>OX382305.1:5350142-15350142 GCA_947507805.1 Aporophyla nigra
CAACTCAGGCTTGAGTATTCATGGGCAAATAATACAATTCTACTATTAAATATTTTCAATCAAAATAAAATGTTGTTGCAACTGTGACGGTATGTCACCTAATTAATATAAATTATTATATTTCTTCTAAAATTGTGACACGATAACATGCCTCTTAGAAGGAAGCACATTAAATCTTAACTTTATGGCCTGACGGCTCGACACGTTACCGTAATAAATAACGAAGTAAGATATTTCTTTAAAATCCTAAAACAATATCGAACTACTTACAAAGCCATTCATTTATATTTTATGAGCAGCAAAGTGCCAACAATCAGTCGAAAGTAATATTTGAAGTCCCTTAATTGGTACAAATACTCAGAACCGATGGTAGATGCATAATAGCAAGGGTGCATTATAGCTCACATCTGGTTGGCATAAACAAGACCCAAGCAGATCCTTTTCAACAATTGAGAAATTTCACAAAAAAATATGGTCGTAAAGCGATTCTGCAAAAGTATGAGGATTGCGAGCGTTCTCACGCTCGTAGTGATTTTGGGATGAGAGAGAGATGTGTGAAGGTTGGCAGTTGGCTTGAGGGCACCAGGAGAGGCGGTCGATTTAGGCTAGGCTGAGAGAGTTAGAACTTATAATAGAGAGTGTGAATATGTCTGTGTGTAAGGGACGTGATAGCGAGAGTGTTATTATTACGTTAAATATTTGATAGGTGTATAGTTTGGACTAAGCTATATTAAACTAGAGTTGATGTAAGGGATATGAAAGGCGTGTGAATCTTAGAGTTAGTTAGGTGACGTGTGAACTGTGAGGAATGGTGCAAAGGCGACTGGTAATACACACAGTATTTCGTAAGTAATATAATTCTCTCCAGGGAGTTATCTGGTAAGTGTTAACTTTTACCTTTAGTAATAGTGCTTCAGCGTAACTACGAACTATTTACTTTATTGTTCTAGCAGGGTGATCGTAAATTGTGAATTATACATAGAAGTTTAGTGTTATCGCAGAGGATCCATTATTGATCATTTACTTTGGCTTGACGAAGCTACTTTTATGGTTTAACCAACGATATAAGATTATCTAGAAATAGCATGCCCACTTCCTAATCCGTACCTTAACAGATATTTGTCATTGGCGGTTGGTTACAGGGAATCGGGGAAAGCCTCACGCTATAACTAACACATAATAGCCGGTAGGCCGAACCGTAGATACTTCATAACTAGGCTATAAAGCAGGCCTATATTTGCTTTATAAATCAACCAAACGTTAGTGATGATTACTGTTTCCAAAAAGGCCTCGCCACAGAACGTGTTGCGTGAGGCTTGTTGGACGCGCATTTCCGGGAGAGGGGGTCGGCTTCACACACGTTCACTAAGTGAATTGGTAGTCGTTCTAAGAACGCTAGGGACCGTGTCTCGTTAAAACCCCACCCGGCTGCTTGTAGGCCAATTACTGAATCGACACTATTTAGCGAGACACGAAATCTGGATGCAGTCATCCTCTAATGGGGAAGAGTAAGGAAATGTGAAGTGACGAAATTCCACTTCGGCGTGCACCAAGAACGATCGCAATGAGTTTTGCTAGAGACTGAGTCTACGGTGCGCTTGTGCTAGTTTTGTGTTACCTCAGTAAGGGACTGTAGTAGTACTAGAGAGACTACTATAAGGGTGTCATTCACATGAGTACGTGTTTTAAGCTACTTAACACTTGTCTATCTCAATAACAGTGACTCCGCAGTACACTGCCCTAGGATTGAGTAAGACATTTAATTGCCGCTTAGGGAACGTGTTTCGTTAGAATCGTATTAGTTCCTCAGAGGTTCTATGCGTTAGGTCTAATGGAGCACGTACAAGGAGACAAACGTTATAAAACGGTTCCCCGTCTCAATGAAGTGGGTAAATTGTACACAGATAAATTAACGTAGTTATAAAAGATGAATTTAAGCGCAAGCGCAACGATCCCTTTACCTCTCCACATAATTAAGACTTTATTGCAGATATTAGCGCTCACCTGTGAAAGAGGAGACTTAGTATAAGCCAAGAGGCCATGTTATGTTCAAGTGAGATGTTGTAAGAGAGCAGTTATAATTAGATAAGTTGAATGGGTTGAAGCCCAGATTAGACTAATTTAGTATTCATCGAAGTATGTGTGAGTGTGTTTGAGGTTCAACTGAATGAGACTTTCATTATAATAGTTACTTTAGGTTGGTAGGGTTATGAAAGTCTTTATGACTAATTAGAAATGGTGAAGGGTGGGCTCTTCGGAGCTGTCTTTAGATCTACAAGAGAGTTGATCCACAACTCTATCAAATGATTCTTGAGTCTTGATTCTCAACTCAATGTCTTCTTTATATCTATTATCTAAAATTCTTGAATTTTGTTTTCTTAATCTCAGATCGATAATTCGGTCAGACTGACATTAGCACGTGTCTTGCAGATATGCTTGTTGTATAACGGGTGAACTTCCAGGGGTTGGGTGGTTACATCTATCACATATTCAGTCTACGGACTGATAGGGACCATGTCTCCTAGAGCATGATGTCGACATAGGGCCGCTGAAAAGCCGCCACCGTCACGTTTTTCAGTTCGAAAGAACTGCTAGGGACCTTGTCCCTTATGGGCAAGTGTCGACGGAAGCCGCTGAAAAGCCGCTTGCGTCACTTTGTGGAAGCGTTGCCCTGAGTACTGCGAGTGTTGACGTGAGGTATCGTGTGAATCACCATTGACCTAATACCTGTTACGCTAGCGTATAGGTTACTCAACATTTATATAAAAATACAGTTAGCTTCCCTCTCCCTTATCTATTAGCCTTCTAAACCCACATTCAATTTATTTCTATAAGTATGAATTCCTAGGTTTTATTTACCATGTCATTCAATCCTTTCCTTGATCCTTAGATGTGACAAGGAATTGGACTTCATCATATTTGGAATTCATTTTATCTCTGTCGGTGGGAGAGTGACCAGGTCAGGTGACGAGCTCTACAGGGCGGTACGGAGGCGGGGTGCCGCCCTCCCCCCTACGGGGGGAACCGACTTAAATACTAATATTAACGTAATTAGGAAAAACGAAAATTTTATCAGCCTGGGGTAATTGGGGTACAGTCACACAACGTAGTAATCCAGAGGGGTAATTGCGGAACTTTTTATCGGTAGGAGTTGGTTTAATATTCATAGTTAAACAACATTCATCGCGTTATTTACGTTGCTGAGCCGACAATTTATTCGAACAAATGACGCAATGGTTTAGAAATAATCTTCAATCCCATTCAAATTCTGATAAATTGCGCGTTTCGCAATAAGGGTGCAGTTTATGTGTAAAAACTTACTAATGTAAAACTGTCGATAGTTCATTATTGATCTTAGCACTTACTTTTCTTTTTCGATTGCTATTTAATACAAATATATCGTTTCTAATTATTTCTCTCAAACCGGGTCATCACGTACTGAAAGCTCTAAAAATATTTCTCCCGATCCCTCAATCCAACAAACACTCAATTTGAGCCAAACCAAATAACGTTTCGACGGGAAGTGGCTCTAAATCCCAGAGAGCATCGGCCGGATACACTGAAATTTCCCGGAAGTGACGTGACCAATCCGTATTATCAGGTAGGCTAGAATTTCAGCCTAAAAGGCTCTATTAATTCTCACAGGCTGTGGCGGTGTTAAAAGCCTTTGACTACGTCTGACCCATTTACCTTGTCATGGGCTTCTGACCGTAAATGTTGTTACTAGCGGTGTTGTGCCTATTCATGGGCTTAGGTAGGACGCGGGGAGTAAATGTTACGTAAATTCGAACGTTTTAAAATTGAAAACACGCGCTTCGGTCAGAATATTTACTTAATTTTTACTCCAGGATGTACCAGAAACGTATAGTTAATTTTAAGCATGCGAAATAGTCCATCAAACTGAACAAATTTCTTTCAAAGGACCAACGCGTAATAGCGAAAAAATATCCAGCCATCCCATATATTTAGGTTGGGGTATTGAAGGTTTTGGATGTGATAATTGATAATTTTTTATCTTTACCACAGCCTCAAATTTGACCGCTCTTTCTGGTAAATTCTGTATATTCATATCTATGGGTTTTAAATACGAAATTTGAAAATATAATAGGAATATACGTTATGTTTCTATCGCGCGTTTGTGCTCTAGTCTCTGGTCGAATTGAGTTAGCCATTCGATGCGGTCCGCAGACAGCTAAAACTATTTGCTGTATTTGAATCATTAGCAGCTCATGCTAACGTGTCAACATCCAATTATAATTATACAAACTTTTAGTGGAATTAAAACTCTGCCAGCATTGAACTAATTAGCTATAGTATCTTCCAGAAGTGGACATAGTTAAGATCCAATTCACACCCAGTTACATTTGAGATATTGAAGTTTGAAGTTCAAGAGGTATTTTTTCATTAGTACCTATTTGTTTTAAAATTAACAAAAAAGTATAATTTTGTCAGTGGAATACTAACACGTTTTTGTTTATATTAATGGTATTTTTACACATATTATGTTAGAAATATTAGTTAAGAACCAAAACCAATGTTTCTAAAGCTATTTTTAGTTGGGTAATTTTAACTGACCCGTAGTCTCTATAAGTTGGAACAGTTTGGTGCACTTAACTAATTTTTGACCAAGTTTTGGACTGGATCCTTTTTCTCTTAATTACATCCAAGTACCTATGTTTTTTTTTTTTCGTTTTTTTTTCAATATCGTTACTCAACACGTGGTTAAAGTAGACAGCCATTTTAATTTAACTCAATATAGTGCATTATTCACTTTGCCATCTACCCATCCTCTCACCTACATCTAGCGTGAAGGTAAGCTCCATGGGAACACAATACAGTGCAATTTGTAACATTTGCGTAACCCAACCCCTCATGTTTACTCAGGCAGCCACAAACACGACTCGATTCAATTCACTCACACGTGTAGGTATCGATAAAAATCGAACGCAACTCGGTTATGGACGCGCAATTTGAAAGATATTTGCATGTTTAGATGATGATATGTTTTTCTGTGTGTGAATAAACATTTACAGTTGAATTTTATATAACATAACGCAACATAGTGGAACCGACCGCATACTGGAAGACGAAGAGTTGGAAGGCCTCCCACAAGATAGACCGATGCGACCTTGTGAAGGCCGCAGGACTCCGCTGGATGAGGGAGGTACAAAACCGGTTCAAGTGGTGTACCTTGGGGAGGCTTATGTCCAACAATGGACGTCTTTTGGCTGAAATAATGGTGATGATGAACGCAACATAACTCAATTACTAACCACATACATATACTTTTTGCCAACAGATGATGTCCGCCCCGACCCCTGCTCGAGTCAGCCCGCGCCGCTGAGCGTGTAGCTTGAATACTATAATAATAATATCTTAGGACAACCAACACACTGTTATCTGATCTCAAACTAGACAGAGCCTGTACTATGGTAACCAGACAACTGATAAATATACTTATAAATTTCTAAATACATACATTTTATAGATAAATTACACCCAAAGAATTGGTCCCTAATTAATTATCATTCCAATACAGCCTGTCACATACTGCCCTCCACCAGCGATGCCTTAAGCCGAGGTTCGTACCTCACATGGTACCCTTAGCGAGTAGTCGCTCTAGTTTTAAGTCTTTAAGCCACGGCTGGAGGCCGTAATTTCTTAAGGTCAAGTCCGCAGTTAAGCAGCCGAATACCTCATAGATTGACCTGCGACATGTAATTCCCAAAAACAGTCCGGGAAGGTCCGCGCTGGAGTATACAGACAACTGTTGCATCCAGAACACTTTAGTACTGGTAAAGAAGACGCAGTCAACAACTACGCGTGTGGATACCATCGGAAAAGAGATTGTGGACCTAGTCCTCGACCGTATCCACAAGCTTGCCGACCAATGCACTGGGCTGCAGGGTTTCCTCATCTTCCAATCCTTCCTCATCACTTTTTTGCCCCCGAAGGGTCAGACAGAGGTGCACTTATAGAATACCCACATTTTGCCAGTTATGTTAAGTCCCATGTAGGTAACAGGGAGCCGAGTTTATTGCTATCAACCGGGCTTTTTTCTTGTGGATGGGAAATCATCAAATGACGTCTCCCGTTCTGGGCAAAGCGGGAAGGCGTGTCAGACTTTTACTGACTAAAACCCACCTGTGTTCCTTCAGTTGCCTATATGCCAGAGCAACGGTAACTCTTTTGAACAAATCTCGTGACCCTGGCAAATATCGGTCCTAGCGGACCCCTTCAGACTGGGCTCAATTCTACACTCTAGGCTGCTACTGGAAACAAGAAAGAAAAATACTTTTATTTTGTCAAAGAAATAAAAAATATAACTGGAAAAACACAATAACACTTTTCCCGACCCGAATAACACTTTTTTATCTTATTAGGTGGTAAACTATCAAGCGACCCACACAAGTAAGTACTCCGCGCTGGCAAAATAGTACCACACACGTCGATAGCATCGCCTCACTTGTTGTGAACCCTCAGAAAGCTTAATGCATTCAAGCAAAACATATTGCCAACTGCAGAAATTGTTACTGAAATAACGCAAGTTTTAACAAAATATCTTGCTACTTTTACAAATGCACACTGTCCATTACTAGGCAACGGAAAAGCGGCTTAACGCGCGGGCGCGAACTAGCCAAAAACCAGAGATTTTTTCTTTTATAAGTTTGCGACCCTAAATAGTTTTCTAAAACTTTAATAAAGAAATTCTAAATCAAATAATTTATTTCAAACAGGCAAATAACAAATACTCCAGAACGTCAAAGCTACAAAAAATCTAGTTGCCTCCAGAAAGCAGTTGCGTGTGGAGAAGAATAAGCAAGAAACTCCACCGTAACTCGTTTGAAGATCTTGAAGACGATAATATCTAGAATAAAATGACTATACCACAATAAATAAGAACGGAAGTCTCAATAAATACTTTTCGTTTACTTTTTGTTTACTCGCAAAGGAAGTGCGCACACTAAACGAAACAGAATCATAAAGCGTTAATCATAAAATTTAAAGTCCTGTACGAAGTCAAATGGCCTCCTCCTATCTCAGCATGATGATCAGCTGTGACATTTTAAAATAAGTATCACAGAGCTGATATTCTGATAAAGCCGCTTTGATGTCACGGGCAGAATACGTTATAAATAAAATAATGCTGTTCTGTTTCGCATTAAAACAAAACAGTACATATGTGCACCAAATTTGAGCCCAATCGGACATCTGGAAATGGTTCAACTTTAACTTTCAAGATACGTGCCAAACACACGTATAGACAAGCATCGCAAGTTAAATAAAAGCTTTTAATAAGACAAAGATAACAAGAGGTAAAGACTATGTAGGTACCAGAGAAACGTGTTATAACACTTGAAAATTCCGAACATCTCTTACTATGGTAGTTAGTTGTGTTTAGCCACACACCCCCAAACTTTTAGGGGTCATGAATTAATGTTCATTGTAGTACCATCGTATCTGTTTAAGTTTACAGAATAACGGTTCTATTAACGTGGTGAAACTAAGTGCTATTTAAGTTATAAATAGCTTTTCAGTCTATCTTTTTAAGTCATTAAAAAAAATCGGGCATTGCTAAATCTAGGTCGGATCGGAAAGAAAAGAAAGGGTAATACATTTTTTACAACTGATATTTAAACACTAGGGTGATTACGATGAATTCTTTTTTAATACATTGCTCTTACTTAAATTAGCTACAAGAATATATTTATTCAAAAGAGTGTGTCCTTTGGAGTTACTTGCCCGTTCTTACATAGAGATCTACGTTTTGAAATGGGGAACTAGTTTCAATATTTATTTACTTATTTATTTTGGTTTACCAACAATTGTTTACACAGGTTTTTATTTAAAACTAAACATGCAAGAATGTATAACAACAGTGCAACAATAACTTACAGGCAAACTCCGCAAGCTTAAAAAAAGGGTTACAGAAAATTAATCATTCTTAAACTAGTTTCAAATTACCTACCTTAAAATCTAAATAGTTAATATTATTAATTAATACAATATTCTGACTAACTGGCCGTTTAATTGAAGTAATAAATGAGTATTGAATTATTGAGTTATCCCGAGTTGTAAGATGCCCACACGTTACTGCTTGTTAAGACTTTTTACTGCTTCATTTAATTACTAAATTAAATATTTTATGAACTCATTTTCGTTTAATGTGCTGCTCCGTTTTTACTAGCAAACTCGTTAATAGACATGCATTTCGTAATTTGCAATTAACCAAGACTACAATGAACAGCTGCCACTTTTAGTCAGTGCCGAAAAGAAATACTTTAAATCTTCTTATCCCTGCAGTGGAAAACAAACCTTCGTCGCTGGAAATACGCAGAAAAACAAACGACAATCTCTAAAAATACTTTCCAATTCAATTATCTGTAGGGAGGTCGCAAAACGTTGCATAACAAAATCCATGTTTGTGCAAAATATGCAACGTATGCGTTACTCATCCTAATAAAAAGTTAAAGTAAGTAAGTAGGTAGATACTTCTTAGATAAATATGAATTTTTGGCTCCTACTATCAGGTTAAATGTCTATGCGAGATAAAACACTGAACATTACTGTGTAGGTACCTATTTTATTTTAGGTTGATACATGGCATTTAATTATTAATGTATGGTTATTATATGGTACTTGTTGAATGGTAATATTATAAATTTTAAGTACTATGTATCTTATCTTTCTTTAGTACTTACTCGTTTATTCTTCACTAGCTTTTGCCCGCGACTTCATCCGCGTAAGTGTCTGTTATCGTGGACGCAGACGAAGTCGCAAAATAAAAGTAGTCTATGTAGCAGTGTAGTCCTTTCTTGGAATTCAACTTACCCCGTACCAAATTTCATCTAATAATAATAATAATATCTTAGGACAACCAACACACTGTTATCTGATCCCAAACTAGGCAGAGCCTGTACTATGGTAACCAGACAACTGATAAATATACTTAAATATTTCTAAATACATACATATTATAGATAAATTACACCCAGACACAGAACAAATGATTGAGCTCATCACACAAACATTTGTCCTGGGTGGGAATCGAACCCACGACCTCAGTCTTAGCAGTCAGGGTGATTAGTATCACTAGACTAACAGGCCAGTCTAAATCGGTTCTGTTATTTAGTCGTGAAAGCATAACAGACAAACAGTTACTTTCGCATTTATAACATTAAAGTATAGATTACATACCAAGACCGTACGCAAAACCGTACGCTCTGATGTGGAGTAGCGGACACCAGCCCGTTCTACCTATTACCTTCATACCAAGACTACTTCTTGCCTTGGATAGAACGTTAAGCCGTTGTTCTTGGCTATCATGAACAGGTCTTTAACATCTGTTACAAGTAGTTAGGGTACGGTGGAGGTGTGCCCTGCCTGGGCGGAGCACCGCCGTGTCTTCGTGGAGGCGATCGGCGGCGGCGACCTCTCGCGTCCGGCCCTGGTGCGATCATGGTACGGAGCGAGAGGGCATGGGAAGCCGTCACCTGCTTCTGCGAAGCAGTAATGCTCGCGAAGGAGGAGGCGGGGCGCGTGAGAAAGTGGCAGTCTCTGCACCCTCACGTCCCTAGCCGCCGCAGGAGAAGACGCCGCGGGCGCCGGGAGTCGATAGCTGACTCCCGGCCACCGTAGGCGGCCTTGCGGGTGGCGAGCAATGGGTAGCTCGCCACCCGGTAAGGACCAGGCTCGCGTCGACGCGACAGCGCGTAGTGTTCCACGCGCGCCTCAAATAGATGTCAGCAGCACTGAAGGAGTCTGCTAGGACCGATGCCTGCCGGGGTCGCGAGATTGTTTGAAAGAGATACCGTGACCCTGGCACATCGGCAACTGAAGGAACACGGGTGGGTTTTAGCCAATAAAAGTCTGACACGCCCTCCCGCTCCGCCCAGAGCGGGAGAAGTCATTTGATGATTTACCATCCAAAAAAAAAAGTAGTTAGGAGCCCCAAAGTGTATTGGTAAAAACGCATGTATCAGCTGATCGAGTCGTGAGCCGTGCTATGCGATTTTCACATTAAATGTGAAGAAAATGTGTTACATGTCATGCAGAATTTTGACCTATAGTATGTAAATAAATAGACCCTATATTCTTGTATGTATACATTGCTTTGTTACATACTTTCCTTATTACAAGCGAAATAGTTGACCCGGATAGTCTAAGATCCCCAACTAGTCCAATAGAATTAGTCATGAGATTACTTCTGTAAGCTCCCTGCCTATTCTTTTACGTAATTAGGAACAACGAAAAAGTAAGCTATCCAACGGAATGTGGCGTATTAAGATTCGATCGTTTGCTGGTTCGTGGTCGTGATTCGATTTGAATCCATAGGTCACTGGTTCATATCCGGCTCGAAGGACCAAAAAAAATGTAAGACGCTTGTCTTAACACTTTGCGCAAGCGTAAGAATGATTGGTCTGTACACTTGTGCTGTTGGGAACACGGGGATAAAAATTAACCGCCCATGTTGAGTATGGTAATATCACTGATTTATTTCACTTAGCCAGTTCGGTAAAGTGTTTGCGTGTCATCATCATCATTTCAGCCGTAAGACGTCCACTGCTGGACTTAGGCCTCCCCCAATTTGGGGGGCTTTGCCATAATCGCCACGCTTGGCAGGGGGGTTGGCGGTCGCAGTATGGTGGTAAAATGCATAGAGAACGCTGCTGCCCATTCTCTAGTAAGTCCCTTAGTCGCCTTTTACGACACCCACGGGAAGAAATGGGGTGGTGTAATTCTTTACGTCCGGCACCACACGGTACCGTGAGCGTTTGCGTGTATGCAAACGCTAATGTAGCTTAACCTACTTAATGTTACGAAAGGTGTGGGTTTACCGTACACAAGTCGTTCTAGAACGAAATGAACAGTAGCTCCTACTAGGCATGGTAATACGATATTAACTAATTTAAAGATGGTTGGAAAAGTTCTGCAATTATAATTGTCTATATATTTCACAGCGACACTAGTACACAATAACGAAAGTAGCCAATTTTTTTTGCACTTTGGTCTTGGTCTTAATATTAATGGATTTTTTCAGTGTTACGGAAATAGTAAGAAATTACTAATTCTAAAAACCGCAAATTCATGTTCTCTTACAGATTTCTTGTCTATCTGCTTTATCTTGTTAAATGCACTTTTCTCCTTTTCGTATGTAAAGTCACGAACAGTAATTGTTAGGCATAATTTACTACCAACTTACATTACCGTAGTCAATTCAAATCACTACTGTCATTCTTTAACAGTTTTATAAAAAGCATAACATGTCATATTAGCGGTAATTTGAATTTGCTTATTAATCTCTCCCGCTGTACTAAAAATAACTGAAACTCTGTATCCCTTCATCCAAAAGTAATTTTGAACCTTTAGAATCTAGCAGCTTACTGAGATTTGCAGATAACCGGATCCATCTAGAGCTGAGAGCCGTCCTCGGTGCTATTTTTGGATCCGAGCAAGGGATGAAATAGCAATATGTCCATCCGAGGTCACCCCATTTCCATTTCATCTTGCTCGTTCTAAAAGCTAAGTCATTCGTTTTAGATTTTTTTGAGATAACTTTTCTATTGTAACAATACCAAAGTGCATAATAGTGTTTTTAACCGACTTCAAAAAGGAGGAGGTTATCAATTCGGATGTTTATATGTTTTTTTTTTTTTTTTTTTTTTATGTATGTTCGGCCATAACTCCGTCGTATATAGACGGATTTGCAAAATTCTTTTTTTGTTCGAAAGGGGTTTATTCCGAAATGGTCCCATATAATTTTCATATAGATCTGATGATGAGTTCGGGAGACAGACACCGGAACTCTTTAAAAAATGACAGCAAATCAACCGCGATTTCTACTATCGCATAAATATGCATTGTTTATTCGGAATTAGTGCAGGATGAATACCACAACTAAAAATTTAAAAATAAAAACTTTTTTACAAAAAAAAACAACCGACTTCCTTAAAAACACTACAAAGTGAAAAATAACTTTAATTTCGGAAGTCGGTGGCAAAAAACCATAAATACAGATCCTAAGACACCGACTTCCGAAATTAAAGTTATTTTTCACTTTGTAGTGTTTTTAAGGAAGTCGGTTGTTTTTTTTTGTAAAAAAGTTTTTCTATTCTATTGTAGCCTTTGGTCTTGCGCCTGATCTCTCTCCGGTCGTATCGGATTGCCGTCCCATCGGACTTTGAGAGTGAGGGAAGAGTGAGTGCCCCTTTATCTGCGCACACACTTGTGCTCTATAATATTTCTCATGCTGATGGCTAGTCTCTTTTGAGATTGGCTGCCTTGGCCGAAATACAGGTTGGAGTCTCAACTGCAGGGCAAAGCCCCATTTCTATTCAGACAATTGTTCACCACGCCTGGCTCAAGGCGGATTGTGAATCCCAGGCGTATATCCTAATTTTAACTTCCCACATATAGGATATTTGGGAAGTTAAAATTAGGATATACAAATATAATAATAAATAAAATTGTTAAAAATGTGAAAATTTGTGAGGATTTAGATGACATTTGACACACAGATGGTGGACCTGGACACAGACCTAGATTAATCCAAAGCGTACTTTTTGTCCCGGTAGTACTTTCTTGCAAGATAATTTCCGACCTTCACGCGGGCGAAGCCGCTGGCAAAAGCTAGTGTTATTTTAAATGCAAAACAAGTTTGTTTGTTACGCTTTCTCGCTAAAACGACTACACGGAATTTGATGATATTTAGCACACATATAGACCATGACCTAGGTAAAGTCACAAGTTAGTTTTCATCCTGGATCGCAGAATCAGTCGAGCCATTAGCTAGTTAATTATGACTTCAGGCTTGCTCACGATGTTTTTTTATTTTTCCTCCGACCAGTCGGGTATCGTTTTTGGTGTGCAGCTGCCCGACGATTGATGATGAATATATTCTAGTTGCGTGGTAAACTCTGCATGCGCGATGCAGAATTTTGTGTGACGTCAGTGTAATGCGTTTGCGTAGTTCACATGTGGCATTGTAGATGCCGCTACAATGCCTAAGATAAACTTAGAAGATATCTATACTAAAATTATAAAGCTGAAGAATTTGTTTGTATGTTTGTTTGATTGAACGCGCTAATCTCAGGAACTACTGGTCCGAATTGAAAACTTTTTTGTGTAGGGTAGCCTATTTATCGAGGAAGGCTATATAACATCACGCTACAACTAAGAGGAGCGGAGCAGTAATGAAAAATGTTGCAAAAACGGGAAAAATCGCACGGGTAGGCGATTGGACGCGACGGGAAAGGTCGGGGGAACAAGAAATTTAATGCGGATGAAGTCGCGGGCAGAAGCTCGTCTACAATATGAGTTGAAAATGTCACATTGATACTTGCCCCGGATTTTAACCCAAAACCTTGAGCATGAGAGGCAAGTCCGTCACGAAATTTAACATTTCAGATTACAGTAGGACCTTTTTAATCCGAGCCCCTGTTAATCCGAACACGTCTATAATCTGAACGCCCCACCGCTTTGACCTCGCCGTCTCGCCAGTTGCTTACCGAATGTCGAGTAGGTGTCATGCCCATTTCTTATTATTTGTCATTAAACACCTCCCGAAAAACTAAAATATTGGAGTTCTTTAAAAAAAGTTCAATAAATGTAACGTTTATAGATGAATAGACATTTATAATTTCACAATACTATTCGTTTTATTTCTTAAAATATATCCTTTAAATTATCTGCACTATAATCCGAACGGAGGGTACATTTTCGGAGTTCGGATTGAAGAGGTCCTGCTATACTTTAACAAAAAGATATAATCAAAACCTTGAAAATTCCAGTTTCAGAAAACCAGCTGACCACAGAATCTCTTCAATATGTGCTTACACTAGATTTAGAAATGTAAATATGACTGAGACACTCGAAGCGAATCGTGGAATTGGCCACAGTTTTCTTCTACGATTCCAATGAAAACTGATTTAATTTCCTAGAAAATTCATAGCCTTTTCTTCGCAAAAATATCTTGGTAAAGATAAAAATGCGATGTAAGTAGCTAATTACAGACCAGCGGGGTGATTCCGTAACATACTAACAGTAGGAATGACTTTCATTGTGGCTGTTCAATATCTTCATTACGTTATTTATGTTGATGAGAAGACTATTCTTTTTGACAATTCAACCACTTTCATTGCGTCATTTTGTTTAAGAGAAAAAAATGTTTTCGGACTTAAGAAGCAATATCCAAAAAGATTAAGGTTTAGATTGGTAGCGTGTTACGCAATAAGGTTGCTGGCACATTTTAGACGACGTACCATCATCATCATCATCATCATATCAGCCAAAAGACGTCCACTGCTGGACATAGGCCTCCCCAAGCTCTGTTACTTCGACCGATTTTGTGCTTTTCACATCAAGCGGATTCCTGCGGCCTTTACCAGGTCCTCTGCCCATCTTGTGGGGGGCCTTGCATACATCTTCCATTACGCGGTCACCACTCAAGAATCTTCCGGCCCCATCGGCCATCTGTTCTGCGAGCATATGCCCTGTACACCCATAACATTGGGTTTTTAACTCTCGAAGCTAAGCAGTGCGAAGAAGATCCAGTGCGCGAAAAAATCCTGCCGTGATATTTTTACATCCTTGCAAACGTAACCTCACTCGATTAACCGGATACAATTCGAAAGTTTCACCCATCGACATAAGGTTCGCTTTCCATTATCTTGAAACAAATAAAAACATCAATCGCATCAGTTAAAATTTCATACACTAACACGATGCTAGTGCAATTGGAACCGTACATTGTATTATTAACCATTAGTAGGAGCTCGCGTGGCGCTGCCACGAACAAAATGGCCGTATCGAAACACTTCCTTCCTACACCTAAAACATAAAATAAATAAGTGCAGAAGTTCCACACAGAGAAGCGACACACACGCCTAGGCTTTTTTTTTGTGGGTGGGAAATCATCAAATGACGTCTCCCGCTCTAGGGTGGAGCGGAAGGGCGTGTCAGACTTTTACTGACTAAAACTTACCCGTATTCCTTCAGTTGCCTATATGCCAGGGCCACGGTAACTCTTTCGAACAGATCTCGCGACCCTGGCAGGACACGCCTAGGCTTATGTAGCGTACAGCGAGTGCAAGCGCAGTCAAATCATTTATGAAATGGATAATTTGACAAATAAATGCCAGGCCATTAAAAGGCACAAAAAAAATAAAAAAAGTTTTTAAGCGCCCCATCCAAAAGGTAGTTTTTTTTTAGAAGAATGGCACTCTATAGTTACTCTTTTAAACTTATTTACAACACTATGTATCTAGAATAAAATTACTGTACCTACTCAATAGGTAAGTATTAAAATAAAGAATGTAAATTAATTATGTTTATGGGTGCTCACATACTAACAATTATAAATATAGCAGCAGTAGGCAATATTTTTTTCTTAACATTTTAACAATTAACTAGCTTCTACCCGCGACTTCGTCCGCGTTAAATTTTTCAATTTGAACCAGTAGTTCCTGAGACTACCGTGTTCAACCAAACTCTTCAGCTTTATAATATTCGCATAGAAAGAATCGATAAGTCCGTGTGTGAATTAAGGTTCATTGATTTGACTTCGCCCGCCGTATAAACGCATTTATGTGCATGCATTTATTTTCACTCCTTATACGGAGCTGACCTCCTGTGCTTTTCTGTGACTAAACTACAACACACTACGTTCGAGATTTCTATCAGTTATGGCGGAAAATTAAAGTGTGTTTTACCTTTTTTTAATGGTCCTTGACCGCTTTTTATTTACACATGCTATAATTCTGGCTTTATGATCCATTACATTATAATTTATCGAGTAAGTGTTAACATGGCAAGAATATTTTTTAAATTATAAACCTAATTCGCACTACGAAAGAATGGACTGAAAATTATGAAGCAAAAAAATATTCTTTATTCCTCCTCGAAATGATATAAATAGCTATGGACGATGGTGGCGTTAAGATAACCACACAAAAGCTGATTTTCAATCAATCACATTAAGTTATTCGAGCAGACGCGTACTAAAAAAAACTTGTTAAATTTTTTGTTAAAAAGTTTTTATTTTATAATTTTTTGTAGCTTTAATGTACTTACAATACTTGTCAAGGTATACCCTATCCAATGAAAAAAGAATTATTAAAATCGGACTGCTCTGTATAAAGTTATGCGTGGTTAAACATTACAATCAGTGAGTGAACAATCAATCATCCCCTGTTTTCTAACCCTTAGGGTTTGATTTTGTTTTCCAAATTTATATGGGACCATTCTCGAAGTATACCCTTTCCAATAAAAAAAGAATTATCACAATCGGACTATTATGTAAAAAGTTATGCGTGGTCATACATAAAAAAAAAAAAAAAAAACAAAAACAAAAAAAAAAATACGCGTCGAATTGATAACCTCCTCCGTTTTTTTTCGTCGGTTAATGAAGACCGCGTATCGGCAAACGTAGTATGAGATTATAGTAATATATAGTAGTATAGGTAGACCAACGACCTTGAAAAGGCTGGAACAGACTGAATGAGTTAAATTGATTGATATTTAGCTTTATCAGCTCCAAACCAAAGTCAACTTAAAATTCTAAACTAGGTAAGTTCATGTTTGTTTAATTCAGTTCGTACTCACAAATATCGATTTTGCAGTACTCTCCTAACTTTTAGAACCGCCATTTTGTTCCTCGTCTTCAACTGATAGTTCTGTTTGTTATGTCTGCCCCTTCCTGTAGTCTTGATTTGAATTTTAAAGCACACTTTCAACTGAAAATATTATCGGGAAATGTTCGTTTATATGACTTTGACATCGTTTTACCTCGGGTATAATACGGGCTGGTGACCGCCACTCTACGTCATTGCGCGAATTTTGCATATAGGTAAGTTTGTACAGTTCGTATCATTTCACCTGGCATTTATATTGAGAGCTTCATTATACTAATGGATACTAATGAAATGCAATTGTTTGTTGTTACGCTTTCACAATAAAACGTCTGAACGCATTCGGATGAAATTTGGCTGCTGCGTACACTATGACCTGAATTAGAACATAAGTTATTATTTATCCCAATATTCCTGCGTAATCTATACTTATACGGGTAAAACCGCGGGGCGCAGCTATTTTTATAGAAAATGAAAATGTTATAGTAAATTTTCACAATGTCCTTCAATCTCTAGTGTATGAAGGTAGCAAAGACAGCAGTTATTTTAGACCTGCAATTCTGCATCCATCTGTATTGCTGGACCGTACATCGAGTGGTCATATTTACAAGTGGGGCTTAGACCATGAAACTGAATAAGTTTCTTCATGGTTCTAACATTGTAAATCGCCGTCCCATACATTTGGGTCGAGTACGTATTGAAATTTTGTATGGGACAGGGGATAATTTTGGATATGACTACACTATTCTGATACATACTATACACAGTGACAATGATACATGACTGCATAAAAATGATATATGAAAGAGACGGACAATTAAAATAAACAACTATACACTACACCTACCAAATTCATACAAGGCAACAAGTTATATAGTAATGCCTCGATTTATTACCGATGCAAGCACAAGTAAGAAAAATGTTTACTTGGCTCAGTAAGCAAGGAACACATTAAAACAAGTTAAATAGTAACGGAAATGGGGCAAATGAATAAATGGAAAAGGATAGAGTAAATTAAAACTGTATTTTCTTTGAGGCTAAGAACATTTTGTAGGTTTACCAACAATGATTGTACCTTTTTAACCGACGAAAAAAACGGAGGAGGTTATCAATTCGACGCGTATATTTTTTTTTATGTCTGACCACGCATAACTTTTTACATAGTAGTCCGATTGTGATATTTTTTTTTTTTTTTTGGAATGGGTATACTCCGAAGGTGGTTCCATATAAATTTGGAAAACAAAATCGAACCCTAAGGGTCGGAAAACAGGGGATGATTGATTGTTCACTCACTGATTGTAATGTATAACCACGCATAACTATACAGAGTAGTCCGATTTTGATGATTCTTTTTTCATTGGATAGGGTATACCTTGCCAAGTATTATTAATACATTAAAGCCAGTTAATGGTCATGATAGTTTGTTTTGCTTTCATTTTATTTTTATTTATTTATTAAATGTTAGGCTCCTAGAATCCTGGAAAAAGTACGTAGATATAAAATGAGCCCCCAACTCGAAAAAATATGACAACTTATAGTTGTATCTATTAGTTTGACCGTAATTCCATGTTATTCATCTACACCAGCCTTTCCCAAAGTGGGCGATAACGCCCCCTTGTGGGCGCTGCAGGCCTTAAAGGGGGGTGGTAAGACACCCAGAAAAAAAGGCGGTGTTCGTAGAGTCCCACGCCCCCCATTTTTTTTTGGGGGGGCGTTATTGCCCACTTTGGGAAAGGCTGAT
Organism: Aporophyla nigra; assembly: GCA_947507805.1. Taxonomy (NCBI): domain Eukaryota; kingdom Metazoa; phylum Arthropoda; class Insecta; order Lepidoptera; family Noctuidae; genus Aporophyla; species Aporophyla nigra. Next base: position 5,368,512 of record OX382305.1, read on the forward strand.
CTATACTAATATTATAGATGCGAAGGTAACCTTCTCCATTTGTCTATTACCTTTTTATGCCTTGACGGCTGATTGGATTTGAATTCACACGGATAGACTTGGATTAGAGCATTTTATACCTGACCTTTGATTTTGTTTTGTCATTCCTTTTCAGGGATATTCAGATGGGAAATGTAGACTTTATTTAGCAACATTTATTTATTTACTAATACCACTTTCATTTCTTTTACTGGTGGGAACCCAATACAACAATGTAGTCACAATTTCCACACTCAGAGATGTCACCCAAAAACCAATTAGACACGACCACCAACAAAAAAGAAATGTCCTGACTGATATGACGTGTAAAAGTGATTTCGATATCCTATTTACTGAATAGACAATGTCATTCCATTTCATTTCAAACAATTTCGTTTCAATTTCATTTCATTTCGATCCCGTGGGGGAATTACTGACCGTCACGCGAGCAAAGATGCGGGCAGTAGTCAACAATAAACTCTCTTCACTACAAACTAAGATCGTTTATCATTCGCACTAAACACTACGATCTTACTTGAATCAAGTACTAAGTGCTTAGTCTCTAGTTCCCACTGAACATGACCACAGAAACGTCTTGGTCGCTGCGGCCAGAAACGGCAATAATTTTTGTACGAATCAAGTGTGTCAGTACTTTCGTAGTACTTTTAACAATAACATCCTCCCGACCGAATTTCTGTCATGGCGGTCAATGTCATCGGAGAAAAACCAGAGGGGTAATTGCGGAACTTTTTATCGGTAGGAATTGGTTTAATATTCATAGTTAAACAACATTCATTGCGTTATTTACGTTGCTGAGCCGACAATTTATTCGAACAAATGACGCAATGGTTTAGAAATAATCTTCAATCCCATTCAGATTCTGATAAATTGTGCGTTTCGCAATTAGGGTGCAGGTACGCAAGTGATATATACATTTTAGCAGTAGTGTACCAGTGGTAACCGAGCTGGAGACTGAACCATGAAAGGTGTTTTACTATGATAAAATTTGTCATAACCTCACCTCTAAAAACATTTAATGTAAACATCATGTACAAATCCGCATGTCCTAGAACCAAAAAAACTAGAAGATTTTCGTGGTGGATTACAGACTCTCACAGAACGAAGTCCTGTGTCTCAACAGTGGGAAAATTAAAGGCTGATTATGCAGAAGATATGTGCACAAGTGGGGTCGTCAGAAGCCAAAAAGTCTGACAACCAATCTCACCAAGAGGTATCGTTTTAGCAAGTAACTGGGTTGTGGAGGTCTGACAGGCAGTCGCTCCATTTTTATTTTTATTTTATTTTTTTAACCATTTATGCACACATATAAACAGACAAGAAGAAAGAAACAGAAAAATATGTACAAAGGTAATGCTTATTTCTATAGAAATCTCTTCCAGCATAGGTATGCTGGAAGAGATTCTCTCCTATTGCAGGTGCAATAGGAGAGAATATACAAAGAGATGTAGACAACGTGTGTAATAGAAGATGAAAAATAATACTATAATTTAAATATAAACATACAAAATAAAAATATACATACATACAAACATAAAATACTTCTAGAATAAATATCACTAAATATATATACTAATAATGTAATTAAAATGACAAAGTGGAGAGATAGTGTTCTTTCACTCTTCTTTTAAACACAGCAATAATAGAGCAGGTAGTAGAGCAGATTTCAATGTAAGATACATATATATTCAGCTGCATCTAGTTTGACAGAAAGCCAACCCAAACATAGTTATGAAAAGGCTAAGCAGATGATTATACGTACGCAAGAGGGAGCGCAAACACAGCTACATTCTATTCCTTCAGTCTCATAGCCTGATGAGACGGCAATATTATACAACACGACCGGGTACAGATGAAGGGCAGGACCAACGGCTTCCGTGCTCTGTGGCATTGAACAACTAACTTGTAATTACTGTTCCATTGTACGAACTTAATATCGCGGGCACAGCTGTTTACAGCTAGTATGTTCCAACACCTGCCCGTGTTACGATGAAGTGAACTAATGTTCATATGTTCGTAATTGGAATGTGTGGAATATTGTGCAGGCAAGAAGGATAGGTAACAATAACTGACAACACCTCAGGAGGCTCTTGTTAAGTAGTTGGATCAAGGGTTTGTACACCTGCCAGGATCGCGAAATTGTTCGAAAGAGACACCGTGACCCTGGCACATGGGCAACTGAAGGAACATGGGTGGGTTTTAGTCGGTAAAAGCCTGACACGTGCTCCTGCTCCGCCCAAGAGCGGGAGACGTCATTTGATGATTTCCCATTCAAAAAAAAAATGTACACGGCTCGTCTCGTTAGCAGGTTCCTTTCTCTGGAGCCCTGACCATCGTGCATCGGCAGCTTGGACCCTGTTTCTGATACCTGTGGTATACTATTTTTGAAAAATGAAGCCATGAGTACTGATCTAATGATGCTTTCACTATTCTTTCGCTAAATGAAAGAAACTGATGAACGTTAACTCTTTTATAATTTTTTTTGCTGTCAAGTAAACGTGAAATTAAACAAAAATGAATTTTCAATTAAGTGAAGCGTCTGTTTTATTAACCGAAGAATATCAATTCAACACGTATATTATTATTATTTTGTTTTTTTTTTTATGTATGTCCACGCATAACTTTTTACATAGTAGTCCGATTGTGATAAATCTTTTTTTATTGGAAAGGGAATACTCCCAGAGTGGTCCCATATAAATTTGAAAAACAAAATCGAATCCTAGGGGTCGGAAAACAGGGGATGATCGACTGTTCACTCATTGATTGTAATTTATAACCACGCATAACTTTGTACAGAGTAGTCCGATTTTGATAATTATTTTTTCATTGAAGAAAGAAGAAATCTTTATCATTTCATTCAAGTATTATTAGTACATTAAAGTCACAAAAAATTACAAAATAAAAACATTTTAACAAAAAATTAAACCGCCGAAAAAAACAGAAAAGCAAAAAATAATAAACCTTAAAATTTTGAGTCGGCGCTGAAAAATCAATGAACAAAGATCACTCAAAGCGCCGACTCAAAATTTTTAGGGTTAATATTTTTTGCTTTTCTGTTTTTTTCGGCGGTTGAATTTTTTGTTAAAATGTTTTTTTTTTTTATTGTAATCTATTTTAAAAAGAAAAAAAATCTGCACAAATAAAACGCACATTATTAAAACTAAAATAATAATGATGCAAAAAAATGCACACGTACAAAGTGGCCATAAGCACCGTATTCAAGTAGAAAAATAAATCTAAAATATTTGATTGTCTATGTAAAAAATACGGCACGGCAAACATAGGTTACCACCAAGGTGAGACGACATGAGTAGCTTAAATCATTTTACGATATTGTCCATTGCTTGTTGATGCTGACATCAGTATCTGCAAATGGATAGAGATTCGTACCGCTAACATAAACAGTATTCATAAACAATTAGAAATGGAAAGCCATTTACAAGTTTCCACTCATGAAATTTTCCTATGAAAACCAAACTAAAAAGTAGAAAATAATAGAAAAAAAGCGTGGGGTGCTTTTTAAGGTATTTTTTTATTGATATCAGGCACCCCACGCTTTTTTTCCATTATTTTGTACTTTTTAGTTTGGTTTTCAATGGAAGCGTGTTTTTAGTTTTTTTAAATTATTATTTATTTTCTATTTTTAGGGTGTTTCGAATTTTGAGACGTATGTCAGCGTAGTTAGTGACGTATGTCAGCGTAGTTTTAGAAGACAGTTTTTTTGCTGTCCTAGTAACCCTGGCAAGGATAATGGCAAAAATGTATGAAATTATAGTATTATCATCAGTCCTCAATAAGTCTACAGAGTTTAAATGAAATCTGGTCGTTTAAAGTCGGTCAAAATCGCGCTATAAGGAGTCGGTCACAAACAAACATACAAGTGAAGCTAATATAAAGCGTATAACAACAAAGAAAAGGGTTGGAACAAATTATCAATTAAATAAATTAGGAAATAAATAGTACTTAGCCGATCGATTGGTCTAAGCTGTTGTTTTTTACTGAAAGTGTCTCTTTTGCCTAATTGTAAAATGCCTCTCTAAGTGTTACGTTAAGTCTCCTGCTGAGTACAAAACTTATCAAGATCCCTTAACATTTAAATAAGTAAAAGTCCACACGCATAAACCCAAACACACACAATAAAAACTATATCCCAAGCTCGTGTACGCAGCCCCTAATTTACATACACATGTTAATAACCGCCTTTCACGAGTTCCCCACTTAATAAACCCCACAAAAGCTCTCATTTACCCCCCAGGTATGCGGTAAATACCTGTCCAGTACCTCAATACCGCTTGAATACCGCACATCTGTTTACTTGACACACAAACTTCGCATGATATGGAGTAATGATGTCGAATTAATGGGAAGTTAAATATTTTTGTGATGGTTTCCTTTATAGGTCGAAATTCTAAGTACGCGGAAGTGATGAAGAATGTTAAAGTATCCTTGACATGAATTTAATAGTGTCATATAATCATAACATTGGTAGTTTTTTTAATTGCTGTATGTGTCTGCTTTTGACCTCGATTATGCTTGATGGAAAGCGATGAATGAGGTCTGTGATGGAACGAGTGTGCCTAGAAGAAGATGCATGTTCACTCTTTATTTAAAGGTAAGGCAACGCAGAGACATTGACTGGTTTTACCCATTTCTCATTAATATAATCTGAGATAAAAGCAGGACTAGGATGATGACTTCGAAACAACAGTAAGTGAAAGTCATTGACCGACCAATTCCGAAGTAAATTACAGTAGAGTCCGTTTAGTACGACTTCGCATGTAACGACCAACCGTTTTAGCGACGTAAGTATAGGCGCGTGTTTGGTTTTAATATGAGCCACTATGAAAGTACATCCATTTATTACGACTCCGCTTACAGCGACCGACCGCTTTTAACGACGGAATTTCACACAAAATTTTCCGGTTACAACGACGACGAGCGTTGACGCGTTTACAAATAAATCGTAGGTACGTAACTATCTCCGCCCCGCGCTTCCCTCTTGCCTGCACGTCGCTGATTCGAATGCGACTGTTTAGTTTACGGCGTTAATTTGAGGGTGATCGTGATTTCGCGTACAAGAATGGCTTCTACAAAACGAAAGTTTCTCTGTTGAAGAAAAAAGTGTCATTATTATTATAGATTATATGTACATTATGTGAAATAAATAAATATTTTAATTCAAATGTTTTTTTTTTTCTGTTGGTCACGTAAATATTATTAAATACATAATATATGTATATGTATATATGAATGTGATTTGAATAAAACTCAAAAATTGTCTTTTCCTTTAGAACGACGCCCGGTTAATACGTCGTAATATCACCGGTCCCTTAACCGTCGTTATAACCGGACTCTACTGTAATTTATAAACTATCTCAGTTTTTTTTTATCTTTACATCGTTCTTCGTTATGAACTCCGGTCGAACTCAATTAATGATCCCTATAACAATTATAATTTTGGTTATAGGCAGTGATGTAGCAGTAATTTCTGAATAGCAGACAGATTAAGGAAAAGCTTTATGATTGTAAGTCTAAAATTCGTCTATTACTTGTAAAACTATATTGAAAATGTTATAGGTACAAACACGTTGGATGCGAGAAGCATTGAACCGGTCGAAGTGGCGGTGCCTCGGGGAGGCCTATGTCCAGCAGTGGACGTCATTCGGCTGAGATGATGATGATGATGATATACATACACTATCGATACTTTCTTCACCTCCTCCAATATATACAGAGTGGCTGGGACATCGACGCGTAAACTGTAAGAAATTAAAGAAAAAACAAAAAAAAATCTTATTAAAATATAGAAACTAAATATACGAATTACAATATGAAATATGTAAATAAAAACGTAATAAACAATAATAATATACAATTTAATATACTATTGTTAAAAATACAGACCAATATTAAGAATTTACAGAAAAATAATCAAAGCGCTCTTCCTCTATTCTAATTAGAATTTAAAATGTTGCTGTGCCCTACAGGGTCCATAATTGTTTCTACATATATTAATACCCACCACCTGTATACATTATGGAATGCAATAAAGATTTGAGATTTGAATTAATTTAGCATATAATTCTTCACCCCCGGTTTAGACGGTTTTTGTCGCTTATCAATTTAAAATCGGCTGTGTCTCGTTCAAAATATATGGAACAACTATTTTTATTGACAATTAATTTAAACGCTAAGGAGCGAATCTTGTACTGAAATCACGGTTACACAGTTGCACGGCGCTGTCCTGTCACCCTGTATACATACAATGATGCCAATCCACTCTTTTCTACAAGCTGTGCTGCGCTGCTACCGGGTTTTTTAGACCAAGTTGTTTTGTAAATCATCGGAGAACTCACGAAAGGAATGAAAATTTGTCTGCGTCGTGGTCGTTGGATACAGTAAAGACTATTAAATTGTACCAACAAGTTATAAAAGAGCTGGATCAAAACTTCGTTAATCTATTAAACAACAAATGTGGGTAACTTTTACCATTGTGTACACGCTTTACACATTGTAGGATCGGCTCTCGATCACAATGGTCCATTGTTGGCATCGACAGGTTGCCTACTCACTGTTAATGGGCTTCAGACTTTCGCTCAATTGGCCCACAACAGCATCTTATACGGGATGAGTTCTTCAGATGAAACTACAGAGGAACTATGCGAGATAAAGAGAAGTGGACAATTGGGTAAGGATGGGAGAAGGGCAATGTCGAAGGAAAAAAATATAATTTAATTTGTTTTTTTGTGACTAGAGTGATCCTGTGAATTACAAGAAAATAAATGAGTTTGTGTTATTACGATGAGCAGCAGAGTTGCTAAGAAGGTTGAAAAGTAACAAAGTTATTTTAAAAATGTAAAATCAAAGGAAATGCTACATTTGAAATTTATTTGATTTTCCTCATTTCACAAATAATGTATTTTTTAACCGACGAAAAAAAAAAACGGAGGAGGTTCTCAATCCGATGCGTATATTTTTTTACGTATGACTACGCATAACTTTCTACTTAGTAGTCCGATTGTGCTATTTTTTTTTTTTTATTGGAAAGGGTATACTCCGAAGGTGGTCCCGTATAAATTTGGAAAACAAAATCGAACCCTAAGGGTCGGAAAACAGGGGATGATTGATTGTTCACTCACTGATTGTAATTTATAACCACGCATAACTTTATACAGAGTCGTCCGATTTTGATAATTCTTTCTTTTTTTGGATAGGTTTATATATACCTTGCCAAGTACATTAAAACGACAAAAATAATTATAAAATAAAAACTTTTTTACAAAAAATTTAACTGCCGAAAAAACTGAAAAGCAGAAAATTATAAACCTTAAAATTATGAGTCGGCGCTTTGCGTGATCTTTGTTCATTAATTTTTTTCAGCGCCGACTCATAATTTTGATTTTTTGTTAAAATGTTTATATTTTTTACGTCTTTTACTTGTAAGTACGACTACATTATTGTTTGTACACGAATAAGGTTTATAGTTTTGCTTTTTTGTTTGGTTCCGCGTGGTGCCGACGCGCAATGGATCGAAACTGCTATATGACGGACATTCGTTTGTTTGTTTGCATTGTATTTTTTTAAATATTTATCGAAAGATCTCGTCATTTCGATGAATAATTGTCATTACAAGTTTTGCTCTAAAAGTGATAGTTAGCCCGGAAAAAAATATTTTAGTTTTTTTTGTATAGAAAGAAACAGAAATTTGGCCATGTCTTGAAAGACCAGGCTTACAAACTACTTTTATTCTTATTCTTTAACTTATTAGCTGTAATTCTACGTTATCAGCGCACAACCATAGTTGCCCGTTGAAGAGGTATGAGGTTCGGAAAAATGAAAAAAAAAGCGTGAAATTATGTTAATGTGTATAAATGTGGCGAACCCTAGATTCATCACTTCATTTGAGAATTCACTTATAATACTTCCAACAGTTTGTAAACGGGCCGAGTTCCAAATAATTCCTCCTCCTGAATGACAAACTTTGTAGAGTGATATTGATAGTTTTCTAACAGCGATCTGTCATGTAGGAAACGGCGTGAATGTTATTCCCTTATATTCAATTTTACACGCTAAAGGAGAAATGAAAATGGAGGAAAGAAAAATATAGTAATAGCCTAAATACTGATTTCGTTGGATGTGATATGCCACAGCCAATGTCGTATGATATGGTATGCCGTAAATGTAGGTTGCAGTGACAATATAAGTTGCCTCGTCTTTGTATCTGGACGATGCAAGTCATTAGTTGCTTTAATTTTATTGTACTGAAATTAATGCTTTAACTAAGTTTATTTCGTCCCCAACAGAATCTGCACAATTTTAGATCATTTGATCCGATCCATCCTGTCCGTTGCTGCCCTCTGCCAGCGATGCCCTAAGAGCAGGTACATAGTCCACAGAGGGTGCCTTTATCTTCGCGCTATCCCGGTTATATCCCTTGGGACCCCGGGACCCGCTTTCCTACTTTTAACACTCCACCTAGGATGGTCTTCAACATCGCTTATGGTGAGTCTATTAGTACGCGTGTCATGCCAATCCACCACATTTTGAGTCTTTCCCTTCTGCCGAGGTCCGGCGGAGGCGGCAAGGCCAGGCATTTTTCCTCACATAGCTTGTCAGTCTCCGTAAAACGTGCCCGTACCAATGTAAGTGACAATCCTGCAATTTGTCTGATATGTCACCCATATGAAGGCTGCCGCGAATGTGTGAGTTCTTGACGCGGTCTCTTCACGTAATTCCGGACATCCGGCGCAACATATTCATCACGTATCCTTAGCGTTTCACAGGTTAGGTCGATTTAGCAGCCAGCAGGCTGCAAGGTTGACTGCGAGATGCTAGTCACTCAAAATATATATTTTATCGCTCGAGCAAAGCTATATGCGTCAAAATATTAGTTCCTAAATATTTTACTTATGAATATACTCCACGCAATTTTTCCCCATTCACGAAACTAGAGACAAACAAAATATTTAGAAATGAGCCGACCTCTCATTTGTCAGTCTACAGAGAGGCCGTCGCACGAAATAATGAAGGCACGCGACGGCAGCCATTGCTGTGACAAATTTGTATCGACATAAACCTACTAAACATTCATTGTTTGGCAGTCTGATATTTTGATATTTTGACGAAGGAAAACTGTAGAGTAAGAGGAAACAGAATACCAAAAATATTAGGATTATTTTGTATATCGCACATATTTATTTATTGCATAAATATGAATCGATGACCGAATGATGACTGATGAATCCGCTGGATGCGGGAAGCACAAAACCGGTCGAAATGTAAGCTTTGGGAAAGCCTATGTTCAGCAGTGGACGTCTGTCGGCTGTAATGATGATAATAATATTTATTTATTTTATTATTTATGTACACACAGTAAAATACAGAGTGATAAGGCATAGTAATAGAATTGAGTACAAAGGTACTGCTTATTTCTTTTTACTTTATATGATATGCAGACTGACAAATATAAATTAATAATATGCACATGTATATAAAAACCGAGAGAAAAGTATCACAGCGCATCAAAAAACTCGTCCGCATCGCTGTCAATGGAAAAAGTCACCAAAAGGCTGGCAGTATTATCACGTTTACCTTGGCCCTGGCATATGGGTAACTGAAGGAACACGGGTGGGTTTTAGTCAGTAAAAGTCTGATACGCCCTCCCGCTCCGCCCAGAGCGGGAGAAGTCATTTGATGATTTCCCATCCAAAAAAAAAAAAAAAAACCAGTTCATGATTTATCCATATGCCAAAGGAGACGGATACGCTTTCATACAATCTTGGGCCTGGATGTAAAAAGATGAAATTGGTGTCTATTGATAGGTACTATATTATTAAACAATCACTGAAAATTTTGCAGGTTTTGGCAATCTGAGAACCGAGTTAAATAAGATTTAGGAAAAGTGAGGTTACGTAACAATCTACACTTAACAGCTGATTTTTGAAGTGCGATTCTCATTCTTTAAAATACCAGTTGGGGTGTTAAATATAAAGAATATTATTATAATTCATCATCATCATCATCATTTTAGCCGAAAGACGTTTACTGCTGTTCATAAGTTTTCCCCGATTCGGGGGGGTTTGCCATAATGGCAACGCTTAGCAGGCGGGTTGGCGATCGCAGAGTGGTCGCAAAATGCATAGAGAACGCTGTTGCCAATTCTAAGTCCCTTAGTCGCCTCTTACGACATCCACAGGAAGAAATAGGGTGGTGCTATTCTTTACTATTCTCTCTATTCTTACTCATTATATAAGTATTTATAGAAGGGCTGGTGGCTAAGTAATAACAGCCGCACGGGTTAACCGATCAGGTTAAGCTACGCTTGCTGCGGTTGGTCCGTGTATGGGTGACCATCTTTACATACCAAGACCCTTCCGTGCCTCGGAAAGCATGTTAAGCCGTTGGTCCCAGCTATCTTTCGTAGATCTTAGACAGTTGTTACGGGTCATCAGAAGCCCAGTCTGACTACCAGTCTTACCAAGGGATATCATATTACCCAGTAACTGGATTGTGGAACTCAGATAGGCAGTCACTCCGTGTAAAATACTGGTACCCAGCTGAATCCGGTTAGACAGGACGCCGACCTCAACATAATTGGGGAAAGGCTAAGTAGATGATAATTTATATAGGTATTTCTAGAGTGAGGGAGAGAAAATAAAAATGTCCTTTAGTAATATTTTTTATTTATCTTCAATTATGATTAAATTGTCATCTAGAAACGGTGCAGGTGGTACTATATTATCTTGGTACCTAGCCCAACTAAGGTACCATATTATTTTCATAACAAGAGGTGGTCTTTGATCCAACTACCAGCAAGCTTGGCAAACATGGTCACTGCATTTTACCTGAAAGATGTAAAAAGTGGTTAATAACAGATAACATGATTAAGTACTTTTAAAAAATCTTGGTCCGATAGTTACTTAATTCTATATAATGTATCTACATGGGCGTTTTAAATGTTTACCTATACTTTATAATATTAATTAATACCGAACTACCTGCTAAATATCTCAAATATTATGTTCACTGATAACATGTGTGATTATTGGAGAGCGAGGAATACTGTCCTACCGTGATACAGTTTATACTATGATGTAGTACAGAGGTCAGTGTGAATTACTCTTTAACAACCAAACATTTACGTTTGATATGAGATCTTATTTGTTTGTTTTTTATACGTACATATAACTCATTGTACCTAAGGTTGTTATTATGCTACTAGGAATAAGAATGTTGCACCTAAAACGACCCACTGACCTTTTATTTTTTATTATTATTTTGTTAGTATAATGGTGAAGGAAAAAATATTGTAAAGATTGCAAGCCAGCGTGGTAGACGTTGGTGAGGTAAACAAGAAGTGAGTAAGTACTTACAGATTGTGGTGTACGCCATTGACGAATTACTGCTAATATCATTTCGTCATCCAAATCTCGACGATCTGTTGTATTACAGCGATTAGTCGCTATGCGACAATTTACACAACGATCCATGGTGTCGCTTTCCAATCGGTAAGCTGTTCGTAGAATCCAAAATGACAAGTCCAAGTCCAACGTTTAAGCGGGGTTTCTCCGTGTTGGGTATGGTGGCAAGGCAAGGGTCATACAAGAAAGTAGCTCCGAAGTCCGTAGAATGAAAGCAGGGGTTGAGGAAACATCAATAAAACTATGGGTGGAAACACGATACGCACATGCAATAAACAATATGAAACGAGTGAGTGTCAGCGTTATGTCATGCATGTCATGTCAGAGTTAGCACAGATTATACATACATTAATCGATTAACAAACGTGGATCAATATATGTTAATTATATAAATATTTAATTGGTTTAAGCTGTGCAGTATGTTATTTCTAATAGATTTAATTATTTTAATTGAATTAATCATCTGGTGAAGGCATCTTCTTAAATAGTATGAACGTTAATCGATTATAATTTAATCGATATTCCATTTACTTAACTTAATTTTAGGATTTCTCATTTTCCAGATTGTAAATTGAGTTGATTTTTCAGATTTTGATATAGAAAAATATAAGCTTTTTTTTAAACCATTTCTTCACTTATTACATTTTGGCCCAGAAATGCCCGTCTCCTTTCATCTAAATCCGCCCAGCTGTTTTAGCATGAAAGCATAGCAAACAAACATACATTAAATCTTTTCTCGATATAATATTAGATAGATCAAATAATAATGGAAACATGGTGAAAATTGAGTACATATACTTCAGAGACTAATAGGCACACCATATTTTATTTAATAGTGATAATATGTATTATTTTACTTCAGATATTTTCATTTGAAATGAGTCTACTCTTATTTCTCAAATATATAATCTTGAAAGGCACATCCCTTCCAAATTTCATCAGCAACAAAGCTCAGTGAATCTAAGCCCCACAATTTCGCAGTTAAGATTGACAAAACGGACTGACGGCTAAATGAACACGCCGCTTTCTTCATTAAGTCGGCGTGATGGGACTGTTTCCTTCACGAACGTCTTGAGAAAACTCGGAACGCTCTACGTTAATGAAGATTTGTTACGTGAAATGGGACGTAAAAACATACGCGCGGTTTTTTCCTGAGAACGCTTATATATGGCAGATTGTTGTGGACATTCTTTCGGTAAATTCAGACGTCGACGGTTTGTTTTATGTCGTACTAGCGACCTGCCCTACTTCGTATGGCGGTTTTTTCTGACTTGGCAAAATACCCAGATTTTTTTCTTATATGTGAGTTTAGCAAAACTGTGTTTAACACTAAGACTTTTCAAAATAAATAAATCGCATGAACTATAGTTTTTTTTTTTTTTTAAACTTAAATTTAAAACAGCTATACCTATAGTGTTGCAACGAGATGAGTTGCAAACTGAAACCATTGTAGTGACCTACCTATATTTTAATATTGTATTCTGCTTGTAGCTACCGCCTTACTATTTTGCATTCTAAAATCTAGACCTAGCTTTACTCTCGATATGTTTACTCTGTGCTATCCATAAATAAGATCACTCCTTCTTCTTGATAGGTAACTGTTGTGTGTCAAAACTCTTGTAACCTGTATAATAAACTTTTCTTTTCTATCTTCATTTACCTATACTTAGACTTGTTTTCTTCAAACATCTTCAACCCTCCACACACAACCTATCCTACCTACACCATGAATTCAACATATGGTTTTGAATTACCCCTATAGTTTTCGTCGCTTTAAAAACAAAATCATTACCTATACAATACATTTAGACAGCGTAGGTATTGCACTATTCTATGAAACAAAAGTTTTTATTTTTTGATAACTGTCTAACTGACTGACCGGCTTTGCTAAGGTCTAGACTCTGGCTCTTTGGATCTGGGTTGCACGTCGAAAACAGGATGCTAGATCTTGTATATATTAAAGATGAAATAGTCATGGTAAGTGATCTCGTGAAACTCGCTCAGTGTAGGTCCAACCAACTCTTTCCTGCTGCATTGAAACGGTTGTCGGTCCACCTGCCTCGTGGCCATCCTACGCTGCTCCTAGAACCAATTCTGGGTGTCCACTCCAGTACCTTCTTTTTTATAATAAAAACGATTATTTTGTCCACTACATAATGATAATTGAGCACAATATATAATAGTGGTAACAAAAATACATTGATGTTGTGGAGACTGGAGCCTGTACTAGGAATACCTGTGTTACAGGTCTCCAGGCCCCCAAACTAACCGGACATGCTACAGTTATACAAAAAACTACTAATAGATGTTGAAGTGGAAAACAAAAATTACTCTATATAACGAAGAAAACAAATAAAAATTAAAAACTAAGAGATTAAAAATTAAAACAAATAATAAATTAGACAGCAAAGCAGTGTGTGTGGGTGTAGTTGTGTGGGTGTGTGAGTGTAGGTGTGTGGGTGTAGGTGTGTGTTTGTGGGTGTGTAGGGAGTGTATGATAATCAAAAGTGTCCTATATTACGATTCTATGTAGGACATATCGATCTGCATTTTTATGAAATTACTTCTAGTAGTCTCTCTGTGGCTTCATAATCGAGAGATTGAAGCCAATTTTTCACTTTAGACTTACAATTGAAATTGGGAAGCGAGTAGATGGAAATAGCTTTATTTATTTTGTCATACAGGTGATCCCTCAGGAAGCAAAAGAATCTACGGCTGAATCTGGTTTTGAAAGACTTTGATTTACAGACTGTATGTTTGCGTCTCTTGTTAAGCACTTCGCTAGGATTGTATGGAAGTTGAGAGTGCCTGCGAATGATAGTGTTCAAGATGAATAGTTGGCGAACTGTCAGGACGTTGCACCTCTGGTAAAGTTCCTTCGTTGGAAAGAGAAAGGGGAGCTTGCGACTTCTTACCCAGATGTTACCTTTAGCGCTCATTACCATCAGATGCCTAGTCTTTTCCCAACTGTGTTGGAGTCGGCTTCCATTCCAACAGGATGCAGCTAAGTACCATTATTTAACATTGAGTGACTGCCTATTTGACCTCAGTAACCCAGTAACTGGCTAATATTATATCACCTGGTTGTCAATCTGATGACCCGTAACGATTGTCTACGAATGACAGCTGGGACCAACGGCTTCACGTGTTTTCGAAACACGGAGGGGTCTTGGTTTGTTAAGATAGGCACCCATCAATAGCCAATCACGGCAAGCATAGTTTAACTTAATCGATCGACCCGTATCGATCATACCGTGTGGTGCCGGACATAAAGAATAACACCACCCTATTTCTTCCCGTGGGTGTCGTAAAAGGCGACTAAAGGACTTACTAGAGAATGGGCAGCAGCGTTCTCTGTGCATTTTACCACCATACTGCGATCGCCAACCCGCCTGCCAAGCGTGGCGATTATGGCAAAGCCCCCCAAATCGGGGGAGGCCTAAGTCAAGCAGTGGACATCTTACGGCTGAAATGATGATGATGATGATCGACCCGTGCGGCTGGTAATACTTATCCACAAGGCCATTAACGCTCATATACCAAAATATTTCATTTCAAAATTATTTTCTTAGAAGATTTATATATTATTTTAATACTCTGCCAAGTTACGTAAAATATATATAAGTCTATAAACACTTGCAAAAAATAAGACGATCAAAAACAAAGACATTTTATTTCACAGTCCGACCTTTTGTAATTCATTTTTATCACATTATCATAAAATATTCAATGAAATATCTTCCAAATGAACCGATAATGATATTTCAGTCTCTTGTTTCAACATTGAAAGCGAACTGATATTGCCAATTTAAGTTAACTTGTACGAATTGACAGATATTGTAACATTTAATGCTATTAATCAAACATACGATATTATGTACGTACACAATTTTAAGCTAAATAACGATATATTGAGGTTATTGGAAACTGAGTAGGTATTGTAATTGCTGTGTGGTTGACTGGTTGTTTCTGATGAATATTGAACAGTATAGGTCAGTAATAATACAAGTTAACGTATCGGTATGTGATGTAAAAATAAATGATAAGAGTGTGGAGCAAGTAAGTGAGTTCGTATATTTGGGGAGTTTGTTTACAAGGGATGGAAAGATTGATAAAGATGTGGAAAAAAGAGTGAATGCGGGAAATAAAGTAAACGGTGCTTTACATGCGATTGTGACCAACCAGTTGATGTCCGATAAGGCTCGACTGGCTGTTCACAATGGTGTACTGGTGCCTACGCTTATGTATGGAAGTGAATGTTGGGTGTGGCAAAAGAAGCATGAAAGTAGAATAAATGCTGTGGAAATGCGTTCCTTGCGAAGCATGTGTGGTGTGACTATGAATGATAGGCTGAGGAATGATGTGATAAGAGAACGGTGTGGTGTAAAAGAAGATATAGTGACAAAAATTGAAAAAAGTATGCTTAGATGGTCTGGTCATGTTGAGAGGATGAATGAAGGTCGGCTCACAAAAGGTATTTACAATGCAGATGTGAGTGGAAACACCGGGAGGGGACGCCCTAGGAGGACATATAGGGACCTTATTGGTGATGTTCTTCAGAAAGGTCAGGTGCGTAGTACTCGCAACCGGCGTGTGTGTATGACCAATTGTATGAACCTAAACGAGGCAAAAGAAGTGTGTAGAGATCGTAGCAGGTGGCGTTCCGTGGTTTCTGCCTACCCCCATGGGAAAAAGGCGTGATTCTATGTATGTATGTATGTAATACAAGTTTTATAAACATACACACAATACACGTAAAGAATATTGTCATTTCATTCCTTCCCGTGGGTGCCGTAAAAGGTGACTTAGGGACTTACTAGATAATGGGCAGCAGCGTTCTGTATGCATCTTACCAACATACTGCGGTCGCCAACCCGCCTGGCAAGCGTGGCGAGTTTGGAACACCCCCCCAAAAGTGACAAGCACTAAGAAAAAACGGCCTCTATTGCCCGGCGGCCCGCCTACCCGTATGTCCAGCATTGGTCGTTTTTGTCCTGCAATGATGATAATTAATGGCATATACTCACGCCTAATTCCCATGAGGGTAGGAAGACCCTACACAAAAAACACTTATTACAATCCTTTCATACTACTTCTGCTTCTCTGATCTGATCATACACGCACGGTTACCGAACACCTGACCTTTGAGGTTAATGAGGTCACTATAATATTTCCTTCTAGGGCGTCCCCTCCCGGTTCTCCAGTTCCCAACGCTTCATATTATAATTTATATATTTTTTGAGCATGATGTTCTCCTGGGTTCAATCCCCAAATCGGCAAGGTTATACAGTTACAGCTCAAAGTCTGAATTATGGCTGGTGGGTGGTAAAAGCCATACAATCTATTGCATAGGACTTAAACATAACTGGTGAAATATAGGTTTACTATAGGTACACCTGTAAATAACCCTTCAGGCCCTGGAAAAGAACATAGTTCAGCATGGATCTTGTCAAACAAACACTAGAATGATACAATTTCATTAAAATTATACTGAAAAGACCACGAAAGAGATGTGAAAATGATTTGTACCTATAGTCAGTGTCTTTAAATTTTTAGTCTGAGTTTATCCACTTAAAAAATCCATACATAAATAAAATAAAAAATAAGTAAGCGGTGTTTGAGCTATAAGCACACTAACAAACAGACAGAGGGACGTTGCATTTTATAATAAGTAGGTAACAGTATTTTTAGAACAGGGCAGAAAAGTTGTTCCATAAAATAAATGTAGAGTGAACATTATTCTAGAAATAAAATTTCCTTAACGAGAAAATATTAGCTCTGTTTCCAAGTAGGTGCTGCGAACTAATTAGAAGTTAGAAGCCTCATTCGATCTCAAATTCTACTAGTTATAGTGTCGATTTCGGTTCGGTATTCGCTTGTTCTAGCTATAATATGAATAGTAGGTAATTTTACGAAAACCCCACAGTTTACTTATCACGGGAATCAAACTTATTACGTCACACAGTTTCTCTGTTAAGCTCAGGACTCAGGACCATATATTGCATCACAATATATGGTCCTGAGTTCGATCCCCTAGTCGGGAATTTGTCTGAAGTTATTTTGATATTCATATGTTTCATAATACAATATTTGAGCAGTAAAACGACATATAAACAGAACTTTTCCGATATCCGATATTTCAATTTCCATAAAAACTTACGAGTACGGACCTACCTACACGTAGTGGAATGGTTTTGTTTCAAAAAGGTTTCAACATTCCCTTTCCGCTTAAAATAGTACGCATATGTACCTTTGTATCCGTTCGTAGTAATTAACTCTTAGAGAAAAAAAAACCGGCCAAGTGCGAGTCGGACTCGCGCACCGAGGGCTCCGTACAAACCTGCAGGTATTCACGGTTTATGCATAAGGTTTATGTTTATGAAATTAAATGGTTTTTTTTTAATTTTTAAATTTGACTTGACTGAATTAAAGGTAAATTGTGGTTTACGATTTGTGACGTATTAAAAAAAAACTATCATACTTACTAGATCTCGTTCAAACCAATTTTTGGTGGAAGTTTACATGGTAATGTACATCATATATTTTTTTTAGTTTTATCATTCAAATTTTCTCAACTTTCAAAATTCATTTAAAAAAAAAATCTATATCTTTTTAATAAAACAAGCGATAGACATAATTTTAGTACTAGAAATAAAGACAAGATAGATCAACCATTTTTCAGATTAGCAAAAGTACATACATCTTTTATGGGGTACTGTGTTATATGTTACAACAAAATACCTTCTGATATATTGCAATTAAATGAAAGGAGGTTTAAAAGTCATATTAAAAGTACACTTTGTAAACGAGCTTATTACAAATTAGAGGACTACATCCAAGATAAGAACGCTTGGAAACATGCTGGTCTCGCTCCATAGGACAGTCTTAGAGTTTATCAAACTAGTTGCTAACTTAATTGTGTAGATAATATTTATTTTTTCTTCTATGACACTGTTTTACATTCTGTAATTACTGTAACTCACACACTGACAGTTTATATGGGTAGTTCATATAATTGCTTTTTTATTTTTTTTATTTAACTGCTTTTGTTAATTTATTTTTATTTTCTTTTAATTTCATTTATTGTGTATATGTATCATTTGCATCGTTGTATATGTAAGCAGGCACGCCCTTTATGCCTGGAGGCTTTAGTAATGTTTTGAATTCTGTTTACGATTTTGTTTCATTATGCATTTCAGCTTGAGTTTAGTTTTCAATGTTTTATTGGTATAATGGCGTGGGCTAGCTGACATATGGCGAATAATGTATGTTTTGTTTTATTATATTAATAAATTATACAATATTGTATAGAATTAAGTTCTTCTAACTTAACAGACAGCAGTGCTGCTGGGGAGTTTGTTCCGCCACTTCTTCTTCCCAGCTAAAGCACTAGGAAGTGTCGAAGAGTGGGCGTTTTGGGGGGACTGTCTTATGTAACTTTGACGTTCAAAAAGTGCTGACTCTCAGCCTAGTTTGAATAAATGACTTTTGTTTTTTTTATTTTTTTTTTTCATTCCCTTATTTTAGAAGTTACGGGGGGGAACACATTTTACCACTTTGGAAGTGTCTCTCGCGCAAACTATTCAGTTTAGAAAGAAATGATATTAGAAACCTCAATATCATTTTTGAAGACCTATCCATAAATATTCCACACGTATCGGTTTGATGAAATTTTTTTTTTTTGAGTTTCAGTTCTATGTATGGGGAACCCCAAATATTATTGTTTTTTTTTCTATTTTTGTGTAAAAATCTTAATGCGGTTCACAGAATACATCTACTTACCAAGTTTCAACAGCATAGCTCTTATAGTTTCGGAAAAAAGTGACTGTGATACACGGACAGACAGACAGACAGACATGACGAATCTATAAGGGTTTCGTTTTTTGCCATTTGGCAACGGAACCCTAAAAAACCGCTCTTACTGCTTACGAAATAAAGTCAAACTATCCATTGACGTTTCTATGAGGAGATCACTAATCCGTCATCCAATACACATAATGGACTGTTCCTCATGCTGGGACACGTGCCTCCTCTTGATGAGAGTGAGTGGGTCGTAATTCACCACGCTAGCCCAGCGCGGGTTTGTAGATGTCACATTTCATAGACTTTTTGGTTCTAGGACATGCCGGATTCCTCACGATGTTTTCCTTCACCGTTTTCCAATACTATTGCTATATTTATGACCTTTCTCAAAAAAAATTAATTACGTAGACAATAATAATTGGCCCTACTGGCGTAGTTACAGTTACCATTTTTATCCGATGACCTATTTACACCTTCATCAGGTAAACTTAATTTATTTACCCACAGACACAATGCTTATGAATAAAACATACTATTAAAAACATACCTTTATTACTGGACTCCCAGGTAACATCAAAAAGCGGTAATTTAATGTTTATTGTTTACATTTTCCAAAAAATTGCTTTTGTGTTATTCATCGTTATCGACATCTGCCTAGCCTGTTCCTAAATACATATTTTGTGGTCAGCTTCCAATCTGAAAAGATGCAGCTGAATTGCAATATTTTAAATGGACCAACTGCTTATCTGACCTTCACAACAAAGGTCAGATAAGCAGTCGATTCACCACAATGTTACTGGGTTACAATAATATAATATATATAAGTATTTATTCACATCAACAGGACAGCTAAAAGACATAAAAGACATAAGACTTAAATGTATAAAGCACACTCAATATTGTCGTAACTAGCACCCTTGCTAAGTTATCAAGATAACTTGTATTAAGGGTACAAGTTCCAACCCTTGGTTCACATATTTTAAGACATTAAATACAATATCCCTTGGTGAAATATTGTTAAGCTGCATTTCATAAGACTGGAAGCCAATTGCATCTCATCAGCTTTAAAACCAATATTTTACTTAACTAACCTTCGTAAAACGACTGTTGCAAAATTTCTAAACGCAATCCTGATTGGCCGCTACAGCATTGATGAATGAAATATTCCGGGCAATCATTTCCCTGGCAGTGAACCACTTGCCGCTAAATGAAAGTTGCGGGTGACTGGGCAATAATAGCACGCTCGATTTCCCCCAGGAGGGAGGCAGCACTTGGGGCAATGTTAACACCTTGTCTGGCATAATTTATATGTTACATTAATTTGACAGCAAGTGTTGGATGAGATGTGGGTTCCACACCTCTGTTATAGCCGTTTTAGAGTTAATAGGCATTGGAAGGAATAGTACTGAAATACTGTTGTGTCCCTATTAGAGTCGCGAGATCAGTTCGAAAGAGGTACCGTGGCCCTGGCATATGGGTAACTGAAGGAACACGGGTGGGTTTTAGTCAGTAAAAGTCTAACACGCCCTCCCGCTCCGCCCAGAGCCGGAGAAGACATTTGATGATTTCCCATTAAAAAAAAAATGCTGTGTTTATAAATTTATCCATTAAGATGCTTATTTTTATAGATGGATTTGGATATGGACAGCCATTGCTCCCGGCTATAATTAGTCAGAAGCACAAGTCTGACCAAGGGATATGGTCAGTCTTACGAAGGGCCCTACCTAGGGTCTTACCCAGTACCTGGGTTTTGGAGGTCAGGTATTTGCTCCATGTAAAATACTGGTATTCACCTTTATCTAGTTAGACCGAAAGTCGACCCCTATATAGTTGGAAAAGAGGTAAAGCAGATTGATTAATCTGTATACTTACTAATATTATAAATGCGAATGGAAGTCTATCTGTACGTCTGTTACCTTTTCATTGTAACGGCTAAGCGGATTTCAATGTTATTTGGCACACCGCCGGTAGCTCGAAACCTGATATAGCATATACTTTTGATCGCAGTACTACGTTCCTGTGCAATAATTTACGACCTGCTCGCGGGGGTAGTCCCCGATAAAAGCTAGTGTCTTATAAGTCAACTTCGCCCACGAGTACTCTTTATGGATAGTAGGTAGTTTAAAAAAAACAAAAATGTACTGATTTTATGATTTACTAAGATAAGTTGTCGTGGCAAGTTTATTATCTCAACGAATATGATTTTTCATACAAATTAAATTCCCCTCTTTTTACACCCGTAAAGGTCCAATTTCCAAATCCCTTTCTTAGAGCTTCTCCACTTTTTAAAAGGAAGCCGTATGTAAAATTTCGCCTTCCTAGTCCCAGACGTTTCAGCTGTGCGTTGCTATGCCAGAATCAGACATTTTCTTCTTTCATGTATATAGATTTCAACACGGACATTTTACGATGTAGGTTTAGGTAATTTATTTATAGCAACAGCCTTATTTGACAGATCTATAAAATGTCTCGTAAAGGTTAGAAGTCAGGATAAAGGGAAATAAGGTCAGAGCAAAATATACGAAACATATAAGTGAAGAAACACTAGGATAACGTAGTTATTTATATAAATTTGAATAATGTCAGACACCACGTACTTTCAGACATGTCGCCAACATAAATAAATAAATGTACATAACATATTCAACACAAAACGGGGATCGAAGTTTTAGGTCAGAGAGATATAGAACATAAAATAAAATATACAAAAGAACAAGTTTTATTTTTTCAAAACAAATATCGGAATACGTAAATATACTGCTAGAGTCATATTTACACGCATCACTGAAAGTCACTTAAATGTAAAATAATACACATAATTATACTGCTAGAGTCATATTTACACGCATCACTGAAAGTCACTTAAATGTAAAATAATACCAGCATATTACTGATAGATCGTAGTAAGTCAGAGAGACAGTTAGTCCATACTAAATACCCACCCCTAACTTAGATACGTAAACGCTAGACAAACGATGATAATCATCACAGTCGAAAAACGTCCACTGCCAACAGAGACCTCCTCCAAGCACCGCCACTTCGACAGGTTCTATGCTATTTTAGGGAGGGTTTGTCATAATCGTCACTCTTGGCAGACGGATTGGTGATCGCAGTATCGTCATAAAATGCATAGAGAACGCTGCTGTGCATTCTCTAGTCTTCCCTTAGTCGCGTTTTACGACACCTACGAGATGCCAAAAAGTAAAAAAAATGGTGGTATTCTTTACTTCCGACTCCACGCGGAACAAGCAGATAAGGCCTTAGGTAAATGGTGATGACTGGTATTAATGTTGTCAAAACATTATTGTGACTGTTTTGTGTTCCACGAACTGTGTCCAAATAAAAGAAAATTTTAATCTTACCGACGAGAACAGAAAAAGTTGATAAATATTTGGTTCGACCCCTATATGAAAGAAAACTTATTCGTTCATAAATAAATACGTAACTATGTACATAAATAAATATATGTATGAATACCGCCATATTGCGTCGGAAATTTTCCGTCGCAATTGCCCCTTTGACGCTATCACGTAATTTTATCGATAACTTAACTGTATTGACGCTTCAAATGCGATTTCCAATCATCGTTCGTTATTTAAATACATTACTAAAATTTAAAGAATTTATTTACGTTTTATAGACTCAGCTAGAAGTTTTATAACTAAGTCAGGAGCGTATATCAAATTTGTGGGTCATTTGGTAATTTGTGGGAACACCGTTTTTTACAAGATTTTTTTTAAATTTTAAACAATTCAAAAACAATACTTGTAATACTTTAAATAATTTCTTAAGGCGCGGACTGACTACGATTTTAAATGCTAAAACTACATGCTACAGCTCCAACAAATAAGGTTGAAAATTGAATAAATATTTGGATTGACGATGTGACTAAGCTGCGAATTGGCATTTATTTTACGGGTTTTATTTAGATTATTCGGACTACACACATTAAATTAAATAATTGTCTGGTTAAAGTTTTAAAGTAATGTTTATTCTGTTGAACTCTTTAAAAAAAAATGTTGTTATCGCTGAAAATACAGAGATGTTCGACGTCAAAGTTTTTTTTGTGAAACAATTTTTATTGGGAATATCAAACAATTTTTCACTATTCTATTCGGTTAGAATTTTTCTTTAAACCCTTCTCTGTCCACTGTATTTTTTGTGTCGTATATTTTCATTGCGTTACGTCATACTCGATTGTCAAAGACACCAGTGTTTTGTGAATATTGAGGTAACACCGCGCCTTAAGTAGGTAGATAAATCAACCCGAGAACGATCACTTCCGTACAAGTTGAAAAATAATACCTTCAACATTATAAAGAATAAGTACCTAAAAAAGTATATAGTTTAAAAACACAAACAAATTTTGTCGTCACTAGTTACGCTTCTCTTATAAATCCTTACATCGCTTAGATCAGCAGTGTATGAGGGTGCGTCCTTGACTCAATTCCAATACTAGAATTTAATCAGGCAACTATCGACCGATACCCTAATTGGGTGTATGCGGCGTCACAAGTACGAACACTTTCGCGAAATGCTTTTGAAAATCGACGAAACTTGTCAATTTCATACGGTAGGTACTTTCTTATAACATTTTCCGCGAATTTTCTGTTGTCTAGCAGACTGCTCGTCGAACTCATAAGACCGTCCATCATATAAGTATGTTCTTTTTTTCAATTTTGAATCGGAGGGTAAGTATTGAATTCTATTTAAGCCTAATTCTTAATTCAATTTCTTTTTTTTTGTTTATGGCGTTGCACTATTCGTGCTTATTGCCACTGACAATATTTCAAATTCTTTTTATCAACTATAAAAGTTTAATTGGGCATTATGCTAAATAAAGTATTGTTTTTTTAACATTTGAAGAGCTGTTAAGAATTGCAGATATAATTTTTGAGTTTCCAGCCTGTATTTATATTTTCTAGACGTATATTTCCCATATCAAGGCAGAGTAATGGAAAAATATTTACAGTATTACTCAATTCTGTTAGCTTTCCTCGAGCAACGTAATGTGAAAAGACGCTTAAATGCAACGATCTTGTTTATTCCGCTCTTGACTATAAACTAAGAGCGAGTTTCATCTTATGCATTCGTAATGTTCGAAGTCTTGAATCTCTTGCTTCAGAGAAAAGTTTCCAATACCAATAAATCTTGTTAGACTGAGTAAAATCCACTTTCCTCTTCAGAATAAAATATTTAACAAAAAGTTTTCCTTCGGCTTCTAAAATAACACAGCTGTTAAATCATGTAATGATACTGTACATAAAATTCAAGTCTTTTCTTTGCACATTTGCTACAGAAAACAATAAAACTTCTCAAATGTTAATACTAAATAATAGGAAAATAAAAAACACAGGGTGTGGTCGGGAAATGGCATTGATACGTCAAGACATCACAACCTGTAGAGCCTCCCTGACGCAACCTGTTACACTCCGACAACCAACACCTTTTATATAAATAGATAGACAGTTATATATACAGCTACATTGTACGTACCCTTCGCATCACCCGGAGGGAGAACGATGAAGTCTTCATGTTTATTTTTTTGCGGACACTAAACAAATTTAAATAGAAAAATGCTCCAACTAGTGCAAGTCACTACACTGAAATCAAACACTCGCTATTTCAAGGATAATGCAAAAATAATTTAACTTTATATCTATAAATATATCTGCGATTACAGATCGATTTTTTCTGTATAATTATATTATATTAAAAAATATTCGAATATAGCTAGTATTTATGAATATGTGTATATTTTTCTTGGCGACCCGAGCGGTTTCGGAGCGGGCGACACGGCGGACGGTATATTCGCGACTGATTACATGCCCCGTGGTAGAAACAGGGTGAGAAGGACACACTGATAGATAACCTGAAAGCTTAGTGACGTAAACGTGAATACCGCTGTTGCAAAACCTACTTTGAAACTGTAGCATAAGGTTGAAATCCTATTGCAAATAAAGTTAAACTTTTGAAGGATCCGTATTTCCATCTTGCTCCCACATTCATCTGGTTGGACGGAACACAGATACAGGATGAATTGAATTTATACCTCTACCACGTACTTCTAGACTTCGATTTATTTAACGCACTTTGCTATACAGTTCGATACAATACTGCTTTAGGAACTACATCTTCAGTCAACGTGGAACAAAACCGGCGTTGGATTTAAAATGATTGGAATAGATTTTCTGATAGAACGTCTAGATGGATACTGAATTAATTTCGTCTCATCTTACATGACTGTTCTTTCGGAATCCTAGATTATTTGTAACGGAAGACATTGAAGATACTATTATAGAAAGTGATTACAATTTTCTTTGCCATTCACGTTGATTTAGATTCACTACTGGTGTTAAAAGCTTATTCTTAGTAACCTAGGGTGACGTTGAAAGAGGGCGTTAGAAATGTGGAAATGTAATAAAGACTGACGTGATCGCTCTTGAGATTTGTCAATCTCTATTTATTTAAGTAAAAGGTATTTCGATGTTTTCGCACGAAAATCGTTACTTTATCTATTTCAAAGCTTTAAAGAAGGAAATTCGTCACTATTGAACAGAATCTTCTGTCTGTGTTATTTACGATATTTTTAACATGGTGCAAATGATTTTAAATAGAATATTTCCACGTTGTTAAATTGTTTTTCATTTAATACAAGATGTGTTTGTTCTATTTATTTATTATTTATATATATTTTATTGTACACCGTTACAGGTTGTTTTCTTGGTTTATAAACTAAATATCACACATTGTTTTTCTGAAGGGTTGGGCAGAGGTGTTTCTATACAAGGCATTCCTTCTTATATCTTACTCTAGGGTATTAAAGAGATCATGTCAAAAAAATCAACTGGCATATGTATATTTTTTCACGATCATCATCATCATCATCATTTCAGCCGTAAGACTTCCACTGCTCTGCCAGGGTCGCGAGATTGTTCGAAAGAGATACCGTGACCCTGGCACATGGGTAACCGAAGGAACACGGGTGGGTTTTAGTCAGTAAAAGTCTGACATGCCCTCCCGCTCCGCCCAGAGCGGGAGAAGTCATTTGATGATTTCCCATCCAAAAAAAAAAAAAGACGGCCACTGCTGGACTTAGGCCTCCCCCAATTTGGGGGGCTTTGCCATAATCGCCATGCTTGGCAGGCGGGCTGGCGATCGCAGTATGGTGGTAAAATGCATAGAGAACGCTGCTGCCCATTCTCTAGTAAGTCCCTTAGTCGCCTTTTCACGATCATTTATGTGAAAAACCCTTATGTGAAATATGATAACGTGGCATTTTCTTGGACCAAATTTTAAATTATTCGTTTGAGTGAAAATGTTTTACTTGAACTAATCAATGAAACATACACTTGTATTCAAGAAAAAAAAACTAGATGTAACCATTTCAAACCCCCATTTCACCCTTTTAGGAAAGGAATTTCAAAAAAATACCTTTCTTCGTGGATACCTACTCCTCACAAAGAACACACCCTCCAAATTTCACGTCTCTACGACCAGCGGTTTAGGCTGTGCGTTGATATATCAGTCAGTCAGTCACTCAGGACTTTGAATTTTATGTATATAGATAGAATCATACGCCAGATCCTTTGTTCTTCATGGTCTCATAATACCTTGGAGTTATGGGATTTCATGGATGGATGTTCCGTGTGGTCCGGACGTAAAGACTAGCTCCATCTCATTTCTTTCCGTGGGTGTCGTAAGAGGCGACTAAGGGACTTACTAGAGAATGGGAGCAGCGTTCTCTATGCATTTAACCAACATACTGCGATCGCCAACCCGCCTACCAAGCGTGGCGATTATGGCAAAACTCTCCCAATTGGGGGAGGTTTATGTCTTCACGCAGTGGAGGTCTTTCGGCTGTAATGATGAGAATGGGATTTCAATATGCACACGTTTTCAATAGGAACACGTTGTATAGTACACTCACATTTGGCCAGTTATGTTTAAATCTCATACAATAGGCGACCTATTGCCATCATAGGTTAATGAACATTTAAAATTTCGTTTTTTTTTTAAACATGGTGAAATGCGAAATGCGGTTCGAAACTTTGCGATTAAGAACGTAAGGATATACTATGTGATTTGTTTTTATAAAAAAAAGTGTAAGACCCCTTTTTAACGCGCTTTTATTGGCTTGGTATGTAACGAAATCTTTGAACGTGATTTTAATCCTTTTTAAAACGTCGGGTTAATTTTAAAATTTGCACACTTATCAAGGACCGATGACAGCACAATAATTTTATAAATTTGTGCCATTATCCTGCCCAGGTTCATCAGAGGGGTAATTGCGGAACTTTTTATCGGTAGGAATTGGTTTAATATTCATAGTTAAACAACATTCATTGCGTTATTTGCGTTGCTGAGCCGACAATTTATTCGAACAAATGACGCAATAGTTTAGAAATAATCTTCAATCCCATTCAGATTCTGATAAATTGTGCGTTTCGCAATTAGGGTGCAGGATTGCAAAAAAACTGTTTTCAAAACTAAGCTGACATACGTCACAATATTCGAAACGTCCTAAAAAAAACTTTTTTACAAAAACAAACAACCGACTTCCTTAAAAACACTACAAAGTGAAAAATAACTTTAATTTCGGTAGTCGGTGTCTTAGGATCTGTATTTATGGTTTTTGCCACCGACTTCCGAAATTAAAGTTATTTTTCACTTTGTAGTGTTTTTAAGGAAGTCGGTTGTTTTTTTTTTTGTAAAAAAGTTTTTATTTTTAAATTTTTAGTTGTGGTATTCACCCTGCACTAATTCCAAACAAACAATGCATATTTATGCGATAGCAGAAATCGCGGTTGATTTCCTGTCATTTTTTAAAGAGTTCCGGTGTCTGTCTCCCGAACTCATCATCAGATCTATATGAAAATTATATGGGACCATTTCGGAATGAACCCCTTTCGAACAAAAAAGAATTTTGTAAATCCGTCTATATATGACGGAGTTATGGCCGAACATACATAAAAAAAAAAAAACATATAGACATCCGAATTGAGAACCTCCTCCTTTTTGAAGTCGGTTAAAAATAGAAAATAACAGTTTAAAAAAACTAAAAAACACTCCATAGAAAACGAAACTAAAAAGTAGAAAAATAATGGGAAAAAACCGTGAGGTGCTTGATATCTAGTTTGGTTTTCTATGAAAGCGTGTTTTTTAGCTTTTTTAACAAGATTTTAATTGCATATCGGTCATATGCCAAAATATTCAAAATTCAAAGGGCTAGTATGTGATAATGACACACGTATTACATTTATTGTAACTACATTTACTACTTGTACATAACTTTGTTTACTCATAATACGAGAGCCTATTCGGACCTCCACGGAGTAAAGTTTGGCAAGAACTAATTACAAGTAATGACATAAAGAAGTTCGTGTAACTCAATCTCACTGTATTAGTAGGAATTTGTTGAGTACCTCGCGTTTATAGCATTCTGAATGGTATGTTTAATTATTTGTCTTTTCTATTTGTCGACAGGTAATCTTGGCTCTGAATAAATCGATGATAATTATTTTATTTACGTAAGCCTGTATTGATTATACCAAACATTTCAATTTGTGCGTAAAGTTGCAAACAGATCTTACTTAACCTCCTGAGACCCCGCGTGATTTTTTTAGAATAAAATCACTATGTCGGATAGGCCCAGGCTTTATTTAATTTTTTACTGAACTATGTTCCCGCGTACTAGTATTAGGACAAATTATTCGAACTAATTGTAAGATAATAGTTTCAAATTGCGCGCCAGATCAGGAAATTGTCTTTGGTCGCTCTGTAAATATGTTTGTCAGTATGGTAGCACTGACTTGAGGTTAGTTCATTCATTCGTTCGGCCATTTAAAACATAGAGAAGAAATACCCAACAGTAAAGAAAATATCGTAACTTTTGTCTATGGGTCTATCCGGTATAGTCTAGTTTGTGATACTATTAGTACTTTGGGTCACTCTTCATTCGGCCCGAAAAATATCTGGGTCTCAGGAGGTTAAAGTCTAGCTAGTGCATCTGATTTCCCGGTTTAGTGATCAGCCTGTCCTTTGACACATAGGCTTCTCGCACTGTTTCCATTCTTGTCTACTTTTAGCTTTAGTTGACCATATTGTACCTCCAATAATGATACTTCATTACAGTTGTGATTCAGAGCGATTGAATGAAAGGCTTCAGGCAGGTATAACAGTACCATACCAGCATAATAGTACACAGATATCAGTAAACTTTTAGATACAGTTTTTTTTTCAGTTGTCTTATGGTGACTTAGTGCTGGGCAAAGTTCCCCCCATATTTTACCACTTCTCTTTACGTAGTACTTTCCTCGTTCAATAAGAGAAGATATTATATAAACCATGTAATAAGAGAAGATATATAAAACCAAATAATAAGAGAAGATATATAAAACAACGGTAAGACTTGCTTTATTGTATGCGTCAGAACTGTGGGCTACAAAAGGGATATTTAAAAGGCAATTGCATGCAGCTCAGACGAGAATGTTAATAGGGATATATGGTGTTACATGAATGGATAGAATAAGAAATGAGTACATAAGTAGAAGTCTGAAAGTGGCACCGATAAAGTAATTACCTACTAGACACTTATAAATAACTATGTAATCTAGTCTAATCTAAATAGCCTGTATTGTCCCACAACAGGGCAAAAGCCTACTTTTATATAACAACCTACTTAAACATAAAAAATAAACTTTTAACACGTTAACTGCTATGTCGGACTATGTATCCGACACTTTTTGTTCCATTCAGGCCTTGTATATGACCGATAACACATACAAAAAACTTTTTTACAAAAAAAAAAACCACCGACTTCCTTGAAAACACTACAAAGTGAAAAATAACTTTAATTTCGGAAGTCGGTGTCTTAGGATCTGTATTTATTGTTTTTTGCCACCGACTTCCGAAATTAAAGTTATTTTTCACTTTGTAGTGTTTTCAAGGAAGTCGGTGGTTTTTTTTTTTGTAAAAAAGTTTTTATTTTTAAATTTTTAGTTGTGGTATTCACCCTGCACTAATTCCAAACAAACAATGCATATTTATGCGATAGGTCTTACTGGATTTTGCTAAAGGCCAAGTTTATGTTGCGCTAAGTCGTGTAAAGACTCTGGATGGTATTGCTCTTTGCGACTTAGAGCCAAACAAATTGCTCAAGAAACCGCATGACGAAAGAGCATTGCGTGAAATGCAACGATTAAGGCAATTGTAAATTTGTATAAAAATATAATAAATGGCCAGGCCAAAATGATTAAGGCTGCTTTTTTTTTTATTAAGCAGACAGTAGAGTGGGTAAGAGCCCACTCTAGTGTCTGCTGAGGAATCAATTCTCGATGTCAACGAGTATGTCTATCTAGGACAAGATATCTTCTAACTCCTGATCGATAAGGAGTTGTACCTTCCATCATCAGCTCAACGGAATATAAGAATACAAGTAACGGTCTAAACGTGCCTATAATATGCAAAGAATTATCCCCTAACCTTCTAACCTTTCACTGTAAGTTCCTATATGTACTGTTCACCGATGAGGAGTTCCATGCGGTATCTTCGAAGACTATAATTAGTTCACCACGGATGGATAGATAGAACCAGCAATTATTTTTGATCTTTAGTACAATATCCAAATCACATTACGTGTACTGTTTGTTTTTGAGGAGTTCCTTCATTTATCTCCCAAAGTATACATCAAATCTTCACAAAATTAATATGGGACCACCTCAGGAGTATACCCTTACGAATAAAAAAAGAATTTTCAAAATCGGTTGACAATTGGCGGAGAAATCGGTGAACATACATAAAAAAAAAATAAAAAAAAATACATACAGTCGAACATATAACCTCCTCCTTTTTTTGAAGTCGGTTAAAAATCTGAACATATCGTTGCTGTCTGGCAGCCATGTTTCTGGAATAAATAATGCATTTAGGGAATAAATAATCGATTTAAAGTGAAATAACACTAAGTACATTTTTTTACTTTTTCTGATTTTAGCCATGGCAGTTAACGTGTTAATCAAAACAAAACAAATGACTGTTTCGGTGTGCTCTCAAGTTGTTTTAAGCAAACTTTAATTAAACAAGGTCGCAAACTGTTCTAGTCAAACTTTGCTTATAATTATTAGCTTTAGTTGTACCAACCGCTTTCAGTTTTCAGCAGAAGGTTTTGCTGCCACTTTTAGACACTGCTCATTGATAGATGTTGTGCAGGAAAAATTAAATTAGATAGTTCAAGATTGAGTAGTGTGATATTAAGACCCAAATTGCTTTTCTTAGGTATTGTTCGTCGAATTAATGATGATCTTCTGCCCGCGACTTCGTCCACGTCAAATTTTTGCTCCCCTGACAAGGTTCACGGAACGGAAAGGTCCGTTGCATAGAATTGCCTACTAGTTTTCGACCATTTTTCGTTGCTGCTCCGCTTTTTTCGATTGTAGCGTGATGTTATATAGCCTATAGCCTTTTTCAATAATCAGGCTAGCAAACACAGAATGATTTTTTTAATTCGGACCAGTAGTTCTTGAGATTAGCGCGCTCAACCAAACAAACAAACTCTTCAGCTTATATTAGTATAGATTATAGTATAGATGGGAGCAGTGGTGGTTCAGTGGTATCGGCCCTGAGTTACGAGTGATAGGCTGTGAGTATGAACGTGGTTAGGACGCAGGCAGGCGCTTTCCTTTGTGTGAATAATTTAATCACCACTGATCTTAAAATGGTGAAGGCAAACATTGTAAGGATACCAGCATGAACCAAACATTTTAAGACGCTTGGTAGATTATGGCCCACAGACAGGAGGCCTGTGTCCCAGCTATGCTATCATTTAATGTTATGAAGTCCTTTTTTTTGTAGGTGGGTAATCATCAAATGATGTCTCCCACTCTTGGGCGGAGCGGGAGGGCGTGTCAGACTTTTACTGGCTAAAACCCACCCGTGTTCCTTCAGTTGCCATGTGCCAGTGCCACGGTGTCTCTTTGGAACAAATCTCGCAACCCTGGCAGGCAGAGTTGAAAATCTTAGACTGTGTTTTTAGACGTGCTGTCACTTACACGCGTTGTACTCTGTTGGAATCTCAATGCTCAGTTCAACACAGAGAGTTGAAAATTCAATGCGCGAAGGAATACCGCCGCGATTTTATAAAGGTCGTGTATACGTCGACTTAGGCCTGCCAAAGATCAACGAATGACGAATGAATGATGTATTACGTAAATTCCGTAACACGCCTCTTTGCCTACGGTGTTTGTATGTAAAGATGGTCACCCATCCGCGTACCAGCCGCAGCAACCCCAGCTTAACCTGATCGACCCGTTTGATTGTTACTTAGCTACTAATGCCTACGAAATTATGAGGATTGTTTTAAAATTATAACATAAAATATTCTACTTTTTCTATGAATTTTAATATCCTTTGGGATTAACAACATCGATTTTATAGTAGGTACTATACAATTCAGTTCCATTCAAAAGGCCGTGACCTCTCTAGAAGCAATTAACGCTAATCCAAAGGGATATTAATGTCTAACTTCATACTGTGCCTAATCTATCCCAGAACCGTTAACAACTTATTGGAATTATTAATTTCTAATAACTCATGGAATCAACAGTGACTAACTTCGTATCTGGTTTCACTTGCATGAATAAAAAAGGCAAAAATTAAGATAACCTGAATTAGGAATGAAGATATTGTTTGTTGTTAATGTTATTTGTTTGTGTTTGTTGTAATGTGTTTGTGTTTTTGTCGTATATTGTCTGGTGTACAGTAAAATAAAAATACATTAATAAAAAAATATTTTTTGTTATGAAATCCGGATTTTCATAGAATATTTTTTTTAACATATTATGAAGAACTTACGATTTTACCGCTTTGTGATTCTACACTATAATTACTATCATATTATGAAGATGTATTTGTGTTTCTGTAGGTAGGGGAGATCTTTTTAACTGCTAATCCGATTCCAAAAGTTCTTTCACTTGCGAAGCTACAATTTAGCCGAATCTTTATTTAATGTTATAGTAATCATTTTCACGCATACAAAGTCGCGGGCAGATGCTAGTTGATTTAAAAAACTATGAATAATTATAGAAGACACTGATGTCTTTGGGTTCGATCCAGATATAATTGGGCTATTACAAAATTCGTTTTAAAATATATGTTTAAAATTGGATTATTGCTCCAAAACACAGGTGATCGCGTACTAATGTAAAAAGGTCTTCACATACAACGTCAGTAGTTTTATAAAATGTTATTATAATTTAATGTATTTTTAATTTATTTTCCGTTATCAAGTGTCGTTATGCGCAAAAATTCGAAAGTAATATGACATTCGTAGCTTGCGTAGCACACCTGCTACGCTCGTAGCTGTGTGCTACGAAAATTCGTAGAGCGTTTATAGCTGAACTACTTTTTCAAATGATAGCAATTTGCAGTTGTTTTGCTGCAATATAAACCTTAATTATAGCGACAACCAAGAGAAGACGTAAAGTAGCCGAAATGTCCCACTTTACAGAATTGAAAATTGTTCTTTATAGCTTTGGCAAGGTTCCAAGCAGAGCCTACGTGCGTTGGGTTTAAAATTGTAACACACAACAGGTTGCGAACCCAATTTCTTCACTTTATAGTTTTATTTACTCGTAACTTACCTTTTAGTTTAAATAAATAATAATAGACCACGTAAAGCATTGTCAACGTAAACTAAATAGGAAAAAGGTTAATTTAATTTGTTCTTTGAAAGAAGTCGTAAGCGGGGTACGTTGCTAATGCCTTAAACTCGTTTTTCTTTTAGCTTATGTGTGTTTGCTATCGCTAGTCTGAACAAATATTTATTCCCTGTGGAAATCAAACCTTCAACCCGTTGTACGCTCATTAATTGTCCAGTCAGTGTGCCAAAAATTATGTTCTCGTGTCAACGAGCTACACGCTTTAGAGATACGTGAGCGAAAGAAACAAATGAAAGTGTAGTGGGAGCTACACCGCCACTTGAAAACTACGCTTCACACTGACATCACAAACTAACATAGGTCGTAGCCCAACATCAATCGTCGGGCCATAAGACCCGACACCAGTCTGGTCGGAGGATATTCCCTTTTCTACGAAGGTTTAGTGAACTATACACCTTATTCCTCATGCCATTGGTGACCCCGAGTATCGTAACGTCAGCCTTCATGCAACCTCATCAGAATAACATCATCGTCATCACTTTTTGAAACTTTCGAGCAGCGAGTCACACAGTTAGCCAGCCAGCTGCAATGGGTATCCTGCCCACCAGCATACAAGTTGAAGGTCACCTATCCCACCGCGCCAACGATTAACGAGAAGCAAGTAGACCACGCAACTCAAAATGAGTTGACAAGCCAGATCAGCGAGAGCGTGACGGCGGTGCTTGTCTCTCAGTTAGTGTTTCTGCCTGCCTAAACAGCAAGTACTCTCTTTATACTCGTAGCTCTTTTTCAGTGGTATCTATGACCGCTGTTGCATGCTGTCAAAGTTGAAATATTAAAGTTCCTAATTAGAGCTCTATAATTCTAAAAGAGGTAATTTTGAAATGTCTAATTATTTCTCTATAATCCTAAAGTGCCTCCGTATCGTCATATTATGACGACGGCACTTTTGGAGCACGTGAAGTAACAAATAAACTCTCACCTACACTCTCACATACACTCTCACATACTCTCTCACATACAGACACACATACCCGAATCTTACTCTCGCTAACATCTTTATTTTTATTTGATATTTTAAGCAGACTACGATTTTGTTACAAGATTAAGTAATTATGCTGTTCTATGGAAAAGTGGAGTGTCCTAACACAGGCATCGTTTGTTTAAACTGAAGCAAAAACAAAAACTTATTTATCTATTAACTTATGTATTCATGTCTAAGCCAACAAACGAATACTCACCGGCGATGTGAACAGTCAGCGATCAACTAATAACATAAGAATCTGTTTTACTTACACGATCGACAGCATTTTGTACGCACGAGAAAATATCAAACTATACATTTCCAGTATAAGTTGACTTTTCACTGTACAGAAAACCTACACAATGAGAGGTCAGCTAAAACTAGAAAAATATGAAGCTTGATGTCGTCGTGTTTACTTGACCGAGCAAATCGTTGGCTAGTCGCTTTTTCGACGGCGGTTGGACAAGTGACTTAGAGCATACGACGGTGACTCGTAGCAATGTGGCTTGTGGAACGATGGTCGAAATAAGTCATATCGCATGTCATATCACTCGTCACTTGCCAGGGTCGCGAGATTTGTTCGAAAAAGATACCGCGGCCTTAGCGTATGGGCAACTGAAGAAACACCGGTAGGTTTTAGTCAGTAAAAGTCTGACACGCCTTCCCGTTCCGCCCAGAGCGGAAGACGTAATTGGCTGATGAATTCATGATTTCCCACCCACAAAAAAAAATCACTCGTCATATTACTCAAGATCTACTAGCTCAATCAGCTTACACAGCCTGATGGTAATGTTTTTAACTACAACCTCCTTTTTATATGATTATCATCTGCCCTGCCTTGTACGAACTGTATTGTGGTCGGCTTCCAGTCTAACCGGATGCAGCTGAATACCAATACTTTACATAGAACAACTGTGTGTCTGACCTCACCTCTACAGCCCAGTTACTGCATAATACGATACCCCTTGGTAAGACTGTTTGTCAGACTTACAGGCTTCTGACGACTCTCAACGAATGTCAAAGATTCACGAATGACAGCTGGAACCAACGGCTTAACCTGCTTTTCGAGGCACGGAAGGGTCTTGGCGTATAAAAATGGTCTCCCATTCACGGATCAACCGCGCCAACCTTAACCAAACCTGATTAATCGAACCGTGTGTCTGTTATTACAAAGCCACAAGCCCCTCCTCTCGTGTGGTATGCAAGTAAAAAATGTTTCCTTACCCAAAAGTTAGCAAATAACGTGTGCCGTCACCAGAAGGTGTGACGTTAGACGAAGGTATCTTATTGTGATGTCCGCAGGGGCCTGTTGATATACGGGATGATTCTACGTCCGGGTACGACGGGTATATGTCCATACATTTAAGGTGTTACGAATAAGTCTGTCTGTCTTTTATTTTCTGGATGGGGAAATGATCAACGGGGCGAGCGTGTCAGACTTTTACTGACTGAAACCCAGGCGTGTTCCTTCAGTTGTCTGTGCCAGTGCACGGTAACTCTTTCCAACAAATCGACCGCGACCCTGGTAGGGAGAATTTGTAGCGCAAGTCCTGAAAGTAGTTTTGTTCATAATAATAATAATATTCCACAACTACACACAACGCCATCTAGTCCCAAGCTAAGCAGAGCTTGTGTTATGGGTACTAGACAACTGATAAACATACTTATATATTTCTAAATACATACATATTATAGATAAATTACACCCAGACACAGAACAAATGATCGTGCTCATCACACAAACATTTGTCCTGGGTGGGAATCGAACCCACGACCTCCGGCATAGCAGTCAGGGTCACTAACCACTAGACCAACAGGCCTAGGCCTATAATTGGCTAATGAATCGATTTCAGTGCTTTTAAGGTATTATTTAAAATGACTTATTTTGCCATACTGGCCACCGATTGAGCCATAGAAAATTAAAGCTTATCTAAAGGCAATAAGATTTATTTTTAAATGCAGAAAGTAATGCTGGGGTCGCGCAATTTTTTCTAGAATATCTAGGTTATTGTATTGGCTTTTAACGCTATACTCTAATTAGAATCTTGCGTTAATTATGTTCCACATTCTATAAATCCTATTTTTTTCTCTTACGTTATGTACTGAAAACATTAATATCTATGCCTGCCTCGTTTGTCTAGTGGTCGCAAGCACAAATGCTGAAAATGAGCTGCTGGGTACAACTGGGAATGCGTGTGGGAAAAGCAGTTTCTACGCCCTCACCCTAGCTCCTACCCGCTGTAGGAGGAGACGCCCCGGGCGTCGGCAGTCAATAAGGAACTCCCGGCCACCGTAGGCAGGGGCTTGGCGGCGAGCAATGAGTAGCTCGCCCCTCGGTAAGTACCAGGCCCGTGTCGACGCGCGCGCTTCAAGGAGATATCAGCATAACTGAAGGGACCTAGGACCGATGCCTGCCAGGGTCGCGAGATTTGATCGAAAGAGTTACCGTGACCCTGGCATATAGGCAACTAAAGGAACACGGTGGGATTTAGTCAGTAAAAGTCTGACACGTCCTCCCGCTCCGCCCAGAGCGGGAGACGTCATTTGCCGATTTCCCACCCACAAAAAAAGGACTCGCAACATGTTATTGCGTTTTTCCATCAAAAATTTGTCAGTAGCAACCCGTAGTCTAAAGGAGGAGGGTAAAGATTAGAACATTTTTCGCCTATCTTAGTCATGAAAATTAAAAATATTTATTGACGTCATGTTATTGCGTTTATGTGAAGTTTAGGTATCGACCTTTACATATATTTTAAAATAGTACCTAAGAAAAAAAATAGCAATACATTAAAAAAATATCATCAAACTTGGCAAATTTGTTGAAGTTCTGTTATTTTAAGCACTTTTCTAACTTTCATTAAAAATAAACTATTAAGCGCTTTATGCACCAACACAAATGAATAGCTAGTTAAAAAGCCTATTTACTGTAGTATTTGATAGATTAAAAAATATATTGGTGCATGAAGCGCTTAACAGTTTATTTCTTACTGAAAATTACAAAAAGTGCTTAAAATAACAAAACTTCAACGAATTTGCCAAGTTTGATGTTTTTTTGTTTTCATATGACTTCCAATTTTTTTTTTACTATTTTAGAATATATGTAAAGGTCGGTACCTAAACTTCAAATAAACACAATAACATGACGTCAATAAATACTCTGAATTTTCATGACTATGATAGGCGAAAAATTTTCTAATCTTTACCCTCCTCCTTTGTGCCCGGTTGATGGCATTGAACTCATCCCCTATTACTTGGGACTTACTTTAAACGTAGTTTCTTAAAACGTACAGTACTTAAGCTAACTATGAATGTGTGTACATGAATGTAGTGCCATTTTTTTAACATAATTATTTTTTATTTTAATCTGTTTTTGGTTTTGAATAAAAATATAAAAATTGCATCTGGGTGCTGAGTTTTTAATTGTAATACCTACTGAGGCCTTTTTCTGTGAAGACGTGAGCCCACCACGCAAACCCAGTGTGGATTGGAAGATGTCACTTGTCTTTGAATTTTTGTTTCTACTCGTAGTACATACCTTACGATATTTTCCATAACCGTTTTGAAAGCAGTCGTGATGAAATTATTTACACTAAGTAAAGCGCCTACTTAGGTTCGAACCGTTGACCTACAACTCGTAAATTGGGGACGTTACCACTGAGCCACCACTGCTCATCGACAGATACTTGTTTAACATTTTTTTTCTATATTAAAGTATCTAATAGTTATTTTACTTCGTAATTTTATTAAACGAACAAATGCTCTGTAAGCCACCGTTGCATGACGCGGCCGCACTTTTTAAAGTTCCGTATACTTTACTTAGATACACAGTCCCATTCGTCCACCTATCGTGTCCTATACAGAAACAATGTACTTCTTTTCAATATAATGCCAACACTATTAATATGTTGTGGGTTTCAATTTTTTTTATTTAAAACTTATCCAAGAAGGAACATGATGGATAGCTAATCATTTACACCCTTCTGCCGTTCCACTCCTAATCAAATAACCATAGTAAAACATCAAACAGAACAAGACACAGAGACAGAGGTCGCACCACATCCATAGTTGGTATTGGTAAAAGTTGTTCAGCCTAATGATTGAAACTGAATAACTTTCTTAATGGGACAATCATCTGAATCCCTAAAAAATTGTAAGTTGTCGTTGTTGTGTTGTCTTTTTACACGCATTATATTAGCTTTACTTGTATGTTTGTAAGTTTGTATGTTTGTTTGTAACCGACTCCTTATAGCGTAATTTTGACCCACTTTACACAACCAGATTTCATTTAAACTCTGTAGACTTATCGAGGACCGATGACAATACTATAATTTCATAAATTTGTGTCATTATCCTTGCCAGGATTACCAGGACAGCAAAAAAACTGTCTTCGAAAACTACGCTGACATACGTCACAAACTACGCTGACATACGTCACAAAATTCGAAACACCCTAAAAAATAGAAAATAAATAATGGTGTGTTTTTTAGTTTAAAAAACTAAAAAACACATTTCCATAGAAAACCAAACTAAAAAGTAGAAAATAATGGAAAAATGCGAGGGGTGCCTGATATCAATAAAAAAATACTTTAAAAAGCACCCCACGCTTTTTTTCCCATTATTTTCTACTTTTTACTTTGGTTTTCTATGGAAGCGTGTTTTTTAGTTATTTTTTCTTTCCTATTGAAGTTTTTTTATGGACCAATGATTTTTTTTAATGTGTTCCTTACCGTAAACAAAATGTAATAACTGACAGACCACAGAGACTCATATAGGCAGGTAAGTTTATAGACAATTACTTTTACAGGCCAGAAACTATACCAAAAGTAGCAGAGTATCTTTGTATAATGCTACAACGATCAACTTGGGGATCTAACGTAGGTACTTTCAGATCTAATAACATTAAAATTCACATCGTTACTATTTTACCCACAACAATGAACATTAAAAATTATGGCGACTATCAAGATGTTTTACAAATAAAAGTATGGGTTGGAATTAGCAAATAAGCATGCCTTGTACAGTCAGCCTCAAAAATGTGTAGGTATAAACTGACAAGAATTAATGGAATTGTCTACAGTCACAAAACGTTTAATATATTTCGTACTTTATTCTAGCTACTCATTTGCAGGTACAGTATAATGGAAATTATTTGTACAAAAGCTTTTAAACAGGTATTAATGTTACATTCTAAATTACTCATATTAGTGCCATTAGCAAAAATATTAAGTGTTGGGTCAGTAACTCGTTTTCTCATATACTCTATAAAATCATTTAGGAATAGGATGAAGAAAACTGGACTCAGAGCGGAACCCTGAGCAACAACCTTAGCAAACAGTCTAGCCTAGGTTGGATTTATAAATTTTTTCTTCCGCATCCACAGCCGACTTAATCTCAATGTACTGACCTCTTTTATGCAAATAAGAGTTGAATAGCTTCAAAACATTCTTCCATATACCATAACACAGGCACACAAAAAAAAAATATGAACCGGAGGGGAGACCCCACTATCAACTTAGGTTTTTGGGGTCGTTGAAACCGAATATGACGATGAAAAATAATTTCAATTGCCCATTATTCCGCTAGCACCTCTTACCACCCCTTTTTTTGTAGGTGGAGAAATCATCTGATGACGCCTCTTTTATACAAAAAAAAATAAAAAAACTACCCTCTTTAAAGGGTGGTAAGGGATGCTAATGGGTAAGAGAGGTATTATATTTATGTTTCGTCATCATTTTCGGTTTTAGCATCCCAAAAATCATAAAAATACACATACATCTTAATTTATATAAAAATTGTAATTTTTACCCTCTTCAAGGGGTGATGAGGGGGTGCTAATGGGTAAGAGAGGTATTTGTTTCGTCATCGTATTTGGTTTTAGAATCCCAAAAAACATAGAAGTAGACATTTATGTCGTTTTTACACGCTTTATATTAGCTTCACTTGTATGTTTGTATATTTGTATGTTTGTTTGTAACCAACTCCTTATGGTGCGATTTTTACCCACTTTAAACGGCCAGATTTCGTTAAAACTTTGTAGGCTTATCGAGGACTGATGACAATACAATAATTTCATAAATTTGTGCCATTATCCTTGCCCGGGTTACCAGGATACCAAAAAAACTTGTATTCGAAAACTACGTTGACATACGTCACAAACTACGCTGACACACGTCTCAAAATTGGAAACACCCTAAAAAATTGAAAATAAATAATAGTTTAAAAAAACTAAAAACACGCTTCCATAGGAAACTAAACTAAAAAGTAGAAAATAATGGAAAAAAAGCGTGGGGTCCCTGATATCAATAAAAATACCTTAAAAAGCACCCCACGCTTTTTTTCCATTATTTTCTAGTTTTTAGTTTGGTTTTCTATGGAAGCGTGTTTTTTAGTTTTTTTAAACTATTATTTTTTAACTAAAATTTAAAATTCGAACCTCTTTAAGGAGAGGTAAGGGATGCTAGCGGAAAAACGGGCAATTTAAGTTTTGTTTCATCGTCATATTCGGTTTCAGCGACCCTAAAAACCTAAGAATAGTGGGGTCTCCCCTATGGTTCCTGATTTTTTTTTGTGTGCCTATGTAAAGTTCCAACTTGGCCATAAGAATTCCATGGTCTACTGTATCAAAGGCAGAACTAAGGTCTAGAAAAAACCTGCCACCACAACCCCGTCAAATAATGCCTCAGTAGCATCGGTGGTTCCTAAAGATTTTTCGTGTCCGAATTGACTTTTTAAATAATAATCTTAAAGCGCCTTATGTGCCTATTCTTTATAATTTCTTCAAAGCTCTGTGATAAAACAGGTAAAAGAGAAATCGGTTTGTGATTCGCCCCTTTAAAATAGACCAATTTCCCTTTTGCTTGCACACGAGCAGTTTTAATCTGATCAGGGAACAGCTTTTTTGCACTCATTATAAAATAATGTACATAGAATTACCAATGAGTCAATTTTATTCATAATAATAGTGGAAGGGATTTCGTCATAATCAATAATGGGTTTATTGGGCATATTTTTAACCATATTAAAAATGTCTAATGCAGTGACTGTGTCAACACTCATGTTAGAAACTACTCTACTAACACTCTTGGTTAAATAAATGATGCCATTGCAAATTTTTGATCGCAAGCTTTTAGGTTGGCAATGTGAAGAACCATTTTGAAAATAGCTAAGCCACATCCGACGATACTATGTCGTCAATCTCAAGTATAATTTGTTCCTATTCAAAGTTTTTAGTTCCAATGTACTGTCCATTAACTATTTTTCATATCGTCCTACTGTAATCATATAAGTATGCAGTATGCTGATTACGAACGTCATGACATACATGAAGTTTAATTTACTGTTGTATTGTCGTGTTCACCTAGTATAAATAAATAACTCCCACTAATTTGCTTGTCATTCGTAATTTTCCATTTAAAAATAAATGGTATTGATTGCAATCGCTACTCAAACTTAATCGAGTTCTATTCACGCCATTTCACAATTACTTAGTTTACAGATTGATGATAAACGGAAAACGTTGTTAAACAGTTTCTATTAAGATTATAAATGATAATGAACTGCCCTTGTAACTTGTTTGTTTTGTAATTAACAGATTTGTGGCGCTCAAGTTTAAACATATTGAACGGGAATAGAGTTACGTACCCAAAGGGTACCAAGAGACTCCATCACTAGGTTCCTCTGTTCGTCCATCAATCCTTTTGTTTCCATATTTAATATTTTTGGCGCTTGGCCAACGGCTTCGCCTTGTGGATGTCGGAAGGTATCCCGCGGGAGCGAACTGCCACTACTATAAACTAACTGTGTGACAAATATCATCCAAATCTGTTCAGTAGTTAATGCGTGAAAGAGTTACAAGCATTCAAACATCCACAAAAACTAAGTAGGATGTAAATAAAATAATAAAAACATAAGCGACTATGACGAAATTATTAGCTTAATAAACATTTCTTCGACTGACATTATCGGTATTCTGTCGCAAAAGTTCATCAGCGAACATGCGCGCAATGTGTCACTGGCCTTACATCATTTAATTAATATGGTTTAACATTTCCACAATATAATGGAAAGAACCGCACCATACAGCCATTAAATAAGCCATAGTGTACACTAATACACTATGAGTCATCTATGGGTGGGGCCCATTACGTTTATTAACTTCGTTTTAAATTAAATAGCCCTCTCCTGAGGGTTACTTGTGCATTCGGTCAAGGACGGTAGAAAGCTATACTTATGCTGCTAAAGTACGATAATACTAAAAAGTTTCATTAGAAGAATTTCGGAGGCACGATCATTTTTTAATTTGTGCCACCTATGGCTCTACAACGTTTACCGATGACCAGATGAAGGTCGCGAGAATTAAAGGACTTATCGTTGTGGCGACGTTTGGGGAAAGAATATGACCAGTTGTGGACTTTTTTCAGCTGAAATGATAATGATAGTCTGGTATAGACATTTTCTTCATTTCAGCTGAAAGATGTACTGCACTATCCCCTCAAGCTCCGCCATTTCGACCGGTTTTGTGCTTTTTTGCGTACCCAGCGGATTCTTTCGGCCTTCACAAGGTCATCGGTTCACTTTGTGGACCTTCCAACTCTACGCCTTACGGTACGCGGTTGCCACTGCAGAACCTTTCGGTCATCTGTTCTGCGAGCTATGTGGCCCGCTCACTGCCACTTAATATAAGCGTCCTTGTGAATTAATGGCGGTAATCAACTTCTTGTAAAGGAATCATGTAAAAAACCAGTCAAACGAGCTGGTAGACGTCACATTTCAACGTTTCCTCACGATGTTTTTTTTTTTCACCGTTTTGACTGCTATCAAAACGGTAAAGGAAAAAAACGTGATAAAATAATTTACACAAAATGAAACGCCTGCATTCGTTCGAACCCACGACATACAATTCGTAAGCCAGGGTTGATACCACTAGACCACCACTAGCCAGCGATTGCTATTATTAATATTGGTTTGAATAAGTCCTGCAGTATTTGAAAGTAAATACCATCTGGACTCTGAGGGTCGAAAGGTTGGAATCGCGCCACAACATCAACTTTAAGTCGTTCGTGGTACGAGTTCCAACCCACCATCTACAGACCTGCACCCTAATTGCGAAACGCACAATTTATCAGAATCTGAATGGGATTGAAGATTATTTCTAAACCATTGCGTCATTTGTTCGAATAAATTGTCGGCTCAGCAACGTAAATAACACAATGAATGTTGTTTAACTATGAATATTAAACCAATTCCTACCGATAAAAAGTTCCGCAACTACCCCTCTGCTTGAGA
This sequence comes from Aporophyla nigra, assembly GCA_947507805.1. Classification (NCBI taxonomy): domain Eukaryota; kingdom Metazoa; phylum Arthropoda; class Insecta; order Lepidoptera; family Noctuidae; genus Aporophyla; species Aporophyla nigra. Next base: position 5,412,734 of record OX382305.1, read on the forward strand.
GAAGACTTTTGGCCGAAAGAAAGGTGTCTTATATCGACGTTTCCGAAGACGGTTACTCGACACCACGCAGCGGAACACGACGCTGTCATCATTACGTGTTTAGTGATAGTTTAAGTTTTGTTTTATAGAATATGTATTAGTTTATAGTTATTGTTTCATATTATTTATGTATTGTTTTTATGGGCCTTAGTTGCCGGAAATAAAGGATTGTATTGTATTGTATTAATTTTCATGGTTCAATTAGGTTAACTATTAAATTGTACCGTATTGTAACCTATTTGTTAGGCAATACGCGAACGTGAAGCCTTGTTAGTGAATAGTTAATAGAATTACCATAATTAAGTGACAAGGGCACAAGGTAAGTGCGTAATAAAGATATCGTGTGTTTGTTCCGGACTCTCATCAGTTCAGTAATTAAGTTGTGTAATTATTTCACGGAGTTGTTATTGTGTGGGGCTTGTGGCTATGTAATAAAATAACAGACACACGGATCGACCGATCAGGTTAGGCTACGCTTACGTTGGTTGAATGGGTGACCATCTTTACATATCAAGACCCCTCCGTGCCTCGCAAAGCACGTTAAGCCGTTGGTCCCGGCTGTCGTTTGAGGATCTTTGACAGTCGTTACGGGTCGTCAGAAGCCCAAAAGTCTGACAACCAATCTTACCAAGGGGTATCGTAACTTGTGGAGGTCAGATAGACAGTCGTTTCATGTAAAATACTGGTATTTAGCTGCATGCGGTTAGACTGGAAACCGACCCCAACATAGTTTGGTAAAGGCTAGGCAGATGATGTTGTTGTTGTTTCTAGGTTAACTAAGATCACAAGGTTTTACTCACACATGAAAATAAAACATTGAGCTATATCGTATTTTCTTTTTACAAGCTTTTATTTAACTGGAAATGTTTGTATGTATGGGTGTTCGGTAGGAATCTTTGAAGCTAAATTAGAACCACTTCTCAATGTCCAATTGGGCTCAAAGGAGATGTTTCATTTTTATATGGGGCTCCCGCCATAACATGTACCTTTTAGCTAAGCTGGGAAACTTACCCCTGGATAGAATAAAGTAACATTTTTTTCATAATATCAAATGGTTTTTATGTACAAAATAAAAATTAAAAATGTTTGACGTTTGTCCTAAGAGTTAGCAAGCGGTTATTTTGAATTCACAAAAAAAAAAAAAAATGGAGACTAAAGATTTTTGTAACGATGAAAATGGTCACACTTAATTATATTTACTCAAAATGTTTATTTTCTCCAAATTGTGGTATTTTTTCCGCTTTTTCAATAAATGTACATCTGATTGCCGAAAACGAAACATCTCCTTTGGTGTACGTACGTATCTTTGGTGACAATACAATTATATAGGAGCTGATCTGATCATGATGCTAGAAGACGGCTGTAGGAAGTTTTATAACGAAACAAGATAAATCCTTCAATTTTGGGTTCATTTGTTTTATTTGGTGAGTTTTTTTTTTTTTTGATAATCTATGCTATTAAATCTTGATTTAATTATTTTTTACAGTTTATTTTAAGTATTGGTTGTTTTTTTGATATAGGTATTAAAAATAATAAAATAAAACTAAAATTCGTTTAATTCAGACTATTAAAATGTCCATATTTCGTTAGTATTATACATTATCTTAAAAACTGTGTTAGTCGTGAGGAGATTAAATATACTCATATAGAAAATAAATGAAAATTAAATTGAAATTATTAGTATTAATTTGGATGTCGCCTAATGTTGGTCAAAAGAGATATTTCAATTTTTTTTTTTTATGTACCTGTTTTTAGTAATCTGATTTAAAAGTTGTCAGATTTAAATGTTTAAGCTCAGAATTCTTCTAACAGAGGATGGCTAAAGTATCACAGGGTTTCCGTTTCCTTGAAAAACGCTTTTCTAAGCCAAGGTTATTGCATTTTTTCTCATTTCTTTTATGCAAGAAAGTGTGTTCAATATAATGTAATCAGTTGGTTCGAGCATCCATGCGTCCAATATTTTGCTCTTTTATATAATTTTTGTGCAATGTAAAAAACATTGTATACAGAAGCAACAAAGTCGTAGCGCATTGTTTTAAAACATAACATTTAACTATCTTTAGTTACATAACGCGCGTGGAACACAATGCGGCGTCGACACGGGCCTAGTCCTTACCGGGCAGTGAGCTACCCATTGCTCGCCGCCAGCAAGACATCGCCTACGGTGGCCGGGAGTCCGCAATTGACGCCCGATGCCCGGGGCGTCTCCTCCTGCGGCGGCTAGGGGCATGAGGGCGCAGAGACTGCCTATTTTCGTTAATCTATGCTTTGTATTTTGGGTACTACCACTATCGACCTCAGCCTATATCATTTTAAAAGGATGTTTTTAATCTATTTCGTTGTAATTATAACTGTTTCTGTGTTACGTAATCAGCCCGCTGGTTTTGCCGATGCAAATGCCAGAAGTTCAATTAAGGCAAATCATATCTAAAAAAAACCGGCCAAGTGCGAGTCGGACTCGCGCACCGAGGGTTCCGTACAAACCTGCAGGTATTCACGGTTTATGCACAAGGTTTATGTTTATGAAATTAAATGTTTTTTTTTTTTAATTTTTACATTTGAGTTGACTGAATGAAAGGTAAATTGTGGTTTACGATTTATGACGTATTAAAAAAAACTACTCACTAGATCTCGTTCAAACCAATTTTCGGTGGAAGTTTACATGGTAAGGTACGTCATATATTTTTTTTAGTTTTATCATTCCCTTATTTTAGAAGTTACGGGGGGGGGGGGGGGGGACACATTTTACCACTTTGGAAGTGTCTCTCGCGCAAACTATTCAGTTTAGAAAAAAATGATATTAGAAACCTCAATATCATTTTTGAAGACCTATTCATAGATACCCCACACGTATGGGTTTGATGTTTTTTTTTTTTTTTTTGAGTTTCAGTTCTATGTATGGGAAACCCCAAATATTATCGTTTTTTTTTTCTATTTTTGTGTGAAAATCTTAATGCGGTTCACAGAATACATCTACTTACCAAGTTTCAACAGTATAGCTCTTATAGTTTCGGAAAAAAGTCGCTGTGACATACTCGGACAGACAGACAGACATGACGAATCTATAAGGGTTCCGTTTTTTGCCATTTGGCAACGGAACCCTAAAAAGAGAACAGTGGTGGCCCGAAGGTATCAGCCCCGACTTACAAGTTGTGGATCGTGGATTTGGACCCAGGCAGGCGTTGTACTTTGTGTAAATAATTTCATAACCATTGCTCTCGAAATGGTGAAGAAAACATCGTGAGGAAACCGGCATGTCCTAGAACCAAAAATTCGAACAGATGCGATATGGCCCATTCCCTCTCACCGAGAGGAAGCCTGTGGCCCAGGAGTGGGAAAGTTATTAGGCTGGTTATGTTATATCTAAAACAACACAATTTTTTTTAATAATTCTTATGAAAAAGAATATTTACTGACAGTATACCTCACACAATTCATTTAACAAGCACGGTAATTACTCAAGGAGGTATATCCTTAAGTAGTTCAACTACATTTGACTATTGTTTCAGGGTGAATGCCGAATGATTACCCAACTTCACCGAGCGAGGTGGCGGTGCTAATGAAAATGTATGACTTCGGCTATTGTGACTTGAACTTGGAAGTAAATTGCATATTGCCTGAAACTTGAATACGTCTACCTCACAACTTTGACGACTAATATCGTAGTTATACATATAAAACAGACTCTGATATTGCATTTGGTGTACCACCGTTCTCGGGCCTATATTGCCTCTAATTTACATCAACGTCCCGTATGAGTTGGAGGCAGGTGATTGCTCTAGTCTTTATAGGTGATAATTGGAATAATGTGCGGAGGAATACAGAAGTAGGATTATCTACAGTAGCCTCCTGGTTTAAAAACGAACCTACTTACGTTATATGTAAACAACAGACTGTTTTCATGTGCTTCTCTATTTCTAGCCTTGTACCTTAATTAAGTAACAAAACTCAGCCCGATACTAAACTCAGTGTAAAGAAACACCAATATTGCAATATTCAGGATAATAATTGCGCTTGTCCGGCTATCGAGAAGGCTGAGAAAACTAAATACTTGGATATTATACTTGATTAGCGACTCCCTTGGCATTATCACGTAGTATTGGTTAGTGAACATCACAGACAACTGATCTGGATTTTTAAAATACTAAGATATGTTGCAACAGCGAAGCTGATAGCACTCTAGCCCAATCCGTTCCAACCTATTGCATTCCTGATTGGGGGGGACGGGGGTAATTTATGCAAGCCAAATTATGCCAAATTAAATTAAACCAAATGACCGTTATGCTAACCTTTTAATTATGCCAAAGTATTATTATGCCAGTGTTATTTTGCTTATAAAAGTACTGCGAAAACGTTACGATTTTATGCCTAGAGGGGGATCTCGATCGTAAACCTGCTTACTAATAGGCAAAATAATCGCAACCTTTGTTCTAAAGACATTTTGAAGGAGCCACATCAACATTCACGTATGGAAATGTAGAAGAAAAGGTATAAGTGTACTAGTACACAGTGTACTGTACTCGGTATACAGGGAACACAACAAAGGGATAAGTTCTTTTTCCTCCTCTTAATATACTTTGGCAAACCTATTTTGGCATAATTTATTTTGCCATAATAATAGGTACATTGCCATATATTTTTTGGCATACAGTTTATGTTGGCATAACTATCTTGAAGGTTAATTGAATTCACATAATTTAATTTAATAATAATAATTTAATAAACCATGCCTACTTCATGTTGCAAGCTTGTTTGCATGTTGCATGCTTGCTTGCATGCTGCATGTTTGCTGCATGCCTGCCGTCATGCTGCATGCTTGCTGCAAGTTTGCTTGCATGCTGCATCCATGGTGTGTGCTTGTTTACATGTTTCGATGCGGCATGTTTGCTGCATGCATGGTGTTTGCATGTTTACATGTTTATTAGTTTAATTTTTTTGTTTTATTAAGTAGGAACAACAAACAGTTACATTATGCAATATTACACAAAGGAAAACACAAGTTACATAAATAATAATGTAACCCACAGCGCTATTCACAGATTACCATTAATAATTAAAAACTTTAAACTCACTAGGAGGTGAACTATACATGCATGACAGTTACACTAATATTATAAAAATAATTAAAAAGAAAACAATTTTAAAGAAAAGAAAGTAAATAAATAAAAAACAAGTCTAAAAGTATAAGTGTCTCATATAAAAGTCTGCGAAACCTTTTCAAAGAGCATGTAAATAGGTCTATGTGTTCGAATGCTTCATTGTAGGTTGCAGCCATTCGCCGAATTGGTGAACGTACACCAGTGTTAAATCGGCAGGTACCTACTGTAAATAGTTTGCCAGCACGCACCTGCCGTCTATGAACAGTTCTGGAGACTGCATAGTACAATACATTGTTCAAATGAATAGTATCCGACATTTAGGAGTTAAGAGTTGTGTACACACAATTCAAATTGATAAAAAAGCAACTAATAAAATGGTTTTTATTTTGGTGGCCAGTGGCTAAGCATTGCTATACAGCGTGGTAATGCCGCCAGTCTCTTGGGTACATTGCCGGTCGACAGCGATGAGGATGAATTTTTCGACGCCTTATTTTAGTTTGTGTACATAATTATAGTTTTAGTTAAGTTAATATATTATTTCGTTATTTTTATTAAGCTTGAATTATAGACTAATAAAATATCCCAAATATAATATCTTAACACGCTCTATCTTTAAGTCGTAACGATGAAAATCTATCCAGAAATCATAAGTCAGAAATTAATACAATATACATGTATAATAAAAGCCATATTACCCACGTACGTTGAGTGCGTCTGCGTCTCTGCTTAGCGTTTGTGGACTACGAAAAATCCTTCGATTCCATTGAACCAAGCCGTACTGCAGTCTCTTCAACGGTATCAGATCGACTATAGGTACATCAAAGTGCTGAAGTGTCTATTCTAAAATGCCATTATGCCAGTACGACTTCAGGACCGGACCTCGAAATCTATCCTTCTGTAGCGAAGTGTGAGACAGAGAGACGTTATCTCTCCGAAATTGTTCACCGCTACACCAGAGGATGTCTTCAAGGTTCTGGATTGGAATGAGGTTGACATCAACATCAGTGGCGAGTACATGACTGACTTTCAGTTTGCCGATGATAAAGTTGTCATGGCGGACCTCAGTACAATGCACGGTGACCTCAGTAGAGCTTCCGAAACAGTGGGTCTTCAAATGAATATGGACAAGACAGAGATCATGTCGAATGTCCATTAATCATCCACTCTCATGAAGATCGGAGACGCTACCCTCGAACTTGTGAACATTTAACAGGACAAACTATCCGGTTAGGTAGGTCCAACTTCAAGAAAGAGGTTAGTTGTTGAATCCGACTCGGCTGAGCAGTTTGGGATACTACGCAGTATCCTCTCCTAAATACCGCAGTGAATCAAGACGAAAGTCTTAGACCAGTACGTGTTGCCAGTTGCCAGGTCTATGGCACTAAAACGTGGACACTAACGACGGGTCTAGTTAGAAAGTTTAGAGTTATAATACGGTTATCCTTGGAGTTTCTCTGTGTGGCTGAACCAGGACCAAGGCAACTGACATAGCTCGAAGAAATGCCAAACTAAAGTGGCAGTGAGCAGGGCATATTGCTCGCAAAACAGATGGTCGATGGTTCTCAAGTGGCGACCGCGTACCGGGAGACGTATAACTGGAAGGTCGGTGACTATGGACCGATGATCGGGTGGCATTCCTGTCGTCGGTCCACGGCACTGAAAAGTTAATCACGAGAATCTTGGCTCCTTCTCAGGCTCACTCGGAAGTGCCGTGCTTGACTGATGCCATGAATGCCCGGAAGGTGGCTTGTCCGGATACGGTTCAGACCGAGAACCTGTCTTCCCAGAGCCGCTTTGCAGGTTAGTACGGAATAATCTCATTAATACGTTCACCAATACTGCAGAGCGTGCTCGCCTGCTGGCTGTGGGAGAATGGGAGTCGGGCGTATGGCTTCAGGCGCTACCGTCACCTAATATAGGCACTATGTTGGGTGACTCTACTTTCCGCCTCGCTACAAGTCTGCGTCTAGGTGCTCCTTGCGTGGCTCCGCAACAGTGTCAGTGCGGTGAAGTAGTTGACCGCCTCGGACACCATGGCCTTGCTTGCAGCAAGAGCGCTGGTCGGCTGGCACGGCACGCCAGCATTAATGCCATCATCCGTCGGGCTCTTGTCACCGCCGGGGTGCCAGCAGTCTTAGAACCCAATGGCTTGGCACGCGACGATGGGAAGAGGCCAGACGGAATGACCATAATGCCTTGGAAGTTGAGTAGGCTTTTGGTGTGGGATCCAAACCTGTGTCGATACCTTCGCGCCATCCCATCTTCTTAGCACGGCAGGCTGTGCTGGGGTGGCTGCTGAAGGTGCAGAAAACCTCAAACGGCGCAAATATAACAACCTTATTGGGAGTTATATGTTTGAGTCGTTTGGGCTTGAAAAACTAGAGCCGTGGGGTCCGAGTGCTCATCGAGTATTCCGGGATATCGCCAAGCGGTTGGCCGAATCTTCACGTGACCAGAAGGCTGGCCTATTTTGAGGTCAAAGAATCAGCATTGCCATCCAACGTGGCAACGCTGCCAGCCTTCTGGGCACTTTTCCCACCGACAGCGATGCGGACGAATTCTATGATGCCCAGTGAGCTCTTTCCTTTTTTTTTTACCTTTATTTAATTGTACATAATATATTTATTTAAGTGTTAGTTTGTATTGTATTGTTGAATAGTGTAAATAAATGTCATTTTAAGACCTAATATAACTTGGCATACTTTTGTTTCTCCTGAGTATATTTTCGCATAACATTTTGTTACGCATAACAGCTTAAGCATAATATTTTTAAGCATTATTGCTCGAATCATAATAATAATTAAGCATAATACTCTAAAGCATAAAATTATTTACTCATTATGATATTAAAATTTATTTTTATAGGCATATCAATGAAGCATAATAAGGTTATCGTATGTCATGACTTCATGAACCTTGTTATGTTATTCAATATTTTGGTTTTCCCACTAACACAGATAAGAGTTGATAATATAAATGCGTGCAACTATTTTGGATTCCTTAAGAATACAATTCGGTTATAAGGTAAGAATCTATTTAGAGGAACTTAATTTAAATTACCATAGTAACTTAACGTTCTTTCTTTTTTTAAAGACGGTTAATGCTATAAAAAAGCAAGCCTCCCTTCACAATTTGTCTGTAAATGGTTTTTTTTTTAATTTTTAGGGTTCCGCACCTCAAAAGGAAAAAGCGGAACCCTTATAGGATCACTTTGTTGTCCGTCCGTCCGTTCGTCCGTCCGTCTGTCAAGACCCTTTGTCTCAGGAACGCGTGGAGATATCAAGCTGAAATTTATATCGAATACTCAAGTCTACTGTCCCTTGGAGCTGTGAAAAAATCAAACTTCTAAGCTAACGTGATCAAAAGATATAGCCGTTTATACCGCAAATTTCCGCAAATTTTCGAAACTCGCAAGGGAATCAAAACCTAAAGGGTACTTCCAGTCGATCTAGAAAATTGAAATTTGGTACGAAGCAACGTCTTATAGCACAGATAAAGGAAAAATTGCGAAAACCGTAATTTTTTAATTACATCATTTAATAAACAGAACAAAACACAGACAGAAATAAAACCAAGCCAAGAAACAGAACAGAACTACGACTCGATTGTCGTGATGGGTGAACTTTTACTTATATACCTACAAGTTTGTACGGAACCCTCGGTGCGCGAGTCCAACTCGCACTTGGCCGGTTTTTATATTTGAGTTGACTGAATGAAAGGTAAATTGCGGTTGACGATTTGTAACGTATTAAAAAAAAACTACTTTCTAGATCTCGTTCAAACCAATTTTCGGTGGAAGTTTACATGGTAATGTACATCATATTTTTTTTTTTTTTTTTTTTTACCATTCTCTTATTTTAGAAGTTACAGGGGGGAACATACACTTTACCACTAAAAAGAAAGAAAGAATACCGTTTATTTGACACAGTTCGTAAAACACAAAATCCACTCCATTCCACTCTGGAAGTGTCTCTCGCGCAAACCATTCAGTTTAGAAGAAAATGATATTAAAAACCTCAATATCATTTTTGAAGACCTATCCATAGATACCCCACACGTATGGGTTTGATGAAAAAAACATTTTTGAGTTTCAGTTCTAAGTATGGGGAACCCCAAAATTTATTGTTTTTTTTTTCTATTTTTGTGTGAAAATCTTAATGCAGTTCACAGAATACATCTACTTACCAAGTTTCAACAGCATAGCTCTTATAGTTTTGGAAAAAAGTGGCTGTGACATACACGGACAGATAGACAGACAGACAGACATGACGAATCTATAAGGGTTCCGTTTTTTGCCATTTGGCAACGGAACCCTAAAAACACACACCTAAGTAACCTAAAATATATAAGTACGATAGAGTCGACAAACTGACATTTGGGTAACTGGGTCTACAAGGTTGATTTTACTTATACGAAGAATAACTATATACTTTGAATCATTCCAATCCAGCCAATCTCTTGCTGCCCGCTACCAGCAATGCCCTAAGCCGAGGTCTGTACCCTACAGGGGTGCCCTTAGCTACTAGTCGCTCTAGTTTTAAGATTTTCTGCCCTGGCTGGAGGCCTTTTTAGGGTTCCGTTGCCAAATGGCAAAAAACGGAACCCTTATAGATTCGCCATGTCTGTCTGTCTGTCTGTCCGAGTATGTCACAGCCACTTTTCTCCGAAACTATAAGAGCTGTGCTATTGAAACTTGGTAAGTGGATGTATTCAGTGAACCGCATTAAGATTTTCACACAAAAATAGAAAAAAAGCAATAATATTTGGGGTTCCCCATACATAGAATTGAAACTCAAAAATTTTTTTTTCATCAAACCCATACGTGTGGGGTATCTATGGATAGGTCTTCAAAAATGATATTGAGGTTTCTAATATCATTTTTTTTAAAACAATAATATTTGGGGTTCCCCATACCTAGAACTGAAACACAAAAAAAAAATTTAATCAAACCCTTACATGTGGGGTATCTATGGATAGGTCTTTAAAAATGAAATTGAGGTTTCTAATATCATTTTTTTCTAAACTGAATAGTTTGCGCGAGAGACACTTCCAAAGTGGTAAAATGTGTGTCCCCCCCCCCGTAACTTCTAAAATAAGGGAATGATAAAACTAAAAAAAATATATGATGTACATTACCATGAAAACTACCAACGAAAATTGGTTTGAACGAGATCTAGTAAGTAGTTTTTTTTTAATACGTCATAAATCGTAAACCACAATTTACCTTTCATTCAGTCAACTCAAATATAAAAATTTAAAAAAAAAACATTTAATTTCATAAACGATGATGACGAATGATGATGATGATGACCTGCAGGTTTGTACGGAACCCTCGGTGCGCGAGTCCGACTCGCACTTGGCCGGTTTTTTTTGGATGGGAAATCATCAAATGTCTTCTCCCGCTATGGGCGGAGCGGGAGGGCGTGTCAGACTTTTACTGACTAAAACCACCCGTGTTCCTTCAGTTGCCCATATGCCAGGGTCACGGTATCTCTTTCGAACAATCTCGCAACCCTGGCAGGCATCGGTCCTAGCAGACCCCTTCAGTATTGCTGACATCTCTTTGAGGCGCGCGTGGAACACTACGCGCCGTCGACCCGAGCCTGCACCCTAATTGCGAAACGCACAATTTATCAGAATCTGAATGGGATTGAAGATTATTTCTAAACCATTGCGTCATTTGTTCGAATAAATTGTCGGCTCAGCAACGTAAATAACGCAATGAATGTTGTTTAACTATGAATATTAAACCAATTCCTACCGATAAAAAGTTCCGCAATTACCCCTCTGGTCCTTACCGGGCGGCGAGCTACTGGCTGGAGGCATTAATTTATTAAGGTAGCCACAGGCAAGTCCGGTTAAGCAGCCGACAACCTCATAGGTTGACCTGCGAGATATCATTTCATAATTACCATAATGATAATATTTACCTTTCAACCTAGAATCTGTACATCTGCTAAGTTGTATGTAACTAAGGTTAGCATAATACAGCAGTACTGACTACGGAACCACACAATGCGTGTGGCCGTCACAAACTTAACCAATATTTTTTTATTTTTGTTTTTTGTGCGTGATGCATCGGTAAAACCCTATTTACTAACAATATTACATTTCAGCTTATATTTAAAATGAGCGCCGTTACTCACAAACACGTTATTCATCTGTCGGCAGCCCACGAGTAAACACATAACATGAAGCTCTTACTCATTTTGTTTGTTGTGTTCACTGTACTCAGTACACTTTGTATCGCTGCTGGTGTATTGAACGGTGTTATTGGACATAGTGTCCGGGATACAAGTTCCCTGATGGATCCTGTGTGTGAGTAATTTTTGTCGTTTAATTTTTATTATTTAACCAACTTCAAAAAAAGGAGGAGGTTCTCAATTCGACTGTTTTTTTTATGTTTCTTACCTCAGAACTTTTGACTGGATGAACCGAATTTGATGATTCTTTCTTGATTCTGTTTTATTTAAATGCTAGTGTTTCCCGTGTGGTCCCATTTCAATTTGGTCCAGTTCTGATAATGTCATCCATCAAAAAACCATATAAGTCTTAAAGGAGACGGATACGCTTTCATACAATCTTGGGCCTGGATGTAAAAAGATGAAATTGGTGTCTATTGATAGGTACTATATTATTAAACACTCACTGAAAATTTTGCAGGTTTTGGCAATCTGAGAACCGAGTTAAATAAGATTTAGGAAAAGTGAGGTTACGTAACAATCTACACTTAACAGCTGATTTTAAAAGTACGATTCTCATTCTTTAAAATGCAGTTGGGGTGTTAAATATAAAGAATATAATTATAATTCATCATCATCATCATCATTTCAGCCGAAAGACGTTTACTGCTGGTCATAAGTCTTTCCCGATTCGGGGGGGGTTTGCCATAATCGCAACGCTTAGCAGGCGGGTTGGCGATCGCAGTGTGGTCGCAAAATGCATAGAGAACGCTGTTGCCAATACTAAGTCCCTTAGTCGCCTCTTACGACATCCACAGGAAGAAATAGGGTGGTGCTATTCTTTACTATTCTCTCTATTCTTAATCATTATATAAGTATTTGTAGAAGGGCTGGTGGCTAAGTAATAACAGCCGCACGGGTTAACCGATCAGGTTAAGCTACGCTTGCCGCGGTTGGTCCGTGGATGGGTGACCATCTTTACATACCAAGACCCTTCCGTGCCTCGGAAAGCATGTTAAGCCGTTGGTCCCAGCTATCTTTCGTAGATCTTAGACAGTCGTTACGGGTCATCAGAAGCCCAGTCTGACAACCAGTCTTACCAAGGGATATCATATTACCCAGTAACTGGATTGTGGAACTCAGATAGGCAGTCACTCCGTGTAAAATACTGGTACCCAGCTGCATCCGGTTAGACAGGACGCCGACCTCAACATAATTGGGGAAAGGCTAAGCAGATGACAATTTATATAGGTATTTCTAGAGTGAGGGAGACAAAATAAAAATGTACTTTAGTAATATTTTTTATTTATCTTCAATTATGATTAAATTGTCATCTAGAAACTGTGCAGGTGGTACTATATTATCTTGGTACCTTTTTTTTTTTTTTTTTTTTTTTTTGATCACGAGGTGGAAATCCTCATGGATGTCCTCCGCCCTGGGGTGGGCGGAGGGGTCTGTCAGACTCTTACTGACTAAAACCACCCCGGTGTTCCGTCCCACACCTACGTCGGGGACCACGGGAACCAATATGTCTTCCGTGATCCCCGACTGGTGCCGGCCCGCCTTTGCGGGCCTCCTCACGTTGGGGGGGAGTGAGGTGTTGAACTCCCCCCCATACATCACAGAGAGGCGCGCGTGGAACACTACGCGCCACCATCTCGGGTCCGTACAATAGGGGGCGACGGATGTCCCCAGATCCGTCGCCCCTGGACCCATTTAGGGGGGCTGGAAGAGGGCGTTATCCGCCCTCCGCCGACGCCCGGTGCGCCTGCTGCGGGCAGGGTGCGCGGAAGATATCTCCCGCTCCCTTTCCGCAGCCTCCTTCTGCGACATGACTGTTTCGCAGAAGGATACCACCGCGTCCCAGGACCCCTCGCTGCCGACCATCGACTCGACCACGGCCGGCAGCGATAGGTCACTGCCTACTTCTGAGACGAGGACACGACGCGGCTCCTCCCAAGCGGCACATTCTGCCAGCGATAATTCGCTCGAATAATTTCCCGACCTCGTCCAGCAACACTATGGGCCTGTACGCGGACGGTGAGTCCGCTGGGCGCCCCGCCTTCTTGAGCAGGACCAGACGACCTGATTTCCACAAACTGGGAAACCGGCCCTGCTCAAGGCACGCTGTGAAGAGTCCTCTCAGTTGGGGCTCTAGCTCCTTCAGAGCGAGGGCCAACGCGCAGCCGTGTATACCGTCGGGCCCCGGAGCCACGTTCTTGGCCCGGAGCCGCAACACGGCCGCCCCCATCTCTCCTTGTGTCACCTCTGGGACGCTGATGGCGTTCCCTTCTGTAGGCTCTGCGGCTGTGGGCAAAGCCATCGGCGGCGGAGTGTGCTCCACTCTTGCCGGGAAGAGGGCTGCGACGACCTCCTCCAGCAGCTCTGGTTGGAGACTCTCCGTGAGTGGAGGCGCCGCGGCTCGAAGTTTCCCTCGAACCGCCCGATAGGGGCGCCCCCACGGATCTCCGTCGAGAGTCTCCAACATCTCCTCCCTGGCTCGCGTCTTCGCTTCGCCGATGGCCAGCCACAGAGCCTCCTTCGCCGCGCGGTACACCTCATACAGCGCGGCTTCTTCGTCAGGGACCCGACGACGTCTCCTGCGGTAGTGGGTGTACTGGCGCCTGACCGACACGCAGGCGACACGTAGCCGCGCGATCTCGGCAGACCACCAGTACACCTGGCGCCTCGCTGAATGCGTGTGGACGCGGGGCATGGACGCGTCGCAGATGTGCGTCATCGCCCCGCGGAACCACAGCGCCCCCTCTTCGACGTCGACGGGTCCGTCCGTTGCCGACTCCCGGCTCCAGGCCTGGACAATAGCAGCCTCCTCGAGAAGTTCCCTGTCGATGCGCTTACGCGCCCAGCGCGGGCCGTCCATTCGCGGGGCCGATGGACGACGGTCGCCGGTGGTCTGGGTGGAGACGTCGAACCGGATATATCTGTGATCCGACAACGTCTCCACCTCCACAGCGACACGCCAGTCGTGGACACGGCTTGCGACAGCAGGGCTTGCAAACGAGACGTCCACTATAGAACCGCCCCGCTGCCGCACGCACGTGTGGACCGAGCCCCGGTTAAGGACAACCAGGCCGGTCGTGACCGCCCACTCTTCCAGCGCCTCGCCCCTAGCGTCGGTCACCGGAGATCCCCACGCCGATGACTTGGCGTTGAGATCCCCTAGTAACAGCACAGGGCGAGGGTGGAGTCGGCCTACGACGGCGCCCAACTCGACAAGGAAGTTCTCGAAGTCGGCGAGGCTCTTGTTGGGCGAGAAATACGCCCCAACCGTGCCAATGCCGTCCGCGAGGGCGGCTACCCAGCCGTGACCTCGGGACGGGTTGACAAGAGCCCCGCCAATTATGGCCACCGAACCGTCCAAGTCTCCCACCCAGTTATCTCTGGGGGGGACAAAGTACGGCTCGGCGACCACAGCCACGTCGATCGACCACGCTGCCATGCTCTGGAGCAAGAGGTCCTGAGCTCTGGCAGCGTGGTTGATATTGCCCTGGAGGAAATGGTAAGGCGCCATTATACGCAGTCCATTCCCTCCACAGCACCATTCCTAGGCCGGGAGTCGGCCGTTGAGCACCCAGGCTGAGGGGGGGGTAAAGAGCCCCCGGCAGCCTTGGCACCCCTTCTTCGCCTCCGCTTTTTGCCCTTTTTGGTGGGCGTACCACAGGCTTTGCCACCCGCTCTGTGCCCAGCGGGCCTCCCTGCAGCAGCACAAAGGCTGCAGTTTGGCGCGGCGGAGCACTGGGTGGCCTTGTGGCCGGGCTGACCGCAGCGATAACACTGGTCGCTGCGGTCTATTTCTGCGGTGCACCGTGCCCTGACATGCCCCATGTCCAGGCAACGGAAACACCGCAAAGCCCTGGGTTGCAGCAGCTTGACCCTCGCTGCAACCCACCCCACCAACAGACGCCCAGCGTCGGCAACCTTATTGGCCGCCGCCACCGGGCACTTCACCCAGATCGCGCCGAGCCCGGATGAGTCGGCGCGGATCTCACCTGTGCGGACATCATCAGGCGGACATCCACCGACTCTGGCGACGGCCGCCGCGACCTCAGCCGGGGTCGTCGAGTCGTCCAGGCCGTCGACACGCAACTCGCTCGTCTTCATGGGCCTGGACACCCGAACGTCCTCCGGGTTGAGGACCTCCTTCAGTTTGGCGGCCAGAATGTCCGCCTTTTTGCTGCTATCGGCACCGGAAACCTGCAGCAGCCGCGCCCCCGTAATGGCCGGCCTCAAAATGAAGCCGGACGGTGTGCCGAGGTCAGGGAAGGCGACCTTGGCTTTCGCCTCCGTCAGGACCGCCTTATACGAAAGGCCCCTCTCGATGGCTCCGGGCTGCAGAGTGATTACTACAGCCGCGGAGCGTGGGGCTGTCGCCCTAGGCGGCCCCTGGGTCTTCCTTCTGGCTGGCGCCGGTGCTCTTGCGGGAGCTGGCTGTGCCGCCTTCTTCTTTTTCTTCCTTCGGACGACCGTCGACCAGGCCTCCGTAGAAGGTCCGGGCGCAGTCGCCGAGGGAGCACTCGGAGAAGCCGCCGCCTGGGAAGTGGGCGCGGCCTTTGCGGGCTTTCTAGCCACATCTGCGGGCTTTGCGGCCCCCACTGCGGGCTTTTTGGTCCCCTTCCCAGACTGTCTGGGCTCAGTCGTGACCACCGCCTCCTTCCTCCGCTTATCCGCAGCGAGCGGTGGGCGGAGAGTTTCAGCTGGGAGAAGCCTCGGCTCTATGGCCTCTAGCCGAGCCCCCACCATCTGCCCGCACTGCACCATGCAGATGCGAGCGATCTTCTCGACCTCTGCATCCGCAAGTGCAGGGGCCGACGAGGGGGCCGACCGTGGAGCCAGCGACGGGACCGGATATGTACCGGTGCGCGGGGCTGCCCGCAGGACGGCAACCTCCCGCTTGAGGTCCTCCAATTCGGATCGAAGACGGCGTTTCTCCTCCTCCCATAACTCCGCCGTCTCCTCCGAGCCTGAACCATTAAGGTGGACCTCAGCCAACTCCTTCATGTACTCCGCCACCTCTTTGAGGGCGCGCGTAAATGTGCCCTTCAGGTTGCCGGATTTTGTGGCAACCTTCAGGATCACATCCATGCTGTCCTGGACCTGGCGGCAATACGCCACAGACGACAAGCCCCCTCCTGCAGCCAACCGAGCTGAGCGCCGCTCCCGCAAATGACGAGTCAGCTCGCTGACTTCGTCCTCCGCTAACGCCTTGCGTTGCGCCCGCTTGGCGGCGCTGGCTTCCGCCTTATTTAGCCCGAGCAGGGAGCCTTCGCTGGTTGGGTCACTCTCCAACACCTCTACGGTCTCCACTGGAGCCGGAGTGTCGGGCCGAGACACCGACGCGAAGCGTCCCCGCTCATCACGCTCCGTGGAACGAGCAGGAGCTCCACTCGCAACCGCTCGTCCTCTCCTACTGCTACCCGTCGGCACCTTTGGCGCCGGCAGGCTCTCTTCGCTAGAGGAGCGTGGCGAGCGCTTACCACGGCGCCTCGCCACCCCCTCTTCCTTCCGCGAGCGCTGCGAGCTCACGCTCGCCACGCTCATCCTGTCGGACGCGGCGTCGGTATCCGACGCTGCACCCGACCCCATACGCTCGACCACTACGATCGGCACCTTCGTCACATTATTTTTGTTTTTTGAAAAATCCATATGATTCCCACGAGTGTGGGGGATGTATAGAGTCCGCCTAGGTTCACCCCCTGTCCCTAGGTAAGTGTAGATTTGTAACCCAACCAGGGGGTCCACTGGTACCCTGGCTGGGGGTGCGCTCGTGACTGATGCGCCACCTGTAACTAAAGTTACAGATGACACTACTCCTCAGCCATTCATACCCTCGCCGCACACCAAAACTTGGTATTAGAGGAATTTTTTATAGAGGTTATCTTCCTCGCGATCCGGGCGGTTAAGCCAAGATCCTCGTCCCGTTCCAAGTCATAAAACATGACCATGATCTCGTCACGGATTACGATTTCGACGGGTGCAGTCAGGAGGATCAGATCCCCCGCTGCTAGCCCGTTGGCAGGTGAGTGCACAACGAGCGCCGCCGTCGTCACCAAACAACCTGTCCTCTGTAAGCAGAGGGAGGAGTGGATGACGGTTGGTCGGTCCAGGTGAACCGACCCAGGAGCATGAAGCTCCGCCCCCCCACGCAGAAATTCGCCACAGTCAATATTGTCTCCGACATGGAGAGAATATTGGCTGTACCCAGAGTGCACCGGCCCAACGGCTGCCCTTTCCCCCGGACGTGTCCACAAGGAACGAGCAGCAGTCAAGGCACACGAGGAGGTTTTCTGCATGCACCCCATTATCTTGGTACCTAGCCCAACTAAGGTACCATATTATTTTCATAACAAGAGGTGGTCTTTGATCCAACTACCAGCAAGCTTAGCAAACATGGTCACTGCATTTTACCTGAAAGATGTAAAAAGTGGTTAATAACAGATAACATGATTAAGTACTTTTAAAAAATCTTGGTCCGATAGTTACTTAGTTCTATATAATGTATCTACATGGGCCTTTTAAATGTTTACCTTTACTTTATTATATTAATTAATACCGAACTACCTGCTAAATATCTCAAATATTATGTTCACTGATAACATGTGTGATTATTGGAGAGCGAGGAATACTGTCCTACCGTGATACAGTTTATACTATGATGTAGTACAGAGGTCAGTGTGAATTACTCTCTAACAACCAAACAAACATTTACGTTTGATATGAGATCTTATTTGTTTGTTTTTTATACATACATATACATGTACATTGTACCTAAGGTTGTTATTGTGCTACTAGAAATAAGAATGTTGCCCCTAAAACGACCCACTGACCTTTTATTTTTTATTATTATTTTGTTAGTATAATGGTGAAGGAAAAATATTGTAAAGATTGCAAGCCAGCGTGGTAGACGTTGGTGAGGTAAACAAGAAGTGAGTAAGTACTTACAGATTGTGGTGTACGCCATTGACGAATTACTGCTAATATCAAGTTGAAGCGGGGTTCTCCGTGTTGGGTATGGTAGCAAGGCAAGGGTCATACAAGAAAGTAGCTCCGAAGTCCGTAGAATGAAAGCAGGGGTTGAGGAAACAATAAAACTATGGGTGGAAACACGATACGCACATGCAATAAACAATATGAAACGAGTGAGTGTCAGCGTTATGTCATGCATGTTATGTCAGAGTTAGCACAGACTAAACATACAATAATTGATTAACAAACGTGGATCAATTTTATGTTAATTATATGAATATTTAATTGGTTTAAGCTGTGCAGTATGTTATTTCTAATAGATTTAATTATTTTAATTGAATTAATCATCTGGTGAAGGCATCTTCTTAAATAGTATGAACGTTAATCGATTATAATTTAATCGATATTCCATTTACTTGGGAACCTTGACTTAATTTTAGGATTTCTCATTTTCCAGATTGTAAATTGAGTTGATTTTTCAGATTTTGATATAGAAAAATATAAGCTTTTTTTTAAACCATTACTCCGCTTATTACATTTTGGCCCAGAAATGCCCGTCTCCTTTGCATTAAGTATGTGCGCGACAAATGAACCTATAACTCAATATCACGTTAGCCGATTTCGATGGTTTTTTCTTTTTTAATGAATGGATTATGCTTCGGAGGTAGTCTATTGAACATTTTATAGACTTTTCTTTGGTAGTTTTTGCATTAGCTTCGATAATACTAATTTAATTCATTTTGTTTATCGTGATAATGTTCTAATAGTCCCGTCACTGCTATTCACCTGGCCAGCAGTGGTATAGGAATTAGTGTGTGGTAGATATCATAACAAAAAAGTTGTAAATAAAAACTTTTTTCAAAAAAATATAGAAGGAAGTTGGTGGTAAAAAACATAAATACAGATCCTAAGACACCGACTTCCGAAATTAAAGTTATTTTTCACTTTGTAGTACTTTTAAGGAAATCGGTTGTTATTTTTTTTTTTTTTTCAAAAAAGGTTTTTTATGTTTTTGAATATCGGTCTGTACTACTATTTAACTATTCATCACAGGGTTTATCTGTAGACTAAGGTATTCATTTGACCAACTGACATTCACAAACATAAAAAATAAATACTTACATATACTTATTTTATTTTTCAGGCCAGTGACCGTTCCACCGATAGTTGATGAATATGTCGAATAATTTGGAGAAGATCAATTAACCTAGGTGAGGTAGTTATTTAAAACAGTCATTAATTTTGATTTCAAAAGATACAAGTATTTAAAAGTGATGTAAAATCTAATTTAAAATCAAACATACAAAACGAAGTCGGTTTTCGTGTCTATGTGAGTAGGTACACTTAGTTGCAACTTTCTTTGCGATCTAAACTAAATTGCACAATAGATTTTCATGCGATTTTCAGTCTGTCACCTTCACTCGCTAAATTTATTCCGGAAGGTTTTAACGTGAACTATGGTTCTTAAAAAATTGAGGCATATTAATAATAAAACAACACGTGATATAACTGACTGACTGAATCACTGTGGTAATTATGAAAATATTGTATATTAGTTATGTTACGATCCTATTTTAAGGATTCCTTGACTCAAATGGTAAAACCAGAACCCTTATACTTTCACTTCGTTGTCTGTTTGTGAAGTCTTTCTCAGGAACGCGTAGAAACTGATATCAATCAAATACTTAGTCACTCTTAGTCTTGACCTTGGTTTTTTGTCTTACAAGGGGAGGGCACGGTGTGGGAAATTCACTTCGGGACGAGACTCCGTGTGGTAGTAGTGTCCCATAAGCGTATGCAAACCCTAAAATATTATTTCAGAATGGCCAGTAGATTCGAAGATTTTTTTTTTTTTTTGTTTTTAATTAACTATTTTATCAATTAAATGAGTTCAATCGAAAAAAAAGCTTGTTAAGTATTAAATTAATTTTAATTTACATTAACTATCATACTTTTTAAATTGTAAAACAGCTAATAATTATGGTAGGATCTTATAAATAGTTAACACAACAAGTAAAATATTTTAATTGTATTTTCTTTATTGTTACAAAATATATTTTTTTTCTACAAACAAGAACCTGGATGGTAGTTATCGTAAAAACATACGAAACAATTTTTTTTTTACATCTCGCACAGTTAATGAACGAAGAATTATTACAAATCATTGTAATTAAGTAGTAGGAAAGCATACATTATTAGTTACGAAACTGAAGACCGATGATGGCAGAGTCGTATCCGCCAAACCTGAGCTGTTTAAGGAGATTGAGGGGTTCTATGGACAGTTATACACGTCAACAAGTAACGTCAAAAAGACCCAAGAGCTAGGTTGACCCGACATTACACCGAAGACATCCCGGACGTCAGCTTGTACGAGATTCGGATGGCTCTGAAGCACCTCAAAAACAACAAGGCGCCGGGTGATGACGGAATTACGGCTGAACTCCTGAAGGCTGGCGGGAAACCCGTTCTCAAGGCCCTTCAGAAGCTGTTTGATTCCGTCATACTCGAGGGCAAAACGCCACAGGCATGGAACAGAGGTGTAGTGGTACTTTTCTTTAAGAAGGGTGCCAATGCCCTACTTAAGAATTATAGGCCCATCTCACTTCTGAGCCATGTCTACAAGCTGTTTTCAAGAGTCATCACGAATCGTCTCGCGCGCAGGTTTGACGACTTCCAGCCTCCCGAACAAGCCGGATTCCGAAAAAGGCTTTAGCACCGTGGACCACATACATACGCTGCGGCAGGTTATACAGAAAACCGAAGAGTATAACCTGCCTCTTTGTTTAGCATTTGTGGACTACGAAAAAGCCTTCGATTCTGTCGAAACCTGGGCTGTACTGCAGTCTCTTCAACGGTGCCAGATCGACTATCAGTACATCGAGGTGCTGAAGTGTCTGTACGAAAACGCCACTATGTCAGTCCGACTTCAGGTCCAGACTTCGAAACCTATCCTTCTGCAGCGAGGGGTGAGACAGGGAGACGTTGTTTCTCCGAAACTGTTCACCGCTGCACTGGAGGATGTCTTCAAGGTTCTGGACTGGAAAGGGGCTGGCATCAACATCAATGGCGAGTACATCACTCACCTGCGGTTTGCCGATGATATAAATGTCATGGCTGAGACTATGGAGGGCCTCAGTACAATGCTCGATGACCTCAGTAGAGCTTCCGAAAGAGTGGGTCTCAGGATGAACATGGACAAGACAAAGGTCATGTCCAATGCTCGTGTGATACCCACTCCAGTGAAGATCGGAGGCGTTACACTCAAAGTTGTGGACGAATATGTGTACCAGTTACGATTGACCTCTTTCTCGGAGTTGGACGGTAGGTCCGAGAAAGAGGTCAATCGTCGAATCCGACGAAATGCCGGCTGGGCAGCGTTTGGGAAGCTACGCAATATCTTCTCGTCCCATATACCGCAGTGTCTCAAGACGAAAGTCTTTGACCAGTGTGTGTTGCCAGTGATGACATATGGAACCGAAACGTGGTCGCTCACAATGGGCCTTATTAGAAGGCTGAAAATCACCCAAAGGGCGATGGAGAGGGCTATGCTTGGAGTTTCCCTACGCGATCGAATCAGAAATGAAGAGATCAGTAGGAGAACCAAGGTAACCGACATAGCCCGAAGAATTGCTAAATTGAAGTGGCAGTGGGCAGGGCACATTGCTCGCAGAACAGATGGCCGATGGGGCCGAAAGGTTCTGGAGTGGCGACCGCGTACCGGAAGACGTAGAGTTGGAAGGCCTCCAACAAGGTGGACCGATGACCTTGTGAAGGCCGCAGGAATCCGCTGGATGCGGGAAGCACAAAACCGGTCGAAGTGGCGGAGCTTGGGGGAGGCCTATGTCCAGCAGTGGACGTCTTTCGGCTGAAATGATGTTACATTATTCACATTAATAAATATTTCTCTCTCTTCAGAGAGTTTTGTAGCATACCAAGTATATCGTATCATTTCACAAAAAATTGGCGATGATAATTGATGATGTATATGTATCGTACATCATCAATTATCATCGCCAATTTTTTTTAGTTTTCAACCATAATATATTCAGAAGGTACTAAATTTGAGATAAGATTACAATTTTTGTTCAAGTGTGACCGCAAACACAAAAAATGTAACAAAGCAAAATGGCCGCCCACCGACAAAGTTTGGTATACACAGGGAATTTTGTATCGGTCAAAATTTATGAAATTAACTGAAAATTATTTTTGTATATATTTGTATCGTAATTATTTTTCTTATTTTGAATTATCCCAAAAAAGGTATTGAATGTTTTTCGAGTTATTGAAGATTTTTTTTTTTTAGCTTTTATTGTTTATTTTATTGAGTTGTTTTATAACAGTTAATGTAAACTAAAATTAATTTAATACTTAAAAACATTTTTCTCGATTGAATTCATTTAATTATTAAAATAGTTAATTAAAAACAAAAAAAAAATCTTCGAAACTATTGGCCATTCTGAAATAATATTTTAGGGTTTGCATACGCTTATGGGACACTACTACCTACCACACGGTGTTTCGTCCCGAAGTGAATTTCCCACACCATGCCCTCCCCTTGTTAGTCTAGTTAGCACTTTATCTACGATCCTGATCTCAGCTCTAAAAATCAATTTTCCATGTGAACGCTATCAAAAATACAGCTATTTCTGCCGCATATTTTGAGTCCCGAAAACCTAACCAAATCCATAGGGTACTTACTACCCATCGACCTAGAATCAACGAATTTGGAAGTGTATCTTGGTCTTACAACTCTAATATAAGCAGAAGTAGTTTTTGTAATGTCACATTACTTTTATCTGAATAAGAACTATGTATAGAGCGCTTTAACACACATTGACCTTCAAAACTTTGTACCACACTTTTTTTTTGTGGGTGGGAAATCTGCATATGACGTCTCCCGCTCTGGGTGGAGCGGAAGGGCGTGTCAGACTTTTACTGACTAAAACCCACCCGTGTTCCTTCAGTTGCCCATGTGTTAGGGCCACGGTATCACTTTCGAACAAATCGCGCGACCCTGGCAGCCATCGGTCCTAGCTGACATACCTTGTACCACACTTTACATTACATTCATCATCATCATTTCAGCCATAAGACGTCCACTGCTGGACTTAGGCCTCCCCCAATTTGGGGGGCTTTGCCATAATCGCCACGCTTGGCAGGCGGGTTGGCGATCGCAGTATGGTGGTAAAATGCATAGAGAACGCTGCTGCCCATTCTCTAGTAAGTCCCTTAGTCGCCTTTTACGACACCCACGGGAAGAAATGGGAAACATTACATTATAATGCATTATTGGCACATACATAAAAAAATACAAAATAAATTCATGCTAAACTTTAATTGATCTGTGAAAGTAGCCAGCGTGATACTTGAATAACTTAAAAGATTAACACGGAAATTATTTTATTTTCAGGCCAAGCCTCTCTGATGACTGATAATATCGATGCCGCAGTTTCGACGAACTCAACTGAAAACACTATTTAGTTATAAGGAATTATGTTTCGACAAGACAAAGGCCCTGCACGACGATAATCTGTACGATATACATTTAAAAGTTGGCATTAAGGCTCCTGCAGACTAGCGCGACGCGACGGTCGCGCGCGATTCGGCGATTTGTATCCGTAGAACAATTTCTATGTCAGTGTCGCGGCGCGACAGGTCGCCCTGTGTAAAGTGTCGCGCACGTTTTCATAGAAATTAGTCTACGGATATAAATCGCCGAATCGCGAACGTCGCGTCGCACTAGTCTGCTCGAGCCTTCACACGTCAATATGCTGTTAATAAGTTCATATCTTAGGTAAAAACAAATGCGAAAATTAAACTGTTATGTGACGCCAAAATTGAACAGTACAATATCGAACTGAGTATCGCCGTGTGAACGGGACGTGAAGCCTGCAGTACACGGTGCGATTTACTTGCCTAAGACATATCGTAAGCAACGCTATTAGATGATGCAAGTCATTTGTTGATTCTTGCACTTTATTCAAGAAATTTACTAAGTTAACTATTACAAAAATGTACAATTCATCCAAATATTTCTTTGTCTATAGAGATACATGAGAATTGGCTCAAAATGTTTAATAATTACTATATACTTTGGCGTTTCATTATAACCACAAGGCAGAATAAATGAAGTTTATTTCTGTTCTAAAACTTAAATGTTGTTGGTGTTAACTTATTTTTTAATTAAGGACTGCACAAGAATTGTCTTCGCTCTCAATGGTTATATTTTTTTAAATAAATTTGTCAATTATTATTCATCATCATCATCCGTTCAGCCGAAAGACGTCCACTGCTGGACATAGGCCTCCCCCTAAGTTCCGCCACTTCGACCGGTTTTGTGCTTCCCGCATCCAGCGGATTCCTGCGGCCTTCACAAGGTCATCGGTCCACCTTGTTGGAGGCCTTCCAACTCTACGTCTTCCGGCACGCGGTCGCCACTCCAGAACCTTTCGGCCCCATCAGCCATCTGTTCTGCGAGCAATGTGCCCTGCCCACTGCCACTTCAGTTTAGCAATTCTTCGGGCTATGTCGGTTACCATGGTTCTCCTACGGATCTCTTCATTTCTGATTCGATCGCGTAGGGAAACTCCAAGCATAGCCCTCTCCATCGCCCTTTGGGTGACTTTCAGCCTTCTAATAAAGCCCATTGTGAGCGACCAATAACAATTATTAGTATATCATCATCATCATCATTTCAGCCGTAAGACGTCCACTGCTGGACTTAGGCCTCCCCCAATTTGGGGGGCTTTGCCATAATCGCCACGCTTGGCAGGCGGGTTGGCGATCGCAGTATGGTGGTAAAATGCATAGAGAACGCTGCTGCCCATTCTCTAGTAAGTATATATATATAATATATATATATATCTAGGTGTTATCGTTGACCAAAAACTATCCTGGTACACCCATCTCGAGCAAGTAAACTCAAGAATAAGAAAACTGAGCTGGATTTTTAAAACGTTAAGGCATATTGCTCCAAAGAATGTAATCACTAATTCGAATACCCCCAGACGCCTCCTTAATGAAATATACATAGCTTTGGTGTAATCTGTCTTGACGTACTGCATTCCCATTTGGGGAGGAGCAGCAAAAACCAAATTTATTGACCTTGAGCGGGGACAACGTGCACTTATCAAGTTAATGTATTTTAAAAACACTCGATTTCCTACACTAAGTCTTTACCAAATTAGCGACTTACTGTCTGTGAGAAAACTATATATTATTAAAACTATACTAAATAAACACAAATCCCTTCCTTATGACCCCAGACTAAACTTAAAAAGAAGAAAAGATCTAGCAGCAGTTGTTCCTCAAACTAAAACTAAATTTGCCAGCATCCAATACAAAAAGCGCTCTGCCCAGCTTTACAACAGATGTAATAGAGAAACTAACATACACATTAAAAAAAGGCATGAATGCAAAAAAATACTAACTGAATGGATTAAACCACTTAGTTATGAAGACACAGAGGCTTTGTTGTTATAAATACACACCATCATTGCCCTCACGCTCACACACACACAACACACATACATTCACACATGTACACAACTCACATACATCCTCACTCACACAACTCACATACATCCTCTCTCACACACAATCCCAGTCTTACAAGCACTGCATACCGTTTAATACATTTAATGTATCATAGTGTTATTTCTCTTGTATAAATTGGAAGTAGAAATAAACAAGTATTTTATAAATACTAATAATGTATGGAAGAGCGGAGTCTCCTAATACAGGCTTTATACGCTTAAAAGGAGGCTCCAATCACCACTGATGTAAAAAACTTGTTAATTCGAATAAACCTTTTTCATTTTCATTTTTCATTTCATATATTAACTATACAGTTAACTAATCTATACATCTATACAAATAAATAAAATTGGAGTGTCTGTTTTTAATATTAAGATAACCACTTTTTACTAAGTGTATATGGATGTATACACGATACATATACCAAAACAACATTTTTTACAATTTTTGTCTGTCTGTCTGTCTGTCTGTCTGTCTGTCTGTTCGTTCCCGCTAATCTCTGAAATGGCTGGACCGATTTTGACGGGACTTTCACTGGCAGATAGCTGATGTAACAAGGAGTAACTTAGGCTATTTTTATTTTAGAAAGATTCTTTTATTTTAGAAAAAAAATAACTATCTTCGAAAACTACGCTGACATACGTCTCAAAATTCGAAAAACCCTGGCTGAATCCTACGAAATATCAAAATAATGTACTACAGTATTGTACACCTTAAAAAGGCCTACAAAAATGTCCTCAATGGTATATGTCTATCTCTTAGGGATAACCCACAATAACCATTTTTTATCTTTTACTTTTAACGAGAAATAAGGGCTTATTATTTACGAAGCGATTTTAAGCAATACAGCATTAATCCTTATCCAATTAAGTACCTTAAATACATTGTGCATTTAATATAGATCAATATGGCCCTTTACAGCATGTAATTTAAATGAATATCTTAGAAGATATTAGAGATTTAAAAAGTGGGCGCAGAGCGCGTTGGCAGGGGCCGGGTAGTACAGGATAAGTAGGATTGTAATTCATATTACTTTGGCTTCATAGTAATTGCGAATATCATGTGTGTTCATTATACTCAAAATAAACCTAATAGTATTAATCCAAGTAAGAGACCGCGAAATGGCTTAGATGTTTAGATTTTTGGATGTTTGTTTCTCAATGATGCAAAGACGGCCAAACGGATTTAGATCGAATTTGGCACAAAGATATAGGTATTATATGATATCATGGATACGTAACAGATAGGATACCTGCTTTATCCCGGTAGTAGGTTCCCGGGTGATATTTTCCGACAGCTATACGGGCCAAGCCACTGGCAAAAGTACTATTCCTATAATTATGTTCGGTGTCTGGTAAATGATTGAGTGTCTGTATAGGTAAAATAGGAGCGTTAAGAAAAACCAGGAAGACTTATATTCAACTAAACCAAGCCCTATGTCACAGTCTTCTTACTCTGAATACTATTACTTTTATTTTAAAAACACCAACACACGTGATGTTCTCATAAACTATGAATCCTAAGTAATATGAATTATAATCCTACTACTACTAATATTATAAATGTGAAAATATGTATGATTGGGTGTTTGTTTCTCAATCACGCAAAAATGGCTGAATGAATCTGGATCGAAAATAGCACACAGAGTCTATATTACCTATATAACCTGGAATAACACATTCTTATCGCGGTAGTACGTCCTCTTGCATTAATTTCCGACATCCACGCGGGCGAAGCCGTGGGCAAAAGCTAGTTTTTTATAAAATGAGTCGCGCTCTGATTTTAAATGGAATCTTGTTCTTAAGAAATTAAGGAGGAAATGTTAAACCCACTCCGAAGTTTTCCTAAACATGTACGTTAAATGGAGGGTTATTATATCGGATAATATAGAATTATCTTCTGTCTCATCTTGTTTAGTCAAACTTCTATATGCTTTTCCAACTTTTATAATTCCGTGGTGTTCAGTGCACTTTATCGTGATCATCAGTACTGTATAATGTTCCCACTGCTAGAACACAGGCCTCCGCTCTGTGAAAGGACCACGCGCGCCCAGTGCGGGTCGGTAGATGTCACAAGTCTTTGAAGTTTTAGTTCTAGGACATTCCGGTTTCTTCACGATGTTCTCCTTTACCGTTTTGAGGGCAGTGGTGACAAAATAATTTTCACAAACCTGGGTTCGAACCCACGACCCACAACTCGTAAGTCGTGACCGATACCACTGGGCCACCACTGCTCTCGCAAGTTATCGCTTCATTACTTTTAAAACTTAAACAATAAATAAATCCTAGCATTTTATATAAAAACCTTGAAAAATTATATCTAGTTACCTAGATATCTGCCTACTCTACTTACAAGAAACCACTTCGATTTTTTCCTATAACTTCAGGGGTGTTAACTGCACAATTTCCGAAGTACGTGCTTTTCCAGCGGCAGAGAACCGATATAAATCTTCAGTATAGCGGCGGCACGGAGGCAAACCTAGTAATAGGGCTGCGAACTTTGCCCATACTTCACGGGTATATCGTTACGAAATATATTAATTAGTGCACTAATAGTTACGTTATTAAGTGTTTTAGTAGAGAACTATGTGAGCTATTACAGTGTACATAGTATGAGCTAGTTTAGTTATCGATGTGGTCTGTTTTATGTGAAACTTTGGCGAGCAAGAACAGTTTGTCAATCTGCGTGGCCTTGTTCTAACTAAATTGGGGTCGGCTTTCGTTTACAAATACAAATAGTTTATTTTTCTTTAATAAGATTTGTACAACAAATCTAGTGGTAGGAGTGTCCTTTTAAGCAAACAATTGCCTGTGTTAGGACACTCCACTCTTCCGCAACTCAGATTAAAGTAATGTACCTACAAAATCCGGTATTTACTATTTATACATATAAATTTGACATTTTATTTTATTTGGGAAAAAAACGATATTACATTACATATTAGATATGAAAAAAGTTAAATAAAACATGGTAAATTAAAAGAGAAATTTAAACTGGTTTGTGTATGACTGTTACAAGTGAGTTGAGTATGTTCCCCAAAATAAAATGCCGTACGACATTACACTATGGAAATAACTGAAGTACACTAATCGACCTGTTTCAACATCTGTCAAATGACGGATTTCCTGACTGACCTCAAAGACGATGAGAATATTGATAGAGAGCGGAGGGCGCTGTGTGTGAGAACTAACATCATTGCCTGTAGATTCAGAGGTCAAGCGCACTATATTCAGTGTGTACTGCACGGCTTTTTACACTTGTAGTCTGTGGGTTCATTATACTCAAAATCATACAACGCCCTTCGCTTCCAATACAATAATGGATTCAGGGTGCTGATGGGGTTGTCCCGATACTGCAGCGCATCAGAGATGTTTGCTGAAGCTCACGTGGACTGTTTCTACACGGTGATGCGGGAACGGTGCGCATCCCTGGTCCGTAGAGTGCGGGGCAGCGCCAACAGCATCCTATCTATGATAGCAAGTAGGCTTGATTGTGAGTTTGTGAACCACTGCTGCAAGGTTATAGCTGGGCCTGTCACCGTGCAGCAGTGATGTCACAATCTGTTTATGTTTTTGTCTTTGTAAGTGTGTTATTAACATAGTTTGTGAGTACATTGTGACTAACACTAAGAGTCTTGTTGCTCGAAATAAATTATTAAATTAATTATAGCACTCCTACAATAAGGGTATCAAATGAAAGGGCTTGCTGAGAATAACACGATAAAGTAAAAAATAAATTAAAAGTAAAAAAAAAACTTTTTAAATCAAGCTTTTATTTAAATGCGATTAGTGTATTTTTTTTTTTTTTAATCCTTTAAAACTTTTACTATCAACTTATAACGTCATTACACAATTTGTACGATATAAAAACTTGTGGCGGGATTTACCTGTATAGATAAACAATTAAATAAAATAACTTCATGTGATTGATTTTAATTTTTTATTATTTTCAAACTAAGTTAAACTTAAATCTGCATAACGGTTCTTCCAATATGTGATGATTTCTACCGAATTTACGTCTAGCATATGCTGCGTTAAAGAACTTCTTTCCAATAATGGCAGCGACCTTTCAAATTACTGAGTAAAATACGCTCTCTAGGTATACACACCAACTAACTTTTATATATAACGTCGTTCATTAATTTCGTTTAAGTGACATCATCAGCCGATAAATAGCGGATATTATGTGGCGACCAAAGTTCTTCTAGGAAACCGTAACCTAACAGAAATAAACAACATTATCATCCTTAATAATAGTACGTTACTGGTTAGTCGATAAAATCAAAAGTCATTTATTCAAATTAGGCTAAGGATCAGCACTTTTCAAACGTCAAAATTACATAAGACAGTCCCCCAAAAAGCCCACCCTTCACCACTTCCTAGTGCTTTAGCTGGGAAGAAGAAGTGGCGCAACAAACTCCCCAGCAGCACAGCTGTCTGTCCAGTTAGAAGAACTTGATTCTATACAATGGTATATTGACACTGACCCAAAAAATAATGCTGCGAGATTTTTTCGCACACTGAATATTCAATCTACTGTTTAACACCTGAAGTTGAAAATCGAAAAGTGTGTTTATTCAACCACTGAAATGTACTCTGTTGGATTCTCAATTTTCGGTTCAACACCGAGAGTTGGAATTCCAGTGTACGATAATATCCCGACACGATTAATTTTACGTCATCTTGAACCTCGACTTACGTAGTACACATTATTCATCTATCGGCAGTACACACGTGAACACGTTTAACATTATGAAGTTCTCACTTATATTGTTCATTATATTAACTGTACTCAGTACTCTGTGTATATGTAAATTAAAACGAGTCAGTATACTTGGTAAAAATTCTGTTGCCTCGCCATCTATAGATAATCGTTTTTTTGCAACATTAGTTTGTCCCGGTGGTGCCCCCAAAACACGGTCAGGAAAATGTCTGTGAGTAGAATTTTTGTTCATTTCATCTTACTATTAAAAATAACAAAATGGTATCCTTACTTAACTAAAACTATTTACAAATCAAAATATAGCGCCGTAAAAGCCATTCACATCGCCGTCAACTGGTAATGTTCCGACTAGTTATGACAAAAACCGGCCAAGTGCGAGTCAGACTCGCGCACCGAGGGTTCCGTACAAACCTGCAGGTCATCATCATCATCATTCGTCATCATCGTTTATGAAATGAAATGTTTTTTTTTTTTAATTTTTATATTTGTGTTGACTGAATGAAAGGTAAATTGTGGTTTACGATTTATGACGTATTAAAAAAAAAACTACTAACTAGATCTCGTTCAAACCAATTTTCGTTGGTAGTTTTCATGGTAATGTACATCATATATTTTTTTTAGTTTTATCATTCCCTTATTTTAGAAGTTACGGGGGGGGGGACACACATTTTACCACTTTAGAAGTGTCTCTCACGCAAACTATTCAGTTTAGAAAAAAATGATATTAGAAACCTCAATTTCATTTTTGAAGACCTATCCATAGATACCCCACACGTAAGGGTTTGATGAAATTTTTTTTTTGTGTTTCAGTTCTATGTATGGGGAACCCCAAATATTATTGTTTAAAAAAAAAATGATATTAGAAACCTCAATATCATTTTTGAAGACCTATCCATAGATACCCCACACGTAAGGGTTTGATGAAAAAAAAAATTTTGAGTTTCAGTTCTATGTATGGGGAACCCCAAATATTATTGTTTTTTTTCTATTTTTGTGTGAAAATCTTAATGCGGTTCACTGAATACATCTACTTACCAAGTTTCAATAGCACAGCTCTTATAGTTTCGGAGAAAAGTGGCTGCGACATACTCGGACAGACAGACAGACAGACAGACAGACAGACAGACAGACAGACATGGCGAATCTATAAGGGTTCCGTTTTTTGCCATTTGGCAACGGAACCCTAAAAAGGGGGGGTGCCCTTTGGTGAGGCCTATTTCCAACAGTGGGCGTGTTTCGGCTGAAATGATGAAGATGATGATGAGGTTTCGAGTCAATCCATTACAAACAATTTTACAAATTAATCGTTCTTTTTATAATATTAGTGTAGATAGTATACTAACAAAAGTACCTATACTTTATTATCTATGCCATGGTAATCACAGAAATCAATTTTATTTTAACCTTTGTATGCAATTATTTTTAGTTGTTACATTAATCATTGTTTTCGTTAATTGTGAGGTGATTCATTCTGTCTCATTAGCAGATCGGATATTCGGATACATATTCACTTAAAGTTGAGATATTGACTAATTAATATGGAATGCGCGCTTGTATAGAAAATGGTGACCTCCTATATACACATATTTGCGTATGGGGTTAATTTAAAATTAATTTTCAATAAATATGCATCTGAATTATTATGCATTCAAAGTTTTCACAGGTTTTTTTTATTATTATCTATATATATAAAAGAAAGTCGTGTTAGTTACTTCACTTATAACTCAAGAACGGCTGAACCGATTTAGCTGAAAATTGGCAGGGAGGTAGTTTAGAGCCAGGAGAAGGACATAGGATACTTTTTATCCCGTTCTGACCCCGGCATTTTTACCAAGATTTTTATTTATCCCGTTCGACCGTATTCCCGTGTGACGTGACATAAAACGTCAAAGAGAATACAAGTCACTTTAAAACGTGGTATGACAAAAACGTTGCCTTCGAAGTACCAGGTGGTCATAACTTTCTGCCAGGGTCGCGAGATTTGTTTGAAAGAGTTACCGTGGCCCTGACATAGCCAACTGAAGGAACAAGGGTGGGTTTTAGTGTAAGAGATTACTACTGATAGTGTATTATGCAATTACCCTCTGAGATTGATGTGTTAGGTAGAAAGCGCTTTATACCGTCGACGTACCAGGTTATCATAACTTGACAGGAGCTTACCAAACAAAGGATTGTCAGCTAGAAAACGCTTTATGCCTACGAAGTACCAGGTTATCATAACTGGGTAGGAGCTAACCAAACAGATGAGTGTCAGCTAGAAAACGCTTACCAGATCACCACCGCATACGAGGTTGTCAAACTTGGTAGGTTTATTACAACATTTACTGAATCTGAGGCGATACGAAGTTCGCTGGGTCAGCTAGTTAAATATATTTTTTAGATGTCGCGATGTTGCACCAGAGTAGTTATTCATTCCCTGTGTTCCAGGATTTTACCAAAAAAATAAAAAATAAGCTACTGCCAAATATATTTTAGGTAATGAATCCGAATATCCTTACTCTATTTATTTAGTTAACACTTGATAGGTTATAGTATTTTTATTTCACGAAGCCATTTGCGTTATGCTTGTGGTTAACAAGTTTACAAGAGTACAAATACGCTGAAAATGTATGTGTAACCGCAAGAGCTATCGGTACCACACTATAAATATGGACAGTAGCGAAACTATGAACAAAAGATCGAAACAGCACACTCACCCAGACGCGCGCTCTTAGCGACAGGTGTCGTGTCGAGACGAGTGGGCGCGGCGTTTATCCGTTATCTTTTAAACAAATGCTATGAGTCTTTTGCGTATTTAGTAATATTTTTATTGTATAATAAAAATCTATTATTTTAGGGAATATGCAAATGTTGTGTATTTATTTTAGTTTTTCATTCATCACAACACAACACACACACATGAATGCCACAATATTTAATTTCATGTCTTAATTTTATAAAAATCTCGTAATTTTATAATTATCTATTAATTTTATAATATTTTATCTCTTAATTTTCATATTTCGGACAAACATTTCATGATGTGTTTTTTATTCTAGCGGTACTTGGTACTTGTGGGTTGCAGCTGAAAATCAGCGTTAGGTAATACATCCTCTGTTGCCATCTGCCATTATGCCCTTAGGTCATTGGGCGTTTTTAGCATTATTATCATTGTTTTCGGTTTTTATAGCATGAAGGTTTTTTATTTTTTTATTCATATAAGTCAAATACAGTAAAATTTTGATATAACAACCCTCAAGCGACTCTTCATCGTACTAACCGAATGACGCACAAAACGATCTGATAATTTGAGCTAATACTGCAGTTATTTTTATTATTAAATTATTCTAATTATACTAATTTCTCTTTTAAATACACATGCGGTCGGCCAGGAAACTCCGTCCGGAATAAAGTTCTTTCTCACGTAGGATCTAAATTAATTTGTAACAAAACCAGTACTTCTAACAATAAAATACTAGCCGTGTGGCAGGTAATTAATAAAGAAACTGGAAACACAAAACAGCGAGATCAGAATGAGTTGTCTCTAAAAATTGATAATGAAACCATTTCAGATAAGTTAAAAATTGCTGAGACACTAAAAAGTTTCAACGAAATCTCTCCCCTCATGGTCTATATTAGCTGAATTTCTTCTTAAAGAAAACTTCAGTGAAGACACTCCTAGTTTTGAATTCAAACCCATTTCTATTACCACAATTAAAACAACATTTAAAAGTCTTAACACAAAAAACACAGAAGACTTATGGGGGATTTCAGTTAAGGTTCTTAAAGATATCATTGACACAATTGCTCCTGTCCTGATAGGCATATTTAATCAATGTTAAGCCAGCGGTACGTTTCCTGATTTAATGAACCATAGTAAAGTAGTACCAATTTCCAAATCGGGAACTAAGACTGATCCCTCTAATTTATTATAGATCTATATCTGTGCTACCAGCATTAAACAAAATTTATGAAAAAATCATGCTGGACCAGATGTTGGGTCATTTCAACTCAAACTAAATTTTACACAATCAACAATTTGGTTTCACAAAAGGTAGGTCGACGACCGCCGCGGGCGTAAAACTTATCAGTCACATTTTGAAATTCTGAGAAAAGTCTGAGGATACAATTGGCATTTTCTGTGACCTCTCAAAAGCGTTCGACCGCTTAGACCACAATGCTCTGATCTGTAAATTACACCACTACGGAATTCGTGGACAAGCTGCTGATCTTGTTCATTCTTATTTATCAAACAGGTAGCAAAAAGTAAACGTTAACGGGGTGATGTCCTCGGGTTCTCTAGTTAAAATGGGCGTGCTTCAAGGTTCAATTCTTGGCCCTTTCTTATTTCTACTTTACATTTATGACCTTCCTTACATGATGGCTAACTTCACGAATATCATTTTATCCGGTGATGACACTTCACTTATTTATAAAATAGATAGAAAAAATACGGATTCTTTACATGCTAACGATATTCTAGCAATTTTTTCAAAATGGTTTCCAGCTAACAATCTCCTACTTAATGCAACGAAAAATAAATGTATTAAGGTCTCATTATCAAATTGTACCCCAAGAAGGTCTAAATTTAAAACTTGATGGCTGGAGATGGAAGTTAGATGCTATTTCGGAAACTGTATTTCTAGGAATTACTTTAGAATCTAAATTGCAATTAATATACCTAAAAACATCTATTTTAGGTAGATTAAGCTCAGCTGCATATGCAGTAAAAAAAAGTCAATTGAGCGATATAACTACACCCAGACTAGTGTACTTTGCTTATTTCCACAGTATTATGTCTTCTGGCATTCTGCTGTTGGGTTTGGGAGCCGACGTAGATTCAGTTTTCCTTTCTAAAAAGAGGGCAACCCGTACAATCTATAAAATGAAACCTCGTGAGTCTCTTAGAAACAAATTTACAGAAATTGATATACTGACTCTACCTTCTCTCTATATATTAGAATGTATTTTATCTGTTCGCAAAAATGTAGGTCTACAAAGCTTACAATATTCTCACATTCACAATATATAAAAGAATCTACATTAAATATAAGAACTATCTATACAAACCAAATGAAAATAATATCCATGGCAACCAGTAGTAAAGAGTTGAGAAACTCCTACCGAAAGCCGCATTAAAGTACTTTGTTCCAATAGAACACTTTTCAATTTTACAAACATTATGAGTGAGAACTAGTGAGTAACAACAAATAGGCCTAGTTTCCATACTGTTCAATTTTATACTGTGTCCGTACCGTTTTCGCTCACACATTTACAGCGTGTTTGTAATTAAACATTTGTTTGATGCGTCATTTGACCACGAGGAGGCGATTTTCATTATTTAAAATTACTTAATGAAGCAATTTTAATTATAGGAATAAAACCGTTTCCTAGTTAGGTAGGTAGGGTAGGTACCTTGAAATATAAAATGAAGTATGCTGGCGTAAACTTCGACGTGCCAATAAAAACATTTTTTTTATAATAAGTAGGCCACTCCAGACACATTTCTCGAAGTGGGGAATTACTGATCCATTCAACACCTAGTGCGAATGCGGTGCTTCTGATGAATCATGCCCCACTTACTGGACTGTCCTAAGTCCCCGTTCACCGGCATCTCGAATGATCTAAAGAATTCCACTGATGCCGTCATGAATGTGGCCACCTACTGAGCACAAACTATTTTATTTTAAACTGTACGGGTACAGATCAAGCCATACGTTTCTAGTTTTAACAGAACTCGCATTGTATACATAGGCTTTCCGTACAATGAAAAGTCAGCTAATACTGGAAATGTATACCTTGACTTGACGCCGTGCGTATCACCGACACGAAAAGAAGAATAACAAAACTCAATTAAAGTTTTTTTTTCTTTTTCAGGCCTCCAACAACAACGGAGTCACTCATATGGATTTGGGATTAACGTTAGAAAGGTTTAAACATATTTTTTAGAACGCAGTACATACTAACTGCTGGTCAGCTTATACTGGAAACGTATGGCTGGGTACAATATGTTGCCGCGTACACTCCGATACACGAAGGTTGCTGAGGTGCATAACTTAGTCGTATTATTGCGGATTTTTTTACAATACCTATTAAATCTGATAGTTCGGTTTAATAACCGCAATAACCATCTTCGATATTTATATGGTGAACATCGTTAGTTGTACATCTGTTGAAATCTCGTTGTTTCTTTTCTCTGAAATATATCGAGTAATAAACAATTACTTTAACTAATTTAATTGTTAATGACGTACAAAATTTACTTACAATAAATACAATATAAGACTAATTCTTCCATTAATTTAATTCTCTTTCCTTATGATAACTCTATAGTACGTATATTATTATTATATGTATGTACTCGTATTGTACAGTCGAACAAGTTACAAGCAGCTAACTAGCAACTACTTTATAAGCGACGAAAAAAAAATAGAAGGACGCTCTCAACTCATCCGTAAAAATATATATATGTATACTAGCTGACCGTACAGACGTTGTCCTGTTTCCTAGAACTCGATGTCTGCGCCATCTGTCGGGCTGATTTGTGAATCTTACCATCCAGGGTGCCACACAAACGCATACAAAAAAAATCATTCAAATCGGTCCAGCCGTTAAGGAGGAGTTCAGTGACATACACACGTACAGTAGAATTATATATCGCCGGGTTAAGGGCAAAACCGACTATCTGCGATTTTTTGAGTTTTTCACTTTAATATACCATTCGATTCGCCATTTGATTCTTTACCTAATGATAAAACAAACTAAACCGTAGGACTTACCGTTTCCGAGTTACCGAATGTAAAAACCGATTATATAATTATTAGACTGAATTAAAAAACAAATAGCAAACTTTCTAAATGCGCTCACGGAAAATTTAATATTGACTTTTTTGGACTAAATAATTGGTTTTGCCTTTAAGCCGGC
The DNA here is from genome assembly GCA_947507805.1 of Aporophyla nigra. Taxonomy (NCBI): domain Eukaryota; kingdom Metazoa; phylum Arthropoda; class Insecta; order Lepidoptera; family Noctuidae; genus Aporophyla; species Aporophyla nigra. Next base: position 5,450,199 of record OX382305.1, read on the forward strand.
GATATATAAAGATTTGTTGGAACAAAAGGCCGATTGAAGCTGGATTCTTCAATGTCCAATATTTTACTGAGCGTATATATGTGCGGGTGAGAAAAAAAACTCTGAAGGTGTTTATTGATTTTTAGGTTAAATTTGTACTTGCCAAACGAAACGTTGGACAGTTTCTAGGCACTAGTTGCCCGCACGATGTCAGATGATCAAAAGAACTGCGCCACGCCGCTATAGCCGCTCTTGTCAACTCGCACGAACGTCAGGCTAGACTCTGTCGAAGCGCGCCAACTTCATACTTGCGTTTCGTTGTCAATTGACATCCCGTACTCATGACTCTTCCGATATATTTATGTTTGTTCATCTCTCACTCCATTATCTATGAACCAATTTTGATGATTCTTTGTTTGTCGGATAGGGTATACCTTTCTTCTTTGACTTGTGTGGTCCCATATCAAAGAAGTCAGGATATGATGATGAAAATCTGATAAAATTGAGAGAAACACTCCAAAATTGTGTTTACGTTTAATGTTTCTGTTTACTTTTCATAACTTAATCAGGTATTTGCGTTTAGGACTCCTCACATCATAAACCTGAGCAAATAATGGAAATCATACCTTGTCTCAACAATTAGAAGTTGTGAAAAACTGTGGTTTTAATGACAGGAACCACTTAATATACTTTGAATAATATAATAAATGAATATTGGTGGTAACCTCAATTAGTCAATATCCTGGAAACGCAAAGAAAAGATAATTACATCAGCAGCTTAGTGGGAATAGGAATACTGAAGGATTACAAGTTAGGAGATCATCATCATCATCAGCCTATAGCAGTCCACTGCTGGACATAGGCCTCTCCAATTTCACGCCACTGTGCTCAATTTTCAGCAACTCTCATCCAGCTGCTACCAGCCACCCTGCGAAGATCGTCGCTCCACCTAGCCTGAGGGCGTCCTACCTTACGTTTGCCGATTCGTGATCTCCACTCAAGAACAAGTCTACCCCAACGGTTATCTGTTCTACGGCTTATATGGCCGGCCCATTGCCACAGCGTGCTAATTCTGTGAGCTATGTCGACAACTTTAGTACAATGTGTAGTATTTTAGTTAGGAGATAGTAATACTTTATAATTAAAAGATAGCATAGTAGTTGTTAGAGCATTACAAAATGACACGGGCCAAAAAAAAACCTTGTTAACAAAAACTAAACACTTGAAAAAACTAAAATGCAAAAATTATATAAACCTTCTAAGTAGACCTTCTATTGAACTTATTTATGTAAACTATCAAATTTTATAAAACTAATTTTGAGTCGGCGAACAAATGATTAACCCACATAGAGCCTTCTCCATTTTTAAGTATATATACAAAAGGTTTATTTATTTTTTCATTTCAGTTCTTGTTTGGCTTTTTAATTTTTTGTTAGAAAGTGTTTAAACAATGCTATGGTTACCAAAACTTTAAAAAAAAATACACACGATAAAAACAAATAATGGCAGTTTAGTCGAAACATGAACATTTTTTCCTGTGTATTAATAAGCTTTCTCGACAATACCGATGCCCACCAATTTTGCTAAAATGTGTTTTTAAAAACGGCATTGTATTTTGGGATTACACTATACCTCAAAAATCCACTTAAGCATCAAATATGGTTCAGTAGTTAGTTATTTAAAATAAAACTTATAGGATGAAACTTGGTATCGTCCCTTTGAATTGAGTATCAAAGTTATCTACGTCCAAGTTAAATTAATAAGAGTTCTCTATTTGAAACAACACAGTTATGGCGGTATCAACTTGAACTTACGAGTAGGTTTATTAAATTATTTAATCACCAATGCTCTCAAAGCGTTTCAGGAAAACATCGCGAGAAAATCGGCAAGTCCTAGAACCAAACATTCGAAGACATGTGACATCTAACACCTATTAACATGAATATGTGAACATTATAGTAATGATTAATGACCGCTTTTTTTTTTTGGATGGGAAATCATCAAATGACTTCTCCCGCTCTGGGCGGAGCGGGAGGGCGTGTCAGACTTTTACTGACTAAAACCCACCCGTGTTCCTTCAGTTGCCCATGTGCCAGGGTCACGGTATCTCTTTCGAACTATCACGCGACCCCGGCAGATTAATGACCGCTCAAATGATATATTGTTGTTTTTATTAACCGACTTCAAATAGGAAGAAGTTCACAATTCATCTGTATGTTTTTTTTTTTGTACTTGTGGATGGATTTAGAAAATTCTTTTCTTAGTGCATGCCACTAAAATAAGAATTTTCGGGGGATCACTCAGGGGACCACCCATATAAGTGTTATTTACTTTGCTTGGGTAATTTTGGCGTTATAGAGAAGCGGAAGGGTGTGTCAGACTGTTACTGACTAAAACCCACCCGTGTTCCTTCAGTTGCCTATATGCCAGGGCCACGGTAACTCTTTCGAACAGATCTCGCGACCCTGGCAGATTCTATACCATTGACACGCGTTTCTGACAAATTTTCAGATTGCTTCAAACACCTATCCAAAAATTTCTACCAACTCTCCTACTATAAACAATATTGAGTCACTAATTAATTTTATCAATAGGCCTTTAAAATTATTAGCAGACAGCAGAATCAAGTACTGACATGACAAAACTCAAGGTCAAAGTTAAAATTCCAAATGCAACTAACACTAAAGGAAAAAAAATTAAGGGATCAAAAAAGAATCCAACATTTTTGGGCAATTTTCAACAGGCCGTTACTACGAAAGAAATGGTCATAAAAGAAATAAAAAAAGGAAATTGTAGCTTCAAGTATCTAGTTTTTGGGTTAGAACTTTAAAATTTTGTAACTTCAGTGGTTTTTTAGTAATCTTAGAAAAACCAGATTTTTTTTTTAAATTGCCCAAAAATTTGGTTTTTTTTTTATCCCTTAGTTTTTTCCAGTAGTGTATTTTATTACGGACTTTTCTGTTTAAAAGGGCTATTCAAATGTCAAATCATACTATATAAATATTAGGTATATAGGTGAGTAAACGGCATTGGCTGAAAATTATCTTATATTCTAAATGTGAAACGAAAGAAGAATTTTTGACATCGATTTAAAAAAATGTATATAAAAGCGAAAGGTCACTTATTTATACATACGCGCAATATCACGCCTTTTTCCCATGGGGATAGGCAGAAACCACGGAACGCCACCTGCTACGATCTCTACACACTCCTTTTGCCTCGTTTAGGTTCATACAATTGGTCATACACACACGCCGGTTGCAAGTATATTCCTTCACTCACTGATTAATCACGAAATCTTAAAAACTACTGGATCTACGGAGATGAAATTAGACACAGAGGTAGATTATCCTCCAGTTAAGGGGGGAAATAGGCGGTGAAAGTTTGTAAAAAGTCCGTCAGTTTTGAAGCTAGGTTATTCAAATTTTGTGTTAAGGTTAGCGATTAAAATTTAATATATAAGTATCTCAACGTTTTTGACAATTCTACCCCTGAAAAGTTAAAAAAGGGGATGAAGTTGTGTGGAAAGTCCTTTATTAACACGCTTTTATTAGCTTCATACGTATGTTCGTATGTTAGCATATGCCTATGTAACGGAAACTTTGAACATGATTTTGACCTCCTTCAAAACGTCGGATTAACTCGAAATTTGGCACACTTGTATATAAATTAGGTACCTATCATTAAATTTATTATTTAGGCATATAGTTGGTAACTAACGCAAAAAAAACCCGACATCCACGCGGGTGAAGCTGCGGGCAAAAGCTAGTAAATAATAAAATAAAAACGCTTATTTGACACTAAAAGAAAAACATTAAAAATATGACAGGCTTTCGAAGTAACAAAATGGCGGAGTTCTGAGGTAAAGTCCTCTAAGAATGTTCACAAATCCTAAATCAGTGATAGATAGTGATATCATTATTCAAATAGACGACCGCCATTCTTCCTACGGCTATTTTCAGTCAAGGACAAAGCAAATGAATAATTGATAATGTCTCATTTTCGATTCGCCAACCTGTCGAATAGTTGTAAATAACATTTTTTTATCACGGCGCGCGGCGGGCGCTACTCACGATTGCCTTATTCATCCGTCGGTAGTGCTCAAGTGAACACGTAATATGAAGCTCTTACTTACATTATTTGTTGTGTTGACTGTACTCAGTGCACTGTGTACCGGCCAAGCCCCAAATTTCTTTCAAACATTGTTTTGTCCGGGTAACGGTGTCAAAACAAAATCAGGAAAGTGTCTGTAAGTAGTGCCTGTCTGTTAAGCTAATTTCGAACGGTATGGAGTAGTCACTGAATTGAAACAAAATTTGCCTCTCTTTTTTATTTAACCTATTATCAGTGGATAAGAGAGCAGTAAGAGCAGTGGTGACCCAGGCAGTATCCGGCTTTACTGTGTGCCAATTATTTTATCACCACTACTCTCAAAACGGTTAAGGAAATCATCATGACAAAACCGGCATGTCTTAAAACCAAAAATCGAAAACAAGTGATATCTACCAAACCCTTTGACTAAGAAGAGGTCTGTGTCCCATTAGTAGGAACGTTAAAGACAAATTATGTAGCCTTTGTTCTCCCACAGCTGGGTAAATGTCTCTTCATACTTTCTTCCTTCCTTTCTTTCTTTCTTTTTTCTTTTCTTTCTTTTTTGATTCTAATTTTTATTATGATTTGATTTTACTGTAATTTTTGTATATGGGTACAATGCCTGCAATAAAACACTTTTTTTCCAGTTTTTCTGCTCTTAGTGTCGATTAATCAGTGAATATTTTCTTTTAAAGTGTGGTGTGTATGGATATAAAGACAGATGGATGGACTGTGTGAATGTTGATATGGTTAGAAAGAAAGATGAATGGACTGTGTGAATGTTGATATAGTTAGAAAGAAAGTTGAATGGACTGTGTGAATGTTGATATGGTTAGAAAGAAAGTTGAATGGACTGTGTGAATGTTGATATGGTTAGAAAGAAAGTTGAATGATCTACGTAAATGTTGATATGGTTAGAAAGGAAGACAAATGGACTATGTGCATGATGATATGGTTAGAATGAAAGAGGGACGGACTGTGTGAACGTTAATATGGTTAGAGAGGACTTCCCCTCTAACTACAGATATGACCAGAGGGGTAATTGCGGAACTTTTTCTCGGTAGGATTTGGTTTAATATTCATAGTTAAACAATATTCATTGCGTTATTTACGTTGCTGAGCCGACAATTTATTCGAACAAATGACGCGATGGTTTAGAAATAATCTTCAATCCCATTCAGATTCTGATAAATTGTGCGTTTCGCAATTAGGGTGCAGTAATAGAGAAGTATGGAAGAAGATGACCTGTTGAGCTGACCCCAAATAAAATGGGATAAGGGCAGGAGAATGACTAGTCAGATGAATGGAGCTAACGCACAAGTGATGAGTCACTTTTATCCAATTAGAGGCGTGAAATACGTGCATGGTCGTGGGTTCGATTCCCACCCAGGACAAATCTTTGTGTGAAGAGCATAATCATTTATTCTGTGTCTGGGTGTAATTTATCTATAATATGTATGTATGTATATTTATCAGTTGTCTGGTTACCATAGTACAGGCTCTGTCTAGTTTGGGATCAGATAATAGTGTGTTGGTTTTCCTAAGATATTATTATTTATTATTATTTTACGATACATAACAAAAATACTTCATTCTGTTTTCAGACCTCCTCAAACGCCTCCGCCCAGCTATGATATCTATTTTTCATATTATGATTGACTACTCTACAGAACGAGGTAGGTGCAATTAACAAAAATAAAAGCAATTAATATTTATTTAACAATAAAATTCATATATCATATCATCATTTCATATAGAGATTTCTACATATAAAGACGCTGTTTCCGTCTATCTGCTGTATACAACGGACTTTGATACGGTTTCACTATCAGTTCGCTATCGTCACATGGGCGTAAGGTGAAAAATGTATACATTGTTTATTACATACATACATGCAATCACGCTTTTTTCCCATGGGGGTAGGCAGAAACCACGGAACGCCACCTTCTACGATTTCTACACACTCCTTTTGCCTCGTTTAGGTTCATACAATTGGTCATACACACACGCCGGTTGCGAGTACTACGCACCTGACCTTTCTGAAGAACATCACCAATAAGGTCACTATATGTCCTCCTAGGGCGTCCCTTCCCGGTGTTTCCACTCACATCTGCCTTGTAAATACCTTTTGTGAGCCGTCCTTCATTCATCCTCTCAACATGACAAAACCACCTAAGCATACTTTTCTCAATTTTTGTCACTACATCTTCTGTTTATTACTTTTCTGTTATACAATTGTTCTTGTAGTAACGAAACGGCCAAACCGCATATTTTGACTAAGGTGTAGAGTCTGTGGAGGTAGGGCTTGTAGAGATAGAAGCTTGGCTATACATGAGATCTGATAGCTTTTTGTTAGTCAGAGCCATATGGGCTCGTCTTGAGAACATTTTATAATACATGATAGATATGATGCTGACTAATGGCTGAATAATGAAGAACTTTGATGTCTACTATGAAAATTAATGAAATTATACTTATTTTCAGAATCCGCATTTGTGGCGGCACGAGGTTTATGAAGACGACTGAAATAAGTACTAACTCAGCCAGTACCTACTTGTAACCGTAACCAAGGACAATAATTCCTTTTTAGGTGTACACATCTAAACAACAAGGAAAATAAGTAATTAACTACAATAATTTTAACTAAGTACGTTATAAAATATATCTAATTTAAGGAAAAATTAAAATAATTGTAGCAAAACATGTTTATGCCCTCATTCACGGTCAGAGGACGGCTTTTATGGTGCGTTCACACATCCTCCTACCTCTGACTTTGCGTCACTGTCAAAATCAATATGACCTTTATTCTTTTTACAATAAGGTTGCTGTTGGGTTATTTCTCGTATCCTAGAAACACATTTGTAAATAACTAACCTAACCGCAAATACTTTGCATTTACGTGTCATATACCACAGACCATAATGTACATCATTGTCATATACGTATTAAGCTATAGAAACGAATTAGACATTTATTCAATTTTCCCTGTATTTAACTACACGATCGGATACGGTTGGATGCGATACGGTCAAAATTCGGCCATAATTTATTAAGAATGATCAAAAATATTACCTTTCTTCACTTCTTCATCATATAAATTTTGAATGTGCCAAATTTCATACTCCTCCATCCGCACAATTTTTGTAAAACGGGTCGCCATAAGCCCGAAAGTCTGACCGCCAATCTTGCCAAAGAGGTATCGTGTTACCCTTGGTCATGGTGGTCAGATAGGCAGTCGCTACATGTAAATTACTGGTCATCATCATTTCAGCCGAAAGACGTCCACTGCTGGACATAGGCCTCCCCCAAGCTCCGCCACTTCAACCGGTTTTGTGCTTCCCGTATCCAGCGGATTACATTATTTAAAGTTTTCAATAATTATATTAATAACTCGGATATTCTATCCAAATTTTATTTCAAGTTTCCCAGAAAGTCAAAGCGATGGAACGCACCGTTGCGTGTTCCATTTACCTCTAAAAATTACAGAAAAAATTCAGTTATAGTGCGTGCAAGTAACAACTTCAAAAGCATGTGTAAACAGCATGATTTCGATCCTTTCGTAACAAGTGTGTCCTCGGCCAGAAAGTGTCTGAACCTTGGTTTTTTAATTAAGATTTAATATATTGTGGTTTTGATTCTTGCTTTGAATATAAAATGTGAATTTATTTTAAGCATTAATGTTATCCTCTAGTACTACTAGTTACTAGAGAATGGGCAGCAGCGTTCTCTATGCATTTTACCACCATACTGCGATCGCCAACCCGCTTGCCAAGCGTGGCGATTCCAAAGTGGTGGCCTAAGTCCAGCAGTGGACGTCTTACGGCTGAAATGATGATGATGATGATTAATGTTATACAGTTTTTTCTTTCTATTCTTTTTTTTAGTTACTGTAATGTTCACACTCTTTCTTTATTTCTAATCTGTTCCTATAAGTGATGACTTGTAATTAGCTGTCAGTCTCACACACAATTTTTTATTCTGTTTGTTTTAGCTGTAAGTCATTCAAAGTTATTAAATAAATAGGTACATAAATTAAGTTCTGTTTACGTGTTTTTTATTATTTATTACTGCTTGTGTATAGTATAATTTTCAGTGTTTTGTTGGTACATTGGTGTGTGCTAGCTGACATGTATGGCAAATAATTTAATTTAATGTTTTGTGTTTTACAATATTAATTGCTTACTTTTGTATAGAATCAAGTTTTCCAATTGAACTTACAGCTGTGTATGCTGGGAAGTAATTTGCGCCAATTCTTCTTCCCAGCTAAAGCACTAGAAAGTGGTGAAGAGCGGGTTTTTCGGGGCACAGTTTTAAGTAATTTTGACGTTCAACAGATGCTGTTGTAGTAGTATCTACACCGCCAAACGAACTACGCATCAGCTGACGTCAAAACAGCAAAATTATAATAATATATTTATTTACTTAAAACATGGTATATAATGGTGTTAAATAAAAAATATGGCACAATCATGTTCAGCATAGCATATATAACATAGCGTGCAAAATTATAAAGTTAGGTGAAGAAGGCAACAACCATCAACATTTTTTATCAAAAAATTATTTTAAACTATAAAAACTGCATTCAAGTATCCATTTAGAAAACTTAATTTTGAATGATCTCGTATTTAATGTTTTGAAATGTTGTGGTAGTTTGTTATAAATGCGCACACACATGGCTAGGCAGTTCTTATTATATTTAGCTAATCTAGGTAAATCATGTAACACTAGTTTATGAGGATCTCGTCTGTTCCTAGGATTAACATCATTTGCTGTCTGGAACAATTTTTTATTTTTTATTATAAATACTTACACATATTTCGTAAATATACAGTGACGGTAACGGTAACAAACCAAGTTTCTTAAATATTGGTCGACATGATTCGTCAGGTTTAAGACCACAAATTGACCTCATGCACTTTTTTTGAGCGATGAATGCTCTACAGACATCGGTGCTATTACCCCACATTATAAGGCCATATCGTAGTAATGATTCGATGTACGCGTGGTATGACATTACAGCAGTTTTAATGTTAGTTACATTTTTAACTTGTTTTAGTGCGTATACAAATTTATTAATTTTAGTGCTAACATTGCCTACGTGTTATTTCCAATTTATGTCTTTATCTATTATTACGCCCAAAAATGTTGTCTTCGTTACTTCTTTTATTTTATTAATATTGAGTTTAATGTCATTTTTATCATTATTTGATTGATTGAATTGAATGTACACGGATTTGTCAAAATTTATCTTTAAATGGTTATTGTCAAGCCAATGCAGTAATTTGTTAATTGTATTATTAATGTCGAACTCATGGTCTAGAACAGTATTATATTTTTTGTTAGATGCCACTATGATAGAAATATTGTCGGCATATAAATGCATTTATGGTTAGTTATTTTTGTAATGTCATTTATATAAATGAGGAATAGTATTGGGCCCAGTATGCTACCTTGCGGAACGCCATATTTATTATGTATAAACTCTGATGAGTAAGATATAATCTCATTATTTTCATTTTTTTTACTGATAACGACACGTTGTTTTCTATTACTTAAATAGGACGATAACCACTGCAGTACTGGTCCTCTAATGCCAATAGCTTCTAACTTTTTTAGCAATATGCCGTGTGACACCAAATCGAAGGCTTTCGATAGATCAAAGAAAAGGCCAGTAGTTAAATATATAATATACATCGCACATGCAGAGTTTACCGCGCAACGAGCATAATATATACAATGTCCCGACATCAATCGTCGGGCAGTTGCCCACCAGACACGACACGCGTCTGGTCGAAGGATCTTCCCTTTTCTTCCTTCAAACTATAAACTGTCTCATACATTTTTGTTGCAATTACTCAATGTCCCATGGAGAAAGTTTTATAGTTTGATAATCTGAACCAAACTCTCACAATATACACTCTTTTGCAAAAAAAAAACGCGCACCTTGCAGTCATTGGCATTTCTATGGATAATATTAATATTTTTAGTATGTCATTAGCCTAAATGACTAGAAATTGAATGAGAATATAGTTTTTAACACGTAAATCCTGGAATCGGTGTACAGTCAATGTAGACAGAGCTTTGTTAAAATGGTCATTTTTATGGATATAATGAAATTAAGACTACGAGTATTTTTATGGTATTACCTCCCCTTGCAGCGATTACGCATGTAATTGTCTTGGCATGCTTTCCACCAGGCTTTTGATAGTGTCTTGCGGAATGTGTTCCCACTCAGCCGAGATCACACGTTTAAGCTCCCTGATGTTTTGTGGGGGTGGTTGGACAGATCGTACTCGTCTTTTTAGGAGGTCCCAGACGTGCTCAATGGGGTTAAGGTCGGAACTCCACGCTGGCCGATCCAAACGACGAATACCGACCTCTTGCATACAAGCATCTACGTCGCCAGAACGGTGGGCTCGAGCATTATCGTCCATGTAAATGGCATCTTCACCAATTACAGTCAGTGCGGGTTGTGCATGTTGACAAAGGATTTTTTTTTTTTGATGGGAAATCATCAAATGCTTCTCCCGCTCTGGAGAAAGAATTTCTGTTATGTACCTTTTGCGCATTTAGTGAGCCATTTTCAATTAATACTATCTCGGTACGATAGCTGGAAGTTACGCCCTATAAAACATAACGGACCCTCCACCATAAGAGTTGATTTCTTCAAAACACACGTCGCCATAGCGTTTCCCTGGTCTTCGTAATACTCGCCGACGCAACGTCGGTCCGCGTCATTCAGATAAATTCGAGCCGACCTACTGTCCAAGATAGGCAATTTCTAGCGAACCTCAATCGAGCAATCTGGTGCTCACGGAGTAACTTGGGGGCCCGCGCTGGTCGTCGACTACGTATATTAGCCGCTAAAAGCCTCCTCCTCACTGTCCATAGGCTAACTTGTGCTCCTCTCTCCTTCAAGGTTTCTTTTGAGGTCTATGTAACTGCATTTGCGGTTCCTCAGCGCCTAAGTCACTAAAAAGCGGTTGTCTTGTGGCTGTGTGCAACATTTTCTCCCAGAACCTTGCCTTCTCTGAATGGAACCTGTCTCTTGGTATCGAGTTCAGGTTCTTTGGATGGTTGAACGATGAACGACTCACGTTTAACCGCTGTGAGACGTAACATAGGCTACACCCTTCTTCCAGCAGCGCTATAATTTTACTAGCTCTTATTGCTTTTTCTGCCATTAAAATCGAGACAAAGGTATCTGTTTTACCTTTGCAAAAAAAAATGGGTGGTTTTGATTTTTCTACATGATTGGTAATCATTTAATTATAAAGAGGTTTTAAAAGCCAAACTATATTACTGGCACTTAATAAAGTGTCAGGTTATTAAAAAAAGTTAATTCCAAATTCAAAACTTTTGTTTAGAAAAATAATAATACCTTTTAAGTTTGTGAGTTTTTATTTACTTTTCGCGGGTTTGCGGTTAAAAGATTATTAGGCAACTAAAACTAACTTCTCGTTATTTTTAGCAGAATAATTTATTTATTAGTGTATATAACCGTACATGTCTGATTCATGCTGTGATTTAGTTTAGCCATAAGCACATCTTGATCAACAGTGTCAAATGCTGAGCTCAAATCTAAATATACACCAGCAGCTCTCATTTTGTTATTTATTTTATTGATCACATCATTAACAAGAGTATATACAGCACCTCTAGTGCCAACATGTCAATAGTATCCGTGTTGTCTTCTATGTAAGACATTGTTTAAGTTTATATGAAGTACAAGCCCTGATTTGATAATTTTTTCGAATGTCTTTGAAATTTGGCAAATAAATTGTCCTAAATTTTTTTGGATCGCTCTTTGTGCTATTTTGTGAGTCGGTATGAGACTGGCTATTTTTACCACCAGTTAGTAATTACTCATCAGTTTGATACAGCAGCTTTGTTTATTTGCGTGTAATCTTGTTATGGATAACCTATTCATTGCACTTTGGCAACAAAAAGATTTATCAGCGTCAGAGGTTATGTCACCGGTTCACGTTCATGAATAATTGTTATTAAAAGTCACTGATATCTTAACGTACTGAGTAGTTTGTTATTATTTATTTGTGTTATCTATACTTTATTGTTTTAATTAAACTCATGGACGCCCAATGATCGTAATTCGACCATAATTCATTTGAAACTTAATGTATTTTTATTAACTCAGTTTATGAATTAAATTAAAATTGCATCTAAGTTAAAACTAAGACTTTCATGGCCCTGTAGGCAACGGATCCGTATGTATTTACAAAGTAGCTAATTAATAATTAGACTGGCCTGTTAGTCTAGTGGTTAGTGACCCTCGATTCTCACCCAGGACAAATCTTTGTGTGATGACCACAATCATTTGTTCTGTGTCTGGGTGTAATTTATCTATAATATGTATGTTTTTAGAAATATATAAGTAAATTTATCAGTTGTCTGGTTACCATAGTACAGGCTCTGCCTAGTTTGGGATCAGATAACGGTGTGTTGGTTGTCCTAACAAATTTATTTATTGTTTATAATTAATAACTTGGAGTATTGCAGCAGTGGCAACACTTGCTGTTTGAAATCTATATTTGTCTTAGATTGATGATTAAAAAAGGCTCGTCCCGTTTAACATAGGACATAATCTATTCTTGTTATTGACAGTTTCAAATTTTAAATAGAATACATCTTTATGCGTCAGACATAAAGTTTCTTTAGCATAACCAATAGACGTCCGAGTCCGGTTTTCATGATTCACGTCACCAGTTGGCGCACTTTGACAAGAATTCTTCTATTTTGAAAATAAATTACGAAAGGAGGAGGGTAAAGCTTAGAACATTTTTCACCTATATTAGTCATGAAAATTCAAAGTATTTATTGACGTTATGTTATTGCGTTTATGTGGAGTTTAGGTATCGACCTTTACATCTATTCTAAAATAGTAAACAAAAAAAAAACAAGTCATATAAACAAAATCATCAAACTTGGCAAATTCGTTCAAGTTTTGTTATTTTAAGCACTTTTTCTAACTTTCATTTAAAAATAAACTATGAAGCGCTATGCACCAATATATTTTTTAGTAGTAAAATAGGCGAAAAATGTTTTAATCTTTACCCTCCTCCTTTGACGTTCATAAATTCGTTTCATTCACAAGTTCTTCATTCTGTCTCGACTAAAGAAATTATAGGCGCTTAGACGCTTTGGACATGAGTAATCAGAAGTAATAGGAATGAAGTTTGAATTCTAACGAAAAGTTAGTTATGTTATTATTTTGCTGAACTATTCATATTTTCAAGAAAATAAACCATAACACACCGACATTATTTATTTTATCATTTATGTACACAAAGCAAAATACATAGGGACTTGGCTTATTTATCAATTGGTTTCTCAAAAGTGTCAACCGTCAAGTCTGTTTTCTATTACCGTTTAGTCAAGAGTTGTGTTTCCAAATCGCAACTTATCAATGCGACTCACATGCGACTGGACGGGGGATATTATTGTGTTAGCGCTGAAAAACGATCTTATAACTAAAGCATATATGACATAACACACAAAACGGTACGAAGAGTCGTCGAATGGCGCGTCATAGGTGGCGCACACAGTCGCGAAGAATGACGGCTTAGTGAGGTCTGCGCGTCACTCAGTGTGTCTCAACAGACGAACAGTGAGTGACTGCTCTTCACCGCCACTCCGCCGATCTGCGCTGACCCTTATTAGATCACTGCGGACGAATACTGTAAACAAACAAACCATGTTATCACTAAAATGGTATTTATGCTGTTTGATTTCCTACGCTAATAGTTCTTGACGCTATTTAAATTTATTTTATGAATAAAAATATTACACCTCATTTGTGGCTTAGAATATACTATTCATGAACTGTCCCGTGTGGTACCGGACATAAAGAATAGCAACACGCCATTTCTTCCCGTGGGTGTCGTAAGAGGCGACTAAGGGATTTACTAGAGAATGGGCAGCAGCGTTCTCTATGCATTTTACCATCATACTGCGATCGCCAACCCGCTTGCCAAGCGTGGCGATTATTTCAAAGCCCCCCAAATAGGGGGAGGCCCATGTCCGGCAGTGGACGTCTTGCGGCTGAGATGATGATGATGATGATTTACGAACTAAAATATGATATATTCTTGAGTTTATTAAAAGAACCTCGTAGGTAGATCCTCTGTTTTCATTTTTTTTTTTGAGTGTGGGACATGCCGGTTTCCTCACTATGTTTTGCCATATCAGCTTGTCTAGGTTCGAACCAAGAACCAACACTTACGTTGCCACATCGCGGTGCACCGTGCCGTTTCCAGTGAATCACTAACACTCACAACATAATGTTGTTATTCTAAGTACACACTGGTATCCGTGAAAACCTTAACTAAACAGTCTAATTAATGGGATTCGATATATATAAAACAATACAACTCCTGACAGACAGAGATAGTACCACACGCCTTGTTGCCAGAGTTGGACAGAGGTGTACACATACACAAAAATCTAATATATAAAATTCTCGTGTCGCAGTGTTTGTTACTAAACTCCTCCGAAACAACCGGACCGATTTTTATGAAATTTTGTGTGTAATCGGGTAAGTCTGAGAACCAACTAACATCTATTTTTCATACCCCTAAATAATAAGGGTGACCCACCCCTAAATATTTACTTTTATTTTTTTGTCATTTTTTTTTACTTTTATTTTATTATGATTTGGCATTGAAAAATACATACAACTCTAAATTTTCACTCTTTTACACCTGTCAAAACAACGTTTGCCGGGTCATCTAGTCTATATATATAAAAATGAATCCCTATTTCCCTTGATCACGCCATCACGCGTGAACGGCTGGACCGATTACACTTTTTTTTTTGTTGTGTTTGTAGTTGTCAGGAGAAGGTTCTTATGAAAGAAAAAAATTAAAAAATTGCGCGTAAAATTAGAAAAATGAACTCTTATTTAAGAATACTTAACAACCATATAGGACAATGTAAACTTTTTTGTAACATTATGACATTTGACATAGAATTGACAGAATGCGTGCTCAAATATCATCAAAGAGACAGGACAACGTCTGTCGGGTCAGCTAGTAATTATATAATTATCTACCCAATCAGTAGAATATGTTACGCAAAATGTTGTGATTTGAAATCATATTCTAAAATGTCGAAACCCACCACCTTTATTTAAAATAAGAATTAGTCAAGAATTGCTTACAAATAACTATAAATATTAATTTACTTACCGGTGACATTTTCCGTCTGAGCCCCATTTATATCCACAGGGACACTCTGCCGGTTTAAACGGAACGATAGGTGCAGCTAGAGCAGTACAAAGTGCTGCGAACGCTACCAATAATATGACCAAGAGCTTCATGTTACGTGTTCAGTACTGTGCTGCTCACAGATGAATAACTCTAAAGTTATCTTTACATCTCTACATAGTAAAAAACAAAGTCGCTTCCCGCGTCTGTACGCTTAGATCTTTTAAACTACGAAATGGTTTGTCATGCGTTTTCATCAACAGATAAAATGATTCCAGAGGAAGGTTAAATGTATAATACGCGAGCGAAGCCGATGGCAAAAGCTAGTAAAATAATTAAATACCCGAATTAAGCGATTGAGATAAGCAGTTGGATGTTTTTCAATTCTAAAGTATTTTAATTCTATTCTGATAGATACAGGATACTTTTGAGCCGTTTGGGGTTGAAACGCTCGGGTCATGGGGCCCGAGTGCACGTCTCCTTTTTAAGGAAATTTCTCATCGACTGGTCGACACTTCACGTGAGCGGAGGACTGGTTCATTATTTTGCCAAATAATTAGCATTGTTATTCAACGTAGCATTGCTGCCAGTCTTCTGGGCACGTTTCCAGACGACAGTGATGCGGAGGAGTGCTTCGACGCCTAAGTGTCCTTTGTTTTTGTATTTCTTTGTATATTTAGTTATTTATTTTAGTATATCTGTATATTACATACTAATTACTTGTTTAGAAAATTGGATAGGATACTGAACTGTGTGAGGACGCGCACGGAGCGGACCCGAAATGTGGTGTTATGAAAACACGGACGGGTGTTTCATATAAACTCGGTGACAGTGACGTAAAACAAACGGGCTAGTTTAAAGAACTAGAAAAGATGGACACTACTTAGTTCACCAGAGAAACCGTAGCGACTGTGTATACGCAGCGCAACTACGGACGTACGGGTCATCGGTGGTATTTTAACCGTCCTTTATTTACCACGTTGGCATCCCGTACCGTATCTGCTCCTGTGACGTATGCTCTTTCGTCTACATTTCTATCATACGATGTTTGTCCTGTTTCGTCTGGGTTTAGCGCAGGCTACATTCGGAATGAAGCTAGGTTCATTTAACTTCGCTCATGTAGCTACCGCGTCTTTGAATACTTCGGTTCACACCGTGAACTTTAAACCTAAGTTAGCTCGTTCCCAGTGTGGCCTGCGTTTTACTCGCACCGATCAGTACCGATCCGTTTTAACTTGTCTGTAGGTTCTGGAAACCTGTATTTTTTTAATTGCAAGCGTAGTTTTGGAGTAAAGAAGAGGTATATAGCTTGTTCCCAATACCATTATTTTGCGTTTGTTTCCACTGACTCATAGATGCAGAATTAGATCCTAACCTCTTAGACACATTTTTAATAACAAGGTAACAATTTTATAACCTCTTGAGACCCCGCGTGATTTTTTTAGAACAAAATCACTATGTCGGATAGGCCCAGGCTTTATTTATTTTTTACTGAACTATGTTCCCGCGTACTAGTATTAGGACAAATTATTCGAACTAATTGTAAGATAATAGTTTCAAATTGCACGCCAGATCAGGAAATTGTCTTTGGTCGCTCTGTAAATATGTTTGTCAGTATGGTAGCACTGACTTGAGGTTAGTTCATTCATTCGTTCGGCCATTTAAAACAAAGAGAAAAAATACCCAACAGTAAAGAAAATATCGTAACTTTTGTCTATGGGTCTATCCGGTATAGTCTAGTTTGTGATACTATTAGTACTTTGGGTCACTCTTCATTCGGCCAGAAAAATATCTGGGTCTCAGGAGGATAAAATAAAACGCAATAATGAGCGCATGAAGCAAGCGTATTTTAGTAAGTACCTATTTGAATGTTTTCCTTGTGATTAAACTTTATTAACTAATAGTAGGGGACAATGGGGCATATTCTAACAAATGTTATGTTTTGGTATATATTTCTAAGCACAATTAACGTTTATGAATCGTTTATGTCATTCATATGATAGCTCAGCTATTCAGCTGTAATTGATACTTTCTGCAATTGAGGCACATTTATTAAAAAGTCAGGTGTTCATTAATACCCACACCGTATAAGTATTAACTGGGCTGGGGCTGAAAGTGAAACAGTAAAATAGTGGATTATTAACCAAGGGAATAAAGCAGTATCTTCTGTCGCGGGTGACGATTTAAATCGCGAGCGTAACGAAGGACTCGAGGTTTACTCCCGAGCGTAGCGAGGGTGTTAAAAACTTAAATCACGAGCGAAGCGAGGGATTTAAGACGAGTCCTGAGTGTAGCGAGGGATTTAAGTTCACCCAAGACTAAGACAGCTTTATCACCGAGGAAAATACTCTACTTTTCGTACCATTTGCGAAAAAATTAACACAATAATAATATGAGATAAGCATTTATTAAAAATAATGACAATTAAAAATAAATTAAAATAAACTTAACGTTTATGTATTTGAATAAAACAAAAATGCGGCAAATTCCTAGACTAATATTTTTTTGTCGGAAAACCAAACGCATTAAGCTCATACGGCCTCGTTGGTTTTCGTAATTTTATTTAATAATCATAATTGCATAATAAATGCGTATTCCTTTTTCAAAAAGATGTAAAATGCTTTATATACAAACTCAATGGTGTAAGCACAGATGTAGTTCAGTATAAATTACGGTAAGTATTCCAAATTTAAATCACATTCTCCCCCTAGAGGATGAATGAAATTCAGTACAATTTTCTTCCCTGTTTTAAACAGATTAAAAATGACTATTGTTATGTTCGCTATTTGTGGCATAGAATGTCACTTTTTTGAGCAAGTGGTATGAAAACCTTTTATTTGGGCCCTTAATGTAAATTAGTATTGTAGTATATCCACGGGACTTAAATAATTCCAAGAATGCAGTGGTGGCCCAGTCGTAACGGCTGCATTTCACGAGTTGTAGGTCGCAGGTTCAGACCCAATGAGGCGCATTACTTAAAAATAAATAAATTACGTGACGTGTTTAAACGTTCGTGTAAATTATTTCATCTTCTTCATATTTTCTTAAGGGAATTATTAAATTATTATTTTACTTTTAATCTCATACTCTATTAGTTTGCATGAAAATCCAGCAGTTTGAGTACTTATCGATGATGAATCTTTGTGCTCCTTATATTCTGAGTTAAGCTGCACGGTTACAAATATACTCAATATCTTTATTGCGTTACCATAATGTGTACTTAGGTGGTAACTATATTATTTAGAATTCAGATCATTATGGACCCTGTAGGGCACAGCAAAAGTGTAGGAGCAAGGAAGCTGCTGTTTTAAAATATCATTTAAATGTTATCGTGGGGAAGCGTTTCAACTTACATATAATCATAGTAGTATGCCAATAACATACTTCATACATATTTTTCGCTTATTTATCTATTATTTTATCTAAAAATGTACTGATACAATTGAGATTATCTTTATATACCTGTACATATGTATTATATATAATCATGTTTATTAATTTATATAAATTGTTTTTTTTTCAATAATTATTTGCTATATTATTTAATTTGTTAATATGTGTACTAACTGGACAGGTTCACTTAATCTGTGTGGTTCTTTCCGTAAAATACAATTTCAGGCATGAATCTATGAAGATTGTTCTCTGAAATGGTCTTCACATGATCTGACTAATATTATTTCTGGATTTTAATAAAATCTGTGATCTCTGAGTTTATTTCAGCCTTTCTTCTCAGAGTAGTCAAATAGGAAACGCCGACCTTATTGAGTTTTTAATTTTAATATGATTGACGTGTTAAAGTGTTTGTAAAAACTTACAGAAATAATAATTATTATAATTTTTTTATTGCCATAAAAAAACAGGTTACAGAAAATTTGAGACCCTGGCTCCAGAGCTAGGTTAAAGTACCTGTATTTCAGGAGCCAGCAATAAAATCATTAATCATCACCACTGCTCTCAAAACGCTAAAATAGAGCATCATGAGGAAACCGATATGCCCTAGAACCAACAATTTGAAGATATGTGTCATTTAACAACCCGTACTGGGTCCACACAGTGGTTTCTGACCATCTCCCTCCCACTGAGTGGAGGCCTGTGTGCCAGCAGTGGGCTGTTTACGCTAATTCCAAGAAAACCTCATTTTATAATTATTATTTTTTAATTAACTTCAGTTCGATCTAATAATATGTTAAATTTAATGGCAATATTTTAAATTATACCTTTAATAAATATTTAATCATCAACCGATCAAATATTTAACCAGTTGTATATTTAAAAATAATCAAATATTGGTGAACACAGGCTTAAAGGGCTAAAAGTTCGTTTACCTGTCAATCTAGGCTCGCTAAGCACAATTTTGACAAATGATACCTAACCGGCAACTATCGAGTCGGAACACGTTAGGTAAATAGTAATGGGCGGAACACCAAATAACATATTTGTAACGTATGTCTCGTTTAGCAGTAATAGGTAAGTTAATTCTTATCCCTGTTACAATCCTCCCCGCTGTCCTCTACAATTATTATCAATTCGTTTTACCTGTTTCCTTCTAGATAGTTAGTTTTTAGGGTTCCGTAGTCAAAAACACGGTGAAACTATAAGAGTTCCTCTTATACACATATATATTATACCCATCCCATATATTACTAATAGATTCACGGGTGACAGCTGGACCCAAATCTATACTAATATTATAAAGCTGAAGAGTTTGTTTGTTTGTTTGATTGAACGCGCGAATCTCAAGAACTACTGGTCCGATTTGCAAAATTATTTTTGCTTTGGGTAGCCTATTTATCGAGGAAGGCTATATAACATCACGCTAAAACTAAGAGGAGCGGAGCAGTAATAAAAAATGTTGCAAAAACGGGGAAAATCGCATATCGCAATCACATCAAACTTCAATCACTTAAGTCAAAAAACACTGGAGATTTCTGGGGCATCTCCGTTAAACTGTTAAGTAATATAATAGACATCGTAGCCCCCTATCTAGCTATAACTTTTAATAAATGTGTTGATTCAGGATCTTTTCCTGACCTCATGAAGAGTAGTAAAGTCATACCATTATTTAAAACAGGTAATAAAAATAACGTTGGCAATTTTAGGCCCATTTCTATCTTACCTGCATTTAGTAAAATATTTGAAAAATTAATACTCAAGCAGTTGCTGAGACATTTTAATTTAAATAGCCTCCTTCATAATGAGCAATATGGCTTTACAAAAGGTCGTTCGACAACAGATGCGGGTGTTGCTCTGCTGAAACACATTTTCAACGCATGGGAGAACTCGCAAAATGCTATCGGGGAATTTCTGTGATCTCTCCAAAGCTTTTGATTGCGTTCACCATGACACACTTTTGCGTAAACTACGTCATTACGGTGTTCAAAACGAAGCTCTCAATGTCATAAGTTCTTATTTGCAAAATAGGCACCAATGTGTAGATGTCAATGGTGTAAAATCTTCCGGGCTACTAGTTCAGTTAGGTGTTCCTCAAGGCTCAATACTGGGTCTATTCTTATTCTTAGTGTATATTAACGACTTACCATTCTATTTAAAGAATATCTGTGACATTGTACTATTTGCTGATGATACCTCACTTATCTTTAAAGTAGACAGGAATAGAAAAGATTTTGATGACGTGAATAGTGCGCTCTCAATGGTTACGGATTGGTTTACCACAAATAACCTAGTTCTTAATGCTAAGAAAACGAAATGTATAAAGTTCGCCTTACCGAATGTTAGGAATCTGGGACCCAATGTCGTTTTAGATAATGAGGTGCTTGAAACTGTACACTCGGCAGTTTTTCTGGGCATAACAGTAGACGCCAAACTTCAGTGGGGATCACATATATCAAGCCTAGCGGGAAGGCTCAGTTCGGCCGCCTATGCCGTAAGGAAAGTTAGACAGTACACGGACGTTGATACAGCTCGATTAGTCTATTTTAGTTATTTTCATAGTATAATGTCCTACGGCATTCTGCTGTGGGGCAAAGCTGCGGACATTCAAAATATTTTTGTTCTTCAAAAACGAGCTGTTCGAGCGATTTACTAACTAGGTGCTAGAGTTTCTCTGAGAGATTTGTTTAAAGATATTGGTAATCTTACGGTGGCATCACAATTCATCTTCGCCAACATCTTATATATTAGGCAAAATATACACTTGTACACTAAAAACAGTGATATTCATAATATTAATACTAGAAGTAGGGATAAACTACGTGCTCCCTTTCACCGGCTTCATAAGGTTCATAATTCTTTTGTTGGTCTTGGTATTACCTTTTATAACAAGCTTCCCTCTGCTTTGCTAGATTTGCAGTTTAATGAGTTTAAAGCTAAAGTAAAATCCAACCTTTGTTCAAAGGCATACTATTCTATCAACGACTACGTAAACGATAAGAATAGTTGGTCGCTGTGATCAACTCAAGACAATGTTTATGTTCTTTCAATCCAGAATTAGTCTTCCTACTGACGGTTTATATGGGTAGTTCATATAATTGTTTTTTTTTTTATTTAACTGCTTTTGTTAGTTTATTTTTATTTTCTTTTCATTTCATTTATTGTGTATATGTATCATTTGCATCGTATATGTAAGCGGGCACGCCCTTTATGCCTGGAGGCTTTATTAAGGTTTTAAGTTCTGTTTATGATTTTGTTTTATTATTTATTTCAGCTTGAGTTTAGTTTTCAATGTTTTGTTGGTATATTGGCGTGTGCTAGCTGACATATGGCGAATAATGTATGTTTTGTTTTATAATATTAATAACTTACACAATACTGTATAGAATCAAGTTCTTCTAACTTAACAGACAGCTGTGGTGCTGGAGTTTGTTCCGCCACTTCTTCTTCCCAGCGAAAGCACTAGGAAGTGTCGAAGGGCGGGCGTTTTGGGGGGACTGTCTCATGTAACTTTGACGTTCAAAAAGTGCCTCTCAAAAAAAGACTCTCAGCCTAGTTTGAATAAATGACTTTTGATTTTGACATCGCGGTAGGCGATTCGACGCGACGGGAAGGCTCGGGGACGCGGACGAAGTCGCGGGCAGAAGCTACCTATAGATAATTGACAGTAATTACGTATTGCCAGAAGCCCGAAAATCAAACAACCAGTGTTACTCAGGTATATCGCGATACCCAGTAACTGAGTTATGCAGATCAGGTAGGCAATCACTCTATGTAAAATATTGGTAGTCAGCTTTAGCCAGTTGGAAAACCAATTCCAGCCTTAGTTGGGACAAACTTAGGTAGATGATGACTGAATATTTAATTTTAGGTGTAAAAGAACAATTTCGAAAAATTGTCTATATTTTTTTTTTACACCATAATGTAATACAATACGGAAGATGAGTGTGCGGGGTAGTTCGTAGACTTTTTTGAGTCGGTGTACAGCGACGAGCCACCCCAGCTGGACGCGGGCGCGGTGGCGGCGGCGGAAGTCGGCGTGACCAGTGCCTTCCTTCCACTTGACACCACCAAAACGACACCACCGGTGGTGTCGTATGGAATCTCTAGTCCATATGACACCACCCTAGTGATGTCCAGAAACGCGTGTTTTTGACAAACAGCTCCAGATTCATTATTTTAAGTTATCTATAGTTAAACGATAATTAATAAAACAGAGTTTATAAAATATATTTTTTCTATTTAAGTGAAGTAAGTAGTTATGTAGGTATTAAAGAACGGACCGGAAAACTAGTCTTCCAGGATGTCCACAATTGTTGTTACGTGCTTGTAATAGGCCTTAATGAACTTTTCTTTTAGTGTTTCTTTTCCGGGAAAAAAACTTTCAGCCAACAATTTTGCTGTATTTAATATAATCTGAGCATCACTCAAATGGTCCTTTTGGGTACAAGTATCCTTCATATTTTGTTCCGTTTGCGTTTTCACGGACATATAAATGTCTGGTGTGGCGTCGTCATGTCTACACTCTACAAAATACTCTTGAGTATCCTGCATTTCAAACACATCATCGGGCGAGAGTTGGTATTTAGGTTGTGAACTCAAAATTGATTGAGTTGGATCTAAGTTCCTTGGCTTAAACTTAATTGTAGTTTTCATATCAACAACTTTGTATGTAACCTCACTAATAGTCGGTGGTGCCATATGGACTAGAGATTTCATACGACACCACCGGTGGTGTCGTTTTGGTGGTGTCAAGTGGAAGGAAGGGACCAGTGCACGTGTGCATATTGAGACGCTGAGTCTTTCAGAAGTTCAGCAGGTGCTTGGAAGTCTCAAGCCAAAACGTTCATCTGGCCCAGACGGTATACCAGCGTTTCTGTTCCGGGACTGTGTGAGGGTACTGGCGGAGCCTTTACTTCATATTTTTAATACATGTTTAGAACAAGCAACGTTCCCTCCTAGGTGGAAAATCACGCGCGTTATTCCTGTCCCTAAAGGAAAACCTGGTCCGGATATCTGTAACTACAGGCCAATAGCTGTACTATCGACGCCTGCTAAGGTACTGGAGTCAGCTATTTAGCGCTCAGTGCAGGGACAAGTGCTCGCGCGTCTGTCAGTTGCGCAACATGGGTTCCGGCCGGGACGCAGCACTGCCACTAACCTACTAAATTTTATGTTACATGAAGCGTGTTTTTTAGTTTTTTTAAACTATTATTTATTTTCAATTTTTTATGGTGTTTCGAATTTTGAGACGTATGTCAGCGTAGTTTGTGACGTATGTCAGCGTAGTTTTCAAAGACAGTTTTTTTGCTGTCTGGTAACCCTGACAAGGATAATGGCACACATTTATGAAATTATAGTATTGTCATCGGTCCTCGATAAGTCTACAGAGTTTAAATAAAATCTGGTCGTTTAAAGTGGGTCAAAATCGCGCTATGAGGAGTCGGTTACAAACAAACATACAAGTGAAGCTAATATAAAGCGTGTAAATATCAAGTTTGTTATGGTAACATTATTTGTAACATCTGATTCATAATACCTAATTTCTATAATATAAATAAATGTAATCGTTCCTATTCAACAATAACATTATGAGGACGCGATAAAACCCGCGTTGTGTTGGGTTTCTTTAATCATTCGATTTAATGAGGTAAAGTATATTTTTGTAAACACATTTATTGCTTATCCACTTGTTACTATTTCAACTGCACTATGATAACCTACGTATATAAATGTGGTATTTGTTTTCAGTGCAACAGTAAGAGTGAGATACCCACAGCGCTCAGTGTGACGTAACTGAGGAAATATCAGTTACTGTGACGTGAAATTCAAGTGATTCATCTATCGACTGGCTTGTCACAATGCAAGCAACCTTTGTGCTGTTCCTAATATTCGTCACGACTGTAGCAGCTATAGGCACCACAAGAAATGGAACTGATACAAAGAAGACCGGGAACGTTTACATTTCGGATTGTTATTTAAATGATATAAAACCCGGAAAAGTGAAATTTTCGATCATTAGTAGAAGAAATACCGATCCTGAAGCGAAAGCTGCACCAGTGAAGGAGAACTTCTACGTATGGGATATTGAAAGTGCTATAGCACGACCAGAACTATTTGAATATATGGAAATATGGATTAATAATATTAATCATTATAGAATGACGGTTCGAAATATCTTAGACTATGACAGTTGTATAGACGATGATACATGTATGCCGAAGAAAAAAAGAATTATTGAAATTAAAGCAACCGAAGCATTTAGGAACGTACCACAAGGACGTGTTCCTGCTTATACAGTTATGGGTGAAAACTGGGGCATTTATCTTATGGATTGTTATTCAGCCGATAGCAATTCCGTTCTTGGAACTACAACTACAGAAAATATCTACATCACAGACAGTGACAGTGCTACAGATAGGCTACCGAAACGAATGAGTACCACTAGTACCAAAAGTTATAATGTAACGATTCGAAATGCGGTAGATCTTGAGCATTGTGTTATAGCTGATGCTCCATGCTGGCCGTACGACAAAACAACCATTAAAATAACAGCAATTGAATGAGCTGTGCCTCACTCATAGCCATTACAGTTATTTATGAATTATAAGTAACTTTTGCAATGAATTTTGGTAGTAGATACTTGAAGGTTTTTCAAAACATTTGTTAAGAAATCAAAAGTTACTGTGTCCATATTTGTTACTCCAATATTGTAAGTTATAAATTATAATCACGTCAGAGATCTCTTTTGTTTCTTATTGCTGTAGACCCTATGTTAGTTGAAGTGGTGATTTTTTATTTATACCATCTTTATTGTGAAATTCTACCTGTACAGATTATTTTGTAATACTACAATAAATTCAATTATATGTTATAAACCTAAACTATTTGATTGTTGTCAAGTCATAGAACACATTACATTGAAACTAGAAGTTTCTAATAGTTTCATAGGCTGCAGCTGTAGCTCCTGCAGCACAGTTATAGCTAACGCAGGAATCATAGAAATCTATCATTTGTTGTGCTAGTTTCATTTCAATAAATATTTTTTGTACATATATTATAGTTATTTGTTTTATTTCAAAATCAACTCAAGTCAAATGAATTTAAGTTCTTAACCTAAAACTGACAACTTAAAATAAGAAAAAACAACAAACTACTTGATGCGTTTAATATAATTGCACACACCTGTTTAGATAAAACACAAAACTGTAATTGTAAAACTATTACACCTTCCGGTGTTGGCAGGTATTTAGGCGTTCAAATTATACGTTATATGCTACTTGACGTTTCCGGTTTTCTTTCAGAATTTTAATTATTTCATAACCAGCTATAAATTTGCACACGCATATAGAAATGTGCCTAGAATAATGTGCAAAAACTCTCCGCGCCTTCGCTGTCTGCGTCTCGAGATACAGTAACTCCAAGCATTGTATTTTGGGTTAACTTCACCTTTCTAATAAGGCTTATTGTGAGAGACCCACGTTTCAGACCTATAAGTTGTTAGCAGTTCTAAATTTTCACTCTTTTTCACCTGGCAAAACAACGTTTGCCGGGTCATCTAGTAATTATATAATTATCTACCCAATCAGTAGAATATGTTACGCAAAATGTTGTGATCACCTTTATTTAAACTAAGAATTAGCCAAGAATTCCTTACAAATAACTATAAATATTAATTTACTTACGGGTGACATTTTCCGTCTGAGCCCCATTTATATCCACAGGGACACTCTGCCGGTTTAAACGGTACGATAGGTACAGCTAGAGCAGTACAAAGTGCTGCGAACGCTACCAATAATATGACCAAGAGCTTCATGTTACGTGTTCAGTATAAAACAAAGTCGCTTCCCGCGGCTTTACGCTTAGATCTTTTAAACTACGTAATGGTTTGTCATGCGTTTTCATCAACAGATAGACTGATTCCAGAGGAAGGTTTATATGTATAATACGCGAGCGAAGCCGATGGCAAAAGCTAGTAAAACAATTAAATACCCGAATTAAGCGAGTGAGATAAGCAGTTGGATGTTTTTCAATTCTAAAGTATTTTAATTCTATTCTGATAGATACAGGATACTTTTGAGCCGTTTGGGGTTGAAACGGTCGGGTCATGGGGCCCGAGTGCACGTCTCCTTTTTAAAGAAATTTCTCATCGACTGGTCGACACTTCACACACACACACACATCACACATTCTTTGGCCAAAGAATTAGCATTGTTATTCAACGTAGCATTGCTGCCAGTCTTCTGGGCACGTTTCCAGACGACAGTGATACGGAGGAGTGCTTCGACGCCTAAGTGTCCTTTGTTTTTGTATTTCTTTGTATATTTAGTTATTTATT
Organism: Aporophyla nigra; assembly: GCA_947507805.1. NCBI lineage: Eukaryota > Metazoa > Arthropoda > Insecta > Lepidoptera > Noctuidae > Aporophyla > Aporophyla nigra. Next base: position 5,477,220 of record OX382305.1, read on the forward strand.
TTAGTATATCTGTATATTACATACTAATTACTTGTTTAGAAAATTGGATAGGATACTGAACTGTTTTAGGACGCGCACGGAGCGGACACGAAATGTGGTGTTATGAAAACACGGACGGGTGTTTCATATAAACTCGGTGACAGTGACGTAAAACAAACGGGCTAGTTTAAAGAACTAGAATAGATGAACACTGCTTAGTTCACCAGAGCAGCCGTAGCGATTGTGTATACGCAGCGCAACTACGGACGTACGGGTCATCGGTGGTATTTTAACCGTCCTTTATTTACCACGTTGGCATCCCGTACCGTATCTGCTCCTGTGACGTATGCTCTTTCGTCTACATTTCTATCATACGATGTTTGTCCTGTTTTGTCTGTGTTTAGCACAGGCTACATTCGGAATAAAGATCATTCAAAGGTTCATTTAGCTTCGCTCATGTAGCTACCGCGTTTTCGAATAATTCGGTGCACACCGTGAACTTTAAACCGAAGTTAGCTCGTTCCCAGTGTGGCCTGCGTTTTACTCGCACCGATCAGTACCGATCCGTTTTAACTTGTCTGTAGGTTCTGGAAACCTGTATTTTAAATTTAATTGCAGAGGTATATAGCTTGTTCCCAATAGCATTATATTGCATTTTTTTGCTACTGGCTCATAGATGCAGAATTAGATCCTAACCCCTTAGACACATTTTTAATAACAAGGTCTTTAATTTTATAAAATAAAACGCAATAATGAGCGTATGAAGCAAATAGTGGGTTATTCATTTTTGGTATTTTAGTAAGTATTAGAATGTTTTCCTTGTGATAAACTTAATAGTAGGGGAAAATGGTGCACGTTCTAACAAATGTTATGTTTTGGTATATTTATTTCTAAGCACAATCAACGTTTACGAATCGTTTATGTCGTTCATATGAAGGCTCAGCTATTCAGCTATAATTGATACTTTCTGCAATTGAGGCACATTTATTAAAAAGTCAGGTGTTCATTAATATCCACACCGTATAAGTATTAACTGGGCTGGGGCTGAAAGTGAAACAGTAAAATAGTAGATTATTAACCAAGGGGATAAAGCAGTGTCTTCTGTCGCGGGTGACGATTTAAATCGCGAGCGTAACGAAGGACTCGAGGTTTACTCCCGAGCGTAGCGAGGGTGTTAAAAACTTTAATCGCGAGCGAAGCGAGGGATTTCAGACGAGTCCTGAGTGTAGCGAGGGATTTAAGTTCACCCAAGACTAAGACAGCTTTATCACCGAGGAAAATACTCTACTTTTCGTACCATTTGCGAAAAAATTAACACAATAATGATATGAGATAAGCATTTATTAAAAATAATGACAATTAAAAATAAATTAAAATAAACTTAACGTTTATGTATTTGAAGAAAACAAAAACGTGGCAAATTCCTAGACTAATATTTTTTTGTCGGAAAAGCAAAGGCATCAAGCTCATACGGCCTCGTCGGTTTTCGAAATTTTATTTAATAATCATAACTGCATAATAAATGCGTATTCCTTTTTCAAAAAGATGTATAATGCTTTATATACAAACTCAATGGTGTAAACACAGATGTAGTTCAGTATAAATTTCGGTAAGTATTCCAAATTTAAATCACATTCTCCCCCTAGAGGATGAATGAAATTCAGTACAATTTTCTTTCCCTGTTTTTTACAGATTAAAAATGACTATTGTTTTGTTCGCTTTTTGTGGCATAGAATGTCACTTTTTTGAGCAAGTGGTACGAAAAACCTTTTATTTGAGCCCTTAATGTAAAATAGTATTGTAGTAGATCCACGGGACTTAAATAATTCCAAGAATGCAGCGGCGGAGGTCGGCGTGACCAGTGCCTTCCTTCCACTTGACACCACCAAAACGACACCACCGGTGGTGTCGTATGGAATCTCTAGTCCATATGGCACCACCCTAGTGATGTCCAGAAACGCGTGTTTTTGACAAACAGCTCCCAATTCATTATTTTAAGTTATTTATAGTTAAACGATAATTAATAAAACAGAGTTTATAAAATATTTTTATTTTTATTTAAGTGAAGTAAGTAGTTATGTAGGTATTAAAGAACGGACCGGAAAACTAGTCTTCCAGGATGTCCACAATTGTTGTTACGTGCTTGTAATAAGCCTTAATGAACTTTTCTTTTAGTGTTTCTTTTCCGGGAAAAAAACTTTCAGCCAACAATTTTGCTGTATTTAATACAATCTGAGCATCACTCAAATGGTCCGTTTGGGTACAAGACGTATCCTTCATATTTTGTTCCGTTTGCGTTTTCACGGACATATAAATGTCTGGTGTGGCGTCGTCATGTCTACACTCTACAAAATACTCTTGAGTATCCTGCATTTCAAACACATCATCGGGCGAGATTTGGTATTTAGGTTGTGAATTGATTGAGTTGGATTTAAGTTCCTTGGCTTGAACTTAATTGGAGTTTTCATATCAACAACTTTGTATGTAACCTCACTAATAGTCGGTGGTGCCATATGGACTAGAGATTCCATACGACACCACCGGTGGTGTCGTTTTGGTGGTGTCAAGTGGAAGGAAGGGACCAGTGCACGTGTGCATATTGAGACGCTGAGTCTTTCAGAAGTTCAGCAGGTGCTTGGAAGTCTCAAGCCAAAACGTTCATCTGGCCCAGACGGTATATCAGCGTTTCTGTTCCGGGACTGTGTGAGGGTACTGGCGGAGCCTTTACTTCATATTTTTAATACATGTTTAGAACAAGCAACGTTCCCTCCTAGGTGGAAAATCACGCGCGTTATTCCTGTCCCTAAAGGAAAACCTGGTCCGGATATCTGTAACTACAGGCCAATAGCTGTACTATCGACGCCTGCTAAGGTACTGGAGTCAGCTATTTAGCGCTCAGTGCAGGGACAAGTGCTCGCGCGTCTGTCAGTTGCGCAACATGGGTTCCGGCCGGGACGCAGCACTGCCACTAACCTACTAAATTTTATGGTACATGAAGCGTGTTTTTTAGTTTTTTAAAACTATTATTTATTTTCAAATTTTTAGGGTGTTTCGAATTTTGAGACGTATGGCATCGTAGTTTGTGACATATGTCAGCGTAGTTTTCGAAGACAGTTTTTTTGCTGTCCTGGTAACCCTGACAAGGATAAAGGCACAAATTTATGAAATTATAGTATTGTCATCGGTCCTCGATAAGTCTACAGAGTTTAAATAAAATCTGGTCGTTTAAAGTGGGTCAAAATCGCGCTATAAGGAGTCGGTTACAAACAAACATACAAGTGAAGCTAATATAAAGCGTGTAAATATCAAGTTTGTTATGGTAACATTATTTGTAACATCTGATTCATAATACCTAATTTCTATAATATAAATAAATGTAATCGTTTCTATTCAACAATAACATTATGAGGACACGATAAAACCCGCGTTGTGTTGGGTTTCTTTAATCATTCGATTTAATGAGGTAAAGTATATTTTTGTAAACACATTTATTGCTTATCCACTTGTTACTATTTCAACTGCACTATGATAACCTACGTATATAAATGTGGTATTTGTTTTCAGTGCAACAGTAAGAGTGGGATACCCACAGCGCTCAGTGTGACGTAACTGAGGAAATATCAGTTACTGTGACGTGAAATTCAAGTGCAATCTATCGACTGCCTTGTCACAATGCAAGCAACCTTTGTGCTGTTCCTAATATTCGTCACGACTGTAGCAGCCATAGGCACCACAAGAAACGGAACTGATACAAAGAAGACCGGGAACGTTTACATTTCGGATTGTTATTTAAATAAAAACCCGGAAAAGTGAAATTTTCGATCCTTAGTAGAAGAAATACCGATCCTGAAGCGAAAGCTGCACCAGTGAAAGAGAACTTCTACGTATGGGATATTGAAAGTGCTATAGCACGACCAGAACTATTTGAATATATGGAAATATGGATTAATAATATTAATCATTATAGAATGACGGTTCGAAATATCTTAGACTATGACAGTTGTATAGACGATGATACATGTATGCCGAAGAAAAAAAGAATTATTGAAATTAAAGCAACCGAAGCATTTAGGAACGTACCACAAGGACGTGTTCCTGCTTATACAGTTATGGGTGAAAACTGGGGCATTTATCTTATGGATTGTTATTCAGCCGGTAGCAATTCCGTTCTTGGAACTACAACTACAGAAAATATCTACATCACAGACAGTGACAGTGCTACAGATAGGCTACCGAAACGAATGAGTACCACTAGTACCAAAAGTTATAATGTAACGATTCGAAATGCGGTAGATCTTGAGCATTGTGTTATAGCTGATGCTCCATGCTGGCCATACCACAAAACAACCATTAAAATAACAGCAATTGAATGAACTGTGCCTCACTCATAGCCATTATAGTTATTTATGAATTAGAAGTAACTTTTGCAATGAATTTTGGTAGTAGATACTTGAAGGTTTTTCAAAACATTTGTTAAGAAATCAAAAGTTACTGTGTCCATATTTGTTACTCCAATATTGTAAGTTATAAATTATAATCACGTCATAGATCTCTTTTGTTTTTTCTTATTGCTGTAGACCCTATGTTAGTTGAGGTGGTGATTTTTTTATTTATACCATCTTTATTGTGAAATTCTACCTGTGCAGATTATTTTGTAATACTACAATAAATCCAATTATTTATTATAAACCTAAACTATTTGATTGTTGTCAAGTCATACCAGACGAATTAGAACACATTACATAGAAACTAGAAGTTAGAAGTTTCTAATAGTTTCATAGGCTGCAGCTGTAGCTCCTGCAGCACAGTTATAGCTAACGCAGGAATCATAGAAATCTATCATTTGTTGTGCTAGTTTCATTTCAATAAATCTTTTTTGTACATATATTATAGTTATTTGTTTTATTTCAAAATCAACTCAAGTCAAATGAATTTAAGTTCTTAACCTAAAACTGACAACTTAAAATAAGAAAAAACAACAAACTACTTGATGCGTTTAATATAATTGCACACACCTGTTTAGATAAAACACAAAACTGTAATTGTAAAACTATTACACCTTCCGGTGTTGGCAGGTATTTAGGCGTTCAAATTATACGTTATATGCTACTTGACGTTTCCGGTTTTCTTTCAGAATTTTAGAATTTTAATTATTTCATAACCAGCTATAAATTTGCACACGCATATAGAAATGTGCCTAGAATAATGTGCAAAAACTCTCCGCGCCTTCGCTGTTTGCGTCTCGAGATACAGTAACTCCAAGCATTGTATTTTGGGTTAACTTCAGCTTTCTAATGAGGCTTATTGTGAGAGACCCCCGTTTCAGACCCATAAGTTGCTAGCAAAGAGTTTTGTCTAGAAGCAGACTTAACGATTAACCACTTAGGTACTTGAAATTTGACTAACGTAACTGGACTGTTTGTCTTAGGTAATTGTTATCGTCAACCACTTCGAATGTACTCTCCTATCTTCATGAGAGTGGTTGTCACATGAGCTTTCGATATGACCTTAACATCGAAATACACGCTCTCATCCTGTTCATCTCTGGTTGTAAATTGTAGACTTGGGGAGCTTTAGGTAATGACTTAATACCTGTCGTTGTTGAAAGATTGATGTTGCTGACATTTCTGCTGGGGAGTTTGTTGCGCCACTTCTCCTTCCCAGCTACAGCACTAGGAAGTGGTTAACGGCGGGCGTTTTAGGAGACTGTCTTATGCAACTTTGAAGTTGAAAAATTGTTGACTCTCAGCCTAGTTTGAATGAATGACTTTTGATTTTGATTAAAAAAAGTTGGAATATGAATTTGGCACAGAATTTATCTTATCGTCGAAATTCAACTTAACAGCTTGTATATCTCAGGTTGCAAGACGAGGAGAGTTGGAGAGCTTCAGATAATCATTGAATACTGCATACAGCATACTGTCGAATTTTCAAAAGATAGATGTTGCATCTGAAAAACTCTGAATACGAATTTCGATCAGAATTCTTAACATCGAGATTCGCCATAACAGCCTCTATTTCTCAGGTGCTAAGCGGAGAAGGATTGAGAAGTTTTAGTAATGATTTTTTTTCTAAATTCCGTATTGGTTTTATTTATTTTAATCCAAAGTCGTACAATTTGCCTCGTATTTATCCATACCACAAGACCCTTGGGTCGCTGACCCGTTTGTCTCGTGGTCGCAAGCGCGACTACTTCGCTGTCCTGAGATTGATTCCCATATCTCTCTCTAAAATTTCTGTGGTAGGCCAGAGTTTGGAAATTGGTGGTGCATTGATTCGGCGCCTGATCTGTCCCCGCTCGTGTTGGGTTGCCGTCCCGTCTGATTATGATAGTAAAGGAACAAAGAGTACGGGTCTGTTCGCGCAACACTTGTGTACTATAATATACAGCGTGACGATTAGATTATCACATTTATTGAAGCGACGTATTCTACATAAAGTATTTTAAACATACGTTCTATTTTTTCGTGTACTAACACGAAAAAGTAGCACGAATGTTGAATGATGATGTTGTTGTTGATTGTTAAATGTGCGACACAGAAATTAGTTTCATTTTAAACACTAATTTAACATGGAATTAAATTTTGTGATTATTTTGTAAGAATACCATAAAATTGTGTTCAATTATTGAGACTATCGCCTCGAGGGTATCTACTCTAGTGCCTTTTTCATGCCCGTTTTTATGTTATTTATTTTGTTGAAAGAGTTCAGTTTTCTATTTTTAGTAATATTGTTAATTTTATTACTTTAACTGACTGGTAACAACTTGTAATAGCCGCTGTACTATTTAATATGATAACCTAACCGTATCTTCTGCATACTTGGCCAATCTCCACTGGAATTGGCCACCGTGACCGATATCGGTCGAGAGGATTATTTTCTCCTTTATTTCATTAAAGGTATAAATAATCGTCATTGTCATCAGCCGGAACGTCCACTGCTCGACAAACGCTTCCCCAAAGCATCGGTCCAACGGCCAGTCCGTGCTGCCTGCATTCAGTGGATCCATTTGAAACCAGGGCAGATCTGACTTGAAAATAATTTCATTCATTAACGAATATGTAATTTTGATCGAGCGCCGTCAGTAGCCTGGTCATTACACGCTTTATATTAGCTTCACTTGTATGTTTGTATGTTTGTATATTTGTATGTTTGTATATTTGTATGTTTGTATATTTGTATGTTTGTTTGTAACCGACTCCTTAAAGCGCGATTTTGACCCACTTTAAACGACCAGATTTCATTCAAACTTTGCACACCTGTCAAGGACCGATGACAATGCAATAATTTCATAAATTTGTGCTATTATCCTTGCCAGGGTTACCAGGACAGCAAAAAAACTGTCACAAACTACGCTGACATACGTCTCAAAATTCGAAATACCTTAAAAAATAGAAAATAAATAATAGTTTAAAAAAACTAAAAAACACGCTTCCATTGAAAACCAAACTAAAAAGTACAAAATATCCTGCTGCCTGATATCATTTAAAAAATACCTTAAAAAGCACCCCACGCTTTTTTTCCATTATTTTGTACTTTTTAGTTTGGTTTTCAATGGAAGCGTGTTTTTTAGTTTTTTTAAACTATTATTTATTTTTATTTACTACTAGCTTTTGCCCGCGGCTTCGCCCGCGTGGATGTCGGAAATTAACGCAGGAGGACGTACTACCGCGGTAAGATGTGTTAATTCAGGTTATATTATAGGTAATAGCTGTTACCCGCGACTTCGTCCGCGTGGTATTTAACAAAAAGTTTCTCATAAAAACTGTCTTTGAAAACTACGCTGAGATACGTCACAAACTACGCTGACATACATCTCAAAATACAACGTGTTTTTAGTTTTTTTAAACTATTATTTATTTTTTCTAAAATAAAAGAAGCCTAAGTTACTCCTTGTTACATCAGATATCTGTCAGTGAAAGTCCTGTAAAAATCGGTCCAGCCATTTCAGAGATTAGCCGGAACAAACAGACAGACAAAAATTGTAAAAAATGTTGTTTTGGTATATGTACCGTGTATACATCCATATACACTTAGTAAAAAGTGGTTATCTTAATATTAAAAACAGACACTCCAATTTTATTTATTTGTATAGATGGATGCTTTTTCGTGCGCATCTTTCGACATCTTCTCATCTATATCTATATGTATAAAAGGAGAAACTGACTGACTGACTGACTGACTGACTGACTGACTGTTGATATATCAACGCACAGCCTAAACCGCTGGTCCTAGAGACGTGAAATTTGGAGAGTGTGTTCTTTGTAAAGAGTAGGTATCCACTAAGAAAGGGTTTTTGGAAATTCCACCCCTAAGAGGGTGAAATGGGGGGTTGAATTTTCTGTGAAACTTTTTATTCTGTGGGTCGATTGACACAAAAATTGGTACACATACTCTTCAATTGTAATAATGAGACACGTGTATCACAGTTTTTCCAAAATCATCCCCTAACAAAGTCAAATAGAACTTCGAAAATCCTTCGTGGCATGGCAGACATGCGCATGGCGCGCAGAGGGTGCGGTGTAGCCCGGGGAGCGCATTGTCGTCACCGGTGTCCAATCTCAACCAGTATATCAAGAAGTATCAAATATGTAACTGATATTAATATGAACTAACTAGCTTTTGCCTGCGACTTCGTCCCCGTAAATGTCGGTTATCGTGGACGGAGACGAAATCTCGGAATAAAAATAGGTGTATGTCCTTTCTTGGGGTTCAAACTTACCCCGTACCAAATTTTATCTTTCGTAATTTTTTTTTTTTTTCATGAAAATTATCTTTTGTTACTTCTAATGGGTCCACCCTTTATGGCAGAATTTTTTTCGACATAATATTATTTTGCATAACAGCGGATAGCATAAACTTCATTTCGCAGAAAATCGTTTGGCATACACTCATTTATCATACATTCTCAACGCATAATTTTATAAGTCAGAATCATCTTTAGGCATAAATTCTATATCCATAATAATGAAAAAGGAGAACCATCATTTAGCAGAAAGTTTGCAGTCAGAATCGTCTCTTGGCATTATTTCATATCGATAGTCACTAAAAGGCAGAACTTGATAGTTCTGTAAGTTTCTGAGATATGATTATCTCAGAAACTTAACAGTTAGAATCATCTTTTGGCGTACATTTCATATCCATAATAATTGAAACACTCATCTATTACATTACAGAAAAATCATAGTTAGGACGCTGCATGCAAACAAGCATACACACACATACCTACATGAATACTTTACGCACTAACATCTAAATCTGTACGTTCAGTGAGTAATAGTGCGACATTAGTTTATGCATTTAGTAAAAAATAACGACCAAGCCACAATCATCAATTAAATTCTTTTGAGGTCGTTTGAAGGACTTGAAAATAATTATAAATCAGTGGACTCGAGTGATAAACAACGATGACGCCATAAGTTATCCGGTTTAGTTTCTTAACAATTTGAAGCCTCGCGGTCTCCCAACTCACATTTAAAAATTTAGAGTTTACGCCCAGTTATGTTGTTGCGTAATTTAAACTCGCCAAAATTATGCATTTACACCAGGTTGTGAGTGAAAATATTGCAACGAAATGTTATCGAGGCAACTATACTGACACGTTATTCCTGAGAGGAGTCTGTGTTTATTCCGAGGATTCCTCTAACGCCATCGAACTACCTCTTGAGTTTAAAAAAGTGCAGTTTCCCCTCAAAGTTTGCTTTGACAAGACCATAAATAAATCTCAAGGCAAAACATTTAATTTAACAGGGGTAGACTTAACGGAAACCAGGCACTGAAAATAGCGGGAAATGATCTTAGAGGGGACTGCTTTTCGCTCGGCCACTTTTACGTGGCCTGCTCGAGAGTGAGCTCATCTAGCAGCCTGGTTGTATTAGCACCTGAGGGCAGAACCTCTAAGTAGTATTTAAGGAAATACTTTAAGTATAGACTAAAAAATTAATAGTCTTAAACCCCTGTGAACAGCAAGTAAAGTAAAATCTTCATTTGAATAATTTAGGTAACATTTTTATTCGAAATTCCCAGGAAATAAAGAGAATTTATATTTGCCTTCAAATTTGTCATACAAGGAGGTAATTTGCCGTTCTGTTATATATTCCGTCACTATTGTTAGATTTTAGGATTAATTATCCTACAGCAATCATTTATCAATCCAAGCGCTGTTCCTTGGATAACACAAAGCTAGCAGTGCAATAACACATTGTTTACCTGGATTCACACAGAAGGTACTTTTAATCCCGGTAGTACGTTCTGGTGGGATATTTTTCGACATCCACGCGGGCGAAGCCGCGGGCAGAAGCTAGTAATGTATAATTTCAACATTAATCATGCCACAAATATTTTGATTTAAAAGTTTTCATGGAGTTTCTTAACTATTCTTTGTAGTTAAATAGTTTTTTTTTTTTTAATTATTCTGGAACAGTGACAAACGGAAATTATAGTGAATTATGACTGGCTTCAAAACCAGGTTTTTTTTGTTTCTTTTTAGGAACTACCTAATTTAAAAATATCGACTTTCTTTCTTTTTTTGACAGACTGGCTCGATTCAGATGGTCCAGAAGGTCCAAGAGTATTTAACAACTTATATGTTGCACATGTCATGGCGTATCATAATACCTATTTCGCTAGTTATTCAGGGTCAAATTAAATTAGCTGGCAAAACTTAGACCACGTGTTAGGTATCGATAAATTATTTTTGACGTGTAGAAGTGTTTGAATAAAACTACGTAATTTAATATGCGGCGATCGTTTTCACAAAAATCATTTAACTAAGTCAGTTCAAACAAAGAAAAAAATCCCTTGTATTATGAGGAGCAATTCTCGTAATTTAATACCCTGTGTTTCCATAATTATTTTTGACAGGTTTTGGACATTTGATTGTCACCGAGGTGAGACTGCAACTACATTTTGAACGTTTACGGCGAATTGGCCTTTTGATTTTTTTGAATGAAACCCCGCCTGCTTAGAAAGATTGCAAACTAGTTTATTGATTAATTTAAGACTCAATTCCAACATGTTTACTCTGATCAGTAAAGACGTTCATGTAACATAACCCATATTAGAAAACAACTTTAAAATAAAATCAAATTATAAATACAAAGTCACACATAAATAAATACAAACAAATCTATGCTAATATTATAAAGCTGAAGAGTTTGTTTGTATGTTTGTTTGTTTGATTAAACGCGCTAATCTCAGGAACTACTGGTTCGAATTGAAAAATTATTTTTGTATTGGGTAGTTTTTTTATCGAGGAAGGCTATATAACATCACGCTACAACCAAGAAGAGCGGAGCAGTAATGAAAAATGTTGCAAAAACGGGTAAAATCGCACGGGTAGGTGATTCGACGCGACCGGGAATGGTCGTGGGAACAAGAAATTTAACGCGGACGTAGTCGCGGGCAGAAGCTAGTATTAGATATGAATAAAACATCAATACAAAAATTAAATAAATGAATCCAATACTGTATACCTACATCCTAATTACGTAATGCACTATCAGTCAAAGTCTGAATCATTTTGAACATTATTTCTAATCCATTGCGTCATAAATTCGAAAACATTGTCTGCTCTTAAACGATAATAACGCAATGAATGTTGTTGAACTGTCAAAGTGAAAGAGATTCTTACTAGTATAGTATAGTAAGTACTGATCAGTTCATACAACAGTGCAAATAATGTTTATAACAAGAATATATAATATACAGAACCGACTTACCGTAGTTATTCGCCAGTTACCTAAGATAAGGTCGAACTTTGGTAAAATCCTAACAAAAATATGCAAATATTGTATGATTCGATATAGGTTGATTAACTTGTATCTCTACTTTGGTATAAGACAATGTCTCTTTCCACGTCTGTACGCTTATATCTTTTAAACTACGCAACGGATTTTAATGCAGTTGTCATTAATAGACAGTGTGATTCAAGAGAAAGGTTTATATTTTTATACGCAGGTGAAGAGGCTAAAAGCTAGTTATTTATAAAATTTATAATAATATTTGGAAAAATTAACTTATTTTGTCCAAAAATCCAAGGATTAAAAAAACATGTTTTTCCAATTACCCTGCGATATATAGGCACTATGCCTAATGCTATGGATAATACAGTTTAATTTAATCTAAATTTTAGTTTCTCTGACACATTTTCATAATTATTTATATTTTAATCAACTAGTTTTTTTTCCGGTTTTTCCCTATTACCTACGAGGTATTTATTTACTTAGGGTTCCGTACCACAATTGTAAAAAGGCATTCATTTGGTGCAAGTTTGGCCGTCTCGCCGGTCTGTTACAACAGCTCGTGCAATCGGCTTGAAATTGAAAGAAAATTTAGTAATGATTGTCCAAATATCTCGTGATGGCCCATATTACAGGCATCGCTGGAGGAATTGTGACAAAACCTGGACTTACATTCATTCAAAAAAGTTTCGGGAATGAATGATTTGCTTATTTTTTTGTTGCTGCTAACAGCAACAAACTGGCACACCTATTTTCCATTTTGGCGCCAAGTTTGAGTTCCATCTGTTATTTAGATTAAATACAGTGCTGCTTTTAGTTATATCATATCTAGTCCAAAATCCAAATTTCGTAATGGACAAAAACATCGAACAAAGAGTTTGTCTTAAATTTTGCATCACCAATGGAATTTCGTGTTCGGAGTCACTGAAAATGTTACAGAAGGCTTACGGCGAATCGACTTTATCAAAAACACGTACTTATGAGTGGTACAAAGCGTACAAAATCGGTGGAGATGTGGCGGAAGATTTACCTCGCTCTGTTAGGCCATCAACGTCTGCAACTGAAGTTAACATCGCAAAAATGAAGGAAATAGTGACTGATAATCCTCATTCAAGTTTGAAACAGGTAGCCGCCGAACTTTCTGTGTCTCACGACTCGGTCCGTACCCTTTTTAACTGACTTCAAAAAAAGGAGGACATTCTCAATTCGACTGTATTTAAAAAAAAAAAAATATTACCTTAGAACGTTCGACTTGATGAACCGATTTTGATGATTCTTTTTTTATTTGAAAGCTGATGCTTGCCATGCCGTCACATTTCAATGGCATCCATTGTGAGAACTAGACCAAAAACTATAAAACCATATAAGTCTTAAATTTCACCTGGCCAGTAGTGGTATAGGAATTAGTGCGGGGTAGATACCATAATTAAAGTTATAAAAAAAAAAAACTTTTTACAAAAAAAAACCGACTTCCTTAAAAACACTACAAAGTGAAAAATAACTTTAATTTCGGAAGTCGGTGGCAAAAACCTTTAATACAGATCCTAAGTCACCAACTTCCGAAATTAAAGTGATTTTTCACTTTGTAGTGTTTTTAAGGAAGTCAGTTTTTTAAATAATCACTTGGGTATGAAAGATGTTGATAGATAGATAGATAAGATAGATAAATCGTTTATTTGGTGCACACAAAAGACATAACAACATACAAAGCACGATTAAATAATAAGTTAATGTGATTACAATTTTGCTTAAGTAGGTACAAAGTGCCAATATACATCAAGAAAAAAAAAAAGAAGACATAAAATAGTGATGATGACACTTAGTGTCACAAATTAAAATATAAATGAAAATAACGTGCGGTGGAATACAAAAGTGCGGTGTGCGTCTCAGAGTGGCACCAAATGGGAGTCCAGCTCAGCATGTGTCAGGCAAATATACCTGACGCTGATATTCTGCTGGATCCTTGTAGTGACCCACGGACGTCGAGCAGATGGGATCAATACACGAATCCGGCTCACTATGTACTTTGTGTTAAGGTTGATGTTTGCTTAGCAGGAATTTGGTAATTTAAAATGCGTGTTTGCTTCAAGACGGTTTAATTGCGACTAACTGTGGTGGGGGGATACATACTTTAATAAACTCTTAACGATCACCTAATATAGACATAACATACCGCCCACCAAAAGGACGTAGTTCTTTTATTAATCTAACATAATATTAATTTAACTTTAACATTCTACTTTAACTTACTAACTTAACTTTAACATTTCACTCAAACTTATTAACTTAAATTTAATATTTTACTCCGTAGCAATAGGTAAAGGGCATAACTTTGTACAACATCTCTTCACTACACTGTTGCCACTTTTTATGCTGTAGACTCTGGTAATCCCATCTTCTCCAGGATGCTTGTTTACAACACGACCCAGAGAAAATTTGCCAGGTGGCAATCCATCGGTTTTTATTAAAACAATATCGTCAACCTTGAACTCTTCAGTTTTCTTTAACCAAATGGGACGTTGTTGCAATCGTGTTAGATATTCTTGATGCCAACGACGCCAGAAATCGCCAAGCAATTTTTGAGTGTATTGCCACCGGGATAAGGAATGAATCGTTGTATCTTTGAAATCAGGTGACGGTACAACGATAGGAGCTTCGCCGATTAGAAAGTGTCCCGGTGTTAGTACTTCTATGCAGTCTGGGTCCTTATCATCTATAGGACACAGTGGCCTAGAATTGAGACAAGCCTCAATTTGGCACAGCACCGTGGTCATTTCTTCATAGGTGAGATTAGTGGTGAGCACGCGTTTCAAATGGTGTTTTACAGACTTTACACCCGCTTCCCACAAGCCTCCAAAGTTCGGTGAGTATGCTGGTATGTAATGCCATTGTGTTCCTTCCAGTGCCAATGTGTTTGATATTTCACCTTCAAATACGAGATTTGCTTCTTTCCATGCGGCCATTAGTTCTTTGTTGGCACCAACAAAATTTCGGCCCTGGTCGCTCCATAAATCGCTACATTTTCCTCTTCTGGAAACAAACCGCTTGAATGCAGCGATAAAGGCTTCGGATGTTAAATCGCTAACAAGCTCAAGGTGCATCGCCTTGGTTGACATACATATGAATACACAGATGTATGCCTTTTGTGTTCTGATGCCTCTTCCTTTGGACATGCTTATTAAAAATGGGCCTGCAAAATCAACTCCAGTGTGTAAGAAAGCTCGAGCAGGAGTTACTCTCGCTTTAGGCAGGTCACCCATCATCTGTGTCCTTGATCGCGCTCTGAGTCTAGCACATACTAGACACTTGTGTATGCAGGATTTTATAAGTGCCTTACCTCGTATCACCCAATACTTTGAGCTTATGTAACTCAACATAAGTTGAACGCCGCCATGCAATGTGTGGGCATGTGCATCAGCGATAATCAAAGGCACCAAATCGTTTTTGTTTCCCAGTATAATAGGATGTTTAACCTGCTCATCCAAGTTCGCGTTACGAAGTCGACCGCCCACCCTGAGGATACCATCTCCGTCAAGGTAAGGATTCAAGGTTTTAATTTTACTTTCTCCTTTTACAGCTTTATGTAATTTTAGTCTTTCTATATCATCTTTAAATTCTTCTTGTTGTACTAATTCTATGCATTTCATTAAAGACTTTTCTAATTCCTTTGTAGTCAAATCTTTTTCCGTGCTTCTTTTAAAACTTAAAAATCTTCGACAGTAAGTTATTACTTGTATCAACTCCTTTAGATTATTGAATTCTTTAAATTGCAATTTTATACTTTCTTCAGGTTCTATTTTTAAATTTGCTTGTATCTTATCCTTTTTCTTTTCTAATTCAGTAGATGTGTTTTCTTGTTTTAATCTTATTTCTGTTTCAGAGAGCCAAGCGGGACCCTTCCACCACAAATCGGACTTTTTCAGATCAACTAGTAACATGCCCCGAGACCCAATGTCTGCAGGATTATCTTCAGATGAGACATGAAACCATCGGTTGTTATTTACATTTTCAGCTATCTCTACAACTCGGTTAGCTACAAATGTTTTCCATTTGTGGGGATCGCCAGCTAACCATGCAAGGACAATTGTTGAATCTGTCCATGCATAGATGTTTGATGTAGGTATGCGCATAGCGTGTTCTATTTGCTTAAGCAACTTCGATAACAACAGCGCTCCACACAGCTCCAGCCGTGGTAAGGAAACAGTTCGTAGCGGTGCCACTCTAGTCTTTGCCGCTAGCAGCTTTGTTGACACAAAGCCATCTTGCATTTTTATTCGGACATAAGCCACAGCTGCGTAAGCTCGCGTGGAGGCGTCGCTGAAGCCATGAACTTCAATCTTTTCTACATCCTTACTTAATGTGCCAAGCCATCGATCAATATATACTTCTTTTACTTCTTCAAAGTCTTCACGAAGAGTCAACCACTCTTCCATCAGTTGTTGGCTTATTTTATCGTCCCATCCAACCTTTTCCAGCCATAGTTTTTGTATAAGCATTTTGGCCAAGATTAAACTCGGAGCGATCCATCCCAGCGGATCGAACAGTTTTTGCATGTCCGATAAGATTGTTCTTTTTGTGACATTATCTGATATCAGCGGTAAGTTTAGTTTATATTGAAACTGATCTGTTCCTACATTCCAGATCAATCCTAGGGCTTGCACAGTTCCATCTAGTTTTAAATCCAAGTGTACTCGAGTGGTTCTCTTATTAGCATCTATAGACTGCATAAACTCAGTTGAATTGGAAGACCATTTTGATAATATGAAGCCACCATTTTGTAGTATATTCGAAACTTCTTGAGCTGTCTTTATGGCTTTCTCTGCCGTATCATCACCAGAGATCAAATCATCCATATAGAAGTCAGCTTTGATAATGCGTACAGCCTTTGGGTTATTTTGGCCTTCATCTTCAGCCACTTGATGAAGAGTTCTTACTGCTAGATGAGGTGCTGACGCTGTACCAAACGTGACACGAAGCATCCGATATTCTTTGATCGGATCTGACTCTTCCTCTCTCCACAAAAGGCGTTGATATGTATCGGCGTCTTGTTTATGTAGTAAGACTTGCAGGTACATTTTTTGTATATCACTTGCATAGCAGACGCGATATAATCTAGATCTCATAACAATATCTCGAAGGTCATCTTGTAGTTGAGGACCTACCAGCAGCTCATCGTTAAGAGAGACGTGATTCGAGCCTTTAGCTGACGCATCAAACACGACGCGTGTCTTCGAGGTTTCCTTTTCGACGCGGACAACGGCGTGATGAGGTAAGTACACAGCTTTGTTTTTCTTAGTTTCATTTTCAGGTATTTCTTCCATGTAATTTGATTTTATATATTCTTGCATGGCCTTTTGGTAGTCTTCTTTTAGTGTAGGTGCTTTTCTAAATCTTCTTTCTAGCTGTAGTAATCTATTTTTTGCTATTTCTTTCGTGTTTCCGTCAGGCGATAAGGGATTATCGTTTTTAAAAGGTAGCTTTACTATATATCTTCCTTCGTTTGTTCTTGCATGAGTGTTTTCATATATAGTTTCACATAGCTTTTCTTCTCTTGTTAACTTTCTTTTCTTTTCAGTGTCAATTTCCCAAAGGGATTTTAACAGATTCTCTACTTCTATTTGCTGATGAAGGACCAGAAAAGATTCCTCTTGTAAATTGGTGTTGATTTCTCCAAATAAGATCCATCCCAGGTTTGTTTCTTGGGCACATGGAGAACCGGGAGGACCCTTGATTAATTGTTGTTGCACGATTTGTGCATACTCTTTAACACCTAGAAGCAAGTCAATAGGACCCGGTTTGTGATAGTCCGGGTCAGCCAGGTTGAGTCCTTCTAGGTGTGGCCAATGTGTGACAGTAACAGCTTTGGAGGGGATTTTCGTGGTCAACTGTTTGCTCATGACGTATGCTTGTATGTTGATCTCGAAGCTTGGATTCCATCGAGAACCAATTCTTAGTTGCACCACGTGATCGACGTTGGTTCTTGTAGATCCCACCCCAATGATATTTCCTCTTGCTGTATGCCTGGTTAATTTGAGCAATTGTGTCGCCTTCTCGCTGATAAAGGACGCCTGCGAACCTTGGTCCACTAGCGCACGTAGAACAACAGTCTGATTATGCTCGTTCCTTGATAAAACTGTTGCCGTGGCCAGTAGTGCTATACTTGTGCTTTGTTTGGCACTGTGATGCGACGCGATCGTAGTGTTGACTATTTCCTCCTTCTCTTCTACACTGTGTTGTGATGCTTTCGGTTGTTTAGAGTCCTCAGTTTGTACCGAAGAAGCAGAGTCCTTATTTCGGTGTAGTAGAGTGTGATGACGTCGATGGCATATGCGACAGGTCATTTGCAATTTACATTGATATGCGGAATGGCCTGGTACCAAACAATTAAAGCAAAGTTTGTTTGCCTTAACGTATTCAGATCTCTCAGTAGGTTGCAGTTTGGTGAAATCCTTACAATGGCATAAAGTGTGTTTTTCTTTACATAACACGCATGTTCTATCTGCCGACGATAGTGACGTGGTGGCTGTAGCAGTAACTAGGTGTGAACGTTCTTTTATAGGTTTTTCACGGGTACCCGATGTCGACATTATAAGTTCTAACGTACGGTATCTTGTTTGCAGAAAATCCTTCAAATCATTCCAGGTAGGTAATTTATCTTCTTCATTTGTGCAAGCAGCTTGTTCCCACTCTTTATGAGACTCAGGGTCCATTTTCTGTATCACAAGAAAAATAATTATAGGATCCCATGAGCTCGTAATTATATTCAAATTTTGTAAGTTGTTCAAACAATCCGTTGTGACGTCTAATAAATTCTTTATTTGGTTAGCAGACTGCGTACTTATTTTCTTTTGATAAAATAATTTCTTTAACACTGAATTGATGATCAATCTTTTATTTCCATACCTTGATTTGAGAACACTCCATGCTTGTTTGTAATTACTTTGTGTAATTTGAATAGGCTTCAATAATGTCTCGGCCTCCCCGGTGACACTGCTCTTTAGATAGTGCAACTTCTGAACATCACTGATCGCCGTGTTTTCATGTACTAATGAAATAAATAGGTCTTGAAATGTAGGCCAATCTTCATAATTCCCACTAAAACTCGGTAGTTGTATTCTCGGCAGCCTAACGAGTTGATCATTATTCGTACTTGTAAACGAGTTGTTTTTCGATGATGTGGATGACGCGGACGCTGTGTTTATCGTTAACAAAAGGTCTTGTAAATCGGCTAATAACACTAGATATAAGTCTTCGTATATAAAGAAATCTTCGTTAACAAAGTAGTGTAATGATTGTTTCTGTTCTTTCGGTGTTATTTTCACTAATTGTTGATGAGTTTCCCTGAACGTCGTCCAATATTGTTCTATACATCTTATTCTTGCCTCAACGTAACCTTTTGTTAACCTGGTTTTAGGACATTTCTTCAAATTCACTTGTGTTTTTTGTAATAATGCAGCTGTATCTTCTAACACATTAATTAACTCCGCAGTAGTACTCATCGCACCTTTTTTGCTAATGTTCACTAATCACCTCTGGAATGCGGCTCGCTATTGTTCGCGCCGGCCGCTCGGTACCTGCCTTATCTTCGATAACTTGTTTTTTTCCGTTAATTAGTCCGGCTCGATTTTGACCACTATGTTCTTTGTGTTAAGGTTGATGTTTGCTTAGCAGGAATTTGGTAATTTAAAATGCGTGTTTGCTTCAAGACGGTTTAATTGCGACTAACTGTGGTGGGGGGATACATACTTTAATAAACTCTTAACGATCACCTAATATAGACATAACATAACATGTTGCCGGTCGGCTAGTCCCAAAAGACCTGAATATTCTCCAAATATTCAATCGCGTGTGAGTCGCTGAGGACACTCAAATAGAACGAGTCAATTCCGACCCAACATTCATGAATCGCATTGTTACTGGTGATGAGACGTGGGTTTACGAGTTTGATATGCAAACTAGTCAACAAGCTTCAGAGTAGCGCTTTCCAACTGAACCAAAACCGAAAAAGTCAAGTTGATTGTTTTCTTTGACTATCGCGGTGTTAAGCACTCGAAATTCTTGTCGGAAGGTCAAACGGTAAATAAAGAATATTATTTGAGCGTTATGCGGGTTATACGTGGTACACTCAGAAAGTTTTGCGAAAATAAAAAGAAGTGTTCTATAGGTAAATATTTTTTTATTAAATCTTTTCAAAATACTCTCCACTAGCCTCTATGCAAAGTTTCATGCGTCTGAACCAGTTTTCAAAACACTTTTTCACTTCAGTAGCTCAAACATGTAGGTTTTGCTGCCTGAAATCAGTGAGCAAAATGAGATTTTGCTCACTGAGTGAGACAAAGTAACTTTTTAATTTTTGTTTTCAGAAAACCGCGAATATCTTATTCAGCCTTGGGTTAGTCATACAATTCGAAACATTTACACTCTCTCTCTCCCGCCATTAGAAAGAGAGAGAGACAAAGACCAGCCCTTTCGAAGTTCCGATTTTGAATTCGACCTCAAAGACAAACACGTTCGGAAATTTGTAGGTACTAACTAAAGAAATTTTGCAAAAAGATAATTATGTCTTTTAATGTAATTTTAATGTTACGTAAATATTTTGAATAATAAAATATCCAGGCGACGCTTGAAATCGTAAAAAATCATAGCGCGAAAATGTTCCCGGCGCAAATCCATTTTCCAATGAGACACGATAATTTAATTAGCTCGCAAAAAATGTGGATGGAAATTTTGAAATTGGAACGTACCTATTTTTACTTATAAATAATCATTATTTTTATAATAGTTTATAAATGGCCAGTCTCTCACACAAAAAACCTTTTTTTCGCAATACTTTCTGAGTAACCTATCGTATTTAAGAGTACAAATTAGATGAAAAAAGCCAGATTTGTGGAAAGAAATTTCTTGGATTTTGCCCCACGATAATGCGCCTTCGCACAAGGCTTTCATTGTGAACAAATTGTTGACCGAAAACTCAACAAAAACCATCGAGCAACGACCTTATTCACCAGATATAGCTCCAGCCGATTTCTTTCATTTTCCAAAACTCATATTACCACTTCGTGGCACCCGATTTCATTCGAGAAGACATAAAGGAGAATTTGCGGCGAGAACTGTACTTGATTCCGGAAAAGTGTTTAAAAAATGTTTTGATAATTGGATTATTCGTTGGCGTAAATGTATCGTTTCTCAAGGACCATACTTTGAATGTGATAGAAATAAATTTGGTTGAATAACTGACATTTTGTGTTTTATTAATGTTTTCTCTTTAGAGTAGTTTAAACAATTTAAGCCTTAAACCATCAACCTTAAATCAATACTCACGCCGTTTCTGTAAGTGTAGAGAACCTCACGCTGCAAAGGGACAATAATAAGCTGGTATTATTATTACTATAACCCTATAACTACACCCAATAAAAAAAACAAAATCGAGGATGAAAATAAAGTGGGGTTACTAGGTCAACTGAGGTTTCATAAATATGCAAAAGTTTTATTTGCTCAGAATTTGGTAGATTAATTTTCATTTACTATTTATTAAATATATTGTTAAAAGAAAAGTAAAAAATATATAATAGTTAAACCAGTAGAAATATAATATTAAAAAAAACTTAAATTTCAATTTCTAAATCTAACTAATTCTAAAATTAAATCTTTAGAATAAAATCCAGCTAAAAAAGGCTTGGTTTCCATGTACGCCACCCACTTCTCCCTTAGCCTCTAGCTTATATGAATATTGCAATAATTTACAATTAAATGAAAAAAAAAAACACATTCCGTAGTAGAGCGCCATCATTGCGACAGTCCAACTCGCACTTTGCCGGTTTTTTAATTAACAACCTCACGTAAATAATGCGTCAGTACGGCAGGAAGTAATGTGCAGATAAAAATATTGGTGGGGGCACGGTAGTGCCTCCAGATATAAATGCGGCAATTGACTTGGAGCAATGTAGTAGAGGAGGGATCACAACAGCGCTCTTCAGATATTAATTAGTCAATCTACACCATGAAACAGACAACTAAAGTGTGCTTGGTAATCTCCGCGGCTGCATTATCAATAATAGGCCTTATACTCTTCATGACTTTGGGAGCAGAGAGCTCTATTCACATCCACAAACCTGCGGAGAAACAAGTGGCTGTTCAAAATTTTATTGCTCCGATTGGGGATAAAACGAATAGTGGAGATAAAAATAACGGCACTGAACGTACACCCAGAACAGAGCTAAACAAGAATCTGATAGGTGTACACACAGTACACAAGACAAAGGAAATCACGGAAAACAAGAATGTTACTGCTGCTGGAACTGTGTCTGTAACAGAAACCAATAATGACACAAGTGTGAGTAGCAGAAGAAATATGACTACAGAACCACCCAAAGCAGACAAAAACGTAACGGAAGAAAACAAAGGAAAGAAGAGTGTTACAGCTGCTAAAACTATACCCGCAGCACAAACGAAGATCCAAAAAAGTGTAGGTAGTATAAATGATACAGAGGAAAACATGGTGGAAGAAAACACAGGAAATAAAAATGTTACTGCTACAACTGCAGCAGGAACTAAGAACCACACCAGTGAGCGTAGTGAAGGCACTGCAGAGAAAAATTCACCCAAACCAGTAGATACCAAGAAGTTGATGAATTTACTCACAAACACTTTAGATTTATTGGGAAAACTGATAGTGAAAAAAGGTATGAAAGCAAACGCAGGAATCAAGAGTGTTACTGATGGTGGAACTAATGCAGCAGGAATCAAGAATGACACAAATGTGGGTAGTAGAAAAGATTTGACTACAGAACCACCCAAAGCAGACAAAAATATAGCTGTAGAAAACAAAGGAAACACGAGTGTTACTGCTGCTGAAATTATGCCTGCAGCACAAACGAAGAACGAAACAAGTGTAGGTAGTATATTGTATACGATGTTTACTCTACCCAAAACAGAGAAAAAAACCGAAAAAGACCGAAGTGTGTGGCAAAAGATACTTAAAAGTTTAAGCAAAAGCCTTTGATAAATTTGATAGTTTTCGCTAATGAAATGTCAACGTCGAATAGTTTACATAATATTTATATTTTCAAATTAAATATGTTTTCTTTATTACATATTACTTTAGTTTTCATTATTTTATACAACGTCGTACCATTTACCTAGAATCTATACTAATATTATAAAGCTGAAAAGTTTGTTTGTTTGTATGGATGTTTGTTTGTTTGGTTGAACGCGATAATCTCAGGAACAACTGATCCGAATTGAAAAATTGTTTTTGTGTATTGTAGCCTATTTATTGAGGAAGGCTACAGGGTATAAAACATAACGCTACGATCGACAAAAGCGGAGCAGCAACAAAAAATGGACGAAAACTGGCAGGCAATTCGATGCGACGGGAAGGGTCAGGGGAGCAAAAATTTGACGCGGGCAAAGTCGCGGGCAGAAGCTATGTATCCATATAATGGCTCGAATAACGCGACGGTGGCGCGCGAATCGGCGATTTATATCCGTAGAACAATTTCTATGACCGTGTCGCGGCGCGACAGGTCGCCCCTGTGTGAACGGTCGCGCGCGTTTTCATAGAAATTGTTCTAGGGATATAAATCGCGATTCGCGCGCCACCGTCGCATCGCACTAGTCTAGTCGGATCAATCATAATTACGTAGTAAACATTCTACAAGACACAAGGTCCCCAAGCATTGCTACAAGAAACGCCCTATGTTGCTCGCAATCAGCAGATAAATCAGACACTGCAGCAGATTTGTCTGTAAAATGATTAAAATATATATATAAATATAGAATTAAATAGCGTGTACTGAAGTTTTAAGGAACAAATTACTTGAAGTAAACTTTGTTTTTCAAATCAAGGTACTCTTTTGACACATGTAATGTCGAACGCTTACACTAAATAAATAATAGTTTAAAAAAAACTAAAAAACACGCTTCCATTGAAAACCAAACTAAAAAGTATAAAATAATGGAAAAAAAGCGTGGGGTGCTTTTTAGGTATTTTTTTATTGATATCAGGCACCCCACGCTTTTTTTCCATTATTTTATACTTTTTAGTTTGGTTTTCAATGGAAGCGTGTTTTTTAGTTTTTTTTAAACCATTATTTATTTTCTATTTTTTAGGGTGTTTCGAATTTTGAGACGTATGTCAGCGTAGTTTGTGACAGTTTTTTTGCTGTCCTGGTAACCCTGGCAAGGATAATGGAACAAATTTATGAAATTATTGCATTGTCATCGGTCCTTGACAGGTGTGCAAAGTTTGAATGAAATCTGGTCGTTTAAAGTGGGTCAAAATCGCGCTATAAAGAGTCGGTTACAAACAAACATACAAACATACAAATATACAAACATACAAGTGAAGCTAATATAAAGCGTGTAAAAAGCAAACATCTGGGATTAAAAACGAACTTTATGTCTAACAAGTTACACTTCTTACAGTTCCTGAGTTACACACGTGGTATACCTACAATCACGCCTGTTTTTTTTTTACGGAAAGGTAGTGCACCCACGTTTCGGTGTCAAGTTATGAGGATTCCTGCCAGGGTCGCGAGATTCGTTCGAAAGAGTTATCGTGGCCCTGGCATATAGATAACTGAAGGAACACGGGTGGGTTTTAGTCAGTAAAAGTCTGACACGCCCTCCCGCTCCGCCCAGAGCGGGAGCAGTCATTTGATGACTTCCCATCCCAAAAAAAAAGTTATGTGGATCAGTTCCCTTTCAAATTCATACACCACCGAACTTGCTACTGACAAATTAGGCATGGAACGTTATAACTGTGCGACCTGAATCGAACAGAAGACCCACTGCAGAGTAGTCGTGCTTGCAACCACTAGACCAACGAGATATTCATACACATACAGAATATTCACAGTTAGGTAAGCTATAAATCGCAAACATCATGATTCAGATTTCTGAAGCTTTTATAACAATATGTTGACACAAGTATTCAAATTACTGAAGAAAGATTAACAGTTTTGTATCCCGCGTAAGTTCGCGTACTTGGGTACCTAATCCATATAAAAGCTGTATATATTATAATTATGAACAGTTAAAGCGAGAACACAACAGCGCTCACTGGTTGGTGTTACTGCGACAAGTAATGATTTTTAGATCTTTTGCCTCTACATCATAATGCAAGGATTTATTATAATGTGCGTGATAGTCTTCGCGACTTCACTGTCAGCGTTTTGTCTTTTACTCTCTGCAACTGTGAATTTTGTGTCTCTTAAAACCACACGACAAGGAAGATTTCATGCCGTCAGTGCAGCCAACGATGTCATCACCGGAGACGTGTGTATGAGTGCTAAGGAAATAAGAAAAATATTGATAAAAAACAGAGTTCATGTGAAAAGAGTCCCGATTCAAATGAGAGTGGGACCATTTTGGCAAGATTTTCACTGTCCTGAGAACGCTATAAAAGTTGGCAAAGAATGTTGGAAATTTTATTAAGTAATAAATAATTGTTAATACTTATTGATGTGGATTTTTCATTTACATGTCCCTAATAGATTTTTTATATAATATTTTACAGTTACAATAAATATCGAATAAAGAGGTGTAGCTGTAGGTAGCTTAGTTAATAAGAAACATTATAGATGAATCTATACTAATATTATTAAGCTGAAGAGTTTGTTTGGTTGAACGCGCTAATCTCAGGACCTACTGGTTCGAATAGAAAAAATATTTTAGTGTTTGGTAGCCCATTTATCGAGAAAGGCTAGAGACTATATAACATCACCCATAGTAGCCAAGCAAAAATAAAAAATGTCACAAATGCGAAGACCTCGCACGGGCAGGCGATTTGATGCGACGGGGAGGATCGGGGAGCAAGAAATTTAACGCGGGCGAAGTCGCGGGCAGAAGCTAGTGAAATATATAAGGGCGTTTTGTCCAATAAGTTGGTAATAATATTTCTATTCGTTAATGTCAGTTATGTAGGTACAGATTAACGTTTATTTTGCAAATATTGCAAACTTCTCCTTTCAATACATTTAAATCGTATCGTAGCCGTTTCGTTCCGTTTTTATTTATATAAGGAACTAGCTTTGACAGCGGCTTCGCCCCGGTATTATAAGGTTAAGCCTTCCTCTTGAATCAATCTATCTATTAAATAAAAGCGATCTAAACATACATAGGGACACACAAAGGGAAGCGACTTTGTTTTATACTGTGTAATGATTATCGAAGACCGTGGATGTCGACGTCGAATTGTCGTTGAACATACATAAAAAAAACCGATTCCGAGGAATTGAGAATCTCCTCGTTTTTTGAAGTCGGTGTAAAACTTAAAAACTTATATTATTGATTTGTACGCACATCCAGGTATGCATTTCCAGTATAAACTGAACTCACATTTATGGGATATCCGTATATTGAGAGGTCAGCTTAAACTGGTTATTCATAGCTGGCCGCGTATCCTATGATAGAAACTTGCAGAACTATATTTTTTTAACCTCCAACCTACAATACAATCCAGGGACATTAAGATAAACCTGCTTACTTTAATATTTGGGAAAAAAGTAGGTACAATTCCTAAAACCCCACGTTACAATCATGAGGAAATATCCATTCTTCCAAATTTAATAATACTTATCACACCTTATCATATTATAGGTAACTGTTATTATTAAACCCTGAATTAACGAACTACGAACGAATTTTTGCGGTTATCCCAAGATAACCGCAAAAACACCGAGTTTTCCCTAGAATAATCATTAAAGTAATTAACGTAGTTTCATGTTTTGTAGCTACCCAGACTTGTCATTGTTTGTTCTTGTAGTTTTACTTTAAAACTATATAATTATTATTCGTTATGACACAATACACAACGCTTGGGGAAAAGCGCTTGATGTAGCGCTTCTTCTGGTGAGTCTTCTTCACGAGTAAACCCAGATACCAAAAGTAGTAGTAGTACTACTTTTGGTATCTGGATTCACTCGTCACTCGTGCAAAGCGATGGCCAATTAGATCAAACTGTTAAGAGTATTTTTTTTTTGTAGTTGGGAAATCATCAAATGATGTCTCCCGCTCTTGAGCGCAGCGGGAGGGCGTGTCAGACTTTTACTTACTTAAACCCACCCGTGTTCCTTCAGGTGCCTATATGCCAGGGCCAAGGTAACTCTTCCGAACAGACTCGCGACCCTGGCAGGTGTAGGGGTTATTCAGGGTATGTGTTGGGTACTAAAATGATTGGAACGCACGTTTAGAAGTATAATAATTAGTAAAACCGTTTATCCGCATAAACAGGTACCTAAATAAAAAGAACAATGAAAATATTTTACACACGGATCGCGAGCGGCCTCACAATCCTTAGTCCACTGTCGGTCTCTTATTTAGGTGGAAGCACTCAGGTAGTCCTCGAATTTCAAATTTTCTTACGTTTTGCAATTTGCAAATCATTGTCATGTTGTACGTATGATGACAAAAAACTTTTTAAGAAAAAATTAAACCGCCGAAAAAACAGAAAAGCAAAAAATAATAAACCTTAAAGTTATGAGTCGGCGCTTTGAATGATCTTTGTTCATTGATTTTTCAGCGCCGACTCAAAATTTTAAGGTTTATTATTTTTGCTTTTCTGTTTTTTCGGCGGTTTAATTTTTTGTTAAAATGTTTTTATTTTGATTTTTTGTGGCTTTAATGTACTAATAATACTTAGCAATATATATACCCTATCCAATGAAAAAGAATTATCAAAATCGGACTACTCTGTACAAAGTTATGCGTGGTTATACATTACAATCAATGAGTGAACAATCAATCATCTCCTGTTTTCCGACCCTTAGGGTTCGATTTTGTTTTCCAAATTTATATGGGACCACCCTCGGAGTATACCCTTTCCAATAAAAAAAGAATTATCACAATCGGACTCCTATGTAAAAAGTTATGCGTGGTTATGCAAAAAAAAAAAACCAAAAAAAAAAATACGCCTCGAATTGATAACCTCCTCCGTTTTTTTTCGTCGGTTAAAAAATGAGAGAAATGTTGAATTTCGCTAATCACCATTGCGGTTCCCACTTAAGCTCAGAATTAACACTGGATGGATGAAATGGTGGTAGTTCAAGGGAACCATCATATGATTCCTGAATTCCCCATAAGGGGAAGATTTATAAAACAATGGTAAGGCCCTACTAGCTTTCTTTTCTTGTGAGATGATGAATGAAAGGTAATTGCACGCAGCTGAGATGAGAATGCTAATATTAAAGTATTTTAAAAGCAAATTATTTTTAAAAGAGTAACCGTAGTTTCTTGCCGGCTCTCCTGCATAGGAAACGACCAAGTGGAACCGAGCAACTAGCTTCTGACGTTTCATAAGTGCCCATGTGTGTGAAATAAAATATTTTGCTTTGATTTGACACAAAGTATCTTAAGTGGTACCGTGTGGTGCCGGACGTAAAGAATAACACCACCCCATTTCTTCCCGTGGGTGTCGTAAAAGGCGACTAAGGGACTTACTAGAGAATGGGCAGCAGCGTTCTCTATGCATTTTACCACCATACTGCGATCGCCAACCCGCCTGCCAAGCGTGACGCTTATGGCAAAGCCCCCCAAATTGGGGGAGGCCTAAGTCCAGCAGTGGACGTCTTACGGCTGAAATGATGATGATGATGATCTTAAGTGGTTTTGTATCATTTTAATAAGGCAGGGAAGCAGTGGTATCGGCCCAGACTTACGAGTTGTAAGGTCATGAGATAAAACAGAGGTAGGAGCTTTACTTGTGAGGAAACCAGCGTGTCCTAGCATCAAACATTCGAAGAAATTTGACATCTACCAACCCGCACTGCGCCCGAGTGGAAGATTACGGTCCACTCCCTCTCATCGAGAGGAGGCCTGTGTCCCAGCAGTGGGAACGGTATAGGCTTATTATGATTATGAAGGCTATTCACATAGAGTTGAATCTTTTAAATATGTTTCAGTTTCGTTATCATACTGTTCATACAGGTATACAAAAAAACCAGACACTTTACTAAAAACTTTTTATTTAAAAATAACAAAAAAATAGAATTCACATTATTTATTCAAAAGCTTTAAAAAACTACAAGCAGTTTAGGTACATTAAAATAAAATACTTATACGTGATTTCAGATTGTTTTTACACATAACATCACAAATTTGATTTTCGCTAGGCGCACGGGCGAGGTGCCAAAAGACGCGTCTCCACGCGGGCCAGCTAACTACGGTATTACTGAAATTTTTGCTGATGAAAAATTTTGACTTTTGGTCCAAAAACGATAGTAGTCCCTTCAAGTTATCTTGAAGTCCCATATAATAGGGGGCGACCGACGCTCTTACCATCAACGAGGTACAAATCCAAATGGGCAACTACTGTGAAATTCTAGATTATAAAACCAAATAACAGTACTTCATTCTCAGAAGTGGTCGCAAGCGCTACTTCTGAGAATGAGGTCCTGGATCGATTCCCGGGTCGGGTACGGACCGGGACTTGACCAATGACGCATTTTATGATTAGCATTTTGATCAAGTCTGCTGTGAATTACTCAGCCATTTTTTTTCCATATGTTTTTATTCTTAAAATCTAAATCTCAGAATATAGCACGTTTATCAAATGAGACAAGTAAATTAAACATATACTATAACAATATACATAGCTCAGGCTACATAAAAAAATATATATCTAATGTATCACAACGCTAAAATATAATTTAACTTTGGTTTGTTGAATCACTCGTAAGACAGGTTTACTCCAAACTCCATACAAGTGTTAGTTCTTCCCTATTATTTGCTTATTGACTCGACAGACATTGTTATTTCCAAATTTCAATAATTCATACAAAATTACTATAGAAAATGCACCAATTTTCCCGACGACTTTTACAATGTTTTTTTGTTTCGAAATAATGAATCCGGACTATTATAAAAATTTAAAAACAGAAATTAACTAAATCGGTCCAGGCGTTCTCAAGTGATGTACTTCCCAATGAGCAGCATTTCATTTATATTATTTAGGGCAACGGCAAAGGCATCGACGTGCAGACTAAAAAATATAGCATATTTTGAGCGCTTATACGCGGTCACTGCTATTTTTTTTTTAAATAACCGACGAATAATTTCTTTCCAGAATCATGTACTAATTTCATGCCTTCAATTCGCGTGTCGATGTTCCTGCCATCCTGTTTAGATAAAATATCAGTAGTTAGTCAACAGACAGTCACAGGACAAAACTTTATTTACAGCAAAAAAAAAACAATGATGCCTTAGAAAAACAAAAAAGTATATTATATTTGTGAAATTTATTAGTTTTAAAGCTATACATTATCTATTGTGACATTTCTTATTTTCATAGCTATACTTATATAGCTATTTTTATACAAATTGGTCTAATACTTACAAGATATAATATGTGTTGTACTTAACACGTTGACGGACAGTATTCCCTTACTGATTAATCGTGTTGAGACACTACAAAATTTCATTTTAATTAACATTTTTTTTAACGTACGATAAGACAGTAAAAGATTAAAACTCTATCCGTCGTGAAACTACAGAATGCCCTTCCTTTTATTAGTATCATATTAGTATATAAAATATAACGTCGCAAGGCGTACTGATTGCATGCAAATCAAAAGGTTGACGTCGATAGGCGTACTGTCGTATTATTTTATCCAGAGACAACGTCGAGAGGCGTTCTGTCCGTCAACGTGTTAAACGTTGAAACAAAAAGGAATGTACCAATACAAAAATATTACTTTTACATGTTTCATGTTTACAATAGATACATATTATCACGGCTTGTTTCCCGGAAAAGTTGGGTAGAGGTCTAACCTACAGTACACTTAAATGTCGCCAGTTATGTATCATCATCATAATTTCGGTTGAAGGGCGTCCACTGCTAGACATTGCCCTCGCCCAAAAAAATAGGGGGTTTTACCATAATTGCCACGCTTTTTTTTTTGGATGGGAAATCATCAAATGACTTCTCCCGCTCTGGGCGGAGCGGGAGGGCGTATCAGACTTTTACTCACTAAAACCCACCCGTGTTCCTTCAGTTGCCCATGTGCCAGAGTCACGGTATCTCTTTCGAACAATCTCGCGACCCTGGCATAATTGCCACGCTTGGCAGGCGGGTTGGCGATCGCAGTGTAAATATAATAAATAAATAAATATCTTAGAACAACCAACACACTGTTATCTGATTCCAAACTAGGCAGAGCCTGTACTATGGCAACCAGACAACTGATAAATATACTTATAAATTTCTAAATACATACATATTATAGATAAATTACACCCAGACACAGAACAAATGATTGTGCTCATCACACAAAGATTTGTCCTGAGTGGGAATCGAACCCACGACCTCAGTCTTAGCAGTCAGGGTCACTAACCACTAGACTAACAGGCCAGTCATTATGGTGGTAAAGAGCATAGAGAACGCTGCTGCCGATTCTCTAGTAAGTTCCTAGTAAGTTTAGGACTTCCCACGGGATAAAATGGGATGTGGTGCTATTCTGAAAGTCCGGAAAATCTAAATCATATGTAACTTACACAGTTATGCGTAAGTTCCATGTAATGGTGCTCAAGGTAATGGTACTCAAGGGTGCGAGAAGGGAACACCTAAATTATAACACTTTACCCGACCCCTGAGTCGAAACATGGATCTCAAGCACAACAGTAGTTTAGGTAATAGTGAATCCATTTAGATTACACATCATCGTAATGCAGGAAAAGAAAAGAGAACATACATACAATTATTATCCCAACAAAGTCAAAAAAAAATCTCAACTCAAATCCCTCCAACAAAATTAGGGGAGGCCTATGTCCAGCAGTGGACATCTTTGACCTGAAATGATGACTATAGTGATGAACATCACGCTTGTTGTCGCCGAAGAGTTAGCTGTAAGCCCAGAGGGGTAAAGCAGGGGTTACGTAGGTACATTTTAAGTCCCATGTGATAGGGGGCGACCCTGCCAAGGTCGCGAGATTGTTCGAAAGAGATACCGTGGCCCTGGCACATGGGCAACTGAAGGAACACGGGTGGGTTTTAGTCAGTAAAAGTCTGACATCACAGTCTGTCCCGCTCCGCCCAGAGCGGGAGACGTCATTTGATGATTTCCCATCCAAAAAAAATAAAAAAAATAGGGGCGACCCTGTTGCAATCAACTCGGGCTGCTACAGACAAATTCATATTAGAAAAAACCCAATAACAGTTTGCCAGACTTTTGAATAGAACTGAGCATTAGCTACAGAACAGAGTCAGTAAAAAATAAACAATAATAATAACTGTTACTTTTGGCGTAAGATTAACCGAACTTCAATATTAACTAACAGTTAATTGGGTATTTCAAGGATATCAAAGGTCGTAACTGCGATAAGACTAATCATTGTAGTTACTTCTACCGCTCGACCGGACTACAATAATATTATTATATTATACTTCTTGCAATAAATGTGTAAATATATTTTAGTTTAAGACTTCACATATTCATATTTTCTCTTCTTGGCCTCACACTATTGTCTATATTTCTTTTTCATTTCTCCTTTCGCAGGTCTGCTGGAAGACATTTCTTAAGAAATAAGCAGTACCTTTGTACTCATTGGTTGATTATGCCGCATCACTTTATATTTTAATGTTTGTAAATAAATAAAATATGTAAATAAATATTTACTGGTAAAACTAAGTTCGAACCTAAAAATGGCAAGCCCATTCCTCAAGTATATTTAGCTAAGATACATCTGCAGATGGATGTTGACCATCTTTCCATACCAAGACCCCTCCGTGCCTCGGAAAGCACGTTAAGCCGTTGAGTCCAGTTGTCATTTGTGTATCTTTGACAGCCATTCCAGTTCGTCAGAAGTCCGAAAGTTTGACAACCAGTCTTACCAAGGAGTAATACCCAGTAACTGGGTTGTGAACGTCAGATAGGCAGTCACTCCATCCTACTAATATTATAAACGCGAAAGTTTGTATGTATGGATGTATGGATGTTTGTTCCTCTTTCACGCAAAAACTACTGAACCGATTTGCATGAAATTTGGAACACAGTTAGTTTATAACCTGGATTAACATATAGGGTACTTTTTATCCCGGTAGTACGTTCCCGCGGGATATTTTCCGACCTCCACGCGGGCGAAGCCGCTGTCAAAAGCTAGTGTAAAAATAATGTTATTCAGCTGCATCCAGTTAGACTGGAAGTTGACCCCAATACAGTTGGGAAAAGGCTAGACAGATGTTGATGATGATGACACCTACAGATGCCTGTAGTCTTTTTTGACAACTCTTCTGTACTTTTTTGTTTATTTTATTAACACGTTAACTGCCATGTCGGACTATGTGTCCGACACTTTTTGTTCCATTCAGGCCTTGTCGGACTATATGACCGACAACACACCAAATCTAAACGTGTCGTTGCTGCCTGGCGGCCATGTTTATTACTCTTTCAGCTATATTAATTGTCCCGTAGAGCACAAAAACCACTGTGTCAATATAACTTTCGTTTACATTTACTATCATACACTTTGTGGAAAGTATGTTAAGTCAAAATAAAAGTAAGGAATTAAATTATAAAAACAGGCTGTATATAATGTAATAAATATGATAATATGTATTTATGGAATAATATACTCTATTTAAAGTGAAATAACACTAAGGACATTTTTTTACTTTTTCTGATTTTAAGCATGGCAGTTAACGTGTTAATACGGGTTAGATTTAGCTAATTATTGTAAAACAATCAAGATGACTGTATTAGCGACGATGCGAATATCTGCTGCATGATCTGAGGCAGCGACGCGACGTCCATGCATACGTGCGCGTGACCCGCTGGCAGGCGGCGCAGGAGTCTGTAAAAAACGGGCAGATTACAGATATGGATAGTTAGAGCACCATTATACAAAGTGTAACAGAATAAACGCAAGTCCTGAAAATAGTTTGTTCATAGTTGACTATTGAATCAATGCAGGAAACTTTTAAATGGGTGTTTGTTCCTAAAATTATATATTTTTCCGCCGATTTGCAAACGTAATCCGTGATTTTCGACCGGCCATTTTGTTCTGAAGTTCTGATTTCAAGGCGGAAAACTTTAATTCCAGACTCAGTTGTTAAATATTTCTTTATTATTTTCGAAATATTTCGTTCAAAAAAAATTTCATAGCTTAGATACTGTGCCACTTATCAGTGCTCAAATTGCGTAGAACACTTTCAACCACCAAGCGACAGATTTCCAAGCAAATTGCTAATTCTTCATGTTTGAAATGTTCGTCTGCTCAACATCTCAAATAACGTAATGAATGTTGTAGAATTGTCAAAATGACAGTTCTCGCTTTACCATGCCATTAGCTCGCTGACTTTCACTACGACATGAGTAATTCTCGTAAAACTCATGCCAATACGAGAGAAAACGTATCAGACAGTTTTACTTACGAGTTAGCTTCGTCACCCAAACTGCCAATGAATATCACGTGCGCCTGCACTCTGGGGTCCGATGTCAGTATCGTGCCTAGTTGTTCCGGTTGGATGCCGTACCTGGAGAAAAATTTGTGCATAATATTGATATCCTTTACAATTTCAAGGATAAACCCTAAAAAAATCAGTTTTTCTTGTAGTTGCAGATTATTTCCCGTAAATAGCTGGGTAGCCCCAGGGTAGCTGCGAAATTTGAGTCGTAAATCATATGTAAGGCAATATACAACCAGACACGGTTCATGGAAATAGCAAAAAGCGTAAAAAAAAAATATTTCGCAGGCTAACTTAATGCATCCTCCTTAAACAAAATTATTTTTTCGTCTCAGTCCGTCTGCGCCTAGGAACTAATGTAATCTCTTCACCACCCTTGGTTGACTGGTAGAGAATGTCTAAGGCATTAAGTCCGCCTTTGTACCTTTTTTTGTGTGCGAAAAGTTTAAATAAATAAACTAGAACTACACAATGGATTTTGGTGCGTTTTCATAATTTAGATAATTTATTCCGAAAGGTATATGTGATACTAGCTTCAGCCCGCGGCTTCGCCCGCGTGGACGTTAAAAAATTCACCATTTCACCCTCTAAGGAATGGAATTTCAAAAAACATTTTCTTAGTGGATACCTTACTCCTCACAAAGAACACACTTTCCAAATTGCATGTCTCTAGGACCAGCGGTTTAGGCTGTGCGTTGATATATCAGTCAGTCAGTCACTCAGGACTTTGAATTTTATATACAGGGAATCCAGTAATGAATGGATAACCTTGAAATGTCTTATAATATAACTTATGGCCGTTCAGAAAAAAAAAATGAAACAAAATATATCATAAGTAGTACCAAAGATATGATTTTTTTTTTAAAGAAAGGTCTAATTTTTTTTACCTTGTTTTACTTTTACGAACACTACGATCAGAAATGAATGGATTCCATCGGTTTGTTGTTATTTTATTATTATACACGAACTATGCTAATAGATAAACAGTGAATAGTATGACTAGCTATTGCACTTTTTTTTTTTTAAATAGCAAATTAATTAATTTTAGAAAAACTTTGCAAAATTTATTTTTTAAACAATGTTTAAACATCTTAGGTATAAAAAAATGTATGAATACATATATTTTGTTTCATTTTCTTTTCTGAACGGCCATAAATTATACTATAAGACATTTCAAGGTTATCCATGCATTACCGGACACCCTGTATATAGATAGCAAAGAAATATTGCTTTTTTTAAATGATCTACTGATGTTGGCTAGTAGATCCCACCAGAGCGAAACAGGGTAAGCGGGCCAGCGGGCCAGCAGATAAGCGTTAACCAAATAAGTAAAAATAAACTTTTCCGCTTGCATATCTCTATTTTTAATGCCCTTCGAAAGCACGAATTTAATAACGTTGGTTGGCACTCTTATTTATATCAAAAGCTACTGTGAAGTTTTTGACGCATAAATAAGCATCTAGATATATAGTCCAATAAGCGAAAACCGTCACTAGCTTCCAAATAAATGTGTTTCTATATGGTTACTGACCGTCTAAGGTTAGCGTCAGACAGTATGAGCACAATGGCCTCGTCTGCGTCTTCAGCGGCGATGCTGGAGATGGCGTGTTGGGCGGCGGGGAGTGTGTTGTCGCCCGACCAGCAGAACTGGGCGTGTGCGTGCATCGTGCGGATTATCTGCACACACGGGAAAAGGGGAAATTTTACATTTGGTCTAATTGTGCTCACGTTTCAAGCGATGTTGTTCAACACACGGCGAGGAAATATGTAAATATTCATTAACATTATTATTTTGTTACAAATACAGGATATTAGATAAATAAATACTGCAATCTATATAATTGAATAATGCATAAAATTGAAATTGACCGTTCGTAATAACCAAACTTAATAATGCTAAATAAATAAAAAAATCTTACAACTTAGAGCTTAATTATGCTTCGTAAATAAAAACAAAAATCTGTTTACAACTTGGCATTTTAGCCAACGTGGGGTTTGCTAGAAACATATCTATGGATACATTGAAAGATAACGTTTTTTTTAGAACTCTTTTTCCTTAGATTTGACATACGAAATCAATTTTGGGGATAACTCTAGTAACGTTGGTACTACGTACCTTCTTCTGCGCTTACCAAAATAGTTTCTTACTTATCTTAATTTGATGAAATTTGGTATAGGGATACTTTAACCTCATAAGCCCTCCAACAAAGAAGGACTAGATTTTATCGACATACCACGCAGGCAAAGCCGCGGGCAGGAGCTAGTTAAAAAAATATGAAATGTAACCTTTAGCCGTTCCTTCTCGTTCTCGGGCGGCCTGTCGACTGTGACGAGCTGCAAGGCATGCTCCTCGCCCGAGTGTCCCAGCATGTCGTACCGGATGCGCGCCTCATAGCCCGCCAGCGCCTCCGTCAGTAATACCACTGCTTCCATCGAACGCTCCAGGCGACCGTCGTAGGAGTTGAACCTGGGAATTGACGATGTGAAATAAAAATATTTAGATTTGTTCAGATTTCATTCATAATATTGTTGCAAACAGATTTTTGGACCCAAGTTCTTTAACGCAGAAGTAGGAGTAAATTATAGTAGACAAGTTACGGAAAAAGCGTTATGTCCCCTCCATAGGACTTTTTATTATATCAAATGTAAGAAGACAGTTAACGAAGTCAAGACTCACTAATAGTCCTCACTAGTAGACTTTTGGTGACGGAGATATAGAAGGTCAAAATTCCAACTTTTACTGATTTTAACGAAAAAAGGTTTTTAATGATAAAACACCAACTTTGAATGCCCCTGCACCCATAAGCATAATGTTCTAAATGCGTTATATTGCGCAGTACGGCGAACACCAAATGTTGACACCAAAAATAAAAGGCGTTTCCCAGCAAATATTTTGTGTTACTCAATTTGATGTAAAGAATACATAGCTGACGATTACGTGATATATGTTTTTACACTCTGTATATATAATATAAAGAGACAGAGTGAGTAGTTTTCGAGAGTGCTGAAGCCAATATGGAAAAATGAATATCCAAAATGGCAGCTGTGTAAATTTTCAACATGGGTGTCTTTTTTAAAGTTTCCACATGTTCCTTAGCCGATAGTGCGGTCAAAATGAAAACCCAAAATAGTGGCAGCAATTTTATTTTAATCTTCAGCACCCTCGAAAACACAAAAATTGCAACCATTTTTCCCTAGGAGACGAGGAAACAGAAAAAAAGAAGGTGACGCGATTCGACAAGGTGGGTCGAGAGGGTCAGAAATTTCACGCAAACGAAGTCGAGGCCAAAAGCTAGTGTTATAATTTTGAAGGTATAGTGAACAGTGTGAAAAGTACACTTAAACTCCGTAGAAAAGGGAGGATCGTCCGACCAGACGGCAAACCGACGATTGATGTCGGGACGTTGTACATAAACTAATTACGCGGACGATTGATATCGCGACGTAGTTTATATCCCAATAGGGTATTTTCCGTTTTTTTAAAAACAGTTTCTTTTTGAAGACTGGGAAGAAATATTCAACAGAAAAATAAAATTTATCTAATCAATGTCCATTTTACGCGTTAGAAGTGAAAAAAATCTAATTTAGTTTTAATGGTTTTGAATTTACCGCCAAAACGCTCTGTGCGCTGACGTTTACCGTGTGACGTCATTTTTGTGTATATTGAATTTTGACTTAGGTATGTGATCTGTGCTCGATCTGTAAATCTCGGAGTGGATTTAGGACATATTTAGGATTTTTGGAATGGATTAATGGAAATACAATGGAAGCTGGTTTTATAAAAGCCGATAGTGCAAATCTGACACAGTAGATGTTTTTATGGTTGGAAATTTCTTTGCAAACAACCCCGATTTTTGTGCTACGGAGTATAAATAGTTTATGTGGCGCAGTTTTAGAAGTATTTGTACACAGAGGCACCACAAACCAGTAATAACATTTTCTATCCATTTGAGATACGAAATTAGTTGATCGAAATACTGTTTACAACTTGTTTACACAAAGCTGACGTCACCGACGTCATCGTACGGAGCGTTTTGGTGGTAAATTTAAAACCATTGAAAATAAATTAGATTTTAATCACTTCCAATGCAGAAAATGGAGATTAATTACAAAAAAAAATATAATATTCCTTCACAGTCTTCAAAATTAAATAGTTTTTAAAAAAGTGGAAAATACCCTATTGCGCGGTAAACTGTGCTTGTGCGATGCAGAATGTTGCTTGCGCTACACAACTATATAATAAGCCCGGACATACCTGTACATGCTGCCCGACACGTCAACGACGAGGCGCAGGCGCTTGGGCTTGTCTGGCGGCGCGCCAGGCGGCGGCTCTTGTTCCGTGCGGCGCCGGTAGATGGAGCGCTCGCCCGCCAGCCCTGCGGCGAGAGAACTTTGTTACTGCTATAGCCAATCTATGCCACATGTCCCGGAATTAAGGCACATCATCATACGCCTACTAATACTAGCTGACCGTACAGACGTTGTCCTGTTTCCTAGAACTCGATAGCAGCTCCATCTGTCGGGCTGATTTGTGAATCTAAACCATCCAGGGTGCCACCCAAACGCATACAAAAAAATCATTCAAATCGGTCCAGCCGTTTAGGAAGAGTTC
Source organism: Aporophyla nigra (assembly GCA_947507805.1). Taxonomy (NCBI): domain Eukaryota; kingdom Metazoa; phylum Arthropoda; class Insecta; order Lepidoptera; family Noctuidae; genus Aporophyla; species Aporophyla nigra. The sequence goes on from OX382305.1 coordinate 5,515,951, forward strand.
AGTGACATACATACGTACAGTAGAATTATATATATAAAGATTATAAAGCTGAAGAGTTTGTTTGGTTCGTTGAAAGCTATAATCTCAGGAACTACTGAATGGAATTGAAAAAATCTTTTAGTGTTGAGTAGCCCATTTATCGAGGAAGGTTATAGGCTATATAACATCACGCTACGACCAATAGGAGTGGAGCAGCAATGAAAAATGTTGAAAAGGGGGAAAATGTATTCCTTTGAGAGCTTCCGTTGCGTGCGCACGGATGATTCGATGCAAAAGGGAAGGTCGGGGAGCAAGACATTTAACGCGGATGAAGTCGCGGGCAGAAGCTAGTATGTTATAATCTCACTGAATTTTTAAAACCTCGCTTTCTGCGTCCCAAATATTATGCTATAATTATAACGTCTTAAGCACATCGAGTCAGAAAATAGCTGTGGAATTAACCAAAAGAAAGAATCGGTAGCGATTACACGACACTTTAACTTGAACCGTCTACATATTAATATAACTTTAAACTCAACGTTTTGTTCTTTCTGTGTACTCGTTGAGCACTTAGTTAATGATGTACAACCATTGGTTCCTACATTGTTAGAACTTTTGAATTCTGCAATCAATATTTCACCCACAGATTGGCCGCCATGGCCAAAATACGGTTTTGTGAACTATTTAACCTGTTTTTAAGCTATATTTTTTTTTATTTAGATTAATTAAAAATATTACGCACGCGGACAGACGCATAAGTATAAAGATCGCGCATACCTTACTCTGAAAGTCATTAAACATAAAAGAAAATGTGATACATTAACATATTTGGACCATTAAAAGTAGCATAAAATCCGTTTATAACTAACCTTCAATAATCTTGCCGTCGTCCAGTTCTCCGCTGGTCTGGTGCCTGCTCCAGTGCCGTTCTTTCTTCTTCGCTTGAAGTTCAGCTAGCACTCCACGTAAGGCACCTATCTGTAACATTAAGAATACCCTAAAATCAAAACTTTCGGAAACATTCTACACTTTAATACACTATCAGAAGGTCCATTCTCGTAATTAAAAACATTGACAATCTAATCACAGTCTTCTCTCAGCAGCACGGTAAAGTTAAACTTGTCAAAAAATTTGAAAACTTGAGGTATTTTTGAAAGATTGAGACTGTGAACGGTCTTAAAATTACGGGAATTGCCCCACAGATCTATAAAACAGTCCAGAACACGATTCCATAACAAGGAAGAAACCAGTAAGGTGTGAGGACACTGAGAACTTCGTAAGAAAAGATAGCATTTAAAATCTTTTACATATATCTATGCCAGTACAATCTTCTCTTTCTCATTCTTCCCTATCACATAGGACTTGAATAAAACTGGCGAAATGTGGGTGTACATACTAGGATTCTCCTCTGCCTAACAGTTTGGAGAATTACAGACATGAATTTACTATAGGATATAATATTTTGTAAAACAACAGGCTATAAATTATAATCCAAAAGATACAGCTGGGAGAGACACAGTAGGTTTAGTAAACACCGTTGGCAAGAAGAGTTATCTAAGTTCCAAGATGGCAGCGGCGGCTAGAATACGAATAGAACACCACATGATATTTTTTACTGAAGATATGTTTAGAAGCGTTCAGAGTGGTGCCGGACGAATAGAAACATCCCATTTCTTCCCGTGGGTGTCGTTAGTGGCGACTAAAGGACTTACTAGAGAATAGGCAGCAGCGTTCATTTACATGCATTTACCACCATACAGGGATCGAAAAGCCGCTCGCCAAACGTGACGATTCTGGCAAACCCCCCTTATTTGGGGGGAGGCCTGTGTGCAGCAGTGGATGTTTTTCGGCTGTAATTAGGAATAATAATGTTTAGGTGGTACATCTTTTTAACCGACGAAAAAAAACGGAGAAGGTTATCAATTCGACGCGTATATTTTTTTTTTTTTGTTTTTTTTTTATGTATGACCACGCATAACTTTTTACATAGTAGTCCGATTGTGATAATTCTTTTTTTATTGGAAAGGGTATACTCCGAGGGTGGTCCCCTATAAATTCGAAAACAAAATCGAACCTTAGGGTCGGAAAACAGGGGATGATTGATTGTTCACTCATTGATCGTAATGTATAACCACGCATAACTTTGTACAGAGTAGTCCGATTTTGATAATTCTTTTTTACATACTTAACTCACGCTGTATTCTCCAAAGCAGTAGGCAAAGGTATAGCACACCCACTTTTCGGCAGTTCTGTTTTAAGTCTCATAAAAAGGGGGCGCTTATGTTTAACCGGGGTATGGAACCTCCTAATATCGTCACCTGTTGTTGCACGGCTCTATGGAACTGACCATAGAGCTTAGCATCGAACTCGCTCATATTGATCTCCTTGAGGCGCTCCTCGAAGGCTTTCCTGTTCATCTCCCGCGCAGCCTGTTTTACGTGTTCCGGGACGTCGTCCTTTTCAGCTTGGGAAAGCTGAAAAATAATGTTTTGTATCAAGTTTAACAGATTTCATAAAAAAATGGCTGAGATTCAAAAACCGTACTTCGAAAGTCAACTTAGGTTAAGTAAAGTACCTACACGTTTAATACGAATCTTAACCATAGGTTTAGACCAATAAGGTTCATATTCATTTGAAATGCTTAGTGTACTGAGCTTGAGTAAAGTCAACGTACGCTGTATAGAGCTCGTACATTAAGGCTGCTGTCCTTTTATTCGCCGTTTGTAAAAGCGTGATCAAAAATGGTATGTGAAATCGTAAAATTGTTGTTATTAATTGGTAAGGCTTTCATAAAAAAATTAGGTTCAAAAAATTGGGTTCAAATTCTATTATTGGAAAGCCCCATTAGCCCTGCCCTGCCCCTGCCCTATTAGGTCTAATAATAGAATTTGAACTCAATTTCCTTACATCGGTCTTTGTAATTTTTATTTCCAGAATATACTGTGTGCTTTATATATAGGTACTCTAATGCATTTTCTTTTTTTTAATTTCTTCCACCATGTAATCATTTGCGACTACCCTTACCTGATGAACATCGTGTCCTTTATCCAATCTATAAGGCCCGCCCTTCCCGCCCAGGCCGGCCGTGTCCCGACCGCCAGTACCTCCCGCCCAAGTGTTGCCTCCCACGTGAGGCTCGTTCTTCGGATCCTCTTTGCCGTGCTTAGGAGAGGATGTGTCTTTACTGGAAATAATTTTATAAATGATTATATTTTTATGAGAAGTATGTAAAAAATAAGACATGTTACGTCCACCCCAAATAAATTGGGATAAGGGCAAGAATGAAAGAGAGAAAAATAAAATCAAAAATCAATCAAAATCAAAAGTCATTTATTCAAATTAGGCTGAGGATCAGCACTTTTCGAACGTCAAAATTACAAAAGACAGTCCCCCAAAACGCCCACCCGTCGCGCACTTCCTAGTGCTTTAGCTGGGAAGAAGAAGTGGCCAACAAACTCCCCAGCAGCACAGCTGCTAATAGATTTATTTATCACACAAAATATTTTTACAAGAATTTTTATAAGAAGCGACCGCTATCTCCACAACTCAGTTTCTGGATAAATCGATACCCCTAGGATAGACTTATCTAAATCAGGGTTCTAATTATTGGGTTTCTGTACCCGTATCGAAGATTATATAATTAGGCTGGCAAGGTTCACTCACCCACTATGCCTGTCTATGGTCATCTGTATCTTCTTGAGCGCCTCCTTGGAGCGGCCTTCGAGCACGCCCTCTATCGGCAGCCCGCTGGCGTGGAGCACCTCTAGTAACGTGTCAGCCAAGTCTTTGCTGTAGCGGTCGAAGTCGAATACGTTGCCGATTGCAGTCGCCAAGTCTTCGTTGGGATATTTCTGCAAATACAAAACTTTGTAGGTTTCAGATAACTCGAAACTTGGCAATGTTTGTAGAACTCAAAACAATCCCTGTTACTTTTTATGGCTTAAATGTCTTATTTCAGAAAATGGTGTTTAAATTTAATATTTATTCACGAATCCACAAATGAGCAACTGTCAACCATATTGAAAGGTTCATAAGTGTTGTGATAAAATAAGGATAGACTGATTTAATAAACGAAATGTTTTAATGAATTATAAGAGCAGCCATTACTTGAGAGTTCTTTCTAACGATAAGTTTAAAGGTATCCGATTTACGTTCCTATCGCAGTCGAAAAGGGCTCAACTTCTACAAAAAAAAAGCGAAAACTCCTAACAGTTCTTCCACCTAACTTAAACACAGGAAAGTTGAATGAGAATTCTTTTTTAACTTTGGCTTCAAAAATGAATAAATAATGAAATATCAAATCGAAATGTGAGAGATTAAATACCGTGGGGAATCCAGGCGTTGATGATTTAATAAATCTTAGTTGACAAACTAACCTGCAAATGTTTAACAATATTGACCAGCTCCCTGGTAGAGTACGGATATGTTAGCTGTCCCTGATCAGCCTTGTCCCTTAGTATCGCGAACGCTTGAACCAGCTTCTTCATGACGTCCTGCGGTACGTCCGGCCCGTAAGAACGCAAGAGTTCCATCTCAGACTCTACGGAGGGGTTGTCGACGGCATGGCAGGAGAATAGGTCACCTGGGCAAGAAAATAATTAAATGATATACGTAGATCAAGATTTTCTCTAATAAACATACGGATACGAAGAAGAGTATGCGCTACAAGAATCATAGTCTATCTTCCGAGTACGAACTCGCCATGATGAGACTAACATAGAGAGTTATATTTGCATATTTTCTTATCGATTAAAAACTCTATGCAATTTCAAAAAACTTTTCAATTGTTTTGAGTCTCAGCTCAAAGATCGTCATTTGTCACTCAAAACAATTAAAAAGTTAAACAATTTCTTCGTGCACAAAACCCAACAGAAAGTTAACATCATTCAATAATAGGTGCGCTACTACTAAAAATATCTTACCTAATGATGCGAAGAAATCATTGCCCAAGAACGGGAACCCAGGACGATTCGCCAACACAATCATTCTAAAATTATCATGTACTGGTATGAAACTAGACACATCGCCTCCAGAACTTTCCAGCATATGCTTAGGCACTATTCTCCGACCATCACTCAGAATCATTTCCCCATTTTCCACTAAAGTCTTCAGTATACAGGTCACGTGTGTCGGGGCTTTGTCAGCCTCATCAACCACTAAGACATGGCCGTATTTCACTGCTTTTACTAAAGGAGAATCTTCGTAGACCACTACACCATCTTTGACTGTCGGCTGCACAGTCAAAGACTGCACAGTGGTATCTCTATGCAGTTGTATGTACTCTCTAGGTCGGTTCAGCAACTGTAGCAGTCTGTCGGCAATCTTGTTCTTTCCTACGCCTTGGTTCCCGACGAGAAGTAAGTGATTTCCAAGCAAAAAGTCCTGCAGTAACCATTCTAGCAAGCGCATATGTTGAGGTACGTCGTAGAATAAAATATCCGGGACTTTAGTTAAAGCATCAGTTTTGAAGATTTCTGTGCTTGTGTTGCCAATAGTAAGGATATTGTTATTTACAGAACATTTCACTTTGGTTTCTGCTGGATTGTTTCCGAAGATACCGAAGCGTTTTGGCGGTTCAATGCCCAACTTCTGAGAAGCGCCATCTAGCGCTCTTCTAGCTAAGTTTGGCAGGAATTTTGCCAAAAACGTTTGTTGGACGGTCTCATAGGCTGAGTCGGTTGGGTACTTGGACATTCTGCTGGCGATCCTGAGGAGTTGGCGAGTGGATAGAGAGGATGACAGGTTCTTTAGAGTACTGTCTTCTGACTTTCGAAGTTCATCTGCTAGATTTATAATGGAGTGGAGTGGTTGAGATATTTCGCCGTACTGGAAGCAAAAAATATTGTACATTATTTTATGTTAATCTCTTTGGGTGAAGCGAAGTTTTGATACCAGATTAATGTAGAATATAGGTGTTACAGTCATAATTGTTCCACTGGAAGAGAGAGATGGAGATGTACAAAAAGAACAGCAGCATCTCTTTTTCCAACGGAACAATGACTGATTTATCACTTCACAATACAGTACCTTGTATCTAAAGAATTCCATCTTTAAGATACAATAACCGTCAAATTATAACTGACTTAAAAAAAGAAAGACGTTATGGATTTGCTCAGTCTTTTTTATATTTGTAAGTACACCAATTTCTCCGCACTATTAAACCTGATGGGCCAATACGATTATAATTTGATCAGGATTTTTTTTAAATTTAAATTTATCTTTTCTACTTTGTGTATGTTCAAGATGTGTTACTGTGTTACAAAACTCGTGTTGGCACACGAGTAAAAAGTTAAACAAGGTATACCCTATCCAATGAAATATTTTTTATTAACATCGGACTACTCTGTGTAAAGTTATTCGTGGTTATACATCACAATCAGTGAGTGAACAATCAATCATCCCCTGTTTTCTGACCCTTAGGGTTTGATTTTGTTTTCCAAATTTATATGGGACCACCCTCGGAGTATACCCTTTCCAATAAAAAAAGAATGATCACAATCGGACTACTATGTAAAAAGTTATGCGTGGACATACATTAAAAAAAAAAAAAATACGCGTCGAATTGATAACCTCCTCCGTTATTTTTCGTCGGTTAAAAAAAAAGAATTACAGTCTATGTACAAAGTTTACTCACCAAGCTGTTAATAATAAATATTTCCTCAGATTTGCTCAAGTTCCTCATCTCATGAAAGATGAAGAGGCTTAATATCTCAGGGGACAGCCACTGTTGCCCGCGCCCGAGGACTGGTGGCTCTGCTAAAGCAACGATCCTGAAAGCGATCATTAGTTATTGTAATTAAAACTTTATGTGAATGGGCATAAAAGTAAAAAGGTTTATACAACCACTTTTATACATAAATAATATTTTATAAACCAGTTGAGACTGCTGTTTCCTATGTGACTACTCTAAGAAAAAACACCGAAGCAAACTCAGAGGTCACAGTTGCTTTAAAAGTTCAGAAATAATCTTCGTCAGATCATGGACCATGACGTTTGCAATGGTTTCTTGCGGTAAGACCCACACAGATTTCAGATCACCCACACAGATGATGTTATACTGTACCTGAAAGCCGGATGTATCTTCTTGACCCCATTTTTCTGGAGCTGTTCCTCAGTAATGCCTATCTTCAGCAGCTCGTCGTATCGGTCGTGTCGCAAGAGTCGCGTGCCGTCGTGTAGCTGCAACTCTCTATCGTGGACTAACCTAATATCAGAGAATATATCACAATAATGACTTTATGTGTGCAAGAATCGTTTCGACTGGAATATAGATGGAGCTTTTACACATTATAATTTATCTATACACTTTTACTTACAAATAAATAAAATTGATGTCTCTGTCAAAATAACATGTTTTACTAAGTGCATATGATATTAAAGAGTAAACGGTACTTAAACGTAAAAGTATTTTTGGCGTGATTATAAAAATGCAATGCACTCCACATTACCGGCGAAGTTTTAAGAGCAAATATGGATCTAATAAATCAGCAGTACCGTGTGGTGCCGGACGTAAAGAATAACACCACCCCATTTCTTCCCGTGGGTGTCGTAAAAGGCGACTAAGGGACTTACTAGAGAATGGGCAGCAGCGTTCTCTATGCATTTTACCACCATACTGCGATCGCCAACCCGCCTGCCAAGCGTGGCGATTATGGCAAAGCCCCCCAAATTGGGGGAGGCCTAAGTCCAGCAGTGGACGTCTAACGGCTGAAATGATGATGAAATCAGCAGTGCCATTAGTTTACTTATTCTATGTCATACAATTATTTTTATAGTAGTCATTGGAATAAATATTTATTTCATTTCTCCCTTTCTTTCTTCTCTTTTTTTTTTCACCGGGAGGCGACGCCCTCGAATGACATAATTAGAATGGCCTTATTGGTGATGTTCTTCAGAAAGGTCAGGCGCTCGCAATTGGTGTACGTATATGACCAAATATATGAACGTAAACGAGGCAAAAGGCTGTTACATGGATCGTAACAGGTGGCGTTCTGTAGATTCTGCCAACCCCTTTGGGAAGAAGAGAGTGTATGTATGTATATATTATTTCTTAACTACTCCATCAAACACCAGTACCACACATTCTGCATTGTCAACATATCCGTACTCACCTATGCAAAACAGCAAGCGTACTAGCATGTATCCTATGCAGCCCATCTAGAACAGCCATATGGCCCTTCAAAGCTGCTTCAACCAACGCTGAGTTCCTCCACACAGTGTCCCCATTGTCCAGGGTAGTTCGCTGTTGCACCAGGTCTCTGGCTGTCATGTCTTGGTACAGGACTATAGGCTCTACTGTATAGCCTAGTAAGGATGATAATTGCGAGACTAGGAGGCTTTTGCCACAACCTTTTGGACCTGTGGATGGAATTTGAGAATGATTAAAGTCATATATATATTCGACGGAGGCTAATTGTTATTTTGCATAGTCCAAACTTGTGAGCGACAGAATATTTGGGCTAAAGATTGGTGCCGACTATGACATTGGTCGGTTAGCCGTTCATTCGGTTGTAAAGAGGCCAACTAATCGGCCAACTAGTCGGCCAAGCCGATCACAGTTTCGGGGGTTTTCGGCAATTTCCGTGACGCTTCGTTTACAATAGATTCGCGCGTAAGTCGCATGTCGTTTATGAATATGAATTTCTTTTTTATTTACAAGTTATTATTTTGAGACTAACTGCGGAGTGTGGGTGCGAAGTTAGACCCAAATGCCTGTATGGGCAAGGGCATGAGAAATAAAGGCCAAAATACCGATTCATTGACTCAAATAACTAAAAACTTACTAACCAATAATACAAAAGTCTCCAACACTATGACTCAGCAACAATTCGTTCAGCAGCTCACTCTGATAGTCCGTCTTGACCACACGCCTATCGTCAACCCTCTGCTTTCTACCACCAAAAGGCACGCTAAACTGAGACTTAGCACCATCAATTTCCATAGTCACTGAGGCCTGATTTCCTTGTACCATGACGTCTTTCTGAGATATTTTCCAGTTTTTTCCAGTATTTATGCGCAGGTTATGGAGAACTGCTTCAACGTTCTTCACGTGTTCTCTGGTGAGGAAGGAATGGTAAGGATAGAGGAGGTAGATTAGTTTATGTATTGGGATGTTTGGGTTCCGTTCCTGAATAAAGAGAAAATAATATTATTATAGTGCAAATCTCGGGGTTCATTCGATTAATCGAGTCACAGAAGAATCGATAACAACATTTTTTTACCATTCTAACTAAATTATTAATTTGTTCAGGTTTGCTACCAAAAGCAAAGACAAAGGTTTGATACAAAAGAATTTCACTGAAATTCAGAGTGTACATTATGAATGATAAACGATTTTATTTCTGTAAGTAGGTTTGTATCAACACTTGTACACACCAATCATATTTTAAATGTAGTTGAGGTCGGTGTTTCCTATCTGGCTACTCAGAAAAGAATGTTCGAAACTTATCAGACTTCACAGTCTCTTTTAGAGTCCATTCCATAATCTTGGTCAGACAATGTTTAGACCACGTAGATTGGTGACTTAAATGGTTTTTGAGACAATAACCACACAGATTGACTGGCCTGTTAGTCTAGTGGTTAGTGACCCTGACTGCTAAGACTGAGGTCGTGGGTTCGATTCCCACCCAGGACAAATGTTTGTGTGATGAGCACGATCATTTGTTCTGTGTCTGGGTGTAATTTATATATAATATGTATGTATTTAGAAATATAGTATAAGTATGTTTATCAGTTGTCTGGTTACCAAAGTACAGGCTCTGCCTAGTTTGGGATCAGATAACGATGTGTTGGTAGTCCTAAGATATTTAAAAAAAAAAAAATCGAGTGGACCAGTCCAGTCAGTGCACGAATTTGTCAGTGAGTCATAGTCATAGTAGTCATTAGCGTTTTCAGGACATAGTCAATATTAATGTCAAGTCTTTGCCTACCGCTGGGCCTAGGATGCTTATGAGGATCATCAAACATTTAAAGAAGGTAGATTCACCAGTTTCATTGTTTAAATAAAAATACACAAAATGTGATAAGAACGAAGCTTCACTTTTCATTTATTTACGGTATTATACCGACCACAAATCTCAGAAGCAAAGTAACCATACACCATCGAAAGAATAGCCCCCCTCTTTTATGTGACAAGGGAGATACATTTGACCTTGAGCGACCCCATGATATGCACGCGATTCCATCATCAGAGTAACTTGCCGCCAAGGTCAAGATGGGAAGTAAATATCTATAGTTTGTAAGTTTTCGGTGTCACTTGGTTCGTTCCAAATATGTTGCCTTTTTGTGGGGTGAAAAAAAGGGGTACTGGGAATTCAATTTGTGAATGGCATCGTGTTGTGTGCATTTGCGGAGAAAGTAGAAAGCCCTACAGTAGATAGGTTTATCAAGCTACATGTCAGACATGGGGTTTGATAAATCTTACTCTGATTGTGATGATTTAGTTTTTATTATTTGACATACGTGGGCTACTAATATAGTTTTAAAATAATTTCTTTAGACCTTCGAAGTCTGAAAATAAAAGGTTTGAATGCCCTCGATTCTGAGTTGCGTTGGATGCTGTGTCTTCTAATTTTTTAAATTGCTTTTGTCGTATTAAATAAATAAATCCGGTTACGTAAACCGCGTTGTTGTTCTGAACTAAGCAATGGATTTTGATGCGGTTTTGATCATTTAGGCAATTTATTCCGAAAGGTTTGTGCATGTAATACTACTAATATTCAACTAACGAAATCTAGAGGTCAGGTTTAAGTCGTAAAAACCGTGCTAACTAGATGCAGAAGTAACAGTAAAAGTCAAGTTACTAGGGGGCAAGTTTTGTATAAATTAACTATATTTTATTTTATATTTACATTTTATTTCTTTCTACCAGTGTTAAAAGGTTTTCCAATGGTTTAAATACGTGCTCACTATTTCAAAGACACTTATTTTATTATACCACGTAATAAAAAAAAAACCGTAGTTAAACAAACAAACGTTCACAGAAGCAGTAGTCAGTTTGCATTCCTAATTTCTCTTGAATACAAACTTTACTCATTAACGTATCAGATTAGTAAATATCGTGTCCTGTAGCGATTAATACCTCCACCAAGGTCGTACGTTTGCATTTTAAATAGAAAAACTTTTCAAATCTTACCTACAGTCTACAGTAGTACGATGACATTACTTAATTAGCAAACTTTACAAATTATATTATTACTGTCAGTGGATGGCAAAAAGGGGAATCACGCGATATTTTTTATTTTTCATTTCCTTAAATATTTTCCAGAATGAAGTTGTTTAGAATACATAGCATTTCCTTTCATTAAAATTCTTTTTATGTTTTCTAGTTTAGAGTTTAAATAAAAAAATGTTAAAATGTATTATGCTCAGAAACATTGTAACACTTATATACAGGTATAAGTGGTTAAATGTTTTTGAAGAACCTTTATACCGTTTTTTTTACTGAGGGGCACATTGGGCACCCCACATGCATTAAAGTATCTTAGAAAATGGGGTGTCCAATGCAGCTATCCTTACTCCTTATATAAGAAAAACTCAAACAAAATGAGAATTCATTATAGTTATTGAATTAATTGAAATAAATGGTAGGAATCTATTTCAATTAATCACAATAAATTATTATTTTTGTTTCTTTTAAATCAAGAGCGTTCGCAAACGGCTTACAATCGGTGCCCGATTTTTTATAAGAGGATAAAGAACAGTATAGATCAAATTTATAAACCGTGTGTGTTCATATGTACATCCTAAAAAAGTCAAATCAGACCGATAGCAAGACCTACAACGTAATTTCTTAGTCCTACTGACCGACTCAGTGATTTCTTCAGTTGAAGCTCGATGCCCCTAAGGCCGCCACCAATATATGGGCAGCCACCTCAGAATGCAGGCTCTCCACAGAAAAGTTGCTGCAGCTTCGGGCTGATCAACGCGTACATAGCTAAACGCTATTCTAACTTGAAGATGTGTCTATCAAGAACTTACCAGTATAAGGGCAGCCGCCTGCAGGCTGTCTACAGGGAAATCTGGCAAGTTGACCTGCTGCAGCTCAGGGCTGATCAACGCGCATATAGCTAACAGGAGCTGTTCCAACTTGAAGAAGGGTCAATAAAGAACTTACTAGTTTAAGGGCTGCCGCCTGCAGGGTGTCTACAGGAAAGTCGAGCAAGTTGATCTGCTGCAGCTCCCGGCTGATCAACGCGTACGCAGCCGACAGGAGCTGTTCCAACTTGAAGAAGTGTCTATAAAGAAGTTACCAGTATAAGGGCAGCCGCCTGCAGGGTGTCTACAAGGAAGTCAGGCAAGTTGACCTGCTGCAGCTCAGAGCTGATCAACGCGCATATAGCTAACAGGAGCTGTTCCAACTTGAAGAAGGGTCAATAAAGAACTTACCAGTATAAGGGCTGCCGCCTGCAGGCTGTCTACAGGGAAATCTGGCAAGTTGACCTGCTGCAGCTCAGGGCTGATCAACGCGCATATAGCTAACAGGAGCTGTTCCAACTTGAAGAAGGGTCAATAAAGAACTTACCAGTATAAGGGCTGCCGCCTGCAGGCTGTCTACAGGGAAGTCTGGCAAGTTGACCTGCTGCAGCTCGGGACTGATCAAGGCGTACGCAGCCGACAGGAGCTGTTCCAACTTGGCGCCGTCCACGCGGGGAGCCTCCTCTTTTAACACGCCTAAGTGTTCCTGGGGACAAAGGAGTTATTATAAATTATAATCATTATAATATCTTATCGTATCTTACTTTTCCTTTTTTTTGTGTGTTTGGTCTTTCTTTTCGTCATGTTTACCGCAAATACATATAATTTTTTTCTTTTCATTTATTATTATAATTTCTTCCCGTGTCTGTCGGAAAAGGCGACTAAGGGACTTACTAGAGAATGAGCAGCAGCAGTCTGTATGCATTTTACCACCATACTGCAATAGCCAACCCGCCTGCCAAGCGTGGCGATTATGGAAAACCCTCCAAATTGGGGGAGGCCTATGTCCAGCATTGGACGTCGTTTGGCTGAAATCATGATTTATTGTTTTGAATCTATCGAAGTAATATTTATTATGTACGTGTGTTCAACTGCTCTAGGATAAGGTAGGCCATAACAGTTCCCCCCCAGTGGGTTCCCGCATTGACGAGGGGGGGGGGGGGGGCTCAGTAGCCATGGTTTAGAACCCGACGGTGAAGCTAAGAGGAACCCGAGGAGGGGCCGCTCGTCAGGGCTTTTCCGCTCAAAGTCGACGACGTAGCGGCCAACGCAGTGTCGTTTGGCGACATCGCGAGGGTTGGAGGCCGCGGTGGGAGAGGAGTGCCGGTATTGAGGCGCGCCGCTCTCCCTACCTACCGCGGCCTGAACGGGGTCGCCACCGTCCGATGGCGAACGCGGTGGGGCCGCAGGGGAAGAGGAGTGTTGGTATAGCGTTGGCCAGTCTCCCTATCCCCTGCGGCCGAAAACTGGTAGGCAGCGGGGCCACAGTCCTAACCCGTCGCAGGGGGACCAAGGGTGTCATTCAAGGGGTCGTCTGGCGCCTATATGCTAATTGGTCCCCGAGGTGGTCACGGCGTGTTATGTGTTCATGCGCGCCGTGAATGGGGGTATCCCCCAGAGGTGGGTCCGGCGACGGACAACGGCGGCGGGTTCGCGGAAGAGTTTTTGAAGTGAAAACTTCTTTAGCGGCGTTGAGCACTTTTTCTGTAATGGGTATAAAATCTTAAACTCGCGTCAGGACACGTGACCTGATCGAAAAAGCGTAGGACGGATGGAGAGTAGACAGCTATCCCCTCTCTACGGCGCGGCGAAAATGTATGCCTGGGCCTACTGTTTCGTTTAGGCGGCGCAGGGCGCTTGCGCGAATGTTCGTCTATGTTACAGCGTGCCACGCGCATCCATGGATGGTGACAGCTGATGGCTCGACCGTCTGTGTAGTGATCACATTGTTGTGTATTCGTAAAATTCGTGAATATAAAGTGCTTAAAATATGGAAATTGAACAACAAATTATTCCCTAACCATTCCAAAATATCAAACATGCTCAACGTTAATAATCAAGTTTTCACTTCTGCCGGCACTCCCGGAGTGCAATTTTTTCGCTCCCGTGTTCCCGCCATAAGCGGTGTAGGAGGACACCGTGGAGTTTTAGTGGGTTGGAGTCCCACATAACTGCGCTATTTCCCCTTAGTAGCGCAGTATGCATGAGCTTTTCTCCACGATAAAAAAAAAAGACCATAACAGTTGAACTAAAAGAACTGAATTGCTACGAAGTACAAGCGCTATCGAAATCTAATTTTCACCATTGGCTTGTACCAACCGTCCATATAAATATTGTAATACTAGCTTCTACCCGCGACTTCGTCCGCGTTAAATTTCTTGTTCCCCCGACCCTTCCCGTCACGTCGTATCGCCTACCCGTGCGATTTTCCCCGTTTTTGCAACATTTTTCATTACTGCTCCTCTCCTCTTGGCTGTAGCGTAATGTTATATAGCCTATAGCCTTCCTCGATAAATAAGCTACCCAACACAAAAAGAATTTTTCAATTCGGACCAGTAGTTCTTGAGATTAGCGCGTTCAATCAAACAAACAACTTCAGCTTTATAATATTAAGTAAAACAAAGTCGATTTTCGTGTCTGTCTGCGTGACAGCTTTGTGCTTCTGATTTTAGTGCGGTTTCATTATTTATCATTTAGAGAATTTATTGCGGAAGGTTTATGTGTTTAATATTTTACTTCTACTTTACTTCACTGAAATCTATATTTTTCAAAATGTCGCTATTGCACCCGAACGGAGTAGCCTGCTCCCTAAGCAAGAAATCCGAAGTTTCGGCGGGTTTTATGGGAGTTTCCAACTCCGTATCACAAACGGATATAAGATTGGTTCGGAACCTGAGCAAAAAATGAATGACGGCACTATTTGACAGATTTCTCAACTCCTGATGTGTTTTAGCCCGTCCAATATTTTTTTAAATCGTCTGTAGGATTCAGTTCCAAGTTTCGAACTTCTTTCAGACGGGTCCATATCTTTGCTGACGGAGTTAAAGAGTAGGGCCCAGAGGCCTCATTTCATAGAACTAATCAGGATATATCATATAAATCATAATCATTACAAACTTGGTGCACGGTAGAGGAACGCTAAGTTCTGAATCACAAAGTCACAATATATTATTACACTTTTTATTCCGCTGTATTTTCGTCCTCAGCACAAACAAAAGAACATTCCAACCTCTACATTTTAGCATCAAACTTCTCATTTTATACCGAACTAGCAAACCTTTGATAACCCGAAAATAAACAAAGACATAAAAATACCTGCTGCTTTACATAAAGTAACAAAAACTAACAAACGTAAATCATGGGAATTTACTTTAGCAAAACGTTAAATGATTCAGTTAGGGTTGAACATCACGGCAAATTAATTTCTGTCTGGCAATTATGATAATGAATAGACTGCACCACGAAACTATGCGATGTTTTGATAATGGAGACTAGACTTTTGATGGATCGTTTTAACTTTATAATGTGGTGGTACAGTTTTAGTGAAAATTGTTTTGTTTTCGCTTCAATTCAAATTAACCGTAATGTGGTTTTGATGTTCGTTTTCCAAATTATAATTTTCAGTCATTTATTAATGCTATCACTAACTTACTAAGTGTGATGATCACGGTCGAATTTTAAATCACGTTTTGTAGTGGTTATTCAAACGCATTTATTTTCAAATTTAATGACAGATCTAAGTTTATATATGTTTCTTTATACTCTACGTAATTTATATTATCTTGTATAACCGGCACCCTAATTGCGTAACACACTATCAATCAGAATCGGAATCATTTTGAAGCATATTGCTAATCCATTGCTTCAAGTGTTCGAAAAATTTATTAGCTCAACAGCGTAAATAACGCAATGAATGTTATGAATTATGTAAATATAAGACATTCCCACTTTAGTGTGTATCGTAATCACCCATCACTACACAGTATAAATCAATGTCGCTTCCCTTTGTCTGTCCCTATGTATGCTTAGATCTTTAAAACTCCGCAACGGATTTTGATGCGGTTTTTTTTAGTAGATGGATTGATTCAAGACGAAGGTTTATATGTATAATACGCGGGCGAAGCCGCTGGCAAAAGCTAGTATATATATTAATAAAGCTATGCTCCAAAACACAGTCATTTTTTTACAATTCTACGAGACACCGTCCCCACTCCACCGGCATTTTATAGACGATAAAAACTTTTATGAACCAAAAATAACGTTATGTGGGTGTAAAAATAAACAACTTTTTCTACGAGGGACCTAGATATGGAAAATATTTAAGCACGCAACGAATGAATCTATACATATTATAAATTATAGTCAGTTTCCTTGATGGTTGTGTGTGTGACCGAGTTGTTGTTATAAACTACGCAACGGATTTTGTATACCTATGGTTTTGACTATTAAGTATTTAGCTAATATATTCCGAAAGGTTTATATGTGCAGGATGCATTAATTATAAAATGACATTTTAAATTAATAATTCCCGACATGCCAAATCATAAAAACTGTGCAAAACAGAGGCGGGTCAAAGCTAATTATACTTTTAGAAACGTAAATCGATTTAGTGGGAACAGCCCTTAAGGTTTCTTAAGCCTTCTCTTCCTTAACCTATAATTTTCTTATCAATGATGTCGCGGATTTTTATGGCAAGAAAAACTAAAAATAGATCTTCCGTTTTTATGATAGGTACTATCGACGAATTGTTCGTTTTATAGCGAAAGTGAAGCTATTGTTAGAATCAATGCATTTATACACGATTTTAATACATTCAGCAAACCTGTACGTTAGTATTGACTGTACACAATAACAACTTTAAAGACGCTATTTGAAGTCTGTTTAGCATTATCAGCCTATAATTTTCCCCCTGCTGGGACCCAAGATTTCTCTGTGTGAGAGGGAGTATTCCGTAATCTGTGTCTTTTAAACTATGCTTGATAAATGTAATTAATTTCTTTATTTCTTTCTAATCCATCACACGAGCCCAGTGCGGGTTGGTAGCTGTCACATGTCTGCGATTTTTTGGCTCTAATACATTCACTATTCAAGAGCAGTGGTTGAGGAAACTAAATATACAAACTAAAGTGCTGCTTGGGTTCCGAAGTCGCGGTCTACAACTTGAAGTCGGCGCCGCTACCACAGAATGACCACTGCTCTTCACTGGAAAGTCTGTTTGCGTAAGTATAATGCCTAAAAACTAACAAGTCCATTACTGCTTGATCGTCTTCTAAGCTCTCAAACACCCTTTTTTTTTGGGTGGGAAATCATAAAGGACGTCTCCCGCTCTGGGTGGAGCAGAAGGGCGAGTCAGACTTTTACTAACTAAAACCCACCCGTGTTCCTCAAACACCCTGCAACTATCTTACGCTAAAAGGCATCATATTATCACCAAATTTATTTAACAAGTTTAGTTATGTTTATTGAATATCTAAACTGCCTGTAAACTACTGCGCACTATATCGGTAAAGAAACACCCTAAAAAATAGAAAATAAATAATAGTTTAAAAAAACTAAAAAAACACGCTTCCATTGAAAACCAAACTAAAAAGTACAAAATAATGGAAAAAAACCGTGGGGTGCCAATGGAAGCGTGTTTTTTAGTTTTTTTAAACTATTATTTATTTTCTATTTTTTAGGGTGTTTCGAATTTTGAGACGTATGTCAGCGTAGTTTGTGACGTATGTCAGCGTAGTTTTCGAAGACAGTTTTTTTTGCTGTCCTGGTAACCCTGGCAAGGATAATGGCACAAATTAGTTTGTGATGTATGTCAGCGTAGTTTTCGAAGACAGTTTTTTTTTTTGCTGTCCTGGTAACCCTGGCAAGGATAATGGCACAAATTTATGAAATTATTGCATTGTCATCGGTCCTTGACAGGTGTGCAAAGTTTGAATGAAATCTGGTCGTTTAAAGTGGGTCAAAATCGCGCTATAAAGAGTCGGTTACAAACAAACATACAAACATACAAATATACAAACATACAAATATACAAACATACAAATATACAAACATACAAACATACAAGTGAAGCTAATATAAAGCGTGTAAAAATAAGCGAAACACTACATTTAACTATCATATTGTTATTTTATTTCTCAATAGCAGTCCGGAATCAGGACTTGTACCCGGTTCTTGGCAGTAAGCCCTTATGAAATGTTATTGTTTAAACCTTTTAAACCAATTCCTACCAAAATCCTATTAGCCATACAACCTTGTTTGCCATGCATTATTTCCGTACCACCGCAAGCAGTTCAGGCCATGATTACCACATGGAGCATGGTGAGGTATGGTGGCATGTTACCGCCCCATTACCACGGCCGGCACGGAAACAATTCGACCACAATTAATACACACTGAGCTTAACGTTCTGACAACTCATTAGTAAGGTAAATGTTAGTTGGTATTAATTTATATGCCGTTTCCTTTATGGTTATGTGTGCTGCCGGAAGTAAAGAATAGCACCATCCCATTTCTTCACGTGGGTGTCGTAAGACGTGACTAAGGGACTTACTAGAGGATGGGCAGCAGCGTTCTCTATAAATTTTACCACCATACTGTGATACGCCCCCTGCCAAACGTGGCGATTATAGCAAACCCCCCCCCCCCCCCCCCCCAAAATGGACCGGTCAAAGTGGCGGTTCTTGGGTGAAGCCTATGTCCAGCAGTGGACGTCTTTTGGGTGAAATGATGCATCATCATTAATTCATGGAGGCATTTCACCCGTTTCTACATTATGGTAGACAGGTATCAATTCCAGTTCCAAACGCATGATTGTTTATGGGATATGAATAAAATATGATAACATTACATCGCCCTCATCTAGTCTTTTTTAAATAGTACTGACGTGTAAAAATCATAACCCTAAGTACAAAATCCTAACTAATATTATAAATGAGAAAATTAGCTTACTTGTTTGTAACGCTTTCACGCTAAAACGACTGAACGGATTTTGACAATTGTTTCAAAAGATTAAAGTCGACCTTTTTAAGTTTTGCCTTCTAACTGAATGGCAGCAAATCACATTTTATACAATTTACTATAACCATAGGATGTCAAAGACAACAGTCATATTCATGGCCATATAAATATACAACCTTCTGCACGCGAATTCGTCCGCGTAAAATTTCT
Source organism: Aporophyla nigra (assembly GCA_947507805.1). Lineage (NCBI taxonomy): Eukaryota > Metazoa > Arthropoda > Insecta > Lepidoptera > Noctuidae > Aporophyla > Aporophyla nigra. Next base: position 5,535,073 of record OX382305.1, read on the forward strand.
TGTTTATGCTATGTATGAAACTCGAAAATATACATAGTATTAAGTATTGTAGCTTTCCATTACTGAAAGAGTTATCTGAATCTGATCAGTAATTCCGAAGATTACCCCATACACACACACAAACTCTCTTACTACTAAGTTTTACACTCTGGGCGGTCTATAACAGCAATGAATTTTACGTCTTATATAACAATTTACGTGGGTTGTCGCGACATTACGATAGTTTGCAGACAATACCGGTAACACATTTTAAATGTCACCATATAAGCATGAACACGCGTAGTAAATCAGTGACTTCAACTTTAGATATAGAAATAGCATTCCAAAAGAATTAAGAAGTCGAAATAATTTATTGGTAAATCTATAACAGTAACTTTTTTCAGGTAGGTACTTTAAATCTTGAAGATGTCAATCCAATAGTCCTAAAAGACTAAACCTAACTTAATAGGAAAAGTCGGTTGGGGCCTAAGAAAATATGGACATAAAAAAGCTTTTTTTTAAATGTAATTCGAACAAAATTATGGCAATAATTTTGTTCGAATTACAAATAAATTGGAAATTGTTTCTGACTCTGGGGCGAGTTTCCTCACTTGTGTGACTCTGTGAACCATAAAACGAAAGAAAAGTGAAGAAAAAAGTGTAGCTCGATTACCATCGTAAACCGAACGAGTTTCTATATGTGGCTCTTCGTGCCTACCAAATGTTGGTACCGGTTCCAACGGTTCTTGAAAGCACTAACCTATATCCATTTGACAGACTGAAGTACTTTCGTAATAAATTATGTCAGAAGATACGTGATCGCAGGAGCACAAGGCACACATAAAGTTACGTCTGAGCTAGGTATCTGATTGTTATTTGCATACCTTCGAGTTAGTTCTGCGTTCGTGAGTCGAGTGCTTGGATATAAACACGGATATCGAGGGATATGCCTTGGGGGCGTGGCACGTGCCGCCTCGATACTATCAATTTGATAGTATTGTCGAACGGCGGCTGTACGCTTCATTCAGTCGCTTTGCAACTGCGTACAGTGCACTATTGATGCGTAAAAAGCCAAAATGCCGAGTTGTGCAGTAATTATTTGTAAAAATAGACCAAATACCATCAACCTGAAGACAAATGGCATGTCCTACCACCGGTAAATAAACAATTAAGTCACTGTTTTATATTTTAAATCAATTTTTAAATGATTTACTAACTTACGTGCGGAGCGACATGAACTAACCCGAACTAGCCCGAATCTTCCCGAACGAAACGAACGTTTTCGACTTAGAGAGGTGCAATCGTTTGCGTGCGGCTGATTTTATCGATATGCGTATTATTGCAGTTGAATATTTTTTACAGAACTCAATGGATATCCTAGTATTACTTGTATAGTAAAACAGTTAAATTACTTATTAATTTAATGTTGTTTGAACCAAATTAAAACATTATAATTCCAATACAGTTAAATGTGTGTGTTACTTAACCCTTAATTGGGCACAGGGAGCTATTTTCCCACCCCGTTAATCTAGCTAAATTCACGAATATTTTTAAAATGACAACTCCCCAGACTCTAGTTTTCACCCAAATCTAAATTTGGATAATTATTGATTTAGATTTAGGTAAAAAATAGAGTTGATTTAGATTTAGGTGAAAAATAGAGTCTGGAGAGTTATCATTTAAAAAAATATTCGTGTATTTAGCTAGATTAAGGGGGAGGGAAAATAGTTCCCTGTGCCCAATCAAGGGTTAAAGTAATATTATGCCTAAAGATTTTCACAAATTAACAGTTTTTAATTTATTGTACAATATGATATATTGTAATATGATAAATAAATATTATATTTCATCCAATTATTTACATTTGGTAAAAAAATTACAATAATTTGTTTTCGAAATACAAAAATATTCAATTTTTTTTAAATTTGCTATTTGGTGGTTTCGTAAGGTGGGCTGGTTTTATAAGGTGGCCCACCTTACGAAACCACCAAATAGCAAATTAAAAACTATTAATAATATTGCGCAATATTATTGACCGAGTAAGATTAATATTGAAGATCATCATCATCAGCCTATATTGTTCCCACTGCTGGGACACAGGCCTCCTTTCGGTGAGAGGAAGTGGGCCATGATCCACCACGAGGGTCCAGTGCGGGTTGGCAGATGTCACATGTCTTCGATTTTTTGGTTCTAAGACATGCCGGTTTCCTCACGATGTTTTCCTTCACCGTTATTGAGAGCAGTGGTAATGAAATTATTTACACAAAGTAAAGCGCCTGCCTGAGTTCGAACCCACGATCTACAACTTGTAAGTCGAGGTTGATACCACTGGGCCACCACTGCTCTGAAAAATAATAATAAATATTGAAGATTGCGATGGTAAAATATTGTTGAAAATAAAAATATATTTTCCGCAACATTATTGTATTGATCACTAAATCGCAAGCCCATCTTAGTCAATCATGAGGCCGACGATCTAAGGTTCGAAGTTTAAATTAGAAAATTCGCGGTCCGTCGCTATTTTGTCAAATCTTTGTCTATAATACTGAGGGTTTCACATTTTATTTTATTTCTATACAAATGTGTTAAAAATGTCGTATAACTTGCGTGAACCAATGTTCAATACAATTATTATTACGCTCTCGGCTCCAATCCGGCCTCAGACGTAGTAACAAACTTAGCCCACATAGATATAACATAACGTATTGTATTAAAATATTCTTAGTAATAATATTTTATTTTAAGATTAAGTAATTTATTTATACGGCATGATATGTAACAGAGAGCGTTCCCTTTAACCGATAATACAAAATTTTAAAAACATATTCCCATTTTATTTTAGTAAAAGTAAACTATATTTTGATAGATATTTAAAAAAAGAATATTTAAATAAAATTAAACGAAGTTATTATAATACAATAATGTGCTAAAATTAAATATCGATAAAAATAATCGACCATTGCTTTCGACTCCCTAATTGCATGCGTGTGCATTGGATGTTCGCAAATAGCAAGTGTTTACAAGTGAATGCCCCGCCCATTCTATGTATGTGTGCTATTAGAAATTGATTTAGTGTGGCTGCTTTCTTTTTGGTGTGCGTGTTTAAATTTTAAGTGTGTGTCGTCAGTACACTATTTGTTAATGTTGTAATTTTTTGGGTGGGAGATAAGCGGCGACACTAGGATTCCTTACTATTCCGCAATGAAGGCATATCTCTGGATATCTATGGATTAAAGGATGTTGTTTCGTCGAAGTGCAAGATTTTGGGTTTAAAGATTCTTTATTGGTTCTAGAAGAACATACATTGTTCACATTTTGATTAAAAAGAAAGCTGTTTTAGCACGAGAAAATATTGTTATATACTAGATTTTGCTAGCGGCTCGCGTGGACGTCGAAAATTAAAGTACCGAGATAAAATGTAGCCCATGTGTTAACACTAGAAGTGCGGGCGTCCCAAATTTGACCCATTTCGATTTTCTTCCTACTCTAATTAATATTTTATTATGCATATAATCGTAACTTTTTATGACTTTTCATGAAATATGATGATTATTATTATTTACAAGAGACTTCAACCACGTAATTGCAATATACATATTTTTTTATCCAAATTTACCTCAGTTGGTATGTTCCGCACTTCTAGTGTTAATCCAGGTTATACAGTATGTGTGTTCCAAATTTTATCCAAATCCGTTCCGCCGTTTTTGCGTGATTGAGGTTCAAACATTCAAAACTCTAAGTATACAAACTTTCACATTAAACATACATACATACATAGAATCACGCCTTTTTCCCATGGGGGTAGGCAGAAACCACGGAACGCCACCTGCTACGATCTCTACACACTTCTTTTGCCTCGTTTAGGTTCATACAATTGGTCATACACACACGCCGGTTGCGAGTACTACGCACCTGACCTTTCTGAAGAACATCACCAATAAGGTCCCTATATGTCCTCCTAGGGCGTCCCCTCCCGGTGTTTCCACTCACATCTGCCTTGTAAATACCTTTTTTGAGCCGACCTTCATTCATCCTCTCAACATGACCAAACCATCTAAGCATACTTTTTTCGATTTTTGTCACTACATCTTCTTTTACACCACACCGTTCTCTTATCACATCATTCCTCAGCCTATCATTCATAGTCACACCATACATGCTTCGCAAGGAACGCATTTCCACAGCATTTATTCTACTTTCATGCTTCTTTTGCCATTAAAATTTGTCGATAATTAAAAATACCTGAACTGGAATCGCCAACACGCAATTAGGCAACGGGTTTTATTGTTAATTGCATTATTTTTAACATCTTCCATTTAAATGCGACTGCAGTCACACATTTTAGTGTATTTGCATTTACACGCCATTTCGCGCCAAAAAGACGACCTACGCCTTCGTCTGTCAATTTAAAGAATATGAAAGAGTTTATATACGAAGAACCAGCCAAAACTTGATCCAATATTTATCATTAAAATCTTCAAACCACGTATCCACACAAAACGAATGTAGAACAGCATTCTACAGCACATTAAAACCTTTTATAGCTCTGTAGAATCCCCTCAAAAGATGGTATCAGCACCCTGCTATTAGCACAAACTTTACCTATCGCTAAGTTCACCAAACTACTTATTTACTACCATAAAACTTAATGTTTCGTGCTCCGAACAGTTTGGATCATGTCTCCCCGAAATTATGCAAACCTCATGCAAAATTTACAATACTACAATATTTCGGAATAAATTACTAACAGTCGCATGGTACGACGAATAATTACTGAGCTTGTCGAGGCTCGGGGCCTGACGTACGCTAAATATAGAATTATACAATCTCTGGGACTGAAAACTATTAAGGCTTCCGCAAACAGGCGCGACGCGACAGCGCTACGCGACCCTCATAGAACAATTCCTATAAAAAAAGTTAAAAATAAAATCTTTAAAAAAAAATAACAACCGACTTCCTTAAAAAACACTCCAAAGTGAAACATAACTTTAATTTCGAAGTCAGTGTCTTAGGACCCGTATTTAAGGCTTTTTGCCACCAAGTTCCGAAATTAAGGCCGGGTGGCACCGTTTTCACCTGTTTTAGAATTGGTTTTTAATAGGCAAATTATTACGTCCGGAATCTGAAAAAAATATATATTTAAGATACATTCTTTCTCCTTAGCTTGTACCCGATCAAAACACGATACAATCAAATTTACTCGATAGAAAAAAAAGCCGAACTTACTTCGATTTGCAGTTTTTTAACAAGCCTAATTCCATTTTAAAGAAGTACTAATACTCCTATTTTTCTATAATTAGTATCAATGAATAGGTAATTTATTTTAGAATCGATTGAACCCGATCATTTTTTTTCATTTTATTTCTAAAAAAAAATATCGACCGTTCAAGTGATTTTTGATCGGCGCGTCGCTTGCCACTCTTGCCAGTGTCCTGCGAGACGTTATCGAGGTGAGACCTGTGACAAATTTTTGCGCGCGCGCTTCCTTTCTGCTGCGTAAGTAATAATAAGAGAAAACAAAATAAATTGTAAATAAATATTGTTTTCAAGAATTTATATAGACCATAGTTGGTTAAGCTTTTGTTTTGTGTGTGTGATTCTCATTGTGTAAATATTTGTAAAACTTTAAAAACAATATTGCAATCCAATGCAATATTACAATAGGGAATTAGGGGATTATGACATAGCGCTGATCTGATGATGGAGCTGGAAGTTGTCCATAGGAACTCTGTAATTAAACGACGCAGCCCTATCGAGATTGGGCTCGTTTGATTCGTCTTGACGAGTACTTTGATACTATATGGTAACCAGGGTCTGATGATGGAGTTGGAAGGGGCCATAGGAACTCCGTAATTGAACGACGCAACTCCATCGAGTTTGGGCTCGTTTGATTAGTCTTGACGAGTACTTTGATACTATATGGTAACCAGGGTCTGATGAAGGAGCTTGAAGGTGGCTATAGTAACTCCGTAATTAAACGACGTAACCCCATCAAATTTGGGCTCGTTTGATTCGTCTTGATGAGTATCTTGGTAGGCGTGAATAGAAAGAGGTCGAAAATTATTCCGCGGCAACGTACTACCGGTGTAAAAGGGACCCAATGTGATAATCCAGATTATAAACTATCTTGGTGCAAAATTTCATCCAAATCTGTTCAGTAGTTTTGCGTGAAAGAGTAACATACATCCATCCATACTTCCATACACCCATACTCACAAACTTTCATAATAATATTAGTCCAGGTTATAAACTATCTGCTTGCTAATTGGAACGAAGTTCCTTATCGCGCATTGTGAAAGGGGGCTACACGGAAAAAAATCTCACGAAAAGTTGTAACGACACTTTTTAACCGACTTCAAAAAAAGGACGAGGTTTCTCAATTCGACCGTATATATTTTGTTGTTTGTATTTGTTTGTATGTTGTTGTTTTTTTTGTTGTGAGTAGAGAGAGAGAGAGAGAGAGGGAGAGAGAGAGAGAGAGGGAGAGAGAGAGAGAGGGAGAGACAGAGAGAGAGAGAGAGAGGAAGAGAGGGAGATAGAGAGAGAGAGAGGGAGAGAGAGAGAGAATATTTTCGTTGAGTGTATACAGGTTTTTTGTACAGAATAAATAATAAAAAGATTATAACAATTGTGAATCCTGGAAAGGAACTTCGTTCCATCCGGGTGTCCCTTGACACCTCTAAAGTTTTTTTTTTTTTCATTCAAATGCGTTCAGTAGTTTTTGCGTGACAGAGTAACAAACATCCATCCATACATCCATATTCACAAACTTTCGCAATTATATTTTTTTTTTGTTTTTTGTGTGACTAAGTCTTTTGTTTAAGTAAGTTATTTGTGTGTTTTGTATTATTCCAGGTTATAAACTATCTGCGTGCTAAATTTAGTCCAAATCCGTTCATTCGTTTTTGCGTGAAAGAGTAACAAACATCCATTTATACTCACAAACTTTCGCATTTATAATATTAGTCCAGGTTATAAACTATCTGCAAGCTAAATTTAATCCAAATACGTTTAGTAGTTTTTGCGTGAAAGAATAACAAACATCCATCCATACTTCCATACATCCATACTCACAAACTGTCGCATTTATAATATTAGTCTTGTATTATCGTTTCTTCTGTGGTTTCTAATACTGTGGACATACTGATGTCGCTACACTATGACCTGTCTGTGCTACGCCCGCCGCCGCCGCGCCGCCCGAACTTTTGGCGCGCTATCGTGTTCGACAAGAAGGACGCGCGGGAGGCGCCCCGCGGATTTCCACGCACCTCACCCCCTCAAATCTGTATGAGTGTCGAATCACCTAGCCTTAAAGTGATTTTTCACTTTGTAGTGTTTTTTTTAAGGAAGTCGGTTGTATTTTTTTTTTAAGTTTTTATATTTAAAATTTTAGTTATGGTATGTACCCCGCACTAATCTAATCGCGTTATTCGACCATATGTCACGCTCATACTTAATGCAAATTTAAGACTTATATAGTTTTCACATGAACCTCATTGTCGGAATGGAACCAAACCACACGGGAAGCACCAGCTGTCAAATAAAAAAAGAATCATCAAAATCGGTTCACCCAATCAAAAGTTCTGATTTAACAAACAAAAAAAATACAGTCGAATTGAGAACCTCCTCCTTTTTTTTAAGTCGGTTAAAAACTTCATGGAAATTGTCTGAAGAAGCCTTAAAACCTCAAAAACCGGGTTTGTTGTTACTCTATCCATGAAAGAAAGTATAAGGCCTCGTGCAGAAGTTATTACTTTAACTTAGTGTTTGTAACGTTGAAACATTTTTTTTTTTTACGTTTTTAAACATTGTTCGTCATTATTAAGGCGAGGTGATTCAACACTCATACAGATTTGAGGGGGTGAGGTGCGGGGAAATCCGCAGGGCGCCTCCCGCGCGTCCTTCTTGTCGAACTCGTTAGCGCGCCAAAAGTTCGGGCGGCGCGGCGGCGGCGGCGGCGTAGCACAGACAGGTCATAGTGTAGCGACATCAGTATGTCCACAGTATTAGAAACCACAGAAAAAAAGATAATACGAGAACAAATATGTTTATTTATTTGTTTCTAAAACTATTTACATAGTTCTTGATTGAATCCTCGTTGGAACATTTGTATACAGCTGCTAATTCTATCAAGTGTATCCCACTAATATTAAAAATGCGAAACTTCGTGAGTATGGATGTATGGATGGATATTTGTTACTCTTTCACGTAAAAATACTGAACGGATTTGGATGAAATTTAGCACGCAGAAAGTTTATAACCCGGACTAACATTATAAATGCGAAAGTTTGTGAGTGTGGATATATGGATGGATGTTTGTTACTCTGTCACGCAAAAACTACTGAACGCATTTGGATGAAATTCAGCACGCAGATAGTTTATAACCTGGACTAATATTATAAATGCGAAAGTTTGTGAGTATGGATGTATGGAAGTATGGATGGATGTATGTTACTCTTCAACCAAAACTACTGAACAGATTTGGATGAAAGAACATTGGCCACGGCCCATACATGCTGTGACCTGACTATAAAATACCACGAACATAAATAGTGTATGGAGTAATTCGTTCCCCTAGGCTCAATTATCAACCTTAAATTGAAAATATATTATTTAAAAGCCGAGGATCATAGAACTTTACACATAAGTATTTCGTAACTTTTGAGGTTATGATGTAATAAGTTTGCAACCTCAGTTAAAATCGCAAAAATGAATCAATAGCCTTTCTATTTTTTTCACTGATATGTATCTAAGACAGGTGCAAGCGCAATGTGCATGAATCAGGATATGATTTAATGATGAAACCAGTTCTCATTGTGTAGGTATCTACGTATCATTGTCTAACATATGACAGGAGATGACAGGTAACAAAAATGATAACCATGTATTTACAATCCGATCGGTGTTTTTTGATCCCATCCGATTAGTTAAGCAATATTTTAATCAAAACATATAAAGGTACCTACCTAACTTTTTACAAAACTAAGATGGCAGAGTAGGTAGTCGCAACAGCCATGCTAGACTGTTTCTTAGTATCAGTTTTACATTATGAAGAATATATAAAATGATTCCTTGCTTTATCTTACCTAACATCTCAGTCGTATCTCAAAGGTAGGGAAAGGGAAGGGTAGGTCCCTACCTACCCTTCCCTTTCTATATATATATATATATATAGGATTAAGGATAAGGATAAAGATAATAAAAAGGCACCTTGCTTTCACAGCTCTAATGTCATATAATACATTTACGTTTCGTTCTACCTATTAGTGCATTCTACATTGACTATTAACCTATCATTTGCGACTCATTTCGGAATACTTAATTCATATACCCATCTAAAAATAATTGTATTCATAATACACTACAAAAATAAATAAAAAAATGGCAATAATATCTCGAATTTAAAACAAATATGTTTATTTGAGTGTTATGATAAAACGTGACGGGACGGGAACACAGATAAAAACGGGACGGATTTGGACGCGTTCAAAATCTATAAAAAGAAGTAAGAAAATTAGGTTTTTATTATAAACCTAAATTATTTTACCGGCTCCAATAAAATAAGCAGAACCCCGTAATTTAATTTAGACATAATTCACAATTTTTTGACGTATCAGTCAATGGTGGTCGTTTCATACTTTGGTCAGGTCGTATTTGACCGATGTTCTTTGGCACCCAGATAGTTTATAACCTGGATTAACACATTGGGTCCTTTTTACCCCGGTAGTACGTTGCCGCGGCATAATTTCCGACCTCCAAGTAGGCCCCCATCCTTGTCAAAGCTGGTCACATTTGTGAGAGACCCTCTCCCTTGTGTAACGTCACATATTGTGCAATTTAACATCTAGACATTGAAACAGCAGTTCCGAAATTGGTTTTACTTCCATTTCAAATCAAACATTTATTTCAATCAAAACAATCACGTAATATGTTAAAAATTGCAAAATGGCAGAACTATATAAAAATAAAGAAAAAAAATTTGCCAGGGTTACCAGGACAGCAAAAAAACTGTCTTCGAAAACTACGCTGACATACGTCACAAAAAACGCTGACATACGACATAAACTACGCTGACATACGTCACAAACTACGCTGACATACGTCACAAACTACGCTGACATACGTCACAAACTACGCTGACATACGTCACAAACTACGCTGACATACGTCACAAACTACGCTGACATACGTCACAAACTACGCTGACATACGTCACAAACTACGCTGACATACGTCTCAAACTACGCTGACATACGTCACAAACTACGCTGACATACGTCACAAACTACGCTGACATACGTCACAAACTACGCTGACATACGTCACAAACAACGCTGACATACGTCTCAAAATTCGAAACACCCTAAAAAATAGAATATTATAAATAATATTTATAAATAATAATTTAAAAAAAAACTAAAAAAACACGCTTCCATTGAAAACCAAACTAAAAAGTACAAAATAATGGAAAAAAAGCGTGGGGTGCTATCTAAGATATTTTTTTATTGATAGTCAGGCACCCCACGCTTTTTTTCCATTATTTTGTACTTTTTAGTTTGGTTTTCAATGGAATCGTGTTGTATGTCAGGGTAGTTTATGACGATGTCAGCGTAATTTGTGACGTATGTCAGCGTAGTTTATGTCGTATGTCAGCGATTTTTGTGACGTATGTCAGCGTAGTTTTCGAAGACAGATTTTTTGCTGTCCTGGTAACCCTGGCAATTTTTTTTTTCTTTAATTTTATATATTTCTGCCATTTTGCAATTTTTTCATATAACGTGATTGTTTTGTTTGTGAAACTACGCTGACATACGACATAAACTATGCTGACATACGTCACAAACTACGCTGACATACGTCACAAACTACGCTGACATATGTCACAAACTACGCTGACATATGTCACAAACTACGCTGACATACGTCTCAAAATTCGAAACACCCTAAAAAATAGAAAATAAATAATAGTTTAAAAATACTAAAAAATACGATTCCATTGAAAACCAAACTAAGAAGTACAAATTAATGGAAAAAAAGCGTGGGGTGCTTTTTAAGGTATTTTTTATTGATATTCAGGCACCTCACGCTTTTTTTCCATTGTTTTGTACTTTTTACTTTGGTTTTCAATGGAATCGTGTTGTATGTCAGCGTAGTTTGTGACGTATGTCAGCGTAGTTTGTGACGTATGTCAGCGTAGTTTGTGATGTATGTCAGCGTAGTTTGTGACGTATGTCAGCGTAGTTTGTGACGTATGTCAGCGTAGTTCGCGCTATAAGGAGTCAGTTACAAACAAACATCCAAACAAACAAACATAAAAACATACAAGTGAAGCTAATATAAAGCGTGTAAAAGAAACCCGACGTCGATCGTTCCCTCCGCGAAATTGTCAAAAAAATAGAAACATTGAAATTACATCACAACAATTCGCGGTGCATGTGGCGGCATTTATCAAAGAGGTCTCAGGCGGTCCGCGCGGGACACTGTGGATCGTGTGTAAACTCACCCACAAAATAATTTGAACCTTATGCTTACAAAAATAAGGTTAATAGTTTATATTTCGTGTTTTATTAGTTACTTTTGCGTTTGGTCACGTGATCGCACGGAAAGCACTGACATAGGCCCACCGTCTAAGAGCGCCAACGCGCGACTAACGGACTGAAATTGGCAAGGAAAGTGGATGATCTCCCGATTTTGGTAGGTATTTTAACATAGCAATTATTATAATGATTTTATCAGGACAAACTCAGCGCCTAGACCTAAACAATCTTATTACCTTTTCATTCACATAAGAAATAATAAAAAAACGTTTGGTTTGTAGCTATAAAATTGGTTTTAAATTACGATAAGAGGTATCTTTGGGTTTTTTTTCTATCGAGCAAAGTTAACTTAATCGTGTTTCTGAAAGTAACCACACATTCGTCAGATCCTTAAATTTGACATATATTTTTTTCACAATTGTATAACACTATTTTCCATGTTTTTCCATTGATTCAAAAACTAGTGAGCGCGGACTCTGTTGGATTATAGCGTCTTAAGAGTTTCCAAGGAGATTCTAACGCGTTCTTCTCCATAGGAACGCTACGCTTTGGAATTGGCAACTAGCTTAATTTTTCTGCGTGACTGACTCCTTGGCAATTGAAAAGTGTACTATGTACAGAAGCCAGCACGTCAAGCTACCCGAAACTGACAAATTCTGCCAATCAACCTTGAACCTAATGCTTCAGCGATAAAGTTGAAAATCTATTAAAGAAATTTGACAGATTGTAGTAGCTTGATGTGCTGGCGTCCGTACATACCTACTACTGGATTTAAATATGCCCTGGCGGCTAAGGGTAAGTCTGGCCAACTCTAATTTGTCGCTGACAGTGGCGCACGTGTTGGATAATTTAGCTGTCTTTAAAATGGTTGAGCTGAATTGTGCTTACCCATCCGTCATGATCGTGAACAGGAACTGTCAGTAGGAACTGGCTATTTATATGTAAAATAAATTTATTTTACATATAAATATTAGTGTTATTTTATATTATTTAAATAATAATTTATATATTGGGTTGTTCGATAATTAATGTCGTTTTTTCTCATAGATGGTTTGAACTGCAATTTCATGTAGTAGTGATTGCGTGGCTTACATTATTATATATAATTTTAAAGATTATACTTTAGACTATCCTTAGTCAAAGACTGAGCGTCATTAGTAAAAACAAGTTGGTTAAAAATTTAGTTGAAAATGTACAATCAGAGAGAGCATTTTCGGCATATTCTATTGTTTTATTTTCGAAAGGGCAAAAATGCGGTGCAAGCTCGCAAGAAATTGTGTGAAGTTTATGGTGAGGACTGCCTTACTGAACGCCAGTGTCAGCGTTGGTTTGCTCGCTTTCGCTCTGGAGATTTTAATGTGCAAGATGCACCACATACTGGTCGTCCAACCACTACTGATGACGACAAAATAAAGACGTTAATCGAAACTAACCGGCATATGAAAACACGAGAGAAGCTCAACGTATCGAATTCAACCGATTCCTTGCACTTACACCAGCTTGGTTATTTAAACAAACTGGATGTTTGAGTTCCTCATGAACTAAAGGAAATCGACCTCACCAAACGCATTAACATATGCGACTCTTTGCTGAATCGTAACCAAAACGACCCATTTCTAAAAATAATCATAACGGGTGATGAAAAATGGATTGTTTATGATAACGTAGTCCGAAAACGATCATGGACCAAGCAAAATGAGCCCCACAATCGACATCCAAAGCCAATATTCACGAAAAAAAAGATTATGCTTTCTGTGTGGTGGTATTACAAGGGTATAGTCTACTTTGAGATGCTTCCAAGAAACCAAACTATTGATTCAAATGTGTATTGTCGTCAACTATCTAAATTGAATGAAGAAATCAAGAAAAAATGCCCTGGACTGGCCAATCGCAAAGACGTGATATTCCATCATGATAACGCCAAACCCCACACCTCTTTGATAACCTGTCAAAAATTAACAGAGCTCAATTGGGAACTGATGCCACATCCACCCTATAGCCCTGACTTAGCACCATCAGATTACCATTTGTTTCGCTCCCTTCAAAACTGTTTGAATGGTAAAATTTTCGATTCCGATCATGCTGTAAAAAATGAGTTGGACCAGTACTTCGCTTCTAAAAACCAGAGCTTCTTCGAACGTGGAATATTTCAGCTTACCTAAACATGGCAAAAGGTCATCCAACAAAATGGTCAATATATCATTGATTCAAATTTTTTGTTAATATAAATAAATTTAGTTTGAAAAATATGAAAAAAAAAACGACATGAATTATCGAACAACCCAATAAAAAGTAGTAGGTAATTAATATTAAATTATTTAAGTTAAGGAATTAAGATTTAGTAATATTTAAATCAATAACAAATGTTGGTCATCTCTTAGCTGCCACAGCTCATTTTAATTAAATTATATTTGAAATGTTTTTTTTAATATATTTATTACAGGCGCTTTTAACGTGCTGCATTATTCTCACTTGCATAATTTCAACCAACACTTTTGTAACCATATTTAAGTTTAAAAGTTTCGATGGATTTACTTGCACGTTCTTTTTCTTTGGTACCTACTGTGCTTTGGAATAGGCCACTAGCTTCATATTTCTGACTAACCGACTTCTTGGCAGTTAAAAAGTGCCTGTAATTGGTTTATCTAGACAAATAAATAAAATTGGAGTGTCTGTTTGTAATATTAAAATAACCGCTTTTTACTTAGTGTATATGGATGTATACACGGTACATATACCAAAACAACATTTTTTTAAATTTTTGTCTGTCTGTCTGTCTGTTCCGGCTAATCTCTGAAATGGCTGGACCGATTTTGACGGGACTTTCAGTGGTAGATAGCTGATGTAACAAGGAGTAACTTAGGCAACTTTTACTTTAGAAAAAAAAGGATCTCACGAAAAAAAATAAAACGAATGAAAAACTTTTTTTGTTAAATACCACGCGGAAGAAGTCGCGGGTGCTGAATGATTAAAATTAGGATGCGTTAATTTTAAACAAAACACGCTACTATTTCTCATTTCGAAAAAACAAGCAAAACTAAGCGGCTTATAAAACTAAATATACAAATTAATCATGTGAAATACAACTTACGGAAACTTGTTTGCAGAAGAAAACCGCGGATAGAACAACGGTAAAAAATGTCTTCTAATTTGAAAGAAAAAATCCTGATAACTTATTTGTAACTTAGTTAACAAAAAAATATAATGCAATTAAACACGCCAACACGGAACAACGTCCAACCAAGCTTTCGCGCAAATGATTCATTGGTTCAACTTGACACATGTACCTAATATATTCAACCTTAAGCCCGAATCGTGTCATCGCGTGTGTAACCGGCTTTAGTTGACGACAAAACCGATCGCGAGCGGGGAGCGACGACCAGTCACTGCTTACAGGGAAATAAGCAACGACGCTTGCGATTGCAACAATACTTACGAAATAACAAAATATTTTGCTAAATAAAATAATAACAGTGCGACTGAACTTGGCTTAATTTTTTGACAAGTGATCATGTGAATGCTACGCTCGTACGTAGATCAACGCTACGCTTCGTAGCTAGTTGCTACGAGAATGCTACGGGTTCGTAGCCGATGCATTGACTTGATAAGGAGTATTGATTGTAAGTATAAATAATAATTTATCCGTACTTATTTAGATTCTGATTTTAGTACAGATAAGTATACGAATGTAGAATTTTCAGTATGACTTCAAATATTTTCACATTTTTCACATGTATATTTTGGCGGTATTCTTTTTAAGTTCATTTTTTTTTGTTTTTAATTTAATAACACGGGCAGCTCTGCCAAGGAACACTTTGAAACGTTTTGTCAAGACATACATTCCCTACGCATTAATTGTTTTTTTTTTTTTTTCTTTGCAATCTTTATTTAATTTATATGCTTTTGGGTTCATTTAAACTAAAACTAGATTGCAAATCGACAATACAGAGCACTGACAACATGCACATAAGTTCTAAAGTCTTAGGTCTGATGTCGTGGTTTTCTTATACCAATATTATTTTATTGCTATTTGTTAGTTTAGCTTATTTTGTTTGTTAATTTTTTATTGTAAATGTGTCTGTTTTTAATTCAATTTAACTGTGCATTATAGACAAATGCATCGTGCATTTGTCTATAATGTGTAAGCAAGAGTTAAGTCACAGTGAAATCAAATATTGTTTCAGCTTAGTGTTGATTTATCTTCAGTCAGATAACTTTTAACTGATTTTTTTTTTAATTATAGTTTGTGATATTTTCCGTACGAAAGCTGTCAAAACACAATACCTGTTCCTCAATATTAGGTTCCTGACTATTGAAATGCTGATTTTGAAAAAGTCACGTTGATTGTACTTTTGACTTTAATTAAACTACTAAATATATCATCTGCATAGTGTTTTCCCAATCTCAGGATCAGCTTCCACTCAAAAGTCTTTCTATATGCCCACAAAATGTAATTTGGTTTGCAAAGGTATGTCATGCAAAGTGAATTCATAAACAAGCCAAAAGTAGTAATGAATTAGTTCCGAGTAGATTCCGACAACGACTTCCCCACGTTACGTCGCATTTAGCTTACAATTAATCATTGCTTTAACGTGGGGGTGGTGAGTAGAGAAACCACCAAATAATCTTAGTGTTGAGACATTCTTCTATGTACGTTTTTCTATGACAAATAAACCAGTTTTCTTCAATTGTTTTTCACTTCTTGTTTTTTTTTTTTGTACGAAATCCTCCACCCATTTCGAAGATTAGCCTGAACAAAACGCACACACAATTTTTTTTTTTTTGTTGTTACTATCATTTTATCCCTTTGTATGCATGCGCGTAGAAAGCTGTTATTTTGACATTAGAAACAGACACTTTTATTTATTTGTTATTTTTTTGTATTTATATGGGCACAAGAATTTTTAACAATTTTTTCTTTCAATACACAATGATGTCACAATTGTACAAATGTATTTCAATCTTGTATTTCACAAGCAAACAGCAAGCTCTGGGCAAGTCAGTTTAACATTATTTAGGTATAATCAAGTCTCAAATAATACTTTTTATGTCACACATTTTGCCTGGTTTCCATGGTATTCTCACAGAAGAAAAATCGGCTAAATGCACAATCCCAATAATGAGGAAATAAAGTATTGAGTAGTGGTGGCGCAATGGTAACGGTCGCGACTTACGACTTGCAGGACAAACTAGTGTTGCAAAGGACTCGAGTTCTTGATTCGTAATTTTAAAGACTCGACTCAATTATGCAAGACTCAGTGTGCTCAAAAGGCTCGGAGTCTCGAGTCAAGCCGAGCCTGAGTCATTCTCGAGTCTAAAAAAGGCACTCGAGTTTTAAAAAGGACTCGAATCTTAAAAACGACTCGAGTCTTAAAATGAACTCGAGTCTTGTAGCTCATCATTCGAAAAAACTCGAATTACTCGTCAGATTTTTTTGTAAGCAAAGTTACATCATAACCACTCATTTGAATTTTTTGCCTTCTTTCGAGCCTTTTCGAATGATGAGGTACAAGTTTCATCTTCATGCTCCAAGTTTTTCTTTAAGACTCGGGTTTATTTTAAGACGAGTCCTTTTTAAGACTCGAGCCCATTTTAACCAACTGCAAAAAAATGAGGAGGTTATCAATTCGATTGTATTTTTTTATGTTTGTTACTTCATTACTTTTGACTGGGTGAACCGATTTTGATGATTATTTTTTTTAAGACTCGAGTCCTTTTTAAGACTTGAGTCCTTTTTAAGAGTCGAGTACTTATCTGTAGACTCCGAGCCTTTTGAGCACACTGAGTCTTGCATAATTGAGTCGAGTCTTTAAAATTAGGACTCGAAGACTCGAGTCCTTTGCAACTCTAGGACAAACAGCAAGGTGCTAGTCGCGTCCGTTAAAATTTACGTAGTTGTTCGAACTCTTATGAGTTCGAACCCAAGCAGACACTTTACTTTGTGTAAATTATTTCATACTGCTCTCAAACCGGTGAAAGAAAACGGCATGAGGAAACTGGCAAGTCCTAGCTCCAAAAATATAAAGATATGTGATATTCACCAAACAGCACTGGGCCCGAGTGGTAGATTATGGCCTACTCTTCTACCCTTTCACAGAGAGGCGGCGTGTGTCCCAGCAGCGGGAACTTTATAAGCTAATCATGATGATGATGATGATGAAAGTATAGAGTATGATGTCCTAACATTGATGTACCATTGGTTTTTACTGTATATAGATTTTTAAGCTTTATTGTGGATGTCTCCCTTTTCTAACAATAACTGCGCACCCTAGCCCTAATTTCTGCTAACAACGAAAACAATTTTCAAGCAACAGGCAGAGTGCATAATGAACTATTACAACATGTTTCAAAGTTAAAGATTCATTTATTATTTCAGTGGTTGTCATCTGAAATTATGCTGAACTGAAGTGTACGGTTTACGTACAGGCCAGTAAGTCGCTGACGCCGCGACCTACTTTCTTTAATTCATTTTATATACTTTGATTATACCAAACGTTAGTTGACCATTAGCTACCTTAGCGATAATACCACGGATTAGCATCCAACATAATTTTGTAACTTTACATTAAACTACTCGGGATCGTGAAGTCTGTGGTTTTCGTCAACTCACCTCACTGCAACTTGACCGCTCTGAGCCGTACATAAAAATTGGTCCTTCGAGCCGAATAAGTAATAATTATAATGCCTTTTTGGCATTATAATTATTACTTTCTGTTTCTTTTATAGTTTTAAGGTGTATTTTTTGCTGTAATACCAATAAACGCATTTTAACTTTCTTTCCTGTTTTTAGCTATCCAGGGGTTTTCATTTTCTTGAATAGGTAGGTACTGACCGATGTCTGTTCTCAGATAATCAATGCCGTCATTGGAGCAATATCTGTAAAAAAAATATTGCTACTAAAAAGACATTACTACGTTAAGTGATTCCATAATAACCACCGAACCAAATAAAAACACCTATTTCATTTTCTACTAAACTCTAAGCTTCCATTCATAAAAACTATCAAATAAAACTTCACCATTTGTTCGCAGAGACGTCGAAAGCCGAGCGATAGATGATACGAATCAATTATGAAGGCTCAGCCGACTCGCGCACGCACTAATAGAATAGCTCGCGTGACTCCATGCGGTAGAGCGTAGCGGTGGTAGAATATGGTCCTGTGGCAGTCCTCGCAGCGGCCTATGTACGTCAGGACTGTGTGGGTGGGCGGCTTCCGACACGCCATCCTCACACACGACGACCCCTACCTGCTCAGGCTACACTCCAAGCGCCGCAGACCCAACTCGTCCGCCAGCTGCTCCACGAACACCAACAAGAGCTCCCGGCTCAGCCAGCACTCCGACGACCTGCAGGACTGCGTAAGGAAACTGAACCAAGTGCTCACCAGCGACAAGTCGCGCATCAACCAGCGGCCGGCCACCTCCGGAACTATCGAGCACCTCAACCTGCATGACGTAGATCGAGACTTTGGCGACGAACTAATTGTCAAAGCAACTCCCCAACCTTTGAACGAGACCAACCGAAGCAATTACGATAGTCTCAACATCAACATGAGGAACTTGAGAGCTAATAAAACGTCCAGAACCGACGCTAAGGAGAACACGGAACTTTCCGAACGTGTCCTACAATGGCTGGACCTGGCGGGAAAAATTGATTTATTGGCGCCAGAAAACGTTGAACGAATGTCGCAGCCGCGACACAGCTGGCCCGAGCTGCAACGTCGAAGCCACAATTTGTCGAAATCGAAAACAACAATCGACATTCATAAAGAGGCAGGGCGAACATCGCCAAAAGGGGGAGACAGTCCAAAAGCGCAGCAAAATGGTCCTATCGATCGGCACGAATTTTATGTGCCGACGTCTGCGAACACGATAGAGAACTATGCGCGACAGTCACGGAATGCTAAGAGCACGCCACGGCACGAGACGAGCGCCAAAATAAAAGACAACCACAACAAAACAAAGTCCAGAGACTTAAGAACGAACGTCTCGGAGACACGGCTCAAAGTGATCAGTGAGAAGAACGCCGTTGAGAAACAATACGCGGAAATGCTGAATAAGAAGCTGATACCGGATGTGAGCAAGAACCCTAAGCGACAAGTGCATATCTTCATGCCTGATCTGCCGAAGAAACTAGATTCGACTCCGGCAAGTAGAACCGAAAGCTTATTATCACAAAACTCGTATAAAAGCTTGAAATTTGACCCATCAATAAAAAAGTAAATCTTTATGTGTCGATTGTTTCTATACCGAATAACTTTTGTCTATCACTTTGAGGTGCCAAAAGTGACGTCTATACGATTCCTAAGACTTGGCTGCTTCATCGCGCGGATCTAAAACGAATGCCAGCTCCAAATAACTTACAAATGAATCTTTATAGTCCCTACTACTGGGTTACTACGATGTTTATTACGGCATTATTTTATTACTTCATCGTGAAATATCACTATTAGTTTATTTATTTTATTGTGACCTATTTCCTGCTTCAACAAATGCGTTCTTTCAACTTTGTGCGAGTACTTTTTAATAAACAAATAGATACTTTTTAACCGACTTCAAAAAGAAGGAGGTTCTCAATTCGGATGTTTATGTTTTTTTTTTTATGTATGTTCGGCCATAACTCCGTCATATATAGACGGATTTGCAAAATTATTTTTTGTTCGAAAGGGATTTATTCCGAAATGGTCCCATATAATTTACATATAGATCTGATGATGAGTTCGGGAGACAGACACCGGAACTCTTTAAAAAATGACAGCAAATCAACCGCGATTTCTGCTATCGCATAAATATGCATTGTTTGTTTGGAATTAGTGCAGGGTGAATACCACAACTAAAAATTTAAAAATAAAAACTTTTTTACAAAAAAAAACAACCGACTTCCTTAAAAACACTACAAAGTGAAAAATAACTTTAATTTCGGAAGTCGGTGGCAAAAAAACCATAAATACAGATCCTAAGACACCGACTTCCGAAATAAGGAGGTAGGTTGTTTTTTTTTTGTAAAATATTTTTTTTAGGTACAATATACTCATGTCTTCGTAGATTAAGACGCGTCTAAACGGGCTATATTTTTCTACAATGCAATAGGTACTTTCCAGTTTCCAGCAATGTTTTGCGTGTGTTTCCTGATGTTTGTGTTGTGTGTGTTTTCTAAAACCCGGTAGTAAGTACTTAGCAGTATCTTGCAATTAATTGTACGTATGGGCATAGAATATTATGGGAGATATTACAATATCATGTTATATAGGATCATATGTTTTATCTTATATTAAATACTAGCGACCTACCCTGGTTTTTACGACTTGACAAAATATCGAGATTTCTTTATCTATACTAATATTATAAAGCTGAAGAGTTTGTTTGTTTGATTGAACGCGGTAATCTCAGGAACTACTGGTCCAAATTGAATAAATATTTTTGAGTTGAGTGGTTTATTTATTGAGGAAGGCTATATAACATCATGCTACGGTCAAAAGGAGCAGAGCAGCAACGAAAAATTGACGAAAACTGGCAGATAATTCGATGCGACGGGAAGGTTCAGGGGAGCAAAAATTTGACGCGGACGAAGTCGCGGGCAGAAGCTATTAACTTATAGATCTATAATCGTAGCTTTATGCTTAGACTTACCGAGTAGCCGATGGTGGCGATATCTCTGGCTTGAAACCGGGACCGCAGCGGTGGGTCGAGGGGTTGCCCGCTGTACCTGGGCACAGGCAGGCCTAGTGCTATCACCCGGAAGTTTTCGTCGACCCGCACTAGACGCCATCTTGAAACTTCTTCGGCCCCATGTTCCTGAAAAGATGGATTTTAAAGAATCTTATCCATATACAGGATCAGTTTTTATCCAGTGCGCAAACTGTAACCATGAATTCAGCATATCATTCTAGACCCCCAGCGTGAAAAAATTTCGTTGGTTATACAAAAAAAAATGTTCCATACATTTTGACCCCGTAGGTATTGC
This sequence comes from Aporophyla nigra, assembly GCA_947507805.1. NCBI lineage: Eukaryota > Metazoa > Arthropoda > Insecta > Lepidoptera > Noctuidae > Aporophyla > Aporophyla nigra. The sequence continues at coordinate 5,556,552 of OX382305.1, forward strand.
ATTTTTCTATGAAACAGCTGATATTTTTTTGTAAAACCGACGAAAAATTTCTGCGCAAGGGGATCTAGAATGATATGCTGAATTCATGGTTACAATTTACGAACTGGATAAAAACTTATCCTGTATAAAAGCAATATTTCGAGAAATGAAAGAGTTAAGAGAGTTTTGGTGGTCCAGTGGTATCGGTCCCGACTTACGAGGACATCAAGACAACAACCAAACCGCACTGTCCCCGCGTGGTAGATTACGGCCCACGCCCTCTCACAGAGAGGAGGCCTCTGTCCCAGCAGTGGGAACATTATAGGCTAATTATGCATGTAAAAGGTTTATTCTGTACTGTGACTTTATTAGAATTTGCAAATACGGTACCATTTTTTCACGGTATTGCTCGAAGTGTCTTGACATTAACGGGACAAGTATGACAGAGACAATTCTCTATGCATATATTTGGTATGGAGGCTAGGATTTGCCAAACTTTTTTAACAAAATTTAAGGTTTGTTGAATGAAGAGCTTGGAGAGAGATTGGAGCTCTACATTCGATCTTATAACTTGTTTTACTGTGAAAGCTTTATTTAATAATTGCCAACCAATACATGAAATGTTTTAGGTGAAATTTTAATAACTTTCTATAAAACCATTTCTTTGTCCTAAAACTCGATGTGCCATTTAAATGGTCGCTTACTGTATAGAAGCATGGAATAATTTTATTCTTAATTGAGAAAAATAAAATCAAGATTACCTCCATCAATTTATCATATCGAGCTGCGGGTACCAAAAACCGTCCATCTTCTAAGTGCATCTCCCTGTTTTCCAGCAAATTATTTAGCACTGGCAACACATTACGTTCTGCCTTCTCTATTCCTTCTAGCACGAGGACACGACCTTCTATGGCTGCGCGGACTGCACTCTGTGGGAGAAACGTTTATTTAATTAATGGTATTCTCTAACCCCAATTTACTAAGAGTAAGATTTACACAGACCTCAGTTAGCGTTTACATTGTTAGGTAAATGCTTTATACGAATATGAACTTTATTTACAGTACATGAATGTTCATATTCTTATGAAACGCTCGTTCACATTCGCATATACAAAAAGGACAATCACGGTCATTTGAATGGTTAATTCTCGTTTAAAACGCTTAATTTACTTAACAAAATAATCATATTATTCATAGACCCCTCCTATGAATCTGGACCAAGAAATGGAAAAATGAAAATCAGTCAGCTGGTATGGTGGTAATATTGTGGTAATTTCGGTTAAAACCTGGATGAGACTGGCCCCTTATCATGATTACACAAGATCTCACTGTTTTATTCTCCTTGTTTTTTTGTTTTTTTCTGAATGAGGCTGATCTCGATGTCGCCTGATGAAAAGCGATGAATGAGGTCTATGATGGAACGAGCGTGCTAATATACCTGTTCACTCTTCCTTTGTAAGCAAACGGGTTAAATTTGGAAGGGAACTCAGACGTACATAATGAATGTGGTGGGGACCTCAGATATCATACGGGATATCAACCAGGTACAGACGGTACCCTACAATACGTCGGGTAGTCTCGTTGTATTAATGTAGTGTGGACATTATAATCGACAAAGTTACATTTTCAAAGCTTCCTTTCTCCTACCACGCCTTCCACGCCTTCCTTTCTCTAACGCTAGCCTACGGTATACGGCAGCTGAAATATGCAGATTTTTTTTCTTGGCAGTGGAAGAAGTTTGCTGTGTGTGACAGAGTCCATAAAGATCTCCTAAGATTTGAAGTTACCACTTTTTGTTCTGTACGGTTTTCAGGACGTGACAGACTTTTACTGACATAAACCCACCCTGTTCCTTCAGTTGCCTATATGCCTTGGCCACGGTAACTCTTCCGAACAAATCTCGCGACGTTACCACCTAAGTTCACGTAGTGGAATGCAATAAATGATGGAGTATAAACGTGAGTGCCCAACTTCACGAATAACAACACAATGAACAGTTCCCACTTTTAGGTTTGGGTTTCTTATAGCATAAGGAGATTACCTGGTCAAAATACGTGGCAGTGGAGCTCTGGATCTCTCGCCTCTGTTTGAGGTCAGCCTCTGTGGTGTCTCGTGAAAGAGCTACATATTCCAACTCCCTCTGTGTCAGTTCTAGATATTGAAGAGCTACTTTTCTCCTAGAAGAAAGTTAGATAGCGTCATAATAAAAAAAAGATAATCTCATTAAAATTTGCATATAAGATCGCTTTTGGCGGTAACGCAGTCCATAAATTATGTAAATTCATTACATTTATATCTGTAATTTTTATGGTCTACACTAGCTGACCCGGCAAACGTTGTTTTGCCATATGGTATTAAAATTAAAATTGCTATTAAAAAATAGGGATTGGTGGTAGAAAAGTGAAAATTAAGAGTTGTACCTATGTATATTTCAATGCCAAATCATAATTTTTTTTTTTTAAATTGTCAAAAAATAATAAAAAAAATATCTACGTGTGGGTCACCCCTATCATTTAGGGGTATGGAAAATAGATGTTGGCCAATTCTCAGACCTACCCGATATGCACACAAAATTTCATAAAAATCGGTCCAGCCGCTTCGGAGGAGTTTGGTAACTAACACTGCGACACGAGAATTTTATATATTAGATAATAAATATTATTCTATCTATCTATAACGAATTATGTTTAGTTGATGAAGTCTTCAAACTTCGATTCTACAAATAAGTCGACGTGCACACTGACGTAATAATAGCGCGGCGGAATTTCTTCGTGCACTGGATCTTCAACACTATGCTTAGGGCCGAAAGTTGAAAATCAAACACTGTGTTTTACCTTCTTCTTAGCGTGTCGATAGCAATCTAAATATAGTGAGCCCAGAATTTGAATACGAGCTTAGTACTTCGAGAAACGTCCATCAACTCCTGTAGCGTGCAAACAGCAGGACATGCTAGACAAAATATTAAGTGCCGCATTGTTTGTGTTTTATCAACGCGCTGAAATGCATTCTGTTGGATTAGGACAATGGTCAATGTTGAACTGAACATCGAGAATCCAACACAGAGTTGAAAATCCGCGACAAAATTCTGCCGCGATATATTTACGTCCCTGTGAACGTCGAAATTCTCAATTAGAATATTTCTATTTAGATACTTATTCTTCCTCATTAGTAAAACATGCCACATACCAGTAATAACATTTTTGGCAGACATTGTGTACTTTCATCAATGCAAAGTCCAAAGTCCATACTTATGCTATCATATTACAAAGATTGGCAATCAATTATCAATACATACAATACATGTAATAACCTAACCTAACCTACATCTCTTCCACCACATAAACCCCCTTTTTATATCCTCAAACACTCGTATACCTTTATCTACCCTCACAAACTCACACTCACCCACATACTCTCACCCACATACACTCACCCACATACACTCACTTACACTTACTCACTGGCATACACTCGCACACACACATAAATCTCATATTCATATCCATTATTTAATCGTTTTTTAATCGTTTTATTTTTTATTTTTCATATATTCCTATTTTGTGATTTATATCACAAAATAAACAGTGAAAATTCCATCACACATTTAGCTCATACTTGTCTTAGTCTAATAATATACAAAGTCTAACTGTAAGTATTGGGGGGCCTGGTGACCCGTAACACAGGTATTCAATGCCTTCTTTGGGCACCAGTCTATCACAAATGTTATTATGTATTTTTTATTAGTTTAAGCACTTTATGTACCTACCTGCAACATTTGTGATGAGAAAATAAATTTAATTTAATTTAATTAATATAGTAGCAACATCAAAACTCTATGTTAAATATTTTTGGAATAAAAGTAGTTACTACAAGGTGTGGGCATGAATCGGATTACGAATAAAAGACTTAAGAATTGATGTCTATTTGTCTCAATATTTTGAGTGGTCCACAGATAGTATATAACCTTGATAAGCAAATAGGGTACATACTTTAATCCCGCTTCTAATTTCCCGTGGTACTGCACTACATCTTTGCGGGAGACGCTTGTGTAACTTAATGGCATTATATTCTAGCTATTTTGTGTCCTTCTTTTTCTCATAAATTGGGACAAACTACACAATATGAACTGTAGTAAAACTCTTTACTTGTTAAACCATTATTATAGGGCTGAATCTGATATTAATATATCAGGTTGGCAGGAAAGTCTTGCACTAAGATATAAGACATAATGAATTTATTGATAACTTTGTTATTTACAATAATTAATCAGTAATGTAATCCCCAAATAACTCTATTACTCTGGCCCATCTAGTTGGTAGATTGTTGATGCCCTGCGCCCAGAATTCCGAAGGCTGTGCAGAAAAGAAATTGTCCACTGCCATTTTGAAGTCTTCGTTGTTTAACATTTTTCTCACGCAAACAAAACTTTAATGGTCGAAACAAGTGATAGTCGGATGGCGCGAGATCCGGTGAGTACGGTGGGTGGGCAACCGGGTGCCATCCAAGCTCTACGATTTTTTGTCGAGTCTCCGAAGTGACATGAGGTCGCGTATTATCATGGAGTAAGTGAACATTTACACGTCTCAATCGTTTTTCTCTTATTGCGTCAGCCAGTTTCTGAAGCTGTTCAGTATAAATGGAAGTCGTAAACGTCCTTCTCGCAGGGAGAAGCTCGTAATGGAGTGGGCCCTTCGCAACCCACCAAACGGAAAGAAGATGCTTGCGTGAGTGGCGGTTCGGCTTTGGCTACGGTGGTGGCTCTGCGTCGTAAGGAAGCCAGACGGCGTGCCGTGTGTCCAGCTCTCATCGCCGGTTACCAGATTTTCAAGAAACTTATTCCGATGTTGCTGAAAAAGAAGCGATTCACAAATACTAACTCTGACTTGACGATGACTGTCAGTTAGTTGATGTGGAATCCATCGTGCCATTACTTTACGATAGCCGATTTTGTGTAAATAAGCCTCGACGGTCGCATGATGACAGCCAAGAGTCTCTGCCAAATCACGCGTATTTATTTCTGGATTAGCCTTTAAACAGCGGAGTAATTCCTCATCGTCGAAAGTGGATGGTCTCCCAGATTGCTCGTGATCTTCAAGAGTTATATCTCCCGATGCAAAGCGAGCAAACCAGCGGCTTATCTTCCATCTCGATACAACACCTTCACCGAACGCTTTGGTGATGTTAGCAGTAGCCACACTCACGTTGTGTCCCTAGGGCCACTCGTAAAAGATGATCGTGCGAAGTTGATGTTCACTAATCATTTTCACAAACCAACCAAATCCTCACTAGCGCGCCTTTATGTAATATATACCCTTGATGTGATAGCTTCGAGAACCTTCTACAATATTCTTACGTATCCCAGATCAATACTAAATATTTCGGAAAATTCTAGTAATTTGCAATTTCTTGTGCAGTATTTTTCCGCCGACCTGATAATAAATTAAACTCATCTGTTGGCTAACTAACCAAGCTTTACATGACTTTGAAGTAAGGGAATTTAATTTTGCTGTTTGTTTGTACAAATACATTGTCAATTATTTTATTTGTGATCAAAACTTTTATTTGTCTGAATATTCTTTTATGTAATAAATTAATACTGAATGACCTGTTAACATTGTGATCGTTATTTATAAATAAACTAAATTTATTAAGCATACCTGCCGGGCCCAGGCCGGCCAAGTAAGAACATGTCTTGGCCCAATAAGTCCTTCTGCATCATCCATCTTAGGTTCCTGAGTGTACTCTGTGATAACGCCTTAATTTCTGTGTCTTCTATTGTCACTGTGAACACATATTGAGTCATTAATTATGGTCTTTGTATTAAAACAAGAGAACTTTGCCAACATGCTACATAAATATTTTCTTCTAAAGAAAACTTCCCAAGACCAACTTTTTTAACTTCTTGCTTTTTTATTAAACTTAAATTCTCCTGGACATCCAATAAAAGTGATAAAAAAAATGGATTGGTACTTCATAAATTGCGTCAAAACTTTTATAAGACAAAACTTATACTTGGAATTATTTCCTTTATGCAAACACTACGGAGAGTAATTCATACTTATTTTTTTAATGTTTGTATTCACCAAATAACTACGGAAACATGGTTTAAACTATTTTTTTCGAGGTTATAAACTACGGTTTCGAGGTAAACACTTACGGTATTTCCGAGGTACATATTCAATCCTCTTAGGGCGCTTGATCTCCTTGCTGACATCGCCTATAGTCACTTTATCTTCACTAGAATAACTTCTCACTGGGTTAGCCGCTAATATAGCTTTACGATGGCTCATAATACGAATCAAAACATTGATCCTTCTTACTGTCACCGCTGGGTTATACATGGTTGTATTTACAAGGAATCACACTGGGTAATAAAATTAAGTATAAATTATAATATTCAAGCCATTTCGTAATTTATTACAGCTTATTTAATAGAAAAATTGCAAATAATCTGCAGGTCAAAGTCTAAAACATAGTTCTGGTGTCAAACTGACGTTTCTGTGTTTCCCGTTTGGATATCAGCTGATTTGAGTGCGTTCCAGAGCCCAGTATCATACATTGCTCTGTGACATATTGATTGGTGAATATCTTTTGCATGGATGTTTTGTTTCATTTACTCTTACCATATAGTCTCAACCGAACTGAGAAACGGGTCGAGTTTTGTTTCAGTGTGCGTGCGGCGACGCATAGATACTATGGCGCACACATACAAGCCGCACGCGGTGCGTTTGTATGTAGATGACCTACTTGCTCTCCTTTTACTATGCTCTTACTGTCAGAATATACTCTTTCTTAGCCTTTCACACTGTTCTCAGTTACGGCGCTACCTATGTACTCAAGGCACGAAAGGGTATGCATAAGTTTGCATGAATGGCATTAAGGCATCTCAAAATGATTTCGTGATCATCTATATGATGCAAACTTCATATTATCAGTATTATTCTTTCAGTGTTATTCTTTATTAGTTCTCTGGTTACCATAATACAGGCTCTGCCTAGTTTGGGATCAGATAACAGTGTGTTGGTTGTCCTAAGATATTTATTTTTATTTATTTATTATGCATTTTCATCAGTCCTATTTAAATGGACTAATATTAAGTTTAGCCACTGTTATGACATGTTATGACAATAAACGTTGAGAAGCTTTTATGTAGGTAAAGAAGCAAGGAATGTTTTAAATAAAAATACATTCTGAACGAGAGAAATTACTTTATTAAACACTGACAAGATTTAACTATTTTTTTAAATTAGCTTTTATTCTAAACTAGCGATTAAAGCGTATTATGAAAAACTAACTTTAGAAAACCTTTTCTTAGATACCTACTAATACCAGTAGTAATGTAATAGTCAATCTAGATCAGCCTTTCCCAAAGTTGGCGATAACGCCCCCTTGTGGGCACTGCAGGCCTAAAGGGGGGTGGTAAGAGACCCAGAAAAAAAGGCTGTTCTAGAAGAACATTAGCTACTAAAACACTATATATTTACAAGTAATATCACCACTAGATTTCTGAGAAATAAACTTTTTACTGTTACTAGATTTGCGCAAGCGCTGGCATGGAGCCTAACGTGACGACGACTACGAATCTTAAATTGCAAAGATATACCGGGCACATTGTTATATTATTCAAAAAAAATTCGTCGAACTATCGCATCATTGCATCTAGTCTTCTATGGGCATTTAGTATTCGTAAACTGTCTGACAAATATAAAACTTGCATTACAGTCCTTACTCCACCTGTCATTACTGCGCCTTGCCTACTGATGTTAATTCTAATAAAATATATACTCTAAGCATAAAGAAAATTAAGTTGGCTTCAGAACGTTGACGTTTCAAAGTAAACTGAACTTTATTCCTGGGTGTCAAAGTTGTTTTTCCGAAAATATAGATTTTTTAGCTCTGGAAACTAAATTTTGAATGAACTGTAGATTCATTGCATGGGGATTTTGGTATCAATAAATTCTTAATGGCATAGCTCACAATCTGATGCCGTGCCATGTAATCCGGTCTATTCATCCCCAGCATGTTCATCCATTGGTTCAATTTTAACGCTAACAAAGTCAGTCGGTTCCAGCTCTGCAGAATTCTGTTCAGGCGGTTCTGGAGCTTCAATCTTGATAACAACTGTTCTTCCCTCTGTTTCACAATTATCTGTGTCCTTGTCACTCTCTCTAAACTGTTCATCATCCGACTGAGACTTGTGAGACTCAAATTGTGAGTCTTGTGTATCTGTAGTCTGACTCTCTCCTTTTTCTTCTTCTTCTATCGGATTCGGTGGCTCCATATTAGTAAGTGTTACGTAATCTGCTATAAGGAGTTCATCCATCGGTTTCTTTGTAGGAGGTCCGAATATGCTGGTCATTGTCGGCTCGTCAAGACCTAAGTTACACTCTCTAGGGTCCAATCTAGTGTAGTAGTCTTTGATGTTCGGTTCGGTACCTTTGAAGCCATGTCGACGACGGAAATGTTTGAGCATTGATCTTTTTACAGAGTAGGCTTTTGGACACATTTTGCACTGTAACAAGAGAAAAATATCAACAATATTACACGTATTTTTTATACAATCTGACCTTCTTCCATACAATCCTACCCCATGCTCAGTATGATATTCACTGTCAATCAAATATCAACCAAGTTGTAGTTGAAATAAAGTTGGAAATAAATAAACTTAGTTTAGACCTAGTTAACATCAACGTCGACAGAGGTTGCCCGATTTTAGACTTTATTCTAAGCCACACAAAGTGGATATTTGTTTGACAGGGAAACCACGATCTACTTCTGCCGCCATCTTGGTTTTTCAATGAAATTTCACAAAAGTTTGCCAATAGCACCTCCCAGGCATTGTCATTTCAATACCAAAATATGCTTCTAACAGCTTAACTCAGTCTTCATTTCATCCTGTCAACTTACCCTGATGGTCTTCAAGGTAGAATGAGTGATGACGTGGTGCCGGAGCCCTGCGGCGCTGGTCATTGTCTTGTTGCAGATAGGGCAGGGGTGACTCGCGTGCGTGTGGGAGGTCCGTAGGTGACGTAACATGTAGCGCTCGTCTTGATACTTGCGGTCTGGAAGGTATATATAATAAGGTATATAGGTATACAAGGTATAACAGAATAGAGAAATCCAGAAAGTTTTTTGCTGATAATTGACTACTGAATCGATTTCAGTCATGTTTAAAAATGTTTTCTTTTTTTTTATTATGTATTTTGCAGACCACGTAGGAGATGGCGAGACCAGCTGGATAGATTCCGTCAAAACTGGCAGGAGAACGCGCGACTTCGCCATAGTTGGAAGAAGTGGAGGGAGGCTTTTGTCCAAGAGAGAGACAGAGCAGGCTAGCAAAATAAAAAAAGTATTTTGCCATACCTACCGCCAATTGAGCCAAAGAAAATTCAATCTTATTACAAGGCAATAAGACTCAATTGCAAAAAGTATTAAGCGATGCTAGGGTCAACACGATTTTCGTAATAATCCCAGTTAGCTTTAAAAAAAATAGTTTTGGTCAGTGTAATATGCTTTTAATTCAATATTCTAATTGGGGTGTATGAGGTCTTGCGCTGCATTTGGCTTTGTATAATGAGCAGTATACATATACATAAATTCACGTTTTCTTCCCATAGAGGTAGGCAGCAACTACAGAACGCCACCTGCTACAATCTTTACATACTCCTATTGGCTCGTTTACGTTCATTCATCTTGTCGGTCGCCGGTTGCGAATACTACGCACCTGACCTTTCTGAAGAACATCACCGAAAAGATCACTATAATATGTCCTCGTAGGGCATCCTCTCAGAGCGTTTCCACTCATATCTGCCTTGTAATACTTTTTGTTAGCCGCCCTTCAGTCATCCTCTCAACATGACCAAACCATCTAAACATACTCTTTTAAATTTTTGTCACTACATCTTCTTTTAAACCACACCTTATCACTTCATTTCTCAGCATATCATTCATATTCACACCACACATGCTTCGCAAGGAACGCATGAGCAGTATGTGGTTTGGATTGTAGAAATACTGGCAAAAAGGGTAACTGGGTGTTAACGAACTCTATAAATCATTTTTAACAAGCCGTATGTGTCTGTACCAGATGGAATTTCCTTATACAGATACTTTTTATCCCGGTAGTAATTTCCAGCGGGATAATTTTCGAAGCCAATGGCAACTCTTCCATAAAAGAAAGAATCATCAACTCAGCACCGTACGTCATTACGGCAGGCCGCAGTGGTTGAAGACCTTAGTCTTCAGACATTGCGGGGAAAGAATAGATACTTGAAATTTATTTAGCATTATATTTTATGAAGAAGCGCTCTAACTTACCACACAGCGGGCACTTTACTTGATCTTTCTTAGGTTCGTGTATCTTCATGTGTTCTCGCAGCGAACAGGGACTTGTAAACAACTTTGAGCACACCGTGCATGTTTCCAAGTCTAAAAGTATAAAATTAGTCAGTATTTACCTTCAAACAAAATTATCTAAAGAGGAATCGCCTGAAAATATCCTAATGTCTTTTTTTTTATTAACTAATTCCAAGTTAGGTATGAAACCCATATTTTCAAATGGTATAATATTGTATATGCGAAATTAACTGTCCGTCTGTATGCCTTTTCAGTTCTTAATGCACAGGAATAAACCATGATCTGGGTTAGGACATAGAATGCTTTTTATACTGGTTCCCTTGAAATCATTTGATCACCACGTATACGAAGCCGCTGGCTAAAGGCCAGTATGAAAAGAGTTACGTCAAAACTTTTTCGAATACCAACACCGCTTGAATATTCTAATTTATCAAAATCGAAATCTCAGTACCTACGCCATATTCGTTTATGTAATAAACATTTCATTTCATTGGGCAGTTTATGTTCCATTTTATGTCGGACTTAAGGAATAGCACCGTACCATTTCAACCCGTGGGTGTCGTAAAAGGCGACTAAGGGACTTACTAGGAAATGGGTAGCAAGGTCCTCTATGCATTTTACCAACATACTGCGATCGCGAACCCGCCTGCTAAGCGTGGCGATTATTGCAAACCCTCCCAAACTAGCGGAGGCCTATGTCCAGCAGTGGACGTCTTTCGGCTGAAACGTTAATGGGCACTTTACCAAATCCGCATAAAATTGCAAATAAGGGCGAACACGCATTAAGTAAGAAGGAATCTCTTTCAAATTCTGTTTCAAAGCTATAAAATCTTTTATTATATTCTTTACAATCTAAACAAATAAATAAAATTGGAGTGTCTGTTTGTAATATTAAAATAACCGCTTTTTACTAAGTGTATATGGATACACACAGTACATATACTAAAACAACATTTTTTTTAATTTTTGTCTGTCTGTCTGTTTGTTTGTTCCGGCTAATCTCTGTAATGGCTGGACCGATTTTGACGGGACTTTCACTGGCAGATAGCTGATGTAACAAGGAGTAAAGTAGGCTACTTTTACTTTAGAAAAAAAAATAGGATCTCACGAAAAAACATAAAACTAATGAAAAACGTTTTTTGTTAAATACCACGCGGACGAACAGACCACGGGGTAACAGTTAGTAATAATAATAATAATGCTTCCCCGCAGGGCAGCATGTGGCGAGCTGTTGGGCAGTAGCGACCCCACGGACCCTATCTCCCGGGAGAATTCTTGTTCCTCATTTCTGGCTTGCCTTTATTAGCCGGCTGGAGTGAACACTGAAGAGGTTCAGAGCTCCCACCTCATTCTTGCCTTTATTGGCCGGCTTGAGTGGAGATTCGCAAGAGCAAACATGCTCGGGGAAAGGGAGTATTCCAGTAAGTGCTCGTAGGGATCTTGACCATCTTCCGGGCTCTGGGATTGTTCTGAAAGCCGTGGAATACCTCTCCACTTCTCAAGCACCTCAGGAAGTGTTGCCCCCTTGTCGCTGCGTCACTATGTGCCAGCGACGGTTTCTGGGGGCCCATTATTGAGTGTGCAAGTCACCCCCTGCCATTTAATCCATGTATATTCAAAACATTGATGCGGCAGGGGCCATAGGCCTTCCATAGTTCTTGGTAACCAGTCCATTTTAGCCAGCCAAATACATAGTCTAGCATCTTGGTATCCATATCCTGCAATAGTCCAACACCAACCGGAGGTTGTCCTTGGGTGCACTTGCACAGTGCATACAGGGATAATCGTCGGTTAGTGCCTCACTTCATCTAAAATTTCTAAGGGGCCTCTGCGAGTTGGCTTCGGCCCCTCGTAAGCCTTCCAAAAGACCGGGATCCTAGGATCCCGAGATATATTAACATATATAATAAATAATAATAATAATCCACAACTATCACACAACGCCATCTAGTCCCAAGCTAAGCAGTTAGTAGTCAATATAAAGTACTCACTCTCCCCAGTATGTTTTCTGGTGTGATATGTTAGCTTGGACTTCTGCACAAACGTTTTCCCGCAGTATACACAGGCGTACGATGTTTCCTTCACATGGGTCCTGCAAAACATGACTCCTCATAAAAAAGTGATGCTTGCAGGCTAAATATAACTGATATTTAAAAATAACTGGCAAAATGTGGATATAGTATAGATATACCTCTGCCCTGCCGTATGGGTTTACAGGCGTGATGTCATGTTATGCAGCAAACTTCGCAAAAATAATTTAAAAAAAATTAAGAACTTTAAGTCTGAAACAGCAAAATAGTTATTTGTGCGACAAGAGAGCAAAGTCGTTTTTTGCTGCGAGTGCTGATTTTGAATCGTGAGCAAGCGAAGGATTCAACGATTGAATCACGAGCGTAGCGAGTGATTCTACAGTTGAATCCTGAGTGTGGCGATGGATTCAAAGGCACGAGATGCAAAAAACTTTGCTCTCGTGTAACACACATAACTTTTCACTTCAGCAGCGAGAACACTTTAGGAGATAAAATAATGAACAGGAATAGATTGAAATAACTATTTATTGTGAATCAAAATAATTTACATTGTAGGTAGAGGTACCAATTCAATAAAATGGAACATTTTAAAAGTTAAAAGTAATATTACTGCAATTCTGCAAATTAAAAGTAACAGATTTATTTGGCAACGTTATTGTTGCATTGAGTTTAGTTTGATTATCTGGGGTTAAGGTTTCTGTTTCGGTGTTAAAATACCGTTCTCGTCGCTAGTTTCACTCATATTTTACGATTATTTTAATATTTTTTAACTTATTCAACTCTTTACGCCAGCTACGAAATTTTATTCCCGCTCTTTTATTTAAATTAAGGCGTGTTCGGAAATAGCACCCATGATATTTTATTATTCAAAATATTTACGTAACATTATTGAAACTAGAAATAAATATTTACAGGTTAAATATCAGTTTTATTTGCAGTAAATACTTATTTTCGTTTAAATACAACAATAAGTAAAAAATTCAATAAATCACATTAAAAGACATAATTATCTTTTTGCAAAATTTCTTTAGTTAGTACAAATTTCCGAACGTGTTTGTCTTTGAGGTCGAATTCAAAATCGGAACTTCGAAAGGGCTGGTCTTTGTCTCTCTCTCTTTCTAATGGCGGGAAAGAGATAGAATGTAAATGTTTCGAATTGTATGAAAAACCCAAGGCTGAATAAGATATTCGCGGTTTTCTGAAAACAAAAATTAAAAAGTTACTTTGTCTCACTCAGTGAGCAAAATCGCATTTTGCTCACTGATTTCAGGCAGCAAAACCTACATGTTTGAGCTACTGAAGTGAAAAATATATTTTCACTTCAGTAGCTCAAACATGTACATGACCAGCCCTTTCGAAGTTCCGATTTTGAATTCGACCTCAAAGACAAACACGTTCGGAAATTTGTACTAACTAAAGAATTGTTGCAAAAACATAATTATGTCTTTTATGTAATGTAATTTATTGAATTTTTAACTTATTGTTGTATTTAAAGGAAAACAAGTATTAACTGCAAATAAAACTGATATTTAACCTGTATATATTTATTTCTAGTTTCAATAATGTTACGTAAATATTTTGAATAATAAAATATCATGGGTGCTATTTCCGAACGAGCCTTAATTTAAATAAAAGAGCGGGAATAAAATTTCGTAGCAGGCGTAAATAAGTTAAAAAATACTAAAATAAATAATCGTAAAATATGAGTGAAACTAGCGACGAGAACAGTATTTTCACCAGCCAGATAATCAAACTAAACTCAATGCAACAATAACGTTGCCAAATAAATCTGTTACTTTTAATTTGCAGAATTACAGTAATTTTACTTTTAAAATGTTCCATTTTATTGAATTGGTACCTCTACCTACAATGTTAATTATTTTGATTCACAATAAATAGTTATTTCAATCTATTCCTGTTTATTATTTTATCTCCTAAAGTGTTCTCGCTGCTGAAGTGAAAAGTTATGTGTGTTACACCAGAGCAAAGTTTTTTGCATCTCGTGCCTTGAATCCCTCGCCACACTCAGGATTCAAAATCAGCACTCGCAGCAAAAAACGACTTTGCTCTCTTGTTGCACAAATAACTATTTCCATACATATATATAGTCCTCCAGACCGAATTTCGGCCACGGCGGCCAATCTCAACGGAGACTAGCCATCGGCGCGGGAGATATTATAGTGCTCAAGTGTGTGCGCAGACATAGGAGCACTCACTCTTCCCTCACCCTCATAGTCCGATGGGACGGCAATCCAACACGACCGGAGAGAGATCAGACGTAGGACCAACGGCTTAACGTGCTTTCCGAGGCACGGGGGTATCACACCGCCAACTTCCAAACTCCGGGCTGCTACTAAGAAATTCCTAATGGAAAAACCCAGAAACACTTTGCCCGACCCGGGAATCGAACCCAGGACCCCACGCTCAGCAGTCGCGCTTGCGACCACGAGACCAACGGGGCAGTCCATACATATTCTCTTTAGGTACATAGGTACTACGATTTGGAATGCGGAACGAGCCTCATTTTTCTGAATGGCCCTTGATTGAAAAGTGCCTATAATTGTTTTTTTTTTATTTGCTTTTGAGTTTGACATATTTATTGGTAAGAAAAATGTATGAAAAGTATTGCATTTTGTATGAACTTGTCGATTTTTATTTGCTATTATTAAATATGCGATTTGACTGGTCCCCTTAGACTTAAGGTGAAGATTTGTTAAAAAAAGTTGCGCGTTGCGTTAGATCAAATTGTGATCAGCATTCTTAAAACTAAGAGAATTGCCCCTCAGGTCACTTACCTGGTGTGTGAGTTACAGGCTCCTTTGTCAGCGAAGGTCCTAGGGCAGTGCGGACAGGCATACGGCCGTTCGCCAGTGTGACGGCGCTCGTGTCGTAGCATGTTGGAGCGTTGCACGAAGCGCATTGGGCAGTAAGAGCACGCATGACGTGGACCCTCGTGGATTTGTACGTGTTCGCGGAACGAATCACGTTTCTGAGCAAAGGAAGCGAGTTTTAGATGAAAAGTGAGAAAGTTAAATTGGTATGTTTTATCTATTGGTACAGTATTCTCGTACATTTAGCAAGAATTAATTTAGTTATTGACTCAAACCAATGTTACAGTTAAGTGTAATAAAAAGGGAAGCATTTATTCTGGAGTTTTGCCAGTCATGATGGAGTTTATATTCAGAATGAATACTTTATTTGCTATGCAGGTACAGGTATAAGATGTCACACAATTACTTTCTAAGATGAGTTTAAATTAAACCAGCACCATCCGTAACCAACACAAAGAACTTTAAAACAATAAAAACACATCCTCACTCTTACTTACCAGAAAAGTCTTCCCACAAACAGTACAAGTATAGTTTTGCTTGTTAGGCAGATGGTCCTGTTTGTGCATATACAGTGAGGACTTGTACTGAAACGACTTGCCGCACTCCGAGCACTCAAACGGATGCTGACCAGGATGACTTATGAGGTAGTGGAGTTTTCTGTAACAGACATTACGGTTTTAGCAGCAATTTAATTATAGACTTTATTGTTACTACATAAAGTACAAACTAGAGAATAGACGGTTGAGGATACCCGAGGGAGATGTCTGCGTTTATTTTCGCACAATTTTGCACTTAATGATACTTATTTTAAAGTTCTTTATTCAATGTCAGAAAATCATCTGATTTGTGATGCTCTCGGTCTCGCTAGCCTGTAAGATACTCAATCTGGATTCTAGCTGTCTTTAAGTAGTCCAAAGTGAAAGCTCCTTGGTTGCCCGCCAAATTCAACTATTTCATGAATAATCTTCGAAATCGATTCGAATCGAATCAAATGATGTTGGAGGGTTGTTTGATGACTTAAAAGATTATAATTATTTCAAGCCATATTTGTTACGGTCACGTTAATCAACATTCAACCTTGCACTGAACCTGCAAATTGCAAAACACGTAAGAAAATGTTGAAATACGAGATACCACCTTAAAATAATGTAAAATTAAAAAATGGATTCACATCGCAACACCGCCCGTTTTACCGTCAAAAGGGTAAATGGGCCACCATTAAGTATTAAGTTAAGTCCCACCTCTCATCCATAGTATGCAGTATCTCCCTGCAGAGCTTGCACTTGAATTTGCCAGGTCCATGCGACTGCGCCATGTGCGCGCCGCATGCCCGCGAGCTGGGGAACTCGCGGCCGCACACTGCGCAATCTATAGCACGATCCGGACGAGACGAACGACCTGAGTGCATCGTCTGCAAAACATGTTGGCTTCTATGAATAACCGACTTAACAACTGAAAGTAGGGTGGTCGAGAATCCATGGTAACAGGTTGGGCGTTTAGCTATAGTCGTCTACATATGTTAAGTAGTGGGTGAAGTAGGGCTGTCGATGATGATGCCTTGGCGGCCGCTACTAGAGCCGGTTTTCAACACATTCCATACAAACTAACCCCGTCAATGAGCTTCACCATTAACTCATAAAACTGACCACTCATAACGATTCTGAAAACGCCTCTGGCCAGCCGAGTTTGCGTTCAGTGCTAATTGCGCGAGCGTGAATACACAATCGGCGAGTCTAGTTGCCAACTTGGCAATTCTTTTCCTTGTGATCTGCACATTTTTATTTGGGTGTCGTTTGGACCATGCATTTACTGGACAGCTAAATGGTTTAAAAAAATCCTACACTGCAGGAAACTCTCTGAAGAAATTTCGCAAGTTTTCGTTTTTGTATTTAATCATTCGATAGAACCAAAAACTTTTGGTAAAAATCGAGTCCATACACCAAAAAAGGAACACATCTTACCCGCACATGTAGCTTAAAAGATTTCCTATGGCTCAAAGGCTTGTACTGACAAGAATCCAGCGAACAGAACACCTTCCTAGCTTCGGCATGGTCGCAGTTGAAGTGTGCTCTCATCTCTTCAATACTTGGCAACACCACACAACAGATGGAACATTTCAGGAGGTAGAGAGGTGTCTTATCTGGAGTGCTGTGCTTCTCTAAATGATGGTGGACGTACCAGACCTGGTGATATCAATACTGTGAGGTCATTATGGGTTTGTTGAAAACAATTTTCAATTCAAACTTGTGAACTAAAGGATAGTATAAGTAGCACTTTTTCTATGACTGCACTATACGGTTTGTACTCCTGTGGACCGTTTTACTAACATAAACTGACTCATAATAATATTTAAGTTATAACAAAATTTACAATTATTACCTTATCACTAAACATTTCATTGCAGCTCTCACACTTGTAATAAGAGGATTTATGACTAAAGAAGTGTGCCCGCACTTGATGCGTCTCCCTGTCCGTTTCATGCCAAAACAGTGTGGGACAATACCTGCATTTGAAACCTAAATGTGGACTGAAACAGTTGTCATATTCTACTTGTTCCCAATGTTCTGTCAGATGGCGCCTAGTCACCTCCCTGTCGTCAAACTCCTCATCACAAAACTGACATATCCACAGATCCTCAAACTCCCCCAACTCATTTGAGGTATGGGTCTCAAGCTCATGGTGAGTCTCGAAAGTAGTAGCACACACTCTACATGAAAATATTGGCAAGGACTTTATACTGTGCATTTTGAACATATGAGTGGTAAAACTTGACAAATTGCCGTACCGGACACTACACAGAGTGCAAACTATATCCATTGTGACTTCAGTTGTAAGCTTCTCATAATCAACATCAGAATATTCAAAAACTGAATTACATTTAATATCTGACAATATGTCACTAATGTAATCATGGTAGCATTTCTGTACAACTATCAGTTCCATTAAAGTGACATCAAAATCATCAATGCCGTTGTAGTTTTTGTGAATATCACTATCATCGTCATTTGCCTTGACAACTCCATCATCATTCTTGGCTTCTTCAGGCGTCTGTACTTCTTGTTTAATTTCTGGTATGAGGACTTTGAGTAATTCTCTAGTTTCGTTTGGGTCAGCTTCTATAGCTTCTATAGGTTTGAGCTCAGAATCAACATAGCCAAATCTTTCATGGTGTTTCAGTTGTTCTTCAACAAATTCAGCTCTGAGATCTGCACCATACACTGAGAATTGGACATCTTTTCCAGACATCAGAGCAGTGAAACATTTTAAGGTAAAATGATGATACCCCATATAATGGCTGAAGAATGTTCTAGTTGAGTTGTTAGCTTTATTACATAGCAAACAGATAAAGTTTGAAGTGCCATCATATTCTAACTCCCAAAGGTTTTCTTCATCCTTATTTGACACATTGGAAACATTGTGTTTTTGGAATAAATGTGAGTGGTACAGATCACCGTCATGTAAACGGAAGTGACAGAGTCTGCAATGTACTAGACTGTGAACAGACTTGAGATGATGTCGAAGCTCTATTTCAGTATCAAAGTTCTCAACACATTGTGAACATGGCCAGGGGGTGTGAAACTTCAGATGTTTCCACCAACTCTCTCTATCAGGTACAAAGTATCTAAAAGAATACTAATATTATTAGTGATTGACTTTAAATAAACAAAACATTATATTACTCACTTTACAAGATTCAACATGAAGAATTTATCCTACAGAGTACTTACTTACAAATGCCACAGTAATCTTTCTTATGATTTAGGACGTAATGAACAATGATTTTCGATCTGTTTATAAACCAGTCTGGGCAAAGTAAACAGCTGTATGGACCCGAAGGATTTAGATCTTTTAAGTAGAGCCACACGTCCGTCGGCCGCTCAATCACCGGCGGAAGCTGACTAGCTTTGTTACGTTGAAGCTTTATCGTGACCGACATTCGTTTAGGCGGTGGTAACTTCTTTTTCTTCTTAGTTGGATACTCCCAAGAATCTGATGTTATCTCTTCCACATAGTGTTCTGGGTCTAGTTTCTTATTTGCCGCTATGACGGATAGCGGTTCATCATCAGACTCATCCGAAGACATCCTAATGTATTTATTGCTACTTCAAAGAGTGAATATGAGGAAAGTTAATCCTAAAAATCAGTAAAACATTAAAAAAATGTAAACATTGACACCTTTAATTCACGATTTGACACGATTGTAGTTACGGCCTTGACAATTTGTTGACAGCGTTGACAAACGTCAGATAGCCATCGACAGTGTTTGAAAAGAGTTTCGCTTTCTCTTTCAAATATTTGTTATATCTTTTAAAAGAAAGGATACGAGACATTTTTTCCTTCAGTCCAGGTAATGCTAAATAACCCTAGTTTTGCAGGCAACTTGTGGTCTAAATTAATACTGCTTAGCTGGATTACATTTCATCTCAGTCATAAAATATATTTTTAATATGTGAAGGTTTTCTCATGAATTGATTTAACTACAATATAGATTTTTACATTATCTCTAATTTTTTTTGAGAAACAAGCATTTCACATAGACAAGGAAGATTTATTATTTAATTAAGTCAACACGTTCCATTCCCCCTAATATTGCAAATGTCTCAATCAGCTGAGCTTTAACCAATGCAATCTATGAGGAAGTAATATTTTCAAATTTAATGTTGTGAATTTGTGCTGGCGCAGTAGTTAAGGCCTCACGTCTCTTGTCTCGCTGATGCACGAGATTGTCGGTTCGAACTGGGCATGTACCCATGTGACTTTTATCAAGGACAATACTGACGTCGGTGAAGGAAAACAACGTCAATTTTGGAATTATAGAATAAATTGGAATTAACCAACCAAAAGAAGCCTTTGCCACCTTGTGGTAATAGATTGATATTAATATAAAAATTAACATTGACAAAATCAACCAAATGCTTCTGTTTCCATTATTTATCTTACTTAAACAAAACGGCCAACGCCAAGTACATTAGTTAAGACAAAAAAAAACTATAGTATTACACGACTATACTATAACACGACAGTCATACGGTCATCTCACAATGCTCTACATACTTAAACTTTAACATACTGACAAAATCTTATAATCGTAGCCGAACTCATCGTGGCGTCCAAGGGTCCATTGAGTGTAAAAAGTGTGCGAGAGGCATAGGACTGGGCTTGTGCGACGCTTCGACTCTTTTGACCAGGCATGAAAAATCTGTGTCTGCACCACATGTGTGTGCGTTTCGAAATTCCCATTTATCGTAAAAGCAGTACAGTACAGCGTGAATTGAAACGTCTTGCAAAATATCCTTTCGTGGCAGCCATTTTATAGAGTTCAAGTTTGTCTATGGTGAGCCAAAGAAAGGCGAAGCTAAACAAAAGGCTAGCATGTAGATAGCATTTACTAAAATAACAGTAAAATTTGCGTAAATACTGACTCAAAAGACTTATTTTTATGGTATACTAAAGTGAACTAACAACTTTTATTACGTGTGTATCATATAAGTTCATAAAATGAAGCACAATGCATCGTGTAATGGTGGCCATTAGAAGTAATAATTATGTATATTGGCATACTTGCTGCTTTACGGACCAGCAAATAAACATCTAAAGGAATACACTGACTGGTTTATCTTAAAATATAAGTGAACAACATGTAAACCCAAGTGATATTTGTGATATGTGAGCAAGGAAAAGTGCCCAGTGTAAATAGACCATTTGGCACGAACCATGGCCCAGAATCAGGGGGAGGTTCAAGTGGGAACACCGAACCAACCCGTGAAGGAGAAAGATATTTACGCCTGTTTGCCTGATATGCGGACAAACGGGCCGCTTGGAACCGACGAACCGTGTTCAGGAGGTGAAGAGCTCCGCTGGCTGCCCGCGCAGGCCACAGACCGAGATCTGGTTATGTACTTGCGAGCTGCACGCTCTATGGCAGCATTCGCTGGTATGTGTGACGGGGGCTCCCCTGACGACGGCTGTGTGGCTGCCAGCCGCGACGACACTACTATTAACGCTCTGGATGTGCTTCATGACTCGGGCTACGACCCTGGCCGTGCTCTACAAGCTCTGGTCAAATGTCCAGTCCCCAAAGGAATTGAGAAAAAGTGGACAGAGGAAGAAACTAAAAGATTTGTCAAAGGAATTCGACAATTTGGTAAGAATTTCTTTAAAATTAGAAAGGACCTATTGCCTCACAAAGACACAGCTGAGTTAGTTGAGTTCTATTATCTGTGGAAAAAGACTCCTGGTGCTAGTAGCAATAGGCCACACAGGAGACGACGTCAGGCATCACTAAGACGTGTTCGTAATACACGAAATTCTCGTGCTGGTACTCCCAAAGAACAGACTCCAGAGGCTACACCTACAGTACCAGAAACAAATGGTTCAAGACCCTCTCCTAATCCTAAGGAAGCAGGGGAGATGAGTTCGGTTACAGAAGACGAAAATTCTGAAGAAGATAGTGATTCCAGAGATGCTGGTGATTTAGCTAAAGTTGACAATGTAAGACCAGATAATCCTGATGACTCGCCAAGTAGAATGAGAACCAGAAATAAATCTAAAGAACAAAATACACCTACTACACCGAATGGAAAGAAGGGTCAAGATGAAAGTGATAATGATTCAAAGCCTAAACCTAAACCTAGTAAACCAATTGTACCAAGTACTGTCACTTCTACCAACACCAACACCAATACCAACAATAATATACCTGAAAAAGTGCTTTCATCCCCTGTTAGCAAAGATATTAAGAAAAAGGTACTGCCAGTGGCGAATGGTGTAAAAGTTGATGTATCAAAAGTTAAGAAACGTCTTCCAGATGAAACAAAACCTGAGAGTATTTTGGATGGTGATGTACAGATGAAGAAGAAAAAGCCAGTAACACCTCCTGATAGTCCAGCTGAAAGTCTTACTAATGACAGTTTTCCTGCAATGGATGAAACAGAAACTACGGAGCCTGAGCCAGAGGCTTGTGACTTTAGTTTTAATAAGACTGACAAAGAGAACACTGAACAAAATAAAGAGCCAGACCCTGAACAGCTTGCTAAATCTGTTGATCCTCCAGTTAAAATAGAGAACAACACTGAACCTGTTATTAAAACTGAGAAAGATCCTTTACCTCCAACTTTCCAATTGGCTAATGAGAAAGATGATAGAAGTGCTCTTGATCTCAAAACAGATGCTAACATGGCCACAAATAAATTACCTGAAAACATTGAACCAAGACCTCTAGTACTGCAAAATCCAATGTTTTCTAAAACTGAACTCATTATACCTAAAGTTACACCAATGTGTACAGATCCTATTGAGAAAATCAAAATCAAAGAGGAAATAGATACAGATGAGACAATGAATCTACAAAAAGATGATTATCCAAAAGATCCTTTATCACACAACTTCCCTGGACATCCCGTGAGCCAATCCAATAAACCACTTAATTTGGAGAACACAAACTTCTTTGTGAAGGACAGTCACATATACAATCCAAAAATAGGTCACAGTATTAAAATTGAAAATGTGCCTAATAATATTTTCAATCCTTTAAATATAACAAAAGACTGTTCAATTATAAGAAGTGCAAAAGACTTTTCTGGCATGCCACCATTTTATCCGCCTAGCATGAATTTTGCCAATGATCCTTCGAAGCATAATCCACATATGAATCCTCTAAAGACTGTAATTAAATTAGAGCCTAGGGATGAAACCAACGAAATGAAAAATCAAAATACACCTGAAATCTTTACTGCTACTATATCTTCAGGTAACAAAGTTGATTCTCCAAATGCCCCTCGGTTAGACTCATTACAAAGAATGAGTCCAACACCTACTAACCCACGTGGATCATCACCTCCTCCAATGGAACATCCTACTACTTTAAATACAGAACCAATTTCACCAGCGAACTCACAAGAAAACAAAGAATCAGATGTTGATGATAAACAACCAACAGATCTAAAGACTCAGCCAATGCCTAAACTAGATGCCCAGAATAGCAACATGAGGCAACCTTCATTTTCGCACCCGGTGAGACCAGAAAACCTTGGAATTAGATCAACAGAAGCTTCTATTACACCAGTTTCTGTTCAAAACATGCCTCCACCACTCAGTCAACCTTCTATGGCTGGCTTGCTGCCTCCAGGACCAATAATATCAGTTGGAAGTGGTGCAAATATTGGACCTTATGGGTTTATGCCTACACCATTGTATGGTCATACAAACCATCCTGGACATCCTGGGCATCCAGGACATCCAGGACTTGATAAGCCTGGATCAATGCCACCTCTAATGCAACATCCAACTCACAGTTTACAGGGAAGTAATCTAATACAAAGCTCTAACAATCAAAGTGATCCCTCAATGCCACAAGATCTGAAAATCAAGCAGGAAGTACCTGACAATGTTCCAGCTAATTTGTCAACCCAGCAAGTTGACCCGCTTCAATCACTCAAAGAAGTCAAAGTGCCAGGATATCCTATTGGAAGTGCCATAGCTCAACATTTGAATACTGAGAGGGACAGAGAATCTATATCTAGTGTTGAAAATAACAGTAGACCCCCAAGTCAACCTACTAATGAAAACAGCAATATGGGCTCCAGTGCTTTCCTTGGTCCAAGGATAGAAAGCATAAAGAAAGAGCCTGATTTCTTACACCAACCTCACCTACCACCTACTTCTACAAGTCAGAGCAGCAGTTCAGAGTCTTCCAATCACGTTCCTCCAGTGAAGAGCCCGCACACGCCAACACCTATCAAGAGTCAACCAGGTCATAATGGAACCCCAATGCATATTTCTCACTCATCCTCTACAACATCGCCTTTCTCTAGGCATATGACGAGCCCCTCTCAACCGAGGCAAATCTCGGCGTCGCCCGTTCAACCGAACACTCCAGTTTCGCATTCTGCGCTCAACTTGATGAATCCTACTCCATTATCAATACCATCTACAATACCTGGCCCAGTCATGCACTCTGGACAGCAACACCCTTTTGCATCACCGCTGCACCACCCACATTTGCTGCATCCGTCTATCTTTCAATTATCTGCAGCGGCGGCTCACGCCATGCATCCATATTACCCACATCCGCATCCTGGGTATTCAATGCCTTATCCATATCCTTATGGACCACTACCTCAACCTCACCCAATACCGCCGATGCACCCTGCGGTAAGCCAGGCAGGACGCCATGAGCCTGTGAAACCGTCAACGATAGAATCCACGACGATGCTCAGCTCACATCACAGCCATAGCACCAGTTCTTCAGTCACAACGAGATCACTAAGAGAAATTTCTGAAAGTTCTGAGGATCCAAGACATCTCAATGCTGCGACTGACAGACATCAACTGCACGAGACAACGATGACACACCATCATTCGACTAGTCATCATAGCGCTGTACATACCAGTACCGAAAAGCAACCAAGTCATGTAGGAGGTGGCACCAACCACACACTATCTATATCTCATTCGACTTCGAGTAGCTCGTCGCAATCGATCCAGCACAAAATTAATACACAGCAGAAGAGTAGTTCTCATTCAAACTCTCCACACCACTTGTCGGCGAGCTTGTCTCAGACCACGAGCTCGTCGTCCAGCGTTAACCTCAACAACCACAACCACACGCATCATCACACGCACCACCTGGCCCACCACCCCGAGAGGCTCTCGCCGGCCGACTCTATGCTTATGCGTCATCATCCGAAAATGCTTCCTGGTAATCCGAATCATCTGATGATACAACCGCCGTCGATGGGGCACCCCATGGGGCTTGGTCTACCACCAGGACCTGGGCCAAGTTCTATTGAAAGCCTTCGTTTACACGCGCAGGCTGCAGCTGGACTTCAGGGATCACATCCTAGACCTGGCTCGCCTCACCAGCTTTCTCATGGTCACCAACACATGCGAGGTCCGCCGCGGCCGATGCCAGATGAGAATCCCGAGCTGAAACTCGAAACTCAATCACAGCCCGAGGAGGAAGAAATCCCAAGCCCAGCAAACATACCGCATGGGCCGAGTCCAGAACCGAAGATTGAAGATACCGAATGTCACAGATCTCAATCGGCCATTTTCCTCAGACATTGGAATCGTGGTGATTATAACTCGTGCACAAGGACAGATCTCATCTTTAAACCAGTGCCAGAGTCCAAACTTGCTCGAAAACGGGAGGAACGTCTTAGAAAGCAAGCTGAACGAGACAGAGAAGAAAGAGAAAAAATTGCCCAACAAGCACACAGAAAGATAGCAACACCAGAGAAGCCAGAGACAAAGCCGCCATCAAGAGGTGCCATCGAAACGATATCATCTCCATACGATCGATTCCCGCGGCCGCCTGGCTACCCGGACACGCCTGCACTCCGTCAATTATCAGAGTATGCTCGACCGCACGCTGGCTTCAGTCCGGGCAATTTGCCGCGCCATTGCATGGACCCGATGCTGCAGTACCAGCTCAGCTCTATGTACGGCGCCGCGGGCGCACGAGAACGGCTCGAATTAGAACACCTCGAGCGTGAAAAACGAGACAGAGAGATTCGAGAGCTACGTGAAAGAGAGCTTAACGACAGATTGAAGGAGGAGCTGCTGAAAAATAACGTCGGGCCGCGAGCACTCGACCCGCACTGGTTAGAGATGCACCGGCGGTACGGCATGCCGCCGCCGCCGCCGCAAGGTGCCATCCCCGTGCAGTTCGGCCTGTACCCGCCCGGGCACGGGCCGGGCGGGCTCTCGCAGCTGGAGCGCGAGCGGCTGGAGCGGCTCGGCATCCCGCCGGCGGGCGGCCAGCAACAGTCCGTGCCCACCACCATGTCGCAGCAGCACCACCCGCACCACCCGCACCCCGGCGTGGCAGCGGCGCAGCTGGAGGCGGCCGAGCGCCTGGCGCTGGCGGCCGACCCCATGGTGCGGCTGCAGATGGCCGGCATCAACCCGGAGTACCACGCGCACACACATGCGCACACGCACGCGCACTCGCACACGCACCTGCACCTGCACCCGGGCCAGCAGGCGGCGGCGCAGGCGCAGCAGGAGGCGGCGCTGGCGCTGGGCCAGTACCGGCCGCTGCCGCACCCCGACCTACTGGGCCGGCCATACGCCGAGCAGCTGGCGCAGCAGGCGGCGGCACACGAGCAGTTGCAGCGCCAGCTACTACTGGAGCGCGAGCGCGGCTTCCTGCACCCGGCGCACCACGAGGACTTCCTGCGCCAGCAGCGCGAGCGCGAGCTGAAGGTGCGCGCGCTGGAGGAGGCGGCGCGCGCCTCGCGGCCCTAGTGCCAGCGCCGCGCGCGCTAGCGTGCCTGACTCTCCAAGTGTTCACGAGCGATATGTTCGAGTGTGACGATACCTGTAATTTATATTTATGATGATAGGGCCGTACCTTAAGTATTTAAGTTTTTATAATATTTTTTATAGTTGCATGGTCGTGTAGTACGCTTATTTTCCATGCTCAAATTTATTTCTTACCTACTAGTCATAATTAAAATTTTATTTGTGAATGAGATAATGAGTCACACGTTTTTACGTAGGCTATTTAGATTAAATTATTGTTTATTTTGAATAACATAAAGGCCTCGATTGCTACTGGTGTGGCCAGATTGCTTACTTAATGACTCTTAAAAGAACTGTGTCACGTTACGTTACTGAACGGAAGCCGCAGTCGTGCCACGCCAGTAGCTTTCGAATGAAATCATAATGCAAATAAATAAGGGTGCTGGTTAGCATTCATGTGAATGGACCACATGATTACAGTAATTATGTTCAATGTAAACTACATTGCTTTTTATGTTCATGACATAATAATATATATAACTATAAATAAGTGTTTATTTAAGTATGAGACAGAGTAGGGACTGTGTGGACTTGCCTTTCTAATCAACTTGCCTTTACGTATTGTCCCGTAGTGACTTTCTCGCTCTGTATAATCCTAAGGAACTCCTATTTCACTTAAATTATTTACATTTAAATAGAAATATATATTTTCAAATAGTACCTATCTAGCTCTCAATGACACGAAGTGAGTATCGAGTGATAATGTAGAACATACAGAGTGGCATGAGAGGCAATCGTTTGTGGAACTTATTACACTCACATATCAATTAGAAGATTGAGGTATGAGAAGTCGCCGTGAGAGGATTGTTACTAATTGATGTTGCCTTCAAATGTTGATATTGACCGAATGCAATAATTCTATATTAGCTATGAAAGGTGATTATGGCCTTGGTGTTGTAAAAGATCGTTTTGTACAGATTGTGATGGAATATTTTATTGAATGCAATTTCGTTCTTTTATGTTCGCTGTTGTATGGGATTCGTTCTCAGTTATGACTGCTAATGATACGGTACGCGCTTAACGCGCGCGTTTTGTGTAATGAGCGAAAATAACCAATGTCGGTCCGCACCATTATTACGGATAACGCTATGTTTATTGCATTTATTTATCCCAGTTACTTCACTGATATCCAATTTAACTTAATGTCTATTTCAACTTACTCTCACACGATAAATTATGTTTATTTCGGTTATACAATCGGTTCTTCAATCGAAACTGATACAAAAACGTGTAACCGGTTTAAAAAAAAAAATCTCAACCAGTGATTTTATTGGCTCAGATACAGAAGATATCTGAGAGCTCTTTAAAAATAAGCGCATAATATTCTCGATCTATATTTAAAAACTTGTACTAAATTAGCAGTCAGTACGTAAGAACTGAATGCCACATACTGCAAATTCAAATAATTGAACTCACATTGCGATAATAAATTAATAAATCAGCATAACTAGGCAACACTATCAAACTCTGTCTTACATTCTGATATGTAATTTTCTTTCTCTCTCACATGTGTTAAGAGAAAGTAGGGTGACAGTTCAGCTCCATTGCCTGGGACAATTCGGAGAACCGACAACTTTAAATTCTTGACTGAAACTCGCCAAAATACCTTTATTTCGCAGACTTGTTAAGACATCACTAAAATGTACTTTATGTCTAAGAAATAAAGGCCATTTTGTGCCCTAACAAAGTGTTTATATTGTTTTAAAGATATTTATAGTAGTTTATCACTAACACAAAATTAAGTACTTATACAATTTAAATTATTTTGATCTTGACTCTATTCGTTGTAATAATAATACTAATGAGTGGTTAAAATATTCTTGTAAATTTTAAGAGGAGATGTAATTAACGCCCATTGTACACATTCAGTAACTCTGCACTATATGTAATATAAATTCCCTTTGTAAGAAATAGGCGCTATTAGAAACAATTCTAAAGTTATATTGATTATCTAGAGTTAACTTTCACAATGTCGCTTCGTAGGTGTTATGTTGGTAATGCCATAGTTACTTTCTGATATCTTAAAAAAAGAGAAAATGAGTATTATTTTTAGAGACAAATTATATCTTAATTAATTAAGAGGTTGCGTGTCGGTTTAAAAACTTCATTTATTTAGACAATAAGGTTAAATGGATGTCTTAGTGCTTTTGTGTAAATTTTTTTGAATAATATATGTGAAAAAATTCAATTTCGTTTTTTTTTTAGTTTTTCGACCTCGTTCAATTTTCCTATTAGGTTGGTACTTATAAATCGACACCTCTTACGTAGAGTATCGTAATCAACAAATTTCGATTTGTTACTTTTCTTTATTTTCATACTTCTAAATATGCATATTTAGAAGTATGAAAATAAAGAAAAGTAGAAAATCGATTTTTTAAATATAAATATGCATTATTTAGAAGTATGAAAATAAAGAAAAGTAAAAAATCGAAAGTTGATTACGATACTCTACGTAGGAGGTGTCGAAATCTTATAATATTATGTTTCAGATAGGTAGTCATAACTTGCTCTCTAAACGTGGTAAGTTTAAAAACAAATCTTTATTATATATTTTCGAGAAGTTTTTTCAAAATTTCATATCATTTCACAACTCACTGCGAACTAAAATTAAAAAAAAAGTTCAAATTATGATATCCCCCATTATCAGGGATATCGTTACTTTGGATTGAATAACAATCAATTATGAAATCCTTCTGTTAATTGTTGGTGTCATAAATGAACAAATTCAGGACCCTATTAGATAGCTGAAAGTAGACAAATCGGTTATTTCGATCGGCATAACTGTACTGTGTGTCTCCTTTGAAATACTCGTGTCGGTCGGATATCAAACAAACTTCTTTCTTGCAGAAAAGAAAATGTTAGACATTCTTGTCAATTTCCGTTCCACTGAGACTTTTTATCATAACATACAATTTTTTCATAGGATTTTAATACGTACTTTACAATCGAGATTTGTAAAATACATTTTCGTGGGTAACTAGGCGATCGTTGGATCGATAGCATACGTCTGCTTCCTAGCCACAGGAAGTAAACAAAAATAATTATGAATAATGGGTCAAGTGAGCAATACTGGTTTACTGGCAGTCAGTTTGAAACCTACGTTTATAAGGGAAAAGGTAAGCAGCCTTTTAGCTTTTCATTCAACTTGTTTATGTACCATACGTAACAGCACCCTTTGTTTACAGTAAACAAAACCGAACTTCTTTTTGCGTAATTAATTTGTTCTAAAGAAAATCTGAACAAAGCTCGAAACGTTACCTTTTTACGAAATTAATGTTTACTTCCCTGAAGTTCATATTTATTTTGTAAGCAGTTTATATGGCTTCATCAACTTGATTGTAAATAAAAGTTGTTGTGGTTTTGTTGAAGAATTTCTTTAATAAAATTGAGGCAAACAAGCATGTTTATTTACCTTACCTACTGATATTTTTCTTTTGCTTTTCTGTCCTAATACATATATCTGCTGCGACATTTTGCGTTGATCATGATCCTAGACATCTGCCTAACGTTTACCCAATTAAGTTGAGGTCAGCTCCCAGTCTAACCAGATGCAACCCAGTTACTGGGTAATACGATAGGACTGGTTGTCAGACTTTCAGGCTTCTGATGACCCGTAACGACTGTTGGGTTGATGGATTCCAAATAAATTTGAATAAGGGCAAGAGTAGGTACATAATAATGATGATGACTTATTTATACCTATAAAAATATAGATTATAATAATACATTTCCACCCTTTCAGAGCACGATAGAACTGCGATGCGATGTGTCTCCAGCGCCGTTCATGCTGCGTCCTTACGCTGGCCTCTACAACCCGTTTTCTCACGCGTGCTCCGTCCTCTGCAACCACCCTGCTGATACCGAGTCTAGGGATGTCGTTAAAAGGGCTAAGGACAACTGGGTATGTTCATTAGTCAATACAAGCCGTGTGCCCCTGTGTGTGTCCCATTTGCGAAAATTATCAACTTCCATACTTACAAACTTTCCTCCCATGCTTTAACCCCTTAATGGGGTGAACTTATAAAATTCGCTCCTATGCTGACTTCCTTTAAGATTATAAGGAACTCTTGTACAATATTGTATGTATTTAAGATTTTTATTGAGTAGATAGATATAGGTACCTAGTACTTAAGTACAAGAGCTGATTTTTTAACATCCGAGCAAACGTGTGGTATGTTTAGCTTTGATTGCTGCTCGCCATGGCACCCATTGCCAGAGATGAAGGATGTCTATTTACCTATTCACCTACCTACTTACTTGACAAAGCCTCAAAACTGTATCCAATCATCAATTATTATACATGAAGCTACAAATAAATCTGAACTTATATCTCTTTTTATTCACAGATCGAAGGCAAAGGACACTACTTTCAAGAAGATTTATCCAAGTTTCAAGATGGCGGAGGCGACAAAGATAAGAATAGAACACCACATGATATTTTTACTGAAGACATGTTTAGGAGGTAGTTTTTTTTGTTATGTACTACTTATTTTGCTCACGCCTGTATTCCGCAAAGGGTGTAGTGTATTATAGTCACATTTCGCCAATTATGTTTAAGTACATACCATTAATAAAATAGACGGGGCGCTGTGGTCAAC
This sequence comes from Aporophyla nigra, assembly GCA_947507805.1. Taxonomy (NCBI): domain Eukaryota; kingdom Metazoa; phylum Arthropoda; class Insecta; order Lepidoptera; family Noctuidae; genus Aporophyla; species Aporophyla nigra. The sequence continues at coordinate 5,587,653 of OX382305.1, forward strand.
CCCGTGCTGTGATAATCCTTCAGTACCTGCTTTCTCATTTTTATCTCTAAGGTCGGTTCAGACCTGGTAAAACGTGGTTTTACTTGTCAAATTAATATAAACTTTGTGTCATCTAAATATATAAAAATGAATCCCTATTTCCCTTGGTCACGACATCACGCGTGAACGGCTGGACCGATTTCACTTTTTTTTTTGTTGTTGTGTTTGTAATTGTCAGGAGAAGGTTCTTATGAAAAAAAATATTAAAAAAGTGCGCGGGAAATTAGAAAATTTAAGAACACTTATTTTAAAATACTTAACAACCATATAATAGGACAATGTAAACTTTTTTAATGTAACATTATGACATTTGACATAGAATTGACAGAATGCGTGCTCAAATATCATCAAAGAGACAGGACAACGTCTGTCGGGTCAGCTAGTTTAAAATAAAGTTGAAAATCGATTCAATTCGCAGATACGCCGAGACAGACTCAAGACCGCACACTCCAGCCCCAACGCTTGCTAGCGGTAAATCCAGGGGTTCCCGGCGATGCCTCACACCGGACCAGCCTCATCAGAGAACTACCATTGTGTTGGACCTGAGGCGAAGTCACAGTCAGGTGAGCACCAATTTGAATTATTTGGTGTTAACTATGGAGCTTCCTGCCTATTCTCCGCCATACAAAACTACCTTTAGGGTTAGGGTTACCTTGGAGGGGGCCTTGAAAGGGGCGACCAGAACCAATTATATTTTATCGTAAATTTAAAAGTGCCTTTTATGTCATCATCATCATCATCATCCTATAGCAGTCCACTGCTGGACATAGGCCTCTCCAATTGCCCGCCATTCAGCCCGATTCTCGGCAACTCTCATCCAGTTGCTACCAGCCACCCTGCGAAGATCGTCGCTCCACCTAGCCTGAGGGCGTCCTACCTTACGTTTGCCGATTCGCGGTCTCCACTCAAGAACACGTCTACCCCAACGGTCATCGGTTCTACGGCTAATGTGGCCGACCCATTGCCACTTCAGCGTGCTAATTTTTTGAGCTATGTCGATAACTTTGGTTCTCTGCCGGATCACCTCATTCCGGATTCTGTCCCTCAGAGATACTCCAAGCATAGCTCGTTCCATAGCTCGCTGAGCAACTTTGAATTTATGCCTTTTATGGCAATGTGAAAGAAGTGCTAAGTGAGTTCGAGATTCCCTATATTTCCAACTTGGTCTATCAAGGTCCATACTATGTATACTGCCATACAAGAGGTTTGTCGAGTTGGGGATCTATCTTAAAACCAAAGCTTAAATTATGAAGTTGAGACTTCATACTTTAAGCTTAGGGTTTGCATTCCCAACTATCATTATAATAATATCAAATCAAATGGTTAATGTATTTATGAAGTACCTGCTACTTATTGACAGGCCTAAACTGTCCTCCCATACCTAGTAACCCTGTAATTGGAAAGCATTGTAAAAGCCAGTTGTTTTAAAAGACTAACCGTGGAGTTTCTTACCGGCTGTTCTCCATTAGAACCGAGCACTTAACTTCTGACATTTTATAACTGCCCATGAAGGTTTATGTGAAATAAAATATTTTGATTTTGAATGGCGGATGATTAGTCAATGCCTATCTCGAATTGCAAGACTACATTAACTCCATAATGTTTGATAATACGCATAATTCGCCGTAGTGCTGGCTTTTTTTAAAAGCCAAAAATACTGCTAAATTTATATGATTTAATAAGAAAGCGACATGTTTTCTTTCAAAAGGAAACAATTTACTACCACGGGTACGCAACCTCCGACGTGACTGCTGGTCAGAACACTAGCCCGACTAACGATAGGTCAACCTTACCTTCACTGAACCTATCTGACGGGGCCCACAACCGTCTCCTGAAGGGTCAGAGTGAGCAGCTGCCCCCCCTCGCCTCACCTCTCGTGTTGTCCAAGAGATCGATACCCATAAAGGAGCCACAAAGCGTCAGGAATGCGAAAAAGGTAAGTAATTTTATATACGAAGAATTTTAGATTTTATGTCAACGTCAACAACGTTGATTATTGTCTGGCAATGAAAACCGGCTAAATCTGTCTTGACCTGTCAATATAGTGCGGATCACTAATATGAATACACTTAAAGTTCACAAGCGATTTTCTCGTAAAGTGTGCAAGTTTGAGATAACAACCTTTTCCTTATTAGTATGGGTTCCAAAATACCATGTTCGTAACAACGTAAAATTGTAATAAAAAAAGTCGAAGAAAAACACTTTAAAAGTGGCTATACCTATGTGTACCTGACTATCCCTACAATTTACCTTGAAGTTGGGTTACCTAAATTATAAATGATTTTATTTCTGTAAGTAAGTTTGTACAAACACTTTTACCTATACGTCATGCATCATATTTAAAAAAATTAGATAAGTTGGCATTTCCCATCACTACACACACTACCCTGAGAAGAAAGGCCGAAACAAACTTACAGGTCACAGTTTCTTTTAAAATCCAGACTTAAACTTGGTCAGATCATGTGAAGAACCAGTAGATCGGTGTCTGAAATGTTCTTGTGAAGAAAGAACCACACAGATTGAATGGACCTGTCCAGTCAGTGCATGCTTTTGTCAGTAACTATGCAGCTCAACTCAGAACTTAAGGAGCTCAACGATTCGACGAACGATACCAAAGATAGGATATTTTGGTAGGCCGCATAAATTACTCTAACTGCCAGACCATGATTAAAACTAACTGAAAGAAAAATATAACTCGTAGGTAACTTCGTGCGTGCTACGCATCTAGTAATATTGAACAATTCTAATTATCTACACTAATTTACTATAGTAATAGACGTTGACTGATGTTTAGAAATCCATATAAAAGCGTATCGTAATAATATTTAGATTGAGATATTAGAAGAAACTTGCCATCGTGAATATGGTCCTATAAACCGTGATGTAACGCGTTATTGCAACTCGGGGCAAAGTTATGGCGAAACGTCGAAAAAGGGCACTGGCTAGTTTGATAGGGTGTTCTGGCTTGACATGGACATTAAGAATTCTGATGCATCCAGTTAGACGTAGACTAGTAGGCAGATTGATCAACGTATCTCTGAGCTCTTGATGTTCATAATATTAGAGTAATTCTCTTTATTCTGCCGGTAGAAACTATTTGTTGCCTGACATAATCCAATATCGAGCCAGAATACGACTTGGTGTAAAAATCTATGCATATCTTTTAATACGAGTTAATCACTATTCCCAGGTCTAATATTCTGGGTCATAGGTCTGGTACATTCATAATTTTATCTTCGTTTTGTCTAAAAAGTCAAACCTATAGACTATTGTAATGGCTTTTGCGTCATCGCAGGGCCCGCTTTAGGGATAAAGATAATCGTTGGTAGAAATCATTGAGGGGCACGCATGTGATATAAAGATAATCGTAGGTAAATATATTTTGAGTATCCTTTAGCAGGGTACTTTACCACATTTTTATCTTGTATATTAAAACGCAGACTCATGGACACGTGTATTCTTCCCGTCTTAAACTATGGTGCACAAACTTGGTCTTTGACTAACATGGATAGAAGTCCAAACTCAAGTTCTGCCAATGAGCAACGGAGCACCGTAAACTAGGCGTTAAATGAACACATCGTGTTTGAAAAAAAAACTAGCTGACGTGGCTAAAAAGGTTGCCCAACGTAATTGGGACTGTGCAGGGCATGTTTACCACATGCCAGAAAAACTGTGGTCCAAATAGCACCGAACTGGTGCCATGAGACAGTGAAGGCAGAGTCGCGGCAGACCACGTAGTAGATGGCGGAACGAGTTCCATAGGTTCCGTCAGAATTGGAAGGGAGCCCGCACGGAGCCCGCGTGGGCTTTCGTAACATGGAAGGAGTGCAGGGAGACTTTTGCCCAGAAGTGAGACTAAGACATAGGCTAGTAAAAAAAAAACTAAATAATATCAAGTTATGAATTAAAAAGCCACTTAGTTTTAAATTGCGTCAGACCGCTGCTATCGACGTAAGTGTTTTAGCGCCAGTTAAGAGCTCTTATCACTGATATGGAAATTTTTCCCCCACAAGCCTGTCCAAGACTTACTAGAGCGTTACTCCAAACACCATTCCACTGTCGATAAACATAAATCGATACATTCGCTGACGTTAGTCCGATACGCCGATTTCCACGGATTAGTCGTCCTAGGGAGCGATACCAAAAACGAAATTTTCCATTTGAAACATGCTACCGTTTTTAATATCTAAAACTAAACTTCTGCCTATAAGGAGCAAACATAAAGATACAGCGAAAGATAAAAAGACGAAGGAAAAGACTTTCTTCGTGACGGGTGATAATTTGGCGGTTTTGAAAAATATTACAAGTCTGAAGAGCCGTCGTGTGAGGCGAAACGCACCGAAGCTTCCTACTCTAGTGAAACCGGGGTCTTGCGACTGCAATCTGATGCACCTCACTAAAATAGTAGTTAGCTACGCACCAAAGAGCAGGAAACGAGGCGCTTCGAACATGGTGTTGTCCATGACCGCGTGGGGCACGACCAGCCAGAGGAAGCGCATGAAACTGCCAAGTGTTAAATTGACGAGAAAAGTGGTTAAAGGCCAGAAATCGTTGACACACAACACTGATGACTTCTTTAAGAAACTTGAGGTACTGTTGACGTTATGTGGAATTGTTTTAGTGTACAGGAGGTTCTTATTCTGCTAATTAAGTATCTCCTTCAGATCAGACCACTTTTATGTAATACTAACTTCTGCCCGCGACTTCGTCCGCCTCAAATTTTTCTACCCTGACCCTTCCCATCGCATCGAATTGCCTGCCAGTTTTCGTTTATTTTTCGTTGCTGCTGCGCTCCAAAGATATTTTTCAATTCGGATCAGTAGTTCCTGAGATTAGCGCGTTCAACCAAACAAACAAACTCTTCAACTTTATAATATTAGTATAGATTTTAGCTTTATATAAAAAAATACCAGTGGATATCTACCTAAATGGGCAGGAACAAACTGTAGTGAAGGACAATTTATTTTTTATAGGAAAACGTATGCACGGTGAACGATTGCTTTCTGAGCGGGAATAATATTAATATTTGTTCCAGAATCAATTAAAGGCTCTGAACCTGGGTAAGCCTGCTAAGAGTAAGAACAACAATGGCAAAGAACCGCCTGCGTCGCAGCGATCCAAGGCAGAGAAGGAAGCAGCCAATGAGGCGAACGATGCTGCGTCCAATGGGGAGGACGGTGGTACGTCCCAAAAAATCCTGCAATACACACTTTTAGGGTTCCGCACCTCAAAAGGAAAAAGCGGAACCCTTATAGGATCACTTTGTTGTCCGTCCGTCCGTCTGTCAAGACCCTTTTTCTCAGGAACGCGTGGAGGTATCAAGCTGAAATTTATATCAAATACTCAAGTCTACTGTCCCTTGGAGCTGTGAAAAAATCAAACTTCTAAGCTAACGCAATCAAAAGATATAGCCGTTTATACCGCAAATATCCACAAATTTTCGAAACTCGCAAGGGAATCAAAACCTAAAGGGTACTTCCAGTCGATCTAGAATTTTGAAATTTGGTACGAAGCAACGTCTTATAGCACAGATAAAGGAAAAATTGCGAAAACCGTAAATTTTTAGTTACATCATATAATAAACAGAACAAAACACAGACAGAAATAAAATCAAGCCAAGAAACAGAACAGAACTACGACTCGATTGTCGTGATGAGTGAACTTTTACTTATATACCTACAGGTTTGTACGGAACCCTCGGTGCGCGAGTCCGACTCGCACTTGGCCGGTTTTTTTAGAGTAAATTTTAAAATATATCTTAATTAATACAATTAGCCAATAAGGTAATAGATATAACTCTCGGGTCAAGAGTTTTATCGTTCCATCAAACGTAGAAGCAGTGAGATATGAGATACATACATAAATATATACAGTTTCCAGTCGCAAGCTAAACGTTTTTAAACTCAGCCACTAAAAAAAAAACAAACAAAAAACAGAAAAAAAATGATCTTCTGTAGAAAGCTATAGTTAAATTATTTCGGCTGTTTTAAATCGCTTCCGCTTCTCAGTGCGTGCTAAGCCTAAAAGTTTTTCATTCTTCATTAAAACCGTTTCGACCATGCCTACCCTACAAACACTTTTCGAAATGGCAATTTTTCCACGGTTTTGACCTTTGGGTAATCTTATCTTTATCTGTACATAATGATGAATATCTAAAGTCACCTTTCGTGTCTGTATGACCGCGTTGTTCTTCTAATTAACATAACACGGTGTATTGACTTTAAATAAAAACCGGCCAAGTGCGAGTCGGACTCGCGCACCGAGGGTTCCGTACAAACCTGCAGGTATTCACGGTTTATGCATAAGGTTTATGTTTATGAAATTAAAGGTTTTTATTTTATTTTTATATTTGAGTTGACTGAATGAAAGGTAAATTGCGGTTTACGATTTATGACGTATTAAAAAAAAACTACTTACTAGATCTCGTTCAAACCAATTTTCGGTGGAAGTTTACATGGTAATGTACATCATATATTTTTTTTAGTTTTATCATTCCCTTATTTTAGAAGTTACGGGGGGGGGGGGGGACACATTTTACCACTTTGGAAGTGTCTCTCGCGCAAACTATTCAGTTTAGAAAAAAATGATGTTAGAAACCTCAATATCATTTTTTAAGACCTATCCATAGATACCCCACACGTATGGGTTTGATAAAAAAAAAATTTTTGAGTTTCAGTTCTATGTATGGGGAACCCCAAATATTATTGTTTTTGTTTTTCTATTTTTGTGTAAAACTCTTAATGCGGTTCACAGAATACATCTACTTACCAAGTTTCAACAGCATAGCTCTTATAGTTTCAAAAAAAAGTGGCTGTGACATACTCGGACAGACATGACGAATCTATAAGGGTTCCGTTTTTTGCCATTTGGCAACGGAACCCTAAAAAGCAGTGGACTGTAAAACGAACTAAAATTGAATTTCTAAAATGGAAGGTATACTAAGATTTTAGTTGGTCCGCTTGTGTCGTCAATTGCATTCGGTAATGAAGTATCGAGCCTTCGGCCGCTTTGTAGTGCGCGCTCGCTCAGCCGCCAGAAGTCTGACACGAACATAGTCGTTGGCGCCCGAACAACGGATTTTGATTGCGATATTCACCATCATTTAAAAATTGATTCCGGAAAATTTTAAAGAATTGACGACGTTTTGTCAAGGCGCACAAACGTGCGAACAAGCGGCGGGTCGCTAGTAACTTGAGACATAAGTTTTTTTATTTCAATGTCTCCAGGTAGTGGTGAAGGTCGAAGGCGTGGTAAGAGAAGGAAGAAAGGAGGTCGGGTTGGCAGTGACCGACTGACATCTGCAGGACTTGCGGCGCAAGCGCAACAGGATCCCGAGACTCAGGTATGTAGTGTGTTACTTTAATTTTATGCCTCATTTAACTGTCCGTTGAAAGTACTATATTTTTTCGGTGTTTCTTTGTGTTTAGATGATGCAAAGTTGTATCCTTTCTTGTTAACCTAAATGTAAACCAAAGAAATAGTAATTGAATTTATGTTACAGTACAATATGACCGCATATTAAAAATATTGTCCTTATGTGAATAGCTCTGGGAATGTTTAGTGAATTTTAGTGGCAAAGTAAATTCGTAATTGATCCAGTGAGAGAAAAAGATGAAGTTATGTAAAACCACCCCCATTCCGTAACGAAAAAAAAAATCTGTTTTGAACACTTCTCTATTTGGCTCCATCTGTGTCTTAATCCTGCATTTGTTTGCGTTTATTTGATGGTTAATTCTTGACTGTGACTCTGTGAGCAACCCCACTTCTAAAGCTGTTTAAAATCTTCGATACATCTATTTCCATATACCGCCAGCATTTTTTTGATTCATAAGATTCTGGACCGTAAACGGCTCGACTGCCTACATACATACATTAACATTTAGCCTATACCGTTCCCATTACTGGGATACAGACCTCTCGGTGGGAGGGAATGGACCGTAATCTACCACGCGGGCCCAGTGCAGTTTGGTAGATATCCCATGTCTTCGAAGTTTACCTCGATTGCCTATGCAGTTTTAAATATTTCTGTATCTACGTTTTTCTAGATCGCTGGCATTGGCACGGACTCCCAAAATCCGAGTTCCCGCGGGTCCATAGCGCCAGCAGAAGATGACGTCATTGTACTGCCGGTAATCAGGCCGCTAGTGGTCCCTAAGAAGACCGACTCCTTCCTGGATGATGAGATGCTCAAGTATTTACATAGAGAGGTCGATGAAGACGCTATCGAGACTGAATTTGATACCAAGGTTAGTTTGTTCTTTGATTATTACGATATTGGTTGCAATGCTTGATATATTTGAATTTAGAATTTCAGATAATTATTTCGTTTTGAGAAAACAAACTTAAAATCATACAAGACAAAGTTTTATTTCTATTGCAACCGATTTTGAAGATCTTTTTTCTTAGACTATAAAACTCATAAAAAGATAGTTAATTATGAGACAATTCATGTAAATGATCTAAGATTGGGTCATTAATTATGTATAATATTTTTTTTCTATATTTGTCATGATCTCTGACATGTTTAAAGATGAACAAAAGTACCAAGATGATGTTTTGAACTATACTTGAGCTACTATGAGTGTTCAAAAAGACTAGAAAACAATATGGAATGCTTTTTTATGTAATATTTTCCTGTTTGATACGTTTCATGGCCGTATTTCCATCACAATTTAGACTTACTTAAAATAATCACCATTTTCAGCGTCGCTATGTCTTGGAAGAGGCAATGCGAACTCGTCCGGAACGAGCGTACGGGCAAGAAATGCAGAAATTATTGCGAGAATTGAAAGTACCTGCGGTCAGCCTCGGTGACTGGCTGCACATACCGAGAGTCTTCTCCCGACAGAATGCACAGTTCGCGTTGCCCATAGACACGAATGCGTTGGAGGGTAAGTACATACTGGATATAGGCCTCGTCAATCGCAAGCCAATTAACTTGAACCTCAATTGCAACCAGCCAGTCACCCTGTGAAAACCGTCTTTTTGCGCTTAGACTTTTTTTGTTATTTCTTCTTCTCCCGTTGTCTGCAATCGGCTTATAGCCACCCACCCTACGATGACCGTCATTTTCAACCTACACTTTTTTTGTTCCCTTGTTGTCTGCAATCGGCTTTTAGTCAGCTACCTTCTTTTTCTTCCTCTCCCCTTTTGTCTGCCATCGGCTTCTAACCCTGAGGAGACCGTCCTTTTCAAACTAGATTTTTTTATTCCTTTTGTCTGCAATTGACTTTTAAGCAGCCACCGTCTAAAGACTGTCCTTTTCAACCTAGACTTTTTTTTTCTCTTGTCTGCAATCGGCTTTTACCTATAATCAAATATCTTCTGGGATTAATTTGGATTGGGAGCGATTCCGTAAAACGGCCATCAGCGACTAAATAGTTGAACTGACTATTTAGTCGTTGTTGACTCTGGTCAACTTAGACTGATCCACTCACACTCACCCACACCCACTGCTAATATTTAGAGAACTTTTTCCAGTTTGACTAACTAAAAGTTTGCCTTGGCTCAGCACAAAATCTGACAAATCATAGCTCTAAGAGCTGAAACGCACTAGCGGCAGGCCGTGACGCGGCGTGCCGTTGCGGTTCATACGCACTATGCGGGTAGCCGCAATGCGGCTAGCCGTGCGGCTGCCCGCAAGCACAATTATGTACGTAATATTCATTTCTATACGCACTGCGATGCTGCTACCCGCAGACCGCTCAGGTTGCTCGGAGAGCTGCGGCCCGAGTGACGGCTAGCCGGACGGTTGCTATACGAACTATGCGGCTTAGTCTGCGGCTGCCCGCCATTGAGTGAATGTGTGTGTTCTTCGTAAAATATTACAAAATGCTTGCTTTCATCTCGTGTTTGCAAATAAGGATGCACCCAGTACTTCTTTCTTAGTGTTTTCTTCTTTACGTAACGTGTGTAAATGTAGTAAATAGCAGCAACTTCTTCCGCGTCCATCTTTGAAATGGCTCGATATAACCGCAAATCGCAACGGTTCTTCAACCGCATCCTGCGGTCAGCCGCTCGGTTACCCGCATAGTGCGTATGAACCCTAAGATGTAGAAAGATTTTTCGCTTTGTCTTGACAGCTTATTAAATTCAATTATTTACAGACTTGACGCCAATGAACTACGCAGCCCGGTTCGTGACCGTGAAGAAGTCGAAGCAACTGCTGTACCTCACGGTTCTCAGAAAGTTTAGAACGCATGGATACAGGATGCCGATTAAGGTAAACGAAGAATTCAATTCAATTCAAACAGATCAGGTTTATTTATTTACCCATCAAAAACATAAATGTGAAATGAGAGCCAAGTTCAATATTATGCTATATGCCTTAGTTGTTGATTTCAACGACAAAAGAAGTGAGATCTAAATGGGTGCCAAGTTCAATGGTCAGCCCTGAAATTTATTTATAACTACATAAAATATCATTTGTTCTTATAACTTAAGATAATATATTGTAGCCTAAGGTCTGACTTGGCTAGTTCTCATATATGAATTATTATGTTCGATGGCTAGTTTCAACCAGCAAGTCAAATTTTCGGAATAATAAAATAAGAACCGACAAGTAACAGGTTTAGAACTTGCGAAGGCTATAATATAATTCTTATCTAATAAGTATCTTGCAAGTCTCAATATATGAGCCAGACATGTTTATGTGAAATAGTTTTTGAGTTATGAAGCGGTCAAAAGTGGCTCCAAATGGTTCGTGTAATATTACACACGGTGCTGCTCGCCAGTTCTGTTACTTGAACTTGGCTTGACACGCTCCCGCGTGTCTAGATATGTTTGTATTAGAAGAGATTAGTGAAGAAAACAGTATACTCACTTTCGGAAATAACAACCGTTCTTATATACTCTACATACAGACACGATAAAATCTTTTTTATTTTAAGAACATAGAAGAGGGCCTAACAATGATGATGGGTGGCGGCTTATCTACGACGCAAGCGCAGAGCTTCAAGAGCATCATGGAGTGGCACAACTACGAAGAGCAGGAGAACATCCCTGATGAGATCAAGGTCACCCTTATTGATAATGGGTACAAGAGACCCCCCGTTAGCACAGACAACGGTAATGAAGAGGTAAGACTGCAGTATTCCTTTTTTTTTACACGCTTTATATTAGCTTCACTTGTATGTTTGTATGTTTGTTTGTAACCGACTCCTTATAGCATGATTTTGACCCACTTTAATCGACCAGATTTCATTCAAACTTTGCACACCTGTCAAGGACCGATGACAATGCAATAATTTCATAAAGGACATCGCTAAAGATGGCCCCAGGACCAACAAACCTCTGACGTACATAATAATTATAAATGTATTTTATTATACTAATTGCGAATATTTGTATAAAACGGACACTCTGCGTATCATAATGAACATTAAAAAGAGCTGCAACGACTAACGAGAAATGACATCACACTAGATACCGCCATCTTTGACAATTAGTGATGCCCAATCTTTAATTTCACACATCGAGAAAAAGATTGCTTGCATTGGTTGGCCACCTGCTCAGGGACGGCATACGCATTCGTTCGTACTTTTCTTTTCAACCTTTGTAACACGTTTTTTTTCCAAGGTAGAACGCTCTGTACTAACTTGCGACGTTTTTATTGGTATCATGACAACCTTAATAGTGTAAAAAGAATTAAATAACTAAACTGATTTTTATATCCTAATCCATCCATCCTAAATAATTAATATAGAAAAAAACAATAACTACACATAAGTGAGATACGTTGTTATATTTCAAATAATATCGATCGGTATCGATTTTTTTACAAAATATAGGGATACGGATCTAATGCATGGACATCCCTAATCCTTGTCATGTCCATATTGTCAATCAATGAAACTGTCAAGTTAATCCACTACTGCACTAAAAGTAAATAATAAGGATATTTTACACCAAACAAGATAAGTAGGTACCTGGATCTTTAAGCTTAACCAGCCACATGGGTACAGGTAACAGAAATAGCATTATTGACAGGTATCTAGTAACATGTATTATGATTGTTTCTTACTAAACATAACCTCAAAATATTTGTTTTATTTTTAAATAAATGCTTTCTGCAAGTTGTCCGTCATCAAAAATTATCTTCATGGGCATGTACTTGTAATTTAGAATACCTTAAATAAATTTTATTCCCTGTTGGTTTTGGGGCGAACGATCTATGGACGCAGAACATTATCCTTTGTGCCATTATCCTTGCCAGGGTTACCAGGACAGCAAAAAAACTGTCTTCGAAAACTACGCTGACATACGTCACAAACTACGCTGACATACGTCTCAAAATTCGAAACACCCTAAAAAATAGAAAATAAATAATAGTTTAAAAAAAAAAACACGCTTCCATAGAAAACCAAACTAAAAAGTAGAAAATAATGGAAAAAAAAAGCGTGGGGTGCCTGATATCAATAAAAAAATACCTTAAAAAGCACCCCACGCTTTTCTTCCAATATTTTCTACTTTTTAGTTTTTTTACTGATGGATATGGACTGATGATTGCTTTGACAATAAATATTTAAGTCGTTTGATGTGCTTTCAATGCACGAGAAAAGTCCTTTGCCCTATATTGAGACAATAATAGGTTGGTATATTATTACAGGAGGTCAGAAATTATCCCACGGGAAAGTACTACCATGATAAAAAAGTACTCATTGTGTTAATCCAGGCTATAAACTATTTGTGTGTCAAATTTCATCCAAATCCGTTCAGTCTTTTTTGCGTAAAAGAGTAACAAACATTCATACATCGACACAAACTTTCATATTTTAGTATGTCTCTTTTAGCAGTATTATTTTAATCATAATTCAGTGTCGGAAATACATAGAGTTATATAGGAAGTACAGCTCTAACTCTTTCCCACCCTGGAAATATGAAAGTATGGTCCTGGTGTGTAGATAGACCCTTGAAAACTTTAATAGAATACAGTATATCCTTTTTTGTTTCAGTCTGACGAAGATACGTTAAAGTTTCGCACTTGGTGTGGACTTTGCGCGATCTGCGAACGAATGTATGGACGATTCCCGCCCAGAGACCAGGATTCACCCGATGGGGTTCGTATTGTCTTTATAGAAACTACTTTAGAACAGGGTGGTACAAAAAAGAGATGAAGCTATACGGGACGTATAGCGCCATCCCTGTTATAATGGTGACTTTGACACTTCAATGGTACTTCAATACATACAACATCATCATCATTTCAGCCTTAAGACGTCCACTGCTGGACTTAGGCCTCCCCCAATTTAGGGGGCTTTGCCATAATCGCCACGCTTGGCAGGCGGGTTGGCGATCGCAGTTTGGTGGTAAATGCATAGAGAACGCTGCTGCCCATTCAAGTCCCTTAGCCGCCTTTTACGACACCCACGCGAAGAAATAGGGTGGTGTTATTCTTTACATCCGGCACCACACGGTAACACACACCACATACTACGCTACAAGCTTATTTTGTTGCGTTCCCAAAATCGGAACTGACGCTGCTGCGCCGCCATCTTATTGCGTCAATAAAATGTCTGTACCAATTTCACAAATGTTTACCAACAACCTTGTCAATGTTATTCAGGTATCAAAATATTCTTGTACAGTCAGCGTCAATAATATCGAGACGAATTTTACGGTAAGTAATATCGGGGCGAACAGACTCTTCAAAATGATCTAAACAACTATAACAATTCAATGTTAACTCGGTGACACAAGGAATGTCTCAGAATGAAGATGATAGTACACGACAACCATCATTCCGAAAAGAACTTTATTCAATTGAGATAAAGTTTAATTTTCTTAGTTGTTGAGTTTATTTTGAAAAGGCTGTTTGTCCCGATATTTTAGACGCTGACTGTACCTAGCAGTCTACCGATTCGATTGTGAATCGACTAAGTTTTAATGCCACTTTTAGCATGATTTCTTGTTATTTACCTAAATTATTTGTTTCAGATTGAGCTAAGTGACTTCTCAATGGTGGAATCAAAAATAGTTACACTCAAGATACACAGTGGACTCAGAGTAATTTTGAATGTTATAAGAGAGCGATAATTTTTGTAAGGATTTTAGCTATGTCAATTTAGGAGTTATATATTTTATTATAATATTATGTGTTTAGTCTAGTATTTAAAACCTTTGTAACGAAATAAAAGAGCATGTTGTTTTGAAATGGTTTTTTTTTTAAATTATATTTGTTGAATCGTCATCATCATTTCAGCCGTAAGACGTCCACTGCTGGACATAGGCCTCCTCAAAGTTCCGCAACTTCGACCGGTTTTATGCTTCCCGAGTCCGGCGGATTCCTGCGGCCTTCACAATGTCATCGGTCCACCTTGTGGGAGGCCTTCCAACTCTAATCGCTCGCACACTCGCTTCTAATCTTGCACCTAATTTTAGTAGTATCTCGTTGAACTTCTAACTACCAACGACGAGGCTATCAGATTATGAAAAGAAAAACAATGTAGGTCTGTCCAGTGTTGTGTCTACCAGCAGTAGTTCCGTCTACGCTGGCGTAGTCAGAGAACTGGAGGGAAATGGCCTCCTGTGAGATTATGATCGTCTAGAAGGAGGCACAGAGTACTATTTTATAGCTGAGGACTGATCCCTTTCGGAGATGAAAAGGCGGCGAGGTGGCAACCTTGGCTTGCTTAGTTTAAGGCAGGCGAGAATTTGGAGTCACGAGCATTCACTGTGGGGACTCAGTCCGCCCACTGAGACACCTCAGAAACGAGGGCACACGGTGTTTACCCTTTATAGTCTCCCCCAACATGTGCCCTAACCGGTGTTTCACAGAGGGGGTTAGGCATCGGTATTTTAGAGAGGTAACGGTACCCCTTCTATGTGTAGATTGAGTGACCACCGGGGTGGTTTTAGTGTGGTAAAAATCCCACACTTCCCGGTCTTACCCTAAGCCCTGGGTTAATAAATGAGATACATGTAGTTTGCACTGGCAAGTGCTCTTTTGTCGCAGCGTCAAGAGCTATCAAAGAGGGTACTCGCTGAGCGACGCTTGCTTGATGGGCAGAACACTCGCTGAGAGACTCATGCTTGTTACATCCGCTACAGCACTGTTGCGCACTCGTTGCTCGTCAACTCGTTTTCAATTGCCATCTCTTCTTTCAAGGCATATAACAAAACCGCAGTGGATTTTTAAGTTCTTAGAGAACCTATTCTAAAATGTTATCATTTAAAATAAATTTGGTGAATGTATCCGAACATAATTTTATTGACATTTATATGACAGTACTGAGCCTAGTGAGGATCTCTTAATTTATATTTTACTAAAATTATATCGAAAAAGTAATAAGATTTTTTTTAAACAAATCAAATGGTATTTTAGAAAAATGGATACCATATAGGTAGTGTTGGGGTAGAGAATTAATTTTCGAAAAGAATGTCTGGTGAAAATAGTTGAATTTGTATAAATCTCAAAAAACATGTTTGTTCTTTATGATATGAATATGGCAAATAATAATTTTGCCAGTCTCTGACCTTGCAATTTGAACAAACACTTCACTTTTCAACGTTACATGATCAAGAGTACATTCTTTTACTAGTTCATTAAATTTTAAAGGCGTGACATTGGTTATTTGTAATTGTTTAGGTCTTAGGTATTGTGTGTTTTGTTCAAATAATGAAATTTAATTAAAACCATGCATATAGTTGCTGATAATTGGTCCATCTATTCCACTCATTCAGGTGCACTTATTGCCGCGAAACTACTCTCGTTAGATAAGTTCTATAGTACACTCAACGAGCTACATGAAAAAGTATAATACCGATATCGATAAAATTCGAATTGAGGTTAAGCGCGCATCACTTCAAATGTTAAACGGTTTTATTGGAAACTATTTTTGTACTTCGGTCTAGCGTAACGAATTATTTAGCTAATGAAAAACAAACAATACTGACCGATAATACACCCGCGTGGTGTAATTCATTTGAAACCAATCATTAACGTTATAATTTTTGTGTAAAGCCATTTGTATCATAACCAACGCCACAATGGATTTGGATAGATCGGGGTTGAGTGCTGACGGTAAATCAGTTTATTTATAATTAAAACAACGCGTTGGTGCAAGTTTACTGGAATATTTACTAATAATAGTCCTTTTCCAGAGTATTACGTGACGGCGCTGCAAATATTTGATTATTGTGGTGCTGAGAGTACGGGCACGCTGCGTGTTGACGCTTTGATGGACAAATTCGCACCTTTCGTAAAAACTAACAAGTGAGTAATATTCTTAACGTTCGTAATGTGTACTAATTTTGTTTACGTGATGAAAGGTCATCTGTTTATGTCTGAAAATAGGCCAGTTCTGAATTTAGAACTTCCTGCAATACCCCCACATGTTGTTTGATCGTAAAGGTTGTAATCTGACTAACGCAACGCAGGGATGTCAGACGGCTACCCAGAAATCCTTGTACCGAGCTGGCTATAAGCTGGTATTGAAAACGAAAAACTGGTACCCCTATGCTCCGCTGCGGCGCTGCCAATACTGATACATAAATTGTGTCGGAGATCGCATCCTAGGGGAAAAAAATTATATATTACATTCGTGTACCGTTAATAGAGGGCAGTAATTATTGAACGCACCGAAAAAATATCACATTAAATCTTTTTTTTATATTATCTGTTAGATATTATAAAATGTAAAATATATTGAAAGAAATAAAAAATAAATTCATAACGAAGATTTTTATCGGAAAGCAGGGTTCAAAACACATGTGTGATATTAGGTACACCTGAGACCTTCTAAGCGGGAGAGTAGCTTGTTACCACTACACCACCTTGCATCTAGATAATCATTTGATGGAAAATGGTAACCACTTATCGAGACTGCTTGCTATAGTAAACTTTTATATCATAAAGGAAATCTGATTTCTGATTGTAATTTTTTTCCGTGTGTATATCTAAACTTCGTCGGTTATTCTGTATTGTCAGTGTATTTTTGTCGGTCAACGGCCAATCTTGGTATTTTTGCATACAAGGACCGAGTAGTCTTGGTACATTGTACGTGACACTGAAAACTAGTATGTTTACCAAGAAGTTGGTACGTCTGACATCCCTGACGCAACGTAATACTAACGTACTTATTCGATTCCTTGGATGCTGTTAAAGTGATTGATAAAACAAGTGTTTGTATTTTGTATTCATTTGTATGCTCACATAGCCCTGAGATTATCATTCCAAATATTTTCCTTGTACAGTTGACTGTTAGTCATAATATTATATTATGATTATATACAATGAGACCTTTGTTATGGTTTGTCAACTGTGCTTGATCTTACATTGAAATTTGTTTTTCACAAAGAGGGTAACTTAATAAATGAAAAAGAGAAGAATCAAGTTTATTTCAAGATTTCTACCATCTTCTCTGTATTGTATGTTCCAGGGCTGAATACAGCTTCTTGAAATCTCTATTAGATCCAGAAGAAGATAATCCAGAAGTGAATGTGTCAATGTTAGCGAAAACTCTGCACAAGTACAGTGAGAGCCAAAAGTCTAAATTTGACCTGGATGAGAGGTAAGCACTGTGTGTGAAATATCTTGTTGCAATATTGAAATCTCCAGTCAAAATAATATGAAGTGATAAGGCTGCCCATGGCAACTGAAGGAACACGGGTGGGTTTTAGTCAGTAAAAGTCTGACATGCCCTCCCGCTCCGCCCAGAGCGGGAGAAGTCATTTGATGATTTCCCATCCAAAAAAAAAAAAAAAAAAAGGCTGCCCATTGTATGTTTTGTACTGTGTGACTGTTACATGTATTTTGCTGATGGTGTAAAAGTATATAAAGTAGACTGACTGACGTGACTTTGTCTGCATGAAATGTATAGCTCTTGTTACTCAGGAATAATGTCAATTTCCATGGGGAAAGAATTTTTAAATCTTTTAATTAGCTTTTGAGTTTATCCATTATAAACAATTTAAAAAATAATCAAATCATTTCATTATATTTAATTAATTAATCTACACAGTGTAGATTAATAGATAAATATGTCCTTATAATAATAAGCCCTTTTAATTCTGGACATCTTTGTGTTGCAGTATTTTATAAAATGTCTCTTAGTTCCTTGTGCCTTTTGGCAAGGCCTCCTCTAACAACTTCCACTGAATCCTATCTCTAGCAACTCTTCTCAAATATTTCCTTACATGCAATTAATTTAAAGCCTTTCGCTAACAGATCCAACCTTTTGGTATTATGTTTCTATATCTGTGTCTGCAAAGCTATTATTGTATGTTTTACTAAGCCTATCATTATTTTCTTAACAGTGCTATGGCCTGTCTATGGCTTATCAATACTAAGAAAACATATTTGGAACAAGGCATATAATGTATTTGACTAAAATGTTACACTGAATCATGCTATTAATGGTACCTGTTAGAAGTACCATAGCATTGTTGAAGTGCATAAACAACTGATAACTATTACTAACTAGCACATTGTATAATAAATTGTTATTAAAACAGATGTAGAACAATATCCTTAAAAGTGTTTGATAACACTGTATGTCAGCATGTGCAGTCTGTGTATTGTTTGTTCAATATCAACTAGGTTAAATCTACAGACATAGTTTAGATTTTTTGCAATTTGGAACAGGCAAACATTCTTTAGATGTTTGTTATTGAATCATTAACCATAATTATTTTAGTTGATATTTCTTGCAACTTTGGAGTATTATCCAGTAACTGGATTGTGGAAATCAGATAGGCAGTTGCATCAAAAATACTGGTATTCAACTCCATCTGGTTAGACTGGAAGCCAACCCCAAAATGGTTTGGAAAAGGCTCTCTTGCGACTTGGTTTTGATATAAAATTAAAAAGAATCTTACAAGAACAAAGTGCACTTTCATAATTTCTAACACAACATTTTACTGTGGACAACCACATTCATAAAATGTATGGAAATATGTGCATTTTAAATTACTGTATAGAGATTTCTGTCCACAATTAAGTTGATAACCTTTTCATGGACAGAAATTTAAAAGCATCTTATATCACATACATTTTGCACTGTGTTATTGTAAAGCTATGCCATGATGCGTATTCACACACACATATATCATATTAAAAACATATAAAAGCGCACAATTGATAATTCAACTAAAGGTAATAGTATATTTTTGTTACAGTTTTAATCTCAAGAGTGGAGCGCCACAAGACTCAGACTCAGGCATCTCTAATGATGGTAAGAATACAATTAATAATTTGGGGGTTTTGTCATAATCGTCACGCTTGGCCGGCGGGTTGGCGATCGCAGTATGGTGGTAAAATGCATAGAAAACGCTGCTGCCCATTCTCTAGTAAGTCCTGTTACGACACCCACGAAGAGAAATGGGATGGTGCTACCTATACTATACGTCCGACACCGGTGACACCACACGGAACATTTGTTTAGCAAATAGAATAAGATATAGAAGGTAAATTAAACTTGCAGCATAAAAAAAGCAAAAAATAATAAACCTTAAAATGTTGAGTTGGCGCTCAGTGATCTTTGTTCATTGATTTTTCAACGCCGACTCATAATTTTAAGGTTTATTTTTTGCTTTTAAGTTTTTATTTTATATTTTTTTTTTGCCATTTTTTAACCTATCCAATAAAAAAAGAATTATCAAAATCGGACTACTCTGTATAAAGTTAGGCGTGGTCATTACAATTAGTGAGTGAACAATCAATCATCCCCTGTTTTCCGACCCTTAGGGATCGATTTTGTCTTCCAAATTTATATGGGACCACCTTCAGGGTATACCCTTTCCAATAAAACAAGAATGATCAGAATCGGACTACAATGTAAAAAGTTATGCGTGGTCAAACATTAAAAAAATATATATTGTATACGCGTCGAATTGAGAACCTCCTCCGTTTTTTTTCGTCGGTTAAAAATAAAATAAAAATAAAAACAATTTCTATAAATGTATACAATATCAGCGGGGTAATTGCTTAACACTATCAATAGGAATGGCTTTCATTTTGACGGTTCAACAAGGTTCATACCGTTATTTACATCGTCGAGCTGACAATTTACGAACTTATGAAGCAATGGATTAGCAATATCCTTCAAAATGATTTACATTATGATTGATAGTGTTTTACGCAATTATGGTGCAGTTTGGATGGTGACCCCCAAACTAGGTATTTAGCCCCCATCTTCGGGGCAGGGGTTAATTTTAACATTTTGTAGTAAAAAATTATATGCAGTGATAATCTATTCTAATATTATAAAGCTGAAGAGTTTGTTTGTTTGTTTGATTGAACGCACTAATCTCAGGAACTACTGCTCCGAATTGAAAAATTCTTTTTGCGTTGAGTAGCCTATTTATCGAGGAAGGCTATAGGCTACATAACATCACGCTACAACCAAGAGAAGCGGATCAGTAATAAAAAAATGTTGCAAAAACGGGGAAAATCGCACGGGTAGGCGATTCGACGCGACGGGAAGGGTCGGGGGCACAAGAAATTTAACGCGGACGAAGTCGCGGGCAGAAGCTAGTAAATAATATAAAATTATTATTAATATTAGTATATAATAGGTACCAATAACAAAAAATAAATTGGGAATATAATTGTTTTAAGAAGAACGTTTGAAACAGTCCACCTATGATACTGAATAGATATCAATATACTGAGTGGAATACATAAACAATTGCTGTTTGGAATATCAAATCTCATTTGATATTCCAAACAGCAATTGTTATAAAATCGGTGGTTGAAAAAACTACCTTATATAATATTCGTCGCGGTATCCATTGAATAGTTTCATAAGCATTAGCTATGAATTTTGGAGCATGTTTAAAGTTCCTGCATGCTATCACGATTGCTAGTACATTATTAGTTCTGTTAACTACAAGTAGTGGAATGAGCTCATCAGCTCACTGGCGGCCTCGTCGCTGATAGTACGTTTAATTACGATTTTATAATCGGCTGTTGACGATATTGCCAAAGAAAACGCGAGTCGGGAGTAGTCGAGCCTTATGATTTGAAGACCATCAGAATGAAACAGCAATAATATCTCTTTAGCACACTTCTATTTGGTGAGTAGGAATCAATTAAGAAATTTTGTAACACTTGTTGTTGATAAAGTGGCACTTATGGCATTTTATCTTTCACTAACTGGGGAACGTAATGAGGAAACCTGTAGGTCTTAATTATCGGAAACCGCAATGAATAGTAACTAACTAGCTTGTTTATTCTCTGTGTAAGATCTACGAGAAGAGGTATTATTAACCTGCACAATGCTTATATCACTACATTTAAATACCATTCTAATATAATACTGTTTTAGCAAAACGTAAAGCTTTATTGTCGCCTCTGTAGGTCATCCGAAGTGTGACAGTCTTCTTTAAGCCGATTTGCTCTCTTGTATCTGTGTGTTACTGTATAAAAATAATAGTTTTTTTTTATATAATAAATGCATTTGAATTTATATATTAGTATACTTTTTTTTTTTAATAAGTGCATTTGAAAATGTATATTACCTATGGTACTTGCAACAAAAAACTATTTTGATAATTTTTGTCTGTCTGTTTGTCTCGGCTAATCTCCGAAATGCCAGGACCGATTTTTCACTCGCAAAAAGATAGCTGATGTTATTAGAGTAACTTAGGCTTTTATTTAAAAAATATGGTTTTTAAACCCATGTAATCCAATTTATCCTTGTCATAAACCACTGAGCAGCTTTCGATAACATTTGGCAACGACATAGATGCCATCCTGAAGAAGGATATAGGCTACTTTTTGTCTTAGAACCACGCGGACGGAGTGGCGGGCAGAACTAGCACATATCTACACAAATAAATAAAATTGGAGTGTCTGTTTGTAATATTAAAATAACCGCTTTTTACTAAGTGTATATGGATGTATACACGGTTCATATACCAAAACAATTTAAAAAAAAAAATTTGTCTGTCTGTCTGTTTGTTCCGGCTAATCTCCGAAATGGCTGGACCGATTTTGACGGGACTTTCACTGGCAGATAGCTGATGTAACAAAGAGTAACTTAGGCTACTTTAATATTACAAAAGAAAAATAGAATCTCACGAAAAAAAAACGAACAAAAACTTTTTTGTTAAAAATACCACGCGGACGAAGTCGCGAGTAATTACCAATATAACCTGGATTAATGCATTCTTAATACATTAACCGCGGTAGTACGTCCTCTTGCGATAATTTCCGACATCCACGCGGGCGAAGCCGTGGGCAAAAGCTATTTACAAATAAAATCAGGTTTCGCGCCTGACTGTGTATCCGCGTTGTCCTTCTAAACTACGTAACGGATTTTGATAAGGTTTTCAACATCATTTAGAGAATTTATTACAGACGGTTTATGTGTACAATAAACTGAAAACCAAAGTTGCATGTTCCAATCACCTCGCGAAGCAGGGACGGGTCGCCAGTCTATTGTAATTCCGCATTTAAACTCGGGATTCTGTTATAGTACTTTTCCTTTTTGTCATCTAGACCTCATATCATCTTTCCAGGGTCCCAGCTGGTAGAAGACTTGCAGTGCGAGCTCCGTGAGAAGGTGCACCTAGCGCACCAGCTGCGCTCGCAGCTCGACTTCACCGATCGACAGCACGAGGAGACACTGGCAGCACTCACTGCCGAGCGGGACACGCTTAGAGCTCACCTTAACATGTAAGTATCTAAATTACAAGCCCTGTGCCCAAAGGAATTTCCCATTAGCAAAAATGACGAACGTCCATCTTCTATTTAACCCCTTGGGATGATGTCACTTTCATTATATGAGAAGCTTTCGTGCAAAATTTTGATGCGTCTAGACTCAGCAGTTTAGGCTGTGTGTTCTGTCAGAAGAAAGAATTTAAGATATTTATTCTGTAATTAGATTTATAATGTTCTTGCACGTAATACTATTTAAAAAATGAGATTAGGTGGAAAAACTCGGAGGTCCTAGTCACTTTTAAAGTCCAGACATTAATATGGTCAGGTCATCTGTGGACCATGTAGATTGGTGACAGGAATCTTACTTGTCTCTGTTTTGAACAAAAATCACATATTCTTCAAGTGGACCGATCCAGTCACTCTACTTTATTAAAGGTGGAGCAACACAGAGAGAAAATAGAAATATTAGAACCTTTCTTTGGTTGGCTTTCATAGCAGAGTTGCTAAGAATGGCCGATCAGAAAACGTCGGCCCGGAGTATTGAGGCAGTCAAATTCAGTAATTGTCAATTCTGACTTTCTTTGTAATAATGGTGAATTCTCTCTGTAATAATCGTGAATTCTCCCTGTAATAATCGTATTTTGTCTTTTTGCCCAGGTTACGCGAAGAAAACATGACATTGACGCACGTACGTCGCGACTACGAGGAGGCGTGCGAGCGACTGTGCGGCAGCGACCGCGCGCTCGACGACACGCGGCGCGAGCTCGACGCTCTCAAGCGACGCTCCAAGGTCGCCGTGGAACAGATCTCCGCGCTGGAGAACGAGGTGAGATCATACGACTACAGCCTGTCTCACCATCATCATCATTTCAGCCGAAAGACGTCCACTGCTGGACATAGGCTTCCCCCAATTTAACGGTTTTTTGCCATAATTGCCATGCTTCAAATTCAACAGAAAGCATTTATTTCAAATAAACCATTTACAGGCACTTTTGAATTGTAAGTGGCGGTGAGTCGGAAAAATGAAGCTAGTTGCCCATTCCAAAGTGTAGGCTTGGTAGTGGGGTGCAATTGCCTTTTATCTAGTAAGTCCCTTAGTCGCATCCAACGACACCTACGGGAAGAAATTTGATGCTGCTATACTTTTTTTTTCTCTTCTCCCGCTCTGGGCGGAGCAGGAGGCGTGTCAGACTTTTACTGACTAAACCCCACCCGTGTTCCTTCAGTTGCCCATATGCCAGGGCCATGGTAACTGTTTCGAATGAATCTCGCGACCCTGGCAGGATGCTATTATTCTTTAGGTCCGGCACCACACGGAACAATTCCTACGTGAAGTGCTTTGTCATTCCAGCTAGCTGATGATTGACAAAATTGACGGCTCACATCACCTAAATTGTCAGGGAGAGATTATTATTTGATTTTGTGACCTGTCAGATCACTCCTATTTGTTAGGGATGGAGGTGTTACTTCAGCAGGCTGGAAAGAACAACCCAGCTTCTGTTCAAAGAAAATGGGTGACCATTTTTAGTTACCATAAACCACCTTTAGATATCATTATTGGATTCTTGACTGTCGTTATGGGTCAACAGAAGCCCGAAAGTCTGACAACCAGTGTTACCAAGAGGCATCGTACTACCCAGTAACTGGGTTGTGCAGGTCAAACAGGCAGCCGCTCCACGTCTAATACTGGTATTCAGCTGCATCTGGTTAGACTGGAAGAGTATCATATTATGAAAGTTACATAAAATGAAGATTAATAATATCTAATATCTTAGGACAACCAACACAACGTTACCTGATCCCAAACTAGGCAGAGCCTGTACTATAATATAATAATAAATATCTTGAGACAATCAACACACCGTTATCTGGTCCCAAACTAGGCAGAGCCTGTACTATGGTAACCAGACAACTGATAAATATACTGATATATTTCTATATACATACATATTATATATAAATTACACCCAGACACAGAACAAATGGTCATACTCATCACACAAGGATTTGTCCTGGGTGGGAATTGAACCCACGACCTCAGTCTTAGCAGTCAGGGTCACTAACCACTAGACTAACAGGTCAGTCACTATGGTAACCAGACAACTGATAAACATACTTATATATTTCTAAATACATAAATATTATAGATAAATTACACCCAGACACAGAACAAATGATTGTGCTCATCACACAACGATTTGTCCTGGGTGGGGATCGAACCCACAACCTCAGTCTTCGCAGTCAGGGTCACTAACCACTAGACTAACAGGCCCAAAGACTATATAACCACTTGACTGCGCATACAGTGCCCCGACGCTCGAAAACTATTAGTATTTTGTCGCCTATGCATAGGCTACGGTTCAAGTAACCATTTTAGTTGTGACCAATTGTTAGACCTCTGTGCACGCTAAATTAATGCAAATAATATAACTTTATCTGCAATTATAACGCATCAAAATACCTTCATGCGCGGTGAAGTGGTTAAGGAAACATTCCAAGACTTCTAGTTACAAAAAAAATCGCATAACTTTTGATCAGTAAGTAAATAATACGAAAAATTATTGTGATTTAATCAGATTATGATCCACCGTAGGGGTCTATTAAAAATGGTGGTTTGGTAAACCAGCACACTGTGTGAGTTCCGCGTTGATGTCTTTTGGAAATGTCTCGTTCTTTCATTAGACAATTCTAATGCATCTATCCCTTACTTTCACTTTGTATTTTTATCGTAAAAATTAGTGCTGTTACCTTTAATAGCTGAAAGTCTTTATCGAACATTAAAATTAAAATGAATGAAAATTTTATTCAATTCAAATACTGTGGCTTCTTTAGCTTCGTCTTGACAATCCGTTTGTAAACTGGCGCCAAAACTCCCGTGGCCATTGTACCTTCTGCCTTGGGGATGATATTCGACACCGTTTCTGATTGCTATTTCGTCGAATATGATAGTGGCGAAAGTTTTGTTCTTGGATTCTCTAGCTTTCATTTTATTAGTGATTGATTTTGATTCAATATGATGTCTTTGATTTTAATTGAGTATTTATCACAATTTTAAAATCCATTTTATCGATATCGCCTATTTTCCCTTAATGAAGTACAGCAGCCCTACGATGGGCATACCTACGCAACTTGACCTTGAACTGACCAATTGCAGCCGCGCGTTCTTCCTCTGCCCCCGGCCCGCAGTGGTGAGTCGTGTGCTAAGCAGAAATCGGCGTATACGCTCTCTAGTGGTTATATTCTCTTTGAACAGGCCAGTCGAATTAGTTTTAATACGACGTCATATAATTTCAGAAATTAACCTTGCAAGAGCTGCTCAGCAAATCGAAGGCGGAATGCCACCGGATCAACGAGATGTATGCAGCAAGACAATCGGCGTTACTGGAACAGAACGAAGCTCTGCGCACTGAACACGCCGACTTGTCCTCGAGGCTACAGGACCAGGAAGAGTTTGTGCAGCAGATGATTAAGGAGAAGGTAATATTACATTATATAACATCATCGTCACAAACCCAGACTCTGGGCTGATACTGAGAAATTCCTAATGGATTCTAATAACCAGAGGTCGGAGTAGGTACATTGAAATGGGATCAATGAACTGGCACGTATATATTAGTACGGATAAGCCTCTGGGATTCCGTTATTTTGAAACTAATTTCAAATGTTGTAATGTGTAGAATAAAGAATACTTACATCAATATGAATAAGAAATGTTTATGTAAAAAAAAAAACAATTTTAAAGTTTATCTATCGCATTCTATAAATTTCTAATGTAGTAGGTACCTAGTTTAAAAATCGTAACTTTCACAATATTTGGTTCAATCCCGTAAGTACCAAAAGGAAATTCTGAAAAAAAGGCTTATCCTTGTTATGACTTCTATGACTATTC
Source organism: Aporophyla nigra (assembly GCA_947507805.1). NCBI lineage: Eukaryota > Metazoa > Arthropoda > Insecta > Lepidoptera > Noctuidae > Aporophyla > Aporophyla nigra. Next base: position 5,614,184 of record OX382305.1, read on the forward strand.
ATGATGCGAGTACGTAAAATCAATCTACCTACTCCGACCTCTGCTAATAACACAGCCCAACCTGGGATCAAACCTAGGACCTCATTCTCAGCAGTTGTTCTTGCGACCACTAGACCAACGAGGCAATAGGGAAAAGTTAGTTATTAGAATTTAAAAAATGTTGTTCAGTACATTTTGATACTATGTTTCCTTCACCGTTTTGAAACCATATTCAGGCAAGTTCATTCATTTTCTACGAGAGTGGCCCATAAGCTATAGAAGAATTTCTAATGAGGATGGTGTAAATAGGTCATATGGTCAAGTGCACACTGCTACTTAACTTACGAAAATGGAATTACTGCTACGACTTGGACTTGCTGCCAGTATCAAATTATTATCGTATAAAAACTTTTTACAAAAAAATAACCGACTTCCTTAAAAAAAAACACTACAAAGTCAAAACTAACTTTAATTTCGAAATTCGGTGTCTTAGGATCTGTATTTAAGGTTTTTTTGCCACCGATTTCCGAAATTAAAGTTATTTTTGACTTTGTAGTGTTTTTTTTTTAAGGAAGTCGGTTGTTATTTTTATGTAAAAAGTTTTTATTTTTAAATTTTTAGTTCCCCGCAGTAATCTAATCACGTTATTCGTTCATTTGTCGCGTAAATACTTAATGCAAATTTAAGACTTAATGGTTTTCACATGGACCCCAATGTCCGAATGGAACCAAATTAAATTGGGACCATTCCGAAATCACCAGCTTTCAAATAAAAAAAGAATCATCAAAATCGGTTCTCCCAGTCAAACGTTATGAGGTAACAAAAAAAAAATACAGTTGAATTGATAACCTCCTCCTTTTTTTGAAGTCGGTTAAAAAGTGCTGTTGACTGGACAATTCTTAAGAGACCTGAAAAAATGAACTGGAATTACCAATATTTTTGTAACATTAATTTGCACTATATGTTTAGTAATGCCTTTTGGTGGCACTCATTACCTATATTCTGTTTTTTAATCTGTAGATAATGCAGTGGGCTGCAATATTGTTATTTATACCAAATTTTTTGTTATGTTAAAATTATATATTGCAGCTGTTTATTTTCCCTTAATAAAATAAAACAAAACATGACTGGAACATGATGATACGTTAACGAAATCCCGGTAAACTAAATAGGCACATGTTGAGGTGGAAGTGCCTGGGTAGCCCGCGAAATCTAGTTTGTTTTTTACGTATTTTGCTATTTGCAGGTCAGTGTCATGTCATGTCAATGAATTTACAACCTACATTGATTAAAATATTACTTGCGATGTTATTCTGGCTTTACAAAAATTACTATTTCATAAAAAAAGTCACTCAATGGGATCAAATGTACTTAGAGGGTTGTATTGATTATTTTAATGATTATAATTGAATTTTGTAAATACATACGTTTTACGGTTGCGAGTCATATACCGGGTGACATTTTATAACGTCTTGAAAAAAAATGGGTGTATTAGGTGAACAGAGTAGAAGCCTTTGGCATAGAAATTTTTATTATTTTTATTTTTGTATAACATGTAATGAAATTGATCTAGCAATAAATACTACACGTTTAAAGTAACATTTTCATACTAGAACAACAAAAATAGAAATTTGGAAAAAAAAACAATTAAAATCAAAATCTATCGCAAATTAAAATCTATCGAAACTCAAATCATACGCACCCTACTCAATGCGCGGCATGTATCAATGATTTTGTAGCGCAGTCCTACCCTTTAAAGCCGGCCGGTAGGCGGCCTCATTGATGGTTCGCAGGCGCACGAGCCGCACACGCATCCCCGTCCGCCCGCGTCCCGCGCTCCTATAATCACCTGCGATGAATCTGAAGGCCTTCCTGCCTTCTATTCTAGTTACACAACACACCATATGAAGGTCGAGACGGTAAAAAATATCATCCGGTATAGTTCAATATATGTACATCCTGACATTGTCTTATTGGGTTATACTGTCTGGAATTTCTCAGTAACAGCCCAGAGTCTGGATTTGTGCTGGTTGTTGGCAATAGGTTCGCCGCCTATTACATAGGACTTAAACAGAGCAGGCGAAATGTGGGTGTACTATAGGTACACCTCTGCCCAACCCTCCGGGGAAACAAGGGGTGATGTTATGTTCTGTTACATCCAGACAATCACCTGGAAATCAATAATGAATGTACCTAACCATTATTTTGCTATTTGAATTATATTTCTGTTAATCTTAAATTAAATATAAACAATGTATATTGCATAAAATCCCGAACCTACTGATTGGGAGAAGACACTGGCTCCTGTAACACAGGTGTTTTTACCTAGCGCAGGAGTCAGGGTTTCACTTTGTTTGTACACATTTTTATACCAATAAAGAAATTTATTATTATTATTATAATCGCTAAAAACTGTATTTCGTAGGCTATCTGTCGCTTCTACCTTAATTCTCATAATTACATTTCTATTATCCAGGTACTCCTCGAGATGGAACTCAAAGATATGCTGAACAAGTCAAACCAGACCCAGCTACGTATGGACCGCAGCATCGACATCAGCTACACGGAGGAACAGATGCTCACTGCACTCGACAGCCTTAATGCTGACACTAGGTTCTCATCAGGTTAGTAACTAACCTTGCAGGGGAATGGTAGCTCGCGAAAGGCAATTTTGCTTTCGCTTTTGCAATTTGCAGAGGTCAGTAACAGATTCTATGGTGATCGAAATATGCTTTGCGCCTGTAACAAACGTGTATTTACTGAATGTATAATCATTAGAATCATCAATACAACTCTCTTAACCCTTTCGCGGACGGTACTCGATCACGTGGTATATGTAGAATGACACAACAATTTTGAAATTTTCATGCGTTGTGGCGGAAAGACGTAGCTAGTACAATTTTGTATGGCGAGTCAACGTGAGTATACGTTCTGCTTAAAACAAGTAAATTAAAATAGACGTGGTAGTACGTTCTTTCACCACTCGTAGCTGTCTTGGAACGTATATACACGTCACCGCCCATGAAAGGGTTAAGTTGATATTAACCTACTTATTTCATGTACTCATGATATTTCAGGCTAATTCTAGAAAGTTCAATCTGCATCAATTCAATTTTCCCTACTATGCTGGGATTGGCTTTCAGTCTAACCGGTTGCAGCTGGTTGCTATGTTGATGATTCTAATAATTTATCAATCAACGTCATCATTTGAGTTGAAAGACGTCCATAGCTGAACATGAGCCTCTCATGCTATTCTAATGATTATAATTCTGTAAACATATAGTTGTTATACTCGCGAATCATATTTTGATCAACACAACCTGTCACTGACCTACGATTTGCAAAAAATGTTAGAAAATATGAATTTAGCGCTTTTACCTTAAGCCGAGATTGATAAATGTTACCTAATTTGTAGGCGTATCTTAGCGTTCTACATTCCTGTTCTCATCATGCTTATGTATTAGTACAGTTGTGTGACAAAGAAAGAAATAATCCTCAGCCAAAGCGCGTCTAAGTAATCTTTATCAACTTCAGCCTTAATTATTCTAAGAACTTATGAACATTATTTTCTATTTTAAGCCAATTCTAAAAACCATGATTAAATATCGTGGAGATTGCGCAGAAGAAAAACAGAATTTATTTATTTATTGTTAATCATATTCGCTTTTTCACTACTACTTTCAGTGTAAGTATTCCTTTTAACATACTCATTCATATTCCCGCATTTTCCTAGAAAATCGTATCCTAGACGAAGAGTCATTCATAAATGCTTTGAAAGAAGACCAGGGGAGGGGAACGAACATGTCTTTATTTGACGAAATACGTTACAGTTTCTGTAACTTATCCCGACATAACAATACAGGCAACAGTTTTCCATATGATTATGACAAAAACTTTGATTACTCCTACACTACTGTAGGAACGCAAACAGACGAATCTAAACCTTGTGATCATGTCGAGAAAGCTCAATTAAAAACTACAAGTATCTCACAAACTCAGACGGAAGACTTCGAATCCGTAAACAATAACAACGTCCGTTCAAAATGTCTAGATTGTGAGAAAACAAACACATATACGGAACAGTTAGAAAGGGACGTCAGTACTTCTCACCATAAACTGACAGAGATGCAAGTAGTAATAGAGAGTTACGAAGGTAATTTGAACTTGCTTGAGAAGTTTGTGGCTGACGGGAATGAGAGGAACAGAGTATTGCAAGCTGTTATCAAGAGTTTGGAGGCAAAGATCTGCATCCTAGAAGTGGCTTGTGTAAAACAAGGGGACAGACTGGACAGTCTGACACCAGACTGTTGCGCTTGCACACAGACCCAGTGGGGTATGCTTTTACGAATTTGGTCACGTAGTTTGTCACAGATTACGTACTTTAAAAAGTTTGAGATCCTATATGCTTGCCTAGAGCTTGCATTCGTTCATAAAGCTTGTTGAAATCTCATTCTAATTAGATGACGTCAATGAGTAGGTCATTTGTAGGGTAGCTTCCGTACATTAATCAAAATCTTTCAAATTATTCTTCCTGTCAGGATCGCGAATTTGTTTGATAGAGTTACTGTGGTCCTGGCACATGCAACTGAAGGAACACGGGTGGGTTTAAGTCAGTAAAAATCTTGACACGCATTCCCGCTCCGCCCAGAGCGGGAACGTCATTTGATGAAAGGATAGCTTCGGCGATCTTTATAAAAATGTTTTTAGTTATACTAATGTATTGAAGTTTCCAACTGTAATTCGACCAAATAGTATATAGTCATTGCTCACGAAGTTCCGAGCGCTCTTCTTGTGACTTTTATGTCACTGACATAAGGTGTATTTCATCGAGATAGAAAGCGTGGTCTTGAAATGTAGAAATTCAAATCTTGTCGATTTCACATATGGGAGAGGTTACGCAATTGACGAGTTTTTTTTACAAGCTTCATAAATCTATGCATGATCTAGGCTAATAGTATATAATCTGTGGTAATTGCGTGTGTTGTTAACGTGTGGCGTCATCTGGTGGCGGTTTATGTTTAGTTTAGATGTATATCATTGTAATTTGTAATCATTTATGTGTTTTATTTGTGTTGGCTTTCGGTTACGATTTGTTAAGGATATAATAAGTAGTTTGATTACTGTTAAAAGTATTTTTTAATTATTTAGATAATAAATGTAGTTTGGAGAGATGTTGTGACCCAGTGTCATATAATTACGTAGAATTGATTGTGCAATCTAGTTCGACCATACATTTTGTTGTTCCGAGTAATTTAGATATCATAAATGTAGTAGTTAATTAGTTAGTAGTAGATTAGTTCATTACTTTTTAAAGTAACATAGGTATAAAATGTATACTTTTTGCAGATACGGCGAATGTCTCGACGCAAGCAGACGTGCCGTGCGTCGACTGTGAGAAAAGAAACGCCGTCGTGCCACACCGTAGCATTAGGAAATTCTTCTGGTGCGTACAAACTTTACTAGCTTTTTCCAACGGCTTCGCCCGCGTGGTCGCTAATTCTCCTACGGGAACGTACTAACGAGATAAAAGTCTCTTATGTGAAAAGGTAAGGGACAGACAGACAAGAGAGTTATTTTTGCATTAATAATATAATTAAATATAGTATTATATAGTACGTACATGGTGGCACGCGCTAATAGAAACCATGTATTCAGCATAGGAGTCTAGACGCCCTACAAGAAAAAATATGGTAGGTTATCAAAACAAAAAAAATGCTTACATGATCAAATGGTAGAATAATTTTTTTAAACCTATAAAAAATGTTATCGCATGTCCCTGCTACCCTGTATAGCAGCCTTTCCCAAAGTGGGCGATGACGCCCCCTTGTGGGCGCTGCAGGGCCTAAAGGGGGGTGATAAGAGACCCAGAAAAAATGGGGGCGTTGTCTAGATGCTACATGGATTTCTAGTATGGATTCATTATGTTGTAAATTCGTCATTCAGATATTCATTAAAATTTGAATAGCATTTAGAATTTTAGATGTTGCAATGCATTTTGTTATATGCATTTTGATTTATTATTTTACTGACGCTTACGTCTCAATATTGCAACTCCTACAGTCCCTTTCTTTCATTAATTTCGATACTTAGAAATATATTACACACTTAGACATCACTGTGTGTCATCTATTACTTGGAATTCACCATCCTCTGTCTCTTAACTCCTCCAGTCCCCCGTCGTACCTAATATTTTTCCATTACCAATTTACCATTACTCCTTTCATCTCCTACCTCCTTCCTCCTCCCACCAAACCTGACAGTATCATATAATTCCACAGTGTATAATTGCAGGGAGCCACTCAAATGCCTGTTCCAAGTGTTTGCGGTGATTTGTTTCATCTGCGCGGTGTCTGTGTTGTATGGCGTGTCGGGCCGGTCGCGCCGCGTGCCGGCCTGCCGGGAGCCTCTGCCCTGGAGGTGGATGGATGCACAGGATATCATGGACCTGCTGCTCAGGATTGAGTATGTCGCTGATGTGCCTATGTGAGGAGTTTGTGAGGTTTTGTGGCAGTTACGTCGAAAATTGTTTGCAATGTTGGTGGACACAATTACGATATTAAATAGGTACTTTAGGCGGGCGTTTATACAGGGAGTATGGAAATAGCTGCTGTTCTATACATCGAGATAGTGTAGGTATTTCACTTTTGTATGGGACAGCAGATTTGTTTATTTAAATACCCATCTAAAAATTTCGTGTCTTCGATGTCCCTTAGTCCGTGTTTACCACATCGAATTTTATAAAGAGTTTGGCATTGTTTGACTGTGTCTCTGGCATCTGTGTGACAGCCTCTTTTAAAAAATCTGATGAGACATAATAACGCCTATTGTAGATAGGTGTTGCGTTTAAACACGATTGTCATTGTAATTTAAACCTTGTGTTAATGCTCATAAAACTCACATACCGCACGATCTTGATTGGCAACCACTAACAAACTGTCGCAAAATTATTTTACTTATGAAAACTTTAGTGCCTCTATTTTCTAAAGAATGTGTTCACAAACTTATGTTGTAGTCTGTGGAAATATCTGTAGACATTTTTATCTGTACTCTGCAAGCGATAGTATCAGTGGCCCGTAATATAAAACGATGCATATTGATGTGAAACTGACAGATTACACACTAATGTATTCCCATATCTGCATTGAAATAAGATTTTTGACAAGGGCCTAGGGCACCTGTCACACCGTGTATAAGGAAGAGATTTGCTGTCGACTATTCTCTCTCTAGAAACGTATAAAAGGTGTTAGTCCCGTGTCAGTAAAATAAATATATACTGTATGGAAACCACATAATTATAATTTAAGAAACCAACATAGTAATACTAGATTACAGAAGTAAAGATAATTTAAATACATATTTCATTCAAAACCGTATATAATTAAGTGAATCAAACAAAATAATATCAGTAAAAGTAATCACTGTTTAGGCAACGTACCTTCGTACTTCGTCGTTTGACTGTACTGAATTTACAATTTAGGCTGCCTTCCGAATTAGAAAATATCGCTCACAGTGCTCACATCAATAACTTTGCGTTCCGATTTGGATATCACGATTATGACAGTTGAGAACTATCACAATACGGAACGCTCGTGAACGCGCTAACAGTGCTCGCTCTACGTCAAAATCCCACAAATTTCTTCTTCATATTTTTGTTTAGGTGGCGACCTCTGCCTGAAGCAAAATTTCTAATAAATCCAAGTGAGTTTAAGATATGATGCGACCTAAAACAAAACAGCACTACTGTCATTTTTGACGTCATCGGTTCAGTGGTTTAGGCGTGAAAAGGTAACAAACAAACTTACTTTCGCATTTATAATATTAGTTAGGACTAGGTTACGTGGTTTCCATATTGTATAGTTGATATCTGTTTACACTGCTGACGAAAATAGTCCGTATTTATGCAAAATGGAACCACACGACAAAGGGAAATGCCCATTTAATAAAGAGGTTTTGGCCAAGTGATGCCCACGAAAGAAACAAAATATAGGCATTAGGGCTGACATCATAGATAAAAAACCTACCACTATTTTTTGCATAGAACTTGGTTGGACTTTTATAAACCATGTATAAAAATTCAAGGTTATTAAAAAAACACTTTTAGTTTATTTTAATTTATTATTCGTTCTCATTCAAATAAATGATAACCACATCATCTAGGAATTGGGTTCACAATACACAACTACAAAATACAACTTAGGTTGAGACAAAACAAACTACAACAATTTCTATGGTTTCCTTGTCACTAAACAACTGAATTATTCAATTCAAATCTATCTTACATAGCTATGCAATATAAGTTACTGAGTATGTATGTACCTTTTATGTTCTTATAGTAACTCTCTTGTTGTGGTGCAATCCATTGCTGTAATATAGACCAAACTTCCACATTGCTTAAGGTAAATCTTTTAAATCTTCGTGTATCTACGCCACAGTTGACACAGAGAGGGCTCCGTGGTAACCTGGTAAGTGTGTAAATCAGGTTCCATATTCGTGTCAGGTCCGTCATGAGAAACAGGAACGGTGTCCATTGGCAAGCCGGTGTCGTCGTGGGAGGCGGGTACAGAATCCAATGTAAAACCAAGGTCGTCATCGGGAGCGGTTACAGGGTCCATATTCGTAATCAAAGTCGTCGAAAATCAAATAGAAAAACGCAGTAGAAAATAATCACGAGTCGCAAGAACACACACAACACCAAAAAAATGTGAAATGTCAATCAGTTGTCAATTACGATTATTATTGACGTAGGGATGCGATATGAGATCTATTTACCGAAAAATCAGTAAATCAATTTAAAAATATAAAATCTGGAGACATGGAATCAGTTCAATAGGTCGTATTTAGAAGCACGGAAATGGACAAACATCTTTTTTCTTTCTAAAGAAAACAACAAAGGCGAAACAACTATTTAATAAAGAAAAGTTTTCCAAAAATCAATTTTTCGTAACCGGTTTTATTTAGTGTATCGATTGTGTGTGTTTCAGTAATGGTTGCCATCCCTACTTGGACAGGATTGACAATCTACCGGAACTGTTAGATACGATAATAAACGATTGAATGTTTTTATTAAATCGGCTTTTAATTCCGGAGTTTTCATAACGAATAAGTAATAGCAATATTTTAGTTACTAAATGGGTATTTTTTTTGTATATGCCATATTGATGGGCGCAACATGGCCAAGAACGGGCGTCTCCCTTTTGTTTTTTACTTTTTTTGAAGAATACTCATTTAAAAATGGTCTAAATTCTTATACAAAAAATATTATACCTTGTTTCCAAGGCAAGAATTATGTGGTTCTTCTTTGTATAAGAATTTAGACCACTTTAAAATTAGTATTCTTCAAAAAAAGTAAAAAATTAAATTTGTCGTGTGGTTCCATTTTGCATAAATACGGACAATTATGAGCAAACGTCGTATTAAAAAAAAATTGTCAATAGCTTTTTGATTCCTTGGTGAGGCAGGTGCCCTAAAACAAGGAAAAATAATAGCGGGTACAAGCTGTAGTCTACAGATATTTGCCAAAGTTTTAACGTGTATTGCTGGTTGAAAGCGTTTTAGTCTAAAATATATCTCAATTGGATTGGACGTATTGAGGCAAATTGTTGTGCCTAAAAAGACTTAATTTTATAGTTTTGTATTTTTATCGTCTGTTCCACGACGAGGGGACAAATTCCTGATATTTATCTGTTAGATAGTTTTATACAAATTGATAAATTTTGGAATTTATCTAACAGATAATACGTATCTGGATAACGAAACAGGCTATAAATATTTCTGATTTTTTAATGGTTTTATAACTGTTTTTTCAAATTAGACGCCTATCAACATTATTAATGTTTTTTTTTTTTTATAAACGACCCAACTCGATATAAGGCTGATACGGAGTTTCATATAATTGAAATTATAATGCTGTAGTTATTCAGCTTAAAAACTTAATCAATGCCAGGTTAATTGTATAAAAAATTTACTTATTTAATTATCACAAATATTAATAATTTTATTTATCTTCTGTTTTTTTACTTACTTTCTTATTAACAATAACTCGTTTATCAATTAATTTAATGTTATCTGCATTTATTTAGATATACAATTGTTAATTTACTTCGTTTTCTTAACTTGCATGATAGTTTTATGAAACTAACTCATTATTCATAATTTAATTGAAACTTGTATCTATAATTTGTGCCTTATTTCATGTTTGTTAAGGTGGATTTTTAATTGACTGCCCTTAACTATGGAGATATCGAGCGATATTTATTATTTGGAACAGTATTTGGTAAAAAAATACGAGTTTTCTATGAATATTAAATAATTATTTAATTTTATATGATCATTGTAATCTTATTTAATGATGATCGTGTAAACAAATTAGAGGTTATGATTCAAGTATGGTGTAAAAGAAATAATATAAACGTGCTTGGCAGAGGCCTAGCCAAGTTCTCACATACTTATCACTACTAGTTTTTATTTTATTTTCTGAACAGATTTCTATTCAAATTAGAATTTGTAAAGCTAAGCATGAAACAAACCAATTCTGTGATAGAGTAGTGCCAGTGAATTAGATAATAGAATTTTTAGCATTTATAGAACCTAAGACTATTTGGTATTCACTAATTTTGGTATAAGTTTAAAAGTAATATGACATTTTGAAATTAAAAGAAATATTTACCAAAAATTATATTTTAGTTTTTCTTTGCATTGTTTTTGTAATGCAGAGTGTAATCTTAATATTAGATCATAATTTATATGGACCGTTTATTAATAAAAAATCATTCGTCATCACAATTTTGAACTGTAAACGAATCTGTCTTTAAAATAAATCTACAACTTGCAACTGATTTCAAAGCATAGTGAATTAAACATTGTACCTACTTCAAGTTTCATCAAAAGCACGCTCTTTGTCTGTTTTTATTAATAAAAGGCCTAATAATAAAAAAAATTACCAATTTATAGTATTGCGAGAATATTAAAATGTTCTCATTTTCTTTAACTAACTTCGCATTTATGATTTAACGATGCATTTATTTTTAGTAGATCTGTATTTACTGATACGTTTTCCGACTTTTCCGAATTGTGTTTGTAAGTTGTGAAGTTACAGCACAGTCGAAAGTCGGTGCATTTATTTTTAGTTAAGTTTGTGGAAAGTGCGTGCATCGTGCAAAAAGTGTTTAGAGTGTATGATTTTATTCATGGAGAATCATTAGTTGTGATCATATTAAATCGGTACTTTTGTTAGTAGTTTTAATTTCTACCACTGCCGGTTTTCTTGCTATCGTCCGAACTTGCGATGTTGTCTGTGGTTGTGAATACATAAAGTACCTTTTTGCCGTTTCCTAGTTATTTTCCAAACCACGTGAAATAAGTTTTCTTTAGTGTGATCACAACTTTTGGTTATTATTATTCTTATTTTTGTTTAATTGTATCAATTTTAGTCACTTATCGTATAGCAATAAACAAGATCTTCCAATGTCACGTTTTATTTCTTAGCCTTTTTCATCTAAACATCTATCATCATCATCATTTAAGTAAGACGTCCACTGCTGGACTTAGGCCTCCCCCAATTTGGGGGGCTTTGCCATAATCGCCATGCTTGGCAAGCGGGTTGGCGATCGCAGTATGGTGGTAAAATGCATAGAGAACGCTGCTGCCCATTCTTTAGTAAGTCCCTTAGTCGCCTTTTACGACACCCACGGGAAGTAATGGGATACATCTATACAAATAAATAAAATTGGAGTGTCTGTTTTTAATATTAAGATAACCACTTTTTACTAAGTGTATATGGATACATATACACTTAGTAAAAACATATACCAAAACAACATTTTGTACAATATTTGTCTGTCTGTTTGTTCCGGCTAATCTCTGAAATAGCTGGACCGATTTTGACGGAACTTTCACTAGCAGATAGCTGATATAACAAGGAGTAACTTAGGCTACTTTTATTTTAGAAAAAATAAATAATAGTTTAAAAAACTAAAAACACGCTGAATTTTGAGACGTATGTCAGCGTAGTTTTCAAAGATAGTTTTTATGAAAAACTTTTTGTTAAATACCACACGGACGAAGTCGCGGGTAACAGCTATAATATAACCTGAATTAACACATCTTACCGCGGTAGTACGTCCTCTTGCGTTAATTTCCGACATCCACGCGGGCGAAGCCGCGGGCAAAAGCTAGTCCTTTAATAAAGACCATACCCTGATTTCGTGGGTTGTAAGGAGAATGAATTATATACCATAATTTAGCCAGAAATCAGCCAATTGACTGATTTCTGGCTAAATTATCACTCTCATCATCACACACACTGTTATGATTAACAGTGTCCACAACGGACACTGATAAAACCATAAGAGCGGTCGAACATCTGACGGAATTTGCGTCGGGTGTAACTTCGTTAACTTCCAGTTAGTACGCTCGACGCACATCCATGATCGGCCGAGTGAGGAAGGTGACTGTTTTTTTTTTTTTCTATGCGTTGTGGTGTTATGTTACCTACTACGATAGATAGTCGACACCTTCTGTCAGATGTGTGACCATCCTAAATCTATACCAATAATAAAAGAGGTGATTACCTTATGTATTTTAACTAGGTCCATTTTCGGAACTTCTGATCCGATTCCGAAAACTCTCACTAATAAGTATTTACGGTATAGCCGAGTGTTATAGGATACCTATAATTATTTTATGTTGAAATCAGAAAAACTTCACGCGAGACAGTATGCATAAACCCCTTATGCCTGGACTTCATGACGTACAGAACTTAAAACCTATAATGCAATTTAGAAGGAGGGTGAGATTAGAGCTTTATTTATACTATCTACATTTTCTACGAAATCGTAGCAGTGGTTAGCAAAAATAATGGGACCTCTACAAGGCTCCGTTTAAGAGAACTGCGTGGCCGCGCGGTTCTCCATGTGCCGAACGCGTGGCCATGGCCGCGCACACTCTTATCTTTCTGAATATTTCATCTACGAATTTGCGACTTTGACTGTTAGTGTTTTACAAATTCCTTCGTAATGTTGACGTAGTCGTTTTTCTTCTACGACACTATATCCGAGCAGTCGAAACGGACACACGTTGTTTAGGTTTTAGTTGATACGATTCAGTCTTTTTTTTTTTTGGATGGGGAACATCAAATGACTTCTCCCGCTCTGGGGCGGAGCTGGAGCGCGTGTCAGACTTTTACTGACTAAAACCCACCCGTGTTCCTTCAGTTACCCATATGCCAGGGACACGGTATCTCGTTTGAACAATCTCGCGACCCTGGCAGGCATCGGTCCTAGCAGACCCCTTCAGTGCTGCTGACATCTCTTTGAGGCGCGAGTGGAACACAACGCGCCGTCGACACGGGCCTGGTCACTGCCGCCGATCACCTCCACGAGGACGCGGCAGTGCTCCGCCCAGGCAGGGCACACCTCCACCGTATTCTCCGTGTGGTCTAGACGATCCTCGCAAAGGAAACACCCGGGCGTTTCCTCCCGCTTTATCCTGAACAGGAACCTCCCGAAGCACCCTTGCCCGGTGAGAACCTGCGTCAGGCGGAAGGTGAGGATGCCGTGGCGCCTCTCTATCCACTCCTTAAAGAGGGGACTTACCACCGCAATTGTGGTGTGCCCAACGATTCACTGTCTGAATCGCCTATTACGGCTATCTGTCATGCGAGCGCCCGTGTCGCACTTTGTATTAGATCTATTAAGTAGATTTAGTTGAAATAAATGATGGATGGATTTGACAGCCAGGCTTTGCTTTCAGATGTGGGTGCTGAATGGAAAACCCTTTGTCTGATATGTACGAAAACAAGTCTGAATCCAGGAAGCTTTTTAAGGCTCGATTGAAGTGGTGTCAGGATGATGAGCAAAAAATTTAAATGGACATAATTGCAGACCACCACTGCTAGAGGCATTTTAAGGGTTTCTTGAAAAAAACTAATCAGTTAAATCCGAAGCCTGGTCACGCTGTGATTGTGGCTGACGTGCATGAATCACGGAAAATTGCCAATAGTTTCCAACAGCTTTTTAAAGTTTCTTTTGGATGCGGCACCGCAGATATGCTTTCAGCCGTCGGATATCCTCAAATCAGGCTTACAGCCATGGATGTGGCAGGCATTATTGGGAATATGAGCAGAGGTAAATCTCCTGGTCACGACAGCCACAGCATCGGGCATGTGCAAAATGCAGGAGTTCACTTGCCAAGGGTGTTGGCCATGTTTTTTAATCTGTGTGTTAGTCATTTCTACCTACCTGATACACACTGTTGTTTACCAATTCCTAAAAATAAAACTGGCGATACTTCGGATTTATTAAATTATAGACCAATTTCATTAGCTACGATTACCTACTGCAAAAATACTGGACAGTCTGCTTGACCACCAACTGGGCAGGCATATTAAGCTCCATGAGCACAATTTGGATTTCGGTCTGGTTTGTCAACGGAAAGTGCTAACATGTGTCTTAAGCAGACTGTTCAATATTATAGTGATCGGAAAACACCCGTTTTTGCATGCTTTCTCGATCTCTCAAAAGCTTTCGACCTGCTGTCATATGACAAACTATAGCGCAAGGTCGAAGGGGAGACAGATTGCCGTCTGGAAGTTATATCTATTTTTAGGTATTGGTACAACAACCAAAAAAACACTATAAGATGGGCAGGTTCTTTCTCGGATGTGTTCAGGTTGCAGTGCGGGGTGAGACAGGGTGGACTGACTTTACCGAAGCTTTTCAACCTGTACATTAACCGACTTGTCGGTGAACTCAGCAGTACCAATGTCAGATGCTGCATAGACGGCATTTGTCTTAACAATATAAGTTACGCAGATGATATGGTACTGCTGACTCCATCGATCGGGGGTTTGCGTGAGCTGGTACGTATTTATGAGTCCTACGCGGAGGCCCATGGGCTCAGATACAACACGAAAAAAGAGAACTCCTAGTATTTAAGGGGCGGGGCATAAATTCCTTTTTTTTAATGAGAAATCATCAAATGACTTCTCCCGCTCTGGGCGGAGCGGGAGGGCGTGTCAAACTTTTACTGACTAAAACCCACCCGTCTTCCTTCAGTTACCCATATGCCAGGGCCACGGTATCTCGTTTGAACAATCTCGCGACCCTGGCAGGAGCGGGTACCCCCTTAAACAGAGTCACTTAGTTCAAGTATCAGGGCCACTAGGTTTCCGCGGACCTAAAGGATAACGCGGATGTGGAAAGGGCACGTAGGGCTGTCCGGTGTAATATGTTGGCCCGCAGGTTCGCACGTAGCAGTAATCAAGTGAAAGTGACTCTTTTTAAGTCTTACTGTCAAACACGTTCAGCCTGTAGGTTAACTACACACTTGGGTCACACAACGCCCTACGCATTCACAAGAACAACACGTTTAGGGTGCTGCTGGGACTACCACGATTCTGCAGTGCTTCGAGTATGTTCGCAGAAGCGCATACGAATGGCTGCTGAGTCGTGTTAGGTTCAGTAGCAACAGTTTAATAAGCGTGTTCGCGGACAGGTAGGACTCTCCACTGCTGCTCCACTAGATTAGTTTACATACTACACTGTGAGCAGCGGACAGTTCCTCCCTGTGTCCCGAACCGCTATACTTATTTTTCGTTTTATGTGTTGTGTTTGTTCTGTTTATTCTAATGTTGATAATTGGTTGTTTTTAAAATGTGTGTTTTTATAATGTGTGTGTTGAAATATGGATTTTGATTATGAAATAAATGTTATTGATTGATTGATAAATAATTTTGCAAGCATACTCGGCTTTTCATATCATCTTTTCATTATTATAAAATTACGATACGATCTTCTGAGATTGAGTAAGATCGATTCAATACAATACGATTAAGATCGTGCATCGATTCACGAATTTACGATCCAGAAGATCGATGCAAAGTAAAGAATCGGGTATCCCTGGTTCCCACTGCTGGGACATAGGCCTCTTTTCTGAGAGAGAATAGGCTGCAATCGATCACGTGGGCCCTGTGCGAGTTGGTGGATGTCACATATCTTTGAAGTTTTCGCGTTCCACACGATGTATCCTTGACCGTTTTGAGAGCAGTGGTGATGAAATTAAAAACTTACACAAAGTGCCTGCCCGGGTTCGAAGATTCGACCTACCACTGGGCATTGCTCTTTACGGATAATATTATGGAAGAACTAGACGCGGTCCCCATGCAGCAGGGGTGATGTTGGGTTCACAGCAACTTTGTTATTTTCAAGTGATAGTAGTGATACCTACCCACTAAAATATTATTTAACGGGACAAAAGCATATTTCGTTTTGAAGCTGCACCGGGACGACAGATGCCCTAGTTACTAAACTCCAATAGGTACTGTGGGAACAGAAAAGTCTACCCGATCACGCTAAGACTTCAGTACTTACACCCTACAGAATAAAAGCAAAACAACAACTAAATACATTAAAAATGACTCCCACAATCAATCGGAGCAGTATCCGCTTACAAAGGAACCGGTAATCTTACCTTTTGTGGTGTTAACAAAAGACTGGCTGTCAAGGTGCGACGTCACAAAAGATGTATTGGTCCCTAACTGAGAAATGCGTTCGCGAAAACTTCCCACAAGAACGATTTTTTTGCAAAAGGGTCAGCTCTGGCAAGATATAATTCTGTCTACGAGTTTTTATGGCGCTGGCCGAGATGTTTATCTTGATTTAATTAATTTTAAAACATCGGTGTTGGCGACACTTGAGATTTTGAACGATTTATGTTTTTGTTTGTATTTGGACACGCGCTGTTTTTGAAGTGGGGTTATAAGAACTGCAGAAGAATCGTGAAAGAGTTTTTCTTACTGAAGATGATTCAACGATGTCCAAACCAAATTCATTATCGTAAGCTGAGTTTTCTGCGTAACTCGTAAAAATATGACCGAAACTTCGCTCAGCTTACTGATCAATAACGGTTAAATTTTCAACAACCCCTATTCTAACTGATATACCTATAATAAGCACCTTTATTTAACTCTTTAAACACGTAATAGGTAAATATATCGCACTTTTAACTAGCTAGGGGCTAGCAAAGATAGTGGTCACTGCCACTCAGAGCGAAACCAACCTCATAAACTTACGATAAAGTTCACTTTAAATCAGCAAGTTGGAATAGGAGCCCCGATGCACACCTGTCGCCACTCGTGGGAATATGTTTATATGGAAGGACATTGTGTGATGGAATTGAAACTTCAATTTATGTATCGGTACTGGATGTATAAAATATAGGGAGATTGACCATTATATAAAAATAAACGTTATTCAAAAATGCCCTGCGGGTTGACTATTGTTCTCAAACAGGGTAAGAACACAGATTGACATTGTTATTTATTGCTAATTGTATAAAAAGTAGCTATGTTGCGATAATTATAATAGGTGGGTAGTTTAGCCATGTACCGTAAGTCGTGTCTCTCTACCAAGATTTGTTCTCGTGACCTGAATATGTTGCAACATCTTATGCAGTTTCTGATCCATCTGTTAATTACAGTGAAGTCTTAGTTTTCCTATATATGGCATCAGAAATTGATGGCTTATTCGAAGACGCAATACAGTTACCAATTTTTTCGAGCTCTTAAGAAACTATCAAAGTTACTCCAACAATTCTCACGCAGTAAGGTGAACCACAAACATTGACCCATCAATCTCATTTATAATAAAGTTTTTTGTGTTCCATCTCCTGTGACCCGGAAACAGCCCCGGATACGTAGGTTTTTTCTACATCTCCACTCAATAAAAACGAGTTGATAGTCGAAAGGAGCAGTTTTTGTAAACACCTGTTTCCATGGGAACTTTTGGGACACAAAAACATACACAGATTTAGGCGGATGCAAAGCGCCAACTTTAATGAGAATGTATCGACGACTTTTTTCTTTCAAGAGAGAGTACTTATAGAAAATAAGTTTAGGTTTTGAACAATGGCTACTAGTGATGGATTAATTAGCATTCGCATTCATTGTTAGCATGCGAATGCTCATTTAGCATTTAGCAAATTAAATGTAGTTGCGAAATTCTGTGAAGTGCGAAGTGAATTTATCGCTTCGTAATTTCATACTATCATATTACGTCAATGCGTCGACGCACGCAGCGGTAGTGTTCGCTCTCCGTCGCACCCACGGGAAGTCCGGAATACTAATCTATCGGTTTCACGTGAACGAGACTTCGCCTGTGAAAATTATTAGCAGGTCCTGCGAACTTGCGAAGAATGGGTTAAGCAATTGTTATCTTATTAACTTTGATTTGCGCGTACTTAGGGTTTAATATTGAATGAACGCTTGTGATTGTTTAATTTATTTAAATTATTAGCATTAGCAGGGTGGTGCGAAGAATGAAATTTAGCAATTATTACATTACTGTCTTTGATTTGCTCGTACTTAGAGTCGTGTATTGATTGAATGAATGCGTGTTTGTTTATTTAATAATAATTTGTTTGGCACGTGCGTGGTGCGCGTCTTTTTGTTTAATATATTTAATTATGTGATCAATCTAATCATGTATTGTGTATCAGCATTAATAAAACGTTATCGGCAAGTACGTAACGGTAAACTAAACGCTCGCTAGGAGACGTCCTAAGGCGAACGCGCTTTTTAATTCGCATATTAACAAAATTCACATACTTCATTATTAGCAATTATCG
This sequence comes from Aporophyla nigra, assembly GCA_947507805.1. Lineage (NCBI taxonomy): Eukaryota > Metazoa > Arthropoda > Insecta > Lepidoptera > Noctuidae > Aporophyla > Aporophyla nigra. Next base: position 5,632,784 of record OX382305.1, read on the forward strand.
TCATATTAGCAAATAGCATAGCAATAGCAATTAGCATGCTAAGACTCAAGAATTCACATGCTAATGAAATTTATGCGAAATCGCATTAATTGACATTACTAATGGCTACAGATTTTTTTTTTTTTTTGGTTACGTAGATCTTTATTTCACTTTATGCATTTTTACACATAGGTACATAGGTGGACCAAGAAACAAAGACTTCCCAATCCCACCGACCAATTCATTTTTATGTCTTAATGGATTTTCATAGTCTAATAGGTTTGAGAGTCTGAATATTTTATTGTAGCTGTTTCCTCACCAATCACCAAACCCTCAAACATTATTTACGACTCCATAAAAGTTATTTTTTTGTTCCTTTTTCAAATTCAAAAATGTTGCTTCAGGCAAAAATCATCCCCTCATTTATCTCGCAAACAGATAAATTATCGATTAAGAAGACCGCCTGACCGTCCGTGAGAAAGAAAAGTTGCTTTGATAAAAAGTCGATGGTGCGCCGCCGTCCTGAAGATTTGTGTATAATACAGCACGCCCCTTGTTTGGAGCCTATGTCCGGCTGGCAGCGGAAGGAAGCAAGCCTGTTGTTGTATTTTGTTTGTAAGAGATGTATCAAACAACTGTGAAGAACAAAAATTCATGCGTTTAGTTTAGTCAAGACAAATTAAAAATGCTGCATTTCAATTTGTTGATTTATTTCTGCAGCAGAAGTATATAAACAGATTTATACCGAGCTAGCCGAGTAATCCCTATTTTGAAATGCATGTTTGAATTCTTGTTCTACTGTTTTTTGGTTAAGTCTATAACACCCAAAAAACTTAAAACTTACCAAGGTGGATAAATTACCTATTTTTCTTAAGTTTATTGTAAAACCAAAAGATCCTCATGTAGGTATACATGTGTAGTCACCACCACACGTCTACAACGCAGACCGAATCGTGAGAAAACGCAACCTTGTGAGGTAAAAAATGAAGGGTGCTTGATCCCACATAATAAAAGATTAATCTATACAATACGTAAGAGGGGCGAACCCTCTTCAGAGGAGATTTTCGGAAGGAAGGAAACGGGTCCGTTAAATTATTTGTTAATATTTGCGTTTGTTTTTTTTTCTTTTTAATCAGGCTTTTTGAGCGTGATGGTCAAGTTGGACGTTAGGTGCGGATAAAAGATACACTTACTTTTTGTGGAATTACTTTGAATGATTGCACAAGATTGCGATAAAAGAGTGTCAGTTTCTGCGCCAGAACACCAAAATTGACAGGGAATGAAGAAATACCGAAAGTCAGAGCAGACTGAGAAAAACGTGCCATCAAGCGCTATGGCTCCAGAACTTTAGAGACCGCCGAAATCGCAGGCAAATATTCAGTTTTAGTTCTGCTGATTTTCAAGTCAACATTCTCCAGCATCTGTTGCCACTTTTCCAATCTGCTATAGACATTAGCATTCTATCGATGTATTCGTAAGTGTAGCAAAAACTTTGAATTTACCCCTTTTTACGAAAATTTCGCTAACGGAGGAGTATGAAAGGTACGTGGGAGATGGAGTGCAGATAGCTAATATTTTTTATCACTAGGCGACCTCTAGTACAGATAAATTCACCATCCAGCCGTTCTTCATTAACATTCGCATTTCTATCGCTGTTCCCAATCCCATACTTGAACAAAAAGTCTCCTAACATGTACCTACTGACAAAAAGAACAGAACAAAACTTCATAGTGTCGACGTCACAAAATTGAATTTTGCATCTCCCCTGCACATCGTAAATCAGATTGACCGAATCGTGAGAAAACCAGCAACATCCTGAAGCAAAAAACGCAGGGTTGTCCTAAAGATGTTATTTGTACAATACAAAGTGAACGAGCCCCTCTTCAGAGGCCGGGAAGGAAGGAAGCGGCCCGTTACGATTTATGATAAACTCTAATTTATAGGAACAGTTCACACGCACTGTTACCGATTGTAATAGGTACAAAAAGGATATGACAGTTTTGGTTTAATACGACTTTTAGTAGGATGTGGTAGATACTTGAAATTGGGGGATAAAGAGACGCTAAAATAAAACTTAAGTTTAGTCAACGTTACAGTTTTGTTGACTTTTGATTCCATATTTCAATAGTTTTAAGACAGGAGGTACAGTAATAGGTACATATATCAGGAATAGGGCCTTATTCGCCGAACCATATTTTAATCAAGCTTGTCACACGATGCTGTATTGTTGTCCGTCAAAATAAGACCGCACAGCAGAAATAATTCTTTCTTTTTGCTCTGTGGCCAAAGCCAAAACTTCCATTACCAAGTAAAGAACGGCTACTTTGTTTTTTACAGTAGACACTACGAGATAGATACGATGGTGTTCCGTCCAGCAGGCTGGAGGCTGGATCATTCTGTAGAATCCTCATAGCAACTAACATTAGGTGAAAGTCGTTTATTTGACTAGTTTAGAAGGCTATTTAGCTATAATCGTCGATGCCTGGCCAAATGTAAGGCAAAATTATGCGTTTCGACCTAAACAATTGCACCATCTGGTCCATCCGTTCCCTTTATTCCCAGATCATCATGTTAATAAATTAATTATATAATACAGACAAACTGTGAGTTCTCACCGCCACCCCTGAGGCTCAGGGACGTCAGCGACATGTGACATACTAATTATTCACCATTCATTAGGCTCATCACGCGATTGCGTGGAGTATCGTCACACTTGGCCAGTCACATCACCAGCCACAGTACCTTTACTGTTTATTACTAGCAATGCTATTGGAATTTCAACTTTAACGTTGTCGCTTTAAGTTCGGCGGTTCAATTGAGCGAATCGCACGTAAAATTTTATTTTCAAGTCCTGGCAAAGTCACAGGTGCATTTTTATAAACTCTATCTTTAGGTGTTAAGGTTCATTTTTATACAGTTTCTTTTAAGGCCATCAGTTTTAATAAGTTTGTAAATATGAAAGGCTACCGTGGGAGAAATGGTTGGTTGTCTAATTAAATATTTATCAGGTACATACGTTTGGAGTTTGTAGACTAAAGGTCGCTGGAACACCTGGATGACTCGACTAGTTGTATACGGAAATAACCGTTTGAGTATTTTAAAACTAGAAGTACCAACTTCCATGTTTATATAGGATGTTATTTTATCTATCTTTATGGACAAGGCTAGTATTGTGTTTGGACGTATGTAGCCTTATGGCGTAGGGGATCTTTCCATAGGTAGGAATATGGGTCAAGGATTTTCCCCAGTAGTTTCCTACCAAGTACATTTACAATTGAAAGGGGCATCCATATACTTAATTGTGACGCAAGTAGTTCCTTGCCAAAAAGACAGGCTGAGTCGCTGATGTCATGAATTGATTTGACCTCGTTTTGAAAGTAGGAAGTCACAATTTAAACTCTGGAAGAAAAGAAATTTAAACACAATAACGTAAAAAAATCTAATATAAATCCTTAAAAATTGCCAAAATTGCAAAAGTTTTCCCTAAAAACTCCCAAAAAAGGAAAAAAAAAAACTGAATAATGACCATCAAAAAATTACTTAGGTAAGTTGCAAAAACTGAAGTGCATAGTCAACAAACGAATGGAACATAGCGTCACAACGAACCCTTTGCACCTATCACACATTCCCACACTTCGTGGGAAAAACGCACTCACCCCCAACCATAAAGTACCACAATTACCTGCGAACACTCGAAGATAAAAAAACTTGAAACTTCATACTCTACCTTCCCTTTACGCTACGTTACACCCATGAAGTTTCGAATAAAATGAACGGTCTAATAGTGAAAATAATTAAGGAACTTTATGGAAAGGTGTGAGTTCATGAAGTACGGGGTTTTTTTGAGAGGGTCTGGGACGAAATGATTGCGGTTCTTGATGTGCGTGCGTACGGTCGCATTCCCATAGTATACAGGATAAGGGAGCGTAGGTGTAGCTTCACTCAATATGTTATTGTTTAGTTTTATATTTGCAGACTAATGTGTGTAATTTGCTATCATAATTGATTGATTTAATGCATATGTATGTAGGTAATTATTTTTCTAATTTTAGTTACAGTTCTTTTACTGAATTTGTACCTTAGTTCATCTTTTCTCAACTCAAAATTAAATGAATGAACTTTAATTATGTTTTAAAAATATTTTTAGGAATGCAATGGTTATAATTTACCAGTTCAAAATGTTTATTTTTTAATTTAAATGTATTATTCACATTTCAAGTTTTACTAAAATCAACGTTCTCATTTTTTTTAAATTACCAATAAAACAATACCACCGATAAACAATAACCACGCGGAATCGAATACAAAACAACCGACACACTAACCACTGCACCCAAACTCTCCATTCACAACGTTCCCCATTAGAGCGAGAGAGGACGAAAACAAAACATTCCGACACAGTTCCCAGCGCTCCAACCGCTAAGAGAGAAAGAGACAGACATATTTTCTTCTTTCAATTCCTAAACGGGATAGCAGGATACAGGGCAATTGAAAAATTTGCTTGTACAGTTGCGTGCGAGTATCCTCATAAGGTGATCGGCCACCGTCCAGTAAAGACGTGTTTTGTAGTGAAATAGTATTAAAGTGAAGTGTCAAAATGCCGTGCAGTGAGGACGATGACTCTCAGACCGGGTTCTCCGAGTCCACCCAGGGGCTGTCCAAAGCGGAATTGCGAAAGGTGAATACAATATTACGTTATGATTTTTTGTGAAAATGCGGTTTGAATTGGCAAGAAAATCTCGAAAATTATAGCGAAAATAAGTTGATGTTTCTTATTTATGGTGAAAAGTGTAATTGCCTGATCTTGATAGACTTTCTTTCGTTTCTTCAACATAATAAAATAAATAATTTCGCACAATGACAAAAAGTTTAAATCATAAATATTTAAATAATTAAAATATTTTTCTCATAAACTAGAAGTACGTACTATCTTACTAAAATCGAGTCTATTAAAATAAAGATGAGTGTGATTTTTATAGTGAATTTAATCATTTCCAGACGAACAAACCGATTATTGAGAAAAAGCGGCGCGCGCGCATCAACAACTGTCTCAATGAGCTGAAGGATCTGCTCATCGATGAAACTGATAAAGACGTAAGTTACAATTACATAAATTTACTAAGTGATCTCTAGTTTGTAGGAACACACATATACTCAGATTTGTTCTGACTCTGACTGAGATAACAGCTGTGTTCGACACATAAGTACATATACAGGGTGTCCAAGAACCTGGCGTCCAACTGGATTCCCACGATGCCCCAAGTTCTAACAGTACTCAGAAAAATATTTTAAAAAATCCACCCCATGTACTTACAGAATTATACTGATTTCAAAAAAAAAGGGGAAATGAGCACCCTGTGACATACTTTTGAATGCTGTGACTGCTAATGCTGATAATTTCGATATTTCTTGGAGGTTTTGTAATCTAGGGTATTGCTGTGTCTAAATAGAATGTAAAAATAAAGTACTTATTGTACCATTTTAAAATAAAATATTATTTTAACTAAAGGTGATATGGAAAACTATTGAATTTCGCAACTTTGACCGACTGTAGTGTAAAAAAAATGTACCAAAATAGTATGGCAAGTGACGTCAAATTTTGACGCGTTTATTCCTCTTTTTAAAAAGGTATAATACTTACACATTAATTTGAAAAAAAAAAAATTTTGATAATATTTTTACTCAACAACCCAATTTTTACGATGTCTTACAGAATTCTTAGAAAGAAAAATTTACGACGAATTGAATCTAACCTCTAAAGAATTACTATTGTATGCTCATAAAAATAACAACAGGCCTCTCAAAAAACAGGTTAGACCGTAAGGGACGGTATGTGCATGCATCTCACCATAGTGATTCGTTATTACAACAGGAGGGAGCAAGACAGAAACTATCTTTGCGATTTGCTGGTTCTTCTTTATGGTACCCCATTATTCAGGTAAGAGTGAGGGAGAAAAAGGTTAGAGGTGCGAGTGAGATAGATAGTGACGCTATCTGGGATCGTGCTATTTAGGATAACAGTACGGTCAGTACGCGTCACTGCCTCCTGCCGTTACTACGCACCTCTCTCTTATTGTTACCATTGATCACGTATTACGATTTAAAGCTTTGTTTATTGGACTCGATTACTCTTTGTGCTCTGGACTTTGAAACGAACTCTTTACGACGACCTTTGCCTGTGTTTGGACAGTTTGTGTTTTGTGTGTGCTACCATGGCGACCTACACTCCGCAAGAATACGCAAATATGCACTACATTTATGGAGAATGTAGAGGTAATGAACGAGCTGCAGCGAGACTTTACAGAGAAAGGTATCCGAGGGCTACGCGATATCCCGACCATCGAGTTTTCATTAATGTGCACAGATCACTATGTGACGGGCGGTTCCCCAATCAAGTAGCTGGTGAAGGACGACCCGTAAATGACTTCATACGCGATGAAGTTTTAGAGGCGGTGTCGGCAAATCCAAGCATCTCTGTGCGAGGAATAGAAGCTGATACGGGGATACCGAAGAGCACAGCACACAGTATTCTCCAAAAAGAAGAATATCATCCGTACCACGTACAGCGAGTGCAAAGTATTTTACCTCGAGACTATCCGAGCCGAGTCGCGTTTTGTGAAACAATCCTGCAAAAACATCGAGAAGACGAAAACTTTATCGACAAAATTTTGTGGTCAGATGAATCAACATTTAAGAAGGATGGCTACATGAACCTACACAACTTGCACGAGTGGCATGTGGAAAATCCGCACTTGATGCGAGAAGATAGATCCCAGTACCGGTTCAAAGTGAACATGTGGACCGGTATTCTCTGTGGGAATATTATTGGTCCATTTGAGATGCCCGAGAATTTGACTGGCGAATCATATTTAAATTTTCTTCAAAATGATTTGCCAAACTTACTAGAAGAGACCGCACCAGATATGTGGTTCCAACACGACGGCTGTCCAGCACATTTTCGCGTATCCGTTAGAGAGTTTTTGGACGAGCAATACCCGAACAGGTGGATTGGGCGATCAGGAACAATCCCGTGGCCAGCCCGCTCACCTGACTTAAATCCGCTGGATTTTTTTTTCTGGGGAACTATGAAGGAGCTCGTTTATGCGAAGCCCATTAATGACATCGCTGACCTTCGTGAGAAGATAACACAAGCAGTGCAGGTGATACGTCAAAAAAGTTACTCGCGAAACATAAAGCGGTCCTTTTTAAGGAGAGTGAGAGCTTGTATTGCCGCGGGTGGTCAACATTTTGAACATTTATTGTAATAAAATATCTTTAAACTAACATTCTTTGCTTTTATTCTACTGGGAACCCATCTACCTGTGTGTATTTCCTTCTTGCTCACTCTTGGAACCGAAGTAAATAATAGTAGTAACATAACAGTTTCTAAGATAAGAAAGGGTCCGACAGTTACCGTTAGTAGGTAGGCACTTCGTAAAAATTGGGTTGTTGAGTAAAAATATTATCAAAATTTTTTTTTTCAAATTAATGTGTAAGTATTATACCTTTTTAAAAAGAGGAATAAACGCGTCAAAATTTGACGTCACTTGCCATACTATTTTGGTACATTTTTTTTACACTACAGTCGGTCAAAGTTCCGAAATTCAATAGTTTTCCATATCACCTTTAGTTAAAATAATATTTTATTTTAAAATGGTACAATAAGTACTTTATTTTTACATTCTATTTAGACACAGCAATACCCTAGATTACAAAACCTCCAAGAAATATCGAAATTATCAGCATTAGCAGTCACAGCATTCAAAAGTATGTCACAGGGTGCTCATTTCCCCTTTTTTTTTGAAATCAGTATAATTCTGTAAGTACATGGGGTGGATTTTTTAAAATATTTTTCTGAGTACTGTTAGAACTTGGGGCATCGTGGGAATCCAGTTGGACGCCAGGTTCTTGGACACCCTGTATATCGATGGTTCGACATATTTTTTTAAGGCGATGATATCAGCTGTCATTTTGTTAGTAACAAATTAAAATCATAGTTTAGTTACTTTTTCTGTGACCCTAAACAAAATTATATTTCCAAATATGGAAAAATAGAAACAATAATTTTATTTTCAACAGATTTTGAAATCACTAAATCACTTACCCTGGTTCTAATAAGAATCTAGTTAGCTATACAAGTTCTATAAAAAACGCTTTTTTATAGCCAGCGCGCCACTCCAAGTTAGAAAAGGCAGATATTCTGGAGCTGACCGTGAAGCACCTTCAGAAGCTACAGCGCCAGCAGCTAGCCGCCGCTATCGCCGCCAACCCCGCCGTGCTGCACAGGTTCAAGGCTGGCTTCAGCGATTGCGCTGTAGAAGTCCGACGATACCTCTCGCGACTTGCCAGCGTGCCTACGGGGTTAAGGCACCGGCTCGGAAACCATCTGACGTCCTGTGTCGGGGGCATGGAAACCCTCCAGCCTAGAGACTACGCGCCTCTCGTCCCAGACCCCCTAAGGCTAGACGATGAGAGACCCAGCGCGTTCCATTTCGTCAGGTCCACTAGACCCACAAGTCCACCTCTCAGCCCTCTATCCTGTGACTCTGCTTGCGACTCCTCAACTGAGCTCGAAACACCACCGCGACCAGTACAGACATTCCCCTTCCCGACGCCACCAAGCAGATCAGCATCAGACCAGGACTCCAGTCCAGAAACACAAAAACAAACAGTATCCTCAACAACGATATCCCCAGAAAACAGACAAGAATCTTTAAGAACCAAGAAATACATGGAGCCGTTGTCAATAGTGATAGATGTGGAAAACTATAAAATTGGGATCGACGCATCGCCCAAACGAGCGGTAGACTACTCCGTCAGACATAAGTTGAAAAGGCCGGTAATGGACCTAACAGGACCTGCTCCAAAGATAATTAGGACAGAGGAGAAAATCGTACCCGAAATCTACAGAACACCAGACAAATCAGCCTTTACGAGAGTTTCAGAAAGTATACCTAGGCCTCCTTTTAAGAAGCTGACGATACCAGAAGGTATACCGTCTGTGAGTGAAAGACCTTTAGTAATTCTCCCTTTTCGACCATTGGTCCCACATACTGTGATAAGCCACACTGCGGCGTCGCTCGCACAGTCTTCTCAAAGGGAACCTCCTAAAGAGGCGAAGGTGGAAGCAGATACCAGTTCCAATTCACCAAAGCAGGGTTCCTCGACAAGTTCAGAAATGTGGAGACCTTGGTGATAACAGATTATGAAACTGAAGAGAATAATAATGTATTTCATATTGTGATGTACCTATCGAGAAAGCCTAGTGTTTACAGTAGATTATTATAACAACATGTAACTTAAACAGTCCATTTTTGCACGGCGTGAAATTAGCGCCCGAGTGTAGCGAGTGTGCTAATCACGTATATTAGTGGACTACTTAACTCACACGTATTATAAATCGGTAGTAAAAAACGGTAAGCTGCCTTAACTTTTTTTATAGCACTGTGTGACCTAAACCCGCACTTAAGTCACGGTTTTCTGTATAAAGATGGACATACAGGATAATTTTTTATCCAGTGCGCAAACTGTAACCATGAATTCAGCATATCATTCTAGACCCCCCAGCGTAGAAAATTTTCGTCGGTTATACAAAAAAAAAAAATCAGCTGTTTCATAGAAAAATGCAATACCTACGGGGTCAAAATGTATGGAACAGCTGATTTTTTTTGTATAACCGACGACAATTTTCTACGTTGTGGGGTCTAGAACGATATGCTGAATTCATGGTTACAGTTTACGCACTGGATAAAAAATTATCCTGTATAAGCTACAGAAAAGCGTGACTTAAGTACGGGTTTAGGTCACACAGTGCTATAAAAAACTTAAGGCAGTTTACCGTCTTTGACTAACAACAGATATCAGCCGATTGCAAGTGGCCAGAGAATATTGTTTATATTGATTTACGATGTTAGGTTTTTAATTCATTTTACGGAAAACTACTGCTTTCAAAAATTGATCTTGATAATAATGTTTGAAGGTTTTAGAATTTAGAGAAAGAGTTATTTGGATATTATTGTTTTTTAATATAATTAGAGAGGAACCTAGGAGTACCTACAACCTCGCATAAGTGCCTATATAGCTTTAAGATGTACCTGTGGTATATTTTTTTACGTGATATTAAATTTTTTAATATTTGTTTGCAATTTTAAAGTTTGCAATTCCTTGTTTCATTTTGAACCTGGCGGGTACCTATGAGGCTTTATTTTAATTATAAACAACAGTATTAATACTTCTAGTTAGCTACTACATCACATCTGTTAGCTAAGGACTGATTTTACCATCATCATCATCATTTCAGCCGTAAGACGTCCACTGCTGGACTTAGGCCTCCCCCAATTTGGGCGGCTTTTCCCATAGTCGTGGATTAAAACTCGACTTCTAACCGTTTCAGTTTTTTTCAGTTTTTGTATGGAAAAACTCAAATATTCAAAAATTATTGGCATAATAGCTACCAAATCATATCAGTCAAATATGGGCTGATTTCAAGTTAAAGTTTTAGAGTTTTTTGTAAGGAAAAATTGCCGATATTCAAAACTCGCAGGATAAGACTAAGTATTTCCAAATTTGGCGTCAGTAGGAGTTTTAATTATTTTAATAGCGGAACTCTGATACAAATTTGATTCGTTTCTTTCACCCCAAAAGACAAATAAGAAAGAACAAAATTCAAAAATAAATTATACTTTATTGGCAAGCACATCACATGGCGTAGTCACTACAATAAATAAATTAAGTACTAAACACGCGACAAAACCTTTAAAAACTTTACAAAAGCTAATATCATGCAACATATAATTGGTTTTTCTTTCGTTCAAATTAACTTCTATATTGGGTCACAATTCATTGTTTTAATTATGATAAGGTAACATAATTGGTAAAACATCGTAAAGCCAAGGAGAGACCTCAAGTTCGATGGACAACATTCTCATAATTTATATTTATGGCATACCATAAATATAAATTATGAGAATGTAGAAAAATAAGGAGGAAAATGTAGTAGGACATAACGCCCCTACGACATTTTCCTCCTTTTTTTAATCTATTGGCCACTAAGCACTGAGCCCATGTCAACTATTTTGCTAATTTCCCTTTCACTTTTATTTCACATCTGATATTGCTTGTCAAAATCAAAGTTATCGTTGTTCCCGTTACTAACAGTAGTGTCAATATCACAGTGACCCTTATTGCTATTGCAATAAGGTTGATTTTGAGTAGCTGCTGTCAGAGGTAAAATAACTGTGAACTGACTGGAAGGGGTTTTGTTTTGGCGCCCAAATGACGTTGACAAGACATCGCTGGTGGTAAACAATTGCAAATATCTTAGATTATATAACTCAAGATGTAGCCATGAGACTGTAGGGAAGTGTGGAAGTGAGAAGCATATATACGAAATAAGTGAGTAAATTGAGACAAAACATAATATGCTCTGTCTCATACGACGTGCCGGTTTTTCGCTTGGCGAACTTTGAAAAGTTAGCCAAACAAAAGTCTGTCACTGTCACTGAGAGCTCGACTTGAGTCAGTTTTTTATGTTTTTAGAATAATTTCGGCAATTAAAGTAATAGTTTCAGTGTATGTATGAGAAATAGACTCCAATAGTTAAGTGTTTAGTGCATTTTGTGTGCTACATAATGGGAGGGTGCAGTATTTTAGGCTGCAAAAGCCGCACAGAAAGAAAAGAAGATGAGAATGTTACTTTTCACTCGTAAGTATGCAAATGTTAATAGTTATTGTGCACTGATTGAAGAAATACATTTGTGTTTATGTAATGCCATGGCTTTCGATGAAAATTAGGCGTAATTCTAGCGATATCGTTTATTTTTCTTTCCACATAACCTATAATTTGTTGTGTTGCCATAACTTGCAATCTATTTTTCCCTAAACTCTGTAATAAAAACTGCAAGTAGTTAAATAAATCAAATTGAATAAAATAAATAGTTTGTTCACCAGATTACTTTGAATTATATAGTAAACTTCATATTGATCTAATATATAAAATTCTCGTGTCACATTGTTTGATACAAAACTTCTCCGAAACAGCTTGACCGATGCTTATGAAATTCGGTTCGTATATTCAGTAGGTCTAGGAATAGTTAACTATTTTTTACCCTCCCATCCCCATTTGTTCTTTGATAAAAAAAAAAAATGGTAGAACTCTGTTTGCCGGGTCAGCTAGTGTACTATAAAAAGCCCTTCTCATTAGCATACCTACTAAAATCAAGTGCGACAAAATGTACTCAGTATATTTCTTCGTCCCGATTTTGAGACTGCTCCTGTTACTTATGAGTATGAAAATAAACAAAACATATATTTACTTACGATATTTTATATTTGAATCTTCAATTTCACTTTTTCTGAGGTTACTTTTTATTAATACCTCTGATAAGTTTGACTTTCATTGTAAAATATGATTTTAGGTTTCCTAAGGATATCAATTTAAGAAAAGTTTGGATTGAAGCTACGGGTAGGCAGAATTGGCAGCCCAACAAATCTTCAAAAATTTGCTCTATTCATTTCAATAATGATGCAATTGGTATTGTAAACAAAGTGAAAAGAATAAAACCTGAAACCATCCCTGTAAAACATGTTCATGTAAGTAAATAAATGCTCAAATATTATTGTTGTTTTTACTAGTTTCATTATTTAAAAAAAAGAAAATAAAATGGAAAAAAAAATATTTTGCTAAATATATTGTGTCAAAAAACACATAGAAAGAAACAATAATGATATAAGTTTATAATATTATAAATTTCTTTACAGGCTCCTGTTGTTTCATCAGACCAGACGGAAACAATAGGTGTAGTATCATCCACCTCATCCGGAGTAGTGCATTCTAGTCAGGATTTCATAAGGGACCAAATTCAGCCAATTAGCGAACCAGTAACCACACCTACTAGAAAAAGGAAACATAAAACAATATCTCCAAGAAACCCACGAAAGAAGCTGTGCATGGTACGTATGCTTAATTTATGAAATCAACAAAAAGTAAAAATAATTTAAAGATTAAAAAACCAAAACGGCAAGATCATCCTAAATAAGATACCTGTGCCCTGCCCTGTTCAAAACCCTCGCGATATTATTATAGTACTTTATATCTTACAACTTTCTACTTTACTAAAACATATAATTTTTCAATTACATTTCAGACTACACCATCAACTCCACACAAAGAAAAGTTGTTAAAACTAAAATTGCAAAGGTCGAAGCAACTGTCTACAAAAAGGTTGCTTAAATTACGAGCCATGCGAGAAGCCAAACGTCGATTGATGAAGAAAAACGCCCATCTACAGACTATATTAACAGAGCTGCAGTATAAAATGAAAATTAACAGTGAAGATCTAGATCTTCTTGCTAATATAGATAATACAAATGCGGATTTTTTAAAAAGAATGGTGGATAAAAGTAATTGTCCCCGAAAATATTGCAGCTCATTGAGAAAATTTGCGCTGTGTTTGCATTTTGTAAGCCCAAAAGCCTACAATTTTGTTAGAAATCAATTTGACACATGTTTACCGCATCCGAAAACATTGTACAGATGGTATTGTTGTGTAGATTGTGAACCAGGTTTTACCACAGAGGCATTTGAAGCACTCAAATTATTAACCAAAAGATCCACCGAAAAAATTATTTGTGCTCTTAGTTTAGATGAAATGTCAATTAGGCAACATGTTCAATGGGATGGAAAAAAATCAGTTGGCTATGTGAACATAGGGAACAATTTAGAAATACATAGGCCGTTAGCTAAAGATGCGCTTGTTTTTATGGTTACAGCTATAAATGGTCGATGGAAATTACCGATTGGATATTTTTTCACGAATGGTGTGAATGGGGAGCAAAGAAGCGCTCTTTTAAAAAATTGTATCAGCCTGTTAAGTGATTGCAGCATTATAGTATCTTCTGTGACGTTTGATGGTTGTCCTGCAAATTTTGCAATGGCAAAATACTTAGGAGCTAAATTAGATAGCTTAAATAATTTAGACCCTAAAATTACAGTGGAAGGTCAAAGTTTTGTAATTTTTCCTGATCCTTGCCATATGATTAAATTGGTGAGGAATTGCTTAGCGGAAAAAAAGAACATTTTAGATGGAAATGGTGTCATATCTTGGCAATATATTGAAAAATTGCATAGTTTGCAAGAGTGAAGGACTTCATTTAGGAAATAAACTAAGGAAAAGTCACATAGAATTTAAAAAACAAATAATGAAAGTCCGATTAGCTACGCAAACATTCAGTAAGTCTGTAGCTGATTCTCTTTCTTTTTTAAAAGATGTCTTAAAGTTAGAAGAATTCATTGGTGCCAGTGCAACTATAAATTTTGTCACTCAATTAAACAATATTTTTGACATACTAAACAGTCGCAAATTGTATTCTTACAAATTTAAAAAACCTATCAGTAAAGAGAACTTTCATATCATCAACTCATATTTCCAACAATTTGAAACATATCTTAATAGGTTGCATTTTAAGAATGGCGAGTTAGTACTCATATCAGGGCGAAAGACTGGTTTTATTGGGCTGTTGATTTGTATTAAAGCATTGCAGATTATTTACGAAGACTTAATAGTATCAGATAATCTTAAATATTTGCCAACATTTAAACTTAGCCAAGACCATTTAGAACTATTTTTTAGTGCCATCCGATCAAAAGGTGGTTTTAATAATAACCCGACAGCGAAACAATTTCAATCTGCGTACAAACGGTTACTGATTCACGGTGAGCTAAAAAACATATCAACTGGAAATTGCATACCCCTTGATTCAATAAATATTTTAAATTGTAATAAATCAGCTATAAATAGAAAAATTAATAGCACCAGAAATAGATTAATATCAATTGATGATGCAGATGATGAGATGGTAGATTTGCGTGTTCCAGAAGATATTGACGTTCCAGCTACACACGATTATTTGGTGAACAACAATTTAACAGAATTTTCGACTGAAGTCACTAAATATATTGCTGGTTTCATTGTATCGAAAATGTTTAAAATAATAAAATGTGAAGAATGCCTTGCCTCTTTAATATCATTTGAGAAATATAGCGGACTTATATCTCATAAAGATGTTGGAGGCCTTCACTATCCATCTGAGGATGTGGTAAACATCTGTTTATATGCAGAAAAGATTCTAAGATCTTTTTTGGCCGAACACGGTCCATCGTTTCTAGACAAAGAAAAAGTGATGCCTAAAATGATATTGATCGTACAAAAAAAATTTGTAGGCAAACCTTTATTTCCCAGTTTAAGGGAACATATATCCGAACAAAGTCCCTTTGATAATCATTTGATTTTATTGTTAAAGGCAATTGCTTATAGATATTTTGAGGTCAGAATTCATTTTGTAAATAAATGCATGAGCAACCAAAATGAAAAAATCCGAAATTTTCACAACAAATTAGTGTTGTTCAAGGGACAATAGTAATTTAATATTTAATGATTATAATCAATAAAACTTTATAAACTTTTTTTGCGTTTTATTTTCAGTAGTTGTTACAACGAAACACCCTCACGTTTTTCGTAATATTTAGGGAAAAGTTTCCGTAATGGCAACATTGAAGTTTTATAGTGCTGTCTCATGTGCGGCCACGAGGTGGCTACATCTAGAGGTATATAATCTAAGGCAAATATTTACCAACAGCGACCCCCTGTCAACGTCATTTGAAGCGTGGCCAAAATTGGAACTAACGCCGCCGAGTTATAGTCTTTTCGCCATAAGATGAGTTCCCTGACAGTTCTTGTCTGACAATTGTAGTGACGTGACGTAACGAAATATAATCGATTTTTTTATAATATCGATTCAGTTGGCAAAGAAAATGGAATCGGATTATCGATTTTAGATTTTCAAAATATTTTCTTAATAAACTGGTTATCCTACTTCCTACTAATATTATAAATATGAAAGTTAGTATGTGTGTGTGTGGATGTTTCTTACTCTTTCACGCATAAAGTACTGTACGGATTTTGATGAAACTTTACATTAATATAGCTTATACATTAGAATAAGACATAGGCTACATAACATCACGGGAGCAGAGCAAAAACCTGACATAACGCACTCGTACTGACGCGACGCGATCGCGATTACAAAATGGCCGCTCCGATTCATCAATTTTTTTGTCGATTAGTGTATTGAGTAGTGGCAATCTCTATTGGCCGACGTTCCGTTCAACGCATTAGACATTTTTAAGATTTATACTTTTTTATTTTATTTATTTAATTTATTAACAGTTAATTATAACTACAATAATTTACTTAGTAATTTACGAAAGGCAATATTTTTTTTATCATTTAAAAAAAAAAAAATTGCCAGTTTATTTTTTATTCGTTTAAAGTAGTATGCGTGCCACGGAAAAAAATGAACTGTCAGGGAACTCATCTTACGGCGAAAAGACTATAGTTCCGATTTTGGCCACCGCCAAAATCTTCTTGTACAACTTCAAGAGGTGACACATTTTGCATAAACGTCGTCGTCAAACGATCGCAGTCTGGTTGCGCCCTTAAGCATTCTTCTTCAGAGCAAAGACAACAGTATTATTATAAAAAATATACGTGTGTTGTATGTACACACGGCTACACATCAACCTATACATTTTCACTTTTAGCTGATTCGCATTGTATACATTTTTCGTACAATGAAAAGTCAGCTTATACTGGAAATGTGTAGCTTGATTTTTGGCCGTGCGTACAACTAAAAGGGCAAGACGGAAGTTATTAAACTTCCATCTTGCCCTAATAACTCATAATCTAAGCCATAATTGTAAAAGTTTGAGTAAAGATCACATAATTTGGACGGGTTTTATAAATAACCAGAGAGCAGGATTTTGACTAGAAAGACTCGAACCCATAACAATTTATAAAATACTTGACATCATTCGATTACTATTAATGTAGATCTTGTCATCATATTTTAGAAGTAGTTTTGACTATTTCTAAAATATTAATAAATTATTATATTTTCATAAAATCTAGATCAATCTGAATTAAGAATTATGAACCATTTTTAAACGACAACAACCAGCTGTAGAAACTATTAGTTGTATATTTAAAAGCAAAAAAAACCCTAAAATATAAACAGGGATTAAAATTAATTCATAATACAAATACTAACACACCTAAGAATATGTAAAGAGAATACATAATTTAACACAAAAACTTTTTGGTCTTAGCACTGAGTGTTTCTAACTATAAAACGATACTCTTTGGTATTAATGTTGCCAACAAAAAGCGATAAATTCTAAGCATTTTTCCTCATGATAATATTATCTAAACCTAAATAGATATTTACTGGAAATATAAAATAATAAGGTCGTTTTTGTAAGCATATAAATCTAACCTGGAATTATACAAGTTTTCAAAACCTATTAAGTTATTATACAGTCCAGTGCCCTGCATTACCTGACCCGTCCTACACAGAAGAAATGAGGAGAGGGGTCAGGTAATGCAGAGCACTGACTGTACTATGCCTGTGACCGGAGAATATTGGTGATGATAATTTTACATATATAAAACTATCATGACACGATGTATGGTCAGGGTAAACTCCATAACTATTGAATCGATTTTGATCAAATTTCGTGAATATATTATGTAATGTATGTTAATGTTATGTGTTTTTGTCCAACTTAGTAGATAGGATAGTTTTTATCTCAATTATTTTCCTTTCATTTTGGAAAACAAATGTTTATTATACGACAATAGTGTGTATTCATTGGTTAGTTGTATGAATTACCAAAAGATGGCGGTGTAAGTTAATTCATCGTATCATTTGGTATCTTGGTTGCTTAGACATTCACTAGATGGCATTCGGTTTCGATTTTTAGATAATCTTCTTTACATAGTATAAAACAAAGTTGGTTCCCGCATTTGTACGCTTAGATGTTTTAAACTACGCAACGGATTTTACTGTGGTTTTCATTAATCGGCAAAGTGATTCAAGAGGCGAAGCGAATAAGTTTGCATTATATTTGCATCTTTCGTTTAGTATCAACGCATCTCAACGTATTAAATACTTGCTTAAAAAACGAGATATAAGTCTCTGGTGACGACCTAGGTCAAAAGCATTGTACAAAAACTAACATCATCTTTTCAAAAATATTCGAATATCGTAAAGATTATTACAGCGCCAAATACTCATGACAATACAAGTGATAGTCTGTTCCAAAAGTGTCTGATAAAAATGTAAACAAATGAGTCAGACAACATCCCTGTAGAATAAAATATAATAATTCAAATAATAGGTAATTGTTGGAAAAAGTGGTGAGATATAATGCTGAAACCTTCTAAACACAGATAAATGTGCTTCTATTTCCCTTTAATGAGTGATTGCGTGATAATTTAACAAAAACTGTCTTTGTTTACACTTCCATCAGATATTTTTTGAACGATTATACAAGCTGGCAGTTACATCGATGCAAAATCGACTACTATGAATTCGGCATGATTCTGAACTCAATGTGTTGAAATTTTTCGTCGCTTATTTTTTATTTATTAGCCCTACTACACATTTTAACCGCTTAGGTAATGTAGTTTTTTATGAAACAGCAGATTTTTTTGAAAGTCCAAATTTTTTTACTCTATCGGGGTCTAGAAACATGTGCTGCATTCGTGGTTACAGTTTGCGCGTTGCTGTCCTGCCACCCTGTATATTTATATACTGTAAGTTATCTTTAAGTTTTCCGTGTGTTACTTTTTATTGAGGAAGTCTTTCCTCTGCTGCTGTAGTTTCTGCTCCAATAGCGTGATCTTCTCCTGGTACTTGCCAGCTTCGCGTGTCAAAGCTTGGATGGCAGAGTCCTTTCGAGCTACCGCCACTTTCACCCTGGATACAACAAAAATAAATTATATTTTAAATGTGAGACAAGTTCGTCTTTCAATGCGGTTTCATGGGACGGTAGACCAATTTTGACCAAAAGTATTTTATCCACGAAATTGTCTGTTCCACATAACCATTTACAAATGTTATATCGAAACATATATAATCATCATTCCAGCCATGAGACCTCCACTGTTGGACATAGGCCTCTCCCAATTTGAGGGGGTTTGCTATAATCGCCACGCTTGGCAGGCGGGTCGGCGATCGCAGTATGGTGGTAAAATGTATAAAGATCGCTGTTGCCCATTTTCTAGTAAGTGCTTTAGTCGCCTTTTACGAAACGCACGGGAAGAAATGGAAAATGAAACGTATTTATTATTCCGCAAATAGATCCCTTAACTGAAAAAGGATTTTAACACACCCGCAATATTTTTGAAAGACCTATCCAACGATACTACACACCATGGGATAGAAGAGAAAAATATTTTTTTCCCACTAGGGTATAAAGTGCACAGGGTAAATAAAAATGGTTACGGGGCTGTTAAAAGATGGTTTCTGTTTCTCCAACAGTAAGGGCCTAGAAAGCTGTAATTTGGCATACATACGCATATTAATAACGCCGACAAATTGGTAAAATAAAATCTTACGTACGATTTTACTTATTTGTCAGCGTGAAACAGTAACCGCTTTCTAACATCCCTGTAATCATTCTTATGAGATTCTTTAAACTCAAAGGATGACTATGAAAATGGGCGTACGAATCTCTGAGCTAAGACGCGAACAGACAGACTGACGGATGCACATGGCGAAATTATAAGGTTCCTCTTTGACTTCGAAAGCCAAAACTGACATTACTTAAAACAAAAACCAAGTTTGCAAAGTCAAGCAGTAAGAGTATAAATCGCATACTAACTTGGCATATAGCTGATGCATCTGTTCCTCGTGGGTCTTCTTCATATCTTCTATCTCTTTCTTTAAGGCGTCCACCTTGCCTTTCCAAGCCTCTTCGCAGCTCGCTCTCACTTCATCTGCGCGAGTCTCCAGTTGCGTGTTCTTCTACAGAAGCCAAAATTATATTAAAATGGTTCTCCAGTTGCGTGTTCTTCTACAGAAGCCAAAATTATATTAAAATGGTTTGTTTTAAAACTTTGCTAACTCAGGAAGTTCAACGTCAAATGAAATACTAATTTTCTGCCTTGTATTTTCTCAATTGGAAACCAAACCCACCATGGGTTCGGCTTCCAGTCTAACCGAATGCAGCTGAATACCAATATTTTACATGGAGCGAATGCCTATCTGACCTCCACAACCCAATTATTGTGTAATACGATACCCCTTGGTAAGATTGGTGGTCAGATTTCGGGCTTTTGACTGTCAAAGATCTACGTATGACAGCCGGAACCAACGTCTTGACGTGGTTTCCGTCGTCTTGTTATTATGTAAACATGGTTACCCATCCCCGGACCAACCACGGCAAGCATAGCTAACCATGAACGATCGACCCGTTCGACTGTTATCATTTACCCACAAGCCCACTTTTGGATATCCAATTCACTATCAGATTATTATTCTAGCGGTTGGAGTGGTCAGGCTTATAAAAATTAGACGTTTATGTTATACAAATGTTGATACCAGTTAGTACAAAATACACTTACTTCAGTCAAAACTCTGTTACGCGTCTCCAACTGAGAAACTGTCATTTCTAATTCTGCACCTGAAATAAATGTAAATTTATAATAATATCTTTGGCAAACCAACACAACGTTATCTGATCCCAAACTAGGCAGAGCCTGTACTATGGTAACCAGACAACTGATAAACATACTTATATATTTTTAAATACATACATATTATAGATAAATTCGCGGTGTAAGTGTCAGAACGTATCTACATTTTTTCAATTTCACAGAAGTGCTAAAATTCTGTGAAAATTCACCTGTTCAAGCGTTACCAGCTTTTATGAGAGATAATTTTCTTTAGTCAATTGTTTTATCTTTTATAAATAGCTGGTAAAATTGAAGAGATGAGGTGTGGCGAGGAGAGGATTTTCATAGAATTTTAGCACTCCTGTAAAATTGAGAAAATGTAGATACGTTCATCTGACTCTTACACCGTGAATTACACCCAGACACAGAACAAATGATTGTGCTCATCACACAAAGATTTGTCCTGGGTGGGAATCGAACCCACAACCTCAGTCTTAGCAGTCGGGATCACTAACCACTAGACTAACAGGCCAGTCATGTCATGATATGTCATCACTAGTCGATTAAAACTGAAAACAAGTTAAAAAAAATGCTACTCCCGCGGGGCGAGCACGGCCTCTGTGATAGACTTGAGTCACGAATTTTATCACGGTTTTTGTTCCCAAACTGTGATAAAAATGTGTGACTCAATTCTATCACACAGGCCGTGCTTGACCCGTTGATGTATTTCACACACATTATCTCTTGGGCCAGTCTGTATGGTGCGATCCAACAGTTTCTTGGAACAAACTGTATAATATGAGCCAACGTAATTTTTGGGAACAAACTGTATAATACGGTCCTAACATGTTTTAAGCCAAATTGTTTAATATGGTCCCACCCAATCTCTTGGTAGTACGGAACTGCATTGTGTTATGTTCGATCTGTGTAATATGATCTGAAAGTTCTCGTATCAGCCAGTGAAACCTATGTAGTACAGTAATTCCTATACTTTTTCTTGTTTAGCATAATTAGCGCTTTAAATTTCCCACTGCTGGGACACAGGCCTCCACTCTATGAGAGGGAGTGCGCCGTAATTTAGCACGCGGTTAGTAGATGTCACATGTTTTCGAATTTCTGGTTCTAGGTTGTTACGGTTCCGTCACGATGTTTTCCTTCAACGCTTTGAGACTAGAGACTAATCCACTGGGGTCCCGTTTCTGGTATAGGCCAGATCAATAATGTCTTCCACTGCTTTTTGGATTAAACATGTGTTATACAGTCCTACACACTTTTTACTAACCGATTCAATACGGTTCAAAAATATTTTTTTATTAAACTATTATATAGGAGTTGAAATGTCATACATTTATCTTCAGTCTGTCGTATCCTAGCCTGCGCGTCCTGGTATCTCTTTAGCGTGGCTTGTTCGGTCTCTGCGAGCTCCTTCAATTCAGCCTCGTACTGCTCCTTGTTCCTCCTGCAAACAAGATCAAATTTCTGATAGAAGAATGGATATTTATATCTAAACTAAAACGTACATAGTATTTGTAATCAGCGTGAAAGCGTGACCGCTTCAAAATGTCTACCTTAGCAAAAGGCTTGGGACTAGGGTCAACTTTAAAAGGAAAAACCAGCGCGTATGACGGCTGCTTCATATCAAATTAAAATATTATTGTTACGTAGATCGAAATGTCTAGGTACGATACGCTAACGCCATCTGTTATCAAGTAACAAGTACTACATGAACAATAAATTGTACGTAGACGCCACCGCCATCTATTATCGAATAGTGAGATTAAGCAGTAAACAGTTGTCTCTGGAAGTACCTGGCAGCTTTTACCTGGCAGCTTTTACCTTACTTGTGAACTGTGGCAAAGTGTCGAATGTTCGCGAATGTTCTGCTCGGGATATAAATAGCGAATTGTCTGACAGGCAGGTCGGTTACTAACGCGATCGAATACGATTCAAGCGATACAGTAGAACCGAGACAAGTGATTCTGTTGGACGATTGTGATTACTGCGGTATTTTGTGATTCCTTAATTAAACTGTTTTGTGTATTTTTGGTAACATCGGTTTTAATAAATTTATCCCGAATCCCAGCTCGTAACATCATGCATACAACCATATTTAGCCGAAAAGAATCATTTACGCTGTAGCGAATAGAATTACGCTGCGTACTATATTTAACATTTGTCCTAAACCAAAGACTACAACGTATCGGAACCTGTACCTGAGTGCGTCCTGTAACTCCCTCCTCCCCACTTGTGCCTCCGCCTCCATACTCTCGATGGCCCTCTCTATCTCTTTGTCCCTCTCTTGTTTATGTTGAGCGGCTATCTCAGCAGTCTTGCGCTTTATTGCTAGCTGCTGGTCTGCTTCTAACTTCTTCTTGTAGTCTTCTAATTGCTGTGACATTTCGACCTCTTTTTGTTTTAATTGTTCCTGTAAAATAGAGATACTAGAGTATGATATGATTTTTAACTTTTTAGTTATCGTAGATACCCCGCACTAATCTAACCGCATTATTCGTTCATTTGTCGCGCAAATATTTAATGCAAATTGAAGACTTATATGGTTTTCACATGGACCCCATTGTCCAAATGAAACCAAATTAAAATGGGACCATTTGGGAAGCACCAGCTTTCAAATAAAAAAAATTGCACTCCGGGAGTGCCGGCAGAAGTGAAAACTTGATTATTAACGTTGAGCATGTTTGATATTTTGGAATGGTTAGGGAATAATTTGTTGTTCAATTTCCATATTTTAAGCACTTTATATTCACGAATTTTACGAATACACAACAATGTGATCACTACACAGACGGTCGAGCCATCAGCTGTCACCATCCATGAATGCGCGTGGCACGCTGTAACATAGACGAACATTCGCGCAAGCGCCCTGCGCCGCCTAAACGAAACAGTAGGCCCAGGCATACATTTTCGCCGCGCCGTAGAGAGGGGATAGCTGTCTACTCTCCATCCGTCCTACGCTTTTTCGATCAGGTCACGTGTCCTGACGCGAGTTTAAGATTTTATACCCATTACAGAAAAAGTGCTCAACGCCGCTAAAGAAGTTTTCACTTCAAAAAAGAATAATCACAATCGGTTTACCCAGTCATAAGTTATGAGGTAACAAACGTTAAAAAAAATATTTAAAAAAAATAACGTCCTCCTTTTTTTGAAGTTGGTTAAAAATATGGGTTGATTGGTACAGGCAAACAATTCTTAGTAAGTGCCTCTTGCTATTCCATTTTTAACCCGGACGCAAAAAGAGAGGTGTTATAAGTTTGACCGTTCGTGTGTCTGTCTGTGGCACCGTAGCTAGTGAACGGGTGAACCGATTTAGGTGCGGTTTTTTTATTTAAAGGTAGGCTTTATAGCGGCGGTTTTTTAGATATATATTATCACAACCGTTTCGACATGATGATCCCCTGATCAAAATATTACCCACAACTTCTTATTGAACTTAAAGGGCCGATATCTAAGTAAGTTTTTTTTTTTTTAATGTACGAGAAGGGCTGCAGTACGAGAGGAATGACGACGGATTGTGAAGCTCGCAACCACACCAGATATGACGACCATGACCACTCTGTCAAGAGTGTAACGACTAAGAAGTAAGATATTTTATTTTATTTTTAGAAGTTTTTACTTTGGTCGGGGGTTTTTTAAATTAAATTTTTGCTTGTGTTGATCGGAACCACCATTTGAAAACGTTGATGGATAAGAACTGTTTGATATGCTACACTTGTTATAGACAACTTACCTCCATTTTTTCTCTCTCCTTCATTATCTCTTGTTCCATTTGTATGCGTTTCTCTTTCATCTCTTTCTCTTGTTCCTCTCTCCATTTCTCTGAATTAAAATAAAAGATGTGGATGCATTATTGCACAATAGAACAAAGCCATTTAAGTTGAAAAAAAATAATTAAAAGTAGGGTCCAGTAGATTACTCAAAAAGCCAGGTTCTAAGTTAAAAAAAAAATGAGTTAATAGGTTTTCACTTCTTCTTTTTATGTCAATGGTACTCGTACACTTTCTTTATCTTTATATATAATAGGTTGGGGAAAAAGTTTCTTCGCATTTTTTAAGAAAATTCAAAACATTTTTTAATAAAGTTTATTTACATTTAACTAAAGTATGTAGGTACCATTTTGTTCGATAACTTTTTACCATCTTGTAGGTAGGGACATGATCCCATTGCTATAGAAATTTTGGGACTTCTGGTCAAAATACCGCGACAAGTGGTTTTGGCAGTCCTCTCGTGATGTTAACCTGACACTGCCTAAAGAATTCTGAAGAGACCGAAACAGGTGGAAATCTGAAGGTGCAAGGTCAGGACTACACGGCGGATGCATTAACACCTCCCAGCCAAACTCTCTTAATTTTTGTTGGGTGGCTAAAGATGTGTGAGGTCTAGCGTTATCATGATGAAAAACCACACCCCTTCTGTTGATTAATTCCGGCCGCTTTCTCTCAACTTCTTGCTTTAATCACATCAGTTGTTCGCAGTAGAGATCAGAATCGATGGTCCTGCCTGGTGGTAACAGCTCATAATGAATAATGCCCTTCCAATCCCACCACACACACAGCATCACCTTGTTGCGAGTTAACCCGGGTTTCGCCACAGTCTGTGAAGCCTGACCGGCCTTTGACCACGACCTTTTACGCACGTTCTTGTCATACGTGATCCACTTTTCATCACCAGTTATCAGCTTCTCCAAAAATGGGTCGGTTTCATTACGTCGTAATAAGGAATCACAAATGAGTACACGGTTCATTAGGTTTCTTTCAGTGAGCTCGTGAGGTACTCAAATGTCGAGCTTTTTTGTGTACCCAGTTTTTTTCAAATGCGCCAAAACTGTTTTGTGGTCAATTTCCAGTTCTTCAGCTACGTCGTAACTACTGGTATGCCGATCTTGCTCCACTTTTTCAAAAATGGCATCCATTTTATCCGTAATAGGGCGACCAGAGCGACGTGCATCTTTGACATCAAAATTTCCGGATTGAAAACGCTTAAACCAAATTTGTGCTACTCTCACAGACACTACACTAGGTCCATAAACATCGCAAATTTTTTTCGCGGCTTGCGTTGCATTTTTACCTTTTTTGTAGTAAAATTTTAAAATGTATCGAATTTCTTCATTAGATTCACTCATCTTGACGGTACGAAAAACAAATGAAAATCACACATTTTCCTAATTTGAATTTGGAATTATGTTCTTTAAAATTTAAACTTTCAATGATACCAAAACCAGCCAGATACAAATAGTATAGCCAAAGAGATTTTATTACAAGTTCATACATACTATAATGCGAAAAGACTTTTTCCCCAACCTAATATAATTCTACTGTACGTGTGTATGTCACTGAATTCCTCCTAAACGGCTGCACCGATTTGAATGAATTTTTTTGTATGCGTTTGGGTGGCACCCAGGATGGTTTAAATTCACTATTGGACCCGGTAGGTAGCGCTGCTATCGACTTCTAGGAAACAGGACAACGTCTGCACGGTTAGCTAGTTCTTTATATAGTTTGAACACAGTAGGTGGCCACGTTTATTGCGGCATCCGTGGTTAAGATCATCCAAGGTGTAGGTGAACGGGCACTTGGGACACTCCAGCAAGTGGAGCATGGACTAATGAGAAGCACCGCACTCGCACTGGGTGTTGAAGGGGTCAGTTATACCCCACTTCGACACTTTGTGTCTACAGTGGCCTACTTGGGTACGCAATCGATTGAGAGCTTTCCATATAGGTGACTGCAGAGCATGCCAGATTCCACTAACAAGTTGTATTTAATTTAGAATTCCAGTTTTGCTTTCTTCTATACAAATAATCTAAACATCTATACAAATAAATAAAATTGAAGTGTCTATTAGTCATTTCAAATTAACAGCTTTTCACTAAATGTATATGAAAGTATATGCGGTATTTACATTTTTTTTTAAATTTTTGTCTGACTGTTTGTTCCGGCTAATCTCTGAAACGGCTGGACCGATTTTGACGGGACTTTCACTGGCATGAAGTTTGATATTATAAAAAGAAATATAGGCTACTTTTTGTTCCGCGACCACGTTCACGTTGGATGATTTACAATATCCACGCGAACGAAGCCGCGGGTAGCAGCTAGTTTCTACTTAAATTAGTGATTTCCTACTCTGGTTTTCAGGACCGCGTGCTCTCCTAACTACCCTCATTTTAAAGACCCCTTAAGTTCACAAGCGTCACACTCACCCAACTCTTCCATTTGCGCCCTCTCTTTAGCTGCCAGCTCAGACGCGACCCTCTCGTTCTCAGCCCTCATCTCTGTCACCAAACGTGTACGCTGTTCTTGGTACGTTAGCTCTATCTCTAGGATTTGCTTCTCTAACCTGTGAAGAAACAAGATTAATACAATACCATACAATTCTTTATTTCAGGCAACTAAGGCCCATAAAACACGCTACATAAATTAACATAAAAACAATAACTATAAACTAATACATACTCTATAAAACGAAACTTAAACTATCACTAAACACGTAATGTAGACGGCGTCGTGTTCCACTGCGTGGTGTCGCGTAACCGTCCTCGGAAACGTCGATATACGACACCATTAAACAAAAGTAGTAAAAAATTAAAATAGTAGTACGCCACGATTTACGTCATCGTTGCCATATGAAGCCAGTTTGCAGTAGCTGGCATTTTGATAACACGTTTAATGGCTGTAAAAAAACCGATTCATTTGCCTAGCTTTTCCTAACTATATGGGGTCGGCTTCCAGACCAATCGGATGTCTAAGTACAAGTAATTTACATGGAACGACTTCCTATGTGACCCTAACAACCCAGTTACTGGGTAATACGATACCCCTTGGTAAGATTAGTTGTCAGACTTTCAGGCTTCCGACGACCCGTAACGACTGTTAGAGATCTATGAATGACATTCAGCCGGGACCAACGGTTTAACATGCTTCCAGAGGCACGAAGCGGTCTTGGAACGTAAAGATGGTCACCCATTCACGGAACAACGCAGCAAGCATAGCTATTTAACCTGTTCGATAACGGATCGGCTGTTATTATTTAGCCACAATTCTCACAACTGACTGTAAAAAACTGATAACAAATATTCTAAAAACCCAAAAATTATGTTTCTGTTTCGCCGCACCCATTTGAAAGCACTTTGCACTCGCTGGCTTATAATACTCATAGTTACAACACGCCAGATCATCATTTCTAAACATCCATCAAGAACGTCTCTGTCTTAGGTGTAGTCCTTTAAATAACTGTAAAACAATAATTAAAATTGCTTACCTAGAACTGGCTATATGCCTCTCCTTCACCAACGCCGCCTCCTTCTCGTCCTCAAGCATCCTCCTCAAGTCCTCAAGTTCCTGCGCATGCTTCGCCTGTATTCGTCCACTTTGTTCCGCGTGCGACATCTTTAAGTCTGATATCTCTTTCTGTTGACGTTCTGCCATCTCTCGAAGTTCTCCTTCCAAGCCTTTTACTGTTAACTCCTAGATTTTGGCAAGTATAATTCATTTAGGTTTTATATAATTTTGTAGGCCAAAATTAAAATTACATTTGTTTTTGGCACTTCAATTGATGTGCAATATTTTTACTTACTGGTACAGACTGTATATTACAGTTTGGGTCTATATAATGAGGCAGATTGTAAAGTAAAAGTATGGCCCTATTTACTGAGGCAAACTGTATAGTACAGTTTGGCCTTTTTTACTGGGGTAAACTGTATAGTATAGTTTGGTCCTTTTTGCTGGGGCAGACTGGATATTACAGTTTAGCCCTATTTACTGCGACAGACGGTACAGTACAGTTTGGCCCTATTTAGTGGAGCAGACTGTATAGTACAGTTTAGCCCTATTTACTGGGATAGACTGTATAGTACAATTTGGCCGTATTTACTGGAGACTGTATAGTACAGTTTGGCCGAATTTAACACGGTGCGGGACGGTACCGACTTTTTCAAATTATGTGATATGGCAGTAAAATTGCCCATACAATTACGACCACTGCTATATCCGTAGCGTCCTAAAGGAATACTAAAGCTGTATTGCCCGTACCTAAGTTCAGAAGAGTTTAAAAGTTAAGGTGGTGCCCGTGAGGACACGGTGGAGCATATGGTGGAGCATACGGTAGAGGTGTGCCCTGCCTGGGCGGAGTACCGCCGTGTCCTCGTGGAGGCGATCGGCGGCGGCGACTTCTCGCGTCCGGCCCTGGTGCGAGCCATGGTACGGAGCGAGAGGGCATGGGAAGCCGTCACCTCCTTTTGCGAAGCAGTAATGCTCGCGAAGAAGGAGGCGCGGCGCGAGGGAGTGGCAGTCTCTGCGCCCTCACGTCCCTAGGAGCCGCAGGAGGAGATGCCCCGGGCGCCGGGAGTCGATAGCTGACTCCCGGCCACCGTAGGCGCGAGCTTGCGGGCGGCGAGCAATTGGTAGCTCGCCGCCCGGTAAAGACCAGGCTCGGATCGACGGCGCGTAGTGTTCCACGTGCGCCTCAAAGAGATGTCACCAGCACTGAAGGGGTCTGCTAGGACTGATGCCTGCCGGGGTCGCGAGATTGTTCGAAAGAGGTACCGTGACCCTGGCACATGGGCAACTGAAGGAACACGGGTGGGTTTTCGTCAGTAAAAGTCTGACACGCCCTCCCGCTCCACCCAGAGCGGGAGAAGTCATTTGATGATTTCCCATCCAAAAAAAAAAAGGTGGTGCCCGTACTGTCATTTTCAAACATCGAAAAATCGACTGCTAACGCAGTGCGTCCCGCAACGTGTTAATGAAAAATTATAAACTTAAGTTAATTGTAATGTTTAGCGTCGCATACCTTGATTTTTTCAGCTTTCTGCCTAACCCAGCGCTGCCTTGCTACCTGTGTATTTACAAAATGCGATGAATTAGTGCAAGCAAACAATGAATGAGTGCAATATATTTTATGAAAGAGAACGGTAGTCTGACTTACTAAGATTATTAAACACTTTTATTTACACTAGGTAAAGAAAAAATATATAAGCCTTCGTAATACATAGGCCCCGGCTATAAAACACAAAATAAGTTTTTAAAAAAATGGTTTTTCGTAAGGAGATAATAATGGCTATTTAACAAAAAGCATCTCCCATCGAAGCAGCCAAAGTTACATACAAGTACAACCTAAATTATCTTGAAGTCTGAAGGAAAGAACTAGTGAAATTGCTCTCATGCAAATTTGAGGAGAAAGCCTGTAGCTTGACGTAAATCGCTACATTATTGTGACAAAAAAACAAGGTTACTTATAAGACATTTCAGCTAACCTGCTGCGCAGCTTGCATCTTGTCATGCTGATTGCGCAGTTCCAGCTTATACCGCTCTTCCAGCGCCTGCGCAGAGCGCTTCCATCGCTCCTCGAGCGCTCTTCGCTCGTCAACCAGTTGCTCGATACGGTGGTTCAGAGTTTTCTTGTCGTTTATCAACTACAAAGAATACAGAGATTAATTTGCTAACTTTTTGTGAACTCCGAAATTGAGTTTGTTTGACAGATTTGCTTTTAACGTTTATTCAACTCAACCAATCATCGTCAATACCAATGTTTTTTTTTTATGCTTATTCAATGTTGCAGTAAAACTTTCGCATTGTGAATCATCAGTCGTCCGACTATCGTGTCCAGTATACCCAGCACATAGGCTAGAGTGCCACAAGTTAACTTATTCTACTTTTAAGATGTACTCCATCAAAAAGACGCATTTATACCTGATCAATGAAGTTCTGGTGTCTCTTGATGGTCTCCTCACACTCCTGCTTCACTTTGTTTATGTTCCGAATTGACTGCTTCTCCAAGTTGCTCACTTTGTTGATCATCTGAAAACGTAGCATCATGCATTAGCAGATGTTAATCAATCTTATATGGCTCATTCAAGATCCAAGTTGCGTCGTCCATGATAATATTACCTTGATTCAAAAGTTTTGAGTCATTTTCGTGAAATGTCAAAATATTCTAGAACTTTCTGGTTCATGGTGTTGGAAAGGGTATGCCCTTCAGCCTTCAGTGTACCAGTCCAGTTCATCTGAGAGCGGAATACAATTTCAACTATCAAAAAAATTACTGAAGTTTTTATTGAGATACGATATGAGATAAATAAGTTCCCTTTGGGTCTTAGCGCGGCTGAAGCACATCGAATCATACTGGCTGTATTCGGTTTGTTAGATTTCGTTCGGGAGACTACAGCATTGAGGATAAGAAGAGGTGAGGTAGACCACCTGACCTGGATATTGAACGACAACGTGTGTATTTGTCAAACACGGGTGAAATAGCAAGTAAGCTCAACTGCAGTCAGACCGCTGTCGTTTGCGTACTTAACACAATAAGAAAAGTAAAATAATTAGGGAAATGGATACCACATCTACTCAGCGTGGCTCAATACTTTTGAATCAAGGTAATAAATACACATATCTCTATTCCAATGTATGAAAGTACAAATCATAGAAAAAATTGCACGATTTGGGACCCGTTCGGAGCGTTAGTTTTCTTTTGAAATACATTTTTGCAAACATCATGAAGTTCAATAACCTGCTCCTTATGGTTAGAAAGACTCTCTTGCAACAACGCGATGCAGCAGGATCGTTCCTCCAGCTGTAGAGAAGCTGTCACCAGCCTCTGTGCTAATTCCGTCTGTGGCAGCTTGAGTAGCAGCTCTAGTCTGACAAAACAAGGTTATAAGGGCGGTTAACATATACTTTTATATCAGGTCAATATTACACGAAAGAGAAAGTGTTAATTAAATATTGGAACCTCATGTGACGCAACTGTGATTACTGTAGGTAGGGCCATGGTTTCCAGTTGCGAACGACATTATTTTGGGTCTCAATAGCCGATCAAAAAATTGTTGATCCACACTGTAATATTATTATTTATTCTATAAACAATGTATCATACTCACTTAGGCATAGTTTGCGGGGTAGTGTTAGTAACAACGGAGAGAGCATCGTTTGCGCTTTGTTCAACTTTCTCTAGGAACTCAAATATTTCCCTGAAAGTTTATATTGGAAGATTATATATTTGAAGATAATATATTTGTAATTAACTAAGTACTCTATTATAATTTTAAATCAAGTTGATGATGATAATTTATTTTAAGTACGGAAATAGTATAAAACGTTTAGCAAATATTCAACTCACATAAAGTTATCTTTGGGCGAGAAACTTTCTTCCTCTTTCTTACTTTCTGGTTCAGACAGAATCTTATTTGTAACTTCTGTCACGGGATTCTCGCCGTAACTCTCAATTTCTTTTAGCATCGAATAAATATCTAACACTGTAGATTGAGAGCTTAGTTCCTTGGGCGTTTTTGGCTCTTTGACTTCAGTAGGGACAGGCGACCGAGGTCTCGCCGTTTCGACTCTTTGATCAGGCCTTGACGGTTCAGATTCCCGTGGCTTCTCGGCTGTTTCCTCAATTTCGAGAACCCTAGGAGAAGGTGCCGATAGAGACATCCACGAATCAATATCCTTATCATTCTGAACGCTGTCGATCCTAGCACTCATGGGAGTTCTAATCGTGTACATATTCTTCTGAGTTTGGTTTCTTATGTTTACCGGAATCGGACTTTTGCCACCGCTTTTCGAGCTTTTATTGTTCCATTCCTGTTTCAACCCTAAAGAATTTTCTCCTAAACAGCTATTGCTTACTTTTCTTTCAATTTTTGCGGTTTTAGATCCATTACTATAATCTCCTTCTTTGACTTTTAAATAATTTTGTATCAGTTCCTTAGTTGAAATCTTCGATATGTCTCTATTGGTGTCTACAGAATTTTTGTTATTTACTGGCGATTGGTCTGTAATCTTGCTGTCTTGGGAGCTTTCACTTGTGTCTTTCTTATCTTCAAAATTAGAAGCATCTTCAAACATTTTGTCTATGTTCAGAGGAGTGGGAGATACAGCATCAGTCTGTATATCTTTGATGGTAAGATCATGCAGATTATTTATAGCTTCTAATTCTTTTTTGTAATCTTCTATTACTTTAGACGTATACGCTTTAGTGGTACTGTTAATAAGATAGGGTGGGTAATCTAAATTACTATCTGTATTGTCCGATTTGTTTTCATCTGTCCCTTCGCTACTTCCAGGTATGGGGATGTCACTCTTACTCGGCGAGTTCTGTGGAGGCAGAGCAATATGTCCCTCTTTCTTTAGGAAGAAATCTTTGTAGAGCAACCGGCTGTGGTTCAATGGTTCAGCCCATTGACTCTTCTTATCTGATGGAAACGTTTTGTGGTACCCTTTATCGTTACTGTTTGTTGAGACACTATCCAAACTCTTGGGCTGCTCTTCAACTTTATCGTGTGAGTTAGATTTCTTTAGTACCGACGTGTTTGGCAGCGAATAATTCTGTCCATAAAACCTATCATCATTTGCTCCACTATCAGGATAACCAGAGTCTTTTGACGACGAGTCTGTATGCACTATGGTACTGGATAATTTCGTCTTGTATAAATCAATCGGGTTCTTGCGGAAATCGTCGTAAAAGCTCTTGTAAGTTCGTGGTTCGCACATGTAGTTCTGACTGATTTTATTATAATCATCGTGTTTGAAGTCAACCATATAAGTATTCCTTCCAGCCATATTATCATCATGATCCCTTTTATTGATTTTGTCGTCTAGAGATATTTCTGGAGATAAGCTTGACATGTGTTGTGAAGGGACACTTTCACAGTCCTGTGTAGATTCTTCTTCTACTAAGGACAACTGTTGTTTGGATACAGTTAGTCGACGGGAGTACGTGTCTATAGCCTTCTCCACCTCGGACTTTATACTGGTATCACTGTACGACCGATGTCCAAACTCTGCCTCTTTCTTTTCAGAGTCAAGAGGTATGAAATACGATTCATATGCGCGCGTTTTGAATGAAGGCGACAAACATCTCCCATGAAAGATATTTTTGTTTCTTGTTGGAGACTGACCTCTCTCAATAATTTTAACTTCTAATCCATATTCTTGTCCAGTTAAATTATCTTCGTTTATTGAGTTCTCCATAGGCTTTCGTGTTTTTTTAGCTATATTCCTGTACTTAGCAAAGTTCTTTGAATTATTGTTTTTCTTTGAGCCCAGTTGAGCTTTAGCTTTGATTTTAGTACCTAAACTAATGAAAGTGTCTTCAGAACCATAGTCTGAAGCGTTGCTGCAAATTTCTTTGTTTCTATGAGAATGAGCTTCAATAGCTTTAGTATCTCTGAGTAGATTAGTTGTTGGTGCAACAATTTTTATACCTTTAGAGGAATCTGGAAATAAAATTGGTGGGGAACTGATTAAACACTTCTGAGCTGGCAAAAAAATATTTATAAGGTAAAAAAAAAACAATTTTACTATTATAAGACTGCAGTAATTCAGCACTGAATGCTTTTAAAAAACTTCTGGTCGATGGGGCTCGTTCTTTTGTATCAGCTGAAAACGGTCTCTTGTATCTCTCTGGAAGGTCCTGAAATGAAACATTTACTAAATAAATGGACAAATATTACAATCAAAGGGGTGGACCACAAAATAACTATAAATCTTATTTATTTATACATACTTTAACTAATACCAGAACATACTGAACAAAACAATACATTTAAGACTAACAACATACAACAGGCGGCTTATTGTTGGACTAAGAAGTTAATTTGAGTCTATAATTTGCCTGTGGTATTTTTGCGTTTAAATAAAATAAGTATCTGCATTCTGCAGTATGCAGTGCAATATCCTGACATTGTCATGCTACGGAAAACTGTGACTTGATAACAAAATACATTCGCGAAGCATACTGATTATAGCACAAGGTAACATCAAATAGCTTTGTTGTCTGCCGATAAAAATATACAAAATCTGTACTGTGAACATTGAGGTTATTAAATGCTCCAATTTTACCTGCACTCTCCCTACAAATAAAGTTTGCCTATTACAGCAAAATTATTGTACAATTCATTTAAAACATTTGAATTTTAATTCCTACTACAAATAATGTTCATAACAATATTCTTCTCCAATTTATTGCTAATTTGGTATGCGTGACAATAGGGTGCACGCTAGAATTTGAAAGGGAAGAGACAAAGATCACCATGGCTACAAAGTTTGTTTTGTCATAAAGATGAATATGCTAAATAGGTACATGTTGGCGCCGATTTGATTTAATGTTTCATGATTTCATAAGTACAATAGCAGGACAAAGAATGGACCATGTTATTATGTTTGAGATAAGTAAGTCATATGGAAATTTAAGACTTATAAAGAATAAATACCGGTGTAATGCAAACAGTGCTTTGTAGCGCAGATCGCGGACGATTCCGAATGTTCCTTTTTTCGTCCTTCTTCTTGCCTCTATATGATAAGTTTACAGGCGAGCCCAGCAGCCGCAAGTTATTATTTTCTTTCGACATTGCACCCACATAACAACGCAAGTTGACTAATTTATCGCTCCACGAACGAGTATAGTGACACAGTCTGTTGTTTATTTATTAGTTGTCAAGGCGTTTGTTGCTAGGCAACCGTTTCGTTCCAGTTACTCGGCAGATTGAAATTTTGGTTAATGAGCATAAACCATTTAATCAACCTATTATAATTTGTCTAGTTTAAAAGCTAACAATATAGTGGTGATACATAAATTCACCATTACTTTTGCTAAAATTATGTTTCGTCGTCACATCCACAGAATACATATACTCCTATTGTAATAATGTACTCTGTGCTTATCACATCACCATCTTTTCAATAGTTACTATACTCTATGATCACCATCACAAAACAACCGGAATTCATTTTTTCTACAGACAGTGTTACAAGCTAAATCGTGGTAACTACCATTTGGTAGTAATTGGTAGCAAACCAAACAAATGCGAGTTATTTTATTTTTGTTTTTCATTCCATAATTTACTAACAATACAGGGTGGGTCAAGTGTAAGTCATTTTCTTAAATATTTAACTGGAATTAAACCGAAAAATTATTTGTTATTTTACTTTAGTGAAGTATTAGGATAAACTAAACGCGTATTGCATTGACGTCATCGATAAAAATACACTCGGTTCTTATATCATCCGCATGGAAAATGTTTCTCTGAGTTCGGGCGGTCAAGTCGATTTTTGTTGAGTAGAACCTTGAGAAGCATTGTAACCGCACCGCACTTCGTAAACGCGTTCTGTGAAAATTATATGGTGCAAATTGTAAAAAATATTGATCGTGACTGCGCATTGAAGATTCAGTGTTTTTAAATTGTGACAAAAATATAAAAATCAAACAAAATGTTTAGCGGAATAGCAGGTGTGTATATTTTTTTGATTTATATGAAAATATTTATTTAACAATACATGAATTATAAAACTTTAAAAAATTTGAAAATGTACAAATCCTTTTTGCATCTGTCCGTCTTATTTTTTTTTTGTCCTGTAATTTTGTAATTAGACAAAAATGCAACTGTAGAGTAATGTTTCGCCACTAAATTTAATTCCAAAAATTCGCACTTTTGTAACTAGTCTGTAGAATTATTGTTAACACTGCATGTTGTAAAAATTACTCAATAATTTTATATAAATAGAATAGCTCTGTAGCTATAGGTACCTAGCTAGTGTGTAAATATTTCATAACAAAGCCATACGCATAATACATAATTATTGTAAATAAGTAGCAACAACAACCAAATCCGAAAATGACACACATAGCATACATTATTTAACTACATTTCCATCCTAACCTGCTGATGGGACATTTTATAAAGTATTTTTAATGTAGTACACACCACACATGAGTTCCTCACTAGTAGGTACAATTAAACTTAACAATAGGTAGAGTAGTTACCTACACACTTACCTCGCGTAGTTATGTCAATTATTGTTCTTTATTCATTAATAATACAAATATTAGTCATTCATCTTCAGTCAATATAATTATATTTACCTAGCTGACTACTGATTCATTTGTTATGGTTGATCTACGTTTTATTTATAAAAAAAAAACAACTAAGTACACTAAGACTTACGTAGGTACAAAACAACGCCTTAGACCTTGACTGATGGTCATTAAGTCGGAAGGTCACGTCATACCCATTGATTGGTAAACTCATGGAACATTTTTAACGGATAACCTGGTAAACCCGCTCTCCTTTCGCCTAGCAAGACGATGCAGTGTATGGATGTACCTATATGAAATGGTGGGCACAATTAATATAGTTTGGACATGAATTCTTCTTGATGCCAGTATGATGTCAGTTTGTTACCGGTTGCAAACTTTCACTCGGTCTAAGAAAAGACAGTTGTTTTGAGGTCCTGGAGTAATACCGAAAAGTCCGCATTAGTCCGCAATCTTCAATAAGGATCACGTAGGTAATTTGCTGCTGCGCGTTCGGGAAAACTGCGACATAGAGTTAGAGATGCGTCATGCTATAAATTCTGGGAAAAAAAAGAAAGCTAGAAATAATGAAAACCGGTTAATTTTTGATTATTTTTACCATTACCAGATTTCGAGAATCGTGAAAAATACGGCTATTAAATAAGTCCGCATTTCGGAAGGAGACGACTGCACTGCAGTGCTTTTAATAAAACAACCCCTTCCATTTTGGCCTTGCACGGTCGAAGAAAAGACAAAAGAATACGACTAGAAAGTATATTAAATTAGTTCTGAATAGTTTAGTATCATCAGGAACCTGAAAAGTCTATCACAAAATATGATGCTCCTTTATTTTGTATGTTGGTCTTTCTTATTTTAACTTTGGTGAACTTTCATACGCTGAATCCACAGGACGAAAAGCCTACATACAAATTTACACTTTTTTACCAAGAAAAGAAAACTTAAAATATCTTGAATTCGTCGACATCACTTCGTTGATTCTCAGCTGACAGAACCATAAACGTAAAATGTATCTTGCACAGAGCACACAACATGAATCACGTACCAAAACGAGAAGAATGAGGATTAATACTTCCTTAATGACTTCTTATTGAGTCATTGTGGCACTCGTAACCGATAGACTGATGTCATTGTCGGTCATTTAAGACAATTTAGTTGCCTTACAATGATTCTATTCAATTCCAATGCATTGAAGAAACCCTGATGAGGAGAGGTAGCTAAACAGTGCCTTAATAACACACGTTCAATCAGAATCTGAATCATTTTGATTGATATTGCTAATCCATTGGTACATATGTTCTAAAAATGTATCTGCTAAGCAACGTAAATAACGCAATGAAAGTTGTCAAACTGTCAAAATGAAAGCCGTTTCTACTGTTAGTGTGTTACGCAATTACATTACGGTAGAAAATGCAGGTAGGTACTACTTGGTGCTACAATATGGTAACGAAGCGTCATTGCACACATGAGTAAAGTTATTGGGTCAATAAAGTCCCCCACAGCGCAAGGTTATTGCACCAAAAATATGTCACGTACGCGGTCTAGTTGCTAGACTTTGATCACATTATTAATCATATGAATTTAAACTACATAAACAGATGGGAACCATCATTTGTAGTGAAAAAGGAACTTAGATTTGAATACGTATATATTGTGAACTTTATTATGAACGAATGTTTAGTAACACGATCAGCACAGCGCTATAGTTTGCTAAAACTATCGACGGGCCAACAGCAAATATGGAACCAGTTTGCTCAGTTAAATGTGCAATGACAAGTCGTTGGCTAGCCATAACACAAAACGACGATTTAAACAAAAATAAAAAATTGTGTGGTCTATTTTTAGTCTGTAACTGTCACGGCACAGATAATAAATATCAGCTGAATATCTCGCATTGCTCCGGTACATGACATGGCCGTGTTCGGCATGTTTATGATGATAACACGTTACTACGAGTATTATGGAGCGTGACTGTGTGACCCGCAGACATCACTGTCGACTCGACTGTCACGCTCCGGTGGCACGGGTTATAGGATGAATCAGGCGTCACTCTCGCGTGAATCACTACGATATTGGACGATAACTTTGTTTATTTAAGTGTTTTCTCTTTTGTTTTGAGTCGTTATTATCACCTCCGTCGTCATTGATGAGGTCGATGTTAGGTTCTTTTCGAAAGTATGAAGCTCTATCTCAGATTTTCACAGTTCTGACACGAGGCCTCTATCAATGAGGATAAAGATACCTACTAATCCTACTATCATATTGTTAGGTCAGATTTCAACTTTTGATAAGTAACGATTCAAACTGAGTCTACATATATTTTTCTCCAATATGTCTTTAAAAAGACTTCAAGTAAGTATAATTATGTTTTGTCATAGTCAAAACATAAAAATAAACATATTATTTCAGGAAACAATATGTAGGTAGGTACTACCGGGGTCCTTGGGCCTTTAATTTGGGTAATTACTTCAATGGAGATGTTTTACGAAATTAATAAATGCCGAACTTTATGCTTATAATAGTTTAATAGTGAATATTCAAACAGTAGACAATAACAACCAGTTTTGTGACGCAGAATCATACCAAATCTTTGTAAGACGCAAAATCTAAAGTGATGAAGCAATCTGGCAAACTACTTCGCAGCAAACACGCGTAGTTCATTCCTTGCACAAAGTTGTTAATGGCGTTATAGCGTTTTAAATAATTTAACGTCTCAAGTCACGTTCTCATTTGGCATTCGCGCCAAAACGATAAAATAATAATGGATTGCAGTGCTAACGTAGTGCTGCACTTATAAAATAAAAACTAGTTCATTCATTATGAGTTTATGACAGTATGAAAAATATTATGTAGTTCAGATACGTGACCTATCACGCCTCTATCTCATTCACCATTATTATCATTCGTTCCTCATGCAATTTCAAATTCAAAGGTGTATATTTTTTTTATTACGGCCACGACTGACCGTAATCCTAGCTAAAAATATTTTTATATGCGAAGCATTAATTTTATATTGTACATGCTCGCCAAAAGGATGATACATCAATGTGAACATCATAAAATGTTAAGAATTTGATCGATGAGCTAACAGTTTGCAAAATGTGACCAGAGTGGTTCAAATACCATGTTCTTGGAAATTATGACGTTCATTACAATCATTACATGATACATGCGCCTTTTCACCCTGATAGCCTGTTGCGAAATCTTGTACAGCAAGTTTTTTGTGCACTAGATTGCTCAATCAAACCTTAGAGGAAGTTTTTCAAGAGCTTTATAAAAATCATTGTTTGAAAAAGGATTGAATAAGCAGTATCAACTATAGCAGAGTATTCTTTACGGTTTCATGCGAAAGCAATAATGAGTGAAGCCTGCTAAAAAGATTTGAAGTGGAACGCTGAACGATGTCTAGTCAACAAGGTGCGGATTGACCGAGGGCATGTGTACTGAGCAAAATCTACGTGATACTGATTAAGTATCGGCTAACATTAATTAAATTACATTGTTGCGGAATAAGAGTGCGTATGTACTCGCGCCTTATGTAAAGGGCATATTGAAATGATTGATAAAAAATCTGGTTTTCAGGTTTCATTCAATAATGCAATAAACTGTAGAAAACTTCTTGACACAGTTGCAACAAAGCCACATTTTAGAACTATCCATTTTACTTGTACGCCACATAATCTCAGTGAAAAAGAGCACGCTTTGAAATTTGATTTCAGGGTCAGTAAGACGAATCGAAGCATTTATTAAATAAATTATGATTCATTCGCGCGAACTGCGGAATGGTTTGCTGGGAATGTGCTTTGTTTACGTGCCAGATATTACGTTACTTGTTAGCGGAATATATTTAGACTTAGTGTACGCTAGTACGTTTGGTGCAATGTTTTGGTTCGACAAGAGGTCAAGAGTTGCAGGTTACGAACTGGCAACTAGCAATCAGCAGCAATCGAATAGAACACGGTGAAGTTTACTCGTCGGTCCCAATGAAAATATAATATTTATACATTCAAATAATGTACGGCATTGGAAAAAATGGCTTGCGAAAACTTCAGGAGCACAGCCACAGCTAAAAAGGTTTATATGAAAGGTGAAAGACTAGGTGCAAAATATAAGTAGGCAGAGGCGAAGCCAAGTGCCGGACAGCCAAATCCAGGACTAACCGTTATACTAAGGAATTTCTTACAATTGCACCATGTTTAATCCGACCAAACATCTCATCTTATGCCCAAGAGTCGCGCCAGCAACCAGTCTAGACTAACGAGGGGCTAGTTAAGACAAAGATCAGTATTTGCTCGCATAACATTGTCCTATAGTAATCTAGGTACTTCTCTCGTTATTCGCTTTGTTCAGATTTATAATCTTTCGGAAAATAATTGAAAATGCCTCGTAGTGGATGCGTCAGACTTTTCTGAAGAGAGAGATGATGGCGTTGGTGCTTAAATAAAATGTAGAACTGTAACATCTTATAGAGATACGAATAGTGAAGAGACCTGCGCAGTATAATTAATAACTACCTATGTTTTCTTATCTGGTGCTAGAGTCCAGACTGACAATCAATAATGGATTATAAGTTTATTGAACTCTAAAAGAGATTATGATAGATTTTAAAACAGTTCATACCTCTCGCTATACGCTGGCATCACTCAGGACAATGAATATATACAGAAGTCAAAGTTCATAGAACGCAGACTACGTAGGTAGCAACATAAATTATGTTGATTCGAGGAATGAATTATTCTCTGCGAGTAGGTGTCGCACAACATGCTGCCATTCTGCTGTACTGCTCAATTGTATTAATCAGTTGGTTTTGGCTCCTCCCGAGCTATCCGCGACGCTATTGGCCGATTTATGAGAGCACAATCTGAATCAGAACGGATAAAATTACACGCGCACCCGGTGTGCGAGTAATATACCCAATTTAGTGTGGACGGAATTAAAGTAACGTAACGTGTTAAGTGTGATAAACAACGTTGCTTTTGGTCGATATTTGTTGGAGTTCATATCGTCATGGTTGGAAGCCTCCTCTCATTGACATATTATATTTTAAATCAATGCCTCCTCTTCTTCTGTGTAATAGTCCAGCGCAGGCGATGACAAGCACTCCTACATTAATATAAACCTAATCTATTTTGTGAATCTCACTAGCAGTACAAGAACCGTCCAAATGTTTTTGTTTCTAAACAATTATTTAAATTCTGATTTGGAGAAAATATTACTTCGAGAGTCCAAAAGCTATTGACAGATAATGAGATAAGATATACAAAGCTTATCATTTAAATTGGAAGTAATCGATACGGTCTGCTTTATCACGATTTAGTGTGATCCACTACAACTAGGCACCTATTCTCAGATGTATTGGAATTCTGATGCTGTTTAGGAAACGTATTCGTCATGCCCTAAATATGTTCCAATTATGTACATTTTCGTACCTACAAGTACGCAATTTGTATTGTTAAGTTTAGCTTTCCTGTAAATTCAAATTGCCTTTATTCCCTGTGGTGCAACATTTCCATGTTCTTCGTGACTCCGCATTTAGTTACGCAAAGCGTGCTCCTTAATCTTACCTGAGACTCGCTCCTCCTCACTTGAATTTAAATTTTGCCATGGGCAGTAGTAGGGTTAAATGGTCCCAAAGATACCAAATTCGTGTAAAATTAGAGTAACGTTAATCAATTCTCAATGGTGTGTTTATTGATCTAAGTGGAAGAAACAACTAGGAAGCGGATTTGATGAAAAATAAAATTGCTTTATTTGCTTGCAGATATTCAAAATAGGTAACTTCTTTATTCATGTCTTTCTTTATACATATTTCATTTGGTAAATTTTTATACAGATAATATATTATATTATTTTAAGTAAATCATAGAGCCACATTTTCCTCGCTACCTCTACTGTAATAATTTTCCACTTACGATAATAAAGATCAAGGTAGTGTAGTAGGTACCGGGGTGGTTCAAAACTGTTCAAAGTCACCTAACCAGTCTTATGTAGTAGTGGTAATAGGTTCCGTTTACAAATCACATTCCTGCATAATATCGACTACCTAGTTCCGTCGAGCTCATCGCGTCTGAGGAAGATAACACATTTCCCCTTCGTCAAAACATTATCAATAGGTCACATAGTTCAAATAGCTTTGAATATGCATCGACTCTAAGTAAACAATGTCAACAAATAAAATTCATCGTAACAGAGCAACGAAAACAAATCTCGCTGGTTGCACGATGACATCATCAAGGTCAGCCAGTGCCGGGGCCCGCCATTATATTAATATCCGAGGCTCCTCGTACCTCTCCTCCTAACACACCG
Source organism: Aporophyla nigra (assembly GCA_947507805.1). Lineage (NCBI taxonomy): Eukaryota > Metazoa > Arthropoda > Insecta > Lepidoptera > Noctuidae > Aporophyla > Aporophyla nigra. The sequence continues at coordinate 5,675,404 of OX382305.1, forward strand.
CAATATAAACAAGTGTGAAGAGGATAGACATATTAACGAGATGGTTCTTACGCAAGCTGCGCGCTGGAATTCTTTCTTAGCGTTTGCAGTAATTAAGCCTTTGGGTATCAACAGGAATGTCGGTACGAAGTTACGAACGATATGTAAGCTAAAGAAAAACTAAATTAAGAAGGGTAAATAAAAATGAAGAATACGAAGTATATTCACTCAAATTAGCTCAGCTTGGCTACATTCGATTTGTTGCCTCTTATTTTCATCTCTTCTCAGGTAATAATCTAATTTTGTATTCAACAGGCTTGAACAAAAAATCTTGTTTAACTTGAAAAGTCCAGCCAAGCAAACCGGTTGAAAGCAAAATAAAGAAGCAATCATTTGATGTTATACCACCAGCAATGTGGGTTAAACATTGTGATTTTCTCCACAATAGAACTAAAAGAAAGAATTATAGTGCTGGAATAAAAGTCTCCATTGCCCTTTGATAAATAAAATGCAAGCTAAGGCTTTGGATACTTTAAATATCAATAGGGACACGTTTTTCAGCTTTAATTAACTCATTAACAGTGTCCACCTAGAAGTGTCTATTCTAGACAATGGGCACTAATCGTCATGAATTCATGACTCATACACAAAGATAGTAAAAACAAATTAAGACTCTCATCTAATTCCTACACGGTCACGTCAAAAAGACAAAATTTTAAATATGTTTCATAGTGATGAGACACGTCAAAAAAAGAACGAATTATATTTTATTATCATTCGTTCTTTCATAGGGCGTAAGATCGATAAAATAATGTGACACTATTAATCGCGTATTTCTCAGGTGTAAACTAATCCTTTGTTTCATGTGACCTTGCGGTCGGTTTGTGGCCGACTGTACTATGCGTATATAATAATTATTTTAGTACAATTACCAAATGTTAATTAATTAAAATATTTACGTACTGCGTGTTTCTAATACATTTCAAGCTAATCTCGTGTTTGATCTATTAAATAACTGATAAATTAGTTTAACAAAAAAAAAAACTTTTTTTGTTCTATTGGTGTAATTCATAATATTCATTGTCACGTCAGACATACTAATTTATGTACCTAATGTATATTTTCTGAGACCTGAATCTTGTAATGACATCACAGGCAGTAGATGAATGTGAATGTGATGTCACGTTTGCTTCAGACCGGATATTTATCTCAATTGCTTACAAGTTACAAGCTTGTATCGGAGAAGGAATCTCTAATTTGTACCTACACAGTTTTGCTATAATGACAGCTAAATTAGATAGGACGCGCTTCAGAGATTACATGTAATACATTCGAGGTAGTGATGGTGTATACATAACAGTGATAAAAATGCGATTTGTGGTGAAGTGCTCTATAGTGTTCCGTGTGTGTCATTCTATGATATTTATAAACGCGTTACCAATTTTCCTTCTGACTGATAACATCTGGTTCTGGCTATAAAATATGTGAGAGCAAGCATTTTAAACACAGGACAGAACGCTTCACGTGGGCGGGTCGTGTCGTGACTCGTGTCCTAGGTCACAAATGCTGGCACCGCAGTGCTCATAAAACCAGTCACATGGCGCAGACCGATCGATAACCTGGATCTAGACTTTCAGGGCTTGCGAGGCCGAGACCTAGACTAACAGGCGACTAATAACATTTATTGATTTATACTAGGAAATTGAGTCGATTAGCTCGTGGCGTAAATTTTTATATGCGAACAGACACGTGCGCTAAGTTTCTATTCAGTCCATATGTGTTTCAGACTGTCTACATGTCTGTAGCATCAATAACAATGGCAATTCAAAGCGATATGATGTCGATTGCAGCGTCTTTCTCGTGATCTGTTTTTGCATGCGGAATTGCTCCAAGATTAAATACAACTTTACTAGCTACTCAATACTATACAGCTTTCAATACTATTAAACTTCTAGCTTTTATTTGATAACTGTTCCTACAATATTATAGTCGCTTTAAATGCCAAGTACTGTATAGGTACCTATATTAAAGATATACTTCGTTCTACTATAATACCTATAAATCTGCACATAAGCTAAACATTTGGATCAAGTGCACTATGAGTGTATTCGTACTACTTCTTTCAGTGTGTCTGTATGTTAAGAATTTCGCGCGGCCTGTTATCTCATAGGATATTTTTAATCTCGGTAAATATAGGTAACGTCCGCGGACGATCGTTACGCGTCATTGTACATACGTACCATACATTTTATCTCTTCGGCTTGTTCTATGATATAAAAACGTTATAAAAATTGTCTTCATAAAGATTTGGTATTCAATTGAGAAATAAAAATAGAATATGCATTTAAAGCAAAAAGAAAAACAATAAGTATCGCCTATTCTGTCTGACACATTGCTATATTATTACCACTTGAAAGCTATTTGGCCTATCAATCAGCGGGAGTTACGAAACAGCCGGGAAGACGAGCGAGCGATGATCCCTAGTTGACCGACTCGCCATGCACTAGGTACTCTATTTTCGTTCGGTCAATCGGTCGAGGCATCGGCCGACGGTATCGATTGACTTCGATTTATCAGTCCGTCGAGAGACAAGATAGTGACTGAAATATATTATAGCTTGAGATGAATTTGTTGCAAGTGCAAACATTTTATGATTGAGTAACATATAAAGCTAGGGTCGGTCTAGTCAAGATTTATTTTCTCAATCAATGTTATCATCATTTCATCTCACTTAATTATTTTATATGAAGATGAAAAATTGAAATGAAATATGAAAGTTGATTGATAACGGTTAAATTAGTTTTTTTATACCTACTCCAGTGTATAGAGTCGATAAAATTATGTTTACTTACCTAACTTAATCTTGATTCTACAGAGTATGGCATGCACATCACCCACAAGGTCATAATCTAAAAATAATAAATAATATACCATATCAAGTTCTAAAAACTTGAAACGAATTCGTTATCCACATTAGTTTTATCTTAGAAATTAGAAGTCGTAAACTTAATCAATCTTGTATTCACCGTCACCCATAATTTTGTATCATATCGTATTCATGCCGTAGAAATTAGAAATCATGAGAAATCTTCATGAAATAACATGTTATTTGAACCAAGTATTTTTGTAAAACGACTATTGTTAGATGCACGTAATCAAGTATTGTGTGGTCACTACACTATCACCATGTTCGTCCTATTTGTTCTAAGTAACAGGTATTTACTGATAATGAAAAATATCATAGTTCACGTCACCATCTTAGCTAGAGGTAGAACCAAAAAGTAAAGCATGGACTTAGTAAATTTTATTAACCATTGAACATAAATTTGTTTTAATATGAATAATCTTTAAATGTATTTCCACGCTTTCCGATAGACAAGAACCTTGGTGAGTTCTTTTAATGTATTATATGGACTTTTTCTATTTTCACACGTTTACTAAATTGTAAAAATGTTATTTTGTATCTATGTAATAAGTTCTAGTTTGTAAAACGTAACAAGTTGTAACGTTGTAATCTGTAAACACGATTAATATGATGACATGTTATTTTTAGTTAAGGCTGACATTTATCATGATGGATTTACCTTCCCATGTTTACAAAAGAAGCAAAACATTGGCAGGAAATATGTTGATACTAAACCCACGTACCCCATGAATATATCGGGTGCCGTGGGTGTAGCACGGCTAATTTGTGTCTCTACCCACTGTAGAGTTACCTACTGTAAGACAAACTCTGGTCTCCTGCAAACTGCGAAGTATTTCTGATTAAACTGGTTATAGTAATCGCTATTATATTTCTAAAACATGCTTTGCGTTAAAGTCCACGTAAAGGCTGAGTCAGCCACCTTGACCGGGCTAGTTTTGCTATGAAAATCAATAAAAAGGCGGCGCTCTGTCGCGTGAGCAATATGGAACATACCTTGTAGTTTTAAAACCAAATCGATAGCTGAGCTTTCATTTGTGTGACACGTGAAGTTTAACCGACTCATTGTGCATTATTTATAACATTTAATATTTGAGCAAAGCTCTATCAGGACCAGGTGCATCTTAGATTGTATCTAATATTATAAGTGGCAGTATTTCCTTCTGAACTAAAATAACAGTTCATTAGTTAGTAAAATACCTGCTATTTAAAAAAAAAATACTTAGGAACTAACAATGTTATTGTTCTTTAGAACAACAATATTTTTATACATTTTCATAGGCCCCTAAAGGCACTATGGTAACATTGGTAACTCAATTTGTAAATCGCCTCCGACACTTATTCTAAGAACAGCGTTTGTTTACTAGTAAGGTCCCTTACTATCGTTAAAGTTTATGGGCCATCCGATTCCCATTAGAATATATTATCACAAAGCGTTACTGAAGTTGATAAACAAATAGGTATTTTATGAGGAAGCAGTTACTCTAGTTTCTCGAAACCACCGTTAACTTAAACAAGGTTTAAAGGTCGGCGTTTGAGAATAAATGAAAAACTGTATGTATAGCTGTCAATTAGGAAATTACATAAGGAATCGTAATTGGTAGAATTAGGAGACCAATCCAGACCAGCCATGCAACATGACTAGAATAAGTTTATGAAAATATGGTCGTGTAAACTTAATATACTATTTTTATTAGCACTACCGAAGCCAACATTAGTGCTGTTCCATTACTAATCGACTAAAATTCCAGGGGCTTTCCGAAGCATCGGCGAGAAGACTGCTTCCCTCTTCGACCGCAAGAAGAAGGATGCCGAGCAAGTCGCTGCAGAGAAGGTTCAAGAAGCAGCCCATGTGGTAGAAGATCAGGTCAAGAAAGCTGGTGAAGTCATCGGCGGGGCTCAGAAGACTGCCACTGATGCTGCTGGCACAGGTTTTTTAATGTTCCTCATTCTCTTTGTCTTTGATATAATGTAGGTTTTTCAATTCAACAGATTAATGTAATGCAATTAGGATCGCATTGGCTTTAAGAAAGTAATTTTAATATACCTTGTCGTTCTTACTTTACGATACAAAATGGAGTTTAAAATCATAGTGTCTATAAATAAATCCAACAGGCTAGCCTACTTGTATTGTAACATTTCCGTCCGTTGACCCTTATATCTTGTTCATACTAATGGCTCCTTTCCGTACTCTGTGTTGGTACAGGTACCTTCTCTATATCCTGCAATCGGTTCGTATTCTATTTGACGTACATTTCAGTATTTCTTCAATTATGTAGTTATAACGTTGTTCTAAGCTGTTTATAATAAAATGAAAACAATAGAATGAGTCACAATTTATTGGATTCAACTATAACGTTGTTAGATAGGTTACGATGATTGAAGAAAATTATCAAAATATGGTTTTATAGGGCACGTACTTAAATGTATAGATACACCACGTGTAAGGGCACACCACGTGCATTCAAGAGTTCTTTAAATATTTTATTACTTAACAGGAAACAGATAAGCGAGTTAATTAAAACGATATTAAATTGTAATTTCTTAATTACGTATGTTCGACGCCAGACCTACCGTTCCAAGACAGACAGCAAATAGGCCAGCTTTAGGCGGGTCTGAGGTAAGCGTGGGTCGAACTGTCCGCCGCGGCGCCGTACGCGGAGCTGATTTACAAATATTCAAACACTCACCTGGATGAGGAATTCTGGGATCTCGATTCCGAGCCTACCCGGATTTATGTATGTAAATGAGTGTATATTGTATTGTGTAGTGAATCTGTAAGTATTCCAGGATTCAGGCCGCATCAAGACGCTAAAGATTTTCACCAGCACGCGGTTCCAATAGGTCAAATCCTATGGTCAAGGTCTTGGATTGGCGTCGAACAACGTACCTATCTACCTGCGGTTAAAATATAAAGCGCACTAAAAAAGTGGAAAATAAGAACCATTGATGAAATAAAACAAATGATTTCATAATGCGTTAGATACAATTAACCTCTTTTGAGTAATATCACTGTTGCATCATAGTCGTACTAATCAAGCACAAACAAAACAAAGTTAAAAGTAATATTTGAATAAGTAATAACGCAATTTAATTAGTTAAACATCATTAATACATATGGCATCGCAATGGATCTATGTATCTGGCCGTCAGTTTTCTCTTACATCATACATGAGCTACAAATCTGAGGTCATTTAAATCTATTTGCAGCTCCATTATTTATTTACGGAATTATTCATGATAAGAGGAAATATTAGATAAGGTAACCCAAACAACATAGAGGCAAACTTTCGGTGTATTTCCGTGACTCAAATCACGCATCATACACTATGAATGTACCTACTGGAAATAGGAACACTGCCAGTTTTTGGCATCAGAAAAAATTCCATTCAGCTCTTTGTGCATTTTATGATGACGATGTTTCAAATCACAGTTTAGAAGAGCGCGGTAATCCGCTGGATACGGTAAGCACATACGCAGGACCCATTGTTCTGGCAATGGCCAGCTAAATTCGGCTCAATGATAATGAGACTTACTAACGTTAAAATCAGATTGCCCACCTTAGTTTACGTGTTACATTTTCTACCACTACCTATTAGATATCGTATAACCTTAACTGTTAACAAATCCTTATTATATCTTTACTAGCCAATGATGCGAAGCACTCCGCCATCGATGCCCTGGACAAGGAGCTGTCGAAGGTGTCTCTAGCTGCCGGAGAGGCGCAGGACGCTGCCAGCAAGGCTCTTGCTGATGGCAAGAAAGTTGTAGACGTCACTAAAGGTAGGAATGGTAGTTTAGTCGATTTATGTTGTGGTTAGGCTACTATTTTTAAAAGTTTGGTTTAGTTTAGTTGTTTTTTATAGACTATAGTTAATATTATGGATTAGTTTTAGTTTCCTGTAGTTATGTTTATTATTATATTAGAAAGAAAAGTAATTTTGTATTTGTAACCACATAGGCTCAGTAAGTACCTTTGTTGTATTTTCTACCATTTTAGTAGTTTGCTAACCCCTATTTTTTTGCAACCTTCTATCCATAGACACGTTGGCAACAACAGCTGACAACACGAAAAAGGCGGCAGAATCTGCATACAACACAACAAAAGGTAAGTTATTCATAAATTATTTTTTTAATTCTTCTTCTTTTCTTCTCTTTCTATCTGCATGCACTAACTTTGCACTATTATAGATACTGTGAACAGTACTTATGAGAGTACAAAGAACGTGGCTAGTTCAGCCGTCGACTCCGGCAAAGCGTACGCGGACTCAGCGAAAGGTAAACAAACCTTCTTGTCATCATGCCTTTCTTGAAAGTGGTGGACGGAATTATGTTTTAGCATCTGTTGCCAAAACTGTACTAGTTATTTTAAGGTCTTTGTTCTTTGCTTTGTTTTAAATATTTATGAGTTGAACAAAAAACAAATAAATTTAGGAAACAAAAGAAAAGCGAAATTTTACTTTTTAGGGTTCCGTTGCCAAATGGCAAAAAACGGAACCCTTATAGATTCGTCATGTCTGTCTGTCTGTCCGAGTATGTCACAGCCACTTTTTTCCGAAACTTAAGAGCTATGCTGTTGAAAATTGGTAAGTACCTAGATGTATTCTGTGAAAAATAGAAAAAAAAAGTAATATTTGGGGTTCCCCATACATAGAACTGAAACTAAAAAAAAAAAACATCAAACCCATACGTGTGATACTATGGATAGGTCTTCAAAAATGACATTGAGGTTTCTAATATCATTTTTTTCTAAACCGAACAGTTTGCGCGAGAGACACTTCCAAAGTGGTAAAATGTGTCCCCCCCCCCACCGTAACTTCTAAAATAAGGGAATGATAAAACTAAAAAAAATATATGATGTACATTACCATGTAAACTTCCACCGAAAATTGGTTTGAACGAGATCTAGTAAGTAGTTTTTTTTTAATACGTCATAAATCGTAAACCACAATTTACCTTTCATTCAGTCAACTAAAATATAAAAAAAAAAAAAAAAAATGTAATTTCATAAACATAAACCTTATGCATAAACCTTGAATACCTGCAGGTTTGTACGGAACCCTCGGTGCGCGAGTCCGACTCGCACTTGGCCGGTTTTTATTTTAGCTGCGAATTTATAAATTATTTAAGTATAATTTTTTTGGCTTGTAGTTTGTCTTTAGATTTTGGTTGCTAATTTTATTTATTTTATTATTTTACAATTATTGTTTTGTAGATACAGTATCAAGCACAGCTCAAAGTACTGTAGATATCTCACAGAGAGTTGCCCAATCGGCTATTGATACGGGCAAAACGTATGCCACAACCGCTAGAGGTAGGTTACTCGCACAAATGCCATCGTATATACATTTTTTTCGATTTTGCTTTATTTTTTTTGTGTATTTTTAGATTCAGTCGCTAATACAGTGAATAATACCGTAGAAAATACAAAACACGCTGCTCAATCTGCTGTAGACACGACAAAAACTTATGTAGATAGTGCCAAAGGTATTTAATTTGTTTGTTTTTTTTTTTTTTTTTGTCGTTTTAATGTGTGTGACTAAAACCCGTGTGTTTTTCCAAATAATGCTTTAGATACAGCCCAAAGTTCGTTTCAAATGGCGTATGATGCATCTATGGGTGCCGCAAGCTCGGCTTATGGCATTGGCTTATCGTATTTAGAGAGCGCTAAAGGTATTTATTTGCAAGCAGTTGTTTTTATATAATTTTTTTTGTAATTTTTTTCTTTTTACTTTTATGTTGTCTAATTTATGTTAATTTTTTTAACTAAATTCAGTAAACTTATTTTACATTATTTTTGCGCCGTAGATACAGTAGCAAGCACTGTAGATAGCACAAAGAAAACTGCACAAAGTACATTAGAGACTGGGAAAACTTACGTCGATTCAGCCAAAGGTAAATACAACAATGTGCCAGAAGTCAAATACCTAATAATATTTGGCTTTAAATGCTTCATAAGGTATTATCATTTTAGATACAGTTCAGAGCACATTTCAAAGCACAGTAGACACGACGAAAAATGCTGCTCAGTCCGCAGTTGAAACAGGAAAAACATATGTTAACAGTGCCAAAGGTAAATCAAAACCGAATCATGCATCATTAATATTTCGCTATAGGAAAAAAAAAACAAAAACATTAAAAAAAAACTTGAACAGGTACTATGCCTGAGCTATAAATGACAAAACTATTTTATAAACTCCAAAGCTATCGTAAAAGGCGATGAAAGTCAAACTAATAATAACATTGTATTAACAAGTTTAGAAAATACCGCAAGTATAAACCGGGACAGAGAAAACTCGATGATATTGCGGTTGATACAAGCGTGGGTACGTAACATTTACGAGAGTATCCATTACCGACTTAGTAGAGATTTTAGCACAATTTTTATCTCATCTCTCATTTTTATTAAATAATTCATTAGAAAATTGCCCGTAATACGTCATTAAAAACAATCGTTTTCGTGACGTTTGCTAAAACATAGAGTTGTAGATTCCACATTTAAACCGCTGAAGGTGTCACAAGAGGTGTATTTTATTTTTATCGTTCAATAAAAACTCAGCTAATAGCGCAATATGTATTCTACGCTATGTGAACACTGTCCACGTGTACATATTGCTTTTAGTGTTACATTAAACGTTATCGTAAATGCATTTTTTATAGATTCTGTAGCCAACACAGTTCATACCACTGTAGATACGACGAAAAATGTAGCTGCAGCTGCTGTGGAGAAAGGCACTACAATGATTGGCACTGCAAAAGGTATAGCACATATTCTAAATATTTCACATCATAATCACAATTATAATTTATATAATTAAAAAAAAAACGGTTACAAAAAGAGTACATTTAGCAAACAGTAGTAAATTTCCATACAATTAATTAATTATATCGTACATACTGCATTTATTGGACTCAATCTGTGTGGTTATTTCCTAAAAATACCATTTCAGACACCAATCTCATGACTTCAAATGATCTGACAGAAGAGATTGTGAGCTATGAGTTTAGTGAGTCAGAACGACCTCACTTAATTAAAAAAATATGAAAGACACCATAAAAATGTATGTTCAAACCCAGAACATAATTATATATTATCTTGGTTCAAACCTCGTTATAAAAATAAAATCATTTATCATTATTATTTATTTACCAATGAATATTTGGTGGTCATATTTTTCGTTTGATTATTTTAGAAACCGTAGCAAACACTATCAATACCACGGTAGATACAACAAAAAATGTAGCAGCCGCTGCAGTTGATAAAGGCACTTCATACATCGGCACAGCTAAAGGTAGTTTTGCTTTGATTATCGATTATTATACACATAACAGCGGGATAATTGCATAACGCACTAATGCTACAGCTAAATTGTCGCGATAACGCGAACTGCACTCTCGCACACCGCTCGACGTCCCGCTATACACACGGCTACCTATCAAGCTACACATTTCCAGTTTTAATAGACCTCGCATTGCTTTACATACTTACGGCTTTCCCGTACAATGAGAAGTCTACTTATACTGGAAATGTATAGCTCGATTTGTCGCCGTGCGTACGACCAGAGTGCGTGAAGCGTAGTTCGGATTATCGCAATAATGTAGCCTTAGCAGCACAGTAGGAATGACTTTAATTTTGACAGTTCAACAACATTCATTGCATTATTTACGTTGTTAAGCAAACAATTTTTAGAACACATGAAGTAAAGGATATATCATAATTCAAAATGATTCAGATTGTGATTGATAGTGTGTTACGCGATTAGGGTGCAAATTCTCTTATTGTTATATTACATAATCCGTCACAGATTTCATTAGAATACATGATTTGATAACCAATCCAGTATTTAGAAAAATACTAGCTAATAAAATTTTCAATTTACCATCGTCATATTTGATCAATAGCTACACTACCCAATTGGGACGTTAAAATCATCGATCCCGTCGTTGATTGTAAACAAATAAAAATATTTTCCTTAATCCTCATGTTGTCAAATTCAGCTATTTAAATGTATGCTTTGGTTAATTTTCCTTGTTTCCATTAGATACGGTAGCAAGCACAATAGACACTACTAAAAGTGTTGCAGCCGCGGCAGTCGATAAAGGCACTACATTCATTGGCACAGCTAAAGGTAGTCCACACAACATCATTTTTAGAAATTCTTTGTTTATCCACAGTAGCCCATTTTGATTTTATTTATTTTTCATGATTAGATACAGTAGCAAGCACCGCACAGACTACAGTAGACTCAACTAAGAACGCTGCAGCATCCGCTGTAGATCAGGGAACCACATTCGTTGGCACAGCCAAAGGTAGTTGAAACAAATATTACATACCTATATACTTTTGTAACTAGCTGTTACTACTACTACTGTTATTATTTTTAATAGATAATGTATCGAGCACAGTGCACTCAACAGTAGATTCTACTAAAAATGCGGCATCTGCTGCAGTTGACAAAAGCACATCACTTATTGGTTCAGCCAAAGGTAGTACACCTCCATGCTTTTACTTACTACATGTTCAAATGTTGTAATTTCACGACTCACGTTATATCTAATTTTGTTTATTCATATGTAGATACGGTAGCAAGCACAGTTCATACTGCAGTCGATACAACCAAAAACGTAGCGGCCTCCGCTGTTGAGAAAGGCACTACCGCTTTTGGCACAGCTAAAGGTAGTCTTAGCACATTTTGTTGAAAACATATTTGTTTTTGCTTTGTGTTGTCGCTAACAGTTGTCATTCGTCTGTAGATACGGTAGCAAGCACAGTTCATACTGCAGTAGATACAACAAAAAATGTTGCTGCCGCCGCAGTAGATAAGGGCACTGCATTGGTTGGTTCAGCTAAAGGTAGTTCACATTCTTTGTGTATTTATTTGTTTGTTCGCTTTGTGTTGTCGCTAATAGTTGTCATTCGTCTGTAGATACGGTAGCAAGCACAGTTCATACTGCAGTAGATACGACTAAAAACGTAGCGGCCGCCGCTGTTGAGAGAGGCACTACTGCGATTGGCACAGCTAAAGGTAAGGTAGTCACACTCTTTGCGTAAATCATCTTATTTGTTAGCTTTGTACTGTCGCTAATAGTTGTCATTCGTCTGTAGATACGGTAGCAAGCACATTTCACACCACAGTAGATACAACAAAAAATGTCGCTGCCGCCGCAGTAGACAAGGGCACTACATTCGTTGGCTCAGCCAAAGGTAGTTCAATTTCTTTGTGTATCATTTGTTTTTTCGCTTTGTGTTGTCGCTAATACTTGACATTCATCTGTAGATACGGTAGCAAGCACAGTTCATACTGCAGTAGATACGACTAAAAATGTAGCCGCCGCCGCAGTTGAGAGAGGCACTACCGCGATTGGCACAGCTAAAGGTAGTCTTGCATTAGTTTGTATTAAGTTTTTCTTCATAAAAACAGCTTATGATTTTCCACATTTGCTAATCCTCGCTATTCATACGTAGATACCGTAGCAAACACTGTCAATACAACAGTCCAGGCTACGAAGCATGTTGCGGTTGCTGCCGTTGCGAGGAGTTCCGCAATGATCGGCACTGCTACAGGTAGCTGACATTTCTGTTGCTTGGTTAAGTCATCAATTTCTTTGCTATCATTGTGCTAATTTTTTATATTTTTTATTTATCTGTTTAGAAACTGTAGGCAATACTGTACACTCGACTGTAGATACAACTAAAAATGTAGCCGCTGCCGCTGTTGAATTGGGCACTTCAATAATTGGTAGTGCAAAAGGTAGTTTATCAGTTTTAAGTTGTTTATTCATCTTTTTTTTGTACTTATTTTTTATCATTATATTTTTTGTCTTTATTTCCATAATTTGTAGATACAGTAGCAAACACAGTTCACAGCACAGTAGATACAACAAAAAGTGTAGCTGCTTCGTGAAAAATGTCGCATCATTGTAGTACCTATCTAAATATTTTCACCCAAACTATAATTTGAAAATATATTTTTATAGATACCGTAGCCAATACTTTTGATACAACGAAAAACGCAGCAGCTTCAGCAGTAGGTACTGGTGTATCTTATGCTACTAGTGCCAAAGGTATATTACTTATAATCTTTTATTTTTTTATTAATTTTTTTTCATTAATTCAGTTGTTATTCGTAGACACGCTTCCGAATATTGTTTATTACTATGAACAGCCATAAAAACAATTTAGCATCATCAGATATTGAGAATGGTGTATCTTTCGTAGGAAATGCTGAATTGATATTTTTGGGATTGAATATCTGATTCACACATTTAGGTTATAATTTTGCTTTTTTATTATTTATGTATACATTTTTATTGCGTTTTTGTTTTGTAGATACCGTAGCCAATACTTTTGATACAACGAAAAATGCTGCAGCTTCAGCTGTAGGTACTGGTGTATCTTATGCTACTAGTGCCAAAGGTAGTTTTCTATAATATTTTTCTTTTTTGTTATATACTTATTTACATTTATTTTTGGTTATATGTTTTTATTTTCATTCGTAGACGCGCTTGCAAATACTGTTCATACCACTGTAGACGCAACAAAGAACGTAGCATCATCAGCTGTTGACAAAGGTGTATCTTTCGTAGGAAGTGCTAAAGGTAGAACATATATTCTTGTCTCATTCACACAATTAGATCATTATTTTGATTTATTATTTATTTTATTTCATTTTTTGTAGATACCGTAGCCAATACTTTTGATACAACGAAAAACGCAGCAGCTTCAGCTGTAGGTACTGGTGTATCTTATGCTACTAGTGCCAAAGGTAGTAAGCCACAATTATTATATTTTTGGTTATTTTTTATATTCATTATTCATATTTCGTTATTATACATATTTTATTTTCTCTTTTCTTTCGTAGACACGCTTGCAAATACTGTTCATAGCACCGTAGACGCAACAAAGAATGTAGCATCGTCAGCTGTAGACAAAGGCGTATCTTTCGTAGGAAGCGCTAAAGGTAGATTTTGGGGTATTTTCTGTCTTATACGTCATTTTAGTTAATTTACGATCAGTTACACTATATTATTTAACTTCCGTTTTATAGATACCGTAGCGCATACTTTTGATTCAACGAAAAACGCAGCAGCTGCTGCTGTAGACACAGGTGTATCATACGCCACTAGCGCCAAAGGTAGTTTCTCACACCACTTGATTTTTTTTTTAGTTATTTCTTTATCTTGTTTTGTTATTAAATTATAATTTTGATTTTCCTTCGTAGACACCCTTTCAAATACTGTTCATAGCACTGTAGACGCAACAAAGAATGTAGCATCATCAGCTGTAGACAAAGGCGCATCCTTTGTAGGAAGCGCTAAAGGTAGATATTCTTTCGATTATTTTCTGTCACGTACTCCTTATCTTAGATGATGATGTAGATTTTTATTTATTTTGTATTATTTCACATCGTAGATACATTGGCAAGCACAGTAGATACCGCAAAGAATGTAGCAGCCGGAGCCGTAGACACAAGTGTATCATTTTTAGGATCTGCCAAAGGTATTATTTGAGCTTGTGAGTGCGTTTTATTTTTACTCATGATTCATCATTTTACATTGCGTATTTTGCCTGTATTGTAGATACGGTAGCAAGCACTGTTCACAGCACTGTAGATACTACAAAGAGTGCAGCAGCGTCAGTTTTTGACAAAGGAGTTTCTGTTGTTGGAGGTGCTAAAGGTATAAACGATGTTATAGTTATAAATAAAGATGATTTTCTTGCCTCATTGTGTTTAAACTCATTTCAGTATCCTATAATTACTCCGTACATTTGTTTTCACAGTTTTCTTAATTGCATGGTTTTGGCTGCATGTTGCATTGCGCTTTTATTCTTTATTTAATTTGTTTATTTCTTTTTCTGTTTTAACCTTTTGTTGCTAACTTTCTGTAGATACAGTATCACATACACTGTTTAACGTAGTGGATGCTGAAGCGGAAGAGTCAGACAAAGCTGTAGAATCTGCTGAAGGTAACAAAACATTATTAACTTTCCTCTATCTTTTGTCTTTACTACCCACTTATCTTTTACTAATGGTGACTTGGTAAGAACCGAACTTTGTGTAAGCTAGTTTATAGAAATTTAACTGATTTCAGGGCTTTTTTTCTTTCAGGTTGTCATAAAACTTATTATTTATTAATACCATATACTCATGTAGAATTGAACCTACGCATAAAAATACTGAGTGTCTACGTGAAGTGTGTGCAAAATCATGCCTATAATACTTAGGAGTAAAGACTTAATTTCATTTAAATAAAATCAATTCTTATAGGTTTAATTCCAACCAACTTCCAAGGGCCCAAAGATATCTCAGACAAAGCGTTCGGCGCGTACGGAAAGACCGTTGAAGATACGACCGGTACTTAGAGTGTTGCTTAAGATACGGCTTTTTGACAATGAATTTTAATCAAAGCTATTTCGGCCGAGTTTTTAGAGTGAATATTAACGTTTATTAACCTGAAAGTAGTCCACATCGATATAAATCTTAGGTTACCTATTCGCCAGGGCCTCTGAAGACGACTTGAGGCTGCCCAAAAAGATATTTTTAATAATAATGCCCCTTTATTCTGAATACTTGTTTTCGTTTTTACAGTAGGTATATCCCACAATTCAACATAACTCTTTGCAAAGGCCTCATCTAGCAATTGCCATTGTATTCTATCATGAGCCACTCTCACCCAGTTTGGACATGTTCTGCTGACTTTTAGCTCGTCCTCCCATCTTTTCTGTTTTCCTCTGCTCCGTTTGTAGGTACTAAGGTACCAATAGGTTACGTACATTAGTAATTACCTACTTGAAAGTATGGATTCTCCTAAAGAATCTAGTTGGTCATTCATAAAGAAATGCAATAGGTACTCAATTAATCTGGTACATTGCTTCTTTATTAGATTTATTCACCCATGGTTGGGTGGAGTGGCAACCAACAAACGTCTCCTAGCATCGGTTATTACTGCAGGCTGCCATAAAATGTTATGGCCACTTTTTCTTTGTCTTATTGCGATTAATCAATAAAATACCACTTCTCTTTATGTAACTTGCGCTACATAAAAGGCAATAGCTCACATATCCCTCCTATTTATGGAATACGCCACTTACTGATACAACACTCGAGATCTATTAATAAAAATAAGTATTTTTATCGATGTGAACGAAAACTAAGGACGTGTTTCTCGCTCTAATACCTACATAAACCTTTTGATTGAGGAAAATTAATTAAGAATCTGTAAAACAGTACAAGTCACCGGTGACGACAGTAAATGGAATCAGTCATAATTATGTTTAAAAAATGATATCATAATCTTCTTGGAAGGACATGGACTATGGACATGATCAATGTTCAGAACATTATTTGAATTAGATTAGATTATTTAAATATTTAAGGATGGCTGGAGGACTAAATATTTAAAGACATTATTTTGAAATAGGTTTCTCAACCTACATTTTAAAACTACTTATTTTAATTTACTCAACAAAAGGTTCTTTCAAAGCTTAGGTGTGAAACATTACGCGATATTGTATCCTTCACTGAACAAGGGTCTTTGTTCGACAGACACGGTCAACGCAACGGTGGACGCGACCAAGAAGGCCGCAGAGAATGCCAAGGCACAGGCCGCTAAAGCCGCTGAGGATGCCAAGGAGAAGGCCAGGCACGCTGCCAAGGCTGCTGAAGACGAGGCCAAGAGAGTTGCTAGTAAGTGGAATAAGATAGGGATAATATTATCTTTAATACCTTTTGTGTTATTGTTTGGTATGTCGGTCTGCAAAATTTTAAGTAACTTATGTACAATGAAAACAAGGTGTTTTCTAGTCAATATGAGCTCATTTATAAAACGTCTAGTTGGTTTCTTTTTTTAACCGACGAAAAAAAACGGAGGAGGTTATCAATTCGACGCGTATATTTTTTTGTTTGTTTTTTTTTTTATGTTGACCACGCATAACTTTTTACATAGTAGTCCGTTTGTGATAATTCTTTTTTTATTGGAAAGGGTATACTCCGAGGGAGGTCCCATATAAATTTGGAAAACAAAATCAAACCCTAAGGGTCGGAAAACAGGGGATGATTGATTGTTCACTCAGTGATTGTAATGCATTACCACGCATAACTTTATACAGAGTAGTCCGATTTTGATCATTCTTTTTTCATTGGATAGGGCATACCTTGCCAAGTATTATTAGTACATTAAAACCACAAAAAATTGTAGAATAAAAACTTTTTAACAAAAAATTAAACCGCCGAAAAAACTGAAAAGCAAAAAATAATAAACCTTAAAATTATGAGTCGGCGCTTTGAGTGATCTTTGTCCATTGATTTTTCAGGGCCGACTCAAAATTTTAAGGTTTATTATTTTGCTTTTCAGTTTTTTCGGCGGTTTAATTTTTTGTTAAAAAGTTTTTTTACTATACGCATGGCAGTGCACTAGCCAAGTCTGTACTCAAAACCTAATTTCCGCAGACGCAGCCGTAGAAGAGTCAAAGAAGGCTGCAGAGAAAGCTGCTTCCGATGCAAGCAACGCCATCAACAGTACTGTGGACAACACACTGAAGAGGGTTGAGACCGCCGCTGATGAGGGTATCAAGAACGCCGGCAACGTAGTCGACTCCAAGCTCAAGGATACTGATAAATACCTCAATGAGAAGAGGGATCATGTAAGAAACCTTTTACTTTTTACTAGCGTCCACCCTAAATGTATTATTATGTAAACCTTACCGAATAAATTCTCTAAATGATATAAAATCTAATAGTAATGCACTCCTACAATATGGGTATCAAATGAAAGGGCTTTCTGAGAATAACTAAAAAGTAAAAAATAAATTAAAATTTAAAAAAGTTTTTTGAAACAAGCTTTTATTTAAATGCGCTAAAAAGAATGAAATATTTTTTTCTTTGAAACTTTTACTAGATAGTAAAAGTTTCAAAGAAAAAAATATTTCATTCTTTCAAGAAGATTCTTGTAACGTTAAAACACAATTCATATAATACAAAAACTTGTCGCAATTGCTTTTTTATTCTATGTTTAATTATGAATCGTGAATTACAAGACTTCAACTATGGACATTTTTGTGTTCTCAAGGTATTGCTACTGACGTAAATTGATAAATAAATATGACAACATTGTTGACTTTTCTCAAAATAGATACAAAAGAAATTCATCATTTAACTCAACGATGTTGGGGTCGTCTTTCAGTCTAACCGAAAGCAGCAGTATTTTGCATGGAGCGAGTGCTTATCCGCACTGCTGCTCCTCATTTTAGTTACTGGGTAAAATGTAACCCTTGGTAAGGCTGGTGAACAGACTCATCAAATCAAATCTAAATATTTTTATTGCAAAAAACCTACAAGGGCACTTATGAAACGTTAAAAGCTAGGTGCATGGTTCCAATTTTTTTATTCCTGTGGAGAAGAGCCGGCAAGAAACTCCATGGTTACTTTTAAAAAAATAATTAACTTTTACAATGGTTTCAAGTTGACGACCCGTTAAGACAAACAAAATAAAATCAATCATTCTCATGCAAAAAAAAACTTTCACTGCTTACTACAGTTAGATAAGTATTAAGGCCGGGTTTCTTAAATATTTTCGAACATGTCAAATGTGTGAAATACCTACTAAAATATGTTTTTAACGTTTCAGCTGCTGACAGGGCTGTCCTCAGCCGTGAACGACGCTTCAACAGGCGCCACCGGTCTGCTCAGCAAGGGTCTGAGCGCCTTCCCCAAGTAGACGTCCAGCACAAGCCTCTCATCATCGCTACCTTCACGTGTTGAGCTGAAATATAACAGGCTTCAGCAGAGGGTTGATTAGTATAATAAATGTTGAGAGTAAGGCCTTAATGTTGAGCTTTCTGTATAGTTACAAGTTCTGAATTATTTTGAAATATAATGTATCTTTATAGTTTTGTATTGACAATGCTATGAAAGGTATCAATGACGCATAGGAATAGTAAAACAGAACAGTTTTCGAAACCTAAACGGAGAACTTGGCTAACTTTTTAATTACCTGTAGGTACATTGATTCCTAATTACCTATTCATTATTATATTCCATGTCTATGAAACCTGTTATTTTTCCTTACCACATTATTTTGAATAGTCCATCACATTTTGTTTATAAACATGCACATTGTTCGTAAGTTTTGTTTTAATTAATAGTACAATATTGTATAGTTTCTAGTTAGTAAGTTTTAC
This sequence comes from Aporophyla nigra, assembly GCA_947507805.1. Lineage (NCBI taxonomy): Eukaryota > Metazoa > Arthropoda > Insecta > Lepidoptera > Noctuidae > Aporophyla > Aporophyla nigra. Next base: position 5,694,486 of record OX382305.1, read on the forward strand.
TAACATAAATGTTAAACTTATAAATTGACATTGTGAAGAACAAAATCGAATATTGTATTACTTAACAATTACCTTTACACGATTCTATTGACGATTATGCATTTTATGCTTTGCAAATTTTATTATTATATTTTTAAATGAATTTGCATTAAATATTTTATATTTAAGTCACAAAATTGCAATCTCATGTGTAGACGTCTATGTTATTTCTTAAGATAAGTATAAGTTATTTTAAGCTCATTTTATATTTTGCATTTGAAATGCATTTCGCATACATATGTCTCGAATTTCTATGCTTGGCTTATACCGTCCATGACTAGCCTTTTACAAATAAAAATAAGAAACTTGCACCTTGTTCCTACAATAGTACCTTACACAGCATTACTGGATTTAAAGTCTCGCATATTATGTAATATTGTGATGCTTACTAAGCCTAAAATTCGATATAATATTTGTTACATTACCGTCAGTCTATTTTATGATACAGATATATGGAAGTTAAAATATTTCATAGGTATATATTATAAATGAAAAATAAAATTATATTATATTATTATTAATATTTATAATATTATGAATATTGAATCAGTCATATTTTTAAACTGCGCTTGATAATTGTTGCTGAGTGAAAATGTTTTATCCGTTATTATTATCTACATGTTGTAATCAAATTATTATTAAAAAATAACCTTGTTTATTTTCTATACCTGTTAAATTATCCTATTACTTATGTACTATGTGTTGTTCAATAAATACATGCGATCCATACATTCCCGTTTATATTTTTTTTTAAATCCAAATCACCAGTAGGTCACAGGAACAATCTGCGACTCCCACATTCCCCTTACACTTAAGGGAAAGATATATAAAACCATGGTTAGACCTCTGTCTTGTATGGGTCAGAATGTTGGGCCACGAAATGGGTGATGAAATAACTGCATTCAGCTGAGAAGATAATGTTAAGAGGGATGTGTGGATTTACACAAATGGATAGAATAGGAAATGAGTACATATTATTGTTGAAAGTGGCACTGATACCTGAAAAGTTCTGTGGAAATCGGTTGTCATGATATGGTCACGTGATGCTGAGGAATAAGAAAAGGTTTTGAGGTGTGCGTCAGAATGGCTGGTTGCCTGTGGCTTTGGTCTATGAGAGTTGATTAGAAAATTGCTACATAATTGCTTATATTTGCTACATTTAATAAATAATTGCTACATACTATATATATTTAGAAATAACATATTTTTTTTGTACAGCCATCCTGACGTTTGGTTGGCTGGTCGCCTCCTAGTTTAAAGCCAAGCATGCAGAGTTTCCCGAAATGTATTGCGTCAATAATTGCTACATATTTGCTTCATTTATCTAATTTAGTTGTATCTTCAAACATATTTTAAATAAAGGATGTAGCAATTATTTTAATTATCCCAAGGAAAAGTGCCTGATAAAACAATAAAGGCAAATAGTTGCAGTGTGTCTTCAGTCAACGGTATTGCTACTTTAGGAGGCTATTATTGCTACTTTATGTTATGAGTAGGTAAGTGGAAGTGGTGGCAAGTGGAAGCACATTAAAAGGATATCGTAAATAAAAACGTCGGGTCGTTCATAAGATTCATTTTAATAATATTACAATTTACTTCAAAAATATTCAACTATTAATTTACTTAATTTCCATATTATTTTTTCGCATATATTATACAATGTGGTATTAGCTTCTTTTTACTCTTCGTAACTTTTTTCGATTGGTCATCGTAACATTTCCATTCTGAATTTCGTCTGCAATGAGCTTTGTAGTGACCAATTAGTGTTTCACATACTGGGGGCTCGAATTCTATTATAGACAGTAAATCAAACTCTGATCCTCTCTGAGAGATCTGATCGCAATACTTACGCTGTTGCCAGAGCCTAAACGATTAAACCGATTCAACATATCTAAATATTTGCCTTTATTGTTTTATCAGGCACTTTTCCTTGGGATAATTAAAACAATTGCTACATCCTTTATTTAACATATGTTTGAAGATACAACTAAATTAGATAAATGAAGCAAATATGTAGCAATTATTGACGCAATACATTTCGGGAAACTCTGCATGCTTGGCTTTAAACTAGGAGGCGACCAGCCAACCAAACGTCAGGATGGCTGTACAAAAAAAAAATGTTATTTCTAAATATATATAGTATGTAGCAATTATTTATTAAATGTAGCAAATATAAGCAATTATGTAGCAATTTTCTAATCTACTCTCATAGACCAAAGCCACAGGCAACCAGCCATTCTGACGCACACGGTTTTGAGTATGAATGTCGATGGCTATAAGAGTAGTGGGAGACAAAAGAAGACATGGATCGACTTTGTGATTTATGATATGGATAGAAAGGGGGGTGACTACTGAGATGAAGACTAATAGAGAAGTGTGGAAGAAAAAGACATGTTACGCCAAACCCAAATAAATTGGGATATGAAGTGCAGGAGAGTGACGAAATAAATATAGATAGTAATTGTATTAAATAAAGCTATAGAAAATAAGTATAACCCTATCCTATATCGTCTTCTGAATTTGTTTTCTATGACTGAACTGAAACACAGGTTAGAGCTTCTTCAAAATACGCGCCCATTTAACCGGAAGTCCTTTTTTGGTGTGGCCAGACTACTCGATTAAAATTATTATTTCTACCATCGATTCAGCAGAAACTAAACGTTTTTTTGACATTTAGTCGCGTTTTTTGATTGTCAAAGATATGTGAATGACAGTGACAGTCTGCAGATTGTAAAATAAATAAATATGGCGGGGCTGGTTCGAGCTGGGTTTTCTTTTACAAAAAATGCAATTTTCTCTACATCTGTACGCTCAATAGCGACGACAAAATCATTGCATTTAAAAGAGAGTAAGTTCATATAAATTTATGCTCAAAGTTTTGGTTTAATAACCTCAAAACACTTTGATCTTGTCTCCATGATTATAATTAAAAGAATTAGTCTAAAGTAATTATTTCTACTATTTTTAGTACGCGAACGCACTGAGGGCTCGACAGTGGTCGTAGAAGCGGTTACTGTGCCATCTCCCCGCACCGAACTTTTGTTTCGGGCGAATAACCTCCCGTCCCCAGACCCTGCTATCAGTACAACAGAGAGTACACAACCTCCTTGCTACATGTGTGCTATTGGGATCGACGTTAAACATACTGATGTACTGATCCTGAGCCAGTTTGTGAGGTCAGATGGCTGTATGTTGCCTCGAAGAATAACTGGCTTATGCCGACGACAACAAAAGAAAATGGGCAAGTTGGTCACTATGGCGCAGAAAGCAGGTTTGTATAGAATTAGTACAATTAGCTAATACCATGAATAAAACAAAAATACCTCAACCTGTGAAACCTAAGAGTATAACAATTTGCATTCAACCCGTCAACATTTCATAGCTGTAAGCAGAGACATGTAGGCCAATATTCTTGTATCAAATTTTATGAATGCAAAAACATAAATAGGTGTACAGTTCTTGTTTCTAATTTCTTTGCTATACAATCAGATCTGAATCATTGTGTGAACTGTGTTACCTATAATTTGTCAAACAATCGCCTACTAAAGCCGTTTGCATGTAAACACTCAAGGGTTTTCACAATTATATTTATTATTGTTTCAGTGTATTTTTTTAAATTAAACAATTGCTAATTTATTCAACATTAGTTAGGTTAAATTAAAATGACTTCTCTAATTTGTAATGTTCTTCATTTTCCAGGTCTTATGATCAATTTGACTCCAGATAATTGCAAAAAGGATCCCAAGAGAAGGAGAGATTATAAGAAGTTCAACACATATTTTGATGAGAGCACTATTTTCATGAAGAAGATACCCAAGCCAGTAGACAGATTCAAGCGATAATTACTTATATGATGTACATTTCACTGTTAAATACGAAAGATGCAATTAGTTGTTACAAGTGTTTTTTTTTTCACTTGCACTATATCCAGTCCCTGACTCCACTCATGTGGACTTATAATAATGGGTGTAAATTGACTCATTAAAAGTAGCCAGTCACATTCTGTACCTAACTATGACAATGTATTTTTGTCATTTCTGGTAATAACAAAGTTAGGTACTTTAGGAGTCCCTTAGGACCCCTTCACCTTTAGGACCAGGATTTCCTTATAAGTTTTGGTTCTCTTGTTTAACAATGCACGAAAGAACGATCCCGACAGATGTTTTTCCCATTGGTACATAATAGCAGAATTTATTGTCCATGAGTGATCACAATAGTTGGTTGTGGTGAAGCAAAATGAAAGTGTACTGTATAATATGGAAATACGAAATTACATGGGTAAACGGTTGGTTGAAGTTATGACTTTGATAAAATTCAATAAAGGTTCTTTTATTTAATTTTATTGTTATCAAATTTGTTAAAAACATTTTTCACAAAAAGAGAAGACAAATATGTATGTATGTACGTGTGCGTAGTCCCAGCGGAAAAGTGTCGAATTTCTTAATTTCAGTTTAGCAGATATTTAAGTGTATGACGTCGTGTAATTGTGTATGGTAAATAAAAATTTGTGCATCCAACCATTGCGGAGATATTCAACAAAAACTGTTTCCGCTGGGACTACGTATTCCTAGCGGCACTTTTTTTCCCTATGGACATACAAGAAAAAAAATAGATACAATAATTAGTGTGTAACGAGAGGTAAATGTGTATGTTAAAATGAAATTTGTGTGTCTTATATTTGTCAAGATATTCAAGTTGCCGCTGCGCTGACGTTTGGCTATTTGATGAAAATCATATAAAACGGTTAGCACAGAGTTGTAATTTTTTACGCAGGTTGCTTTGAATTTGTGTGTAATGTGTGTGAAAACAGAATTTGAAAAAAACCTACCGTTCAGAAGATATACACGTAAAAGTAAAATAAGGTTATTAGGTCCAAGTACTTAAAATAGGAACTCTAGAGCCTAACTCATCTCGTTTATTTATATCATGTAAGGGTCTACAATCCGGGGTCACGTGATTGTTCGAAAGAGATACCGTGACCCTGGCACATGGGCAACTGAAGGAACACGGGTGGGTTTTAGTCAGTAAAAGTCTGACACGCCCTCCCGCTCCGCCCAGAGCGGGAGAAGTCATTTGATGATTTCCCACCCAAAAAAAAAAAAAAAAAAGTTTCATTCATGTGCTCTTAGTAATTAATGAGCAATGGCATAATTTACTACGACTCGAACACTAAATTTTATGACATCCGATTGTAGGACTTTTTAAAGGAAAAGAAAAACGAAACTTATTCCAATATTTAGTGTATTAATGCAACTATTCACATGTAAAATTTCAGCTCATTACACTGAATGATTAAAGAGATATAATAAAAATCACAGAACAAGAGCAAAACATCGATAAACCGACCAAGTTTGAATGGCTACATAAAAGCGGCCGTGCAGTATAAAGAGCTAACGTTCTAAAATTTCCAGTGTTTTACAGTTATTGGATCGGTAGGTGTGCACACAATTCTTGAAGAAATAACTACTTAATAACTTTCGTAATAAAAATAGTAGGTAACTTGTTTTTTTTAGACTTACGAAATTATTACAATAATAATTGCATATGTATTAACAAATGCATTTATTTGTCAGAATATTACGAAAAAATGCTTCCAGCGCACAAATATTTTGATTTTACACGGTACAATTTGATTAAATAGAAATACTAATAATAATAAGAAAAAAAAAACATTAACACCAGTAGTCATTTTACCACCAGTAGTTATTTTTTTATTTGTTGCTGTAAAAGCTCGAATGAGAAGACCGAAAACTTACTAGTAATGAAATGAAATTGCACCGATCCCAGCGTGGTTTGACCAGACTCGATTAATCGAATGAACCCCGAGATTTGCACTAGCCTCTGAAGTCTCATGATTCATGGTGCTACATAGGCCATTGCATATCAAGAAGTAGACCGTGGGGCGCTGTAATGGTAGGGAAGACGTGCCCATAGGATAGGAAAGGATTACGAGCCTACCGACTATGCAGCCTTAAGTAAGCATTGGACTAGTGGAGAGAAGGGTGATTTGTCTATAGGAGGGCATCTTTTCACGTCGTCGCCGGCATGTTAATCCAGGTAGAGTTTCACCGATGCATCTTTTGGTGGGGTTAACCGTTTGCTTGGCTCTTTTCTTTGTCGAGGCTTCGCTATGTCGTGTTGTTGTTTTCTTGGTCGTCTTCTGAGTTCTCGCTGATATCAGTTTCTGGTTTTTTTGTAGATATCACTAGCCGCTTTCTTGATCTTATTTCTGTCTCCAGCCGTGTCCCTCCCAAACTGGATTTCCTTGTCGAAGTATTTCATGTCCTGTTTTAGGTTGTCAATCCATGTGTAAATAGATCGCCGGCCTTCATAGATTTGGCCCTGTACTGCATTGCTGCATGTAACAGGTGTGGTTCAGAGCGTCTGAACATGTGTGCTGGGTAGTACATTCTGTGGTTCTTGATGCGTTTTGTTATGGTTTTCCCAAGATTTGATGCATTTTCTTCTGTCTCGGTTTGTTCCTAGCGTGGTTGATCGATTCTCTCATGATAACTCGTTCATATATTCTCGGTTTTGAATGGTTCGCCTTTGTGAGTGCTGGTACTTTTAAGCCATATAACATACAAGGTACGATAATGTCTCCAGCTGTGTCCGTCTAAAACTTGATTCCCATGTCGAAGTAAATACTCGTATTTCATGTCCTGTTTTAGGTTGTCGTTCCATGTGTAAGTAGGTCGTTCGACCTTCTTAGATTTCGCCTTGTACTGCATTGCTGCATGCATGTGTGGTCAACCACATCCTGTGGTTCTTGACGCGTTTTGTTACGGTTTTCCGATTAAGATTTGATGTATTTTCTTATGTCCGCAGTTTCCTAGGTTCCTGGTTTCCTTTTACCTAGCTTGGTCAATCAAGTCATGACTCAACTCGTTCATTTCTAAGATTTTCACCTTTATGGGGTTTTACAGTAGGCAATATATCTGTTATTCATATTTAATTTTTTTTAAACTGATTTTTTATATCAATGTTAAAATATCTCGGGACCCTAGGATCCCGGTCTTTTGGAAGGCGTACGAGGGGCCGAAGCCAACTCGCAGAGGCCCCTTATACAATTTTAAATGATGAGGGGGCACCAACCGACGATTATCCCTGTATGCACTATGCAAGTGCGTCCAAAGACAATCCCCGGTTGGAGCAGAACTATTACAGAATATGGAAACAAAGCAAATTAGGCTATAGGTTTGGATGGCTATAGTGGATTGGTAACCGCAACTATGGAGGAACTATGGCCCCTGCCTGATCAATGTTTTGTATACACGGATAAAATGGCAGGGGGTGACTTGCACACTCAATAATGGGCCCCCGGGAAACGTCGCTAGCACATAGTGACGTAGCGACAAGGGGGCAACACTTCCTGAGGTGCTTGAGAAGTGGAGAGGTATTCCACGGCTTTCAGAACAATCCCAGAGCCCGGAAGATGGTCAAAATCCCTACGAGCACTTACTGGAATACTTCCTTTCCCCGAGCACGTTTGCTCTTGCGAATCTCCACTCAAGCCAGCCAATAAAGGCAAGAATGAGGCGGGAGCTCTGAACCTCATCAGTGTTCACTCCAGCCGGCCAATAAAGGCAAGCCAGAGATGAGGAACAAGAATTCTCCCAGGAAATAGGGTCCGTGGGGTCGCTACTGCCCAACAGCTCGCCACAAGCTGCCCTGCGGGTATTATTATTACGTTGTTATTATTTTTTTTATTTTTTTATTTTAATTAGTCATTAATAAATACTATTGAGATTACAAAGCAGTTGTTTTATTTTCTGCTAAACTATTGTGTACGCAACTGTACGAAACTATTAAACACGATGACGATACTATACTGGAAATTTTAGAATGTTAGCTCTTTATACTGTACGGCCGCTTTTATGTAGCCATTCAAACTTGGTCGGTTTATCGATGTTTTGCTCTTGTTCTGTGATTTTTATTATATCTCTTTAATCATTCAGTGTAATGAGCTGAAATTTTACATGTGAATAGTTGCATTAATACACTAAATATTGGAAAAAGTTTCATTTTGCTTTTCCTTTAAAAATTCCTACAATCGGATGTCATAAAATTTAGTGTTCCAGTCGTAGTAAATTATGCCACTGCTCATTAATTACTAAGAGCACATGAATGAAACTTGGCAGGACATTGTAGACCCTTACAAGATATAAATAAACGAGATGAGTTAGGCTCTAGAGTTCCTATTTTAAGTACTTGGACCTAATAACCTTATTTTACTTTTACGTGTATATCTTCTGAACGGTAGGTTTTTTTAAATTCTGTTTTCACACACATTACACACAAATTCAAAGCAACCTGCGTAAAAAATTACAACTCTGTGCTAAACCGTTTTATATGATTTTCATCAAATAGCCAAACGTCAGCGCAGCGGCAACTTGAATATCTTGACAAATATAAGACACACAAATTTCATTTTAACATACACATTTACCTCTCGTTACACACTAATTATTGTATGTATTTTTTTTCTTGTATGTCCATAGGAAAAAAATAGTGCCGCTAGGAATACGTAGTCCCAGCGGAAACAGTTTTTGTTGAATATCTCCGCAATGGTTGGATGCACAAATTTTTATTTACCATACACAATTACACGACGTCATACACTAAATATCTGCTAAACTGAAATTAAGAAATTCGACACTTTTCCGCTGGGACTACGCACACTGTATGTACTACTACAACGGAAACTAAAGAAATGAATGACTCGTAACGCACATCACTATTGCAGTAGTTAGTGTGAGGTGACTGACACTGGCTTGGCCATCATCAGGGATTTTAATTTTGATAACACAAAAAAATTGTCGAAATAAGCTACCAAATATCAGGATTAGTCTGTCATTGGTTCAAAAGTTATAAGGGTTTATTGGTGGCCGATCTGAAGAGCGCTTAAGGGGGATGCTCCGACCAGCCCGCGAAATTCAAAATTTCTTACGTTTTTTGCAATTTGCAGGCCAGTGCTAGGTTGTATGTTGATTAAAATATTATTCGCGCCTGTAAGACATATGTAGTTACAGAATTATAATCATCAATACAACGCTCTAAGTTCATAAAGCTATAGGAATTACTTTTTCTCTTTTTTTTTTGTTCTTAGGCCTTTATGAACTTGGAGGGTTGTATTGGTGATTTTGATGATTATAATTCTGTAACTACATACGTCTTACAGGCGCGAATAATATTTTAATCAACATACAACCTAGCACTGGCCTGCAAATTGCAAAAAACGCAAGAAATTTTGAATTTCGCGGGCTAGTTTGGAGCATTCACCTTAAGCGCTTATTCCACTACTCAATTTATCGGGCCCTGGAAATCGTGTTCCCTGCCTACCAGTTAGGGCGCGACTTATTCCCACTACTGCTCGGATGCCCGATTTAGGGACCCAACTCACTGTTTGCGATTACACTACCCTGTCCCTGCCGGCAGGGCCCGATAAATCGTGTAGTGGTATAAGCGCTTTACCTTAGCTTGACCCATTTGAATCCCAAGAGAACTAGGGCACCCAGTGAAGATGATCTGTTTTCTCCCAAATTTAGTCGCCAAATCATAGATTTAGTGGTTGTGTAATTTAAAAGATATTAAAGGATTCAATTTCTCAATATATTGGTACACACGGCTACATATCAAGCTACACATTTCCAGTTTTAACAGATCTCTCATTGTATAGGCTTTGATTTGTCGCTGTGCGTAAACGCAAGAACAAAATTCTATTACCTAAACATTTATGTAGCGGTGTAAAGGGTAAAAGAAACAAATAAATAAGAGAGCATTTTCAGTAATAATTTACTTTCAGTTTTCGTTGTTTTAGTGATGTTCAATGATATTATACAATAAAACTATGCAACACTAAGCTGCTTCACCAATAAATGCATTTGTTATGTGGTACGGCTATTATTTATTTAATAAAATTGTACTTCTAGTACACAGTTATAATATAGTGATCGGTATATTAGGAAAATAATATACAGCTTAGTTAACGTAAACATTTACAAAAGTAAAGTGTTATATGAACATGAGACTCCTGTGCAATAATCACACGCAATTGCTGCTGCCATGTCTTGTCCTAAGCGGTTACAAAGATTATTTCTAATTCAATAACTACACATCATAACTGTCCAACTACAAAACAGATAAAAGTCTTATGTTAAAATTGCAACACAAAAGCATTTTTCTATGCAAAATAATTAGATAATATTTTTTTAATTAACCTAATTTAATTTCTTAACAATTTGTTTCTTTCTATAAAATAAATATCGCCTAAAAGTTGTTTTTTTTATTATTTTTTATTAAAATCTCTTATTGTTTAGATAATACAAACGCAGTCTAACACAGGGGTTCGTATCCCATAGAACCGTGCCAGCGATTTTTGGTACAAACAAGTCATATTTAACATGATCATCACAGCCTTTCGTATAGATATAAGTAGCCGAGATCTTTGGGCGGGTTTTCTGATAGGGCCACCTGAAAACAAGAAAAGAAACAAGTTGTTAGTTACCTTTATTTGGTTACTTAAATAACCAGTATTGGTGAAAACTATTTCGCTCTATTCAGCCATTCGAAAACGGTGTGAAGGAAAACATCGTGAGAAAACGTAAACGTGAAGATGTTCTAGAACAAAAAATTCAAAGACGTGATTTATTTTTTTATTTTAAATAGAACGACCGAAGCCAATTACGCTATTTAAATATATAATAAAACTATTTTGACATTTATAATTCATTTAACAGTCATGCATTCTTCTCACAAAAATTCAAACATTCTGACGGTAACATCTTCCATTAATTTTCAAAAATATCAAGAGTTCAGGAGAGCGTTAGTAGCTGCTAATGGTGCCGATTCCCTTGTTCACGAACTAAACTAAATTTAAGTTCAGTGCATCTTCTTCTTTGTATTTCATTAAGAAGAGGACAAAAGAAAATGTTTAGTTTAGTCCTGTCAAATGAATCAGCGCTCCATACAAGTTTAGACGTGATTAAAAACTTGCCTACTAAAATTACGTCAATTTACGTCAAGCGCTGATTAATTTGACAGGACTAAACTAAAATTTATCTTCTGTCCTTTCCTTAATCAAATAGAAAGAAAAAGATGCACTGAACTTAAATTTAGTTTAGTTTGTGAATAAGGGAATCGGCACCAATGTCTGAGGAAATTTTGACATTTATAATTCACTAGCTTTTGCCAGCGGCTTCGCCCGCGTGGAGGTCGGAAAATATCCCGCGGGAACGTACTTCCGGGATAAAAAGTAGCCTATGTCCTTTCTCAGGCTCTAAACTATCTGTGTACCAAATTGCATTTAAATCGGTTCAGTAGTTTTAGCAGGAAAGCGAGACAGACAGACAGACCGACAGACAGAGTTACTTTTGCATTTATAATATTAGTGTGGATTTAACACAGTCATGCATTCTTCTCACAAAAATTCAAACATTCTGACAGTAACATCTTCCATTAATTTTCAAAAATATCAAGAGTTCAGGTGAGCGTTAGTAGCTGCTAATGTCTGAGGAATAGGTGACTTGGAGTGCGCAATAGTACGTGATATCTACCAACTGGTACTTAACCCGCGTGGTAGATTACGGCCCACTCCCTCTCACAGAGAGGTCTGTGTCCCAGCAGTGGAAACATTATGGGCTGATTGAATTAATGGTTGAATACCATAATTACAGAAAAAATAATTAAACTATTTAATTATTTATTACTGATTTTTTTCTTTTTTTTATTAATTAAAAGGCATTGTGGAGACACAATGGCTGTTTAATTGCGTAAGGGTTAAAGTACGTTATTAATTTTTCAGTAATATCAGCGACAAAAGTAATTTATCACTTCTGAATTAGAGTTTTTATCTCTATGACATTCAAAAATCAAAACTCGGCGTCGTCTCTAAGCTAGATTATTATTTTAAAGATATTAGTCCTACTTTACATTAATCAATCTTTTTGAAACTTTCTGTTTGTATAGTGTTATACGGTATTATTGGTACGGTAGTATTGGTATAAGCACCTTGTTATCGTTGAATATGACCCACCGGCCCTCGTGCAGTATATGGCACACGTAGTGCCCCACCATGGACGATGTTCCCATGTGCGATATGAACGCACACAACCTGTATTCTGAAAACACAACATTATAGAGAGTTAGAAACAATTTTTTTTAGCATCACGGTTAAAAGAATCATGAAATTTGTGTGACGTAATTTATGAATGGCCCCTAACCTGAAGTTCATCATCATCATCATCATTTCAGCCGTAAGACGTCCACTGCTGGACTTAGGCCTCCCCCAATTTGGGGGGCTTTGCCATAATCGCCACGCTTGGCAGGCGGGTTGGCGATCGCAGTATGGTGGTAAAATGCATAGAGAACGCTGCTGCCCATTCTCTAGTAAGTCCCTTAGTCGCCTTTTACGACACCCACGGTAAGAAATGGGGTGGTGTTATTCTTTACGTCCGGCACCACCTTGTTAACCTGAAGTTAACAATAAATAATTTATTTTTGCAAGTTTTTATTTTTTATTTATTCATACATATAGTTTTAACACAGATTCGTTTTTGTTTAGTACCATTAAACCAGAAATGGTTTGTATTGATACTCACATTCGCATAACATTAACAACACTGCTTAATCACTAATAGGTAATATATGTAAACAATGTGGGTACATCAACAATATTTTACTCGTAACTATGCTAGTCGTAAACATCTATTAGAAAGTAGGTAAGTACCTAACCTAGTAGATTTGTACAAACACTTATACACGTCAATCATATTTTTTAAACAAGATGAGGTCGGCGTTTTCTATCTGAATACTCTGAGGAGCAAGACCGAAACAAACTCAGAGGTCACAGTTTCTTTTAAAGTCCAGACATAATCTTGGTCAGATTATGTGGATTGGTGTCTGAAATGGTCTTCTAAGGAAAGAACCACACAGATAGAGTGGACCTGTTCAATCAGTGAGCGTATTTCGCGTTGTAAGAATCAGATGAACGTATCTACATTTTATCAACGTAACAGGAGAGCTAAAATTCTGTGAAAATCCTCTCCTCACCACACCTCTCCTCTCCAAGTTTTACCAGCAATCATACAGATACAATTCGTAGGTTCAGATGAACAGGGTATTAACTCAAAAAAACCTATTTTTCAGGAGAGCGATTTAAAGTTTTCAAATCAATATATTTCCATTTCCGTTAATAATTGGTTAACCTCACTTATATATCTTGTAAACTTACTTTAATGAATTTTTTTTTGTTCTCTTCACGAGTTTGTTAATTTTGTTATTTCTGAGAAAAAATAGAAAATCTACAGGCAAGAATATAATAATACCTTTTTACACAAAAAATACTTATAAACCAAAGTATTAACTAGAATATTATATTTTCTTAAAATGCAATTTGAGTGTCTATGTTTGACCTTTCGATTATTATTTTTTTAATTTTTTTTTTATATAACGTTTATTTTGCTATGCCATCCTATTTTTTCATGATTTGTTAATTCATTTAGTTATGAGTAAGGAGCATTCATAATACTACCATGTTCCACAAATATTAGGATTAAATTTTCAAAATAATATTTAATGAAAGCAAACATTTATTATTATTAATTATATTATTATTGATAATATTTTGTTTGTAATTTTTGTTTTTTTAAACTATTGTCTTAATAATTTATAATAAAATGTTTATTTATTTTAAAAATTCACATAAAAATAGTTTTAACATTTGGTTTTTTAGCTTTGTTTTTACGTTGTTGGGAAATAAGGCGTGATGTTATGGTTATGTAAAAAGCTGGTAAAGCTTGTATTGGTGAATTTTAGCACTCCTGTAAAATTGAGAAAATGTAGGTACGTTCATTTGACTTATTCATGTGATTTATGAGTAACTAGCATTGCTTCCGCGTGACTACATGCATTTTTTCGGGATAAACTATAGGCTATGTTACTTGGTGATAATGTAGCTTTGTATAGGTGAAAGAATTTTTTAAATTGGTTCAGTAGTTTTCGAGTTTATCAATAACAGACATACTTACATACAAAAAATCAAATTTTCCTCTTTATAATATTAGTTTAGACTATGTTACTCTTTATAACTTAAGCTATTTGCGAATGTAAGTCCCGTCAAAATCGGTCCAGCCGTTTCAGAGATTAGCCGGAACAAACAGATAGACAGAAAAAATTTAAAAACAATGATTTTTTCATGTAAGTACCATATATACTTTCATAGGCATTTAGTGAAAAGCTGTTAGTGTGAAATACGGACAGTTCAATTTTATTTATTTGTATGTATAGATGAAAAGGCTGGTACTGACTCTCGGGCCCGTCCCGACAGCCCAGCGCGGGGTCGGGCTGTGGCTGCGGCGCGGCGGTGTCGGCGTCCAGCTCGTCGGCGCGGCTGAAGATCCAGTCCAGCGCGCGCGCCACGTCGCCGCTCGTGGCGCCCAGCGCCCGCGCCGCCTGCGCGCGCGTGAAGCCCATGCCCATGATCTGCTCCACGCTGGCCTCGTCCACGCCCGCTGCGGCGCTGTCCGTGCCTGTGGTTTGTGATAAACGTATTTTCATATTTCGGAAAAACTTTTGCAAGTAATTTGAATATTACAGAAAATGCATAACATTGTTGATTGTTGTACTAATGAAAAAATTATAGTAGCACAGACAGCAGGTAATTTTTTTGTAATAATATGAAAAAAAATATTCAGAAAAAAATATTTTGTCTTTTTTTTTACAAACAGACATTGAAAAATGACTTTTTAATAGGGTATTTTCCGTTTTTTTAAAAACAGTTTCTTTTTGAAGACTGGGAAGAAATATTCAACAGAAAAATAAAATTTATCTTATCAATGTCCATTTTACGCGTTAGAAGTGAAAAAAATCTAATTTGTTTTGATGGTTTTGAATTTACCGCCAAAACGCTCGGTGCGCTGACGTTTACCGTGTGACGTCACTTTTGTGTGTATTGAATTTTGACTTAGGTATGTGATCTGTGCTCGATCTATAAATCTCGGAGTGGATTTAGGATATATTTAGGATTTTTGGAATGGATTAATGGAAATACAATGGAAGCTGGTTTTATAAAAGCCGATAGTGCAAATCTGCCCACAGTAGATGTTTTTATAGTTGGAAATTTCTTTGCAAACAACCCCGATTTTTGTGCTACGGCGTAGGTATAAATAGTTTAGGTGGCGCATTTTTAAAAGTATTTGTACACAGAGGCACCACACACCAGTAATAACATTTTTCTATCCATTTGAGATACGAAACTTCTTGATCGAAATACTGTTTACATCGTGTTTACACAAAGATGACGTCACGTTATCGTACGGAGCGTTTTGGCGGTAAATTTAAAACCATTGAAAATAAATTAGATTTAATCACTTCTAATGCAGAAAATGGAGATTAATTACAAAAAAAATATGTTTCTGTTAAATATTCCTTCACAGTCTTCAAAATTAAATAGTTTTTAAAAAAGTGGAAAATACCCTATTGTTTACTTAGTGACGCCTGTTTATCTATAGTACAAAATACAGTCGCATATCGTTTCTATATGCTTAGATTTTTTAAACTATGCAACGGATTTTAATGCGGTTTTCATAGAGTGATTCACGAATCAGGTTTTTAAGTATAATACGCGGGCGAAACCGCTAGCAAAAGCTAGTTCTATACAAAACCATAAATTTAATGTAAAAAGAAATTACATACATATAAGTAAAAATGGTACCTAACTAACTATCACAGTTCTAAAGACACAAACGGGACGGCTCAGAGGTAAGCTCCCTTTAGGTAAATGATCAAGTAAAATATGAATTGCTGTGTACATACCTGTGCTACCAGGCGGTGTGAATTTATTAGCAAAGTCCCAATCCGTCATGTGCTCCATCAGCCAGTTGGAAGCCGCCTCCATGCCGCAGTTGTTCGTGAAATAGAGCGCTTTTTTGCATGCCTCTAGCGGGAAGCCCATGTCTAACTGAAAAGTACGATAAATCATTGTTAGTTTTACTTATCTAATAACCAGGCTATATCAGAATATCAGTATTCTTTTATGCTAGTGTAATACCATCCACTTATTGACAGCTTTTCTTTTAGAAGATGACTGATAAACCACTTTTGATGTTCATGAACAAATACTATATAATCTTTCTTTTTTGATAATCCTGTTGATAGGTATATTAACTACACTAGAGATATTTCATACCAAGCTATGATCAGAGAGTACATTTGGCTATAGCCGAGGCTGATAGATACATGATAAGGTAGTATTTCTAAGTTCAGTCGCTGGGGAAAGTACCGGTAAATTCGACAATATGTATCATTGCGACTTACAAGTTGTGCGAGTAGCGCCTCGTCGAAGACAGGCGCGGGAGTCTCTGGCGCCGCGTCGGGCAGCTGCGTCTCGTCGGGCTGCAGGCCGCGACCGCGCAGGCAGCTCAGGTCCATCTGAGGAGCGGGAGGGCAACGTGTAGCATACAACTGTATAGTGCGGGATATAAGGGGATTTTGACCTATATTTAGAGCATCAAAACCCGAACAAGTTGGGTGGGTATTGCAATAACTAAACATATATAATTATGGCGTGGTATTTTGTACACCATTATGCAAATTTTAATGTAAAATCTTGCATACCATGTGTGTGAATATGTACACTCATGTTTTGGATAAATAAATTGTCTAGAAATCATATTCACAACATTTTTCTCTCGGAAAAAAGGCTGCTCAAAGGAAAAGGTTGTGCAGCTAATATAAATGAGTGTGTACGTACCTCCCAGGGCATATCGACGGCGACATCTAGTTTAGCGGGCGTCCAGTCCTCCTTGATGGTGAACTTCTTCAGCTGTATCAGTAGGAAGTCGGGGAACGTGCCTAGACGGGTGATTCTGAAATATTAAGACGAAATGGTATCGTGGTCACGTATGTTTCGAGGGGGTGAAGCAGACGCGGGCGGGTAAGTGGCACGCGGGGCCCCGCTCTCTGCCGCACTCGGCCAGCAAGCTATAGTCCGACCGCTGTAAGCGTGACCCTCTCTCGTGAACCAAAATATTTCTGCAGAGGATCGCGCATACGGCAATCGGACTGTCGTGGCAAGTTGTAGAATTACGTGATACTAGTTGCGCAGTTTATAGAAATATATTTATTTTCTCAAAGTATGTAATGAGTACATAATATGGTGCAGTAAATAAATGTAAAATAATATTTTAATTAGGCGCATACACTAGTGTTTTTATTATTATATCTATTTACATACGAATACTGGCCTACTTATGAGTTCCTATAATAATTCCAATTAGTTTGTTGTTTGAATGGGTACTCGTATTAAAGATGAATCCAAACTGGTTTTTCCAAAAATCGGTTCTTTATACAGGATATTTTTTTATCACTACCCAAATTTTCATAGGGTGCTCTATCCATGAATATGAACAACTTTTACTATGGGACCAACTCTGAAATCACGGAAAAAATCGGCTGTTTTTAACAAAAGTTCAATACATACTCGACCAAAATGTATGAATTAGCAGATTTCATTCATGGGTAGAACAACCTATGAAAATTTGGGTATTGATAAAAAAAATTCCCTGTAGAAATAAAAACAACTAATTAAAACAACTTTTATCCTACTAATATTATAAACGCGAAAGTTTGTATGTATGGCTGTATGGATGTTTGTTCCTCTTTCACGCAAAAACTACTGACCTGATATACATGAAATTTGGCACACAGATATTTTATAACCTGGAATAACACATAGGGTACTTTTTATGTATATGTTCCCTCGGGATAATTCCCGACCTCCACGTGGGCGAAGCCGCTGGCAAAAGCTAGTATATCTATACAAATAAATAAAATTGGAGTGTCTGTTTTTAATATTAAGATAACCACTTTTTACTAAGTGTATATGGATGTATACACGATACATATACCAAAACAATTTTTTTTACAATTTTTGTCTGTCTGTCTGTTTGTTCCGGCTCATCTCTGAAATGGCTGGACCGATTTTGACGGGACTTTCACTGGCAGATAGCTGATGTAACAAGGAGTAACTTAGGCTACTTTTATTTTAGAAAGATTCTTTTATTTTAGAAAAAAATAACTATCTTCGAAAACTACGTTGACATACGTTTCAAAATTTGAAAAACCCTGGCTGAATCCTACGAATTAGATCAAATCAAATCAAATCATTTTATTTACATAATATGGGTTTTTCAGATGTTACATTGTTTGTTGTTTCACCATACTCAGCCTATATATAAGCATGCAAAATTTGGTTAATCTTACACTTATGTTAAAGTTCTTCAATTGCATTCGATTAGTCATAAGATTAAAATTAAATTAAAATGAATTTAGATTATTAGGTATACATATTTAAAATAAAATCATGGTGAGTTTTACATTACATTACATTTACATTAATCAAAATAAGATCAAAATAATGTATTGTACACCTTAAAAGGGCCTACAAGTATGTCCGCAATAGTATATGTGTATCTCTTAGGCACAACTCACAATAACCATTTTAAACCTTTTACTTTTTACGAGAAATCAGGGCTTATTAAAGAAGCGATTTTGAGCAATACAGCATTAATCCTTATCCAATTAAGTACCTTAAATACATTGTACATTTAATGTAGATCAATATGGCCCTTTACAGCATGTAATTTAAATGAATATCTTAGAAAATATTAGAGATTTAAAAAGCGGGCGCAGAGCAGCTGGGGGGTTGTACGTCCGTCCCGTCCATCCGTTGGCAGCGGCCGGGTAGTACAGGATAAGTAGGATTGTAATTCATATTACTTTGGATTCATAGTAATTGCGAATATCATGTGTGTTCATTATACTCAAAATAAACCTAATGGTATTATTCCAAGTAAGAAACCGCGAAATGGCTTAGATGTTTAGATTTTGGATGTTTGTTTCTCAATGATGCAAAGACGGCCTAACGGATTTAGATCGAATTTGACACAAAGATATATCATGGATACGTAAGAGATAGGATACCTATTTTATCCCGGTAGTAGGTTCCCGGGTGATATTTTCCGACAGCTATACGGGCCAAGCCACTGGCAAAAGTACTATTCCTATAATTATGTTCGGTGTCTGGTAAATGATTGAGTGTCTGTATAGGTAAAATAGGAGCGTTAAGAAAAACCAGGAAGACTTATATTCAACTAAACCAAGCCCTATGTCGCAGTCTTCTTACTCTGAATACTATTACTCTTATTTTAAAAACACCAACACACATGATGTTCTCATAAACTATGAATCCTAAGTAATGTGAATTATAATTCTACTACTACTAATATTATAAACTAGCTTTTGCCCGCGGCTTCGCCCGCGTGGATGTCGGAAATTAATGCAAGAGGACGTATAACCGCGATAAGAATGTGTTATTCCAGGTTATATAGGTAATATAGACTCTGTGTGCTATTTTCGATCCAGATCCATTCAGCCATTTTTGTGTGATTGAGAAACAACAACCCAATCATACATATTTTCACATTTATAATATTATTTGCCCGCGGCTTCGCCCGCGTGGATTTTGGAAATTAATGCAAGAGGACGTACTACCGCGATAAGAATGTGTTATTCCAGGTTAAATAGGTAATATAGACTCTGTGTGCTATTTTCGATCCAGATCCATTCAGCCATTTTTGCGTGATTGAGAAACAAACACCCAATCATACATATTTTCACATATATAATATTATTAGTAGTAGGATTATAACTCATATTACTTAGGATTCATAGTTTATGAGAACATCATGTGTGTTGGTGTTTTTAAAATAAAAGTAATAGTATTCAGAGTAAGAAGACTGTGACATAGGGCTTGGTTTAGTTGAATATAAGTCTTCCTGGTTTTTCTTAACGCTCCTATTTTACCTATACAGACACTCAATCATTTACCAGACACCGAACATAATTATAGGAATAGTACTTTTGCCAGTGGCTTGGCCCGTATAGCTGTCGGAAAATATCACCCGGGAACCTACTACCGGGATAAAGTAGGTATCCTATCTGTTACGTATCCATGATATAATATATCTTTGTGCCAAATTCGATCTAAATCCGTTTGGCCGTCTTTGCATCATTGAGAAACAAACATCCAAAAATCTAAACATCTAAGCAATTTCGCGGTCTCTTACTTGAAATAATACTATTAGGTTTATTTTGAGTATAATGAACACACATGATATTCGCAATTACTTTGAAGCCAAAGTAATATGAATTACAATCCTACTTATCCTGTACTACCCGGCCCCTGCCAACGCGCTCTGCGCCCACTTTTTAAATCTCTAATATCTTCTAAGATATTCATTTAAATTACATGCTGTAAAGGGCCATATTGATCTATATTAAATGCACAATGTATTTAACGTACTTAATTGGATAAGGATTAATGCTGTATTGCTTAAAATCGCTTCGTAAATAAGCCCTTATTTCTCGTAAAAAGTAAAAGATAAAAAATGGTTATTGTGGGTTATCCCTAAGAGATAGACATATACCATTGAGGACATTTTTGTAGGCCTTTTTAAGGTGTACAATACTGTAGTACATTATTTTGATCTATTTCGTAGGATTCAGCCAGGGTTTTTCGAATTTTGAGACGTATGTCAGCGTAGTTTTAGAAGATAGTTATTTTTTTCTAAAATAAAAGAATCTTTCTAAAATAAAAATAGCCTAAGTTACTCCTTGTTACATCAGCTATCTGCCAGTGAAAGTCCCGTCAAAATCGGTCCAGCCAATTCCGAGATTAGCGGGAACGAACAGACAGACAGACAGACAGACAGACAGACAGACAAAAATTGTAAAAAATGTTGTTTTGGTATATGTATCGTGTATACATCCATATACACTTAGTAAAAAGTGGTTATCTTAATATTAAAAACAGACACTCCAATTTTATTTATTTGTATAGATATAGACTCTGTGTGCTATTTTCGATCCAGATCCATTCAGCCATTTTTGCGTGATTGAGAAACAAACACCCAATCATACATATTTTCACATATATAATATTATTAGTAGTAGGATTATAACTCATATTACTTAGGATTCATAGTTTATGAGAACATCATGTGTGTTGGTGTTTTTAAAATAAAAGTAATAGTATTCAGAGTAAGAAGACTGTGACATAGGGCTTGGTTTAGTTGAATATAAGTCTTCCTGGTTTTTCTTAACGCTCCTATTTTACCTATACAGACACTCAATCATTTACCAGACACCGAACATAATTATAGGAATAGTACTTTTGCCAGTGGCTTGGCCCGTATAGCTGTCGGAAAATATCACCCGGGAACCTACTACCGGGATAAAGTAGGTATCCTATCTGTTACGTATCCATGATATAATATATCTTTGTGCCAAATTCGATCTAAATCCGTTTGGCCGTCTTTGCATCATTGAGAAACAAACATCCAAAAATCTAAACATCTAAGCAATTTCGCGGTCTCTTACTTGAAATAATACTATTAGGTTTATTTTGAGTATAATGAACAGACATGATATTCGCAATTACTTTGAAGCCAAAGCAATATGAATTACAATCCTACTTATCCTGTACTACCCGGCCCCTGCCAACGCGCTCTGCGCCCACTTTTTAAATCTCTAATATCTTCTAAGATATTCATTTAAATTACATGCTGTAAAGGGCCATATTGATCTATATTAAATGCACAATGTATTTAAGGTACTTAATTGGATAAGGATTAATGCTGTATTGCTTAAAATCGCTTCGTAAATAAGCCCTTATTTCTCGTAAAAAGTAAAAGATAAAAAATGGTTATTGTGGGTTATCCCTAAGAGATAGACATATACCATTGAGGACATTTTTGTAGGCCTTTTTAAGGTGTACAATACTGTAGTACATTATTTTGATCTATTTCGTAGGATTCAGCCAGGGTTTTTCGAATTTTGAGACGTATGTCAGCGTAGTTTTAGAAGATAGTTATTTTTTTCTAAAATAAAAGAATCTTTCTAAAATAAAAATAGCCTAAGTTACTCCTTGTTACATCAGCTATCTGCCAGTGAAAGTCCCGTCAAAATCGGTCCAGCCAATTCCGAGATTAGCGGGAACGAACAGACAGACAGACAGACAGACAGACAGACAGACAGACAGACAAAAATTGTAAAAAATGTTGTTTTGGTATATGTATCGTGTATACATCCATATACACTTAGTAAAAAGTGGTTATCTTAATATTAAAAACAGACACTCCAATTTTATTTATTTGTATAGATGTGAAAAAATGTAGGATTGGGTGTTTGTTTCTCAATCACGCAAAAATGGCTGAATGGATCTGGATCGAAAATAGCACACAAGAGTCTATATTACCTATATAACCTGGAATAACACATTCTTATCGCGGTAGTACGTCCTCTTGCGTTAATTTCCGACATCCACGCGGGCGAAGCCGCGGGCAAAAGCTAGTAATAAAATAAAATCATTCATAATGCTAGCGGGGTTCTATAACGGGTCCACTATCGGCTCTAAATTCTTTGTCAGAGCCTCTCAAAGGCATACCACGGTTTCGGCGGGAATCTACCAACTCTGGAAGAATGTGTTTGTGATACAAGTTGACAAGTTTTGGTACCATTTTATTTTTCCAAAAGACGTAACTTTTTTGGATGTATACAATTTCCATTTTTTCATCTTCTCCTCCCCATATCCCGAAAATGCAATATCGCCGCATGCGTCGGCCGCCGCCGCTCGCTTTCATGATTGTATTATGATACATTGTAGGTAGATAGGTATTTTGCGCCCATGCTATACTGATATAAAGTCGGATAACAAAAAAAAATTTTTCAAAAAACATAAATGCCAATGTGTTCTATTACTTATACTGAACCACCAAAAAAATTTGCGCACTGGTAAAAAAAAAATCCTGTATGTAGGTATTCCATGTACCCTACACGGAAGTTTTAGACCATAATATCTATCTCTATTACAAAACGAAAGTTGTGTGCTTATACAATAAATACGAGTTACTACGTCAGTGTCAAATGTCAAAACTTGTGTTTTTTGTAAACAAATAAATATTCAAATTCATAAATTTCAGCTTCTTGAGCCTCAGTCTTGAATATTTTTTTATTTTATTGCGCTTATTCACCATTTTTGTGACTAAAGTATCAGTTTACACTTCAATGTTTGCTTGAGTAGTTGGCGACAACGGGCGTAATAAAGTTGTACACGGGTGCTCTCTAAGCCGCGCTGCGGCCGACTGACAAGGTGCGGGAGCGGAGGCATGTGCAATATCATTGCACGCTTTTTATAAATATTGCTTTTTTAAATTCTATTTGCTCTGTTACATTAAAATAAACCCATAATCCCCTAATATCTTTAATGGTGCACGTATAGACGAAATATGATTGAAATTGCTTTAATTACAATCGAATAAAACCGTTTTTTTCTAATAAAAACGCTAATTTTGAGGAAACTTTGCGTTTTTTTTGGATCGAGCCAAATTATGTCAATCGTGTATTGGCTCTCATAATTCACTAAAAAATATCTTCAATTTTAATAATCATGAAAAAAAAAGAACGCAAATTTGTAGTTTTTGAGGACAAAAATTGATTTTGCGTGCTTCCGAAATGCGTCAAAACATCTTCTTTGAGACCCATTTCGTCTTAAAGACAAAAATATATAGCTTACATATTTTTAACATTTGCAATCTAAAATCTTGCCTCAGGTCTCATCGAGGGAAAATTCACGACGGAAACTCGGCGTGTTAACGCCCGTAATGCATATATCAGGCCAAAAGTAAGTCACCTGCATTCACCGAAATCCCGTCGCATATTTATCGCAAGACCGAGTTTCCATTTGTATATTACTAATATTATAAACGTGTAAATGCAAAAAAAATAAATTAAAAATTTAAAAAACCCCCGACACAAAAACCTAAAATCCCTTTAAAAAGTAAAAAATAATCAAAAAACTCAATCTTGAAGTACCTAAGTATGTATTAATAATTAAAAAAAAAAAAATACGTCGCGTTGGGGGACCGCTCCAAACCTAACAATTTACTTAAAAATAGTCTATTACCTAACTGAAGAAAACTTTTATAAAATGACTTCTAAATATTGCATTTAGGATACGACCGTCAACAACGTCTGCCCTCGCAGAGCGGTCCCCCAACACGACGTATTTTTTTTTTTTGAATTATTAATACATACTTAGGTACTTCAAGATTGAGTTTTTTGATTATTTTTTACTTTTTAAAGGGATTTTAGGTTTTTGTGTCGGGGGTTTTTTAAATTTTTAATTTAATTTTTTATTTTATACTTTTTATAGGTATACTTATTATAATGTAGATTTTGTTAAGTTGTGAATACATAGAACTTCGCCGTGGCCAACAGGAAGATGGGAAGCTTCCAAAACCAATATCAATTGAATTTGATGATGCCATTATCGGCCGGAGTTGTGTTGACGAGAATGGATGGATTCTGATAAGGCCACATAATGTAACTTTTCAAGGTCTTAGAGGATATGGAAATATTGAAAGAACAATGTTTCCTATCATTTTATGTTGGGCGATAATGGCATATAAGTTGCAAGGCACGACAGTTGAAAAAGCTGTGGTTTACTTAGGTAAAAGTACTTTCGCAAAAGGCCAAGCCTATGTAGCCTTAAATAGAGTATTTTTACTCTGTTTCAGGCTACATAGGCTTGGCCTTTTCCTTGGATGGTGTAGCAATTTGTGAGCTCGACCAAAGAAAACTATTTAATAACCCACATGACAAATCATCTTTAGCAGAATTGCAAAGACTGAGATGTAGTCATTGATACTCTTACGTGACAATCGGACTTCCATGTCCCAATTTTCCCACCACCAATTTTCTCATCAAGCGAAGCTTGAACATTCTCGATTAAGTCATCAATATTCTCTTTCAGTGCGCTTTCATTTGAGACCCCACTCGAGTATATTTGTAGACATTCGGTTATTCTTCCCCACTTTCACCCCCCACAACTTTTAAACGGCTCAACCGATTTTCATCAAACATGTCTAAGAACACTCGCACATAAGTCACCTTTAATACAAAAAAATAATAATTGAAATCGCTTCATCCGTTCGGGAGCTATGATGCCACAGACAGACAGACACATCCCTCTTTTTCCGTCGGGGGTTAAAAATGGAAGAACAGAGTTAAATGAAATTTGGTACATAAATAGATTATAATTTGGATTAACATATAAGATATTTTTAATCCCGGAAGTATGTTCCCGTGGAATTTTTTTCTACCGCCACACAGGAAAACCGCTGGCAAAAGTTGTAGAGTAAATACAATAACTGCAGGTTTACTGACTTGTGAGCGGTAACCTTCTTGTTGACTGCACTGCTGAAGAACTGCTCAACGGTTTCTTCTTTCATAAAGCTGTCCAGACAGGCTTGGAACGGGATGTGTGGCCGCACCAGCTGAGACGGGTCCCTGGAAATAATTGCGTTATATTACTCATTTATTCTTGCTATAAAAAAAACCTGTGCTATGAATTTCCTTTTAAGTTTTGATTTTATTATGAGGTTTGGAGCAGAGCAGGCGCTTTCATCATTTCAGCCGTAGGGCGTCTACTACTGAACATAGGCCAATTATTTCATCATCACTGCTCTCAAACGGAATAATGGAAAACATGGTGTGAAACCGGTATGTTCTAGAACAAAAAAAATCGAAGATATGTGACACCTACTTATCCAGCACTGGGCCCGAGTGGTGGATTATGGCTATGGCCTACTTTCTTTCACAGAGAGCAGGCCTGTGTGCCCAGCAGCGGGAACTTTATTGGGTGATTATGCTATGAAGTTAGATTTAAGTCAGAAATTGCCGTGTCTCTTCGCCACATGGGACGCTTTTGCTCTGCAGTGAGACAATATCGGACCGTAGTTTGACCAAACGAAATAAAATATTATGGCGTATGAGAAGGTTAGAAATATGTCAGCTGCAGTTCAGTGCAGTCATTACCGAGATGGCACTCAAAAACTATTTCTGCGTTGTACTTACAGTCTCTGCCCGGAGGCCTCGGCCTGCGCGCGCCGCAGCTCGTACTGCGCCAGCTGCGCGGTGTTGGTGGCGGCGTGCAGCGCGACGGGCAGCGGCAGGTGCTGCTCGGCGCGGCGCGTGTAGCGCACGCCGCCCGACGCGCCGCAGCGCACGCGCTCCTCCACGCAGAAGCGCAGGCAGTCCGCCGGGTTGGCCTTGTGGCGGCTGTGGCGCTGGACGGGAATACCCACAGTATTACTTCGTAGAAAACACTCATTGGAGCTACAGCTTAATTTTATGTTAGAACCGTGGAACTCCAAAGGATAGCGGGCAGAGCCAAGTTGCTATCTGGTACAATGATGAAGAATGGCCCGGATGGCAACTATTAAGAACTCTCGAACTCTCTCTAAGGAATCATTGATTCCTAACGGCTATCATTTTCATGATTACTCTACCTCGAACACAGCTTGCGAACTCTCTCAGAAGTGAGATGGGTCTGTAGACCCATCTGTACACGCTTCAGAAGTTGTACTCTTTAAGCTATAACGGAGTTGAAAAAACTCGCTAGCTCTCTCAGGACTGGAGCCCGCTTAGAGGAGTTCTATCTCTCGCTTGTTGTTCTTTAGCTGCCCGAGAGAATGAATTCATCATGAAGCGCCCCTGTGACTCTAGGAACTAGACCAACATTTGTCGCTTGTGATTCCTGCGCCCCAAATCGAACGATCCAACTTTCGATTCACCGCCTTCTTGTACTCTTTGGCCATGACGTCCCCCATAACAACGTTGTAGTGGGCCTTCGTCGTAATGTGCATTGCCTAGCCAATATTTTCGTACATGGCCTCGACTGTTTCTTCAGAGAATGTCTAATTCGGCGCATATACCTCTATCACTTTCAGGTAGTACCTGTCAATGATTTTCAGTATGGAGGTCACACTGGAAGTTTTTAGAATATGCCAGTAAGAAAAGTAGCCGAAGAAAAATGTATTGAAATTTCGAATTAGGAACATTGAGAATCTGTAGATGTGTAATGAATACACATTTCATTTGTTTTTACAAATTTGCGGCAATTTAAATGGTGTCTGTCGTGCGTCGAAATGGATTTAGAGAAAATTTTCGCTAATGATTTGTTACGACTTTCGTTGCGGTCTTACTCAACAACAATGTAACGATAAACTTCGACAAGATATTTGTATCCATTGTTTGTCTCATCATCATCATTCATCATTTCAGCCGTAAGATATCCACTGCTGGAATTAGGCCTCCCCCAATTTGGGGGGCTTTGCCATAATCGCCACGCTTGGCAGGCGGGTTGGCGATCGCAGTATGTTTGTCTATTGTTTGTCTGACTGTACTCATTTCATGACGAAGCCCCACCCCTTGTCACTGTTTACAACTGGTTTAATGAGTTTAAACGTGGTCGAAGCATATGTTCACTGACGATTCGCGAGAAGTACGTTCTTCTACGGCGACTAATGAAGATAACGTGAGTAGTGCGGCTAATGATAGAAAATGAGAGAAGGGTGACATATCAACAGATTCGGGCAGATTTAGGCAGTGATGTGAGTCAAGTCCAAAATGTCTTACATGAACATTTAGGCGTTAGAAAACTATGTATTACAAAAAATACCTCATAATTTTACGGATGATCAAAAACGCCGTCGTTTATTTCGATTGGTGTCGCTCAATACTTGAATAGTAAGTATGACGGAGATGACTCGAATGCTGTATATGATTTCGTCTGAAGTTTTCGTTTCGATGAAGGAAATTGGATATAATGTTACGAAACCGAAATCAAAAGTAAATCTGCGCAAAGCATGTCGACTATTCGAAAATTTGCTGACAAAAGTAAAAAGGCAGAAGTCAAGGGAAAAAGATGATTGATTGCCTTATTCTTTGGACGTATGTGTCATTTCGCAACAATTGTACTAGAAGATAAAAGGACTATAACTGCAAATTGGTATGTCAGTCATTGTTTACCAGTTGTCTGGGAAAATGTTAGGCAGCAGCGCCCAAGAATCAGGATCCTCCTCCACCACGACAACCCTAGAGCTCATATCGAATATTTGTTTATCTTTGTGGACTTAAAGATGTGGTTGCGAAAAAGCTGTGGAAAAGATCCCTAAAGAGTGGACCCACGGCTTCAGTTTCATCGCATGCGACGGTGCTTAAAAAGGAACGGAGACTACATCGAAAAGCAATAAAAATATTAACACTGAAAGGTTTTAGAAAATAAAAATGGGAATGATGTAGAAGCCTGCCTAAATTATTCCCGTTTTTATTTTCTAAAAACTTTCAGGGTCGTACGCTAAACGTGTCGACACACTTATGATTTCCACAACCCTTGTAATGAGTTCTTTGTTGACCAGGAAGCCGACATCGTCTTGGGAGAGCTGATCACCTTCGCAAAAGTAGAATAGGTGGCCTGATTCCAGGGTTATCGTATCCTCCTCCTGTCTTCCGACTTTCGATAACCCCAGTATATGCCAGTTTGTGCTACCTAACTCTAAACTTTGTGTAAGAAATCATGGTCCGGCTTCATCGAAAGTCCATTGAACGTAGCCATATAAAGTATTTGTTACCCCCCATCCTGCCGCTACCTTGACTAGGAATAGCGGAACCTCCGGGAATTTGGAGCCGTTGTTTTGGCACCATGTGAGGTTGAAATGTCCGTAGTGGCCGCTGGGCAAATGAGTTGGTGACCGCATAGCCAATCCTTTTGCAACGATTGCGCTGCTGCCAATCATCGTTCTGGTAAATTTAGGTTGGCTTCTTGGATGGTTATACCGCCATCGGTTGGTCACCAGCGCCTCGTTAGTCAGTGGCAGGGTGTACCGCGCACAGGTGAGGTTGATATTTGGAGAGTCCGGTTGTTATGTGCTCTCCCTTACACCCCAAACCATATACAATATGATTAAAATGAAATGTCATGTAACATTGAAAGACAAGAAAGTATACGTATAGTAATGTAGTGTAACACAATTTCCTTTCATTATTCGTTCAAAAATATGATCAAATCAGGGCAAACATTGAGATGATAATTTATTTTCGTCGATTGAATTGCAGTTCCCTATTCAATAAAAACTTTTTTACAAAAAAAAAAAACAACCGACTTCCTTAAAAACACTACAAAGTGAAAAATAACTTTAATTTCGGAAGTCGGTGTCTTAGGATCTGTATTTATGGTTTTTTTGCCACCGACTTCCGAAATTAAAGTTATTTTTCACTTTATAGTGTTTTTAAGGAAGTCGGTTGTTTTTTTTTTGTAAAATGTTTTTATTTTTAAATTTTTAGTTGTGGTATTCATCCTGCACTAATTCCAAACAAACAATGCATATATATAAATATATATAATCGCGGTTGATTTGCTGTCATTTTATAAAGAGTTCCGGTGTCTGTCTCCCGAGCTCATCATCAGATCAATATGAAAATGAACATCTGAATTGAGAACCTCCTCCTTTTTGAAGTCGGTTAAAAAACATGCATATCTGGTCAACTGATATGATGTTAATTTTTAGCGGCGCAACGAGTATAAGAGTTCATTCAGTTTACAAACTCTACATTTATTCATTTAACCCGACTAAACGTAAGAATGGACCCTAAGAGGATTAAATGAAACAACAAAACGAACATTGAAAGTTACCGTACCTGTAGCAGCGACAGTAGATGTAGGTAGAACTCGTGCGCGTCCTGTTGCCGCTTGCTCATGAACTCGGGATGGTCCTTGCCCACCAGGTTGCGGTACATGTGTGGCGACACGCCCGCTTGGAAACCGCCTTCTGTACTCGGGAACGAGTAGCGGCCGGACACTAAGCCCACGCCTAGTTTGGCACTGTAGTGAGAAATGTTTTGCTTATAATTTCTTTACTAATACAGTGGACCCCCGGTAATCCGATAAAAGTTTTGCAGGGCAGTGTCGAACTATCAAATTTGTAGGATTATAAAGTGTGTGTACTGCCTAAGAAAACCCCCTATAGTCCGGATTTTATTTACAAAAGAGTACCTTGTAATCCGACAAATAACAGATCCATTTCCCGTTCAGTCATGCATTATCTATATTAGCGAAGACTGTCAAAAAATATTCAATAATAAGGGACATGTCGGATTACAGGGGGGTGCCGGATTAGACAGGGGCCGGATTACCGGGGGTACACTGGATTATAAAGCTGAGAAGTTTGTTTGGTTGAACGCGGTAATCTCAGGAACTACTGGTTCCCCTAGCTGGCCTCTAACCACCCTGTCAGTAACGAATTTCCTTAGACTTTTTTTTACAACACTCAATGAAACTCGATATGAAGCTTTAGATTGTCGAACACCACGAAAGCGACAACTATGATGAAAAAAAAAATGAAAATTTTTGCATACGCCTTCTTGAATTCTCATTATGACCTCGATTTTGGCTTCAGCACTCTCGAAAACCATGAAAATGACATTTATGATGTTTTTTTTTTTAATTTCAGCGCCACTCATTTTGATATCATTTTGGCTTGAACACCCTCGAAAACCATGAACTAAATCTATCTCAGTATCTTTTTTTTTTTATTGTATGGAGGGCGTACTTTTTCGTTACGTAAGCTGCATTAAAGAACTTCGTTCTAGTAATATTAATAGCTCATCTGAGTCAAGTATGGGTAGTACTTACGTTTGCACATTGAAGTCATTGACGGGATCCTCTGGGAAAGTGGAGAATATCTCGGGCGCTCCGTCTACGAACCGACGGACGAAGTCCGGCATGCGGAACATTACCTACAAAAATAAAACAGACATAAGACACGTAAAGTGTGAATCAGGTTATTGGTATTGATCGTCGTAATTGGCTCACAACATGAAAGCCATAACAACTAAGTTATATGCAGTAATTAGTAGAAGAAAAAGTAGGAATTAATTCATTCTAGTTATGGAGGTTGCGCTAATATAGCACGCGAAAATCAAGTTTCCTTGCGTTTTTTTTTTTTTCATTTTGTAGGTCAGTGTCAAGTTGTATGTTGATTTAAATATGTATGATTCGTGACCTAACATACATGGCTTCATTGAATTATAGTCTTTAAAATCAACAAAACAACCAACTTAATTAATCTAATCCCTTTGAATGATAAATAAAAAAAGTACATATTTAGAACCATAAATTAGAAACCATGTAACATCTACTCGATCCGTTTTTTTATTATATTTGTACATTCAGAACATCAAGATGAAAAGCACAAAAGTAATGAAAACTTTTAACTTTCAAAACATTTTACCAAATAATTGTTTTTAGAAAATAATGGAAATATACATGGGGTGCTTTTTGAGGTATTTTTTAGGGTTCCGTTGCCAAATGGCAAAAAACGGAACCCTTATAGATTCGTCATGTCTGTCTGTCTGTCCGAGTATGTCACAGCCACTTTTTTCCGAAACTATAAGAGCTATGCTATTGAAAATTGGTAAGGACATGTATTCTGTGAACCGCATTAAGATTTTCACACAAAAATAGAAAAAAAAACAATAATATTTGGCGTTCCCCATACATCGAACTGAAACTCATTTTGTTTTTATCAAACCCATACGTGTGGGGGTATCTATGGATAGGTCTTCAAAAATGATATTGAGGTTTCTAATATCATTTTTTTCTAAACTGAATAGTTTGCGCGAGAGACACTTCCAAAGTGGTAAAATGTGTCCCCCGTAACTTCTAAAATAAGGGAATGATAAAACTAAAAAAAAAATATATGATGTACATTACCATGTAAACTTCCACCGAAAATTGGTTTGAACGAGATCTAGTAAGTAGTTTTTTTTTTAATACGTCATAAATCGTAAACCACAATTTACCTTTCATTCAGTCAACTCAAATATAAAAATTAAAAAAAGAAAACATTTAATTTCATAAACATAAACCGTGAATACCTGCAGGTTTGTACGGAACCCTCGGTGCGCGAGTCCGACTCGCACTTGGCCGGTTTTTAATTGAAAGCACCCCACGCTTTTTTCCATTATTTTCTACACTTTCGTTTGGTTTTCTATGCGTATTTTTTAGTTTTTTAAACTATTATTTACTCTCTATTTTTTTGTTCGGTTCGCCACAAAAGAAGGTAACGAAAAATTTTTTTTTTGCTATCGTGGTTATCCTTACCAGGATAATGGCACAAAGAATCATGTTCAATCTTGACCTGATTTTTTTTTAACGCGTCTAGTTATGTAAAATATCTTAAAAAATTGCTAATTTTTTGCTGATTTCGTATCACATAATTGAATTTTCAAATAAAGCCAGGAAAAAAAGAAATTCTAAAAAATGTTTATCATTCTCAATAGACTTTTTGAAACGTAACGTGTTTTACACACGTTTCATTTCACATAATACGAAAAAACTTGTTCGTTCATGTGGTTAATAAATGTTCAAAATAACGAAGTGGTATTTTTTTTACTTCACTTTTTAATTTATGACTAGCTATGATTTTTTATAGTTTTATATTAGGGTGTGGAAAGAAAAATAAACGTACAGTTGATAGGGCGCGTAAAACGAACTTCTTTACGTGAATGACAGGCTGTCACTTGTTTGACGTTTTGCAGTCATTCCTTTGCTGTCACTACGTATTGTACTGAGCGATTTTGGATTTTCTGATACCCTAACAAGTTTTGCATTTTCCACGGACTCCGATACCTACCACATACGATTACTTTGGCCTGTGTTACACGGATACCGATTTAGTCCTTTTTGTTGGGATCTAGACGTTATCGCTTTTGTTGGAAAGAGCTATGGACATGAGCCTTCTACGAGATGGCTTTGCCTGTAACATAAGTGTTAATACGCTTCGGCGTTATCGAGCCCTTCAGCTTCATAGCAGAGTCATCTCGCTAATTAGCAGTTGGATATCTCCAGTAATAGTAAGTATAATAACAATCAAGTACCTAACTATTTAGTATCCAGTCAACAGATGCTAGTGGAATGATTGTTTTATAAAAAAGGATTGATATCTAAATATCAATCCTGTACAAAAAATATAAGTGCTAATGTATATTTTTCAAGTTTTATGAAATACTTATAGAACTAGTACTACTAGAAATAGGTGACGCCCCTAAGACGAACCGCTGACCGAATGTGCTAGTTGCATGTAGCTTTTCCCTATGTTTAGCTAAAGTGTTCTTTTAGGCAGCTGTTTAAAGCGAAACATGTAAAAATACAAATTAAATATACTTATTTCCATCATCATCATCAGCCTATAGCAGTCCACTGCTGGACATAGGCCTCCCCAATTGCACGCCATTTAGCTTGATTTTCGGCAACTCTCATCCTTATTTCCATTGCAGGCTTTAAAATCTCATAATTGATTTGTTATTCAGGTAATGGAAGAAGATTACATTTGTAAAGAGTGTTTTGATGTATCCACGAAGACTGTTAATGCTCAGATTTATAAAAACAATGTCTGTGTCCCATCTGCTGGTTCATCTCGCCGTGGTCATACTTAAGTACCTATGCCTCGTTTGTCGTCGATCATTGCTCAATCGTCAAAGTGACCACATTCTCAAAGAAAACTTGCACTGTAGGTTATGGCGCATGTTATGACTTTGGTGTGGTACTTAGGCTGGGCTAGGCATGAAACTAACATTGTGGCTCCAGCGGCATTTTTAGATGAAATGGTTGTACAAGAAGACATTGAATAAATAATAATAAATCAAATCCTGTTTTTTTATTTAACTTTCCCGACCTCTCCAAAAACATGCAGCACTTAATTATATATTTATGTCGTGATGGTCCAGAGGTTAACACCTCACCTCATGCACGAGGCGTGAGTTCAATACCGGGCCAATGTTTTTTTTTTCAATACCTACGTAGGAACTACAGTGAAGGAAAACATCACAAGAAAACCTGGACATGTATAATTAATCAATGAAAGTCAGAAATCGCCACCTCATCTTGACCAAACGTGGTGATTACTGCTCGTGCCTTCTTTGAATGAGAAAAGACTTTGCCCAGCAGTGGCACAGTATAAGGGCTGGTATTATTATTTACTTTATCCGGACAGACAAGGTGAATCAGCCTCTTAGAGTTCGATGGCTAAAAGCATCGTCCTCCTGGAGTCTGGTCCACTTCGACGACAGATTTTGACCGATATTTCAATGAACTATACCTAAATTATTGTAACTTGCTGTAGGTAGTGTAGAAAACAAGGATGGCTTAACATCACACGTGAAGTGTTTAAAACTCAGCATCGTCGGGCTATTACGAGAATATAACTGCTGTTTGCCACTGCGCGCCGAATTGATGATAATATTAAATTGAAGACGGATTTATTTCTGAGTGAGTGCAACTCTCTCAGCGATTAACAAATAATTTCATTTTAATAATCATCTAATTTTTGACGTTACAACAGTTGTCAAACCTGATCTGAAAGCTGTAAATCTATTATAACCTCAAAAACTTATTTACGTAATAGCATTTTTCCCTGGCCTCTAAATAAGAAGATGATGACTTATTGTGTTATTATAAACAATAACTGATTTTATAGAACACTATTTGTAGGTAGACGCGACCTGTAAAACGAATCAAGTGACAGGTCATTCAATGTATGGAAAGTGGGCATGATTCTTTATGAAATTATTGTATTGTCATCGGTCCTTGATAAGTGTGCAAAGTGTTCAAAGATTCTGTTACATACCAAGCTTATACAAGCGTATTAAAAACGGTTTCCCATTTGTGTATAGCAGTGCTAATAACAGAGTACACACCTGCACAACGCTGTTGATGTAACAGGTGTTGCCGAGGTTGTTGAGTCCCGTCAGTGCAGGGCCGCATAAGGGTCGCAGCTCACTGCCCGACTCCTGCAGAGTGTTCCATTCTCCGCTGCGTTGGTTGAGTTCTAACTCCAATTCTATCATGGATTTGTCTGTCTGAAATTTAAAAAACAAAAATGTTAGAGTATTAAATCGAGAGAATGGGTGGCCCAGTGATAACGGACGCTTTTTATGAGTTGTAGATCGTAGGTTCGAACCCATGTAAGGGCTTTACTATGTGTTAATTATTTTATCACTACTCGCGCTCTCGAAACGGTGAAGGAAATCACCGTCAACTATCTACCTAAACTTTTCTGAATTATGTTGTGGTGAGTTTCCTGTATTACCAGATGCAGCTGAATACCAGTATTTTACATGGTGCGACCTATCTGACCTCCACAACCCAGTTACTGGGTAATATTATACCCCTAGGTAAGACTGGTTGTCAGACTATCGGGCTTCTGATTACGTAGTCAGAAGCCAGGAAGTTTGACAACAAGTCTTACAGGTGTAACAATTGTGAAAAATACACGAATGACAGCCAGGAGCAACGGCTTAACGAGCTTTCCGAGTCAAGGGGGAGTCTTTATAAAAATGGTCACCCATCCACTAAATAACCGCGGCAAGCGTAGCTTAACGTTATCGATCAACCCCTGCGGCTAATATTACTTAGCCAGGAGCCCGTACATATCACAGATAAGTGTTTCAATAGTATGGAAAACAAAATGTGCAAGAAAATGGTAAAATAAACAAACAACAGTACCTTCTGCAACTGCTGTACATTGATACCGAAGTGTTTGAGATGGTCAGCGAGGTAAGGGTCTTCTACCATCTCGTCTTCAGCATAGGAAAAGACATCTCCCTTGCCGTCTGCGGTGATGGTGCCCAGCTTCACGGCTAGCGGGAAACCCGTCTGTCGGTAATGCTCCACCTGTGGGCAACGAATATTATGTTACAAATTATGATAAATCAATTGATCATTGGCTAAAAATTCTGAAGCGTCGATATTGTTTTACTTTTCCGCGCTTTCAATAATTTACGGTACTTTTCTAATTCGATATGCTTACTACTTGTGCCTACTACGGCACCCTAATTGCGAAACGCACAATTTATCAGAATCTGAATGGGATTGAAGATTATTTCTAAACCATTGCGTCATTTGTTCGAATAAATTATCGGCTCAGCAACGTAAATAACGCAATGTATGTTGTTTAACTATGAATATTAAACCAATTCCTACCGATAAAAAGTTCCGCAATTATCCCTCCGGTAGGCATATCGAATTAGTTAGAATAGTTGGTAGAGGGTTCGTACTTAGACAGACTTGTATACTTTACAGGGTGGTACAACGACGCGGCAACTGTAATCGTGTATTGATAAACCCATGAAGACAAGTTGCGCATCGTTGTCTCTACCAGCCTGTATAAAATGCGTTTCATTACTACTACTCTATCAGTGACGGAAACCATTGTGATAACACCAAAATGGCGTATAAATCGAAAACATATGAAGTTCATATTAACCAGCACAGAGGAAGCCCAGTGCATTACAAACCATCATCATATGAAAGAAAGAAAGAAAGAACCTCCATAACCCAGTACCTGTGTAAGACTTGTTGTCAAGATTTTCGACCTTTTGACGACCCGTAACGACTGTCAAAAATCCATGAGAGTCAGCTGACTGATGGCTTAACGTGCTTTCCGAGACACAGAGGGGGTCTTGATATGTAAAGATGGGAACCTATCCCCCATGATCGATATCGAAATCTATACTTACTAATATTATAAATAAGAAAGTAAGTGTGACAATCGATTTTGGTGACATTTGGTATGGGGTAAACTTTGAAGCCCAAGTAAGGACATAGGCTAATTTTTATTCAGCGACTTCGTCCGTGTCCGCGAAAACCGACATTAAAACGGACGAAGTCGCTGGCCAAAGCTAGTAAGTATATAATCCTAAAAATTCGCAACAATACTAACAGCATGATCATTTCCGCCGGATCCGTCGAAGAACCGGCGTCCACACAGCACAGAGCCGTCGGTCAGGTTAAGCCACAGGTTGTTGGTGAGTTCGCACTTGTCGCACCGCCAGCCCGACGGCGGGATCTTCACGCCGTTGTCCAGCTGCTTCAGGTCTACCGCATGACTGCAATAGAGGGGCTGAATTAAGCAAACTGTGCGTGAAAACCAAAATTATATCACAGGGTCGGGCAGAAGAATTCAAATCAAAATTAATTTATTCAAACTAGGCTGAGAGACAGCACTTTTCGAACATTAAAATTACATAAGACGGTCCCAGCATCTCCTAGTGCTTTAGCTGGGAAGAAGTGTCGAAACAAGGTCCCCAGCAACACAGCTGTCTGTTTAGTTAGAAGAACCTGATTCTATAAATAGTAAATTATATTAAGACCCCACCTCGAAAATAGATGATAGTTGGATTGTTTCCCCCGCACGCGGGGAGTGGCGGACCTATCTTCATTGGTCGGCCGACACGTCATCGTCACAAACTTTATTGACTTATTTTACCAGTGGCCAAAAGTGGAACGAAGGAATTATCACTGACCGAAATTTAAAAACGTTACTTAGCATGGCCTTTCGCTAAGAATTATTCTTGTCACCGTCGCACAACTGTTTAAATAACAATGCAAGATAAAGACGGCAACATATTAAAAAAAAAATTAGCATGCCTAGTGACGTTAATTTGTCTCGGTCTTTGAAATTTTTGCGCATAGTAAACTATGGAGTAGACAACTAATACAAAATATTTAAAAACCTGAAACTTAAATTTTGATTAATGATATGCATGGGTAAAATTAATTGAAATCGAATAATGGTTTCTTATAGAATTAGAGGTCCTGATTAACAGAAAAATAAACAAAAAATTCCATCACGTAAGGTTTTGTAGAAATCTTCATAAATGCTACCATAGTACAGATATGATAGGATAACAATTATTATTTTCGGAAGGGCTTGTGGCTAATTTAAAACAGCTGCACGAGTCGGTCATTCAGGTTAAGCTACGCTTGCCGCGGTTGGTCCGTGGATGGGTGACTATGTTTACAAACCACGTTAAGCCGTTGGTCCGCCTACCAGGGTCGCGAGATTAGTTCGAAAGAGGTACCGTGGCCCTGGCATATGGGCAACTGAAGGAACACGGGTGGGTTTTAGTCAGTAAAAGTCTGACACGCCCTTCCGCTGCATCCACAGCGGGAGACGTCATTTGATGATCTACCATCCAAAAAAAAAAGCAGTTCGGCCCGACTATCTTTCGTAGATCTTAGACAGTCGTTACGGGTCGTCAAAAGTCTGACAACCAGTCTTACCAAGGGGTATCGTATTACCCAGTAACAAGGTTGTGGAAGTCAGATAGGCAGTCGCTCCATGTAAAATACCGGTACTCAACTACATCCAGTTAGACTGGAAGCCGACCCCAAAATAGTTGGGAAAAGGCTAGGCAGATAATGAACAATTATAATTTTCGACTGTTATTTTACTTGTTGGTAGTTTAAAAAAATATTTAGTAAATGTGATTGACCGTCGACTGATTGATTTCTCTATCGACAAAACCGAGCCACAGCTATTTACAGAACCAGAATTAAACAAATAAGTGCGTAAATTAGATCTTTCTAAAATTGCCGCAGAACTTTTAGGATCTCGACTCAAAGAAAAAAAAATTGGCTACGGGCACTACTTTTCTATATTATATAGAGAAATAGATGTAGAGAAAAAGCTTTTGTCCCAATTTTTGCTCAAGACGGTGATTCAGTTTTACTGTAAAGATATAAACGGGCTAATGCTTCAGTGACAAGCAAATAAGGTATAAGTATAAGTATAATTTATTTAACAAAAAGGAGAAATACAAATGCATGTTACGTTATTTGAATGTTACAATTATGCTCAAGTTTTGTGAATAATGACCCCGATGCTAGGAAAATCCTGTGTTATAGGGGTCATCCATTCGTCCGTTTATTTAACAACATTAGGGAACTAAAACGTGTAACAGCGGCAGTAGTGTGTGAGTAAGCGCGTGTAATGTGGTGTAATGGGGAAAGTGAATGTGTGTCTGTGATATGTGTAAACGTGTGTGATGTGTGTGAACGTGTGTGATGTGTTTGTGATGCATGTCGTGTGTGTTTAGAGAGGTGTGTAAGTGTTTGTGATACTAATACATTATTTATGTGTATTGGGGTTTCATCAGTAATTCTGTTTCAGCGTAATCTAGGGTGAGGAGGAATTCTTTAGTTATTTTTTTACATTTGTGTGTGTTTAGTATGTGTATGCTATGTTTTTGATGTAATTTATTATATATAAGGGCACTTAGGTATGGGTAGTGACGTCTAGCAAATGTAGTTTTTGTATGTGTTGTGGGACAAGCCGGTTTGGGTCTTCTTCTAACTGGGGAGCTGTTATTTACTCTGTATGGAAGAGTCGCGTGTTTTCGCATGACTACACGCAGTATGTATAGTTGTCGAACCGTTAGTGTTTTGAAGTCCCTGTAAAGTTGCCGCGTTGGGGATCTAAAGGGTCTTTTTAGAATAACTTTAATTACGGCTCTCTGGGCTCTTTCCACCTGTATAATGTCGGTCTTGGCGGCTCCTACCCAGGCAGTGATGCAATAGCTTAGAACTGATTCGGCAAGTGCCGAGTAAACAATTTTAAGGACTTCGTTCTTTGCCCTCAACTTCTTAAATAGAAAAATAAGTTTTCGTATTCGTGCGGACACTGTTTGAAGATGTATTTTCCAGGATAGGCAGGCATCTAATTGAAGGCCGAGATATCGTACTACTGGTGCTCTAGTTACAACGGGGCATGTGCAAAGGGCGAAAGGGTTGGAACATTTGTGGGCTTTAAGAAGTAGTGAGCCGTCTTGTGGTAGGGTGGAACGTCTTGATCCAAAGGTGATAAAATTAGTTTTTGCAACGTTTAGTGTGAGACTGTTTTGCTCTAGCCATAACATCACTTCGCCAAGTGCCTTTTCAGCTGCCTTTTTAGCTGAGACCCAGTCACAGCCATAAGATAGAATCGCCGTGTCATCGGCGTAGGTTATTATTTTTGTAGATGAAAGGGACAGCTGACAGAGTTCATTGACGTAGATCAGAAAAAGCAGAGGACTGAGCAAACTTCCTTGCGGAACTCCGACGATCGCAGGACTTGCTTCGCTAACGTACTCCCCTATCCTAACGCACTGCATCCTATCAGTCAGAAAGCTTTTAAATAAGTCGTGAGCAATCCCTCGCACTCCGATGGAATCAAGCTTAGAAAGAAGTAGAGGAACAGACAGTGTATCGAACGCCTTCGATAAGAAGTCGTCTAAGAAGATTCCTAGACACTTGAACTTATTGTCGACTTTATTAACTACAAAATCCAGTAAGGATGACACCGCATCCTCTGTGGATAATCCGCGTCTGAATCCGAACTGGTGTTGAGAAATTATTTTGTGTTTGATTTGGTAGTTATTAAGGCGTTTGTACATTATTCTTTCCAGAATTTTGGAGATTGCTGGAAGGACTGAGATTGGGCGATAGTTTGTGACCTTATATTTGTCACCCGACTTGTGTACTGGATGCACGATGGCTTTTTTTAGAGCACTGGGAAATGTACCTGTGGATATGGCTAGGTTGCAAATACG
The DNA here is from genome assembly GCA_947507805.1 of Aporophyla nigra. NCBI lineage: Eukaryota > Metazoa > Arthropoda > Insecta > Lepidoptera > Noctuidae > Aporophyla > Aporophyla nigra. The sequence continues at coordinate 5,734,854 of OX382305.1, forward strand.
TGTGATAGGTGGAACTAGGATGTGGCTAGCCTGTTTTAGTAATTTTGGTGGGATACCGTCCCAGCCCGTAGCACTGTCCATCCGGAGGCTGTTTATAATTGAATTAACCTCTTCTTCGTCTGTTTCTAGAAGAACCATTGAGTTGACTGTATTATGTTGGTGGATTTCAACAGACTGGGGGTTATTTAAATTAGGTTGATTGTTTCCAAGATTTATACCAACGTTTGCAAAGAACGTGTTAATTTTGTTGACGGACTTACTGGGGCAGGTTTCAAGTGATAAAAGTTCTGTTGATGTCGACCGCACGCTTTTGGTGTCAGTTATACTACGGACAGTTTCCCACATTTTTTTAGGATTGCATTTAGCTTTTTCAAATTCCTTTTCTTCATAATCCGATTTTATCCTTTTTAATAAATCGTTACAGAAGTTGCGATAGCGTAAGTAGGTTAATTTTAGGATCTGGTTATTCGGCTCTTTATTTGTATTATAGTGCATGTTGTCCCTATTACGTATGCATCTCAAAAGACCTGCAGTTATCCAAGGCTTTATAATTCTTTGTTTGCTGTGGATTGTTCTATATATTGTATTTTTAATTAATATGGGGGAGACTATATTTAATAATTCATTAGCGGCTTGGTTGGGATCATTCATTGTATCTAATACCGAGAAGTTACTGTTTTCAATATCAGAAATAGCGCTTGAAAGATTAAGGAAGGATGTATGAACTTTATTGTTAGTCGATTTGGGTTTGCTATTTTCCAGATTTAGCAAGACTGCGCAGTGGTCTGTTATTGATGTTTTTAATATTAAAGTAGTCGCTTTGTTGTTGGTTTTTAATAAGACATGATCAATACAGTTATGCAGGCGAGTAGGAAGAAGGTAAGCTGGAAGAAATCCATGAGACGCAGTCATGTTTAGGTACTGTAGAGAGCGTGGGTCATTGGTATCAGGGGTGATATTGATGTTTACATCTCCAATAATTGTGGTGTGATGGTAATTTTTAAGGTCAAGTATAACATTATTTAGTTGATCTAGGAATGGGTCAATGTTCCTTTGTGATGGTGGTCTATATAAGGCAATAATAGTAAGGTTGTTTTCTATGGAGCAGGTTAGGCAACTGGCGTCAGGGAAAAACGGTTCAGTTGTAGTGTGACGTAGATTATTCCTAATATATAAGACTAACCCACAGGTATTACAAGGATTTATAACAGTTTATTTTGTGAGTCAGGTTAATGCTAAACGTCATGAAAATCGAAACGTGTAAGTAGTAGTTTTGTTTCAAAAAGGTAAATTTTGCATTCCTTTGTTATTTACGACATGAAATTAAAAATATCGAACTAATCTTCTAGAGGTATATAAATAAAATGGATGTTGGTATATAAGAGATTATAAACTCCAACTTCGTTTCACCGATCACCATACATTTGCGTGGTAAAATCATTACCCTCCTTTGAGCCGCAGTCAGTTATAAAACCTCACCTTTTTCACACTTGTAATGCTACTCTATTCCTTCGTTGTGCTCTTGTATTTATAGTGTCAGTACTTGACATATAGATATATTGTTGACGTACTTCAAACCTAAAAACTAATCATATATTTTAATTTATTTCTAAATGAACGATTATTATAAGTTTTTGGGATAAAACAGACGTTCTTCTCTAAAAAAATAGGGTGTTAACTCAATATTACTTTACAAAGTGAGAATAGATTGTTGCTGTAATGCTTTAGTGAAGGTGGTGAATTCCTCTTGTTATCATCATCTTATTGGTATTGAATTCCTGCAAAATGAATGAATTAATTGCCCTGTGCAGGTACTCCTAACCTTGAAGGTACTGTTCAATTTTAGTTTTTGGTTCTTCCCATTTTCATACATAATCAAGGTCGTCACTAAATAGTAATAGAAAAAGAATGTTATATTATTCACAGTCACAAAAATAGACACATACGAGTATACAGTGTAAATATAAAGTTTTTGGAAAGCCAACATTTATTGTATTAAATATTTCCAGCAAAATACTTCACTACTACCTTTTTCTGAGGACATTAATATTTAAAAAACGTAATTTTGATCGCACCAATTTGTAAAAAAGTGACATAGATCCGTCGTCGATGAGCCCTACTGGGCGACTGATTTATGAACGAACGAGAGTGATGAGACTACTTATTATAGGCAAAAAAAGAGATGGCGATAATGTGTATGCGCCTGGAATAAAATAACGTATGTGCCAAAACGAATCGCCGTCTTTTATGAATGAAAAGTGTTATTAAAACGAAAACTGTTTTACAAAAACTTAGATAAGATTATTATCAATGTTTTAAAGTAAACTATGTTTAATAAATCTAACGCATTGCGCCTTGAGGCTAAAAAAATCATAAACATGGATAGAACTTTGCGATTTTTTTGTATCGAGAAAATTTTATCGTATCGTGTATTCCTTTTACAGGATACTAGATCATATAGTCAAAAATCATACACTTTAATGTTAAGTTCGGCTATCGTACGGTAAGAAAGGTACGCTTAAAAGAAAAAGCACGGTTTTCTCAATATGTCACCTTAACACTAGCTGTACCCTGCCACGCTTCGCTGTGGCACATTCGAGTGTTTTCCTCGCTTCCGGCAGATGGCGCGGTCACTGGTACACAGCTGATCGTTAAAAAACCTGTTTTTTCGCGGTCGCGAATATGTGACTGATGCAAAAAATAGATAGAAACAATCCTTGTTGCGGATTATATATCATGCTTAAAGGGAAACGCCCGTTCTTGGCCATGTTGCGCCCATCAATATGGTATGTACAAAAAAAATACCCATTTAGTAACTAAAATATTGCTATTACTTATTCGTTAAGAAAACTCCGGAATTAAAAGCCGATTTAATAAAAACATTCAATCGTTTATTATCGTATCTTACAGTTCCGGTCGATTGTCAATCCTGTCCTAGTAGGGATGGCAACCATTACTGAAACAAACCCAATCGATACACTCAATAAAACCGGTTACGAAAAATTGATTTTTGGAAAACTTTTCTTTATTATATAGTTTCGCCTTTGTTGTTTTCTTTAGAAAGACCATTTCCGTGCTTCTAAATACGATCTATTGAACCGATTCCATGTCTCCAGATTTTTTTTTCTTAAATTGATTTACTGATTTTTCGGTAAATCGATCTCATATCGCATCCCTACATCAATAATTATCGTAATTGACAATTGATTGACATTTCACATTTTGTTTGGTGTTGTGTGTGTTTTTGCGACTCGTGATTATTTTCTACTGCGTTTTTCTATTTGATTTTCGACAACTTTGATTACGAATATGGACCCTGTAACCGCTCCCAATGACGACCTTGGTTTTACATTGGATTCTGTACCCGCCTCCCACGATGACACCGGCTTGCCAATGGATACCGTTCCTGTTTCTCATGACGGACCTGACACGAATATGGAACCTGATTTACACGAACTTACCAGGTTACCACGGAGCCCTCTCTGTGTCAACTGTGGCGTAGATACACGAAGATTTAAGAGATTTACCTTAAGCAATGTGGAAGTTCGGTCTATATTACAGCAATGGATTGCACCACAACAAGAGGGTTATTATAAGAACATAAAAGGTACATACATACTCAGTAACTTATATTGCATAGCTATGTAAGATAGATTTGAATTGAATAATTCAGTTGTTTAGTGACAAGGAAACCATAGAAATGGTTATAGTTTCTTTTGACTCAACCTAAGTTGTATTTTGTAGTTGTTTGTTGTAGTTGTGTATTGTGAACCCAATTCCTAGATGATGTGGTTATCATTTATTTAAATGAGAACGAATAATAAATTAAAAAAACTAAAAGTGTTTTTTTTAATAACCTTGAATTTTTATACATGGTTTATAAAAGTCCAACCAAGTTCTATGCAAAAAATAGTGGTAGGTTTTTTATCTATGATGTCATCCCTAATGCCTATAATTTGTTTCTTTCGTGGGCATCACTTGGCCAAAACCTCTTTATCAAATGGGCATTTCCCTTTCAGCTCGATCGGTGCAGAACTTTTTGAGTTTTTGAAGCGTACACAAACCAACATAACATTTTTATATATACATATATAGATTACGAAACACCAAACATGAAAATAAATTCATAGCCATATGTCACCTAGCACACACCAATTTAGACCAAAAAAAAAAAAAATATAAGAGAAGAGGAGTAATCCACCCACACTTCGTTATATTTAAGCCGTCGTAGTACTGCCAGGGTCGCAAGATTGTTCGAAAGAGACACCGTGACCCTGGCACATGGGCAACTGAAGGAACACGGGTGGGTTTTAGTCAGTAAAAGTCTGACACGCCCTCCCGCTCCGCCCAAGAGCGAGACGTTTTTTGATGATTTACCATCCAAAAAAAGCCTTCGTAGCACAAGTAATTGTTTATTCAACGCAGCATCTCCCAGTATTGTGCCGACCATTGAGATTCCAACTTTAAATTCTCGGCGGTAACCAGTACGTTGAAAATGTAGTGCGTGATAAAAAAAAATCGAGGGCTGTTATCATCATCATTTCAGCTGTAAGATATCCACTGTTGGAAAAGGGCCTCCCCCAATTTGGGGGCTTCTCGATAATCAAGACGCTTGGCAGGCGGATTGGCGATCGCACTATGGTTGTAAAATGCATAGAGAAAGCTGCTGCCCATTCTTTAGTAAGTCCCTTAGTTGCCTTTTACGACACCCACGGGAAGGAATGGGTTGATGCTATTCTTTACGTCCAGTACTATATGGACTACGAGAGCTAAGTCGTATGTTATAAATAAGGGGCAAGTCAATTGCTATAATCCAGACCTTATCTGCTACTGAGAAATTCCTATCGACAAAAACTAGTAATCCTATCATCTCCAACCTTGGAACGATCCCAGAACACCTCAGAAGTCGTGACTATGCTCGCGGATATGATTTATTCAAATTCAAGGAACACTGGCTATTGCTATACTGATGATCCGTTACTTAGTCACTATTACGAAACTTTAGTCTTTCTTTGGGCTAAAAATATGACAGAATTAAAAAGGATGGATAAATATAGTTTTTTGATAGTCGTTTATGCGAGATTGGGCGGAGAAGGCAATGACCAATCTCGAAGTAGGAAGTGATGGAGTGTAAAGTGAAGGGGGGGTGTTTTGGGGGACTGTCTTATGTAACTTTGATATTCCAAACGTACCGACTCTCAGCCTTTGATTTTGAATCCACAGAGGATGCCTGGTAAACCACGAGGGAGAACTTTGCCCAACAGTAGGTCATTACAGGTCAAAAGAAAATATTGTACGGTAAAGAAATTGCGACTCACACAGAGACTTCTCGTTTCTCTCCGTCCCAGGTGCCTTGCAGCGCTGCCAGCTCGGCGATCTTGAACGGAGACTCCGCGTCGATCACTGCTTGGACGGCCTTGTTCACCTGCAGATACAATCATCAGTTGTCTTTATTAGATTCAAAATACAGAAGTGAAATTTTCCGAGAAGTCTAGATCAAAATGTAGAGAATGCTTTTACAAGGCAGAGATTAATAAACATTTGAATTTAGATCGGCCCCCTAATTGCGTACTCGTATGTAAAAAAATATTTTACTCAACAACGCAAATAACTCAAAAGTTGTTGATCTGCCAAAATGAAAGCCATTGCGAATATTAGTTATGTTTCGCAATAGGGAAGATGCAAATATAATATTTATGAAAATTTTATGATTTAAATGTTAAAAAAGCATAAAAGAAGGGCCACTGCATTGTTTTTATTTTACATAATGTTGATTTTTAACAATAATTACGTATTAAAATTACTTGAAACGAAACGTATTTCAAAACACCAATCAGCGTTTAGTGACGTCAGTCCCGTTACGACGACTTGTTGAGGTTATGGTTGTAAAAGTGAATATTATTTTAGGGGAATATTAATTGCGTTTTTTAAATAAAAATGATAGTTGGGATTATCAAAGCAGACTCCAGGAATTTATTTAACAAGAGTTAGTGTTGACATGAGATCTTTTTTCAGAAAAATGTTTCCTCCAGACATTTTAAACTTTTACCAATTATCGACGTCGAGCTCAAACTGTAAAATTAAAAATCTACTATAGACAAGTTTTGTAAGTTTTAGGTAGGTAACTAACGTGTTTTTACGTACAAGCAGATTAACTAAGCATACTCGTAAAACAAGTATATTCGCCTTATGACGTATAACACACACGACATTCAAGTAGATTCGCCTTATGACTTACGTCAAAGTGTTCTTCAGAGCATCGAATAGGGGTCTTTGGAGAATAATTGTCATTTCTTTTTGCAGCTTGATATCACTTTTTTCTCAATTTTGGGTCAGAACGTCTAGTCAAAAACAATTTATTTGGAAACTTTGTTGAATCAGTCACGGACTCATTGGCACAAAACATGAATAAACGCGGCTTTTTTCGGATTATTAGTGGTAATGTTATGATCACCTGATGTTGATGGATAGACCATTTTAAATTTTTACAAAATATATCTCGAAAGTCGAAAAAATATGCAAAAGTATGAAAGCCAACGAACAAATACGGCCAGTGACAGACAGGAATGACGTCATCGGACCTATAGGTCCGTTTTCGCGGGAAAATTTAAACTGTCAATTTGAAACCGCATTTTTTCCGATAAATTACAATGTTTTAATATATTTGTGGTCTATTCTACACGGAATTCTTTAAAGTGAAAACAAAAATAAAAATATTGCATGTTCCCTATTATCACGCTCATCTACTTTGAGTAAATTCCTTCAAAGGAGTTCCGTACCCAAAGGATACCAACGGAACCCTATTACTTATTCTCCGCTGTTCGTCTGTCTGTCTGTTATATGGCTGTATCTCATGAACCATAATAGGTAGACAATTGAAATTTTCAGTGTGTATTTCTATTGCCGCTATAACAACAAATTTGGAATAAAAATGAAATAAAGTTAAACATTCAAGGAGGTCACTATACAAGACATTGTTTTTTTTATGCGTTTTTTGCCTTGTGTTATGGAACCCTACGTGTGATCCGACTCGCATTTGGCCGGTTATTTTTTGTTACGATTTTGATGAGGGAATCTCGATGTGGTTACTAATGTCTATGTGATTATTCAATCAAAAAACAAATTATACTTACAACGTCAGGCAGGGCAGGGTTAGGCCATGGGTATGTATGGAAGCCAGGCAGCACCACAATACTAAAGTTGTCTGTGAACGTGAACTTGGCCTTGCCACAAGTAGGATCGAACCCTCCCTCCACGCCGATCGCTAACCGCGTGATTTTCTTCTCTGGACCATCACCGGTTTGTTCTGGCTCTGGGATCTGATAAACAATAATGGCGTTTATTGTAGACGTTGTTTAAAATAAAGAGACGTTTAAACGCCAAAAAGTATGGAAGGAAAGGTTAAATATTCCTGAATTTTAAGCAATATTTATCTTTTCTTTCATCATCAGCAGCCTATAATGTCCCCAATGCTGGGACACAGGCCTCGCCTTGGTGAGAGGAAACGGGCCATAATCCACACGCGGGCCTAGTGCGGGTTGGTAGATGTCACATGTCTTCGAATTTTTGGTTCTAAGACATGCCGGTTTCCTCACGATGTTTTCCTTCACCGTTTTGAGAGCAGTGGTGATGAAATAATTTACACAAAGTAAAGCGCCTGCTTGGGGTCGAACTCACTACCTACTACTCGTAAGTCGCGGCCGTTACCACTGGGTCACCACTGGTCTATCCTTTCCTGCTCTTTGCTTATTCTTTCCTTACATAGCATAAAACAAAGTCGTCCCCTGTTTGTACGCTTACATCTTTTAAACTACGAAACGGATTTTAATGCGGATTTCATCAATAATAGAGTGATCCAAAAGGATGGTTTTATGTATATATTACGCGGGCGCAGCCGCTGGCAAAAGGTAGTAAATGAATAAAGAGAAATATGACAAAAAAAAACAAAAACGATTCCGTTTCAGAACACGATTCCCGGAACAGATAGGTTGATTATCACGTGTCGGTTTCGGTAATCTGGATTACTAGAGTAAACGAAGCCTTGATCGAGGTTCCAACATATACTTGACGTGTCACAAGAAAGTTGAAACAAAAGGAAATACGTTTCCTTTACACTCTTCACAACTCGTAAAGGAAATGATTTTTCAATTTCCATATGAGTCTTCGTTTACCAAGTGGTGGTATATTGCTGGCCTTCTTACAAGTTTTCTTTGAAATGTCTACTTTATTTATGTGCAGTGGTGGCCCAGTGGTAACGGCCGCGACTGACCAGTTATAACTCATAGGTTGGGACCCAGAGATTTGCTATACTTTGTGTATTCATTTCACCACAACTGCTCTCAAAAAGGTGAAGGAAAACATTGTCAGCATGTCCATAGAAACATAATTCGAAGATATGTGACATATATCAACCTGCACAAAGCCGGTGTGGTAGATTACAGCCCACTCTCTTTCGAAGAGAGAAGATCAATGTCCAAGCAGAGGGAACAATACAGGCTGATTATGTATATACTATCTTCTTTTTATGGTGCCTACACAATCAGTAAGCAATCAGAAGGGTAATTGCGGAACTTTTTATTGGTAGGAATTGGTTTAATATTCATAGTTAAACAACATTCATTGCGTTACTTACGTTGCTGAGCCGACAATTTATTCGAACAAATGACGCAATGGTTTAGAAATAATCTTCAACCCCATTCAGATTCTGATAAATTGTGCGTTTCGCAATTAGGGTGTAGATATAGTATACTTTTCGAACTTACAGGTTTCTTGTCCCTCTTGATGTGCAGGAAGACATTGTTGCCTGTCTTCTGGAAGTACTGCTCGACGTAGTTGCGCCCGAATCCCAGGTAGCTCACCAGGGATACGTATAGGCCTGTGTCCGACTCCTGTAACAAAACAAACGGGTTCTCATATGATTCTGTGAGGAACTGTATATAGAAAAGACAATCTTTTTTGAAGTTAAAAAATATATATTTTATTGGTTGAAAATTAAAGTAATAAAAGTAAATCTCTAAAAACTTGTACATTTTACTCCATTCTGTTTGTATCTTGTATCTGTCTGGTTTGTCTATCTAAATGCCAAATATCATCCAAATCCGTTCAGTTGTTTAATAGGAAAGTGTAACGTACAAACAATGATATCTTTTCTTTTTATAATATTAGTTTAGACTAATTAACACAATCACTTTTGATTTAGACAAATAGAAATGGAATGACACATGAATGTAGGTACCTAAGTTCAAAGTATATTCTATAAAAGGTTTCTTTTATGCTAACAACACAACATTTAAAAAGCACCCCCATAATTTACATACTCCTGATAACAGTTATCAGTTTCCTGCAAAAAACATAGGGGCAGGCAATGTCCCATTCTGCGCACAACACTGGCGAAATTAGTACTGTACTCAGCTGCAATTACATGTACAGAAAATGTTTAACTCAGTAGATTTGTACCTGGGAAGCTTCCTAATACTGTGTGGTTTTACATTAAGTTTGTTCAATCTAAGGAGGATAGTGAAAGAAAGTAATGCATCATTTCCCTCTGTGCTACTATCAGAGAATATACTGCTCACATGCATTGGCATCGCCTTTATAAGTCGAGCTGTCTACAAACTAAGTCCGATTAATGTGGAAATGAGTGACATGGAAGAGAGATCAGCAGTTATGATGAAACATGAAGACATAAGCTGCAACTTTACATCAATTCTTATGAGCTATGGGCCCCTTATTGTGTCACTGGTGAACAGTTTCCTAAGCTTAATCATTGACAACTATATGCATTACAAAATGATAGCAGATGTGAAGAAAAATGAAGATCAAAGCGCAGTGCGAGAATTAGGGGACAGTTTGAGAGTAGAAGCTAGAGGCACAATAGAAAGCCTGTTGTCATTCTGGAAAAAGTATTTCAGTTTTCTTACTGTGGCTTTGCAGTGGATTTTACCTGTACTAATAACACTTTCCATGTATTCAATGGACGTGAAAGAAAGAATTATATCTGTGAGTGATGTTCGAAGTTTAAGTAATTCCTGTATGGCTCTCTTGGATGTTAGTAAGCAGAATTGTTCCACAATAAATAATATGAACAACACACTCCAGTTACGAACACACGTTCCAAATTATTTTGAAGTGTATGAGAACTATCCAAATAATACAGGAGAAAAGTTTGATTCTATAGTAAATAATGTTTACAAGATTATTGCCCATTTACAAAATGAAACACATTATGCTGATATTAATGTGACCTCTCCGTTGTTCCGAACACCAAAATCAGAGAATGATAATTGCATGAAAATATGTTTTTTAGATAACAAGAGTCTACTATTGTTTATGTTTGTTATTACTGTTGTGAGTTATTTTGTGCCAATCACTATTTCAACTGTAATATTGACGAAGATACATGTCATGGAACTAAAAAAGAAGAACATAAAGACTTATGTGAGTAGAGAATTGTTTTACAACATTTTGTTTTGGAGCCCGGTTATGCTCGATACCTTTCTGTCTCTCACATTGTGTTCATACAGTATGAACGGGATGCGGACTTCTATTTTCAACATTATAGCTAATGTGTATCAAGCTGTGAAGAACTTTATGAATACTAAATATTTTAAGGATAATACTGTCAGTCCTATTTGAATAGAATTAGATTATATTATCATGACAGTGAAAGGAATGTGCTGTATTGTATGTTAATTTAGTTAGGTGGATTATTATTGTTTTGTGAATAAATACTGTTAAATTTAGAATGTTTTTTTTTTTTTGTAGATACCTCTGTTCTGTTTAAAAACATTGAGATAACATGACTGTTTGATTAAATCACAGGAAAATTGGATACCAATGTGGATTCAGAGACTAGCAAAATAGCAGTAGTTTTTAAATAGTTTCAACACTAACAGTAAATAATATATTTCAAGATGCGACCCGCCCCACTGAGGCTTGAAGTTTTCGTAAACATGATGAGTATGTCTTTTATTAATAGTATGGTTTACTTGTAGTGTAGATATTTCGATATCAGTTTTTTTTTTATCTCGGGGTCTACCACCTACACAAATAAAAAACGTATTCTCACTATAGAGCAGACCGGATATTTCTCAATGGAGAAAACTCTAAGAATGGCACGTAGTGGATGAATATGCGATTTAAAACTTTCAATGCAAAATCGAGTGGAGTACGCTCTGAATAACATACGGTTTTAATAAGAAAATTAATTTACAGGTTATAAAATAAAAAGTGCAACTCACCGGATTGTCAAAAGAATACACACACTCATCCTTGTAGATCAATTGCTGAGAGTTGGGTATTTTTATTTTAGATATATGAGGTGTTAAAAGGTCTAACGACGCCATGTCGTAGTTATTAGCTGGTAAAATAAATTTATAAAATATACTTTTTCCCCGAACAAGATCAGCGTCTCACCAAAAATATACTCGATCTATAGTGATGTGGGGCAATGCAGATGCAGAATCATAGATTATACACTGAAACCATCGTGATAACTTTTGCAAGTGTCAACAATCGACTAAAAGCAATAGTGGTCGGATATTTGAGTCTAATTTCGAAAACTAATAAATGAATACTTATATTAGTTAGTCATACATAACAGTTAGCTATTACACACACAGTAACTTATGTCACCGGCGCGAGAGGAAGTGAAAGAATATCTACAAATCGTCAGAAAACATCAGCATATGCGATTCGCTGGCAATTGCAAAATCAATGCAGTTGCTGCGTGCTTATGGTTCAAAACCGTAACGCGTCACCACGTCAGCTCCATCCATCGCCACCCGCTTTGGTTTGAATAACGCTTTAGGGTCAGCGCACACCGAACTGCTGAATGCTCGCGCATGGTCGAGCAAAATTTTGACCACTCGACCATGCAGGTGGCACGTCCTCCGTGAGCAACCTCCGTTGAAAATGCTCTGCGTTACCAGGCGGGCGTGCGTGACCAGTTTGATGCCAAAATCCACCGTTGGCAGGCGTGTTCAATATAGTTGATTAGGACTTAGTATTTATCGCCCTTTTGGAAGAAGAGGAACATTGAAGAATATGTAAATGTAAAATAAGATGTCATAAATTAAGAAGAATAGTATTGGTAGATGAAACGTAAGATGTAATTTAGGCAAACATCATACATTGTATTAGAGTTTTGTAAAATAGGTTTTCTCATTTCTTGAGAGATTATTTCCCAAGAATTGTAGCCTTTAACAGCTTACAAGATGCGTGCTCACGCAAACTCGAACACGCATCTTGCAAGCTCGAGCAAGGTTGAGCATCGTGTTTCGACGTGAATTTAATTTTGTAATGTATGGAATTGTTTTAAGATACATTTTTCATTAGTCTCAGAAAATGCTCTACTCTGCTCTTGGTGTGCGCTGACACTTATTCACACGTAATATCTCTATGTAGCCTGTGTGTGCTTTACTCCGAGTTTCAGGACGAAAACAATTATGTCAGCAAAATTTGTATTGACACAACACAAGGCGGTATGGTCTAAGACCTTAGCCTGCCCTAGTAGGGCAAAGAGAAGAAAAAAAAAAAAAAAATGACACAACACAAACAATATTTGAAATTTCTGATTGTCAAGTAATTTTCAATTTTAAAATCTAAGAACATAAAGGCCATACTGCCCTGCTTGCGTCACTACTTATGTTATCTAAATGAAAACATTCAGATAATAATAATTCCTTATAAGAAAAACTTAGTAGGTACAAAGTTCACTCCTTTAATCCACTTATTAATTTAAATTTCAAACAAAATGCCCTTAAAACTGTATTGCGATCTTATGTCACAGCCTTCAAGGGCTCTTTACATATTATTGAAGTCAATAAAATATGATTTTGAGATGAAACCCGTCAATTTACGTGAAGGTAAGCTTGGTCGAATATTTTCAATAACTTGGCATACTTGCTGTTCACTGTTATATCAAAATTGTTAAATAATCTGTGTCCACTACTGTTCTACGAAAAAACTTTATCTCACGGTGACTACCACAGATCTCATAACATCACGCCTTGTTTCTCGAAGGGTTAGGGGCAGAGATGTACTTATAAGTATATTCAGACCACTCACGGCGACATTGCACTAGGTGTTTACTAAAGCAGTGTGGTTACAATAGATCCAAATATTCAGTGATTTTGCTGGTTGTCTCAGATCAAAAATAAAAATCATCATCATCATAATTTTTTGCAGCCTTGTTCCACCAACTAATGAGTACTGGCGTGTTTACATAATAATAATAAAGAAAACGATATTTCCCCCAGCTAAGTTTAATATTCATTTTTTAGCTGAACATTATTCCGAGGAGTATACTGCAATCAACAGATTGCAGAAGGTTCCTGTGATAGATCATAATGGATTCATTCTAACTGAAAGGTATGCTATAGTCCACAAGATCTAATATTTTAAAGTTAATTACTAAGTAAGGTCCACCGCACATTGAACGTAACAAAGTGACTTTGATTAGTTGTTCAAGTATTACTGAATAAACAATAAGAAAATTACTTATGAGACCTTGCTAATGGGATAAAATATATTCTGCTTTAACGCCTTAATTTCAATGAAATTGGGCACACATATAGACCATAACCAAATCCTATCCTACTAATATTATAAATGTGAAAGTTTGTATGTATAGATGTTTATTCCTCTTTCACGCAAAAACTACTGGCCCGATTTGGATGAAATTTGGCACACAGATAGTTTATAACCTGGATTAACACATAGGGTACTTTTTATCCCGGTAGTAAGTTCCTGCGGGGTATTTTCCGACGTCCACGCGAGCGAAGCCGCTGGTAAAAGCTAGTATAGGTATATATTTGTGCCAAACATTGAAATCCATTTAGGCATTATAAGGTAGCAGATAGACTGTTACTGTCACATTATGTCTTATATGGATGATTCCAATTGTTGGTCTTATAAAAGTGTCAACCAGAATACGGCTACTTAGATAGCGTTATCACATTCGTAATAATGTACAGAGATAAATCTATAAATAAAAAATCTTGTTGTTTTTCCAGTGTAGCTATCCTCAGTTACCTATCCAGAGAGAATATAATACCGGACAGTTTGTACCCTAAAGAGTCCAAAGCACAAGCACGGGTTCAAGAGTTTCTAGAATGGCAGCATGCTGGACTGAGGTTGCACTGTGCTATGTACTTCAGGGTTAAAGTAAGTAAATAAGAAAACACGTAAACTCAAACATAAATACACACCAACGCACACACGCACACACAAACATAAACACACACACACACGCACACACTATCCCACATTTACACAATTTTATTTCACACATGCACATACAATTACAACCTACATAGAGCTGATAATGATTTTTTATTTTTTATCATAGACCATTGTTCCTTTTTTTTTTTCTGTTTCACTACTTCAAATTTATCTGCTTTTTTAAAAAATTATTTTATTTTATTGTAATTCTAATTTTGATTTTAATTTTGATTTTGATTCTGATTTTGATGTTATTTTAATTTTGTTTTCGATTTTGATGTTTATTTTAATTTTGATTTAATTTAATTTTTTGTTTATATAGTCTCAATTTTGTTTAGCATCCTGGGAAGGAGCGAGGCAACCCTAACACAAGTATTATTAATTACTTACTGGGGCTGTTTCATTTAAAATTTTGAAAGTGTAATCGTTTGAGACCCAATAAACAATTTATTTATTTATTATTTATTTATTAAGAAAGATGTTACCAAAGTTGTTGACATAGCTCACAGAATTAGCAAGCTGAAGGGGCAATGGGCCGGCCACTGATAACCGTTGGGGTAGACGTCTTTTTGAGTGGAGTCCGCGAATTGGCAATCACAAGGTAGAACATGCTTAGACTAGATGGAGCACCGATTTTGGCAGGGTGGTAGATGTATGATAGTTGCTGAGAATCAAGCTGAATGGCGTGCAATTGAAGAGGTCTATATCCTGCAGTGCACTGTTGTAGGCTGATGATGAATCTTAAAAGATATTTAGGAATTACGGGCTGTCCACAACTCCACTTCAATGAGTGTATTTTGCGTTACTGTACACAAAATACACACATTGAACTGGAGTTGCGTACACTACGTAAGATGCTTAAAGCACTGGCTTGTACTCAATTGAACATCATGAAGGTGAAGACTCCAAAACCGTACGCAAAAGAGGAAATCAAATGTGGATACCAGCTAGGGTTGCCAGATTTTTTTCAGCCTATAAGGGACAAATGGTTAAATGGGCAAAAAAATACGGGATTCCAGTTTTTTACCCGGGACAAATATAAACAAATTTAGTGTCATTTTTTTAAACTATATTTCCGAGAATCGAGTCAGTAATAGTAATATATTTTTATTTGTTTTAACATATCTGTAAAAATCAATACAATTATAATCGTAATTAAAAACGGTCATCAACTCGCTTTTTAATAAATTAGGGGTACATTTATTTTTTACATCAGTCGTCTTAAGTACCATCTGTGAAAAAATCCTCTCCATGAAACAGCTAGCTAGGAATACTAAAAACGGAAAACAATTAAAACAGTACGTTTTAAGAAAGTTGCGTGTGTGAATACTTGGATCGGTTTCATAATGAAAAGCGAAGTATGGTTCAAATACGGGACAGAGTCAGTCCCGCCGGGACATTTTAAACTACGCCTAAAATACGGGACATCACGGGAAATACGGGACGCCTGGCAACGCTAATAACAGCCCATTATAAAATATAATAATAGCGGAGCCTAGAGCTACAATAAAAATTCTCTTTCCACTGTATAGTTGCATATCGTCGTCATGCAGTGAAAAATTAAACCTTTGTAAAGATAAATGATTTTTTGTGTAGTTAACTTTCTAATGCATATTTATAACAAACATGCGCGGCATACATGCTTTTAATACCGTCTGTTGATAAAAATAAAAACCTTCCCCTGTAAAATTATGTTTATTGCAAACATGATAATTTCATTGCATGGTGACGATATTACCTTGAACTATACAGAGCGGCAGGAAAATCGACGCTCAACCTATTAACATAGATTCAGTACATGATTCTGAACTCTAAGTGCTGAAGATTGTGCATCAATTTCCCTCCCATCTTGCATTCCTGAATCGGGTAATACCTATGAAGCTGTTAAAATATGAGCCTTGTAAAGTATTTTAATACATTTCATTTTCTTCCATTACAGTATTTAAATCCTTTGATGTTTGGCAAGCCAACGGATCCGAACACTCTGGCAGGATATGAGAGTCGTATGGAGTCTGCACTCACAGATTTCAACACCAAATGGCTGGGCAGAGGCACAGAGTTCATAACTGGCAACACTCCGACGGTTGCCGACTTGTTGGCGGCCTGCGAATTGGAACAACCTCGTAAGTCATTTGTTTGTTATAGTAAAACCGACAGGTTCCATCAGTTTAACAACATTCGGAATTACAGTAATAAAATGACACCTATAAGCCTTGGAGAAGATACCTGGGAGAGCTTGATGTCAAGAGACAGGATTGATCCACACTAGTTCATGATAGAGAGGAGTGGAAAGTCTCCTTTCCACTCCTCTCTGTCTTGAGCTAGCTAAGGGTCGCTGTTGCCTCGTAGTGGAAGTGGAAAAATAAACGAAAAATAATACTTAGTTGGTGACAGAATCAGGACATCCCTGCATCGAAATATGAATAATCTTTGTACATACTTTGAAATCTCTAAGTTAGTTTCGGCGTTTCTTCTTCGGGAAATGCGGGCGCCACTGAGTTATAAAAAAAAAGTTTAATTAAAGTGTCTAAAAAAGATCTACAACGGAAATAAAAATCATTTCTTTCAACCAATTATAATTTGGGTGAGAGTTTAAATAGATTTCCATTTGACAATACAGTCAACAAATCAGTGTTCTTTTAAAGTATGGCAAAGTTCAAGTTATACTTACATACCACCGATAGAGTAGTTGGCTGAAAAAAAAAAAAACTTGTACTTACTACCTACACCTTTGCCTACTCGTTCAGGTATTATAGGCGTGATGTTGTCACGTAATTTGTTTGTTTTTTCTTCCAGGAATGAGTGGATATGATCCAAGCGAGAATTTCAAAAACATTGAGGTATGGTGGAAGAAAGTTCGGCAACACTTCAACCCTTACTACGACGAGGGTCACGTCATTGTAAATAAAATAATAAAGAAAAACTCGACAGTAGCTTCTAAGATGTAATAGTGGATGGTGATGACAGATGTCACATTTATACAGGTTGTAACAGAATAAACGCAAGCTCTGAAAATAGTTTGTTCATAGTTGACTACTAATATACAGGGTTATTAGTAAAACACCGGCAACCTCTCAGGAGTATGTTACTAACATCGTAATCAACAATTTTTGTTCTATGACTTTTAAACATTCATCATATTTTAGTTGATCAGATTTTCATACAAAAATCAGTCGCCCGTAAATAGGTCAAGTTCAAGTGCCCCCGCCGCCTTAACCCCGCTCCCCTCGCTTATGTACGATCGCTTTCTCTGCTTCGCATAGACTTGGTAACATTTAGAGCGTTCAATTTAAATATTTTTATTCTTGTTTGAAAATCTGATGAACTACTAACTATATTTTATATGATGAATTTTTTAAAGTTAGAGAACAAAAGTTGTTGATTATGATGTTAGTAACATACTCCTGAGAGGTTGCCGGTGTTTTACAAATAACTCTGTCTATAACTAATATATAACTTTATTTGAATCATAAAAGTACAACCTTCATTTTGGTATTTTAACATTTCGTAGGTATGTCTACTTACGTACCTAAATAAATAAGATTCCTGCACTTAAAAATCCAAAAGAAAAAAAGTTTTGGTTAGTATTTAAATACTAACCAAGCACTGAATAGATTTCATAATTTTAAATAATTATGGGTATTTAAAAAAATATATATTTTTATTTTGCCGTAC
Source organism: Aporophyla nigra (assembly GCA_947507805.1). Taxonomy (NCBI): domain Eukaryota; kingdom Metazoa; phylum Arthropoda; class Insecta; order Lepidoptera; family Noctuidae; genus Aporophyla; species Aporophyla nigra. The sequence continues at coordinate 5,752,752 of OX382305.1, forward strand.
CTACCATCGTCGATTGAATGAATTGAAATGTTTGAAGTAATGCCAGGGTCAACACGATTTTCTTTTATGATAACAGAAGATCAATTCTCGTAATTAAAAACGTCACTATTTATTCGCAGTAGCGAGTAGCGACAGTCAATATTCAAAAACTTGTCAAAAATGTATGTGAACTGGAGGTAGTTTTGACAGATTGAGACAGAGGTTAGACTATGAACGTTCTTAAAATATCGAGAATTATCTCTCTGATAGCTTCAAAAGAAAGTTTTGGTCATTGTATTGTATTATGTTTTCGACTCAGTTCTCTAATTCAGTTTTATAAGATCTTGCGTTAATTATGTTACATATTTTATAATTATGCAAGATACCTTGCATGCATTTATATTATAAGTATAAAAGGATTTTATACAATGTTTTTTACAGTACAGTAATTTTATTAAAATATTTTGATTATATCTTTTATATACAGGGTGTGGCGTAAGTAGTGGTCCACCGTTCAGGATTCGATGAACCAGATAATTAACTATAACAATTCAATTTAATTCAATTCAATTTATTTATTTCAGAGAAAATCTCCATAAATGTACATAAAAAGGATAAAAATGTTACAAAATCATAAAAAGTTAGTGTGTTAGAACAAAAATTGGACTTAAAATTATATTAATATTGTTAGTACCTAACTGATGCCAATGGCTGTCCTTATCCAATGATTTTGAGAAGGACAGTCAAAACGGGCAGCAATCACATTTAAGATGCTGTTGTTGCTGCTTCGTAGACGCTGCAGCAACGAGTTTGCTTTCTTGCGCATGATGGCTTGAAAGCCATCTATACGCGCTTCAGCAAACATGCCGGATGCGCTGCAGCGCCACGGCAGTCCCAACAGCATCCTAAAAGTGTTGTTATATTGGGTGCACAGGGCTGTGTAGGTTCGCTGCGTATGCTTCACCCACAGGCCACTCGAGTAAAATGACTGGCAGAACGCCTTAAAAAGTGTTATTTTCACCTCCTTGGTGCAACGTGCGAACCTGCGAGCGAGCATATTGCCTCTCACCGCCAAAGCCCTGCGCTCCCTCTCTATGTCCTCGTCATCCTTAAGGTCACCTGTCACATTGTGACCCAGATACCTAAACCTGTCCACCACTTTTAAGGCTGCACCATTAAGCATGACAGGAGGAACATATGCGGGATAGTATGCAACTGCTCGAAATACAAGAAGTTCACTCTTTCTTGAGTTGTATTTAAGTCCGTGTGACATCGCAAAAGCCTCACATTGTGATACCAAATTCCTTAATCTGCTGATTGTGGGGTTCAGCAGCACCATGTCGTCAGCATAACTAATATTGTTAACACACTTGTCATCAATGTAACAGCCGACATGAGTGCTACTGAGCCGCTCAATCAGCTGATTTATATACAGATTAAACAACAGGGGCGAGCTTAACCCCCCTTGTCTCACACCACATTCTAATTTATAGTCATCCGACAAAGTACCGGCCCATCTCACCTGATTTCTCTGATTTGAGTACCAGTACTTGAGAAGAGAGGTGCATTCTACCGGTACACCCGCGCTTCCCAGCTTCTCCCATAGCACGTCATATGCTACGAGAACAAAAGCTTTTGAAAGGTCAAGGAAACACGCGTATACCGGCGTCCTTCTCTCCGTGTAGTACTTGACAGTATGTTTCAGGCAAAGTATGGCGCTCTCTGTCGACAGTCCAGCTCTAAAACCGAACTGCGCATCCTGCAGGTCGACGTGCCCCATAAGGTTACCATTTAACAAACCGTCAAGCACCTTAGCTGTTATTGTGGCAAGTGAGATGGGTCGATAGTTAGCTTTATCGGACGCGTCACCTGTCTTATTTTTAGCAATGGGCACTACAATTGTACGCATCAATGGCTCAGGTAAATAAGAGTGGCAAAGAAATAAGTTAAACATCATACTAAGCACTCTTGGTAAGTGAACCCCTGCATGCTTAAAGTGTTCTATACTGAGACCGTCGTGGCCAGGCGATTTGCCTCGTTGCATGTGCTTAATAGCTGTAGAAACGCTTTTAGCTGAGAAATAGACACTCCGCCCAGCCACCACCGCCTCAGAAACATCACGCGACGACGGATTCAACGTTGACTGTACCGTAAAATATTCCTTGAATAAGTTGGCAATCATTTTATGATCATGAACGCCCTCAACGTTCACGGGCAGGCTAGGCCTTTTTTTTTTTTTTTTTTTTGGATGGGAAATCATCAAATGACTCCTCCCGCTCTGGGCGGAGCGGGAGGGCGTGTCAGACTTTTACTGACTAAAACCCACCCGTGTTCCTTCAGTTGCCCATGTGCCAGGGTCACGGTATCTCTTTTGAACAATCACGCGACCCCGGCAGGCATCGGTCCTAGCAGACCCCTTCAGTGTGGCTGACATCTCTTTGAGGCGCGCGTGGAACACTACGCGCCGTCGACCCGAGCTCGGTCCTTACCGGGCGGCGAGCTACCCATTGCTCGCCACCCGCAAGCTCGCGCCTACGGTGGCCGGGAGTCCGCAATCGACTCCCGGCGCCCGGGGCGTCTCCTCCTGCGGCGGCTAGGGACGTGAGGGCGCAGAGACTGCAACTCCCTCACGCGCCCCGCCTCCTCCTTCGCGAGCATTACTGCTTCGCAGAAGGAGGTGACGGCTTCCCATGCCCTCTCGCTCCGTACCATGGCTCGCACCAGGGCCGGACGCGAGAGATCGCCGCCGCCGATCGCCTCCACGAGGACACGGCGGTGCTCCTCCCAGGCAGGGCACACTTCCACCGTATGCTCCACCGTGTCCTCTAGACGATCTTCACAATGGAAACACCCGGGCGTTTCCTCCCGCTTTATCCTGAACAGGAACCCACCGAAGCACCCATGCCCGGTGAGAACCTGCGTCAGGCGGAAGGTGAGGACGCCGTGGCGCCTCTCTATCCACTCCTCAAAGAGGGGACTTACCGCCGCAATTGTGGCGTGCCCTGCGCTGGGTTGCGACAATCGTACCCGCCATGTCGCCATGAGATCCTGCCGGAGCTCTGTCCGCCGTGCCGCGATTTGTCGCGGCAGCGGAGTTTCGCCCCGGCGTTTCGCATCCTCGCGCCACTCCCACATGTGGGCGAGGACCTTTGCCTCCAGATCCCATGGCGGCACTCCGGCAAGGAGGCTCGCCGCCTCGCAGGAGACCGTGCGGTATCCCCGGATTAACCGGATGGCCATGACCCTCTGGGCCGCGCTCAACCGGCGCGCTGGGCGCAGCCTCAATGAGGGCGCCCACACCGGTGCCCCGTAGAGGGCCATGGACCGCACGACCCCCGTGTAGAGCCTCCGGCAGGAGGCGTTTGGACCCCCCAGATTGGGCAGGAGCCGCTTTAACGCAGCCCCAGCCCGCTCCAGTCTGGGGGCCAAACGTCGGAAATGCTCGACGAAGTTCCACCGGCTGTCGAGGACAAGTCCCAGGTACTTCATCGTCGACTCGACGCCGATGTGAACCCCTCCTACCGTGAGTTGGGAACCCGCAGGTGGCGCGTTCCGAGGTCCATAAAAACCCATGGCCTCGGACTTGTGCAAGGCCACCTCGAGTCCCAATTGCCGGATCCTATCGACGATTGTCGCAACCCCGCGTGTCATTAGTTCGGCCGCCGCCTCGTGCGACCTCCCCTGCGCCAGGACCAGCGTGTCGTCAGCGTAGCAAACTACGCTGACGCCGCTAGGGAGGTCGGCGCGCAGCACCCAGTCGTACCCGATGTCCCACAGATGCGGCCCAACGACCGATCCCTGTGGGACACCGCACGACATCTCTCGCCGGTTCCAGTCTCCCTGGTGACCGGGGGCAGGCTAGGCCTTACATTCAATTTGCTGGTATTTTTCCAGAACGATTTAAAAATTTTGGCCGAGTGATTGGATGCGAGTATGTCCATCTTTAATTGATCTTGTCTGTCCTGACACAATTAAAAATTTGAAACATTTTTACCCAAGGGTTCCGAAAATATTTCATTTTTGTCTTTTATTTACGAAATTTCTACCTTTTATTACATATTTGTTTGTAGTTTCAACAAAAACCATTATTTTTTCGTTTTGATTTCTGTTAATTACTGCTGAATTCAGCTCTTTTGAAGAAAAAGTTGGTTCTTCTCTAATTTTAACCCCAAATTTTTAACACACCATCAAGATCCGCATTGTTGATTGAGAACATTGAGAACGGCATTGTTGAATCTCACGTACGCTACGGCATCATTTTCTGGGGGAACTCAACTGATAAAGACACTGCATTTAAGGCCCAAAAAAGATGTCTCCGATCATTGTTTAAACTTAAAACTACAGACAGTCGCAAACCGTATTTTAAACAATACAATATCTTGACACTCCCCTGTTTTTATATTTTCGAAGTGACTCTGTTTGTAATCCACGTCGTTTTGAACGCCTAGCTGATGTATTCCCAAGGAATAGGCGTGACAGCAAACTATGTCAAGTCTCTTGTCAAACAACTCTGATGCGCAACAGTATTAATTGCATGGCCCCAATTATTTACAATAAATTACCAAGTGGTTGGAAAGATTTAAATACAGTACTCTTTAAGAGTAGACTACGTAAATTTTTAGTAGACAAAACTTACTACAGTGTAACTGAGTTTCTAACAGAGAAAAATATATGTGCGTAATAATTGATCTATTGAATGATAATTGTAAGGAGAATAATTGTATTGATAATGATAATAATTGCATTGATGATAATAATTCTATTGATAATAATAATAATTGTATTTATAATGAAAATAATTGTATTTATAATTTTAATAATTGTATTTGAAATGTTTTTTTTTTTTTTTTTTGTAATGTTAATGATAATTTATAACTGATCTATTGAATGATAGTTATATTTTTCAATTGATCTGTTTCTCAAAATGTAAGGAAAAATTATATAAATAATGTAAATGTTTGCATGCCGCATGGTAAAATATGGCTGAGATTTAATGTATCATAACATAACAACTTGTGTATTACCCATATTTGCAAAATAAAATTCTAATCTATTCTATTTTATTCTAAGATCAAGAGCAATTTTTGTCAAAAAAAAAAAAATGGGTAAAAATGGTTAAATTTTTTAATTGTTATAGCTTAAATTATCTGGTTCATCGAATCTTGAACGGTGGACCATTACTTACGCCACACCCTGTATAGTAACAACGCACTGCATCGTTGGTCTAGTGGTTACAAGGCTCTTCCGCTGAGCATGAGGTCCTGGGTTCAATTCCGAGGTCGGGCAAAGTGTTGTTGGGTTAACTGAAATATGTCAGTAGCAGCCCAGAGTCTGGTTTGTGCCCGGTTGATAGCAATAAGGTCGCCCCCATCCGTTACATGGAACTTAAAATCATAGCTGGCGAAATGTGGGTACTATAAGTACGCCTCTGCTCAACTTTTCAAGGAAACAAGGCGTCATATTATGTTTTGTTATAATGACAGGTAATATATTTTATTAATAATAAGGCACAAAGTGCATTTCCAATCATTTAAGGTGACAGTGTTTTTAATAATGGCGTGAAGGTATTTTGAGATTAATTTTATGTAATAAAAGTACATCACTGTTTACAATATAGTTTTCTTTTCATTTCCTTCGTGTAGTAGTCTACGACTGTCTCGAGTGCACCGCATGCGCAACTGTTTAGACAATAGATTTTGCTCGCGGCTTCGTCCGCGTAGTGGTCGAAATTTATCCCACGGGAACATGGTACCGCGATAAAAAAATATGCTCTGTTAATCCAGGTTATAAAGGATCCATGTACCCAGTTTCATCCAAATCCGTTCGCCCATTTTTGTATGATTGACCATCAAACATCCAACCATACAAAATATCACATTTATAATTTTAGTAGGATGTAAGACTATGCAACATGATCCCGCCCTTGGCCCGGTTGGAGCGAGCCTCGAACTTTCCCCTTAGAATCCTTCTCATAATTCAGCTTGAGTTAAAATGTTAAAATAGTGGTTGAGGTGGATTCAGGATTATCGTTTGGGAGGACTTGACCGTGCTGAACCCCTCAGGATTTAGTAAGGAATACAATAAAAAAGCACATAAAGTTGTTGTTATGTATTTTCTGGTGTACAATAAAGCATATATAAATAAATAAATAAAATAAAGGTTTAAAACTTGAAAGTTGGAAATTGAATACTTATTATGTTAGGCAGAGTTCAAAAAAATAAATAAAATAGTTGCTTGCAAAAAAATAACAATGGTGCCGATTCCCTTATTCACAAACTAAACTAAATTTAAGTTCAGTGCATCTTTTTCTTTCTATTTCATTAAGAAAAGGACAGAAGATAAATTTTAGTTCAGTCCTGTCAAATTAATCAGCGCTCCATACAAGTTTAGACGTGATTAAAAACTTGCCTACTAAAATTACGTCAATTTACGTCAAGCGCTGATTAATTTGACAGGACTGAACTAAAATTTATCTTCTGTCCTTTTCTTAATGAAATAGAAAGAAAAAGATGCACTGAACTTAAATTTAGTTTAGTTTGTGAATAAGGGAATCGGCACCATTATCGAGTTTACTTTAAGATTTGTCATAGAACAAGTCTTTTTGGAACTCATCAAATGACTTCTTCCGCTATGGGCGGAGCGGGAGGGCGTGTCAGATTTTAACTGACTAAAACCTACCCGTGTTCCTTCAGTTGCCTGTGCTAGATCCACGGTAACTTCCGAACAAATCAACGACTGTATGAACTGTAGGTTCAGTCGTGAGCACATGCAGGTTAACAGTTGCCTAGTGCCAAGCACCGATCCCTGCTGAAATTAGGGGTTTTCAATTCCATTGGCATCTAGTCAACGTGACGAGATTGTTTCGTTCTTCCGTCCATCAGATAGAGATTCTCGTCATACAGGAAAACTTTTTAAGCCCCACCATCGAAACCCGAAAATTGTCAGCTATAAACTAGTTCGCAATGACAGGTTTCGGTATCACCCTCATTTATTACAGAAAGACCGAAAGTAAAAAAAAAACTGAATAAAAAAATTCACCCGTAGAAAGCCTTGAGAGAATCATACAGAATAGCAAAATACTTATACCTTAAGCCATGTCCGCTAAATGTCTTGACTTAACATAAGTTTTAGAGAACGAGAAACGTACTTATATTACTGGGATTAAAAGTATCCGTATCAACTCAGCCTATCGCAGTCCACTGCGGGACATAGGCCTCTCCCATGTTGCGCCTCCACACCCTGTCCTCCGCCTTCCGCATCCAGTCTGTCCCTGCCACCTTTTTGAGGTCGTCGGTCCATCTAGCTTGTGGGCGTCCGACACTACGCTTGCCGATACGCGGTCTCCACTCCAGGACTCATCTGCTCCATCGGCCATCGGTCCATCGCCGGCCATCGGTCGACAAAAATGGGCAGCCCACTGCCTCTTCAACATTCTTACTCTGCAAGCTGTCGGTAACTCTAATACTTTTCCGATTTTTTTCCGTTTCTAATTTTATCCTTCAAAGAAACTCCGAGCATAACCCGCTCCATAGAGCGCTGAGTGACCTTAAATTTGTGGACGAGTCCAGCTGTCAGTGTCCACGTTTCGGCACCGTATGTTGGTAATAATGGGCAGGACGCACTGGTTGGAGACCTGGGTCTTCAAACATTGCGTAGTATGTGATGTAAGTATTCGTAGTACGTGTTAATCCAGGCTTTAGACTATTTGTGTGCCAAACATTCAAAACCTTTTTACAAGATGAGCGACACGTTTGAAAGTTGGAAAAAAAACTGCGTCCTGCATAGCTCAAGTTTCACTATTTACAAAGTATCCGACAGAGTATCGCATCGACACGAAAAGCTGATTTGCCGATTTGATTTTGGAATTATTAACAGCGTTTATAGGACTCTTACGAAAATATTGATGAGGTTCGATTCGGTACGGAAGCGTATCGAAAGGTTGTGAACAGTTATGTTGTTCTAATTACTTCTGCCTGGCATGCTCTGTACTTGGGAATAATTTCACAGAACTCCTTGTCATCTTCCTGCCCTGCCCTTCCCCCATATTATTTGAGGTCGACGCAATACGTTTTTGCGTCGCGCAGTCGGGTAAGAAGAAAAAGGAACACTATATCATTATTACAACTTTTATTTACTTTTAATTGAATTTAGGTATATAGTTTTATCTGACGAAAAATTCGGCTATATTTGCCGGCTGAGTGTGTATGCCACGACGATTTATACGGCACACCTACTCTTCGAAACGTTGTCTGACTTCAATCGTAACAGAAGGCTCAATTCTCAACGTGGATCGCCTGGAGGACACGGTGGAGCACACGGTGGAGGTGTGCCCTGCCTGGTCGGAGCACCGTCGTGTCCTCGTGGAGGCGATCGGTGGCAGCGACCTCTCGCGTCCGGCCCTGATGCAGGCCATAGTTCGGAGCAAGAGGGTACGGGAAGCCGTCACCTCCTTCTGCGAAGTAGTAATGCTTGCGAAGCAGGAAGCGCGTGATGGAGAGGATATCTATATAGGATATCACGCCCCTAGCCACCGCAGAAGGAGACGCCTCGAGCATCAGAAGTCGATTGCGGTAAGGACCAGGCTCGTGTCGACGCCGCGTAGTGTTCCACGCGCACCTCTAAGACATGTCAGTAAAACTGAAGGGGTTCGCTAGGATCGATGCCTTCCAGGGTCGCGTAATTTGTTCGAAAGAGTTATCGTGGCCCTGGATTGGGTAGTGACTCATGGTAAACGAAGAATAAGTAACATTTTAAACAGTTAAGGAGGTGAAGAGGAGAAGGCGTGATTTTCAAGTAGTTATCAGTACAACATATACTTGCCACACGATAGGCTTCGACCTGTCACCTAGCGGTGACATGACTCTGCCCGCGAAGAGTGAGAGAAGTTCAGCAGTGTTTGTCATATTATGAATATGTCCCTCATGAATATTCTTATGTTGTCTGATCCCCTGAAAATATAATAACTTATGCCCGTCCTGACTAAGACTAGGCGATACTAGAATTAATTTTCAACGCCTCAGCGCCGAGCGTTAAAAATTCAACAGTGCAAATATATGTTTTGCATAAGTTATGTCAGTGAATAGAAGGTGAATTTTATTTATTTTTTTGCTTGACACAGGGTGGCAAGGATATCGACGTACAAACTGTAACCATGAATTCAGCATGTAGCCCATTCAGCATAAATCATGGAATAATTTTGTTGGAATAAGAAAAAAAAAAACAACAGCTGTTGCATAGAAAACTGCGATGTACCTACGTGGTCAAAATGTATGGATCAGCAAGTATACAGGATCTTGTATTGAATCCATGTCCACAGGCGTCGATGTCCTTGCCAGTCTGTGTGCACTTAGTTATTGGTATTTCTTTTAAATTAGTAACAAACTTAATAACAAAGAAAATGGCCACTTACCAGTTATAGCCCTGCCCTGAACTTTACCATCACCACCTATACGAAAATACGTATCTGAACAAGTCCCTGATAACTTCGTACGTCAAATTTTTCGTTGGGTCAATTGGCCCCAAGATCAAACGACCCTCAGTGCCATATACACTGCATGGTGATAGAATATTTCGGTACGCCTCAGGACCTGGTGTGAGCTGATAAATTAAGAGATCATTACAATTTGTATTAACTAATAGTGAGTAAACATCACATCGTGTCTGTATATACCCGAAAGATATGGCCACAGATGTACGTACCTACATATATGTGTAGTACACTCTTGTTTCGCTATAACTAGCGAAGGTACTAGCGAAGGTAACTAGCGTAGGTGTTACGCACAATCTAACGATTGAAGTCATTAATACTGCTTCAAAACAGTGAAGGAAATCATCGTGATAAAACATGAAAGAACTAGAATATACTAGAATAGAAGAAGACACTGACATCCACCAACCCGCACCGCGTCCATGTGGTGGAATCACTCCAATCCCTCATACAGAGACGAGGCCTGTGTCCCAGCACTGAGCAGCCTTAGATACAGACTAGAGACGGGAACATTTTACTATGTTAGCAGGTCCGTATTTTAAGATTTAGCGCCCTAGACCAATAAGGTTTGCCACCCCGTGGAAATCCAAGGAAAAATCTTCTCGTCTCTTCGTGTCCGTGAGCTCAAACGGGCAAATTGCGGTTAGTGTAAACGTTGACTTGCCGAAGGTTGAACTACATTTATATAATACTTACAGGTCAAGCAAGTAGGAAATGTAGCGGCATCTACAGCGTCGCATGCGATGTACGCACCAAACTGACGTCATGAAAAAAACCTCCATCGTGCAAGCAGTTTATTGCGCAACTATTACGCATTATTTACGAATTAGTAGCGTAAATTACGTATAATTACAGATTATGCCAGAAAAATTACGCAAAATTATATCTAGAGTTATCAGAATAGGCCAGCAAACCAGTGTTGTTATCGTAAAAATCTGAGCTACCGTATGTCACAGTCTGGTTTGCCGTATTTAAGGAAAAAAAAAAACTATGTTGCCGTATTACATTATTTATTTAAAAAAATTGTATTCCTCATTTGTTTCTTCTGCATAAAGGTTTCTTAACGTTTCTATTATTTCAGATTCATGTTTATCTAGAGCGTACTTGTCCTTGCTTCTCATTTTGTCGCACATGTCGCGTGACACCTTAAAGTTCGTACAGTTTCCTTGATTTTGGATCAGTTGTCTTGCTAATAAAGTAAAATAAAGTTTACAGTCGATGTTACTAACTTATTCCGCATCTTGGTCTTCATGTTATTAACTTGACTGAATATCCTTTCACAATCTGCGTTACTGTGTGGCACAGAACAATATTACTCCTACTGTGTGGTCTTCCACACTACCTACACCTACTGGTTGCCTTATTTAGAATATTATTAGTGAAAAAACGTTTAGTTTCACCCATAGCCAATTGCCGTATTTTGTGATACGGCAATAGAGAGGCCTGCCGTATACCGTATATTCTGAAAAAAAAATCGTGGAATGCCGTATAATACGGCAATTGCCGTATCAATAACAACGCTGCAGCAAACCCTTACCAAATACAGACGCCCGGGAGGGCCAACGTAATATGGCAGGAAAAACATAAAATACGAAGGTGTTCAACTTTATAATAATGTAGCGGCAGAAATCAGGAGCACATCTTCTTTTAACATATTTAAAGTTAAACTCAAGCAGTACGTCACTAACAACCCAAAACTAATAATAATATGAATGGACGAAGTTATGATGACGAACAATTACCGGAGATTTATTGTGAAAGATGGAACGGTTGACATCTGTCGGGCATGCCACCGTCCAGAAGAATCAAATAGGCACATAATCTCCGGGTTTTCTCGTCTGGCTAACGAAGAATACTTGCATAGGCACAACCTAGTAATCAGGATTATACATCAGCAACTTGCTCTTAAATACAGCCTTGTGGAATCAGAGGTGCCGTATTACAGGTATGTGCCCGATCCAGTTCTCGTAAATGGAAATATCACATTGTACTGGGATCGATCCATCATCACTGACAGGACCAATGTTGCAAATAAGCCTAATATTATATTGGTGGATCGAGTAGAGCGGCGCACAATGATTGTTGACATAACAGTCCCACATAACGGGAACCTCGTGAAAGCTGAGAAAGATAAACAAATCAAGTATCTTGACTTGGGTCGCGAGGATGTCGACATGTGGGATGTGGATTCAGCGATCATTGTGCCGATAGTTGTCACTGCCAATGGCTTGATAGCCAAGAGCTTCGACCATCACCTAAGGAGGGTCTCGTTAGGCAGCTGGATCAAGGGCTTGATTCAGAAAGCGGTATGTCTGGACACGGCTTGCATTGTCAGGAGGTTCCTCTCGCTGGAGCCCCGACCGACGGTAGCTTGGACCCTGTTCCCGATACCGGTGGGCTACTATTTTTTAATTTTTGTTTTATTTTTTGTTTTTCTAATATTTAAAAATATAATTAATAAGTCTATATAACGGAATAAAGGAAATAATATTAATAATGATAATGGCATAAAGTAGTTTTAGATACGATAAAATGCCGACATCGTACCTGCCTAAATTACTAGACTCCATTTACGTTTAATCCTTAAGTGAAAAATGAATGTTCTTCTAGAATAAATAAAAAATCTTTAAACGCAACATTTTTGTTCTTTAGCATCATTTACTTTTGTAGAATTTTATCGGAGAAGATTGATATGGACAGTTTGTGTCCCTTTTTACAAAAATTACGCGGAGGAGTAGCTACTTTTGGTACACTTAAAGTTTATATGGAGAGTGCAGAAAGCTGATATTTTGATAAAATGCTAGCTTTTGCCAGCAGCTTTGCCCACACATCGTACATAAACCTTCCTCTTGAATCACTCTGTCTATTAATGAAAACCGCATTAAAATCTGTGTCGTAGTCTAAAACATCTAAACGTATAAACGCGGGAAGCGACTTTGTTTTAAACTATTTAAAGATTGCATCCAGTCTTCTGCGCACGTTTCCGGATGACAGTAATGCGGACGACTACTACCTATAGTTAGTAATTTATTTTAGTATCTTGCCTGTAAAACTGTTCATAATTAATAGAAAAAAGATTGCATTCGTTCAAACTTAAAATTGAAATACGTTAACGTTGAATTTCCATAATTAATTTAAATTTTAAGTTTAGAAATTGGGCGACAGTTAGTCTTAATAAATATAAACACTATTGGAACATCTGCCATCGCCGTCGGCACGCGATTGTGTACGGCCGCGGCGGCGTCCGTCGCGTCGCGTTCGACGAGCTTTCAGAATGAACGGAAGTGAAATGGATCTCTACGCGTATTCAATGACGTTTTTACAACGGTTACTCAATTAAACCCTTTTTAATAAACGTACGTAGATATTAGTAAATTCAGGAACGTTCAAATGACTAATTTTCCATCGAATCGTACTCATACTCTCATGTTTGTACTGATGTTGATAAAAGTCGGTCCTACGCTTGCAGTGGATACTAATTAAATTATTTTTCACTTGCCCTCATTCCAATTTATCGATTTTTGTCCATATTTATCTCTTTTAGTCACCATCTTGGTAGTCACCTCCTTTCTTATTATATCGTCATGCGCACAGTCCATCCATCGTTCATCGTTTGTATTCCCTTACTCTCATATTCACATTCATAATTAAAAAAAGCCTCATTCCTTCGCATCACACGCCCATACCATGACAACCGATTTCAACACCACTTTACAGTCACCGGTGCCACTTTCAGACTCACAGACCTGCACCTAATTGCGAAACGCACAATTTATCAGAATCTGAATGGGATTGAAGATTATTTCTAAATCATTGCGTCATTTGTCCGAATAAATTGTGGCTCAGCAACGTAAATAACGCAATGAATGTTGTTTAACTATCAATATGAAACCAATTCCTACCGATAAAAAGTTACGCAATTACCACTCTGCTCCTACCACTTCCACCCTACTCACTCTTTATTTTATCCATTTGAAGTAATAATTAATAAGCTAAATAAAAATCTTAAAATCACTGACAAATATCATAGAGCCTAAACTGCTGGGTCTAGGAGCTTGAAATATGGCACTAGAGCTCCTTATTTGTCGAAGGTGTGCACTGAAGAAGGATTTTTGATCATGCATCCCCTAAAGGTGTTTATTAGGGGAAGAAAGTTTGCATACAAGTACATGATATATGCCGAAGAAATCTCATCTAGCGCACGGCTTGAATTTAGATAATTATATTCGAATTACTTTTACACGGTAGATACCAACCTCTACTTATAATTGCGTAAAAAGCCAAAAATATTATGCGTCCATCTTCATACTTACCTACATAACTAAGTTATATAGATAAGGGCCGCAACTCTGCAGTGATACATAACTATATATTGTAGTAAGAATCATCGTTGGCAGTATTCAAAACCTTATATGCATAACCTTTAGGTATATTATGTGTAGTGGAGTATTTTTTTTTATCGCACACAAAGGGTTGGGTGGAGCGCGCGCAGAGCTCGCTTATTGGTCGACAGAAATAGGGGCAGTGGCTAGCATCCCCTATCGTATTCCTCTGGCTGTATAAAAACCCTCAAACCTCAAAATTGCATCAGTCTTCAACGATCCGCGACTCCGACTATTTGGTCAACAGTGACTCTGAATAGCTCGGGAAGTCTGCCATCCGGCCTAAGTGCGCGACTCTCCATTATATTGCATAATTACCTTCCCCGCGTTATTTCATTTTGTAAGTCTATAGTTTTCTTGTGTTTTATTCAAGTTCGCGACCGCTGTTTGATTGTGAATTATGAAAAATGAAAAATTTCTTCTTTCTTTGTACCGAAAAACCGTCACAGAAAAAAATAGTAATCATAGAATAGAACGAGATTTTAAGAGTCATAATTGGCTTATAAAAAAATACAAAAATCTAAAAAAATCGGAGACTAGGCTAAAACAATTAAACCGTATAATAAGGCGCGATTTAAAGGAAAAAAATTGGCACACTCTAAAATACAAAAATCGAGACAAGTTGGAGAAAAAGCCGCGGGACAGCAACGACATCGCACAAAAATTGTAAGTTGAATACTGACGACTGAAACTTTTTGGCCGACTTGAATAGAATAACTGGCGGAGTGGTGGAGCAAACGAGTCTTGCGCTATGGTTCGATTCCCCCACGAAATTAATATTTAATTTTACATAACCAGGGCAAAGATTAAAAAATAATTTCAATGGGAACTTAGAGGGTTGTATTTAATTGTAATTATTAGAATTCCGTAAATGTGTTGGAGTGATTGAGTTCTGCGCTGCGGATTTGATTCCCGATTACCTTAAGTTATATTTAATTTTACATAACCAGTGCAAAGATTTAAAAATAATTTCAATGGGAACTTAGAGGGTTGTATTTAATTGATTGTAATTTTAATTATTAAAATTCCGTAAATGTGTTGGAGCGAAAAGGGAAAGAGTCGTGCGCTGCGGGTTCGATTCCTGCACAAAACTGATATTGAATTTTATCTGGTTATAAATTAAATACACAGTGCCAAGATTAAAAAAACCCTTTAAAGGGATTAAATGAACTTAGAGGGTTGTATTGATAATTTTAATCATTATAATTCTGTAAACATGTTTCAGCGAAAAGAGAAAGAGTCTTGCGCTGCATGTTCGATTCCCGCACAAAACTAATATTGAATTTTATCTAGCTATAAATTAAATACACAATGCAAGGATTAAATAAATCATTCAAAGGGATTAAATAAACTTAGAGAGTTATACTGATGATTTTGTTAATTATAATTCTGTAAATGTATTTGAGCGAAAAAGTCCTGTACTGCGGGTTCGATTCCCACACGAAACTGATTTTTAATTTAGTTTATCTCACCTTAATTTACATACAGAGTCACACGCAGTGCAAATATTAACAAAATTTCTGTATTGTTTCAGGCAAAAAAATAATTTAAATAAAAAATCTAAAAATAATGAAGTATCAGGCGGCTTATCCATGCCAATTTTAAATTAGATAGGTACCCGAAAATTTGTAGAGCTCGTAGAAAAACGAAACTCGTCCGGGGATGACCTACTCCGTCCTCCATAGTGTACTTTTGCCGTCAAGCAGTTTTGCTTGGATATCACAAAGAAGCAATGTTATCGCATCTAGTGTTAACCTATACCCCTATATACCAACACATATACCATACACCCACACATTCAATTTTCAGTCTCAATTTTGTAAAATATAAAATTAATTTAGAACATTCAGACTCTATAAAAAATCTTTCTAACGATAAGTCTATCCATCATATAATATAATATTTAGGACAACCAACACACTGTTATCTGATCCCAAATTAGGCAGAGCCTGTACTATGGCAACCAGACAACTGATAAATATACTTATATATTTCTAAATACATACATATTATAGATAAATAAAATATTTCATAAATATTCATAAAATATTTCTACGAAATGTGTATGGTTTTTTTTGGGATTTCTTTCTTTTATAGTAATCCAACATCTGTTGGCCCAATTTTTTTTTAAAAATCAGGGACATGATCGATTGGCTTCAAAAAGTTTTTGTGAAAATTATCAATTTTTTGAGAATTCAGATCAAAATGTCTCAAAATGGCTGTTTGTATGAGAATTCAGATCAAAATGTCTCAAAGTGTCTCAATTAAGGCCAGTCTATCCGCCTCTAAGACAGTTTTCCGTAGCTGCAACGGTTAAGGTACGGTCGCGGTCTGATAATGCTTACTACCTGGTTTATAATTTGCAATGATACGAGATCTATGATACAAAATTATGTGATTATAGAGCATAGCTCTTTTTTTTAATTCACACGTCTTCTAGGATAGAAAACCTTATTGTAAAAAAAAAAACGGTAAAAATCGACGGCTGCAAAGAATTACAAAGAATGAACTGCAGTTTTTACGAAATTCACTTTTTTTCATAATTCGGTTCAAAATTCATTGTTTTATCAAAACTTTTTTCTGGAACGAAGTTCCCTTATGCGACTTATAATTATATATAATAAAATAGAAACGTGTTAAAAAGACACAGAGAGACATACAGTTTCCGTGATTTTCGAGGTTGCTGAAGCCAATATCACCAGCCCGAAATAATCTTTAAGTGTTTATAAAATAGAATAAACGACTTTATATTCAGAGTTGAAGAAAAAACATAAAAAGTTCGTTCTCGATCCCACTCGTTTTGTTTTTATTATAGAATATATGCTTTACAGTTATTCAAAAGCAATAAGTACTTTATATAAAAATTTAAACTGGACTGCACACAGTGTGATAAAGAATCTAGTTAGATTTTTTTTTAAACATACTTTGACTGCGACTACACCTAACCCTTACTGCCCCGTCTCAAAAGTCCACCGGTATTATAGACATCTACCTACATTTTGGACAAGTCTTTGATATTGGTTGTCGTTGAGAAGAGATTTTTACTTGAATTTGAACGTTTTTAAGTACGAGACTTCTAGGTCTTGATTCCATAAATTTACAATCGATTCACTTGTTTGACGATTGTATGTTTTTGAGAGATGTGTCGTGTAAATTGTGAGGTCCGAAAAGTGATGGAGTCAGTATTCTGGTGTCCACAGGCGGTGGTAACCACCTACCATTAAGAGTTAGCCACCAAATACAATAATATCAAAAGCAAAATTTTTGCTACTATTACATAGAATACGCTGACCTCATACAACTTTTAAAATAAGAATGAAGTTTTAAAGTGTTCGTAGAAACCTACTTACAGAAATCAAATCATTTATCTGTTACAGGAATCAAACGTATGCAGGTTAATTCGAAATTTAAAAAAAAATCTGGCCTAGTGTGTGTCGAACTACGCACTATAAAGGGTTCCGTAATTTAGACTGGCCTGTTAGTCTAATGGTTAGTGACCCTGACTGCTAAGACTGAGGTCGTGGGTTCGATTCCCACCCAAGACAAATGTTTGTGTGATGAGCTCAATCATTTGTGTCTGGGTCAATAAAATTAACATATTATTATACTTAAATAAAAATATAAAGCTAAATACAAGTATATTTATCAGTTGTTTGGTTACCATAGTACAGGGTCTACCTAGTTTGGAATCAGATAACAGTGTGTTGATTGTCCTAAGATATTAGATATTATTGGGATTTTAACACAGGAACAAACTTAACATTGTAGTTGAAAAAGACATTCCCGCATACATCCAACCTCAAATAGTTTGTACGCACAATATTAAGATATTTACCATGTTATTATAAAACTATAGACTTCTGAAAAAATTTCCTGTAATCTGTAAGCATAGAACTATTTTCTGTATTTTTTTTCAAAGGAAATAAGAGGATAATTGTAATTTTTCATCTATTTTCATAAAAGATTATTTTATAATTTTAAAACCATGATATAGAGAGACTCTCAAAACTTTAATAAACTTGAAAAAAACTCATTTACCTATCTCTATAACGTTACACGTCTCCTCTGGGTATTCACAGAAATTCGAATGTGTACTAAATTTTAACATTATCGGTCAATTAGATACGAAGCAAAATGGCTGTGACGGCAAATAGATACGAGTGATCGTATAAGGGTTTATTTTTTCATTTGGACGTACTACTGGAAAAACGTTATATTAAAAACGTACTAATTAAACATATTGCAGAAAAACGTAGAAAATAATAACGGTATTTTAAAATAATCCCATAAGTCGATGAACTACAAGAACCAATCATTGGCAAGTAATATCTATTAGTATACGGAGAAGAACGAAGAAATAAGTTAACAAGTCCAAAACCCTGCGCTATCGCCAGTATGAGCAATGAGACCAACATGACCGAGGAACAGAAAATGTTGCAATATTTGAATGCTAAAGGCATTAAAACCCTAAACCAGTTGAAACAAATTTTGAGGCAACAAAGCGAAGCTGACGACGATGTCACATTTGTGAGTGAAACAAAACGGGAAACTTATATTAGTCAAGAATGTATAAACATTTTAGTTCAGGCGAGCGAACGTAACAAAGAGAGAATGCTAAGCCAATTGGCACAAAACACTCCAAGGCCTTCAGTTCCACAGACAACCATCTCACAACAATTAAACAACACTCAACAAACTGGCATAGTAGCTGTTGCTGGTCGTAGTGTCGAAAATATTACAAAAAACAAACAAACAAACACCGCTACAAAAAAAACCGCAACATCGCTGCCCATGAGGTAAGTATACGTTCTTTTGTCCACATCATCGAGGAATTAGAGATGTGATATCATTTTTGGGATATGTAGGAATGCCATGTTAAGTGATGTAAACTATTCTACCAGTCAATGATCTGGATTTAGTCATCATTATAATCACGATGAGGCAAAAAGTAAATACTTGATAAAAATTGTCAAATTAACGTAACCCTCCTGGAAGTATGTTTAAGCTATATATCGAGATATTTGTCTTTATTAAGAAAATCATGATCTAAATGTACTAATATTCCAATATGTCGCACGTGGGTTCAATACAGACTGTTTTCTTATAAAGATGGACTCAAGCCAGAAGTTACAAATATATTTTTAGGTATCCACAGTATATTATGTTGATCATGTCACAGTATAGGTTCCGATTATAAGCCATCATGACGCTAACTCAAACTTCTGGGTAAAATGTCCAAGTTTAAAGATAGTTAGAATAAAATATAATATGTTTTCAGATATCGTCATAAACACAGCCATGAATACCACCCTTATTCTCAAAACATAAGGCCTCAACAACAATGGGAACGGCCACAACTTCGCCAAACTTTTGTAACCAATGTTCAACAAGGAAACATGCAATACAACCAACACAACTACCAACAAAATAACTGCTACGTCCACAATCAGCAAAGATTCACAGGGTTTGGACAGAATGCAGCCGGGTACAGACAATGGAATGGACAGAATATTGGAAGTAGCCACATGATGACAACGTGGCAGTCTGGTGGTGTTGCTGCTGTTAATAATACAAATAGCCAAACAATTCCGGTATCGCAACCGTTGGTACCGACGTCTATGTACAATATTGTACCACAACAGCAGTGGCACGCTGCAACAACGATGACCCGGACAGCATACAGCAACTATAACACCTACACTCAATTTCAAGCAGCACCACAAACTATTCAACAACCAGGTTCTCTATATATGGGGGGCAACAGGCCAACATATAATCCCAATTGAACTGTCATGCGAAGGCCAATTTTTTATTATGTGGGGTGTAGCTAGTAGCGTCAATTTTACCTAAATACATAAAACGTACATAACATAACATGACGCCTTGGTTCCCTGAAGGGGTGGGCAGAGGTGTACACCCACATTTCGCCAGTTATGTTTAAGACATAACCATTTCGCCAGTTGTCTTTATGTTTAAGTCCCATGTAGTAGGGGGCGAGCCTATTGCCATTAACCGGGCACAAATTCAGACTGCTACTGAGAAATTCCAGATGGAAAAACCCAATACCACTTTGGCCAACCTACCACTAGACCAACGAGGCAGTCACTCTGGAGAATGCTGACTGCCCAAATACAGAACATATGAACAGCTCCCTACTGATGAAGTGAGTATGCAACAGTACGTACCTTTCAAGCCATACTATCGGCGTTACAGACTTGTGAAAAATAATGATGAAACATCAAATTAGGTTCAGTCGTTATTGAGAAAATCACGGATCATCAAAACCTTTTTCCAGATCTCTACCTCTATCTTTTCTGTCTTCGTTTATATTATAAAACAAAAGAGAAAACAGTTTTTTATCGGACGCAAAATAAATCTTGAAATGTTTTTAGGTACACCAAACATTATATAAAATATAGCTTTACGCATTGTCAAAAGGAAACAGGCGATGAAGAAGTCTTTTTTTATCAAGAACGTTAAACTACAAGCTAAATCGTAAATTGTACGATTTATTAAAAAGTACTGCAGAAACTTCGAATACCCGGCAAGTTGTTCCAAAACCTGGCTCCAGGGATGGTCCTGGCCGCAGTCTCGTGAATGTTGGCTGCACAAAGAAAAGTGTAACTTCGCTGCCCTGATGATGAGGTAGAGTTGTGACATATTTAATTTGGATATAAGTAGTGAAGAAATACATCAAAATATCGTTGGTAGTGTTGGATACAAAATAAAAATTTAATATGTTTTCAGGTCCCCAAAATATGATGACACATGATACTGAGTACGTAACCTCAACCGTCAATTTTTCCATTCAAACGTACTACTGAAAAGTCATTATAATAAAAACGTACTATTTAAATATAGTGCTGAAAACGTAGAGAATAAAAAAAATACTTTTAAAATAGTAGCACAAAACGCATCCCACCAATTGATTGAATTCAAGAATTGATTTATTGCCAAGTAATACCTGTTTGTTATACCTAACACGTTCCGTATGTTGCCGGAACTAAAGAATAGCATCATCCCATTTCTTCCCGTGGGTGTCGTAGAAGGCGACTAAGGGACTTACTAGAGATTGGGCAGCAGCGTTGTCTATGCATCTAACAACAGACTGCAATCGCCAACCCGCGTGGCGATTATGACTGACCTCCCATTTCGGGAGGCTAACGTGAATGAATGAATGAATAAACGAAGAAGTATCTGCCTAGACTGTACCGACTGTACCGTGTGGTGCCGGACGTAAAGAATAACACCACCCCATTTCTTCCCGTGGGTGTCGTAAAAGGCGACTAAGGGATTTACTAGAGAATGGGCAGCAGCGTTCTCTATGCATTTTACCACCATACTGCGATCACCAACCCGCCTGCCAACCGTGGCGATTATGGCAAAGCCCCCCAAATTGGGGGTAGCCTAAGTCCAGCAGTGGACGTCTTACGGCTGAAATGATGATGATGATGGTGATCCTGCCTAGCACCAACTCATCCGTAACAAATGCAAAACACTACGCTATCGCCAGTATGAGCAGCGAGACCAACATGACTGAGGAAACGAAAATACTGCAATATTTGAATGGCAAAGGCATTAAAACCCTGGATCAGTTAAAACATATATTAAGTCAACAAAACGAACCAGATGAAGACGATGCAACATTATTTAATGAAACAAATCCGGAAACTTGTATTAGTCAAGAAAGACTAAACATGTTATTTGCAACGAGTGATCGTAACAAAGAAATAATGCTAAACAAAAAATACTGCAAGGACTATAATACCTCAACCAGCCATCCCTGCTCAACAAACTGGCATAGTTACTGTTCCTGGACGCATTGTCGAAAACGCACGCGGTACAAAAAAAAACGCAAACACTGCCCATGAGGTAAGTTTACGTTCTTTTGTCCATACAATCGAGGATTCAGAGATGTGATATAATTTTTGGGGTATCCATGTAAAATGATGTAAACTATTCTGCCATTCAATTATCTGTATTTAGTTATAATTTTGAATAAATTCACGATAAGTCAAAAATATCCAATTTACTGTTAACGTAACCTTTCATGTACACGCTATGTCGAAATAGGTTCCGTCTTTGTTGAGAAAATCATGAACTATATGTACAAATATTCCAATATGTCGTACGTGGGTTGAATACTAACTGTTTTCTTTTAAAGTCGCACTTTAAAATATATTTTCAGGGTCCCACAGTATAGATTGACCATGTCACAGTATAGGTTCCAATTATAAGCAATCATGACGCTACCTCAGACTTCCTGCTTAATAACTCAGAGTTTTTAGATAGATAGAATAAAATCTAATATGTTTTCAGATATCGTCATAAACACACTCAACAATACCACCCTTATCCACAAGAATTAAGGCCCCTACAATAATGGAAACGACCAAAGCTTCGCCTAGCTTACGAAAGCAACGTTCACCAAGAAAACATCCAATATAACCAATGTCACTACCAACAACATAACGACTACGAATGTCCAGAATTAGAACAGATACGGAGGACAGATTATGACTGGCTACAATACTGATGAAGTGAGTATGCAACAGTACGTACCTTTTAAGCCATATAATCGGCATGACAGAGTTGTAAAAAATAACAATGAAACATCAAATTCGGTTATATCGTTATTGAGAAAATAACGGATCATCACAAACTTTTTTCTGATCTCTATCTCTATTTTTCTTCGTTCAAATTAAAACAAAACAGTAAACATTTTTTTTTAATCTGACACAAAATATAACTTGATGACTGGCCTGTTAGTCTAGTGGTTAGTGACTCTGACTGCTAAGACTGAGGTCGTGGGTTCGATTCCCATCCAGGACAAATCTTTGTGTGAAGAACACAATCATTAATTTGTTCTGTGTCTGGGTGTAATTTATCTATAATATGTATGTATTTAATAAATACATAAGTATGTTTATCAGTTGTCTGGTTACCATAGTAAAGGCTCTGCCTAGTTTGGGATCAGATAACGTTGTGTTGGTAGTCCTAAGATATTATTATATGAATCTTTTTAGGTACTTTCAACATCGCAACTGCAATCACCAAACATCATGTTAAATATAGATTTAAGCATTGTCAAAAGGAAACAGTTGATGAAGAAGTCGTTTTAAGAAACGTCGTTAGAAACTACAAGCTGCATCATATATTGGTTATGAAAAGCTAATCATGCTAATAGACGCCTCTGTTAGCACGCCATTGATGGTCTTGGCTGCAATATCATGAATGCTGGCTACACAAATAAAAACCCAACTACGCTGTCCGCGATGAGGTAGAGTGTGAAATACTTAATTTGGATAACATTTATGAAGAAGTATGTTAAGAAATACATCAAAATATCTTTCTGAGTGTTGGATACCAAATAAAATATAACTTGTTTTCAGGTCCAAAACCTCAGATTACGCAACCTGTATGGTCCTGGATGCAGTTTCGTAAATGTTGGCTGCACAAAGTAAAATGTCAATTCCCGGCCCCTGATCAGGTAGAGTTGTGATATGTTTAATATGGATAGCAAATATCGTTCTTGGTGTTGGATACCAATTAAAATTTAATTTGTTTTCAGGTCCCCAAAATATACCCATGATTACGCATTTTCTAACTTCCAAATGACTGCTTCCTGAACTGGTAACAGCAGCTACCCCAGTACCAGTTCCTTACCGATTAGGTACGTACCATACCTTACAGGCTACAGTATACTTGTGATGTAATTTTGAAGACTAGCAGTTCAGCAGCGACTTCGTCCACGTGAAATGTTCATGGTACTCCGGAATAATGTAGCTTTCCATAGATGTGAGAATTTTATTGGTGTAATATTTGTGTATATTGTTAAAAAAAAAATAGGTTCAATGATTATGTTCAAGTCGCAGACTTGACATGTTTTTAGGGACCCACACTATTGTAATTGCAATCACCATACCCGAAAATGGAGGTGGTACCATTTTCGGTTCCAGACGCTTAAAAATTAAGAGAGGCTTCAGGACGGCCTTGAAAGTATTTATAACACAGATAAGCCATGTGACCGATAGGATTTCCCATCGGCAAAAATCACGATCCGTTGAAATACTCTATAGGATAAATTTCGAAAATTCTCCTTAGTGCTTACTCCTGTTACGGAACTCTTGTGAATCAGTTTGATGCTTCTAAATCCAACGGTTTAAGGTGTGCGTTGACTATCAATAAATAAATATATAAAAGATTCGCTTCTATTCAAGTCTAAAGCCTCGTTTATCGAAGGTGAGTTTTCGACAGTTCGATACACGTTTAATTCTCACATTTTCGTTTTACGACACACTTTTCGAGGCCGGCCCGAGAAGAGGTGGCGAGACGACTTAGACGCGTACTGCAAGGATTGGATCAAGGTGGCCCACGAAAGGGAGGACTGGAAGGATTTGAGGGAGGCCTTTGCTCCGCAGTGTGACAGCGTAGGCTAACAAAAAATTAAATTTCTACATCAGTGCATCGATACTTAAAAATGATTACTTATTTAAAATATAATATCTTATACCTTTAAACGAGCAATTCTTGTATATATATATATAATCTGAATCTCGGAAACGGCACCAACGATTTTCTAGAAATTTAGTATACAGGGGGTTTCGGGGGCGATAAATCGATCTAGCTAGGATTCATTTTTAGAAAATGTCTTTTTACCAAAAAAAAACCGAGCAGACCTCGGGCATCCAGGTATACTTATCAGTAATAAAACATAAAAAAATATGCCAGTAGTTCAATAACAAAAAAATAAATAATAATTAAGCATTGAGTTTGAAAAAGTCAAAAATCAGTACAAAAAATAAATCATACAAACACAAGTCTTAATTTACAAATCATTTATCTGTGGCCTTCGTTTATCGTCAATGAACTCATCGACACTGTAATAGCCCTTCCTCAATCAATATAATATATCTTTAATTTATTTTTAAATAAGTTAATGCTGTTTATGCTTTTAAATTCCATTGGCAACTTGTTGTATAAAAAGAGAGATTGAGCTCTAGGAACATGGTGAACCACGTTCAATTTTGGTTGGATTGTGCAAGGTAAGTCTTTCCTTCGTCGTTTCTACTATCTCTAACATGTTTTTCCTGATTGGTCTTGTGCAAATTCTTGACAAAGTTCGTTAACAGCACTAGAATATAGAGACAAGGCACTGTAAAATATAAAGCTTAATAAAGTGGTCCCTGCACGAATCGGTCGGTTTCATACGCAGCATTGTGTTTGGATCAAAAATGCCGAGTGGACATTGTAGTTGTAGCTGTTCCCCCAAAACTCAATACTATATCTGAGCCTGAACTCAATCAAAGCAAAGTAAACCATCCTGCGTTGGGCCAAAGTGAGTTCGTCCCTCAGGCTTCTGATTGCATAGCATCAGCAACAGACTTAGTAAGTGACAATGTCTCAAACTTCCAGTTCAATAACGCGTCAATGTGGACACCCAGGAATTTAACATGATTGACCACTTCAACATTGCTACCACAAGACACAACCTTAAGACTAGTGTTATTACGTAACATTGTGTTGAATAATAAACATATTGTTTTGACTGGCCTGTTAGTCGAATGGTTAGGGACCCTGACTGCTAATACTGAGGTCGTGGGTTCGATTCCCAGCCAGGACAAATCTTTGTGTGATGAGCACAATCATTTGTTCTGTGTCTGGGTGTAATTTATCTATAATATGTATGTATTTAGAAATATATAAGTATATTTATCAGTTGTCTGGTTGCCATAGTACAGGCTCTACCTAGTATGGGATCAGATAACGGTGTGTTGGTTGTCCTAAGATATTTAAGACATTTACATTGAGTTTCAAATTATTGGTACCAAACCAGTTTCCGAAAGTTTTTAAAGCAGCATTAATCTTAGATTCTTAATTGTTTATATTATCTGCAGCAACTATAGCATTAGTATCATCAGCAAAAATAATAAGTGGTAGTTTTATTAAGTCATGAATCTTTAATCGTGCAAACTAAGGCTTGCATAGTTAATAGGATTATAATATATATATTTTTTTTTCCTTTATTGTTATTAATTCAAATTCAATCAATTTTTGTTCATAATTTATTCATCATATTTTAATTTTTCTTAACATCATTGCTATGTTGCTGATGTTAATATTTTTTAACAATTTACTTAATGATATTATTTTATCAGTGACTAGCTGACCCGACAGACGTTGTCCTGTCTCTTTGATGATATTTGAGCACGCATTCTGTCAATTCTATGCCAAATGTCATAATGTTAAAAAAAACTAATTTTCCGCGCAATTTTTTATTTTTTTTCTTTCATAAGAACCTTATCCTGACAATTACAAACACAATAACAACAAAAAAAGTGAAATTGGTCCAGCCGTTCACGCATGATGGCGTGACCAAGGGAAATAGGGATTCATTTTTATATATATAGATTATGTAGAAAAAAATACATGAAACTTTTATTTATTAAATTCTTAATAATTTTTACCAATGTCAACGAATCTGAATTCCATCAATTTTAATTTTGCTTGTTTTGACGTGACAACGTCTTATAAATTGGTTTGCCGGGTGACACTTCAAGAAACTGCGTTACGCTCCGCTCACGTTATGCGCTCACAATGAGAGCGAGTGAGAGGCACGCGTCCCTTACACTCGGGCATGGTTAGCCCGCCTAAGAGCGAGAGAGACAGTTTCATCCTTCTTCCTACTATACGAATGAATATTCACATTAAAATTATTTTACCACTCAAAGTCGTTGTCACGTAAAACTTTCGCCCGTATACCGACTTTACAGGCAACCAATTTTTTTTCTGTATATTTGTTTAATTCTGTATTATATAATGTTACTATTTTTGTTTTCTACCAACGTTACCAATTTCTCAATGTTAGCGATTATCACTAAATATTTTCTCAATGTATTATTTACTGTATCAGTGTAATAAATTTTTGGTGAACCTAATAAAATAAAAATAATTATTATATTAAGTTTAGATTGTTTAAAAAAAGAAAGACCATAAAATACCTCAACCACGATGAGCTCTTGAAACACTTGAAATATTCCCGACTTTCTTTAAATTGCTAATTAATGTAGGTACCTGTTGTTCCGTGTGGTGCCGGACACAAAGAATAGCACCACCCCATTTCTTCCCGTGGGTGTCGTAAGAGGCGACTAAGGGCTTCAAATGAGGATGGGCAGCAGCGTCTTCTTAGTAAAACAATCCATCACAAAGCTGAGAATCACACAGTACCAACAAAATACATAATAATAATATTATTTCCGTCATAGCGATATTTTCTTTAGTGCACTACCTATTGACCAGTCCGGTTATAGATATATTGAAAGTTCACAATTAATTTAATATTCGAAAACGTAATAGGTGACAATTGCCTAAACACATAGCTTTAGGTGCCGTCAGGGCAGCCTGCGAAACTCAAATTCTTTTCCGTTTATTGCAATTTACAGGTAAGTGCCAGTTCGTATGATGAAGAAAATATGAATCGCGACCGCAACACATATATATTTACAGAATTCTAATACTTAAAGTCATCAGTACAACTCTCTAATTCCCTTTAATTGATTAAAGAACTTGGAGCGTTGTAACGATAACGTTCAGGATTATAACTCTGTTAATCAATATTTGTTAGGGTTGCAAATCATATTTTAATCAACATACTACGTGACACTGACCTGTGAATTGCAAAAAGCGGAAGATAATTTTGAATTTCGCGAGCTAACTTGGCGTATCCATCTAAAAATCAAGACAAAAATCAAATCGGACTTTCATGTTACAACTTCGTCCCCCTTTTCAACCTTTTCCGGGGTGAAATGATCAATAACTGAGTCACGTTTAAATTTAGTTTTATTCGCCAGCCTAAACACAAAATTTGAAGACTCTTCGAAACTGACGGACATTTATACAGGAGTCGATTTTCCAAAATCCTTCCTTAGTGGATGTCGAGAATTTTTCTCCAACAAATAATTAAAACCTATCCACAGTTAAGTAGCATGATCGAATCGGGTACTGGTTACTGTTCAAACTTTAGAACATTTTGCTTACATTTACTCAGTCATGGCCGTGCACTTAAGCAATTTTGTCATAAGCAATCGTTATCAATTTTTGTTTCCAAGAGAAGTGGTTTTTACTATAAGCATTTCTGGAAAAAATCGATTCATACATTTGAGGTAGATTAGCAATTTTACCTGACAATAATATTGAAAATATTTTTGTTAAAGAAAATGTTTCATTTCATGAAACAGAGTAAAATATCATAAATACATTTTACATGTCGGTGCAACAGTTTTTTTTTAAATAATGTTATATTTTTAGATTAATTAAATCAGACAAAAATTTAAAAGGTATAAAATAAATGAAAAAAGTAAAACTTTAAGCCTCATTTCCCAAAAGTACCATTTTGGTGCTTACGCATTTTCTATTTTCCGCTGACGAGCATGAACATATGTGTAACATTCGTATAATATGATTTTTAGTACCAAAAGAAGACTTACACCAAGTCTTGTATTTCGAAAATAATCGATGGGTCCAAATTAAACGCAACATTATTCATTCATTCGAACACAGCAGTTTTCGCTTGATACTGTTAGCATTTTGTTTCTGCTCAATATTTCTCGGCTTGGTGATGGATTCTTCAACGTTTACAAATCTACTGCTATTGTCGAACAGTAACTGAAATCTGTCCGTACAGACTCGACTTTTTCACTTTCCCCCTGTTTCAAATTAATATCAGTATCCTTTTCACTCTTAACTTGACTCTGTGGCCAACCGAATTGACGATCTTTTACCCAGTTTGTAAGTGTAGAAATAAATTTTGTTTCAAGTTACGCCTAAAATTTAACGTGTTATGTTTTTTAAAGCTTTAAAGTTTTAGTAGAATTCATGATTAAATCTAAACTTAGTTCTAAAAGTAATGATAAAATCATCATTAACCAGCGCCATTGTACTTATATTCATTTATTGAGGTATTTCATTATTTAGGGAAATTTATTCTTTAGTCAGCAGTGCTCCATTGAATTAATAGTTTGGCAATCACTCACTAAAACGAATTAGCAACACATTCACCTATTTAGAAGATTTCATCTTTATATCGCAGGACTTTTTCCAATAATTATTGCCTGAATAATATTTATTAAATTATAATGATGATAAAAATATATTGGCACAATAGATCATTTTCTTATACTAAGTTAATATAAGCATTTTTGGAAAAATACGATTCATACATTTGAGGGAAATTAGTAATTTTCCTGACAATATTACTGAAAATATGTTTGTTAAAGCGACTACCACTTCACGAAATAGAGTAAAATATCATAAATAATTTTTACATGTCGGTACAACAGTTTTTTTAAAATAATGTTCTGTTTTTAGATTAATTAAATCGGATAAAAATAAAAAGGTATAAATTAAATGAAAAACTTCAAACTTCATTTCCCAAAAGTACTATTTTGGCGCTTAAGCCATTAGCATGTTAGCATTTTGTTTCTGTTCAATATGTCTCGGTTTGGTGATGGATTTTTCTACGTTTACAATTCTTCTGCGATGGTCGAAGAATAACATCTGTCTGTACAGACTCGATTCTTTCACTTCCCCTCTGTTTCAAAGAAAATTAAGTATCCTTTTGACTCTTTACTTAACTCTGTGGCCAACTTAATTGACGATCTTTTATCCAGTTTGTAAGTGTAGAAATAAATTTTTTTTCGAGTTTCGCCTAAAATTTAACTTGCTATGTTTTAAAAAAAATCGAAGGTACAGAGCTTTAAAGTTTTAGTAGAATTTATTATTAAATATAAACTTAGTTCTAAAAATAATGATAAAATAATCATTAACCAGCGCCATTGTACTTATATTCATTTATTTAGGTATTTCATTATTAATTAATTGTATTGAGTTAGCAGGGCTCCGTTAAATTAATAGTTTGGCAATCACTCACTAAAACGAAATAGCAACACACTCATCATATAATATTTAAGAGATTTCAACTTTATATTGCAGGACTTTTTCCAATAATGATTGCCTGAATAACATTTATTAAATTCTAATGGTGATAAAAATATATTGGCACACAGGATAATTTTCTTATTCTAAATTAATAATCAAATAAATAAATTTAAAAAAATATTATCCTAACCTTTCTAAAATGAACAAACAAAAATAATTTGTAATTGAGAAATCATCGACGAAAATTGAGGTTTTATAACCTCAATTCAAAATCAATTGGCAAATGAAAAACATGTTTATGGTGATACAAAATTAGAATGTTTGTTAAAGTATTCGAATGATCCAATCAAAGCATACATAAACTCACGCCTTTTTCCCATGGGGGTAGGCAGAAACCACAGAACGCCACCTACTACGATCTCTACACACGCCTTTTGCCTCGTTTAGGTTCATACAATTGGTCATACACACGCCAGTTGCGAGTACTACGCACCTGACCTTTCTGAAGAACATCACCAATAAGGTCATTATATGTCCTCCTAGGGTGTCCCCTCCCGGTGTTTCCACTCACATCTGCCTTGTAAATACATTTTGTGAGCCGTCCTTCATTCATCCTCTCAACATGACCAAACCATCTAAGCATACTTTTTTCAATTTTTGTCATTACATCTCCTTTTAAACCACACCGTTCTCTTATCACATCATTCCTCAGCCTATCACTCATAGTCGCACCATACATGCTTCGCAAGGCAACGCATTTTCACAGCTTTTATCCTATTTTCATGCTTCTTTTGCCACACCCAACATTCACTTCCATACATAAGCGTAGGCACCAGTACACTATTGTGAACAGCCAGTCGAGCCTTATCCGACGTCAACTGGTTGGTCACAATCGCATGTAAAACACCATTTACTTTATTACCCGCATTCACTCTTCTTTCCACATCTTTATCAATCTTTCCATACTTTATAAATAAACTCTCCAAATATACGAACTCACTTACTTGCTCCACACTTTTATCATTAATTTTCACATTACACAATGATACATTCTCTTGTCTTTCAAACACCAAGACCTTCGTCTTATTCACATTTATATTCATCCCCTTCATCATAAATGCTTCATCCATTACAGTCACCATGTCTTGCAACTATTCTGCTGAAGATGCAAGTAGAACATGATCATCTGCGTAGAGAAGGCATTTGACAAGCAACTCACACATTGTCAACCCACATTCACCCTCTTTCAAATCTTTCAGATAACTATCCATGTACAAGTTGAATATCCACGGTGAAGCTACACAGCCCTAACTAACACCCCTCGAGATGCAAAACCAGTTCGTGTATGCCCCATTTATCCTAACACAAGCACTGGAATCCTTGTATAAAGATTTCAGTGCCCGTACCAAGCGCCAGTCCACACCGTACATGGATAGTGTTAACCACAGTTTTTCTCTGCACACACGGTCATAGGCCTTCTCCAAGTCAACGAAAGCGCAGTAGACTTTCTTGTGCTTTGCCAGATGTTTTTCGGCTATGCACCTTAGGGAGAAGATCCGATCCATACAGCCCATCCCCTTTCTAAATCCTACATACACATCCCATATTTTCTCACCGGTCACTCCTATCACTCTATTTATCAAAACCTTCGCATACAGTTTGCGAAAACACTCAAAAGACTAATGCCGCGGTATTTTTTACACTCCTGCTGTGAGCCTTTTCCCTTATATAGTGGTACGATTACAGCCTTACACCAATCATCCGGTACACGGCCATATCTCCAACACATATTAAAGATCCGGCACAACTGGCTTGCTACCACCTCGTCACCACTCTTCAGCATTTTAGCAGACACTCTGTCGTACCCTGCAGCTTTCCCAACTTTCATCCCTTTCAGCGCACGTACTATCTCATCTATTTCTATTTCATTTTCTTCATCTACGTCTAGGTTCAGGTCTTCAAAACTGGCATCTGCCCAGTTACCAACTCCGTGCACACTGTCCTGACAACTGAATAAACTTTCAAAGTATCCCTTCCAGCGTTCCAAGACCTTACATTCTTCATTTAGTAAACAAGTTCTGCTCTTCTAACGTTCATACTCGATGTTCCTGTCACTCCGCGAGCCAATCTTACCTGTTTCCAAAACAGCTTTATATTGGCCCTGAAGTTATCAGAGAACTTCCTGTAATACTTTTCTTCCCTTTTAACCTTTTTCATTTTTACCATCTCTTTCACTTTCACTTTCATTTCGGAGTATTTCCTTGTAACTCTTTCTAAACCATCCATCACATTCGCTGCCTGATTCATCCTATTTTGGGTCTTATAGGTTAACACATTAAGCCAGGCCTCTTTCTATTTCCGCACAACCTCTTTAACTTCACCATCTACCCAAGAATCACTCATTCTACTACCATGTCTTCTCCGTGCCACACCACATACTTTTGTGGCTACTTGCACCGTACTATTTTTTTTAGTATATCCCATACTTCCCCTATATTATAATCATTCGTATCATCAAATATTTTATCCGTCTTCACCTTTACTTCCCGCTTATGTTCCTCTTTTACTTTCAATTCTTGCAGTCTTTCTACTTTTATTCTTTTAAGTGCAGTCACAGGAACTTGAACTCGGTGACGCCAATGTCTGAACAGACCATCCACCCGACACATTACTAGATAATGATCTGTCCCTACGTTAACACTCTGAGATATGCTCTAGTATCTGTCACTTTACTCTTTAATCTTTCATCTACAATCACAAAGTCAATCATACTTCTACTGTCTTGCCTTTTCCACGTATACCTATGAATCTTCCTATGATTAAACATAGTGTTCATAACAGACTAATTATTCTCTACACATATCTCTAGCAAGCTCATCCCATTATCATTCACTCTGTCATCCCCAAATGCACCTAATACTTTTTTGTACCCATTCCTCTTCACACCAACCCAACCATTAAAGTCACCCAGCATAAAAATCTTCTCGTTTGCTCTACATTCATTCACTAGATCCCTTATGCTGTTCCAAAATTCATTCCTCTCCAACGGTGAGCTTCCCATATCGGGTGCATAGACGCACAGCATAAAGATAGGGTTTAGGCCCACCTTCGCTATCAGCCATAAAATCCTGGGACTCACACAAACATAATCTTTCACATATTTCATCATTCGCTCGGAGAGGACAACTCCCACACCCTGACAGGACCTTTGTGTCTCTTGAACATCAGACCAGATAGTGGTCAGAGATCCGTGTTTAGTCGTGTCCACTCCCTTTCTTTTCGTCTCATTCACACATAGCACATCAATCCTTTTATCCTTCACCATGTCACACACCTTATCCGTCTTATCTTTTATACCTCCCTGCACATTCAGGATTGCTAAGCGACATTCCGCTGCTCGCTTTTCGCTCCGTGGAAACAATGAAGTGGTGTGTGGCGAGCATCACCGCCGCAAATCACCAATCAAAGCACTCAAATAATAAGTGTCAGTTGGCAATTTGGCATCCACAAGTCCGTTTCCTGATCCATCTCTTTCCGTTTCCATCAAATATTCTCAGAACAGACCATATTTGTATATATTCATGTATTCAATCATTTCGAAAAAAAAAAAAAAAAAACTGTAGCGAATAATCAAGGACCATTACGTATTTTACCGACCTTTTTTAATTAATATGTGCTTTCTGAGACGCATAAAAGTAAAAAAAAGAAAATACATAAAAACAATATTTTATAGGTAGTATGTGTTTATTTTAGATAGTATGTACCTACCCCCGAATCTAGGGAACTATAACTTAATGCAAAACGTCATTTTCTTACATTGTTGACACAGGTTTTAGTAGAATTGATTCATTTCAATCTACCTCAACAGTTTAAACCAATAAAACTATTTTACGGAAATTCTGACTCCAACTAACCTTAATTTCTCAATGGATCACAGGCTGTAGCAGGTTGACAGGCCATAAATACAGTAATAATAATCGAAAACACAACACACAAGCTATACTTTCATTACATCTTGACAGGCAGAACAACACATTACAATATGTCGAATAACTTTATTAAATAAAATTAATAAAACCGAGCAAATTATTGACATAGCTGTACCAAACACACAACAAAAAAAAAAAACACTATAGAAGATAAGCTGTCGAAATATACAGACTTAAAAATAGAAATAAGCCGCATGTGGCGAATAGGCGACGTTGCTATAATCCCAGTAGTACTCTCAAACAACTGCACCAATCATTAAAAACGCTAGATTTGTCTCCTTCCACCAACCAATCCATCATCAACAACTCAAAGTCTAAACATATCATCACAGTCACACCATAATATGTTATCATCTGTTACTTAGGTTAGCACTTGACTTCGGCCCGTGTTATACTATAAAATCGGCACATCGGTGCCGAGATACAAAAATGTATACCGACAAATAATAATCATAAAAAAAAATTAGTAAAAATATGTAAAAAAAAAGACATAATAATAGTTACTGTAACCACCACACCAAATTCAACCGTCAAGCGGTTTAACTGTGCCGGTGTTATTACAAGCACTTGAGGCATTTCAGTTTTGTCTCGGGGATGGCATCGCACCTGCGATGTCTCCCGTATTGCGTAGGCTACGGCACTTCACACAACTGCACGCGTAGAATGATCGCCATAGAAACGGAATTTGTCGACGAAAGAGAAGACAAAATGATAGATTGTATCATAGAAAAATTGTGTAAAACTGAAGAAAAGAGATGTTTCTATTGTTTAGTCCACAAGAGTACGATGTCAAGTATGATGCCTATTTCTCTTTACTATTGATGAGATAGATTAAAAAAAAAAAATTAAAATACATAAGGAACTTTTTTTGTTCTTGGTAGAATAGATATACAGGGTGTCCAGTAAATAGCACGACATACTGCAGGGGGTGATAGCTTGGGTCACTACCTATCAATACAACACAATATATGTTCAGCAAAATCTTACGGATTTACAGTTTTACAAAATTTTCCGAAATACCGAAAAATCTCTACCTTGAAACAGATTTTTAAGCATCTCGTAATGAAAAAATCCTTTTCTAGTACTTTTTTTTACATCAAATTATTCGTGAATAGTTACTTTACTCATTGATAAGTCTTTTTTCTATCAAAGACAAGAATGTTTTCAAGAAATACTATTTTTTGTTTAAATTTGCACAGAACTATTTTCTTATCACTTAAGTGTAACCTACAGTGGTGAAAAAAAAAAAATCCGTAAGATTTTGCTGAACATATATTGTGTTGTATTGATAGGTATCACCAATCACCCAAGCTATCACCCCCTGCAGTATGTTGTGCTATTTACTGGACACCCTGTAGAATTGGTCATGCTACGCCGGCAGCACGCGTAGCATGACCACCGTAGAAATGGGTTTTGTCTATTCTTGATAGAATAGAGATATAATTGTCATGCTACGCCCGCATAAAACGGTAAAAATCTTTCTACAATCTTTAATTTTGTCTTTAATCTTTCTACAATCTGTAATTTTGTCTTTAATCTTTCTACAATCTGTAATTTTGTCTATTCGTCCGTTGACAAAACCCGTTTCTACGGTGTTTATGCTACGCGTGCTGGTGATCTACGTAGGTGGGTAAAGAATGTTCTTAACCAAACTATTGAATAGACTTTTTGTTGTAGAATGTAATAGAAAATGTACCTTTGTAAATACCTCTATTTACAAAGGTACATATTTTTTTACGTTTTTAGATTATTTTATTTAGATTTAAGTAGATATGTAGGCTTAGTTCTTAGGCCGCGCTAATTCTGTCATATGAACGTGTGCGAAACGACAGGAACGATCTCGATCATCTTCAAAGACTACCTCCATAGAGACCTAAGGTCCTACACAACATAAAAAATATTTTACGGTGATTAAAATTAAAATCTAAGAATTGATTTTGCTCGGGAAGGCGTAAAAAAACATTGAACGTTGGAAAAACATTTTAATAGTATTATTTATTTATTATGATCATTTTACCAATGTCCCGTGTGGTGCCGGACATAAAGAATAACATCACCCTATTTCTTCCCGTGGGTGTCGTATGGGCAGTAGCGCTCTCTATGCATTATACCGCCAACCCGCCTGCCAAGCGTGGCGATTATGGTAAAGCTCACAAAACTGGGGGAAGCCAATGTCCAGCAGTGGACGTTTTAGACGGAAATGGTGATGTTGATGATAATAACTGATGTGACACTTCATGTAAATCGATAAACCCTTTATTGAATTAAGGAAAGTTGTAAAAATGTCATTCTAGAACTGACAGTTTGAAACTGTATTTCCTGCCTAGTAAATAAATAACACAACTTTCATTCTAATGCTGCTTTTAGGTTAGATAAAAGTAAGTATTCGAATATTTTAGAATAACATTAAAATGTTATTTCTAACTTAATTGATACTAGGGTTAAAGACCAAGGCCATTGTACAGAATAACTTAAAATAGCATGACGTGTGAGTTAAACTCACGGTTAGCTTACTTAGGTTATATACACTATAAGGTAATAAATAAAATCAAGAATTTTAAAGTTCATGACGTCAATTAATATTGTACGATATTCATCAAAAGTACGTATCTATAAGATTAAGGGAAAACATTAAAAAATATTGCGAGTTAAACTCGACAGACGACCGGAATGGGAGGTCTGTATTTTAATATGCGATTAGTTCCATATTAGTGAAAATGAAAACATAATTACCATAGGTTACCTATAGTCTATTATTCACATACGCATACTATTTATATTTATTTTACAACTTATCTCTCAATTTTAGAATCTGTGCACTGTTAGCTTTCACCGATAATATTTTACTTTCGATAACGCAAGTAACTCACTTACCTTCTCATTCCGGTACGCAATACTTAAAAAAACTCGGTGAAAATATGCTGACGCTTAATATTCTTGACTTCAAATTAGTTGTATATAAATAGGCAGAAACAGAAAGTTATGTATCTATCATAAATAGATGTTTATTGATAATTACTTCGTAATACGGACAGTATTAATATATATTTAGGTGAGAGTTAAACTCACGGTTAATTTACTAAGGATAGTTGAAATTATAAGTTGCTAAATGTAAAAAGCGTAACAATTTCCATAAGAGCTGTTTAATATTAATTAAATATATCTATATGCGTAATCGAAAAAAAAAACAAAATATCTAAAAAACACAAAAAAAATATAAAAAAGAAAATGAAAAAAAGTAATAGGTCAATATTTTAAATAGCTCTAGCTTGCCTATTGTGCAAGGTTAACTCATTAATTATCGGAATTAGAGGTCTGTATTTTCTTCTTATTTTGTTAACTAGTCCAACTTACGTTATCTCAATGCAATATTGTAAACTTGCGTTTGGTTTGGCTCCAGTTAGCTTTCATTGATATATTTTACTTTCCATAACGCAGATGACTCACTTACCTTCTTATTGTATAGTACGCGACATTTAAATAACTTAACATGTAGTTTTTAAGTTTTATAATTTCTACATGGAAAACCAATCAGACGTCTCTTGAAATAAAAGTGACCGCGCTCTGTTATATACACATGTAGATAGTTTAGTGTTTACTGACTCATGTTGTTTACTATTCCAGTCAATTAAAAACACAACTTTAATTCTTATGCTGTTCATAGATTAGTCTTTAAGAAAGAATTAGAATATAAAAAAAATCTTAGTGTATTTAATGGGTAATAGAGTCAAAGACCAATGCCAGTTTACAGATTTTCTTTAAAATATTATGACGTGTGAGTTAAATTCACGGTTAGCTTACTTAGGTAATATACACTATAAGGTTATTAATAAAAACACAGATAACAAATTTCAGGACATCAATTAGAATTGTATAATATTCAAAAAAAGTATGTATCTATAAGATTAAGGGCAAGCATAAAAAAAAATTGCGAGTTAAACTCGACACACGACCGAAATGGGAGGTCCGTATTTTATTCATATTTTGCTAAACGATCAAATTTTCGATATTTTTAAGCAAAATTTAAATATTAGCGAAAATGAAAATATAATAACCATAGTTTACCTATATTAATTCACATATACATATTATTTATTTATTTTACAATTATCTCTTATTACTTTAGAATCTGTGGACTATTAGGTTCGATCGATAATATTTTACTTTCGATAACGCAAGTAACTCACTTACCTTCTCATTCCGGTACGCATTACTTAAAAGAACTAGGTGAAAATATGTTTTAAAATTGCTGACGCTGAATATTCTTGACTTCAAATTAGTTGTATATAAACCTCAAGCACTTTTTTTTCTGCTCCATACATTTTGACTACGTATTAAACATTTTTATTTATTTTTGGTTGACAAAGGCTTGCATTCATTTAGTAAAATAAAAGAATATTCAACATGAAAACTACCCTAAAGCCGTACTCTTTAAGTTTTTATATTTCCTCGTGGAATACCATTAAGACATGTCTTAAAATAAAGTATTTACTGACTCGTGTTGTTAACTGACCCATTAAAATTATGATACAACTTTAATTGTTATGCAGCGCGTAGATTGGTTTTTGAAAACATTACACGTAATTTTAACTAAATTATTATCAATGTCAGGGACCTTGGTCATTGTACGGTATATATTTAAAATATGTTTAGGCAAGAGTTAAAATCACGGCTTGTTTACTTTGGATAGTTACAGTGTAAGGTAACTGAAGCTTCGTGATTTCAATTTAGAACTTAACTTATCAACTAACGCGCGTTTTTAAGTAATGTTAGAATCTTTTAAAAAAACATTTAAACATTAATTTTTCACTAAATTAGTATCGCAATCAATGACTTACGCCATTGTAGGGAGTATATTTAAATTAAAATATCTTTAGACGAGAGTTAAACTCTCGGTTAGTTTACATAACAATAGTTTACACTATAAGGTAATTCATAAAAAATACCACATTTTAATGCAGGATATCTATTGGATTTGTAAAATACTTATTAAAAGAACCCATGAAAAACCCCCTTAAAAAAAAGGAAAAAAACTATTTTATTTAAATAAAAATCAACTTAGGTCTATATTTCTTCATATTTTGCAAAACGATCCAACTTTCGATACTTGAATGCAATATTATAAACATGCGTTTGCTTTCGTATAAGTAAACATTTAATTATAATTACTATAGTTTACCTCTATCCTCTATCCTTTTATTGACATACAATTAGTATTGTAGGATTTGTGCACCCAAAAGCTTTCATTGATAAATTTACTTTCGATAACGCAAATAATTCACTAACTTAATTTTAAAAGTGTAAAAAAAAAAACATAAAAAACTATACAAAAAAGAAAAACAAAATAATTAATAGGTAAGTTCAATATTTTAAATATGGGGCATTTGCCATAATCGCCACGCTTGGCAGGCAGATTGGCGATCGCATTAAGCTGGTAAAATGAACCATCTGCCCATCCTCAAGAGCTTCCAATGACTTTGTTTTTGCTATTACATATTGTTAAATATTAATTAACTTTATGTATAAGGTAAAAAAAAAAATACAAAAAGCTATTCATAGGTTCGGGCAATATTTTAAATATAATGCTTTGGCTAGACTACTTTGCAATTTTAACTCATTATACGCCCAGTGCATTTGCCTGTTATTTACCTATGGAAGAAGCATATTATATTCTTTTGTACTTTTTTGGCGTTTACATGAAGAATATTGTTGGTCCTAGTGGGAGGACATTTTTTTTGGCAGAATATTGAACTTGCCCGTGTGGTGCCGGACGTAAAGAATAGCATCACCCTATTAATTGGCGTGGGTTTCGTAAAAGGCGACTAAGGGGCTTACTAGAGAATGGCAACAGCGATTTCTATGCAGACCATACTGGGATCGCCAAACCGCCTGCCAAGCGTGGCGATTACGGCAAAGCCCGAATCCCGAATTGGGGGAGGCCTATGCCCAGCAATTGACTTCTTATGGCTGAAATGATGATGATAATTCAATATGGAAACTACCCTTAAGCTGTAGTTGTAATTTTTTTAAATTTCCACATGGAATACCAACAAGACGTCACTTGAAATAAGAATGACCACACTCTGTATATCGTTTACTATTTAATGGATCATATTGCTAACTGTCCCATTGAATTAATAAAAGGACTTAGTTCTTATGACGCGCATAGATTCGTTTTTAGTAAGTAGTAGAACATTGTAGAAAAATATTTATCATTTATCATCATAAAATTCATGTCATTTTAACAATTATTTTTTCACTTAATTGTTACCTACTCCCGGTTAATTTACTAAGGATAGTTGACATTGTAAGGTGATTAATGGATAAAGCTTCACAATTTCAATGACAGTTGTTATTTTTAACCGACTTCAAAAAGGAGGAGGTTATCAATTCGGATGTTTATATGTTTTTTTTTATTTTTTTTTTTATGTATGTTCGGCCATAACTCCGTCATATATAGACGGATTTGCAAAATTCTTTTTTTGTTCGAAAGGGGTTTATTCCGAAATGGTCCCATATAATTTTCATATAGATCTGATGATGAGTTCGGGAGACAGACACCGGAACTCTTTAAAAAATGACAGGAAATCAACCGCGATTTCTGCTATCGCATAAATATGCATTGTTTGTTTGGAATTAGTGCAGGGTGAATACCACAACTAAAAATTTAAAAATAAAAACTTTTTTGCAAAACAAAAAAAACAACCGACTTCCTTAAAAACACTACAAAGTGAAAAATAACTTTAATTTCGGAAGTCGGTGGCAGAAAAACCATAAATACAGATCCTAAGACACCGACTACAGAAATTCAAGCGTAATTAAAAAACCAAAACTAAACAAAACAAACACAATACAAAAAAAAAAAAAAATAGAATAGGGCATTATTTGAAATATAATGCTCTAGCGATCCTATCGTGAGTTAAACTCACGGTTAATTGACTAAGGATATTTGACATTATAAGGTGATTAATGTAAAAAGCGTAACCATTTGGATAGGAGTTGTTTAATATAAATTAAAAGTAAGTATAAGCGTAAACATAAAAAAGAAAAAAAAAAAACATAAAAGAAAAACACAAAAAGAAAAAAATAGGTACCTATGGTCAATTATAAATATAATGCTCTAGCTTGTCGATTGTACAAGATTAACTCATTAATGACCGAAATTAGAGGTCTATATTTCCTTCTTAATTTGCTAAGCAGTCCAACTTACGATATCTGAATGCAATATTATAAACTTCCGCTTAGTTTGGCTCCTTCATTGATAAATGACTCACTTATCTTCTTATTCTAGTACGCAACAATAAAATAACTTAACTTGTAGTTTTTTGTATTTTAAATTTCCACATGGAATATCAACCACAACCAGACGTCTTTTGAAATATAAATAAGTGACCGCGCTCTGTATACATGGTTTAGTATTTACTGACTCGTCGTTTAATATTCCAGTGAATTAAACACACAACTTTAATTCTTATGCTGCTTGTAGATAAGTTTTTAAGTAAGAATTAGACAAAATAGATAGATTAGTTAGAATATTTAAGAATAACATTAAAAATGTTATTTTTTACTTAATTGGTAATAGTGTCAAAAGCCAAAGTCAGTGTACAGATTATACTTAAAATATTATGACGTGTGAGTTATACTCACGGTTAGCGTACTTAGGTTATATACACTATAAGGTAATTAATAGAAACACGTATCACAAATTTTAGGATTTCAATTACAATTGTATGATATTCATCAAGCGCAACAATTTCAATTAGAGTTCACTATAAATTAAATGTAATCTATAAGCATAAAAAAACAAAAATCTAAAAAAAAAACAAAAAAATTATAAAAAACAAAAAAAAAATTATAGATATAGTCAATATTTAAAAATAATGCTCTAATTAGTGTATTGTGCAAGGTTCATTAATCGAAATTAGAGATAGTACTACCTTTCTTCTCCTAAAATTGTTTGTCCGAAAATCATATTCTTTTTGGGCAAACAATTTTAGGAGAAGAAAGTTTGCTTGCATGCTCGATTGCATGCTGCTTGCTTGCATGCATGTTGCATGCTTGCTTGCATGCATGGTGTATGCTTGTTTGTATGTTTCTTAGAAGGAAATAAAACCACATGTTCACAATCAACTGTTATTTTATTGATTGATATGATAATACATGTAGCGCCATGCCAGGCCTTGACCAATGCCATATTGCTTTTGCATCTTTACTATATTTTATGTATTGTATCAGTTGGATTCGGTAAAATAATTTGTTTTAAAAATATAATTATGATAAATAAACATAAAATAATTTTAATTTAGGACTTATAACTTTTATTGAAAATAGTTTTAAGTCTTTTGTATAGTATTCATTGTAATATTTATGACAAACGGATTTATATTAGGGCATTTTGTATTTAGGGATTTCAATTTTATGGTAAGTGATATTATGTGACATTTAGTTCGGGCAAGTTATCATTCGGACAAAAAAAATTGTCTCTTTAGATTATGGATAAAAAAGTTAGGTCACACAACAGAGGACCATTAGAGATCTGTATTATCTTCTTAATTTGCTAAGCAGTCCAACTTACGATATCTGAATGTCATATTGTCTCTTCCGTTTGGTTTGGCTCCAATAAGCTTTCATTGATAAATATTATTCTTTCGATAATGCAAATGACTCACTTAACTTCACTTATACATAACATTAAAAAAACTTACACGTTTTTAAATTCACAAAATAAATATCGTCTAGACGTCTCTTGAAATAAAAATGACAGCGCTCCGTATAGATGGTTTAGTATTTTCTGACTCGTTGTTTACTATTCTTAAGTCCAGTGAATTAAACAAATAAATTTAATTTTTATGCTGCTTGAAGATTTGTTTTTAAGTAAAACTTAGAAAGAATAGAAAGATATTTAAGAAAAACATTAAAAATGTTATTTCTTACTTAATTGGTAATAGTGTCAAAGACCAAGGCCAATGTACAGGTTATACTTAAAATATTATTACGTGTGAGTTAAACTCACGGTTAGCTTACTTAGGTAATATACACTATAAGGTAATTAATAAAAACAAGTGTCACAAATTTCATGTGAATTAGAGTTGTTCTATATTCGGTCATCCGCTGGATGCGGGAAGCACAAAACCGGTCGAAGTGGCGGAGCTTGGGGGAGGCCTGTGTCCAGCAGTGGACATCTTTCGGCTGAAATGATGATGATGATATTCGGTTACAGGTTAAAGGGCAAAAATTTATAAAAAAAATGCGACTTAAATTCGATATACGATCGGAACGGGAGGTCTGTATTTTATTTATATTTAGCTAAATTATGAAATTTTCGATATTTTTATGCAAAATTAAAATATGCGTGTTAGTATTCATATTAGTAAAAATGAAAACATAATTACCATAGTTTAACTGTATTCTTTTATTCACATGCACTTACAATTTATTTATATTTTAAAACTTATTTCTTATATTAGAATCCGTGCACCTTCCACTGATAATATTTTTACTTTCGATAACGCAAGTAACTCACCTACCTTCTCATTCCGGTACGCAACACTTAAAAGATCTCGATGATACTATCTTTAAGATAGCTTACACTTATGGTACATTCGATATTTTGAAAATTACCACAGTGTTCTTGACTTCACCGAAGTTGTAAATAAGTAGGTTCATACAAAATCTTGTGTATATTAAATAGGTGTTTTTTTGATAATTACTTCTTAAGTACTGTAGAAAAAGTATTTTAAATTTTACAAATATGAAATAATCAGCGATAGGCGCCGTGTAAAAGAATTCTGCAATACTTACTGAACATAAGATAAAAACTGCTTTTTTGTGACTTTATTTTTGCTTATCATGATGTATTGCTATACAAAACTGCACTAGCCCGAAATTTATTTATTCCAACGATTATTTTTTTAATCAATTCTGTTCAAACATTCAAGACGTACTTAGGTTAATTTTGTTACACGCTTTATTTAAATTGTCAAACTTACAGCATCAAAATCAATTCAGTATATTCAATACAGCCCCAAAAATGTATATATATGTGTTTGCATTTTGGAAACTACAAAGTATTTCTTAGATAACCCTTTTCATGGCAGGAAATAAAACTTTTTAACGGATAAAACACTGGGTCCATGTAGGTACGAATCATAATAATATCAAAGAGTTGTGGAAATTGTTGGAATGAGCTCGTCTAGCGAACATGAGACATTGTAGCCCTGTAAAAATACATGAGGTATTTTAGCTCCGCCTCCAGGATGGGTTGCTTGCCAAATGAAATGTAATATAAAATATTTATTTCAGGCATTTGCCCAGGGGCGTAGTTACCGCCGCCGCCTTATTATTCACATCGATGCCCGACGATGGTTATCAAAAATGCGCAAAATATTATCCAAATATCGGTACCGTGTGGTGCCGGACGTAAAGAATAACACCACCCCATTTCTTCCCGTGG
The DNA here is from genome assembly GCA_947507805.1 of Aporophyla nigra. Taxonomy (NCBI): domain Eukaryota; kingdom Metazoa; phylum Arthropoda; class Insecta; order Lepidoptera; family Noctuidae; genus Aporophyla; species Aporophyla nigra. The sequence continues at coordinate 5,796,978 of OX382305.1, forward strand.
GTGTCGTAAAAGGCGACTAAGGGACTTACTAGAGAATGGGCAGCAGCGTTCTCTATGCATTTTACCACCATACTGCGATCGCCAACCCGCCTGCCAAGCGTGGCGATTATGGCAAAGGCCCCCAAATTGGGGCAGGCCTAAGTCCAGCAGTGGACATCTTACGGCTGAAATGATGATGATAATGATTATCCAAATACTCAAATTCTTATTGGTTTGGGTACCGGAAAGAGTAAGCATCTTTATTTATTTATGGTTGACAAAGGCTTGCATTTATTTAGTAAAATCACATGGAAAATGTAAATCACAACGACAGCTTAACCCTCCAAATTATCGCTTTCCCTCCTATTTTTTGTACTTCGCCACAGTCAAGTTTAAAGTGTCCCCATCAAATCCAATACCAAACCCTATTATAAATACCTTACACGCACACCCAGTGCATTTGCCTATTAATAATATTATATTTAGGTATGTTTACGTGTCATTAGTGAGAATTATCACAATTTATGTAATATTCGTAAATACGAAAGACTAAAGTCGTTGCGCAGTTTGACCTACTTACCCACATTTATTGTACATAATTTAAATAATGCTTATGGAGCGCGGACGTGGGAATGCATGTTACCATCGTACCTGAATGATTTGCCTGTAGAAATCTACAATAGATCTATAAGACGAGCTGCTCAAAGGTACTAAAGCGTTATTTTCTAAATTGCAGTGCGATCTAGATAATCTTTTGTTTTTATTTTTGTTGTAGTAACACCGAGTTGCCGTGTCTGGCCATACCACTGTTAAACCCGCGATGATTTGTGTGGTATGATTAATTGTAAAATTAATGTAAATTGTAATTTTTTGAATAATAAAGACAAACAAAAATATGTTGTAGCGTTAACATGAAGAATATTGTGGGTCCTAATGGGGTGATACTTTTATGGCAGAATGTTCAACATGAAAACAACCCTTAAGCTGTATTTAAGTTTTTATATTTCCAAATGATTTTTATATCCATTAAACCGCGTCTTGAAATAAATTATTCAGAGACTCTTGTTGATAGCTGACCCACTGAAATTATAATACAACTTTAGTTCTTATGCAGCGTGAAGATTGGTTTTTGAAAAACATTACAAGTAATTTTAACTAAATTGGTATCAATGTCGGGGTCATTCTACGAAATATATTTAGGCATGAGGTTATTGTACTTAGGATAGTTTATACTAAAAGGAAACAGAAGTTTCATTATTTCAATTCAGAACATAAATTGGACTTGTAAAATATTTATTAACCGATTTCAAAAAGGAGGAGTTTATCAATTCGGATGTTTATATATATTTTTTAAATGTATGTTCGACCATAACTCCGTCATATATATACAGATTTGCAAAATTCTTTTTTTATTCGAAAGGGGTTTTTTCGAAATGGTCCCCTTTAAATTTCATATAGATCTGATGATGAGTTCCGGAGACAGACATCGGAACTCTTTAAGAAATGACAGCAAATCAACCGCGATTTCTGCTATCGCATAAATATGCATAGTTTATTTGGAATTAGTGCGGAGTAGATACCATAACTAAAAATTTGAAAATAAAAACTTTTTTACAAGTAGTAGTACTAGTAGTAGTACCTTTTTTTGGTACTCCCTATCTTCTCCTGAAATCGTTTGTCCGAAAATCATTATCCATAACACCTTAGCTATAAACGTCAGTAACCATAATATTCAAAAAATCTAAATTTTGTTTTACATAATTATTTTTGCTTCTAAAACTATTCTGTCATAATATCAAATACTATAATCATTAAGTCTCCTAATTTTGCATGTTATAAAGTCATATGTCCTAAGTATTTTATTATATAAAGTGGATTATACCGAATGTTCATTTATAATAAAACTATTAGGAGTAAAAAATTGCTACATTGCTACAGGTTTTAGTGACAGAAAGGAATCGCTGTAAATCCGACTCCACGTATTCTTGTCTGCCCTACCCCTAGAGTGTAATTTAGAATCGCGTAGGCGTGGAGGGGCGAGGCGGCCCGCGAGCTGAGGAGCAGGTGGTTGTAACGGTCGCCGCCGCAGCTGAGGCTGGCCGGCCAAGCCGGCCAGCAAGACGAAGCTGCGGTGGTGATCGTTAGACCGTTTGCGACGATAAGCTTGCGTGGGACCGCCGGAGCCCCGCAGCGCCGGAGCCGTGACAGAAACCATGTCTACTGCATGATGCATGCTCGCTTGCATGCTGAATGCTTGCTTGCATGCTGCATGCTCGCTTGCATGCTACATGATGCATGCTTACTTGCATGCTTGATTGCATGTTGTTTGCTTGCATGCACGCTGCATGCATGGTGTATGCTTGTTTGCATGCTTCTTAGAGGGGAATAAAATCACTTGTTCACAATCACTTGTTTTATTGAGTGATATGATAATACATGCATAAATACATGCCATGCCAGGCCTTGATAAATGCCATAATGCATCGTTACTATTTATTTATTGTATCAGTTGGATTTGATAAAATAATGAAGTTCTTAATGAACTTTGTAATACTTTGTTTTAAAAACATTGTCAGGATAAATAAACATAAAATAATTTGAATGTAGAACTTATAACTTTTATTGAAAACAGTTTTAAGTCTTTTGTATATTATTGATTTTAATATTTATGACAAACTGATTTAGTACATCTTGTATTTAGGGATTTCAATTTTATGGCATGTGATATTATGTGACAAGTTCGGGCAAGTTATCATTCGGACCAATGATGATTAGGACAAAAAAAATATGGCTCTTTAGATTATGGATAAAAAAGGTTAGGTCACACAATAGAGAACCCCTTTTTTTTGTAAATAGGTAGTTATTATAAGCGTAAATAAAAAATTTTCTTTTTAATTTGAATAAGTTAATTTAATATTTGTAATAAGTATTATGTTTTAGCTAGAATAGAGTTAAACGCGTTGTATCATCGGAATTGGAGGTCTAAATAAAAGATTTAATTTAGGCAGTTTAATTTAAGTTAGACACTGGATTGCATTCCACGTGTCTAATTGATTTGATTTTATTTTCTATTATTATTACTGTTTTTGTACTTACTAACTTAGTTCTTAAGTATTAACTAACACAAATATGGATTATTTAATCTGAATTAAAGTTAATATAATATATTATTAAATATGGGCATAGTTACCATCGCCGATTTATCATTCACATCAATACCTGACCAATGCTAGCAATATATCTTAAAAAAATAACCATTTTGAAATCACAATGACAGGTTTACCTAGTATTCCAGTCAAGGGGCTCTAATTTTCGAGCTCGCGCTGTACGCCTAAACAAACCCCATTATAAATAGCTACGCCCAGTACATTTGCCCATTGCCTATGGAGGCATAATATTATATTCCTTTTTAATGTTGTGGCGTTGATATGAAGAATATTGTGGGTCCTAATGGGATGATATTTTTTATGGCAGAATATTCAACATGACAACTACCCTTAAGCTGTATTTAAAGTTTTATATGCAGACATGGAATTCCAACAAGACGTTTCTTGAAATAAAAGTAACCGCACTCTGTATATGGTTTAGTGCTTATTGGTTTGTGTTGCTAACTATCCCGGTGAAATAATAATAGGTTTTAAATTCTTATGCCACGCGTTTTTAAATAAGTATTAGGTTAAATGCTTTAAGGTATTAGCACATTTTAGGAGAACATTACATTTTTTTTTACTAAACTTGTAACCTAGGCCGTTGTTCTGAATGGTTCCCTATCCATTTGCATCACCAAAATCCTCCAAATCAATACTCTTTCCTTCCTATTTTTAGAACTTCGCTGCAGTCAAATATTAACGGTGGCCAACAAATTTGATACAGAACCCATTGTAAATAACTATGCCCAGTGCATTTGCCTATTACCTATGGAGGAATAATATTATATTCCTTTTTAATGTTGTGGCGTTGACATGAAGAATATTGAGGGTCCTAATGGGACCAGTATATTCATCATGGCAACTACACTTAACCTGTTGTTTTTAAATTTCTACATGGAGGGCAAACCAGAGGGGTAATTGCGGAACTTTTTATCGGTAGGAATTGGTTTAATATTCATAGTTAAACAATATTCATTGGGTTATTTACGTTGCTGAGCCGACAATTTATTCGAACAAATGACGCAATGGTTTAGAAATAATCTTCAATCCCATTCAGATTCTGATAAATTGTGCGTTTCGCAATTAGGGTGCAGACGTCGCTTGAAATACAAGTGACCGCGCTCTGTAGGATAGATGGTTTAATATTTACAGTGAATGTAAAGTGAATGTGTGTGTGTGTGCGTGTGTGTTTCCCAGTGAATTAAAAATAAAACGGTAATTCTTATGCAGCACGTGGATTAGTTTTCAAAAAAGGAAAATAATATTTTAATAAAACATAACAATTAGTTTAACATAAAAAAGGTACATTTTTGGAGGTCTACTTTGCGAATATACATACGTAGTGTACTAAGATTGAAACGGTAATCCGAAAATATTTAGTGGTCAGCAACATGCGGGAGATAATCTTTTTTGGTGCTGTATTGGGATTATGAATTGATGATTAAGTTCAACAATTTTAACTGTAAAATTACGTAAGTTCACGTACCTCAGCGAAATCGACAACATTTTGGGCACGGTCTCTTAAGTAATATAAAAATTTAGAATAAAAATCCGCTCTGCAGTGGAACAATATCAGGAAGGTTTTCGTTTTTATTGTTATTTTACTGATATGGTACTTCATGTAAATTGATCTAATTGGCAATAATTGTAACAACCTATTTCTAGAACTGTTAGAAACTGTAATTATTTCCCAGTAATAGTAGATTATTAACCAAGGGTATAAAGCAGTGTCTTCTGTCGCGGGTGACGATTTAAGTCGCGAGCGTAACGAAGGACCCGAGGTTTACTCCCGAGCGTAGCGAGGGTGTTTAAAACTTAAATCACGAGCGAGGGATTTAAGACGAGTCCTGAGTGTAGCGAGGGATTTAAGTTCACCCAAGACTAAGACAGCTTTATCACCGAGGAAAATACTCTACTTTTCGTACCAGTTGCGAAAAAATTAACACAATAATATGAGATAAGCATTTATTAAAAATAATGAAAATTAAAAATAAATTAAAATAAACTTAACGTTTATGTATTTGAAGAAAACAAAAACGCGGCAAATTCCTAGACTAATATTTTTTTGTCGGAAAAGCAAAGGCATCAAGCTCATACGGCCTCGTCGGTTTTCGTTATTTTATTTAATAATCATAATTGCATAATAAATGCATATTCTTTTTTCAAAAAGATGTATAATTCTTTATATATAAACTCAATGGTGTAAACACAGATGTAGTTCAGTATAAATTTCGGTAAGTATTCCAAATTTAAAACACATTCTCCCCCTAGAGGATGAATGAAATTCAGTACAATTTTCTTTCCCTGTTTTTAACAGATTAAAAATGACTATTGTTATGTTCGCTTTTTGTGGCATAGAATGTCACTTTTTTGAGCGAGTGGTACGAAAATTAATATTATAGTACAACTTTTATTTTTAAGATGCGCGTAGGTTGGTTTTTAAGTAACTAGTAGATTTTGCTAGAAAATATAAAAGATGTTATTTTAAAATAATTTGGTACCAGTGTCAAAGACCTAGACCATTGTACGAATTATACTTCAAATATCCTTAAGTGTGAGTTAAACTCACGGTTAGCTTACATGGGTATACACTATAAGGTAATTAATAAAAGCGAGTGATTCAAATTTCATGACACGAATTAGAGTTGTACTATATTCGTTTATAGGTTAAAGGGAAACATTAAACAAAATTGCGAGTTCAACTCAATACATGATCGGAATGGGAGGTCTGTATTTTATTCGTATTTTGCTGAACGATCCGATTTTCGTTATTTTTATGCAGAGTTAAAATATGCATTTTGTATCGTAGGACTACAGATGAAAATATGAGTTTACCTATATTGTTTTATTCTATACACATATTATTGTGGAATTTGTGCACAAATAAGCTTTCATTATAAATATTTTACCTTCGATAACGCAAGTAACTCACCTACCTTCTTATTCCGGTACGCAACACTTAAAAAAAAAAAACACTTAAAACAACTCGGTGATACTATCTTTAAGATGGCTGACGCTTACATTTATGTTAGGTTAGATATTTGGAAAGATGCTGCTTATTCTTGACTTCAAAGTAGTTGTAAATAAGTAGGTACATAAAAAATATGTGTATATTAAATAGGTGTTTATTGATTCTTACTTCTTAAGTATTGTAGGACACGTATTTTAAATTTTACGTATATGAAATAATAAGCCGTAGGCGCCTCGCCGTGTAATAGAATTCTATTTAACGCCGGCTAATTGACCATAATGCTTCAAACTACTTTTTGTGACATTTAGTTTTGCTTATGATAATATATTGCAACACAAAAGTGAACGGGCTTTCAACGGTTGGGTCATGCCGGTTTTGATGTACTCTTTCGGCATACTCTAATGGACTCAAACCGAACTCGACGCCTTGGATAGGCGGATCCGTACGCTGCTGACTGCGTATCGAATGCATCACGCACGGTCATCGGTTATGAGGCTGCATATCCCGCGAAAGTGTGGAGGTCGAGGCTTTTTAAACGCTAAGACTCTCCACAATCGCAAGATATGTAGTCTCAGGGAATATTTCCTAGAAACCGACCTGGGAATGTATTGAGATGTGGTCGCGGTTGACAAGGGCCTCACCCCGCTCACCATGGCTAACGAGAACTGGCGCAAACCTGTAATACTTGACACTAATGAACGCAAGGACGTATGGCAGAGTAAGGAGCTCCATGGACGTTTTTTCCGGGTCCTTCATGGACCCGATGTAGATCTACTGGCATTCGTACCTTGGCTGCGTTTCGACGACCTCTTTGGGGAAACGGAAGGTTTTGTCTGCGGAATTATGGACGATGAACGAACAATTACCGTAGATTTATTGCGAAAGATGGCACGGTTGACATCTGTCGGGCATGCCACCATCCAGGGGAATCAATTAGGCACGTAAGCTCCGGGTGTTTTCGTCTAGCTAACGAAGAATACTTGCATAGGCACAACCTAGTAGCCAGGATTATCCATCAGCAACTTGCTCTTAAATACAACCTTGTGAAATCGGAAGTGCCGTACTACAGGTATGTGCCCGACCCAGTTCTCGAAAATGGAAATATCACATTGTACTGTGATCGATCTATCATCACTGATAGGACTATTGTTGCAAATAAGCCTGATAAAGTGGTGGTGGATCGAGTAGAGCGGCGCACAATGATTGTTGACATAACGGTTGGGGCCGTTATATTAGAATATTTTTTCAAAGCATAACATTTTAATTTTTCACTAAATTAGTATCACAGTCAATGTCTTCGGCCATTGTTGAGAATATATTTAAAATAAAATATCCTTAGACGAGAGTTAAACTCACGGTTAGTTTACATAGACTACTTTGCACTATAATAACATTTAAAGAATTGAACACTTTAATGCATGAAATCTATTAGATTTGTTAAATACTGATTAAAAAACCTGTGTATAACAAAAAAAAAAAAAAAATGAAAAACAAATTAAGATAATATATATTTTAAACATTATGCTCTAGGTAGTCTATTGTGCATTTTATGATCTGTATTTCTTTATATTTTGCAAAACCGTCCAACATATAAACATGCGTTTCATTTGGATATATTTTACCGTCGATAACGCAAATGACTCACTTACCTTCTTATTCTAGTACGCAACATTAATAAACTCAGTTATATTATCTTAAAAAGATAGCTCACGCTTACATTTAAGATACATTCGTTATTTGGAAAGTTGCCATAAATTATTCTTGACTTCACAGTATATAGTTGTAAATAAGTAGGTAAATACCATAACGTGTGCATCTTTAAAAGGTGTTTAATGATGATTCGTTCTTAGGTATTTTAAGACAAGTATTTTATAATTAACTTATAGGACATAATAAGCCATAGGCCGGTAACAAAACTAAAACAATTTGACATAATTTTACTATAATTGTCAAATCATTATTTCAACCGAAAGACGACCACTGCTGGACATAGGCCTCCCCCAATTAGGGGTAGGGGTGGCGGGGTTGGGGCGGAGGGTAGGGGTGGGGGTTTTGCTTTAATCGCCACGCTTGGCAGGCGGGTTGGCGCTTACAGAATGGTGGTAAAATGCATACAGAACGCTGCTGGCCATTCTCTACAACATACAGCTTTGAATGACTTTGTTTTTGCTATAATATATTGTTAAATTTTAATTAAATTTATCTATAAGCGTAAACAAAACATAAAAAAAAAACAAAGCAATCAGTAGGTTGAGTCATTATTTTAAATATAATGCTCTGGCCAGACTATTGTGCGAGTTTAACTCATTATATGACCAGTGCATTGGCCTGTTATTTACCTATGGAGGAGTAATATTATATTCCTTTATAATATTTTGGCGTTTACATGAAGAATATTGTGGTTCCTAATAGGATGATATTTTTTATGGCAGAATATTCAACCGATATGTGTGGTTCCGGACGTAAACAATAGCATCACTCCATTTCTTATCGTAGGTGTCGTAAAAGGGACTTACTAGAGAATGGGCAGCAGCGTTCTCTATGCAGTTTACCACCATACTGCAATCGCTAACCCACCTGCCAAGTTTGGCGATTACGGCTAAAGCCCCCAAATTGGGGGAGGCCTTTGCCTAGCAATAGACGTCTTACGGCTGAAATGATAATACAACATGGAAACTACCCATCAGCTATAGTTGTAAAGTTTTTAAACTTCCACATGGAATACCAACAAGACGTCACTTGAAATAAGGATTACCGCACTCTGTATATGGTATAGTATTTATTGGTTCATGTTGCTAACTGTTCCAGTGAATTAATAATAGGACTTACGTTCTAATGCCAAGCGTAGATTCGTTTTTAAATAAGTATCAGCATATTTTAGGAGAACCTTACATTATTTTTATACTAAATTGTAACCTAGGCCGTTGAACGGAATATATTTAGTCGAGAGTTAAACTCTTGGTGAATTTACTAAGGATGGTTGACATTATAAGGTGATTAATATAAAAAGCGTAACAATTTGAATAAGCGTTGTTTAATATTAATTTAATGTATATATTATAGTGAACAAAAAAAAAAAAAGAAAACAAAAATCTAAAAAAACTAAATAATAACAAAAAAGGAAAAAAAAATATAGATAAGGTCAACATTTTGAATATAATGCTCTAGCCAGTCTATTGTGCAAAGTTAACTCATTAATGTTCGGAATTAAAGGTCTGTATTTTCTTATTATATTTTGCTAAGCAGTCCAACTTACGATATGTGAATACAATATTGTAAACTTCCGTTTGGTTTGGCTCCAATTAGCTTTCATTGAAAAATATTCTACCTTCGATAACGCAAATGACTCACTTACCTTCTTATTCTAATACTCAACTTTAACATAACATGTAGTTTTTGGATTTTAAATTTACAAATAAATATCAACCAGACGTCTCTTGTGTTGTTGTGGCGTTGACATGAAGAATATTGTAGGTCCTAATGGGATGATATTTTTTATGGCAGAATATTCAACATGAAAACTACCCTTAAGCCGTACTCTTTAAGTTTTTATATTTCCACATGGAATACCAACAAGACGTCTCTTGAAATAAAGTATTTACTGACTTGTGTTGTTAACTACATACACATTACATTGAAATTATAAGACAACTTTAATTGTTATGAAGGGCATAGATTGGTTTTTGAAAAAAATTACTTGTAATTTTAATTAAATTATTATCAATATAAGACCTAAGATATTGTACGGAATATAGTCAAAATATGTTTAGGCGAGAGTTAAACTCACGGTTAGTTTACTTAGAATAGTTTACACTGGCAATTGAAGTTTCGTGATGTCAATTCAGAACATAAATTAGAGTTGTACAATATTTATAGAACGTAGGTATTCATAAGCGTAAAAAAAACGTCGAAAATACTATTTAATTTGAGTAAGTTGTTTCAATATTTGTAATATTATGCTTTAGCTAGTCTATTGTCTGAGTATAAAACACGTTATATCATCGGAATGGGTGGTCTAAATAAAAGATTTATTTTCGACAATTTGCTTAGGGGCGTAGTTGACACTGCAGATTTATCTTTGACATCAATGCCATGGAATGTTAGTAATAAATATTAATATACTGTCCAATAATCTCAAATTCTTATTGATAGGGCACCCGTTATGGTACGGTATAGTATATATGAAAAATATGTGCAATTTATTTATTTATGGTTTACAGCGGCTTATAGTTATTTAGAAAAGTCATATAGAAAATGTAAATTTACTTTTACAACTCAGGGTACTCTATTTTCGGGCTAATTTTGATTGAAATCACAATGACAGCTTTACCTAGTATCCCAGTCAGGGGGCTGTAATTTTCGAACTCGAGCAGTACGCCTACCCCGTTTTGGAACTTCTCCGCTGGCAGGTAAAAAAGGCTCCCAACAAAGTCTAGATACAAATTCCCATAATAAATAGCTACGCCCCGTGCTTTTGTCTATTACTTTTGGAGGAATTATATAATATTCCTTTTTAATATTCTGGCGTTTACCTGATGGAAACCCTTAAGCTGAAGTTTTAAGGTTTTAAATTTCCACATGGAATACCAACAACACGTATCTTGAAATAAAGGTGACCGCACTCTGTATATGATTTAGTGTTTATTGGTTAGTGTTGCTAACTGTCCCAGTGAAATAATAATAGGACTTAAGTTCTTATGACACGCGTAGATTCATTATTAAATAAGTATTAGCACATTATAGGAGAACATTTTTTTTTTTACTATACCGTAACCTAGGCCATTGTACGGAATATATTTAGTCGAGAGTTAAACTCTCGGATAATTTACTTAGGATAGTAGACATTATAAGGTGATTAATGTAAAAATAGTAACAATTTCAATACGAGTTGTTCACTATAAATTAAATGTATCTATAAGCGTAAAAAAACAAAAATCTAAACAAAAACAAAAAAAAATATATATAAAAAAACAAAACAAAAAAATTAATAGCTAAGGTCAATATTTTAAAAATAATGCTCTAACTAGTCTATTGTGCAAGGTTAACTCATTAATTATCGGAATTAGAGCTCTGTATTTTCTTCTGTGTGGTTTCTTCGTGGTGTGCCGGACGTTAAGAATAGCACCATCCCATGTCTTCCCGTGGGTTTCGTAAAAGGCGACTAAGGGACTTATCAGAGAATGGGCAGCAGCGTTCTCTATGCAATTTACCACCATACTACGATCGCCAACCCGCCTGCCAAGCGTGGCGACTATGGCAAAGCCCCTCAAATTGCGGGTGTCCTATATCCAGCAGTGGATGTCTTGCGGCTGAAATGATGATGATGATGATGATTTTCTTCTTAATTTGCTGGGCAGTCCTACTTACGATATCTGAATGCAATATTGTAACCTTCCATTTGGTTTGGTTCCAATTAGCTTTCATTGAAAAATAATTTACTTTCGATAACGTAAATGACTCATTTACCTTCTTATTCTAGTACGCAACGTTAAAATAACTAAACATGTAGTTTTTTTGGATTTTAAATTTCCACATGACTCTTGAAATAAAAGTGGCCGCACTCTGTATATATGGTTTAGTATTTACTGACTCGCTGTTTACAATTCCAGTTAATTAAAATACAACTTTAATTCTTATGCTGCTTGTAGATAAGTTTTTGAGTAAGAATGAGAAAGAATAGATATATTAGTTAGAATATTCAAGAAAAACATTAAAAATGTTATTTCTCACTTAATTGGTACTTGTATCAAAGACCAAGGCCATTGTACAGATTATACTTAAAATATCATGACGTGTGAGTTAAACTCATGGTTAGCTTACTTAGGTGATATACACTATAAGGTAATTTATAAAAACAAGGACTACAAATTTCAGGACATCAATTAGAGTTGTACTATATTCGTTTATAAATTAAAGGGCAAACATAAAAAAAAAAAATCGTTTATCTCGTTTTATGATCGGAATGGAAGGTCTGTATTTTATTCTTATTTTATTCTTACTTTGTTGAACGATCCGATTTTCGTAATTTTTATGCAAAATTATAATATGCGTTTATTTTCGTAGGCCTACAAAAGGAAATATGACTATAATAGTTTACCTGTATTTTTATTTTATACACATATTATTGTGGAATTTATGCACTAATAAGCTTTGAATGATAAATATGTTACTTTCCATAACGCAAAAAATTAACTTTTTCGTTTTTTCTGTTATTTCTTGCAATTATTTCATCTCAATTATTTCTTGTGGTATTTAAATATTTGTTCGTACTTCTTCCAGTTCTCACAGCACCAATCTTTAATCACATCAATCATACACATACATCCACATTACACACAGTTATACTCATATACACACACAAATCATACAACGAAAGGAATGTGACTTCTCCAAACCAACGCTTTGGTCATCACATTATGATTTACGTGTTTATTTTTAAATTCATCAAATGACTGACGAAAATTCGTTCATTACTGATGATATAGAACATCTCTCGGTTTCAAATTCACACATTTGTGCCCAGGAACAATGTGCATCACACCTAAATAATTCTGCAAGTGGTTTAAAATTTATCCACCTAAATATAAGGAGTCTAGGCAATACTGCCAACTTCAATAATCTTCTTATTCTATTAGATAGAATTAAAGTACAATTTGACGTCATTGTGCTGTCAGAGTGCTGGCTAAGCAAGTGCCCATTTCTTCCTGTGGTTCCTGGGTTTCAATCTTTTAAATCTGAATATTCTAACCAAAATGATGGGGTTGTCGTTTATACAAGGCATAACCTGTGTTTCACAATCGAAACACCCGTCTTTCGTGACGTTAATTGTCTCATTTTCAAGTTTAGTTCCGATGTTGCGTTACTATCAATATATCGATCTCCATCACACAGAAATATTCAAAACTTTATTGACAGCTTAGACTTCACTCTAAATTCGCTTAAAACTTTTAAGACCATTATTATTTTGGGAGATATTAATATAAATATTTCACCCGAGAATCCTGATGCTAATTCTGACACTTACCTGAACACACTTGCGTCGCATGGAATGTTGCCCGGTCATCTTTTCTGCACTCGTAAAAACAGTTGCTTAGATCACGCTATTATTAAGACCAACCAGCCTGCTATCACTTTGGTTGTCGACTCGTTTATTACAGACCATGCTCCAATAATAGTGTTCTGCAAACTTAAATTCAACTCCCCTAAACAAGTTATAACCTCGCGTCGCGTTGATGTAGGTGCTTGCGTGCTCAAACTTGAAGGGACCGACTTTTCTTGTGTTCTTGACAGCAATGATGCAAACGATGCTGCTACCAAATTTGTGTCCTTGATCTCCACGACGATTAATAATAATACTTCCACTGCTGCAATCCCTAGCAAAAACAGAATTATTAAACCCTGGATTACGCCCGGATTATTGAGGTGCATTCGTAACCGGGACAAAATGTATCGAAAATCAAAAAGAGATCCTGACAACTACATTCTTAAAATAACTTATACACGTTATAAAAATTTCTGTAACAACCTACTGAAAAGATTAAAACGCCAATACGAGTTCGCGGAATTTCAGAGGCACCGTAAGAACCCAAAGGCTACCTGGAAACTAATTAAATCTATTTCTAACCTTAAAAATAATAAATCATCAGCTAGTGAACTTTTATCGTTAGGGGCTAACCCTTCCCAGTCACTTGATGCAGTAAACCATTTCTTCGCAAGCATGGGGAAAACTCTGGCATCTAAAATTACTTCTGGGCTAGGCAACCCTCAAACTGCTCCTGAACCTAGTGTTAGTAGTCCTGGCTCAATGGCCATCTTCAGTACGGACATTGAAGAGTTAGAGCGAATCGTTTTAAGTCTTAAACTAGATAGTGCTGTGGGTTGGGATGGTATATCTGCTGTTCTAATTAGGGCTGCTAGGCATATTCTTGTCCCAATTATGTCTCACGTCTTTAACCTTGCTCTTATGTCAGGGGTCTTTCCCAATGTTTTTAAGAAGGCTGTCGTACACCCTGTACACAAGAGCGGAGACAGAGGCAGTGTCAATAACTATAGACCCATATCCGTTTTGACTACGCTGTCAAAGATCCTTGGAAAAGTCCTTAACAATAGACTTTTAAACTATCTTAATTCGCAAAATATTCTCGCCACGAATCAATATGGATTTAGATCAGGAAAAAATACAGAAGAGGCTGTTTTGGAACTAACGGGTACTATTGCAAGAAATACAAAAGAAAAACTAAAAACGATCGCAATCTTTCTTGATCTTTCTAAGGCTTTTGACACTGTCTCTGTCCCCTCCTGCTTACAAAACTGCAACAAATTGGCATCAGGGGCTTGCCTCTTGATATTTTCAAGAGCTACTTGACTGACCGTTCTCAGGCCGTCAGAATTGGTACCTATACCAGTAATGAAGAGGTCCTTAGCTACGGAGTCCCACAGGGTAGTGTCCTTGGCCCTACCCTTTTTTTAATTTATATAAATGACCTCTGTAAATTATATTTAAAAAACGCTAAAATGATAATGTACGCAGATGACACTGTAATACTTGTACATGGCAACGATTGGCTTGAAACTCGCGCATGTGCTGAGTCTGCCTTACATTTTGTTATGAAGTGGCTAACTAGCAATCTCCTTACCTTGAATCTAGAGAAAACTAAATTTATCACGTTTGCGCCAAGAACAGCATCCCAACCGACTTCACCTTACAGCCTAACTGCACACAATTGCTGCTCGTTAAATAACACTTCCTGTTGCTGTAATGAACTTACGCGTACTAACAACATAAAATATCTTGGTGTTATTATCGACAGTACTATGTCATGGAATGAACAAATTGGGTCACTGGTGGCACGGGTCAGGAAATTGATATTTGTATTAAAAAAATTGAGATCGTCTGCCGACTTTCACACTCTAAGGATAGTTTACTCTGCATTGGCGCACTCTATCATAACCTACTGTATAGCGGCTTGGGGTGGCGCTGGTAAGTGTTTACTGCTTAGATTGGAACGGGCACAAAGGGCGGTCCTTAAAGTTATGGCACACAAACCTATTCGTTTCCCAACCATCGAACTTTATGCTCTCTGTAAAGTGCCTACAGTGAGGCATGCATTTTTCCTGAGCACCATACTACGCAAACACTCGGAACTTACTTTTGATCCCAATTACCGTTCAAAAAAGCGAAGGGCAGATAGAGTGTGCCAGACTGAGTCTGCCAATGTTGTGTTGGTGAAACGTCAGTTTCATTTCTTTGGCCCTGTTTTGTACAACAGAGTAAATAAGATTTTAAATATTTATCCGCTTACCTCACGGGAGTGCAAAGCAGTCACGAACAAATGGCTCCAAAGCCTAACGTATGAAGAGTTAGAAAATCTGGTGACACATACTTACCTTTGATGTAAACATGTCCTGACATTCATATTCCTTTCATGATAGTCTATCTTAGTATACAATCACAGACACCTACAGATATACTATATCTATATCTACACAGATACACACATTCATACTTACATACACACACACACTCCACATTAGAGAACTGGACTATCTTAATCTTATATTATTTTTTGTATTGTTTTTAGGATACAAATAATAAGTGTTAAATTTAATGTTATAATCAATCATATTTTAGCATTATAGTTTAAAAAACTTACTTTTATTTTAAGTTTTAATATAATCGTTTTTATTTTTATTGTGTAGCTTTAGTTATTAATGTTGGAACGCCGACGTCTCCCCTCTCAGAGGTGGGCGCTAATGGCTGCAACACAGTTTTTTTTAAACTAACGTAGCTGTTAACGAACACAAAAAATTGTAAATCTGTTTTTAGTTCCAATAAATATTTTGAATTTGAATTTGAACTTAACTTCTTATTCCGGTACGCAACATTTAAAACAACTCGTTGATACTATCTTTAAGATAGCTTACGCTTACACTTATGGTACATTAGATATTTGGAAAGATGCCAGAGTATTCTTGACTTGAAAGTAGTTGTAAATAAGTAGGTTGATTCAAAAACTTGTGTATACTAAATAGGTGTTTATTGATAATAATTACAAGGTGCTCCATTATCTTAGTAGAATCACAACGACAGCTTAACCTTCAAAATCAGTTCGCCCCTATTTTTGGAACTTCGCCGCAGTCAAGTATAAAGTGTCCCCAACAAAAATACAGAAACCCTAAATAGCAACGCCCCGTGCATTTGCCTATATCGTCGATATGAAGAATATTGAGGGTTCTAATGGGATGACATTTTTTATGGCAGAATATTCAACATGAAAACTACCCTTAAGCCGTACTCTTTAAGTTTTTATATTTCCACATGGAATACCAACAAGATGTCTCTTGAAATAAAGTATATACTGACTCGTGTCGTTAACTGACCCATTGAAATTATAATACAACTTTAATTTTTATGCAGCGCGTAGAATGGTTTTTGAAAACATTACATGTAATTTGAACGAAATTATTATCAATGTCGAGAACTAGTTCATTGTACGAAATCTAATTAAAATATGTTTAGGCGAGAGTTAAACTCACGGTTAGTTTACTTAGGATAGTTTACACTGTAAGGAAACTAAAGTTTCGTGATTTAAATTCAGAACATAAGTTAGAGTTGTAAAATATTTATTGAAATTAAATACATTTTATAAGCGTAAAAAAAAATCGTCAGAAAACTATTTAATTTGAATAGGTTAATTCAATGTTTGTAATAATATGCTTTAGCTAGTCTGTTGTCAGAGTTAAACACGTTATAATCATCAGAAATTTACCAACCTTGTTTTTTTTATTTCATTTAGCTATAAGTGAAAAAGTGGAAGTGTCGAAGGGCGGGCGTTTTGGGGGGACTGTCTTATGTAACTTTGACGTTCAAAAAGTGCTGACTCTCAGCCTAGTTTGAATAAATGACTTTTGATTTTATAGAGGCATACTATTATTTTCATTTTTAATGTTCTAGTGTTGACATGAAGAATATTGTGGGTCCTAATGGGATGATATTTTTATGGCAGAATATTCAACATGGAAACGATCATTAAGCTGTAGTTCAATTTTTTTTAATTTACACATGGAATACCAGCAAGAAGTCTTTTGAAATTAAGTATTTACTGAATTGTATTGTTAATTGATGCAGTGAATTAACAACACTATTTTTTTTTCTTATGCCGCGTGTTGATAAGTTTTTAAGTAATGTTAGAATATTTTTAAAAAGCATTAAATTTTAATTTTTTACTACATTAGTATCACAATCGATGATTTAGGCCATTCCAGGGAATATATTTAAATTAAAATATCTTTAGACGAGAGATAAACTCACCGTTAGTTTACATAAGATTAGTTTACACAATAAGATAATTCATAAATAAGGCCACATTTCAATGCAGGATATCTATTATAATTGTAAAATACTAATTAAAAGAAACCATGTAAAAGAGTAAAAAAAAAAAAAAAACTTAAAAAAAAAATGGTCAATATTTCTTTATATTTCACTAAATGATCCATTTTTCGATATATGAACGCAATATTATAAACATGCGTTTGATTTCGTATAAGTAAACATTAAAATATAATTACTATGGTTTACCTATATCCTTTTATTGACATACACTTTAACGATGTAGGCTTAGAATAATAACGCATAGAAACCTAGTATGAGTGCAAAAAGTGAGGCAACTAAAACTAAGCCATATTTGGCTTACTTCTCTCGGCGAGCCGTCAGTGCTCAAGGTCACGTTCCGTCGAACGTAGCTCGCGAGTAAATAATTTAAAATAATTGAAAATTACAGTTTATAGCGTGAAGGGATGTCATAGCACTTCAGGAAAGCAAAAAAAAAATGTGATCAAATTACATTTCACACGTAAGTACTTACATTTGATGCGTTATTTTTACGTAAATCGATCATCAAACAAAATTTTTATTTACCTAAATAAGCACAATACAGTGTTGCTATTTGTGAGGAAAAAATGCCCACATTACTTTCAATTTTGTTCTTAGTTTTGTTCAACAAAAAAATAATTGTTTTTGATGTACCTACGCTATTGAATACGATATAATATTTTGCCAGTTTAGAGAAACTAACTTGGCATTAAGTATTTTATATTAGTCTTTGTAAATAGGATATTGGTGGCGATTCTGTGTGCGTCAAACTAAACTATAATTTTTTACAGCCTCTACATTATGGTCGTTATCGACACTGCTACCTAAAGTGTTTTTAAACTAAAAGTTAATTAGTAATTTACTGTAGTTAAATAAAACCGGACCAAATAACTAAGTTTGTTTGTGATTATTTTCCTGTAATTGTTTGATTAGGTACATAAAACAAATGCTGTATCTATTACCTGTACCCTAATTGCGTTATACAACACAATCTGTTTCGATTTGAAACAGATTGTTAATCCAGTGCTTAATAAGTTGGAAAAAAATCTGCTCAAAAACGTAAATAACGCAATGAATGTTGTTGAGCTGTCAAAATGAAACAAATTAGGCAAAATTGTTTACGAAAATAAGTTACACAATTAGGGTACTGGTGTGCCTATTCTGATTATGTACTTAACTACTTACGTGTATTTAATGCAATATGAGCATTCCATTTATTTGTTTTTTTTTGAAGTGAAAACTTCTTTAGCGGCGTTGAGCACTTTTTCTGTAATGGGTATAAAATCTTAAACTCGCGTCAGGACACGTGACCTGATCGAAAAAGCGTAGGACGGATGGAGAGTAGACAGCTATCCCCTCTCTACGGCGCGGCGAAAATGTATGCCTGGGCCTACTGTTTCGTTTAGGCGGCGCAGGGCGCTTGCGCGAATGTTCGTCTATGTTACAGCGTGCCACGCGCATCCATGGATGGTGACAGCTGATGGCTCGACCGTCTGTGTAGTGATCACATTGTTGTGTATTCGTAAAATTCGTGAATATAAAGTGCTTAAAATATGGAAATTGAACAACAAATTATTCCCTAACCATTCCAAAATATCAAACATGCTCAACGTTAATAATCAAGTTTTCACTTCTGCCGGCACTCCCGGAGTGCAATTTTTTTTTTAGTCTTCCGGTCGATTCTGTGATAGCCAATCGTTGGATACAAATAATTTGAAGTAATCGCAAAGGGAATTCATGGAAACCAACTAAAAATACAAAGATATGCTCAATGCATTTCCGCCACGAGGATATGTATTCAACGAGAAAAGGTATGCGAAGAATACGCCGTGGTAAATACTATAAGAGACGTTGATTCAAAGCGTAAACTCTTTAGGAAGCAGTTGCAACTGCAAGGTTTTTAAATGATAAGCATAAACTGTTGATTTGAAGAGTGGTATTATAAAGATTACAATATTATTGATTAACATGTTTTTAATTTTTGTAATTTTCTCAATCATACTTTCTTATTTATTATACAATTAATTGATATCAAACCCAATTTTTTTACATGTCAGCAATTAATACATACCTATATTATTATTATAACACCTCAAACATCCTTATTTCCTTTTACTTTTAAATAAATTGAATTTTACTTTCCGTAAAAATATGTCATATTACATGAATAAATAATAGTTTAAAAAAACTAAAAAACACGCTTCCATTGAAAACCAAACTAAAAAGTACAAAATAATGGAAAAAAAGCGTGGGGTGCTTTTTAAGGTATTTTTTTATTGATATCAGGCACCCCACGCTTTTTTTTCCATTATTTTGTACTTTTTAGTTTGGTTTTCAATGGAAGCGTGTTTTTTAGTTTTTTTAAACTATTATTTATTTTCTATTTTTTAGGGTGTTTCGAATTTTGAGACGTATGTCAGCGTAGTTTGAGACGTATGTCAGCGTAGTTTTTGAAGACCGTTTTTTTTTGCTGTCCTGGTTACCCTGGCAAGGATAATGGCACAAATTTATGAAATTATTGCATTGTCATCGGTCCTTGACAGGTGTGCAAAGTTTGAATGAAATCTGCTCGTTTAAAGTGGGTCAAAATCGCGCTATAAGGAGTCGGTTACAAACAAACATACAAATATACAAACATACAAATATACAAACATACAAGTGAAGCTAATATAAAGCGTGTAAAAATCATCTTCATCTTATCGAGTTCCTGATAACATATAATACTTGTCTTGATTTGATCCAGTTACATAGTAGTGCGTTTTCCCATATTTTGTGGGTAACGGCCTGGTAATGGTATCACTGAATGCTATATTTGTGTGCGTTTGAGGAACGTAGACACATTCGGCTCACGCACACAAAGAAAATGAAGTGGACACACGATTTCGCTCATGTTTTGTTCTAGACGCGGCTTCTATGCGTTATTATTCTAAGGATGTAGGATTTGTGCGCCCATAAGCTTTCATTGATAAATATTTTACTTCCGATAACGCAAATAATTCACTAACTTAATTTTAAAAGCGTATCAAATTCAATTAGTGTTGTTTAATATTAATTGAATGTATCTGTAAGAGTAAACAAAACACAAAAAAAAATATAAAAAAGAAAAACGAAATAATTAATAGGTAAGGTCAATTTTTGAAATAAAATGTTCTAGCGATACTTCTGTGAGTTAAACTCACGGATAATTGACTAAGGATACTTACCGTAAAATAAGTATAGTTTAGTAAAAAGTGGAACCTTTTAAATAGGGGTTGTTTAATATTAATTAAATGTAATTATTAGTGTAAACAAAAAAAAATAACATAAAAGAAAAACACAAAAAAGAAAGAAAAAAATAGGTAAGGTCAATTATAAATATAATGCTCTAGCTTGCCGATTGTTCAAGGTTAACTTATTAATGACCGAAATTAGAGGTTTGTATTTTGTTTTTAATTTGCTATGCAGTCCAACTTACGATATTATCTGAAAAATTATAAACTTCCGTTTAGTTGAGCTGGAATAAGTTTTCATTGATAAATATTTTACTTTCGATAACGCAAATGACTCACTTAGCTTCCTATTCTAGTACGAAATATTAAAATAACTTTAATGTTTTAAGTTTTTAAATTTCCGCAAGAAATATAAACTAGACGTCTCTTGAAATAAAAGTGATAGCGCTCCGTATAGATGGTTTAGTATTTTCTGACTCGTTGTTTACTATTCCAGTGAATTAAACGGACAACTATTCTTATGCTGCTAGAAGATTCATTTTTAAGTAAAAATTAGACAGAACAAAAAGATTAGTTAGAATATTTAAGAAAAATATTAAAAATGTTATTTCTTACTTAATTGGTAATAGTGTCAAAGGCCAAGGCCATTGTATAGATTATACTTAAAATATCATGTCGTGTGAGTTAAACTCACGGTTAGCTTTCTTAGGTAATATACACTATAAGGTAATTAATAAAAATACGTATCACAAATTTCATGATATGAATTAGAGTTGTTCTATATTCGGTTATAAGTTAAAGGGCAAACCTTTAAAAAAAATGGCCAGTTAAACTCGATGCACGACCGGAATGGGATGTCTGTATTTTATTTATATTTAGCTAAACGATTAATTTTTCGATATTTTTAAGCAAAATTAAAATTTGCGTGTAAGTATTCGTATTAGTAAAAATGAAAAAGTAATTACTATAGTTTACCTATATTCTTTTATTCACACGCACACACAATTTATTTTTATCATACAACTTACCTCTTATTATTTTAGAATCCGTGCACTATTAGCTTCCACTGATAATATTTTACTTTCAATAACGCAAGTAACTCGCCTACCTTCTCATTCACTTAAAAGAACTCGGTGATACTATCTTTAAGATAGCTTACGCTTACACTTATGGTACATTAGATATTTGGAAAATTGCCAGAGTATTCTTGACTTCAAAGTAGTTGTAAATAAGCAGGTTCATACAAAATCTCGTGTACATTAACTAGGTGTTTATTGATAAGTACTTCTTGAGTATTGTTTGACAAGTATTTTTAATTTTTCTAATACATGTGAAATAATAAGCCATAGGCGCCATGTAAAAGAATTCTACAATACCTCGACTTACTGAACGTAAGCTACAAACTGCTTTTTGTGACTTTATTTTTTCTTGTCATGATGTATTGCTATACAAAACTTATAACCCGAAATTTATACATTCCAATTATTATTTTTAATAAATTTTGTTCAAACTTTCAATACGTACTTACGTTTATTTTGATACATGCTTTTTTTAAACTATCAAACAACTTGAACTCTATTATAAATACCTCACACGCACATCCAATGCATTTGCCTATTATAGATGTTATTATTTTTATTATATTATATTATTTCTTTGAGAATTATTTCTTTATACCTATATTATACCAATTAATACTTTTTTTTTCTTTCTTTAGTTTTAATGTTGTGGCGTTGACATGAAGAATATTGTGGGTCCTAATGGGATGATATTTTTTTATGACAGAATATTCAACATGAAAACTACCCTTAAGCGGTACTCTTTAAGTTTTTAAATTTTCACATGGAATACCAACAAGATGTCTCTTGAAATAAAGTTGATTTACTGACTCGTGTCGTTAACTGACCCATTGAAATTATAATACAACTTTAATTTTTATGCAGCGCGTAGATTGGTTTAAAAAAAAAAAAACATTACATGCAACTAAACTATTATCAATGTTGGGAACTAGTTCACTGTACGAAATATATTTAAAATATGCTTAGGCGAAAGTTAAACTCACGGATAGTTTACACTGTAAGGAAACTAAAGTTTCGTGATTTCAATTCAGAACATAAATTAGAGTTGTATAATATTTATTATAAGTAACCTTTTTATTAGCGAAAAAAAAAACGTCAGAAAACTATTTAATATGTTAATTCAATGTTTATAATAATATGCTTTAGCTAGTCTAATGTCAGAGTTAAACACGTTATATCATCAGAAATTCACCAACCTTGTATTTTTTTTTCATTATTTCATTTACTTATGGAGGCATACTATTATTTTCATTTTTAATGGGATGATATTTTTATGGCAGAATATTCAACATAGCAACGACCATTAAGCTGTAGTTTAAAAATTTTAAATTTACACATGGAATCATGGAATACCAACAAGAAGTCTTTTGAAATGAAGTATTTACTGAATTGTATTATTAATTGTTCCAGTGAATTAACGACACTATTTATTTCTTATGCCGCGCGTTGATCAGTTTTTAAGTAATGTTAGAATCTTTTTTAAAAGCATAAAATTTTAATTTTTCACTAAATTAGTATCACAGTCTATGACTTAGGCCATTCTAAGGAATATGTTTAAATTAAAATATCTTTAGACGAGAGTTAAACTCACGGTTAGTTTACATAAGATTAGTTTACACTATAAGGTAATTCATAAAAAATGCCATATTTCAATGCAGGACATCTATTAGAATTATAAAATACTAATTAAAAGAACCTGTGTAAAAGCGTAAAAAAAAAAAACTTTTTTTTTTACCCCTAGTGTTAGAGGCAGACACAAAACATAATGACGTTGTTATGTGTCCTGCCTCTTTTTACCGTCGCTTTTTCGCGTCATAGTTTCAAATCACAACGGTGCTAAAAAAGTTTCACTTCAAAAATACAAAAAAGAAAAGCGAATTAATTAATAGGTAAGGTCAATATTTGAAATATAATGCTCTAGCGATAATATTGTGAGTTAAACTCGGGGATAATTGACTAAGGATAGTTACTGTAAAATAAGTATAGTTAAATAAAAAGCGTATCAATTTAAATAGGGGTTGTTTAATATTAATTAAATGCAATTTAAAAAAAAAAAAGCGTAAACAAAAAAATACATAAAAGAAAAAGAAAAAAGAAGTAGGTAAGGTCAATTATAAATATAATGCTCTAGCGATAATATTGTGAGTTAAACTCGGGGATAATTGACTAAGGATAGCTACTGTAAAATAAGTATAGTTAAGTAAAAAGCGTACCCATGTAAATAGGGGTTGTTTAATATTAATTAAATGCAAATAAAAAAAATAAAGCGTAAACAAAGAAAAAAAACATAAAAGAAAAAAAGAAAAAAGAAATAGGAAGGTCAATTATAAATATAATGCTATAGCTTGCCGATTGTTCAAGGTTAACTGATTAGTGACCGGATTTAGAGGTCTGTATTATGTTTATAATTTGCTAAGCAGTCCAACTTACGATATCTGAAAAACTGTAAACTTCCGTTTGGTTGAGCTGGAGTAAGTTTTCATTGATAAATATTGTACATTCGATAACGCCAATGAGTCACTTACCTTCTTATTCTAGTGCGAAATATTAAAATAACTTACATGTTTTTAAATTTCCACAAGAAATATCAACTAGACGTCACTTGAAATAAAAGTGACAGCGCTCCGTATAGATGGTTTAGTATTTTCTGACTCGTTGTTTACTATTCCAGTGAATTAAACGAACAATTTTAATTCTTATGCTGCTTGAAGATTCGTTTAAGTAAAAATTAGAAAGAATAGAAAGATTCGTTAGAATATTTAAGAAAAACATTTAAAAAAATATTTCTTACTTAATTGGTGTCAAAGGCCAAGGCAGGTACAGATTATACTTAAAATATCATGTCGTGTGAGTTAAACTCACGGTTAGCTTACTTAGGTAATATACACTATAAGGTAATTAATAAAGTCAAGTCAAGTCTCATAAATTTCATGATATGAATTAGAGTTGTTCTATATTCGGTTATAAGTTAAAAAAACAAAACTTAAAAAAAATTGCGAGTTAAACTCGATACACGACCGGAATGGGAAGTCTGTATTTTATTCATATTTAGCTGAACGATTAAATTTTTGATATTTTCAAGCAAAATTAAAATATGCGTGTAAGTATTCGTATTAGTAAAAATGAAAACGTAATTACCATAGTTTACCTATATTCTTTTATTCACACGCACATACAATTTATTTTTAATTTATTACTTACCTCTTATTATTTTAGAATCCGTGCACTATTAGCTTCCACTGATAATATTTTGCTTTCAATAACGCAAGTAACTCGCCTACCTTCTCATTCCGGTACGCAAAACTTAAAAGAACTCGGTGATACTATCTTTAAGATAGCTTACGCTTACACTTATGGTACATTAGATATTTGGAAAATTGCCAGAGTATTCTTGACTTCAAAGTAGTTGTAAATAAGCAGGTTCATACAAAATCTCGTGTACATTAACTAGGTGTTTATTGATAAGTACTTCTTGAGTATTGTTTGACAAGTATTTTTAATTTTTCTAATACATATGAAATATTATGCCATAGGCGCCGTGTAAAAGAATTCTACAATACCTCGACTTACTGAACGTAAGCTACAAACTGCTTTTTGTGACTTTATTTTTTCTTTTTTTCTATTATTGCTATACAAAACTGCACTGGCCCGAAATACCTCACACGCACATCCAATGCATTTGCCTATTATAGATGTTATTATTTTTATTATATTATATTATTTCTTTGAGAATAAATATCTTTAAACCTATATTATACCAATTAATACTTTTTCTTTCTATCTTTAGTTTTAATGTTGTGGCGTTGACATGAAGAATATTGTGGGTCCTAATGGGATGATTTCTTTTATGGCAGAATATTCAACATGAAAACTACCCTTAAGCGGTACTCTTTAAGTTTTTAAATTTCCACATGGAATACCAACAAGATGTCTTCTGAAATAAAGTATTTACTGACTCGTCGTTAACTGACCCATTGAAATTATAATACAACTTTAATTTTTTATGCAGCGCGTAGATTGGTTTAAAAAAACATTACATGCAACTAAACTAATATCAATGTCGGAAACTAGTTCATTGTACGAAATATACAGGATAATTTTATAACCAGTGCGCAAATTTTTTTTGGTAGTTCAGTATCAGTAATAGAACACATTTCAACAATTTTTTCAATATGTTATTTTTTAATTTTATCCGACCTTAAATCAGTAAACTGTGGACACCCTACATATTTCGTAATACTATTTTCGATCAATAGTAATAGGTCAGTAACCGCGACGGCGTAGGTACTTCTAAATTCTTAGAATTTTGACCGATCGAACATTTGGTAGGTACTAATAGGTCAGTAACCACGCGACGGCGTAGGCAATTCGAAATTCTTAGAATTTCGCCGATTGAACAGGTGGTCGGTCGTTCACCTTCACTGCCGCGCCAGCGCCGCGCGCAAGTTACCATAAAACCAGTTTCAAAATAGACATCTTTCGTAAACGATAACTTAATTTTTTTGTACTAAGATATATCAAAATAAAAATTGCATGGTTATTATAACTCGTTTAAGTTTCATTTGTTATTTGCGCACTGGATAAAAAATTACCTTGTATTTAAAAAATGCTTAGGCGAGAGTTAAACTCACGGATAGTTTCGTGATTTCAATTCAGAACATAAATTAGCGTTGTATAATATTTATTATAAGTAGGTACCTTTTTACTAGCGAAAAAAAAAATCGTCAGAAAACTATTTAATATGTTAATTCAATGTTTATAATAATATGCTTTAGCTAGTCTAATGTCAGAGTTAAACACGTTATATCATCAGAAATTCACCAACCTTGTTTTTTTTTCATTATTTCATTTACTCTTGGAGGCATACTATTATTTTCATTTTTAATGTTCTAGTGTTGACATGAAGAATATTGTGGGTCCTAATGGGATGATATTTTTATGGCAGAATATTCAACATGGAAACGACCATTAAGTTGTAGTTTAAAAATTTTAAATTTACACATGGAATCATGGAATACCAACAGGAAGTCTTTTGAAATTAAGTATTTACTGAATTCTATTATTAATTGTTCCAGTGAATTAACAATACTATTTTATTTCTTATGCCGCGCGTTGATAATTTTTAAGTAATGTTAGAATCTTTTTAAAAAGCATTAAATTTTAATTTTTCACTAAATTAGTATCACAGTCTATGACTTAGGCCATTATGGGGAATATGTTTAAATTAAAATATCTTTAGACGAGAGTTAAACTCACGGTTAGTTTACATAAGATTAGTTTACACTATAAGGTAATTCATAAAAAATGCCATATTTCAATGCAGGACATCTATTAGAATTATAAAATACTAATTAAAAGAACCTGTGTAAAAGCGTAAAAAAAAAAACTTTTTTTTAAAATGATCTATTTTTCTTTATATTTTTCTAAACGATCCAACTTTCGATATGTGAATGCAATATTATAAACATGCGTTTGATTTCGTTTAAGTAAACATTAAAATATAATTACTATAGTTTACCTATATCCTTCTATTGACATACACTTGTAGAGTTACACGATGTAGGATTTGTGCGCCCATAAACTTTCGTTGATAAATATTTTACTTCCGATAACGCAAATAATTCTTTAACTTAATTTTCAAATGTCTATTTGTCCAAAAAGCCTGCTCGAAAAACGTCAAACAGAAAAGGAAACTTTCTTAAGGAGCACCCTTATTCCGCTAGCCCAAGTGTTAGAGCGAGACACAAAACATAATGACGTTGTTATGTGTCTGTCTCTTTTTACTGTCGCTTTTTCGCGTCATAGTTTCAAATCACAACGGTGCTAAAAAAGTTTTCACTTCAAAAATACAAAAAAGAAAAACAAATTAATTAATAGGTCAGGTCAATAGTTGAAATATATGTAATGCTCTAGCGATAATATTGTGAGTTAAACTCGGGGATAATTGACTAAGGATAGTTACTGTAAAATAAGTATAGTTAAGTAAAAAGCGTATCCATTTAAATAGGGGTTGTTTAATATTAATTAAATACAATTTAAAAAAAAATAAGCGTAAACAAAAAAATACATAAAAGAAAAAGAAAAAAAGAAGTAGGTAAGGTCAATTATAAATATAATGCTCTAGCTTGCCGATTGTTCAAGGTTAACTCATTAATGACCGGAATTAGAGGTCTGTATTATGTTTTTAAATTGCTAAATTTCAAATTTTTATTTAAAGTAACTATGACTCAAATTGTTAGTATACTTATTCTATGTTAGTAAACTTACATATATAGCGGCAGCACTGTCCGACGCGTCACCGCGGCTGTACCATTCCATGGGAAATGGCGCAGCAGCGATCCACGTACGGACAGTCTAGCCTGCTCGAGATTAAAGACAGGATACTGTTGTCGCTGCTCCACACCCCACGCACCAGGGACGCACAGCGCTTACGCATCGTGGCAAAGAAACAATCCACACGTGCGTCTGCGAACATCCCTGATGCGCTGCAGTAGCGGGGCAGCCCCAACAGCACCCTGAATGCGTTGTTGTATTGCACGCGGAGGGCATTGTACGATTTTTGAGTATATTTAGCCCACAAGCTGCTCGTGTAGAACGTAGTGCAGTGCGCTCTGAAAAGAGTAATTTTAACGTTCACTGAACAACGAGCAAACCTGCGGGCCAACATGTTTGCTCTAACCGACAAGGCCCTCCGCGCCCGATCAATATCGTCATCGTCCCTGAGGGCAGGGGTAAGTATGTGACCAAGATATTTGAACTTGTATGCCCTCTCTAATGGCATACCATTAAGGTATACTGGTGGTACGTAAGCAGGATACCTACCCCCAGACCCAAAGACCATGACCTCACTCTTCTTATAATTGTACGTTAACCCATGTGAGTCAGCATACTCCTCACAAATGGCCACAAGTTTTCTGAGGCCACAGATTGACGCACTCAGCAGAACCATGTCGTCTGCGTAGCTGATATTATTTACGCAGACCCTATCTATATGGCAACCGACCTTGACGCTGCTGAGCCTGCCAATCAACCCGTCGACATATAGGTATAGCAGTCCAACTTACGATATCTGAAAAATTGTAAACTTCCGTTTGGTTGAGCTGGAGTAAGTTTTCATTGATAAATATTTTACTTTCGATAACGCCAATAACTCACTTACCTTCTTATTCTAGTACGAAATATTAAAATAACTTACATGTTTTTAAGTTTTTAAATTTCCACAAGAAATATCAACTAGACGTCTCTCGAAATAAAAGTGACAGCGCTCTGTATAGATTGTTTAGTATTTTCTGACTCGTTGTTTACTATTCCAGTGAATTAAATGGACAACTTTAATTCTTATGCTGCTAGAAGATTCATTTTTAAGTTAAAATTAAACAGAATAGAAAGATTAGTTAGAATATTTAAGAAAAACATTAAAAAAAATATTTCTTACTTATTTGGTAATAGTGTCAAAGGCCAAGGCCATTGTACAGATTATACTTAAAATATCATGTCGTGTGAGTAAAACTCACGGTTAGCTTACTTAGGTAATATACACTATAAGGTAATTAATAAAAACAAGTGTCACAAATTTCATAATATGAATTAGAGTTGTTCTATATTCGGTTAAAAAAAAGCGGGTTAAACTCGATACACGACCGGAATGGGATATCTGTGTTTTATTCGTATTTAGCTGAACGATTAAATTTTCGATATTTTTAAGCGAAATTAAAATATGCGTGTAAGTATTCATATGAGTAAAAATGAAAACGTGATTACTATAGTTTACCTATATTCTTTTATTCACATGCACATACAATTTATTTTCATTTTAATTCTTATTATTTTAGAATCTGTGCACTATTAACTTCCACTGATAATATTTAACCTTCAATAACGCAGGTAACTCACCTACCTTCTCATTCCGGTACGCAACACTTAAAAGAACTCGGTGATGCTATATTTAAGATACCGTACGCTTACACTTATGTTACATTAGATATTTGGAATATTGCCAGTGACTTCAAAGTAGTTGTAAATGAGCAGGTTCATACAAAATCTCGTGTAGGTACATGAAATAGGTGTTTATTGATAATTACTTCTTCAGTATTGTTGGACAAGTATTTTAAATTTGACTAATATGAAATAATAAGCCATAGGCGCCGTGTAAAAGAATTCTACAATACGCCGACTTACTGAATGTAAGGTACAAACTGCTTTTTGTGACTTTATTTTTTCTTGTCATGATGTATTGCTATACAAAAATAATTGCTATGCACTGGCCCGAAATTTTGTTCAAAAATTCAAGACGTACTTACGTTTATTTTGATACACGCTTTTTTTAAATTATCAAACAACTTGAACTCTATTATAAATACCTCACACGCACATCCAATGCATTTGTCTATTATAGATGTTATTATTTTTATTATATTATATTATTTTTTTGAGAATAAATATCTTTAAACCTATATTATACCAATTAGTACATTTTCTTTCTTTCTTTAGTTTTAATATTGTGGCGTTGACATTATTGTGGCTCCTAATGGGATGATATTTTATGGCTTAATATTCAACATGAAAACTACCCTTAAGCCGTACTCTTTAAGTTTTTATATTTCTACATGGAATACCATTAAGACGTCTCTTGAAATAAAGTATTTACTGACTCGTGTTGTTACCTGATCCATTAAAATTATGATACAACTTTAATTCTTATGCAGCGCGTAGATTGGTTTTTGAAAAACGTTACATGTTATTTTAACTAACTTTTCATTAATGTCAGGGACCTAGGTCATTGTACGGAATATATTTAAAATATGCTTAGGAAAGAGTTAAACTCACGGTTAGTTTACTTAAGATAGTTTACACTGTAAGGAAACGGATGCTTCGTGATTTCAATTCAGAACTTAAATTAGAGTTGTAAATAATTATTAAAGCTTTTAAAAAAAGTCAAAAAACTATTTAATTTGAATAACTTAATTCCATATTTGTAATATTATGATTTAGCTAGTTCATTGCCTGAGTTAAACTTGAATTTTTCGCTAAATTAGTATCACAATCAATGACTTACGCCATTGTAGGGAATATATTTAAATTAAAATTTCTTTAGACGAGAGTTAAACTCACGGTAAGGTACAGTAAGGTAAGCTACACTGTAAGGTAATTCATAAAAAAAATGGCACATTTAAATGCAGGACATCTATTAGAATTGTAAAATAGGTACTAATTAAAAGAACCCGTGTAAAGTCGCCATTAAAAAAGTAAGAAAAACTATTTTATTTAAATAAAAATCAACTTAAAATTAAAAATAAATTGTCTATATTTCTTTTATTTTGCAAAACGATCCAACTTTCGACATATGAATGCAATATAATAAATATGTGTTTGCTTTCGTATAAGTGAATATTAAAATATAATTGCTATAGTTTACCTATATCCTTTTATTGACATACACGTGTAGAATTACACGATGTAGGATTTGTGCACCCATAAGCTTTCATTAATAAATTGGTTACTATACATAGTTTACGTATATACTTTTATTGGCATACACTTTAACGATGTAGGATTTGTGCGCCCATAAGCTTTTATTGCTAAATATTTTACTTCCGATAACGCAAATAATTCAGAGTGTACTGCATGAGCTCGACAAATAGATGTGCGAATAACACTTGTGCGACAAAACTGTACTGCGACTCACCATAGTTCGAATGCACGCTTGTGCGACACACTGACTCTAGTCGTTTCTAGCATTCGCCGACCGCTGCCGCGGCAGCGCTCGCTTCGCTCGCTCGGCTCGTGCGTAGAAAACTGTGACGTTTTAACCTAACCTAACCTAGTTTACTATGTGAGCTCGAGTGTGTCGCACAAGCGTGCATTCAAACTATTGTGAGTCACCGTACAGTTTTGTCGCACAGGTGTTATTCGCACATTCATTTATCGAGCTCACGTAGTACACCCAATAAATCACTAACTTAATTTTAAAAGCGTAAAAGCGTATCGATTTCAATTAGAGTTGTTTAATATTAATTAAATGTATATTGTAAGCTTAAACAAAAACATATATCTATAAGCATAAACGAAAACACAAAAAAAAAAAAATCTAAGAAAAAAACACAAAAAAGAAAAACGAAATAATTAATAGGTAAGGTCAATATTTTAAATATAATTTTCTAGCTAGTCCTTGTGCAAGGTTAACTCATTAATGATCGGAACTAGAGGTCTGTATTTTCTTCTTAATTTGCTAAGCAGTCCAACTTACGTTATCTCAATGCAATATTGTAAACTTGCGTTTGGTTTGGCTCCAATAAGCTTTCATTGATATATATTTTACTTTTGATAACGCAAATGACTCACTTACCTTCTTATTCTAGTACGCTACATTAAAATAACTCAGTTTTACTATCTTAAAAGATAGATAAGGAGGTGGTCTAAAAAAGTGTTTAATGATAATTGCTTCTTAAATATTTTAGTACACGTATTTTATAATTAAATTGTATGAAATAATAAGCCATAGGCCCGTAACAAAATTAAAACAATATGACATAATTTTATAATACAATAATCGTCAAGTCATTATTTCAACCCATAGATGTTCACTGCCGGATATCCGCATCCCCCAACTTCGGGTTGGGGGTGGGGGGGGGGCGAGGGAATATGCCATAATCGCCACGCTTGGTAGGCGGGATGGCGATCGCAGTATGGTGGTAAAATGCATAGAATACGCTGCTGCCCATTGACAATGAATTGGTTCTAACATAAGCCGCCGAACTTACCATAACGCTTTCAATGACTTTGTTTTTCCTAACTATAATATATTGTTTAATATTTGTTTTCATCTTCGGCAGCTGAATTAGGCAAAATGCTTAATGACTTAAACAAGGCAAGCCTTGAAATCGGTCTTCAAATGAACATGTCTAAGCTCAAATGGGACTGGGCCGGACACGTTTGCCGCATGTCGGATTCAATGTGGGCTAAGACCACCACAACATGGGTCCCCGAAAATGCCGTACCTACGACATTGCGGAAGACCCAGGCGTAGATGGCGGGAGGAACTCGACGCCTACATGAGGGATTGGTCCTTATTGGCTCAGGATAGAGTTGAGTGGAAAAAGGAAAGGGAGGCCTTTGCCCTGCAGTGGGACAAGACAGGCTGATTATTATTATTCCCTTTATTAATTTTTATAACTTATAAATTATATTTTTAAATATTAGAATATAAAATAAAAACATTTAAAAATATAAAAAACATTATTATTATTATTTCATAAATTTATCTATAACCGTAAACAGATTATTTTTAACTAAATTGTTACGTAGGCCGTTGTACAGAATATATTTTGGTGAGAGTTAAGCTCACGGTTAATTAATAATAATAATAAACCCGCAGGGCAGCATGTGGCGTGCTGTTGGGCAGTAGCGACCCCACGGACCCTATCTCCCGGGAGAATTCTTGTTCCTCATCTCTGACTTGCCTTTATTGGCCGGCTGGAGTGAACACTGATGAGGTTCAGAGCTCCCACCTCATTCTTGCCTTTATTGGCTGGCTTGAGTGGAGATTCGCAAGAGCAAACGTGCTCGGGGAAAGGAAGTATTCCAGTAAGTGCTCGTATGGATCTTGACCATCTTCCGGGCTCTGGGATTGTTCTGAAAGCCGTGGAATACCTCTTCACTTCTCAAGCACCTCAGGAAGTGTTGCCCCCTTGTTGCTACGTCACTATGTGCTAGCGACGTTTCCCGGGGGCCCATTATTGAGTGTGCAAGTCACCCCCTGCCAAGTTATCCGTGTATACAAAACATTGATCAGGCAGGGGCCATAGTCCTTCCATAGTTGCGCTTACCAATCCACTATAGCCATCCAAACCCATGGCCTAATTTGTTTTGTTTCCATATTCTGTAATAGTACGGCTCCAACCGGGGATTGTCCTTGGGTGCACTTGCATAGTGCATACAGGGATAATCATCGGTTGGTGCCTCCTTATCATTTAAAATTGTCTAAGGGGCTTTTGCGAGGTGGCTTCGGCTCCTCGTACGCCTTTCAAACGTCCAGAACCCCAGGGTACTGAGAAATGTCAATGACAAATAAAAATAAAAATAATATCTTAGGATAACCAACACAACGTTATCTGATCCCAAATTAGGCAGAGCCTGTACTAAGGTAACCAGGCAACTGATAAACATATTTATATATTTCTAAATACATTCATATTATAGATAAATTACTCTCAGACAAAGAACAAATGATTGAGCTCATCCCACAAAGATTTGTCCTGGGTGGGAATCGAACCCACGACGTCAGTCTTAGCAGTCAGGGTCACTAACCAAATGACTAAGGATAGTTGACATTATAAGGTGATTAATGTAAAAAGCGTTACAATTAGAGTTTTTTAATATTAATTAAATATATCTAAAAGCGTAAACAAAAAAAAAATACAAAAAAAAACTAAAATTACAAAAGTGAGAAACCAAAAAAAAAATGTAGCTAAGGTATTTAATAATATTATTTTAACAAAACACATGACAATATTTTAAATATAATGCTGTAGTTAGTCTATTGTGGAAAGTTAACTCATTAATGTTCGGAATTAGTGATCTGTATTTTCTCCATATTTTGCTAAGCAGTTCAACTTACGATATCTGAATGCAATATTGTAAACTTTATTGAGATAAGGTTTATAAACAAGACTTCTTTTAGTTTAAACTTAATAAACGATTTTATTAGTTAGTTCACACAATGACAGTAAAAGTTTTATTAACGACATGTGAGGGAAAAAACGTATACAAAGTGGCGCCATCGGGCGGTACAATAAAAAAGTAAACAGGCAAAGAACAAGTAGCATACAGCCTAGAAATAATTATAAAATAATATCCCATAAACTTGCGTTTGGTTTGGTTCATATAAGTTTTCATTGATAGACGAAAAAAAACGTCGGAGTTGTAGTCACTAATACCTATTAGTGACTCCTAAATATTTCTTGGATTGCTTTTTCAATCTTAGTACTTAATGATAGGGATATAATAACTTTT
The DNA here is from genome assembly GCA_947507805.1 of Aporophyla nigra. Taxonomy (NCBI): domain Eukaryota; kingdom Metazoa; phylum Arthropoda; class Insecta; order Lepidoptera; family Noctuidae; genus Aporophyla; species Aporophyla nigra. Next base: position 5,831,747 of record OX382305.1, read on the forward strand.
CAACGGATAAAACACTGGGTTAAAGATCCTTATGGTAAAAATACCATTTAAGCGATCAATTCCACAGCGTAAAAATAAATCGATTATAACTTTGAAAAGTGTTACAAAAAAATCTACGAAATCATCGCGCTGCCATACATAATAATGTGGAAGAGTTGTAGAATTCTTTGGAACGAGCTCGTTTAGGGAACATGAGCCATTTCAGCTTTGTACTGGCAAATGAAACATTTTAGCTCTGTCTCCAGGAAAGTTTACTCGCCATTTAATTAAATGTTACATTGTAATTAAAAGGATTTATTTTAGGGATTTGCTCAGGGGCGTAGTTATAGCTGATGTTTCATTCACATCAATGCTCGACGAGAGGAAGTAAGCAAAAATTTGTAAAATATTACCCGGCCTGTCAAATTCTTATTGATACGAGACCCGTTTTGAGTAAATACATACAGATAAAAACTTTTTAACAAAAACTTAAACCGCCGAAAAAACAGAAAAGCAAAAAATAATAAACCTTAAAATTATGATTCGGCGCTTTGAGTGATCTTTGTTCATTGATTTTTCAGCGCCGACTCAAAATTTTAAGATTTATTATGTTTTGCTTTTATGTGTTTTCGGCGGTTTAAGTTTTTGTTAAAAAGTTTTTATTTTATGATTTTTTGTGGCTTTAATATACTAATAATACTTGGCAAAGTACTATATCCTATCCAATGAAAAAAGAATTATCAAAATCTGACTACTCTGTACAAAGTTATGCGTGGTTATACATTACAATCAGTGAGTGAAAAATCAATCATCCCCTGTTTTCCGACCCTTAGGGTTCGATTTTGTTTTCCAAATTTATATGGGACCACCCTCGGAGTATACCCTTTCCAATAAAATAATTATTACAATCGGACTACTATGTAAAAAGTTATGCGTGGTCATACATAAAAAAAAAAACAAAAAAAAAAATATACGCGTCGAATTGATAACCTCCTCCGTTTTTTTTCGTCGGTTAAAAATATGAAGATTACCGTAATTAATTAATTACTTACAATGGCTTTCAATAAAAGCTTGTAAGTCATTAGGCCATTAGTTTAGCAAAATAACACAGATAATCTAAAACTATTTATCCATGTCAAGGCCCTCAAATTTTCGGGCTCGTTTCACTCGCTGTTATACTCTTTTATTAAAATTATAATGACGGTTTAACCTAGTATCCCTAGTAGTAATATCAGGATGCTCTAACTTTTGAGCTCGCTTAGCTCGCTCTTGCATTCTCGTTGTAAAAAACGGCCGTATCAAATTTTGAAACAGAACACTTTGGTGAATATAAATGCCACTGCATTTGCTCATTACTTAATGAGGAGTAATATTAGAAAGAAAGAAAATGCGTTTATTTGCGGCAAAGAAAAACTGAACACAACAAAAATATAAAAAAAAGCTGGGGGAAATATGCGATATTAAATTTCCATAAATTTTTTGGTGTTGACATTAAGAATATTGTGGGTCCCAATGGAATGATCTGTTGAATGGCAGAATATTCAACATGACAATTACCACTAAGCCGTAGTTTTTAGGTTTCTATATTTCCTTATGGGATATCAACAAGACGACTCTTGAAATAAAGGTGATCGCACTCTGTATAGATGGTTTAGTATTAATTGTATAGGTAAAAATGCAACCAATGAACCTATCAAAGAGTAGTAGAGCTTTTTGTGAACGAGCTCGTCCGGGGAAGTACTACCACCACACCTATTTCTGCCGCCAAGTAGCTTTGCTACGTTCCGGTTTGAAAGGTATGGTTGCCGGTGTGCTTACAGGCACATGAGACATGTCAGCTCTGTCTCCAAAATGGCACACAAGCCGACGGCCCACCTGATGGTAAGTGGTTCAACCACCTATTGACATCCACAATGGCATCGCAAATGTCAATAATGGCATCGCAAATGTCAATAGGTTGCTGAACTACATAAACTCAGGTGAGCCGTCATCTAGTATGCCATTAAATATGTAAATATGTAACATAAAATAAAATGTTGATATAGTCGTAATCTTTGTAAATTTTAGGCACTTAGGTGCATTATTCAAAAAATAAAATAAAACTTCAATTATTAATAGAAATAATATGTAGTTCTTGTATAAATTGTGTACATAACTAAATAAAATTGCATAAATTAGAAGCCATTATTCACACCATCCACTTAGTGTAAATAAATACGAATTCAGTTAGGCGTACAAAAATATTTGCGTAGTTAGTAATAGTGACAATGTATTCATAATGTTAAGGACAGAAAAACGGAAAAATAAAAAAAAAGATTAAAAAAAGAAACAAAAAAAAATATTTTTGCTCTTTTTTGTTCATCGCTATTAAAGTTAATTAAAAATTAAAAATTTGTTTGTAGTAGGGCAATAGTATTTAGTCCTCTAGTGTGAATGAAGTTTCTTTTATATAAGATAAGTGTTTAATATAGTCGTAATCTTTGTAAATAGTAGGCACTTAAGTGCAATATTCAAAACCACTAAAACTTGAATTATTAATAAAAATAACTTCAATTATAAAAAAAAAATATAATGTAGGTACTTCATGTATAAATTGTGAACATAATCAAAAGAGATTGCCAAACAAGGCGCCGTTATTCACACCATCTACTTAGTGTAAATAAATACGAATTTAGTTAGGCGTATGAAAAATATTTGCATAGTTAGTAATAGTGATAATATATTCATAATGTTAAGGACCGAAAAACTGAAAACTAAAAAAATAACAAAAACTGCAAAAATATATATAAAAAAACAAAAAATCAAAATATCGAAAATAAAAAAATAAGTATTTTTGTTCTTTTTTGTTCATCGTTATTAAAGTTAGTTATTATAAAAAGTTGCTGTAAGCTTAATTTTATAAAATAAAATACTATTGTTTGCAGTAGTGCAATAGTATTTAGGCATTACATTTAGGTGTACTCTAGTGTAAATTATGTTTCTTTTATATTAGATAAATGTTTAATAATATAGTCGTAGACTATAGTTGTAAATATAGTCGTAATCTTTGTAAATAGTAGGCACTTAGGTGCAAAATTCAAAACCACTAAAATTTCAATTATTAATAAAAATAACTTCAAGTTCAACGTAATAAAATAACATGTACATACTTCATGTATAAATTGTGTACGAAACCAAATAACATTGGATAAATTAGGAGCCATTATTCACATCATCTACTGAGTGTAAATAAATACGAATTCAGTTAAGCATTTAAAAAATATTTGCGTAGTTAGTAATAGTAACTACATTGTTTCTATTATTAACTAGGCAAATATTTTTTTAATATTTTCATAGTTTTAAGGACAAAAAATCATGAAAAATCAGAAAAAAAGAAACATAAAAGTACTCAACTAAAAAAAAAAAAATTGTTTATTTTTATTAGAGTTAGTTAAAAAGGTGCTGTAATGTAAGCTAATTTTTTTTTAAATAAAATACATTTGTTAGCAGTAGGGCAATAGTATTTAGGCATTACATTTAGGTGTCCTCTAGTGTGAATGAAGTTTCTTTTATATAAATAATAAAATAAAAATAGTTTATTTTCCACCTTTAAGTAAAACAAAATATACACAAGTAGCAACACACATAGGCTTAAGGTTATTAAGGTTGAATATTGGATTTGCAGCCAATATAACTAAGCTAAGATAACTTTATATCTTGTAATTGTAGGAGTATATAAGATAACTTATATAGCTCTTAGGTGCATCATGCAGAACGACTAAAACTTCAATGATAAACACTAGAAGTGCGGGCGTCCGAAATTTGACCCATTTCGATGTTCTTCCTGCTCTAATTAATATTTTATTATGCATATAATCGTAACCTTTTATGACTTTTCATGAAATATGATGATTATTATATTTATTATTTATACGAGACTTCAACCACGTAATTGTAATATACATATTTTTTTATCCAAATTTACATCAGTCGCTATGTTCAGCGCTTCTTGTGTTAATAAATAGTAGTTCACGTATAAACTGTGTACATAACCAAATAAGATTAGATAAATTAGGAGCCTTCACATCATCTAGTTACTGCAAATTAATACGAATTAAGTTATATGTAAATAAAAACCACTTATGTGGTTAGCTATGGGAACAATGTATTCGTAACTTTAAGGACAAAAATTGTGAAAAAATCAAAAAAAAAAAAAAAAACTAAAGTATTGATAAAAAATGTTTTTGTTTTTTTTGGTCATCGTTATTAGAGTTAATAAACGTAACCAGTGCTCAACAGCATTGCGAGAGAGCCCAGCAAGCAACATTTGTAAAAAAATATATGTTTTTTTGGCAGCGATGCAATAGTATTTCGGCATTACATTATATGAAAAAAGCTTTACTAACACTATTTCGGCATTACATTTAGATGTATTCTACCATCTAAATGTAATGCCGAAATAGTGTCAGTAAAGTTTTTTTCATATTAGGTAACTGTTTAATATAGTCGTTATCTTTGTAAATAGTAGGCACTTAGGTACAAAAAACAAAACCACTAAAATTTCAAAGATTAATTATCTGAATATGTAGGTCCTGTATAAATTGTAAATATATTATAAATAAGGTATATTTATAAGGCCAGTGTAGGCCGATTGCACAACAGGTGACTAGCTTAGTGCTTATTGTGTAGCTACATTCAGCTGTTGGGTTGATGCTATAATAATAACATCACGAACAGAAGTTTAATGATTAATTATTGGAGCCCTCCCTTCCACGTTTATGTGACACCTGGCCCCTGTGTGATGTTACATAATGTGAAATTTTAAATTAATAGAGTTGGTAATATTTTAGAGTTTCGCCCTTCCCACGTTGCCACACGATGTAACATTTTGTTGACCCCATCCCTCCCCTTTACCGTGTGACGTAATTTGTGGATGGCCGCTTGTTGGCATGGGCACCTACGGCGCAGTGCGGCCGGCCCCTTCTTTTCGTAGATGTGGTAAAGTTAGATATATACAACATTTGTGTAGTTAGTAATGCTATGTATTCGTAATTTTAAAGACAAAAAATAATGTAAAACATAAAAAAAAAACAAAAAATATAAAATGTACAAAAATTTGTTATGAAAATGTTTTTTGTTCTTTTTGTTTATCGGTAATTACACTAATATTATAAAGAGGAAAAATTTGTATATTTGTTTGTTTGTTTGTAATGGATAAACTTAAAAACTACTGGACCGATTTTAAAAATTCTTTCACCATTAGAAAGCTACATTATCTGCGAGTAACATAGGCTATATAACATCACGCTACAACTAAGAGGAGCGGAGCAGTAATGAAAAATGTTGCAAAAACGGGGAATATCGCACGGGTAGGCGATTCGACGCGACGGGAAGGGTCGGGGTAACACGAAATTTAACGCGGACGAAGTCGCGGTCAGAAGCTAGTCGGTAATAAACATAACTAGTGACCAATATGCATTGAGCGAGTTTAGCAAAACATATTTAATAAAAATAAAAAATAGTTTTTTGCATTGGTGCAGTAGTATTTTATAGGCATTACATTTAGGTATCCCCTACTGTTAGTGTTAAAACAGTTTAATATAGTTGTCATCTTTGTAAATAGTAGGCACTTGTGCAAAACCACTAAAACTGCAATTGTTAATTAAAATAATATGTAGGTTCTGTATAAATTGTGAATATATTGTAAATGGGTTATATTTATAAAGGCAGTGTAGGCCAACTGCACAACAGGTGCCTTTTTTTTTTTTTTTTTTTTTTTTGGATGGGAAATCATCAAATGACTTCTCCCGCTCTGGGCGGAGCGGGAGGGCATGTCAGACTTTTACTGACTAAAACCCACCCGTGTTCCTTCAGTTGCCCATGTGCCAGGGTCACGATATCTCTTTCGAACAATCACGCGACCCTGGCAGGCAGCGGTCCTAGCAGACCCCTTCAGTGTTGCTGACATCTCTTTGAGGCGCGCGTGGAACACTACGCGCCGTCGACCCGAGCCTGGTCCTTACCGGGCGGCGAGCTACCCATTGATCGCCACCCGCAAGCTCGCGCCTACGGTGGCCGGGAGTCCGCAATCGACTCCCGGCGCCCGGGGCGTCTCCTCCTGCGGCGGCTAGGGACGTGAGGGCGCAGAGACTGCCATTCCCTCACGCGCCCCGCCTCCTCCTTCGCGAGCATTACTGCTTCGCAGAAGGAGGTGACGGCTTCCCATGCCCTCTCGCTCCGTACCATAGCTCGCACCAGGGCCGGACGCGAGAGGTCGCCGCCGCCGATCGCCTCCACGAGGACACGGCGGTGCTCCGCCCAGGCAGGGCACACTTCCACCGTATGCTCCACCGTGTCCTCTAGACGATCCTCACAATGGAAACACCCGGGCGTTTCCTCCCGCTTTATCCTGAACAGGAACCCACCGAAGCACCCATGCCCGGTGAGAACCTGCGTCAGGCGGAAGGTGAGGACGCCGTGGCGCCTCTCTATCCACTCCTCAAACAACAGGTGCCTAGCTCTAAGGCTTATTCTATTCTGCCAGGGTCACGAGTTTTGTTTGGCCCTGGCAAATGCAATTGAAGGAACACGGGTGGGTTGTGTCTGTGTGTAAAGTAGTAGTATAAGTAGTGAGTAAAAGTCTGACACACCCTCCCGCTCCACCCAGAACCGGAGACGTCATTAGATGATGTCCCACCCCAAAAAAAAATGGCTTATTCTGTAGCTACGTCGAGCTGTTGGGTTGAGGCCATCCATAATAATAAGATCACGAATAGAAGTTTAATGATTATTGGAACCCCTTCCGTCCCCGTGGTAATATTTGTTTGACCCCTGACCCCTAGTGTGATGTCACATAATGTAAAACTTTAAATTAAAGGCTCGTACAGACTAGCGCGACGCGACGGTCGCGCGCGATTCGACGATATATATCCGTAGTACAATTTGTATGAAAACGCACGCGACACTTCAAACAGGGGCGATCTGGCGCGCCGCGACACGGTTGCTCCGCGTCGAGCAGCGCGACAACATAAGGTACATTTTGTGTGGCATCGGATCGAAGCCGCGACAACCTCGTCGAGCAGCGGCTGTGGCGTGTCGTCCGCGAATTCGCCGCGACGACGCCATACAAAATATCCCACAAGCTGTCACGCTGCTCGTCGCGCGCGATTCGTCAGCCGTGGTCGCGCCAGTGTGTAAGGTGTTGCGTCGCGATAAATCGCAGAATCGCCTCCGAGACACGTCGCGCCTGTTTATACGAGCCTTAATAGAGTTGGTAGCCTTCCAACGTTGCCACACGATGTACCATTTTGTTGAACCCAAAAGGACGTAAATGGATGGCCTCTTGTTGGCATGGGTACCTATTGCGCAGTGCGGCCGGCCCCTTCTTTTTGTAAATGTCTCACTATAGGCGCTTACCATGGCTCACCCGTATTTAGTAGATTCAATGGCTGGTCTATTTAATCCACTAAATAAATACGAATTAAGTTAGTTATATTTATAAAAACATTTGTGTAATTATTAAAAAAACAATGTATTCGTAATTTTAAGGACAAAAAAAAACTGCAAAATTATAAAATAAACAAAAAAAAAAAAACGATTTAAGAATTTTTCTTGTTTTATTTTGGATATCCTTACCCAAATGCTTGCATGAGCCGAGCAAGCAAAGCGCCTGCGTCGTAGCAGCCACCGCACAATTCTGCTAAAGCGAATACTAATGTTGTTGCGAATGATGATATGAGTGGAGAGGGGGGGACTACCGAGATGACGACTAATAGAGAAGTGTGGAAGAAAAAGACAAGTTGGGCTGACCCCAAATGAATTGGGATAAAAGCAGGAATATGATGATTTTAATCTACGGATGTGGTTAGGTAAAGGCCAATATTCTGGCAAGACAAGACATTAAGACAAACAAGAAAACTTACGTCTGACGTTGAAAATGGCACTCAAGCAACCATCCACTCTACCAGTTATGCACTTTACTAACCATGAACTCAATGTACAAACGCCAGCACATAAAGCTACTACAATCTGTCAAATATCTTTAATAGGTTTTTAACGATATCGGTAAAGCATTCGTTTCAAGATTGGGAAAATTTGACAGTTTCGGGTAGCTTGATGTACTGGCGTCTGTACCATATAGTCAGAGATGTGCAAAATAGGTTATAAAATGTATTCAAATGCAAAATGCAAATACTTTTGTATTTTCTTATTTCAAATACAAAATACAAAATAGTTTTTCATTTTATATTTAAAATACTAAATGCAAAATACGTTTTTACAAAATGCTTTATTAAAATAAAATACTTTTAGTTTTTAAGTATCTTTATTTTATTAAAAAGTTTATTTATTTCAGCCACCTAACAGGCTGGTAAATTTACTGTGATAACTTACTTAAATTAAATTTTTTAATAAAATAATTTGCTCAAATACACTGTCGCTCATCTTTCACCTGTGTGGTCTCATAATCATGCCACCATAAGAAGAAAGTAAAACTAATTATCTAAGTGGCCTGACAAGAAAGCGGTTCAATTCAGTGTTGCCATAGTGAGAAAAACATGTACCATTTCTCATCACATTAATTATTAAATTAATTCTTTGATGTTTACAAAACTTAGCAATAAGTATTTTGCATTTTGCAAATACAAAATATGTCCTAAAAAGTATTTCAAATAAAATATAAAATGCTTTTCTAAAAAAAGTATTTAAATACAAAATGGAAATAGGTATTTTGTATTTTCTATTTTGCATTTCAAATACTGTTTTTTTTTAAATGTCACATCTCTGCATATAGTCAACCAACCATACACTTATTATTATTTGACTGGAAGCTGGCTAATGGATATCTACTATAAAGTGAGTGTAATGTAAAGGGTCAAGTGCTGTGGTTTGAACTATTATCAACTTGCCCTGCGCCTTGACTACTCCGCAAATGACTATGGTACGACGTCTTTTCGACACACTTCAAAATTCATCAAATTATCACTATCGAGGGGGAACGCCCTAGGAGAACATACAGTGACCTTATTGGTGATGTTCTTCAGAAGGGCCAGGTGCGTAGTACTGGGAACCGTCGTGTGTGTATGACCAGATGTATGAACCTGAACGAGGCGAAAGGAGTATGTTAGGATCGTAGTAGGTGGTGTTCTGTAGGTTCTACCTACCCCATCGGAAAAAGTGTGTTTTTATGGTTTTTATAATTATGTATGTTAGTCTATAAGGTATTTATATTATGGGTCTTTGTTGCCTGAATTAAATGATTTATTATATTATTATTATTATAAAAAGGCGCGAGTTAATGCATTAATGTATGTATACACCATGACATTTTAGTCGTCTTACAAAGGTTGTCCACTCAATGTATCCGACATAATATACCTCTTCGCGTGATTAAAAAATTGTTACCAATTAAAAAAATCATCATCATCATTTCAGCCGTAACACGTCCACTGCTGGACTTAGGCCTCTCTTAATTTGGGGGGCTTTGCCATAATCGCCACGCTTGGCAGGCGGGTTGGCGATCGCAGTATGGTGGTAAAATGCATAGAGAACGCTGCTGCCCATACTCTAGTAAGTCCCTTAGTCGCCTTTTACGACACCCACGGGAAGAAATGGGGTGGTGTTATTCTTTACGTCCCGCACCACACGATACATTAAAAAAATACGTTCTAAGAAAAATAAATAATGTATTAGAATTATGAAACACCTGTTAATAATGTTTACGTATTATATGGTAGTGAACATACATACCTACCCAGCGCACGAGTCAACTAGATCATTCCATCTCCATTTTCCATGAGACAAAATACGACATGCGTCATTATAACGAATAATATTTTTTTATTTTTTTTATTCAAATGTTCATTTTTTTCTTATGGATGTGTAGTAGTCATTGTATTCATAAAGTGGGCTGCCGTTGTAAGAGGACTAAAATGTCACGGTGTATTGTCATCAGAGGTCGGAGTAGGTAGATTGAAATAGGATCAATGAACTGGCACGTATGTATTAGTATGGATATGCCTCCGGGATTCAGGGATTTTGAAATTAATTTCAAATGTAGTAATGTGTAGAATAAAGAATACATCAATATGAATAAGAAATGTATAACCTTTTTGCTGTCTTTTTAATAATATATAGGTGATCGGCCTTCTACAGTAAGAAAAAACAATTTTAAATGTTTATCTATCGCATTCATATAAATTTCTAATGTAGTACCTAGTTTAAAAATCCTTACTTTCACAATATTTGATTCAATCCCGTATGTACCAAAATGAAATTCCGGAAAAAAGGCTTATCCATGTTGTGATTTCTATGACTATTCATGATGCGAGTACGTAAAATCAGTCTACCTACTCCGACCTCTGATTATCATCATCACGAACGAAAAATTGAGGTTGACTTCTACCGTAATGAGATGCGACTTTGAGCGACAATTAGCCTTATCTGGAATCCGCGAATCTTCAGAAACCGAAACCAATGGAAGCAAATAAGTAGGCATACAAATTATCTCTGCCTGGGTCGCTTATTTGTTCGTAAGAGTTACCGTGGCTCTGGCACAGGAAACTGAAGAAACAAGGGTGTCAGTAAAGCCAAAACAGGCATAAAAATTCGTAGAGGTTGCTCAAATAGATCATGGAATACATCGGGATCGGCGTGCTGGCAAACGAGACAGGAGCTGGCGTTGGCGGTGTTGGTGTTGCAGGTGTTGCGGTGTCTTCTAACAACATAATAAGTATAATCGTTTAAGCGGAACTGCATAGCATGTACACGCAATTGAAACTCCATCTAAATAGTTCAACTACTCAACTGAAACCTGAACAAGCATTTTCAACTAAGTACCGTATTACTGACACAGTTGCGGGGACCGTTGGTAGCTACGGGCCACACCACGGTTCGTGAGCTTGTCCCGAGGCGAATCGTTTACTCTACGATTCCGATTAGTGTGCTTTTCAGTAGGGAGTTTTTCATACAAAGAATACTAAACGGCTCGAGTTGATACGGTTACCGAGTTGATATGTGTGCTGCGACCTTTAGGACGATATTATACCCACGTGATGTGAATCTATACTAATATTATAAAGCTGACGAGTTTTTTTGTTTGTTTGTCTGTTTGTTTGGTTGATCACGTTAATCTCAGGAACTACTGATTCGAATTGAAAAAATATTTTTGTTTTTAGTAGTCTATTGTTTAAGAAAGGCTATAGGCAACTTCACGCTACTATCAAAACGAGTGGAGCAGCAACGAAAAATGGACAAAAACTGGCAGGCAATTCGATGCAACGGGAAGGGTCAAGGGAGCAAAAATTTGTCGCGGACGAAGTCGCGGGCAGAAGCTAGTTACAAATATGTTTGATAAGCAGAAAAACGAGTTTTATTTCATACCACTTTTAGATACACTGTAAATTATACTGGTGAGAGACTACATATATATTAATACTACTGGGTAAGAAATTTTCGATAAAAATAAAACTATATAAATACATTAACTGCGTTTTATTTAATTAATCACAAACGCCAGATTTGTTTTTGGTAATTCTATATATTTGCTAAACTATATAAATGTTGGTTATTTAAACAGCATGCTGTTTTAATTAAAACCATTCTACAGCTAGCGTACAATGGATTAATCGACTTAAATATGGCCACTGAACAGAAAAGAGAAGGACAAGGGATTTTTTTTTGAATTATTGCTGGAGTTCGAGTTCCTGTAACTGCCCTTGAAAGAATAAAATTAGGAAGACTGCAAGAAGTGAATCTATAAGAGAAATATATGCGGGAAGAAAAGATGAAGATGCATAACATATTTGAAGATACGAATGATTATAGTATAGAAGAAGTATGGGATATACTAAAAAATAATATGGTGCAAGTAGTCACAAAAGTATGTGGTGTGAAATGGAGGAAAAATGGTAGGTAAATGAGTGATTCCTGGGAAGATGGCGGAGTTAAAGAGGTTGTGCGGAAAAAGAAAGCGGCCTGGCTTAATGTGTTAGCCAAAATATAATGAATCAGGCAGCAAATGTGACGGATAGTTTGGAAAGAGTTGAAAAAATATTCCGAAATGAAAGTGAAAGAGATGGTAAAAATGAAAAAGGATGAAAGGGAAGAAAAATATAACAGGAAGTTCTCTGATAATTTCAGGGCCAATGTTAAGCTGTTCTAGAAACAGGTAAGATTGACTCGCGGAGTGACAAAAACATCGATTATGAATGTTATAAGAGCAGAAAATTGATGTTTAGTAAGCGAAGAATATAAGGTCTTGGAACACTGGAAGGGATAATTTGAAAGTTTATTTAGTAGCCACGATTATGCAAGGAGTGAGCAAATGGACAGATACTAGTTTAGAAGACCAAAACTCAGGCGTAGTTGAAGAGAATAAAATAGATATAAATGAGACTGTACGAGCGCTGAAAGGAATGAAAGTTGGGATAGCTGTAGGGTACAACAGGGTGTCTGCTGAAATGCTGAAGAGCGGTGACGGGGTGGTAGTAAGCCAGTTGTGCCGGATCTTTAATATGTGTTGGAGATATGGCCGTGTACTGGATGATTGGTGTAAGGCTGTAATCATACCACTCTATAAGGGAAAAAGCTCACAGCAGGAGTGTAAAAATAGTCTTTTGAGTGTTGTCGGTAAACTGTATGCAAAGATTCTAATGAATAGAGTGATAGGAGTGACAGTTGAGAAAATATGAGGAGCTTTATGGAACAGATCTTCTCCCTAAGGTTCATAGCCTAATAACATCTAGCAAAGCACAAGAAAGTCTAGTGTGCTTTCGTTGACTTGGAGAAAGCCTATGACAGTGTGTGGAGGGCAGAACTGTGGTCTACACTATCTATGTAAGGTGTGGACTGGCACTTGGTACAGGCACTGAAATCTTTATACAAGGATTCCAGTTCTAGTGTTAGGATAAATACCGAACTGGTTCTGCATCTCTAGGGGTGTTAGACAGGGTTGTGTAGCGTCACCGTGTGTGTTCAACTTGTACATGGATAGTTGTCTGAGAGATTTGAAAAAGGGCGTGTATGGTTTGACAATGGATGTGTTGCCTTCTCTACGCAGATGATCAAGTTCTACTTGCATCGCCAGCAGAACAGTTACAAGACTAGTGACTGTAATAGATGCCATATAAGATCAAGGGGATGAATATAAATGCAAATAAGAGGAAGGTCATGTTGTTTGAAAGAAAAGAGAATGTATCGATGTGTGATGTGAAAATAAATGATAAGAGTGTGGAACAATTAAGCGAGTTCGTATATTTGGGGATTTTGTTAGCAAGGTCTTGGAACATTGGAAGGAATACTTTGAAACTTTATTTAGTAGCCACGATAATATGCAAGGAGTGGGCAACTGAGCAGATACTAGTTTAGAAGACCCAAACTCAAACGTAGATGTAGAGGATGAAATAGATAAAATGAGATTGTACGAGCGCTGAAAGGAATGAAAGTTGGGATAGCTGCAGGGTACAACAGGGTGTCTGCTGAAATGCTGAAGACCGGTGACGGGGTGGTAGTAAGCCAGTTGTGCCGGATCTTTAATATGTGTTGGAGATATGGCCGTGTACTTGATGATTGGTGTAAGACTGTAATCGTACCTCTATATTACGGAAAAGACTCTCAGCAGGAGTGTAAAAACTACCACGGCATTAGTCTTTTGAGTGTTGTCGGCAAACTGTATGCGAAGATTTTAATAAATAGAGTGATAGAAGAAAAGGATATGGGATGTGCAGACAGGATTTAGAGAGGGGATGGGGTAGTATGGATCAGATCTTCTCTCTAAGGTGAATAGCCGAATATATCTGGCAAAGAACAAGAAAATCTACTGTGCTTTCGTTGACTTGCAAAAGGCCTATGATAGTGTGTGCAGAGAAAAATGGTTTGGTCATGTTGAGATTATGAATGAAGGATGGCTTACAAGAGGCATTCACAAGACAGATTTGAGTAGAAACGCCGGGTGGGGACGCCCTAGGAGTACATATAGTGACATAATTGGTGATGTTCTTCAGAAAGGTCAGGTATGTAGTACCTACTCGCAACCGGCGTGTGTGTGTATGACCAGATGTATGACCCTAAATGAGGCAAAAGGATTGTGTAAGGATCGTAGCTGGTGGCGTTCCGTAGTTTCTGTCTACCCCCATGGTACAAAGGCGTGTGTTTATGTTTGTATGTATGTCTAAGTGTTTTTTTTTTTAAGTTCTGACAGTTCCTTAACCAACGTTGACAACAAGGTGACTTGTTCCACTTTCCAAGCTGATAGTATATTGTCTGTGTCCGCCTTTTCATGATGACAACATTTTTAGGAGCTTAGTTTTAAATTCTTCACAGGCGCACGAAGTTTCTTTAATCGGGCTCATCGAGCTATTTGGGAAGTTATTCTTGTACTTTATCTACGGCACCGGATGTTTTCGTGACGGCTTAAGGTGCTAATTTTGTTTTAAATCGGCATTTAATCTATATACTTATATATCTATACTTAATATTATAAAGCTGCAGAGTTTGTTTGGTTGAACGCGCTAATCTCAGGAACGACTGGTTCGAATTGAAAAATTCTTTTTGTATTGAGTAGCCCTTTTATTGAGAAAGGCTATAGGCTATATAACATCACGCTACAATCAAAAGGAGCGGAGCAGCGACGTTAAATGGACGAAAATTGGCAGGCGATCCGATGCGACGGGAAGGGTCAGGGGACCAAAAATTTGACGCGGACGAAGTCGCGGGCAGAAGCTAGTAATATTATAAAGCTGAAGAGTTTGTTTGTTTGTTTGAACACGGTAATCTCAGGAACTACTGGTCTTAATTGAAAAAATCTTTTTGCGTTGTGTAGCCTATTTATTGAGGAAGGCTATAGGCTATATAACATCATGCTGCGAATAAAAAAAGCGGAGCAGCAACGAAAAATGGACGAAAACTGGCAGGAAATTCGATGCGACGGGAAAGGTCAGGGGACCAAAAATTTGACGCAGACGAAGTCGCGGGCAGAAGCTTTAAGGCGCGGACTGACTACGATTTTAAATGCTACAACTACATGCTACAGCTCCAACAAATAAGGTTGAAAATTGAATAAATATTTGGACTGACGATGTGACTAAGCTGCGAATTGGCATTTATTTTACGGTTTTATTTAGATTATTCGGACTACACACATTAAATTAAATAATTGTCTGGTTAAAGTTTTAAAGTAATGTTTATACTATTGAACTCTTTAAAAAAAAAATGTTGTTATCGCTGAAAATACAGAGATGTTCGACGTCAAAGTTTTTTTTGTGAAACAATTTTTATTGGGAATATCAAACAATTTTTCACTATTCTATTCGGTTAGAATTTTTCTTTAAACCCTTCTCTGTCCACTGTATTTTTTGTGTCGTATATTTTCATTGCGTTACGTCATACTCGATTGTCAAAGACACCAGTGTTTTGTGAATATTGAGGTAACACCGCGCCTTAAGAACATTAATTAGATAGCATAATATATGATGATGTATTATGGCAACAAATGATTGGATGTATGCAAAACCTTGTTGTCTTTTTGTTTGTTACGGTGCTGCCCTTATGGCTACAGAGACAGTATATCAGTGTAATTGTTTACTATCCTACTTGAAGCGATGGCTCCTTATTTTGGGAGCGGTCTTGCTCCTTACCTCTGACTTGCCTTTATTGCCTGTCCAGAATAGTCACAGACAAGGAACAGAGCTTCCACCTTTTTCTTTCCTGATAGCCGTAGAATACCTCTCCACTCCTCCGGCACCTATTGATTTCAATATAGCCACCAAAACCGGTAGCATAATTGATTTGTTTTCATGTTCTTCAAAAGTCCTGCACCAACCGGGGTTGTTATTGGGTGAACTTGCATACTGAAGCCAGGGATAATAATCGGATGGCGCCTTATCTTTTAAAACTGTCTGCAGGGCTTCTGCAAGTAATGCTTACATTTGGGAGTCTACAAAATAGACCACTAGAATTGATTAACTCTTTCATTCAAATTCCAGCGGGTAAGCATTGCTATACAACGTGGTAATGCCATTACTCTCTTGGGTACATTACCAGTCAACAGCGATGTGAATGAATTTTTCGACACTTCGTTTTAGTTCGTGTATAGTTTTATTTAAGTTATTTTGTTATTTTTAGAAGAATCTACGTACCTAATTCAAGTGTTACTTTATTTAGTGAACGGTACGTCTTACAAAGTATCGCCATAACTGTTCTCACACAGCAATATAAAACAAATCGCCATAGTAGTTATTGCTCTGTATTCAAATTCCTATCTAATTACATATATTTGACTGTTTTTGGTCGTGGGGTCCAATTGTCCGGTCCTCCTTTGAAACTTGAAATATCCCTCAACATGATTCCGTTTGTCATTGCTGGTATGTTACCTACACTATAACGGTGCAGGTTAGGTACGGTTGTACATATTGTCCTTTTGTTGGAATGGAATTTGAATGTGCACTGCGCTCGGATACGCCTCGCGCTCCGACGGCCGCTGCTAGGTGGGGCATTGTCAGTTTGTAAGACCAAACGTGCCAACATTTATTCGCACTGCGACACAAATATAGTATTGAAAGGGATTGAATGCCGGTCTGTCATAGAAGTTGGACCCTCAACGCAGATTCCGTGCAGTGAATTTTATTAGTACTTTTTTTCTAGACGCTGCTGTAGCGGTGGTTCCGGGCTCTGAAATAGTTCTTCCACCAGCAAAACGTGGATCTAACAAAATATAAATCATAACACATAAGAAGCAGCGTTGTCGGCGAGTTTGACGCAAGAGAGGAAGAGTGTTGCATGGACTAACTGAACTACGGAAAATTCTAATTTCAAGGTGGACTCTGAAATTAGAATTTTCCCCTTCTTCTTTACAAGTTACAGCTTTAAAGACTAGTAGTATGTAGTCTTTACAGTGATAGTTAGGTATATATATTATGATTTAAATAGGTTATAAGTTTATATTTGAATATCTTCAAATTCATTGCACCTACCACTGTTTGTCTCTGCATCACCCAAAGGTTGAATGGTAGAAAATGCCTATGGCATTAAGTCCACCTCTGTACATTTATGTGCTTAAAGTGTTAAATAAATAAATAAATAGTAAGTATGAACATATTACATATTATCGAGTGTGCAAATGTTATCTAAACACATTCATCGCCGATTTCCTCATCATTTAATCTCCAGAATCTTTATCAAAATCAAAAGATATTTATTTAAATTAGGCTGAGGATCAGTACTTTTGGACAGTCCCCCAAAAACGCCCGCCCTTGACCACTACCTAGTGGAAGAAGTGGTGCAACGAACTCTCTAGCAGCACAGCTGTCTGTTTAGCTGGATAAACTTGATTCTATACAATAGTAGGTAGGCGAAGTAATCAACATTACGAGACACAGAATATCGAATTAAATTGTTTGCCAAATGTCAACAGGCATACCATTATACCAATAAATAAAATTAAAACTATAGTCAAGTAAAAAAAAAAATAAGTAAACATAGCATACCTAATACCAAAATAAAAGCGTCCTGCACCCCTAGCCAAGTTGATAATCTGCAATCGTTAACGCTAGTCGAAAACTAATCAAATGTGAATGAAATCATCTCAACGTTAAATCACGTGGTTACAACAAACGAATAGAAAATTCGTAGCCAAGTTCACATCGTTCAAAATGATAGAATGAATTGTTATCGTTTTTACAATGTTCAACGCTACATTCTTTGTTATAATGTCGTTTTTCTAAAGACATTGTAGAACGAGCGGCCGACTCAGGCGCGTCAACATGGCTACCAACTTATCGTTTTCTACAATTGCTGACACTGATGCGTTACCGATTGTAGAACGGAATTCGACACGAAAAAGTTGTAACTTGGCTACGGAGACTGGTATAAACGGCGAGACAGCTTACACTTGTAATGCTGAATTTATGTTCAGATACGTAGCTGTTTCGACCCGAGTTACAACTCAAGGCCACATTATGATAAACTAGGACCATCGGCGTAAAATAATATTCCGGTAGCTCAGACAAGAATTAAATTATCATTTGTTGAGGTTGCCACATAATGCAATACAACTGAATACAGAATATCAAAGATCATGCTAATCATTATTTGCCTAATCTTTTCCCAACTATTTTGGGGTTGGCGTCCAGTCTAATCGGATGCAGCTGAGTACCAGTATTTTACATGGAGCGACTGCCTATCTGATATCTACAACCCAGTTACTGGGTAATACGATACCGCTTGGTAAGACTGATCAAAGATCATGCTAATACTAATGAAAAAATAAAAATAAAAAATGTACTTATACAGTCAGTCCATACAATTTGAGAATTTGGAGAAAACAAAATAATAATAAGACAGTAAATCATTAATATACATAAGTTCTAATATTTAATATCGAATTCTGGTAAATTTTCTGGAAACTGGGTTTTCTCAAATCCCATGAATGGCCTTAGCCCAAGGCCTTATGGGGTGCTTAAATGTTGCAAATAATTCACATTTCCCCGACCTGGATCCTTCTTATTAAATTAAAATGTTTTGTATAAATGTACCTACACTGAAGTGACTTTTCAGCAAGGATAGTTATAGTTATTATAGTAACCACAGTAGATAGGGTATTTTGTAAGAAATTTCATGATACATAACATGCCTATATATCTCTGCATATTTAACAGTGTTTAGACGTAAGATGCAATGTAAAGTGAGTAAACAATAGATCAAATAAAACTTTAAAACCGGAAGCGATTTGTGGTTCTCCGAAAGGTAAAGGCTCGTATGAAAATTTGATAAATTCGTAGTCTTCGACAAAGTACTTTATAGCTTCTAATACTTTAACTAGTACTCCTGAAAAGTCCTGCCAGCGCTTCTGGGAATTCTTCATATCGGTGTTATTATTTCTACGTCAAGAAACCCCTTCCTGTCACGTAACCGAGACAGCCAGCCAGCTGATTCACGAAGATACTCTGAACCTGTCGGTGTAGGATGTCAGCGCTACCTGGATCAGTTTCCAGGTTTATTCCAGTCTGAGATTAAGTGTCTCTTAGAAACGTCATTTGGGGAACCCCAGTCGACGTTTTTCAACGAGCTCTACTGATAAAGTAAACAATATCAAAAGTCTTTTATTTAAACTCGAGAATCAGCTCTTTTAAAAGGACAAAATTACCTAAGACAGTTCCCAAAATCACCCACCCTGCACCAGTTCCCAGTGCTTTAGCTGGGAAGAAGAAGTGGCTCAACAAGCTCCCCAGCAGCAAATCAGTTGCCTATTTAGTTAGAAGAACTTGATTTTATACAATAGTAAGTATTTAACATTACGACGTCCCCCAAGCTAGATGGCGTGACGACCAATTGAAAGTGGCTGGGACAGACTGGCTGCGGAAGATGGAAGACAGGGTGCTGTGGCGCTGCATGTGAGAGGTCTATTTACAGTAGTGGACTGCGATAGGGTAATGATTGATTGATAATATTACGAAATACCAAAAATTAAACTAATTTCCATAATACGCAGCACGCACACTCCAATATACCAACAGAAACATTGGAAACTGTACTCTAGCAGAAATGAATAATAAAAACGTAAGCAGAACTTAATACCTAATTAAAAGCCGTCAGAAATTAATGATGTGCCTGCTTACATATGCTATCCTGCATTATGTTCATAGAGCTGTAACTTGAAATTCCTAATGATAAACATATTGTTAACTGTTGCGAACTACTGGTCCATAAACGCACTTGAAAGACCAGTAGCGACATCTACTTGCAGAAAACAATACCACTAACTACGTCATACGTATCTCTCGACAGTGATTGGTTTGCATTCAAAATATTGTACCCATACCCCTCTCCTTGAATATTGTAAATTAATATGGCGAATACAGAACTGATCTTTGAAATTTAAGCATCGTTTTAATTACAAAGAACTCTCAACACAATCTATCAAACACCTTGGTTTTCACCAAACCTTACCGTTGCTGCTACTAGGTCCTTAGAAGAAACAAAAATAAACAGTTAAATAAAAACAACAAAAGCATGGTCAGCAAGACGACCTGTGTTTACGAGCATAACACAAAGGTCATCCATTATCCCCCTCGCCATAGGGAAGGAGGCACCCGACCCCCATCTCTACCGCAAGTATATCAAAGGGAGCACGACGAACTTGTTGCCGGTTGCCCAGGCAAGAATAATATGATATCGCTATCTTACCTCAAATTGCAATACAACTTATTATAAAAACACTGTATTATGTAGATTAAATTAAGTTGACATTTATAGTCAAATGAACAGTTACATAAATGAACTCATACATGATGTTAGTTAGTAAGCTAGAGAAAAGACATAAACATTGTTTTGACTTAATCACAGCGACCGACTATTCATATCGTTTAAGTAGTCGTTGATAGCAATAGTTGGTAGTTGATAATACCTTTGAACAAAGGTTGGATTTTACTTTAGCTAAAGGCAAAGCTAGCAAAGAAGAGGGACGGTTTTTATCAAAGGTTAAACCAAGACCAACGAATGAGTTATGAACTTTATGAAACCGGTGAAAGGGAGCTCGTAGTTTATGCTTAGTTCTTGTGCTAATATTCTGAATATCACTGTGTATAGTGGGTTAGTATATATTTAGAATAATTTGTTGGCGAAGATCAATTGTGATATGTGGGAAATCTAGAAACCTCTCCCAGAGAAACTCCAGTACTAAGCTAAAATGCTCGAACAGTTTTTGAAAAACAAATATATATTGATTATTATCAGTGGCTTCGCCTCACCGCAGAATGCCGAAGGACAAAAATAAAATGAATGTTCTCAAAATAGTCAGACGAACCGCATTGAACAGGCATCACAAAGCATGAAATATAATTCACATTACATCGACAATCAACAAGGTTGGCCTCCGTCAGGTAGATATAATTATTGAGTAGATAAGTGCGCAGTCGAATTCCCGGGATGCGCTATTCAGCTGTTGCCATGGCTACGAGCGGGTGGTGGGTGCATCGAATAGATAAACACAGAATAGGTAAGTACAGAAGGCTCAAGGCCAATTCCCATAATCAAAATCGAATCACAAAGTTATTATAAATCGAAGTAAAACAAAATTACAAGTATTTTTAATTGAAACTGAGACTAGAATGCGAGCTTTCTGATGAAAATGGGAATAAAATATAGCATATAGACGCGTATGTACAGCGATCTCAAGCTATCTTCTTCTACATTTTTATAAATTTTAAAATTTGGCCCATAATTCAGCAACATCCCGATGGCTGACGCAGCCATTCACGTGTTCAAATACGTGGCGGTTTGGTGACAGATCCTGGTTGGATCGGCTATTCGAGGTTTCAAACACAATTTTTTCCGGGTCGTAAGTACATCATGTTGTGTTCGGAGGGTAATTTTCACACTCTCTAGCGAGAATAACCATATCGTCTGCATATGAAACTGCCTCGTTGGTCTCGTGGTCGTATGCTCTACTGGTAAGCATGAGGTCCTGGGTTTGATTCCTAATTAGGGCAAAGTGTTATTGTGATTTTTCTATCTGGAATTTGGTTGATAGCAATAGGTTCGCCCCCGCTTATATGGTACTTAGACATAACTGGCGAAATGTGGGTGTATTATACGTACTTATACCTCTGCCCAACCCTTCGAGGAAAATAGTCAAATCAAATCAAAATCAAAAGTCATTTATTCAAACTAGGCTGAGAGTCAGCACTTTTTGAACGTCAAAGTTACATGAGACAGTCCCCCCAAAACGCCCGCCCTTCGACACTTCCTAGTGCTTTAGCTGGGAAGAAGAAGTGGCGGAACAAACTCCCCAGCAGCACAGCTGTCTGTTAAGTTAGAAGAACTTGATTCTATACAGTATTGTGTAAGTTATTAATATTATAAAACAAAACATATATTATTCGCCATATGTCAGCTAGCACACGCCAATATACCAACAAAACATTGAAAACTAAACTCAAGCTGAAATAAATAATAAAACAAAATCGAAAACAGAACTTAAAACCTTAATAAAGCCTCCAGGCATAAAGGGCGTGCCCGCTTACATATACGATGCAAATGATACATATACACAATAAATGAAATGAAAAGAAAATAAAAATAAACTAACAAAAGCAGTTAAATAAAATAAAATAAAAAATAAAACAGTTATATGAACTACCCATATAAACTTTCAGTAGGAAGACTAATTCTGGATTGAAAGAACATAAACATTGTCTTGAGTTGATCACAGCGACCAACTATTCTTATCGTTTAAGTAGTCGTTGATAGAATAGTATGCCTTTGAACAAAGGTTGGATTTTACTTTAGCTTTAAACTCATTAAGTCGTGATGTAAGTATGTATGAAATATGATTGACTAAAGTTCCATTAACCAAACCGAATAAACCAGTTTGATTGAGTTTGTCTGATAGCCATCCATGTACACATTGAATATCGTCGGGCACATGCTTCCTCCCTGTATCGCTCCGCTGTAAAGGCCAGAAGACGTTGCAGCTCTTTCTTTTATCGGACAAGATAATGCAAAAAAATATTCTTAACAACAGCGCCCCTCTGTCATTTGGGCGCTAAAAGATATTTGTTGCAGTGAATAAGGGCCAGATCATACGTAACTGTGGTCACAACCACACACTACATTAATTTCATAAAAACACCACGTGGACGGGTGCCAATTCGTTTGAAAGTTAATAATTTATTGGTCCACATTTGGCCATCAAAATCAACCACGTGGGCGATACCGATCACATGGCGACGACGCAGCTACAACGCAAACACAACGATCTGTCCATTGCAAACACTAGCTTCCACGCATCTCGCACACGTAATCATTGTTTACCCAAATTTTGTCGCTTCGATGTGGTGTGGTTGTGGAACACTCGAATGAGCGCCGCGATTCCGCTCGCTCTCGCTACAATAGACGCATAAATGTGTCAGTATGTTTTCGCTGGTTGTATAGTTTCGACCTTCTGTATGTCTATCTGTTTTGTGGTCTAGGTCCCGGGCAGCTATTTTGCCTCGAGCTCGTTGCCATAGACACGGGTGGGTGGCGGGTGCATCACGGCCCGGACATACTTGAGCGATGTGTTTTCCTACTGAATGCACAGTGCACACAGTGTTAAGCCTGTGCTTGGCAGTGTGTTTGCGAGGTATTAGCGTACGGTTAGCAAATTCATTTTGATACTTGATTTGATTTTTACTTTACGATCCCAGCTTTATTATATACCAACTCTAAAATGTAGTTAGTTAAGTTTTTCATTGTTACGGTAGGTAATTTCTGAGAAGGCTGGATTCGTAAATAACGTGGATAAATTTTAATACACAAAATTATTTGTTTAATTTATTAAAGGTAAGCTTTAATAATTTAATCAAATAATTTTCTCTGATTTTGTTACAGCATAGGTATTTGTTTTCAGATCTAGCAATTTTCATTTCAACAATAGATTTAATTATGTTATAGTATATTAATTAAAGTAAGTACTTAGTAAGAGAGACTTAGTAATCAAATCAAATCATTTATTCGCATAGAATGCAGGTATTTTACAATAAAGATGTTACAGAAATACATGTAGTGAGCCGGGTACATTCTGCCTGAGTTTCGGCATGCAAATTTTTTACAAATAATAAAGCAAATCATGAACAACATTTTGAAATAGTTAATTAGGAAATACATTATTATAACAAGTCCAGGCCATGTACAAAGGTGTATCAGATAATGTCAATAAAATTTAACAATGGGTATTAATAAAATTAAATAGTGTAAATAAAAAAGAAAAATGTCAAAAAAGAATAAAATTAAATAATGTCAATAAAAATTATTCCTTTAAGATGACACATGGCTCTCACACAACGTTTCTGGGCTTTAAATATTTTATCTTTTAGACTGCATTTTCCCCAAAAAATGATTCCAAACCTCAAGACCGATGCGACCAAACCATGGTAAGCTACTAAAGTAGTCTTTATGTCAACTTTTTTTGCCAGGTTAAGAAGAACATAAGCTGCAGTGCTTAACTTTTTACATACCTCTTCTGCTTGCGGTTTCCAAGTTAATTGATCATCTACATAAATTCATAAAAATTTCGTGACCTTTGTTTGATTAATCACTTGTCCATTGTACTGGATATTAACTTCTGGTGGAACTGTACGTTGGTGAAAATGCATCACATTAGTCTTCGGTAAGTTAATTACCAGGTTTGTTTTTGTCAAGCCAGTCAATAATATTTTAAAGGTTAACGTTGATATCCTGTTCATAATTATTAATATTTGGACATTTTATCAGTGCTGTACTGTCATCGGCAAATAAGACCATTGGAATTGGTATCTGACGGGGCAGATCATTTATATACAGCAAAAACAGCGGAGGACCCAGTACACTGCCTTTCGGTGCACCGAATTTAACTATTTTACCGTCAGATATATATTTATGTTCACATTTTGATTTAAGACAAATTCTGGATGTCTCCGTATATTGTGTGCGGTTACTCAGGTAAGATTTCAAAAGATTCAGTAATAGAGAGAGAGTATAAAAATAAAAGAAGATATGGTTTCATTTTTAAGTTAGAATGACCCGTATCTTGTTACATGTTTTGTTAGTTAACCGCGATAAAACATCTTTTTCATTTTCAAAAATGCAAATACACCGTTAAATAAAACACCAGTTCTACCTCGCCAGTCAATCAGAATTACAAAATGATTAGCAAAAGCGGCTCCAGTAGGTTGGATTGATTTGCGGTCAGCGCTTTATGGTGCGAGGCCCCCGCACAAACGCCCGACGCCAACACAACGTAAATTCGAATGATTTTTAAATCGAAAATACAAATACCCTTTAGCATTTCGGTTTAAATTTTGCGATTCACATATATATGAATAATGTCCTAACACAAAGTAAATAACTATTTTTAATAGAAATGAACAGAGAGTATGAGGAACAGATACTATATATATTGTTAACATCTTACCAGAAAAATACTTAATATGTTTAATGCACGTTACAGTCCAGGACCACAAGTAAGTTGAAGACTTTAACCTACATACAAATATTGTGCTTGAAAATTGATATTAGCCAAATATATGAATAAACTCTGACAACAAAGTAAATAGTATCTGCGAAATCCAAAAATAAAATTATAATTTGTTTATAATGTTTTATTTACTGCGCGTGTTCGTGCTAGGCTCACAGCTTCCGGAACGAACGTCGACACGTTGTCTGCCTTTTTGATACCCAGTTAGGCTCATTTTCGTCAGCTTCTCTTGACGTTAACAGACAGGCAGAGTCTGGCATCAATAGCGTCAGCTCTTTGGATAATAAAACTCGTATTATGTGAGGAACAGGCAGTTAGGTAGTATGTTTTTTTATGATAATGACTGTCGAGGATCACAAATAAACTGAACACTTTAAATGGCTATATCAACAATATATATATCTTATCTTAGGACAACCAACACACCGTTATCTGATCCCAAACTAGGCAGAGCTAGTACTTTGGTAACCAAACAACTGATAAATATACTTATATATTTCTAAATACATACATATTATAGATAAATTACACCCAGACACAGGACAAATGATTGTGCTCATCACACAAACATTTGTCCTGGGTGGGAATCGAACCCACGACCTCAGTCTTAGCAGTCAGGGTCACTAACCACTAGACTAACAGGCCAGTCGAATCGTCAATGATGATTATAGTGACAGCATTTTTAATTCCTCTTTTCTTCCAAAATAAACTTGAGTCTTAAGCATAAAAATAATATGATTTTTACTAGGCAAGCGTGTGTTTTATTCGGAGTATTATTAGTGACCTAAATATTTATGTGAACGCGCTTTTATAGACCTACCATACAGTAATAATAAAATATGTTTGATGCCATTAGAAGTAGAGAAATATAAATGAAATATAACGTGCTAAAATAATCACGTATCCACAGACCAACCGCGACAACAGAATGATCTAACCGTGCAGCAGTTATAACTTAGCGACAAGTCCGTATTCAATAGTCTATTAAATTCAAACTGTGCAATAAACTCACTTAACTAAGTTATAAAAATCAAGTTACAACTTAGTCTGTCGGTACACCTTTGCCCGGGATGCAACAGGCATGCCGACACCCGTGTCGCTGTGATCCTGGTTCCAGTTGGCGAGAGGGTTTCGACACCCCCCTACCTCCCTCGAAAGTACACCTATTGTAAAGTTTTTGTACTAAGCTCAAACATTTCTCTTTGAAGAGCTTTACGTCAGGGGTTTTTTTGTACCGGTGTGCTGATGTGAAAATAAATGATTGGCGAGATTTTATTTTAATAAAATCTCTCCAATCTGTCTGATAATTATTCGGTAATCCTACGGTAAATGAATACTTTATAGCTAAGAGTAGGTATCAGATAAGTAACATTTTAAATTTATTTATTAACCTTTATACATAATTAGCTACAAAATTATATAGATACAAATTATCATTAGGTATACTATTGGCTACGACTAGGTATCAGTTATGTAACATTTACTTTAATTTATATAGCTACAAAATTATAGAGATACAAATTGTCACTATAGTACTAGCTAAGATTAGATATCAGTTTTGTAACATTATCTTTTATTTATTGACATAATTAGCTACAAATTTCTAGAGATATAAATCATCATCGTTTTTTTTTTTAATAAAAACTATTTATTACTGTGTTTATTATAATAGCTCATAATTTTTAAGAATATATTTTTCGCTCACCACGACTCCACTGACAAAGTTCTTATGAAATAAAGGAAAAGGATGCAAACAAAAAGAAATTCTATTGTCTGTGTCCTCTTAAAAAAAAAATGCACAAAAAACGTGGTGTTTACCTCGCGCAGTCAGTTTGTCAAAGCAACGCAAATTAAACGAACTAAGCGCGCACTTTGTTTTCAACAGAAAGGAAATTAATCAAATAAACATGCACTTTACGTGAAAAGCTCCCGGGGAGACTATTAAATTTGTATTGTCCTGTACGGTCTTTGTGCTTCAGTTTTATTTTTTATTACGGATTATTTTCCGGTCGTCCGGCTCGTATCTCCCAGCGGCGTTTTTGTTCAATTTATCAATACCGTAGTATAAATTAATACATCGTTGATGGGGTGTCTGACCGTTCGTCTGATTTTAACAAGGGGATTGCCACCGTACGCGGTGCCCCATGTGTAATACGTCACGGGGTTTAAAACTGCAATAGTGTGCGTAGTTTAATAAAAGTGGCGCGGTGTATAGCGGACATCATCGACAGGTTTCATCAAAGGCTGGGGTTATTAAAATGTTCGCTCTTTGTTGCGACAGTTCATTTAGGCATGTTGGGGAAGGATTTTGTTAGTACGTAAATGTAAGCGTTGACTTTAAAACTATTTGATTTATAGTAGGTATATACCACCCCACCCCACCCCATTTCTTCCTGTGGGTGTCGTAAAAGGCGACTAAGGGACTTACTAGAGAATGGGCAGCAGCGTTCTCTATGCATTTTACCACCATACTGCGATCGCCAACCCGCCTGCCAAGCGTGGCGATTATGGCAAAGCCCCCCTAATTGGGGGAGGCCTAAGTCCAGCAGTGGACGTCATACGGCTGAAATGATGATGATGATGATATTGTAGGTAATTTGATATTTTTTCTCTTTGTTAGAGCAGTGGTGGCTCCGTGGTAGTGGCAACGATTACCGAGTTGTAGGTCATAGATTCGGACCCAGACCGGTGGTTTACTTTGTGTAAGTTATTTCATCATCAATGCTCTCAAAACGGTGAAGGAAAATATCTCGAGGAAACTGGTTTGTCCTCGAACCAAAAATTCGACGAAATGTGACATCTACCAACCCGCATTGGGTCCACGTGGTGGTTTACAGCTCACTCCCTCTCACAGAGAGGAGGCCTGTGTCCCAGAAGTGGGAAAATTATGGTGGAGTGGAAGGGCGTGTCAGACTTTTACTGACTAAAACCCACCCGTGTTCCTTCAGTTGCCCATGTGCCAGGATCACGGTATCTTTTGCCATGGTCACGGTGTCTGTGCCGGGGTCACGGTATCTTGTGCCAGGGTCACGGTCGAATCCAAAGGCACTTTACTTTGTGTGAATTATTTCATCACCACTGCTCTCAAAACGGTGAAGGAAAACAGCTTGAGGATACCAGCCTCCTCGAACCAAAAATTCGTGTGGTGCCGGACGTAAAGAATAACACCACCCCATTTCTTCCCGTGGGTGTCGTAAAAGGCGACTAAGGGACTTACTAGAGAATGGGCAGCAGCGTTCTCTATGCATTTTACCACCATACTGCGATCGCCAACCCGCCTGCCAAGCGTGGCGATTATGGCAAAGCCCCCCAAATTGGGGGAGGCCTAAGTCCAGCAGTGGACGTCTTACGGCTGAAATGATGTGACATCTACCAACCCGCACTGGGCTGACGTGGTGGATTACAGCCCACTCCTTCTCACCGATAGGAGGCCTGCACGCTGCACCCTTATTGCGAAACGCACAATTTATCGGAATCTGAATGGGGTTGAAGATTATTTCTAAACCATTGCGTCATTTGTTCGAATAAATTGTCGGCTCAGCAACGTAAATAACGCAATGAATATTGTTTAACTATGAATATTAAACTAATTCCTACCGATAAAAAGTTCCGCAATTACCCCTCTGGGTCCAAGACGTGGGAAAATTATTAGCTGATTATGCTTATGCTCCCATTTGCTCTTTGGTTCTTGGTGGGAAAATAATAGCAAGTAATTAGATATATTTCATTTAGATGAGCATAGATTTCATTGCTCTCAGATAGATACAGAAAGCAGACAGATATCGACGGTGTGAATCAGAAATGTCGCAAAGGACAGAGATTTAAACGTCCTTTACGACATTCGAGACTTCTACCGTCGATATGAGTATGACAAGTAAGTTTGACAGTGTTCTTTGACAGTTGACACTAATATAATAGTCATATTGACGTTTAGATTACAAACATCAAAAGAATCAAACTTTGAAATTTAAGATAATCTATCTTTTATTTCGGTACGTAAAATGAACAGGCCCATAGGGTAGCACCCTTCTTTAAGATACTAGATCTTTAAGGCGAAGAGCAGTTTATAAAGATGAAAGCATTAAAATGAGTGTAAGTAAAAAAAAAGCACAGCAGCTGCAGCAGTACTTGTAAGTATCTTATTGTAAAAACAGTTTTCACCTTAATTGGGTGAAAGATACTGAAATGTGTCGTTCTAATAGGAGTTTTATTGTTCATTATGTCTGACCGCGTTTAGTGCCTCGCAAAGTGTTCATTTAAATCACAGTGGAGGTGGGGAGACCCTGCTGAATGCAAGAAGCAGGGGAAAAGTCGAGATATTGACGCTTTCAGGAGCCCTGTATCCACCAGTGGACGTATTCCGGCTGAAATTATGATGATGAAGTGTACTTATAACAATTCAGGGTGACAAGGTTTTCTGTGAAATAGCTGATTTTTGTAAAATAATCGACGAAATATTTCAACACGCCCTGTGTTTAAGTAAAAAATATATTAATATCAGAATCATGTACTGAATTCTACATATGTTTAAGAATTGTACAAACTTACTTACACGAATAAAATCATTTATCATGGTAACAGGTTGTTGGTTGATATCCCTGCCAGTACTATGGACAATGTTATTTGGCTTATATTATCACCGCATAGTACTGACCCACGTCCGATTTATTTATGAAACAGATGAGGAGAGACAGTTGAGGGAAAGTACGCGAAGGAAAGATTTTAAAAACAAAATAAAACCCCAACTTAATATTGTTCAACATAGTCCTCAATATCAGGCAGTGCGGATTTTTAACAGGTTGCCAGTGGACTTAAAAACTTTAATTTATAAGAGCACATTTAAGTCAAGACTCAAAGTGTTCCTATTGGAGAAATGTCTTTATTCAATAGACGATGACTTATCCACGTTTTAAATTTTTTATATTAGTTAGTGTGAGACTGGGTAATATTAGTAGGTACATATGTAATAGCAACTGTAATGTTATTGAACTTTTTAATTGTATTGTTTTTTTTTTTAATTTATCATATTAGAGATTTTGTTGTATTATGAATGTTTTAGTTTATAATTTTAATGAGTTTGTTTTTATTTTTTATTTATTATGTATTTTGTATAGTTTATAGTTTTCAAACACAATGTGAATTGTTCGTGAAATAATATATTGAATTGAATTGAATTGATGTAAAGTTTGAGTATGCAAGTGTGTATATATGTTTTCCAATGCAATTGGGGCGGAATTCCAGCTCAAACCGAAACAAATCGAAGTAAATCGTATTTCAAGGTTCAAAAATTTACGGCTACATTCGCGGCGGTATCATACGCTCGTAGGCGTAGCATGTGCTACGCGCTACGAGCGCTACGGCGTAGCGAAGTAAGTTGATTACAATTAGGGGTCGCATCCGAATTCTTAACGGTTGACCGCGGTGATAACTTGATTGCGCTGTCCTGGTCGACGATATTTTCCGATCAAAATGTTGCGGTGCATTTTCGAAGCCTGGACTTTCGAAGGAAATTATTTTATTATTATTTCAGCTCGTGTCCGCATTCAACTAGTTTAAAATAAAATAATTTAATGCGTAGAGGAATATTCTGTCTTCAAGATCAGTTTTAGTTAACGAATGAACAACCTTTAAGTTAGATGTTTTACTTTGTGAGCAAACTTAGGCAATATCTCTTCTATTAGCTTACTAATAAGATGTTTTAAAAATAAATAACATTTTTATTTTATAACCCTAAATACTGAGCTGAACACATCCCGCAAATGAACCCGGAGAGATGAGCAAAAATCGTCACTCACTGGATGTCTGTGAAAGGACATCACTGTCGAGGTAGACCATGGCGAAGATGGTGTGACGATCTGATAAGGTTTGTAGGGCCAAAATGGCCAGAAATCGCACAAGACAAAACAAGGTTCCGAAGCAAAGAGAGGCTACAGGCTAGCAAAAAAAATATTAAAATAAACATATCATTTTACTTTTAGAACACTATGAAATGATTGAGTTTTCCGTCCCTGGATGCCACACGCAATCTCGATTGAATGCCGCCGCCGCTCAGTACGCTAACGAATTTAAAACATGCACGGGATGCTCCACAGGAATGAAGCCTAACGCAGTTATATTGCACGTCCGCTGCCATCTATCGCGTCTGTTTTTGAGCGAAATATTTTGGTTGAACGAAATACCGACCTTACTCTATTTCGATCTGCCTACCCTTTTCCCGACTATATTGGGGTCAGCTTTTAGTGTAATCAGATGAAGCTAGCTAACTATACCAGTACTGTACATGAAGCGATGGTCTATCTGACCTCAACAGACCTGTCACTGGCTTTAATATACCCCTTGCTTAAACTGGTGATCAAAATTAAATATAATATTATAATTTTTACTCACAATACAGGAAGATTTTTTAGTCACCGTCCAAACTTTTTCTAGGCATTAGGTATCATTCAATAAATCCATTTTTGAAAAAAAAACGATACATAAAATTTTCATTTTAAATTAATTTCTTAAAAGAATTATCCGCTCTGCGTGGTCACTAAGTTAAACGTTAATAATACTACACTTGCCGCCCGTGAGAGTATGAAGGGAAAATTTGCAACTTTGTTTATTATTGTTTTCAATTAATTTCGGCGGCGCGCGGGATGGGCCGCCGAAATTAATACCTAGCGCTATGCATACGCACTAGGTAATAGCCCGCACTATCACCTAGCACGCGGCGGTGTCCAGAATCATGAACTTTTTATAGATAACTTTGTGATGTGATATCTCAATATTTTTGTATTAAATGATAGTAAAAGAAAAAACACGTATTAAATGATTTTCGCAAAATATTAATATATCATAATTTGGACGGTGACTAAAAAATCTTCCTGTATATTACGTTATACAAGGTGCAGTTTTGAATCTGCAAAACATTTCAGGAGGTAATTGTGTTAGTGATTCTCGACCCGAATCAACAATAAAATGGGCAGGTATTTTTTTTCATTTTTACGGAAATCGGTAAGTGTGAACTCCCTTTTTTAAAACACGGCCAGTCTGTACGTGTCCTTAAACTGCGTTTTCACACGTTCCAGAGTTATTCTGAAAAACAATAAAATTGAAAAATCTAAAATAAAAAGTATTATTGATTATTGACTTGGTATCGTATTGTTATATGATTATTTACGAGTCTCATAACAACCTCCTGAAATGTTTTGCAGGTTCAAAACTGCATCTTGTATATGACGCACTTTTAAACCGTCATAGGACTTCGTGGAACGCTACTGTAGCTCATCTGTTAGGTTTGTTCAGCGAAGGAATGAATGAATCCGATTTAAGAGACTGATGTTAAGGGAAACTTCTTAATTGTTTCTCATCCAGATAAAGCTTTAGATAATCCTCGTCTCTTTGCAGGTCACTATGAGGAATATTCATAGTTCTTTTTTTATTGTATCAAATCCTTCTGAGAACTATCTGAAAGGCCAATTCTCGTAATTAAAAACGTTTAAAATCTAGTCGCAGTCACTTCTCATCTCTCATCATCAAAGATGGTCACCGAAGTTGTATATCAGAAGAAATAATCAACCGACTTCCAAAAACTAAAACGCGAAAAAAAAAACTTGAGAGTTGTCAAGGGACACCCGGATGGAACGAAGTTCCTTTCCAGGATTCATTATTGTTATTATTTTTGTATTATTAATTATGTACAAAAAACCTCTCACTCTCTCTCTCTCTCCTCACAAAAAAAAACAACAACATACAAAACAAATACAAACAACAAAATATATATGGTCGAATTGAGAAATTAAGAGAAAAAGTGTCGTTACAACTTTTTCTCTTAATTTCCGTCTAGCTCCCTTTCGCAACGTGCCATAAGGAACTTCGTTCCAATAACGTTAATTTTGGAAAACGGTGGCAAAAACAAAAATACCAAATAAAAGTTAGCCTTCTTTCTTTTTACCTCTTTCTTCTCTTTTCGGTGACATTAATATAGACATCTGCTCTCCAGTCTTCGGATGCAACAGTGAATACCAATCATAAATGACTTAGTACAGTCTGATGTCAGCCATAAACAAACCTACTAAGGGGTAAAGCATTACTAGAACACATCTTTATTCAATCTAAGTCAGAGCATTTATTTCAATTAGGCCCAAAAAAGGCACTTTTGAACGTTAACTGTTACATGAAAATAAAATTGATTCTAGTTGCCCCTTCCAATAGGTAGATTCGTATGGAAAAAAATGGGCAAGAAACTCCACCGTTACTCTTTTAAAATGTTTTTCAATATTTGTATACAATATTAGAACGAAGTTCCTTATGGCGCGTTGCGAAAGGGGGCTAGACGGAAATTAAGAGAAAAAGTTGTAACGACACTTTTTAACCGACTTTTTAATTCGACCGTATTTATTTTGTTGTTTTTTTGTTGTGAGAGAGAGAGAGAGAGAGAAAGAGGGACAGAGAGAGAGGGAGAGGGAGAGAGAGAGAGGGAGAGAGGGAGAGAGAGAGAGAGAGAGAGAGAGAATATTTTTGTTGAGTGTATACAGGTTTTTTGTAAATAATAAAAAAATAATAACAATAATGAATCCTGGAAAGGAACTTCGTTCCATCCGGGTGTCCCTTGACACCTCTAAAGTTTTTTAAAATATAATTATATGTGAAGACGATGCACCTTAAATAAAATTACCTTACCAAAACAGGTAAAAGAATTGAAAATGAAGCAATGAGAGATAAATTAATTAAATGATAGATACATGGTGCTCACATACTTACAAATTGACACACATTGTCATGACAACTAGCCATATGTAGCAGTGTAGAAATAGCGAAAAAACAGTAGACTCTTGCAAAATACAGATGCTACGCCGTAGCTTCGTTGCTACGAGGATACCATGCTCGTAGCGGATTCGTAGCAAAATGATAACTTTTATTACATGGCTTAGGACCGACAGCAAAGGTCGACTTGACGCTATAGTTCGATATATTCGACCTCACAGTAACGTAAATGTGATGTCCTATAGGTACACCTTTTGTTTTTTGGATGGGAAATCATCAAATGACTTCCGCCGCTCTGGGTGGAGCGGGAGGGCGTGTCAGACTTTTACTGACTAAAACTTACCCGTGTTCCTTCAGTTGCCCATATGCCAGGGTCACGGTATCTCTTTCGAACAATCACGCGACCCTGGCAGGCATCGGTCCTAGCAGACCCCTTCAGTACTGCTTTTTTTTTTTCTTTTTTTTTTTTTTTTTGGATGGGAAATCATCAAATGACTTCTCCCGCTCTGGGCGGAGCGGGAGGGCGTGTCAGACTTTTACTGACTAAAACCCACCCGTGTTCCTTCAGTTGCCCATGTGCCAGGGTCACGGTATCTCTTTAGAACAATCACGTGACCCCGGCAGGCATCGGTCCTAGCAGACCCCTTCAGTACTGCTGACATCTCTTTGAGGCGCGCGTGGAACACTACGCGCCGTCGACCCGAGCTTGGTCCTTACCGGGCGGCGAGCTACCCATTGCTCGCCACCCGCAAGCTCGCGCCTACGGTGGCCGGGAGTCCGCAATCGACTCCCGGCGCCCGGGGCGTCTCCTCCTGCGGCGGCTAGGGACGTGAGGGCGCAGAGACTGCCACTCCCTCACGCGCCCCGCCTCCTCCTTCGCGAGCATTACTGCTTCGCAGAAGGAGGTGACGGCTTCCCATGCCCTCTCGCTCCGTACCATGGCTCGCACCAGGGCCGGACGCGAGAGGTCGCCGCCGCCGATCGCCTCCACGAGGACACGGCGGTGCTCCGCCCAGGCAGGGCACACTTCCACCGTATGCTCCACCGTGTCCTCTAGACGATCCTCACAATGGAAACACCCGGGCGTTTCCTCCCGCTTTATCCTGAACAGGAACCCACCGAAGCACCCATGCCCGGTGAGAACCTGTGTCAGGCGGAAGGTGAGGACGCCGTGGCGCCTCTCTATCCACTCCTCAAAGAGGGGACTTACCGCCGCAATTGTGGCGTGCCCTGCGCTGGGTTGCGACAATCGTACCCGCCATGTCGCCATGAGATCCTGCCGGAGCTCTGTCCGCCGTGCCGCGATTTGTCGCGGCAGCGGAGTTTCGCCCCGGCGTTTCGCATCCTCGCGCCACTCCCACATGTGGGCGAGGACCTTTGCCTCCAGATCCCATGGCGGCACTCCGGCAAGGAGGCTCGCCGCCTCGCAGGAGACCGTGCGGTATCCCCGGATTAACCGAATGGCCATGACCCTCTGGGCCGCACTCAAGCGGCGCGCTGGGCGCAGCCTCAATGAGGGCGCCCACACCGGTGCCCCGTAGAGGGCCATGGACCGCACGACCCCCGTGTAGAGCCTCCGGCAGGAGGCGTTTGGACCCCCCAGATTAGGCAGGAGCCGCTTTAAGGCAGCCCCAGCCCGCTCCAGTCTGGGAGCCAAACGTCGGAAGTGCTCGACGAAGTTCCACCGGCTGTCGAGGACAAGTCCCAGGTACTTCATCGTCGACTCGACGCCGATGTGAACCCCTCCTACCGTGAGTTGGGAACCCGCAGGCGGCGTGTTCCGAGGACCATGAAAACCCATGGCCTCAGACTTGTCTTCAGTACTGCTGACATCTCTTTGTGGCGCGCGTGGAACACTACGCGCCGTTGACCCGAGCTTGGTCCTTACCGGGCGGCGAGCTACCCATTGTTCGCCACCCGCAAGCTCGCGCCTACGGTGGCCGGGAGTCTGCAATCGACTCCCGACGCCCGGGGCGTCTCCTCCTGCGGCGGCTAGGGACGTGAGGGCGCAGAGACTGCCACTCCCTCACGCGCCCAGCCTCCTCCTTTGCGAGCATTACTGCTTCGCAGAAGGAAGTGACGGCTTCCCATGCCCTCTCGCTCCGTACCATGGCTCGCACCAGAGCCGGACGCGAGAGGTCGCCGCCACCGATCGCCTCCACGAGGACACGGCGGTGCTCCGCCCAGGCAGGGAACACTTCCACCGTATGCTCCACCGTGTACTATAGGTACACCTCTGGCCAACTCTTCGGGGTAAATGGGCGTGTGTTATTGTTTTGTCACAGTAATCAGAAATTTCGCAGTCGACATCGACAGTCGCAGTATTTGTCGATTTTTGGACGACAGACAATACGTCTACAAACGGAATATATCATGACACGTGTAATCCACAAAAAATGATTTAGAAATGTAGTCGCACATAGAGAAACTTGGTTGAAGTATGGGGATGCGCCCCTCAAACCTACATAAACCAGATTTAAGTGATACAAAATAAATACATACAATTATCACTACCTAACATTAACTAAACACATACATAACGACACAAAACTATACAACATAAAACAACTTTACTTAAGCAAAACATGTACTCGAATTAGAAAAATTATAACAAAGGAAACGCAGTCTCAATTGACTTTCAAAAAATTAACCACGGATACAAATCAAATCAAATCAAATCAAAAGTCATTTATTCAAACTAGGCTGAGAGTCAGCACTTTTTGAACGTCAAAGTCACATAAGACAGTCCCCCCAAAACGCCTGCCCTTCGACACTTCCTAGTGCTTTGGCTGGGAAGAAGAAGTGGCGGAACAAACTCCCCAGCAGCACTGCTGTCTGTTAAGTTAGAAGAACTTGATTCTATACAATATTGTATAAGTTATTAATATAATAAAACAAAACATACATTATTCGCCATCTGTCAGCTAGCACACGCCATTATACCAACAAAACATTGAAAACTAAACTCAAGCTGAAATGAATAATGAAACAAAATCGTAAACAGAACTTAAAACCTTACTAAAGCCTCCAGGCATAAAGGGCGTGCCCGCTTACATATACAACGATGCAAATGATACATATACATAACAAATGAAATTAAAAGAAAATAAAAATAAATTAACAAAAGCAGTTAAATAAAAAAAAATAAAAAAAACAATTATATGAACTACCCATATAAACTGTCAGTGTGTGAGTTACAGTAATTACAGAATATAAAACAGTGTCATAGAAGAAAAAATAAATATTATCTACACAATTAAGTTAGTAACTAGTTTGATAAACTCTAAGACTGTCCTATGGAGCGAGACCAGCATGTTTCCAAGCGTTCTTATCTTGGATGTAGTCCTCTAATTTGTAATAAGCTCGTTTACAATACCAGAAATCACAATAACTTCCAACTCGTACCACCAGAACCAATTACGGGAAGAAAATTATTTAACATGACAGAGCAGT
This sequence comes from Aporophyla nigra, assembly GCA_947507805.1. Taxonomy (NCBI): domain Eukaryota; kingdom Metazoa; phylum Arthropoda; class Insecta; order Lepidoptera; family Noctuidae; genus Aporophyla; species Aporophyla nigra. The sequence continues at coordinate 5,868,894 of OX382305.1, forward strand.
ACTGTACAATAATTTGTCACATACTATTGTTAATGTAAAAACGTTTTGCTTTTTAATAATCTTAAAACTGGTAACTACCAGCAAGGATAAAAAAAAATTATTGCCTACTTAATTTGAAAATTTACCATTTGTATTGAATTTAAGTATTTAAAAACCTAGCAATAAATGTAACTAAAACTGTATGACTTACTTATATATCTCATATTTTTTTGAGTAAACTGTTTGTGTTCTTTATTAGAGTAAATTCTTTTAAACGAATCCGATAAAATAAGGGTTAGGCAGAGATACACTCGCAGTACACGCCTTTCGTCAATTATATTTAAGTCAATTGTAATATAGAGTGAGCCTATTGTCATCAACGGGGCACAATTCCAGAATACAATATTTTACAACGTTCGTGACATATATCGTGTATCAGTACTTATTGGAATTTACACCCTAGATTAAATATATTGCTTCAGCGCAACCTCCACCCGCCGGGCGCGAACCACAAATAGGCCTAGACTACAGAATCTATGTTGGTTTTATTTGTTTCTAATTCTTTGTGGAAATTTGTTATAATATGATATCAATAATAATATTGATATGTCCTTCCAAGGATAGTGTTCAGATTAATTAATGTTTGTGAAAATAGACTGTATCTATTATTTACTAAACAATCTCTTTGTTTGGACTAGTATTGAAGGCTCAGCTTCGTCATTGCATTCAACCTTCAATACACGTAATCTGTACTTATATTATGAAGAGGTAAAAGTTATTTGTTTAGATAAAGATTCTAAAATGTTTGTTTTATTATTTCCTTATTTTACCACACACCCACACATACACATACATTTATCCCACAATCTCACAAATTCTTTGCAAGTTTTCTAATTAAAAAAAAAATATCTTACTTGAAACAATCCTTTTGGAGAGAATTAAAACTGCGAATTTAAATAAAATGTGTCCAGTACAAATAACTGAATTACATAAATTGTAAAGGGTGACCTGACTTACAGGTTTAAAAAAAAAACTAGTTTAGGCATCAGTCTTCCACAAATTAATTACAAAACTTTACCTGTAGACTGACCTAACTCTAAGGTGCAATTTGTGGCAAGATAATAAATTTTATTCTATTCTGTTTATTTGTAGGGGTAATCTTTAGAACCACCAGTCGGATTTCAAAAGGTATTTTTGCATATGATAGCACAATACTTATGGATGGTTATCTTATAGGCGATTTAATATACACGCTATGGCCCTAAGGATCTCAGTAAAGGGGAAAAAACGTCGGGAGGAGCGCTAAGTGAAAACAAAGTAATATTGCCAGCGGGCGATGCGATGCTATCAAAGTGGATGCTATCAAACAAGGACAAAGTCGCAGGTATAAGCTAGTTAAGGATAAAATCGTGAAGAATCAAGACGTTTGTTATGGAATGCTTGGAAAAATATTGTTTCCAAGCGAATTTCTTTGAAATAAGTATCAATTACGCATACCTACTTTTAGATATGTTGTTGTATAGAACTTGAATGTCAGTGGGGACAAAAACAGCGTCTTCTGAGAAATATATCAAACCATCTAATGGAAAACAACGTTTAACCTTTATAATAGGCTGTATACTGTTACCTTCGACTTACTCATAGGTTAAACTTAAAAATAAGTATTATTTTGCTTCAAGAAGCGTTGTTCTTTTTTGGGTGACACGGCTATTCTACCACGTCTGTAAAGTAAAAAACAATGGACGTAAAAAAAAACAGCTTAAAAAGTAAAATTTCTTTGTTTTTAATTCCACCGTATTCCTTAATTAGAGTTATTTTCACTTTGGAGTAGATAGGTATTTTTTTAGGAGAGTTTTTATTTTATTAATTAACCTTTTGATTTTTCACGTTTGGTTGTGGTACCTACCCTTTACAAATTCGTATACCTTCACTTGCTAATTCAATAACAGTGATAGGAAATTAATATAACATCATCAACATGCACTACGTGGAAAAAATACGTATTATTGAAGCTAACTCAAGAACCACTAATCAGAAGTTGACCAAATTTATATGGTGGTCGCGTAAGTCTCCATAAGTATATCCTTTCAAACAAAAGACGATGATATTATAAGTAGGGTAGAAACAAAGAGAAATCTTATTCAGTTCTGTTTATTAATAACCAGCGGGGTAATTATGTAACAATTCATCAATCGGAATCTGAATCATTTTGAAGGGTATTGGTAATCCATTGTTAGTCTAGTGGTTAGTGACCCTGACTGCTAAGACTGAGGTCATGGATTCGATTCCCACCCAGGACAAATCTTTGTGTGGTGAGCACAATCATTTGTTCTGTGTCTGGGTGTAATTTATCTATAATATGTATGTATTTATAAATATATAAGTATATTTATCAGTTGTCTGGTCGCCATAGTACAGGCTCTGCCTAGTTTGGGGTCAGATAGCATTGTGTTGGTTGTCCTAAAATATATTATATTATTGCTTCATATGGTCGAAAAATTTGTCTGGTCATCACCGTAAATAAGGCAATGTATGTTGTTGAACTGGCAAATTGAAAGCCTGATGTTTGTAGAGTGTAGGTAAAACAAAATACGGTCGTTAATGATTTATCAGAAACCTTAGTAGTTGCGTAGCTGAAAATAAAAGTATCAGAAGAAGTGGAGGTACTTACTTAGGGGTTTGTGTTTCAAAGGTAAACATTTCTAAAAAATGCTTCTTAGCTCCGTTGCCTTGTAGGTGGGTTTTAATTTTCAATAGACTATGTGCTTAATATGGCTATGTGTGTCATAAATTTTACGTTATAGCATTATAATCTATATATATAAAATTCAATGTCCTGAGTGACTGACTGACTGATTGACTGACTGATATATCAACGCACAGCCTAAACCGCTGATCTTAGAGACATGAATTTTGGAGGGTGTGTTCTTTGTGAGGAGTAGGTATCCATTAAAAAAAGGGTTTTTTGAAATTCCGTTCCTAAGAGGATGAAATGGGGGTGACGTGGTGAATTTTTCTATATCCACGCGGGCGAAGCCGCGGGCAGAAGCTTGTGTTGGGTAATTGTCTAGAACTTAATACTTAATGTTTCAAGGTCAGAAGAAATGCGTTCGTTCAATATGTGGAGCGCACCCACTAGACACCTGTGACTAATGGATTCAAAAATTAAAAATATTACTACTTCCAGCACGGTGTTTTGAAAACTGTATTTTTGTTAACCGAAATAAGCATGAATTTGATCTACATAATGATGTTGGGTACCGTGTGGTGCCGGACGTAAAGAATAACACCACCCCATTTCTTCCAGTGGGTGTCGCAAAAGGCGACTAAGGAACTTACTAGAGAATGGGCAGCAGCGTTCTCTATGCACTTTACCACCAAACTGCGATCGCCAACCCGCTGCGAGCGTGGCGATTATGGCAAAACCCCCCAAATTGGGGGAGGCCTAAGTCCAGCAGTGGACGTCTTACGGCTGAAATGATGAATGATGTTGTATCCAGACGTAGCCACTAAGTTCATATGCTTCGCAACACGGAATAATAAACTTTTTTCTAAAAATGTATTTTATATGGCGTCCAAAGTTTATAATAAAGTACCAGATTGCTTTAACACTCATAACTTTAGGACATTTCAATGTAACATATTCAATTACTTCTAAGTAAATGGTACTACTCGACTAATACTTTTATTGATGAAAAGTGGACTTAAATATTAGGAAATCATTAGTTATACATACATACATGGAGCAGTGGAGCAGTGGTGGCCCAGTGGTAACAGCCGCGACTTACGAGTACCTAGTAGGTCGTGAGTTCAAACCCAAGCAGGCGCATTACTTTGTGTAAATTATTTCATCGCCACTGCTCTCAAAACGGTGAAGGAAAACATTGTGAGGTAACCGGCATGTCTTTTTATTTCTGGATTGCAAATCATCAAATGACTTCTCCCGCTCTGGGCAGAGCGGGAGGGCGTGTCAGATTTTTACTGACTAAAACCCACCCGTGTTCCTTTAGTTGCCCATGTGCCAGGGTCACGGTATCTCTTTCGAACAATCTCGCGATCCTGGCAGGCAGCGGTCCTAGCAGACCCCTTCAGTATTGCTGACATCTCTTTGAGGCGCGGGTGGAACACTACGCGCCGTCGACCCGAGCTTGGCCCTTACCGGGCGGCGAGCTACCCATTGCTCGCCGCCCGCAAGCTCGCGCCTACGATGGCCGGGAGTCCGCTATAGACTCTCGACGCCCGGGGCGTCTCGTCCTGCGGCGGCTAGGGACGTGAGGGCGCAGAGTCTGCCACTCCCTCACGCGTCCCGCCTCTTCCTTCGCGAGTATTACTGCTTCGCAGAAGGAGGTGACGGCTTCCCATGCCCTCTCGCTCCGTACTATGGCTCGCACCAGGACCGGACGCGAGAGGTCGCCGCCGCCGATCGCCGCCACGAGGACACGGTGGTGCTCCGCCCAGGCAGGGTACACCTCCACCGTATGCTCCACCATGTCCTCCAGACGATCCTCGCAATGGAAACCGGCATGTCTTAGAACCAAAAATTCGAAGACATGTGACATCTACCAACCCGCACTGGGCCCGCGTGGTGGATTATGGCAGCCTCTCACCGAGAGGAGGCCTGTGTCCCAGCAGTGGGAACATTATAGGCTGATGATGATGATGATGACATACATACATAAACTCACGCCATTTCCCATGGGGGTAGGCAGAAACTACGGAACGCCACCTACTATGACCCTTACATAGTCCTTTTGCCTCGTTTAGGTTCATACATCTGGCCATACACACGCCGGTTGCGATTACAACGCACCTGACCTTTCTGAAGAACATCACCAATAAGGTCACTATATGTCCTCCCAGAGCGTTCCCTCCCGGCGTTTCCATTCACATCTGCCTAGTAATTACCTTTTGTAAGCCGACCTTCAGTCATTAATTATAACTATAATCTTCGCTTCTAGATAATAAGAATTCTTCTTCTTCGATTTAATTAAGGTTTTTTGAAATTTCTATAACTAAAATTTGACTAATTTCCAATTTGAATGTAGTCTTAATTTATTTTATTCAATGTCCTATCTAAGAAACTAACCAAACCTCTGAAAATGTATCTGTATTATGTATTTGTGTTAAACGATATAAAATTTTGTAACAATACTCTGACAAATAAATAGACTGTTACTATTAATACCTCCTTTTGCAAAGAAATCGGGTTTATATGTTATTCCATCAAGGATTATTTTTCATCTTCGATAGAAAAGAGCAAAAAAAGAGAAAAGTGCTTTTATGAATACCGCTATTGAGAGTTACAACGGGTGGTAAAAAGAGAGCTTCTCACTTACACAAGATGTAACTGACTTAAATGTGTGCCTAATTTACAGTGACATAATTACTGAATCTTTCATCACGTAATTAAAATTAATACAATTTTATCTAGGTATTCATACAGATGTCTGCATGACTACTTACTTGTTACACTGTGTTTTACGCACAATCAATTTGCAACGTTCAATGTAGCGTAACAGAGAGTCCGTTTCAAAATATGTCAGTAATTAAAACATGCAATATTTTCCACGAATCGAAAACGTGATTTGCCCACACAAACACAAAAATCATAGGCTGTACGTGCACGGGTGAGTATTGCACGCATACAAAATTCCTTTGAGCGTAAATAAAGTTCATTTCGTATTTCGAACACGAAGTGTAAATAAAGCTGCATGTTACACAGCATGTTTGCTTTCTCGACCATGTATCTGATATTTGATCAGTGCTGGACTGGGCTTTATGAAAATCGGACCATGTTAGTTTTCCTTTGAGGTAAAAGTCAATAAATAACTTTAATGTTTGCTAACAGCAAATACTCTCCCTGTAAAGCGGTGGCGCGACGACCAGGACGAGTACCGCCAGGGTTCTGTGTTCTATGTTCATGTTATGGGGGTTTGGTTTCCGCACTTAGTCCCTTGATCATTGTGCGTGGACCATGGCGGCCGTCGGTGTTTACTCCAACCAGCTCACCTCCCTCCAGAAGTTGGTACCGCCAGGGTTGGTTCGAAGTGGCGCGTGAAAAGAGTTCCGTTCAGTAAAACAGTATAGGCTAAATAAAAATAAAAAAAACTCACAAAGGTTAATATTTTCCTAATGCTCAGTAAAGATTTATTTACCAGTAGCTTTAGCTTGCGGCTTAACCCAGGTGGACGTTGAAAATGTCCTATGCGGATATAATACCGAGATTAAAAGTACCCTATATGGTTATCCAGGTTGTAAGCAGCATTGAGGTCCCAAATTTCGTCCAAATCCATTCAGCCGTTTTTGCGCTAATCTGAACACATCCATACAACCTTATAAACAGACAAACATTCTGAAAACTATATTTTCGGCAGCAGACTCGTACCAAAGTGATCCCCTAAAAAATTACTAAAAAAACAATTGTTTAAAAAAAAAAAAACTAAAAAAGACGCTTCCATAGAAAACCAAACTATAAAGTAGAAAATAATGGAAAAAAGCGTGAGGTGTTTGATATCAATTGAAAAATACCTCAAAAAGCACCTCATGCTTTTTTAAAAAACTATTATTTATTTTATTAATGGACGAAGCATTTAAGATGAAGGGGATGAATATAAATGTGAATAAGACGAAGAGCATGGTGTTTGAAAGAGAAGAGAATGTTTCGGTATGTGATGTGAAAATAAACGATAAAAGTGTGGAGCAAGTGAGTTTGTATATTTCGGGAGTTTGTTTACAAGGGATGGAAATATTGATATAGATGTGGAAATAGATGATAAATAAATAAATATCTTAGGACAACCAACACACCGTTATCTGATCCCAAACTAGGCAGAGCCTGTACTATGGTAATCAGACAACTGATAAACATACTTATATATTTTTAAATACATACATATTATCTTTATATATAAAAATGAATCCCTATTTCCCTTGGTCATGCCATCACGCGTGAACGGCTGGACCGATTTCACTTTTTTTTTTGTTGTGTTTGTAATTATCAGGAGAAGGTTCTTAAGAAAGAAAAAATTTAAAAAATTGCGCGGAATATTATTATACCTACCAATTCGAATTAAATAGTTATCGTTAAGACAGGACAACGTCTGTCGGGTCAGCTAGTTATAGATAAATTACACCCAGACACTGAAGATTTGTCTTGGGTGGGAATCGAACCCACGACCTCAGTCTTTGCAGTCAGGGTCACTAACCACTAGACTAACAGGCCAGTCCAGGAAAGAAGAGCAAATGCGGGAAATAAAGTAAATGGTGCTCTACATGCGATTGTGACCAACCAGTTGATGTCTGGTAAGGCTCGACTGGTTGTTCACAATGGTGTGCTGGTGCCTACGCTTATGTATGGAAGTGAATGTTGGGTGTGGCAAGAGAAGCATGAAAGTAGAATAAATGCTGTGGAAAGGCGTTCATTGCGAAGCATGTGTGGTGTGACTGTGAATGATAGGCTGAGGAATGATGTGATAAGACCACAGAACAGATAAAGAGGTTAGAAAGGAAATAGTTCCTGATTTGTATTAGAACGCGTGTCGCCGCTTGTCTCCCACTCTTTAATTCCACTACAAGCAAAGGTCCCGAACGTACGCGAATTACGCACACTAATAAATTACACACACTTAGATCGCGAGCTTGCTATTGATTGTCACACTAACGCAAACACTGTACTTGACATGCACTCACACACACGAAAAGCAATTTATTTCTCATACATGTTACGGTGAACAAAAAGTCGATAATCGATATCGATAAAATTACTGTAATTCTTAAAATTTTTGTTATTTAAGTTTTGCAATTTTTTGCTATAATATCGGGAGAGGGACGGGGTTGGAATAGTGTGGACATTCTAAATACATAATAATAGGTCTTTACCTATGAAATTGCCGTTTTGTATGAAAAAAATTAAACGAATTTTTTTCATGTACAGTAGAGTCCGTTTAGTACGACTTCGCATGTAACGACCAACCATTTTTAGCGACGTAAGTATAGGCGCGTGTTTGGTTTTAATACAAGCCACTATGAAAGTACATCCGTTTATTACGACTCCGCTTACAGTGACCGACCGCTTTTAACGACGGAATTTCACACAAAATTGTCCGGTTACAACGACGACGAGCGTTGACGTGTTTACAAATAAATCGTAGGTAAGAAACTATCTCCGCCCCGCGCTTCCCCCTTGCCTGCACGCCGCTGATTCGAATGCGACTGTTTAGTTTACGGCGTTAATTTGCGGGTGATGCGTGATTTCGCGTACAAGAATGACTTCTATAAAACGAAAAAGTTTCTCTGTTGAAGATCATTATTATTATAGATTATATGTACATTATGTGAAATAAATAAAAATTTTGATTCAGTTTTATTTTTTCTCTTGGTCACGTAAATATTATTAAATACATAATGTATGTATGTCTATATATGAATGTAATTTGAATAAAAATCAAAAATTGTCATTTCGTTTAGTACGACCTCCGGTTAGTACGACGTAATATCACCGGTCCCTTCAGCGTCGTTATAACCGGATTCTACTGTATTTTTATTTGTATTAATCGAAATATTCACCCATGCAATCAATGCATCTTTGCCAACGCAGTGGCAGTTTATTGAAGCCCTTCTTAAAAAAATCAGCTGGACAGGAGGCAACAAATTCTTCAAAGGCATTTTGTACTGCCTCTCGGGTATTGAATTTTTTTCCCGCCAAGAAGTTATCCAAATTCTGGAAAAAGTAGTAGTCTGTAGGCGCAAAGTCTGGTGAGTAGGGCGGATGACGGAGAGCTTCCAACCCCAGTTCTTGCAACTTGGAGACCGTCTGCTGTGCAGTATGAGGTCGCGCGTTATCGTGCAGGAGCAGCGGAGACGAGCGATTGACCAATGCTGGTTGGAGATGTGCCAGCTTCTCCATCATTGAGTTCAGTTCTTCACAGTACACATCTGCAGTAATGCTCACCCCATTTGGTAAGAAGCTGTGATGAATCACACCGGCGCTAGACCACCAGACAGTGACCATCACTTTTCTAGGGGTAAGTTTTCGTTTAGGTCATTGTTTAGGTGCTGAACCAGGATCCAACCAACTTGCTGAGCGCTTGCGGTTATCAAAGAGAATCCATTTGTTGAAAATTGTGCTACATTTAGTAGGTATCCATTGTATTCTACCGGTTGCCTCAATCCACAATTTCCTTATATCTGGATCTGTTGGAAACCTAATAATAAAATATATGTTTTCATTATAAACAGCTAACCTCAAACCAAATTTTAGACGAAAACCCCACTCAGAAACTATATTGATAACCACAATTAACAATAATTGGTGTTAATTAACAAAGGTATTTTAATTCCAATATTACTGATAATAATCAATTGAATACATTCGTAATATCGACAGTGTTTACAACTTGGTGCAACACTATCGATACGCATGGAATTTCGCGGAATTCAAGCATTGGCTCGGCACACGCGACTCTCGCAATGATCGCAATACATCGCGCGATCACTCGCGTAGTACAAGATGGTACCCATGCGTTGCAAGCAATGTATAATTTTGCATCTTTTTTTCGATTGTGTCGTTTTGTCTACAAACTACATAATACAATTGTAATAATTACAAATAACACTCGTATTATAAGGTTTTAGGATTTACCGGTGAAAAGAAATCCCTTCTCGGGCTACACTACACATCTGGCTTCTTTTCCGACACGTTATGATAGCGCAAGACGGCATAATTATTATTTTTTCGCGGAGCTTCGTACGTTGTCACAATATGAGCGCGACTGTTGGCCGGTGACGCTAATTTCGGTCGACATATGAGCGTTCACAATATGAGCGGCGCGCGCGCCCCGCCCACAAGGCCCTTCTAACCTCTTTATCTGTTCTGTGGATAAGACAACGGTGTGGTTTAAAAGAAGATGTAGTGACAAAAATTGAATAGAGTATGCTTAGATGGATTGGTCATGTTGAGAGGATGAATGAAGGGCGGCTAACAAAAGTTATTTACAAGGCTGATGTGACTGGTCACGTCGGAAGGGGACGCCCTAAGAGAACATATGGTGACCTTATTGGTGATGTTCTTCAGAAGGGTCAGGTGCGTAGCACTAGTAACCAGCATGTGTGTATGACCAGATGTATGAACTTAAACGAGGCAAAAGGAGTATGTAAGGATCGTAGCAGGTGGCGTTCTGTAGTTTCTGCCTACCCCCATGGGAGAAAGGCGTGATTTTATGTATGTATTATTTATTTTTTATTTTTTAGGGTGTTTGAATTTTGTAACGTATGTCAGAGTAGGTTTTGTATTTTGTGACGTATGTCAGCGTAGTTTACAAAAGACAGTTTTTTGCTATCCTGGTATATGGCAAGGATAATGACACAAATTTATTAAATTATTATATTGTCATCGGTTCTTGATAAGTATGCTAAATTTTGAGTTAATCCAGCGATTTGAAAGGGGTCAAAATCATGTTCAAAGTTTCCGCTACATAGGCACATAATATACCTATATATAACATACGTATGAAGTTAATAAAAGTGTGTTAGAAAGAAAATTGTGTACATTTTTTACTTGATTTCGTTACAATCTTAATAAATGTTTGTAAGATGTATTATTAAAGAGTATACTATCGGTACCTTAAGCAAAAACCTTAAAAAAAAGGAGCGTCATTGGTAATTATTTGCATAATTCCAATGATAATTTTCAAACAAAATGTAGCGACAAACTTCTAATTGACCACCATTCGATGCTAAGCTGACCCTCGACAAATACGCTAGCACCGCGCGCGTAATATCTTAGGGTGAGGGCTGATCATCCCTCGCTGGGGGCTGTATTTGCGTAATACACTCATAAGCAATCAACAACTCTTCATATTGTAAAATGAATGTTGACCTTGGAGGGTATTTGCGGAACTCCAAAGAGGGTTAGATCTACGTTTTGTTTTGTTTTATTGCCTTGATTAACTTTGCCAATATTTCATCCATTTTGCGGTTTTGCCATCTATAATATGTATCTCATTAATTTAGCAGTTGATTCTAGACACACTGTAGAAATGTTTGTCAGTTACCGACTGTGGTTGAGTGGTGGTGCGTTAGGAAGTTACGGGTGGCCCTACTCCGTATCACCTATAGATACTACATTAGTTCGGGGTTCGACCAAAGAATGAATAACTCCATGATTTGACACTTGTCCCTACTCCAGGTGTGTTTTTGCCCATCTGAAAAAATTAATTAGTATACACCCGACTTCTGGACTTTTTCCGTTCGTTCGGTTCGGTGCCGGACGCGAAGAATAGCGTCACCCCATTTTTTCCCGTGAGTGTCGTAAGAGGCGGCTAAAAGACTTACTAGAGATTGGACAGCTGCGTTCTCTATGCATTTGATCACCATACTGCGATCGCCAACCCGCCTGCCAAGCGTGCCGATTGAGATGAGATGTGAGGAACCGACAAGTATTAGAACCAACAATTCTATGACATGTGACACTGGGCCCGCGTTGTGGATTGCAACGCACTCCTTTTCAGAGAAAGGAGGCTTATGCTCCAGGTAGTGGGAATATTATAAGCTCCATCTACAGTATTGATTTTATCAACCTCAAAATTAGGTTCATATTTCTTAACTCACAAACTATGAAAAACTGTTATTCTTGAAGTTGTACTCAAAATATCTCAAAAACGATTAACTTATATGTCAAAGTCACTAAGAAATATATTTAACTAAAGGGTGCAGAAATACCCCACACGTTAGCGCAATACATTTTTTTTAACATATCTTTGTTACATGTAGATATGGGAGAGCGACCAATAATTATTATTTACTTTATGGGTCATACACAAATAGTGAACATTACAAAATCTTTATAATAAAACTTCACGATTTTTTATGAAACGTTATATTTATTTAAATTTAGATAATAATATTCTTACAATAATATCACAAGAGATCAGTCTTTGATATTTTAGGAATAAATCACGTTTTTCGTTTTTTTACGTCTACAGAAGAGATTGTATTGTCTACAGAAGGGAACAAAATATGGCCTTATACAATCAAATCAATAAGTTCAAGAATAGAAACAATAGAAAAAAAACTTAAAGTGGAGTTCTCCTTAACCCCCAAACAAATCGTAATCAAAAATCTTTACTTATTCAGAACAAAAAAAATAATCAAAATTTGTCCACAGAACAGACATTATGCTTCTGTAGGCATGTATAGAAACAGAATATTAAAATATATTATCGTCGTCAGAATCACCCCACATGAAATTCGTCGGCCGTTTTTTGCTGTGATGAATCTTCAGAGGCTTCAGATTCGTCTGAATAGATTCTTCTCTTCTGGGGTCTATGCCTTTGGTTAAAAATTTAGATAGAAAGATCTAGCGTCAGTCTATCTGAGAGTCCTGGTAAATTTGGGTCAGTTGGAGCCTCCGGAGTATCTGGAGCCACAGAAGAATCACAGATAGGCAAATACTCAGTTGACGAGTCTAGTGATCCTTTCAGGGCAATCAGGTGACAAAATGTGCAACGGTGAATCAGGATTGACCATGGCTCTAGATGTGCCAGGCATTATCGAATCCCTCATGAGGTTTATTTGGATTCGACCTATTTCATCATGTGGAGATATCTGGTGAAAGGCATACACGAAGCAACTTAAACGTCTGGCGTATAAGTCCTGGATAAGTCCTTGGGTCTTTGGCACTCCATGTTAACTGGCGTGGTGGCGTTTCTTTTTTACACGCTTTATATTAGCTTCACTTGTATGTTTGTATATTTGTATGTTTGTATGTTTGTTTGTAACCGACTCCTTATAGCGCGATTTTGACCCACTTTAAACGACCAGATTTCATTCAAACTTTGCACACCTGTCAAGGACCGATGACAATGCAATAATTTCATAAATTTGTGCCATTATCCTTGCCAGGGTTACCAGGACAGCAGAAAAACTGTCACAAACTACGCTGACATACGTCTCAAAATTCGAAACACCCTAAAAAATAGAAAATAATAGTTTAAAAAACTAAAAAACACGCTTCCATTGAAAACCAAACTAAAAAGTACAAAATAATGGAAAAAAAGCGTGGGGTGCCTGATATCAATAAAAAATACCTTAAAAAGCACCCCACGCTTTTTTTCCATTATTTTGTACTTTTTAGTTTGGTTTTCAATGGAAGCGTGTTTTTTAGTTTTTTAAACTATTTTGCTTTTTCTCTCCATATTTTTACTTATCTGCCTTTCTCTTGGCGTGTAGTCTTTAACGCTCCTAATTTGACCTAGCTGATTTTTCTTTTGTTTCTCTCCCTATCCTTCCTTCTTCTTTCTTCGAGTGCTGCGTCATCCATTTTTGCTCGAGCACGGCGTATACTAAGTTTTTTCTGCTCGCGCCTGCGTTTTTATTTCTTCTTCGGAAAGCTGCCATGATCGCCTCGTTCGTGGCATAGTAACTAAAACAAAAGACCCCAACCATCATGCATTGCAAGCAACAAAAAGCTAAACAAAAAAAAAACAGTCAAAGTGAAAGGTGAAAATGAGCAAAGTGAATGATGACATTATTATTCATAGGTTCATTATTTAACTTCGAAACCACGAAAATATTTTTTTTCGAACCTTATTTTATCTACGAAATACATCATCAGATCTTGACCAATAACTACCCAATTTGGTTAAAAACTAATTTAAAAAGAATTAAATACCTATCATTGCTTATTCACTTCTGTTGACATACCTCCCATCTGTGGCCACTAAATCTACAGAAAAGATGTCTACAGGAGAGACAAATTTTCATAAATCAAAGATGGCACCCTACATTAAGAGGTTAGAATTAAAGCAATGTGATATTTGCATACCGAGCCCATACGCATCTAGCATCGTGATGTTTTTATTAATTTGTAAAAGCTACTTACTCAGATATCCTTTGCACAAAAAAGACACACTGATTTCGACCGAAAACTTGTGTAATGAAATATAATTGGGAATTTTCATGTCACACGCACTTTATGTAAAATCACAACCGAGCATATGACAGAAAATACAGTGCTACCAAGACAAAAAACAAAACACTAACAATGCGTTTATCTTAGGCAAATTTAGGCTTATTTTATGTGTCTACAGAAGTAGACCTAAGATCTGCGAACAACATGTTTATACGTTTTATTTCAAAATTAAGAATTAAGTATTTTTTTATACGTTGTGTTATATATATTTGATAATATAATTGATGTAATGAAATGAAATAAAAGTATCGAAAGTATGTTTATATATTTTTAACCATCACTTAAACTCAACTACTTGGCATCTGAACAGTCTACAGAAAGAGATGTTTTATAATTAAAAAACGAAAAAAATGAAGTAAAGTTCAGTGCAGCGCGATTTTATTATGAAACCTGATAAGTATTCACAACGAAATAATTATTTAATGTATTAAACGTTGAGAAAATATTTAAATAACGGTTTTAAGTTGCATGAACAATATTTTTTCGTTTTTTGTGTTTGACCCTTATTTAAGGCGTACAGACACCTTCTTTCGAATTTTCCAAAGTTTGTCTGACAAAAAGTATCAGACGAAACCATCTGTGTAATATCTGGGCGGACGGACAGACGGAAATGACGGAAATCTAAAAAGTATTCAAAACGAAATAAATTTATTTACTGTCGTGTCGTTTGCAAGGTTTCCATCAAATTATCAAGTGCTCACTCAAAGAGAGATTGGCAACCTACGTTTATAATACGAAAAAGGTACCAATATAAAATGTTGGTCTCCTAATTGGCCAGACTGTCTGCTGGTATCAGATTATACCAATTAGAGTTCCCATACAAATATCTGGCCATCAAGGGCTAGACGCGTGTGTTCACCAAATCATTTGATACCTGGCAAATTATTTTCGTCCGTGTAAGCCCTTTGACTGACTTATTACCATAAGAATTTAAGCTGTAACCCTCAACTATAAGGTTTATTGTATTTTGACAGTGGGGGATCAGTTATGACGTTTCGTGCGTAGTTAAAACAATTAGGGGCTTTTATAAATATCAGCCGGCTGGGGCTGCACTGGTTTGCAACTGATATGTCTCCTAATTAACCATCGATATTATTCGGCCCGTCAGTCAATGGAAAGCATGCAATATCCATTACTAGTGCTGGTATGATTGATGGTATTTTTGTTTTGAATGCTATTGTTTTGCTTTATTCTTTTGTCATGTTCGTTCGTGTGTACTGATGTAGTCGAGTGTTGGAATATTTTGGGTTGACAGACGTATTCGTACACCACAAGAGCCAATTAGCGTTCGAGTCTCTGAGCTACCAAAATTATGTTAAGAAATAACCCAATCAATTTTTTCCCGACCTGGGGATCGGACCTTGGACCACAATCAAATAGAAATCGTCATCTATAAAAACAAACTGTATACGTGGTTGTATTAAATTATGACATATGCATGCGCGGTCTTTGCACGTAAACCCCGCTATATCCATAGGATGAAGACCCTCCAAAACTGTTTCTCCTCAATCCACAGGTTCACCTTGGTACGTTCGGAATATTAACCTCCATTTAGGTCTGAAAATCCCGACCATCCACCAGTTTAAGCGTTTCTTCGATAGAGCCGCAACCCACCGCAACCCTCTGGTTGTCGCGGCAGCTAATTATATCCCCTCCCGCAATAGCAAAGTTCGCCGTCCGAGGCATGTACTAATCGATCCTGATGACTCCACTACCCTCATCCAAAAGAGCAATAAGGCCAGTTATAAAACACAAACACAGACATCCGTCATACCGACCTCGCCGCCGAGGTCCGTCGTCGCGACAACCCCGACTAAATAGTCCCCCCCCGACCCTTGCACAAGCCAGCCCGCGATGCTGAGCCTGTAGCTTTAAATTAGTCCTTAAATAAGTATAACCCAGATGCAGCCTGTCCCTTACTGCCCTCTACCAGTGACTGCCTAAGCCGAGGTCCGACCCCACCTGGGGTTGCCCTTAGGTCTAAGTCGCATTAGTTTTAAGTATTATGAACCCCGGCTGGAGGCCTGAAATCAACTTTTAAGGAATCCGCGGGAAAGACCGTTTAAGTAGTGACAGCCTTAATAGGCTAACTACGAGAAGCCCAATAAAAAAAATGGTTTGTTTAGTGGGCACACCTAGTTAGATACGTACAACTAAAATGATCCTTATAATACGACAACATCAAAGGACTCCTGTTTGCGTTAAAATCGTGCATCGAGACCAATACTACGTACGTGCACATCACACACTAACCGTAGCTCTCTATGTAATGAAATCCATCAAATGGCTTAGTCTAAATAGCATCTGAATGCCTGTCAACCACTGAGACCATCAAAGAGCTACCTGCACGCACACTATTACAATATCCGCAGAATTTCTGCCCTGTCGACTATTCTGAACAACATCGATAATGCAATTAGTGCTGCGTTTCTATACGCAAATCTGCTTTGCATGTGTGTGTTCCGAGTGTTACGTGTTTCATTTAATTATTTTGTGTGTCAGCTTTTAGGTGAAATGATGGAATGTGAACCGAATGCTGTGCTTCTGTTGTTATTAATTTTGGAGGTGTGTTGTAGCTTTGATGAGGTTTGCTTGGCAAGGATAGTAGATTACTCACTTTGTTATTTAGTTCATTTTTATGTTCGCAGTTATAGTATAGGTGAATCATCTTCCTGATCTTGTCCCATGCAACTTGGGGTCGGCGCAACATGTTTTTTTCTTCCATTTAACCTATCCGCCGTTACGTTATCATTCACTCTCTTCTCTTTCATATCAATTCTCACACAATCCATACATCTTTCCTTCTCGCCTTTCCCTTCTTCTCTATCCATCAACATTTATTTTCATCACACATTTATTCACATGCGTTTTTTCCCTCGTCAGCACAAGCATAGGCCAATATAAGACGCATTATTGCATGTCACTGCTGAACATAGATCACTCACGAAACCATGTTGCACGGGACTGATAACCGGGTCCAACCCCACGCATCGCATCGCTCGGAAATGGTTTTCACACGCCGCCCAAACAGAAATTTAATAGCTAGCTCAATTTTCCAGCCTAATTACTCTCCAGCTTTATAAGCGCAGCATGGCGCATATACGATGTGATTTCCTTGATTACAGTATAATTATATTAGAATAAGTAGGTATGCTGTTCGTTCAGCTAAGTAGTTGCTCAGCAACTTGTATACCATTACCCGACAGGCAAGTTACACTATTAACTCTATTTATACTGAATACTACTCATTCCAAACAGTACACTATACACAAAGTTTTACCTCGCAAAATAATTGCAATCATTTATTTACGAAAATGGAATTTAATTTACAGAGGCAGCATTTAATAAATTTGAAATACGCAGAAGCTCTTCAATAGAGATATTATAACATGCGAATAATAATCCTCTTGAACACAAAGCTGCAGTTCCGGGAAAATTGAGCGGGCACCAGCCAATGAGAGCCGTGCAGCTCAAATAGCGTACCTCCCATTTCCCGGTACTCTCCCGGGCGAGCTCGGCAGCTCGGCCCTTGGTACTAAGGTAGGGTGAACAAAAAAGTTAGGTCATCTAGATTAAAAATAAAATTCTGCGAACTAGGAACGTAATTTTCTTTGTTATGATGTTAAACAAAAGAATCACACGGATGAGCGATGTCAAAGGTTTTATATCCGGCACAATGCTGCGACTATCTAAGGATTGTAATGGCTTGGTTCGGATAACATAAGGTGTTTTAGTTGTTAGAAAGTCCGTAATAACCTTTCACGCAGATTTTCCCATAAGAATCTTGAAAAAAATTTACACGTGAAAAAAAAAACAGGAAATGAATAGTTACTTCATTACATTTTTTTTTTTGTAAACCGTACAGAAACACGGTTCATACAAACATTGATCGGTAAATTCGGTATTTCAATTTTGTAATATTAGTAATGGGACAAAGGATTCGGTGCAACGCTATATTGGTGTCCCTTTGACAAGCTCCGAGTGACGCAGAGATGGAATCCACTGTTAATTAAGTATTGCGAATGCGACCGTCCTTTGATGTGTTATTGGACAAATGTTATGTTCGTTTTGTGTGTGCAGGACGCAATTATAGCGTCAGCAGTGCAAATTGGAAAAAGGAAGGGTGGACGCTACCTTTAGCTTTTTTGTTTCTTTTTAGAGACGACGTAATAAAGTTAATTATCTTGTTGTAAATTATGAAAACTCTTGGTATATGAACGCTGTAAGTCCATGCACTCCGAGTCCACGTATAAGCAGAATTCGTTTCTAATCAGTGCAAGCAACCGTCAAGTGAATATGATTGGGTTGTATTCGAGATACGTATTTCTCAGCTTGAAATTTGTTGGTGAAAATTTACTTCACGGAAAAGTAATTATTTCCGTCTAACGGAATGTTATGTGTGTTGATGTTTTCATATCTAAGAAATGAAACCTAAAAATCTGTTACTGTAATATTTATTTTCTAATTAATGTTACAGGAATTTTGTAGCAACCTTCACTCGTTTAATTTAAGTGTTGATGTACAAATTATAAATTTTAATGTACTTACGTGAAACTTGTAAATGACCTTTACTTTTTCATTTTTAAGAACACCGTAATAAGTTCTACCTCCTCCTCCTTGGTAAATTGGTCATAAACGCTACCGCTAACTATAAGGTCCTGGGTTTGATTTGCGGGCGGGCTAACTGTTATTTTGTTTTCCTGTCTCCAATTTCTAAGGAGCAGCCCCAAGTTTTGATTTGTTCCGCTAACTATAAGGTCCTGGGTTTGATTTGCGGGCGGGCTAACTGTTATTTTGGTTTCCTGTCTCCAATTTCTAAGGAGCAGCCCCAAGTTTTGATTTGTTCCGCTAACTATAAGGTCCTGGGTTTGATTTGCGGGCGGGCTAACTGTTATTTTGGTTTCCTGTCTCCAATTTCTAAGGAGCAGCCCCAAGTTTTGATTTGTTCCGCTAACTATAAGGTCCTGGGTTTGATTTGCGGGCGGGCTAACTGTTATTTTGTTTTCCTGTCTCCAATTTCTAAGGAGCAGCCCCAAATTTTGATTTGTGCCCGGTTAGTGGTAATAGGGTCCCCCTATTACATGGGACTTAAAAATAACTGGCGATATGGTGGGTGTACTATAAGTACACCTCTACTGTTGGAGTTTGCATGCATCACAGAGCATAATCTTTAAATGAATGAAAGATGTAACGTTGCTATGGATTTTTTTCCTAACAGTCTTGTCATTCCTTACATTGATCGTGTCTTGTAATATGTATTAACGAACATAATTAATATTGTTACTGCTAACGAGAAACCTGATTGAACACACATTATATTAATACGTATAATGTGCGGTCAGCCACGTTTCTCGTTAGCACCGCATACTGTATCTAACTAGGTACCAAACTACCACAGGAGTGCCTATACATCCATATTTCGCTAGTTATATCACGCCTTATTTCACCGAACCGTCAATGACCCACAAGGTGTTGTTTGTAAGTTAGCTGTAAGTTTCTGGAACGTAAATAAAATAATCGAATTCTACTACCCAGTACTTACATCCTTTTTAGGGTTCCGCACCTCAAAATGAAAAAGTGGAACCCTTATAGGATCACTTTGTTGTCCGTCCGTCCGTCCGTCCGTCTGTCAAGACCCTTTTTCTCAAGAACGCGTGAAGGTATCAAGCTGAAAATTATACCAAATACTCAAATTTACTGTCCCTTGGAGCTGTGAAAAATCAAACTTATAAACTAACGCAATCAAAAGATATAGCCGTTTATGCCGCAAATTTCCTCAAATTTTCGAAACTCGCAAGTGAATCAAAACCTAAAGGGTACTTCCAGTCGATCTAGAATTTTGAAATTTGGTACGAAGCAACGTCTTATAGCACAGATAAAGGAAAAATTGCGAAAACCATAAATTTTTAATTACAGCATATAATAAAAATATTTTTAATAATTTTAAAGGTACTACAACGTTTTTACAGAACCTTCGGTGCGCGAGTCCGACTCGCACTTGGCCAGTTTTTTTTAGCCATCTTTTGACTAACAGTTATACGATGAAAATCCTTTCGATGGCTGCCGTCAGAAAGTTTCCACGTCAAATCAACACATCCTTAATCAAACAAGGAGATATAGTGAAGAGTATACAGTATGCTTAGATGGTTTGGTCACGTTGTGCGGATGAATGAAGGACGGCTTAAAAGATATTTACAAGGCAGAAGTGCCTGGAAACGCCGGGAGGGGACGCCCTAGGAGGACATAATTAAGTGTCCTTATTGGTAAGGTTCCTTCGAAGGTCAAGTGCGACTACTACAGTCGTTGACGGCATGCGTGTATGATCAGATGTATGAACCTAAACGGAATAAAAGGAAGTATGTAAGATCGTAGCGGGTTCCGTAGTTTAACTGCTATCGTAGTTTTTTTTTTCTCATAGGAAAAAGGCGTGAGTTTATACAATGTATGTATATAGTGAGCCTTACATTAGTGGCAGCACTTTCACTATGAAAACGACCCTTACTGCTACATATTGTTTACTTATTAATTGAATATTAAAAGTAAATATAATATTTATTTCCAGCCTTAGAAGTTTAGATTTACCGCTTGGTAGAATATGATAAATTGTCTTATAAATTGTAGGTTCATTCAGAGTTATTAACTTCTGACGCCCAAGGTAAGATTTAACTTGTGTTATGGGTTTTTTTTTTGGGTGGGAAGTCATCAAATGACGTCTCCCGCTCTAGGGTGGAGCGGAAGGGCGTATCAGACTTTTACTGACTAAAACCCACCCGTGTTTCTTCAGTTGCCCATGTGCTAGGGCCACGGTATCTCTTTCGAACAAATCTCGCGACCCTGGCAGGCATCGATCCTAGCAGACCCCTTCAGTACTGCTGTCATCTCTTTGAGGCGCCAGTGGAACACGACGCGCCGTCGACCCGAGCCCCATTGCTCGCCGCCCGCAAGCTCGCGCCTACGGTGGCCGGGAGTCCGCTATAGACTCACGACGCCCGGGGCGTCTCCTCTTGCGGCGGCTAGGGACGTGAGGGCGCACAGACTGCCACTTCCTCACGCAACCCGCCTCCTCCTTCGCGAACATTACTGCTTCGTAGAAGGAAGTGACGGCTTGCCATGCCCTCTCACTCCATACCATGGCTCGCACCAGGGCCGGACGCGAGAGGTCGCCGCCGCCGATCGCCTCCTCGAGGACACGGCGGTGCTCCGCCCAGGCACGGCACACCTCCACCGTATGCTCCACCGTGTTCTCCAGACGATCCTCGCAATGGAAACACCCGGGCGTTTCTTCCCGCTTTATCCTGAACAGGAACCCCCCCAAAGCACCCATGCCCGGCGAGAACCTGGAGGTGAGGACGCCGTGGCGCCTCTCTATCCACGCCTCAAAGAGGGGACTTACCGCCGCAATTGTGGCGTGCCCATTGTATTATGGGTGACAGGGTGCTCAAGTTAACACCAGTTATACAAATAGGATTTCGGAAATTCACAGTGTAGATATTATTAGTCAGAAATTAAAGTAAATAAAGATTTCATACAGAAAATACAATAAAACAAACTAATTAAAGAGAAAACCATGTGTTAGTTAGAGCATGTTTTGTGTGTCCCACAAAAAGGATCTTTCAACGTCAAATGTCAAAAACCACTGTCTTATGTTAGAGAAAATTCCAAAGAACATAAAAGAGCTGCTTAATATACCTTTGTTTTCCACTTTAAATTAAGCTTGCCGAAAAACTGATTTTATTGTATACATTTTAACATACCTGAACCTGTGTGGGTTCTGTAAATGATTTATTTACGGTAACTTAATGCATATAACAACTGCCGGGGTCGCGTGATTGTTCGAAAGAGATACCGTGGCCCCGGCACATGGGCAACTGATGGAACACGGGTGGGATTTAGTCAGTAAAAGTCTGACACGCCCTCCCGCTCCGCCCAGAGCGGGAGAAGTCATTTGATGATTTAGTCAGTAAAAGTCTGACACGCCCTCCCGCTCCGCCCAGAGCGGGAGAAATCATTTGATGATATCCCATCTAAAAAAAAAATGTATTTAACAACAATAGGGTTCGGGATGAAGATACAAGTTTTATAAAACAGGTTTTTGATGCGTAGCTCAGTTGACGGACATCAAACGATTCCCGTCAAAGGAAGGGTGCGCGCCGCATGTTTTTCAGACGTCTTCTAGATCTTTCTAGAAGCTGCGCTCTTATTGGTCGAGTGGATTGTGGCGGGAACGGTTTGAAAGAGGTTCGCGTCATAAAATGAATTTATAAATTATGTTAAATGAAAATATGTGTGTATTAAATTAGTGTGATGATAACGATAATTGAATATATTGAACACCTAATTAATGATAGAAACTAGCATTTAAAGCATGCCATTGTACATAAATATAGCCTAGCATTAAATACATTGTAAAGTTTTGCATGTCACATGTCAGAATATATATTAGTAAATTCATTAGATACTGAATTTAGACCAATATTGTACCAGTACATAAAGTGAATATGCATAGCCTTTTCATAACGATATCGGGGTCGGATTCCAGTCTAACCGGATGAAGCTGAATAACAGTATTTTCAAGGAGCGAATGCCTGTCTGACATCCACCATCTAGTAACAGTGTAATACAACCAGTCTTACCCCTTGGTAAGATAGGTGGTCAGACTATCGGGCTTCTGACGACCCGCAACACTGTCAACGATCCACGAATGAAAGTCGCGTGCTTCCGAGGCACGGAGCGAGGCGAGACGAGGGGTCTTTGTATTTACCTCATTCTCTCTCTCTCTCTCTCTCACACACACACACGCACACACCCACTTAGACACACCATCACACTCACACACACATTAAATGACACTCACGCACATATACAATAGATCGTATTTTCTTTCTTACTATTTCTCTTTTGTTATTTGTATATTTATAATGTAAGGGAAGAGCGGAGCCTTCAACTACAGGTATTTCTATGCCTAAATGGAGACTCCTCGACATACAATGTTAGCTAAAATGATATGTAATAAACTTATTTTATTTTTATTTTATTTTATTTATTTAAAAATGGTCACCCACCCACGGACCTACTGCGGCAAGCGTCACTTAACTTGACTTATCGATCAGTACAGCTGTTATTAGAATAGAATAGCACCTATCGACCCGTGCAGTTGTTTATAGAATAGAATAGAACCTATCGACCCGTGTAGTTGTTAATAGAATAGAACCTATCGACCCGTGCAGTTATTAATAGAATAGAATAGAAACTATCGGCCCGTGCAGTTGTTAATAGAATAGAATAGAACCTATCGACCCGTGCAGTTGTTAATAGAATAGAATAGAACCTATCGACCCGTGTAGTTATTAATAGAATAGAATAGAAACTATCAACCCGAGCAGTTGTTTATAGAATAGAATAGAACCTATCGACCCGTGCAGTTGTTAATAGAATAGAATAGAACCTATCGACCCGTGCAGTAGTTAATAGAAAAGAATATATCCTAGCAACCCGTGCAGTTGTTAATAGAATAGAATAGAACCTTTCGACCCGTGCAGTTGTTAATAGAATAGAATAGATCCTATCGACCCGTGCAGTTATTAATAGAATAGAAACTATCGACCCGTGCAGTTGTTAATAGAATAGAATAGAAACTATCGGCCCGTGCAGTTGTTAATAGAATAGAATAGAACCTATCGACCCGTGCAGTAGTTAATAGAAAATAATATAACCTAGCAACCCGTGCAGTTGTTAATAGAATAGAATAGAAGCTATCGACCCGTGCAGTTGTTAATAGAATAGAATAGAACCTATCGACCCGTGCAGTAGTTAATAGAAAATAATATAACCTAGCAACCCGTGCAGTTGTTAATAGAATAGAATAGAACCTATCGACCCGTGCAGTTGTTAATAGAATAGAACCTATCGACCCGTGCAGTAGTT
This sequence comes from Aporophyla nigra, assembly GCA_947507805.1. Lineage (NCBI taxonomy): Eukaryota > Metazoa > Arthropoda > Insecta > Lepidoptera > Noctuidae > Aporophyla > Aporophyla nigra. The sequence continues at coordinate 5,892,766 of OX382305.1, forward strand.
AATAGAATAGAATAGCACCTATCGACCCGTGCAGTTGTTAATAGAATAGAATATTTATTGCCACTTACCCTTCCACTGTACCAGTACCTATTGCAAATAAAATATTATGCGTAATGATTTGAGAGAAGTGGCTCAGTGGTATGGGCCCCGACTTACAAAATTTAGGTTGTGGGTTCGAATCCAGACAGGCGCTTTACTTTGTGTAAATAATTTCATGACTACCGCTCTCAAAATAGTGAAGGCAAACATCGTTAGGAAACCGGCATGTCCTAGAATCAAAAATTCTAAAATATGTAACATCTACCAACTGGGCCCGCGTGGTAGATTAGGGCCCACTTCCTCTCACCGAGAGGAGGCTTGTGTCCCAGCAGTGGGAACAATATAGGCTGATTATGTTGTGTAATGATTTTATACACTTGACTGTAATTAGGTATCTACAATATCTTATTCGCAAGTATCATCTGCCGTTATCCTCGCAAAATCCAACGTCTAAAATCAAAGTGAAAACTTAATAGGGCTGTTTGCCAACTGGAGGTTATCTTAGTTAGCGGAAACATTTCCGTGCAAATCGACGCGGAGACCGTTAGTTTCCGTTCCATATTTACGGGGACGGGTTGAAGCGAAATTGCATAAGTGACTCCCATTTCATGGGAAGTGGTTATTTCTATTCGAGGAACGACTTTGCACTTTGTTCAGATAACTATCTGAACTTTGGAGAGCGATTGCATCTCTCTAATATTTGCTTAATAAAGAAATATGAATATTACTCATAGCAGCCCCTAATGAGTCGTAGATTATGTAAAGTCTGTGTGAGAGAGAGTTTTGATGTTCGACGACCAGTTTCCTTTAAGTATACATTGATGTAGCCCGCGAAATTAAAATTTTCGTTTTTATATATTTTTTTTTGCACTTTGCAGGTCAATGTTGCCTAAAATATGATTCGCAACCTTAACAAATATAGCTTTACAGGATTAAACTCATCAATAGAACCCTCCCTAGCGCATTCAATGTTTACAAAAAGTCATTCAATGGGATTATGGACTTAGAGGGTTGTATTGATGATTTTAATCATTACAGTTCTGTAAATACATACATGCTACGGTGACGAATAATATTTTCATCAACATACAACCAGACATACATACATACATACATAACACCACGCCTTTTTTTACGGAGGTTTAGGCAGAACTGTACCTATACAACCACAACTTGAAACAGACCTGCAAAATGCAAAAAACGTAAGAAAATTTTAATTCCTCGTGGTACCTTACCGTACCCAAGATCGGATTAAATTGTTCCTTCACTGAACAAACCTGACGTTTGTTAAGTTTGTTCAGTGAAGGACTAATTTCATCAAATAATGTCACCTGACTGAACATAGTATTCCTCAGGTGCATACAGAGGTTTAAAAGTTCTTGGTTATAGTTTATTGTACGTGAAAATGATTATATTATTTTATGTCCTCATTATCATCATCATTTTTTCAGCCCTAAGGTGTCCAATGCTGGACAAAGCCTCCCGCTATTTAGGGGGGTTCTACTTTTTGTCTTATAAATATTTAATTTTGAGAATAGGGCCAGTTATATATAACAAAATACCTCATGCCTACAAAGAAGAACCGTTTAGTATATTTAAAAAGAGGCTAACAGCATTGCTAATAGACAAATGCTACTATTCTATACAAGAATTTTTGAATGATAAAAGTTTGTAATTTTATATTAATTTATTATATTTTATTATGTATACCTTATTAATATAGGCAAAATAAATAATTAATTTAATCAATCCTAATGTGTAAAATACAGAATGAATGTTGTTGTTTTTGATGTTTAGTTTATGTAAAGACTGTAGTGTCACATAACTTAGGACCTTTCTTGGTACCTTTTATGTTTTGTTTCTTTTTTTATTGTTTTGGTTATTTGTACAATTGAGTAGATTTAAATATGTTTTTACTTTTGCATGCCGTAAGGTAGAGTGTGTTGGAACTGTTTTTTTACAATGTTTACATTTTATTTTGTACCCACATTCGTCATTCATGGCAAATAAATTATTTCTTTCTTTCTTCTTCTATCTTTAATTTTTTATTTAATTATGGAATTAATGGAATTATTTATTAGGCTCCTTCACCACGGTTATAATTAATGCAGCGTTGCATATATAAGCGGGCACGCCATTTATGCTTTTATTTAGGTGTAAAGGTCAGTTTATGGGTTTGTTTTTATTATTTATTTCTGTTTGAGTATGTTTGCAACGTTTTGTTGGTATATTGGACGTGCTAGCTGGCAAATAATGTACTTAAATATTTTGTGTTTCCTAATTGTAATTACTTACTGTTGTATAGAATCTAATTGTTCTAACTAAATAGACAAACATATATCTATGCTACTAGGGAGTTTGTTGCGATACTTCTTCTTCCAAGCTAGCACTAGGAAGTAGTGAAGGGCGGGCGTTTTGTGGGTTTTATGTTATTTTGCAGCTCAAAAGCTGCTGCCTCTCAACCTAGTTTGAAGAAACGTTTATTAATTTAAATCAGATAATAAGTTGTAATGTACACCTATCAACTTAATAGTACTACTATTGAAGTATGTAGCCATCTACTATGTTACAAAAACATACACAAAGATATTAACAGTTAGGCTAGCAGAAGCCAATTATTAAATCCGTCTGCAAAATCCAGTGAAGCCAACCAGTTAATTTAGAAAGGGGGAGGGAAGCGCCATCGCCAACGAGACAAACAGATCACGTCACAGATCCCAGGAATCTCGCTAATCTTGTTAACATTGATGCACCCGGCGACAGCTCGGACGACCAAACCCTTTACAAGTCTTTGAGCATGGCTTTACGCGATGTCTGTAAATCATCATTCATCATTTCAGCCGTAAGACGTCCACTGCTGGACTTAGGCCTCCCCCAATTTGGGGGGCTTTGCCATAATCGTCACGCTTGGCAGGCGGGTTGGCGATCGCAGTATGGTGGTAAAATGCATAGAGAACGCTGCTGCCCATTCTCTAGTAAGTCCCTTAGTCGCCTTTTACGACACCCACGGGAAGAAATGGGGTGGTGTTATTCTTTACGTCCGGCACCACACGGTATGTCTGTAAATACCTATTCTTTTTTTGCAAGTACATAGAGGTAAGTAGCAGATATACTGCCGCAGCCGAACACACCATAACATAACGCCTTGTTTCTCCGGAAGTTTAGGCAGAGTTGTACCTATAGTACCCGAGCCGCGAGGGGCGAGTAGTACTGCAACCAAGTCGTAATAAAAATTAGACATGTCATGTATTTGACATGGTATTGCATTAGCCTTTGCTAGTACGGAAATAACCTATCAAGATTATGAGGGCGAAATAAACCGTTTGACATGTCTAAAGGAAATGTCTTATTTGATTGGCAACACATAAAAGGTAGCATCTACAGCGGATGTCAAAGGGAAACTGTTTCAGAGATATTAGATTGAAACGCAGGCTAAGCTTGCCTTTATGTAGACTTTGTCTTACTAGAATACAAGGTTTCTTTTGATTAGATTTAAACCATCGTACAAGATTTTATATTAAGAATTCTCGGTGTAAGAACCTGACTGTAGTCGAGATGCAGTTGTACGGTACTAAACTGTCAGTTTCGAATTAAGAACAAACATATTTTTTATAGACATATAGATAAACGTGTAGTCCGAATGTAGTTCGAAATACAAAAACTAGCTCAAAGGTTTGTTTAAGTATAAAACGGCGTAATGTCTAAAATACCACTGATTAAGTCATTATACAGGAAACATCGGACCGAAATTATCGACCATTAAGGTTTGTAATTGAAAAATTGTTTCCAATTTGTATAATTATGACTCACGAGTAAGACACGCTAGGCAGCATTTAGACCTAACAATACAAACAAAGGCGTGGGGCGCCGCAAACAGCAATCGTATTTATAACTGCACTCAATCAATAACACTTAGTTCCAATACGAAGCTTCTTAAATTATTCAACGATTACTTGGGGCTAACTGACTGACGTTCTGCCGGTTAGTATAATTTAGCCAGACGTATTAGTCACACTTCACCTGCAATAAGGAGTGGCGGTAAGATGGCTACCTTACCGCCCGTCCACCCTGTGTACAAAAAAAAAGCTCGATCAAAGTTCGCAAAAATAGGTTTTTTTTTGCTAACTAACGATTATATATTCTGAAATTTCAGAATATATAATCGTTAGTTTTATGATAAAAATAGCTCGGATAAAAATTACAGATCATGCCATTATTAACAAAAAAATCCTTATTTATTATTATTATTTAACCATTTATGCACACATATAAATAGACAAGAAGAAAGGAACAGAAAAATATGTACAAAGGTAATGCTTATTTCTATAGAAATCTCTTCCAGCATACCTGCAATAGGAGAGAATATACAAAGAGATGTAGACAACGTGTGTAATAGTAGAAGAAAAATAATACTATAATTTAAATATAAACATACAAAATAAAAATATACATACATACAAACATACATAAATACTTCTAGAATAAATATCACTAAATATATATTATACTAATAATGTAATTGAAATAAAAACATTCATGAGCAATTATGACAAAGTGGAGAGATAGTGTTCTTTCACTCTTCTTTTAAATACAGCAATAGTAGGGCAGTTACACCTTACACTTTATTCCCTAAAATTCTCAATTTTTGCGATAATGCGATTCTAAAATTTACTTTAGCTCTATTTTCCATACTATGCACACGGTTCCACGCCACCTATGAGGGAGTGTGAACGCCACAAAGCAGCATAGTAGCGAAGCCGCCACCAGTCAACTATGCCAGCCAAACACAACGCATAAATCCCACGCAAATAAGCACAAATTGACGTATTGACACTCAAAATAAGCATTTTGAAAAATCTCACATGAGATTATGGGGGAGGGAAGGGTCGAAATGAATCTAAAAACATCTCTCCCGAGTGGAGAGGGGTTAGAAAAATCGCCAAATTTGCATCACGTAATTTATGGACGCCCCCTAACAGCGGCTGTCGGCTATCATGAAAAGGATAGTGACGCGTGAAGTGACTTGACGGTGTCAAAAAGGCTGTCAAAGTTATATGGAAATAACGTTCCCGTGATATTATTGCGAGAGAGCAGTAAATCGTCAGTTAGAATCCAGATAGGCAGTTTCCTTTGAGTAAGTGATTTTATCACGACTGCTTTCAAAGCCGCCAATAAAAACAATTTTTATTCTCAATTGCTTATAATCTTTCATTTTGTTTGAACTATTTTATCATAAAACTAACCTTTTTGCTAAATAATAAAAAAATTAAAAAAAAAATGCGACATTCAGTTTGCAACAACAACCGTTATACAAAAATTCAGACTCTTGGGAGTTTATGCAACGGTAAATGTCTATTTTGACCGGAATATATATAAAAATTAGGAACAAAAACACATTAAGTGGCCGCCATTGCATACCGAGTAAAGGCTCGTGCAGACTAGCGCGACGGGACGTCGCGCGCGGTTCGGCGATTTATATCCGTACAACAATTTCTATGACCGTGTCGCGGCGCGACAGGTCGCCCCTGTACGAAGTGTCGCGCGCGATTTCATAGAAATTGTTCTGCGGATACAAATCGCCAAATCGCGCGCGACCGTCGCGTCGCGCTAGTCTGCACGAGCCTTAACACTAAAAACGTAAACGTGTCTTTTAAAATAAGAACAATAATACATATGGAAAAATGAAACATAATTTATGAGCAATTAAGTTAAACACACTACCTATGTTGCAAAATAAGAATAGAATAGAATATTATTTTATATGCTCAGAAGTATTTACATTAAGGACCGCAATGGATCACAACGTTATTTGTGGTCTTATTTTACCGGCCGTTTTTGAAGCGCTCATCGGAAATCTACACACTAACTACAGATACATTTATTACAAACCTCTCTATTAGAATTGGCTTCGAATGTCATGCAGATTTCATCAAATAGTCACTCAATAATTTGAACTTAAAGAGTTATATTGATGATTAAATTTGTGTCTCTCGCTCTCGGCTTAAGAGTCAAGTTAAACCCATTGAGTTAAATAACTAGAGATGCAAACCTCAATAAAATGTGTCAAAAAACTGTTACCACTATTTAAACGCGATGACGTCGCTTTGACACTACTAAACATTTAAAGTAAACATATATCTGTCTCACTCACACAAGTCGCAAGAATAATACTGGCGCTTAGATTAGAAAAAGATCGCAATATAAACATGCAATGGCGGGATGGGGTTGCCTACCCATGCGAAATTTTACCCAACTTTTAAGCCATAAAAACGTTTAATGAAACGTTATTCGTTAAATTATTTTTAAAATATTTGAAGTATGTATTTCTTATTGAATGTGCGTCAGAAGTTTATCTCTAATGAAAATAATTAAGACATTTTCTTTTTGGATATGTTTTATTTATTAAATAATAGTGAAATCATACTCCGCTATGTAACATTAGTTTTGTATATTATTGCCTTTTAGACTCGGTTCTTGTAAGTGAATAATTTGCTTTATTAGACGCTTGTCACATGCTCGAATTAGTGGGAAACAGAGGGTTAATCGTGGAACTTTTTATCGGTAGGAATTGGTTTAAAATTCATAGTTAAACAACATTCATTGCGTTATTTACGTTGCTGAGCCGACAATTTATTCGAACAAATGACGCAATGGTTTAGAAACAATCTTCAATTCCATTCAGATTCTGACAAATTGTGCGTTTCGCAATGGTTTGCATAAAAAAAACGTTTTATAACAAAAATAACGATAAAATAGAATGGAAGTATGTAAACGGTTTACAAGATATTCAGGAAATTGAAGGGCTTAAAACAGGAAACAAACTAACTAACTGCCATATTTATTTCCGTACTGCATCTTTAGGCACCCTGCAACGATTTTATTATTTAAAAAAATATTTAAAATCCTTTATGCAATAAATTAAAAACTCCCACAAATATGGGAAACTAAAACTAAGTTTTTAGTGGTAGCACTGAACCTAATTTACAAAATTTTACATTTTATTGCGTTTTTACTTTGATATAAACACTGAAACAATAAACTTTCGTGTGGAAAGTAATTCCGGTTAATTTATTATGTTTTTGAGATCTTGAATCACACTCTTTCACAACGCATTTACCCATTTTGGGGATATTTTCTGTCACGTGTCACTCGGTTGGCGTCACATAGAGCACTGAACTGACGTCAGCTACGCATAAGGCTGTGGCCTTATGTCCAGTGGCAACGCTTTGACGCGGTAATTGCTAATCTAGTGTAACATATATATCAATGGTTAAACCTGACTAATTGGTTTTGTTTAGCGAGGTACGCGTTGCAGGGGTTAGCAACATGAAAGCCGCATCCGAATGTCACGGAACTTGCATCCAGCTGGACGAGAGTTGCGCGCTCCCGATAATTTAGTTACGGCACCCCAGAGTCACGGCAAAATTGGCGACGGCGTGTGACGAAATGCATTTACGAGGATTTTTAACCAAGTCCGTCAAGTTAGTTATAAGCCCCGCCACCTAGGAGTGCCCGATTTTTAAGGGTTAATGGACGCTGCTAATTTAGGTTCGATGTTTTAAATTATCGTCAGAGGCAGTTGGGATTAACGTTCGCAAATAAAAAAAGAAGTGGGTGGAGTAGGAGGAAAAGAGAAGGAGAGGAAAAAAAGGAAGAGAAAATATACAGGAAAGGTTTATCGTAACTTCCCTACAGGCTGTTAATTAAGCCTGATACAAATAAAAACAAATCAAATCTGTCTCAAATCTCAAATGGAAAAGTAAACTTTGTAGAAAAAAAAATCGGCAACATTGGAAAAAGTAGGAATCATTCGAAACGTATCAATAACAATAAGGATCGGATTCGCGACGTCCGAATAGCCATTAATCATCGAGTAACTTCAAAAATGGAACAAACATCATTGGTATAAAATTACCTGTCAAATAAGTTAAGGGGAAAGAGTGCTAGAAACTTTGAACTATTATATTGATGCCTCCGTGTGTGAGATTCGTTATTTAACTTCCGTTGGGTGGGAAGAGAGGACTCTAAAACTAGACGGACTAGAGAACTTTTCCTCTCTTTCGTCCCAGAAAGTACAGTTTAGCAGTTCCCGAGGAGATTTATTAAGGAATATTTAGTATTGAGGAAAAACTTGACTGATTCGCTAATAGGGTTTTTTTTTTTTTTTTTGGATGGGAAATCATCAAATGACTTCTCCCGCTCTGGGCGGAGTGGGAGGGCGTGTCAGACTTTTACTGACTAAAACCCACCCGTGTTCCTTCAGTTGCCCATGTGCCAGAGTCACGGTATCTCTTTCGAACAATCTCGTGACCCCCACTGAAATAGGGTTTATTCCAAGATTATTTGGTATTATTTGTTTACATTTATACCAAATAATCTTGGAAAAATATTCTGAAAATTTATACGTAGATAACATTTTGTATTCCCATTTATAAGTTGGGTGCTTTGATTTGAGTATTTAAATATTCGAAGCGAATATTCTAATTTTAAATCACCTTACAGTTATTTATCATTTGACAAACATTGGGCATTTGACGACTGAGGTTAGTTTTATAACCTCAATTTTTGTCTGTGATTTTAGATTACAATAAAAAAATTTGGTATTAAAAAATAGTGGTTAAAAAAGTAGAGAGATAAAAAGTTGAAACCTTGTACCTAAGTACAGATGAATGTGTTACATATACCTTTTACTGTGTGATTGCGTAAGAATGTAACCTGTACAAGGTTTACACTTAAAACAGATACTATTGGAACAGCCTATACAGACAATAGGTATATATAGAGACAATGAGTTCTTCTCTCTGTCTCAATGACTCGGGCCGCACGTCCGTCCTGGTTGACAGCGGTCGGCGGACGCGGGCATAATATTATTAAACACTCCATACTGCCCCACTGCTCTACACTGCACCCATGCATAGCCGGGGCGGGTCGCTAGTTGTAATCATATTTTCCATTTTCAAACATCAAATTTTGTAGGTTATTAAATCCAAAATTGTTTGATTATATTTCTCACCTGCATTTCATTCAAAATGAAAGTGCAAGTGAATATGTTTCAGTGAAGTTCACACCACTGCTTTAAAATGAAAGTGCAAGTCAGTGAAAGTGGAATAAGTAATTCAATATAATCATGTTAGAAAGAGTAAAAGTGTGATAATGAATGTTGTAAAAAATTGTATTTGTATTGTATTTGTATTAATATCTAGTAGGTATGCAATATAATATTAACTATTAATACTTAACCTAACTCATCAGAATCATCATTATTTTGCTGCCTTTATCCCAATTGATTTGGAGTTGGCGCAACATGTCATTTACTTCCACATTTCTCTATTAGTCGTCTACTCGGTAGTCACCCACTTTCTATCCACTTAACTTATTAGAAATAGTAGTACTTGCTGCGCCCTAACAGGGCCAGGTACTCCTTTTTTTTGTGTGTGGGAAATCATCAAATGACGTCTCCCGCTCTAGGGTGGAGCGGAAGGGCATGTCAGACTTTTACTGACTAAAACCCACCCGTGTTTCTTCAGTTGCCCATATGCCAGGGCCATGGTAACTCTTTCGAACAAATCTCGCGACCCTTGCCGGGGGTTTATGTACTCCTAAGATTAAGCTAGTTAGAGACTAAGCTTAATCTTAGGGGTGTACTCGTAAGATTAAGGTTAGTCTGTAACTATGTACATATATAGATAAACTCACGCCTTTGTGCCGTGAGCGTAGGCAGAAACTAAGGTACGCCACCTGCTACAATCCTTACATATCTACTCAATTTGCCCTTTTGCCTGGCGTTGCCACTCATATCTACCTGGGTGTACATTCTACAGTCACGAGCACCAATATGTATGCACTAAGCAACTTTATAAAATGATTATCTTCCATTGTACTGATTATAATGTTGTGTTATTACGAACATCGTATTTTGGAACTCGCATTGTTATGAAATAGGCCTTATATCAAAGTTGCAATCGTTATTTAAAGACAAAATCGTTTTTGAATTTAGCTATGTGTATACATATTGCTGCTCGTGACTGTAAAGTGTTGGTAGAAATGTTACTCCTACCGCTAGCTGAGTTTCGAGTGGTGTTGGACGTAAAGAATATCCAACCATCCCATTTCTTGCCATGGGTGTCGTATAACGCGACTAAGGGACTTACAAGTAAAGGGGCAGCAGCTTATTCTATGCATTTTACCACCATACTACAATCGCCAACCCGCCTGCCAAGCGTGGCTATTATTCGTGGAGGCGATCGGCGGCGGCGACTTCTCGCGTCCGGCCCTGGTGCGAGCTATGGTACGGAGCGAGAGGGCATGGGAAGCCGTCACCTCCTTCTGCGAAGCAGTAATGCTCGCGAAGGAGGAGGCGGGGCGCGTGAGGGAGTGGCAGTCTCTGCACCCTCACGTCCCTAGCCGCCGCAGGAGGAGACGCCCCGGGCGTCGGGAGTCGATAGCGGACTCCCGGCCACCGTAGGCGCGAGCTTGCGGGTGGCGAGCAATGGGTAGCTCGCCGCCCGGTAAGGATCAGGCTCGGGTCGACGGCGCGTAGTGTTCCACGCGCGCCTCAAAGAGATGTCAGCAGCAATGTAGGGGTCTGCTAGGACCGATGCCTGCCAGGGTCACGAGATTGTTCGAAAGAGATACCGTGACTCTGGCACATGGGCAACTGAAGGAACACGGGTGGGTTTTAGTCAGTAAAAGTCTGACACGCCCTCCCACTCCGCCCAGAGCGGGAGAAGTCATTTGATGATTTCCCATCCAAAAAAAAAAAAAAAAAAAGCGTGGCTATTATGGAAAACCTTCCTAAATTGGGTGAGGCCTATGACCAGCAGTGGACGTCGTTCGGCTGAATTGATGATGAAGATGCTAGCTGAGTTAAAGAACTTAGTTCCAATAAATACAGTTAATAATAGCAATAAAGCTAACCGTTTTAAGTGTTTGGTTTAAAACAAAAAAAAAAATACGGAGCCAAGTAAGTATTTAAAATTGTTTCCCTTTAAACGTTATTTTGTAGCTTCTATAGAAGCTACAAAATAACGTTTAAAGTTATCAAACAATTTCAAAGCCTTTTCCTTGTAACGTCGTCTTCTTTCAATCGCTGCCCATGATTGTATTTCCTGGAAACTGGCTAGTTTGTCGAGGACTGACGGTAAACACACTTTAATAACTTCCGTTTCAATATTCAAAAGCAGAACTTGTATCTATCAAAAGGAATAAGGTGCACTTTATAAAGGGAAGTCTGCAGAAAATATTTTCTGTTCACTATAACGGATATAAACCTTTGAAGTTGTCTGTTTTAGCTGTAGAGGCTACTTTTAAACCCTCCTTTTCATATTAAATCTGTCTACTTTAAAGGTATTATGTAAAAAAAAAAACATATTTTAGAAGTGCAAATAAAAAACAAGTATCAAAAGGTGAAGTAAGTCTGTTTTTAGGGAGGGTTGCCAATGGAGCTCTATTACTTAGCCTTTTGTCCGTCCGTCTGTCCGCTTGTACATATTTTAGCGGGCTATATCTCATGAACTGCAATAGGCAGACAGTTGAAATCGCCATAACAACAAACAGTAAAAGTAAAATTAAGTTAAACATTATAGGGGGTTTAATTTTTTTTTAATGTTAAATATTGTGCGGTAGTGGTGAACCCTATATGTGGATATTTTTTATTAAAAATGACTAAATACGAGAGATTAAAATAGCTCATTACACATTTAAGGGTTAAGCCCGATTTTTAGAAGACATTCACAATAAATATTATAAAATATTTAAAAAAAAAAACATCCGACACATGAATAAAACTGTATAGAACTGAGTCACTCAAATGGTGGCGCCTGCCCATTTTAACTAATCGGGACATCTATTTACAGATTTGGACTAAATCTAGGCGTCAACAACAAGTCCGGATTCACAATGTAGGTTAAACGAAGTTAAGGGCAAATCAGAAATAAATAATCGATAGCAGACGACTGGTTCACAAAGGGAACTCACAAAATGCACTGATGCGTAGATACTCTGCAGGGAGGCAAGGTCCATCACGTAGCCGTCAAATCGTAGGTGTGAAGCGTTGTTTACAGTTGGGTGCATACAACGGTGCAGGGGTTGCGGGGGTTGTAAGTTAACTTATAACATCCAAAACGTAATTTCAGAAACGATGGAGCGTTGATCTTTAATTTCTGTGCAACCAGAAGGTACACAGGTATGGTCCAGTGCAAAAAATTATGACATTGATAGGATGAACTTGGTTTCGTTATACGTCTTTTTGCACCCGTTATAATTATTTTGTAAAAACTTTTTACAAATAAAAAGTTTTTACAAAAAAATAACAAACGCTTTACAAAAAAAAAAAAAAAAAAAAACTACAAAGTGAAAAATAGCTTTAATTTCGGTAGTCGGAGGCATAAATACCTTAATTACAGATCCTAAGACACCGACTTCTGAAATTAAAATTATTTTTCACTTTGTAGTGTTTTTTTTTTAGGAAGGCGGTTGTTATTTTTTTGTAACAAGGTTTTATTTTTAACTTTGTAGAGTTGGTAGATACCCCGCATCATTAATGCAAATTTAAGACTTATATGGTTTTCACATGGATCCCATCGTCCAAATGGAACACATTACCATTCGGGAGGCACCAGCTTTCAAATAAAAAAAGAATCGTCAAAATCGGTTCACCCAGTCAAAAGTTATGAGGTAACAAACATTAAAAAAATACAGTCGAATTCATAACCTCCTCCTTTTTTGAAGTCGGTTAAAAATTAAGAAAAAAAAGACTCCGTCATTGTACTCATATTCTGTGCTCACTATTGTATACTTTTCATACGTCAATCACTACTAGAAAATCAACAAAAGTTATTTTAACCACTTCTAAACAGAAATAACAATACTTGATACTGGCAGTATAGTCGACACTGGCTCAATTGCCAAAGAAGAAAAAATAAAACAATTATGCTGCCGTATCGGGTCAGTCGGGTAGTGGTGTGACACACTACAGCAGGGATCACCAATAAATTTTGCTCGGGGTCCGTTTTAAGCAATGAAATGATCATCGCGGTCCGCACATTTTATAGAAAAAAAAAAAAAAAATAAATAAATGTATTTACGGAAATAAAAAAAGGTATTTGTTAGCTCGTTACTTCGCCTGGCCGTTTTTGGATTGACGTCAACAAAGATAATGCGGGGGATTCATTTTAACTAAATTACGTACTCTGTAGTGCAAGTTGCTGTGTTCTCGCGGTCCGCATAAAATGGTTCGGAGGTCCGGATGCGGACCGCGGTCCGCCAGTTGGCGACCCCTGCACTACAGTATGAATGGCATATCATTTTGACAGTTCATTAACATTTGTTTCGAATTTTTCGGACATATGAAGGTGCACGGATTAGATTTAGATTCCTTCAAAATGAATCAGATAGTGATTAATAGTGTTTTAAGCATTTTGGGTGCTGGTTTAAACCATAGAGCCATTTTGAAATATCGAACTTAGAAGCACTATCAACTTTTAAGATTTTTGAGATAAAATAAATAATAGTTTAAAAAAAAGTACGCTACCATAGTAAACCAAACTAAAGCTTTTCTATGGAAGCGGGTTTGTTTATTTTTAGGGTGTTTCGAATTATGTGACGTATGTCAGCGTAGTTTTCATAAAAGAAAGAGGAAATTAATAAGACAGTTTTTTTGCTATCCTGGTAATCCAGGCAAGGAAAATTTATGAAATTATTGTATTGTCATCGATCTTTGATAAGTTTACAAAGTTTCAATGAAATCTGACCGTTTGAAATGGGTCAAAAACAAGTCCAAAGGAGTCGGTTACAAACATACAAACAAACATACATCATCATCATCATCATCATCATTTCAGCCGTAAGACGTCCACTGCTGGACTTAGGACTCCCCCAATTTGGGGGGCTTTGCCATAATCGCCACGCTTGGCAGGCGGGTTGGCGATCGCAGTATGGTGGTAAAATGCATAGAGAACGCTGCTGCCCATTCTCTAGTAAGTCCCTTAGTCGCCTTTTACGACACCCACGGGAAGAAATGGGGTGGTGTTATTCTTTACGTCCGGCACCACACGGTACACAAACATACAGGTGAAGATAATAAAAACTTTTTAATATAACAAAAATGTTTCATAATGAACATTAATACAGTTACACGTTGTATTCAGGGTCAAATTAAATTAGCTGGCAACTCACGTGTTGGGTATCGAAATCGGGATACGAAAGAAACAAAAAAATATATTTCATCATTCAATCGATGGTTGAAGGTCAATGGCCGTTATCGATCGGAGAACCGCGTCGAGGCGCGCGTAAATCGCTCAGCTGTTTCTGCGGATCAACTTAGATACATTTTTTTTTTACGAATTTCCTGAAACCATAACATAACGGTCGTTTGATTGCCTTAATTTACATTTCAAACTCAAACTCTTTGTGGTAGGTACCTATCTAACACTGGTGTATGTTCACCAATCCGACGAATGGCAGTGACCTACAATGAAGCCTTTGAACATATAGACATATTTATATGGTCTTTAAAAAGGCCCACGCACAATGGTCCACTCAAAGGACTAAGTGCGGAAACCGAACCCCTATAACATAAAACAAAGTCTTTAAAAAATTAAACCGCCGAAAAAACTGAAAAGCAAAAAATAAGAAACCTAAGTAATTTGGAGTCGGCGCCAAACAAACAAATTAATTAACTAATTGGGTTTAGTTATTTCTATAAAAAGGTAATTTAGTGATCCTTGGTCATTGTTTGTATGAGAGGAGGTTTGCCTTTTATATGAGACAGTTGAATTTCTGGACTAATTCTTTGGTGCTTTTTTTTTTTAATATTTGGTTGTTTTTATAATATTAGTGTAACCGTCATGCATGTACAGTTCACCTCCTAGTGAGTTTAAAGTTTATTTATTTTATTCATTTATTTAAAAGTTCACCCACAGCACATATATATAAGGTGTATCTATTCAAACACGAAATATTTAAAGAAGTACACCTGTAGGTAGGAAAGAAGCTAAAGCTTCGAAAAAAAATACCAAAATGTATTTTTTTCAAAATTTAATATTTATAAATTATTTGACGCACATAAGAAATACTGGCTCCTTCTTATTTTTAAAATCCATTACTCTAGTTTCTATAATGGCCGCGCTCACGCTGTCCGGTCGCCGCCCTAGCAGCGTCAGGCGGGCCATTTATAGGATTTGGAGTAAAGGTTTTATGCATAACGTCTCAAGCAGTTTTAAAATTATAATAATTACGAAAATTTAAGAACGCTTAGATAAAAAATAAAAATAGGCCTCTGGTGTGGGACGCAACATGTGTCGACACCCTTGCGCCATCCCACCTTTCCTGTACGATGGAATGCGCTGGGGCGGCTGCTGCAGCTGCGGAAAACCTCAAACGGCGAAAATATTCCAATCTCATTGGAAGTTACATATTTGAGCCGTTTGGGGTTGAAACATTAGGTCCATGGGGTCCGAGTGCCCACTTGGTTTTTCGAGACATAGCCAAGCGGTTAGTCGACTCTTCACGTGACCAGAGGGCTGGCCTATTTTTTGGTCAAAGAATCAGCATTGCCATACAACGTGGCAATGCTGCCAGCCTTTTGGGAACTTTTCCCATTGACAGCGATGCAGACGAGTTTTTTGAAGCCCTCTGATTCTTTTTTCTATGTTTTTATAAACTTTACATACTTGTACATAATATATTAATTTTAGTGTTAAATAAGGAAATGTAAAATATTTAAGTTTCTGTAGATAATAAAGACTAAATCTAGTGAAAAAAAAAAAAAAAAAAAAATTGCTTCTATAGCTTCTTTACCACCTACAGGTGTGCCTCTTAAAATATTTCGTGGATGAATAGATACACCTTATATATACATACAAACATTAAATCATAAGGTAATATTCTAATATATATGCCAATTACAGGTAAACACAGCATTGACTACAACAAAGTTTTAGTATGTGCGCGAAAAATGGACCACCAGAGATACCATTACTAAAAAACATAACAACCGACTTTAAAAAAAAAATAACAATCGACTTCCTTGTCTTAGGATCCGTATTTAAGTTTTTTGCCACCGACTTCCGAAATTAAAGTTATTTTTCACTTTGTAGTGTTTTTTAATAAAATAAAATATCACAGTGTCAATAAAAGTTTTGTTTTCGACATCAATGCCCAACACGTGGCTAAAATATTGGCAGGTAATGTAATTTGATGCTGCTTATCGAATTTAAAACTTAAGCCATCGAAGGGAACGTACCTATTTCAAAAAATGCTATTGCCCTTTACGTCCCTTTGCATTAGTTATTACCTGTGTCGTAGCCATGCAACATCGATTTCCCTGTCGTTGCGTTGCACAGAGCTGTCGGGCGTCGAATTTAACAAGCACGTAAGTACGATGCACAAAAGAGATACAGAAGCAGCAAGTTTGGAATTTTAAGAATAGCTCATAGGGCGACGCTTTAACTCATTGATGGATTCCTTAAAAAACGAAAAATGAAAAGAATTCTAGCAAGGTTGGGGAAGGCTCAGTTTTTAGTACGATTTACTCAAGCATTTTGATAACAAAAAATCAAAAGTTAAAACTGTGACCTCCTACGTACGAGCCGAGCGAGCGAAGCAAGCGGTGCCGCGGTAGCGGCCGGCGAGTTCTAGAAAGGACTAGATTCAGTGTGTCGCACAAGCGTGCATTCGAACTATGGTGTGTCGCAGTACAGTTTTGTCGCACAAGTGTTATTCGCACATGCATTTGTCGAGCTCACATAGTACACTCTACTAATATTATAAAAGTGACAGGTGTATGTTTAGATGTTTGGTTTTTTTTTTACTAATCATGCAAAAATAGTTTAATGGATCATCATAATCATAATCATTTATTTGTCAGAATATGGTACATTATAAGGTCTTAGGATTAGTAGATGGCATCTTCACATTCTGCCAAGTGTGGCGTGCAAATATTAATTACATACATCATTAGTTCATTACACATCAAATGTTATTGGGTTAATAGTTAATTAACAATTATTGATTGCATAATTATGGATTAAAATTACAGTTTCAGGTATGTCAATCAGGTGATAATAATATAGTAAACACACAATTTATTTAGGATGTCAAAGTATAATTAAAATGTCAGATTAGATCAAGAAGTCAAAGATGTCAAGGAATACAGATTACAGTTAGGAAGTCAGAGTGGATGAAATTAGGCACACATAGTTTATTAACTGGATTAATACATAATTATAATACTTTTATCCCGGTAGTACGTTTTGTACGTTACGTTTGTGGGATAATTTTCGACCTCCACATGGGCACATCCGTTGGCAAAAACGATTTAAAAATAAATTATTTGACTTTATCAAGTAAAATAAAAAAACATAAACGTTAATTTATCGCCTGCTTATTAAACTTTTATGCTGTTTGTACACTAACAGATCAGACTAATCAGTGGTCGGCTTTTGGTTACACGTAGAACCACCCCAATCATTTCACTGGGAGGGCCGGTAGATGGGCAGTGACGTTTCTATCAACAGAGCCAACGTTAATTATTACTGTTCCTGGAACTACTGCTGAATATAGTCCTTAGCCCTTTGTCTTTGACGTACGTTTGTATCGGATATCAAAGCGTTCGCGTATTGATTGTGGTGGCTTGCGGCTGCAGTGATCAGTTCGCCTTTGTATGGCTCACTGACTGCAATAATTATCTCCAAGCGTTACATTAATTAAGACGATGTCCTGGAACGTAATATTAGACAGATTACGACGATGTTTATGAAAATTTGAACGTAAGAAACTCTTTCGTAACAGGCATGGACACATAAAGAAGGATATTTAGTACCGAACTAAAACTTCACGTGATAGCTTATGAAGCTCCGGAATAATGTACATTTTCATGGGTAAAAGAATTTTTTGAGTTTATCCATTACAAACCAGTTTAAAAACAATCAAATCTTACGTTTTCATAATATAAGTGTAAACTAAAGTTTTATTTGAATCTTACCAACTAGCTTCTGCCCGCAGATTCATCGTCAGATGTCGGATATTATAACACGGGAAGAGCTACCGAGATTAAAAGTATGCGACACCATATATCTTCTTGCCATATTTTATTGAAATCTGTTCACAGAATACAGGGTTTTTTTTGTGTATAGGAAATCATCAAATGACGTCTCCTGCTCTGGGTGAAGCGGAAGGGCGTGTCAAACTTTTACTGACTAAAACCCACCCGTGTTCCTTCAGTTGCCCATATGCCTGGGTCACGGTACCTCTTTAGAACTAATCTCGCGACCCCAGCAGGCATCGGTCCTAGCAGACCCCTTCAGTTTGCTGACATCTCTTTTTGGCGCGCGGGGAACACCACTCGCTGTCAACACGGGCCTGGTCCTTACCGGGCGGTGAGCAACCCATTGCTCGCCGCCCGCAAGCCCGCGCCTACAGTGGTCGGGAGTCCGCAATCGACTACCGACGCCCGGAGCGTCTCCTCCTGTGGTGGCTAGGGACGTGAGGGCGCAGAGACTGCCACTCCCTCACGCGCCCTGCCTCCTCCTTTGCGAGTATTACTGCTTCGCAGAAGGAGGTGACGGCTTTCCATGCCCTAGTACAGGGTTACTTTCGAATTTTTGTTCGTTATTTTTGTATTTGCATTTTTACAGTAATACAACAACAACTAGGCAACTAGGTAGTTAAGGTACAATAAATAACTAAATTAGTGAGATTAACGTTCTTCAATATTGAAAAAAAGAACGATTTTCTTGTTTCTATAAATAAATGACATGTGGAGGAAATTCCACGGTAGACTGTGAAATTTAAATTTTCTTACGTCTTTCAATTTGTATCTTGATTCATATACAGGATAATTTTATAACCAGTGCGCAAATTTTTTTTGGTGGTTCAGTATCAGTAATAGAACACATTTCAACAATTTTTTCAATACTTTTAGAAAAAAAAATATTCGATCTTAAATCAGTAATATGATATCGATAATAGGAATAGGTCAGTAACCGCGCGCCGGCGTAGGTACTTCGAAATTCTTAGAATTTTGACCGATTGAACAGGTGGTCTGTCCTTCACCTTCGCTGCCGCGCCGGCGGCGGCGCCGCGCGCAAGTTACCATAAAAACCAGTTTCAAAATAGACATCTTTTGTTAACGATAACTTAATTTTTTTGTACTAAGATATATCAAAATAAAAATTGCATGATTATTATCACTCGTTTAAGTTTCATTTGTTAAAATTTGCGCACTGGATATAAACTTACCTTGTATAATTTATGACCGTAACTAATCATCAATCCAACCCTCTATGATCATTTCATCATCATCATCATTTCAGCCGAAAGACGTCCTCTGCTGGACATAGGCCTCCCCCAAGCACCGCCACTTCGACCTATTCTGTGCTTCTCGCATCCAACGTATTCCTGCGGCCTTCACCAGGTCATCGGTCCATCTTGTGGGAGGCCTTCCAACGCGCATGATCATTTAATCCCACTAAAAGACTTTTTGATGAAATAGTCATTCAATGAGATTAAATAAATTTATAAGTTTGTACCGATGATTTTAATGATTATAATTCTAATATAACTTACGTGTTACTGTCATTGCACAATTGAATGTCGGGGGTTACCTTAGCGCACCTTATTACGCAATCGAGGCAGGCAGATGGACATCGATTGAAGAGGGTGAGCGTTTAATTACGATTAGGGGTGTGAATAAAGAGCGCTTTATCGAATGCATTGTGACATTATTGTGAGATATATGTATGTAGTGCAAATGTGATTGAAATATCCGGGAGGGAAAGCCCTAGGCAAACGTATAGCGACCTTATTAGTTCTTCAGAAAACTCAGGTGCATAGTACTCTCAACCGGCGTGCGTGTATGATCGTGTTATTGCACCTACCACTGTATGTTTCTGCATCACCCAAACTGGTAGAAAATGCCTATGGCATTAAGTCCGCCTCTGCGTATTTCCATTGTGTACAAGGCCAAAACGCAACCATAGGAATCTGCTCGCGTATATTTTGTAATTCATTTTTTAAACTTGTGATTACAATGTATACACGAATTTTGCGTACTACTTGTATATAGTTTGTAACGTAGACGCGCACGTGCATCTTTCCAATTTATACAAGGCCAGAATCCCACTATAGGAATTTGGTAGGACTTCTGATTGCCGGGCTTCGATTTAAGGGGTGTTAGGGGGGGAGGAGGGGGGAGGTGTAGAGCCTCTTCTGTGAAGGAAAAGTTTCGAACCCCCCCCCCCCCCCATTTTTGAGAAATATGTTTGTTAATATTCTAACCTAACTTTCGAATTTTCGTGTATCGATATCGATTTAAAGGCCGGAAGAGGTGTGAGGTTGACGGATAAAATGAAGGGGAAGTAGCAACGCTCGACAGGACACTTCGTTGACAGGGCTCGTCAACGGAATCAAGGCGTTTCCATAGGAGGTCACAGTTTCAACTTAACCTAACCTCCCCAAACCATGTCGTTTCTGGCACTCGCCGGCCGCTACCGCGGCACCGCTCGCTTCGCTCGCTCGGCTCGTGCATAGGAGGTCGCAGTTTTAACCTAACCTAACCTAAACTCCCCAAACCATGTCGTTTCTGACACTCGCCGGCCGCTCGTCTATACCTACAGGTTTAGTTTGCATGCGGAGTAGCACTGTATATTATGGAACAATTTAGTTACTTTGGCCACTACAAAGTATACACGAGTATTTGCGTACTACTCTTGTATACATTGGAAGACCTTGATTAAAAAGTGATTTCCAATCTATACGCGACTAGTTTCACACCCTTGCGTTCTAGCCTTGTACAGATTGGAAATACGCTCCGCCTCTGTACATTTTTTTTTGTACGTATAGCACCTAATAAATAAATTAAAACAAACGCAAACGAATATGGAAGAATAACAATAAAATATAAGAAGAAGAATAATAATAATAGCATGTGGCGTTTTGTTGTGTCTGCCTACTCGTACTGGAATAAGGCGTAAGTATGTATTTATGTTTATTTAGGTCATATTGTCTGAGGTGACACTGTATTTCAAATCAACGATTGAAGTCTATTGTCTGTAGTCGGACGTCATATCGGCTGAAATGAGAAGCATTTACTATATTACATGGATTACAGATTTAAATTAATTAAGAAACAAAATTATAACCTAAATTAACTAAAACTATTTACAAATTTAAAAAAAGCGTCGAAAAATCATCCGCATTGCTGTCGACTGGTAATGTACCTAAGAGAGTGGTGGCATTACCACGTTGTATGGAAATGCTTAGCCTCTGGTCAAGGTAAAAACCAGCTCTTGGCTCACGCGAAGTGTCCATCAGCCGTTTGGAAATCTCCTTGAATAGGCTAAGACCACTCGGACCCCACAGCTCGACTGTTTCAACCCCAAACGGCTCAAAAATATAATGACCAATAAGGTTATTATACTTACGCCGGTTTTCCGCAGCCACAGCAGCGGCACCAGCACAGCACGCCGTGCCAGGAAAATGGGATGGCACGGTCACACTAAAGGCCTACCAACCTTCCATGGAAGGTGGGTAGAAATGATGAATGATGATGTCAGCACTTCTATGGGTTATTTTTAAACTGTTCTAATCCTATGAAGTAAGACAATATTTTATTTGATTCTGAGTTGATTTCTGTCTTGCATTTATTTTAC
The DNA here is from genome assembly GCA_947507805.1 of Aporophyla nigra. Taxonomy (NCBI): domain Eukaryota; kingdom Metazoa; phylum Arthropoda; class Insecta; order Lepidoptera; family Noctuidae; genus Aporophyla; species Aporophyla nigra. The sequence continues at coordinate 5,914,455 of OX382305.1, forward strand.
AAAAAAAAAAGTAATGTTTAATTTATTTGTTTACAGTTTGTTATTTAATTTAGTACTCAGTTTAACTGCTGTATCACCATTTCTGCTGGGCGGGGAGCTTTGCCATAATCGCCACGCTTGGCAAGCGGGTTGGCGATCGCAGTATGGCGAAAAATGCATAGAGAACATTACTTTAGTAAGTCCCTTAGTCGCCTTTTACGACACCCAAGCGAAAAAATGGGATGATGCTATTCTTTACGTCTGGCACCACATAAATAGTTGTATAATAATACAGTTTATCACGATTTAACACGATGATGTTATAATAATACAGTTTATCACGATTTATCACGATGATGTTATGCAAAATACAATCTTTTACACACTTTTGATGTACTATCCCATAAGCTTAGGTTCCCTTCCCAGCAGGTTATTGAAGAACCTCATGTTCCTCATCTTGTACCGATACTGGCCCTTATTCTTCAGCCTGCCCATGTGCTGCAGAGTCCTGATGAGAGGTAGGAACCGGTACAGGCCGTTCAGTTCATCTCCCAAGCAGAACAGGAACGAAGACTCGATGTAAGCTGTAAATATAACGACATTACAAAATGGTTGTTGTAATTTTAACTTTTTTGCTGTGAATAAATATATTATTGTTATAACATAAGCCTGAATTTCCCCAAAGGGTTATGCAAAAGTATATCTATAATAGAGAGCATTGGCGGCCCAGTTACGCCCGTGGCTCACAAGTTATTGTGTGTAAATTATTTCATCACCACTGCTCTCAAAACGGTGAAGTAAAACATCGTGAGGAAACCGACATGTCTTTTTTTTTTTGGATGGGAAATCATCAAATGACTTCTCCCGCTCTGGGTGGAGCGGGAGGGCGTGTCAGACTTTTACTGACTAAAACCCACCCGTGTTCCTTCAGTTGCCCATGTGCCAGGGTCAAGGTATCTCTTTCGAACGAATCTCGCGACCCTGACAGGCATCGGTCCTAGTAGACCCCTTCGCTGCTGACATCTCTTTGAGGCGCGCGTGGAACACTACGCGCCGTCGACCCGAGCCTGGTCCTTACCGGGGGGCGAGTTACCCATTGCTCGCCACCCGCAAGCTCGCGCCTATGGTGGCCGGGAGTCCGCTATCGACTCCCGACGCCCGGGGCGTCTCCTCCTGCGGCGGCTAGGGACGTGAGGGCGCAGAGACCGCCACTCCCTCACGCGCCCCGCCTCCTCCTTCGCGAGCATTACTGCTTCGCAGAAAGAGGTGACGGCTTACAATGCCCTCTCGGTCCGTACCATGGCTCGCACCAGGGCCGGACGCGAGAGGTCGCCGCCGCCGAAACCGACATGTCTTAGAACCAAAAATTCAAAGAGATGTGACATCTACTATTCCGCACTGAACCTGCGTGGTGGATTAATGACCCAGTCCTTTTCACAGCTAGGAGGCCTGTGTCCCAGTGTTCTGTGTAATAAGGGGTGAGCCGATTTTGCGTTAGATCAACTGGGCTCAAATTCAGACTCCGAAGTTCTAATATTGCAATCAATCTATCTGCCTAGCCTTTTCGTAACTATTTTGGGGTCAGCTTCCAGTCTAACAGGATGCAGCATACCAGTATGTTACATGGAGCTATTCCTATTCGACTAGAGATGAGATATACCTGCCAATCTCCATACCCGGCCTTCAAGGTATGGGTATCGCCAAATACCTGGTACAAAAACTGGGTTTCAAAATACCTGTAAGTATTTGGGTGTGTTATGATTTCGATAAGTAAACGTATGCGATAAGTATGGGATACCTCCAACATTATGTAGGTACGACGTTTCAAGTAAGAGATATGAAGATGGTTATTAGTGAGTGCTAAATATTATATGCAAAATAACATTAATTTTATTTAAACTGACTAACTAGAGTAGCTGCGTAGTTAAAAATCACTTTATTATACACAATATATTTTTAAGGAACTCTTTGATATGATAAAAAATGTAATTCGTAAAATTTTTTATGCAATAACATTATTACGTAATTATATTCCTTAAGGACGTAGACATATGTATGTTTTTCTAAGTGAATTAGATCGTCCGAACGTTACTGAAGCACGAATGACGCTTCGGGTCCTGCCGTAAGCGGTCGGGTAGCTTCGGGTGGTTTCGGCGGACCGATGCTGCACAAACTGGCTGATACCTTGTGGTAGCGGTTCGTTTCGTACTAGCCTATACGTATGACGTCATACCTTCAAGGTATTTACCCAGTATTCCGGTCTGTACCTGGGCTGCGTACTGGGAAGCACATACTTGGTATATATACCTGTACCAGTATATACGCCTCACCTCTATATTCGACCTCCACAATCCAGTTACTGAGTAACGCGCTACCTTTGGTAACACTAGTTGTCAGACTTGTGAGCTTCTGTCTACCCGTAACCACCGTCAAAGATCTATGAACTGCAGCCAGTTCCAGCTGTCGTTCGCGGCTTAAGGTGTTTTGCTAGGCACAGAGAGGTATCGGTATGTAATGACAGTCACCTATTCACGCATTGACCATGGCAAGAACCTTCGATCGACCCGTATGGTTCTAATTATTTAGTCACGCATCCCTCCCTCACGGGCTTTTGATGTTACACCAATATAAATTGATATAAAACATCGTCAGATAAGAAACGCCGACCTCATCGTTTTTATTTTTTTAGTAGCCGTAGCTGTCCCACTGCTGGGTGAAGGCCCCCCTACTCTCTTTCTACGTCTCTCTATCCAGAGCTGACAAGGACCAAAGAGTCAAGCTCAACCCGCCGTCTCCGTCTGGGCCTACCGCTACCTCTTCTAGTTTAAAAAATATGATTATACGAAAACGACTTCCACAAATATTGTAAAATCATTTATCATTTATAGACATTCGGATTGCGCAACTGCATGGGGCTTTTGTTATTTGTGGAACTGTATGGGGCTGTATTTATTTTGAACAACATAGGTACATGTAATATCACTTGTTAATAAACGTAAATAAAAAAATAAATAAAAATAATAGTTAAAAAATAAATATAGTTTAAAAAAACTAAAAAACACGCTTCCATTGAAAACCAAACTAAAAAGTACAAAATAATAGAAAAAAAGCGTGGGATGCTTTTTAAGGTATTTTTTTATTGATATCAGGCACCCCACGCTTTTTTTCTATTATTTTGTACTTTTTAGTTTGGTTTTCAATGGAAGCGTGTTTTTTAGTTTTTTTAAACTATAATTTATTTTCTATTTTTTAGGGTGTTTCGAATTTTGAGACGTATGTTAGCGTAGTTTGTGACAGTTTTTTTGCTGTCCTGGTAACCCTGGCAAGGATAATGGCACAAATTTATGAAATTATTGCATTGTCATCGGTCCTTGACAGGTGTGCAAAGTTTGAATGAAATCTGGTCGTTTAAAGTGGGTCAAAATCGCGCTATAAGGAGTCGGTTACAAACAAACATACAAATATACAAACATACAAGTGAAGCTAATATAAAGTGTGTAAAAAGGTTTATTTCAGAAACTAGTACAACTTTTAGAGTAAATCTTACATAGGGTAACCTGTGCTAGGAGGTCCCGCAAGTATTATAACCTCACATCGTTTTTCCAGAAGGTGCTGGCAAGGTGGTACGTATAGTATAATCAGGAGCACTCACATTTGTACACTAAGCAACATCGGAGCCTCATTGAGCGCTGGAGGGCATAATACGATCTCCGGCCGCCTCAAGGTGAGGCGTGCAGGCAACAGACTAAGGGGCTTTGTTACCTGAACAGTGAAAGGCCCGAGACGGTCGCGCCGTGTTCCGTGTGCGCCTATCTTTAGAGGAAATTGCAGCCATATGCGGTCGCTGAGGGTGACGGGGTCTGCATGAATTCATGCCATACCTGGGCTGGGAAGAGTGACGAAATGTGCAAGCACTCCAGCACCACGACTAAAGGTACCAGCAGAACACCATGTGGTTTTAGTCAGTAAGTCAGTCTGACAGACTCCTCCATCCACCCCAGGGTGGAGGACATCCATGTGGATTTCCACACGATAGTCAAAACGAATAGCAATTACAATCAATATTACTTAATTTTTGGACTAATAATAATGAGACTTCGCAATTTAATTTAATAATTGCGAAGCCTCATTCCGCACATACTTCATCAAAATATGTTGCACATCTTTGTACTAGATAATCAATTTTAAAATACCTACACCCACATTCAATTATGCGTATGTCTCAAGTATTAAAAGTGGAGTCTATTGCCATTAGTCGCGTATTAAAAAAAAACCGGCCAAGTGCGAGTCGGACTCGCGCACTGTGGGTTCCGTACAAACCTGAAGGTATTCACGGTTTATGCATAAGGTTTATGTTTATGAAATTAAATGCTTTTTTTAAATTTTTATATTTGAGTTGATTGAATGAAAGGTAAATTGCGGGTTACGATTTATGACGTATTAAAAAAAACTACTTACTAGATCTCGTTCAAACCAATTTTCGGTGGAAGTTTACATGGCAATGTACATCATATATTTTTTTTAGTTTTATCATTCTCTTATTTTAGAAGTTACGGGGGGGGGGGGGGGACACATTTTACCACTTTGGAAGTGTCTCTCGCGCAAACCATTCAGTTTAGAAAAAAATGATATTAGAAACCTCAATATTATTTTCGAAGACCTATCCATAAATACCCCACACGTATGGGTTTGATGAAAAAAAAATATTTGAGTTTCAGTTCTATGTATGGGGAACCCCAAAATTTATTGTTTTTGTTCTATTTTTGTGTGAAAATCTTAATGCGGTTCACAGAATACATCTATTTACCAAGTTTCAACGGCATAGCTCTTATAGTTTCGAAAAAAGTGGCTGTGACATACTCGGACAGACAGACAGACATGACGAATCTATAAGGGTTCCGTTTTTTGCCATTTGGTAACGGAACCCTAAAAATCTGGAAAGCTTTCTACAAAGAAATTACATAAACTTAATATCAGGCATTGTTCCCCCGAAGGGCAGAGGTGTATCAAAAGTACAACCACAATAAAAAAATATTGATGGAAAACTCTGTAACACTTTTTCCGAACGTTCTAGGCTCGGGACATATATATACATTGACATATGAAAGCGAACAGGCGGTGTTCAAATCCTTATTCAGTCACAGGCATAACTATTATAATACTTTTGTCGGCGTACCTTTTATGCGGCATTTATTATGTGCGTCTTACAGCTGATTTTTTAATAGTCAGATAACTTTTATTTGAAGAATAAATCTGACAGTTAGACATGTTTTCTATACAACAGCTGTCAAACCGCAATAGTATTTATCAGATAAACGTTACCGCGACCGGTTTATTGAAAAATCAGCCCTTAGTTACACTTTTTTTAAATACCTTCAGGGTCTTATTTACGATGAAAGTAAAGTGCACCTTGTATGTTCGCCACGGAATCATAAATAATAAATGCTAAAACACACACACGAAAGCACACTTTCACATTGCATGCCATTTACATTCCATTTACACTTTATTTTACCTCATATTAACTTTCAAAGTATCTTGAATATTCGTTTTCAAAGGGCGTAATTGAAGAAAAGGTTTGTTATTACTATAAAGTGAAACCATAGTTAATGGAATTAAATTCCTTTTAAAGAAAAATGCTAGAACAAACATTCTTTGTTCAGGTAAAGTGCACCTTGTCTGTAAATTACTTATACCTGGAATTTTATCAAGTTACGTATCTACTTTGTCTGCCTAGTTTATTAAATGAATTCCTAGGGCACATCAACTTAACTAGAAGAAGGACCCTTTTTAAAATGAAATTAGTGAATACTACATGATGATATTTTATTTATAAGGAAACTACTTACGAGGTATTCAACTACAAAATGAATAATATCGGATAAGGCATATGAGAAAGGGTAATTGATCACAAAGAATTGTCATTTATTTAGTGGGAAAAGCACGGCTGTATGCCCGAAAGAATTGACAGTCAACATCTGCCTACGCTTTTCCTATGTTTGGGATCACCTTCCCTTCTAGCTGTATGTAGCTGATTTCCTTTATTTTACATGAAAAAACTGCCTACCTGACCTCCACAACCAGTGAATGGGTAGTTGGATTTTCGGATGCTGACGACTCGTAGAAACTGTCTAAGATCTTCGGATGACAGCGGAGAACAACGAGCTTAACGTACTTTTCGAAGCACGGAGAGACCTTGGTATTCAAAGATTGTCGCCCATCCGTGGACCGACTGCAAGCTTAATTTTATCGAGTGACATGTGCTGCTGTTATTATTTAGTCACAAGCTTTGAAGAGTTAGACAGTACATTCACATGTCACTAGTTGAGTTGTGTTTTTATAAATGACTTCATAAAATAATATTTCATATATTTTTATTGATAAATTAAACTGTAAGTACGTTTGTACACCCACTTTTACACGTCAATCATATTTTTAAAACTAAATAAGGTCGGCTATTCCTATCTTATTACTCTCAAAAGAAAGCCCAAAACAACTCACAGTTTCTTTTAAAGTCCAGATATTATCTTGGACAGATCATATGAAGATTAGTGTCTGAAATGATCTTTTGAGGAAATCACCACACAGATTGAGTGGACCTGTCCAGTCAATGCATGCATTTGTCAATTTGGTAACCCATTACACGGATTAATAGGGGTGTACCAACCTATACACTACATACACACAATATCCATTAAAGTGCACTCTTCCATTTGGCTAGTCAGTCATGCTAATCGAATGCTAAAAGCCACCCTCTGGCCAGCGTTAATCCGTTCCACGCCTGGTTGATGGGACTATCGAAAATTGATTTTGGTAAGCCATTTTGGGTTTGTTCTTTTTATTTTGAATGCACACGCTGTTGTTTTGAACTCGCCAGTGGCGAAAGTTTATTTTTATAAATTGATTGACACGTGGTGAAAACATAACTTTCGTGACTTTTTAGGATTCTGTACCCAAACAACCGCTTCGAAGCCTATTACTAAGACTTCGCTGTCCGTTCGTCTGTTGCTGAAAAACCCGATTTATTGGGTACCTACAGTACTTATAGGATTTTGATAAATCTTTTCATTGCGTCTCTACACCCTAAGAGGATTAATTTTCTATCCTTTCATGTTTTTAGCACGACTATGAGATTACTATTCTAAAGAAACTGAACAGATTTATAAGATAAGATCATTTATTTGCTATATGAAGGTATCTACGTAAAATATATTAAAACAATATTACGTGCTTTACTTAGGATATATTTTCTTAATGAAAATGCTAACAGGTACATGAGATTTTTCTCGAATGCTCCATTGTTCTGGTAGTAAGGCTATGTCAGCAATTTCATATTTTATCTTCTTATAGAAGATTTCTTAGAAAATTATTTCTTGGAAAATTGTCTGCTCTTGCATCCTACGCAGCTTAGGGTAAACACGGATTATGAAAGAATGAAGCGCTAATGTGCAGTTGTACTTAATAAAAATGTTAAAATACCAGACTTCGCAGAGCCCAATCCTGAAGAATACAATTTTTCACAAGATTTCTTTAACTATATGACGAAAGTAAGTATGTATGACGTAAAGAAGGATTTATTTTTAAGGGCTTATGGTAATTCATTATTTTAGCTTATAGGAAATTCTATCGGACACAAAACTTTATATGGGTCTAAATTCCTAAAACAACCGACATCCAAAAAACGAAAAAAGCACTACGAAGTGATAAATAATTCGTTCGGAAATGTTTTGGATTTTTTGCCAATTACATCCAAAAAAAATTTTTTTTTAATTCGTAGTGATTTTTGGAACACTTTTGTTTAAAAAAATATATATAATTTTTCACTATTAGTATTGTAATATTATCCCACATAAATTCGCATAACTTCACTTGCTGCTGTATCCAACTCAACAAACACTAATCAAAACTTGACCAAATTTATACCTTTTCAAACCAAAGAAAATTTTTCTAATCGATTTGTAAATGACGTACTTCTGAGATAACAATTAATAATTTATACAATAACATTTAAAAAACAATGAATTGAGAACCGCCGCCTTCTTTGAAGACGGTTAAAATGAAAAATGTTTGGCACACTTCGCTGAAACCTGTAACAACTGTTGACTCGTTATTATGTTCCGCTGACTTACTCACTTACTTATTTATCACTTTGCAATTTTTTTGGAAGCCGGTTGTCTTTTCTTTAAATAAACTTTTTTGTTACACTTTTTAGTGGTATCTACCCCACACAAATTCATATACATACCTTTACTGGTTAAGTCAATGAAAAATACAATTATAAATTGTAAATTATTATAACATCAACAAAATAAATTAAGTGGAAAAAATATGTATTGTTGAAGTTAACTCAAGAAACACTGACCAGAACTTGAACAAATTTATATGGAACCACTCCATAAGTGTATCCTTTCAAACAAATGAAGATTTATTTAAATCGGTTCATAAGTTCTGAGGTGACGAACAATTTAAAAAAAGAAAAGCAACGGAATTGGGAAACCTTTTGAAGTCAAGCTGTATAGTCAATTTATAATCTCGCGAAATAGACTGAAAAGGAAGTAATGATGTTCATAACTATACGGTGACAAGTACATACCTATCAGAATTTATTCAGGACTAGCTTCTGCCCGCGACTTCGTTCGCGTTAAATTTCTTGTTCCCTCAACCCTTCCCGTCGCGTCGAATCGCCTACCCGTGCGATTTTCTCGGTTTTTGCAACATTGTTCATTACTGCTCGGCTCTTCTTGGTTGTAGCGTGATGTTTTATAGCTTATAGCCTTCCTCAATAAATAGACTACCTAACACAAAAATATTTTTTCAATTCGGACCAGTAGTTCCCGAGATTACCGCGTTCAATCAAACAAACAAGCAAACAAACTCTTCAGCTTTATAATATTAGTATAGATTAAAACCTATATTAAGCATAAATATAATAACTTTGTTTATTAAAAATCATATGAAGCTTAGTCGGGTCGCACGTGTACTTAATTCTTTATATACACACACGTGCACACATACGTACTGAATATAGTACTATGAAAAGTAGGTATACGAATGAGCACTCCATTCTTACTCAATCTTTGTTCGAAAATAAACAAAACTTATACCTATATATAACACTTATACGTCAGATAAGTAGGTTCGCAGACGCGCTAGTCTGTATAAAAGCAAAAGATCCCTTTGAAGTCTTATTTGAAGCTCTTCATGGAATTTTTAAAAGGGATCGTTATTATTTTTTCTAAGGATTAGTGTTGCAATTAAAAAGGGATTATTCTTGTGTTGCAAAAATACGAGTAGTATTAATGCCTCTTGTATTTTGATGCGACTTTTTTAATTTGTAAGTGATCTGGTACGTTACTGTAAGTGTATATGATAGGGGGTTAGCGTGAACCAGAGTGTCAATGAATGTTATTGCACAGATTTTGAGATAAGATGGATCACAGTATCTTTGCGAGCTCTAAAATTCACAGACTATAAAACAGTGAATTACTCATGATTATTTAAACTTTTGTCTTCCTAATTGCATAATGCCTCCTAATTTATAATGTGGATATGGCAGCTACCACCATGGACATAGCAGATTATGTATTAAGTAGGACACAAGTAATGATATCACCTGAGAAAATTAATATGAAGAAACGCAAGGGTTATGAGGCATACAAATTTTTAATTCCTAAAATGAAACTACCAGTTTTTATGGATAAAAATATATGGCCGGAAGGTGTGTCTTTCCGGCAATTTATTGAATTTAAAAAAAAACCTTGAATGGATAAGCCTGTTAAGCTAATAAGTTTTAATTGTAAAAGTGTTACGACTTCAGTTGATTGTATCAGACGACTATGCGACACTGCGGACGTTATCGCACTGCAGGAGACGTGGTTGTTGCCGCATGATCTTGCCTTTTTGGGAAACATACACAATGACTTTGCATTCACCGGAAACTCGGCAGTGGATACGGCAGCAGGTGTACTTCGTGGTCGACCCTATGGAGGTGTAGCACTTCTGTGGCGGAAGAGTCTGTTCTCGATGGTTAGTGTTATAAAGTGCAGCAGTGTTCGTATCGCGGCAATAAAAGTGAGTTTGTGCGACAAAGATATGCTAGTATTTTCGGTTTATATGCCTACCAACTCCAGTGACAATCTCGTCGAGTTTACTGACTGCTTGAGTGAAATCGCAGCTATAATCGACAGCAATGGTATAGAAACTGTTTTTATGTTGGGTGACTATAATGCACATACTGGCGAGCTATTCCATAGTGAACTACTTAAGGTCTGTGAGGAACAACAGTGGTTATGTGCTGATGTTGAGTGCTTGCCGAGTGACTCATACACTTTTGTGAGTGACGCGCACGGGTGTAGGCGCTGCCTTGACCACTGTATTACGACACAGGCCGCGCAACGGACACTCGTTAATGTTAAGGTACTGTACGATATATATTGGTCGGATCATATGCCTATAGAGGTAGAATGTAATCTAAAGTTAATTACACCTAATATAGTATTACCTAAACCTGACAGTAGGTAATAATATTGTCTGGGGGCAACGTGACTCAACTCAGATAAGTATGTATGAGGAAATGTGTAATGAGGGTTTACGGGAAATAGATTTCCCGCACGCATTCAGTCACTGTGCGGACTTTCATTGTAGGAATGTGAACCATAACATTATTCTGGAAGATTTATACAGTAACATAATATGTATTCTCCAACAGTCCGCTGAGTGTAGTGCGGCGGCGAATAAGCCCCGAACGTATAAACCTGTGCCAGGGTGGAATAAACATGTAAAAATAGCTTACGAGGAGGCTCGCGTAGCTTTTCACGGTTGGCAGTTATGTGGTAAACCAGATACGGGTATTGAATATAATAAAATGCGTGATACGCGGAGAAATTTCAAAAGTAAATTAAAATGGTGTCGTAGTAATGAAAAACAAATTAAAATAGATTTAATAGCTGAAAATCATAAATCTAAGGACTTCGTAAATTTTTGGAAAAACTCGAATAAACTGAATCCAAGGTTGAGCCTCCCCGTAAGTGTTGGTGGTAAACATGATCCCACACAAATTGCGAATATGTTTGTAGACCAATTTAAAGTGAAGGCCTTAGCAAATTCCTCTGCTGGTTATGTGACGCAGGAGGTGACTGGCGCTGATGTGGGCATGGCGCGGGGATTGAATTTATCTGCTAAAGATTTCAAGAATGTGATAAAGAATATGGTTAGAGGCAAGTCCCCGGGACATGATCACCTTAGTGTCGAGCACCTTAAGTATGCAGGTGTACACTTGCCAAGAGTATTGTCGATGTTTTTTAGACTGTGTGTGAGTCATTCTTACCTGCCCAGTGCACTTATGCGAACTATAGTTGTACCTGTCATAAAAAATAAAACCGGTGATGCTGCTGATCCCAGTAATTACAGACCAATATCCCTGGCAACGGTCATAGGAAAGGTGCTGGATAGTCTGCTGGATACGTACATGGCCCCCAGGATTGACTTGCATGATGCACAGTTTGGCTTCAGGCCTGGGCTGTCGACTGAAAGTGCCATTATGTGTTTAAAGCGGACTGTCCGGTATTATACGGATAGGAAAACGCCTGTTAATGCCTGCTTTTTAGATCTGTCCAGGGCATTCGACCTTGTGCCTTATGACCAGCTGTGGGATAAGCTAAGGAATGAGAAAAAAGTAGATTTTCAGGTCACGTCATTATTAAGTTTCTGGTATGAGAACCAAATAAACAATGTTAGTTGGGCAGGGGCTATGTCCGAAGAATATAAATTGAAATGTGGGGTGAGGCAGGGGGGAATCACCTCCCCTCGCCTTTTCAATTTATATATAAACCAACTGATTGTTGAGCTCAGCAATACTGGTGTTGGCTGTCATATTGACGGAGTTGCTATGAACAACATCAGCTATGCAGACGATATGGTCTTGCTGAGCCCATCAATCAGTGCATTAAGACGTTTGCTGAAGGTCTGTGAGAACTATGCGGTGACTCAGGGGCTTAGGTATAATGTCACTAAGAGTGAGTTACTTGTTTTCAATGGTGGTGCCAAAAGATACTTAAATGTTCCTTGCATCTCATTAGCAGGTACACCCTTGAAGCAAGTCTCAAAATTTAAATATCTGGGCCACTGGGTCACTGAGGACCTGTGCGACGATTTGGATATAGAGAGAGAGCGTAGGGCGCTGTCTGTTCGAAGTAATATGCTGGCCCGTAGGTTTGCAGGGTGTTCTTACGACGTTAAAATGACGCTTTTTCGAGCCTACTGTCAGACTTTTTACACCTGCAGCCTTTGGGTCAAGTATACGCAGAAGGCATACAGCGCTCTGCGTGTACAGTATAACAATGCTTTCAGGATGCTAGTGGGGCTGCCGCGGTATTGTAGCGCTTCGGGTATGTTTGCCAATGCGAGAGTGGATGATTTTTATGCCATTATTCGAAAACGATGCGCTTCTCTCCGGCACAGAACAGATACCAGCACCCACGGCATGTTGAGAGCATTGAGTGACCGGTGGGACTGCCCGATGCTTGGTCGATGGGTGAGACTGCACACACAGATCGGCTCGACTAGATAGCCGTACGTGCATTTTATTATATTTCTATTATGTTATTATTATTATTATGCCTATTTGTGATTCTTATGTGTGTGTATTGTGTTATTTTTATTATGACATTATTATGTTGTTGTTGTTTCCGATTATATTATTTTTGTTAGATGCCTTTGTAATTAATGAATGCTTATGTTTTGATGTCAATATTTCTAGTAATTCTATGGACTTTAACGTCTGCGAATAAATGATTATTATTATTATTATTATTTTTCATTGACATTTCTCAGCACCCTAGGGTTCTGGACCTTTTGAAGGCGTACGAGGGGCCGAAGCCAACTCGCAGAGGCCCCTTAGACAATTTTAAATGATGAGGGGGCACCAACCGACGTTTATCTCTGTATGCACTATGCAAGTGCATCCAAAGACAATCCCCGGTTGGAGAGAACTATTACAGAATATGGAAACAAAACAAATTAGGCTATGGATTTGGATTTGGATGGCTATAGTGGATTGGTAACCGCAACTATGGGAGGACTATGGCCCCTGCCTGATCAATGTTTTGTATACACGGATAAAATGGCAAGGGGTGACTTGCACACTCAATAATGGGCCCCCGGGTAACGTCGCTAGCACATAGTGTCGTAGCGACAAAGGGGCAACACTTCCTGAGGTGCTTGAGAAGTGGAGAGGTATTCCACGGCTTTCAGAACAATCCCAGAGCCTGGAAGATGGTCAAGATCCCTACGAGCACTTACTGGAATACTTCCTTTCGCCGAGCACGTTTGCTATTGCGAATCTCCACTCAAGCCAGCCAATAAAGGCAAGAATGAGGTGGGAGCTCTGAACCTCGTCAGTATTCACTCCAGCCAGCCAATAAAGGCAAGCCAGAGATGAGGAACAAGAATTCTCCCGGGAGATAGGGTCCGTGGGGTCGCTACTGCCCAACAGCTCGCCACATGCTGCCCTGCGGGTTTATTATTATTATCATCATATATGTTAATATAATCTCGGGATCCTAGGATCCCGGTCTTTTGGAAGGCTTACGAGGGGCCGAAGCCAACTCGCAGAGGCCCCTTAGAAATTTTAGATGAAGTGAGGCACTAACCGACGATTATCCCCGTATGCACTATGCAACTGCACCCAAGGACAACCTCCGGTTGATGTTGGACTATTGCAGGATGTGGAAACCAAGATGCTGGACTATGTATTTGGCTGGCTAAAATGGACTGGTTACCAAGAACTATGGAAGGCCTATGGCCCCTGCCGCATCAATGTTTTGAATATACACGGATTAAATGGCAGGGGGTGACTTGCACACTCAATAATGGGCCCCTGGGAAACGTCGCTAGCACATAGTGTCGTAGCAACAAGGGGGCAACACTTCCTGAGGTGCTTGAGAAGTGGAGAGGTATTCCACGGCTTTCAGAACAATCCCAGAGCCCGGAAGATGGTCAAGATCCCTACGAGCACTTACTGGAATACTTCCTTTCCCCGAGCACGTTTGCTCTTGCGAATCTCCACTCAAGCCAGCCAATAAAGGCAAGAATGAGGTGGGAGCTCTGAACCTCGTCAGTGTTCACTCCAGCCGGCCAATAAAGGCAAGCCAGAGATGAGGAACAAGAATTCTCCCGGGAGATAGGGTCCGTGGGGTCGCTACTGCCCAACAGCACGCCACATGCTGCCCTGCGGGGTTATTTTATTATTATTATTATTATAATGCATAACCAGCCTATCATGTGCCTACTGCTGGGACACAGGCCTCCTCTCAGTGAGAGGGAGTGGGCCGTATACTATCACGCACACCAAGTGCGGGTAGCTTTAGTTCTAGGACATAACGATTTCCTCACGACGTTTTCTTTCACCGCTTTAAGAGCAGTGATGATGAAATAATTTACACAAAACAAAGCACCAGTCTGAGTTCGAACCTACGAGTTGTACTCTCTCTAATTAATTATAAGCAAAAAAAAAAACATACTTATGAGTCACCTTTAACGTCCCACAATGAAAACCAACTTCGCATTTAAATTCAAATATGAACTCTTACAAAGTTACAATACTTCAAACAAATCGAAGTAGTTGTCTATAAAAAACTTTTCAACAGCTGTACCAGTTCCCATGTAAAACGCAGCGAAAATAGTCTGAATAATAAATAACGTAGCAATGGCTAAGCGTAGATGCGACTACGACTTGTTACGGTATTAGTAACAATTACATTTCATACAACGATTATTTCATTTTACATATGACGCAGTAACTTTTACTTATAAAAATACTTCTTTAGTAACATAAAAAATATCGTAGCCAGGGCTTCTACGGCGTAGGCGCATCTACGAGTTGCTACGGTATTCGTAGTAATTAGAATTTCATACAATGATTATTCCATTTTACATACGACGCGCGACGCAGTGATTTTGTTACTTAAAAATTACATATGCAGTAATTTAATAAATGTCGTAGCAATGACTGCTACGGCGTAGGCGCGGCCACGACTTGCTACGGTAATCGTAGCAATTAGTTTTCATACAAAAATTATTCCATTTTACGTACGACGCAGTGATAATGTACCAACATTTATTTTAAAACATTCCACCACGCTTTGCTTCCAACAAGGGTAAGGCAGAAGTGTAACTATAGTATAGCATACATACAACTGCCGGCGTATTCTTCAAAAAACTCACCGTGAAATCTTAAGTACTGTGAGCTTGAAGTGAGCTGTTAATAGTGTCAATTCCTTAACTCAGATGGAGTGACTCACTACAGAATGGACACAAGCTGGTTACTAGTTCAACGACCTTGACCTCGCTGAAGAGCATTATCATTACGGTATACAATATGTCATTTTAGGGTGTCCCCTTCCAGCCTTTTCAGATCTTGGTTAATAGCCTTTCACTCATCCTCTCATGATGACAAAATTATCTTGTAATAATAATAATTATTAGTAGGTATATAGTATTTTTTTTCCATTACATCTTGTTTTAAACCTAAACCGTTAAGGTTTAGGTTTAAAACAAGATTTGATAGTAAAAACATAAAATTACTTAAGTTAAAATTCACAGATATAAAATCAAAATACAAAACTGTTATGACTACACTTCATTGCATTCTAAGTTAATTAGTGCTCAAGCGCTTACTGTGAAATTCATCCTTCATTTCATAGTGGAGTTTTGAAAATAATTAGAAATTTCTGGAAATGTACCAATTAGTGCAAACGAAGTTATTATGCAATTCAGGCTTTAATTTTATCTCTGCGAATGAAATGTAACTAAATATTATTTTATACGACCTCTTCTAAATTCTATTTCAGTTTATGAAATCAACGTTTCTTGCTAACTTTAAAAAGTGTTCGTTTCTAAGGATTCAGGGGAAACTCAAAGATTGCACAACGGAAAGTTGAAGATATTTTTTTAATGCTTCTTCGTTAACTTTGCAGACGTTTCAGAAGGGTTTATTTCCATCTGACTTGTTTATATGGAGCATCGTCGAAAGGCTTCACAATCATAACTTTTTGAACGAAGGCGACGAAGTTCAAGAAACATTTCCTTTTTAATGTAAAACAAGTTTAACGATGGAATTAAAATCACTGCTGTTTATCTAAACTACAATATAGTACCTTTAAGTTGATGTTTGGAAACTTTAAAAGAGACCATGTCTTCTGAGTTTGTTTTTGGCATTTCCTCTCAACGGTCAGTCAGCTAGGCAATACAAGCGTCATCTAGGTTTAAAATATTTACAGAAAAATTTATGTAAAAGAATACAAAGTATCCCAGAAAGCCTACTGACAGAAATAAACATTATTTTCTTTGTTGCTACGAGAAAATAAAACAATGATGCGAAAAATAACATCCACCGGATTTCTGCCCGGGTCCATTACAATAATGACTAATTAAATCCATTCCTCATAACAACAGAAAAAAATATGACGTATTTATTGGAGGAAAATATCAGTTTCTAACGCTTCGGGGATTTACGCTAAAACGCAGAAAAATATCGCTAATTGGCTATCAATAAGATTAAAAATACTCCTACCCGCCTCATGATATCGATCGTAGTCCGTAACCTAGCAGCACATCTTAAGGGGGTGTAAAATATATTGTGAACATTTTCTGTTTCGTAAATAAGACTTTATCATAGAAAATAACATGGGGAACATAGTGCTGCCTTTGTGTGAGTGTCTGTCTTACAGACTGTATCAAATTACAAAATGGTGCTGTATATCGTCGGAGGGGTCATAGCGTCATACACTATTAGTAAAAACGGGTTTCATTTCAAGAAGTTCAACTACATTCATTGCGGTATTTACATTGTTGAGCAGACAAATCTTTCGAACATATGAAGCAATGGCTTATCAATATTTTACAAAATGATTTAGATTGTGACGGTGTTACGCAATTAAGGTGCTGTCTCGCCAGTCACCCCTTTTCGCCGGAGTTCAACCCGCCAAAAAGTTTTGTAACCGAGGGGAAAATTGGACGGAGTTTTACAAACGTTGTGAACCTATTTTGAGGATACTTTTTGTTTATTTTACTTTTGAAACGTTTTACAGTTAGCTCACACGACATGTTCGATTGTTTTTTTTATTTAAAATAAAATTAACGCTCGATGTTTCTGAACTATTTTTAAAATTGGTATGAAACGTGGTGCCATGCCGTCCGGCCGACGCGAGGACTTAGGCCAATTTCATCGGCGCGCAACTGATATTAAGTTACCGTCTTGTTCATAAGCGTTGCTTGAAGTTATGAAATGTTTAAATGTCAAAAATGTATGATTAAACAGACACTTAGCTATTTAAAGCAACGTTTATAATTACGGGGGATAATTAACTGGAGTGTATAATTTCACTAGCACTTGACTTATTTCTTGTACAATGCGCTGGAGTTATCACGTTGTTTTATTACTGTAGTTACTCACAAGCTTAAAAACGTTATTAAATCATTGGTATTTTCGAGCACGTTTTACGAAATTCTCCTTGAAAAGTTCCATCCGACATTACAAATAATATACCTAAGATCTACCAAACTTTGAAACGATTTAGTTCCGTATATTCGACTTGAATTATGTTTGATGCACAGAGCCACTATTAATCAATGTTCACACTTCGAGATTGATAAATACTTAGCTTAGCAAGCCGGCAATATCAGTCAGAGTCATGTCTGCCATCAGTTAGGAATATGATCTCATAGGTGTACAATAGATTGCATAGCAAGCAACTGACGTTCGTATTTGTGGGGGAGATGTTGCTACATGTTTTCGTTACTTGGTATTGACATTATCTATATACATTATAAATTATTATTAAATTCAGTTTTCGTACCTGTTTTTGTGATTGTGTAGTTCTTTTACTTTACACAACGGCTTTTAATGCAATTTTTACCAAACTTTTGTGAATTTATTCCCATAAGATTATGTGCATAATACAGTAATATGTTCATGATGTTATAACTTGTTAGATTTTATGTTTGCCCGGTGAAACCTTCGCAAGATATTCCCGCAACACCTTACTTCTTGGACATTTAGGAGTCGCAGCGATAGAGATGTAAACTAGTTAGAGAATTACCTGAACTCTCAGATGTGTAACTCTTTCCTTCCCACCTCATCTTGCACTGTGCGACGTCCATGAAGCAGTGATTCTGGAACATGAGTGACGGCTCTCTGGCCACTATACCGGGCACGCCACACACTGGCGCGTAAGTATCTGGACATTCCTGGAAAAAAAAAACAGCAATTTTATATCATACCAGCTTCTGCCCGCGGCTTCGTCCGCGTAAATGTCGAAAACTTCACCATTTCAACCCCTCATTTCACCCTCTTAGGAATAGAATTTCCAAAAACCCCTTCTTACTGGATACCTACTCCTCACAAAGAACACACCCTCCAAATTTCAAGTCTGTAGGACTAGAGGTTTAGGCTGTGCGTTGATATATCAGTCAGTCAGGACTTTGAATTTTATATAAATAGATTAGCATCTCGCCTCTACTTTTTTAAGATTTAGGAAAAGCGAAGATTGATCTATTACAATGTTAGTTTAAGTAATGTATTGTGAATATACACTTTCACGAATAAATTGTCTAAGTGATGGTGAAAACCGCAACAAAATCTGTTGCTTGTTTAGAAGAACAACGCGGTAAAAACGGCACGAAATGTGACTTCAAGTTATAGTAGGAATGTGTACACAGAAGATATTAATAAAAAGGATGTTTAAGTTATTTAAAATTACACAGTCAATTAATACAAAAAGGATAATTTATATTTTTTTTTTTTTTTTTTTTTTAAGTTATTTTATTTTATAACTGACAAAATATTTAAGTAAAATACCTAATCAGCCAGGCTCGGTAGCTTTCAATTAGAGTACAGCGTAACATAAAAAAATGAAAATCAATTATGTATTTGTCAGCTCATCACGATCACTACCAGCCAGGCCTATGTTGGTCAGGAATCCGACTGATTGAAATCCAATTTAGGATACACATCATGTAATTTGGTAACTGTCATTTGCATTCAATATCCACCCTTGTTGCCTGCAGCGTTTAATTCCGGCGTGCAGTAGCTACGTCAGAATCACAACATTTCATCACATTGGATTAAAAAAAAATTAAGCAGGAACCAATATTGAATGTCATATACAACTTTCAGGAGAGATAAGTTAAAAATCATTTACAACTTTTTTTTTTACAAAATTGTTTGATGCTTGTAAAAAGATTTTTAATATAATATTAAATAGAATTTAAATAAAAAAAATCAACAATTTCTCGCTTCAGATTAATCCTAGCAGGTACCTATTTTGGATTATTCTGTGAATTTTTCGTCAATTTTCTTTATTAATTTATAGAATTATGTTTCGTTTAAACCTTCTGGGTGCTACGTTAACTGTTTTTAACCGACTTCAAAAAGGAGGAGGTTCTCAATTCGGATGTTTATATATTTTTTTATTTTTTTATGTATGTTCGGCCATAACTCCGTCACATATAGACGGATTTACAAAATTCTTTTTATGTTCGAAAGGGGTTTATTCCGAAATGGTCCCATATAAATTTCATATAGATCTGATGATGAGTTCCAGAGATAAACACCGGAACTCTTTAAAAAATGACAGCAAATCAACCGCGATTTCTGCTATCGCATAAATATGCATTGTTTGTTTGGAATTAGTGCGGGGTGGATACCACAACTAAAAATTTAAAAATAAAAACTTTTTTACAAAAAAAAAAACAACCGACTTCCTTAAAAACACTACAAAGTGAAAAATAACTTTAATTTCGAAAGTCGGTGGCAAAAAAACCATAAATACAGATCCTAAGACACCGACTTCCGAAATTAAAGTTATTTTTCACTTTGTAGTGTTTTTAAGGAAGTCGGTTGTTTTTTTTTTTTTGTAAAAAAGTTTTTTATAAGCACAACACAATATTTTAACAGGATTATCAAAACAATGAAACTTGTATTGTTTAATTAGCTTCATATTATCTGACGGACTGACTCTTTTATAATCCAAAAGTGCCTTTAAATGGTTTAACTGAAATTTTATGCTTTGAGTTTGATTTTAACAAATTATTCTATATCTATATTATTACTTTAATATTATAAAGATGATGAGTTTGTTTGTTTGTTTGGTTGAACGCAGTAATCTTAGAAACTACTGGTCCGATTTAAAAAAATATTTTGGTGTTGGGTAGCCTATTTATTGAGGAAGGCTATAGACTATATAACATCACGCGGTCAAAAGGAGAGGAGCAGCGAGGAAAAATGGATGAAAACTGGCAGGCAATTCGATACGACGGGAACGGTCAGGGGAGCAAAATTTTGACGCGGATGAAATCGCGGGCAGATGCTAGTATATTTAATATTGAGAATATTTAAGCAAAATGGTTGCCAGGATGTCCGCTCCGGCGCTAATAGGGAACCGAATAAATTATATATAACCGATAAGTCGGTTGCTACTCGACGTATCATGGACGTAGTTGTTGTGCCTCTAGTTATTAATAACTTAATCTGTCGTACTTACAGATGGACATTTATGATAGCAGGATGACAACGTCGGCTTGTGATAATAATCGTCGCTGATATTCTTTGGTATATGGATCCAAGGGGTAAACACTTTGATGGGACCAAAGATCTGGATCATTCTCTTTCGTGTAGACTCGTTAAACATCGGCTGTATGTCCCTCATCGGTAAATCTAGAATGTGGGTTGCGGCGAAAAAATGTCTGATACTTTCATTAATGTTTCTAGGGTCTAACATCGATCCATCAACTATAACAAGATTCTTTGTTTTGATAGGATTATTTGGTCCATTTACTGCGGTTGTCACAGGAGATTCTTCCTCATCAAATATTTCATCTTCTTCTTCTAAGCTTGGGTCATTTGAACAGATAAAGAAATCAGTGATGGTGAATTGTAGTTCTTCGTGTTCCTGTCTACAGTTATGTCTGTTCAGCCGGCATTCATTTGCAAAAGTTCTGATTTTGAATCCTTCGCCATCTGGTCGGATGCCGCACACTGGATTACCACCCTCTGTACAGTCAGCACAAGTATTGACAAACTGAACATGCTCAATGTTTTCTGACTCTGCCGCTGATTTACCAGTACAATGTTTCATATTAATTATGCCGTAAGCTGCAACAAGTTAAAAGAGGTAGTTATTACTGTTGGCGAGATCATAAAATATTCTTTGTGAGGCTTTGGCAAGGGCTCGCGCGAGGGCGGCGTCGGCGCCAGAGCTTTTAATATTTGACGCGATGCACGTATCGATCGTTACATTTTTCAGGAAATGGTGGTGGATGGTGGTTCCAATGTCAGAGTACTTAGGAACTTGTTGTGCGTGTTATTATTGGGGTCCAGGTAAATCATATGCGAATTTAGTTTATACAGAATTTGATAAATATTTAATGTAGGTTCACAATAACTTGGTTATAACTAGTAAAGTAAATTAGGGCGTGGCAGGGCGATGGTATGTAAGCGACTGATGAGCCCGGCGCGGGCCCTCCTGTACAATATCAAAAATGCAATTCAGCTATCAGCATCGCTAGGGTAGCTACAAACTCAACAGGGCGTCATATCGCTAAAATAAAATAAAACCACCTCACGCCGTGTATTGCCTTGTCTTGAGATCTAGCTACGGCAGTGCCATTTTAACAGTGGCTTTATTCATTTGATCTTTAGGTACTTAGAATGACATTCTCTCGACAACCGAAGAATACGTCAGACAGTGGCGTAGGTATAACCTATTTAGAAGTACCTACCTTACAGCAAACACAACACACACAATAGGTAAGGATGTTTCATAAACAATAAAAGCCTTATGTGAACCAATATAAACCAAAAACATCAAAATCAGTTCAGTAGTTTAGGCTTGAGGAGGGTGCATACTTAAACAGCAACTGTTCGAACCACTCCGGCTTTGAGATGCGCCGTAATCCGGCTAAATGGCGTAAATCCCTTAAGAGCCTCATTTATCACGTCAACAGAGTTACCCTCGGCTCTCTTACCAAGTTGCTGAAACTTGGTCACATAGCAACAGGTTGTGACCCTATTGTCTAGCGTTGCTATGGTAACTGATAAACACTTTCGTTGTCAAGCCAAGTTTGTTTGTGTTCGCGGCGGCGAAGTTACCGGTACAGCGGTGGAGGACTTGTGGTCTGTAAGCTTATGTTGGTGGAGTTTACACACCGCCATAGTTAGTCGATGTTAACAAGAGATAGTTGTTTTGAAACTCATCATAATGGGGATATTACAGGTTGTATCCCCATTATGATATGTTTGCAGGTCCTCGCTCACTGAGTGGCAATTCTCGTAACTTCATGAACGTTCAAAGTCTGATTATTTCGAATTTCGAAATATTTTTGACATTTGATTGTCACCTCTTGTCACTGAGATGAGACTGGTGAACGTCGGAGGAATACGTTAGATCCGAGAAGAACGGAACAGGTCGAAGTGGCGGTGCTTGGTAGAGGCCTATGTCCAGCAGTGGACGTCTTTCGGCTGAAATGATGATGATGAGATGAGACTGCGAGTAGATTTTGAACGTTTTTAATTGCGAGAAATGGGCTTCAGACGTCGCTGCTATTAACCAACTAATACGAATGTTGACAGTTAGCTGTTTGTTTCACGCATAATTAATCAACATTCCCCGTTGCGTGAGCAAACCGAGAACTCAAGTATTTACCAAATAAGTTAAAAGTCATGCGGGAGATGGCTCTCCGAAAAAAGAAATGGTGACCCTGAATTTTGGCGTGACTCAGCGCTATTCTTTTAAAACCTGATGGTTTATATGGCAGAAATTGGTACACAGGTGATGTTCCCTAGAGAACTAAGTCTGTTGTTTAATAAAAACAGACTTAAGTCTCTTGGAAGCCTCACAAACAACCAAACGTGTAAAATTACGTACAAAATAATTAAGGTGTCTTTGTGTTGAATTGTTCATGTTCATTTCATCATTACCAGCCTATAATATTCCCAGTGCTGGGACACGGGAATCCTCTCGGTGCGTGGGATTAGGCCATAATCCACCACGCAGGCCCAGTGCGGGTTTGTAGATGTCGCATGTCTTCGAATTTTTGGTTCTAAGACACTCACGATGATTTCCTCACGATGTTTTCTTCCCCGTTTTGAGAGTTGTGGTGATGAAATAATTTACACAATGTAAAGTGCCTGCTTGGGTTCGAACCCACGACCTACATACAACTCGTAAATCGCGGCCGCTACCACAAGGCCACCACTGCTCACCACTAGGCCACCATTGTTAATGTGTGTCATCTTTCTGTCTCAAAGCAAATTTAAAAAAATAAGTATTTTTGATAGTTTGTGCGAATAAGTTAAAAATATACATATTATAATCTGATTAGTACCTTAGCTAAATATTAAATTAAGATAGTACATATTTACTTACTTATCTAATTAATAATGTACACAAGTAAACTGTGGAAACGTTGTGGATTGTACATTTATCCCTTTTTAATCCCATATTTTATTGTAACACATATTGTACAATTGTTTGTTTTTCAAATAAAAAAAATAAATTTGATCCTTTATTTATCTACACTAATATTGTAAAGAGGAAAATTTGTATTTTTGTTTGTTTGTTTGTAATGGATAAACTCAAAAACTACTGGAACGATTTCAAAAATTCTTTCACCATTAGAAAGCTACATTATCTGCAAGTAACATAAACTATATAACATCACGTTACAATTAAGAGGAGCGGAGCAGTAATGAAAAATGTTGCAAAAACGGGGAAAATCGCACGGGTAGGCGATTCGACGCGACGGGAAGGGTCGGGGGAACACGAAATTTAACGCGGACGAAGTCGTGGGCAGAAGCTAGTCATATTATAAAACGTTCGAAATTCATTGTCTTTTCCACTAAAGCCGATTTTAATAGTGCTACACTTCACTCTAAGTCTTTTTTTTTTTGGATGTGAAATCATCAAATGACTTCTCCCGCTCTGGGCGGAGCGGGAGGGCGTGTCAGACTTTTACTGACTAAAACCCACCCGTGTTCCTTCAGTTGCCCATGCGCCACGGTCACGGTATCTCTTTCGAACTCACTCTAAGTCTCACACATATTTATCTACTTTTCGTTTAATTTGTGATCGATACAAAAGTAAACATAACCAAAGCAATGACTATTTGTAGACGTTAACCTGTGCTGCCACCTATGACGAGCTTTCAGTTTTTAACACCATTCCGTTCTCTTCTTAAAACATAGAATATTATAAAATAAAAGCCAAGTACTCATTAAAAACCCTTTCAATTTATATAGGTATCTTCTAAATACTTTTGTTACCGACTCAATCATATTTGAGCTCGTAAGACCACGTAGCCACAAACAAAAATGCAAAAATAAACGCGCACTGGGTTTTCAATCGCGTCGAAAAACATCTCGTTCGATTATCGACTCTCGGCGCTAAGCATTGCCTCGCAATGCGTTGCAAATCCGTTGCGCAAAAAAAAATCCGCCACGATATATTTACGTCCATGCAGAAAGTGGACTTCAAGTGTTGATTTTGTTCAATCAATCGCACTCACTAGCCAGCATGCTTATTTTTTCCCCCTCCGTTTTTACTCAACGAACGGTTGCAATGTTTTCAAGTGGTACTCAAAAACTCACTGAAATAACGTTTGAGTGTCCAGTTCGACCATTCGGAAAAACATTTACAAGTACTGATACAAACATACATTGATTTAATTTGGCTTTCACCCTATTAGTGGAATTACAAACATCTACTCTTCAACGAGAAAATAGTTTTCCAATATCCATAATTAACTAAAAGTTCCGAATCTAAGCAAAATGGATGCAAAGCATAGGTGCATGATGAGGACGAAAGTTGTCTAGATAAACTTAAATCCGATTAAAGTTGTTAAGTCCCAAAATCGGAAAACCAGACAAACCAGCCAGTAGAAAAAGGCAGACAAGAAAGGCTAAAAGGGCAAAAGGCTAGACATCTTAAGTAATTAAGGATTTATGTCTTTACTAAAACATAAATCCTTAAAGTAATAATCATTTTGTATGTTGTTTTTATCCTTTATCATAAAAACTTTGTGAAAAGAAGATCGACACACTTCCAAAAAACACGACAAAGTGAAAAATAATTTTGTTTTGGCTTTAATGTGGTTTTTCACTTTGTAGTGCCACCACGCTTGGCAGGCGTGTTGGTGATCGCAGTGTAGTGGTAAAATGCATAGAGAACGCTTCAGCCCAGTCTGTAGTAAGTCTTTTAGTCGCCTTTTACGACACCCACGGTATGAAATGGGATGATGCTATTCTTTACGCCCGGCGTCACACGGGACAATCGTAACTGTACGAGTATCTTACCAAAATATTACTTGTTTCGAGCCTTGGATACCAGTTAAGTCAACAATATTTTTAATAATAAATAAATGAAATAAATATCAGCAGTCCTCTTTATCTTCTACACAGTCCATCCATCTTTGTTTCATCTACATTCATACTCAAAACTTTCCTTAAGACATTCAAAGAGTATCCAAATAGTCTATGTCTGGCTTTATCCGGACGCTTGACATCCGCACATTTGATAGTCGTTAACTAAATAAATACCTCATGTCTACAAACTTCTACTCTAAGAGATACAAAACTACTCGTGAACAGAAAGTCCCAACAAACATCAGAGTTGCTTGAAGCTGCATTTTCTAATAACGTAATGGATGTCGAGATGTGTACATAATTTCACAGTCTTATTACATCTCAGTGAAAAGTTTACTCTCTGGTCTGCTTCTGGTTTTTTTTTCATATTAGCTCTGTATATTATAGAAGGTATCAAACAAATATAACAAACTGGCGTTTGCCAGCGGCTTCGTTCTTGTGAACGTCGGAAATTATCCGGCGGGAACGTACTACCGGGAAAAACAGACTACCCTATGTGTTAATACAATACAGTACAATCCTGTATTTCAGGCAACTTAGACCCATAAAAACACAATACATAAATAATATAAAAACAATAACTATAAACTAATATAAATTACGCGTCACGTTGTTTGTCCGGGATGGACTCCTAAACTACTTAACCGATTTTAATAAAATTTGCACACCGTGTGCAGTTTGATTCAACTTTAAAAGATAGGATAGTTTTTATCTCAATTACTGATCTCAATATTTGCAAATTAAATGTTTTTTATAGGACAATGTGTGTGTTTATTGGTCAGTTCTATGAATTCCTAATAGATGACGTGGGTTTCAATTTCTAGATAATCTTCTTTACATGCCTAGATCTTTTAAACTACGCAAAGGATTTCGGTTTTCACTAAAATACAGGGTGAATCAAGAGGGAGGTTTGTAAGTATAATAAGCGGGCGAAGCAGCTGGAAAACGCTAGTATTCTATAAAACCAAACTAATCCGGGTAATAAACTGTCTATGTTCCAAACTTCACCCAAATTCGTGGAATATCTTATGCGTGAAAGAGTAACAAATATCTATCTATCCATCCATTCATCCTCACAAACTTTCACATTAATAATATTAGTAGCATTAGTATTAACTAATTTGTTTTGATATCTTTGCCCTGTCTCTTAGAAGTCTTTCTATTTAATTCGTTATTAGAATCGAAAACGGCTTCGAACATCAAAGCCGTTTTCTATTGCAAATACTTAAGTAGACATTGATACTTGAAACATAACAAGAAATTAAAAACAGGCACACGTGTAAGAAAATTAAAAAATCTAGCTATCTGAGTTGAGGTATAATTTGAATAGTATAATTTCGTACTATTATTTCATATTGCACCAACTGTCACTAAAAGTCACAAAGTCCCAAACGGACGCAGTGAAGCATAAAGTTAAAATGAAATAAAACATTAAGTAGCTATTATTACCCCGCCTGCATGATTTCATCTCAATATTTCCCTAAATAGACACTTGTATTTTCCACCCTCCGAAATGTTTCGCCAAATATTTTTGGCGAGCCGGGATGTGAAACAGTGGCTCGATGAGGGTAAATTCTATCAAAGCGGATTACAAACAAGTAAAAGGGTCGACATACCAGACACCGTATCGTCTACGTTCTTATCTCAATAAACATTATAATATAAATGGAAAAGTACCCGTAAGGTTATTATTATATATGAAGAGAAGGAACAAAAACAGACTCACCTGCCGGCCGCAAAGTTCAACTAATAAAATGAATTGCAAATCTCACTTTCAAAATCTGTCGAACATTGTATCTATGGTTTAAGGACCTTCTAAATTGTACATTCTTATTCCATGATCAAAGAATAACAACGCTAACAAAAAACGTATCAAAGACAATAACAATGACAAACTAAAAAAAACGAAAGATAGAATATCAAAATTCGAAACCAACAAAATTCATTTTCATTTTGCATGCCCGCCGGTGGTATTTCATAGTGCATTGTGATAACCCCAATTCGTCAATACTACACCTTACTATATTAATTTTGCATGGGGCTTCGGGGGGAAATGAGGGTGATGTGGTACCTGTCTGGTGCCTGGGCAACGGGGAGATGGGTGGGCTTACATCTCCCCTTGCCGTCTGGCTGCAGTTCCATTAGAGGGTGTCCTATGAAACAAAGTTGGTTATAAACAATATTAATTGATTGCTGCGGACGGCCTCAGGCGTTAACAACTATTCACGGATTAGAGTTCCAAGCATTGGTTTATTAGCTATGAATGTAGTTATTCCGTTGATTGTTTTAATATTAGGTACATTGTATAGAAAATATTTTCAAACACGAACCCTAATTAAATTAAGAAAAGTATCGGTGATAGGTAGATAATTATGAAAGAATATTATAATGAAGGGATTTTGTATGTTAGAGAAACTGTGAATAATCGGTTATCTTGGCATGGTCTGTGATACGGAGTAATGGGAAATAAGTGATACGAAAATAGTTAAAAAAGTAAGTAATAGTACAATGGTGATAAAATCAAATCAAAGACAGGATCTGTGTAAGATGATGAAGTAATTAATCGGGCTCACATAAAGTACGTCTTATTATCTAATCAATTATTTGTTTACATATAATAAAAACTGTCGATTAAGGAAGTCGATTGTTATTTTTTTGTAAAAAGTTTTTATTTTTAACATGTTAGTTATGGTAGATACCCCGCACTAATCTAATCGCGTTATTCGTTCATTTGTCGCGCAAATACTTAATGCAAATTTAAGACTTATATGGTTTTCACATGTATTCCATTGTCCAATTGGACCATTCGGGAAGCACCAGCTTTCAAATAGAAAAAAAAATCATCAAAATCGGTTCACCCAGTCAAAAGTTATGAGGTAACAAACATAAAGAAGAAAAAAAACAGTCGAATTGATAACCTGCTCCTTTTTTTAAAGTCGGTTAATAATAAACTAATAAGATAATAGAGTAGCGTCAAATCCATTATGGGCAGGAACGAAGGGAGTGACGATTGATAGACGTTTGTGGAACAAGATGTCACAGCCCCTAAATAAATTGGGGCAAGGTCACGAAGGGCTGAATTGGGAACGGAAAAGGGATGAAGAGATCGTCGTTCAAGTTCAAGGTCAGTAAGTATCGATGTTACAAGGTTTATGTCTTTCAAAGCGGTTGTATTCTGTGCGTGTACTATATATTTACTTCTGTCTAGTCATTTGGAGATTGCTTACGTGATTTTATGTAATACTTGAAATGAATTACCTACTTGATTTTAACGATATTTATATATTTTTAAAGTTTATGTTATGCCTATTTAAAACTTTCCTTAGTCTATATGAGTCACAGGTTAACAAAGTCAACACGTAAATAACTGTAAACTAACAACTCGCTGGTTTCTCGTATACGCTAATAGGATTGACTCCTTTGTTATGCCATATTGTTCCGTTGCATCCCTGTAGGGGTGGTGGTTCTAGTGATGCTATTGTAAAATTATAAGCCCTATTGTGTTAGGCTTATAGTGACTCTTCGATCGAGGCAGGAATAATTGAGTGAGTCTGGCTACGTAGCCGCCATCGCAGAGCTTATTTTTATACCAAAATACTTTTAGCCCTGAGCGAATTTCAAAACATGTTCTGTCATACGTTTGAAATAAAAGCCTTATTATAAAACTATGCGATATTCAAGTATTCTTTCTCTATATCAGGATGGTGTATTAAGAGAAAACGAGGATTCCTATTAAAAAAAATATTGGTCCCTTAATATCGTGTGGTTACACACACTATTTACAAGGTGTTAAAGATGTGACAAAGATGAAATGTTTGAAATATGTTTAACGTAAACGTACTTAATCATTTGTGGTGCTATTGGACCTAATTCAAATAAAACACATTCTTATTTACTTTCCGAAAATATCTGTAAAACTATGATTATAAGCAACCAACTGTCCATAGTTTAAATGAAAAACTTACTTATAGTTTCCCTTTTTAAACTATTGAAGATATTCCCAGTCTTATCAACATAGTATTATTTTATAATGTGAAAAAGGTTTGTGTATTTAAATCAAATTATTTATTTCGGGTAAGACAAACCCATATCATAAATACCTTACAGACTAAACTTTTTTTTAAATATCTTTGGACAACCAATACAACTGTATCTGATGCCAAACTAGGCAGCGCCTGTACTATGGCAACCAGACAACTGATAAACATACTTATATATTTCTAAATACATACATATCTATATATATATAAATGAATCCCTATTTCCCTTGGTCACGCCATCACGCGTGAACGGCTGGACCGATTTCACTTTTTTTGTTGTTGTTGTATTTGTAATTGTCAGGAGAAGGTTCTTATGAAAGAAAAAAAAAAAAAAATTTGCGCGGAAAATTTAAAAATTTAAGAACACTTATTTAAGAATGCTTAATAACCATATAATAGGACAATGTAAACTTTTTTAATGTAACATAATGACATTTGACATAGAATTGACAGAATGCGTGCTCAAATATCATCAAAGAGACAGGACAACGTCTGTCGGGTTAGCTAGTTATAGATAAATTACACCCAGACACAGAACAAATGATTGTGCTCATCACACAAAGATTTGTCCTGGTTGGGAATCGAGCTCACGACCTCAGTCTTAGCAGTCAGAGTCGCTAACCACTAGACTAACAGGCCAGTCAAGATCAAGAGTACATACAAGTAAAAAATCATGTAAAACTATTGTACACGAAGTGACGGCCCAAGACCCAGTAACCGCGCAGCCGGGTGGGCCCGGCCACCAAGTTACTGTTACCGGGTAATCACCCGGTAACAGTAACTTGGTGGTGGAGGTCAGTTAGGTAATCGTTCCATTTTTAACCGACGAAAAAAAACGGAGGAGGTTATCAATTCGACTCGTATATTTTTTTTTATGTATGACCACGCATAACTTTTTACATAGTAGTCCGATTGTGATCATTCTTTTTTTATTAGAAAGGGTATACTCCGAGGGTGGTCCCATATAAATTTGGAAAACAAAATCAAACCCTAAGGGTCAGAAAACAGGGGATGATTGATTGTTCACTCACTGATTGTAATTTATAACCACGAATAACTTTATACAGAATAGTCCGATTTTGATAATTCTTTTTTCATTGGATAGGGTATACCTTGCCAAGTATTATTAGTACATTAAAGCCACAAAAAAAATATAAAATAAAAACTTTTTAACAAAAAATTAAACCGCCGAAAAAACTTAAAAGCAATATATTTTTTGGGAATGACTTCTGGCAAGTCAAACTAGGCGGTTATCGGCTTGTTAACCGAACTTGTCTGTGGCTACCATAAAGAAATCGCTCCATGTAAGATACTGGTACGTTTCATCTGCATTCGGTTAGATTATAATCCGACCCCAAATTAGTTCGGAAAATGATAGGCAGATTGACGATTGAAGGCATTAAAACTATTATAAGTATCTAAAGATATAACCAGGCATTTTGAAAGCATATGTGAATCATCAAATAAAACACCATTATAGGTACTTAACTACTAAGATTGCGGCAACAGTTAATATAAGTTATTTAATAGAAAAAATACAAACAATAAATGCTTAAGTCAAGGATAAATGATCCACATTCTACATGGTATTCTCCACTTCATAACACCATGTGACAAACATTTAAAACTTACTTGCTACACATTCGTCAGTATCATTGAATACATTGACGGATGTGTATTAAGTAAGTTTTAAATGTATTTACTTAATAATTTTATATTGTAGGCTACTGCCTTATTTTAAACTTTGGTATTGTTGTAATTTAGAAAATAAAATACTTTTTATTTACTCCTTTTATCCCTGAAGAAACTGATTTATTCATTGAATTTCATCATTTCAGCTGAAAGACGTCCGCAGCTGGATTTGGGCCAGCTCCGCCTCTTCGACCTTTTCTGTGCTACAGCAAATTCCTGCGGCCTTCACAAGCTCATCAGTCCACTTTGTGGGGGAGCTTCCGAATCTACATCTTACGGTACGCGATGTGTAATAAATAATGTACCTATGTAATTAATATTTGGACGCCACACTTGGCAGATGTGAAGATGCCATGTAATAATCTTAAAACCTTATAATATAGGTACCATATTCAGACAAATAAATAATCATTTATGATTATGATCGCCACACCAAAACTTTTCAGCTCCACAGGCCATCTATTCTAATTTTAACTACCACATTGTTTAAATTATGTTACGACGGCATTGTCAATGTCAAATGATTAATAAACCATAAACGAAATGCTGCCAATCTTTTGGGTATTTTTCCAGCTGACAGCGATGTAGAAGAATTTTTCGATGCCCTATGAGACTTTCCCCTTTTATAATATATGCTTTGTGTTTATAATATATAAGGTGTATCTATTCATATACGAAATATTTTAAGAGGTACACCTGTAGGTGGTAAAGAAGCTATAGACGTAAAAAGAAATTTTTTATCCAGCGTTTTTGAATTTTCGTAATTATTATAATTTTAAAACTGCTTGAGACGTTTTGCATAAAACCTTTACTTCAAATGCTATGAATGGCCCTCCTGACGCTGCGAGGGCTGCGACCGGACAGCGCGGCCACTATAGAAACTAGAGTAATGGATGTTAAAAATAAGAAGGAGTCAGTATTTCTTATGTGCGTCAAAAAATTTATAAATAACAGGTTGGGGAAAAGTTTCTTCGCATTTTTTAAGAAAATTCAAAATATTTTTTAATAAAGTTTATTTACATTTAACTAAAGTATGTAGGTACCATTTTGTTCGATAACTTTTTGCCATCTTGTAGGTAAGGACATGATCCCATTGCTATAGAAATTTTGGGACTTCTGGTCAAAATACCGCGACAAGTGGTTTTGGCAGTCCTCTCGTGATGTTAACCTGACACTGCCTAAAGAATTCTGAGGAGACCGAAACAGGTAGAAATCTGAAGGTGCAAGGTCAGGACTATACGGCGGATGCATTAACACCTCCCAGCCAAACTCTCTTAATTTTTGTTGGGTGGCTGAAGATGTGTGAGGTCTAGCGTTATCATGATGAAAAACCACACCCCTTCTGTTGATTAATTCCGGCCGCTTTCTCTCAACTTCTTGCTTTAATCTCATCAGTTGTTCGCAGTAGAGTTCAGAATCGATGGTCCTGCCTGATGGTAACAGCTAATATTGAATAATGCCCTTCCAATCCCACCACACACACAGCATCACCTTGTTGCGAGTTAACCCGGGTTTCGCCACAGTCTGTGAAGCCTGACCGGCCTTTGACCACGACCTTTTTCGCACGTTCTTGTCATACGTGATCCACTTTTCATCACCAGTTATCAGCTTCTTCAAAAATGGTTCGGTTTCATTACGTCGTAATAAAGAATCACAAATGAGTACACGGTTCATTAGGTTTCTTTCAGTGAGCTCGTGAGGTACCCAAATGTCGAGCTTTTTTGTGTACCCAGTTTTTTCAAATGCGCCAAAACTGTTTTGTGGTCAATTTCCAGTTCTTCAGCTACGTCGTAACTACTGGTATGCCGATCTTGCTCCACTTTTTCAAAAATGGCATCCATTTTATCCGTAATAGGGCGACCAGAGCGACGTGCATCTTTGACATCAAAATTTCCGGATTGAAAACGCTTAAACCAAATTTGTGCTACTCTCACAGACACTACACTAGGTCCATAAACATCGCAAATTTTTGTCGCGGCTTGCGTTGTATTTTTACCTTTTTTGTAGTAAAATTTTAAAATGTATCGAATTTCTTCATTAGATTCATTCATCTTGACGGTACGAAAAACAAATGAAAATCACACATTTTCCTAATTTGAATTTGGAATTATGTTCTTTAAAATTTAAACTTTCAATGATACCAAAACCAGCCAGATACAAATAGTATAGCCAAAGAGATTTTATTACAAGTTCATACATACTATAATGCGAAAAGACTTTTTCCCCAACCTAATATTAAATTTTGAAAAAAAAAAAAATACATTTCGACAATTTTTTTTTCGTTACTTTAGTTTCTTTACCACCTACAGGTGTACCTCTTTAAATATTTCGTGTATGAATAGATACACCTTATATATAATATTATTTGAAATTAGATAGCTAACCTATATATTATGTAAATATTATATTGTTTTCAAACTTAATAAACAAACCATATTCGATGTTTCAAGTTGATAAAATATTCGCTTATTTAGTTAATCGAGTTCTTGATAGTTGATGTATAAATTATAGGAAAAAAGGCTCGAACCAAGGCTCCATCCGGTTGGGGCCCGGGGGCATGTCCTAACTTCGTTTTCATACCTGACGCGTAGGGCTAAATGTAGCGACGGACGTCGGCAAAATGCAACGCTGCGCCGCCGGTAACCGAGTTTGTGCGTTCTTATTTTATTTCGACATTTTCCGATAAAATAATGTTTTCATAAAATGTAAATATGATTTTTTAACAAAATTTCAAGGTGGGAGATTATGACTTAAAGTTCAACTGACTGCCCTAAGTATAAAATAGAAATAATGTCGGGTTTATTGATCTCAGGACTCTATATATTTATTGTAATCGTTTTCCGTTGATTAGAAGCGTTTTTAATTAAAATCTTAAGGTTTCAGATAGAAAAGTTATACTTAGTCTGGCCATAAATACTGTTACAGTTAAAAATAAGAAAGATATTACATTTGAATTTGGAATCTGACATTTTTATACGATTGTTCATTGAGTTTTCTCATTTTGGCGCCAATACATTGTACAAAATTCTGCGACACTAAAATAGAGTGGGGTGATAAAGAAAACCGAATCGTTGTGATTGCATTACACAAAGTTGGTATGGAGCCAAACGCAATTTTTAAAACTCTCCATACGCTTGGTATTAGTCAAATGTTTGTGTACCGGGCTATTAATAGGTACAATGAGACCTCCTCAGTTTGTGACAGGAAAAGATCTGGCCGTCCACGTAGTGTTCGTACGAAAAAGGTGGTCAAAGCAGTAAGGGAAAGTATTCGAAGAAATCCAGTCCGAAAGCAAAAGATTTTATCTCGGGAGATGAAGATAGCACCCAGAACCATGTCGCGCATTTTAAAAGATGACTTAGGACTTGCAGCCTATAAGAGACGCACTGGTCATTTTTTAACTGATAATTTAAAAAAGAATAGGGTGGTAAAATCGAAACAACTACTGAAGCGGTACGCAAAGGGAGGTCACAGAAAAATTTTGTTTACGGATGAGAAAATCTTTACAATTGAGCAACATTTTAACAAACAAAATGACCGTATTTATGCTCAAAGCTCTAAGGAAGCTTCCCAATTAGTCTACAGAATGCAACGTGGGCATTATTCGACTTCAGTGATGGTTTGGTGGAGTGTTAGCTATGAAGGAGTGACTGAGCCATATTTTTGTGAAAAAGGTATAAAAACATCGGCACAAGTGTATCAAGATACCATTCTTGCGAAGGTAGTTAAGCCCCTTAACAATACCATGTTCAATAACCAAGTATGGTCCTTCCAACAAGACTCGGCGCCGGGTCATAAATGCTCGGTCCACGCAGTCTTGGTTGGAAGTGAACGTTTCGGACTTCATCTGAGCTGAAGACTGGCCGTCGTCTAGTCCCGATCTTAATCCGCTGGATTATGATTTATGGTCAGTTTTAGAGAGTATGGCTTGCTCTAAACGCCATGACAATTTGGAGTCCCTAAAACAATCCATACTATTGGCAGTGAAGAATTTTCCCATGGAAAGAGTGCGTGATTCTATTGATAACTGGCCTCAACGTTTAAAGGACTGTATTGCAGCCAATGGAGACCACTTCGAATAAGCTTTTTATATTTTAAATTGTTTTATATTTATGTATTAAACTAACACACTGTAAAAGTAATAAATATTATATGCAATAAATTTTTTTTTTTCTTTGTGACAATATTTATGGCAAGACTTATTATAATATCAATTTGGGTTCCATTTTTAAAAACAATGTAAGGACTTTGGGGATTATTTTGCCTAGTAGTGGTACAGTAATAGAAATAACACGGTTAGTTTAAAAATCAGTTTAGAAAAAAGAAAATCATCTATAAAAATAAAAACTCCGGTACCTACTTTCACTCTCATCAACCTGACACCCATACTTCAATAGTTTGCACTCATTATCAAACGGCTTGAAGATAACATCTTCATCCATATACTTCACTCCACAAACTTTTTCATCGACACTTTCATCACACTCCAGGTTTTCACAAAACGCCACCTTTTCATTGTCCGGTAACTTTCCATTTATTGGAAGGAAAATAAAAACGAGATGGAATATTAACATCTTTCATAGCCTGCTGTGGGCTTAGAAACCATACTAAAGGCAAGTCAGGTAATTAATGTCAAATTGAAAAGACTGATCGTTATGGATTTATTACCAATTTCAATCGCCATTCAGTTAGTAATTATGAAAGTAGGTACTCTTAATACGTGTAGGAAGATAATTACCTACTTCATTGCTAGTAGCTCCTTGTGGAGGCCAAATTGATTAATTAGATTTTTTGTAAATAGAAATCTTCATTCTACGAGAGTCGGTAATATATTTTGTAGAAAAAGTTGTTTCTAATAGATATTTAGCTAGCTACAGTTACAGGCTTTCGGTTTGGTAGTGCTTGGGATAGCTCTTGGTCTAGCTGGTGACGTTTTATGGCTGAAATGAAGAAGATGACACGATTTGATGCGATTTCATGAACTGTTTAAGATTAAATACCTATTAAACATCGAAAAGAGTTGTTAGAAATGCATTTAGTCCGGTAATAAATGCATTGCATTATTCTAACATAGTGTCACGTACGTAAGACAGAAAACACCACAGTACCGCCATCTTTTATCGAGTAGCGGAACTACACAAATGTTCTGGAAGTATGTCAAAGTAATTACGTAGTAAGTACGTAAAATTACGTAAGCAGCGTGCCATTTCTAGAAAGTTCTACGGTCTAGAAATGGCACGCTACTGCCATCTATTATCGAGTAGCAGAACTGAAGTCCTCGAATTAGCCAGAAGTTTAAACTCGTGATAAAAATAGAGTGATTTCAGCACTGCAGTAATGGAATGCAAGACAGTGAACTGAAATTTGTTCTGATTATAGTTCTGATTACTGTATTTGTGACTATTTAAATAAAGTGTTGGTTTTGGCGGAAATTGGTATAAATTTATCTATCCCGAACCCCAGCTCGTAACATTTCTTCTGACAAGAAGCACACAGATGGTATCTGTACCAGGAGTCAGCGCCAGCAGAAAGTGTGAATCAGCCGACGACGCAACCAGTTTCCGAAGTCTCTGGTGGTCCTACAACATCAGCTGCCATTGATCTTTCTACTGTAATGCGCTTTGCTTTACTATAAACCCCCTATATATTATACTAACCGAATTCCTCCTGAATTTTGTATTTTGTAAAGACTAAAAAATAAATAACTTCTTTGTTAAACTTTACACCTCTTGATTAGTCTTTCATTCAATTCCTGTGCCAATGAGGCGACAAAAACTACCTACTTACTTTTTTTGTTGTAAAACAAAGACAAGTAAATGCAGTGTACGACCCACTGCATTTATTTGTCGAGGAAAATTTTGTATTTTTGTTTGTTTGTTTGTAATGGATAAACTCAAAAACGACTGGACCGATTTTAAAAATTCTTTCACCATTAAAAAGCTACATTATCCGCAAGTAACATAGGCTATATAACATCACGCTACGACTAAGAGGAGCGGAGT
This sequence comes from Aporophyla nigra, assembly GCA_947507805.1. Taxonomy (NCBI): domain Eukaryota; kingdom Metazoa; phylum Arthropoda; class Insecta; order Lepidoptera; family Noctuidae; genus Aporophyla; species Aporophyla nigra. The sequence goes on from OX382305.1 coordinate 5,951,585, forward strand.
AGTAATGAAGAATGTTACAAAAACGGGGAAAATCGCACATTCCCCTGACCCTTCCCGTCGCGTAGAATCGCCTACCCGTGCAATTTTCCCCTTTTTTTGCAACATTTTTCATTACTACTCCGCTCCTCTTAGTTGTAGCGTGATGTCATATAACCTATAGCCTTCCTCGATAAATAAGCTATCCAACACAAAAAGAATTTTTCAATTCACACCGGTAGTTCCTGAGATTAGCGCGTTCAATCAATCAAACAAACTTTTCAGCTTTATAACATTAGTATAGATTTAGAAATATATAAGTATATTTATCAGTTGTCTGGTTGCCATAGTACAGGGTCTGCCTAGTTTGAAAGAAAGAAAGAACATACGTTTATTTGCGGCAAACATGACGCACAGAAAGATCAGAGGTATACAAACAAAAATAAAGTGTGGGAAAACATGTTTGGGACCACATAACGGTGTGTTGGTTGTCCAAGGATATTTATTTTACAATAGTAACCTCGCCCTCTAGATGTGACATTGCCAAAGACAGTTATCAAATTTGACCAATGGTTTTCGTCAAAGATAAAGTTATTATTTGTTATTATACCGTCCATAGTGGTTCACACTCTGTTAAAAGTTTCAAGTGTCTACCTATTAAAATGCTTGAATTGTTATTTAGCCCCTTTTCTCTCTCTCAATTTTGCTGTGCCTGACAGGGATATTGGCCTTTTATTTGTTATATCATCTATTTAATACTTATGGAATCAATAAAGAATGAATGAGTAGCACAATTAAAGCCCTGGTCTGTAATAAATGTTTATATATTACTGTTCAAACGATACATCCCTGTGGCGACGATACATAAATTTACGCCTTTTGCCCATTGGGGTAGGCAGAAACTACAGAACGTCACTTACTACGATCCTTACATACGTCTTTTGCCTCGTTTAGGTTCATACCTCTGGTCATATACATCCGCCGGCTGCGAGTACTATGCACCTGACCTTTCTGAAGAACATCACCAATAAGGTTACTATATATTCTTCTAGGGCGTCATCTCCCGGCTTTTCCACTCGAATCTTTTGTAAGCCGTCCTTCAGTCATCTTCTCAATTTGACCAAATCATCTAAGCATACTCTTTTAATTTTTTGTCACTACACCTTCTTTTAAACCACACCGTTGTCTTATCACATCATTCCTCAGCCTATCATTCACAGTCACACCACACATGCTTCGCAAGGAACACACTTCCACGGCATTTCACAGACATTGGACCCTTAGTACTAGGGTACAGGCAGGTACTATACCTTTGTATAGTTTGTATACGGAATGCTACAGAGAATCGAAAAAATATCAACAGTTAGGAATCATACTTAGGTACTACCACACATTTGCAAAACAGTCGTCGGACAACTAAGCTATTTGCTAAGTTAAAAATTGAGTGAAATAGCCTATCTTAAATATCTCAAGATTGTCTGCTGATCTCCATGTTTAAGTATAGTTTGATGATAATTAATTTACATCTGTAACTACTGTATCTGCAGTTTTCTAACCTTTTAGCTCGTCTTTGTTCAATTTGCGATATTTGTACTGAAGAAGAACATTAATAAATTGCAATATTGTTCATGTCCCTATAGCAAATAGCATGATAATTTATAGTCTGCAGACTGACCAATGTGAAGTATATGGAATCAATCAATTTGCCTAGCCGTTTTTCAGGTATGTAGAGGTCGGCTTCCAGTCTAACCGGTAGCAGCTGAGTATCAGTATTTACACGCTTTATATTAGCTTCACTTGTATGTTTGTTTGTAACCGACTCCTTATAGCGCGATTTTGACCCACTTTAAACGACCAAATTTCATTCAAACTTTGCACACCTGTCAAGGACCGATGACAATGCAATAATTTCATAAATTTGTGCCATTGTCCTTGCCAGGGATACCAGGACAGCAAAAAACTGTCTTCGAAAACTACGCTGACATACGTCACAAACTAATTTGTGCCATTATCCTTGCCAGGGTTACCAGGACATCAAAAAAAACTGTCTTCGAAAACTACGCTGACATACGTCTCAAAATTCGAAACACCCTAAAAAATAGAAAATAAATAATAGTTTAAAAAATTATAGTTTAAAAAAACTAAAAAACACGCTTCCATTGAAAACCAAACTAAAAAGTACAAAATAATGGAAAAAAAGCGTGGGGTGCCTGATATCAATAAAAAAATACCTTAAAAAGCACCCCACGCTTTTTTTCCATTGTTTTGTACTTTTTAGTTTGGTTTTCAATGGAAGCGTATATTTAGTTTTTTTAAACTATTATTTTATATTGAGCTTTTATCTACCTAAGCTCTACAACTCGGTTACTGGGTAATACGATACTGGGTAATACGGTAAGACTGGTTGTCAAACTTTCGGGCTTCTGACGACCCGTAACAACTATCAAAGATCCTTGAATAACAGCTGGGAACTTTCCGTGTCACGGAGGGGTTTTGTTATGTTAAGAGGGACACACATCCACGGACCAACCGTGGCAAGCCTAGGTCTACTACAATCTTTTTGTTGTTTCTGTGTGTGTTGATGCTGGAACACACATTCAGAAAAACAGATAAAAGTTCTAAAAATAATATGTTTGGCATAAGAATCGTTGCCAGATGCAGCAGCGGTAGCCAAGCAGTAGCCAATTTTTTCCAGAAATATTCAGTCTTTCGTTTTGACTCCGCTGCGAATTTAGATGAACCTATCTTAACCTGTAAATGAGGAAAGAAGGCAGTAAAGGGTAAATAAATGTGAGGAGAAATAAATACAAATCTAAATCGTTTAATTTAAAGAAAATCAAGTGTCAAGCTTTTAATCAGAGTACAAACAAAAGCAAACCGTTTTTGCAAAAACAGTAGTCACAGTCAGTATTTCGCTGTAAATTGTTTCAGTACATCATCGTCCTCGTAGCTACCACCGCATGCACCGTAAAACAATATTGGACACTGCACGAGCGGTTCCAGGGTCCAAAATCGTATTGGCACTAAAGAGAATTCGTCGACGCAAAATTGATCTTCTATGTAGGGGATGGCGGATGTACCAACCATCTGGCAGTTTCAAAAACGGACTGAACATAACTATGTCGGAATACTTGTCGAAGTTTCGTTTCCGCGCCAAACCTGCGAACAACGTTTCTTATTAAAATAGTTGCATAATTAGAACGGCAAGCCTGGAAACCCTGAAGGGCTGGAAAGACGCGGACACATCCCCAGAGAGTAATTGCGTAATACACTATCAGTAGGAATCCCTTTCATTTTGACAGATCCACAAAAGTCATGACGTTGTTTACGTTGCTAAGGGTAGGCAATTTTTTCGACCATAGGAAAGAAAAATATGGATGATGATAAATAAAAATAAAGATGAGCAATAAGAACCTTCAAAATGATTCAGATTCTGATTAATATTGTGTCGCGCAATTAGGGTGAGGTTATGCTATCTCCTACAGAGTTATGACTATCTGGTACTTCACAGGCATAAAGCGTTTTCTAGATGACTCTTCTTTGTTTAGCAAGTTCCTACCCAATTAAGACAACCTGCTTCTTCGAAGGCATGAAGCGTTTTCTAGCTGACATTTTTTTTTGTTTGTGGACAACCCACCCATGTTCCTTCAGTTGCAGGGCCACAGTCACTATTTCAAACAAATCTCGCGACCCTGGCAATCTGGTGAGGTGAGCTCCTACTGAATTATGACAACCTGCTAATTCGAAGGCATAAAGCGTTTTCTAGACAACAGTCCTATGTTTAGCAAGCTCCTTCTTAGTTATGACAACCTGGTACTTCGAAGGCATAAAGAGTTATCTAGCTGACACATCAGGTTATGTGAGCTCCTACCCAGTTATGGTTATGGTATTATAAAGACAACGCGTTTGCTAGCTGACACTCCTGTTTAATAGCTCAAACCTTACGCGCTCAGACGTGGGGTTTCGGACACCAGCCCGTTCTGCTTTTATTAACTAAATCCCACCCATGTTCCTTCAGTTGGCTATGCCAGGGCCACGGTAACTCTGTCGAACAAATCTCGTGACCCTGGCAGGAAGCTATGACCACCTGATACTGCTGTTTGTTAATCTCATACCAAGTTATGACCACCTGGTACTTCGAAGGCAAAAACCGTTTTCTCTGACTCTCCCATTTGTTAGCCACCCATACCTGGGTACTTCGAATTCGAAGGCATAAAGCTATGACCACCTAGTACTTCGAAGGCATAAAATGTTTTCTAGCTGACACTCGTATGTTTAGTAAGCTCCTACCAAGTTATGACAACCTAGTACTTTGAAGGCCTACAGCGTTTTCTAGCTGACATATAAATAGCCTTGTAAGGTGAGGTCCTGCCGAGTTACCACCTGGTACTAGCTGACATACAAAATGTATGAGAAAATGAAAAATCCCTTTTTTTGTTGTTTTAATATTTATTCTGATCCAACAAATCAAACACGATGAAAATCGGTCCAGCAGTTCTCGAGTTATAAGTGTTGTAACAAACTCGACTTTGTTTTATATATACAGGATCATTTTTTATCCAGTGCGCAAACTGTAACCATGAATTCAGCATATCATTCTAGCCCCCCAGCGTAGAAAATTTTCGTCGGTTATACAAAAAAAAAAAAAATCAGCTGTTCCATACATTTTGACCCCGTAGGTATTGAATTTTCTATGAAACAGCTGATTTTATTTTGCATAACCGAAGAAAATTTTCTCGGGGTCTAGAATGATATGCTGAATTCATTGTTACAGTTTGCGCACTAGAAAAAAATTATCCTGTATAAAAAATAGGGGTTCCGGGTTGGTGGTAGCAAAGTGAAAAATTAGAGTTGTATGTATTTTTTAATGCTAAATCATATAATTTTTTTTTTAATACAAAAAATAAAATATTTAGGGGTGGGTCACCCTTATCATTTAGGGGTATGAAAAATAGATGTTGGTCGATTCTCAGACCTACCCGATATGCACACAAAATCGGTCCAGCCGTTTCGGAGGAGTTTGGTAATAAACACTGCGACACGAGAATTTTATATAAATATTAGATATTATAAAGCTAAAGAGTTTGTTTGTTTGTTTGGGTGAACGTGGTAATCTCAGGAACTACTGGTCCGAATTGGAAAAATCTTTTTGTGTTGGATAGCCTATTTATTGAGGAAGGCTAGGCTAGGCAAGGCGCTACGATCAAAAGGAGCGGAGCAGCAACGAAAAAGGACGAAAACTGGCAAGCAATTCGATACGACGGGAAGGGTCAGAGGAACAAAGATTTGACGCGGACGAAGTCGCAGGCAGCAGCTATCATAAATATTACGCATGCAACTCCAAATTATGCCCAAACAAATTAGACCAACTGACAGTTATGCTAACCTTTGCATTATTCCAAAGTATTATTATGCCACAGTATTATTATGCTAATAAAAGTTATATGAAACCTTTATGCCTTACAATTTTATGCTAAGAGGGGGATTCCCATTCGAAAGTGATTCAAAATATTTTATCGCTAGTCTGTTCAACTTTAGGTCATCTTGCAGACAACCTTTACAGTATCTACACTCCTGTCATACCAGTAATTTGTAAGACTCATAGTATTTAAAACTTAAAGAACGTCTAAAATAAAAATATGTAATACATATATATTTATTTAGGCGCATAAAGGTACACACCTATAGGTGGAATCCGGGACCGCTCCGTCGCGAAAGCCCCACGACCGACGGTGCTCGATTGATGGCAATAGTGATCTAGCTAGGAGAGTAGCGATTCACCCAAGAATTCGTTGTACCATATACCTTACTAATAATGCTTACTTTTTAAGTCCCTTATGTACTACAAAACCAGTAATTATTTTTAGTAGTATTTTCAGACCACAAGAAAAAAGACGTTAAATTACAGTTAGCAAAAAAGCTGTTATTACATGTTGACCAAACAATTGCATGAATTATCAGTAGGTATCGGTACAAAATAAAGGGTAATATTGTTTCGTTGAGTGCCGCGCTGTTGATTGAGACGTGCGGACGTCTTACTAATTGTTTTGTGTCACTTATTTCTTATACACCCTCATGTTACTTAATAATTTAGATAATGGATAGTTTTGGAAGATCTTTGAGTACGGCGTCTAGTGTATCAGATAAAGGTGTTACAAATGAAGAGATGGTGGAGAATATCAGGGAAGAACCAACCACTGAAGGAAGTACGATGATTGTAGATAATGAAAGACAGAGAAATGTTGAGAAAAGATTGCGAGAAGATTGTGAAGAAATTATAGAAGAGGATGATGGGTTTACCACTGTGAACAGGAAGGCGAAAAGAATATTACGCAGTAATTCACACACTATCAATCGTAAGGATAATGTGGGTAGTTCTGAAAATAATACTCAACCAGCAGGATATTTTGAAGTGTGTCTAACATCTAAGACAGTATTTCCGAAAATGATTGGTATGGCAAAATTATTGAACTCTCAAAATATATATGATATCCTTAGAATTAAATATAAAAGTCCCTATAAAATATTTATTACATTAAAAAATATTGAAGAAACGAATAAAATACTCAATTGCCAAAAGTTTAAAGAATTAGAGTTTAGATGTCAAAGAACAGACCAATTAAGTATTATCTATGGAATCGTAAGAAATATTGACCTTGAGATAGCGGAGAACGAACTCGCGGAATTATTTGAAAGTGAAGCAGATATTTGTGCGGTTAAAAGACTTAAAAGATTAACTGACGATGGGAAGTGGATTAATAGTGAAGCTATTTGCATCGCTTTTAAGGGAGCAACATTACCTTCACATATATATGGTTACGGGTGTCGTTTTAAGGTTGAATCATACCTGTTCCCTGTCACCCAATGTTCAGGATGTTGGAAATACGGCCACATGAAACGGTTTTGTCCTACCCAAAAAATTAAATGCCCTAAGTGTGGTCAAGAACATGAAAATTGCGAAACTGAAGAGTTCTCGTGTATTAACTGCAAGGGCCCGCACATGGCATTACATAAAAGCTGTCCAGTGTATCTCAAAGAGAGAATGATTAGGGACATAATGAGTAAAAACAGCTGTTCATATAAGATAGCGCTTGATTTATATTTGAAACAATTGAACAAAAGTAATGAAGGTATTCCTGTCAATACCAAAATTAGCGAAATACCACCTCCATCTTCCTCTTTTTCAAATAATAGAAGTTACAAGGATTCGCTCACACCTTTAGAACCATTAATTAATCCGAGAAATACCTACATGGATTCTAGTACTTCGCTTGAAGAAGTCAGTGAAAGCGAACAGGAAGTTAACGAAAATAGCACAACATCCAAACAAAATAAAAAACAAAAGAAAAAAAATAAGAAAAAAATGAAAAAGAGCAAAAAAAGCGTTATACAAAAAAAAAGAACAAGAAAGTCAAAAAGAGAAAAATCAAGAAGAGATAGAAGAAAATCCCAATAAGACCGAAATCTTATCTAAATTAAGAATTTTTTACAATAAGATTAAAGGAATATGGTTGGCAGATTGTTCACCAGAACAAAAGGTGAAGAAGGGTATAAAGTTAGTACTAGAAGAAATTATGGTGTATGTTGCTTCATACTTTAAGAATTGGGATATTGTAAGTAAATTATTCATGTTATTTATTGATGGATAGTGTCCCCATTTCTTCTAATATCAATATATTTCAGTGGAACGCTCAGAGTCTGAAGCCTAAATTAATTGATTTAGAACTACTACTGAATCGAGAAAATATTCATATAGCAATTCTAAGCGAAACGTGGTTGGATGCAGATAGCTACATAAATATAAGTGGGTATAATGTTTATAGAAAGGACAGATATGACTCATACGGAGGAGTAGCGATTGTTTCACACAAATCTCTAAGAACTTTTATTGCCCCTATAAGTGTGACTAATTCAGGTATAGAAATAATACATATTAAAATTCTTAACTGTAATCTAATCCATAATGTAATTTCGGTCTACTGTCCGTCCTCTGTGAGAACCTCTCAATTAGACTGGGAGAATATTATTTCAAAATTTCCGAAAAATACTGTTATTGCAGGTGATTTTAATGGGCATCACGCCTGCTGGTCAAATAAAAATGATTCAAGGGGTAAGCAGATGTTTGATGCTGCCATTGAAAACAATTACATCTCATTAAATAATGGTGATCCTACGAGAATGAAGCTCGTGAATGGTTTTTTACAAAAAACCTCCCCTGACGTTTCTTTTTGTACCACAGATATAGCTATTAACGGTTGTTGGAGTGTTAGTAGTGAAAGCCTGGGTAGTGACCATCTAGTTATAAAAATATGTTTTAAATATCAGGATTCAGTAAATATTACTTTAAAGCGAAATTTAAAAAAAGCAGATTGGGCTAGCTACCGTCAAATTATAACCGGATATTTCTTAGAGGGTCCTCCACCATCACAAGACGCTCAATGTATGTATGACTTTCTTACTACGCAAATGAATAAAGCTGCAGACATAACAATTCCATTCATTAAACTATGTAATAATCCGATAGGCAATTTTATACCAAAAAAATATTGGAACCAACAACTTTCTAAAGCGGTAGCCGAGCGACGCTTGGCCTTAACAAATTTTAGGAAAAACCCTAACCCTCAAAATCTAGATTTACTTTATGTTAAAATTTACGCAAGCCAAAGGATCACGAGGCAAGCTAAGTCCAAATCATGGTATAAATTCTGTGATAGTATTGATGAGACTACAACTTCATCAACAATGTGGAGGAAAATGCGTTGGATGAAGGGCTTTAAGCAGACGAGATCTTATTCTTCTGACAAAAAAAAAGAAGAACTTCAAAGTTCTTTGGCTCCAGATTTTGTGATGACTCCAACTCCTGTTTTTGATAATAGCGAATCACCTTTAAACTGTGAGTTTTCACAACAGGAATTGGAATCTTGCTATAAAACTAAAGTTACATCTCCTGGCGTCGACAATATTACATATTCAATGATTTTCAATATGCGTTGTATTGCTAAGCAGTATTTACTCGAATTATACAATTTTATATTTAAAACATCTACGGTTCCTTTTCAATGGCGAGATATTAACATATTACCGATTCCTAAAACTAGCAGTGGTTCCGATAGCAAGCTGCGTCCAAATGCATTAATATCTTGTTTGTGTAAAATATTTCACTCCATGATCCTTAAGCGGCTGGAATGGTTTATAGAATACAATAAAATACTATCTTCTAGTACAACCGGCTTTAGAAAAGATCACTCATGTCATGATAGTTTGGCACGCCTAGTTACCACTATACAAATAGGTTTTACCAAAAATACTCCAACTTTGGGTGTTTTTCTGGATATAGAAGGAGCATATAATAACGTTCTAATTGACGGGGTTATTCATACTCTAAATGATTTAAAAGTTGGAAAATATGTTTGTTCTTATATTTGGGAATTTTATAGGAAAGACATCTCACTATAAAAGCTGATGAAAGCAACCGACAGTTTGTAAGATGGACTGGTAGGGGAATTGCACAGGGTGATCCATTATCCCCCCTTCTTTTTAATGTAATTACGGCCAGAATTTGTCAAAACATTAATAACGTCAATATCAGCCAATACGCTGACGATTTTGTTCTTTTTTGTAATCACAATAAATTGCAAGATAATGTTGATAATATACAGCGAGCTTTGGATTTTTTTGTCTCCGCTATAGAAATGTTAGGTTTGGAATTATCGAGTAATAAATCAAAATTATGTATATTTACCAGAGGTCGTAAAAGAATTGCAGTTGATATTCATGTTAACCACAATACTTTAGAAGCTGTTGACAATATTAAATACTTAGGAATGTGGCTGGACAAATGCTTAAGATGGGGGAAGCATATAAACGAAGTGTATGAGAGTTCACAAAGAAAAATTCAGTTGCTCAAAGTTCTGGTAGGGTCGTCATGGGGTATTCATCCTACATATATGCGTAGACTTTATTTGGCCGTTATAAGGAGTAGAATTGATTACGGGTGTTATTTGTACGATAGCTCTGCAATTAGTCACACTTATAAATTGGACAAGTTACAAAATTTAGCCTTAAGAATAATCGGTGGCTTTATTAAAACTACTCTGATACACGTCATGGAAAGTGAGTTGAGTATACCACCACTGCAAATTAGAAGACAATTTCTTTCTCAAAAATTTTGTTTAAAGCTTAAATCCAGGACTAATGATGTTACTACAAGTTTGGTTTCAGACCTGAGTAATATGATTGAGAATAGGTACTGGAATGAGAAGAGGAAACCTCTGCTGGTTGCTTTACACAGTAAGGTGGGAGCTGAGGAGGTTTCGTCTTCGTATCCAGTTTTAATGTTTACTTTGAATACATGGATGTCGAAAATAGATATAAGGGATATTGTTAGATGTAATTTAGATAGTGTTACTGCTCCGAAATCACATTATGACATTTACTCCCTAAAGTATAATACCCTAAAAGATCTACAGCAAAAATACGCTGGTTGGCATGTCATATACACAGATGGGTCCAAAACATCAGATGGAGTAGGTGCAGCATATTGTGATCTAGCAAATAAGTGTCACAGAACTTATAAAATGAATAGCCATATGTCCATTATGACAGCTGAACTATTTGCTATTTCTGAGGCTTTGAAATATGTATTAGACTTAAATGCTAATAAAGTTTTGTTATGTACCGACAGTAAGAGCGCTTTACAGCATATCTCTAAATGTGTTAATAAAGGTTCCAAAGGTATAACATAGGTACAAAATATTGAAACAAATTCATGTTATTAACCAAATAGATAAAAATTTAGTTATCCAGTGGGTGCCGTCACATGTTGGGCTTTCCGGTAATGAGGAGGCTGACAGACTAGCCAAAGAAGCAGTTCTTTTAGGATTACCAACACTGGGTGTATTACCTAGTTATTCGGCAATTTTAAGTAAATTTAGAAAAATAAACAATTTATCTTGGAAAGAATATTTTAACGAGAGATCTAAAGCAAAAGGTATTTGGTATAAAAGTATACAGAGTGAGCCTCCTCATATACCTTGGTTTTCCGGATCGAAATTGAGTCGCTGTCAAATTGTTGCTGCGCATCGTTTGAGGTCAGGACACATTCCACGAAACAACTTTGCTTTTCTTATGCGAAAATCGGCCTCTCCTAACTGTGAGGTGTGCGGTAAAATAGAGGATGCACAACATGTGTTGGTGGAATGTGTTCGCTATACTAACAAGAGAAACGCACTGCTGAACTCGCTGAAACTGTCGTTAACGGATGTTGGAATGTTCCACGGTATTTTAGCTAAGCCTACTTGTGAAGCAGCAAAAATATTGTATACCTTTTTATTAGAAAATAAATTAGATTAAGTTTTGTGTGACTAGGGTTAGTTTCTTTAGTTTATGATTAAGTGATTATTTGTAAAAGTACGATGGGATTGGCATCGTCACATATGTGTACAAAAATCCCTAAATTAAAAAAAAAAAATTGTTTCGTTGCACTTATAAGAGGAAAGTTATAGCTATAAAACAAGAAAAAAACTATATATTATCAATTTAAGGGGCCATCCATAAATTACGTCACACGAATTATAAGATTTTTTGATCCCCTCCCCCGTCCTTACCACAGTTGGTCACATTTGTGAGACCTCCCCCCCTCCCTAGTGTGCACATATTTTGCAATTTTACATCTAGACATTGAATTTTTTTTTTTTACTTAGTTCATATTTCATGTTTTAATAGTACTTTAAATGTGTATATACAATTTTAAAATGTGACGTCACAAAATTTTGGACCCCTCCCACTCCCTTGTCACACAATGTCATACTTTGTTGACCCTCTGCTTCCCCCTTAACGTGTGACGTAATCATGGGCGTACCCAGGGGGGGGCAGAGGGGGGCAGCTGCCCCCCCCTGGAGTTTGTGAATGTTCCTACTAACTATCTACATTTGTCGATAAAAATTAGTAAAAATAACATTTTTCTATTTGTAATACAATTTACAACTTTTAAAAATCATGCGACGCGCCCGTTCTATCTACTCGCAAGCAGCGTTGCATACAAAAATAAATTTAAATTCGGTAGTCGGTGTCTTTGGATCTTTATTTTAGTTTTTTGCCACTGACTACCGAAATTAAACTTATTTTTCACTTTGTAGTGTTTGTTTTGGAAGTCCGTTGTTTATTTTTTGCAAAAACTTTTTTTATCTACTCTGCACTAATTCGTATACCATTACTGGCCTAGTCAATAGTAGTGACAGGAGGTATTAGAATATCATCACGCTGAACAAAGTGAATTAAATACGAAATCTAAGTCAATAAAAATTATATGGTGGTCCCCTGAAGCATAACCTATCCAATAAAAATAATAGTTTGAGACATTTTTAACCGACTTCAAAAAAAGGAGGAGGTTATATGTTCGACTGTATGTATTTTTTTTTTTTTTTTTTTTATGTATGTTCACCGATTTCTCCGCCAATTGTCAACCGATTTTGAAAATTCTTTTTTTATTCGTAAGGGTATACTCCTGAGGTAGTCCCATATTAATTTTGTGAAGATTTGATGTATACTTTGGGAGATAAACGAAGGAACTCCTCAAAAACAAACAGTACACGTAATGTGATTTGGATATTGTACTAAAGATCAAAAATAATTGCTGGTTCTATCTATCCATCCGTGTTGAACTAATTATAGTCTTCGAAGATACCGCATGGAACTCCTCATCGGTGAACAGTACATATAGGAACTTACAGTGAAAGGTTAGAAGGTTAGGGGATAATTCTTTGAATATTATAGGCACGTTTAGACCGTTACTTGTATTCTTATATTCCGTTGAGCTGATGATGGAAGGTACAACTCCTTATCGATCAGGAGTTAGAAGATATCTTGTCCTAGATAGACATACTCGTTGACATCGAGAATTGATTCCTCAGCAGACACTAGAGATGGACTACTGATGATGAGTTCGGGAGACAGACACCGGAACTCTTTAAAAAATGACAGGAAATCAACCACGATTTCTGCTATCGCATAAATATGCATTGTTTGTTTGGAATTAGTGCAGGGTGAATACCACAACTAAAAATTTAAAAATAAAAACTTTTTTACAAAAAAAAAACAACCGACTTCCTTAAAAACACTACAAAGTGAAAAATAACTTTAATTTCGGAAGTCGGTGGCAAAAAAACCATAAATACAGATCCTAAGACACCGACTACCGAAATTAAAGTTATTTTTCACTTTGTAGTGTTTTTAAGGAAGTCGGTTGTTTTTTTTTTGTAAAAAAGTTTTTTTAAAACCATTATTTGTTTTTTATTTTTTAGTGTGTTTCGAATGTTGTGACGTATGTCAGCGTAGTTTTCGAAGACAGTTTTTTTGCTATCCTGGTAAGGATAATAGCACAAATTTATAAAATTATTGTATTGTCATCGGTCTTTGATAAGTACGCCAAATTTCGAGTTAATTCATAGTTTTGAAGGGGGTCAAAATCATGTTCAAATTTTCCGTAACATAGGCACATACATATGTTTGAAGCTAATAAAAGCGTGTTAAAAAAAGATTTTTATAGAAATGGGTCATAATCGACGAAGAAATTATTTTGAAAAAAAAAAATACAGTGGAATATAGAACCATCTCCTCTTTTGAAGTCGGTTAACAAATACAATTCGGTTCGTCGGTCGGTCGTATAACCAATACGGATAAGGCGGGGGGAAACGCCCGGGTGTTTCCAATGCGTGAATCGTCTGGAGGACACGGTGGAGCATACGGTGGAGTGCCCTGCCTGAGCTGAGCACCACCGTGACCTCGTGGAGGCGATCGGTGGCGGACCTGGTACAAGCTATGGTACGGAGATGCCCTCTGGCATGAGAAGCCGTCACCTCCTTATGCGAAGCAGTAATGCTCACGGAGGAGGCGTAGCGCGTGAGGGAGAGGCAGTCTCTGCACCCTCTCGGCCCTTGGTGCTGCAGGAGGAGACGCCCCGGACCTCCCTAGAGTATATATGTTCTGTGTCCCGAACGCCCAAGCCCGTGTCGACGGCGCGTTGTGTTCCACGCGCACCTCAAAGAGATGTCAGCATAACTGAAGGGGTCGGCTAGAAGCGATGCCTCCAGAGTTGTGAGATTTGTTCGAAAGAGTTATCGTGACCCTGGCATATAGGCAACTGAAGGAACACGAGTGGGATTTAGTCAGTAAAAGTGTGATACGCCCTCCACACGACATTTGATGATTTCCCGCCCACAAAAAAAGGCATTCCGCGGAAGAAAGGAGTGAAGACTTAATCAATTCTGCTGAAAAAATTGCTGTGGCTTTAAACCTTGAGCTGCGTTTACCTAAGACAGCAAGCCGCCGACAACAGAAAGCAAATCAACCAGCTGCCTACTGTGGCCAGCCCCTTAGCGATTATTTTCGTCGCTCGTTTTGCATGCCCTATTTGGATTCGTTACTTTCTTCATTAGAGGCGAGATTCAGCAAAGACCATTCACCAGCGTTTACTCTTTCATTGTTACACCCTGCTCAGATAATTGAAATTACAGTTCCAAAATTCCAGAACATTATGGAGGAAGTTTCTACATTTTATTATGAATTAGAAGGGATCACATCTGAAGCCGAACTTTTTGGATGAAGCAGGAGCAGGACTTTGAAAATATTGGAATAACAGAGTTAATAACGGAGTAGCAGAATCTTTTTACCCGAAGGTTAAGACAGCCCTAGAAATTTTACTGGCGATGCCTCATTCCACCGCTACAATTGAACGATCATTCAGCACACTCAGACGCGTACAAACGTAGCTAAGATCGACCATGATCGAAGTACATTAAATGGGCTTTGTATGCTCAGTATACATAGAATATTTGATAACGCTATGGGCGATTCTTTCACGAAAGACGTTATAAACCGTTTTACTGAAGACCCTCGAAAGTTACTTTTAAAATGACTATTGTATATTATAAAAAACGAATGTAAAAAGATTTTAAAAAAAACCTCTTTTAATTTATGTTTATTTATTTGCTTATAAAAAACTGATTTGCCCTCCCCTGGCCCAGAACCTGGGTACGCCCATGGACGTAATATATGGATGGTACCTTAGGTGAATCAAGGGAGATGTATGAAAAACATAATTTGCACCCACACATATATTGTGCAGTGTGAAAATCAGCCATCGACATCGAAGAATTTTTTCAAAAACGTTTATAGAAATGATTATGAATACACACATAAGAGGACTAACAAAGATGAGTCCAGATATAATGGAGGTATCGAAAAAAGACTGTGTAAAATCATCATCATCAGCCTATAGCACTCCACTGTTGGACATAGGCTTCTCCAATTTCACGCCATCCTGCTCGATGTACAACGCCACTATAAAAATATTAAATCAAACAATTGTTCACAAATCAAATCAAATCAAATCAAAAGTCATTTATTCAAACTAGGCTGAGAGTCAGCACTTTTTGAACGTCAAAGTCACATAAGACAGTCCCCCCAAAACGCCCGCCCTTCGACACTTCCTAGTGCTTTGGCTGGGAAGAAGAAGTGGCGGAACAAACTCCCCAGCAGCACTGCTGTCTGTTAAGTTAGAAGAACTTGATTCTATACAATATTGTATAAGTTATTAATATAATAAAACAAAACATACATTACGAAAGTGACAACCACATTCATTCAAGTCACCCTCCAAAATGTATCAGAGCTCACAATACAATCGGAAATGGAGCTATGTTTTAAATATATTCATCAGAATATTACAAAACCAGTGTCTAGTAAATTAAACCGCCGAAAAAACTGAAAACAAAAAAAATAATAAGAAGTCTAAGTAATTTTGAGTCGTCGCCAAACCAGCAAATTAATTAATTAGTTTTATTTGGTTATTTCTATAAATTTAAGGTAATTTAGTGATCTTTGTTCACTGACTGTTTGGCGCCGAATAAAAATGACTTAAGCTTCTTAATTTTTTTGCTTTTCAGTTTTTTCGACGGTTTAATTTCTTTGTTAAAAAGTTTTATTTTATCATTTTTGTGGCTATAATTCACTAATTACTACATGCTTGCAAAATCGGACTATTCTGCAATAAATTATGCGTGATCATACTGATCATAGATTACAATCAATGAGTAAACAATCAATCATCCTGTTTTCCTACCTTTAGGGTTGTTTTTTTTTTCAAATTTAAAAGGGAGTTGGTTGGTTGGTTCGGGGTATATACTTTCCAATAAAAAAAGAATTTTCAAAATCAGACTGCTCTGTAAAAAGTTATGAGTAGTGTTGCAAAGGACTCAAGTCCTCGAGTCGTAATTTTAAAGACTCGACTCAATTATGCAGGACTCAGTGTGCTCAAAAGGCTCGAAGTCTAGAGTCAAGCACTCGAGTCATGCTCCAAGAACTCCCTGACAAAACCAATTTTATTTTACACTAGCTGACCCGACAGACGTTGTCCTGTCTCTTTGATGATATTTGAGCACGCATTTTGTCAATTCTATGTCAAATGTCATAATGTTACATTAAAAAAGTTTACATTGTCCTATTATATGGTTGTTAAGTATTCTTAAATAAGTGTTCTTAAATTTTCTAATTTCCCGCGCAATTTTTTAATTTTTTTCTTTCATAAGAACCTTCTCCTGACAATTACAAACACAACAAAAAAAGAAAAAGTGAAATCGGTCCAGCCGTTCACGCGTGATGGCGTGACCAAGGGAAATAGGGATTCATTTTTATATATATAGATTATACAATTTTTATAGGTATTTATTAGAGTATTTTTTTTTAGGTTTACTTTTAATAGAATGCTGGCATTTTTTAATAACAAATATCTTATTGTTTTATAAAATAGTTTTATTTGTATAAACTCTATTTTTTTATTTGATCGTACTTTCCCAAGACTTAACCTTGTTTATTTTATTTGTGGTCCCAAAAAACGACTAAAAAGAGTGATTGGATTTATAAGTGGAATTTGAGACCGCGGTCCCGGTCCCAAAAGCCCAACGACGCGCACTGTTCAAACTTTGTCTGATAAAATTCAAAATCCCTGTCTGGAAAAATCCAATAACACATCGTCTGAGCTGAGAGTCGAACCCGCTTACAACCACTTGACCACCGAAGTAGTCAAAACAGTCAGCTAGGAAATGCAAGTGCCATCTAGTTTAAAAAAAAAATTGACTTGTAAAAATGTCTTATAAGATCTACTTACAGAAATAAACATTTCATTTCATTTCAGTATGTAGGTACGTACATACATATTTCTACGTGAATAATAAAATACTCTATTCTCTCTCACAATTGTGAGTCTCGAACCACTGATAGCCCAGTAAGCCACTACTTTATACTTAATAAATAATAAAAATGACTTAATTAAGTTTAATGACTTACCTATGTATTTCTTCTTCCCACGAATAATTACCACAGGCACAGCGTATTTAAAACTAATTCCCGATAATAACTTATCCAATTTTTTTATTTTTCGTACTATTAGACGTCTTACTGCCTTCATCTGCCCTTGCAACTTTTTTATTTTTTGTATATTATTTTCTTCACATTTTACACTTTTCATTTTCTTTCTCATTTTTTATGAGATCACTCACGTGCAGAAACGTGTGAAATAGGATCAAAATTGAGACAGTTTTTTGAACGCACCCAGTTAGTACTATCCTGCCCTACCGCGGTAAACGTAATGCAGGACTCTGAGGGCTGAGGGTTAGTTCATCAGTGACACGGTGAAACAGTGTTAGCAACGCCATCTAGCAGTTGCATATTATAAAAGAACATACCTACATTGTTGATAATTATGAGTATAAATAAACCAATTTTTGTGATTTAAAAACCGTTTTAAATTTGTTTATAACGGTCTAAAACCGACGACTACGAGGGCCGTACATTGATTGCATATTACTTTAAAAATTAAGTTGAAAAGCTAATTGAAATCTTCCACCGCTTTTATTAATATATTTAAGATTGACTGTCCTACTAATCCTAAAAAAGTGGTATAATTCTGTACCTATGTTAAATGAATTTACATGATAAAATGCGTATTTATTAAAATATGCTTAAATTATAAAGAAACATATTGAAGCTAATCAATAAAAATAAAGGTCGGTTTTAACTTATCATCATCATCATTGAATGATGATGATGATAAGTAAAAACCGAATCAGTTAAATTAATCATTAACCGCTAAATCGTTATAAACCAAAAATACGATTTAAAATCAAACGATTGAAACCGAACGAAGATAGCAACGTTTTTAATCAGCCTGAAATATTTAAAAAACTTATCGAGTACTGGGTACGATAAGATGATTTTTAGTACTGACTTATTAACCAAGTGGCTGCTTTGTAGCGGCATCTATCTTCACGAGTTTAAGTCTCGAACTAGATTAAGTCACACTATCTTTTTCGTTTATCTATGACTGGTCTAGATGTCAGCACCACCGCATTTTCCTTTTAGATTCAGTTTTATTGCAATCGCTTTTTTGTCAAAGCTATTTCCAAATAGACTCTGAAATAGTAACAAATCAGAGCAGTTCTAGCTAAAAACATTAATATTGGATACTGGGTACGGTCATTAATTAGATTTTTTGTATTTACTTGTTAACCACATGGCTGCTTTGTAGGTAGTATATATCGTGAGGAGTTTAAGTCTTGAAGTGGGTTTAGCCTGACGTCAAGTCTGACTGCTTGACCTTTTTGAGTGTTATTAAGAGGTTTATAGATACCAGCATCATCGCCTTTTCGTTAAAATTCCAACTGTTTTACGGCACTTTTCTGTTCAAGCTTCCTCCAAATAGAAGCTAAATTAAAGCAGTAACAAATCACAGCAGTGAAAAAGCTAATAAAAATATGTAAAAAAAAATGTACAGGAATAACAGTGATGCAAAAAAAGTGTTATCTGTGGAAATCTTTTTATGTCATTGTCACAGACACACTTGACTGATTTCTAATGTTGCTTCTTTATTAGTTTTGCCATAAATAGGGCAAAACCTGTGCAAGACGAAAAATTGAGATAGAGGGTAAATAAATCATGCTGATTATTCTAATTATTTTTTTGAAATACCTACGTCGCATTGCAATTATCCATAAAAAAGATTATAACAAAAAACAGTCACTTAAAATCACGTTGGCAAGGGTTTATATGTGATCCTATCCAAAATTAAATAAGTCGAGTCATTAACACTAGAAGCGCTGACCAACTGAGGTAAATTTGGATAAAAAATATGTATATTGCAAATACGTTGCTGAAGTCTCGTATAAATAATAATAATCATCATATTTCATGAAACGTCATAAAAAGTTACGATTTTAAGCAAACCAAAATATTAATTAGAACAGGAAGAACATCGAAATGGGTCAAATTTGGGACGCCCGCACTTATAGTGATAAATAAGACAAGAAATTTGTATCAATTGATATGAAATTCACCGCTTCTCCTCCTTTAATTTATTGTATTTGTACTGTGGAAATGCGTTCGTTGCAAAGCATGTTTAGTGTAACCATGAATGATAGGCTGAGGAATGATGTGATAAGACAACGTTGTGGTTTAAAAGAAGATGAATGTAGCTACAAAAGTTAAAAAGAGTATGCTTAAATGGTTTGTCATGTTGAGAGGATGAATGAAGGGCGGCTAACGAAAGGTAGATGTGACTGGACACGCCAGAAGGGGACGCTCTAGGAAAACATATAGTGACCTTATTAGTGACGTTCTTCAGAAGGGTCAGGTGCCTAGTACTGGTAACCGGCGTGCGTGCACAACCAGATGTGTGAACTTACAAGGCAAAAGAAGTATGTTAGGATTGTAGTAGGTGTCGTTATGTAGTTTCTGCTTACCCTAATGGGAACAAGGCCTGAGTTTATGTATGTGTGTATAAAATGGTAATATAAGGACTTTCACTTTGTTGTAGAACTGGAAACAAACATGGCAACATCGTCTGTTTATATGTCAAATTTCATTGAACAAAACTGTCAAGTGTCATAATGTAAAAAATACTATAATTTTACAAGCACGGTCCTAATTTTATTGCACAATATTACCTATTACTCATTATTGGTTGTGGCCACGTTGAGGGTTGACATGTAAACAAGGAGTGCGTTTGTCTTGTAAAGTTAAATATAAAAATAACCTATAATGGCGTCTAAACCCGAGCACATTCGCAGTAGGATTGTAAAAACTTACGATTTAGATGAAATCGAGAAGCTGATCAAAGATGCTAAAGTTGCACATTGCATGCTTACGGACCCACCACCAGTTGGTAAGTCAATTAATAACTTAAATTCTCTTGACTGTGTACACAAAAGACCGCGAAACTTAATACAAAATGTAAAAAAATATTCGTACCAAGGTAAATGTGATATGAATAAGTACTAACCCTTAGCTGCTATTTCATAACTTATCTTTTAAAGTTGTAACATGCAATTGTATGTTATGTCGTAATTTCTAAATAACACCATAATATTTGAACTAAGTAATCATTTTGTACCATTTATAATTTAGCAGTCTTTTCAGCTAATACCGTTCTGGGTTTACATTTAAAATGTTGCACTTATTTAATCTTAGTTGTGAAGTAGAGTAACAATGTATTAAATATAAATTATATTTAGGAAACACCTGTATTTTTTAACACGTTCCGTCCCAGTACAAAGTTATAAAATTTATTCGTACGTCCACCTACAATCTCGCCCTAACTTGAACATTTAACCTTTAACCGGTATCATTTTACGGCGGCTCTTTTAAATTTTCGGTAGCCTTGTTATCTAACCATACATCCTTGAAAATCTTTTTCTTCGTATTCATTCTTCCAGTCAAATAAAAAACATCAAATTTACTTTTGGATTATGTTGACTCCAACTGGAGTCATGGACGTATGAGTTTGGTACAAATGTGACTCCTTTTGGAGTCATTGGACAGTGAACGTGTTAACTTTATTTATTTTCTGCTGCAGTATCTTCTCCTTTTCATGATAATTTGCATAACTATGATGCAATATTATGCTCACATTATCATCTTTCTGCTATCCCAATTTATTTGTGGTTGGCGCAACATGTCTTTTTCTTTTATCCTTCTCTATTAATCCTCATCTCAGTAGTCACACCAAGTGAACCGAGATACTTGAGTCGGAAAAGACTGGGAGAAGCGTACCATCAAGCACTATGGCTCCAGAGCTGGAGAGTGCCAAAATTGCAGAACATAATATTCAGTTTTGGTTCTGCTCATTTTCTAACCAATATTCTCTTGCTTCTGATAATATATGTTATGTCATTGTAAAAATATTTTATTTATATTATGCTATATTGTACACCAGAAAATACATAACAACAAGAACATTTAACACAAAAAACATACAATAGGCGGCCTTATCGCTTTCTGTGATCTCTTCCAGGCAACCTTGGAATGGACAGTGATTGCGTGAACATAAAAATGTTAACTCATTATAATGTCAATAGATGTTAAAAAAGCTTGCTTGTAATAAATTTAACACTCACATAACATCATCGTCATTCTCCTGCCCTTATTACAATTTATTTGGGGTCAGCGCAACATGTCTTTTTCTTCTACACTTCTCTATTAGTCGCCATCTCAGTAGCCACCCCCTTTGTATCCATATCATAATTCACACAGTCCATCCATTGTTTCTTTAGTCTCCCTCTACTCTTAATTTTCCTCATTCCTCCATATCAAGTGACGATACCATGACAACCGATTCCAACACAACTTTTCAGTTATTGGTGCCACATTTAGACTTCCTCATTTGTTATCTCACACAACATAAACTTTTAATTGATAAAAATAATACTTTTCAGTGGATGAGGAGAGTGTAATGACCCGTCTCAGTGCGCTCACGTTACGTGGTTCTGATGGCATTAGTTGTTCTTGCTGCGGTGTTGGTCCGTTCACTAGCAGAGCTCAGCAGACTGCCCACTACAAACACCACTGGCATACACACAACCTGAAGAGAAAACTGTTTGGCAGGAAATCCATTTCCCTGGGAGAATATAATTCTCGTCAAGGTATGTAGAACTTCAACGCCATGAATTATTTTTTTGGGTGTTTTTTTTAGGGTGCTACACTCAAAAGGTGGCAATAGCTCTCTATTAGTAAGCCTACACCATATGTCTGTCTGTCACAGGGTTGGATTGCTGTAATAGGTATTATGGGTGTCCGCAAGACCACGTCATAACACATTTTGCGTACGGGCTGTATTACTGCATCTTTAGAACCAAAGTGGTAAACCATGTATAAATTTTAACAAAATAGATATGACAAATAAACTATGGCTGCTATATCAACAATTAAGATAAACAAACAGTGGTTTTGCTGGTGGTCCCTTAGAGCGCAATAATGATTCAGATGTTAAAATTGGCTACTTTTAAACATTCTTATGTTGAATTTTTCCTTCAAATTCTCTTTTATTCCAGATGAAAGTTCAAATGTGTCAGCTAGTGACTCAGAAGGTGATGACAACCCTAACACTCCTGCAACAGAGTTATTTGCAGCGGCCACTCGGCACTGCAAAGCTTTCTACACTAACCCCAAGGGCCAGGTGTTCTGTATCTACCGGTGCTTGCTGCATCATCGGAAGGTATTGTTTTCAAAATAAATTAAACATGATTCCATATTATTTTTTTAAAATAAATAATGCGAAAGAAGTACCAAACCATACAAGAAGAAACTTGATTTATAATTCTGTACTCCTAAATGCAAAAACCCACTTGAAAGGACAGCATTTGGACATCACAACAACATCTATGTCGGCGACGAAATCTGAGCATCTAGGCACAAGTAGCATCGGGGTACACCCTGACAATGACTTTGTAAGTTAGAAATCATTTATAAAGTAGTAAAGATTTCAATAGTTCGCAAAAATGCCAAAAACGAGACCCCCTCTGGGCAAGTGGGTGCAAGTAGCGCAGAGAGCGCCTTGATATTAAAATGTAAATTAAAGGAACATTTTTGTAGTTAGTAAGGAATTTGATAATTTTGAAAAGTTTTGTGTTTTAAGTTAAGATTTTAGATTCTAATTAGTTTTAGTTTATAGAATACATGGCTGGTTTTCTTATTAGAGTCTAATTACAATAATTTAATGTGAATCTTATAAGAAACTAGCTTTTGCCCGCGGCTTCGCCCGCGTGGATGTCGGAAATTAATGCAAGAGGACGTACTACCGCGATAAGAATGTGTTATTCCAGGTTATATAGGTAATATAGACTCTGTGTGCTATTTTCGATCCAGATCCATTCAGCCATTTTTGCGTGATTGAGAAACAAACACCCAATCATACATATTTTCACATTTATAATATTATTAGTAGTAGGATTATAACTCATATTACTTAGGATTCATAGTTTATGAGAACATCATGTGTGTTGGTGTTTTTAAAATAAAAGTAATAGTATTCAGAGTAAGAAGACTGTGACATAGGGCTTGGTTTAGTTGAATATAAGTCTTCCTGGTTTTTCTTAACGCTCCTATTTTACCTATACAGACACTCAATCATTTACCAGACACCGAACATAATTATAGGAATAGTACTTTTGCCAGTGGCTTGGCCCGTATAGCTGTCGGAAAATATCACCCGGGAACCTACTACCGGGATAAAGTACCTAGGTATCCTATCTGTTACGTATCCATGATATAATACCTATATCTTTGTGCCAAATTCGATCTAAATCCTTTTGGCCGTCTTTGCATCATTGAGAAACAAACATCCAAAAATCTAAACATCTAAGCCATTTCGCGGTCTCTTACTTGGAATAATACTATTAGGTTTATTTTGAGTATAATGAACACACATGATATTCGCAATTACTATGAAGCCAAAGTAATATGAATTACAATCCTACTTATTCTGTACTACCCGGCCCCTTTTTTTTTTTTTTTTTTTTTTGGATGGGAAATCATCAAATGACTTCTCCCGCTCTGGGCGGAGCGGGAGGGCGTGTCAGACTTTTACTGACTAAAACCCACCCGTGTTCCTTCAGTTGCCCAGTGCCGGGGCCACGGTATCTCTTTTGAACAATCACGCGACCCCGGCAGGCACCGGTCCTAGCAGACCCCTTCACTGCTGCTGACATCTCTTTGAGGCGCGCGTGGAACACTACGCGCCGTCGACCCGAGCTTGGTCCTTACCGGGCGGCGAGCTACCCATTGCTCGACGCCCGCAAGCTCGCGCCTACGGTGGCCGGGAGTCCGCAATCGACTCCCGACGCCCGGGGCGTCTCCTCCTGCGGCGGCTAGGGACGTGAGGGCGCAGAGACTGCCATTCCCTCACGCGCTCCGCCTCCTCCTTCACGAGCATTACTGCTTCGCAGAAGGAGGTGACGGCTTCCCATGCCCACTACCCGGCCCCTGCCAACGCGCTCTGCGCCCACTTTTTAAATCTCTAATATCTTCTAAGATATTCATTTAAATTACATGCTGTAAAGGGCCATATTGATCTATATTAAATGCACAATGTATTTAAGTACCTTAACTTACCTTAATTGGATAAGGATTAATGCTGTATTGCTTAAAATCGCTTCGTAAATAAGCCCTTATTTCTCGTAAAAAGTAAAAGATAAAAAATGGTTATTGTGGGTTATCCCTAAGAGATAGACATATACCATTCAGGACATTTTTGTGGGCCTTTTTAAGGTGTACAATACTGTAGTACATTATTTTGATCTATTTCGTAGGATTCAGCCAGGGTTCGAATTTTGAGACGTATGTCAGCGTAGTTTTCGAAGATAGTTATTTGTTTTTCTAAAATAAAAGAATCTTTCTAAAATAAAAATAGCCTAAGTTACTCCTTGTTACATCAGCTATCTGCCAGTGAAAGTTCCGTCAAAATCGGTCCAGCCATTTCAGAGATTAGCGGGAACGAACAGACAGACAGACAGACAGACAGACAGACAGACAAAAATTGTAAAAAATGTTGTTTTGGTATATGTATCGTGTATACATCCATATACACTTAGTAAAAAGTGGTTATCTTAATATTAAAAACAGACACTCCAATTTTATTTATTTGTATAGATTGCAAGAAAATGTCGTAAGGATGTTCTATAATTACGTAACTTGAAAATGAGGTTTTTTGTTTATGGTCCGATTGTTGTTATTTTTATTGTAACCGATAGAATTAGATGTAAAACCACTTTTAGCGTTTAAATTATTAAAATCGGACCACAGGATTCGGAGATATTGTAGATTAAAGATAGTGAAAATTGTTCTAAGCTATGTTCTGTAAGGTTTTTGTTCTAGAAAGTTTTTATTGTGACTATGTACATATAATATTGTGTTTTTATATGAAAAGGGACCACATAACGAATGTAAATATATATAGATTGTAAGGGGTTATGTGAAAATTAATGCAAAATAAAGGGTTCAAAGATTTCGGCTTGGTGAAAACTAACAGTAAAATGGGCTCAAAAATCGCGGTCCTCTGTAAGGTAATGGGACGCGGCCCCGGCGACTATAACAGACGCACGGTCGGGCCGGCCCAGGTAGTCGCAGCTCAGCCGTTGAAGAGGCAACAGGAAGGAGAATCTATGGACAAGAAATACTAGAAGAACAGTGTTTTATTTCGTTTCTCTCAGAATATCGTCAAAAACGTATAGTCTCCCGAGGTCTTGGTCGACCGTGCCGCTCATTACGCATTCAGGGGTGCGTGGTGACGTGTGCTACCAGCGAAACTACTCGAGTAGGGAAGCACGTCAAAAACGTGGGAGAAGTCCCAGGGCGGGTAAGGGTGCTGATTACACCCCATTCGTCCACTACAATCTAATTTTCTTTTAGTCATTCTTTTCCTGTGGATAAATAGAATCTCGAAGGTTCCTGCAATCATCATACCTGTTTTAACCCAACATCTTGTTTCACAGGAGGAAATGTCACTGGATGGTGAAGGTCACGTATGGTCCCGTCGGGTTAAAGAACTCTTGAGCCCTGGTTACGGCCGATGGGCCGTCGTCATGGTCTCTGGTGGTCACTTCGCCGGCTGCATCTTCACTGGTGGCAGTGACGCCCTCCACAAAACCCTACACTCTTACACTACGCGGCGGGGACAAGGAATGGCTCAAGCAACAAGGGACCAGACAGGCAATGCTCCAAAGTCAGCAGGTGCTAGCTTGAGGAGGTACAACCAAGAACAATTCCTAGCGGTAAGTGTACTAATGACCAATCTGTTTGCTGGCGTTTTCTAATTATTTTATTAGTATTAGTCATAGTTACATTTGTGAGGAAGGGCGAGTTAGTGATCGCAGAACCGCCTTTCACACCATTTGGATGCTGCAAATACGAGATAAATCGCGAATAATTCTCAATGGTACGTTTGATGTAACCCTGTATTTATATGCCTAGCAATGACAATTGTAATTTATACCCAAATATGATAAGTGTTAGGTTAGGACTTTCTATAATAACCAGTTGCTATGGGGTCCCACAAGGTTATATTCTAGATCCAATTTTGTATGTGATTGAAATTATTTGACTAACATAAGTCACTAAAGGTAGGTAATTGTACAATTGATTTTATTGTACACAATCGTATCAATAATTTGTTGGTGATTTATAGTGTAATATATATAAAAACGGTTATCAGTTACATAGTTTTAAAATATTTTGTGGATTTGAAAAATTTTGTGTTTATTAAGCATTTCTATATGGTAAGCAGTTAATATATTTGTATGCTTTTGTATAAAACTCTCCGAAAATATTAAAATGTTGTATGATACAATACAGTAACAAAATATCTAGAAGATATTTTAGTTCAGTTTTTGTAAATTAAAATACTGTCTTATTGTACTTATTAACGACGTAGGCGGGTATAGTGTGAAAGTAAACACTTGCTTATCACTAAATTTTATATCGTTGCTTTTACATATGTTAACTACCTAACTTTGGTTGCTGTAACAAAATTAACAGGTGCTACCATCGCGGACACTGGCGGTTCACCACTTTTCAACCTTATTGCTAAAAGCATAGGGCTGAAAATTGGCAAACCGCTATTGTCCGCATATGTACATACAGGTATGGTAACAGTTTGGCTTGCTTGTGGTTATAAAACTTATCTAACCCCTAATAAGGTAAATGAGTACATATTAATGACACGACACGGTGTTCCAAGTATCAACGAATGCCTTTAACTGAATACCTTTTACTGACATAATTACGGCGCTAAATCTCATACGCATATCAGCTAGCTAGTACAAACAATAACGTATAAGGGTTCATAATGGTACTGAATAATGTCATCATTCATATTTCATTTACTCATACATTCACTGGAGCAGACTACCAAAGCGCCTCGGAACGCTGGTCAAATCCTGAGGCGCTTTAAGTACAACAAAGAGGAATTCTTGATGGTAAGTGTGACGATGCTTCCTTCGACCGAGCCAGTGGCATGAGCAAGTGTTAGTAAAAAGTAGAAGAAGAGCAGGCAGCGAGCTTAAAGGAATGTCTTCACCTATAAGATTGGCCAAATGCGTTGTTTTATGCTCGGTGATTGCTGTATCATCGGTTGCGCTTCTATAGTCGATATGAGATTGCTGTGGATTACGCTCCGTGATATGCACCGTTCATATTTGTATGAAAAGAATCATTGGGCTATTGGCTGATCGGAAATTTCATCAACATCTTCAAATTCGTGTCAAAATTTAGGTGTAAGGAGTATTTACTCACAAGTTTTCTTACTCAGGACTCAATGCACAGTGTATTCAGTGTTACCACAGTGATATCATCTGGTTTTTCTAGCTATCGCATAATCGCCGATGTTTCTACTTTGAGCATCATGATTTATGATGACGGAGCTGCTTATTGTTGTCTGTGTCTATTAGTCGCAGCTTTTCTCAATCTTTTTAGTTCCTTTTGAAACTTTTTTAGATTGGATGCTTCAAGATTTATCAGGAAAATACATTCGTGGTGGCTTTCAATTGTTTTCGAGAAAATTGTTTACATCTTCACCGATTTGTAACTTCGATCGAGTTGTTTCGCGAAGAAATAATTGGAATCATTATTCAAAATTGTTTACTTTGGGGACGATTTGTCGTCGTCGGCTCCCAATCCAAAAATAACTAATTAATTTTACTAACCCATCCAGTAGTAATACGATGTGTGTTGCATGTATGAGTGTTAATATATTTACATAATTATAATATATATTTGCACGTTTGCACGTATAAGTGTGATGCACGTACGTTGCACGGAAAATATGTGTGTATGGTAAAATAAAAGCAAAAAAAAAACATAAATCTGTTTTATTTCAGAAGATTTAATGAAAGGTTGCTCAAAAGTAGTCCGGATTTTTTTTCTGTTTTTGCAGATCCGTGTTTGGTTGTATGTTGATTAAAATATGACTTATAGTGTTGTATTGATGATTATAATGATTACTAGCTTTTGCCGGTTTCACCCGCGTATTATACATATAAATTTTCCTCTTGAATCACTCTGTCTATTGATGAACCCTGCATTAAAATCCGTTACGTAGATTAAATGATCTTAGCGTACAGACGAAGGACTACTTTGTTTTATACGATGTAGCGATAATTCTTTAAATACATAATTGGTACGTAATCATATTTCCGTCGACACATAGCCTGGTAACTGATTTGTAAATTACAGAAGAAAAAAAAACATAAGAAAACTTGATTTTCACGGGCTGTCCAGGCGCTTCCCTTTTAATATCAGCAATTATTTTGCGAAATATTTTGTCTTATAAAACTAAATTAACTCATTCTTCTCATAATACTTCATTTCTTATAGCACGTTCAAAATATCCTTGTGGGTTGGAATGATGACCTGAAGGGCTGTTCTTTGATCTTCTACCGTGCTGTTGGGGCTACCAACCAGGCTGCGATCTTCGGCAAGCCCTCGCCTCTAAGGAAAGAAGACCCGAGGGTCAGGCAGCTGCCCTTCCCTACTAGGAAGCCTACCTTCAAAGAGGTGAAGAGAGTGTTCCAGACACTGGCTGGAATTGAAGTTTATGGTGAGTTGATGAGAGTTTTAATGTTATTTTGTGGAACTAAAGACTGATTCACACGGTGCGATTGTAATTGCTTGTGGCATGCCATAACGTGGAGCGATAAAAATAATTGCAACATGTAAGCATCATTTAATAAAACCACTTCCCTATGAAGATACTGAGGCACTATTGCAAACAATATGTTAACTCACTCGTTTCTCTCAACACACATACTCACCTACACACACGAATCACACACAGACCCACTCACATAAACACACACACAAGCACCTAGATAATTATTGTTTCCTCTACTTTTAATTTGATTTTGTAATAACTTTGAGAAGGAAGAGCGGAGTCTCCTAATACAGGCATTGTTTGCTTAAAAGGAGGCTCCAATCACTAACATGTTTACTTGAATATGGTTATAAAATAAACAATTTTCATTTAATTTAGACGAAGCAATTCATTTTGTTGCTTTAATTTTATAATATGCTGCAGAAAATAAAAGGTCTTAGCATAAAAAGTCTTCAGCAAATATACATACATACATAAAATCCCGGCTTTTTCCCATGGGGGTACGCAGAAACTACAGAACGCCACCTGTTACGATACTTACAGATTCCTTTTGCCTCGTTTAAGTTCATACATCTGGTAATTCACGCACGCCGGTTACCAGTATATGTACTTCTAGGGCGTCCCCTTCCGGCGTGACCAGTCACATCTGCCTTGTAAATACCTTCAGTCTTTAGCAAAATCAGCCTTTAATGTTGCCACTGCTGGGTCACAGGCGTCCTCTCAGTGCGAGTGTGTTTTCAGGAGCGCTCGTCATTCATCGTTGTAGATCACGCAAGATCGAAGATTTTATTGCTGGATGAAAATAAATACAAATAATGACAACACACAATTTATCAGACCCACAAAATTCGTATCTATTCTTTGTGCTAAAAAAGCGACTTACTAAAATAACAAAATTTCCCCTAGATACGTTGCAAGACTTCCAGAAGGCGTTGCTTATAGTGACGGGCGGTAAGCCGATGAAGACCAACTCTGACATCAGTATCGCTGAGCGTGCTAAAAAGGCGCAGAAACCGCCACCGAAGGTCGTCCATGACAGGGCGAAATCAAGGTAAGAATTCAATTTATTTGTTAATCGGAAAATATGTGCAGATAGGCTCTTAAAAATCACTCTACTGACGCAGAACTTGTTAGATTATGGGCGGAAATGCAAACACTATTGAGATTTAAAGATATATAATTATTAAACTTAGACGAGCACGTACAGTCATGAATCACAGTTCACAGGAAAAAGAGCGAATTGACAGCTAGGTCATTATCGTGACCCAATAACAAAGTATGCGTTTACAAAGTTCTATTGTTTATTATGCGAGACCTATTCCATGCATAATACCATCACTTTATTCTATGATGTTACGTTGACATTGTGTTTACAAAGACAGCTCTAATAGAACTTTCACCATTTCGTAAGATATAAACTTGTAATGTAAAACTTCGATCCGAGATCATCGTTTTATTAGCCATCAGAGAACTCATGAAAGGAGAGAAAAGTAGTCTGCTGCGCTGTCGCCGGATACAGGGAAGAGAACTATATCAAATACAACGTGTTCCCATTGAAATCTCATAACTCTAGGGTATCAATGAAACTATATCAAAGAATCAACTGGCGTCAAATAAAAAGTAAAAATTTACGAGTAAATCTTTTCATTTAAACCAGTAATTCAAATTTTAAGCTAAAAAAATGCGACGTTATCATATATCACGTAAGGGTCTTTTACATAAATAATCGTGACGTCGAATTATTTTGTATCAAAAATTTAAACGAAAAAAAAGTGGACATGGTCTCATGAATACCCTCAATTTATGGGATTTCAAAAGGAAAATCTTGTATGTAACTAAAACATAACATAATGCCATATTTCAGAGAGCGTGCGCCCCGAGAGTTACCAACCCAAGTGACCTCCAGCGAGGACGAAGGTCCCTGCTACATTGACTCCGAAACACCACCGGACTGGATCAAGACCTTGTCAGAACAGAGTAGCAATGGGGTCATTACCAACTCAAGGAAAGATCTCCTTAACGACTGTGCACTGTCCAGTTGTGTGGAGACGGACAGTGACACGGAAACCGTAGGGAAGAGAGAAGTAAAGAAAAGAAAGAAGCCTATTAAAAAGGTTGAAAAGGTTGAAGAGAAGACACCAGTAATCACGACGACAGTAAAGAAGGGACCGGTGAAAATTCCTACCAGTGTCAAAAAGGTTAGTTATTTGTTGCATGATTTTAGTACCTGGATGCTGAAAAAGACTAAGTTAATTACATAAGCTCAGTGGCGTGCATAGCATTTTAGCAAGTAGGCACTAGTTTCATGTGGTCCTGGACGTAAAGAATATCATCACCCTATTTCTTCCCGTGGGTGTCGTAAAAGGCGACTAAGGGACGTACTAGAGAATAGGCAGCAGCGTTCTCCTTGCATTTTACCACCATACTGCGATCGCAAACCCGCCTGCCAAGCCTGGCGATTAGATACCGTATCCCTTGCACATGGGCAACTGAAGGAACACGGGTGGGTTTTAGTCAGTACAAGTCTGACACGCCCTCCCGCTCCGCCTAGAGCGGAAGAAGTCATTTGATGATTTCCCATATAGAAAAAAAAAGCCTGGCGATTATGGCAAACCCTCTCAAATTGGTCGCTTCCCAGCTGTGGAGGTCTTTCGGCTGAAATTAATGAATGATGAGACACTAGGTCGCCTGTTCTTGTCTAGGCAGACAAACGCCGGTTTCTTTTAGGTATGATAATTTAATTATTTTCTTAATAATTTCGGGATACACATTAAAAAGTAATTGACAGACTTCTTGTGATTTTCGAGGTAGGCACTGCTTATGTGCGTATATGGAATGCACGCCACTGCATAAGCTTTACTGTCCATTATAAATACGTTTATTGAATATCTTGATTTTTAAGCCATAAACATGCTGTAGATAATTTTGTTCTAGTAACGAATGTAGTTAACATATCTATGAATTACACTAATAGAAAAAGTTAAGAGATCAAAAAAAAAACTTTTCAAATGGCTGTCACTTCACTAAAAAAAGCAATAAAAAATTTCAAAATTACGTGTAGCTAACATTTCTGGTAAACTTTTTTTGCAGTATTCTGTAGCATTGAGCGATACACGTAACTTTGAAATATTTTTGTTCATGACATTTTGAAATTAGAGACTTGAAGCTTCAAATTGTTTTTTTGTTTTAATGTAGTGTGATCTATTAGTGTATTTTGTAGATACATGTCAGGCATATACTTGCTACTGCCGTGGCGCACACGGACTTACTACTTCCATGTGGCGCAAGGCAGGACTTACTACCGCCACGTGGCACACGGCAGGACTTACTACTGCCACGTGCCGCACGGCAGGACTTACTACCGCCGTGGCGCATACGGACTTACTTCTGCCATGTGGCGCAAGGCGGGACTTACTACCGCCACGTGGCACACGGCAGGACTTACTACTGCCACGTGCCGCACGGCAGGACTTACTACCGCCGTGGCGCATACGGACTTACTACTGCCATGTGGCGCAAGGCAGGACTTACTACCGCCGTGGCGCATACGGACTTACTACTGCCATGTGGCGCAAGGCAGGACTTACTACCGCCGTGGCGCATACGGACTTACTACTGCCATGTGGCGCAAGGCAGGACTTACTACCGCCACGAGGCTGGACCTACTACCGCCGTGGCGCATACGGACTTACTACTGCCATATAGCGCAAGGTAGGACTTACTACCGCCGTGGCGCATACGGACTTACTACTGCCATGTGGCGCAAGGCAGGACTTACTACTGTCATGAGGCTGGACTTACTACCGCCGTAGCACACGACAGGACTTACTACTGCCATATAGCGCAAGGTAGGACTTACTACCGCCGTGGCGCATACGGACTTACTACTGCCATGTGGCGCAAGGCAGGACTTACTACTGTCATGAGGCTGGACTTACTACCGCCGTAGCACACGACAGGACTTACTACTGCCGCGTGGCAGGACTTCCTACCGCCGTGGCACACGAGAAGACTTGCCACGTGGCACACGGCAG
This sequence comes from Aporophyla nigra, assembly GCA_947507805.1. NCBI lineage: Eukaryota > Metazoa > Arthropoda > Insecta > Lepidoptera > Noctuidae > Aporophyla > Aporophyla nigra. Next base: position 5,984,567 of record OX382305.1, read on the forward strand.
GACTTACTACTGCCACATGCCGCACGGCAGGACTTCTACCACATGGCAGGACTTACTACTGCCACGTGGCAGGCAGAAAGTTAAATCGTAGATTTTTCTTTAACTGTTTGTAATGCTTACTTAGTTATGTTGCTTGTGGCTATGTTATAACAGTCGCACGGATCAGGTTAAGCTACGCTTGCCGGGGTTGGTTTGTGGGTAGGTCCATCTTCACATACTAAGACCCCTCCGTGCCTCGGAAAGCACGATACGCCTTTGGTCCCAGCTATTATTTGTGGATTTTTGATAGTCGTTACGGGTCATCTGAAGCCCAAAAGTCTGACAACCATTCTTACCAAGAGGTAACGTATTACCCATTAACTTGGTTGTGGATGTCAGATAGCCAATCACTCCATGTAAAATGCTGGTTTTCAGCTGCATCCGGTTAGACTGGAAGCCGACCCAACACAGTTGTTGGGAAAAGGCCAGACAGATGATGACTTGCTTAACACAACTAAAGACAGTACCATTTTATTCTAGCAATCTAGTCAGAGGAGTGCATCTCATAATGTTTTACCATACTTTCTCCAGATGTGGAGAAGCATCTCGGACAAAGACAACATCACTCTGGAGCCGATCCTAGAAGCTTGGGAGGGCGACATTCAAGCGGCTTGCAACACACAAGACCCTATTGATGGCAACACTGCCTTGCACAAAGCTGCCATCGCTGCTAAGCCGGATATGGTGACGTAAGTGGAATATTTGTGTATGAGGAGCTAAAATGAGATTCCCGATGGAGTTGAATAATATACTTTAGCAGCAGTATCATAAAGTGCGAAGTTGTTAAAGCATTGAAGAAGACATCCAATGCCATCAAAGAAAACCTTTTTTTTTTTTATCTGCACTCTGTCTGTGACGCTGATATTCCTGGAGGCTTATGTCCAGCAGTGGACTTCTTTCAGCTTAAATGATGATGATATTTTTGGACAAATAAATTGTACGTGTCTATAAACCCCATTATAACTGTTACAGTCAGATCCTATCCGCTGGCGGGGACCCATGCATCAAGAACCATGAACTTCAGACTCCTTACGCAGCCACACCACACGCTGACACCAGGATCGCCTTCAGAATGTTCCAGGCGCAAAATCCTGACAAATATAACTATAATAAGGTAAGATAGTTTTTTTTTTATATCAGTCTTTGTAGACACATAAAAAGACATTTTTATCCCGATTGTACATTCCCGTGGGATAATTTTCTACCACCACACGAGTGATGCCGCTGGTCCAAGCTAGTTTCTATAAAAATCTCTTTCATTATACCCGCAGTAGGAGAATAGATTATAAAGAAATAGAGAAGTAAAAAAAAACTACTTAAAATAAATATTTTCATTTGATGTTACATAATAAAACAATGAGAATGACTACTACTCTTAATAGAGAATGGGCAGCAGCGTTCTCTATGCATTTTACCACTATACTGCGATCGCCAACCCGCCTGCCAAGCGTGGCGATTATGGCAAAGCCCCCCAAGGGGGAGGCCTAAGTCCAGCAGTGGACGTCTTATGGCTGAAATGATGATGAATAAAACAATGTGCTTGCTTACTTGACTTGGAACGAACTGATTTATTCAGAGACAAATCTAAACTACAACATGTGACTTACATACTTAACACTAGGAGGCGCTAGGTGTACTATTTTCATATTATTTTTATATAAACTAACATTACTAATACACACAAGCGCTTCATGAGGATAGGGACATATTCCACAACGCCACACTTTCTTTTGCTTCACCTACACAAGTTGTCATAACTTTATTCCAAACTGGGGTCTTGTGACGTTATCTACCCTCAAATATGACTAAATTAATATTATGTAAAGTGAAATTGGTTTTTCTGTCAAGAATATCTCAGTAGCACCTGGAGTTTGTATTTGTACCAATAGCCTCGACACCTTTTACATGAAACTTAAACATAAATGTTGTATGTGGGTGTTTCACCACCCGCTACCACCAGTGTTCACTCACATTTCAACATTTATATTTCAGTTAGTTGGCAGAGGTGTACCTCTGCCGAAGCTCCGGAGACATACAGACGTGATTATGTTTATGTGTAACTAGCTTCTGCCCGCGACTTCGTCCGCGTTAAATTTCGTGTTCCCCCGACCCTTCCCGTCGCGTCGAATCGCCTACCCGTGCGATTCTCCCCGTTTTTGCAACATTTTTCATTACTGCTCCGCTCCTCTTGGTTGTAGCGAGATGTTATATAGCCTATGTTACTCGCAGATAATGTAGCTTTCCAATGGTGAAAGAATTTTTAAAATCGGTCCAGTACTTTTTGAGTTTATCCATTACAAACAAACAAACAAAAAACCAAAATTTTCCTCTTTATAATATTAGTGTAGATATGTTCTTCTGAAAGTTTATCGACTGAGGCCTTTGTTTACATTTCTGTTGCTATCACATGACCGATTCTCTTTTCAAATGTATCAGTAATTTAACCTTAAAATAATATTACCTCTTCTAGTCCCAAATCCCCGGGCCGGTGACACCTGAACAGCTAGAACAACAGAAAGAGAAGAAAGCACAGCAGAAGAAGGCGAAACGACAACGTGAGAAAGAGAAACAAGCAGACAAGCTGAAGGCGAACGCGTTCTTACTACTGCCAGACGAGAAGAAGGTATGCTTAATGACAATAGAGTTCGTTTTTCACTAACCCATTAGTGAAAGCGGGCAAAAGCTCGTCTTCTATAATTTTTTTACAATTTTTCGCTTACAGCTCCCCCTGTCATTGTTATTTAAGGTGAATTCAAGCTGTATTACGTTATTTGTAAATTGCAGGTCCCATTGAATGACTATTTCATGAAAAAGTCATTCAATGTGGTTAAATGAACTGAAAGGGTAGTATTGATTTTAATTCCGTAATGCCATATTTTTACGCTCGCGAATCATATTTTGTTCAACGTATGTTGACCTGACCTGACTGCAAAAAACGTAAGAAAATTTGATTTTTGCGGGTTACCGTGTAGTTTCCTCTTAAGACTTAATAGATCTTTGTAGATTCATAATCGTGCCGTTGAGTGATGATTTATGAACTTAATATCAACCTTACCGGCGGCGTTTAAATAAAGTCTTGAAAGAAACTTTACAACGTGGCTTCACCCCTTCGTTCTTTTTGGACGAGATTAAGTTTACGTACTAACTTTACCTACGTCAAACTAAAGTATAGTTTAACGTAGGTAAAGTTGATATTTGAATGACAGTGAAATCCGTCGTGCGTGGTTCTTAGGTGCTTTTCATGTAACTAGCCTAGTTGCGTTCTCGATAACCAGTTTACAAGTCAAAATTAAAAAAAAAAATGCCAGAAATACGTTACATATACATAGGAAAAACAACTGTTTATTTCTTGTTTGTTCTTTCACAGAAAAAAGTTCCAGAGCACGAGCAACGTTGTTTTTCGTGCGGCGCTCAGTTACCTAAAGTACCGTTCGAGTATGACGGTTGCAAGTTCTGCCGAGTCCCCTGTTTACACGACCATCGGAAGATCAGACCTCTAAACATGAGTGTATAAACCACCTAGACCGTTTCACGTATTAGCTCACTGAGAATATAATTATGGCGAATTCGAAGCGTACTCACTAGGTGCGCTGAAGCAACCTTATGAGTTGTGACAATACATGGTAAAATTGAATTAACTCTAAACCCAACACAGGGTAATAAGAACTCTGCCAGGGTCGCGAGATTTGTTCGAAAGAGTTGCCGCGGCTCTGGCGTAGGCAATTGAAGGAACACGGGTGGGTTTTAGTCAGTAAAAGTCTGACACGCCCTCCCGCTCCGACGTCATTTGATGATTTCCCACCCAAGAAGGTAATAAGAACACAAATCTGAACAATTTCAACATTTATTGGACCATCAAAAACTGAAATCTACCACTGTTTTTTCTGCATGACCCAAAGGTTGACTGGCAGAAAATGCCTATGGCATTAAGTCCGCCTCTATACATTTGTGTGCTTAATGTATTAAATAAATAAATATAAAAAACATGTTCCTTACATTTTTGTTTGTTTCCATTCTCATGAATGTAATATGAATGGAACGGAAGTTTAAAAAAAATAATCGGATATTATTAATATTGCTGTTGCCAGCCGAAACATGGTGCTGTCATCTATAAGCTATTGTATGTTCATCATTTCAGCCGTAAGAGATCCACTGCTGGATTTAGGCCTCCCCCAATTTCGGGGGCTTTGCCATAATCGCCACGCTTGGCAAGCGGATTGGCGATCGCAGTATGGTGATAAAATGCATAGAGAACGCTGCTGCCCATTCTCTAGTAAGTCCCTTAGTCGCCTTTTACGACACCCACGGGAAGAAATGGGGTGGTGTTATTCTTAACGTCCGGCACCACACGGTCATTGTATGTATTGTATTGTATGTTATATCATCATAATTTCAGATGTAAGACACTGCTGGACATTTTGACTCCCCCAATTTTGGGATCTTTACCAAAAGCGCCGCGCTTAGGGTTCGCTATCGTAGTGCGGTGGTAAAATGCATAAACAACGCTGCTGTCTATTCTCTAGTAAGTCCCTTAGACGCCTTTTACGACACCCACGGAAAGAAAACGGGGTGATGCTATTCTATACCGTCCGGTACCACACGTAACTTGCTATATTATTAGGCGAAAATAAGTTTATCGACCGTCCATTTTCGCAATATTTTTATACGTGGACAATTTTACTCTGTCGTATTCATATGACATCGCAACGGTGCTAGTCCTTTTAAAGTTATATTATCTCTATTTTTGCATTACTGACAAAATCACAGTGATCTTTCTTCAAGTCAAAATAAAGTTGCTGGTTGCAGTCACTGACAAGTCTGTCAAATTATAGTGATCTTTATACTGATCAATATAAGGTTGCTGTTGCTTTGCAGCCACTGACAGGTCTTTCAAATAATGATATTGTGTTAATAAGGTTGTTGTTGGCTTGCTGCTGCCAAAAAATACTTGAATGGATTGTCCATGTCTAAATACGATGTTGCAAGCTACATAACCGGATAGAATAGAGGGTAATTTTTATGTCGTCGCCTAGTGATACGCAAATTAGTTCTCATTGATCAAATCTTGTTTTCGGGATTAATTTATTGTACATTTTTTTTTAAGTGCACAAAATATAATTTTGTTTTACTTTATACTGTTGGTTTCTTTTTACGTTCTAATACTTACTGTCTACATGGTCTAAAAAACAAGGCCTTGCCGTGACACAAACGTAAGCCACGTTACTACGCCGGGAGTCGATTGCGGACTCCCGGCCACCGTAGGCGCGAGCTTGCGGGTGGCGAGCAATGGGTAGCTCGCCGCCCGGTAAGGACCAAGCTCGGGTCGACGGCGCGTAGTGTTCCACGCGCGCCTCAAAGAGATGTCAGCCACACTGAAGGGGTCTGCTAGGACCGATGCCTGCCGGGGTCGCGTGATTGTTCAAAAGAGATACCGTGACCCTGGCACATGGGCAACTGAAGGAACACGGGTGGGTTTTAGTCAGTAAAAGTCTGACACGCCCTCCCGCTCCGCCCAGAGCGGGAGAAGTCATTTGATGATTTCCCATCCAAAAAAAAAAAAAAAAAGCCACGTTACTATCCAGCTAACTATTGCGACCCTATATACAATGCTTTTCTAGTTGCGGTGTGTTTTTTTTTTACCGCAGAGTTTTAGCAGTCAGCTTCTTGGATCCCGTGACTTTAAAAAAAAATAGATTTTGTACATTTTGGGACCAACGAATTGTACAAAAACTAAGTAAAATTTATATCTTTTTGGGCAAATTATGGTACATATATAAATGTGTATGAGTATACACATTCATTTCATTCATTGTAGTATAACAGTAGATTTTTCTTTAAATTATCTTATTTTGTGAATCATGGAAAGTACTGATTTATATGAGCTATATCTATACTAACTGTTTAATTATATAAATATTTAAGTCACGACGATACACTATTGTGTTTAAGAATTGCATTCACGTTGCACTTATGCGCGTCAGTCATTGTTCGAAACGATCGGCCCCCGCGCCGGCGCGTTTGTCGCCGTCTGTCTACAGGTATATGGCCGTGGGTAAATCCAATGAGTAGTTTTTCTACAAAACAAAGAAGAAAAAATGAAAGCAAAAAAATAAAGACAGGTACCTACTGATGAAGATTCAGATTTAGCACTGTAGTTCAGGAGCTATTAACAAAGACATGCATTAAAACTATGCATTGGTGGCGCCCTCTAGATTCATATGACATCTCATAAAGGAAAAATGGCTGAAATGCCATTAATAATGGCGGTTTAGTAATTTATTGTCAGATCCTATAAAATAATATATTAGTACATAATAAATTATTTTGTTAGCTTTTAGCGTAAGTATTGAATAATATTCGAATACGCCATCTTAGGCGTAGAGGGGTCTGGGGTCTGAGGGACTGCAACTGAGGGAACACGGGTGGGTTTTAGTCAGTAAAAGTCTGACACGCCCTCCCGCTCCGCCCAGAGCGGGAGAAGTCATTTGATGATTTCGCATCCAAAAAAAAAAACAGGCGTAGAGGTGCAGGATTATACTTTGCATCAAGATAAAGGTATTAAAAAAAATATGTGGGATGTGCTAAAAACGAACTGTGTCTTGTTGTCAAGTTGCTTGATTTCTCAGGGGCAACATAATTGTATTGAAATGCGACTACCTAATAATTGAGAAAACGTATGCACTGTGAAAACAATGCATCAATGAAAGCACAAAAAAGGAACTGATATGATGATAAATCAATTTAATTACGAAAGGGAATTCCTGAAATTATTTGATTGAAGATTCACATAATTTAAGGCATATTGTTCTCGTGAAGTTAATAATAGAATTTCTACAAGGACATCCAGGTTGAAATTCTTATTAACTATTTTAAAAAAAAATAGGTGCATTGTATTGCGAACGCAAACGTGTCTAGGGAATCAAACACGTTTTTGTTAGTTACTAAAATTCTTATATAAAATTTATATAAATATAAATTGAATTCAATTATATAAATATTACCTATATATTTTGTAACTCTTATGGACAGTCATTTGAAAAGGGTATAGTTTTTTATTTACACATACGGAAACAATTCATTTAGTCAATTTAGAATTAAGGTAGATATTTTTATTTAATTTGAATAGGGCAATAAATTTTATTTTTATATTTTGACCCCAAAATACTCGGTGTATAGAGTTCAATTGCGATCTTAATTTTCACATTAAGATCAAAAATATTTATTTAATCAATATGTATTTTCAGTACAACAATTAATATCTATTTTAAGGTTCATATTTTAAAGAGTCTATCATATTTCAGGTTATCTATTATTGCGTGCTCTGAACTGGTGATTTGTGCGTTGATTTGTATATCCAAAGATTATTCATTGTTCTATTCGATGGCAAAGAATTGTAATAAGTCCATTCATTTTATTGAAGTTTATTTGAATTCTATAAAGTCAGACACAAAAACAGTGATAAAAGTGGGTTCTGTTTTTACTCTTATGACTTAGATGTAATTGATGTTTGTGATTTATTTCGCTTTACATGAAATAAACTATTTATTTCTAACATATAGTTATTTATTTTTTGTTGCAATCCTGATTCCTACCTACCTATAAGCCCAAGTTCCCACGGCCGTAATAAAATCCCGGGAGATTTTTCCGCATACTGGATCTAAAACGCTATGCTTAACGCCAAAAGTTGAAAATCGAATAATATAACACACAGTTCGATTTTCGACGTGCTGAGATGCACTCTGTTGGATTCTAATACTCGGTTTATTACCGAAAGTTGTCGACTAATAATCTGAGGACCTCATGAAGTGTTTCAATGGAAGTGGATTTTCGTTAAAACTGTCGATAGGTTTTACTTCCACTTTAATCACTTCTAAGAAATAAAGAAAAGCAAGAAAAATCATTTTGGCATTTGGAACACGAAGGAGTTCCAGAAACTTCAGTGAAAAGCGCCGGTTTACACAGCATATGAGTTTGACCCTGGGGACACTGACTTAATTGTTTCGATAGGAACCAACTCTCGCCCTTAGAGTTTCATCTCATTAATATTGCTCATACCATACTCGACGTCGTTTATAAATAAGTTACTGCTGAGCATGCGGTCTGGGTTCGATTACCAGAGTTTTTCTAGCCTAGCCTTTTTCTTTTTTAACTATGCTGGGGCTACCAGTCAACCCGGATGCAGCGGAATACCAGTATTTTACATGGAGCGACTGCCTATCTGACCTCCACAACCCGGTTACTGGGTAATATGATACCCCTTGGTAAGACTGGTTGTCAGTTTTCGGGCGTCTGCCGACCCGTAACGACTGTCAAAGATCCACAAATGACAGCCGGGACCGACGACTTAACGTGCTTTCCGAGGCACGGAGGTATGTAAAGATGATCACCCATCAACGAACCGACCTGCACCCTAATTGCGAAACGCACAATTTATCAGAATCTGAATGGGATTGAAGATTATTTCTAAACCATTGCGTCATTTGTTCGAATAAATTGTCGGCTCAGCAACGTAAATAACGCAATGAATGTTGTTTAACTATGAATATTAAACCGATTCCTACCGATAAAAAGTTCCGTAATTACCCCTCTGATCGATTGATGCGTGCGGCTAATAATACTTAAGCTCAAGCCCCTCTTTTACCAAAGAGTTGTGAAAGTTTTTTCCATCAGGAATTTCTCAGTTGTAGCTTGGGGTCGGAGTTTCTGCCCGGTTCATGGCATTGGCAATAGGCTCGCCCCCTATTACAAGGGACAACATAACTGATTAAACTTGGGTGTATTATATATAGGATTGCCTCAGCCTAATCCTTAAGGAGATTGTAGAGATTGGGCAGCAGCGTTCTCTATGCATTTTGCCACCATACTGCGATCGCAAACCCGCCTGCCAAGCGTGGCGATTATGGCAAAGCCCCCCAAATTGGGGGAGGCCTAAGTCCAGCCGTGGACGTCTTACGGCTGAAATGATGATGATGATGATGAATCCATAAGGCCCTCTTGTAGTTGAAGACGTTTCGGCGAACACTGGCCGGTCGTTGCGAGCGCTTGAGCTGCTAGATTTTGTGTATAATTGTTTCGTGGAGACAAAATGATAAGGAAATTATAAAATATTTTCTCAACATACCCTAAAAAACAATAAAACCTATCTTTTGGTATGAGTTTTACATGGTTTAATGCTGGAATCTCTTCAAGGAACACGTTTTAAATGACGATTTAGTGTCAACTTTATGATTATTTTTTATCGAGACAATTGTTTTAATTCACGTTTCTATCTTCACACAGCGCTTAACAGTATGTTCAATTTTCCTAAATAATATTTTTTTTACGGAAACTAGCCATTTTGCTAGATTTACAGAGGTTTAAAAAAGTTAAAAAGTACTGCAACCTCGCCTTAAGGGACAGGCGTGATGTTATGTTGCCTGGGTTGAAGAGACATGATTGCAAGTGATAGGCTAAGTTGTCCAATTTAAGGTGAATGCTTCAACCAGCCCGCGAAATTCAAATTTTCTTACGTTTTTTGCAGTTTGCAGGCCAGTGTTAGGTTGCATGTTAATTAAATATTATTCGCGCCTGTAAGACATATGTAGTTACAAAATTATAATCATCAAAATCATCAATACCACGGTCTAAGTTCATAAAGCTGTAGGAATGACTTTTTCTGTTTTTTTTTTGTTCTTAAGCCTTTATGAACTTGGAGGGTTGTATTGGCGATTTTGATGATTATAATTCTGTAACTACATACGTCTTACAGGCGCGAATAATAGTTTAATCAACATAAAACCTAGCACTGGCCTGCAAATTGCAAAAAACGTAGAAATTTTGAATTTCGCGGGCTGGTTGGAGCATCCAGTGCATACGCAAGTCTAAGCACAGATTTATCAGCATGCATTTGCATTTAGCTATGGAATTAGTATGTACTTTAAGTATCTAATCATTTGCCTGATTGGTTGGTAGATTACACTTCTAGTAAGGTTTTATGTGTGGCATGCTGATGTGTTGCCAGCTTCAACAGCACGAGACATGTTTATTAATAAATGAATGTGCATTTTAAATGGATTAAGATATTTGGATAGATTGTTGAAAAACACGCCTTTATTTCCATGTTGAAAAGAGTAATCGGTGCTCAGCACGCGTACCATGACCGCCATAGAAACGGAATTTGTCGACGGGAGAGAAGACAAAATGATAGATTGTATCGTAGAAAAATTGTGTAAAACTGAAGAAAAGAGATGTTTCTATTCTTCAGTCGACAAGAGTACGATGTCAAGTATGATGACTATTTCTCTTTACTATTGATGAGATAGAAACATTTTTTACAGAATTCAAACACATAAGGAACTTTTTTTGTTTTAGGTAGAATAGATACAGAATTGGTCATGCTACGCCGGCATATCGATGCTTAGATGGTTTTGTCATGTTGAGAGGATTAGAGGAAAGGCATCTAACAATAGTTATTTGTGCAACAAGAGAGCAACGTCGTTTTTTGCTGCGAGTGCTGATTTTGAATCCTGAGCAAGCGAAGGATTCAACGATTGAATCACGAGCGTAGCGAGTGATTTTAAAGTTGAATCCTGAGTGTGGCGAGGGATTCAAAGGCACGAGATGCAAAAAACTTTGCTCTCGTGTTACACACATAACTTTTCACTTCAGCAGCAAGAACACTTTAGGAGATAAAATAATAAACAGGAATAGATTGAAATAACTATTTATAGTGAATTAAAATAATTAACATTGTAGGTAGAGGTACCAATTCAACAAAATGGAACATTTTAAAAGTTAAAAGTTAAATTACTGCAATTCTGCAAATTAAAAGTAGGTAGGTAGTTTGATTATCTGGCTGGTGAAAATACTGTTCTCGTCGCAAGTTTCACTCATATTTTACGATTATTTTAATATTTTTTAACTTATTCAACTCTTTACGCCAGCTACGAAATTTTATTCCCGCTCTTTTATTTAAATTAAGGCGTGTTCGGAAATAGCACCCATGATATTTTATTCAAAATATTTACGTAACATTATTGAAACTAGAAATAAATATTTACAGGTTAAATATGAGTTTTATTTGCAGTAAATACTTATTTTCGTTTAAATACAACAATAAGTTAAAAATTCAATAAATTGCATTAAAATACATAATTATCTTTTTGCGAAAATTCTTTAGTTAGTACAAAGGAGACGGATACGCTTTCATACAATCTTGGGCCTGGATGTAAAAAGAAGAAATTGGTGTCTATTGATAGGTACTATATTATTAAACAATCACTGAAAATTTTGCAGGTTTTGGCAATCTGAGAACCGAGTTAAATAAGATTTAGGAAAAGTGAGGTTACGTAACAATCTACACTTAACAGCTGATTTTTGAAGTGCGATTCTCATTCTTTAAAATACAGTTGGGGTGTTAAATATAAAGAATATTATTATAATTCATCATCATCATTATCATTTCAGCCGAAAGACGTTCACTGCTGGTCATAAGTCTTCCCCGATTCGGGGGGGTTTGCCATAATCGCAACGCTTAGCAGGCGGGTTGGCGATCGCAGTGTGGTCGCAAAATGCATAGAGAACGCTGTTGCCAATTCTAAGTCCCTTAGTCGCCTCTTACGACATCCACAGGAAGGAATAGGGTGGTGCTATTCTTTACTATTCTCTCTATTCTTAATCATTATATAAGTATTTGTAGAAGGGCTGGTGGCTAAGTAATAACAGCCGCACGGGTTAACCGATCAGGTTAAGCTACGCTTGCCGCGGTTGGTCCGTGGATGGGTGACGATCTTTACATACCAAGACCCTTCCGTGCCTCTGAAAGCATGTTAAGCCGTTGGTCCCAGCTATCTTTCGTAGATCTTAGACAGTCGTTACGGGTCATCAGAAGCCCAGTCTGACAACCAGTCTTACCAAAGGATATCATATTACCCAGTTACTGGATTGTTGAACTCAGATAGGCAGTCACTCCGTGTAAAATACTGGTACCCAGCTGCATCCGGTTAGACAGGACGCCGACCTCAACATAATTGGGGAAAGGCTAAGCAGATGATCATTTATATAGGTATTTCTAGAGTGAGGGAGAGAAAATAAAAATGTTCTTTAGTAATATTTTTTATTTATCTTCAATTATGATTAAATTGTCATCTAGAAACTGTGCAGGTGGTACTATATTGTCTTGGTACCTAGCCCAACTAAGGTACCATATTATTTTCATAACAAGAGGTGGTCTTTGATCCAACTACCAGCAAGCTTGGCAAACATGGTCACTGCATTTTACCTAAAAGATGTAAAAAGTGGTTAATAACAGATAACATGATTAAGTACTTTTAAAAAATCTTGGTCCGATAGTTACTTAGTTCTATATAATGTATCTACATGGGCCTTTTAAATGTTTACCTATACTTTATTATATTAATTAATACCGAACTACCTGCTAAATATCTCAAATATTATGTTCACTGATAACATGTGTGATTATTGGAGAGCGAGGAATACTGTCCTACCGTGATACAGTTTATACTATGATGTAGTACAGAGGTCAGTGTGAATTAGTCTCTAACAACCAAACAACCATTTACGTTTGATATGAGATTTTTTAAACGTACATATAACTCATTGTACCTAAGGTTGTCATTGTGCTACTAGAAATAAGAATGTTGCCCCCAAAACGACCTTTTATTTTTTATTATTATTTTTTTAGTTTAACGGTGTAGGAAAAATTATTGTAAAGATTGCAAGCCAGCGTGGTAGACGTTGGTGAGGTAAACAAGAAGTGAGTAAATACTTACAGATTGTGGTGTACGCCATTGACGAATTACTGCTAATATCATTTCGTCATCCAAATCTCGACGATCTGTTGTATTACAGCGATTAGTCGCTATGTGACAATTTACACTACGATCCATGGTGTCGCTTTCCAATCGGTAGGCTGTTCGTAGAATCCAAAATGACAAGTCCAAGTCCAACGTTTAAGCGGGGTTCTCCGTGTTGGGTATGGTAGCAAGGCAAGGGTCATACAAGAAAGTAGCTCCGAAGTCCGTAGAATGAAAACAGGGGTTGAGGAAACATCAATAAAACTATGGTTGGAAACACGACACGCACATGCATTAAACAATATGAAACGAGTGAGTCATGAGTGTCAGCGTTATGTCATGCATGTCATGCCAGAGTTAGCACAGACTAAACATACATTAATCGATTAACAAACGTGGATCAATTTATGTTAATTATATAAATATTTAATTGGTTTAAGCTGTGCAGTATGTTATTTCTAATGGATTTAATTATTTTAATTGAATTAATCATCTGGTGAAGGAATCTTCTTAAATAGTATGATCGTTAATCGATTATAATTTAATCGATATTCCATTTACTTGGGAACCTTAACTTAATTTTAGGATTTCTCTTTTTCCAGATTGTAAATTGAGTTGATTTTTCAGATTTTGATATAGAAAAATAGAAGCTTTTTTTTAAACCATTTCTCCACTTATTACATTTTGGCCCAGAAATGCCCGTCTCCTTTCCGAACGTGTTTGTCTTTGAGGTCGAATTCAAAATCGGAACTTCGAAAGGGCTGGTCTTTGTCTCTCTCTCTTTCTAATGGTGGGAAAGAGATAGAGTGTAAATGTTTCGAATTGTATGATTAACCCAAAGCTGAATAAGATATTCGCGGTTTTCTGAAAACAAAAATTAAAAAGTTACTTTGTCTCACTCAGTGAGCAAAATCGCATTTTGTCTCGCAACGTTTCAAACGATTCAGAGCCTTATTTTAGAATACAAATAAGGTTAAAGTTCGCTGGTACGCGGGGAACCAAATGTGGTATCTCAGGGACTTACAGGTTAACTTAAACGAGGCAAAAGGAGTATGTAAGGATCGTAGCAGGTGACGTTCTGTAGTGTCTGCCTACTCCCATGGGAAAAAGGCCTGAGTTTATAATACTAATAATGTTTATTTCAATTACAATAGGCATTTCGATACATAATATATTATTGGAGATCACCTTTTAAGCAAGGAATTGCTTGTATTAGGAGACTCCGCACTTCTACTTGTCATTTTTATGCAATTGAAAATGTAAACATGCAAGATTAGAAAATAAAGAACAAACTAACATAATAACTTACAAATAAAATAATATAAAATAATAACTTAAAAAAATATTCAACCAGCTCTGCAAATAAATGAACGTTATGCGGAAAAAAGGCCGCCTCGCGCGTGTGTGTGTGTGTATGTGTGTGTATCGTGTGTGTGTGTGTGAGTGAGTGTGGGTGTGAGTGTGAACTAGTGAGGTTGTGTGGTGTGTGAAGTATCATCATCATCATCATCATTTCAGCCATAAGACGTCCACTCCTGGACTTAGGCCTCCCCCTTGGGGGGCTTTGCCATAATCACCACGCTTGGCAGGCAGGTTGGCGATCGCAGTATGGTGGTAAAATGCATAGAGAACGCTGCTGCCCATTCTCTAGTAAGTCCCTTAGTCGCCTTTTACGACCTTTTTATTTTTGTGTGAAGTATAATGAGTTTTATTATGATGGATGCTTATTTCACGTATTCAATTAATATCTTGACTACTTTACTTGACTAGTTTATGTATGTATTTCCCAGTTATATTTGTTTTAGATCGCTGTTCAGCAATCATACCAACCACATCGTATTATACCTAGAATATAATATTCTACCTCAAATGACGAGAGTTAAGAGTCAATATATTTATTTTAAAAAAATAACGCTGGGTAATATTGCTGCATTTATAACAAATTAGCAAGAGAAAAACGCAAAGGAAAGGTGTGGAAATCCATGGGGCATAGAGGAGACTTTTTCAGCGTTGAAACAGTTTATGTTGGTAATTTACATTATTTTCAATTCAAGACTTTACATAACTATTAGGTATATCTAAAATCCGCCTTTTTATTTTATAACTAGCTTTTGCCCGCGGCTTCGCCCGCGTGGATGTCGGAAATTAATGCAAGAGGACGTATAACCGCGATAAGAATGTGTTATTCCAGGTTATATAGGTAATATAGACTCTGTGTGCTATGTCGATCCAGATCCATTCAGCCATTTTTGTGTGATTGAGAAACAAACACCCAATCATACATATTTTCACATTTATAATATTATTAGTAGTAGGATTATAACTCATATACTTAGGATTCATAGTTTATGAGAACATCATCTGTGTTGGTGTTTTTAAAATAAGAGTAATAGTATTCAGAGTAAGAAGACTGCGACATAGGGCTTAGTTTAGTTGAATATAAGTCTTCCTGGTTTTTCTTAACGATCCTATTTTACCTATACAGACACTCAATCATTTACCAGACACCGAACATAATTATAGGAATAGTACTTTTGCCAGTGGCTTGGCCCGTATAGCTGTCGGAAAATATCACCCGGGAACCTACTATCGGGATAAAGTAGGTATCCTATCTGTTACGTATCCATGATATAATATATCTTTGTGCCAAATTCGATCTAAATCTGATTGGCCGTCTTTGCATCATTGAGAAACAAACATCCAAAAATCTAAACATCTAAGCCATTTCGCGGTCTCTTACTTGGAATATTACTATTAGGTTTATTTTGAGTATAATGAACACACATGATATTCGCAATTACTATGAAGCCAAAGTAATATGAATTACAATCCTGCTTATCCTGTACTACCCGGCCGCTGCCAACGGATGGACGGGACGGACGTAAGACGTCCTGCTGCTCTGCGCCCGCTTTTTAAATCTCTAATATCTTCTAAGATATTCATTTAAATTACATGCTGTAAAGGGCCATATTGATCTATATTAAATGAACAATGTATTTAAGGTACTTAATTGGATAAGGATTTATGCTGTTTCGCTTAAAATCGTTTCGTAAATAAGCCCTTATTTCTCGTAAAAAGTAAAAGATAAAAAATGGTTATTGTGGGTTATCCCTTAAAGATAGACATATACCATTGCAGACATTTTTGTAGGCCTTTTTAAGGTGTACAATACTGTAGTACATTATTTTGCTCTATTTCGTAGGATTCAGCCAGGGTTTTTCGAATTTTGAGACGTATGTCAGCGTAGTTTTCGAAGCATTTATTTTTTCTAAAATAAAGTAGCCTAAGTTACTCCTTGTTACATCAGCTATCTGCCAGTGCAAGTCCCGTCAAAATCGGTGCAGCCATTTCAGAGATTAGCGGGAACAAACAGACAGACAGACAAAAATTGTAAAAAATGTTGTTTTGGTATATGTATCGTGTATACATCCATATACACTTGGTAAAAAGTGGTTATCTTAATATTAAAAACAGACACTCCAATTTTATTTATTTGTATAGAAAACAAAATACGGTACTTACCTAAAATTTGAGCGACTATAAAAGGACTCAATAGAAGTATTTCTTTTTTTGAAGTATGTATGTATATTCCCATACTGTATGTGTATGTTTTTCCCAGTCCCTTCTACTATCACAAACATTCTTATTTTTAACCAACGAAAAAAATCGAGGACGTTATCAATTCGACGCGTATATTTTTTTTTGTTTTTTTTTTTTGTTGTTTAATTTGTTTTTTATGTATGACCACGCATAACTGTTTACATAGTAGTCTGATTGTGGTAATTCTTTTTT
This sequence comes from Aporophyla nigra, assembly GCA_947507805.1. NCBI lineage: Eukaryota > Metazoa > Arthropoda > Insecta > Lepidoptera > Noctuidae > Aporophyla > Aporophyla nigra. The sequence continues at coordinate 6,001,192 of OX382305.1, forward strand.
TATTGGAAAGGGTATACTGCGAAGGTGGTCCCATATAAATTTGGAAAACAAAATCGAACCCTAAGGGTCGGAAAACAGGGGATGATTGATTGTTCACTAACTGATTGTAATGTACAACCACGCATAACTTTATACAGAGTAGTCCGATTTTGATCATTCTTTTTTTATTGGATAGGGTATACCTTGCCAAGTATTATTAGTACATTAAAGCCATAAAAATTATAAAATAAAAACTTTTTAACAAAAAATTAAACCGCCGAAAAAAACTGAAAAGAAAAAAATAATAAACCTTAAAAATTTGAGACGGTGCTTTGAGTGATCTCTGTTCGTTGATTTTTCAGCACCGACTCAAAATTTTAAGGTTTATTATTTTTAGCTTTTTAGTTTTTTTCGGTGGTTTAATTTTTTGTTAAAAAGTTTTTTCTTTCCTATCGTAGGTGTGCTGGAAGATATTTCTTTAGAAATAAGCTTCACCTTTGTACTGATTTTTTCTGTTCCTTTTTTGTCTGTTAATGTGTTTACAATTAATTCAGCCAATACGATTCTTCGAGTAAGTATTAAGAATTTATACATGCACCTTTAGAAACGTGTGAAAATCATAACTACTAAGACTATATTTTAATTCTCTACCAAAACCTTCAAAAAATATTTTATAAATGTCTTTGCAGTCGGGTGAAAGTAAAACTTTACGTAAAATGTACTTAGTTGTGATTATACTTTTCTTTAGACAATTACAATTATTGATTTCAAAAATACATCATAAATACCGGTCAATTCTGTCATAAGTATTTAGCGCAACCTTAAAAAATAACCAAAATTGTCCGTAGGTGCGAAAGTTTTCTTCGTTTTCCTTTATTTTTCCCTGTCCTACTAACCCCTAGACGCGCAGCCCCCAACCTTCCTTCCTAGCATTTCCGTGAGAAAGTTTGTTACTTTCCAAGTTTTAAGTTTAAGTTTCGTGTTGACTGACTTGACTGATGGGTAGGTCCCTTTGTCTCAGAAGGGATTACCGATCAGTCCTTTAGATGAGAGTTACAAGTTTATTTTATGTTGGGTTCCGTAAAACTTAAAAAAAAACAAAGGCGTCCGAAATGACCTATTTTAGAATGTTTTTTTTAAGAAACCTAAGTTTATTAAAAGAATTAATGCGATGTATATTTAGACAGACTACCGTGTAGTCTGTCTAAATATGCATCGCATAGCATGTATTTAATTTATTTTTAATTACTATTATATATATAATAAGTTACATTATAAGATAATCAATAGGTCCTCATCTCTACCTACTGTATTTTCTTTGCTGTGCCCAACAGGGTCCACGATTGTTACTAAATAAAATGTTTTACCACCTAAGCATATACATTGTGGAATGCAATAAAGTATTGAGTATTGAATATCTCATTCCGTGTGATGCCAGACGTAAAGAATAGCAACATTCTAGCCCATTTCTTCTCGTGGGTAACATAGAAGGCGACTAAGGGACTTACCTACTAGAGAATGGGCAGCAGCGTTCTTTATGCATCTTACCACCATACTGCAATTACTAACCCATCTACCAAGCGTGACGATTATGGCAACCACCTCCCTTTGGGGGAAATCCATGTCCAGCAGTGGACGTCTTTCCGCTGAAATAATGATGATTATGAATTTGAGGGTCATAAGCACGACCGCTGAGCATGAAATCCTTCCTGATTTCGTTTGCCAGGTCAAAGGTCAAGCTAAGATTTCTTCTATTAGGAGTTTCTCAGTAAGTAGCATCCCGGAGTCGGGATTCCTGCACGGTTGCTGGCAATAGTGACAGCTGGCCATGGTACGTTTTTTTTTCGGGACCTAGTGACGTCTCAGATCCGGCATTATCTACACTAATTATAGAGTAGTAAAGTTTGTAAGTTAGTGAGTTTGTTTCTAGGAAGTTATCTCTGAAACTCTATATCGCATATGAAAAAATCTTTTTGCATGATAGCCATTCTGGAGGAAGTTTATAAGACTACATATTTAACATCACGCTGCCATCGCTAGGAGCCAAGTAAAATGTCGGAAAGAGCACCAATTGTAAACAAACAGAGATGTGCAAAATAGGTTATAAAATGTATTCAAATGCAAAATGCAAATACTTTTGTATTTTCTTATTTCAAATACAAAATAGTTTTTCATTTTATATTTAAAATACTAAATGCAAAATACGTATTTACAAAATGCTTTATTAAAATAAAATACTTTTAGTTTTAAAGTACTTATCTTTATTTTGTTAAAAAGTTTATTTATTTCAGTCAGCTAACAGGCTGGTAAATTTACTGTGATAACTTACTTAAATTAAATTTACTTAACATATTTTAATAAAATAATTTGCTCAAATACACTGTCGCTCATCTTTCTCCTGTGTGGTCTCATAATCATGCCACCATAAGAAAAAAGTAAAACTAATTATCTAAGTGGCCTGACAAGAAAGCAGTTCAATTCAGTGTTGCCATAGTGAGAAAAACAAGTAGCATTTCTCATCACATTAATTATTAATTCTTTGATGTTTACAAAACTTGGCAAAAAGTATTTTGCATTTTGCAAATACAAAATATGTTCTAAAAAGTATTTCAAATAAAATATATGCTTTTCTAAAAAAAGTATTTAAATACAAAATGGAAATAGGTATTTTGTATTTTCTATTTTGCATTTCAAATACTGTTATTTTTTAAATGTCACATCTCTGTAAACAAAGTAACAGCGGGCCGGGTGGTGCGGTACATGTCTAGGGTCAAAATTTCACGCGAACGAAGTCACGGGCAGAAGCTAGTGATTTTATCAATTCACAACGTAGACGAGTCGATAGACGCCTGATTTGTTAAAATCTATCCAGCCGTTAGGATGCTTCGAGATTTAAAAATCCCACATACAAAGATAAATAGATACGGGTGAAATACATAACCCTGTCTTAAATGTCGCACAGTCGGATAAAAAGTCCGACACAGGTCGATTCCACGTCCTTATTTTAACGCAAAAAGTACTTACGTAATGGGTCTTATTTTTTTTTGGCTGCTATGGGCTATTCTGCATACGACGCCACATTTTTTCTTTCTTCCGGTTCGCTTCCGTTTTTTCTAAGGACACATGCTGTTGTGGACCGGCCATGTGCGAAACCATAATATTATAATAATAACATCTGTTATTTACTAAAACTAAGAAGGCACGCCTGACTTCCTCAACAATTTTTGGATACATTGACGAAAAAGTATTTTGTCCTATCATAAAATGATTTGTTGTACGCACGGCTACCTCTTGAGCTATGCATTTCCAGTATAAACTGATCTCATGTTGTATGGGTTTTCCGTATATTCAGAGGTCAGCTTAAACTGGTAATTGATAGCTTGATGTGAAGCCTGTGTACAACGGAATACTCTTAGAGCATAGTATTGGGCCTGAACTTGCGTTAAGGATGCCCGTTGTCGGAGGGACACGCGGGTGAGTTCCGTAAGTAAAAATAAATTACGGTTTTATTAGCTTGGTATGTATGTACATTTGCATATGTATGTATGTATATAACGGTATCTTTGAACGCGACTTTCACCCCTTTAAAACCGTTGGACTTATTGGAAACTATGCACACTTATCTAGGACCGATGACAGTAAAATAATTTCTTAAATTTGTGCCATTATCCTGGCTATGTTCACCAAAATAGCAAAAAGAAGAAACGGGACATAACGCTGCTGTAGCTTGCCGAAATAAAAACAAGGAAAAAAAAAACCGAAAAAACACGCTTTAATAGAAAACCAAGCTAAAAAGTATTCAAAAAAATTCAAAATAAGGATAGAGTGATTAATAAATGAAATTATTTGAATGTATAAAAGCTTGATGTCAATTGATGCGTTTTATTTTCTATTAAAGTGTGTTTTTTTTAAACTATTTTTTATTAGTAACAGTTTATGGAGTTATTACCTACATCATGAAGGATATTACAACATTATTGTCAAGAGTGTTTTAACATCTAGATATGTGCAGTTTTATACAATACTTTATCTATTCTTAGATCAAAGTTATCAGAAAACCAAAGTTAAAAGAGTTATAAACGTTTTGCAATGCTATAAAAATAGCACTCCCCGCATATACGTAGGAACATTAGAAAAAAAAACTTGGTGATATACTCCTTGAATTAGCCCCGTATAAAATTGAAAAAAAAAATGTTGTAACATTATTATTTGTTATATAAAGTGTTATTATATGTTAATATTTTTAAATATTTGGTAGAGGGTCTGTAAATTATGCCAATATAAACTCGTGTATTTTACGATATGAGAATAGATTCAAATAATTAATTATATATATCTATAATACTTATACCTAGTTACATATTAGGGCGTCAGGCCTTAGAGTTAGACAAAAAAGTTATATTTCTGCTGTATCCTCGTTAGGTACCTAAAGAGGATTGAGCAGAACTTTTACACGGATACATACCAAGCTATGCATTTCCAGTATAAATTGATCTCACATTGTATCGGATTTCCGCATAATGAGAGGTCAGCTTAAACTGGAAATGTATAGCTTGATATGTAGCCATAAGTACCTAGCCTACACCTTTGTTTCTTAATTAATTAATAGTTGTAATTACGAAATCCTACCTAGTACTTGTCTACATCTGTATTAAGTATGCAGCATTCGTTAGTTTTTGTTCCTTAGGTACCTACTCCGTTAGTTAAAAGGTAGGTACGTGAGCATTTAAGACTAATTGAGACAAATGATACCCGCACTGCACACCTGAACCACATAGTTACTTAAACTATCGATATTTGAGCTGCGAACTGTTGGGCACGCCACAATTGCGGCGGTAAGTCCCCTCTTTGAGGAGTGGATTGAGAGGCGCCACGGCGTCCTCACCTTCCGCCTGACGCAGGTTCTCACCGGGCATGGGTGCTTCGGTGGGTTCCTGTTCAGGATAAAGCGGGAGGAAACGTCCGGGTGTTTCCATTGTGAGGATCGTCTGGAGGACACGGTGGAGCATACAGTGGAGGTGTGCCCTGCATGGGCGGAGCACCGCCGTGTCCTCGTGGAGGCGATCGGCGGCGGCGACCTCTCGCGTCCGGCCCTGGTGCGAGCCATGGTACGGAGCGAGAGGGCATGGGAAGCCGTCACCTCCTTCTGCGAAGCAGTAATGCTCGCGAAGGAGGAGGCGGGGCGCGTGAGGGAGTGGCAGTCTCTGCACCCTCACGTCCCTAGCCGCCGCAGGAGGAGACGCCCCGGGCGTCGGGAGTCGATAGCGGACTCCCGGCCACCGTAGGCGCGAGCTTGCGGGTGGCGAGCAATGGGTAGCTCGCCGCCCGGTAAGGATCAGGCTCGGGTCGACGGCGCGTAGTGTTCCACGCGCGCCTCAAAGAGATGTCAGCAGCAATGTAGGGGTCTGCTAGGACCGATGCCTGCCAGGGTCACGAGATTGTTCGAAAGAGATACCGTGACTCTGGCACATGGGCAACTGAAGGAACACGGGTGGGTTTTAGTCAGTAAAAGTCTGACACGCCCTCCCACTCCGCCCAGAGCGGGAGAAGTCATTTGATGATTTCCCATCCAAAAAAAAAAAAAAAAAAAAAAGCTGCGAACTGTATGCACAAACTGCATTGCATAGGTATTATCATATCGTACAATATAACACGCTCACCGCAGGTGTCACCGTGTATAAAAAAAATGATTGCATTTTATTATTACTGCCATCAATAACAACCGCACGCCAGTTTTGCAATCACAAACTTCAGTTAAAATGCAAACAATTACTAATAAAAACTCTATTTATTATAGTATTTCATACATTCGTAATGCACCCAACGCATTCCATTTAACTGCGTAATTCTCTGTCTATTTATCTGTCCATTTTTTCGACGAGTCTTTGTTTTTCCAATCACCTTCCGTAACAATACCTTCAATAGGGTGACAGCGTTTCTATGCGCGTACGCTCTACAAAACTACGACATTATCATTAACAGTAGGTCCTATTAAAAGTAGATTTCGAAAATGAACTTTATCGCCCGCGAAGTAAGAGCTACGTAACAGCAAACGTTAAGTTTGTTCTAAGTTACGTTTCGGTGCGGTGCACATGGAGTCGGCAGTCGCGCGCTCACCGTGGTTCCGGTGGGGTCGATCACCACCGCGTAGTGTATGCGTGCCTTTACACAATACATTCCGAACTTTACTCGCGAGCACAGCGTACGTTTCGCGCCAAAATTCTTGTAAGAAATTTGAATTTTGACAATTTGTTTTTTCACAAGCATAGAGATTTTTTGTTTATTTTTGTTTTGATATAATTAACTGAGGAATCGACAAAAAGTTTCGTGATTGTGAAGTGATTTTTTATTATGAAAGATGAAATATTTGTGATCAGACTTCGCTATAGTTAAATAATAAAGTACGATTAGTGTTGTTGTTAATAGTGCAATGGTTTGTGAACAATAAAAATATCAAGATGAAGATGCGATGGAACTTTTTAGTACAATTATTTGTTTTATTTGTATTAGCGACGTATGTCGGTAAGTTATTTATATTTACTTCTTATAATAATATGATACATAAATAAAATTGATTTAAGTTCACATAAATACTTTTTCTTTTACAATTTTATTTAAAATAAATAGTGTACGTTTTGCTTGCGATTTACCTACTTCAGTTGCATTTGATTTATTCAAATATTTGTTTAGTAGTATTTTTAAAGCACTGACACAATAGTATACCTACTAGGTACACACCTACTTAGTTTACGTACCGTACCGAAACATTTTCATTCGGAAAATTACCACTCATTGACGTGCATAGGTAGTTACATTTTTATTACCACATCCGACGGGTCAGAAAACTGTTTTCTTGAATTAATTTCCGCTGTAAGATTGATAATAAACTACAAAAGAAAGAATCTAAACCAGTTCTAAATAAAACAAAGAGAACATACCTATGCACATTCTTAAAATAATTTTATGTAATTAAATTACATAAAATGCAACGATTCTAAAAATTTCCAGGACATTAATTTACTTAAAACAATCATAGCTCACGGTGCCTGACCATGCAGGCCGAATATTTTAACATTCATTGTCTCTGGTTAATTTAAAATGATTATAATCTCGCGTACACACGGTATGAAAGGGAAACATGATAGAATTATGTGATGTATGAATAATGGCTGCAATTTTGTGCATTGCAACACTGAAGATGCTTGTCTTATTTTGTAATGTTTGATTTAGATTGTATTTTAATTTGGTGAACGTTACTGGCGAGGTTTGTTGAGTACCTAGGTATTGCGCTGATGTTTTTGTGTCAATCATCGGTCGTTATTTACTGTTTGCATTATTTTAAAACAGCTTCAGCTTATGTTACTTTTAAAGTGTTGCTTTACTTTTCTGCAATTATTTTTAGATTTCGGAATGACACTTTGATTTCTGAAAACGCCTATAGAGCAATAGGTAGGTGTGTACTGTTGTCTATAAAATACAATTTTACATCGTAAAGGCTGGCCATAAATTAATTTGAATCACATTCGAACTGTCAAGCTGATTTCGAATAGGCTTATAAATGAATTAGCATAGGTTTTATGTTTCGGAAATAGACTTGCATGACAGCCGCTATGCTGTAAGCACGAGAGCGTGGAATAAACGAAGTATCCAGTTAAAGCATACTATACAGGAGATTATTTAAAAAGGTGTTTCTGGGGGTGTGTGTATGTGTGTCTGCCTGTGGCACTGTAGCTCTTAAAAAAAATTGGGTGCGGTTTGTTAAAATTAAAAGTAGGTTTTCTAGCGATGATTCTTAGTCATGTTTTATCAAAATCGGGTCAGCCATTCGAGCCATTTCAGGATCATCAGCGTTTTTATTAGCGGCGATAGGGTTCTTAGACGCATTATGTATAACTACTTAACTTTTAAAATGTGTGTTTGTGTGTGACCTAAAATTTGAAACACCCATGTATGCTATATGTAGAATTATACAAGATTATGGAATTCTCGGTCTGATCCTGCCAGAATATCTGGCACACTAGTACGCTCTTAAAATTAAAATTCATTAAAAAATTTAAAAGATCCATAACGCAAAAAAGGAAAGCGAATATTTAAAACAAAAATAATACCTATCATTGAACCATAAAATTCGATTGAGTAAAACCTACATAAATAGGAACCTACATTTTAAGTCGACGGAGACTTCAGGCTCTCACAGGTACCTGAAGAAGAAGACGGGACCTACACGTTATATTATTCAATCAGCTGCACTAAAACATTTTGATCTTCTACTTAGTCAAAACTTAACGACTCTATCACCAAATCACCTAACTTCAACTAAAAGTCACTGAATAAACATTCCGATTTCCACGGCCCACAAACTCTAAAAAAAGGTGATAGCATAGCATTAGAGAAGGCTATAAGTTTCCATCAAGCAAAGGCATTAAACCTCTACTTAGTCTATGAACTTTCAATAAATCGGCAGGGATCCGTGCCCACATATATTTGGGATATCCCCTCGTTATTCTCGGGTCTAAGGCCGGCCCGGGTATGATCATTTTATCGAATGCCCGCAGATATTTAATGCAACTCGCTATGGGAATGAATGAAGGATAATATTGGGCAGGTTTTGCGAAAGAATTACTCTGCCGCAATGATTTATTCAATGGTTTTTGGTTGTAATTTGTGATTCTGCCGCGAATTAATCATCACGAGTTGATCGATATAAACCGTACTTATTGTACTGCTACTTTAATCATTAGTCCACGTTAAATATCGTTAATTTATCTATAATATGTATGTATTTAGAAATATATAATTATGTTTATCAGTTGTCTGGTTACCATAGTACAGGCTCTGCCTAGTTTGGAATCAGATAACAGTGTGTTGGTTGTCCTAAGATATTTATTTATTTATTTTTTATAAATTAAATAACAAAATATTTAATTATTTCTGTAATTTAATTTTGCAACCTGTCTGTTCATTTAAAACGGTTATATTATTTAAGTCAGTAATCCGATGGAGGGTAAGCCTGGTGATCTGTTGAGGTTTTAAGTAATTACAACGACACAGACCGTGACTTTATACTGTCTTTGAGATTATGAGAGAATAATAAAGAAAATTATTATTATCATATTTGAGGTTTGAGAGATCATTAATTCTCATAAGAAACTCTTATTATAAAATCAAAATTTAAATAATCTAAATCAAAAGTCATTTATTCAAACTAGGCTGGCAGTCAGCACTTTTTGAATGTCAAGATTCCATAACGCAGTCCCCCAAAACCGCCACCCACGCCTTTGAATGACATCTTGCAGGTCAACCTATGAGATTGTCGGCTGCTTAACCAGACTTGCCTGTAGCTACTATAATAAATAAAGGCCTCTAGCCAGGGCTTGGTTCTCTAGGAACAGATATTGCTCAAATATAAAGGCAGTGATTTCAACCTTGTGACGTTCTGGTTCTGGATTCTTAGGCTGCTAATAAACTGTGGAAGAGAAAAAGAAAGCAGCATTGCTGTCAGAATTTCACATATCTACGTAAACTTTACTGATAAAAATCCCCTAACGGAAAGCCTCATTGTACTAACAGATAGAACTAGAGCCCTAATGGGCTGCCTGACACGACATCGAGTAATTAACGTATCAACGTCCGACCTGCCTCTTTAACATTCCCTGAGCTGATATTTCTAACGTGGTTCTAAAGAGGTCGTATAGCAGCTGGCAGGTAATCATTTAGCTAAGTTACTTGGTGACTTGTTCATATGAAATCAGCCGATAATAGCTAGGTTTTTTCTGTATTTCTTTTTTCTAAGTTAGATACATAGTATAATTTCGTTCGATGTGATACTTCCTGGCAGAGTGTAGCGCAATTCGGATCAGAGATTTTTCTTAGTTAGCCGACCTTATTCCAATGCTGGGTAAAGGTCACCCTCAAATTCTTCCACGTCTTCTCCAGAGCCACTTTGAACCAGCCCAAGCGGTATGCGTCTAGGTCATCTCACCACCTTCACCTGGGCCAGCTTCGACGATGCCGAGCATTCTCATGCACCCATCATGTGGAGACTGTTTGTGCCGATGGTTACTATGCATGTGGCTAAGTTTCTACAAAAAAAAAATGTTTTGTCTACACTATAATAATATATAATAATTTATAAAGAGGAAAAAATTGTATTTTTGTTTGTTTGTTTGTAATGGATATACTCAAAAACTACTGGACCGATTTTAACAATTCTTTCACCATTAGAAAGCTAAATTATCTGCGAGTAACATAGGCTATATAACATCACGCTACAACCAAGAGAAGCGGAGCAGTAATGAAAAATGTTGCAAAAACGGGGAAAATCGCACGGGTAGGCGATTCGACGCGACGGGAAGGGTCGGGGGAACACGAAATTTAACGCGGACGAAGACGCGGGCAGAAGCTATATGTCATAATTATGGATATACTATCTAATAATAAAGCTGAAGAGTTTGTTTGAACGCGCTTATCTTTAAAAAAATTCGTATAGCTCAAATCAGATTTGAGCTCAAATAATGTTGAAGATTTTAGCGTCACGTTCATCATCATCATCATTTCAGCCGAAAGACGTCCACTGCTGGACATAGGCCTCCCACAAGCGTCACGTTACGACCCTTAAAAGAAAAGAAGTCAGAAAGAACGCTTAGCGAAATCAAGTAAAAGCGGTGGCGAGCAATGGGTACCAACGCGGTGGGTTGGGGGCCAAAATCACGGGCAGAAGCTAGTTATTTATAACTATACGTTATTAAAAAAAACATGGTTTTATGAAGTTGTTGCCGAGGTCACCAACCTTGCCAAATGGACTCCTAGATGTGAAACTTTTGCTGTCGCACCCCTAACACCCTTGGGGACAGTTTAGGTGGCCATTTCTACAATTTTGATTACCTGCATAAGATAACGGTAGCAATTAAGTCCTTCTTTTAAAAATTTTAACTTAACTTCCCAACAAAATTTTCAGGAAATAATCGTGAAGAAGACATAGATCTTATCTAGTAGAAAGTTCAACGGCGATAATTTAGCTGGAAGTGGAGTCCGTAGATCTTATAACTAACTAAATAATATATTGCCAGCCAGTTTGGTTCTAGAAGTTTTACAAACATCTATACAAATAAATAAAATTGGAGTGTCTGTTTTTAATATTAAGATAACCACTTTTTACTAAGTGTATATGGATGTATACACGATACATATACCAAAACAACATTTTTTACAATTTTTGTCTGTCTGTCTGTCTGTCTGTCTGTCTGTCTGTCTGTCTGTTTGTTCCCGCTAATCTCTGAAATAGCTGGACCGATTTTGACGGGACTTTCACTGGCGAATAGCTGGTGTAACAAGGAGTAACTTAGGCTACTTTAATTTTAGAAAGATTCTTTTATTTTAGAAAAAAATAACTTTCTTTGAAAACTACGCTGACATACGTCTCAAAATTCGAAAAACCCTGGCTGAATCCTACGAAATAGATCAAAATAATGTACTACAGTATTGTACACCTTAAAAAGGCCTACAAAAATGTCCTCAATGGTATATGTCTATCTCTTAGGGATAACCCACAATAACCATGTTTTATCATTTACTTTTTACGAGAAATAAGGGCTTATTTACGAAGCGATTTTAAGCAATACAGCATTAATCCTTATCCAATTAAGTACTTTAAATACATTGTGCATTTAATATAGATCAATTTGGCTCTTTACAGCATGTAATTTAAATGAATATCTTAGAAGATATTAGAGATTTAAAAAGCGGGCGCAGAGCGCGTTGGCAGCGGCCGGGTAATAGTACAGGATAAGTAGGATTGTAATTCATATTACTTTGGCTTCATAGTAATTGCGAATATCATGTGTGTTCATTATACTCAAAATAAACCTAATAGTATTATTCCAAGTAAGAGACCGCGAAATGGCTTAGATGTTTAGATTTTTGGATGTTTGTTTCTCAATGATGCAAAGACGGCCAAACGGATTTAGATCGAATTTGGCACAAAGATATAATATTATATCATGGATACGTAACAGATAGGATACCTACTTTATCCCGGTAGTAGGTTCCCGGGTGATATCTTCCGACAGCTATACGGGCCAAGCCACTGGCAAAAGTACTATTCCTATAATAATGTTCGGTGTCTGGTAAATGATTGAGTGTATAGGTAAAATAGGAGCGTTAAGCAAAACCAGGAAGACTTATATTCAACTAAACCAACCCCTATGTCGCAGTCTTCTTACTCTGAATACTATTACTTTTATTTTAAAAACACCAACACACATGATGTTCTCATAAACTATGAATCCTAAGTAATATGAGTTATAATCCTACTACTAATAATGTTATATATATGATGAAAGCTTTTTTTTTATTCTTTTTTTTGTATTTCTTTTTTTTTATGTGAAACTATGTATGATTGGGTGTTTGTTTCTCAATCACGCAAAAATGGCTGAATGGATCTGGATCGAAAATAGCACACAGAGTCTATATTACCTATATAACCTGGAATAACACATTCTTATCGCGGTAGTACGTCCTCTTGCATTAATTTCCGACATCCACGCGGGCGAAGCCGCGGGCAAAAGCTAGTTTTAAATAAGTTTTGTACTGGCCCTCTTTCCACACCTCCAGACACCCTACCCTCGTACACGGATCCGTGTTTTTGGCGCTGGAATGACGTTGAAAAGTTGTTGGTAAATATTGTGCAACTGTTTTGCGTAATGAGACTTGTAATGAATTCAAAAAACAAGATGGCGTCTTTGATTGCTAATACTTGTATTCATCACATGACGGGCCCTAATAACTATGTGGCGCTATATTTTTTTTTGTGTTGAGCCTATACTGTTCCACTGCTGGGCAAAGGCCTCTCTTCCAGTTCCCGGGACCTTTTTTCCGCGCTATATACAGGGTGTCCAGTAAATAGCACGACATACTACAGAGGGTGATAGCTTGGGTCACTATCTATCAATACAACACAATATATGTTCAGCAAAATCTTACGGATTTACAGTTTTACAAAATTTTCCGAAATACCGAAAAATCTCTACCTTGAAACAGATTTTTAAGCATCTCATAATGAAAAAATCCTTTTCTAGTACTTTTTTTTACATCAAATTATTCGTGAATAGTTACTTTACTCATTGATAAGTATTTTTTCTATCAAAGACAAGAATGTTTTCAAGAAATACTATTTTTTGTTTAAATTTGCACAGAACCATTTTCTTATCACTTGAAGTTTAATCTACAGTGGTGAAAAAAAAAAAATCCGTAAGATTTTGCTGAACATATATTGTGTTGTATTGATAGGTAGTGACCGAAGCTCTCACCCCCTGCAGTATGTCGTGCTATTTACTGGACACCCTGTATAACTATTAAAAAATCGGGCCTGAATCTGGTACATTTCTATCTAGCCAGACATTATGAAACAGGCGCTAAGTAAAATAAATCGTTTTCAATAAATGAAAAGGGCCCTGTTCTCCTAACCCTATTTAGATAGTATGTTTAGATTGAAATCCTAGGTCGCCAAAATCCTCTGTACCTAAAGCGTAGACAGTAAAAAAGTTTCGAGTACAAATGACATATTTCGTCGAGCTCCAATGTCCCTGTGCCGAGTAGAAGTTCTTGCTTCTAATAAAACTTTTTATTATACTTAAACCGTCTGACTTCCCTGTTGCTGAAGGCAGAAATATCTTTGCATTTACATGGGTATAGCTATTTCAATTATGAAATTCAAATCAAGTTGTTCTTTTGTTGAAGAATGCCAGTGGCCTTGTTTCTATGACCATCATTTGCAGGATTGCAGGACAGTTGATGTTCTGGGCAAGTCAAGGTGACAGTTAAGCCCTCGCATTTGTGTGGATGTCGACTTAATAGTTGCACCGCATATGGTACAAAATCGCATGACACTCCTTTGTTTGACTAATATTAACGTGCTAATAATAGTCTATGGTAATTTGAGTTCCACCCTTCTTCAGGTAATCATGCAATGTTTGTCTATGGTCAAAATGTCAGTTGGACTTGTCATATTCGACTGCCATTTGCGTTCTTAAAACTATAGTCGACGAGTCGATTACTGTGTTACACAATGATTGCTTGTAAACAATGAAGGTAGCCAGCAAAAGAAATCCAATGCTAATTATTTCAATCTCCGAATACGTGTGAGCAGATTGTAGATAGTTTCCTGAACCGGGAAATTCGAATCAATATCGTCTGAAGCTATGCAGTATAAAAAGAGAAAGTTTATTAGTTTGTTTGCTCGCCTCTCGGGCACCCATACGATAGTTTTAAATCGATTTCAAAGCTTATTACCCGAAGAGATAGCTGGGATAGCTTGCCGTGACTGTAATATACTTAGGGCTTCCATTTCTGACGTTTAATTAATGTGTTCTTTTAGTCGATTGTTTTTAAAATCGACTAAATGTCTATGGTACCTAATATTCACGATAATTAGATCTAAATAACGTATGTCTTTCTAATCGTCCAAATTTAAGTAGTAGGGAAACATATTGATTGCCCTAATAGCATTTCGATACGTTTCTAATTACGGTGCTGTCGATTTGACCCAATTCTTTAATGTTGTTTTTTAAACCAACAATTAAGTACCTATTGGTACAAAGTGGGCCCATAGATAACAATTATTTTATAAATATTAAAATACTACGCTTATGTTTTCAAATAATAATTCCATAGGTTTTTTATCAGTCTTCTACCAACTAATTCCTTTAATAATATAGAAATGTAGATTTAAATCTGGAAAGTTATCATCAAAACGCAATCTTCTATGATACAAGTCCGGAAGCTTGCCAAGTCAGACTCGCAATAATTAGTTCAGGGATTTGAGTTAACTGCACTGAAACTAATATCTCTTGACGTGCCCCAGATTACCGATACTAAATTCTATACATTTTTAATCTATCTTAGTATGAAAGTTTTAAATGTAGGATAGTTTCTAGTTTTTACCACGTTAGATTTGTTTACCTGTAGGTACACCAATATAGGTTTCGTTAAACAGACTGTGGTGTTCCACTGCTAGGACACGAACCTCCTCGGCTGTCATTTTGGATATTTGACAGTCGTTACAGGTCGTTAGAACCCCGCAAGTCTGACAACCAATCTTACCAAAGGGTATCGTATTACCCAATAACTTGGTTCTGGAGGTCACATAAGCAGTCGCTTCATGTAAAATACATATTATCACTTGCATGCGGTTAGACTGGAAGCCGACCTCAATAAACCTCATAGTTGTGAAAGGCTAGGCAAATGATGATGATGAATGAATGAATGAAAAAATAAATTAATTAAAAAAAAATGAATGAATTATGAATTATTTTCCTGAGTACCTGACTAGTTTCTACGGATGCTCTCGAAAAGAAAAAAAAAACCTTTACTAATAAGAACGGGGAGAATCGTGATCAAAACTAATCGGTCAAAACTGTAAACAATTTAAAACTTTAGGTATCTACATAACTTTTAGATTTACATAAAATTTCCTATGATGCGTGAAAAAGCGGAAGAAATCACCACAAAAAGTGCAAATGAAAATATTACAAAATCATTGAGGAATCAGTCTGTAATCGTATTTGAAATGTATATTTTTTGCCGTTTTCCAATATTTATAATGGTTTGACAGCGACTAGTTTTTCTAAGCTAAATCATTACGATGACTTCTTGTGGTAAGAGTTACTTGTTTTCGGATTTTTTAAATAATTTCACTTTTGTTGACTTTTTCCAATAGAGATTTTTATGCATTCACTTGCTTTTGGTATCTACATTTTAAAATAATGGATTGACCTCTACCGTATAGGTACCTACTATCTTATCCATATGTATATTATAATTTACGTGAAGCAAAAACTTAGTACCCCCAGTTTACGAAAATTACGCTGATGGATGAGTAAAAAAAAAAAAAAAACAATTAAAGTTCAGAAGGGGCAGAACGTGAATATTTCTTTATAATAATCAATTAGAAATACATTAAATTACCTAACAAAAAACTTATTAGAATTTCGAACACTGGCCGACCAATAGTTTTATAATGTGAAAATGGTTATATTTTTATGAGACTGTCAAATAATTAAAACAATTATTTTTCAGTTGTTATTGAACTCTTGAATATTTGCGTAACACACTAACGGTAGGTATGAATCCCTTTTATTTTGACAGTTCAAAAAGATTAATTGTGTTATTTACGTAGTTTAGCATACACATTTTTTGAACATAATGAAAAAAATTATCCTTAATTATGTTTCAGATTTTGTGTGTTGTGTAATTAGGGTGCTGTATCAGCTGGCGTAACAGACGAGAGTTTTTATTCATAATGCAAGATTAGTAAGGTTAGTAACCCCTTTGAGCACAAGCTAATGTCCATCCATTAGAACGCGACTTATTACTTAAAACCATTTAAAAAAACGATCAATCGGTTTATTTGACTATCAAAAAGCTTTTAAATACAAATTAATCATGGCGGCCCTCTCACAGACATTTATAAGGCTATTAATATCATTAGCGTTGGAAAGGAAGATGAGCATTCTTCACACCTAAGTTTTACCGCTTCATTAGTAGGCGGATGAGAAATGATTAGTGATCATTATCAAGATAAATAAATAATGAGATGAATCGCATTAGTTTAAGTGGAAGTTTGAATAGAGATCTTTATCGAAGTTTTTTTTTTGGTTATTTTGTGATTCTATTTTTAAATTTAATACCATTATTGCGTAACACACCATCAATAAGAATCGGATATATTTTGAAGGATATTGCTAATCCATTGCTTTATTAGCTCAACAACTTATATACAGCAATGAATGTTGTTGAACTGTCAAAAAGAAAGTATTCCTAATGTGTTACGCCATTACCTTGAAAGACTTTACTCGGACACGTTCCTATTTTAAAATAAATAATAGTTTAAAAAACTAAAAAACACGCTTCCATTGAAAACCAAACTAAAAAGTACAAAATAATGGCAAAAAAGCGTGGGGGTGCTTTTTAAGGTATTTTTTTATTGATATCAGGCACCCCACGCTTTTTTGCCATTATTTTGTACTTTTTAGTTTGGTTTTCAATGGAAGCGTGTTTTTTAGTTTTTTAAACTATTATTTATTTTCTATTTTTTAGGGTATTTCGAATTTTGAGACGTATGTCAGCGTAGTTTGTGACAGTTTTTTTGCTGTCCTGGTAACCCTGGCAAGGATAATGGCACAAATTTATGAAATTATTGCATTGTCATCGGTCCTTGACAGGTGTGCAAAGTTTGAATAAAATCTGGTCGTTTAAAGTGGGTCAAAATCGCGCTATAAGGAGTCGGTTACAAACAAACATACAAATATACAAACATACAAATATACAAACATACAAGTGAAGCTAATATAAAGCGTGTAATCAATACCCCTAATTGGATTCATTTACTATCTATAATTTACTATAGGTATAGGTACATATAAGCTGGATTAAGTTCTAAATACTAAAATGTCTGTCATATGAATTAATTGATCATAGATCGTTCATTACATGAGCGATTGATATTTGAGTATCATAATTCATAAGCCTTTTGTGTTTATTGGAGCCCATGTAATATTCTGTATACAATTTTGATGATACAATTTTTGAGAGATCGGGGTGTTATTTGCTAAGACAAATAGACTTTACGCTTTTAAAATTACTTTAGTAATTCATTTTTTTTTTTAAATCGAAGATACCTTAAAACACAATTTTAAGAAATTAGATAACGCCAACAATTATTGCGTCCGTTACAAATACAAACCAAAAAAGTTTCGACGTCATTAGGGATATTTAAAAAACTCTCAATTAGGGTGTGTTGCACGAAATAATTCTTTTCGCTGTTCAGTTGGCTCCCTTATGATTTCCGTGCTACGGCTAAGCGAATTATTTTTCATTTGTGAAACGCATTATACCTACCGTGACATCAAATACACAGATTATATAGGCTCAAAAATAGGATATGACGCTGCTTATCTCCTAGAAAATTATGTCGGTCTTCTACCAAACACCCTGCAAAGTCATTCATTATTCCATTTATCAGATGTTGTACTACAATGAGTTAATATTCATAATGATTTATACTATCGCCAAACTCTGTGCCCGTTGAAATGGATCCAAAAATTAAAGCTTTCGTGCCAATGGCACAAAACATTAAACGTTAAAAGCATATCGCATGATTATTGCAACGCGCTGCAATTATAAAATGATGTACGGCGTGAAAAATAATACATTTCTCTTACTGAAAAAATAAGTTGCCATTACGAAAATGTAACTTGATTTTAATTATTTTAGCTGTATTAATTACTGTGTATAATTTGAAAATTTTAATTAAAAATAACTAGGTAGACAGCTCAGACGTTTGCAATTTTATGTTTAAATTGAAATTAAATTTTAATTTTGAGAGACTGCCAGAAGAGCGTTCGATTGCAGTAATTACATTTGCATGTGGTGGATTTTCTCAGAAATCTCTGAACCGTATTAAGTGAATGTTTTTGCCTAGAATCAGTGTTATTTTAAAGACTCGAGAATGGTTCTTAATTAATTCAAGCAAGATTTTTTTTGTTTCGTTACAAAAACCTGCGAAGTATTGCACTCACATGTCTACATTTATTCGATTATTTGTCGGTGTTTTTATAGTTTTTATAATTTTGTTCAACTTCATAATTCGCTGCATCTTTTCAGTATTTGTGATTAATCTTGTTCGTCCTTTTCCATGGTTTTTAGGGTTCCGTTGCCAAATGGCAAAAAACGGAACCCTTATAGATTCGTCATGTCTGTCTGTCTGTCTGTCCGAGTATGTTACAGCCACTTTTTTCCGAAACTATAAGAGCTATGCTATTGAAACTTGGTAAGTAGATGTATTCTGTGAACCGCATTAAGATTTTTACACAAAAATAGAAAAAAAAAAAACAATAATATTTGGGGTTCCCCATACATAGAACTGCAACTCACATCAAACCCATACGTGTGGGGTATTTATGGATAGGTCTTCAAAAATGATATTGAGGTTTCTAATATTATTTTTTTCTAAACTGAATAGTTTGCGCGAGAGACACTTCCAAAGTGGTAAAATGTATGTCCCCCCCCCCCCCGTAACTTCTAAAATAAAGGAATGATAAAACTAAAAAAAATATATGATGTACATTGCCATGTAAACTTCCACCGAAAATTGGTTTGAACGAGAGTAAGTAGTTTTTTTTAATACGTCATAAATCGTAAACCACAATTTACCTTTCATTCGGTCAACTCAAATATAAACATTCAAAAAAAAAACATTTACTTTCATAACCATAAACCTTATGCATAAACCGTGAATACCTGCAGACGGAACTCTCGGTGCGCGAGTCCGACTCGCACTTGGCCGGTTTTTTATATAAAACAGTGTCCGTGAAGTTCCCTATCCGTTCTTTTCTATATAGTATCTACTGCACTTTGGAATGAGAAACTTGTTTCATCTTTCTGACTGCCTGTTATTAGTTTATTTTAAATACATGCTTTAGAGTTTGAGTTTAACAGGGGGGTAACTACGTAACACACTAACAGTAGGAATGGCTTTCATTTAGACGGTTCAACAACATTCATTGCTTTATTAACGTTTTAAAGCAGACTCATTTTACGAAAATAAACTAACTACGAACCAATGGATTAGCAATGACTTTTATAATGATTCAAATTGTCATTGATAGTGTGTTACGCATTTTGGGTGCTGGTCTTGGTTGATCTAGTTATAAATTAATATTAGGTAGGTAGCTGGTACGTACTACTTAAGAATGCTCTCTTTGTTTCAATTCAATTCAATTCATTTATTTCTCAGTATATGGTACATTAAGATCTTACATTAAACATTGTTTCACACATACTACCATTGCTGGCGTAGAAAAGTTACTTACTCAAGTACCTTAACTCATTAATTGTGGTTGCCTAGTGGTTGAAATTCGACCGTAATTCATTTAAAAATTTATTGTAATTCTAATGCATTATTGTAAAAAAATAGCTTTCTGCACTCCATATAAAATTTAACTGTGCCAAATTTCATACTCTTCCGTCCGCGTAATTTTCGTAAAAAGGGCACAAAGTTTATGCTTCACATATTAATTTAAGTAGTTGATTGATTGGCTGTGACGTCATCAGCATAGTGCCTACTCAAATCTACGGCTCAGTCATTGTGTGCGCAAGTAAATTATGGCAATCACTGTCATTTGGCAGCGAGGCCCCGTGATACCCGACTCGGATTGATCCCTCGCCAGGTGGATTTGGCAGACTGTCGCGAAATGTACCTACCAACGATGGTAGTAATCGGGCCTTTTCGTTTTGATGAAATTTTTGATATATGGTCACTTTTGTAATTGAAAATCGTGAATGGATCTGTTATCCATGAATGCTTGTTTTGTCCTTCTGCAGGGTAAAACGGCCTCCTTCTCCCTTTTCCATATAACTTTTCCTTTTAGTTGCCAGTCCTTTCAGTAGGAGTCTAGCACTTCCCGCTCTCTTCGTCTCGGGTTGCCGCGATGACGTTATGATTTCGTTAACCAGCCAAAAAATAACAACAATGAAACTATTGTGAGTTCCTGTCAATGGTCAGTGATATCTATACTAATATTATAAAGCTGAAGAGTTTGTTTGTTTGAACGCGGTAATCTCAGGAACTACTGATCCAAATTTAAAAAATATTTTTGTGTTGAGTAGCCTATTTATCGAGGAAGGCTATAGGCTATATAACATCACGCTAAAACCAAGAACAGTGGAGCAGTAATGAACAATGTTGCAAAAACGGGGAAAATCGCACGGGTAGGCGATTCGACGCGACGGGAAGGGTCGGGGGAATACGAAATTTAACGCGGTCGAAGTCGCGGTCAGAAGCTAGTATCCAATAAGTATCGTGTTACCCAGTAACTGGGTTCTGGAGGTCAGATAGACAGTCGCTCCATGTAAAATACTGATATTTAGCTACCAATATAGTTCAGGGAAAGCCTAGGCAGATGATGTTGACATTAATATTAAACTTATGTATTTTAAAAAGAAATCTCAATGTTTTGGCAAGTGAACCAGGAGTCACTAGTTAAATATAAAGCACTTACTTTCTCAGAAGTAAAATAACGCCTCCTAAATTAAGAATGTTCGCACTCGTAGCTATTCAAATCGATCCTGCACGTGATTGATGACGCCTGAAAAAAGGTGTAACTGTTTACCGATCTTTGTCGCGTCCTTGACTCAGATTTTTTTACACTTATCACTATAAAGGTTTTGACCTTTTCGTGTTCTAATAGATTTCTCTATTTTATTTTGCTTTTAAAGGTGCCTACGTAAACGTATTTTATTGCCGTTTCTCTTTAATAACAACTAGCTTCTGCCCTCGATTTCGTTCCCGTGAGTTTCCCAGACTCACCCCGTTGCATCGCATCGCAGCGCCTGCTCACTTTTTAGTTTCCTTTTGCTTAGCGTTCTTACTGACCGTTTTACTTCTTGTTCTGCTTCTAAAGGTCCTAGTATGACATTAAATAGCTTATATCATTTCTCAATAATTGGACTATTCATTGTTATATTTTTTCTTAATACGGCGGGTCCTATTTGAGCTTATGCGTTAAAACAAAAATACAATTCTTCAGCCTAATTATTAGTATAGATAACCTTTTCTCTTCGTCTTTACCTCGTAAATGTATACCGTAGGGTTTAGTGCCATTTCCACACCATAAATGATGTGTGTATATTTGACTTCTAGCTTCTGTCCGCGACTTCGTCCGCGTAAAATTTTTGCTACCCTGACCCTTTCCGCGTCGCATCGAATTGCCTGAGAGTTTTCGTCCATTTTTCGTTGCTGCTCCGCTCCTTTTGATTGTAGCGTGATGTTATATAGCCTATAACCTACCTCAATAAATAGGCTAACCAACAAAAAAAAAAAACAATTCGGACTAGTAGTTCCTGAGATTACCGCGTTCAACCAAACAAGCAAACAAACAAACTCTTCAGCTTTATAATATTAGTATTACACAGTTTACAGTTGCAGTTAGACAGTTACAACAAAAGTATAGTTTTTTTTTTTAAATTTCACTTTTGATTCATAACTTTTAATCACAGAAAAATCCAAAAAATCCCTTCGCCTTTTTTTGGGTGAGAAATCATCAAATGATATCTCCCGCTTTGGGTGGAGCAAAAACACTTCGCGTGGGAGTTGAGTCTAGTACACTGATTGCGTAAAAAGTATCAATTACAATATGAATGATTTTGAAGTTAATTCATTGCTTCATGTGCTCGAAAAATGGCTCTGCTCAACGACATAAATAACGCGATGAATGCTGTTGTACCGTCAGAATGAAAACCATTCCTTAAGTTCCGTCATTAAAAAATAATTTTGAAATCCATCCACAATTGCCAAAGACATACATACAAAATAATAAGACGAATTGACAATCCCCTCCTCTTGAAGTCGATTAAAAAAAGTCCGTGTCTTTTCAGTAGAGAAAAACATTATTTTTTTATACCCAATAGATTTGAATCTCTTGGGGTATCATTATGATATTTTTCTGCTCCTTTTCCCTTTCACAATAGATTAATTCCTGTTCATAATATTAATCCATGCCAGTAAGGGTAAATATGAACATTATTTTCTCTTAAAACACTGGCTTTGTCCTTGTTAATAAAATATGTATAAGGGGAGAGTGGGGTTAGATGTGTCCAGAATCACCCCGTCATGTACAGGGCTTAAATCAGAAAATATTGTGGACCGTACGAAAATTGGGGTTGATTTTGGGTCTAACTTTATTGGATGATGAGGCTTAATACATTATTTTTGTCATGATTTTAGTTCTATTACAAAGTTAGATAGCAATTTTCTATAAATAAGTTATTCTTCTTCTATAATATAAATCTTATATCTATACATATAAATAAAATTGAAGTGGCTGATTGTAACAACAAAATAACAGCTTTGTACTAAATGCATAATAAACTCTATAAGGTACCTATTAAAAAAAAACCGTTTTCAAAATTGTTGTCTGTCTGCTTGTTCTGGCTAATCTCCAAAAACGCTGGACTTGATTCTGACGGGACTTTAACTGGCAGATAACTGATGTTATAAGGAGTGACAAAGGCTACTTTTTGTCTGTGTAGCACTTGCCCGTGGGATAATTCCCCAAATCCACGCGGATGAAGACGCGGGCACAGCTAGTATCAAATAAAAAACGTTGGTGAAGGTTCAGTCTAACTGATAAATTAAGGAGTTAATTCTTCTAGGCAGGCTCGTCTTTTTTTTTCTAAAAATATGTAATAGATTATGATTTTTTCTAAATGTGACACAAAACTGACCTACCGTCACAAATGCAATAAAAAAAATTACAATACAATCATCCTAATTGACAGCTAGCATGCATATTTTATGTAAAACACTAACTATATTAAGAAAATTTAATATAATCAGAGAATTTCAGTAAAATTCCTCGAATTTATATATATTGTTTTTTGTACTTGCAAACATTTATCACTATTTCAATCATTCATTCAATAAATCCGCCCCCATCGGCCATCCGTTCTGCGAGCAATGTGCCCTGCCCACTGCCACTTAAGTTTGGCAATTCTTCGGGCTATGTCGGTTACCTTGGTTTTCTTACGGATCTCTTCATTTCTGATTCGATCGCGTAGGGAAACTCCAAGCATAGCCCTCTCCATTGCTCTTTGGGTGACTTTGAGCCTTCTTATGAGGCCCATTGTGAGCGACCACGTCAGGAATACGTACGCAGGAATACGTTGGATGCGAGAAGCACAAAACAGGTTGAAGTGGCGGTGCTTGGGGGAGGCCTATGTCCAGCAGTGGACGTCTTTTGGCTGAAATGATGATGATGATGATTCAATAAATCAATCCATTTCCAAAATCTTTGACCAAGCATATTATAAGTAGTCAGGGCACCGGGAGTCAGTCCCACGGTCACAATTAGCACATTCCTCGCGCTGCGGTGCGCGCGCAAGCAAATCGCGCCACAATGATATTTGTACTCCTTTGTTATTGACAACCCGATACCCATGTGATAATGACGTGCTACTGTTTTGTAATGTAAGCGGATTTCACTGACGCTGTCGAAAGTATGACAAAATAGAGCAAATCCCCTTTTTTTTTGTAGGTGGGAAATCATCAAATGTCGTCCTGGGTGAAGCGGGAGGGCGTGTCAGACTTTTACTGACTAAAACCCACCCGTATTCCTTCAGTTGCCTATATGCCAGGCCCACGGTATCTCTTTTTTTGTGGGTGGTAAATCATCAAATGACTTCTCCCGCTCTAGGGTGGAGCGGAAGGGCGTGTCAGACTTTTACTGACTAAAACCCACCCGTGTTCCTTCAGTTGCCCATATGCCAGGGCCACGGTATCTGTTTCGAACAAATCTCGCGACTCTGGCAGGGGGTCATGTCCACCTCCTTTGTGCAATGAGGGTAGGAAGAAACTACAGACGCCATCTCCTACGATACAAAAGACCACGGTTTCTCTTTCAAACAGATCTCGCGAGCGGGCAAATCGACAAATCCAGAATTACGTGCTAGGCAATTAGCAAGTTTTGAATTTTTTGCAATAGGTATACAGTTATGAGAAAATTTGTATTTTGCTTATTAGTTCATCATCATCATCGTTTCAACCGTAAGACGTCCACTGCTGGACTAAGGCCTCCCCCAATTCGGTGGGCTTTGCCATAATCGCCACGCTTGGCAGGCGGGTTGGCGATCGCAGCATGGTGGCAAAATGCATAGAGACCGCTGCCGCCCATTCTCTAGTAATTATTATGCTTATTAGTTATTAGGTGAAAATCAAACTATATTTATTACTATATTATTGCATTTTATTCAAAACGTGCCAATTGCCCTAATACGTATTTCTAGAGTTGTTGATTCGTCCATTAATAAATTAAATTCATGCGAATTAACAAACGGAAAAATAATATAGTGCTGTTTAACTGGCTACCAAAAAAAAATGTTTTTTTCGTGTCCAACGAATCATTTCTTCGCTTGGGGTTTTGAAATCATGTACTGAACCCATTATGCGTCGACGTCCCTGCCACCATGTATCCTTCAGCGATTTTAAAGCATATTATGTCTTCTGAATCATGGGATGAGTACAAAAATCGATAAGCGGATTTTTCGGAATTCCCTCCACTCTCCGTTCTCCTGCCTATCTCCAAAAACGATTAATAAGGGATTATATTATTGTAAAGGTAAACAACAGAAAGGATAGAACAGGACACGCTCATTATGCTAATTAATTAGGGATTCATGTTAAACGACCACTAATCTGCTTGTCATGAGTGGCTTAGCTTTAGGCAACAATTTCAATACCTAAAGCATATTATATAGAAATTGATTATACAGGAATCATCTAGCAAAAACAAACACTGCCATAGAAACCTCCATGGCAGTGTTTGTAAATTTTTAGTCCAACTCTCGTAACTAAAAACTTCAAAGTCTAGTAGCAGTCTTACCTCGGCGATGGTCAAATGTCAAAAACTTGTCAAAAATGTATGGAAACTCTAGGTATTTTTGACAGAACGCGAGTGACATCAGACTGAACGTTCTTTAAATTACGAGAATTGTCCCTCAATCTTTTTGCCTATTTGAAAATACAAACAACCTGGCTGTAAAACTCAATATCAAGTTCATAGCCTGAGAACAGAAGATACACTGACAATATTATTTACCAATATGTTCACATAAATGAGTTCCATCGTGATGTTCTAAAGAATAGGCCTGCCTCGTTGGTCTAGGTTTCTCAACCCTTTTTTTTTTTTGGGTGGGAAGTCATCAAATGACCGGTGTCAGACTTTTACTGACTAAAACCCACCCGTGTTCCTTCAGTTGTTGGTATCTCTTTCGAACAATCACGCGACCCCGGTAGGCATCGATCCTGACATCTCTTTGAGGCGCGCGTGGAACACTACGCGCCGTCGACCCGAGCTTGGTCCTTACCGGGCGGCGAGCTACCCATTGCTCGCCGCCCGCAAGCTCGTGCCTACGCTACAGTGGCCGGGAGTCCACAATCGACTCCCGACGCCCGGGGCGTCTCCTCCTGCGGCGGCTCGGAACGTGAGGGCGCAGAGACTACCACTCCCTCACGCGCCCCGCCTCCTCCTTCGCGAGCATTACTGCTTCGCAGAAGGAGGTGACGGCTTCCCATGCCCTCTTGCTCCGTACCATAGCTCGCACCAGGGCCGGACGCGTTTTTTTTTTCTCAACCCCTACTGATGAGCATAAGGACCTAAGTTCGAATACCGATTACAGGTCAGGCAAAATATTTTTAGAGTTCCATCTGGAACTTCTCAGTGGTAGCAAGTCTTGATTTGTGCCCAGATCATCGCAACAGGTTTGTGAAACAACAAAAAACTCATATTATAGAGGAAAACATAGGATTTTTAAACATTAGTGGCGAAATGTAGACTGGGTGTAGTATAAGTCAGGAGAAGACGTCCCGGGCGTCGGGAGTCCATTGCGGACCCCCGGCCACTGCAGGCGCGGGCTTGCGGGCGGCGAACAATGGGTAGCTCGCCGTCCGGTAAGGACCAGGCCCAGGTCGACGGCGCGTTGTGTTCCACGTGCGCCTTAAAGAGATGTCAGCAAAAACTGAAGGGTTCCGCTGAGACCGATGCCTGCCAGGGTCCCGGAATTGTTCGAAATAGTTACCGTGGCCCTGGCATAGGCTACTGAGGGAACACGGGTGGGTTTTATTCAATAAAAGTCTGACACGCCCTTCCGCTTCACCTAGAGCGGATGATGTCTTCTGATGATTTCCCAACCCACAAAAAAAAGGGTCTAGTATAGGTAAATCTCTGCTTTACCCTGCAATGTATACAGACGTGATGTTGTATTATGTAGCAGGTCCATTATTTATTCAGGGTCTAGCTGTTTGTGCATTGTGATTCGTAAAAAAGCACCTAAAAAAGTGTGAAACAGCAAGTGTGAGCGGTTTATTTATTATTTACTTAACTACTTAAGCGCTGACCGCTTAAAGTAGAATGCACTCAGAGGTGCCATTAGCCGGTAGATACTGAACTCTTAACTCACCTTTAAGTATTTCGATCGTAAATTGCCAGGCTCATTGTGGTTGCATCTGAATATTAAGCGCGAAGAGTTTCTGTTACAGATATAAAGTTACCAGCTTTTGCCAGCGGCTTTGCCCGCGTGGATGTCGGAGATTATCCCACGGGAACTTACTATACTGAGATAAAAAGTATCCTCTGAGTTAATCCAGGTTATAAACTATCTGTGTGCCAAGTTTTATCTAAATCCGTTGGGCCGTTTTTGCGTGATTGAGTTACAAACATTCATACATACAAGCTTTCACATTGATACCTAATATTAGTAGGATTGATCAAGAAGAAGAGACTGGTTTTTTTCTAATCATTAGTTTATGTACATAACTTTTTATCTGCAGAAGTTAACTGGATACTGTATATTACAGCCAAGTAGGTACATTAGTCATTTTTTTTTAAATGTCTCACAAAACACACTCACACATCACACAGCACCAAACACACCCTAACTCTCTTACGCATCATAAAGTACACACACAGCATTTATCACAAAATGTGTTATTATATGATTTTTCTTTTCTTTTAATTCTTGTCAACATACCTTTCTTATGTATTAGACTTGGAACAACCAACCCTCTCACTAAGAGTCGGGCGTTGGTAGCTGACCCACAGTTTATAACTATTGCAGCTATCATCGTTTAACACCGTTTTGTCCAGTAAGGTTTTTGTTTTTTGTTCTTTTGATTTGATCAAATTTAAACTCTTTTGGTAGTAAAAATTATAATCAAATCAATTTCGTTTACATCCAAGATGTTAAGATACGTTACATATAGATTACTATTTATATATATTGTTTTTTCTTTAAAAAATATCTGTTCATAAAATAACTGTTGATAAAAGTATTCACATTACAATCTTATACGTAATTTAAATAAAACTTAAGCAGCTAAGTAACTATTATATAAAATAAGTATTATATTATACTATACATAAGATACTTTTTATCCTGGTAAGTACTACGTTTCTGTGGGATAACTTTCAACCTCTACGCCAGCAAAGCAGCGTGCAAAAGCTAGTTCTAGAATAAACGCAATGTCTTAATTGTGGCCCATATTAATTAATGACAGTGTAGGTATGAGCTGTACCTGCGTATTTAGTGCTATATCGTAAGGTTGACTTCGAACCTCATTAAAGTGCTGGCACAGAAACACAATTTCAAAGCGAAGTCAAACTTCGAAGTCGTGTTTAGAGAATAACAGTATCTACCTTTTGATGGCGTAAATTATACAAATATATATAATTGAAGTGTCTGTTTGTAATGTCATAAATACATGTTGTTACTAAATGCATAATTATGAAAGTAAAAACCAGCTGTCTCTCATGGGGCCACAGCATTATGCTTTGTGATGGCTGTTTTACGTGGATGTGACGCATGTTTCCCCCTAAGATTTTTCATATTTTTGTATGATTCTGGTCTATCATTGTGTCTTGTTTGCCGCAAATAAACGTTTATTTATATTAAAATGTTATCTGTCTATCGATTTGCTAATATCCGGAACGGCTGGATTGATTTTGGCGACACTTTCACGGGCACATAGCTGATGTTATAAAGCAAAGCCTACTTTTTGTCCCGGTATGGCACGTTCCCTTGGGATAATTTTCGTACATCCAGGGAAAGCCACGGGCACAGCTAGTTAGTGAATGATTAGTTTACAGAACAATACGACATAGTTGACTAAATATCTACAAAACCGAATCTATTGTTTCTTAGAATTCGGAAGTTAAGTATTTCGACCCTACAAGTTGCTATCGGAAATTCTCAATCTTCCTTTAGTAAAGAGATTCTATATTTATGCTGTAATAGCGGGCGATCAGTTTGCATCCGTGCGTAAAGATAGGCCGAGAGAAACAGGGTATAAACTAGCTATCGTGAATAACTTACCTAGATATAGTGGGAGGGAGAATTCAGAAAATAAGTTCGGTAAATATTTAGGACTAGATTTGCCTGCGGCTACGTCCGACCGTAAAGTTGTAATTTTTTGGGATGAAAAAGTTCTTAATGTACTTTTTCAGGTATCAAGTTCTTTTTGTGCTGAAATTCATTTTAATCTTTTCGCAAATATTCGGATAGAGTAAGAATGATCGTCACAGTTATAATCTGGGAAAGAATATGTTTATAACATAACGCCTTGTTGCCCCGAAGGTTTGGGCAGAGGTATTCTTCTTATATATTACCTACCCGCATTTCGCCAGTTATATTAAGGCTCCATGAGAGGCGGCGCCAAAAAATTAAATTTTTATTTAAAAACTTTTTAACAAAAAATTTAACCGCCGAAAAAACTGAAAAGCAAGAATAATAAACCTTAAAAGTCGGCGCTTTGAGTGATCTTTGTTCATTGATTTTTCAGCGCCGACTCACAATTTTAAGGTTTATTATTTTTTGCTTTTCAGTTTTTTCGGCAGTTTAATTTTTTTGTTAAAAAGTTTTTATTTTACAATTTTTTGTGGCTGTAATGTACCTACTAATAATACACAGCAAGGTATACCCTAACTATCCAATGAAAAGAGAATTATCAAAATCGGACTACTCATTATAAAGTTATGCGTGGTTATACATTAGAATCAGTGAGTGAACAATCAATCATCCCCTGTTTTCCGATCCTTAGGGTTCGATTTTGTTTTCCAAATTTATATGGGAGCACCTTTGGAGTATACCCTTTCCAATAAAAGAATTATCACAATCGGATAACTATGTAAAAAGTTATGCGTGATCATACATAAAAAAAAAACTAAAAAAAAAATATACGCATCGAATTGATAAACTCCTCCGTTTTTTTTCGTCGGATAAAAAAATAACAACCAATTCACAAAAATTATACTACCAAGTGAAAATAGCTTTGGTTTAATATGAATTCACTGAACTGTCACACAATAACGTCTGTCCAAATAAATAATGTTTTTGACACATTATTGTCAAATACCTATAATAACAGCCAATCCAACTAAACTAGGTTAAGCTACGCTTACTGTTGCCAGTGCCATGGATGGATGACCATCTTTACTCACCGAGACCCCTCCATGCCTCGAACAGCACGCTATGGTGTTGGTTTCGATTGTTATTCGCAGATCTTTGGCATTTGGTAAGGGTCGTTAGAAGCCCGAAAGTTTAACAACCCGGGCTCTTGTCTGAGCACTAACTAGAATATGGTTCCTGTCAAAAAAAAAAAACCGGCCAAGTGCGAGTCGGAGGGTGCGCACCGAGGGTTCCGTACAAACCTGTAGGTATATAAGTAAAAGTTCACCCATCACGACAATCGAGTCGTAGTTCTGTTCTGTTTCTTGGCTTGGTTTTATTTCTGTCTGTGTTTTGTTCTGTTTATTATATGATGTAACTAAAAATTTACGGTTTTCGCAATTTTTCCTTTATCTGTGCTATAAGACGTTGCTTCGTACCAAATTTTAAAATTCTAGATTGACTGGAAGTACCCTTTAGGTTTTGATTCCCTTGCAAGTTTCGAAAATTTGAGGAAATTTGCGGTATAAACGGCTATATCTTTTGATTGCGTTAGCTTAGAAGTTTGATTTTTTTACAGCTCCAAGGGACAGTAGACTTGAGTATTTGTTATCAATTTCAGCTTGATACCTCCACGCGTTCCTGAGAAAAAGGGTCTTGACAGACGGACGGACGGACGGACGGACAACAAAGTGATCCTATAAGGGTTCCGCTTTTTCCTTTTGAGGTGCGGAACCCTAATGAACCTGTGTAAGTAGCTTATTATGGTCGATGGTTTCAAGCGTGCTTCTTCACTGGGTTATGGATGTATACACCGTGACATTTTAGTCGTTAACGATAAATTGTTCCACCGAACAGCACGTTACAGAATTTTGTTTCAGTGCTGTTAGTGGAAGGTCTTTTTTTTTTTTTTTTTTTTTTTTTTTTTTTTTTTTTTGGATGGGAAATCATCAAATGACTTCTCCCGCTCTGGGCGGAGTGGGAGGGCGTGTCAGACTTTTACTGACTAAAACCCACCCGTGTTCCTTCAGTTGCCCATGTGCCAGAGTCACGGTATCTCTTTCGAACAATCTCGTGACCCTGGCAGGTAGTGGAAGGTCTCAAGTGCGGTTCGGGCAAGTGCTGTTCAAATCACTGCTGTTAGTGGAATACCTCGTCTTACGAAGGTTGTCCACTCAATGTATCCGACATAATATACCTCTAGGCGTGATTAAAAAATTGTTACCAATAGAGATAATAGCTACTAAGAGGAATAAATAATGCATTAAAATTATGAAACATCCTTTTAATAATGTTTACGTATCATACGGTAGAGAACATACCTATCCAGCGCACGAGTCGACTAGATTATTCCATCTCCATTTTCCATGAGGCAAAATATCAAACAAACTACGTCATTTGTCATCAAAATGAATAATATTTTATTATTCAAATGTTCCTTTTTTTTCTTATGGATGTATAGTAGTCATTGGATACACGAAGTGGGCTGCCGTTGCAAGACGACTTAAATTTTACGGTATATAAGGGAGGAATATAAGCAGCCGCTCCACGTAAAATACTTCTATTCAGCTGCATTTGGTTAAACAGGAAACTTCCCAAACTAATTGGGAAATGGTTTGGTAGATGATTACATAGGTGAAATGGCAGATTTTCATGACAGCCATTATAATATGATAGAGCCGTTTTCCTAGAAAGCTTGACTTCTTAAGTTCTATTTAAATTAAAAAAAAACCCCGACCAAAACAAAAACCTCTAAAATTTTGATCAAATCATCGTAGTTCCAAAACGGCTGAACCGATTTTGATAAAACAGCTAAATAAACCACCACTAGAAAGCCTTCTTTTAAACAAAAAACTGCTCCCAAATCGGTTAAACCCTTTAAGAGCTACGGTGCCACAGACAGACACACATAGCGCTCAAACTGCCTCTTTTTGTTAAAAACGTATTTGGTGCTGTACTGCTGTAGAAATGTAGGTACATTGTCGCACGAAATATATTCTATCAAAGCCGGAATTCACTGCGTACCGCATACAAAACTGTTCCTGAAACTAAATAAAGCTAGTAGAATGGATATTTCACCTGGAACGGAACAGCGATCACTGAATATCATAAAACAAAGTTCCGTAACCCATCCATTTCTGATGTTTGGGGCTAATCTCGAAATCCACCGGTCGGATTCGCTACAGTTTTAAACTACCGGAGCGAGAAGCACTTTTGAAAGTGTTTCGATTATATTTTGTTGCCGTATTTGGTAGTTTTTATGCTCGTCTAGTAGGTTACAGATACTTGCCTAACTATTTTGCTGTATCGATAATCGGATTAACATAAATTGGGGCAAGTTGTCTAAGCGCATTTAATTATTAAGCGAATAGTTTTCATACCTATTTTAATGTTGGGGATATTAGCAGGTCGTGAAAAATATATTTTGTTCAACGTATAACCTGACCAGGAAATCGCAAAAAAACTAAAAAAAAAAAAATAACAACCGACTTCCATAAAAAAACACTACAAAGTGAATCACCAGCAAAGTTCTGAGGTAACAAACATAAAAAAAATACAGTCGAATTGAGAATTTCTTCCTTTTTTGAAGTCGGTTAAAAAACGGAAGAAAATTTTAATTTCTCGGACTAGCTTAGTCTTCATAATCAGCCTATATCGTTCCCACTGCTGGGACACAGGCCTCCTCTCTATGAGAGAGAGTGGGCCGTAAACCATGAATCTTTGATTTTTTGGTTCTAGGACATGCCGGTTTCCTCACCAAGTTTGCCTTCACCGTTTCGAAAGCAGTGGTGATGAAATAATTTACACAAAGTAAAGTGCTTATCTGGAATCGAACCTACGACCTACAACTTGTGAGACGCAGCCATTACCACTGGGCCATCACTGCTCTACTCTTACTGCATCTACCTTAAAAACATAATCTTTATTCAAATTAATCTTTGCCAAAAAAAGGATAAGTTTGATTTTCGTTAATTTTATACATCTTTTACACGTGACAGTATCAGGTTCAATTCTCAAGTGAACTGAGAAAGTTACATAAAGAAAGTAACATGTAGCATATTTCACTCTCTACGAACCTCCCTGAGGAGGTGGCTTCGATACGAGTCCATCGAGAACACCCAGGTAACCCGTATCAACAGTCGGTCAACATGCATATCTGTCAGGAAGTACATTATTTAAACTAAATATTGAAATTTGAGGATGTTTATTTAATAAATTTGTTTATCAGCTGATATTGACAATTGATGGAATTGGTCATTATACTAGTTGAGTTATTTGATTTGTGTGTGAACGACCTTAAATATTTAATATTTATTTATTAAGTAATAGTACCAGCGTTGATAAGCTGATGAAAGGTTTTTTATATTTTTTTACTAGGTTCAGCCCGCGACTTCATCTGCGTCAAAGTTCATACTTCCCCGACGCACACTGTTGCGTTGAATCGCCTGCACGTGCAAGTACTTCGTATTGGTGATCGTCTCTTTTTGACGTGACAACGTCTTATAATTCGATGGAGCCGGCTGCACGCACGAAAAACATGACTCATGCGGCGTTACCTCGCTCTGAGGCGTTCCATTTAAGGCTTGAAGTGCAAGCGAGAGCGCGCATC
Organism: Aporophyla nigra; assembly: GCA_947507805.1. NCBI lineage: Eukaryota > Metazoa > Arthropoda > Insecta > Lepidoptera > Noctuidae > Aporophyla > Aporophyla nigra. The sequence goes on from OX382305.1 coordinate 6,034,772, forward strand.
AGTATTTTCTTATGACGTTGTCACGTTAAAAAAAAAAAAAAAAAAAAAAAAAAAAAAAAAAAAAAAAAAAAAAAAAAAAAAAAGGTACTAGCGTAATGTTTTGCCCACAGCCCATCTCAATAAATGGGCTATTCAACACTTAAATATTTTTTTGAAATCGAAGCAACCGTTCCTGAGAACAGCGCGTTCAACCAATCAAACTCTTTAGCTATAAAATATTATAAAAATATGACTACTAAGACCAGTCAATGTATTCTGCAAAAGCAAACCGTGAAAACTTAAGAGTAAAGCGCCAGACTAGCCCATGAAATTAAAATTCTCTTCCGTTTTTTAACCGACTTCAAAAAAAGGCGGAGGTTATCAATTCGACTGTATTTTGTTTTTTTTTTTTACAATTTGTAAGTCACTATAAAAAACGTAGGCCTCCCCCTAATTGGGGGAGGCCTAAGTCCAGCAGTGGACGTCTTACGGCTGAAATGATGATGAAGTCACTATCACTTTGTATGATAATTAAAATATGATTCGCAACCGTAACACGTACAAATTTATTTACATACATATTTATGGTAATTAAAATCATCAATACAACCTGATGAGCTCATTTAATCCCATTGAGTGACTTTTCCATGAAATCAACATACAACCTAAAACGTCGCAGGCTACTTTAGGGCTACCTTAAGTGAAGTGAGCTGTCATTAGTAATAATAATGTTTATTTGGACTCAATAAAATATAGCCTTACACAGTAATATTCCTAAGAACTAGGATACAAATAATAATGTGGGTAAATAAACGGCTAAAACTATATGAACTCCAAATTCCTATGCAAAAAGAGACATCTCGGAAATTAGTGATCTTCCGTGGTTAATTAGTGTCAATCCCTAGCATGAAGTAATGACAATTCACTTCAAAGTCAATAAGTTTTCACGAAGAGATTTTTACAGAATAGGCTGGCTATAGACTATTATTATTCATACATATTTATTGAACTCCAATTTATTGGAGCCAAACGCTCAGCAAGAGATCCGCTAAATAAACGATAAACATGCTCGATAAACTTATCAATGATATTGAGTGTTTTCGTCAAACCATCATTAGTAGACTCCGGAATTAGACTTGCTAATTCTCTGGAACAAAACGACCAATAAAATGCGTACGATTATTGCGTTACGAAGTTAGCCATTGTCTTTGACAATCAACAATCCGTGTACAACAAAACTGAATTAATAATTCAAAGCCCAAGTTTGGCTAAATGTGGTTTGAGAACTAAACGGCGGTTTAGCTATTAACGTTAGTTTAGACGTTCCTTCATTGCGTCCCTGTTAAACTGATTTTAATACTTGTACTGTTTTCGAAGAAAGTTTAAAGGATTTCGAAACAGTCAATGCCTGAGAAGGGACGTCACTGCCGAGGCAAAACCAGAAAGAATTGGCCGGACGGTTGAACGTCTAAAGATTGGCCACGAAGGCAATGGATAGATAAATATGGATGAGTATCAGGGAGACCCAGCAATGAAACAGTAAGGCAGAATAAGAACACAGGAACAAAGTTAACCCATTGCTACCCAATTCTATACCTACGTCAAAGGCCCCAAAGCGAAAAGAATCTATTTTTTATCAATACTGTGTTCATCTAGCTACTTTTTCCACGGTTTATTTTCTGCGGAGTTTTCGTACAGTTTACCGGGTCTGTGACCGACCAAATACCGAGCCGGACAGATATGGCACCCCTTTTTACTCTATTTCGAATTTTGATTATATATTGAGTATATCGTATTTTTGTTTGTGCATTTTCCGTCGCTCTGGTAAAGTAGATCGCTTTCGCATGAGCCCCCTGAGGCATGACACGGTAGTATGCAAGTATCGATTAGCTTGTACCCTATTGAAGAAATTAGCTCAAGAAGGCACTATAGGAATCAATTGATTAGTTTCTTTTTGTATGGTACTTTCGAAGAAGGCGCATTTGAATATTAGTTGTCTTTTTGTCTGGCCAAAAATACCTTTGCCGTTACTAATAGTTACTTGTATTATACATGTGAAGTTGATAATGTTGTAAATAATAAACGGGAAGGGAACTTACAAGAACCAGACATGAAATCAGTGTAAATATCAATTGCAGGCATAGTAAATCCTGCAAATTTGTGTTCATTTTGGGCCAAATATTTTAACGAAGGCCTTAGTTTAAGTAAGTGTGTATTTGTATTTTGATATGATAAACTGTATTATTAGCTGTAGTAGCCCTAGTTTTACCTTATTAATACTAAGGCTACTATAATAATAGTTCCCGCGGGGTGTGGCTCTCTCACGACCTGACGACCTCTCGATTACCAGCAGTAGCTCAGTCATTAGGCTATTGTAGGTTCTAAAGTTAGCGTGACCAATGCCTATACTGTCCAGGGCGGACTCCTTCAGAATATCCACCGTATTATATAACTTGATAGGAAGCAGCTGGGAATTTACGATTTTCTTTCATCGAGATTAGTCCAGTAAATTCTTTATTTTTTAGACTTTGATGGCTTAATGAGCACGGTGGCACGGTTTGGTCGTTTTAAGGGTTAATTTATGAGGCTACCGTTTTTTGGTAGCCTATTTTCGGAAGAAAATACGTACACACTTGTTTTTTATATGCGAAACGGATTTGCAGAACCGTTTTCCCAGACATCGCGTCACATGAAGTACCTACCCAGTACACAATGTATGTCTCTCTCTAATTAAGACGCTAAATTGAAACACAAATATAGTTTTAGCTCTGTGTCAGTTTGCTAAATGATGTGATTTATGGTTGAACGCTGAAGTTGAACAGAAACATTTATGAAGCGAATTTTCATGTCATTCACAATTTGGTGATTCTCCCTAAACTAGTCATGTTTGTGAGTTATCAAGGCGCCTGCTACCCTCACCCTAATATCGAAAGGAGGTTTAACAGGCCGGTACCAATCCGTGCCGGTACCATTCCCTGGTTTGTTTGTTTTCATTTTTCAATTTGCTAAACATGTCTGTCTTTATGTACTCCAACGACAGCCGTGATTCGATCATAAATACGTTTATGATTATCAAGTGGTATTGATTAATTGACATAGATTTCAATTTGACCTCAAAAAGTAACTGTTCATTTCCTGGTTTTGTAAAGAAACAATGTCAGGCGTAACGATAGTGCTGTGGTTATCCACAACAAAGTATATTTCTTGTACCGCAAAAAGAAATGGAAGTTCCACTCGCCGTTTGCTGGGTTATTATATAGAAAATATCTTATCTTACACCTTCGAAGAAAATTTTGATGTATCACGCGGAAGCCCCAGGAGTAATGCAACAAAATATAACTTAGGTGCTTATTTTTGTACGTGGGTAAGTCTGTTGTACATTCGGTGTCGTATTTTGGCGTAAAGCCAAGGTGAAACGGTTGGTTTTCACCAAAAGCCAAACGCTTAGGCATTTAGCTAAAAACAATCTATTCTGAACACCTGTGACACGGGGCGAGAGTTGAGCTTAGCGATGTATATGTGTGCGTTACCTATCTAATATTTCAGGAGTGAACCCATTCAATATATTGTTTACATACATGAGCATAAAATGTTTTGCTATATCAATTTCCTCCTCAAATACATTTTTTTAACATTTGCGCAAGTAATGAGAATAGAAAATGAAGTGTTTTAGTTGCTTGCCGTCCGCACAAAGTTATAAGTGGCAACTTAAGGACATGGATACTTAATGGCACTGGTTGGCAGCTAGCCAGCGATCTGTCATCATTTGGTGATGGTGGTTACATTCATAACCGTACGTAACACGTTATAAATGCTTCCCCGATACGTCTTGTGAAAGGTGCTGAAGGGAACTATTCAAACCTTGGCAAGAAAACTGGGAACATAAGTTTCATTGCGATAAAAGGAGGTCCTAGCTGTGAAGACAGATAGAGTTGCGACGGCAGAAATAGAACTCCATTTGAAAAATAAGTGGAATAGACAAATGTGACCGCTAATGATCATAAAAGAAGAATACTTCTATAAGAATATTTATTTAGCATCTGCTTAACTTGGGGTCGGCTTCCATTCTAACCAGATTCAGCTGAATACCAGTATTTTACATAGAGCGACTTCTTTCTTCTTTTTCTCTCTATCTTGACCTCAACAACCCAGTTATTAGGGTAAGTACTACTGATACTTTAGAGCTTCTGACGACCCGTTACGACTATCAAAGATCCACTTATGACAGGCAGGACCAACGGCTTAAATTGTTTTCTGATGCATGGTGGGGTTCTGTTATGTAAAGTTGTTCTCCCACAGACCACCAGAAACAAGCGTAGCTTAACCTGAGCGATCGAACCGTGCGGCTGTTTCACTTAGCCACTAGAGTCTATATCACATATTCCAAATAATGTCAGGTACCTCGTCACAGCTGCGTATCGAATAAGAGGCAATAAAGAAATTGTACATAACTATATTTACCAGAGATATTGGAAATATTCGAAGAAAAAATAATCTTCCCTTATCCTTCATATCAGGGGCAGTTGTATATTACATACAAGCGTATATACCGTGTAAAAAACCTTAATCTTTGTTGGAACAAATAATAACATATCGATATTAAAAACTAATATTGACTCCGATATCAATGGGACCTTTTCCTTTTCGTCCAATACACTATTTTAAATAGAAAATACGATAAAGACCTTTATCGTAAACTTTGATGGATTGGAAGGCAAATAGGTTTACTGTTCATAGAACTTGAAAGCAGTTTTGATAAGGAGGGTGCTTCGCCCTTTCCATTGAACCTTTGCGTCCGGTCGCTCGTCCGCCTCACAGCTTATGATTTCAATAGGGGTCTCACTCCGCTGGCTTTGAACAAACCCCAGATATAGATAGGATGAATTAAATGTTTGAAATTCGGTGATTTGACTAGTTCCTGCTGTTATTAATGTTTGTTTCCTTTGATCCGTTCGCAGCGCATTTGGGACTTCGGAGATGAAATAGATATTATTTGAAGAGGAAGGGTATTTACCGGTCTGTTGAATAAAAAATACACTTAGCCCCTTCGATTTAAATAAAGACATTGACAACAAGTTTTTTCCGAAATTCCGAATTTATCTCCAGATTGTAAATTATCTACCAAGATCTTTGTACAGAATTCTTTTGCTTGAACTTAACGATCGCTTTCTATACATAGCCTCTATAGAGGCTATCTTTATCAACTCTTTGTTCCAAACTTGAATGTTAAGTCGATTTATTTATTCAGCGTTAACAGAATCTAAAAATCCATTGACATTTTTTATGAATTCTTCAACAGCGACCTTAGCCTGACAAAAAATGACTGTAACAATTTTACAAGTCATTGCCATGAAAATAAATGTAAAACGAATTAAGATAGAAGTAAAAAGTGGTATCCCACAGGCGTCACGGGGCTATAAAGCAAATATTTGTTTACAACGAGATTGAGTGTACGTGGGGCTGTCGCGCTTGGCTGCACAAGCAACGACACGGGGAGCGCGCGCGCAGGATGCCGAGCCAATTGTATATCGACTTAGCGCTCATTTTTATTGCCGTGTTCCGGATTCATTTCCTTTAGAGACCTATAATTAATAATGTCTTCATAGTAGTTTTATATCACTAGAACAATCCCCTTTATGTTTGCTGTTCCACTTGGCGTGAATACCTAAAATTAAATTTCCGCCTCCATAAGTGCAAAATATCAGTTGCATATGACTGGAATTTGGCGAGCATCAGTTAATTCGATTGTTCTCCACCAAATTGGAGTAGTGTAGTGTTAAACTGAGCTGACCTGAAAAACTTGGTTGTTTAGCACTTCTACAGTACGGTTTGTAATCTAAATGAGAGCTCTTATTAAGTCAATTAGCACTTCGTTTTCTAATTCATTGATGAGTTCCTTGGTTTTTTCTTTACAATAATTAAAATGTAGGATCTCCACTTTAACATTCTTTTAATTATCTTTCATCTCAGGTTTGAAATGCTAATCACGGTCTGCAAAAAATCCTGAAATGTAAAACATCAAATGATTCTAAAACATTGCCTAAAAGTTATTCAATGTTTGTTGAATCCAACAAATTATTTATCAACGCTAAACATCCATAATTCATTTCGTCGCGTTAAACTGCCTTAACTTATAAATCATCATAAATTCCAATTTCCAAGTTTGGGAACCGAGAGATGTATCATTAAGTTGGTCCGACACAAATCCATTTCAATAATTCATATCAATCTCTATCATTCCGTCCCCCATCCCTATACTTTCTCGTGGGTCCCTATAATTACCTGTTTATATTCGCTTTACTTGGTCCAGGGTTTGTTCATTGCTTTGGGCAAACTGAGCAATTATCACATCGCCGCCGGACAGTTCCCACGGGATGGTAAAATTTGTAACTCACATACAAACGTGTCGAACCTCGCGGCTCACGCTTTTTGTAACATTAGGCCCGCAGTAGGATATTGTACTGCGGTCACTCTTGTTACGAAGCCATAGAACGCATCCTTGTCGGTCGTATCTCCGCTGTCCTTTTACATTGCTGCCTTTCTTCCACTTTAAGTAGTGTTGTTCCTCGAGTGACGAGAGATGAGTTGAGTGCTCAAGAAAGTGGGCGTTCGGGTTTCGGGTTACAATGACGCAGTACTGGTTTTGTTTGCTCGAGACGCGCGCGATCGCGTGAGAACCTTCGGAACTGCATGGGCGTGACATTGGACTCTTTTTGTCGTACTTTTTTTACTTATTTTCTTTTGTAAGGCTAATGCTGAGCTGTGAGTAGTGAGTATCGGTAATAGCTATACAGTGAACTTTCCGACGTGACTATGACAATGCAATTCGTAAGATTGTACAGATGATATTTATATTCCAAGACTTAAACATAACGTCCGTCATACACATTGTTTTTCATGAATAATTGTTCGGAATTTCTTAAGAATTCGTGTACAAGTGAATGGTTATCCACGCTTGTGTTTGTATTTCGTCACACGCTGATTTCGCGCCCATTAGTTGCGCTTTTTCAATTCTTTTTTCTTGCTTGCCTATCGACATTTATACGAAAAAGTTGCCAAGTGAGCCTGTTCGGGACAGGATTCTATAATTGATTGTCGGCGTGGCTATTAAAAAGACATTAGACGTGACCGTCCTGTTTGCTTTGGTGGTGTATACTGCTACAATACAATGTGGATGGTCTGTTTTCAATTTCCGATGTTATCGGCCGTTATAGTTAGGTGGGCACTTTCCCCGGTGTTTGCAGTCAGCTACTGAATATGTATCGATTGTTTATTTGGAAATATGATCTGTCTGTATAAACTTTGTGGCGCGATATAGCATTAGTAAACAACGCGGAGTTTGTTAGTAAACTAACAGATAATCTGCACAAGTTGGAACATTCAGTGCATGCATGCATGCTTACGTTATTCCGTGTAAGAGTAGCTGAATGTTGCCTGCCAGAATGTAGTTTTAATAAGGCCTGGAATTTTAAGGAGAAATTTAACAATGATGAAGGTATTGTGCTGGTAGTAGGAACATTGCTTTGCTGGAATGTTTTGGAGTATGCGAGCATTCGATCCAATTAGAACAAGCTAAATAGCTCAATTACGTGCGGTATTTTCGAACAAAACAATCGCTTTTTAGAACATTTTTCTCGTGATGAAGGTAACAAAAATCCAAGACAACAAGTTAAACTCGGTGCGGATCGCTTTGCAGAGGAGATTCCCTAAAATCGTACCGGGCCGTACAAATAATTCTATCTACGTATTTCTCCGTAATGAAATTTACATATTTCATTTTATATAACTATCCAATAAACTCTCCGGTCTGGTATATTGTTTCCGAGCGTGCTCTGTTGAATAAAACATAATATTTTTATTGCATGTTTGCGTCCGACGGTGCATATATTTTACATAGATCTCGATCTGGCACAACCGAATTGGCTGCATCTACATTTTTATTACATTTTTCTAAACGTATTTTTGTATGAAAACAGAAAAAAAAAACAATAATATAACGATAAATATTGACGGCAATCGCATCACTGAAAGTTATTAGACATTGCGGTGCAGAGCTTTCGTTATTTGAACGGTTCCTTGTTTTTACGATAGTAGCTATCTCAGATAAGTAGCTACCGGCTATACTATTTTAGTTTTCTATATTTTAGTAGGTAGGTAATACAATTTAGAGACTGGCTTAAATTTGCATATTTATTCATTTAATTTATGAACAACTATAAAAAAATCTACGAAGGTGGATCTTTTTTGTTTTTTAGGGTTCCGCACCTCAAAAGGAAAAAGCGGAACCCTTATAGGATCACTTTGTTGTCCGTCCGTCCGTCCGTCCGTCCGTCTGTCAAGACCCTTTTTCTCAGGAACGCGTGGAGGTATCAAGCTGAAATTCATATCAAATACTGAAGTCTACTGTTTCTTGGAGCTGTGAAAAAATCAAACTTCTAAGCTAACGCAATCAAAAGATATAGCCGTTTATGCCGCAAATTTCCGCAAATTTTCGAAACTCGCAAGAGAATTCAAAACCTAAAGGGTACTTCCAGTCGATCTAGAATTTTGAAATTTGGTACGAAGCAACGTCTTATGGCACAGATAAAGGAAAAATTGCGAAAACTGTAAATTTTAAGTTACATCATATAATAAAAAATAAAATAAAATTTTAAACTTTATACCTACAGGTTTGTACGTAACCCTCGGTGCGCGAGTCCGACTCGCACTTGGCCGGTTTTTTTTTTAGGGAAAGACATCTCGCAGGTCAACTTATGACTTTGTCGTTTGCCTAGCCGGACTTACCTGTGGCCTCCAGCCAGGGCTTAAAAACTTACAACTAGAGTGACTAGGCGCTAAGGGCACCTCTGTGGGGTACGGACCTCGGCTTAGGACATCGCTGGTAGAGCTGGCAGCAACGAACGGGTTGGATCGGAATAAGACGGACTTAATACCAGTCAACCATATTTATAGGATGATGCAGAGACAAAACACGGCAGGTGCAAAAATCGATAGACAACTCTAAAAAGTTTCAATACTAATACAAGTATAAATACATGAACTAGTGATGTGCCGGATCATCAAAAATGTCAATGGTCTTTCTTTAGTTTTGTTTATAGTTTAGTCACTAAATATTTGATTTTAAGAAATTAAAAAAATATCAGAACGGAATTTAATAGTTTCTCATTGCTACTTAATCACCTATATATATAGAATTTCATCTATGTATTGAAAATTCATAACATAAAAGATCCATAAAAGATCCGCCAAAAAAGTAACGGATACGGATACGGATCTATCTTCTCTTTCGGATATTCGCGGATACGAATACGGATTGCATGATGAACTTATAAACTCTTATTCAAATACAAACAATAAATATTAATAACAGTTTTTACGCTTCATTAAAAGTTACGAACTAAAATAGTCCAGCGGCGGCATTAAAGTAGGCTAATTAACTTCTTTAAAGTTCGCACGAATGCAGTCGCGAACAGCATAGAATTAAGATAGGCGGCAAAATGTTCTCACTACAAAATGTAATTATGTAACCAAAACCAACGAAAAACTATTAACGGTTCCAAAAAATAATCATTCAATACATTTGGTACACTTCCCACGAGGGCTATTATCAAGATACTCGATCACAAAACTGGCTTGCGTGCGTTTGAATATGGAACCATAGAATTTGTTAGGAGAAACGGTCCATTGTGTGCCCACTAGCGCCACTAATGACCGCAGACTTAACTTTGTAAGTAGTATAAAGCGATATAATAGAATAAGCACTCAGCCTCTGGGCAGTTGTCTATGGTTCGCCTTTTGTTGGGACAGGTGATTGATGGACCCCTCATTGTCTATGTCGCGTTTAGTTTGAAAAATGGCGAATGTTTTCGTTTATTTGATTGGTCGTTCGAATTCGGGTTGATTTTTTCCCGCGTTCTTAATGGACGGTTTTATACTTAATATTGAATGGAATAATTTTGATGTAGCTGTAATTAGTTCAATTTAGTTCAGAGGCTGAGTAAATAAATACGAAAATGGATTAACATTTTTTAATGGTTGTACCTACTGTTATGAATGAAATAAGATTCATTTTTTTAGTCCACATTCACGTAATAAAATCGAGGTGGGATGTTTTCGCGCACTGGATTTTCAACTTTCGGTATCAAACCGAGCATTGCGAATTCAACAGAGTTCATCTCAGCGTGTTGAAAATCGATCAGTGTGTTTTACTGTTCGATTTTCAACTCTCGATGCCAAGCAGTGCGTTGATAATACAGTGCGCAGTGCGTGTCGACTTATGCTTTCATAGCGATAATTTTTTTTGTAATCGGTGTATTGTCTATTCATTCTATATAGTCTGTAGAGCTAGGCAGAGGTAGCTCTGCCATCTGGAAATATTGGAATCAAAAAATAAATATAAAGTCAAAGACAACCTCAAAACACCACGCCTTGTTTTTTCCTCGAAGCAGCAAGCAGAGATGTACCTAACTATCTGCCTACATAAGGAGCGAGCCTCTTCCATGAACTAGTCCAAAAATTCTAAATAAAAATCATAAATGTCTGTCACGATATAAAATTATTTACGAAAAACAAATATCGTTAATGTCCCTTCCCCCGCCCTAGCATCCCCTTGTCGCTATTTACAATACGAGCGCAGCATTCGATTCAATAACAGTAAGTAACGAATGGAGTATAAAATCCCCGCACTATTGTGAGTAAGTAAACAGACAGACTGGGCCATTAAGTAATCGCTTTTCGCTCAATTGGCCGTAACTGGCGCACAACGACACGCTCTCACTGTATTTGCGTTTCGTTTACGGATCAAACAGTAAATATGAGGTAATCTGAAGCATCAATTATCTAGATAGTTGGAAGGTAAAAAGGTGGTGACAGTTATGAAGCTTTTTTATTCTTTAAATGCTAAATTATTTATTGATTTACTAGCTTCTGCAGTTTCGCTCGCGTGGAGGTAAGAAATTACCCCGCTGGAACCTACTATCGGATTAAAAAGCTTGTGTGTACATATATAAATTCACAGCTTCTTCCCATGAGGGTTAGCAGAAACTATAGTACTATACCTACAATAGTTCTATGAGTACCTGACTAAATCATAATCAGCCAAAAATGTTCCCACTGCTGGGAAACAGGCCTCATCTCGGCGAACGAGAGCGGTCCGTAAAACACTACACGGGCCCAGTGCGCGATAGTACATGTCACATGTCTTCGAGTATTTGCTTTCAGGACATGCCGTTTTTGTCAGGTTTTTCTTCGCCCATTTGAGAGCAGGAGTGATGAAATTATTTACGCAAGGTAAAGCGCCTGGGGGGGGGGGGGTTCACCATAAGTACTGAAGAATATTTTTAGGAAGGTACATCCTCTTTGGTCTAGTAGTCACAAGCGCTTCTGATCAGCATGATGTCCTAGGTTATAATCTTTTTGCAAATGTCCATTGGAGTCTCCGTGGCTCAAGTGAGAACAATTTTAAGATAGTAAGACAGGCAAATCGTTCAGGGTTTCGACAGCATGACTGTCTTTGGGAGGGGGGGGGGGGGTCATGACCCCTAGGACCACCCCCCCCCCGGACCGCGCCTGCTGTGACCTGTGTACGACCTACAACTCTTATGTTGTCGTTACCACTGGCCACCACTGTCTAAATCCCACTATCACTACATAGTATAAAACAAAGTCGCTGCCCTCTATTTGTCCATATGTATGCTTACATCTTTAAAACTACGCAACGGATTTTGATGTGGTTTTTTAATAGATTGAGTGATTCAAGAGGAAGGTTTATACATATAATACGCGAGCAAAGCCGTTGGCAAAAGCTAGTAATATTATAAATGTGAAAGTTTGTGAGGATGTATGTGTGGATGTATGGAGGTTTCTTACTCTTTCACGCAAAAACTACTGGACGAATTTCGATGAAATTTGGCACACAGATAGCTTAAAACATGGATTTACACATGAGGTACTTTTTATCTCGGTAGTATATTCCAGAGAGACAATTTCAGTCATCTACGCAGGCGGAACCTCCTGAAAAAGGCGACTTAATAATAAATACATCAAGAGTGGATTTGAATTGATTATGATGAAGATAGCTAGAGTAACTAAAGCTCCTCGTACAGTAAAATAAAACTAACCGCGTCTTTCCGTACTTCGGGGCTAATCTAGAAAATTACAGACTGGATTCTGGCACAGTTTCCGCCACTTAGACCGTTTTCCAGGGAAGGTTTTGTAAAATAAATTCATCGCTTGTAAGTCCCCTAAAGCTAGCTAAATGTAAAACTAAAGCTAATGGTGTATCTGCGAACTTTTATGTACTTTTCATTGTACAGACGCCAGCACAAAAAGCTACTACAATCTGTCAAATTTCTTTAATGGGTTTTCAACTTTATCGCTATAATATAAGGTTCAAGATTGATTTGGAAAATTTGACCGTTTCGGGTAGTTTGACGTGCTGGCGTCTGTATCTGCCTACTAACGAGTGAAGACTCTAATATTGAGTTCAAATAATCGGTAGTTATAGATGAGTAGAGGGACAGATAAAAAATATGGTTGAACCTAGATACCCATATAATATCAGAATTTAAAGCATATACAATTGATTTTAGTCTATAAAAAACCTCCTCAAACATATCAGATTTAATTTTACATTAAATAAACAATAATTTTGTTTCGACCATGGATTACCATACGGCCAGGAAAAAAAAAAACAAAAGAATAGGTCAAACGGTAGAAAAGGGTTTCCACATTTTTCGAACAGTCTTTTTTGTAGACCCTTTGAAAAAACAGTATTTTTTCCTTTTTACTTTATCAGTAAAGTTAAATGATAAGTACGAACAACATTGGTTGTTTTTTATCATTATACATAGGTATGGTAATATATTTTCAGTCTAAAAATTGTCTAGCCTCTAAAAGACCTGTTCATTTTCAACTCAATATTTTATGCTGTTCCCAAGATATTGGCCAAAGAAATTGTTGCCATATTTCTAGAAGAAGCGGGCGAAAACCAGCCAGGTTATGTTCAACGTAAAGTGAGTGGAAAGAACACTTATCTTTTTATATGAATACTTGAATAATTTATCAAAGTAATCTAGAAAAATAACCTTATGCACAACCTGCGTATAATAAGTAGCGTACATGCTTACCAATGTATTGTCAATTTAACTTCTACAAAAACGCACCTTACACTACAGCACGCGTAGCATGACCACCATAGAAAGAACTTTGTCTATTCTTAGTAGAATCGAGATAGAACTGTCATGCTACGCCAGCATAAAACGTTACAAATCTTTCTACAATCTGTAATTTTGTCTATTCTTCCGTCGATAAAACCCCTTTCTACGGTGGTCATTCTACACATGCAGATACTGTATTTGTTTAAGATACGGCTTTTTTGTACAAACCTAGTTTGAAGATTGATGGGCCAAATATAGGTTTTAACGAATACATATTATAATAATCGGCCGAATATTCGGTTAAAAGTTGACCGAACCGAATATTCGACAGGATATAGACTTAAGTCTGTGCTTGTCGCGCGTTGAAGCGTACGTCGATTGAGGCGGGGCGCGTGAGGGAGTGGCAGTCTCTGCGCCCTCACGTCCCTAGCCGCCGCAGGAGGAGACGCCCCGGGCGTCGGGAGTCGATAGCAGACTCCCGGCCACCGTAGGCGCGAGCTTGCGGGTGGCGAGCAATGGGTAGCTCGCCGCCCGGTAAGGACCAGGCTCGGGTCGACGGCGCGTAGTGTTCCACGCGCGCTTCAAAGACATGTCAGCAACACTGAAGGGGTCTGCTAGGACCGATGCCTGCCGGGGTCGCGCGATTGTTCGAAAGAGATACCGTGACCCTGGCACATGGGCAACTGAAGGAACACGGGTGGGTTTTAGTCAGTAAAAGTCTGACACGCCCTCCCGCTCTGCCCAGAGCGGGAGAAGTCATTTGATGATTTCCCATCCCAAAAAAAAAAAAGCGTACGTCGATTTCGCCTGCTGATGCCACTACCTTCGGACGGCGCAAAGTATTATTGCATCATTTACTTATCTAGTCTCATAATTCATTTACTTATCTAGTCTCATAATTAGTGTGCATCTTGCCCTTGTATTAGAATATAACATTTTTGGTTATGTTAAAAGGGCCCACTTGTAAGGGCACACATATGCTTATACACATAATAAATAATGATTGCGTAGAATATTCGGCATTTGTGCCGAATAATTGGCCGAATACTAATGTTGGGTACAGCTGTTCAATATGCCGAATACCGAACACAAAACTTCGGCTCATCACTATTGAAGACCTATATTTTCAGCGCTGCCCATTCTGGAACGTAGACTGGGTTTAGTCAACAAATGGCAGTATCAAACCAAGACTACATTGAAAAATGTCTCACAGAATGCTTTCCTAACTCTTCCCACACCAACTTTTTGCCAAACTGTCTAAGCAAGAGCCAATCGAAATGAATTGTTTCTGTGCATCAAGTGTGATTTACGTGTTACTTACCAAACGTATGTAAATTCCCTCGAACTCGCTCAGTAAGTAAGTAAGGCGCGTCAAACATGTAGGTTGAGATGTACTTAGTGGCTCCGTTAACCGAAGCAGAGTAAATATGCCTTTATTTTGTGACAGAAGACTTGCCAGTTTGTTTTGGAGTTCATTATAATGCTCACTTCAAGTGACACGCTAGGTGTGGAAGAAAAACAGAAATGATGTCATGCTGTGGGAAATATGGGAGTGTGGGAATAGTCTAGAAGTGGTGTACTGTTTTTAAATGTCGCAGCATCATGCTGAGATAGGTACTTTGGCCTAGCACAGGACTTTCTGATTTTTTTCTTTTAAATTTGGTTTTTTATTTGTTTCTTTTGTTTATAATTGATTTTTAATTTTATTAAGTATTGTTTTCTTTTTTTTGGTAGTAATTTGTAGCATTAACTTGACAGTCCTAGGGTAGCCCACGAAATTCAGATTTCCTACGCGTTTTGCAATTTGCTGGTCAAGTGGTTAGTGTCAGAATGTATGTTGATAAAAATATGATTCGCCATCGTAACACGTGTATTAATCGAATTATAATCATCAATTAAATTGAATGCAGATTTCATGAAAACGTTGTTCCTTCCACCTTAATGGACGAGATTCGGATGCTTCTAATTCCAGAGTGCAAATTAAAGAATTGATATACCTTTTGGAAACCATAAAAAAATTACAAGGATGTATCGTTCAATGGAACCAAACCAGTACTGACGATATTGATTTACAATTAGGATTGTATTTATTTCACAAAAAAAAACAATTTAACAAAGACGTAGTATTAGTAGATAAAAACACTAAATCAAATGTCTGTTGTAACAATTATAAGAAGACAGAAATTCACATACAGTATGTGGAAGGCCCGAATTAGGTCATGTTATCCTACAAATGGCTGGACACAATATAATCGTGGTATGAGTAGTGATATTATCCTCCCAAGATCGTAAACTTAGCGGTCTATGGAGGAAGCTCTCGGAGAGGACATGTATGGGCTATTACCAACTAACTAACCGTGTAAACGTCCAGTCGAGAATTAACTAACTTACGTATAGGCATAATATGGAACAGTATGCATGTTCTTTAGTAGTTTAAGCTGTTTAATCTCTAGAAATCTCATTTGTATTATTTCATCATCAACTCGGCGGTACCTGAGTGTCAAGTTAGGGTCTGTTTCGCTTCTTACTCCTTACTTATAATAATGATAATAGTCAGTTTTTGATTGAATAAAAACCTTTAAAACAGTGTACATTAAGCCAACAGTAGAAAATTGTCCATACAATTATAGTGCCTGAAATTAAACTAAAACTAAAGTATTTTTATTACAAGTGAAACTAATGATTGTTTGGAATTATAAAAACTTTTTTACAAAAAAAAAAAACAACCGACTTCCTTAAAAACACTACAAAGTGAAAAATAACTTTAATTTCGGAAGTCGGTGTCTTAGGATCTGTATTTATGGTTTTTTTGCCACCGACTTCCGAAATTAAAGTTATTTTTCACTTTGTAGTGTTTTTAAGGCAGTCGGTTGTTTTTTTTTTGTAAAAAAGTTTTTATTTTTAAATTTTTAGTTGTGGTATTCACCCCGCACTAATTCCAAACAAATAATGCATATTTATGCGATAGCAGAAATCGCGGTTGATTTGCTATCATTTTTTAAAGAGTTCCGGTGTCTGTCTCCGGAACTCATCATCAGATCCATATGAAAATTATAGTAATATCATCAGATCTATATGAAAATTATAGTAATATCATCAGATCTATATGAAAATTATAGTAATATCATCAGATCTATATGAAAATTATAATATATATTTGTTCGAAAGGGGTTTATTCCGAAATGGTCCCACCATTTCGGAATTTCGAACAAAAAAAGAATTTTGTAAATCCGTCTACATATGACGGAGTTATGGCCGAACATACATTAAAAAAAAATATATATAAACATCCGAATTGAGAACCTCCTCCTTTTTGAAGTCGGTTAAAAAGCATATTGGTACCTAGATTAACTAAAAATATGTATATTATGTAAATCTATACTAATACCTATTATAAAGCTACCGTAACACTAAGTACCGTGTGGTGCCGGAGTACCGTGTGGTGCAGGACATAAAGAATAACACCACCCCATTTCTTTCCGTGGGTGTCGTAAAAGGCGACTAAGGGACTTACTAGCGAATGGGCAGCAGCGTTCTCTATGTATTTTACCACCATACTGCGATCGCCAACCCGCCTGCCAAGCGTGGCGAATATGGCAAAGCCCCCCAAATTGGGGGAGGCCTAAGTCCAGCTGTGGACGTCTTACGGCTGAAATGATGATGATGATGATGATTATAAAGCTGAAGAGTTTGTTTGTTTGTTTGATTGAACGCGCTAATCTCAGGAACTACTGGTCCGAATTGAAAAAATCTTTTTGTGTTGGGTAGCCTATTTATCGAGGAAGGCGGTGGCTATATAACATTACGCTACAACTAAGAGGAGTGGAGCAGTAATGAAAAAAAATTGCAAAAACGGGGAAAATCGCACGGGTAGGCGATTCGACGCGACGAACGGGAAGGGTCGGGGGTACAAGAAATTTAATGCGGACGACGTCACGGGTAGAAGCTAGTACTAATTATTTCCAGAGAAAACTTTGTCATCATGACATAGATAACAAATGACAATCTCTAGAAGTTTTACCTAAGTATGTGAAATTATTGAGATGTTCATTATACATTCGGTATTTGATTGAAACCTGCTCAATCGAACACATATTGAACTTAAATGCTCCAGGGATTCCAATAATCTAAATATCTTAATAATAAGCACACGCAATATTACTGATATTAATATTCCTTGATTGTATATATTTCAGGCGTTACAAATGTAGGTACGTATCTATCTACCCACATATTGAGCTACTGGGGTCCCCAAGCAGGGTTATTCCACGAATCCCCATTGACTATCCCCATCAAAGGGCATTTCCAAACTTTTCATTCACTAATCCTCATTGACGTCTCATAGAACTCATAATTAAGGTAATTTGTGGAATAAAAGTTCACAAGTTAGTTATTCAGTTAATAAATAAAAAATAAACAACTTACGAATAATAATATAAGGATCACGAGGATTTATTTCTTATGGAGATAAGAACGAGGAGGTAAATGTGAACTATTTTATCCAGGATGTAGCGTTTGACCTAGATCATGGTCTGTCTATTTACCAAATTTCACCAAATTTCATCCCAATCCATTGAGTCGTTTAACCGTGAAAGCGGTACATACACACTAACATACAAACAATCTTAAAATCACATTATAATATTAGTTCGTTATGCATGTGTGCTCTCACAAAGACTTCAATCTTGATGTAGCTTATACTATAATGAACTAAACCTCTTGCCAGCGGCTTCGGGTGCAGGTCGAAAATAATCCTACGGAAACGTACTACCGGATTAAAAGTATCCTATTTGTTAATTCAGGATATCACCTATCTATGAGCCAAATTTTATCTAAATATGTTCAGCCGTTTTTCTGTGATTGAGTAACAAACATCCAAACATACAAACTTTCGTAATAAATATTACAATAGTAGCACTGAGAAAAATAAGGAATAAATATTTTTACATACTTAACCATCGTTTTATGTTGCGTGCTCAAGTTCAAATGTACAAAAATATACAGTCGGTGTATTTCAACTTCATATATAGATATCTGCTCGGTTTCCTATCTAATCAGCCGAGACCCATCCGTGGACCTCCGCATCCCCTGCGATACCGACGTTCTAGTTCTCGAAATATCGTCCCGATAACGATTTATTTGCAAAATTTTCGGTATTATTCCTTTTATACAGGGTGTCCAAGAACCTGGCGTCCAACTGGATTCCCACGATGCCCCAAGTTCTAACAGTACTCAGAAAAATATTTTAAAAAATCCACCCCATGTACTTACAGAATTATACTGATTTCAAAAAAAAAAGGGGAAATGAGCACCCTGTGACATACTTTTGAATGCTGTGACTGCTAATGCTGATAATTTCGATATTTCTTGGAGGTTTTGTAATCTAGGGTATTGCTGTGTCTAAATAGAATGTAAAAATAAAGTACTTATTGTACCATTTTAAAATAAAATATTATTTTAACTAAAGGTGATATGGAAAACTATTGAATTTCGCAACTTTGACCGACTGTAGTGTAAAAAAAATGTACCAAAATAGTATGGCAAGTGACGTCAAATTTTGACGCGTTTATTCCTCTTATTAAAAAGGTATAATACTTACACATTAATTTGAAAAAAAAAAATTTTGATAATATTTTTACTCAACAACCCAATTTTTACGATGTCTTACAGAATTCTTAGAAAGAAAAATTTACGACGAATTGAATCTAACCTCTAAAGAATTACTATTGTATGCTCATAAAAATAACAACAGGCCTCTCAAAAAACAGGTTAGACCGTAAGGGACGGTATGTGCATGCATCTCACCATAGTGATTCGTTATTACAACAGGAGGGAGCAAGACAGAAACTATCTTTGCGATTTGCTGGTTCTTCTTTATGGTACCCCATTATTCAGGTAAGAGTGAGGGAGAAAAAGGTTAGAGGTGCGAGTGAGATAGATAGTGACGCTATCTGGGATCGTGCTATTTAGGATAACAGTACGGTCAGTACGCGTCACTGCCTCCTGCCGTTACTACGCACCTCTCTCTTATTGTTACCATTGATCACGTACTACGATTTAAAGCTTTGTTTATTGGACTCGATTACTCTTTGTGCTCTGGACTTTGAAACGAACTCTTTACGACGACCTTTGCCTGTGTTTGGACAGTTTGTGTTTTGTGTGTGCTACCATGGCGACCTACACTCCGCAAGAATACGCAAATATGCACTACATTTATGGAGAATGTAGAGGTAATGGACGAGCTGCAGCGAGACTTTACAGAGAAAGGTATCCGAGGGCTACGCGATATCCCGACCATCGAGTTTTCATTAATGTGCACAGATCACTATGTGACGGGCGGTTCCCCAATCAAGTAGCTGGTGAAGGACGACCCGTAAATGACTTCATACGCGATGAAGTTTTAGAGGCGGTGTCGGCAAATCCAAGCATCTCTGTGCGAGGAATAGAAGCTGATACGGGGATACCGAAGAGCACAGCACACAGTATTCTCCAAAAAGAAGAATATCATCCGTACCACGTACAGCGAGTGCAAAGTCTTTTACCTCGAGACTATCCGAGCCGAGTCGCGTTTTGTGAAACAATCCTGCAAAAACATCGAGAAGACGAAAACTTTATCGACAAAATTTTGTGGTCAGATGAATCAACATTTAAGAAGGATGGCTACATGAACCTACACAACTTGCACGAGTGGCATGTGGAAAATCCGCACTTGATGCGAGAAGATAGATCCCAGTACCGGTTCAAAGTGAACATGTGGACCGGTATTCTCTGTGGGAATATTATTGGTCCATTTGAGATGCCCGAGAATTTGACTGGCGAATCATATTTGAATTTTCTTCAAAATGATTTGCCAAACTTACTAGAAGAGACCCCACCAGATATGTGGTTCCAACACGACGGCTGTCCAGCACATTTTCGCGTATCCGTTAGAGAGTTTTTGGACGAGCAATACCCGAACAGGTGGATTGGGCGATCAGGAACAATCCCGTGGCCAGCCCGCTCACCTGACTTAAATCCGCTGGATTTTTTTTTCTGGGGAACTATGAAGGAGCTCGTTTATGCGAAGCCCATTAATGACATCGCTGACCTTCGTGAGAAGATAACACAAGCAGTGCAGGTGATACGTCAAAAAAGTTACTCGCGAAACATAAAGCGGTCCTTTTTAAGGAGAGTGAGAGCTTGTATTGCCGCGGGTGGTCAACATTTTGAACATTTATTGTAATAAAATATCTTTAAACTAACATTCTTTGCTTTTATTCTACTGGGAACCCATCTACCTGTGTGTATTTCCTTCTTGCTCACTCTTGGAACCGAAGTAAATAATAGTAGTAACATAACAGTTTCTAAGATAAGAAAGGGTCCGACAGTTACCGTTAGTAGGTAGGCACTTCGTAAAAATTGGGTTGTTGAGTAAAAATATTATCAAATTATTTTTTTTCAAATTAATGTGTAAGTATTATACCTTTTTAAAAAGAGGAATAAACGCGTCAAAATTTGACGTCACTTGCCATACTATTTTGGTACATTTTTTTACACTACAGTCGGTCAAAGTTGCGAAATTCAATAGTTTTCCATATCACCTTTAGTTAAAATAATATTTTATTTTAAAATGGTACAATAAGTACATTATTTTTACATTCTATTTAGACACAGCAATACCCTAGATTACAAAACCTCCAAGAAATATCGAAATTATCAGCATTAGCAGTCACAGCATTCAAAAGTATGTCACAGGGTGCTCATTTCCCCTTTTTTTTTGAAATCAGTATAATTCTGTAAGTACATGGGGTGGATTTTTTAAAATATTTTTCTGAGTACTGTTAGAACTTGGGGCATCGTGGGAATCCAGTTGGACGCCAGGTTCTTGGACACCCTGTATATGACGACTATTTCGTTTCCTGCTGTAGTGATGATAACTGTTAACGAAATAAGTTAGATACGAGTAGATGGAAAGGTTAATGGGAAATGGTAATTATTTTCATGAATTTCCCGTGAGTTAGGTACCTTTGTTATCAACGACAATAAAACAATTATACGTACTGATATGAATCACAAACAATCCGTAATATTCGTAGGGAACATTATTATTCGTAAAACGTTTGACTTACGATCGGTATTGAAATGACTGGGTAGAAAATTGATGAGTAATGAGCACTGTGTGTCATTAAGCTACGGGGTAATTGCGTAATACACTAACAGTATGCTTTCATTTTGACAGTTCAACAACATTCATTGCGTTATTTTCACTATTGTGCTGATTTTTTTTTCTAACATATTAAGCAATGAATTAGGAATGTCCTTCAAATGGATGAATGTGATTCATAGTGGGTTAAGCAATTATGGTGCTGGTTTTAAATGATACTTACTAAATAAACTTAATGCATTTAAAAAGATCAACCCGCACTGGGCCCGCTTGGTAGTTTAAGGCCTACTCCCTCTCACCAAGAGGATGCCTATGTCCCAGCAGTGGGAATAATATTGGCTGATTATATTGATGATGATTTGAGAACTGCTTTTTGTACATTCAAAGAGCATTGATTGCCTAATTTGAGTATTACTTACATTTTATGAGTGATTCTCGTGGCTAAGTAATAATATTCGCAGGGGCCGGTCGTTCAAGTTAAGCTGCTATTTTCGGATGTCTATAGATGGGTACCCATCTCAAGAAACACGTTAAGCCGTTTCTCACAGCTGTAATTCGTGTATCTTTGACAGTCGTTATAGGTAGTCAGAAGCCTAAAAGTCTTGCAACCAGTCATACCAATGGTGTGTACCCAATAACTGGGTTGTTATGGTCAGATAGGCAGTCACTCCATAATTATATCTAGGATAAATTTTTTTATTTTTCTTAGACGAAATCAATTAAATAAATATTACACTAAAGGTCTCAAATGATTTAATTATCTACGCTACATTGTCATATCTATGAGTGTTTTTCGTATCATAGATATATTATAATGCAATATCCTCCATGGAAAACACGATCAAGGCAGTACTTCCATCTGCCTTAAACATAACAGTCATACAAGACAATCAGCATTTCTTAAGTATGACATCACCTAAAAAAAGTGGCTAAACAATTAAGTTTGATGGTGGCTATACACGTTAACTTAGAATACTCAACAATTAAGATAATCCTGGCTTAACGGTCACCAACCCCTGTCGTCCCGTCCCGCGTTCTCTACGGCTAATAGATATCGGTTTTTAGGATCAGCCTTTGTTCAGCAGTACAGAAATGGAAGACCTAAAGGGGATGGTATTTATTATTGTTGGCCTGTAAGTGACCCTTCACCAATCACAGGCCACCTAAAGTACCATTGCTTTCTCGTACTTGCTCACTCACGGTATTTTAATTTAATTTTAAACTTTTGATACCCTAATATTGTAAATGTCAAAATTTGGTATGTTTGAACCCCAAAAAGTACATAGGATATTTTTCATTCTGCGACTTCGTCTGCGTCCGCGATAACCGACATTTACGAAGAGGAAGTCGCGGGCAAATGCTAGTATATTATAATTACACTAATAATCTATATTGTTGGTCTGTGTGTGATCCTTCAGCCATCATAGGCCACCTCTTGTGCCATTGCTTTCTCGAACTTGCTCGCTCACGGTATTTTTCTTCAGTGTCATTCGTTTGATATCTATTCTAATTTCAATAATAAAATCTATACCTACAAAAAAAGGTAAAACAAACTTTGAATGTTTTCTATACTTTTTTTATTACCCACGATTAATTTCTTCGTTTGGAGGGGAGGAGGGGTTTGGTAGTCTAGAATCAAATGCTGTATTCATAGTTACAGTTCACGCACTGGTTAATCTTTTAACCGTTATATATTTTTATAAAGATATATTTAATTTTGTAACTTTTATGTAGAGATGTCTAGAATTATCAGTCGAATTTGAACTCGATGCCGAACTAAAATTAATATCGATTCCCCAACGCCTAAAATTGTCTGTGATTAATATCGCATAACCACAGACCAATGTGACTTTAAACGATATATCATTACTAGGGCTTGACTTCCCCACAACGATAGCAACCGTGACGGTTTTATGTACAAATCTATTTATCATCAGTATCACGTACAGCGCAGTGTTTTGAGAAACAATGGCATAATTACCATACTTGGCACCGGCACTATGGCAGCGGAATGATTCTGTTTGTAATGCAGGTGAAAGCTAACTATCCTTATGGATTACTATCTACTTGCCAGGGGTTTCGCCTGCGTGGAGGGCTGAAATTATGCCAATGGGACGTTCTACCGGGATAATAAGTATCCTATAGGTTAATCCAGGTTATAATAGGCGACTGGCCTGTTAGTCTAGTGGTTAGTGACCCTAACTGCAAAGACTGAGGTCGTGGGTTCGATTCCCACCCAGGACAAATCTTTGTGTGATGAGCACAATCATTTGTTCTGTGTCTGGGTGTAAATCTATAATATGTATGTATTTAGAAATATATAAGTATGTTTATCAGTTGTCTGGTTACCATAGTACAGGCTCTCCCTAGTAGTCTCACTATATGAGCCAAATTTGACACGTTTATGTGAAATAGTTTTTGAGTTATGAGGGGGTCAAAAGTGCCTCCAAATGGTTCGTGTAATATTACACACGGTGCTGCTCGCCAGTTCTGTTACTTGAACTTGGCTTGACACGCTACCGCGTGTCTAGATAATATGTATGTACTTAGAAATATATAAGTATATTTATCAGTTGTCTGGTTACCATAGTACATACTCTGCCTAGTTTGGGATCAGATACCGATGTGTCGGTTGTCCTAAGATATTTATTTTTATTTTATTTATTTAATGTATCTGTGTGCCAAATTTCATTCGAATCCGTTTAGCCGTTTTTGCGTGATTGAGTAAAACATCAAAAAATACAAACTGTCACATTTTTAATAGTATTAGTATCATAGTAGGATATAGTAAAACTACGTTTTGTTAACGGGTTGGTTTTTGATCGTAATACGCTGTTATAATCTCTTATCTGCCTTTTCAGTTGTACGGTAGCCTATTTTTGTCGAGAAGTGTAGGTAAGTTAATATGTAGTAGTAAAAATTCCTAAGATCAATATACTTAGGGAAAAGCTGTTGTTCACAAAGAAGAAAAAAAAACTGAATCCTTATACTAAATTACGGAGCAGATTGTCGAGTTTGTAGGTACTTCGGAAAGCAAAGTTTTTCTTATTGCTTGAAATTGGAAAACTTTTAATTCTTGTAGGTTACACGTCACCTACCTTTGTAAAATTCTCTTAAGAATGTGACGTCTAGTAAAAAAACATGTCTATTTTTTCTACAAATTATTATGATTTTCTATTTATTTTGGTTGATAAGATTTGCGCAATGTTTGCAGACTAATAAAACTTTTTGGGGCAATCATCGCAAAAGTTGAATTTGATTGGTTCCATTGTGAGTTCCTAATGCGAAAATTTCCTCTACGATGTGTGAAAATCTTTGTGGGAAAAACAAAGTTTATTAGAAGAGGTATTGTCTCAGTTTACCCAATATTTCTTTTATTTCAGATTATGTTTAATCAATCCTTAATAATCCTTAATCTTTGACTTCAAGACGTTTGAAGCAGGTGAACGTATTCAATTAAGTCGTCAGTTGCTAATCAAACCCTATTTTAATTAATATTGTATTGTCGTATCTCTAATAACCGCCTTAATTGTTAGCTTGATGTATGAGTATAGAATTGGATCGATACATGGATATATCCCGTCCACTTGATACCCGTACCCCCGTCAGATTTCACGCTATTCCCCAAAAAAGCGCTTAATCCAGCCGCTGACACAGCTCCACAATCAATGTGTGCAATCAATCCAGCTAGCTTTTTTCCAACTACGCTTGATTCAGCGCAATTCTATCTAGATACAGTTGAATATTAGTATTTTAGTAGCTACACAAACACTATCTCGTCTAATATTTAATTCAGCGCAGGTAGAACTGTGGAGATTCCGAACTCCACCAATCTACAGAGCTTTGCTTTTGCAACTTTCATAGTTCTCGAGTAATACTTTTTAAGACTTTTCAAGTTTAATGGCTTTGTGAGTAGGTGCGATAGGCAGAATATTCGGTACGCAATTAACCGAAGCCTTGCCCAAATATGTTGGGGTCGCCCTTCGGTTGCGCCAGATGCGACTTAATATCAATAATTTACTCGAACTGATCGCCGTTTGACGTCCGCAAACAAATTGCCGGGCAATACCGATTTCCTATTTGTGTTATGAACTAGTTACTGTGAAATACAAGTCCGAAATTGATCATCTATATATTGATAAAACATTTTATTTCGGCAAGTAGGTTTGTACTAACACTTTTACATGTCAATCATATTTAAAACTATTTAGATGAGGTCGGCGTTTCCTATCTGACTACTCTGAGAAGAACGGCCGAAACAAACTCAGAGGTCACGGTCTCTTTTATAGTCCAGACGTAATATTTTTCAGATCATGTGAAGACCATGTGGATTGGTGTTTGAAATCGTCTTTTGAGTAAAGAACCACACAGATTGGGAGATTAATATGTGAAGCGAAAACTTTGTACGACTTTTAAGAAAATGACGCGGACGGATATTTATTAGAGTCACAGTAAAGTTTATATGGAGTAGGAGTGCAGTAAGCTAATATTTTCGATTAAAATTTAAATGATTTGTTTTCGAATTTAGACTACTAGTTTAATTAAATGCGGGTACATTATATAACCTCTTTGAGACTGTCTTTACAGACAGGAAATCTCGAGACTAAATAACATCTACTACAAATTCGAGAGCTGAAAATGCTCAGAACTGCTCGAATCTGCTCTAGAGTCACGTGTGTGTGACTGCGCTCGTTATCAGGCCATCTTCACGCCTTTCGACTCACCCGTAATGAGCAACCGTTAAACTCGTGCAATACTCGATTCGAAAGGAAAATTTCTAGATTATTCTTATGTATTACGATATCGACGCTATGAATAACAATGTAGCTATTCGGCTAGGGTATAAAATTCTTTATTTTTATTAAATAGGGGTCGAATGGTTTGTAGTTTCATGTCAGGTGGACTTTTCTTTGATATTCTTTTCATGTTCATTTCCAAGAACCGTTTTATTAATAACACTAAAGTTTTAGAGCTCTGCCGTCATTTTCCATTTAATGTACTTACTTAAAGGAGCTTGACACTGTTTTATAAAGTGAAAAGTTGGAAACGCTGGTGACATTTTACACAATGAGATTGTATTGGGTTATTTGTTTTTAATTTTAGAATAGTCGATGTTTGTGTTATCAACGAGATAATTGCTAATTAATAGTTTTCACGTAGCGTAGTGTTTACTCATACTATAAATGTGAAAGTTTGTATGTTTGGATGTTTGTTACTGAATCATGCAAAAACGGCCGAACGGATTTGAATGAATACACACAGATATCCTACTATTCTACTAATATTATAATTGTAAAAGGTTGTGCTTGGATGTTCAGATGTTTGGACTTATGTTACTCAATCATGCAAAAACGGCCCTACGGAAGTGGCACATAGATAGTTTATGATCTGGATCAAGAAAAAATATCCTTTGTGTTAACAAAGGATAATTTTTATCCCGGTATCAGTAGTACAATATCCAAGTCAATCAAAATCTAGTTTTAGAATGTTTAAAAGGTAAAAAGAAAATAACACCTCTAATTGAGTTGGTCTGGTAAACAGGATTTAAAGAAAAGACAGAATGTTGAAAATTGCACCGTACTTTGTACCTATAGCCACGGAAAACGCTTCCTCTTATCTTCCTGACACCTCAAAACGGTTAAAACGACGTCGTTTTAAACCGTTTCCAAACACGTAACAACTTCTATAATCCTCCCTTTCCCAGAACTCCGCTAAACCTTTTACAACAAAATAACTGTTCAGTACTAAAAATGAACAACAAAAAGTACTTGGTGAACTCCATTCAAGATACAATAAGGTTTGATACGCCGGTGGCCGCGGTTGGCGCTTTGTGTGAAATATTTGTAATCTTCATAAACTGCTGTAATGGCGCCGTGAGGTACTGACGATTCCAGCCTACCCTTTTATGCGGCGAATAAGCTTTCAACTTACGATATGGGACGTTCATTAGCCACTCCGTAATAAAGGGCGGTTAAATTGAATCAGTTGGTGATTTTTGGGTTGTTTTTGGAACCTTCTTCCGTGTTATTGTCATCTTTATTGTCGCCAGCTACTGCTAATATTCCGTATGTCCTGTTTCTTGTTGCTGTACGTAATAAACAGCATCATTCCATTTTTTCGCGTGGGTGTTGTATAAGGCGACTAAGGGACCTGCTAGAGAATGAGCAGCAGCGTTCTCTATGCATCTTACCACCATACTGCGATCACCAACCCGCCTGTCAAGCGTGGCGATTTTTGAAAGACGCCTAGTCCAGCAGTAGGCGTCTTTTGGCTGAATTGACGATGATTATGATGACTACCAATATAGGTTGTGGGGGAGGGAGGATAAAAGTGAACTAGAATACTAGTTCGTATTCCAGTAACCGTCTCCTAACTAAGCTAATTATGCTCATGCTGGATTGGGTTCTTGTCAATAGTGCAACGAGAGAGCCTCAATTTTGCTCCTGTATCGTCAGTACGTTTTAGCTTTTGTTTCTTCCATATTTATGCCATGGAAGTGTTTGTCAAAGGACGAAGGAAAGTGGAAAGCGAAGAGTGGGGTACACTGGAGCTTTATTTATCGTCAGATTCAGGCTTTTGATACTAGTTGCTACATTTACGATAGCGATGGTAGTTTAATTAGGTAGTCCTTTGTTTTACTTGGTTGATCATATCAATATTTTTGTCTGTCCGTACCGTAAATATGAATAGTTAATTATACGCCTTGCAGTACTAGGTACTCCATCAAGTATTGCCTACTCAGTGCAAATCAGTGTTATCGGTTGTGTTTGTGTGACACCTCCTACTCAGCAGAACCGTGTAGGCTATAGATCACAATATGTGCATAATTAGTGACTGGTTGACATCATTAGTACCTATTGCTTTATCTACGAGGACGTCGGTACACCGCAAATGCTGACTTACGAATGAGCACTTAGCCGAAATTACTCTGATTTACTTTCCAAATTCAAAAACTAGGCTTTAAATACGTTTGAATTTAATATAAGAATGCTTAGGTAAAGCATGTTCTAAAATTCAAATTCAGTATTCGAAAAATGAAGACTACAATTTGAAATTAGAATTCAAAATGCGAAAACTAGGCCCAAAATTCCAATGAATAATTCATTTTTTTTCAAATCCCATACCTATCGCTTTCAAAAACATTCCATTTTATCTGTTTGGCTCGATGACGGCCCGTTTCCTTCATTGAGGGGACTGTATGCACGGAAGGCATACAAACCCCTCCTGGCAATCATAAAGGAAGGTTCTTATTTTTCACCCTTGCTTACCTACCTACATAATTAGGTATAATTACCCGTATTGAAGGACCAATTTTAGGGTACAATTTAATCTTCCATGAAAGGATGGAGTGAAAGCATGTTTCCAGTACGAAACTCCTGAAACTCTCACGATTTTCAAATACATAAACATAACAGGATAAAGGTGCACGTAGGTTCTTACGGAATCTAAAGGAGATGTTTCATTTTCGGCCATCAGATGTACATTTATCAAAAAAGAGGAAAAAATACTACAAATTAGGGAAAAATATTCTCTGGTTAATTTGCGCCTGATTTGTTGTGTACAAAAAATAATAGTTTTTCAATTATTGCCATGTTTTATTCAATATGGCGTCCCGTTTGCTTGCAGACTTCATTCGTTCTGAAATCATGTCTCATCAAATCAATGTTAAGTATAAAATAATTACAAAATGGGTGTATTCTTGTAGTGTTAAAAATAAATTACTATTATTCTCTTATAAATATTTTTGAGTAAACATAATTAAGTGTGACCATTTCATCGTTACAAAAATCTTTAGTCTCCATTCTCGAAGTGTGTTTCTAAACGAATTCAAAATGACCACTTGCTAACTCTTAGGACAAACGTCAAACATTTTTAATTTTTATTTTGTACATAAAAACCATTTGATATTATGAAAAAAAATGATACTTTATTCTATTCATGAGTAATTTACCCAGCTTCGCTAAACTGTACACGTTATGGCCGGAGCCCCATATAAAAATGAAACATCTCCTTTACGTTGAATACTTTAACATATTTAATTCTGCCTTTTAAATTCAACTTAGAGACTGTTACGCCCAATTCTCCATCTTGCTCTTTTACTTACTTTCAAAGTAAAAGACGAAGAGGCACATTTAATTCATTAGGACTTCACTTACACGAGAACCTTTTGTAGTATTCAATACATTACATAAATAACTTCTGCAATCGACTAAATAATAAGAAACCTAATTAATTAAAGAAATGACGCGAACCATTAAAGAAGCTGTACGCCAAAACATTCCTTTTCTACAGACCTTTTTTAATTTATATTCATTTAAATGTCTAAGGAAAACACGGAGGTAAAACCATAAATTTTTAATATTAACTAGGGCATGCAAAAACCGGGTTGTTTATACAAACCGGTTTTTTCGGGGTTTATGTTTACAAAACCGGTGAAACCGGTTAAATCGGTTTTTTCGGGTTTTTTTATTTGATTTTTAATAAATGAGAAATATGTCTGTACAGAAATGAAAACGCTGAAGTCTAATCAAAATATTATTTTTTTACGGACTGAAATAAGCTAAAAGTACTAACAGGCTATACAAAAAGTTTCTTTTCTTTATACAAAACATAGAATAATAATCATAATATATGTCGGAGTTGGTTATCATTACAAATTGTGGGTAGTCCGCATAATTTGTTATGAATTGTTCTTATTATCATTAATTTTGATGATTTTTCTATCAGATATTGTCTTATAAATCAGAAGATAATTTATTGAGTACTTGGTGTACTCACTAATTCATTTTTGGCAACTTATTTCGATAATTGTAACCGGTAGTTTTGTTCAAAACAATAAATGACATGTCACTTTAAACTTTAAAATGAATTACGTTGTGCATTCACCATTTGTTTATTTACGGCAATTATTCTTGTATTATTTGATGACTTTCTAATGTAAGTCTTATAAGATTTAGCATACTTTAGTGTTTTGTATCAAGTAAACACGTGGCGTGCTTCCGCGCGCCATCGGACAGAGTTGTCGTGGATATTATGGCGGGACATTGTCCTATAAAAGAGCTTGCACTCAGTGAGCAAGGCAGTCTATCTTCGGATTAGACTCATTACAGAGCTCCTGCTCCCGACAAAACTGTCGGTTTACCTGGTACAGCGCTGCTGTATATTCACATAGCTGTATTGACTAGCTGATAGCGAAAGATACACTTTGTATTTGGGTGGCTTAGGCCTCTATACGAACAGTAACATTAAGGGTTTGTTCGTTGAATAGTATTGTTATTATAACTTTCTATCTTGTAACCATTTTATTGTTTCTTTTTATATAGTGTGATAATAGTGTTATTAATATTCCTGTAATTGTTTATACGTCTTGTTAATCCCAATAAAATGGGAACTTCAAATCCTGACGATATACCGTTCGGCACCTCCCGATCCGACTTCAGAAGCGGGATAAGGTTTAGCCCAGGAATCGCAAGGTGTTGGTGGTCCATGGCGACAGATGTTATTTTCAGAACCATAATATGGCTCTGTTAATTGAAGCGATTAAGTCGCAGTTTGCTCCATCTATTGAAATTGACTTGCCCGATTTTGACCCAGACCTACCCGATTCCAATGCTCAATCTTGGATTACAACTGTTGATATTTGCCTATCGTAGAAACCTCTTCAAGGTGGTACTTTTATTATTCCCCTCACTAAAGCCTTAAAGGGCAGTGCTAACGCATGACTCTCCCAAGTGTCGTATCCAGGCATGACCTGCACCCTAATTGCGAAACGCACAATTTATCAGAATCTGAATGGGATTGAAGATTATTTCTAAACCATTGCGTCATTTGTTCGAATAAATTGTCGGCTCAGCAACGTGAATGGCGCAGTGAATTTTGAACCAGTTTCTGCCGATGAGGGGTTC
Organism: Aporophyla nigra; assembly: GCA_947507805.1. Classification (NCBI taxonomy): domain Eukaryota; kingdom Metazoa; phylum Arthropoda; class Insecta; order Lepidoptera; family Noctuidae; genus Aporophyla; species Aporophyla nigra. The sequence goes on from OX382305.1 coordinate 6,065,956, forward strand.
CGCAATTACCCCTCTGGACTGAGTTTAAGAGTCTCTTCCTGTCTCGTTGTGACGTTTCGGAAACTGTTGCCGCTACTCTCATTGACCTTCATAGTGTGACGTCAGCTCAAAGGAGAATCTTTAGTTGCATATGCCAGTCGACAGATCACTTCACTGATATCCAAATGGAATAGCATGAGTGTCGAACGTCTTGCTGTTTCTACGACTAACATTTACTACGGAAGTACATACTAGACACAAACTTCAACAAGAACTGAGTGTTTCCTCTGATCAGCCAACAATTCTTGAATCGAGTTGAGGCTGGTGATGGGTTATTATTAGCTCTGGTGAGGCGCTCGTATTTTGTTATGACTCATATAAAGGGGAATAAGAAATGCTAACATAATATGATAGATGATGGGATTTTCTGCTGGTTTATGATTTTGACATTATTTATCAACAAAGCAAATCAGAAACGTGTTGAATATACAACTCTGTCTTATAGTTGGCTTTTAGCTGAGCATGTAGCCTTGATTATAGCTAAAGGTGCCGGATATGATAAAGCCGATAACATTAACAGTGATATTCATAATATAACAGTGATATTCATAATATTAATACTAGAAATAAGGACAAGCTACGTGCTCCCTTTCACCGGCTTCATAAGGTTCATAATTCATTTGTTGGTCTTGGTATTACCTTTTACAACAAGCTTCCCTCTGCTTTCCTAGATTTGCAGTTTAATGAGTTTAAAGCTAAAGTAAAATCCAACCTTTGTTCAAAGGCATTCTATTCTATCAACGACTTCTTAAACGATAAGAATAGTTGGTCGCTGTAATTAACTCAAGACAATGTTTATGTTCTTTCAACCAGAATCAGAATTAGGTTTCCTCATCGTTGTGTATGTAAGCGGGCACGCCCTTTATGTCTGGAGGCTCTTATTTAGGTTTTAAGTTCTATTTACGATTTTATTATATCAGCTTGAGTTTAGTTTTTAATGTTTTGTTCGTATATTGGCGTGTGCTAGCTGACATATGACGCACAATTTGATGTATGTTTTTTTTTTTTTTATAATACTATATAGAATCAAGTTCTTCTAACTTAACAGACAGCTGTGCTGCTGGGGAGTTTGTTCCGCCACTTCTTCTTCCCAGCTAAAGCACTAGGAAGTGTCGAAGGGCGGGCGTTTTAGGGGGACTGTCTTATGTAACTTTGACGTTCAAAAAGTGCTGACTCTCAGCCTAGTTTGAATAAATGACTTTTGATTTGGATTTTTGCCGGATACGATTAGACTAAAACGATCCCAGTTGGAAACTTTGTTCAATTAGATTCTAATGGTGATTTTCCCGGTTTTATTGAGTACCAATTGGATTTACAAGTGTGCTCATGATCGTGTATAGAAAATGCCTGAATGTCCAGATAATGTTAGTGTGATGTCAATGTTGACAGTGATGATGATTCATCTGATTCTGACATACTATAGCTAAATTGAAAAGATGTCTATGTTGACTCTTGTTTGGAGTGTCTATGTTGACGCCTATGCGGGTTGTCTATGTTGACGCCTATGTGGGTTGTCTATTCGACTCCAAATTACTTGTAAAATCCCATGGTGTGATTTTGGCTGGGAGACTATGTCTCTACTTTATTTGAGCTATGGATTGTCAGTGACAGTATGGTAATTTTGAATGGTTGCACTGCAACTGCTATTGGTAATATTTTATTGGACTAATTCAGGATTTTTCTTTCCATCATACCTTTTGTTAAAGCTTTTTGTTTGTCAGAAAGGCCGATCGGTGTCCACAAAGAGATTTTCTTTTTAGAATCACACGAGGTCGTGTAGAACGTCAGTTCTGGCCGTGTCGGAGTTGGTTATCATTACAAATTGTGGGTAGTCCGCATAATTTGTTATGAATTGTTCTTATTATCATTAATTTTGATGATTTTTCTATCAGATATTGTCTTATAAATCAGAAGATAATTTATTGAGTACTTGGTGTACTCACTAATTCATTTTTGGCAACTTATTTCGATAATTGTAACCGGTAGTTTTGTTCAAAACAATAAATGACATGTCACTTTAAACTTTAAAATGAATTACGTTGTGCATTCACCATTTGTTTATTTACGGCAATTATTCTTGTATTATTTGATGACTTTCTAATGTAAGTCTTATAAGATTTAGCATACTTTAGTGTTTTGTATCAAGTAAACACGTGGCGTGCTTCCGCGCGCCATCGGACAGAGTTGTCGTGGATATTATGGCGGGACATTGTCCTATAAAAGAGCTTGCACTCAGTGAGCAAGGCAGTCTATCTTCGGATTAGACTCATTACAGAGCTCCTGCTCCCGACAAAACTGTCGGTTTACCTGGTACAGCGCTGCTGTATATTCACATAGCTGTATTGACTAGCTGATAGCGAAAGATACACTTTGTATTTGGGTGGCTTAGGCCTCTATACGAACAGTAACATTAAGGGTTTGTTCGTTGAATAGTATTGTTATTATAACTTTCTATCTTGTAACCATTTTATTGTTTCTTTTTATATAGTGTGATAATAGTGTTATTAATATTCCTGTAATTGTTTATACGTCTTGTTAATCCCAATAAAATGGGAACTTCAAATCCTGACGATATACCGTTCGGCACCTCCCGATCCGACTTATATATATAACAATTGAACTGTCATAAAATACAAACAGGCAAAATCAACAGTACGTAAAATGAAATCAAAATAATTATTGAAATATCGCATAAAATGGAAGTCTTATTCCCTAATAAACCAAAACAAAATAAATCTGACATTGTTATAGATAAAACAGACTAGCTTCTGCCCGCGACTTCGTCCGCGTCAAATTTTTTCTACCCTGACCTTTCCCGTCGCATCGAATTGCCTGCTAGTTTTCGTTCATTTTTCGTTACTGCTCCGCTTCTTTTAATCGTAGCGTGATGTTATATAACCTATAACCTTTCTCAATAAATGGGCTACTCAACACAAAAATATTTTTTCTAATTGGACCAGTAGTTCCTGAGATTACCGCGTTCAACCAAACAAGCAATCTCTTCAGCTTTATAATATTAGTATAGATGAGACCTGCTGATAAAAAGGCTCTCTCTGATTCCACACTTGTTGGAGGTATAGATTCCAAAGCTTTATATACTTTTATTAAGTGCTCTCCCATTTTTCCTCCACCGTCGTAAAGTGCCATTTCCACCCTGATTTTAGTTTCTAAATCAAGTATGTAGATAGGCTTGCACCAGAGGTATGTTGTTTGAGAGCCTTCTTTAATTCTTGTCGGAGTTGGTCCTTGATGTTCCATGAAACATTTACTAGGTACTGTATAGTCTAAGTTTTCCTGAGTTGTAGTTGCCGTCAGTTTAGTAGTCGAAAAATGCTTACTTATAATGTTAACCGAAAAAACCGAAAACTCCGGTTTTGTTATCCTAAAAAAACCGGGTTTCAAATCAGTCGGTTATCCGGTTTTTTCGGTTATCCGGGTATCCGGTTTGCATGCCCTAATATTAACTTAAATTGTAGAGCAAGGAAGAGCGGCCTTTTTGGAGATGTACGATCACCTTAAGAAATCGTTGATCATTTTTGGATTTGTGACATTCTTTATAGTACATACTAGATCCATGCATTGTTTGGTTATAATAAGGTCGAAACTTGTTAATGCTTTTGATGTCTTATGTCGCATTTTTGACATCGCCATTCGCATCATATTGAATGATGACAACAGGCCGTAGCACGACCTCGTGATGTAACCGAAAATTTAAACAATTTTTGAATCGCAAATTGATACTAGCAATCCTAAAGAATTTTTGTTTCAATTTGCGACATGCACAGTTGGTATCACCCACAGATTTGAATAAAGTCAATATTATGCGCAAAACAAGTAATTCATACATTGTATGGTTATAATAAGCTTGTACCTTGTTAATGCTTTTGATGTCTTATGTCGCATTTTTGACATCGCCATTCGCATCATATTGAATGATGACAACAGGCCGTAGCACGACCTCGTGATGTAACCGAAAATTTGAACAATTTTTGAATCGCAAATTGATACTAGCAATCCTAAAGAATTTTTGTTTCCTTTTGCGACATGCACAGTTGGTATCACCCATAGATTTCAATAAAGTCAATATTATGCGCGAAACAAGTAATTCTAATTTCAAAATCTTTCGAATCTAAATCCCGCGAGTTCTTATTAGGCGCACAATTATGGTACATAACAATAAGGTTTTCGTATAGTCGTCCGTCAATTTGCCTTTTTCCAATTATGCTGAGGTCGACTTTTAATCTGAACAAGATGTAGCTGAATACCAGTATTTTTTATAGAGCAATTGCCTATCGGACCTTCACAACCTAGTTACTGGGTATGGGTAAGTTGGTACCATTTGGTAAGAAGTTTAGTAGTCAGACGTTTGGGCTTCTTACTATCTGTAACGACTGTCAAAGATCTACGAATGTCAGTCAAGATCAACGGCCTAACGTGCTCCGAGGCACGAAGGGGTCTCCATATTTAATAGATGGTCACCCATCCACAAACCGACAGCAGTAATCGTAGCTTAATCTTCACCTGTGTGGCTGTTATTATTTAGCCACTATGCCTCTCTGAACCGTACCTAATACTACCTATGCTATACGGTTTATGTGCACGTTGTCTTCTCTGTCATTCGTTCAGTGAATTGGCTGCTGACGTTTGATTGTGTGTCCCACCGCATCGTTACTTTGACTGTTGCTCGGAAATACCCGAATATAGGCCGGCTACTACGAACTGCTACTAAGAACGTTCCTTTGGGATTTCGTTGTTGTTCTATCTTCAAATTTTATCCAAAATGTATGCTACTTATATTAGATTTTGAACTGGCTGATTTGTTTTGTTTTCTAAATCTTTGGAGCTAATTTGAAATATTGATGTTGAAGAATAGAATCTCCACGTAATACAAATAATAAAGTTAGAGACCAGTTGTTCTTGGAAGCCTACCAAAAGTCTTTGATCAGAAATTTTCTTCTCAAATCACAAGTTAGTTTGATCAAAATACCGACAGCCAATAAATATAATCTCTCTATATCATCTAATATGATGTATTGATTAAAAAATGATATTCCTTATCAAAAATTTTCTTCAAGTATGTATAATTCTAATTCATAAAAATCAATCTGTTTTACCCACCTACCCATGTAGATACTTCTTATTAAAATCGACCGATTCCCTTTTCCAATATCCATAAAAGTGACTTCATAGCTTTACATTTAATCAAAACCCCGGATTATACCTATGTGATGGAATATGATTGCGAAATAAGCACTTAAAGTTCATTCAAACGGATGGTGAAGCCTAGAGAGCCTGCAATGCGAATCCGGACCAACAAAAAAAATGGAATAAAAAGTTTGCATACTGCGTACCAACAATTTTACGTAGAGCGTTTGTGTGAAACACAGCAGCTTCTGTCAGTCAATCAACCAATCAACCTCTGCATTTCTCTGCCCCAAAATATTCATAACATCACACTTTTATGTTCGGACGGGATAGGCAGAGATGTAAAGTGTCTTGTACAATAGTCTGCTTGCTTTGTTTTACTCCCATGTAAAAAGGGGCACGCCTTCAACCGTCACAAATCCAAACTGTGGCAGTACTGAGAATTTCCATAGAACCCAAGACTACATGTTCAGCAGTTACTTTTGTGTATTGTAATATTTACCAGTGTACCGTGTAGTGCCGGACGTAAAGAATAACACCACCCCATTTCTTCCCGTGGGTGTCGTTAAAGGCGACTAAGGGACTTACTAGAGAATGGGCAGCAGCGTTCTCTATGCATTTTACCACCATACTGCGATCGCCAACCCGCCTGTCAAGCGTGGCGATTATGGCAAAGCCCTCCAAATTGGGGGAGGCCTAAGTCCAGCAGTAGACGTCTTACCGCTGAAATGATGATGATGAATATTTACCAGTATTGTTTCTATTCCAGATGCTGTGCAAAGGTTTATAGAGATGCCAACGTATACTGAGGTGAATCCTGGTGAAGATGCCCTGCTCAAGTGTAGGATATCAGACAAGAAAGGCGTTTGCTCATGGCAGAAAGATAACAAGGTATGTGCTGGTAGAAATAAGTATTACGCCCTTTTTTAATTTAACTAACAATCCGACGTTTTATTTACGTTAGTATTTTCACGACAGTTGCTGAAAATATATGAAGGAAACTTTACAAATTGTCGAATTATTGCCAGTCTCCTGTCGCCTGTAGGATTTTTTAAATTGACCCCAGATTAACTGTAGAGTCAGAGCATGGGTATATCATAAAAATGCATCGTCTTAGAATCGATGGCTATAATTTCAGCTCTGTAGGATAAGAGGAAGTTGTTTTAATTTAACTTGCAAGATTTGACCCGAACAAACATACTTACACACATTGCAAGTTCAATAGTGCTTGTAAAAATTCGTTTTTTCTAGCACCATTATAGTGTAAACATATGAAATTAAAGGATTACCAATTTAAACTTGTGTATTTTATCAAGCAGGCTAGTTAAGATGAAGCCTAGCGGTAGTCATATTTGTATTGGCAACTGTCCATGAAAACAATTACTGCCACGTTCCATACTTAAAGAATGACACTGGCCATAATGTTATAATAAATAATTTTATTATTTCTTTATTGAGGTTTTTACAAACACTTATACCCGTCGCCGTCGATCAAATTTTAAAACCTAGATGAGGTTGGCGTTTTATGTCTGACTACTCTGAAAAGGAAGGCCGAAACAAACTCAGAAGTCACAGTTTCTTTGAAAGTCCAGACATAATCTTGGTCAAATCATGTGAATACCATGTCGATTGCGTGTCTGAAATGGTCTTTGGAGGAAAGAACCACACCTAACCACACTGATTCAGTAAGTCTGTCAGTGAGTCAGTGCACACATTATTCAGAATTAATGTTACTTTAATGACATCAAGTAACCCCTTGTTGATAGGAGATGCCAGTCATCTTTTGACTCTCGAATAACGTTGACAGGGGGCGCTGTCAGTAATTGTTATGTCAAATGTATTGGAAAAAAAAAGATGGCGGCGGCGTTAGTCCGACTTTGGCCACGCGCCATAAAAATTATGTAGGTATGTAACGCTTTATAGATTGCACGGATTGTTAGATCCTGTCAAAATTGTATTAGGTTTAGGTTAGTTAGGGCTTCGTTTAGTTCATTTTTTTTTTGTCGTGGTTCAAATTGCTTATCATTTTAAAAATCCCTATATCAGTACAATGTTGTACAAGCCTGCACCCTAATTGCGAAACGCACAATTTATCAGAATCTGAATGGGATTGAAGATTATTTCTAAACCATTGCGTCATTTGTTCGAATAAATTGTCGGCTCAGCAACGTAAATAACGCAATGAATGTTGTTTAACTATGAATATTAAACCAATTCCTACCGATAAAAAGTTCCGCAATTACCCCTCTGATTTAATTTTGAGCATAAAGCGCTAATAGGTTTTTAGGTTCAGGCATTAGCCCACCCATTTACAGTATATTTAGTTGTGCATGAAGTGTAAATAAATAAATAGGTTAGGTTACATATTATATGTCTCATACAGAGTTGCACAGCTCCTGATTTTTATATCCTTATACCTACGTTAGTATCTACAAGTACATAACGACAAGCTCTGCACAGTATAAAATGCCACAGGCTAGAACATTCAGCCAGCAATGTTCTCAATAACTATTTCCCGCGTATTTCATAAAACCTCTTCACTTTAAAAATATGTTGCCATGTTTATTAAAATTATTTGAAGAATTTAAAACGGCGTAATCTAGTGCAGGTTGGCTTGCAACGTCAATGTACGAATAATTACTGCTTACACTAACAAAAATTACACTTAATTAAGCTTGAATTAATTACGTGCAAACGAATGTACAAGAGTTAATAATACTTCAGTATTATTATTTTGTAAGGCATAATGTAATATTTTACATAAAAGAAAGTATCGCAGAAATGTACTCTCCTTGATATACAAAACATTCTCCATAATGTTTGCAACACCTGCTAAATTAGGGATTATTGAAATGGATGGATCCCTGTTGGATACATACAACCACAGATTATACAACTACAGACTTCATGAATGCTTTATACCTTCATAAATGTATCTGGTGTACCTACATGAAATCCATCAAGTAATTTCTCACCAAATGCTTTTGGAGTGAAGGATATCATGTAGGCCTAAAAGGTTCGACCAGAATAAATCAGTCGTAGAATTTTAGCTACAAACCATGGAATTAGTATGTACTTTTTGCTACAAACTTATTTCCATACCATAGGCATCGAAAGAAAAAAAAAAGAACACAGCGTGTATCGGCTTTTTGTCAGTTTATAACTCCAAGAAAGTTGTAAAGAGTCAACCATGATAGATGTGTTATGGAGTTCCTAAGCAAGTGTTTGCAAACTGCCATTATTTATGTACCGTCGTGTTTTTAGGCTGGTGGCACGCCTGGCCATTTTCGTTGCGGTTATGTTCCGATTCGCAGTTTAAAAGCAACCTTATCAACGGCCGAGGATGTAGACAAAAAGTATTATAAATGTAGACAGGATTCACAGGATAATTTAAGACTAACCCCAATTTGTGAAAGTTAAATCTCACAACAGATAGTAGACAAATCAAATTAGTATTTTGGCTTTCAGAATCCGGGAATAATCAATAATTATGACAATAATCCGACGTCCCTTTTCAGGTGCAGGATGATAAATATTGGTTAGTAAAAGTCTTCACCGTATTCGGTGACTACTACTCAGGCAAATTTTCTTTCCTTTTGTAAGCATTTTGGTGTCTAGGAAACTTAGGTTTTGAAAGCCCAAGACAAGAGACGAATACTGCAAATTGTCACCTCGTTCAACAAACGAATCGGTGATCTCAGTATGATCTAGTTTCCTATAAAATCTATCACGTAACTTATTACTAGTGCAAGTTTTACTTCTACCAATCTAAAGCAACGTCTATACATCGATTCGGGTCAGTACCCGCGACTCAAATTGCCAAGTTTGCCACTTGCCTAAGCTTGGCACGTTGCTTCCCGAATCTACAGCGTTCAAGTGTGATACGTCTCGAATAAAATCTGGTTAGAGTTACTTTACTATCCTCCAGGAATTTAATGAATTTCTTATGCTATGAGGAATGGGTTGTCTTGGTTAGGGTTTAGGATACCTCCTTCTCAACGTTCAAGTAAGCGACATGTTTACGGTTGTTCATTGTATTAGGAAAGTCCACTTTTTTATGCAGTACGTTGTGTCTTCTTAGGTGTAGTCTTTCGAGTGTAACAGCTGAGATGAAATGCTGTCACTTCTGCCGAAGAGCATTGACTACGCGAAGAGTTTAACTGTGTTTCTTTGTTTAAAACTTAATATCTCTCACTGGATATCATGGACCTTAAAACCAGAACACAGTAGAAACACACACACAAAACGTGAAAAAGAAGTATATGTATACGGATAAGTTGTTATCCAGTGCGCAAACTGTAACCATGAATTCAGCATATCATTCAAAAATTTCTACGCTAGGGGGTCTAGAATGATATGCTGAATTCATGGTTACAGTTTGCGCACTGGAGAAAAACTTATCCTGTATATACGCGTCAACTTGAGACTCTCACTCTTTCTTTCTTCGTCGGTTAAAAGTAACGTTTTTGTGCTGAAATGATGACCACACATCCTAGTGTGTCAAACAACTGAGTTCTCAGTACGGACATAGATAGCAAATCGTTTTACTAATGACTTTGTCACTTTTTTCCGAGAACTCTTATTCATAGTGTTTAAAATTTTAAGCCATGCAGTGACCTCATGAGTATTGTGCTATGAAAAGGCCTTTATCCGTCGCCATTGCGGTTTATTCCGTATTACCTGATTGACTCATCACTAGTACACACGGCTACAAGTCAAGCTATAGATTTCCAGTTTTAGCCGACCTCGCATTGTATAGGCTTTGCATACAATAAGATGTCAGCTTATACTGGAAATGCATAGCTTGATGTGCATAGGCCGTGCGTTCATGTTTATGTATGCCCTTCGACACTGGAATGTCTGGTCGTGCGTGTACGCAAGTACAGTGCGCTTAGTGTGTTGTAGGACTGTTCGCGAAATACGGAAGGCAATTAGTAGTCGAGACTTAGGAATCTTAGGGCAAAGGATATAATAGCTATAGGTGATAAGAGATAACGATAAACGTTAACCTTTAGAGATAGAAACATACCAGTTGGTTAACATAATACGCTACTTACTTATGGGGTGTAAACTAGACAATGATAGGCAGACCATTTTTTATTTTATTAAGTACATAGGTACATCAGCAGCCTATAACGCTCCCACTGCTGGGACACAGGCCTCCTGTTGGTGAGAGGGAGTGGGCCATAATCCACCACGCGGGCCCAGTGCGAATTGATAGATGTCACATGTCTTCGAATTTTTCGTTCTAAGACATGCCGGTTTCCACACGATGTTTTCCTTCACCGTTTTGAGAGCAGTGGTGATGGAATAATTTACACAAAGTAAAGCGCCTGCTTGAGTTCGAACTCACGATGTCACTTAGTCGTAAGTCACGGTCCTTACCACTGGGCCACAACTGCTCTCATATTTTATTAAGTACCTGATACTTATTGACAGGCTGCTCTGCCCTCCCATACCTAACTTAACACTGTAATTATTGTGAAAGCCAATAATTTAAAAAAATATCGTAGAGTAAGGAATCAACCAATTGCAAAATGTGCACCTAGCTTCTGACGATTCATAAGTACCCACGTTGGTTTAAGTGAAATAAAATATTTTGATTTGTTTTTATAGGAGTTTTGAAAATTCTATTCATCAGTGGGTTCAACAGGGGTTGTATGCAAACAATGTCACGGAAAACTTCTAGTATTACATATTGTTGATATTTCTCTCTACAAGCAGCGTGCCTATAAACAGACAAATATACAGTACTACTACAAAAATGCCTAAGCTAAAAGCGTCGAGAGTTGTAAAAACTACACGTAAAAACGCAATTTTATTTGCTAGATTTTATACGTTTTTTTACGGCATACAGACTTCGCCTTAAACGGAAGCCGGCTTATTCCCACTGGCACGTAAATAAAAGTCGTTTACCTACCTGTACCTACTTGTACTTCTTGTTCTTGTTTCTTGATTTGTTTGCCTAACAATACAAGTAAGTCACGTGATATTCTGGAGTACTGAAGAGGTACTTAAGGTATCTCTGTCGGTCATAATTGCTGATATGTGAATCAGGGCGGATCGGGTACCATTTTTTCCCGAGAACATAATGTGTGTCTGTTTGTCTACAGGCTATTGTGATATACATTTATAAGAACGACTTGTAAAATATTAAACAGTTGTTTCAGTATTCTGTTTTGCTGAACAATTATCGATTTCATTGAAGAACAAGCAGCTGGGCGAGCACGGCCTCTGTGACAGGCTTTAGTCACGCATTTTATCACGGTTTTCTCTCACAAACTGTGATAAAACTCGTAACTCATGCCTAACAGTCGGCCGTGCTTACCCCGCAGCTATAAATTATGATGTAGGGATATAGAGATAGCTAAACGTTTTCAGCAAGTTTCAAGTTTAGAGCAGTGGTGGCCCAGTGGTATCGGCCTCGACTTACGAGTTGTAGCTCGTGGGTTCGAACCCAGGCAGGCGCTTTGCGTTGTGTAAATAATTTCAATACCACTAATCTCAAAACGGTGAAGGAAAACATCGTGAGGAAACCGGCATGTCTTAGAACCAAAAATTCGAAGACAAGTGACATTTTCCAACCCACACTGGGCCCGCGTGGTGGATCACGGCCCACTCCCCTTCACCGAGAGGAGGCCTGTGTCCCAGCAGTGGGAACAATATAGGCTGGTGATGCTGATGATTAAACGTTTTCACTCTGTTTTGCATTAGTATTTAATTCGGTACTAAGTAAATATGTGGTCAGCAGTAAGACGTCTCAGTTAAAAGAGAGAACAGCATCAAGGCTCTAAATCAACATGTATAAGGAGGATGCGATGAGCAGAAGCCTGAGAAATACAAATTTTCTAATTTTTTTTGGAATTTGCAGGTATGTGTCACGTTCTATGTTGATTAAAATATGATTCGGCTTCCCCCTTGAAAAAAGTGGAAGAAGTGCATCGCATGCATAGTAAACAAGGGAGTTTCGTACAATGTAGATTTAAGAAGATAAGAAAGCATATCATCACTACTTTTACACGTCGATCATATTTTTGGAACTTGATGAGGTTGGCGTGTCCCATCTGACTACTCTGACAAGATAGGCCGGAACAAACTCAGAGGTCACAGTCTCTTTTAACCCTTTATAGGACAAAACTGAACAGTGAAGAAGTGACCGTCCACTTCTAGGTCCTAGGTACCTTGAGGTGAGTGTCCAGTTTACTGGCCACTTTGTATGAGCCGTCCTTTAAAGGGTTAAAGTCCAGACATAATCTTAGTGTGATGACCATGTGGATTGGCGTCAGAAATGGTCTTTTGAGGAAAGAACCACACAGATTGTGTAGAGTTGTACAGTTAGTGTACGCATTTAGCAGTAATCAGAATCACTAATCATACTCTTAAAATCAGAACTTAAGGAGCTCAATGATTTGGCGAACAATACCAAAAAAAAGACATTTGGGTAGGCTGCATGAATAACTCGAACTGCCAGACCATTATCTATATATACCGGTTGACATTTTTTACCGTCTCGACCTTCATGTGGTGTGTTGTGTAACTAGAATAGAAGGCAGGAAGGCCTTCAGATTCATCGTAAGTGACTAAAGGAGCGCGGGACGCGGGTGGACAGGGGTGCGTGTGCGGCTCGTGCGCCTACGAAAGATCAATGAGGCCGCCTATCGGCCGGCTTCAAAGGGTAGGACCACGCTCCGAAATCAATGATACATGCCGCGCATTGAGTAGGGTGCGTATGATTTGAGTTTCGATGGATTTTAATTTTTTTTTTTTGTTTTTTTTTTTCCAAATTCTGTTTTTGTTGTTCTAGTATGAAAATGTTACTTTAAATGTGTAGTATTTATTACTAGATCAATTTTATTACATGTTATTCAAAAATAAAAAAAATAAAAATGTCTATGCCAAAAGCTTCTATTCCGTTCACCTATTACCCCCATTTTTTTTCAAGACGCTAAAAAAGTCACCCAGTATAAAATTCAAAGTCCTGAGTGACTGACTGACTGACTGACTGACTGATATATCAACGCACAGCCTAAACCGCTGGTCCTAGAGACACGAAATTTGGAGGGTGTATTCTTTGTAAAGAGTAGGTATCCACTAAGAAAGGGTTTTTTGAAATTCCATCCCTAAGAGGGTGAATTGGGGGGTTGAATTTTCACGCGGGCGAAGCCGCTGGCGGAAGCTAGTTAAAACTAAATTAGAAAAATAAAAGGAACCTAACGAAAATAAAAACCACATATCTTCATATTCACAATATAATACTTTATGTTAAATATTCTTGTCATGTTATAATAACATCACCATATCATGTCATTATGAGACTGTAGAGCGTACACTAAAGATTAAAGTGTAGATAGAGTCTTAAACAAAACGGATTCCCAGACCAAATAAGTCTCAATTCTCAAAATAACTCGTAAATAAATGAGTAGTGCTTTGAGCGGTTTTAAACCATCCCTGATAAACACTCGTCAGTTCAACAAAACGACATCTAAAGGCAAAGGCACCGCAATAAACCGCTGCAGCTACGAATGAAGTTCTAGAAATCGCAACTTTCCTTAAAATGCCTTAATGCGGCGAGCAATCCTTGCACTGCGATAAACAAAACTCGCCAGGAATACAGATAAAACTAAACGTTAACATTAACCAGTGTTTATCAGGCGGGTTAACGTAAACCGCGCTGTTTGGTATGAGCAATCGTTGCCGCGCGAGATCAGAATCTTAACTAACCTTAGTCACGATTGTTTTTAAAGTTTAACTATAGTTAAACGGATTATGAGGCCGCATCCTGCCTGCTTGCTTGTTTGCTTGCTCGTATGTTTTATGGGTAATTTATTTATGGACTATTATTACCCATTCATGATGTCCGATAATTATGTTAATATTGAGTGGCACTCATGCGTGTCACTTTCAACGGTCGGGCTTAAAGTCTGGTTTGTGTATTGTTTACCGTAGTGGAACTAAATTGTTTATTAAAATTATAGTTTGCGCTAGAGTTCAAGAATTAATTATGGGCATGATATAATCGTCGCATTATTTATATTTGCTTTTAATGTGAACTAAATTAAAGTAGGTACCTTTTTAACCTATTCTAGCATAATCAATTAATCAGCCTATGAAGTTCCCACTGCTGGGACACAGGGCTCCTCTCTAAGAGAGGGGAGTAAGCCATAATCCATTAATCAGCCTATGAATTTCCCACTGCTGGGACACAGGGCTCTTCTCTAAGAGAGGGGAGTAAGCCATAATCCATTAATCATCCTATGAAGTTCCCACTGCTGGGACACAGGGCTTCTCTCTAAGAGAGGGGAGTAAGCCATAATCCATTAATCATCCTATGAAGTTCCCACTGCTGGGACACAGGGCTCCTCTCTAAGAGAGGGGAGTAAGCCATAATCCATTAATCATCCTATGAAGTTCCCACTGCTGGGACACAGGGCTTTTCTCTAAGAGAGGAGAGTAAGCCATAATCCATTAATCATCCTATGAAGTTCCCACTGCTGGGACACAGGGCTCCTCTCTAAGAGAGGGGAGTAAGCCATAATCCATTAATCATCCTATGAAGTTCCCACTGCTGGGACACAGGGCTTCTCTCTAAGAGAGGGGAGCAAGCCATAATCCATTAATCATCCTATCAAGTTCCCACTGCTCGGACACAGGGCTCCTCTCTAAGAGAGGGGAGTAAGCCATAATCCATTAATCATCCTATCAAGTTCCCACTGCTGGGACACAGGGCTCCTCTCTAAGAGAGGGGAGTAAGCCATAATCCACCACACGAGCCCAATGTCACATGTCACCGAATTTTTGGGATTTAGAATATGACCGTTTCCTCACGATATTTGCCTTCACCATTTTGAGAGCAGTGGTGATGAAATAATTTACATCAAGTAAAGTTCCAGTAATGCTTAGGTTCGAACCCACGACCTACAAACTAGTAAGTCACGACCGTTACCACAGGCCCACTGCTCGGCCTGTTTTAGTTACACCGCTAATCCCATAAACAAGAAACAGAATCTCTTGGGCATTGTGTCCCAAACATAACTTTTTTAGGCAATGATCGTTGCATCAGTAATTATGGTAACGATCTCCTTGTTTGGTACTCGTTTGTTAAACCTCTTGTCTATGGCCAGGTTTTTTAAAAGCGGCCGTTCCATGAATATCATTACCATTTAGATTTAAAATGGAGTTTATCTTAATTGTTTGATGTTTATCCTGTAGGCACGATTAGTATTAAGATTTTATGAACACCTTTTGTATTTATGAAGGAAATAGAATTTCGAATTTGTAGTGACTGGAAAAAATTAATGGAATTTTTAATGGGGACTTAGAGAGTGGGGTTTCGTAATACCCAGTAACTGGGTTGTGGAGGTCAGATAGGCAGTAACTCTTTGCCAAATATGGTATTCAGCTGCTTGCGGTTTGACGGGATGCCGACCCTAACATAGTTGAGAAAAGCTCGGCAGATGATGACTTAGAGAGTGGGAAGTAATGACGAACATTGGTAGAAGCTTATAAACTCTGCATTTTTAAGCAAAGGTTATGAAATAACAAGAGAAAACCTTACGTAGGGATATAATAATATGACAATTTTGTTCATTCACTGTTGACACAATCCGCTGCATGTTCTCTGTTTTAGATAGCTATACAAACATTATCTATATTATAATTTCGGACTGCTAGAATAACATCGCTGTATTTTATATCAAAGACTCAAAACCACGTTTGTCCTTGCATATTTCCTGCTAATCCCAAAGCCGCCGTACGTTGCTACAGTTTTCATTTCTGAGCGTCGGGTTCTAGAAAATGCTTTGCCATATTAGTTCAACGCTTACGGATCTAACAGGCCACGCTACGTATTTCGCTATATATTTGAAATTTCGGAATCCGGATCAATGTAGAGAAAAAAAATATTGCGTTCTATTAAAACTATGACAAACAGTTTTTGGTCGAAATTGTGAGGTTCGGTTTCATGTTCCACATATTTGTGATATTTGTTCGAGTTTGGCTTTTGTGCAGTACAATGGGAGTTGAGTGTGGGCTAGGTACGACGTGTATCGTACAATGTGGACGGTTTTCTTTGAAGTTCGCTTGCTGTGTGCAGGAGCTGCATTCTAACAAAATTCTGTCTATATTTCCGGACAATACAGCGGATTTGGGAGATCATATCTATCGCTACTGTATTTTTACCCGTTTGAGTGAAAACAAAGACGGGGTTACGATTTTCAAACGTATCTAAGTATATATCTTTGTATGTCGGATTCTTTATTTATTTTTCAAGTAGGTTGCAGCAACAATATTGCTACATCCCTACCGTTAACTGCATCTGGCTGCTTGAAAAGTGGGCTTATTAGTCAATTCCCACAATAATATTCGACCGAAACGGGTGTTTTTTTAGATTCTTTATTTATTTTTCAAGTAGGTTGCAGCAACAATATTGCAACATCCCTACCGTTAACTCCATCTGACTCCATCTGCTTGAAAAGTGGGCTTGTTAGTCGATTCCCACAATAATATTCGGCCGGGTGTTTTTTTTTTCTGTAGACTACACGCATAAAGTAATGTGTTTGTGGGTGAATCGACAACTCAAGAAATACATATGAGGCAATTGGCACCTTATGATGTTTATTCAATACTAAAAATGATACAGTAATCCAATTTCTCCTTTTATTAGCTGTAAGCAATATACATTTTTTTTTCCTAACAATATTGCATAACATTCAAAACGTGACAATTACCAAATACGTATATCTGGAGTCCTCGATTCGCCCACAAATAAATTAATTTCGTGCAAAGCGCCATTCGATTCACTAGTTTCGGGCGAATAAGTTCTTGTGCATCGACTATGCTGAAAACTGAGCTTATTTTGACATTTTTACTTGCAGCAGGGTTTTTCGGTCTATTCAATTTTATTCTCACATAGTTTTTTACAACCACGAAGTACTTAAACTCATCTCTATACTGCTGACATTTGACACGTATTCTCAGTCATAGACTGGTTATTTCTATCGGTACAATACGGAGGAGACAAAGGCTCGATGTATAGTCATTAGCAGGCCCCTCACGAGTCGGCACTCGTGATTCATGCTCCCTGGGAACGCTGGCAGAGTTGGCAGACAGCCTGCTGGCCCCGGGCAACGAAACCTCATCGGAGTATGAATGTGAATAGAGCGCTGGTAGGGTGCTTGGTACTCTTAGAAAACTACGCATCCATACGAACGTAATATCAGGTTGATTACACAAATAATCGACGCGACAAAATTAGATGCAAGCCAAGTGATGCGAGCAGTGGTAGCTCAGAGATATCGGCCCGTAATTAAGAGTTGTAACTCTTGGGTTCAAACCAAGGAAGGCACTGCACTTTGTATATTTAATTTCAACACCACTGCTCTCAACACGGTAAAGGAAAACATCGTGGCGAAACGCGCATGGCCTAGATTTAAAAAAAAATTGAAGACGAACAGTGCTGTGGTAAATTATGACCCACTTCTTCTCACAGAGGGGAGGCCTGTGTTCCAGCAGTAGGAACATTATGGGCTCATTATGAAGTGATGCGGTTGGCTGTTGGTAATTCATTCAACCAATCACAGCAGTGTACGTGAACTCGACAGTTTGTCAGCTAACTTGTGTCGATTTCCATTTCAGAAACCAAGCGTTTAATAGAACAAACAAACAAACAACATACCGAAGCGAATGTAAAAATGTTAAAACGAAAGTTTGAATTTTAATAACATGTTCAAACAGCCTTGCAAAGTTCTTGTCGTAAATTCTCATGATAAATAAAACCTTGGAAAACGCTCGGAAAAAGCTAGGGTTTATTGTATTATTTTTTTAAGGACAGCGTAAACCTTTCAATTATTTCTATAGCTTGTCTTATTAATACCTCTAGCATAAATTTTATATGGGAATTATGGATACATGTCCACTGTAATATCGATTGAATAGTAAATTACGAAGATAAACGGGCTTCGGACGTATCAATCGAGTTTTCAAAGAAATCGTTTGATGGATTTTTAATCAGGTCCCCTTTGAGGGGCCAGTTGAACCGTTATGCTTTCAATTAAAGGGTACTTGAAGGGGTTTCATTCTGTTTGCCGAGGTATACTGAGGATTACTAGGTAAAGAATTTATTATGAGGTGAATGGACTTTTGAAAAGGGGTGACCTATTATTGATTATAAATGATGGGTTTAGTGTATTTGTTTTTATAGTTTTTAATACAAAGTTTAAAATATCATTTTTTTTATAGCGAATAATGGGTACTGTAAAGGCTGTCTACTAAACACGACCTTATTTTGTGCAGGCTGGCGGTAAAATAACTGTAATCATATTCGAACCGCCAAAATAAGTTAAAAAGAGAATATTAAAAAAAAAAAACAGTAGTTTGTTGGGCTGACAAGAATGTTCTGGTAGAAGAAATACTGAAAATCAATTGACTGAACAAATGTGTTTTAATTTTCGAATCCAGTGCAGGGGTTCCTACAGTACCTATTGGCATAGTAAGTTATGGTAATAACATAGAATATGGCTAAAATACGCAGCAATTACAGGACTGGGACGGAAACGCGTTTCATATTAATAGATCACGCACTTTTTCGTACATTTGCGACCCGCCTACCGCAAATTTTCTCCTATTATGTAGGTGTATTATGCGAAACTTATAAAATTATAGGTCCTGTGAGCCTATTTAATGCTTTACCTTAATGTAGAAACCATGTCGTGACTTTCTTTTGTCATAGCCCCCACGACTTTATACAAATTATAGCAGATTATAGCTTTCGCTTGTAGCTATATGAGCCTAAATGTAGCTTAGAAGTTAATTTTACATTTGGTCGGGATTTCGCACCTGCATACGGGTTATTGGCTTGACGGAATGTTTGTCGCCGCTCCAAAAATAGCGGGATTGGTTATGTGACGTCATTATGGCATATAGCACAGCAAACACGGCGTGAGTGTAGGTACGTGCACGTAGAGTCACGCCTCGCGGTCACGCCGTACAGAGCATTGTTCCGAGCCTATGTGGGCGGGTGCAAGTGGGAGACGACAGCGGTTTTAAGATATCTACTACTGAAAATGTTCTGTGACTGACTAACATACCTCGCAAAGACTAAAATTCTAAACCAATGAGCATAGAATAATACGATTTTTAAGGTGTACCAAGGAAGGATTTTTTTAGAACATGCTAGCCCATGTCTAAGGAGACATGGGCTGGCGTCAATTATAAGATTTTTCATTTATGGGAACTGATTACGCAAAAAAAAAAAAACTAAGCAGTTAAAAACATGACCCATACACACACAAACGCACCTATTCTTTCTATCGAGGTAGGCAGATATCATAGAACGCCAACTACTTCTTCTTTTAAAAAAAACCGGCCAAGTGCGAGTCGAACTCGCGCACCGAGGGTTCCGTACAAACCTGCAGGTCATCATCATCATCATTCGTCATCATCGTTTATGAAATTAAATGTTTTTTTTTTTAATTTTTATATTTGAGTTGACTGAATGAAAGGTAAATTGTGGTTTACGATTTATGACGTATTAAAAAAAAACTACTTACTAGATCTCGTTCAAACCAATTTTCGTTGGTAGTTTTCATGGTAATGTACATCATATATTTTTTTTAGTTTTATCATTCCCTTATTTTAGAAGTTACGGGGGGGGGGGGACACACATTTTACCACTTTGGAAGTGTCTCTCGCGCAAACTATTCAGTTTAGAAAAAAATGATATTGTAACACCACAACAATGGCGTCGCATCGAGTCGTCTCCTGCGCGCGCCGAGCTAACGTGTGCGAGCCCCTCGCCCCGCCGTACGCGCCGCCGTGGCCCTCGGCGCTTATAAAAACCCAAGCCCGACCCGATTAAATCAGTCTGCGTTCGGTACGGTTCGGGTGCACTACTACGCATCGACTTAGGTCGGTCACCTCCTGCCCCCGCACCTTATCGGATATAGGCTCAGCAGCGTGTGTTGTTTGTTTATTGTGTGGACCTCGTTAGCGAAACCACACAATCGGCTCATAACATACGACTGTTAGGACTTTCGCATAGGACTATTTCTTTTATTGTAAATAGAATCATTTTATTTCATAAATAAACCCTTGTTGTTATTGATATTGCGCGTTTAGTTATCTCCTCACACATTCCCCCCTTACAGTTGGCGCCTAGTCCTATGCGAAAGTCCTAACAGTCGTATGTTATGAGCCGATTGTGTGGTTTCGCTAACGAGGTCCACACAATAAACAAACAACACACGCTGCTGAGCCTATATCCGATAAGGTGCGGGGGCAGGAGGTGACCGACCTAAGTCGATGCGTAGTAGTGCACCCGAACCGTACCGAACGCAGACTGATTTAATCAGGTCGGGCTTGGGTTTTTATAAGCGCCGAGGGCCACGGCGGCGCGTACGGCGGGGCGAGGGGCTCGCACACGTTAGCTCGGCGCGCGCAGGAGACGACTCGATGCGACGTCATTGTTGTGGTGTTACAATATTAGAAACCTCAATTTCATTTTTAAAGACCTATCCATAGATACCCCACACGTAAGGGTTTGATTTTTTTTTTTTTTGTGTTTCAGTTCTATGTATGGGGAACCCCAAATATTATTGTTTAAAAAAAAATGATATTAGAAACCTCAATATCATTTTTGAAGACCTATCCATAGATACCCCACACGTATGGGTTTGATGAAAAAAAAATTTTTGAGTTTCAATTCTATATGGGGAACCCCAAATATTATTGCTTTTTTTCTATTTTTGTGTGAAAATCTTAATGCGGTTCACTGAATACATCCACTTACCAAGTTTCAATAGCACAGCTCTTATAGTTTCGGAGAAAAGTGGCTGTGACATACTCGGACAGACAGACAGACAGACAGACATGGCGAATCTATAAGGGTTCCGTTTTTTGCCATTTGGCAACGGAACCCTAAAAACGTCTATAAAATTGATTATTAAAAAAAAAAAAATTGGTATAACATCGCATTTTATATTTCTGTGTTCATTTTATCTACACCGTGATGTCATGCAGCTTGAGCAAAGGATTCAGTCAGTGACTAAATATTTAACATGTAATAATTAAGATTTCCATATTTCTCGACATTTCTGGTGCTCCCAGTCAGATGAAAACGCAGAATGATTTTAATTACACGCTTCGGTAGCCTTCGTATGTATTTGAAGTATGGAGTTCATAAACCACTCGTATCTTTATTTAATGTTTTTTTCCATGATCTCGAGCCCCAGTCCTTCGTATAATAAATACTCCGCAATGCTTTACAATAAAAACTTTTTTGCCATCAATAGCACCAGTAGCGTTTAAAACTTTTTTAAGATGCCATAAAATCGAAAATGAAAACAGCGTGATTGTCAGTTCGTGTTTTGCAGGGGATTTTTAAAGTGGTATTTAGATCTCCTATAGCTCATTTGGAACAGTATAGGAATTCGTTTTTTTTTCATTTATGGTTAGAAATGAAAAAGTGTGAGTTTTGTATTTTTATACCGTGGTGGTAATAAAAATCAATGAAGAAAGAAACGAGTAAGTTGTGATTCTATGTCTCAATTTAATTAATACTTATATTAAATTACCACCTCAATCCTTCGAATAGTAAATAATCCGCAATGTTATGCAATAAAAACTTTTTGCCATCAATAACACCAGTCGCGTTTAAAAACTTTTTAAGATGCCATAAAATCAAAAATAAAAACGGTGTGATTGTCAGTCCATGTTTTGGGGGGAAATATTAAAGTAATAATATTTAGATCTTTTCCAAATTAATGATTCTTAGCTTATTCGGATGATTAGAGGAATTATTTTTCGATATTTTATAGTGAGAAATGAAAAATTGTGAACTTTTTATGTAGTTGTGATTGAAAATATCAATGAAGAAGCACACGAGTAAGTTCTAACCTTTTTTCTAAATTCTCGTCATTGGATCTTTGTTTTATTGCGAAATATGGATGAACTATACTGCCGTCATAAGAAAGAAGGCCGTAACCACGTCAACGTTGACTCCGAGATAATTGACGTTTTATCTAAAATGATGGCCCAGGATTTACTGAATGGTTTTAGTTAGTGATTCTTATTTTATAGGACGTCAAAAAATATAGGCTTTATTTTGAACCATAATTTATGTAAATTCATAAACGCGTATTGTTTTTATTTTAATTTTTCCCTTTTGTTTTAGCAGAAATATAATAATAAATTGTGAAATACTTATCTGAAAGGGCGTAATAGCGTAGAATGTAATTGCGGCTTTTCATAGAAGGAACTCGATCTTCCTAAAGCCGAAATCCTTGCATGTAAAGCCTTAAATGTGCAGTTGCGCCTTTTTTTGATAGTAAACTCAGTTACGAATCGTTTTCAAAGCAGGCATTGCAGCATAGGTATTTTGTCTAAAGGAAATAAAAGCCTTCGTCAGTCGATTGTAAACAAGACTTATTAAAATGAAACCAAAACTATTTACTAAAATACGTACTTTATTATTATGAGTCAGTCTCTTATGTTCTATTTTCAGTCAAACTTAAAATAATACGTAAGACACAAGTAGGTACATAACTAGCACCAGTTACCTTATTACTATGAAGCGTTTTGAAGTAACCAATTCTTGCTAGTAATAATACAATTATTTCAAAAGTAAAAACGGCTGCTGCGTCGTCCCGTCACCGCACACGCACACTGCACTTCGCGTGGCCTCTTAGCTAGCAACTGAGCGACGTGCGGATTCAAAATACTCTCCCCGCGCCCACTACCGCACGCGTGTCCCTTCAAAAAACTTATATGAAAAGCCCTTATTGCGAAGTTAGGGCTTTTTACCGTAGTAAATTGAGAGGTTTTGCTTATTTAAAAAGCCCTAAATGGTAATTGCGGCCTTCCAGACTAGCAATACGAAAATACTAACAAAAAAGGCCGTTATTGTGTAATTAAGGCTTTTCAGATTCAAAAAACAGAATTTATGTCGTAGTTAAGCCTAAAATCCTTATGATATCTCTAATCTCATACGAGTTAAAGCTTTGTGAGTAAGTCCATAAGATAGCATTTTCTTTGCTGATTCCGAATATGTTAATAACACATTTTTGACAAAATTGTCAGTTACGGCCTTTTTTCTTATGACGGCAGTATAGGTACGTACGACGACATATCAAGCTATTCATTTTCAAGCTGACTTCTCAATAAACGAGAAACGAGCACAATGCGACGTCGCGTCGGTCGGTTGAAATGTATGCTTTTTATATGTCCTCGTATGTTCACCTCTGCCAAATTATTATTGTTGACTTTTATAGATAAAACCTAGATTTATAATTTGCTTAAATAACTCTTTTTTGTGATAGGCATTTCGTAGTTGACCTTGAGAGGTCGTGACTACTTAACCGGGCTATCCTGTGGCTTACCTTAAGCGAACTCGAAACCTCCAGACAGGGTCGAATTTCTTTAATTACTAAGGGACTGCATGCTAAGGCCTCCACCTCCTTTGGGGTACCTACGAACCTCGGCTTAGGGCGTCGCTGGGGGGAGGACAGTAATATAGGACAGTCTGGATCAGATCTGCTTAAAATAAGTCAAAACCTGCCAGATGGATATAATGAAATACTGCCGTGTGGTCATAAATGCAGAGTTTACGATAACAGTGAGATATAACCTTTATACCACGAGCAGAATAGTGATCATTATGGCTGCTATAATAACTTACTTAAAAGTACTTACCTGCCTCGCTAATAATAAATAATTTATTGATGATTACCACGTAACCATGAAATGTTTTGCCGATAGTTTTTATGATCTTCACGAGCAAAAACATTGACCTCAGGTTATTACGGCTGCTGAGGTTAATGCAATAAGTTTTAACTTTTTTTTTTGTTTCCTAAGTGGATCATCACGAGTAGAATTATATCTATCTAAGCTACCTATATTATTGACTAAATAATAAGCATTTAACCAACGATGAAATAAGAATTTAACTTTTACAGTATCTAGCGTTCTGTAGTGACTGCCTACCCCATGGGAAGGAGGCACTAGTATTTATTTTGTGTTCGGTTGTTTATATTTTAGGATTTCTGCAAAAACTTGAAAGTCTGTCACCATCTACTCCAGTGGACATTCAAAATCAAAATCAAAATCAAAAGTCATTTATTCAAACTAGGCTGAGAGTCAGCACTTTTTGAACGTCAAAGTTACATGAGACAGTCCCCCCAAAACGCCCGCCCTTCGACACTTCCTAGTGCTTTCGCTGGGAAGAAGAAGTGGCGGAACAAACTCCCCAGCAGCACAGCTGTCTGTTAAGTTAGAAGAACTTGATTCTATACAGTATTGTGTAAGTTATTAATATTATAAAACAAAACATACATTATTCGCCATATGTCAGCTAGCACACGCCAATATACCAACAAAACATTGAAAACTAAACTCAAGCTGAAATAATAATAAAACAAAATCGTAAACAGAACTTAAAACCTTAATAAAGCCTCTAGGCATAAAGGGCGTGCCCGCTTACATATACGATGCAAATGATACTTATACACAATAAATGAAATGAAAAGAAAATAAAAATAAACTAACAAAAGCAGTTAAATAAAAACAAAAAAAATATATATATATATGAACTACCCATATAAACCGTCGGTAGGAAGACTAACTCTGGATTGAAAGAACATAAACATTGTCTTGAGTTGATCACAGCGACCAACTATTCTTATCGTTTAAGTAGTCGTTGATAGAATAGTATGCCTTTGAACAAAGGTTGGATTTTACTTTAGCTTTAAACTCATTAAACTGCAAATCTAGCAAAGCAGAGGGAAGCTTGTTATAAAAGGTAATACCAAGACCAACAAAAGAATTATGAACCTTATGAAGCCGGTGAAAGGGAGCACGTAGTTTATCCCTACTTCTAGTGTTAATATTATGAATATCACTATTTTTAGTGTACAAGTGTATATTTTGCCTAATATATAAGATGTTGGCGAAGATGAATTGTGATGCCACCGTAAGAATACCAATATCTTTAAACAAATCTCTCAGAGAAACTCTAGCACCTAGTTGGTAAATCGCTCGAACAGCTCGTTTTTGAAGAACAAAAATATTCTGAATGTCCGCGGCTTTGCCCCACAGTAGAATGCCGTAGGACATTATGCTATGAAAATAACTAAAATAGACTAATCGAGCTGTATCAACGTCCGTGTACTGTCTAACTTTCCTTACGGCGTAGGCGGCCGAACTGAGCCTTCCCGCTAGGCTTGATATATGTGATCCCCACTGAAGTTTGGCGTCTACTGTTATGCCCAGAAAAACTGCCGAGTGTACAGTTTCAAGCACCTCATTATCTAAAACGACATTGGGTCCCAGATTCCTAACATTCGGTAAGGCGAACTTTATACATTTCGTTTTCTTAGCATTAAGAACTAGGTTATTTGTGGTAAACCAATCCGTAACCATTGAGAGCGCACTATTCACGTCATCAAAATCTTTTCTGTTCCTGTCTACTTTAAAGATAAGTGAGGTATCATCAGCAAATAGTACAATGTCACAGATATTCTTTAAATAGAATGGTAAGTCGTTAATATACACTAAGAATAAGAATGGACCCAGTATTGAGCCTTGAGGTACACCTAACTGAACTAGTAGCCCGGAAGATTTTACTCCATTGACATCTACACATTGGTGCCTATTTTGCAAATAAGAACTTATGACATTGAGAGCTTCGTTTTGAACACCGTAATGACGTAGTTTACGCAAAAGTGTGTCATGGTGAACGCAATCAAAAGCTTTGGAGAGATCACAGAAAACCCCGATAGCATTTTGCGAGTTCTCCCATGCGTTGAAATTTTTCGTTGTTTTCATTGTTCTTTAACTTCCGACGCGAAAAGAGGGGTGTTATAACTATAAGTTTCACCGCTATGTGTGTCTGGCACCGTAGCTTTTAAACGGGTAAACTGATTTGGGAGCGATTTTTTAAATTAAAATATAAGCCTTATTGCGGTGGTTCTTACACATGTTTTTTTTTTAAATCGGTTCAGTTTGTACACGACGATCCTTAAAACGACGATATTAAACTTTTAAAAACAATAAGCATATTTTTCTGTTTTGGTCGACGGTTTTTTTAAATTTAACTTTTGTGTTCGGTATTATTCGGTATATTTTAGGATTGCTGCAAAATTGAAAAGTCTGTCACTCAACTCCAGTGGACATTTTTGTTTTCATATTATTTCCGCAACCGTTTATGTCTCACGTCAAACCAGAAAGCGTTTTCACCAGCGGCTGACATTTTGGGCCCCACACGTCCGTATCCGCCACTGACGCTGCTAAAAACACCACTTTTTAGTTTTCACCACTTTTTACCTTTTGACACGGCTCGCATTTTTATAGTGATTACATTTTTGTTTGACACTCTATTTTTGTTGCTTTATGTGTCACATTGTTACGCAACATAGGTATATCGGGCGAATGGTTAAAACACAAGTTTTGTTTGCGTTTGGTTTGTCCTGTTTAACTTTTGTTTTCGGACGGATTAGGCCGTATTTCGGTTGTAGTTATGACTTTATTAGTTTTTCGTGGCAAGGGATGCTGGTAGCGGATTATGGAAGCTGTTATGAGTTTCGGGCTCCTAAGTTATAAATTGGTTCGGAGTTTTGGGAAAGAGTTTATAAACGTAAATCTGATGCCTTTAGGTAGGATTTTTTTTACCCTAAGAAGGGATTAAAAAGGACTATTCTATTTTACGAATAGATTAGTATTATTTTCAACATGGGTTGTGTAAGCATTTTAGTATAACTTATATCTATCTATTCGTTTAACAGGATTCTTATGATAACGGGTTCCTATATATATACCTACCCATGAATTAAGCAGACTAACGATAATTTTATGTAGCGCGCGTAAGACCTCATTCATTATTACAAAATACCAGAGCCAATATCGCAGCTTTACAAAGGATTTGTATTGTCCAAAACTAAACAAAAGGCTCCTTACATGCATAAAAGACTTTTTATATACAAACACATGGCGAACAGGCCGACATACCTATTTTGTCATGTCAATAGTCTTGCCAATAAGCTGTGACAAAGCCCTTTCGTTTATCTTAATCTTTTAGGGACGGCATCCGTCACGCCAATTAGAGGGACAATAGCCCATTATTGCACAGTCACCACGATCCCATATATTACAAGACCATTAGTCATCTATATCTGATAAGAAATATGAGAACTCATCCATTGGTGAGCTGACTCATCCATCTTTTTGCATACTCCTGTGAAACAGGCAGTGTATCTATAGGTAAGAAGAAGTATCGATAATAGAGATGGTTCGATAAGGGAACGCAAGTCACAGATATAGATCGGTTTGCTTGATTGGAGTTGAGATGGGTCTACGTTTGTCAATGCTAATTTGGAATAAAGTCTGAATGTGACGCGGGGTCCCTTTGGTGGAGGTTTTTGTGCATGACTTTCAAATTGTTGTATACCTAGCGAACATTTTTGACTAATGGAAAAGGTGGAGCCCGAAAGGGGCCGTATTAAAGTTAAAAATAAGAGCTGCGTTTTTTACCAATAGGTATAGCAAAGGCTCATGTTTTTGCATGGTAGAGCCACCATCTATTATACGTATAGCTAGATTTAAATACTGCTGCACATTGGAAATAAATTCCGATTCATTTCGGACATAGGAACGCGGATTATTTTGCTATGTCATTTGTGGACCAAATAACAATTCGTTCAGTTCAATATGTACGTTTTTTACACATACGCTGTGTAGATTCAGGCATTTGTGATTGCGAAAGTCTCTAGTAATTTTTGTCAACAATTCGGCCCCATTTTACGCGGATCGGTTCAAATATTTAACCATTACGGAGGCTCAGGTGTTTGTGATATATGCACATCATTATTTGAACGCACACGAAGGGAATATCCTATATTTCTCTCAGGCATATGTTGTAGGTATATCGCTAATATTCCGCACTTTATGTTGCTATTCTTCGTACTTTTTTCGGAAAACTCCTTCGCCAAAGAAAGAACACACAGACTTACACAGACTTTAGAATCTGCCTTCCGGGATGTATGTGAGAGACAGCGTAAGGAACTGGGTCACTGTAAAATGTACACATAGCTACCTCCATATTTCACGTGTTTACAATTTTTAAATTAAAACTTGATATTGCAAGTCGTTATTTCAGGCGACATTACAAAGCCGGCGGCGGGGTAGGTACTCGGTTATTCGCTTAAGTGCACCGTGTTGAAATACAGGACATTTTATGTATATATAGGTTTTCCCACGGGCATGTGGACGAAAATATGTTTTACAATAAACATGATAATCTTGATTAAAAAGCTGTTCTTATAAATAACAGTCGCGTGTATGTGGAGACGTAAATTATTATCCGTTGACTTAAGGTTAAATTAAAACTTGAATAGGTTGATAGAAATATATAATTGCATAAAAATAAGCGTACCTATTGCAGTGGAAATATAACGAGGGGATGTTATAATATAAACCTCAAAGAGAAAACCTCTATTGTATTTTATGGATGGGAAAGATTAAAGAAGATTTTCCAGGTCCACAAATACTTCATGACCTTTTATCAGAGAGCGATTAAATCGATTGGAAAGCAGAGGGTCAGAAAGTAGTCCTACCCCATCAAATGGAAATCAGAAAGGATAAGTAATAGAAATACAGAGCTCCCTTATAAAAAAGTTTAAGCATTGCAGTGGAAATGAAATAGGGGGGTTATTTCAATAAAGAACTGAAAGAGAAAACTTTTATTGTGTTTAACGGAAGGGACAGATTAAATCAGGTGGACCAAGGTCTACGAATCCTTCTAATATTTATTTATTAAAAGTTTATACACAAGTAACAAATATTGTACAAAGGCGGATTTAATGCCTGAGGCATTTTCTACCAGTCAACCTTAGTGTGATAGTGTGATGCAGAGACAAAACATGAACATTAATATTATAAATACGATAGCAATTAAATCAATTGGAATGCAGAGGGACAGAAAATAGTCCTGCCCCATCAAATATAAAACTTCTTGCCTATGAATGGACTTACTCTTCAAGTCACGAGGGGTATAAATACCTTTTGCACAAAGAAAACCCCTGCCATACAAAAAAGATATACAACCGCACTCATTTACTTAAATATGTAGAGAAGTAAATTATTATCAGTAAAATGGAAACCGTAATAGAAATACAAAGCTCCGTTATAAAAAAGTTTAAGCATTGCAGTAGAAATAAAATACGGGGATATTTCAGTAAAAACTGAAAAAGTAAACTTCAATTGTATTTTACGAAAGGGAAAGATTAAATATATATGTAAATAAATAAAATAAATAATAAATATCGTAGGACAACCAACACCCCGTTATCTAATCCCAAACTAGGCTGAGCCTGTACTATGGTAACCACACAACTGATAAATATACTTATATATTTCTAAATACATACATAAGTCAGTGGACCAAGGTCTACGAATCCTTCTAATATTATGAATATCATAGCGATTAAATTAATTGGAACACAGAGGGTCAAAAAGTAGTCCTGCCCCATCAAATACTACTTCTTGCATATGAATGGAATACTCGTCATGAGGGCTATAAATACCTTTTACAAAACGAACACCCTTGCTATACAAAAAGTTTGTACGCATTCATTTGTTTAAACATAAAACTTCCTTATCTTTTGTATTCACAGCGTAATCCATAAATTCATTAGCTGTATCAAAGGGAGCAGTTTAAACTGATTTCATATATTTACTTTCACAGTTTCACTTGTCACGTACTGCTAACGGCGGGCGGTTAGTTCCCAAGTTTTCCCATTTAACTTGTTGTCGCAACTTATTGATATATTTACCAAGTTCGAATTAGTTTAGCACTTTTAACACCGCGCCCGAATACACCTAAGTGTTAAGCTTCTTAGGATTAGAGAGGATACATTTTATTTGATTTGTAGGTGATAAAGGATTTATTTCGATAGAAAGCTATTGATTCTTTTCTTTCTTTTGGGCATACAACTGGTTTTTATCCCGTCGGGGTAGTTGCGTCACATTATTCGTAGGAATGGCTTGTATTTTGACAGTTCAACGTACATTGCGTTATTTACGTTGTTTATCAGACAAAATTTTCGAACTTATGAATCAATGTATTAGGAATATCCTTCAGAATGATTCAGATTCTGATTGATAGTGTACTGCCATTGTTTTACAATTAGGGTGCGGAAAGTTGTAAACGTCAAATTATAAAACAAAAAACTATGACCAAGATTATGTCTGGACTTTAAAAGAAACTGACATCTGAGTGTGTTTTTATATGATAGGAAACACTAAACTAATCTAGTTTTTTTTTAATACTTTATCTCTAGCCTATGATCTAGTCAAAAAGCCTAATAAGCAATTTAACTCTAACTTAGTATTTTTTATTTTTTTTTATTTAGGTAACCAACAGCGATACATAAAAATATTTTACAAAATATGCGTGTTACAATTATTATGGCCAATTATAGGTTTCCCTGTATAACTGGGATATATGTTTAATACATGCGAACGGACTAATGCCAGATATTTCCAATATTGTATAAGTATGTTACGTATTAGATTATGTTAAAACTAAGAATAGTGTCCATTTGCATTACATTTGTGTATAAGTCCGTAGCACTTTCTTAGAGTCTAATACAATTTTTAAACAATATGTTCATGTGACTGTCACTAATCTAGTTGAAAAATATAAATAGATAATTTATTTTTGGCATGTAAAAGTAGTTCTACAAACCTACTTCATCATTATCATCTGCCTAGCCGTTTCCTAACTATGAACTAACCTACTTACTGACATAAAATCATTTATCATTTTAAATTAAATACTACATCCACATTGCGCTAGTTATATTTAAGTCCCACGTAACAGGGGACGAGCCTTTTGCTAACCACCGAGCAGTCGTCCAGACTCCGGGCAGTTGCTGAGAAATTCCAGATAGAAAACCGGCCAAGTGCGAGTCGGACTCGCGCACCGAGGGTTCCGTACAAACCTGTAGGTATTCACGGTTTATGCATAAGGTTTATGTTTAATATTTGATTTGATTGAATGAAAGGTAAATTGCGGTTTACGATTTATGACGTATTAAAAAAAAAAACTAATTACTAGATCTCATTCAAACCAATTTTCGGTGGAAGTTTACATGGTAATGTACATCATATATTTTTTTTAGTTCTATCACTCTCTTATTGTAGAAGTAACAGGGGGGGGGGTGGGACATTTTACCACTTTGGAAGTGTCTCTCGCGCAAACCATTAAATTTAGAAAAAAGTGATATTAGAAACCTCAATATCATTTTTGAAGACCTATCCATAAATCCCCCACACATCCTATATGTTCTATATTCGATGAAAATTTTTTTTTTGAGTTTTCGTTCTAAGTATGGGGAACCCCAAAATTTATTGTTTTTTATTTTCTATTTTTGTGTGAGAATCATAATGCGGTTCACAGAAAACATCTAATTACCATGTTCCAACAGCATAGCTCTTATAGTTTCGGAAAAAAATGGCTGTGACATACACGGACAGACTGACAGACACGAATCTATAAGGGTTCCGTTTTTTGCCATTTGGCAACGGACCCCTAAAAACCCAATATTGTACTAGCCGACTTCAAATAATTTACCTAGTATTTTAATGCTGGATGGATTGGAAACTTTGCAGTGTAACGATATCAATTTTAAACTCACTCCTATTCCAAGCGAGTTTTCAACATTTCAAGTAGTTTTGGTATTAGAAGTTAAGCCAGGTTAGGTAGAGATTATCGGCATAGTTTATGTACCATAGTGAGAAGAGATTTTCAGTAGTTTAGACTTTGGTATGAACATCGATATATATATGTACTACGATGAAGATCTAGCACCTTACATAGTAGTAGACTTACATACAATTCTAATAATATAATATTTGGACTTTTAAAGACACCATGACCTCTGAGTTTGTTTCGACATTTCTTCTCAGGAATGTGTCGGCTAGGAAATGCCGCTACCGTATAGTTTTTAAATATGGACCAACAAAATATTGACATGTAAAAGTGACATACATAGTATAGTATTCATGCTATACTTACACTTCTTACACTTTAATACCTATTTATCTTCCTTTTTATTTGTTTATATGTCTACACTCAGTAAATCGATCTAAATATGATTTATTAACTTAAAAATAGCTGAAATAAAATATTAACTCAATTTTCATGTTGTGACATGCCAAATTGTCAACTGTCAGTTACTTTTCTGCTTAGTCTATGAATGGCTACTTTTTGGTTTATATAATTTAAATTATTTTTATCAATATGTCTAGCTATTGATTTTATTAATTATTACGATTGTTTACTAAATTACTTAACTTAAAATTATATTTATAAAATTCTTTACGCACTCATGTGGCCAGCTATACGCGCTCATGGATATGTCCTGGCCGACTACACTTGTCAGATGAGATGATGGCCACAAGAAAACTAATATTTGGAAAAATGTTTGGAAAAGGAAGACGACTTTGATATAAAAGGCGTTCGAACCGCTGGAGACGGACTACTCTTGAAGCCGATTTGAAAAACATCAAACCCAGGGGATCCAGAAAAAACATCCACGGAACCATGAAGCGAACTAGAGTGCGTGCCAGTCAGGGTCTTTATACTTAGCTGTACTTCCCATCTCTTGTTAATTTCTCTAATAAATTGTAATAGATTTGCCTTTATCCAATCATTTCAATAGGATTAAGCAGATACGTAACAATAAACATTTCAGTGCATAAGAATTTTACTTAATAATAAGTTACAACAAGACGTCATCATGCCTCGGAAAGCACCTTAAGTCATTGGTCTCGGCTTTCAATCGTGGATCTCTGACATTTGTTACGGGCCGTCAGAAGCCCAAAAATCGGACAATCAGTCTCACCAAAGGGTATGGTATTACCTAGTAACTGTGTTGTGGTGGTCAGATGGGCAAACGTTCTATGTTAAATATTGGTATTCAGCTGTATTCGGTAAGACTAGAGGCCGATCCCAACATTGCTGGGAAAAAGCTTGGCAGATGCTGAAGAGTAAAATTGCTACATCCTTCGATGTGATTTTGCTATGGTCTTTATCCTACCAGATTTTTGTTTTTCTGAAAAAATGAGGTCTACCCTTCGTTTCACTTTGGCGAACCCACTTAAACCTCTGTCCATACCATGCACTGGGGGACTAGCGCAAAGATAAAGATAGTTCTATACGTTCCTGGGGAGTTTTAACTCCAAACGATATTAAACTAGTTTGCTGTAGAACTGGAAAGGTTTCTGGATCAATTGCATACTTAGAGTCTGGTATTTCACTACAATAATGGTGTGGTATTGAGATAAAGTTTTATTTAGAACAAAGCGCTTTATCTGCTTTATTACTGATAACACGTAACCTATACTGGGGCTACATTAAATAAGTTAGCGGAACTCAGCAGAAGCAATGATGAGTTAAAAACATCCACTACCTACATACGAGTTCACCTCAAGAAAAATATCATCGAAGCAAGATAACGATGCCCATCGCATCTAGTTATGCTATTTATTTCTTGATAGTTAATTAAAACGGTAAAACACAAACTACATTAATTAACATAGAAACAGATGATAGGTTAAAAATACTAATATAAATTTAAACAATTAGGTACGTAAATTAAAAACTAATATGGAACAGACGACGCTCTTGCATACTTGCTCTCACAGAACACCAGACATATACGCATACTTTCATTACATTGATCAAAAAACACAGCAAATTCAGGGTTGGCAGTCAGAAGGGCATTAAGCATCTTTAATGTACGACAAAGTCAGGGGATTCGGCTCTGGCTACAGTCTTAGATGGGAGTTGCGCAAAAAGATTGTGCCGGCGGTTCTGACGGTGTCCGATGTATTTATCGGGCACATATAACCGACAGAAGAGGCCATGGAGCTCTGGGCAAAGCTATATATAGCCTTCCTGGATAAATGGGTTATCCGACACTCAAAGATATTTTCAATCCGAATCAGTCGATCCTGAGATAAGCGCGTTTAACCAGGCAAACTCCTTCAGCCTTATAATATTATTTATAACAAGCTTTTGCCAGCGGCTCTGCCCGCGTATTGTACACACAAATTTTCCTCTTGATTCGCTATCTATTGATGAAAACCGCATCAAAATCCGTTACGAAGTTTAAAAGATCTAAGCGTACAGACGCGGGAAGCGACTGTGTTTTATACTATTTAGAGATAGGTATATAGTAAAGATATTTATTTATTTATTTATTTATTAAAACTTTATGCACAAGTAAAAAATACTGTACAAAGGCGGACTTAATGCCTGAGATATTCGGGGTAGTTCTGATTAATAAGCAGTATTTTTACTAGAAAAGTTTTCAACAGTGAATTTTATGTTGAAGTCCTCTAAAAAGGTTCAGCTTGGTAGGCAATCATGAAGAAAATGCAAAAGTATCCCACAGTTTCAGAAAGGTACGGTATTCAATTTATTTAGTTGACAAACCTAATTTCAACTTTTATAATAAGTTTTTGTTATATTTGGCGGTGACATTTGTGACAACAGTTGTGTTGATCAAAGATCTACGCCACTTTCAAAAAGAAACCAGGGGTTTGAAAAAATGTGGGTGTACTATAGGCACATCTCTGCTTAACCTTACGGGAAATACAGGGGTGATGTTATGTATGTTCTATCACATTGATTCAGAGGTTTGAAAAATTCTTCTTCAACGTTAACACTGGCTGAACTGTTGATCGATTGCCATTGAATAAGTGTTACGCAATTGCCCCGCTAGAAATTCGACGCGGACGAAGTCGCAGGCAGAAGCTGGTTATATTATAAGGGACTTTAAGAGCAGTGGTGGCCCCAGTTGTCATGGCCGCGACTTACGAGTTGTAGGTCGTAGGTTCGAACCTAAACAGGCGCTTTAATTTGTGTAAATAATTTCATCACCACTGCTCTCAAAACGGTGAAGGAAAACATCGTGAGGAAACCGGCATGTCTTAGAACTAAAAATTTTAAGACATATGACATCTACCAACCCGCACTGGGGCCACGTGGTGGGTTATGGCCCACTTTATCCACAGAGAGGAGGCCTGTGTCCCAGCAGTGAGAACATTATAGGCTTACACTACACCGCAGTTCAGGCACTATAAAATTCGAATTGGGTTTTTTTTTATATTTATAAAACCGGGCGTAAGTGTTGTATCACGTGACGTTCTGTCGGCAGGCGTCGTTTCTGCCAACCCCCCTGGTGAAATGGCGTGTGTGCATTACATGTTATAGCCCGAATTACTGATGAGGAAAAACTTCACCTATTCGTTTAGCAATTTAAACCGTCATCAACGAATGTTGAGTGAAATATGAATGAAAAATATGCAAGCTAAACCATCAGCTATGAATTACGGCGTAGATCAATAAAGGTAGCCAACCATATTCACAGTTGGGTATTATTAATTAATGAGGTTTTAAGTTAAGGCGTTGACAACTTTGGTTCTCTGCCGGATCACGCAATTTAAACCGTCATCAACGAATGTTGAGTGAAATATGAAACATATGCAAGCTGAATCATCAGCTATGAATTATGGCGTAGATCAATAAAGATAGCCAA
This sequence comes from Aporophyla nigra, assembly GCA_947507805.1. NCBI lineage: Eukaryota > Metazoa > Arthropoda > Insecta > Lepidoptera > Noctuidae > Aporophyla > Aporophyla nigra. Next base: position 6,101,730 of record OX382305.1, read on the forward strand.
CCATATTCACAGTTGGGTATTATTAATTAATGAGGTTTTAAGTTAAGGCGTCCACAACTTTGGTTCTCTGCCGGATCACCTAATTGGCTGGTAGCAGCTGAATAAGAGTTGCCGAGAATCGAGCTTAATGGCGTGCAATTGGAGAGGTCTATGTCCAGCTGTGGACTGCTATAGGCTGGTGATGAAGTAAAGGCGTGGTCAGCAGTAATACGTTTTAAATTGCGAGAACAGTATTAAGGCTCTAAACCAATATGTTTAAGGTGGATGCGTTAAAGTAGTTCGTAAAATTAATTTCTTAAGTTTTCTTTTTGCATGTAATTGGTTGTTTGTTGTTTAAAATATTATTCGCGAACATAACAAACATGGCTCTTTCCGATCCAGCCCGTCCTTTGCTGCCCTCTACCAGTGATGCCCTAATCCGAGGTCTGTACCCCACAGGGGGTGCCCTTAGCGAGTAGTCGCTCTAGATTAGGCCTTAATTTATTAAGGTAGCCACAGGCAAGTTCAGTTAAGCAGCCGACAACCTCATAAGTTAACCTGCGAGATGTAATTTCAAATTAAATAACAAATATGGCGGTACATAATTTTAATCATTAAAATTATCATTACATTTATCCCATTGAATGAGTATTTCACGAGAAAGTCATTGTATTGAGGATTTTAAGGATTATAATTCTGTAAATACATAAATGTTACTGTCGCGAATCATATTTTTAACCGACTTCAAAAAAAGCAGGATGTTCTCAATTCGACTGTTTTTTTATGTTTGTACCTCAGAATTTTTGACTGGGTGAACCGATATTGATTATTCTTTTTTATTTGAAAGCTGATGCTTCCCGTGTGGTCTCATTTTTCATTTGGTTCCATTCTGATAATGGGATCCATGTGAAAACCATATAAGTCTTAAATTTGCAAAAAGTATGTGCGCGACAAATGGACGAATAACGCGATTAGATTAGTGCAGGGTACATATTATCATAATTAACAGTAAAAAAAACCTTAAAAAACACTCCGAAGTGAAAAATAACTATAATTTTGGAAGTCAGTGCAAAAAAAAGCCTTAAATACAGATCCTAGGACACTGACTTCCGAAATTAAAGTTTATTTTCGCTTTGTAGTGTTTATTTTTAAGGAAGTCGGTTGTTTTTTTTTTGTCCTGGCGCTTTCCCCATAGTACTCAAACGGAGTTTTTGTCGCTGTAATTTAAATCGTTTAGATGGACTTTACTAACAAGGTCACAATCCTATAATTCGAAGCAGTTACTTCACACCACCAATTTCACCGACATGTATCACCTGCGGCACACATTTTTTATTTACCCCTCCATTTCAAACGCGGTAAGCAGAATTCCCAACGGTACCATACACTTATTTGGTTCACAGCGCTGGTATTTTGGAAATGACAACAAAATTAACCTTTCCATGTTATTAGACGCATGCAACTGCCTGCCCCCTGTTAAAATAGCGTGACGTACGTACGTAATAAATGAAGTGTGATAATAAAATTTGTAATAGAGTTTCTAAGAAAACGGGCATTACTTTATACCAAGAACTACCGCGAACGTTTGCTATTCTTAATTGCATACATAGTGTTATTAACTTCACAAATTCGTTTCGGCTCCGCGACATATTTTTATGGACGTAATTCCAAGTTAGTGCTACCGACAAATTACAAAGTTGTTGTATTTTAAAGGAGTCGCATTGAAATTGAATTTTAGCGAAACTTTAATTAGTTCGTTAGTTTTTGATGGTGGTTTTTGGATGAAAATCTAATGTTGGCACAACTGTGTCTCTAAGAAACTTGCACATGAGCAAATTAGAAGCGCGAAATAGACTCGAGGTTTTAGCATAAAAGAGCAAATGAAATGGAGAAAACTTTTTGCAGTACTGCTCACTTTTATATATATTTCAGACACGTTTCCAGTATTGCAATCACTCATTGGGAATATCGTAGATGTGATTACATTTATGAAATAACTACATACGTATATACATATATGCAAATGACTCTTTTTTTTGGTGGTTGGGAAATCATCAAATGACGTCTTCCGCTCTGGGCAGATTGGGAGGGCGTATCAGACTTTTATTGACTAAAACCCACCCGTGTTCCTTCAGTTGCCCATGTGCCAGGGCCACGGTTTCTCTTTCGAACAAATCTCGCGACCATGGCAGATGCAAATAACTCTGACTGTAATTTATTTAAAGAATCATATCTATTTTCATATCATGGTTGAATAACTAATTAATGAGTAAATACTCGAAAGAGAACATAGAAAACCTTTTCGATCATCAGTATAACATCATTATCACCGTACTCTTGCCGTTTTACCAATTTATAGGTCTTTGCAACATGTATTTTTCTTCCATACTTCTCTATTCCTCCTCATCTCGGTAGTCACTTTTTTCTTATCATATATACACACAGTCTATCTATCGTTTTTTGGTCTCCTCTTATGGCCATCGATATTCACATTTAAAGCTTTCCTCATGACATTTTCCCCGGTCCTCCGTATCACGTGTCCATACCATGACATCCGATTTCCGCACGACTTTTCAGTTACCGGTGCTACTTTTAGACTTCCGTGTCATCATTGCTATATAGACGTAGATATAGGTACCGAAGTCGAAACCACCTAACCCTTCAAAGGCAGCTATCTATGCAGAAGATTAAGCTCACTGATTAGCTTTCTGCTGAGGATTGGTCGATGCAGTCACCTGCACGCCGGAACAGACAAACAACATAATTCATATAGGCCGTTTGTAGTGCACCCAGCTTTGCGCACTCCTATGCGGTGTACCGCATTGCCGCCGGGAATTGATACCTCTCTAAGCAACTGCTTATTTCACACGTACACTGAATGTTTGTCTGAGTATGTGTGTGTGTGGGTGTGTATCAAAGTACACAGATAAGTTAACGATATCATGTACACGTTTGATAGACGGATTTGGTAATCTAAGTTTGGCACAGTTGTTTTGCAATTTGTTTTTAGTTTAACTTACATAAAGTTCTTAAATATAGAAATACTGGCAATACATGACATTATGAAATTCTTATTAATAGAAGACTTAGTAGCGGGGACCAAACTAGGCACAGACTATATCTTGGTGACCCAAACACTGCACCGAGTTAATAATTCGGCTAGCGCAAGATTGTTATTGATAAGTTCATTAGAAAATTCACAATAACGAGAATACAAAGAAACGAATCTATACTTTATATAATATTATAGAGCTGAAAGTTTGTTTGTTTGTTTGATTGAACGCGCTAATCTCAGGAACTACTGGTCGGAATTGAAAAATTCTTTTTGTGTTGGGTAGCCCATTTATTGAGAAGGGCTATAGGCTATATAACATCATGCTACGGTCAAAAGGAGCAGAGCACCAAACGAAAAATGAACGAAAATTGACAGGCAATTCGATGTGACGGGAAGGGGAGCGAAAATTTGATGCGGACAAAGTCGCGGGCAGAAGCTAGTTAACATATATAATACATACAAGACCACACTGAAGCACTAAATATAAATGCAAAAACTAAATAGAAATAAATGAAAGCACTGAATGGATGAAGTAACTGCCACATAAGTAAGAAATAAATAATTTATTTACAAACAATCTTAGTCTGGGTAACATCAATGTTGTTTTAATAAAATATAGTCTATGGCTATTACAGTAAAACCATTCGATACGCTTCCCTGCCGAATCGAATTAATCAATTTTATCAAAAGAGATCTCTAAAAGCTGTTCACAAATCCAAAACCCGAAAGAATTGTCAGTTTAAATCGAATAGACAACCGCTTTTCTTACGACAGATTTAAGCTGTCGTTGGCAAGCAAATTAGTAATTGTAAATATATTATCATATTGGATTTGACAACCTGTCGAATGGTTGTAAATAGCTATGCAGATGAGTCAGACCTCGACACACGTCGGTAAATTTATTACTGTTCGTCTGTTTTATACATTTTCGGACCAAACTAAGATGCTGATTTGCAATAGGCTATATCGTCGTTGCAAATTTAAAATCTCCTATGTGTAAAAAGTAACTTTTCGAGAAAAAAAAAAAAAAACTGTTTCCTGAAAAAGAAACTGAGGAAACATTCTTATTTTTTTTTAGATGTAAAGTGTAAAGGACTTATAATGTATTGAGATAGAATTTGTCGTATATCAATGTGTCGTTCAGCGTATATTTATATAAATTTAATTATTTTTCTGCACATAGGAGATTTAAGTTGCAACTTTTTGTCACATAAGTGGTTTTACAGTTTATTACATCAGGCACATAGGAGTTTTCGATGGTCAATAAACATGAGATTTTATTAAATTAGCGAATATTTTAACGATACATTAAGATATTCACATATGAGTTTTTGCAATAGGTAGGTATACAAAATCGCTTTTAAAATATATGCATAGCTCGTATTTGTGAAAATTGTTACATAAGAGATTTTAAATTTGCAACGACGATATATAAGATAGTTAGTAATTGTTCCGTGTGATGCCGGACGCAAAGAATAGCAACATCCTGTGGGGTAGTTGCGGAACTTTTTATCGATAGGAATTGATTTAATATTCATAGTTAAACAACATTCATTGCGTTATTTACGTTGCTGAGCCGACAATTTATTCGAACAAATGACGCACTGGTTTAGAAATAATCTTCAATCCCATTCAGATTCTGATAAATTGTGCGTTTCGCAATTAGGGTACAGTTTGTTCCCATGGGTGTCGTAAGAGGCGACTAAGGGATTTACTTGAGAATGGGCAGCAGCGTTCTCTATGCATTTTACTACCATATTGCGATCGCCAACCCGCTTGTCAAGCGTGGCGATTATAGCAAACCTCTCCCACATTGGGGGAGGCCTTTGTCCAGCAGTGGATGTTTTTGGGTTGAAATGATGATGATGATGATGATGATAATCACCATCACCATCACCATCTACCTCATTGTAGCGCGTTCGTATAAGACAATTCCATCACTGAAAATCAACCCAATTAAGTCGTTTGCTAAATATACTTTTGACGTACATATTTTCCTATTCTCCTATAGTCCCTAAGATAAGTAAATTCCATCTCTTTATACATATATGTTAATTCTAAATCCCTCTGTAGACATTTCATCGAGTATACACGGTGTTCAACAAGGGTATCCTTGATACGGGTACCCGTTAATAAATCAAATATACTCGCACAGATTAACTGAATTAAGCTGGCCAGAAGTTGATCCATGATTCAGACTTAGTGCTATATTTAATTAAGAAGTTATTTAGTTCCTCGGGGATTCCTTTCTTCAGTTGCTGAAACTTGAAAGGTACTTAGATGACTTTTTATGTAGTGGAGTGGATGTTAGTACTTCAGTGGACAAGGATAAGTATCTACATTATCTAGTTAGTCGTTTCTGGTAAGACGGTGGATACTTTTAGCTTGGTCCACCAACTGTAAATGTTTACGTTCAACATATTCAATGATTTTGAAAAGTACTCAATGACTTGTCAATAAGCCGTATTTCCATTTTTTATTTAAGAACTGATTTTGACAGAACCCAGTAGGACGTAACCCACCTGTATAGAATGAAACAGAAAGTCTTTTTTCTTATAGAAAAATTGAATTTTTCTCAAAGCAGAGTTCCATTATAAATGAAACTTTTTGTTCAGATTTAACAAAACGCCACATTTCTAGCGTAAATTAAGAGTAGTTTAAAAAACATATTTTTAGGTTTAAAAAAATGGTGAAAACTTTTCAGAATGCCAAATTTCCTTTAGACGTCGATACAGAAGATCTTATTTCAAGCAAAATGATATATTCCCAAATGAAATTATATTCAAAATCAAGTAACGCTTTCATTATTTTAATTTGCCATTGTAAAGATTTTAGTGCATTTTGGGGCAAAAAAAAAGAAAATGCGTATTAATAGGCAATACAGAAATTCGTAATTTAAAATAATTGTATCTAAATATAAATGAGGCTTTTAGAAAACACACTCCTCAATGCGGCAAGGTTTTCATGTGGTGAACCGTAAAATTAATTGATAAAGTGCGTACGCAGTCGATTTACGCTCAAATCCCAGTCATTTGAGCATTTCGTCGTCATTACCCGCACTTAAAGTTAAAAGCTCCACGATTTTGATAAGGCACTCGTGAGCCTTTTTATGAAGGTAGCTTTTATTGTGATTTTCTTTAGATTTCAACATTTTTGTCCCGTACAAAGGAGTTTAGGTACGCTGAGAATGCTTTACGAGTTTTCACTGAACACTTAGTTTCCTTAGTATTCCGATCTTACTATACTCCATTTGTTTAGGTAGTTAACTAAAGGTAAACAATCTTGATATGTCTTTTTATATAAAATAAATCGTATAAAAGACCAACAAATATTATTTAAATTAAGTTACTTACCTAACATCGGTTTAAGTAAATACCTAATTGTAAACATTTTTAGATTCAATTTTTAGACAGTTTTTTAGATAAAAGACATGTTAAGATTGTTTACATTTAGTTAACTACCTAAACAAATGGAGTATAGTTGTCGTTTTTTCTTTTGTAATATTTTTTTTTTGGTTAATCTATTCCTTACGTTCAAACTAACGCCTAAAAAAATTTTTGCAATCAATTAGACATGATTGTGGATAATGCCCTCACAATCAGAATCCATATCTTCCATTTCAAATACATATAGCCGTTATAATTCAAAATGAAGATGACCTACATATAACTAAGTTGATTCATCAACCGTCAAGCTGAACAATATTTAGTTATCAAGGATTGCTACTAGGCACAAAAGTGTCGGGTTGCAAGTAAGTAGAATATAAAGCTATGGTGTCGCGATTGTGACCCGAGATTCCTTGAACTGAGTCAGACACCGTGCTCCGAATGATAAGTACCGGCATTGGTTTCTGTCATGGCCATTTGACAGCTATAAAATATTACTGTTTTGTCACGATCTCGATGTCTTAGGATGCGTAGGTGGATAGGCGTTGTTTCGTTTAAGTATCTTTTGCAATATTATTTTTTGACGACTTTATTTCTCTTTCGCGGATATCGTTTTCCGCACGGAGTTTTACTGGGAATATTTTCCCCGGAGAGTTGCCTAACGGTAATGGATGCACTCATGATAGAAATAGGAGAAATCATAGAGTCGTGAAGCTTTTTGGAATAATGTAAAAACCTTTTGATGGGATAGAAAACATAAAAGACGTACCTACTATAGACATTAACGCAACCAATAATACAGTATCGATCAAATTAATCCAAACGAATGAACTAGGCCAAAACGTCTGCAAAAAAACTAATAAAGCCCCGAACACTATGAAATCATTTTTTATTCAAATTCATTAAATCCATTACGTTGCGAAAAGCGTGTTATTTCTCAGCGAATGAAATCTCTTCGGATCCACAAATTATAGGGCAGACCACACATGTTTCTACTTAATTGCAGAGGCAATGTCTCACACACGGCGTCACGATAATTCGGTGTTCGTGACTGTACATTTTAATATTCTTGTCTGAGACGCGTTGCCATGCGTTGATACATCGATATTTATGAGAGAGGTGTAAAGGTCTTTCATATGGTTGTAATGTCGCTGCGACATAGCAGGTAGAGATTTTTTAAGGTACTCATGTGTAGATTTTTTGATTGATGAGCACGGAAAGTCGGAGATTCGACGCGATTGAATAGAAAACGTCATCATTGTAGTCACACAGATAACTTTTTTTACATATCTAATGCCAGTTTTTGTCCAAGATCGTCTTTCATATCTATCGGTATCATGAATGGCACTTCAATTTTTTCTCAATATAACCGTTTTTTGAGCGCATCACTTCCGCACAACTAGCTCTTTGTCAAACACTCCAAACACAACGACTACGCAAGCAAGATATAGCGCACAACAAAAGGCCAACTCCCTTTGGGTTAATCCTTTAATTGTTCGAACACAATAAATCCTTAAACTCACCCGAACGGGTCGCAAAAAACATACGTTGACAGTTGTATTATTCATAGCGAATCGTTTGAACGAACAGACACGTATGTATTGTGTGGTCGACCTTTATTTCAAGCTCTTCCTTTCATTTTGCCCCAACAGTAACAACGTATGGATAATACGTTCTCTGTTCGTCGGCTCTCTAATACATTAGCAATGTTAATATACGATAATCGTGTTTATAATTGATGCTTTAGTATTGAATGAGTCTCCTTGTATGTGAGGGACCACTTCAAAGCTCGATGATTCCAGCAGGACGATTATATAGGTATAAACGACTCAAAGGATTCAATGTTAGCCACGTGAAATAATCTCTTATGCGGGCGGTTTGCGAATTCAACCCCTATTTGATCTCGCAGTCTTTTTTGAGTCGTGAGTTGTATTTGAATTTAAATATTTAATCACTTGTTTTTAAACTTTATGTCTGAGTAATTTAGTATAGAGGTTTTTAACGAGTAGGTTGACTACGAATAATAAAGAAAAGTCATTCGTGAATTACATGAACGAGTGGCTTGTTTTAAAGAAGTAGTAGAGCTAAAACATTTTTTCTTGGGCCTGTTAAAAATTATAGTCAGTAAGTTATTGTAATATTAGTATTACCTGCCTTCAGGTTCTAAAATCGAAGCAGTTTTTATGTAACTTATAAGATGGATATCGTGAGCTATTGGTAACGTAGCGACCCGGCAAATTCCTTTACTAAAAGAAATCGTTGAAAAGGTACCAAAGTACCAACCACCTAGGCACGGATCACTTGTAACCACGGATTCAGCACATGATTCTAGACCCTAGCGCAGTATATATTGCTAGATTAAAGAAAAAAAATCGATGCCATATATTTTGACAGCGTAGTTTTCTATGAAACATCCGTTTTCCTTTCTTGATGTCTGTTAAAAAATTCTGCACTACAATCGTGTGCTGAATTCATGGTTACATTTTGCGTGTCTATGTCTTTGCCACCCCGTATATTTAAAATGAGAATGACAAATCGATTGAGATAAATATATACCTATACTGAACAAAACCCAAATATAACAATCCTGTAACACAAGTTAGTGACGTAGATGAGGATATAACAACTATACTCCATTTGTTTAGGTAGTTAACTAAAGGTAAACAATCTTGATATGTCTTTTTATATAAAATAAATCGTATAAAAGACCAACTAATATTATTTAAATTAAGTTACTTACCTAACATCGGTTTAAGTAAATACCTAATTGTAAACATTTTTAGATTCAATTTTTAGACAGTTTTTTAGATAAAAGACATGTTAAGATTGTTTACATTTAGTTAACTACCTAAACAAATGGAGTATAGCAACTCTAAACGAAGCGTTTAAATCGTAACGGTTTTTGATTTACAAACTACCTACTATCAATGAATAATGTTTAATTGACATATTCCATCAATACCCAAAACAATCTACAACGCTAACCAATAAACATAACACACCTAAAACTTTGAATTATGACGAACAAATCGACCAAACCTTTGACCCAGATCTGCCAATAACTCAACACAAACCATCTTCAAGGTAGATAAAGGACAACCTTGGTTGTACTTGTACTGTCGACGGTTCAATGGGCCTTATGGTGATTTCATGGCGTATTGGCAGGATGAGGCCGATCCCATCATTGTTTGCTAGCACATAGGTGGGCGAAGGTACGCCATATTGAGTGCTTTGGAATGTCCGCGTTGAAAAATGAAGGCGAAACACGATAGCAAGATTGATTGTGGCGATACCGAATTGGTGCCTTTTAATCATTTTCTTTTTTGTGAAAATGTGGCTGAATTTTTTTGTGGAGTTAATGTGTCGATGTGTATCGTGCCGGGAATCTATTCTTAACTAGCTTGGTAAAGGATTTTCTAGTTGGTCGACGTACACAAGGACGAAAAAATACCGCAGGGGGATTTTAACGCGCACTGGTTTTTCGACTCTCGTTGTTGAACCTAACATTGTGAATCCAACACAGTACATCTCTGCTGACATTTAAAAAATAACAGTATTTGAAATGCAAAATAGAAAATACAAAATACCTATTTCCATTTTGTATTTAAATACTTTTTTTAGAAAGCATTTTATATTTTATTTGAAATACTTTTTAGGACATATTTTGTATTTGCAAAATGCAAAATACTTTTTGCTAAGTTTTGTAAACATCAAAGAATTAATATAATTAATGTGATGAGAAATGGTACTTGTTTTTCTCACTATGGCAACACTGAATTGAACTGCTTTCTTGTCAGGCCACTTAGATAATTAGTTTTACTTTTTTCTTATGGTGGCATGATTATGAGACCACACAGGAGAAAGATGAGCGACAGTGTATTTGAGCAAATTATTTTATTAAAATATGTTATGTAAATTTAATTGAAGTAAGTTATCACAGTAAATTTACCAGCCTGTTAGCTGACTGAAATAAATAAACTTTTTAACAAAATCAAGATACTTTAAAACTAAAAGTATTTTATTTTAATAAAGCATTTTGTAAATACGTATTTTACATTTAGTATTTTAAATATAAAATGAAAAACTATTTTGTATTTGAAATAAGAAAATACAAAAGTATTTGCATTTTGCATTTGAATACATTTTATAACCTATTTTGCACATCTCTGCATCTCAGCATGTCAAGAAACATAGTGTGCGTATTGGGGGACTGTCTTATGTAACTTAGACGTTCTAAAAGTGCCAATTCTCAGCCTAGTTTGAATAAATGACTTTTGATTTTGATCAACCTAAGTTGAAGTGGAACAGAAATGAAGTAGAATATTCGACAATATTGGTTAGACGAGACTTATTTTACAAAGCGTATTGATACATATGAAATGAAGGCACAAATATGAGTGCCTGAATTAATGATCTCCCACATTTAATTAATGTGCGTATAACAATGAGTAATTAGCTGCCACATATGCTACATTTTATGTCCAGCAAATGTTTCCACAAAGGTAGATCAGCCATTTTGTGTATCACATACGTATTTAAAACAAAGATAATAGAAAAAAAAAATGAATTCCAAAAAAGACACTGAACAAAGTGAAAAATACCTTTTCGGAAGTCCGTGTCTTTGACCAAAAACAATATAGCAAAAATATTGTTTTTTGGCACCGACTTCGGAAGTAAAAGTTATTTTTCACTTCGTAGTGTCTTCACCAAACTACGAACTTGACCTAATGTGTCCATACTTTAATTACACTCTTTCATGAAAAATAATAATTTTTCAAATCAGTTTATAAATGACGGAGTTCTTAGGTAACAAACTAAGAATCTCCTCCTTTTTTGAAGCCGGTAAATTATACTCAGTCACAAAACGGTATCTCGTTTCTAGTCGACTGATATTCAAAGCACACGAAGCCTCAATGCCCGTAATTAGTTCCCAAATGTTTATCAAACTCCTTTAAGCCACTTTGAGCATTGCTACTGAATGCCACTCAACCCTTGAGGGCGGCGGCGACCTCTCGCGTCCGGCCCTGGTGCGAGCCATGGTACGGAGCGAGAGGGCATGGGAAGCCGTCACCTCCTTCTGCGAAGCAGTAATGCTCGCGAAGGAGGAGGCGGGGCGCGTGAGGGAGTGGCAGTCTCTGCACTCTCACGTCCCTAGCCGCCGCAGGAGGAGACGCCCCGGGCGTCGGGAGTCGATAGCGGACTCCCGGCCACCGTAGGCGCGAGCTTGCGGGTGGCGAGCAATGGGTAGCTCGCCGCCCGGTAAGGATCAGGCTCGGGTCGACGGCGCGTAGTGTTCCACGCGCGCCTCAAAGAGATGTCAGCAGCAATGTAGGGGTCTGCTAGGACCGATGCCTGCCAGGGTCACGAGATTGTTCGAAAGAGATACCGTGACTCTGGCACATGGGCAACTGAAGGAACACGGGTGGGTTTTAGTCAGTAAAAGTCTGACACGCCCTCCCACTCCGCCCAGAGCGGGAGAAGTCATTTGATGATTTCCCATCCAAAAAAAAAAAAAAAACCCTTCACTACATAAGAGTGTCCATTAACCCGTCCGTCGCGAGCTAACGTTACCTACTCCACCACGTTTATGAGTAGACAGCGCCATCTATATGAAACCCGAAACGATTGTTTAATTGCACTCCACCCGAGGGATCCATTCTACTGATCGGGGTAAAAAATAACGGCTATCCACACGATGGCGTCGGTTATTTGTTGAGCGTGGAAATTGAGATAACAAATGTATTTTTGTTTGATTAATGCAAAGGCCTGTTGGATCTCGACGAAATGTAGATTACGCTATGTGCTTTATTATTAAAAATAAATAAATAGTATATTTTTTACGGCTAGTCGACGTACCCATGGACGTGATAAAAACGAGGCACGATTTTTCGTGGCCTAGATCTTTAACACACTGCGGCTTTAGGGCTGCGAGTTGAAAATCGAACAGTAAACATTGTTCGATTTTCGTCGCGCTGAGATGCATTCTGTCAGATTCATCGTCTATCGGGTTTTTGGTTCAACACCATGAGTCCAGTGCGAGAAAAATCCTGCCGCGATTTTATTACGTCCGTGTGTACGTTGACTGACCGTAAAAATAAATGCTGTTTACATTAATTTTTTTTCCGTTTCTATTGCAATCAAGGGCGTTCAAAGTGAATGAAGTCCAATGCGTGCATCGACTTGATAGCATCGTAATTACTTAATACTCTCTCAATCTTAATCTGAAGCATTTTGCTAATCCAAATTTTTAGAACAAAAGTACTCGTAAGTATGAAGCAATCTTCGTACATACGAGTAAAATTCTAAATAATATATCGTCTCTACAATATTTATACGCCATGAATGTTGTTGAATGAATAAAATGAACATGCAACATTGAAATTTGGTTTTGTCCTCAAAATACTAATTCAGGCACTAATCTGAATGGTCCTCATATTATCTGACCAAGATAATGTTTAAAGGATTCTGAGTCTATTTCGATGTTTCTTCTCAGAGTTGTCGGATAGAAAAGATCGACCGCAACTTATTTTATTTTTAGGACTCCGCAGCAGTGTTCAGACTCTTTTAGTATTAAAAAGCTGTATATAATTTGGCATGGATATATATATAATAGTCACTCCGACAAGTGGAAAAATAAAATGATGAAAAAGAAAACTATCACGGCTAAGTAGGCGAAGTTTTGTTGGCTAAGAAGGTAACATAATACTCGACCAACTTACATTTGGTAGAACATTTTTTTTTTTGGGATAAATTCATTCCAACTACGGGACCCTTCATTGCATGGTCTGACACGCATTTGATCAGTTTTATTTTAACGTGTAAATGTGTTTCTTAAACCAAATTGAGTGGTGAAATATATTATTTATAATTTATCATATACTATGAGGAATGCCAGCAGCATCCTTCACTTCTGTATCACTCTGTCACCAACCAGTCTACTGAGCGTAGTGTTAAAGGCAATTTCCCATTTTAACCTTTATTGGACATCAACTTTCACGATACCATGAATACAAAAGCTTGTTTTGTTTTTCATGAACTTTTTAAAACATTCATAACAATGTTGTTAGTCAAAGGCTAACAAACAAAGTTAAATTTCGGCGGGTCGCATCGCAACGCAGCGCATTGTAAGAATTCCCCATCATCTCTTTTGTACATTTTCTTAGAACTAACTGAGACTCCTATGCATCACAGGGTTTCTTTTTCTGTGACTAGTCTTTACCCCCGTTTCATGTATGCTCGGCTATCCTCGTCTTTGTTCGCCAGATGTTTCGGTTCTGTGTGGTTAAAGTCGTTCGAATGCGCTTGCTTCAGGTCGTCGTTAACCTTCATCCTTCAAAATCTTTCAGATTCTGATTGGTCGTGTGTTACGCAATTAGGGTGGCGGTCAGCATTGAAATCAAAAGCAAACATTTCACAATCTTTCGGGATACGCTCCTTCCATCACAGATTTCATCCACCGCTTTCTACCAGGCGAGATCGAGAGCTGGTCTATCTTGCTATCCTACTAACGTGAAAGTTTGATGAATGGGCAGTTTGTTACTCAGTCACGCACAAACAGCCGAACCGATTTGAATGAAATTTGCCACACAGATAGTCTTTTACCTGGATTAACACGTAGTATACCGTTTATCCCGGTACTACGTTCTCCTCGGATAATTACCGACTTCAATACGGGCAAAGTTTCGGGCGTGGAACTGCAGGCGGCTACTACTACTACTGTATTTTTGTAACGAAATTTTTGAACGTGATTTTCGCCCCCTTCAAAACTTCGGAATAATTTGAACCTTTGCACACTTATCAAGGACCGATGATAGTACCTACAATAATTTGAACCTTTGCACACTTATCAAGGACCGATGATAGTACCTACAATAATTTCATAATGATTTTTAGTTTTTTAAACTCTTAATTATTTGTATAAAAATACGTTGTGCTGCGATCCGATGCGGATATAATGTGCCCTTAGCTTAATACTGACCGCCGGTTTAACGTTATCAAGTGTGGAATAAAGGGTGCATTGTATACCTATAGACACCCTATACTTATGAACGTTTGAAGTGTCCGATTTCAGCTAATTACGAGTGTGAGCGTTCGTTCATACATAACAGATGCGTAATGTGTTAGGGAATATTTTAATGGTGATTATTATTTTAATTATAGTGCTAAATGAGTTTGTGTTATTCGGGTTACTGAAACTAATGAAATAATTAAACTGTGTAGTATAATTCGGTATTGAAACTAATAAACGAACAAATCACATTATGTTTTATAACATACTTACTGTGAATTTCACCACACATACATATTCCGCCTATAATGTTCCCACTGCTGGGAGGCTGGGACACAAGCCCCTGTCTTTTTGAGAGGGAGTGGGCTGTAATCCACCACGCGGGCCCAGTGCGGGTTGGTAGATGTCACATGTCTTTGAATTTTTGGGACCTTTTTTGGAACATTTCGGTTTCATCACGATGTTTTCGTTCACTGTTTTGAGAGCAGCGGTGATGACATAAATGATACAAAGTAACCCGAATGGCTGGGTTTGCACCACCGACGTACAACTCGTAACTCAGGACCGTTACTACTGCCACCACTGCTCTAAATTTCGAATTTAAACAATAAATCAGAATGCAATCATCTAAGCCACATCAAGACCTGTCAGTGTCATTATTGTCGACGCCGCCGCGCCGTCATCATTACGTGTTTAGTGATAGTTTAAGTTTTGTTTTATAGATAATGGTGCCAATTCCCTTGTTCACAAACTAAACTAAATTTAAGTTCAGTGCATCTTCTTCATTGTATTTCATTAAGAAGAGGAGAAAAGAAAAAATTTAGTTTAGTCCTATCAAATTAATCAACGCTCCATACAAGTTTAGACGTGATTAAAAACTTGCCTACTAAAATTACGTCAATTTACGTCAAGTGCTGATTAATTTGACAGGACTAAACTAAAATTTATCTTCTGTCCTTTCCTTAATGAAATAGAAAGAAAAAGATGCACTGAACTTAAATTTAGTTTAGTTTGTGAATAAGGGAATCGGCACCATTAGCTGTCCGTACAGACGTTGTCCTGATACCTAGAACTCGATAGCAGCGCCATCTGTCGGGCTGATTTGTGAATCTAAACCATCCAGGGTGCTAAATGCATACAAAAAAAAACCGGCCAAGTGCGAGTCGGACTCGCGCACCGAGGGTTCCGTACAAACCTGCAGGTCATCATCATCATCATTCGTCATCATCGTTTATGAAATTAAATGTTTGTTTTTTTAATTTTTATATTTGAGTTGACTGAATGAAAGGTAAATTGTGGTTTACGATTTATGACGTATTAAAAAAAAACTACTTACTAGATCTCGTTCAAACCAATTTTCGTTGGTAGTTTTCATGGTAATGTACATCATATATTTTTTTTAGTTTTATCATTCCCTTATTTTAGAAGTTACGGGGGGGGGGGGACACACATTTTACCACTTTGGAAGTGTCTCTCGCGCAAACTATTCAGTTTAGAAAAAAATGATATTAGAAACCTCCATTTCATTTTTAAAGACCCCACACGTAAGGGTTTGATTAAAAATTTTTTTTGTGTTTCAGTTCTATGTATGGGGAACCCCAAATATTATTGTTTTAAAAAAAAATGATATTAGAAACCTCAATATCATTTTTGAAGACCTATCCATAGATACCCCACACGTATGGGTTTGATGAAAAAAAAAATTTTGAGTTTCAATTCTATGTATGGGGAACCCCAAATATTATTGCTTTTTTTCTATTTTTGTGTGAAAATCTTAATGCGGTTCACTGAATACATTCACTTACCAAGTTTCAATAGCACAGCTCTTATAATTTCGGAGAAAAGTGGCTGTGACATACTCGGACAGACAGACAGACAGACAGACAGACAGACAGACAGACATGGCGAATCTATAAGGGTTCCGTTTTTTGCCATTTGGCAACGGAACCCTAAAAACATTCAAATTGGTCCAGCCGTTTAGGAGGAGTTCAGTGACATATACACGTACAGTAGAATTATATATGTATATATAAAGATGTATTAGTTTATAGTTATTGTATAATATTATTTATGTATTGTGTTTTTATGGGCCTTCATAATCAGCCCATATTGTTCCCACTGCTGGGACGCAAGCCTCCACTCGGTGAGAGGGAGTGGGCCGTAATCCACCACGCGGGCCCAGTGCGGGTTGGTAGATGTCACATATCTCTGAATTTTGGGCCTTAGTTGCCTGAAATAAAGAATTGTATTGTATTGTATTGTTGTGGATGCAGCTCTTGAATGCGACGTGCTTTAGATGTGCCTAATCGCACTCGTTTTTTACTTCACCAAACGTCATAATTTACTTTAATTATGGCTTTGTTTGTTTACGGAGAATCACTGACTCCTAAGTCACAGTTATCTACACCTAGTTTAGGAGTCAGAGGATCTAAATTATTGTGATCTAGTAATAAGCCTTAAGTGATCTTAGTATTATAGATATTTTAAGGTGATGGCTTGTGGTGAAATAAAAAAATTATTTACTAGAGAAATTTTATGATGCCCAAATATTAATGAGTCTACTTTCTTTAGTGTAGCTGAGAAATTAGTTGACGTTCGCGTGGACGTAATAATATCGTGGAGGGATATTTTCGCGCAAAGAATCTTCAACGCGCTGCTTAGGATAGTTGAAAATTGAATACTGTGTTTTTTGACATGCTGAGATGAACTCCATTGGATTCTCAATCCTCGGTTGCACTCCAAGAGTTGATATTACAATGCGCGATAAACTCCTGCCCCGATTATGAACGTCCACATTATAATTTGCACTAGGACTAGGGTTCATGATTTCTCGAGCTTTTTAATTTCTCGGGTCTCGAGAATTCTCGAGGCTAATTTCTCGGGGCTTCTCGGGTTGTCGAGAAATTTACATTTACGTACGTTTTCTCATATTATTTGGTTCCGTACGTCAACAAATTCAGTGGTATTCCTCTCAAATAAAAGTCTCAAATTAATTATAAAACTTTTATTGATTAAATTCAAAAACGTTAATCTTATGAATAAGCTTTAAATTCCTAATTAACTTTAAAAAAAAATACAGAAATAATATTATTCAGACTCATAATTATAATGACAGCACCATTTTTGGCTGGTTTTTTACTGTTATACCCAGGCCTGCTTTTTTTGGGTGTATGTACTTACACCTGAATTTGTAGATGCTTCAGATTCGGATTCTTCTTGGGTCCCGCATTTAGTAATATTGTTTTATGCACATGTGCTAAATGTCTCACCAACCCGCTAGTATTTGAACCTTTGCAAGCAATGGTTTTTGGGCACTTTAGGCATTGCGCATTTGCAGATTCCTTTTTTTAATATTTCCATACTTTTGATGCTTCCATCTTTACTGTTATAGTAACGTTTCGGTAAAATCTATAACAAACGCAATTCAAATTAATAATAAGCCCTTGGATTAATATGTGATACACACACAACACAACTGGCAATGTTCGTCTCACAAATTTAAAATTACACATTAATTAATTTCAAATTACTTACATAAGAAAAACATATTAGAATAATTAAACTCAAGCTTGTGTGTTGTTGTTTTACAAAAATAGGAAATATAATTAGACTAAGTAGTATAATTAATGTATCGGTAGTTATTTTATGTATTAAAGTTTGACTAAAAAATAATAGAAAAGAACAGATAGGTTAGGTACTACTAGGTACCTAGTAAAATTTAAGATCATATTTAGATTATATTATTGATAATAATAAAGCCATGATGTGTCAATAAAAGTGAAACGACTTACCTGTTTGATTACAATTTATCACGTAATCTGTGAAACACTCACTACGTAAACTATACTTGGCTAGAGTCGAAACACGAATGAACGTGTAAAAACGACGCCGCAGAGCGCTTGCAACGAGATCATAGGGTGCCGCTACGCTTTGTTCACGCAACACAACAAAGGGCAATTTAATTTCTATATAGGTACATGATTTCTCGAGTTCTCGACTTTTCTCGAGCTTGATTTCCCGGGAACAAAGCCCAACGATTTCCCGGGAATTCTCGGCTCGAGAATTCCCGGGAATGAACCCTAACTAGGACCCTAACTACGTTACGGACTTTTTATCACAATCCTTCGATATTCCTAATCCATTACTTCATATGATCAACAAATTTGTCTGCTCAACAACGTAAATTACGCAATGAATGTCTTTGAACTATCAAAATGGATCCCTATTGTTAGTGTGTTAACCAAACACCCCGCAGATGAAAAGTAAATTGTTTTTAGAACAAGTTACAAGAGCCGTGTAAACGCGAAATACATCCTATTTGATGTCGGATTAAGTTACGTGTTGTTATTGTTCATATTTACCGCAATTTATCTTTCATTTTCGAGAATTTAAATTGTTTAGAGAATATTATGCTTGTCAGCGCAAATTACAAGCGTAATATGAATATCAAAGTCGATAATCTAGTAGACATAGATCCCTCTACTTACTATAATAATTAATAGAAGATTAAACATCTATTGTTATTAATATTATTCACCGAGATAAGACGGCTCATGAACTTCAGGTGTTTTTTATATAAAATAGGTTCGGCCTTAATTTAATCACCTATTGTTATGCCGCCCACGCATCGGTATTTACAATTAGTCATCGCGAATAAATCTAGAATCAACTATAGATATACCGATTATTGATAATCGGTAGTTGGATGTACCGAGTTATTTAGACCCACGTTTTTCGCGCAAGTGATCTTAAACGCACTGTTCAGCGCGAAGAGTTGAAAATCGTACGATGTGTTTTTTCATCGCGCGGAGACTCATTCGCACTGCACTCTATTGGATTCTCAATGCTCAGTTCAACGTAGAGAGTTGAAAATCCAGAAGTAATCCCACCGCGATTTTGTTACGTTCGCGTGGATGTCGACTTACGCAGCACAAAAATCGGACAATTTGATGAAATAATAACGCAGATATTAGACGGCCTCATGGTTAAATGATATACCTACACAGCCGTACAGGTCGAACAAATGTTAAGCTACGCTGGCCGTGGTAAGTTCATGGATGGGTGACCAACATTCTACACCTCAAGCCGTAGGTCTTGGCTGGCATTTGTAGCTCTTTGACAGTCGTTACGGGTATTCGGGAACCCAAAAGTCTGACAGTCAGACTTATACTGTATCTTGTTACTCAGTAACTGGGTTGCGGATTGCGGAGTTCAGATAGGCAGTCGCTGAATCTAAGAAACTGTTATTCAGCTGCATCCGGTCTTACTCGAAGCCGACCCCAAAATAGTTCGGCAAAAGCTTGGCATATTGAATAAATCTAAAATCGACTAAAGACGTATCTACTATCGATAATCGGTATTTTGTAAGTCGATTGTACCGAGTTAAGTTACGTACTGCAATCACCGTACAAGCTGATGATTTAAACACATAGCTTTTATTTTTTCGTGTGTTTATTAATAACATGATGAAAACAGTAATTTGCGCTTCTTTTTAGGGGTCCGTCTTAAGAATATTAAAGTCTACCTTTATTCTAGGTGTACTTCATTGAAAAAATCGTAAATCTGAACCGGAAACTTGACGTTATAAGTAGGTAGTGGTCAATATTGACTGGCCTATTAGTCTAGTGGTTAGTGACCCTGACTGCTGAGACTGAGGTCGTGGGTTCGATTCCCACCCAGGACAAATCTTTGTGTGATGAGCACGATCATTTGTTGTGTCTGGGTGTAATTTATCTATATTAAGCATGTATTTAGAAATATATAAGTATGTTTATCAGTTGTCTGGTTACCATAGTACAGGCTCTGCCTAGTTTGGGATCAGATAACGATGTGTTGGTTGTCCTAAGATATTTATTTATTATTTATAATATGAACAGAGTATAGACATGGTAAAGATATCTAAGATCAATGCATACAAACGGTAAATATAATAAAATTGAAGTGCCTATTTGTAATGTCAAAATAATAGTTTTTTTTACTACATGCATATACTTATAAAAGTACACGTGTATACGCTACTTACCTAAATATAATAATAAAACAATTTTATTTTTGGCTGTCTGTCAGTATGTTTGTTCCGGCTAATCTCCGCAACGGATCGATCGATTTTGTCCCGGTAGCACGTTTCCGTGGGATATTCCGAGATACACGCGGGTGAAGCCACAGGCACAGCTAGTTTATATAGGTATACTATGAGCCAAAATTAGGTATCGCGAAAAATTAGCTGCCTTGTACTGATAGCAGAGAATAGCTAATAATGATCTTAGTGACCTCTTACAGGTCCTCATTTGTTGCTATTACACCTAGCAAATTAGAGTTTCTGCCTTGTTTCAATGTTGTAACAGCTTAGTTTATCGTACGGGATAAAGCAATCAATATGCAATCACAATATAAACGGATTTCACGGCCTTCGTATGAAAATCTCGCCAATAATGAGAAACGGAGATACGTTGTTCTTGTTTAAATGAAAGTAAGTAAATATCAAGCATCTAGTGTAGAGGACCAATCACCACTAAGTGTATTTTATATTAGACAAGCTTATGCTTATGCGGGGTTCGCCCGCATGGACGTTGAAAATTATTCCAACAACCGGGATAAAAAGTACGCTATGTGTTTTAATTCAGGTAATAAACTATTCTTGTGCTAATTTTCGTCCAAATCCGTTGGGCCGTTTTTGCGTTATTGAGTTACAAACATTCATATTTTAAAAGGAAATTGCAAATGCGAAAGATGTTTGTTATTCAATCATGCATCAAAAACGGGTGAACGCATTTAGGTGTAATTTGACACACAGATAAGTAGTAGTAATAAGTAGTTAACATATTTTATGTTCTTTATCCCGGTAGTTTGTTCCCGTGGGATTTTTTCCGACATCTACGCAGGTGAAACCACGAGAAAATGCTCGTAAATTATAAAGGAAGGTGTACCTAACAGTTAGCTTCTGGATAGTGGCGGGAAGATTAGAGCAGCTATCTACATTTCATATCATCATTCCAGAATCCCTGCTGGGTATACGCCTTGAACATATACCATATAACTCCCCTCCGTAAGCTCATTAAAGAAAAGAAAAACCTACGGGACCACCACCTTAAAAATCGATTCACTTGTTTAACCTTTGACACTGTATAATAACAGCAAGTGCAAAAGATCGTACATATTGAGCAATGAGTGATGAGGCTATGTGCCGTGGTAAATGTCTTGGCCATCCATCTGGCATCCGATAAATAACTATGAATGTTGTAACCGAAATAACCACTAACCTGATGGACTATCACTTACTACTATGCGTGGTGTAGTACTCTACCATACCGTGGGATCTTGCAATTTGTTATGCCATCTTCTTGTAGCTATGTAATATTTATTTGGGCAGCTGTAGACCATGCACTGCAGACACACGGCTACATATTTCCAGTTTTATCTGACCTCGCATATTGTATAGGCTTTTCGTACAATGAGAAGTCAGCTTATACTGGAAATGTATAAAGTACAGCTTGAGTTGTGGCCGTGCGTACAAGTGTGTTATTTGACAAATGATTTTATTTCTTTAAGTTTGTACAAACGCTTTTACTAGTCAATCATATTTTTAAAACTAGATGAGGTCGGCATTTCCTATCTGTTTACTCTCGAGAAGAAAGGCCGAAATAAACTCAGATCTTTTAGAGTCTAGAAAGGAAATATTTCTCGAGGTTTCACACGCGTGGATGTCGGAAAACATCCCACGCGATCAAACTACTAAAGACGATAAAATATATAGGTTATAAAGTACATATCTGTGAGCCAAATTACATCTTAATCCGTTCACTTGATAATATACAGATAAAGAGGACCTGTCCAGTCAGTGCACGCAATTGTCAGTAATCGTGTCTTCCTTTACTTGGCTCTGCAAAGTTCTACCATGTAAAATACATATCTTCTGATTTTGACAAGCGTAAGCGAAGTAATCCGTTGTAAAACTCTTATCATAATCAGCCTATATTGGTCGCACTGCTGGGAGAGAGGTGCCCCCCTCTCGGCGAGAGGAAGTGGGCCGTAATCTACTACGCGGGCCCAGTGCCGTTTGGTAGATGTCACATGTCTTCGAATTATTGGTTCGAGGACATGCTAGTTTCCACATGATGTTTTCTTTCACCGTTATGATATGAGAGCAGTGGTGATGTTATTATTTACACAAAGTAAAGCACCTGCAGTACCGTGTGGTGCCGGACGTGTACCGTGTGGTGCCGGACGTAAAGAATAACACCACCCCATTTCTTCCTGTGGGTGTCGTAAAAGGCGACTAAGGGACTTACTAGAGAATGGGCAGCAGCGTTCTCTATGTATTTTACCACCATACTGCGATCGCCAACCCGCCTGCCAAGCGTGGCGATTATGGCAAAGGCCCTAAATTGGGAGAGGCCTAAGTCCAGCAGTGGACATCCTACGGCTGAAATGATGATGATGATGATGAAAGCGCCTGCCTGGGTTCGCACCCACGACCTACAATTTGTGTGTTGGGACCGATACCACTGCGCCACCACAGCTCTCGTTGTAAAACTGTTGCATGTAAATTGTTGTACATAAAACGTTAAATAACTACTTAAACGTTCTTTGAGTTAAGTATAATGTTCCGTTAATTAATGAATTATTTGAAATATTCACACAACCTTGTGTATCATTGTCATGCACAAGATTGTGTTAGTAATTATGAACAATAAATGTTCTCTTACCGTCTTTATATATTTCTCACGACAGTAATCAAGGCAGTCATAGTATTTTGTAGCACTGATTACCTCTACATTAATATAGTGAAGTTGAAAAGCTTATCTCTGTAACCACGAATCGATATAAAAAAATCTTTATACTTTTATATTTCATAGACCAATTTTTAAGGAAAGTTATAAGTACTTAAGCTATTAGGACTCTTAAGAGCGGAGCAAAAAGAATGAAATCAGAAAGAACGCTAAGAGAAAACGAACTAACAGCGCGGGTGGGCGATGCGATGCGACGCGGTGAGCCCGATCAACCGCATCGCGTCGCATCGCCCGCCCGCCAAAATGTCACGCGAATGAAGTCACGGGCTAGTACTTTAGACATAATAGCTACGTTCAGGATAAATAATAATTACGTCATACCTTTACTTCATTCATTCAGTTCATTGGTCACGGCTGAATTTGGCTGATCCTGATGAAATTCCGTAACTCACTTGATTGAACTATTTCCCCATAATCTGCTTTTCATAAAATTAATCGCCCGAAAGTTGATAAGCTCTTTTCTAATAACAAAATGGTTTTCTACATTCCAATTAACGTTTTCATGCATGTTATAAGCTTGTGAATAAAACAGGTATGTACCTACCTATAAAATAAATACTCAGTTTAATTTCAATCAACCTGCCACGCCTTTACCCAACTATGTTGAGGTCCGCTTCCAGGTTAGCAGAATACAGTTGAATAGTAGTATTTTCTTATCCGATGTCCACAACCCAGTTACTGGGTGTAACACTATAATACGATACCGCTTGGTAAGGCTGGAAGTCAGACTTTTGGGCTTTTGACTAGGAACCCATATATTGTCTACATTCGCACGGATGTATAAATATCGTGGCAGGCTTTTACGGCACTGGATCTCTAACAGTATATTTTTTCGATGTCCTGGGACTCAGTTGGATTTCTAATGCTCGGTTCAACTCTGAAAGTCGAAAATACAGTGCGCGATAAAATCTCATTGCGATATTTTGATGTCCATGCTATCGTTATTGTATAACGACTATCAAAGATGTAAGAATGAAAGATGGAATGCAAACCATTTCTGAGGCACAGAGGCTTCTCGATACGTAATAGATTGTCACCCATGTAGGAACCGACCGCGGCAAGCGTAGCTAAACCGTCGACCGAGCCGAGTGGCTGTTATTATTTGGTTTTATCGCTTTAATATGTATACCTAGGTATGTTAAGTATTGATAATAGTCCTGACAATTTTTCGGGCGGCGGCTAATCTCAACAGAGACTATGTCTTCGGGGCTAGAAGTGTTATAGTGTACAAGAGAGTGCGCAGACACTTTTTTTTTTCGGATGGGAAATCATCAAATGACTTCTCCCGCTCTGGGCGAAGCAGGAGGGCGTGTCAGACTTTTACTGAATAAAACACACCCGTGTTCCTTCAGTTGCCCATGTGCCAGGGTCACGGTGTCTCTTTCGAACAATCTCGCGACCCTGGCAGGCATCGGTCCTAGCAACCCTTCAGTTCTGCTGATATCTCTTTGAGGCGCACGTGGAACACTACACGCCGTCGACCCGAGCCTGGTCCTTACCGGGCGGCGAGCTACCCATTTCTCGCCGCCCGCAAGCTCGCGCCTACGGTGGCCGGGAGTCCGCTAATCGGGAGTCTCGACTAACGAAGCCTAGGGCGTCTCCTCCGCAGACGCAGCTGCCCTCTCTTTTTGGGACGGCACATAAACCGACTGAAGTACATAATGTAGTACCTAGCAACAGGCTCAGTCCAAACAACCGACCTTTCAACTGCCAGTTTATCTCCTCAACCGTTGCGTTCTTCCATTGTTGTTCTCTACCAATTAAGTAATTACTAAAGCGTAAACGATGATCAACAATCTGGGCCTCTTAATCATGCCTTTGTTATGTTTAAACTGCGTAAGTTACTGTTACAAGTGATTCATATAGTGCCTACCCATGTATGTAAAGCTTCGTCCACTATTGGTACATTTTTTCTTATATGTATATCTTGGTACTTAGCAATCTCTTTGCCAAAAAAAAAAAAAATCTAATATGCTGTCAAAATGTCAGGAGTAAATGTATCTTCAACAGTGAAGTGCACTCAGCGGTGCAATTCTCATCTTTTGTTGGCGAATCTTGTCGTTACTTCAGGTACTCTATTCCTCTTAGCTAGCACAAAATAGATACCTATTTGTGTATCTTTGTGACTGTGACTGTGCTATATGACTGAGCTACTTACGAATTATCGGTCGTAGGTTCGAACCCAGAAAGGCACTTCAATTTGTGAAGATTATTTTTTCTCCACTCCTCTCAAAACGGCGAAGGACATCATCAAGGGAAAACCAACATGTATGTATGTATTTTTATATTTATATATAGTTAGGTATATGTATTATGTTTATGATTTAAATAGGTAATACGTTTATATTTGAATATCTTCAATTTCATTGCACCTACCACTGTTTGTCTCTGCATCACCCAAAGGTTGACTGGTAGAAAATGCCTATGGCATTAAGTCCACCTCTGTACGTTTATGTGCTTAAAGTGTTAAATAAATAAATAACATGTCCTAGAACCAAAAATACGAAGATGTATTTCAACAGTTACCAAGCTGCACTGGACCCGCGTGCTCGGTCCACTTCACAAAGGAGGCCTGTGTCCCAGCAGTAAGAACGATATAGGCGGATTATGCATAATCATCATCATCATCATTTCAGCCGTAAGACGTCCACTGCTGGACTTAAGCCTCCCCCGATTTGGGGGGCTTTGCCACAATCGCCACGCTTGGCAGGCGGGTTGGCGATCGCAGTATAGTGGTAAAATGCAAAAAGAACGCTGCTGCCCAGTCTCTAGTAAGTCTCTTAGTCGCCTTTTACGACACCCACGGGAAGAAATGGGGTGGTGTTATTCTTTACGTCCGGCACCACACGATACAGGATTATGCATTGGAGTAAATAATTGTTGTATAGTAATGGTACCTATATACGCTGGATTTCGGTCCTCTCTCTCTCTCTCTCTCTCTCTCTGTTAGAGGACGTCTGTGTCCATTCTAGCAGTTGAAACTTTATAAGCTAATGCTTTGTGTACCTACGTGACTAATCCATCCAATCATTGCGAAAATCTATGAGGATTCCTTTTCCAGCAAGTCACTTTTCCTGTTAGTTTTATCATGAGCACCATGACTAATAATTAAATACGGTATTCGGCACATGGTTTTACACCGTGACATAAGCTGGAAATCATGGTCAATACCGGTCACTGTACGATCGGATCGGATGTCAGTTGACCCCTGGTAAAAGTTGAACTCACATTCAAATTATTACTAGCTTCTGCTATTTTATATGAAAACTAGCCTCTGCCCGCGACTTCGTCCGCGTAAATTTTTTTGTTCTGGGCCCTTCCCGTAGCGTCGAATCGCCTACCCGTGCGATTTTCCCCGTTTCTGCAACATTTTTCATTACTATTACGCTCCTCTTGGTTGTAGCGTGATGTTATATAGCCTATAGCCTTCCTCGATAAATAGGCTACCCAACACAATTTTTTAATTCGGACCAGTAGTTCCTGAGATTAGCGCGTTCAATCAAACAAACAAACAAACTCTTCAGCTTTATAATATTAGTATAGATAAAAGATGATCATTCCATCTTTCTCCACATGATCATCTTGCACTTGTCTTGTTACTTGGAGTCGTCGGGCTTTGTTCACTTCTAGCATTCTCCTCTGTCACCGTTACGTTATCACTTCCTTCTCTTTCATATCATTCCTGTTAGAGCACCGTCAGCTATCTTCGTGTCGGACGTAGAACGACCCGAGCGTCCGCGCAACCACCCGAAGCTTAACACGAAGATAACCGACGGTGCCCGAACATGCCTCATACAATCCATCTTTTCTTTGGCCTTATTTTTCATACATCAACATTTATATTCACAACTATTTAGCCCATCTTTCTCTTGTCGACCTAAAAATACAAAAGACGCTTTTATTTATGCATTAACCTTTTTAAAATCCCAAGTAGGGCAAACGGGTACGGAGTAATAAGGAGGTATTCATTGTTCAGTACGTACACTACTACATGCGTAGCTAACTGATGAGTTACTGGTCGGATAGGGGACCTACACACAATAAACTAGCTCTTAAGAGCCAGCTATGGGGGACTTACAAAGCACAGTCTTTTATAGATCCGTCAATAGATTTCATAAGTGCTTCTATTCTCCAAAGAGGCTTGTGGAGATGTACCTTCTTGTAAATACGTATAATAGGAGGTTTAGGTTCTCGATATTTGGTCGTATTTTGTGCTTAATTAGAAAGGAACACATTTTATTCAATTATTAGTTAGTAGCTGTATTTGTTAAGTTGAACCCAAATCGTTTTAAATGCCTTGCTGATATCATTATCATCATAATCATTTCAGCCAAAAGACGTCCACTGCTGGACATAGGCCTCCCTCAATTTGGGGAGGTTCGCCATAATCGCCACGTTTGACACGTATTGGCACGCGGTGGTAAAATGGAGAACACTGCGGCACATTCTCTTGAAAGTCCCTTAGTCGCCTCTTACAACACTCATGGGAAGAAATGCGATGGTGCTATTCTTTACGTACGGCACCACACACCACACGGAACACGTAGCCGGTGTAGATTCAGGTAATAGACGTGACAATACCCTACTGTGTCATCAGTCGGCGTAGCATGACCAATTCTATATTTATTCTACCAAGAACAAAAAAAAGTTCCTTATGTATCTTAATTCTGTAAAAATATTTCTATCTCATCAATAGTAGAGAGAAATAGTCATCATACTTGACATCGCACTCTTGTCGACTGAAGAATAGAAACATCTCTTTTCATCAGTTTTACACAATTTTTCTACGACACAATCTATCATTTTGTCTTCTCTTCCGTCGACAAATTCCGTTTCTATGGCGGTCATGCTACGCGTGCAGCAGCGATCGGAGTAGGTAGATTGATTTTACGTACTCGCATCCTGAATAGTCATAGAAATCACAACATGGATAAGCCGTTTTTCCGGGATTTCATTTTGGTTCTTACGGGATTGAATCAAATATTGTGAAAGTATGGATTTTTAAACTAGGTGCTACATTAGGAATTTATAGAATGCGATAGATAAACATTTAAAATTGTTTTTTTCTTACTGTAGAAGGCCGAGCACCTATATACAATTAAAAAGACAGCAAAGGGTTAAACATTTCTTATTCATATTAATGTATTCTTTATTCTACACATTACAACATTTGAAATTAATTTCAGAATCCCGGAATCCCGGAGGCATATCCATACTAATATATACGTGCCAGTTCATTGATCCCATTTCAATCTACCTACTCCGATCACTAGTCATCAGTCCGCTAAGACAGCAATAATGCACGAAAGTGTTAACTGCTTGGCTCCAGTCATCTCTTCTGTACGTAGTATAAAACAAAGTCGCGTCCTGCGTCTGTACGCTTAGATCTTTTGAACTACGCAACGGATTTTAATGCGGTTTTCATCAATAGACAGAGTGGTTTACTTGGAAGGTTTATATGTATAATAAAAGGTGGTGGCAAAAGCTAGTATATGATAATATACCTAAAAGTTGGAAAGAATTGCCAATACCGTTATTGAAAAAAAAAAAACTTCGATGCTTTTTGACGGTCAAATCATGCTATACAATAACAGAATTCTTGACTGAAATAAAAAAATGGAGACTGGAGACTGTCTTATATATAATGTTTAAAATAAGAATGGATAAGTGTTGTTTTTTTATGCAGTTTGTTAAAGTTTAATTGATAAGTTACTAATTTTATAAGTTATAAAATTTGCATACATTACTTGACCTGGGGCAGATAAATTTACTTTATATCTTTCTTTCATGCTTACTGGTAAAATGTGACTGAATTTATTACGTACCATCTACTGTACCCTTAATTGCAAAATAAAATGACTTCACTTTTATCTTCATTCAATGAGAGATAACGCACATTATAGGTGCAAGAATTTTTTAAATCAGTTGAGTCGTTTTTGAGTTTATCCATTACAAACAACCATATTATTTCCTCTTTATAATATTTAATGTCGATATCCTTCACAATGATTCAGATTCTGATATATATCGTCGTATGTTAGTTGATTAGGGTGTGGTTTGATAAAGGCGAGTTAATGCCAGGGTACACTTTGCCCAACATCGTAATCAAATTCAGGAATTTACACTCAAAAGCCACAACCAACAAACCATTGTCAAATCAATTAAACAATTTTGTTTTTACAACAGTAATGAAAGAGAAATGCGTTGTTCAATGTTTATTGTTACTCACTGGGTTAAACATATTATATCCAATTTCTATTTACATATCAAACGTTTACCTTAACGTTAATTGTTAAATAATTTGGCATTGTGTAAACAATTGGTTTTGCAATCAAAACAAATTGTTATAACTACGTGTAGTTCTAGGGGAATTAACACTGTTTTTGTTTGTTTTTCCCGTCCCATAGGTGTGTAATCTAATGTTTTGTGTACGTACACCACATTACTGTAGGCTTGGTTATATTACAGGCCATTTTTTACATGCTTGTGTGTGTTGGGTACACTAACGGTCTACGTTGTACATTATATGCCAGTAGGCAAAGGATGTATAGGGAGATTAGAAACAGTATCAGGTGAGTATGATAAAGTCATAGCACTGAAGTGCCTCGGGAATGTTTATCGAAACTAGCGTTGACTCAAGCGGGTTGGCAATCGCAGTGTCGTGATAAAATGCATAGAGATCGCTCCTGACCATTCTCTAGGAAGTCCCTTAGTCGCTTCTTACGACACGTACGAAAGGGGATGGTAATATTCTTTACATCTGGTATCACACAAAACAGGCGTCGACTGCTTCTGTGCAACGATGCGAAAACGGAACGAGTATAGATGCTGTGCAGGGTGCGTGGCAACTCCAACAGATAGAGTCAGGGCTGTCCAAACTACACACCTTCGCGGGCTAATTAAATTGACTACAAAAGCGGGAGGGCCGTAGAAACAAATATTTTCAGTTTTCAAGTTTTTTTTTGGATGGGAAATCATCAAACGATTATTGGTTCTTCGTTAATTTATCTTTAAAAATCATATCGGTATCAACGTCAACATTCGTTGTTGCCAGACGCATTGCATGAAGAAGTGACTTATCTGAACAATGAAGATCTGTACTTAGATTTTATAAAGTTCATTGTTGAATACGTACTTTCACATAAATAAGTGATACTAGACTATGACTGAAAAAGTAAAACAATTTTCTGATTAATTTACACTTCAAACCATCCGTCGCGGGCCGCATGAAAACAAGCCGCTCTGGCCGCATGCATTTTTCTATTTTTGTGTGAAAATCTTAATGCGGTTCACAGAATACATCTACTTACCAAGTTTCAACAGCATAGCTCTTATAGTTTCGGAAAAAAGTGGCTGTGACATACACGGACAGACAGACAGACATGACGAATCTATAAGGGTTCCGTTTTTTGCCATTTGGCAATGGAACCCTAAAAACTGCCTATTGATAACACAACATGCACCTTGCCAGTTTGCGAAGTGGTTTCTCATTTCTGTCTCGCTTGTTATCTCTAGATATTTAACAGTTCCAAGAAGTATGTATGTTCTTCGCTAGTGAGGGTCTTGTGATCTTCACATAATATTCTACTCGGTAGTTACCTATTTAGGTAGGTATTGCTAACAGCTTACTACAAGCGCTTACCTTCGAGAAACAATTCGTTGTGGTACGCAAACCCATAGCTTTGAAACTCTACTACGTAGAAAATAAGCGTGAAATTTTAAAATAAACGTTATGTTATTTCCTAATAGAGTACAACGTCCTCTGCGCTTTGTTCCGAATAACGTAGTTACATAAAAACCAGCGAGGTAATTGCGATTTGACAATTCGACAACATTCATTGCGGTTTTTACGATGGCGGCTAGATGAATTTGTCATAACATATGAAGCAATGTATTAAGAATAGCTTTCAATGTAGGTTCTCTCGCATTATGCGGAACATCACTTAGGTCTTGTTGTATGTTCGCTTGATGCATTAGGTGCATCATGCATCCATTAGGAAGGTATCTTAAGATGAATGGCGCTTCCATCTCGTGAAATACAAATATTCTTATGACTTTTGTAGTTTATATGTCATTGTCAGGCTACATGTTGAACAAAATATGATTCACGACCGTAATCCCGTTGTTTGCATATTTTCCTGAATCTTTTGTCATTTTATGTCTGATACAACGTGTACCAAACATAATTACGCAAGATCTCATACACCCCAATAAGAGTAAGGAGTTTAATGCATAATGCAATGACTAAAACTATTTTAATATAGGTAGTTAACTGTTTTTATTAAGAGTCTTGTTGCCTTAGCATTACTTTGTGCATTTAATATTGAATTTTATTGCTTTGAAATAAGATTGAACACCTTGTAACACCTTGTAACACCTGTAACACCTTGTATAAGTACCTTATAGTAAACAGAATGGGGTAGAATAAAATATCTTCTATCTATCTCTTTATCATTACACCATATAAATTACAGATGGAAATAATTGTGAATGTTTTTTATTCGTATTTTTCTAACGCTGTAAGTCCGTGAGTGATGGCTCGTCAAAGTAGGCACCCATCACTGTTTATTTTCTAATTGCAATCCTTGACCTGCGCGAAGCTTTGCTAATCGTGTTTGTAAGGCGCTCATCACGTTTTGTTTTGATAGGCGTTACTCTAAGCGGATGATGCTTGTTTAACGATGAGGATAGTCTTGAGTTGGTGAGATAAATAATATTATCGCTGTTTACATTGTTGTTCAATCTTTAATATATTTAATTTCTTTCGGAATGTAGCACCTAGAAGAAGAAAAAATTATAAAGTCAACGTTTTTATAAAAACAGATGTTGTAATTAAAATACGTATAAGTACACTCTATTTTGCCGTTGACGGAGTAAATATATAAATGAAGTATCTATAATTCCACTTATGTAATAGAATTTACTTTAATTAAAATTAAATTACAAAAGCTGTCCACGCTCAAGTCATGAGATCCAATCATGCATCATTTCGATAATAAAAACTCCGTCTAACGTGGAAGATAAATTATAAACTGACCAACCACCCACCTCAAGTCCACTTACAAATATTTTTATACTGGAAACGTTGTAACATTTACTTCGGGTAAGTATCTTTTCAGTGAAGATTTTCAAACGCTTTCAACCAGAAGTATTCCCACGTTTCTTACAAGCGATGGAACGTTTCCTTGATTCTACTCGTGGTGGGTTGGACACGTACAAATTGCAGGTAGAGATGCTTCTTCTAAAAGGACGCCCTAAAAAATTGGAGGCGTTGACGATTGATCGCGTAGACATCTTTTTCGATATTTACTGACGCATGTAGTTAGGATCTTAGAAAGGGTTTAAACACCTGATGTCAATGTTATTTATGCCTTCGAAGCATTTTATACTCTTATGTCAACTCGAGATAGCAAAAAAAATACAAAAGAATGTCTCTGCTATCCATCTTACAGACGAAAGTATATTTCTTTTTAAAATTCGCAAGTTTTTTTGCAGAAGACTAATCTACATCTAGGTATACAAATAAATAAAATTGGAGTGTCTGTTTTTAATTTTAAGATAACCACTTTTTACTAAGTGTATATGGATGTATACACGGTACATATACCAAAACAACAATTTTTACAATTTTTGTCTGTCTGTCTATCTGTCTGTTTTTTCCGGCTAATCTCTGAAAGGGCTGGACCGATTTTGACGGAACTTTCACTGGCAGATAGCTGATGTAACAAGGAGTAACTTAGGCTACTTTTATTTTAGAAAAAATAAATAATTGTAAAAAAAAAACTAAAAACACGCTGAATTTTGAGACGTATGTCAGCGTAGTTTTCAAAGACAGTTTTTATGAAAAAGTTTTTGTTAAATACCACGCGGACTAAGTCGCGGGTAACAGCTATTACCTATAATATAACCTGAATTAACACATCTTACCGCGGTAGTACGTCCACTAACCGCGCGTCCGTCCGCGTTAATTTCCGACATCCACGCGGGCGAAGCCGCGGGCAAAAGCTAGTATTTTTATAAATTTTTATTTTGCACACTATACGTATAATGTTTATTTACACAATTATATATATTATTTATTTATACAATTATTATACAACAAAATACTTGCTCTAATCTAATAGTTAACTCAAATATAATTCGTCTACTTCCTTTTATGCAATTAACGTATGCATCCATCATACAAATCCTGTTTTAAGGCAATGGAAAATATAGATGAAGGAATGCTGATTTCTCTGACACTGACTCCAATGATACAATCAAAGCCTCGATCAAATCGTCTGCACAGGACTGTCCCATTCACCGTCTTATCCCAGTACACCATGCTCGTAAACCTAATTACCTACGTCATTAGTTTGTATGCAGAAACTGCATAATTAGCGCCACAGATCTCAGCTCAGAGCTGTGGTATCTGTCATTTCCGACATTTGATTTGCAGCTAACGGGCTGATAAGCTGTTGATGTACTTTGCCTCCGTTTCGGGTTGTAATCTAGTGGGGTAATCTTGGGTATGTTGTAGTTAGATGTGTTATTAAATTGCCCACTCTTGTAACCTTTGATTCTTGAGTTTGTTTCGCCATTTCTGGTGAGGGTTAGTCAGGTAGAAAATGTCGAGTCCATATAGCTTATTTTTTTATAACTACTTGCTCTTGCCAGTGTCTTCGCCCGCGTATTATACATATAAAATAAATTTTCTTCTTATATCACTCTGTCTATTAATGAAAACCGCATTAAAATCCGCTGCGTAGTTTAAAATACCTAAGCATACAGACGCGGGAAGCGATTTGTTTTATTTAATACTATTTCAAGATGACGCGTACACACGGTTACACATCAAGCTACACATTTCCAGTTTAAGTTGACCTTTCATTATACGGAAATCCCGTACAACGTGAGATCAGTTTATACTGGAAATGCATAGCTTGATGTGTAGCCGTGCGTACAAGTTATTCTAATATCCTATTTACAGAATGAACAATTTAATTTCGTGTAATATGTTCATCAAACAGGGTGTAGAACTCGCGAGATCGCTTATCGTAAAATAATTCTATGTCTTTTATTTACCCTACTTTTGTGACGTACCTAATTTTGACTCCGATGAACATAAAAATACAATGTTCAAACTAGAACAGAAGCTTTCCTCACGGAATTTGAACATTAGGAACACACGTTAACGTTTAATCCGCGGTAATTCTGGGCTCCCATTTCCAGATCCGAACCCGCTATATTCAAGATTCCTGAATACGCAGACTCTGAAATAGGTCTCACACATGGCGTTAATGTATCCGCCTTATGGGATGTGATACTATAGAAAGTAAAAGTACCTTCTTCACAGATGTTCATAAGACGACCACGGGTCATAAACCGCTATAAACGCGAGGCGCGGTCCACACTGGCGGATATTGCGTCCCGTATTGTTCTCTGCGGTTATTAATCAGACAACTGTCGCTGTTTTGTTTGTGTTCCCTAACAACGTCACGCTTCGGTTCAGAGAAGGTGAAACTTGCGTTTAGTGTGTTCACACAAAAGGCGAAGTTTTTTTCACGAATTGTATTTGAAGATTTATTTGTTTTTCTTGTTTCTTTTACTTCCTTTATGGGGATGAAAGAAGTTCCAACACTGAATGCGAAAACATGATGGAATTCTTTGACCAGAATATTACTTGGAAATACGATTTTGGAACTCATTTCAAGTTATGTTCGAGTGTTATTTGTCCCAGTATTTTAAATGAATCTTAGTATATTGTTACAGTAAAAGTCATTGCATTTTACATGTGCTGCGTCTTATATCGACCGCGCCAGGAAGCAAAGCGCCCGTTTTTCATAAGCATGTTCTAATCAAGCCTTCGCTTTGAGCTCATTAGCAGGGAACAGTACCTTTCTTCATTAGCATCTCTATGAGAAAGTGACAATGCTTTTAAAACGTCTGGCTTTTATTTATTAAAATGCTTTCTAATGAAGTGGACAAGTATGTTTTAATTGGTCGGGGACCGTTCGGAAAGCAATTAAAACTTAATTTACGTAAGATAAAAACATTTTAAACGGATAGTTGCTTTGTCATTCGTTTTGTTAAGAAATAACTTTTTGAAATGAAAATTATGTTGTTGTTATTATATTTTTCTGCTTTTTTCTCGGAAATTTGTATTGCGATTCCTGAAATTCCTTTAGAAGTGGGTCGCAAAGAATGCCAGAACTTTTTATATTTTTTTTTCTTTTACGTACCTGATTGCAGAACCACCCTGAAATAACTGAAAATATTTTGTAATTTCAATGGACCGTAAGCCAAACACGATGTATCTGATTTATACAGCTGAGGATTTCTCTGAACTATCTTCCGTCTCTATCTTCAGATCATCTCTAGGTCTCTATCTTGTTGATGTGTCATCAGAATGAGATACGTGTGCCAAGTTTTAAGACAATGCGTCCACAAACGAAAACTCAGTAGTGGGAAACAATAAACCCCAATTTGTCTAAAGTTAATGGCGGATTTTGTTTTTCAATTTTAAATGGAACCAATTTGAAGGTTTTCAGAGCCGTACCTACCTCAGAATATCGAGGGAACTTTAGAGTATCTTGTTTATTTCTAAACCTTTCCAGATATATTGACGGCCAGTACCCTTAAACATTCTCACCTAGTACCTACTCAAATATTTCAAAATACCCACAGATTACAAAAATGGAAGAGTGAATTTTGCAATTTCTATTTTATGTCTCTCCTTTTATGAACGTTTTTCCGCATACACTCGCCATAGAAAAGGCAAATTCATTATATTTTTTTACCTTTTAGTTTTGCCGTAGCAAAGCGAAATTGAAATGTAGTTCATTTTACCTATTTTCTTGTGTCTGCAAGTACCTCCATTAAACGGGCGCAGGTTTATTCATAAACTGGACATCATTATGAGTTGTGATTATTATTATCTATACTAATATTATAAAGCTGAAGAGTTTGTATGTTTGAACGCGGTAATCTGAGGAACTGCTGGTCCGAATTGAAAAAATATTTTTGTGTTAGGTAGCCTATTTATTACGGAAGGCTATAGGCTATATAACATCACGCTACGATCAAAAGGAGCGGAGCAGCAACGAAAAATGGACGAAAACTGTCAGGCAATTTGACGCTACGGGAAAGGTCAGGAGAGCAAAAATTTGACGCGGATGAAGTTACAATAGGTTCCTAATTCTAAGACCACGTTCGAAAGGACGTAAAAATTTTGAACCGGAATTTTATCGAGCATTGAATTTCCAACTTTTGGTGTTGGGCCGAGCACTGAGAATCCAACAGAGTGCATCCTAGCTTGTTGTAAAAACACACTGTTCGATATTTAACTCTTGGTGCTAAGCAATGCGCTGATCCTGCCAGGGTCACGAGATTAGTTCGAAAGAGTTACCGTGGCCCTGGCATATGGGCAACTGAAAGAACACGGGTGGGTTTTAGTAAGTAAAAGTTTGACACGCCCGTCCGCTCCACCCAGAGCGGGAGACGTCATTTGATGATTTCCCATCCAAAAAAAAATCAGTGCGCTGAAGATCCAGTGCGTGCAAGATGACTGGCCTGTTAGTCTAGTGGTTAGTGACCCTGACTGCTAAGACTGAGGTCGTGGGTTCGATTCCCACCCAGGACAAATCTTTGTGTAATGAGCACGATCATTTGTTCTGTGTCTGGGTGTAATTTATCTATAATATGTATGTATTTAGAAATATATAAGTATGATTATCAGTTGTCTAGTTGCCATAGTACAGGCTCTGCCTAGTTTGGGATCAGATAACGGTGTGTTGGTTGACCTAAGATATTTAGATTTTAGTGCGCAAAAAATCCCGCCACGATTTTTTTATTTTCAGGCGAACGTGAGCTTAGGTTACAAATAATGATTGGAGCTATCGATATTCTGCCATTTATAATGAGCAGTCGGAAAGTATGACAGAAAAGATGGCTAAGATAGGGTAATTTCGGGCTGAAATAATGAAATATGATTTTCCAATCTGACTTAGACCTACAACACCCTAATTGCGTAATTATTAATCAGAATTTGAATCATCTTAATCCATTGCTTCATATGTTAGAAAAACTTGTCTGCTCAACAACGTAAATAACGCAATGAATTTTGTTGAACTGTCAAATCAAAAGTCATTCTTACTGTAAGCCCAGCATTACTTAGCAAGCTTGTGATGCAACATAGCTATTGCTACCAATCCACTTTGTTCAAGCCAACACAGCAATGACATCAAAATGCTAAAACCACTTGGCAAGCCCATTAATTAATTCCACTATCTCCGCAATCTCAATCTTGTAAATAAATTAACTGGGACCTAAACTGTCAACGGACTATTGTTTAAATTATATGAACCCTAGTGGACAGCCCAAAGCCAACCCTTAACGCTTCACGTACCCTATACAACATGCCCTAACATTTCGGAACTTATCTCTATTGAGAGGTATCTACGTCAAGCTAGACCAAATGAATAGGTACAGTCGAGTTGCTAATTCATTTGTTAGTTTTCAAATTATATAACAAGTAAGGGCACTGACTTAAAAAACTGTATTTTATTAAGGTTTTCTGGAATGACGTTCACTAAATAGGTGGCAGCACTAAGATGTCAGGGCGTTCATATTTTCTTCAGTCGTGGGCTGAATGAATGAAAGGAATGATGAACGTCAACATAAATGTTATTCACTGACGAAATGGAAGACCTCTTGTCAAAGAGGCGCCAACTGATGGCGTGAATTTTCATGAAAACCCTCATTACTTGAAAATAAAGGTCAATGTCAATTTGATCAATGTCTAGTAGACATCAATCTAAAACTTTTTTAATGGAAGCCTTTCTATTAGTAAAAATCAAAACTCATTTCAATCAATCAAGCGGGTGTCATTCTGAGACATTGACATTTTGACAGCGGTTCTGGTAACGGCCTCAACTTACGAGTCGTAGGTTGTCGGTTCGAACCCAAGTAGGCACATTACTTTGTGTGGAAACCAGCATATCCTAGAACCAAAATTGGCCCCCATGGTGGATTACGGTCCATTCCCTCTCATCTAGAGGAGGCCTGTGGCCTGTGATTATGGTAATGAAAGCTGTAAAGCAGATTCTTCCAAAAATTAAGGTGACGAACGTATTTTTACTATGATTGTACACAAGTACCTCGTTTTCAAATCGTAAATTGTACGGTCGTTTATTTGAGTCCAACCACAAGTTATGTCCATTGAAAGCTGCCGGTTCCTTCGCTCCTCGACTTGAATCCCCTTTTTAACGGCCTGAACATTATTGGAAAATATATTTAGCCGTTTGTTAGTGGCGTCGTAGTTATTTGGTATTTAGAAGGACATCTTTCTAAAATGTTGGAGTGGTAACACTTGTTACCTATGTAGATCTTGGCCATCTTCCTACTTGGAAATAAAGGAATAGAAATTTCTTTATCGGAAGTGTTTTTGCTGAGGTTCAAGCGAAGTAGGTAGGTTTTCCATGTTGTTTTAAATACTTTGTTCTCTCTCTCTTGTTGCCAAGCCTTATCCTATTTAATTTGCGGTCGGCTCTCCTCGTAATTTTTCGCCAGATGTCTCGGTTCTGGGTGTCGAGTCATTCAACTGGGCTTTCTCCAGGTCGTCATGTCACGTTACTTAGTCATGTATACCTTGGGTCTTTCCATTACATGGCCATACCACCTCAGGCACGCTTCAGAGATTTTGTTGTTGATGATGAGGGGTATACGGGATCAAATTTAACTATACGTAGCTAGCGCAACGATGGAGACGTTATGGGGTTATCCTAACATGATTAAATGAAAAACATTTGATGGATTTTTGGGGATCAAGGAACACTGGTAGTATTCTTACGTGAAGTATGTGTTGAAAAAAAAAACTGTTTCTCTTTTGTTTTATCATGTTTAGATATTGATAATAATCATGATCAATCAGAGGGGTAATTGCGGAACTTTTTATCGGTAGTAATTGGTTTAATATTCATAGTTAAACAACATTCATTGCGTTATTTACGTTGCTGAGCCACAATTTATTCGAACAAATGACGCAATGGTTTAGAAATAATCTTCAATCCCATTCAGATTCTGATAAATTGTGCGTTTCGCAATTAGGGTGCAGGTTGAGCTACGCTTGCTTCGGTTGATCCGTGGATAGGTGAGTGGTGACCATCAACACATAGTCTGACCTCTCCGTGCTTCGGATAGCACGTTAAGCCCCTGGTCCTGGCTGTAATTTGTGAATCTTTGACAGTCGTTACAGGTTGAAAACAGAAGCCCGAAAATCTGGCAACCAGTCTTACTAAAAGCTGTCTTACTAAAAGCTATCCTATTGTTCAGTAACTGGGTAACTGTAGAGGTCAGATACGCAGTTTCACCTTGTAATATTATTCAGCTGCATCCGGTTAGACAGGAAGCCTCCCATAGCTGGGAAAAGGCGAGGTAGATTACGACAAATTCTAAAAATATTTAAACTAATCAAAGTCAAAAACATTTATTGCGAACTAAATGTACAAGGTTGGTGTCATCAACTGGACATGATCAATAGTTTAACCATGCCCAGTTGTTGCATTTTCTGCTGTTTAAATAACTATATCCTCGCTGCGCTAACTAACAAGCTTTGCAATGCAGCTTTGCATGGAAAAGATGGCAAAATATACATAAACTAGGAATCTACTAGTAACCTACTATGTTAATCACATTAAGGCATATGGGAAATAAGCTCAGAACACAATACAAAGCCATACAAGACTCAAAGAACAATACAAGCGAAGACATCGGTACCCCTATAGAACAATAAACGTTGAACATATCTCCAGATTATCTTTTATCTCCCTTATCAGTTTTCTTTCTTTTCCTCGTGCCTTTATTGCGTGTTCCACAGTCCCCAATGATTCCGGAACACGTCATCGCGAGCTATTATGTGCAAATATTGGGCAAAAGAATTTCAATTATGAACCGAGAGCAGCCAGCTCGGAACGATCATTGTAATAATTTCGCATGTTCGAATTTTATATCCAGATACGGATGGAGTATTTTTTCCTGAGCAACGGGGCTTATGAATTCGGAACGGCGGATTTTATGATAGGGCTCAGAATCACTTTGTAAGTACAAAAAAGAAAGTGTGGCAGAAACATCGACGCGGATACTGCAACTATGAATTGCAAGTATGAATGGAGTAGACAAAAAAAAAATAGAGAAGTTATGCTTTCATAGAAAAGTGCAATACCTACGCAGTCAAAATATATGGAAACGGCTATTAATTTTTAAATAACTGACGACCAATTTCAAGATAGATTTTTTATGGAATCATATTTATTTTTTACTTATTTGCTATTACCACTTGCATTTGTTTTTACAGTTGGGGACCCAATACAACAATGTAGTCATAATTTCTACACTCAGAGATGTCAACCATAAACCAATTATATACCACCAACAACAAATAAGAAATATTTTTAGACAGCCCTGACAGACAGGGTCCAAGTATTACCTATCGATTAACGTAATTATTCATTAACAAGTCCCAAGTAACTTCTCTAAGTACCGGCACACTTTAAACTAAATAC
The DNA here is from genome assembly GCA_947507805.1 of Aporophyla nigra. NCBI lineage: Eukaryota > Metazoa > Arthropoda > Insecta > Lepidoptera > Noctuidae > Aporophyla > Aporophyla nigra. The sequence continues at coordinate 6,142,487 of OX382305.1, forward strand.
TATTGAATCCATAGTACCACGTTGTCCCTCAAGTTAGGTGATCCGTAAGGTATATCCAAAGTAAATTGGATCGGGGTTTGTGTGTCTTGCGATATCTGTTTAGCGAGACCATTCGGCACAGCAATTTGGCTGCAACAACGGGGAATAAAACCTTATGAGTGTTTTAACCGTCACAGGATATCGAGAGACATGTTTACAGAAAGCTCATGTAGCTTCCTTACTTATATTTCTTTGCACGAATGCCCTACCATTTTTGCGGCCTTCGTCTACTCCTTGATATGCCATGGTCTCTGTAGCATCATGAAACATGGCGCTGCAGGGGCTTTACGTTAAATAACGCTTGGGTCAGTGCATTTCATTGTTTTATCTACTCACAAAACGGACCAAACAATTCCGCAATGAAATAAGAGAAAGCCTCAGACTAGACGGGCTTATCTGCAACATAATATATATCGTCTATCGAAACACATAACACACCTCTTTACGTGAGATTGCGTGCCTACATTACAATCACAATAGTGAGGTTTCCTCTGTGCGAGTGAGCGCTCGCTCTGCAATTTAACAAATCGCCCGACCTTATGTTTTTCACGAATCGTTGGCAAAGATAAAAAGAGCAACCGCTGAACCGTGCCCGCTTATGCCAAGTGAAGAAATCTCGTTTTTTAACGGCACACAATGCAACTCCGAGATGAAAAGCAACACAGCCGCCAAGGGATTAGAGGAAAAGGCTTTTTGGCTAATTAAAATATCTGTTTCCGTATCGCAGAAAGTTAGATTTAATTTGGGTAACTTTAGATTTATTGGAATTGCCTGCGAGATAAGTTTGTAGTTCAGTAATAAATTTAAATCCTATCTGTTTATATAACTCAGGTATCTTTTTAATGAATGGTGTGTGTATCTCGTATTAATTTGAATATTTAGCTCGGGTTAGTCCGTTTAGAATAATTTAAACGGCCGTTGTGGTTTGCTCTGATAAATTAATGAACCTGTTTTGTAAACAATTGGTATCATTTAATTAATACTAATCCACATACGTGCTTGCCGCATTAATGCATTATGTAGGCACAATTAATACGGTAATAATTTAAGGTTTTTATTTAACTTAAAAGGCATACACACCAACTGATTTGAACTGTCTATTTTGGAAAATTAAGTATTGACTAGTATACTCCATTTGTTTAGGTAGTTAACAAAAGGTAAACAATCTTGATATGTCTTTTTATATAAAATAAATCGTATAAAAGACCAACAAATATTATTTAAATTAAGTTACTTACCTAACATCGGTTTAAGTAAATACCTAATTGTAAACATTTTTAGATTCAATTTTTAGACAGTTTTTTAGATAAAAGACATGTTAAGATTGTTTACATTTAGTTAACTACCTAAACAAATGGAGTATAGTCTAGCAATCTTGTATGTATTTCTAGGAATAGTATTATAAGGTGAGTTTACAAAGTTTTCAACGCTAACTAGTCTAAAGTCGACGCATGGTATATCAATAGGTACAACAGACTGTCTAGGTAGAGCACGTTTTTTAGTTGCCAACGGGAAGTTACTCAGAGATGATGCGACAAGTGCCTGGTTATTCGTTATCTGCATGTATATAGGGTATCGGGAAATCGACCCATAACCTTTTAAAATGTATTCAGAATCCTCTTGCGTTGAAATTGACCCAACATGGCTTTATAAAAGCCTATAACCAGCGGACGATCAAAACACTTCCAACGATATCTAATTTGGCAAATTAGGTTCATACATTCATCCGGTATGTGGGTATTTTATTTTATTTAGGGACAATGAACAGCTTCAATATATAATTTTAACATAAAACAAAATAATAGGTGTGAATAACAATATAGAAGCCCACTACATTATCCGCATTTTAAAAACAAAATATAGGTGTGCCCAAATCATAACCCTCCTTGTTTCTTCGCCATAGTCGGATAAAAAGCAAAACAAAATTAAATGAAATCCTACTGGATTATTATGCAAAGGCCCCAACAGTATCACATATTATTTAACCACACCATGCGATACATAATATGAAATTAAAATAACAGAATTTACTGAACCAAACCAATTAATTAAATTAATTAATTCTCATGTTTAAAATAAAATGGCGATGAGAATGACGCTGCTGACGGCTCAATTATAGCCGGAGTGACGTGTGATGTGACAGAAAAAAGGGGATTTTTTAACAATGGTCTCTCGATACCTGTATTAATGACGTGAATTTCTGCTTACGTAGGTAATTTTGTCATCAGGATTTTCAAACATAATTAATAGCTTGTTAATGGACAAATTAAAATACTGTAATAAACGTTCGTGACGTTATTGCCACGATCACAGAGCTTGGCAAACGAAAGGGTTAATCAGTATTGGTACAGCAGGCACTCCATAGATTGTACGCTATTGGAATATTTGTCTTATATTTTATTTAATAAGGCGACATATTAAATTGATCCTCTTAAAACTAATCGACCTTCTAATGATGTATGTTTTTAGTACCATAGTACCTATAAAACAAAGTCGGTTCTCGCGTCTGCTTAGATCTTTTAAACTAGGCAATGGATTTTAATGCGATTTTCATCAATAGACAGTGATTCAAGAAGCAAAAGCTAGTTATAAATAAATGAGCCTCTTTTTGACTTTCTAGCCTTTTCTCAAAGTTTGTGACAGTGACAAAGCTAGGGCATCCCGACCAAATGCGTCATTTTCGTCGGTTGAGACTGGTCATCTCAAAACTTAGGGCTTATTTTTAACCGACGAAAAAAAACGGAGGAGGTTATCAATTCGACGCGTATATATATTTTTTTTGTTTGTTTTTTTATGTATGACCACGCATAACTTTTTACATAGTAGTCCGATTGTGATAATTCTTTTTTTATTGGAAAGGGTATACTCCGAGGGTGGTCCCATATAAATTTGGAAAACAAAATCAAACCTTAAGGGTCAGAAAACAGGGGATGATTGATTGTTCACTCACTGATTGTAATGTTTAACCACACATAACTTTATACAGAGTAGTCCAATTTTGATAACTCTTTATTCATTGGATAGGATATACCTTGCCCAAGTATTATTAGTACATTAAAGCCACAAAAAAATATAAAATAAAAAAAATTACCAAAAAATTTAACCGCCGAAAAATCTGAAAAGCAAAAAATAATAAACCCTAAAATTATGAGTCGGCGCTGAAAAATCAATGAACAAAGATCACTCAAAGCGCCGACTCATAATTTTAAGGTTTATTATTTTTTGCTATTCAGATTTTTCAGCGGTACTTTTTTTTTATCACACATTTAGCATTTGTTTGTTCATTCGCTTTTAGTTTGCTCTCACATAAAGAAGCAACAGGAATAATGTACCCAGGATTTTGTAGTACCTTGATGTAAAAGAGTGTCCTTGGACTTTCTTACCTATTTTACTTCTTAGAGATCTACGTTTTGGACCGGGCAACAAGTCTAAGTTTGAGTTTGATTTCGAAAGGGTTGGATTGCGTTGGAACTGTAACGAGCCACGCGCTAGCCGGATTTGACGCAGTAACTAAAAAAAAACATTTATTTTCAGGTTACAATGACCCATAGACATATACCTTACAAACTAACGTACATAGGTATTGCTAAATAAGCTATGGCATCTCGACCAAATGGGTGAGGTTAGGTTATAACTATGCTTGTCTTACCTTAGGATCCGAGATGTCAGGGGGGCCAGTCAGGTGTTGAACTCCATTGCATCTAATAGAGGCGCGCGTGGAACACTACGGACGGCACGTAAGATGCAAGGGAGTTCAACAACTGACCGTCCCCCTGAGTTTTGAGGTGTTCTGCAGAGGCGGGCCTGCATCAGCCGGGGATCACAAAGGTCGCATTCGATCCCGTGATCCCTGACGTAGGTGTGGGAGGGAACACCGGGCGGTTTTAGTCAGTAACAATCTGACAGATCACCCTTCCTACACCAGGCCGGGGACATCGATGAAGATTTACACATCGACAACAAAAAAAAAAAGTTACAACTATGACCCTCTAGATCCAACTTGGTCGCAGTTAATTGCCTATTCAGTATTTTTAGGAAAACAAAATGGAATATTATTTGGGGTTCACAATAAGAGGCATATTTATTAAAGGTATTAGAGTGACCATTATTTTTTTTAGCAATTAAGCTAATATTGAAATTATTTAGGGTTGGATTAAATACTTCATTATCGGCCTTCATATAATGAACCTACTGCTGGGACACAAGCCTCCTCTCTGTGAGAGGGAGTGGGCTGTAATCCACCACGCAGGCCCAGTCATCATTTCAGCCGTGAGACGTCCACTGATGGACTTAGGCCTCCCCCAATTTGGGGGGCTTTGCCATAATCGCTACGCTTGGCAGGCGGGTTGGCGATCAGCAGAATGGTGGTAAAATGCATAGAGAACGCTGCTGCCCATTCTCTACTAAGTCCCTTAGTCGCCTTTTACGACACCCACGGGAAGAAATGGGGTGGTGTTATTCTTTACGTCCGGAACCACACGATACGCACCGTGTGGTGCCGCAGGCCCAGTGCGGGTTGGTAAATGTCACATGTTGTGATGATTAAATAATTTACACAAAGTAACTTGTGTAAATTAGCCGGCCTGGATGCGAACCTACGACTTAAACTCGAAAGTCGCGGCTACCACTCCTCTTAAATAAAAATACTTGTCTTCTTAAATTGAAACCTACAATCCAAAATGCTTATAACTACGTAGTCGTAATCAAGAATATTTAATCTTCACACGCACAAAGCGGCCCCTATACGCATTCGATTCCGGCTTCCTGGTTTTTATTCCTTGAATTAAAGATCCCTATTCATGGTTCGACTCTCATCTGACAAGCTTGTAAACTAATACTTATATTTATATGTAATTTGATCGTTAGACTAATAACAGTATCACATTCTTAAATAAAATTACTCACATGTTTAATTCGCTTCTATTTATGAATATACTCATTTTGTTCATCATCTAAATTGGTATTGTTAAGTTTTAGTTGATTGGTTTTTAGTTTTTATAGGCGATTAAATGTTTCAAAAGTTGTTTTGTTTTATTTTCTCACGATATCAAATATGTAACAGTGCCCATATAAACGAAAGTCTATAATTTATTCTAAATCAAATTCAGCGTTTCAATTAACTATTACTTATTTGCCTTTGAACAATTTTGTAATTTAGGACTAAAATAATTGGATTTTGAGTTTCTAGACTTTCCAAATGATGAAAATAATAAATAAAAGTACGAATAAAAAATAAATAACAAATTGTTTTCTTTCCAGCCGGTGGGCATTTACCGCGGGAAATACGAGTGGGCTAACGAGAACAGTCCTGTGGGTGGTGACTGCTCGCTGTGGGTACGCGCTGCCACGCTGCAGCTAGACGACGGGCAGTGGCAGTGCCAGGTCACTGCCAGCAACTACGACGTGCAGGTAATAGTGCAATACAGTAGGTACGAGTGGCAACGAGAACAGTCCTGTAGGCGGTGACTGCTCGCTCTGGGTGCGCGCTGCCACGCTGCAGCTAGACGACGGGCAGTGGCAGTGCCAGGTCACTGCCAGCAACTACGACGTGCAGGTAATAGTGCAGTACAGTAAATATGAGTAGCTAACAAGAATAGTCCTGATGCCGATGACTGCTCGCTTTGGATGTGCGCTGCCACGCTGCAACTGGACGTGTGGCAGTTGACTTGGCACTGCCAGGTCACTGGCAGCAACTACGATGCGCAGGTAATAGTATTAAAGAGAAAGAACGAAAAAAGGGCTCATAACACGGACAAAACTTGAAAACCGAAAAAATATTAGGCTGCGATCAAAATACTATTCATAGCAGTGCATGAATAGTTTTATTCTAATTTAATGTTCGCAGTAATTTAACAGTTTTATTCAGGCTCAGTTGCTTGCCAAACACTTAAACTTGGCAGCGAGAAGAAATTTAGGACATGAGAACTTGTATTCTAGTCCGTCGACCGCATATGATATTGGTTTCAAAAGGAGTTCCGTATCTACGATCAGCCTACTAATCCTCAAAAACCATTCCCAGGATGCTCTATCAAGTCCACCCGCGGCACTAGCAGTACGGGTACCGCCGCAGTCTCCCCGGATCCTGTTCAACGGCTCCCACGTGATGCCCGGCCAGAACATCACGGTACCAGCAGGGAACAGAGCCACCGTCGTCTGCGAGGCTAGATACGGAAACCCACCGGCTTATATCGAGTGGTATTTGGGTAAGCATCTTTTGGTATTTGGCATGTTTTGGTCTGAAGAGGCGAGTTTTCCAGATTTGGTTGTAATACATACATACATAAACTCACGCCTTCCCATGAGGGTAGGCAGAAACCACGGAACGCCACCTACTACGATCTCTACACATTCCTTTTGCCTCGTTTAGGTTCATACAATAGGGAAGATGCAAATATAATATTTATGAAAATTTTATGATTCAAATGTTAAAAAAGTATAAAAGAAGGGCCACTGCAATGTTTTTATTTTACATAATGTTGATTTTTAACAATAATTACGTATTAAAATTACTTGAAACGAAACGTATTTCAAAACACCAATCAGCGTTTAGTGACGTCACGCCTGTTACGACGACTTGTTGAGGTTATGGTTGTAAAAGTGAATATTATTTTATGGGAATATTAATTGCGTTTTTTAAATAAAAATGATAGTTGGGATTATCAAAGCAGACTCCAGGAATTTATTTACCAAGAGTTAGTGTTGACATGAGATCTTTTTTCAGAAAAAGGTTTCCTCCAGACATTTTAAACTTTTACCAATTATCAACGTCGATCTCAAACTGTAAAATAAAAAATCTACTATAGACAAGTTTTGTAAGTATTAGTTTGGTAACTAACGTGTTTTTACGTACAAGCAGATTAACTAAGCATACTCGTATAACAAGTATATTCGCCTTATGACGTATAACACACACGACATATAACAAGTATATTCGCCTTATGACTTACGTCAAAGTGTTCTTCACAGCATCGAATAGTGGTCTTTGGAGAATAATTGTCATTTCTTTTTGCAGCTTGATATCACTTTTTTCTCAATTTTGGTCAGAACGTCAAAAACAATTTATTTGGAAACTTTTTTGAAGTAGTCACGGACTCATTGGCACAAAACATGACTAAACGCGGCTTTTTTCGGATTATTAGTGGTTTTGTTATGATCACCTGATGTTGATGGATAGTCCATTTTAAATTTTTACAAAATATATTACGAAAGTCGAAAAAAATACGCAAAAGTATGAAAGCCGACGAACAAATACGGCCAGTGACAGACAAGAATGACGTCATCGGAACTATAGGTCCGTTTTCGCGCGAAAATTTAAACTGTCAATTTGAAACCGCATTTTTTCCGATAAATTAAAATGTTTTAATTTTTTTATATATTTGTGGTCTATTCTACATGGAATTCTTTAAAGTGAAAACAAAAATAAAAATATTGCATGTTCCCTATTGGTCATACACACACGCCGTTTGCGAGTACTACGCACCTGACCTTTCTGAAGAACATCACCAATAAGGTCACTATACGTCCTCCTAGGGCATCCCCTCCCGGGGAATTGCTTGAAATTAATGAACGATATACTAGCTCGCAGACAGCAAAGTTATTATTATGTTTTTTTTTTGTTGTTATCACGGTATTTCCAAGAGAGGGTCACGTGGCTCAGTAATAAAAGCCGCACGGTTCGTCACTTGCCGCGGTTGGTTCCTGGATCTTTAAATAACGAGACCCCTCCTTGCCCTGAAAAGCACGTAGGTCTCGGCTATCATGCGTGAATCTTTGACAGTAGTTACGGGTATTTAAAAGCTCTATAAGTCTGACAGCCAGCCTTATCAAGGGGTATGGTGTTACTCGATAGCTTGTTTGTGGAGGTCAAATAGGTGGTCACTACATGTAAAATACTGGTATTCTGCTGTATCTAAAAGGAAACCGACCCCAACATAATTGAGAAAAGGCTAAGCAAATGATGAACGGTATTCGATGTAGTTTTTCTAAGGAAGAGAGCTGACTGCAAACCTTTGATAAACTTGAGAGTGATGCTCTTTTGTTTTTAGGGTTCCGTTGCCAAATGGCAAAAAACGGAACCCTTATAGATTCGTCATGTCTGTCTGTCTGTCTGTCTGTCCGAGTATGTCACAGCGACTTTTTTTCCGAAACTATAAGAGCTATGCTGTTGAAACTTGGTAAGTAAATGTATTCTGTGAACCGCATTAAGATTTTCACACAAAAATAGAAAAAAAAAAACAATAATATTTGGGGTTCCCCATACATAGAACTGAAACTCAAAAAAAAAAATTTCATCAAACCCATACGTGTGGGGTATCTATGGATAGGTCTTCAAGAATGATATTGAGGTTTCTAATATAATTTTTTTCTAAACTGAACAGTTCGCGCGAGAGACACTTCCAAAGTGGTAAAATGTCCCCCCCCGTAACTTCTAAAATAAGGGAATGATAAAACTAAAAAAATATATGATGTACATTACTGTGTAAACTTCCACCGAAAATTAGTTTGAACGAGATCTAGTGAGTAGTTTTTTTTTAATACGTCATAAATCGTAAACCACAATTTACCTTTCATCCAGTCAACTCAAATACAAAAATTAAAAAAAAAACATTTAATTTCATAAACATAAACCTTATGCATAAACCGTGAATACCTGCAGGTTTGTACGGAACCCTCGGTGCGTGAGTCCGACTCGCACTTGGCCGGTTTTTTGATGCTTCTGATATAATTTTACTATGCCATGAGAATAGGGGTAACTACCATAATTTGCCCACATAAAGTAACAACGGATCATACATGCTTATGTGCCTGTAAGGTAAACCTAAACAAACAAGCTAATATCAAAGTTATTCAGGAGACTAACTAACCTTTACCTATGTTTAGATGCCTTTAATCAATTCAAAGTGGACTGAACAGCACCCGATTAACCCGATACGTTCATATAAAATTCTAAATACCATGTCATGTGTTTGAACGGCGCCACGACCTACAAAGCGCCATGCATTTTGGAGGAGGCCTGACTGTCAGCGATCGGCCTACAGTGCTTCGGTCTAGTTCCTACTATCGATGTTATAAATGGGATTCGTTGAAAGGCCTATAATTACCACATTATACGTTTATTTATTCTCTAGCGATTCGCTCCTGGTTCGTATGGTTTTAATACAACTTGACCAAACATTTATATTTCATTACTAGCTTTTGCCCGCCTTCGCCCGCGTGGATGTCGGAAATTAACGCAGGACTTACTACCGCGGTATGATGTGTTGATTCAGGTTATATTATAGGTAATAGCTGTTACCCGCGACTTCGTCCGCGTGGTATTTAACAAAAAGATTTTCATAAAAACTGTCTTTGAAAACTACGCTGACATACGTCACACTACGCTGACATACGACTCAAAATTCAGCGTGTTAGTTTTTTAAACTATTAAAAAAAAAGTAGCCTAAGTTACTCCTTGTTTTATCAGCTATTTGCCAGTGAAAGTTCCGTCAAAATCGGTCTAGCCATTTCAGAGATTAGCCGGAACAAACAGACAGACAGACAGACAAAAATTGAAAAAAATGTTGTTTTGGTATATGTACCGTGTATACATCCATATACACTTAGTAAAAAGTGGTTATCTTAATATTAAAAACAGACACTCGGACTATCTTCGGGTCGGCTTCCAGTCTAACCGAATGCAGCTGAATACCAGAATTTTACATGCAGCGACTGCCTCTCCTCTCGTCTCTAACTCCCACAACTCATTTACCGGGTATCAGTATACACCTTGATAAAACTAGTTGTCAGACTTTCGGGCCTCTGACGACCCGCAACGTAACGACGTGTCAAAGATACACAAATGACAGCCGGGACCAACGGCTAAACGTGCTTTCTGAGGCACGGAGGGATCTTGATCTGTAAAGATGGTCACCCATCCACGGACCAATTGCGGCAAGCGTAGCTTAACCTAGGCGATGGACTCGTGCGGCGTTATTATGAAACCGTGAATTCAGCACATGGTTATAAACTAGCGTACAATTTTTTTGTCGGTTTAAAAAACAAATCTGCTCTTTCATAGAAAAGTTCGATACCTGTCAAAACGAATGGCAGCGCCATTCTTTTTTTAGCCGACGAAAGATTTCCACGCCTAGAGGCATTCAGAATCATATAGGTACAGTGGCCCTAGTGTAATTTTCTTTTGATCATCTCAACTTACGACTCTCGACGTATTGACCGCGTTCGACGCTTCGCCAATCCAGGACCAATCAATACTCAATATCTTTATTGTTTTACCATAATGTGTACTTAGGTGGTAATAATATAATTTTAGATCATCATGGACCCTGTAGGGCACAGCAAAAGGATAGGAGAGGAAGCTCTCTTTTTGAAAATGATTTGGTCAGGAGATTGCGTAAAATAAACTAACATATCGCTTAATAATAATAAAATAATAAAAATAAAAACTTTTTATTTCAGATTTAAAAATCCATAGAATGTTAGTACAGTAAAACTTTTGAAACTAGTGTTAGTAAGTACTTAATAACTTATTTCCTAATGTGGGTATTAACCCAGTGCTGAACGTAACGCGTATCTAGCCTATCGGCAATAACAGCCAGGATGCTGTTGGTGCTGGCGCGCAACCTGCAGAGCGCCGCAGCGCATCGTTTGCGGAGTACGGCGTGGAAGCCGTCAACGTGTGCGTCCGCGAACATGCCCGACGCACTGCACCAGCGCGGCAGCCCCAACAACGTCCTGAACGCATTGTTATATTGGACGCGCAGGGCGCTGAATGATCGTTGCGTATAAGAAGCCCACAGGCAGCACGTGTATAACGATGTACAATGCGCACTGAACAGTGTTATTTTAACTTGAACGTTACAACGTTTAAACCTGTGGGCTATCATATTCGCTCTGACCGACAGAGCCCTACGCTCCCTGTCCATGTCCTCATCGTCGCGTAGGACATCAGTGACTATGTGCCCAAGGTATTTAAAACAGGTGACCAGTTTCATGGGTGTTCCATTCAAAGCAACAGGAGGAACCTGATCAGGTGACTTGGTGCCTGCTTTAAATACCATGACCTCACTTTTAGGAGCATTATATTTAAGTCCATGACTAGCCGCGTACGTCTCACACACATTAACTAATTTCCTAAGTCCACCGATCGTTGGGCTCAGCAGGACCATGTCGTCTGCATAACTTAGATTATTTACACAAATATTATCTACATGGCAACCGACATGCATGCTGCTTATCTTCTGTATATATAAAATTCAAAGTCCTGAGTGACTGGCTGACTGACTGATATATCAACGCACAGCCTAAACCGCTGGTCCTAAAGACACGAAATTTGGAGCGTGTGTTCTTTGCGAGGAGTAGGTGTCTACTAAGAAAGGGTTTTTTGAAATTACATTCTTAAGAGGGTGAAATGGGGGGTCGAAATTGCGAATATTTTGACCTTCCCGCTGGCGAAGCCGCTGGCAGAAGCTAGTTTATCTATAAAATGTACTAACATAATTTATATGATTTATTTATTTATTTATATGATCAGAACATCTTACTCGGTCGATGCATACAGTCAAGATGTGCAAAAGAAACTCGCACCTAGGGCCTTTGATCCCAATTCATGGTTACTATAAATATAATATAGGGTGTACGTCGTTACTGCCACCCTGAATTATGCTGACAAGGGATTTATGTTTACTCTACCTCGGAATTAGTAGGTACTTACCTTGTATGTTGACTTGAAGTAAATAGTTTTCCAACTTCCAACTTCGATAATCCATTAATAACTTTCAATACTACACGTGTCAGAATAGGCAGGTGTTTTAACAAGGTGGTGTACGACTCATTAATTATATATGTCTAACGATAGCGTGTGAACTGATAGTTTGTTTGTCTGTTTATCGACACTGTTTCAATATTTATATTTACTACGATATATTTTTCTTCTATTTATTGAAAATATATCAGTTTTATAACATCGAAAGTAGGAAATTAAGTATTAGTTTTCTTTCGAGCTTTTTTGTAGATAAACGCTGTCAGTGTAGAATTGATTGCAATATTTTTATAATGATTAACGAATCGTTCGATTTTAGGGAAAACAATTAGCTTAGACGATGTATGTATGCATCAGATGTGTTACAAGTAGTGGTGGCCCAGTGGTAACGGCCGCGGATTACGAGTAGTAAGTAGGTCGTGAATTCGAACCCAAGCATGCGCTTTACTTTGTGTAAATGATTTATAACCACTGCTCTCAAAACGGTGATGGAAAACATCGTGAGGAAACCGGCATGTCTTAGAACCAAAAATTTGAAGATATGTATACTATCCCCGCGTGGTGGATTTTGTATGACCCATTCCCTCTCACCGAGAGGAGGCCTGTGTCCCAGCAGTGGGAATATTATAGGCTGCTGATGATGATGGTGATGTATATATGACTGGATTGGCTGTGGTCACAGACCGTGATCAAAGGGTTATTGTAAAACCACAATGATCAACCCGCTATAAACCAAACATAAAAGTACTGAAGCGGACCATTATTAAATCGACAATGTAATTAAAATTTTATTTCTAAAGAATTCATTAACTATTGTTCAGCAGCGAAAGGTAAAAGTTTTACAACGGAGCTGGTGGAAACGTTTGTAAAAATGTATAAACCATATAGAAAGGGTGACTGGAAAGGTCCGTGTAATACAAATCATTCAAAATTACTACACACACGAAATAGCGCTTGTGTTCTCCAAGGCAGTGTCGGTTTCAGACTACTTTTAATATGCGAGATCTGAATATGACGCTTCTTCAGAACGTCTCAAACGTATTTTTATTTTTAGTAAATCATGCAAGTTTGAAGAGGTTTATTTTTGCTAACATGAACGGATGCCGGCAGGACTATTCTCTAGTCTGGTGCATCTTCATCTACAAATTATGCTATTCACGGATTTCGCTATAGCTTTTGCAAAGAACCTAAGAGACATGAGTGACCACCGAAATTCTTGCAATACAGAAATAGAAAAACTTTTATTGTCGAGTTTTATGAGAAGTCTGACAGTTGAAAAAGCGGCTGCAAGAGCGAGCGAAACGACAGCCTTAATTTAAGCACCCTACCCTGTCGTAGTTTAGATTTTCTTTTGACTAATGCAGCCAGCGAGGGCTTGTACCAAATTCTACAAAGGGTACCTACTAAACGGTCTTTTGTAGAACTTGGCTCTAAAATTTAGGAGATAAAATAAAACAGTACTTTTACAAAAAAAGTTTTTCTCGACAGAATACTAATCAAATGGAAATAAAAGTTTTTAAACAAATATTTTTTCTTCTACTAAACCAAATATCGAATCTAATACTATCTGCAAATAATGCATATAGTAATTTTGTTGTGTCACGCTCAGTGGTACTTGGATTGCTATTACTAATATAACAATCATAAACTTTCAGAAAAAGAACGCCTAACAGCGTGGTCGCAGACTAATGCCTCCGAGGTGGAAAGACCTCGAGTTTGGGCAGCACGGTCGGTCCTCGAGCTGGGAGCTACCAGGTCTGCACATGGGCGTCAACTGGCCTGCAGGGCGCATCATCCATCTTACCCATCACCATACTACAGGGACTCCTATACCATGCTAGATGTTACATGTAAGTACTTAATTGTTTCTGTTTTTAACCGACTTCAAAAAAAGGAGGAGGTTATCAATTCGACTGTATTTTTTTTTATGTTTGTTACGTCATAACTTGTGACTGGGTGAACCGATTTTGATGTTTTTTTTTTAAAGCTGGTGCTGCCTGTGCGTTCCCATTGATTCTATTCGGACAATGGGATCCATGTGATAAGTCTTAAATTTGTATTAAGTATTTGTGCGACAAATGAACGAATAACGCGATTAGATTAGTGCGGGGTATCTACGAGTATCATAACTAAAAAGTTAAAAACAAAAACTTTTTCCAAAAAAAAAAAAAAATCAACCGACTTCCTTAAAAAAAAACACTACCAAGTCAAAAATAACTTACTTTCGAAAGTCGGTGTCTGATCGGGTCTGTATTTAAGGTTTTTTTCGACGTATTTAAAAACTTCCGAGATTAAAGTTATTTTTGATTTTGTAGTGTTTTTTTTAAGGAAGTCGGTTGTTTTTTTTTTGTAACTTCGTTTTATCACTTTGAGGAGTCAGGAGTATGGAAGTTGGCGGTGTGATATCCCAGTGGCTCAGAGAGCACGTTAAACCGTACGTCCTGCGCCTAATCTCTCTCCGGTCGTGTCGGATTGCCTTCCCATTGGATTATGAGAGTGAGGGAAAAGGGAGTGCCCCTGTGTCTACACACAGATTTGAGCACTATAATATCTCCCACGCCGATGGTCAGTCTCCGTTGAGATCGGCCGCCATGGCTGAAAAACGGTCTGGAGGACTAAATTGTGCCCCAATGCAATGAGCTGCAAATCTGCAATGAATGCGATTATGTGAGCTACAGCGTAGATTTTACGAAGACTTTTGCAACATCTACACGTAGAAGAAGAACACCTTGATCTCATGAGAATAATAGCTATTCTTGAAACACATAAAAAAGAGTAAACTTCAAAAACGGGCATGGTGTTTACGATTGCTTTAATGATCCGCTTAAAAGCATCGCTTTTGAGGTTTACAGTTTAAGACCAATTCCAGAATGAGTGTCTACTAGAATACCTGATAGTGCCATGGTTAACGATTATTCTGCTTGAGCTAACTTTTTTATTTACTGTGAAAAACCAAGAATAGAAATCTAGGTCGAACGTGTAACAATTTTTCACATCCGTGTTTGTTTTGTGTCTCGAGGAGTCGGATCGGGCTTACAAAATAGAAACAAATCAATAAGCAATTAGCAGTGAGCATAGCTGTAGTAGAAAACAATTGACACTCACAAATTGATCCTATATGGAATCGTAAATAGGATAGAAAAACGGAGCTCTCGGTATTTTTCTTTTTCATGTGTAATTATAGTCTATTCGAGAGTAATTTTCTAGATGTCGACCTTAATGAACACTAAAGCAAGAAAGATAAACATTTATTTTGTCCCCAAACATAAATAGATATAAAACACGAGAAAACATCCTCCCGTTTCTGAAGATCCTTTTAGTACATCTGTTGCTTAATTTCGTATCAAGTTGCTGAAGATATATATTTTGTTCAACAACAGCTGACATAAGATTTGTTAGCCACGTTATAATTAGTAAAGCTAATATGGGCTCCAAGATTTCGTATATCTGGTATGGAAGGTATTTTTAAACAAAATATCAGCTACTATCCTGGAGTAAAATCTAACCTACGGTCCTGAACTACCTACTTCTGACGAGCAAGTATTCGTAGATCTCGTAAATATCAATTGGCTGCGACTTTCTCGTCTTAGAGGTTGGAGTCACGGTCTCACTACTTGATTTACGTCTCTTTCTACTGCAAGATGTAGACTCGTAAATTGTAATATAAAGTTGTCTTGTACTAAGAGCGGTCCTGAATATTATTGGGCACTTGCAACCAGAAGATACCCTGTGTTATACGTAAAATACTCGGGGTATTGGGTTTCTGCTTTTTGTATCACAAAATACTTATCTAGGTTCACAGATTAAATTATACGAGCGATTTTACTAACTATTAATTTCTTGAGCCCTATTTATTTACCTGTGGAACTACTGAGCTACTTGATCATGTAATGCTTTTGCAATCCACATAATTTTCTAGTCTTTATTAATTAATTCCTGTTGTCATCTATATCATGGACAAAGCCCTCCCCATTTCTATTTATTTTTACCAACTTAGCCACGGGGCTTACCAGACATTAGGTAGCAGCGTTCTCAATGCACTTTACCACCTTACTGTGATTGCCAACTGCCTTCCAAGCATAGCGATTACGGAAAAAATATGGCGTGGGGTGACGATTACCGTCAAAAAGCCTTTTGAGGTAGAATATGACCAGCAGTGGGCATCTTTCGGCTGAAATTATGATGATGATGAACTTAGTCATTGCTGTTAACGAAACACATCTAATACCAAAACCTCCTTTTCCAGTTGTTCCAGTAGTATCCATCGTGGGTGGTGATGCCAGCACCCTGGCCAACTTAGAAGAGGGTTCCAGTGCCCTCACCCTGGAGTGCCGCGCTGACGGAAACCCCAGTCCTTACGTTTGGTGGACCAAGAACGGACAAGTCATCGCCACTAATGGAGCGAAGCTGATTCTAGCGCCTGTGTCTAGGAACCATTCTGGTGAGACGACAGATAGGCTATTGTTGAACTAATTTGTATCAGTAAACGAACTTCTTTCGTCAATAGTTAATTTTACTATTGACTTGCGGTGAGATGCTTAATAACGATAATGAGTAATATTATAGTTTCTATCGAGAGTTGTTATTACTGGTACTTACATTCTGTTTGGCTATTTCAGGTATCTACGGCTGTCAAGCAAGGAACTCTTTAGGAACATCAGATTCAGTCAAGATTGAAATTGATATAAAGTGTAAGTATCATTTTCGTCTCTGTCGTGTGATAAATCTAAAGTTTCAAATTCCAAATCTATTATATTTTGCACAAATAAATTCTCCTCAACAGAGGTCTCTAATCAGTTTTGATTGTACATTTCGATTTAATTATGATGATCTTGATAGATATAGGGGCTTGTGGCTAAGTAATAACACCACCCCACTCCTTGTACCGTGCTGTGCCGGACGTAAAGAATAACACCACCCCATTTCTTCCCGTGGATGTCGTAAAAGGCAACTAAGGGACTTACTAGAGAATGGGCAGCAGCGTTCTCTATGCATTTTACCACCATACTGCGATCGCCTACCCGCCTGCCAAGCGTGGCGATTATGACAAAGCCCCCCAAATTGGGGGAGGCCTAAGTCCAGCAGTGGACGTCTTACGGCTGAAATGATGATGATGAATAACAGCCATACGGGTCGATCGATCAGGTTAAGCTACGTTTTCCGCGGTTTGTCCGTGGATGGGTATCCATCTTTACATATCAATACCCCTCCGTGAAAGGCAAGTAAAGTCGTTGGCCCCGGCTATCATTTATGAATCTTTGACAGTCTTTACGGATCGACAGAAGCTCAAAAGACTGACAACCAGTCTTACCAAGAAATTTCGTGTTACCCAGTAACTGGGTTGTGGAGGTCAGATAGGCAGTCGCTCCGTGTAAAATACTGGCATTCAGCTGCATCCAGTTAGACAGGACGCCGACCCCAACATAGTTGGGAAAAGGCCAGACAAATGATGATGGTCTTTATATAAATACTTTAACAGAACCTTTATCACGGTGTATTACAGATCCTCCGCGAGTGACATGGGTAGGACCTGACACGGTGGTAGAAGCCAACCTGTTCTCTCAAGTCACCCTGGAATGCAAAGCCGAAGGCAACCCTCCGCCCTCCTATACGTGGTATCACAAGTAAGTGATACTTTGTAACGTAATCATAATGTGCCTATAACGTTCCCACTGCTGGGAATCTGGTCTCCTTCCCGTGAAAGGGAATGGACTATTCCTAGATGATGGATTATTATCCACCAGTGGGACCTAAAATCTTCTACTCGCAAGTTACGGCCACTGGGCCACCACTTCTCTCATACTTCGTCCCCTCTATACTTTGTGATTTGATTGTTTTTTTTTAGAGTATGAAAACATTATGCATTTTGATTCCTGCCAATTTTTGCTGTTTTATTTTGCTCTAAAGGCAGCAGCTCCAATCAAAGTAAAATGTTGCTTGGAAGCTGATCACTTGTAACTTCGCTTTTCATTATTGAATATACTCTAAAACCTAGAAGTTCCATTTACTAACAATATTTTTTCAAATTTTTCTAGCCCAGCCTCATCAGCCCGTATAAATTCTCTCCAAGATGGCGCCTACCCGATCTCAATGACGCCTCAGCTTCAACTCCATAACGTGTCTTACGATCAACATGGACGATACACCTGCGTGGCCACCAACCAAATAGGACTTGAAGATAGGTGAGTTAGTTCATAATAATTGAACATTTGGCTAACATTATTTACTTACTTTTTATCTCCGGTATCCTCCAGACGGTCACGGCAGCCAATCTCTTCGATGAAGTAGCCAGGTTCGCAAGAAATATTATAGTGTAGTAGTGTTTCTGTCTATTCCTTACGCTCATTGTCTGATGGGACAGCAATCTGACATGTTCTGAGAAAGATAAGGCGCAGGACACACAACTTTAAAGGGATGCGTAAAGTTAATTCAAATGTTCTTACGTTTTTTGCAATTTGCAGGTAAGAGTCAGGTTATATACCTATTGTAAAAAGGTTGCGCTCGGTGCTATGGTGACCTAACACTACTTTTTCGTATTGATAGAGAATGGTTTTGGTTAAAGTTAAAGTCTTCAATTAAAGTGGAAACAGTTATATTAAATCACTATAAGGAGTTACAAAGTAAAATGGTAAACTATATAACTACTTATTGGTAATGGTTAAATGGTAATGGTAATGGTTTTGAGTGCGTAGTGTCTCTAAAGAGATCTGATCGCGAACTGGTTCGATATTGTGGGACTCAAGCGAATGTGCATACTTGCGATCGATGCGATTATGTATTTTCGCTGAGTGTTCGATTAACTCGAACCGATGCAATTATATATTTTCGCTGAGTGTTCGATTAACTCGAACACCTATGTTTAATAAAATTTGATTCCTCACCCAAGCGCATCCACCTTAAGTGCTCTCCCAGGCACGGGGTATCACTCCACTAACATCCAATCTCCAAGCTGCTCTCTGCAGGATAATGTATTCGTTCATAGAGTTTGTTGAAATCTTAGTTCTCGCTTCGGTACATTAATCAAAATCTTGAGTACATTATTCTTCCTACCAGGGTCGTGGATCTGTTCGAAAGAGTTACCGTGGCCCTGGCACAGGCAACTGAAGGAACACGGGTTGGTTTTCATCAGCAAAAGTCTTGACTCGCTCTTCCGCTCCACCTAGAGCGGGAGACGTCATTAGATGATTTCCCACCCACAAAAATAAAGAATGCTATTGAGACATTTTTTTCTTATATATCCTGCTACTTAGCAATCTGTTTTTCTTAACAATAATCTAAAATGAGGTCATATTTTCATCATCAAATGTATCTTCAGCAGAGGCGTACACCCAGCGGTGCAATCCTCATCTTTTGTCAGCAAATCTCTTCAGGCGACACATTATGTTCGACTCATTCTCTACTGAGACATTCATACTGTATGGTTTATCCCTAGAAACCACCCATCGGAGGCCGTAACGCTGAACGTGCTGGTTCCGCGTATCACCAACTTCCAATCTCCAAGCTGCTATTGACACATTCTTAATGTACTGTGTATCCCCACCAACCACCAATTCGAAGCCGTGACCCTGAACGTGCTGGTTTTGCGTATCACGAACTTCCAAACTCCAGGCTGTAAAATTATAAAGTGTCTCAGTACATTTTATAATTTTCAAGAATGATTAATTTACTTTGTCATTCGCCTAGGAAACAATTATTCATTGTGTGTACGATATTGTGTGTATCCGTGATTGAAATAACTATAATGCATGATAGCATGAATAAATTAGTGGATATTATCAATACCGCGCGTATCACCAACTTCCTAACTCCAGGCTGATACTAAGACATTCCTAATGTATAGTGTATCCCAAGGAACCACCAATCGGAGGCGGTGACGCTGAACGTGCTGGGCCCGCCGGTGGGCGCGGACAGCGGCGCGGCGCACGCGTGGAGCGGCACGGAGGCGCGCGTGGGCGCCACCGTGTGCGCCGACCCGCCGCCGCTGCGCGCCGCCTGGCTGTGGGGCAGTCTGCGCCTCGACGTGCCCTCGCAGATCGGTACGCCAATCTGTAGGGCTTATCAAAATAAATTTATTATATATATATATATTCATTGAAAACCAAACTAAAAAGTACAAAATAATGGAAAAAAGTGTGGGGTGCCTGATATCAATAAAAAAATACCTTAAAAAGCACCCCACGCTTTTTTTCCATTATTTTGTACTTTTTAGTTTGGTTTTCAATGGAAGCGTGTTTTTTTTTTTTTTTTTTACTATTATTTATTTTCAATTTTTAGAGTGTTTCGAATTTTGAGACGTATGTCAGCGTAGTTTGTGACGTATGTCAGCGTAGTTTGTGACGTATGTCAGCGTAGATTTCGAAGACAGTTTTTTTTGCTGTCCTGGTAACCCTGGCAAGGATAATGGCACAAATTTATGAAATTATTGCATTGTCATCGGTCCTTGACAGGTGTGCAAAGTTTGAATGAAATCTGGTCGTTTAAAGTGGGTCAAAATCGCGCTATAAGGAGTCGGTTACAAACAAACATACAAGTGAAGCTAATATAAATCGTGTAAAAAATGTGGCGTTCCGCGCATAAAGGTACCAGTAGGGAGGTATTGAGTTAAGGCCGGACGTAGAATCTAGAAGAGTCCCTTTATTCTGCTGATTACACAAAAAAAAACCTAATACTTTTTTTGTAACAAACATCCAAAGTTGAAATTCTGAAAAAACTAGTCTCAAGAAAATGGAGTTTAAAAGTTAAGGTTACAAAAAACAATGTTCTACTCGTTTGTTACATAGATTTTACCACATACATCCCAACACATTATATTCATCAATGTATCACTAACATAATTGATACTGTACTGCCAATATACAAATAGTATTAAAATTCAAAAACTCAACATAATAATTATGAAAATATCGACATTTTATAACATCTGGTACGTTTTTAATAAATATTTCCTTTAAAAAAAAATTTGCTTGGAAATGGTGTCTGTAGATTTTATATAATTATATTAAATTGTAGCAAAGTTGTAGAACAATAATCAGTAAAAATCACAAAATGCCATATTTTCACCCGATTTTACAAAAACGCAAATAACTTGGAAACTAAATGCCGACATCTGGTACCTTTATGCGCGGAAAGCCACACATATATACTTCACGTAAACCTACATGGGTACTTATGAAACGTCAGAAGCTAGATCATCAGCAGCCTATAATGTTCCCACTGCTGGGACACAGGCCTCTTCGGCGAGAGGGAGTGGGCTATAATATATACTAAGCGGACCCAGCGCGGGTTGGTAGATGACACATGTCTTCGAATTTTTTATTCTAGGATATGCCGGTTTTCTCACGATGTTTTCCTTCACCGTTTTGAGAGCATTGGTGATGAAATTATTTACACGGAGTAAAGCGCCTGTCTAGGTTCGAACCCACGACCTTGTAAGTCGGGGCCGATACCACTGGGCCAGCACTGCTCTCCATATCTGTAGGGCTTATCAGAATCAAAAAAATAAATTAACATAACTTATGAAAGGTCAGAAGCTAGGTGCACAGTTCACCAGTGTCGCGAGATTTGTTCGGACGAGTTATCGTGGCCCTGGCATATAGGGAACTGAAGGAACACGGGTGGGTTTTAGTCAGTGAAAGTCTGACACGCCCTTCCGCTCCACCCAGAGCGGAGACGTCATTTGATGATTTCCCAACCACAAAAAAGGTGCACGGTTCCAGTTGGTTGATTCCTATGGAGAAGAGCCGGCAAGAAACTCCATGGTTACTCTTTAGCTTTTACAATGTTTTTAATTACAGTGTTAACAGGTAGGGGAGGACCGTGTATGCCTGTCAACAAGTACCAGGGACTTAATAAAATAGAAAATTGTCTACAGCCTACAAGTCTTATGGGCATAGGGTCACAAAACTACTCAAATGTCTACGCTAGGTGGTCAAGAATTGGGCACACCACAATTGCGGCGGTAAGTTCCTTCTTTGAGGAGTGACTGGAGAGGCGCAACGGCGTCTTCAATTTCGCCTTACGCAGGTCCTCACCGGACACGACTACTCCGGGTGATTCCTGCGGCTCTCTAGCCACTCCTCAAAGAGGGGACTTGCCGCCGCAATAGTGGCATGCCCAGACCGATGTACCGATCCTGTATTTAAAAGCTGTCCATAGATAGATCTTTAATTGATCCATAACCCATAAACCGAATTTGAAGAGTATTTCTTAGAAACTCTTCTCCCACCAGGTCGTTACCGCACCCTAGAGCCGGCAACAGACGGCGGCTGCTACCGCTACACACTGCTGATCTCCAACACGGGCATAGCAGACGCGCGGGTGTACGTGTTGCATGTCGAGAATGTGAGAGGTTTCTCGTCTCATGCCGTCTCGCTCACTGTGCATGGTGAGTGGATTCTTATTTTATTTATTTTTTGAGCTCATTTTGAGCGAATGTAGCGCTAATATCGGCCAAAAATGGTTTATATTGTGTTCCTAAAAGAACATAGTGTTAATTTTTGTGGGGTTTTTTAATGCCTCACTATGCGCACCTTGATGACTTACTCCGGTAGCCCACGAGAGGGCTGGCTCTGCACTCTAATTGCGTAACACCATTAATGTTGTTGAACTTTGAAAATGAAAGCCATTCCTAGTACATGAGGCAATTACCCCGCTGGACAAGAACTTGATTAAACATTCTCCGATGATCGAGAAATTAGTCATTATGGTGTGTGTTGTCGAATTCTCATGACCGTACTCACGACCGTCTGGAAACAAAACTTTGACATTTTTTATGTGAATCTATAGTCTTACTTAGTTCACCTATGAACCAATTAATCGTTGTGTAACGACAAATAACTATAACGCGACGTCCTGCGTGAGCGATCTAGACGCGAACGCGAAGCGGCGCGGCGCGGCGCGAAAACAACAAACAGTCGAAACCTATTGAAGTGTCCTACGTGCCCAAACGCACATGCGTGCGGTGCGGAGCGGCGCGAAACGAAGCGAACGCGATCAGTTGGCTTGATATTTTCGCGCGAACTGGATGCGGTGCCGTCGTATTTTTTTTTTTGGTTATAATTTCGGATTTATAGAAATTTTAATTAATGCTATCCAAGAACGTCCTATATTATAGGATAAAAGGAATATAAAATATCACAACCGGTTATTATTATACCGCGAATGGGAGGATTGGGCCAAATTAACTGGGACTTTCTAAGTATACAACATTAGTCCCACTTCTTCGCCGTTCATACTTCTTGAGTATTTGATATTTAAGATATTAATTTTCCAATAAATTTGTTTCCGTCCGTCCATGACAAATCCACAGTGCCCACTGAACGGCGGCGTCAGTGGCGGCTGTGTGAGACGATTCGCATGCACGTAGGACATAGCCGCCGCGTCGCACCGCATCGCGTTGAGTTCGCGTGTCACCGCTTCATAATCGCGTTCGCTTTGATCCGCCTACGTAGGACGTAGCGTAACGCATGATGGCATGAATAAATTAGTCCTAGTACTTACTAATACTACTTAATGTGACGACCATTTTAATCTAATGTAATTTATGAATTTTGTGGCCAAAAATAAACGTATTTTGGTCATCGCACAGTTTAGAAATACCCATAAACTCACCTGTTTCTAATATATTTAATAGCATGAGTCCCTAATCCATTTACACGTCGAGAATTTCCCGACCTCGGAGGAGTCATCAGATCGTTTACTCGACAAGTGTAAAACACGAGTGCGATAAAGCCCGGTGATTCTCGCCAACAAGCCTCGCATTCAAATCTTCTCCCGTTGTCGGACAAGAAACTCTCTTCATGTAAACACCCCATAACCCTGCAAGTAAGCCTGTTTGTATACTGCATGTTATAACGTTGCAATAATTTTGTTCACGCAGATAATTTTTCGCTAACAGAGACTGCGCACGTGGCGCCGCTCATCGCTGCGGCGCTGGTCATAGCGGCGCTGTTGGTGATCGTTCTGTGTCTCATCATCAGGTGTAGGAGGCGGAGAGGTATGATGTAGCCTTATATTTTTGTGTAAATAAACATTTCATCCATAACCATAAGAATGCAACATCTGACTTTACCAAAATAGTTTTAGTCATCCAAAACCATTTTGATAAAGTCAGATACTGCATTCTTATGCGCACTGAAGACCGTTTTATGTAGTGAAGGTTGGAAGATTCTACTAATATTTTACCTCTTTACTATATTCACGGTCAGATCTTGTCAACGAGATGAAAATCTGACATCGCACATTATTAAAATAAAATATAAAATAAGAAACAATAGATACGTATAGACATATAATATACTAAAAAGTACATCTCGTTATACATCTTTATCGTACTAATATAATTGTTTTAATTGTTTACAGAAAGCGTGGAATATAAGACTGAAGATTTAGATAGGTGAGCATTTTCCTATTTACCTGATACTAATAAAAAAAAACTTCCTTCTATCTTGTAGAAAATAATTCTTAACCAATCAAACTGAGCTCGGATCTCTCATTATCATCTGTTCAACCTTTACCCAACTATATTGGGATATTCTTCCAGTCTTATCGGATGCAGTCGGCGTTGGAAACGTGGCTACAACCCGAGCAACATTTTTGGCAGTAGTGAAATTAATTCTGTATGTGTCTGGTCTTAGCTTATAGTCCGCAAACTTCTTAAGTTGCATGAAGAGTTGAGAGTGGTCCTTTCTCCGAGAAAACGTTTCTTGTTAAGGATGAGATGATGTACATAGTTGGTAAAAATCGTTGGTGAAAACCGCAAACAAAAATGGATATATTAACAGCAAGAAAGCCCGGTCTTATGGTCTATAATGCAGCGAGTAACTGGAGATTCACCAGAACCCGTTAACCAAACGAATGTTACAGCCCACCAAAAAAGCCTTTTAATTCTTACTCACGACAAACCCCTACACTGATTACCAAGAGCCTGGAGATCTGCGTATCCACTTGGAAATTCTACCGAAATCAGTAAACCGTTTACACTCATGTCAATAAACTCGTTAAATGGTAAAACGGCAGGTGGCGATGACCTTATGGTGGAACAGATCAACAACCTAGGACCTGGAGCTATAAATATGCCTAAACTTTGAAGGAAGACCAAAGTCTAAGGTCTGCCAAAACAAGATAAACCCTCGCATGACCCCAAAAGCTCACGGCTTATATCGCTTTTACTTGTATGTCGCATATTTAACTTGTTTTCCAGCACTTATATATTGTCAGGCTGGCTTTAGGCGAGGAAAACCTTGCTAAAGTCAGGACCTTCGATTAACGCAATACCTAAAGGATGACTGCGAAGCTAACAGTGTCACTAGTGTCGTATGTTTTAACCCTTCAGCAGCGTACGATACCATAAACATCAAAAGACTATTGGATTATTTTTACAGACATAGAATGGATCAAGGTGTTATACAAATATTGAGCGAACTTCTACACAACCGCCACTTCCAGGTATTATTTCAGTCGACCAAGAGCAGATGGCGAAAACCAAAGAACGGTCTCCCTCAAGGTAGTGTGTTGGCTCTAATGCTTTCAAACAAACAAACTATCGTCTGAGTGCTTTCCTTACGCGAATGACTTGGTTTTGGCGGGTTAGTTGGCAAATTTTGACAATATTGAACAAAATCTGTCACTAGCACTCATTTGCTGAAAAAAACAAAGGGTTGCACATTTCATCTCCGCAACAGATACTCTAAGGCTAAGAACAAATGTGTGACCTTAGATAGAACCTTAACATATTTACCGCAACGCTTTAAAATAAATTAGAAGTTCTGGACCCGAAACAACCTGTTTCATTGTTTTATCGTACCAATAGGATTGCAGTATCTAATGTTCTTCGCACCACTCTGGCATGTATTTATGATTCTCTGCCAGTGAATTCGCGTGCCCATTGACATTGCCTTGAACGATCTGTGTCGTATTATATCGGGATGCATTAACCACCTCTGCTCAACAAACTCTACCCGTTGACTGGTATCGCTCCACCTGTCGTACGATGGGGTTGTCACATGTGCGCTAGAAGCATTATATCACGAAGCCGATTCCTGACAAACCCTCAACGAATATCCTACAGAGCCGGGTAGACTAAACAACCAGAACAGCTTTCTTCGTTATACTAGGTCACTGAGACGTGACCTGCAGTCAATAATAGTAATCAATCGATTGCGGACTCAAGTAGGCTGCTGCACGCACAGACTTGCGAAATGGGTGATCATTGAACCAATCGATGCTCCTGATCAAACCATGTCCCATTATGTGGGAGTGTCCAAAGTGTTCACACATTTACACTTCTGAGAACCTAAAACGCCACTGACATAGATGCAACGATTGGCGTACTCGTCTACAGGACCCATATCATCCAACGTAGTGAAATATTTTTAACCGACTTCAAAAAAAGGAGGAGGTTATATGTTCGACTGTATGTATTTTTTTTTTTTTTTTTTATGCATGTTCACCGATTTCTCCGCCAATTGTCAACCGATTTTGAAAATTCTTTTTTTATTCGTAAGGGTATACTCTTGAGGTGGTTCCATATTAATTTTGTGAAGATTTGATGTATACTTTGGGAGATAAACGAAGGAACTCCTCAAAAACAAACAGTACACGTAATGTGATTTGGATATTGTACTAAAGATCAAAAATAATTGCTGGTTCTATCTATCCATCCGTGGTGAACTAATTATAGTCTTCGAAGATACCGCATGGAACTCCTCATCGGTGAACAGTACATATAGGAACTTACAGTGAAAGGTTAGAAGGTTAGGGGATAATTCTTTGAATATTATAGGCACGTTTAGACCGTTACTTGTATTCTTATATTCCGTTGAGCTGATGATGGAAGGTACAACTCCTTATCGATCAGGAGTTAGGAGATATCTTGTCCTAGATAGACATACTCGTTGACATCGAGAATTGATTCCTCAGCAGACACTAGAGTGGGCTCTTACCCACTCTACTGTCTGCTTAATAAAAAAAAAGCAGCCTTAATCATTTTGGCCTGGCCATTTATTATATTTTTAACCGACTTCAAAAAGGAGGTTCTCAATTCGGATGTTTATATGTTTTTTTTTTTTTATGTATGTTCGGCCATAACTCCGTCATATGTAGATGGATTTGCAAAATTCTTTTTTTGTTCGAAAGGGGTTTATTCCGAAATGGTCCCATATAATTTTCATATAGATCTGATGATGAGTTCGGGAGACAGACACCGGAACTCTTTAAAAAATGACAGCAAATCAACCGCGATTTCTGCTATCGCATAAATATGCATTGTTTGTTTGGAATTAGTGCAGGGTGAATACCACAACTAAAAATTTAAAAATAAAAACTTTTTTACAAAAAAAAAACAACCGACTTCCTTAAAAACACTACAAAGTGAAAAATAACTTTAATTTCGGAAGTCGGTGTCTTAGGATCTGTATTTATTGTTTTTTGCCACCGACTTCCGAAATTAAAGTTATTTTTCACTTTGTAGTGTTTTCAAGGAAGTCGGTGGTTTTTTTTTTGTAAAAAAGTTTTTATTTTTAAATTTTTAGTTGTGGTATTCACCCTGCACTAATTCCAAACAAACAATGCATATTTATGCGATAGGTCTTACTGGATTTTGCTAAAGGCCAAGTTTATGTTGCGCTAAGTCGTGTAAAGACTCTGGATGGTATTGCTCTTTGCGACTTAGAGCCAAACAAATTGCTCAAGAAACCGCATGACGAAAGAGCATTGCGTGAAATGCAACGATTAAGGCAATTGTAAATTTGTATAAAAATATAATAAATGGCCAGGCCAAAATGATTAAGGCTGCTTTTTTTTTTATTAAGCAGATAGTAGAGTGGGTAAGAGCCCACTCTAGTGTCTGCTGAGGAATCAATTCTCGATGTCAACGAGTATGTCTATCTAGGACAAGATATCTTCTAACTCCTGATCGATAAGGAGTTGTACCTTCCATCATCAGCTCAACGGAATATAAGAATACAAGTAACGGTCTAAACGTGCCTATAATATGCAAAGAATTATCCCCTAACCTTCTAACCTTTCACTGTAAGTTCCTATATGTACTGTTCACCGATGAGGAGTTCCATGCGGTATCTTCGAAGACTATAATTAGTTCACCACGGATGGATAGATAGAACCAGCAATTATTTTTGATCTTTAGTACAATATCCAAATCACATTACGTGTACTGTTTGTTTTTGAGGAGTTCCTTCGTTTATCTCCCAAAGTATACATCAAATCTTCACAAAATTAATATGGGACCACCTCAGGAGTATACCCTTACGAATAAAAAAAGAATTTTCAAAATCGGTTGACAATTGGCGGAGAAATCGGTGAACATACATAAAAAAAAATTAAAAAAAAAAATACATACAGTCGAAATAACCTCCTCCTTTTTTTGAAATATTTTTACTTTTGCCATCTACTCGAAAAGAAGAAGAAGTACGGATGAAGCTAAATACTGCGACTGTTTTTCTGATCCCACCACCCAGTGTTCAGTCCTATAGTGTAGGGTACTACAGACTTTACATACTACAATACGAAACGACAGAACTTCACCTGCTAAAATCCTAACATACTCCTGCTTGGAATACAGTTCGCTGATATTATAATATTTGTCTACAGCGAAAAAGCAGCGCTACCAGCGGACGCAGTATACACGCCGCGCGACGCTCCTCGGCCGCTGCCGGGCGGCGCCGGGCCCGGCTCGCTGGCCGGCATCGCGGCCGGGCCAGGCTCGCTGGGCGGCACCGGCGCCGGGCCGGCGGGCGGCGCGCGCTACTCGCCCGGCGCGCTGCAGGTGCGGCGCGCTGCCGTCGTGCTGCAGCCCCCCACCACCGTGTGACCTTCGCGCACAGGTGTGACTGCACGCATGTACTAACAGTTCGCTGCCACAGTGTAAAGGGCTATGCATACGACGTTTTTTACGACGTGCGTTCCGTGTCACGCGTGTTGACACCATGTCAACGCCGAACTGTCTGCCTTGCTCAAATTAAAAAAAAAAACATCACTACTACATGGCATAATAAGTATAAGAACGCCGTGTACATAGATCCTTACTGTCAACACTAAACAAGTTACATCAAAAAAACAAAATAGCAAATCCAAAGAAGTACCGTATACATACAACCACACTCATTTCCACCGCCAACCAATATTGCTCCTGCCAGGGTCGCGAAATTGTTCGAAAGAGTTACCGTGGCCCTGGCATAGGCAACTGAAGGAACACTGGTGGGTATTAGAAAGTCTGACACGCCCTTCCACTCCACCTAGAGCGGGAGACGTCATTTGATGATTTCCCACCCAAAAAAAAAAAAACACTATTGCTACGTTCTGGTTTGAAGGGTGACGAGTGCCGATGTCCTTCCAGACAGAATGAGGCTTTACACATTTATGTCTCTAGGATATCAATGCTTTTGCAATAGGTACCTGTATTGCAGATGAATGACATTGAAAATTGCATCAGCAAACTGTATACACCACATATAACATATTTTACTGACTACTATCACATTTAAAATCACTGATCATTTTCTGTTTTCAACCAAAACATACATTAAACGAAACTATTGGTAATGGAGGGATACGTTTTGTGAGGTTCAGTTTGCAAACGTAAGTGCGTGTCCACACTATGTGTTCTCCCTGCAGCGAGTATAATGACGAAGAACTTAATAATCCTCGCTTTGAACAACTCCTCAATGAAAAACGCTAGTAGAAAGATGTCGTGTGGACACGCTCTAACAAGCACGATAATGTTTATATTGGATTTCCTGCACCATTAGTTTACGATAAAGATAAGGCATGTCATGTCATACATTATCCTCTCGACTCCCAAATTAATCACACACTGATAAAATTACACAAAAAAAAATATGTTATTCTTGAAATTAATTTCATGTTTATGCTATATTTCGCCTTGTTTTCCCTGAAAGAGGAAAATTTACTATAGTAGATAAAGTCTCCTCTTGAGGTTTTTCGGGGAACTATTACTATTTTGGGATTGTTATGGTAGGTGATGTCTCAAGTAAATGGGCCATATTCAACTATCACTAAAATCATGCTTGTACATGCGTTGTATGGTGTATGTTACATGCGCAATTCGAGGCACATACCTACTAATGTGCAGGTTTTGGGCATAGTCTGAACGACGGCATTTTTTTCATATTGTATGCGTATACAACATGTAAAAAACCTTGTCCGATTCGTGAGGATATTGTTAGGTATTGCGCTCAGAGTGTATTTGTAACGTCAGAAAGAATGAAAAGAAAACATTCCGATATTTTTTTCAATATTGCATTTTGTCTGCTTGAGCCATCATGTAGCGGTTGTCTACTAGTCATAACTTATGACGTCTATTTAAAAAAAAAAAACCAATAGTAATTCCACCAGTTTCTATTAGTTTTCGGAATTTGATTGCAGTAAATAAGTGCCCCTGTCGGATCGGACAGGTTTTATATCACAAGCTGTATAACTCGCGCGGGTAGCTCGCACAAGTAAGTTGCAAGGTGTGAATTACATGTGCGCGTATCCAGGTGTGCGAGAAGAGGCCTGTCTGAAAATAGTTTGATACCTCGGAATGAACCCCACTCCCGATTAATTTACTTTTTTGGGGCGAACAAAAAACACATCGAGAGGAAAAACAACTGTCGAATCGACTAATCTTATTTCCAAAGGTAATATGGAGTAGGAACCGTCCATAACTTCGGCTGTCACTACTGATTTCGTGCTTACAGAATAGACCCTGGTTCAAGTAACTTGCGCCGTGTACAAGATCTGCTTGCCGTTAGATCACTTTCCATATAGCAGGAAGTCAAAGCTGCTTTATTACTATGTTATTATGTACTTTCAGAGTTTTCCTCCTCTTTTGCATTTCCATAATTATCTTCCCCGTATCACTTTTCTGCTGCATCTGTTATTGGCAACACCCTTTTAATCGGATCAGTTACGAATTCGATACTATCACGAGTACGTTATTATTGTATTGTGCACGTGTTGTGATTATATGTATTATTCACTTTGTTCTGTATGGTCTACTACAATGTTTACTCACGATGTCTGTTTGCAACTTTATCTGTTATTGTATAGGATTCCTAAAAAAATAATGCTAAGTTGAACAGTTTTACTGTGACTTAGCATAAGAATAGCTTAATCTCTGTGTCAGGGAGTGGGCCATAATTCACCACGCTAACTCAGTGCGGGTTGATGGGTCCAGTGCGAGTTGACGGTAGGTCGACAGGTGCTTAACTCTAGGTTCATTTTTCCATCCAAATACTTTTCTGTTGAGAAATTAGAAGCTAGCATCTTACCAAAATTTGAAAACGACTTGTCCTATAGTAATCTACAGCTGGACAAGTGGTACTCCGCCGTTCGCAGCCAAACAGCCCTAGTAAAGTTGTGGTCAGATTTTCATTTAATCTAGGATTCCAACTCGATGTCGATTAATGGTGACCATGCGAGTACTCTTCGTACCAACGTCTTTCAGTTCTTCAGCAGACATGGCCTGCTCACTGTTATTCCAGCGTATTCATTCCGTAAGCTAGGTGGTTCCGTAAACCAATGAATTTTTTCTAGTTTCCAGACTGTTTACTACTGTCTAACTTCCTACGCCCTGAATCTAAAAGAACTATCTTAATCATGAGAACAAAATACCAAATTAGTTTGTTATCTGTTTGTATAAAATGTGCTTCCAAAACGACGTTGTTTACTTTTATAGTTTTTAATGTGTTTACATGATACATCTTGGTGCCTTATGGTCACAGCTATTAATCAGAACTACTTAAAAAAAAAAACAGTTTCTATGCATTTTAGACGTAGTACGTCATTTTGAGAATACTTAAGAGATCAAAGGTACATGTGATTCCATTTGGAAGTTCATGGAATGATTTCGTACGTTTTGATGATAAACAGGGAAGCCCGGAAAACAAAACAATGTTTGTATAGAAACCAGTTGTATCATTTATGACGCCATAATAGGCAATTAAGTGGGACAGTAACGGGATAAAACAATTATGTCTATCAACCAAACTATTAGCTATCAAATCCAAGGCCACTCCCTTGTCTATTAGTTGCCGAATAAAATAAAGTATTCAGAAACATGTGGAATAAACATGTTATTGTTATCACTAGAACTTCGAATCTAGATTGTCTAATATTCACAAATAATTCGTCTAATGTTAACTTGATCTTCCATAGATCTCTGTTTGAAATCGTGATATTTCTGTGAGGTTTATAATCAAAAGTATAATTGAGCGCAGTAAACGCCACACACAAAACCCTCTACTCTTATTTAATTTGCAAGAGTGACATGACTGCTGTTACTATCGCATTAACCAGGTTGTGGAGGACAGATGTAAAGTCTTACCAAGTGGTATCGTGTCATCCTACTGACATGTTGACAACAAAAGGCTGATCACAGCTGTCAAATTAAAAATCTGCTTTATTTATTTATATAACCTTATGCACACACATATAAACAAACATTAAGAAAGGAACAGAAAATTACGTACAAAAGTAATGCTTATTTCTACAGAAATCTCTTTTCTGTTTATAGAGACAAAGAGCATCTACCTACACATAGCCACCTAAAATAACGGATAAAGGAACAAAATAATACAAAAAACCTTCAACAGAAACCATACACACTTAACTTTCTAAACTAACACAGCAACGCACTAGGTGTGGGCAATTAACAAAAAGTGTTCAACCTGTCCGAAACACAATAAAATACTACTAAATAAGTCGATGATTCACAGCTAGAGCGATGTCTAATTACTTTGAGTGCACAACACGAATCACAAGGGGCCTGTGCGTGTGTGCACGATACTTCTCTTGCAGGAATTTTGTGTTAATAGTTCTACTGAGAATTGATATATGTATTTTTAACAGAATTATTAGGAATGATGTATAAGCTTCCTAACTTAGTCAGACAGACAATGAGCGCAAAGACTAAAAAAAAAAACAATATTTGTTGAGTACGTATTCATATACCTACATACTCAACAAATATTCAATTTTTTTAAAAGCTAACTCTCATGATTTACCTCTAAAAACATATATTCATAATCAAAAAGATCTGCATCATGTCTGTTTCCACTAATAACTACATTGAAAAAACAAACACGATTATAATCGTGATTGAGGCTTATATCTAACTGATCTACGATATAACATTCCTTGTACTAATACCACATTCTCGTCCCACTCGTCTAAACTAATACTTTGTCTGCCAATCTTTATTAAATCATCGTTTCTTTCGTTTCTAGGCAGCTTTAACGTCGCTGGAGAAAGAAGCCAAAGAGAATGTATATGCGGTATTAGACCCGCACATTCAATACGAAATAACGATTAATAAGAACGGAGAGCCGCCTAAGTATTTATCCTTATCGAAGCCGCTAACTCACCAAAGAACACACGCCTTCGACCCCCATAGCATCACCAACGAGATCAACAACAATAATTACGAAAAATTCTCCACTTTCAAAACAGGACCACCAAAAGCCAGAAGATCTAACAAAAGTAACGACAAAAACAATAAAAATTACATCTGCAAAACAAATAACGATATAGAATACTCCAAAGACCCATACTTTGGTCAAGTTAGAAGTACAGATTCGATGAATCAAAATGCACAAAAATACAACGAATCTAAAGATACCAAAAATTATTCCCGAATGTATGACAGGAATAATTCTGGGAGAAAAGAGAACGATAGAAAGAACCAGCATGGCTTTGAAAAGGATTTTCATAATAACAAAAGATCTTCTTATCGTAGCTGGAAAGGCACAAAGGAGAAAGAGAGGTCTTCTGAAGATTTAACGGAAGGGAATATGAAGCAGGATATTGAGGAAGACTTTAGGCCTCGGGCAGGAAAGGTCAGGGAAATAGCTTCGAGGTTCAACAAGTGTAGCACTGGCAACGTAACTTTGAGTACGAAGAAGGAGCGACCGAAACCACTGCAAAGTTACGGTCACCAGGCTTACCTGGACCATGTGTTCCCTGACGCTGTGGAAATATAGTGTAATGAGTGGACATGACAAGTTAGATCTCCGTTTAGTTAGTGTGTACTTAATAAGGACTAGATTTCTCACTATACTTATTTATAAATGTAGTTTTGCCATATTCTTCTAGATATTTCATGACTGGTGTTGAGTCGCAGAGATTTTGGAATACTACTTCAGCATATAGTTGTAAATAGTTCCCTATTAGATAGCTGCACGTGATAGTAATATGCACGCAGGTGCGCCAGTACCTAGGATGAGGAAATTTGTAGAGACGCCTGCATTCAAGTTTATATTCATTAATCTTTTAACTATTAAATGACTTTAAAGAATATCATTAAAAGTTGAGATGAAAAATTTTACAATTTGTAATTAAACTTTTTTTTTTTGTATCCAAATGACTTTTGTATGTACTTACTTACGATGTTGCATTTACTTGTAAATAGTTTTAATATTATCAAGGTTGCTTTAAGTTTATATTTCTTTCTTTCTTCTTGTAATAAGAATATAGTATGTTACAGATTATTTCCTTGTGTGTATAGTCTTTATTATTACTTATGTTTCGTATTGTTGAATTTTAACAGTATTAAAATTATAATTTACATTTAATCTTTTATTTTTCCTATCAGTGATGTAGGGTCATCGCATTTTTTATGACCTATCTTTGTTCTTCGTTGATAAAATGTTTATAAAACGCTTTTATTTTATAGTCTCTTAAATAATTTAGTTTAAATAATCATTTATGTGTTATTGTTTTTTTTATATTTGACCAAAGAAAGGCCTGGACTATGTGAAAGATTATATGGCTTGTAAAGGGGTGACCACCGATATGATGAAGTATGGACGAACCCGACCCCAAATTAATTGGGCACAATAATATGGGCAAAGGGAGAGAGTGTTGTTTTTAAATATAAACTTTTTTTGAAGCTAAAGGAATATGTAAGGATCGTAGCAGGTCGCCTTCTGTAGTCTCTGCCTACCCGCATGGGAAGAAGGTGTGAGTTTATTAATACATATATATTAATACGAGGAGCATTAAATTTGGCATAGTTAACGTTCATATATAGGAGTTAGTTTAAATTTAAAATTCATTCATGAACTAATTAAAATTAATTATGGGTGAATTTCGACCACTTGCCGACCATTTATGTATTAATCGTTAACATCCTGTAAAGTAGCATTAAAAAATTATTTAATTTTTTAACACGGTTTTATTAGCTTCACCTGTATGTTTGTTTGTAACCGACTCCTTTGGACTTGATTTTGACCCACTTCAAACGGTCAGATTTCATTTAAACTTTGTAGACTTATCGAGGATCGATGACAATACAATAATTTCATAAATTTGTGCCATTATTCTCGCTAGGGTTAATACCAGGAAAGAAAGAAAACCTGTTTTGAAAACTACGCTGACATACGTCACAAAATTCGAATCAAATCAAATCAAATCAAATCATTTATTCTTTGCAAACATGGGTAATAGGTACATAGATGTTCATTTATGATAAAGTTCTCCACATTTTGCCGACTCATGGGCATGCAAATAATTGGTTGACAATAAAATTATAAATTTAACATTATGTGGCATGTCATTGGAATTAGGTACATATAATAAAATTAAAAAATATCAACATGGTAATAATTGGTTTACAATAAAATAATAAATTTAACATTAAGTGGCATGTCATTGGAATTAGGTACATATAATAAAATTAAAAATGTCAACATGGTCAAAGTAATAAAAGATTTAAAAAATGTCAACATGCTCAAAGTAATAAATTAAAAGTATTAATAATGTCACACGGAATATTAATAACATCATGCCCACTTGAATAACAATAATATGTCAATAAGAGTAACAGTAGGTATGTAATTATAAATCAGTCAAAAACAGTAGGTGTATAGCGTAACAGTAAGTAAGTATATCAATCAGTCAATGAATCATCATTTAGAAAATCGTCAATTGAATAATAACTTTTCATAATTAAAATTTCGAAACACCCTAAAAATAGAAAATAAATAATTAAAAACCGTTGGGTGCTTTTTAAGGTATTTTTATGAGTGTCAAGCACTCCAAGCTTATTTTCTACTTTTTAGTTTGTTTTTCGATGGTGTTTTTTTATTTTTTTATATTATTATTATTTATGTTACTACCTAATGTGAAGTACGTTGGTAGGTACCTACTCAGTAAATAGCAGGTAGGTATTTAAAAGCCAGCAACGCAATTTTCAAATACCTACCCTCTCAAAAAATCCACTCTCTTTATCCGTTCCAAATTCAATAACACCGATGACCTCACAAAAACGCCTGTCACATACCAATTAGCACATGACACGATATCAATTTCCATGTCAGATTAATTGATATTTACGTCGGATTCACCACCTCCCAGCGCAGTGTACGGTAACGTTACTTGATCCTGTAGTCAATACATTTGATAAGTTACAAGCGCCTGCAACAGTTCATATTGTGCAGCCGTCGGACACAAGCGGTACCTATACTCGTAAAAAACGTCGTAACAACCGACCACATGTTACTCAAACTCTTAGTGATTCTAATATATCAGTCTTACGTTATGTGTAAATTAGATGTAAATCGAACTTTTGCTAAATTGGAGGTTAAATCGGATAATAAGTGCAGTGGTAGATGTGTTACTAAATGTTGTCCGGAAGGGATGGTGTTCGCAAAAGTGACGGATGCAAGCGGAGCTTCGAAAAGTTTATGTGCGACTGGGGAAGACGGGATTTTCAAATCAAAGCAATTGATTCATTATAGGACTTCGCTCAGAGATTTCGTTGATTTGCCCAAAACCTTCAACATGTTGTTTGGGAAGCCGTGTCAAAGGATGTATGTGTCGAACCATCCGTTTTATATGCAAGAGGTCAGTTGATTTTTGTTCAAGACGTTCACCGCACTTATCTGTTTTGTTGTCTCTGTGTGTCTTATTAGTGTTGAATGTTTTTAGTATTTTGGCGATTTTCTGATTGTCTTACTAATTCACACTAATATTTCTTTGATTTTGTCTCGAATTGAGGAAAAAGGTATTTCTACTTGATTAAGTCAAATCTAGGTTTATTTACTTTTCACTGTTTTGATTGTAAGAGTCGAGTATTTTATTACTCTATTGCTCTAAAGCTTGTTATTTTATTTGTAATCTTTTGCACTTTGTTGCACTTTATTTACTTGGACTCGTCAGAAATACCTACCTTATTCCTCTGAGGCTAAGAGCTTTGTTGTTTACAAACTTTTGCACTTTGTTGCAGTTTATTTATTTGCACATATTAGAAAAGTTTCTCACGTACGATGGAAGTGTACCTTTCCGAGTTCACCACGCTTTTATTTGACTACACTGTATTAAAAATTACAGCTTATTTCTCCATGAAATCGAACACATATTGTGAAAATTTTAATTTAACACTTGCACTATATTATCAATTTATCAATTTTGGTAAACTAGTGCATGTTTGGGCGGGTATGCTGTGAGGTAGGTACTTACTGATAATGCTGTAAACACATTAACCTTTCAGATATTTTGTGATACAGTAACCACTGTTTGTTTGATGTATTGATCTCACCTCTTACCAAACAGGAGATAAGCATGTTCGGCGTTTTGTCACACGTTCGTGTTTTTCTTTTTTGTTAAATTAATAAACTTTCGTCCCTGATCAACGTTACTTGGGACCACCGGTATATTCAATAAAATCTTCCTTGGGACGTGAAATATAGTTTCGAGTTTTTTTTCGTTGCCACTGACTGGCTTGCATTTGACCGCTTTTTCACCTGAAGTAGACAGAAAGTAAATTTCTTTAAACATTTTGTAAGTTTCCATTTGGTCCTATTTCGGGATACTTAGTGGAACCAATGTGGGTAGCAGTTACTACGATGTTCTAACACAGACTACTGAATAAAGTCGCTATATAGATTTTACTTATACGTACACTTATTAGAATATAAATGTGGAACAATTACATAGAAATGTGAGGACGTAAAACGTGACTACGTAGGTTGCTTAGTCTACTTATGCATACGGTAGGTCATAATCACTACGCTACTAGATTTATTGATTAAAGTAGCATGTGTTTCGTAGATATTGTTGCTTCATCGTAGCGATGTGGTAGGGACTAACAGATGGATTAAAGTGCCCATCCTTCTTTGTATAGTAACGTTGGACAAGTGTACAAAGTCACATGGATGATGCTCATTAAGAGTTCTGTTAGATATACATATAGACTCCTAGTTTCGTGACGGATATATCGTTTCAGTAGATATTTAGTAGGTAGGTAGGTTAGGATGTATACAAAGAAAAGTACTAGGTAACATTACCCAATAGTATTTTCTGAAACTGTTACATAACGAGAGCATTAAAACTGTCTTAGTTTTGTGCAGTTTTAAACACTACTTAATTTACTCTATACATTGGGATTGAACCTCCTAAATCGATGACCAAAGTTAAAAGCAATGAAAAAGAAAAAGTTTTGTAATGCTGTAAAAATGGCGCGCCTCGCATAGGTACCTACGCGTTCCATTAGAAAAATAATAATTGATAGAAACTCCTTGGTAATATCAATTTCTTGGATTTTGCCGTGTATCTTATCGGTAAAATAATTGTTTTATATCATAATTCTAACAGAGAACAATGTTACAACTATTTTACTTTTTAAATTCGGTACCTATTGTGTTTATAAATTCGTTTTGAAGTTTATAATTCGAATTTTACGTTATGAGAGCAGATAACAAAATATTGTAAAAAAAATGTTTGCACTTATCTTTTTACACGCTTTATATTAGCTTCACTTGTATGTTTGTATATTTGTATGTTTGTATATTTGTATGTTTGTTTGTAACCGACTCCTTATAGTGCGATTTTGACCCACTTTAAACGACCAGATTTCATTCAAACTTTGCACACCTGTCAAGGACTGATGACAATGCAATAATTTCATAAATTTGTGCCATTATCCTTGCCAGGGTTACCAGGACAGCAAAAAAACTGTCACAAACTACGCTGACATACGTCTCAAAATTCGAAATACCCTAAAAAATAGAAAATAAATAATAGTTTACAAAAACTAAAAAACACGCTTCCATGGAAAACCAAACTAAAAAGTACAAAATAATGGAAAAAAAGCGTGGGGTGCCTGATATCAATAAAAAAATACCTTAAAAGCATCCCACGCTTTTTTTCCATTATTTTGTACTTTTTAGTTTGGTTTTCCATGGAAGCGTGTTTTTTAGTTTTTGTAAACTATTATTTATTTCATGTATTTTTATTAGTTTATTATTTTTTATTTTATTTTAAAGAAGGCTTACAGACTAACACACCAAAGATATAAAGAAACTTATATAAAAAAAATTGCTAATAACAAGCCTCCATATATAGTTAAGAAAAAGTGTGGAAAAAAGTACATACAAGTTAATATTAAGTTGTTATTATTGTTATTTTTGCAGACAATTTACTAACAACCAAACCAAGAATAAACTATTTTGTAGATAGTTGTCAAATTTGCCCCAAACCGTTATCAAGCCCGTGACCTACTATTTAACCACAGCGACTGTGTCGATAAAATTACAATTGATAATTATTCTGAAGTTAAATCGAACCTATATCGGAATACTGTGAACACAAACGAATTCGTGAAGTAAAAACAAACGGGGTAACAAAACCATTAATCTTTTAATCGAGGATCCATCTATTAGACAAAAGACATCTATTATCGCTTTAGAGTTAATTAATTGTGTTTAAATGTAAGTAATACTAGTTACAAATTATGGGTTTGCTTCGCTGATAAATATTTATTTATTTATTTATTTAAATAACATGGGAGACTTACAGCTACAACGAACATATCAAGAACAGTATATTAGTCAGAAAGCCAATTACAGGTCTCCACTTATAAGGAACAGAGAAAATAAAATATTTAATTCTAAGGACATTCACACTAAGTTACATTATATACAGTGTTAGGAGCTGTGTTGCTCATACTAAATAATAATCATCACAACAAAATAAACGAATGAAAAGATAGAATGCATGAAAAAAATAGAACTACATGAAAAAATTACGGCTTATGCACTTCCTGGCTGACGAGACGCTAGTTAGGAACGGGTCTATATCGTACTGTTTACAAAGCTTGTTAAGATTTCTGCTTGCACGCACAATGAACGAATTCTGCCTATAATTGGTTGAAGCAAATGGCACGCGTAAAGGTGGATTGTATCGCTTAGACTTCATGGGAATGTTGAAATAAAATTTTGTTAAAATTTCAGAACAATTTATAGTGTTGTTAAAGATTTTCAACAAACACATACAGTCAGAAATCTCGCGGCGGTTGAGTAAAGGCAATATATGAAATTTTTTACATAGGTTGTAGTAGTTTTCAGAATGATACGGTATTTTTTGATGATAACATAGATACCTTATGAACCTTTTTTGGATGCTTTCAATGCGATTAATATATTTGTGATAACATGGGTTCCATATTTCAGATGCGTATTCCAATTGGCTTCGAACAAAAGTACAATATAGAATTTTCAGAGTTTTGGCTTGAGTGAAGCACTTGGATAACCGCATATATTTTACTTCATCATCATCATCATCATCAGTAGCCTATAATGTTCCCGCTACTGGGACACAGGACAATCACCTGTGTCCCATGTAGATGTCACATGTTTTCGAATTTTTGGTACTAATAATAATAATAAATTCATTTCATTCATTTTATCTAAGATATGCCAGTTTCTTCACGATGTTTACCTTCGCCGTTTTAAGAGCAGTGAGGATGAAATAATTTACGCAAACTAGAAGTTCCTGCTTAGGTTCGAACCCACAACTCGCAAGTTACCACTGGGCCTCCACTGCTTTCAATCCTAATTCAGCTACATCTAATTCTTAGAAACTATCTATGTTCAGGCTTCAGTAACTACAGCTATTTTCAACTAATGGTGGAAAATAGCAGACGGTAAAATGCGCTTACTTTGTCTTGCTGACAAGATTAGTTCTAGAAAATAAACATGGACTACTTGATCTGGTAAATCCACCTAGTAAAACTTTAATTTAATTTTCAGCATACCACCAAAATTGAAAAGCGAAATTTTAGATTAAATGGAATGTTATTATTAGCATTTAACAAGATTGAGATAGTTTAACAATGGCGGTTTAGTCGTTTTTGGAAATTGGAAACAACAGTTGGATTGTCAGAATCAAAGCTTTCACGATAAAAAATATGTCCTTTAAGTTTTCTGCAATTCCCTAGTCAGGGTCAGACTGTCATCATCATCATCATCATTCCAGCCAAAAGACGTTCACTGCTGGACAGAAGCCTTCTCCAAGAACTGCCAGTTCAACCGGTGAATTTTTTGGGGTGAGTTTGTCATAATCACCACACTTGGCAGGCGGGTTGGCGGTATGGTTATATCACAGTATGGTGACAAAATGCATAAAAACCGCTGTTGCCCATTCTCCATTAAGTCCCTTAGTCGCCTGTAGGGTCAGGCTTTATGTTGAACAAAATATAATTCGGGACCATAACACGTATGAATTTACAGAATTAAAATTCGTAAACCCATCAATACAACCTAAGAAGTTTATAAAATCCCATTGAATGACTACTTCATCAAAAAAATTCGCGGTTCACCTTATCGCATCCTCCTTATTTATTTCGGTTGTTTCTTCATAATCTCCAGTTCTATAGCAAATGACGTGTAGACAAATTACATAGCTTGACCGTTATCACTGAAATTGAAGCACTCTTTGCTTACTTGACAAACAAGGTCTAAGTGCCCGTCCAAATTAAGGGCAACCTTCACCGCGAGTGACGATATTTACTTTAGTTTTTACGACACACCCTGTATACGCAATCTGCTCCGAAACGAAACATGCTGACTGACTAATTTTGTCTTATTTTTGTTTTTATTTCATTTTCTTTTATTTAAAGGTACACTTGTAAGCTTGGTTTGCCACGGTTGATTTGTGGATATGACTACCCATCATCTTCATTGCAACCGAAAGAGTACCACCGCTGGACATAGGCCCTCAAAAGTCTAACAACCAGTCTTACCACA
This sequence comes from Aporophyla nigra, assembly GCA_947507805.1. Lineage (NCBI taxonomy): Eukaryota > Metazoa > Arthropoda > Insecta > Lepidoptera > Noctuidae > Aporophyla > Aporophyla nigra. The sequence goes on from OX382305.1 coordinate 6,184,325, forward strand.
AGTATCTTATTTTCCAGTAACTGGATTATAACAGACTTAACTGCCCCGTTGGTCTCGTGGTCGCAAGCGCGACCGCTGAGCGTGGGGTCCTGGGTTCGATTCCCGGGTCGGGCAAAGTGCAACTGGGTTTTTCCATTAGGAATTTCTTAGTAGCAGCCCGGAGTTTGGAAGTTGGCGGTGTGATACCCCCCGTGCCTCGGAAAGCACGTTAAGCCGTTGGTCCTACGCCTGATCTCTCTTCGGTCGTGTCGGATTGCCGTCCCATCGGACTATGAGAGTGAGGGAAGAGTGAGTGCTCCTGTGTCTGCGCACACACTTGTGCACTATAATATCTCCCGCGCCGATGGCTAGTCTCCGTTGAAATTGGCCGCCGTGGCCGAAATACGGTCTGGAGGACTATATATATATAACAATCAGATAGGCAGTCATTCAATGTATTCAGCTGCATTCGATTAGATAGGAAGCCGAACCCAACATAGTTAAAAAAAGGTTAGACATATGATGAGTTTTGATTGCCAATATTTCACGCCCGAAAGGAATAGGTCTTTAACAGGGAGGTATTAGCTTTTGCCCGTAGCTTTGCCTGTGTGGAGGTTCAAAATCATCAAAGAAGAAAGAAGAAGAAAGTTTTACTGGGATAAAGTTAGCCTGTGATTTATTGTAACCATATTTCCATAGTTTATCCGCCTGTCAAATTTCATCTAAAACCGCACGCAGTTAAGGAGTTCAAGGAGTGAAAATTTAACAGACAGACGGAGTTACTATCGCGTTAATAATATTAGTCCAATAGATGGATATTTAGGGGAACAAACAACAAACTTGTATACATCTATTTTAGCTATTTATTTAATTAAATTCAAATTAATCCCATTAATTTAGTGAACCTCGCCCACTCTAAGTTACGAAGATAAATGGTTTGTGTCTGTACATTTGGCAAATTCAATTCTTCACCGTGGACTAAAAATCTAGAACTGAAAACTGACCCATTGAAGTGAGGTAATATAGGTATATAGGGTGGCAGGGGGACATCGAAGCACAAAACTAGCTGTTCGATACGGGTTTGTCCACGTAGGTATTCCACTTTTGTAGGAAACAGCACATTTGTTTTTAATAATCGATGAACCATTTCAGTATAGTGAGTCCCGACTCATGTACTTACTAAATCCATGGTTGCAGTGGTGCCGGACGTAAAGAAAAGCACCATTTCATTTGTTCCCGTGGGTATCGTAAAAAGCAACTAAGGGACTGACAAGATAATGGCCAGCAGCGTGCATTTTATCAACATACTGCGATCGCTCACCCGCCTGCGCTAGCGGGCCGATTATTGCAAACTCCCTTAAAAAATTAACCGGCCAATGTGGCAGGTCTTAGGGGAGGCCTATGTCCAGCAGTGGACGTCTTTCGGCTAATATGTTGAGGATGCGTATAGCCTGCCACCCTGAACGCAGTATACTTCTTATGGTTTTATCACCATAAGGTTGAATTTCACGTGCACGTCATAAAACAACAAGGTACCTTATATTAAGCTTTGTGACGCCTAGATAGTTTTAATTACAACCATAGTGAGTTTCAATTCAAGTATCAATTCTTGTCAAAAAGTCAATTTCGTAGTTGACTTAAGAAACACAGTAGTTCAATATATAGGGGTGTTAAGAAAGATTTGACAACCAACGATCTTAAAAAGGTGGCCAGGATAGACTAGAAGCGGTGTTATGATGCAGCCTAGATGAGGCCTATGTCCCGCACTGGATTTCAATAGGCTTGATTAATTGAAGAAAGGTTGTTCAAAATTGCAGTTTGGTTTAGTTTTAATATAATGCAATAACTGTTATAACGTAAAACGTCTTTTGGATGGGAAATCATCAAATGACTTCTTCCGCTCTGGGCGGAGCGGGAGGGCGTGTCAGACTTTTATTGACTAAAACCCACCCGTGTTCCTTCAGTTGCCCATGTGCCAGGGTCACGGTTTCTCTTTCGAACAATCTCGCGACCCTGGCAGGCATCGGTCCTAGCAGACCCCTGCAGTGCTGCTGACATCTCTTTGAGGCGCGCGTGAAACACTACGCGCCTTCGACCCGAGCCTGATCCTTACCGGGCGGCGAGCTACCCATTGCTCGCCGCCCGCAAGCTCGCGCCTACGGTGGCCGGGAGTCCGCTATCGACTCCCGACGTCCGGGGCGTCTCCTCCTGCGGCAGCTAGGGACGTGAGGGCGCAGAGACTGCCACTCCCTCACGCACCCCGCCTCCTCCTTCGCGAGCATTACTGCTTCGCAGAAGGAGGTGACGGCTTCCCATGCCCTCTTGCTCCATACCATGGCTCGCACCAGGGCCGGACGCGAGAGGTCGCCGCCGCCGATCGCCTCCATGAGGACACGGCGGTGCTCCGCCCAGGCAGGGCACACCTCCACCGTATGCTCCACCGTGTCCTCCAGACGATCCTCACAATGGAAACACCCGGGCGTTTCCTCCCGCTTTATCCTAAACAGGAACCCTTCGAAGCACCCATGCCCGGTGAGGACCTGCTTCAGGCGGAAGGTGAGGACGCCGTGGCGCCTCTCAATCCACTCCTCAAAGAGGAGACTTACCGCCGCAATTGTGGCGTGCCCACGTAAAACGTCTTCCTATTGATATCTCATAACTATGGAGTATTAATGAGACTATGTCAAAGAATCAACTGGCATTATGAATATTTGAAATTTACTGATGGGTTTTTTTTTTTTTTATCGTGAGTACGTTTCATTGTTACCATATTTCTTGTATGGGTGTTATACATAAATAATCGTGACGTCGAATTATTTTGTATGAAATAACAAAACAAAAAAAAGTAGATTTTTTGATTAGTCTCATTAATCGCCTGGAATTAAACATTATAATAAAGAACAGCTTGTATAGACCAAATAAAGATTTCAAATTCTGATGGAGGTCAAAAGTAAGAGAGTATCCGGAGATAAACGGAGATTTTATATTAAACCAGCAACGATCTACATACTGAACTATATTATGTAGTTTATAATGACACTCGACCTAAATAACTAAGTACCTACATACTTATCCAACTTTTATTTCAATATTTTATTATTATTGCTTAGGTTAACGAATTATGATAATGTATGTAGTAATAAATGATACATTATAGTAAGCAGTTGAGAACAAACAGATGGACTACGAATCATAAATAATTTTACCAACCGCTGAGAGTTCTTATGAGAATACATAGATTATATGACCTATATTTTTTTTGCTCTCAATACGAAGTGATAACAATAAGAATGAGTAACAATTATAAATATACAAATCAATGTAATCATTGCCAATGAATAAAATATTTGCTCTATGGAAAATCTACATATTTATTATTAGAAACATAATCGTTATTTAATTCCCAGCATTGTTTACGGATGTTGATAAATAAATCTAAGTTATACTAGTAAAAAAATGATATTGTTTAAAATCGCAAACACAATTTTCATTCCTTACTTGGTACAATAGATGGCGCCACCGTTGAGAAAATATTTGGTCATTCTTCAACAACTTTTTCAATGAGTGCAATAAAATCAAAATCTAAAAATTAAATTCATTTGTTCAAATTAAGCTGCGGATCAGCGCTTTTCGAACGTCAAAATTACATAAGACGGTCCCCCATACCGCCCGCTCTTCACCACTTCCTAGTACTAGCTGAGAAGAAGTGCCGCAACAAACTCACAATAGACTTACAAAAGTCTCGGTAACAACTAACAATAAAACAAAATAGAAAGTGTATAAGAACTAAGGATCGTTGCAGGAAGTATTCTGTAGTTTCTACCTAACCCCTTGGAAAAAAGGAGTGCGACTACAACTATGTATGTATGGGCTTGTGGCTAAGTATAAACAGCCGCACGGGTTGATCGTTCAGGTGAAGCTACGCTTGCTGCTGTTGGTCCGTGGTTGGGTGACCATCTTTACATACCCAAGCACGGAGAGGTGCCTCGGAAAGCACGTTAAGCCGTTGGTCCCGGCTGTCTTTCGTAGATCTTAGACAGTCGTTACGGGTCGTCAGAAGCCTGAAATTCTGACAACCAGTCTTACCAAGGGGTATCGTATTACCCCAGTAACGGGATTGTGGAGGTCAGTTAGGCAGTCATCATCATCATCATTTCAGCCGTAAGACGTCCACTGCTGGACTTAGGCCTCCCCTAATTTGGGGGGCTTTGCCATAATCACCACGCTTGGCAGGCGGGTTGAAATGCATAGAGAACGCTGCTGCCCATTCCCTAGTAAGTCCCTTAGTCGCCTTTTATGATACCCACGGGAAGAAATGGGGCAGTTAGGCAGTCGCTCCATGTAAATTACTGGTACTCAGCTGCATTTGGTTACACTGGAAGCTGACCACAATATACTTGGATGTAGGCTAGGCAGATGTTGATAACTACTACTATGTATACTACAATTATGTGTACATGACGATATATAAAGCTATACATTTCTTGTGTTAGGTGAGATTATGTGAGATACCTGTTTAATTTATTTTACGTCGATGGTCCTAGTTTATCATTTGTGGCCTCGAGTTGTAACTCAGGTCGTAACAGCTATGTGAACATTCAGCATTGCATATGTAAGCTGTCACGCCCTTTATGCCAGTTTTTTATTTTTGCAGCCATGTTTCTATATACATATTTTTAGGGTTCCGTTGCCAAATGGCAAAAAACGGAACCCTTATAGATTCGCCATGTCTGTCTGTCTGTCTGTCCGAGTATGTCACAGCCACTTTTCTCCGAAACTATAAGAGCTGTGCTATTGAAACTTGGTAAGTGGATGTATTCAGTGAACCGCATTAAGATTTTCACACAAAAATAGAAAAAAAGCAATAATATTTGGGGTTCCCCATACATAGAATTGAAACTCAAATTTTTTTTTTTCATCAAACCCATACGTGTGGGGTATCTATGGATAGGTCTTCAAAAATGATATTGAGGTTTCTAATATCATTTTTTTTTTAAATAATAATATTTGGGGTTCCCCATACATAGAACTGAAACACAAAAAAAAATTTTAATCAAACCCTTACGTGTGGGGTATCTATGGATAGGTCTTTAAAAATGAAATTGAGGTTTCTAATATCATTTTTTTCTAAACTGAATAGTTTGCGCGAGAGACACTTCCAAAGTGGTAAAATGTGTGTCCCCCCCCCCGTAACTTCTAAAATAAGGGAATGATAAAACTAAAAAAAATATATGATGTACATTACCATGAAAACTACCAACGAAAATTGGTTTGAACGAGATCTAGTAAGTAGTTTTTTTTTAATACGTCATAAATCGTAAACCACAATTTACCTTTCATTCAGTCAACTCAAATATAAAAATTAAAAAAAAAACATTCAATTTCATAAACGATGATGACGAATGATGATGATGATGACCTGCAGGTTTGTACGGAACCCTCGGTGCGCGAGTCCGACTCGCACTTGGCCGGTTTTTTTTTTGCTTATGCTTGAGTATAGTTCTCATTTTATTTGTTGCTGGCATACAGCAAATCATTTAATTTAATTTGTGTCTCTTAATGTTTTACTATATACCATTGTATAGAATCAAGTTCTTCTAACTGGACAGACAGCTGTGCTGCTGGGGAGTTTGTTGGCCACTTCTTCTTCCCAGCTAAAGCACTAGGAAGTGCGCGACGGGTGGGCGTTTTGGGGGGACTGTCTTTTGTAATTTTGACGTTCGAAAAGTGCTGATCCTCAGCCTAATTTGAATAAATGACTTTTGATTTTGATTTTGATAGGATAGATACGGTGAGATACACATTGTATAGACTTTTCGTACAATGAGAATTCAGCTTACATTGGAAATGTATAGATTGATAGGTCGCCGTGCGTTCGTATGTATGTATGCTTATATTGAAGTCCTAAAATCGTCTAGTTTTCATGGCAAAGCAAACAATTTTTTGAAATATTTTTTAACCGACTTTAAATAAAAGAGGTTTTCTATTCGGTTGTATTTTGATTTATTTGTTGCCTCAGAACTCCGTTATTTATAAACCGATTTCAAAAAATCTTTTGTTTGCGAGGGTATACATAAAGGATAGTCCCATTAAAATTTGGTCAAGTTCTGATGGTTGATTTTTTAGTTTTGTTGCTCAATAATATATACGTTTTCCACCTACTGTATGTTTATGAGCTGGTGATAGTAATAATAAATTGCTCTCACTATTATTTACTTTTCAACTGAAGGTCGATATTGGAATTTGTGTGGGGTAGGATCTCAATAAAAAATGAAAAATAAGAAACTTTTTTAGGAAAAAAAAAAAAAACACAACCGACTTTCAAAACAAAAACCCTACAAAGTGAAAATTTACTTGTACTACAAAAACAAAAAAAAACAAAAATACAACACCATAGACACTGACTTTCAAAATTAATATTCTTATTACAAGATGCAATATACTCTTAGCCATAATTCGTAGCTGCTGTAGCCCATCTCGTAGACTTCGTAGGCCTTTCTCATGAAAGGGAGCAATTTTCATATTGTCGTAGTCGCTACGCTGGGCCTATGCTTTTGTAATGGTTACAAACTTAACAATACATAATTACTAGTATCAGATTTAAAGTGGATTTTTGGCGAAAACGATTAAGACATTCAAAACTATTCTTACTTCCACTGTTTGCGTGTTTGTGAAGAAAAATACAACCTAACCTGGATGTACACTCTGTACAGCTGCAAAACAAAATCACGTCCGTTTATGTCAGCTGAGTGAAACTGCAGGTGGACTGAATTCACCCCGAACTTAGCTAAACGTCTCCAGTTTTACGAAGTAGGCCGAATGACGTGCGACAATTCACGAATATCTGAGCAACAATTCTCGCGATTTCAAGAACGTTCACAGTCTTAGCCTATTCTAAATATTATGTCAAAAATACCTCAAGTTTGCATACACTACTGAAAATTTTTAGACATTTGATGGTCGTCGAGTTGAGAACGCGACTAGATTTGGGACGTTTTTAATAATGAGGATTGGCCTTCTGCTTTTCGCCTTGACCAAAGCTTCCGCTGGTATACCTATGGCCGAAAATGCAAAATATGATCGAATCACGAATCATAGTCAAAGCTTCGGTTGGTCGCTGATAATTACATGCCTAGTAATTATCCATTAAAATATCGTAACTGCGGTAGCCATATAAAACAAGTGCTTAGACAGCGCCATAAACGAGCGAGACTATCTTACATTTATTTTGTTTCCATGCAAAAGACAACATAATCGATAATTTAAATTCTATTGGAATTCCATTGAATATACAATGTCTTCTGTCCGGCATACATATTTCCGATTATCTCATCACTATGTTTGATGTCTATACAAATGATTATATGCAGTGCAATAAATTTAAGAATCCTTGAGGAGTTCTGTTTTAAAACTCAATGTAAGTATGGCCACAGATCAAGCTATGCAGTTCCAGTATAAGCTGACATCTCACTGTACGAAAAGTCTATACAAGGCGAGGTCAGCTAAAACTGATATTGTATAGTTTGATCTGTAGCCGTGTATACATATTTTGGCATCTATTGTTTATTTTTTTTCTGATCTTACGGTCGAATGGTCGCATAATATTAGCATGGTAATCGAGTACGGTAGCAAAAACTTATGAATATCAAACTAAGTGTTGATACAAAGTATGAGTCACTGTTTTAACGTAACCTATGATCACGGCTGTGTTCTTGGAAGGTATAGGCAGAGATGCATCTACAGTAAAATACAGATTTCAGCAGTCATATTTTAGTCGCATGCAATAGAGGGCGAGTCATTTGCCACCGTCTAAACTCCGGGCTACTATTGAAACAATTCAAATGAAAGAATTTAATCAACACTGCTTTACATGGGAATCGAACCCAGGCCTTCACGCTCAGCGTCACGTTGGTAGAACCACGAGGCAGGATCAGAGTCATTGTTCTCGGTCTTATGTTACCTAGAAGACTACTAAAGAACACCCCGTTCACACTTATTTTACCTCTGATTTCGCATCATTGGCAAAATCAAGGTGATGTTTATTCTAGTTGTAATAAGGTTACTATTGGGCTGCTGCCCTACACAAGGCTGTCAATGCCACAGTAATCTTTATTCTCGGTGTCTGTTGGGTTGCTGCTGTCACTGCTGTCAATGTTAAAATAACTTTTAACAGAATGTAGTTTACTTGATGACAACAGACTGTGGCATCCATTATACTGTATTCAACGTGAGTACTGAGTCAACAGTAAACTGTTGTTTTGTATTTATGTTAGAGCTATCAGGCAGAAGTTGACAGTAGTGGTGGCTCAGTGATAACGGCCGCGATTTGCCAGTTGTAGGTCGTAAGTTCGAACCCAGACAGACTTTATGTTGTGTAAATTATTTAATCACCATTGCTCTCGAGACAGTGAACGAAAACATCGTGAGGAAACCGGCATGCCCTAGAACCAAAAACTCGAAGACATGTTACGTCTACCAACTCGCACTGGGTCCGCGTGGTGGATAACGGCCCAATCCCTCGCACAGAGAGAGGGCCTGTGTCCCAGCCGTGGGAACACTAAAGGCTGATTATAGATAAGGCAGAAGACACAACCTGTAGCCACAGAGAGTCTATGTTCGATAAATAACATTTATAACTGTACTAGGATCTTTAAGCGTGTGGCTAAAATCTGAACTAATGCCGACGTTTAGTCTTTTTTTTTTTCAATAAATCTCACAAATGTCTTCCGAGCGCCCCTCTTGTCGATCTCATTAGAGTGCCAAAAGACAGAAAAATATAGTATTATAAGACAATTATACTTGTAGTACTTTATTCACGTACATAAGTACCCACAAAGATATATGATTAATTTGTATTTACAAACTGCCTCGTTGCCGTTTGCTTAGTAGTCGCAAGTGCTACTGTGAGGCATGTGGTACTGGGTTCGATTCCTAGGTCATCTCTGTAGCCGTGAGGAGTCTGGATTTATGGCCGGTTGATGGCAATAGGCTCGCCCCATATTACATGGGACTTAGATATAACTTAGACATAATATGGATGTAGGTACTATAGGATCATTTCTGCTCATCCTTTCGAGGTGACAAGGCGTCGTGTTATGTATGAATTTACAATTATTTCAATAAAAAATCGAAACTATTATCATCTAAACTATTATTATTATCATGGAGTGGCGCCGGATGCGGTAATATCGGTTGTTGTGGACGCTTATCTGTATAACATAGAACATAAACTAGTTTGACGGAAACCACAATAGCACAACCGCTTCATAGCGTTTATAAACAAAAAAAAAAACATATGAAAATGATAAAACTATAGTTTGGAAATACCTAGACTATTTCTAAAATATTACATTGTTGTGAAAACATACAGCGGCCAAGTGCGGGGCGGACGCGCACACGAAAGGTTCCGTACCACAAGACAAGGAATGCCGACAAAAACAGGTTTTGTTGATTAATGTACTTATTTGGTACTTATTGTCATAGCGGTAATATAAATAATCTGTGAAAATGTCAACAGTCTCCCTTTTGCGGTTCTTGAATACAGCTCGCTGACTGGCAGTCAGACGGACAGTACTAGCTTAATAGCCATTGGCACCCTATGAGAATAGAACCCATTGCCATGGAAAAATAACACGAAACTTGAAACTAAGTTCCTACCCCAGTTATAAGAGAGAGAATGTAGTGAACTGTACGAGTGATGATTCGTAATTTTCCGTCGCTCTTCCTTATCTAAAAAAATATCTGACCTTTCATCTGGAAGCTGTCAATTAGAAAAAAAACCGGTCAAGAGCACCGAAGGTTCCGTACCATCATATTTAAATATTTTATAGTATTATAATATTGCATATAGTATTGTAGGGTTAGGCCAGCGCCATCTCTTGACCGATAGTGGAACTAATTAAATTTTTGTTAATTATTTCTGAAAAAGTGTCCTATTAAGAAAAATCGTTTTATTTTTCCAGTATTTTTTTAAACAATTTCATCAAAAGTCGAAAATTATGCGGCCTGAAAAAACGAAAAATATTTGTGAATGTGATAATAGCGCTCTTATATATGATAGCCCACATGCCCTAGTACCCACACTTCGAGTTAAGACACCCATTGCTCGTGGAGGCGATCGGCGGCAGCGACCTCTCGCGTCCGGCCCTGGTGCGAGCCATGGTACGGAGCGAGAGGGCATGGGAAGCCGTCACCTCCTTCTGCGAAGCAGTAATGCTCGCGAAGGAGGAGGCGGGGCGCGTGAGGGAGTGGCAGTCTCTGCACCCTCACGTCCCTAGCCGCCGCAGGAGGAGACGCCCCGGGCGTCGGGAGTCGATAGCGGACTCCCGGCCACCGTAGGCGCGAGCTTGCGGGTGGCGAGCAATGGGTAGCTCGCCGCCCGGTAAGGATCAGGCTCGGGTCGACGGCGCGTAGTGTTCCACGCGCGCCTCAAAGAGATGTCAGCAGCAATGTAGGGGTCTGCTAGGACCGATGCCTGCCAGGGTCACGAGATTGTTCGAAAGAGATACCGTGACTCTGGCACATGGGCAACTGAAGGAACACGGGTGGGTTTTAGTCAGTAAAAGTCTGACACGCCCTCCCACTCCGCCCAGAGCGGGAGAAGTCATTTGATGATTTCCCATCCAAAAAAAAAAAAAAAAAAAAAGACACCCATTGCAAAAAAAACAAAATCTTATTTGCAAAATTGTTGGGCAAACGACCTCTAAAACTATCAAGGTAGCATCAGTAATTTTTGAGATATCCAGCTCTGACAGACAGACAGAGTCGTAATGGTTCCTTTTTATATTTTTTTTTTGGTACGGAACCCTTATTGTAAAGTTTGATAATGACCTTGATAAGGCTGCGCCCCTTTTCGGACTACTTCCGTTTAAACCTTGATTACAAGCCATTTCACTACGAAACCCAATTTAAACTGCGACTTGTTTTCTAAATATTTCCTTTTCGTTCGTATGACTTCTACGTTATTTCATCATCTCAGTCGAAAAACGTCCACACATGGGTCTCCCCAATTTTTTAGGGGGGGAGGGGGGTTGCTGTAATCGCCACTCTTGGCAAGCGGGTTGGCGATCGCAGTATGGTAGTAAAATGCATAGAAAACGCCGCTGCTGCGTATTCTCTTGTAAATCCCTTAGTCGTCTCTTACGACACCCACAGGTAGAAATAGGATGGTGCCATGCTTTACTCAAACTAAAAACGAGTTTTAACGGAATGGACTGGAATTTCTGTATATTATCCTGCGGTATCAGTCAGTAGGTTTGTTGGTGTATATGCCTATAAATTAATTATGCAAAGCGCATTAAGCGGACAAAGGAGCATAAACAATTTCTCTAATGGGTTAACTCTAAATTAAAAGAGCTTTTAACACCCCTATTCTGTTTGTTTTCTAATTTGTTTACTCGTCATGTATTTTGTTTTTGCCACAATGGAACATTATTTACCCTTAGAAAAGAAAGAAAGAAATAAAATACGTTTATTTGCAATCCTTACGTTCCCTTGCAATCATTTGAAACATTTTGCAATATATTTCACATAGAAAAGTTTATTACGAAAAAAAAACAAAACAACCGACTTTCGTTAAAAACTGAAAAATTACTTTGTTTGGTTTTGTATTTTAGTTTATTTGCCATCGACTCCCGAAATTAAAATTATTTATCACTTTGTACTGTTTTTTTGGAAGTCAATTGTTTTTATTTTAAACTTTTTAGTTGTAGTTCCTACTCCACGAAAAATCGTAAACTGTCTCTTGCTTAGTAAATAACAGTGACGTGAAATAATCATAACATCTACTTATAAAAATAAATAAAATTAATATGTCTGTTTGTAATGTCAAAACAACAGCTTTTTACTAAATGCGTTTAAAAGTATTAGGTTGGGGAAAAAGTCTTTTCGCATTATAGTATGTACATGAACTTGTAATAAAATCTCTTTGGCTATACTATTTGTATCTGGCTGGTTTTGGTATCATTGAAAGTTTAAATTTTAAAGAACATAATTCCAAAATTCAAATTAGGAAAATGTGTGATTTTCATTTGTTTTTCGTACCGTCAAGATAAGTGAATCTAATGAAGAAATTCGATACATTTTAAAATTTTACTACAAAAAAGGTAAAAATGCAACGCAAGCCGCGAAAAAAATTTGCGATGTTTATGGACCTAGTGTAGTGTCTGTGAGAGTAGCACAAATTTGGTTTAAGCGTTTTCAATCCTGAAATTTTGATGTCATAGATGCACGTCGCTCTAGTCGCCCTATTACGGATAAAATGGATGCCATTTTTGAAAAAGTGGAGCAAGATCGGCATACCAGTAGTTACGACGTAGCTGAAGAGCTGGAAATTGACCACAAAACAGTTTTGGCGCATTAGAAAAAAACTGGGTACACAAAAAAGCTCGACATTTTGGTACCTCACCAGCTCACTGAAAGAAACCTAATGAACCGTGTACTCATTTGTGATTCTTTATTACGACGTAATGAAACCGAACCATTTTTGAAGAAGCTGATAACTGGTGATGAAAAGTGGATCACGTATGACTAGAACGTGCGAAAAAGGTCGTGGTCAAAGGCCGGTCAGGCTTCACAGACTGTGGCGAAAGCCGGGTTAACTCGCAACAAGGTGATGCTGTGTGTGTGGTGGGATTGGAAGGGCATTATTCATTATGAGCTGTTACCACCAGGCAGGACCATCGATTCTGAACTCTACTGCGAACAACTGATGAGATTAAAGCAAGAAGTTGAGAGAAAGCGGCCGGAATTAATCAACAGAAGGGGTGTGGTTTTTCATCATGATAACGCTAGACCTCACACATCTTTAGCCACCCAACAAAAATTAAGAGAGTTTGGCTGGGAGGTGTTAATGCATCCGCCGTATAGTCCTGACCTTGCACCTTCAGATTTCCACCTGTTTCGGTCTCTTCAGAATTCTTTAGGCAGTGTCAGGTTAACATCACGAGAGGACTGCCAAAACCACTTGTCGCGGTATTTTGACCAGAAGTCCCAAAATTTCTATAGCAATGGGATCATGTCCCTACCTACAAGATGGCAAAAAGTTATCGAACAAAATGGTACCTACATACTTTAGTTAAATGTAAATAAACTTTATTAAAAAATGTTTTGAATTTTCTTAAAAAATGCGAAGAAACTTTTTCCCCAACCTATTATATTTATATGATATTTATAACAAAAAAAAACGTTTTTAAATTTTTTTGGTCTGTCTGTCTGTTTATCTCGGCTATACTCCGAAACGGTGGGGCCAGTATTGACGGAATTTTCGATGGCAGATATCTGATGTATAAGGAGTAACACTTTTGTCCCGGTAGCACGTTCCCGTGGGATAATCTCCGACATCCATGCGGGTAGCGCCTAGTCATCAATATCAACTAAGTGGAAAATATACGAATTATTAAAGCTAACTCAATAAACATTTTTCAACACTTAACCAAATTGATATGGCACCACTGTCTTTTTTGTGGGTGGGAAATCATCATATGACGTCTCCCGCTCTGGGCGGAGCGGAAGGCCGTGTCAGACTATTACTGACTAAAACCCACCCGTGTACACCACATATAGCACCACTCAGTATGCTTTCAAACTAACGATTTTTTTTCAAATCGTTTAAAAGTGTCAGAGTTCTGAGGTAACATAAAAATACTACTTAATTAATAATAATAATAACGTTTATTTGGACTCAATAAAATATAGCCTAATACAGTAATATATTCTCAAGAACTAGGATACAAATAATATGGGTGAGTAAACGGCTAAAACTATATGAACTCCTGAATTCCAAACTAGGGAAAAACCTGTATCTTGGAAATCAGCGCTCTTCCATGGTAAAATAGGTGTAAGAACTATAAATTCACATATATGACAATTCCACAATTAAATGACTTAGACTATGAAAGAAGAGACAATAGTAGCTTATGTCTAAAACTTGACGGGTGATTGATGGAAGTGATTATGTGTGGTGTGTGTAGTGTGGGTGTAGGTTGTGAATGTGTGTGGTGTGTATAGTGTAGGTTTAGGGTGTGTATGTGAGTGTTATATTTTTTAAGTGAAGATACGTAGTGTGTACTAAAACATATAGGTGTGCTTCGGTATAATTATTCAATTTTAGAATATCCATTGTTTTTTCCGTATTTGTATAATCAAGACCTAGCAGCCATTTGGTGACCACTATTTTGCATTGTTGTTTAGTTAAAGGAAAATAAAAATAAAAAATTGAGAACCTCCTAGTTAAAAATGTGAGTGCATTTTTAACTAGGAGGTTCTCAATTTTTTATTAATCCAATGATTTAGGTACTTTTAGACACGATGCAACTCTTGGGAGGCTCGTGGCTACATAAAAAGAGCTGTACGGGTCAATCGAAGTGTCCAAATACATCACACATCGAGATCGAATTTATCCGATCCTTCGGCTGTGGTCAACATAATTATTGCAAAAAAGGGTCTCGTGACTATATAATAACAGCCACATGGGTCAATTGAAAGCTAAATTAAGCTACACTTGCCGCGGTAGGTTCGTGAATGGGTGACCATCTTTAAATACCGAGCCACTCCGTGCTTTGAAAAGCACGATTAACCATTGGTCGGCTGCCATTCCTAGATCTTTCACAGTCCGTTACGGGTAGTCAGAAGTTCAGAAAACCGACAACCAGTTACCAAGAGGTATCGTGTTTCCTAGCAACTGGGTTGTAGAGGTCAGATAAATAAGCTGTCGTTCTATGTACAATAGTGATAATGAAACTGCATCTGGTTAGACTGGAAGACAACCCCAATATAATTGGCAAAAAGTTAGGCAGCTGGATTTTTACAAGGCCTGAGCTATATAATGTCATCTTACAAAAGATATAGAAAGATAAAAGAAGAAGAGAAGCAGCAAATTCTCTCCATGTAATTGTACAAGCACAATTTCTGTTACATTGTGTTTGTACAAATACAAGCACAATGTAACAGTCATCATAATCAAAATAACTATAAATATTAAGTAGGTAACTACCTAAGTGATCACAATTAAATTAATGCATTACAACATTTACAACTTGTATTGGAATCACGAAGAAACTTTGCATACAAGTGCCTATCGGGTACGTCATGGAAAACTATTATAAATACCATGTTAAAGAATTATAGACAGCTGATTAGTCAGGATATTAAAATATCTTTTGTATACGTAGTACTTGAGATATTTTAATATCCTGACTAATCATTCATCAGCAGCCTATGATGTTCCCACTGCTGGGACACAGGCCTCCTCTCGGTGAGAGGGGGTGGGCCATAATCCACCACGCGGGCCCAGTGCGGGTTGGTAGATGTCACATGTCTTCGAATTTTTGGTTCTTAGACATGCCGGTTTCCTCACGATGTTTTCCTTCACCGTTTTGAAAGCAGTGGCGATGAAATAATTAATACAAAGTAAAGCGCTTGCTGGGGTTTGAACTCACGACCTACTTACTACTCGTAAGTTGCAGCCGTTACCACTAGGCCACCACTGCTCTCTGCACATATTCGCTTTCTTTATGAGCACGCTTATTATCCTCGAAGGGTTACGTAGACCGTAGTAGGAGACTCCCCGGGCGTCGGGAGTCGATCGCAGACACCCGGCCACCGTAGGCGCGGGCTTGCGGGCAGCGAGCAATGGGTAGCTCGCCGCCCGGTAAGGACCAGGTTGCTTACTCTCGACTATAATTCCAATAGATTGACATTGGTCAAACGTCAGTTGGTTAAGTTAAACGTCAGGGATTGGCTAGACTCAGTGAGTCCAGCCAATCCCTGACGTTTGACTGACAATTCCTATGTCGATCTATTGGAATTATAATACGAGAGTAAGCACCCACAGGCTCGGGTCGACGGCGCGTAGTGTTCCACGCGCGCCTCAAAGAGATGTCAGCAGAACTGAAGGGGTTTGCTAGGACCGATGCCTGCCGGGGTCGCGTGATTGTTCGAAAGAGATACCGTGACCCTGGCACATAGGCAACTGAAGGAACACGGGTGGGTTTTAGTCAGTAAAAGTCTGACACGCCCTCCCGCCCCGCCCAGAGCGGGAGAAGTCATTTGATGATTTCCCATCAAAAAAAAAAGTGTTAGGTAGAGCTGTCCTACAGTATACTCACATTTCGCCAGATTTGTTTAAGTCCCATGCTATATGTGGAGAGCCTGTTGCCATGAACAGGACAAAAAATACAGCTTCTGGGCTGCTTTTGAGAAATTTCACATAGCATAACCCAATAATGATAAAATTACATTTTGACAGTTCAGCATCGTTCATAAAACGTTATTTACGTTGTTGAGAACTTTTTCAAAACTATGAGACAATGGATTGGCAATTCGGAGGTATGAGAAAGTCTAAGGTTCACTCAACCTCTGTAGAAAAGGGAGATTCCTCTGAACAGACGGGTGTCGTGTCCGATGGGCAAGTGGCATCTGTGGCACCTTATATGTGGCGGTGTAGATGCTACTACAGCAATATCCGTAAAAAAATTCTGATTGTGATCGAAAGCGAGTTAATAGTGAGTAGTGAGTAATTAGGGTGCAAGATCTCGTACAATCAACAGTAACTCTTTCAAACATGGCATCAACAGGTCTACTAATTGGAACAAGAATACACCAAAATGCTAATAGTAGTAGTTTATCGTTGTTCCCTAAGGTGCTGTCACATTAAAATTCGGCCAATTTAATCTATTTCAACACCATTTATTTTATCGAATAAAAGCTGCGTTCACAGTGTGAAATAACTTTCAATAATCATCTGCCAAGCATTTTCCCAACTATGTCCGGGACGGGATGGCTTCATGTTCAACTGGATGCAGCTGTATTTTACATGGACCGACTGCCTATCCGACTTCCACAACCCAGTTACTGAGTAATATGACAACTCTTGGTAATACTGGTTGTCGGACTGTAGGGTTTCTGACGACCCGTAACGACTGTCTAAGATTCACGAATGAAAGTTGAGAACAACGGCATAACGTGCTCTCCGAGGTACGGAGGGGACTTGGCAGATAACTGTTTTTTTTGTTTAAATAAAACTGATAGCTGACGTCGCTCAAAAGGCTGTCCAACTTAAATGGGACTGGGCAGGAAATGTTTGCCGCGTGCCGGCCAAACTGTGGGCTCAAGTAGCACAGAACTGGTGCCCTGAGACAGTGAGGCGGGGTCGCGGCGGACCACGTAGGAGATGGCGGGACGAGCTGGATAGGTTCCATCAAAACTGGCAGCAGGACGCGCGGCTTCGCGATAGTTGGAAGAAGTGGAGGGAGGCCTTTGCCGAGGAGTGCACAGTGGGGCCAAATCGAAAAAATCCGGACAAAAGTCGAAAAAGGCAAGTGATCGTTATTAAACTGATTACTCGGGGGTTTTTGGGGTCGCTGATCACGAATATGAACTCAGAATCGGAAAATTCAAGATGGCGGATCCAATATGGCGGACACGACTTCTGAAAACCGTCTGAAAACAATAAATTTTCAATTTTTTTTTAAATTAACGAGGTTTTATTCAAACATTAAATAAAAATCAGTCAATAAGTTAGACAATTACATAAAATCTTTAAAATTTTATATAAATAGGAAAAAAATCATGCGTAAAACTGAATTAGTTATGTTAAAACAAAAAAAAAAAATTGTAAGTCAAAATAATAATTAATATAATCAGTTGATATTGACTAGACTTGACTATTCTAAGAAACATTTTAAATTTAGCACGAGAAAAACGAATATACCTACAGAGAAACATTTACGTCCAGGTACAAAGTTTAAAAAAAAAGAAAAAAAAGGCTAAGAAACCCGTTAGTCGTTCTTCCAAAAGTAAATAGAGAAAAGAGAAAGGAGGATAATATAGAGGTACTACCTACAGAAAGAAAGAGATAGAAAGAGAGAGAGACAGAGAGAGAGAGAGAGACTACGACGAGCTAAAGAGGGGAACAGACATTTGTATCAAAGGTCTTTCAGTGCTCACTACTACGAGCTCATGTATTGGATAAGGGGAACCAAGAATTTCTATATACTCGTATACTACAGCAACGTCTGTTATTCACGCGACACGCACATGTTCACACGAAAAAATCGATTATTATTAGACGAGCACATATGAGCAACTGAAATTCAGATATTTTATTCGTGATATGATTATCTACAACCTCGTATCAATCGTAGGTCGGAACAATGCGGAACATTTTACTATTTTCATTTCAAGCGAATATTTTTTATTTATTTTTAAGATTATAAATCAAACATGCTTATTTCAGTCTCATAAATTTTTAGGTAATGAAATAGGATTTATCAAATGGTTATATTATTATACATACCTGCAGGAATCGATTCCATTTTATTTCGAATAAAAATAATGATTTTTCGAAAAATGGGGCTTATTAAAAGATTTACTACTTTCTTTCACTTGCAAACACAACACTGATCGCTCGCTCGAGAGCTACGTTCCAACTGCCTTCTGCGCTTGTATAGTCGAGTTAAGGGCCTATTATGAGTGAATTCTACTTTACTAGGGACTACTTTATCCAACCCTGCATAGAAAAATCCCTATTAAAAACTTTCATTTTTAGACTTTTGTCCGGATTTTTTCGATTTGGCCCTTCTGTGGAGTGGGACGGTGCAGGCTAACAAAAAAAAAAAAACTCGGCATAAATGTCGAACTTCCATTAAAACTTACGTTCCCTGTTTTGAAATTTATTTTTGTAAATCGTTCCTTAAAGCTCACTCTAGTTAAATAAACAATTCTTTCTTTTGGATCCAGCGGTTTAGCGTCTGTGTAGTCTATTGAGGATTTTTCTGAAGTAGACTTAGAATTTTGTAATAGATATGAATCCAGTATATCATAACTCTATAAGGTTGGATTTCCCGCCCACAGGCACTTTTCTATTATCAAAGAAAGTCCGTCAATGGAATCTGAACTTTAAACTATTGATATTAAGGGGGAATCGCCAGAGTAGCCCGCGAATATAAAAATATCTTACGTTTTTTTTGCAATTTGATCAGTGTCAGGCTGTGTGATGAACAAAATATGATTTGCAACTGTAACAAATATAGCTTTAGAGAATTATAATCATTAAAATCACCAATACAACCCTCTAAGTCTATTTAATCCCATTGAGTGACTTTGTCATGAAATAATCATCCAATGGGATCGGCTGACCTGACAAATTGCAAAACACGTAAGAAAATTTGATGTGCGCGGGCTACCTTAGCGCACCTTCTTAATGTAAGTAAGAGTAAGGCATGTTGCGATAACCCTAAATACATTGAGATAGGGCAGGTGAACGCTGATAATAATGATTAAGTATTACAAATTCATAGCATCAACAGCTTTTTATAAATAAATAAATAAATATCTTAGGACAACCAACACACCGTTATCTGATCCCAAACTAGGCAGAGCGTGTACTATGGTAACCAGACAACTGATAAACATACTTATATATTTCTAAATACATACATATTATAGATAAATTATACCCAGACATAGAACAAATGATTGTGCTCATCACACAAAGATTTGTCCTGGGTGGGAATCGAACCCACGACCTCAGTCTTTGCAGTCAGGGTCACTAACCACTAGACTAGAAAGAAAGAAAAAGTTAAAGTTATCATAGTGTAAAAGATCGTCTCTCTCATGGGCTGGCATTTGTTAGTTACATTACATTGTTATCCACTGCTGCTTCAAAGGGTTATTATACGGCAGGAACCCGTAGTAAGCAAATGGTTTTGGTGCACACAACTATATATTTTCAGTCCGATTCACTCTTCCAGCGACGCCCAAAGCTGAGGTCCGTATCCCACCGTGGGTCTCCCAGCGTATAGTCGCTTAGTTTTAAGTTTTTAAGCCCTGAGGGGTAATTGCGGAACTTTCTATCGGTAGGAATTAGTTTAATATTCACAGTTAAACAACATTCATTGCGTTATTTGCGTGCTTAGGCAATAAAACTACTAGACAAAAAGCGGAAATGTTTTGGAATCTTCTTAGACTTGTCGAAAGCGTTTGACACGGTCTCAATTCCCATTCTTATCTCCAAGATGGAACGCATCGGCATACGTGGACTAACTCTAAGTATCTTTAAAAATTACTTGTCAGGTCGGACGCAGTCTGTTTGTATCGGCAGGGTGGTGAGTGATGAAGAACCCACAAATTACGGGGTTCCTCAGGGTAGTATCTTGGGACCAACTATGTTTTTAATCTATATTAATGATCTATGCAATCTTAAAGTCCCAAATTGTGACATATTAATTTATGCTGATGACACGGCACTATTATCACATGGAGAAGACTGGATTTCCGCCAAAATACATGCCAAAAATGCTCTGCGGATCGTAATGCAATGGCTCTCCAACAACTTGCTAACTCTTAATATAGAAAAAACTAAATTCATCCGTTTTTATCTTCCGAACTCCTCTGAGCCACCCGAAGCTACCAATACACTCAAAGCTCATATTTGTGCGATGGCAGCAGACTGTGTCTGCTTGTCACTGTCACAAGTGAGAAATATTAAATATCTGGGGGTCTTACTAGACGAGCGACTCAATTGGCGTCCACAAATTGAAGCTCTCACCTGTCGCATCAGAAAACTCATGTACATATTTAAGAATCTGAGACACAGCGCTGATACTTCAACGATCTACATGGTCTACACAGCCCTATGTCAGTCAGTGTTAATTTATTGCATACCAATATGGGGTGGAACTTATAAAACTCTCTTTCTTGTGCTGGAAAGAGCGCAAAGGGCAATTCTAAAGGTGATACACTTCAAACCACGATTGTACTCAACTGCCAAACTATATTCCGAATGTCAGGTCTTGACTGTGAGGCAATTATATATTTTAAAAACAGTACTTCGGAGGCATTCACTACTACCACTGGATGACAAAATCAATAAGAAACGCTCTGGTGCAGTTGTATGTCCTGGTGTACCTTGCAAAACGGCTTTCGCAAGTAGACAATTTGACGCAGTAAGCTCAAGACTCTATAATACGGTCAACAAAACTATCCACATTTACAGCTTAACCAAACGAGAGGTTAAACATAAATTGAGTCATTGGTTGCAATCTTTAGATTATGCTCAAACTGAAATTCTTCTACTTATAAAAAAGTAAAGCATAAGAAAAATTCGATGTGAAGGTATATATTCATTTTTATTTATTTTTTTATTTTGCCTATTATTATTATTTTCTTTATTTTTTGTTTGTAAAGTGTAGTTTTAGATAATATTGATGCTGTTTTTGTTTCTCTATGTACCATAATTCGTTTATTAACTATTAAGTGTTAAAGATTGCGAGGCTACAAGGTTGTGTCTATAAAAGTCTTGGATTTAGAAGACCACCAACTTCCAAAATACAAGTTTGACTTAGTTTGGGAGTTGGTAGATCATGTATTATGTGCTGCTGTACAACCATCAAACGTTATTATAAATTGTTAATTCTTAGTTAAGCTTTTTGTTGTACTCTGAGAGCGAAATAAAAAAATTATTATTATTATTATGTTAACATATCTCGGGACCCTAGGATCCCGGTCTTTTGGAAGGCGTACGAGGGGCCGAAGCCAACTCGCAGAGGCCCCTTAGACAATTTTAAATGTTGAGGGGGCACCAACCGACGATTATCCCTGTATGCACTATGCAAGTGCATCCAAAGACAATCCCCGGTTGGAGCAGAACTATTACAGAATATGGAAACAAAGCAAATTAGGCTATAGGTTTGGATGGCTATAGTGGATTGGTAACCGCAACTATGGAGAGACTATGGCCCCTGCCTGATCAATGTTTTGTATACACGGATAAAATGGCAGGGGGTGACTTGCACACTCAATAATGGGCCCCCGGGAAACGTCGCTAGCACATAGTGACGTAGCGACAAGGGGGCAACACTTCCTGAGGTGCTTGAGAAGTGGAGAGGTATTCCACGGCTTTCAGAACAATCCCAGAGCCCGGAAGATGGTCAAGATCCCTACGAGCACTTACTGGAATACTTCCTTTCCCCGAGCACGTTTGCTCTTGCGAATCTCCACTCAAGCCAGCCAATAAAGGCAAGAATGAGGCGGGAGCTCTGAACCTCATCAGTGTTCACTCCAGCCGGCCAATAAAGGCAAGCCAGAGATGAGGAACAAGAATTCTCCCAGGAGATAGGGTCCGTGGGGTCGCTACTGCCCAACAGCTCGCCACAAGCTGCCCTGCGGGTTATTATTATTATTATTATATTTACGTTGCTGAGCCGACAATTTGTTAGAACAAATAACGCAATGGTTTAGAAATAATCTTCAATCCCATTCAGATTCTGATAAATTGTGCGTTTCGCAATTAGGGTGCTGGTTGGACGCCTTAATTTATTGAGGCAGCCACAGGCAAGTCCGGTTAAATAGCCGACCTCCTAAGTTGACCTGTAAGATGTCAGTATCAGAAAAATAACAACAACAATTTATTAACTTCAGGTCGTCGCTCCAAACAACAGGCCTCTTCTATGATCTGAACAAGTCTTCACAACAACGTAACATCTTAATTATGGCCGTCAAAACATTAAGTTAAAAAAAAAAAAAAAAACAATCGTTATTCATTCTTACTGCGGATATTTAGTATTTGTATGTAATGTACCTGAATCCAGGAAAAAATCTGTTAGATACCCAAGTTGAATGACTCACAACAATGAATGTATGGTCTCGTACATACATAGAAGCCGTCATTCAAGGAAAACCCAAAATAAATGACACAAATAAATCCTTATTATTCTGTAAGGACGACGAATTACAGACGTTCTAGTATTATAAGTGTCGCTTGAAGATACTGGCAATCATACCAATGATTCTTCTTTTGTGCATAGATGGCAATATACGCACGAGGAAGCGTAAAAATTGCTCGTTATATTCAATCTTTATTACGTTTCTTGTAATGTGCAGGTTCGTGATAGGTTTGATGTTGATTAAATGATTACAATAGTTCAAATATTGTCGAATATTTGCATTTATATTGGCAAATTAAAATATTTTTTCTTATAATTTCTAATTGGATCGCGAGTGTTTATGTACGAATCTTCTGTTCGTAATTTTCTACTTTTTCCGAATTTCTGCCTATTTAAAAATATTTTGTTATTTTTACATTGCAATACTATTATGTTTATATCTGTTGGACAGCACATTTATGTTGCGTTAGGTTTACTATCAGACTGGAATAATATAGCAAAGTATCTCTCCACAAATTGCACCAAACTCTGCAGGAGATCATGGTAACATTGTTGTTACCCTACAGGTTTAGTAACATGTAAATAATATTATATACAGGCACGGACATCGACGCGCTAACTGTAACCATTAATTTAGCACATTATTCTAGACCCCCTTAGAATTCTAGAAAATTATTATCAATTATTAAAAAAAAATAGTTGGTTCATAGTGAAGTGCAATACCTACGCGGTCAAAATTTACCGAGCTGCATAAATTTAATATAAAAAATAAATCTTGGGACTAAACTAAAAAAATGTGATCAGTACATTTTTTAGGCTCAGAATCATGTAGGTACTGAACCTATGGTAAGATTGTGTGTCGATGTCCCTGCTACCCTTCATATGATAAACTGACTGAGTCTACCAAAACTAGATTATAATGAAACTCTAATAACTAACTTTGATAACTTTCCCGAAAAACAGTGACCTACTGAACTTAAAATATATTTCAGGAGCACAATGTGAACGCCACGCAAGGGCACAAATATGAAACAATTAACTTTCCCTCTAATGAATTCATGCCCTAACTAACTTTATATAAATAAATAAAAGTTGCTCACTTGTTGGTCAGTGCAATACGTACTACATTATGAGTCGGTCGTCGGTATCAAACACAGATTACAAATACTCTAGATCGTGAACGCACTCTTGGCATCAAATCTATTTTTTCACATACTAAAGAAAATGTTCCTACTCATTCTATTTTTCGTAGCTTCGTGCGCGAGTGAGCAACCGTGTCTTGATTACGAAAGTGTCGATATTAGTGACGTTAAAAGTTTGGAAGACGGTTCGATAGTGCAAAATGGCGTCGTTTTCCCGCCAAAATATGTGTACACAAAAAAAGTTGATGGTGAAATCAAGACATTTGGATGTTTGTGTCAAACCAAAAATTGTTTTCGGAAATGTTGTCCTTTGGGATTTGTTTATGTCGGAAGAAATTGTACGGAGCTGCCGCATAAGGATGTGCTGCTAAATGATGGTGTGAACACGTATTACAGATCACGGTTTTTAAAGAATGTAGACCTGAAAAAGCAAAGTTTTGACTTGATTCATGGAAAAGCTTGTGAACCGATGTTTGTGGAAGATAACGCGTGGTATATTCAAGAGGTAAATATATTTATCTACCTTTTCTTTATTAAATTAGGGATAACATTATTTTATTTAATTGTTTTGTCTGATTTGTTTCATGACCGCCTATCAAATAAGTTATTTGATTATTTACGTAATTAATAGAATTTTATGCAGTCTTAACACTGACTTTAAATCACATCTTTATCAAAATATTTATTTATTTATTACTTGAAGCACAGAACTTTACAAAGGTGGACTAAATGCCATAGGCAAATAATGCAATAGTAAAAACAATAACAACAAAAAAAAAAATGTTGCTATACCAACATCACACACTGACACATCAGAAATATATGTTTCAAATTAAAAACATAATAAAAAACCAGGCCTGTGTTTCATAATGGCCGAATAGCTTGTTGAATATTTAGACTAAAGGTGTCTTTTAAAATAAACGTGGACTTAGACTTGTAACCATTTTTATTAAATAAAAAACTTTCGGACATATCCACTCCAACTCATGGTACTGAGGAAATAGATTATTGAAATGATTGACCTCCAAAAACAAACCTACTGGTCAATATTTCGTCAAAATTCCCTAAAGTCCTATTTTTGGACTAACACCGACTATACAACATCATTAACCTTTAAATCTATGGTTTATGGTCACGGCAAAGGTTAGGTTATTTTGACAGTCTGTTAACATGGATTCAATACATTCTTGTCACTGCTTTGAACATTTTCGTCGATTTAAAAAAAAATATATTAGCTGTTCCATAAATTTTTATCGCACAACTACCGTATTTTTCTATGAAACATCAATTATTTTTTGAGAAACGACGAAAACTGTACCTTTACTTTATCTTCTGAATTTCAATTTTCTTCGTCTAAAATTCTTTTGAAATTTCTACTCATGTGCTAAATTCATGGTTTTGTTTAGCGCATCGACCCTGTATAGTAGGTACATACTAATTCCATGGTTATTGTAGACTATAACTACTCCATAACATAACCCCTATCAATTATTTTTGTCTAATGGGTATCATAAAATATGATTTAGAGTCTCAAAATGTTCCGACAGCAGTTTCCCATTAATATAATTAATTTTACTGGCATTTCTTTAATAGCGGTAGTAGTGGGTACCTATTAGCTCCTAGAAGAGCATTTTTAGGGTTCCGTTGCCAAATGGCAAAAAACGGAACCCTTATAGATTCGTCATGTCTGTCCGAGTATGTCACAGTCACTTTTTTCCGAAACTATAAGAGCTATGCTATTGAAACTTGGTAAGTAGATGTATTCTGTGAACCGCATTAAGATTTTCACACAAAAATAGAAAAAAAACAATAATATTTGGGGTTCCCCATTCATAGAACTGAAACTCAAAAAAAAAAAATCATCAAACTCATACGTGTGGTGTATCTATGGATAGGTCTTCAAAAATGATATTGAGGTTTCTAATATCATTTTTTTCTAAACTGAATAGTTTGGGCGAGAGACACTTCCAAAGTCGTAAAATGTGTGTCCCCCCCCGCCCGTAACTTCTAAAATAAGAGAATGATAAAACTAAAAAAAATATATGATGTACATTACCATGTAAACTACCAACGAAAATTGGTTTGAACGAGATCTAGTAAGTAGTTTTTTTTTAATACGTCATAAATCGTAAACCACAATTTACCTTTCATTCAGTCAACTCAAATATAAAGATTAAAAAAAAAAAACATTTAATTTCATAAACGATGATGACGAATGATGATGACGATGACCTGCAGGTTTGTACGGAACCCTCGGTGCGCGAGTTCGACTTGCACTTGGCCGGTTTTTGAAAGAGGGCTTTCCGGGAAAGTGTCTACCAGTAATTGATGTTATCTCTGTTTATAGGTGTCTACAAACGCTTTGAAACGTCAATTATATTTTAAAAACTAGATTAGGTCGGCATTTCCTATCTGATAAATCTGAGAAAAAAGGTGAAAAAGGAACAAACATAGAGGTCACAAGTCCAGACATAAACTTGGTCTGATCAGTTGAAGACTATTTCAGACACCAATCTAGTTGTCATAAACGGTCTTTTGAGGAAAGAGCCTCACAGACTGACAAAACTTGTCCAACAAGTGTCCATTTATCGCTAATCATGCAGCTCAACTCGGTACTTAAAGCTTAACGACTCGATGTACAATAAGTATCCACTTATCAATATATTTCTGCAAGTTAAGCTTCGTCCTACAACTGTAGTAAGTTGTGAGTTCGAATTCGTGCATGCGTTTTACTTTGTTTGATTTATTTCATCACCACAGCTCTCTAAACGGCGCGGTGTAGGAAAACTTCGTGAGGAAACCGGCATATCGTAGGCCCAAAAATAAAAAAGTGACCTCAACATTGAGTCCGCGTGGTAGATTATGGCCGCCTGTGATCCTGCAGTGAGGAAATTAATGGCTGATTATGTAGTTAACTTCATTATTTTGCTAACAAATTGGTACATGACATACTCAAGTTTGTCCCCAAGGCCAGCGAGGCCCATTCCTTTGTCGTTGCAAGTGCCTTTATGTGGTGATAACCACTTTTAGTTAGGTGACACTACCTGTTTAACAAACTAAAGGTCCGTTTAAAAACAAATTGTCTTTAGATCAGTATTTTAGTTTCTTGCCACGCGCCTTTCGAAATTAAAGCTATTTTTCATTTTATTGTCTTTTTCCTTGGAAGTCAGTATGCAAAATGGATTATATACGCAATAACGAAGCCAACGCAAAAACGACTGCAAAAAAAGTTAATACAATTTATATGGGACCAACCCTGAGCCATGACCATTAAAAAAAAGGAAATCAGTCCACAATTACCAAAGATATCGCGGAAGATACATATAAAAAAACAAACGAATTAAGAACTCTTCCTTTTTGAAGACGATTCAAAAACCTCTAAAGTTGCACACAACTTTAGAGGTTTTTGAATCGTCTAAAACATAGAAACTGATGACAACAGTACACATACTGTTGTCATCAGTTTCTATGTTTTGGCATCGAATGACCTCCGACTTATTATTTCTGCAATCTCTTAAGAAAGAAGTAACTTCGCAACAGCACCTATTAGGAAACTGCAATATGAGATGTTGATATTGAGATATCTCTTCTGTGCCTATAAATTACTAAACACTTCTTAGCTTTTGTAAACCATTTTTACTAGGTACTAGCTTTTGCCAGCGGTTTCGACCGTGTTGATCTCGGAAATGATCCCACGGGAACTTATTACCGGTATAATAAGTACCCTGTGTATTAATCCAGGTTTTAAACTATTTGCCAAATTTCATGCAAACCCGTAAACCTATTTTTGCGTGGTTGAGTAAAGAACATCTAAACATTCAAGCATGCAAACCTTTACATTTATAATATTATGTAGGAAAGTAACTAGGATCGAATGGCGGTACTGCTGACCTAACTTTACTATGAGGTCATCTAAGTTTCCTCTTGAATCACTCTGTTTATTGATGAAAACCATATATTAAAATCTGTTGCGTTGTATAAAAGATCTAAGCGTACAGACGCGAAAAGTTAATTTGTTTCATTATGTAGAGAAGCTGAAGAGTATGTTTGCTTGATCGCGCAGATCTCAGGAAATTTCTGATATGAATTGAAAAAATCGTGTAGTATTGGATAGCCTATTTATTGAGGAAGACTATATAAAATCACACCAGACCCTAGGACATGAATAAAAAGAAAAATACGTCACGAATAAAAAGTACTCGCTCGGGCAGGCGACACGATGCGACGGGGAAGGTTGGGAGAGCAAGAAATTTGACGCGGACGAAGTGGCAGCCAGAAGCAAGTAATTAAAATTGGTTAAATATAACATGATATCAACACATTAAACCTAGCGTGCTCATTATTTAAGTGAAGGATAAAACTGATAACACAATGTCAATAACAGGATATAATGAGGATGTTGTGGGCTGTGTCTGTTTTACCATAGATATTATTAAATGTATCCACCTATTATCTAAACGAATACAATTAAAATAATGGATAAAATGTTTGTGTGTCTGTGAGTCTGTCAGTTATTTTCACGCCTGTACCACCGAACTGCACCCTAATTGCGAAACGCACAATTTATCAGAATCTGAATGGGATTGAAGATTATTTCTAAGCCATTGCGTCATTTGCTCGAATAAATTGTCGGCTCAGCAACGTAAATAACGCAATGAATGTTGTTTAACTATGAATATTAAACCAATTCCTACCGATAAAAAGTTCCGCATTTACCCCTCTGATCGTAATGAAATTTAACTGATAGATAGCCTAGGATCTGGAGGAGACTACTTTTCATCATGGATATTTTGTATTAGAAAATGATTGATAAAATACACGTAGACACAGTCGCAGTCAACAGCAAGTAGATTTGCCATAATTTAGCTAATTTCTTTCGTAAATCTATCTAGGCACCTCTTCTCGTGATTTCATTAGAAATATGGATTTTGTTAAGGTTGAAATAAGCCGAAAGATTTCTTTATAAATTATGTCAAGAGAGAACTTAATAAATAATGAATTTGAGTACCTAAAGGCGACCTTCGTAGACCAATTTCTATGAAAACTTCTTAGATAATGTTTTACAAGTGCTGCGTCGTACCTGTCTGAAGAAGCCTTGAGGCAAAATCAAGCGATCTATCTTTAAACAGTTGACATTAATGACAGATCTCAAAAACTTTAGTTAAATTGCGGAATAATTGCACATAACAGTAGAATGACTTTCATTTCGACAACATTCATTGCGTTATTTATGTTGTTTAGCAGACATTTGTTTCGACCATATGAATCAATGTATTAGCAATGCCCCTGTGGCAGGGTTTGCTGCGTTGAGCTTTTTAGGTCTTAGCTACACCTTCTGTGCTTGAATATAAATTAAAATCGCGTGTCTATGTGAACGCGTTATTCTTCTTTACCTACGCATTGGATTTTGATCACCATTAAAAGAATTCATTCCAAAAACTTTTTACACAAAAATAACAACCGACTTCCTTAAAAAAAACACGACAAAGTCAAAAATAACTTTAAATTAGAAATTCGGTGTCTTAGGATCTGTATTTAAGGTTTTTTTGCCACCGACTTCCGAAATTAAAGTTCGACTTCCTTAAAAAAAAAACACTACAAGGCTTTGCAGTGTTTTTTTTTAAGGAAGTCGGTTGTTATTTTTTTGCAAAAAGTTTTTATTTTTAACTTTTTAGTTATGGTAGATACCCCGCACTAATCTAATCCCATTATTCGTTCATTTGTCGCGCAAATACTTAATGCAAATTTAAGACTTATATGGTTTTCACATGGATCCCTTTGTCCGAATGAAACCAAATTTAAATGGAACTATTCAAGAAGCACCAGCTTACAAATAAAAAAAGAATCATCAAAATTGGTTCACCCAGTCAAAAGTTATGAGGTAACAAACATAAAAAAAAAAATATTAAAAAAGATACAGTCGAATTGATAACCTCCTCCTTTTTTTGAAGTCGGTTAAAAAGGTTTATATGTACATGATTTTCATATTAAATTTTCTCATTTAAAAAAAAATGTCAAGAAATAAAAACCGTACGAAGTAAGGGCGGCGCGCTAGTACCTTTATAATTGAATCCGTCTCCTTTTAGAAGCATGCACAACATACACACACGATTTGACGCAGACACTAACTGTTCGGTTCGAATGTTCGTTAACTCTATTCATGTACAAGTATGTTAACAAAATCGATTAATCTGAGACTGTCTGCTACCTGCATCGTTTCTTAATATAGTGTTGGTAACATATTACTGTCATTTCATTGCATATGACATCAGGCATTTCACAATTCACATCAAGTACCGTATAAACAACTTGACATATTTGATAGATCTAAAAAGGCATAAGAATTCAGAGGACTAAGTTTTTCTTGCCTGCTTGTACAATAACACAAAATAAATACTCATACGAACAGACTGACCTTATCTATAACTAGCTTCTGCCCGCGATTTCGTCCGCGTTAAATTTCTTGTTTCCCCGACTCTTCCCGTCGCGTCGAATCGCCTACCCGTGCGCTTTTCCCCGTTTTTGCAACATTTTTCATTACTGTTACGCTCCTCTTAGTTGTAGCGTGATGTTATATAGCCTTCCTCGATAAATAGGCTATCCAATACAAAAAGATTTTTTCAATTCGGACCAGTAGTTCCTGAGATTACCGCGTTCAACCAAACAAACAAACTCTTCAGCTATATAATATTAGTATAGATACTTATATATGAGGCAAAGAATTTGTACCCCTTTTATGAAAATTATGCGGATTGAGGAGTATAAAAGGCACAGTTAATCTTTATAATATTAAGTGAAGCAAATACTAAGAACCCCTTTTACAAAAAATATTATACGGATGGAGGAGTATAAAATTTGGCACAGTTAATCTTTATATTAGTACGTGACGCAAAAACGTTGAACCCCTTTTTACAAAAATTACGCGGACGGAGGAGTATAAAATTTGGCACAATTAATCTTTATATTTTTACCGTGTGACGCAAAAACTTTGAACCCCTTTTTACAAAAATTACTCAGACGAAGGAATATGAAAGGCTCAGTTAATCTATATAATAATACGTGAAGCAAAAACTTTAAGCCCCTTTTATGAAAATTATGCGTATGATATGGAAATTGCCACAGTTTAAGTATGTATGAAGAAAGAGTACAGTCCACAGAATACGGTATTTCTATTCAACTGAATAGGGTCGGATTTCGACCACTGTGTGACCACTAATATCAATATTTTTTGCAAAAACGAACCTACCTAAAGCAATAGAAAGACGGATGTGTCACGTCATGAGTTTAAACATTTGATGACGTTCTTACAATGACTCAAGCTCAAGGCTAGTCCCCAGTCTGACGATGTTAAACGGCATCTACGTCACAAATAAAAGAAGGTTGCATACCGACGATACTACCATTCAAGGTCGAGGGTATTGGTCCTTAACGGTCAATGTAGTTCATTGCTCTTTATCAAGACCAATGTCCGTATCATGTCAATGCAAAAATGGCAAGCGAATACTATTTTTGCGATGTTATACATGTATAATTTTTAGTGCGACTTCTTTTAAATGGTGAATGATTTTTTAGTGTTGTTTGGAGAATTTCTTAAGAGGAGTACATTCACTTTACTTTCAACAGGTTTATAATTGTATTAGCTTGCAATAATATCGATTTGTGTTTATGCAATACCATTTACTTTGACCCACTGTCATATTTATAGAGGTTGTTAACTTATTTTAATTCGATGCGGAAGTTACAAAACTTTAATACTACAGCCACTCCGTTCCGTGTGGTGCTGGATAAATAAAAATAAATAAAAAATAAAATAAATATCTTAGGACAACCAACACACCGTTATCTGATCCCAAACTAGGCAGAGCCTGTACTATGGTAACCAGACAACTGATAAACATACTTATATATTACTAAATACATACATATTATAGATAAATTACACCCAGACACAGAACAAATGATCGTGCTCATCACACAAAGATTTGTCCTGGGTGGGAATCGAACCCACGACCTCAGTCTTAGCAGTCAGGGTCACTAACTACTAGACCCATACCAACCCATATGTAAAGAATAGAACCATACCATTTCTTCCCGTGGGTTTTGTAAGAGGCGACTAAGGGACTTACTAGAGTATAGGCAGCAGCGTTCTCTATGCATTTTACCATCAGATTGCGATCGCCAACCCGCCTGTCAAGCGGGGCTTTTACCCTCCTAAATTGGGGGAGGCTTATGTCCAGCAGTTGATGTGTTTTGGCTAAAATGATGAATACTACAGTCATTAGGTCAAAAGCTTGACTGCGGGTGAGTACGGCTTCTATGATAGCGTTGAGTCACGCATTATATCACGGTTTTCGCTCCAACACTGTGATAAAAATGTGTGACTAAAGACTATAAAACAGGGCCCTGCTCACTCCGCTGCCCTAACCTGAGCGCTTTTCAGTTTCTTTGTATTCGTATTTGTTACTATGTCGATATATGGTATAGAGAACTCAATCAATCAATCTACGTAGACTTTTCCCAACTATATTGGGGTCGGCTTCCAGTCTGACCAGGTGCAGCTGAATATCTTATTTTACATATAGCAACTGCCGATGCCGGTCTGACCACCACAACTGGGCAACCCGGTACCCCTTGGTGAGACTGGTTCTCCAGTAACCAGTAACTAGGTTAAGGAGGTCAGATAAGGAGTCGCTACATGTAAAATTCTGGTATTCGACTGCATGACCTGCAGGCCTGTGGTCTAGGAAATCGTCCAAAAATGACTCTTCTAATATACGAGTATCTGTACCTTCTATTTAACTGTAACAAAGCGGTTTATTAAAAACTCAACACAAGAGAAAAGCTTTCAGTAGCAATTTTAATTTAGCGCCACTGAAATGTATTCAGAATTCAGTATTTCAGCCAACAATTCTAAAACATTTACTGTTGATTCCGAAAAATATCCGAGTCATCTGTTTTATGTCTTTGGCATTGGTATCTATCATAAAAACATCTACTGTGATAGAATATTCAAGTTGTTTTCATTTCATTTATTTATAATTAACTCGAGTGTTGGGTGCGTTAGACCCACCTTTGATTTTATTTATATGGTTCCATTGCATTCCATTGTGAATTGGTTTCCCAGTAGTAAGTTAGTAAGTTCGAACCCACGCAGGTGGTTTACTTCCTTTTTCCTTTTTTTAATTAATAAATATCTCAGGACAACCAACACACCGTTTACTGACCCCAAACTAGGCAGAGCCTGTACTATGGTAACCAGACAACTGATAAATATACTTATATATTTCTAAAATACATACATACGTAGAGGAGGCCTGTGTCCCAGCAGTGGGAACGAGGTATTCCATGAAGCACACCCAAACGAAGCACACCCAGACGAAGCACACCTAAAGTATTCCACTTAGCACACCCGTAGGTGGGCTTCAAATAATAATTTAAAATAATTAATTTCCTATTCCACGAAGCACACCTACGAATATCACTCGCATAGTGCGGGGACTAAGAAATAAAAATGTCGATAGAAGAAAATATTTATTATTTAAAAGACTAACTTAAATTTCTAACATCATTCAGTTGGCGCTGTAAGCCGAAATACAGGTTCCTCCTAGTTCGGCTCCAGATGCTAAAACTTTTTGTGTACATAAGTATTGTTCATAGCATCTATATGTAAGTTTTATAAGTACTTTTGTGAAAGAAATAAATTATTATAGTTTCATTATAATAATTAAGATATCTAAAAAATGTGATGTGGTGGAGCAATTCCGAGGCCGAATTTGAATTCAGTGACCCAAAATCTACGGGGAATGACTACTTTCATTCAAGTAGCAAGAGTCACGTCGGGCTGTGTGTTTATACAGTCTCATTACTCTGAAATAAATAAAATTTTCAGTAAAAACAGAGTCATAAATCTGGCAAAACTTTTAGATCGCTTCCAAAAAAATTGCAATAATTATGCCGAAATTAGAGTAAAAATGGGTTATTCAAATCATCAAAAACATGCTGAAATAAAAAATAATATAATCGAAAACACAATAAAAGATTATAAAAATGGCTTAATTTCAGTTGGACCTTGTCTAGAGAAATTAAGATTCTGATTAATAATAATTTATTGAATTAATAAGTTTAGATACTAAATTGCCCATTTCTTCAAGATTATTTAAGATTGTGATTTATGATTTTAAACAGTCTGTGATTTTACATAAAACTAGAGAATTTTTGTTATTAGTTAATGGTAGCTATAAAAAAACTTCAACATAGATCTCTTTGGAAAACTATATTTACAATGTTTTTGATATTTGTCCAAGTTTTTATTGTAATTATGAAACAATCTGTGATTTTTTATGTTAAAGTAGAAGATTTTTATTATTCACTAAACAGGTAGCTATAAAAAAACTTCAATATAGATCTCTATAGAAAACTATATTTACAATGTTTTTGATATTTGTCCAAGTTTTTATTGCATAATTATGAAACAATCTGTGATTTTATTAAGAGCACAAAAAAGGAAAATAATAGAAAAAATAGTTAAAAAATAATTTTTTTTTTTTTTTGGAAAGATTAATACATACATACATACATACATATCTTAGGACAACCAACACACCGTTATCTGATCCCAAACTAGGCAGAGCCTGTACTATGGCAACCAGACAACTGATAAACATACTTATATATTTCTAAATACATACATATTATAGATAAATTACACCCAGACACAGAACAAATGATCGTGCTCATCACACAAAGATATGTCCTGGGTGGGGATCGAACCCACGACCTCAGTCTTAGCAGTCACGGTCACTAACCACTAGACTAACAGGCCAGCCATTATTATGAAACAATCTGTGATTTTAAATAGTAAGATTACAAAAACGACAAATATTGTGTCACATTATTATAATGAAACTGAATGATGTTAGAAATTTAAGTTAGTCTTTTAAATAATAAATATTTTCTTCTGTCGACATTTTTATTTCTTAGTCTCCGCACTATGCGAGTGATATTCGTAGGTGTGCTTCGTGGAATAGGAAATTGATTATTTTAAATTATTATTTGAAGCCCACCTACGGGTGTGCTAAGTGGAATACTTTAGTTGTGCTTCGTCTGGGTGTGCTTTGTTTGGGTGTGCTTCATGGAATACCTCATGGGAACATTATAGGCTAACTATGATATGGCTCCATTATAATTTGTGCCTAGTATTTTAAATGCATATTCAATTCAATTTATTTATATCAGAGAAAATCTCCATAAAAGAACATAATGCACAAAAAAGTTACAATCATAAATTAAGATAGTATTTTAATAACAAAAATCAGTTGACGAAAGAAGAAAGAGAAAAAAAAGGAGAAGAATCAGTTGTTGTCGTTGATGGTTGTCGTTGTCGTTGTTGTTGTTGTCTATCAGTTGTCGGAGTACCATGAAGTGTTGAGCAAATACTCATATTTAGCTTTTCTTTGTATTTAAATACCTAGTAACGAGTGACAAAAGTATAAATTTCCAGAAGTAAAGGGTTTGTGTCACTCATTCTTATTCCGGACACATAAAATAATCATGACTTTTCCACGTAAGCTAGTACTCTGTAGAGTCATTAACGATATGACATACTTATGAGTATCTACGATAAAATATTTTACTGTCATTTTATTACAATTTAATTAATTTTGTTACAACTGGCTATTTGTTACTGACATAAAGTTTTTTTAGAGCTCATGTTGGATTATATTGCGGAAATAGGTACTTGTTTTTATAATTTCAGCATCTATGTGTATAATACCATAATACCTACTACATACATATTACGTTCATTCAATACATATTTTTATATGTATATATATAATTCTACTGTACGTGTGTATGTCACTGAACTCCTCCTAAACGGCTGCGCCGATTTGAATTTTTTTTTTTTGTTTGCGTTTGGGTGGCACCCTGGATGGTTTAGATTCACAAATCAGCCCGACAGATGAGGCTGCTATCGAGTTCTAGAATACAGGACATCAAAAACATCTGTACGGTCAGCTAGTATAGTGATAAAAAAGTGTCTGTTTGTGATGTCAAAATAACAGCTTTTTACTAAATGCTTTTGAAAATTATATACGGAACTTTTGAATTTATACGGTACTTTTATATATTTTTTGTCTGTTTATCTGTCTGATTGTTCCGGTTTATCTACGAATCGAGTAGACGTATTTTGGCAGGACTTTCACTAGCAGATAGCTGATGTTATGAGAAGTACAACTAACATAGGCTTAACGTCCCGGTAGCACGTCCCCGTGGGCTACTTTCCAACATCCACGCGGGTCAAGTCTCAAACACAGCTAGTAATAAGCATATTAGATAATAAGTACTTTAAGCAATTGATTCTGCAATTATTTCACCTACACAAATATTGTCGCCCCTCCGTATAAACTTATACCTGAAATTGATTTTATTGCAACAGAACGACGCGTCATTGCTATAATACCCTTGACCTATACATTGAACTATATATTTTCCTGCAATTCTGCGGTGTATTATTAAACTCAGGACAAAGATTGCAGGTTTAGGGAATTCACTCAGGGCTCGGTTAATAACTAAAACAATTTAATGAAAAAAACTGAAATACAAATTTGTTTGAAATGAATTGTTTATTGGTGTAAGTTGATCTTGTAAGACACATTTTTTACGCGTCAATATTTTTAAAAGTAGGTGGCGCCGCCGGCCAGTTGCTTCTTGCAACCGCGACAGCTGATAATTCCGACAAGATAAAAATAACTAATAAATAACGGAATGCCACCATGTTTTCTAAAATAACACGTGCTTTACTATTTGTAATGCAAAACGTCGAGGTCATAATCATTTATAATAGTAGGTATTCGTGCTTATAATACATACAATTATAATTAGTTACTCATACCTACTTATAACAGTCCCGGAGGTTTTAATTATTATTATAATACCTTAATTTAATTACATTAGTACGACGAACTATTGTTATTTTCTTCCTTGTAACGCTAATAGTGAATTTGTAGTTTAATTTCTGCGGTAAATAAGTACCTAAATAAAAAAGTGCGATCATCGAAACGACACTTCTTAATAAAAAAGAATAACTAGAACTAAACGTTAGAATGGACGTAAAAATATCTCAGCAGAATTTTGTCAAATATTTTACACAAGCCAGCAGTCTGTGGGCTAATCATACCCAAAAGCAGACAAAACACTGCGCATTCAATATAACAATGCCTTCAAGGTGCTGTTGAAGCTCCCGCGTTACTGTAGTGCATCAGGGATGTTCGCTGACGCGCATACTGACAATTATTTCGCGATCATGCGCAAGAAAGTGGCATCACTGATGCGCAGAGTGAGAGAGAGCAGCAATAGCATTCTGAACGTTTTTTCAGATAGGTTAGAAGGACCTACAATGGATAGGTTTATCAAGCCCCATGTCTGACATGTAGCTTGATAAAATCTTCCTCTAATTGAATGCTGTGTTTTTGTTTTGTTCTAGTTTATGTTCTTACTAATATAGTTTGGTAGTTTTTTGATAATACTAACACGCTATGGACCTTCGATGCCGATAAACAATTTTTATTTATTTTATTTAATTCGTCACGCACTGGATTATCAAATCTTCGTTTTTAAACCGAGCGTTTAGAATCCAACAGATTGCATCAGAGCAACATACTGTTCGATTTTCAACTCTAGACGCTAAGCCGTGGTTTGAATATCCAGTGCGCGAAGCAATCTCGGATAGTGTTAGAGACAGAGAAAGTAATTTTTATTCTCTGTCTTGAGACGAAGTGTCCCTAAAAGGGACGCGTCCTTAAAATTTCACCGCAAAATTAAATCCATTTATTGAATCGCCGCCTAAAAAGCACTACAAAAAAGTTTTTTTTTTACGTTTTGTACAGAATAACGCTAATTAATAGGTACGTAATAGTGCAAAACCTTTGAGCTTGGACACAGCTACAAATCACTTGACGCATTAGTACGACTTATCTTCCCTTAGTAAGCTAGGTCAGGTTCAGACGTA
This sequence comes from Aporophyla nigra, assembly GCA_947507805.1. Taxonomy (NCBI): domain Eukaryota; kingdom Metazoa; phylum Arthropoda; class Insecta; order Lepidoptera; family Noctuidae; genus Aporophyla; species Aporophyla nigra. Next base: position 6,222,118 of record OX382305.1, read on the forward strand.
GCATATTAAAATAGATCCAAAGAAAATGCACTCCACTTCATTAAATGAAAGTGTATACTGCATTCGCACCGAATTTGCCTGGGTTAGACCGCCCCCTGTTATCCAGCGGGTGTCCAAGTGATGGAATATTTTACTTTGGGCAACATCATTCTGTCATTCTAGTGAACGCAATTTCTTTTTTTTCGCACTCTCTCCTTTTGTAACTTAAACCTGGCAGAAGTCCACTGCTGGAAATAAGCCCCCCAAAGGAGGGGTTTGCCATAATCGCCAAGCTTGGCAGCGAGTTGGCGACTGCAGTATGGTGGTAAAATGCCTAGAGAACGCTGCTGCCAATTCTCTAGTACGTCCCTTAGTCGTCTTATTACACACCCACGGGAAGAAATGTGATGGGGCCATTATTTACGTCCAGCAACACAAGAAACATGACAATGTGTTACATTATATTAGTTCTGGATATCAGTAATTGTTCTTTTTAACTAAACATAGCTATTGAGCAAATCTGGTTAATCCAATGGCGGTTAACATCGTGCAGACAATGAGTTATTTTCTCAGAATAACACCTACGTGTCCGAGTTTAACAAGAATGTGAATAAATTTTATTAATAACCCGTGCCAAGGATTTTATAGAAGTCAAGAAAATTTTCTTTAGAGAATGGGTTTAGTGAAATAGCCAATAACTATTACCGATTATTATTTTTTTTCATTCAAACCAGGGCCTGCAGTCTCGACATAGATAGCGACCATTTTAACAAACGAAAAAGTTGCAAAGTCCCGAAGATCGGAATGGAACGATATTTGGTAGTCTCGACACTCAAAGTTATCAACTGTCGTTGGTCTGTCGCAACTGAGCTCGGTTGATGTTTACGAGTCGTTTTGCGGCCATTTTGGATAGCCCGTAAAGCAATTTGTTAGCATCATAAACTATGTGTTTTTTAGGTGTTTGGAAGTAAATATAAACAAAAATTATGAAGAATGGGGGTTCTTGAAAGTGTGTCTGAGTGTCTGTACTGATGAGGCTTGTAGTCCACTTATTTATGGGTTCCGGATAATCTACGTGCAAACGAGCGTCGCCAACAAATACTGCATAAGAAGGAGCTTTATATCTTTTTGTAGGGAGCGAATCGTACGATCGCCTCTTATAAATAAATAACAAACAACCACGAATCATGTTTCCAAATTTATTAAATCTCCATGTATCATCATCATCTCACACAATGATCTCCTAATTACACATATTCTTATAATCTAGATGCTGCTTATATATGTTACATTCCTATTCACTTGACATTACGAATGCATTCTGTAGTTCATTACAACAATCAAACTGTATGAAAACTGAATAAATAAAAAGTATTCATCACTTCGTATATAAATAACACACAACGGCAAATCATGTTTTCAACTATTATTAAGTTTCAACAGTTCATCACACACAATCATCTGATTACACACATTATTTGAATCTAAACATTTTACATGGCACATGTTGCATTCATAGCCGCATAACATTTCCACACTTTACTAAAATAGCTTGACAATAATAATTTAACTAAAAATATCCCAAAAACTGAAATTATTTTATTAATACATTGTTATTTTATAATTTAAGCATTACAATCTTAAGTCTAATCTCCTTACTACTTACAAAAGAGCAACATATGCACTACATTATGTGCAGACTATGAAGTAGTTAATACATAAAAATAAAAAATCTGGCGACAATATGGGTGGCTTTTCATATTTGGGTACTTCTTTATCTCCTAAGAAGTAGCCATACTTGTAGCTAACCAACAATATTTTCTACCTCAAATGTAACTACCCATGTAGTTAACGTTGGATCTCAATATGAAAACTAATTGTGAATAAACATCGGTGCCCAAGAAACATTTTTTTTGTTTTGCACCTGTTGTTCTAAACTTCTAAATAAAATACCTAAGAAAATTGAAAGAAATACCATTAAAAACAACAGGTACAATAATTAAACATAACTTTTTAGTATTTTGCACAAGGTTTCTTAACCGACAAGAACTATTGAAATTTTGTTTTTATTATTTAAATGTACTAAATTTGCTTACTTAAATAGGTAGAAAGTACATAGATTCCTCACAACTGTAACAACTGATATTAGTATATACATTCTTTGCAATTAAATATATCTATTCTATTGAAAAATACATAAATAACACATAACCGCAAATCATGTTTTCAACTTTATTAAATGTCCATTAGCAGAATCATCTAAGTTCACACATTCTTATAATTAAGATACTGTTTACATGAGGCACGGTGCACACCTATTGAAAAATCTTCATCAATTGTTTCCACTTTCACCATCCACTTAGTTCAAACTGTTTTCTTCCATGTTATGCCTTCCTTACAGCAGACAATGACTCAGGTACCACAAATGATGCATCTCCAAGCATAGTTCAAGCTGTGGGGGCCTTTCAAAGTGTGGACCGCATGTTTCACAATGCCTGTCCTCCGACAATCTTGATATGGCTATGAGACGGCAAATCTCACGCAAATGAAAATCCTTTGGACTTGTTCATATCTGTACATTCACAGAATAACAGTAGAGGTGTTAACCGAGCTCTTAGGTAAACATTAACCATTTCTTCGAATACAACAACCTCACGGAGTTTTGTGTCTGTACGCAGCTATGATATGATTTATTAAGAAACAATATGAAGAGAAGTCGCCGCTTGATTAAAATGGGTTAGCCGAGTAATAATATGCTATAACTTTGGCTATCTATGAAAATATGTGTAAAATACACTTGAGAAAGAAAATCAATGAAAACAAATACCAAATAGACATGACTTCACAAGTTTGGCATTAGTTTTATAGTGTTGCAAGGATGCAGATTGTAATGACCTCAGATTTTTAACAAGTTATTTTAATCCTGTAAAACAGTTATTGTTACTTAGTAGATTCCATAAAAAAACGAGTATTTGCAAGATATGATTAACAATTCCACTGCACAATTTTCTAGAAAAATGGAATTTTTTATTAATAAATGTTCTCCAATTTTCCGTGAATTCAAGGAGAAATTCTTACGGCCGCTACTATGTCATCGAACATTCGGATCACTAGATAATACCGAAAACACCTCGCTTGCCGTACCGATGCATACGACAAAAGCAAGTCTCTACATCGGAGATACCTCGCACAATCGTATAAAATGATGTTGAGACACTACCGAAGACTACTATTTATAGTTCGACTTCAATTATTGGCCGCGAGAAATTTTCATTGAATTCTGAAAAAAATTGGAGACCATTGATTAGTAAAAAAATATTTTTTACTACAAACTGTATAGTGACTTTTTAAACCATATCTTGGAAACTGATTATTAAAGAAACTTAGATGTTTGTTACGGGTAAAATCCGAAACTACTGAACAGACTCATAACAAACTTCTTAGTTATTTATAATTTGATCCAACCTAAAAGATAGGATAGTTTTTATCTCAATTATTACTGTCCTTTATATTTGAAAAAAAAAAAATGTTTATTATACGAAAATAGTTTGTATTTATTGGTTAGTTCTAGGAATTCCTAAAAGATGGTGATGTAAGTAATGTTCACGACATAACAATACTATTTTAATTATTCGTGAATGTTTTTTTTTTTATTATAGTGTGTATTGTATTTTAATTGTGCAATTGCGCTTAAATGATACTATTTTCCAAACGATACAGTTTGGAAAATAGTATCATTTAAGCGACAATAGTGTTTATTTATTGGTTAGTTCTTGGAATCACTAATAGATGGCGGTGTAAGTTCGATACAACTCTCTTACATCGTTGTATAATTGTGAAGTGTATTATTTTTTAACTTAATAGACACATTTTTTTGTTTATTAATCTCCATATTACCTCAAAAACGTGTAAGTATTTCATGCTTGTTTTTTTTTTTGTATTTAATTTTGATTTTTATTAAAACGATTTCATTGACTTAGTATGGGTGTAAGTATGTAAGTGTGTATGTAACGGAATGTTTGAAAGTGATTTTCATCTCAAAACATCGGAATTATTTAAAATTTACTATAAGATGCTTATTACCCGATGACAATACATTAATTTCATAAATTTGTGCCATTATTCTAGCCAGGATTATCAGGACAGATAAAAAAATATATATACGCTTTTGTAGCTAGCTGAACTAAAAAATTACAAAGTAAATAATAGTTTTTCGTGTGGTGCCGGACGTAAAGAATAGCATCATCCTATTTCTTTCCGTGAGTGTCGTAAAAGGCGACTATGGGGCTTACTAGAAAGTAGCCAAAGCGTTCTCTATGAATCTTACCACCATAATGCGACGATAGCCAACCCGCCTGCCAAGCATGGCGATAATGGCAACACCCCCTGTAAATGCACAGAACCGGTCAAAGTAGTGGTTTTTGGGTGAGGTCTATGTCCAGCACTGGACGTCTTTCGGCAGAAATGATGATGAAGAATAGTTTAAAAAACATGATTAGACTTAATCAAGGTAATGATATCCTTCGATATTAACACTGTGTTGGCGCCACCGTTTCGGGCGACCTAACTTAGCCCCAATATCACGATTTAAGCGACGCACTGTGGGGCGCAGTGCTGCCATCTGCACCGGACCGACGTTTGAACACGCTGGCGAGTGATTGGCAGTCTGCATCGGCTGACGTCACTTCGGCGGGAGAATACAAAGTCTTTAAAAGACCCTGAGCTCAGGGGACTGGACTTACTGGCTGCTTACGCTTCGCCATAGAAATATTACTATATTGTTTATCATTGCCATATTTGTTTTAATTATTTAACTGATCGTAAATTAAAAGTGATCAAGTCTATTGCCTATTTATTTAGTTATTCTTATTTAAAGTGGTATTGACTTACAACTGTAATTTGAAACCATCGTAAAAACCAATTATTTTTAAAAGAGTAACCGTGGAGTTTCTTACCGGTTCTTCTCCATAGGAATCAACAATTTGGAACCGTGCACTTAGTATCCGACATTTCATAAGTGCCCATGTAGGTTAATGTGTTTTTTTTTTTTTAATTTGATTACAAACTAAGATGAGATAAATGAAATGTTAATTCAAAAAGAGTATATCTGAGTGCTCAATTTCAACATTCCGATACTGTACCTACTTATCACTTTAAATTTTGGGCGATTTTTTTTTTCATGAAATGGTTTTAAGTCGGTGAATTTGATTGTATGAAAATAATGAGTGAAAAATTTGTAGAATCTGTTATTACTACTGGGTCAGCTAGGATTAAAAAAAATTATATGGTCATTACAATCTGCCTCCTTGCAACATTGTAAACAAATAGAGAAAGAAAAAGAAAGAAAAATTGTTTAATCTGCCAAACAAAACGCATATAACAAGATAAAAATTTTAAAAAGATACATAAAATGCAACGGAGCCAAAAGCCCCGTATTCAAGTCATTAAAAAAATTAAACAGTTAACATAATGCCAAAGTTGTCAAGTGTCAAATATATATATGGTAATAGAAAAAGCGCGGGAAATTCGTATCGATAGGGCGCCTTTTTTAAAACAAATTTTTAAATAATTAGTTTATTCCTTCACAAGTTTATTTGCTTGCTTTTCTCATGATGGGGAAGAAAGGGCATCCAAAGAAAAGAAAAAAAGAAGGCTCGTCTTCTGCTCCACCATTGAAGTCCTCTGAAGACGACGGTGGAGCCTCAAGCTCTTCAGAGGAATCAGTATCAATTGAAAAGGATAAGTATCGGGAATTCAGGATTCCTGACTACATTAGGTCATACCCCGAAAACGGAGGCAATTTTGAATATGTCGTATTTTTTGAAAGTATTGATTTAGTCCCGATCGGTGATAGAGACATGATGTCCCTTTCAACCAGCATAAAAAAATACAACAAGGGAGTAAAACAATTATTGCGCATGAATCGTTATAAAATTGGTGTTATTTTTGAACGTCCTGGTTTAGCCAATGCAGCGTTAATGAATCGTAAGTTTTTGGATAGTTATAAATTGAAAGCCAGTATTCCTGCAACTGCTACGGAAAATACAGGTGTTATTATGCATGTTCCAATTGATCTGAGCAACGAACACATTTATAACGCTATAACTAGCACAAAGAATATTATTTCTATCAGAAGATTTATGCGTCGTACTATTTCAGAAGAAGGGGGGGTGTCCTTTCAGCCTACGAAGACGGTGGCCATCACATTCTCGTGTGCAACAATACCCGATAGTGTAGACCTGAACAGCTGGCGATTCGAAGTACGTCCGTACATTCCGCCGGTGAAACAATGCCTAAAGTGTCTAAGGTATGGTCATATAGCCAAATTTTGTAAGAACTCCCAAAGATGTTCCATATGTACAAAGGACCATAATTATAAAGAATGTCTAATACCATCAACTGAGGCTACATGTTGTCACTGTCAAGGTAATCATGTAGCTATTTCGGCACAGTGCCCAGTCAAACAGCAAAAAGTGGAAGAAAACAAACACAAAATTAATAAGAAATCTTATGCAGATTTATTCAATGAAAAGTCATTTCCATCCCTTTCAAAGCCCAGTCCTGCTAAACAATTACAATCACTAATTGAAACAGAACCAATTTTAAATATTCTAATACAGACAATAGTAACATTAATTTCTCAAAATAAAAATAATGAAAAGAGTATTTGTACTCAAAGCATAAAAGATGTTCTATTATCAAAAATTCAGAATAATATAAATAAACCTTAATTTTATGGATCAGCTAAATATTGTACAGTGGAATGCTCAGAGCATCAATAGTAATAAACATGCTTTTTCGTATTTTTTACATGAGTATAACATACATGTAGCTTTATTGTGTGAGACTTGGCTCAAGCCTCACATGAGATTTAGTATTAAAGGTTATAATATAGTAAGATTAGACTCAGGTAATATACACAATGGTGTAGCTATTTTAATACATAACAGTTTACAATTTAGTAAAATAAATACTTTATATGATGATTCCATACAAAATATAGCGATTCGTTTAAAATATGGCAATAAAAAAGAAATTTCACTAGTTAGTTTTTATAGTCCTGGAAACGCTTCATTTACTAAGTATAAGTTTGATAATTTAATTCGCAATATTCCTGGTCCTCTTCTGGTGGGTGGAGATTTCAATGCACATCATTCGGCTTGGGGATGTAACAGTGTGAACATCCGCGGCCGAGAGGTGCTTGAAATCATTAATGACTGTAATTTGGTTTTATTGAACGATGGAGAAATGACAACTGTAGGCTCTGATAGGTGGCAAAGAAATGCAGTTGATTTAACTGTAGTATCAACTTCAATTTCATTATCTTGTAACTGGTCTGTTCATGATGATCCTTTAGGTAGTTACCATTTACCTGTAATTACAAAGTTACTTAATAATAACAATTATAATAACCCACATGATATGGAAGCTTCAAATTTGCCAAAACATTTTAATTTTAATTTGGTTGATTGGGAAATATACAAGAAGACTGTTGATAGTTTGTTAAAGGACTTTAAAATTAATAAAGATAACCCATTAAAATCATATAATGACATGATAAAGTTATTAAATTTAGCTGTTATTAAGTCATTACCATCAACTATAAGATCTGCTACTTCTTTTGATACAGCATCAGTAAATAATAATCGTAAAAAACGCATTCCATTACCATGGTGGAATTTGAATTGCACTAAAGCAGTAGAAGACTCTAGGAATGCCTATAAAGTATTCAAGCACCATCCCACATTGGAAAAATATATTGAGTTTAAAAAATTACAAGCTCTTAAAAAATTAGTGTTAAAAAGAGAAAGATATTTAAGTTGGATTTCTCTATGTGAGTCATTTAATAGAACTACTCCATTATCTAGAGTTTGGCAAATGTCAAAAAGATTTAATAAAACATTTACACCTCCAAGTAATAATATTGCTCCTTGGGTATTCGATTTTCTTAAAAAATATACTCCAGATACAGTTGAGGGGCCATTTCAATCAATTCCTCATGAAGTAAAAGCTTCAGGACATTATGAATATCTAATTTATCCATTTTCTCTTCAGGAATTAAAATCTGCAATATCATCTAGACGGGATTCAGCTTTTGGCCTTGACGGAATACCTTACAAAATGTTGAAAAAAGTATCAATTATGGCACTTTCTGACATATTAAGTGTTTTAAATTTACTCTGGCAGGAAATGGCCATCCCTAATGAATGGAAAATAGATTGTCTTATCCCAGTACTTAAACCTAACAAAGTAAGACACAAAGCAGAATCGTATAGGCCGGTAGCATTAACATCATGCATGGGAAAAACCTTTGAACAACTAATTAAACAAAGAGTAGAATTTTATATAGAAAGTAATAGTCTATTACCATCCAACCAATTTGGCTTTCGACGTGGGTTCTCTACTCGAGATAGCATTTCTCATTTGCAATTAGATATATACAATTCTAATAAAATGGACAATCATTTTGTTGGTGTCTTCTTTGATGTAGTGGGTGCATTCAACAACATTAATCTGCACATTTTGTGTGGTGAACTTTGTGCCCTTGGTATTCCTGAAAAAATTATAATATGGATCTTTAACTTTTTACATGGTAGAGAGGTATATGTCAAGGTGAATAAACGTTTGATAGGGCCACGTTTTTCATACAAAGGTGTATGTCAAGGTGGCATCCTCAGTCCATTGATTTATCTTCTTTATTTACATAGACTAAACATTGTACTTGGTCTTGAAGTGGTAAATTTGCAGTTTGCAGATGATTTGGTTATCTATGCTTCAGGTTCAGATATAAGCTCTGTTGAGAGTATTTTAAATACAGCTTTAACTCGGCTAAAGAACTATTTTCATTATCTTAACTTGGATATTAGTCCAGAAAAATCTAAAGTTATAGTGTTTGGAGAGTGTGATACAGACCTACATATCTATTACAATAATAGTGTTCTTCCAATAGTGAATGAAGTGAAGTTTCTGGGTATAATTTTTACAAATAACCTTTCATGGACTAAGTATATCGATTTTCTGTTAGGTAGAGCTAATAAAGCATTTAATTTTATAAAGTCACTGTCGATTGCAGCTGATCCTAAAATTTTGCTTATGTTATATAAATCTTTAGTCCGCAGTCATTTTGAATATGGATTTTTGTGCTTTGGGTCTGATCAGAGATTGGTTCACAAATTGGAGATTCTTCAAAACCACAATCTTAGATGTATAACTGGTGCAATGAAGACAACTCCAATTAATTCACTTCAAATTGAGTGTAACACTCCTCCTATGAATATAAGATTTCAGTTTTTAAAGTCCAAATACATTCTCAAGCTTTTATCTTTCGAAAATCATCCTTTATTAAAGAAAATATTATTTTATCATAGAGTATACAGTCCCTCTAATTTTGTAAATGTCCCTTATATATTTCATGACTTTTCTAATCTAATCAGTATAGATGATCAATATCAAATTGAGAAATGTAAAGGCAGATGGCCATGTTACTCCGGTAATTACATCAGCAAATTCTGGCCCATGGACATTTACATTAATCGCGATCTTCGGAGTAAAGAAGATGTCTATCAGTTAATTGCAGAGTTCCCTGGGTACAGGCATATATTTACTGATGGATCCAAAAACAATAGAAATGTTTCGTTAGCCATATATTTACCTCATCTTACTGTTGGACATGGAGTTCGATTACCTGGAGCCATGACTATATTTACAGCAGAATCTCTAGCCATTTTATCAGCTCTGCAGTACATACAGATAAAGAATCTTGGGCACACAACTTGGCTTATAGCGACCGACTGCATGAGTGTTCTCATGGCTTTACAAAACCCGAAACTGGACGCCAATACTGGTAATATTTTATATGAGATTCGGACTTTATACGCTGATCTTTGTTCTAGAGGATTTACAATAAGCTTAATATGGACACCCTCCCACATAGGAGTAGCAGGAAACGAAAGCGCAGATTATCTTGCAAGAGTTATTGTTGACGTTGACATTCCAGAGGCAAGAAATGTTGCCATACCAAGTTCGGACCTGCTTACCAAATTACGTGAACAAAACACTCGTAATTGGCATGAGAACTGGCAAAAAACACTAAGAACTAAAGGAAAATGGTATGCGAATATAAATAAAATCACTGGTTCTGCGCCCTGGTTCACCCGATCTGTTCTTCCTAAGAGCAGAAAATTTTACACTACTATAAACCGTCTTAGATTTGGACATGGAAGATTCAATGCACATTTAGCCAGAATGAAAATGATAACATCGCCTGTTTGTATCAATTGTGACTTAGGAAGTGATCAGACCCTAGATCATATAATTTTTGAATGCCCTGCATATGATCTGCAAAGAATTCCTCTATTTGATAAATTACTGGAAATATATAAAACGCCAGCAAGCATCCCGCGCGACACTCAAGGTTTGCTGGAAAATTGCAGTACATACACAGCACTGTATACATTTATTGATAGCACTGGATGGACAATCTGATCGATCGGGGCGACATAATAATATTAGAAGGATTTGACCCGGATATGACCTTATTTAACACATGATTTTGACGAATACACGGATATGACACATTATATATTAAGATTTTGACTAATGAATACTGAAGACGTGGCTCTGGCCTAAAATAAATAAACATAATCAAGATATAAACTACTAAGGACGAGGCTGTGGCCTTACTTACTTTTGGACAAGAAGGATAAAACTGAAGACGAGGCTTTGGCCTTACTTTTAATCAAGAAGGACAATAATTACTGAAGACGAGGCGGTATGGTCTAAGACCTTAGCCTGCCCTAGTAGGGCAAAGAGAAGAAAAAAAAAAAAAATATATGGTAATATATGGAAAAAGTCTTATAATTTGTTGATATAGCAAATTTTGTGGTATTTAACATGATAATTTTTCATTAATAGCCAAGGTTACAGCATATTATTACTCGGCTAACCCATTTTAATCAAGCGGCGACTTCTCTTCATATTGTTTCTTAATAAATCATATCATAGCTGCGTACAGACACAAAACTCCGTGAGGTTGATGTATTCGAAGAAATGGTTAATGTTTACCTAAGAGCTCGGTTAACACCTCTACTGTTATTCTGTAAATGTACAGATATGAACAAGTCCAAAGGATTTTCATTTGCGTGAGATTTGCCGTCTCATAGCCATATCAAGACTGTCGGAGGACAGGCATTGTGAAACATGCGGTCCACACTTTGAAAGGCCCCCACAGCTTGAACTATGCTTGGAGATGCATCATTTGTGGTACCTGAGTCATTGTCTGCTGTAAGGAAGGCACAACATGGAAGAAAACAGTTTGAACTAAGTGGATAGTGAAAGTGTAAGCAATTGATAAAGATTTTTCAGTAGATGTGCACCATGCCTCATTTAAACAGTATCTTAATTATAAGAATATGTGAACTTAGATGATTCTGCCAATGGACATTTAATAAAGTTGAAAACATGATTTGCGGTTATGTGTTATTTATGTATTTTTCAATAGAATAGATATATTTAATTGCAAAGAATGTATGTACTACAATCAGTTGCTACAGTTGTGAGGAATCTATGTACTTTCTACCTATTTAAGTTAGTAAATTTAGTACATTTAAATTACAAAAACAAAATTTTAATAGTTCTTGTCGGTTAAGAAATCTTGTGCAAAAATATTAAAAAGTTCTATGTTTAATTATTGTACCTGTTGTTTTTAATGTTTGCAATGGTATGTCTTTCAATTTTGGAAGGTGTTTTATTTAAAAGTCTATAACTACAGGCATAAAACAAAAAAATAAAATACAAAATGTTTCTTGAGTACAGATGTTTATTCACAATTAGTTTTGATATTGCGATCCGACTTTAACTATAGTTCTTACCAAACTTCTTGGCCGCCCTGAAGTTGGCTACAATGGCTGGATCGAATGAAAAACAGCACCGATCCGTGCCTTGCGCTTCAGAAAGCCAACTTCAGGGCGGCCTAGAAGTTTGGCGAGAGCTATACATAGGCAGTTACATTTGAGGTACAAAATATTGTTTGTTAGCTTCAAGTATGGCTCCTTGTAGGGAGACAAAGAAGTATCAAAACATAGAAGGCCACCCATATTGTCGCCAGATTAACTTTTTTATTTATAAACCAGTTTATTGCATTTCTTTATTGTCTGCGCATAATGTAGTGAATATGGTGCTCTTCTGTACGTAGTGGAGATTTAAGATTGCAATGTTTAAATTATAAAGTAACAGTGAGTTTGACTATTGTAATTTATGTCAGGACTCATGGCTATCCTTTAGTACCTAATATGCATGATTTCAGTTTTTTTGGATATTTATAATTAAATTATTATTGTCAAGCTATTTTATTAAAGTGTGGAAATGTTATGCGGATAGGAATAACATGTGACATGTAAAGTGTATAAAAGAATGTGTGTAATTATATTATTGTGTGTGATGAACTGTTGAAACTTAATACAGTTGTGTGTGACGAACTGTTGAAACTTTATAGAATAGAGAGAGAATAACTGTTGATATTTAATGGAGCTTTAATAAAATTGAAAACATGATTTGCCGTTGTATGTTTTTTATATACAAAATGATAAATACTTTTTATTTATTCAGTTTAACGGTTTGACTACTGTAATTTATGACAAGACTCTCACGGCTATCCTTTAGTAATAGTGCATGATATCAATTTTTTGGATATGTATATTTAAATTATTAATGTCAAGCTTCTTTATTAAAGTGTGGAAATGTTATGCCGATAGGAATGCAACATGTGCCGTGTAAAGTGTTTAGATTAAAATTATGTGTGTAATCAGATGATTGTGTGTGATGAACTGTTGAAACTTAGTAGAGATTTAATAAAGTTGAAAACATTATTTGCCGTTGTGTATTATTTATATAATCATCATCAATCACTAAATATTATATTTTTAGATTAATAATGTCGAGCTACTTTATTAAACTGCAGAATGCATTGGAAATGTCATGTGGGTATGAATGCAACATGTCTCATGTAGAAATTCTAGCTAAAACGAACGTGTGTAATTAGGAGATGATTGTCTGTGATGATACTTAACTCTTCATATGCTATAAACGTGGATCCTCGCCAGACACAATGGTTTTTTAATTGTGTCTGTAATTACTGCATTCAATGGATTAATGGAGATTTAATAAAGTTGGAAACATGATTTGCAGTTGTGTTATTTATTTATATGTAAGTATATTAAAACTGAACGATCGGCTCCCTTCAAAAAGATACTAAATGTATTTGGCTCCCTCTAATACGATGGTTGTTGGCGACGCTCGTTCGCACGTAGTTTTGTCGGAACCCATAAATATATGGTCTTAAAGCCTCATTAGTACAGTCACATCCTTCGGGTACGCCATTTTGTTAGTTTGCGTTGCTAACGAATCACTTTGCGGGCTTTCAAAAATGGACGCAACACATGCTCGTAAACATTAAGAAAATACGGTAAAGTTCATCGAAATGTCGATGTCAATCAATAACTTTGAGTGTCGAGACTACCAAATATCGTACCATTGCTACTAAACCGAACTATGAATACGTTTTGCGCCAACTGACATCGTTTTTTTCAAGTTAATGTATGACTTTGGTCCGTATCTCAGATGTCGAGACTTCCATTTTGTCGCTGGCATCGTTACGGCAACCAATTTTTTTCGGTTGTATTTAGCAATCGGTATTTTGCGATAGTGTCGCTTTCTATGTCGAGACTGCAGGCCCTGGCCATCCCTTGCGACGCAACTCGGCTTAGAGTAATTGCGATGCCCTGAGCCGAGGTCCGTACCCCACAGGAGGGCACCTCCTGTCGGTTAGAGAGTAGTCGCTCTAGTTTAAAGTTTTTTAGCACTGGCTGGAGGCCTATTTATTAAGGTAACCACAGGCAAGTCCACTTAAGCAGCCGACATTGTCATAGGTAGACCTGCAAGATTTATTTTTCAAACGTTTCTGGAAGTCCTGCAACTGTAGAGGCCAAGACAATAATTTCATGCTAAATAAATTCGAATGATACTTTTTCTAAAAAAATAAAGTTTTCAGATCAAGGCCAGCACATTACATTCTATTGAAATTCATTCTTTGATTATGACCAATTATGACCTAATAAAAAAACGTAAAGGCGCGGTAAGAAGCACATTTGTAGACATTTGACAATTAAAGCGCATCGCGGCCGCGTCAGCAAAATAGCGATAAACATACTTATATACAACATACAATAGTATCGCGATAAAACAATTGTTAAACAGCTCAAGAAAAGTATTTTGCGTCGCATACTTCTCAAAATGTTAAGTACAAAGTTTAATATTTTATAAAATATTGACTGAGCCGTGCATTTATTTTGTATTGCGCAAAATAACTTTTATTTTTGTGGTCATTCAATTCAACCAACATTAAACGCACCATAATTGTTGCTGCGATGCACTATTGTCAAATACCTAAAATTTTGCTACAAAACTCGCCTTAACACTTTAAACGCCATGGGCAACATGGACAACATATGGGCCTCACTTGTTTAGTAAAAGGAGCCAAGTTAAAAAGTTTTGTCCCAACATTTAATGTCATATTACTCTATATTTCATATTTTTTTACTAAAAACCAAATACAATCTATTTGTCTGCAGTGGCGTTAAATACAAATTAGCTGCATATCTCTGCCTGGCGGCTCAATAGAGCTTAAAATCGCCTCTGACTCGCGGTCATGTTGTCCTCCACGGCCCCAACGGAACTATTGTATGTCGACCACATGGTGTCCCCATGGCCCAATCAGAAAGATTGGAAAATTAAAGCGGCGTTCAACGTGTTAATATATATGTGTGACGTGCGGGTTGATCGTTCGTCATAACAGCGCGGGCGCCGCAATGAGAGAGAAAATGTGCGCCTACGCAAGGGCGTTGTACTATTGTTTTCATTGAGGTTGATTGGCTTGTTTGAAAATAAACCGTGAATTCAGTTCACAGTAGTAAACTATAGATGGGAAGCTGTTACTCGTGTTGAGTGGAATACTATTGCCTAGCTATAATTATAATATTATATGTCTTCGAAAACACAGCAATGATATGAAGAAGCAGTCCTATGATTCTGTAGAAAATCGAGAATACCATCCTTTCTTAGTTAATATACCGAGAATATCTTTCCTTTTTCTTCCACCAGAGGGCGGTTTATTACTTTACCGCCAATTTAGCCGGTTGGCGCCATTGCATTCTTGTGATTCTTTCTTAATGCATCGAAACTTTTTTTTTAGAAAGTTTTTCAAAGTGAAAACCACTATCATCTTATTTAAAAGTAGTAATAAGTGTGTTGTTAGTGGTCATAGGAAACACAGCAGTGTATTTTATTATAAAAATGGAGCCGGTAAGTAATGGTAACGAGCATCGTGAGCAGGACGTTGTTGTTGCTTCGGAGGGAGGACAATCATCGTCATCGAGCTCTAGGGCATCGGAAAGCAGCTCCTCCTCATCCTCGGAGTTTGAGGAGGGCATAACGTCACCCTTGCCCAATAAACGTTCTCGTACCTCGGCGAGGAACCGTAAGTACAAGTCGAAATCTGTTCGTACCGATCCTCGTATTGATACCTTAATGTCTCAAATGTCATACGTTTCGAATTATTTGAATCAGTATCCTGTCTATTGTTTTAATAGCGATAAAGTATTGCCCAGTAGTACAATTACAAGCACGCAGAATTTTAATAGGGCTGGAGGGAGTGGGTCAGAGCAGTTCATCACTTTGCCTGCTCAGCCTGAATCTCTGTCTCTCAATTGGGGTTCTTTAATTACCAATATTGATGATAAAAAGATTATACCAGCGAGTAATAAAGACAGATTTGCAGAATTAAATAAGTTACAGCAATTTGACTCACAGGCTTGGAAAGGTATTAGATACAAGCAAGCTTTACAGAGTTGCTTGGCAACTCCGGGATTTACAAGCCTTCGTATAAATGATGAGCTATGTCACTTTAATAAAAACAAAGACTATTTGGCATCAACGGAGTTGTTGTTGGCTGGCTTATCCAATAAAGTTTTGGAGCAAAGACAATTATTAAAATCAGGTTTACAGTCTATTGTTGATTGGGCTAGTGCTGAACCGCAAAGCTTAAATCCAAAAACTTTATTTGAAAAAATTTCTGATTTGTTTGGACCGAGTTCTTTATCTCATAAAAATTCAGAAACCACCATGCAGCTTATATGTGGAAAGCGTTCTGAGTGCATTGAGGTTAGGCGTGACCGCATTTTAAAGGAAATTCCTAATTCAAATCTAAGAAACACATTAAGAAATGTTCCACCTAGCTCGGAATTCTTATTCAGTAGAGAAGCCTTACAACCTGTTATTCAGTCCCTCGGAGGGTCTCAGGTGTGGCTCAATACTCCAGCCTATTTAAAAGATAGGAAAGTTCCAGAGCAGGGAGAATATGTCCAACATTTCCAGAATAAAAAAGGTTACATTAAGAACAAATTTAGAAAATCAGATAAGAAATTTAAACATACCGTTAATAAAAGTCGGCCCTTTCGTAAACGTCATGGCAATACAGAAAAGTCCGCTAAGTCCAAAGAAGATTGACTCACAACGGATTTTCAGAGGGGGTTGTCTAAAATTTTACACAGAAATATGGGCTCAGCTAGGAGCCGACCACTTTATATTAAAAACAATAGCAAACTACCGTTTGCCTTTCAAAAAGAAACCTCCCCTGAAATATCCAACCAAAAATTATTTAAATTGCCTAACCACCCAAGTTACACCGGAAATGACCCAAATAATACAGGATTTAAAAAATCAGGGAATTTTGGAGAAACCACCATTGCTAGACCCAGGTTTCCTATCGAAAATGTTTTTAATAAAGAAAACGGATGGTGGGCTACGGCCAATTTTCAACCTCAAGGCCTTAAATACATATATTGCAACAAAACATTTTTACCTAATTTCACAACCAGACATAGTCAATTTTCTCCAACCGGAAGACTGGTTGGTGAAGATAGATCTTCACCAAGCTTATTTCCATCTGGGGGTTGCGGAGACCCACAGAAGGTTTTTAAGGGTTGCTTACAACGGAGAGATTCTCCAGTTGACAGCGCTACCATTCGGCCTGTCTTCAGCACCCCGAGCGTTTGCAGCAGTTTCAAACTGGGTGTCCGAAATCCTACGGGGTCGGGGCATACGCCTTCTAGTTTACCTAGACGATTACCTCCTGGCTTGTCAGGACAAATCCAAGTTAATGGCACAGGTTGCGGAAACGCTGACCATCTTGGAATCACTGGGTTGGCACATAAACTACCTGAAATCGGTAACAGAGCCCACACACAAATTAGAATATTTGGGCCTGGTCTGGGATACACAGAACCAGAAAATAGCTTTGCCCACCCGAAAGATACAGAGCATAAAAATGTCTCTGACAAAAATTTTAGATCGGGACAGCTGCTCGTTAAGAGAGCTCCAGAGTTTGTTGGGCAAACTAAATTTCGCAAATTATGCGGTTCCTCAAGGCCGCCTTCACTGTCGCAGAGCACAGCTTTTTCTGGGAAGATTTGCCCAGAAAGGCCAGAAAAAGGCATTGTGTCCCAGAATGCGGGAGGACTTGAAGTGGTGGTTGGATGCAGTAGAGGGCAGTCCAACCCCCCTACACAAAAAAGAGGTTACCCATTTCTTGACCACAGACGCAGCGGATGCGGGCTGGGGTGCGAATCTAAACAGTCAGTACCTTTCGGGCAAATGGGCCACAAACCAAAAAGCCTGGCATTCGAACATGAAGGAGATGTATGCCGTTTTTGCCGTAATAAAGTCCCAGGGCGCACTGTTACAGAATGCCCATATCTTAGTCCAATCGGACAACAGGACTCTAGTAGCATATATCAGAAATCAGGGCGGAACTCGCTCCTTAAATCTATTGGATCTGACATCCCGGTTGCTGGAGTTGACATGTCGATTGAACATTATGATGACAGCTTATCATCTGCCAGGGAACCTAAACGGCATCGCGGATTGCCTCTCAAGAGGAAGGTCAGTCCCCGAGTGGCATCTGCTACCAACAGCCGCGGAGGCTGTATTCAGGGAGTGGGGTATTCCCGAAATAGATCTCTTTGCAACAAGAGACACTGCGGTAGTATCAAGATATGCAAGTCTAGACTCAAGGGATGGTTCCGCAGAATTCTGCGACGCCTTCAGCCGAAAGTGGGAGTTTCGGATAGCTTGGGTGTTTCCACCTCCAAGCATGATGCCCAGAGTCTTGGCACACTTGAACAAGGCGGTAGGGACATACCTGGTGATAGCACCACAATGGACCCAGTGTTTCTGGTTCCCCGATCTCAAAGCGCGCGCCCTAGCTCCCCCGCTGCCTATAGAGAATCTGAAAACGGTCCTGCTAGATGTGACAACGGGGTTGGCCCCACCTCAAGTGGACAGGCTGGTACTTCATGCCTGGAAAATTGGGGGTGGGGGGATCAAGTGAAAGACTGGAGTAGAGACGAACAACAATTGCTGAAAAGTAGTTGGCGTCCATCCACTATTAGCACCTATAATGCACCCTTAAAAAGGTGGTTGCAATGGTGTGAGTCTCATAGCGTAGATAGCAAGCGCCCAGAAGGTAGGGACGTCGCTAGATTTTTGGCTAGCTTATATCTCAAAAATAAATTTGCTTACAGCACAATTCTGTTGCACAAATCGGCGATCTCGACTTACTGTGCATTAAAAGGTGAAGACTTTGCGAAAAACTTCTTCATCCAACAAGTGTTAAAAGCTGTAAGTTTGGAAAAACCACGCCCAGCTAAGCCCCCAGTATGGGATGTAAAAATCTTATTTGACTGGCTAAAGTTGTCTGAATTTCCAGACACTTTATTTTACCAAAGCAGACGGACTGCATTGATTCTTCTACTTGCGTCTGGCCGTAGACTGCATGACCTTACCCTCTTAGAACTCAGTGATCAAGGATTTGTTGAGACTGAGGATACTGTAACATTTTGGCCAAGATTTGGCTCAAAAACTGACACAGGTTCTCATAGGCAATCAGGCTGGCTGCTTATGAAGCACCAAGACCGTAAAATTTGTCCAGTCACTAATTTAAGGAAGTTGATTAGGCTGTCTGAAACCAGACGCTGCCAGGATACAAATGTTAAATCTCTTTTTATATCAATCACTGGTTGCATAAGGCCTGCTTCGAAAACCATGATTTCGGGTTGGGTGAGATTGGCTTTCAAGCTAGCTAAGATAGATGGCTTCTCCCCAGGCAGTATTAGATCAGCAGTAGCCTCCAGGGGTTGGCTGGACAATAGGCCTATTCAGGAGATATTGGAAAGAGGAAATTGGAAGTGTGTAGAGACCTTTTCTAAATATTATTATAAGGATATTAATAGATCTGTCAGTGAAGAGGTTCCAGCGGATCTACTATATAACAATTTCAAGGCAGTTTAATTGTATGCCATTATTGTGATAATGTGATTTTGATCTCAAGATTTATGCTTAAGTTGGAGTTTAATTTATGATTATTATTTTTAATTCTTTTAATTTATGGTTGTAATAGCAGAGTTGCTAGCTATTTGCATATTTTCGTTTTGTAAGAACTTTAAGTTTTTGTTTTAATGTTAATTTTGTGGAAGTAAAAATAAATATTTTGGACTCAAATTATTGTTCAATTCTTATTCATTTTTATGGTAGTAAACCTAGAGGTTAGTTAATAAAAGTCATCTTGCTTTGATTTAACCATTTACTTTCACATTGCATTCTTGTGTTTTATTATTTCTAAGCACCAGCAGATATCAAACAGGTCTTCATATCATTGCTGTGTTTTCGAAGACATATAATATGACTGTTTTGCATTAAGACAAAACAAGTATTATATGTTGAAGAAAACACAGCAATGAATCAAGGAGCTTGCTGATGATGAAGACTGCAATGGCGCCAACCGGCTAAATTGGCGGTAAAGTAATAAACCGCCCTCTGGTGGAAGAAAAAGGAAAGATATTCTCGGTATATTAACTAAGAAAGGATGGTATTCTCGATTTTCTACAGAATCATAGGACTGCTTCTTCATATCATTGCTGTGTTTTCTTCAACATATAATACTTGTTTTGTCTTAATGCAAAACAGTCATATTAGGTTGGGGAAAAAGTCTTTTCGCATTATAGTATGTATGAACTTGTAATAAAATCTCTTTGGCTATACTATTTGTATCTGGCTGGTTTTGGTATCATTGAAAGTTTAAATTTTAAAGAACATAACTAATTCCAAATTCAAATTAGGAAAATGTGTGATTTTCATTTGTTTTTCGTACCGTCAAGATGAGTGAATCTAATGAAGAAATTCGATACATTTTAAAATTTTACTACAAAAAAGGTAAAAATACAACGCAAGCCGCGAAAAAAATTTGCGATGTTTATGGACCTAGTGTAGTATCTGTGAGAGTAGCACAAATTTGGTTTAAGCGTTTTCAATCCGGAAATTTTGATGTCAAAGATGCACGTCGCTCTGGTCGCCCTATTACGGATAAAATGGATGCCATTTTTGAAAAAGTGGAGCAAGATCGGCATACCAGTAGTTACGACGTAGCTGAAGAACTGGAAATTGACCACAAAACAGTTTTGGCGCATTTGAAAAAAACTGGGTACACAAAAAAGCTCGACATTTGGGTACCTCACGAGCTCACTGAAAGAAACCTAATGAACCGTGTACTCATTTGTGATTCTTTATTACGACGTAATGAAACCGAACCATTTTTGAAGAAGCTGATAACTGGTGATGAAAAGTGGATCACGTATGACAAGAACGTGCGAAAAAGTTCGTGGTCAAAGGCCGGTCAGGCTTCACAGACTGTGGCGATACCCGGGTTAACTCGCAACAAGGTGATGCTGTGTGTGTGGTGGGATTGGAAGGGCATTATTCATTATGAGCTGTTACCACCAGGCAGGACCATCGATTCTGAACTCTACTGCGAACAACTGATGAGATTAAAGCAAGAAGTTGAGAGAAAGCGGCCGGAATTAATTAACAGAAGGGGTGTGGTTTTTCATCATGATAACGCTAGACCTCACACATCTTTAGCCACCCAACAAAAATTAAGAGAGTTTGGCTCGGAGGTGTTAATGCATCCGCCGTATAGTCCTGACCTTGCACCTTCAGATTTCCACCTGTTTCGGTCTCTTCAGAATTCTTTAGGCAGTGTCAGGTTAACATCACGAGAGGACTGCCAAAACCACTTGTCGCGGTATTTTGACCAGAAGTCCCAAAATTTCTATAGCAATGGGATCATGTCCCTACCTACAAGATGGCAAAAAGTTATCGAACAAAATGGTACCTACATACTTTAGTTAAATGTAAATAAACTTTATTAAAAAATGTTTTGAATTTTCTTAAAAAATGCGAAGAAACTTTTTCCCCAACCTATTATAAACAGCCGCACGGGTTGATCGTTCAGGTGAAGCTACGCTTGCTGCTGTTGGTCTTTTTCTATTACTTATAGAGATTTGTTTGCACAGTGAGATCGTTTGTCATGTTGAGAAGATGAATGAAAGGTGACTAACAAAAGTTATTTATAAGGCAGATGTGATGTGACACGATTCAGAAGGACATAATTACAGTGACCTTATTGGTGATGTTCTACAGAAAGGTTCGGTGCTTTACGTAGTGAGTTGGCACTATAGAACGCCACTTGTATGTAGTTCCAATATGTTCATAAAAAAATAGTTTAAAAATAATAAAAACTTTAGAGGTGTCAAGGGACACCCGGATGGAACGAAGTTCCTTTCCAGGATTCATAATAGTTATAATTTTTTAATTATTTATTATGTACAAAAAACCTGTATACACTCAACAAAAATATTCTCTCTCTCTCCCTATCTCCTTCTCTCTCCCTCTCTCTCTACCTCTCTCCCTCTCCCTCTCTCCCTTCCCCCCCATCCAGCATGTCGTGACAACTTTTCGTAAGATTTTTTTCCGTCTAGCCCCCTTTCACAACGCGCGATAAGGAACTTCGTTCCAATATGCGTAGGTTTTCCTGAGAATTGAATGTTGGTGAGTAACGTTCTTACTAAAGTATCCCTTTACGTACAAGTTTGCACAAAAGTAAAAATATTGCGCCGAGATTTTTTTGACTGGATATTCAACACACTGCTTAACGCCGAGTAAAAATCTAACAGTGTCATCATTTCCAGTGCCGGATCTACCATATGGCTTTTTGGGCTTCAGCTCAGGGCCCCGTGGATTCAAGGGGCCCCCAGCTAAGTCAAGTCAAAGTAAGTATAAGACGATAATGCGAAAAAAACCATAATTTTATTAAATTAAACAGATCATATGGTTTGCAGCTCTGCGAATCCTACGATAATCAAACCCATTCAATTAATTTAATTCAAGTCTACGTTCAGGTGTTGGTACTGATAGATGACTGACAGATAAAATGTTCGGCTGCTATTACACATTCATCTCAATCGTGCTCCGCTGTTTCCCTCTCAGACTCTGTCTCTTTCTTTCTTGCTAAAATTATTTATAAGTACCATTATTTATCATTTTTATTTAGTATTTTTAGTTATTTATAACTAGTAGTATTATTTACGGTTGCATAACACTAAGGCACAATATATTATAATACTAGCTGACCCAGCGAACTTCGTATCGCCTCAGATTCAGTGTTGAAATTCAATGTTCAGAAAAAATGTTGTAATAAACCTACCAAGTTTGACAATCTGGTACTTCGAAGGCATAAAGCGTTTTCTAGCTTACACTCCTTTGTTTGGTAAGCTCCTGCCAAGTTATGACAACCTGGTACGTCGACGGCATAAAGCGTTTTCTAAATTACACATACCCAGAGGGGTAATTACACAATCACAAAATTCATGTCATTCATGTTTACGTTGCTAAGGACAGACAATTTTTTCGACCATATGAATGAATGGATGAGCAATAAATAGACCTTTAAACTGATTAATAGTAGTGTGTTGCGCAATTCCGGTGAGGTTAGGTGACCTCCTATAGAGTTATGCGTTATTCCAGCTGACACTCCCATGTTTAGCAAGCTCCTACCCAGTTATGACAACTTGCTACTTCGAAGGCATATAGTGCTTTCTAGATTACACTCCTATGTTTAGCAAGCTCCTACCCAATTATGACAACCTGCTACTTCAAATGCATGAAGCGTTTTCTAGCTGACAAATCAGGTTATGTGAGCTCCTACCCAGTTATGACTACCTAGTACTTTAAAGATAACGCGTTTGCTAGCCGACACTCCTGTTTGATAGCTCATACCTATTTACACGTTCAGTCGTGGAGTTGCGGACACCAGCCCGTTCTACCTAGCACATACCAAGTTATGACCACCTGGTACTTCGAAGGCAAAAAGCGTTTTCTCTGATATGCATGTTTGTAAGCTCCTACCAAGTTATGACCACCTTTTTTTTGGGAAGGAAATTAGCAAATGACATCTCCCGCTCTGGGCGGAGCGGGAGAGCGTGTCAGTTTTTTACTGAATAAAATCCACCCATGTTCCTTCAGTTCCCTAGGCCAGGGCTATGGTAACTCTTTAGAACAAATCTCGCGACCCTGGCAAGAAGTTATAACCACCTGGTACTTCGAAGGCAGAAAACATTTTCTGGCTGACACTGCTGTTTGATAAGCTCATACCAAGTTATGACCACCTGGTACTTCGTAGGCAAAAAGCGTTTTCTCTGACACTCCCATGTTTGTTAGCTTCTACCCAGTTATAACAACCTGGGTATTTCGAAGGCATAAAGCTATGACCACCTGGTACTTCGAAGGCATAAAACGTTTTCTAGTTGACACTCCTATGTTTGGTAAGCTTCTACCAAGTAATGACCACCTGGTACTTCAAATGCATAAAGCGATTTCTACCTGCCATACAAAATGGATGAGAAAATGAAAAATCCTCTCTTTTTAGGGTTCCGTTGCCAAACGGCAAGAAACGGAACCCTTATAGATTCGTCATGTCTGTGTGTCTCTCTGTCTGTCTGTCCGAGTATGTCACAGCCACTTTTTTCCGAAACTATAAGAGCTATGCTGTTGAAACTTGGTAAGTAGACGACTTCTGTGAACCGCATTAAGATTTTCACACAAAAATAGAAAAAAAACAATAATATTTGGGGTTCCCCATACATAGAACTGAAACTCAAAAAAATAATTCATAAAACCCATACGTGTGGGGGTATTTATGGATAGGTCTTCAAAATGATATTGAGGTTTCTAATATCATTTTTTTCTAAACTGAATAGTTTGCGCGAGAGACATTTCCAAAGTGGTAAAATGTGTGTCGTCGTCCCCCCCCCCCCCCGTAACTTCTAAAATAACGGAATGATAAAACTAAAAAAAAAATATATGATGTACATTACCACGTAAACTTCCACCGAAAATTGGTTTGAACGAGATCTAGTAAGTCGTTTTTTTTTTAATACGTCATAAATCGCAAACCACAATTTACCTTTCATTCAGTGAACTCAAATATAAAAATTAAAAAAAATAATAATTTCATAAACATAAACCTTATGCATAAACCATGAATACCTGCAGGTTTGTACGGAACCCGCACTTGGCCAGTTTTTTTTCTGTTGAAATATTCCCAATTTTAATATTTATTCTGCCTTTCGAGGCGGAGACAAATCCAACAAACCATGAAAATCGGTCCTTCTCAAGTTATAACATAAATATTGCTATTAAAAATAGTGGATGGTGGAAGTGGAGTGAAAATTTAGAGTTGTATGTATTTTTTAATGCCAAATCATAATAAAACAAATTTTTCAGAAAGGTCAAAAAAAACTTTAGAGGTGTCAAGGGACACCCGGATGGAACGAAGTTCCTTTCCAGGATTCATAATAGTTATAATTTTTTAATTGTTTATTATATTATGTACAAGAAACCTGTATACACTCAACAAAAATATTCTCTCTCTCGCTCTTTCCCTCTCTCTCCCTCTCTCCCTCTCTCTCTCTCTCTCCCTCTCTCTCTCCGTCTCTCCCTCTCGCCCTCTCCCTCCCCCTCTCCCCCTCCACCTATCCCCCTCTCTCTCCCCCTCTCCCCCTCCACCTATCCCCCTCCCCTCACCCCTCTCCCACTCTCCCCCTCTCCCCCTCTCCCCCTCTCTACTCACAACAAAAAAAAAACAACAACATACAAAATATTAGGTTGGGGAAAAAGTCTTTTCGCATTATAGTATGTATGAACTTGTAATAAAATCTCTTTGGCTATACTATTTGTATCTGGCTGGTTTTGGTATCATTGAAAGTTTAAATTTTAAGGAACATAATTCCAAATTCAAATTAGGAAAATGTGTGATTTTCATTTGTTTTTCGTACCGTCAAGATGAGTGAATCTAATGAAGAAATTCGATACATTTTAAAATTTTACTACAAAAAAGGTAAAAATGCAACGCAAGCCGCGAAAAAAATTTGCGATGTTTATGGACCTAGTGTAGTGTCTGTGAGAGTAGCACAAATTTGGTTTAAGCGTTTTCAATCCGGAAATTTTGATGTCAAAGATGCACGTCGCTCTGGTCGCCCTATTACGGATAAAATGGATGCCATTTTTGAAAAAGTGGAGCAAGATCGGCATACCAGTAGTTACGATGTAGCTGAAGAACTGGAAATTGACCACAAAACAGTTTTGGCGCATTTGAAAAAAACTGGGTACACAAAAAAGCTCGACATTTGGGTACCTCACGAGCTCACTGAAAGAAACCTAATGAACCGTGTACTCATTTGTGATTCTTTATTACGACGTAATGAAACCGAACCATTTTTGAAGAAGCTGATAACTGGTGATGAAAAGTGGATCACGTATGACAAGAACGTGCGAAAAAGGTCGTGGTCAAAGGCCGGTCAGGCTTCACAGACTGTGGCGAAACCCGGGTTAACTCGCAACAAGGTGATGCTGTGTGTGTGGTGGGATTGGAAGGGCATTATTCATTATGAGCTGTTACCACCAGGCAGGACCATCGATTCTGAACTCTACTGCGAACAACTGATGAGACTAAAGCAAGAAGTTGAGAGAAAGCGGCCGGAATTAATCAACAGAAGGGGTGTGGTTTTTCATCATGATAACGCTAGACCTCACACATCTTTAGCCACCCAACAAAAATTAAGAGAGTTTTGCTGGGAGGTGTTAATGCATCCGCCGTATAGTCCTGACCTTGCACCTTCAGATTTCCACCTGTTTCGGTCTCTTCAGAATTCTTTAGGCAGTGTCAGGTTAACATCACGAGAGGACTGCCAAAACCACTTGTCGCGGTATTTTGACCAGAAGTCCCAAAATTTCTATAGCAATGGGATCATGTCCCTACCTACAAGATGGCAAAAAGTTATCGAACAAAATGGTACCTACATACTTTAGTTAAATGTAAATAAACTTTATTAAAAAATGTTTTGAATTTTCTTAAAAAATGCGAAGAAACTTTTTCCCCAACCTATTATATACGGTCGAATTGAGAAACCTCGTCCTTTTTTTGAAGTCGGTTAAAGCATGTCGTGACAACTTTTCGTAAGAATTTTTTCCGTCTAGCCCCCTTTCACAACGCGCGATAAGGAACTTCGTTCCAAAAATATATACAGGGTTATTTGTAAAACACCGGCAACCTCTCAGGTCTATGTTACTAACATCATAATCAACAACTTTTGTTCTATGACTTTTAAAAATTCATCATATTTTAGTGCATCAGATTTTCATACAAAAATCGACTGCCTGTAAATAGGTCAAGTTCAAGCGCCCCCGCCGCCCTAACCCCGCTCCCCTTGCTAATATACTATCGCTTTCTTTTGCTTCGCATAGACTCCGTAACATTTAGAGCGTTCAATTTAAATATTTTTATTTTTGTTTGAAAATCTGATGAACTAAAATGTGATGAATTTTTAAAAGTCACAGAACAAAAGTTGTTGATTATGATGTTAGTAACATAGACCTGAGAGGTTGCCGGTGTTTTACAAATAACCCTGTATATATATTTGTGGGTGGGTCGGTCACCCTTATCATTTAGGAGTATGAAAAATAGATGTTGGCCGATTCTCAGACCTACCCGATATGCATACAAAATTTCATAAAAATCGGCCATTCCGGTTCTAAGCCATTTCGGAGGAGTTTGATAACAAACACTGCGACACGAAAATTTGATATATTACAATAGAAGAGAAATCAAATATTTTACTGTCTCATTTTTTTCTATACTTTTAGTAATTAGGTGGGCCCCTAAGTAATATTAGTCCAGGGCCCCCTAAACTCACGGTCCAGCCCTGATCATTTCAATTTAAAAATGGAATCAACTTGTGAAATATTAACTCTGTGGCATAAGAGGAAGTTGTTTGAATGTAGTTAGCAAGATTTGACCAATTTTTAATAAGTATATAGTCTTCCAGACCGTATTTTCGGCCACGGCGGCCAATCTCAACGGAGACTTGCCATCGGCGCGGGAGATATTATAGTGCTCAAGTGTGTGCGTAGACACAGGAGCACTCTCTCTTCCATCACTCTCATAGCGCGATGGGACCAGCAATCCGACACGACCGGAGAGAGATCAGGCGTAGGACCACCGGCTTAACGTCTTTCCGAGGCACGGGGGTATCACACCGCCAATTTCCAAACTCCGGGCTGTTACTAAGAAATTCCTAATGGAAAAACCCAGTAACACTTTGCCCGACCCGGAAATTCAACCCAGGACACGCTTAGCAGTCGCTCTTACGAACACGAGACCAACAGGACAGTTTATATGAACTAACAAACAACAGAGACAAACTAAAAAATAGCGTGGGCTTTGAATCCCGAAATAATTTGAACTTAGTGTGAGTTGATTTGTTGTAACGTGTGTCATAAAATTGAGAGACACATGAGATTTATTAATTGGGTGAAACCCAGGACAGATCAAACGACTTTTAAAGTTTGATACTCCGCAGCTGTACAGAAATGTTAGGAAAATTATGTTTGGTATGATAATCAATGATGATTCTTGCTTATAGAATGATGTTTATGCAGTAGGCGTCACCACACGTCAGTGACAAAAATCCAGTATAAGCTGGCCTAATATTATCTTGAAACCCATACTACGCTAGACCAGTATTCATAATCAGCCTTTATTGTTCCCACTGCTGGTACACAGAGGGGTAATTGCGGAACTTTTTATCGATTGGAATTGGTTTAATATTCATAGTTAAACAACATTCATTGCGTTATTTACGTTGCTGAGCCGACAATTTATTCGAACAAATGACGCAATGGTTTAGAAATAATCTTTAATCCCATTCAGATTCTGATAAATTGTGCGTTTCGCAATTAGGGTGCAGGCCTCCTATCGGTGAGAAGGAGTGGGCCGTAATCCACCACGCGGGCCCAGTGCGGGTTGGTAGATGTCACATGTCTTCGAATTTTTGGTTCCAGGATTTGCCGGTTTCCTCACGATGTTTTCCTTCACCGTTTTGAGAGCAGTGGTGATGAAATTACTTATACAAAGTAAATTGCCTGCCTGGGTTCGAACCCACGACCTACAACCACTGGGCCACCACTGCTCAGATCAGAGGGGTAGTTGCGTAACTTGCTATCAGTAGGAATTGGTTTCATATTCATAGTTAAACAATATTCATTGCGTTATTTACGTTGCTGAGCCGACAATTTATTCAAACAAATGACGCAATGGTTTAGAAATAATCTTCAATCCCATTCAGATTCTGATAAATGGTGCGTTTCGCAATTAGAGTGCAGGATAGTTATTCGCAACCATTCGCTCACGATAATTCGATACATTTTTTTTTTTGGATGGGAAATCATCAATGACTTCTCCTTCTCTGGGCGGAGCGGGAGGGCGTGTCAGACTTTTACTGACTAAAACCCACCCGTGTTCCTTCAGTTGCCCATGTGCCAGGGTCACGGTATCTCTTTCGAACAATCACGCGACCCCGGCAGGCGCGACCCCGGCAGGATTCGATACGCTTCCTTACCAAATCCAACATCTATCAATGTTACGGATTCCAATCCGTGTCATATAAACGCTTTTCATAAAACCCTAAACCCGAAAATGTTGTTAGTTTAAACAAAATAGACCACAGCTGCTGACCAACAGCTGTTTGCTGTCGGGGGCAAGGCTGATTTGCCATTTGGTTATCGAAATGTTCCATTTTCCATACGGTGCCCTGCCGAAAGCTCGAGAATAACAATGCTGTACTATAATTGAGTAACACACTACCAATTAGAACCTGACACACACATTTAACCACTTTAGAAGTGTCTCTCGCGCAAACTATTCAGTTTTGAAAAAAATGAATTATTAGAAACCTCAATATCATTTTTGAAGACCTATCCATATCTGTGAACCGCATTAAGATTTTCACACAAGAATAGAAAAAAACAATAATATTTGGGGTTTCCCGTACATAGAACTGAAACTCAAAAAAAAAAAAAAACATCAAATCCATACATCTACCCCACACGTATGGATTTGATGAACATTTTTTTTCCAAATATTGCTTTTTTCTAGAGATGCGCCGAATGTAGGTTCAACCGAATACGAATGTTCGGCCGAATACTCGGTCCAAAATGTACCGAACCGAATATTCGGCCGAATCATTCGGTTCACGTCTGCTATAATTTTACGATAGGATTATTAAAAGACATAAAAGTAATCCTGAGAATCAGATTTTAATTTCCTAACATTGTCATTCGTCAAAAAAACTTAATTTGATTAAAACTTCAATTACCTACTAATTTTGATTCTTAAAGTTTCCTCAATTTTTTTTTTTTTTTCATTTGTGAACTAGTATTTGTTACGGAAGATATATGTTCATTGTTGATTTCATAGAAATTTAATTTAGTTTAATTCATCATTTGTAAAAAAAAGCAGAAGTTTTTTTATTACAATTTTATTTAAATTTATTGTTGTAATGTTAATATTTTTTATTTTGTCAATAAATAATTGGTAGAAAAAGTAGTGTCTCTTTCATTTAAAAAAACTATTATATTATTTAGTAATTAGTTACCCTTACTGTTTAATAAAATTTTCTTTATTATATTAACAATCATTTTAATATTCGGTAATTATTCGGCAAATCAACCGAATATTCGGCCGAATACGAACATGAAAAGATATGCCGAATGTACCGAATACGAATATTCGGCCGAACATTTGGCGCATCTCTACTTTTTTCTATTTTTGTGTGAAAATCTTAATGCGGTGCACAGAATACATCTAATTACCAAGTTTCAACAGCATAGCTCTTATAGTTTCGGAAAAAAGTGGCTGTGACATACACGGACAGACAGACAGACAGACATGACGAATCTATAAGGGTTCCGTTTTTTGCCATTTGGCAACGGAACCCTAAAAAAATCTTTGACATGTAAAAGTGTTTGTATAAACCTACTTACAGAAATAAAATCATTTATCAATAATATAAGGAATGAACCTTTTTATGACTTTATCAGTTTGTAAATAAATTAATTGTAAAAAAAAACAAGTTTATAACTCTAAGATAATACAAAAAAAAAATGACGGCTGTCCCGCCATCTGTCTATCTTCTGACACTTATCATTAGCTAAAGGAACTTGGATGGTGTGCCGGTTATGAGTGCTTCTTTTATCATCGTTTAAACTCTACAGAATAGATGGCGCTGATTGCGATTCCTGGTCTTAATATTGAATGGAAATTAAAAATATGATATTTGATAATGAATAGCATTTTCTTTTTAATTATTTATATCCATCGCAATGTGATTTGGCTCCCGATTGTGACGGTTATGGTCGGTCTGTTCTATACAAGCTGTAATTACTGAAAACCTGAAAGGGGTCTATGGAACAACTTTTGTTATTGGACCAACCTTAAAACTGCGGAAAAATAATCACAGCCTGAGTACAAGTCTCTGGATATGTAGGCAACATACCTAGAAATAGTAGGCAATACTCACTGTGTGGTACTCACTGTTGTAAATATTAAAGATATGTAAATACTATCTCACATCATTATCTTACTTGTCCATGTGGCGCCAAACGTAAAGAAGAGCACCATTTAATTTTTTCCCGTGGGTGTCGTAGCAGGCGACTAAAGGACTTATAAAAAATAATAGTTTAAAAAAAACTAAAAAACACGCTTCCATTGAAAACCAAACTAAGGGTGCGTCCACATCTGGCGAATGTGCCACGAATATGCAGCTCGCGAGCCGTTTGCGACCTGCCCGCGAGCTGCGCGCGTGCATTTTTGTTCGTGCGCCGCTTCTGCGCCGCCCGCGCCCGCGCGCAGTTCGCGCGCGTCCTAAGCGCCGTACGCGATCAGCGCGCGTTCGGCGGCGCGCTAGTTATTAAATAATTCATAACTTACCCGCTCAGTTCGTTTCTGATTACTGGAGGCTAAGTACGTGTTGTCATGGAGTGGACGGAGGAGAATTGTTTACTACTATATTCTGTTTTCTTTTAAAAATAGGATTTTGCCACCAACGCCGTTGTCTCTTTTTTTTCCTTTTTATCAGTAATATAATAGCTAATGATGCAGCAATTATATTAAAAACACTAGTGTCGTCTGACATCTTCGATAGTACTGAGCCAGTAAACGGAAAGGGCGAGAACTGAGTGCGCGCAGATCGCGCGCCGCTCGCGCGCCGCTCGCGCGCTCTATACGAGCCTTGCATGAGTTGCGCTAAAGAGGCGCACCAAACCATTGCAGTGACTGCACGCGCGCAGCTCGCGGGCAGCTCGCAATCGGCTCGCGTGCTGCACATTTGCGGCACATTCGCCAGATGTGGACGCACCCTAAAAAGTACAAAATAATGGAAAAAAAGCGTGGGGTGCTTACCCCACGCTTTAGTTTTTAGTTTGGTTTTCTATGGAAGCGTGTTTTTTAGTTTTTTTAAACTATTATTTATTTTCTATGTTTTAGGGTGTTTCGAATTTTGAGACGTATGTCAGCGTCGTTAGTGACGTATGTCAGCGTAGTTTTCGAAGACAGTTTTTTTTGCTGTCCTGGCAACCATGGCAAGGATAATGGCACAAATTAGTTTGTGACGTATGTCAGCGTAGTTTTCTAAGACAGTTTTTTTGCTGTCCTGGTAACCCTGGCAAGGACAATGGCACAAATTTATGGAGTTATTGCATTGTCATCGGTCCTTGACAGGTGTGCAAAGTTTGAATGAAATCTGGTCGTGTAAAGTGGGTCAAAATCGCGCTATAAGGAGTCGGTTACAAACTAACATACAAACATACAAGTGACGCTTATTAGCTTGCTTATAAAGCGTGTAAAAAAGGGCAGCGGCGTTCTCTATGCATTTCACCAGCATACTGTGATTGCCAGCCCGCCAGCCAAACGTGGCGATTATAGCAAAACCTCCCAAATTAGGGACGGTCTATGTCCAGCAGTGGACGTCTTACGGCTGAAAAGATGATGATGATGATGATGATGATGAAATACTATCTCAGGCCCATCAGTATGAGAGGTAACTGTCAATTGTCAGTTTACCATGAATATCGGGAAATAGTCTTCATATTTTTATTGGTTTACTAGCTTTTGCCCGCGGCTTCGCCCGCGTAGATGTCGGAAATTAACGCAGGAGGATGTACTACTGCGGTAAGATGTGTTATTTCAGGTTATATTATAGGTAATAGCTGTTACCCGCGACTTCGTCCGCGTGGTATTTAACAAAAAGTTTTTCATAAAAGCTGTCTTTGAAAACTACGCTGACATACGTTACAAACTACGCTGACATACATCTCAAAATTCAGCGTGTTTTCAGTTTTTTTAAACTATTATTTATTTTTTCTAAAATAAAAGTAGCCTAAGTTACTCCTTGTTACATCAGCTATCTGCCAGTGAAAGTCCCGTCAAAATCGGTCCAGCCATTTCAGAGATTATCCGGAACAAACAGACAGATAGACAAAAATTGTAAAAAATGTTGTTTTGGTACATTTACCGTGTATACATCCATATACACTTAGTAAAAAGTGGTTATCTTAATATTAAAAACAGACACTCCAATTTTATTTATTTGTATAGATTTACGTTTGCTAGCTAACTGATATACCGGTTGACATTTTTTACCGTCTCGACCTTCATGTGGTGTGTTGTGTAACTAGAATAGAAGGCAGGAAGGCCTTCAGATTCATCGTAGGTGACTAAAGGAGCGCGGGACGCGGGTGGACAGGGATGCGTGTGCGGCTCGTGCGCCTACGAAAGATCAATGAGGCCGCCTATCGGCCGGCTTCAAAGGGTAGGACCGCGCTCCGAAATCAATGATACATGCCGCGCATTGAGTAGGGTGCGTATGATTTGAGTTTCGATGGTTTTTTTTTTTTCCAAATTTCTGTTTTTGTTGTTCTAGTATGAAAATGTTACTTTAAATGTGTAGTATTTATTACTAGATCAATTTAATTACATGTTATTCAAAAATAAAAAAAATAAAAATTTCTATGCCAAAAGCTTCTATTCCGTTCACCTATTACCCCCATTTTTTTTCAAGACGCTAAAAAAAGTCACCCAGTATAGAAAATAAATTAATTTAATGCTTTTTATTACGTAATGGTAATTACTTAAATAAATATCATTATCTATATAAACTGAATTTCATCTAACTGAACACAGCTGTGCTGGAGGAGTTTGTTGCGCCACTTTATTGGAAATGGTAAAGGGTTTGGGGACTGTCGTAAGTAATTTTGTCGTTCAAAAAGTGATGACTTTATGCCTAGTCTGAATAAATTAATGTCTTTTGATTTTAATTTTCAGTGGAGAGTGTAGCTTTCCTGCACAAGAAGGTTGGTAGGCTAGTATAATGATTTAGTCAGCTTAAACACGGAATTAACAGGATCCTCCACTTAGGTACTTAGTAATATACAATAAGTATTAAGTAATATACAACGTAAAATAACGCTAGCTTTAAGATTGTTTTGTAATCACTCCCGGACCATTTGCAATGATAAAACCATTCCATATTAAGAATATTGTCGACCCATACTTAGAGCTTTCGTATTAGCCTTATCTGACAACTTTACATTCCTAGAATTATTTAGATGTTAAAGCAACTGAGCTGCATTCATGACCTTATCTGACAGTGACGATTGAGTTGATATGGTTTTATTGAGTCGGGTCCAGATTGTTCATAAGCAGCTGTTTTTTTTTTGGAACGTTGACTCGCCGGTCCATCTATGAGGTTGTCGGCTGTTTAACCGGACTTGCTTTTGGCTACATTATTAAAGTAAGGCCTCCAGCCAGGGCTTTAAAATTTAAAACTAGAACGACTACTCGCTAAATAATAAATAAATCTTTATTATCAAAAAGCAAAATACAGTTTGTCCATCTCAATCAATCATAAAAAACGCCATTGTATGAAGTACACTGCTATACATTTTTGAGACAGAGAGAATCTGTGTCTGTGCTAGTATAAACTGTGTTACAGACGCAGGCGCCTTCCTCTTACAGTTAATTTTACAGTTTGCTGCACTTTGTTTGCTAAGGGCACCCCCTGTGGGGTACGGACCTCGGCTTAGGGCATCGCTGGTGACATCCGTCGCCCCCTATTGCTACGGACCCGAGATGGTGGCGCGTAGTGTTCCACGCGCGCCTCTCTGTGATGTATGGGGGGGAGTTTAACACCTCACTCCCCCCCAACGTGAGGAGGCCCGCAAAGGCGGGCCGGCACCAGTCGGGGATCGCGGAAGACATATTGGTTCCCGTGGTCCCCGACGTAGGTGTGGGACGGAACACCGGGGTGGTTTTAGTCAGTAAGAGTCTGACAGACCCCTCCGCCCACCCCAGGGCGGAGGACATCCATGAGGATTTCCACCTCGTGATCAAAAAAAAAAAAAAAAAAGGGCATCGCTGGTAGGTAGAGGGCAGCAAGGAACAGACTGGATCAGAATGAACTGCTGTCAATGACAGGTTCGTCTATAAATATTAAATGTTCAATTATCTGATTTCATGAGATGATTTTGATACAAGCAAGTTCTTAAAACATCTGTGACCAACGTTTTGATAATATTTCATCATCATCATTCACCATTTCAGCCAAAAGACGTCCACTGCTGGCCATAGGCCTCCCCCAAGCTTCGCCACTTTGGCAGGTTTTGTGCTTCCCGCATATTTAGTTTACGCAATATACAATATTTAGTTTTACTTAAAATGTAATGTTATTTTAAATGTGGAATACCATCGAAAGCACTCTAGTCTTCTTTAATTTCTTATTTTATATTGAAAAAGAATAATTTTATAAGAAACTAGCTGACTCGACAGACGCTGTCCTGTCTTAATGATAACTATTTAATTCGATTTGGTATAATTAATTTTTTTTTAAAGTGTGGGTATTATTCTAATTATTTTTTTATTTTTTTTCTTTCATAAGAACCTTCTCCTAACAATTACAAACACAACAAAAAAAAAAAAGTGAAATCGGTCCAGCCACGACCAAGGGAAATAGGGATTCATTTTTATGTATGTACTAGCTGACCCGACAGACGTTGTCCTGTCTCTTTGATGATATTTGAGCACGCATTCTGTCAATTCTATGTCAAATGTCATAATGTTACATTAAAAAAGTTTACATTGTCCCATTATATGGTTGTTAAGTATTCTTAAATTTTCTAATTTTTCGCGCAATTTTTTAATTTTTTTCTTTCATAAGAACCTTCTCCTGACAATTACAAAAACAAAAAAAAAAAAAAAAAAGTGAAATCAGTCCAGCCGTTCACGCGTGATGGCGTGACCAAGGGAAATAGGGATTCATTTTTATATATATAGAAATAGATAAGTGACTCATCCCGCAATTTCCTAGTTTACACAATATTTCATGGCTTCATGAAATTATTCCGTCTGACGCGTATTTTACTATTGATAGTTAAAAATTAACGTTAACAGATCATATTTCGGAACTAGACATAATAACGGAATCTTCCAGCAATTTCCTAGTTTACACAACATGTTTTCAAATTATTCCTTGGGACACGTATTTTACTTTTATTGGTTCATAAATAAAAGTTAATACTTAGATCATTCTTACTGAGTAGATATTATAAATGGAGTCAGTAGGTATAAAAACACATCACGCATCTATTCCCTGCAGGGGTAGACAGAGGCTTAATAGTTATACCCCAAATGTCGCCATGTTTCTACTTACGCAAAGGAGGTGGGTAAAGTTTAGAACATTTTTCGCCTATCATAGTCATGGAAATTCACAGTATTTATTGACGTCATGTTATTGTATTTATGTGAAGTTTAGGTATCGACCTTTACATTTATTCTAAAATAGTTAGAAAAAAAATAGCAAGTCATATAAAAAAAATCAGCACCTCCTTTCTCTAAAAAAGTCAGACGGTTCAATGATAGAATTTGTCATTTTGTTTAATCGTCTTGGCAGGAATGAAAAATCGTGGTATCTTCCTACGATTAAATCTAAAAATAGACTGACTCGTCGGCGTTTTCTTGGAGAGCAGGCGTCCTTAACCTAAATAATGCGATGATGTGTAAAATCGTGTGTAAAACGGCTCGTTTTCCTTGTTGTTACAATGTCTGGGTCATTTGTTATATTTTGTATATAATTAAATATGTATACTTTACCTGTGACCCGCCACGAACTGTCGGGTAATTGCGTAATACACTATTAGTAGGACTGTTTTTCATATTGACAGTTCAACAACATTCATTGCATTATTTACGTTGCTGAGTAGACACATTTTTCGAATATATGAAGCAATGGACTGGCAATAAATACCCTTCAAAATTATATACAGACTAACTACCAAGTTTGGGGCTCACTGATAAATAATAAATGTATTGTAACGGAGCTTTCAGCTACTTTGTACGTGTGATTTTTTTTTGTATCTTTTGATTTATTTTTCATAATATGCTTATTGTTTGTGCTGAATAAACATTGTTTTTTTTTTGTTTTTTTAGCCTATAATCAGTAGCAATTGTCCCATAGTCTTCTAAAAAGGAGCTGAGTAGGTATACAAATCCATCTATCATCACCTATAATCTCCTATCCCAATTTAAGGCACTGCTCAAACGTAGGACACCGTGAAACGCTCAGTTTTTTGTCGCACAGTTAGGAGTATTGGTATAAGAATCGTGAAGAAACCAAAAAAATACATTTTTGTCGCTTTATTCTCAGAATGTTGCCCGTAAACTATCATATTTAATATCTTCATCATTTCAGTCGGAAGATGTCCATTGCTACACATAGGCCTCCGTAAATTATATGTAAGTAATATTATAAAAGGAATTCAATCAACTAAAGAAATACTTACCTAAAATATTCCACCAAACCAAAGATTTTTAATTTAATTATAACTGCAAAATAACTTTTATTTTGTGATTAGATTAACTAACATAAAACGCATCGCTGTTTTGAACCTTAGTTGTTGCTACAATGCGTCATTGTCAAATATCATAGAAATTGCTTCTGACCGTGTCGTCTTTACAGAATTGAGTTTATTCGTTGTTCTGCCTCTAACGCCATGAGGCATTCCTTGCTGATACTCTAGGTCTGGGCCAAACAGAGAGCTACTTCATACCACAAACCGATTCTATATTGAAACCGATTAAGTCGCACAATTTCTTTGCTCACGAAAAGTCAGGAAAGGCTATGATCATTATTTAATTAATACTCTAGTTTTTCTGTGGCAACTCTCTGTCATTTTCGGGTCAAGGATGCTACACAGAATCAAATGTAATTGCTACAAACTATTACGTAGGGACTATTTTCAAACGTTTATTGCCCGGAAAGAGCTATAAGATATTTATTGAGGTAGGTTACGTCCTATACGTCATAACTGCATCCTACGTTTATATATAAGTGTAGTGTGTAGATATGCACAACGCTACAGACATGAGACACTAGCGTGACGATTATAATTAAAACGTCGGTTTTCACAGCACTTAAAACTTACATTGTACGATAGGTACGACTTAGTATGTTGTTCTTTGTTTAGTTTCACGCATTTTAAGTAATTACTTAAATTAATTAAACCGTAATTTAAAGTAGGGTAGCATTTGTTTGGAAGTTTTATTTGGGAACATTATTTTTCCTTTTTTTATTTTAATACGAGTCCTATAAGTAAATTTTTAGCCCTACGGTAGATACAGTGACACAATTGTTTTTTGGAACATAGTCTATAAATCACAGTTTGAATTCCTATTAAATAAGAGGTCATCACAACTGTTCTCTCGAAACGTCCTTTGCGCCATCAATTAATGTAATAGCAATAAATCACTTCTACGTGAGATATTGCAGTCGTTAACATACAGGCGTTTGTTTTTCATCCAACTAAAAATGAATTATGAGGAAGTACCTATCTAATTTACAGTAGCGTTTACAAATACTATGATTATCTTAACTAAGCTAGGGTCTGTAATCAGTGTAATAAGTCAGATGCGATCAAAAACAATTTTTTTACAAGTTATTTGACCTCGTACGCCTAATGTTTGTGAGATCGGGCATTCATAAGTTTAAAGTGCTATAAAAAGAGGTACACTTTTTAGCTAGTCGATAGAGCTATAATGATGTGCTCATTTTTTGCACTTCATCATACAATACCGAGATTAACAAGGAAGTAAATTGTAGGTGTAGTGTGCGCAGGCGCCGCGCGCCGGCCGGTGTGATTAGTTTTTTAATTACCTATTATTATTGGAACTATATACTTAGATGCTTTTGTAGTTTGTCTGAGTTAATAGTTGTGTAGTTGCTGTTGTGTTTTTCCTGCAAGAATAATACTTCCCACATTTGCATGTAATTATGAAATATTTTTGTACGGTGAACCCGCACATTTCGTAACATTAAGTAGGTTAAGCTACATCAATGTATGCATACTCGCGATTATTATAATACTGGCTAAGTGAAATAAATCAGTAATTTTACCACACTCAACACTGGTGGGTTAATTCTTCATCCCTGAGTTTCCGTCATCACAAGACGTGTACAGATCAATCAACGTATACTTGAGCAAAGTGTAGGTATAGACTAGCGTCTTAAAACTTTAATAAATTACTTATAATTTATTAGAAAAGCTTAAATGTTAACAATAACATAAATAAAGCAATAACTGAGTGGTGATGTTGTCTTTTCGTTGTTATCGAAATCTAACACATTGCCTACTTCGTACTAATGAAACGTCAATTTAGACAGGTTTTTACTTTGAATGCCAAGGTTAGATAAATCTAAATGATAACATATCCTTGGCTTATTAAAGTTCATTTTAGCTTTTAAACTGCCTTTTACAGTTACAAGGCGCCAGGGGCTGGCAGGCGTATTTCCATTCTGTACAAGGCCAAAACGCAACCATAGGAATCTGCTCGCGTATATTTTGTAATGCATTTTTTAAACTTGTGATTACAATGTATACACGAATTTTGCGTACTACTTGTATATAGTTTGTAACGTAGACGCGCACGTGCATCTTTCCAATTTATACAAGGCCAGAATGCCACCATAGGAATTTGGTAGGACTTCTGATTGCCGGGCTTCGATTTAAGGGGTGTTACGGGAGGAGGGGGGAGGTGTATAGCCTCTCCTGTGAAGGAAAAGTTTCGAACCCGCCCCCCCCCCTATTTTTGAGAAATTTGTTTGTTAATATTCTAACCTAACTTTCGAATTTTCGTGTATCGATATCGATTTAAAGGCCGGAAGAGGTGTGGGGTTGACGAATAAAATGAAGGGGAAGTAGCAACGCTCGACA
Organism: Aporophyla nigra; assembly: GCA_947507805.1. Taxonomy (NCBI): domain Eukaryota; kingdom Metazoa; phylum Arthropoda; class Insecta; order Lepidoptera; family Noctuidae; genus Aporophyla; species Aporophyla nigra. Next base: position 6,261,697 of record OX382305.1, read on the forward strand.
GGACACTTCGCTGACAGAGCTCAGAGCTCAACGCAACAGAATCAAGGCGTTTCCATAGGAGGTCACAGTTTTAACTTAACCTAACCTCCCCAAACCATATCGTTTCTGGCATTCGCCGGCCGCTACCGCGGCACCGCTCGCTTCGCTCGCTCGGCTCGTGCGTAGGAGGTCACAGTTTTAACCTAACCTAACCTAAACTTCCCAAACCATGTCATTTCTGATACTCACCGGCCGCTCGTCTATACCTACAGGTTTAGTTTGCATGCGGAGTAGCACTGTATATAATGGAACAATTTAGTTACTTTGGCCACTGCAAAGTATACACGAGTATTTGCGTACTACTCTTGTATAGATTGGAAGACCTTGATTAAAAAGTGATTTCCAATCTATACGCGACTAGTTTCACACCCTTGCGTTCTAGCCTTGTACATATTGGAAATACGCGGGCTGGCAGTCAGGGCCCCCGGTCCTGAAGGCCCCCCTAAAGTCATGAAATACATTTGAATCAACTACCTACCAAATAAGACCAAAATATTTCAGTTAGTAAACGGTTGGTCAAAAATATTAGCACCCTTTTTAGGGTTCCGTTGCCAAATGGCAAAAAACGGAACCCTTATAGATTCGTCATGTCTGTCTGTCTGTCCGAGTATGTCACAGCCACTTTTTTTCCGAAACTATAAGAGCTATGCTGTTGAAACTTGGTAAGTAGATTCTGTGAACCGCATTGACATTTTCATACAAAAATAGAAAAAAAAAACAATAATATATGGGGTTCCCCATACATAGAACTGTACTCAAAAAAAAATTTTCATCCAACCCATACGTGTGGGGTATCTATGGATAGGTCTTCAAAAATGATATTGAGGTTTCTGATATCATTTTTTTCTAAACTGAATAGTTAGCGCGAGAGACACTTCCAAAGTCGTAGAATGTGTGTCCCCCCCCCTGTAACTTCTACAATAAAATAAGAGAATATTTAAACTAAAAAAAATTTATGATGTACATTACCATGTAAACTTCCACCGGAAATTGGTTTGAACGAGATCTAGTAAGTAGTTTTTTTTTAATACGTCATAAATCGTAAACCACAATTTACCTTTCAATCAGTTAACTCAAATATAAAAATTAAAAAAATAATAATTAAATTTCATAAACATTAACCTTATACATAAACCGTGAATACCTGAAGGTTTGTACGGAACCCTCCCTCGGTGTGCGAGTCCGACTCGCACTTGGCCGGTTTTTATGTTTATCGTAGTGATAATATTTTTACCAACCGTTTTGCAACTTCTTCTTTCATACTTTTCTGCATAAGTCGACAAAGTAACTCTTATGAATTAAATCATCCTTATCTGCACGCGTAGCATCACGCGTAGTGTGTAAAACTGAAGAAAAGAGATGTTTCTATTCTTCAGTCGACAAGAGTACGATGTCAAGAATGATGACTATTTCTCTTTACGATGAGATAGAATTTTTACAGAATTAAAATACATAGGGAACTTTTTTTGTTCTTGGTAGAATAGATATAGAATTGGTCATGCTACGCCGGCAGGACCACCATAGAAAGAACTTTGTCTATTCTTGGTAGAATAGAGATAGAATTGTCATGCTACGCCAGCATAAAACGGTAAAATCAAAAAGCAAATCTTTCTACAATCTTTAATTCTGTCCTTAATCTTTCTACAATCTGTAATTTTGTCATGTCATGCTACGCATGCAGGTGGGGTGCTAAAATTATTGAGCTCACTGCGCTTGCTGTTGTATCCCACATTTTCAAACTTTACTGTATAGGTTGAGTACCTGTACCTGTGGGTATAAATAAAAAAAAAAAAACTATACAGGGTGCAAAATTTTGCAAGCTCGCTTTGCCTAGTCACAGTTACATCACACATCACAGTCATATTTTCGTATGATGCTCTAGTTTTTCTGTTGGCGACAAAGATTTCACCTATTTATTATATGCCTAATGAAAATAGTCAAAAGGGAACCTTACGTTTTCGAGGCGGTGTGTAAATTCGACGTTCATCACTGGTCGCCTTCATTTAGTTAAGGTGAATGCTTCAAACCAGCCCTCGAAATTCAAAATTTCTTGCGTTTTTTGCAATTTGCAGGCCAGTGCTAGGTTGTATGTCGATTAAAATATTATTCGCGCCTGTAAGACGTATGTAGTTACAGAATTATAATCATCAAAATCACCAATACAACCCTCCAAGTTCATAAAGGCCTAAGAACAAAAAAAAAGAGAAAAAGTCATTCCTATAGCTTTATGAACTTAGAGCGTTGTATTGATGATTTTGATGATTATAATTCTGTTACTACATATGTCTTACAGGCGCAAATAATATTTTAATCAACATACAACCTAGCACTGGCCTGCAAATTGCAAAAAACGTAAGAAATTTTGAATTTCGCGGGTTGGTCGGAGCATCCCCCTTAAGCCGCCCGGCCCCTGATAGGCTTAGACCACCACTGCAATGATATATCAGAAACAGCAAAATCGACGATTGTTTGAAAGTTTTACTTTGTTTTTTTTTTACCGTGTTAGGCCGGACGTAAATAATAGTATCATCCCATTTCTCGCCATGGATGTCGTTAAAGATGACTAAGGGATTTACTAGAGAATGGGCAGCAGCGTTCTCTATGCATTTTACCACCATACTGCGATCGCCATCCCGCCTGCTAAGCGTGGCGATTATGGCAAACTGCCTTAAATTTGGAGTGGCTGAAGCGATGACTTTACTTTTACTTGTTTACCAACCTATGGGAACATTCTTACATTTTGTTTTGGATTAACCGGGGAATCACAAGCAAGTAAAATACCCAGCTAAGATGGTTTTCCCCGACACCGGGCAACGTTTTGCATACCTGTGTTGGTGTTGATTAGCATTATCTAGTTTAAACATATAGTCATCAATCATCATCAAATAAATAAAATTGGAGTGTCTGTTTTTAGTATTAAAATAACCGCTTTTTACTAAGTGTATATGGATATATACACGGTACATTTAACAAAACATTTTTTTTTAATTTGTCTGTCTGTCTGTTTGTTCCGGCTAATCTCTGAAATGGCTGGACCGATTTTGACGGGAGTTTCACTAGACGGCAGATAGCTGATGTAACAAGGAGTAACTTAGGCTACTTTTAATTTTGAAAAAAAAAATGAAATTCACGAAAAAAAAAAACGAACGAAAAACATTTTTGTTAGTCGCGGGTAATTACCTATATAACTTGAATTAATACATTCTTAATACATTTACCGCGGTAGTAAGTCCTCTTGCGATAATTTCCGACATCCACGCGGGCGAAGCCGCGGGCAAAAGCTAATTATTAATAAAAAATCAAAATTTGCTGCGTTGTGATGTGCACCTACGTAAAACTACTTTATTATTTTGTCGACCGCCTGTCAGTGGCCTCTTGAGTAGGCCTTAAGTAGTACGGAGTTTAGAACAGAACACGAGGCCAGCTTTTTCTGGTTTTGTTACCACTGACGTGCAGACTACTGTACCCACTACTTTAGATATTTTCATATTAACTGGCATAGCATCGTGCAGGTACCTTAATAAAATAAGACCTTCCAGTCAAGGCTTAAAAACTTAAACCTTAGGGCATCGCCTGTAGGGTACGGACTTCGGCTTAGGGCATAGCTGAGGCCCCGGCAGCAAGGTATGGGCTAGATCGGAATTACAATTTTAAAAACATACTTGTAGGCTTTCACATGATTGCTAACTTCTTCCAGGGGGAAACCATTTTTGTTTTAAAGCAATAAATAAGTAATTCCATTGCATCAATACGATCGCAACGGGTATTTATAAGTGGTTAAGCAACTAATTTAAAGTTGATTAACCCTTTATAAATACCCTTTGTCTACAGTTATTAGACTAAGCCAATAACCGGTTTTAAAAATAAATATTACTATGTAATGAATTTGTTGGGTAATAAATACAGAGGAAAATCCACATAGATAAAGTAGGTACATAGTTATAGTTAATGTCGATTTATTGAGGTAGGTGTCTAGGTATAACTGACGTAACCTGCTCATGGGAAAAGTCACTAGAAACTAAAGGATAATGCACTAATATATTTATTAGATTTAGACCTTTCATAAAAAGTCATTCAATAGGATTAAATGAATCATCATCAGCAGACTAAAATGTTCGCGGGCCCAGTACGGGTTGGTAGATGTCACATGTCTTTGATTGTTTGTTTCTAAGAAACCGGCATGCGGTTTCCTCAAAATGTTTTCCTTCACCGTTGAAATAATTTACACAAAGTAAAGCGCCTGCTTGGGTTCGAACTCACGACCACGACTCGAAAGTCGTGGCCGTTACCACTGGGCCACCACTGCTGACCTTTATTAAATGAATAAAAAGGTTATATTGATGATACACGAATGAAGAAGACACACACTTTCCTACGTGTTTATTATTCTAGCGTATGTTATTCGTGAGTTGCAGTCTTGCAGCTGATCATCGTACACCTTGTATTGTCATCTAACATTATGCTGAACTGAGGCCCTATTACCAATATTATCACTGTTTTCTGTTTTTTAATTGTTTTAAGGGTTTTTTTTTTTGTTGTAGGTAAAGCTAATGAAGGCATTTTTCTTTCTTTCCTAAGAAAGACACAAAAAATACCCAAAAAACACAAAAACAATACAAACAACACACACAAAAAACATACACAAAAACAACACACACACACAAAAACAAAAACGTAAAAAAACACAAAAAAAAACAAACAACACAATACAAAAAAAAAAATATAATCAGAATTTATTTGTCATTAGTTCCTCTAACCAATGAATTGTTTGAGTACAAAGATGACGTTTATAATGCGCGAGTGCAACTGACTGTGCAGGAGAAAAACAAGAGAAAATTGTATTAGGCATACTTTGTGAGAATAAATAACTGACTATTTGAAGGGCTTAGTTAAAACAGCCGCGCGAGTCGAAAGGATGGATCGGATGGTGACCATCTTTACATACCAAGACTCCGCCGTGCCTCGGAGAGCATTTTAAGCGGTTGATCGCGGCTGTCCTTGTGAAGCTTTGGCAGTCTTCCCCAAATTGTATCGTATTGCCAAGTAATTGGGTTGTGGAAGTCTGATAGGCAGCTCCTTGTAAAATACTGGTATTTAACTGCATCTGGTTACACTAGCAGCTGGTAGCCGTGTCTACCTTAACCGTTGTTGGTACAGAAAAATGGTCTTAGGTGATTGTGCTAAGACCGTTTTCCTTAACTTTTGATAAATTTTGATCTGTATTATGATTATGACCAATCGTTCTTACTACGTTTTCATTATTGTTATACCCACTTATTACGTTACCAATGCTATGAATAACGTTATTGGTTTAAAGAAAAAACACGTGTCAAGAAATTGTTGGTAAAGATTTTATTTGGCTGGCAACAATGTGGGTGCGCGCGAATGTTCAAGTAGGTATCTAATGGTTAGTGGTAGGTCTAATGGTTAGTGACCCTGACTGCTAAGACTGGGGCCGTGGGCTCGATTCCCATCCAGGACAAATGTTTGTGTGATGAACACAATCATTTGTTTTGTGTCTGGGTGTAATTTATCTATAATATGTATGTATTTAGAAATATACATATAAGTATGTTTATCAGTTGTCCGGTTGCCATAGTACAGGCTCTGCCTAGTACGGGACTAAATAACGGTGTGTTGGTTGTCATAATTATAGATATTTTATAGGTACTTACTTAGGTTACGTCTCACTCCCCTCCCTAACTTGAGGTGACCCGCAGAGGCGAACCGGCACCAGCTGGGGATCGCAGAAGTCGCATTGGATTCTATGATCCCCGAAATAGGTGTGGGAGGGAACATCGGGGTAATTTTAGTAAGTTAAAGTCTGACGGAACCCTTTGCATAGTCAAAAGGTACCAAATCATCTCCCCAACTCATGGCAGTATTAGGAATTGTGTGGTTTTAGAAGATAGTCCATCATATCCCTCGGTTCTTCCAAAGTGGAGAGTATCCATGAGGTTTCAACATAGTAAAAAAATGAATAAATTGAAGACCTTCAGACAAAGCAGTAAAATAAAAAATCCGTGGACGAGTATCTTGTAGCCTTGATTATGTTATTAAAATTCATAAGATGATATTGAATCACAGCATAACACTTGCCTACACTAGTTGCGTTTGCGCAGACAACGTGCGAAGAGTACTGCGAAGTAATTATCGTTGCAATCATGAATATCTATAAATATTTCTTTACTTATTGTCATATAACAAGTTCGTTCTAGATTGCATTCTGTCTAGTTTAAAGATTGTTACCTGCCTAGTCTCGTGGTTTCTTTGGTTTAATTAAAACGAATGTATTAAGGGAAGAGATAGTGAGGTGTTGTGTTAAAAGCATGCTGAGACGTACTATGCGATACGCCTATGCATGATTCCTGGATTTGTCAGAGGCATTTGATTTGGTACCTATGATGTGTTATGGAGTAAATTAGAGCGGGTTAGTTTTCCTACAGAACTTGTCAACATTTTGAAGTTTTGGTATGTAACCAGATCAACACTACACGTTGGGCTGCGGCGTTTTCTCGACCTTGCGGGTTGGAGTGTGGGGTGAGGCAGGGTGGATTAAGCTCACCAATACTTTTCAACCGTTATGCGAACGAGTTGATGGGCGAGATCAGCGTTTAAGGGCGTGGTACTGAACAGATTCCCTGTGGGACCAACATCGTAATCACGAGAAAATAATCATCTGTCCCTTACATAAGAGTCGAGCAGCGGGGCAAGCACGGCCTACGGTGATAGGTTCGAATCACACATTTTTATCGCAAATTGGGAGCAAAAACCGTGATAAAATGCGTGATTTAAGCTAACCAAAAAGCCTGCCAGGGTCGCGACAACTGCCAGGCTTGCGAGATTTGTTCGAAAGTTACCGGGGCCCTGGCATATAGGCAACTGAAGTAACACAGGTGGGTTTTAGTCAGTAAAAGTCTAACATGCCCTTTCGCTTCACCCAGAGGAGGGAGAGGTCATTTGATGATTTCCCACCCGCAAAAAAAAAGCTTATCAAAGAGGCCGTGCTCGCACAGCAGGTATTGAAGTGTTGCTTGGGACAACTGATGATTATTTCGCGATTACGATATTGGTCCCATGGAGAAAGTTGTTCAGTTTGATGGTCAGAACTACACCTCAAGTATGACCACACATTTCTGTAACACGCTGTATATTGAGGTCCCATTTCAGTCTAACTGGATGCAGCTATGCAGCAAAGCATTGTGGGATCCTTGGCTGGATGCTCAGGGGCCTGCCAGGTCGAACAATAAAACACTTTGTTGTGTGCTTTAAACAATTAGGTATTTCTACATGCTAGTTCGTTTTTCCGAAATAAAGACCTAGGCTAATCCATTTGAAGGCTCATTCTAAATTAGCTTGACAGTTTCAATGTGATCAAAATTATATTAAAGCCAGCCTGTAAAACCTAAAGTTGTCTTTAGCAGAAAACCTTTACAATTTTACCACGTATAGGCACTTGCCTAATAGATCTCAAATGCCACGACTCGAGATCTTTGACCTCATCGACGTATTTTTTGTTTTACTGTGCTACATAAACTGACGGACAAAAAATATGATATCTTAGTATTTCTACATACCTATTGTTGCTGTGTTTTTGCCCTTAAAATATTATCATGAGACATATTTTAATTAAATCAAAATATTTGTTTGTGATAGTCTAATCAAGGCTGGGTAAGAGGAAAACATGCTGAAAGAACGAACGATGTTTAGCCATAATCACAACACTGCCATTCCTGTTTTTTAGCGTGTGTAAATCCTCATGGTTGTCCTCCACCTAGGGGTGAGTGGAGGGTACTGACTAAAACCACACGGTGTTCTGCAGGTACCTTTAGCCGGGGTGCTGGAGTGCTTGCGCATTTCGTCACGCTCCCCCGGCTAGGTGTTGGCCCGCATGAATACATGCAGACCCCGTCACCCTAACGGCCACGAATGGCCGCAGTTCCTTCAGAGAGAGGCGCGCGCGGAACACGGCTCGCCGCCGTCACGGGCCTTTCTCTGTTCAGGCAACAGACTCCCCAAGTCTGTTGCCTGCAGGCCTCACCCTAAGGCGGCCGGAGATCGTTTCGCGCCCTCCGTCGCCCAGTTACCCTACTGCGAATTGGAAGGGAGGTTGTGTCCTCCCTCTCCCTTTCCGCCGCTTCCTTCGCGACCTTCAACTCCTCGTAGAAGGAAGCGACGGCGTCCCACGCGCTTTCACTCCCGACCATGTACTGGACCATGTCCGGAAGCGACATTATATCCTCAGCACCAACCGCCATGACGAGGTCACGGCGCTGCACTGCCCAAGCAGGGCATTCCTCAAGGGTATGCTGCGTCGTGTCGTCAAAGCAGTTGCAATGGTGGCAACCGGGTGTCGGTCCGGACAGTACATGTGTTAGCCGGAAAGTAAATATAAATAAATATCTTAGGACAACCAACACACCGTTATCTGATCCCAAACTAGGCAGAGCTTGTACTATGGTAACCAGACAACTGAAAAATATTTACTAGGCCTGGACACTCTGACGTCCTCAGCGTCGAGCGATGCCTTTAGATTTTCGGCAAAGGATTTCCGGTTTAGGGCCGCTGTTTGCACCAGGGATCTCCAGTTTGACGGCTCCAGTGACAGCATACTTGAACCGGATGCCCGTTATGCCAACGTCACTGAGCTGAAATTGGGATTTCGCTTTCAGGATGACCTCTTCGTAAGTCAGGCCTCGCTTTTGCGCTTCCGGTTGCATCGTTAGTACAACAGCTGCTGACCGGAGTGCACGGAGCCTATCACTTTCCTTCTTGGCCTTTTTTTGGGTCGCCCTTTTCGCCTTCTTAGCCTTTTTCTTAGCTCCGACTGTCTCCCACTGACCTTCGCTAATATGAGGCACGGCGAAGCTGTTCTGAGTGGAGACTTGGGTTAAAATACCCGGGGTACTCGGGGCTTGGCTAACAGGCGCTTTCTTCCCCTTGCCCTTACCCTTCAAAGTATCCGAGGTTGGCGATCGCAGTGTGGTAGTAAAATGCAAAGAGAATACTGAGGTCCATTCTCTAGTATTATACCACTTGTCGTTTTTTACGGCGATCAAGGAATGAAATGGGATGTGCTATTGTCTACGTCCGACACCAAACGGAACCAGTACCTAATATTGTGATAAATTGGGCCAATGATGTACATATTTACACAATTCACAATACTTTGTTCTATGATTTTAAAGTACATAATATCGTTGACTAAATATAATTGTGTACATCTTGGCGAAATATTATCGCGCACTGGACTTTCAACTGTCGGTGATGAACAGACCATTGAGAATCCAACAAAGAGCTTCCCAGCATGTTGAAAAAGACACTGTTCGATTTTGAACTCTTGGTGCAGAGCAGTCCTTTGAAGATCTAATCAGTGAAAAATCCCACTATAATATTTTAACGTTTGATGCTAAAAAAGTTTGCACAATTTGTGAACTCATGGTTCCTCCACCATTGTATGTCAGTTGTCACATATACTTTTATTCCCTTGCCAATAATATGGAGCCAATTAGGTAGTCCTAATTTCGGGATTCAGTTAGTGTTCGGGTCTGCATTCAGTCTGTCGCTTTCTCAGTGTCTCCGTCGCTTTGTCACTTCTATGTCGTCTTTAGTCTCTGGTTTGATAAGTATTTTTTTTTATACATTCAGTTTTAAAGAGCTGATAAGTTGTTGTTTTTCGTGTTATAAGGCCGCATCTCACTTTTGTAGTGTAGAATTTTTTTATATTGCTCAGTAATCGCCATAATAGTGACTAAAGTTGTTTTTTTTTTTTTGCGAAACCTAATTGTGATATAGAAAAACGGACGTTACTCAGAAAATTATAACAGTCATAGTAAAATCGACAGAATTTCATCATTATGTACCTTTTAATTAGTTTATAAATGAAGTGTTCACACTATAGTTTTGGTTGGTATTTCGTAAAACTCCGAAGTTATTTTGTAAGTTTATTTAGGAGGATTAAGTTCATAGCAGCATCGTTTAAATACAGCGTATATTTTTTTTTTTTTTGTGTGATATTTATGACGACGATTACTCTACTTTAATAAGAATAAAATAAACCTTAAATATTATCGATAATGGGGAACACCCGATTACCCGATATTTTAATGAGTTCGAAGATAGATTGTCTGCGTTACTTTAAATATAGCACAAAAATATAGGCGTAGGTCCGGCACTTTTTTTTTTTTTTGGGTGGGTATTCATCAAATGACTTCTCCCGCTCTGGGCAGAGCGGAAGGGCGTGTCAGACTTTTACTGACTAAAACCCACCCGTGTTCCTTCAGTTGCCCATGTGCCAGGGTCAAGGTATCTCTTTTGAACAATCACGCGACCCCGGCAGGCATCGGTCCTAGCAGACCCCTTCAGTTCTGCTGACATCTCTTTGAGGCGCGCGTGGAACACTACGCGCCGTCGACCCGAGCCTGGTCCTTACCGGGCGGCGAGCTACCCATTGCTCGCCACCCGCAAGCTCGCGCCTACGGTGGCCGGGAGTCCGTAGGTCCGGCACTGGCGTAAGCTTTCCAGTGATTTCCTATAGTTTTATAGCGATGACGTCGATGAATACGTAATTTTAATTTTAGCTCAGCAAGGTAACTGAAATTGATACGGGTCAAATGAGGATTAAATGACATTCGAATTCACACTAATTCATCGATAAATTTTCGGCAATATTTACCTATAAATACAGGAGTGCCTTATATAAAAGTGACCTTACCAGTCTGTCTCCTCAAAACAAGATATTTTTGGCTCAAAGACGGTCGTTTTGTGATGGTTGATCTTTATTTTTTTTTCCTGTTGTCGACACTAACAAAGTTATAATTTTCCGATTATTGTGCTCCGACCTAAATATTTCAGTGCAAAGTGTAAAATTATCAAGAAATGGAAATAATTCGATGTTTGAAAAGAATGCTAGCCACATTAACTCTATTAGTGTTAATTACGAGAACTGCGTCGCAGCCTTGTCAGTATGAGAACAGTGTGCAACTAACAGATCGGTCATACAATGGTGTGAAGTACCTGGACGGAGAATATTATGTAGATAACGTTACTAAAGAGGAGAGAGGATGTGTTTGTATGAAAGAAACATGTTTTCGAAAATGCTGTCCACACGGACTAGTGCTGAACTCGACTAATCCGCCAGATTATGAGTGTATACCTTATCCTCAGAAACTCCATGTCCCAGTATATAATACCACTAATATGAAACTAATCAAAGGATTCAATGCGACAGAAAACTTCCATTTTTTGTTTGGAATGGAATGTATAAATTATTATCCTCTTGATAAAGAACATGGTGCAAAACCCTTTGTGATGGTGGTGAGTTTTTTGCTATTTTGTTAATAGGGATGTTCTATATAAAGATGTTTATTACAAATATTAAGCAATCGAGTGGACACATTAGTCCACCCCGGACAGCCGTTAGTAAGGTGGTGAGTTCCAAGAAACATGTTTTCGAAAATGCTGTCCACACGGACTAGCGCTGAACTCGTCAGATTATGAGTGTATACCTCATCCACAAAAACTCCATGTCCCTGTATACACCGTGACATTTTAGTCGCCTTCAACCTCTAGGCACGATTAAAAATTGTTACCATTAATAAAGATAATAGGTACTAAGGAAAATAAATAATGCATTAGAATTATGAAACATCATGATAATAATGTTTACGTATCAGACGGTAGAGAACATACCTACCCAGCGCACGAGTCAACTAGATCATTCCATCTCCAGTTTCTATGAGACAAAATATCAATTTAAAACATCATAATGAATAATATTTTTGTTTTTTAGTTATTCAAAAATTCATTTTTTTTCTCATGTATTTGTAGTAGTCATTGGGCACATGAAGTGGGCTGCCGTCGTAAGACGACTAAAATGTCACGGTGTATACTAATGATACTATGCTGCTAATCAAAGGATTTAATGCGATATTGTAAATAAACATGTTTATTACAAATATTTAGCAATTGAGTGGACAAATTAGTCCACCCTGGATATACGTTGGTAATGTGGTGGGTTCCGCTATAACGTAGCCGGCTCTGTGTCGATTACTAACAAATCAGAACGTGTAACAACCAGGCACTATCTATTATAGAGTTTTTTTTTTTGTGGGTGGGAAATCATCCAATGACGTCTCTCGCTCTGGGCGAAGCGGGAGGGCATGTCAGATTATAACTGACTAAAACCCACCTGTGTTTCTTCAGTTGCCTATATGCCAGGGCCACGGGGAGATACCTTCGAACAAATCTCGCGACCCTGGCAGGCGTCGGTCCTAGCGGATGCCTTCAATACTGCTGACATCTCTTTGAGGCATGCGTGGAACACTGCGCGTCGTCGACACGGGCCGGTTCCTTACCGGGCGGCTAGCTACCCATTGCTCGCCGCCCGCAAGCCCGCGCCTAAGGTGGCCAGGAGTCCCCAATCGACTCCTGACGCCCGGGGCCTCTCCTCCTGTGGCGGCTCGGAGCGTGAGGGTGCATAGTTTGCCTCTCCCTCACGCGTCCCGTCTCCTCCTTCACGAGCATTACTGCTTCGCAGAAGGAGGTGATGACTTCCCATGCCCTGTCGCTCCATACCATGGCTTGTACCAGGGCCGGACGCGAGAGGTCGCCGCCGCCGATCGTCTCCACGAGGACACGGCGATGCTCCACCAATATAGAGGGTGGCATCGGCTTGTTACTAAGGATTTCGTACATGATTCCGGATCATGAAACTGCGCTAACGAGTTTCGCACGGCGGTATGAAAGAGCTGATCTTAATTTTTATAGCTGAAAATTTCCTACTCTAGGAAGTCTAGAATTATGTGCTGAGTCCGTGGTTATAATTTGCGGGTCGGTGCCTGTGCCACCATGTTTAGTTTTTACCATTGCCAAGAACAGACTAGCGATTGACTAATTACCTTTTCATTTGTTTTTTCGCCAAGCTGCACCAGCCAGTATCAATAAAAGAAAATTGTTTAAACACCAAAAAACACGCTTTCATAGAAAACCAAAGTAAAGGTTGAAAATAATGGAAAAAAGTGTGGGGTGCTCTTTGAGGTGTTTTTTTTTTATTTGTATTAAGCATCCCACGCTTGGAGAGGCCTATGTCCAGCAGTGGACTGCTATAGGCTGATGATGATGATCCCACGCTTTGTTCATTATTTTCTACTTTTAGTTTGGCTAGCTACCAAGCCGGGTTTTATGTTTTTTTATTTGCCAGCCTGGTAATCCTGGCCACTTGGCCAGGATAATGGCACTAAGTTAATTTATTATTGTATTGCCATTGGTCCTTGGTATGTGTGCAAAGTTTCAAATTAATCGGACGTTTTAAAGGGGGTGAAAATCACGTTCAAAGAAACCGTTACAAAGAAACATACCAAGCTAATAAGAGCGTGTTAAAAAGAAAATATGTTGGTTAAATTGGCCATTTACGCGTAAGTTTACAGCTAAACTACAGTTTCAGATGCTGTCTTGATAGTGATTCGAAATCGTGATAAAATAAAAAAACGCAATATATTTGTAACGAAGTTTCCTAAGGAGGGAAGCGCTAAGGCAGCTCACGAAATTCCAATTTTCTTATGTTTTTTGCCAATTTCAGGCTTATGATGAAGAAACTTCGATTCGTGACCGTAACACGTGTTACTTTACAAAACTAAGAGCATTTTAATAATCAGTACAATCTCATTGAATGACTTTTTCATGATATACAATGGAATGAAATGAACTTGGAGGGCTGTATTTATATAATTCATCATTTATTTACTAAAAACGTTTACAAAAAGATAGCCACAGTTAATGTGATGAGTGATCTTTAATTTATTTCCCTAATTTCGATACTAAGATTGTTATTATTTTCCGATTATTGTGAAACCACCATTTGCGACCCATACATCCTAAATATTTCAGTGCAAAGTGTTAAATTATCAAGAAATTGAAATAATTCGATGTTTGAAAAGAATGCTAGCCACATTAACTCTATTAGTGTTAATTACGACAACTGCATCGCAGTCTTGTCAGTATGAGAACAGTGTGCAACTAACAGATCGGTCATACAATGGTGTGAAGTACCTGGACGGAGAATATTATGTGGATAACGTTACTAAAGAGGAGAGAGGATGTGTTTGTATGAAAGAAACATGTTTTCGAAAATGCTGTCCACCCGGACTTGCGCTAAACTCGTCAGATTATGAGTGTATACCTCATCCACAAAAACTCCATGTCCCAGTATATAATAATGATACTATGCAGCTAATCAAAGGATTCAATGCGACAGAAAACTTCCATTTTTTGTATGGAATGGTAGAATGTGACATGGCTGATGAAGTATGTCTTGTTGTTGATACAGAACATGGTGCAAAACCCCTTGTGATGATGGTGAGTTTTTTGCTATTGTGTTAATGGGGATATTATAAATAAACATGTTTATTACAAATATTTAGCAATTGAGTGAACAAATTAGTCCACCCAGGATAGACGTTGGTAATGTGGTGGGTTCCGCTATAACGTAGCCGGCTCTGTGCCGATTAGTAACAAATAATAACGTGTAATAACCAGGCACTATCTAATATAGTTTTTTTTTTGTGGGTGGGAAATCATTCAATGACGTCTCCCGCTCTGTGCGAAGCGGGAGGGCGTGTCAGATTTTTACTGACTAAAACCCACCTGTGTTTGTTCAGTTGCCTTTATGTCGGAGCCACGGTATCTCCTTCGAACATATCTCGCGACCCTGGCAGGCGTAGGTCCTAGCGGACACCTTCAATACTGCTGACATCTCTTTGAGGCATGCGTGGAACACTACGCGCCGACTAGCTACCCATTGCTCGCCGCCCGCAAGCCCGCGCCTAAGGTGGCCAGGAGTCCCCAATTGACTCCTGACGCCCGAGGCGTCTCCTCCTGTGGCGGCTCGGAGCGTGTGGGTGCATAGCTTGCCTCTCCCTCACGCGACCCGCCTCCTCCTTCATGAGCATTACTACTTCGCAGAAGGAGGTGATGACTTCCCATGCCCTGTCGCTCCGTACCATGGCTTGTACCAGGGCCGGACGCGAAAGGTCGCCGCCGCCGATCGTCTCCACGAGGACACGGCGGTGCTCCACCAATATAGAGGGTGGCATCGGCTTGTTACCAAGGATTCCGTACATGATTCCGGATCATGAAACTGCGGTAATGGGTTTCGCACGGTGGTATGAAATAGCTGATTTTAATTTTGATAACCGAAAATTTCCTACGCTAGGAAGTCTAGAATTATGTGCTGAGTCCGTGGTTATAATTTGCAGGTCGGTGCCTGTGCCACCATGTTGAGTTATTACCATTGCCAAGAACAGACTAGCAGTTAACTGATTACCTTTTAATTTGTTTCTTCGCCAAGCTGCACCAGCCAGTATTATCGTCATCATCATCATTTCAGCCGAAAGACGTCCACTGCTGGACATAGGCCTCCCCCAAGCACCACCACTTCGACCTGTTATGTGCTTCTCGCATGCAACCTATTCCTGCGGCCTTCACCAGGTCATAGGTCCATCTTTTGGGAGGCCTTCCAACGCTCCGTCTTCCAGTACGCGGTCGCCACTCCAGAACCTTCCGACCCCATCGGCCATCCGTTCTGCGAGCAATGTGCCCTGCCCACTGCCAATTAAGTTTGGCAATTCTTCGGGCTATGTCGGTTACCTATCAGTAAAAGAAAGTCAGTATCAATAAAAGAAAATTGTTTAAACACCAAAAATAGTGGAAAAAGTTTGGGGTGCTCTTTAAGGTGTTTTTTTTTTTAATTGATATCAAGCATTCCACGCTTTGTCCATTATTTACTACATTTTATAGTTTGGCTAGCTACCAAGCCGGGTTTATTGTTTTTTTTTTTTATTATTTTGCCAGCCTGGTAATCCTGGCCAGGATAATGGCACTAAGTTATTTTATTATTGTATTATCATTGATCCTTGGTATGTGTGCAAAGTTTCAAATTTATCAGACGTTTTAAAGGGGGTGAAAATCACGTTCAAAGAAACCGTTACAAAGATACATACTGTTACGAGCTGGGGTTCGGAATAAATAAATTGAAACTAATATTACCGAAACACACAAAAAAGCTGTTTAATTAAATAAACACAAATATCACAATAATCAAAACGTCAAACAGAATCACTTGTTTCGCTTGTACCTACTGTATCGCTTGAATCGTATTCGATCGCTTCCGTAATCGAACTGCCCGTCAGCCCGACAATCCGTTATTTAGGTATATCCCGAGCAGAACATTCGCGAACTTTCGACACTTTGCCACAGTTCACAAGTAGCGTAGAAGCTTCCAGGTACTTACAGATCCAACTGTTTACTGTTTAATCCCGCTATTCGACAATAGATGGCGGTGGCGTCTACGTACAATTATTCGTGTAGTACTTGCTACTTGATAAAAGATGGCGTTAGCGTGTCGTTTCTAGTAGTTTCGAACACTGCCCCATCCTGAGATGGAGTTAGCGTGATGTTTCTAGACTTTACGATCTCAAGGCTCATTCTAAATTAGCTTGACGGTTTCAATGTGATCAAAGTTATATTAAAGCCAGCCTGTAAACCCTAAAGTTGTCTTTAGCAGAAAACCTTTACAATTTTACCACGTATAGGCACTTGCCTAATAGATCTCAAATGCCACGCCTCGAGATCCTTGATCTCATCGACGTATTTTTTTTTACTGTGCTACATAAACTGACGGACAAAAAATACGATTTTTTAGTATTCTACATACCTAAAATATTTGTTTGTGATAGTCTTATCGCAAACAAATATTTTGATTTAATTTAAATATTTGTCATGATAATATTTTAAGGGAAAAAACACAACAACAATATAGGTATGTAGAATACTAAGAAATCGTATTTTTTAGACAATCAAGGCTGGGTAAGAGGAAAACATGCTGAAAAAACGAACGATGTTTAGCTATAATGACAACACTGCCATACCTACCTACAACGCTTGTCCCGTGTCTAATTTTCTTTTATCTAAAGTCACAGTTTTCTTACAAAATATGAAGAACATAGAAATTGACTGACCTGTTAGTCTAGTGGTTAGTGACCCTGACTGCTAAGACTGAGGTCGTGGGTTCGATTCCCACCCAGCACAAATGTTTGTGTGATGAACGATCATTTGTTCTGTGTCTGGGTGTAATTTATCTATAATATGTATGTATTTAGAAATATATAAGTATATTTATCAGTTGTCTGGTTACCATAGTACAGGCTCTGCCTAGTTTGGGATCAGATAACGGTGTGTTGGTTGTCCTAAGATATTTATTTATTTATATAGAAAGACACCAAAACAGAAACCAAAATTGTTTATTCTGAACAAACAAAACGCATATTATGAACGATAAAATAAAAGCCAGCCAAATGCGAGTCGGTCTCGCGCACAAAGGGTTCCGTACCATTATCGGCAAAAAAGTCACGTTTGTTGTACCCCTGTAGCCCCATAAATATTGTTTTTATTCACTTATTTAGTATTTGTTGTTATAGCGGCAACAGAAATACATCATCTGTGAAAATTTCAACTCTCTAACTATCACGGTTCATGAGATACAGCCTGGTGACAGACGGACGGACGGACAGCGGAAAAGATACAAAAAAAAAATGCACATGTACCTACAGATATTTAGCCAAAACCCCGTATTCAATTCAAAAAGTTTACTTAATGTATTTATTCCACTTATCTTTTTCATTTATAACCGTCCAGTACCTACTCATAAAGTCATAAGTTCATAACCCAATACTATAAATGCGCTCATCTTGCACGTAAATGTATGAATTATTATTATCGAATACATAACTGAGTAATTTTTGAACCTACAATCAAGAAAACACATTTTTTTAATGCAGCCACGTAAACAAACTACAAAAGAGATAAATATTTCATCTTAATTTATTATAATAGGAATATTATCGCATTTATATTTATAAGAATGGTAGACACTAATTATAAGCTTTATCTTGACATAAAGTATTGCATTATTATTATGTGCCAAGTGTAATGAACAGTAATTATTATGACACTTGATGTGCCCGCGGCTTCGCTTACGTGATAGTGTATCCCATTGGATTATAAGTTAATGCAAGTACCGTGATATCACTGTAGGTTACATACATTATAATTATTATATTACGAGCTTCTGCCCGCGGCTAGGCCCGCGTGGATGTCGGAAAATTCACCATTTCAACCTCCCTCTTAGGAATGTAATTTCAAAAAAATCATTTTTTACTGGATACCTACTTCTCACAAAGAACGCGCCCACCAAATTTCATGTCTCTAGGATTAACGGTTTAGGCTGTGCGTTGATATATCAGTCAGTCAGTCACTCAGGTCTTTGAATTTTATATAATCACTAGCTTTTGCACGCGGCTTCGCCCGCGTGGTTGTCGGAAATTATTGCAATAGGACGTACTACCGCGGTTAATGTATTAAGGATGTATTAATCCAAATTATATAGGTAATTACCAGTGACTAACAAAAAAGTTTTTCGTTTGTTTTTTTTTTCGCGATATTCCATTTTTTTCTAAAATAAAAGTAAGCCTAAGTTACTCCTTGTTACATCAGCTATCTGCCAGTGAAAGTCCCGTCAAAATTGGTACAGCCATTTCAGAGATATGCCGGAACAAACAGACAGACAGCCAGACAAAATTTAAAAAAAAAATGTTTTGGTATATGTACCGTGTATACATTCATATACACTTATTAAAATGCGGTTATTTTAATATTAAAAACAGACACTCCAATTTTATTTATTTGTATGTATAGATGTAGATAAAATAAAGAATACTTTTCATTCCGGTAGCACGTTTCTACCAATTTTCAACCTCCACGCGGGCAAAGTATGCTGGCAAAAGCTAGGGGTCAATATTTCTGATCAATTAATTGAATATTTTAACAGTTATTGGAAAAGCCACGTTTAGCAGTAGCCACATCACTCTGACCATGACACTCATGAATCATCCTGTTTGAGTCTTAGGAAATCTCACTGACTACTCTACTATACACCATTCATCATCGTCTTTAAAAGAATTCCGTTTGTCTAATGAGTGACCGGTGACAAAGTCATGGCCGAGACTGCAACGTGACTCAAACTCAAGGCGCCAAATAAAAGAAAAACAAAATCGAATCAAAATTAGCTGAAATAACAAATATTTAATATTGTATAGTCGATTTCTTTGATTGCGTCAAAGAAATCGGACGAGGAAAATTGGAAGCTAAATCAATCATTCGTATTTGGAAAAACGATCTACCATTTTTGATCATTTGGGTTTAAACAACCGCTGCTGATTTGAGCCTCCTATAATTGTCCGTTTCAAAGGCAAGCGTTTTCAGCAAGATTTTGGCTGACATCCGGTAATATCATCATCTGCAGCCATGCATTAGCATGTTTCATAAGTTGGGACACAAGCCTCCTCTCGGTGATAGGGAGTGGGCCATAATCCACCGCGTAGGCCCATTGCGGGTTGGTAGATGTCACATGTCTTCGATCTTTTGGTTCTAAAATGCCTCACGATGTTTTCCGTCACCGTTCACACAAAGTAAAGAGTCTGCTTGGGTTCGAACCCGCGACCAACAACTCGTAAGTCGCGGCCACTGAGCCATCACTGCTCTGAAAAACCATATATAATAAGTAAAAATAGGAAGATGGTTATCTATCCAACATTTGAACTTCAAAAACGGTATATTGTATGACATGCGAAAGTGGGACGTCGAATGGGGAGCAAAAAAGAGACAAGACGATGAAAACATGGCAAATTAGCCATGTTTTGAGGAGTCCCTCACGGAGCGCGCAGAACCTATCTACCATTTTTATTTTTAACATCATTGATACTAAGTATTTTGCGTACTTATGGGAAACGTGAGCTGTCTGTTGACGAGTTAAATCCAGTTTAAGTCAACGGAATGTAACATTTGGTCAACTTAAATATATAAAATGAAGGATGATTATAAGTGTACAGATAGCCGGTTGTAAAGCTATTGAGACTCACAACCAGCGTAACCCGAGTTCAAATCTGGAGACCTGCGATTCTTTTCCTGCAAAGGTCGCGAGATTGTTCGAAAGAGACACGGTGACCCTGGCACATGGGCAACTGAAGGAACACGGGTGGGTTTTAGTAGTAAAAGTCTGACACTCCGCTCCCGCTCCGCCCACGAGCGGGAGACGACATTTGATGATTTCCCATCCAAAATAAAAGGATGAATATGAACTCAACTGGTTGGGAATTTGGGAGGAAGTAGTATCAAAATCATACAAGAAGGAAGCTCATCATCCACCTAGCCTTTTCCCAGCTATGTTGGGGTCGGATTCCAGTCTAACCGGATGCAGCTGAGTACCAATATTTTACATGGGTCGACTGCCTATCTAACCTCTACAACCCAGTTACGATACCCCTTGGTAAGACTGGCTGTCAGACTTTCGGGCTTCTGACGACTCGTAACGACTATCAAAGATCCGGCAGCTGGGACCAACGGCTTAACGTGCTTTCAGAGGCACGGAGGGTTCTTGGTATGTAAAGATGGCCACCCATCGACGAACCAACCGCAGCAAGCGTAGCTTAACCTGATCGATCGATACGTGCGGCTGTTTTTACTTAACCACAAGCTAGAAAGCTATTAAATAGTAATTATTGTACGAAATCTACAAAAAAAAAGCTATCTAACCCCAACTCACAGTAATATAATATGAAATGATTTCTAGATGAGGATTTTAGTGATTAGGTCTTGTCAGTGGATCTGACAGACGTTGTGCTGCTTGAACAGTGCCACCTACCGGGTTTAATAACAAATTTAAAACCATCCAAGTACCTAATCAAACACACACAAAAACAAACATCAAATCGGTCCAACTGTTTAGGAGGAGTTTTGTGACATACAATATGATACCTCATTACATTAAAAGTAGAACGGGACTGTGCGGGGACTTCCAAAGGTCTGGGACCCCAAGGTCCTAAGATATATTCTGTCAAAGACACTTTATATAATATTTATTTATTCCTATTTTCCATGCAAGACACAAACAGGAGTGTAGCCCTGATTCTTGTTCTAGGAGCCAGGATCTAGATCAATCGGAAAGCGTTTTGGTAATTCCATTCTTCAAGTATAATGACGTATTCTGCGTACTTATTCCAGTCTGTCACAAATATATTTACCAAGATCCATCAAAGATCACGACTGAAAAACAATAAACAGACGTTGAGACGATAAATCTGTATGAAAGGATAAAAGTAACGAAATAAATCGATGAAAGACAACCATAATATGCTTTAATGATTGAATTTCGTATGAGCATCTCTCTCAGTTAAAATAAATGTCCAGCATTCGATTCAGCAACCATGGAATTTCTTGCCGGCTCTTCTCCATATGAACCAAACATTTGGTACCGTGCACTTAACTTCTGACGTTTCAAAAGTGCCGGTGAAATTAAAATATTTTGATTCCATTTGATTTTAGATTGTAATCTGACAACTGACAAAAGCCAAATTGTCTCTCCCTTTTTAGCACATTGACGTTGTATTATAGCGTTAGCTCACGATATCAGAGAACACAATGTAATTTTGTCAATTCATTGACCTCTGTATTTAACCCTATGATTGATATCTATACTTACTAATGTTATAAAGCTGAAGAGTTTGTTTGTTTCGAATATTCTTTTAGTGTTTGGTAGCCTATTTATCGAGCAAGACCCTTAAGAGCCGGGCAAAATGAAAAAAACCCACGTATATGAAAACCTCGCACGGGCAGGCGATTCGATGCGACGAGGTGGGTCGTTAGAGGAATATTTTTTTTTTTTTTTACAACCAACACAACGTTATCTGATCCCAAACTAGGCAGAGCCTGTACTATGGCAACCAGACAACTGATAAACATACTTAAATATTTCTAAATACATACATATTATAGATAAATTACACCCAGACACAGAACTAATGATTGTTGCTCATCAACCCACGACCTCAGTCTTAGCAGTCAGAGTCGCTAACCACTAGACTAACAGGTCAGTCGAAATTGGACGCGGACTTAATCGCGGGCAGAAGCTAGTATGTCATAAAATTAGTGACACTGATGGAAAGTTTGTATGTATGGATGTCTGGATGTATGGATGTGTGGATGTTTGTTCCTCTTTCACGCAAAAACTACTGACCCGATTTGGATGAAATTTTGCACATAGATAGTTTATAACCTGGAATAACACATAGGGTACTTTTTATCCCGGTAGTATGTTCCCGCGGGATAATTTCCGACCTCCACGCGGGCGAAGCCGCTGGCTAAAGCTAGTTCACAATACTTTGTTCTATGATTTTAAAGTACATAATATCGTTTACTGAATATAATTGTGTATATCTTGGCGGAATATTATCGCGCACTGGACTTTCAACTGTCGGTGATGAACAGACCATTGAGAATCCAACATAGAGCTTCCCAGCATGTCGAAAAAGACACTGTTTAATTTTGAACTCTTGGTGCAGAGCAGTCCTTTGAAGATCTAGTCAGTGAAAAATTCCACTATGATATTTTAACGTTTGGTGCTAAAAAAGTTTGTACAATTTGTGAACTCATAGTTTTTCTACCAATGTCTGTCAGTTGTCACATATACTTTTATTCCCTTGCCGATAATATGGAGCCAATTAGGTAGTCCTAATTTCGGGATTCAGTTAGTGTTCGGGACTGCATTCAGTCTGTCGCTTTCTCAGTGTCTCCGTCGCTTTGTCACTTCTATGTCGTCTTTAGCCTCTGGTTTGATAAGTATTTTTTTTTTATAAATTCAGTTTTAAAGAGCTGATAAGTTGTTGTTTTTCGTGTGATAAGGTCGTGTCTCACTTTTGTAGTGCAGAATTTTTATATTGCTCAGTAATCGCCATAATAGTGACTAAAGTTGTGTTTTTTTTTTTACGAAACTAAATTGTGATATAGAAAAACGGACGTTACTCAGAAAATTATAACAGTCATAGTGAAATCGACAGAATTTCATCATTGTGTACCTTTTAATTAGTTTATAAATGAAGTGTTAACACTATCGATTTGGTTGGTACTTCGTAAAACTCCGAAGTTATTTTGTAAGTTTATTTAGGAGGATTAAGTTCATCGCAGCATCATTTAAATACAGTTTTATTTAAATTAATATTTATAAAGACGATTACTCTACTTTAATAAGAATAAAATAAACCTTAAATTAATGTTATCGATAATGGGGAACACCCGATTGATAATATTTTAATGAGTTCGAAGATAGATTGTCTGTGTAACTTTAAATATAGCACAAAAGCATTGGCGTAGGTCCGGCACTAGCGTAAGCTTTCCAGTGATTCCCTATAATTTTATAGCGATGCCGTCGATGAATACGTAATTTTAATTTTAGCTCAGCAAGGTAACTGAAATTAATACCGGTCAAAAGAGGATTAAATGACATTCGAATTCACACTAATTCATCGATAAATTTTCGGCAATATTTACCTATAATACAGGAGTGTCTTATATAAAAGTGACCTCACCAGTCTGTCTCCTCAAAACAAGATATTTTTGGCTCAAAGACGGTCGTTTTGTGATGGTTGATCTTTAATTTTTTTTCCTGTTATCGACACTAACAAAGTTAAAATTTTCCGATTATTGTGCTCCGACCGATACATTCTAAATATTTCAGTGCAAAGTGTAAAATTATCAAGAAATTTAAATAATTCGATGTTTGACAAGAATGCTAGCCGGATTAACTCTATTAGTGTTAATTACGAGAACTGCATCGCAGTCTTGTGAGTATGAGAACAGTGTGCAACTAACAGATCGGTCATACAATGGTGTGAAGTACCTGGACGGAGAATATTATGTGGATAACGTTACTAAAGAGGAGAGAGGATGTGTTTGTATGAAAGAAACATGTTTTCGAAAATGCTGTCCACACGGACTAGCGCTAAACTCGTCAGATTATGAGTGTATACCTCATCCACAAAAACTCCATGTCCCAGTATATAATAATGATACTATGCAGCTAATCAAAGGATTCAATGCGACAGAAAACTTCCATTTTTTGTATGGAATGATGGAATGTGACATGGCTGCTGAAGTATGTCTTGTTGTTGATATAGAACATGGTGCAAAACCCCTTGTGATGATGGTGAGTTTTTTGCTATTGTGTTAATAGGGATATTGTAAATAAACATGTTTATTACAAATATTTAGCAATTGAGTGGACAAATTAGCCCACCCCGGATAGACGTTGGTAATGTGATGGTTGGTAATTTCATTGTATACAATGAAATGAAATGAACTTGGAGGTTTGTATTTATAGTTCATAATTTATTTACTAAAAACGTTTACAAGAAGATAACCACAGTTAATGTGATCTTTAATTTATTTCCCTAATGCCGATACTAAGATTGTTATAATTTTCCGATTATTGTAGTCCGAACAAAACATCCTAAAATATATTTCAGTGCAAAGTGTTAAATTATCAAGAAATTTAAATAATTCGATGTTTGAAAAGAATGCTAGCCACATTAACTTTATTAGTGTTAATTACGACAACTGCATCGCAGTCTTGTCAGTATGAGAACAGTGTGCAACTAACAGATCGGTCATACAATGGCGTGAAGTACCTGGACGGAGAATATTATGTGGATAACGTTACTAAAGAGGAGAGAGGATGTGTTTGTATGAAAGAAACATGTTTTCGAAAATGCTGTCCACACGGACTAGTGCTGAATTCGACTAATCCGCCAGATTATGAGTGTATACCTTATCCTCAGAAACTCCATGTCCCAGTATATAATACTGCTAATATGAAACTAATCAAAGGATTCAATGCCACAGAAAACTTCCATTTTGTGTTTGGAATGGAATGTGTAAAATATTATCCTCTTGATAAAGAACATGGTGCAAAACCCTTTGTGATGATGGTGAGTTTTTTGCTATTTTGTTAATAGGGATGTTGTATATATAAAGATTTTTATTACAAATATTAAGCAATCGAGTGGACACATTAGTCCACCCCGGATAGGCGTTAAGGCTCGTTCAGACTAGCGCGACGCGACGGTCGCGCGCGAATCGGCGATTTATATCCGTAGAACAATTTCTATGAAAACGCGCGCGACTCACCACACAGGGGCGACCAGTCGCGCCGCGACACGGTCGCGCCGCGTCGAGAAGCTCGACAGCTTATTAGTACATTTTGTATGGCGTCGCGGTCGCCGCGTCGCAGCGAATTCGCGGCGAAAGCTGTCGCGCCGCTACAAGGACGTCGCGCGCGAATCGCGGGCAATTCGCGCGCGATTCGCACACGAGTGGTCACGCCAGTGTGAAAGGTGTTGCGTCGCGATATATCGCAGAATCGCCTCCGCGACAGGTCGCGCGACATGTAGCGCCTGTCTGTACGAGCCTTTAGTAATGTGGTGGGTTCCGCTAAGCCGTACCCGGCTCGGTGCCGATTACCAGAGGGGTAATTGCGGAACGTTTTATCGGTAGGAATTAGTTTAATATTCATAGTTAAACAACATTCATTGCGTTATTTACGTTGCTGAGCCGACAATTCATTCGAACAAATGACGCAATGGTTTAGAAATAATCTTCAATCCCAGTCAGATTCTGATAAATTGTGCGTTTCGCAATTAGGGTGCAGCAAATCAGAACGTGTAACAACCAGGCACTATCTAAATATACAGGGTGTCATCGGCCTGTTATCATAGATTCCGTACATGAATCCGGAACATGAACCTGTGCTAATAGGTTTCGCACAGTTTTGCTAGCCAGTATGAAACAGCAAATTTTTATAACCGAAAATTTTCTACGCTAGGAAGTCTAGAATCATATGCTGAGTCCATGTATACAATGTTTAGTTGTTACCATTATCAAGGGCAGACAAGCGATTGACTGAATACCTTTTCATTTTTTCTTAGCCAAGCAGCACCAGCCAATTTAAAAAAAAGTTTAAAAAATTAGCTTTCATAGAAAACTAAACTAAAAAGTAAAAAATAATGGAAATAAGCTATGGTGCTTTTTGAGATATTTCTAATGGATATCAAGCACTCCACGCATTTTTGCCACTTTTTAGGGTTCCGTCGCCAAATGGCAAAAAACGGAACCCTTATAGATTCGTCATGTCTGTCTGTCTGTCCGAGTATGTCACAGCCACTTTTTTCCGAAACTATAAGAGCTATGCTGTTGAAACTTGGTAAGTAGATGTATTCTGTGAACCGCATTAAGATTTTTATACAAAAATAGAAAAAAAACAATAAATTTTGGGGTTCCCCATACTTAGAACTGAAACTCAACAATTTTTTTTCATCAAACCTATACGTGTGGGGTATCTATGGATAGGTCTTCGAAAATGATATTGAGGTTTCTAATAGCACTTTTTTCTAAACTGAATGCTTTGCGCGAGAGACACTTCTAAAATGGTAAAATGTGTGTCCCCTCCCCCCCTGTAACTTCTAAAATAAGAGAATGATAAACTAAAAAAAATATATGATGTACATTACCATGTAAACTTCCACCGGAAATTGGTTTGAACATTATTATATTTATACAAGTCTATAGTTTAGTTTTTTACCTATTTTTCGATTACACATTGTTTATACCTATTTACAATGAAATGAGTGTTATTGAAGTTTGAACGTTTTTATTTTTTCCTGAAAAGTTGTTAATTTTCTCTTACACGATTATTCGGTGGGGCCATCGATATGGCTTATGTTGAACAAACTATGATTCGTGACTGAAACACGTGTGTAATTTACAAAACTATAATCATTTAAATAATCAATCTAAGTTCATTTAATCTCATTGTATGACTTTTTCATGATATACATTCAATGGAATGAAATGAACTGAGAGGGTTGTATTATAATTTACAAATTTATATTTCATAATTTATTGACTAAAACCGATTACAAAAAGATTACAATAAGCCATAGTAGTTAATTTCTCATACAATTATAAATACACAAAAATAAAGATATAGTATCTATTTCTAAAATATTTTTATTACAAGTACAACTGATGGTGATACTATCATGGATAAACAAAATATTATTTGCACTCGTAACACGTATGGAGTTTACATAATTATAATAATTAAGATCATCAAAATAATCCTCGAAATAATCAGCAAATTGCAAAAAACTACCCTGTCGGTTTTCTTTTTTTTTTGTATCCTTTCTCTATCTCTCTGTCTCTTTAAATATATACGAGTGTATATGCGTGCGAGTATCACGTAAGTAACGTCATTCCTGATGGGTTCCCCGAACTGCACATGTTTTATCTCAATATCATTTTTTAAGCTTTCGTTCCTCAAAAGGAGAAAAACAGATCGTTTAAGGGAGCTCTTTTTTCTTTCCTGTTCTTCCTTCTGTTTGTCCTAGTCCTTTTGTCTGTCTGCCTTTGTCTACCAGTCCGTCAAGGCCTTTTTTCTGAGGAACGAGTGAAAGTTATCAATTTCAAAGTTTCAAATGCGTAGTTATACGGTCCTTTGGATTTTCAAAAAAAGTAAGCTTTTAAGTCAACGCAATAAAACTTCTGGCCATTTATGTGGCATATCTTGATACTTGATAGGAATGAATGAAAGGCAATTGAATACAGCGTATATGAGAATTCTAAGGGGGATGTGTAGTCGTACACGAATAGATAGATTAAGAAATGAGTACACAAAAGGGAGTCTGTACCACTGATAACTGAAAATTTGTGTGGAAATCTGTTATCGGTATAAGTATGTGATATGGAAGCATGAAGAAAATGTCGTGAGGAAAGTTTTGAGAATAAATGTCGAGCTATAAGAAGTACGAGACGAAACGATGGGTGGACTGTGTGAATGCTGATATCGTTAGAAAGGGAGTGACTACCGAGATGACAACTAAGAGAGCAGTATGGAAGAAAAAGTCATGTTGCGCCAATACCAAATAAATTGGGATAAGAGAAGGAGAATGATTTTGATACTAGCAATTAAGTCAACACCTAAAAGGTATTTTCTGTTGACTCAAAATCATGATAATAATAATATCTTAGAAACACCAACACAACGTTATCTGATCCCAAACTAGGCAGAGCCTGTACTATGGCAATCAGACAACTGATAAACATACTTGTATATTTCTAAATACATACATATTATAGACCAGCTTCTGCCCGCAACTTCGTCCGCGTTAAATTTCTTGTTCTCCGGACCCTTCCCGTCCGCGTCGCGTCGAATCGCCTACCCGTGCGATTTTCCCCGTTTTTGCAACATTTTTCATTACTGCTCTGGTCTTAAAGGTTGTAGCGTGATAAAAAGGCTACCCAACACAAAAAGAATTTTTCAATTCGGATCAGTAGTTCCTGAGATTAGCGCGTTCAATCAATAAAACAAACAAACAAACTCTTCAGCTTTATAATATTAGTATAGATAAATTACACCCAGACACAGAACAAATGATTGTGCTCATCACACAAAGATTTGTCGTGGGTGGGAATCGAACCCGTGAGGTCGTCTCAGTCTTAGCAGTCAGGGTCACCAACCACTAGACTAAAAGGCCAGTCAAATCATCATGATGATCATGATCTTTTGACTGCCTCGTTGGTCTAGTGGTAGCAGGCCCTACTGCTGTGCTTGAGGTCCTGGGTTCGATTCCCGGGTCAGGCAGGGTGTGATTGGGTTTTTCCATCTGGAATTTCTCAGTAGCAGCCCGGAGTCTGGATTTGTGGCCGGTTGATGGCGATAAATGGAGAGGGCTATGCTTGGAGTTTCCCTACGCGATCGAATCAGAAATGAAGAGATCCGTAGGAAAACCAAGGTAACCGACATAGCTCGAAGAATTGCCAAACTTAAGTGGCAGTGGGCAGGGCACATTGCTCGCAGAACGGATGGCCGATGGGGTCGGAAGGTTCTGGAGTGGCGACCGCGTACTGGAAAACGGAGCGTTGGAAGGCCTCCCACAAGATGGACCGATGACCTGGTGAAGGGCGCAGGAATACGTTGGATGCGAGAAGCACAGAAAAGGTCGAAGTGGCGGTGCTTGGGGGAGGCCTATGTCCAGCAGTGGACGTCTTTCGGCTGAAATGATGATGATGATGATGACGATAGGCTCGCTCCCCTATTACATGGGACTTTAACATAGCAGGCGAAATGTGGGTGTACTATGGGTACATCTCTGCACAACCCTTCGGGGAAACAAGGCGTGATGTTATGTTATGACGTATGTTATGTTAAAATCATGTTGTTTCAAGTAAGAAGCAAGATCTTACAGCACAATGAACACCTTCGGCGCCAAGCATAATTTCCAGAAACACACTTTTTTTTGTTATATACACAGGATGTGGCGTAAGTAATGGTCAACCGTTCAGGATTCGATGAACCAGATAATTATCTATAACAATTAAAAATTTTAACCATTTTTACCCAAGGGTTCCGAAAATATTTCATTTTTGTCTTTAATTTAAGAAATTTCTACCTTTTATTACATATTTGTTTGTAGTTTCAACAAAAACCATATTTTTTTTCATTCTGATTTCTGTTAATTACTGCTGAATACTAGAGCTATCATGATAAATTATGATTTTTTATGTAAATTCAGCTCTTTTGAAGAAAAAGTTGGTTCTTCTCTAATTTTAACCCCAATTTTTAACACACCATCAAGTCCAAGAGCGATTTTTGTAAAAGAAATGTACTACATTGTCAATGGCCAAAATGTTTAATTGTTATAGTTAATTATCTGGTTCATCGAATCCTGAACGGTGGACCACTACTTACTCCACACCCTGTATATACTTTTTTATTTATTTGGTTTTGTTTTATTATATTAATGTGGTTTAAGCTTCTATCTCCCTTTTTAACCAACGAAAAAAAACAGAGGAGGTTATCAATTCGACGCGTATATATTTTTTTTGTTTTTTTTTTATGTATGACAACGCATAACTTTTTACAAAGTAGTCCGATTGTTATAATTCTTTTTCTCTTCTCTTTCTCATGTTCTTCAGAGTTTGTATCAAAAATGATAAACTGGTCAAAAGTATTTGGTAGACCAAATACTTTTGTGTGTTTTTTGGCCATGTGTATCATTTTTGATACACATTGTATAAACAAGTGTGAGCAAAAATGTGTTAAATGACTAATTTGTACTATTATCACATTTAAAAAATATTTTTATCGATTACAAACTTACTTAATTTCATTTGCAGTTTGAGAAATGGCGTGACGTATATCGATGTATGGGAGAACATGTTTTTCAACTACAATGTTAAGTTTTTTTGGGGATATATCCCCAAAATATGGGTTCCTACATTGTGCGGGACCGACACGAATTAAGACGGTATTTTTCACATTTATTTCCACTTATGTTCCAGAAATTTTGGTATTTAATGTTCGTCTCATCAAATTACCACCACACCAAATCACAAGTATTATGCTAGACATTTTTTTTTAGGGTGGGAAATCATCAAATGACGTCTCTCGCTCTTGGCGGAGCCGATGGGTGTGTCAGACTTTTACTAACTAAAACCCAGCCATGTTCCTTCAGTTGCCCATATGCCAGGGCCACGGTACCTCTTCCGAACAAATCTCGCGACCCTGGCATTATGTCGCTTGACACATTCGATAACAGTACTTTACTAGAGTTGAATATATGCCATGTTGACTTTAATTTCGTAAATGAAACTGTCATACTTTTTAATATAGGTGGGTGGTGTTTTAATGCCACCCTGCGGACCGGTTTGACAATGTTTACGCTCTCTGGCCAGTGCTTCTCGCTTCACTTTCGTTTAATAAGTTGAACGCTGAGCAAAATTTGACTGGTTAGTGGTTAGTCATGTTACGGAACTCAACAGCGTTGTGTGTCTACAATATGTTGTAATCTTAGTTTAACTATAGTGAAACTGGCATGTTTATTAGAGTTATTTTTGGAAATATTTAGTGTCCAAGATCAATGAGTGGCAGAGGGTTAATAATTGTGTTGATACTGGTTTTTAATTAATTGTTATTAGGTAAAACAAATTTGTGCATTTATCGCATCAATGAAAAATACTTTACAAAATTTATTATGTTGTAAATTGTACCTACCATTTTGTAAGTAACTTCAAAACTGCGTTACCTATGTTACAACATAATGCAATAACATTTTCATCTGGTGCAATGTAGGTACCCACCAAGTGTAAGCAAGTAAAAATCTTACGTGTGATATTTACTTGGTAAATAAAACCGGTTTTCAAGAACACAAGTTCAATAACCATTGTTGATCGTGAGCAGAGAGGTTACTCTGCAAATTG
This sequence comes from Aporophyla nigra, assembly GCA_947507805.1. Taxonomy (NCBI): domain Eukaryota; kingdom Metazoa; phylum Arthropoda; class Insecta; order Lepidoptera; family Noctuidae; genus Aporophyla; species Aporophyla nigra. The sequence continues at coordinate 6,292,936 of OX382305.1, forward strand.
CACTGATTGAAATCTGATTTAAAAATTGTTTTTATTTAAAAGAAACTCTATAAAAATTCCTGACACCATAGACCTACTTTTCAATCAACACTGTCAATACTTAGTCAATGAGTCACTTTTGATAGATATAACGAAAACCACTCCAAAACCGGTTAAAAATAACATACTAACACACACAAAATGATACAAACATAACATTGTGAACTACCACGTATAATCTTGAAGTAGTCATTATACAATTTTCTTGTAATCATAAAAACGTCCAGATATCTTCTATTATACGATTTTTAAAGTTCGTTAAAAATAATACCTACCTAATCACCTATTTAACACGGCCTCCATACAAAAACGTTACATCTTGGATGCTTCTAGAAAAAATACCATATATTTTAAAAGAACGTAAAAAAAACCCACTACATTTATGAATATTTAATTTTACAATATTTGAATTCTTAATACTCAAGTTACTCACCGTAAAATTAGATAGAAAACAAATACATTTGTCAATTAAACCAAAAACAACATTTTCCTCGTAAATTCATAATTATGTACCGTTCGTCTTAGGAGGCTTATTCAATTGTTATGTACCGTGCGACCACGGAAAACCCTCATTGAGCAAACTTGAATTAACAGTCAGCCGTGGACCTGCGTACGCGTCGATCGTATAGAGGTAGTCACTCAGAAAATGCAAACGGTACTCTTTATTAAATTCGTAATAATAACAACTACTACATCGCAATGTGATAAAGAAAACAGTGTAGAACTTAAAAATCGGGTGTATAAAGGTGTTAAATATAACCATGGTGAATACTTTGTGGATAATGTGACCTCAGTGGAACGGGGTTGTGTGTGTTTTAAAGAGGTTTGTGCCAGGAAGTGTTGTCCTTTGGGACAGGCATACAATCAGACGCAGAAACAATGCGTCGACATCACGGAATCCTTCAACCCACCGGTTTGGAGAAAGTCTAGGCTGCTACCAGGATATAATGCCACGAAGAAGTTCCACTTTCTGTTCGGGAAAATGAATTGTTCAGAAGAACTTATGGAAATCAGAGTGCCTGTTGCGCCGGCCACTGAGGTGTTTCATTTAAGAACGGTGAGACTTGTGATTAAGACAATATTAGAGAATAAGAACGCGAAAGTGAAGATGGGTTTGTGGTTAAGTAATAACAGCCGTACGGATCGATCGTTCAGGTTAAGCTACGCTTGCCGCGGTTAGTTCGTGGGTGGGTGACCATATTTACATACCAAGACCCTTCCGTGCCTCTGAAAGCACGTTAAGCCATCGGTCCTGGCTGTCATTTGTGAATCTTTGACAGTCGTTACGGGTCGTCAGAAGCCCGAATGTCTGACAACCAGTCTTACCAAGGGGTATCGTATTACCCAGTAAATGGGTTGTGGAGGTCAGATAGGCAGACGCTCCATGTACAATACTGGTATTCAGCAGCATCAGGTTAGACTGGAAGCCGACTCCAAAATAGTTGAGAATGGCTAGGCAGATGATGATTTAGAGCGGGAAAGTGAAGTTTAATTAAAATATGTAAGGAACAACATTTTTTACTCAAGAAGGAACCGCTAAGGTAGCCCACGATATTCAAATGTTTTACGATCAATACAATCCTCTAAGTTCATTTAATATCTATTTCATGAAAAAGCTACTCAATGGGATTAAATGAACTTAGATGATTGAATGATGATTTTTGATGATATTGAAGAATATAATTCTGTTAAGCCATACTTGTTACGGTCGTGACCTTGACCCTGACCAAAATGTGAAAAAAAAACGTAAGAAAATTTGAATATTATAAATACTAATATTATAAATGCGAAACTTTGTGAGTATAGATATATGAATCGATGTTTGTTACTCTTTCACGCAAAAACTAATTAACGAGTTCGGATGAAATTTGGAATACTGATAGTTTATAACCGGGATTGCGGAGTTCGGAAATTATCCCGTGGGAATGTACTACCGAGATAAATATTACCCTATGTGTTAGTCCCGAGGGGTAATTGCGGAACTTTTTATCGGTAGGAATTGGTTTAATATTCATAGTTAAACAACATTCATTACGTTATTTACCTTGCTGAGCCGACAATTTATTCGAACAAATGACGCAATAGTTTAGAAATAATCTTCAATCCCATTCAGATTCTGATAAATTGTGTATTTCGCAATTAGGGTGCAGGTTATAAACTATCTGTGTGCCAAATTTCATCTAAATCCGATCAGTAGTTTTTTGTGTGAAGGAGTAACAAACATACATCCATATTGATAAACTTTTACATTTTTATAATATTTGTAGGATAAAGGCGCTTATTAAACGTCAGAAGCTAGGTACATAGTTCCAATTTGTTGATTCCTATGGAGAAGACGGCGGACTACCTTGGCGCATCTTCTTCGAACTAATTAAGGTCATCATCATCGTCATCATTTCAGCCGTAAGACGTCCACTGCTGGACTTAGGCCTCCCCCAATTTGAGGGGCTTTGCCATAATCGCCACGCTTGGCAGGCGGGTTGGCGATCGCAGTATGGTGGTAAAATGCATAGAGAACGCTGCTGCCCATTCTCTAGTAAGTCCCTTAGTCGCCTTTTACGACACCCACGGGAAGAAATGGGGTGGTGTTATTCTTTACGTTCGGCACGACACGGTACAATTAAGTTCCTGTTTAACTAAATAAAGTAAATAGGATCACAATCTCGCTAATGAAAATTAAATTATATTACTAAAACACAAAATCTAACATTAAAAGTTTTATAGATTTTTAACAACTAGTTTGGCCGAATAAATTGTTTTTTGGCCATCAACATATCATGACTCGAATATATTTATACTCCTACGTCTTTCGCATCGAAATGAGTTTTAATCAAGCTGTTAGAAAAACGTCATCGTGAAAGTGGTTTTTTAGATGTTAAAGACTGCGACCAAGTCAACTTTCATCTTAAACATTTATTAAATTAGGTAACCCTTAGAAGGAGCTAACTATCCGTAACCTTTGTAGTCGACATAAACACGGACGTAATAAAAGTGCGGCGGGATTTTTGGCGCACTGGATTTTGAACTCTCGGTGTTGAACCGATCATTGGTAATCCAACACAGTGCAGCGCTTGTGAGTCTCTGCGTGTCGAAAAAACAACTAAGGGTGGACTTTTAATCCTATTCAGTAACTTGACAGTTGTAAGGATACCAGGTTTTGACAAAAAAAAAAAGATTAAGAAAGAAAAAGAAAGTGCAGTGCAGAATAAATGAAATTGAATGAACTTGAAATAATGTACTTATATGCAAAATTTTTCATTTAAATTTAATAACTTGACTTAAAACACGATGTATACTATATCGATATACCGGGTGACATTTTTTAACGTCTTGAAAAAAAATGGGGGTAATAGGTGAACGGAGTAGAAGCCTTTGGCATAGAAATTTTTGGTATTTTTATTTTTGAATAACATGTAATGAAATTGATCTAGCAATAAATATTACACATTTAAAGTAACATTTTCATACTAGAACAACAAAAACAGAAATTAGGAAAAAAAAAAACAAAAAAACAATTAAAAACCTATCAAAACTCAAATCACATGCACCCTACTCAATGCGCGGCATGTATTAATGATTTCGTAGCACGGTCCTACCCTTTGAAGCCGGCCAATAGGCGGCCTCATTGATCTTTCGCAGGCGCACGAGCCGCACACGCATCCCTTTCCGCCCGTGTCCCGCGCTCCTTTAGTCACCTACGATGAATCTGAAGGCCTTCCTGCCTTCTATTCTAGTTACACAACACACCATATGAAGGTCGAGACGGTAAAAAATGTCATCCGGTATATATAGTCTATGGCTGCCAGAGGAAATAAAATGAATTTAGTAAAAAAAAAAAGTAAAGTGACATGATTTTCATATTTAGTTTTGTTTCTATCAGAAGAAAATAAAAAAGGAAATAACTGTTATTAAAAATTATTAATTAAATATTCTTATATTCCACATCCTAAAAACGATTTTTTAAAGTTTTATTTAGTTTAAACCATTTTTATCTTTCATTCTTTACGCGAAATCTTTCACTACCGCAACACTAGTTTTAGAATGGTATAATTAATTTTCGTTGAACTGTCAAATTACTGAATAGGATTAAAAGTTCAACCTTGGTGTTCGATTTTCAATTTTCGGCGCTAAGCAATGCGTTGAAGATCTAGTGCACGAAAAAATCCCGCCACGTTTTTATAACGTACAAGTGTATGTCGACTTACTAATGAGAACTAAAAATATCAAAACAAGTTTTACCAAAAATAACTTGTTATTTTTACCTTGAAACATCACAGCGTGCAACGATTGTTTAAACGGCTTTAGAATGGAATGGAACTTATTTTTTTTAAATTTAGTTTCGTGCATACCCATAGTTATTAGGGATCCGCACCAAATAGGTAAAAATGAATGATTTGGTGAGAGTCAGTCTGTCTGTCATAGCTGGATATCTGAAGAACTACTCATGCTATCAACTTAAAATTTGGAATAGTTTTAGATGACGTTTGCCCAACTATTTTTTAAATTAGAAATAAATAACACTTTGTATTTTTTTTGTGCAACACGGCCACACTTAACGGGTGTATTAAAAATTCAAAGTGGGGTTACTAGTGCATGTGGGTTATCATATGAAAGAACACTATTGGCACATTCTCGCACATTTTTCTTTTTTTTAGGCCGCATAGTTTTCAACTTTTGACGAAAAATGTAAAAAAAATACCGCTATCCCCCTTATCTCCGAAGTTTGATTAGAGAAAACTCAGAAATTATTGTGTGTGATAGAAGTTTATGTGAAGAATAAAAAAACCATTGTCTCTTAATAGTACATAGTTTCAGATATCATAAAAAAATGCATAAGTTCTACTTTCAGCCAATAGATGGCGCTGACCTAAAACTGGAATACAATAAGCAGTAATATAATAATCTTAAATATTTATATATGGCACGGAACCCTCGATGTGCGAGTCCGACTCGCTCTTGACCGTTTTTTATTTTATTTAGTAACTCAGTATACATTAATAATAGATTGTGACCTTTATTATTACACTAGCTGCATCCCACAGTATTGCCCTCGTGGATGTCAGAAACTATCCCATTGGACCGTGCCACTGGCACTTCCTTATAACATTACCTATCTCCCAGTGCAAAAAACGGTCAAAAATTGAAAATCAGTCCATCCCATTTTCCCTTACTAGAGAATGGGCGGCAGCGTTCTTTACGCTTTTTACCACCAGACTGCGATTATCCGCCCCTTGGGGACGACGCCCAGCGGTGGACATCTTTCGGTTGAAATGATTACGAAGATCAATCGGAACAAACATAGAAAAAATTGTTTAATTAAATATACCGTAGGCATACTTTCATAATCGTTAGATACTTAAATATTATTTATTTGACTCGAATAATTATAAGAATACTAGGATAGGTAATAATTACCGTACTTCTAAAGCTTTTTAATCATTAAATTTGTCACAAAGCTTAGAAAAAAAGTTATCGTTAGAACATAAAAGTATCACAGCGAGATTTTATCGCGCACTGGAGTTTAAACTCTCGGTGTTAATCCGAGCACTGAGAATCCTATACAGTGCAAGCTAGCGCGTCGAAAAAACCCTCTATTCGAATTTGAACGCTCACCGCTAAGCAAAGCGTCGAAGATCCAGTGTCCGAAGAAAATCCCGAACGCGAATATGGGCTTATAACATAATATCTCATTACTTACGTTCTAAGTTCTTACTTTAAACTTAGAATCACGTACGGTGGTTTTAAAGTCAATTATTCTTTGTAATATGACACAGTATGCTAGAAAAACAAATTACTGTTTCATACGTACAAACCCACGCCCCCTACCTATGGATGTAGGAAGAAACTGCAGAACGTTACCTGCTACGATCTTTCATCATCAGCCTATAATGTTCCCACTGTTGGGACACAGGCCTCCTCTCGGTGAGAGGGAGTAGGCCATAATCCACCACGCGAGCCCAGTGCGGGTTGGTAGATGTCACATGTCTTCGAATTTTTGGTTCTAAGACATGCCGGTTTCCTCACGATGTTTTCCTTCACCGTTTTGAGAGCAGTGGCGATGAAATAATTAACACAAAGTGATGCGCCTGCTTGGGTTTGAACTCACGACCCGTACTCGTAAGTCGCGGCCGTTACCACTGGGCCACCACTGCTTCTACGATCTTTACATACATCAATTGCCTCGTTTAAGTTCATGCATCTGGTCATCCACGCACGCCGGCTGCGACTACGACGCACCTGACCTTTCTGAAGATTCCAATATGGTCATTATATTATATGTTCTACTAGGGCGGTACCTCCCGGCGTTTTGTTAGTTGCCCTTCATTCATCTTCTCAACATGTCCAAAACATCCATAAAATTTAATTAAATACACTTTAAAATGTTTGTCACCACATCTTCTTTCGTTGCCTTTTCGCATCACTCCACAATTCTTTCCTTAAAAGACCACTTCAGACGCCAATCCACATGGTCTTCACAAAATCTGACCAAGATTATGTCTGGACTTTAAAAGAGACTGTGACCTCTGAGTTTGTTTCGGCCTTTCTTCTCAGAGCAGTCAGATAGGAAACGCCGACCTCATCTAGTTTAAAAAAAGTGTGATTGACGTGTAAAAGTGATTGTACAATTTGTACATACCTACTTGCAAAAATAAAGTCATTTATCAATCATGAACAATAATTACAAAAATGAAATAATTAAATTCTTGCCATTATACCAATTACGTGAAGAAATTATTTCATGTATACTCTAAAAAAACATTAGTTAATAGGGTACTTAGACCTTAGATAAGAGTATCTATTAGTAAAATTTTAATAAGATCAAATTAGGTTGAGGCCCCCCTCATGGAAAAAAGAAAACAGCTGTACGGGTCGCTCGAATGTGTAGCTATACTTGCCACGGTTCGTGGATCACGAAAGTGAGCATCTATTATATTTCAATACTCCTTTATGTCTCGGAAAGCTCTTTAAGATTTTGATTTTGAAAGGTTACCGTCGAATTAGTTCCGTATTCGTATCGTTTCCCCATTTCTTCCCGTGGGTGTCGTAAAAGGCGACTAAGGGACTTACTAGAGAATGGGCAGCAGCGTTCTCTATGCATTTTACCACCATACGGCGATCGCCAACCCGCCTGCCAAGCGTGGCGATTATGGCAAAGCCCCCCAAATTGGGGGAGGCCTAAGTCCAGCAGTGGACGTCTTACGGCTGAAATGATGATGATGATGATTCGTATCGTGTAGTGTGGTTGTGGACGTACAGAATAGCACCATCCCATTTCTTGCCGTAGGTGTCGTAAAGGCGACGAAGGGACTAGTGAATCGGTAGCAGCGTTCTCTATTCATTTTACCAACATAATATCGTTTCCCCATTTCTTCCCGTGGGTGTCGTAAAAGGCGACTAAGGGACTTACTAGAGAATGGGCAGCAGCGTTCTCTATGCATTTTACTACCATACTGCGATCGCCAACCCGCCTGCCAAGCGTGGCGATTGTCTAGGAAAGACCCCCACATGGGTGGAGGCCTATGTCCAGCAGTGGACGTCTTTTGGCTGAAATGATGATAACGATGATCGAATTAGGTTGAGCGGCTCATGGCTAATGATAACAGCCGTACGGGTCACTCGACGGTTAAGCTAGTCTTGCTACAGTCGGTTTGTGGATGGATGACCAACGTGACATTATATTGTATAATAGTAGGTATATCGAGACTCTTCTGTACCTCGGAAAGCAGATAAAGCGGTCCCGGTTGTCATTCTTGCGTATGGCACTCGTGGGTTGCAGCTGAAAATCAGCGTCAGGTGGCACACCATGTGTGTTGTCATCTGACATTATGCTGAGCTGAGGCCCTTTTGGCATTATTATCATTGTTTTGTATTCTGCTCTTTTTTTATAGTTTTAAGTTTTATTTTAATAATATAATGCCAATAAACACATTTTTTTTCTTTATTCGTAGATATTTGGTAGTAGTTCCGGGTATTTAGAAACTATCAAGCCTAACAACCAGAGGAGTAATTGCGGAACTTTTTATCGGTAGGAATTTGTTTAATATTCATAGTTAAACAACATTCATTGCGTTATTTATGTTGCTGAGCCGACAATTTATTCGAACAAATGACGCAATGGTTTAGAAATAATCTTCAATCCCATTCAGATTCTGATAAATCGTTCGTTTCGCAATTAGGGTGCTGATTTACCAAGGGATATCCGTGTTGCCCAGTCAATCAAAATCAAAAGTCATTTATTCAAACTAGGCTGAGAGTCAGCACTTTTTGAACGTCAAAGTTACATGAGACAGTCCCCCCAAAACGCCCGCCCTTCGACACTTCCTAGTGCTCTAGCTGGGAAGAAGAAGTGGCGCAAAAAACTCCCAACAGTGGTGTGTGGAGATCAGAGGGGTAATTGCGGAACTTTTTATCGGTAGGAATTGGTTTAAAATTCATAGTTAAACAACATTCATTGCGTTATTTACGTTGCTGAGCCGACAATTTATTCGAACATATGACGCAATGGTTTAGAAATAATCTTCAATCCCATTCAGATTCTGATAAATTGTGCGTTTCGCAATTAGGGTGCAGTTGGGCAATCGCTCGAAGTACAATATGGTATTCAGCTGCATCCAGCCCAAAGATAGGCCAGGTAGATTGATTGACCTTCAAGTTAGGTTACCAAGCCTAAATTACAACAAAATAAGTCATATTTTGTCCAAATCAAAAAATATATAACGTCTATCAATATTCATATTTTGACTCATATAACCAACCTTTGTATGTCATCAAATGACTATTGTCATTATGATGTAACTAACGATTATATTGAAATAACTAGTCAACATTAACGAAGTAAAATTGAAGTCGTTACGGTAATTAAGTAAAATAAATATTAACTTACATCGCGATATTTAATACTAGTCATAATTGGTTATATGCACATAATTATTCTCTTCCTGGGAAGTGTGATGTGAACAAAACAGAGAACAATAATAATGATTAATTATGACATTTGTACCGCTATGAACTGGAAAGTGCAAACAGAGAAACATTGATAACTATCACCTGGAAGAACCTCGAAATTAATGACAAAGAAATTAAAATATCGGAAACTACAATAATATTATCATCAATCCACAATCCGGAATTGAAACACATTCGGGGGTTCCGTGTGGTGCAGAATTTAAATAATAATACCATTCCATTTCTTCTCGTGGGTGTCGTATAAGGCGACTAAGGGACTTCCTAGAGGATTGGCAGCAGCGTTCTTTATGCGTTTTACCACCATATTGCGATCACCAAGCCGCCTGCCAAGCGTGGCGATTATGGAAAACACCCACCTTTGGGGGAGGCCATGTCTAAGAGTGAACGTCTTTTGCCTGAAATGATGACGATGATGATGATGACATATTCTGGTTAACATGCATCTCGGTTCACATTATGTTTCTTTTAAATGCCCATGCGCACAAACTTTGGAATGGAATTCCTTACCTCTCACTTTCTCTTTAAATTCGGACAAGATACCAAAATACTAAATCTGGTACACATTTGAAGAAACAAAAAGAATAGAATTCTTCATTCTTTCCTCGAAGAATGTTGACTGGCCTGTTAGTCTAGTGGTTAGTGACCCTGACTGCTAAAACTGAAGTCGTGGGTTCGATTCCCACCCAGAACAAATGTTTGTGTGATGAGCTCAATAATTTGTTCTGTGTCTGGGTGTAATTTATCTATAATATTCATTTATTTAGAAATATATAACTTATATTTATCAGTTGTCTGGTTGCCATAGTACAGGCTCTGCCTAGTTTGGGATCAGATAACGGTGTGTTGGCTGTCCTAAGATATATATTATTTACTAGCTTCTGCCCGCGACTTCGTCCGCGTAAAATTTCTTGTTCCCCCGTCCTTTCCCGTCGTGTCGAATCGCCTACCCGTGCGATTTTCCCCGTTTTTGCAACATTTTTCATTACTACTCCACTCCTCTTAGTTGTAGCGTGATGTTATATATCCTATAGCGATCCTCGAGAAATAGGCTAACCAACACAAAAATAATTTTTCAATTCGGACCAGCAGTTCCTGAGATTAGTGCGTTCAATCAAACAAACAAACAAACTCTTCAGCTTTATAATATTAGTATAGATAGTATAGATTAATGTTTTTTTTTACTCCACCATTCTGTACAACCAACGGGTCATCAGTCATAACATAACCCATGCAGGGTTATGACTTTTTCTCACAAAGAGAAGGCCCCTGTTCCAGCTGTAGGAATATTATGGGCTGAATATGGTTCGTGAGTTTCCAGCAGATAAGCATAAGTAGACTTATTCAAATAATTTCATGACGCTTTGATCAAATTGCGGAGTATTGCAGTCGAGTTGGTTGCCCAGTGGTTACAGCCGCGACTTACAAGTTGCACGTTGTAGGTTAGAATCCAGATAGGCGCTTTTTTTGTGTGAATTATTTCATCACCATTGCTCTCAAAAACGATGTAGAACATCGTGAACATCATGATTTATAACCAAAATTGCGAAGACATGTTTCACTTAGTTGAGGAAAAGGATCGCCAGGATATCATTTTATAATCAATGAGCTTGCTCAAAGTCTTCTGTTGTTGAACTTACTTCGAATTAATCAAAATCAACTGGACTCTCCTAAGTCCAACTTAGTAAATTCGAAGAACGCCTTAACATTTTTGGGTGATGTTTTGATCGTTAATTTTTATGAGATGAAATTAAAAAACGATGTTCAAAATTTTATCGAACATTACTAATTCTTTTATCTAAATTCTTATATATCTACTATAGATATGTACACATAATAAATTGTTATAAAACAAAGTCACTTTTTGTATTTGTCTGTGTGACCGCTTAGTTCCTCCAAACTACACTGACTTTGATGCTGTTTTCAGCCTAAATTTGAAATTGATGTGAAATTTTGATGTGTTGATATGTCACTACATCAGTACATTATTGCACTAGTATGAGTGGGGCGAGTTTCTAGCCACCAAACCAGAATATTCATCCACTATACTATATAGTAGATAACTATACTAGTATAGTGGATGAATAATCTGGTTTGGTGGTAGACCTGTTTTATACAAGAATCTCCGAGATAGCCTTTGTAGATAGTAGTCTGAATACATCGTCACAAAGCTGCGCTTGCGACCAAAGAAATCCCACATTTTGCTTATTGAACACGTAACAGTTACGACATAGCCTCCGAGCTAACCGGTCGTCCACAAGTGGCCAAAATTTACGGCAATGTGGACCTTATTGACTATTTTATTCGTGATTGTTTGTGGAACTGTGTCCGAATCACAAATTTGCGACTTCGAAAAAAGTGTGGAACTAGTAAATCGTACGTATGCAGGTCATACATTCAGGAGCAATGAAACTTTCGTGGATCCCAAGACCAAGACGGAAAGAGGATGTGTGTGCCTCAAGGGGATATGTGCAAGGAAATGCTGTCCATTCGGTCTGGTCTACAAATCTGATTCAAAAATGTGTGTCGAAAATATAACGACATTTGATCCACCTGTGTTGGAAGAGAAAAATAGTCAATTTATATTCAAGGAAGGATTTAATGCTACAAAGGAGTTTATTTTCATAATTGGTAAAATGGTCTGCGTCAGGGATGACGGAGAGAGGAGACTGCCAGTATATCCGGCTACTCAACATTTCAATTTGACAACGGTGAGACGAAATACATTGCCATATTTTTTATTGTTAATCAAGCATGATTAGATCTTAAAATCACGACCAGGCTTCCGCTAACTTGTCATTAAAATACGATTGTTTTGAAGGTCACGAGTTCTTATAAAAGTCAGCCGAATGTTGTTTCATTCGGCTGTTTAGAACTTATTATTTGAACTAGCGACATGACCCTGCTACATACAGATTTACTTGACATAACATAGAATTTATGTGTAATATGTCAGTTTAATGCAAATGTTAGTGCACTTAAACCTTCCGGAATAGGTTCTCTAAATGATGGTGAAAATCGTATCAAAGTTGGTTGCGTAGTTTAAAAAATCAACGCTGTCATAGATACAGACCCGAAAAGTGACTTTAATATACAATATGTATTTAAGAGATGTGCAGCCTGTTTTTAACTTATCCATATTATTATACTAATATTGTATCATCTACTCCTCCGTTCCTCCTGGACTGTGTCTATATCTCTACTAATTTATAGATGTGAAAGTTTGTGAGGATGTATAGATGTTTGTAACCCTTTCACGCAAAAACTCCTAAACGGATTGGGATGAAATTTAGTACACACATAGTTTATAACCTGTAACTTTTACCCCGGTAGTTCGTTCCCTCGGGACAATGTCCGACCTCCACGCAGACGAAGCTGCTCGCAAAAGCTAGACAATACATGACATTTATTTTTTCATAGATCACTGCCACAAATGAGCAAAAAACTATGTTGAGTTGTGAATAGCGTTTCGGCCAATTCCGGTTTGATGACGAGTTACCGGTGATTAAGACTATTATGAATTAAACCTGCATGATATAAAGCAAATAAAAAGGTAAATGGCTCTTGTGAAGTCCGGGATCGAGACTCGAACGAAATGAAAGATCAAGGATATAGGTAGCTAGCCAATGGAAATTTTCCAGGGGAACATACTACCGGAATAAAAATAACATAAGTCCAAACTCAGGACATGGCCTATTCATCCAATTCTATTCAACCGTTAAAACTTGAAAAAGTAACAAATAGACAGACAGATGAATATTTTTATTAAAATAATAGTTTAAAAAAACTAAAAAACACGCTTCCATGGAAAACCAAACTAAAAAGTACAAAATAATGAAAAAAAAGCGTGGGGTGCTTTTAAGGTATTTTTTTATTGATATCAGGCACCCCACGCTTTTTTTCCATTATTTTGTACTTTTTAGTTTGGTTTTCCATGGAAGCGTGTTTTTTAGTTTTTTTAAACTATTATTTATTTTCTATTTTTTAGGGTATTTCGAATTTTGAGACGTATGTCAGCGTAGTTTGTGACTGTTTTTTTGCTGTCCTGGTAACCCAGGCAAGGATAATGGCACAAATTTATGAAATTATTGCATTGTCATCGGTCCTTGACAGGTGTGCAAAGTTTGAATGAAATCTGGTCGTTTAAAGTGGGTCAAAATCGCACTATAAGGAGTCGGTTACCAACAAACATACAAATATACAAACATACAAATATACAAACATACAAGTGAAGCTAATATAAAGCGTGTAAAAATGCAAATGATCTTTTTATGCATAAAACAGGTTTTTATGATTTCAAGGCCCGCTTGCACAATAATCCATAAATATAATATATTAAGGCACGGCCTAAACATGGGATACCGTTAAGGTTCCCCCAAACAGGCGCTTCGCGGCTTTCTATGAAATCTTACACATCGAAATTGTTCTACAAATGTCGAGTCGCGTCGTCGCGTTACGCTTGTCTGAAGAAGCCTTAAAGTGCTTAGTTTTTGCCGTACAATTATGCGTACTGGTAGACAGTACAAGCCAGAAAAAAAATAGTGTATTGTCAAATGGTTAAACAAAAGACTTAATTACTAAAAAATATGTAATAATTATAATAAAACTAGCTGACCCGACAGACGTTGTCCTGTCTCTTTGATGATATTTGAGCACGCATTCTGTCAATTCTATGTCAAATGTCATAATGTTACATTAAAAAAGTTTACATTGTCCTATTATATGGTTGTTAAGTATTTTTAAATAAGTATTCTTAAATTTTCTAATTTCCCGCGCACTATTTAATTTTTTTTTTCATAAGAACCTTCTCCTGACAATTACAAACACAACAACAACAAAAAAAGTGAAATCGGTCCAGCCGTTCACGCGTGATGTCGTGACCAAGGGAAATAGGGATTCATTTTTATATATATAGACTAGCGGACCCGACAGACGTTGTCCTGGCTCCTTGATGATATTTGAGCACGCATTCTGTCAATTCTATGTCAAATGTCATAATGTTACATTAAAAAAGTTTACATTGTCCTATTACATATTATGGTTGTTAAGTATTCTTAAATAAGTGTTCTCAGATTTTCTAATTTTCCGCGCAATTTTTGAATTTTTTTTCATTCGGTCTCATAACATGAAAACGCTGAATCACGTTATTCTTAATTTCTTGCCATAGCTTAAATTTTAATGTATGAAATGATGAGTTTCCTACACAAACTTTCTTCCTCTATAGGATTAATTTAGAACAATCTACCAGAAGAATACCAGTATTTAACATGAAGCGACTGTCTATTTGTCGTCCACAACCCAGTAACTGGGTTACACCCACTCCCTTTGCTAAGACTGAGTGTCACACTTTCGAGCTTCTGATAACCCGTTACAACTGTCAAAGATTTACAAATGGCTGCCGGCTGGACTAAAGAGCCCGAGGCACGGAGGAGTCTCACTATATAAAGATGGTCACGCATTCATGGACCGACGGCGGCAAGAGGCTGTTTATCAAAACTTTATACATACAGGGAATTTTTTATCCAGTGCGCAAATTGTAACCATGAATTCAGCATAATATCATTCTAGACCCCCTTGCGCACAAATTTTTCGTCGGTTTAAAAAAAAAAATCAGCTGTTTCATAGAAAAATGCAATACCTACAGGGTCAAAATGTATGGAACAGCAGATTTTTTTTTTTTGTATAACCGACAAAAATTTTCTACACTGGGGTGTCTAGAATGATATGCTGAATTCATGGTTACAATTTGCGCACTGGATAAAAACTTATCCTGTATAAATATACATTACAAAGGCAGACTCAATGATAACACAACATCCTAGTACGACGTTGTGCTCTTGTTGACCTTGAGCTAGTCGGAGAAACCAAATGACATTAAAAATGTTCCTGTGCATAAGTTTACGAAATTTTATTGTCGTCGGATCGCATATCGATATTTTAGTCTGGTCGTCGAGAGAATGCGTTCTTGACACACGTCACTTTCAAACAAACTAAATAACGAATACTTACGTGTTAAGCGAATTTAATTTAATTTATTCTTTTCTTTATTATTTTGACTGGCCTGTTAGTCTAGTGGTTAGTGACCCTGACTGCTAAGACTGAGGTCGTGGGTTCGATTCCCACCCAGGACAAATCTTTGTGTGATGAGCACAATCATTTGTTTATTTATTTAACCATTTATGTACACACATATATAAACAGACAAGAAGAAAAGAACAGAAAAAAATGTACAAAGGTGATGCGGGGTGTAATTTATCTATAATATGTATGTATTTAAAAATATATAAGTATGTTTATCAGTTTTCAGGTTGCCATAGTACAGGCTCTGCCTAGTTTGGGATCAGATAACGTTGAGTTGGTTGTCCCAAGATATTTATTTTATTTATTTATTATTTACTAGAAAGAGCAGTTATTGCTAAGTGATAACCGGCTGGGACTTACGAGTTGTCGGTCGTAGGACTCCTGACAGGAGCTTTAAAAAAAAATTGGCCGTTTATGTTCCACGAAGGTCTCCCTACTTTTTTTCCACGTCTCTCTAACTGGAGCTGCCAAGAACCAATCTTTATTAAAAAAAGTCCAGCTCATCCCACCATTTTCGACAGGCGCCTTACTTTGCGTAAATTATTTCATCACCACTGCTCTCACAACGGGGAAAGAAAATATCGTGTGAAACCAGCATATCCTAGAAACAAAAATCTAAAACATGTGATATCTACCAACCCTCACTGGGCCCGTATGGCCCACTGCCTCTTATAACGTGGAGGCCTATGTCCCACCCGTAGGAGCATTAGATATAGGCGGATTAGGGGGCGTCCATTAATTGTTAAAGTCAAAGTTAAAATTCTTTATTGTGAGACAGTGGTTACAGAGCTGTTATTGAGATATTTTGGTGTGCGTTTGCACTACTTCACCATGTTAGGCATACAATAGTTTAAATAATTTGTTATCTTAGACCTAAGTTTTTGTGATATATGTAAATTCAACTAGATTGCGTGAGGCTATTTTGGATATTTTTCGAACTCCCCAGCCCCCCGCTGAGATGTCGTGGGATTGCTGAAAATTATCACACGTGAGATTTTTCAAAATGTGTAAATAGGTATTTCACTTTGTGCTTGTGTTGTGTTCGGCTGGCTTGTGGCGTTGGGATTACCGCGTAAATATATTAAAAGCAATAATTAAGTGATTTTTTCCTAGACCCCCACGTTATTTTGGGTGAGATTCGGCTTGACACCTCTCCCCCACTTAAACACCACGTAATTGATGGACGCCCCCTTATGCTAGAATTGTCGAACGACAGCTATCAGGAACGCATTTTTTCGACAGCCTGACTGTAATAAACTTATACTTGACAGCAATAAGCCATAAATCAACTGATAAAATCTAGAAACACGATAATTACAAAATATTCATATTAGTAGGCAATACTTAAAAGCTATCACAGTTCACAAAATATGTTGAAGTCTTAATAAAAATATTCGTCCAAAAACATAGTGTTAGTTACCATAGTTTTATTCCAAGGGGAAAACAACAAAAAATAAAAACTGCTATAAAAATCTGTTGCATCATTGCGTCTGCAATTAGAAACACTTAGGTACTAACCTTATCCTTGATGTTGGTTAACTGTGATCACGCAAAAAATAACTGTCATTTGTCTAACGATATCACGGTTCAGTCACGTTGGTAGTATTATTGTTTTACGTTTTTTCGTACAAATTGTAATTTAAGATGATTCTGTGGTACCTACCCAACTTAATATCGATATCGTTTTTGTTTTGTTGTCGTTATCGTTCGTTGTTATCGTTATGGTTATTCTTGCAGCAAAAACTTTGTGAGTA
Source organism: Aporophyla nigra (assembly GCA_947507805.1). Taxonomy (NCBI): domain Eukaryota; kingdom Metazoa; phylum Arthropoda; class Insecta; order Lepidoptera; family Noctuidae; genus Aporophyla; species Aporophyla nigra. The sequence continues at coordinate 6,309,774 of OX382305.1, forward strand.
CCTACCCTTTTTACAAAAATCACGCGGCCGCAGGAGTAGGTATTAAATTTGGCACAGTTAAAGCTTATAAGAGAGGAAAAATAGTTCGAATATTTAATTTGATAATGCAGTATAAATACATTAAGTTTTTGTAAAAAATATGGTAGAAGTTGGACCACTTCTAATTATAATAAAACAGTGACTTTATTGATAATATTCTTCAGAAAGGTCAATTGTCTAGTACCTACTCGAAACCGGTGTGCATGTATAATTAGATGTATGAATTTAAACGAAGCAAAACAAGAATGTAAGGATTAGAGGTGTACTCGTCTATTCGGCATAAACGGACATTTTGGTTGTGCTCCTTATCGGCCGAATAACTCCGTTTGACTGCGGAGGTACTCGAAAAGAACCCATAAACTGAGATCTTTGACCCATCCTACTAATAATATTATAAACTCGAAAGTTTGTATGTATGGATGTATGGATGTCTTGATGTATGGATGTGTGGATGTTTGTTCCTCTTTCACGCAAAAACTACTGACCCGATTTAGATGGAATTTGGCACATAGATAGTTTATAACCTGGAATAACACATAGGGTACTTTTTATCCCGGTAGTATGTTCCCGCGGGATAATTTCCGAACTCCACGCGGGCGAAGCCGCTGGCAAAAGCTAGTTTAAAATATTAATGCAGTTTCGTCATTGTCACAAATATCATGCGCAAAGAAGAAACAAACCGAACACACGTAATTAATTTATCAGTCTCTCGTGGCAACAAATTTTCGATTAAATACTGGTCTAAATCTATAGCGATGCTACTTTTCGGATCTTCATGCTGTTGCGACGCTGTTGATGCTAATTCCTGGTAGCAATGCCAAAAACCTTGCATGGCATTGGTCTATAATATTTTACTCGGTTTGTTACAACAAATATCAAGCAATACTCGATACCCAGTAACCCAAAAACTTGTACTTGGCGTATCTCCATTTAGTAGTTTATGTGTTTTTTAATCAGCCTGTTATATCGATGAACATGAACTTTTTAATTACGTTTATACGTACCTAATTAGAAAGTTCATGTTCATCGATAGAGCTTATGCTAATAATGAGGTTTTTTTTAGCACCCCATAAAACGGGAGTAAAAAAACGTACATCGAAGCCGAGAGTCATTTATACTCCCATCATGTTATTGAAGGTCACAGTTTCATTTTTTTTAAATTATTTGCACACAAAAACAAGTTTTAAATATCATCACTTAAACTTAATATCGAAGGCAATAAAGTATTTATTGCTAAATTAAAAAGATGGCTCCGACTGCGTGAAATTGCATTGGTATAGTATTAAGTTTAAAAGTCAAATTCTTAAAATATTTTTTTATTGTTTTCATCTTTTTATAGCTCACTTTTTATACAGTCGGGTTTAAGATTTTTAAAATTATTTTTTCGGGAATCTTTTCAATCATTCTTTCCATAGAAATTATAACCTGATTTAGACTGGTTAGAACTTCTTAAAACAGAAAATCACCAAATCGTACCAGCCGTTCTCAAGTGGACGCACTTACGAAAGATCAACATACAATTTTCATTTATTACAACATAAATTTTTTTTTAGAGAGTATTTTTGTTTGAGACAAATCCATTTCCAAAAGCAGTCTTTCCAAGTCGTATCGTATTACCCAGTAACTCAGTTGTGGAGATCAGATACGCAGTTGCTTTATGTAAAATACTGATAGGTATTCAGCTGTATCTGGTTTGACTAGAAACCGACCACAACATAGTTAGTAAAAGGCTAGGGAGATGATGATGATAGATCAGTTACAAAAACGAAATTCAAAAAATCTATAATGAACGTATCATTTCCATAAAAAGAACTGTTGGGAGATACAGGGCTCTCAATGATTCACCATTTCTATACAAAGATAAGCAAATACGTAGAAGATAGATAAGTAAATAACAGGCGCATTACGACATAGTAACACAACAATTGAAGGGTAATAGAAATAAATACGATAGCGACCTTCCGCAGCAATTAGTTTTAAAACATGTTGATTCACACAACAATAGCTCACTGTACTTAAACTGAGTATTGCTCATGCCCTCATGGCGACTCGTAATATTGTATGTTGAAAGTGAAATAAAGGCTACCCCAAACAGGTGTGACACGATTTTGTCAAACCAATTTAATATGAAGATTTCATGGAAATTCTTCGACAAGAGTTGCGTCGTCATGCCAACACTGCCTTAATGATGGCAATTAAGTTTAAAAATAATACTGGCTTTTTTGGAACGAAGTTCCTTATGGCGCGTTGCGAAAGGGGGCTAGACGGGAATTAAGAGAAAAAGTTGTAACGGTACTTTTTAACCGACTTCAAAAAAGGAGGAGGTTTCTCAATTCGACCGTATATATTTTGTTGTTTGTATTATTTGTTTGTTGTTGTTTTTTTTTTTTTTGTTGTGAGTAGAGAGGGAGGGAGAAAGGGTAGGAGGGAGGTAGAGAGGGAGAGAGGGCGGGAAAGAGAGGGAGAGAGAGGGAGTGAGGGAGAAAGGGAGAGAGAGAGGGAGAGATTTTTTTGCGATTGTTGCGAAAGGGGCAAGAGAGAGAGAGAGAGAGGGAGAGAGAGTGAGAGAGAGGGAGGGAGAGAGAGAGAGAATATTTTTGTTGAGTGTATACAGGTTCTTTGTACATAATAAATAATAATAACAATCATGAATCCTGGAAAGGAACTTCGTTCCATCCAGGTATCTCTCAAGTTTTTCTTGCTTTGCCGATCCCAAAATGAAAAGAAAAGGCTAAGCAGATGACGATCTAGGTTGTAACCCCTTTTCTAAACCTTTTACCTTTCTCACAGTCCATTCATCGTATCTTTGGTCTTCCTACTAGTCTAATATCCATCCACATTCATACTCATACCTCGCCTGACGACATCTTTCATTACTTACAGCACCTTTACTTATATATGATAGACAAAGACACAATGGCCCTTTTTTTTTGGATGGTAAATCATCAAATGACTTCTCCCTTTCTGGGAGGAGCGGGAAGGCCTGTCAGACTTACTGACTAAAACCCACCCGTTTTCCTTCAGTTGCCTGTATGCCAGGGCCACGGTCTTTCGAACGAATCTCGCGACCCTGGCAGCACACAATGCTTTCAATTGGGCAAGATTTAGGGCCAGAGTAGGCCCTATCAGCAATCACAAAAAAATTGTGGATGTAACTATGTGGTATATGAAGTAATGATAATAAATAAAATAATAATGACATGTGGGATGTGGACTCAGCAATCATTGTGCCGATAGTCATTACAGCCAGCCAAGAGCCTCGACCAACACCTGAAGAGGCTCTCGTTGAACGGTTGGATCAAGGGCTTGATTCAGAAAGCGGTACTTCTGGACACGGCTCGTATTGTCAGGAGGTTCCTCTCTCTGGAGCCCTGACCGCCGGTAGCTTGGACCCTGTTCCCGATACCAGTGGGCTACTATTTTTTATATTTTTAAATGTTTTTTTTTTTAACTAATATTTAAAAATATAATGTATAAGAATGTTCAACTGTAATAAAGGGAAAAATAATAATTCGGTATTGGGCCAAATAATAACGCTGGAAACTAAATAAACTCTAAGCCGTATCATTATCATCCTGTAATGTTTACAGGCAGCTTTTCGGTGAGGAGTGGGTTCTTATTCACCACGCGGGCCCAGTGGGGATTGGTAGATGTCTCATGTCTTCGAAATTTTGGTTCTATGTCGGCTTCCTCACGATGTTTTTCCTCACCGTTTTAAGATCAGTCAAACCTAAGACCACTCGTATATCACGGTAAAATCCACTGGGCTACCACTGCTAAACTGTATCCGCTTTGTTAATTTGGTTTTTAGTACAATTCTGTTCCCCAAATGTACGGAATACAAATATTTAACGACACAAACTTTTATCTAAATTATTAATGCCATTATAGAGTGATATAAGACTCATTTAACGTTATTTAAACATCGTTATTGGTTCATAATTACGTTTTTAGTTCAATGTGTTCCTTTATAGCAACCGTAAAATTATTACTTAAGAATTAATTTATCTACTCTCTATTAGTATCGGAAAAAAGACTCCCTTACTTGGCCTCCCCACCACAGAATTTTTCCACAGTCACCATGGTTGGTGATCGGTGTACCTACCCACAGATGTCGTAAAAGTAATTATTTTAGTCGAAATGCTTCCACTTTTGCACATGTGGCCCAAGCTCCTACACTTGAACAGGTTCTGCCCTTCCCTCATTCAGCGAATTCACAAGACCATCGGTCCACCTTGCGAGAGGCCTTCCATCCAAAGATTCTAGAGTGGTTTCCGCGTGTCGGATAATGTCGGATAATGATATCCGACACGCGGATGCCACTCCAGAATCTTTCGGCCCCATCGGCCAACTATTCTGCGAGGAGTGTGATCAGTCACTTAAGTTTGGCAATGCTTCTGACTATGTCGGTTACCTTTGTTCTGTTGAGGATCTCTTCATTCCTGATTCGATCACTGAAATTGAAAGCATGGCCTTCTCCATTGCCCTTATAGGTGATTTTTTGCCTTCCTATAAGGTCCATTGCAAACGGCCACGTTAGTTCGGTTAAGTGTTTAGGTAGGTAGGTTAAGTACAACATCGAGAAAGAGGTCAACCGTCGAATCCCACTCGGCTGAGTCGCGTTCAGAAAGCTACGCAATTCTTTGACCTGTGCGTGTCGCCAGTGATGACATATTGACACCTAAATTCTTTCTTTAGCTTTATTTATCTTTTTTGCTTATTATTATAATATAATATATATTATACCTACATTTTTATCATCATTTCAGCCGTAAGACGTCCACTGCTGGACATAGGCCTCCCCCAACTAGGGGGGGGGGGGAGTTGCCATAATCGCCACGCTTGGCAGGCGGGTTGGCGATTGCAGTATGGTAGTAAACTGCATAGAAAACGCTGCTGCCCATTCTCTAGTAACTAGTAACTACATTTGTATAAAACAAGTAAAATATAATTATTTAAGTTGTAGAAGAGCGGAGTCTCCTAACACAGGCTAATCTGCTGAAAAGGAGGCTCAAATCACTAGTTGTTAAGTTTACTTGTAAAAATAATAATATACATTAAAAAAAAAACAATTTTCAAATTCACAAAGTATTTCCTTTTTTAATTTTACGCCAGTAATTCAAATGATAACATTATACTAATGGTCACATCTCACCCCTAGAGTGCTTCGTTTACAATACAGTGATTTCATACCTGCCTCAAAGCGAAAAAAATTGTAAACAAAAGCACGCGGCAAGAAAAATCGTCTGCATATCAACAATTTATATGTAAGTGACCGATAGTATGAAGAGGCAGTTGGTATCTAGACACGCGGCAGCGTGTCAAGCCAAGTTCAAGTAACAGAACTGGTGAACAGCACCGTGTGTGAGAACTAGCCAAATCAGACCTTAGGCTACAATATATTATTCTAAGTTACAAGAAGAAATGATATTTTATGTAGTTATAAATAAATTTCAGGACTGACAATTGAACTTGGCACCCATTTACATCTCGCTTCTTTTGTCGTTGAAGTCAAGAAGCAAGGCATATATCATAATATTGAACTTGGCTCTCATTTCACATTTATTTTTTTGATGGGATAACATTTGTACATATGAGACGAGGGGCTTGTGTCTTTGTAATAACAGTCGCACTGGTTGATCAAACAGGTTAAGCTACGTTTTCGTTACGTTGTCGCTACCGGCCATGGTCGAGTCGATGGTCGGCAGCAAGGAGTCCTGGAACGCAGTAGTATCCTTCTGAGAAAGGTGCACCGGGCGTGCGGAGGGCGAATAACGCCCTCTTCCAGCCCCCCTAATTGGGTCCAGGGGTGACGGATCTGGGGACAGCCGTCGCCCCCTATTCCTTAGGACCCGAGATGGCACGTAGTGTTCCACGCGCTCCTATCTGTGATGTACGGGGGGGAGGAGGGAGTACAAAACTAAACCCCCCCCTAACGTGAGGAGGCCCGCAGAGGCGGTAACAGTCGAGGATCGCAGAAAACCCATTGGTCCCCGACGTAGGTGTGGGACGGAAGAGTCTGACAGACCCCTCCGCCCACCCCAGGACGGACGATATCCTTGAGGATTCCCTCACCGAGATAAAAAAAAAAGTTTCGTGCCCCGAAAAGCACGTTAAGCCGTTGGTCCCGGCTGTCATTCGTGGTTCTATCACAGTGGTTTTACCAGATAGACTGTTGCCCATGGACAATAATGGTATTCAACTGCATCCGAGTAAACTGGAAGCCGAATCCAACTTAGTTGGGAATGACGACTTACGAGTGTAGATTATTGTCAAATATCGTCAAATATGTATCTTGAGCATATGCAGGGTATATATACATTGTACCATTGTTCCTGCTATTCTCTGACACATCCCTATTACTTCACTAAAACTTTTAAAAATTATTTCGCAGGATGGCAATCTCTACGTGGAAATCCCGTCAAACATCCCGAATACGTACATCTACGGACCAGACAAGTATTGCATCGACACGTTTGTCTCCGACAAAACTACACCTCATCTTAACGCTCTCATCTGTTTCATCGCAAAACCTGAACACAATAACTATGCACTTAGCAGTAGCTGTGAGTATTTTCATTATTATATATACAATACGAGGCGTAGTAATGAATTTCCAGCTGAAAATTAAAGAGAAGTTTCAATTGTAGTCTTTTAATCAGCCAAAACCAAAACAGAAATGATTTGTGCATTAAAAACTATTTTCTACACTAATATTATAAAGAGGAAAAATTTTGAATTTTTGTTTGTTTGTTTGTAATGGATAAACTCAAAAACTGCTGAACCGATTTTAAATATTCTTTCACCATTAGAAAGCTACATTATCTGTGAGTAACATAAGCTATATAACATCACGCTACAATCAAGAGGAGCGGAGCAGTAATGAAAAATGTTGCAAAAACGGGGAAAATCGCACTGGTAGGCGATTCGACGCGACGGGAAGGGTCGGGGGAACGCGAAATTTAACGCGGACGAAGTCGCGGGCAGAAGCTAGTATGATAATATTTCGATTGTAGCGTGTGGAAAAATTTCCGTGAGGAAAGTTTTGAGTAGTATGAATGTTGGTGGCTATAAGATTAGGGGAAGAACAAATAAACAATGGTTTTTTTTTAATGGGAAATCATCACATGACGTCTCCCGCTATCGCGACCCTGGCAGGATAAACGATGGATGGACGGTGTGAATAATGATATGGATAGATAGAGGGTGACTACCGAGATAATTACTAACAGGGAAGTGTGGAAAAAAGAAACATATTGCGCTGACCCCTAACAAATTAGGTTAAGGGCAGGAAAAGGATGATGATGACTGTGTAGGAAAAATACAACATATCCTTTTTTTTTGGATGGGAAATAGTCAAATGACTTCTCCCGCTCAATGTAGGTATGACATTTGCGAATTAATAAATTAATAACGTAAAACCAACCGGTTCGTCAAGTTGGTTTTTCGTCATACAAATTTGACTGCGAATGTCTTACTTTATTAAAAATAGATAAAATTGTTTTTTTTTGTGCTTTCGTGGCTGTTACTGAGTTGCAAATTACTTATCTTTTTTTTTATAGTTCTGGACCCTTTCGATCCCACTTTGGATCCCATTTTCGAATGAATTCAAGGCAATCTCAGGTTGTGAGCAGGAGGCGTAATGGGGACGTCTCCCGCTCTGGGCGGGGGGGGAGGGCGTGTCAGACTTTTACTGACTAAAACCCACCCGAGTTCCATCAGTTACCCATATGCCATGGCCACGGTATCTCGTTTGAACAATCTCGCGACCCTGGCAGGATACAACATATCCTCGCTTTACAATTTCAAAACAAAATCGCGTTTGTTTATATAAGCTGAGTGAAATCACGAGCGGACTCGATTCACCCCGAAGTTAGCCGAACGTCACTTTAATATTGGTGAGCTTTAGGAATAGATCAAATGACGCGCGACAATTCACGAACATTATATTTATGGCGTGTACCGTGTGTTGCCGGACGTAAAGAATAACACCACCCCATTTCTTCCCGTGGGTGTCGTAAAAGGCGACTAAGGGACTTACTAGAGAATGGGCAGCAGCGTTCTCTATGCATTTTACCACCATACGGCGATCGCCAACCCGCCTGCCAAGCAAGGCGATTATGGCAAAGCCCGCCAAATTGAGCAGTCGTCGTCAATTCGTCGACTACTTTCGGCTGAAATGATGATATTTATGGCTCGGCTGAAGTTTAGGTTAGTTTGTGGCCGACTTTTTCCGACTTAGAAATCGTACTATGGACCTGATGCTCACCATAGTGCTTGCGACTACTAGACCAACAATTCAGAGGGAGAATGCTCCATGCGATACAGGGGCAGGCAATAAAATTTTAGTATTCTTTTGTAAAAAATGTCTCCTCTTACTTGAGTTTTGTGGCAAAAAGGCGATAACAATGTTGTTGGTGTTGTCAATGTTACTGATGATATTGGTGACGAATTGGTGTTTTCATCTAGTCTTTTGCAAACATAATATTGCGTCCGGTCCGTCTGTGTGCCCGTTGTGGATGTCACATCTATTTTTAAGCTACACTCTAACTAGGAATTGAGTCCTTTGAAAATAAAGTAAGTTTGATAAAGTATGTATAATTAAAAATTGGTTTTAGTATTCGTATTACGAAACAAGTGATTGATATATGACACGACGAAATTGATTAGACATTTGAAACGTCAAAGGAGAAAGCTATAACGTTGATGAAGATGCCCGAATCGATTGGGCGCCTTAGAATTTTAATGATAAAATATTTTAGCGTCTCATTTTTGCATTTCTCATTTACCGTTGCAAAAACTGTTATTCGATTGCTTTGCCCATGACTTGGTGATGTTTTGTTATAATATGTTTCGTTAGAAGTTGGTAATCAATAAATTTATTCAGGAATATTTTGACATACTTTCCCTGAAGAAAGCCTTTTCTATTAACCGTAATGAGGCCAATTGAGAGCCCACTGTAATTACCAATATTGCTGATACCTATTTTATGAGACTGTAGAGTGTAGACATATTATTCAGTGAAAGAGCTTGATAAGTGCAGAAGCCCATTACGCCTCTGCCAGGGTCGCGAGATTGTTCGAAAGAGACACCGTGACCCTGGCATATGGGCAACTGAAGGAACACGGGTGGTTTTTAGTCAGTAAAAGTCTGACACGTCCTCCCGCCCCGCCCAAGAGCGGGAGACGTCCTCATTACGCCTCCTGTTCACAACCTGAGATTGCCTTGAATTCATTCGAAAATGGGATCGAAAGGGTTCAGAACTAAAAAAAAAGATAAACAATTTGCAACTTAGTAACAGCCACGAAAGCACGAAAAAAAGTTTTATGTATTTTTATTAAAGTAGGATATTCGCAGTCAAAGGGTCTCACTGGGTTGCCATATGAAATCTGCACTGGCGTCTTTTTTGACATTGGTGCCTTAATTATGTTGTTAGTTGTTGAAAAAATTTTGGGCCAATTATCAAACCGCTAGCTTCTTTAGTTTTTGAAAAATAGGGGTTGCAACCTCAAACTTGAATGTTTTTTTTCTACGAAACTACAATAGATTTTAAAATGAAACTAACGTGACATGAAAGCTACTTAATAGATTTACATTTCACATTTTTCTCATAATTTTTCAACCATCTATAGGGCAGAACCAAATGTGTTTTAAAAATTAAGGGTGGTTTTTCGTGGCCATTTTTCGAGGTACACCGACCAAATAAATTACATAAATGACGTATGTATCCACTATAATATATAACAATTACATAGATGTGTCATGGTTGGAACATATTCAAAAGAATAAAAGTTTTCAATAGCTAAGTACACACGACTACAGGTCAAGCTGTACATTTCCAGTTTTAGCTGACCTCGCACTGCACACGTAACGACATCAATTGGGGCTAAATAGTACTACCAAATTTTTGATATATCCGTGTTCATAACCATATTAAAGTTAATAATAATACGTCATAAAAGTAACAGTGTCTGTGTTGTTTCAAAATGTTGTGATAATGATTATAATGTTATAAAAATCGCTTTCTATTGATGATTGATTCACCATCATCATCATCATCATGATTTCAGCCGAATGGCGACCACTGTTGGACGTAGCCCTCCCGGAATTTGGGGGGATTGCCATAAACGCCACGCTTGGCAGGCGGGTTGGCGATCGCAGTATGGTGGTCAAATGCATAGAGAACGCTACTGCCCATTCTTTACTACATACAGAATTCGTTGACTTTATTTTCCCTATAATATATTGTTTAATATTAACTAAATTTATCTATAAGCGTAAACAAAAAACCGAAGAGGCAAACAAAACAATTAATGAGTTTGAAAGATCAGCCTATGTTCTGTTTGGTCAAAGATCAATCTTATTGACCAACCTGTCAATAACAACATAGGTTAATAAAAACATTAATCACCCTGTCACTTCAACCCAATAAATAACGCGTTAATAATGTTTCCAGGCATGCTGATCTCCTGTTTCTTCATCCTTCTGACAGTAGCGGTCTACGCATGGCTACCGGAGCTCCGCAACCTTCACGGAATGGTTCTAATGGCCTATCTCCTCTGCTTCTTCGTGGGTTTCCTGTTCCTGGCAATCATGCAGATCCTTATTGTGCGGAGTCAAATCACTCAAATTCCTTGCACTGTTCTTAGTAAGTATTATTGAACAAAACTTATTTACTCTATGAAGCTGGGTTTTCCCTACTGTGCTTCGCGCATCTTCTTTGTGTTTACATTAAAGGCCCTTTCAGCGTGGATAAATTCGTTTGCCACTTAAGCAGTTACTGAACTCAGAAAAGTGTACAATCGCATTCAGCAAGTAATGATAGATTTCAGTCTAACTAAAAGCGCGGTGTTGTGTTGATATTTCGATGTTCGACAAGCTATGAAAACCCAATAGAGCGCTATAAAAAAAACCTGATTAGAAGATCTCGATACATTCATCTTTGTCACATGTTAGTTAGCAAACGGCTTCATTTAATAATGGAGTATAGTTCGGTCAGGAGTTTTGTATATATTTCTTCAAGTTCTTGTGGAATAACCCCTTTAACAAAACCACTAGGACAAACCAGCTACGCTGCACGCAATAAGTTGTGCACGAACATATTATAGTGGATATCAGAAACACTCCGTATTGAATAAACAGCTTATGGTGGAGACGTGTTATGTCTTAAATACTGTGAGGGTTTAGACCACCATGTTACTTTCCGTAGGTCACACCGAAATAGTGGTAGAAAGAGAAGATTTCTTTGCGGTATATCAACATAGGTACCTAACTATGTGTATTCTTCAAGTGTGAAAAGCAATCTAATTGTTTGTTGTTTACGATCAGAAGCATAATTAATTCTCGTTTGCAGGTTTTGTTTTATATAAATTCCAAATTAGTGTGCTTACGTCAAACATTTTAATATCGCCATATTATTTTTCTTAAATTCGTTGTTTTAACCTGGCGCATTTAATATTAGTTAACGGGAAAAAAAATGGTAATTATCACGTGTTTGTAGACGTCGGTCACTATTAATTTAGTATTTTACGAGCTTGTTTTTAACAAGAATATTAGATTTGAATATTTGCGTTTAAGAATTTCCTCCTAATCGATACTGCAGCTCAATATTAAAAAAATAGACTAAAAGTTTTTTTGTTTTGGAAATTCCTACGTAAGTGGTTATATGCTTGTTTACACTAACACTAGGTGTCAACTAAATGGATCACTAAATAAAAGCGTGCTTGTGGATTTTAAATTTTCGACGGTCAGCGGAGCGTTGTGATTTGAGTGTTTTCTATAGGTATAGTTTTTGGGAAGACTGGCAGTCATTTTTACCAATTAGCTTCCTCATGTTACTTCTTGCGTTTGTTTGCAATGAGTTAACGTTCGTCGAGCACTGGTGGCGTAGTAGTATCGGCATCAACTTACGAGTTAGTTCTAAACCAGGCAGGCACTTTACTTTGTGTATCTATTTATCACTTCTCTCAAAACCGGCATGTCCTAGAAACAAAAATTTGAAGACATGTGACTTCCACCAACTCGTCTTGCGTCCGCGTGGTGGATATGGCCGACTTCTTTTCACACAGGTCTGTGTCCCACCAGTAAGGAACATTATAGGCTTATAAAATTATGTACATGTATGAAAGTATGTAAGTTTGAATGTAGGAAGTAATCTCTGGAAGTACTGATTTGATTTCAACTTACACTGGCAGAAAGCTACACTATTTCCGAGTGCCACAGGGTATATTTTATAATATAGTAGCCTACCACACACACTAAGGCGCTCCACCCACTGCACCGCGCCCCGTCGCGTAGCGCGGGATGGCAGATTTTACCATTGTATGCAAGTATCTCAATTTATATAGAAATCACGCTTAGCACAACACACTGCCGACGCGGAAATGCGCGGGAAGGCGCCCCGTGCGTTATACGTAGCTCCGCGCACCGCGGCGGGACGCATCTTCAGTGGGTGAACCACCTAAAGGGTAGAGGTGGAAGGCACTAGACCACGTGGATGGTCACCCATGAGATAGACTGACCAAATTAAATCCGTAGTGGGCGATCCATTGTATAAGTGCACATCATTCCAACCGAAAGACATCCTCTGCTGGACATAGGCCTCCCCCAAGCTCCGCCACTTCGGCCGGTGGACCAGTTGGCCGAAGAAGCCGAAAGGTTTTGGAGTGGCAACCACGTACCGGAAGACGTAGAGTTGGAAAGCCTCCAACAATGTGGACCGATGACCTTGTGAAGGCAACAGGAATCTGCTGGATCCGGGAAGCACAAAACCGTTCGATAAGTGCACATACAATTCCGAAAATCGTGAGAATACCGCGAAAACGTGAGGCCAATAACACAGGCCCTTCGACATTAAATTTCAAGAGAACCACCACTGAGAGACCACTCTGACAAGAGTGTTACCAAGAAGAAGAAGACTACCACGTGGGCATAGTCGCGGGCATAAGCTATCTTATTAATTACTCGTGAAACCATCAAAGTAGAGATTATGGAATTCAACTTTTTTGTAATACAGGAAAAGAAAATAATAAGTAACAACTGTAACTGCACGATTGAAATGAAAAGTCACCGTCGGTTTTTCCTTACGTGTAATTATTACCTACGTTTCAATGCCCTTGTCTTATACGCCATGTTATCTTGGCTCCGATGTACGTAACCTTTGCTGCAATCATTAAGCATGAAGAGTAGGTAAGCTATTCGTGATAATTTGTTAAGATTGTAGTATTTTTAACACGCTTTTATTAGCTTCATACGTATGTTAGTATGTTTGTATGTAATGGAAACTTTGAACTTAATTTTTACCTGTTTCAAAACGTCGGATTAACTCGAAATTTGGCTTACTTATCAAGGACCGATGACAATACAATAATTGTGCCATTACCCTTGCTGGGGTTACCAGGATAGCAAAAAAAACTACGCTGATATACGTTACAAAATTCGAAACACCCCAAAAAATTGAAAATAGATGAAAAAGCGTGAGGTGCTTGAAACTTCAAAAAGCACCCCACGCTTTTTTCCATTATTTTCTACTTTTTAGTTTGGTTTTCTATGGAAAAGTGTTTTTTTAGTTTTTTAAAACTATTATTTTTAGTTTAATTTTTCAAATTTTAGTGGGTTCAGGAAAAAAAATTACATGATTTTCTAGGGGTATGAGAAACAGGGTGTAAAGTCCATTCAACCTCCGTAGAAAAGGGTAGATCCTCCGACCACAGGTGTCGTGTCTGGGGGCAACTGCCCCAAGACTGATGTCGGGACGTTGTATATAAGCTAGTTGCGCGGTAAACTCTGCTTGCGCGATTCAGGATTTGCATGACGTCAGTGTGATGCATGATCCGCATATACTGGTGTAGATGCCGCTACAATTTAAATCATCCAACAAGCCAGTTTCTTTTTGGATTATGAAGTCCGCTATTAAACAAATGATTAATGATTTTATTTCTATAAGTACGTTTGTACAAACACTTTTACATGTCCATGATATTTTTTTAAACTAGATGAGGACGGCGTCTCCTAACTGACTGCTCTGAGAAGAAACGCCGAAACAAACTCAGAGGTCACAGTCTTTTTTAAAGTCCAGACTTAATCTTGGTCACATCATGTGCAGACCATGTAGATTGGTGACTGAAATGGTCTTTTGAGGAAAGAACCACACAGATTGAGTGGACCTGTCCAGTCAGTGCAAGCATTTGTCAGTAATCGTGTAGCTCAACTCGGAACTTAAGGAGCTCAAAGATTTGACGAACAATACCAAAGAAAGGACATTAAGTAGTCCGTTTTCATTTAATCATCATCATCATTTCAGCCGTAAGACGTCCACTGCTGGACTTAGGCCTCCCCCAATTTGGGGGGCTTTGTCATAATCGCCACGCCTGGCAGGCGGGTTGACGATCGCAGTATGGTGGTAAAATGCATAGAGAACGCTGCTGCCCATTCTCTAGTAAGTCCGTTAGTCGTCTTTTACGACACCCACGGGAAGAAATGGGGTGGTGTTATTCTTTACGTCCGGCACCACACGGTACCACGTGGCGTCCTCAGCCACGGTTTCATTTAATACCAATGCGTAATGAACTTGTGGCTACGTGACACGTAACTATACGCACATAAATATTCATGATACAATAATATACTTATACCTATAAACAATATTTACACTGAAGTAATCGAAATTTTCTGACGTCGGGGTCCGATAATAGACGATACTTCGACCTCACGGGTGTTGTGTCTGCTGAAAACTGGCCGCCTGTGTCACGTGGTCGTTTTTGCGCCTCCGAAGGGGGCGCGAGGAGTCGGTTTGGGGGCTTTTGGCCCCATGACCGAGGGATATTTCTCTCGGCCCCCAGAATTGAGGGCTCGTCTTTGGATTTTTCTCCCCCCCCTCCCGAGAGAGGGGGGTGGACTGCTCTTCGATGCACACCTACGCATCGAGAGGTATGCCTCCCCTCTGTGCGCTGAGGTGTGTATCTGGTGGTGTGACAGTAGGAGCGCCCTAAGTGCTTCTCGACGCCCGTGCGACCAGGCCCCTGCCGGGTGAGATCCCTAGTTACATAGGGAAGGCCCAGCAAAGGCCGATCAAACAACAAGGGCGCCGGTTTTGTTTGGCGCTCCCTACAGTGGGTGCTGTCCCCGACCCCAACAGCGTGAATCAGAGCTAGCCGGAGGCGCTGCGGGTTTGGGGCGTTGTAGTGTGTGCCGAGCGACTTGACGTGTGTGTGCGTCGCTCGTGTGGTTCTCTGGCCGCCTGGTCGGAGGATCCTCCTTTTTCTTTGGTAATTGAGTGAACTTTACACTCTCCTTTATAAGTTCCTCATGCCTAAAATATAACGTCATCGAAATAAAGTTCGTAATTCAAAAATGGCTGCTGTATTTATGGGGGATGCGATAAGGTAGCGAGCAAAATTAAAATTTTCTGACGTTTCATGAGATACTGATTAATATTAATGATAATAATTATGTAAATACATACTTGTTACTGTCGCGAATTATATTTTAATCAACATACAATCTGACACTGACCAGCGATTTGCAAAAAAAACTTTTTCTTGACTTTCATTTTGACAGTTCTACAACATCCATTGCGTTATTTAAGTTGTTGAGCATATTTGTTTTTGGAACATACTGGCAATGGATTATCAATATCCTTTAAAATTATTCGGATTGTGAAAGAGAAAGAAAGAAAGAAAAGAAAAATATTTTATTTGAGACACGCACAGGACATAAAAACAATGAGAAGAACATAGAACCATTTACATTTAAGCTACAAATAACAAAATATTACTAAACAATATAAAAATAAAAGAGTAAGACCTGTGCGAGGCGAAAAGGCTCGTATCTCAGCATAATGCTGCGATATTTGTAAAATATAACTACCGTAGCGCTAGTAGGGCCCACTGTGAAGTGTTACTCTAATTAAATTAATTTAAAACTTCAGAAATGTATCGATTTCTAAACAAGACGACACAAAAGACAAGATTCTCTCACTTATTATTTATTTTAGAGTCACAAATTGTTTTTAAACCAACAAAAATAAAAAGAAATTATCAAGTCGACGTGAGTATTTTTTATTTTTATTAAATTATGACCATGCATATTTTTTTTGTTACAGCGTTCATTGTCTACTTCTCTCTTCTGGCAGCTTTCTTCTGGTTGAACGTCATGTGCTACGACATCTGGTGGACGTTTAGGTAACTAACTACCTACTTAAAATTATATCAACTTAACATGTTGTCTGTTTCTCTAAAGAGTCAGGCAGACTTTCAGCAACAGCAGCCGCTAACTCTCATTTTAACCGACTTCAAAAAAAGGAGGAGGTTATCAATTCAACTATATTTTTTTTTTAATTGTTTTTTTTGTATGTTTGTTACTTCTCATAACTTTTGACTAGGTGAACCGATTTTGATGATTCTTTTTTTATTTGATAGCTGGTGCTTCCCGTGGCGTCCCATTTTTCCATTGTTCCATTCAGACAATGGGATCTATGTGAAAACCATATAAGTCTTAAATTTGCATTAAGTATTTGCGTGACAAATGAACGAATAACGCGATTAGATTAGTGCAGGATATCTACCATAACTAAAAAGTTCAAAATAAAAACTTTTTATACAAAATTTACCACCGACTTCCTAAAAGAAACACAACAAAGTGATAAATTACTTTAATTTCGGAAGTCGGTGTCTTAGGATCTGTATTTTAGGTTTTTTGCCACCGACTTCCGAAATTAAAGTTATTTAAAAAGTTTTTTTCTTATTATGTTTAAGCCCCATGTCTGGACGGCTACGGAAGAATTCTTAAAGTAAATCAAAATCATTTGTTCAAACTAGGCTAAGTAAAAGCACTTTTTTGAACGCCAAGATTACATAAAGCGGTCCCCAAAAACGCCTACCTAATACTTTAACTGGAAAGAAAAGATCGCAATAAAAAACAGCGGAGCTGTCTGTTAAGTTAGAGGTTAGACGAACAAAAAACGATTTATACACCAGAGCATTAGCTTTCATGAGGGTTGATGTTCAATAGCCCAGATGATAGTAACTACCCGCATAAATGATAACTTTGAAACAATAGGTACCTACTTGATATTATAGGAACTTAAAAAAAACGTCAAATAGAAAAACAAAATCGAAAGAAGAAAGTTTTTATTTTCCTGTTCCTCGCAGAGATAGTAATTTTTATAGTTCCGTAGGTCCAAATGAAAAACGGAACACCTATAGGATAATTCGTTTATCTTTCTGACTGTCTTTTCGTCTATCATACAGATACAACTAGCTACGCGTCTGGCAGCCTGATTAAGTTGAATGTTGGTACCCATAACGTGTATTTGTGACCTATTATCAAGAGTGTTCCCTCCAGGTCTACGTCTATATTCTGGACAATCTTATGAAAAATCTGGAACCAGGATGTGATGTTTTTGTGAGCACCATATCCATCATTTCCCGTACCGAACTAGCTGTTAATAAAAAGCCTCATTATTATTTGTACATTTTTCAGTGGCAAACGCGCACACGGTGGTTCAGGGTCGCCAAAGAAACGTTTCATGTACTACGCCATATACGCATTTGGCGTTCCAACCGCACTGACTATCATACTCGGTGCTTTGGAGTTCTCTGATCTGCCCGTTTACCATGCACTGCTGCCCAATCTCAGATCACAGGGATGCTTCCTATATGGTTCGTATTATTCTTATGTTTAATTTGATTATACCAACGAAAAAATAAACAATCAACGATGCATTGCAATCAAGCTGCTATTACTTTACATTGAGCCTTAATATTTAATTGGGGCCGACTCAAAAATAGTGATTTATATTAATTTTGGAGCTTAGTCACAGTAAAAGGTATTTTTTTTTGTTTTCCAGTTTCGTTTATCGCAGATAAAAAAAAAATATTAAAAAAAAATCTTTGGGAGATTTTTTCTACACTTGGGGATGGATTTTGTTGGTCCATTTTGAGTAGATATAGATGGATGATACATGATGATGATAGATTTTGATAGATGTACCGTGTGGTGCCGGACGTAAAGAATAACACCACCCCATTTCTTCCCGTGGGTGTCGTGAAAGACGACTAAGGGATAAGTCCCTCAATGCATAAATGCATAGAGAACGCTGCTGCCCATTCTCTAGCTTACTAGAGAATGGGCAGCAGCGTTCTCTATGCATTTTACCACCATACTGCGATCGCCAACCCGCCTGCCAAGCGTGGCGATTATGGCAAAGTCCCCCAAATTGGGGGAGGCCTAAGTCCAGCAGTGGACCTCTTACGGCTGAAATGATGATGTTGATGATGATTTTGAATAATTCTAACTTCAAAGTATACTCTTACCAATAAGAAAAAAAAAACAAAACAGCCAGTCACTCCATTAAAAATCCGGTTAGATTAGAAATCAACCCCAACACAGTTGAAATAATGCTTGGCAGATGATTATGACTTTTACATTGTAATTTTAAATCGTTCTTGAAGCTTTTTTAGCCATTAGGTGCTAAGGTATAGTGAAGAGGTTGTTCAGTTGTAGTGAATTCATATAATTTGTTGTGGGCTGGTAACAATTGATGCGAATTCGAATATGAAATAAGTAATGAATCAATAATGAAACTCTAATTTCTTGCTGTTTAGCAAGAAATTAAAATGTAAATAAAAGACTTTGCGATTCCGTAGCATTTCCGTTCTCAAGCCATGTTCTTAAAATTTACAGGAAACAGCAAATTGCTGTACTTATATGGGCCGATTATACTTCTCTGTGTGGCAAACATGACATTTTTCGGACTCACTGCTTTCAAAATATGGAAGATCAAGAAAGAGACGAAGGTGCTGCGTAGCAAGGAAAGCTCCACACATGACCAGGACAGGAAAGAGGCTCAGAGGTAAGTTCCTAACCCTATTTTAAAAAGTCCAACGCTTAAAAGCATTCAACGCATTGCATTGGTGAAAAATAATGATGTTTTGATTTAATGCTGACGATAATACAATATGATATAGACTGGCCTGTTAGTCTAGTGGTTAGTGACCCTGACTGCTAAGACTGAGGTCGTGGGTTCGATTCCCACCCAGGACAAATGTTGTGTGATGAGCACAATCATTTGTTCTGTGTCTGGGTGTAATTTATTTATAATTTGAATGTATTTAGAAATATATAAGTATGTTTATCAGTTGTCTGGTTACCATAGTACGGGCTCTGCCTAGTTTGGGATCAGATAACGTTGTGTTGGTTGTACTAAGATATTATATATTATTATATTATATTATAATGGTGATGATATTATGGAAAAAAAATATAATCTGCCAATAACTTTCCCATAATTGATACAAAGGCCTTCTTTTTCGACTAGGTCTAAGGCCAATCCCCCGCTTCGGGGACCAAGAAGCCACGTGAGACAATGTCAACGACATCACTAGCCAATGGATGAAATCGCCTCATTCCTCCACTATCTGCAGCTGTACATCTTCCACTTTCAGTGACACCTTTCTGAAGGCTCTGCACCGAAACCCGAAGACGAAACTCTTCGGGGTGATCTCAATGCCAAACATCTCTCTTGAAACTGTAACACGACCTCTGCTAGAAGTTCAATCTTGTTCATCCTAGGTTTCACCACTACGATGAATTCGACCCATTTCCTTGGCAATCCCAGCCAGCTTCCCGATATTATCAATGTAGCGCTGTCTTAACCAGCTCACTCAGACCCAAATTATAATAAGCGAATGACTTATGCGTGCGTCGTTTTTGCGCACGCTAAGCTTTTCCACGTCCATAGGATTCAGACTCTTCAAAACAATTTACTAAGGAAGGTTACGAGAGCCCTGGTCTATGTCCGAAACGAGAATCTCCATCTAAATCTTAAATTGCCCACCATCCAGCAATTCATGAACCATTTTTCCAAGCGTTTCTTCGACTCTGCTTTGAAACCCCCGAGTTCCCTGATCGCGGCAGCCACCCGCTACACTCCCTCCCGCATTAGTAGGATTCCGACTGAGAGATACCGCAATAATTCCCGATGACGCTACAATCCTCCTACAGTAGAGTAGTAAGCTCACCAGCACTCTCAAGATCCACCGGTGCAGACCGTCGACCTGCCATCTTCGACGCCCACGCCCGCCGCGACGTCCTAATGTCTGTCCCGACTCTTGCCTGAGCTATCCCATGCCGCTGAGCCTGTACATTAAATTCCACCCTAAATAATAATCACTCCGATTCAGCTGCTGCCCTATTCCAGTGATGCCCTAAATTAAGGTCTGTCCACATAGGGTGTGCCCTTAGCGTGTAGTCTCGCTAGTTTTTAAGCTCTGGCTGGAGGGCTCTATTTATTAAAGTAATTATAGATAAGTCCGGTTAAGCAATCGGCAACCTCAAAGGTTGACCTGTAAAATGTCATTAAAATAAAAAACCACAGGCCTCCTTTCTGTGAGAAGGTCCCCACCCAAGCAGGCGCTATCTGGCCTACCATTGCTTTCAAGACTATTTGGGAAAATATCTTGAGCAAACTTCCAATGTCAGAGAATGCACAACAGATCGTGATAAATTATGATGCCTAATGTTATCAATTTTATAAAATACCTTATATGATTATTATTTGTAAGAGGCACGATTTCTCGGTTTAAACATAAAATAATAAAAATAAGACCCGTCTGTTAATAACACTAGTTATTAAGATTAATCAAAACAATTTCACTGTGGCCAAAAGTATGTCATTCAAATGTTCCAGGTTCACTCTATACGTCAAATTGTTCACCGTGATGGGTATCAACTGGATCCTGGAGGTGGTTAGCTCCTTCTACCCTGATGCTGACTTCTTCTGGCAGTTCTCTGACGCCTACAATGTGCTCGTCGGCCTTATTATCTTCGTAATCTTCGTGTGCAAAAAGAAAACTTGGAAAATGATAAAGAAGAGGTTCGTCTTGTTTTGCATTTGTCTTCGCCGAGACGATAAAAGCAGTGGTTTGGATTGATTAGAAAAGAAAGTTGACTTTATATTAAGTTTACGTTATAAGTTGGAGATTCCCCACTTTCAGGGCAAAGCCACACATAGACGTGCCTGTAACTTGCACAAGACTAAGAAAGTAGCTTACATGACTTTATGACATTCAACAATCAGTTGTTGCAAGTTGCAAGTTACGCTTGTATATTATTTGCTTAATACATATCAATGCTGTTGATAGACTGGGTCATGGCCTATAGCATTATTTACTATAGTATCTTACACCTAGGCTAGTGGTTTGAATTTTACCCAAAAGATACCAATGCATTTAATTTATTTATACGGGTTTTTTTAAAGTCATTATATGAACAAATAAGATAAACATGAAGTTAATAAGTAATCCGATAGTGTTAAAATAATGTATTATTTAGATCATAATAGGGTTTATTCGCTAGTTTAACCAGTTTATAAAAAGGTTAAGAACGAAATCAAATCAATCATAGGTTACCAAAATATAATATTCAAATAGACTGTGAAGCATTTCTTATATTAAGACAAAGTTTTAATATTAATTAATATCAACATAAGTTGGTGTTGCTACATACCTCATGATTGTATTTATTTGAAATAATGTGTTTTAGTCCAACTACAATTTATTACTGTCCAAAAAATCCCTAAGGTTGACTCATTCTGTACCCAGGATTAAAGATTTTCAACGAACTGATCCGAATCGCAGAGAGATCAACATAAACAATGTCAGCAATAGAAATATAAGCCGTTGGCAAACGATGCAAGATAGAACCGACAGTCTCAACACAGTAAAAACAACACTCGGCGAAGAAGACTCTAGACATAGTAGATCCAACCACGTGACGCCATTATAGTAAACAGAAAATATTGCAACCATTGTCCTCGCTGAGAAAAACAAGACCTCAATTTTGAAGATAGTTACAATAGTACTAAATCGCGAAACAACATCAAAACATTTAAATTCGATGATACTGATGTAGAAACCATTAAGGAGCTTAAGCACATCTTTGACAAGAAAGACAAGACTGGTAATATTAACAACAAACACATTGAACAAAACAATCTTGGGGCAGAGTTGAGAGATATGGAATAAGAAACGAGTGAAAAGGTACAGACAACTTGTCCAAAATTTATAGGATTTACTGACTGGTAGATTTATACTAACCTTTACAAGAATGTGATGGTAACTAATTGTAAGAGCTTGTGCAAAGTAGTGTGTGAATTGTATGCCGATAACGCAGTTTTGTAACGGTTAATTTGTGAACGTCAATTAATTTATAAAATATTTAGTGAATAAACTTTTATATAAAATTTTTAAATCTTTGTATTCTAGACACCAATTTGAATTCCTTATTGCACTTCTAGTTAACAATATTGGTTTGGGAAAAGATAGTGTGCACGATTGAAATTAGATTTTAATATTTAGCCGTTTAGAATAATTTTACCATATAAGGAAGTTAGGTGAACAGCAAGAGTGAGAGCAAGGTGGAGGAAGATGTAATAAAAAGTACGTGGACTGTTACTGACTATTGACTAAAAAACATTAACGTGTTTCGCTTTATTTTAAGGATACTACATAACAAAGCTTCATAATGCTTGTTTTATAATTTTTGTTACCAGTCCATGAACTTTAATGCACTAAGAGTTTTTCACCCGGGTTCCATAACGAAAATCAACGATCTCTCAAAATCAAACTTTGAGGGGTAATTGCGTCACATACTATCAGCGACAGTGACATTCATGGCGGTTATTGACGTTGCGGAGAAATTTTTTTTTTTTATAAATTTGCAATATCCTTCATAATGACTCATTTTGTGATTGCAAGAGTATTTTCTTGTGTGAATTGAGATCTTTTGACCTGAGTTTGATTTTGACTAGCTGTAGTCAACCAGTTACAGCAGTTGACACGCGTCGTTCTTTATCTGATTTTTATGTTGATTTTCGTTGCAGAAGTCGGGTGATATTGAGCACATTAATATTTGTTAAATTTCATGGATTCAACGCTATGAATGTATAACCTAGTATTTTAGATCATGAATTGATGTAGGTATTTTTGCATAACTAATGCAGTTAGATGATTTTTTGCATTGTCTTGCATCCAGTGTTTGCGCTTTCAATTTAACGTTAAATGACATGTCTGAAGATCATTTTTATACTTATTACAATTATTTCATAATAATTTGGAAATCTTACAGAGGTATTGGCAAAATTACAAATAGATTTCATTCATAGTATCGTATTTCTATCGAAAGTAGTACACTGCTAGACATAGGGCTATGTCAATATGTCTATACTATGTAATTCATAGTACATACTGCTATGAATTGCAGTTATGTCTACGCCACGGGCGATGTAAAACCAAATTGCCTTAACTATTTTGCCTTTTGTTACCTTAACTTTAAATGTTCTAACTTTTAACTAGCTATCGCTGTAACTTGCATCCCTTTTTGCTTGCTTAATGTTTTTTTCGCTAACTGCATAATTATTTGTGCACAGATACGGGCAGCTGAGGGGAGACCCGTTGTCCAGGACACAGACCTCCATGTCGACAACTAGGACACAATCCACATGCCGAGACGAAATCCAAATGAACTCCATTAAAAAATAATATTAATGTTATAATAATTATTTGGCAGCAACTTTAAGTGTGTTAAGGCTCGGCTACACGATGCAGCTTGCATGCGCAAACAACATGTAGCATCCACACTCTAGCAAAAAGTTACATGTTATACCGTTTTGTCGTCTCAAAGTTATTTGCTTGCTTGTGCAAGTAGGAGCATGTACCCGGGCCATAATGTAAGCGCGCATGAAACAGCAGATATGTCACCGAGACAATCAGAAGTGTTCTCGTTGTTATGGCTTCTGCTATTTTATTTTTTATTCACTTACTTATATAAGCCTATTTTAACGTACTACATTGATCACAAAGCAACTATCTATGAGAGGTGATCGTAGGAATGGTTACACAACAAAATTATGAAGGAAACAATATGTTGTTTAGTAGCACTAAACAACATATTGTTTCAGTGTCTTCTGCCGAGAAAACCGGTCAAGCTTATGTTTAATGTGCGCTTGATATTCAAAACCGAACTTAAAAAAGGTAACAATAAGAAAAAGGAGTGATTTATTGTCTGTAATTTATAAAAATATAATGTTAAGGATTTTAATATTCAAGACACATTTGAAAAAAATTGAGAGAAAACTACTGTAAAATTGCCTAAATACTTGCCTTAGAACACTGTTTAATCGACTTTGGACCAGTAGATAGAACAGTTACCAACCTATATTATTTACAAATATGCATCTAAGTTAAAAGATAATTAATTATAACTATCTTTGCTCCAGTTTTCGAATTATCAAGAGTACTTGTAATATTTTGATAATGCTAAAACTGATCGAATAACTTATACTTTCAACCGCAAATACACGTCATGTCTGTAACTTGCACAAAAGTATGCATTTAGCTTGCAAGTCATTATGATAATCAGATGTTTTTGGTATGGCAAAATTTTATATTATTACATAACTAGCTTTTGCCAGTGGCTTCGCCCGCGAGGAGGTCAGATATTATCCGACGGGAACGTTCTACCGGGATTAAAAGTATATGTGATAATTCAGGTTACAAACTATCTGTATACCAAATTTCAACCAAATCCGTTTTTCATTTTTGCGTGATTTAGTAACTGATATTCAACTATAGAAACTTACAAATATAATATCATTATAAGTAGGATATGTGCAAGGTGTATCCAAAATGTGAAAGCATATTTTAAGGGCTAAAAATCGATATAAATTATCTGCTGCCTCATACAAAATCAGATAGCATATGGCAGCTGATTATTTTATCACGATAAAGGAACAGAGATGGTAGCTCAGTTTAACAGTTTGTACCACAACCTTAAATAAGAGGACACATGTCTGATACACACCGTATAATATACATATAATGAAAATATTATCTTGTTTAAAAAAACAAACACAGTAATGTGAAAATAATTATTCATTCACAATACGTCAAATAACCCGCCCCTAACTGTTCCCGGCTCAAAGGCGCCCAAAACACTTCCTGCATTGTTGTTGTTGTTGTTTTGTTTAAAATAGAAAATAACATTTAGCTGGTAAAAAAGTGCCAGAAAAGAATGCAAGTTACTTGCATATTATTGTGCAAGTTACAGCCATGTGTATTGACGGTTTTATTATGTTGTCTGCAGTTTGCTGCTTAGCTCTTAATCATAGTTATTATTGACAAAACTGTCATGTACTCGTAGCTATAAGGTAGCTATACTATTGTCTTGTACTTCAAGATTTATTATTTATGTTTTATGAACAAGCTGTATTGTTGTTGCACTTTGGCGTTTTTTGTGGAATAAGCATTTGATGCATTTACTAACACGCCTCATTTAATGATTTGTATGAAGCAATCACTGCTATAATATAGTGTGTTTATTTTTATGATAGCCAGACAGTGTTAAATACGCTCAGATTGAACAAATATTTTTTTTTCTGAATTTAACAAGAAACGTTTGAACACAGTCGCTTACAAGAATAACCACATTAATTTCTTAACTCTTCACTAAAGTTTAATTTCGATCTATAGAAACATCTATAGATATCGCCTTTTACGCATTTATTTAGATAGCAATATATGTTGATCTCAAGAAAGTGGCATCACAGCTAAGTGTGTATTCAACACAAGAATAACTTAAGTATGTTATTGTTAACTTAAAAATAAAGTATTTTGTGTAACACAGTTTTGTCTGTAACCTCATTTACAAGATGAGAGGTCCCAGCCTTCATCGCACACCACACAAAAACTCAATTTGTAATCTTGCAAATATAGCAAAGTTTGAATGTGTGCGTTTAATTATTTCAATAAATACCTTATCTTTTGCTATCCATATCCATCCAACACGGAGTGTAGGTTCCTTGATTCCACAGTGGGTTTCCCACATCCAACTTTTACCTGTTACCTTGACCGTACCTACAGTTGACAGTCGTTACGGGTCGTCAGAAGCCCGAAAGTCTGATAACCAGTCTTACCAAGGGGTATGGTATTACCCAGTAACTGGGTTGTTGAGGTCAGATAGGCAGTCCATGTAAAAATACTGATATTCAGCTGCATCCGGTTAGACTGGAAGCCGACCCTAACATACTTGGAAAAAGGCTAGGCAGATGATGACCTTGACCGTACCTAATTCGTGATACACTGTCAATCATAATCTCAGTCATTTTGAAGGATATCGAAAACAACGTCAATAACGCAAATAATTTTGTACACCTGTCAAATTGAAATACATTGCTATTGTTACTCCGCCACGCAATTAGCCGGCAGTTGTTAGTACACCTGGCTTGTGGCCTGCCAACGTGAAACAAATACCCGGGGTATACAAACAATTTATCCCTAGACAATTTGACATTCCTCCAGAGATTACGATGGTATTAGGATATTAGTGATGAAATAAAATCTAAAATAATTGTGAACCGAAAAGTTTATGCTCATCCCGTTGAAAAGTGCTGTTAAAATACGAAACGTTTTGAAAGCAACTGCTACTTCTTATTGCTCTCCTGGTTCTACTCATTTGTAAAAATACGTGGATAAATCGAAATCGTTGTTCAGTAGAATCCTTTTTCATTCTCCTACTATAAACCTTTCCCAGCTAGGTTGGAGTCAGTTTTCAGTATAACGAGGGCCATGTTTACTGAACGTTACATTGTAAATGATAATTGTATTTTATAAGTTACAAATCTACAGGTTCTGTTTAATTAAGAATACAACTTATAAAGGAAATGACCAGTGGAGCTAAGGGTGCTTGTCTAGGTGAAAAATCAATGTGCAACAAATATTGTTTTATTTTTGCAATTGTTGTATTCTATAGTGTACAGAAAAAAAAGTTTCACGGGTCTAAAAGATAAGGGAAATGAGAAAAATAAAGAAAAGTTTTCAATAAATAATTCTGTTTCTCGATATGAGATGGCGCAAGGCGTTGCGTTGTGGTTGTCAAGTTTAAAAATGATTTACTACTATTTGATCCACCATTTAGGGGAAAAGTTTATTTTTGCCGTCAAGAGGGCACAAGTGCATGCGGGTAAACTGATATTAAGCAATCACCACCGCCTATATAGGTATATTAAGTATATGTCGCAGGTTTTTGATGAAAAACCGGAAGATGACACATCTTAAACTCAATTTCATCATAAACCTGTAACAATCCAGATTTTTGATCAAAAACCTGAACTAGTTTGGGATCACTACAACGGGAGAATCTACGGGCAATCTATATTACCTCGGACCGCTAGTGCCCTACGTTCCCTCTCAATGTCTACACTGTCCTTAAGGTCGTCGGCAAGCATGTGCCCCAAGTATTTAAACTGTTCCACTTTGTTAATGCTCATGCCATTTAGGGTGAAATTAGGAGTATGGTTAGGGCACTTGCCTGCGGCCTTAAAGACCATGTATTCGAATTTTCTGACATTATAAACCAGACCATGCGTACTGGCGTACTTCTCACAAACCTTCAGCATATCTCTGATAGACCTCTCAGTCGGGCCCAGCAGTACCATGTCGTCCGCGTAGCTAATGTTGTTAACACTAACACCACCAACCCGGCAGCCGACACGCATACTGCTGAGCTCGGCTATGAGATCATCTACGTACAGGTTGAAGAGCCTGGGAGACGTCAAACCACCCTGTCTCACACCGCACTCCAACCCGTACGACTCAGAGAACGTTCCGGACCACTTGACATGGTTGGTCTGGTTTGCATACCAATACCGCAGGATTTTTAGAACTTCCGCCGGTACATTCCTGTCCCCCAGCTTTCTCCATAGCACATCATATGACACAAGGTCGAAGGCTCTGGAGAGATCCAGGAACCAGGCATATACCGGCGTTTTGCGGTCAGTGTAATATTAAACAGTATTCTTTAAGCTCAGTATAGCACTTTCTGTCGATAATTCAGGTTGAAATCCGAATTGTGCGTCATGCAAACGCAGATATTTTTTCAAACATGAGTCAATCATACTGTCCAATATTTTAGCAAAGGTGGTCGCCAAAGAGATCGGTCGATAGTTTTCACAGTCCGAGATATCCCCTGTCCTGTTTTTAATAATAGGTACAACTACAGTTCGCATCATCTCGGCTGGTAAATGAGAATGACTAATGCACATTGAATAAAACCAAGACAGGACCCTCGGCAGGTGAACCCCAGCATATTTAAAATGCTCAATGCTGATTCCGTCGTGGCCGGGGGATTTACCTCTGCTCATGTTTTGAATGACAAGTTTGACTTGTTTAGCTGGGAAATGTGTTAGTGGTCTCACCCCTTCACGGCCAGACTCAGCATCATCCATTGAAACAGAAGGACCCAGAGGAGATTGCACCCTAAAATGTTCCTCAAACATATTCGCAATTCCCCCAGAGTCACTGATCCGCCCTACGCTCTGCAGAAGTCCAGGCCTAATATCCAACTTACGAGTCGATTTCCAAAATTCACTAAAATTACATGAGGCTCTTTGTTTTGCTATGATGTCCATTTTGATTTTTTCTTTATTTTTTTGGCACCATTTCAGTCGAACCTTAAATATTTTACGAGACTTACTTATTTCTTCAAATACTACTCCACTTGTCGGCCTCTTATGCAATACCCACAATTTAAATTTTAAAGAACACGCTAGAGGGCGCTGCGTCTAGCCTAACGTAAAAGCAAACGCTGTGTTATAAAATATCTTTTAAAAATACTATTAGTGCTTTTAAGTAAATGAAATTAAGTGCACCAGTTTAAAAATGAACAATAACCACGTGATAGTGTTATCTACGAGTTTTATACGCAAACTGTAAAGTTAAAACAAAAACTCTTCATCCAAAAACTACCAACAGCATCAGTGACAATACATAAGAAACCACCACCAGTAAGCGAAGATCGTAGTACAAAGAAACTAACTGCCTGTTCATTAATTATGACTGTCACAATAAGCAATTGCAAAACCCAAGTGAGTTAACTATTTAATTAATAAGTGAATCAAGGAAATTTTGGACGGTTATTGTATTATTGTACTATTTTATAAAAAAAAAAACCGAATACCCAACATACTCAAAAATACATAAAATAAACACGAAAGAGCACCTAATTTTGACAAGAAATTTGTAAGCTTACTTAGCCAAGCGGTTGTGTGACGTGATCGAGAATACAGTGTCCCGAGTTCAAACCGCGGTCACACATAAAGTCTTTTTGTGAATGTTTCTTCAAAATCGTATGATTCTATGTTCCATCACATCTAAAGAAGGTCTGAGCTAAATAAGTTGAATATTAAAAGACCCATCAAAGTTCAGAAAAACTAAACGAATATTTAAAATGAATTGCGAAGCATGTAAACAACATATAGCACGCGGCGAACTACTACGTTGCTTCACTTGCAAACATCTTTACCATTATCGATGCCTAAACATGACTACATCTTTTTATATCGAAAACAAACATAAATTAACAATGTCATGGAGCTGCCCATCATGTGAAAGCGCGAAAAAACGAATTAAAAATGATGATACTCCTGCCCGATGCCAGCCGCTGCCAACGCTGAACGACACGACAATGTCCATTGACGATCACATTGAAGACGATCATAGTATACTAGGCCATACCAGAAGGAGTATCTCTCCTGCGAGCCCAGCAAACGCACAGTTGAGCTCACAAACAATATATTCCATTACTTTACTACAAATAAGCCAACTATTAGATGAAAAACTTGAACATAATAAAACAGCAATATTAAACGAAATAAAAAGCACAGTACAGAGTGAAATAAATATAGCTATGCACAAACTAGAGTCAAATTTTACCAATACAACGGAGGCTTTACTCTTGGAACAGACTTCAATTAATGTGTAACGTGTTAACACATTTTTAGAAAAATTTAATATTTTAGATAAAAACCAATTCGGTTTTAGGAAACAATGCTCAACTACTTTAGCGGTATACAACTACGTAAACGAAATTTACAGTTGCATTAACGAACGAAAGTACGCAATTGGATTGTTCCTAGATATGACGAAGGCATATGACAAGGTGTCACATGACATATTATTACAAAAACTTTACGGATCTGGTATTAGAGGGCAAGCTTTTAATTGGTTCAAATCATATTTACGAGACAGGGTTCAATTCGTAGAAGTAGAATATTTCGATAGCGATAGCCAGGAAATGTATAGCATAGGATCAGACTTGGCTACCATTAATCATTCAATACCCCAAGGAAGTGTTATAGGGTGTACATTATTTATAGTATATGTAAATGACTTGCCAAAAAAGATAAATACATCGTGTATTTTGTTCGCTGACGATGTTTCATTATTATTTAAAACGCCCGCGAATGTTGACCATTTAGCTATTCTAAAAACGTTCACAGAAACTGAGCAATGGTTACACGACCACAACTTAGAAATAAATTTGTCTAAAACTAAAATATGCCAATTCAGAACTTACCAAAGAGCCCCAATAAACCTAAAATTACTAACGCAAAAAATAAAATTAGAAGAGATAAACGAATTTACACTTTTAGGCCTAACATTAGACTCAAACCTAACTTGGAAAAAACATATAGAAAGCACAAGAGCAAAATTATCCCAATTTATTTATGCGTTAGGCATATTGAAGTGCAACACGGACTATAAAACCGCCATTTCTGCCTATTATGCGTATGCCTTCTCCTGGCTGAGTTACGGTATAATTCTGTGGGGAGAAAGTACGGACTTTTTGGATCTGTTCATTCAGCAAAAGAAATGTATCAGAATTTTAATGAACATAGGTCCACGAGAGAGTTGTAGGCCACACTTTATTAAACAACACATTTTAACACTACCAGCAATATATATACTGCAAAGTTGTATATTCGTTAGGAAAAACAGGCACCTCTTCAAATCTAATATCGAAATAAATGAAAACTATAATCGACGGAACAAGAATAGATTAATACTACCCATCACAAACTTAAAAGTTATCGGGAAAAGCCCATACACAAGACTAGCTCGCATTTACAATAAGCTACCGGAAAGCTTAAAATCCCTACCAAATGACGCAATATTCTCGAAACAGTTGAAATCTCTGTTAATAAAGAAAGGCTACTATAGCGTTGAGGAATTTAAAACTGACAAATTGTGAAACGATCGTCCTTGTAATCGTATGCTTGATGTAAATGTGAAATGATAAATTACCATCCTATAGTGCTTTTATGTCTAAAATGTATTACCGGATGTTATTGATTGATTGTTTAGTATTGTGTAATAAATTTAAATAATTAGAATCAATTTTATATTATGTAATCTAATAATTTAATTTAATTCAATAATGTAATCATTTAATTTAATTTAATTCAATAATGTAATCATTTAATTTAATTTAATTCAATAATGTTATCATTTAATTTAATTCAATAATGTTATCATTTAATTTAATTCAATAATGTAATCATTTAATTTAATTCAATAATTTACACTTTGATAAGTAAGTGAAATTTGCAATGCCCTTACAGGGTGCATGTCTTAATACTGTCATGAAATACTAATGCATGCCTACTAATGAGTGTTTAACATGTTAGCAAATAAATAAATAAATAAATAAACTTAAGCCTGGCGTCACGGTGAGCGTCCCGGACATGACCATTCCACCCACATAACACTTTGCCTCTCCTTGGCCTGCGCAATTCCACAATATCGGTCTGCTCTGCAGCGTTACATAAAATACCTATAATATCATTATACAGACCGTCTAGTATGCTTTTGTGTGCTACTGAGTTACACGACCCATAATTACAATCTGCAAACTCTGAGGGAAAATCAACGTCACGCAATGCATTGTTACAATGGTCATGATACCGTCTGATCTGATGTTCATCCCTTTCCCCCCAAATAACTTTAGAGCGCGGTGTATTTAGTGTTATTAATTTAGGCTTCACTATATTCAAGTCGCACTCAATGTATAACGGCAAGTGGTCTGACATAAATACGTCTTCCTTAATGCCTAAAGATATTAAGAAAAATAAATAATGGATTAGAATTATGAAACATGCTGTTATTAATGTTTACGTATCATACGGTAAAGAACATAACTACCCAGTGCACAAGTCGGCTAGATCATTCCATCTCCATTTTCCATGAGACAAAATATCAAATTTAAACAACGTCATGCATCATCATAATGAATAATATTTTTATTTTTTAGTTATTCAAATGTTCATTTTTTTTTTCTTATGGATGTGTAGTAATCATTGGTTACATGAAGTGGGCTGCCGTTGTAAGACGACTTTTCCCACCCCAAACCTTGGACTAACGGTTCTCTCACACACCATTCGAAGGGCAGATTAGTGTTGTCACTTTTTTTTTTTTTTTTGGATGGGGGAAATCATCAAATGACTTCTCCCGCTCTGGGCAGAGCGGGAGGGCGTGTCAGACTTTTACTGACTAAAACCCACCCGTGTTCCTTCAGTTGCCCATGTGCCAGGGTCACGGTATCTCTTTCGAACAATCGCGCGACCCCGGCAGGAGTGTTGTCACTTCACGTTGGTATTTTGTAAGAGAGCGTAGTACCTCTCCGGTCGAGCCAACCCAAAAACAAGCTACAGTCAGCTATTGACAATACACAATAATAAGGCTTATATTATTTGTGAAGGTATGAGGATTACACTGAATAATAAACCAAATATTTGCACGAATTAATTATTTTAATATTCATATTACAAAATCATAAGTAGCAAAGGAGGACAATATAATCCCGCTGTTTTGAAGCCTGGGGAACTTATCAACTAATTACAATTAATTCATAAAAGTAACAAACACACAAATTAATACTCAAAAACTTTAATGCCTTTCAACGGAAACTAAATTCTTTTGTAAGGTCCTTGATGAATCCTGAACTAACTGAAGATTGGCAGTTGAAAAATAAAAATATAATTTATTTTGTATAATTATCTGTTATCATACCTGACAAAACTATTTTATTTTTTTAAATATAATATTAATAGGTCTGGATCATGTAAGCCACCAAATAAACGTATACAGGTGAAATTGCGTCGCTGTGTCACACTTTACAGATTTCTTGTTGTTAAATAGTATTATGTCAATGTAGTATAGATACATATCTGATTGTTCAATATCGGGCAAGTCTCGCTTGCAAGGGTAAGGTAAGCGTTGCCTTAATTTGCCTTTGAACCCGCCTTACGGATGTGCCACAGTTTAGGCACCTCATCATAGGATATCCCTCTAACAGAATCGTAGGGCAAAACAGATTAATGTATTATCAAGCAATGGTAATCGGGCTTAGAAGATATCAGTCCGTAAAGAAAAGCTATGGTTATTAGAAATATAACACATTAATCGCTCAGTAAGTACACAATGAACGCGTAAACAGAACGTGGTTCGCTGCAATGAAACCGGACGTGACGCCATCGCACCAACGTCACGTGCGAGTAGGGATGGTGGTATCGATGAGTAAATGATGGATTTTTATGGTACCCAACACACTCAAATCGAAGTAACATTTTTATTAGAATGACAACTAAACGATAAAACCATATTTTTCAATCAACGACTTTAATGCAAAATAAATCTGCACATTCATTACACTTACGAATTAACCTATACTCATTATTAATTAAACACAGTTAAATGGATAATCTTATGATTATGTTATCATCAATTAAAACAATCTATTTTAATCTCGATGTTACGTGAACTGTTTCGTCGTATTTAGACTTAAATCGAATGAAATATCAATTTTAAGAAAATATCGATGCTTCTTTGATCCCTACACAGGTGTACGTCACTATTGCACAGAACACATATAGGTACTATTGTCAGATGCTTTGTCAAATGTCAAAGAAGTAATACTCCTCTATACGCAGTAACTATATGAAAATATAGTGTTCGATCTTAGAATTACGACACACACGTGTCAATAATAAACTAACTCAAAACGTAGGCGTGTTGAATAAAACGAATTATAAACAAAACATACATTCCTTGTCTAAGTTCACGCAGTTTTTACACGCTTTATATTTTTTTTGATAACCATGATAAATTAGACCGTAATATTTCAATCTTAGTGTAAAAATTTAAATCCTGCTTGTGTTCCCGAATCCGTAGGCTAAAAACGGTCATGTTCTTTACCATGGTGGAAAACTGACAAAATATTACCAGCAATTTAACATATTTCTGTTTTGTAAACATTTTCTCTTTACAGGTGACAATTTACATATTTGTAAGGAAAACGTTTTATTGAACTTATTTACATATTTTGGAAATTGTAGAATAATTCCGAAAGGTGGACTCGCTTTGTGTCAGAACAATTTTGTACTTCAATTTAATAAATGAAGACATTGAATTGTTAATCGTGGAAGTAGCGGTTCAAATTGTAGTGTATCTGTTTAATAGATATGTAAACACTGTGCCATGCACACAAGTGGAGGCAGCTGCTTTAGAGATGAGATATACCTGCCAATCTCCATACCCGGCCTTCAAGGTATGGGTATCGCCAAATACCTGGTACAAAAACCGGGTTTCAAAATACTTCTAAGTATTTGGGTGTGTTATATTTCGATACGTAAACGTATGTGATAAGTATGGTATACCTTCAATATTATGTAGGTACGACGTTGCAATTATAAATGTGCGTTAAGACATATGAAGATGTTTATTAGTGAATGCTAAATATTTAGGAATAATTGTATACAAAATAACATTAATTTTATTTAAACTGACTATCTACGTAGTTAAAAATCACTTTATTATACAGATTATATTTTTAATTAACTCTTTAATATGATAAAAAATGTAATTTGTGATATTTTTTTTTTGCAATAACATTATTATGCAATTATGTTATGGTATGGACTTAGACATGTGTATATTTTTTTCGAAGTGAATCGTGGTTGTCCGAACGTTCCTAAAGCACGAATGACGCTTCGGGTCCTGCCGTACTGCCGGGGTCGCGTGATTGTTCGAAAGAGATACCGTGACCCCGGCACATGGGCAACTGAAGGAACACGGGTGGGTTTTAGTCAGTAAAAGTCTGATACGCCCTCCCGCTCCGCCCAGAGCGGGAGAAGTCATTTGATGATTTCCCATCCAAAAAAAAAAAAGGGTCCTGCCGTAAGGGGGGACCGTGGGTGGTTTCGGCGAGCCGATGCTGCACGAACTGGCTGATACCTTGTGGTAGCGGTTCTGTTCGTACTAGCCTATAGATATGAAGTCATACCTTCAAGGTATCTACCCAGTATTTCGGTCTGTACCCGGGCTGCGTACTGGGAAGCACATACTTAGTATATATTCCTGTACCAATATAAAAGTCTCACCTCTAGCTGCTGTCACTAATGTTATCTATCAGTTACGAGAAAATAGCGGGAAATAGAGACGGTGAAGCGGTTCTGCGCGGTAACGCTTGATGTGGTGCCAGTGAAATGATATTATTCAATTTAAATACGGAATCAACAGGATTCTACAGTAGTAATTATAATTGATATATGTGTAACAGGAAAACCTTTACTTTTGATGAAACAAATATTACGTTCAACGAAAAAATCCGGTTCAGCAAAACTACCGTTGAATATTTGATAACAAAAATAGGACATGCTTTTACAAACGATTTTAAGAGAAATGCAGCCCATAAGGCATTTGCTCACTCAGCAAATTGTGTGTGCAATTTACTGGATGGCTCACAAAACCATGTTATAACAATAGAACATGGTGTAACTAAAGAAACGATATATGCATACCAAATGTGCCTAGGTTTGTGGTCAGTAAATTATTAGATTAGGGTAAAGGAAACAAAGAGTGCGCACTTTTTAAACCTTAGAATCACAATCTTCGGTTTAACTTAAAATTAGAGTTTGGTTTATTATAAGAACTAATTTTTATACTTTAAAATCTATTCTAATATTATAAAGCTGAAGAGTTTGTGTGTTCGTTTGGTTGAACGCGCTAATCTCCGGAAGTACTAGTTTGAATTGAAAAAATATTTTTGTATTGGATAGTCCATTTATTGAGGAAGGCTATTGGCTAAAAATGGTGCAAAAACGAGGACTAAGCACGGGCAGGTTATTCGCTGCGACGTGATGGGTTGGGGGAGCAATAAATATAATGCGGACGAATTCGCGGAAGCTAGCTAATCAATAAAGAGGATAAGGGAAAAAGATGGTTCCCTCATTCTTGGGACGGCCGGGTCATGTTGGAACAATTGTCTGAGAAGATAAAAGGACTGTCACTCCAGATTGGTATGTCAGCCTTAGTTTACCAGCTGTCGAAGAAAATGTTAGATAGCAGCGCCCAAGAAGCAGGTGTGACGTGCCTGTTAGGTCAGGACGTTTAAAAGAAACAAAAAGATGGTAGGTACATATGTGTAATTAAAATAGGATTAAACAATATTTAAACAAAGCTAGCTCCAGCAGAAGGCTGGCGTGAGTTCTAAATATCGAGCGCGTATTTAATTCCAGCCCGCCTACAGAAAACCACTATCCTGGTAGTTCTCGAGTCGTAGGTGACCGTTGTCAGCCAGGTAGGTGGGTAGGTCTTCCAGCAGTAGGTAGGCAGCTCGCAGGTTGTCCAGCCACAACCCTTGCAGCGGCTAAAAAGATATTCCTTCCGGTATGAAAGAACCCCGATTTGGGGTTACACTTAATTTAATTTTAAAAGATGTAGACACTAAGGTTTTTTAAAAATATAGATGTTAAGTTTATAAAAAAGGATTTAAAATGTTGGCTGTTGCGAACAGTAGCTAGTGCACTGATACTTTTATAACACGACCACTCAGCAGCTCCGTAGTGTCAAGTGAATCCCTCGAGATTGTTCCTTGACCGCCGCCGGTGGCTCGCCGACGTT
The DNA here is from genome assembly GCA_947507805.1 of Aporophyla nigra. Lineage (NCBI taxonomy): Eukaryota > Metazoa > Arthropoda > Insecta > Lepidoptera > Noctuidae > Aporophyla > Aporophyla nigra. Next base: position 6,346,607 of record OX382305.1, read on the forward strand.
AGCCATATGTTGTGGAGAGGGGAGACACTCCCAACAACCGGTTCGTGCGCGAAGCTCGCGACAGTATTAATATTTTCAAATAGACGTATATCAGTTGCCAAGCGTAAACTGTTGTTATGATGAATGTATTTAGAAAATGTTATTGAATATTAGTGTTTATCTGCTTCCAACCTTGATTCAGACGTTAAAAGATAAGACAATAGTACTCACTAGATTGATATAAAGTACAACGTTACACAGGATCTCCCTCCACCATAACCATGCTCCAGCTTACTTCACCAGATGGACTATTGAATATTTCTTTATCAAAGTTGTGGAGTTATTTAATCACCCTCCGGACAGTCCTAGTGACCTATTGACTTTTATTTATTTCTATAAATAAAAGGTAAACAAATTTCTCTACGTTTTATGAACCCTAGAGATGCCGTGGCTGCGTTTTTAGCAGATGTGGACAAGATACATAAAGTAGAGTGGGCCCACGGCTTCAGTCAATGGTTCCACATCATACCGTTTTTCATTTAACGTATTTTCGTTCTTTTTTATTTTCTAAAAATTTTCAGTGTCACTCACGTACAAAACGAAATCTAGCTTTAGTACTTGCCTAATTTTTTAAGGCAGTATCTGTAATTTGGATTATTTCGATTTAGAGGAAATTATTAATACTAAAATGAATACTAGGCACTGAAGTAAGCATTTTTTGCAATGCTTTTTAACACTAGAAGCCCTGAACATACCGACTGAGGTAAATTTGGATAAATAAATATGTATATTACAATTACGTGCTTAAAGTCTCGAATAAATAATAAATATAATAATCATCATATTTCATGAAAAGTCATAAAAAGTTACGATTATATGCATAATAAAATATTAATTAGAGCAAGAAGAACATCGAAATGGGTCAAATTTGGGGCCCGCACTTCGTATTAAGCATTTTTGTATAAAGAATTGCATTTCTTTATAAGTTGGGTTCTTAATTTATTAACTGGATTTGTGGTTTATACCTAATCTGAAGAAAAACCTTGATTTGTTTTAATAGATTGAGTCTTAGAAAATCATTGCTAGGCAGACTTGGCAACTCGTGTACCCATATCACATCGGCAACTCTTACCAGTGGAGGTCAGATGTCTTTCATGCCTGTGGAGGTCAGTTGCTTCTTGTAAATTCAACTGTAATAATATTAAGCTATTATAATACTGACTCCCATCTATCTGGTAAAATATTTTAAGAGAATGGAAAAGGATTCTACTAAGCAACGCTTCAATTTAACGGTACATTTTAACAAACGTCTAGTAACATGAAATCTTCCCCGAAAGTTCCCCTGAGTAGTGGAAATTATTTCAAAGCGTTTCGTATTGTTATGGGACTATTCAATGGGATTGACACACAATTTTCGGTTGCTAATGTCAATACCATTTCCAGGCTCACTCATCATTGTAATCGCTGTTAGAATGTCATTTTGACTAGACCCCGAGGTATTTGTTGAACGTTGGCAGACCACGAGCCAGGTAGGCTGACAACCTGTTGGCTAATAGAGTAGCACCGTAACAAAATCAATGTATTTCATTTTGACAGTTTTACATCATTTTTTGCGTAATTGATGTTGATGAGCAATCATTTTTTTTCTAACAAATGAACTTCTGGATAGCAATGGATAAATGACGGAGTTTTTTACAGTGTTTGACGGAATTAGGACACAGGTCAAGGTATCTGATACCAGTTGGATGTGGGAGGGCCACCGTAGACAGAAGGGATGCGCACGACCATGAAACATGGTTTGCATTTGAAGAATCTAAAGATATAATTGTGCTGCTTAAAATAATTTATTTTTATGTTAACCATAATATCATTAAAATTCAGTTATCCATATGATATATATGTAAAATTAGTAAAATCGTTAGATTACAATCTATCTCTCGCTCGCTCGACTCGCGCGCGGTTAGTCAACAGTTCTAATCTAATCTATTCAGTCGGGGTACTTTCTTAGTAACTGCAACCAATTCGACTACACCGTCAAGATAGACAAATCAGGGACGGCTTACAAGTTAACGGAAGATAAAATCGGAACGATTGTGAAACGGTTTCACTTCGATAGATCTACCGAAAAATGATGCGTTAAATAATTGTAAGCAGTATCTTTCGGTTCACAATCTTCAGACAGTTTGCAATCTCGCTAGATAGATTGTAATCTAACGGTAGTGACGGTGACATATACACACTTAGCTGTGATGCCACTTTCTTGAAATCAAAATATATTACTGTCTAAATAAATGCTTAAAATGCGTGATCTTTAAATCGATATCAAACTTATGCTAAGTCCGGTTTATACGAAAAAGTAATTTATTACTACTAATTTAATATAACTAGAATAGAACTAGTTCTTAAAACATAAAGAGTAAATCTTGAAGTTATAGCTACGAGTACAGGACAGTTTTCTCAATTATAACTATCATTAGAAGCTAAGTATCAAACTACAGTCTACATAATAAAAACGTCCATACAGAGGCCTGTAACTTGTTAAAAATATGCAAGTAACTTGCATGTTTTTCTACCAAAAATTACGGAACGCAACCTACTACAATTCTTACATACTCCTTTTGCCTTGTTTAGTTTCATTAATATGATCATAGACGCACGCCGGTTGCAAATAGGTACTACGCACCTGACCTTTTGAAGAATATCACCAATAAGGTCATATACATATGTATATGCTACTAGGGCGTCTCCTCCCAGCGGTTCCACTAACATCTGCCTGGTAAATAACTTTTGTAAGCCTTCCGTCACTCATCCACTCAACATAACCAAACTATCTAAGTATAATCATTTCAATTTTTGACACTTCATGTTCTTTTGAACCGCACCATTGTCTTATCACGTCATTCCTCAGCCTATCATTTATAGTCACACTACACATGCTTCGGAAGGAACGCATTTCCAAAGCATTATGCCATACCAAACGTTCACTTCCGTACATAAGCGTATGTACCAGCACAGCCAGCCCAGTCTTTTCGGACATCAACGGGCTGGTCACAATCGCGCATATATCACACCATTTACTTTATTTCCCGTATTTACTTTCCTTTTCACATCTTTCCATTTCTTGTAAACAATCTCCCTAAATATACGAACTCACTTACTTGCTCCATACTCTAATTATTTACTATCGCATCACACACCGATATATTCTCTTTTCTTTCAAACTCCATGACCTTCGTCTTATTCGCATTTAAATTCATGCCCTGTATCTTATATGCGTCACCTACTACATTCACCATGTCGTGCAACTGCTATGCTGATGATGCAAGTAGAATTTGATCATCTGCGTAAAAACGACATTTGACAGGCAACTCACTCAGTGTCAATCCATATGCCCCATTTATCCTAAAACAACAAGCACTAGAATCCTTGTATAAAGATATCAGCGCCCGTACCAAGCGTCAGTCCACACCGTACATGAATAGGGTTGACCACAGTTCTACTCTTCACACACTGTCATAGCGGTGGTTTAGTGGTAGAATGCTCGCAAAAGTTAGATATTTAATAATATAAATTTTGCTATATCAAAACCATCTGATTATCACAATAAATTACAAGCTAAATGCATTACTTTTGTGCAAGTTACAGACATGACGTGTATTTGCGGTTTAAAGAATAAAATTCTTCCATCAGTTTCAGCATCATCAAATCAGCAGTTTTTGTTATTCGAAAATTAGAACGAAGACAGTTATATCCTTTTGACTTAAGTAGAGGATGGTGAAGAATAACGAAGACGCTAAGGAAACGTAACGATAAAGTAATTTGTAATATAGGTACTTTATCAACATTTGTATGTTATTAATTTACTATATGGTTTGTTTCTGGCACGATGATCAAGCAAACGGCTTATAAATCTTGTTTTTTTTGTAACTGTATGAAAACCCCATTATGCCCCGGGATAGGAGCAGTACGGGGCATTTAAAATCTTTTGTCTTCACAACAGATCCATAATTTTCTGCAATGGCTTTTGTTTTTGCTTTTGAATCTTTTTTCAAGGCGAAGATTAAACGGACACAACACTTTGTTGACTGCTTAATTTGTTTTAACCCATTTGTAATATATGTATGGGGGCATATAATGCTGTCCTGTTCGCGTCACGCCCCGAGTACTTTTCGATTTAGTTTTTCTTTTTTTTTCTTTAAAAACCAATAACTGTAGCACACGGGTTTCAAACGGAGTAAATCCACTAACAATATCTAAAGATTTACCCAAGAAAATTATAACCAAAATACACTCAATATTTAGCTTTATACAAATTTCAATGTAATATAATAAAATAAAATCACACCGAACTGTGCGTAAAAACTACTGTTGTTGTAATGGACGCCTGTACTTTGGCGTCCGGTCAAATTCGCATTGAGCGTTAATAATAGGGATTAAAGTATGAAATTGCCGTTTTATACTAATAGATCATTTGAATTGTCATTAATCCTTCATGGTGTGAGATAATAGTATTTTTTTTTACATTATACCTATGATATATTCTTTTAAAAAATGTGCAACATTCCATTTTCGAATTTCAATTGTTTTTCTTTTTTTTTTTGTATTCAGCTTAGACGGAAAAGATACTTCGAAAATCCAAGTAATTTTGAATACATGGTCCGACGCGGAACTAACGTCGCAGAAACGGCTCGCAATGTCAAAGGTGCGTTTCCTGCCGGGGTCGCGTGATTGTTCAAAAGAGATACCGTGACCCTGGCACATGGGCAACTGAAGGAACACGGGTGGGTTTTAGTCAGTAAAAGTCTGACACGCCCTCCCGCTCCGCCCAGAGCGGGAGAAGTCATTTGATGATTTCCCATCCAAAAAAAAAAAAAAAAAAAAAAAAGGTGCGTTTGAAGAGGAGACGGCTAGTGAACGCACCGTGCGGTTATGGTTAAAACGCTTTCGTAATGGAAACTTTGACTTGAATAACGAACCACGTGGAAGACCACGCACAAAGGTGAATAACGCTGAATTGAAGGAGATGGTGCAAGCCGATCAGAGTCAAACTACCCAGGAATTAGCAGCATTGTTTAACGTTACCTTTAATGATACCTTAATATTGACTAATTTCCATCAAATCAATCAAATTTTTAATCTTATATTAAAAAAAAATGGAAAAATGGGTGCCTCATGATTTCACTGATTTGTAGAAAGAAACGCGAGGTGAAACTTACGCTGCCTTGTTGAATCGGTACAGAAATGAAGGAATATTGTATCGAATTGTAACATGTAACAAAAAGTGGATTCTTTACCCACAGGTCAAATCCGGCAACAGTGCCCTAAAGCAAAGATTACCAATAAAAAGGTAACGGTAACTGTTTGGTGGTGTATTGTTCACTATAGCTTTCTCAGGTCTGGTCAACAAACAGTTGGCGAATCTAGATCCTCAGAGTTCTATTGCAAAGGTATAAATGAACTTCCAATTAGTTGGCAGCAATGTAAAGATAATGAAGGTAAATATTTTGATTAAATAAAGATATAACATCTTGGACTAGGAAAAGAACAAGTTTTAATTTGGCATAAATCGGCAATTTCATAATTTAACCCCTAATACATAATGGCCGTTTGTTATGAAATACAGAACATCGTAACCATGTCTGCGTATACGTAAATGTGAGTGCCTCGTTGTTCCCTGCGTCCTCGTTACGCCCCATCTTACCTTATCTATTCGTAAACAATATAGATAGGTAAATGATCTAGCTACTGGTCCAAAAAATTGTTGATATAAAACAGTGTTCTGAGGCTCTGATTTTGCTTTCAAGTTTTGCCGAAAGTATCGTGGATATTAAATCTTTAAGATGATATTTTTACGCAGTAATATAATATAACAACGAGAACACATCTAATTGTTTCGGTGACAAATCTGTGGTTTCATGCACGCTTACATTAGGGCCCCGATACATGCTCCATCTTACTTGCACAAACAAACCTATCCAGTTGAAACGGCAAAACGGTATATCATGTAACTTTTTGCTAGAGTGTCGGTGCTACAAATAATTATTATAAGATTATGATATTTTATAATGGAGTTCATTTGAATTTCATCTCGGAAGTGGAGTTTGTTGTCTCGACATGGTGGTTTGTGTCGTGGACAACGGGTCTCCTCTCAGCTGTTCGTACCTGTGCACAAATAATTATACAGTTAGGAAAAAACATTCGAAAAATTTGGATGCAAAACAATGCAAAAAATCATCTAACTGCGTTAGATATACAAAAATCCCTCCATCTAGTCATCTTACAATATATTCCTAGCGTTAAATGCATCAAGTTTAACAAATATTAATGTGTTCACTATCACCCGACTTCTGTAACGGAAATCAACATTAAAATATAATAAGTAAAGAAAACATGTGTGTCAACTGCGGTGTTACTAGTACTGTTTGACTCAATTATACAGCCAGTCAAAATCAAACTCAAATCAAAAGATCTCAAGACTAGCTCCAATTTTTTTTTTCCTTATACGTGCATATACAGGGTTATTTGTAAAACACCGGCAACCTCTCAGGACTGTGTTACTAACATCATAATCAACAACTTTTGTTCTATGACTTTTAAAAATTCGTCATATTTTAGTTCACCAGACATTAATAAAAAAATTAAAATATTTAAATTGAACGGTCTAAATATTACGAAGTCTATGCGAAACAAAAAAAGCACATAGTACATTAGCGAGGCGAGCGGAGTTAGGGTGGCGGGAGCGCTTGAACTTGAACTATTTACGGGCGGCCGATTTTTGTATGAAAATCTGATGAACTAAAATATGATGAATTTTTAAAAGTCATAGCACAAAAGTTGTTGATTATGATGTTAGTAACATAGTCCTGAGAGGTTACCGGTGTTTTACAAATAACCCTGTATATATTTTTTGTTACTATTTTATATTTTGTGTTTTTTTTTTGTGCAGAATAAACAATTTTTCTTTCTTTTCTTTCTTTCTTAGGGTACTTTTTATCCCGCGACTTTGTCTGCGTCTGCGATAACCGACATTTACGCGGACGAAGTCACAGGCAAAAGTGAGTATTTTATAAACCAATTGACATTCACTAATTTACCCTTATAAAACTGCGTTCCTCATCATCATCATCATTACAGCCGTAAGACGTCCACTGCTGGACATAGGCCTCCCTCAATTTGGGGGGATTAAAAACTGCGTTATCGTCATCCAAATCACACACTATATTTCACAAGCCCATACAATTAGTTCCCATCACATTCTTGCAAAAGTTATTAAAAAGCGGCCAAGTGCGAGTCGGACACGCGCACGAAGGGTTCCGTACTATTATCCCCCCTTAAATATTTGTTTTATTTTAATTTAAAAAAAATATTTTTAAAGTATAGTAAAAGTATTAATATTCTGTGAATATTTCAAGCCTGTTGCCGTTATCAATATCGAGCAAACACGAGTAAAAAAAATCACGTTTGTTGTTGGGAGCCCCATTAAATATTTATTTCATTCCGTTTTTCAGTATTTGTTGTTATAGCGGCAACAGAAATATATCATCTGTGACAATTTCAACTGTCTAACTGTCACGGTTCATGAGATACAGCCTGGTGACAGACGGACGGACGGACAGACAGCGGAGTCTTAGTTTTTAGGGTCCCATTTTACCCTTTGGGTACGGAACCCTAAAAACAACCAATTACTAAATTCTATAAATTGTGGACAAGTTTTCTGTACCTTTTCAATCGTTTCTTATTCTTATAGATCTCAACTCTGCCCCAAATCAAAGTCCCCCCTCTGCCCTGCCTGCTGGGAGCCCCTGTTCAATGTTTTTGCTTATAATAATATCAGTCTTGCATTTGTTGTCACCGATGTGCTTAAGTTTTTGAATGTTTTCTTCATCAGTACGATATAATTTAGTCGTTGTGTTTTGATGTTGTTTCTCGATTTAGTTCTGTTATAACTGTCTTCAAAATGGAAGTCTTATTTTGCTCAGTTAGGCCAATTGTTGCGATTAATATTTCTTGTTCACTATAATGGCGTTACGTGGTTGGAACTACCATTAGTAGAGTCTTCTTCTTCGTCGAGCGTCGTTTTAACCGTCTCAAGACTGGCAGTTCTATCTTGGTTATTTTGCTGGCTTATGTTTCTATTCCTGACATTGTTTATGTTGATATTTCTGCTATTCAGATTAGTTGGCCGAAAATCTTTAAACCTGGGGAAATAATGAGTCAACTTTAGGATTTTTTTAAACAGGTAAAACTAGAGTTGTACAATAAAAATATTAAATATATACAATCATGTCATTTCACTAAATTATTTTGTTAGTAACTGCAAAACTATGTCTCAAAATTGCCTTACATAAGAAACGCTTCATAGTATATTAAAAGTAGTAGTTTATTATTATTATTGTCCCTTATTTCGTAATATATACACATTAATTATAATTTTAAATATTAGAAAAACAAAAGTAAAAAAAAAACATTTAAAAATATAAAAAATAGTAGCCCACCGGTATCGGGAACAGGGTCCAAGCTACCGGTGGTCAGAGAGAGGAACCTCCTGACAATGCGAGCCGTGTCCAGAAGTACCGCTTTCTGAATCAAGCCCTTGACCCAGCTGCCTAACGAGAGCCTCCTTAGGTGTTGGTCGAGGCTCTTCGCTATCAAGCCATTGGTAGTGACGACTATCGGCACAATGATCGCTGAATCCACATCCCACATGTCGACAACCTCGCGAGCAAAGTCAAAATACTTGATCTGTTTATCTTTCTCAGCTTTCACGAGGGTCTCGTCATGTGGGACCGTTATGTCAACAATCATTGTGCGCCGCTCTACTAGATCCACCACCACTATATCAGGCTTATTTGCGACAATAGTCCTATCAGTGATGATGGATCGATCCCAGTACAATGTGATATGTCCATTTTTGAGAACTGGGTCAGGCACATACCTATAGTACGGCACTTCCGATTCCACAAGGCTGTATTTCAGAGAAAGTTGCTGATGGATAATCCTGGCCACTAGGTTGTGCCTATGCAAGTATTCTTCGTTAGCTAGACGAGAACACCCGGAGATTATGTGCCTAATTGATTCGCCTGGACGGTGGCATGCCCGATAGATGTCAACCATGCCGTCTTTCACAATAAATCTCCGGTACTTGTTCGTCATCATAACTTCGCCCATAATTACACAGACAAAACTTCGGTTTCCCCAAAGAGGCCACCGAAACGCAGCAAGGCTACGGACGCTAGTATATCTACATCGGGTCCATGTAGGGCCCGGAAAAAGCGTCCGTGGAGCTCCTTACTCTGCCATACTTCCATGCGTTCATTAGTGTCAAGTATTAGAGGTTTGCGCCAGTTCTCGTTAGCCAAGGAGAGCGGGGTGAGGCCCTTGTCAACCGCGACCACATTGCGATGCATCCCCACGTCGGTTTCTAGGAAATAATCCCTGAGACTGCATATCTCGCGATTGTGGAGAGTCTTAGCGTTTAAAAAGCCTCGACCTCCACACTTTCGCGGGATATACAGCCTCATTACCGATGACCGTGGGTGATGCATTCGATATGCAGTCAGCAACGTACGGACCCTCCTGTCCAGGGCGTCGAGTTCGGTCTGAGTCCATTTGAGTATGCCGAAAGAGTACATCAAAACCGGCCTCATCAACCGCCTGATAGAAGACTATTAAATACTTTCTTCAGGCGGCCAAAGAAGCGCCCTTTCAACGATTGCTTCATGTCAGTAACATTGATTTTGATTTGACTGGCCTGTTAGTCTAGTGGTTAGTGACCCTGACTGATGAGACTGAGGTCGTGGGTTCGATTCCCACCCAGGACAAATCTTTGTGTGATGAGCACGATCATTTGTTCTGTGTCTGGGTGTAATTTATCTATAATATGTAGGTATTTAGAAATATATAAGTATGTTTATCAGTTGTCTGGTTCCCATAGTACAGGCTCTGCCTAGTTTGGGATCAGATAACGGTGTGTTGGTTGTCCTAAGATATTTATTATTATTATTATTTATTGATGCCCAATGCTTCCGACTTACCCAAATACTTATAGGTTTCGGATGCGGAGAGGGCTCGGAGGTTTATAGAATCCGAGAGTTGGGTTCCCGCGGATTCCACAATCTCCCCTCACTTTACATGCATGACCGCACATTTGTCCACACCAAATTCCATCCTGATGGCGCTACTGAAGGTTTCAGTTACTTTCAGTAGCTCCATCAGTTGAAAATTGTTGGGGGCACAGAGTTTAAGGTCATCCATGCAAAGGAGGTGAGATATAACCTGACCACCTCTCCTCAACCGATAGCCTATACCTGAATCCTCCAGCAGTGTGCTCAGAGGATTCAGGGCTAAGCAGAACCAAAGTGGACTCAAACTATCACCCTGAAATATGCCTCGCTCGATCCTTATCGGTTCGCTGTTCCTTTGGATATTTCGACATCCTGGATAGCGAAGGACCGTCCTCCACTGCTCCATACATGAAATCAGGAAGGTGCGCAGAGTTGCATCGACTTTGTACAACTCCAGCACCCTCTTGAGCCATGTATGTGGCACCGAGTCATAGGCCTTCTTATAAGCTATCCAACATGTCGACAGATCCGTTCGGGAACGGCGAACCTGTTGGCTAAAGGCCATATCAATGAGGAGCAGCTCCTTAGTACCGCGAGACCCGTTCCTACATCCATTTTGAGAGACAGACATGATGGAGTTGGTGTCAATATTATTGTAAATTTTAGCTCTCAAAATGGATGTAAGAACTTTATAGACCGTCGGCAAACACGTGATCGGTCTATAATTTTTGGGTTCCGCGGTACTACCTGATTTGTGGAGCAGGTGGGTAATTCCTGTTGTTAGGAACTGGGGTAGCGAACCAGACTCCAAAGCAGTCTGGTACTGAGCCGCCAAGCGAGCATGCGATCCAATGAACCATTTAAACCAGAAGTTGTGCAGCCCGTCCGGCCCTGGAGACTTCCAATTGGGCAATGGACGGACTGCACGAGCTACATCTTGGGGGCAGATGGTAATAGCCCCCATTTCTGGTATTGGCTCGCAGGCTCGCTCGACTTCTCGAGCCCAATCCCCTTCGGTGTGACTGACAGGCACCGACCAGATACTGCGCCAAAAAGAACACATGGCATCATTTTCCGGCAGATGCGCGTCCGCCACACCTTGGACCGGTCGCTCCCAAGCCCTATAAACCCACCTTTCATCACCCTGGAAGGTGCGGTTCTGAGTATATCGGTCCACTCGCCGCTTATACCTACGAATACGGTTTGCCCATGCATATACTTTCTGCTTCAGGAAGTCTATGCGCTCTGTGACACGGGACATATAGTCCCGAGGGCTGATATCAGTCCCTGAGAACGCCCGCCTCACAAAGCGCATCACTCTAGGGCGAGTGTTGCCCTCCCTGAAGCAGATTAGTTTCCCGATGAGGGCTCTGGCCCCACTAATACGACGTTCAATTCTGCACTGCCAAGCTGGTACGGCTGGTTTCAGTCGTGTAGCTCTAGAGTCATTAGGGAATTTGACGTGAGTTACATACACGACATGCCGCTACAGCCGCGCAGTACAGAATCGAATGAGTATAGGCGAGGTCTTCGCAGTCATCAAAATAGTTTGACAACCGGAATCCAAAGCCGCCACCAGTGCTCTATTTTTATTATTATTTTTGTGTTATACTTTGGTAACCTATCATCATCATCATCATTTCAGCCATAAGGCGTCCACTGCTGAACTTAGACCTCCCTCAATTTGGGGGGCTTTGCCATAATCGCCACGCTTGGCAGGCGGGTTGGCGATCGCAGTATGGTGGTAAAATGCATAGAGAATGCTGCTGCCCATTCTCTAGTAAGTCCCTTAGTCGCCTTTTACGACACCCACGGGAAGAAATGGGGTGGTGTTATTCTTTACGTTCGGCACCACACGGTAACCTATAGTTAATTTGATTTCGATCTTACCCTTTTCATTATAAACTGGTTGCTAAACTATCGAAAAACCTTATTAAGATCTAAGTTAGATATCATTATAACATTATCGTGTTACATATTAACTTCACGTTTATCTAATTCGTTCATTATAATGAATAAATAATAATATCTTTGGACAATCAACACACCGTTATCTGATCCCAAACTAGGCGGAGCCTGTACTATGGTAACCAGACAACTGATAAATATACTTATATATTTCAAAATACCTACATATTATAGATAAATTACACACAGACACAGAACAAAATGATTGTGCTCATCACACTAACATTTGTCCTGGGTGGGAATCGAATCCACGACCTAAGTCTTAGCAGTCAGGTTCACTAACCAATAGACTAACAGGCCAGTCAACACTGACTGGCCTGACGAGCCTGACTGGTGGTGACTAAACACCGATGAATAAATTGGTATCTTTTCGGTAAAATACACACCAATGCCATGGTCCGACAAGCTTAGCTGTAAGAAACTGCAGTAAATTATACTAAAGGCTACGGCTCACTCTGTCAATTTAGTTTTTTTATATTTTTTTTCTGTCGGTGTTAGATAGTGGTAATGGAATAAGAGTTTTATTATTTTGTTTTATCATGTTTCGATTTGTTTTAAATGTGTTTAAGCTGCAGTGCCCCATAGTTCCATTAAGTATTCTAGATGAGGTTTTACCATAGAGTTGTAAATGATAAACCTAACAGATGTCCGCAGGCCGCTGCCTACCCATCGTCTGCTGACGATCCCTCAAATCGCGCCCATGACAGAAGATAGTTTAGATCTTAATTTATCTAGATGTATCAGCCATGTCAGATGTTTGTCTAGATGGAGACCAAGATACTTCTCTGAAGGAACTTGGGATATAGGTTCGTTATTTACCTGTAAATTTAAGTGGTTTGCGACTTTTTTGTTCCTAGAACTAAAAATAATATAGCTTGTTATAGACGTTTTAACACAAACAAATTGCCTTGGAACCGTCTAGAGAGAGAGTCTTAATCTTGTTGTGCTTGTTCTATGACCTCTTCGACATTTTTTCCAAATAAAAATAGGCTTGTGTCATCAGCATAAAATATTATGCCGCCTGCCAGATATAGGTTATGTATGTCATTCACGGATAATATGAACAGCAGGGGACCAAGAATGGATCCTTGCGGTACGTCGTAAGTTAAAGTTTCGCAGTTACTTTGCATATCACCTATCCGAACAATTTGTTGTCCAGTTGTTGTTAAAGAGATAAGACCGGAACATGTCGTGGGCAGTTTCCCTGATGCCGATTGCATGCAGCTTTTGGAGAAGGAGAGTTTGGCTAATTGTATCAAATGCCTTTTTGGGTCAATAAATATACCAAATGCATTTTACATCGATATTATTTTTGAGATTGGCCACAAGGTCAACTTTTACAGTTAGTGTTGGATTTTGCGCGGAAATCATACTGTTTATTAGAAGTTTGTAGTTAACTTATTCGTAAACGTATAACAAAGCCAACTTTCCTTTCGAATTAAGTTTTTATCATCTCGTGGAAGACAAATACAAAACAAGACGAACCTCTTCCTCATCATTATCCAAGTTTTCTTTTTGCACACGAAGATAATGAAGATAATAAGGCCGACGAGCGTGTTGTAGGCGTCAAAGAACTGCCAATAGAACTGAGTATCAGGGTAGAAGGAGCTAATCACCTCCATGATCCAGTTGATACCCGTTATGATGAACAATTTGATGTATAGAATGAACCTGGAACATTTTAATGTCATACTTTTAGCCACAATGAAGTTGTTTGAAGTTAGTTTAATAACTATTGTTATTAACTCCCGAGTAGAAGTATTTTTATGTTTTACCAAGAAATCATGCATCTCACATAATTATAATAAGGAAGGTATTTAATAAAATTCAAGACATAATAATTATCATGATCTGTTGTACATTCTAGGAAATACCAGTTTGCTCACTATATTTTCTTTATCCTCAAGAGATCAATGGTGATACGATATATTACAGGAAGTACCTGCCTGGGTAGTTAACCTCTCACAGAAAGAAGGCCTGTGGCCCAGTTGTGGAAAATTTATGGGCTGCTTATTTTGTTTTTCTATCATCGCCACCATTGTCAGCATTCAAACAATACATTATTATTTTTCTCCTTTACAATGCGCTGTTTGCTTATTCTAAAATAAGGCTAACGTTTTATTTAGCGTTAGAATTCTTATGGGACTTTCAGCTTTAAAGTAGATTTAGGCACCTACCTCTGAGCGTCTTTCCTGTCCTGGTCATGTGTCGAGCTTTCCTTGCTACGCAGCACCTTCGTCTCTCTCTTTATCGTCCATATCTTGAAGGCAGTCAGTCCGAAAAATATCAGGTTTGCCACACAGAGAAGTATAATCGGCCCATATAGGTAGAGCAATTTACTGTATCCTGTAAATTTTAAGAACATGGCTTGAGAAAAGAAATGCTACGGAATCGCTAAGTCTTTATTTATTTATATTTATTTAACCATTTATGCACAAATATAAATAGACAAGAAGAAAGAAACAGAAAAAATATTTACAAAGGTAATGCTTATTTCTATAGAAATCTCTTCCAGCATACCTGCAATAGGAGAGAATATATATTACAAAGAGATGTAGACAACGCGTGTAATAGCTAATAGTAAGAGAAAAATAATACTATAGTTTAAATATAAACATACAAAATAAAAATATACATACATGCAAACTTACATAAATACTTCTAGAATAAATATCACTAAATATATATTATACTAATAATGTAATTAAAATGAAAACATTCATGAGCAATTATGACAAAGTGGAGAGATAGTGTTCTTTCACTCTTCTTTTAAATACAGCAATAGTAGGGCAGTCCCTTGTGTCCTTGTCCTTGTGTTGTTTGGTTGTTTAATTATTGGTGTTTCTTATATATACACATTAAATGTTGGCATCACATATAGGTTCATATTCGAATTCGCATCGTTTGATACCAACCACACAACAAATTATATAAAGTACACTATAACTGGAAATCCCCTTCACAGTACCTTAGGACTTAATGCGACATCACAGCAATCGTTTTGGCTACAAATGCGTCAAGAACCATTTAAAAGTACTATGAAAAAGCTCATCATGCATCGCAATTTCCCGTTTTGGGGTCAACTTCCAGTCTAACCGGATTTTAAATGGAGCGACTGCCTATTTTGTTTTTAACACTCTTTTGTTGTTGTTACGGAACCTTTGACCATGATTTTGACCCCCTTTAAAACGTCTGATTAACTCGAAATTTGGCATACTTATCAATATCTACATACATCGACATCATCATCATCTACTAATCTTACAATACAATAATTTTATAAATTTGTGCCATTATCCTTGCCGGGGTTACCAGGATAGTAAAAAAACTGTCTACGAAAACTACGCTGACATACGTATCAAAATGCGAAACACCTTAAAAAAATTAAATAAATAATAGTTAAAAAACAAAAAACACGCTTTCATAGAAAACCAAATTATTCATTATTATATCCATTATTTTCTACTTTTTAGTTCAAGGTTTTAGTAGATGGGCTTTTTAGTTTTAGGTTGTCTATGGAAGCGTGTTTTTTAGTTTTTTTAATTTTTTTTTTTCTTATTAGATGACTTCGGAGTTAGTCTCCTTTAAAATTAACTTACAAAATCCATCCCTAGGTGTACAAAACAATATATTAAAAAAATGTTTATCGTAAAATTATATATTAATAAAATGTTTACCGTAAAATTAAACCTATATCCGAAGCTGAATAGCAAAAAATTACCATTTGGTCTAATTATCCACTTAAATTCATGTTAATGACTAATTTAGGGCCAGCGCAAAACAAATATTAAAGCGCCAGGTAAAATAATGGCAGTTTGCGTGAACTGTAGTGTTTATGCACGGCATGACCTCGAGTCGTAGGAGGCACGCGGTGGCTGAGGGGGCGCGCCGGTGGCGGCATCAGCATCTAGCGTCAGTGGCAGCTGTGAGGTGCACGGGCGGCGCGGACGGCGCGGGCGCTCGCAGGTTCTGCCGCTCCGAGCGTCGCCTCACTTCAAATCTTACCACGACAAAGACACTGCGTCTATATTCAACTTGTGTTCATTATAACCAAATTAATTCACTCACGTTTTTCATTTATTCGCTCCCATAATTGAGCAGTCGATGTACTATCGTCAACATAATTATGGTCCTTCGAGCCGGATCATATGTTGACAATAGTACGTCGACTGCTCAATTATGGGAGCGAATAAATGAGCAGTCGACGTACTGTCGTCAATAGTAGCGTTGATTGTTTGTTTGGCGTCGACTCAAAACTAGTAATTAGCTTTTAGATAATTTCTGCGTTGGTATAATGAAATTAAACATAATAATAATACGAACCATATAGGAAGCATCCCTGTGTTCTGAGATTGGGCTGCAGTGCATGCTGAACGGGCAGATCAGAGAACTCCAAAGCACCGAGTATGATAGTCAGTGCGGTTGGAACGCCGAACGCGTACATGGCGTAGTACATGAAGCGTTTATTTGGCGACCCTGGACCACCGTGTGCGCGGTTGCCACTGAAAAACGTACCATTAATAATAATTTTCCTTTTAATAAACAACCTATTAGGTACTAGAAAGGATGCCTACGGTGCTCACAAAAAAATACACAACCTGATTCTAGATTTTTTATAAGATTGTCCTGAATGAATACATAGACTAAGAGGGAATGCTCTTGATTAAACTAAGACCCTGTACCATGACATCTGTACTACGGGGGCTAGATACTTTGAAAATCACTTAAGATGATATGCCAAAGGTGTTCGCAGTATTACACTTCTGTAACATGTTTTTTTTTAAACCGTTTAAAGGACGAGACTCTAATAATTCACCCACTTTATCAGCTGCCTAATAATTGTATACAACCACCCCTATTTATACATTTTATTTATGTTTGACGTTTATTTTAAGTTCACACAAATACACATGTGTACACAGCTTAATCGGTCTGCCAGATTTGAGGCTGGCTATGATAGACAGAAAGATAAACGAGTGTAAAAATTACTACGTCCTCTAACTTAACAGACAACTCTGACGTAGTTACTTTTATTGCAACCACAGCTTCTTTTGACCAGCTATATTATTAAGTGATGAAGGGCGGTCGTTTTGGGAACTGGTTTATGTGATTTTGACGTTCAAAAAGTTCTGAGACTTAGCCTAATTTGAACAAATGATTTTGATTTACATTAGAAATCTTCAGTAGCAGTCCGGAGTCTGGATTTGTCTCCGTTTGGTAGATTTACCCCCACATAACATGGGACTTAAATATAAATGGCGAAATGAGAGTAAACTACTACTCCTGCTGAAAAGTTTGCGTAACCCACCGGAAAAAGCAGAAGTGAAGGTGATAAAATTGTATGCAGGTAGTTAGTTACCTAAACGTCCACCAGATGTCGTAGCACATGATGTTTAACCAGAAGAATGCTGCCAGAACAGAAAAGTAGACGACGAACGCTGTAAAGAAAGAGTTATGCATGGTCATTCATAAAAAATATCGTTAGTCTCACCAAGACATAAAGCTAAACTTGACAATGTAGCAGCATTTGATGTGGATTCCTTTCAAGGTTTTGGACTCCAATATCTTGCATATCAAAAGAATTTCTGATAGTTCTGGCAGTGACAAAGCTTGATTCAGATCATGGAAAATAGTTTTTTTCGCCGATATATGCGAACCCATGTCACGAGTGGGGTCTTTCTTGTTGTTAAAAAGTTGCATACGTAGTTCGAAGGTTCGGTGCTGTGATTTTCGTTCGTAAAGATGATGTATTTCGTCCCACATATCCCTCGCAGTTGTGAAACGCATTACTTTTATCAGTATTTCGTTGGTCATATTAGTAGTAAGCAGTAATAGTGCAGTACTTTCTATTTGAGTATAGCTATCACACTCTACATTTTACCTTATAAGAGCTTCCGCTTTGGCTCCTTCACCCGGATAAGAACAAATATAAACAGCTGTTTCATATATTTTTATCATGTGCCTAGTGCACTGTCGTAAGGAAAAGCTGTTTTGTTTTTATTATTTATAAATATCATTTTTGTAACTGAAATGTTGAAAGTTAGGTGATCCTAACTAACTCCTTCACTGAGGATCGATAAACACTTACCTGGACATCATCAGACAAAATAACTATTGAAAGCTAGACCAGCAGGCAAAGTGCATAATTAATTTCAAAATAAATATTATTATTTAATCCTTGAGGATTAAAATATATTAGAACTCTCAGAGAGCCAATAAAGTAGGCAATAACGTTGATTACACAGCCACATATCTGTGTTCTTGCTTAATCTTCAGTTCATTTGTGTTTTGTTTTCGTAGATGCCACAAAACTAACAAATACCAATACAGAGGTCAAACTTTCAAGGTCGTTGGGAAATGTAATATCGTGACCGACGTCTACAAAAGGTGGTAATTACCATTTTTTTCCTGTTAACAAATAACAATAAGAACCAGGCTTAAACAACAAATTTAAGGAAAATAATATGGCGGTATTCAGATGCATTGATGCAAACACACCAATTAAGAATTTAAATAAAACAAAACCTGCAAACGAGAGTAAGTATGCTTTTAACAGTAAACACCCATCAACTAGATTGCTATTCACGCTTAAAGAATGAACACACAATAGGGTATATTGATATAGTGCAAAGAAACATTCTAATTCTACAACCATTTTGGTTTGATCGCATAACCATATTTTACGACACCCACGGAAAGTAAGATGGTGATTTAAACTTTCACAAAATTAAAGAGACAACACGCCTCCACCTTAAGCTGTTTTCATCATGAAGTATATCAGTTTTTCTGGTATTTCTGTTAGCTGTGTTCAACGTAGCTGCTGTAGTACTGATTTTGTTAAGGAGGTTATTCCACTTAGCCGAACATAGTCGTTTTTTAGGAAGAAGGGAAATATTTAGAAAACTCCTGATCGAACTACACTAAATTATTAACTGGATCGGTTTGCAGATTCGAATGCAAAAAAGATGGAAGGATTGGATTGGATTTTTTCTGCCTTCCAATTAGGTTTTCTTCATAGAGCTTTGTTGGGTTCACATCTTTCGGCTCAGCGTCGATAGTTGTAGACCTAACACTGCTCCTTTAGATAGAGTGAAATTTTAACTTCAGAATGAAGTCACACCGAGCTTTAAGTAAGAGTGAAGTTACTTGTTGAATGCTATTGTCTGATTCTGTAACTGCGTCTAAATGACGAATGAATTTAGCAAAGCAGAAAAGGCTCTTTATTGATAACACAAAGGAGCACAGTTAGTGAGCAAAAATGAGAAAACCCAGCTTCACAGAGTAAAGAAACTATCTCCAATTATACTTACTTAGAACAATGCAAGCTAATTGAGGCATAATTTCCAGCGGGGAAACGATCTGCATAATTGCCAGGACCAGGAAACCGACGAAGAAGCAGAGGAGATAGGCCATTAGAACCATTCCGTGAAGGTTGCGGAGTTCCGGTAGGCATGCGTAGACCGCTACTGTCAGGAGGATGAAGAAACAGGAGATCAGCATGCCTGGAAAGATTGTTGACGTGTTATTTATCGAATTGAAGTGTCAGGTTGTTTCTTTGACCAAATCTTTAATCCTATTTAGGACTGATTTTATTATTATAATCTATTTTAAATTAGATTAACGCCAGATATTTCACATTTTTTTTTATCTGACTTTGGTAAAATCTATTAGCTACTAGCTTCTGCCCGCGACTTCGCCCGTGTCAAATTTTTCCCGTCGCATCAAATTGCCTGCCAGTTTCCGCGCATTTTTCATTGCTGCTCCGCTCCTTTTAATTTCAACTATAAGACGTCCACTGCTGGACTCAGGCCTCCCCCTTGGGGGGCTTTGCCATAATCACCACGCTTGGCAGGCGGGTTGGCGATCGCAGTATGGTGGTAAAATGCATAGAGAACGCTGCTGCCCATTCTCTAGTAAGTCCCTTAGTCGCCTTTTACGACACCCACGGGAAGAAATGGGGTGGTGTTATTCTTTACGTCCGGCACCACACGGTACAAGCCGTAGCCTAGCCATAGCCTATAGTCTTTCTCAATAAATAGGCTATTCAACACAAAAAAAAATACTATTCAGACCAGTAGTTCCTGAGATTAGCGCGTTCAACCAAACAAACAAACAAACTCTTCAGCTTTATAATATTAGTAAAGATTTTACTAAATTAGACAGACAAACAACAGATGCGCTAAATAGCTCAGCAATATTTTATAGGCGACGTTCGGCTTATTTTAGGGTGAATCGAGTCCTCTCGTGGTTTCACTCAGCTGATCCAAACCGACGCGACGTTGTTTTGAAATTGTAAAGCGAGTTAATGTTGTATTTCTCTTTCATGCTACTCTGAAAATATTGTCTCAAAATTTTGAATGTTTGAATCATTTTCATTTTTGTCGAAAATAAGAGAAGCTTCTTTTTTGTATTCGACTGGAAAATCGTTTTTGTTTTCACGGTACTCTCCGTTTTCTATGTATAATAATGAAAATACTCACAGCTACTGCTGACTCCATAGGTATTGCGTTCTGGCTCTGGGGTGTAACAGATGAGAGCGTTTAGATGAGGTGCAGTTTGGTCGGAGACAAACGTGTCGATGCAATACTTGTCTGGTCCGTAGGTCATGGATACATTTGGAATACCCACTAAGAGATTGCCATCCTGTGAAATAATATTGTAATGTTTTAGTGAAGTAATAGGGATGTCTCAGAGAATAGCAGTTTAGAATTATGGAACAATTCATTTATATACCCTGCATAATATTTTACAATAATCGACACTCATAAGTGATAATGTTTAGAAAAGGGGTTACTACCGCGATTAGCTATCATCTGCCTAGCGTTTTCCTGTATGTCGTATGAGGTCGTCTTCTAGTCAAACCGGATGCAGCTGTATACCAATACTGACTTCTGCCCGCGACTTCGTCCGCGTTAAATTTCTTGCTCCCCCGTAGCAATGAATCAGCTCCTAAGGGTTCTAGCGTCGTGCCAGGTTCGCGAGCCTGCCAGGGTCACGAGATTGTTCAAACGAGATACCGTGGCCCTGGCATATGGGTAACTGAAGAAACACGGGTGGGTTCTAGTCAGTAAAACTCTGACACGGCCTTCCGCTCCACCCTAGAGCAGGAGACGTCATTTGATGATTTCCCACCCACAAAAAAAAAACACATTATTGCTGGAACCGCTTTTTACTTTCGATGTTTTCGCACCGAAATATCGTTTGATAGCAAATACACATTACGTCGTCATCACTATATGTCTGAGTATTATTATATCTTCCTTTCTTCTTTTTCTTCTCTTTGTATGTTGTCTCTTTGGACTTACTTCGCTACTTAGTAATCAGCCCCCTTAGCCAAGTTACAATCGTTTCGTGTCGAATTTCTTTTTCCAATCGGTAACGCCTCGGTGTCAGCAATTGTAGATAACGATAAGTTGGTAGCCATGTTGACGTGCCTGAGTCGGGCGCTCGTTCTACAATGTCTTTAGAAAAACGATACCTTATAACAAAGGATGTAGCGTTGAACATTGTAGAAACGATAAAAAATCATTCTATCATTTTGAACGATGTGAACTTGGCTACGAATTTTCTATTCGTTTGTACCGCGTGACTTAACGTTGAGCGACTAGCGTTAACGATTGCAGATTATCAACTTGGCTAAGGGTGCAGGTACAATTATTATTTCATGGTGCTTTTTATGTTGTGTTATATCTTTTTTGTTCACCAAGTATACGATTTATCTATCCATCTCTCTCCATCTAATATTTTCTTCATTGACCTACGGCATACAGCGTGCTACAAACTGATAACATTATGCGTATTCAACTTTGCAGAAGATTTAAATGTATATCACTAAAATTCCACCACACTTAAAACCTGTTTTCGTACAAAAGGAACAAAAAAAAAAAAACGCTGTGACTTTGACCTTCAATGGTGGGAAGTATAAATAACTCTCAACTTCGTTAACGCTCCCGCAGACCGGCGCGATGCGGCAGCGCGATGCAACTCTAGTAAATCAGTTTGCATGAAGTTTTCATAGAAATTGTTATATTAAAGTCGCGTCCCGCGATTCTTTTTACACCCATTACATGAAAATTCTAACAAAGAAGACATTACTACTAGCTTATACATTATATACATTTGACGATTGATTGGAAAAGTTATTAGAAAGCTCAAAACAGGCTGACTGAAAATGAATTATGCATATCACATAAACTGACGCTTTCTTACCATATGTACAGGCTATAAATTATTACAGAAAGCTACGTGCTCGGCCTCTTACTAGAGAACGGTGAGTACAAGTTTTAACCAGTATCCGGGTATGTAGACCACTAGACCGTATTGTGGCATAATTTTCTTGCTGTTATTCCAACTTATTTGAGGTCAGCGCAACATGTAGGTATAGAAAGAAGGGGGGGGTTAATGAAGAAGTGTGGAAGAGGACTTCGACACTTCTTCATTAATTTTCACATCGGTAGTAACTCGCTTTCTAGCCATATCATCTTCCATATAGTCGATCTATCGTTTTTTGGTATTCCCACACTAAAGCATACTAAAATGTCTCATCATTCCTATTTTTCACATGCATTTCTACACAACGTTTTAACTATTAACTTGCAAGGGAAAGTGTGAAAATATAAACTAGGAGCTGTTGCCCGCGGCTTCGCCTGCGTGGATGTCGCAAATTTTTTAGCG
Source organism: Aporophyla nigra (assembly GCA_947507805.1). Classification (NCBI taxonomy): domain Eukaryota; kingdom Metazoa; phylum Arthropoda; class Insecta; order Lepidoptera; family Noctuidae; genus Aporophyla; species Aporophyla nigra. The sequence goes on from OX382305.1 coordinate 6,369,292, forward strand.
TTCGTTTCCAACCATTATGCCAAAATAATAAATTTAATGAGGTTTACTTTGAAATGAAGTACTTTCCACAAACAACTTTAACCCCCCTTTTCAGCTCTTCGGGAGTGGAACATCAAAAACGCTGAGATATGTATTAGTTCATTTGTTTTCGTCAGTCTAATCACAAAATTTTAATAACCTAGCTTCAAAACGAACGGACTTTCATACAAATTTCCACCCCATATTTGACGCCTTTCCGGGAGGATTTTCCTAAAATCCTATCTAAGCGTCATTAAACGAAACGTCATTCCTACTAATAATCTATCTAGGTGCCAAATTTAATTTTCGTAGGTCAAGAATGATTAACCAGTGAGTGAATGAATGTTATGTTATGTATAAATACGGTCAAATATGGGGTGGAAATTTACTATTTTTTTTACCTCTGTTTTATGATTTTACTATTATGACAAGAAACGACTATTTATTTTCATCATCATCATCATTTTAGCCGATAAACGGCCACTGCTGGACATAGGCCTCCCCCATGCAGTTCTGTATTTCTCGCATTCAGCGAATTACTGCGGCCTTCACCAGATCAACGATCCATCTTGTGGGAGGCCTTCGAACGCTTCGTCTTCCAGTACGAGGGTGCCACTCCAGAACCTTCCAGCCGTATCGGTCATCTGTTACACGAGCTGCGAGTTCTGTTTCATTTCACTTAAATAATTTTAAATAAGTCTTTTCTTTAACTAGAAAACAATACATATTTTTCTGGCTTGTAATATCTATCAATGTGCCTAACTGTGCGTCAAAAACTGAGCGATTAAGAAAGAAAGAAATAAAGAATACCATTTATTTGTTGTTGTTTTATAGTATCGCTACCTTTTGGGCAGTGCTTACATATATTTATTGATTTTTGTGCAAGCGGGCCTTGAAGTCATGAAAGCCTGATTGTATGTGTAAACAGATTATTTGAATTTACATCCGTTGGAGACTGATAGGTCTATTTGTTGCTTTGCTAATTTGTGGCAGTTGTCTACGAAATAATAATTGGCATTAATTGTCCATATATACACAGTCCAGGAGTAACAAGATGATATAACCTAATGGACATTTATTATAAGAATATGGACAAATCAAGGAAAGGTTTCACATCTTTAAAGATTATTTAATAAAGTCACATTTTGTCTGTGAGGTGTGTCTGACAGCGTTGCTTTTCTAAATTACGCAACCAATTTTGATGCCACCCACGTTCACCATCATTTAGAGAATGTGTTCCGGAATATTCAAGTGTATTAATTACAAAGAAATTTCTATGTTATGTCAAGTAAAATCCGTGTGAAGCAGGGGCAGGCCACTAGTTCAAATAAAAAACTCGTTTCATTCGGCTGACTTTTAGACCTTCTTACCTTAAGGGGGCGTCCATTAATTACGTGATGTGTTCGCAAATATCACGTAATTATTTTTCTCGCCAAAAACGGTGTAAAATTGCGTGAAAAATTATTTCTACAATAAAATATGGCCAAATCTGAGACAATAGTACACTGATAAAAAAATTACTTGTCTCAAGAGCCAAAATCTTGAACCAAGTTATACCATTTTGAGGAAAATGATTTTTTTGAGTCAAGAGAATAAATTCTGGAATTAAGAAATTATTCCTGGTCTAAGAAAATCGACGTGCGGCCCATCATGTACGTACTGTGCAAACGCGCAAATTGGGCCCCTCGCGGATTGTCACAAGACAAGCTACTGAACTTCTGTGCGCGAGCGACATGGCTTGGAGTGGCTAATTCAGAGCGAAGTTGAAGGAGCAGATGATTTTATTGAAAAACACTTGGATATGTTGGTTCCAGTAGTCACTCTTGAGGCCGTGCACGAGTCTCCATTCCATGGACTGAATTAGAATAAATCTTTTCTTAATTTTTGTTTGATATTCATTATTTAATTTTATGATTGTGATTTTAAATTACGGTAATATTCACAAATACTAGTCTTAGCTAGTCTTCAATAAAAGTAATAGAACAGGTTGTGTGTTTTTTTTTCCTCTATAATCCAACACGTTTATAGCCCAAATAGAAGTTTTGAAGAATCTCGCGTGAGATTAGGGGAGGGGGAGGGAGTTGAGGAAAATCTTACGATATCTCACCAAGAGGGGATGTGGAGTCGAAAAATTCTCAAAAATGCATCACGTAATTAATGGACGCCCCCTAAGACATTCATATTTTGATGAGCAGTTAGCGGAGGTCTGATCGCGATTTTAAAATCTATTCATGATTGATTAACAATAAAAAAATATGGCAATGTATTGTACGTCTCACCGTGGTCAAATTGTAATGCTTTTCAACCGGATACACTGGCACTCTCCTCTCTCCCTCATCCCTGACGCAGTCCATTCTACCAGTTATGAATATAAACTCCTGTGTGGCATTAAATCCTTCCTTGAATATAAATTGATTATTTTTCTCTTCCAACACAGGTGGATCAAATTCTATTATATTTTCGACACACCTTTTTAAATCACTTTTGTAGACCTGGCCGAAGGGGCAACATTTCCTTGCACATGTCCCCTTGAGGCAAACACATCCTCTTTCCGTCTTAGTCTTGGGATCCACGAAAGTTTCATTACTCCGGAATGTAAGACCTGCATACGTACGATTTACTAGTTCCACACTTTTTCTGAAGTCGCAAACTTGTGATTCGCTTACAGTTCCACAAACAATAGTATAAAAAATAGTTAATAAGGTCCACATTGTCGTAAATTTTGGTCACTTTTGGACGACCGTATCGCTTGGAAGCTTTTTCGTAACTGTTACGTGATCAATAAGTAAAATTTAGAATTTGCTTGATCGCAAGAACAGCTTTGTGAAGATATAACAGACTACTAGTCGAGTCTACCTGAGAGTTTCTTGTTTGAAACAAGTCTACAACCAAACCAGATTATTTGTTTTTAATAGTGAATGATCTGGTTTGGTGGGTGCTCACTAGTTTGTTAGTGTGTGTGTTAGTGCAATAATGTATTGATACATTGACTTTTCTTAACATCAATATTTCTGTACTACGAGTTTGTCTAACTTATTTCTTTTGGAAAAACATTTGCAAAATGATTGTAACAACCGCATCGAAGTCTATTGTGTACCTAATTTGGATGAACTAAGCGGTCACACAAACTGCCAGGGTCGCCAGATTAGTTCGAAAGAGTTACGGTGGCCCTGGCATATGGGCAACTGAAGGAACACGGGTGGGTTTTAGTCAGTAAAATTCTGGCACACCCTTCCGCTCCACCCTAGAGCGGAAGACGTCAATTGATGATTTCCTACCAAAAAAAAAAGCGGTCACACAGACAAAAACGAAAAGTGACTTAGTTTTATAATATATATACATAAATAAAAAAATATGGTTTTTTCGTTTCCGGTCGTCGGAGTGCAAACATCACTGTGATTCTATCCGTAACAAATCGTTTTTAAATAAATAGTTATAAGTTGCCTTAGTCGTCAACACTATTATAAACTACATAATTAGTACTTCAGTGGACGCAGAAGAAGTAAAGCTCTGGGATATAAATAGGATCCATCCAGTAAAGTGCAGAAGAAAATTCACAACAACATTTGAGGTTAGAACATTCAAGTACAAAATCTGACAAATTGAATATTTAATGTCAGTTTGTTAAGTTGGCATTAACTCCAGTGTGGCTAGTACATGCAAAATAATATCTGCCACCTATACTACGTTCCATTCTACGTTACTTTGTACAAAACATATTTAGGAACAGTTTCAACTACTATTTGACAACATGAAGATGCAAATGCAGAAGCAAACAGCTGAATTAACTGAATCACTCACTAAAAACTTAATGGATAGGATGGATGAAAAACTTACCCCTATTATTGAACAAAATGAACAATTAAAACAAAAAGTTAGTGATCTAGAGAAAGAGATAGAATATTTGAAAAGAGATAAGAAAAGTAACAACATAATTATTTTCGACACCGGAGCTATTTAAAAAAGTCAATATGACCTTCAAAGAAGACCTAAACATAAATTTAGAGCCATTCGAAATAAACAAATTATACCGCTTGGGAAAAAAATTTAGTTCACAGTAAATCAAGGCCGGTGCTATGTTCTTTCATAAATGCATGGAGGAAAGATGAAATTATGAAGAGTAGAAAGAGCTTTAAGAATATTTATGTATCGGAAGATTACTCGGAGGAAGTTTTGGAGAAAAGAAAAGCACTGCTACCACAGTTGAAGCAAGAGAAAGAAAAGGGAAATACAGCTTTTCTGATTTACGACAAACTAGTAGTCAAGGAATCCAACACGGAAAAAAGGAAAAGGGAACCAACTACCTCACCGTCACCTTCCAAAACTCAACCCAGAAAACAGCAAATCCTATTCTCTGCCAAAGCCAACTGGATAAATGCCTTCGATGCAATGAGACACAGATCGAACTCTTCTACCAACAAACCTACACCCAATAAACAATAGCAATTACCCGGTAAACGGAGAATCCAAACAAACTACGAAAACAATCAAACAGAAGAAATACGTTTTCCCCCAAGCCGACTGGTCCTCGTGGGGGATAAAGACCACAACCCTCCAACAATACAGAGAAACAACTAACAAAGAAACAAAAATATACGTCGCAGCCCTTAACGTACTCATGCTGAAAAATTAAGAAAATCTTATAGAACTATCAAACGCGTTAAAACAAATTAAATGGGATATCATCGGCCTCAGTGAAGTCAGACGAATGGGAGAAAGAATTATTTCTCAACGAGACTTCTTACTGTACCATATTGGAACGACGCCAGGTCACCATGGTGTTGGTTTCATCGTCAAAAAATACCTTGAAAAATCTATAGAAGGATTTATTGGAATCTCGGAGCGCATAGCAATAATGAATTTAAAGCTACCGGGATATAAAGATTCATGGTCTATTTTACAAATATATTCACCAACAGTAAAATCAGACCTGGAAACAATTGAGAAATTCTATCTTGACTTAAATAACACTATCCAAGAACTTGCCCACAAAAACCTAATCGTCATGGGAGACTTCAACGGCCAAATTGGAGCTAAGAACCCAGGAGAAGAGACAGTACTAGGACCATATACCTACAGTAATAAAATTAGAAGTAGAAATGGAGAAAAACTTATAAACTTCGCACTAGAAAATAACTTAACCATTAAAAAAACTCAGTATACAAAAAAAAATACAAAGATAATGTGGACATGGATTTCACCAGATGGGAAAACAAAGCATGAAAGTGATTTTATAATGACCAACACAAACAACTGCTTTACAAATTTTGACGTCATTAACAAATTTAACTTCAATACCAACCATAAACTGATCAGAGCTGAAATAAAATCAGTACAACCAAAGAAACCTAGAAAAGCCAAAGAGAACGAAACAGGAACTAGCAATTGATAAGCTCAGCAAGCATCAAATGGACCAACTAGTAGTCACCCTAAGAGATAAATTCTCAGACTTCAAAGAGAACACAAAGACTGTGGGAACTCAGGAAAAATACAACTGGATAGAGAATACTATTAAAACCTAATTACAACACGTTGCTAAGATCAGATCCGAACCGAGAAAATGGCTAACAACTAATAATACCATGAAATTACTAGAGCAAAGAAACCAGCTTATCAACGCAAAAGAAGTAAAAGACAGGAGAAGGCATTTAGCGAAAATTTGTAAAGACATCAAAGAAAGTATAAGAACGAAGACGTGCGAACTAATTTTCGTTCTCAAAATGGATGTAAGAAGTTTATAAACCGTCGACAAACATGTGATCGGTCTATAATTCTTAGGTTCCGCGGTACTACCTGACTTATAGAGCAGGTGGGTAACGCTTGTTGTTAGAAACTGCGGTAGCGACCCAGACTCTAAAGATGACTGGAAATGAGATGCCAGGCGACTGTGTGAACTGGTGAGCCATTTTAACCAGAAGCTGTGCAGTCCGTCCGGTCCCGGTGATTTCCAATTCGGTAACGGAGGGACTGCACTGGCTACGTCTTTTGGCGTTATGAACACCGGCTCCATTTCTGGTAATGTTTCACACACTCGCTCGACATCTCGCATCCAGCCAGCCTCAACGTGACAGACGGGCACTGACCAAATGCCCCGCCAGAATGCATTCGTGGCGGCGTCATCCGGGCAGCACACGTCCGTCCCATTTTGTTCGGGTCGCTCCCAAGCTCTATATCCACCTCTTATCGCTCTGGAACATACGATTCTGCTTGTATCGGTCAACCCGCCGTTTATACCGCTGAATACGGCTTGCCCATGCACAGACTTTCTGCTTCAGGAAGTCGATGCGCTCTGTGACACGGGACATGTATTCTGGAGGACTGATTCCAGTCCCCGAGAATGCCTGCCTTACAAAGCGCATCACTCGTGGTCGTGTATTGCCCTCCCTGAAGCAGTATAGTTTGCCGATGAGTACCCTGGCCCCATCGATACGACGCTCGATCCTGCACTGCCAGGCTGGTACGGTAGGTATTTGTCGAGTAGCTCCGTCACAGCTTGGGAACTTGACGTTCGCTAAACGACATGCCGCAACAGCCGCGCAATACAGGATCGAGTGTGTATCCACGAGATTGTCGCTGCTCTCGAATACATTCTTTAGCAGCGAGTCCAAGGCACACACCAGCGCCCTATTTTTCTTGTGCATAGGCAACCGTGGTAGTCGGGGTCTAAGTTCGGTTGGGGTTGACCTATACTCGCGAAGCGCATCCTCCAGAGTGCTCCTCAGTCGGTTGTTGCACTGGCTTACTGTGGCAACCATATCATCTTCTTCTTCAACACAATGGGACCGCGGCGAAATTGCATTAATGGATGACCCTTGTGCCGCGGTTTGTGTCGGAGTCGGGACGATATAATTGCTCAGTACTTCTTAGCGCAGCCGTTCAAGTGCAGTATCGTCCAACCTGTGATTTCGTTGGATAACCCGCACTTGATCCGATAGTCGTTGGGCCGAGAAGTTGACGGTTGGTTCTAGTTCCCGGAACAGAGACAGCATCCTATCACGGTACGCAGTGAGGTTAGTACCCCCCTCTGTAGACCCGTAATATGCGCGCATGACGTTCTCGTTCATAGACTGAGTCCATCTCATGCGCTGCACACAACCACCGGCAGCGGGGACCCGGCTCGGGGCCGGATGGCCCCTAAGTCCCAAGCTCTTCGGTGGTCGGCCTCTCCCCTGCCGACGTACAGGTGTTGGTGACGTCGGCGGGGAAAAATATTCGTCGCTCGAGCTCGACGCACCTGCCACGGCCGGTGTCACAGCACTCTCGATGGCGCTGGGTTCCGGCGGCGCAGTGGCGCGAAGCGACGCTGTGCCACCCAAATTGGCCTGGGCCCTTAGTAGTTTGACCGTTTGAGGCGATTTTTTTTTTCAAAATATTCCTCATAAAATTCCCTATCGTTTTCTATTTTTCGATTTTTGCTTAGGGTCTTAATTTTTGTGGAATTTGAGTCCAAAAATGGGTTTGCACGAAAAAAACGAGATTTTTCGCACAAAAATGTCGGATGTTTATATGGGGAAATGCTCATCTTGGAAAACCCTACAAGACTGTCTACTTAGAATCCAGGGAGAAAATTTCCGTTGCCCTTAAAATGGCCACAATCATCCAGAAAATTTCTCATATCCGAAATCGTTTTTCTGAAAACTGTTTATTTAGCCAAATTATTGAACATTTGTGTATTTTGGATCCGAATGACCAAAAACAGAAAGGTCCACATAGTATTTATTGGACTTGAAATTTTAAAGCATCCAATGGATGCTGCAGACTTTCACTGTCATACATTTTCATCAGAAAAACCAACCATTTCTCATTAATAATGAAGTATTGTATCCTAAATGGTCACTTTTATCAAAAAATTTAACTACCAAAAAAGTATTCAAAACCATTTGTGGAACCTTTCTGACAATTTTCACAATTACCGGAAAATTCTTGTACAAATAATTTTTGTCAGATCAGGATTTTTTCCAATACTTTAACAGTTTTCAGAAAAACGATTTCTGATGAGAAATTTTCTGGATGATTGTGGCCATTTTAAGGGGAACACGAAATTTCTCCCCGGATTCTAAGTGGATAGTCTTGTAGGGTTTTCCAAGACGAGCATTTCCCCATAAAAAAACGATAAAATCTCAATCTCGTCTTCCGTAGGGTCATTTTTGTGCGAAAAATCTAGTCCTAATCCGTTTTTTCCATGCAAACCCATTTATGGACTCCAATTCCACGAAAATGAAAACCCGAAGCAAAAATCGAATAAGAGGAATCGATGGGGAATTTTATGACGAACATTTAAATAAAAAAATCACCTCAAACGGCCAAACCACAAGGGGCCCAGTTCAATTTGGGTGACAAAGTGGCGCTTGGCGCCACTGTGCGGCGGCGGGGCGGAGCTGAGCGACGAGTCCGGAGGTGGTGGGCGTGCGTTCCGTGCAGCTGACCGTGTCAACATTTACTCACATTCCAACATGTCATCATTTCATGGTTTTTTCAGATGTAGATATTGTTGTTCGGAGGTGACATCTGTCATGCCACCTCCGACTCGGCAGTTTTTGGTTGTATTTATTACATTTTGCTGTTTATAGACTCTTTTTGTTTTTTTTTTTATATTTAATAGGATTTGGTTGACTTTTAAACTGAAAACTTGTATAAAATGGGGTCAAAATTATTTTTACTATTTAAATATTGTAGCAGATTGAATTGAGTGACGTTGAGTTGACACGGTGTTGCCAGTTATTATTTATATTCCGTTTCATTTATTTCGTAATATATACATATTAATTATATTTTTAAATATAAGAAAAACAAAAGTAAAAAAAAAAAACATTTAAAAAAATAAAATTATAAAAATTATTTATATTATTATTATTATACTTAAATATGGATTGTTTTTCCATAATGTTGGAAACGATTTCAACCATCGGCATGGTTTTGTAACGAAAGTCCTCAGAAAAATTAATGAATAAAACGACATCTAACAATGTTGAAGGCGCGACGCGGCACTCGTAGAACAATTTCTATGAAGACTTCATGGGAATTGTTCTAAAAAATTCGCGTCGCGCTGTCACGCTGCACCTGTCTGAAGACGTCTATAGGCGTACTTCGAATTTATCAAGCCGGGATTTGGACTTCAGTTCATTTTAATTAATTCGAAGAAAGATGAACAACGGAAGACTTTGAGCAAGTGCAATGATGATAAAATTATATTCTACCTTTTCCCAACTACATATATTGCAGGCAGTGTCCAGTCCATACTATACTATATATTTGTATGCAGCTGAATACCGGTATTTTATATGTAGCGACTGCCTATCTAGCGACGGATATAAATAAGCGTTTATTTTTGGAAATTTCTTGTAGTCAATACGCAATTATAATTTTATTAAATTTATATATTTTTTTAAATGTTATATTAACAACAATACATTGAAAGACTACGACGACTACTAGAAGTATTAAATAAAATAATAATTAGGTCTACTGATTTTTTTACATTTTTATTGCTGTATGGGTCTGCTCTTGGCTTCGATCACCGTGATGGATAGCGATGGATGACGTCTATGATGTCTATGACTATAACATGTATCCAAAGGTGCTGCAACTAATGGAAAATGTTGTGAGGGTTTGAGTATGAACGCGAATATCTGACCTCCACAATTCAGTGACTGGGTAATAAGATTCCCCATGGTAAGTCTGATTGTCAGACGTTCGGGCTTCCGTAACGACTGTCAAAAATCGACGAATTACAGCCGAGACCATCGGACTAACGAACTCGAGGCACAGAGGGGTCTCAGTATGTAAAGATGGGCACGCATTCACGGATCGACCGCGGCAAGCGTAACTAAACTAATTAAATTAATTATAATTATGCTGAGCGAAGGCCGTTTTGCGTAAATGTGGCGCATATTTTCCCCAGCTTTTTTATATTTTTGTTGTGTTCAGTCTTTCTCTGCGTCATATTTACCGCAAATAAACGTATTTTCTTTTAAACCAGATCAACTATAACAAACTAATAAAAAACTATGATAAACTAGGAAATACTTAGGAGAACTTGAAAGTGGTTTTTCAGAAGCACAAAAATCGTTTGATTAATTCAAGTTGCTAGAAATCATAAATGGCAATAGGCTGATCAGAACAAAGCTGTTCTCTACCGTTGTCAAATATGCGCGTTCTACTGCTACAGGCGGCTTAATATAAGTAGAGTACGGCTTAGAGGCCATCCATAAATTACGTCACACAAATTTCACGTGCCTAGATGTAAAATTGCAAAATATGTGACGTCACATATTTTGCAATTTTACATCTAGACATTGATTTTTTTTTTAAATTTTTCATTCATAGTTCATATTTCGGGTTTCAATAGTACTTACTTTAAATATGTATATTCAATTTTGAAATGTGACGTCACAAAATTTAGGGCCCCTTGTCACACAATGTCAAAATTCGTCGACCCCTCCCCCCTTAACGTGTGACGTAATTTATGGATGGCCCCTTAGCAGTAAAAATTGAACTCAACTGCATAATCAGCTTGAAATGTTCCCGTTGCTGGGACACGAGGCTTCCTATCTATTATATTATAATATAATCGTTTATTTATAAAAATGGACACATTTACAAAGTAACTTAATAATTAAAATAGAGCACAGTTGCTCATTTGCCGGAACTAGGTTGAACCTGTGCTTCAGGTTAGTAAGTGCATAAATACTTAATGTAATAAATTAACAATAACTAAAAAATAAATTACATTTAGGAAAGTAAAAGTAAAATAGTATATTATGTTAGTCGTTCTATTTTGAAACAACAAGTAGATCTTCTGTATGTGCATAATCGATGATTAGTAAATATTTTAGTATAATTTGTTTACAGCTAAAGAAATTAAATGTAAAGATATATATCTGTTACCCGATTGTACAGAAATGGACCTAATAATGTAAAAAATCTCTCTACAAAGACATGTTTTGAGGTTGAGATCCAAAGTACCATATTGTGACTGTTCCTACATTACCCTTCAACTGCCCCGTTGGTCTCGTGGTCGCAAGCGCGACCGCTGAGCGTGGGGTCCTGGGTTCGATTCCCGGGTCGGGCAAAGTGTTACTGGGTTTTTCCATTAGGAATTTCTTAGTAGCAGCCCGGAGTTTGGAAGTTGGCGGTGTGATACCCCCGTGCCTCGGAAAGCACGTTAAGCCGTTGGTCCTACGCCTGATCTCTCTCCGGTCGTGTCGGATTGCCGTCCCATCGGACTATGAGAGTGAGGGAAGAGTGAGTGCTCTTGTGTCTGCGCACACACTTGAGCACTATAATATCTCCCGCGTCGATGGCTAGTCTCCGTTGAGATTGGCCGCCGTGGCCGAAATTCGGTCTGGAGGACTATACTACATTACCCTTGGCTGATAAAATTGTCGTTTTTCCTAATTATGATACTATTAGTATTTAAGTCAATTCCCCCTAAGGGGGAGGGATGGAGGGCTAAATTCCGCCCCGTACCGCCATATAGAGGTCGTCTCCAGACCTGGTCACTCTGCCAACCTAGCCTAAATCTACCGCCTCCTATCATGCCCTGATACCAACTGTCCTGTCTTCTAACAACTTTCTCACATCCCAAACTCACCACGCTCCACAATTTTGGAGAATCTTATAGCTGTTTTTGTCTAATTTCTCAATTGCTCTCAAGGTTTCGTTTGGGTTTTGCTTGGTCTTGAGTATGGTAACCAGATGTAGCTCTGATTTACGTTGCCTTTAAGTGACAACATCGGTTCTTAGAATTATACTAAATACAATTTTTGTTATATTCAGTGTAGAGTGTAGGTAGGCAAATGCTTTGCAGATTCTTCCTGCGTCAGGCGATTCGAGCAAATTCACACTTTACATATTCTATATGCGACTCGCATGAAGTTAATTTATCTGTGGGAGAATTGACGAGTCCGGAAATACGTGTTCAGTAACTGGTACTTGTAGAATTATACGCAGTAAGGTTACGAGAAAAGGTCACTGCAAGTATATGCAGTAAAGTGCATTAAGTTCAAAACGTGCTAATTCATCCATTACTTCGTATGTTTGAATAAGTCATCCGCTCGACAGCGTGAAACCCGCAATATAAGTCAAAATGACAGGCATTGCAAATTCTAATGTGTATACTATATCCCGTAACTGTAATAAAACATAGAATGAGTCACTCGAATATTATGAAGCACACAATTCTGAACGGCTGTAGTCTGGTACCGGTGTATTGATAACTGTGTTCTCATAACAGAAAGTTTCTACATTATATCTGGCTATATTTACTACTGGGTTTACTCAATAAAATATTGGACCGTTATTTTTGCGCACACTGGACCTTCATCGCTCTGCTAAGCGCCAAGAGTTCAATCAAATAGTGTTTTTTCAAAGAGTTCTGTTAGATTCGCAATACTTGGTTTAACACAGAGAGTTGAAAATCCAATGCACAATGAAATCCCGCTGCGATGTTTTTACGGTCGTATTAACGTGGTCTTAGATTGTTGTGTCTACGACCAACGTATATAACCCTTCAGTCATAAATACTCATGTTCACGATTCTCGTGCCCTTAATTCAATTTGTTTGGGGTCGGGGCAACATGTATTTTTTTTCCACACGAATCTATTCCTCAAAATCTCGGTAGTCAACCTCTTTCTACCCACATCATAGCAAAATCCATTCATCGTTTCTTTGTTCTTCCCCTACTTTTATAGCAATCAACATTCATACTCAAAACTTTCCCCTCGACATTTCCTCATTCCTCTGTAACACGTGCCTATACCATGACAATCGATTTCCACACAACTTTCAGTTATCAGGTTTACCAGCAGTCCGACTTCCTCTTATTATTAACTAGCTTCTGCCCGCGACTTCGTCTGCGTGAAATGTTTACCCACCTGACCCTTCCCGTCACATCGAATTGCCTGCCAGTTTTCATCCAGTTTTCGTTGCTGTTCCGCTCCTTTTGATCGTAGCGTGCATGTTATATAGCCTATAGCCTTCCGCAATAAATAGGTTACCCAACGCAAAAAAAAAACAATTCCGTCCATTCGTTCCTGAGATTACCGTGTTCAATCAAACAAACAAACTCTTCAGGTTTATAATATTAGTATAGATAAGTATAGATTCAAAAGTAACTCTGCCAGCCTATATGTTATCTTTTCACACCTAAACTACCAAGATTCTGATAAAATTTTGCAAGGAGATAGTGCTTTGTGAATGCACCGTACACGGATCTATGTAAATTGTAAATAATCGTTAATAACAGGTTTTGCTTTAGTTTCTGATTTTTCGTTATGTTTTGTGTTTGTAAGTGAATATGATTCGTAGTTTATTTATTTAAAAGAATAATAATTCAATTGCAGTTTTTTATGTGCTAATACATAATATCGATACATTTTTTTAGACGACATTCCGAATCGAATGAGCCATTGCTCATATTTTTAGGAGCTTTGTCAAGAATTAACACGTTTTTGAACTTGTTGACTAGCCTAAAGAGTTACTTGATGCGATTACAAAAACAAACTTAAAAAAATATGTCATTTTAAAGACGATGATTTGGGTAATTTACAAAAACAAACAAAAATATTATATCTCGATTACAGTGACACAACGATATGAGGTCTGTGGGTGAAAGATAGCACATGACGCACCCGATCCCCCAAAATATTTTGTCAGTCCATACTCCAAACATCTTGCATTTATGGATTTTAGTGCTTTCGAATTATGAAAACCTGTTTTATGTATAAAAAGATTATTTGAATTTTGATCCGTTGGAGACAGACAGGTCTATTTGTTACTTTGCTAATTTGTGGCAGTTGTCTACGAAATCATAAGTGGCATTTATTGTCCATATAGATACAGTCCAGGAGTAACAAGATAATATAACCTAATGGACATTTATTATAAGAAAATGGACAATCAAGGAAAGGATTCACATGTTTAAACAATAAAGTCACATTTTGTCTGTGACGTCTGTCTGAAAGCGTTGTTTTTCTAAAGTGCGCAACCAGTTTTCATGCCGTGTTCACCACCATTTAGAGAATGTAATCCGGAATATTTAAGTGTATTAATATTTACAATAAACTGAAATATTACAAAGAAACTTCTATGTTATGACAAATAAAATCCGTGTGAAGCAGGGGCAGGCCACTAGTTCAAATAAATAACTCGTTTCATTCGGCTGACTTTTAGACCTTCTTAGCTTAAGACAATCATATTTTGATGAGCAGTTAAGGGAAGTCTGATCGCGATTTTAAAATCTACTCATGATTGATTAACAATAAAAAATATGGCAATGTATTGTACGACTTACCGTGGTCAAATTGTAATGCTCTTCAATCAGATTCACTTGCACTCTCCTCTCTCCCTCATCCCTAATGCAGTCTATTCTACCAGTTATGAATATAAACTCCTGTGTGGCATTAAATCCTTCCTTGAATATAAATTGATTATTTTTCTCTTCCAACACAGGTGGATCGAATTCTATTATATTTTCGACACACCTTTTTAAATCACTTTTGTAGACCTGGCCGAAGGGGCAACATTTCCTTGCACATGTCCCCTTGAGGCAAACACATCCTCTTTCCGTCTTAGTCTTGGGATCCACGAAAGTTTCATTACTCCGGAATGTAAGACCTGCATACGTACGATTTACTAGTTCCACACTTTTTCTGAAGTCGCAAACTTGTGATTCGCTTACAGTTCCACAAACAATAGTATAAAAAATAGTTAATAAGGTCCACATTGTCGTAAATTTTGGTCACTTTTGGACGACCGTATCGCTTGGAGGCTTTTTCGTAACTGTTACGTGTTAAATAAGTAAAATTTCGAATTTCATTCAACGCAAGTGCAGCTTCTTGACGATATATACAGACTACTAGTTAATTATATCTGAGAGGTTCTTGCTCGAAACAAGTCTACTACCAAACCAGATTATTAATCCACTATATATAAGAAACTAGATTTTGCCCGCGGCTTTGCTCGCGTTGATTTAAAATTTGACAATGCGGGTTGAACTCTACTTATTCTTTGGTTTTTTTTTCCGTTGTCTACATATTTTTCCGTACATTTCCCACTTTTCATGGAAGGCGATGCTGGATTACGTGCTCCACAGGGGACATGAACCATGTTTCTTGCTCTGGAGCCGGAATCTAGGAGCTTATAATGTTATCTATTTGTGACGTGTTTTTCTTTTAGCCCAATAAGATTTTCCACATTTTAGTACTCATTTTTGCCATTCAACGGAATACATATTACGTAATAACGTTAATTCGTTTTGGAACTTTAAATGAAACACACGGGCAACTACGAGTAAGTAATGTCAGTCGGTAGTTCGTTGCCCAGGCATAACCTCTTCTGTTATTTCCTTCCATGAAGGATGGCAGGTGGAAGTCACGAATAAGTCAGGCCTGCCTTAAGTGCGTATATAATATAGCGCGGACGTATCTTGCTTAGCTTATTATGATACTATTAATTAATTATAAATATATTTGTTAGAAATAATTGCGTCGTCAGTGATATAAGTGTGTCACGAGTGAGCATTACGAGGTTACTTGCGTTGTGTAAGAATGAGCTAAAGTATTTTTAAAGATATATAGTGTTTCTGTGTTAGATATGTCTAACACTGGATCTAGCCCGTTTGGCCGTAGCCAGATAGTGACGCGAAGTCCTCCGCCGACACCAACTCAAGATTTCCAGCCTGTAGACCCAAAGCCACAACCTCCCTTGGAGCATGAGCTACCAGCCGAAGTTATTTCTACGCCGGAGGTACAGAAATGGATGGGGTCCATAGAAAAAATCCTAAATGAAGTATGCAGTTTAGTTGCTGAGGGAAAAATGAACGCAGACCAAAAGGTACGTGTAGCCAATCTTTGCCGTAGTGTCTCACATGGCGCATCTCAGATGGCTGTCCTATATCAAGCCTTAAAGCAAAAAACGATTCAAGCCCATAGTTCCGTTCAGCACTTACAGCAACAACAGAACATCGCGAACTCTCTCCTACAGTTCAAAGAGGTAGTTGAAGGCATTTCAAAGCCGACAGAACCCGCTTCGTACGCTAATATGGTCAAAAAAGGCTCGGATAATTTTGTGCGCCCAGCAAATTTAAGCTCAGTTGCCATATATCCCAGCGACACAACCAAATCTAGTGACGATACCAAGTCTCTCGTACAGAAAATTATTTCGCCCGGGGAACTTAAACTACATGTCCGTGGCCTTAAGAAAGTAAAAAATGGAGGTGTTCTTATCAGTACCGACTCCAAAGAGGACATTCAAAAGCTCAGAAGCTTAGAAAAACTCGTCTCTTCGGGCCTTAAGATTGAAGAACCATCAAAGCGGCGCCCAAGAATCACTGTTATTGGAGTCCCGGTAGCCCTGACTGATAAGGAGGTTTTGGATTGCATCTACGAGCAAAACCTCTCAGATAAGTTGACCAATACAACTCGTGAGTCGTTTGAAGAACAAATAAAATTGAGCCATAAATCTGGGAAAAAAGACCTCCCTAATTGCAATTTTATTCTAGAAGTGCCAGCTAGCATCAGGAAGATCCTAGTCAATCAAGGACGAATATTCATCAATTGGACGTCATGCCCAGTTCGAGATTTCACGATCGTTACTCGGTGTTTCAACTGCCAGCAGTTTGGACACGCGGCCAAGTTCTGCCGTGACACTAACCCGACGTGTAATCACTGCGGAGAGACTGGCCACACTTTTAAGGAATGCTGCACAAAGTCCAGTCCACCAAACTGTGCGACGTGCAAACGTTTTAATAGGAAAAGTGATCATAAAACTGGTGATGTAAATTGTCCTGCACGGAAATATGCCGAGGACAGCTATATCCATTCCATAGATTATGAAGGCGCCTAAGAGCGCTACCTATTAACCTATCCTTTAAGCACACTAGTAGTAGTTTTTGTTTGTTTATATTTATTAGGTGTTTATTTATCATGACTGATCAATTACTTAAGGACCTAGATCAATTTTCTGTGTCTGAAGTTATAAATTGTAATATTGATGAGTGTAAGCACCACTTTCCCTTGGGAGAGAAACCGCTGACCTTTCTCACACAAAATATTCGCAGCATAAATCGAAATATAAATGGTTTTGAAATATTGCTACAGAACCTGGGTATAAGTTGCGACATTATCGTCCTAACAGAATGTTGGTTGTCAAACCAAACCACTGTTTTACCATCTTTAGACGGATATGTTTCGCATAAAACCAACAGAAACATCAACCAGAATGATGGTTTAGTTGTATTTGTCAACAATAATTTAAGTACAACTGTAGAAGAACCTTTGCTACAAAATTGTAATTGCCTACTCATTAAAATTAATACAGATACGGCAGTTATGGCTATATACAGACCACCTTCTCAAAATGTCGCAAATTTCTTAGATTCACTAAACGTACAGTTACAAAGTCTTACAACTTTTAAACACATAATTCTAATGGGGGACATTAATATCAACATTGCTTCCGGGAAAATGGACATTCATGCACATAACTATGTTAATATCTGCTCATTCCACGGACTCTTGCCAGCTCATTACCACCCCACGCATCAAAGTGGTTCATGCTTAGATCATTTCATTATAAAAACAAATAAACCAGCCAAAACATTTGTTACTAACTCTTCGCTTACTGATCACCAAGCAGTTTTATTAATATTACAAGTTTCTTTACCAAGAAAAAATTGTTTACGCAGCTATACCAATGTCAACATGACACACCTCGAAAGAGACATACGTAATATTAATTTTGACCCAGTTTATAATTCCACCGATGCAAACTTTGCTATTAATTATTTTATAAATTCACTTCACTCTGCAATAATAAAGCATACAGTCGCCAAAATAACGCCAAGGAAGTACAAGTGCATTAAACCTTGGATTACACCCGGACTTGTTCGATGTATTAGGCATAGAGACAAACTTCACATAAAGTACAAACTTGAGCCTGAAAATGAAATTCTTTCCATTACTTATAAAAGATATAGAAACTTCTGCAACAACCTTCTGAAAAAAATAAAAAATGAATATGACAGAAAAGAACTGCAGAAAGCAGGCAAAAATAGTAAACTTATTTGGAAATTTATAAAAACAAATACATTTAGATCAAAACAACTTGAACCTCCACTTGACTTATTGACTATAGAGAACAACCCAATAGAATCAACAAATATAGTTAATTACTATTTCTCTAACGTAGGCAAAACCTTAGCAGAAAAGACCATACAATCTAGAGGTTCTTTCTCTCAAAACCAACCTAAATCTTTCCCCAGACTCAAATCTTTTGTCTTACTAGATACGGATGTCGATGAAGTATTAACAATCATTTCTGGATTAAAGGACGTTTGCGCGGTTGGGTGGGACGACATATCAAACAACATACTTAAACATTTCAAATACCTCCTTGCTCCGCCGCTAACTCATATTTTTCAGTTATGCTTAACTAATGGTGTATTCCCTAAGTCGCTTAAAAAAGCAGTGGTTACTCCTGTATATAAATCTGGTGACAAAAAATGTGTTAACAACTACAGACCCATTTCAGTTTTAACAGGGCTCTCCAAGATCTTAGAGAAAATCATTAATATTAGATTAATGAAATATCTAGAGGATAACAAATTGCTTTCGGATAGACAATTTGGCTTTAGGCCCAAAAAATCAACTAATCAAGCAGTACATCAAATGACGGATTATATAACAACTAATTTGGATCAGGGCATGCACTCCATTGGGATCTTCCTAGACCTCGCCAAGGCCTTTGACACAATTTCCTGTCCTTTATTATTGGGCAAGCTTGAAAGACTCGGAATAAGAGGAACAACGCTTACACTGCTTTCTGATTATTTAAGAGACCGCGAACAATGTGTAAAAATTGGTCAGTACGTCAGTTCTGAGCTTCGAAATAGTAATTACGGAATACCACAAGGTAGTATATTGGGTCCTACTTTATTCCTAGTATATATTAATGACCTGTGCAGCTTAACACTCCAAAATGGTGTCATAATGTCTTATGCAGATGACACAGCTCTATTGTTTTCAGACAAGTCTCGAGAGGAGGTGTATAAACAAGCCCAGAACGGTTTTAATATAGTGTCTAATTGGCTACATGAAAATCTCCTAACACTAAATGCAGAAAAAACTAAACACATTTTATTCACTATGAGAAATACTAACCTGCCAACTACTAACATAAACATTTATGCGCATAAGTGCGGCAAGTACGCTGACAATGCATGTAATTGTCCTACTTTAGCAAAAGCCGATCATATGAAATATCTTGGTGTGACGATTGACACAAATCTGAACTTCCGTAAACACATTGATTTATTATGCACTCGAATGCGTAAATTAATATACATTTTTAAGAATTTACGATATATAACGGACTACAAATTAATTAAACAGGTCTATTTAGCTTTGTGTCAATCCATTCTTACATATTGCATAACTTCATGGGGAGGGGCTGCAAAAACAATCCTACTACCATTAGAACGTGCGCAGAGAGCTATCCTTAAGGTAGCCACCTTTCGCCCATTTAGATTTCCCACATACGAGCTCTATACGGCATGTAAGGTTTTAACTGTGCGTCAACTATTTATATTAAAGATAGTATTACACCAGCATAGCAATCTCCCTTATACCCCCATACCTATACATAAGAGAAGAAAAGACTTAGTTTGCATAAAGCCTCAAACTAGACATACTTTTATAAATAAATTTTATGGTTTTTTAGGTCCGTTCTTATATAATAAAATCAATAAGTCTCTAAGTATATATAGTGTAAATTGTAAAAAATGTAGTGAAATGTTAAGTGAATACTTAACGACATTAAATTACTCAGACACTGAAAAATTGCTAGAAATCATGCAATAAGTTTATTAATGTTAAGGCAATTTTTATTTAATAATATAATTATTATGTATCAATGCTAGCTCTATGTACATTAATTTAATAGTCCAATAAAACACTCAGCGTTGTTACGTGAAGGCCTGAAACACAGGTTTGAATAAACCTACATCAGGCAGGTCGCTATTGTTTTTCATTAGGCCTTTATCCAATATATTATATAAGTTATACCTACACTAGATTTATTTTAGGCATAGTTTAATATTTGCTTAATAATTTTAATATGTAACTCTGTACTGATGTCACTTCTATGTAATTTATATGTGAACTTATGAATAAAAAGTATTTTTATTATATTATTATTATTTATAAGCGTAAGCGTCTTGTCATGGAGATAGCAGGGGTTGTTGAGAAAAGTAGAGGAAAAACAACAATTTGGCCTAAATCATGGCGGTTTATATATTACTATCCGTGCTAATCGCATCCTGCAGATGAATGTAATTTTCAGCTCGTAGTTTTTTCTGGTTCAAAAATGGAAATGTAACGACGATGTTCGCTCTCAATTTTGATGTATATATCTACTAAAACTGCTGGAAGAACTGTCTTAACCGAAGAAGGAGGTTAAAGTCATTTTCTCGAAGCATCATGTGGTAGGCCTCAAAATGCCCACAGAAAACTTTTTTATTGGGAAATGGCTGTTTTGTAATGGAATTAATAAGTGGTATATCAAACTGGACGATCGAATCGAAGGCTTTTTCGTATTCCATACGAAAAAGCTTTCGATTCGATCGAAACCTGGGCTGTACTGCAGTCTCTCCAACGGTGCCAGATTGACTATCGGTACATCGAAGTGCTGAAATGTTTGTACTATGTCAGTCCGGCTCCAGGACAGAGCCTCAAAACCTATCCTTCTGCAGCGAGGGGTGAAACAGGGAGACGTCATCTCTGTGAAACTGTTCACCGCTGCACTGGAGGATGTCGTCAGGGTTCTGGACTGGAAAGGGGCTGGCATCAACATCAATGGCGAATACATCACTCACATTCGATTTGCCGACGATATAGTAGTCATGGCTGAGACTATGGAGGACCTCAGTACAATGCTCGATGACCTCAGTAGAGCTTCCGAAAGAGTGGGTCTTAAGATGAACATGGACAAGACAAAGGTCACGTCCAATGCTCATGTGATACCCACTCCAATGAAGATCGGAAGCGCTACACTCGAAGTTGTGGACGAATATGTGTACCTAGGACAGACTGTCCAGTTAGGTAGGTCCAACTTCGAGAAAGAGGTCAATCGTTGAATTCGACTCGGCTGGGCAGCGCTCGGGAAGCTACGCAGTATCTTCTCATCCCACTTACCGCAGTGTCTCAAGACAAAAGTCTTTGACCAGTGCGTGTTGCCAGTGATGACATATGGTACTGAGACGTGGTCGCTCACAATGGGCCTCATAAGAAGGCACCCAAAGAGCAATGGAGAGGGCTACGCTTGGAGTTTCCCTATGTGATCGAACCAGAAATGAAGAGATCCGTAGGAAAACCAAGGTAACCGACATAGCCAGAAGAATTGCCAAACTTAAGTGGCACTGGGCAGCGCACATTGCTCGCAGAACAGATGGCTGATGGGGTCGGAAGGTTCTGGAGTGGCGACCGCGTACTGGAAGACGTAGTGACCTCCGTAGGTACCTCCCACAAAATGGACCGATGACCTGGTGAAGGCCGCAGGAATACGTTGGATGCGAGAAGCACAGAACAGGTTTAAGTGGCGGTGCTTGGGGGAGGCCTATGTCCAGCAGTGGACGTCTTTCGGCTGAAATGATGATGATGAATGATGAACTCAAAATTAATAAATCATGTGTTCATAACACTATGTCTCATGAAGAGAACTGGTCGCCACTCACTACGACAGCAACTTCATAAAGTGTCTCCGTTCCTTGCCTCTCACGTTCGCCACGTGGAGTTTGATCAGCATGGATACACAGGACAGGCCTGTTGGTCTAGTGGTTAGTGGCCCTGACTGCTATGCCGGAGGTCGTGGGTTCGATTCCCACACAGGACAAATGTTTGTGTGATGAGCACGATCATTTGTTCTGTGTCTGGGTGTAATTTATCTATAATATGTATGTATTTAGAAATATATAAGTATGTTTATCAGTTGTCTAGTACCCATAACACAAGCTCTGCTTAGCTTGGGACTAGATGGCGTTGTGTGATAGTTGTGGAATATTATTATTATTATTTATAACGACCTTATAATCTTTTTGAGGCCAGTTTTCTATTGCAGTTTTAAAATATTGTGGTTATGTAACATTCATTGAATTTTTAATACCGTATCTCTGCCAACTCCTTGAATATCAATATATTCAAGAACGACGGCGACGACGTTTCAATGAAAACGACGGGTTACTTAATTTTCTTCATTACCCATAATATAAAATTACAAATACTTATGCTGTCCGTTATCTGTTGGTAAAAGTGAACCAATTCGATGATATACCATAAAAGTTAGTGAAACCCCGAGCATTCTTAACTCTCTATCTACTCCAAACGATTTCATTTGAAAGAATGAGTTGTAATGTCTGATTACAAGAAACTTACAGTTTGTGTGATGATAATAGTTTCTTCTTCAAGAGTTTAAGGATACACTTTAATGAGTAGGTATTTAATACAGAAATATTTGGCTAGATTTTGAAAACGTTGATACGGGATACTATTCCATAAATAGCACTTATGCATTACCACAGCTAACATGGCAGCCACAACCACCGTTAACGCAGCCACCAGAGCTGCAACCACCGCATTCACCACCGACACGGCCGTCACCACCGCCAACACCTCAGCAACCACCGTCAACCCCGCAGCCACGACCGCCACTACTGCTGGCACCGCCGCTCCCACCGCCATTTTCTTACCCATCCGCCATAATAAAGAGTTTATCAACCAACCTGCTAATAAATTAGAAAACCTGACTGGAATTAGGAGGCTTGATAAATATTAATTCATTAATTAGATACATTAAATATTTATTTATATTATTTTTTTTCTGGTGATAAGCTAAATTTTGTTCGGTAAGGATTTAACATTGCCAACTTAAATGACCCTAGACCAGTTAAAATATTTGTTTAATACAACTCTGTCATATTTTATTTCATCAATTTGTTAATTAACCGGAGAATTAAGGTAATACGCTATTTGCTTGTTTCTAAAAATCGTCTCACATTATTTAGTGGTGTATAAGGACCGTACAAATTAAAGTTATTTTCATTTGTTTTCAGTATTTACACTGATTATTTAAGCTGTCAAAACGCTTGCTATGTACAGTAATATGGCGTCGAGACAGTTGACTGATGTCACATGATTTTTATGCTGCACACGGCAAGCTTTGATAGATGAGTGTCTATATAAAGACGTATGACGTCACAGTAAATTAAGACAACCAAAGCCGATGACAATCATATCGTCCCAACCTCAACACAAATAACTTTAATTTGGGTTTATTTGTACAAATATTCTATTCATTTTTTTGGTTTTATTCAACATATTATTTTTTCATTGGATAGGGTTTTTCATTGGATACTTTGCCAAGTATTATTAGTACATTAAAGCCACAAAAAAATTATAAAATAAAAACTTTTCAACAAAAAATTTAACCGCCGAAAAAACTGAAAAGCAAAAAATTGTAAACCTTAAAATTTTGAGTCGGCGCTGAAAAATCAATGAAAAAAGATCACTCAAAGCGCCGACTCATAATTTTAAGGTTTTCAGTTTTTTCGGCGGTTAATTTTTTTGTTAAAAAGTTTTAAAATCCATATTCTACGCGGATGGTACTAAATAAATCAATTGTATTTCATATTATCAAATAGCCTATTTTAGTATAATAATAATCTAAATGCTCAGTGTCATATTATGTCATCACGGACGTTTTTAAACAACTTTATGACTTGAATAAATCCGAATCCGAATTGAAAAAATCCGTAATTGTGAAAATGTATAGGATTTACCTGTTCGTCCTGTTACCTTTGAACCTAACCTACTTTTGAAGGGTTTTACGTAAAGAAACACATCCAAAATATAGGTATTGTTAAGGAATCCTCCGTGCGCGAGTCCGAGTCGCTGTTGAACGGTTTTTTTTATTTTTGTGGTTAAAGAGTACAATTACAACACAAGAGACACAGTCAGCAGTAGATAAACAGGCAACCCTAGTGCATGTTTATCTACCAAGCAGCCGTAGGTAATTATTTCAAGGTAATTATTTTTACTGCGTAAAAGTATCGCCATATTATAGTTATTTTAATACTGCATTCTTTATTTATTTTGTATATGTACCTGTGTCGAACGTGGGTTTTATTTAAATCTTATTGATTTACCCTTCGTATTTGTCTAAGTGGAGTCATATGAAAAGCTTTTGTGAAATACTTGATTTTTATATTCATCTTGTTCTAAAAATCCGTATGTTAATCAGTATTAATAGGAACTTGGTAGTTCAAAGCATTGCATACATTATGATCGACACAAAGACCACATTGCAAGCACTTAGGTGAGGTTCATTTGATAATATTCGTCAGTTCTGAACTTATACAGTGAATATAATTATATACTTACTAGCTTTTGCCCGCGGCTTCGCTCGCGTTAAATTCGGGGTCACTCGTTTCTCCTTTCCTGATTTAGAACACAGATTAGAACTCGGTATAGAATGTTATTTTAATACGCTACTGAAGACGATATTATGTCTTTCCATTTGGGGATAGAATGTAAAGATTCTGGGCATTGGACACACGCAAACATGCTACATATAATTATCCATGGGAAAAACACGGCTTTTCTAAGTTCACCCCAGCCACCTAAAAAAGAAAAAAAAAGTAGCCTATGTCACTTTCCGTCCCTTCAACTATCTCCAGTTAAAAAATCACGCCAATTCGTCGCTTCGTTTTGCCGTGAAAGACGGACAAACAGACACACACACTTTCCCATTTATAATATTAGTTTGGATTATCAGTGATGGCATGCCACGAACGGTAATTGTTATTTATACTTGAATCTAACTTGCAAGCTATCAAATGACAAAATCAGAAAGTTTGACAATGGTCTTGATTAGGCTATGCCCCTATTCGGACTAGTTGCGTTTAAACCCCGATTTCATGTTATTTTATTACGCAACTCATGTAAACTGTGACTTTTTTCGTAATCTATATACTATGTTCTATTCATTCGTATAACTTCTTTGTTATTTGGTTTATAATAAAATGAGCATGTTTCAAATTAAAAACAAGTTTTGTCACTTTCGCCCTTTTTTGCATTCGACCATAAAAGTACTTATGCTTACGCTAGATATTTTTTTCATTTAATTATGGCATATCAACGACTTATTCATTAATACATTTTATCGTATCGCATCGTATATTACAATGGTATGGTATACGAATTGAATAAATGTACCTCGTTCACTGAACTTATAAGTAGCTATTCCAAAATACTTTAGTAGTATTAGTAATTACAAGTGTTCAAACTTTTCACTCACAAATCAATCAAGCGATCCTGAAATAGGTATGAAAGTAAAATAAGTTCACTGTTTCTAGCACTCTCATAAAAATGCAAAATACTAAACAGGTATTTAAAATAGAATAGAATAGAATATATTTATTGTAAAAACATGAGTATACATCAAATAATATGTGCAAGGTCTTAAAATAACAGGTTGATCTGCATGTTTTGCCATTGTGGCGTACAAAATAACATTTTTTTGGATTAATAAATCCATAAAAAAATTAAAAATTTAAAAATCTTGATTCTACACAGCAAACTAATAAAAAATATTCCTAATGCTAATTGAAAACACGAGGGGCAAATTGTGAAAGAAGAATTTGATTGATTTACTGAAAGAAATTTTATGTAAAAAAAACTTTTTTACAAAAAAAAAAACAACCGACTTCCTTAAAAACACTACAAAGTGAAAAATAACTTTAATTTCGGAAGTCGGTGTCTTAGGATCTGTATTTATGGTTTTTTTGCCACCGACTTCCGAAATTAAAGTTATTTTTCACTTTGTAGTGTTTTTAAGGAAGTCGGTTGTTTTTTTTTTTGTAAAAAAGTTTTTATTTTTAAATTTTTAGTTGTGGTATTCACCCTGCACTAATTCCAAACAAACAATGCATATTTATGCGATAGCAGAAATCGCGGTTGATTTGCTGTCATTTTTTAAAGAGTTCCGGTGTCTGTCTCCCGAACTCATCATCAGATCTATATGAAAATTATATGGGACCATTTCGGAATAAACCCCTTTCGAACAAAAAAAGAATTTTGCAAATCCGTTTATATATGACGGAGTTATGGCCGAACATACATAAAAAAAAAAAACCACCCACTCTAGTGTCTGCTGAGGAATCAATTCTCGATGTCAACGAGTATGTCTATCTAGGACAAGATATCTTCTAACTCCTGATCGATAAGGAGTTGTACCTTCCATCATCAGCTCAACGGAATATAAGAATACAAGTAACGGTCTAAACGTGCCTATAATATTCAAAGAATTATCCCCTAACCTTCTAACCTTTCACTGTAAGTTCCTATATGTACTGTTCACCGATGAGGAGTTTCATGCGGTATCTTCGAAGACTATAATTAGTTCACCACGGATGGATAGATAGAACCAGCAATTATTTTTGATCTTTAGTACAATATCCAAATCACATTACGTGTACTGTTTGTTTTTGAGGAGTTCCTTCGTTTATCTCCCAAAGTATACATCAAATCTTCACAAAATTAATATGGGACCACCTCAGGAGTATACCCTTACGAATAAAAAAAGAATTTTTAAAATCGGTTGACAATTGGCGGAGAAATAGGTGAACATACATAAAAAAAAAAAAAAAAAATACATACAGTCGAACATATAACCTCCTCCTTTTTTTGAAGTCGGTTAAAAAAAAGACTTAAAACAACAAAAATTTGCTCTAGGCAGGGAACATTTTTAACCGATAAAAAAACGGAGGAGGTTCTCAGTCGACGCGTATTTAAAAAAAAAAAATGATGTGTAACCACGCATGTAAGTTAGTTTACTTTTTTGTGAAAAAGTTTTTTCTAGTATTGAAAGTATGTGAGAGGATAAACTAATGTCTGTGAGCTACGAGTGCTACGATTTGGCTACGAGATCGCTACGACGTTGCTACGAGTACTATGGGCACCGAGCAGATAGATTTTTTTTTGTTTGAGTAGGAAATCATTAAATGGGGAACCGATTACTTTTCCGAATTAATTTTGTTCGATTTTCATTTCACCGAAAACTATTGACCGACCTCTTTTTTGCTATATGCATTATTTGACATATTTTTAAATCACCGAAGTATCATGTGTCATAAGTATTATTTTACCAAACTATGTTTCGCCGATTTACAAAATAACTTTTATCTCTATTACAGCACTAACGAGTTTTTGACTGATAAAATAACATAACCCTGACTTGTTTATGAAACATGGACTATTTTCATTATTATTTAAGGAATGAACTTTGACATATTTTAATTATTATTATTTTTGATCATAACATTATTTTATTATTTTGACCATTATTATGATTATTTATGTAACATACCATTTGACATTTGCAGTTCAGAACTTTTTGCACCGTTTATTATTGTTGTTTAGTCATGCATGTGTAACTGTGATGATTCAGATCTTCTTGATCAGTAATATTTTGTACGGCATCAAGGCAAAACATGACAGTGATTCAAACGAACTTTTATGTAACATCTTGCATTTATGTGTATACTCATGTTTTAGCAAAATAAATATCTTGTATCTAAATAACGAACCTTTTCCAACTCTCCTATAAAAAAACTTTGAACAGCGGAGGTGTGCTGTGTGAGGGCAGCACATAAAACATTGCATAACACCAGGCCTTGTTTCTACGAAGGGTTGCGCAGAACTATACCTATAGTACACTAGTTTCGCCAGACGTCGTGATAAATGATGCTTACAGCTAAGTGCGAGCGACATAGATTGGTTTCTAAAAATGTTATAAAGTATATTATTTTTATTAACGAAGCGATGTCTATCGTTCATCGTATATCATTTTATTTTTCAAATGTTTTGCACACATACAATGTTTACAATAAATTACATGATTATAACTACTGACAAATTTCTTTGGATTTTTGCTGCTTATAAATTAATATTTAATTTAATTTATCTGTTGTTTTATAGTTTAATACTATTTTAGAACTACTCCCAACCAAAGCTCAGTTTTTAATCCATAGGTATTGTTCCGTCCCGTGACCACAGACAGCCGACCGTACGACAGTTTTTTGTTTGCTCTGTGCGCCTGCGCATCTTGACGTGTAGCGGAGTGACGTCTGTCACTTGTCAGTTTGATTTTGACACTTGAATTTGATCTTGATAATGGTGGTTGGTTAAATTTGTCTTGAGAATATTAATTGATAATCTTGTTGAATCTATAGTTTTACGGACAATTTGTTGTGATCCGATTGTTTTGTGTATAAGCCACCCCTTTTGACGATATTCAACGGGTTTTATTTTGGAATTTGATTGAAATAGTTTGAGGTTATAATGTGACCTATTGAAACCGCGTGCTACCACCTTTAGCATATTGAAGCGGCCTGAATCTTGAAATACTTACAGATTCACTACACAATACAATATACACTCATTTACATACATAAATCCAAGCAGGCTCGGAACCGAGACCAGAGTTTCCTCAGTCAGGTGAGTGTTTGAATATTTGTTAATCAGCTCCACGCACGGCAGACAGTTCGCACCACGTTTGCCCAGGGCCCTCCATCGCGCTTCCACTTAATTAATTTCCTATGGCCAGGGCCTCTGGACTGGCGTCGAACAGGTATAATGATAGAGTTTCGTATCGAATGCGCCTACACTTTTACTCAGAGCAACGTTGTAGTTGCATTGATTCAATAATCAAAATTAAAGGTTACGTGAGTGAATTTAATATTGTAGTCTGTAAGGATTGTTATACTGTACTCAAAGTATGATCCATAAAAGTATCATTCATAAGTTCTACAAATATTATTGTATTAATACATTCATAATAGTTTCATTATTATACAGGCATTTGTGCACACTTTATTCCTTAGGACAATCTTTTAAAAGGTCCATTTCTTGGGCTTGGTACTTAGAGGTTGAGGCGCTTGTTGTTCTAGTAGTTCCACTTCTGGGACCCTGGGATACCTCCAATCTTTTGGTGAAATCGTTCTTTATATTAAACCTGAAAATAACAGTTGGCTATTACATTTGCACAGGGGATGAAATGGACTTACAGCTACACCCGGTTGCTGGATCGAAATAATATTATTAAAAATTCCAAGGATCATAACAGTTGATCATCATCACCATCAGCCTACAATGTTCCCACTACTGGGACACAGGCCTCTTCTCGGAGAGAGGCAGTGGGCCATAATCCATCACGCGAGCCCAGGGTAACAGTTGATCATCATCTGATAATGAGGCTGACTACAGCAGTCCACTGCTGCACATAGGACTCTCCAATTGCACACCTTTATTCTCGGGCCATGTCTATGCTTTTGTTGTCGGTTTCTCCGAGAACTCGAATCCGGAACAAGGTGATCCGTCAGAGAAACAAAGTTGTGAACATTACAGAAAAAGTAAGCTGAAGTGGCAATGGGACGGCCATATTGGCCATAGAACCCATGACCGTTTGGGCAAATGTGTTCTTGAGTGGAGACCGCAGGTTACATTAAATTATAAGCAAATTTTTGCAATAATTTTCGCCCCAAAAATCGTTTGACAGCGTTATAAATTCTTGAAATCAAATAGGTATAGGATTAAGCAAAAACCATTGTCGCACTGTATGTAGGTACCACACGACTAAACCGGCTGCCCCTTTGTACTGCACCTCATCTCTTGCCGGTCCTCTCAACGGACGGACTATGAGAGTTAGGAACTAGAGAGTCCTGTCTGCGCACACAGTTTTGCTCTTAAAACTCTCCCGCGACGAAGGTCTCCACTAAGTTTGAGACTCTCCGCGAGAGAGTTTCTGTAGGCCTATTTTTATTGTGTTCCCCACGAATAATGACTTACAAAATTTCAAACAACTCACCTCTTACACAGTTTTACTAATATTTGCTTCTTGAATACAAATAAGAAGAATATGGCGACTCCGATCAGTAGGTTATACGTAGTGGTCAACACGAACAGCCACAATTTCATGTCAGGAGGAATGAGCTCTAGGCACCAATTCACCCCCATGACCACAGATAACTTTATATAGGTGGCGAATCTAAAAAAAATATATATACATGCGTATCATAAACCTCGATTGTTTTCTTGAAGAAACGTTAACAAGTCCCGAGTCAGTAAAAGAGATACATTATGTCGCAAACGAGTCGAATGCCAGCGCCATCTAGTAGTGCTCGATGGAGTTGGGTGCGCACCGTCGATCGAGTTTCAAGTCACTTTTCTATTGGAAGTCGGCGCGTGCGGTCATCACTGAACCATCGAGCGTTCTCATACATATCTGCTTAGATATATGTGTCTACCTATCTATTTTGTTGTGGTGGATCAGAATGATCATTTGATTGAACATACAAAGTTGTTTTATTCATATAACACTTCGTACCGACGTCCACAGTTAAAAGGACCAACATTGAGTGCTAATGTTGATGTAGAGGGTCCTCCTCCGTTACATATATTCATAGTTGGTAGCTGATTGTTCACACCACTCCATCAAGAACTTTGACTCATACAAGTGACTTGTTTTTAGTTGCTACGACTACTCACTTTTTGCTCTCTCTTTTTCCTAAGTTGAAGTCAGTTTGCAGTCTAACCAAATGCAGCTGAGTAACAGTATTTTTCATGATTTTACTGTTTATCTGACCAACACAACTCAGTTACTGGGTAATACGATTGTCCGAACTAAAAATTACATATGAATGCGACGATCGCGTTTTCGCGACTATTACTTTCTATTAGGAAGCGGGGTAACCCGTCAATTTCGATACATAATTTGTGTGGCCAAAGAATGACAGCCATGTAATGCGGTCACTACACCTTCGGCGCCATATACACCATGACATTTTAGTAGTATTACAACGGCAGCCCCCTCCATGTATCCAATGACTACTACACATCCATAAGAAAAAAATAACATTCATTCAATTCTATTACTATGCCTTATCACTCTGTATTTTACTGGGTGTACATAAAAAATAAAAATATTATTCGTAATGATGACGAATGACGTAGTTTGAAATTTGATATTTTGTCTCATAGAAAATGGAGATGGAATAATCTAGTTGACTCGTGCACTGGGTAGGTACGTTCTCTACTGTATGAGACGTAAGATGTTTCATAATTCTAATGCATTATTAATTTTTCTTAGTACCTATTATCTTAATTAATGGTAATAATTTTTAATCACGCCTAGAGGTATATTATGTCGGATACATTGAGTGGACAACTAATGTAAGACGACTCACATGTCACGGTGTATAAGTACAGCCGTCTCTAGACACGTTGGTGCGCTTGTTCTGAGTTCAGTGGCGGGTGAGTCTTCAGTCATAGCCAGAAATAAATATGTATGTCATTAGTCTAAAAGGAAAATATACATAGCTGATACACATAAATGGCAAAGTAATGACTATGTAGATATTCATGCGTTGGTTACAGTGAGTCACTGTAAATAACTTGTAATTAATTTGGTATTGGTCTTATGGAAAAGTAGCTCACTATTTAGTTATAGAACAGGATATACAGATTTAGGCTTGTGGCTAAGTGGTAACAGCTGCACGGATTGATCGTTCAGGTTAAGCTACGCTTGCCCGTGGTTGGTCCGCGGATGGGTGACCATCTTTACATACCAAGACCCTTTCGTGCCTAGGAAAGCACGTTAAGCTGTTCGTCCCAGCTGTATTTCGTAGATCTTTGATAGTCGTTACGGGACGTCAGAAGCCCGAAAGTCTGACAACCAGTCCCAAGGGGTATCGTATTACCCAGTAACTGGGTTGTGGGGGTCAGATAGGCAGTCGCTCTCGCTGCATCCGGTAAGACTGGAAGCCAACCCCAACATAGTTGGGATAAAGATAGGCAGATGATGATCAGGATAATACAGATTTATTAGTATCAACACCTTTTTTCTAGGCTGCTAGGGATGCACTGGATGAATACCCTGCGTGGTAATTGTGTAACACACTCATATCATCATCATATCAAATCAGCCTATAATGTTCCCACAGCTGGGACACAGGCCTCCAATCGGTTAAAGGGAGGGGCTGTAATCCGTCACATGGGCCCAGTGCGGATTAATCACACACACACTCATAATGACATTGATCGCAACCTTCTGCCAGGGTCGCGAGATTTCTTCGAAAGAGATACCGTGGCCCTGGCACATGGGCAACTGAACGAACACGGGTGGGTTTTAGTCATTAAAAGTCTGACATTCTCTTCCGCTCTGAACTGAGAACTGAGAACTAATGGCAATAATTATTTAATACGAGCCACCATCATTCGTCAAACATCGGTGACTTCAACACCCTATAAAACAGTTTAAACGTAAGCACTCTCCTAACCTAAAAACATGATTAAACATTTAGATAAAGTATGTCAAACATTTTTATTCATTTATTATTGTTACAGTCTACGATACAACAACAATAATGACCCATTTTCAAAAATTTCAAAACAAGTTTCTTTGTTTACTAACTAACCCCCTTTTGTTGCACATTTCTGCCGCGATAAGCGCAGCGATCGTTTTCTTTACTCCTTCCACCCACTTTGCACGTTCCGAATATTTTCCAGCATTAGGCACATTATAAACTATTTATGTAGCTCGTTTCAACAGTTTCAAATTACTGGGAGTCTTTGACAAGTGGTTAACCAATAACGATATTGACTATTGACTTATCTTTAAAGTGCGTACCTGTTTGTGTCCTGTTTGCTGCTTGCGGAATCTTGGCATCGATGAACAGCGCGCTTAATCATCCATATGTTGTAGACAGTCAGTGAGAACAATATGATATTAACGAAAATGATTACCCCTATTGGTGTAAAGAAGTATAACTGAACACTTCTTACTGAAAACGAAGAAAATATATTGTTAAGTGAAATAATAATTGTTTGTTTAAACATTGGTATCTGTGCATTTTAATTGCTTTTCACTCAGCTTATAAAGTTCCCTACTAGGCCACAGGCCGCCTCCTGTGTGATTGGGCCATAGTCTACCACGCGGGCCCAGTTCGTGTTCGTGGATGTCGCAAAGGTGTACTTTCTTAATATCGTAAAAAAATCCACAAAATTCAATTTTCTATCTTTAGCGCGGGTGCGGTTTTTCTTACGACAAGTTCTTTTACAGAGAAAAATATGAAGATAAATTGCGTATTAGTATTTGCTGGTGCGGTTTTTCTTACGACAAGTTCTTATATAGAGAAACATATGAAGATAAATTTCGTATTAGTATGTAATTATGAGGTGCAAAATCGATGGGCATTTTTATAATTACTAACGTGAACATGAGTTGAAATTACGAACGTATAAAATTCGGTCCTCAATAACGTTATAGCGTTACGTGTTAACATATTTCCATACATTTTACTTCCCGACCCTGGTCGTCCACGATCATATCATCATGTTAGTAATTATAAAAGTGCATGATTTCTAGAAATATCTGATGTAGCTGCGGCTTTACATAACGGCCCCTTAGTCTGGAGCGTGACCGGCTCGACCCGGAAGCGTCTGTAGACGGGCGCCTACGTCTTCAGCAGCATGGGCGTTTAGTTGCCATCTCTGTTGCTGGTCGTCTCCCACCTCACCTTACGGAGACAGACCGGAGAGGTGACGCAAAGAAATCGGTACTGTGGAACTGTACCGTGGTGCTCCAGCTGAATACCAATACACGCGGCAAGGGTGACGAATCGCGAGAGATCTTATTCAGCCCTGGTGGACGTCATCATCCCGTCTGACTTTTGCCGTCCTCGTTAGTCTACTTTCTGTAATACGAACGTATTTATCTAATAAGAACCAAGTGGGTATACACACCATAAACGAAGCAGTCATCGAAGGGAGGTTTGATAATATTCAAGTTAGAAAGGTCTATGTTATCCAATATTGTAACTATTGCTGTCATCAGGAGCGGAGCCCCCCAGGCGTACAGACAATACCACATGAACTTCATACGCTCGCCTCGTCGGTTGATGTCACACCGTTTACGATGACCTCTGCGGGAGAAAAATTCAACAAATACTTAGTCAAAGGAATTATATAAGGTTAAATGTAATTTGTAGATGATACTTCACAGGCACCATAAAACAAACAAAAAAAGTTTATTAGTCAATTTGAATTTCCTCGCCCAAAACAAGCGAATCGACAATTTGAAATAATATATTATTTTCTATAGGCGATTCTCACGAAGTAAATTTATTTGTGGGCGAATCGATAATACCATAAATACTTATTATTATCCTACTAATATTATAAATGCGAAAGTTTGTGAGGATGGATGTATGTGTATGTGTATGTTTGTTACCCTTTCACGAAAAAACTACTGGACGGATTTGGATGAAATTTGGCACACAGATAGTTCATAACCTGACTGATTAACATATAGGGTACTTTTTATCCCGGTAGTACGTTCTCGCGGGATATTTTCCGACCTCCACGCGGGCGAAGCCGCTGGCAAAAGCTAGTAGAACTGTAAAAATGAAATCCAAACCGACTGTTAGCGTAATACGCAAGTACCTTACTGAATAAAATTGATACGGGACATTGCTGGTAACGTTTACGAAATTGTCACAGAAATTGTTTTGACAAAACAAAATGGCGCCGGTTGTTCTGAATTCAGTCACGTGTCAAAATATTCTTGTACCCATTGACATATTATATTACTGCGTATTAAATCAATGCTTGTACCTTTGTCTAACAGTGTTAGTACCTATATAAACTTAAATTACCTTAATGACCACCAAACGTCAAAAGACATGATATTCAGCCAAAAGAAACTCGATAGCGCAGCGAAATACAGCATTGGAGCTAAAAATAATTATAAAATTAGATTGTAGCGATAATTATAGAAAAAGATTTTAGATACCCAGTATATACATAGTAGGCAGGTATCAACAAACAGGATAATATAACATCAGACAATAAAAGAGAAATATTTACATTGAAATGTTGATAAATATTTACAACATTTTATTTTAATTTATGCATTATTGATGTTCTAAATACATACGCTTATTTATATGCTACTAGCACTTTGTCGGCATAGATTTCGTATTTGCTCCTACAAACTTTACCACCCGCTTTAGGGGTATAAAAAAAAAACAAAACAAGCTTATTAACTCAAGGAATTTGTTTTTTCATACAAAATTGATCATCCCTTACTTAAAGGACGAATTTCCAAAACCATTCCTTAGTGCTCCCCTACGTAATAAAAAAGCCGAATGTAAAATTTCACGTTCTTAGTCCCAGTAGTTTCGGCTGTCAGTCAGTTTCTTCAAAATATAAATTAACAATATATAGATATACTTAAGTATCGTTAATTTTGCAAATGCTATCCTGAACGTAAATCTGAAATAATCAATGAGGCAAGAGGCTAGAGAGCTCTATTTTCTATCACTGTTTGTACAAACACGTCAAAAATATTTATTTAAACAAGATGAGGTCGGAGTTTTCTATCTGACTACCAGAAGACTCACCGAAACAAACTCAGAGTCTCTCTCTTTAAAATCCACACATTGCCTTGATCAGATCTAGTGAGGACCATGCAGGATCGTCTGATGTAGTCTGATTTTAGAGAGTCATAATTAAAAAATATAAAACGTGGCTTACACATGATTTTGCAGTGCTTCGATGTCAGTGATTTGTTGCTTACATTTAAGGCGATTTTTATTAAGAATGTGACGAGAATGGATACGGTGTAAGCCATGAGTACTAGGCCTATGAGGTTCTGCAGCTTGGGTAGCAAAGAATACACCACCAGCACCAAGATCAAGAAGAACGACGATACCAGCAATCCTGTAAATTAGAAACATACAATGTAGCAATCCGGTAGATGGACCACAGTCGACGTACTACGCTTTTTTTTTTCTGGATGGGAAATCATCAAATGACTTCTCCCGCTCTGGGTGGAGCGGGAGGGCGTGTCAGACTTTTACTGACTAAAACCCACCCGTGTTCCTTCAGTTGCCCATGTGCCAGGGTCACGGTATCTCTTTCGAACAGGCTCGCGACCCTGGCAGGCATCGGTCCTGGCAGACCCCTTCAGTATTGCTGACATCTCTTTGAGGCGCGCGTGGAACACTACGCGCCGTCGACCCGAGCCTGGTCCTTACCGGGCGGCGAGCTACCCATTGCTCGCCACCCGCAAGCTCGCGCCTACGGTGGCCGGGAGTCCGCTATAGACTCCCGACGCCCGGGGCGTCTCCTCCTTCGCGAGCGTTACTGCTTCGCAGAAGGAGGTGACGGCTTCCCATGCCCTCTCGCTCCGTACCATGGCTCGCACCAGGGCCGGACGCGAGAGGTCGCCGCCGCCACGTACCACGCTTGACGCTGTAACTGAAAATAACCCAATCCCCTATTTTTATTAGACCTGCAAAATATTTTTCCTTACGGTAGTAAAAAAGTCTGACTCACCCACTAACACAAATATCGATTTTATGTCTTCATCATTTGGCTCCGCATTATATTCTTTCACGAGGAGCTTTATTACTAGTTTTTGGTTTAATTTTGTTAATTTGAAGTCTATACAATATTTCAGCCTTGGAATGGTGTACCATGATTTTGATCCGCCTGTGTCTTGCATCCTTATCGATCCATCCTGTTAACATGTAAAAATTAGACAGTTATAAAGCTCCAGACCAAATTTCAATCACGACGAAGGCGGCCAATCTCAACTAAATTATAATGAACGCGAGTGTGTTAACACAGGAGCACTACCTCTTCCCTAGCTCCTGAAGATGAACAGAAGACGGTACTCTGACACGGCCGGAGAAGAATCAGGTGCAAAACTTACTACTACAGGTACTTTTCGAGACACTGGGCAGATAAACCACTAATTTTAAAACTCTGGGCTGTTATTGAGAAAGTCCTGATGACAAAACCCAATAATACTTAATAGGACCTGGAAACTGAACCCAGGACTCCACGTACAGCAGTTCCAATACAGGTCTGTCGTATGTCACACACAATATGAAATTTTGAGAGGAGAAGAAATAGAGAATTGCCTGACGAATGTGCGAACACCCAAAATAGCCTATTGGGATTTTGATAGATCTTGAAACAACTGGTTTTGGATAATGTAGGGATAACCCGCGGCTTAAAGCCGACGGTGATGAGTACTCCTAAGAATGCCTGTGAATACTCATTCTCGGCCGGTTGCAATACCGACGAGTTCAGTATGAATTTAGCTTATCAAAGGCTCAGCTTCCATAGGAATATATCAAGGTAGCCTGTAAAGTTCTATTTTATTCCACGGGTTACATTGAAGGAATTTCTTTGCGTTCAGGAGAAAATGTTTATAACATAAAGTATCTACGTCATAAAAACCTTAAATTCATTCATTCAACGTCAATCATTGACAACGCTAATCCCAAACAGATCGGTCTAGGAGCATGCATTCACAAGAGCTACTTTAAATTGAAAGTGGGAACAACAAAAGGCTTTATGAAAATGTATACACTAAAGGGATTGTGTATTGAAATTTATCATTCACATCTGAATCCTGTCAGTTGCATGGTTTGTCTACTACACAGAATCGCAAGCAAGAAAGCAAAATAAAATTAATTACCTCTAAAATAAAAAAATCATTTGTTATTGGATGCTCAGATGTACAGTTTTTCACATCTCTATGATTTTTAACGAAAACAAAATCCTTGTTCGATTTGGTTTTTGTATTTCCGTCCCACGAAAATAAACTAATGTTGGAATAGTCGACTTCTGAAGCTAGCTTTTCAACCAACTTTTTAAATTTTGCATTAAATCTTTTAAACATTGTCTTTGTATTG
Organism: Aporophyla nigra; assembly: GCA_947507805.1. Taxonomy (NCBI): domain Eukaryota; kingdom Metazoa; phylum Arthropoda; class Insecta; order Lepidoptera; family Noctuidae; genus Aporophyla; species Aporophyla nigra. The sequence continues at coordinate 6,407,127 of OX382305.1, forward strand.
TTGCATGTCCCGATCGGAAGTATTATTTCACCTTCACCGCAGCACTTTTCGATACACAAATGATCGGAACAATATTTCAACACATTAATTGGCATATTGGTTAAAGTTCTGTAATCGTTTTTACACATAGTTTCGGCGTCCACTTTACTTTTTGCAACACTTAGCATTAGAAGAAACGAAAAAGCTTTATATGGAAACATTTCACCAGTACACCCTACAGACTTACATAGAACACTGATAATTTAGTACCTACAGTCACGTCAGTGCAGTCTGTGGTCTAATATTGACAATGACACTTAACGCAACCTTACATGTTTTAATAAACTATAATTTTCCTGTTGTTATATCAATAGTATTTTCCCATTGACTATAGATTTGTACAGTACAACGATAAAATCAAGAAACGGGAAAAATCCCGAAATTTAAATAATAAGATACGAGTATAATGATTGACGCACACTCACTAAAACGTAGAGTACGTAAATGTAAGTTAACACGTTCAAAGCGTCCCATAGCTTGACCCATAAAATACATGATTTTAGGCAAGTATGTCTTTCCCTTATTTACAGTAGAGCACGTAGTACCTGGTCTGCGTCTTGCGTGGAACGCAGAAAATATACTCTCTTCATTTCAAATGATAATAGGTAGTTCGATTCATTTATTTAATAATTATTTTGAAGTGCATAGAACAAACAAAGGAATGGAACTTGCAGAAAATATTGAGTACAATACTGACAAAGGTATAAAATGTGGGCATTCTTTTTTTTTCTTTAACGATTTTTAAGTACTTTATGCAGCCTACCCTAATGTTCTTTCCTTGGTATTGTTAGTCGAGTTGTTGAGCTCATTAAGTTTTGAGTTGAGCTACTCGATTACTGACATATGCGTGCACTGACTGGCCAGGTCAGGGTGCTTACTCTCGAATATAATTCCAATAGATCGAAATTAGTCAAACGTCAGTTGGTTGAGTTAAACGTCAGGGATTGGCTAGACTCAGTGAGTCCAGCCAATCACTGACGTTTGACTGACAATTCCAATGTCGATCTATTGGAATTATTTTCGAGAGTAAGCACCCTGGTCTGCGTCTTGCGTGGAACACAGAAAATATAGGTACTGACTCTTTATTTCAAATGATAATAGGTAGTTCGATTCATTTATTTAATCGTTATTTCGAAGTGCATAGAACAAACAAAGGAATGGAACTTGCAGAAAATATTGAGTACAATACTGACAAAGGTATAAAATGTGGGCATTTTTTTTTCTTTAACGATTTTTAAGTACTTTATGCGGCCTACCCTAATGTTCTTTCCTTGGTATTGTATGTCGAGTTGTTGAGCTCATTAAGTTTTGAGTTGAGCTACACGATTACTGACATATGCGTGCACTGACTGGCCAGGTCAGCTCAAATCCGAATGGTTCTTTCCTGAAATGACCATCTCAAACAAAACCCCGAATCATCCTTATGTAGCCTGAATATGTCGCACCCCTAGATCTAAAGGGAACTAACTCAAAATTCTTAATTTTTCAGGTATGCTCACCTTCGAGTCTGTAATTTCAATACGTATCGACCAATAAACCAGATTCAAAACTATTTCCAATAATTGGAGTCGAATATGGAAATAGTTTTGAATCTGGTCTACTGGTCGATAGGTATTGAAATGACAGACTCGAAGGTGTGCATAACTGAAAAATTAAGAATTTTGAGTTAGTTCCCTTTAGATCTAGGGGTGCGATGTATGGATTTAAAAAGAGACGGATCTCTGAGGACGTTTTGGTCTTTCTTCTAAGAGTCAGACAACTCAGAACAAATTAAGTTTTAAATCATGATGTAATTTCGACTTTGTAGTAGATTTTTTGACCCAATTCACATAAATAAATATAATTAATCATTTAATGCACGGAATGCGAGCTCAGTACCCGTCGATGTAACAATGCTTGGGTGACCTATGTCCATTGCCCAACAGTGGTGGTGGTACTGATGATGATGAATCCAATGCAGCCAGTTGTGAACTGGGCTCAGAATTTATATATTGCTTTAGATATTCCTATACCGCTAAAATATACCTTATACCTACGTTAGTATCTGTTTCAATATTAGTCGTAAGCAATAATAATAAAGCATACACAACTTTTCAACAAGGTAAATTCGCCTTGTGAATTGACTTATAAGCCCAAACGGAACTGTAGCAATAGAAGCCAATTTCATTTGTAATTTTGTATGAGCGTAATTTAGAGCAGTATATTTTTTATTATGTTTTTTAATGTGTGTGTTTAGCAAATAGACCATTAATTTGTCTTTGACAAAAAAAAAACATTTTTTCTTTCTTACTGATATTGGAATCCAATGTCTGCTACCACGGGTCCACCCTTTATGGCAGATTATTTTTCGTCATAATATTATTTTGCATAACAGCGGATAGCATAAACTTTATTTCGCAGAAAATCGTTTGGCATACATTCATTTATCATACATTCACAACGCATAATTTTATAAGTCAGAATCGTCTTTAGGCATAAATTTTATATCCATAATAGTTAAAAAGGAGAACCATCATATCGCAGAAAATTCGCAGTCAGAATCGTCTCTTGGCATTATTTCATATCGATAGTCCTTAAAAGGCAGAACTATCATATCTCAGAATCTTTACAGTTAGAATCATCTTTTGGCATACATTTCATATCTGAAATGAAAAGAGGAAAGTATACATACACCTGTGGTGTATGTATACTTTCCTCTTTTCATTTCAGTTTAGAGGAAAAATATGAGTACTGTACTATTGTTTTTGATCATGAAAATAACCTGTGTGATGAGGTCATTTAATTTTACATCAGTGCTGTTTTAATTAGTAAGAATAGATGCTTTCCTGTTGGCTGAAAAAGGTAATGGTAGGTTTGCTTCATATATTTTTCCTTTTTACTGTACCGTACCATTTCGCCTTTCTTCATGCTGTTCTTAGTATAGTTTTGTGTGATATTAATAATTACAACAACCATGTCACGTTGTACAGGGATAAGTTTACTAACAGGACTGTTTTCGCTAATAATCCTGATTGATATAGTGTTGATAGAGCGATTAGCGCGCCGCACAATGATATTCGATGTTACCATTCCACATGACGGCAACCTCGTGAAAAGTGAGAAAGAAAAACAAATGAAATATCTCGACTTAGCACATTAGGTTGCTGACATGTGGAATTTTGAGCGGCCATGGCTATGGAAAATGGTAGAACAACGCGACGGCATACCAAAATTAGTTTTTACTAATGTCGTTACTGACGCACTTTTTTTTTCGTGAAAATTGTGACTCAAGTAAGGGAACAGGAAACCTCTATCTTTTGCGGTTTCTAATGTGAATAGTTCACTGCTTAGTTTGCGGTATATTTTATTTAAATATTAATTATCTATTGACAATAGGGCGTATCGATACAGGTAAAGTAAAATGCACAAAATGAGTGCAAACTGTAGACAGTTTGCACTAATTTTGCGGTACAACTTTAATCAACAAAATGCACACTACCCTTATTTATCATCATCAGTAGCCCATAACGTTCCCACTGCTGGGACACAGACCTCCTTTCAGTGGGAGGGAGCGGGCCATAATCCCCCACGCGGGCCTAGTACGGGTTGGTAGATGTCACTTGTCTTTGAATTTTTGGTCCTAAGACACGCCGGTTTCCTCACAATGTTTTCCTTCACCATTTTGAGAGCAATGGTGATAAAATAATTTACACAAAGTAAAGCGCCTGCCTGGGTTCGAACTCACGACCTACTTACTCGTAAGTCGCGGCCGTTACCATGGCAGAATAAATATAAATCTTCGGAATATTTCTCGAAACAAAGAGAGGATTTTTCATTTTCTCATACTATTTTTGCACAAAAGTGGCAGTGGGCAGGGCGCATTGCTCGCAGAACAGATGGCCGATGGGGCCGAAAGGTTCTGGAATGGCGACCGCGTACCGGAAGACGTAGAGTTGGAAGGGTTCCAACAAGGTGGACCGATGACCTTGTGAAGGCCGCAGGAATCCGCTGGATGGGGGAAGCACAAAACCGGTCGAAGTGGCGGAGCTTGGGGGAGGCCTATGTCCAGCAGTTGACGTCTTTCGGCTGAAATGATGATGATGATACTATTTTTATGTCAGCTAGAAAACGCTTTATGCCTTTACCAGGTTGTCCAACTTGGTAGGTTTATTACAACATTTATTGATTCTGAGGTGGTACGAAGTTCGCTGGGTCAGCTAGTAGAGTGGGTTCACTTAATATCGCTATTACAAAATCGTAATAACACTAATCAGACGTTTGACTGCTACGTGTCTTCACTGAATTTCAAAATGATTTCAACTTCCAAGTGTTCTAAGCGTGAATGATTACTTCCATACATCGAAAGATGAAAAAAAACTTGAAGCTTTAATAACCGTTTAAAAGAAAACTATTATGTTTATAAAGATCATAATTATAACATCTGTTTTATTATCAATAATATTCAAAGGAATCTTATTCCCATCTTTAACAAACGATGGGCAGAAGCGTCGAGGAAAAAGGATTCATTTTCACAAAAGAAGTTTACCAAACTCGAATGAAGTAACGCCTGATTTTACTCCATCTACTTTTTCTGGAAAACGCGGAAGACTATGTGACAAAATATCTAATCCTTTCTCAATTTCGTTGTCGCGGTTAAAATTAACAGAATTAATGTTGAATTCTAGTAGCGTATTTTAACCGCGACAACGAAATTGAGAAATTATTAGATGTTTTGTATGTTTGTAACGCTTTCACGCAGAACCGCCTCAAAAGATTTTAATGAAATTTGACATAATATGTGTAAACCATGACCAAGATTAGGACAAAGGGTAATTCTTATCGCGCTATTCCCACGAAATAGGGACCTATGCAGGTTGAGGGCCACCTATACGTGCAACCACGGGGCGAAGCTGGTATGAGAATAGGAAAACAAGTTAGTTAAAATTCTTGGTACACAGCGCTAGGTAACTTGTATGCTATATGACTACGGAAAAGCACGACAAATTAATAGTAAAACGGAGATAACAGTTGTTGCAGTCAAAACTCTTAACCAGTCAAAAGTACTATTGACTAGCAAAATCAGTCAAAAGTACTTTTGACTGAACAGGTTGGTCAAAAGTGGTTTTGACTGAAAATTATTGGTCATTATTACTTTTGACTGCAAATTTGCGGTTAAAAGTACTTTTGACTGACGCTCTTCGTCAAAAGTAGTTTTAACTGCAATAAAGCATCAGTCAAAAGCACTATTAAGCGAGTTCGTGACTTAGGGCACCCCGACTCGACAGGTTAGATTAGAAGGTGGAGTGGAAGGAGTTTTGACTGATACAACCAGTCAAAACCACTTTTGACGGAATCACTTCGTCAAAAGTACTTTTAACCAGCTCCATTGGGTAAAAGTACTTTTAACTTTTATTTTAGTCAAAAATATTATTGATTAAGCATATGGTCAAAAGTACTTTTGACTGATTTTGCTAGTCAATAGTACTTTTAACTGGTTAAGAGTTTTGACTGCAACATATATATTCAATTTAAAAATAGTTTTAAGCAACACGTAGATGTTATTTTCATTCACAAAGATTTTTAATCAATTTGGCAATCAGCCGCCTATTCTACTTTTAGAACTAGTCAGTCATGTCACCAAATTATTAATTTGTAGAAATCATCTCATACTTGCGTTAAAAGAAATTAAAAAGATATTACAATACAGGCTAGTTGACAGTAACATAAATACTTCATGAATTTAGTTTTTTTTGGAATGACTCCGAGTTAAAAATATCAAAACTTAACACTTTTAGCAATCTCAGGAATTTCAAACGGTTCCAGGATCCGGGATTCTGAAACGCATGTTCGTATTATTTTTTCGTGGGAATAAAAGTGAAGTTTAGGTATAATAGCGCCCGATTATCCAATCACTGGTCATAAGACTCCAAAGATATTCAAGTTTCCGCTGCGCTCATATAATCACACAACTCATAAAACCATTGGTTTACCACCAGCTCAAGTCAATCATAGCAACAAAACTAACCTACTAAATGCGTATTTTATTAGAGAATAAATAAAAACGAAAAGTGGTTAGTTCAGGACAGGTGATTCGAATAAGTTAAGATAAAGGTTGTTTTGAAAAAGTGTAAACTTCTAATTGGTCAATATTCAAGATCAGTAAAGTTCAAAGTACATATCCTGTTACATATTTGTTACAAGACATAAAGCAGCCTATATTAGCACCTATATTATGAGCATTTTATGATCAAGAATTACAAAATACCCTGATATTTACCTTGTTGAAAAAGAGGCCAGTAATTACGATTATATTTATTTTTATTAAGAACTAGCTTCTGCCCGCCAAATAAAATTTTTGCTCCCTTGACCCTTTCCGTCGCATCGAATTGCTTGCCAGTTTTCGTACATTGTTTGTTGCGGCTCCGCTCCTTTTAACTGTAGCGTAATGTTATATAGCCTAGCCTTTCTCAATAAGTAGGCTACCCAACACAAAAATATTTTTTTCAATTCGGACCAGTTGTTCTTGAGATTACCGCTTTCAACCAAACAAACAAACGGACTCTTCATCATTTTAGCAATAAAACGAACTCTTCAGCTTTATAATATTAGTATAGATTGAATCCTGTGTGACAAAATATGTGTCTACGACTTCGAGAATATTATTAGGTTGTTCACACCAAACATGTGGTAAAAAAAAGATATTTTATTTCAAATGTGAGAGTCTAATAATATATTAAATACATTTAATTTATACATAATCTCCTTCGCTTTCTATTACCGCCTGCCAGCGCTCTGGAAGTCTTTGAATACTTTTGAATTTTTCATTTTCCTTGCACTATCTGAAAATGTCTTCTAATGAACTAGTGAGCTGATCCCAACTATCAAACATGTGACCTCGCAATATTTTCTTCAATTCCCCAAAACAACCATATCCAGTGAGTAAGGAGGATGTGCCCAAAGAGCTATATTTTTTTCTTCAAAAAAATTTGTAACAATCTTGACTCTGTGCGGGTGAGAAGTTGGTTCTCTATGGTCATCTCCTCTTCTTTCTTCCACTTCAAACTGGTTCTTCCTGAATCGAGTCACCTATGATTCCACTGTGCGTTGACTGTAGGCTTGTCCACCTAACAGCTGCACTAGCTGTGTATGTATTTGCTTTGCGGTTCAGCCGAGACCCACGCCAAACTTGATGAAAACCCTTTGCTAATAATCATCGATTCAGTTTTTTAAATTGTGTTTGATCCATTTCTCACAATAACTAAAATCAAAATTCAACAACAAACACATCTGTTCTTTGTTTACGCAATCGCACTACTACAAGTCGTAACATGCAACCGTTCAAAAAATACAGCGCGATAAGTCACCACACGTTTGGTATGAACAACCTAATAATTATCTACAGTTCTTAGTACTTTAGAAATACCTAGTATGTCGTATTTTATGTTGGCTTGGGATTATTTTAGAAGAAGTAAGAAGTGTCTGGTGAAATCAGCAATCGTATACGTACATTGTGCCGACCAACGTCACCCGCATTGGTTTGTATTCTATGTTTTGGCTAGAGCTATGTTGAAGTGCAGCTTTCTTCGGGGAACCTGAAGGTTGTTTTTTCATAATAGGTAAACTTTTGTATTGTCCATTTTATTGGTTTTGTTTCGCGGGTTGTTTGACAATTTGGATTGAGCATGTTATTGTTTCTGGTAATTCTGATAGATTTCATTGTTAAATCTTTCGGTGTTAAATTTTGGGTTTGCTTTTTTTAGGATAATAATGTTCTCGTATTTTATGATCATAACACTTCCTAACTCTGTGTCTTTCTCTACTTATATTTGGAGTGCTTTATGCTTAGTAATTACATTTGGCGATAAGTCTTCTTTTATGTAGTACGGTGCTGTTACTAGTTTTATATTGTTTTTATGTTTTTAGCCCCATACTTAATATGTTAATGCAAAAGGTTTATGTTTATGAATTTAAAGGTTTTTCTTTTAATTTTTTTATTTGGGTTGACTGAATGAAAGGTAAATTGTGGTTTACGATTTATGACGTACTTATTAAAAAAAAAACTACTTACTAGATCTCGTTCAAACCAATTTTCGGTGGAAGTTTATATGGTAATGTACATTATATATTTTTTTTAGGTTTATCATTCCCTTATTTTAGAAGTTACGGGGGGGGGGAGGGACGACACATTTTACCACTTCGGAAGTGTCTCTCGCGCAAACTATTCAGTTTAGAAAAAAATGATAAGTATTAGAAACCTCAATATTATTTTTGAAGACCTATCCACAAATACCCCACACGTATGGGTTTGATGAAAAAAATATTTTGTGTTTCAATTCCATGTATGGGGAACCCCAAATATTATTGTTTTTTTTTCTATTTTTGTATAAAAATCTTAATGCGGTTTACAGAATACATCTACTTACCAAGTTTCAACAGCATAGCTCTTATAGTTTCGGAAAAAAGTGGCTGTGACATACTCGGACAGACAGACAGACGGACAGACAGACATGACGAATCTATAAGGGTTCCGGTTTTTGCCATTTGGCAACGGCACCCTAAAAAACACCACGATGGCTCTAACCTTCATACCCTTTTTTCCAAGTCTCCTCACGGATTCTATGCAATGACTCTCGCATTGGATGTTTAAAATAATATTTCTGATGTCTAGTACCGTTTTCTCAAAATCTGGGCAATTTGTTTCTTGGTCTTCAACTCCGAAAAACAGAAAGTTTTTCCTTATTACAAACCGATCGGAATTCCCCATTGCAATAACTTATTTTTCCGATTAGTGCTCAGGCTGTTCGCTTTTTGATTTTATATTTGTCGTTGATGTTGTTATTAATCGGATATTTGACATCCTCTTTTATATGTAACACTAGCTTCCGCCAGCGGCTTCGCCCGCGTGAAATTTCAACCCCCCAATTCACCCTCTTAGGGATGGAATTTCAAAAAACCCTTTCTTAGTGGATACCTACTCTTCACAAAGAATACACCCTCCAAATTTCATGTCTCTAGGACCAGCGGTTTAGGCTGTGCGTTGATATATCAGTCAGTCAGTCAGTCACTCAGGACTTTGAATTTTATATATATAGATATCCACTTTCTATTGTCTCGTTTCCTGCTACATACTTTTCAACTTAATCTTGTTTTCATCCATTTTGTTTTTCTTTCATGCATTTTTGAAAACTATGCCCTCTTTCGGTATCTAATAAAACCATTGCAGTTGCTTGCTTGTGACATACGTGGTTGATCTCAACTTCAACAAAACGACGTTTGATGTTAGTAGGCAGTTTTCACTAGGTGGCGTTGGGAGCCGTGGAAACAAATTGCGATGACTTTGCAATTACACGTTTTTAAGGTTATAAAGTTTCTATCATTCATAACACGTGTGAGAAGCGGCGAGAGAAGTGAAAATTGCCTATTTAACGAACAAACAGTTCGTTAAATAGGGTACTTTCACTTCTCTAGAGGAAGTAATGTCCTAACCCTGGTGATTTGTTCCGATTTAACAATGTTCTAAATACTCTACTTTTATTAACACCTAGCGCCTCAATATTATCTTTTCACCAGCTCATTAGCATTGACAGGCACGATAGTGTATATAAATGGAGGCAGAGAGCGGTAAGCACATGCGTATCTGTCATGTATGGAGAGCGGGAATAGAAAAGATAACAACAGTCTTACTTGGTGTCAGTTTGGTACGTACTACATAGTACCTAGTATACATAACGTTTTCCATTATTACTTCGTTAACCAGGGAACTACTCAATAAAAACGAAAAAAGTACAAAGTAAGAGTCACTAAATGTGGAAATGATTCCCATTAAATGAAAGGGCTACCATCTCGCTCCATACTATGGCCTGCACCAAGGCCTGAAGCGAGAGATCGCCGCCACCGATCGCCTCCACGAGGACACGGTGGTGCTCCGCCCCGGCAGGGCACACCTTCACCGTGTCCCCCGCGATCCATTTATTGTTCTATATTATTTATTTATTGTGTTTTTATGGGCATAATTTGCCCGAAATAAATAATTGTATTGTATTGTATAATACCTGGGCGTCTCCTCCCGCTTTATGTTGAACAGTAACCTCCCAAAGCAGCCATGCCCGGTGAGGACCTGCGTAAGGCGCAAGGTTAGGACGCCATGGCACATCTTTAGCCACGCCTCAAAGAGGGAACTTACCGCCGCAAAAGTGGCGTGCCCAGCACTGTGTTGCAACAATCGTATACGCCATGTTGCCATGAGACCCCACCGGAGCTCTGTCCGCTGTGCCGTGATTTCGGCGGCAGCGGAGTTTCACCTCGATGTTTTGCCGCCTCGCGCCACTCCCACATACGCGAGAACTTTTACCCCAGATCCCATAGCGGCAATCCGGCAAGAAGGCCAGGACGCCGTGTGGTATCCCCGCACTAGCCGGATGGCCCAGACCCTCCTGACAGTCAGTCTACCACAGGGTATCATATTATCCCGTTTTGCTCAGTTTCATTTTGGACGTTAGGTTGGCAGACGCTTCGTGTCAAATATTCAGCTGCATCCGGTTATACTGGAAGCCGAGCCAAACATACATAAATCTACCAGGGTCGCGAGATTGTTCAAAAGAGATACCGTGACCCTGGCACATGGGCAACTGAAGGAACACGGTTGGGTTTTAGTCTGTAAAAGTCTGACATGCCCTCCCGCTCCGCCCAGAGCGGGAGAAGTCATTTGATGATTTCCCATCCAAAAAAAAAAACATAGTTGGGAAAATGCGCGGCAGATGATGATGATAAATTCTACCATTTGTCATATAAAAATTTGTATCTACTTCCCTTTTTTTGACCACCTATTTTATGTTTGCTGTAAGTGCTGTAATCACATTCGATATAATTCGTATACCTCCCTACCTACTTACTTTACAAAACTGGAATTCAATGATTTTTCCTTGTTTTTTTTCCTTCTAGAGTAGGATTTGTAGTTATTTATGTTAGTATGAGGCAGATAATGATTTAGAATGTATAAATATGACCACATATTAATTTATTATTATATTGATGAACTAATGTAATTAAGAATAGATAAGTATTATTACATTATGTAGCAGTTTGTTGTGAGTTTCAATAGCTGTACTATTCCTAAAAACGCAATTGCAGATATCAATGTACATGGTTTTCACATGATCTGACCAAATTGTGTCCGGACTTTACGAGAGACTGTATTTTCTAAGATTTTCTCTGCCTTTCTCCTCAGAGTCGTCAGATAGGAAGCGCCGACCTCATCTAGTTTTCAAAATATAATTGACGTGTAAAGTGTTTATGATTAACGTGTCTGTAAAAACCTACTTACACTAACGAAATCATTTGCCATTTAGGGAGTTTAAGGTTGGCTAAAATATCCAATACGTAGGAGGTAAGGTTTGTGCGATTTGGTTAAGAAGGTTTTCTATTGTGTGACCTAACTTTTTTATCCATAATCTAATGAGCTATTTTTTTTTTGTCCTAATCATCATTTGTCCGAATGATAACTTGCCCGAACTAAATGTCACATAATATCACATGCCATAAAATTGAAATCCCTAAATACAAGATGTTCTAAATCCGTTTGTCATAAATATTACAATCAATAATATACAAAAGACTTAAAACTGTTTTCAATAAAAGTTATAAGTTCTAAATTAAAATTATTTTATGTTTATTTATCCTGACAATGTTTTTAAATCAAAGTATTACAAAGTTCATTACGAACTTCATTATTTGATCAAATCCAACTGATACAATACATAAATAGTAAAGATGCAAAAGCATTATGGCATTTATCAAGGCCTGGCATGGCGCTGCATGTATTATCATTTCACTCAATAAAACAAGTGATTGTGAACAAGTGGTTTTATTCCCCTCTAAGAAGCATGCAAACAAGCATACACCATGCGTGCAGCATGCATGCAAGCAAACAACATGCAATCGAGCATGCGAGTAAGCTTGCATCATGTAGCATGCAAGCAAGCATGCAGCATGCAAGCAAGCATTCAGCATGCAAGCAAGCATGCATCATGCAAGCATGCAAGCGAGCATGATGCAAGCAGGCAAACAACAGGCAATCGAGCATGCAAACAAGCATGCAACATGCAAGCGAGCATGCATCATGCAGCAGGCATGGTTTCTGTTACGGCTCCGGCGCTGCGGGGCTCCGGCGGTCCCACACGAGCTTATCGTCGCAGACGATCTAACGATCACCACCGCAGCTTCATCTTGCTGGCCAGCTTTGCCGGCCAGCCTCAGCTGCGGCGGCGATCGTTACAACCACCTGCTCCTCAGCTCGCAGGCCGCCTCGCACCTCCACGCCTGGGCGATTCTAAATTACACTCTAGGGGTAGGGCAGACAAGAATACGTGGAGTTGGATTTACAGCGATTCCTTTCTGACATTAAAACCTAACTTGTAGCAATTTTTTACTCCTAATAGTTTTATTATAAATAAACATTCGGTATAATCCACTTTATTATATAATAAAATACTTAGGACATATGACTTTATAACATGCAAAATTAGGAGACTTAATGATTTTAGTATTTGATATTATGACAGAATAGTTTAAGAAGCAAAGATAATTATGTAAAACAAAATTTAGATTTTTTGAATATTATGGTTACTGACGTTTATAGCTAAGGTGTTATGGATAATGATTTTCGGACAAACGATTTTAGGAGAGGAAAGGGAGTACCGAAAAAAACGTTTGATCTGGTTTCGGTCTCTTACGTGCAAGACCCAGCGTTTTTTGTCCAGGTGTTTGTTGAACTGCTGGTTGATTCATAGGTACAAAATTGAAAAGATCATCCGAGTACTGAATTTTTTTTTATTATGTTTACGTATAATAAATCATGATTACCTACTAATGGTTTCAATATTTTAATTGTTGGATAATTTAATACTGTTATAGAAAATATTATTAACACTTACTGACATTAGCCATTAAGTTCTGTCACGTTAGGACTCAGGTGCAGAAATTGAATGATGAATTTTAAGATTTTTCTTCAAATCATTTTCTTCAAATCAAAATCGTTTATTTGCGTAAATAAGGTACAGAAGGTAGGTAAAATATATGAATTTGTTCTCTTATTCTGCCTTTAATTTCGGCGTGCAAATATAAGCTAAAGTTCCACTTTCTTATTAATTTAAATTAATTTGTATAATCACAATCATGCAGTCATTAAGCAGATAATCCCACTAAAATTGTATTACTGAATCAAATAAATGTCAAAATAATAATAAAACAATGATAAAAGTAATAATCATAAATGTCAATCATAATTATTTCAATAATGGGAGAAATTCACCACCCAATAATATAACAAAATTAATTTAAAATGACCGTGCAGCTTATAAAACTTACAACTTATAACCTAAAAGCTCATGTACACTGCTATTTTTACACGCTTTATATTACCTTCACTTGTATGTTTGTATGTTTGTATATTTGTATGTTTGTATATTTGTATGTTTGTTTGTAACCGACTCCTTGTAGTGCGATTTTGACCCACTTTAAACGACCAGATTTCATTCAAACTTTGCACACCTGTCAAGGACTGATGACAATGCAATAATTTCATAAATTTGTGCCATTATCCTTGCCAGGATTACCAGGACAGCAAAAAAACTGTCACAAACTACGCTGACATACGTCTCAAAATTCGAAATACCCTAAAAATAGAAAATAAATAATAGTTTAAAAAAACTAAAAAACACGCTTCCATGGAAAACCAAACTAAAAAGTAAAAAATAATGGAAAAAAAGCGTGGGGTGCTTTTAAGGTATTTTTTTATTGATATCAGGCACCCCACGCTTTTTTTCCATTATTTTGTACTTTTTAGTTTGTTTTTCCATGGAAGCGTGTTTTTTAGTTTTTTTAAACTATTAGTTATTATTTAAATTAATTTATTGATCATAATCCTGCAGTCATTAAACAGATAATCCCATTAAAATTGTATTATAGAATTAAATAAATGACTTTATAATAATGAAAAACTAATAAGCATAAATGTCAATAATAATAATGTCAATAATGGGAGATGTTCGCACAATAATTATTTGAAATGACCGTGCAGTTAACAAAACTTACAATTTATAATCCAAAAACTCATGTACACTGTAAAAGCATTTTTCAATTAAAGACCTCGTCAAATTATTTTTAAATCTAGAAAATGGTAGCGTTTTATGGAATTCGGTATTTTGTTATACAATGTTATGCATATAATATAGCTGTTGTTATCTGTAAGTGTGAGATTCGTCCTCGGTTTAAATAACTTATTAGTATACATAGATCGTGGGGCATAGTAGTTTGTTGCTTGCTGGAAAAGTCTCTTATGTTTGAAAACAAATATATAGCATTCTAATATATAAATACATGGTAGCGTTAGTATTTTATATTTCCTAAAGAATGGACGACATGACTCTACTTGCTTCAACCCAAATATAGCTCTTAGATACTTTTTTGCATTACGAATGCTTGATCTATCTCCACACAACGACCCCACACGATAACACCATACCTTAGAGTGGAGGTTATATAGCTATGGAAAGCCGTTATTGCGGCATTTCTGGATACCTCGCAGCTAATACGTCTCAGAGGATATATAAATTTATTTATCTTAACACAGATGTCATTTATATGATTTTTCCATGAACAAAATTTACCTAAATTGATTCCAAGAAACTTAACAGAGTCAGTTTCTGCCAGGGCGACCCCTTTATAAGATATATTTAGGGCCAGCGGTTTTGATCGACAGGTATGAAATTGCATGAATTTAGTTTTATTAATATTAACTTTTAACTTATTAGCCTCTAGCCACTCTATAGTTCTTTGGAGAACGATGTTTATTTCTCTTTTGTATGATTTTCTGTCTCGTCCTTTAATTTTAATTGTAGTATCGTCGGCGAACAGTACACATTTATGATTTATAACTTCTGGGAAATCATTTATGTAGAGCAAAACAATGGCGGCCCCAAAATACTGCCCTGTGGCACGTCATATCTATTACACATAAATGAAGATTGGAATGATTCTAAGGTTTTAGTTTGTTTATTATAATTCGTTACTTCCACTGATTGTACTGATCAAACGCTTTACTCATGAATAAAACTGTAACAGGTATTTTCTTATCAATACAGTCTGTTATTTCTTTCATTTTATTTTTATTTTACTTTATTGGGACATAAAACAGTTACACATTACAATTTAAGTGTGACAGAGTAAGTTATAGACTAGGTAAACGTGTAACCCACACCAATGTCCGCGAAATAATAGTTTGTACTTAGATATATAATTCATGCGTTGATTATACAATAATTTAAAAAAAATAACTCGTTCGTATTTAGGAATAATTATTATAAGATAGCTATTTGAGAAGTTCAACCGCCATCTTTTTGAACTTCGAGTGCGTAAGTGCAAAAATATCCAAATCGATAAAGTGTGTGTTATACGTATCCACGAGACGTCGGAGAGGCGCCCGTGCACCAGCATGAGTTCTGCACCTTGCAGTGTGGAATAGCCGGGGCACACGCGCCTCTCGACGCATCACAGTTCTAGGTACAATATAACATAAGTTATAGGTTATATCTGGACAATCGAATCTGTTATTACACAGACCATGAAGCATCATGGCCATCAGTAGGCTGCGCCTTGACTCCAAGCTTTGAAGCTTATAACGCATCAATAATTGAGTGTATGGTAATTTAGACTTAGTGCATCTGTAGTGCATAACACGTAGAATTTTTTTTTGAACCATTTATTAATTGAAAGGCTGCCAAAGATGTACTTCTATTTTTACGAAACTCATATTGTTCGTCCTCAATAATCATGTGCTTTTCAACGAAGTTTACTAGTAGGTATGTTATGAAAAGTTTTTTCAAAAATTTTGGAAAATATTGATATCAAGGTCACGAGTCTGTAATTGTGCATTTGAGTGCTTCCCCCCCCCTCCCCTTCCCCCCCTTTTTTAAATATTGGTTTCACTATTGATTTCTTTAATAGATCGGAAAATTTGAAATCATTTAGAGACATCACTATTTTTTTAAGGTCACTACCATCCAGTGGGGACAAAAATATTGAATTACTTATTGATTCAATATGATCCATTTGTTTTAATCTTGAATCTTCTTTATTATCAAGGCTATTGGTAACCGTGTTAATGTAAACAAAAAAATTGAAATGATTTGATTTGATTTAAATACAATTTAATTTTAATCAATAAGGTTCAAAGTCTTACGTTTTTTGTTGGATGTTGACAACCCAGACAAAAATGGTATAGTGAAATTGAAACCCCAGACATTATGGCACCAAACATCTTATTGTTTATCGAAAGTATATCCAGATGAAATAAGTACTACTGTAAATTTGTTCGCTGTAATCTTTTCATACATTTTAATGAGACGATACGGCAGGCAAGATCATCGAATGTAAGTAGTATGTCATTGTTACTGACTTGCAAAATTGTAATTCTTTATATGGAGACGGATCAAACAAAATAGTAATTCGACTGATGAAATAAGACACTGACGGCGTATCGACATCTGCCTTGCTTTGTTTACATTAAATTAATACTAACATCAAAGATCGAAATGTATGTTTATTCGTTGATGATATTCTCATATATTTATCATGATATTTATTCATAAGTAAAGTCAGAGTACAAAGCTAGCCTTATACTTAATTATAGGGCTAAAGAAAATACAAGTATTAGTTTGGAATCTAAACTGCATATATTTAAGATTGAAAGTTAAACTTAGTTATGATGGTGCTATGTAAGCGCTTTTCTTATTTTGTCGTAGATTTGACTCAGGAATTTTAGTCAAACTTACTCTCCATTTATAGATTAAAATTACATTGATTTATTAGTATTTAAATCGGGACGTGAGCATTTGGAACATCACTGTTATTTTTCCCGAGCTGCCATCACGAACCAGGACACTACACCACAAAAAATGTAAGTTGTATGAATAATATTAATATTATAATATATATTAATATTATAATATATATTAATATTATAATATTAATATTATATTAACTTCAAAATCATAAAAATTGATTTTATTTTGTTCTGGTTTTAAATAGTAGCATTTATTCTATTCATTCATTATTTATTCATCTATTCATTCAGTAGCTCATATCCAGCAGTTGTTTGTGTAAACCTTATTCAGGGAATCAAATCGATTTTTGTCTTGATATCTGTTCAGTTGTAATGAAAGTTTTTATTTAATAATGTTTTACATTTGTATCTTCGATTTCTTACAGTATACACATTTGACGTAGATACACCTAACTAGATCTGATACTTTTCCATAAACATTTTAACCGTATTTATTATCTATTAATATCAAACGAAAACATAATTATGTGTTTGAATATCAGGTCACATCATGGAAATGCGGAATCCTTGTCTGCATCGGATGACGAACTTCAGCAGACAAGCGATCCTGAAAAACTAAAAACGAAAAAGAGGAAATACTTCTTGGTGGCCGCACCCAGTACATCGAGGGAGAGTCCGGTCAAAATGTAAGTTTAAATGAATATAAAATTTTAGTAAAAGACCTAATTGTTTTTAATTTGTTTTGAGTTTTCCAAATAGTAGAATCTATTCATTCATTAATCATGATCTATTCAATCAGTAGCATATATCCTGCAGTTGTTAAAGCCAACTTTATTCAGCGAACCAACCAATTATACAATATTATGTTTCTATTCATTTTACCTAAACAAGTTTTCAGTTGTAATGAAAGTTTTTATTTAAAAATGTTTTTACATAGTGTATCTTCCATTTTTTTTTAAACAGGTATCACATTTGGTGTAGATTTATCTACCTTGATCTGATAATGCACCTCCTCAATATTTATTTTCTATTAAATTTAAAATTGAAACTAATAAAATTACCTGTTTTTGAATTTCAGGTCACATTAAGGAATTTCTGAATCGTTGTTCCTGTCGGATAACGAACTTCGGCAGCCACATGAGCCTGAAAAATCCAAGCCAAAAAAGAAAAAAACATCGTCGGGGGCCGTACCCAGTACATCAAAGGGGGCTCAAGCCTGTACGCATACGCCGTCTCCACCACTGGCCTATCGCCCCGAAGAAAGACACGGTCCATGACATCTTCGGGACTGATAGTGACGATGACGCCCAGGATCAACCTATCGCGGGTAAACCAATTCATCAGTTACAGTCATACATGAGCCGCAGACCAGTGCATGACCAGTGTGTGTTGCCAGTGATGACATATGGTACTGAGACGTGGTCGCTCACAATGGGCCTCATAAGAAAGCTAAAAGTCACCCAAAGAGCAATGGAGAGGGCTATGCTTGGAGTTTCCCTACGTGATCGAATCAGAAATGATGAGATCTGTAGGAGAACCAAGGTTACCGACATAGCCCGAAGAATTGCCAAACTTAAGTGGCAGTGGGCAGGGCACATTGCTCGCAGAATAAATGGCCGATGGGGTCGGACGGTTCTGGAGTGGTGACCGCGTACTTGAGGACGTAGCGTTGGAAGGCCTCCCACAAGATGGACCGATGACCTGGTCAAGGCCGCAGGAATACGTTGGATGCGAGAAGCACAGAACAGGACGAAGTGGCGGTGCTTGGGGGAGGCCTATGTTCAGCAGTGGACGTCTTTTGGCTGTAATGATGATGATGATGAGCCGCAGAGTTTCTAATGGACACTCTCGCCAAACATTTGACTTAAAAAAGGGACGCATTTTGTTGAGTTAAAGGTGTATAGTTACGATGAAATTCAACATGTGGCGCCTATGAATAGGCGGAACCACGCAATTATCTGTATTAACAATAGAATAGATGAGAACACGGACTCGTGGCAGCACCTCAGTAATTTTATAAGTGCCACTAGAAAAGAATTTAAAGGTTGTCCTGTCAACTTTGTCAGTAATTATTATTCATAACCTACTCTGAAATAATTACCTACTAATAATATGAATTATCCTAACTTTTTTGTAGGTAGGTCACTTATAGTGACGTAATAACTATGTTTTTTTTTTAACTCGTATTTACCCTCATATTCATTCTTGTAATTATCTCTAAGTTTCATGACCTGACAAACCGCAGCGCAGAGTTGTTTTCCTGCCAAACAAATATCAATAAATATCGATCTTGCTGTAGTGCTATTAATAAAATTGAAAATATATAGATAAACTTAATTTAGTCCAAAATACCACGAAAGCGGACAGACAAGCGTGACCGAGGTTATTTATTTTTTACCTTATTATAAGATTCACAATGTTTATATTAACAAGATGCATCTAAATCCATGTAAATGTTACCATGTAAAATTCACGCGAAAACTTCATATAATAGACCATGACTATTATATCGAAGGAGTTAAAATTGCGGAACTGGACACAATAAGAGATCTAGGGGTAATGTTTGATCGGAAGTTAACTTTTGTTCCATAGATAGACAATATAATAAAAAAGTCCTCTAAAATGCTGGGATTTGTTATAAGAAATCTCAGCATTTGTGTGTTCAGTTTGTGTGTTAGCAAAACTAAAATTATGCTATACAATTGCTTAATTCGAAGCATATTAGAATAGTGTAGCGTGATCTGGCGTCCACACTATGCCACACACTCGTTGTATCTAGAACGCGTTCAAAAGCGTTTTCTTTGGCATCTGGCGTTCTCTAGCGGAATAAGCAAAAAAAAAATACGTTCGCACAGTAATCGGCTGAAACACTTTACAATGGTTTCGCTGGAAAATCGCCGACGCATTAATGCCGCAATGTTTGTGTGCAAAGTAATGCACCATAAAATTGACTACCCACAAATACTGCACACCTTTAATTTCCGTGACCCCTCAAGAATTCCCCGCAGTGCAATAACGCCACTCTGCCCACCGCAGAGAAGAACGGTCCTAGGCGCTAATTCCCCATATGCGAGGTTATGCAAAGTTGTAAATAGCTGCAGCGATCAAATAGATTTGCACTTTGAAAGTTTGGGTAAATTGAGAGCCAACTTTTTCAAGTATCTTCAACAATAGATCAGCCTTTCACTATCTCGCTGGAATGGTTTATTTTCATCATCATTCATAAATTAAATTACATTAGAATGTTACATTATGCTGTCACGTTATAGTTATTAATTATTTAGATTTTAAGGTAGATAATTTGAAACTAGGTTAAGTATTATTATTTTTCTGTAACCCTTTTTTAACCGACGAAAAAAAACGGAGGAGGTTATCCATTCGACGCGTATATTTTTAATTTTTTTTTGTTTTTTTTTTTAATGTATGACCACGCATAACTTCTTAAATAGTAGTCCGATTATGATAATTCTTTTTTTATTGGAAAGGGTATACTTCGAGGGTGGTCCGATATAAATTTGAAAAACAAAATCGAACCCTAAGTGTCGGAAAACAGGGGATGATTAATTGTTCACTCACTGATTGTAATGTATAACCACGCATAACTTTATACAGAGTAGTCCGATGTTGATTTTTCATTGGATAGGGTATACCTTGCCAAGTATTATTAGTACATAAAAGCTACAAAAAATCATAAAATAAAAACTTTTTAACAAAAAATTAAACCGCCGAAAAAACTGAAAAGCAAAAAATAATAAACCTTAAAATTTTGAGTCGGCGCTGAAAAATCAATGAACAAAGATCACTCAAAGCGCCGACTCATAATTTTAAGGTTTATTATTTTTTGCTTTTCAGTTTTTTCGGCGGTTTAATTTTTTTAAGCTTGCGGAGTTTGCCTGTAAGTGATTATTGCACTGTTTTTATACAGTCTTGCATGTTTAGTTTTAAATAAAAACCTATGTAAACAATTGTTGGTACTTCAAAATAAAGAAATAAAAATAAAAAATATTTGCCAGGCAATAAAACCCGCTTTGCGCGGCGTTTCGCCAGGTATGCGCCGGCACTATTGGTATTGAGTCCGGCGCGCGGCGGTGACATCGAGGACCTCTCCATCCGCTCTTGTAAATTCTATAAGTATATTTTCTCGAAATTCCTTCAGATTTTGGTGCCTGTTTACGAGGATCAAAACCATAATCGGTATTGGTCATCGGACCACTACCCATATAAAATTAGCCAGCGTCCTTCAGAATAGGGGGATGTTATCTTTTCATCCACGATTCTTTTCTATTACATGTTTTGACGGATGTAGTATTTAGGTAGGCAATAAATTGATAGGTACTTAGTACTAACCTACATACAATGCCCAAACATGTTGTTTCCATGTCCATTTACCTTGGTGTGTAGGATTACCTTATATGTAGTCATCGTTGGAAAACAAAAATATGTTTGTTCGGTTATTGTTACTGCCTTAATACATGCCTACCTGCATGTATAATTTAAATTCTCGACTAACATAACTGAAAGTTATTTATTTTATTGTAGCAAGCAGAGACTTTTGAAAACAGAGTTTAATTCCTGCAGCAGGTTTTCATGAAAAGCAATTCTCTGACCACAAGTGCTGCGTACGCGATGCGCTTCGGGCCTCCGCTCACATTAAAAAAGACCCGAAACCGCGTGATCATGTCACATAGAAAAAAAAAAACCATCCATGACGAAGAAGAATAAGCGAAATATAGCAATGTAAAACGCCAATAACCGACCAAAACGCGGTGGTAGAATGTGTCCCGCCGTGAAAAAAGAACATAAAACTTAAAAATAAGACACCACAAATAAGTTATCGTTATGCCCAGAAACTCATAATGAAATTGGTTATACTAAGGCTCAAGTCAAGAGGCAGTTGAAAACGATCTCAAATATAGACCACTCATCAAAAAACCGTTTCATTTTGAAATTAGTAAACGATGAAGACATCGTTTACTAATTTCAAAATGAAACGGTTATTTAGTTGGCAACGCAACAGGCGTTGCCAACTGCAATGTAACTGGTACTCTCACATGGCGTAACTCAAGATGTATCTTACGTTACTTCTAATACTTCCAAGAATATGTGTACAAAGTTTCATGATGATCGGTTCGGTAGTTTTCGCGTGAAAGCGTAACAAACAAACTTACATTCACATTAAAATTTATAATATGTTTTAGTAGGGATATTTGCAAGATATAACAGCCGCACGGGTCGATCGTTCAGGTTAAGCTACGCTTGCCGCGGTTGGTCCGTAGATGGATGACCATCTTTACATAATAAGACCCTTCCGTGCTTCGGAATCTCGGGTGTCTTTCGTAGATATTAGACCGTCGTTACGGGTCGTCAGGGTGCTTACTCTCGAATATAATTCCAATAGATCGACATTGGTCAAACGTCAGTTAGTTGAGATAAACGTCAGGGATTGGCTAGACTCAGTGAGTCCAGCCAATCACTGACGTTTGACTGACAATTCCAATGTCGATCTATTGGAATTATATTCGAGAGTAAGCACCCTGAAGCCCGAAAGTCTGACAACCAGTCTTACCAAGGGGTATCGTATTACCCAGTAACTGGGTTGTGGGCGTCAGGTAGGCAGTCGCTCCATGTAAAATACTGGTACTCAGCTGCATCCGTTTAGACTGGAAGCCGACCCCAACATAGTTGAGAAAAGGCTAGACAGATGATGATGAAGTGACACTAACTATTCTTTAATAGATACCTATGCAACTTTATAAATAAAAACTAATTGGGCACATACCTACTATAATACTTTACGCACTAACATCTAAATCTGTACGTTCAGTGAGCAATAGTGCGACTTTAGTTTATACATTAAAGTAAAACATAACGACCAAGCTAAAATCATTAATGAAATTCCTTTGAGATCGTTTGAAGGAGTTGAAAATAATTAAAAATCAGTGGACTCGAGTGATAAACAACGATGACGTCATACATTACCCGGTTTAGTTTCTTAACACATTGAAGCTTCTCGGGCTCCCAACGCACATATAAAAATTTTGAGTTTGCGCCCAGCACGCGTAGTATGACCACCATAGAAACAAGTTCTGTCGACGGAAGAATAGGCAAAATGGGACGGCGATGTTAAAACTAAAAGAGAGGAGATATTTCTATTCTTCAGGCGACAAAATTCTACGATGAACATGGCGACCAATTTTTCTCTACTTTTGAGTTGGAGATTCGATTGGGGGTACATTTTTTTACAGGATCATGTTAATTATAATCATCAATACAATACTTAAAGATCGTTTAATCACACTGTTTGACTATTCAATGAAAAAGTCCTTAGCGGATCCACCTTAATTACATTAGTTACCACTCTCTTGCTATGGAAAGAATAACTGTCTTTGTCTTCATAGAAACCCGAGTTTACGGGTCGCTCCGTGCTCGGGCCGAAGAGATGTCGAATTGAATAGAAAGAACTTTGTCTATTCTTGGTAGAATAGAGATAGAATTGTTCATGCTACGCCTTCTGTTATGTTGCTGCGTAATTTAAACCCGCTAAAATTATGCAAGACACCAGGTTGTGAGTGAAAATATTGCAACGAAATGTTATCGAGGCAACTATACTGACACGTTGTTCCTGAGAGGATTCTGTGTTTATTCCGAGGATTCCTCTAACGCCATCGAACTACCCCTTGAGTTCAAAAGAGTGCAGGTTCCCCTCAAAGTCTGCTTTGACAAGTTCATAAATAAATCTCAAGGCAAAACACTTAATTTAACAGGGGTAGACTTAAAGCAGAACAGTCACTGAAAACAGCGGGATATGATCTTAGAGGGGACTTCTTCTCGCTCGGCCACTTTTACGTGGCCCGCTCGGGAGTGAGCTCATCTAGCAGCCTGGTTGTATTAGCACCTGAGGGCAGAACCTATAAGTAGTATTTAAGGAAATACTTTAAGTATAGACTAAAAAAATAATAGCCTTAAACCCCTGTGTACAGCAAGTTAAGTAAAATCTTCATTTGAATAATTTAGGTAACAATTTTTTTCGAAATTCCCAGGGAATAAAGAGAATTTATATTTGCGCTTTAAAGTTGCCTTCAAATTTGCAAGTAGGTAATTTGCTGTTCTGTTATATATTCCGTCACTATTGTTAGGTTTTAGGATTAATTATCCTACAACAATCATTTATCAATCCAAGCGCTGCTCCTTGAATAACACAAAGCAAACCGTGCAATAACACATTGTTTACATGGATTAACACATAGGGTACTTTTAATCCCAGTAGTACGGTCCTGTGGGATATTTTTCGACATCCACGCGGGCGAAGCCGCGGGCAGAAGCTAGTATAATATAAATAAACTTTACATACCGAATTATAACAGTTGTAACACGCCACTGAAAAATGATATGAGGAAACCATTAACAAAAAATTCCATATATCTGTCGCTTTAAACTCTGTTATAAGTCATATAAGCTTCGTTATAAGCGCACGTTACATAATGTTTCGGGACTATAATATCTTTAAAGTTGTACTAGTATTATCAACGAGTGTTAATGCTATCTATAACGTAACCAATTCTCAAAGAACACTAGACAGCGGTACAAAAATATATTTAAACAAATGTTGTCCATCGGGGACATGTGTGAGGATCAGGAAAACTTGTGGGAATTACACCGTTGCTATTCCTTTTTTTATGATAAAAGTATATGATGAGGATATCAACCTCTCAGCAAAGTCTTTTGAAGATTTATTTACTCTTATACCAAACAAATTCAAGGACACAGCATTTAAAAGAAATGCTATTGACGTCAGAAAGCTGGATCGCATAGTATATCTTACTGAGGTATGTTTTTTCAGTCATATAATTAATAACTTACATATTATTGTATGGAATCAAGTTCTTCTAACTTAACAGATAGCTGTGCTACTGGGGAATTTTTTGCGCCACTTCTTCTTTCCAGCTTAAGCCCTAGGAAGTGGTGATGGGCGAGTTACTAACTGATAGATAACTAAGATACTGACTTTTGAATAAATGACTTTTGATTTTGATTGATAACTTAAACCTGAGGCTTACGCACGTATAACATTTAAAAAAATATTATAAAATAACTATTAAATAAATGTTACTATATTTAATCTGTAACAACTGTCTGTGATTTTTGGTTAAAAATTTATCCTGTTTTCTTTGCAAAATAAATAAATGAAATGAAATGTTTATTTCTGTAAGTAGATCTTTTACACATAAAAATAATTAGGGTTTTAAACTTGATGGCGCTGGTAAAATATTCTATTCTATTCTATGAAGTAAGAAGATCCAGAGAAGCCTTCTGATTTCCGTAACACCTCTCAAATCCGTTTCAAAACGGTCAATTAATTAAAGATACCATTATTGCATATAGCATGCAGCAAACTATTCATTTCTAGTATACAGCTAACCTGGTGAAGGCCGCAGGAATCCGCTGGATGTGAAAAACACAGAACCGGTTGAAGCGGCGATGTTTGGGAGAGGCCTATGTCCAACAGTGGATGTCTTTCGGCTGAAATAATGATGATATAGTTAGTTATATCATCATTAAACAACAAAAATAAAATAAAAATAGCTGGGGAAAATATGCGTCAAATCCACGCAAAACGGCCACCGCTCAGCATAATACTGCGACTCTAGGCGAGACAGAGCCTCAGCGCTGGTTTTCAGTGACAGCCGGCGCTGACGTGTGGCGTCGGACGGTGCAGCAAATCATGAGTAAAAAGAAGTAACAATCCTAAATCTTAAATAATAAATAACACAATATTAAAAGGCAAATAAAGAGTAAAAAGAAATACAATTTTAAAACTTAAACAATAAAAAGCATATTATTATAAAGTGGCAACATTTCGTTACAACAGCAATATGACGCACGTATGACTTGCGATCAGTGTGAAGTCAGTTTATGCTGGAATTTAATAGATTGATCAGTCGTTCAAATATTGCCACAACACTTCAAAATTTAACTAACCAATGCTGCTTTCACAACTAAGTGGTTCAAAAGGTTATTTCTAATTCCAGAGTGGAGCGATTCACGTGGAACTCCCAAATGCGTACGATCGATGGAGAAAAATACCAAAAGATAGCTACTGCATAGACGTAGACGACCGTAACGGAGAGGAACCGCGGTTTTGGGCAATTCTAAGTGATGAGCCAATGACCTTAATCAGAACTTCCGATAGCACACTCTTAACAATTGGTAAGACTTGTTGAATTAGTATTATTGAGCTAACTAGTGTATCTACCCAAAAACAAGTGGTGTAAAACATTTTAGAGAGAAACTGTAAGGCTAGTGAAGATTTATCATTATACTGTACCCTAATTGCATTTTGAAAGTCTGTTCCATTGAAATTCAAACAAATGCAATAAATAAATTAATTGATTTTTAATTTTTTTCACTTTTTAATTTTCCACTTTTTTAATTTGTATATATTTGTTATAGCTCTTTTTAAACTTACTGTTTTTTTTGTATCTAGAACGCTATCGTCTCCCTTTTGGAGGTGGGCGTTAATAGCTGCGACACAGTTTTATAACTAATGTAGCTATTTACGTACGCAATCAATTTGTAAAATCTGTTTTGTTCCAATAAAGATTATTTATAAAGATAAAGATATATAAGGTGTATCTATTCATACACGAAATATTTAAAGCGGTACACCTGTAAAGAAGCGTAACGAAAAAATGTAATTTAATGTAAATGTATTTTTTTCAAAATTTAATATTTATAAATTATTTGACGCACATAAGAAATACTGGCTCCTTCTTATTTTTAACATCCATTACTCTAGTTTTTATAGTGGCCGCGCTCGCGCTGTCCGGTCGCCGCCCTAGCAGCGTCAGGCGGGCTATTTATAGAATTTGGAGTAAAGGTTTTATGCAGAACCTCTCAAGCAGTTTTAAAATTACAATAATTACGAAAATTAAAAAACGATTAGATAAAAAAAAATCTTTTGGTTCTTTAGCTTCATTACCACCTACAGGTGTGCCTCTTAAAATTTTTCGTGAATGAATAGATACACCCTATATATAACGAATAATAATGAAGTGAATAAAATCAAAAACGAAATCAAGTTTTTCGACTGCAGATGCTTAGAGTGCTACTAGAAGATTTTTTGGCGCTTGACTGTTATTGCATTCGAGCACTATCTGTAACTCTCTGGGATGCTGAGAGGTCTCGATTTAAACATGACATTATATTGGGTGTAAAATCCAAAAAAACTTAACAAAGCCTAGTCAGTTCATTGTAATGGAACATACCTACCGGGTACATAACATACCTTCTGGGTAAGGAAATTTTGAAGGTCAAAATTCCAATTTTTAGTGTCGTTTTTTACGACACAAAGTTTTAAACGTAATAACACAAATTTAAATAGGTTCCCTATCCATTTGCTTAAAATTTTCAGAGCTTATATAATTTAGCATACTTATTTTTTCCTAATTATATTTTCGCATAACATTATTTACGCGTAACATTCTAAAGCATAAAATTATTTACGCATAATGATATTAAAACATATTTTTGATACACATAACAAGAAGCATAATAATTAACTCCTAAAATTTTAAACACTAATAAACATGTATACATACACCATCCATGCAGTAAACATGCCGCATGCAAACATGTAAACAAGCATACACCATGCATGCAGCAGGCATGCAGCTTGCAAGCAAGCATGCAGCTTGCAAACAATCATGCAGCAAGCAAGCAAGCATGCAAGTACACAAGATCACGCCCGTTTTCACCGAAAGGCTATGCAATTGTCAATCAGTAGTCTTTATTTGTAAACATAGTTTCAACAGTGTGCATAATGTTACAATTTTTATATTATAGTTACTCTATGTTTTGTCATTTAGCGTCGAAATGTACATTTAGGGACGCTTTTGCCAGTATCATCGTCATTTTTTTTGTGTACCTGCATCCATATATGTCTGTTTAAATCCTTAATTGCGATCCTATTGCAAGCTACCGGGCACAGATCCCAACACGCTGCTATTGACAAATTCACGACGGAAAAATTCAATGGCACATTGTCCGGCCAGGGAATCAAGACCAGGACCTCATGCTCAGCAGTGGCGCTTACGACCACTAGGCTAATGAGACAGTTGAGCACTGTAATCTAGTAGAATAACTTCATGTTACTTTTGTCAACAGCTCTTCTTCTATCATGCTTCTGTATGCTGTTGGTGTTGATAGTATATTTCTTGCTCCCTGAACTCCGGAACTGTCATGGCTTGATCCTGATGGCGTATATCTTCAGTCTATTCATGGCCTTCACTCTGTTGGCCGTCATTCAAATATACAGCATCAACAACGAGGCGTGTCTAGGTGTAGGTAAGTGATCATACATATAATTCATTAAAAGGATGTTGCACCCTGACAATCTATATATATTATCATACTAGCTTCTGCCCGCGACTTCGTCCGCGTTAAATTTCTTGTTTCCCGAGCCTTCCCGTCGCGTCGAATCGCCTACCCGTGCGATTTCCCCGTTTTGCAATATTTTTCATTACTGCTCCGCTCCTCTTGGTTGTATCGTGATGTTATATAGCTTATAGCCTTTCTCGATAAATAGGCTAATCTAACACAAAAATATTTTTTCAATTTGGATCAGTAGTTCCTGAGATTAGCGCGTTCAATCAAACAAACAAACTCTTGAGCTTTATAATATTAATATAGATATAGTATAGATTTAGAAAAAATATATGACAAGAGTATAAATAAATAAATAAATAATTAATTGTCTACCAACTTAAATTGACAGACAACTGATAACAGGATCGGGAAGTGCCGAGCGGTATATCGTCAGGATTTGGAGTTCCCATTTTATTGGGATAAACAAGACGTATAAACAATTACAGGAATATTAATAACACTATTGGTCACACTATATAAAAAGAAACAATAAAATGGTTACAAGATAGAAAGGTATAGTAACAATACTATTCAACGAACAAACCCTTAAGGTTACTGTTCGTATAGAGGCCTAAGCCACCCAAATACAAAGTGTATCTTTCGCTATCAGCTAGTCAATACAGCTATGTGAATATACAGCAGCGCTGTACCAGGTACACCGACAGTTTTGTCGGGAGCAGGAGCTCTGAAATGAGTCTAATCCGAAGATAGACTGCCTTGCTCACTGAGTGCAAGCTCTTTTATAGGACAATGTCCCGCCATAATATCCACGACAACTCTGTCCGATGGCGCGCGGAAGCACGCCACGTGTTTACTTGATACAAAACACTAAAGTATGCTAAATCTAATAAGACTTACATTAGAAAGTCATCAAATAATACAAGAATAATTGTCGTAAATAAACAAATGGTGAATGCACAACGTAATTCATTTTAAAGTTTAAAGTGACATGTCATTTATTGTTTTGAACAAAACTACCGGTTACAATTATCAAAATAAGTTGCCAAAAATGAATTAGTGAGTACACCAAGTACTCAATAAATTATCTTCTGATTTATAAGACAATATCTGATAGAAAAATCATCAAAATTAATGATAATAAGAACAATTCATAACAAATTATGCGGACTACCCACAATTTGTAATGATAACCAACTCCGACACTTATATATTTCTAAATACATACATATTATAGATAAATTACACCCAGACACAGAACAAAAGATTGTGCTCATCACACAAACATTTGTCCTGATTGAGAATCGAACCCACGACCTCAGTCTTAGCAGTCAGGGTCACTAACCACTAAACTAACAGGCCAGTCAAGTCAGTTATGATTTATAAATAAGGTTTTTGAAGTGGACTATTTCAGGTGGCGATGCGTGGGGAAGAATCTTTCGGTTGCAAAGTTGATAATGACAACCAATATCGGATCACCGATTGTACCTACTTATTATTAGTTTAAATATAACATGTTATTATGAATATTTCCAGCGAGCGGCATATATTTCTTCTTCCTGGCTACTTTCTGCTGGATGAGCGTCATGTCCTACGATATGTGGTGGACCTTCAGGTAATTTCTTAAAAATCTTGAACTTGAGAAACTGTTATATATACCGTACCTTCTGTCAAATCGTTTCTAGCTTTTGAGAAAGATTTCATTTACTTAAAACTAGAAGTGCGGGCGTTCCAAATTTGACCCATTTCGATGTTCTTCCTGCTCTGATTAATATTTTATTATGCATATAAGCGTAACATTTTATGATTTTTCATGAAATATGATGATAATTATTATTTATTATTTATACGAGACTTGGTACCGTGTGGTGCCGGACGTAAAGAATAACACCACCCCATTTCTTCCCGTGGGTGTCGTAAAAGGCGACTAAGGGACTTACTAGAGAATGGGCAGCAGCGTTCTCTATGCATTTAACCACCATACTGCGATCGCCAACCCGCCTGCCAAGCAAGGCGATTATGGCAAAGCCCCCCAAATTGGGGGAGGCTTAAGTCCAGCAGTGGACATCTTACGGCTGAAATGATGATGATACGAGACTTCAACCTCGTAATTGTATTGCTTCTAGTGTTAACACAATTTTAGAGCATATGAGAAAGTTCCCTATTTAGAAATTCAAGTCCTTCTGTGGACCTAGTTTAATCACACGAAGAAAACTTAGCGTAAATTCCAACCAAAAGTAGATATATTAGTTACGTAAATAATATTTACTTGAACTTTCTTTGGATTCTTATGCTTGCAACATTTGCAACATTTAATCCAAAAAGTTGTATTTTAATAATTGGAACGAATTTAATGTGCGTTTACGTCAAAAGTTCACGCCAAGGAATAAAGTGAGAAAAACGTTTTGTAATAATGCAAGTCTTACAAATACAAGTTCAATTCAAATATTTTTAAACTACGTTAAATATTCCTTTCAATATTTATATATTCATTTATATTATTATATATTTTCAAATGTATACCTTTTATTTTACAGAAGCATGTTGAAACGCCACGTGCATCGTAAAGGAGACTATTACAAGTTCATGATGTACGGTTTGTACGCTTGGGGAGTCCCGCTTCTCCTAACCATTGGCTTGGTCACAGTAAACACATTGAAGGATGAGATGAAAAAACTGCCTTGGTTCGTGACGCCTGGCATACCTGATAAAGGATGCTTCCTTCAAGGTTGGAATGCCAAATATTTCATTAATCCCTTCATAATGATCACCAATTACTTTCTAATTACCTTATTACAATTGCTGGTGAGCAGTGGTAGACCAGTGCAGCCCAGGCAGGCGCTTTATTGTCTACACTAATAATATTATAAGAGAAAAAAAATGTATTTTTGTTTGTTTGTTTGTAATGGATAAACTCAAAAACTACTGGACCGATTTTAAAAATTCTTTCACCATTAGAAAGCTACATTATCTGCAAGTAACATAAGCTATATAACATCACGCTACAACTAAGAAGACCGGAGCAGTAATGAAAAATGTTGCAAAAACGGGGAAAATCGCACGGGTAGGCGATTCGACGCGACGGGAAGGGTCGGGGGAACACGAAATTTAACGCGGACGAAGTCGCGGGCAGAAGCTAGTATGTAAATAATTTCATCACCACTGCTTTCAAGACGGTGAAAGAAAACATCGTAAGGAAACCGGTATGTCCTAGAACCAAAAATTCGAAGACATGTGACATCTACCAACCCGTACTGGGCCCGCGTGGTGGATTCCGGCCCACTCCCTCTCACCGAGAGGAGGCCTGTGTCTCAGCAGTGGGAACGGTATAAGTTGATGATTATGTATGTAATTCAAACAAAGTCCCAAAGCAAACTCTTTCCAAAACAAAAATTATAAACACATAAAATAAATAAATAAATATCTTAGGACAACCAACACATCGTTATCTGATCCCAAACTAGGCAGAGCCTGTACTATGGTAACCAGACAACTGATAAATATACTTATATATTTCTAAATACATACATATTATACCGGATGACATTTTTTACCGTCTCGACCTTCATATGGTGTGTTGTGTAACTAGCATAGAAGGCAGGAACACCTTCAGATTCATCGTAGGTGACTAAAGGAGCGCGGGACGCGGGCGTACGGGGATGCGCGTGCGGCTCGTGCGCCTGCGAAAGATCAATGAGGCCGCCTATTGGCCGGCTTCAAAGGGTAGGACCGTGCTACGAAATCATTGATACATGCCGCGCATTGAGTAGGGTGCGTGTGATTTGAGTTTCGATAGGTTATTAATTGTTTTTTTGTTTTTTTTTTTTCCAAATTTCTGTTTTTGTTGTTCTAGTATGAAAATGTTACTTTAAATATGTAATATTTATTGCTAGATCAATTTCATTACATGTTATTCAACGGTAAAAATATCAAAAATTTCTATGCCAAAGGCTTCTACTCCGTTCACCTATTACCCCCATTTTTTTTCAAGACGTTAAAAAATGTCACCCGGTAGATACATTACACCCAGACACAGAACAAATGATTGTGCACATACTTAAATAGATCAGCAAAAAAATATATTTGGACTATAATTAATCAACTGAACAATTCAGCTTTGTGGTTATATTCAAATGTATCATCAGAGTGTGTTTTTATGGATACACTCCGTTAGATTTTCAATCCTCGGCTCATCACATAAAGTTGAAAATGCACTGTAAAAAAAACCTCACCGCGATCTTTAACGACCATGCGAACGATTGCTCAAAACTCTCATTTGGTGAAGCCTCTATTTGTACAGCGTTATCTTGGTCATGACGATGTTTCTTTGCAGGTGGTGTAAAACTGCTGTACTTTTATACGCCAATGCTGATCTTGATTATCTGCAACTGGATGTTTTTTGTGATGACCGCGTTCAACATCTGGCAATCGAATCGAAAGACTTCAGTGTTGGATTCTATTTCTGCAGGAAATAAGCAGGCACACCGTGCTCAAAAGCAAAGGTAAAAGAGTAAGGCTGTCAATATTAAGTTAAGGAAATGAATTAACTACAAACTTAAATTGTCCGTACATTGAAGTCACAACTTTCATTATTGGATAGTTGCATGACATAGCTATAGGAAGCACAATAAATTGAGCAAGCAACTAATTTGCATGACTCTATCTACAGGATGACCAAGTATACAAGCATAAGCCTGAACTTAATGCTATCTTTGTACATTTTTTTAACTCGGTATAAGAAAGAGTTATGCCCAGATTCGCAAGAGCGATTCTTTTAATGCCAAGATTTTATAAATTGCACAGGATTTTTAACTCTGGCCCAGTGGCAAGGGTTGAAAATTCAATGTACTTTAAAATGCACTTTACTTTCATAGCCGAGTGTTAAGAATCCAACAGCATGCGCTAGAAAAACGGACAATCCGGGCGCATTAGAAAAACTGACTGTAGGATTTTCAAGTCGCGCCATTGGACCTGACTGGAAAATCCAGTGACTTTATACAATCGCTTTTAAAATTTATAAAATTAAAATAATAGTGCTGTAAAAGGTGATGATAGTTTAGCTCCATCTCTTTCGCACACTGAAGTAAAATTAATATAATGAGGCTGTAAAAGACGGTGTTAGGACGGATCAGATTCGTCTTTTCGGTTTTTTTCACGAACAGCACTTTAACATAAAAATAACAGTTTAAAAAAACTAAAAAACACGCTTCCATGGAAAACCAAACTAAAAAGTACAAAATAATGGAAAAAAAGCGTGGGGTGCTTTTAAGGTATTTTTTTATTGATATCAGGCACCCCACGCTTTTTTCCATTATTTTGTACTTTTTAGTTTGGTTTTCCATGGAAGCGTGTTTTTTAGTTTTTTTAAACTGTTATTTATTTTCTATTTTTTAGGGTATTTAGAATTTTGAGACGTATGTCAGCGTAGTTTGTGACAGTTTTTTTGCTGTCCTGGTAACCCTGGCAAGGATAATGGCACAAATTTATGAAATTATTGCATTGTCATCAGTCCTTGACAGGTGTGCAAAGTTTGAATGAAATCTGGTCGTTTAAAGTGTGTCAAAATCGGACTATAAGGAGTCGGTTACAAACAAACATACAAATATACAAACATACAAGTGAAGCTAATATAAAGCGTGTAAAAATAGGCTGAATTTTGTGTAAAAAGTATTTTGCAATTAAATTCGATTTCGAAGTGTATCTTCTAGTTATGCAAACATAATTATATTTTACAGGCTTATACTTTATCTGAAGCTGTCGGTGGTAATGGGACTGAGCTGGTTGCTGGAAATAATCAGCTTCGTGTCATTAAAACCAGGCGGGCTTAATGTGTGGTACATATCCGACACTTACAACAGCCTTATAGGCCTGGCGATGTTCCTCATATTCGTGTGTAAAAAGAATATATGGACAAAACTACGTAACCGGTAAGGGTTTTTTTTTACCTATGTGCAGACAATTTTACATCAATGGAAAACATTTGACACTGGTGCCGATTCTGTTGTACAAAATTCTCTAAACTAAACTAAAAATCACTAAAATTTGGTTTATTCCTGTCAAACAACGATTTCCTATTCTGAAATAGACTAAAGTGACACAACTTAACTATATTTTAGTTTGACAGCACTAAGATTCCACTGAGTTATTAGTTTAGTGAAAATGACAATTTTGCTATTCTGAGTTTGCTGGTTTTCACCAAAAATGTTCAACTATAATAATTTATTTTCGTTGAGGCTCAGAATGTCAACTTCCCAAAATGTCCCCTGGTACCAAAATGTCAACTTCCCATAATGTCCCTTTCCCAAAATGTCCCTTTCCCAAAATGTCTCTTTCCCAAAATGTCCCTTTCCCAAAATGTCCCTTTCCCAAAATGCCGCTTTCCCAAAATGTCCCCCATTCTTAGAATTAAGCGTTATAACCCAACTAAAAAATAATAAAAAAACAATAATTATAATCGTCCTCGCTTGTGATTGGATGTAAAGAAATGTAACTACCAACATCATAACTGTTAGAATGTATTATGTTGGTCACATTTAGACGATCTTGTTCGTCCAGAAATTAATTGAACTAATTGACATTAACTTAACTAAATTAATTGAACTAGATTATTATCTATTCGTTCTTGACCATTTCCTCCGACATATTATGTAATTAAATTTTATATTATCAAGTTAAAAAGAAATTTAAATAAATAAAGAAAGCCTCTAAAAATCATTTTCTTTGAAACATGTTGCATAAACTAAACGAAACTATCAAGAAAAATATTTATCTCACAAAAGTGGGTACTTTTGAAAAAATATGTATTTTATTGACATTTTATTCTATTCAATGGTATTGTGTATACTTACGTGAGACAGTTTAATTTTGTTGTTTGTGACGTGTTTTTATTAATAACTTGAAAATGAGTGAGGAATTACACTTTATATGTAACCAAAAAGGAAATCAAACATTAATATGGAAGGGATTTCAGTACAACAAAAACAAAACTAACAAAGACAGTACGTTATGGCGATGTATTAATAGAACCGTATGTAATGCATCATTGACATTAGATAAAAGCAGGAAAATTGTTTTAAGGGAATCAACGCATACTTGTGAACTTAATATTGTTGCCATCAATATTAAAAAAGAAAAAATCAGGTTGAAGAAGGAAGTGTGATAATTTTGGGCCGATTCAAAAAATTTGCGAATCTACTTTGGCAGACCTAAGTTATGAGAATCGTGATGATCGAGACTTGATACCAATATTTCGTTCCTTAAAAAGCTCTCTTTACCGAGCGCGAAAAAAATATTTGAATACAGACTTGCTAGTACATAATAATACTGAAACAGTTCAAATACCACAAAGTTTAGCAAAAAAGTTTTTAGTGTGTGAACATGGCAGTACGGAAAAAATTATAATTTTTGCCAGCACTATCGTTAAAAAAATAATGAGAACGCCAGGTTCATACTATGCCGATGGGACGTCTAAATCAGCTCCAAAACCTTTTTATCAAATGTTTGTATTGCACATGGATTTAGCATCGGATGAAAATACTACAAAAATAGTACCGGTTATATACGCCCTCTTACCAAACAAAACGGAACAAACATATATGCGCCTATTTAGTCTCATAAAAGAGAATTTACAGATCCAAATTAAAACTTTCAAATCGGATTATGAAATTGCCATCATGAACGCAGTTTCGGCGGTTTTTCCGCAGGCTAGAGTGACTGGTTGTTACCGTCACTTCAATGCAGCGATTTGGAAATATTAAAAAAAAACAAAATTGAATAAATCAAGAGCTGGTCGTAACGTGACTAGAATGAGTGCCATTCTTCCTTTGGTGCCGGCAAATCATATACCAGGCGCATGGAATTATATTTTGGAAACAGCGCCAAATACATCAGAGATGAGGCGTTTTCGCAGTTATTTCGAGTCTACCTGGTATCCCAGAAAATCACCGTTAATATTAAGCTGCGCTGGCCAACGCCATAGAACCACCAATGCTCTAGAAGGATGATCACCGACGTGTAAATAGCCTTATACCAAAGAATCCAAATTTGTATTATTTTTTATATAAGATAAAAAAAGAAAGCTAATACTGGGATGGCCGTATACAGGATTCACTATTTAAGCAGACCAACCGCAGAAGAAGGCTCAGAGATATTGAGTTCGATAGAAAATATGCAAGATATTTAAAACAATTACAAGGAAATCATCTCACAATTCAACAATTTTTAAAGAAATTGATATTTTTGAGACTTGCTTTATTTAATTAAATTTCTTTCTAAATTTGATAATAGTTTAACGCTTAATTATCAGTCTGTATCTGACTATTGAAATCCTATTGAATTACTGTGTACTTGAACGTATTAGTTCTAATTAAAGTTATTTTTATAATATGTTGATAATATATAACTATATTTCATTTCAAATTCCTTTTCTAATAAAAAAATGACGAAAGAGTTGATACAAAGTAATTAAAATAAAAAATTTGATTATTATATTGTTTTTTATTTTATAGTTGGGTTATAACGCTTAATTCTAAGAATGGGGGACATTTTGGGAAAGCGGCATTTTGGGAAAGGGACATTTTGGGAAAGGGACATTTTGGGAAAGGGACATTTTGGGAAAGAGACATTTTGGGAAAGAGACATTTTGGGAAAGGGACATTATGGGAAGTTGACATTTTGGTACCAGGGGACATTTTGGGAAGTTGACACTCTGAGCCTCAACGTTTATTTTGACTAAATCTGATTATTTTTTGCGTTAATATTCTCATAGCCAAAAGTAAGGAATTTTAGGTCGGTAGTTTAGTTAGTTTAGTTCGGTGTACAACAGAATCGGCACCACTGACAGCGTTTTTACGTCGAAACAGTAAGGGCAAATTCTACAGATCAAAGACTATCTGTATAGGTGTGGGTTTACGGATGGCTCAGATCTCAAGTGCGTATGCGTATGCGGCACCTCCTCACAGACGATGGCTCATTTTCCATCCTGCGCTGCATGCTCTATTATTCGTGCAATTGAAGATCTTATGACTGCGTCAAATACGACTTAATATAATAAAAGGCAATTTTAGTAGTCTAACTGAAGTACGGCTGACTGTACCAATAGTCAAAGTTGTTGTCAGAAACGCAAATAAAAGCTATATACTCTGGCGGAAAACGCGGAAAGTTGAAGAAATAGACGATTATTTTCCACGTGATTTAGCATGAATTGGCGCTTGGGTTCAGTTCGAAGACATTTTTATTGTTCGTACGTTGTTTGTTCCCTAACATGTCATCTCGTTTTCAGTAACAGCGCGAGCGCTATAAGTGGTTTCGGTAATAACTTTCTATAAAAAAAATGATTTACAGACGCCAGCACTTAAAGCTACTACTATCTGTCAAATTTCTTTAATAGGTTTTCAACTTTAACGCTTAAGTTTTATTTAGGTTCAAAATTGGTTGGAAAAAATTGACAGTTTTGGGTACCTTGATGTGCTGGCGTCTGTACACTATCGTATTAGGTACAACCCTGTAATGATAGCTGTAAATAAATAAAAATAAAATAAATATGTTTTGTCCACAGCTTCACGTGCTGGTCATCCAAAAGTCTTAGCCGCGGCAAAGCAGAGTCCAGTCAAGACAACATCGCTCTGTAATCGATGGTTTCTTCACAACCAAATGGACTGTACAGATAATGAGTTTTGGAAAGGGCTCACAGGCGAAGAAGCACTAATAGTTAAGCTACACAAGCACCACATAGAGCATTGTTGCTAACATGTCAGTCTTGTATAGATTATACTTTCAAGAAAGTGCGCGGGAGCTCACACGAACTAATCCTATCATCTCCTTTTTTCATTCCACTTCTATGTTGATGTATGCGTACTGTAGGATTCCATATACACTTGAGTAATATACCGACAAGTCACATTCAGTGTTTCTGCTCAACATTTATTATGCTCATAGCCTATGCAGGGTCCTCCCTGCTAACGTCTGTATTCCATACCACCAATACAGGGTTTTAATAACCCACGAAAATTTACGACGCAGAGGGTCCAGAATCATGTACTGAGTTTCAGTTTGAGCGTTGATTTCCCTGTCACTTTGTGTTTAACTCACGCACTTGCGTTCCAGATGATATTTTTTTGCGCTATGAAAAAAGAGGGCATCTTCGTTTTGTTTGACTTCTATGTTCCATATTTGTATGTAGAAGGTTTGGTTTCGGTACTTAGTCTTTCAGGTGGACTACATATTGTGCGTGGGACACGGTGAACGTCGGTGGTATTCCAAACAGCCTTCCTCCTTCCAAAAGTTGATTACATCTCCTGGTCTGTTGAGAACATCTGTATAAGATCTGGGTGCCCCGAGGGTTTTTGTCGTAATCTGGGTTTGCATTCAAAGAGCACATGTGCAACGGATTCCTCAGCCTCCATGCAAGCCCTACATAGAGGGTTCTCCATAATGCCTGTTGTGTAGAAGTGTTTCTTTAGCGAACAGTGTCCCACGGTCGTCCCCGTCACCAGGCGCAAGCCGTTCCTGTCCACAATCGAGACTTTTACTAAAACGTCTAGTTGGTCTGCCATCTAAGTATGGCATCGCTTACCTGGACTACCTGTAGCCCAGTTTCGAGATCCACCAACTCTCCGTTTGTGTGCCATCTACGTAGTTGGTTGAAGGGGATGGTGATCCTTTGGTGTAAACTCTCAACTCTTTCTTGAGTGGTCACACTGTTCTTCTGTGAGTATCATGTTGCAGTGTTTTTGAAAGTAGTGGTAGTAGTTTTGGGTCTCCGTCGCAAGGTGATGCCATAATTGCTTGTCACTTTATCGCATCTTCCTATAAGCGTCTTTGACTCTAGTCTTTGCTTAGGGTTCTCGATATGTTGAGCCTAAAAGCGGCCATGGCCACCTTTTTTTTAGATGCAAAATCTTCACATAACGTCCCCCGCTCTTTCGTGTCAGACTTTTACTGACTAAAACCCATCCTTGTTCCTTCAGTTGCCCATGTGCCAGGGTCACAGTGTCTCTTTCGAACAATCTCGCGACCCTGGCATGCATCGGTCTAGCAGACCCCTTCAGTTCTGCTGACATCTCTTTGAGGCGCGCGTAGAACACAACGCGCCGTCGACCCGAGCCTAGTCCTTACCGGGCGGCGAACTACGCCATGGCCACCTTCTTCCGCACGATGAGGTGTAGAGGTGGCAGTCCTGTTTGCAAGCATTGCCTGTAGGACAGCAGTGAGAGTCGTTCTCATACAGCTAGTGATTGCTACACAAACGATCCGCTGCAGGTTTTCGAGATCTCTCCGGGCTCGTTCAAAATATACTCAGGTCTGTCCTGGGTCACTTGGTGACCAATGATTGTGGTGTATATTCAGGAGGTGACTTTCTTTTTCTTTCTTTCTTTCTTAGGGTCACCCTAAGTTCAGGACCTAGGGGCCTTTTTTGACCTAGGGGTTTGGAATTGATGGGATTCCTGGATAGGGAAGGATGGCTTGGTTCGGTGATTGGAACATAGAAAAAAGTAAATGGGTTAACCTAACCCTGGGATTTTGGCCTTCAGAAGTTCTCTTCTACGGGATCTCTTTGAAGATGCTCTGGGTACAGGAATCCTTATTTTTTTTTTTAAATAATACAAATTTATTTTGACATAAACCTACATGGGCACGTAAAAAACGTCAGAAGCACGGTTCCAACTGGTTGATACCTATGGAGAAGCGCCGGCACGAAACTCCACGATTACTCATTAAAAAAAAGGCTTTAGCAAGGTCTTTAGATTTTAAGGTTTTTTTATTTTTATTTTGTACATGCAATTTCTACATAAGATAATGTTTTATTTCGCACCACAAAATATAAGTACAAATATAATAATTAAGAACAATAAATTCATATTAATTTTAATTATATTGCCGCAGACTGGTACCTAAGCTAGACGGAAGGCCTGCACTGAGCTCATTTTGAGGCTTATTTGCCATCCATTCTTTCATATGTTCGAAAAAACTGTTTGCTTAGCAACGCCATGAATGTTGCGGAACTGACAAAATGAAAACCATTCCTAATGATAGTGTATAACGCAATTACCCCTCTGTATTTCAGAACATCACACAATTAATTCTCGTAATTTTAAGAACGTTCACAGTCTGATCTCAGTGTCAATCTGTAAAAAAATGCCTCGACGTTTCATAAATATGGTTCCGTCATTTATTTCGCAACTGCGAGACAACCACAATAAGGAGTCCGTGCTGTTTTTGCGAAGAAACGGCTGACATACAGTTAGGACTTTGGTCTGTTTATATTAGAGTGCTGTGGGATGTAGAAAAGAAGAAACCCTGTGTTCTTTACACTTCTATGAGAGTGATTGCCCCTGTGTCTGCGCATACGCTTGTGCACTATAATTTCTTCAGCGCATGGCTAATCTCCGTTGAGATTGGCCGCCGTGGCCGAATTACGGTCTAGAGGACTATAATTCTATGATTGTGTATTTAGGTACACCGTCCGAAGACGTTACACAAAAATAAAGCATGCACACCTGCTCCAATCAATCCC
This sequence comes from Aporophyla nigra, assembly GCA_947507805.1. Taxonomy (NCBI): domain Eukaryota; kingdom Metazoa; phylum Arthropoda; class Insecta; order Lepidoptera; family Noctuidae; genus Aporophyla; species Aporophyla nigra. The sequence goes on from OX382305.1 coordinate 6,447,881, forward strand.
CACATTGCTTATGCCCGACACTTACAAGAACTGATACTGTGAAATATTTGGGTGTCCAGATAGACGGAGAATTACTATGGGACAAACAGGTTGACGCCATTACCACTAAATCTTTGAAGCTTTTACATGTTTTCAAATCCCTCAGGAACTCGACTGCGCCTGAAACCCTTAAGATGGTGTACTATGCATTATGTCATGTCATATCACAGTATGGGCCCATTGTATATTTTGTAGTCATTGTAATGTTTTTTTTGTTTTGTATTTTAATGGTGTACAATAAAGTATATATAAATAAATAAATATGGGGTGGTGCAAATAAAACCAGTTTTCTGAGGATTGAAAGAGCGCAGAGTGCCGTTCTGAAGGTGATGTCGCGCAAACCTTATCACTATCACAAACATACAAATGGACGGCCATTTGTATGTTTCACTCATGATTCGGCGATGTTACCTCCGTCTTTTCTTTATTACCGCGTTCATACACGTATGTTAGCGCTGAAATCTTACGATAAATCTACTGCAAAGGTATAGAAGCTCTATTTTAACAATGCTATAAAGAAATATAAATGGCCGATCACTTAGCAGGTGGTGAATAAGAAAATGACATTTGATGTACGGTAACATATGTGCCAACAAAATAATATCAGTTTCGTACAGTTTGGTTTGGTATTCAATTAATTCTGCACTGCTTTTTATACAATTAATTTTCAGAAGCGTTATCTCTATATCTACAGCTCAGACTCTCATAAATTGACCTTGTTTGTGAGGATCCTATGTTAGATCGTAGAGGTTCGAGTGCTTCACCAGAAATCCAGGTTTTAACTGCCATAAGTCATCGAAAACCAATTATTTTATATTCCTTTAAATATTTTGTTTTAAAACCCTTTTCTAAGTCAACTCTTTTCATTAAAGGTTCTATAACATGCTGTAGACTACCATCACAAGTGCTCTCACTCGACATACGCTGTCCTATATCTTCGTCTTCCCTGTTGTGTCAGTCGCAACTAAGCTGAGATAGCTTAAATGTGCTCCAGAATATAGTAATCAGTCTCGGATGAAACCAGCTTTGCTAACAGGGTATACGCTTCGCAAAGTGTGTTTAATTGACACACTTAGTTCAGTTTATGATTTAGGATCCACCGTTTTTGAAATTCTTCCTCTCGAGTATGGGCATGAGATAGATTTTTTTTCGATGAACTTCAAACCATTTTTATCTCTCCGGCTCAACGCTGACCGAAGGATTAAAAAATTATGATGTACAATTCATTTCTTAGTCCCGAAGTTAATTTAAGTGAATAAATGGTTCGCAATTTTTTTCCAAAGGAAACCAATATGGACAGAATCATACGATAATTCCAAATTGTTGAACAGATAAAGTCACAAACAAACTAATGTCGAACATACAGGACATATGAATGATAATAATAATCACAACACGTGTTCAATAAAATAATGACATACTTGTGATAGTGTCGAATTCGCACTGGTCCGATTAAAAAAATGTTGCCAATAACAGACGCAACAAAAAAGTGATACAGGATAGATAATTAAGATAGATAATACGGGAACGTAGAATTGCAAAAGTGGAGGAAAACTCTGTAACTTATAAGTTGACGGCGTTGACTTCCTACTAGATGGAAAGTGTTTTAACACTAAGCAGACTTTCTACACAGCGCAAGTTATTTGAACCGGTACGACGTCCTGCAGGAGCGGCATGACAGAAAAGAATCGCTGCAAAACCGACTCCACGTAGTCTTCTCTGCCCTACCCCTAGAGTGTTACTTAAAAACGCGCAGGCGCGGAGGGGCAAGGCAGCCCGCGAGCTGAGGAGCAGGTGGTTTTAACACTCGCCGACGCGGGTAAGGCTAAAACACATCTGCGACCATAAGCTCGCATGGGACCGCTGGAACCCCGCAGCGCCGGAGCCGTGACAGAAACCATATGCTTGTTTGCAAGCCTGCTGCATGAATGGTGTGTTTTTTACATGGCGTTTTATCATATTACACTAAATAGGTTTTATGTCTTTTGAGTGGTATATCAAACGATTTTATATTCAATGTATGTTACGCCTATAAAAATATGCGTTATTCACGCAGTAGTAAGCTCATACATAGAAGTGATCCTAAGGATTAAACGGAAAATTATAGACCAATAGAATTTCTTAGTAATTATTACAAATTCTGGAAAAGGTAGTTAACAAACATCTAGTAAATTATCTTGAAAAACATCATCTAACTTCAGAGCAACAATTCAACTTTCTAATAGGAAGATCAACTTAGGATGAGGTTTCACTGCTAACGAACTCCATATCAAAACTATAGAGAAAAGTGAACGGTGCATTGCGGTCTTCTTAGGTCTAGTTAAAGCGTTCGACACAATTTAGACAGATCTACTCCTTAAAAACTAGACACAGTAGGGATAAAAGGAAAACCACTGCAATACCAGGTTCAGCCGGTTCAACCGGTTCAGTTAGGTGTGCCTCAAGGCTCTATACTCGGCCCATTCTTGTTTTTAGTGTATATCAATGACTTACCATTCTTTTTAAAGGGTATTTGTGACGTTGTACTGTTTGCAGATGATACATCTCTTATTTTTAAAGTAGACAGGAACAGACCAGATTTTGACGACGTGAACAGTGCACTCTCAATGGTTACCGATTGGTTTACGGCAAATAACCTAGTTCTCAATGCCAAGAAAACCAAATGTGTAAAGTTCGCCTTACCGAATGTTAGAAATCTAGGTCCCAACATCGTCTTAGATAAAGAGGTGCTTAAAACTGTAGACTCGGCAGTTTTTCTGGGCATAACAGTGGATGGCAAACTTCAGTGGGGCCCTCATATTTCAAGCCTAGCGGGAAGGCTCAGTTCAGCTGCCTACGCCGTCAGAAAAGTAAGACAATATACTAACGTTGATACAGCTCGGTTAGTCTATTTTAGTTATTTCCACAGCGTTATGTCTTACGGTATTCTACTGTGGGGTACAGCAGCTGATATTCAAAATATTTTTGTCCTTCAGAAACGAGCTGTTCGAGCAATTTACCAGCTAGGTGCCAGAGTTTCCCTAAGGGACTTTTTTAAAGATATTGGTATTCTTACGGTGTCATCACAATTCATTTTCGCCAACATCTTATATATTAGGCAAAATATACACTTATACGCTAAAAACAGTGATATTCACACTGTTAACACTAGAAGTAAGGACAAACTACGTGTTCCCTTTCACCGGCTTCATAAGGTGCATAACTCATTTGTTGGGCTTGGTATAACATTTTACAACAAGCTACCACCTTCTTTACTAGAATTACCTTTTAATGCGTTTAAAGCTCAAGTAAAATCCAACCTTTGTCAAAAGGCGTACTATTCCATCAACGATTATTTAAATGATAAGAATAGTTGGTCGCTGTGATTAACTCAAGACAATGTTTATGTTCTTTCTCCAGTATTAGCGTACCTAGTGATAGGTTCAATATAATTGTTTCCATATTTTTTTCCTGTTTATTCCAATTTTATTTTATTAGTATTGCATAATGTGGTTAGCTAGCGACCTCGACAAGTAATCATTCAATTCTTGCTTGAGCAACCGGCAGCAAGTTCGTCATGCTCCCTTAGATGTCAATGCTTGCGGTAGCGTCGGGGGTCGGGTTGCCCCCTTCCCTCAAATATGGCGAGGGGGGCAATGGCTGATCTTTGCGTTATGCTCGTGAACGGGTGCTGCTTGTGGTGACTGGTCGTCTTGCTGACTTTGATGTTGATATTATTATTAATATTACTTACCTGTTTAATTTATTTTACGTCGATGGTCCTAGTTTATCATTTGTGGCCTCGAGTTGTAACTCAGGTCGTAACAGCTATGTGAACATTCAGCATTGCATATGTAAGCTGTCACGCCCTTTATGCCAGTTTTTTATTTTTGCAGCCATGTTTCTATATACATATTTTTTTTTGCTTATGCTTGAGTATAGTTTTCATTTTATTTGTTGGTATATTGGGTTGGCTAGCTGGCATATAGCAAATCATTGAATTTAATTTGTGTCTCTTAATGTTTTACTATATACCATTGTATAGAATCAAGTTCTTCTAACTGGACAGACAGCTGTGCTGCTGGGGAGTTTGTTGGCCACTTCTTCTTCCCAGCTAAAGCACTAGGAAGTGCGCGACGGGTGGGCGTTTTGGGGGGACTGTCTTTTGTAAATTTGACGTTCGAAAAGTGCTGATCCTCAGCCTAATTTGAATAAATGGATTTTGATTTTGATTTTGAATAGTTAAACAGCTACCTTACCGATCGCTTGCAATATTAAATCTGGTAAACACTCAAATCATCAATTTTCTATCAATTTTGAGAGTGTTTTGGGAGTTGCGCAGGGCAGCTTAGGCCCATCACTTTTTATAATCTATTATATAAGAAAGATACTGAACCTCACTATTCCAAACGCGGAACAAATTGGCACGGCACGGTTGACACATTCCACGCACCTTCTTGGGAACAGGTCTAGTGCCATGCGGAACAAGATTAGCAACAATAGCACAACACTCGACCGTAACTTACTTACACTCAATATACAGAAAACCAAACATAACATTTTCTTAAAACACATTTAAGTAGCCCTCCTCCTAGCCTTATTTCGAAATTCCACATACGTCAGAACGAAGACTGCTCACGCGATCGTATCAACCGGACAGGATCTATTCGTTATTTAAGGCTACTTATTGATGAAAATCTATTATTTAAAACCCACGTTCAATTTGTTTCTGGTCGAGTGAGGAAACTTATAATTATATAATAAAGAAACTAAGAGACCGCACTCTAAAGACATCCTGCGAATGTTTTATTTCAAAATATATCAGTCCATCATACAATATGTGGTATCTATGTGGGGTGGAGCTAGAAAAACGATAATAGTTAAGCTTTTTTTTTTTTTTTTTTTTTTTTTTTTTTTTGGATGGGAAATCATCAAATGACTTCTCCCGCTCTGGGCGGAGCGGGAGGGCGTGTCAGACTTTTACTGACTAAAACCCACCCGTGTTCCTTCAGTTGCCCATGTGCCAGGGTCAAGGTATCTCTTTAGAACAATCACGTGACCCCGGCATAATAGTTAAGCTTGGAAGAGCCCAGAGAGTTGTTATAAAAGATCTCTTTAAAAAACATTTTTCTACTCCACTGACTCATACAAAGACTGACAATGAGTTCCAAGTTTCGCGTTTCCCGTATCCGCCAACTATTTATTCTCATTGCAAACTTGCGCATACGTAAAACCTTAAAAATCCGACATGAGTACCACTCATTGATTTCTAAACGTGTCTTTCATATCCCGCTACAGCGAACCACATTTCTCCAAACAAGACGCTGTCCCGCCTATTATACACTTTTGTGTATAATAAGGTCACCAGAATTTGTTTGTCGGGTTGAAAGCACTAATCTCAGGAACTATTATACTTTGGTTCGAATTCGAAAAATCTTTTAAAGTTGGGTCGCCCATTTGTCGAGGAAGGCGATAAACTACATACATAACATCCCACTAAGGCCCTTAGAAGGCAAAAAGCCACGAATACAAACATGTCGCACAGGCAGGCGATTTGATGCGACGGGATGGGTCGGGGTAGCAAGAAATTTAACGTGGACGAAGTCGCGGGCAGAAGCTAGTATGAATAAATAGATCTCTTGAATAGACCCCCGCTCTATTGCATCAATAATATGCCTGGTAATAAAATAAATGCACACAACGCGAATTAAGATGTTCTTGAAGAACTTCTAAATTCGTCTATGAGCTGCCGATACTTTAGTGCAGTAACGTCTCGCGCTATTCCTCCCTGAACTTGTGATTTTTCAGAGAGCCAGGTTTTAATCGTATCCACTTTTTGTGCTCACTGTTACTGTGTAAAAATAAGAATTGTCATGTGAACGCCAGCAACATAAAGTTACCAATAGCTTTTTAAGATTCCGAATGAATTTATTTTCACTAAAAAGACAGGAAAATTCGTACGGTTTTTAATAGGCACGCAGAATTAATAATGAAACATTTTATTCAAAATTATAATAAAAATTCCTTTACCTATAATGACAGACGTATTCCTGTGGTACCAAACATAGCAGTAACCTATCTCTTCCCATGTTCCCGAGGGTGTTGTAATAATAGCCCCAAACCAGTCACCTTACGACCCAATGGGTCCCGCTTAATGGCAAGAGACATCGCGGCAGGCCCAGACGGAGATGGCGGGATGAGCTGGACTCTTTTAATAAAGACTGGTCCTTGGCAGCTCTGGACAGAGAGACGTGGAAAGAGAGTAGGGAGGCCTTCGCCCAGCAGTGGGACGGCAACGGCTAATAATAATAATAACCAGTCACCACGCGTAATTGACGGAATGAGAGTCTAAAAAACTGGCCAAGTGCGAGTCGGACTCGCGCACCGAGGGTTCCGTACAAAACTGCAGGTATTCACGGTTTATGCATAAAGGTTTATGTTTATGAAATTAAATGTTATTTTTTAATTTTTATATTTGAGTTGACTGAATGAAAGGTAAATTGTGGTTTACGATTTATGACGTATTAAAAAAAAACTACTTACTAGATCTCGTTCAAACCAATTTTCGGTGGAAGTTTACATGATAATGTACATCATATATTTTTTTTAGCTTTATCATTCCCTTATTTTAGAAGTTACGGGAGGACACACACATTTTACGACTTCGGAAGTGTCTCTCGCGCAAACTATTCAGTTTAGAAAAAAATGATGTTAGAAACCTCAATATCATTTTTAAAGACCTATCCATAGATACTCCACACGTATGGGTTTGATGAGAAAAATTAATTGAGTTTCAGTTCTATGTATGGGGAACCCCAAATATTATTGTTTTTTTTTTTCTATTTTTGTGTGAAAATCTTAATGCGGTTCACAGAATACATCTACTTACCAAGTTTCAACAGCATAGCTCTTATAGTTTCGGAAAAAAATGGCTGTGACATACTCGGACAGACAGACAGACAGACATGACGAATCTATAAGGGTTCCGTTTTTTGCCATTTGGCAACGGAACCCTAAAAAACGGAGACGAAGATGAAGAAGAGTTCTCTATTCGTTTTTACACTTTATCAGCAGAAGACTACCGAACTTAAGGAGGAATTGATCAAGCTACCATGGTGTTTTAACGAGTTATCTGAAGAGAGGTGGACAAATGGATAATCCTCAAATCCAGTAACTTGTTCTTTTTCCAGGAGGGCGATTTACAATCCAAGGGTGGTTTCGGGTTCATCGTCTATAAAAGCGTGAACAAAGTGGTGAAGATTGACCATATTGATAGGGTGGAGTATCTCACAGCACAACAACACTGTATACAGGGTCAATATAAATTAGCGAGCTAAACTGATATATTCTTGGTATCCGGTATCTCTACGGTCGCTATGAGCGACTACAATCAGTTCAATGTTTTTAATGTAAATGTTGACGTTCAAAAATGCCTTTTGAAATAAATGCTTAGACTTTGTCGACCCCAAAAAGTATCATCATTTCAGCCGTAAAACGTCCACTGCTGGACTTAGGCCTCCCCCAAATTGCGGGGCTTTGCCTTAATCGCCACGCTTGGCAGGCGGGTTGGCGATCGCAGTATGGTGGTAAAATGCATAGAGAACGCTGCTGCCCGTTCTCTAGTATACCAAAAAGTATATCACAAAATAATTTATAGATTGTTTTATCATGTTTAAGTATTGATACTCATAGCACCTGTGATGTTTGGTTAATTATTTTAATTAGACCAAGTATTTAATTCTCCTTTTCCTTGAAAACTCAGATAATTAGGTACGCAGTATTTACAAACTGTCTATACGCGGTACTGCACGCACGCTATACAAATGTCACATTTATTTATGACAGACTAAAATTATTACAATACCCCATAATTCATTTGTGCTTCCTAACAAACACACGTGACAAAATGTTAATCATATTGAACCTGTTGTTAGTCCTCGGGACAAGTATCAATGCTTTGGACATTGAACCAGATACAAGTATAAAAAGTGGCGTTCAGAATCATTTATTTAAATGCTGTCCATTGGGGAAATATGTTGGCAAAAAGAAAACCTGTGTCAAATACAACGGAACGCTGTCTTTTTCATCGATACCAGTTTACGATGAGGAAATGAAAGACACACATAAGTCACTTGAAGACGTATTCAGTCTTATACCGAGCAAATTTCACGATTCACCTTTTAGAAAAGATGTCTTGGATGTCACAGTGTTGGACTTCAACATATATGTTACTACGGTGAGTGTTTTGATTTTTAAATTACATTGGAATCTGTGAAAGCTACCTCGTTCGGTAGGTGATCTCATGCGCTTCTGCTCAGCATTAAATCGATGGGTTCACTTCCCAGGTTGGACAAATTGTTATTGGGTTTTTACAAAGGAGTTTCTCGGTTGATAGCAATAGACTCGCCCCCTAATTGCGCTCGCCCCATACATGGGACTGAAACTTAATACGTAAAATACAGGCGTTATATTCCATTCTGTTGTGTGAATCTATAGATTATATGTTTGACTGATTGATTTAAAAAAGTAAGTTCAACTACTTTGACCAATTGTTAAGATTCTGAATGTAATTTTATATTACGCTTTGTTCTTCTCTTGTTTAAATAGGAGTTTTTCTAATACTTACTTTTATTCGATTTTTCTAAATAAAAGTAAAGTTTTTACTTATTAATAACATTACGTTTTGATAAAAAGTAATTTCAAACTGCGTCCATACAGAAAAGATGTTATTTAAGATCATCTTGAACCCAAAAAAAAAAAATGTCGGACGCATGGGAATTAAGGAAAAATATAAAACTACATATAATATAATTTGTCATAAGAAACTATAGTACCTAGTTTAATATTATATCTGATTTCTTTAGACAGCACACCCTACTTGCATAACACAGTATTAACCAGAATAATTTTGAAGATTAATTATTATTATTTATTATTAATTCATTTATTTTCAGACATAGTCCATAATTATAAATGCATTACAAACAAAAATAAAATCCAAAAAAAAAAAACATTAAAATAGTCACCAATAAATAAAATTACATATACACATGAAAATTGCACAATACTGTTTATGTTATACCTACAATTAAATTTATTTTAATGCTAATCTATTCTTTCATATGTTCGAAAAAAATCTAGTTAGCAATGTAAACAACGCCATAGTTTTTGTAAAAATGTCAAAGTGAAAACGATTCCTGCTGATAGTTTATGACGCAACTAGCTTCTGCCCGCGACTTCGTCCGCGTCAAAATTTTGCTCCCCTGACCATTCCCATCGCATCGAATTGCCTGCTAGTTTTCGTCTATTTTTCGGTCCAGCCGTTTAGGAGGAGTTCAGTGACATACACACGTACAGTAGAATAATATATATAAAGATAGATTACTCCTCTGGTTTCAAATAGGTACGATGCGGTTGAAAGGTAGGAGCAGTGGGGAGCAACAAAATAAATGATTGATTGATTGATTGATTGAGTGGTGACCCAGTGGAAGGTAATGGCCGCGACTTACAATTTGTGGGTCGGATGGAATGTGTGGTCTGTACCAAGATAGGTGGTTGTGGTGGGTGTGGTTGGTGGTTTACTTTGTGTAGGTAGCAACATTATTTTATCACGACTGCTCTCAAAACGATGAAGGAAAACATCATGAGGAAACTGACAAGTCCTAGAACCAAAAATTCGATGATGTGTGACGTTTACGAATCCGCACTGGGGCCGCATAGAAGATTACGGCCCACTCCCTCTCATAACTAGGAGGGCTGTGTCCCAGAAGTGTGAACGTTGTAGATTGATTGTGATGATGACGGTGCGGTTAAAAACAGATGTAGTATGAATAAAACTATGAATCATTTACAAGCTCAGATAATCTACTAACAATTTTATTTTGTAACTAGCTTTTGCCCGCGGCTTCGCCCGCATGGATGTCGGAAATTAATGCAAGAGGACGTACTACCGCGATAAGAATGTGTTATTCCAGGTTATATAGGTAATTAGACTCTGTGTGCTATTTTCGATCCAAATCCATTCAGCCATTTTTGCGTGATTGAGAAACCAAACACCCAATCATACATATTTTCACATTTATAATATTAGTAGTAGTAGGATTATAATTCATATTACTTAGGATTCATAGTGTATGAGAACATCATGTGTGTTGGTGTTTTTAAAATAAGAGTAATAGTATTCAAAGTAAGAAGACTGCGACATAGGGCTTGGTTTAGTTGAATATAAGTCTTCCTGGTTTTTCTTAACGCTCCTATTTTACCTATACAGACACTCAATCATTTACCAGACACCGAACATAATTATAGGAATATTACTTTTGCCAGTGGCTTGGCCCGTATAGCTGTTGGAAAATAACACCCGGGAACCTACTACCGGGATAAAGTAGGTATCCTATCTGTTACGTATCCATGATATAATATATCTTTGTGCCAAATTCGATCTAAATCCGTTTAGCCGTCTTTGCATCATTGAGAAACAAACATCCAAAAATCTAAACATCTAAGCCATTTCGCGGTCTCTTACTTGGAATAATACTATTAGGTTTATTTTGAGTATAATGAACACACGTGATTTTCGCAATTACTATGAAAGCCAAAGTAATATGAATTAAGATCCTACTTATCCTGTACTACCCGGCCGCTGCCCCAACGGATGGACGGGACGGACGTACGACCCGCCAGCTGCTCTGCGCCCGCTTTTTAAATCTGGTATCTTCTAAGATATTCATTTAAATTACATGCTGTAAAGGGCCATATTGATCTATATTAAATGCACAATGTATTTAAGGTACTTAATTGGATAAGGATTAATGCTGTATTGCTTAAAATCGCTTCGTAAATAAACCCTTATTTCTCGTAAAAAGTAAAAGATAAAAAATAGTTATTGTGGGTTATCCCTAAGAGATAGACATATACCATTGCGACATTTTTGTAGGCCTTTTTAAGGTGTACAATACTGTAGTATATTATTTTGATCTATTTCGTAGGATTCAGCCAGGGTTTTTCGAATTTTGAGACGAATTTCAGCGTAGTTTATGACATATCATCATCATCATCATCATTTCAGCCGAAAGACGTCCACTGCTGGACATAGGCCTCCCCCAAGCACCGCCACTTCGACCTATTCTGTGCTTCTCGCATCCAACGTATTCCTGCGGCCTTCACCAGGTCATCGGTCCATCTTGTGGGAGGCCTTCCAACGCTCCGTCTTCCGACAGACGTCTTCTTATGACATATGTCACCGTAGTTTTCGGAGTCAGTTATTTTTTTCTAAAATAAAATAATCTTTCTAAAATAAAAGTAGCCTAAGTTACTCAGTACATCAGCTATCTGCCAGTGAAAGTCCTGTCAAAATCGGTCCAGCCATTTCAGAGATTAGCCGGAACAAACAGACAGACAGACAAAAATTGTAAAAAATGATGTTTTGGTATATGTACCGTGTATACATCCATATACACTTAGTAAAAAGTGGTTATCTTAATATCAAAAACAGACACTCCAATTTTATTTATTTGTATAGATTGCAAGAGCTGATCTGGAGCAGCTTCTGGATGTCAGAAGAGTGGCTTATATAAAAGTGTTGCATGTCTACTAGGGTGCTTCTTAAAAGGGCAAAAAAAATTATTTTTTTTAATTTTACTCGCGTCACCCTTTCATTCTCTTCTATGACCCAAAAAAGTACTAAATTATTTTTTTCAGATTTTTAAAGTAATATTTAGGGGGTCGCTACCGGCTAGTAAAATAAATAAAAAATATATATTTTTGAATAGTATTTTTATTCAGTGAAAAAAAATATAATCATTCTTAAATTATATAATTAGTAGGGAGTTATGATAATGAAAAATTAACTATGATAACAATGTATTTTTATTTGTATTTGAGTACTTCTATCTTCTGTTTTTCACAACTAAAAGAAGGTATTTTTTTTGTTCCCCATCGTTGGTAATTAATTTGTTGTACTCTTCCATTAATGCCACTCCCCGCTCCGCCAAATCATTCACCACTTTCATAGAGCATATAATTTCTCTAGAATCTTTATATTCTTCATCTTCCTCCCAAAGAGAAGGATCTTTTTTAAAAATGCGGATGAAATACCGAGAATTCTAAAAAACCTTAAGGTGTTGCTGGTAACAAAGTCTTCTAAATTTTTTTCTTCAATGTGACTTACATCTAAGGTAATCCGCTTAGGGCTACAGTCTAAACCTTCTTCATTTAGTGCAATAACCATATTTTGTTTACTTTCCAATGAAACTTTGTCATCAAAAAAAGAAAATGCAACAAGTTCTTTAGAGATGTACCATAAATGCCCTAGAAACTTCGTTATAGCTTTATTCGATATCGCTTTGTTTATATATTATTTTCAAAACTCTTGAGATCTTTTAGCAAGCACAAATCATTTCTTGGTGCTGATGTTGCTACAGGAGCTTGAAACCAGCATCTGACATAAATTATTACAACAAAGACACAAATATCAGAGATCGCTTTGAGTTCTTTTTTTGATAATTTAAACTGATCTTTAAACAAAAAAATCTTGAGACAATAAATGGCTTTAGCCATCCATCGAGCACGATGTAGACCAGCTGGCGTTCTAAACGATATTCCCTTATCAGGTACACCGCCCAAAAATATGCCATTCCTTGAATATGTTTTCTGTCTTCTTTATGACATCCTTCTTTAATTTTGTCGGGATTCCCGCTTGTTCCCAGATTGCCATAACGTCACAATCAGTAGAATCACTTGAACTCCGATTGTTTCGTTTCATAACAATTTTGTAATGAAAAAATAAAGTCATAAGTTCTTTGGTCGTCGGTAACTTGCTTTTATTCAAGTGGTCGGCCAGGACGCCATTATCTCAAGTACAACGCGGCGCGGCAAAACGTGACGCAACGTGCGGTCGTTATCACAGCTTGTTGAGTTTGGTTGAGTACTAGTATTCCGAGGCGAACTGGCGTATACTGAAGGTTGCGGGGGAAGGGGGCGAGTGTAAATCGAGTGTTTACTTTGCTGAATCATGCGTCGACAGTTGAAAAAGCAAGTGTTGAAAAAGCAAAACTATTATAATATGTCTCTTTAAACTAATAAAATAAAATGTATCAAATTAAAAAAAAAAAAACTTTGATGCTCGGTAGCGACCCCTAAAATTTGATTTAAAAATAAAATAAAAATAATGAGCTCGTTTTTTGGATGACAGAAGCGAATGGCGGGTTGACGCAGTTACTTTTCAAAAGTCGAAAAATAAGAAGCACTCTATGTCTACAGTGCACCAAAAATTGTGGATTCAATATTCCACCATCATCATTATCATCATCATCGTTCATTATTTCAGCCGAAAGATGTCCACTGTTGGCCTTCCCCAAGCTCCGTCACTTCGACCTGTTTTGTGCTTGAAGCCTTCACAAGATCACTGGTCCACCTTGTGAGAGGCCTTCCAACTCTACCTCTACGCGGTCGCCACTCCAGAACCTTTCGGCTCCATCAGCCATCTGTTATGCGAGCAATATGCCCTGCCCACTACCACATAAGTTTGGCAATTCTTCGGGCTATGTCGGTTACCTTGGTTCTTTTACGGATATCTTCATTTCTGATTAGATCGCGTAGGGAAACTCCAAGCATAGCCCTCTCCGAGACTTTCAGCTTTTTAAGAAGGCCATACTGTACTATAATGGTACAATAATATGGAAGTCTGTTATCATAAAACTATGATCACACAGCCGGAAATAGACGGTTGATAAAAATAATGTAACCCAAAATAAATCAAATCAGGCGTTATGTTGCGTAATTACAATATTTTATTTTTTGTTCCACTAAAAGGTAGGCATAGGTATGTGTACCTAGGACAGACTGTCCAGTTAGGTAGATCCAACTTCGAGAAAGAGGTCAATCATCGAATCCGACTCGGCTGGGCAGCGCTCGGGAAGCTACGCAATATCTTCTCATCCCACATACCGCAGTGTCTCAAGACGAAAGTCTTTGACCAGTGTGTGTTGCCAGTGATGACTTATGGAACCGAAACGTGGTCGCTCACAATGGGCCTTATTAGAAGGCTGAAAGTCACCCAAATGCGATGGAAAGGGCTATGCTTGGAGTTTCCCTACGCGAATGAATCAGAAATGAAGAGATCCGTAGGAGAACCAAGGTAACCGACATAGCCCGAAGAATTGCTAAACTGAAGTGGCAGTGGGCAGGGCACATTACTCGCAGAACAGATGGCCGATGGAGCCGAAAGGTTCTGGAGTGGCGACCGCGTACCGGAAGACGTAGAGTTGGAAGGCCTTCAATAAGGTGGACTGATGACCTTGTGAAGGCCGCAGAAATCCGCTGGATGCGGGAGGCACAGAACCGGTCGAAGTGGCGGAGCTTGGGGAAGCCTATGTCCAGCAGTGGATGTCTTTTGGCTGAAATGATGAACAAGTAGTATAACCAAACTAACCTTTTTAAGGTTGGATAATAATAATTGTGGTTTTTCTAACATTCTTCAAAAAAAAAAATTGCCTTCCTGTTACAAGGTACAGACGCCAGCACATCAAGCTACTACAATCTGTCAAATTTTTGTAATAGATTTTCAACTTTATCGTTGAAGCATTAGGTTCAAGGTTGATTGGCAGAATTTGTCAGTTTCTGGTAGCTTGATGTGCTGGCGTCTGTACCTGGTATTTTAATTTATCAATGAATTCATACAATATGACCGGATTAGGCTAGGTTTTTATTTACTTTACCTGAATTATTTTTCCTCTTAATTAAGTGACTACATTATTGTAGGTGGAGAATCCCACTATTAATATTTTATGCTAAAAATAAATTAATTTACCTCCTGCCTAATCAATGTTGTGATGGCTCAGGGGTTAAGGTCTCTCCTCTCATGTACGAGGTTCAAATTCGGGAAAGTTACAATGTGACTTTTTCAAGTCATACAAAAGGTGTTCCTTTCGATATCCCATATATCTAGGATCTTAAAAAGACCATGTCATATAATAAACTGCCACATGAACTCTTTATTTGTGGTTTAAATTTTTCATACAAAATAATTAGACGTCATGATTATTAATATAAAATATCCTTAAATTCACGTAATATGATAACGTCGCATTTTCTTAGCTTTTTTGAAATATTGGTTTTGAATAACAATGATTTAGTCGTACTTATCAATGAAACTTAATAAAATTCAGGAAATTAAACAATGTAATAAAAAAAACGTATCCCAGTTGATTGTAGAAGTAAGTAGCAGTGACCAGCCTACTACTACTTCCTTTTGCTTACTCAGCAAGCTATATTGAGAACTCTAGTTCTTATCCGGATAACTTCGTTTCTGCTTTTATCCTTCAAAGAAACTCCAACCATAGCTCGTTGAGTGACCTTAAGTGGTCCCCTACCAGCCCAACTGCCAGTGTCCACGTTTCGGCACCGTATGTAATAATAATAATAACGGGCAGGACGCACTGGTTGAAGACCTTCAAAAACTGTGGTATTGACGACGAAAAGACTTGACGAAGTTTCCAAATGTTACCCAACCTAACTGGATCCCCCTGTCGACGTCTTTCTCAAAGCTTTGTGTACTAAGGAAAAATATAAGCGGGTTCTATTATTTATTATTATATTATACTTGGTATCTATTTATTGAAACAAAACAAATACCCTATGCATGTTGACTAATTAGCGAGACCACTAACTACTCATATTCGTGGCAAACCTACATCCTGAACAACAATTATTATTGCATTATTATAAAATGTGTTTATTTTCCTTTAAACTTTAATTTTTCAATATATAAAGCCCTAACGTTCCCAGAAATAACTTGAATAATAAACAGGATAAAGTCGAAGAGTAACTCGGTCAACAGTTAATTAAGGATTTATTGAAGAGAAACACAAAGCTTGAAAAGGACAAATTACCATATTATTTTTATGATATCAATTATTCTTCTGTAAGCCACATGTACCCGTAGTTATTTTCCATCGGCAAAAATGACCATCTTCTATACAAACTGGGTTCTAAACTCCTGCCTAAGTGCTAACGTTATTATATAGTCATTTATTTAATTCTATAATACAATTTTAATGGGATTATCTGTTGACTGACTACAGGATTAGGATCAATAAATTCATTTAAATAAAAATACAGTGTACATGAGCTTTTAGGTTATAAATTGTTAGGTTATAAATTGTAAGGTTTGTAAACTGCACGGTAATTTTAATTTTTTTTGTTATATTATTGGGTGGCGAATCTCTCCCATTATTGAAATAATTATGATTGACATTTATGGCTATTACTTTTATCATTATTTTATTATTATTTTGACATTTATTTAATTCAGTAATACAATTTTAATGGGATTATCTGCTTAATGACAGCATGATTGTGATAATATAATTCATTTAAATAAATAAGAAATGTGTAAGTTTAGCCTATATTTGCACGCCGAAATTAAAGGCAGAATAAGAGAACAAATTCATATATTTTACCAACCTTCTGTACCTTATTTACGCAAATAAATGATTTTTGTTTTTTTTTTAGTTACACAGGGTCTAATTAAAATAGACTGGCCTGTTAGTCTAGTGGTTAGTGACCCTGACTGCTAAGACTGAGGTCGTGGGTTCGATTCCCACCTAGGACAAGTCTTTGTGTGATGAGCACAATCATTTGTTCTGTGTCTGGGTGTTATTTATCTATAATTTGTATGTATTTAGACATATATAAGTAAACTAGCTGACCGTACAGACGTTGTCCTGTTTCCTAGAACTCAATAGCAGCGCCACCTATCGGGTCCAATAGTAAATCTAAACCATCCAGGGTGCCACCCAAACGCATACAAAAAAATTCATTCAAATCGGTCCAGCCGTTTAGGAAGAGTTCAGTGGCATACACACGTACAGTAGAATTATATACCTATATATAAAGATTTATCAGTTATCTGGTTGCCATAGTACAGGCTCTGCCTAGTTTCGGATCAGATAACCGTGTGTTGGTTGTCCTAAGATACTATATTATATAATAGCCAACGAAAGTATGCATATGTTTAGGGTATTTATTTCTAATGACGATTAAAGAAAAAAAAAAGGTTTTCTGAACCCAAAATGTCTGAATATTTTATGAAAAAATTATTCAATTAAAGTCGGCTGCATTGATAATTTTTATTCTCTAAAGCCTTGCTCTTACTTGTAACGGTCGCAATTCATAATCATAAAACCTAGCACTGACCAACACAACAACTGAAAAAAACGTAAGAAAATTGGAATTTTGATTTGAAAATCCATGTTTACAAAACTGCATAAGTACATATTATTCGGTCCTCAGAACAAAAAGATTTCTAATTTCCCTCCACTTACGGAAGACACGGCCAACAGCTGTTTAATTCAAACCATGATAAATCTCTGGGCCTGCACCCAAATTCCGTAACACTATTAATCAGAATTTGATGCATTTTAAAGGATACTGCTAATTTATTATTTGCTGAATAAGGAAACAAATCTGGACGAACTATTCACCTGTGTGACGTAACCCTTCGAGATACCAACTTAAAAATATCGCGGCTGAATATTCTCGCACAATGGATTGTGGGAGACATGTGACATCTACCACCCCGCACTGGGCCCGCATGGTGGATTATGGCCCACTCCCTCTCACCGAGAAGAGGCTTGTGTCCCAGCAGTGGGAACATTGTAGGCTGCTGATGATGATGACTGGATTTTCAAGTCGTGGTGTTAAAGCGAGCATTAAGAATTCAAAAAAGTGCATCCCAGTGTGTTGAAAAAATACACCGTTAGGTTTTCAACTATCAGCACTAAGCCGTTCTTAGAAAATCCAGTGCACGTAAATATTCCACCGCAATATTTTTACTTTCGTGCAAACATAGACTTACATTGCGTCCCCATAGTAGCACAAAAACACACGGATATCATAATGAGAATGAATTACAACCATATTACATAGCCAAACGGCTGGTCGACTCCCCACGTGACCAGAAGGCTGGCCTATTTTTTGGCCAAAGAATCGGTGTTGCAATACAACGTGGCATTGCTGTCAGCCTTTTGGGCACTTTTTCCATTGACAGTGATTCAGACTAGTTTATTGATGCCCTCTTATTCTTTTCGCTCTTTTTTTATATACAATATGTACATAATTAGAGATTAGCAACTGTAGTAACCCTTTTTTATTTATTTTTTGAAATTACAACCTATCAAAGACAAAATAAGTGTCTTTGTGACCTGTTATTTTGAGATAGATGGTATATTTTACTCAAACTTGGTCAAAGTCGAGTAACATTTTTGTGTTACTGGGGAATTGGGGATGATTGAATCTGAAAGGCAAATGTAATTAAGCTCGGGAACAAAACACTAAGCTAAGCGTACACGACTGTCCCAATGACAAGTTGCAAAAAATATTTTATCTGCTGAAATTATTTCTGGAATGAGTGATCTCCTTTTAACTACCCTTGTCAGCTAAGAACTCGGTTAAATACTAACTTAAACTCAAATACTTATTTCAAGTGTCCCAATTACAGGCACTTTTGAACTGTCGGTCGTTAAGTCAGAAATATGACCAAATCCAACGCCTATACCAAAGCGTAGTCGGCTCAGAAAAAAATTTACTAATTTACCGCTACGAGCCGCTTCGCAACATATTTTTAACCGACTTCACAAAAAGGAGGCGGTTATCAATTCGTCTGTTTTTTTTTAATGTTTGTTAGCTCATAACTTTTGACTGGGTGAACCGATTTCAATGATTTAAATTTTTATAAGCTGGTGCTTCCCGAATGGTCCCATTTTAATTAGGTTCCATTTGGACAATGAGGTCTTTGTGAAAACCACATTAGTCTTAAATTTGCATTAAGTATTTGCGCGACAAATGAACGAATAACGCGATTAGATTAGTGCGAGGTATCTACCATAACTAAAAAATGGAAAATAAAAACTTTTTACAAAAAGATAAAAACCGACTTCCTTAAAAAAAAACACTACAAAGTCAAAAAAAACTTTAATTTCGGAAGTCGGTGGCAAAAAAACCTTAAATACAGATCCTAAGACACCGAATTCCAAAATTAAAGTTATTTTTGACTCTGTAGTGTTTTTTTTTTAAGGAAGTCGGTTTTTCATGCGAAAATTGCAGTGAAGCCCGTCTGCAGCTTGCGATGTTTCATAGAAAATGTACAAAAATTATGGAGGATAATTCTTGTCATCATCAACATTATTTCTACTGAAAAACGTTCACAGCTAGACATTGGGCTATCCTAAGCACCTACACTTCGACTAGTTCCGTACTTCTCGCTTTCAGCGGATTCCTGCGTCCTTGACCAGATCATCGGTACAAAAGGTTCTGGAGGAAGGAAATATAAAATGACTATAAATAGTAGAAAATATAAAATGACACGCATTATAATTAATTATATAATATTATGTAATGCCTGTCATTTTATACTTCCTAAAATTTATTACAATTTCTAATTTGCGCTAACTTTAATATTTATAAAGGTTACCTATTATGTAATGCCTGTCATTTTATACTTCCTAAAATGTATTACAATTTCTAATTTGCGCTAACTTTAATATTTATAAAGGTTACCTTTTCTTTTGATTCCAAAAGAAAGGGTAGTATAAAGTGTCGCATCACACAATATTGCTAAAGACAGTTTATTAATTTCAGAGTGGAGTTCTTCAGTTGGAGCTCCCAAATGCATACAAACGCTGGAACCCAATACCACCAGCCAACTACTGCATAGACTATCGTATTACCTCAGACCCTACGATCAAGCCAACGCCTCGCTTTTGGGCTCACCTACCGGGAGGAGATTTTATACAGAGCAACATATACTTAACAAGCGGTAAGACAAAAATAATCTATCACAAAATATCGTAATGAAACACTCTTTTTTAAAGTAACAGGAAAAGCATTACATTAACAACAAAGCTTACCCGAAACAATGACTGCACGTATCTGGCTTTCATTCGGCTCTTGCCGAACATAAACTCCATTCGTCATAAGCTTTTTCTGAATATTTCTTGAATTTAAGTGTTGCAACCCTTTTTACACGCTTTATATTAACTTCACTTGTATGTTTGTATTTTTGTTTGTATGTTTGTTTGTATGTTTGTTTGTATGTTTGTTTGTAACCGACTCCTTATAGCGCGATTTTGACCCACTTTAAACGACCAGATTTCATTCAAACTTTGCACACCTGTCAAGGACCGATGACAATGCAATAATTTCATAAATTTGTGCCATTATCATTGCCAGGGTTACCAGGACAGCAAAAAACTGTCTTTGAAAACTACGCTGACATACGTCACAAACTACGCTGACATACGTCTCAAAATTCGAATCACCCTAACTATACAATGTATGATCAACTTTTTTTTTTTTTTTTTAATTGTAAAAATATTTAACTCGGCCAATTTAAGAGAAAATGGGCAACGAGTTTCTATTTCGAGTACTCAGAACTCGTTCATAAAATTAAAACAACAGAAAAATCATTAATTAAAAAAGAACTTTAGTTAAGATCAATCCATTTCCCGAAATATAGGCATCGGTAGAAAAAAAAATTAAGGAAAAAAAATTAAAACATTAAAAAGAAATTGGTAGTAAATATTCTGTCAAAATAATCCATATCTCGAATTATGATTCGCGACAAAAATAAAAAACCGGCCAAGTGCGAGTCGGACTCGCGCACCGAGGGTTCCGTACAAACCTGCAGGTATTCACGGTTTATGCATAAGGTTTATGTTTATGAAATTAAATGTTTTTTTTTTAATTTTTATATGTGAGTTGACTGAATGAAATGTAAATTGTGGTTTACGATTTATGACGTATTAAAAAAAAAACTACTTACTAGATCTTGTTCAAACCAATTTTCGGTGGAAGTTTAAATGGTAATGTACATCACATCATATATTTTTTTAGTTTTATCATTCCCTTATTTTAGAAGTTACGGGGGGGGGGGACACATTTTACCACTTTGGAAGTGTCTCTCGCGCAAACTATTTGGTTTAGAAAAAAATGATATTAGAAACCTTAGTGTCATTTTTGAAGACCTATCCATAAATACCCCACACGTATGGGATGGATGATTTTTTTTTTGAGTTTCAGTTCTATATATGGAGAACCCTAAATATTATTGTTTTTTTTTCTATTTTTGTGTGAAAATCTTAATGCGGTTCACAGAATACATCTACTTACCAAGTTTCAATAGAATAGCTCTTATAGTTTCGGAAATAAGTGGCTGTGACATACTCGGACAGACAGACAGACATGACGAATCTATAAGGGTTCCGTTTTTTAACTGTAAAAGTAAGTCTATAAAATCAAGAAAATCTGCAAAATCGACCTAATTTCGTATACGGCCCCTTAAACAACTACTAGAAGTAAACAATTAGTTTTTCTGTATATTACCAACGCTCACCAAAACAAACCACAGAATATTAGACTGCACGTCTGTGGCTTTATTGCGCGCTGGATTTTCAACATTCGGTGTTGAACATTGAGAATCAAATAGAGTGCATCTCAGCACGTCGAAAAAACACATTGTTCGATTTTCAACTCTCAACCTTAAGCAGTACGTTGAAGATCCAATGCGCGAAGAAATCGCACCGCGATTACGTTCATGTAAACGTCGACTCATTCTATTGTATCTCTTTACTAGATCACTTCCAGGAGAAACTGTTTCATTGACGTCCCGCATACTCACTTACTTATCATCATCATCATCATCATTTCAACCGTAAGACGTCCACTGCTGGACTTAGGCCTCCCCCAATTTGGGGGGCTTTGCCATAATCGCCACGCTAGGCAGGCCGGTTGGCGATCGCAGTATGGTGGTAAAATGCATAGAGAACGCTGCTGCCCATTCTCTAGTAAGTCCCGTAGTCGCCTTTTACGACACCCACGGGAAGAAATGGGGAGGTGTTATTCTTTACGTCCGGCACCACACGTACTTATACATATTATTAACCCATTCGTTGCTACCAACGCACCATTTGCGTTGATTAAGATAACTACGTCATGCCACCAACGTACCATATGCGTTGAGTGTACCCCAGGTGATGTTTTTAAAATTTAAGTGGCAATGAATGGGTCAATAAACTGACTGCCTCGTTGGTCTAGTACTCAAAGCGCTACAGCTGAGCATGAGGTCTTGGGTTCGATTCCCAGGTCGGGCTAAGTGTTATTGGATTTTTCTATCTGGAATTTCTCAGTAGCAGCCCGGAGTCTAGATTTGTGCCCGTTTCAAGGCAATAGGCTCGCCGCGCCGCGCCGCTGTACCGTGTGGTGCCGGACGTAAAGAATAACACCACCCCATTTCTTCCTGTGGGTGTCGTAAAAGGCGACTAAGGGACTTACTAGAGAATGGGCAGCAGCGTTCTCGATGCATTTTACCACCATACTGCGATCGCCAACCCGCCTGCCAAGCGTGGCGATTATGGCAAAGCCCCCCAAATTGGGGGAGGCCTAAGTCCAGCAGTGGACGTCTTACGGCTGAAATGATGATGATGATGATGAGGCTCGCCCCCTTACAAGGGACTTAAACATAACTTAAACTTAAATATGGGTGTGCTATGGGCATACCTCTGTCCAACTCTTCGGGAAAAAAAAGGTCTTCTAGGATGATATTATGTATGTATAAATAAACAAAATCGACGGGTACCTGTACAATACCGTAATACCAAGAAAATTTTCCCTGTCATCATCAATATTAATTGCTACTCGGAGTTTTGAACAACTAATGGCTAGGTTAAAAACAGCTGCATCATTTGACCGCAGATAAATAATAAATGAATCATTAATATCAGCATCATGCCTATGTTTCCAAGTTACAACAGAATTAATTTCCAAGATATTTTCATGCTCAGAATTTTAAATTATTATTATACTTACTTATAGAATTTGCGTCAGTCAGTGGTCAATATTATTGTGGTCTATTACTTAAAGTATATTGTACCGTTATTCAGCTCCAAATACATGCATGTGTAGACCGCAATGTCGACCATAAAATACGTTTATTATGGTCGATCATTATTATTATCGTGGTATAGGCATGTGATGCGGAGAAATAAGGAAAAGGTCTGAGGAAAATTTTGAGCATAAAGTCTATGGCCATAAGAGTAGGGGAGACTAAAGAAACGGTGGATGCAATGTTTGAAAGACGATACGGCTAGAAAGACAATCACTGCTGAGATGACAGTTAATATAGAAGCCTGGAAGAAAAGATATGTCGGGACAAAGACAGGAAGACGATTGGGATCAGCAGTGGCATGCAACCAACTAAATGTTCAATCATCACACAATGATGACGATGGCATAACTCAAAAACCCTAAAACATGAACAAAGGAGACCAAACATATTGTTTTGTAATTAAGGATAAAATAAAATAAAAATTGCAGCCTGGAATGGATTAAAAAATTGCATTTAATGTCAGTAGTAGAAATATTTATTAATATGGCGGCAACGCTGTAATAAATTTGCGAACAATGATATTATACAACGATCTTTAAATGAACTAAATTATATCCTTCCGTTCTTTCGTGTAAGATTCCAAATGATTATTATTTAGCTATTTAGAGCTGGGTGACCTGCTGAACTGACATACACACTATTGTTAACTTCCCCATGTGTAATTTGCGTAGTTTGAATTATAATAAAATGGAATAAAAGTATCAAAATATTGGTTTAATAAACTTGTTATAGGTCTACATAGCTCGTGAACTTGTACTATGACATCATCTAAAAATCCTGCTGCATCGCGCAGGTCAACCTCGGAGGATCCCGCTGCTCAAAACTAATTGATTCCCGTTGCCGACGTTTTATTCATACCTGATATATATCTCCGAACCCAAAATGTTCTGGACTTAGACGCCGGAGCAAAAAGAACATGTAGTCTCTTTTAAAAATTTGTAATTAATGCAATTATAAGTTGATGGTCGTCAAAAAACATCCCAGAATGAATGATATCCTTTCAACAACCCTTTTTTTTTGTGGGTGGGAAATCATCAAATGACGTCTCCCGCTCTAGGTGGAGCGGAAGGGCGTGTTAGACTTTTACTGACTAAAACCCACCCGTGTTCCTTCAGTGGCCCATATGCCAGGGCCACGGTACCTCTTTCGAACTAATCTCGCGACCCTGGCAGGATCAACCCTTACTTTCATCAGCTAAGGACTAGAGGGGGATTGCGTAATATCAAATCAGTAGGAATCGCTTTAATTTTGAAAGTTACACTAAATTCATGGCGTTGTTTACGTTGCTAAGCAGACATTTTTTCGAACCTATAAATTAATGGATTGGCAATAACCTTCAATAAAAATCAGATGATTAATACGTGTTATGCAATTAGGGTGTAAGTTAAAGCTAAAATCATTATTTTATTTCAAGTGACACAATTACAAGCACTTTGATCTATTGGTCGATCACTCGGAAAGATGACCAAATTCAAAGCCTATTAAAAATTTAAGCAGGTTCTTATGGAGAAAAACGGGCTAGAAACTACATAGAAACACATTAAAAAAAAAATTGTGGACGCTGCGGCAATTTAAATACCTATAATTAACCTCATGTATGTTTTGTCCACAGCTACGCTGCTATCATGCTTCTTTCTGCTGCTGGTGTTGATAGTATACTTCTTGCTGCCCGAACTTCAGAACTTGTGTGGGTTGATCCTGATGGCGTACGTCTTCAGCCTGTTCATGGCATTTTTGCTGCTGGCCGTAATACAAATACAAATTCACACCACAGTAGCTTGTATCTGTCTGAGTAAGTTTCCAAAATAGTATTTGTTATAATTAAATTGGCTGCCTTTTGCTCTAGTGGGTTCAATTTCCTGGTCGGTATGCTATGCTCATGCATTCTGTTATCTACCTATATGGCATGAGCAAAGCGGAATATTCCTGTTTATATGCTCATCCTTGAAGTGTACAAGGAAAATAATAATTATAATATAACATACAAGTAGCTTGCATGCCAATTGGTTACAACAACTAACGATCGGTGGATATCAAAATGGTATGCAAACCACTAGTCCAGCGCATATAAAATTTAGCTCATTATGTTTTCTTTTTTTCAGCAATGTTCATATATTACTTCTTCTTGGCTACTTTCTGCTGGATGAGCGTCATGTCCTACGACATTTGGTGGACCTTCAGGTAATTTTTTCTTCCCCACTATAAGTAACTGATTTTCTGGTGCTTGCTGAAGGTTTTGATTTGTTGAGTCCTTGACGCAGTACCCGTTAATATTCTGTTGCGTCAACAATACAGTACTGTACCTTCTCCCAGTATAATTTTAATTCAAAACTCCACTTCAAGTTGAATGTAATTTAAAAGTAAGTGAGTGACTCCGTATCGCTGCCATTGCAGTGAGGCTGTCGACTGCTTCGGACACCATGGCCTATCTTGCAGTAAAAGTGCATTATACGTCGTGCTCTTCTCACTGCTGGGGTATTTTAGAACCCAACAGCTTGGACATGCGATGATGGGAAGAGACCAGATGGATAAACATTTTGCTCTGGAAGTTAGGTCTATGGTATGGGTCACCACCCTTGCGATATCTTTCAAGGGCTGAGCTTTGGTGGCTGCTACGGGGGTGAAAAACCACAAAAGACAAAAAAAAAAATATAACGGGTGACATTTTTTAACGTCTTGAAAAAAAATGGGTGTAATAGGTGAACGGAGTAGAAGCCTTTGGCATAGAAATTTTTATTATATACAAAAATAAATTGAATAATATGTAATGAAATTGATTTAGCAATAAATACTACACATTTAAAGTAACATTTTTATACTAGAACAACAAAAACAGAAATTTGGAAAAAAAAACAATTAAAATCTATCGAAACTCAAATCATACGCACCCTACTCAATAAATAATAATAAATATATCTTAGGACCACCAACACACCGTTATCTGATCCCAAACTAGGCAGAGCCTGTGCTATGGCAACCAGACAACTGATAAACATATAAATTTCTAAATACATACATATTATAGATAAATTCTACAATGCACGGCATGTATCAATAATAGCGCGCGTGTAGCGTGGTCCTACCCTTTGAAGCCGGCCAATAGGCGACCTCATTGATCTTTCGCAGGCGCACGAGCCGCACGCGCATCCCCGTCCGCCCGCGTCTCGCGCTCCTTTAGTCACCTGCGATGAATCTGAAGGCCTTCCTGCCTTCTATTCTAGTTACACAACACACCATATGAAGGTCGAGACAGTAAAAAGTTTCATACGGTATATATTGGTAGTTATAATTATGTTCGAGCCGATCACGGGTTAAAACACTAGGGCCAGGGTTTCCGAGTACCCACTTACATTATCAAGACAACACCACCGGTTGGTCGACTCTGACCAGAGCTGGTCTATTCTGGCTGGCCTATTCTTTCACCAAAGAATCAGCCCAACTAAAAGGTTGGCAATCTTATGGGCACTTTTCCTGTTGACAGGGATACAGCCAAATTGTCTGATACTCAATAATTTTATCCTATTTTTTATTCTATTCTATTTTTGTTTTTTGTTAATTAATGTAATTTTTGCTGTATTATTTTGTGTGCCTTTGAGTTTGTGCTAAATAAATGTATTTTCTTTCTTTGTTTCTACTCCCTCTTTTTTTAATACATATACGAGTACATATCGTTAATTTTATTTTTAGTCTGTTATCTTAAACAGGATGGGAAGGACATCGACTCGCAACCTGTTACCATGGACTGGACTTAGTACATAATTCTGAACCCCATGCGTTGAAATTTTTTGTCGTTTTATTAAAAAATATTGCCGTTCCATACATAGGTACGTTCCGCACAGGTATTATTGCACTTTTCTAATTTCAATGCATAGGGTTCAGAATTATGTGCATTGCTGCATTCAGAATCATATGCTGAATTCCTATTTACTTTTTGTGCGTCAATGTCCCTGTTACTCTGTATTTTAAGTAACTAAATTGAGTACTTAACGGAATAATGTGTATTATGTTTCAGAGGTTATGCGAAAGCCCGTCCTATCCATCGACGAGGAGAAGTTTTTAAGTTTCTGATGTACTGCTTGTTCGCCTTTGGTGTTCCGTTCATCATGACCGTCGGCCTGTTCATACTGAATCAGATCAAAGATGATTTGAGGCACCTGCCTTGGTTCGTCACTCCTCACGTGCCGGAGTTCGGATGCTTCCTTGAAGGTTGGTACACTGAATTTTCTGCTAATAACTCTGCTAAAACTAATATTAATATACTATAATAACTAGCTTTTTCCAGCGGCTTCGCCTGCGTATTATACATATAAACCTTCCTCTTGAATCTCTCTGTCTATTATTGATGAAAACCGTATTGAAATCCGTTGCGTAGTACGAGATCTCAGCGCACAAACGCGGGAATTGACTTTGTTTTATACTTACTTAAGAAGATTATCTAGAAATTGAAACCCACGCCATCTATGAATATTTACGCAACTTAGATGTCAAACGATACGAAGAATTTACTTACACCGCCATCTATGAGAAATTCGTAGAACTAACTAGTGAAAACACACATTTTCCTAAAAAAACTCAGTCGTTTCGGAGTTCACCCTTAAGAAACATTATGGAACGAGATTTTATATAAATATCTATATACTAATTCTCACAATTACTACTACTAATATAAAAAATGTAAAGTTTTGTATATTTAAACAGCGGAACAGATTAGGTTGAAATTTGGCACACAGACAGTTTATAACTTGAATGAACACATGTACCTAATACTTTTTATCCCGGTAGTTAGTCGCCGTGTTAAAAATTCCGGCATGCACAGGGGCGAAGCCACTGGCAAAAGCTAGTTTTTTAACTAACTAACGAATATAACCGTAATACTTGCTGCTTCGTGGTCAAAATCATACCTTTATATCAGTGATGAAATTTTTTGGTGTTCTTAATTCTAATGAACCATTATTGGTTCGCAGGAGGTGTAAAACTGTTGTACTTATACGTTCCTATGCTGATCCTGATTGTCTGCAACTGGATGTTTTACCTGATGACCGCTTTCAACATCTGGCGTTTGAGCCGAGGAACTGGCGTGCTAGACTCGGCCGCTGCAGGCAACCCACAGGCACATCGCACTCAAAGGCACAGGTAAGGGCAACCACTGTAGAATGTGGACTAATTAGATGCCTGTCATCATCATCATCATCATCTCAGCCGAAAGACGTGCACTGCTGGACATAGGCCTCCCCCAATTTGGGGGGTTTGCCATAATCGCCAAGCTTGGCAGGCGGGTTGGCGATCGTAGTATGGTCGTAAAATGTATAAAGAATTCTACTGCCCATTCTCTAGTAAGTCCCTAAGTCGCATCTTACGATACCCACGGGAATAAATGGGAAAACATACCTGTAGCAGTAATACCTGTAAAAAGACCCAATACCAAGCCGAGAGGAACAAACTCCTCTCGTCATTGAATATTTTTTACGTGGGGAAATTAAATGACTTAGGTCAACCAACTGCATGGGCTGGTACGCACATAAAGCGTTAAATTTAATCATTTGACACTAGTTTACCTATGTGTTGGGTATCAACATCAAAAACGATAAAAACTAAAAATAAATACATTTTTCGTCATTCTTTGGATGAAAATCATTGGTCAGAGAACTGTGTCGAATAGCTATTTTTTGTAATTTTATCGTGGAACTTTGATATCTTTTACGAATTTCCAAATAACATTACAGTCC
Source organism: Aporophyla nigra (assembly GCA_947507805.1). Classification (NCBI taxonomy): domain Eukaryota; kingdom Metazoa; phylum Arthropoda; class Insecta; order Lepidoptera; family Noctuidae; genus Aporophyla; species Aporophyla nigra. The sequence goes on from OX382305.1 coordinate 6,476,567, forward strand.
ATTAGGCCTTAATGTACATGCACATGGGTAAAGTATTACCAGTTAACGTAATTTGACCCTATATTATGTATTTCAATGTCCCTACTATGCGCGATAAAGCAGGATTTTGCGCGGTACTTAAAAGATACAGCCCCGACTAATGAGTCGAGGGTTCGAACCCAGGTAGGCAGTTTTAAGTCAAATATATTTCATCATCACTGCTCACAAAACGATGGAAGAAAATATCATGAGGAAACAAGCATATTTAAGTACCAAAAAGTCGAAGACAATATGTCTACCACCAACCCACACTGGGCCTGTGTGATTCATTATGACTCGCCCCATCTCACAGAGGAGGCATGATTCCCAGCAATGAAAATGTTATAAAATGTGTGTAATAATATATGTCTCTAAAAACCCTGCTATATTTTAATGAAAATATCTGTAATATCTATTCTTACAGGTTCATGGTCTACCTGAAGTTGTCAGTAGTGATGGGTCTGAACTGGTTGCTGGAAATAGTGAGCTTCCTGTATCCTGGCTTCAAGATCTGGTGGCTAAGCGACATCTACAACATCCTCATAGGCGTGGCAATTTTCCTTATATTCGTTTGCAAGAAGAAAATACTAAGGAAACTATGTAAACGGTAAGTGGAGTTTAGATGTTTGTTTCCACTTTTTTCACCGAAACGCTGCATTTCAGTGAGGAGCCGGCTTCACTGAAATGCAGCGTAAAATATAATTAGGGTCGGCGCAACATATCTTCTTATTCTGTTTGTTCCATACATTTCTATGAGCCAGCATCTCAGTACTCAACCCCTGCCTAACGAATATCATCTTTCAAATCATCTTTTGTTTGTTTACTCGTCACACGCATACTTTTCCCACTTTTGAACCGACTGCAACTCGTCTGTTTTTTTTTAGTATGTGTTATTTGCGATAGCTCCAGCAGTTGAAGGATTCGAAAGTTTTATTTTTGACTTGAGTTTTCGACAGTATGTTTTTAATCCGCACTGTGTATCGTGATGATATTCTACATCTTCCTGTCACTGTTGTTTAACGGACTAGTCACCACTGTAAAGTAAAAAATTAAAACTTTTTTGCAAAAAAAAAAAAACAACTGAGTTACAAAACAATACAAAGAGATAAATAACTTTAATTCCGGAAGTCAGTGGAAAAAAAAAAAACAAAAATACAGATCCAAAGACACCGACTTCCGAAATTGAAGTTATTTTTCTCGCTGTACTGTTTTTACATCCTATAAAAGTTTGTGCGATATACAGCATTTTCTGTTTTCACAGCTACCTGGGAAGGAAGACAATGCGCTTGTATCCATCATCGAGGAGTTACACCAGCAGCATGTCAGATTCCAATCAAGAATCTGCCACTCTTCAGTCGAAGGTATCGTCCCAACCAAATGGGCTGAACGGATACGCAATGGTTTCTAGAAAAGCAATTGATTAAGGGCAAGTTCACCAAAATACCGAAAGACTGCCATTCGGTGATCACCGATCACGCCGACCACACCGAGTTTGAATAGTGGCAAAGCCCAATCAATGGATAAGAAGCATGCTAGCAAATAATCTCATGATTTGGACACATAATAAGTTGCTTACATTAAATAGTTACTATTAACCCAGAAATTGACAGTGCCAATATCGTTTACACCTGTATGCAAGAAGATTGCTTGACATCGTGAAATAGTTACACCAATCAGAAGTTGTTATGGCATTATGGCAAAGACGCTACTTGCATAGTTTTGTGGCATGTGTGTTCCTGGCTTTATAGTTACTAGTAAAAGACAGTATGTAAATAGATTAAGTGCAGTACTGATAGATTTAGAAAACGTTTTATTGTAATATACACTGGAGAGTATTAGTATATAAATATTTTTAAACGTAATACCTACATGTAACAACCAGGCCAGCATTGGCCTTTAATAAGCTACTGGAGAATGAAAATTTACAATTTTCTGAATGATTCTGAATTTCTACTAAAGTACGCAGTTACTAGTTTTTTTTAATAATTCGTTCCACCGATTCTTTTTTTTTTTTTTAATTACCAGAGGTATAAACCGAGAACCTGTAGACAACACATAATTCTAGGGTAAATGAGACCATGTCAAAGAATCAACTGACATTTAAAAAAAAATAAGTAATAGGTTTTTTCTTGAACACGGGTGAGAGTTTCATTGGGAAGTACGAGTAAATAATTTTTATTCAAATCAATAATTACGTTTAAAGCTAAGAAAATGCAACGATATCAACTTATCATATTTCACTTAAGGGTGTTTTACATAAATAATCGTGACGTCTATTTTTTTTTTAAATTAAAATGAATTAAAAATAATATATTCATATGCCAGTTGATTCTGTGACATGGTCTCATCAATATCCTAGAGTTAGGGGAAACGAAAGGCACACTTTGTATATGCTAGTAACTTTCACAAAACTATGCAAGTAACTTAAATGTCATTATGAAATAGTCAATTAAGTTATTAGTGGATGATTTGTAAATAACATGCAGATATCGCAGATGGAAAAACATTTAATGGACACCACACATAACGCGTAAGGTGGTCGACGGAAAAAAGAGAGACAGAACACAATGACGTACGTTGCATTTGACATAAAATTTTGACACATGACATTGACAGATGACAGCACCAATATTGTTTATAATAATATGTAATGTGTAATTAACAGTAAATAAAATGTACCATAACAACTTGTTATTGGGAAAAAAAAAAGTTGCTATGGAACATTTTCAGGCATGCCACTTACTTCAATACTTTTGTGCAAAAATGTGGCTACCATCAATTATTTAATCAATAAAAAGAGGTAGAGAGTACCTACCATACAAACGATCTTGAAAAACTCCATAATCTCATACTATTAGATGATACGCGAAAGTAGGATAGTATAACAGTATAATCGGGAGCGAAAAAGAGACAAAACAATATGTAACTAGGCTATGTAGTCAAGTTTTGTCGTGCCACTTGCGAGAAGTGTATCAAACTAACCTATCTACCTCTTTTTACACATAAAATATCACTGGCATGTATATTCCTAGGTTTTGAAATATAAACCTCATACTAAGTTTTAGTTCTATGATAGTCCTACTGCCTATTTTAATTAATAGATTATCAAAATTATAATTATGTTAAAAACAAACATGTTCAGTAAACTCAATTGGTATAATGTAAGAAAATATTAAGTTACTGGTAGAATAATTTTGTATTTTAATGACAGGGTTAAGATAGATGTAGATACTTAGTTTTTATAATCATAAGCATTTATTCGCTTAAGGTACCTATTGGTACAACGTAGGTCTTATGTAAAAGAGTAATTAAATGTAATACCTACATACTCAGAGATATTAATATATTAGTGTTTTATGGTAAAGTACCCAAACTAATTAGTTTTAAAAATTGTACACTTAAGTAATATGCCAAAGTTCACCAAAATCATTGTAATATGTATATTTTAGTACTTAGATAATGTCTAAACTTAGCTTAATTTCTTATATTTGGAAGGTAGGGACCACTCAGCTCTTGCGTTACTTTGTACACTCACTGAAAATGTTGCGTATAATGTATTTTCATTCCGAACATCAGGCCTTTTATAAACAGACTGTCGTCTGGTATTTGAACATTTACTGGTTAGACACATGAGTCTTTGGGGTGTAGGCACACACTTGTTTCGAATTGGCATTTTCGATACGACAGTACCTCCCTATTTGCTAAACAACAAAACTGCTTTTACGACATATTTTGTCGCTTCCATACTGCTCGTTTCGTTTCGTATCTAAGCTGCCAAGTTACAACCGTTTCGTGTCGAATTCCGTTCTCCAATCGGTAACGCCTCGGTGTCAGCAATTGTAGAAAACGATAAGTTGGTAGCCATGTTGACGCGCCTGAGTCGGCCGCTCTTCTACAATGTCTTTAGAAAAACGATATTATAACAAAGGATGTAGCGTTGAACATTATAGAAACGATAATAATTCATTCTATAATTTTGAACGATGTGAAGTTGGCTACGAATTTTCTATTCGTTTGTTCTAACCACGTGACTTAACGTTGAGATGATTTCATTCCCATACATTTGATTAGTTTTTGACTAGGTTTAACGATTGCAATTATCAACTTGGCTAGGGGTGCTGATTGAATCATGTTCGGTTCGGCTAAATACAATTCAAGATAAGCCAACCGGCAATTTCCCGAACCATCGGATTGTGCCCAATAATACCGAGCTGGATGGAAAAGCTTGTGGCTAAGTAATAACAGTCACGAAGGTCGATCGATGAGGTTAAGCTATAGTTGGCACGGTTGGTCGGTGGATGGGTGATCATCTTTACGCACTAAGACCCCTCCGTCCCTCGGAAAGCACGTTAAGCAGTTGGTCCCGGCTATCATTCGTGAATCTTTGACACTCGTTACAGGTTGTCAGAAAGTCTGACAAACAGTCCTGCTAAGGAGTATCGTCGCTCAGTGTAAAAAAACCGGCCAAGTGCGAGTCGGACTCGCGCACCGAGGGTTCCGTACAAACCTGTAGGTATATAAGTAAAAGTTCACACATCACGACAATCGAGTCGTAGTTTTTTTCTATTTCTTGATTTGGTTTTATTTCTGTCTGTGTTTTGTTCTGTTTATTATATGATGTAACTAAAATTTTACGGTTTTCGCAATTTTTCCTTTATCTGTGCTATAAGACGTTGCTTCGTACCAAATTTCAAAATTCTAGATCGACTGGAAGTACCCTTTAGGTTTTGATTCCCTTGCGAGTTTCGAAAATTTGTGGATATTTGCGGTATAAACGGCTATATCTTTTGATTGCGTTAGCTTAGAAGTTTGATTTTTTCAGAGCTCCAAGGGACAGTAGACTTGAGTATTTGATATAAATTTCAGCTTGATACCTCCACGCGTTCCTGAGAAAAAGGGTCTTGACAGACGGACGGACGGACGGACGGACAACAAAGTGATCCTATAAGGGTTCCGCTTTTTCCTTTTGAGGTGCGGAACCCTAAAAAGTAGTATTCAGTTGCCGGTTAGACTTAAAGACAACTCCAACATAGTTGGGAAGAGACTAGGCAGATTGACATTAACTTATTATGCAACCCGAACTCTTAAAGCATGTCATGACATATCATAACGCTGGCAATTTAACTGCCAAAGGAGGTGATAGCTTAAAATAACATTGCTTTCGCTCTTTATATCGGTCTACTCACACTGCCTGGCGGGCAGACCGTGGAACCTTTGTTTCATTTAAAAGCCTCATTATTACACTCTGTATTAATTAGGCATCGGTCTTATCGCAGAGACAAGGAGCTCTCCTTGCAAAGGCTGACAGTAAACTGATATACAGCTTGATTGCACTGGTATTTTCAACTATACTTTCTTATATAATGTATTTTCAGCTATACTTTCTTATATAATGGATTGGGTTGTGGAGATCAGATAGGTGGACTCCTCATATAAAATATCGGTATTCAGCAGCATCCGTCTAAACTGGAAGCGGACCCCAACATAGAGACAAAACTAAACAGATGATAGTTATCATCTGTTTAGTTATGTACATAGTTATGTTTACTTACACCAGCTAGGATTGTACCTACATTTTAACAAGCTAGGATGAAATAATAGTTTAAAAAAACTAAAAAACACGCTTCTATAGAAAACCAAAAGTGAAAAAAGTATAAAATAATGGAAAAAAATCGAGGCACAAACTATTATTTATTTTCTATTTTTAGGGTGTTTCGAATTTTGAGACGTATGTCAGCGTAGTTTGTGACGTATGTCAGCGTAATTTTCGAAGACAGATTTTTTGCTGTCCTGGTAACCCTGGCCAGGATAATATAAATAAATATAGTATTGTCATCAATCCTCGATAAGTCTACAGAGTTTAAATGAAATCTGGTCGTTTAAAGTGAGTCAAAATCGCGCTATACGGTTACAAACAAACATACAAGTGAAGCTAATATATAAAGCGTGTAAAAAGCATGTAATAATAACCTGGTAAGGCACAAGCTAAGTTTCCCATGATGAGCTAAAATACCCAATGTACATACAATGAACAATATCGTCTAACATGATTCCGGCCCAAGCACATTCAACTAGTTTTCTTTAAGAAAAAAATAATTTTCTGGGCACTATCAGTTAGAAAGGAATTTAAAACAACTACTTTTAAAATTATATTTCATATTATTTAAAAGTAAATTGGGCGTTTAGGAAATTTTGTTGTTAAGTCTGGGCCGGAATGCTGCTTGTCACATTGTTCAATACGTTGTACGTTGGGCCTTACGAGGATAATGTTAGCAGTGTTTTGTATGCTTGAGAACATTTCTTGGTTAAGTTAAATTAGTATTAAGTATTGTTATAAGTGTCGTACACACGGCTACAGGTCAAGCTATACATTTCCAGTTTTAGCTGACCTCGCATCGTATAGGCTTTTCCTACAATGAGATTTCAGCTTATACTGGAAATGTATAGCTTGATGTGTGTCCGTGTGTACCAAGTTAATCGATCGTTGTAAAATGTGATTAGGTTAAGTAGGTTAAGTACTAATTTAAGCACTTTACCTAAGTTCTAGGCGAAGGACTAAAAAAAAATCTTTAGTTTTTAACAAATATTAATTATAAGAATACAAACTAGTTTTTTATTTTATAAAATATTTAAAAATGTCACCTGTATAAATTAACGGTGCGTACACTGACTGGACTGGTTTTTTTTTTTATAAAGATGAAGCATTAGCAAAGTCCCAAAAAAAAAAATGTTTTATTTCTTTAAGTAATGCTACACAAGAGTTTAAAAAGATAACATCAATTTAGAAAATTCAGTGCGACAGCACTTGCACAAAATTCATTGCTGTAGACATACAGCAATGAATTTTACTACATCAGTAAACCTTTACCCGTTGTAACCTTTTACTATATCTGATACAGGTTGACAAAATATGTTTACCCAATTGTACCTTTAAATGAAAGTAAAGTTTGTTATTAAAATTTTTAATTTTTACTTACACTGTAAACGTAAGTAGTTATAGGCAAAGATATAAGTTAAAAGAGATATACAGGTTACTTAACGTACATTAGATCTACAAAAACAGTAGCAATCTGGAGTGCCCGTTGATATAAATGTCTCGCCCCCATCGTATTACATGGGATCCAAACATTAATGGGCGAAATATAGGTACCCTCTACATACATTCTCTCTTCAGATATTACAAGGCGTATGTTATAAATATAAAATACACTTGTCGTCGAAGTACTCTGAATGAAATAAAAAATACTCAAAATGTAACTGAACATCGTTTTATTTCGCGGCAATGAGAACTTTCTCCTGTTTATGAAGTCGGTTGAAAATGAAGTTTATTTGTGAGCCTTCGAACCGATGCGATGCAACGATGAGCTGCGCAATCGCACTGTCACCGCCTGTAACAAATGGTAAGCCTCTGGATCAGGCGCGGTGACCCTCCCCCCCCCCTCCCCAAAGACAGTCATGCTGTCGAAACCCTGAACGATTTGCCTGTCTTACTAACTTAAAATTGTTCAAGAAGCTTGATGTAAAATACTAGCTTTTGCCAGCGGTTTTACCCTCGTGAAGGTCGGAAACTATCCCGCGGGAACCATATGTATTTAAGTAATCTAGGTTATAAACTCTGTTTGTCAAATTGCATCCATACCCGTTCAGCAGTTTAGCATGAATGAGTAACAAACCTCCACACAAACTCACAAACTTTCACATTTATAATATTAGTAGGGTAAAATCTAGAAAGTAAACTCGAATGCACCCCACTCGTACGTAGGGATAGAAAGGCTAAGGTTTAGGCCAGATTCCAAAACCTAAGCTGCTGTAAAACGAGTTTAAGTTTTTCGTCATCACTAACAAAGCAAGTTATCTTTCCGTATAATGGCCGAAAGAAAAATATTTGCACCCTACCTGGTGCAAAATTTTTCAGTCTCGCTTCGCTCTCTCTTGCATTTTACATTCTCTTGATACTTGAGTTTTCCTTTTGGAACGATCAAAGAAAATCTAACCTATCGGGGCGTGTGGAAAATTTTAGAGCTCGCTACGCTCGCTCTTGCATTCATAATTCTCGTAGTTACCTGGGCTTTCCTGGCATAAATTGACAATGTAACTACTATTTCTGTTTGAAAATATAAAACAAAACCAAATCTAACCCTGGCGGTTTGTTCAAATTTTCGAGCTCGCTTCGCTCGCTCATGTATTTATAACTCTCATAGTTACCTGGACTTTCTTGGCATAAATCGACAATGTAACTACTATTTCTTTTTGAAGATATAAAACAAAACCGAACCTAACCCAGGCGAGTTGTTCAAATTTTCGAGCTCGCTTCGCTCGCTCTTCCATTCATAATTGTCATAGTTACCTGGGCCACGAATACTGAGCCATGAATACATGTGCGGATGAGGACTGGGATAAGTACTACGCAGCCAAATCCTGCTACAAAAGATGCATCAGGTTCAGGAGCACCTCGGGATGGCGCAAATACACTGGCAGTATTGAATCCTGCCAGGAAGCAAACAGGGTAAGGAAAGTACTGGCACAACAAACTACACCTGGGCCTACTACTCTTCGCAAACCAGACAACACACTCACATCCTCGCCAGAAGAAACGAGACGCGTCCTTATCGAAACACACTTCCCCGGATGTATTTTCTCGCAAGTAATCGACTGGCAAGACGCAACTCAAACACCATCAGATAATGACTGGTTTTATGCTAGCAAGGTGATCACGTTGGACAAACTCCAATGGGCCATCGGGAGCTTCCATCCGTGTAAGGCCGCCGGTCCGGATGGGGTGTTCCCCGCCCTACTACAGTGGGGTGGAACCCTCATCACAGCAAGACCTTTAATGAGAGCGTGCCTAGCATTTAGATACGTTCCCAAAGGATGGAGGGAAGTGAAAGTAATATTCATCCCTAAACCAGGTAAGGGCGATTACACAAACGCAAAATCCCAGAGACCAATCAGCCTGACCTCTTTCCTGCTAAAGACCCTGGAAAGGCTGTGCGACAGGGAGCTTAGGGACGGCGCTCTGAAAACTCTACCGTTGCACGGTAACCAACACGCATACAGCTCGGGTAAGTCCACCGAATCGGCACTTCATCTGGTAGTCAGCCAGATAGAGGAAGCGATTCATCAGAAAGGGACCTGCCTGGGAACCTTCATAGACATCGAAGGAGCCTTCGACAAAACAAACTTCTCCAGCATCAGCAGCGCCCTCTCCAGACATGGAGTTGAACAGGTACTCATAGACTGGATCACAAACATGCTGAGCAAGCGCGTGGTTTGCCTAGAGGATGAGCAGCAGCTGGCCATGATTGCCAGAGGCTGCCCCCAGGGAGGGGTGCTGTCACCCCTTCTATGGAATTTGGTGATTAACGAATTAATCGCCAGACTCAATGCCAATCACTACTACACAATAGGTTATGCGGACGACCTCGCCATCCTTGTCTCAGGGAAGGTGACGAGCACGATCTTTAACCTCACCCAACAAGCACTACGTATCGTAGAGAGATGGTGCAGAGAATATGACCTCTCAGTGAACCCCACTAAAACTGAGCTAGTCATGTTCACCCATAAACGAGCTTTAGGCCTCTTCCGCCTACCGAAATTGTTCAATACAGAACTTCAGCTGGCCAACGAAGTCAAGTACCTCGGGGTCACTCTTGACAGTAAGTTAAACTGGAGTAGTCATTTAGACAGCAAACTAAACAGGGCCTGCATCACATTCTGGCAATGTAGGAAAATGATAGGTAAGAAGTGGGGCCTATCCCCTAAAATCATACTTTGGCTGTACACCGCAGTGATCCGACCCATGATCACCTACGGGGCCGTGGTTTGGTGGCCCCGCACCAAGCTTGTTACAGCCTGCAACAAACTACAACACATGCAAAGACTAGCCTGCATGGCGGTCACGGGCTGCATGAGGACTACTCCGACTGCAGCCATGGACGCCATGCTGGGACTACCACCGCTCCACCTGTTCATACAGCAGGAAGCCACGATGGCGGCGGCGCGTCTGGACGCAACTAACCTCTGGAGAAAGAGAGACACACAACACACCGCGCTGCTTAAGGAACTCAACAATGAGTTCCCCATCACTAAGGCTATAAATGACCGGGTACCCAAACAGTTCATTTTTGATAAAAAATACAGAATCCAGCTTCACGAAGATCGCCGGTGTGAGGGTCTGCGCCCCACTGAGCTGCGCATCTTCACGGACGGATCAAAAACAGACAGTGGCACAGGTGCTGGAGTCTTCTCGCAGGACTTCAACATACATATAGCCACACCGTTGGGAGTCCACAACACAGTGTTCCAGGCTGAATGCATTGGGATCACTCTTGCTGCTTCAGCCATCATGGCTAGGGCAGTTAAGGACCACTCGATCCGCATACTCTCAGACAGTATGGCTGTTCTGCAAGCGCTGGACAGTCACTCGATTGACTCTGGGCTAATATACGAGTGCCACCAGCGCCTCAACCAGGTGGGTAGCCTCAATAATATAACCATTCAATGGATAAAAGGACACAGCGGTTCGCTGGGAAACGATGCCGCCGATGAACTTGCCAGAAGGGGGTCGAGCATGACACCGGTGGGACCAGAACCCATCGCGCCACTCCCTTTTGGGTTCCTACGCTCTCTGGTAAGAAAACGTACCAGGGATCTACACTGTAAGCTATGGGTGGACCAAAGTGAGTGCAGGCAGGCCAAGGAAGCACTTCCTACCATCGATGCCCGCCTCACAAAACAGGTCCTCCGATTAGACAAACGACAGCTGCGTATGGTTACAGCAGCAATAACTGGACATGGGTCGTTTAATAAACATCTATTTGTCATAGGAGTTACAGACAGTCCGCTGTGCAGGGCCTGCATTGAGGACGACGAGACAGCAGCGCACGTGCTTCTAAACTGCCCGGCGATCGCCACATACAGGGCCAAGTACTTCGGTAACCCAGGTACCCTACGTGAGATAGTCAGCAACATCAAGGCGTTGCTGGCCTTTCTCGAGGAGCTGGGGTGGATCGAATAACCGATTTCCCACCCGTACGCATAATACGCGCTCAGACGTGGAGTTGCGGACAACAGCCCGTTCTACCTATTACCTATTAGTTACCTGGGCTTTCCTGGCAAAAAACAACAATGTAACTCCTATTTATGTTTGAAAATATAAAACAAAACCAAGCGCAAACCAAGCGAGTTGTTAAAATTTTCGAGCTCGCTCCGCTCGCTCTTGTATTCATAATTCTCATAGTTACCTGGGCTTTGCTGGCATAAATCGACAGCGTAGCTCCTACTTATGATGAAAATATAAACAAAACCGAACCTAAACCAGGCGGGTTGTTAAAATTTTCAAGCTCGCTTCGCTCGCTCTTGTGCTTCGCTTGCCTCCATATTTTGCCAATTATATTTAAGTCCCATGTCATATGAAGCGAACCTTCAGCCATCAACCGAGCACACCGGCCACCGGCCGCCGCCGCCGGCTACTTCTGAGAAATGTCTGAAGGAACAATCCAATAATACTATCCAACCTGGGAATCGAACCCGGGACATCATGCTCATCAGTAGCGCTTGCGACTACTAGAGCAACGAGGATGTACCTTCCTAAAAATATTCATTAGTACTCATGGTGGTTAGGCTGCGACCGCGCCTGCTCTGGATCCTGTTCAAAACTGATTGAACAGACTTCGGGACCACATTGTGCGACGATGTAAGTTGTGCGTCTAGGCACGTATTGGCCATTTTAAATATTGGAGTTCTAGGATTCCATTAGTTGAACAAATGCATAGTATTGAATTTATCTATTTAAATTCAGCTATCGCGATAGAAAAACGTAGGGGTAAAAATGAACTTAGTGAATATTTATGTCGTCGCTTATTGTCAAAGTAATGGAAGCGCCCGCGCCGATAAAACGCCGCCATGCCACCTGCATCGTTACAGCTTTTCATAGGGTCAAGGTACATCATCTTAGGATTGATTTTCGTTAAAAAATCCAAGACAGAGATTTTTTTGGTCTATAGGATTTCAAACATATGATAAGATTATTACCGGAATCTAAGACAATGACGACGCTACCAAATATAATAATGCATACACGACACGTCATGCATTAGCATTTTCACACAATTTTGCAATTATTATACTATCGACCTACTATCGACTAAATAAGATTGAAACTTCCATCACATTCAGTAAACTGAAAATATTACACCAATCTCTACTAACTATACAAAATCTGATGAATTGTTCAAATCATTAAAATTCATGGAACGATTCAATAAACTTGTAAACTCAGTAAGTTATTATAACCTGAGGGGTAATTGCGGAACTTTTTATCGGTAGGAATTGGTTTAATATTCATAGTTAAACAACATTCATTGCGTTATTTACGTTGCTGAGCCGACAATTTATTCGAACAAATGACGCAATGGTTTAGAAATAATCTTCAATCCCATTCAGATTCTGATAAATTGTGCGTTTCGCAATTAAGGTGCTGGTTAAGCTAGAACAGTTAATAGAAATAATAAATAATAGTTTAAAAAAAACTAAAAAACACGCTTCCATGGAAAACCAAACTAAAAAGTACAAAATAATGGAAAAAAAGCGTGGGGTGCTTTTAAGGTATTTTTTTATTGATATCAGGCACCCCACGCTTTTTTTCCATTATTTTGTACTTTTTAGTTTGGTTTTCCATGGAAGCGTGTTTTTTAGTTTTTTTAAACTATTATTTATTTTCTATTTTTTAGGGTATTTCGAATTTTGAGACGTATGTCAGCGTAGTTTGTGACAGTTTTTTTGCTGTCCTGATAACCCTGGCAAGGATAATGGCACAAATTTATGAAATTATTGCATTGTCATCAGTCCTTGACAGGTGTGCAAAGTTTGAATGAAATCTGGTCGTTTAAAGTGGGTCAAAATCGCACTATAAGGAGTCGGTTACAAACAAACATACAAATATACAAACATACAAATATACAAACATACAAATATACAAACATACAAGTGAAGCTAATATAAAGCGTGTAAAAACTGTATTGTAAGGAAAGTTAAATAACGTTTATTTTAGAAGCACTTATATCTAATTATAGATGAAATATAAATACTTACTACAATACAATCCCAATACCTATTAAAAATCATTGGAACCAGACCACAATACATTTTTTTTAATCCCTCCATCTTCCTCCTACCTCTTAATAAAAGGAGCTGAAGAAGTCTTGAAATTTCTAAGCTACAAGGACGAGTCCCAGCTGCCAATGAAAGATACCTGTATAACCGCATCAGTGACATTCTTTCTCATAACACAAACTCCTGTAATTCTTTAAAAGCAAGAAACCCGGCCTAGAAAGTCTCCATACATAAATAACCAATACTAGTCTACATCAAGCATTATTCATAGTGTTTTATAAAAATAGGGCGATGCGCCTCAAGTGGAGTTGGGCAGGACATCTGGTAAGACGAGGAGACGGCCGATGGAGTAATACAGTGACCGAATGGTGGCCAAGATTGGGCCAAAGAAAGCAAGGCCGTCCAAAAGCGCGTTGGTTTGACGATATCGTCAAGGTTGCGGGAAACGAAAGGATGAGAGACGCACGGAACCGAGATGTATGGAGGAAAAAGGGGGAGGCCTATACCCAGCAGTCGGTGATTCCGGGCTGAGATGATGATGATGATGTGGTGGGATTGTAATATCTGAACTCTAATTGCATAATACCCTATCAATCACAATCTGGATCACTTGATCACACTGGATCACAAGATATTGTTAATTTATTGCTTCATATGTTCTTAAATCAAATCAAATCAATTTATTTCGGGCTGCAAAGACCCATATCATAAATACCTTACAGACTAACATACGTACAAATAAAAACATAAAACTATTGTACACGAAATGACGGCGTTGCGTTGCGCTGCGTGGTGTCGCATAGCCTTCCGCGGAATCGCCGATACACGACTCCCTTCGGCTAAAACTCTTCCTTGAGGAAGGTCTCGATTTGCGGAGTTGGAACTCGCACCACGAAAGACTTGAAGTTCGTGTTAAGGCGCGGTTCCAACTTCTCGACCCTCAAGGTCCAGTTGGTTTTAACTCGTACATACTCCGATCTCCTCAACCTTCGTGGTGTAATGTAGACAGGACACATAGAGCTGCGTCGTCGGTGTAGCTGGATGCAGCAGCATATTGTGTCCTGCAAGCGCGGTCCCACACTGGTTCCAACTAGAAGGCTTCCTCCTCTTCTTCCTCTCCACCTTCACGAAGCCATCCTTGTCACACGTGCCTGAAGCCGGGCCTAACTGTTGTAAATGTGTCAGCTCAACAATGTAAATAACTAAATGAGAACTATCGAAATGAAAACCGATTCCAACTGTTTGCCATCATCATCATCTGCCTAGCCTTTTCCCAATTAAGTTAGAGTCGGCTTCCAGTCTAACTGGTTGCAGCTGAATACCAGTATTTTACTTGGAGCTACTGCCTATCTGACCTCCACAACCCAGCTACTGGGTAATACGATACCCCTTGGTAAGTCTGCACCCTAATTGCGAAACGCACAATTTATCAGAATCTGAATGGGATTGAAGATTATTTCTAAACCATTGCGTCATTTGTTCGAATAAATTGTCGGTTCAGTAACGTAAATAACGCAATGAATGTTGTTTAACTATGAATATGAAACCAATTCCTACCGATAAAAAGTTCCGCAATTACCCCTCTGGTTGCCAGACTTTCGGGATTCTGATGACTCGTAACGACTGTCAAAGAGCCATAAATGGCAGCCGGGACCGACGGCTTAACGTGCTTTCCGAGGCACGGAGAGGTCTTGGTATGTAAATATGGACACCCATCCACAAACCAACCGCAGAAAGCGTAGCTTAACCTGATCTATCGCTCCGTGCGGCTGTCAGTACGTTACCACAAGTCCCTCGTCACAAGTATATTCTTACTGTAAGTGTGTTATTCAATCACTCCGCTGTTCATTGCTGATTGATGAATAATGAAAAATCTATACTAATATTATAAAGCTAAAGAGTTTGTTTCGTTGAACGCGCTAATCTCAGGAACTACTGGTCCGAATTAAAAAATCTTTTTTTTTTGGGTAGCCTATTTATTGAGGAAGGCTATATGTTATATAACATCACGCTACTATCAAAAAAAAGCGGAACAGCAACGAAAAAGGGATGAAAACTGGCAGGAGATTCGATGCGACGGGAAGGGTCAGAGGAGCAAAAATTTGACGCGGACGAAGTCGCGGGCAGAAGCTAGTATTCTTATATTGTTGGTCATAAAACATGATTGACCTTCAACTAAACATTTGTTTTCCAAACCTACAAATAAATAAAAAATGTATGTGTTGGGTCGCGGTTGGCAATAGAGCAAGAACTAGACAAATATTTTGTTCTGACCTCAAGTAACACAGGACAAGGGCAAGAAGGTGCGGCGGGGACCTCTAGCGTCCAGCCCTGGTGCGAGCCATTGTACGAAGCGAGAGGGCATAGGAAGCCGTCACCTCCTTCTGCGAAGCAATAATGCTTGCGAAGGAGGAGGCGGGGCGCGTGAGGGAGTGGCAGTCTCTGCGCCCTCACGTGCTTAGCCACCGCAAGAGGAGACGCTCCGGGCGTCGGGAGTCGATTGCAGACTCCCGGCCACCGTAGGCGCGGGCCTGCGGACGGCGAGCAACGGGTAGCTCGCCGCCCGATAAGGACCAGGCCCGTGTCGACGGCGCATAGTGTTCCACGCGCGCCTCAAAGAGATGTAAGCAAACGGAAGGGGTCTGCTAGGACCGATGCCTGCCAGGGTCGCAACATTCGTTTGTACGAGTTACCGTGGCCCTGGCATATAGGCAACTGAAGGAACACGGGTGCGTTTTAGTCAGTAAAAGTCTGACAAAAAAAAGGACACGAAGGTCTTAAGTGTTCCTTCCTGTCTCCGTCTGTCAACATATTTTATACTAGCTTCTGCCCACGATTTCGTCCGCGTTAAATTTCGTGTTCCCCCGACCCTTCCCGTCGCGTCGAATCGCCTACCCGTGCGATTTTCCCTATTTTTGCAACATTTTTCATTACTGCTCCGCTCCTCTTAGTTGTAGCGTGAGCTTATGTTACTTGCAAATAATGTAACTTTCTAATGGTGAAAGAATTTTTAAAATCAATCCAGTAGTTTTTGAGTTTATCCATTACAAACATACAAACAAAAATTCAATTTTTTTCCTCTTTATAATATTTGTGTAGATTTATAATGTATGTCCTAAACTTAAGTGAAACCTATCACAAATTCACAATCCAGATACAAATCGCAGTGTCTCGTAATGGCAAACTTAACCTACCAGCATCGTGGTATAGACATGTTGTGTCTAAAATCAATACCGGCTGTTGGCGTCGTCTGACAAGTACCTAGATTTGAATATAATGATATATCCCTTTCATTCCCGGGCCCGATCTGCGTCGAACTGAGCTGTTGCTAGGGTGACGGCTGGGGCGAGGACTATGACGCACGCGGGGTAATGCACCGCCGGCCACGGATCGATATTTGCATATCAATATTGTTTACTGCGCAGGTGAGCAGTGTGTTTTCCTACTGAATGCACTGTGCTGACTGTGCGCTGTTAAAACGGCGCACAAAACGTGTGTGCAGCACACTCTTACTTTGTGTCACAGCATCGTGTGGAGGGAAATACAGTGTAGGTTTCACCTCAGTCTATTTACATCGTATTGGCCTTCAACGTTTCAATCGGACGTTTTGTTAGGTTCATACGTTTTAGGAGGATTCTGATATTTATCAGGCAGAAGATTGAGACATGACGCAGATGTTAATTACAAAAACTAATACTTAGATAGCCTAATTTCTATTTGAAAGACCTGCGGAATGGAGAGGGTGGCCCATCTTTTGTAAGGGACCACCAAATGAAAAGATCGCATACTTTGGGAGTTTGAGTTATAATGTTCATAAACTTACGTAGAACACCTACCATGATGGCTCCGCGTAGGTAACATAATGACAGTAGAAAGGTAAAATGGTTAAAGCGCCGCTAGTTTATTTTGAGATCTTCAGCTTCACGAATCGAGCTTTATCATTTTTGCACTTAAGCTCGGATATCTTAGCTTATATTTTATCCATTTGTCAAGTGTCCTTTTTGGCTAGGCTAGGTGCGTAGTATTCGCAACCGACATGCGTATATGGCTAGATGTATGAAGGTGATCAAAGCATATGGAGTATGTAAGGATCATAGCAGGCGGCGTTCTGCAGTTTCTGAATACAAAAAAGAGAAAAATGTTGTGAGCTGCTTACTTATGTATGTAAAAAGAGTCAAAAATAACTTTAATTTCGGAATTCGGTGTCTTAGGATCTGTATTTAAGGTTTTTGCCACCGACTTTCGAGATTAAAGTTATTTTTTACTTTGTAGTGTTTTTTTTTTTTAAGGAAGTCGGTTGTTTTTTTTTTAAGTTTTTATTTTAAACTTTTTAGTTATGGTAGATACCCCGCACTTATCTAATCGCGTTATTCGTTCATTTGTCGCGCAAATACTTAATGCAAATTTAAGACTTATATGGTTTTCACATGGACTCTATTGTCCGAATGCACCAGCTTTCAAATAAAAAAAGAATCATCAAAATCGGTTCACTCAGTCAAAACTTATGAGGTAACAAACTTAAAAAAAAAAAATTAAAAAAAAATCGAATTGATAACCTCCTCCTTTTTTGAAGTCGGTTAAAAGGAACTTGGTTGACTTATGTAAAAAAGCTTGACAATTAATAGAATATGGATATGCTCGAGCGAGCAAACCGAAACAGTAATTTACGTATTTTGCCTCGAATGGTTTTAATTTGCCCATGCATAAAGAAAGAGTTCTAACTGTGTCAAGTCAAATATAGAAGCCTAAGAATTAAGATAGAGTAGGATGCAAGACCGAACGAAGCAAGCTTGATAATATAATCGTAGCATACCTACTGGGGTCTATTAGATTTTCGGAAATAAGAGTTCAATATATTTGGGGAGTTTACAAGGGATGCAAATATTGATATGTGGATAGACGAGTAAATACGGGACATAAAGTAAATGTGCTCTACATGCGATTGTGACCAATGTGTTAAAATTACAGCGTTTACTCGCTAGGGGCACCCCCTGTAGGGTACGGACCAGGACAGCTTAGGTCATTGCTGGGAGAAAGCAGCAAGGGACGGGCTGGAACAAAATTATTATTATTTAGGGACTAATTTAAATCTACAGACTTTGCGGTGCTAGCTGGCTCGAACAAGGGTCGGGGCGGATATGGATTGGGACGTCGCGGCTCACAATGGTGCGCTGATACCTACGCTTATGTTCGGAAGTGAATGTTGGGTGTGGCAAAAGAAGCATGAAAGCAGAATCAATGTTGCGAAGCTTGTATGGTGTGACTATGAATGATAGGATGAAGAATAATGTGTTAAGACAACGGTGCGGTTAAAAAAATGTAGTGACTAAAAATTTAAAAGAGTATGCTTAGACGGTTTGGTCATAATGAGAGGATGAATGAAGGACGGCTTACAAAAGGTAACAAGACAGATATGAGTGGAAACGCCAGGAGAGGATGCCCTACGAGGACATATAGTGGTGTACCTTATTGGTGCTGTTCTTCAGAAAGGTATGTCATTGAAGTTCTTCTAACTAAACAAACAGAGACGTGTTGCTAGGGAGTTTGATGCGCCACTTCCCCTCAGCTCAAACACTATGAAGTAGTGAAGAGTGGGCTCTTTAAAGCTGTTTATAGACCTTCAAGAGAGTTGTTCCACAACTCAAATAAATAATGATTCTGCAGTTTTGATTCATCATCATCATCATTTCAGCCGTAAGACGTCCACTGCTGGACTTAGGCCTGCCCCAATTTGGGGGGCTTTGCCATAATCGCCACGCTTGGCAGATGGGTTGGCGATCGCAGTATGGTGGTAAAAAGCATAGAGAACGCTGCTGCCCATTCTCTAATAAGTCCCTTAGTCGCCTTTTACGACACCCACAGGAAGAAATGTGGTGGTGTTATTCTTTACGTCCGGCACCACACGGTACCCAGTTTTGAATACTCGTATCTATCCTTAATTAGTACCAATTAAGAATTATACATGATTCCCTCCGACGGGCTTTTAGAGGGTTTAAATGTTGTTGAATGTTCTTTGTCTCAGTTCTAAAATGCAGTCCTACTGACATGAACACGTGTCTTGCAGATATCTTGATGTGCGAGTGAACTTCCAGGTGATTAGGTAACCACATCTATTTGGACTGGTAGGGGCCATGTTCCCTTAAAAACATGATTCTGACTTTTTGCCGCTTGAACTAGCCACCCATTGCTATACAAGGACGGTGATTGCTGCAGGGAAAGCCGCTTTGTCATTTTTATCAGTTCGAGAGAACTGCTAGAGAGCACGTCTTCAAAAGACTTGTAGTCTAACAACTCAGTTGTATCACGTAATGGAAATGTTGTTTTCGGTATTTCCAGTGCTGATGTGAGGTAACGTGTGAATAACGACTGACCTAATACCTATTACGTTATCGTATGGTTAACCCATACATATAACAATATACTTTGCCTCCTTTTATTTTTTTTAGCTTTGTGGAAACATCCCAATATGTTTTCCTAGTTATAAATTCCTAAGTTTCTTTACCATTTCTTTTAATCATTTCCTTGCTCTATTGATGGCACATTGGAATTTTTTATATTTGGAATAAAATGGACTCAATTATCGGTGAAAGAGCTTCCAGTCTGGAGACGAACTCTACAGGGCCGTACGGGGTGGAGTGCGACCCGTTTCCCCTTTTTTTTTTTTTTTTTGGATGGGACTTCTCCCGCTCTGGGAGGAGCGGGAGGGCGTGTCAGACTTTTACTGACTAAAACCCACCCGTGTTCCTTCTGTTGCCCATGTGCTAGGGTCACGGTATCTCTTTCGAACAATCACGCGACCCCGGCAGGACCCTTCCCCCCCCCCCCCCTTTAGGGGGGAACCGACCTAAATAAGAAAAGCGAACATTTATCAGCCAAAGGTAATTCAATTCCTGCATGTTTTATTTGTTGATGTGCTAAAACTCCTGTCACGGTTTGTGGGTTCAAACCCCGCTTAAATAGTACATAGCTGATTGTAATGCTTTGGTGCTGATAATACGTGTAGAGCAGGGGTGGCCAACTTGATTAGACATAAGATCTACTGTTTACTAACGAAACCCTGTGCGATCTACCAATTACATACTTCTTGAAATCTTAAATGAAACAGCATTAGTACTCAATCATGTAGTATTTTTTATTGACCAGTCTTAGGAGTTTCTTTTCAACGTCGTAACTCCGGTAGTCTCTGTCGTCAACTGTCAACTGACTGAGACGTGACACGGGATGGATTGACACACGCCCCTCCCCCGCATCCCACAGGCTTCCTGCTTATTGGTCATCGCGTGCCGAAAACAAAAGACTGTACTGCGTAGAATAGAGGATAAATATCGTGACGGAACAACGATTGAAAAATGATACAAGATGATGCTGCAGTAGTTGGTTGCGCAGTCTGGTATACTTATTTATATTTTTTGCCTTGCCACGATCGACTGGACTAATAGTCGCGATCGACCGGTCGATCGCGATCGACCGGTTGGCCACCCCTGGTGTAGAGGGTTCGACTCCCACATGTATTGACGTATTTTAAAGTAGGTATGTAAATCATTGATTATTTCTTGGGTTCCTGTGCTAAAGAAAGGGTTCGTCTCCCTGCAAACGTGAGTTTTATATGTTACAGTTTGTGAATATGAAAAACTTAACTTGACACGCTACCACGGTGTCGAAATTTGTTTGTGCGTTTGATATTTATTGGTGACTTTGTGTGGAGTAAGTTACTATATTCCCTCAAGGAAAAGTCAGAAATGTATTTTCATACGTCCACCACGGATACCTTCATTTCCATATTTTTGTTTTGTACTCCAGGTATACTCTCTTCAGAGTACGCCTGAGGTACAAAACAAAATTCAAACATAAAAATAAATTTGTGATTTCCAAGTTCCACGATAAATAAGATTACACCGGCGCAGCATCGGTCGTACAACACGAGTACACGAGCACGAGTACGAGTCTATTACTGTTCCTACCATAATTATGTATGTATATACTAAGCAATATTATGAATGTAAAAAACTTATAACTAAATGGATAAAACAACTCACCTACGACGACACCGAGGCCCTCTTGCAGCACACATCATAACTCACTCATTTATGCATACACTTACTCCTATGTACCACATGTACACTTACACACCACACATACACCCCACACACACATATCACACATACTCAACTCACTTGTAACATTACACAAAACAATTTAAATTTCTCTTTTATTTTTTTTAATTTACCATGTCGAATTTATATGTATAAATAGTAAATACCGGATTTTGTATGTACATTACTTGAATCTAAGTTGCGGAAGAGTGGAGTGTCCTAACACAGGCAATTGTTTGCTTAAAAGGACACTCCTACCACTAGTTTTGTTGTACAAATCTTGTTAAAGAAAATAAACTATTTGTATTTGTATTATGCTTAGATACGGGTGTGCACTGTTCTGTATTTATTGTCCCCGGATTTGCAAAAAGACCTTATAGCCGTATGGTGCCCGACGTTAAAAAAAAGGCACCATCGCATTTCTACCCGCAGGTGTCGTAAAAGGCGACTAATGGATTTACTAGAGAATGGGCAGCAGCTTTCTCTACGCATTTTAGCACCATACTGCGACCGCCAACCCGCCTACCAAGTGTGGCGATTATGGCAAACCCCCCCCCCCCCCCATTTAAAAGAGGCATATGTCCAGCAGTGGAGGTCTTTCAGCTGGAACGATGATTACCTTCTAGTATTTAGATAAATCCGAGAAGACTCCTCCGATACACACATAAATAGAACATTAATGCTACAAGAAGCATAAATGTATAATCTCAATTATAGAGGTATACACTTTAATGGACATTCCCCAAAGATCTTCAATCAATGTGATCTTGATTTAGTTCAATGATTTTATTACTGTTACGAGTTTAATAAGATGTTTAAAGGTTAATTCAATCGAACAGTCTGGAACGTTCGGTCTAACTAAATCAAAAGAGAGCGAAGATTAGGAAGTTAAGTTTTCAATAGTTTTATGTAGGACACTCGTAAAGAAATTTAAGAATTCTTGAGCAACTTCTTTGCTTTCGCAAACGATTCCTGTGTGTGTTTAATAAGAATTGTGCTTTTTGTTCCAGTTCGTTCCAATGGCCAGCGTCTTCGCCCATGTCGAAAATTATCCCACGGGAACGTACTACTGCCATAAAAAGAAAGAAAGAAAGAAAATTGCGTTTTTTGGCATTATATCATTTTAAAATAAAACCTTAAAAAACCGGCCAAGTGCGAGTCGGACTCGCGCACCGAGGGTTCCGTACAAACCTGCAGGTCATCATCATCATCATTCGTCATCATCGTTTATGAAATGAAATGTTTTTTTTTTTTTTTAATTTTTATATTTGTGTTGACTGAATGAAAGGTAAATTGTGGTTTACGATTTATGACGTATTAAAAAAAAAACTACTAACTAGATCTCGTTCAAACCAATTTTCGTTGGTAGTTTTCATGGTAATGTACATCATATATTTTTTTTAGTTTTATCATTCCCTTATTTTAGAAGTTACGGGGGGCGGGACACACATTTTACCAATTTGGAAGTGTCTCTCGCGCAAACTATTCAGTTTAGAAAAAAATGCTATTAGAAACCTCAATTTCATTTTTAAAGTCCTATCCATAGATACCCCACACGTAAGGGTTTGATGATTTTTTTTTTTTTGTGTTTCAGTTCTATGTATGGGGAACCCCAAATATTATTGTTTTAAAAAAAAATGATACTAGAAACCTCAATATCATTTTTGAAGACCTATCCATAGATACCCCACACGTAAGGGTTTGATGAAAAAAAAATTTTTGAGTTTCAGTTCTATGTATGGGGAACCCCAAATATTATTGTTTTTTTTTCTATTTTTGTGTGAAAATCTTAATGAGGTTCACTGAATACATCTACTTACCAAGTTTCAATAGCACAGCTCTTATAGTTTCGGAGAAAAGTGGCTGCGACATACTCGGACAGACAGACAGACAGACAGACAGACAGACATGGCGAATCTATAAGGGTTCCGTTTTTTGCCATTTGGCAACGGAACCCTAAAAAGTATCCTATGCGTTAATTTCATCCAAATCCCATTTGCCATTCTTCCGTGATTCAGGAACAAACATACAAACTTACACATCTTATATATATAAAAATGTTATGTTGGTTTGTGTACGCTTCAAAAACTCAAAAAGTTCTGCACCGATCGAGCTGAAATTTTGGCATGAATTATAATCCGCATCAAGGATTGTTTTTACTTATTTTTTGCATCAATCACATATCTGCGACCGCGAAAAAACAGTTTTTAGGGTTCCGCACCTCAAAAGGAAAAAGCGGAACCCTTAAAGGATCACTTTGTTGTCCGTCCGTCCGTCCGTCCGTCCGTCTGTCAAGACCCTTTTTCTCAGGAACGCGTGGAGGTATCAAGCTGAAATTTATACCAAATACTCAAGTCTATTGTCCCTTGGAGCTGTGAAAAAATCAAGCATCTAAGCTAACGCAATCAAAAGATATAGCCGTTTATACCGCAAATTTCCACAAATTTTCGAAACTCGCAAGGGAATCAAAACCTAAAGGGTACTTCCAGTCGATCTAGAATTTTGAAATTTGGTACGAAGCAACGTCTTATAGCACAGATAAAGGAAAAATTGCGAAAACCGTAAATTTTTAGTTAAATCATATAATAAACAGAACAAAACACAGACCGAAATAAAACCAAGCCAAAACTACGACTCGGTTGTCGTGATGGGTGAATTTTTACTTATATACCTACAGGTTTGTACGGAACCCTCGGTGCGCGAGTCCGACTCGCACTTGGCCGGTTTTTTAACGATCAGCTGTGTACCAATGACCGCGCCATCTGCCGGAAGCGAGGAAAACACTCGCTGACAACCGCAATAGTAATGGCGCAGTCACATGAGAAACAATATTCGTTTTCATTTCTCAACCATTCAATCACAATGTGCCACAGCGAAGCGTGGCAGGGTACAGCTAGTTTATAATATAAGTAGAATTTGTCAAACCGTCTTTATATTTGTTGCACGAAACATAACTAAAGACAAATCTCAAGATTCTTATGAGCTGAGTTCGCACTGTCTTGACTTGAAACATATTCAACAGACATATTTTATAGAATATTGTCTCGTTTGCGTTCATACTGTTGTCTGTCGTCCATCCGTGTTCATCAATCCGTGTGGTACCGGTGGTAAAGAGTAGCAACCTCCCATTTCTTCACATGTGTGTCGCAAAAGGCGATTAAGCGATTTACTAGAGAATGGGCAACAGCGTTCTCTATGCATTCAACCACCATACCGCGATCGCCGATCTGCCTGCCAAGCGTCAAGATTATGGCAAAACCCCACAAATTGGTGAAGGCATATGTCCAGCAGTGCATGTTTTTCGGCAGAAAAGATAAAGATGAAGTTATTGCCTGTTCGTGTCTAAAAACTGTGTCTATAGCTTGTATTTAGTGCAAGGTTTAGTGTTTTCCAACTATACGGTAAATTTCGAAACACTTGATAATAAATAAATAAATAATAATATCTTAGGACAACCAACACAACGTTATCTGATCCCAAACTAGGCAGAGCCTGTACTATGGTAACCAGACAACTGATAAATTATATATTTCTAAATACATACATATTATAGATAAATTACACCCAGACACAGAACAAATAATTGAGCTCATCACACAAAGATTTCTCCTGGGTGGGAATCGAACCCACGACCTCAGTCTTAGAAGTCAGGGTTACTAACTACTAGACTAACAGGCCAGTCAAATGGATGAAAAGAGTCGAGAGGGAACAAAGACCAAAGAAAAGATGGATGGATTATGTGGTGGATGACAGGCATAGCAGAGATTTTTTACGCCAAATAATTTGGGACAGGAGTAGACCGCTCATTTGTTTATTTGAAGGTCAATCATTTACAAAAATTTCAATAATACAAGAATATTTTTCATTATGAATTATTTCGTAATGACTTTACCACCATTTATTATTACGAACAATGCTTGAACTATGACTGGTACTGGCTACATGTGGAGGAGTTTTAGGTCTGGTGTCTGGTCTGGTTTAGCGTGCAAAGCCGGTGTTCCGCACTCACATCGCCCGATGATCTTGTCACTGTACAAGAAAACACAATCGCATGAATGCTCCGCCCGGGTTGCGCTGCACTGCCACTTGTGTCTGCAGTACTTGCTCTTAGCTGTGAACAAACGATCCAGCATTCAATCAAAACGTGCGTTAGGCTCAAATTCAATTAAACTTTGGCGCAAGAAAAATATAGTCGGAGAAATTAATTGCTTAATCATATAACCACACTGCAACGCAACAATTTTTCAATGGTTTGCATGGAACCTCAGTGGTTCTATTCTGTTACTATTTTTACACGCTTTATATTAGCTTCACTTGTATGTTTGTATATTTGTATGTTTGTTTGTAACCGACTCCTTATAGCGCGATTTTGACCCACTTTAAACGACCCGATTTCATTCAAACTTTGCACACCTGTCAAGGACTGATGACAATGCAATAATTTCATAAATTTGTGCCAATATCCTTGCCAGGGTTACCAGGACAGCAAAAAAACTGTCTTCGAAAACTACGCTGACATACGTCACAAACTAATTTGTGCCATTATCCTTGCCAGGGTTACCAAGACAGCAAAAAAACTGTCTTCAAAAACTACGCTGACATACGTCACAAACTACGCTGACATACGTCTCAAAATTCGAAACACTAAAAAATAGAAAATAAATAATAGTAAAAAAAAAAACCTAAAAAACACGCTTCCATTGAAAACCAAACTAAAAAGTACAAAATAATGGAAAATAAATAATAGTTTAAAAAAACTAAAAAACACGCTTCCATGGAAAACCAAACTAAAAAGTACAAAATAATGGAAAAAAAGCGTGCGTTTTGAGACGTATGTCAGCGTAGTTTGTGACAGTTTTTTTGCTGTCCTGGTAACCCTGGCAAGGATAATGGCACAAATTTATGAAATTATTGCATTGTCATCAGTCCTTGAAAGGTGTGCAAAGTTTGAATGAAATCTGGTCGTTTAAAGTGGGTCAAAATCGCACTGTAAGGAGTCGGTTACAAACAAACATACAAATATACAAACATACAAATATACAAACATACAAGTGAAGCTAATATAAAGCGTGTAAAAAGCGTGGGGTGCCTGATATCAATAATACCTAAAAAAGCACCCCACGCTTTTTTTTCCATTATTTTGTACTTTTTAGTTTGGTTTTCAATGGAAGCGTGTTTTTTAGTTTTTTTTTAACTATTATTTTTATATTAACCGGCAAGCAAACCTATTGCTGACTATTTTGCCAATGTCAAAAGTGAGTAAAAATGTTATTTAAAAAAAAAGAACAACTGAAGACTTAATAAAAATAACGTCGATTGATACAATTGAACACAATGTAGTTAATTACACACATTTCATGACACTATAAAAGAAAGACAGTTAAGATTGAAATGTTTCAGGGAATTTACTTACAAATTAAGTTGGTTGATCATCATTTCAGCCGTAAGCTATCCACTGCTGGACTTAGGCCTCCCCCAATTTGGGGGGCTTTGCCATAATCGCCACGCTTGGTAGGCGGGTTGGCGATCGCAGTGTGGTGGTAAAATGCATAGAGAACGCTGCTGCCCATTCTCTAGTAAGTCCCTTAGTCGCCTTTTACGACACCCACAGGAAGAAATGGGGTGGTGTTATTCTTTACGTCCGGCACCACACGGCGCGGTACTCGGTAGTTGGTTAATAGTCAATCGCAAAATGATAAATTTCCCTGACTTCACACTGTTTTTTTTTTTACGTAAATCTACAAGGGATCCAAAGAAGTTTATATTTAGGTATGAAAGGTACAATTAAACCTCCTTTGAAAATTTCTAAGACAACAAAAAAGGGTAGTGGACAGTTTTCGAGAAATCAATTAGTAATGTGACTGACTCTTCATATGACCAGAGGGCTGGCCTATTTTTAGGTCAAAGAATCAGCATTGCCATCCAACGTGGCACCGCTGCCAGCCTTCTGGGCACTTTTCCCACCGACAGTGATGCGGACGAATTCTTTGATGCCCAGTGAGCTCTTCCCCCCCCCCCCTTTTTTTTTCTTCTTTACCTTTATTTAATTGTGTATAATTATTTATTTTAGTGTTATTTTGTGGATTGTATTTAAGTTAGTACGTTATAAAGTGAACTTGTAAATAAATTTTTGGTGTCAATAAATAAATTAGTAATGTTCCTGTGGTTTTATTTTAATTAAAATATGAATATTTCAGCGTAATAAACGATTTTGTATAACGCAATTAAAATTTGGCTGTTAAAGTGGCATACATGCATTGAAGTATATTACAGTACATATTTTGGTTTGGGTGTCGGCCCCAACTTTTTTTTTTTTTGGATGGTAAATCATCAAATGACTTCTCCCGCTCTGGGCGGAGCGGGAGGGCGTGTCAGACTTTTACTGACTAAAACCCACCCGTGTTCCTTCAGTTGCCCATGTGCCAGGGTCACGGTATCTCTTTCGAATAATCTCGCGACCCTGACAGGGTCGGCCCCGACTTACGAGTTAATTGTGGTTTCCAACCCAGGAGGGCGCTTTACTTTGTGTAAATAATTTCATCACCACTGCACACTGCTTTCAAATCGGTGAAGGAAAAATACATAATGAGGAAACCAGCATGTCCTAGAACCAAAATTCGTAGACATGTGATACAACCATACACTCCCTCTCGAATAGAGTAGGCTTGTGCCCCAGCAGTGGGATCTTAAACGCTGATTATGTTATGGGGCACATTTGGTAATAATAACCCAATGGGACGGACGGACGTACAGCGGAAAACAATCCACTTTGCTTCCGTCCGTCCCACTGGAGTGTACTACGTGAGCTCGACAAATGGATGTGCGAATAACACTTGTGCGACAAAACTTTACTGCGACTCACCATAGTTCGAATGCACGCTTGTGCGACGCACTAAATCTAGTCGTTTCTAGCACTCGCCGGCCGCTGCCGCGGCACCGCTCGGGTCGTGCGTAGGAGGTCGCAGTTTTAACCTAACCTAGTGTACTACGTGAGCTTGAGTGTGTCGCACAAGCGTGCATTGGAACTATGGTGAGTCGCAGTACAGTTTTGTCGCACATCACTTTGTCGAGCTCACGTAGTACACTCCAGTGGGAGTGTGTATGAAACATTTGAAAATTGAAATATACGAGCAACCTACCATTCCCTTTTTCAACCAACAGGAATACAGTCAACAGCACGAATGTTAAATTAAATGACCTCATCACACAGGTTATTCTCATGATCACAATCAACAACACAGTACCAACATTTTTCCTCTAAAGTCAATTAAATAGAGGAAACACATACACCGATGTACCATGCAAATCGATTATTATGATTTGCGTTAGCTATTTGTATTCAATTTAAAATTACTGACAAACAATCAACTCGTGACATCAGTGGTAGCAGCAGACTTAGCATGAGCACCGTTTAGTCAGAAGAGTAGACAAAAATGAAGTTCTGTATAAACAGTACGATAGCAGCAAAGTAGAGAAGAAGTCAACTTTTTACGAATTTCTAAATTTTTACTGATATTATTCTAAAATCAAAAGAAACCTATTAAACTGACGTTCTGCAGTACTGGCCATTTCAAAGCTATTTTTTTTTTTGTTTGTCTTCGAATTCTTATTTCAAATTAATTTTATTTTAAAAACATGGAATTCTTTTGTCATCGCATTTGAATCTTCTTCGTCATCATGGGTACGGTAAAAATTCGACTAATTATGAAATATGAATACCGTCGTGATAGCAACGCGATACAAACGGCACACAATATCAACGACGTTTGTTTTAGTTGTCTTTATATTAAAGACAACTAAAACAATTTTTCTCTCTCACAATGTCGAAGTACCATAGTTTGGAACAAAAAACGAGAATATGTGTTTGAATGGCTAAGGTGTACTAGATACCAACGACTATGGAAGGACCGTGGGCCCTTGCCTAATTAGTGTTTTGTATTTACAAGAAAAAATAAGGAACTTCGTTCCAAAAACGTCAGGGGGTTAATTACACGCTCAATAATGGGCCCCCTGAAACCGTCGCTAGCACATAGTGACGTAGCAACATGGGGATAACATATTTACATAATTATACCGGATGACATTTTTTACCGTCTCGACCTTCATATGGTGTGTAACTAGAATATAAGGCAGGAAGGCCTTCAGATTCATTGCAGGTGACTAAAGGAGCGTGGGACGCGGGCGGACGGGGATGCGTATGCGGCTCGTGCGCCTGCGAAAGATCAATGAGGCTGCCTATCGGCCGGCCGCGCTACGAAATCATTGATACATGCCGCGCATTGAGTAGGGTGCGTATGTTTTGAGTTCCGATAGATTTTAATTGTTTATTTTTGTTTTTTTTTCCAAATTTCTGTTTTTATTGTTCTAGTATGAAAATGTTACTTTAAATGTGTATTATTTATTGCCAGATCAATTTCATTACATCTTATTCAAAAATAAGAATAATAAAAATTTCTATGCCAAAGGCTTCTACTCCGTTCACCTATTACCCCTATTTTTTTTCAAGACGTTAAAAAATGTCACCCGGTATAATGCAAAAGATAAAGCAACTTGTTTATCCAAAACTAACTTCGTTATCAGTCGTTCCTAATTATATGTCCACAACGTATGTTACGCAAGGTTTCCCCAGCTTGGTATTCTCAGTAATCCGATTAAAAATATGTGTAATTTCTTTACCTATCAAGTTATTAAAAAAAATATGTGTTTGCATGCTGTGTCTGTCGCTTAATGTGGTTCACTTGGTATGTACGAGTATTTTGGCTTGTGTTAATTTGGATAGAACAATAAATAAATAACATAACATAAACCAGCCTATAATGTTCCCACTGCTGGAACACAGGCCTCCTGTCTTCAAAAGGGAGTGGCCGTAATCCAGGCGCGGTCGCAGCCCAAGATTTTGGGGGGGGTCACCATGAGTGCCGAGTAATACTTTTAGGAAGGTACACCATGGTCTAGTCGTCGCAAGTGCTACTGCTGAGCTTGAGGTTAACGGTTCGATTCACAGGTCAGTTAGTGTTTTTGGGTTTTCCATCGGTAATTTCTCAGAAGCAACCCGGAGTCTGAATCTGTACCCGGTGGCTGGTAGTAGGCTCGCCCAATATGACATGGGATTTATAGAGAACTGGTGAAATTTCGAAAGACTATTTAAAGGTACTCCTCCGCTTAACCCTTCGGGAATCAAATAAATAAATCAAAGACGTTATTTTATGTACATCTTCAGCTCATAATCTATACAAATAAATAAAATTGGAGTGTCTGTTTTTAATATTAAGATAACCACTTTTTACTAAGTGTATATGGATGTATACACGATACATATACCAAAACAACATTTTTTACAATTTTTGTCTGTCTGTCTGTCTGTCTGTCTGTCTGTCTGTCTGTCTGTCTGTCTGTCTGTTTGTTCCCGCTAATCTCTGAAACGGCTGGACCGATTTTGACGGGACTTTCACTGGCAGATAGCTGATGTAACAAGGAGTAACTTAGGCTATTTTTATTTTAGAAAGATTCTTTCTTCTTTTATTTTAGAAAAAAATAACTATCTTCGAAAACTACGCTGACATACGGCTCAAAATTCGAAAAACCCTGGCTGAATCCTACGAAATAGATCAAAATAATGTACCACAGTATTGTACACCTTAAAAAGGCCTACAAAAATGTCCTCAATGGTATATGTCTATCTCTTAGGCATAACCCACAATAACCATTTTTTATCTTTTACTTTTTACGAGAAATAAGGGCTTATTTACGAAGCGATTTTAAGCAATACAGCATTAATCGTTATCCAATTAAGTACCTTAAATACATTGTGCATTTAATATAGATCAATATGGCCCTTACAGCATGTAATTTAAATGAATATCTTAGAAGATATTAGAGATTTAAAAAGTGGGCGCAGAGCGCGTTGGCAGCGGTCGGGTAAAGTAGGATTGTAATTCATATTACTTTGCCTTCATAGTAATTGCGAATATCATGTGTGTTCATTATACTCAAAATAAACCTAATAGTATTATTTCAAGTAAGAGACCGCGGAATAGCCTAGATGTTTAGATTTTTGGATGTTTGTTTCTCAATGATGCAAAGACGGCCAAACGGATTTAGATCGAATTTGGCACAAAGATATATTATATCATGGATACGTAACAGATAGGATACCTACTTTATCCCGGTAGTAGGTTCCCGGCTGATATTTTCCGACAGCTATACGGGCCAAGCCACTGGCAAAAGTACTATTCCTATAATATTATGTTCGGTGTCTGGTAAATGATTGAGTGTCTGTATAGGTAAAATAGGAGCGTTAAGAAAAACCAGGAGGACTTATATTCAACTAAAACCAAGCCCTATGTCACAGTCTTCTTACTCTGAATACTATTACTTTTATTTTAAAAACACCAACACACATGATGTTCTCATAAACTATGAATCCTAAGTAATATGAGTTATAATCCTACTACTAATAATATTATATATATGAAAATATGTATGATTGGGTGTTAGTTTCTCAATCACGCAAAAATGTCTGAATGGATCTGCATCGAAAATAGCACACAGAGTCTATATTACCTATATAACCTGGAATAACACATTCTTATCGCGGTAGTACGTCCTCTTGCATTAATTTCCGACATCCACGCGGGCGAAGCTGCGGGCAAAAGCTAGTTACTGATAATATTCAGGGACACCGTTTTTGTATGGGGGAGGGGATATTAAAAATGCTGGCAAATTGTTCGCAGCACTTTTTGATAAATAAATAATTGACATTAGAACAGCACTAGACTACTTAGGGCGAGAAGAACGGGCGAAGCGAGCTCGAAAATTTTAATAACCCTCTTCATTCTGGTTAGTTTTTGTTATATATTTTCAAAGAGAAATAGGAGTTAAACTGTCGACTTTTTGCTAGGATGTCCCTGCCAACCATGAGAATGCTTAATGGTAGAGCGAACGAAGCGAGGTTGAAAATTTTAACAACTTGCCTCGTTCAGGTTAGGTTCTTTTATGATGTTTTCAAATAGAAATTGGAGTTACATTGTCGACTTATAAAGGATATCCCTGCCAACCATTAGAATGATAAATGCTAGAGCGAGCGGAGCGAGCGCGAAAATTTTACAACCGGCCTCGTTCAGGTTACATTTTTTTATGTTTTCAAACTGAAACAGGAGTTACATTGTCAACTTATGGCCAGAATAGCCCTAGCAACTATGAGATTATTGAATGCAAAGGCGAGCGAAGTGAGCTCGATAATCTTAATTACTCTCCTCTTTTAGGTTTAGTTTTATTTGATATGTATGTATATTCAAAAAGAAGTAGCAGTCACATCGTTGACTTATGCCAGGAAAGTTCAGGAACCTAGGAGAATTATGGATGTAAGAGTGAGCGTAGCGAGCTCAAACATTTTTGCCCACGCTCGGATAGGTTAGATTTTCTTTTGATCATTCCAAAAGAACCGGGAATCATTTGCTTGGTAGGTCTATGAAGAAAAGGTCAAGTATCAAGAGAATGTAGAATGCAAGACCACAAATTTATTTAAAACTGGAGTGTATCATTCAGGCTCTCGACTCTTTGGGGGGATCATGACCCCTAGGTCCCCCCCCCCTCGGACCGCGCCTGCCGTAATCTACCTAACGTGCTCAGTTCTTCTTTTGTTAACCGACTTCAAAAAAAGGAGGAGGTTATCAATTCGACTGTTTTTTTTAATGTTTGTTACCTCATAACTTTTGACTGAGTGAACCGATGTTGATGATTATTTTATTTGAAAGCTGGTACTTCCCGAATGGTCCCATTTTAATTTGGTTCCATTAGGACAATCGGATCCATGTGAAAACCATATAAGTCTTACATTAAGTATTTGCGGCGACAAATGAACGAATAACGTGATTAGATTAGTGCGGGGTATCTACCATAACTAAAAAGTTAAAAATAAAAGTTAGAAAGTCGGTTGTTATTTTTTCAAGGACATGACGATTGCCTCACGGTTTTTTCCTTCACCGTTTTGAGAGCAATGGTGACGAAATTAATAACACAAAGTAAAGCACCAACCTGGTCTCAAACCCACAACGAGTTGCAGATTACTAAATCGAGGCCACTGAGTCACGGCTGAATTGCCACTGCTCCCAACACTTAGCCAGAGCTGCTCATAATTACGCTCAAAAAAAAAAATAGTTTATATATATTCTATTCCTACCGTTCCGTTCGTTATATGAGCTTATTTCCAAAGAGTCGTCAATAGTTGCGTTTATCTTAAAAACACATCATTACATCATGGCGTACCGCAAACATCAAAGGATAGTCGCATGTTATTTTTTTATCAGATAGGGTTGCCAGGTCATAAAACCGAAAAGCCGGACAGACCTTCCAGTTTAGCCGGAAAGGGTAAAAAGGCCGGACATCATTAATTGTTTAGTCTTAAAAAAAACTAAACATAAGACTAATGAACTAAATACACTTTAAAATCTTTGTAACATAAACTAATTAATATAAAGACTGGCCTGTTAGTCTAGTGGTTAGTGACCCTGACTGCAAAGACTGAGGTCGTGGGTTCGATTCCCACCCAGGACAAATCTTTGTGTGATGAGCACAATCATTTGTTCTGTGTCTGGGTGTAATAAATTATCTATAACATTTGTATGTATTTAGAAATATATAAGTATATTTATCAGTTGTCTGGTTGCCATAGTACAGGTTCTGCCTAGTTTGGGATCAGATAACGTTGTGTTAGTTGTCCTAAGATATTTATTTATAATATACTTATTATTTTAAATTTTTGGTTTGCTTCGCTAACTTGCGCTAGCAATACAAGGTGGGGTGAAAACAATAATGATCATATTTTAAAAAGTCTACCAAAAAGCCGGGCAGGCCGGACACCATCTAATTTAGCCGGACATGCAACTAAAAAGCCTGACTCTGTCCGGCTTTATCCGGACGCCTGGCAACCTTAATCAGACACCATCATCATTCTTCTGCCCTTATCCCAATATATTTGGGGTGGGCGCAACATGTCTTTGCCTTCCACACTCATAGCTGGGCATTAACTCGTTAATCCGTTAATCGTTAATTAACGAAGTTAACATTTTGATTAACGGTTTAACTTTTAAGTTAATTTTTAAAAATGTTAACGGACACGTTAACTTCCGTTAATATGCAGAAGTCCGTTAATCGTTAATCCAATGCCTACTATTTACCGCACAGCACCGCGGCGCGGCGCGAAAAACTGGCTTAGACAAGTATGAAACGACGAAGATATTTTAACACCAAAACGAGCCTCGCTTTCAGACGAGAACTTCAACATGTTATGTTCATGAAGGGGATAATGCACCTTATGGCCGACGATTAAATCACACATTTGAATTATACAAGTATTTTGTTTTGTTCCTAACCTGTTAACTTCCAGACCCAAAACCAACAGGTTTTATTAGTTCACTAACGCAACGATATAAAATGCAATTTTACACATATTAACGGATTAACGATTAACGTTAACTTGCGTTAATTCTTCCGAAATGTAACGCTTTAACGTTTAACGAAGCTAACTGTTTTTGTAGCGGATTAACGATTAACGAAGTTAACTATTCGATTAACGGTGCCCAGCTATGTCCACACTTCTTTATGAGTCGTCATCTCAGTAGCCACCCCCTTTCTATCAATATCAGGGTTCCAAAACAAATGCAGATATTACTAAAATTTTAGAAGATGCTGTGGAATCAGTAAACTCAGCCAATATGTTTTTTAGTACAGTCGGCAAAAACTTGGCCGATGCCATCATATCAGAGCTAAAAGTTACTGAAAAGCAACTGGCGAACGACATAAAACTGAAAAGTTCTTCCGGAAACTCATTCTTTTTTACCCCTACTGATCCGAAAGAAATAATATAAATCTATACTTCTATACGTAGGGTGGGGGGAAGCACCAACAGTATCTAGAGGGTGTTTGCTGAAAAGCTGGATGGGCCTACCATGGGTAGGTTTATCCAGCTTCATGTATTGCATGGAGCTTGATGAAACTATCTGTGGTCGATATATTTTCATCTTGTTTTGTTTTTCTAAGAATAAGTATACTAACATAGTTTATTAGATAATTTAGTCTCTAACACAATTTGGGCTCATGTAGTCTGTTAATAATAGATTTTTATCTTTTTATATTTAATAATAATATTATAAAGCTGAAGAGTTTGTTTGTTTGTTTGATTGAACGCGCTAATCTCAGAATCTACTGGTCCGAATTGAAAAATTATTTTTGTGTTGGGTAGCCTATTTATCGAGAAAGGCTGTGATGTTGATGACCTATAGGTTACATAACATCACGCTACAACCAAGAGGAGCGGAGCAGTAATGAAAAAAAATGCAAAAATGGGGAAAATCGCACGGGTAGGCGATTCGACGCGACGGGAAGGGTCGGGGAAACAAGAAAGGAGATGTTTCATTTTTATATGGGGCTCCGGCCATAACGTGTACCGTTTACCGAAGCTGGGTAAATTACTCATGAATAGAATAAAGTAACATTTTTTTCATAATATCAAATGGTTTTTATGTACAAAATAAAAATTAAAAATGTTTGACGTTTGTCCTAAGAGTGATTATTTTGAATTCATTTAGAAACACACTTCAAGAATGGAGACTAAAGATTTTTGTAACGATGAAATGGTCACACTTAATTATGTTTACTCAAAAATATTTACACGAGAATAATAGTAATTTATTTTTAACACTACAAGAATACACACATTTTTTGATTATTTTCTACTTAACATTGATTTGATGAGACATGATTTCAGAACGAATGAAGTCTGCAAGCAAACGAGACGCCATGTTGAATAAAACATGGTAATAATTGAAAAACTATTATATTTTGTACACAACAAATCAGGCGCAAATTAACCAGGAAATATTTTTCCCTAATTTGTAGTATTTTTTCCTCTTTTTGGATAAATGTATTTATCAACTGAATATGCATTCTTTTGGCTGAATGTACATCTGATGGCCGAAAATGAAACATCTCCTTTAACGCGGACGAAGTTGCGGGCAGAAGCTAGTTTTTGATAACCTAAAAAGAAGCTCAGCCCCATGCAATGACATGATCAACAATAAAATTTTAAAACAATGTAAATTGACTCTTGCTCTGTATTAGCTCACTTATTTAATCTTAGCATGTCAACCGGTGTCTTTCCAAATTGTCTCAAAGTAGCCAATGTCTGCCCTATTTTTAAATCTGGTCCAAAATTATTTTACTAATTGTATAAATGTGTAGCAATAGCATCCTCTATAGTTACAAGTACAAATTATTTCCTCAAGTGATTGATAATATAATTTGTAACAGGTAAATCATTAAATCGCATGACGATTTCAAAGAAATGTATGTGCTAGGGCTATGAAAATAAGATTCAAAATCATATCCGCCTACGAAAATTCTTAACCATGCCATGCCTAGCCGACTGGTGAACGCCCTTCGGAAGTGACACGTTCTAAACTGAATGCTTAGTAGAAATATATTAACTGAAGTAAAATATTAACTAGTACTAGGCGATAAGTATGTAGGTTAAGTGCATGTATGTTGGAAGAGGCAGATAAGACGTTGTACGAAAGTTGACGAAGCAATTGAAGTACGTCATTTGCTACGTCACGTTTCCTGTAACTAAACACATTACTCATAAAGATTGATTTATCATAACATGCATTTACACACAAAACAAAAAATAAAGAACAGGAAAAAAACAACAACAATAAAGCAGTATTTCTGAATGAAATCTTAGTCTTTATTTATCAGAAATGGCTAACGGGCCATCCAAAGACGATAATGTCCTAATTAGTTGTTCCCATGGTGACCATCACTGCTCACCATCCAGAGTTGAAAATCAGAGGCGCGCGTGGAACACTACGCGCCGTCGCGTCGACCCGAGCTTGGTCCTTACCGGGCGGCGAGCTACCCATTGCTCACCGCCCGCAAGCTCGCGCCTACGGTGGCCGGGATTCAGCTATCGACTCCCGACGCCCGGGGCGTCTCCTCCTGCGGCGGCTAGGGACGCGAGGGCGCAGAGACTGCCACTCCCTCACGCGCCCGCCTCTTCCTTCGCGAGCATTACTGCTTCGCAGAAGGAGGTGACGGCTTCCCATGCCCTCTCGCTCCGTACCATGGCTCGCACCAGGGCCGGACGCGAGAGATCGCTACCGCCGATCGCCTCCACGAGGACACGGTGGTGCTCCGCCTAAGCTGGGCACACTTCCACCGTATGCTCCACCGTGTCCTCTAGACGATCCTCACAATGGAAACACCCGGGCGTATCCTCCCGCTTTATCCTGAACAGGAACCCACCGAAGCAACCATGCCCGGTGAGAACCTGCGTCAGGCGGAAGGTGAGGACGCCGTGACGCCTCTCTATCCACTCCTCGAAGAGGGGACTTACCGCCGTAATTGTGGCGTGCCCGGCGCTGGGTTGCGACAATCGTACCCGCCATGTC
Source organism: Aporophyla nigra (assembly GCA_947507805.1). Taxonomy (NCBI): domain Eukaryota; kingdom Metazoa; phylum Arthropoda; class Insecta; order Lepidoptera; family Noctuidae; genus Aporophyla; species Aporophyla nigra. The sequence goes on from OX382305.1 coordinate 6,514,239, forward strand.
GCCATGAGATCCTGCCAGAGCTCTGTCCGCCGTGCCGCGATTTGTCGCGGCACCGGAGTTTCGCCCCGGCGTTTCGCCTCCTCGCGCCACTCCCACATGTGGGCAAGGACCTTTGCCACCAGATCCCATAGCGGCACTCCGGCAAGGGACCATAACCACTCCCACAAACGGGACAACCTCCCTCTGTAAAGGTTTTACCTTGCTCGGAAGTTGTGACTGTTTTATTATTATTGTTTGTTAGTAATATTGAAACAGATGTTGACGTCGGTGAGGGGCTTGTGGCTAAGTAATAACAGCCGCACGGATCGATCGATCAGGTTAAGTTACGCTTGCCACGGTTGGTAGTCGGATTGGTTCCCATCTTTACATACCAAGACCCCTCCGTGCCTTGGAAAGCACGTTACGCCTTTGGTCCCGGCTGTTTTTCGTAGATCTTTGACAGTCGTTACGGGTCGTCAGAGGCCCGCAAGTCTGACAACCAGTCTTAGCAAAGGGTATCGTAAGACCCAGTAACTGGGTTCATTATCAGTTCAGCCGCAAGCCGTCCACTACCGGACATAGGCCTCCCCTAATTTGGGGGGATTTGCCATAATCGCCACGCTTGGCAGGCGGGTTGGCGATCGCAGTATGGTGGTAGAATGCATAGAGAACGCTGCTGCCCACTCTCTAGTAAGTCCCTTAGTCGCCTTCTACGACACCCACGGGAAGAAATGGGGTGGTGTTATTCTTTACGTCCGGCACCACACGAGAGCCGAACATCTGTTTCAATATTACTAACAAACAATAATAATAAAACAGTCACAACTTCCGAGCAAGGTAAAACCTTTACAGAGGGAGGTTGTCCCGTTTGTGGGAGTGGTTGTGGTCCCTTGCCGGAGTGCCGCTATGGGTAACTGGGTTGTGGAGGTCAGATAGGCAGTCGCTCCATTTAAAATACTGGTATTCAGCTGCATACCGTTAGACTGGAAGCTGACCCCAACATAGTTGGGAAAAGGCTAGGCAGATGATGATGATGACGTAGGTAAGCAAGTATATTATATTGTACTAGCTTTTGCCAGCAGCTTCGCCCACGTATTAAACACATAAACCTTCCTCATGAATCACTCTGTCTATTTATGAAGACCGCATCCGTTGCGTCGTTTTAAAGATCTAAGCGTACAAACACGAAATGTGACTTTATTTTATACTAGCTTCTACCCGCGACTTCGTCCGCGTCAAAGTTTTGCTCCCCTGATCCTTCCCGTCGGATCGAATTGCCCGCCAGTTTTACACCATCTTTCGTTGCTGCTCCGCTCTTTTTGATTGTAGCATGATGTCATATAGCTTATAGCCTTTCTCAATAAATAGGCTATCCAACACAAAAAGATTTTTTCAATTTGGACCAGTAGTTCCTGAGATTACCGCGTTCAAACAAACGCTTCAGCTTTATAATATTAGTATAGACTATGTAAAGATAAGAATATTTTATCTGTTCTCGACTGACTGCATTAGATTCTTCATCATCATCCAGACGTCCACTGCTGGAAAATTGACATATGCGTCCTCCAAGCATAGCTACATCGACGGGCGCTGTACGCCTCGCGGATTAAATGTTATTTCTTTCTGTAAATTGGTTCAAAAAACACTTTTACACATTGAAATTAAATGGGGTTTTAAAACTAGAAAAGTTCGATGTTTTCTAGTCGACTACTCTGAAAATAAACCGAAACAAACTAGGGGTCTGTCTGAGATGGTATTTTGAGGAAAGAACTATTCAGATTTTCCTCCGGAGATTCAGAATCATGAAGTGAATTCATGGTAACGGGTTGCACGCTGCTATCACTGAGATACTGACATTGAAGAGCACTTTAATCACTTAACACTGATGAAAGAAAATGCGCCGAGGAATGGTCTCATGACATACTGCACAATTTATTGTAGTGTTATCGCTACGACCGGTGCAACTTAGACACGCAACTAACGTTTGCATTACTTGGCATTTGTTAGTAGTAATGTAGCTCAACGCAGAACTCAAGGAGCTCAATGACTCGACAAACAATACCAAGGAAAGAACATTTCAGTAGGCCGCATAAAGTACTGAAACTGACAAACAATAGTTAAAACTTAAATTAAAAAGAAAGAAAATGACCCACATTATTATCGTTATCCATTTTATACCTTTGTAAATACTATACTGAATATTTTCTTTATACTGCATTCCTTTTTTGTTCCGTGCACTTCAAAATAACCATTAAATATGAACCGAAGCACCTATTTACATTTTAAATATAGAGTCAGCAATGTTTTCTGCCTTCCACCAGAGACGCGGGTACTGCGTGCTGCAGGTAACAAGAAAAGAAATGTGGAATATTATTATTATATTATAGTATAAAGAAGTACTCGACTTAACCAGAGTGCGGCGCCTTTTATCATAGTTCTGACCGTGATGCGGCGGGTGTTTCCAGAAGACATTCAATGACATCACACTTGGTATATTTGTTGCCGCGGCCTGCGATGAACGTGTTTACATTAACGTACTCTAGATTTAGTGTGTGTGCATAGTGATTATATTCGTATCCTAATTTCTATAGTATCATCTTTTACTTGTGTTATATTTTATCTTTCTGTGTTGGGACGTATGGGACACGTGAAAAAGCTTAGGCGTCGGAAAATACTGTAGACATAATAACAGGATAATTTTTGTTTAGTTATCCTGTTAACCACGTTAAGTGCGTATCTATGTTGGACTACAAACTGTGCAGACGTAACTGTAGGTATTATATTGTCATTATTCTGTGTTCGTTAGTACTGTGATGTTGGTAAAATGTTTACCTTTAAACCTTTTTTGTTTCTACTATTACTAAGTGTTGTAAAAAGTGAAGTGGACTTCGAGACTATGTGTAGAAACGATTACAGAACTTTAACTAATATTCCAATTAATGTGTTGAAATATTGTTCTGATCATTTGTGTATCGAGAAGTGCTGCGGCGAATGTGAAATATTACTTCCGAGTGGTACATGCCTCAATACAAAGACAATATTTGAAAAATTTAATGAAAAATTTAAACCAATGGTACCAAAGTTAGCTTCAGAAGTCGACTATTCCAAGATTAGTTTATTTTCTTGGGACGGAGTTAATAAAAACAAATCGAGAAAGGATTTCATTTTCGTTAAAAATCATAGAGATGTGAAAAACTGCACGTCTGAGTATCCAAAAACAAATGATTTTTTTATTTTAGAGGTAATTATTTTTCATTTTATTTTGTGCTTTGGAATGTGTGTAGTAGATAAACCGTGCAGCCGATGGCATTGTACATACATCGGTAAGAATGATCAAAAAATACACCTTGTATAAACTTTGACTGGGTAACTAAAACTTTCACATGTTACCAGGATGGTTCGTTAAGAATGCAAGACACAGGCGGATCAAAATCATGGTATGACATTCCAAGGCTGAAATATTGTATAGACTTCAAATTAACTCTATCAAACGGAACCCCAGTAGTAAATCTCCTGGTGAGAGAATATAATGCAGAGCCAAATTATGAAGACATAAAAACGACGTTTGTGTTAGTGGGTGAGTGAGACTTTTTTACCACCGTAACGCAAAAAATTTTGCAGGTCTAACAAAATTTGTCATTGGAATATTATGAATCTCAGACGCGTACGTACGAGTACCTCAACTCCAGGGATTGTTGTATTTTATGATTCTATTTTCCAGGATTGCTGTTATCGTCGTTCTTCCTGATCTTAGTACTGGTGGTGTACTCTGTACTACCCAAACTGCAGAACCTCATAGGCCTAGTACTCATAGCTTACACCGTATCCATTCTCGTCACATTTTTAATAAAAATCGTCATAACTCTAAGTAACAATTCATTGACATCGAAGCACTGCAAGATTATAAGTAAGACATTTTTTTAAATTATTATAACGACCTAAAATCAGACTATATCAGACTATTATCCTTTATGATTCTCACAAGATCTGACCAAGGCAATGTGTGGACTTTAAAGAAAGAGAGTATGAGTTTGTCTCGGTGTTTCTTCTCAGAGTACTTAGATAGGTAAAGCCGACGTCATCTAGTTTAAATACATATTTGTACTAGCTTCTGCCCGCGACTTCGTCCGCGGTAAATTTCTTGTTCTTCCGACCCTTCCTGTCGCGTCGAATCGCCTACCCGTGCGATTGTTCCCGTTTTTGCAACATTTTTCATTACTGCTCCGCTCTTCTTGGTTGTAGCGTGATGTTATATAGCCTATAGCCTTCTTCAATAAATAGGCTACCCAACACAAAAAGAATTTTACGATTCGAACTAGTAGTTCCTGAGATTAGCGCGTTCAATCAAATAAACATACAAACAAACAAACTCTTCAGCTTTATAATATTAGTATAGATATGTTTGCACAAACAGAGCAAGAAAATAGAGGAAGTTGTACCTCATTGATCAATTTGGTTTTATGTTCATGATAACATTTGCAAAATTAAGGATACTAAGGTTAAACGCATATAAGCTGGCAGGCTGGCCGCATATAGGCTGGTCTATTTATGACCTATGTAATTATATTACCTGAAAAACGTAACGAAAATTTGAATTAAAAGTTTTTTTGCTGTTATTGTCTGATGTTACTCTGTTTGTAGATATAAGTAACTACTTTATACAATTATGTATAGCTAAAATATTTTTTCCAAAATTATGGGTACAATCTAATTTTATATTTATTTATAGCTCCAATGATGTATTTCACCGCGCTATCGAGTTTCTTTTGGCTGAATATTATGTCTTTTGACGTTTGGTGGTCATTAAGGTAATTGAAATTATTATACTAACACTGTTAGACAAAGGTACAAGAATGTTTTGGCGCGTTGTGAAATTCAAAACAACTGGGGCCATCTTGTTTCGTGAAAACAAGTTCTGTGGCTTTTTGTGTCTTCAAAAAGGTTATCTACCAGGGATCCCTTCTTTTTGCATAATGTTCTTTATACTAATGTACTTTGGCATACCTATTTTGGCATAATTTGTTTTGCCATAATAATACTTTGCTATATATTTTTTTGGCATACAATATAATTTGTTGGCATAATGATCTTGAAGGCTAATTTGTTTTGGCATAATTTTAATTCGCATCACGTTACTAGGTATAATGACTGTTAGCATAATAGTATTTAGGCATACTTTTTAAATTAAATTTTTAACCCTAAATTAAAGTTAAAGTATAGTCTTAAAAATTCAATATGTTGTGCTGCAAAATTTTGTGACAGGAACGAATCGCTGGAAAACCGACTGCACGTAGTCTTGTCTGCCCTACCCCTAGAGTGTAATTTAAAACCGCGTAGGCGCGGAGGGGCGACGCGGCCCGCGAACTAAGGAGCAGGTGGTTTTGACTGTGGTTTTGACGCTCGCCACCGCGGCTGGGCGGCGAACACATTTGCGACGATAAGCTCGCATGGGACCGCCGGCGCCGCGCCGGAGCCACGCAGCGCCGGAGCCGTGACAGAAACCATGACTACTGCATGTTACATGCTTGCTTGCATGCTGCATGCTTGCTGCATGCTTGTTTGCATGCTGCATGCCTGCTGGATGCATGCTTGCATGCTGCATGCCTGCTGCATGCTTCCTTGCAGGATATATGCATGTTTACATGTTTATTAGTGTCTAACATTTTAGGAGTTAATTATTATGCTTCTTTATTATGCCTTTCAAAAATATATTTTAATAATATCATTATGCGTAAATATTTTATGCTTTAGATATTATGCTTAATCATTATTATGATTAAAGAAATTATGTTTACAAAATATTATGCGTAAGCTGTTATGCAAAACTATAATTAGGTGAAAAAAAGTATGCCAAGTTATATTAGGTCTTAAAATTTTATGCAAATAGATAGGGAACCTATCTACCAACAACGCCCCGTGTAATTGCTTAACACACTATTGGTAGGAAAGGCTTTCGTTCTGACAGTTATTCAGTATTTATTGCCTTATTTCCGTTGTTGATCAGACATTTTTTTCAAATTTTAAGAAGCAATCAATATATCTTTCAAAATGATTCACGTGTGATCGACAGTGTGTTACCAAATTCAAGTGCAGGCGCCAAAATATCTTTGTAGCATTTTAGATACATGTTTAAACAAATCTTTTCTTTCTGTCGTGAAATTTCATTAGTAACTACATTTGTTGTAATAAATACATTCACTTCGGCTTTGTATATAGTGTACTTTTTCTCTCGCAGAGGTCATCGTAAACGCCGTGACATCAACAGACGAGGCGAGCGTGTGAAGTTCATGTGGTATTGTCTATACGCCTGGGGGGCTCCGCTCCTGATGACAGCAATAGTTACAATATTGGATAACATAGACCTTTCTAATCTGAATATTATCAAACCACCCTTTGACGACTGCTTCGTTTATTGTACGTATACCCACTTGATTCTTATTAGACAAATAAGTTCATATTAAAGAATATGGATCTACAGGGACGGTGTCTGAGGAAGTAGCGCGAGGCGGAAGGGGTGCTGACGCCTGTCAGCTGGTGAATATCTCTCGTGACGCCTCACTCTTTCCGCGTGTGTGGATTCATGCAGGAGTGCCACGGCACTGTTGCACAGTAGCGCTTTCTGCTCGCCACTTCGACGGTCTGTCTCCGCCAGGTGAGACCTCCGGCTCCCCGAAGGACACCCGGTGGAGACAAACAGGAACGGAGGTGGCAACTTAAGGTTCTACTGAGGATGTAGACCTCTGTTTGCACGGTTCCAAGTGAAGCCGGTCGCGCTACAGCCTAAGGGTCGTTATTTGTGTGTCGAAGCTACATCAGGCACCATCCTATAGTTAAATATTAGTAGAGATCGTGCAATTTTGTAACTTCTAATGTGATGATATTATAGTGAACTGCCACGGTAGGAAAAGTAAAATGCATGATGTATTTTAACGTTATCGTGGACTGAATTTTAAAAGCTTGTTCGTATATTTCCATATATTTTACTCACGTCGACGTTAGGAATAAAATACCCATAGATTGTGCACCTCTCAATTACATAATAACACAAAATTTATCTTCATACTAGCTTTTGCCAGCGGCTTCGCCCGCTTGGAGCTCGGAAAATATCCCGCGGGAACGTACTACCGGGATAAAAAATACCCTATATGTTAATCCAGGTTATGAACTATCTGTGTGCCAAATTTCATCCAAATCCGTCTAGTAGTTTTTCGTGAAAGGGTAACAAACATACACATACACATACATCCATCCTCACAAACTTTCGCATTTATAATATTAGTAGGATTCTTCTCAATAAAAGAACATTTTCTAAGAAAAGACAGCCCAAACTGCTAAAGATGGAAATTTGAGTATCGGGGAACACTTTTATTTAATAATAAAACCACTTACTAATATGGGATATTGCGAAAATAAATATTTGATACATCCACCAACACCCACTGGCCTGGCGTGGTGGATTATGGCCCATAGAGAGCGGGAATTTCAATTCATTCTTCAATGCACAGATAGTAATGTTTAGACTCCTTTTTTATTAACTTATCAATATATTTTCTTTGTTTACAGTAAAAGGTGTTCAGTTATACTTCTTTACACCAATAGGGGTAATAATTTTCGTTAATATCATATTGTTCTCACTGACTGTCTACAACATATGGATGATCAAACGCGCTGTTCACCGATGCCAAGATTCTGGAAGTAGCAAACAGGACACAAACAGGTACGCACTTTAAAGCTAACTGAATAGTCAATCTCGATATTACTTTACCACTATTAAAATACTCCCAGTAAATTAAATCTTGTTTAAACTATCTACATAATCAGCCTATTAAGTGTGCCCCTGCTGAAACACAGGTCACTTCTCTTGGAACGAGAGTGGGCCGTAATGCCTCATGTTTTCGATAATTTGGTTCTAGAATATTTCGGTTTCCGAAACTATCTAACCGTCACATTCTTTGACGTGCGTCACTTGCACGTCAAGGAATATGAAAATTTAACCATGGTGTTAAAACAATTACGAGGTGGCGTATTTCCATCATGTACATGGCCAAAACGCAACCACAGGAATCTGCTCGCGTATACTTTGTAATGCAATTTTTAAATTTGTGATTACAATGTATACACGAATTTTGCGTTCTATTTGTATATAGTTTATAACGTAGACGCGCACGTGCATCTTTCCAATTTATACAAGGCCACAATGCCACCATAGGAATTTGGTAGTACTTTTGATTCGGCTTCGATTTAAGGGGTGGTAGCAGGAGGAGGGAGGGGGAGGTGTAGAGCCCCTCCTGTAAAGAAAAAGTTTCGAAACCCCCCCGCTTTTTGAGAATATTTTTTTTAAATATTCTAACCTAACTTTCGAATTTTCGTGTATCGACATCGATTGAAAGGCCGGAAGAGGTGTGGGGTTGACGAATAAAATGAAGGGGAAGAAGCAACGCTCGACAGTACACTTCGCTGACAGAGCTCGTCAACAGCATCAAGGCGTTTCCATAGGAGGTCACAGTTTTAACCTAACCTAACCTCCCCAAACCATGTCGTTTCTGGCACTCGCCGGCCGCTACAAAGTATACATGAGTATTTGCGTACTACTCTTGTATAGATTGGTAGAACTTGCTTAAAAAGTGATTTTCAATCTATACGCGACTAGTTTCACACCCTTGCGTCTAGCCTTGTACAGAATGGAAATACGCTACGAGGTGGACTACACAGCACCCTAATTGAATACCACACTTTCAATCATATTCCGAAATCCATTGCTTCATATGTTTGGTGTAATTCTTCTGCTTAACAACGTAAATAACGTTATGAACGTGGATGACTATCAAAATGTTACCTATTGCAATGCCTTTGGATGTGTTACGCAATTACCTCACGGTATGTGCATCCCGCGCCTCTCTAGGAATCTTACTATTTAGTATTGTACCTATATTACTTAATCTACTTTCATATCGTAAAATTCAAATTTTAAATTTCAAAACAAGTTTATATTGCCATATTTTATTCTAAACACAATTCCAAAATTAAAAAATGGACGAGTTACAGTGACTCACTCTAACACATGACGAGCTACATGGTCATTGGCTATGTATTTGTCTGTTTAGTATATTTTCCTTGTGGAAAATGACCTATATATATATTTAATTGTGGTTTAAACTGAAGATTCAGCCAACATAGAAGAACCGCCCCAACAGCGTCTAATGACGGAAGTAGGTACTCATTATGTGGCGCCGAAAGTGCAATTAGCGTAGTACCCGGCTGCTAATTAAAGCCTGCGTCCTAGTAGAATACAATCGTCCCGTGAATACGCCATCGTCGCGTTACATGTCAATTTTTGTTCGGTGAATTGGAACGCGTGGTCGCGCCGACAGAGAGCGACTTCCGATTATTCGAACAAAAAGCTACAGACACGTTGACGATCGCGTACTCGCGTGACGTTCGCTGTCTATTAGGACGCGGGCTTTGGATGGCAGCTGTAGAATGTGGTCATCGCACTTTCGGCTAATAACGCGAGTAAGCGATGACTCGCTTGGTTTATAAGGAAAGTCGCCTCTAGCAGCGGCCGCTCAGGTGTCTCCATATAACACAGCTTTTGTAGTATTCTATATTTTTAACCGACTTAAAAAAGGAGTGCGTTCTCTATTAGAATCTTTTTTTAATATGATGCCTTAGCACTCCTTCATTTATGAACCGTTTTGAAAAATTATTTCTCTTGTTTGAAAGGGTACTATCGAGTGGTCCCATATAAATTGGGTCAAGTTCTGATTAGTGGTTAGCTTCGATCATACGAATTTAACCCATTTGCATATCCTGATGATTTTCTAATATTTGCCTATTTACCGACTTCCGAGAGAAATATTGCTTTTCACTTTGTAGTGTTTTATGTAGGAAAAAGTTAAGCTATATTTGGCACCTGTGCCACCGTCGGCGTTTATCAAAATGCGAGTAGAACTAATAACTATAAACGACTTACTTGTATGACACAGTTCTTACTCGACTATTAACATACGGAATTCTTTTACTGACTTGGGAGTCTTGTACGTTTTTTGAGCGAGAAAATAGTCGATAGCTAGTCGCTTCCTCATCGACGGTGGATGCCTCAGATGCCTTATGATGTGCCTGTATACTTTAAACTAGCTTCTGCCCGCGACTACGTCCGCGGCAAATTTTTACTCCCCTGACCCTTCCCGTTGCATCGAATTGCCTGCCATTTTTCGTCCATTTTTCGTTGCTGCTCCGCTCTTTTTGATCGTACCGTGATTTTATATAGCCTATAGCCTTCCTCAATAAATAGGCTACGCAACACAAAAATATTTTTTCAATTCGGATCAGTAGTAGTTCCTGAGACTACCGCGTCCAGCCAAACAAAAAAAACTCTTCAGCTTTATAATATTAAGTATAGATAAATATATACATTTATTTTTTTAGATTCGCCACCTATATAAAGTTAGCGGTGGTCATGGGAGTGAGTTGGTGCCTGGAGCTCATTCCTTCTGATCTGGACTTGGGCTCGCGAAACCTGAATTTCTGGCTGTTTATCTTGACCAATACGAATAACCTACTCGTAGGGGTTGCCATATTCTTCCTATTTGTGTTTAATAAGCAAATATTCGTCCAGCTGTGTAAAAGGTGAGTTCTTTTTAACTTTTGTAAGTTATTCGTACGTAACAGTAATAATAGTCCTCCGGAATGAATATCGGCCACGCGACCAAACGCAGTGAACCGAAAGTCTTCGGTGCGGCCGATATTATAGTGCACAAGTGTGCGCAGACACAGCTGCATTCTCTAGTCCCTCACATAGTCCGATGGGAGTCAGATCAGGCACATGAGTAACGGAGGCAACCTGATGTGCCGGGAGGTACATACAGTGCATCTGTATGCGACAGTGGTTTGTTCTGGTTCGGACCTGGAAGCTTGCAAATTCAATAGTTGATGTCAAGTTGTAATTACTCTAACAACCGCATTGGTTATGCATGGAATTAGCTGTCCGATCACCTTGTGCCGTATTCGATGTCTCAGCGAGATTCCATGCATAAACCGAGAATAGACTCGAATCAACAGACGATGATATCAACTGTCATGATTGGTGGGTTGAATTATCAACAGCTAATCTGGTCACATCGTAGTATCCATCAAACGAGTGTAAGCTGTACCTAAGTCCATTCATCCCTTGTGCAAATTTAATAGCAAAGTGTTATTTTTAGGTTTAACATAAAGAAGGATTTCATCAAAAGGTTGGAGGTATCCCAGGTTACCAGAAGTGGAACTACTAGAACAACAAGCGCCTCAACCTCTAAGTACCAAGCCCAAGAAATGGACCTTTTGAAAGATTGTGCTAAAGAATAAAGTGTGCACAACTGCTTGTACACAATGTAACTATTGTGAATTTTGGTGTTTCTACAAATTTTTTTTGTCAACCTTATGAACAATAATGGACCAGATTTTGAGCACAGTATAATAACCCTTACAGGCTACACTCTTAGTCGCTCTCGAAACAATTCCTTTTGATTATATTTGAGCAACGCCTCGATGACAACGTTGCTCCGAGTAAAACTGTAGGCGCATTCGATACTCAACTCTATAACATCCTCGTAATGTTTGCTGTGTGAAATTCAGGAGGTACTGAGACCCGTGTGAAATACCTCATATTAACGTACCTGTGTAGTCTTAATATCATGCTATTAGCATGTCACATACATATCAATTATTACTTAGGCATTTATTTATATAAATAACTCATTAATTTAAATCTATTATTAGAGGATAAGTCAATTTTTATATTTCGCTATACTGCGCCATACTGTGTGTTTGCATAGCATGTTTGTAGACTTGTTTGTTGTTTGACATCGCTGCCACTGTGGCGAAGTTGTCAACAGTCTAGGACACCACGGCCTGTCTTGTAGCCGAAGTGCGGGTCGCCTAGCGCGGCACGCGAACATTAACGACATCATCCGACGAGCTCTTGTCACCGTCGGCGTTCCAGCTGTATTAGAACCCAATGGCTTGGCACGCGACGATGGCAAGAGACCGGACGGTATGTCTTTGTTTCCTTGGAAGGTGGGTAGGCCTTTAGTGTGGGATGCAACGTGTGTCGATACTCTTGCGCCATCCCATCTTCCTAGCTCGGCTTGCTGCGCTGGCGCTGCCGCTGCGGCTGCGGAAAACCTCAAGCGGCGAAAGGATAGCAACGTTATTGGTAATTATATTTTCGAGCCGTTTGGGGTTGAAACCCTCGGGCCGTGGGGTCAAAGTGCTCATGGCCTCTTTAAAGAAATATCGAAACGGCTGGTTGACACTTCTTGTGACCCAAGGGCTGGTTTTTATTTTGGCCAGCGGCTAAGCATTGCTATACAGCGTGGTAATGCCGCCAGTCTTTTGGGTACATTGCCGGTCGACAGCGATGAGGATGAATTTTTCGACGCCTTATTTTAGTTTGTGTACATAATTATAGTTTTAGTTAAGTTAATATATAATTTTGTTATTCTTACAGAAATAAAACTGTTAAACATAAGTAAATATTATTAAATTATAGCTGTGAAATAATCAAATGTAAATGTCTGTAAAATGTGGTGATTTAAACCACAGATTTAAACTTACAAAGTCAAAGCATTTATTTTAAAAAGGCACAAAAAAGGCACTATTGACCATCAACATTTACATTAAAACAGAATTGATTCTAGTCGTCTTCCAAAAGGTAGTTTCGTATGGATAATAATGGCCAAGAAACTCCATGAAAATATTTTAGAACATAAGTACATTTAAATAATTATATGAAAACGATGCACAAATCAAATGAACACCACAAATTGCCAACAAATGCATTTGCTATTATTCGAAATCATACAATTGTATCTGATACTTCTGTAACAAACAGTAGAAGTTTATTTTTTGCATTGTACCGTACCGCGGCTCGCCCATATTATTATAATGTGCGATCCGGTGCTTGTAGCACTCGTAGCAATACCGTAGCGATCTCGTAGCTCTCGTAGCGTATAGCTCATAGACGATAGTTTATCCTCCCAGAAACTTTCATTACTAGAAAATTGCATGTACTTTAGGTCGTTTTTGTGTAACTGTAGTTTTTTGACGAGCAGTTGCGCGATTTTGTTTAGGTAATGACATATTTAAGAAATCTAATTATTATTGTTTTACAAAAATGTTATTATATATTAATTATTATTGTTTTATTTATTTATTTAACCATTCATGTACACACATATATAAACAGACAAGCAGAAAATAAAAGAAAATTTTGTACAGAAGTGGTGCTTATTTATAAAGAAATCTGATCCAGCATACCTGCGATAGGAGAGAAGATAAAGAGATGTAGACAGCATGTGTAAAAGAGGAAATAAAATACACATTAACAAAAACAATTCACTTAATAAAGTTAAACAAATAATATGAGAGAACATAATTACATACATACAAACAAACATAGATACATACGATACAAACTTCCAAAATAAATATAATTTTAATAAAATTATGGTAAATAAAACTCATAGCAGTAAATACCTGTTTAATACTTTGTATTTTTAAGAGAGTTCTAGGGTCAATGAACTTATTTTACTTTAAAACCTATTTCAGGATCGCTTGATTGATTTGAGAGTGAAAAGTTCATGTGCTTGTAGTTATTATCCCATCGAAAAAATAAAAATGAGAAATGAGAGCCAAGTTCAATAATAAGATATTATGCTTTGGTTGTTGACTTCAACGACAAAAGAACTGAGATCTAAATGGGTGCCAAGTTCAATGGTCAGTCCTGAAATTTATTTCTAACTACATAAAACATCATTTCTTCTTATAACTTAGGATAATATATTGTAGCCTAAGGTGTGACTTGGCTAGTTCTCATATACGAATTATTATGACCGATAGCTAGTTTATACCAGCAAGCCAAATTTTCGGAATAATAAAATAAGAACCGACAAGTAACAGGTTTAGAACTTGCGAAGGCTATAATATAATTCGTATATGAAAACTAGCCAAGTCAGACCTTAGGCTACAATATATTATCCTAAGTTATAAGAAGAAATGATATTTTATGTAGTTATAAATAAATTTCAGGACTGACCATTGAACTTGGCAACCCTTTAGATCTCACTTCTTTTGTCGTTAAAGTCAACAACCAAAGCATAATATTGATCTTGGCTCTCATTTCACATTTATGTTTTTGATGGGATATCATTACTTTTTGTACATAATGATCTTACACTATTGATGTGCCCTAAATATTGAAACAATGTAATTAATACTAAATCCCAGTTAATCTATATATATATAAAAATGAATCCCTATTTCTCTTGGTCACGCCATCACACGTGAACGGGTGGACCGATTTCACTTCTTTTTTTTTTTTTGTTGTGTTTATAATTGTCAGGAGAAGATGGAAGGAAGGAGAAGGTGAAGGATGAAAGAAAAAAAATAAAAAATTGCGCGGAAAATTAGAAAATTTAAGAACACTTATTTGAGAATACCTGAGTTCTGCGACTTAAGTTTGTACGTATAATTAAAATCGGCACTGTAATTTTTGAGTTTATTCATTACAAACATACACACATATGCCTTCGAAGTACCAGGTGGTCAAAACTTGGTATGAGCTTATCAAACCGCAGTGTCAGTCAGAAAACGCTTTATGCCTTCGAAGTACCAGGTAGTCATGATTCTGTAGGAGGTCGCCTAACCTCACCCCAATTGCGCAACACACTATTAATCAGAATCTGAATCATTATGAAGGTTATTTATTGCTCATCATCATGCATATTTTTCTTTCTTTCTTTTCTTTCATATGGTCGAAAAATTGCCTGTCCTTAGCAACGCAACCAACGTCATGAATTTTGTGGAACTGTCAAAATGAAAAGGATTCCTACTGATAGTGTATTACGTACCCTCTGGGTATGTGTCAGGTAAAAAACGCTTTATGCCGACGACGTACCAGGTTATCATAACTTTGCAGGAGCTTACCAAACAAAGGAGTGTCAGCTAGATAAAGCTTTATGCTTTTGAAGTACCAGGTCATCATAACTTGGTAGGAGCTAACCAAACATATGAGTGTAAACTAGATACCAGACCACCACCGTGTACCAGATTGTCAAACTTGGTAGGTTTATTACAACATTTATTGAACCTGAGGCGATACGAAGTTCGCTGGGTCAGCTAGTAACGTAATAAATACGAAAATCGACTATATACTCTTAGTTTTATGTACTAAAACGGAAATATTTGAAAAAGGGTGGTATTCAACTCGTTATATATTCACGTGAAGACCTTAAAATCCACATGAAGACCGGTTGTCATCAGTTTTGATTGCTGATTGCTGATTCTTACATATTTGTTTTTTACATACAGTTATTACAGGCACTAAGTATATAAGTGTTCCTAATAGAATCAACTAAGTGAATAATTTTAATAAAGTGATAAAAATTTACCAGTTTCTGATTTATTCCTTTGTATTCACCTAATTGCCTACCTGCATGCCAAATTTGAACTTTCTAGGTTATCTGGAACTGGGTTCGAGTTTTGATCTATAGGTCAGTCAGTGATAAAAATGGCGATTATTGGACGTTAATATCTAAATAACCGTTTGAGATGTGTTTATGAAATTTGGAGCACATATCGTCATAATCGTAGAACAAAGACGGTTCTGCAAATCAGTAACTTTACAGTACGCCATCAAAGTTTTTTAATGACGTTTTAGGTCATATTTTAGAAACCGCTGATCCGATTAGCTTGAAATTTGGATATGTTGTTCTATTTCTGAAATTTTATAGTATGACCAACAAGTTTAATTCCTAAAACGGCTCGATTTCATAAAATATCAAATCCGTCGTTGTTCTACGACTATGACGAGATGTATCTCGCAAGTTTCAATATATAAACCAAATTTGGCATGTTTATGTGAAATAGTTTTTGAGTTATGAGGCGGTCAAAAGTGGCTCCAAATTATTATTATTAATCATTTATTGTCAGAAAAAATCATTTATTGTCAAATGGTTCGTGTAATATTACACAAGGTGCTGCTCACCAGTTCTGTTACTTGAACTTGGCTCGACACGCTACCGCGTGTCTAGACCTCTACATTACTTATAGGAACTTAAGCAGTAATTTAAAAAAAAAATGTTCTCTTACTAAAAATATGTCAATCAATCAAGCTATATAGTAATGTGAAATAGCTATCAATAAGTTTAGTGAACTTGATATATTAATACAATTCGTATACCATACTACATATAATTCGTAGTACAAAAGCCTGTGACTTGAACTGAAGATAAATAAATTATAAAATTACAATTAATTGAAATATTAGAGCTAAGATAATTTGTATGTTATAAGAGCGTTCACTAACTGCATCCAAATTCGAATACAAGAGAGTTTCATTTGAATTGAAAATTATCGAAATTCTGGCTAACGAAGTTGGGTACTAGCTACGAATAAAACTTTGCGTACGAATACAAACCTTCATTCATAGCCACTATGTCTCAGATTCGAATTTGCATTAGATAATGTGTGTAAACGCCCTCGACCCTTGATCATTTAAGAAATTTCATGGGTAACATAATATATTGTTATTGTTAAAAATACATATTCTTGTTAATTATTTACTATGACTCCTGGTTATTTACCTGGCTTACTATAAAATTGAGCGGTAGTGGCCCAGTGGTCGGCGCAGACTTACGAGTTTGTAGCTCGTGGAGTCGAACCCATACAAGCGCTTTACTTAGCGTAAATTATTACATCGCCACTGCTCTCAAAACGAGGAAAGAAAATATCTTGAGGAAACTGGGATTAACTATAACCGATTCGAAGACATGTGACATCTATCAACCCGCACTGAGCCAATGTGGTTGATTACAGCGCACTCCTTCTCAAAAAGAGGAGGCCTATGTCATAGAGGTCGGAGTAGGTAGATTGAAATGGGATCAATGAACTGGCACGTATATGTTAGTGCGGATAAGCCTCTGGGATTCCGGTATTTCGGAACTAATTTCAAATGTTGTAATGTGTAGAATAAAGAATACATCAATATGAATAAGAAATGTTTATCCTTTTGCTGTCTTTTTAATAGTACTATATAGGAGACCGGCCTTCTACAGTAAAAAAAAAAAACACAATTTTAAAGTTTATCTATCGCATTCTATAAATTTCTAATGTAGTACCTAGTTTAAAAACCCTTACTTTCACAATATTTGATTCAATCCCGTAAGTACCAAAATGAAATCCTGGAAAAAAGGCTTATCCTTGTTATGATTTCTATGACTATTCATGATGCGAGTACGTAAAATCAATCTACCTACTCCGACCTCTGGTCATAGCATTGGGAATAGGCTGATTATTATGGTATGTTTTCTAGACAAATACATAAAATTGGAGTGTCTGTTTGCAATATTAAGATAACCACTTTTTACTAAGTGTATATGGATGTATATACATTACATAGTATATAATTTTTTTTACAATTTTTTTCTGTCTGTCTGTCTGTTTGTTCCGGCTAATCTCTGAAATGGCTGGACCGATTTTGACGGAACTTTCACTGGCAGATAGTTGATGTAACAAAGAGTAACTTAAGCTACTTTTATTATAGAATGAAAAATGGATCTCACGAAAAAAAATAAAACTAATGAAAGACTTTTTTGTTAAATACACACGGACGAAGTCGCGGGTAACAGCTAGTGTTAAATAAAGTACTAGCTGCGCCCGCGGCTTCACCTGGGTGGTGTTCAGAAATTATCACACAGGGACGTGCTACTCAGACAAAAACTGTTACTCCTTATAACATCAGCTGTCTGCCAGTGAAAGTCGCAAAATGTCCCATGTATGTACGACTTTATGTTTATTGCTATGAAGAAGATATTCAATTGAGATTTTAACACGTATTTATCGTCCGTACGAAAATAACAGGCTGTTATTTAAAAACAGATATTTGAATCTGTTATTTTTGAGTAACAGTGATAACAGATATCGTGTTTAACCTATTACAACCCATCTCAAATTAGAACCTATCTTTTCTAGATAATATTTCAAGCTATGCATGGCGTTTCAACTTATCCGTACAATATGTACATCAGCAAAACTAAAACATCATGGACGCAGTGGCCATCGTAGACAAAAAGGCGAAATGTATATGTAATGGCGCTTATTTACATCTTATATGTACATCAGCAAAACTAAAACATCATGGACGCAGTGGCCATCGTAGACAAAAAGGCGAAATGTATATGTAATGGCGCTTATTTACATCTTCCGTTGATATAGTCACACATCAGGACCTCTTCCACAAAGAACTCTACTGTTGAAAAGTCTTCAGTTTTTCTAATCTTAATGATTGGGTAAAATAATTAAACGGAATAGAGCTGAAATTATAAAAAGTAAAGAATTTTAACTGAAATTTTAACTGACGCTATGTGCAATTTCTATAGCAAATCCTCTGCTTAACCCATCGGGGGTATAGGCATGTTTTTATGTTGTTGTACAAAATGCGAAAAACCAGTTTATCAATTGATTTTGTGTCAATTTTTATGTCAGACAAAGACAGTGTCTGTGTTTGACTGGCCTGTTAGTCTAGTGGTAAGTGATCCGGACTGCTAAGACTGAGGTCGTGGATTCGATTCCCACCCAGGACAAATCTTTGTGTGATGAGCACGATCATTTGTTCTGTGTCTGGGTGTAATTTATCTATAATATGTATGTGTTTAGAAATATATAAGTATGTTTATCAGTGGTCTGGTTACCATAGTACAGGCTCTGCCTAGTTTGGGATCAGATAACGGTGTGTTGGTTGTCCTAAGATATTTATTTATTTAGTGTTAATGGACATGCCTCTGCTATATTTTGGAAAACACTCGGAGGTACCATCATCATCGCTTCAGCCAAAATACGTCCACTGCTGGACATAAGCCTCCTCTAAGCACCGACACTTCGACCAGTTCTGTACTTCTCGCTTCCAGCGAATTCCTGCGGCCTTCACGCGGCCACCACTTTAGAACGTTCCGGCCTCCTCGGCCTTCTGTTCTACGAGCAATGTGCCTCCTGCCCACTGCCACTTAAGTTTGGCAATTCTTCGGGCTATGTCGGTTACCTTGGTTCTCCTACGGATCTCTTCATTTTTGATTCGATCGTGTAAAGAAACTCAATTTCCATGGGAAGTTTAGAAGAACTTATTGTTAATTGCCTATTCAAAAGTCCTATCTTTGCTATTGTAGCGCTATCTACATCTCTACCTACTCTTTTATCTACTCTTTTCTTTCTTTCTTTTTGGCAATTCTTCGGGTTACGTCGTCGGTCATCTTGGATCTGCTACGGATCTCTTCATTTTTTATTCGATCTTGTAGATAAACTCAAACTCCATGGGAAGTTTAGAAGAGCTTATTGTTAACGGACGGTTGACGGACAATATTCCCTTACTGGTTAATCGTGTTGAGACACTACAAAATTTCATTTTAACTAACTTTTTTTTAACGTACGATAAGACAGTAAAAGATTAAAACTCTATCCGTCGTGAAACTACAGAATGCCCTTCCTTTTTTTAGTATCATATTAGTATATAAAATATAACGTCGCAAGGCATACTAATTCCATGCAAGTCAAAAGGTTGACGTCGATAGGCGTACTGTCGTATTATTTTATCCAGAGAGAACGTCGAGAGGCGTTTTGTCCGTCAACGTGTTAATGGCCTACTCAAAAGTCCTTTCTTTGGTATTGTAGCGCTATCTACATCTCAACCTACTCTTTTATCTACTCTTTTCTTTCTTTTTTTCTTTCATCTACATCGCTACTTACGAACTACTCATCACATTGACGTCACGTAAAATCCTGCATCGCGCAAGCAGAGTTTACCGCGCAACTAGCATATAAACGTCCCGACATCAATCGTCGGGAAGCTGCCTACCAGACACAACCCTCGTCTGATTGGAGGATCCTCACTTTTCTATGGAGGATGAGTGAACTTAACACCGTATTCGTCATACCTCAATAGTATTTGATCTTCGAACTGTAAATCTCCTAAAATTCAAGTTCATACGTAACTGCGAAATAATTGTTATCAAATTATGCAATTAATATGTAAAATATTCATGAATTCACTAAAAAAATTGTACGCTTTAAAAACACGATTACTTATAGTTATTAAGTCCATAAATAGCAATGCAAAGTAAACTCTAAAATCGCAAATAAACCGTTAGTACGGCGTAAATAATCCACGGAAAGTCATCCACTCATCAGTTTCTGAATAATAACAAGACTACATGTTTTCTATAACGTATACATTTGAACTGTTTAAAATGTGTATTTAATACATACATACATAAACTCACGCCATTTTCCCATGGGGTTAGGCAGAGCCTACGGAACGCCACCTACTAAGATTCTTACATACTCCTTTTGCCTCGACTAGGTTCATACATCTGGTCATACATACACGCCGGTTGCGAGTACTACGCACCTGACCTGTCTGAAGAACACCACCATTAAAGTCACTATTTTATGTGCTTCTAGGGCGTCTCCTCCCTCCGTTTGCACTCACATCTGCCTTGTAAATACCTTTTGTAAGTCGCGCTTCAGTCATCCTCTCAACATGACCAAACCATCAAAGCATACTCTTTAAAATTTTTGTTATTATATCTTGTTTTAAACCTCATTGCTGTCATATTACATAATACCTCAGCCTATTGTTAATAGTCACACCACACAAGCTTTAATAACACAAAAAAATAGCTTCAATAGCGCGCGAACCGTCCTAGCCAGAGCCCCGACGATTCCATTACCGCCAGAAGTTGATTGCGCCCTTTTTTTTTTATTGGAAATCATTAAATGACTTCTCCCGCTCTGGGTGGATCGGGAGGGTGTGTCAGACTTTTACTAACTAAATCCCACCCGTGTTCCTTCAGTTGTCCCTGTGTCAGGGTCACGGTATCTCTTTCGAACAATCTCGCGACCCCGACAGGCTCGCGACCCCGGCTGGCTCGGTTGCGCCTTTAAGAACATGATTACTGACAAATGTGTGCACTGATTGGACAGGTCCACTCAAACCTGTGTGATTATTTCCTAAAGTATTTTGAGGAAAGAATCTCAATCGGCAATCGTTTCAGACACTTACATTTTCTAGATAGCTCTCACATTATATAACCAGGATTCAGAATGGACTTTAAAAGAGACAGTGATCTATATAATATATGTATGTGTTTATTTCGCAGTTTCTACTAAAAATATATGTATAGGAACCACCTACCTCAAATAGTTTTTAACTGACTTCAAGGAAGGCGGAGGTTCTCAATTCGATGATATGTTTTATTATATTAAAATTTTACTGTCGTGTAAAAGTATTTGTACGTACCTACTTACAGAAATAAAATCATAACTTGTCACAATAGGTGTTTTCGTAATTCAAATGAAATTTAAATGTTACTATCTACTGACGTGCACGGTGCGGTTTTACCGTACCTACCATTCCTAATATTAACTATAATCAACGTACAATAACGTAAAATCAATAGCTATTCAAAAAAACCCACACTTTTCCCCGTAGTTTAAATATAATGAGGAATTGAGGTAAAAAGTATAAATCAAACTCAAAGCATTTATTTCATAAAACCGTTTATATTTGAATCATCAATACCGACTCCGTGACGATTCAAAAGTAAATGGTAGAGACAGAAAGATGAATTATGTACCATTTCACTTAACAGCTCACTTTCCTTCACAGTTATCTTACCTCTGATTTTGCATCACTGTCAAAGTGATCTTAATCTCGGTAACAATAAGGTTGCTATTGGATTGCTACCATTGCAGCATTGCCGAGTCCGAAAATCGCAGTGATCTGGAATTTCCTTTATCCAGAGGTTAAATTAGGGTTAAACAAGAATCCAACAGTTGTTTTCAACGCACTGGTTACACCGAAAGTTGCCGAAATTTGCATCAGAAATCAATTCAGACTGTTCTGGAAGTATCAGTTTGTACTAGCTTTAACTAGATGCGCCATCACAGCCCTACTTACTGTATAGAAGTAAATTTATACATGGAATCTATTGACAAAATTCTAACTTCAGTGTGATCTAATAATTCTTGGAATTTTACTGTTTTTGCACTTGCGCTTGGAATAAGAGCTGAAAATGGTGAATAGCAAGCTCTTTGTACTATGTAATATGGTGGATATATAAAACATTTTCGTTCGTTCCTTTAATTTCTCAAATACAGATATTGTGCTTTCGTAAATCCTAATCAATAACTACACTCAATGCTTCTTGATCCGTTAGCAATTTTCTTTGCCTTGCGTCTTCTATGAGGCTTAAGAATAAGGTCTTATTTTCACTGTCAGCAAATCTTAATGTATCCGCAAGTTTAGTTTCTTGCATATGTGCATTGTAGATGTGTTCAAATCCATATTCATTAAGTAACATCGGTTTTTTTTTACGTTTTTTGCTGATTGTGACGAGTCTGTACAAGATATCCACGGTGTTCTACTTTTTCCAAAAGAAGTATGTAGATAGTGTTGAGTCGGTTATAACGTCTTCACAGTTCAGTAAAGTTGGTAAATATTCTGATATCAACCAAACGAAATATTTTTTTCCCACGCAACATGAATGCAAACGTGATAAACGCCCTAACCTTAGTGAATTGTTAAGAGTAAATTACAAAACATACCATAAACGATTGATGTACCTAAATCGTCTACATTTGAAACCGCAATGGGAGTTTTCAGTGTTCTGACTTTTATAACATTTTTACAAATACTTCGAAAATCGCAAATAATTATACGCAGCTGATTTTTATTTGATGATTTTTTTTATGAATAGCTAGGCTACAAATCAACATTAAATGTAAAGTAGGGGTAAACTTTCTCTGCCAGGGTCGCGAGATTTGTTCGAAAGAGATACCGTGACCCTGGCACATGGGCAACTGAAGAAACACGGGTGGGTTTTAGTCAGTAAAAGTCTGACACGCTCTCCCGCTCCGCCCAGAGCGGTGTCATTTGATGATTTCCCACCCACAAAAAAAGGGTTACAATGATGTATGTAACCTGAAGTGGAAAATAAATAGATAAATAACTGGGTTCTCCAGGGGTTCTGGGTTTTCAACAACATTACGATTTAATTTTTCTACGCCATGGCGCGCCATCGCCATCAGTAGCTGTCTAAATTTCGTATTTGTAGTACGTGATCCCCAGTAATGATGCTTTGCACTGTAATCTCTTCCAGCTATAAATCTATGACCGAGTGTGGAGAGAAACTTTTCGTAACCTTTTAGCTTAACTTTATGTTTAGGTGGACTGTTAACAGCAGATATTGTGAATGGCCCTGCCCAGTCTTCGATGACGACTTTCGATGCTTGATTTTTTTTTATTATTATTTACTGTTTCATTATGTTTTATGTCATATTTTATCAGCACTGAAGTTGTGCCCAGCCATAGGGATGCATCTTGTGATATGCATTGTAGTTCTGAATTTTAAAGTGACTGTTTTTGGGAAAATGCGTTTCTTTATCTAAAGTATATTTATTTTTTCTGTCTCTAGGTATGCCTTAAGCCCTTAACTTCAATAGTATGTTGTGACAGCCTATTGGCATTCCATAGAGCAATTTTTAAGCAGTTGAAGTTGACAACTTGGTTGTGAGGGCTATTATTAGGGTTTTCAGGGTGGTCAGTTGTTGCATCTTTTGCTTCATCTGACTTGTTATATCATGCATGTCGTGTTGGTTAATGTATTTTATCTGTATTGATGTAGTCTCATTTTGATTTTTGTATGTGAGTTCGTTTTTTGTATGACAGATATTGGCTATTTCGTAAGTAAGTAAGTAAATTTTATTTGTTTAAACGTGGTGCACATACATTGCATGCAAGATAATAAGGAGATACAAAAGATCAGACATGTTCAGCCGCATATCGTGGCGTACAAATTGGTAGAAAGAGATGGTGCATAAACCGTGATAATATTCACCAAAATTACATTTCATCATTATTCATGAAAAATTAGGTATGTTTATTTCAATTCAATAGGATTATGAATTATTGAGATTTTTTTTTATACAATTCAATGTCAAAGTAGTGATTAAATTAGTTGGTCAGTAAAAATATGACATAAAATTTCACTAAAATTACAATTATTCCAAAAAATACAAGGGTTAACAAAATAACATGTCCAAAATACAACATTGTCATCTCAAAAACGGAGCAAAATTGTCCTCTTTCATAAATTCTGATACGCTCTTTCAGTTAGTATTTTCTTTGATTTACCCTTTAGAGCAGAAACATTTAATGTTTTCCATGATTTGGGCATTTGATTAAAAATGTTCGGAGCCATGCAAAATATACACTTATGCATATGAGTTGTTTTAGCGCCGTGAACACAGAGTTTGAAATTATCACGTCTTTTCATAGGGACAACATCAGACAAACGCTGGAATAAATGAGGATTGGATTTTATAAACATTATTGTTTCCAGGATATATAATGAGGGTAATGTCAATATCTTAAACTCTATAAAATATCTTATACCTTTAAACGAGCAATTCTTGTATATATTATATATATATAATCTGAATCTCGGAAACGGCTCCAACGATTTTCTTGAAATTTAGTAAACAGTGGGTTTCGAGGGCGATAAATCGATCTAGTTGGGATTCATTTTTAGAAAATGTCTCTTTACCAAAAAAAAAAAAACGGAGCAGAGCTCGGGCATCCAGGTACTAAGATTTATAGCTGTCCGTTGTTTGTAGTCTAAACATCGATCTAATGCATCTTTTCTGTGCCCGAAACGCTATTTCAATGTCCGTGCTATTCCCCCAGAAGATAACTCCATATCTCATAATTGATTCGGCTAATCCATAATAAGCAGTAACTAGCGCATCTGTTTGAGGACCATAGCAAGCTGTTTCAGAGCGTATGCTGCACTACTCTATTTTTTACTAAGTGCCTCTATTTGAGGTTTTTTTTTTTGGATGTGAAATCATCGAATGACTTCTACTGACTGTGTACTGTGTGTGTGTTCTGTGTTAGACTTTTACTGACTAAAACCCACCCGTATTCCTTCAGTTGCCCATGTGCCAGGGTCACGGTATCTCTTTCGAACTATCTCGCGACCCTGGCAGGCATCGGTCCTAGTAGACCCCTTCAGTGCTGCTGACATCTCTTTGAGGCGCGCGTGGAACACTACGCGCTGTCGACCCGAGCCTGGTCCTTACCGGGCGGCGAGCTACCCATTGCTCGCCGCCCGCAAGCTCGCGCCTACGGTGGCCGGGAGTACGCTATCGACTGCCGACGCCCGGGACGTCTCCTCCTGCGGCGGCTAGGGACGTGAGGGCGCAGAGACTGCCACTCCCTCACGCGCCCCGCCTCCTCCTTCGCGAGCATTACTGCTTCGCAGAAGGAGGTGACGGCTTCCCATGCCCTCTCGCTCCGTACCATGGCTCGCACCAGAGCCGGACGCGAGTGGTAGCCGCCGCTGATCGCCTCCACGAGGACACGGCGGTGCTCCACCCAGGTAGGGCACACCTCCGCCGTATGCTCCACCGTGTCCTCCAGACGATCCTCGCAATGGAAACACCTGGGCGTTTCCTCCTGCTTTATCCTGAACAGGAACCCACCGACGCACCCATGCCCGGTGAGAACCTGCGTCAGGCGGAAGGTGAGGACGCCGTGGCGCCTCTCTATCCACTCCTCAAAGAGGGGACTTACCGCCGCAATTTTGGCGTGCCCAGCGCTGGGTTGCGACAATCGGACCTGCCATGTCGCCATGAGATCCCTATTTGAAGTTTCCAATTCAATTTAGAATGAATTATTAGTCCCAGAAATTTTGTTGTGTCAGCTTCATTGATATTTATATTATTAAATTGAATATTAGGATTGTTAATTGTTTGTGTACGTAGTCTAAAGTGCGGACGAGACGGTGAGATGAGATTCTTTATCCTTAGATATTTGGTTTTCTGATGTCTCTCTGTTCTTTGTTGGGTATATAGGATTTTTTGCATTCCAGTATCTTTGAAAACTTGAGAGTTTGGAAGTTTGTACAGATTTTACAATTTGAAGCCCATTGGAAGGATATTTTCATTTGTTTTTTAATTCGTTTTTCCCAGAATTTCTGATTTTCCGGGGAATATTTCCATTTTTTCTTTCGAAACAACCTTATTCGGACTACTACGAATATATTTTTACAAAAAATAGCCTAATCGGTGAAGCAATTCTTTAATGATGCGCTTATCAATCAACAGTATTTATTTTTTAAAATATTTTATAGCTATTTGCGATGTTGCGAACTTTCAGAATGCCTAGCCGTAAGGAAAAAACTGTCCAAATCACCTTTTTTAATCAATCAGCTCTCAAGGATAAAAGTTTCTACTAAAATAATCTATAGTCCAATTAATTCTAATAAACATGTTATTTCCTTATTCCTCACTTAAAATAATGGCGTGGAATTCCAACGGACTGCTGCAACACCAACATGAGTTGTTAGTAGTCCTAGACACAGAAAACATTGATGTGTGTTTGATCTCTGAAACACACTTCACTAAGCAGTCTTTTGTACAGTTTAAAGGTTATAAAGTGTATCACTCGCTGCACCCTAACAACACGGCCCGAGGAGGTAGTGCAGTTATTATTAAAGAAAATATCTGTCATTACGAACAGAGTAAATACGAGGAGCTGGACACGCAAGCTGTGGCGGTATCAATTAAAACAAAAAAGTTTAATGTTACAGTAGCAGCTGCATACTTTCCCCCAAGACACATGATAAACAAAGAACAATATGTGAACTTTCTCAGACTTCTTGGACCAAGATTTATATTGGGCGGGGACTTTAACGCTAAGAACACTCATTGGGGATCGAGACTAACTTCAACTAAGGGAAGACAGCTTTTTAGAGCAGTGAATGACATGCGTTGTGAGGTCATAAGTACTGGAAAACCTACATACTGGCCGACTGACCCCCAGAAACTTCCAGACCTTATAGACTTTTTCATTGTCAAAAATATATCCACCAATTACCTTAGTGTGGAAGAGGGGTATCATATGAACTCCGACCATTCTCCGATATTATTAAAACTGAGTCACAAAATATTACTGAGACAAAACCACCTGACATTGGAAAATAAGTTTACAGATTGGGAGAGTTTTAGCATAGACTTACGAAATATAATGGACCTAAAAACTTCATTAAAAAGCAAAGATCAGCTCGATTTTGAAGTAAACAAGTTTGGCAACGATATCCAACAATGTGCATGGAACAACACACCACAGTCAAATAAAAAATGTAAAGGAAATAACTACCCAAAGGAAATTATAGACCTATTATATGAAAAAAGAAATCAAAGGAAAATATGGCAGCAAACTAGATTTCCGAAAGACAAAACTCTGTTGAATAATCTATCGAAAAGACTACAGAGAACAATAAAAACCTTTCAAGATGAGGCTCTCAACACTAACCTACGGCAGTTAAGCAGTGATCATACAACGCAATACTCTCTTTGGAAAGCAACAAAGTTGTTGAAAAGGCCAGTCACATCAATTCCCCCGATCAGAGATGATAATGGAAAGTGGGCCATAAGCAACGAGCAAAAAGCCCTAAGATTTGCACATCATTTAGAAGAAACCTTTCAGCCAAATGACGGGTCTGTAGAAAACCTGCAAGTTCCCGATATTCTGCAAGATCAAAGAATTAAGCTTGTGACCCCGAAAGAAGTTGCAAAGGAAATTCAAATGATAAGCCTAAAAAAGAAATCCCCAGGGTATGACCTTATTACGGGTGAAATCCTAAAACATCTCCCTCGTAAAGCTATTGTTAAACTTACAAGGCTCATCAATGCTGCATTCGTACTAAAGCATGTTCCTGAGCCATGGAAAGTTGCTGAAGTGATTATGATTGCAAAGCCCGGCAAACCACCTCACGAAGCATCATCATACAGGCCCATATCCCTGTTGCCGATACTATCAAAGCTGTTTGAAAAATTATTTTTAAAACGCCTAAAACCGATTATAAGCGAGAATAATTTGATCCCTGACCACCAGTTTGGTTTTAGAGAGAAACATTCTACGATAGACCAAGTACATAGAATTACCAACATCATCGAGAGAACGCTTGAAGATAAAAAAGTTTGCTCCACCGTATTCCTAGACGTGGCACAAGCTTTTGATAGAGTTTGGCATGAGGGTTTGATGTACAAGCTAAGACTAATGCTGCCTAATGATTTTGCCGATATCTTGCAATCATACATTACAAATATAATGTTTAGAGTAAGGCACGAGGATGCTTTTTCCGAGCTAAAGATAATTAAAGCTGGTGTGCCCCAAGGTAGTGTGCTGGGACCAGTGCTCTATTTGCTGTACACGTATGATTTACCAGAGCTCGAAAATAATACAATTGCAACCTTTGCGGACGACACTGCCATCATGGCGACAGGATCATGCCATACGGAAGCAATCGAAAAGGTACAAATCGCTCTAAATAAAGTTCATGATTGGGCACAAAAATGGAGAATCAAATTGAATGAATCAAAGTCGCTTCATATTGATTTCACCAACAGAAATTGTGACTACCACCCAGTCTTCATAAATGGTCAACGAGTGCCATACGCAAATACAGCCAAATACCTTGGCATAACGCTTGACGCGAAACTGCGCTGGAAAGCGCACGTCAAAAAGAAAAGGCAGGAACTAGACATGCGCTTTAAAAACATGTATTGGTTGATTGGACGGGATTCCTGTCTATCAATACACAACAAAATACTATTATATAAGCATGTTCTTATGCCAATATGGACATATGGCATCCAACTGTGGGGATGTACTAAACCAACCAACATCAAAATCATCCAAACATTCCAGAACAAGGTACTCAGGAGTATAGTTAATGCTCCCTGGTATATAAGAAATGACGACCTCCATCGTGACCTGAACATGGAACCCGTCACCAAGATAATACAAAAATATGCTGAAGCCCATGAACAACGACTCCATCATCATGTGAACATCGAGGCGATTCAGCTGTTAGACCAAACGAATATAGTGCGAAGACTAAAACGAACAAAACCTTTTGATTTAGTGTAGTGTAAAAAGTGCAGAAATAACAGTGACAGTGACACACATAATAACACATGAACAAAGTGTTTATAATATCATCATACCAGACTCTAAGAAAGTGGAACGGACTTGTGTAAAGTACAAAGGACACTATTCTAAGTTTTAAAATAATCATCATGTATAAAATTAAGTTAGATTTAAATTGCTTATTAGTCTTATAGACTAGATTGTAATTAATTATTAAGAACGGAGTTCTTTATAATAAAGGATAAAAAAAAATGTTATTTCCTCTTCAATAAATATTAACTTTACTGACATGTAATTTAAGTAGATTTTTTGTGCTGTAATAATTACAGGGGAAACTAATAAGCCATGTGTTGGCATTATAATTGTATAATGCTATTGTCAGTAACTCACATTTATATGATTGGGGGAAATGCAATTTAAATAACAAACCTTATTCAGTGTATGTGGTTACGAGTACTTAATTTTCCTGTTACTTATCGCCATTTTAAGGGAAAAACACATTAATCTATATTATTTAACAAATGGATCTTTCCTTGTACTAAATTATAATAATATCAAATATACATAACTAGCTTGTGCAGTCCTGCAATTCTGGATGTCAAGCAGACTGTGCAATACTACACAGACAGGAATACACGTGTATCTGATTATTTCTGGACCCGTCCAAGGCTTTTGACCTGATGAATTATGACATTCTGTGGCAAAAAATGTCGGATGTAACAGACTGGCCTGTTAGTCTAGTGGTGAGTGACCCTGACTGCAAAGACTGAGGTCGTGGGTTCGATTCCCACCCAGGACAAATCTTTGTGTGATGAGCACAATCATTTTTTCTGTGTCTGGGTGTAATTTATCTATAATATGTATGTATTTAGAAATATATAAGTATATTTATCAGTTGTCTGGTTACCATAGTACTGGCTCTGCCTAGTTTGGGATCAGATAACAGTGTGTTGGTTGTCCTAAGATATTTATTTTATTTATAGCCCTTCCGCCTAAAGTTATAAATGTATTGTAATTTTGGTATGAAAGTCAGATAAAATGATAAGATAGTCAGATGCTCAATCAGTACCGTATGGGCTAGATTGTGGAGTGAGGAATAGGGGGTTCACTTCACCCACTCTATTTAACCTGAACGTATACCAGCTGGTTGATGAGCTGAGTAGCATTATTGATTGTTTTTTGAATGGACAAAGGATCCACAACATTGATGATGACATATACACGGGCGATGCTGCTAGCAAAAAATATTTAATATAAATTTTAATGTCCGATTTGGTTAATGATAAATCACCGCTGACCGCCCCATGATAAATTTTAATGTCTTTATAGGTAGAATAGGTCGAGCGTTAAGAAAAACCAAGAAGACGAGCGTCAATCAAGCTATATTTCCTGGTCTTTTTACTTGGAATACTAATAGGTTTATTTACAGTTTTCTCACATACTATTAAGTAATATGAAATTCATCATCATCATCATTTCAGCCGAAAGACGTCCACTGCTGGACATAGGCCGCCCCGAAGTTCCGTCACTTCGACCGGTTTTGTGCTTCCCGCATCCAGCGGATTCCTGCGGCCTTCACAAGGTCATTGGTCCACCTTGTTGGAGGCCTTCCAACTCTACGTCTTCCGGTACGCGGTCGCCACTCCAGAACCTTTCGGCCCCATCGGCCATCCGTTCTGCGAGCAATGTGCCCTGCCCACTGCCACTTCAGTTTAGCAATTCTTCGTGCTATGTCGGTTACCTTGGTTCTCCTACGGATCTCTTCATTTCTGACTCGATCGCGTAGGGAAACTCCAAGCATAGCCCTCTCCATCGCCCTTTAGGTGACTTTCAGCCTTCTAAAAAGGCCCATTGTGAGCGACCACGTTTCGGTTCCATATGTCATCACTGGCAACACACACTGGTCAAAGACTTTCGTCTTGAGACACTGCGGTATGTGGGATGAGAAGATATTGCGTACCTTCCCAAACGATGCCCAGCCGAGTCGGATTCGACGATTGACCTCTTTCTCGAAGTTGGACCTACCTAACTGGACAGTTTGTCCTAGGTACACATATTCGGCCACAACTTCGAGTGTAGCGCCTCCGATCTTCACTGGAGTGGGTATCACACGAGCATTGGACATGACCTTTGTCTTGTCCATGTTCATCCTGAGACCCACTTTTCGGAAGCTCTACTGAGGTCATCGAGCATTGTACTGAGACCCTCCATAGTCTCAGCCATGACAACTATATCACCGGCAAACCGAAGGTGAGTGATGTACTCGCCATTGATGTTTATGCCAGCCCCTTTCCAGTCCAGAACCTTGAAGACATCCTCCAGTGCAGCGGTGAACAGTTTCGGAGAAATAACTTCTCCCTGTCTCACCCCTCGCTGCAGAAGGATAGGTTTCGAGGTCCGGTCCTGAAGTCGGACTGACATAGTGGCGTTTTCGTACAGACACTTCAGCACCTCGATGTATCGATAGTCGATCTGGCACCGTTGAAGAGACTGTAGTACAGCCCAGGTTTCGACCGAATCGAAGGCTTTTTCGTAGTCCACAAACGCTTAACAAAGAGGCAGGTTATACTCTTCGGTCTTCTGTATAACCTGCCGCAGCGTATGTATGTGGTCCACGGTGCTAAAGCCTTTACGGAATCCGGCTTGTTCGAGAGGCTGGAAGTCGTCAAACCTGCGCGCCAGACAGTTCGTGATGACTTTTGAAAACAGCTTGTAGACATGGCTCAGAAGTGAGATGGGCCTATAATTCTTAAGTAGGGCATTGTCACCCTTCTTAAAGAAAAGTACCACCACACGTCTGTTCCATGCCTGTGGCGTTTTGCCCTCGAGTATGACGGAATCAAACAGCTTCTGAAGGGCCTTTAGAACGGGTTTCCCGCCAGCCTTCAGGAGTTCAGCCGTAATTCCGTCATCACCCGGTGCCTTGTTGTTTTTGAGCTGCTTCAGAGCCATCCGAATCTCGTACAAGCTGACGTCCAGGATGTCTTCGGTGTAATGTCGGGTCAACCTAGCTCTTACATCTCCACTAGATTTGGTCAACTTCGTCAGGTGGCTTCTCACAAGTGATTGGGCGAACACTCTCGAGACCCGATTTTGCTCAATCGCTAGTTCTATTGAGCGTGTGTTGGAGCATCGGAGGTCACGTCGTACCAACGTCCTAATATTTTTGTTCATTGCCCGTTGTTTTGACGAATTGACAGGTGGGTTTTCACGTCGTTCCGTCATTATTTCCAGAGTTTCTTCCGAAAGTTTGAACTTCTTACCCGTACGCCGCATTTTGCAAAATCGCGTCCCATCCTCCCTGAGGATTTGCACCATTTGGTCGAGCGCCTGGTTGACGTCATTCTTGGTTTCCATGGCAGCAAATCGGTTTTCCAGATCTAACTGGAATGCTTCAGAATCCTAGCCAGCGATAACTAAAAAGTTAAAAATGAAATAAAAGCAAAAAAACCTTTTTAAAAAAAGCTTTTATTTAAATGCTCTAAAAAGAAGATAATAAAATTTTCCTTTAAAATTTTAACTATCAACTTATAGCCTCATTAAGTCATTATACACAATTTATAAAATCAAAAGCTTGTCGCGAGGTTTGTGTAAGTACCTATAAGTATTTAACTAAACTGAAATTTATAAAAAATAAACTTAGCAGATTAAGTGTTTTTGTACAACCAAAGGTAATAATATTTTTTTTTTTAGATGAATTTACTCAATTAAATAGATACTAGTTTATTTACACAGGTAAATCGCGCGACAAGCTTTTATGATCATATAAATTGTGTATAATGAGGCTTTAAGTTGATAGTTAAAATTTTAAAGGAACATTTTATTTTCTTCTTTCTAGAGCATTTAAATAAAAGCTTTTTTAAAAAAAGGTTTTTTTCTTTTAATTTATTGTTAATTGTGGACCGATTTCTTCATTCGGTTGTTTTTTCATTTGGTTGAAGAAGCTTAAGCGATGGTCCCATATAAGTTTTAGTAACTTTGCTAAGGCAGCTGGGGAGTTTGTTGCGCCACTTCTTCTTTCCAGCTAAAGCACTAGGAAGTGGTGAAGGGCGGGCGTTTTGGGGAACTGTCTTATGTAAGTTCGATGTTCAAAAAGTGCCGACGCTCGCTTAGTTTGAATAAATGACTTTTGATTTTGCAGTTTTTAAATTAGCTTTGATGATACGTATTTAATCCACTTTGTGTATGTTGATGTGATATTACATTAAGATATATTTTTTAACAAAATTAAAAAGTTATATCAAGAGTCATTAAAGTAAAAATATGTTACAAACTACCATGACATATTTATTGAAACACCACTTTCTGACCGCGTCACATCCCATGGCCTGACGGCGACTTCCGCCGCGTGAATTGCGGTCCCCGGCCAACCGCGTCAGATCCCATGGCCTGCCCGAGACTTCGTCGGCGTTAATTTTGGCCCATGGCCGACCGTGTCACATCCCATGGCCTGCCCGCAACTTTGTCCTCATCAATTTCGGCCCCTGGCCCACCACGTCACATCCCATGGCCTGGCTGTGTTTCGAATTTATTTTCGCTTAGCGTTCTTTCTGACTTCTTTCCTTTGCTCGTCTTTGCTTCCTGTGCTCGACTCCGGAGTCGTAAGGTGATGTTAAATAGTCTTCCTTACGGTAGGAGGGGTTCACATCGGCGTCGAATCGACGATAAAGTACCTGGGACTTGTCCTCGACAGCCAGTGGAACTTCGTTGAGCATTTCCGACGTTTGGCTCCCAGACTGGAGCGGGCTGGGGCTGCCTTAAAGTGTCTCTTGCCCAATCTGAGGGGTTCAAATGCCTCCTGCCGGAGGCTCTACACGGGGGTCGTGCGGTCCATGGCCCTTTACGGGGTACCAGTGTGGGCGCCCCCATTGAGGCTGCGCTCAGCGCGCTGGTTGAGTGCGGCCCAGGGGGTCATGGCCATCCGGCTAGTCCGGGGACACCGCATGGTCTCCTGCGAGGCGGCGAGCCTACTTGCCGGAGTGCCGCCATGGGATCATGGGCAAAGGTCCTCGCCCAAATGTGGGAGTGGCGCGAGGAGGCGAAACGGCGGGGCGAAACTCCGCTGCCGCGACTAATCGCGGCACGGCGGACAGAGCTCCGGTGTGATCTAATGGTGACATGGCGGGTACGATTGTCGCAACCCAGCGCTGGGCACGCCACAATTGCGGTGGTAAGTCCCCTTTTTGAGGAGTGGATAGAGAGGTGCCACGGCGTCCTCACCTTCCGCCTGACGAAGGTTCTCACCGGGCATAGGTGCTTCGGGGGTTACTGTTCAGGATAAAGCGGGAGGAAACGCCCGGGTGTTTCCATTGCGAGGATCGTCTGGAGGACACAGTGGAACACACGGTTGAGGTGTGCCCTGCCTGGGCGGAGCACCGCCGTGTCCTCGTGGAGGCGATCGCCGGCGGTGACCTCTCGCGTCCGGCCCTGGTGCGAGCCATAGTACGGAGCGAGAGGGCATGGGAAGCCGTCACCTCCTTCTGGGAAGCAGTAATGCTTGCGAAGGAGGAGGCGGGGCGCGTGAGAGAGTGGCAGTCTCTGCACCTTCAAGTCCCTAGCCGTCGCAGGAGTAGACGCCCCGGGCCTCAAAGAAAAGTCAGCAGTACTGAAGGGGTCTGCTTGGACTAATGCCTGCCAGGGTCGCGAGATTTGTTCGAAAGAGACACCGTAGCCCTGGCACATGGGCAACTGAAGGAACACGGGTGGGTTTTAGTCAGTAAAAGTCTGACACGCCCTCCCGCTCCGCCCAAGAGCGGGAGAAGTCATTTGATGAACTCCCACCCACAAAAAATAAAATTCGAATTTTAGTCTTATTGTTAGTCTTGGTCTGTCAATACGTTTGCACGTTATAAAGGCCTTAAGTTATGCCAAAATTACTTTTCTGAAACCTCTGTGACAGGTGGACACAAAACGTACTAAATAACGTTTTACTTTTTGGGTTATGGAACCCTAATATGTACATTCGGCCGGAAAATTTATTGCGAAATGGTAAATACTCAACGGTTGGAACTTAGTGACGATAGGTCGTTTTAACATCTGTTTTTAAATTCTCTAATAAATGTACTATGCTGATATACATATAAAAATGTTAACATTTAATGCTTTTCTAT
This sequence comes from Aporophyla nigra, assembly GCA_947507805.1. NCBI lineage: Eukaryota > Metazoa > Arthropoda > Insecta > Lepidoptera > Noctuidae > Aporophyla > Aporophyla nigra. The sequence goes on from OX382305.1 coordinate 6,549,357, forward strand.
TTTTAATGACGATATGTGTTGTAAAATGTGAAGTGGACCTAGAAACTTTGTGCAAAAATGATTATAGAGATCGAAACAATGATCAAATCGATGTGTCAGAATATTGTTCTAATAAACTGTGCATCGAGAAATGCTGTGGTCCTGAGGAAATGATTTATGTAAATAACACCTGTATGGGGACAAAGAAATTTTTTGAAATTGCAAAAAAGGCTACAAGAGTTCCCTTCCCTGCTGCTGAATCTCGATACAAAGCCCTCAATGTCTTATCTTCTGTGGACGTGAATAAAGCATCGAAAAAGTTTGTTTTCATTCAAAATCATAGAAATTTTAATAAATGCACAGCTGAGCATACCGACGCTGCAAATTACGACATTTCAGAGGTAACCCCTTTTTATTTTATTTTTCTTGCTTGCTTAGTTTATTTTTCACTGTATTTATTAGCCCAAGCGTGGCAAATCCCGTAAGGACAGTAATATTCACCTGACTACCACTGATTAACTGTCACGGGACTTGTCTGTACAGCGACGCAGACAGAAGATCAATCTTTTCTTTCATATAACCTTATACGTCCGGCACCACACGGTACAACCCCACCCCATTTCTTCCCGTGGGTGTCGTAAAAGGCGACTAAGGGACTTACTAGAGAATGGGCAGCAGCGTTCTCTATGCATTTTACCACCATACTGCGATCGCCAACCCGCCTGCCAAGTGTGGCGATTATGGCAAAGCCCCCCAAGGGGGAGGCCTAAGTCCAGCAGTGGATGTCTTATTGCTGAAATGATGATGAGGATGAATCACCCTATAATGTTCTATTTCTGGAACTCAGGCCTCTTCTCGGTGAGAGAGAATACTCCACTCTGGCCCACTGCGGGTTATTGACTCTAGAACATGTTGGTTTCCTCACGATATTCACCGTTTTGAGAGCACTGATGATAAAATATTTACACTGTCTGCTGGGTTCGAACCTACCACCTACAAACCGTCTATGACTCTATCTAAACTAGCACTAGTACTATTGGTATATAACATTAAGAGTAGGTGCCTACTTAAATAGGTGTTCTTGTACCTGTTAGTGTAGATAAATCTATATTATATAAAATGAGAAACTGACTGACTGTTTTTATATCAACGCACAGCCCAAACCGCTAGACCTTTTCTTTATTAAACGACGTCTCTCGCGCTGGGCGCAGCGGGAGGGCATGTCAGACTTTTACTGACTAAAACCCACCCGTGTCCCTTCAGTTACCTTTATGCCAGGCCACGGTAACTGTTTCGAATAAATCTGCAGCCCTAGCAGGCATCGGTCCTCACGGACCCCTTCAATATTTAGTGACATCTCTTTGGGGCGCGCGTGGAATAGAACGCACCACGCAATTTCACCGCAAGACTAGAGACCTGACATTTTTCAGAAAAATACCTTTTACAGTGTAGATTTCCACGAAGAAAGGATTTTTGGAAATTCTACTCCTAAAATAGAGGATGAAAGTTTATGTGAAAAAAAAAATCTGCTTGCCGTAACGATGCATGCGACAAATGCAAGTCTCTTACATCTGAGATACGGAGGAAAGTCATACATAACCTTGATAAAACGATGCATGTCGGCTGGTGAATAGCGTATTCATAGTTCAGTTTTGTAACACACCCGCAAAGTTATTCGTTAGCTTCGTAAACTATATTTTTTTGGTGTTTGCAAGTAATTATAAACAATAAACATGATGGATGGCGTTCTTGAAGGTGCAACTGTACTGATGAGGCTTTAAGTCCACCTAATTATAGATACCGGACTAACTACGTGCGAACGAGCGTCGCCAGTAATCATCGCATTAGAGGGAGCCAAATATATTTAGAGCAGTGATGACCCAGTGGTATCGGTCCTGACTTACGAGTTGTAAGTCGTGAGTTCGAACCCAGGCAGGCGCTTTACTTTGTGTAAATAATTTCATCACCACTGCTTTCAAAACGGTAAAGGAACATCGTGAGAGAAACCGGTAAACCAAAAATTGGAAGACATGTGACATCTACCAACCCGCACTGGGCCCGCGTGGTGGATCGCACGGCCCACTCCCTCTCACCGTGAGGAGGCCTGTGTCCCAGCAGTGGGAACAATATAGGCTGATGATGATGATGAAATATATTTTAGTATCTTTTTGAGTGTCCGTTTCGACTGTTCGGACTTAGTGTCGTAGAATAAATAAATACATATCTTAAGTCAACCAACACAACGTTATCTGATCCCAAACTAGGCAGAGCCTGTAATATGGCAACCAGATAACTGATAAACATACTTATATATTTCTAAATCCATACATATTATAGATAATTTACACCCAGACACAGAACAAATGATTGTGCTTATCACACAAAGATTTGTCCTGGGTGGAAATCGAACCCACGACCTCAGTCTTTGCAGTCAGGGTCACTAACCACTAGACTAACAGGCCAGTCAAAGACGAAAAACGACTACGTCTACATTTAGAAGGAATTTGTAAAACACTAACAGTGAAAGTCGCAAATTCGTAGAAACAATATTCAGAAAGTTACAAAGGTTTAACCATAGTACAATATAAAGCGCTAATGTTTGTACTTCACGACCTACAGAACGTAAAAGCTATGGTTGCGCGGTCGGCACATGGAGAACCTAAGTTTATTTATTTATTATTTATTAAAACTTTATGCACAAGTAAAACTACTGTACAAAGGCGGACTTAATGCCTGAGGCATTTTCTACCAGTCAACCTTAGGGTGATGCAGAGAAAAACATGGCAAGTGCAACATACGGGATAGATAACTCGAAAACGGAAGAATACTAAATACATAGATACAAATACATACATATATATATATAACGAAAAAAAAAAACTTTGTCTGGAGATATAACGATAGGTAGAGAAGAAACCGAATCCAGCAAATCAGCGCTGGGATGATTCTGCCAACTTCTTGCGAATATGCTCACGTGCTTTCACTTTAAATGATAACCGACCGCTTGGACAAAGAAAGAAGAGTAAATGAAACCAGAGCGGTGAGAAGGACATCGTAGAAGACGATTGTTGGTGGACCGAAGATTTTTATTATGCGCAGAGCATAAGTACTGAACCTGGGAAGTCAGATAAGAAGGAGAAGTAGGTTTGTCAAGTATGGAAAACAACATTGTTCTGTTAGGGCTTTGTTCTTACTATCTACATTTTCTACAAAATCGGATCAGTGGTTAGCAAAAAGAATGGGACCTTTACTAAGTTCCGTTTAAGAGAACTGCGTGGCCGCGCGGTTCTTCAAGTGCCGACCGCGCCGCCATAGCATTTAAGTTCTTTAGGTAGTGAAGTACATAAATAACACACAACTGCAAATCATCATCAACTTTATGAAATCTCCTTTAAGTATCATCACACACAATCATCTCGTAATAATTACACACTTTCTTTTAATTTAGAGACTTTACATGAGACGTGTTGGATTCCTATCCACATGAGTTTTCCAGTACATTCTGCAATCGAATAAAGTATCTCGACATTAATAATTTAATAATAAATATCCAAAAAACTAAAATCATGGACTTTCACCGCAAAACTTACTTGGCCGCAAAAAGGACTAGTAAACTTTAATCGTTTGCGACAGAGCTCAGTTAAATACCAATGACAGTTGTTGACTTTCAGTGTCGAGACTACCAAATATCTTTCCATTCTTGGATAGATTATAAACTATGGAAAAATTATGGTTTGCTGCAGTTCATAAGTTTTGATAGTTTATAATCTCATGAATGGATCATTGACAGTGACAGATTTTTTTTTTCAATAGATTTTTTTGTGGGGCGCGCAAATTTTTTGTTCGTCGAATTCCCCTCGTTGCCTCTATCACGCTGGATGGAAAGCAACGTAAGACGACCCTTAGTCTTTTACTAGCTTCTGCCCGCGAGTTCGTCCGCGTTAAATTTCTTGTTCTTCCGTCCCTTCCCGTCGCGTCGAATCGCCTACCCGTGCGATTTTTCCCATCTTTGCAACATTTTTCATTACTGCTTCGCTTCTCTTAGTTGTAGCGTGATGTTATATAGCCTTCCTCGATAAATAGGCTACCCAACACAAAAAGAATTTTTCAATTCGAACCAGTAGTTCCTGAGATTAGCGCGTTCAATCAAACAAACATACAAACAAACAAAAAAACTCTTCAGCTTTATAATCTTATATATATAAAAATCTTGTGTCACGATGTATGTTGCCAATAAACTCCAAAACTACTGAACCGATTTCAATCAAATTTCACATGTAATTGTATTTTGGTCTAACTTACTGGATAGGATAGTTATCATCTCAATTATTCGCTTATGTCGTGAATGTAAACGAATAAAATGTATCAATTAATTGTTTCTTAAGCAAGTGTTTAGTTTTATGAAGTTCTCATAGATGGCGGTGTACGTTGATGCATTGATAAAATTCTTCAATATTGTTTGACATCTAGGTTGCAAATACACCCAATAGATGGCGCTGTGTTCTGTTTTTTAGAATATAAAAATTCTATTACTTTATTTCACGTAATATTTATTTATGTTCACGATATAACCGTATTATCTTAATGGTTTGTGACTGATATTTTTATAATTATACTGCGTATTATGCTACAATATTATTACCATTAAAAACAAAAAATAAATGTACTATTTTTGTTAGACAATTATTAAAGTCTTGGCGCCAAATTTTAATCAAAGTTTCAAAATCTGGCCATCAAATTCTATCGAGTCACCATCTCTGGTTTGAATGCCCAAAGCTTTGGTATCTCATTCGTTCTCGAGACCTCTGAGCGTAAACAAAGCTCCCTCTCGAACCATCGAGATCCACTATTTCTAACAATCGATCAATCGATTCTTCTCGAAGCATGCGAACTAGAACGTTCGGGAAATCCAAGGTTCAGGTATAAATACTGGCGCCGAGTGTCAGTTCCTTTTTAACCCCCGACGGAAAAAGAGGTGTGTTATAAGTTTGTTAAACGAGTGAATGAAAGTAATAGTTAGTGCAAAATCATAACTTTATACACATGTAAGTATTTTTTGCTTGCATTTTATTTTATTTTCTTCATGAGTGTAAATTTCGCAGACTTAAATTCATTTTTTAATAATTAAATAAAAATAAATAAATGAAAATAAAATAAATGCACTTATGAATAAATGATTTAACTTTATAAACGTGCATATTTCTTTTTAACTTATTAATATTGTAATAATTTTCTTTTCAATCATAAAAATGAATTATTGTCAACCAGATTTTTATTTTGATTTTTTTAATCTGATAATTGTTAATTAGTCCATTCATTAATTTCGATCTAATTTATTAATTTATTTCAATTATAAATATTTTCAATTTCAGAATAATGCCGCGGAAAAAATCTAACCTCGACAATGCGTGTAGCAGAAAGGCACGACTCCAGCGTACTCTGCGAGCTCGAGAATCAGAGGAAGAAATTGCAGCAAGAAATGCATCTCAACAAATTAGAACAGCAGAAATTCGTAGACAAGAATCTCAAGAACAGCGTGATAAACGCCTGCGACAAAATGTATTAAGGACAAGAACTGCGCGACAACAGAATATAGCCAGATTTAGAGAACTCGAAAGAACGAGGCAACAAACCAGTCGCGCATTAACACGTGCATCATTCTTTCGCCTTGCGTTCGAGTATGAACCAGACATTAATTACTCTGCACATTCGAAGATTACAATTGGTGCGATAGATAAAATATGCCAATATTGCCACGCGTTGAAATTCCGAAATGAAACAACCGGTATGTGTTGTGCATCAGGAAAAATTGTACTGCCACCTCTTCCTACTCCACCGGAACCTTTGAAATCACTTCTTGCTGGCGAATCAGACGATTCAAAATTATTTTTACGTAAGACACGTAAATTTAATTCTTGCTTTCAAATGACATCTTTTGGTGCAACTAAAATTTGCGATTTAACATCTGATGGACGTAATTTTGAAACGACATTCAAAATCCAAGGCCAAGTGTATCATAAGATTGGGTCACTTATGCCGATGCCTGATGAGGATTCAAAGTTTCTTCAAATTTATTTTATGGGCAGTTGTGTAGAACGTGTGACAACTAGGTGCCTACATAATTTTATAGAAAAAGCAGAAGAAAGAGCAATTGTGGAATCATTGGAAGTTTTTTTCGAAAATTATAATCATCTTATTCAGTTATTTAAAAGAGTATCGCCACAATTGATAAATGACAAATGTCAAATTGTCATCAAAGCCGACAAAGTACCATTTGGGGAACATGCTGGCAGGTTCAACGCGCCAACTGTAGATGAAGTTGCTATTATTATGGTTGGTGATCCATCTAACAAAAGAGACATTAGAATCACACGTCGAGATAGAACTGTTAATGTAATTTCAGATGTACATCGTTCATATGACGCACTTCAGTATCCATTGATATTCTGGCAAGGGCAAGATGAATACCATATCAACATCAAACAGCGTGATCCAGCCACTGGTAATGAAACAAATAAAAACGTTAGTTCAATGAACTACTATGCGCACCGATTGATGATTAGATTTAATCAAGACAATTATATCTTCCGATATCGTCAGCTGTACCATCAATACGTTGTCGATATGTACGCTAAGATCGAAAGTGAACGTTTACGATTCATTAAATTCAATCAGGCTAAATTACGATCAGAGGAATACATCCATTTACGAGATGCTATTAAAGGAAGCGTCGAAGAGAACTTAAACACGAATGATATTGGAACTGTATTTATTTTGCCCTCAAGCTACATAGGCAGTCCACGGAATATGCAAGAATACATACAAGATGCGATGACTTACGTACGTCATTATGGTCGACCTGATTTATTTATTACATTTACGTGTAACCCAAATTGGGAAGAAATACAAACTTTGTTATTATCAGGCCAACAATCAGTACATCGCCATGATATCGTTGCACGTGTATTTAGACAAAAATTGAAATCTATGATTGATTTAATCGTTAAATATTCAATTTTTGGTAATACATGTTGCTGGCTGTATTCTATTGAGTGGCAAAAGCGAGGTTTACCTCATGCTCACATTTTGATTTGGCTTGAAAATAAAATTCGTCCAGAAGAAATAGATCAAATAATTTCTGCTGAAATTCCGGATTCATCAACTGACCCAGAGTTGTTTGAGGTTATTACCAGTCAGATGATCCATGGACCATGTGGTACTTTTAACATGACGTCGCCATGCATGGAGAATGGAAAATGTAAGAAACGTTTCCCAAAACCATTTACAAATGATACTATTACGGATATCGATGGTTATCCATTGTATCGCCATAGAGACACTTACCATGGTGGCCGCACATTTTATATGCAAATGTCAAATTCTACAAATCAAGTTGAAATTGATAATCGGTGGGTAGTGCCATACTCACCACTGCTTTCGAAAACGTATAAGGCTCATATTAATGTCGAGTTTTGTAGTTCCGTGAAATCCGTTAAGTACATTTGCAAATACGTTAATAAAGGTAGTGATCTGGCCGTATTTGAAGTACAAAATATTAACCAAAATGACGAAATAACACAATACCAAATGGGGAGATATATTAGTAGTAACGAGGCTATTTGGCATATTTTTAGTTTTCCCATACACGAAAGAGATCCTGCTGTCCAGCATCTTGCAGTACATCTCGAAAATGGTCAGCGAGTATATTTTACTGAAAAAAATATTGTCCAAAAAGCACTTGATCCACCAAAGACGACTTTAACTGAATTTTTTGCATTGTGTCAAAAATCTGATGAGTTTGGCCAATTCGCAAAAACATTATTGTACACCGAAGTTCCACGCTATTTTACCTGGAATAAAGTAGGCAAAAAATGGGAACCACGTAAAAAAGGAACACCACATCCATCAATACCAGGTTTATTTAAAGCCAAGACATTGGGACGACTTTACACTGTACATCCAAAACAACGTGAATGTTTCTTTTTGCGTTTGTTGTTGGTCAATGTTCCTGGACCAACATCTTTTGAATTTTTGCGCACAGTTAATGGTCGAATACTCAATACATATCAAGAAGCGTGTTGTGAATTGAAATTACTGGAGGCAGACAATCATTGGGACTTGACACTTGCTGATGCAGCGTTAACATCCACACCAAATAGTATGCGTCAACTATTTGCAATAATTTTGACGACATGTTATCCAACACATTCATTGACTTTATGGGAAAAATATAAAAATTATATGACTGAAGACATCATGTATCGAGCCAAACAAACAAACCAATGTCCAAATCTAGATTTCACACCAGAAATGTATAATGAAGCATTGGTGTTGATTGAAGATTTATGTAATTTAATTTCAAATTTACCACTTAGTCATTATGGTATGCCAGCACCTAATCGTCCGGCCACTGATTTAGTTAACACAGATTTGCAACGAGAAAAACATTACAATGAAATTGATTTAGCTTCAATTATTGCGAATAATGAGCCATCATTGACAACTGAACAAAAAAATATTTATAATCGGATTATGAAGACTGTTGATGCTGAACAAGGTGGATTTTTTTTCTTAGATGCTCCAGGTGGAACCGGTAAGACATTTTTAATATCATTAATCCTTGCAAAGATTCGGTCGCAACAAAAAATTGCATTGGCAATTGCATCGTCAGGCATTGCTGCCACTTTATTAGATGGTGGACGAACAGCACATTCAGCATTGAAGTTGCCATTAGACATTCACAACAAACCAAATGCAGTGTGTAACATTAAAAAGAAAAGTGGAATGGCTTCAGTGTTGCAAAAGAGTGCAATTATAATTTGGGATGAGTGTACTATGGCTCATAAGCATGCACTTGAAGCATTGGATAGAAGTATGAAAGATTTGAAAGGCAACGATAAACTTTTCGGTGGTACTGTCTTACTATTGTCTGGTGACTTCCGACAGACATTACCAGTTATTCCTCACTCTACTTTTGCCGATGAAATTAACGCATGTCTAAAACAATCGTTTTTATGGCGAAACGTCGAGACTCTTCGATTGACCATAAACATGCGAGTACAAGTGCAAAATGATCCATTGGCACAAGTATTTTCTGAGCAATTGCTGGATATTGGGAACGGTGAAGTTGAACTGTATCAAAATACCCAATATATCAAACTACCAGATAATTTCTGCACGGTTGTTGAGACGAAAAGTGAACTAATTGAGAGTGTCTTCCCGGATATATTAAATAATTATTTAGATCATGATTGGCTCTGTAATCGTGCCATTTTGGCAGCAAGAAACGTCGATGTAGACGAAATTAACTTCCAGATACAACAATTATTACCCAGTGATTTGATGACTTTTAAATCAATCGATACAGTTGTTGACGAAAACGAAGCCGTAAACTTTCCCATTGAATTTTTAAATTCTCTCGATTTACCAGGAATGCCACCACACAATCTACAATTGAAAATTGGTTCACCAATTATTCTTCTCCGCAATTTAAACCCACCTAAATTATGCAACGGTACACGTTTAGTCATCAAGAGGATCACCGGAAATATTCTTGAAGCAACAATTTTGACTGGAAAGTTTAAAGGAGAAATCGTCCTGTTGCCGCGAATTCCATTAATAGCGTCAGAATCTCCAATATCATTCAAAAGGCTTCAATTTCCGATTCGTTTAGCTTTTGCGATGACCATAAATAAATCGCAAGGTCAAACAATATTGACTTGCGGTTTAGACTTAGAAAGTACGTGTTTCTCTCATGGACAACTGTATGTGGCCTGTTCACGTGTGGGAAAACCATCAAATTTGTTTGTATTAGCAAAAGACAGGTTAACCAAGAATATTGTGCACAAATTAGTGTTGAGATAATTGTCAATTTTATTAAATTAAAAAAATAAATAAATGGAAACAATTGGTCAAAATCAATGATATCTACCTCATTTATAAATTTGAGTTTTTAAATATTATCAATTATTTTTTTGTATATATTTTGTAAAGAAGTCATTATTTATAAAGAATAGTTAAAGATAAGAAAAATAAAATCTAAATTGAATAAATTATAGTTTGAAAAAACAAAAAAAAACACGCTTTTGAAACTAATTGAACTAAAAATTTAAAAATAAAACTGGAGTACTCAATTGAAAAATTCATATTGTTGTACAAAAAGCGTGGGGGCTTGATTTTCATTGCTGTTGATATTTAAACGATAGTTTAATATACCTGTAGTAATTATAATAAGCACCCCATGCATTCTGTACCACAATATGAATTTTTCAATTGAGTACTCCAATTTTATTTTCAATTTAGCTAATTCGATTTTACCGGAAGGGTTTTATTTCCTCAGTTGCGATTAGAGAAATAAAATATAGCAGTACGACGTTCGCCAGGTCAGCTATATTACCTATATAACCTGGAATAACACATTCTTATCGCGGTAGTACGTCCTCTTGCATTAAATTCCGACATCCACGCAGGCGAAGCCGCGGGCAAAAGCTAGTATTAGTATAGATATCTGTGACGTCAGTCTCTTTATCCATGTATACTCTCTGTGTTATAATTTAATATATGCAATGTAAAAGTAAAGGCACCGTGTGTACCGTGTGGTGCCGGACGTAAAGAATAACACCACCCCATTTCTTCCCTTGGGTGTCGTAAAAGGCGACTAAGGGACTTACTAGAGTATGGGCAGCAGCGTTCTCTATGCATTTTACCACCATACTGCGATCGCCAACCCGCCTGCCAAGCGTGGCGATTATGGCAAAGCCCCCCAAATTGGGGGAGGCCTAAGTCCAGCAGTGGACGTCTTACGGCTGAAATGATGATGATGAAAAGTAAAGGCGCGGACTACACATGATGGTTAGCCCGTATCCGGGAGCTCAAAAGACTCTTCTCGAATTCAGGCACCCGATGCATTAATTACAATGCACTGGACGGACGGATACGATGTTGCGACTGCGAGTAGCTTAAGTGAAGTCGAGTACCTTTTTTTTGTGGGTCATCATCAAATGACGTCTCTCGCTCTGGACGGAGCGGTAGGGCGTGTCAGACTTTTACTGACTAAAACCCACCCGTGTTCCTTCAGTTGCCTATACGCCAGGGCTACGGTAACTCTTCCGAACAAATTTCGCGACCCTGGCAGGCATCGGTCCTAGCGGACGGCTTCAGTTTGCTAACATCTCTTTAAGGCGCGCGTGGAACACAACGTGCTATCGGCACGGGCCTGGTCCTTACCGGGTGACGAGCTGCCCATTGCTGAAGTACTTACCTATAGCGCCATGTCATCATTCGGGTATACGAATTCAGGTAACCGAAACGATGAAGCTGAACTAGATTATCTGAAGATGCTCGTACTTGACCCATACTAGGCTTTATCATTTGCCTGATGCTATCGAATTTGGAAGAACAACTAAGTTTATTCCAAAATTACTCGGTCTGTTGGTTTTGATATCTTTTCACGGCTGAACGTATTTCGATTAGATTTGCCACACAAGAATATCATGACCTGGGTTGGGAATAGGACATGGGTAAGAAGAGAGACTTTTATCAGGGAGGTATGTACGTTCCCGAAGGAAAATTTCTGACTTACATGCGGGCGATGCCGTGGACAAAAGCTAGTTATTACAGTAATTCTCAGCCACATAAATATTGTTGAGAAATATAGTGTACTTCGTACTAAGTTCTTACACTTAACGTATTGTATTTGATCATTGAAATATTAGTCATAACTTTAAATGCACTTAGTTACTTACATACAGTGTTATGTATGACAACTACGATAGCTCCCAAATAACCGATCTCATTATATTTGGATGTTATTTTTTGTTCCTCAAAACATTACGAACTAAAATTATTTTACTGTATGGTTTTCCTCATAGCTATTGACTTAAAAGGAAGTTTACTGTTAAAAGGCGCTATTACACCTTTTTACAGTTTTATCCTTAAAAACGAAAAACGATAAGGAGGAGTTACCTCGCCAAGGTAAACATTTTTTATCGCTGGCCGAAAGAAAAGTGACCGGTGTCCTTTACGGCTTATGTATAAATAATCATGGATAACCATTATATATATTTTTTAAGTACTTATTAGTTCTTTGCAAACACTTGTCATCCGCTATAACGCCGTCATGGTGATTTTTTTGGAATGTAATATATTAATTACGTCATGGCGATTGTTCGACAATTCCATATGGCGAGTAACGAGGTACTGAGACCTAGTTTATCAAAATACGACTAGAAGTTTAGAAGCTATAAAGGAATAAGTGAACACAAATACCTACATGGCCGTAAAATCATATCCCTGTGTCGTTGTCGGATAAAACGGCTTAAAGGGTAGCTCGCGGTAACTCGATTTAGGACTCCAGAGTAGTAGTAGTAGGCACTATGTCGTCGTTGCAAATTTAAAATCTCCTATGTAACAATTTTCGCAAATACGAGCTATGCATATATTTTAAAAGCGATTTTGTATACCTACCTATTGCAAAAACTCATATGTGAATATCTTAATGTATCGTTAAAATATTCGCTAATTTAATAAAATCTCATGTTTATTGAGCATCGAAAACTCCTATGTGCCTGATGTAATAAACGGTAAAACCACTTATGTGACAAAAAGTTGCAACTTAAATCTCCTATGTGCAGAAAAATAATTAAATTTATATAAATATACGCTGAACGACACATTGATATATGACAAATTCTATCTCAATACATTATAAGTCCTTTACACTTTACATCTAAAAAAAAAATAAGAATGTTTCCTCAGTTTCTTTTTCAGGAAACAGTTTTTTTCGTTTTTCTCGAAAAGTTACTTTTTACACATAGGAGATTTTGAATTTGCAACGACGATGTATGTAGTACTTTAAGATAACAATGATATAGTATTAGAAATATGAATTACTAGCTTTTGCCAGCGGCTTCGCCCGCGTGGAGGTCGGATATTATCCCGCGGGAACATACTACCGGGTTAAAAAGTACCCTATATGTTAATCCAGGTTATAAACTATCTGTGTGCCAAATTTCATCTAAATCGGGTCAGTAGTTTTTGCGTGAAAGAGGAACAAACATCCACACATCCATACATACAAACTTTCGCGTTTTTAATATTAGTAGGAAATACCTCATCAGCAGCCTATAATGTTCCCACTACTGTGACACAAGCCTACTTTCGGTGAGTGGGCCATAATCCACCACGCGGGCCCTGTGCCGGTTCGCAGATGTCACATGTCTTCGATTTTTTGGTTCTAAGATATGTCGGTTTCCTAACGATGTGTTCCTTCACCGTTTTGAGAGCAGTGGTGCTGAAATTATTGACACAGTGTAAAGCGCCTGCCTGGGTTCGAACTCACGACCTACAGCTCGTAAGTCACGGCTGCTACCACTGAGCCATCACTGCTCTAAATATATTTGGCTTGCTCTAATGCGATGATTGCTGGCGACAAAATACCTCCCACAATGAATAACCCACAACGTTTTGATTTTAAATTATCGTAACAAATGACAGGAAAAATTGTGTAAACCATTATTCGAAAATATTCCTTACTTAGTGTCGGTGAATGTGTTATTCAAATAAGTAAAAAAAATATATTTAGTAACTAGCTTCTGCCCGCGACTACGTAGAAGCGAAGTTGCGAAGAAATATGTATAACCCAGAGGCGTAGCTACCGCCGTATCAGCCGTATCAATGATACGGGCCCCCCAAACTACAGGCCCCCCTTGAGCCCCGAACGTATTGCAAAGCATTTGAAAAAAATATTACCCAACACGTCAAATACTTGTGAAACTTGATGGGAGGCCCGTAATGAGTTGGTTTGCGTAATAGCTTTAAATGTCTTACAAAGGCTTCAAGCCGCAGTAGCAGGACAATTCTTAATAGCTTGCATTAATTAAGTTAAATAAAAAGGAAAATTTAACTTATCCGATTCGGAATCCCCCAATTTTCGAGCGCATTTTACTTGCTTTTGCATTCTCTTAGTAAGACCACAATGGGAGCTAGGTAAAACCTCCCTAGTCAGGATGCTGTTTTTGCTACGCTCCTCAGTCTTAATGTGATATTATATTGTATATAGCCTTCCTCGATAAATGGGCTATGTAACACAAAACGTAGTTCCTGAGATTAGTAAGTTTAAACAAACCATTGGTTACCATTACAAAAGTTATAGGGAGCCAACCTTAAAAATAGACATACGCTGTCACGGACTTTTGTTAGAACTTTTTAAGAGAAATAATTGTGTCATACATGATTGTTGTGTAAATTTAACTAAGCTGAAGCTCTCAAAAGGAATACATTATCCCCGTTTTTGGAACATTTTTCATTGATGCTCCGCTTTTATCGTGTCGATCGGTCGTAGCGTGATATAATATGGCCTTCCTCGATAAATGGGCTACCAAACACAAATTTTTGTTTTTCAATTCCAACCAGTAGTTCCTGGGACTAGCGCGTTCAACCAAACAAACAAACTTTTCATCTTTATAATATTAATATAGATAATATGTATAGTATTAAAAAATCCAAGAACGCGGCCAGAAAAAAATGCAAGTTTTTGGAAAGTTCTAAAGCCGTAGTGAGGGAAGACCCACGAAAATCCTGAAAACGACACTCATGACGGATGGATTTTCTATTAAAAGCAATATTCGAAAAGAAACGATTTTACTTTGACATTGCGATGGGGTGGGTAGTGTTGCCAAAATGTATTAAAAAGATCGCCACCTACCTCATTGCACTACCTCACTGGCGATATTTTCAGGGATATAAAAAGGGCGAAAACGCACATTTCATAATTCCTTGGTTATTAAACACTAGATCATAATTGATTAAATTATAGAGTATTTTATATTGGTTTGACGTTGACAAAATAAGGACAAATATTATAGTAGGGTATTCAATAATTATTTTTAGGAGCACAAAATGAAAATGAGTAAAGGTTTGATTGCCATAATAATGGCACATTATTAATGCTGTTATTATTAAGACAATTGTATTGCCTAGCATTACTTTATGCATTTAAAAATTATTCTTAAAATCTTGATACTTAATACTGAATTTTCTTGGGCCTAATTGGCGGTAGCTATGACAAAATACATAATTTTTGACAAAATATCAATATTAAAATGACTGAAATAAACTTGCGTCTTTTATGTTACATCTTGTATATGTTATACCTACTACTAGCATTATAATTTATTCATAAACAACAAATTAGTTGATGGGGGGTGAGGGCAGGCTTACTCTTTCAAAAATTAGCACTTTAAAGCTTAATATTTCACAAACAGATCTCATAACCGACAAATTGAAAGACATTTCCAACACCACCACAAGAAAAAAAACCATCTCCAACATCGGTGATGAACTCTCGCGTAAGGCCCTGTTGCACGCCATGGTACGGAGCGAGGGGGTATGCGAAGCTGTCACCTCCTTCTGCGAAGTAGTAATGCTCGCAAAGGAGGAGGCGAAACGCGTGAGGGAGAGACAGTCTTTGCGCCCCCACGCCCCTTGCCGCCGCAAGAGGAGACGCCCCGGGCGTCGCGAGTCATTTGCGGACTCCCGGCCACCGTAGGCGCGGACTTACGGGCGGCGAGCAATGTGTAGCTCGCCGCCCGGTAAGGACCAGGCTTGGGTCGACGGCGCGTTGTGTTCCACACGTGACTCAAAGAGATGTTAGCAGTATGAAGGGGTCCACTAGACCGATGCCTGCCAGGGTCCCAGATTTGTTCGAAAGAGTTACCGTGGCTTTGGCATTGGCAACTGAAGAAACATGGATGGGTTTTAGTCAGTAGAAGCCTGACACGCCCTTCCGTCCAGGGTGCTTACTCTCGAATATAATTCCGATAGATCGACATTGGAATTGTCAGTCAAACGTGAGGAATTGGCTGGACTCACTGAGTCTAGCCAATCCCTGACGTTTAACTCAACTAACTGACGTTTGACCAATGTCGATCTATCAAAATTATATTCCAAAGTAAGCACCCAGAGCGGAAGACGTCATTTGATGATTTCCTACCCAAAAAAAAAAGATAATACTGGAAATGTATAGCGTGATGTGTGGCCGTGCGTAGAAAGATACGAATGCTAGTAATTGAAGTGAGCTATTGTGTCTAGATAAAATAGTAAACACTAAACATTAATACCAAAAACCTCCTCAACAAACTCATAACGGAACCCGTCACTCAGCAGTGCCGGATTTAAGCACAGGCAACATTGGCAGTTGCCTATGGGCCGCCACCACAAGAGGGCCGCCACCACACCACAAATAAAAAAAATTAATTAAATCAGTAAAGGCTCAGTAAAAACAGAAAATTTTGTTTCAGTCAACTTATTTAGTTGTTTTCTTCTTTACCTTGACCTTAACAGAAACTTTCAACAGTTAACCACAAACGAGTTGAGGGCCTCCACCACATGCTCTGCCTATGGGCCGCCGAAATCTAAATCCGACCATGTCACTCAGTATTTTTTTTTTTATTATTATACTTCCAACTGGGTAACCAAATGTTTCGAAACGTTTACAGGATGGATCCATATGGTGGCAAGACATTGATTCAAAAAAATGGTCACAAATTGAAAAATTACAATATTGTATAGACTACAAAGTAGTTGTTAACGGTAAAATACCAGACATTAAAATCATAATCAGACAAATTACTGACCCTCCACAAGAAGAGGCAGAGATAGAGGTGGTGGAAATAGTGGGTAAGTAAAAATTTAAGGACTTAATTAAAGAGAACAGTGGTGGCTTCGACTTACGAGTTGTAAGTCGTGGCTTTGTTTCGTTCTCAAAGTGAATAAAATCGTCGTGAGGACGTCATGCCCTAGAATCAAAAATTCGTAGACATATGACTTTTACAAACCCGCACTGGACCGGCGGTGGCGGCGTGGTAGGTTACAGTCGGTTTCGCTACGATGTTTTATTTTACCGTTTCGAGAGCAGTGGTGATGAAATTAAATACACACTGGGTTTGAAATCACGACCTACCAGTTGTTAGCCGGAGCCGATACCACAGGACTACCACTGATCCTAATATTTTAAACATGGGTGCTCTTAATACTTTGCAATCTTACAGTATATATGATCAACTATCGCAAAAATAATAGTTTAAAAGGAAGGAGTATGGAAGCATGTTTCTGTAGTATTTTCTATTTTTTAGTTCGGCTAGCTACAAAAGAGTGTTTTTTAGTTTCTGTTTTTTTTTTTTTTTTTGCTATTCTGGTAACCTTGTCAAGAATAATGGCACTTTATGAAATTAATGTATTGTCATCGGTCCTCGATAAGTCTACAAAGTTTAAATGAAATCCGACCGTTTGAAGTGGGTCAAAATCAAGTCCAAAGGAGTCGTTACAAACATAGTTACATTACTTACAAACATACATACAAACAAACGTAAAGGCGAAGCTAATAAAAGCGTGTTAAAAAAAAAACAGATTTGATTCCCGAGTCGAACATGCCGTATGATTTGTGTCGCGTTTAACTAAAATTTTGTTAAATTCCAGTTATGCTGATATCATCATTCTTCATGGTGCTGGTACTGGTAGTGTACTGTCTGCTACCTCATCTCAGGAACCTCTCCGGCCTAGTTCTGATGGCTTACACATTTTCCCTACTTTTCGCATTCCTGGCTAAATTGATTCAAACTTTTATTAAGAGGAATCCACCAAAGGGGTTTTGCAAACTATTTAGTAAGTAACAAATTATTTCATTATTCTTTAATCTGACCCGCCTTAGATGTAAAAAAAAAACCTGTACATACAAACTAAGTTCGACGGTCCCAAAGCAATGAAATAGTAATATAGAATACGAATACGTGGCTTTTGGCTACCTTGTACGTGTGCATTTTTCTTTTTTGTAACAATTTTTTATTTCATGTTGTGCGTTTTGTTTGTGTAGAATAAACTATTTTTCTTTCTTTTCTTTCTTTCTATCTTCTTTAAACATGGTAAGATACTTTTTCTTCCAAAGTATGGAACCTGCGCTCTTTCCTGATTTATTTATTTACTTAAGGCGCTGTCTTAACATACGACACCACAAAACGCTCTGGGGCTTACTCTTCAACCTAATTTTAATTTCAATCTAGAGCCAATACGATTCCAATATTAAATTTTGCAAACACGTGATCCGGTCCTCTTGAAAACAATAGTGTCAATATTGGAACAACAACAACGCCGTCGGGCGTTGTTGTTGTTTCCAATTCCACTTAGGTCAGGTTTTTGTCGCACAGTGAGGCGTTTTGGCATTTATATTACAAGCCAGAAAAATTAAGTGTAATGTCAAATGTTCAAAGAAAACTTACTTAATAAAAAATAAAACAGTATCTACCAGTACCTTGGTCGCATGGTTCTTAAAATTTTGAGCGTAAACTATGATATTTTAAATATAAAATTAGGGAATTTAATCAACTAAAAGATATACCTGAAAATGTTTCTACTGAGCCTGAAAAGGGCGAAGGAGGCCTTTGCCCTGCGGTGGAACGATAAAGGCTAGTTAGATTACCTTGCTCCGTGTTGTGTCGGACGTAAAGAATAGCATCAGCCCATTTCTTCTCGTGGGTGTCGTTAGAAGCGACTAAAGAACTTACTAGAGAATGGGCAGCCGCATTCTCTATGCATTTTAACACCATACTGCCCGCCTGCCAAGCGTGGTGATTATGGCAAATCCCCCCAAATTGGGGGAGGTTTATGTCCAACAGTGGACGTCTTTCGGCTGAAATGATCAATGATGGATGGTGATGAGATGAAATCAAAGCCGTGCATTTATTGTTTAATTTAATTAAAAAGTGCTTTTATTTTGGTGGTTATTCCATCCCACTAACGTCAAAAGCTAACTTTTATTTATATTGCCATTTCAGCTCCAGTCGTGTATTTCGGCTTTATGTCCAGTATGTGTTGGCTGAGTGTGATATCGTTTGACGTTTGGTGGGCATTAAGGTAAATATCAAATATCGTCACCCTCCCCGCTAACTGTCGTATCTCACAAACTGACGTATCTACACGGACATTACCTACGTGTTCATAACTTTGTTTCGAAAAGGTGTCTCTAGTCCTCGTATCTCTATTGTTTACCGTTTAGAAGATAATCAAGTATTTTTTTTAGTGTATGTGCAAAAGGAGGGAAAAAATATTCTCACTACCTGTCGTATGAACATACTACAGTTAGTAAGATTTTATTTTTTTCGTCCCGATGTAGATTTTTTTTCAATAATGTTTTTTTTTTGCATTTACGTCGTTTAGAGATCAAAGCTTTTTTACGAATAAGAAGCTTATTGCCATATCATTAAGTCACACTGCGGTATGCACGGGGGGGTGGGGTGCGGGCGGTTGGACACTGAATGAGCAGGGAATCAAATCTATTTAGTCGACCAATTCTTCGTAGAGTGACAGGTCGCTCGCAATAATGATCGAACAGCATATTGAGAGATTCCCGAAGGTTGAATCTCAATACTGCAGGGAACATTCTTCTAGAGAATACTTATATCGTGAACTGACGCTACCCAAGATGTACCACATGTTTGAAGATAAGATTAAAAATTGTTCCGTGAAGCCCAGCTTATCTTCATTTCTGTATGAAGAAAAGCTGGGCTTCACGCAACAATTTTTAAGGGTTTTTAAATCCAAGAAATTGTCTTTTCATCGCCCAAAAAAAGATCAGTGTAGTTTGTGCATGACGTATTTAAAAGGTTCTGAAGAAGAGAAATTAAAGATTTGCGAAAAATATAGGAAGCACCAACATGAGAAGACTTTGTTTAGATCAGAAAGAAATAAATGTAAACTAGCATCACAGCAAAACCCAACCCCAATACAATTACTACATTTGACCTCCAACAAGCCATATTCTTGCCTATTAGCAATGAAAATGCTGTTTTTTATAAACGTCGTCTTTCGGCGTACAATTTCACAATATATGATACTAGCTTCTGCCCGCGACTTCGTCCGCGTCAAATTTTCGCTCCCTTTCCCGTCGCATCGAATTGCCTGCCAGTTTTCGTCCATTTTTCGTTTGCTGCTCCGCTCCTTTTGACCGTAGCGTGATGTTATATAGCGTTCCTCAATAAATGGGCTACCCAACACAAAATAATTTTTCAATTCTGACCAGTAGTTCCGCTGATTCTTGTCATTCCCCTTTTCGTACAAACTTTCATCCCCTATTACCTATTGTTATTTTAATATAATTCATAAATATATATTATGTAATAAAAGCCAACTAAAAAAGTTTCATCATTCTAGCTTTAAAAACGACAATACTTCCCTACAACCTTTCATCCTCCCTTTTCCGCAATAAAAAGTAGCCTATGTCCTTTCTCAGCCTCTAAACTATGTACCAAATTTCATTTAAATCGGTTCAGTAGTTTTAGCAGGAAAGCGAGACAGACAGACAGAGTTACTTTTGCGTTTATAATAGTAGTGTGGATTAATAGAGTTTTATTTATATTTTTATATACCAAACAGTCACGTCGTAACAGACACAAGTTGAAAAACAAAGTTCTCACAGAGTGACGTATCTGCTTCAAATGAATATAAATAAATAAATAGATACCTTAGGGCTTTAGGGCAACTACTAACTTAAAGAGTACGCCAAGAGCAATAAAAAAAAGGAATTAATTCATAAATAAAGCCACAGCCAACGTAACTACAGTAACATGATTGTAGCGTCCGACCGAAAAACTGTTGCCCTGAAAAATTACGAATTGCTAGATAAGACAGTTAGCGCGGAGGGTGACGATATGTTTTCATTTACGATATATTTTTCAATTTTTCATAACTTAAAATGTCGTGATCGCCCAGTGGTTGTGAAGACATCGCCTAGGTTGTGGGTTCAAATCCGGATATAACAAAGTGACTTTTTTAATTCATACGGAAGTATTATATTTTTTAAGTTTATCTGGAACATTTCTAACACCGCACCGGTAAGGGAATGATTCGTGAGGAAACCTGGACTGATAGTAATATATTCTAAGTCTGAAACCGCCAAGTCGTCCTGAGTAAGCGTCGTTATAACTGCTTGTGTCTTCTCTGTGTCAGAAGAGGTATTTCCCCTGCAATGGAAATAATAGGCTGGACCTATTATATCGTGACACAAAATACCAAATCAAATTTCTAACTAACGAAACTCCGTAGCTGTTACTTGAAAGTTAGCCTTCGGTAGACTAAGAGTTTTTCTGGGTGGGAAATCTAAAAATCAAATTTCGTCTCCCGCTCTGGGTGGAGCGAAAGGGCGTGTCAGACTTTTACTGACTAAAACTCACCCGTGTTCCTTCAGTGGCCCATACGCCAGAGCCACGGTATCTCTTTCGAACAAATCTCGCAACCCTGGCAGGCACCGATCCTAGCGGACCCCTTCAGTTTTGCTGACATCTCTTTGAGGCGCGCGTGGAACACTACGCGCCGTCGACCCGAGCTTGGTCCTTACCGGGCGGCGAGCTACCCATTGCTCGCCGCCCTCAAGCCCGTGCTTACGGTGGCCGAAAGTCCGCAATTGACTCCCGACTCCCGGGGCGTCTCCTCCTGCGGCGGCTAAGGGCGTGAAGGCGCATAGCTTGCCTCTCCCTCACGCGCCCCGCCTCCTCCTTCGCGAGCATACTGCTTCGCAGAAGGAGGTGACGGCTACCCATTCCCTCTCGCTCCGTACCATGGCTCGCACCAGGGTCGGACGCGAGAGGTCACCGCTGCCGATCGCCTCCACAAGGACCCGTCGGTGCTTCGCCCAGGCAGGGCAGAACTCCACCGTATGCTGCACCGTGTCCTCAAGAAGATCCACGCAATGGAAACACCCGGGCGTTTCCTCCCGCCTTATTTGGAACAGGAGGGTCCACCCTTTATGGCAGAATTTTTTTCGTCATAATATTATTTTGTATAACAGCGGATGGCATAAACTTCATTTCGCAGAAAATCGTTTGCCATACACTCATTTAATATATATTCACAACGCATAATTTTATAAGTCAGAATCATCTTTAGGCATAAATTTTATATCCATAATAATGAAAAAGGAGAACCATCATATCGCAGAAAGTTCGCAGTCAGAATCGTCTCTTGGCATTATTTCATATCGATAGTCATTAAAAGGCAGAACTATCATATCTCAGAAACTTTACAGTTAGAATCATCTTTTGGCATACCTACATTTTATATACTTATTAATTGGAACACTCATCTATTACATTACAGAAAAATCATAGTTAGCACGCTGCATGCAGACATGCAAACAAGCATACACCATTCATGCAGCATGCAAGTAAGCATGCAGCATGCAATCAAGCATGCAGCATGCAAGCTAGCATGCAGCATGCAAGCAAGCTCACAGCATGCAGGCGAGCATACAACATGCAGCATGCATGCTTTCTGTGACGGCTCCGGCGCTGCGTGGCTCTGGCGGTCCCACGCGAGCTCATCGTCGCAGATGGTTTTACGCTCACCACCGCAGCTTCGGCTTGCTGGCCGGCTTCGCCGGCCAGCCTCAGCCGCGGCGGCGTGCGTCAAAATCACCTGCTCCTCAGCTCGCGGGCCGTCTCGCCCCTACGCGCCTACGCAGGCTTAAATTACACTCTAGGGGTAGGGCAGACAAGACTACGTGGAGTCGGTTCTGCAGCGATTCGTTTCTGTCAATAACTTTTGTAGCACAACATATATTGACTTTTTGAGACACTATTTTAATTTAAGGTTAAAATGCAATTTTATAGAAATGACAATATGCCTAACAAAAGTGTTCTAAATGAAATTCTGCCATTTCATAGCATGCCAAGTGAAATTGTGCCAAATAATCGTCGCTCTAAATAAATGTTATGCTAAACAAAATTATGCGGAATTTTAAGTCTGCCAAAGGTAATTATGCTTCATAAAATTCTGCCATCTTAAAAGTATGCCAGCGTAAAGTCGGACATCTAAACATTCGGTCACACAATGATTGCTAAACATTTTTTATGCTATACAAATATTCGTTTAAAGAAGATTATGCCAAGTATGTTATGCCAAATAAAATTCGGAGCATCAAGTTTCTGCCAGATAGAGGGAACCCGGAACAGGAACCTCCAAAAGCACCCATGCCCGGTGAGAACCTGCGTAAGGCGGAAAGTGAGGACGTCGTGGCGTCTCTTTATCCACTCCTTGAAGAGGGGACTTACCGCCGCAATTGTGGTGTGCCCATAGACTAAGAGTTCACTTTTACTTTTTGTCTTTCGCAGATCTATGCGTATTAAGCGCAACTCTACACATGGCGATTTGGTGAAGTTCATGTGGTACGGTCTGTTCGCCTGGGGAACCTCGCTCCTGATAACGGCAATTGTCACCACGCTGGATAACATGTCCTATTTGGACATCGCAATCGAACCACGCTTCAAAGATTGCTTAATAAGTGGTTTGTATTTCTTTTTAACCTTTATTTTATACCTTTGTTAATCGCCCTGTTTTCATCATCTCCACATGACCAAACCATATAAGCATAGGTACTCTTGACATTTTTTGTCACTACATCTTTTAAACCGCACCGATGCCTTATCAAATCATTCGTCAGCCTATCATTCATAGTCACACCACTCAAGCTTCCCAAAGAATTTGCTCTTATTAGGTTTCCGTACAAAACTGATAAAAAGGAACCCTTATGGTGAAAATCATTCTGCCTGTCCGTCTGTCTGTCTCAAGAACTACTAACTTGAAATTTGGAATAGTTTTAGATGACTTTGCCCAACTATTTTTTGCAAATAAGATAGAAATGTACATATTTTTATACGCATTATATTAGCTTCACTTGTATGTTTGTATGTATGTTTGTATGTATGTTTGTGTGTATGTTTGTATGTATGTGTGTATGTATGTTTGCATGTTTGTTTGTAACCGACTCCTTATAGACTTATCTAAGGCATTAGACACTGTCTCTGTCCCTATCCTGTTGTCTAAATTAGAGAGGATAGGAGTGAGGGGTCCAGCGCTAGCAATCTTTGAGAGCTATCTCTATGAAAGGAAACAATGTGTCAAAATTGGCTCATACGTCAGTGATGAACACTTCCTGTCATTTGGAGTTCCCCAAGGCTCAATCTTGGGACCTACCCTTTTCTTGATATACGTAAACAGCCTCTGTAACTTATCCATTCCTTACTGTAGCATATATACATATGCGGACGATACAGCTTTGCTCGTGCATGGTCTAGACTGGAGAGAAGTCCAGGAGAGAGCGAAGTTTGCGCTGGGCATCGTTATGTCATGGTTAGGAGATAATGGCCTTACATTAAATATCGATAAAACAAAATATATTCCGTTTTCAATTAAATCTTGTACACGACCGGATGACTCTTTTGTTATTAGAGCCCACACTTGCAACGAACAGTTAGACCAATGCCTCTGCCCTCCCCTGGTCAGATCAACACAAGTCAGGTACCTCGGTATCATGATAGATAACTTGATGTCATGGAAGGTGCAAATTGATGGCATGACAGGCAGAGTGAGGAAACTAATCGCGATTTTCAAAACTCTGCGCCATAGTGCTGACTTAAGTACACTTCGAATGGTATATTTCTCACTCTGTCAATCAGTGCTCTCATTTGGGATAACGACTTGGGGAGGTGCTTCAAAAACGTATATACTAAAGCTGGAAAGAGCGCAACGAGCTGTTCTTAAAGTCATGACTTTCAAACATTACCGCTATAGCACCGCACAATTGTACCAAGACTGCAAAGTTATGACCGTTAGACAGCTCTTTGTGCTTAATACCATCTTGCGCAGACATGGTTCTGTCAAGCACAATACTGGTCGTCTGGCAAATACTAGGTCAAAATATGTCTGTCCTATAGAACGTTACAGAACTAAATTGGCTGAAAGACACTTTCGAGTATTGGGTAGTCGAATTTATAATGCAATTAACAAACAATGCAATATTTATGGTTTAAATAAATTCGATTGTAAAAAGAAAATTAATCAATGGATTATGACTCTTACCTACGAGGAGACTGAAAAGTTACTAGGAAAGCTTTCTTAATAGTTCCTCTCATTCAGACAACTCAAACATATGCCACACACACATCCACACACCACATACACACACACCACACAGACACTCTACAGACACACATAATACATACACATACTAAACTTACACCGAGAGAGGCTATTATTTTTATTTTTAATACTTCTTCATTTTGTTTTTTGTTTTATTATTCATCAATCAACAGTATGTTTTTGTTTCTTTATTTTATTAATTTTAACTTTATTCTCTTTGTACTTAACGATATGTACTTATACTTACCCAATATAAGTCCGCACAAGTTTGTATAAATTGGAAAGCGTATTGATAGAGAGAGCCCTGGCATCCATAACACAAGTTTAATCTTAGCTTGGGTGCCAGTGGAGATACTTAGTGATTTATGCAATTTGAAAACAGTTGTGTTATAGTATTAACCTATCGCCTGTATGTAAATTGTGTAATTGGAAATAAAGTAATTATTATTATAAAAAATAAAAAAAAAGATTTTGACTCACTTTAAACGACCAGATTTCATTCAAACTTTGCACACCTGTCAAGGACCGATGACAATGCAATAATTTCATAAATTTGTGCCATTATCCTTGCAACCCTGGCAAGGATAATGGCACAAATTTAAACCAGGACAGCAAAAAAACTGGAAAAAAAGCGTGTACTTTTTAGTTTGGATTTCAATGGAAGCGTGTTGTTTAGTTTTTTAAAACTATTATTTATTTATTTAAAAAGTATGAATATTTTTTTGCAACAGGACTGGACGGGTGTCTTAAAAGTTTGAAGTGGGATTTATAGCGCATGTGGGTATCATATGAAAAAGCGCTATTAGCACATTGTAAAAAAAAGCTTTTTTAGGCCGCATAATTTTAGACGTTTGACGATTTCTTTTTTTAAATACCCCCCCCCTTTCTTCGCAGTTTGCATAGAGTTAAATCTGCAATACTTCTATGAGATAGAATTTTATGTAAAGATTACAGGAAAAATAAAACAATAGCTCTAAATAGCACACTGTTTCAGAAATCATCAAGTAATTTTAAATTAGTTCCACAATCGGTCAAGAGATGGCATTGACCTAAAATTACAATATTATAATATAATAAAATAATATTTTTATAAAAGATGCATGGTACGGGACGCTAGGTTTGCGAGCCCGACTCGCTCTTGACCAGTTTTATATCATATTATGCTTACTCGTACACCACAGGGTGTCTAAAGATACAATCATGTTGAAGGATCTTGATATCCGCTGGTACACACGGCTACATAAAAAGCTATGCATTTCTACTATAAACTGATCTCACATTGTATGGGATTTCGGTATAGTGAGAGGTCAGCTTCAACTGGATGTGCATAATTTGATATAATATAGCCGTGTACACGTTAATCCTTATTCTTTGTAATACTTAGCCAGTTTTTGTTTTTCAGGAATTTCATTTGATTATTACTATAAGATACCAGTAGCGGTATTAATTTTCTTTAATATCGCACTGTTTATCATGACTGCCTACAACATATGGATGGTCAAACATAATGTTAACAATTGTCAAGATTCCAGAAACAGCAAGCAGCAAAACAAGTAAGTCCCTACCTACTTAAGTACCTCATGATCATTTCATCGACCACGGGAAGAAACGTAGCGATTACGGTAAGCCTTCCCCCCCCCCCCCCCACCCAAAAAAAAGGATGTGAGAAGCACAACCGTTCCAAGTAGCGGTGCACGTCTTTCAGCTGAAATGTGCGCTGTAAATACATACCTACTTATTACGGTCTCATTTTATTTATCAACATACATCATGACAATGACCTACCTACATATTGCAAAAACCGTTAGAAAATTTAAAATTTCGCGGGAAACACTGTCGCCTCTTCTAGTGCTTTATATCAATCAAAAGAAACGTTTTGCGCTCTCATTCGCGTTTACAAACCATTTATGCATTTTTTTTCTTTCAGTTATTAACAAAATTAAGTTGAGTCTTCGTATTTTTAGCCCAAAAACATTCTACAGACCAATATTTACTAGCTTTTGCCCGTGGCTTCGCTCTCGTTAAATTCCGCCCTCCCCCCCCCCATTTTAGGGTAGTAGGGGGTTAGAAAGAGACAAAAAGTAGCTTATGTCACTCTCCATCCCTTCAACTATCTCGAGTTAAAAAAATCACGTCAATTCGTCGTTCCGTTTTGCCGTGAAAGACGGTCAAACAGACACACACACTTTCCCATTTATAATTTATTAGTATGGATTTTTCTTATTTTCATCTATCATCATTAACAGCCTATAATGTTCCCACTGCTGGGACACAGGCCACTTCTCGGTGAGAGAGAATGGGCCGTAATGTACCACGCGGGCTCAGTGCGGGTTATTAAATGTCACATGTCTTCGAATGTTTAGTTCTAAGACATGTCGGTTTCCTCACAATGTTTTCTTTCACCGTTTTGAGAGCAGTAGTGATGAAATAATTTACATAAAGTAAAATTCCTGTTTAAGTTCGAACCCACGACCTACCTACAACTAAGTCGCGGCCGTTATCACTGGGCCACTGCTCTCATCTATCATATTGTGATAGAGCAAAGTACTAGGTGCTTAAATAGTCGGTCCGTCTGCCTCCAGTTTCCTGGATGACAAATTCTATATGAGGAATAGACTTTTCACTCTTTTATTACTTTGACATAGGTAGGTATATAATTACAATTTTAGTTTGATATAAGTAGTTAAGTAGTAAGTTAGTTAGTTTGCTGGAGAATGGGCAGCAGCGTTCTCTATGCATTTTACCACCATACTGCAATCGCCAACCTGCCTGCCAAGCGTGGCGATTATGGCAAAACCCCCCATATTGGAGGAAGCCTATGTCCAGCAGTGGAGTTCGTTTGGCCGAGATGATGATGATGGAGATAATAGTATATAAATGTATTTTCTTTCTTTCTTTATATTTAAGCTAATAATTTAGCTTTTGCCAGCGGCTTCGCCCGCGTGGAGGTCGGAAAATATCCCGCGGGAACGTACTACCGGGATAAAAAGTAGCCTATGTCCTTTCTCAGGCTCTAAACTATCTGTATACCAAATTTCATTTAAATCGGTTCAGTAGTTTTAGCAGGAAAGCGAGACAGACAGATAGAGTTACTTTTGCATTTATAATATTAGTGTGGATAGTGTGGATGTGGCTTTAACTCACACAAGTTCTTTTTATTTCAGATTATCCACATTCGTAAAGTTATCTGTTATGATGGGAGTAAGTTGGTGCTTGGAGCTTCTTCCTGGCGTGGAGCTGGTATGGGTCTACATCATTGTCAATTTGTATAACTTACTCACCGGGGTCGCCATATTCTATTGGTTTGTGTGCAAGAAAACAATATTCATGCAGTTGTCCAAAAAGTGAGTTGATTTTTATTAGTTCATATTTTAACGCCAGACGTGGCCTACTTTTTTTTGTAGGTTGGAAATTATCACATGACGTCTCCTGCTCTGGGTGGAGCGGGAGGGCGTGTCAGGCTTTTACTGACTAAAACCCACCCGTGTTCCTTCAGTTGCCCATATGCCAGGGCCACGGTACCTCTTTCGAACGAAACTCGCGACCCTGGCAGTAGCATGCTCAAATCTTCATTGTGGTTTTCCCTTGATTGCACTGCATACGTACTTCGATGTTAGGACTTACGTGCAGTTTGAATTGCTTATAATATAGATATTTTATGTGTAATTAAAGTAATTGCGCGAATAAATCCCGTTTCGATATTATTGTCCACGTCGATTTACCTACTTACCGTCTATGACTACACATTGCGATGAGCCATAGATGATAATAAAACAAAATTCTACTTCTGTATTCAGTAAGCTATGTTATTTTTATAGGTATAACATACAGAATCGTTTCACCAGAAAATGGGAATCAGAGTTGTCCCAGCGTAGCAAAAGTGGAATGACCAGATCTACGGGGCTCGCCAGCTCCGTCGTTAAGAACAGGTCTAAGGAACAGAATCCAGAAATTGACCTTTTGAATAACTGCCCTAAGGAGGAAAATACTTCAGTTTGATTGTGAATCACTATGTGGTTGATGGGGAACAAAATATACCTAGGTATAGGTTGGCACCAATTTAAAACCGTCAGTTGGATTTTGATAATTTGTGGGAATCACATCATCGACATTAAGTACAGTTCGTAAATAACTGGAATATGCGCGAAAAATGAGAGTACAATATCATTTGAAGAATGCAAAGGGTACGAGAGGCTTGGTATTATTAGTTATTAGTGTCTAATTTAATAAAAGATATTGTATTATTATTTTTTTCGTACCACTTGCTCAAAAAAGTGACATTCTATGCCACAAAAAGCAAACATAACAAAAGTCATATTTAATCTGATAAAAACAGGGAATGAAAATTGTACTGAATTTCATTCATCCTCTAGGGAGAGAATGTGATTTAAATTTGGAATACTTACCGAAATTTATACTGAACTACATCTGTGTTTACACCATTGAGTTTGTATATAAAGCATTATACATCTTTTTGAAAAAGGAATACGCATTTATTATGCAGTTATGATTATTAAATAAAATTACGAAAACCGACGAGGCCGTATGAGCTTGACGCCTTTGCTTTTCCGACAAAAAAAATATTAGTCTAGGAAATTGCCGCGTTTTTGTTTTCTTCAAATACATAAACGTTAAGTTTATTTTAGTTTATTTTTAATTGTCATTATTTTTAATAAATGCTTATCTCATATTATTATTGTGTTAATTTTTTCGCAAATGGTACGAAAAGTAGAGTATTTTCCTGGGTGATAAAGCTGTCTTAGTCTTGGGTGAACTTAAATCCCTCGCTACACTCAGGACTCGTCTCAAATCCCTCGCTTCGCTCGTGATTTAAGTTTTTAGCACCCTCGCTACGCTCGGGAGTAAACCTCAAGTCCTTCGTTACGCTCGCGATTTAAATCGTCACCCGCGACAGAAGACACCGCTTTATCCCCTTGGTTAATAATCTACTAATATTACTAAGTATTTGATTGTACTTAATTTTTTACGCCTAATTTTATTATTTTAGAGTAAGATTTTTTTAAATTATGGTAATGTTAAGACTGTTAAAGTTTAGGTCACATTGAGGGGAATCCCGCCCGGGACACGAGATCTGCGGGGTAATTGCGTAACACCCTATTTATTAGTAGGAATCGCTGGCATTTTGACAGTTCTACAACATTCACTGCATTATTTTCTCTATTGAGCAGACTATTTTTTCTAACATATAAATCAATGGATTAGTAATAACTTTAGAAATCATTCAGATTCTGACAAATAATGTGTTACGCAATTACGGTACTGGATTAGAACAATTTCCATGAAAACTTCATGTCACGCGACTGTGCACGAGCGAATTTCATTGCGTATACCGCGCGGGTGGATTCTCTTCAGTTTGATGAGAGCTTTAGGCCATCGTAGAATTCGGGCGGGCCGCTCCTCATAGTGCGGCCCGTTGTAGTTACTTAGTTTTTTATAAGGAGGTTGTCAAATGACTCGTACTTATGTTTTTTTTACAAAGTTAGTAGTATGTAGTAGTGCGATTTTGATAACCTCCGTCGGAAACAGTGGTGTGTTCTATGTATAACGTGTGTATCCGTGTGTCTGTGTGCCTGTCTGGTGATCTCATTAAAACACCAAACAGACGAGGCCCAGCAATATTGCAGAAAGGATAACTGCTGTTATCTTCCTATTTTCATTAGATATCCGCGGACGTGACGGTGCTTTTTATAAAATATTACTTCAACATATATTTAACTTAAAAAGCCTAGGTATACCTATATTTTACCTTTTAGAGGTTATGTTAGTGCCAGAGTTTTATTTATAATTTTGTTTTGGTATGAGATGCACTGTGGCGCAACGCGGCCTTCATGTACTTTATCATGCCATAAAGTAGGTACCTACCTACTCACTCTCACGCATAGAATTTATAAGTATTGGTTGAACAAACTATTATGTGGGTAGGTATAAGTAGAAGTGATTCTGATCAAGTGATGAAAACGTAAAATAGGGTATTTTACTAGTTTTTTTGTTTTTAATTGGTTTTCCAAAACCTAGACAAATAAGAAGCCAATTCAATTGAATTTATTACCCTGTAAAAACAAATAGTTTCTTCATCACAAAAAATGGCGTAGAGATTTACGTTTTGAAGTCAATGCTAGACAGACACAGCACTAGGTTAGGTACTAGTATCTGACGTCAAAACACGAATGCCCGCCCTAGTAAACTGTAAGTTCTTCATTTTTCCACAGATGTTATTAATTTTTTTGCAAATCGTATTTTCTGTAACATCTTTTTACAGCTTCAGAAATGCTACATTCAATTTAACAACAATAATTTCAAAGCGGTTTTAGGTCTGCCGCGCTACTGCAGCGCTTCATGTATGGTCGCATGGGCGCGCACCCGCGTGGCGCGCACGGACTGTTTCCATGCGATCATGTGGAAGCGCTGCGCGTCTCTTGTGCGCAGAATGCAGGCCAGCTCCAATGCCGTTCTGAGTATGATAGCAAATAGGTTGGACTGTCCTTATGTGCGACACTGCTATGACAGACAAGTTACATATAGTGTCGCTCGTAAGACTGGCCTGTTAGTCTAGTGGTTAGTGACCCTGACTGCTAAGACTGAGGTCGTGGGTTCGATTCCCACCCAGGACAAATGTTGTGTGATGAGCACAATCATTTGTTCTGCATCTGGGTGTAATTTATCTATAATATGTATGTATTTAGAAATATATAAGTAACTTTATCAGTTGTCTGGTTACCATAGTACAGACTCTGCCTTTGGCATCAGATAACGTTGTGTTGGTAGTCCTAAGATATTATATTAAGATATTATAAGATATTATTATATTATAAGAGACTACTGTAATATGAGTTGATTAATAATGATTATGAATTATGGAATAAGAATTTTGTATTTGATTTAATAAATTTTTGTGTTGATCGTGTATTAATATTTTATTTGGTCGTTTGTATTTATTTAAGTGCGACTTTGTATTTATAATTTGACTATTTTAATGTTGTTTTCTAAATATAGCTTATGTTACCGGAAATAAATGAATTTTATTTATTTTAAAAAATATCTAAATTGCTTACTAATGGGCGATTGAAGAGTTAATTATACATCTAATTATTACAGAAATGCTTGTTTCTATAGCCTAATTATTTTCAAATAAGTTTTTATCTAATTCGCTTAAAGCCTCCTCTACACGTCTACAGATGCGTCCGCGAACGCCTGCAGATGCATCCGCAGATGGATCACCACGAGCTGTCCACACGTCTGCAGGTCGATCAGTCTAGGTTCATTCTCGACAGACGCAAAACGCATGTTTAAAAATGGATATTGAGACCGTAGCTGCCGCAGCTATTTATTTATT
Organism: Aporophyla nigra; assembly: GCA_947507805.1. NCBI lineage: Eukaryota > Metazoa > Arthropoda > Insecta > Lepidoptera > Noctuidae > Aporophyla > Aporophyla nigra. The sequence continues at coordinate 6,581,653 of OX382305.1, forward strand.
TAGTACTTTTAACTACTACGTGAGTGTGCATCGCAGTAGAGTTATTAAAAAGAAATAGAAAAGAAGAAGGTGTTGGATGTTAGCTATACATTATTATATATTAAACCGCAAGAAGCACGCGTGCACTCTCAATCGCAACTCCGATTAAACTGATGCGTGGCGAGTGTGGCGACGCATCAGTTTAATCGGAGTTGCGACACGTCTGGCGAGACGTGCGGACAGACGCCGACGTCCGCGCCGAAACCCTTTGATCTGTGCCACAAAAACCGACAACAATCGGATTCGAGGCGGACGCGTCTGCGTGCGGACATTAAATACCTACAACAGATGCACAAATTACCCCCTCTATACGTCTGCGGACGCATCCGCAGATGACGTCCGCGGACGCATCTGCAGACGTGTAGAGGCTTAAGATCGCTTGTTGATAGAAGAATTTTTTTTACCCATTTTTCACAACTATAAACGTTGAACTGAAACCAATAGTTGAATTTTCTAGTCACTGAAAAGGTCATGAAAAATAAAGATATGTTAAATAGGAGCAGGAGTAGCTCAGCAGTAACAGCCGCGGCTTCCGGTCTCGGGTTCGAACCCAAGAAGGTGTTCTACGTTGTGTAAATAATTTCATCACCTCTGCTCTCAAAACGGTGAAGGAAAACATCATGACGAAACTGGCATGTCCTAGAACCAAAAATTCGAAGACATGTGTCTTTCTCCAATCCGCACTGGCCCCGCGTGGTGGATAACAGCCCAGTCCTTCTCAACTCCCACACAGAGGAGCCCTATGTCCCGGCACTAGCAAAGTTATACGCCGATTCAATCATCATCAGACTATTATGTTCCCACTGCTGGGACACAGACCACGCGGGCCCAGTGCGGGTTGGTAGATGTCACATGTCTTCGAATGTTTAGACTAAGACATGCCGGTTTCCTCACGATGTTTTTCTTCACCGTTCCCGCTCACGCACACATCCATTTGTCGAGCTCACGTAGTACACTCTTAATAAGGGTGTACTTCGTGAGGTCGACAAATGGATGTGCGAATAACACTTGTGCGTCAAAACTGTACTGCGACTCACAATAGTTCAAATGCACGCTTGTGCGACACACTCGAGCTCTCATAGTAGGTACACTAGGTTAGGTTAAAACTGTGACCTCCTACGCACGCGGCACGAGCCGAGCGAGCGAAGCGAGCGGTGCCGCGGCAGCGGCCGACGAGTGCTAGAAACGACTAGATTCAGTGTGTCGCACAAGCGTGCATTCGAACTATGGTGAGTCGCAGTACAGTTTTGTCGCACAAGTGTTATTCGCACATCCATTTGTCGAGCTCACGTAGTACACCCTTATTAAGAGTGTACTACGTGAGCTCGACAAATGGATGTGTGTGTGAGCGGGAACGATGAAGAAAAACATCTCCATTAATAATGCAATGAAATAATAATATTATTAAGTTTGTATACTAAAATGAGTCATGGCTAGTATAGCTTATGGTGGTTAAGGCCTGTCCTCATGCACGAGGTTGTCGGTACAAATCCGGGCAAGCACCAATGTGACTTTTTAAATTTTTATGTAATTACTGAGTTTATCTTGGACATTACTAAACCTGGACCAAGCGTTATGATTAATTCTCGAAGCTTTCTTGTAAGAGACGAGCTTTATTGATAAGCGGCCAGTATTGATAATATATTGTAAGATATACACCGAATATTGGTGTTAAGCAAGATCCACACGCAGCGAGTTTAATCGCCAACGACTCACTGGCCAGCAAATTGATTGATTGATTATGTCAGTGAATTTGTCGCTATTGATATCAAAATATGTTTGTCGACGTAAGATTTTGAAACTGTATACGAGTAGATGACAATTACCTTAATTCCATACGTGTGTACCTAGGTACACCTAGGACCTAGCCTAGGTGCTGTCGATAATAATAATACCACTAGTGTAGATGACAGGGATGTGCCAATGAAAAAACTAGGTTTATGAATAGAGTGAAGGGTGGGGAGCCGCAATTCCAAAAATACGTCCGTCCGCAATCGATCAAAAAGGCTACTACCTGACAATGTTTTACGAAGGTGCGTCGCTAAGCGCGCGCCCCCCCTCCCGCTGGCATGCGACTCCCGCGCCTTCTGCGAGGTTGAATTTATTTAGCAATAGTAATTACAAAACTAGCTAGGTAAACTTAACAATAATAAAATTACAAAGACGCGTCGCCTACAACTAGGCTAGGTCCTAGGTGAACAAGCACACCATAAATATCGAATAGGGAAGATGCAAATATAATATTTATGAAAATTTTATGATTTAAATGTTAAAAAAGTATAAAAGAAGGGCCACTGCAATGTTTTTATTTTACATAATGTTGATTTTTAACAATAATTACGTATTAAAAATTACGTGAAACGAAACGTATTTCGAAACACCAATCAGCGTTTAGTGACGTCACGCCTGTTACGACGACTTGTTGAGGTTATGGTTGTAAAAGTGAATATTATTTTATGGGAATATTAATTGCGTTTTTTAAATAAAAATGGTAGTTGGGATTATCAAAGCAGACTCCAGGAATTTACCAAGAGTTAGTGTTGACATAAGATCTTTCTTCAGAAAAAGGTTTCCTCCACACATTTTAAACTTTTACGACGTCGATCTCAAACTGTAAAATTAAAAATCTACTATAGACAAGTTTTGTAAGTATTAGGTAGGTAACTAACGTGTTTTTACGTACAAGCAGATTAACTAAGCATACTCGTATAACAAGTATATTCGCCTTATGACGTATAACACACACGACATATATATGTCGTGTGTGTTTATACAAGTATATTCGCCTTTCGCCTTATGACTTACGTAAAAGTGTTCTTCACAGCATCGAATAGTGATCTTTGGAGAATAATTGTAATTTCTTTTTGCAGCTTGATATCACTTTTTTCTCAATTTTGGGTCATAACGTCTAGTCAAAAAATTAATTTATTTTATTTATTAGTTAATTTTATTTATTGCTGATAATTGTAATGTTGTGCTTTATTGGATTTAATTTTTGTAATTTTAATTTTAATGGATATAAAACTTGTAATTATGGACTATGTCTGAAATAAATGAATGAATTAATTAAAAAAACAATTTATGTGGAAACTTCGTTGAAGTAGTCACGGACTCATTGGCACAAAACATGAATAAACGCGGTTTTTTTCGGATTATTAGTGGTATTGTTATGATCACCTGATGTTGATGGATAGTCCATTTTAAATTTTTACAAAATATCTCAAATAATATCTCGAAAGTCGAAAAAATATGCAAAGGTATGAAATTCGACGAACAAATACCGCCAGTGACAGATAGGAATGACGTCATCGGAACTATAGGTCCGTTTTCGCGGGAAAATTTAAACTGTCAATTTGAAACCGCATTTTTTCTGATAAATTACAATGTTTTAATTTTTTAATATATTTGTGGTCTATTCTACATGGAATTCTTTAAAGTGAAAACAAAAATAAAAATATTGCATGTTCCCTATTGTAATTCTCCTTTAAGATTTGAACAGCAATAACTTTGTATTTTATCATGATGCTGGTTATTATTATACCATTTTAGAATTTGCATTATTAAATAGGCAATTTTTAAGAGTAAGTACGATTTTTATTCAAAATATCAATAATTTGGTCATCCATGGGCATATGGCGATAGTGTGGTAAATGATAAATAATAATCTGGCTGATCGACAGTTTCAGGGTAATCCATTATTTACGCCACACGCTTTAGTCCACCAGACCGTATCACGGCCATGGTGGCCAATCTCAACGGAGACTTGCCATCGGCACGGGAAATATTATAATGCACAAGTGTGTGCGCAGACACAGGGGCACTCACTCTTCCCTCACTCTCATAGTTCGATGGGACGGCAATCCGACACGACCGGAGGAAGATCAGACGCAGGACCAACTGCTTAACGTGCTCTCCGAGGTACAGGGGTGACACACCGCCAACCTCCAAAGTTCGAGCTGTTACTAAGAAATTCATAATAGAAAAACCCAATAACAGGAACAATAGCGCGACTGCAGAGCGTGGGGACCTGGGATCCTGGGGTCCTGGGATCGATTCCTAGGTCGGGCAAAGTACGAAACATACTAACTTTACAAAAATGGTTTTCTTTTTGACTGTTCAATAACACTAATTAAAAAACACTGGCTCTTGTAACACAGGTGTTTACCTAGCTGAGGAGTTAGGGCTTCACATAAATTTTTCGTGGCAGTTGACTTCGTTTGCGTCAGGGCTTTGAATAACGTTAAAAATTTGGTATCGTTACTTTCATCGGACAAAGATAACGTTATTAGTAGAGGTCACGTTATGCTTGGTAACGATAATTGGCGTACGTTTTACCGGTAACTGAGTAACGTTAAATTTTTATTTGTTTTCTTTCATCTCTTTCTTTCGTCTACATTAATGAAGTTGCATTTGCATCGTTTGATTGGCGATGTTGCCGTAGAGCGCCGCCGCCCATGGCGTGCCGCTTAGGATGCGCGGGTTGACAACAACGCATTAAGTAACGATAAAAGTATCGATACTAGTAACGGTAATGGTAACGTTATTTTATGAATTCGATACCAAAGTATCGTTACCCGTGTTACCGTTAAAAAATTAACTTTATGAAAATAACGTTACTTAACGATACTTATAGTGTGAATTTGGTAACGATACCAAGCCCTGGTTTGCGTTATAAATTTTAATTTACCAATGCGACTAAACTTTTAGTCGATTTACTTCGAACAACCCTAAAATATTTTTAAACTATGGAAGTAATGATTGATTTTAGTTAGTCTAGAAAACCACTGAAATTCCAGCTGTTTCGTTGCAATACCTGCAGTGCGTCTGTCTGAGCTGATTGCACCCTGATACCCGGGTCTAGCCAGCTTTTGTTTAAACCAGTCAATATGTCGTCCATCATGGATGAAAGGTGTGTAGTTTGTTGAAAAATTTGATCTTGTCCTGTCCTGAGCAAAGTGATCGATATATTGTATTTTTCAGAGTGTCGGATGAGATCGAAGCTCTAGAAGCAATTTTAATGGAGGATGTTGTGATAAAACGTGTTGGGAACGTGCCCCATATAATCGAAACCGTCCTTCATCCATCGACGGGTAATGACGTTGACCGGCAGTACGTCTGCGCGACCCTGGTCGTGAAACTGACTCCTGGATACCCAGACAGCAGCCCGGAGGTGACGCTTCGGAACCCACGAGGACTCGACGATGAGATCTTGGCCAATATTTACGTCCAAATCCGCGAGAAGCTGGCTGATTGTCGTGGTGAGCCTGTGGTGTTTGAACTGATCGAGGTAAAGCTTTGAACATACTATTTTATACAATAAAGCTGAAGTATATTCTTGATCTAAAAATGCAGAAAGAAACCTCGCTACGTAATTATCATAAGCACCCAGTGATGATTGCAGGTGACCCGTGCTGAAAAAGGAAATGACTCAATTTTGAAAATTTGTTTCTAGCGCTGCTTATTCTTATGTATTCCTTTTAGATTTAACCAAATATGTTATTCCTCTTTGAAACAAGTGGAATTAAGTGTTCTAGACTTCATCAAAGTACATGTAGGCATTTCTGCAGGAAGGATCTGTTATAAGTCAGACTGTGGGCAACAATATTAACAACAAAACATCATAATCCCTGAAGGATCAGACGGAAAGGCATTGTTTTACCTCAAAGTATGCCAACATTTTGCCAGTTATGTAACAGAAACAGCTATTGTGTAAATAAACCTTAGTAACATTATTATTAATTATTTGTCTATGAATAGAAGGATTATTGAAGAAATAAATCTAAGGTCCAGATTAGTTAAAAGTTTCATTATGTTTTTTTTTTATATTATTTCAGAATAAACATGGTTTTTAACTGATCTACTGTTGCCACCTCTCTCATTATTGAGCGCGAAAGAGAACTAAATAAGAAATAAATTAAATAGGAAATAAATTTATTAACAACAAAATAAAACTAAACTGCGACTAAGACTGATTATTCCTATTCCTGCAAAATTTGAAACATTGTCATAGTCTCATATTCCCCTGCTTTCCACTTTAAAATGGTTTTTTTTTTTAATGAATATTCATTTTCTTTCATTTTGTGTGGGATTCTTCTATTCTTCACTATGGCGGTGAGCATCATCTATACATATAAAATTCAAAGTACTGACTGACTGATGTATCAACGCACAACCTTTACCAATGGTCCCAGAGACTTGAAATTTGGAGGGTGTGTTCTTTGTGAAGAGTAGGTATACACTAAGAAAGGGATTTTTGAAATTCCGCCCTAAGAAGGTGAAATGGGGGGTTGAATTAGTGATTTTTTTAACATCCACGCGGGCGAAGCCGAGGGCAGAAGCTAGTCAGCCTATAATATTCCCACTGCTGGTACACAGGCCTCCTCTCTTTGGGACGGATTAGGCTATAACCTACCATGCAGGCCCAGTGCGGGTTGTTAGATGTCACATGTCATGAATTTTTTATTCAAGGACATGCCGGTTTCGTCACAATGTTTTTATCTTCACCGTTTTTATCACTATGGCAGTATAATATATAACAATTTTAATAAATTTTGTAGGTTTCAAGTTCTTGTAATAATTATTTAATTGATAAATACTAAACATAGAAGTATAGTGATCAAATTCAAATATTGATTGCTCACATGAGAGTACAAAAAGTTAATACAGTTTTCAGGGCCCAGCATGTGACATGAAGGCACACGATGAAGACATTTGTCTTGTCTTCTAAGGGGTATCTTTTTACTAACAGGGTAATGGAAGTGAGGTAGGCAGTCACTCCATGAAAAATACTTTTATTGACCTCTATCCAGTTAGACTCCAACAATAGTTGAAAAAGTCTAGACAGATGATAAAGCTGATTTCCAGTCAATCCATAAAAATCTTTCTTTTAGATAGAAGATTGGTAGTTTTGATTTCTAAACATAGCTAGGTAGTTACATACTTACTATATTTTATAAGATGAATTTTACAACTAATGTTTGGAAAGCTCTTACATGTGGTAACCAATTTTTATCTAGTGTATTTTATCATCTTGGAAGGCAACTGAGGAATTATTGAAATGATTTAATGAAACCTGCCAGGGTCACGAGATTTTTTCGTTACCTGGCATATAGGCAACTGAAGGAACACGGGTGGGTTATAGTCAGTAAAAATCTGACACGACCTTCCGCTCAACTCAGAGCAGGAGACGTCATTTGATCATATCCCATTCACAAAAAAAAGGACTGAATGACACCCTCTTTGTCTCTTACAAGACAAGCTTTCTAATGGTTAGCAATGTTGCAAATAACTGTCAAATATTTTGCTGTTTGGATTAATTTATCAATATTACTAAATTAAATTATTAAAGATATCATGCTCTGGTACTCTAAATTATTTATCAAGTACTAGCTTCCGCCTGTGGCTTCGCCCGCGTGGTATGTCGATAAATAGCCTATGTTCTCCTCCAGGGTGCAAAGTATTCCTAAATTTCATCAAAAATGGTGCAGCGTTTTTGGAGATTAGCCGGAACAAACAAAATAACAACAATTTTTATAGTATTTATAACAAAACAAAACAATTGTTTTGTTATAAGTACCATAAAAATTGTTGTTTTTGTTATAAATTTTGACATTACAAACAGACACTTTAATTTGGGTGTACTACGTGAACTCGACATGAATGTGCGAATAACACTTGTGCGACAAAACTGTACTGCGACTTACAATAGTTCGAATGCACGCTTGTGCAACACACTCGAGCTCACATAGTACACTAGGTTAGATTAGGTTAAAACTGTGACCTCCTGCCGCGCCTGGTGCCGCGGCAGCGGCCGGCGAGTGCTAGAAACGATTAGATTCAGTGTGTCGCACAATCGTGCATTCGAACTATGGTGAGTCGCAGTACAGTTTTGTCGCACAAGTGTTATTTGCACATCCATTTGTCGAGCTCACGTAGTACACTCCTTTAATTTTATTTATTTGTGTGTATACACTAGCCGTGCCTGTGACTTGAATTTGAAATCGATGCAAAAACAATAAATTGGATTTAATAGGTTCTCATTTTTTCTAGGGAAAAACAATTCTTTAAGTATCTAAAAGTAGCCTATGTTACTACTTATAACATAAACTATCTGCTAGTGAAAATGCCGACAAAATCGGTTCTGCCGTTTCGGAGATTAGCTAAAACAAACAAACAGCGAGATAAAAATAAAAAACCAAATAAATTGTCATATTTACTATACATATATAGTTTCAAATGTATTTAGTTAAAATCTGTTATTTTTACATTACAAACAGACACTTGTAATTTTATTTATTCATAAATATTATTTCTATGTATAGATTGTAACAGTATTTTGGAACTAAAACAAAATCAACAATCATAAACAAATATTTTAGTAATATTAATAAAAACTGTTGAACGTTTTTTGCGTGCCACTGCTACTGTTTTGGACTGGCGAAATGTAGGTGTACTATAGGTGTACCGGTAATGTATGTTAATATTGATAAATTAACAGCGAAATATTTACAGCTCTTTGCGATGTTGTCTACTTTCAGGCACATTCTTTATATTATCAATTTTAGCTAGAAATAAAGATAGTTTTTGCCAAATAAAAACTAATACTAATATTGCTTGTAATATCTCACATTCACGAAATAGGCAGTAAGTTCATTTGTGTTTTCATCTTTCTGTCTTTGTGGTTTTCTATTAAGGCCGGGTGGCACCGTTTTCACCTGTTTTAGAATTGGTTTTTAATAGGCAAATTATTACGTCCAGAATCTGAAAAAAATATATATTTAAGATACATTCTTTCTCCTTAGTTTGTACCCGATCAAAACACGATACAATCAAATTTACTCGATAGAAAAAAAAGCCGAACTGACTTCGATTTGCAGTTTTTTAACAAGCCTAATTTCATTTTAAAGAAGTACTAATACTCCTATTTTTCTATAATTAGTATCAATGTATAGGTAATTTATTTTAGAATCGATTGAACCCGATCATTTTTTTTCATTTTATTTCTAAAAAAAAATATCGATCGTTCAAGTGATTTTTGATCGGCGCGTCGCTTGCCACTACTTGCCAGTGTCCTGCGAGACGTTATCGAGGTGAGACCTGTGACAAATTTTTGCGCGCGCGCTTCCTTTCTGCTGCGTAAGTAATAATAAGAGAAAACAAAATAAATTGTAGATAAATATTGTTTTCAAGAATTTATATAGACCATAGTTGGTTACGCTTTTGTTTTGTGTGTGTGGTTCTCATTGTGTAAATATTTGTAAAACTTTAAAAACAATGTTGCAATCCAATGCAATATTATTATGACATAGAGCTGATCTGATGATGGAGCTGGAAGTTGTCCACAGGAACTCTGTAATTAAACGACGCAGCCCCATCGAGATTGGGCTCGTTTGATTCGTCTTGACGAGTACTTTGATACTATATGGTAACCAGGGTCTGATGATGGAGTTGGAAGGGGCCATAGGAACTCCGTAATTAAACGACGCAACCCCATCGAGTTTGGGCTCGTTTGATTCGTCTTGCAAGTACTTTGATACTATATGGTAACCAGGGTCTGATGATGGAGCTTGAAGGTGGCTATAGTAACTCCGTAATTAAACGACGTAACCCCATCAAATTTGGGCTCGTTTGATTCGTCTTGATGAGCATCTTGGTAGGCGTGAATAGAAAGAGGTCGAAAATTATTCCGCGGCAACGTACTACCGGGGTAAAAGGGACCCAATGTGATAATCCAGATTATAAACTATCTTGGTGCAAAATTTCATCCAAATCTGTTCAGTAGTTTTGCGTGAAAGAGTAACATACATCCATCCATACTTCCATACACCCATACTCACAAACTTTCATAATAATATTAGTCCAGGTTATAAACTATCTGCTTGCTAATTGGAACGAAGTTCCTTATCGCGCATTGTGAAAGGGGGCTAGACGGAAAAAAACTCACGAAAAGTTATAACGACACTTTTTAACCGACTTCAAAAAAAGGACGAGGTTTCTCAATTCGACCGTATATATTTTGTTGTTTGTATTTGTTTGTATGTTGTTGTTTTTTTTGTTGTGAGGTGAGTAGAGAGGGAGAGAGAGAGAGAGAGGGAGAGACAGGGAGAGAGAGAGAGAGAATATTTTTGTTGAGTGTATACAGGTTTTTTGTACAGAATAAATAATAAAAAAATAAAAAAAAAATATGGATCCTGGAAAGGAACTTCGTTCCATCCGGGTGTCCCTTGACACCTCTAAAGTTTTTTTTTTCTTCATTCAAATGCGTTCAGTAGTTTTTGCGTGACAGAGTAACAAACATCCATCCATACATCCACACTCACAAACTTTCGCATTTATAATGTTAGTCCAGGTTATAAACTATCTGCGTGCTAAATTTCATCCAAATGCGTTCAGTAGTTTTTGCGTGACAGAGTAACAAACATCTATCCATACATCCATACTCACAAACTTTCGCAATTATAATTTTTTTTTTTGTTTTTTGTGTGACTAAGTCTTTTGTGTAAGTAAGTTATTTGTGTGTTTTGTATTATTCCAGGTTATAAACTATCTGCGTGCTAAATTTCATCCAAATCCGTTCATTCGTTTTTGCGTGAAAGAGTAACAAACATCCATTTATACTCACAAACTTTCGCATTTATAATATTAGTCCAAGTTATAAACTATCTGCAAGCTAAATTTAATCCAAATACGTTTAGAAGTTTTTGCGTGAAAGAATAACAAACATCCATCCATACTTCCATACATCCATACTCACAAACTGTCGCATTTATAATATTAGTCTTGTATTATCGTTTCTTCTGTGGTTTCTAATACTGTGGACATACTGATGTCGCTACACTATGACCTGTCTGTGCTACGCCCGCCGCCGCCGCGCCGCCCGAACTTTTGGCGCGCTATCGTGTTCGACAAGAAAGACGCGCGGGAGGCGCCCCGCGGATTTCCACGCACCTCACCCCCTCAAATCTGTATGAGTGTCGAATCACCTAGCCTTAACATCCACACTAATATTATAAATGCAAAAGTAACTCTGTCTGTCTGTCTGTCTCGCTTTCCTGCTAAAACTACTGAACTGATTTAAATGAAATTTGGTACACAGATAGTTTAGAGCCTCAGAAAGGACATAGGCTACTTTTTATCCCGGTAGTACGTTCCCGCGGGATATTTTCCGACCTCCACGCGGGCGAAGCCGCTGGCAAAAGCTAGTACTTAATAAGCTTGCCTAACAGACAAGGGCAAACAGCAAAAGAAATTAAATATGAAGCTTTTGCACCCTAATATTTCGGCCCTTTACCGCACACTAGCTTCTGCCCGCGACTTTGTCAGCAAGAAATTTCTTGTTTTATCATAAAATTCCCATTAGTGAAAGAATTTACGGGTCAGTAGTAATCTTCGGAAGATTATGCACTACTTAAAAACACGGACTTTACTTTTGTTAAAAAAAAAAGTTTAACTACTTTCCATGAATATAATTTTCCTGATATAAACTTATTTTACAGCTCATCCGCGACTGTCTTACGGATTGCAACTTGCCAAGCGGTCAATGCATGATCTGCCTATTTGGCTTCACAAAAGGGGATGAGTTCGTCAGGACCCAGTGCTATCACTACTTTCATAGCCACTGCCTTGCTGCTCACCTGATTTCGGGCAGGCGTTATCATCAGGAAGACCTTGAACTCCTGCCGAACTATCAGCAAGCGGCCAAGAAACCATTTAAGGTTAGTCTCATTAGCAGAAACTAAAAAATAGTCATAATTTTCTTATCACACTTTATCAGGATTTGGGGTCCAACCAACTATGATCGAATGACGTTGAATACACAATTCGGCACTTCATACATCAGTATCAAAACTTGTATCAATTTCATTAATCAACGTCGATATTGCGGTCTGGCTGCATCGCGACATCGTCATCATGTGTTTTTTTTGTGTGGATTGTGGAGACTGTTATCAAATAAATTTAGTTTTAGGACACTATTTACATATTTCGGGGTAGAATTTTATCTTGAATTTTATTTTCATTCTCGGCAATCTAGATCGTCTTCCTACCAGATTGAATCTCGAAAAATGGCTCGAGATTGAGATTGTTGTCCCTATATGTGACGTTCCACTGGACTACTATTCAAAATGATATCCATGTGTTTAGGAGATCTGCCCGGTCTGCCGTGTCAAGCTGACTACCATCGAGGTGGAAACACTGGCCGGCGCACCGCCGCCCGTGGCGTCATTTACTGCAACGCCCTTCATCTTGACCGACGAAATGAAAGTAAGTGTAACTGCTTGTGCCTCCGTGCCTCGGAAAGAACGTAGAGCTGTTGCTCCTTACGGATTTATTGCCATCCCTTCGGACCCAGAGAGTGAGGGGAGAGGACGTGCACCTGTATTATTGTTTTAAGTCTTAGCACAAGAGTGCGCAGACCGCAATGTTCCTCTCTCCCTTTCTCAGTCGCACACTCGTTTGGCACAGAGTGGGGACGAAAGGCATCCCCACAAGTATACCCGTTTCTTGAACTGTTGTAGTTACTCGCTAGTATTTTCAGAGGACCGTTTTTCTTTTCTTATAGGAGCTGCAGAAGAAGATGGCTAAGCTCTTGGCTTACCAGATGTCCAAGGGTGGCGTGATTGGATGTGGTGACTCTGGACCTCCACCGCTGACTATCACTACTCCTGAAGACCACGAGAATAATGTACTTACTTTCTTACTTTTTTTATTAGATTAGATTTTAGATTATGTATTTTAAAGGCGTGTCATAGTAATTATCATAATAAAACCTCAAATATTAGTTACACACATTTATTGAAATAAAATTTATTACCTACATTATGTTTGGAGAGTATTTAGCTGTATCAACAAAATAAAAAAGGTATCTTTACTTAGTATCTCGTAAAGGTGGGTACATAAATTCTACACCTAGTTCTATGTTTTTTTTTTAAATGAACTTCGGTTATACCGTCTAGTGCTTGTCCCTATTTATAAGATGTGATACGCAGGTATTGTATAATGAAATTCTCTGAAAAACCTTCCATTAGAAAACGCTTTACGGAGTTTAGCAAAGCGTTTGACACTGTAAAACATAAAAATGGTGGTTGTTGGTGATAGTTATGGTGGTTTGTGCTTAGAAGGCGAATACATAGCTTAGTAGTCGCAACACGCATTTCTTTTGTATTTTATAAATTTTGATATAAGATAATATTTTTATTAATTATTTAAATCTAATGTCTAGAGTACCACAAGCCTCACAACCGGGACCATAACTGATTATTATCCACTATTTACCAAGTAAATATTATTACATGTTATTAGGTACAACCCAATATTGTATTCCTGACCATACACTTATTAAAAAACAAAACATTGAAACTCAAGAACAAAAAGAAATCGAAATGACATACTCACCTCCACCCACATAATATGCGTAGATTTTATTGATTAGCAAACTACGGAGTAGAATATAGGACCACATAAACATTACAACCAAAATAATGTTGTTGCCATTTTCCCTCGCGGTTAAGTCCACATCGGTGCTTATGATATTTAATATAATTAAAAAAGTCTTGTATAACCAAAAAGATACCTTGAGTAAGAGAGGGAAAAAGAAACACTGCGTCTTGAAAATGATAAAAGCATTACGGTGTACAAAGCTTCACATTCACTAGGCGACAAACATCTCGCGTTTAAGTCTTGTTGTCCCTGTCACTTTAAAGCTTATTACAGCAACAGAAATAATGAAGACCGGCTTAAATATAAATGTAATTTTAGAATTAAGGGGTGTAATTTTTTTATTTTGCGTATCTAAGCCAACTTGTCACTCAAGTCTGGTAAATCAACATCGCGTGACTTTTGGTCACCAAGATTTGTACGTTTGTTGTCTAGTGTATGCGTAGCCACTAAGTTGGTTCGCAGTAACTTGGACTATTTGTCACAGGTATGCTCATCTAAGGTTGATGCTCATATGCAAGAGATTACGCGAGCTCTAAAAAGGTTCGTTCATCATCTATCATATAAAAATAAAAATATTTATTATATCTATCGGCGCGAGAAAATGTCAATGATAATTAAAATCGTTAATATTTAGCTTGACAGCCTGGTTAATCGTAGAGAGTTATTAGTTATAAATACGTTGATAAATGAACTTCCTGCTGACTTTCTGTCAAAGGTATTTCTAAATAGGTTATCTTATTTGCGAATGAAAATTGGTGTCGTTACATAAAACGAAAATATGTAAAAATTGTCCTCCGCGAGGGATATTAAATACACTACCCAAAATAATGTTTTGCACTACTTTTATGTATTTTTTTAAATTTGTTCATTGGCTTATGTCGGACTTAGGACACGGTATCATTAGGAATATTTATATTCTGGAGATACCAAGATATGTTATTTCTGGGTCCACCCTTTATGGCAGAATTTTTTTCGTCATAATATTATTTTGCATAACAGCGGATAGCATAAACTTCATTTCGTAAAAAATCGTTTGGCATACACTCATTTATCATACATTCACAACGCATAATTTTAGAAGTCAGAATCATCCATAATAATGAATAAAAACTTTTTACCAAAAACTTTAACCGCCGAAAAAACTGAAAAGCAAAAAATAATAAACCGTAAAATTATGAGTCGGCGCTTTGAGTGATCTTTGTTCATTGATTTTTCAGCGCCGACTCATAATTTTACGGTTTATTATTTTTTGCTTTTCAGTTTTTTCGGCGGTTAAAGTTTTTGGTAAAAAGTTTTTATTTTATACTTTTTTGTAGCTTTAATGTACTTATAATACTTGGCAAGGTATACCCTATCCAATGAATAAAGAATTATCAAAATTGGACTACTCTGTATAAAGTTATGCATGGATAAACATTACAATCAGTGAGTGAACAATCAATCATCCCCTGTTTTCCGACCCTTAGGGTTCGATTTTGTTTTCCAAATTTATATGGGACCACTCTCGGAGTATACCCTTTCCAATAAAAAAAGAATTATCAAAATCGGACTATTCTGTATAAAGTTATGCGTGGTTAAACATTACAATCAGTGAGTGAACAATCAATCATCCCCTGTTTTCCGACCCTTAGGGTTCGATTTTGTTTTCCAAATTTATATGGGACCACTCTCGGAGTATACCCTTTCCAATAAAAAAAGAATTATCACAATCGGACTACTATGTAAAAAGTTATGCGTGGTCATACATAAAAAAAAAAACAAACAAAAAAAAAATATATACGCGTCGAATTGATAACCTCCTCCGTTTTTT
The DNA here is from genome assembly GCA_947507805.1 of Aporophyla nigra. NCBI lineage: Eukaryota > Metazoa > Arthropoda > Insecta > Lepidoptera > Noctuidae > Aporophyla > Aporophyla nigra. Next base: position 6,596,939 of record OX382305.1, read on the forward strand.
TTCGTCGGTTAAAAAGGAGAACCATCATATCGCAGAAAGTTCGCAGTCAGAATCGTCTCTTGGCATTATTTCATATCGATAGTTATTAAAAGGCAGAACTATCATATCTCAGAAACTTTACAGTTAGAATCATCTTTTGGCATACATTTCATATCCATAATAATGGAAACGCTCTAGATGAGCGTTACATGACAGAAAAATCATAGTTAGCACACTGCATGCAGACATGCAAACAAGCATACACCATGCATGCAGCATGCAAGCAAGCATCCAGCATGCAAGTAAGCATGCAGCATGCAAGCAAGCATGCAGCATGCAAGCAAGCTCACAGCATGCAACATGCAGCATGCATGCTTTCTGTCACGGCTCCGGCGGTCCCACGCGAGCTCATCGTCGCAGATGGTTTTACGCTCACCACCGTAGCTTCGGCTTACTGGCCGGCTCCGCCGGCCAGCCCCAGCCACGGTGGCGCGCGTCAAAATCGCCTGCTTCTCAGCTCGCGGGCCGCGTCGCCCCTCCGCGCCTACGCGGGCTTAAATTACACTCTAGGGGTAGGGCAGACTAGACTACGTGGAGTCGGTTCTGCAGCGATTCGTTTCTGTCAATAACTTTTGTAGCACAACAAATATTGAGTTTTTGAGACACTATTTTAATTTAAGGTTAAAATGCAATTTTATAGAAATGACAATTTGCCTAACAAAATTATTCTAAATGAAATTCTGCCATCTTCATAGCATGCCAAGTGAAATTGTACCAAATAATCGTCGTTCTAAATAAATGTTATGCTAAACGAAATTCTGCGGAATGTTAAGTCTGCCAAAGGTAATTAAGCTTAATAAAATTCTGCCATCTTAAAAGTATGCCAGTGTAAAGTCGGTCATATAAACATTCGGCCAAACAATGATTATGCTAAACATTTTTTATGCCTTACAAATATTCGTTTAAAGAAGATTATGCCAAGTGTGTTATGCCAAATAAAATTCGGAGCATCAAGTTTCTGCCAGATAGAGGGAACCCGTTATTTCTCTTGGAACTATATATTTTTTAAATGGTGCAGTATCGAATATTTACCTAATCAATTCAAGTTTAAGTCTTACCAGTAATTAAATATTAACAACTGTATAACATTGAATGTAATATTTAAGTATTAGATTTATGTATTATATATAATATTATTATTTATACACCGTGACATTTTAGTCGTCTTATAAAGGTTGTCCACTCAATGTATCCGACATAATATACCTCTAGGCGTGATCAAAAATTGTTACCATTAATTAAGATAATAGGTACTAAGAAAAATAAATAATGCATTAGAATTATGAAACATCCTGTTAATAATGTTTACGTATCATACGGTAGAGAACATACCTACCCAGTGCACGAGTCGGCTAGATCATTCCATCTCCATTTTCCATGAGACAAAATATCAAATTTAAACAACGTCATGCGTCATCATAATGAATAATATTTTTATTTTTTAGTTATTCAAATGTTCATTTTTTCTTATGGATGTGTAGTAGTCATTGGTTAATGAAGTGGGTTGCCGTTGTGAGACGACAATATTTCACGGTGTATATTTATGCCCAATTAAATATTATAATTAGTTTTTGTTATGTTTAGCCTTGATTTGCTAAGCTATTTTATACTGTGTGCCTTTTTGAGTTATGCATAATTTTTTTTTTTTTTTTTAGGTTTTGTTTTTTGTTTGGGTTTTAATTTATTTTTAATTTACGATATTTATGTGTGTCAATATAATCATATTATGTGCAGGCGAATACTCACGGATCTCCTGGGGCCTCCAACGAAGGAGCGAAAGCTAGCAACGGGATCGTCAACGGACGACAGAATGGAAACTCATCCAACGATAACTCTGCTCCTGGGTCCCCGGCTGCTCGCCCTGCATACCGCGGGCCTTTCAGGTAACTACATAGCCTTTGCCAACAACTACATTTCGACTGCTATAGGCCATACGAAAACATTGTGCCACCAAAAGAAATCAAAGAGAGCAGCTTTGAAAAAAGTCATTTCGCTGCTGACGTTCAAAACCAATTACATATTTTAATATCGTTCGTAAATATTATTATTTTTTAACTCGGGTACTGTGTCTCGGGTTTTAAAGTTAAAGAATAAAAATATTGAAAAGTAGCAATTTTTTCAAATCTATCGCCACAAGAGTTTTGGCTGTACCGCCGCTGTCTGAGCAGACCGACTATAAACTCTTGGTTTCTGTGCAAATATGAAGTAAAATTATGCCTTTAAAAAATTATAGTTAAAAAAAAAAAACTTAACTAAAAACACGGTTCTACTGAAAACCAAACTAAAAAAGAACATAATGGAAAAAAGCGAGGGGTGCTTTTTGAGGTATTTTTAATTGATATCAAGCACCCTATGCTTTTTAGTTTTTCTTTAACTATTATTTATTTTCTATTTTTTTAGGGTGTTTCGAATTTTGTGACGTATGTGAGCGTAGTTTTCGATGATATTTTTTTTTTTTGCCTACTTGGTAACCCCGGCAAGGGTAATAAATAGCACAAATTTATAAAATTATTGTATTGTCATCGGTCCTTGATAAGTATGCCAAATTTTGAGTTAATCCGACGTTTTTAAGGGGGGTCAAAATTAAGTTCAAAGTTTCCGTTAGATAGGCACACTAACACAAAACGTACTAACATACATCATCATCATCAGCCTGTAGCAGTCCTCTGCTGGACAACTGCACGCCATTCAGCCCGATTCTCGGCAACTCTCATCCAGCTGCTACCAGCCACCCTGCGAAGATCATCGCTCCACCTAGCCTGAGGGCGTCGTACCTTTTTTTTTGGATGGGAAATCATCAAATGACGTCTCCCGCTCTGGGTGGAGCGGAAGAGTGTGTCAGACTTTTACTGACTAAAACCCATCCGTGTTCCTTCAGTTGTCCATATGCCAGTGCCACGGTAACTCTTTCGAACGAATCTCGCGACCCTGGCGTCAGGGCGTCCTTCCTTACGTTTGCCGATTCGCGGTCTCCACTCAAGAATACGTATACCCCAACTGAAATACGTATGAAGCTAGTAAAAGTTATGTTAATGATGATGTTGATGATGGCTGGCCTGTTAGTCTAGTGGTTAGTGACCCTAACTGCTAAGACTGAGGTCGTGGGTTCGATTCCCACCCAGGACAAATGTTTGTGTGATGAGCACAATCATTTGTTTTGTGTCTGGGTGTAATTTATCTATAATATTTATCTATTTAGAAATATATAAGTATACTAGCTGACCGTACAGACGTTGTCCTGTTTCCTAGAACTCGATAGCAGCGCCACCTACCGGGTCCAATAGTGAATCTAAACCATCCAGGTTACCACCCAAACGCGTACAAAAAAAATCATTCAAATCGGTCCAGCTGTTTAGGAGGAGTTCAGTGACATACACATGTACAGTATCCTACTAATATTATAAATGTGAAAGTTTGTGAGGATGGATGTATGTGTATGTGTATGTTTGTTACCCTTTCACGCAAAAACTACTGAACGGATTTGAATGAAATTTGGCACACAGATAGTTTATAACCTGGATTAACATATAGGGTACTTTTTATCCCGGTAGTACGTTCCCGCGGGATATTTTCCGACCTTCACGCGGGCGAAGCCGCTGACATATGCTAGGAATTATATATATATAAAGATTTATCAGTTGTCTGGTTACCATAGTACAGGCTCTGCCTAGTTTGGGAACAGATAACAGTGTGTTGGTTGTCCTAAGATATTATAATAGGTTGGGGAAAAAGTTTCTTCGCATGTTTTAAGAAAATTCAAAACATTTTTTAATAAAGTTTATTTACATTTAACTAAAGTATGTAGGTACCAATTTGTTCGATAACTTTTTGCCATCTTGTAGGTAGGGACATGATCCCATTGCTATAGAAATTTTGGGACTTCTGGTCAAAATACCGCGACAAGTGGTTTTGGCAGTCCTCTCGTGATGTTAACCTGACACTGCCTAAAGAATTCTGAAGAGACCAAAACAGGTGGAAATCTGAAGGTGCAAGGTCAGGACTATACAGCGGATGCATTAACACCTCCCAGCCAAACTCTCTTAATTTTTGTTGGGTGGCTAAAGATGTGTGAGGTCTAGCGTTATCATGATGAAAAACCACACCCCTTCTGTTGATTAATTCCGGCCGCTTTCTCTCAACTTCTTGCTTTAATCTCATCAGTTGTTCGCAGTAGAGTTCAGAATCGATGGTCCTGCCTGGTGGTAACAGCTCATAATGAATAATGCCCTTCCAATCCCACCACACACACAGCATCACCTTGTTGCGAGTTAACCCGGGTTTCGCCACAGTCTGTGAAGCCTGACCGGCCTTTGACCACGATCTTTTTCGCACGTTCTTGTCATACGTGATCCACTTTTCATCACCAGTTATCAGCTTCTTCAAAAATGGTTCGGTTTCATTACGTCGTAATAAAGAATCACGAATGAGTACACGGTTCATTAGGTTTCTTTCAGTGAGCTCGTGAGGTACCCAAATGTCGAGCTTTTTTGTGTACCCAGTTTTTTTCAAATGCGCCAAAACTGTTTTGCGGTCAATTTCCAGTTCTTCAGCTACGTCGTAGCTACTGGTTTGCTGATCTTGCTCCACTTTTTCAAGAATGGCATCCATTTTATCCGTAATAGGGCGACCAGACCGACGTGCATCTTTGACATCAAAATTTCCGGATTGAAAACACTTAAACCAAATTTGTGCTACTCTCACAGACACTACACTAGGTCCATAAACATAGCAAAATTTTTTCGCGGCTTGCGTTGCATTTTTACCTTTTTTGTAGTAAAATTTTAAAATGTATCGAATTTCTTCATTAGATTCACTCATCTTGACGGTACGAAAAACAAATGAAAATCACACATTTTCCTAATTTGAATTTGGAATTATGTTCTTTAAAATTTAAACTTTCAATGATACCAAAACCAGCCAGATACAAATAGTATAGCCAAAGATATTTTATTACAAGTTCATACATACTATAATGCGAAAAGACTTTTTCCCCAACCTAATATTATGTTTGGTTGCAGGGGCTTCAACCGGCGCAGCAAGCCGGGGCGGCGCGGGCGCGGCGCTGCGCGGTGACCCGCGCGGCCCGCCAGCACGCCGCGCGCCGCATAGCGCCCCGCACGCCCCACCAGCCCCGCCAGCCCCACCAGCCCCACCCGCCCACGCCAACCCCGCCGCACCCATCCATCAAAACTGAACTCTGTTGCCAACCATCACCCAACCAAACCATATACATCTGTGAAGATACAGCCTAAACATTGGTCAGGTATGTTACTACATAACGCGTTTCACCCGTCCGCGTTTATTAAATTGTTACGCGTCTCCTGTCAGTTTCCATTCGGATATCGATTGCGGCAACCATACTTGTATTCACGCCGAACGGCACGTATTGTTATTTATGTCACTGTTACATTGTCAGTGTCCACATATATGACGATAAACGAGACTGCACAGGGGACTGAAAAGATATTATATCAGACTACAGGGTCTAATTTGCTTAAACGGACTGAACCGTACCTCTCGAGACTGACGATTTACCCTAGTTACCCAATCCTATTTATATTTTTGAAAGCGCTCGGAGCGCTTTCTACTGTAATTTTAGACCATATCGATTGGACCACTGAACTCTACTATATATCCCTGCCAATATTTCGCGAATTTAATTGCAAATTAGTTTACAAATGTAATCAACAAGCATAACCTGAACACCTTTCAGACGGCTATTTTCGTTAAGAATGTCCTGAATAATCCGACGTTGTACCCGAACGATACTAGTTTTCTCTGCAGCTATATCGATTTACATCTGCTAAGCTACGGTGAGAAATAGTAGAACTTTCGACTTAACTAACTGGCCTTACCATTATTGTAGTCAGATTTACAACTTTGTCGGATTTAGTCCCTTTTTCATCAAACTTTATGGCAGATCTAGATCTCATCCTAAATTAATAATTTCTCCAATATTTACCGAAAAAAAAAACAAATTAAACACTGCCATTGTGAATATTCACTTTATCAATATACTATACAAATTATTTTTATAACAGGAACTAGGAAACTTAAAGCGTTAACGAAATAGCAAATCTAAAAGGAATCCTTTTTGTATTTAAATTTAATACTCTCACTAAGTACCTTCCAAATTTTCCCAAATCCTTGAAATCTCTTTATAATTAATTATTTTATTTGTGTACGGAAATCGTCAGTAGATGGGCATTTTTGAACGCAAACTTTTAATCTCAATCTTCAAAATAATCGTAAAATCTCAAAAAAACATTAAAAGGCGCGGCGTATTTAAATTAAAAGTCGGTTTTACACTTCGATAAGTGAGTCAAATATAATACTAGGGTCATAATATGAAGTATCATTGCCAGGTCATGTATAGCGCCATCTCTCTCACAACGGAAAAATGATAGCGTTATTACTTCATAGTATCGGAACCTAGTGTCAAAAAGTAAAAAATACGTATATAAAAAAGTAGCTTTTAGTATTGGTTTTATTTGTTTCGGAACTTCCCAAAGTGTAAACTGATCATAGGCACGACAGTCGCATGTATCTTCACAGATGTATTCACCAGTCAATATGTAGGCATAGTCCTTAGGAGCCATCCATAAATACGTCACACAAATTTCATGATATTTTTTACCCCCCCACCCCCGTCCTTGTCACAGCTGGTCACATTTGTGAGACCCCCCCTCCCTAGTGTGACGTCACATATTTTGCAATTATACAGATGTCTAGACTTTGAATTTTTTTATAAATTTTTCTTTTATAATTCATATTTCTTGTTTTAATAATACTTTAAATATGTATATTCAATTTTGAAATGTGACTTCACAAAATTTAGGGCCCCTCCCAGCCTTGTCACACAATGTCACAATTCGTCGACCCCCCCCCCCCCCCCCTTAACATGTGACGTAATTTATGGATGGCCCCTTACACTGCAACAGATTTCAGAACACTTTACAGTAATGCATTTGATGTCTATTCCGACGTCTTCCCAACACCCCCCCCCCACACCAGCGTTCGGAATATAGCTGCTCTAAATTTTTAAATATTTAGTTTTAATTTTACAAAAGCGGCAAATTCAACACATATCTTCAATGACATTTTTTATCTATTGGTTGACATAATTGTTTTAGTTGATAAATAAATACAGGTTTAATTTTGTATATAGCCTATTTAGGCATGATCGGAGAAATAAGACAACATTTTATTAGTGCAAAATGACAAATACTGTTCCGAATGCTGGTTGAATACTGCAAATCTCTAACAGCTACTGCCAAAGTGAGATGGCACAAAATAATGATAATCAATGTAATAGTCGTTGAATGTATTCTTAGCTTAAGACACGATTCTGTGACGACTCTAGTCATCATAAACTAGTATTCCACATAATTAAATTAAAATCATAAATGTAACTACGTGTCAAATGTTTGCATTGTTCGGTCAATTGAATGCAACGAAAACTTGTTCTTGTCTCATCTTGCAAGTTTACGTTCAATGAAAACTAAAAAAATAAAAACAAAAAAATAAGATCCTAGTACGGTTAAGCCAGTATTACAGAACCTCACTGAAGACACAAGCGTTACTTTAAACTAATTTAAAGTCATTTGATTGGTGGAAACTCGTTTTAAGTAGGTAACAATTAAGTTTTGAGTAAGGCCCTGTAATATGGTCTAAGAAAGAGTAAATTCGCGTCAATTGGGAGACGAGATGAGCAAAAAGACCATTATCCCGAGACAAATTCGAATTAAGAAGCGATCCAAAAATATTTTAAAATTCATCTACCAGAGTAGTCATCTAAGGGAATATATCTAAGCAAATCTGGAGATAAGAAATGACTGGGTCAAAATATGTTGTAAGCTTAAAAGTGATTGGAATAAAACCAAAACTGATTCCCTTATTGAACAATTTCAAATTGCAACATAACGTTCTGAAGCTTCAATCAAGACTATAAACAATACCCAAAAAGTCCAGTTTAAGATAATTGCACACTGTACCGACTATTACTTCGACCATGCTGGTTGTAGCTTGCTCTAAGATCAAAATAATTACGATGGAACATCTCAACATCTAGTTGCACAATGAGTATAAAGTTTATGCTATGTCTACGCGCAGATACTCTATGCATTGCCCTCGTATCAGCATCTGCCTAGCCTTGTCCTAGTTATTATGGGGTCGGCTTCCAGTCTAACCGGATGCAGCTGAATATTCCACATGGAGCTACTGCCTATCTGACTTCCCCTATTGGGTAAAACGATACCAATTGGTAAGATAGCCCTCGCATAGTCGTGGAAAAATGCATTTAATTGACCGAATAATAAGTCATTAAAAATAAGAATCACATATATCTAACCAGTCTTAGATTGAATAAGATTTTCATGTCACTGTCATTGTTTTAGTAATTATTATTTGGGAGAAGTCCCGACTCTTTAGATATTGGAATTTACGTTAAAATTATATTCTTTTCACAGATAAGTTTTTTAGACACGATAACGATATTTCTAATTAAAAAAAAATGTTATTTTAATTTAAATTATATTTGTTTGGAGTTGTTTATTGTAATAAGCGGATGAAAGAGGTGAGGAAGAGTAAAACACATATGTCATATTTTTTAGATATTAATTAAGTTAGAAAACTACAGATAAATAAATAATTTATTACAATTTCCTTACAATGGTTGTGTTGTAATATCTTAAGCTTTTGAATCTCTAGATCTCTACCTGTTATAATTATTCCAATACAAAACCTAACTTTAAAAATATATTTTATTTTTCAGAAAATGAATTAATAGAAAGCTTATATTTGAAATCTCATAGTGATTGGCATATTATTTTTGTGTTATTGCAACACTAACCAAAACCTATTATTTTTAAATAGCTGTATTTAAACTTACTTTTATATAATTTATAAGTAAAGGTTTTGTGGAGTAAAGGTTCATGTGGTTGTGCTTCCGACGCAAATGAAATAGTGTACTAATCTGAAATACAATCTTGGTTAGTGTTGCCAGTTGTAAGAAATATTTTCTCAGCTTCAGACAGGCAGGCCAGTACTGAATAAAGACATTTGTGGCCCATACCTACAAAGGGGAGTGCAGGAGTGAATCGGAACGAAACTTTAAAATGGATTTTGTCAATTAAATAATATAGTTTGTTGCCAATAAGGACTTTAATGTTATTATTGTATTCTAATTAACGATTAGGTATCCTTGTTGGCAACAAACAATATTATTGAATTTTCGTCCGGGTTCACCCCTGCATCCGTTTGACGGTAGTTCAATGTTTCTCAAGACACAAAATTTTTGTGACAGAAACACAAATACGGAAGTTACATTCTGCATAACATTTCCCACTGTAAACAAGCCTTATAAACAATTATTGACGTGACAACGTCTTATAAATTGGTTTGCCGGGTGACACTTCAAGAAACTGCGTTACGCTCCGCTCACGTTATGCGCTCACAATGAGAGCGAGTGAGAGGCACGCGTCCCTTCCACTCGGGCATGGTTAGCCCGCCTAAGAGCGAGAGAGACAGACATAAAAAGTGAAAGGCACGCGTCCCTTCCACTCGAGCACAGTTAGCCCGCCTAAGAGCAAGAGAGACTTTCATCCTTCTTCCTACTATACGAATGAATATTCACATTAAAATTATTTTACCACTCAAAGTCGTTGTCACGTAAAACTTTCGCCCGTATACCGACTTTACAGGCAACCAATTTTTTAGTTATAATTTGTGTGTACCTTAACAAAAATAATTCCTTGCCATTTTCGCACTTAAAATTAAACTTATTCAAATGGTTTGTCAAATTTAACACATTTTACATTCCAATAAGGTTTCTGTATATATGAGATTATTTAGAAATACTAAACTCTTTTCATGTGTTTCGGAGCGAGAAAGGTTTGGGATTGGAAAAGTACTTATACTGCACAACTTTTTTTTGAAGTGAATATTTCGAGAAAAACGTTACATTATTGATTATAATCAGATCAATAAATAATTATTTATTCTACTCTCATATATTGGTAGTGTTAGTGCATGCATAGCATAATTTCAGCTTTTTGTGGCGCTTATTAGCCAGTAGATTTAAGGAACAGGGATTATCAGGGTTGTCAGATGCATACGATTTGCAGAAGCAAAAATGCTTTTAGAAAAAGAACTAGAAAGATTTTCTAATTTGGGCATACATACTAACATGCCCCGATTAGCCCTAAAAGGGAATACTAACATAGTTGACTTGAAATAGCGCTTCTTCAGGCTTTTCGCGTTTACAACTTTTAAGTCTGGATTTTTTCGAGACTGACAACCCTGACATATTGGCAGCTGGCCCTTTTAGAGGGAGGCATGACAAGCGACAAGATGGTACATTTTTGTAATCGTAATTTATATCTATATGTCATTTATGTGTAGTAGTATTTACCTTAATAAAATCTTACCAAAGATATTTGTGTTTTATTTTACCCGAATTTCCTTTTCCCGAAAGGGGGAAGCGCTAAGGTAACCCGTGAAACCCAAATTTTCTTAAGTTTTTTCACTATTTCTCCTGTCTACCCTGACATTTTCCCCATGATGTCAATACTTATAATAACAAGCAATGTGTTAAGTGAAAAATAACATAAGTAACAAACACAATACCTCTCATCATTATCATTTCAGCCGAATGACAGCCATTGCTGGACATAGACCTCCCCCAATTTGAAGGGCTTTGTCATAATCGCCACGCTTGGCAGGCGGGTTGGCGATCGCAGTATACTGGTAATATGCATGAGAACGCTGCTACCTATTCTGTAGTAAGTCCCTTAGTCGCCTTCTACAACACCCACGGGAAGAAATGGGTTTGTGATATTTTTACATCCGACACCACACGGAAAGATACCAATACCTACTAGCTAGTAACAGCCCACAAAAATTGCATTCATACATTTATTTGAGAAACAAGATCTTTTATTTTGAAATCGTGAACTGTCCACTCCACATAAGGATAAAGCCTTGATTGACTTCCGATAGAAGTAGCCATTTGCATGCCTGACCTACACACATATGGACACGACAGAGATGATTCCTGCAACTCGTTTGGTAACAGGCGACCTCGAGAATGAGGGTAATTGTGTTTATGGTAGAGCATTGGTAACGCGCGAGCAAGTAATGTCTTTGCGCGGCAATATTTAAATTTCGAACGTATGAAATGTTATACAGCTGTCACTTGTCAGTTAACTTTTCATTGAAGTGCCACTTCTCGTAGTAGGCGAAAGTAAACACGGGCTCTTCCAAAATGTATTTATTACCTATATAAAAAGGGCAGAGATATCTAGCATTATGTTAGTAGAAACCGATTAAAAATCTAAATAAACTGTTAATGCTTGCATTTTTGTTGTATTGGTACAATTGCGGCCTTATCTCGTGAGGAATGAGCTTCTGAGAGAGATAAATGGTTGGATAACATAGATATGTTATACCAGGGCCGTAGCTAGGGAGGGGCATTGTGGGGCAATGCCCTACCTTAAAAATACCAAAAACGAAGAGAACCTATTAGAATTGGATTGTATGTTTATAGTTTTAGATAAAAAAATGTAGCAATAGGTATCTAAACTTTTCCGAACATACCATCGTTTGGGACATTCATTTCTTATTATAATAATTATTTTCTCTGTGTATAGATGGCATTTGAAGCGCCATCACATGAAGCAATGGGTCTATTTAATTATAATATGCCAATGCAGAGAAAAATTTCAACCGTCTTGTTCGCTTGTTCTTCATCATTGAGGATTTAATAGTTGTCCTTAAATCCATGCTCATGTTCTGTCACAGAAATTATTTGTTTATGAATAGCTATTGAATGTACATCACTGACCTAGAGGTGATGTTGATTGATTTAGTAGCCCGTGCTTCAGAGCAGATCAATTATGATATAATTAGTCACAAAAATGAAGGGATATAAAAAAAAAACATATTTTTGGGTGATTTTCAACAAGCTGTAACTCTGAGGAAAATGATCGTACAGCAAAAAATTAAAAATACATTGTAGCACCATGTATCTAGTTTTCAGATACGGCCATGTTTTTTTTTTTATCATGTTTGGGTCTGGAGAAATAACAAAGAAACAACCAAAACAAAAAAAATCCAAATTTTTTCTCGTCTTAAAAAAGGTCTACGGGTTTCAAATTTTTTTTTCCATTGTTTCAATCAAAAGTTCTTTTAGGAAATTTAATGCCCTTTAATTTAACGTATCCAGAATGCCTCTACAATGATTTGCCGCGGAGTTGTCGTGAGTCAAAGCAAAAAAGTACTTTTTAACTTTGACAATCAATAACTCTGGAAATAATGATTGTATAGGAAATCGAAGGAGAGTTTTGGAAACAACACAAAATTTTCTATAAGATACCGTGAATGGCTTTTGTCGAAAGTATTTTTTTTTTAATTGAAAGCTTTGACTGAAAAAAAGACAAAAATTCGCATAATTATGGATATTTGGATAACAGCACCCTAATAGCGAAACGCACTATTAATCAGAATCTAAATGGGATTGAAGATTATTTCTAAACTATTGCGTCATTTATTCGAATAAATTGTCGGCTCATCAACGTAAATAGGGCAATGAATGTTGTTTAACTATGAATATTAAACCAATTCCTACCGATAAAAAGTTCCGCAATTACCCCTCTGGTATAAGTTTGGATAAAATGGATGAACGAAGAATATAGTCGGTAATTTTTCAACCTCAAAATGTCCCCTAAAAAATCTCTGAAAAATTCGATTTTGATTACGCTTTTTTTTCGTAGTGCCCTGAAGCTTCAAATTCTTTGTTTTTGCAAAAACAATTTCGATTTTGATTAGTTTTTTTTCTCAAAAATCTTTGAGAAAAAAAGATTCTTGAGAAAAAAAAATTGCCATTTGCGAGTCGGACTCGCGCACCGAGGGTTCCGTACAAACCTGGTATTCACGGTTTATGCATAAAGTTTAATTTTTATATTTGAGTTGACTGAATGAAAGGTAAATTGTGGTTTACGATTTATGACGTATTAAAAAAAAACTACTTACTAGATCTCGTTCAAACCAATTTTCGGTGGAAGTTTACATGGTAATAAATACGTCATATATTTTTTTTAGTTTTATCATTCCCTTATTTTAGAAGTTACGGGGGGTACACACATTTTACCACTTTGGAAGAGTCTCTAGCGCAAACTATTCAGTTTAGAAAAAATGATATTATAAACCTCAATATCATTTTTGAAGACCTATCCATAGACACGTATGGGTTTGATGAAATTTTTTTTTTTGATTTTCAGTTCTATGTATGGGGAACCCCAAATATTATTGTTTTTTTTTCTATTTTTGTGTAAAAATCTTAATGCGGTTTACAAAATACATCTACTTACCAAGTTTCAACAGCATAGCTCTTATAGTTTCGGAAAAAAGTGGCTGTGACATACTCGGACAGACAGACAGACATGACGAATCTATAAGGGTTCCATTTTTTGCCATTTGGCAACGGAACCCTAAAAATTGTTCATAATGGTGATTTTTGCAAAAACAAAAAGAATTTGAAGCTTCGGAGCACTATGAAAAAAGAATTGTAGCGCTTTGCATTTTTCAGGAGTTTTAGGGGACACTTTGAGGTTGAAAAATTACCCACGATATCTTTCGTTCATCCATTTTATGCAAAGTTATACCAAGTTATCCAAATATACTTAATTACGCGAATTTTTGTCTTTTTTCAGTCAAAGCCTTCAAGTCAAAAAAACACTTTCGACAAAAGCCATTCAAGGTATCTTAAAGAAAATGTTGTGAAGTTTCCAAAACCCTCCTTCGATTTTGTATACAATCATTATTTCCAGAGTTATTGATTGTCAAAGTTAAAAAGTACTTTTTTGCTTCGACTGACGATAACTCCACGGCAAAGTATCGTAAAGGCATTCTGTGTACCTCAAATTAAAGGGCATTAAATTTTCTAAAAGAAGTTATGAATAAAAACTGGAAAAAAAAATGTTGAAGCCCGTATACCATTTTTTAGACGAAAAAACTTTGTTTTTTTTTATTTTTATTGTTTCCTTGTTATTTCTCCAGACCCAAACATGATAAAAAAAATCGTGGCCGTATCTGAAAACTAGATACATTGAACTACAATGTGTTTTTTTATTTTTTGCTGTATGATCATTTCCTCGGAGTTACAGCTTGTTGAAAATCACCCAAAAATTTGGTTTTTTTTTAATATCCTTTAATTTTTGTGACTAGTGTATTTTTTACTTCCGCCCTACCTGTAGCCAATGCTGCCCTACCTCAAATTCGAGTCTAGCTACAGCCCTGTGTTATACTGATCATTTTTGAGAGTAAGAACAACACAAAAATGAATGATTAAAATCAAGGTCTCCATACTCATCCGCAACAAATCAATAGCCATTCATAGTCGCCTTATATTATTCCCACTGCTGGGAAAGAAAAGAGGAAAGAAGTGGGCTGGAATCTACCACGCGGGTCCAGTGCAGTTTGGTTGGTCACATGTCTTCGAATTTTTGGTTCTAGGAAATGTCTGTTTCCCCTCGATGTTTTCCTTCACCGTTTTGAGAGCATTGGTGATGAAATTATTTACCTACACAAAGTACAACGCCTGCCTGTGTTCGAACCCACGACCTGTAACTCGTAAGTTGGGGCCGATACCACTGCTCAACAAGCCATTAAATACCCTAAATCCAAAATTAAGGCAACTATTAAGTAAATATTACCAATTTCAATCTGTTATGGCCCACTCAACGCATGTTTGGTAAGGTATATTTAAATGAGTCGTATGTCCTCATGACAGTCATGAGTCAGTGTCGGCGCGTGCGCTTATGGTGAAAACATCTGAAGGCGAGCGGTACCTCGGATGATGAGTAATGTAATTATAATGTGAGGGAGGCTGTGCAGTCAGTGAGATCAAACTACCGATATGCAAAGGATACCGCAAGCCCGCTGTTTTTATTGCGGAAATTAAGTGAAGGCAGGATGCAGTACGATAGTGGTCTTGTAGGTCGAATAGGACTATCCTAGGTACGTACTTAAAGCGCTGCCAAAGCGCAGCACACTGTACGGCATATTTGTTGGCAAGTACAAAAAAAATAAGCCATAAAAAATGAGTATTGTAAAATGCTCATCCAAATTAAATATAACGTATAAGTTGAGAAATTAACGTGCATTATTTTTGAATTTAATTAAAACTGCAAAATTACTATTATTTTGGTGGTTATTCGATTCAACTACCGTCAAACTCATCTTTGTTTTGTCCCTTAGGTGTCACGATGCGCTATTATCAAATACCTACTGAAAAAATCTTTTGAAAACGACGCAATCGGTTTCTGACTAATCCACCAGTCTTCTTAGTTAAGCGTTCGAATTTGAAATATTATATACTAGCTTCTGCCCGCGACTTCGTCCGCGTTAAATTTCTTGTTCCCCGGACCCTTCCCGTCGCGTCGAATCGCCTACCCGTGTGATTTTCCCCGTTTTTGCAATATTTTTCATTACTGCTCCGCTCCTCTTGGTTTTAGCGTGATGTTATATAGCCTATAGCCTTCCTCGATAAATAGGCTACCCAACACAAAAAGAATTTTTCAATTCGGACCAGTAGTTCCTGAGTATATCGCGTTCAATCAAACAAACAAACAAACTTTTCAGCTTTTAATATTATTAGATAATATAGATTTTAGCGCAAAATTCAACCACGCGTGGTCCGTCCGGTGACGCAGTCCTAACTTCTTATGATCCTCAAGTGCTCAGGTGACAGGGCATTGTTTGCGGAGAGATGCCGCATACTTATGCACTTGAAGTCCGTCCAATCCCCCATCTGTGGAGGTTCTCTTTGCTACTTGCCCTTTGTAGTCTTCTCCAAGAGCCACAAAAACTTTTCCTTTTTTCATACTACGATGAATTACGATAAAAATTTTGGCTTTATCTGGTAAGCCGCGTACAGGGTGGCAGGGGCATGGACGCGCACCATAACCATGAATTCGGCAAATGATTCTAGAGTAGAAATTGTCCGCCGCTGATTGAAAAAAAATAGCTGATCTATAACCTTGTATTCTGCCAACCCGAAATCGGCTAACTTATGTAGAGATTAACTAATGTACAGCCCAAACGTGTAAAAAGGGCATGTTAACATGAAAATTAACTAAAAATAAAAACTGGCCTTTAACGGGTTCACTGCACATAGCAGCCTTATTTTGTACCTGTCTACCTACCTATAAAAAGTAGATATACTTAAATGGCAAAAAAAAACAAAAGGTCATACCTATTCTTATTTTGATCGCTAGGGACACTTGTATCTTGTACTTTTTAACCAGTGAATGAAGACATCCGGCTTTGAATGCAACAGACATGTCATGCAAATTGGTAGAGTCATTAAGGTCACGCCGCGGTTATAAGGAACCCCGATAAACGGCATGTTATAATGTAACACATGTTTAATGTCAATACGCAGCACTTAGTGAATATTATTCTGTTACTTACAAATCGTTAATCTGAGCACAACAGTAGCTGATGAAGTGACGCAAATGGAGCTTTATGCGATACTAGGTTTTGTCAGCGTCTTTGCCCTGGGTGGAGGTTGGAAATTATCTCGCGGGAATGTACAACTGGGATAAAAAGAACCGTAGGTATGTGTTAATCCAGGTTATAAACGACCTACTACCTGTGGGTACTATCTGTGTGCCAACACTGACCCAAATTTCATCCAAATCCGTTCAGTAGTTTTTGCGTAAAAAGTAACAAACATCCATACTCACAATTTTTCATTTACTATAGTCAGTCATTGTTCAGAGTTTATTTGTATCCATTAGAGTTTATTTGTAACTGTAATAAGGCCGTCAGGGTAATTGCGTAACACACTAACGGTAGGAATGGCTTTAATTTTAATAGTTCAACCACATTCATTGCGTCATTTACGTCGTCGACCAATTTTGTAAGTCCTAATTATGAAGCAATGGATTAGCAATACTTATCCTTCGAAATGATTCAGATTCTAATTGCTAGTGTGACACGCAATTAGACTGCAGGGCCAGGGGTACCCCAACCTGCCGGGGTCGCGTGATTGTTCGAAAGAGATACCGGTGGGTTTTAGTCAGTAAAAATCTGACACGCCCTCCCGCTCCGCCCAGAGCGGGAGAAGTCATTTGATGATTTCCCATCCAAAAAAAAGGGGTACCCCGACTATTACCACTTACTTTTACTACTAGTACGGATAAATTAAATTTGTATTTAAGGGCAACCAGTCTCCCTACCGATAGTGATTTCAAAATGTTATAGTATGAACATGAACATAGATACATATGTATATGTAGGTAACCTTCAAACAATACCTACCAATGTTAGTTTTTTCGTTTTTTTTATGATGATTGTTTGGTCACCTTTGCAAGCTTTAGGCTGCTCTACTGGCTTCATTATTTTAGTTTCTGAGACTATTCAGTTCTCAGTTTCATTGCATTCATCGATAATTACCATATATAATTTACCAAGCAAGTTGCCTTTGTCAGTCGTGCTAGTTCCGTTCCGCGTGAGCCATTTCCTTTGGCTTGTTATCGCACTACGTTCGCCAGTTCGCCAGTCTGGTTTTTAAGCGGGCGGAGGCAGAACGTGTCCTTCCATTGCCATTATCGCTCTGTGAGTTCTGTGACTAAAAAAGTAACATTACGCGCGCTTTGCTTTATTTTAAAATTGGAATAGTGGATTTAAATTAATAGGCGTGTTATGTTCATAGTTTTTTTTTTAATAGTCTGCATTTTTTTGTGATATATTTATGCTCTAAGATTTTGAATGAATAGAGCGTCTTTTGATGACAAAATGTGTTTGTGTTTTTAGAAAATAGTAAAAAAAAATTGTGGTGCTGAAATTTTTGGAATGAGAAAATGTCTACATTATTGAAGAACGTAACCAATTGCATCTGGCATGCTTTTGATTCCTTACAAAATAAAGACGTCGTGCACAAATCCAAGTTAAAGGTACGTTTATAATTTTCATAATTTTCTTTTTCTCTAAAAAAAATCTAAACCGTTTTCTATTTTCCTTTTATTGGTAAATATGATACGGTAGTTTCTTTCATAAAGCGCTAACACTTATGTAGAAACAACAAGAAATTTAATTTTTGAAGCCTAGAAACGATCTGGAGTGGTTGCGGAGAAGCGGAAAATAGGATACTTATACAGGTATACATATTACCTTCTTTAACATTGAGTTAAGGTCTTATTCGTGACCTAAGTAACAATGACCAGCAATTGCTAATTATGCGCTAGTCGTTAATGTCAATGGAGGGGAACGATTCACTTCAGTTGCAGTAACAAAATACAATAGCCTCTATACAGTACCTACATATTACGGGGGGAACCGACTTAAATACTAATATTAACGTAATTAGGAAAAACGAAAATTTTATTAGCCTGGGGTAATTGTGGTACAGTCACATGGTCACGGCACCACATGTGACTGTACCCCAATTACCCCAGGCTGATAAAATTTTCGTTTTTCCTAATTACGTTAATATTAGTATTTAAGTCGGTTCCATATGTCGTACGCTATAAAGGAAAAATCAAACAACAACTAAGCCAGTCATCGCAAGCAATCCAAATACTTGTAAGAAAGCTACCATTTTCCTGCGGGGCTGGCACGGCCTACTGTAATAGGCTAGAGTCACATATTTTTGTCACAGTTTAGGAAAAAAGCGTGATAAAATGACTCAATACATTATTATGTTCTAATCGGCTTGGACATGCCTGGGAACGCATGCAAGTTGTAGGTATCCAAGAGTCAGGCAGAGAGATTGGCCAATATTTTTACGATGACAAGAAACTATTCTCACAAAGTTCGTGACAAGGAAAGGCTCTAAGGGCTCTGATACAGGACTGACTTTTATCAGAGATTCAAGGGCCACAAGAAAATCCTAACCAAAAGACGTCCACTGCTAGACACAGGCCTCTCGCAATTTGCTAGGTTTTGCCATAATCGCCACGCTTGGCAGGCTGGTTGGTGATCGTAGTATGGTGGTAAAATGCATAGTGAACGCTGCTACCCATTCTCTAGTAGGTAGATATGTAGGTATTTAGAGGTGGTGATCAATAGCAGATTTATAGGTACAGAAAAGTTTCCTTTTTATCGCCTATTTGTAAATACCTTAAGTACTTTGCTAAAACTAACTTGAATTCTTGGAGAAACAAGGAAAAACATGAAATATCACGTATTTACTTTCCGTACGGTTTTGCTTACACAAACGGTATTCTCTAAAACGTTTTGTTAACCATAACAGCGTTTATTGTTATTATAGACGCTATGATTCATTATTTTAGCTCTAATTATTATTAATAGAATTACGCCACAGTTCCCTCATAACAATCAACAATAATAATAATAGTTTACACTATGATTTCATACCAATATTAGTGGAAATAAATCGGTCGAATAAAATGTATTATTGACCTAATCTATACCAATATTATAAGGAGGCAAAATTTGTTTGTAGGTAATCTACGGAACTGATGGACCGATTTTCATGTAATTTGGTTTTACGATACTTTGAACCCTGCGGAAAGACATACGATATGGCTAGGCTAGACTTTTAACGATATACCACGCGAGCTAAGCCGTGGTCGGAAGCTAGTAATTAATAATTAAATATGTAGATAAATCATATTAATGTATGTATAGGTTGATAAGGTTTACAAATACATATCTGACCGCAATAGCTAATCGTATGTATGTTCTTCTTATAATTTAGTAGCGACTCGCCCCTGCAAAACCGTGGAAGGTTTTACGTTTTTACCGTCTTGAAAAAGCATCGAGACTTTGTTATTATATTTAAATTTAAATGATTTATTGAACACAAAAACCTTCCGGAATATATTTATTGTATGATGGTGAAATCCACATCAAAATCCGTCGTATAGTTTAGCAGAAAAACGCGGTCACACAGGCAGGCACGAAAAACTACGTTAATTTATAATGCTACTAGCACTTTGTCCGCGATTTCGCCTGCTTGAAATTTTCACCTCATGTTACTCCGAAATAATGTAGCTTTCCATGGGTGAAAGAATTTTCAAAATCGGTTTAGTAGTTTTTGAGTAGGTATATCCATTACAAACAATCAAATCTTTTCTCAAAATAATATTAGTGTAGAAGTAATATATAAATAGATTACATAAACAGTTTATATTTAATTAATAAGATCAAAAGGAATGCATTGTTATTTTTTTTAAATCTATAGAAAATCATCCCCTAGCATCGGGTTACAGTTTGTCTGGGAATTCGTGTTTACCTTTTCATAATCCTATTTCTGAAATCAAAACAACAATTCGTAGGAAGACGCTACAAATGGTCCTAATCAGTGTCTAATTAGGTATCGATAAGAATAGAAAGTTCTCAGTAAATATTTTTTATTAATGAATGATGTATGTAAAGATAATGTACTTATTAGGTAAATAGTAAGATAGAAGACTGTACCTACGCCTCTATTATCAGAACGAATATCATAAATAGGTATTTCAGTTTTTTTATAGTTAGGTACTGAATTTTGACCCCGTAAGCAGAGTAGCTATGCGGCTGTTTCATCAGAATAAATCTGCCTAGTCTTTTCCCACCTATGTTGGGCTCGTCTCCCTGTCTACCAGACCCAGTTCAATGCCAGCATTTTACATGAAGTGACTTACTATGACTGCATGACCTCTACAACCCATTTACTAGGTATTTGGTAAGACTGGCTGTCAGACTTTCGGGCTTCAAAAGACCTGTAACGACTGACAAAGATTCTCAAATAACATCCAAAGGCTTAACGGGCTTTCCAAGGTACAGAGAGGTTTCGGTATGCAAAGACGGTCTCACCCATCCACGGATCGACCGCAGCAAGCGTAGCTTAACCTGATCGATCGACCCGTGCAGCTGTTTATTATTTAGCTACAAGCCCCTGATCCACATGTTTGAGAAAAGATAAAGAGATAATCTGCTTATTTCTTAGAGCAGCGTATTTTATTAGTCTGTTGTTTGTAGATACCTAGTGGAGGAATTCTTGAGTAGTTTTATCTAGAGATATAGGTATTTTGTCGTTGATAAACATATTATTTAGGTTCTATGTTATCTATGAATATTGTACCAATAGTTTCAATGTGACATGTCAATCAGACTGATTAGATTTTCGGATCATTTCGTTTGCTTCGAAACACGTAAATTTTACAAGAGAAGAGATAACTCACTCTCGTAGTTTAGTTGGATTTTTACCCGACTGCGCCAAAAGGAGGATCATTTTTTTCCAATGTATGTACGTATATTTCTTTGGCACGCTTTGTAACCTAAACGGCTTGATAGATTTAAGTTTGAGAGACGTCTTCATTTGATGACTTAATCAAAAAATTAAAAGAGCCGATTTTTGGCGCCTTCAAAAATATTTTTTTCTCATAACCTATAAAAGGGGGTATCAAAATAAAGGATTTAAAATTAAATATTCTGGCTTCCATCTTTTTAGTGTTAATTTTTTATGCAATCGAGTTTATTGCCTTTTTTTCTATCATAGCTTTGACAACTTAGTTTACCCGCTTATTAGCGAACGTAAGCTAACCGTATGTTGAACCTATGAGGTAAATGCTCTTAGATCAGTTCATCGACCCTAGATTACAAGACACTTGGCTGGCTATCTAGACTGCTAGTGCTACTTACGAGAAGTCTTTGCAAACACCCTTAAGTTTATCTCAATAGGTTGATACCTACCGGCTATTCACTAACATTTCATTTAAGTATAATAGATACTTGGCTAGAACAAAACTGGCAACTCATAGCTGGCAACTCATAGCTGGCAACTCATAGCTGGCAACTCATAGCTGAGTTTACTAGTACTCTGTGCCCTTTGATACATAAAAATGTAAATGAGGGTAACACAATGCCATTGAAAAATCCCTGAAAGTCATGTAGACTAAAACATTATGACTGCACCGTCTTGACTCTTGAGCAAGCGTGGTGATCAGTGCTTGTGCCTTCTCTGTCTGTCTTTGCCCTACAAAAGAAAATAATACATTAAAATTTAAAGATACATTTTATATTAAATAAATAACCCCACCTCCGTATCTTCTACTCTAATTCTGTACCGGCAGAGTTTACTTTGCCGAAACAGGTCTAGGGTAAGGAGCTTGACCAAGACAGATACAGAAACCCACAGGGCAGCATAATTATGGCGAGCTGTTGAGCAGTAGCGTCCCCACGGATCCTATCTTCCGGGAGAAGTCTTGTTCCTCACTTCTGGCTTGCCGGCTGGAATGAACGACGAAAGAGTTAATGACGAGGAACAGAGCACCTAGCTCTTTTTAGTGTCTAGCAAATAATAATAAATAATACCAGACTATCACTGGCTGGTATTATCAATTATTATAAAAGTCCTCCTTTTACGTTTTTCAGGCATTAATTTATTAAATCTAAATCAATGTTTTCGTGTTACTACTTATGAATTCAACAGAATTAGAAATTATTCATTAATTTTATGCTAGGCGCTACGCCTGATCTGTACAAGTACATGTCTATAGATGCCTGCAGATATGAAATTAATTGTATTTCCCAATGTCCATATTAACATGGTAATTCATACTTCCATGCCGTATTAAAACTATTATTGCAAAAGTAACTCTGTTTGTCCCTCTGTTACATTTTCACGCCTTAACGGTTGAATGAATTTCGATATAAAAAGGCAACATGTAGATCATGACCTTGTTTAGGACATGAAATACTTTTTATCCCGGTAATTTGTTCCCGTGGGATAGCTTTCGACCTCCACGAGGCCGAACCTGCAAGCAAAGCTAGTTTGAAATAAATAAACGTACTTATATTTGCATTTATATTACGAAGTATACGATCGTTCTAGCTATTTGCTGCGACCCGGTCAAGGGTGTCGAGCTGGCGACACCCCGTCGATATCTAGGCTGAACGAGAGACTCTAAAAGCGTAGAACTTAGTAGTTAGGGAGCTGGCGAGCAAAATTTCGATATGATCAGTACACAAGGCAGACGTTATTAATAGTGATAATTATACCCTAAGAAACATCAAGGACCTCGTCTGCCACCATGGTGGCGCTGCGTTGTAAATTTACAGCATTTCAAAAATGTTAAAAAAAAGGTGTGCTATATTATGCGCACAGGTCTGCCTCTGGGGCTGATGATCACAGTCATCTGGAAACAGAGAGAATCGAAAAGGCAGACATCCAGGGCTCTGACTTTTGTAGTATTCATTTTTTTTTAATGATTAATAAAAATGTATATGAAGTGCACACTTGGCAGATTTGAATTGTTCGATTAAAAACAGTGAGAAGAACCACGGAAAAATAGTCTGCCAACATGTTGCCTCTGCGTTGTCTATTGACAGTGCTCCAAAAATGTAAAAAAATAAGGTGTGCTATATTATACGCACACGTCTTCCTCTTGGACTGATGTTTGAATTCCTTATGAAAACCAAGAAAATCGGCAGACGTTCAGGCCTCTGATATTCCAAAGGCAGACCATTTGATTTTTTTTTTCAACCCGACGCTTGCGCCAAACCAAGCAGGTATAAAATATCCCCATAGTTCCTTTCGTGTGTCTCTCTTTTATTTGAGAATATGAGTGAGAACGGTATAACTCAGTTCCGACCTTTTCCGTATTGTGAAACTTGCTAAATATTATCGTTTTGTTTTTAATTTTTCATTGCAAAAAATAAATAAATAAATGGAGTCTTGGTTCAAAATCTACGTATTTTACACAAATAAAACGTGATTCAAAAAAGTTAAAGACTGTTCCTATCCAGATCCTAATCATATTCAGATTACATTCAAAGATGCAATTAAAAAAAAAAAACTTTCTAATTAAAGTTCCAAGCGCATTTCGTTTCTGGTTGGCATTGAGAAAAAATATGATTGCATAGATTTCAGCTCCAGAAGTTTAATCGTTACCGTAGGTTTAGAGGATAATATTAAACAAAATTATAAGAATAAAACTATAGAGAATAACAATAATCCCATGCAATACCCGCTGTCCCTTGATTCCGTGAATTTGAAACAGTTATACAGCTGAAAATCGGTGAGCAAAGTGTCTGCCACATGTTTTTTCGAATCCACAGAGTCATAGTGAATCGAATGAGCACAATGAGAATCGCGTGCACATGACTTAGTAGAGCTTTTTTTTTAACATTTTTACAACTCCGTCCCATGATAATGCAGAGTCCTGAATGTCTGCCTCTTCCGACCTCTCCGTCTCTTCAAAATCAAAATCAAAATCAAAAGTCATTTATTCAAACTAGGCTGAAAGTCAGCACTTTTTGAACGTCAAAGTCACATAAGACAGTCCCCCCAAAACGCCCGCCCTTCGACACTTCCTAGTGCTTTGGCTGGGAAGAAGAAGTGGCGGAACAAACTCCCCAGCAGCACTGCTGTCTGTTAAGTTAGAAGAACTTGATTCTATACAATATTGTATAAGTTATTAATATAATAAAACAAAACATACATTATTCGCCATATGTCAGCTAGCACACGCCATTATACCAACAAAACATTGAAAACTAAACTCAAGTTGAAATGAATAATGAAACAAAATCGTAAACAGAACTTAAAACCTTACTAAAGCCTCCAGGCATAAAGGGCGTGCCCGCTTACATATACAACGATGCAAATGATATATATACACAACAAATGAAATTAAAAGAAAATAAAAATAAATTAACAAAAGCAGTTAAATAAAAAAACAATTATATGAACTACCCATATAAACTGTCAGTGTGTGAGTTACAGTAATTACAGAATGTAAAACAGTGTCATAGAAGAAAAAATAAATATTATCTACACAATTAAGTTAGCAACTAGTTTGATAAACTCCTATGAGACTGTCCTATGGAGCGAGACCAGCATGTTTCCAAGCGTTCTTATCTTGGATGTAGTCCTCTAATTTGTAATAAGCTCGTTTACAAAGTGTACTTTTAATATGACTTTTAAACCTCCTTTCATTTAATTGCAATATATCAGAAGGTATTTTGTTGTAACATTTAACACAGTACCCCATAAAAGATGTATGTACTTTTGCTAATCTGAAAAATGGTTGATCTATCTTGTCTTTATTTCTAGTATTAAAGTTATGTCTATCGCTTATTTTATTAAAAAGATGTAGATTTTTTCTTACATACATAATATTTTCGTAAATGAATTGGCAAGGTACCGTCATAATATTAATCCTTTTAAATAGTTCCCTGAGGGATTCGCCGCGACATAGATTATAAATGGCTCTGACAGCTCGCTTTTGCAAAATAAAAATGGATTCAATGTCAGCAGCCCTACCCCACAGTAAAATGCCATACGACATAATGCTGTGGAAGTAGCTAAAATAGACCAAACGCGCGGTTTCTACATCTGTTAACTGTCTTATCTTTCTAACAGCATAAGCGGCCGAGCTCAACCGCCCCGCAAGAGATGTTATATGAGGTCCCCATTGTAATTTCTCGTCTAGCGTGATTCCTAGGAAAACCGTTTGATCAATAAATTCCAGTTTTTCCCCATTCAATAAGATGTCACATTCGCTACCTCTGACATTAGGCAATTGAAATCTAATGCACTTGGTTTTTTTTTTGTTAAGTACCAAATTATTTACCGTAAACCAGTCTTGGACCTGAAGAATGGAGTTATTGACGTCGTCAAGATTTTGAGACCGTCTGTCGATTTTAAATATCAATGATGTGTCATCTGCAAATAACACCATCTTCGGTTGGTTTGGAAGTAGATGGGGTAGATCATTAATGTATACTAAAAAGAGGAATGGACCCAATATCGAGCCTTGAGGAACGCCCATTGCCATTTCAGACCCCAATGAGTTTACGCCGTTTACTTGGACTTTGACCATTCTATCCTTCAGGTATGATCTCATTAAGTCAAGAGCTGTATTTCTAATTCCATAGTGCTCTAGTTTCAGCAAAAGTGTCTCATGGTTTACGCAATCGAACGCCTTGGAAAGGTCACAAAAGATTCCAATGGCATCTTGTGCTTCTTCCCAGGCGTTAAAAATGTTCTTTATTAGGGTAACACCAGCGTCGGTGGTACAACGCCCTTTGGTGAAACCGAACTGGTGTTCATGAAAGATGGAGTTTTTATTAAAGTGACGTAACATTTGATTGAGCATTAACTTTTCAAACACCTTACTGAGAACTGGCAGAACTGACACGGGCCTATAATTGTTTGGTTCTTTACTATCACCGGATTTAAACAAAGGAACTACTTTGCTGTGTTTCATCAGATCCGGAAAGACTCCTTGGTCTACACTGGTGTTAAATATGAAAGCTAAATAGGGTGCAATGGTTTCAATAATAGAACTACAAAATTTGACAGACATTCCCCAAAGATCTTCTGTTGATTTAATTTTAAGATCTTTAAAAGCTTTTATAATAGCCTGGGGGTTAGTATGCTGAAACCTGAACTCTAAAGGGCATGCCCCTACATTCTTTTTGAGTAAGGCAGCGGAAAGCGCGGGTGACGAATTTAAAGCTTCAGTAGTTTTAACGGGAATATTAACGAAAAAATTTTGAAATTCCTGAGCTATTTCTATATCTGAGTTAATGGGGCCATGTGCAGACTCTAAATTAAATTCAGTATTACGCTGTTTTTTCCTACCTGTTTCATCATTTATTATTTGCCAGGTAGTTTTTATTTTATCATCCGCTGATTTTATTTTATTGCTAATATAAAGCGCTTTAGCCAAGCTGCACACACTTTTAAAAATTTTAGAATATTTTGCAACATACTGATGAAAGCTTCTATTAGTCATATGTTGCTTTACGCCATAAAGTTCAAAAAGTTTTTCTCTGCTTTTACGTATACCTGGAGTTGCCCAATCACTAAATAAGAACTTTGTGCAAATACTTTTAGTCTTTAGTGGGAAATTGTCATTAAATTGCGTGTTTAATAATGAGAAGAACTCGGCGTAGAACTCATTTGGGTCACATTCATTATTAAAACTGTGAACACATAATGTACTGGCCAAAGAATGATTAAATTTCTCTAGATTTTTACATGTCATTGGCCTAAACCTTATTTGAATTTTTTGTAGAGGTATGTACGAGCAAAATGTTACTGTTTGACCACTGTGATCAGATGGCAACTTATTTACAATTTGTTTGTGTAAGTAATCACAGTTACAAAAAATATTATCTATACAAGTGGCAGAAGAAGCTGTCACTCGGGTTGGTTCCATAAAAACATTTGACAGATTAAATGACTTAAAAAGACTTAATAATCTGAAAGTATTTGAGTTACTTTCTAATAAATTAATATTAAAATCACCACATATGACCAGTGACTTACTACTAGTACTAAGTTTCTTTAGCACCTCTTCCATTACAGAATCAAACACAGATAGATTCTGGTAACTTGGAGGTCTGTATACACATACTATAACATGCTTATCAAGCTCAACACAGGACAGCTCAACAGTGTGTTCAACAGACAGCCCAATGATGTCCTTTCGTTCTTTCGATTTAATAGAATTTTTAACTAATATTAATGATCCGCCATGTATCATGCGTTTTCGGCTGAAAAAGCTAACTACACAGTAATTTTCATAATTTATTGACTTTACTTGATGATCTTTTAACCAATGTTCAGTTAAGCAAATGACATCAAACTTGGTGTTTTCTAAAAACAATTCTATTTCAAGTAATTTGGAAGAGCAACCTTGGATATTTTGATTATACAATTTTAAAGTGTGTTGCACTCCCTTTGGTTTTTTATTTTTATGACTAATAATGCCAGAAGATATCTTTTTATTATTCCCTAACAATAATTGGTTATTTGAAAGGGTACCTTCTGTTGTCTTATTACCTAGTTTAACGAATTATCTGGAGTGACCTCCACTACTCTAACTGAAGAGTCAAGAATGCCCGTCTGAGTTCCAGCAGGAAGAGAAAACTCTATCTGACTGGTAGTGGCCTCCGAGGATGTTGGTATTATAGATTTAGTAGTTAAACTAGGCAACATAGACTCATCACTAACACTATTCATGGTTATTTTAGCTATAATCTGATTAACATTATATGCTATCAACATAGCAATCATATGTCGACATTTCCAAGACAGAGATAAAGCTCTCTGAGTTAACTTAAAACCACTAATAAATTTATTAGTATCAAAATACAATAATTTGTCACTATGACAACATGTCAACTGGTGAATAGTACTATTCAACCTGTAAATATAATAATTATCAATATCTGATAAAGTATCAGAGTAGGGGAAAGCACACAACATTAGCTTCCCTATGTTTAACTTGAGTAAGGTGTCTACTCCATCCACTATGTCCTTTCTGGTAATACCAGTACTATTACCTAATAGCAAAACCATTGTGGAATAAGTATCTAGGTTTGTGCTTGCAATTCTTTTAATCATTTGATTGAAACTTATGTTATGATAACTATGATTTGTAAAACTGTGGCTAAGGTAATTAAGTAACATTTTTCCAAAGCCTGAACCTAATTCCTATATATTCCTAATACCTAATATTCCTAATACCTTCGTGACCATGAACTCCAGAGGTATACATGTGCAAATGATTTAATACCCCGATTTTTTTAAGCAACTTCAATTCGCTGTAACGCGAAAAGGCAGCGACATAGGACCTTAATTGATTGGACTAAATCAATTCGTAATTATTTAAACTGCAATCCACGTCGACGTGAAACGTGTGCAAATCATATACCGAAATGCTCCCCAGCTCCCGAACTAGTGCTTATAGCTAGATAATGTTACGAAATAGTTGTGTTGCGTTGCGTGTGGTGCCAGATGTAAAGAATAGCACCATCCCATTTCATCCCGTAGGTGTCGTAGAAGGCGACTAAGGGACTTACTAGAGAAAGGGCAGCAGCGTTCTCTATGCATTTTACCACCGTACTGTGATCACCAACCCGCCGGACAAGCATGGCGATTATGGCAACACCCTTTGGGGGAGATTTGTGTCCAGCAGTGGACGTCTTTCGGCTGAAATAATGATGATTATGATGATGAATCTAGTTGTAGCAAACGCTACCACTAATCATGAGGTCCAGGGTTGAATACCCAGGTCGGGCAACATGTTATTGAGTTTTTCCATCAGGAATATTCCAGTAGGAGCCCTGAGCCGCCACCGGCCCCCTTAACTGGCGAAATGTGCCCAAAGGTTTAGGCAGAGGTGTACCTGTAGTAGATACATCTACTACAGGTACACCTCTGCCTAAACCTTTGGGGATTATAGGCCAGGCGTCATGTTATTTATTTATAAACCTATATACCTTGTACACCAAAAAAGCAAAACAAAAAATGAGTGTGTCAGTTCCGACGCCCGATTGGAGTTTATTCCTTACGAACGATTATAAAAGAGTAGCTTCTGCCTGCGACTTCGTCCGCGATAAATTTCTGGTTCCCCCGACCCCTTCTCGTCGCGTCGAATCGCCTACCCGTGCGATTTTCCCCGTTTTTGCAACATTTTTCATTACAGCTCCGCTCCTTTTGGTTGTAGCGTGATGTTATATAGCCTTCCTCGATAAATAGGCTACCAAACACAAAAAGAATTTTTCAATTCGGACCGGTAACTCCTGAGTTTAGCGCGTTCAATCATACAAACAAACTCTTCAGCTTTATAATAGGTATTAGTATAGATATAAATTAGTAAACATAACATAACGCGTAACGTAAGGTAACGGAGAAAGTTTTATTTTACTCCCCATAAATTTTCATATCCCGGGAAGTAATCTCCAAAAACAATGAACACTACAAAATGCATTTGGCGGATTTATCGTTTTCTGCGATCTCTTCCAGACAACCTAGGAATAGACGGTGATAAGCGTGGACATAAAATAGGGATGTCGTTGGTATTATGTTACGTGATGTCTTTGACCTCGAAAGCCGCACAAGACTGACAATGACATCACCGAGAACCTCGCAGTGGTCATTAGAATAATTTCAGCATAGAACGCTACGTAAGATTTCAGTAAAACCTATTTTGCTTTATTATTTTTTGTTTGTTACAAGTTTGCCAGTTTCCGCAGGCGAAGTTATGTGCCTGTTAGTAATTCATTTCGTGGATATCAAAGCAACAAAAACAAGAAATGAATACAAATGAGACATTACTATGAATCATTTCCTTTTAGGATTGTGAATGATTATAATTCTATGACAGAATAGGTGTATATTACGAAATATAGAGGCTCCACATTGGCACACATTCCAAAAATAATAAATCGATTTTGATGTAAAATCTTTATAAGAAACTACATACACTAAATAAGGAAGGTATACTAATCTGCGCCTACGCATTATTTGCCTAAATCGAGTCCATAGTGCAAGAGCAGACATTAGAGGCGAATCAATGAAATTATGCGCAATCATTGGACTCTACTCACTCTACATTCGTTGACCTCACATAATATCACGCCCTGCTCTCGGAGAATTCGGCAGAGGTGTACCAATATTACAATCACATTTCGCCAGTTATGTAGTCGCCATAACTCCCATGTAATAGGGGACGGGCTATAGATATATATTATACTAGCTTTTGCCCGCGGCTTCGCTCGCGTTAAATTCGGTGTAACACGGTTCCCCTTTCCTGATTTGCTACATACAATTGTCCATGGGAAAAGCACGGCTTTTCTAAGTTCACCCAGCCACCAAGAAAGGAAAAAAAAAGTAGCCTCTGTCACTCTCCATCCCTTCTATCTCCACTTAAAAAATCACGTCAATTCGTCGCTCCGTTTTGCCGTGAATGCGCGTACGGACAAACAGACACACACACTTTCCCATTTATAATATTACTATGGATTTATATGGGGCGACCCTATTATCATCAACCGGGCACTGATCCAGGCTCCGGGCTGCAACTGAAAAATATCGGATGATAAAACCCAATCTTTTCGCCCCAGGAATCGGACCCAGGACCGAACAATAATAAAATTTTCAAGTATCATTGACTCTTCACGTTAGTAGGTAACAATTTACTTACAAGCTATGTTACTTCTATTTACTTAACAGTATGTCTAGACAACTATATGTATTAGCAGGTATGTGCAACTGACTTGAAAAGTGAATGACAGGGCAATCACACCCAGTTTGCTAGCAATGACAACCAGGAGACTGTTGACAGCAATGACAAGCTGGCACGTACTCTGTACAACAGAGATGCTTCACGCTTGCGTCTGATCACAACGAGGCCAGCGCGTCCTCAAACATACCCAACACATTACAAAAGCGTGGTAGCCCCAACAGCATCTTGAAAACATTGTTGTACAGAACGACAAGAGCATTTACAGCTTTTAGAGTACACCTGTTTCAAAGATTACAATCCTTAGTGAGTAATGACTAAAGAGGCAGAGTATTATGCGGGTTAATAGCAGATAAATTTAAAGGTATGAATTTCGGCAACCGTTGGTTACTGCATTTCATAAAAGGTTTAAAATCCAATTATTTTGCTCCGTGAATGTAACTGTCACCGGCAAAGAATTTTACAAAAAGCACGCAACAATTTTACGGAAACAGCGTGTTCATTAAAAGTTCATGCAGTTAACTCAACACCTACTTAAAAAGACTGCAGTTAAAATATTTAACATAGCAACGTATATACGTATATAATCTTCCTGTCGTTTCGTGTTCAATTCAAAAGTACAAAAAATAATAATTGACATAAATTGCAATCATTATAAACAAGGGGTTGCTTTCTCCGTAAATATTTCTGTCACTTTCAACGCTCGAAAACTGCTCGTAATTATTTATTTTAATTTAATTAAGTTGATATTTGTTGTAAAGTAGGACGATTGTGTCATAGTTATTGCGGTTATGCTGTCTCTTGGGAATAGGAAAATGGAGCAGTGTCTACATCGAGCGCTCTGTTTAAATATAAGGAAAAATTGCCATTCATGCATTCTAGCTAATGTACTGTAGGCCACACGTCACTGGTAACAAAACCAATGATTTTAAGCTGGTTAGCTGGCCTCTTATTCCACTGAAAAAGAGGACACTTAACCAGCTTAGATAAGTATATGTATTTTATTAATCTAGTATTTCATTAATGTATTTTCCTTTATATTTTGTGAATGTATGTGGGAACGTTGTACAATGCGTACAACATTCCCACATACATTCACAGACTGCAGATTTGTAGACCATGTTCTGTTTTAGTAAGTACACTATCTTGCCATACCTAACACTGTCATTTGAAACCATTGTAAAAGCCAATATTTTTAAAATTGTAGCAGTGGAGATTCTTGCAGGCTCTTCTCCATAGGAATGGACCAATTGGAACCATGCACCTAGCTTCTGACGTTTCATAGGTGCCCATGTAGACTGGTCAAGTGTTGCCTCTGACTTACAGCAAACGTGTACCAACGTAGTAGGTATCTAAAAAAATACTGTTCTTGAAGACTCCACGCAGACAGGCGTGACGATGCTCTAGTAAAACAATTTCTGTGAAATCTTAATGGACATTGTTCTACCAGAATCCCTTCGCACCGCACAATCGCAACGCGGGTGTCTGCGAGGAGAGCCTTTAAGATTAACTTTTTCGTCCCACCTTCTGTCTTGTGCCTATAAAAACAATAGATATCATTGAAGAAGAACGTTATATTCTACTACACTTATAGAAAAGAATAAGGATAATAAACGAAGTCCATGCATAGTGTGCCATTAACTGGAATCTAGGTTTATGGTGGTGAAATATACTGCCACATAAACAAAACAGCTGAGAATCGCAGTACAACTTGCCAAGAAGGACGTAGACCCAGAAAACTGTCTTCGTAATTGTATTGAAGCTCCCTGGATACTCGTAAAGACTTTCGGCAATAAAATAAAATTAGCTGAATGCTCGCGTCGCATGCTGCAAATCAATTTATCTCATTATTTTATATTGCGGTGATATCAGTAGATATTTAGTATCGCTAACTCACAATCAGTGTGATTGAGGTTGTGATAAAATAAGATTGGCTTGATTTGATGATAGATTCTATGCTCATACATTGCACTCTAGGCAGATTTTATTTTCGCTTGCTACAACTTAGTTTAGGTCAGTTTTACCTTCTAAAAGATGTTTTTTAATTATTATAAATAAATCTAAATAGCAGTTGGTTGATATGTTGGTCAGTCAATAAGCTGTTTATAATTTTATTTGGAAAATAAAATTATTATGCCGATGTATTCTGTAAAAATCTCGACGTGACGCGAGCATCGAGTGAGCTGTGAATACCGTCAATAAGTGGAACTACGAAATCACTTTAACTTGAGTATTCACGATGAGAATTTACGGTACAGACCGGCAGGACTTTTTTTTTTTTTTTGGATGGGAAATCATCAAATGACTTCTCCCGCTCTGGGCGGAGCGGGAGGGCGTGTCAGACTTTTACTGACTAAAACCCACCCGTGTTCCTTCAGTTGCCCAGTGCCGGGGCCACGGTATCTCTTTCGAACAATCACGCGACCCCGGACAGACCGGCAGGCCTCATAAAGTAATTTTTCCAATGTCACAGCTTGTATCGAAATCTACACCATATTGCGGAACACACTATTAATCAGAATTTGAATCAATTTGAAGCTTAATTGTCATCCATTCTATCATATGTTCGAAAAAAAAAAATTGCTTACCAACGTAAACAACGCCATGAATGTTGCGGAATTGTCAAAATGAAACCGATCCCTACTGATAGCGTATTACGCAATGACACCGCTATACTAATAATACAGCTGAAGAGTTAGTTCCTTTGAACGCGCTAATATCCGGAAATAACATCATCATCATCATCATCATTTCAGCCGAAAGACGTCCACTGCTGGACATAGCCCTCCCCCGGAAATAACAGTCGGATTTAATAATCTATTTGTATTTATTGAGTAAGGCTGGACTCAAAAAAAGACAGAAAGAACACTGCGCGGAAACGAATCCACAGGGTGGGTTAGGGCAAAAGATTGCACGCGAGCGAAGTCGCGGGCAGATACTAGTAATTTAATGAATGTCGTAAGTCTCACATTCGTGTTCACGCATCGTTAAAGGTAAGGACGACATTCCCCTTTTGGAGACGATACCACAGTATCGCGAATAGGGTTGTCACAAATTATAATTTTCATAATTAAGATGACCATCCATTCATAGAAGTTTTGTGCTGGACACTTCTAAGTGAAGTAAATTCCAGCCTTCTCTCTCTATGCAATTCATAAATGAATCTACATATTGTATAGGTACTACTATTAAAGCTAAACAAACAAATAAAAAACTCTTTTATTTGTTTGTTTGAACGCTATTCTCTGGTGCTCGGTAGTCGGATTTGAAAAATAAACATGCCTAGCCGAATTCTTGAAGAAGATTATAGGATATTTAAAATTCCACTAACACTCTTAGGGGCCGAGCAAAAGGAAAAAACTGGCCAAGTGCGAGTCGGACTCGCGCACCGAGGGTTCCGTACAAACCTGCAGGAATTCACGGTTTATGCATAAGGTTTATGTTTATGAAATTAAATGTTTTTTTTTTAATTTTTATATTTGAGTTGACTGAATGAAAGGTAAATTGTGGTTTACGATTTATGACGTATTAAAAAAAAAACTACTTACTAGATCTCGTTCAAACCAATTTTCGGTGAAAGTTTACATGGTAATGTACATCATATATTTTTTTTAGTTTTATCATTCCCTTATTTTAGAAGTTACGGGGGGGGGGGACACATTTTACCACTTTGTAAGTATGGGTTTGATGAAAAAAACATTTTTGAGTTTCAGTTCTATGTATGGGGAACCCCAAATATTATTGTTTTTTTTTCTATTTTTGTGTGAAAATCTTAATGCGGTTCACAGAATACATCTACTTACCAAGTTACAACAGCATAGCTCTTATAGTTTCGGAAAAAATTGGCTGTGACATACTCGGACAGACAGACAGACAGACATGACGAATCTATAAGGGTTCCGTTTTTTGCCATTTGGCAACGGAACCCTAAAAAGGGAATGGAATAATCAATTCCACGCGGTCGAAGTTATCAGCAAAAGCTAATATGTTATAATTTCTCTTAGTTGTATATTTTGTTTGATGAAGATGTGCCTGGCTCTCATTAAGTTAATTTAGCGTGGACTTGAAATAGTTTTTGTGACTCCACGGTGAACCCTGCATCTCATTATTCATTCGCTAAGACGATGCAATCCGATAACAAGATATCCATCTATATTAAAACAAGAGAATTCTTCCGTATCGTACTAACTCGCTCTATTTAACAAAACATAGAGGTGGATACCGAAGTTCGTTGTGTGTTAGCTAAACAAAGCTTTGTTGATTAAATATTTTATTCAATTTAATAACAGATTCGTAACAATACCTAGTCACAGGTACCAGTCATAGGTACCCTGGCCTACTTAAGTAGGTAGGTACTGTTATTTCACAAGTCACTGGGTTTTGCCTGGATATTAAGTAGTGCAATAATTGTATGTACTTATGGGAAAAGAGCAAGGAAAAACCGCAGTAGGTAAGTATTTATTTACATTATCAAAAACGTCCATTCAACAACTTTAATGAAAGGTAAGGTAGGTTCATTAATTTTACGGTAAATATTCAGTATTTACCGTTAAAATTAATGAACCTAAATGAAATACTTATAGGTACGGTTTGTGTGGTCTGCTATGTTTACACAATAATAAATTACCGTTATAAATTCGAAAATAAATTACCTACTGAGACCAAGATATCAAAAATAATTACAAGCAATCGGAGTGGTAAACTGGAAATTAAATACATATTAAAATATTAAAACTATAATTTTGAGACAGCCCTGACACTGCTGAAAATGTCAAGCGTGGACGCATACTTTCACGCGAAAAATGACATTTAAAATATAGCCCACTTAAATGCTACGAAATCTATTAATACTTACCTAATTTTGATCATTAATTAATTTACTAGTGTAACATATTATATTATTTATTTTATAATGTCACTACCATACATTAATCAATTTTTACACTTTTCATCAATTTTAATGTAATTGACATGCACAAACAATGTCACCAATTTTGTATTTTTTTATCAGGTTTTCATCCATTTTAATCTAATTTCCATATACACAAAGTCACCAATTTAGTAACTTTTCGTCAATTTTAATTTAATTTCCATATATACAAGTTACCTATCAATTTTTCACCATTGCTCATTTTAATTTAATTTAATTACTATTCGAAATGTTTTTTGCATGTTTATTTACCTATAGGAATCATTAATTTAATCATAATTTAATTTTGTATGTATAAAAAAATTGTTCACACTGTATTTAGTGTGAATAATTGGTGGTACACCGAATAGAAATAAATAAATAAATACCTTTGGAAATATTAGAGCTGGGTAAAAGTAATTAAATAGTTTTTTTCAAATTTAAGGAGTTATTGAATTAATAACAAAATTATCGTCTTGAGTTGTAATTTGCAATGTTTTAGGTATTAAGAGGGCCGTTATAGGTTTTTTTTCGTTTTGGTTGATTTACGTGATTTTACACTTCAAATACCTATTGTTTACGTTAATCGACCTCAAACGACAGTTTTATGAATTTTGCTGTAAGAGGTTTAGAATATCACATTTTTACGAATCGTTTTAACGTTTACATTGTTTAAAAACATGACTTATTATATTCTTAAGAATGTCAGACAATATTCTAGCAATGTGGCTATCTTAATTAATTGTAAATTATTGCAAGAACACTGTCATAGTGAGACATGGTGTGCAAACACACGATCACACACTAGAAACCTTACTTATATAAATATGCAAACGACGAAGCATAATTATTTTGCACTTGTCTGGTGTTCGACCAAAGTAACCATAGTTAGAAAAAATTTGTCAAACTATATCAAATTGTATGTAGTAGGTAGGTAAGATATTTTATCGAATTCTAAAATTATCAGCAGAACACCAGAAAATATTGTACTTCAGTTTCGTTCGATTTCCATTTTATGAAGGTCGCTCCTTGTCTAGACGTGAAACTGTTAAATGTTATTGTAGGAACTTACCATATACGAGGTTGATAGATTAGATACTTTCAATTTGGTAACCTACACAATATGTGTCAGATTAGAGTCCGCATTTAGACATGGCTGACACTTAACCTAAATATATTAAGGAAAGGTATGTTGGTCATAAAAATGAAAAATCAAATTTTATAGGATTCGGTAACGAAGCAAAAACTCACTTTGGTTATTATCACATTATTTAATACTAGCTTCTGCT
Source organism: Aporophyla nigra (assembly GCA_947507805.1). NCBI lineage: Eukaryota > Metazoa > Arthropoda > Insecta > Lepidoptera > Noctuidae > Aporophyla > Aporophyla nigra. The sequence goes on from OX382305.1 coordinate 6,634,168, forward strand.
CGCGACTTCGGCCGCGTTAAATTTCTTGCTCCCCCGACCCTTCCCGTCGTCGCGTCGAATCGCCTACTCGTGCGATTTTCCCCGTTTTTGCAACATTTTTCATTACTGCTCCGCTCCTCTTGGTTGTAGCGTAATGTTATATAGCCTATAGCCTGTCTCGATAAATAGGCTATCCAACACAAAAATAATTTTTCAATTCGGACCAGTAGTTCCTGAGATTAGCGCGTTCAATCAAACAAACAAACTCTTCAGCTTTATAATATTAGTATAGATTTGAAGTAAATACTGAGAATAGTTTACTTAATAAAAATCTCATCATTTTGGGAATAAATGTAAATTAAATGCACAAGAAATTTAAGGTAAGTTGGCGAAGGCGATACAGTCCAGTAGATTGGTGATACTAGGTAGGAAATTTGGCGATAGAATGGAAATTGTCTATATATATAAACTGAATTTTTTTATTTAAAAAAAATGTTTGATCCTTTAATAAATGTAATGTAAAATCCGTAATTTTACCATACAAGTACAGTCGAGGCTCAGCCTTGCATAATTCTAAAAAGCAAGCTGCACTAGGGCTTTCATCCCGGGAGTGTCAGTCTCGAAACTTTCGAGAGCCTAGACGATTTTTTTTTTGTATGTTCTAGACTCGTGACTTATATTATAATCTTGGTCTCGGGAACAACGACATTTTTGAGACTTAGTCACGTAATTAACGTTATTAAATATAATCTATTAAACCTAGTGCAGGTTGGAGTGTAGTACTCGTACAATCGGTAGAGATTGCCTAACCTTGTACAAGAACTACACTGATTTTAATAATTGTTGTTGACATACTATAAGTTTCTATGTGAAAGTGCGGAGTTATTAGCACACACAGCAAAAAGAAATTCGTAGAGGAAAAGTTTCACAAGAAAAGTTAAGTTGGAACGCTTGAACAGCTTCTTAAAATAAAATTTGCGTTCATAGCTTTGAGCTTAGTGCTTCGTAAACGGTGAAGGAAAACATTCAAAATCAAAAGACATTTATTCAAACTAAGCTGAGAGTCAGCACTTTTTGAACGTCAAAGTTACATAAGACAGTCCCCCCAAAACGCCCGCCCTTCGACACTTCCTAGTGCTTTAGCTGGGAAGAAGAAGTGGCGCAACAAACTCCCCAGCAGCACAGCTGTCTGTTAAGTTAGAAGAACTTGATTCTATACAGTATTATATAAGTAACTAGCTTCCGCCAGCGGCTTCGCCCGCGTGAAATTTCAACCCCCCAATTCACCCTCTTAGGGATGGAATTTCAAAAAACCCTTTCTTAGTGGATACCTACTCTTCACAAAGAATACATCCTCCAAATTTCATGTCTCTAGGACCAGCGGTTTAGGCTGTGCGTTGATATATCAGTCAGTCAGTCAGTCAGTCAGTCAGTCACTCAGGACTTTGAATTTTATATATATAGATTAATATTATAAAACAAAATATACATCAAATTATTCGCCATATGTCAGCTAGCACACGCCAATATACCAACAAAACATTGAAAACTAACATTGTGAGTAAACCGATGAGACCTGTGTCCCAGCAGTGGGAACAGTATAAGCTGATAATGCTTATTCTTTTCACCTAAATTAGGGTCGGCTGGTCTCACCAACCAGCTGCATGCTATATACCTACCAGTATTTTACATAGAGCGACGTTAGAAGAACAGAATTAAACCCCTATTAGGAGATGCATTAGACAAAGCTACTAATGTAATTTAAAGATTAAGGATTAAAAACCAGTTATGGGAGAGGTCAAAACTTTTGAGGTCAAATTCTCCCAATCAACGTTCAACCTAATGCTTTAGCGATAAGGTTGAAAATCTATTAAAGAAATTTGACAGATTGTAGTAGCTCAATATGCTGGCGTCAGTACCTAGGCACAAAAGTATTTTTATTTATTTGTTATTTAGAAAGCCGCACTTAGACACTATTCCCAGCAAGACCTACCACGGCTACTCCAGAAAGTCAGTATCTACGTCGGTCTTTTTAAGGTATCATTATAGTAAAATTGTAGACTCTTACAAATACTTACTTATCTACATAAAAGAACATGCCATAAAGTGATTTAAATATATTTGACATAATGAACGTAAAGGTCACATCCGGGTGACCATATTAGACCCTAAAGAGAACAGCTGTCCTTATTAGTCAGTTTGACCCTGACGTGACCCTACACACTATGACCAACGGCCACTGGAGTGAAGTGACTTACCGAATGTTACTTGTTTGTACTGATTTATACTAAGTAACAACAGAATATGTATTTACTCAAAAAAATAAATGGGGTAGGGCTAAGTCCACCAGTGAACCTCTTGCAGCTGAAATGATGATGAAGATGATGTATTTACTGATGGGGTCATACAATATAATTTCTCCAATTTACGTTACATTTTTCTATATTGTACTTATTAAACTTACCCTAACCTAGTAGAACTTGTCGCTAAGTCATAACAACCGCACGGTTCAATCGATCAGAGGGGCAATTCTAGTAATTTTAAGAACGTTCGCAGTCTGATCTCCGTCTCAATCTGTCAAAAATATATATATAGTCCTCCAGACCGTATTTCGGCCACGGCGGCCAATCTCAACGGAAACAAGCCATCGGCGCGGGAGATATTATAGTGCTAGAGATCACTTTCCGAGGCACGGGGGTATCCCACCGCCAACTTCCAAACTCCGGGCTGTTACTAAGAAATTCCGAATGGAAAAACCCAATAACACTATGCCCAACCTGGGAATCGAACCCAGGACCCCACGCTCAGCCATCGCGCTTGCGACCACGAGACCAACGGGGCAGTTAAAAATACATCGAGCTCCAATACAATTTTGACAAGTCTTTGACATTTGGTTGTCACCGAGATGAGACTGCACCTGGATTTTGAACGTTTTTAATTATGAGAATTGTCCATCACATTTAACCTTCGGTTGCTGCAGATGGCCTGCAGATGGGTGACCATCTTTACATACTAAAACCTTTCCGTGCTTCGGAAAGCACGTGGATCCGACTGTCATTCTTGCATCTTTGACAGTCGTTACGGGTCGTCAGAAGCCTGATAGTCTGACAACTAGTCTGTCCAAGGGGTATCGTAGTAACTAGGTTATAGAGGTCGCATACTTAGTCGCTCCATCTAAGATACCGGTATTCAGCTGCGTCTGCGTCGATAAAAGTTGGAAAAGGCTAGGCAGATGATGATTGACTAAGGTCAATAGGTATGGTAATGGTAGGATAGGGTAACCAAGGCGCCCTACCCTAGTAAATTATGTGATTAGGTGACTACGTCTTTTTATGTGACCTACTAACCTACTTTTATTCAATTACTGCTAAGTCTATGATAATATCGATGCAAAACGATCTCTCAGTAACTACAAACCTTGGTTATGTACTAGGTATACCTATATAAAAGAAAGTCAAAACAGTCGCTCACGTGTAACTTAATTATCTCACATGGAAATATGAAACAAAGGGTGTCACCGTATGTAGCTCGCCGCCCGGTAAGGACCAGGTAGGGGTCTGCTAGGACCGATGCCTGCCAGGGTCGCGAGATTGTTCGAAAGAGATACCGTGACTCTGGCACATGGGCAACTGAAGGAACGCGGGTGGGTTTTAGTTAGTAAAAGTCTGACACGCCCTCCCGCTCCGCCCAGAGCGGGAGAAGTCATTTTTGTTCCCGGACTCACCCCGTCGCATCAGATCGCCTGCCCGTGCGAGTACTTCGCTCAGCGCCTTTTTCTCGTTGCTCGGCTCCTAACGGTCCTAGCGTGATATTTTATAGGCTATAGCCTTCCTCGATAAATGGGTTATCCAACACTTACATTATTTCTTCATTCGAACCAGTAGTTCTTGAGCCGGAGAGTGAAACTCTACTGCTTTATAATATTATAGTATCATCATCATCATTTCAGCTGGAAGACGTCCTCTGCTGGACATAGGCCTTCCCCCAATTTGGGGTGGTTTGCCATAATCGCCATGCTTGGCAGGCGGGTTGGCGATCGCAGTATGGTGGTAAAATGCATAGAGAACGCTGCTGCCCATTCTCTAGTAAGTCCCTTAGTCGCCTCTTACGACACGCACGGGAAGAAATGGGATGGTGGTATTTTTTACGTCCGGCACCACATGGGATATTAGCATAGCTGGGCACCGTTAATCAAATAGTTAACTTCGTTAATCGTTAATCCGCTACAAAAAAAGTTAGCTTCGTTAAACGTTAAAGCGTTACATTTCGGAAGAATTAACGCAAGTTAACGTTAATCCGTTAATATGTGTAAAATTACATTTTTATATCGTTGCGTTAGTGAACTAATAAAACCTGTTGGCTTAGGGTCTGGAAGTTATCAGGTTAGGAACAAAACAAAATAGTTGTATAATTCAAATGTGTGATTTAATCGTCGGGCATAAGGTGCATAATCCCCTTCATGAACATTAACATGTTGAAGTTCTCGTCTGAAAGCGAGGCTCGTTTTGGTGTTAAAATATCTTTGTCGTTTCATACTTGTCTAAGCCAGTTTTTCGCGCCGCGCCGCGGTGCGTTGCGGTAAATAGTAGGCATTGGATTAACGATTAACGGACTTCTGCATATTAACGGAAGTTAATGTGTCCGTTAACATTTTTAAAAGTTAACTTAAAAGTTAATCCGTTAATCAAAATGTTAACTTCGTTAATTAACGATTAACGGATTAACGAGTTAATGCCCAGCTATGGATATTAGTATACAGGGTGTCCAGTAAATAGCACGACATACTGCAGGGGGTGATAGCTTGGGTCACTACCTATCAATACAACACAATAATATGTTCAGCAAAATCTTACGGATTTACAGTTTTACAAAATTTTCCGAATTACCGAAAAATCTCTACCTTGAAACAGATTTTTAAGCATCTCGTAATGAAAAAATCCTTTTCTAGTACTTTTTTTTACATCAAATTATTCGTGAATAGTTACTTTACTCATTGATAAGTCTTTTTTCTATCAAAGACAAGAATGTTTTCAAGTAATACTATTTTTAACCGACTTCAAAAAAAGGAGGAGGTTATATGTTCGACTGTATGTATTTTTTTTTTTTTTTTTTTTTTTATGTATGTTCACCGATTTCTCCGCCAATTGTCAACCGATTTTGAAAATTCTTTTTTTATTCGTAAGGGTATACTCCTGAGGTGGTCCCATATTAATTTTGTGAAGATTTGATGTATACTTTGGGAGATAAACGAAGGAACTCCTCAAAAACAAACAGTACACGTAATGTGATTTGGATATTGTACTAAAGATCAAAAATAATTGCTGGTTCTATCTATCCATCCGTGGTGAACTAATTATAGTCTTCGAAGATACCGCATGGAACTCCTCATCGGTGAACAGTACATATAGGAACTTACAGTGAAAGGTTAGAAGGTTAGGGGATAATTCTTTGAATATTATAGGCACGTTTAGACCGTTACTTGTATTCTTATATTCCGTTGAGCTGATGATGGAAGGTACAACTCCTTATCGACATATATAGATGGATTTGCAAAATTCTTTTTTTGTTCGAAAGGGGTTTATTCGGAAATGGTCCCATATAATTTTCATATAGATCTGATGATGAGTTCCGGAGACAGACACCGGAACTCTTTAAAAAATGACAGGAAATCAACCGCGATTTCTGCTATCGCATAAATATGCTTGTTTGTTTGGAATTAGTGCAGGGTGAATACCACAACTAAAAATTTAAAAATAAAAACTTTTTTACAAAAAAAAAACAACCGACTTCCTTAAAAACACTACAAAGTGAAAAATAACTTTAATTTCGGAAGTCGGTGGCAAAAAAACCATAAATACAGATCCTAAGACACCGACTACCGAAATTAAAGTTATTTTTCACTTTGTAGTGTTTTTAAGGAAGTCGGTTGTTTTTTTTTTGTAAAAAAGTTTTTTTTGTTTAAATTTGCACAGAACTATTTTCTTATCACTTAAGTTTAACCTACAGTGGTGAAAAAAAAATCCGTAAGATTTTGCTGAACATATATTGTGTTGTATTGATAGGTAGTGACCCAAGCTATCACCCCCTGCAGTATGTGGTGCTATTTACTGGACACCCTGTAGATTAAAACAATTTGTCGTTGCACACTTAAATATTTCTAACTATAATATTGAACGGAGTAAATTAATTCATTCGATAGTTACGCTAAAGAGCTGTCAGACGTGTGGGTGTAAGGTCATTCTACTTCCCATTACCAGTGTTCATAGTATTCGTGTAGTAATAGCTATGATTCATGACTTGATTGCGAGACGCACAGCTATGATTACTCCCACAAGTGTTTAGCGTGCAATTGTGCGTGCAACAAACTCGATGGCTTGTTAAAATAATGTGACAGGCAAAGAACTTAGGTACTAAATACAGTAAGTTAGCACAGTAAATTAAATTCACTATGGCCGGCAGGAATTTGCTGAAGCACAAAACCGGTCGAATTGGCGGAGTTGGGGGTGGCTTATGTCCAGCAGTGGTCGTCTTCCGACTGAAATAATGGTGATGATGACTATACTAAGGGGTCACTGTAACTGAAAGTCAAATAACAACAGCTCAACTAAATCAGTCATAGGTCGGAGTGAACAACAACCAAAAGCTATCTAGAAACCAGCAAGTCGACCAAAAGTGATGACGATAAATAAAAGCTCTGCAGAAACCGCAGTGTTGCGTACCCTAATATGTATAATTTATAATATAATGGATACATAAAATCACAGCTAGGGTATACCTATCATAGCATTAGTAAAATAAAGAATGAACGACATGTAGAGTAAGCTACCTGACGGTAAGTCATCAATACATCATCTGCATGCGTAGCATGACCACCGTAGAAAGGGGTTTTGTCGACGGAAGAATAGACAAAATTACAGATTGTAGAAAGATTAAAGACAGAATTAAAGATTGTAGAAAGATTTGTAACGTTTTATGCTGGCGTAGCATGACAGTTCTATCTCTATTCTACCAAGAATAGACCAAGTTCTTTCTATGGTGGTCATGCTACGCGTGCTGCTTAACCTTTTCCCAACTAGATTGGTATCGACTGCCAATCTAACCAAATGCAACTGAATACGTATTTTGTTTGGAGCGACTGCCTATCTGACCTCTACAACCCAGAGGAGTAATTGCGGAACTTTTTATCGGTAGGAATTGGTTTAAAATTCATAGTTAAACAACATTCATTGCGTTATTTACGTTGCTGAGCCGACAATTTATTCGAACAAATGACGCAATGGTTTAGAAATAATCTTCAATCCCATTCAGATTCTGATAAATTGTGCGTTTCGCAATTAGGGTGCAGTTTCTGAGCAATACGATACCCCTCGATAAGACTGGTTGTCAGATTTTTGTGCTTCTGTCTGACGACCCGTAACGACCGTCAAAGATCCACAAAAGATAGCCGGGACCAACGGCTTAACGTACACGTAGGGGTCTTTGTATGTAAAGATGGTCACCCATCCACGGACGAACCGGGGCAAGCGTACCTAATGCTAGACAGAGTAGAAAAAATATTGTACCGAACCGAACACGATATACCTAGTCAGTTAACAGAAAAGAGGTAGGTACTTCTGTTGGTCTATCAATGAATCAAGTCTGCAAACAGAAAAAACGAAATTCTTGCAATACAACGTCCGAAATCAAAGACACTGTCCATATTTATTATTGAAATGGTGAATTATCCTTCACCGACAGAGGCACCGCCCTGTGAGCAACAAAACATTGCATGAATCACTAAGTTATCGTCGGGTATTGAACCCGATCAGGGTTACCATGTTTTTTACCAAATCGGTAATATGACATTGTAAATCGGTAAGTTAAACGACATTGTTGCATGACAACAGAAGTATGATTTTCTCCAATGATTTTTGCTTGTAGGTAGGTATGTCAGGTTTTTTAAATAATAGTCGATGAGTCGTATAGAAAACGCGAGATGTATTAAAAAAATATCGTTTTAAGTAGACGGCCCGTAATTAAAGCTACATAATATGCTGTTTGAGGATACAAACGATCAAGGTTATGTTGCTATAAAAATAATCGTAAAAAGATTAGGTCCAAAAAGGTTTCAGAAAAAAAATCCTACTCATAACCACAGTTTTTTCTTTCTTTAATTTTTTACAAAAATGTTCTTCGGATTGGTCTTGCGGGGTACTTGTGTAACATACTAACAGCAGAAATGGCTTCCAATTTAACAGTTCAACAAAATTCATTGGGTTATTTACGTTGCAGACAATTTTATCGAACTTATGAAACAAGCAATATCCTTCAAAATGACTCTAATTTTGTTCAATAGTGTAGTACGCAATTAGCGTTCTCACGCAATACAGGGTGGCAGAGACATCGACGGGCAAACGGAAACCATGTATTTTTTATCTTCATAGAACAGTGCAACACTTACGCGATCAAACTTTACGCGATTAAACGCTTTGCCTTATTATATTTTTTTTTTATTTCAACCCTGGGTTCAGAATCATGTATTGAATCCATGGTGACAGTTTGTGCGATGATAAATACATAAAAATTCTGTCGAATGAAAATTTTGGTAACCCTACAAGTATAGGACAAACACTGCATACAGTTTGACTAATAAGCTTCTGAATATTAACGGATGCATCGCTTGAAGCGCTGACTTATAAGTGAGACAGTCCTTCACTGTCCGCTTTTTGTAACATATGTATATTTCTTCTATTTTTTATTTTATAAGTCCTTGTTATTTGACGTCAGCGTTTGTAATTCGCAGATATATAGAAACCAGTTGATTATACATTGTCTGTTACAGTACAGTCATCAAGACTCTAGATACGTATTGTTTGTTTGACTAGTAATATGCGTAAACATTGGTAGGTATAATAGATATGTACATTGATTCAGCGCAAAATGTCAGTAGCCAACAAAGATCACCAATGCTAGGCACATTCTAGCATTTTTCTCAACTATTTTGGGCCCGGCTTCTAATCAAACCCGATCCAGCTGAATACCATATTTTACATGAAGACACTGTCTATCTGACCTCCACAATTATCTCGGTACTTAATACTTAAACCCCTTGGTAAGACTGATTGTTTGACTTTTTTACCAATGAAGAGCAACTTGGAACATATAATATGTAGGTAATTAGGGAATGTCAATGAACTCTGTATACCTGTGTCTTTTGCTAACCGTACTACCGACTTAATAATTACAACTGGCGAAAAATGTGGGTATAGGCTTTTTTTAATTACTTACTCTTTTGGCTAAACTTTCTTCAGGGTTTGATGTTTTCTTTTTTAACATTGAAGCATTGTATACAATTGTATTGTATGCTTTTCAAAATCTATCACTACTACTACTAAATATACGAGAGAACTGTACTAAAATTCTCTCTAATATGGAAGCCAACTAACGGAAGTTAACAACATCAACTAGTCACCATTACTTATCTCATGGTAATGTCGATTAAATCCTGCAGCTTACAAGTTACAAATACAGTAATATCCTGTTGTCAAGAACTTTAAAAAACATGTGATTGTAACAACCACAAGACATGACGCACACACATTTCTTGCGAGGTTAGCAGACATATCTGGTTACTGGAGTGTCAATCATTGTAATGAGTTTGACAAACGAAGTATCAGTTGATGATACGCCCATGGTGACATAATATCACATTGTCGATATCGACAATTCAAGGTTTTTCAAATACCTGTTCAATATTTTCATTTAATGTTTAATATCTGCTGATGAGGAACCCAAAGAGAGCTCAACCAAAGATGTTGCCATAAACAACACATAAAATTTGGCAAGATGGCAGGTTACATTTCAAATTGAGTGTACTAAAGAAGTATTCCAAACGCTGCCTAACCTAACTGGATCCTCCTGGCCATGTCAGTTTCTTTCTCGAAGTTGTATCTACCAAGCTGGATGAATTGCCCTAGGTAGACCTACTCCTCCGTTGCGTCGCCTAATAGGTAGAATTTATGATAGAATAGACATATAAAATCACAGCTAGGTATACTTATCATAGCATTAGTAAAATAGTATGTAGAATAAAATAGTAAGTAGTAAATTACCTACCTGTTCAATATTTTCATTAAATGTTTAATATCTGCTGATGAGGAACCCAAAGAGAGCTCACCCAAAGATGTTGCCATAAACAACACATTAAATTTGGCAAGATGGCAGGTAACATCTCAAATTGAGTGTATTAGGGGACGAACCTATTCCGGAGTCTGGACTGAGCCGAGAATTACCCAAGACAAAAAGAATACTATTCGTGTACATACTTAGTCATAGAGGATACGTCTAGTCATTATACATAATTATTATCATTTCTAAAACATTTTGCTGCTCACAGTCTACAACAGATTAATTACGTCATCAAACCACACAATCTCGTCTCCGCTTTATAAAATGTTAATGACTAATTTGACTTCGGAAAAAAGTGGCTGTGACATACTCGGACAGACAGACAGACATGACGAATCTATAAGGGTTCCGTTTTTTGCCATTTGGCAACGGAACCCTAAAAACCACTCGTTGTCCTTCAGTTACATGTGCCAGGGCCACGGTAACTCTTTTGAACAACTCCGCAACCCTGGCAGGCATCGACCCTAGCGGACCCCTTCAATTTCTGCTAACAGCTCTTTGAGGCGCCCGTGAAACACAACGCGCCGTCGACCCGGGCCTGGTCCTCAGCTACCTAAACGTAGCTTCAGCCGAATCGAGAGGTCAAGAATATCCAGTAACCAGTCATGGTATTTTCAACCTGTCTGATGAACACATCAAGGGAAAACTTCTTCACAGTCTAAGCTGAGTTGATGACTTCTGTCGCTTCTATCGATTCATTTTCTTTAGTTTCTGCCTTTTCTTTCTTCTTACTGTAGTTCAGCAGCTTATGATACGAATATCCCATTGGTTGGGTTGGCAACTGTAAGTGAGTCTCCATCACAGTAAATTTGGAAGCGGAGTAAGCTGCATTGTTCTTAATTTCTGATTGCCATCCCTAAAGGCAGTAATAGAGTAAACTTTCTGAACAATGTGTGATTGAGGTTGAAACCCGAAACGTGTCAGTTAGCGTTTGAGTTAGCTGATAGCGGCAGAAACAATTACTTAGCGGTAGAAACTTGCGACTGGTGATTTCATCTGTTTATATAGTACCTACCTTAGTGGCAGTGCTACTTCAAACTTATAAATGTTTCTATTGTGGTACTTATAGACGTATACATTAGTCATTTACCGGATCGTTAAAATGTATATATCCGCGGATACGGATCCGAATACGGTTATTTGTAGCCAAGAACTGCGGATACGGATCTTAACTTTCTTACTCAATCGGTGTCGATGCGCGTGACCTTGAAACGAAAATGACGCTTTGATTGATAGGACGTTTCGACTTGCACTGCGCAGGTCTTTTTTGATTTGTTTATAATTTAATCACTAAATATTTAATTTTAAGAAATAAAAAATAATCTGAATAGAATTTAATCGGTTTTCATTGCTACCTAATCACCTTTGTATAGAATTACATCTATGTATTGAAAATTAATATGGTAAAACATCCGTTAAAGATCCGCCAAAAAGTAACAGATACGGATACGGATCTTTTTCATCTTCGGATATCCGCGGTTACGGATACGGATATCCCACAGTCACTACTATACATGTATGCTCACGTTTGTTTTAGCTTCTAGGACAAATAAACAGAGAGTTGTACAAAGAAAGGCACATGCAACTGAAGATAAATACTATTTTAAATCGAATAGGTATTATTGATATTTGCACGCCTATTACCGCTGAACATAAAGTTAATGTTCTGTGTCTATTCCGATAGCGAAAGTATTTACCTAGTAGTCTAGGATATGTTGTAGTTGTTGACCGTGAGAGCATGATTTACATCATTAGCTTTAGTACCTCGTACCTTCAATACACTGCCTCGTTGTTCTATTGGTCGCAAACACAACTGCTAAGCATGAAGTCCTGGATTCGATTCCCAGAATGGATCTATCCGTCTGTCTGTCCGAGTATGTCACAGCCACTTTTTTCCGAAACTATAAGGGCTATGCTATTGAAACTTGGTAAGTAGATGTATTCTGTGAACCGCATTAAGATTTTCACACAAAAATAGAAAAAAAACAATAATATTTGGGGTTCCCCATACATAGAACTGAAACTCAAAAAAAAAAATTTCATCAAACCCATACACGTATATCATTTTTTTCTAAACTGAATAGTTTGCGCGAGAGACTTCTATAGTGGTAAAATGTGTCCCCCCCCCCCCATAACTTCTAAAATAACAGAATGATAAAACTAAAAAAAATATATGATGTACATTACCATGTAAACTTCCACCGAAAATTGGTTTGAACGAGATCTAGTTAGTAGTTTTTTTTAATACGTCATTTGTTTATGAAATTTTTTTTTTTTTAATTTTTATATTTGAGTTGACTGAATGAAAGGTAAATTGTGGTTTACGATTTATACCTGCAGGTTTGTACGAAACCCTCGGTGCGCGAGTCCGACTCGCACTTGGCCGGTTTTTTTTTTATCTGCAATTTCTCAGTAGCTGTCCTGAAATCCTGGATTTGTGCCCGGTTGATGGTAAAAGGCTTGCCCCCTGTTACATGGCAATTAAACATAACTAACGACATGTGGGTGTACTATAGGTACTTACATCTCTGCCCAACCTTTAGGTAAAATAAGGCGTAGTGTTATGTTTTGTTACTTACCTTTAGTACCGACTCTTTGTTAAGCATGTTTTAACTGTCACAAACTTTATTCAACACTCAACGTTTATCATTAGACTGACGACTGAGTGAAATATAGGTATAGTTCATTGGCCTCAATGAAGAAGTAGATTTACTCTATCAACTATGTAGTTGATAGAGTCGCGACTACTGAAGATTTATTGTGAAAGATGGCACTGTTGACATCTGTCGGGCATGCCGCCGTCCAGGGGAATCAATTAGGCATATAATATCCGGGTGTTCTCGTCTAGCTAACGAAGAATACTTGCATAGGCACAACCTAGTGTATTAATATATAGATTAGAAAATAAATGAACATTACGAATGTACTACTAAAACAGCAATACATAGTTACCTACTTAACTAAAAGTAAAAAAAAGAAGTCCTACTTTATCTAGCAACTATTATAAACATTGATGCATCTATTTAACCAACTTAATAACATAAAGAGTAGAAAAATTAGTACCTAACACCATTATCTTATCTTTCCAGGTTCTGACAGCGAACATAGGGACTTTACTCGACCTGTATGGCGTGGAGAAGGGACTGGACCACTTCAGATCCTCACAGGAGCTGACTTTCGACGAGTTTCGCTACTACCTACAGCATGAGGTCTTCAGCTCCTTGCCGAAGACCACCACCTTGCCAACAGTCAGAGAATATGAGAAAAAGATCAGTGAGGTACCTAAGATTTTGAAAATTACTTTAACACTCGAACTGGGTAACTAATGGTATACAGCTGTAATGACTAGAACGAGGGTTAATACTGAGAAGACGGCATATAGAGATATATGTATAGGAGAAAACAAAACATACCTAATTTAATAATCAATTGGGTTTAAAAGTAAGGGAGGATGATGCTAACAGACTTGCAACTTATAAAATAAAATAAAAATACTACATGCTTCTATGACCTGGACCATATTAATAATAAATTCTGCCCGCGACTTCGTCCGCGTCAAATTTTTGCTCCCCTGACCCTTCCCGTCGCATCGAATTGCTTGCCATTTTTCGACCATTTTTTGTTGCTGCTCCGCTCCTTTTAAACTAAACGTGATGTTATATAGCCTATAGTCGTCCTCAATAAATAGGCTACCCAACACAAAAAGATTTTTTCAATTCGGACCAGTAGTTTCTGGGATTAGCGCGTTCAACCAAACAAACAAACAAACTCTTTCAGCTTTATAATATTAGTATAGATAAACCTGAAGAGTTTGTTTGTTTGAGCGTCTTAGCCTGACGTTAAATAAATTGGGCTATCAAATACAGAAAAATATTTTTGTATTACGCTTTTAGCTCTTTTTGCTTGGCTCCTAAGGGTCCTAGCCGTTAGGAGCCAAGCAAAAAGCGATAAAGGCAGAAAGAACGCTACGCGAAAGCGCGAGCAAACGATGCAAAGCAACGGGTCGAAAGGAATAATATAGATGTTACGGGCGGAAGCTTAATTAGCTACAATCCGCATCATTTTTTTTCCATAAAAAATCTTGTCTATTTAGAAACATCAATGGCGATTACATGCAAGTTGCAACCTTTTTCAATGACCGCTTACAGTACCTACTACCAAGACACTGCATTATTATAGTGCTTATGTTATTACCAATTAATTACGTTTTTAAAGACCCGCTACCGATTCTCCTGATATAATCCAGACTTCCACAATATTTAAGGGGAAAACAATTCAAAGTCGGAATTTTCCCGTGACCTTTAGAAAATGCGGCAGAGGGAGAGACGCTAAATTCTCCATAATAAATACGAAGATGTAGGCGTTCACTTAATATATTGTATTCGATCCCGACATACGACGAAGCCGGGCGAGGGGAATTTATGTGCATAGAAATAGGCTGCCACACATCAAATTCAATCTACTGTATTTGGTACTTATTTGATTATTTTCTTTATCGTTTTGCTCAATGTTCTTTCCTTTTTTATTCCTTCTACATTCCAATTTCATCATGTACTGTGGTGCCCTGTTAATTAGAACCCAAACCTTTATCTTTACTTCTATAAGTAGGTACTCTACTATCGTATTATAAAAAGGTGGGGTCGTGGGGGTAATCTCTTCGGAACTACTGATCCGATTCCAAAAATTCTTTCACTAATAGGAAGCTACAGTATTGCCGATTATAAAAAAAAATCACGGGGGTTAAATCGCGGGCAGAATCTTGTCTATTTAAAGGTTTATTATAAACTAGCTGCGTCCTACGGTTTCAGTCGCAAATGTCTCGTACCCTTGAGGCTATATCGGAATAAGGGCGCGTACACATAGAACGTCCGATTTTACAGGATTCTTTTTAACTGATCCGTCGCTTCTGGAGGTAATATTCATACAGCATTTACAGGACCGATTTTAACAGATCCGACGATAGTGGACTTTCATTCTTCAGTGTATCGCCTACTTTCTACGAGGATGGACATTGTCGTGTTGTATTGGTACTATCGTCGTCTGCGTCGTTTAATACATCCATTTTTAAGGCAAAGATTTTATTTCCGTTGTGCGTGAGATTTTTTACTGGATCCGGAATACTGTCATGTGTGTGAACTGGCTCATACAACTACATACGCTAATAATATTTACGTTAAAACGGACCTGTAAAACGGATTTGCTGGTTATTTTGTCGGATCGGTAATTTTTACTGGATCCGGAATACTGTATTCTGTGTGAACTCGCTCATGCAACTACATACGCTAATAACATATACGTTTAAACGTACCTGTAAAACGGACGTTCTATGTGTACGCGCCCTAAAAAGTATCCTCTGTCTGTAACATTTAGCGTTCCTTACGGCTCTTTTCATTCTGCTCGACTCCTACGGATCGTAGACTTTCCTCCAAAATTGGGCTATCAAATGCAAAAACATTTTCAAATCCGACTAGTAGTTTCGGAGATTACTTCCTACAAACAAACTCAAAATCTTCACCTATTTATAATAGAGTAAATTAAATTTAAATAACTACTTAATTTTGCAAATCAAATAGATTATGGACGTCCCCAACATTCATTAGTGGTCCCCCAATGAATTGATACTTTTAGTCGATACTAATGTACTTCGTGTGCCGTGTGGTGCCGGACGTAAAGAATAACACCACTCCATTTCTTCCCGTGGGTGTCGTAAAAGGCGACTAAGGGACTTACTAGAGAATGGGCAGCAGCGTTTTCTATGCATTTTACCACCATACTGCGATCGCCAACCCGCCTGCCAAGCGTGGCGATTATGGCAAAACCCCCCAAATTGGGGGAGGCCTAAGTCCAGCAGTGGACGTCTTACGGCTGAAATGATGATGATGATGAATGTACTTCGACTATTTCGGATTGCGTGACTGTTCCCCGTGGCAATGTTCTGTGCCCATGTCTTTCTTCAGGCGGAGGTCAATTAGTGTGATGGCCCCATTACCGCTAAAATACACAATTAGTTTCAAACAATGATAGCTACCTACTGTTTGTTACTAATAGTCTAATCTTACTATAGAAGTTCATTCTGTACATTCCGTGTGGTGTCGGACGTAAAAATAGCTTCACCCCATTTCTTCTTGTGAGTTGGCGATTAAGGGACTTACTAGAGAATGGGCAGAGCGTTATCTATGCTTTTTACCACCATGCTACGATCGCCATCCCGCCTGCCAAGCGTGGCGATTATTGCAAAGCCCCCAAATTTGGGGACGCCTATTTCCAGCGGTGGACGTCTTACGGCTGAAATAAATGATAACTATAGTAGTATTATAATTGTGAAAGTTGGTAGTTATGTTTAGATGTTGTTCCTCAATCACGTAAAAATGGTCAAACGGACGGATTTGGATGAAGTTTAGCACACAGGTAGTTTATAATCTTGATCAACACATAGGATACTCTTGTGGGATAGTTACCGACCTCCACGCGAGTGAAGTCGCGGGCAAAATCTTATAGATGAATAAATTGTATGAACCTTTCACACAAGAATGGCCTGTAAACATTCGTTGTCGTTATGAGTTTTACTGATTGCAACTTTAAGTTAATCATGGTTAAATTCATAATTTAATACCTAATACGTAAACCGGTTAAAAGTTCGCATTCATGGAAGGTTAATCATGAGGAAAACCTTAAAATTTTAATGCTAGACAGTGTTTTGTAAGAGTGATTAATTAATTATGTGGTTCACGTAATTTAAGACTAACAATAAGATAAAGGATCATGAATCACGAATCCAAGAATTTCCTCTTAATCTGTTCAAGCTTCAGAACTTACTAAGAAGATCGCACCAGTCTTGTGTGTTTGCTAAATAGTCCCGTCAGCTGATATGAGACTACTTATGTAAATAGTTTAATTAGAAAAATGGCTTTAAGAAGGAATATTGCTTTGTACGAGAGGCCGTCCCTCATCAGTGTCACAAAACTATAAGAGTAATTGGGTAACCACCCCATTTCTTCTCGTGGGTGTCGTAAAAGGCGACTAAGGGACTTACTAGAGAATGGGCAGCAGCGTTCTCTATGAATTTTACCACCATACTGCGATCGCCAACCCGCCTGCCAAGCGTGGCGATTATGGCAAAGCCCCCCAAATTGGGGGAGGCCTAAGTCCAGCAGTGGACGTCTTACGGCTGAAATGATGATGATGATGAATTGGGTAACACCCTTTTTTTTCTTTCTGTGGGTGGGAAATCAACTAATGACGTCTCCGCTCTGGGTGGAGCGGAAGGGCGTGTCAGACTTTTACTGACTAAAACCCACCCGTGTTCCTTCAGCTGCTTAAATGCCAGGTAACTCCTTCGAACAAAATTGCGTAACACCCTAACTAGGATTTACTTTCAATTTGACGGTTCAACAAAATTCATTGCGTTATTTACATTGTTGAGGAGCTCGTAGCTAAATAATAAACCCCGCACGGGACGATCGAACGTTAAGGCCCTCTTGTAGTTGAAGACGTTTCGGCGAACACTGGCCGGTCGTTGCGAGCGCTTGAGCTACTAGATTTTGTGTATAATTGTTTCGTGGAGACAAAATGATAAGGAAATTATAAAATATTTTCTCAGCATGCCCTAAAAAACAATATAACCTATCTTTTGGTATGAGGAATCTCTTCAAAGTACACGTTTTAAATGGCGATTTAGTGTCAACTTTATGATTATTTTTTATCGAGCCAATTGTTTTAATTCACGTTTCTATCTTCACACAGCGCTTAATAGTATGTCCAATTTTCCTAAATATATATTTTTTTTACGGAAACTAGCCATTTTGCTAGATTTACAGAGGTTTAAAACAGTTAAAAAGTACTGCAACGTCGCCTTAAGCTTCGCTTGCCGCGGTCGACTCGTGGATGGGTAACCATAAATCGAGACTCCACCTTGCCCCGGATAACATATTAAGGCGATAGTCGCGGCTGTTATTTGTACATCTTTCATAGTCGTTACAGGTAGTTAGAAGCCAGAAAGACTAACAACCAGTGTTACCAAGCGGTATCGTTTTACCCAGCTACTGGGTTGTGGAGTTCAGATAGGCAGTAACTTCATGTCATAACCATCGTTTCAGCCGGAAGACGTCTACTCCCAGACATAAGCCTCCTCCAATTTGGGGGGGTTTGCCATAATTGCCATGCTTGGCAGGCGGGTTAGCGATCGCAGTATGGTGATTAAATACGTAGAGACCACTGCTGATTATTTTCTAGTAAGTCCCTTAATTACCTCTTACGACACCCACGGGAAGAAATGGGGTGGTGCTATTCTTAACGTCCGGCACGACATAGAACACGTCGAGCACCACACATAGTCCATGTAAAATACTAGTATACAGCTGCATCCGCTTAGACTGGAGGAAGCCGACCCCAACTTGTAGGCTAGGCATATTTATAGACGTTCATGCGAAGACAGGGAGTTTTTTGCGCCACTTCTTCTTCCCAGCTAAAGCACTAGGAAGTGATGAAGGGTGGGCGTTTTGGGGGACTGTCTTGTCTTATCTAACTTTGACGTTCAAAAAGTGCTGACTCTCAGCCTAGTTTGAATAAATGACTTTTGATTGATTGATTGACAAATTTTTCGAACATAGAAGCAATAGATAAAAAAATCCTTCAAAAATGATTCTGATTGTGATTGATAGTTTGTTACGCAATTAGGGTGCAGCTCTGCCAGTCGCGAGATCTGTTCGAAAGAGTTACCATGGGCCTGGCATATGGGCAACTGAAGGAAAACGGGTGCGTTTTAGTCAGTACAAGTCTGACACGCCCTTCCGCTCCACCCTAGAGCGGAAGACGTCATTTGATGATTTCCCACCTACAAAAAAAAAAGGATACTGCTCGAAGTCAAAGTCTTATTAATGTGCAGTCAACTGTACAAACATAGTTATGAAATCTGTTTTAAAATAATCTATTAGCTAATGGCTTGTCGTTCATTGTAATAACACATTTACAATGTACATATTGTCCACAATCTTGCTAAAACTTCTTGAATGGTGAAGCCAAAAGCGGATTTCCACTTGGTTGAACCGTACGAAAAGCAATTGAATGATATGGTGGATTTTTCGATTTATGTCAAGTTGAAAGCAATAGGACTTAAAAATAAATGTTAGCATATGTTTACCTTTTTATAGTTCCGTATCTACAGCTAAGGGTGTCATCATCGTCACCATTTCAGCCGTAAGACGTCCACTGCTGGACTTAGGCCTCCCCCAATTTGGGGGGCTTTATCATAATCGCCACGCTTGGCAGGCGGGTTGGCAATCGCAGTATGGTGGTAAAATGCAGAGAGAACGCTGCTGCCCATTCTCTAGTAAGACCCTTAGTCGCCTCTTACGACACCCACGGGAAGAAATGGGATGTTGCTATTCTTTACTTCTGGCACCACACAAAGGGGTTTAAGGGTGTCAACTGGGCCCTATTACTAACAGTCCACTATTTGTCCGTCCGTCCGTCTGTCACAGGGATGTATCTTATCAACCGTAATAGGTACACTCTTAAAAATTTCTCCGAGTATGGTGTGTGGCCTACTATAGCCACACAACAAATAATAAAAATTAAACTAAAGTTAAAAGAATCCCCATCCCCATACAAGAAACGGTTATTAAGATGTAGAGTTAAATATTTAACGGTGGTACGGAACCCTTCATGTGCAAGTCCGACTCAAACTTGGCCGCTTTTTCTGTGGTTACCTAAGTACCTCCTCATTATAAAATGTAGGATATTTTTGTACTAAGAAATCTTTGGATCAGCCACCAAAATACATCGTGATTCATGTTGACATGACTTATCTGATCAATTAAGACAAAGATGTTTTCGATAACATAATAATTTGGATGACCTTTCCGCAACGAGGAATATACCTACTTTTGTATTGAAATTGCTGGTAATTCCACGTATTCAAAACTAGCTTCTGCCCGCGACATCGTCCGGATAAAAATTTCTTGTTTTAACAAAAAATATATCCGATGACAATCGGCCATACTGTGGCTTTCCATTAGTAAAAGAAGTTCCGGAACTGAATCAGTAGTTCCAAAGTGTTTACTACACAGAAACAGTTTCTGACCGTTTTGCACCTTAATTACCCATTACACCTTAGAATAGATTCTAAGGTGTAATCATTATCTACATCTGCATATAAATCAGACTTCAGGTTTCGTGTCTGCATGACTGGTCCGTATTCTTAAGCGGCTACAATTGAATATTATTTCAATCAACTCTCAGTTACTACATACACACTTACAAATTTTACCGCTTTATTAGTATCTAGATAAAACGAGTACAGTTACTCGTTTTTTAGATTTATGATCACTTGTTGGCGCCCAGTGGTCGAAATACGACCATAACTCATTTAAATTTTAATCAACAATAGTAAAAAAATAATAGCAATCGACACTCCTTCTCCATATAAACTTTAATTGTGTCAAATTTCATACTCCTCCGTCCGCGTAATTTTGGTAAAAAGGGGGTACCGACGAAATTTTTGCTTCACGTATTTATATATAGATTTTCTCAGCAAAACGAAATGTCTAGAGCAGACAGGCAAGAGTCTGCTAACTTTTCGAGCTACAAATGCAGTCGGCAAAACAGGCACTTAGTGCCGGGTCGGGACCGCGACCACAGTATTGATTTCCGCTAAAGTCGTCTGGAGCGTGATATATAGTTCTACATCCATCTGTTGACATAGAAAACACTGCCCTGCCCACTGCCTCCCTAATCGTCGCACCCCTAGCCACAAAACTAATATGAATCTGTTTATCTGTGTGTCCAAGTAGAGCAGTCGCGTCACTCGTAAAAATTGATGTTGATTATTTATAGGGTGGCTTTCCAGAACTTTCTCTATGTCTTAATTGTTTTGATCGAATCTGTCGATATTTTGTGAGTTGGTATTTACTAAGTTTGCCATTATAGTGAATAGAACAACATTTTTATGTAGATTAGCAGTAAAAATGTAATAAAGTGTGAGTTCCAGACAGTATAGAATGGTAGAGAGCTGTGGAGGCCCGGTGATAATGGACGCAACTTACGAGTTGTACGTCGTCTAAGTTTGAACACAGGCAGGCGCTTTACTTTGTGTAAATAATTTCATCACCACTGCTTTCAAAACGGTGAAAACATCGTGAGGAAACCGACATGTCTTAGAACCAAAAAGACATGTGACATCTACTAGCTGGCACTGGGCCCGCGTGGTAGATTACAACCCACACCATCTCGAAGAGACGACGCCTGTATCCCAGCAGTGGAAACATTATGAAATAATGGTTGGAAGTCTTTTATATCTTGCATTTGTGCCAACTTCGTGCTTAATAGGGCCACATGGCTCTGTGCGAACAATACTTCTTTTTTATAGGTTACAGGCATCTCGCCAAAAGCAGACACTATCTTCACCTTATTCAAAATTCCATATTGAATCAACTTGGCACAATACTTCTTTGTGCAGCTGTGCAAGTAGGTCGCGACGAGGCAATGCCTATCACATGGTTTGTAATTACATGCAACCTACCGAGTAAATATTCGAACGTGCTGTATCTCTGTGTACAGAGTTGTTTAAAAACTATTCAGAAACCGGGTAGCATTATTCAATAGGAACAGTTGTTTTCATTTGTCTTTGATGACTCATCTGGGGTACCTACACACTGATGGTGATATTAATGAGTCTGTAGATCACTGAATTTGTGTGAAATGAAAACCGCTTACATATGAATGAAAGCCCGGTAAAATATTTAGTTCATGGGTTTTACATTCACTTAATTTGCGCCAATTTTGTACTTTATGGAGAATTTACTCTATGACACGACTTTTGGTATTATTTTATATTCACAGCAACCGTTTTCCTTGATTATTTTACATCTGTCGTGTCATAATTCTTGCCACTGTATAAAAGGTCACGTATATACCTGTTAGCATACCTTCTTATTTTAATTACTCAACATTTTAATATGATGATGATGATGATGTTAACTTCGTCAATACAGTCGTCAAGTTTGAGGACCAAAGTTAGGACGGAAAAATTTGTATTTGATGGGAGTCACTAAAGGTACCCGAACATCTGGAGCACCATTGATCAATGGTTACAGCAACATACAGTGAGTATGCATACGTATATGCATAGCGTTTGTTGATGTAGCGATCAATGCTCATCCTTATATAGAAAAAAAAAACATACTATACATTTATTTAGCATAGACTAAAAGAGATGGAACATATCCTGCAAATAAATATGAAGTAAAACAAAAAGTGTAAACTGCGTTGTAAGATCCATCTTTCAGCAGGAATGTATGCCTCTGAAGGCTCAGGTGCTTACCAGTATTGCGCACCTGACCCTTCAGAGGCATAAATTCCTGCTCCACACAGCGGCGCGGGCGAGCGTGTATAGCCAGATATATATGAACTAAAGCGAGCCTACTGTAGTATGTAAGGATCGTAGTAGGTGGTGTTCTGTAGTTTCTGCCTACCCCCATGGAAAAAAGACGTGAGTTTATGTATGTATGTATACTCACGGCTTCGCCAAATAACTCCAGTTCAGCACTGATGTGATTGTTCTGTTCTTCCAAATAAAATAATCAAGCAGACTCTGTACCCATTCTTTTTATTTCATTTTCTAGGTGTGCTGGCTGGTCTGCCGCAAGAGTCTACTGGGACGTGACCCGGGAGTGTTCGGCGATGACTCCGTGTTCAAACTCTTCAGAATCTTCTGCTTGCTTGGAGATTTGGTGCAGGATGCCGATGACTCCAAACATTATGTGGTGAGTGGCTTCTCAATCAGGTACTTCATAGATGGATCAACGATATTTCTTGTATATGTTTTACATAGGTATAGCTCAATGTTTTTGTGACATTCCTAGTCAAAATAATATGACAGAGGAGGGGGAAGGTAACTAACTAAGTAGCAAAGGTTCGTATTCTAACGTAGAGTCGGACGTGACTAGTACAGTTTTTTTAATTGGTTGTATTGGATAGGTTACTCAAAGATCACAAGTTTTCGAGAAAAAGTGTTGCTACAGAGTTAGTGGACGGCACACGGACGTAATAAAATCGCGGTGGGATTTTTACGCACCCTGGAATTTCAGCTCTCGGTTGTTGAACCGAGTATTGAGAATCCAATAGAATGCATCTTCGCGTGTTGCAAATCAATCAGAGTGTTTTACTGTTCGATTTTCAACTCTCGGCTCTAAGCCGTGCGCTGAAGGTTAGATTCCAGTGCACGAAAAAAATCCCTCAACGGTTTTTTTACGACCGTGTGAACGTCGAGCTATTGGACTCCAGAAGTCATACCTACGTTCCCTTTCACCGTAAACCTTATAAAAGGTTCATGAACTTTGCTTAAAGGTAGTAAATTATGAAAAGAG
This sequence comes from Aporophyla nigra, assembly GCA_947507805.1. Taxonomy (NCBI): domain Eukaryota; kingdom Metazoa; phylum Arthropoda; class Insecta; order Lepidoptera; family Noctuidae; genus Aporophyla; species Aporophyla nigra. The sequence continues at coordinate 6,657,678 of OX382305.1, forward strand.
GTGTAATAAAAATTTAATACGCGTAATAAAATTTTGGCACAGTAGAGAAAGCAAAGTCAAATAACACTTGAGTACCTACCTGCGGTTTGCAAACAAGTTGACCATGTACTGTCAATACTGTCATAAAATATAAATAATTGCTTTTGCCCGCGACTTCGTCTACAATCCAGGCTAAAAAGTAGCCTACATCCTTATCCTGCACGCTAATTGCATATCATATAATCCACAGTATCATTCAGAATTCGATTTAGTTAGAAGGATATTGCTAATTGTCTGTAATCATTCCTGCATTATGTCCGAAAAAATTGTCTACTCATCAACGTAAATAACGCAATGAATGTTGTTGAACTGTCAAAATAAAAACAATTGAGTTTGTTAGCGTCTTCTGGCATGATATCTGAAGGCCAGTTCTCTTAATTAAAACGTTCAAAATATTGTTGCAGTCTCATTTCGGCGACAATCATATGTCAAAAACTTGTCAAAAATGTATGGAAACTCGAGGGAGGTACCTTAGATAGATTGAGACTGAGACCAGACTGTGAACATTCTTAAAATTACGAGAATTGCCCCTCTCTGTGCATACAAGATTTCAAGATTTCTTCCAAATCCGTTCAGCGGTTTTATAGTTTCAGCGTAAAGCGAAACAAACCAACTTACTTTCGCATTTATAATATTAGTAATGAAGCTTGGATTAAGAAATAAGGGCACTATTTAAATTCAATACGAAAGTTGAACCGTAATTAATATTGAAATAAAAGTAATATACAAAGAGTTCTTATCAACACATTTTATTTTCACCCATAATTTATTTCATGTGTTGGCCACATGTTTCTGAACAGCATTTTATCATCGAAACTAAAGGATGTTGGCATAGTATCAGTGGATAGCGACATGGATCAGTATAATAATTATTATGGAGTATTATGACGATTCCTAAATAAAAAGAGGGTGTGTGTGTATGACCACACTATATAAGTACCGACGCCTTACGACTCGAGCCGAGTATTTCCGATTCAGCGTCACCGACCTGAGAATGACGGTTCAGGCGGCCTACTCCGTGAGCACTAAGTTCGTAGTTTAGGTCAAAATTACGTGTTAAGTTACGTTACCATTCTCCGTAAGATTTATTTGGAGCCCGAACTAAGAATGAATGACGACACGATTTGACAGCTCTCCTATTTCCGATGTCTTGTTGCCCTTCCAACTAAGTAAATAAATCGACAGTGGGATTCACTTCAAAGTTTTCCGCTCCCGTTTCTTCGTTGACGGAGTTAGTGAGTAGGCGTTTCGCTAAGTACCTACGTCTAAAGAAGTTTCACTTGTGAAACAAAAATAAATTCTTGTCAATTAATGAACAAATAAGATTACAATAACGTTATCAACTTTTCAAACACAATTTTTAGTATGAAATTAGAATTTCTACTTCGAGGTATTAAATGTCGCTGTCGCTCTACCAATTTAACCGCTGCCTTATAGCCACTGTGTATTGTATCACAAATAGGTCATTCACACTAATTCTTGTATTGTATTTATTAATTACTCTCTTTTCTCGTCTCGTGTACAGATGTTAACAGAGTTTTCAATTTACATCGTTAAAACGCTCTGATATCTTACATTGTTTTGGATAGAGGATTTAAAAAAAATGATCATAGTCACGTGCATATTCAAAAAAGCGAAGTTATATTTAAGAATGGTATTTATTTAAAAAAAAAAAATACTAAGGACTGAAATAAGCCAAGAGAGGCGTATGCCCAAAATTGCCCAACAATGGGTGATAAAGTCGAGCGGGATGCTAATGACTGCGGATGAGGGCATCTTACATTATTTTAACCTCATAGTAATCCTGAAATTGGAATAGTCGTACAGCATACCTTTTGTGATTAAAAACATCGCGCCTTTTCTATTAGTAAGATACTTCAAAACTTCGAAGACATTTTTGCGTATGTTCTACCACTATCCTGGAACTAAAGTTTCCACAAACTATATTAATCAGTTATAAATGATTCCTCTTCGGGACATTCATTTACAAACTTTCACTTCTTTTTAACAGATAGGCTAAAATTAGACTTACCTACGTGTGGGCCGTCGCCTCCTACATACACTGTTATATAAATGAGACAGTATTTTGCCAATTTATAAGCGAGCACTTTAGCTTTCATTAGAATCACGAAGGTTATCTCGAACGACATTTATTTATGGCATGTAATGTATTTGTAAAATGTATAGAAGGTAGCGTTCCGTAGTTTCTGCCTACCTTCATGGGGAATAGACGTGATTTTATATATGTATATAGAAGAATTATGGCCAGTGCCGGATTTAAGCACAGGCAACATAGGCAGTTGCCTATGGGCCGCCACCACAAGAGGGCCGCCACCACACCACAATTTTTTTTTTTTTTTAATTAAATCAATAAAGGCTCAGTAGAAACAAAACATTTTGTGTCAGTCAACTTATTTAGTTGCTTTCTTCTTTACCATGACCTTAATAGAAACTTTCAACAGTTAACCACAAACAATTTGAGGGCCTCCACCACATGCTCTGCCTATGGGCCGCCGAAGTCTAAATCCGGCGCTGATTATGGCCTAGTGGTATCGACTCCAACTTACCGAGTTAGGTCGTGAGTTTCAACCTAGAAAGGCACTTTACTTAGTGAGTTTGATGTCATTAACAATGCTTTCAAAATCGAGAAGGAAAAGATCGTGAGAAAACTGGCATGTCCTAAAACCAAAAATTCAAAGACATGTGACACAACCAACCCGCACAGGTCCCGCGTGGTGGATTTATAACCCACTCCCTCTGACAGAGAAGGCCTGTGTCCCAGCAGTGGGAACATTATAGGCTAGCTACTGGACATTCAGTCAGAAAATTACCGAAAAGATACCAAATAACTAACTACGTATTTGATAGACAGTTCATATCTACAGTTGCAAATTAACGGTTTTTTTACGGTTAAAGATATTTATTTCTCAAAAGAATATAGGTACATACATTCACTTGTAGAGAAAACATATAAGTTTAAAATAATTTTTTCCGCCAGTAAGCGTAGACAAAACACAAACACGAAAACTTAAAAAAAACAACTAACATTATACGAATACTTCGTCTAGGAAACTTAAAAAAACTTAAAAAAAAAAAATTAACCGCCGAAAAAACAGAAAAGCAAAAAATAATAAACCTTAAAATTATGAGTCGCCGCTTTGAGTGATCTTTGTTCATTGATTTTTCAGCGCCGACTCAAAATTTTAAGGTTTATTATTCTTTTCTGTTTTTTCGGCGGTTTAATTTTTTGTTAAAAAGTTTTTATTATGTAATTTTTTGTGGCTTTAATGTACCAATAATACTTGGCAAGGTATACCCTATCCAATGAAAAAAGAATTATCAAAATCGGACTTCTCTGAACAAAGTTATGCGTGGTTATACATTACAATCAATGAGTGAACAATCAATCATCCCCTGTTTTCCGATCCTTAGGGTTCGATTTTGTTTTCCAAATTTATATGGGACCACCCTCGGAGTATACCCTTTCTATTAAAAAAAGAGTTATCACAATCGGACTACTATGTAAAAAGTTATGCGTGGTCATACATTAAAAAAAAATATATATACGCGTCGAATTGATAACCTCCTCCGTTTTTTTTCGTCGGTTAAAAACTATCATAACACTAATACAAAATAAACAAATCAAAACAAGGTAGACTACACACAAGAAACTTTTTCTTCAACTCTTTCGTATCATACGGAGATTAGAAGTTGGTATGCAAAAGCAGTTCGTTTAAGGTATTAGGTAGGAACGGTTGGTCGGCGGTCGTGCTAATTAGTAAGTCAAGCTTTGCTAATTACTAGATCACATTCAATATGGGCTAGTTCGCCTACGTGAGCTCTCTCAAAAGTTCAAACTCTAAAGTTCATATCCTGCCAGGGTCGCGAGATTTGTTCGAAAGAGATACCGTGGCCCTGGCATATGGGCAACTGAAGGAACACGGGTGGGTTTTAGTCAGTAAAAGTCCGACACGCCCATCCGCTCCACTCTAGAGCGGGAGAACTCATTTGATGATTTCTCACAAAAAAAAGGTTCATAAATGAGCGTACCTACTCACGCAGAATTCTCTACCACTTCCAAATAAATCTAAAAATATTAGACACATCGTTTACATCATCAGCTCTTTCGTCAGTGACCACATTAGACACTACTTAGTCATATAGATAAAGGATATCACTTAAAAGGAGAATTACTTTCTCGCCAATATTATCAACACGTTCATGTGTAGATTTCAATTTCGTAATAGTAGGTTTCATAACGCTTGTCATTTACGAATACAACTTGCGTAAGCACTTTAAATTTACACTTTCACTCGATTTCAGATTGTTTGTTGAGTGTTAATTTGAAACTTGAAATTCCCACTTATCATATTTAAATATTTTTTAAACTTGTTGAAAAATTGCTTTGTAACGAGAAACAAACGTCTGTGCCTTTCAGCCCGATAGTTTCAGTATATCATATCATGACCTATGACATATCCTCCACCTACTGAAAATCTCGCACCTGGACACGAGTTGCCTTGGCTTTCCTGGAAGTCTTTAAATACGCTCCGAACTCAAGTAGGCCGAAGTAAAGAGAACCTGTAAAGTGAAATTCATAGATGGCTCCGCCCTGGAGTGCAAATGTGGTGCTGTCTCACAAACAATGCGGCACTTAATATTTTGTCCAGCATGTCCTGCTGTTTGCACGCTACAGGAGTTGATGGATGCCTCTGAAAGTGCTAAGCTCGTAGCCAAATTCTGGGCTGACTATATTTGGATTGCTATCGGCACGCTAAGAAGAGAAGATATCATGTCAACTTGAATTCTAACACTCATTACTCGTTCTCTACTTAACTTTGCAGCTAATAAAATCCACTACTTCATCATTCCTTCAGGTGGTACTGCAACCCTCAGAAGCGGGTATAGTAGCAGAACAACTAGTCCACTGCCTCGGCCTCCGCTGGGACACAGCTGACTGGGAAGCCCTAGGCTCTTCCATAGGCCACTTCAAGTGGGCCGCATTCCTAGCCGTGCTTGAAGCTAAATACTGTGGAGACCAGCAGCTACATTCAGAGGCTCTGGTCGAAGCCGTTGATGAGATATACGATGTTTTCATCGAGGATATTATTAAGAAGGTAAATAGACTCGATAACCAGTTTGAAACTAAACAAATTGAAAAAATCCATCTATCTTATTCATTTCAGATCACACAACGAACTTAGCAACGTGTACTAAAAAGATGTTATTTAAAAAAGTTATCGGACTTCGAAGAACGTAACCACATTTTTATGTGGTTTTTCCGGAGAGTATTTTGTAAACATCTATCCTCTCTTTCCAGGGCTACCTATTTAAACGCGGCTACCTCCTTCCAACCATGCGAGAGTACTGGTGCGTCCTCCAGCCATGTGCCCTCACCTACTACAAGAGTTCCTCGCAGAAGGAACAGTGTGGCCGCGTCGTCATCGATGAATACTGTTCCGTTGAGGCAGCTATCGGGGAGGGCAAGATACAGCGGTTCCAGCTAATCACCCCAGATAGGACGTTTGAATTCGGCACTCAGGATCACAAGTAAGTGCAGGGCCGGATTTAGAGGTCTGCAGGCCCTGGGGCAAGAAAGGAGTGGAGGCCCCTAACAATTTTCCAAATTGATGAATACATTTTTTGAATTGTAGTGCTTCAATAATTTATTACAAGACCAATGATTAAATAATCTATATATATAAAATTCAAAGTCCTGAGTGACTGACTGACTGACTGACTGATATATCAACGCACAGCCTAAACCGCTGGTTGCAGAGACATGAAATTTGGAGGGTGTGTTCTTTGTGAAGAGTAGGTATCCACTAAGAAAGGGTTTTTTGAAATTCCATCCCTAAGAGGGTGAATTGGGGGGTTGAATTTTCACGCGGGCGAAGCCGCTGGCAGAAGCTAGTAAGAATATATAATTCTTATTAGTTAGTGGTAACATGTTTTTTTTTTATTCTCATTGTGGGGGCCCCTCACTTGTGGAGGCCCCGGGGCTGTAGCCCCGGTTGCCCTCCCCCAAATCCGGCCCTGAGTAAGTGTACTTTATCTCTTTGACTCTTTAGGCAAGAGTGCAGTGACGATGAAAAATTGTCTTGAAGCTTGCCTCTTACAATTTCTCTTTCAGGTCTGATGAATTTATTTTACATTGTAGGTAAAGTTAGATAATCATAATTCCTCTGTTCGGTTATGTATAGTTTTTTATAGACACGATGCAATGGTAAAAGTTTGTCACAGATCTGAACAATTTGTTTTAAAAATAAATTCACAGGTGTAGTTTAGCCCTCTGCATAATCATTTGGGGTACAGGTGTGATCTTATGTCACATATAGTATTATTATGTTTCTCAGTAAGGCTATATTTAATAAAAAAGATATTGTTACTATGTCTACTTTTAGTACACTGCTGTTTGTTGTCCCTAAGTAAATAAATAGTAATAGTAATATATTTACTGGTACATAAACATTTTACAATATTTTGATGTGCCACTGGATCCCGCACTGGGATACCCTGCGTCGCAGGATCCAGTCTCTTTCGACATATAATATGAATTATGGTAAACAATGGTGCCGATTCCCTTATTCACAAACTAAACTAAATTTAAGTTCAGTGCATCTTTTTCTTTCTATTTCATTAAGGAAAGGACAGAAGATAAATTTTACTTTAGTCCTGTCAAATTAATCAGCGCTTGACGTAAATTGACGTAATTTTAGTGGGCAAGTTTTTAATTACGTCTAAACTTGTATGGAGTAGTGACAGACGCTGATTAATTTGACAGGACTAAACTAAAATTTTTCTTTTGTCCTCTTCTTAATGAAATACAAAGAAAATGATGCACTGAACTTAAATTTAGTTTAGTTTGTGAACAAGGGAATCGGTACCAATAGCAACGGTTTAGTAAGTTTCACTAAAACTACAGACTAAAAGGTAACCAAAATGATATGTACATGTGATGAGTATATGTACGAGTATGTGATGAGTGTTAGTGTGGATGTGAAAAGTGTGTGTATGTGAAGAGTGTGTGGATGTGAAGAGTGTGTGTATGTGAAGAGTGTGTGTATGTGAAGAGTTGGTGTATGTGTTAAGTGTATATATGATGTGACTGTTTGGAAGAGATGAGCAAGTGTATGTGAAGATGTTTACTTTAATAGTTAAAAGATATAAGGTGTTCCGTTTCAGTATAGTCAAGCCCAAGCAGCCACGCCTGAACCTGTTTTTTGCACCCAAACTTCGTCAAGGAGTAGAGGTTGAGCTTTTTTTAACCTTTTCATGCATATAAATGTACTTTAGAAACTACACGACTCTATACCTACCTACCTATCACAGCTAACTTTGTTTTCTGCCCTCCTAGGAGTCGTCTACAATGGATATCAGCTCTCCGGCAAGCAGCAACTGTATCTGGTGGAGTGGAAGGTTACCAGAGACGCGCGAGGGCTGTGAGACGCGGTGCAGGTGCCAGACGTGAGCGCGAAGTTCGGGAGACCAGGGCACGGCTGCAGCACGAGGTCAAGGCACGCCTTGCCGCTGAGGCACAGGCACAGGTACAAAAAACTACTGTCCTAACTCACCATTCTTATTCATTTGCGTGCACTGACTAAAGATATAACAAGAATAGTTCTCCTATATGAGGCTACCTTCCTATGGAAAACATTGGTGGTCTAGTGGTAACGCTCGAGACTTAAAGTTGTAGGTCGTATGTTTGACACACAGACAGGCTTCTTACTTTGTGTAAATGTTATTTCATTGGTCCCTATTAACAATGTCGGTTTGACAAAAAGACTACTGTTCAGTAGAGCAGTTCAAATTTGTTTTACTACTAACACTGTTGCGCGGACAACCGACAACACGTATACGTGTGGTGGATCTTTTTATTGTGATTCTATTTATGTAAAAATGTGAATATTGGTGAAAATGCATAACCGACATTGTTAATAGGGACCATCGATTTCATCACCACTGCTCTCGAAACGGTGAACGAAAACATCGTTAGGAAACATATTGCATGCAACGTTCTAGAACCAATAATTCGAAGACATATTGTGTCATCTACTAACCCGCACAGGGCCCGCGTGGTTTGTTTCGACCCACTACCTCTCAGAGGAGGCCTGTGTCCCAGCAGAGGGATCGAGGGAGCATTATAAGCTGAATATGTTATATGACTATGAGGTTACAAAAGACTGGATACTCTGACATTTATAGCATAATTAAAAAAGCACCAACTAAACACGACGAGGAAAATTCCTCTGTAGGAAGCAAATTAATCAGGAACACTAAAGAAATTGATTCAGATACTGTTCTATTTTATATGAGGCCTCGTCAACTCTTACTTGGCTAAAAGAGAGAGGACTTACAGAATACTCCTAATTAAAGACAATGATACTTTATTTCAGGAATTAGTGGAATTATCACAGCAAGACAACAAAAAGCTAGAGGAATTGAAACACGCACAAGTAGAACTTGAAAAACTATTACAAGAAGAAACACAAGCTAAAAAAGACGAAGAAATTGTTAGAGCGTTACAGGCTAGGTAAGTTGTAAACGTATTTGAAATATTATTTCTAGAAAATAAAATGCAACGAAAGCTAATGATATATTTTGTCCTGACAGAGTATTAGCAGAAGAATGGGAGAGGCGAGAAGAATTAGAAAGACTTCAAGAAGAACAAAACAAAATGCTAGAGGAAGAAAGATTAAAGCGTCAACAATTTGAAATATTGCAGGCTGAAAAGGAAACACAGTTTAAAGGTATTTATAGGGAAAGCCCACAAATTCATTTTTATTGTTATGAAGGTTGGGTAACTTAAGAAAATTTGAATTGAAAGAGTTTTTTCATGAAATCACGCCATTTGATACCTTTTTTATTGTCCACTCAAAGGACTAAGTGTGGAAACCAAACCATGCGAGACCTGTTCTAACTTAGAAAGTTATATTGACGATTCTAATGATATATTTCTAATTCTGGAAATACATATTTTTGACGGTCACACATATTTTGATCAACATACAACCTATAACTGACCTGCTTATCACAAATACTTAAGAAAATTTAAATTTCGCGAAGTTTTAACATTTATTAATAAAATACTGCATCTCTGAGCCTTTTTCGACGGATCAGTGACCAAGTTTAACTATCACGTCTGCTTCTTCTTACAGAAGCTGAAAAACGCTTGAAGGAATTAGAAGAAGAGAAACAACGGCTAGATGCTGAACTGAAAGCAGCCCAACATAAAATCTCCAAGACTGAACACACGGCGCACGCATTGCAGGTCCAACTGAGAGTGAGTAACTATTGTTCTTGAATAGATGAAACAATTTAAAACTATTCAAAATAATGGACTAAATATATTCGTCTAACACCAATTTTGCCATCGATATGTTTTAGCTAAACTACTTCTTCCCACTCCTGTACAAAGGCCACCATAACACTCTTTCTAGTTCTTAAGGACTCCATTCAAGTCCTCATGCCATTACCTTCGTGATTTGCCGTGACTTTGTATTTTAGGATATATCTTTTAAGTTTCTTTTTCTTTGATTTATTTAGATATAATTCAAGTCTTGTCTTGTTTAGTTTGAGATTTGACCTGTAGTTTTTTGTTTAAATTTAATTTTTTCTTTGCACACCACTTTGACTATTGATAATTTTGTCATTGGAGAGCGGGATCTCCTAGCACTGGTATATCTATATCCTTTACTGAAAAGGAGGGAGGTCCCTACATAAGATTTATTGTAAATGTTGTACAAGTTTCTGAAATAAACCTTTTTTTAGTTTTGTGAGGTTGACATGTCCTGCCGAGTACGTTTCAAGTTGGTCGGCTTTTTGGCCACATCATCTATCCTTAACCTTTCGAAACCCGAGACTCTAAAAGCAAAAAACTGTCAAAACCCAGCCTTTTTTAGGTTATTACAGCTGGCTCCCTAGAGGGACGGTGGGATTTTCGGTCAACTGTCAAAATGATCATAGAGCACTTGGTACCATTGGATAGCTAACTTCACGTCCGTGCTCAACATATAAAATAATTTTTAAATTGAGTCTTATTCCTAAAACAAAAAGACAAAGTGCTGAAACAGAACCTGGGGAGCCAGCGCTGGTAACCAGAGGGATATACTTGTGACTCTCTCAGGAGTCAACGGGTCTCGAAAGGTTAACTTTGAGCTCAGAATGATAATAACTCTTCCAATATTCTATGTTCTCAGGATCTAAACCCAGTGCTCCGCAACGGCGAGAGAGCACGTCGTGCTTTATCCTTCGTCCCAACAACAAAGAGTTCATCCGACACACTCATCGATGTCAGAGCCATACGACACCTGAAGATCCTCGATGATGAAGAGAAATTATGATCTGATGATTAGGAGAATAACTAAACTGTGCAGCAATATTTAATCTACCCTCATATTAAAACGCTTGAAAAACTGATAATGGTTAAAGCATTTCGTATGTGTGTTTTTTTTAATGGAAATTTATATAAAGATCTAAAGAAGGCGTTTTGTCATTTGTATGTCGATATATACTGTTGATGGTTTTTTAAAACTTTTCGTGACTTTTTATTCGATGATTTCTTTTTACTCCAATAGCTTATTAGGAAGATATTATGGTAATTATAGCAACGCAGTTACATAGGCATCTAGAGATAAAAAATGGATGTTTAAAAATTGCCTTTTTTATGTGGATGACATATTTACCTCGAATTGTACAGGGGCGACCGCCCTTGAATATGTTATATTTTTTAAATACGGTCATAACGATAGTTATATATTATAAAATGTATGTTTATAGATTTTTGTAAAATGAATTAGTCCTAGAAATTAATTGAAGCAAAAACTTTTATTTAATTAAATAAAATGTATGTCTTGCTTTCCGATTCTGATACATCGTTTTATTTTCCAATCAATAAAGAATCAAGAAACAATAAATATAGTTGAGCAATAAAAAAAATTAACAAATTGAATACATAATGACAATGTGATAAATTCTAGGGACCTACCCGTTTTGTCTGCAGTTATTTCTTTTTCCCCTTTATTAGTTCAGTCGGTACTTGATCAGCTTGTATTTTCTTCAATAATTTTCTCAACTGTAAGAAAGGATCAGGTTAAGGAACAAGGGATTTTGAATTCTTCACCGATGATAGAGAATATATCTCCGTAAAGAATTCAAATGAAGGAGTGGGTATGTACGTTTTAAACTATAGGATGTGTTGGTAAAATGATTAGGAAATGGTCAAGGATAAAAATAATATTCCCGATGATCTCTTCTTTAACCTTTCTTCTTCCCTTTTTTTCCCCTTCCTTTTAGCTGCATGAACAAAAAAGATAATCATCACAAACATGGGCCACTTTGACATTAATCGTAATTTCAGGTTTTAGTGAAAAAATTTAGAGACAGACAAATAATTCTGACCTTTTTCTGCTTCAATCTCTACCCATAATTATAGGGTTAGCTTAATAACCTACGTTTTTCATGTTTTCTTTTTACAACGCAATGTTCACAGATAAATCATACTTATGGTTAAGCTTTTCTGGTCTAACTATCATACTCTTGATTCTAAAAGGAAGCAAGTCTTAAATATAAGTTATTCCAAGAGTGTTAGATGTCATACCTTCTTCTTCTCTGCGCGATTAGCCAGCACTTCTCTCCAGGCGGTCTGTATGACCCTTGCGGCGTGGTCCGCCATGAACTTGTTCATCTTTTCCGTCATCTCTTGGTGGTATTCTGCTTCTCTCTCCGCCATCAGCGGGATGTACTCGATGTCTTGTTCCGCTAACTTTTTCTGTTGGGAATATTGTTTGATTGACATTTTCATCTACACGTATTGCTCAAGGCATACAACTATAGTTATGTAGAAATTTTCTTTTAGATAAAACAGAAAAGAAATTTACCATGAGCTATTTAGAATTGAACCTTTTTGACATCGATTTTTTTTATTCTCTCTGGGGGATGAATAGATCACAATACCTTTATCTTTCATTATTACAGAAACAATTACATTTATTTAGACTTTTTATAGAATTTATAGGTGTTTTGATAAGTCACCTCCAATTCTTCGCACTTTTCCACTTCTTCTTCATACTTCTGCGTGAACTCGTCCAGTTCCTGTTGCTTGTCGCTCATCTCGAGGTCGTACTTCTGCAGCCATGACAACAGCTGTGTCTCTACTTTGAACCTTTAGTGATAATAAAAACTTTTTTGCAAAAAAAAAACAACCGACTTCCTTAAAAACACTACAAAGTGAAAAATAACTTTAATTTCGGTAGTCGGTGTCTTAGGATCTGTATTTATGGTTTTTTTGCCACCGACTTCCGAAATTAAAGTTATTTTTCACTTTGTAGTGTTTTTAAGGAAGTCGGTTGTTTTTTTTTTTGCAAAAAAGTTTTTATTTTTAAATTTTTAGTTGTGGTATTCACCCTGCACTAATTCCAAACAAACAATGCATATTTATGCGATAGCAGAAATCGCGGTTGATTTCCTGTCATTTTTTAAAGAGTTCCAGTGTCAGTCTCCCGAACTCATCATCAGATCTATATGAAAATTATATGGGACCATTTCGGAATAAACCTCTTTCGAACAAAAAAAGAATTTTGCAAATCCGTCTATATATGAAGGAGATATGGCCGAACATACATAAAAAAAAAAAAAAAAAACATATAAACATCCGAATTGATAACCTCCTCCTTTTTGAAGTCGGTTAAAAAAGAAGTATGAAATTACAAATTCAATACCTACCTAACATTTCCACTGTTGGCAAAGCAGACAATCGTCGTGATTCATGGTAAGTATTGCCTTGGAAATCGGTTAAACTAATTCAAAAATGGATACATCAGTCCTAAAATCCTCTGACGTATTAAAATGGACCCTATTTGTATCAGCTTCGCCGTATTCACTAGAATTTCAGTTAGATCAAGCAACAAGATCATTTTTACAAACATACATTAACTCAATTTTTATACTATGATCATGAATCGTAATAATATATTTGCAAGAGTATAAGTATAATAAGTATAAGTATAAGTTTTATTTAGGAACAAAAACACATTGACATAAATTACATTAGAAACGATGATAGCTACAAAAGTTATAAACTGTGTCGCAGCTATCAACGCCCGTCTAAACATATGAAACTCATTGTTCCAGACACATGACATTGGCTACAGTTTGGCTCAGAATTCGAATTTAAGTAAAAAAAGAAAAATTTAAAAAATATACAAAAGAAAAACTAAATGTGTATATTTTGAGTAGTGGTGTAATGTGGAGTGGAAGAGTGAATGAGGGTATGTGTGAGTAGGTGTGTGAGTGTAGGTGTGTAAGTGTGTGTGACTGTGACTATGTGTAAGGGTGCATGTTCTGGGTAAGTTTCAAGTTTTCACAATTTCTTCAGTTTTATCATATGATAGAGATTTCAACCATTCGGTCAATTTAACTCTTACGATTTTACGAGATAACCGGTAAATTTCGATACTTTTTTTTACTTTATTATAGATCTTAGGGCTAATGAACCTAAAGTGTCTTCTCGCCACTGCTGCTCTACAAGGAGTTATTTTGCAGACTCTATCAGAGAGGCGGTTCGCTGTACTATAGGTTGGGTCGAAGGGCACGAGCTTGTGTTTTTTGAGTACAATCTGTAGTACGAAGAGCTGCCTCACCGTGAGAACTTTGCATAGAGAGTAAAGATCGAGTGTCGGATAGCGGATTGGTTTCTTAGAAAGGACCTTCAGCACGGCCCTCTGCGCCCTTTCTAGTCGCAGCATGGTTGTTTTATGAGCACCGCCCCACGTGGTCACGCAATACCCAAGGACTGATTGAGCGAGAGCAAAGTATACAGTTATCAGGCATTTGAAGTCAGCAACCGCCCGAAGCTTTTTAAAAATGTAAATCAATCTTCGTACTCGTGTCACCGAAGAGTTGATCTGCTTTTTCCAATTTAAATGTTGGTGAATGATTACTCCGAGATAGCGTATGTTGTCGGTTGAGTCGATGGGTGTACAGTTACAGTTGAAAAGGTCGGTGAGTGAGCACTCATGAGCTTTAATTGTCAAAGAAATGGGGGGCTGGCTTAAAATGCCTGGGGTAAAGGCAATAAATTTAGTCTTGCTGATATTGAGTGTGAGGAGGTTTGTATTCAACCATTTCCTGACCGTACCGAAGGCCATCTCCGCTTTACAGAAAGTTTCACGCCAATCTTTACCGTGAATAACAAGAGCTGTGTCATCTGCATATGTTACTACTTTACAGTTAGGAGAAGACAATTGGCACAGCTCGTTCACGTAAATGAGGAAGAGTGTTGGTCCAAGAACACTTCCCTGAGGGACGCCAAAAACAACATTCTCTATTTTGCTCGTGTAGTTATCTATTTTAACTACCTGGTGGCGGTCTTTCAGGTAGCTACGGAAAATGTCGTGAGCTATACCACAAATGCCAATGCTTTCCAGCTTGGACAGCAATTTGGGGACAGAGACGGTGTCGAAAGCTTTGGACAAGTCTAGAAAGATACCAATAGATTTTTCTTTATTGTTCAGGTGACTAATTATTATGTCTGTGAGTTCCTGAACTGCGTCGTCTGTTGATTTTCCGATTCTAAAGCCAAATTGGTTGGAAGCTAAAATATTGTTTTTAGTAAGAAAATTCACAAGTTGAACATTCAGCACCTTTTCAAAAATTTTGGACAATGTTGTAAGTACAGATATAGGTCTGTAGTTGGAGACACTGTCCCTGTCCCCAGTTTTGAATATTGGGTGAACTATAGCCGTTTTAAAAGCACTCGGAAATATACCTAAAGATAGGCACAGGTTAAAAATGTGGACAAGAGCTGGTATGATAGAGTGCCTAGTAGCCCTAATAACGGACGCCGAAATGCCATCACAACCCACAGCACACTTGTCCTTTAGGTTTAGGATGATTTGGTCGATTTCTTCTTCATCCACGTCATACATAACCATGGATCCCGAAGGAGATGGCATGCCAGAGCTCAGTACTGCAGATTCTGGTTGAATATCTGATCTTGCTGAGGGTGAAATATGTTGGCGGATTTTAGAAGACAAACTACTGCCGACACTAGCGAAATAATGATTTACCTCGTCAACTGACTGAGTGGGATCGTCACAGCACTTCAGCAGCTCCGAGGCAGGTGTTTTGCTAGCCTGATTAAAGTTCGTCACTTGCTTGATTAGTCGCCAAGTCTCTTTCGGGCAATTCCTGGCCCTCTGAAACTCGGCGGTTTCATAGTCTTCCCTGAGTTTTTTGAGAAGATTATTACAGTAATTACGATAGCGGAGGAAGACATGTCTATGAGACTCGTTATCAGGATCTTTCAAGACGGTCCTAGACAGTTTGTCTCTATGACGTATACATCTCAGAAGGCCAGGAGTAATCCAGGGCTTCAAAATACGCATTCTACTAGGGATGATTGAAGAGTGAGTGTGGGTTTTTATGGAGATCGACAATACCGATATCAGACTTTCAGTAGCACGGTCTGGGTCATTACACTGTAGAATAGGAGAAAAGTCTGTGTTTCCCATATCGTTTATAACCTCAGAGATGTTAATTTTTGAGAGTATTTTTTTGGGGGCATTTGGAATTGTCATATATTGGTTGCAGATAAGAAGCACAGGGAAATGATCTGTAATAAGAGAGTCCAGTACCAGGGTTGTGGAGGCGGTGGGCGATTTCAGTAAAACATGATCGAGACAGTTTGCGAGCCTGGTGGGGGTAGAGAGAGTGAGAGATACTGGTTTCTACAAACTTTACTATGACGAAAAGCTCTGTTCATTACCGGCGCGCTCTCTGGTTCTTCTCCTCAATGAGGTGCTGCCTCAGTAGCTGTTCATACGCTTCTCTGCTTTCCACCTCCTCCTCTTTCAACATCTCATTTTTCACTGCGTGACTTCGAGTTGCCAGCACCATCTGTCGGTCTGAGTCCAAACTAAACAAGAATGTTATCATTAAGAGAACACACAAGAAAACTGGAACACACATATATTCGAACTTTTACAATATTTCTGTTAGTCAAAAACTAGTAAAGTGGCTATCTGAAATAGGAACGACAAATTCAGATAAATGACATCTACCGCTGGACACAGGGTTCTCCCAATTATATATCTGAAACTTTCGACCCCATCAGCAATCTGTTCTTTGAGCAATGTGTTCCGCCCACTGAGGGCCAAGAATATTAGCAAAATCCAAAGAACTATCTTACATTTTCTTTTTGAGCTTGACAGTAGCTTCTTGATTGAGCAGCACTAGTTCATGCTCCAACTTAGCGATCATCTCCGTCTTTAGCGCCATGGTTTGATGGAAGCTATCTGTCTCTTCTTTCAAAGTCTTCGAGCACTCTGATAAATCAAAACGTTACAAATCTGAATTGAATGATCGTAAAGAAATACAGAGGTTACCAAGTCTGACAATCAGTCTAGTTATCTAAAGTCTCAATTTCATTATAGTCCTTTAGTTCTTTTACATACACCCTTGGTGAAAGTCTGATCAAGTCATTACTAACGCTATCTAATCCTACTAATATTATAAATGCGAAAGTTTGTGAGGATGGATGTATGTGTATGTGTATGTTTGTTACCCTTTCACGAAAAAACTACTGGACTGATTTGGATGAAATTTGGCACACAGATAGTTTATAACCTAGAATAACACATAGGGTACTTTATATCCCGGTAGTATGTTCCCGCGGGATAATTTCCGACCTCCATGTGGGTGAAGCCGCTGGCAAAAGCTAGTAATAATATAATTTATTTAGCAGATAATAGAATCCAATTTTGTTAGTACTTACAAACCTACACACCTTAAACACTAGTGTTAGTGCACACATTTTAACATTTGGCAAATTATATATAATTATTATTAATAATGTCAAAACAATTAATAGTTATGTCAAAATAATCAATAGCAATGTCAAAATCATTCATAATAATCTCAAAATTATTCATAATAATGTCAATATCAATATCTATCGTATGACACCTGGTTTACAGCGAAGTGTAAATTTGAGTTTTTTTTTTTGTAGAACATCTCGTAGTTAATCTGAAAAGATTCTAACTACTTAAACGGATTTTCGCCCGGCGATTTCTAAAAAGTTAAAACTTTTTAGACCTCCAGCCGGGGTAAGTTTGAGTCCACCTGAGCTTGTTTTTATACCTGCGATACGCACTAAAAGATGCTCATTAGAAGCTTCCAATTTCTTGGTGTTAATCTTGGCAGTAAGTTCCTCTGCTGCTGTAGTCTGCATCTGCCTTATCATTAGATCTCGAAAATGCTCCAGTTCCAAGAGAAAGTCAAAACCAGGTGGCATTCGCTTGGGCTGGAAACAAATAATTTGATAATATCATGCTTTTGTGTTTTGAGATAATTTAAAGTTAATATGTATCAAGGGATAAAAGATCATACTTTCTTCGGTCCGGGTGGACAAGTCCGGGTGGACAAGTAAAAATCAATTTAAAAAAAAAATTCAATAGACTGGCTTACAGTCTATTGAAATTTCCGACGGTTATTTTTGTATCATTCTATTGCTTCATCAAAGACAAAGCAGCTTAGTTTTGTAGTACATGATTGACTTACGTCATCAGGGTGGTTCTCTACTGTCTCTCTCATCTGAAATCACAAAAGAAAAATCACGAAATAATTTTGCTTGTGTAAACTATACTATCATCAATATGATGGTTCTCAACCAGTTGAAAGCTATCCAACAAATATGTAGGTTACGTTTAAGGGATCTACTCAGCGGGGCAAGTAGGTACAGCCTCTGTTATAAGCTTGAGTCATGAATTTTATCTCGGTTTTTGTTCCGAAACTGTGATAAAAATGTCAAGCCTATCGCTAATGTGTGCTCGCCCCGCAGCTCGGGCTTTTCTTTCCTTCTTGCGAAAAAACTTGCAATGGTGTAGATTTGTTGCCACAATGCCAGTAAGCACTGTGCGACCTAAATCTGCACTAAACTCACGCTTTTCTTTCTTCAGCAGAGGCATTTTTTCACAAATTACAACACAGCATAGCCGTGATTTGAAGTTTTTTGGCATAGCCCCTCGCATTTATAATAAAGTACCTAATACTATTAAAACTATGACTGTTTTCAAATTTAAAAGGGCACTAAACAAATTATTAATTAATAAAAGTTATTACTCAATTAACGACTATCTTAATGATGTATCACTGACTGATTGACATGATATTATACTTTTTTACATTGTTTTTTATTATTTATATTACTGTAGCCTGGATGACCGTTGACATTTTTTTGTATTTTTTTTATTTTTTATTGTAACTTTATTGACATTTTTCGTTTTATTGTAACATTTTTACCAATTTGACATTAATTGGTTGGACATTTGCATGCCCATGTGACGGTAAGACGTGGAGGACTCATAAACTTAAATACCTATGTATTTATTACCCATGTTTGCAAACAAATAAAAGATTTGATGATTTGATTTGTTTGCAAGTTTATGTCACACGAGCTACAAAATAGAATACTCGTGACTTAAGAAAATCTACTTAAGAGCTATTTTACATTTTTGCGCGAATATCTAAGATTTTAGTCGCCTAATTTACCTCTCATCTCATCTTTATATATAGGTACTCTGGCATTGACGAATACATGTAAAAAATAGATCACTTTTTTGTTTTGACACTTTTAGTAGCACATTTACAAAAACTTATTTGTTTACTTTGTAGTAATTAATTTCCCACAACTAGTTTTCTTAAAAATCAGCGCCGGGTCAATTTCAGACTCCTATTTCTATCATTAATATGTAGAAATTTGAGTAAAAAAAATACACAAACCATCAGACATATAATCTACTTGACACATTTAGTACTAGAATATTGTTTTTTTAATAATATTAATTAGTAAAAAAAAATTAAGTCTTATGGCAATTTTTACGATTTATTCGCAATTTTATCGCGTTTTTTTGGTTTGAATACAGCATAATTACATTTAAAAATTCATGTCAATATAAATTATGCTCTATAACAAATCGAATTCTCAAGTTTTATTAAGTAAAGTATTATTTTAATAGATTGTAGAATAATTTTATATTTTTTATTTTAATTGTTTTAGCAATGGGGCGTAAGGGTCGTTTATACCATTGTGTCAAAAAAAGACAAAATAAACATTCTGCAGCCGTACAATAATTGCATATTGCCAGATATCATAGATCCTATAATAGAAAGGCAAGATCAATGCCTTTACGATAAATATTTATTTAACCAAGTGTAAGTCATTATAGCTTGATAATAATGGCGCCGACTCTGTTGCACAAAATTCTCTAAACTAAAAATCACTAAAATTTGGTTTATTCCTGTCAAACGACGATTTCCTATTCTGAAATAGACTAAATTGACACAACTTAACTATATTTTAGTTTGACAGCACTAAGATTGCACTGAATTATTAGTTTAGTGAAAATTTCAATTTTGCTATTCTGAGTTTGCCGGTTTTCACCAAAAATTTTGACTATAATAATTTATATTAACTAAATCTGACTATTTTTAATCGCGATTAAAAAGGAGTGGAATAAAACTAGTGGACATGAACAAAAATTCACACCAACGCCTCGCCTTCACGTGCAAAAACAGTACTGTATTTTTTTTTCTCTTTTGCTTATATCTCGAAAATGGCGTGTCCTATCGCAAAAATAATGAAATTTTCGACCCTCGTTATTAAACCCTAGACATATAAATCTCAACACGTGAGAAATATTGTTTTTATATTTTTCAAACAAAAAATGAAAAATTCCATATAAAAAACGTCCAGGCTGCCCCCTTGCGCGCGCCTTCGTCTCTCAACAAGTTCATTGAGTAGCGCACACAAGTACCACGTTGCGAAGCCAAAGGAAAAAAAAAATACCACGTTGAATCGCAATTGTCAAATATGATTTTAGTCGTGTCAAAATATTTTTAAATTTAGAGATTATTTTTTGCAGAATAGCGTAACAATTCTCATAGCTAAAAGTAAGGAATTTTAGAGATAGTTTAGTTCGGTGTACCACAGAATCAGCACCAATACCTATGTAATTGTTTTAATTTTTTATTTTTATTGTATACTTTACATAACATATTTTTGTATTTTTTTTATTAGTCTAGAAATCTTTATTAGACTAGATAAATAAAAGCATATACATAAATCTCTAAATACCGCATTATAATTCTAACGGCTCAAGATTGTTTAGACCGTCTCGACACTCGCGCTACACTGTTTGTATTGTGCATGTGTGGATAGCTACGCACACATACACAAGGTTGCTGTCTTTTACCTAAACTCGAGCGTTCAAATTTTGTGGGTTGGCTCTTAAGTCACAGGTCTTGTAAAGTAATATTCTCCAAAAATGGAGAGATCTGAATAATTATCCTACAAATTTTAGAAAATTGTTTGCATATAACACACCTTGGCTATCATTTCATCGACTGTGGGCTGGAGCTCTGGATAGCTGTCCATGATGTAGAGGAGGTGCCCCAGTTCCGGGTTCAGGCGATTTTTCAATGTTAAGTCACCCTGGAAATTAAGTTGAAATAAGAACAGATACTGAAGTTCTTTGGCCATGTCTCCACGCAGTGTTATGAGTCCATAGACAGTCTAGTGGTGCAGGGCAGAATAGAAGGTAAAAGGACACACGAGAGGTCACTGATACTGTACACCGATCAAATAAAATCCGCAGTTAGAGGCTCTGTTAAACAATATGCCAGATTGTCATCTAATACAACCAGATGGAGACGGATCGTGAGGCGAGCAACGACTACACCTGTGATTCGACATAGGTTCATTGTGACCACAACTACTCTGCCAAGAGCGAAACCAACTGATACAAAACTCATTGTCACCGATTGCTAAATACTCGTTGTAGTCCCCATATTTCTACTTTCATTGGTTTCTACGGGAAACGTTATAACTCTAGCCCCTGTATACTGTCCAAGAAGAACAAAACGGAGTTCATTACTTTAGGAACATATTATTTCAGTAAAATGCGCGATACGCTTAACGACCTCTTTATTTTTCTATTTTTAGGGTTCCGTTGCCAAATTGCAAAAAACGGAACCGTCTGTCTGTCTGTCCGTGTATGTCACAGCCACTTTTTTCCGAAACTATAAGAGCTGTACTGTTGAAACTTGGTAAGTAGATGTATTCTGTAAACCGCATTAAGATTTTCACACAAAAATAGAAAAAAAAAACAATAAATTTTGGGGTTCCCCAAACTTAGAACTGAAACTCAAAAATGTTTTTTTATCAAACCCATACGTGTGGGGTATCTATGGATAGGTCTTCATAAATGATATTGAGGTTTCTAATATCATTTTTTTCTAAACTGAATGATTTGCGCGAGAGACACTTCCAAAGTGGTAAAATGTGTGTCTCTCCCCTGTAACTTCTAAAATAAGAGAATGGTAAAACTGAAAAAAATATATGATGTACATTACCATGTAACCTTCCACCGAAAATTGGTTTGAACGAGATCTAGAAAGTAGTTTTTTTTAATACGTCACAAATCGTAAACCACCATTTACCTTTCATTCAGTCAACTCAAATATAAAAATTTAAAAAAACCATTTAATTTCATAAACATAAACCTTACGCATAAACCGTGAATACCTACAGGTTTGTACGGAACCTTCGGTGCGTGAGTCCGACTCGCACTTGGCCGGTTTTTCTTCGAATGTAAGCACTGAAAATCTAAAAGGCCTGGACAAACCACAGCCTAAAACTATCAACGAAACTCACAGCTTTCAAATCGTCCATAACCGCCATGTTTAATAAACTGGATGAGAACAGAGGATTGTCGTACTGTTCGAAGATGAAGATCAGGTCATCCATGTGCATAGGTGATAAGACACTCTCAAGGAGGCGGTACTCCTGCACCAGATCCGCCAAACAGATTGAAAGCTTGCATTTGTAAATTGCGTCGTTAAGGATCTTGCTGATGCGTTCACATTGGATGTGGCACTCCAAGTCGATTGGTGATGCCACTGGAACAAGAATATGGAAGCGTTTGTAATTTTAGTAAAGGAATTTAATCGTTTTTGAATTAATTTATGTAAATTGTTTCTATATACTGATCCTATATGGTCCAGTGCCGGACAAACACTAAAAAACAAGACATCTTAACTTATTATAAAACAAAGTCCTTCGCCATGTCTGTCTGTCTGTTCGCGATAAACTCAAAAATACTGACCGCAATTTCATGCGGTTTTCACCAATAGACAGAGTGATTCATATCGGTGTATTTATAAATTGGTTGAAATATAACGATAATTGTTGAAACTGTCGAAACAAGCTGGGAGCTTTCATCGAATTAGTGTACAATGTTACTCAAATTCTAGTTTTCTATAGGTAAGTTCTTGGATCGTTCTTAAGTTCATTACAAAACGTGAATGGATTGACATAGATAGTGTGATCACCAGTTTGTCTGCAAGATTCTCTAAGCCCATTCATTGAGAATAGATATCATCATCACCATTTCAGCTAAAAGACGTCCACTGATGGATATAGGTCTCCCCCAATTTGGGGAGGTCTGCCGTAATCGCCACGCTTGGCAGGCGGGTTGGCGATCACAGTTTGGAGGTAAAATGCATAGAGAACGCTAGGATAGATAAAGTCATGTTTATGTAGTAATGCCGTACGTCGTAGCTCCTAAGTCGTAACTAACAAGTCTGGCTGAGGATAATTCAGCAAGAATTCGTCAGGATTCTTTAACTCACCATTGTCTTGCGTGAGGTCGATCTCGCGATCAGCACTGGTGCCAGACTTCTTACTGCTGTTCCTCGAGCTTGATAATGTGGACGTAGACTGGATCGTTCCCGAAATTGAAGGAGCATCCATTTTGATTATTTATTCCTTCATTAAACTTACACTTTGTATAATTATCACAGCTTTGATTATGATACTTGTTAGTCGTTGATTCAAGTCGCGGATTTGGTTTCTATGGTAACAGTTGCTATGGCAACCAGATTGTTTATTTGTTTTTTTTTTATAGGCCGTTTATTTTTTATTTTTGCCATCTAAGTTGCTTGATAAATTACCGTAATCCTAATAAATTGAACTGAAATATTAGGTCACACAGAATTCGCCGTTACTTCTGAATAAAATATCTAAGTGGATAATAATTAATTTTTAATGGATTGGCTTTTAGAAGTTGTTACGTTTTGGTTGTATATATAAACTTTTTGTTATGTTTACGGTTCTTTTCCTCTGAGTTAACTCACTTGTTTCAATCTAAACTTTCAATAGGAATGAAAGTATTTAATTGGAACCTTTCTTGTGAGTCTCAGCACTGCCTATGTGTGTTTAACGTGTAATGACTCTGTTGAAGTACCTACGCTATTTATACTTAATTATAATAAAATAGTACATTTTGTCCGTTTGGGTGTGAGTCTGGATACCGAATGCTCCAGATTGGTGCCAAAACGGCTAAACAGATTAGGCACACAGATAGTTAAGGGATATCTAATTGCATGACAAACTAACAGTAGCAATGCCTTACATTTTCACAGTTCAGCCATATTCATTGCGTTATCATACTTATCATTCAAAATTATTCAGATTGTTTTTTTTTTTGTATTTGATAGTGTGTTACGCAATTAGGATGCTGGATTATAACAAAGGATTTTTTTAAAGGGATCTTTTAATCCCGGGAATAGCCGCAGACAAACCTAGTAATCCAAAAACATATTTTTTTTAACTAGTTGACCGGATAGACGTTGTCCCGTTTCCTAGAACTCGATTCAGGGATCCTCTCTAACACACACTCGTACAGAAGAAAAATATATATAAAGATAACAATATATGTACACATCGTCAAGGTTCCTCATAACACCATTGCTACCTTCATTAATTAGATAATCAATAAAAACAACACACCTTGTTGCCGTGTTACATCTAGTTTGTTCAATAACCGCATACCTATCCGTGCCTAGAACTGAAGCCACGACGACTTCAACATTATACGCCTTTTATTTATCGAACGTAAGGAAATTTTTAGCATTTATTACTAATTAAAATAGACGTGAAATAATTCTTCAGATGAGTATCTACTTGTTGCATATGTCAACACATACGACCATACCTTATACATTTTGTGCCCCCGTGCTTCGGGAAGCACGTTAAGCCGTTGGTCCTGCCTGCGCCTGATCTCTCTCCGGTCGTGTCGGATTGCCGTCCCATCGGACTATGAGAGTGAGAGAAAAGTGAGTGCCCCTGTGTATATGTGCACTAATATATCTCCCGCGCCGATGGCTAGTCTCCGTTGAGATTGGCTGCAATGACCGAAATACGGTCTTGTGGACTATGTATTTTATGTGTTGCAGCCAATTATTATATAATAATATTACTCTTTTCACAGCAAATAAACTAAAACTTCAAAATGGGGAAGAAGGGCAAAGTGAACAAGTTGGCTAAGATGTCGGATGAGGAACGGGCGAGGTACTTGCAGCATCGAGCCGACTTGGAGGAGGAGGCTCGCCGGAGGAAGCAAGAGCTCATTCACAGGTTCATCAAGGTCGCCGTCTTTTAAATAATCTAATTTGAAACAGTCATTTTATTTCAGTCAATGAAGAGATCCATAAATAGTTAGTAAACGGTACAAAAATATACTCTTATTATAGCGGAGGAAGTACATAATATCTACTTTGTCAGCCGCAGGATGCAATTGTGACCGAATTTTATTATACTTAGGAGTGAGGCAGTAAAATAATACGATACCTAGTGAAATAAACCAAAGGGTAACTAATTTGTTTATATCCAAATTAGAAGTTTTGGTGTTTCTACTTCACCCATAAGACTAGTCAAATGTCAAAAACTAGCAGTTTATCCAAAACCTCTTTATGTAAGGTACAGGTTGTCTTGCACCCTAATTGCGTAACATACTATCAATTTGAATCATTTTCATGTTTGAAAAATTTGTCTGCTCTGAATCGTGATTGCCTGCCGCCATTTTCAATTTGTTTTATAGACAACCGAGTGGCAGATAGCGTAGCTCAAATTTTTAGCAAACTCTAAGTACCCGCCGATTTCGATCTAGGAATGTCAACATTCTGTAACAACTCTGACTGACTTCGGGCAATCACATTTTTCCTACTTTCCAAAAATCTAGCGGTGTTATCTAATTTTACAGAACAAGCTCGACAAAGAAGAAGCCTTCAGTCGCCTGAACACAGCCAAAATAAATCAACAATGGAGATTTATATTGCGGAAGATAAAATGCAAACAAATGGCGGTGGATATCCAGGTAAACTCATTATTTATTGTTATTTTTTTATGCAGGATATTTGTGATGTCGTTCCTGCCGCTTGATTTAATGTTATGAAGAAAAATATTGCGACTGAGCATGAACTCGGGACATGCTTGGTGTTAGCTGATTCTCGCATACGATCAACGCTAAAACTGTGCGTTTATCCAGAATGGTGGGTATTGCTATCATCGTCATATGACATAACATTACATCAGGCCTTGGTTCCCCGAAAGGTTAGGTTACCTACCCATATTTTACCAGTTATGTTTCAAGTCTTGTGTAATAGGAGGCAAGCATATTTCCATCAACCGAGCACAAATGCAGACTCTGGACTGCTACCGAGAAATTCCAGATAGAAAAACCCAATAACACTTTGCCCGACCTGTACCCTAATTGCGAAACGCACAATTTATCAGAATCTGAATGGGCTTGAAGATTATTTCTAAACCATTGCGTCATTTGTTCGAATAAATTGTCGGCTCAGCAACGTAAATAACGCAATGAATGTTGTTTAACTATCAATATTAAACCAATTCCTACCGATAAAAAGTTCTGCAATTACCCCTCTGGGAATCGAAAGCAGGACCTCATGCACAGCAGTAACGCTAAGCTCTTCTAAACCAATGAGACAGATAATCCGAACATAAAACCACTTACGGGAAAAGACTAAGCCTAGGTATTACTATGTTACTATCTTATGGACGCTTTATTCTAATATAATATGTAAATCGTTTGGTCTTTCCAGAACATGCTGGCAAGTTTCAACTTCCTGATGGAGCGCAAGAACCGGTTGATAACGACGCTGATGAAGGCCACTGATGACTCCGACGAACAGCATCGCCGAGCATTCCAGGCGCATACAGAGAACGTCAGCTATTTTCTTAGTAAGACCATTTTTATTTTAGTTTTTGTAGTACATATTTCGTAGAACCTTCAGCCATCGCAAAATTTCTGCCGAAATGTAGTATTGCTGTTCCGGTTTGAAAGATATGGCTGCTACATGAGACATTAGAGCATTTTAATTTTGTTTCCATGATGGAAACTCATCTGCGAATTGCAATGCGTGTGAAAATGTTCACAGGTCCCTGTGACCACCATTTAGCATCAGGTGGACGGGTGGATCAGGTTCATACTAAACCAACAAAAAAAAAACTGCTAATTTCGGATTGCAAATAACTAGCGATCCTATTAATTTGTCCTACAAAACCAATGCGTGCTAGGTGCTAGTCGGTTCATCTCAGTAATTGAATGAATGAGTTTCGAACTCACGACCGCATTCTCCCCAGTAGGTGCCTACGGGCTTGAGCTATCGCAATTGTATCCATGAGATAAGAAGGATGGTGTTATGAAGGATGACGCAAACCTGGAACATCTATACTAATATTACAAAGCTGAAGAGTTTGTTTGTCTGT
Organism: Aporophyla nigra; assembly: GCA_947507805.1. Taxonomy (NCBI): domain Eukaryota; kingdom Metazoa; phylum Arthropoda; class Insecta; order Lepidoptera; family Noctuidae; genus Aporophyla; species Aporophyla nigra. The sequence continues at coordinate 6,684,346 of OX382305.1, forward strand.
TTGGTTGAACGCGGTAATCTCAAGAACTACTGGACCAAATTTAAAAGTTATTTTTATGTTGGGTAGCCTATTTATTGAATAAGGCTATAGGCTATATAACATAATGCTACGATCAAAAGGCGTGGAGCAACAACGAAAAATGGACGAAATCTGACAAGCATTTCGATTCGACGGGAAAGGTCAGGGAAGCAAATATTTGACGCGAGCAGAAGCTAGTGTAGAATATAATCACGATTGTTCTAAAAATGTATTAAATTACATTATTATTTTGATCATTCCAGACATAGGCTGCCAGCGCCTAGACAAGTTACAAGCGGAATATGACTACCAGAAGAACACTCTTCTAGAAAACTGGGACAGGGAAGAGATGGACTTGGTAGACAGTCAGGACAGGGCGGAGTACAAGCTGAAGCTGATTGCTTACATAAATGACAGAGACTTCCAGGCTATGAAGAAGAGCATAGAAATGCAGAGGGCTACAGAGAAAAATGATGCTAGGCTTGAAGTAAGGGAGATCTCTATATCTGTTTAAAATAGTGTGGTGTTTGTGAACTTAGGGTAGTAGGGAACCTGCCAGAGTCACGAGATTTGTTCTTAAGAGTTACCGTGGCCCTGGCATAGGCAACTGAAGGAACACGGGTGGCTTTTAGTCAGTAAAAGTCTGACACGCCCTCCCACTCCGCCCAGTGCGGGCGACGTCATTTGGTGATTACCCACACAAAAAAAAAGGTTGTAGGCATCTTTAGAATAAAAGCTCTTTAATGGTTTGAAAAGGCTATGTAGTTTGATGAGTGTATTGTTTTAACATTGTTTAAAGAAATGCGCTAAAACAGCCCGTGAAATACAAATTTTCTTAGGTTTTTTGAAATTTGCAGGTCAGTATCGGGTTTTATGTTGAGTAATGACTTGTTCACGAAATATTAATTCAGTGGAATTGAAAGAACTTGGATTTGGATTGATAATATTATTATACCGTTTATAATTCTGTAAAGCCATGTTTTTAATGGTCGCTTTAATCGCCATTCAACCTGACACCGACTTGCAAACTATAAAAGACGTAAGAAAAATGGAATTACGCGGGCTTCCGTGACGCTTCCCTCTTAGAGGCATTACTTAGCACATAAAGGTAGATACCTTATTCGGATTTTCACATTCATTGTTCAACTGGAACTGCATCTATGTTAGAATAAATTAAAGAAACTATCTATATACTCAAACAGCGTTTATTGTTAAATATAATAAAATAAAGCATAATCATAAAAACTGCAGGTATAGCTAGAACTTCAAGTCGTCCTTCCAGTCGTCGCAGTTAGCTCGGCCCTTTTCCGACAGACATATTAGCAAGTTCTTGGAGAATTCACATTTATCTTCTGTATTTTCTGCAATAGCAATTAAAGAATCATAGGGTTCATCTTGAAAAACACAAGAACTTTAAGAAAAGTGTGAGTACCATCGACACGAAAAGAAGAACAAGAACAAACATTTCACTTATAAAGTTACCGAATTATTGGCACATCTTTTGCTTGCTCTCATTTTTGAAGCCAGGTAGCTATAGAGAAGGTCAGAAATAAAAGGGATGGCCATGGGGCATCACAATAGAACAATGAACTACAAAGTAGCGAAGTAAAAGTTTCTAATACATCTTTAGGGGGTCATGGAATAAAAGTCATGGGACAAACAAAGAGATTGAAGTTGACCTTGGTCTATTCAATCTTTAACCGTTAGCTATAAGTATGAAAACTATGAAATCCACAGAAGTAGTTACCATTATCCAAAATCTGGAAGCACTCTTCAATGGATTCTTGCAGAAAATCCCTAAGATCTTCGTTCTTAACATCCTTGGTGATAGCATGCGTCACTAGATATCTATCTGGCATTCCATCCTCCGCTGTCTAAGTAAATTAAGGAATTAATCTCAACAGCTGCTTCGTGGCTCATTGAACCAGTTAAAGACAATTAGCGGCAGAGAGTCTTAATTAACAAAATAGATGGGTTCATTTGTTTCTCGATGGTTAATATTTTGATGAGCACTTATATAGAGTAGCTGGTATATCGACAGTATCGACCCACATACAACTATTAAGTGTTACCATGGATTTAGAACATGATTCTAAACCCCCTGCGATTTTTTTACATATTTTTCGATTTAAAAAACAATGCTATTCCATATCTTTTGAACCACGTTGGTATTACACTAGGAGGTCTAAAATCATGTGCTGATTTCATGGTTACAGTTTGTGCACCGATCTCTCTCTCCCTGCCTCCCAATATACAGCGGCTGGTCTAAGGAATTACCAGAGTCCAGAACAATTGACAGACAATAATAGAATTTTTTACAGTTCTGTAGGTATATGGCATTGTGCGACGGCGGTTTCGGATAACTTATATTCATTGAGTGTAACCTAGTAAATTATCAAAAGTCAATATGTGATTTGTTCATCAAACTATGGTAAAATACGTACCATCTCTAATTCCTCCAAGAAGCAGTGCAGCGCACACGCTTTATTATCACTTTCCTTACTGGAGTTATTCTCAGTGTTGTTCTTCTCTTCTGAGCGGAAGCTATCTTCGTAGCCCGAGATTTTATGGCTGTTCGGATTGTACTGACTTCTTTGCCCTGAGTTTTCTGGACGCCTCTCCCTTTTATATCTCCTCATCGACGGGGTCGTAGAGTAATAATTGTTATATTGGCCTTTGCCCATGTCCTGGTAAAATACAAAGTTAAATCATAATGTTTCAACAATTTCTGTAAAAGAATACACTACAATATTTAGGAAATAAAATACTCACGCCTCCGTATTCGCTGCTCTGAGGGAAGTCTTCTCTTCCATTGACATTATCATCCCTGCCATACTTATCATCGCGAGTCCCCATCATATCATTCCTGTTATTTTTACCTCCCATTCTACTTTGCCCACCCGATCTATCATTGTTACTGCTCATTCTGTCATCATTTCTGTTCTTTCTATCATCATTTCTATCCATCTTATCATCGCTCCTACCAATCATGTCATCTCTATCTCTCATACTACTGCCTCCTTTTCTATCTTTACCATTCGTTCTATCATCTCTGCTATTTTTATTTTCTTTACTACCCATAGTGCGACCTCGTTCCCAGTCACTCTTTTGTATTTGACTACGTGGCTCCTTATAGTCTTGCTCAGAATTTCCTTTGCTTGAATTATTTCTATCTTGCATCTTCAAGCATTTCTTGTAAATGTTTTTCAGCTCGGCTTCTTTCGGTCCACCGCTTGACCGACAGTTCAAAGCCTGTGCAAGATAAATATTAATGCTATTTAGTACCTATTGACTGGTCTGATAGTCTAGTGGTTAGTGACCCTTACTGCTAAGACTGAGGTCGTGGGTTCGATTTCCACTCAGGACAAATCTTTGTGTGATGAGGACAATCATTTGTTCTGTGTCTGGGTGTTATTTATCTATGATATGTATGTATTTAGAAATATATAAGTATATTTATCAGTTGTCTGGTTACCATAGTACAGGCTGTGCCTAGTTTGGGATCAGATAACAGTATGTTAGTTGTCCTAAGATATATTATTATATTGTGTCTATACTACCCTTAAGGAAAGATAGTAGGTACGATCATGTGAGCTAACTGATGATCCCATACCCATCAGTTTTATTATATTGGCTTACTTAAGTCACTTTACAGGAGATAAGCCTCTCAATTACAAATGGAATAAATAACCATACACAAGAGAATGTTGCTGCCCATGCGATCTTCTCTTATCTAACAACACCCAAGGAGGATGCACCACAAGAAACTGCCATAGTTAGGTTTCTTATCAACTTTCATGTTCATAAATTAAAATAATACTAATTGCTACTCACATAGCTTTCCACGAGTATTAAACAGAATATCAGCACGTGGTACTTGACGAGGCACATGGTCGTAGCGGCTGCAACTCTGACAATGTCGCTTGCTGGTCAAGCCACACCGTATTTATGATAACGGCGTCCACGCACCACTTCCCGCAGACACAAGAGGTGACAAGCTTCATCCAAATATGATATGCGTACCTACTGTAAATTATTGCGCTTTTGAATTAGATGGACTCGATAATTATATGGTGTTTTTTTTTATTTTTATCGCTTTCTCTCCTTATTTTTACATGTATAATCATCAGCCAATAATAATAATTTCCCACCGTATATCATTATATGTGCCTCCTCTCTGTGTGAGGGAGTGAATCTTTTCCTGGTTCCAAAGATTTGTTTAATCTTTGCTCATTTTGTAGCCTTATCTATGAAGAAAGGTCCTCTAAAATCCGCTTGAGCAAAGACAACATCCTCTAATTCTAGGTGTAAACCATCCTTTTTCACCCAACTTCCACAATCATTCCTACATTCTGTATACGTTGCAGGAACATTTCGATCTTCCCATAAATATGTGTAAAATTTCCATAAATCCTGCTCCATATTAGGTACATCATAGTTACTGGACTCATGCAGTATCATATCAAACAATGGTCATCAGTCATCGGTCACGCCTGTCAAGCTGTCAACCTACATGGTCGGATGTTCGGATCAGAGCCACTAATTACAGGAAAACCTCGTGTGGTCAATTGGAAATCGCAATATTATATCACCACAATAACAACTATATCACAATATGAGGACCTACGAAGCTACTTGTTGTGTTGTTCAGGGACTGTTTATAATGTCTATTTAGTTGTCTCATTTAGATTATATCTAATTTGTTTGTTAGTGTGTTTTGCTACGTCATTATTTTTGCCATACCACCATACATTCATGTCATCTACAGCTAATACAATCATGGGACTCCTGATCGCTTTAATTCAATGAATTTGACGCTCCAAATTGTATAGCCATGGAGAATTTCAATCTCCGGTGTTTTGGTAGCCACCTTTCTGGTGATTAATAATAATTGATACATAATTCTCGCTACAGTCCGAATTTTTGCCTACTCTCTGGATTTTCTCAATTTAAATAAACTGTGTGGGCATCAATTTACAATAGTAGTTGTACCACCTTACAGATCCTTCATCAACTTTTTCTTTTACTTCTTGAGGAAAAATCCATTCTTTTATTTTTACTGAAGCGGCTGAGATTTTTAGTTTACTTCTCAGCTGCCATGACAGCCACTAAAGCACTTGTTAAAGCTTTAATTTCTGTTACAGCACGAGGAAGAACTTCGTAGCCTCAGCGTCCCGAAGCAGCTGGAAGTCGAGATGTACTGGAGCAAGCTCCGCGAGGTGTACACTGCATACCAGGAGGAGCACAACCCCATCATGAGCCACTACCACAGCCTACGAGAGAAAGACGACTTCTACCAGAAGGAAATCGCCAGGAACGACTTCCAGATACAACTTGCTACTGTAAGAAGTTGCTTAGACTTTAATACCCAGACTCGTTTGAAAATATTCGAGGGGAAACACAATCAGTCTCACTTAAAATCATGGGCTAATTTTAGACCCAGATGCAGCAAACCGTTTTTTTTAATTTCGAACTTAGTTCCTACAAAGTAAAAGTTAATACGTAAGGTGTGTGTACAACTACTTCTAAATTGTCAATTTTGTTTTGAAAACTTTATACACGTTGGAATAAGTTTTTGAAATACCAAAACTGGCCCGAAACTTTAAGTTTGGATCAAAATTAGAAAGACTAATTTTGTAATGAGATGACACGGAATACGTTGTTCTTCTATAAAACGCCAAGCATTAACTGTTACAAGGATTCAGTCGAAAGTCCATTATACTTGGATACCTACTAAGATTGCTTAACTTAGCGTTTCTTTGACGTAAATCTAAGCAGGGTTGTTACCTATTTCCGTAGGGCACGCGACATCATTAGTTCACGTTTCGGTTGGCTTAGGCTTAAATGCATAGTGAACACGGATGAACCTTAATAAAGGGCCACGAACCAAAAAATCACATCAAATTAAATCCAAACAAAAAAAAATATGATTTAGTCAGGTACCGCTACATAGCGTGACAAAATGTAATTAACAGACAAGAGACGAATATAAGATGGAGCTCATGACTTGAATTTGCTGCTACGTTTATTACATTTAGTGGTAATCATTTCAATGACAATGACACAACAGACAATCAATTTGAATATCTTTAGGAAGACAGCTTCCATTCACAGACTTTTTATACTGAGTCACGCATTTTATCACGGGTTTTGCTACCAAACTGTGATAAAAATTTGTGACTCAAGCCTATCACAGATGCCGTGCTCGCTCCGCTGCAGACTCCTTGTACCTTCTCGATACCGATGTCACTTAGCTACGACAAAACTTATTCGTTCAATCGTAGGATTCATAAGGCTACAACTTTATTATTAGAATACTTAAACTATTTTCAATATAACTTTCTATCTTTATTGACATCAAGGAATACAATAACCTTGCATTTTCAGGAGAACTTGTTAAACTTGCAACACGAATGGCAGAAGACGACCAGTACGATGACAGACAAGCTGTCACGTATGGCAAACCGCAAGGAGGAGCTGGCAAGGCAGTACCTCCAGATGAAGAGGGACTCTAAGATCGAGAGGAGCAAGGGCAGCCAGCAGCTCAACGTCATGGTTAATGCCAGCCAGGATGTTATAAAGGTTCCACTCTATTGTTTTCATAAATATCCATGCAAAACCGCATCCAATCTTTGATGTCAAAGCCTTTGTTTGAGCGCCAGCCATTGCCAGTGGCCATTAGCAGCGTTTGAGTGGCATTTGATTGGCAACTAGAGGTTAATGTTCGACCTTTAAATTAACCTGTTAATTTTGCAACACAATTTAGGCATTGGAACTGAAAGTGATGTAGGTACCTACTCTTCCTACTCTTTCCCAAAGCTTCGCAATAAAGAGGTGGTATCTCGAAGCTAACCTTAAACCCTAAAGTCCCTTATACCGACACCTTTAGCTATAAGCAATCAAAACTGCAAAACGCCCTTGGTATGAAGTAGGTATACCTACGCAGATGGATGACAATAATAAGTCGGATATTTTTTATTCGACAAAAATACTGATCCACTTTTCAGCATCTTGAAGACATGCATGCAAAAATGAACAAAGTGCTGCAACTGGCCGAAATCTGCAGTAAATACGAACATGCAGGCGATGAGCTGACCAAAGACTTTGAGTATGATCTCGATTCGGTCGACTTCGAACACCTGGATAAAGCTATGATCGTAAGTAGTGTGAATAAAATTATTGGATAGCTCTAGTCGCAAGTGCGATTGATGCAGGTCGCTTGCCCACTATTGTTTACACCTATGCTTATAAACATGAGCGTTAAACATATACACTAAATGTTCCTAGTACCTATACCTGTGGGCAATGTAGGTAGGTACTATTCAGATTCCCCATTCGGGGATGCAGACGTGATGGTGTTTTTACACGAATGTCTTAGAAGCAGGGTAATGTTTGTGATGAATATGTAGGGTGTATTTTTAACTATTAGGCAGACGCTGGTTGGACAGTTCAGCTACTTGTAGGTCTATATCCCCGTCTTACACAGTGTCGTATTTTAACTCAATAGCTGTATTATTAATCCTATTATTGCTAATATTTAATTGTCATAGGATGAATGCAAGGAATACAGTAAAATGGACAAGTTCCTCCTCAAAGTGAACAGAGCGAAGGTACAGACTATTTGTCTGAGGACCGAGAAAGCCAAGCTGGTCAAGGAGAACATTCAGCTGAAGAACTACATCAAGAGATACCTGACGGACCTGGCTCTGAAGGGCAAGGACCGGCCGTTCAGCATGAGGATAAGGACGGAGGTGCCGAAGATCGATACCAAGGCGTTGTATGTATTGTTTATCATTTTCAAACACCAAACCGATGTATATATCTACAGGGTGGCATCATCGACGCGCAAACTGTAACCATAAATTCGGCATATAATTTTAGACCCCCTAGTGTAGACACCTTTCGTCGGTTAACAAAAAAAAAAATGCTCTTTCATAGAAAACTGCAATACCTGAAACGTCGCGGTAAAACTGTATGTAACAGCATTTTTTTTTATTATTATTTAACTGACGAATACTTTCAACGCAAGCTCAAAATCATATAAAGAATCCATGATAACAGACAGCGATTCGATATCCCTGCCAGTCCTGCCACTGTATAGCGCAATACGATCAGAGTTCTTGTTTCATAATTTAATCTAACGACATAATTTAACGAGTTAGCTTCATCATCATCCGCAGCCCCCTTTTCCCGCTAACCTGGCATACAGGCATCTTTTATTGTGCCAATCTCCACGCCTCGTGTAGGTAAGTTCTATCCACAATAGCAACGATGTCTATGGAGAGGAAATTATCGAACAGTTTGCTTCAAAGGGGCACGAATTCAAATATTCAGAGATGAACTGATGAGCTACTGTTAAAAAAATAGAAACGATTCACGATACGATCAATAAACATTAAATCCTAAATCTGTCTGCCTAGGAATCGTCCAGTAACTTGCATAGAAGGTGCATTATCGAACGCGGTGCAGCATGAGAAGCGCATGCGTACCTTCGAGCAACGCAACCGGGACAGCGACATCAGGGCGTACCCTCGTGTGCAGTGCTGGATGCAGTCGGCATAAACCTGTACCTGTCTTCAATGTTTTGCAGGAGTCTTAGGTGTAGAACCTCCTTTGCTGATTTTTACCAATTAGAATTTACTTATAGGCATTTTGAAACTGTATTGGTTTTTATGTATAAACTCTCCTGCAAGTAGGTAGATATTGGTTGGAGTTGCATCACATCACAAACTTGCAATGTAATGTTGATGTGATCCAAACATTAATTTTAGGTGCATATTTTTTTATTAATTAAATCAATTTAACGATCATTAATTAATTATTAAGAATAATCATTTAGCATTACAAAGTACTTTTTATGCATGTTATTTGATAATCTTTTTTGTATTTTTCAAGCGACATAGAATTAATTAATTATAATAAGCCAAAAATTGTGTCAATTATATTTTTACAGAACTTAAATATGTGCTGGTAATACCTAAAAATCAAAAAGTACCTTCATATTAGTAAACCAGATGTTTAATTTAAGTATTTAAATTAGGTAATTACTGTTTCCAACATATTAAACAAAAACATATAACATAGCATGATCTAATCAGCCTATAATGTTCCCACTGCTGGGAGACAGGCTGCCTCTCTTCGAGAAGAAGTGGGCTGTAAACTACCACGTGGGCCCACTGGAGGGTTGAAATAATCATAAGGAATTCATGAAATAAAACGGTATGAATTATGTAAAATACTTATATTATGTAAAACTATCAATATTAAATTAGAAAATGTACAAAATGCCAATTCAATTGGCGAAATACTTGTGCTTCTTATTGTAACATTGATCACTATGAGACTGTATGTATAAAAAAAAAAGATCTAAGGGGCATTCAGTTCAAAAGTGATGCATTACATCAGGGCTGTCCAGACAACGGCCCGCGGGCCGCATGCGGCCTGCGGGCCCTTGTCTGGATTACTATTATTAGATTAATTAATTAATTAAGAACCAATAAACGTATAAAGAAATGGTTACCCTGTTTAATTTTGTTGTAATTTTTTTTTAACTTGAAAACTGAAAATATGTTTCTGCGGCCCTCCAGCTTTTGTAGTAAATTTAATTAGCCCGCGAAGGTATGTAGCTTGGACAGCCCTGCATTACATGACAAATACAATGGCAGTAGTATATTATCACATGTGATGTTTGTACATTTTTATAAATTTCCGCTAATAGTGGCTGCTAAATGTGAAGAATCAGTTGCCCTACTAGATTGTTGTCCAGAGGGGTAATCGCAGAACTTTTTATTGGTAGGAATTGGTTTAATATTCATAGTTAAACAAGTTAAACATTAATTGCGTTATTTACGTTGCTGAGCCACAGTTTAGAAATAATCTTCAATCCCATTCAGATTCTGATAAATTGTGCATTTCGCAATTAGGGTGCAGGTCACTACAAAAATTATGTTATGCTATACATACACATAAGTTTTACATCAAAAAGTTCCTCCTACATTTACAAAGTACAATGTGAAAGTTTGTTACATAATCATGCGGAAACGCCTTAATAGATTTAGATGAAATTTGGCACACTAATACTCTATAATAATATCCTAGATTAACACATGCAATACTTCCGAACCCAGTAAACACAGCTGTCATGGGCACCATCATACAGTGCCTCTGGTTTAATCAACAATGATAATCCATTTACAACAAGTTTAGTAACAGGTTACTAGGAAATGCTTCTTCAAACAAAGATATTACATATCAGAAAGCATATTTTTAACATAATATTTACCTTCATATTATTAAGGACTTTCATCTTAGTTTATCTTGTGATCTTAACACGTTCCCTGTCCCAGTACAAAGTTTTAAAATGTATTCGTACGTCCACCTACAATCTCGCCCTAACTAGAACATTTAACTGGCAACATTTTAAGGTGGCTCTTTTAAATTTTCGGTAGCCTTGTTATCTAACCATACATCCATGAGAATCTTTTTCCTCGTATTCATACGTCCAGTCAAATAAAAAACATCAATTTTTTTTTTTGGATCATGACTCCAACTGGAGTCATGGACGTATGAGTTTGGTACAAATGTGACTCCCTTTGGAGTCATTGGACAGTGAACGTGTTAATACCTATAATGGTTTGCATGAAAACATTTATTTCCAGCGGTAAGTCATGGAATATACGATAGTGGAGCTTCATCAGAATAGGTAGGTAAATGAGTTTGTATTATAAAATTGGAATGCCTCTTTACATTGATTTTATTGTTTTAAAAATAACAACCGCCATCCATCTTAAAAATAAACTTATTCTAATAACCTCAGTAGTTTTGATCCATTGGCACTACACCAGCCATAGAATTAGAAGAATCATCGCCCAAGTTCCAAGGGTCGTCGATAGCCACCAGCAACCTCGCCAACGCTTTGTGCCCATCCAGATCAATATTCTTTGTTATTTCTTCATTGAATGGAACATATTCATCACACAGCAATGTCTTTCCCTGCGAAACGCCGTAAATCTCGTACCAACCTTCTAAAGGCTCATTCAGAGGTCTTTTCAATTTTATAAGAATCTCCTGTTCATCCACAGTTTTTACATAAAAACCTTCGCTAGCAGAAACTTTGGTGACTTTTCCCCAAAGTGCCACTTTCGCGCCAACTTTACCGAGGTTACCGCCTGTCACGTACGGAACGAACTCATCGTTGTCGGGATACTGGTTGTCTTCGAAATCATCGTGGTCTCCCATTTTTGAAATTGTCTAGGTAAGTTGAAGATTGATAGATTGTACTGTTGAATAGGAATCAGGAAAAAATTATCACTCTGCGGAACTCAACAGGAATCGACTTGTTTTGTTTGACAGTAATGACAGCACTTGACAGATTCACATTCCGAGTTCACACTTTTGACAATTAGGGCGAGCGCGCACTGCCTTGCGGTGCGTTTATTCTACCGCACGGTAGAATAAACGCAGTCATGGGTCCGCGCACTGCGGTGGAAAAAACGCACGTTTTGTCATTCAAGTTACAACTGTGAAGCCCACACCACACGTCGTTATGGACAAGAGTCGCTATCTGCATATGTCTATACTAATATTATAAAGCTGAAGAGTTTGTTTATTTGAACGCACTAATCTCAAGAACTACTGAAAAATTAATTAATGTTTGGTAGCCCATTTATCGAGGAAGGCTTTAGACTATGTAACATCACGCTGCGGTCAATAGGAGCGGAGTATCAATGATAAATATTGCAAAAATGGAGGAAAGTTATTCCTTTTGAGAGCTGCGCTGCGTAAACAACGGTTACAGTAACGTAGCAATGATTTATGACGAAATTGTTCCTGTTGAAAAATTCTAGAAAAAAAATCATGATAACATTATGTCTATCTTTTAAGGTTGGCTCACTATAACGTTTTTAACTGTAATCAAATCATTAAGCTGACGAGGGGAGTCGGGGCTGCAAGAAATTTAACGCGGACAAAGTCGCGGGCAGAAGCTAGTCTTATAATAGTTTGTTAAGAATTGCTGGTCCTGAAATTCTGCGATTGACTCTCGCACCGCCGCGCGCCGTGCCGCCGCCGTCGCCGGACAAACGCTAAGTAACGACATATCTATGTCGCAACCCAACAGCAACTGAGCGTGTCTCAGTGCGTTTATTTCACCGCAGTGCGCGGTACTTCTTAGAACTCTATGCGATACAAAAATTTGTGCGGTAGAATCACCGCAAATTTGCAGCGATGACTCTACCGCATGCGTTTATTTCACCGCAGTGCGCGCACTTCTATGACATTTCATACTTCACAAATTATGCGGTAACAAAACGCATGGCAGTGCGCGCTCGCCCTTAATTAAAAATCATAGACTTTTTTTTTTTTGGTTCTTTTCGTCCCTCTTTGGGACAGGCAAAGGAAAAATCATAGACTAATAGCCTAAGCAACTACAGACCATAATGGTCTATCTATAGTTGTTTGTAACTTTTAAGACAAAAAACAAAAATATTAACCGGTGAAAATACAAACCGAAAAATAAACTTTCTAAAGTACGCTTTTAGTCCAACTAACCCGACAAAATGTATGTGAGTAACTAATATGAGACGGTAGCAAAGAAACAACAACAGGTTTTTATAACTTACTTAATTAATGACTTTTCCAAAAAAACATCTGAGATCGATAAAAATCAACGATCTGTTTATCGGTAGGTACCTGCGGATTAAAGTAGTTGTCGGCGGCTGACGTTTTTTTTTATGCATTTTTAAACTTGATCCATTCCTTCAAGGACAGATGGTGGATTAAAGTAGTTGTCGGAGGCTGACGTTTTTTTTTTATGCATTTTTAAACTTGATCCATTCCTTCAAGGACAGGTGTAATGTTTTTATAATCAGTAATTGGAATAGGTAGAGCTAATGTGCCTAAAGTTTAAAGAACAGAGACAAAGAGTGGGCACTTCCTTAAGACAATTTTTTTTTTCGAAATATTTGTTCCCAATTTCGGAATATCACCTAAGGTGAATGCTCCAACCAGCCCCCGAAATTCAAAATTTCTTGCGTGTTTTGCAATTTGCAGGCCAGTGCTATACTCCATTTGTTTAGGTAGTTAACTAAATGTAAACAATCTTAATATGTCTTTTATCTAAAAAAAACTGTCTAAAAATTGAATCTAAAAATGTTTACAATTAGGTATTTACTAAAACCGATGTTAGGTAAGTAACTTAATTTAAATAATATTTGTTGGTCTTTTATACGATTTATTTTATATAAAAAGACATATCAAGATTGTTTACCTTTAGTTAACTACCTAAACAAATGGAGTATAGGTTGTATGTTGATTCAAATATTATTCGCGTCTGTAAGACGTATGTAGTTATAGAATATTAGAAAATATATTGGTGATTTTGATGAATATAATTCTGTAACTACATAATTATGTCTTACAGGCGCGAATAATATTTACCTTAAGGACAACTAAAGTACTGGTACTCAGCTGCATCCGGTTAGACAGGAAGCCAACCCTAACATAGTTGGGAAAAGGGTAGGCAGATGAATGACTAAGTACAACTAAAATTAATAACATAAAACAACTATCAAATTCATATCCTGTTTCTGTTTTAAAAAAAGAGTATGCCCGATTTTTATAGTTAAAAAAAAAATAAAGGTAAAATGATCAGTGGTTATATTGATACTTGAGCGGCTAGGTATACACTATACGTTTGGAGTGAACGTGGCCTAACCTCAGTGTCAGTTTCTCTCACACTACGTATTCAATCGTGGCTGCAATAATGCTAGATACAGATGCAGCGAGTTTAGTCGCCGGCGGTGATTTAAAGCAATTTTGTACATGCATACAGGATTGGAGGCGTTTGTCTCTTCACTAATCCAGGGCCAATCGGAGCGCCGAATACGGTCGACGCGTACAGTCCAGATGATTAATGGAAACACATGAGCGCCTCTGGTCGCTGCATATATCTAGTCACGCACTCACTCCACACCAACTCAATTTTTCACTCACACCAACGTTTAATTTCCAGCTGTACTTGCTTCTCGTTAGTCACCCTCATTGGGACAGCTGCCTAAGATACATTTTGTGACAGGGTTTGATAATTACTGTAGTAAATAAAAGTAGCATAGCAAAATGAAAATATTTATTTGCGCTTATTTACATTATCCCTTAGAACTAAAACATTGTAGGCACACTAGGCGAAGTGGTCCTCTCGGTCAGCCGCGAGCGTGGGTGCGGCGGCGTCCTCCATGGCGGCGAAGTTCATGAAGTGCGCCGGCCGGTGCACCTCGTGGTAGAACTCGCGCGGGTTGCCGAGCTGCACGCCGTACTTCATGTTGGGGTCGTGGCGGACACCTGGGGGAAGAAAATTGTTGTAGCTACAGTAAGCGATAGGTTGGACAACGAGAATTTTCATATTCATGCACGTAAGTTCTGGTGTTTGGAGCAGTGGTGGCCACTGGGCCACTGGGTGACGCCACACCACTGGGTGACGCCCGCGACTTACGAGTAGTAAGTTGAGAGTTCGAAGCAGCAGGCGCTTTACTTTGTATAAATTATTTCATCACCACTCTCACCATGGTGAAGGAAAACATCGTGAGAAAACCGGCTTGTCTTAGAACCAAAAATTTGAAGACATAAAAGAAAGAAAGAAAGAAAATACGTTTATTTGCGGCAAACATGACGCACAGAAAGATCAGAGGTATATACAGACATAAAAATAAAGTGTGGGAAAACATGCGTCACATCCACGCAAAACGGCCATCACTCAGCATAATGCTGTGACCCTATACACAGACAGAGTCCCAGCACTGGTTTTCAGTGTAATGAAATGAAATGATTGGTACATGTGACATCTACCAATCTGCACTGGGCTCGCATGGTGGATTATGGCCCACTCCCTCTCACCGAGAGGAGGCCTGTGTCCCAGCCGTGGGAAAATTATAGGCTGCTGATGAATTTCTGATTTTTTAAATCCTCTAACTAGCATATCATCGTTATGCTTCGGCTTGTTATAGACATTAAAAACCATTAAAAATCGGCATTAAAAAAAAACACACATACCCATGAAATTGTAATTCCAGCTTCCTTGCGATGGAACCATGAAGTAACCAAGGAATCTGTCGGACAGCAGCATCTGAACCCTCTCGTAGTGGCTGGGCAGGTATCCCTTGGGGTTGTTTCCCCGGTCAGTGTTGCGCGCGCCCCACTCGTACCCGCTGGGGGTGAGCTTGTACGCCGTGAGGGAACAGGAGCCCGGCGTGAACGAACACGTGATTATGATCGTCTTCTCGCCGTCCCAAGTCGGATTCTCTGCCATTATTTTTGCGTGAGTTGTAATGTCCTGTGGATGGATAAATATTTTAGCCACGATTGCATGTCATGAGTTGTACCTTTTTGTGGGTATTGTAATAGGGAATATACATGTAATATAAAACAGTAAATATACATTGTATAAGAACGAAGTCAAGAAACGTATTGCTATTTTTTTTTAATAACGCAACAGTAACGTACGTTTGAACTGTAGTAGAGAATTGTTAAATATAATAATATTTATGCGCGAGCGCGGGGTGCTTACCTGCGGCGACAGCTGCGGCAGCGCGTTGGGCTGCGTGTGCATCCAGCCCAGCGGCTGCAGGTGCGCGAGCGCGGGGTGCTTACCTGCGGCGACAGCTGCGGCAGCTCGTTGGGCTGCGTGTGCATCCAGCCCAGCGGCTGCAGGTGCGCGAGCGCGGGGTGCTTACCTGCGGCGACAGCTGCGGCAGCTCGTTGGGCTGCGTGTGCATCCAGCCCAGCGGCTGCAGGTGCGCGAGCGCGGGGTGCTTACCTGCGGCGACAGCTGCGGCAGCTCGTTGGGCTGCGTGTGCATCCAGCCCAGCGGCTGCAGGTGCGCGAGCGCGGGGTGCTTACCTGCGGCGACAGCTGCGGCAGCTCGTTGGGCTGCGTGTGCATCCAGCCCAGCGGCTGCAGGTGCGCGAGCGCGGGGTGCTTACCTGCGGCGACAGCTGCGGCAGCTCGTTGGGCTGCGTGTGCATCCAGCCCAGCGGCTGCAGGTGCGCGAGCGCGGGGTGCTTACCTGCGGCGACAGCTGCGGCAGCTCGTTGGGCTGCGTGTGCATCCAGCCCAGCGGCTGCAGGTGCGCGAGCGCGGGGTGCTTACCTGCGGCGACAGCTGCGGCAGCTCGTTGGGCTGCGTGTGCATCCAGCCCAGCGGCTGCAGGTGCGCGAGCGCGGGGTGCTTACCTGCGGCGACAGCTGCGGCAGCTCGTTGGGCTGCGTGTGCATCCAGCCCAGCGGCTGCAGGTGCGCGAGCGCGGGGTGCTTACCTGCGGCGACAGCTGCGGCAGCTCGTTGGGCTGCGTGTGCATCCAGCCCAGCGGCTGCAGGTGCGCGAGCGCGGGGTGCTTACCTGCGGCGACAGCTGCGGCAGCTCGTTGGGCTGCGTGTGCATCCAGCCCAGCGGCTGCAGGTGCGCGAGCGCGGGGTGCTTACCTGCGGCGACAGCTGCGGCAGCTCGTTGGGCTGCGTGTGCATCCAGCCCAGCGGCTGCAGGTGCGCGAGCGCGGGGTGCTTACCTGCGGCGACAGCTGCGGCAGCTCGTTGGGCTGCGTGTGCATCCAGCCCAGCGGCTGCAGGTGCGCGAGCGCGGGGTGCTTACCTGCGGCGACAGCTGCGGCAGCTCGTTGGGCTGCGTGTGCATCCAGCCCAGCGGCTGCAGGTGCGCGAGCGCGGGGTGCTTACCTGCGGCGACAGCTGCGGCAGCTCGTTGGGCTGCGTGTGCATCCAGCCCAGCGGCTGCAGGTGCGCGAGCGCGGGGTGCTTACCTGCGGCGACAGCTGCGGCAGCTCGTTGGGCTGCGTGTGCATCCAGCCCAGCGGCTGCAGGTGCGCGAGCGCGGGGTGCTTGGGCAGGTGGCGCGGCAGGTGCACCTGCTGGTGCGTGCCCCACTGCGGCGCCACCACGGCGCACTGCACCTCGCGCACCATCGGGTTGTCGGCCGGCGACGTGCCGTACAGGTAGCACGCGATCTGAGGGACAAACCATTCAGCTCACTTTTAAACATTTACAGTTACGGGACAGTCAGATAGCCCTGAAGGAAGCCCTGTGCCAATTGCTCACCTAAAATCCTAATTTACTCTTAAACGATACAGTCATGTTAAACAAAATATCTTTTGTCACCCATTTCTTCACTTACGCAACCACACAACCTCACGATTAATGTGACGAATAAATAATCATCCGCTACATGTCGAAAACTGCTAAAAGGGTAGGTAGATCAGGGAGAGCAGAGAACCTACGCGCGAGCCACAAAAATCATTCTTGCGCGGCTGGCCGTACCAATCTGCTTACCCCCCCTCTAAAAACGTGACAAATGAAGAGGCCGTCCTCAAAGACAAACCTAGAAAACCTGTTATTCGACACGGACTCGACGACATCACTCCCTGCCTTCCGCAGATACCCAAGAGTAGCTCAAAACACCGTGCTTATAAGATGTGAGGACAACATCTGGCTGACCTAGAACGTATCCGATATAAGACTCCCAAACGCCTGACCTCACACTAATGATACTAACACAAACCAGTTGCCCACCCGTTTCCGAGCCTCGCTTTTCGTTACAAAGGCAACGTAACCCGGCTCCGAACCTGTATTCCTGATCCGATCCATTAGAATATTTGTTACGACATTGTCAGGTGGTGTGGTGTGGTGTGTCACTGTACAGAGCAACTACCGTCGGTGGCGAAAACTACGAGACTCTAAGTGTGCCACTAGAAGAAACTAAAAAGTTCCTCACCCGAGAGCGACGGATATCGTTCCTTCTTGGGTTGATATACGTACGCTTCTGGCCCATGACCCAACCTTCTGACAATAAGACCGACAGCACGGACATGAAGACGACATTACCGACACAGACTAACGACTCGGACATTGCCCAACTTGGTGAACTCATGGCCTGAGCGGCGACGACGAGGACACCATACCGCCAGTATCACGTATGGCGTACGTATTTGTCGCCGGGCGATCGACACGATGACTATTTCAGAGTGGAAAACGTGGAGAGACTATCCGATGTATCCATCTTCGACTAACTACAACGCCGTCATCGTTCTTAAACATCATACAAACCAACCTCTAACATAACTAAGACTACCATGGCTAGCTTTTACGCAGGATATTGGAGGTAAAGCCCGAACTATTGCGCATAAACTATTATAATACCTAATCTTAGGACCATGCATGCTGTAAACTAAAGACGCCAAAAACCAACAACCCTGATACTAGATTTCCAGGTAGAACGCTGAACTTAGTAAACTCAGAGATGCACGCAATTCAACAGAGAAGCAAATAAGAGCTGCCAGAAGCACAACACGGCGGAAATTATGTGAATCCATGAAGACCAATAATGAAGTTGCAAGATAAGGAAAATCCTATCAACTGATCAGGATCTCGTGCCAGTACGCCGAAAAAACCCGATAACTCATACATACTAATTGACCACGAAACCAGTAAGGTCCTCACGAGACTCACTTCCCCAACTGTAAAATCTTAGAGGGCAGGACGTGGGAAGCTGAACCAGATTGCCCCCTAACGGATCAAGCCTGGTCTAGAGCCCACAGTATAGTAACAGAAGACCGGATGTGGGCTATTAATACTTTTCAGCCCTATAAGTTTGCAGGCAATGCAGGCCTACTGCAATGGGGGATTGATCGTTTGACACCATGCCTGGTGAAGACCTATCGGGCCTGCATAACATTTAGATACAACCCCTAGCATGGCAGGCAGTGAAAGTCAAAGAGGCGTTCTGACGCTGAATGCAAAGAAGCGGCCTTCTATAGAACCTAGGTGTAGACACCCTTTTCAAAAAGCTCAATGAGGTTACTTCACCGTAGATTACGCCGACGATATAACCATATTAGTAAATGAATAGCAAATGGAAGAACAAGGCTATCTCAATGTTATCTTCTCTATTTTACATAATTTAATTGATAGGGTATTGCCAAGGAAATGGTTAACGTCAATATTACTGTACAATTTTTTTGTTCCAAAATACGGTACTTCGGCACTTTGATAAAAATTGTTTTATACTTTATATACGTGATTTAATATCAGTAAAGAAATGAGAATACAAAAAACACAAAACAAAGAATTCTGAGTCAAGTTATGTAAAAGAGTGAATTTCGTAAAAAAGAGCTGTTTACTATTTCTACTTTGCTGCCATCGTATTGTCTACTGTGAACGTCATTTTTGTCGACAAAATGGTGCTCATGGTAAGCCTGCTAAAAAACTAAATGCGGAAACCAAACCCTCTAACACAGAACATAGGCTAGGCAGATGTTGATGACCTTTTAATTTGTAATTAATAAAAATAAAAATAAATTGTGTTGTTTACTGACCTGTGCTCTTAAATCGGAGATGGTAACGAATTTCTTGAGCAAGTTCTTTGGAAGGATGTAGGTGTAGCCACTCTCCTTGATATCATCCGAGCTCACGTAGATGTGGTTTGTGCGCAGATGTAGGTTGGTGGCGGATATCGCACGCACACGCCATTCCGTCTTCGAGCTGAAATGTTATTTAGAGTTAAATAATGTTTCACATAGGAAAAATTAGAACTACAGTCTTTAGCAAGTTACCACGCGGACCAGCTAGGCGTACAGGTGCAGAGTCTCAAAATCCTGTCATCGAATTATCTCTCGCTGAGGCATGAATATGTATAAAAATTTGACTTCAGCGCGACACAATGAGTGGACAAAAACTTTCACACGCACATGTAAGCCTGACTGGATCGGAATGTTGTCAATATGATCAGATAGCGTTGTATCAGTGTCGCGCCGTGTCGCGTCAGTGCGATCAGCAAGCGCGACACGCTCGCGACACTCCAGAGCACAGAGACTCTCTGGTTTCAGGACCCCTACGCGGTTCATCATTTCATATTGACGGTTACAGATCGAAGATCTTAACAGGAGCGCAATCTCCATTGGTAAGGTAATCTAAAGCTGTAAATAGGCCAAGGATCACCATTGGAGCGACACGCGTATTTATACAAATATTGAACAGACTTCATGAGCTATAAAAAAAAAAGTTTTCAAGTAATTTTCCTGTTATAAAAATGGCGTAATAAAACACATTCTCACCTGAAGGTCTGCGACTCATAGTTGCTGGTAGTAGAAGTAATGATCTCGTCACCATGCTTGTTGACAGTCCTAGTTGTGGTAGCAGTCAACTGGCTCTGTTCCTTGCTCTGCTTCTCAATTTCGGCGATCTGTTGTCGTTGAGCTGATGGCGCGGATATCTCCATACCCAGGATTATGTCACGGATTTCCGATTGTGTGAGTGAGGCCACATTTACGCTGCAAAGAAAATGGTATTGTAGGTATCAGAAAAAAGCCGGATAAAGTCAATTTGAATATTGACTGAAGATGACAATGACATGATAAACAATTTTAGAGTTAATTTTGTAAAGGCTGCCCGCAAGACAACCCTTTGACCACTTTTAGTAACTTTTCACCTTATTTGGTTCAGCAGTATATTGAAGTGTTTTAACTTTCAAACGTTTCTGTATTTTCTGATAAATAAAACTTTTTGCCTTGCTAAGACAAATGGTAGGTGTTATTAGAATGCTTTTGTAACTTACTTGTTCTTCTTGCCATAATCAGCAAGAATAAGGTCCTTGAGCTGCACTTCAACCTTAATCCAGTCGTCATCGGACAGCGTGGGCCAGATGTGATGCGGCTCCGTCAGCGTGGTCTTGTCAGGCTTCAGCAGGACTTTGGTGCGCTCGGTGTTTACGTGGAGGGCGCGCAGGATCAGGATGAGACGACTGAATGCCTAGGAAAGAATTTGTTAACATGTTAATTGATGAACTAGTGAACCCTGCTTCGGCGGTATGTGAAAACCATCGATATTTGTGCTATGTCTAAGTTTAAGTTGCCGGAAGTCTAGAAGTCTTATGTGTATAGTGGTCGCTCAGTGGTCAAAATTCATTAAAATTTTAAATTTGAATAATATAAAAATGTTAGCCATCTGCATATAAACGAAAATTGCATACTCTTCCTTCCGCGTAATTTTCGTAAAAAGGTTGACAAAGGTGTACAAAGTTTTTGCTTCACATATTAATATATAGATAATACACATAAACCTTCCGATATAATTTGATAACCTTATTGTGTGCATTGAAGAGCTAAGCGGTCACAGCGGACACGAAAAGCGAATTTCTTTTATTCTAAGATGAATAGATTTTATTTTCCTTTCACTATTCTAGAGGCTACGAAGGCAGGTATTATGAGCGTAGGTTGTTTTGTTGTCAATATGATCAGATAGCGTTTTATCAGTGCCGCGACGTACCGCGTCAGTGCGATCAGCAAGCGCGACACGCTCGCGACACTCCAGAGCACAGGGACTCTCTGGTTTCAGGACCCCTACGCGGTTCATCATTTCATATTGACTGTATAAGCATTATGTTTGTTTAATACCTATTATGGGAATATTTGCCTTACTTATTTGGTTATTATAAGATCTTGCTTGTGACGACTAGACTGGCTTCAATATTATGCTTTTTAGCTTTTATCTATCTACACTACCTCTTTCGGCAATGCTTGGAATATTTCACATTATTTATCCGTTTTCAGAGCTATAGGAACAGACTTACATAGGCCTCTATGACAGAGGTGTCATTCAATAAAATTACTTATTTTAAATCAACGTCGTGTAATTCAAACATATATTAGAAATTATGAGACAGTAAGTTTGTCTGTTTGTGCCCAGTTGATTCAATAGGCTCGCCTGCTATAACATGGGACTTAAACATAAATGGCGAAATTTGAGCGTGCTGTTAAATGATTTTAACTTACTGTGTACGACGAGATGGTCTTGAGCCAGTCATCATACAAGTTGAAAAGCACCATCTGTGGCTCAGTGGCTTTCAGGATGAGGTCTCCGAACTTCTCCACCTTGAGACAAGCCTGGAACGGCAGCTGCAGCTCCGAACCCTTGATCACGATGTTAGGGAAGTCCAACAAGTGCACCTGTATGAAGAAATATAACAAGTTGAGTAACAGATCCCAAATAACTTTATTTGGTTGACTACAACAACTCATGATTTTGAATTTTGCCAGCTATTTCAGGATGATAAATTTTATTTACCTAATGACTAAAGGATTTGTATACAAATATAATTTTTTATTCCTCTTACCTCAAGGGGATCCAACATTCCCTTTCTGGTGACAATGATTTGTTTAGGCTGTTCTTCCACTGGCAGAGAACGAATCAACGCCGCTACTTCTTCAGCAGTCTTCCATTTGGCGAGCTAAGCGAAACAAAATACACATATGAGTATGGGTAAACAAAGGAAGAAAACGACGCATGGACATGACATCCATCTCTCTTAGTTTTATTGGTTTGAGTATTTTTGATCGTCAGTGATCACAGGTCAGATTCCAGACAAAGTACACGTTCGCACGGAAAAATATCGCGGCAGAATCCTATCGCGTACTGGATATTCAATGCGACAAATACACTGCTTAGCGCCGAAAGTTGAAAATGCAACAATTTGTTTTTTCGACGTGGTTGGCATGAATTCTGTTGGATTTGATGTTTCGGGTCAACGCAGAGATTCGAAAATCCAGTGCGCGGTAAAATCCCGCCGCGATATTTTTTATGTCCGTGCGAATTTTGACAAAAGCAGAAAAATATCGCTTGCGCCTGTAATCACACCAGCAATAATACTCTTCGAACCAAAACACCGCAACTCTGTTTGGTCTTTCCGTTTCTTCAGTGTACAATAAAAAAATATTCTATCCATCTTGGAGGCAGAAACAAGTTATATAGCATAACATATTGTAGTATGTCTGTATGAAGGTTACCTGTCCAAGACGCTTCTGTCCGGCCCACACGCTGGTGTGAATGATCTTGAGGAAGAGCTGACCGGTACGCGGGTTGAAGATAAAGATGGCACCGTTGATTGGCTTGGTCGTCAAGTTGCCTTCGAACGTTTTGTGGATCGTCACGCGGTACACGTTTGTGTCGTCTACGAACCTGTATAGATGGACAAGATGGAATTGTATAACCTTAGTTTTAACAAAAATTACGACACCAACAAATCGGGAAAATCCGTTTGCGAACCATAAGAATTATAGGGGTCGAGACGCTTATAATTCCTGAGAGCTTCCAAAATTGGAAGAGTGAAAGAAGTGTTTTTTTATTCCATTCATTTAACATGTCATTTTTCCTTCCACTTCCCTCATACTAAACAACAAAAATACAGTACCCTGGCGTTAATAGGATACCTCGGGCTTTAGAAAGAGACACACAGGCTTTTCTTCTCATGGGGGTCGTTAAGAGATACTAAGAGAGTTGCTAGAGAATCAGCAGCAGCATTCTCTATGCATTACTAACGTACTGCCATCGCCTACCTGCAAGTGCGGCGATTATGGCAAACCTCCAAATTTGGAAGAGGCCTACCTGCAGCAGTGGACGTCTTTCGGCTGACATAATGATGATGACAGGTATAACCGACAGAGACGAAAACTCGTACCGCAAATATGTTGCAGTAAGAACTGGAAATTCAATTAATTCTACATTAATGAGTACTTACCAAATAATCTGGTTAGAGAAGAGTTCTCCGTAGTTCTGACTAGACAGGTAGGGCTCGGTCGGCTCGGACGAGTACAGCTGTAGCGCCTTGCGGATACGCTCGCGCAGCACGTAGAGCGCGGGGTTGGCCTTCATTATCTTCGCCATAGCTTGCTGGATGAGCGGCTTGCAGCCAGGGAACCAGTTGCCGTATGCACTGCGGAGATATTTATTGTTAAAACGAAGTAATAGAAGTTGTGTCTAAAATCAACAGTCAAAGTTCATTTTTGTGTTAGTTATTTGTATTGACCTGAAATATTTATTTACTTTTAATGAATCTCTTTTTGGTATCAGCGTTAGTAGTTCGTAGCTAGTATTGTCGTTTTGACGATTGTTGCGGGTCAGTGATGGTATACATTAGTAGACTTTTAATTCAATTGCCTGCAGGAATTCCAAGTGTTGCCGGACGTAAGAATTGCACCATCCCATTTCTACCCGTGGGTGTCGTTAAAGGCGACTGAGGGATCTACTAGAGAACGGGCAGCAGCGTTCTCTTTGCATCTTACCACCATAATGCGATCGCCAACTCATCTGTCATACGAGGCGATTATGGCAAACCCCCCTCCTCTTTGGGGGAGGCTCATGTCCAGCAGTGGACGTCTTGCTGGTGTTATGATGATAAGTAATTTGGCCCTTTTAACTTAATTTTACGTAAAATCCTTACCTATGCAAGTTGTAAGCCAGGTCGATAGCGATGAGCAGTCCCGTGGGCGAGGGATAGATGGACATGTTGTCGGTGGTGTAGTCGAGGAACTTAGCTCGAGCGTATCGCTCCACGTCGTGGGAATCGTAGTCGCCCCAACGTAGCTGGATGTCCAGCCAGTACTTCTGTGTTGTTGTGTTGTCCATTGTGTCTCTGTGGGTAAGGTAGACTGTGAGTGAAGGTGAATGCGAAGCTCCTCATCTATAGTCCTCCAGACCGTAATTCAGCCATGGCGGCCAATCTTAACGGAGGCGCACAAATATGTGCGCAAACACAGGTGCACTCTCTCTTCCCTCATTGTCAAAGTCCGATGGGACGTGAATCCGACATGACCTGAGAGACGTCAGGCGCAGAAAGTATGTAGAACCTCTTATTATCTTGAGCATCCTAAGCCATGTTGTTAGAAATCTTTGATAGAAGAATCTCAGTTCTACTGTCATGCCATTATTACATTTACTGTACAAGCACCAAAGAGCTCTAGTTAGATATATTGTTCAGATTTTTTTCTATGAATTTGATACATGAATCATCAATTTCCAACCAGTAGCAATTATATGGTAGGAAATATTTTGCAACATTTCTAAAAAGATTTTAATCGCAATACGTTTATAACTAATAAAACACCAAATAACATCATCTTACTTGGTATCAGCGAGAAGCGACGGCCGGGACACGTTCCACTTGTAAGCCGAGAACAGCAGTATATCGGCGCACGAGGAGTTCATCTTGTAAGACTTACGCGGGTGAATGGTTTCTTTCTGGACCGTCTCGATCTCAAGCGCGTCTAGCTCTTGATCGAATACCTGGGCGAAATAAAATATGCTTAGTGTTGAGGATTTTTTTTTTATTGCAGAAATGTAAGTTGAAAATTGAAAATTGAAATTTAAAAAAATTAAAATGTAAATTAGAGCTTGTGTGGTTTATTTTCATGAAGTTTCTCACTCGTTTTGTGACGAGAATAATATATTCTATTGGCTATAATCGCCTGGTCGATTATAGCATTTATGTATTTATGATTTCTTCCCCCTGCCTAAACATCTCCTTAACAATAAAATCCTAAGTGTCTTGCATAAATTCGTAATAATACGTATATTTTTGCAATACCATATTTGATCTCAATATCAGAATTTGGCTACATCATTTTTGACCTCAATATCAGACAAATAAAAGTGTTTTATGGCCAGAAAATTGAAGACTATAATAAACATTTACCTGACACAAGTCCATGACGATGGACTCATGGACCTTCTGCCACAAGTGAGCCCTGAAGATCTGGATGAGCGAGATCTTGAGTGTGGGGATTTTGCCGTGCATGAATATACCCGTCAGGTCCAGTTGTACCTGTATAAATATAAAGATATAATCATGTTCTGGAAGAAAAAGGGAATGCTTTATAAATGTTATGTTTTGCATA
This sequence comes from Aporophyla nigra, assembly GCA_947507805.1. NCBI lineage: Eukaryota > Metazoa > Arthropoda > Insecta > Lepidoptera > Noctuidae > Aporophyla > Aporophyla nigra. Next base: position 6,710,087 of record OX382305.1, read on the forward strand.
AAATCTTGGAAACATAAACAATTGTGTCTATTACATGAAGCCATCCATTTTCGGTGGTTAACAAGCAGGCTATATGCAATACCAGAGGCGATACAGATGTGGTACAAATGCCTGTTGTGTATTCATGTGCCTTTAATTACATCGGCATCCAGCAACCCTTAAAACTAACACAGCAACGCTGCTGACGACAATTTCAGACATGATGGTGGTATTTCCCTAGAAGAGCTGCTTTACAAAGGGTCTCTATTATTATTTCTCCTAGAGAGTACTATTGCTATCTTTTGTTTCGCCTTACCTGGAAACCGACGTACACGTTGGCTCTGTTGATAGTAGGCGACCACCACAGTGTGAAACGACGGTTGGGGATCTGGTTCAAACCGGATCGCTGCGCGTTGGTCAGCTTCTTGTACTTCATCGACTCTTCGAAACCTGACGCTTTCTCCCTGCGCAATGAATAGAAGTTTATAACAGGCTGGCGCGTGTGATTATCATACATCAGTGTTATGTTTGCATGTCCTGGAATATACTCAACGGTTTCTTGGCATTTGTTGCCACAGAGTTATAAAATGAACACCCATTTTCACTAACAAACTAACACCTCAATTAATGCTTAAATAAAAGCGGTCAGTTGGATTTTCAACTTTTGGAGCTAAGCCGAGCGTGGAATATTCAACAGCTCATCATTTATGTGTTGCATTGAATATTACATTTCATGATATTAATAATTAGGAGCGGTCTCATTTAGCCTATCCGGATAAGCACCATCTAGATAAGCTAAAAGAAAAGAACACGGATAATATTATCTACCAGAGATCAGGATGTGGAAAAACGAGCCACATACAACAGAAATCTTTGTTAGGGTCACTTACCAGAACAAACCCTCCCAAGTCGGGAAGTAAGTTCCCTTGAACAGTGTGTGCTCAAGGATACCCTCCACACCTCCGAGAGCCTGGATCATGTCCGTACGGTAGTTGTTCAGGTTCCACAGCTTACCGTCGTGGCGCTGGTGCGTCCACCAGAATGGATTCTGTTTCAGGACCTGAGAAATTCATACATGGTTTATTAAAATGCTCATATAATCTTGATTTGATTTAACTATTAATCTGGAAATTCACTGGGTCATCCAACATTTACCATGCTATGAGCTACCTCCAGTGTAAAACCAAACTATTTTTATAAAGAATCAGAACCATTATTACTTCAGGGCGAGAGAGAACTCTATGGAGTTGTATAGGACGAATTGCACTTTCCTTGTTTCGCATCGAACTGTGACGTCAAAGTCATCCGTATTGACTCTTCATAATAGGGCAGTATTGGACAAACAAGCGTATGACAGTATCCCAATACCAATACTAGTAAAAAATATTTGAATTACCTGATACTGTTTGAACTCAGTACGAATACGCCATCCCTTATCATAGGCCAGTGTATGCCTATCTTTCTGGAAAAGCGTATTGATACGCGGGATGCCTCTATCCCACGAATCTTCTAGATCTTCCAGCGTCAATCGCCTGTGAATGAAAAACTATGTTTATTTTCTGTTGTATGGTAATAATTTTAGGGTAGGTCTGTGTTTGTAAGATCAGATAGCGTTGTATCAGTGTCGCGCCGTGTCACATCAGTGCGATCAGCAAGCGCGACACGCTCGCGACACTCCAGAGCACAGGGACTCTCTGGTTTCAGGACCCCTACGCGGTTCATCATTTCAATATTGTGTAATGGAAAGTTATTCAGTACTAAGTAATCATCTTGGTTTGAGTTAAGTCTGTATAAATTTGGCGTTGGTTAAGTGTAAATAATGCCACCGAACAATTCAATTCAATCAACCTTTCTTTTTCACACACAGTCAATGTTAATTGGCAAGTTATCAACATGCTGACAGCAACATTTAATACTGAGTTGCCAAAACAAGAAACGCGCTACGTTTCTCAATTTTGATTTACCATGAAATATAGTTATGTTGAAGTTTTTTTTTCTGTTCCTGCTGTTTTCTCCTCTGTTTAATTTCCACAATTTCCTAATATCTTACCTGTTCTGAGCATTAGCCTCCTGCCTCTTCAGCGCATACTCGGCCCACACTCGCTGCGAGTCCACGAACTCGGCCTCCCATGGCTGAATGTAGCGGTACAAGTTGGGAATCAGCTGGTCTTCATCGTGCGACATTCCTGAGCGGAAGTGAGTGATGCCCACGTCTGTTTGTTTGGACCAGCGGAGGTCAGACTGTTGGGAAATATTTATTCGTTAGTATGCTTGAGGTTTCATGGCAAAATTTTTGTTTTGTAATACTAACAATATTTTGCAGTAGAATGAAATAAGCAGAGCAGATTTGTATGCATTTTTTGCTTTTATTTATGCATTTTACTACAGGAAAATTTTCTAAAAATGCAAATGTCTAGGCATGTATTAAGAGTCTCAAAATGAGCTACAGGAAAAAATTCTTTGAAGACATTCGCCATACAGGACCAGTTAAAAAATAAACCGCTATAAACTGTAAAGTTCTTAAAATAGTGTCTAAAAATGTACATTTTCTCACCTGAGGAATCAACACGTGGCCCATAGACAGCATACCAAGTCCACCCAACTCCTTAGGTGTATAGAACACGACGGGCGGGAAACGGGAAGGCATTTTAGAGTTCAGACCGATCTTGATACGAGTTTGGATCTTGTTCTCGCATTTTACGAGTAGGTCGAGCAGTTCTTGTGTGTTGACGACAGCCTCACGGAAGTACGTCATTAGCCCTGTGGGAATGGGTAATTGTTAACTGATGCAGTATATTTAGTCTCAAAAGTTACTAGACTCAGTTATGGACCATTCAACATGTATCATGCTATGAGCTAACTCCAGTGTAAAACAAACTCTTTTTATAAAGAATCAGAACCATTATTGCTTCAGGGCGGGAGAAAATTCTATGGAGCTATATAGACCGTATAGCACCATCCTTGTTTCGTTCACAGACATGGTGATAATTATATTATTGACTGATCGGCATAACACAGATGAGCATGGTAATCGATTTCATCACAATGGTGTTGGTTCACGAAATGAATGCCACTTGACCTGTATATTGTGTACTCTGGGGTGGGTAAACAAAAAATATCTTGCTTTGTTTTAGTTTTCTAATAAGGACTTGTCATTCAGATATTTGAAATATGTATTTAGCGGCAAACAGAAATATAAAATTTACTCAATACAAAATTAATATTCATATGAGTTACCAATAAGCGCTGTATTCCACTTGTTAACAATCTTAGTGAATGTAGTAGATCCTGATGCCATAAGAATCTGTCGCACTCGGTTGTGGAATCTCGCAAGCGACTCATCGTCTACGCGCAGATAACATTGTGCGGTACGTTCCTTTGTCACTTCGTTCTGTAAGTTCCACACGCCGTCGCGGTGGCATAGTTCTTCATGTTGACTGCGGCACTGAGTGAAAAACGTAATTTATTAGAAAAGCGTCGACGGAATCAGGTCTGTTTTCAGTCAGTGTATTTAACGTCACATGTGAACTCCAGCAAGAGGAATATCATTTACTGGAATAATTTTTATTATTTGAACTAAATGAGTTTGTATGCAAAATTATGAATGTTAAAACCAGTTCTTTTGGTGTTTTTAAAGCAAAGAAAGCATTGAGTTCTGTAAAACATGTTGTCGAGCGTAGAGACGTACAGCAAACAGTGGTGACCCAGTGGTATCGGCTCCAACTTACGAGTTGTGAATTCAATTTCATCACCACTACCCCAAATCAGTGAAAGAAAACATCATGCTCACGATGTTTTCGTTCACCCTCTTCGTTCCAGCAGTGGGAACATTATAGGCTGATTACGCAATATGTACAGACGCCAGCACATCAAGCTACCCGAAACTTTCAAATTTTCCCAATCAATTTTGAACCTAATAATTTAGCGATAAAGTTGAAAAGATTTTATAGAAATTTAACAGATTGTAAGTAGCTTTGTGTGCTGGCGTCTGTTCATGGAATGAAGACAAATCCTTGCGGATTAATGTTGCTGAATTACGCGTTTCGAGTAACTCTTGTATCTGCGATAAACCAATCGTTACACAAGCATTAATGATGTATAAACAATTCCTACCTTAGGCAGTATCCTGCACTCGAAGCCAGCCATGTTGAAAAGCAGGTTAGGGTTATCCTTCGAGTAGACGGACACGAAGCTGTTCTCCCACTGGATAGTGGTAACGGAGCGAGGCAGCCGGTTCTTTATGTCCCAGAATACGGCGCGACCACTGGTGGAAGAGAGATAGGGATAAAATAGTGAAACATTACACAATACAATATAAACACGCCTGTCTATCTTAAAGGGATAGGCAATTGTTTATTCTTTTATTGCAGAAAAAAATGGTTAGGTGCAATATTTTAGAAATTGTCTGTAGTAACTGTGATTGATTTGGTTTCAGTATGGCATCCCTAATTCTAAATTCACTGAATTATGCTTATTTTATTTAATGAGTTGCACTACTTTTTAAAGCCTTAAAATGAGGCTATACAACTGGCTTTGACTGAATACTCACAGATTGACGTCATGTTTCATGAGTCGCATGCGCGCGTCTCGTGGCCAGCACTTCTTATTGTTGTATCCTACTATGTTCTCGTTGTTGGGATCCGGGTGCTCTGTGAGGTAGCGCTGGATGAGGTCGCGAGCCTCTTCTGCCGTGAATCTGATAGATAAAATGTTAGGTTAGACGTCTGGCGAATTAAAAAAAGACAAGCATTCCATTTTTGAAGACATCAATGGACAACAAGTCACTTTATTGAAGACCAAGACATAGTGATTGTGCATTGCAATAACTTGCAATTATGATCTTATTTTCTTCAAATAAGGTTGTTTATTTCAAATAGTTGTGATGCCAATCTGTCAATGTTCTTAAGAAAATTCGTCTGCGTTTTTGCTATACCAACCTGAAGAAAATATGGATTCTGTCGACATATCTGCAGTACAGTCTAATCGGGTGTGCGGTTTCAGTCGAGCGATCCTGATAAGACAAGAAGTCGTTCGGCAGTTGTGGAGGTCCCGCCATCTCGCTGGCTCGTTGTAATCCGAGCACTAGCAAGTCGAGTACTAGTCCATAGTACTGAACTATAAAGGAGGCGAACTGAAGACCGCGGATGATGCCGTAAGAGTTTGTATGGTTCATGTCCTGTAGGAAAACGTTAATTTTAAAATCAATGCCCTAAACCCTACCTGGGTTCGAAGAACACACGGCTACAGGTCAAGCTATACATTTCCAGTTTTAGCTGACCTCGCATTGTTTAGTTGTTTCGTACAATGCGATGTCAGCTTATACTGGAAAAATATAGCTCATTTAATCTGTGGCCGTGCATAGAAGTTCCAACTTTGATTGAATGACTAGAGATAAAATCGCTCTTGAAACGTGCAGGCCTCAACGTTGCGTTTGTCAGCAAGTAACCATGCAGAATTAACATTTGGGAAGGCTTAAAAAATCAATACATTTATCACAGCCATAATGACACATGCATAAAAAAAGCAGACAAGAGCTGCTAAAATCCTTTTTTTTTGTTTAGTTCTTTACCCTATTATTATATTTGATAGGAACTAAAAGAAATACAGGTAATTCATAATTTTGCTCTTCAACTTTACCTTATAATTAATAATAACGTTGTTCTTAGCAGTCATGTAGTCAGCGATGTTGTGGTCAACGATAAGACGCAGCAGCCTGTTCAGGAGCGTCAGATCAATCTTCTCGTATAGCTTTTCAAAGCGCGACTCTAGGAGGACGTTGCACTCGCCCTCACCGACCTCCCACACGTCTTGTAGGTTGTTTATACCTAAAAGTGGTAAATGATGTGAGAAATATGGAATGTGTTGGAATAGATTTTTGTCTTTATACAGTCGAGTAAGGCACTAACACTGTACAGTGTATTATTTTATATTTGTCATTTGAATGTGTTTCATGCCGGTAAATCGGGATATCCGATGCGCGTTTAACACTCTCACCGCCATGTGGTCCGCCTGCCGCCCACATAAACTCGGTGCAGCAAGCCACTATAGATTCTTAAATTCTTACAGGCAGGCCATGTGGGCTACCTGCGTACCACATCTAGCGCGCCAAATTCTATGACAATAGTACTTGTTGCAACCTGCACATATTTGTAAGGGCAGGCCATACGTGCCAGCCAAGCTCTATAAAAATAAATGAATTTGTGGGATCACAGCGGACCACACGGCCTGCTGGTAAACTTAACGACGTGTCCCGCCGGCCGCCCACATGGCGTGCTGCAAAAGTTACACAAAATCTAGCGTGGCGTGGTTTATAAGACATTGCATGGCCCGCGCGCCGCCCACGTGGCCTGTTGTTCTAGAAATACCTTAAATGTGAATGGCGGTGAGAGTGTTAAAATACTTAGTACCAAAAGTAAGTATAGAGCGTACGGCGGCATCAGCCTTGATGCAAAAATAAATTTTTCACTTTGTAGTGTTTATTTGGAAGTCGGTTGTTTTTTTGTTTAAGAAAAATAGTTTTTTATTTTTCACATTTTAGTTATGTAATCTATCCTGCACTAACTTGTATACCACTACTGGCCAGGTCAATAGCTGTGAAAGGCAGTATTAGAATATCATCACAATAAACAAACAGGATTAAATACGTATTCTCGAAGCTAACGCAAAAACTACCAAAGAAAAGTCAATAAAATTTATATGGCAGTAAGCATAATCTATATATTATATAAAATTCAAAGTCCTGAGTGACTGACTGACTGATATATCAACACACAGCCTAAACCGCTGGTCCTAGAGACACGAAATTTGGAGGGTGTGTTCTTTGTGAAGAGTAGGTATCCACTAAGAAAGGGTTTTTTGAAATTCCATCCCTAAGAGGGTGAAATGTGGGGTTGAAATGGTGAATTTTCGACATCTACACGGGCGAAGCCGAGGGCAGAAGCTAGTCAATCTATCAAATAAAAAGTTTTGAAATTGGTTCACAGTTGGCGGAGAAATCGGTGAAGATTCTTTAAAAAAAAATACAGTTGAACATAGAATTTTTCCTCTGATTGACAAGAACACAACAGACAAACATCTAGCTTCTTCTTTATATCTTCTGTTCTTGATATGATGATAGCGCGACCGACCGAGGTGAGGTTTGTAACAAGGGGATGATCGACGAGGCAGATCTCCTTTGCCACAACGCACACCCCGGGCGGTCGCATACAACTTCCAACTTCCTTTTTCTTTCTTCAGTCACGTTAATTATAAAAAAAAGAAATAGTTCGGGAATATTCTGGAAGTTTTAGCTCGTTATATAAATAGCGAATTGTTAGCACTGTTGAGACAACAGAATTCTGTTTCTGATCCTGTTTATGACTATTTGAAAAAATTGTCATGTGTTTTTGGTGTAAATTGGTATAAATTATAATATTTATCCCGAACCTCATGTCACAACAGTAATCTCAAGCACACAGTTACACATGCACATAATTATATCGAATTTGCTATCACAGTCATGATGACTGTAGCTTTCAGGAGTGACATAAATATCGTCATTTCTGAAGTATATAAACACTACCGGCAAATGCAAGACAGTTAGTTCCTATCCTTGGTGACTGGCAATTTTACATGACTGTTGACACAATAAATCGAAAACTTGAGAGAAGAGACAAAAAGGAAGAGGACGTTGGGGAGTATCGACTATTAGGTGCCATGTCAAAGTATATTTCTATTCAAGTGTATCATAAGCCTAATATTGGCTCGACATGGAACAACACAATTCAAAACAGTAACCAAGCCTCTTCACATACCTTGACACCACTTGTAGACCAGCAGCGGAGAAGGCTCAGTATCCGCCGGCTTCACCCACGGAGGCAGTAGCCTTCGTTTATCAGCCTCATACCATAAGTACTGGTCTAAGTACGCGTCTGTGATCTTCTCTAGAGGCTCCACATCGTACACTGGGACTAGGTGAGAGTAGAGATCCATGAATTCTATGCCGACCTGGGGGAATAGTAACATGTTTAGTAATTACTAGCTACCCACTACTACAACGTTTTTTCAAATAACTTTGCGACTATGTGCTGAAATAACAACTGAAATGATGAGTGAGTTAAAACATCTTTCTATGAATATGAGTAAAACAAGTAAATGTATTTCGAAATATAAGTGAAACATATAGGTACCTCTCTGAACGTCCTCTGTGTGAGTAAATGACGCTTGATCCTAGATAGAGCCTCGTGAGGATTATCATACGCCTGTTCTATAAGTCCCAGCTCTTCTCTCTGACTCTGGTTCAGCCTAGATTTGACGCTGTAGGCCTCCTTGAGCCGCTCCAACGCTAAGATGAGAAGCTTGGTGTCATGTTTGTAGGAGAGAGGCGGGAAGGGAATGGGGGCGAAGCGCCGGGACTCCAGCCAGTGGACTGTTGTCGTGTAGATGGCGACGGCTTCTTCGGGTGAAATGTATGGACCATCCTGTAAAGATTTGATTCTTTAGAATGATTGTTGGAACTATGTATGTATTATAATTTTGAATGGAACCATGTGCTTTCCTTTTTCAATTTTTGTTTTTCTTTTCTAATATTTGAATAAAAACTTTTTACAGAAAAATTACAATTTTATTTTTAACTTTTTATTTATGGTAGATACCCCACACTAATCTAATCGCGTTATTCGTTCATTTGTCCAACCAAAACCAAAAACCAAATTAAAATGGGACCATTCGATAAGCACCAGCTTTCAAATAAAAAAAGAATCATCAAAATCGGTTCACCCAGTCAAAAGTTATGAGGTAACAAACATAAAAAAATACAGTCCTCTCACCGAGAGGAGGACTGTGTCCGAGCAGTGGGAACATTATAGGCTGCTGATGCTGATAGAGTTACATGAATAATTTAGAGGAGATTTGTGATGCTAGAGCTTAGTTGCAGAAATCTAGCCTGAAAAGAATCTAATAACTTCTTCACTAATGGAAATTCACAATATTATTTAACTAAACTTACCTTCAAATAATTATGCTGTCTCTCCTGCTCAGCCTTCAGGTACAACCTAGTCAGTCGTCCAAGGTTCTTCTTGCAGACAGTCTTATCGACGGTGGCGCCACGGCGGATACGCTCACGATTGTAATGGGCCGTGTTCGTCCACCAATCAGCTTTCATCTTTACGTAACGGAGAATCATGTTCTCTATTGGTGTTGGGAGACCGGGTACCTAAGAAAGTATTAAGAAACATTAAGACTATACTGTAGGATAGTATACAACTTTGGGTACTTTAGCTATCAACTTCTGAAAATGTGATTGGGATGTAACAACACAGACAAAATCACACAGACAAAAAAGACAATTGATACTTTGGCGGATTAGTCAACAGATTGAAATTAACTTTTAGGAACAGTTAGGTGTTTGGTTTTCAGTTAGTAACAACCCTACGTATGTTTCTTCAATAACTGGGAGAATGATAATACTATTACAATGAAATGATCATTATATACACAGTACTGATACAGAATAAACCAATATCTATTCCTACCTTCCAAGGAATATTAGCTTTCCAGCACCTCCAGGCTTCAGACAGATGCTGCAGGATAGTCCTGGCCTTGTTCTGCTTGATACCTTCGGGCATCATGTCCACGATATCGTGCATGACAGACGCGCGCAACTCCAGGTCGAAGTGAGACTCAACGCGCTGTTTCGTAACCGTTTTTGCGACGCCTAGAAGAAAGAAAAAATGGTAAAATGTGTATTTTTTGTGTACAGGACTTGGTAACACTATTTTTTGCTATCAAGCATACCTTTTAAAACTCTACATACCCTTAGAATGTCTTCCCTCGAACTGCCTGGACAGCAAGTTTCCGAGCCAGCGTTCTAGCAGTGGTGTAATACCGCGCATAAAGAACAACCATACTCGCCATCCTGGCGCCCAGAAACCGCAACCAGGACCCTTGGATACTGGACCCTAGGATGGAAAAAAAACGTTTTAACATTGACACTCCATTTCTTCATTTACTAAGTATACCCTAGGATGGAAAAAAAACGTTTTAACATTGACACTCCATTTCTTCATTTACTAAGTATAATTGGAACAGAGAATGAAATTGCTTGTAAAAAATGAAATGACAACTTTTAAGACCACTGTGGTGGTGGTCCACAGTGGTGCATAAATTATGTTATAGACTGTGACATCATGATGCTTTCAGTGAGTCACAACATCAAAAATCGAATGCCCATTTTAGATTTTTAATGCTATGACGAAGAGAGTAAATTAGGTAATAAACATAAACTCACTGTATTAAACCTATAGTAGATCAGATGCTTGAGATCCTTGCACATTCGGATCTGTCTCATGAGCTTGTACTTGTAGCGGTACATGCCCGTCAACTGTCCCACGTGGGCAAAGATGTATTGAAGACCATCGGCCAGTTGGAACGAGTCCACGTTGTTCAGACGGTACTGCACGTGGGAGTCCACAATCAGTTTCGTCAAGCGAAGGATCTCTCGACATAAGTGGAATGCTGTAGACGAAAAGAAAATTGAGTTAGTTAATTAATAATCATAAAATTAAACTTGTCAGTACAGAATTATACTGCGATATAAATGAGCGAGTTTCTGTTTATATTTAAAATATCGAATCAACGGACGACGTGTGTCAACTGACACCAATAAATATTTTTTACAATGGACAAATATAAGTTAAAGCAATTATCAAACGAAATTGAACCTTCTTTATGTGTTTACAGAGGTACAATTTGATTACTACTCACCATTACCAAACCGAGACTTCTTCCTCTCCTTGGTAGTCAAGGTCTTGACAGGTTTTAAGTTGAAGTTGTAGTCCAAATGTAGGTAATTCAAGTTCTTGCGATGGATGAGCAGGTTTAACATGTTGTACCCTTGGCGACATACTTGTAGGCCAGCTTCCACCCAGTCCAGGGTCGTGGTTTGGAAGAACTTGGTGGATTTAAATGAGCGGAAGAGGTACCTATGGGAGGAGGAATTCTACTGAATGATGTTTGCATAAATAGTGGAAGTCTCGAAGTCAGATAACAAAAAAAATGATACAACTTAGAACTAGTACACTCTGAATTATCAAAATCTGAATAATGTAAAATTCCACGCGGCGCGTAGTGTTCCACGCGCGCCTCAAAGAGATGTCAGCAGCACTGAAGGGGTCTGCTAGGACCGATGCCTGCCGGGGTCGCGTGATTGTTCGAAAGAGATACCGTGACCCTGGCACATGGGCAACTGAAGGAACACGGGTGGGTTTTAGTCAGTAAAAGTCTGACACGCCCTCCCGCTCCGCCCAGAGCGGGAGAAGTCATTTGATGATTTCCCATCCCAAAAAATAATAAAAAAATGTAAAATTATTACATAACAAAGTGATTTACTTTGATATAATACTTTTAAAAAGTGATTTACTTTGATATGAAGAACTTTGATCCATTCTTACCTCTTCTTCTGTGGCTTTGGTGGTCTGTGCTTCAGTGCATTAAGCACGTAATATTTGAGCAGCTTCTGATATGAAACCCTCACTTTGACAGGCTGGCCAGGTGGGCAATGTTCTTTGTACCACGTCTTTACCAGAGGCACGTCGATAGCGCGGCGAGTTCGGCCTGTGTGAAGAACACTTATTTAGGAACATAATGAAGGTGAGATGGCGTTTCAGTCATGACAGTATTGCTCTAGAGCAGCCTTTCCCAAAGTGGGCGATAACGCCCTCTTGTGGGCGCTGCAGGCCTAAAGGGGGGTGGTAAGAGACCAAGAAAAAAAATGGAGGCGTTGTGTAGAAGCTACACAACGCCCCCATTTTTTTTCTGTGTCTCACGGGCTTTATCGCCCACTTTGGGAAAGGCTGCTTTAGAGTATGAGGCCGTCTAATATGAGACATCCGTGTTATAAATACACCTAATATTTTTTGTTATGTTAAAATTATATATTGTAGCTGTTTATTGTCCCTAAATAAATAAAATAAAAATAAAGACTGATCACTTGAATTTGTACAATAAATCCTCCTTGCATCAAACAACTCTTTATCTTTATTGAATTTCCTGCATACAATTGAGTCATAATTGCCAATAAATTGAATTTGTTGAAGTTCAGCACTTGGAGCTCTGATTTGCATTTCATCCTGTGCAGTGATTGTTGAATAACTAAATTGGCTGAAATTGAGTCTTATGCAGAAAGGATGTTGCAATCATCTCTCAGTATCTGATCTATATGTTGTGGAACCTCGAAAAATACGGACACTATACTTTTTGTATGTGTACAGAAAACGTAAAGTCAAGATGGTGGTCGACAGTTTTGCTTTTGAGGATAAAACCTGGATGATACTGGCACAGGAGTGTGGAGATTGATACCAGCCAAAGAGCGGTCTACGCCTATTCCCACCCTGTGGTAGATAAAATGAAGACGAAAAATATTATTTGACTAGCTTCTGCCCAAAACTTCGCCCGCGTAAAATTTTTGCTCCCCTGACCCTTCCCGTCGCATCGAAGTGCCTGCCAGTTTTCGTTCATTGTTCGTTGCTGCTCCGCTACTTTTGATCGTAGCGTGATGTTATATAGCCAATAGCCTTCCTCAATAAATAGACTACCGAACACAAAAAGAACTTTTCAATTCGGACCAGTTGTTCCTAAGATTACCGCGTTCAACCAAACAAACTCTTCAGCTTTATAATATCTATGTATTAATACGTGAAGCGAAAGCTTTGGATCCCTTTTTACGAAAATTGGGCGGACGGAGGAGTATGAAATTTCGCACACTTATAGTTTATACAGAGAAGAAGTGACGAATGCTATTTTTTTTTTAATTATGCGTAAAAATACATTATTTTCAATAAATAACACGTTACACACACTACCATGCGTTTGACACACACACATAAATTCTCTTTTATTTATGGTAGAAGTCTGTGGTCAAAATGAGAAGACTAATATTATTTGTCTTTATTGTCCACTAGCTGACCCGACAGACGTTGTCCTGTCTCTTTGATGATATTTGAGCACGCATTGTGTCAATTCTATGTCAAATGTCATAATGTCACATTAAAAAAGTTTACATTGTCCTATTATATGGTTGTTAAGTGTTTTTAAATAAGTGTTCTTAAATTTCCTAATTTCACGCGCACTTTTTTAAATTTTTTCTTTCATAAGAACCTTCTCCTGACAATTACAAACACAACAACAAAAAAAAAAAGTGAAATCGGTCCAGCCGTTCACGCGTGATGTCGTGACCAAGGGAAATAGGGATTCATTTTTATATATATAGATTACTGATTGTCAAACAATGTGTCAAATAATTAAGATAATGTTATAGGTCATTCATATCATTCTAACTTAAAATTAAAATGAATTATAGTCGAATTTCGACTACTAGGCGACCACTAGTTAGTATAGCAGGGCCGTAGCTAGGGGGGGGGCATTGTGGGGCATACCCTACCTTAAAATCACAATGCCCTACCTTAAAAATACCAAAAACGAAGAGAACCTATTAGAATTGGATTGTATGTTTATAGTTTTAGATAAAAACATGTAGCAATAGGTATCTAAACTTTTCCGAACATACCATAGTTTGGGACATTCATTTCATATTATAATAATTATTTTCTCTGCGTATAGATGGCATTTGAAGCGCCAGCACATGAAGCAATGGGTCTATTTAATTATAATATTCCGATGCAGAGAAAAATTTCAACCGTCTTGTTCGCTTGTTCTTCATCATTGAGGATTTAATAGCTGTCCTTAGATCCATGTTCATGTTCTGTCACAGAAATTATTTGTCTATGAATAGCTATTGAATGTACATCACTGACCTAGAGGTGATGTTAATTGATTTAATAGCCCGTGCTTCAGAGCAGATCAATTATGATATACATAGTCACAAAAATTAAGGGATATAAAAAAAAAACATATTTTTGGGTGATTTTCAACAAGCTGTAACTCCGAGGCAAATGATCGTACAGCAAAAAATAAAAAAGCACATTATAGCACCATGTATCTAGTTTTCAGATACGGCCATGATTTTATAGGAAAATTTTTCAGCCTCAAAGTGTCCCCTAAAATCTCTGAAAAATTCAAAGCGCAGAGATTTTTTTTTTCATAGTGCCCTGTAGCTTCAAATTCCTTGTTTTTGCAACAAAAAAAAAAAAAAACGATTTTGATTAGTTTATTCGATGAAATTGTTTTTTTCTCAAACATTTTATTTTTTCGATTGAGAAAAAAAAAACAAATTTCTTGAAAAATCAATCTCTTTGAGATTGATTTTTCAAGAAATTTGTTTTTTTTTTTTATAAATTTACTCGACCGTTGATACCGAAATGTGTTGTTGGGGAGGACGTTTTCGACGATTGCGGAACTGATTAGCGATCGTGTGGGCGTGCGCAGTAGGATTTCGACGAACTTCGAATAGCTTGATCATCACAATCGGTAGTGATTCGTCGTCTGCCTTGACCCGGACGACGATCGTAACTTTGAGTCGCGTTAAATCGGGCATAAGCACGGCTGACAAAGAACTGGCTCACTCCCATAGAAGCTGGTACTTCCACCTGACTGTAGCCCTTTTGTGTGAAGAAAAGCCGAAATCCGCGGGGGGTATGTCGATTTTCTTTTTACAGATTTTGTAAAATGAGATTTGAAACTAAGACAGTTGCAGCAGTCAGAAAAAATCGGGTTAATTTTTTTGACAATAATGGAGCAATATAAGACCTTGAAAAAACAAACATTTTTTTAAAAAATACTGTTTTTTAAATTTCTTGGAAAATCAATCTCTTTGATCGAAAAAATAAAGATTTTTGAGGAAAAAATTTTTTTTCTTCGAAAAAAAAACGAATAAAAATTGTTCATAATGGTGATTTTTGCAAAAACAAAGAATTTGAAGCTTCGGGGTATTGGATAAAATTTTATAATTAATTCTAGGCTGTATGATCCTTGTCCTTTGCCTGTTTACTTTTATGTTATAACGCCAGATGGCGCCACTTTGTATGCAGTTTCCTTTTCCTAATATGTCATAAAACTTTTACTGTGCAATGTGTGGAGTACGTAATAAAAACATTTATTAAGTTTAAACTCAAAGAAGTCTTGTTTATTAACCTAATCTCAATAGGTTATGGGCCCAGGTCCACGTTAATTATCAATTGGTGATAAACAAAGAGCAGAGAAAACAGAAAAGTTCTTAGAGATTATCGACAGTCGAACCGCGTGCTGTCTATAACCTAAAATGGAGTTTGGGAAGACAAACCTTGAAAAATTCGATGGAACGAATTTTAAACAGTGGAAATTTCAAATTAAATGTGCTTTGCGTGCCAAGGGGTTAGATATCAACACGCCAAAACCAGAAAGAAATGAAATTCAATGGAATAAGGATGATGGCATGGCGATGTTTGTGTTAACGTCTGCTATGGATTTAAATCAAATAGCACTCATCGAAAACTGCGAATCAGCGCTAGAGGTGATGACCAAACTTGAGTCTATTTATGAACAAAAATCCGAGATGACCAAAATGATGATACATGAGCGTTTCTATCAATATAAAATGTCACCAGCAGACAGCATAGCTCAGCATATAGCTAAAGTAGAAAGTTTGGCTAAGCAACTTAAAGAAAGTGGAGAAGTTATTAGTGAAACTGCAATCATAACTAAAATTTTGAGTTCACTACCTCCCAAGTACAGATCTGTTCGCCAGGCTTGGATGTCGCTTGATCCGAAGAATCAAACTGTAATTAATCTGACAGCTCGTTTGCTTGATGAGGAGGCCAGTTTAAATGTAGAAGAAGATAATGAAACTGCTTTAATAGTGGCAAAACAAAGTATGAAGAAGAAAACTGTTCCATTCAAGAAAACAAACAAAGAATTAAATGAAAAGTTAAATGAAGGGTCAAATGAAAAGTCACATCGCTTTACATGTTACAACTGTGGGAAACGCGGTCACTATGCAAGAGATTGCCGTGCCCCAAAACAAAAACAGAAACAACAAGGAGAAAAGAATATGTTAGCATTCAATGTAGCAAATTATACAGATTGGAAAAATAATGATGATGGTCTAAAATGGATACTAGACAGCGGTGCCTCAGCACACATGTGTTATAAACGTGAAAATTTTGCTGAATTGTATGAGTATACCGGATCTCCACTGAAACTTGGAAACCAAGAAGCTATAGAAGTAGTTGGCCAAGGAAATGTATTGATTGACAAGTGTGTCAATGGACAGTGGGAGACAAGTATCCTAAAGAATGTTCTTTATGTACCAAAGTTAAGAAGAAACCTATTTTCTGAAGGAGTAGTGACAAGACAAGGTTATAACATTGTAAAGAAACATACAGATGCGTTAATATACAAGGACAATAAAATAGTGCTGTGTGCATCGTTGCAAAGCAACAATTTATATGAGTTAAAGGTGAAAACACTTCAAAACCCAGTGTGTAACGTAGTGCAAAAATTGGACCTTAAAACATGGCATGAACGTCTAGGACATTTAAATGTCAAAGAAATACAGAAAATGTGCAAAAACAATGTGATTACTGGTGTGGACTTATCAGACTGTGACAAGTTTGTATGTGAGGGTTGTGCTTATGGTAAGCATTCTCGTCAACCATTCAAGAAGTCAAACAGAGGACCACAACAACCAGGTGATGTGGTATACAGTGATGTCTGTGGACCATTCAGTGTGCCTTCTGTACAAGGTATGAAATATTTTGTTATTTTTAAAGATGCTGCTACAAGTTTTAGGTATGTGTACTTTTTAAAGAATAAATGTGATGTGTTAAACTGTTTCAAGAAATATAATTCCATGATTAAAAACAAGTTTTCACATAGTGTACACATATTGCACACCGACAATGGTGGAGAGTACATAAGCAAAGACTTTAAAGAATATCTTGACTGTGAGGGTATTTCTCATGAGCTCACTGCCCCTTACACACCTGAGCAAAATGGCAGGGCAGAACGAGAAATAAGGACAATTGTTGAAAGTGCTAGATCTATGCTTTATGCCCGTAAGGTACCACTCAATCTTTGGGCAGAAGCAGTAAATTGTGCTATTTATTTGTTAAATCGCACATCTTCAAGTCAGACACCAAATATTACCCCAATAGAGTTGTGGAGTGGTGTTAAACCTAGTCTAGATCATGTCAGAGTGTTTGGATGTGAAGGTTATGTCCATGTGCCAGATCAGTTGAGAAAGAAGCTTGATAGTAAAAGTTGTAAGATGATGTTAGTTGGATATGATAATTCAAACTACAAAATGTATGATCCAACCACAAAAAGAATTACAATATCAAGGAATGTTATTTTCAATGAACAAAAAAGTCCTGAAATAAAACGGAATGAAGCTCAAATTTTTATATGGGATGATAATGAACAAAATGCTGAAGAGGAGATAGATAACACTGAGTTGACTGAAAGTGATGACAGTGTACATACTGCCATTGATGAAAATGATGAGACCTATGAACCTTCACGAGAAAGTGACCTTACAGATATGGATCGTTCAAATATTACTTTGCGACCACGTAGAAATAATGTTTTTGAGGCAAATTTAATAGAATTCGATGTACCTGTGAGTTACAATGAAGCAATTAATAGTAAAGAGAGTGAGTTATGGCTAGAGGCCATAAATGAAGAATTAGAAGCTCATCGTACCAATAACACTTGGAGTTTTGTGGATAATGAAAACCAGAGAACTATAACGTCAAAATGGGTTTTTAATATTAAAAGAACCAATGATGATAAAGTAGAGAGATATAAAGCTCGACTTTGTGCCCGTGGTTTCACACAAATTGAAGGGATAGATTATAATGAAATCTTTTCACCTACTACAAGATATGAATCAATAAGAATACTGTTAGCTATCTCTGCTGAATATAATTGGAACCTAAGACAATTAGATGTCAAGACAGCGTTTTTGTATGGAGAGTTAGAAGAGGATATTTTTATGGTAATTCCAGATGGAGTGAAAGCACCAGCAAATAAAATATGTAAATTGAATAAATCCTTGTATGGCCTAAAACAGGCATCTCGTTGCTGGAATCAAAAGTTTACTAATTTTCTATTAAAATTTGGTTTTGTTCAGTCACAAGCAGACAATTGTGTATTTGTTGGTAACTTTAATGGTATTAAAGCTTTGTTAATATTGTATGTAGATGATGCTCTAATAATGTCACAGTCAAATTCAATATTAGATCAAATTGTTAGTTATTTAAAACAAGGATTTAATATCAAAGAGTTAATTTTAAATCGGTTTGTTGGTTTAGAAATCTTAAAAGATGATAATTCTGTTTGTATCAGTCAAAGACAATATATTGAGCAGTTAATAAGTAAATTTAATATGAGTACTGCACACTCAAGCAGTACACCAATTGATGTAAATGTTCAGTTAACTAAAAATATTGAAAATAAGCAGATTGATTTTCCTTACAGGGAAGCCATAGGGTTATTATTATTTTTATCTACAGCAACTAGGCCAGATATTTCATATGGAGTAAATCTGTTAAGTAGATATATCAATAATCCTAGTATACATCATGTTAATCAGCTTAAGAGGATTATTAGATATCTTATAAAAACTAAAAATGTATGTATAAAGTATCAAGGTCATGAAAATTTAATTGGATATTCAGATTCAGATTTTGCTGGGGACTTAGATACAAGAAAATCAACCAGTGGTTATATTTTTATGTTAAATGGTGGACCTATATCTTGGTCTAGTCAAAAACAACCTTGTGTTGCCTTATCAACAACTGAAGCTGAATTTGTGGCCGGTTGTGAAGCTGCTAAGAATCTTTTATGGTTAAGACAATTTTTCAAAGAAATTGATATCATTCAAAATTGTACAACTCTGTGTATTGATAATCAAAGTGCAATAAAACTAATAAATAATCCTGTATATCATAAAAAGACAAAGCACATTGATGTTAAATTCCATTTCATTAGAGAAAAAGTTAAAAGAAAGTTAATTGTTATTAAGTATGTGCAAAGTTCAGATCAACTGGCTGATATTTTTACTAAGGCTCTACCTGCTGTTAAATTCGAACATATAAGAGGTGAAATATTGTCAGTTATGTAAGTTAAGTTTATTTTCTATTAAAAGCAGGCAAATATGAGATTTTTGTTTATAAAATTTAGTGGGAGTATTGGATAAAATTTTATAATTAATTCTAGGCTGTATGATCCTTGTCCTTTGCCTGTTTACTTTTATGTTATAACGCCAGATGGCGCCACTTTGTATGCAGTTTCCTTTTCCTAATATGTCATAAAACTTTTACTGTGCAATGTGTGGAGTACGTAATAAAAACATTTATTAAGTTTAAACTCAAAGAAGTCTTGTTTATTAACCTAATCTCAATACGGGGCACTATGTAAAAAAAATTTTTTCGCTTTGAATTTTTCAGGGATTTTAGGGGACACTTTGAGGTTGAAAAATTACCCACGATATCCTTCGTTCATCCATTTTATCCAAAGTTATACCAAGTTATCCAAATATACTTAATAAATAATTAATTCATTATGCGAATTTTTGTCTTTTTTTCAGTCAAAGCTTTCAAGTCAAAAAAAAACTTTCGACAAAAGCCATTCAGGATATCTTAAAGAAAATATTGTGCAGTTTCCAAAACCCTCCTTCGATATTCTATACAATCATTATTTCCAGAGTTATTAATTGTCAAAGTTAAAAAGTACTTTTTTGCTTTGACTGACGATAACTCCGCAGTAAATCATCGTATAGGCATTTTGGGTACGTCAAATTAAAGGGCATTAAATTTTCTAAAAGAACTTATGAGTTTGTTTTCAATGGAAAAAAAATTTTGAAGGCCGTATACCTTTTTAAGACGAGATAAAAGGACAATGGCCGGAATCGTCCCCACCCATCAACAAAAATGAAATGTAGCTCAATTGACACATCTTGGCAAGATGATATTTTTTTACTATGGGGACGTTGCTCAAATGAATTGGGTTCTCATAGTAACTAACTTTTAAACAAATATTTCGTTTACGTATTATTGACGAGTAATTGTAAAACACCTACTCATTTATCTATTCATTAGTGCACAGTGGCGGCGCATGCACACAAAGATAAGTTCTTAGAAAATACCCCGCACCCCCACCCTCGCTCCTGCGCTTGCGACCCTATTCGCAGGCAGGTAGTCGCCCGAACCTTAGTCACTCACAGTCAGTTTGTTGCAGTGTTCGTTCGTATTTATTTATCTCTGTCTTATCGGTTTTTACTTTACAACTACGACCCCTGCTTGTTTACTGGACTGATTGATAGCTTTTCGATTGACCCTGGCACGATAACTGGATTGGATACTGTGTATTATGGAAACTGGACGGCGGTGTATAATGTGCCCGCGATCTGTCTTGCGACAAAGGCGGCACGTTTTAGAAGAGGCGTTAATTGAAAATGAACCTGAATTAGTCAACCATATTTCACAAAATGCACTGATACAGGTAAATAACATCTTTTATATATAAATATATAACTACATAATATGTAAACTATCTATTTAATTCATACTAATATCTGTGTTTTCACTGCAATTTCCTGTAGCACACCTTCATTTTTTTATATTTATTTCATATTAGATGGCTATTGTATACTTTGAACAATCATTGGGCGATAACTAATAACGTCAATAAATACTTACACCAATTATCTAGACCCAAGCTAAACATAGTTTGTACTATGAGAACTACGTTACGAAACACTTATATAAATACATATTTTAATATGTTTTATAAACATATGTGACGCGGAAAACACGTCATATTCCATCACAAATACTTGTACCCTTCGAGATTTGGCCACGCGAAAAGATTAGTTCTGATACTCATCGAGTTTTTTTATGTTCCAGGTTGTATTCAATAACACTATGGCAGTGTGCCATAGATGCTGGCAAAGAGCTAACAATGCTACGCGACAAAGTCGCATCGGGAATGCAGACAATGACGTCCCAGGTCTTGAAGTTCAAAGAAACGCAGATGATGTCAATGTACAAAACGTCGTTGTTGAAGATCATCATGATGTTGATGAACAAGATCAGGTGATGAACGACGTAGCAAATCAAGAACAGGACTTTTACGTTCGCGATTATGTGAGGGCACCAAATTCTTCTCGCAGCTGCTGTTACAGACAGTGCACAAACGAAAACCTAAGGCGAATTCCAACTTCAATGAAAGTGTATTTGGTATGTAACTATCGCCTGTATATTCCACCGAGTGCGCGATTATGTGAAGATCATTTAAGAAGTACTAACATCGACGAAGTATTAGACAACATCAACGTTACGAATTATTTCAATTCTTCTTTTTTTTCGGACATGACGAACATGTTGGTAAATGCCATTAACAATGCCCCTAGTTTCGATTTTGAATCTGGACTTAATGCACAGGAATTACATTTTTGGACCGGTTTGACATTAGAACAGTTCGATGCTATCTTAGCGGAAACACCGAGTCTATCAGAAAGGTCCCGTCATCCACGTACAGTTCTAGGTGTGTACTTAACTAAACTCAGAACTGGTGAATCTAACGAGAGACTGGCGACGCTCTTTAAAACATCCCGCAGAGAGCTCGAAAGAAAATTAAAAATAGCAAGAGAATGTCTCACCCAAGATTTTGTTCCGAGTCATCTTGGAATAGGTCATGTTTCTAGAAGAGATCTTCTTGAAAGAAATCTAATGATACCAAAAGCTATTTTTGGGAATGAGGAGAATACTGTTTTGATTTTAATAGCAGACGGAACATATATTTATATTGAAAAAAGTTCGAACTTTTTATTTCAGCGAAAAAGTTACAGTCTGCACAAGTTCAGGAACTTATTAAAGCCTTTTTTATTAGTAACCAGCGATGGTTATATAATCGATGTTTTAGGCCCATATCCTGCTGTAACATCCGATGCAAACATTATGCATAATATAATGAACCAAGACGACCATTTGTTACATTGGCTCATCCACAGAGGAGATGTGTTTATATTAGACAGAGGATTCAGGGACAGCATTTATGACATACAGTCGCTTGGCTATGAAGCTCACATACCTCCATCAAAAGATAGAAATGCTACCCAACTTACCACTGATCAGGCAAATAAGTCGCGTTTAATAACGATATGTCGGTGGGTGGTAGAAGCCGTGAACGGAAAGTTCAAAAATAGGTTCAAGCTTTTAAGGCAGTCATATTTTAATAAAGCTTTACCAAATATGTTCATTGATTTTAGAATCGCTGCAGCGATCATAAATGCATGTTATCGCGTTGCTACTGATAGCAGGCTTGCCTCAGAAATACTTAATATCATACAAGCTGAAAACAACACGCCTAATCTGTTACGTGATTACGTAGAAATGAAAAACCTTAACCGTCAAAGAGTGACTTTTACAGCCATGGAAGCACAAATGCCTCATTTTGAAGAGTTTCCACGATTAAATGAAGACGACATTATTTTATTTGCACTAGGAAGTTACCATTTAAAACTGGCCAAGTCGTACTGTGCAGCGCATTTTCGTAACGGATTATACATCATTGAATTATATCGTGAAAATGCATTGAGTGATTTGGCAAGATGCAATATTATGATAAATAATGCATGGCTGATAAGAGCGCGAATACAATCCAGACACGTAAGGTCACGCATATATTATTCTTATATGTTGATTGATGGGAATAGGGGGGACAGACATGCTATTGCACACTATTACTGTACCTGCTTGACGGGCAGTCGCACTATAGGAAGTTGTGCACATATTATATCGATTGTATGGTACATGGGAATAGGTCGTCATACAGATTTTAATCTGCCAGCGCAGCTGTTAAACAGTGTTATAATAGACCAGTAATATTAGCACTCTCTATTGTTATTCGCCTACCTACTATGAGCATTGTAAGAATGAATAATTAGAACACAATGAATTTAAATGATTCATTCATTTATATTCATTACATATTTTCTAATTATTCATTCATAATCATTTACATGTATATGTTTAAATATACATTATTTTTATTTTGTTTAGTTACTAAATCATGTTTTGTACTGTAATATAACCATAATGTTAAAATAACTTACAAGTGTAAAAGGAAAATATAGGTTAATTAATAATTATACATTGTTTTTTTATTGATATATGCCACGGATTTAAGTAAAAAAAAGGATTTTAATCAAATAGTGGATACTTAAAGAACACATTGGCATTAGTTCCATGTGTGTTGGTATATGGGGACGGAGCCCATACATTTTTGCCCATAGTCCTTTGGAAAATTTTTTTTTTTGGTTGTTCCTTGTTATTTCGCCAGACCAAAACATGATAAAAAAATTCATGCTGCTTATTTTTTGCTGTACGATCATTTTCCTCGGAGTTACAGGTTGTTGAAAATCACCCAAAACTTTGGTTTTTTTTTTTAATATCCCTTAAATTTTGTGACTAGTGTATTTTTTACTTCCGCCCTACCTGTAGCCAATGCTGCCCTACCTCAAATTCGAGTCTAGCTACAGCCCTGTAGTATAGATGTGTCAGTTGTTTCTTACCTGATCTCATATTGAAAGGCCTCGGCGCCCACAACAGCGCGATGCCGTTGGCAGTATTATCAGTATACAGAGCAGTCTCCTGCAGGAATGGCGTCACATCTTCAGGCAATAGGAACTCTTCCTCGTCAGGCAGAGGATCCAAGGACTTGACTGAGTGACGGTGGGAGATAGGATTGATGAGGGGATCAAAGTAAAAGGCTGGGAGGTCAGGATCTTCAGTCTTGATGTAAACGACGTTTGGTGTGTGGTACCTAGAGGAAAAGACTTGATTTGTAGTAACCTTATTACGATTTCTAAGAATTTAAAATGTAAAGCTGAAACTTTCATCAAGGCTGTTTGCTAGATGTTTTCAACCAATGTTTGAGTTCGTAAACTAGAACACAACATTCTTTATATGTTTTAGTGTGA
Organism: Aporophyla nigra; assembly: GCA_947507805.1. Lineage (NCBI taxonomy): Eukaryota > Metazoa > Arthropoda > Insecta > Lepidoptera > Noctuidae > Aporophyla > Aporophyla nigra. The sequence continues at coordinate 6,733,962 of OX382305.1, forward strand.
AAATGTTTATTTATAATATGAACTTACCAAGACAATTGGACGAAATGCGGCAAATTGTTGTACAAGTAAGGGAAGGCAATTCTATACTCTGTCCTGATTGGCTGACGTATAATTATCTTATTGATGTCATTGAACTCATTCCAGTCTTCATCGCCCGCCGAATTATCCTTCACAAGAGGCTCGAACTTCGGCCCTCCAGGAATCGCCATGTTTAGAGCCTTAGCCGTGAAGAAACTCTTTGAATCAAAGAGGTAGAAGTAGTTGTCATCTACCAAGTCAGTTAGTAACTGGTTGCCAAGACGGTACAATGTCGCCATTTGTGGTAAAGTCAAGTTCCATTTTCTGTATGTAGATCCATTCACGTGTCTTGTACCTAATAGTGGCTTGTGGTCATAAAACCACGATGCAACTGCTCCATCTTCCTCAGGATCCAGTTCAATCTGGATTGGTTCTAACGGTTCCACGTCCAAGATGTTATCAGCATAATCTAGGGGAGGTTCCTCATCGTCGAACGGCGGGAATCGCATACGTTTGAAGTGCCGACGATCACGTTTCTCTCGACGCATCATAATCCACATGGTGCCCCATTGAGCTATGTAGACAGGCTCTATGACCCATGGGATTTCATTGACGAAGGTGATAGCTCCAGTAATGTGGTAAAGGACTTTCACGTCACGGATCTGTTCCCAAGGCATAGGCATGTTCTCTAGCAGCTTCATAACCGCATGAGGCATATACTTCAAGGCACCAAGGTAGACTCTCTTGTCGTGCCTGTATTTGCGACTGGTCATATCTCCATGGTCCCTGATGATCTTGCGGATATGTTCGGGAGGCATGTCCTCTTTCTGCGCATCCACAAAACCAAACTTCCGCTTTTCGGCGAAGCGTTTTGACTGGAGCTGCATCCATTTTTGGGCTAGACAGGAAAGAAGATTAAGTATAATCGACATATATATAAATGTGGTAATAAAGAGCTTTCTATTGTTTTTTTATTGCATGCAGCTGAGAAGCGAATGCTAAAAGGGATGTGTGGTGTTACACAAATGAATTGAATAAGAGGAAGTCTGAAAGTGGCACCAGTAACTAAAAGTTAGTTAAAAAGCTGCTAAAGAGTGATGGTGTACTAACGGTGCCAATCTCGTCCGAAACGGGTTAATTGAATAAATGTATGCACTGCACCCCTAGCCAAGTTGATAATCTGCAATTGTTAACGCTAGTCGAAAACTAATCAAATGTATGGAAATGAAATCATCTCAAAGTTAAGTCTCGTGGTTAGAACAAACGAATAGAAAATTCGTAGCCAAGATGACATCGTTCAAAATGATAGAATGAATTGTTATAAGCGGCTGACTCAGGCGTGTCAACATGGCTAACAACTTATTGTTTTCTACAATTGCTGACACCGAGGCGTTACCGATTGGAGAATGAAATTCGACACGAAATGGTTGTAACTTGGCTAGGAGGGCTGGTGTATGCAAACGACATTAAACAAATGTGGTATGTATCACGATGCCACACTGGCTGTTGAAAGTTTTACACCACATCATGAAGCATGCAAAGTTTGGAAGAAGTGTTACAAGCTTCTATAGATGACTAAAAACACCAGGTGCATGTTTTTTACCGCCCTAAATTCTGGATTTGTATCCACTTGATGGCTTGCCCCATGCAACTTAAACATAACTGCCAAAATGTGTACTATAGGTATATCTCTGCTTAACTCTCAGTTTGTGTGTTTGTGTGTCTTTTGTAATTTTGACGTTCGAAAAGTGCTGATCCTCAGCCTAATTTGATTAAATGACTTTTGATTTTGATTACAGGCATGATGTTGTGTATGTCATGTTTTAAAATATTAATTAACTGTAGGAATAGATTCCAGAATCATCTTCATCAATTGCACAATATTATGCATGGTTTTATTATACTTTGTAGGTATGAGGTTTTTGTCTAAAAATTTCTTTGTAGACATCTATGTTAGGGATCGTTCAACAATTACGTGATCATCTTTGGCCGTTTTTTTACCCCCCCCCCCCCCTATGTGATCACAGCGTAATCTTTTGTTTTAACCCCCCCCCCCCCCTCGCCTTGATTACGTAATCTTCGTCCGTGCTTAATGTTTGCTGTTTTATTAGCACTGACACGTATGTCATGTTTCTATGGGTCTTAAATGACCTAAAGAATCATGTCCAATCTTGACCTGATTTTTTTTTAACGCGTCTAGTGATGAAAAATATATTAAAAAATTGCAAATTTTTTGCTTATTTCGTATCAAATAATTGAATTTTCAAATAAAGCCAGGAAAAAAAGAAATTCTAAAAAATGTTTATCATTCTCAATAGACTTTTTGAAACGTAACGTGTTTTACACACGTTTCGTTTCACATAATACGAAAAAACTTGTTCGTTCATGTGGTTAATAAATGTTCAAAATAACGATGTGGTATTTTTTTTACTTCACTTTTTAATTTATGATTAGCTATGATTTTTTATAGTTTTATATTAGGGTGTGGAAAGAAAATTAAACGTACAGTTGATAGGGCGCGTAAAACGAACTTCTTTACGCGAATGACAGGCTGTCACTTGTTTGACGTTTTGCAGTCGTTCGTTTGCTGTCACTACGTATTGTACTGAGCGATTTTATATTTTCTGATACCCTAACAAGTTTTGCATTTTCCACGGACTCCGATACCTACCACATACGATTACTTTGGCCTGTGTTACACGGATACCGATTTAGTCCTTTTTGTTGGGAACTAGACGTTGTCGCTTTTGTTTGAAAGAGCTATGAACATGAGCCTTCTACGAGATGGCTTTGCCTGCAACATAAGTGTTAATACGCTTCGGCTTTATCGGGCCCTTCAGCTTCATAGCAGAGTCATCTCGCTAATTAGCAATTGAATATCTCCAGTAATAGTAAGTATAATAACAATCAAGTACCTAACTATTCATTATCCAGTCAACAGATGCTAGTGGAATGATTGTTTTATAAAAAAGGATTGATATTTAGAAGTGCTAATGTATATTTTTCAAGTTTTATGATATATAGAACTAATACTACTAGAAATAGGTGACGCCCTTAAGGCGAACCGCTGACCGAATGTGTTTGTTGCATGTAGCTTTTCCCCATGTTTAGCTAAAGTGTTCTTTTAGGCAGCTGTATATAGCGAAACATGTAAAAATACAAATTAAATATACTTATTTCCATTGCAGGCTTTAAAATCTCATAATTGATTTGTTATTCAGGTAATGGAAGAAGATTACATTTGTAAAGAGTGTTTTGATGTATCCATGCAGACTATTAATGCCCAGATTTATAGAAACAATGAGGTGACCCACCTGCTGGTTCATCTCGCCGTGGTCACACTTAAGTATGCCTCGTTTGTCGTCGATCATTGCTCAATCGTCAAAGTGACCACATTCTCAAAGAAAACTTGCAGTAGGTTATGGCGCATGTTATGACTTTGGTGTGGTACTTAGGCTGGGCTAGGCATGAAACTAACATTGTGGCTCCAGCAGCATTTTTAGATGAAATGGTTGTACGAGAAGACATTGAATAAATAATAATAAATCAAATCCTGTTTTTTATTTAATTTTCCCGACCTGTCCAAAAACATGCAGCACTTAGTTATATATTTATGTCGTGATGGCCCAGAGGTTAACACCTCACCTCATGCACGAGGCGTGAGTTCAATACCGGGCCAATGTGTTTTTTTCAATACCTACGTAGGAACTACAGTGAAGGAAAACATCACGAGAAAACCTGGACATGTATAATTAATCAATGAAAGTCAGAAATCGCCACCTCATCTTGACCAAACGTGGTGATTACTGCTCGTGCCTTTTCTGCATGAGAAAAGACCTTTGCCCAGCAGTGGCACAGTATAAGGGCTGGTATTATTATATCCGGACAGACAAGGTGAATCAGCCTCTTAGAGTTCGATGGCTAAAAGCTTCGTCCTCCTGGAGTCTGGTCCACTTCGACGACAGTTTTTGACTGATATTTCAATGAACTATACCTAAATTGTTCTAACTTGCTGTAGGTAGTGTAGAGAACAAGGATGGCTTAACATCACACGTGAAGTGTTTAAAACTCAGCATCGTCGGGCTATTACGAGAATATAACTGCTGTTTGCCACTGCGCGCCGATTTGATGATGATATTAAATTGAAGACGGATTTATTTCTGAGTGAGTGCAACTCTCTCAGCGATTAACAAATAATTTCATTTTAATAATCATCTACTTTTTGAGGTTACAACAGTTGTCAAACCTGATCTGAAAGCTGTAAATCTGTTATAACCTCAAAAACTTATTTACGTAATAGCATTTTTCCCTGGCCTCTAAATGAGAAGATGATAACTTATTGTGTTATTATAAACAATAACTGATTTTATACAACACTATTTGTGGGTAGACGCGACCTGTAAAACGAATCAAGTGACAGGTCATTCAATGTATGGAAAGTGGGCATGATTCTTTGGGAAGAGGGTGTGTCATTTGTCAAAATGCAAAAGGTAAGAACTATAAAGTAAAATCAATAAAATAGATAGTTTCATTAGTCTTCATTGAAACGACGAAATGAAATCAAGTCTCTCTCTATTTAAATATTTAGTTATATAAATGATGACGTAATCATGGATTCTCTCCCCCCCCCCCCCCCCAAATAATCCAGATGTATATACAAGCACCCGACCCCTCCCCCCCTTCGGTGATCACGTAATTGTTGAATGATCCCTTATTGTGAAACACCATTATTTAGCTGCTAACCCAAGCTACCATTGCAATAAGTACTTAACTCCATACCATTTTATACCATTTTATTCAAAATTGTAATCTGTTATTATTGATGGAATATAAAATTAATAGCCTCACACTCCAGTGCTATTATTTTTACAATAAATAAAAACTACATTTGTTTGCAATATCAGCATTCTCCATTGTGTCTTGGATGGAGAAGAATACCAATTGCAGTTTTTAATCTACCCCACCGGAAATAATTTTACTTTATTTCTTAAAAAGTAAAACATTTAAAAATGGGGATTTTTCACTGCAAACATTTTTAAACAATGTTTGTGTGGATAACAAATAGTATCTAATTAATACAAAACTATTTACATAGTAATCTATCTATTTAATGACATAGGAATATAATGTCAGGAAATAAGCACAAACAACTGCTCTATAAGGAATAGGACGTAAGAAGTGCATGAAATAATTAGCCTCATGGTATTATTATCTATTCCTACTTACTCTTTTATTCAATTTATAAATCTGAGTAAAGACATCAAAGAGCTCTTCAAGAGTGTTTGCCATGATTTAATAGTACTAAGCCAATATCATTAGTCTCTTGTTTTTATCCCAATTTATTTGTTGATGGAGCAAGTAGTCTCCTTCTTTCATTTATCTCCATCAGCCATCATTGTGCTATGCTGATGTGCGCGACGGGTGGGCGTTTTGGGGGGACTGTCTTTTGTAATTTTGACATTCGAAAAGTGCTGATCCTCAGCCTAATTTGAATAAATGACTTTTGATTTTGATATGGTTGCTTATTAGTAATTTAGTGTGTTATTTTAGTGCAAGTCTTTAATGGTTTTAAGATATGAAAAAACTAAGTTACTTCAAAATACAAGATATTATGATCAATAACAAATAACAGGTTTGCAATGGCAAACAAGTTTAATGTTGATATTTGAGCTCTGCTATTTGGTTGCAATACTTTTATGAGGATTGAGGAACTGATTGGCGTCATCCAAGTTTGCAGTAACGCAGTACCTACACGGAAAATAAAACGAAAAAATATCCACATACACCAAATAACCTACAAACAACTAAGTAAATAAAGTAGCACATACCTTTCTCCTTGATTTTCTCTTCTGGTATATGATGAGGTTTTGGGGGCTGCGAGGGCGGCACCGGTGGCGCAGCCGCAGCGGCAGCAGCGTGGGCCTGTAGGGCCGCTTGCTGCGCTGCCGCCAACTGCTGCTGCGCCATCATGGTGGCCCAGGGGTTGGGCCCCAGCAGGTACGGCGGCAGCGACATGGCTGACCGCCTTCTATCACAACACAACTCACATTACTTACAAGGCGACAACAGCTTTAAGATTGCACGAAATTATACCACAAACTTTGATACAATAGGAGGCAGCGTGGTAAACAGATGCCGGTTGGTAAAAAAGAAGCGGCTTAGTTAAAGTTTAAGTACTTACTTTCTCTATTTCAACGCCAAATTTTGTATTTCACTCACTCTTCACAGAAAAACACAGTATCTGCTAAGCAAATACACAAACGTTAATATAATTTTATTGCGAAGGCGACTTAGGAAGCCATTTGCAATTTCGTTTTTTTAATGTTGTTTCTTTAGGGGAGTGACATTCGAGAAGTTTAGTAGATAGTTTTCGAGAATAATCGACTAAAAGTTGTGGTACGAAATAATAGTGGCACACCATACAGATTAGTGAATCCATTAGATATTTATAAAGGGAAAAAAAAACCTTTTGTTTTTTAATAATTTTAAAAGCTTTTTTTTATTTTTCTGACTTGAGCGTGCCAGTCTCTCGTCTTCAATAAATAATATAATAAAATTAATATTATAGAACCGAGACAGAAATATTCGTTGAAAGAAAAATGGATATAAATATTTTTTTTAAACTGGCTGGTTATCATCCGGCTAGGAGTGCGAATTTGCGAGGACGAAATGCTTGTGCCTACAGGCAGCTACTTTAGACGCTAGGGATTTCGAAATCCTACGCTTACACACCGATTTTTACATCTCTTGCGCTTGTGATAAATTGTTTTTCAAGATCTGTGTGTGATCGTCCAGAAAGGCAGGCAGGGTATGCCGGGCGTAAACGCTAACTTAGCAAATGAATGATCTTGATGATGAATTACGTGTCACTCACCTCGTAGATTTTCCGGTATGATTATGATCAATATGACAGTTGGCGATTGACAAGGGTTAATTATTTGGAGCTAAGGTGGTTCCGAATTTCCAGACCGCACATTTGCGGAAACATCCGGAGTATTCCGGACGCTTAAGCTCAGTCTAAACTATTTACTTAATAAAACATAACGTCGCGCCTGTAATCTGCGAGGGGTTAGGCAGTGGTGCAGCCATAGTGCACACACATTTGATTGCCATCTAAAACTATTTAATGCCACAAATGTATAAGAGGGATTCGGATTTCGCCTGATGTAATCGGCTAAGTTTAGTGAGACCAGTAATTTAAAATTGTTAACAAAATCTGTGTGACGGACAGATTTTGAGGGTGGTATTTGTACCCACATAGTGGAGCCCACTCTCTGGGTTACGGTTCGTCAGACGCCCGAAAGTCTGACAACCAGCCTTACCAAGGGGTATTCCGTATTGTATTATTCAGTAACTAGGTTGTGAAGGTCAGGTAGGCAGTCGCTCTATGTAAAATACTGGTACTGAACTGCATCCGGATAGACTGGAAGCCGAACCCAACATAGTTGGGAAAAGGCTAGGCAGATGATGATAGTGGAGCCCGCTATGAATTTGATGATAGGGATTGTCGATTATCAAAAGCACGAATGAGTTTTAATCAGTCTTATTTAGAGCCGTTAAGATTAGGATTTGAGAAGTCATCTAGTTTAAATGATACAAATAAAGTGGTACCAAAGTATTTACTCTACATATCACGAAAACTCAAAGGAGGCGTTAGAACAATGTTTTCCACCCCGTGGGCTCCACTTGACAGTTCTTCATTAATATCGTTAATCGTTTCACTCATCAGTTCTTCGTCTACAGACATCAAATCATCGCTTCGTTGAGAATTTGTTATATTATTCGCAGAATATTCTTCAACTATTTGAGTTAGAGCTTCCGCTATATCGGAATCAATAGAAGAGGTTTCTATTTCATTAATATCGTCCTCATTTGTAACGTTTTCGTAGTTATCGCATATTTCATGACTCTCAATTAAATGAATTCCATTACTATTACTGGCATTCGAAATGTTTGCACCACTTTCAGCAATCGTGTTATCATCAGTAGAATTTTTGTCTATACTATTATGACTCGCCACACAAGGTAAAACATTGTTACCACTACCATCAATATTACCATCTTCAATCATTTCTACATCTGAATTATTGTGGTTTTCTTCTTCAACTGAATCTTCATTATTAATGACACTGTTGAGTAGTTGTTCTGATGACCGTACTGAAGCGTAATTTGTGTTTTCTTCCACGTCATTCTCTACGAATTCTTCGTTTATTGGGGATTTGGCGGGTACTATATTGTTAACCATGAACGAATTCTTGGTACTAGCTTCAATGGACGTTTGTTCTTTAGAATTATCTGGTACAAAAGTACAGTCGCCACTAACATCCGTCTTATTATCACTTCTGCTTCTTAGAGTGTTTAATCTTTCAAGAATTTGGGGATGGTCTTCTTTAAACTTTTGTATTATTTTTTGTGTTCTCTCATCTGAGTTACCGTATTTTTTACATTCTAGTTGAATATTTGCATTGAGATTGTAAAGAGTTTCGGCGTCATTTCTCTGTGGCGTTCTAACTTCTTGTGCCTGAAACAAAGTATTGTAAAATCCTTAGATAAGTTTATAAGTTTCCTTCTCGTTTAAATAATACTAGCGATCGCTCAGTGGTCGAAATTCGACCATAATTCCTTTAAAATTCAATGTATTTCTAATGCATTAGTATGTAAAAATATTAGCTTTCTACACTCCTTTTAGATATAAACTTTCACTGAGCCAAACTTCATACTCCTCCGTCCGCATAATTTTCGTGAAAAAGGGTTCAAAGTTTTTCACATATTAATATTATAGGTAGATGTGCAAAACAGATATGATCTAGTTTAACAGCATGTGCTGTTTATATGTGAGTACCTATTACTGTAAATATTAACATGTTAACAAAGAAATGGGTATAATAATTTATTTTGAGTTTTTTAAACCTTTTTCCATTCCATTCGTAACACTTACATTAGTATTCTTCGAAATGAGCTCAGCAAGCTCCATAGCCAATTTAACTGTATCTTCTGGTAGATTCGTTTTGGCAGCAAGCGCTAGTCCGTAATGCTCAACTTTGGTTACACCTGGTTCTATTTTGTGTTGGTAAACTAATCTTATTTGTGGATTTTCTGAATTACCAACTTCTTCTTCGGTTATTGCTGTATGTCGACTAGAAAAATATATTTAATTGAGTCTGATGATTTTGTTCTTCGAATGTAGTAGTACCTATTTAAAACGAGGCTCTTACTTGACAACGTTGAAGTACAATTCCTGCAGTCTCGTTAGATACATAAAATGGGTGGTAAAGAAAGTGAACGCAGCACTCATAATGAGTTCTTCGCAGATCGCCCAAGCTACACTTGTACCCTCCTCCACACAAGTTCCTCTGAAAGTTATATCATTTCTTTTAGCAATACCATACCTACATGATACATATACGTATATTAGAAGTTTCATACAAGGCGTTTGGTACTTGCCTACATAGTTCGTCTATAATTACTAAACTTGTGGGCGTTAATCCTTTTAAGATGTGTTGAGTTTCCTTTATCTGAAATAGACATTCTTTTACAATATCCTCCATTATGCTTTGCTTTATAATCATTATTCAGTATTCCAATCACCTCGAATACGTAAGTGGAAGCATTCAATTCAACACTGTCGTTGAAACCTATTCTGGAAAATATTCTGTCGCATAGTCTCAAAATTGCGTTTGTTGCGGGTAAGAAACAACCTATCTGAAATAAAAAAGTTTTTAGGATAATTTATTTCGTAGTAACTTTCTGTCTACTTTGCCGACTTGATTTTGTTTCACATATTTATCAAACCTGCGCCATAACTTGTATAATAGCAACTTGTTTTATGTAGATACTTTTGCCTCCCATATTTGGCCCGGTGATGATAGTAAAATTATGCTCGGGAGTCGCAAACTGAAACAAGTATAACAATATCATCATACAGTCATACTTTATTTGAGGTGGGCTTAACAGGACTCAAGTTTTAAACGTATTCAATCCTTTATGTAGGTAAGTACAAACTTCTTACAATATCATTCGGAACTGGGAGGATTTGGCTGTTGTAATCCAAAAGTGGATGCACACTATTCCTTATATCCATGAAACTGTTGAAATCTGGCCGTATGTAGGAACCAATCGAACTAGCCTGGAAATCAGAAAATATTCGTACTTATTTATAAATATTCTTACTTTAATATTTCGCGGAATTACGTTAAAATTTCATATTGGTGCTTACTTGAGCCATGGCTAGAAGAACATCTAACTCAGCAACATTTTCACAGAGCGTGTAGAGACTCGCCATGAACGGTCGAAGATCTTTTAGTAAAGATGAAATTACGCTGAAAGTACACACAAAATTAAACTACAAAAATAACTATGTGTACAGCCGTTCTCAGTTATTTTACCTTTGACACGCTCTGAGAGCAGCAAACCAACAACAACCTTAAATCGACGAAAATAAAGATCACTGTGATATTGACAGACTTGTTAGTGGCAGCAGCTCAAAAGCAACCGTATTACTAGCAGTCACAAAGATCACGTTGATTTTGACAGTGACGCAAATTCAAAGGTAAAATAACTGTGAATGGGCTGCTGTAGGCGATTTTTATCGATAACGCATGCGTGTCAATAGCCAGGGAGCGCAACTATTTTTTTACAAGGGACTTTCCCTTTTTTCATACGCAACGGGTTATTACAATCTGTTTTACGCTGCAGTTAGATATGATACATAGTATTTAATTCACTAACATGTTACTCATTTTCTGTATTTCGGTTAACGATTCCTTTGCTTGCTGGTTCAGTACCACCAGCTCTTCTGTAGTCATTGTGACACTGGCACCACTGTGGTGGACCTAACAAAAAATGACACAAAAATATATAAATGAAATGTATTGGGCTCAAAATTCAGCAACGCGAATCCCGTTCGGTGACGCATCCATTAGGTCCATAAGTGTGCAGGTAATAGGAATTGCGGTATCAGATAGAATTTCTGAATAGCCAACTGATTATCATAGCTCTCAGATATAACCTCCCGAAACCGGTCTTTAAAAAACCCAGATAAGATTATTATAGAGGAGACTCAAGCACATGCAACGTCCTTGGGTGGATATGGGTGTAGCTAGAAGATTATTATTAGCTTCTAATTCCATTATATGCTCTTCTGTTATCATTGTGATATTGGTATCACTGCTCGCTGTCGTGGACCTAACACAAGAATACGTGATTCATTTCAACAATAAGCTGATTAAAAGCTAATTGATTACCATGGCCCTGATATATAACCACCCGAAACTAGTTCTTTAGAAAAACCCCAGATAAGATTATTAAGTAGATACATTCAATATCATTAGATGGATAGGGGTTGTAGAAGACTGTCGTCATTGTGACATTGGCACCACTGTGGTGCAGTAGACTTAAGAAAACGAAATGTGACACATCACTACAATTATCTGATTAAACCAACTAGTTGTCTCTCAGGTAAAAACCACCTTAAACCGGTTTAAAAACAAACTCCGATTAGATTAATACAAGACCCAAGTGCATTCAACATCATTGGATGGATTGGATTTGTAAAATATTTTATGAGTTTACAATACATCGTTTTCATTCACCTGTATAAATATAGGAGGCAAGTCCTCCATATTGAAGCAGCTCCTATTCTTGGGTGCCAAAGGCAGGACTATATGAAAGCCCTTCATCATGTTCTGATTCAACCTCAAAGGAAGATCATATGTTTCACTAAGCTGCTCCACAATCTTCTGTATATCTTCTATGAGTTCAGAATAAGTTCTTCTAGCTACATCTAGAAGACCATTGATGTCTGGTTTGACTGCGAAACATCTTTGGAGACTACCCATGGCACCTTTTTCTAAGTGAGCATCGTCTTGGATTATTCTTTTTATGCGTTCTGTTATTTCTTGGTAGTGGGGGTTCTCAAAATCCTAGTACGGATAAATGCGGGTTAGAGCTTTTATATGATAAGCATTTGCAATAATATTATACGTTTTTATGATTACGATCATACCTAAGTAGGACATCTCAGTAGAAAGTCAAGTTAGTGTATTTATCATCGCGATACTGCTTTTCGAACACTTTTGCATTTATGTTTAAACCTGGTTTAAATATAAATGTTTAGTTTATAGCTAATTATATAAGTAGTTCAAGTCTAGTCTTAGCATAAGGTACCTACGTACTACTTACCAATTTAATTTTCCTCAGCCTTCCACTAACAGCTCCGTTCAGTGCTTCTACCAACTTTGGCACCATGTCCATTGTTACTTTTAGTAAAAGCGTTTGATTCAGTTGAGCTTCTCCTATCTTATCCATATTTTGATTTGCAGTCTCCATGCATAAGAGGAGGATTTTATCTATATCTGATAGTTTTTTTATCACATCCTAAAATTTTATTAGCAGTTTAATATTACCTACTATAAGATGACTTCCAAAGAGAGTACAAGATTCTTATGAAGGCAAAATATATATTCCAGATTTTGTCATTCTTAATCCTACTTCTAAAAATATAAGTATATGAAACATGGTTATAGAAATACCTGCAAATCCACCATTAATCCCGTATCGTTTTCTATCAGATCTTGTACAGCATCCAGCCTAGATTCAATAAATTCTTGGTTGCACGAAGGTTGAAGTATAGAAGCTCTCAATGCTCTTATACCACCCAATGTATAAGTAGGGCCTAGTACGCCTAGAAGACAACAGGTAGGTCCGGCAGATGGGACTAATGGTTGCACTAGTTCAAGTTGAGTTGCTGTGCCTACATCTAGGAAAGGAATAGTTAGTAGTGCTTTTGTATAGCTAATAGCTTCTTTGTCCTCATGTCCTGTTGTAAGGTTTGGAAAGAAGTGACTTAGGGTTTGTACGTAGCGGAAAATGGGTTCTTAGATATGACTATAAAGCATGGCAATAGTTTTCTACCACGTGTAGACAATTAGTGATGGAAACATAATACCGATAAAATCATTTTGATAAGCCTCTGACGAGAGGTGTATGATTATATAATGGTAAAACATATGGCATTTCAGAATGAGGAAATCGTATTGTTCATATCCCTTGGCTACATATTGGCTGATGTCATAATGTCATGACGTTTCAGTCAGCAATATATTACCAACGGTTGACCTGAGTGACTTCATGTTGAGTCTGACGATAAGACGATAGATCTCGCGTTTAACGTAAATCTCTGTACACGAAGACCCCCCGCATTTATACGCGTGTTATATCCTCTACTATAAATAAGTATAGTCTCTATCAGATCACGTTTCATTGCGATGGGAAAATATTGTCTTTCTAATGAGCCTTGAGAAGGATATCGTCTAATTCCAACATTCCACGGATATGTGCATACAAACCTATGATCATTGTATTTTCAGATGAATGGTATTCAATTTTCAGCGATTCTCTAGCAAATACAATGCACTGGATATATTCAACATACTTCAGTACAGCTGCAGCCGCAGTTACAGCATAAAATCTGTTGAACATAACCTTAGACCTATAGTTGGGACACTATCAAGTTTCAATTGGAAACAAAACTTCAGGGTTTGAATAGATTTTTACAAGACATGAGATAGTTTAAGTCCATTTATTAATGTTCTACGTACTTATGTAATACTTGTAGATAAACTCCGTTGTATTGAGGAGCGCACAAAGTTTGTATATGTTGACGACCTGCTGCATCATTGAAGTGTCTTCTCTGAACTGTGACCAAATTAACTAACGGATATCGATCCCTTATCAACTGGTATAATTGATTCGGTTGCACACCTTCGCAAAATGTATGGGGAACTATAATCTGTGAAATTAATGGTAAACTATTATCGTGATTTTTCTAATTAGCCCCTGGTTTTCTGTGAAACCATGAAACCGTAACACGTGATTGATGGTAATTGGGAGACCCTACCTACTATAATTTAAGCCGACATAAAAAACTGAATATCATGAAAAAACTGCAAACACCTTGTTATTACAGGTTAATAAAAAGAAAGCTAAATTCACTGCTGCACTGCAATCACTAAACCGTGTGTCCAAAACATAGGTATCTTTTCAGCATATCATTCTAGACCCCCCAGTGTAGAAAATTTTCGTAGGTTATACAAAAAAAAATCTGCTGTTCCATACATTTTGACCCTGTAGGTATTGCATTTTTCTATGAAACAGCTGATTTTTTTTGTAAAACCGACGAAAAATTTCTGTGCAAGGAGGTCTAGAATGATATGCTGAATTCATGGTTACAATTTGCGCACTGGATAAAAACTTATCGTGTATATTGTTTCTTTTCGGTATGTTAGTGAAGGAAGGTCCATGTGCAGAGGCTGACATAAGCTGACTACTAAAATCACGTGCAATAAAACGTTATTTTGCCAATCTTTAGTAAGACGTGTGCAAATCTTTATCATGAACAACGTGCTTGATCAAAAAACACTGTAAACAAAAATTACAAAAACTAAACTCTTTACGTTTTGGGGGACTGTGTTATGTAACTTTGACGTTAAAAAAGTGCTGACTCTCACCCTAGTTTGAATAAATGACTTTTGATTTTGATTGGATTGATTTTGATTTACCTCAACGGGATTGAAGAAGTTAATTTTCGTTAGTGTATGGGTATACAGCAGGGTGTCACTGAATTGACAAAGAACTAGATGAGGATGTCTTAGATCTATTGCTGCTATGCCGATTTCCCCACGTGCCATGCCTCTGCCTTCGGATATAGCTGAAAAAGTAATGAATGTTTATGTATCTAGTTTAATAGGCGGTTTTCCATCTCTTGGACCATCATTTTAATAAAATTGTGTTTGTATACTGTCGCTTGCAGAGAGAATTCGTTCGAAAGAAGCTTTTTAATGAGATTTCATTGGAATTGTTGGTTTAGGGAATTAGGTATCTATTCGGGAGAAATTTAATTTCTAGCACTGAAGAATAGAAGAAAGCTAGGTACCTATTCCTCGGTGGGAGTTCAATGACATCCTTTGTTTATTTCAAGATCAAGACAATAGCCTGTTAACAGATATTACAAACTTTTGGTTCGGTGTTGCGCATAATATGAAGAAAGAGTTTACCTAGTATCACACTTGCGTCGACTGCTGAAACGCTCGTAGATCTTGCTGAACGAGTCCCGCTGTATCCACCTAGAATTTATGGTTTATTGAGAAATTTGGATCCTCTTTCAGCCTACTTAGCCACTGCTATTCAAATCAAAACGAATACAATACTGACGTAGACGTAAGCGAACGTTGATTTATACATTCTGAAAACCGTAATTGGAGCGTAGTGTAGTCGCATGATTCAGCATAGAAGACAGTCCAGTCCTGTCTGCATTTTGTCTAAAGGTGGCGGTTCGCGCTGGAGACCGCGACAGGAGACCGCGACAGGAGACCGCAACACTGCCGTCATAAGAAAAAAGGGCACAACTAACATTTTTGTCAAAATTGAGTTATATACATATTTAGAATCAGAAAAAAAAGGCACATCTACTCAATTTTTTATAGAATTTTATCTTCAAGGAATTCGGAGATACAGTTAGGCTCAAAAGGTACAAATGAGA
Source organism: Aporophyla nigra (assembly GCA_947507805.1). Classification (NCBI taxonomy): domain Eukaryota; kingdom Metazoa; phylum Arthropoda; class Insecta; order Lepidoptera; family Noctuidae; genus Aporophyla; species Aporophyla nigra. Next base: position 6,749,518 of record OX382305.1, read on the forward strand.
CTAATTCATGTTTTATAGAATGAAAAGGCACATTTATTTACCATTATATTGAAAAGGCACAATAATAACTTACATTTCATTAGTTGTATAAAAATCGTGATAATGAATTTATTTTAATTCATCTATTTTCGAAAAATAATGTGTAAGTCAATATTTTTCGCCAAAAAGCAATAAAAGCTTTAAAGTCGATTTTCTCCATATTTATAAAATGTTAGTTGTGCCTTTTTTCATTATGACGGCAGAACAGGAGACCGCGACCGGAGATTGCTACCGTATCTGTCTCCTGTCTGTGTCTCGCTTGCGAACTGCCGCTCATACATTGCCTAATGTTAAGTACTGTCGCGGTCTCCTATCGCGATCTCCGGTCGCTGTCTCCTGTCGCAGTCTCCGGCGCGAACTGGCACCTTTAAGATTGTCAAATTTTGTCGAAGCGTAGACGTAATCAGAGTGTAACTTTTAGTAGACAAAACGATAAAGGTTTTGAACAGATCCCTTCCATCCAACTAATATTAAAATCTACATGGACTTCAGGACAAAGTAGGTATCTACACCGCGATAAAGTATTTTGCTACTTAATTGTTGTTTGGTAATAACCGGGTATTCACTATTATGGTTGAATTAAGTAATTTCTGTTTAAACGTAAAAGGGAAATAACATGAAGAGTAGGTAGGCAATAAATATAAAATATCTTCTGTGAGATAAAATTAATACGTTTCGAAATGAAATTGGTATCTATGCATGCCAACACGGGGATTGTCCCGAGCGAGGGTATTTCAAGTCAGTGTTTCTATAACTTAGGACATCTACATGTAAGAAGAAGGTAATCTTAATACAATAATGTAATGGTTCCAGCGAAAATGTTATTTTTTATATTAATATTATGTAGAACTATTGGTATCTACCTACTACAAGATCCTGTTTAATTTGGATCTCTAGGATACTAGATATTTGTGCATGAAATATTGAAGCATTCTGTAGAAGTTGTAGAATTACTTTCATGCAGGTCAACAATGACAATCAGTCGCACGAGTCGATGGGTATGGTTAAGCTACTGTTGCTGGGGTTGGTCCGTGGATGGGTGACCATCTTTACGTACTAAGAGACCCCTCTGTGCCACGGATAGCGCTTTCCCGGCTGTCATTCGTAGATTTTTGACAGTCGTTAAGGGACGTCTGAAGTTCGAAAGTCTGACAACAGGTCTTAGCAAGGGATTACCCAGTAACTGGGTTGTGGAGCTCAGATAGACAGTCCCTCCATGTAAAATACAAGTACTCAGCTGCATATATGCTGACTGGAACTAGGCATATGATAATTGATCACTGAAGTACTTAAATGATGATAAATAAAAACATAGAATTTTAAAGGAACCCTTGCCCTGAGGGGTAATTGCGTAACTTTTTATCGGTAGAAATTGGTTTCATATTGATAGTTAAACAACATTAATTGCGTTATTTACGTTGCTGAGCCAACAATTTATTCGAACAAATGACGCAATGGTTTAAAAATAATTTTCAATCGCATTCAGATTCTGATAAATAGTGCGTTTCGCAATTAGGGTGCTGATGCTGGTTAAATACCACGTGAGTTTGTATTTCAGTAGATCGATTAATAAGTGATGAGCTTATGACGTAATTTTACAAAAAAAAAGATAAGTGTATTTAAGAAATTATTACAACATTGAAGTGGGAAAATTTACCTACTACATGGAATAAACTTATTCGATTGGCTACCCAAAATAAGGAGAGATAATAACATTTTTCTACACCAATAGCGCCGCAGCGAAAACAGTGGTTATCGGAATGAAATGGCACTTTTAGGTGCTCGCCTACTGAGAACACGTGAACATGGATTTTTATTGTTCAATTACATAATTTTGCACACTACTTTTGCTCAATGTTGCGACATTGCTGTTAAACATGTGACTATCATAAAAACGTGGAGTGTCGCGTGAATCCTTTCAATTTTATCCAGAGTACTTACTTCCCTCCTTAGTTGGTAATATTTAAACTAATGTAGACTACAAACCGAAACTAGCTACTGCTGCGGGACATGGCAGAGTCGCTTGCGTAAAAAGCGCCGAGGGCAAGGCGTCATTATTATTTTAAAACCATGATTATTTATCGAAAAACACTCGCGCATGCAATGGAATAGAAGTCGGCTTCCAGTCTAACCGGATACAGCTGAGTACCATTGTACATGGAGCGACTGCCTACCTGACCTCGACAACCCAGTTACTGGGTATTACGATACCCCTTGGTAAGACTGGTTGCCAGACGTTCGTGCTTCTGACGACCCGTAACGACTGTTTAAGATCTACGAAAGACCGCTCGGACCAACGGCTTAACGTGCTTTCCGAGGTACGGAAGGGTCTTGGTATGTAAAGATGGTCACCCATCCACAGACCAACCACGGCAAGCGTAGTTTAACCTGAACGATCGACTCGTGCGGCTGTTATAACTTAGCCACAGTCTGATACCTACATATGGAATGGAGGTATCAGACTATAATGTTCCCACTGCTGGGACACAGGCCTCCTGTTTAGGAGAGTGAGTGGGACGTAATCTACCATGCGGGCCCAGTATGGGTTGGTAGATGTGACATGGCTTCGCATTTTAAGACATGCCGGTTAACTCTCGGTGTTTTCCTTCACCGATTTTAGAGCAGTGGTGATGAAATAATTTACAAAACTAAAGTTGCTGAACGGGTTTGAACCTTCGTAGGTTCCTATTCTATATCTACGTATGAATGGAGTTAACGAAGTCTAACATTTTGGTTACATTTAGGTTTCGCTTATAGGGCGTATATGCTGATAATTATACTTACCTAGCCACATGAAACACAACGCATGATATGGGCCATATTATTCGAACTACCGATAACTTAGACTGCTCACAACTAGTTTGGGGCTTGGGGCAAGGGTGGCGGAGGTCAGACGATAGTTACCTACCACTTTGATCCAGAAACAAGTGATATATTTATGATTCAAGGAACATGCTTCTAATGAGTTGATTTTACAATATGTTTCTGGTCTGGGTGTACCAGAGCAAGCTCCATCCGGTACGAAATTTGAGAATAAAGAAGTGCTCAAAGTACGGTAAAACATTTTTTAAAGAGTAACGGTGGAGTTTCTTGTCCATTGTTCTCTATTCGAAACTATCATAATCAGCCTTTATTCTGCTCACGCCTCCTCTCGAGGGAGTGGTCCGTCATTTACCGCGCGGGCCCTGTGCCAATTAGTACATGTCACATGACTTCGATTTTCAGGGTTCCGTAGCCAAATGGCAAAAAACGGAACCCTTATGGATTCATCACGTCTGTCCGTCCGTATGTCACAGCCACTTTCTTCCTTAACTATAAGAACTATGCTGTTGAAACTTGGTATGTAGATGTATTCTGTGAACCGCATTAGGATTTTCACACAAAAATAAAAAATAAAACAATAAGTTTTGGGGGTTTCCCATACTCAGAACTGAAAGTCAAAATTTTTTTTTACGTCAAACCCATACGTTTGGGGTATATATGGATAGGTCTTCTAGGAAAAATGATATTGAGGTAATATCATTTTTTTCTAAACTGAATAGTTTGCGCGAGAGACACTTCCAAAGTGGTAAAATGTCCCCCCCCCATAACTTCTAAAATAAGAGAATGATAAAACTAAAAAAAATATATGTTGTACATTACCATATAAACTTCCACCGAAAATTGGTTTGAACGAGATCTAGTAAGTAGTTTTTTTTTAATACGTCATAAATCGTAAATCACAATTTACCTTTCATTCAATCAACTCAAATATAAAAATAAAAACATTTAATTTCATAAACATAAACCTTATGCATAAACCGTGAATACCTACAGGTTTGTACGGAACCCTCGGTGCGTGAGTCCGACTCGCACTTGGCCGGTTTTTGGTTCTAGAACCCACGACTTACAGTTATGTATACGAAAATATATACTACAGAAAATCTGGAAAAGAGGAGAGGTCTCATCCAGCTGTAGTCAATTAGATAAGAAGACCTAGATACACACCTCTGCTACTACTGCTGATGTATCTAAGAGCAGTGGGTCTATTCTTCGGTGTGCACAGATCATGGGACGTATCAGCCGCGGCGGAGTCGCTGGCCAGTACTCTTGGGCGTGGCCTGCCGCTGGATGACGACTCGGGTAGAGATGATGTAGAGTGTAGTATCCTGGCAACAAGGGTCTTACTGTAGGGGATCCTGTCTGCTGTGATTGAATTATCCGACTTCGGAGTTGCAAACAAAATTTCTTTTTTCTAGTTTAAGTTCACTTTTGCCGCAGCCAGGTTTATTAGGGTTTCTTAAATTACCTTTTTTACACTTTTTAGTTAATAATAAGTACCTAATTCTTTTTCGCGGTATTCGATTATATAATAACTTTATCACCGCTTTATCTATACATCTATACAAATAAATAAAATTGGAGTGTCTGTTTTTAATATTAAGATAACCACTTTTTACTAAGTGTATATGAACGTATACACGATACATATACCAAAACAACATGTTTTACAATTTTTGTCTGTCTGTCTGTCTGTTTGTTCCGGGTAATCTCTGAAATGCCTGGACCGATTTTGACGGAACTTTCACTGGCAGATAGCTGATGTAACAAGGAGTAACTTAGGCTACTTTTATTTTAGAAAAATTAAATAATAGTTTAAAAAAACTAAAAACACGCTGAATTTTGAGACGTATGTCAGCGTAGTTTTCAAAGACAGTTTTTATGAAAAACTTTTTGTTAAATACCACGCGGACGAAGTCGCGACCTATAATATTACTTGAATTAACACATCTTACCGCGGTAGTACGTCCTCCTGCGTTAATTTCCGACATCCACGCGGGCGAAGCCGCGGACAAAAGCTAGTTATAATATAAGACTATTAATAAAACTCATTTGCGTTGCGCATTAGCGTAAATATAATGTGAATTTTAATCTAAGAGGAAAGTGCCAGAAAATAGAAAACTGAATTTCGCGGACAACCCAGCTTTCACCATAATATCTAAAGGCTCGTGCAGATTAGCGCGACGCGACAATCGCGCGCGACTCGGCGATTTATATCCGTAGAACAATTTCTGTGAAAACGCGCGCGATCGTCCCATCGCGCTAGTCTGCATGAGCCTTAACTGAAAACTTCCCTCCTTCGGGTAATATAGGCGTAATGTCGAGTGATGTTAAAAACCGTTGATTTATGAGTAGGTCTTGTTTTTGCTTGGCGGCAGCGCTATTTACCAACTTTAATTATCTACCGATTCACCCTAAGCGCCTTTGTATTGCTGACTTGTAGAAGGTGATTAAAGTTTACTGGCTTACCTGCGTTTAAAAGTTCTTGGTGGTCCTGGTGGTGGGCCCATAGTAGGACTTCTGGGTGGGCCCGTTGAAACTAAATCTTTATCGAATTGATACTTTGGGGCTTTATTTGCTATAGAAATGACTTTAGAAGCACTGAAAGGATGGAGTGGCGGTAACAATGAAGTTGCACCCCTTATACCTAACAGAAACATGCAAAAAAACTCATTTATTACATTTACATATCAAGTACCTACATTTTTTCAATGAAAGTATGAAAACTTTACCTAGCGACGAGTCTTTCCTAATAAACTCATTTTTATTTTTCAATCTTGGTTGTGCTTTAGCATTAATTCGCTTTTCTCGTGGCACGACGTTCATTTTACTTAATCTTCTTAGGTGAGTAAAAATAAAAACCAACGCTTTGGCTATTGTAGAGAAGCCTCTAACGCTACGCAAAACTTTTGGTGAGAGGTTTAATTTTTTTTTTTTTTCTTCTCTTTGCCCTACTAGGGCAGGCTAAGGTCTTAGACCATACCGCCTCGTCTTCAGTAATTATTGTCCTTGAGAGGTTTAATTTTCCCGCCGCTTGACATTGACAATAGACGAAAGCACATAAGGATGTGTTGGTTTCATTGATCCTAACTAATAACTCAATTGCCAAACGAATGAAACCACCATAAATTTTTTAGAAGTAATGTGATTGATAAATTGTTATGGATAAGTTAATAAAGATGTTGTTACATCAGATTTTTTACTTAATTGCTTATTATATAATATTAATGATAGTGAAAAAAAAATTATATCTATTTCTCTTTTTTTATTAATCCATGTGATCATGACACTGCATAAATCGAACGTGTCTTTGACCTGGTTTGGCTGTATGGGCTCAGCTCCCTTTGCCTGTCCCAAAGAGGGACGAAAAGAACCAAAAAAAAAAATGTCTTTGACCTGGCTGTCATGTGGAAAGGAGTGTGTGTCAACTGTCAACTCTTAACTTGTCAGTGTCAAAGTGCAAACGTCAAAACCAGCATTATAGTTTGGTGCGTAATTTTAAATGGTTCTTTTCGAGTTTTACTTAGGATTACAATCATGATGTGTCTATTTTTGACGCCTCAAAAATATATACACCATAATATGAATTTAAATCAGGACTTTATTATCTAAGTAATAAAATAATCTCATGAAATCCTTCGTTGATAACCTTGAACTAGGTATTTTATAATCTCTAAAAGCAATTTGCGGAAGGTAATCTACCCAAATGAGCTATACGGAAAAGAAACAAGTAATCCAGAATAAATTACCTTCTGGAACTAAAATTTGAGAAGATATTAGCTTCTGGAACCATCTGGAACCATAATAAAGTAAGTATGACTTGCGTTTAGAATATTTTAACCTTCATTAGGAAGGTCATACCACAGCTTGTTATTATCCTGTCGTGACAATAATCGGTCGGTGCTCTAACTGTGCCATAAATATTAAGTTCTTTATCATAGTATCGCAATAAAGGAGAGTGAGGAAGGTTTATTACTGTAGAGGTAAGTTACTATACAGACTTTTTAACTAAACAATTACTGTCCTTCTACACAAACGACAAGCAATAATAAAATTGAATCATCTAATACCATCCCAAGTAATCTGGTGCTGGAATTATATGTTTCACTTTCAATGTCTTCAGTCCTCTAATGCAACTGAAAAATTGGATTTTTAATTTAGATCATTGTTGATGAACAGTACAAATGAAATCAATATTAGAGAAATAGTTTACAAAGACAACCTATTCTAAACTACAAAAACTGAATCAGTCTGGACAGAACTTCCTTTGAATTTCATTTAATTTCATTAGGGCTATTAGAATAGCATTAACAAAATAAACAGATAGGTTGATTCTCTAACTTGAAATGGTACTTCTTTAATCTCATTTTTTTTAATCATCAAAACAATAATAGAAGTACCAAATATTATGAAGTGTGCAAAATTTATCTACCCATAATATGGCACATTCATCATGCATGCTAACAAAATAAATATTTACAGTAAAATATTCATTTTAATTAGATGCCTTTGACTCCGTAGATAGCTCTTATTGCCTGCCTTACAATAACTGGTCTGCACACTGATAATGTCGCATTTTGTGATAGCCAACCGCTTCAGAAACCAATAATAACTGGATTAATTGGGTTCTTTAAATTATCACACAATGTTGTCATGATTCTGATTGTATTAAGCTTTTTTGATATTGTTTACTGCAGTTTTATGATGACACAATTATCAAATATATTTTGTCTTTTATGTTATCAACTTTCCCAAATTCAAATAAGAGATATAATTAGGTATTCTCTATGATTACAACTCTATTCAATTCTACTTTACAAATGTGTATATTCTCCAATAGGTTTTGCTGTTCAAATATAGTACTTATACAAAAAATGGCCAATTAATTTTGTATCACATCTTTATAAAGCCTTCATTATAGTCCATTGTTCAAAAGAAAATGTAAACAATGGAGAGTAAAAAAAAATTCAGTTCAGCTCAGTTTGTTCAGTCTGTTGATCTGAGAGCTTCTCTGTTGTCGACAAAGTATGTCCTATTCTTGTGGTTCCTAATGGTCAAAAGAAAACCTGATGTTTTTGAGACAGCTTGCATAACCTTTCTTCATTCATTCCTGGGTAGGTGAGCCCCATTTAGAGGCAATATACTTAAAATACATTTTTAACATTAAATTGATCTTTGTCAAAAACAGACCCTGCCTGTATACATATAAATATTGCTATAGTAATGTTACCATAGGTACCCGTCATAACCATTCACCTACCACTATCCCAATTAGTTTGGTGCAACATCTTTTTCTGCCATTCTTCTCTATTAGTCGTCATCTCGGTAGACCCTCTAACCATATCAACTTCCACACAGTCCATTCACCGTTTCTTTCGTTTACGGTAAGTATCTATATTCTGTGATAATAAATGGAATCTATTTCATGAGATGCACATGTCGCCTTTTCGCATTAAAAGTGTACAATTTCCAAAAATATTCGAAATTGAGATAATACGCGGTAACGTTTCGTATCACCAGTATTTTTCTCTTAAATATTGACAAAAGAGCGTAGTTCGACATACACTCGCTAGATGGCGCATTGGTTAGTTTTAAATTGGCCGAAGTGAGAACTTGTATCGCGCGAATACTATATAACTTTTAGTTACGTTCAAACGACCGTGCAGTGCACTCGTTGTGTCTCTTCAAAAGTATACAAAAACGAAAATTTGACCCTAAGGTAAGCATTCTATTTCATTAGTATAATACAATCTCTAAATTATACACTTATCGCTATAAACGTGTTGCAAAGTTTGAATCAATTCTCCCTTCAAAATTGTATAATTATGTAATTGTACAGTGTTTGTGATAAAGTATGAATGATACTGTCTTGATCTTTTTCATTAAAACTATATTTTTTCTAAATTGTGTACTGTTTTCGATATCTTTTGTGAAAAGTTATATTTTAATTTAAAATTGTCTACTTTTTATCATAAATCTGACGACAGAAATAGTTTAATCCCGAAAATGTTTGCTTTTTAATAAATAAATGTAAGATTTTCGTTAATATTGGTTATTTTATTGTGTATAATTTCACTGTGATTCTGAAACATACAGCGACTTGTTTCAACGCGTTTGGTTATGTTTTAATAGACGGCACTGCGACGGATGGTCGGGGGCGAGTTGCCGCGCGTTCCTCTCTGTACAAAACGAGATAGCCGCGACAGCTAGCTGTCGCGTCCGACCGTCCATTGTAGTGCCGGCTCTAATTGTATGTTTTAAAATTTTTTCTTTATTTATTCAGATTAAATTTAATGCTTTTGAAATGGCACAAAGAAGTAAATTTTTAGAAATCTTGAAAAAAAATATAATTTCTCAGAAAGGAGTAAATAATCCGCTTATTGCTGATTCTGAAGTGGAATCGATGGACATACTACATAATAACTCACAATATGTAAGAAGGCAAAACTTAGGTATGTTTTTATATTACTAAGTATTATTAATGAGATTTTATTTTATTTGGGTACTAAACTTTAATATTTTTCTTTGACAGGTTTACAGGACGATTTACAGGAAACGACCGAAAATTCCCAGGAAGGTTTACAGGAATCTAACGAATATCCCCTGGAAGGTTCACAGGAAATGAATGAAAATTTAAATAAATTACAACAACAATGTATTCTACAAGAAATTAACGCTTCAGAGAAGCAGCAACTTCAGAAAATTGGTAATAATTAGTTATATCTGTCAACATAATTTTTAATTTTTGTTTAATTTTTGAGAACTAAGTATATCTAATTCAGACATTTTATTTTAGATTCATCAGATAGCAGTGACTCCGATTCCACAAGTTCTTCATCCAGCTCGTCTTCCTCTGGAAAAGATTATTCTACTGATGACAGCGTAGCTGATCCCAATTTCAATTTGAGTAATGATTTTAATTTATCACAAAGTAGTTCTGATTCTGAGCCATCTCAAGCTGAAAATCCATCGGTTCAATTCATCCAAACGGTTGAATCACAGACAGAGCAAGTTTCACCTAAAAAGAAAACACGTAAGCGTCTAGGTAACCCAACAAAATGGAAAACAAATGAATTAAAACGATTGAGACATGCAGGTAAAAGCTACTCAACTAAAAATAAAGTTGTAAGCGAAAAATCTATGAAGCCTCCTTACGGAGAGAAATGCAGGCAGAAATGTACTACTCTCATTTTGGAGGAACAAAGGCAAAAAATGTTTGATGCATATTATGCTTTACCAGATGCACTACATAAACGTCATTTTATTGCCAATAGCATTGAGGAGATTAAGCCTAAATATGTGTACAAATCTAGCAATAGACCACGCAAAAATAATTTAATTTTTTTCTTGAATGATGGCAAAAATCAAAAAATACGTGTCTGTCAAAAGTTTTTTCCTAAATACGCTTGATATTTCCTTATCAATCATTAGAACAGTGCGAGATAAGCTGTTTGAAAACGACAATCCCGTGCCGATGCTCGATGACCGAAGAGGCAAACAAGAACATCATCACCGGGTTGAGGATTCACTAAAAGACAGCGCTAGAGAATTCATTAGAAACATACCAAAAATAGAAAGTCACTACGTTCGCGCTAATACTAGTCGAGAGTATATAGATGGAGGCAGAAATTTGTCTGATATTTACAAGGATTATGTTCAATTGTGCACAGAAAAAAGAGAGAAGTATATTAACTATGTAATGTTCCATAGAATTTTTAACACAGAGTTTAATATTAGTTTTTTCACTCCGAAGAAAGATGCTTGTGAAGATTGTACTGCCTATATTAATGCATTAGACTCTCAGAAGGAAGAAATGAAAGATCGTTATGAAAACCACCTGAAGGAAAAAGAATTGTCACGAATAGAAAAAGAGAACGATAAAACAAACGCCCAAAGTAAATCATCGTTAATCGTTGCGGTTTAAGACTTACAAGCGACGTTGTCATGTCCAAAAGGCGAAATTTCAACATTTTATTACGTATCAAAATTGAATTCTTACAACTTTACAATCTATGATTTGAAAACAAAAGATGTAGAATGTTACTTTTGGCACGAACAGCAAGGCAATAGAGGCGCGAATGAAATTGCAACCTGTGTTTATAATTATATTGTATCTATGTGTACGAGAGTAAATGAAGACGTTGATATAATTTTTTACAGCGATAATTGTACAGGTCAACAAAAGAACAAATTTTTAATAAGTATGTATTTGCATGCTGTAGCAACGATTCCCAGTCTTAAAACAATAACGCATAAGTTCCTTATTAAAGGACATACTCAAAATGAAAATGATTCGGCCCACTCGGTTATTGAGAGAAATATTAAAAAATCGCTTAGATCTGGGCCAATATACAGTCCAGATCAGTATGTTTCATTGATCAGAACAGCAAAAAAGACTGGGAAATCATACAACGTTAACGAATTAAATTACACTCAATTTAAAGATTTCAAATCTCTTTGTAATGATGTAGGGCGCAATTATACTAAAAATACTAATAGTGAAACTATAAAGATGAATGACATAAAAATCTTAAAATTCACTAAGGAAAATCGTGGTTGCTTCTTTTATAAAACTTCCTATAGCGAAGATGATTTTAAAATGGTAAAGGTTGGACCCACCGCTGCAAAAGGTCTTCGAGATAATTACCGTTTTAAAGCAGTATATAACGCGCCAATTAAAATTGCCGATCAGAAAAAACGAGGTTTATTAGCTTTACTTAATAAGAAAACTATTCCCGAATATTATCGTCCATTTTATGAAAATCTGTAATCTTTATGAAATAGACGATAATTTAAAATAAAACAGAATACAAATTGAATAGATTTACTTGTATTCTTTTTTATTTATTTTTCTTTTATTTTAGTTCATTGTTTTGCATTTGTTTTAAGTAATACTGAAGCTTTTAATATTTTATATAAACTATTAATACGTTTGATTAATACTCAAAAGACTGGATAAAGTTCCTAATAATTAAAAAAATTGTACTTTTATACCTAGATATTAAACTTAGATTACAATCAGTAAGACTGAAATACCTAGGTTAGCGAGTTCCTAACTTAGTGCTATGTTACTAAGTGATTAAGGTGATTTAATCAACCACTTTATTTTATTTTATAAATTATCTTATTTTTTGAGCCATTTTGTTTTAGTTGTATAACTTTTAGTTCATATTTAGTACTTACAATAATTTCATAATTACTGAAAGAAATAAATATTTCGTAAAATATTATTGTTTTACTGCGAAAAATGTTATTTTTTTCCTTAAATTAAATCGTATTTAATAAATTAAATAGTCATGTTCAAATTAAATCGTAAAAATTAAGCAACAATTTATCTAGAAAAGTATTGAAACTCAAAACGATAATTTTTTTGACCTATATTTCGGCTACTATTTAACAAAATTAATATATAATTTTATCTTACTTTGAAAGACAGATAATGTAACTAGCAAAAAATAAAAAATAAACGTTGAAAAGATCATTATTATTAAAAATATTACACGTTAAACCTTTAAAACGCTCTCCTGTAAAATTAGTAAGTTTTGAGATTATACAGTATTAATGCGAGAAGACGATGTAACTAGATTTAAAATTACATTTCATCATTATCTATAGTTCAAATAAATTAATTATCAATGAACAAACTGTAAATAAAAGTCATGCACTGAAGGCGTGCGGCAGCCGACTGGAGATAATAATAATATGATAACCTTGTGTGGAAGCTAAGCAATTATAAGTTGAAAATAATAACAATAATCAGGTAACAAATAAAGTTAAAAAGCAAATATAATAACTGTTTTCTTTGAAAATTGAGTATCTCAATCGTGAATCAGAATTGTTGATTTAATAAACAATAATCATCTATTAAGAATCTATTTATCCATTTCTTAAATGATAAAAAACTGGTCAAATGCGGTTTTTGCAGCTATTAGCTTTTTTAGCTAAGTTATTATTTGTCCCTGAGATCGCTGGTAAAACAATGCACCTGCCATTATTATATTTATGCTTAAAAGATGATGAAAATATTAACATAAACTACAAGCATAATGGGTCAAATAAATGATATAGGAACCCGGTCATTTACCAAATGCTGTCTGGGAATTCCTGATATTGTAAACATAATGTCAATAAGCCGGCGTAACAAGTACCAGCTGTATTTGATAACACTAGACACACCCACTACGCGTCACTAAAAGTACCACTCCGCCGACAGCGCGTCACAACAAAGTACCACTTTATAAAACCGAAGCTAGAAGTACCACAGAACTGTAGTTTTTTGGGAATGACTTTGTTTCATTGAATTATGAATATGATTGTATAAACGAAGCATGTTTTTTTTTTCTAAAATATATTTTAGTGTAGGTCCTTAGTATAGGTTTATGTAATATTTCTAAAAATACGTGGTACACATACAAACAAAAGTCATAATTAAATTTTTGAAATAGACCTTATAATAATGGAAATGCAGATAAAAAATATTTTTGAACATATATTCTATAAATATTTTAGTAAATAAGTAATGAATTTTTATTATTAAATGCAGAGCCTAGTTGTATTTCAAAATATGTCTAATAATTTTTTCTTTTTTGAAATTCGTAATTGAATAAGTGTTTCATGGGTGTATATCGATGTAGGTATTATAATTTATTTCGCAGAATTTATTTTTATACGTGCTGTGCAACGAAATGTTATATTTATTCTCCATTTATATCCCATACTAAGAAATTGTATTTCGAAAAGATAAATATTTATTGCGTTATTATTGTGTCAAGGCATTTCCCCTTTTGTATTGTATTTTTGCGTTGTATTAACGAAAATATTATTTTTATCATGATAGTTTATCGCTTTTGCACCCGACGCAATCTGCAAAACAAGTGGTTCCACAAAATATTCCATACGCTTCTATTGCGTGAGAGCGAGATAGGTATCGTTTCGCCGCTTCAGTTCATAGCATATGCTTCGTCTGGCCGTAAGTCTTTGAACGAAAGACAGTGTTGTGACGTCGTTCATAGTACGTAGCTCTCAGATGGTAGTGCTGTAGCTCGCCTTACAGTTTATCTCGGCGTGTCTTGTGGATATAAGTCGATAAACGCGTCAATGTGCCGTATTAAGTGATATCACTCTCGACGGAGGCGTGTTCTCAGTGTGTCCCGCCAAGTGGGTCTTATTGCTCTATTATCCTTTAACGGAATATAAGTAAATAAATATCGATTTCAATCGATTCAAGTGCAACAGCTCTTTTTAATTTTGGTTAGTAAAATCAGAAGACCTCAACGAAGATGACCCTTTACAGGTAGACTTTTTTAAAACGGGTTACGTGCATGCGCATGAATTTCTTTACAAATTTAAAACAATATTACCTACCAGCAATTTATTTCGGTATTAAAATGTCTAAAGTAATTAATTCGTTAGTTAATTACTGATAATTACAAGAATCCATTGTTTTACATCAATACTGCTATTTCTTGTTAATAGTAATGCATAAACGCATTTTCTAGTGCCTCATATAACTCATCGCCAAGTCAACAATCGAGAAGTTCATAACGTTACTATATTTATTATCTATAATGTACTGAGGCACTTGTTTGTCCATTGCAGTTTCTAGAATAAGTAAAAATTGTGTGATATATGACTAGTATTTTCAGGGCTAATTTCATACCAATGTTTACAGAGATAGTACAATACGGTTAGAAAAAAACAGTACTAAAGAATACTGCGTTTTTATCTTACCGTATGGTATTTTTTCGGTAAAGTTTGGTTTTTGGGTCTACCTTGTACGGGATGTTTAAATAGAAACACAAAATAGCACCTCTTGTTCGGTAAAATACCGCGTGATATATTAATTGTGTACTAAAGACAAAGAGACGAATAAAATATTGCACATTCATAAATTATAAAGTAATTGCGTGCTAAAGTATAATTTTATCTGTTCTGGCTGCCATAAAAGCAAAATAAATAAAAAGTAGGCAAAAGTAGGTCATCTGACCACATTTGCGCTCGATTGTACCACCAATTGCATGGTACCGGGACTTGCCCTATTTTTGCGGTTTGCAGTGTATAAAAGCTAGCGTTAATAAGGAAATATGAATTATTTCAATATTTATACATACAGAGTGAAGTTCATTGTTAACAGTGTATTGTGTAGTCTTCAACACAAGGTATTCATAGTAATTTTTTTTTTAAAATATTAGATAAGGGTATTTTACAAAACGTAAGTTACCACTTTTTTCTGAAACACGTTTTGCTTTGTGAAAGACTTACGTTCCTTACGTAGTGGCACTAGTATTGCAATGCAAATAATTTATATTAAAAATATAGATCAGTATGTTAAGAAATCAGTAAAAAGTAAAAAATATTTTTGGCACGGGCGCGCAAAAAATAAATTTCCTTTTTGCACCGTTTTTTTCAATATCCTGTACAAACTGGCTTATAAAAGTGCTTACTAATTAATAGTAGTGTTACATAAAAAATACAATGTTATATCAACCCCATTTAAATATTTTTAAAACTCAAATTCAAACTTTCAAACACTTTTAGATAATTATATATTTAATTCGCAGTTCTACGTCTGCGCTTCGTACATTTTGCACACACCTCCCTAAGTAGTTTCGGACGCTCCGTTCGCAACTCTGATATTGAACTTCACCTTTTTGATAAGTTCTAATATTCTATCATCTTATGACAACATTATGTCATGACAATAAACTAATAGTAAACAAAATGATAAATTAGTCTTCCTTGTATATTTTGCACACGTAAACTGAGTATTTTCTCGCGTGCAAGACTAAATTAATGGTATAAAGTACCTACTAAATATTAGGAAACCATCATTCAGTCCGAAAGTCTCATCATGGCGCGCCTCATTCAAAATTTGATTCAATGGTGATTGATTTAGTTTCTCACTGACTAAACATTATTACCCGCGTATCTAGGGCTCCGCTACGCAATATCGAATTGTGCTGATTAGGACAGTCGATTGTTGTCGCGTATCGGTCGTAGTAGTCATACGAACTTACAATAAATACCTGCCTGTTTACGGTAACAACTCGGCAGATCCAAATAAACCAATTCAATTTGCATGTATTAATTTTGTCACGTATAAGAACTTGTTTATTTCATTACCGTGTCGACATTTGAAAGTGAAACATTATCAGTTGCGGCAAAATTTACAGTCGCCTAACCTCTGATTCTTTTGTCGACAGTCTGAAGTCCAACATCCAGTACGCGACCCTGAAGACCCTGTCGCTGGTCTCCATCAGCGTCATGTCGCCCCAGCAGTCTATCAGGGACCTGTTCCGTACGGCTGACTGCGTTTGCTTTGATGTGGACTCCACAGTCATAAAAGACGAAGGAATTGACGAGCTGGCCAAGTTCTGCGGAAAAGGAGATGAAGTTAAGAGGCTGTGAGTATTCAGTTCTTTATTTTCTTATGCCAAGCAAGAACAACCGTCCTCTCTAGTAATGCACCCAATTCAAGGCAGAGTCGGGCCAAGTTCTTGTACCTGAAACTGTAGCATACAATTTTAATTTGTCCGAGGAATAATAAACGAATCAGATCATAAAATTCTTGAAGGTTGATTTATTTTTCCTCATCACTGAAGTACAGCAGTTACAGATTGTAATCAGCTTGAATTCGCGTAAACAATTAAGTACTGCATTTCATCGCCTTGAAAATGAATTTGTTAATTGAGTACTTTTAATCAAAGATTTAACCTTGCAAATATCTTTAATGTTATTTACGATTAAGGTAGGTAGCTAATTAGAAGAGTCTGTAGAATCAAAATATTTGCATTAACTGACGACGCACGTCTTTCAAATTACGCACTACGTCGCCTCGCTCCGGTATTTACAAAATATTGGGCAATTATAAGCGTGGTATCGCATGTGCATGGAAAACTGCAATCAGCTGATCGACTGTAAACAGCTGATAATATCTATTTCGCTTTTACCTTGTCATGTCTTATCACGACAATCTGCGTAATTCGATAATTCTTTGTCTGATCCGTGTCCTTAGATGATTGTGAATGTAGCCGCGAATTTGTCATGTCATTTCCGTATTTGAAGTATGTCGTGCTAATTCATGGTTACATTTTCGAAAATTTTGCCTGTTCGACAAAGTAAATAACGTAATGAATTTTGTTGAACTGTTAAAATTAAAGCCATTCGTACTGTGTTACGCAATAACCCCGCTGTATTAACTGGTACTGATTGGTAGAATAAATCCAGCAATTAAATGATTGTTCATATTTATGATACAGAGTAGGCTCCGTGGTAGTAAATATTTACAGGCTGATATACGTCAAAAATTTGGTATTTGCTTTCGTTATTATGACCGCTACTGAACTTGGCTGTGTTTTTCCTTAAATATTTATTTTGTAAATCTTGTTTTCGTAATTCTCGTTTACTTACAACTTCCCCGGGTGCTGATAGCAAAATTGTGTGTATTTTACGTACTTTATCATTATTTAAATACAAAACACGTAAATACCCATCAAAACAACAGAATCCAAACATTTTATAATTTGAATCAAGTAAATTGGATCGCTGAAACTTGAAACCTGGTTACAATATTAAACAAAAACATTACGTGAACGCTAAGGTTGATTTTTGCAAAATTTTTACTCCTAACACTTTTTAATGAAAAACGAATTCAATGAATCTATATGAACTTAAAAAAATCGGAAACTGAAAACATTTTACTGAAGCAATAATTTTTTTCAACAGGACTGCTGAGGCTATGGGTGGTGGCATGACCTTCCAAGAGGCTCTGAAGAAAAGACTCGACATCATCAGACCCAGTGTCTCGCAGATCAGAGCGTTCGTGGAAACCTTCCCAATTAACCTCACACCTGGAATAGCGTAAGTTTATTTTAATTTATGTTATTTAACATCATTATCACGTTTTTACCACGAAGGGTTTGGCAGAGTTCTAAAATCAAATAAAAGTTACTTATTTAAATTAAGCTAAGTGAGAATCATTACTTTTCGAACGTCAAAATTACTTAAGACAGTCCCCAAAAACACCCGCCATTCAACATGTCCTAGTACTTAAGCTGGGAAGAAGTGGCGCTAGCAACTCCGTAGAAGCACAGCTGTCTGTTCAGTTAACTAAACTTGTTTCTAAACAATAGTAGGTATGCAAGGTAATTAACATTACAAGACACAGAACATTAAATTAAATCATTTGTTATTATGTCAGCTAGCCATGACAACAAATACAATGAAAACTATACGTACTTTTACCTATACATTTCGCTAGTTAAGTGTAAGTACCATGTAATAGGGGGCGAGCATATTGCTCTCAACTGGACAAAAAAGTTTTGGGCTTATTATTAACCTACTTGAAAACAAGATTCGACGATAAAACATTGATAAATGTTGAATGATTCAAGCATGACATGATGTGATTATTATTGCTCATAGAAATGTGTCTTAGCAACTCATATATCGCCATTTGTAATTACTTAGCAACTGATAAGCATTGATTGAACTATAATTTTATTCTACATTATAATAGCAGTTCCGATTGTTTTTTTTTATTTTTATTAAAAGTCTACTTTCAAAGAAGAATACTTTCATCACTTGTTATTCACGCCTTGTGACCTAAGATGCCTTTTTATACGCTGTTTATTTTTAGTCCTAAGAATCTTTGTGACGTTATAAAGTTATTATAAATACTCTTTTACTTGCTCTGTGAATGGGTGATGCTACTCAATATAATTATTAATTTTTAAATGCAAGTCTAAACTTTTGGATACACTGTTCCAATTCTAAACTGATGATAATTCATTTACTTCCTTTAATTTTATTATAAGTTATCCTTATTTGAAACTCATCAACCAATCGAATGTAGGTTATAATTTTGAAATTTTGGGTCTATGTATCATTAGAAAAAAATGTCTTTGAAAAAACCAGATAATATAAAATACTAACTGAACATGAGCATTCCTCGTGATCCGTAAAATAATAAGAAACACAACTAGTTATCTCCGCTTCAGAAACTCATGTTATCTTGCATTTCCTGACCTCAATACATACTCAAACATTTTGTGATAATTTTCGCAAGCGTAATTGACCCTTATATTTTTGTTTATTTTTCGTTCATTTTTTTTGTTGCCACTCATATTGTATAACGAAGTCTGAATTTTGATTTTAAACTAGATTTGAGTCCATATTAGTATGAAATCGGCCGGGATGTCATACGTGGATGTTCGGCAGTCGTTACGGGTCGTCAGAATCCCATTCTTTTACCCAGTAATTTGGTTTTGTAGGTCAGATAGGCAGTCGATTCATGTAAAATACGGGTATTCAGCTGCATAGACTGGAAGCTGACCCAAAAATACTTGGGGAAAGTCTAGGCAGATAATCATTAGTATGAAATTGGTCACTTTTGAATCGATCTAGGTCCCAGAGTATTAGGCTCCGCCTCTGCTAGGTTCTTTATCAGTTAATAAAGAAGTGAAGCGAGCCTTTGTTGATAACGATATAGCGGGTAATCAGATAAATATGTAGCGGTCAGGCGATATTGAGGCATGACAGTCATGTAGGAATGAAAGCATCTGTTCTTTGATGGTCGGTATTTTAGATGCGTCATTTTAAAACC
Organism: Aporophyla nigra; assembly: GCA_947507805.1. Lineage (NCBI taxonomy): Eukaryota > Metazoa > Arthropoda > Insecta > Lepidoptera > Noctuidae > Aporophyla > Aporophyla nigra. Next base: position 6,768,980 of record OX382305.1, read on the forward strand.
TACACTTTTACACTTACTAGGGTAATTAAGCCAACCCAAGTCTGATTTTACATCTACAAAACTTAGATGTCTCTGTTTACATCTACAAGGGTTATTTTAGATATCTTCTTTAACACACTCAAGGCTAACTTCAGATACCTATCGCCAGGGATTTACGTATTTTGTACCTATTAGTTTCTCCCAGTTTCGAATCCCACATCTAATTGTTTATTAATATTCCAGGGAACTTGTAAATGAGCTGCACGAGCGAGGAGTGCAGGTATACCTGGTCTCCGGCGGGTTCCGGAGTCTCATCGACCCTGTGGCCGAGTTACTGGGCATCCCAGTCACCAATGTCTACGCTAACAGAATTAAATTCTACTTTAATGGTGAGTACCTTGGCGTTTGTTTTGTTCTGCGTTTTAAAAACAGCTGTATTGTTGGCTAGGTGATCAAATAAATACAGAATAAATAAAGACTGTTCAGTTTTATGGTGTGGTATCAACGCTACAAAATAGCCAATGTAATAGTAAAAATATACTCCATCGTTACAAGGCCTTTCGTACCGCTTTTTAAATTGCAAAGATAACAAATAAACTAAAATTTCCGTAACCTAGAGAATTATGTATTACTAATTACTATTTCACCATATCACACACGTGTAGCGGAACAAGATATGACTATCAGCGCGTTAGTGTTACAGACAATATCGCCAATATCACCAGTCGCGGCCAAAGGTCACTCTCTCTCGCCTATTTGTAGGAGTTGAACTCTGATGTAATAGCAAATGAAGCGAACGGACATAGCGTGAATTAGTAGTAAAAACTTAGGGAGTTTATAAATAGATTGTTATTATTTACAAATGATGGTCAATTAGAGTTTGTGATTCAAATTAAAATTAATATTGCGTAATGTTTTTAGGCAATTCCTATTGTCGGCTTTTGTCGTTACTATCACCGTCCTTGGAGTTTATAAGGTTCATACCTAATATCAAGTAAGGAGTAAAAGGGCTAGTTGAGAGCATCAGATGAGATAGGGGCCAAAAGCGAGCCAATCCTTAATTAAATAACAAAAACTTTAATTTATTCGGAATTATTTGTCCCTAAATTTTATTCAGTTCACTAGAACTCTGATAAATCCTCGTTCCACACAGCTGCACCGTGCTCTGTTCGAACTCTAAAGTGTAAGTTAATCGACGTGATGTGAACTTTATTTTGACTAGCCCTTTATCGGTCACACGGTCATGATTACTACCTAGGTATCTAAAGTATTAAAACAATCATTTGACTTTGAAGAAAATTAATCAATCGGACCACCTAGACTTTTATTATGTTAGAGATAAAGATAAGTAAAGAGACTAGCCTTATTTAGATAATGCTCATAAAAGAAACTACAATCAAATATAAAAACCACTGAAAAACATGTAATAAGTTTTAAATAGTGGAAAAAGTTTTTTTCTGATTTAGAAGCGACATACATTTATGTTTTTACCTCATTAGGTTAACCACCCGAACTGAGGGTCACAATAACTATATTCATGATTTTATTTTTTATAAAGTAGTGTATTAGATAGGCACAGAGATGCTAGTTACATTTATTATGTAAGGATAATAATTGTTCAAGAAGATTCATCTGCAGTGACGCTTGAAACCACGTGGTCAGTGGTCGCGCCCCTGAAGGGAACTGGGTCACTCCACCGCTATCGTATAGGCATAAGTTCACAAGTTGTTTTGTTTTAAACAACATTGTTTCAAGAACGTTTAAAAATATAAACAAGAACAGCTTTTACTTTTAAAACTTGTTGACATCGAGCACAGGCTTTTTTGATTTATTATTTTGAGCATAATCCTTGAAACGGGTAAATGCGAGTCTGCAAAAAGTACTATAAAGATAATGAGATTATGGTTCATTTTGCAACTTTCATTTTCACTGTTGTCTCTCTTGAATTATTTTGTAACGATTTGTTAAAGGTAAGTTTCTTTATCATTTCTTTATTTGATGATTATTTCAGACTCGATGAGCAGTTAGCAACATACAGATTATAGTCCGTCCACTTAGGAGGGGGCCTGATAAGGTTTTATTTACCCACGGATACCAATCAAATACTTATTGTCTTAGTCATAGTACCTAGTAATGACAATAACAATAAAAGATTTGCTACAATTATATTTATTAGAGATTACTTTAATATCATATGCGATTAACAATTTGTTACTATGTATTTGTGTGACTCCTTCTCTTCAACAAAAATAAAAATGTTTTCTCTCTGTATCCTGTGAGTTGTTGTTTGATAATATTTCCTACAATTGCAAGTAATTCAAACTATCGAGAACATACTTCTTTTAAACTAACCAATTAGCTATCAAGTGGTGATTTGGCACACACTCAATTGACCATCTGTGCAATCACAATGATCTCAGCTGAGTTTGACACACAATAAAAGATTGCCTATTTGTTATTTATCACGTTCATATTTAATGGGGCCATGATACTTTAAGTTCCTTGTATCTGGCAATCTATATTGTGTTAGGGTAAAAGTAAAATTGTTAGGGTAAAAGTCAAATTATTAGGGTCAAAGTCAAATTTAACGAGTTAACTTATTATTAACCCATTAGGGGAAATTACAGTAACAGAACTCTCAATTTGAACTTAAGCTAAAGAGATCGAAAGATCTCGTGATAGTAAATTTCTTTGTATGGTTGACAAAATACCGGTTGTCTGTGCGTGGTATCTGCGCATTTAACTGCAAAACAACGAGTAGAAAATATTGGCTTGCCTGTTTTTTCAATACAGAGACCTACTCGTGGAATACTTGATGCACTAATATAGAAATCTGGTCACGTGTAAACTGGTTGAGCAGCTTACCTCTTTCGGTATTGATTTCTTATCCTACATTTGTAAGGGCACTGTTATATACCTTATTAAGCAAGGGATCATTTCCAAGTGCTATATGCACTTAAGAATATTCTGTGAGAGAATAGGTTTACTTACATATCTTAAGCGGTATTTCCGAGAAAATACTTTAAATACTTAAGCAACTACGTTGAGCTCATTTTCAGAAGTCTTAAATATGAGCATTTCCTTCTATCCCAGTTATTCTGACAGTTGTTCTTCTTCAATATCATTAATAGATTCTTTGTTTGCAAAATCAATGTCCTTTACCATATAGAGGAGATATACCTCGTATGTAAATAATAATAAATAGAAAGGTCCCTGTGGCATTGGATTTATGAGTTCAAAATCTAGTAGTAAAAAAAATACAAGTAAAAGTAAAAGTCATAAATGTCCAATTCTCTATCTTTGGATAGCAACTTGTTATCACTGTCGTATCATAAGGACACCGCTGTAAATATTGATAAGGTCATGGAAATTTTCCTATTCATAAGAATAGCAAAAACAAAATGCTAATCGGATGATATTAACCTTCCGATACAGGGGGTACTTTGTGTTATCTTCATATTTATTTGTTGCCACGCCAAGTAGGTATCTAGTTGAGTCAGAACATAGAAATTATCAGTATAATTTTCTTCTACGGTTTATGTAAGTGTGTGATAGAAAATTGACCCAATTTGAACTGCAGGAAAATGCAGTATGGAAATACCAATATACAATTCGTGATGCATTATATTGTTTTTCCTTGGCATAATATTTAATGTATGAGAAAAAGTTCTGACAAAATACTCACTGTTAACTTTGCAAAGAAGGAAAGAGGCTTGTCAAAATAGTTTCAATTTAACTTTGTTGTTTATCGTCAGACCCCTCATGACGTTCTCGAGACCAATAATAGTGATAATAATTAATATAAACAAGATTCTTCCTGACGTAATATTTCCTGTCCTCGGTCCGGAGGCAGGAGTCAATAATGTCACCGCCACCCCCACTTTGATAGATAATGTTTACGTTTAACACCAGCTTACTATAAAATAAACTGTATTTGCACTGGCATAAAGTTTATTATTCTTTGTTATATCTACATCGTTCAAGCAAACAGTTCCTGAGAATTGTTTGTTGAACGATGTCTTGGTAAAGTATCGTATTATAAGAATCTCGGTTTCTTGTGTTTAATTCTGAAAAATGTTATTGGTAATTTCAGCCGATTAGAGCAGCATATTATTATTGAAAACCATAATGAAATTGGTAATGCTGTTAATAAAATTGTTTTTTTCGGTTCAATAAGAGTAACTCATCAATATAAAGGTCCCTTCCGAGCCTCGAAAAGTACGTCCACGCTGTTATTCTTGAAGCTTTGAGTTGACAGTCTTTACGGGTCGTAAGAATCCCGAAAGTCTGACAACAAGTCTCACCAAGGAGTATCTTATTACCCAATATCTAGGTTGTGGAAGCCAGGTGGACAGTCGCTCCGTGTAAAATATACAGCTGGATCCGGTTAGACTGGAAGCCGACCCCAAAATAGTTGAGAAAAGGCTTGGCAGATCATGATGACTGCTTCAATATCACGTAATTTGCCATTATCAAGTCATAAAACGTGATGTAGCCAAAATATTTACAAACTGATTTGGCGAAGACGCAATATGTAAAAAATCGACACATTTTTTTAAGATAAATGAGTCATGCGTCAATTGTTTGTTATCTGAAAATAAATTGTTACAGAAGTTAAATTTCTTACAATAGTAGCGATAGCAAGGTTAAAGATATTTCCAAAAATTGGCAAGTGTAATGCTGGGTACAGATTAGTGTTGCACATCCGAAACAAATTTGCCTAGCTGTTGTTTTACATTTCATGTTGCATTACATTAATTAGGCCGACTAAGTGCCAATTTCTGCGGTCAAGAACTGTCAATGTCAATTTTTATCCACAAATATGACACTGACAGCTCTTGAACGCAATTTAGATGTGCTGATCGCGTTCAATAGTATTAATGAAATTTGCCCATATTCGTTTTCATGATACGTTTCACCAATCTGTACTAACAAGAGAGATTTCTGACCTTTTCTGCTTTGTGCCAGTATCTCGCGCACGCGCGAACTGCGTGCGTTTATGACGGGCGCGCGCGCAGTATTGCGTTCCGTGTTTGTAGCAACTGGGCCACTGATGACATTATGTTTTTGTACAGATAGTCCACTTTGCGTATCTGCGTGGATCGATACGAAAATAAATCGCGTGTTTTTGTTGTATGCTGCATTTTATGTTTTTATTACTTACGTCTGTTGTTGTATGGAATTATTTCTGAATGTCTGGGTGTCTGGTTATTTTTATTTTGACTAGTATTCAATGAATTAAGCAGCCCTGAATGTTTTCTCAAAAATGTTGTAGAGTTTTGATGTTTTTAGTAGAAATATATTTCTACTTTCAATAATTATTATTTAAAGACAAAAATAACTACAGTAGTCCTTCACTGAACTATCTTTTTCCAAGATTATAATGCGCAATTTTAACAACCAAAACACGTGGAAAAAGGATTAAATTTAATCATTTTGTTTGTGTCAATTTCGATTCAAGAACATTTAAGTGATGACCGATAATATTTATTTATCACTTTATCTAGTGTTGAATAACAACTATTTATTTGTTTCCAATGACAAACAGGTATATTTACCTTGAGATACTTGCACAATATTATTTCATACTCCCATTAGATTCAGACACACCTATTGGCAATGACAATAGAACGATAACAAATGTTCTAGCATAACACTTACTATTAAAATCCTCTTTATTTCGTTTGACATAAGTTAGTATTTTTTTTTACTAAATTTAATTGATGAATCGGTCGTATCGATTAGATTATTATTTGTTAATGAGTACAGTAGTTAAATTAATAGAACAAGACATCGCATATTTTATTGCTAAAATTGGTATCAAGAAAACGAATGGACACCTAATGCATATTATCTTTTGGAGGGTCAATATAGATCTTTTATTTCAAGTCAGTGACCGTGGTCCACTTCATCAAAAGAAATGGTACTACATGACAACGATAACGATATCGCATAAAGGGTCAACATTTGACGTCATACTTATGTACATATATAAACACATACCGTCTTATTACCAAACTCTATTTTACTTTAATTATAGCCAGTTTTTGCATTTCCAACTTTATTTCGATTTGGGTAAAGTTCAAAGTAAATGACAACTAGGAACCAAACTAAGTTGTAAGTTTTAGAAAAAGAACTGTATTTCTATTTCTGTTGCATTCTTATTTAAAAAACGGGTCCTTGGTTTAAATATACCTGAAGACAAACCCTGTTTCATCACTCAATTTTGTGACTTGTCTGTACACGGTTTCGCTCTTAACTAGTTTAGTTTTAGAGATCGCACTTTAAAGCGAAATTCGAAACTATTAGCAGTAAAGCAAAGTAGGCAAAGAAAGTATGATTTCGATTTAAGAGAAAAACAGTATTTATATTTTTAAATAACACCTGGTCTTTTACTCAAAAATTACAACAGCCTCTATGATGTTGAGTATTGTGCAATATTATACCTAGAATTTTCTAGACAGTGACTAACCAATTATCTCCTTGTTCCAGGTGAATACGCCGGTTTCGATGAGAACGAGCCTACCTCCCGGTCTGGCGGCAAGGGTCTGGTGGTCAGACGGCTCAAGGAGCAACATGGTTACCAAAGACTGTTCATGATCGGTGATGGCGCTACTGACGCTGAGGCCAGCCCGCCCGCTGATGGCTTTATCGGTTAGTATCTACGTTACATCACGCCTTTCCGTCGACAGGTTAGGAACTGCACCCTAATTGCGAAACGCACTATTTATCAGAATCTGAATGGGATTGAAGATTATTTCTAAACCATTGCGTCATTTGTTCGAATAAATTGTCGGCTCAGCAATGTAAATAACGCAATGAATGTTGTTTAACTATGAATATGAAACCAATTCCTACCGATAAAAAGTTACGCAATTACCCCTCTGCATCTTGTTGATGGAGCAGTGGTGGCAGAGTGGGTTCGAACCCAGACAGGCGCTTTACTTTGGGTACAATATTAATCACCATTGCTCTCAAAACGGTGAAGGATAATATAGTGAAGTAACCGGCATGTCCTAGGACCAAATATCCGAGAACTAGTGACTTTGCGAACCCGTATTGGGCTCCTTTGGTGCATTATGGCCCGCTCCCTCTCTCAGAGAGTAGGCCTGTATCCCAGTAGTGGGAACATTATAGGCTGATTATGCTTCATAAAGATTTAATCTAATCTATACTATAATATTATAAAGCTGAAGAGTTTGTTTGTTTGACCGCGCTAATCTCAGGAACTGCTGGTCCGAATTGAAAAAATCTTTTTGTGTTGGGTAGCCTATTTACTGAGGGAGGCTATAGGCTATATAACATCACGCTACGATCAAAAGGAGCGGAGCAGCAACGAAAAATGGACGAAAACTGGCAGGCAATTCGATTCGACGGGAAGGGTCAAGGGAGCAAAATTTGACGGGGATGAAGTCGCGACAAGAGCTAGTACACTGACTTTCCAACAACAAGTCCCATGTGTAGTTATGATCATTAACCGGGAACAAATCCAAAGTCCAAGCTGTTGTTGAAAAATTTCTTGATGAAAAACCTAAGATTCGAAGCCAGGACCCCATGTCTAGCTGTAGCGCTTACAACCACTAGATTAATAGACCAACGAGGGAGTCAAGTCTCTTTAGATAAAAAACTATCAACATTTAAAATTCTTGGTATTCTATGCCACTTCAATGAGCAAAGACTTTGTAGGTCTTCTTAAATACTACCTTAAAGTTTTACCTTCCTTATAACTAACAATATGTTTCCTTATTTACAGGTTTCGGAGGCAATGTTATCCGTGAAGAGGTCAAAAAACGAGCTCCTTGGTACGTGACCGACTTCCAAGAACTCATCACATCCCTCACCCTGCAGACCAAGTGAATATACAAGACTTTTAGAGCAAATTACTCCTGCGCTGAAAAACGTACCGCAGTACGTTGACATAGAGCTCAGATTGCCACTCTTATATTAACAAATATTATAAGACAATAATATATGGATATAGTAAGCGATAGCGTAATGTGTCAAAGGAGATGTATTAAGAAATTCAAGTGTTAACTAGTCGAATGATTTGAATGAAAGAATACATCACTGCCTTGTTTTAATTCACGTTCGAAAATCGAACTGTGTCTTCGGCATCATTCGGAGATGTTCGAGTTTACGAAGGTTGTCAACTGAATCTTTTGTTTTTGAATGTGATATCATGTTTGCCAATTTGTGCCTTATTAACGTCGCACAGATTAGAATTTAAGGCGTATTTTGATTGTGCATTTAACTTTATAATATTGTTATGTTATGATGGTACTTTAAGTACACAGTGAATGTATACTTTAGAGTATAAACGGGACTTAGTTCCGTTGTTTAAGTTGGTGAATTTGACTTGAAAGTTTATTTTTAATTTAAGTTAGTTAAATGTATTGTACTACTCAATTGATCTGACTTGTCCTTTATGTCTCGTCGTTCGTCCCGTAGTCTTGTATTATTTTAGTGACGTCAACGGCTCGAAGTGCCAAGTTAAGTCAACAGAGTGGCGATTTAATATAGATAGTTAATACATAGTTTAATAGCTAGAGATGTACCGTTGAGGTTAATAGACGAATAGTTTTAATAGATAATAATTTGGTGCTAACAACAGTTGTATTAGATGACGTATACCTACCTATCAGAATCTGCTATCTTTGTAAGTGAGAAGATGCAATCCGAATACTAAAAAAAAAACAACGGTACTCTCCTTTATTTAAATAAAAAAATATTATTTTAACGTTTCGATAATGTAAATGGTAAATTTAATCGTTATAAATATTGTTGATAGTTATTTATTTAATTAGTTGCCATAGTTTAAGTGATTATTTTAATATGAAAAGTTCATATATTTAAAAACGGCTGTGTACTTCTTATGAATAGTTAATACAATTATTATTACTAAGATTACTTTTTCTTTTATTTTTTGGATTCCTGAGACTTCTATAAACATTTCCCAGAGACTAGAAGAACATTTGATCCATATGGGATATGACTAAATAACTATAAAATTTGATACCATATACCATGTCCTACAATAACATTCGAATTACAAAAAGCGCCCTTGCTACCAATTTAAGGCGCTGTTTGACTTTGGAACCATCATGAAAGTTTCAGTTTACTGTGCGTTGAGGTTAGGTTAGTTTATACTTCCAGCTACCAAACTATATTTAGGACTGGTCCATACGACAATAATTTTTCATTTATAATTAAACCGACATTATTGTAATGAAAAGTCAAATAAAATGAATCTGCCAACAATTGACAGTCTTCGTGTAAAATAAAGAGTGCAGCTTTAGGCTGGAAACAGTGCTTGACCGACGGTCAGCGCTGACCGTCGATCGGCGTAGCTATATCTATGCAAATCTATGAACGCGCACACAGCTACGCTGACGGTATGCGCGTGATTTGGTACGCGCGTACGGTCGGTCGAGCCGTCGGTCCCGCTCGTCGGTCGCACGTCCGTCGGTTGACCGACGAGTTATGAGATTGTATGGATGCGTTCAGTGCTTCGCTGACGGAGCGACCGACCGTACGCACATATTCAATAAAAGGAGTCATTTTTCTTGTGAACTGTACACACGCGTCGCAGTTCGCCGTCAGCGTAGCACTGAATGCATTTTCGCAACCGACGGTCAGCACTGAGGGTCAGAACGTACGGTCAGCGCTGACCGTCGGTCAAGCACTGTTTCCAGCCTTAGAGTTTATATCTCGAACAAATGAGTAAAGACTAATACATAAATAGGGGTTAAAACTAGCACTGTATTCTCCACGGCATGAAATATTCTCGTATAGCTCATCACGACTCGAGAAAAAGAAGGGTGGCGATACTCTTCCACTGGCAATGGGCAGGCGGTATTGCGAATCCATATAACGCAAAATGAAAATATAAATAAAAAAATTGTTAAAACATCTTTCGAGCAAGCTTAGGGTCAGTTTAGATAGAACGAAAAAATGCCCGACCAATTTACTTACTTGCTCCATTGAAAAAAGGACTGTATTAACTAAGCCTAAAGTATAGTGCATAACGACACAGTCGGCTCGCGAATGCTCGCGACTTGAAGAACTATGGATTGCAGAGAAGACAAAGAAGGCATGAGTCTGCGCGAGTATTATTCCGTGCTGTCTGCACGGACCCTTAGAAATCAGTTATTGGAAATCAAAATCAACATCGAATTGGGTAGATTGAAGTAAACTTTGATTTTCAGTCTCTGAGCCATTCTTAGGCCACACTGACTGTTATTCAACAATTTAAAGTTGCGACATATCTTACAGTATACTTATAATCAGTATAAAATCTCTGTGCAACGAGGGATAATTTTCAACCCAATATGGGTTACTAGTTGACTCCCTATAACGGACTAGTTGATATCAGAATTCTACAAACTAAATTGACTGTGTTCACAAAATAAATTGACTGTGTTCACAAAATAAATTGACTGTGCTACAAGCTAGGCGCCTGATGGGATTTCCCAACGGCACAAATGATGAACTACCATCATATCATCATACAAATTTTCCATCTCATATTGAACCCCTCCAGTACCTTAGTTGAGTACTAAGTAAGTTTTACGTTAAGAACTTTACGTTATAAAAGGAACTCTGATGATGAATTTTATGCACCCAGCAGTTTGACTGTGAATTGTCTGCGAATGTAGGTATGTTTTTTTTTATGTGGAGAAATAAATACAACTCAAATCAAAAACAGAAGTTTAAACAGGGACAACGACACATGGACCTGACGGCGAATCTAGACCCCCCCCCCCCCGTTCAGCGTAGAAATTTTTCATCGGTTATCAAAAAAAAAAAAAAAAAACTGCTGGTTCATAGAACAGTGCAATATGTATGGAACAGCTATTATTGTTTTTTCAAAGAAGAAAATTTTCCAAGCAGGGGTGTTCAGAGGTCCTGCAAGGGTTGTATTGCGAATTTTGACACAGGCAACTGAAGGAACACGGGTGGGTTTTAGTCGGCAAACTGTGACACGCCTTCCTGCTCCGTCCAGAGCCGGACACGTCATTTAATCATTTCCCACCAAAAAAAGGGTTCTGAATTCATGATTTCAGTTTGCACGTTGTCTGTATTGAAACATTCGCGTAACCTCAACGTTTTGATATTATTTCCTTGACAGGCGTCACCGCTCTGAGATTCTGGGAGCTACGAATAGCGACCCGAAGGTTTGGTGTGAACTATTCGCAGGCGCTTGTTGATCATCTAATTTAAATTTATTATAGTGCAGAAGCCGCCAAACTGCTCAAACCAGATGAACCAAGGAAGTTTACGATTGTTTATAATATATATACTATCCCGACATTACTGTTATTACAATTGATCGAACTTACCTATGAAATATATGAAAATAAGGGTAGTTTACGTTTGACCAAGTTTATAAAACATAAATCCTAAGGTTATCGATAGGCTGCCTTTGTAATAATTACCTAAAATATTATAAATCTTTATACATTCTTTATTATGTAAAATAATAAATATAGTAGTTACACATACATAAACTCACGCATTGTTCCCATGGGTGGAGGCAGAAATGACAGAACGCCACCTGTTACGATCCGTACATACTCCTTGTGTTTCGTTTACGTTCATACCTCACTGACGCCGGTTGCGAGTACTACGCTTAGAAGCTTTCGGAAGAACATCACCATTAGGGTCATAATTATGCCCTCCTAAGGCGTCCCCTTTGCTAGGACCGATGCCTGCCAGGGTCGCGAGATTGTTCGAAAGAGATACCGAGACCCTGGCACATGGGCAACTGAAGGAACACGGTTGGATTTTAGTCAGTAAAAGTCTGACACGCCCTCCCGCTCCACCCAGAGCGTGAGAAGTTATTTGATGATTTCCCGGCGTGTCCACTCCCATCAGCATAAATATAGTGTATCAACCTAATTCCTAACCCATCAAGACGGCGGACCGTTCCTCGTATTTCATCATGACATCAGTTTCTACCAAACACACCACTTTATTCTCCAAGTTTTATGAAAGTGACCCAATTCGTTTGGTTTTGATCGAGCAATATTGCTTTTAAATACGGTGGCGCCCCGGATGGTCGTCGCGAAAATAGCACACCGTTGACCTGTCGCCGTTACCGACTTTGCGCACGCGCATTCAATGATGGCGAATTCCCTATGGAGTGACGTAAACATTTTTGGCGGGATTTTAGCATAGTTTGATCGAAAAGATTCGCGATGGGACTCAATGATTTAGTGAGGTGTCGAACAAAGATGCGTGGACTCGGTTTGTCTAAATTTCAGTTTCTTTTCGGAATTATTATTTAAAATTCTATTGAAAAATAGCTGAATAACTTAGATTTAATTATAATTTTTCAGTATATAGGTATTAGTTGACGGTAAAACTTACCAAAAATTCTCACAGTAAAATCCGTAACCATCTATCTCCCTTTTTCTACTCTCCTCATTGGATTTAGTTCACCTATCATTTTCTGAGAACCTAGAATTCCCACAAAATTAGTTTTATGGAATACTGAGAGCCCTTTACATTCATATTTTAATCTATTTCCAATAAGTAACGCGATCATGTACGGAAGCTCGCGCGTCGGTCATCGCGTCTTCAAACAGTCGTATTTTGAACTTTAAACTCTAAAAATAAATCGTTGGTGACCCCGCGCGACTCTGGCGCAGTCTCGCTGACTTCTGAAAGGTCAAGCCACGCTGAACGTGTCGCGCCCTATTGTCTAAACAATAGTAAAATGGATAATTAATTAAAGAAATCACCGATCGATACCGGAGTACTGCGATAAATATAAGGGATTGCGGTGTTGTGCGCTTGTTTTTCAGTTTTCAGTAATTTCGTGCGTTTTGTGTTACAAAGTTTGAAATGTTACGTGTGTTTATTAGTTATATTGTGATAGTGGATTGTTAGGTATCTATTGAAAAGTGTGTTTAAAGTGCGTTCAGTCACATCGGTTTCCTTAATTAACTGGAAGTAAGTAGCGACGTGAAATACATTTATTTACAACAACAAGTAGGTTCGGTGCTCGGTTAAACTATGATCATAACAGTGACTTTAACATATTTCTTACAGTTTTGAAATAATTAATTTGAGTTAGGGTAACCTTAATTGGTTATTTGATAAAATATTTAAGAACTATTATCAAATTAATAATACACACACATTTATCGTAAAAATAATAAAAAAGGTAAATCCCTTGTAAGTGATGCGCATATATAATAACAAGGGATTTGCTCATTTACTAAAACTACATTTTAATCATTTACAAACAGCAGAATTTCTCGATTTTATTTCTTTAAAATTAAATGTGATAGAAAACTACGAAAACAAACAACCTACGTGTGGACGTAATATACGGTTTCTTTTTCACAAAAAATCGAACAAAATTTACTACTACAATAAATGTTCCCACGGCTGGGATGCAGACCTTCTCTCGGTAAAATGGAGTGGGCCGTATTCCACCAGGCGGGCCCGGGTTGGTATATGTCACATGTCTTCGAATTTTTCGAAAATTCCTTTTAGGGAGATTTAAACTTAAAAAAAAAACAAGAAATATTCTGAAAAATAAAATACTGAGCAAAAGGTACCATACTGCCTAATTATTATGCAATAGGCATCCTAGTGTAATCCAAAAGATTCTTATTAAGGGAGAGCCTCTTCCTTAATTGATCATTATTTTGATCTTTCCTTAATTGTTGCATCAAACTAAGAGCTAAGTTCTCAGGTATGGGTACAATTCCGTATTTCGGTAGTCTGCCGTACTTGTGAGGCGAGTGTATGACGTTGTTTCCCATGTTCCTTCTCAGATTCTTCTCGTTTATGATTTGGAAACGTTTGTAAGGTTTTCCTTCAAAGTAAGGAGCCGTGGAAAGTGTCTCTCTCATTGTTTTCCTAGATGGTGGTGTCGTTTGTAATGTTGTTGATGGCTCAGTAGTCGTTGTTGTTGTTGTAGTTGTTGTTGTTGTTGTTGTTGATGGAGGGGGCATTGGAGGCATAGGGATCTCCGGCGCTGATTGGTTAAAAACCATGAACGGTACCGGGTAGGGCACCACTAGGATGTTGTTCTGTACGATGCACTCCGTCGCGCAGAAATCCTCGCAGCATGGCTTTGGTTTTGGGTTCCGTTTCTGGCACTTGGTACAGCTGCACTTACATTTGTAGTTATATTCTGAGTCGGAGTATTCGAAGTCTCGGTGGTATTTGGTCCGGCGCGGTGACTTACGCTGGCGCATCACCACTTCTTCACTGCTGTAGCTGTCGTAATTATTGTAGTTATGGTCCTGCATGGCCAGGTCGGAATGGTGGAAGTAGCCACCACCACCGTGAGGTAAATGAAAGTTTGCCATAGAAATACAAACTTCCAGCTGAACATATATTGGTAGGATATTGTACATCTGAAAAAAATTGTTCAATTTTAAAATGTGTAGACTTATTTCCACCTAAGTATAAGTGTAGTTTATTGTTGGTACTCACCAAATTCATAGTAAGTAGTTATCTGCTACTGTAGATAAAATTACAAAAATATATGAAGATAAATTTGATGTCTACATTCAAATAGACTGTTTTGATACACGTAAAATTATTGGTTTTATATTTGCATTTGGTTCCTTCACCACGAAATTGTTACAAAAACTACAGGATATAGATTGAGTAGGTATTTCAATAAATTGCAAAATTATGGTTATTTTTTTAATTTTATTGTATTTTTATGTACGCACGATTTGTATGCTCGTATAAAAACTGATTACAACTATTTGTACAGCTATACATTACAATTTTCACTCCCAATAAATATTTTCACAAAACAACGAAGTGATTTCAAGTATAAAAATATAAGAATGCACTCGTATAAAACTCACTTGCTTATAATTTCTTACTAAGAGACCTTAAGTACGATTTATCGTACATCGGGACTCTCTTTTGTTGGCTGCGGAGAGGCGCCCGGGCCCTCGACATCTTCGATATGAGTTTCTCGGCGATGTTATCAGAGATGGGCACGATTCCGTACTTTGGCATCCACGTAGGCTTCGTCCTCCGCAGTGACGTCAACATGTACTTACTGTTTCCGTCCTGCGATTTGTCCGGCGTCTTAGCTATTATATTAGAGTAGTCATCCACAACGCTCTTGAGCACTTGTTCTAGCATATTGTTATTACGCTCCGAGTTAATTCGATCGGTTGGATTTTCTGTGGTGGTGGTGGTGGTTGTTGTGGTAGTGGTGGTCGTGGTGGTGGTGGTTGGTGTTGTCGTTATTGTGGTAGTGGGCTGCTGCGTGGTCGTCGTGTCATGCGCTCGCATTAGCTCGTGATGGTTGGGGGCAGGCCTGACTACTGGGTTGGGCATCATCATAGGGTACGGGTACGGGACGAACACCACGCTTGATTGACCAGTCATCCCTCGTGATGGCTGCTGGTAAGGGTTGCTTGGACATGTTTTACACGCACTCTTGCAGCAGTCGGAAGGTGGGTCACATTTATTGCAAGCACACTCGCAGTCGTCATACTCGTTGCTTGCAGCCCTAAGATGCGTATGATCATGGTCGTGATCATGGTCATGGTCGTGGTCATGGTCATGGTCATGGTCGTGGTCGTGGTCGTGGTCATGGTCGTGGCTGTGACTTCGGCTCTTCTTGTGGCGATGCCCCGATCGATGGCCGTGGCGATGTTTATGAAAGTATTTCTGCTCCTCCGATGAAGTAAGAGATTCGTTCTCTTTGGAGTCGTCTATCTCTGACACAGAATCTTCGAAACTTGAGCAAGCATTTTGGAGCTGGTAGATGAGTTGGAACAGCAAAATCTGTAAATGGTACAATAATTGGAGAGATATAACATAATCAGCTCATAATATTCTCACAGATGGGACACAGGCCTCCTTTTTGTTAGAGTGAGGTCACATGTCTTCGAATTTTTCATTGGAGAGTTATTTTGTGTGGCTGCTTTAACAAGGTTTTACTGGCCTTTAATGATGCTAAACAAAAATGAAGAAAATAAAGAAGTTCCTAGTTGTGTATTTCTAGAAATGATTGAAAAAACACTGTTGAAATAAAGACAACTCAGCGTCATCATGGGGCTACGGGTATATATAAGGAGCAGATTAAAAAAAAGGAGGAGGTTCTGCATGCAGGGCTCTTGTAAAAAAAATATCAGTCTCGTTTTGGCACTTATAGACAACAGTCCTTAATGTTATTTGTTAAACTTTAATAATGCCGCCGCAGGAGGAGACGCCCCGGGCGTCGGGAGTCCATTGCGGACTCCCGGCCACCGTGGGCGCGGGCTTGCGGGCGGCGAGCAATAGGTAGCTCGCCGCCTTGTAAGAACCAGCCGAGCTATTCTGTTAAAATCTCACCGTGAGAACTTAGGTGTTGTGACTTAAAAGTGCGCTGTCATTCCAACTCATGCTAGGGATTGACAGTTATCACAGCTCACTTTAAGCTCATTTCACCCAAGTTCTCACGGTGAGATTTGTACCACAGGCACCACAGGCCCGTGTCAACGGCGCGTTGTGTTCCACGCGCGCCTAAAAGAGATGTCAGCAAAACACATGGGGTCCGCCAGGACCGATGCCTGCCAGGGTCGCGAGATTTGTTAGAAAGAGTTACGGGTGGGTTTTAGTCAGTAAAATTCTGACATGCCCTCCCACTCCACCCAGAGCGGGAGACGTCATTTGATGATTTCCCATCCACAAAAAAAAAGCTTTAATCATAACCTAATAAAAAAGAAACGTACCAGTTTGACATCCTCGAAGATTTTCATAATTCAAGTGGAAGTTTGCCGGAATTTGTCGCAGCTCTGGTTCTAATGACCACCTAACACCGGTTACACAAACTGTATACTTAGGTCAGGTGCCGTGTTGTTTTTTCTTTATGCGTCCTCATTGTTCATGGTTACGTTACCTGTTGACTTTTGGGTTTATTTCTTCAGTTGATTATGACATAGGTAGGTATTGTGTGGATTTTAATGTTCTTGTTAGTTATGTAACAGGCACATACAGAATATATAAACTCACGCTTTTTTCCCATGGGGGTAGGCAGAAATTACGGAACGCCGCTTGTTTACCACCCTTACATACTTCTTATCCCTCGTTTAGGTTCATACATCTGGTCATACACACACGTCGGTTGTCAGTACTACGTACCTGACGTTTCTGAAGATACAGCCACAGTATGGTGTAATACCTGATTTTCATGAACGTTTTCACCTACAACTGGAACCGTAGGATTGTTTATTTCGCAGAGAGGAGTAAGAATAGTATCTTTTAAGATCCCCCCCCCTTCGGTCTCTCTCGTAAGATCTGAATTTTACAATCTATGTTAACAAATAAATAAACTGAACTGAACTCTCCGATGATCTGACAAAATCAAACGTTATTTAATCTAGTAGATCGATGTGGTTTCACCTTTTTTTTGTGGGTGGGAAATCATCAAAATTGACTCCCGCTCTTGAGCGGAGCGGGAGGGCGTGTCAGACTTTTACTGACTAAAACCCACCCGTGTTCCTTCAGTTGCCCATGTGCCAGGACCACGGTGTCTCTTTCGAAAAAATCTCGCGACCTCTCTGATGTCCCTTTGATAAAATAATATAATATAATTCGGCGTAACATGTACGTAAAAATATCGCGGCAGGATTTTACAGCGCAATGGATTTTCGACTCTCGGTGTTGAACCGACCATTGAGATTCCAACAGAGTACATATCAAAGCATCCATAAAACACATTGTTCGATTTTCAATTCTCGGCGCTAACCAGTGAGTTGAAGATAAAGTGCGGGTAAAAATCTCACCACGATTTTATTACGTGTGTCGGAATGTGGGCACTATTACCACGCTTGCATTCCCCGAAAGAGGCGGCAGAGTAATACATATCCACATTTTTCAGTTATTTTAATACTATCTATACTAATATTATAAAGCTAAAGAGTTTGTTTGTTTGGTTGAACGTGGTAATCTCAGGAACTAAAAAATAAATAGGCTACCCAACACAAAAATATTTTTGAATTCGGTACTGGTCCGAATTGAAAAATATTTTTGTGGTGGGTAGCCTATTTATTAAGAAAGGCTATAGGCTATATAACATCACGCTACGATCAAAAGGAGCGGAGCAGCAACGAAAGATGGACGAAAACTGGTAGGCAATTCGACGCGACGGGAAGGGTCAGGGGAGCAAAAATTTGACGCGGACGAAGTCGCGGGCAGAAGCTAGTATTCCATATAATAGAGAGCGAGCCTAGTACCATCAACTAGGCACGGAGTAAGGCTGAAAAAATCCGAATGGAGAAACTCTGATATCACCCTTATTTCCTCCTGACAGATAATATTGAAAAGGTACCGTGACAGTGGCGGTTTGCCTCTTTTCACCTTTATGCACTTAGTAATAAGGCTGAAATGTGGCACACCACCAATATTTGCCATGGTAAGTACACGCGCACCGTGTCACGGTAGGGCAGCGGGGACGAAGGTGGACGGGTCATATCCTTACCGTCTATTCGTGGAGTAGGCACATATCGCCAACTGTCATGGAAGTCTGCCAGCGTTCGCGTTATGAGACTTATGAGAGTTGATTACAAACACTAACTAATAAAAATGTTATTATGTTTTGTTGTATTGTTACTTAATATCAAGTGGTTTCTGGAGAGATAGGAACTATATTTTCGGTGAAGAACAGAAAAGAGTATAGCTTTTTGTTGTTTGTGGGTGGGTCATCAAATGACGTCTCGTTCTGGAAGAGTATAGCTGACCCCGAAATTAAAAAGCTGGAACAAAAGGATTTCAGGTTCGATTAGGAGTTGTATTGTAGCTTGTATTGATGTTGTCGTACCTTGAAAGATAGAACCGTAAAATCATAATTCCGAAATCCTTATCGTTATAATCTGCCTAACCGTTTCCAAACTACGTTGGAATCACTGCAATCTGATTCCAACGTAAACGGGGAACGGGGTTGGGAAACGGTTAACAGAATAAAGCTGAATACCTGTATTTTGTATAGATGGACTGCCTTTTTGACCTCCATAACCCAGTAAGTCTTCGAAGTCTCTATGTAAATACTTATAAATATTAGGATAGGAAGACTGGTTATAATAGCAATAACCAATCTTCTTCCTATCCTAATATTTCCATGTTTAAAATACTGGATTTCTTCATTCCTTACACTTTGAAAATACTTGATTTTCTTCGTGCAGTTTCCTCCAGCAATAGGTAAGTATAGCTCATCATTACAAACACACGACTACACACACAGAAAAACAAACGGGCTCGTACACTGAAAGCGCTGAAAACGGCAACAGATAACCGCACCTGTTACTGTGATCGTTACCAACGCGACGCGGATGCATTGCTGCCAACTGCAGTGTAATTGTGATGACTAATGCTTTCGATACCTTTGTATCCCGAGAAGTGATGTGAAGAGAATTTTCCACCATAACGTTTCATGAATAATTCCTGAAAACTATTACGCGTTGAAATTGAAGTCCAAATTCTCGAAAGAGCATAAGACTTGCATCGAATTTGGGTAAATGTAGTGAATTTAGCTTCAGCAATCTTGTAGCGATGATAAAGAGATACCAAATTGCTTTGATATGGATTTACAAAAACTTCACTCGTGACTCGCGGAACTGATGTTTTACCTAGCCCAAATCCTAATTAATATTATGAATGGGAAAGTTTGTTACGCTTTTAGGCTAAAATAGTTAAACGGATTTGGATGATATTTGGCAAATACATAGACCATGACTTGTGGAAGAACTTAGGTTACTTTTCATCCTGGACTGCAGACAAAGTCGCGGGCAACAGTTAGTCATAAATATTGGACAAGGTACAACTACTCAAGTGCCACGAACTCCCGAAACAAATAACCTAACTAAAGAAAGTTAGATATTACGCATTTCATCATTTTATTCAGCATCCTGGAACGCAAGATCAATAATTTTACATCAAAATTGCCCACTCAAAACCATGTTCAATAAGACACAAAGATAAACGCCACTGTAAGCCGTGGACACGTATTTTCGGGTAGCAGAGCACGGTTAACGTGTGTGCGTGCGCGCAGGGCGTCGGGTCACGACCTCGTCTCGCCGGAATTAGCTTGTGACGTCACAACCAGGTGCCTGCCAACTGCCAGTACACACACGACGTAGATGACAACTCCAAATATACACGATGTGGCTATGGATACGAAAATACCGATTATTACGATTAGAAAACGATTATATACTTGAGAAAAGGCTAGATTGTAGGATAAAAGAAAGCCATGATTGGATGTGCAAAAGTAAAAGATAGTATAGAAGATAAATAAATGACGAACTTAAAAGTACATTGCCAGTGACACTTCAAATAATGAGCAAACAAAAGTCATCTACGCTTGTGAGACGATTTCTCTAGTTTTTGACACCCAGTCACAAATGTGACCTGAAAAGTAAAAACTTAAATATTAAGAAATGTTTGTCTACTGCTAAACAAAATAAATACAGATTCTTAACCCTCTGCAGTATTTTTCAGGCACACGCAATGTTTACTTTCTTCAATCAAAGGATCGTTTGGTTTTCACCCTTTTGTAACATGATCTGCTTTTATTTTGACATGTTTATTGTGCGAATGCAAAAGCTTTTTCTTATTATTTTTGATAAGCTCGTTCTTTTGACTAAATAGGTACCTACTAAGTATCTTATCTTATGGTAGGCCTGATGCATTTTAATTTTTGTTTCATTTCACGTTCACAAGACACTGACAAAATTACATTATATTTTTGTGGCAGGAAGACCAACTGCACAAACGTATCCATGAATTCAGCACAAGATTCTACGCCCTCCTGCGTTGAAATTTTTCGTTATTAAGAAAAAAATATTATACATACATTTTGACCGTACATATTGCACTTTCCTTGAAACAACAGATTTTTTTCATGTGCTGAATTGCACATGATTATCGAAAAAATCTGTTGTTTGTCATGGGTTCTGTTTGCGCGTCGAAGTTCCAGTCCAACCATCCTGTATAGGAATGAACGAATAATCAGCTCCTTTCAACTAATTTTTCGATCATCTGGGAGGTGAGTCCAAGATGCCGAGTGCCGAAATCCAGCACCGTTACATCGGTTCACTAATGAATTCAATTTTCACTTTCGATTCGATTTTGTTCGGACATGACACTATGAGTGAAATATGATGAATAGAAAACTAAATGCTCATATCAATCAAAATTAAAACTCATTTATTCAAACTAGGCTGAGAGTCAGCACTTTTTGAACGACAAAATTACGTAAGCCAGTCCCTCAAAACGCCCGCCCTTCATTACTTCGCAGTACTCTAGCTGGGAAGAAGAAGTGGTGCAGCAAACTCCCATACTACAGGTGTCTCTACCGTCATCGCATGGCACTCGTGTAGTCGTGTGTATGCGCACTTAGGGTCCCATTGCTTAACCTTTCAAGTTCTCAGACTCCAGTTTCCACCCATGTTATTCTATGACATTCCACTCCTCAACGTGACCAGTAAGCCGGCACTTAAAGGGCTCACTTGTAGAGTGCTACAAATAACATTATCAACTGATTTTCCTCAGAACTGATAGGAGTTTCCTTTGTCCGTGTATCTGTGTGTCATATCGGGTCTTATCTATTGTCTACATGACCGGTCGTGTCTTGACAGGCGGTTTTATAGCTGCACATTATTTTCGGTGTAAAATAACATAGTGTAGGATATTATCTTGTATGTTTGTAGTGACATTAATGTACTATACACGTTATATGTGCTGCTAACGGCCTGCACTATGAAATTGAAGTGTCAATTTGAATTTGGAACTTTCTCTTGTTTTAAATTATTTTTAAGGAAGACAAGGTTCTTCTTTTGAAATGTGCCTTTATTATGACCTGAGGGATAACTGCGTGATTGGCTTTTAACTTGACAGTTTAAAAACATTCATTGCGTTATTTACGTTGTTGAGCAGACAAATTTATCGAACACATGAAGCAATGAATAAGCAATACCCTTGAAAATCGGTCACGGGGATTTTTCGACGTACTGACATGTACTCTTTTGGATTCTCATTGCTCCAGTTCAACACCGAGAGTTGAAAATCCCGCGCGTTAATATCCCCCCGCGATATTATTACGTACTGTATGAACGTTGGACAAAAGTTTATTTCTGTTGTAATTGATAATAATATTGTAATGAAACTGATAGAATTAAGCATCATAGGAAGGTACTCTATGCAAAGAATAATAATAACTTTTGTTCGCTATGAGGGTACAGCTCCGTGTAGGTTCGATAGTATGTCACCGACTCGTCACCTTTAGCGATAGCTATGCAAAACTGTAATTGAAATTAGAAGAAAAGGAATTATTTCTGACGTGGTGAAGAAAATGTGAATAAGTAGTTGTATATAGCAGACCAATATTTAAACGGAATCTCGAAGAGACTCAGCTGTTTAAACCCACGAGTTATAGAACTAAATAAAAGAATAAATTATGCAAAAGTAGTTTTAAAATGCTGCTAATTTTAAGTTAAAATCTGTTTTTTAACATTTTCTTATAGCCACGCTGACCTTTTTGAATGTATCCGTGTACAAATTCGGCTTTGAACAGCATGCAGCTCTATCAACTATTAAAATTTACAGGCTACTGTTATTGTATACTACATAATCAGCCAAAAACTACTGATGGGACACAGACCTCTTCTCTGTGAGAGGGAACAAGATACCCGCCATTCACCCGACACGCTGGCCTAGTGCGGGTTGGTAGATGTCACATGTCTTCGAATTTTTGATTCTACAACATGTCGGTTTCCTCACGATGTTTTCCTTTACCGCTTTGAGAGCAATGGTGATGAAATAAAGCGTCTAGGTTGGTACCTACGACCTACAACTACTGTTATGTTCTGATGGTTAATTGTAGGAATCGGTTGACGTGAACTCTGCTCATCCTTCAGCAGTCACAAAGATGTAGAATACTTAAGCATTTATTGGTACAGTCATGAGTGTTTATAGCATGCCACATTGATGACACCGTTTCAACTAGAGTACAGTCGGAAGGTTAAGAGCCTGTTATCACATGTTATCAGGCGTACCTTGGTGACGCCCCATTTGTTCGTTTGACCTGACACTAGTTATCAGTTCCACGGCGATAACCGCACCGCCGTCACGGTCTACCTGTTGTTATTTTTCAACTGTTGTTTTTAAGTGTTTTTTTAGAAATAATTTTGCGGAAAAACCGTGTCGTGTCTTCGTCTTTTGAAACCCCCTTTGCACCCTCAAAGTGTACGTTTCTTTTGATGTGTTAAAGGAGTTCTTATGGTTTATTTGATGGTGTTATCGTGTTTTACGTGTGTTTGTCACGATATAAAGGTTAACGCGGTAGAAGTTTGACGCGCGCGGAGTTGATTGTTGATTGTTCGGAGTGGAATTTCAGCATTGTAGTGAAACGATAAACTGTTTTGATATAGGTATGTATATATGTACATATATAATACAGCGAGATATCTTGTACCTATACATTGCATTTCGATATAAGAAAGCCGGTTGAGTTCTGTCTGTCTGTCGGTTGAAAATGATGTCTTTCCTTATTGGTACGTTCCGTAGGGAAACTCCAAGCATAGCCCTCTCCTGTGAGTTACGTTTAGTCTTCTCATAAGGTTCATTGTGAGCGAGCACGTTTCAGCACCATAGGTCATCATCACTGGCAACACGCAATGGTCCGGCGTGAAGTGAACAACTGGTTGAAATGGCGGAGCTTGTGGGATGTCCAGCAGTGGACATCTTTCGTTTGAAATGATGATGATATATGTACTTATATTGTTTGATGCCGATATCAAATAATTGTTGGCCCTCTCTCCATTCTTAATTAATGTGAAGGCAACTGAGGCTTCAAGAATATGAGAAGCGGCCACTTGAATATCATTATTAAATAAATGCAATAGTCCCTAGACAAGCGAGGTGACCTTTTGACCTTTAGGGTCAAAGGTTTGTGTGTCAATACCCTAAGCTGTTGGATATTCAGAAGGTCAAGTTCTACAAAGGACTATTAACGTCATAATAATAATGACACATTTTAATAGATCTAATTTGCGAAATATATTAATAACCTTACGAAAATGTGACGGCAGTGCATGGTTGTGGGAGTTGGTGGTGTAGTTGTCATCGGTTTGTATTCTTAAATATATCAAAAATATAATAACTATGTAACGATATTGATACCTAGTCTACTTAGTAGTAGTTTATTTATCAAAGTTAGTTTATTGACATAACTCTTGACTTTTTTAATACCTGCTCTATGAGTAGGATGCCTATAATAGTTAAAGTTTTCTTAGTGTTTTAATAAAGAAACAAAAATCGTCCAAGGAGGCCTTTGCCCAGCAGTGGAACATTAAAGGCTGATAAAATAATAAAATAAAGCGTTCACTTCTATTACGTTTGTCTGGACGTGTTGAAGAATAAATATAAAACATTTTCTCCGGCACTTTTCAGCATTTGACAGACACCTATTTCTGAAAAGTATCTGTATATATAGATACTTTTCAGAAATAAGCAACCATATAATAATAATAGCATCTAAAAGAATCAAACAGTATGAGCATTTATTAATTGTAAAGCTTGTTTGAATCCCTGTAATATGACACGATAAGCAGTGCTCCAGACATTTTCAGCATAGCAATATTGCGCAGAGCTGGAACACATGAGTATGTGAATTAGTCAGGCACAATAATGCATTAAACGCGAAGTAAGATATTCGTGTGTAAAAAACCGACTTGAATATTGAAAACAAAACATTTATTATTTAGATAAAACTCTACAAGGTTCAAGGAAATTGGAACGAATCTTTTCAAAAGAAAATCAACGACAAGGGAAAAAGAAAAGTTCTAAAACTTGTCCTTTAATAACTTTTCTTTGTTTCTTGGATTATTATTTGACGTCAAATTAGGCACTGTCATCTTAGAGTTGTGTCTTGATATCAGACAGCCTCGTCGGTCTAGTGGTCGTACACGTTGCTACGGAGCATGAGGTCTTGGTTTTTATTCCCATGTCGGGCAGTGTTGTTGGGTTTTTTCATCAGGGATTTCTCAGTTGCAGCCAGTAGCGGCGTTAGGGTGGGGCGCGGTTGGGCGACCGCCCAGGGCGCCAGATTTGAAGGGGCGCCGCAGCAGGCGCCTCGTTTTCCGCTCTTTCACTGAGCGAGTCCTATTACTAGTAAATTCCCTAAAAGTAGCTAAAAAATCGTTAAAATGGCAATACCTACTAGAATCAAATGCAGTGATTACTAAATATTATTCAGTTCAGTTAAAATAAACTGTTAAGCGCCGTATGCACCAAAACAAATGAATGCTAGTTATGAAGCCTATTTACTGTAATATTTGAGACACTAAATAATATAGTCGTGCATAAAGCGCTTATTTTTGAATGAAAGTTAGAAAAAGTGCTTAAAATAACAAAACTTCAAAGAATTTGCCAAGTTTGATGTTTTTTTTTATATGACATACTATGTTTTTCTTACTATTTTATTTTAGAATAGATGTAAAGGTCGATACCTAAACTTCACATAAACACAATAACATGACGTCAATAAATACTTTGAATTTTCATGACTATGATAGGCGAAAAATGTTCTAATCTTTACCCTCCTCCTTTGAAATCTTTTTTGCCTGATCAGAATGTGGGTTGATAAAATTTAATATAAAGATAGGAGTAATCCTGTCTTTATATTACATTTTTATCAAAGATCGCAACTTACAAGAGCTGTATCCAAATGTGTGGATAGCATTGCGAATATTGATCACTATACCTGTGACTGTGGCTAGCAGAGAAAGGAGTTTTTCTAAGATTAAACTGATAAAAATCTATCTACGTTCAACAATATCTCAATATAGGTGGACAAACTTAGCAACTTTGTCAATCGAAAATGAAATTGCCGAAAAAATAGACTTTGATGTCTTAATAAAAGAGTTAGCTGATAGAAAGGCTAGAAAAGTAACATTTTATTAGTTTTCTTAATAAAGGTTATTTTATATATTCTTTGCCTCTTTTTTCGGATGGATTTCAATAGAAGATATAGGGCGCCGCCGCCGTATAAAATCTCGCCCAGGGTGCTGGTAGTACTAAAACCGGCACTGGTTGCAGCCCAGAACTTGGATCTTGCCTGGTTAATGGCAATAAGCTCGCCCCCATAAAACAGGACTTAAGGGGAGGCGCCAGGCTACACCCAGGAAATCACATTTTCTTACAACTATTTCATGAAAGAGTCATTTGGTATTATATGAACCTAGAGGGTAGTA
This sequence comes from Aporophyla nigra, assembly GCA_947507805.1. NCBI lineage: Eukaryota > Metazoa > Arthropoda > Insecta > Lepidoptera > Noctuidae > Aporophyla > Aporophyla nigra. The sequence continues at coordinate 6,795,181 of OX382305.1, forward strand.
TTGGTAATTTGAATCTATACTAATAATAATACATAATACTTTAATATTACAAATGCGAAAGTAACTCTGTCTGTCTGTTACGCTTTCACGACTAAACCATCAAACCGATTTTGATGAAATTTAGTACGGGGTAAGTTTTAACCCCAAGGAAGGACATAAGCTACTTTTTATCCTGCGACTTCATCTGCGTTCGCGATAACCGACATTTACACAGAAGATGTCGCGGGTAAAAGCTAGTTTATGACAATTTTTTAAGTAATATTTGTTTCAGTCGCGTATCATATTTTAATCAACATTCGACCTGACACAGACCAGCAAATTGCAAAAACCGTTAGAAAATTTGAATTTTGCGGGTAACTTTAGCGCATCCTCCTAAAATATAACTGGCAAAAAACAATGTGGGTGTACTATGAGATGTCCCATTTCTTCTTGTGGTTGTCTTAAGAGGCCACTAAGGGATTTATTAGAGAATGGGCAGCAGCGTTGTCTACGCATTTTACCACAATACTGCGATCGCCAACCCGTCTGCCAACCGTGGCGAATATGGCAAACCCCCAAATTGAAGGACGCCTACGTCCTGCAGTGGACGTCTTTTGGTTGAAATGACAATGATGATGATGACTATGAGGTACTTCTCTGCCTAAACCTTGAGGGAAAGACGCGTGATGCCTTAGGACCCTTTTTAACCCCCGACGGAAAAAGAGGGGTGTTATAAGTTTGACGTGTCTGTCTGTGTGTCTCCCGAACGGCTAAAGCGATTTCATTTTTTTTTTTTTGTATTAAAGGTGACTTATGTGCGAGTATTCTTAGACATGTTTGATGAAAATCAGTTGAGCCGTTTAAAAGTTGTGGGGGGTGAAAGTGGGGAAGAATAACCGAATTTCTACAAATATACTCGAGTGGGGTCTCAAATGAAAGCGCACTGAAAGAGAATATTGATGACTTAATCGAGAATGTTCTTAGCTTCACTTGATGAGAAAATTGGTGGTGGGAAAATTGGGATATGGAAATCCGATTGTCACGTGAGAGTATCAATGACTGCATCTCAGTCTTTGCAATTCTGCTAAAGATGATTTGTCATGTGGGTTATTAAATAGTTTTCTTTGGTCGAGCTCACAAATTGCTACACCATCCAAGGAAAAGGCCAAGCCTATGTTGCCTTAAGCAGAGTAAAAATACTCTACTTAAGGTACATAGGCTTGGCCTTTTGCGAAAGTACTTTTACCTAAGTAAACCACAGCTTTTTCAACTGTCATCCCTTGCAACTTATATGCCGTAATCGCCCAACATAAAATGTAGGAAACATTGTTCTTTCAATATTTTCATATCCTCTAAGACCTTGAAAAGTTACATTATGTGGCCTTATCAGAATCCATCCATTCTCGTCAACACAACTCCGGCCGATAGTGGCATCATCAAATTGAATTGATATTGTTTTTGGAAGCTTCCCATCTTCCTGTTGGCCAAAGCGAAGTTCTATATATTTACAACTTAACAAAATCTACATTATACACTTTTTATAGGTATACTACCTATAAAAAGTATAAAATAAAAAATTAAATTAAAAAACCCGCGACACAAAAACCTAAGATCCTTTATAAAGTAAAAAATAATAAAAAAACTCAATAATAATTAAAAAAAAAAATACGGCGCGTTGGGGGACCGCTCTGCGAGGGCAGACGTCGTTGTTGGTCGTATCCTAAATGCAATATTTAGAAGTAATTTTATAAAAGTTTTCTTCAGTTAGGTAATAGTCTATTTGTAATTAAATTGTTAGGTTTGGAGCGGCGCGACGTATTTTTTTTTAAATAATAATAAGATAAGATAATAAGATAATATTTATTTGCTTAAACATGTGTCATACATACAGAAAAACACGCATGCAAGATGATCAAAACAATGAAAAATATTATATAATATTTTTTTATTTTTTTATTATTATATTATATTATTTTTATTTGTTTTTATTATTATTTTATTATATTATTTTTTTTAATTATTAATGCATACTTAGGTACTTTAAGATTGAGTTTTTTTTATTATTTTTGTAGTTTTGAAAGGATCTTAGGTTTTTGTGTCGGGGGTTTTTTAAATTTTAAATTTAATTTTTTTCTGACGAGCGTAAGCGCAAATTATTGTTGTCCATCAGAAAGTGATTGATCGAAACGCGTCAGACATTCAGTGATAGTGTTATCAATGCTAACAGTGTGTGTAATGCATTACCGAGTGAGTTCAAGTATGTACGTACTGTTATAAACTTTACAGGTGTTCTGCTGAAAGAAGTCAACGTATGATTACATATGTATCAATAGTTTCGTTGCAAAATAATTAGAGATTGAGAAAGTATAATAATTTCTTTTTAGATTATTAGCACAATAGTAGAGGAAGTGTACCGTGTGGTGCCGGACGTAAAGAATAACACCACCCCATTTCTTCCTGTGGGTGTCGTAAAAGGCGACTAAGGGACTTACTAGAGAATGGGCAGCAGCGTTCTCTATGCATTTTACCACCATACTGCGATCGCCAACCCGCCTGCCAAGCGTGGCGATTATGGCAAAGCTCCTCAAATTGGGGGAGGCCTAAGTCCAGCAGTGGACGTCTTACGGCTGAAGATGATGATGATGATGAGTAGTGGAAGTGGATCGTAAACCATCACGGGGGCCCAGTGCGCATTGGGAGATGTCACATGTCTTCGAATTTTTAGTTCTAGAGCAGTGGTGATTTAATAAACTACGCAAAATAAAGCGCCTGCCTGGGTTCGAACCTACGACCTACAATTCGAAAATCCCGGCCCGGAATTTATAGTGACCTTATTGGTGATGTTCTTCAGCAGGGTCAGGTGCGTAGTGCTGGTAACCGGCGTGCATGTATGACTAGATGTGAACTAAACGAGGCAAAAGGTGTATAAATAAATCTAAATAAATATCTTAGGACAACCAACACACTGTTATCTGATCCCAAACTAGGCAGAGCCTGTGCTATGGTAACCAGACAACTGATAAATATACTTATATATTTCTAAATACATACATATTATAGATAAATTACACCCAGACACAGAACAAATGATTGTGCTCATCACACAAAGATTTGTCCTGGGTGGGAATCGAACCCACGCCTCAGTCTTTGCAGTCAGGGTCACTAACCGCTAGACTAACAGGCCAGTCAGTATGTCAGGATCGTAGCATTCTGTAGTTTCTGCTTACCTCCATGGGAAAAAGGATCAGCTTTTTCCCAGGGCCACCACTGTTCTTATTAGATTATTAACAGTATCCATTAAATATTTTCTTTAGGTTCTGCTCATCTATTCTGTTAAAATCTCGACGTGAAAACCTAAGTGAAGTGTCCTTCAAGTGAGCTGTCATTCCATCCGATGTTAGGGATTGACACTAATGACAACTCACATTAAGCTCACTTCACCCAAATAATCACGGTGAGATTCATACAGAATAACACTGCTGATCCCTCTAACTAGACTGATGATAACAATGTCGATTCAAACCTAACATAATTTTAAAGATAGACAGAGTGTCTGAATAAAATCTGAATACTTTTAACTAAAGTCTTTCGATATTTTACCAAATAACACTGGAGATGATACTTAGTACTCAGTGTTTTAAGAGGGTATATCAAAGGTATGGACGGAAGAATCCATCTTTGTTAGATTAAAATCATATTGCAATCAGTTATGTTCCTTCAATGGTATAATGTATGGGCCCACTCGCTACTGCAATCTCAATCACAAACATTAATAGATGAGTTAATTAGAAGTAAAGAGCTTCTAGGTGGCATCATATTATTATAATAGTTTTGTAAAGTATTTTTCTGGTGTACCTACATTTACTAAAATTTGATTTACATTTTATTAAATGTTAATAAATACATAGATTAATTAATCATATAGTTCTGCCTACCCCCATTGGAAAAAGGCGTGAATATACGTAGCAATTTGCAGGTCAGTGTCAGGCTATACGTTCCAGCCAGGGTCGCGAGATTTGTTCGAAAGAGTTACCGTGGCCCTGGCATATGGGCAACTGGAGGATCACGGGTGGGTTTTAGTCAGTAAAAGTCTGAAACGCCCTTCCGCTCCATCCAGAGCGGGTGACATCATTTGATGATTTCCCACCCACAACAAAATGGCTGTATGTTGAACAAAATATGACATTTTCATGAAAAATTCATACAATAGGATTAAACGAATTTAGAGTGTTGTACAGATGATGTGAACTGCGAATCATATTTTAATCAACATAACCTGATTTTGCCCTGCAAACAAACAACGTAAGAAAAATTGTTTTCCACCGACTACCTTAGCGTATCCTCCTTATGATTTTTTCCTTTTTTTTTAGTTCCCCGGTGCCTACAATCCAAAACAAAAGTGTCAACTGTCTTTTGCCAACGCAACAATGGAGGCGGTTCAGTCAAACCGTCAGTCTCCTAAAGTGCAGTGTAGTGATGATGTGGATGACGTGAAGAGTGAAGTGTCAGTGAAGATCGAGGATGATGAAGAGGTCCTCAGTCGGGGCAGTCAGCGGGAGAACCGGCTGACCAGCATCATCGACCAGCTACGTTGCCAGAGTAAGCTGAAAGGTAAGATTTTTGGAGAGATATAATCATAAACATGTATGCTGGGTTGTCCACAACCCACACATTGACCAGATATCTGACCCCCAGGTCAGATATCCGTTCCATGTGAAATATTAGTACCTAAGAAGCTTACCCGGGGTCAGAGATCATGAACCTGTTAAATGTACCTACAGTAACAACAACCATGACTCAGCCTAAACCAGAATACCCAGTCACAACCATTCGATTCGGTGTTAAATTCGATTGTAAGATTCGTTTATAGAGAAAGCTCCAATTTGATAGTTTATGAAAGTAATTAAATTTGTTTAAAATTATGGATCTATTTCGCAACAAAAATGAAGTGTAACTTTAAAATAAAACATTGACTGATTAATTTTGAAAAAGGAAACAATGTAATGTTTTTTTTTTTAAATAAACTGATGGACTTTGTAAACTATATCAAAAAAGTGTTTCAAACGCTATTTACAAATCGAAAACCATTTTATTTGTGTGTTCAAATTAGATACGAAGACAGCTATCTGCTGTCGGGAAGTCGGAAGTCTGAGTCTTAGTCTACGTCACCTTTAGTAAGCAGTATAACTAATGTAATCATACACTATTACTAACCTATTGTGATTCTAGATAAAACGAATATATAATCTCGCTAAAAGCCATAGGATGTGGCAGTGTCTAGCAGACATTTATTTGGAGCAGTAAATTCTACAACGCAGTAACCTGTAATTTTCTTCGACCTCTCCATTCAACAAAACCGATGCGTTAGTTACGTTAAGGCACATACTCATCTTCCGTGTGGTGGCGGACGTAAAGAATAGCACCACCCCGTTTCTGCCCGTGGGTGTCGTAAGAGGCGACTAAGGGATATACTAGAGAATGGGCAGCAGCGTTCTATATGCATTTTTAGCACTAAACTGCGATCGCCAACCCTCCTGCCATATCGGCAAGCGTAGTGTGGGATGCTCCCCAGCTAGATGGACCGACGGCGTTAGGAAAGTGGCTGGGGCTGACTGAATGCGGAAGGCGGAGGTCAGGGTGTTGTGGCGAAACTGGGGGAGGCCGATGTCCAGCAGTGGACAACTTTCAGCTGTAATTATGGTGATGATGACATACTCACGATTCAACACTAAGTTATCAAACACGGTTCGCAGTTCGACCTGCTAAAACATCACTTCCCATAAACCACGCTAGATCCTCAACCGTGACGAGAACAAAACTAACCTTTACGATTTTATCGTGTTCATGTAAATCGCTTAGTGGATTTATAAAAGTAATTACAGCAGACAAAGGGCACGCGTGTACCGCTCGCCACAATTAGTGGCTTCGGCGGTGTGCACCTTAAATCTTGGCAACAATGGCGCTGATCTCTGATAGGGTATCGCCACATCTGTGTCGGGAACTGCTCTGAATTAGTTTGGTTAAGGCACGGCTTGCAGGCTCTGATTATGATGTGGGGCGCTGGAAATTGTTCTGTATGCTTTTTTTTGCAAGTTTTTTTTTTCGTATAATTATTTGTGTGAAACTACCTACTCACTATGGCAGATCAGACCAAATAATTTTTATCGTTAATAGGATGAAGCCAAAGGTATTCTAAGTTCAAAGCATATACTCTAGCGTCAAGAGTTGTACGTAACTCTGATATCTATTCATTTTAAATTTTAAATTTTGAAAAAATCCTTGCAGCTGTTCCAAAAGACTAGTTAGATTCACCAAAGATAAAAAAGCAATTGTAAAAAACACATATTTTTCCTACAGGCTCTCAGTTTTGTATTAATGTTGTATCTTTTGTCAGCAATCAGTTAGATTAGCATGACCTACGCGGAGTAATTTCTACATTCTAATACAATTGCTGTATTTTCAGCTCGTAAAGTAACACAGGCGTCGTCTCTTTAACTAGCGCTAGAAGTGTAACACGCCGCGCGTGTCAAACTTAGGGTTGTCTTTTTTGTAGCAATTTTATAGTGTTCATTGAAAAAAAAAAAAAAACATAAATCACCTAACACGATCCAACACGAGACTACGAAGTACGTAAAATATCGGCAATGCCAAAAACTAATTGTTACAAATCGCGATAACTCATACCAACGATACCTGAAGTTCATTTTTTAAACCCAGATCATAATTTGACAGATGTATTGCCGAAGTCCCTTATTAGAAAAGTGAACACAAATGCTCCGTGTGGAGCCAGACGAGAAGAATAGCACAATCCCATTTATCCCGTGGGTGGCGTAAGTGGCGCCTAAAGGACTGACTACAAAATAGGCAGCAGCGTTCTCTATGTATTTTACCACCATACTGCGACTGAAGTCAACCCGCGTGCCAAGTGGCGATTATGTCAAACCTCCCCAAATTGGGGGAGGCCTATGTCCAGCTGTGGACGTGTTTAACCTGAAATGATGATGATAATGAATGAACACAAAATACTTGAAATGACAGGTTAATCTGGGATTAAAAAATGAACTTTATAAACTTTAAAATGATGATGAGTTGTAATTTCATTACATTTTTGAATACGAAGTTAAAACGGAACGTTTTCAAAGGATAAGAAGAACAAAATATAAGTTATTTTCCTATGGCTATATATATTTCAGGAATCGTTTATTTATTTTACCTAATATTTATTTATAGGCACCAAAGGATATATTTTACCAGGGTCGTCGGGTTTACTTGAAGTTTTGTAAGAAACCGATAGATGTTTTCGAATGAAATTTAATTTCATAAATTATCTGTTAGTTTTCTATTTATAAAAATAAATTTTATTTGACAACATGCATCGGTTTCTTATAAAAAACTTCAACTATAACCGACAACCTTGTCTCTTTTGGTGACTGTATACACTGTAAAATACACTGTATTAACTGCTCCGTTGGTCTCGTGGTCGCAAGCGCGACCGCTGAGCGTGGGGCCCTGGGTTCGATTCCCGGGTCGGGCAAAGTGTTACTGGGTTTTTCCATTAGGAATTTCTTAGTGACAGCCCGGAGTTTGGAAGTTGGCGGTGTGATACGCCCGTGCCTCGGAAAGCACGTTAAGCCGTTGGTCCTACGTCTGATCTCTTTCCGGTCGTGTCGGATTGCCGTCCCATCGGACTATGAGAGTGAGGGAAGAGTGAGTGCTCCTGTGTCTGCGCATACACTTGAGCACTATAATATCTCCCGCACCGATGGCTAGTCTCCGTTGAGATCGGCCGCCGTGGCCGAAATTTCGGTCTGGAGGACTATACACTGTAAAATATTGATACAGATACAACATAAACACAAGAAAAGCTTATTTTATCTTTGTAAAAGTATCACCATAATTGGGCAGGTTGGGCGACAACCCTATACACTGCACTACTACCTGAGCGACGGTGCTGCCACCGGCGCGCGCATTGCCGCTGAACTAATCAGCACAATCATCTCGCCGGCTCTATTAATGATCATTTGTCTTGTTTTTTGTCATTAAAGTCGAGGAATATATGTAATTTAGCGAATAATTGAATGTTACCGTAGTTCGTGTCTGGATCTGGACACAGTAATTTATGTAGTGTAATAAAAAAAGAAATGCATACGTAACAACCGAATGAAGAAACACTCTTTCAGAAAGATAAAGGGAAACCGTCTGATGTTGATCTTTTCATAGAAAAATTTGAGCTGCACGTGCTTCAGACAACATACATATAAGGGTATATCTACATTTTGACGATTTCTGATAAATATGGCAAAAACTAAATAATTAATCATAATTTCTAATGAGATTCCACTCACGTACACAATATTCTCCTTAATATGCCAGTTTTCACATAAAACGGTTTAAAACAGAAGCGGTATTGCAAGTCGGCCTAATTAATCCATCGGTTAGGGGTCGTTTACTTAATGAATGAATAAATCGCCGTCAGCCCCTCCCCGCCACTCCTCGTCCCCCCCGACCAGATAACGTTAATCGGCGCTCTCGATTTATGTACCTTCCGCGCTGAAATACGGCAAATGGTAGTCAACTACGACCACATCTTGAAAAAATTATCCTAACCTCAAACATATGCAAAAGTAAACTCAACAACTACACATATAAGATTGGTGTTCGCTTGCGACGTGGTATGGCGATAATTTCTATCGGTCGTGAGCAAATATAGAGAGCAAGCGCAGTGATGTATAGACGGCGCGCGCGCTGCTATCGCTGCAGCGTAGACCTGGCATAGATGAGATAGGACATAGACTGTTATTATGACGTGCTTTATTAAACGTAGAACATAATTCTATTGAAACTATTCTGAAAGGCCTAATGAGCAGTGATGACCCAGTGGTAATGACCGCGATGTACAGACACCAGCACATCGAGCTACTACAATCTGTTAAATTTAGATTTTCAATGTTAGAGTTAGATTTTCAACTTTATCTCTAAAGCATTAGGTTCAAGGTTGATTGGGAGAATTTGACAATTTCGGGTACCTTGATGTGCTAGCATCTGTACGAATTGTAGGTCGTAGGTTCGAACCCGGACAGGCGCTTTATTGTGTAAGTTGTATGTAAATTATTTCATCACCACTGCTCTCAAAACGCTCAAGGAAAACATTGTGAGGAAATTGACACGTCGTAAATCCAAAATTTTGAAGACAGGTGACATCCACCAACCCGCACTGGGCCCGCGAGGTGGATCACGGCGCACTCCGTCTCACAGAGAGAAAGCCTGCGTCCCAGCAGTGGGAATACGACAGCCTGATTATGCTAAGTAATACCAACTTGAAGCAAGTCAGTTCATCATCAGCAATAAAACAACAGCAGCAACTCACATCAGGGCTGTTTCTGAAATGATCATGTCATTTCAACTTGATCTCTGGAATTGCACGGCATCTGTTTTCATTGAAAGCTAAGTATGTCCATGGGTGGCGGTATACAAGACGTGTACAGTCAGTGCCCTGCATTACCTGACCCCTGTCAGCACTGACCGTTCATAATGGTTTATGTACTCGTCTTGTATGCGATCTCTTAAGAAAAAAGAAAATTGTTTGCTAAATCCATTGGTTCATTTCATGAGCCTATTACTCATGGTACCCTACGCAAAACACAAAATCGGTAAACAGCCTTCCATACATACTGTTAAATCTTTAGCTAATCCTTGTTATTTATATTTTAATGTTTAGCCTATACTGTGCCACTGCTGGGCTCTCCCCAAGCCCTTCAGTTCTAGAACACTTTTTCCGCGAAAACTCGAACCAGCCCTCGCGGTACGCATCCAGGTCATCTCACCATCGCTTTCTGAGTCGACTGTGACAGCGCCGTCCATTGCTAATAATATTCACTATAAAATCTTTTAATTCTTTTGAAATTCACAGCAAGATAAGGTGAGCTATTTTCAGTTCACGGCTTCAGCTCCATATACTTATTATATCTTATTGATAAGGCCAATAAACATTAAATAAAGCACTTGAATGACACTAGTCTTTCACCTGAACCTCACGGACACTTGAGGTTGAACAAATCAGTATGATTCGTGATAGGAGGGCGAATGATAACGCTATAGTAATGGCTACTCCGTGACGGGACGCTTATCAATACCTTGACGTACACGAGACAACGCCCGATTGCGGGTATTTCATATTTTATTTGACATCATCATCGGAATATGTCGAACGATCGAAATTTGTTTTGCACTTCTATGAACATGGCTTCTTCTAAATAATGTACCAGTGTGTTGATTAAGCTTTCAGTACCTGTTTTTTTTTATTCATTGTGTTTTTTAGAAATTATATTTAAATACAAATTACATTTTGTTATTTTTCTTCCAAAAAAAAAACAAAACAAGTTTATGTTTAAGTTGATTATTTATCGATATTGTTGATTATTGACAACACGAATAAAACGACATTTTCTAAAAATGAATCTTAGCTAGATCGATTTATCGCCCCCGAAATATAGGGTATATTCAAATGACTTCTCGCGTTCTAGGCGGAGTGAGAGGACGTGTCAGAATTTTACTGACTAAAACCCACCCGTTTACCAGTTCAGTTGGCTCTTCCAGGGCCACGGTAACTCTTTTGAACAAGTCCACGACCTTGGCAGACGGAGATCATTCCTACCTACTATTCATACAACATAATTGTCAATTTTACATTACCTGAAAACGCTGTGCCTCTCTACCTACATGCAGTTCATAAAAATTAGTTCTCACAACTCACAGAATATCATAACAATAAATTAAACTAAACTAGCACATCTGCGAAGCGCGTACTCTTTGTTCTAGGTCGCGTGCGCTCGCGCCGTTACCGCGCGCCGCAAATTTATAATGATCGATATTCGCCTCGGACGAATGGACCTTGCTCTGGTTACGCGGGTCGCGGGTTGCTGACTCGGTTCAGGATTCTTTTGTTCTTAGACGATTATGTCTAGAAAATCCATACTAAGGTAAGCTGGAACAGCTCTCAGGTGAGAATCTCAGGAGAAAATAATTATCTATGACTACGTACGAGATTTTCCTTCTGTGGCATCCATCCATCCATTGTTATCTACGTAGCTTTTATTCAGAGAACTATTAGTCCAGTGGGTACTAGAGGTTATTCACTTAGTAAATTGACTGCTGTCATCTGTGGCCTTTACAATCAAACACTATTTTACTAGATCCTCGTTTACTCTCATCCAGTAAGTCCACTCCACTTTCACCAGTCCACTTTTCGAACGTCAAAATTACAATAGTCAGTCCTTTAGCTGGATCGTCACTCCACCTTACCTGAGTGTGTCCTTCTATTTGAGGTTACTGAAGCGAAATGGTTTAATTGACTGGCGCACAATGCCAATGAATGACCGACATAAAATATGGCTAGTAAGTCAATAAGTCAATTATCAAAATTGTAAGTAAGCAGCCGTAATTGGCATGATCAGATCATTTCACTTTTTAGACCTGCATTTCGACCAAAATTTTCTCTTCGCGCCACTCATGGCCATGTGAAAGTGTCAGTGTTGCGTAAAGGTGAAAAACGTCAAAAACTTACAGTTTATTACGTTGGCAGCGACTGGAAACTGCAAGACGTCCATGTACTGCTGCTAATCAGTGCGCGGCAATCCTTATGAGATGGTCTAATTAGTCGTTGGTAGGGTTGGCAGGTTCGTGTGAAAGGTCATCGAGTCACACAATCCACCGTTAATAGCTATCATCATCATCATTTCAGTCGTGAGACGTCCACTGCTGGACATAGGCCTCCCCCAATTTGGGGGGCTTTGCCTTAATCGCTACGCTTGGCAGGCGATTGCAGCATGGCGGTTAAATGCATAGACAACGCTGTTGCCCATTCTCTCGTAACTCCCTTAGTCGCCTTTTAAGACACCCACGGGAAGAAACAAAAGCTGACCTGATTATAAACGTTTGCAACCGCCTTTTGTGACCTACAAGGGTTAAAAATTAACCATGCATGGCAATTGATAGATTCAAATCTTAAGCCAAGAGTAGAAGTGTTAGCATTGCATTCCAGTACAACTTTCCAGTTCAAAACCCCACGGAAAAACATTGGAAATATTCTTGCTTTTGACCCTAATGAGGCCATAACTACTCTTCATCAGGTTGTCCGCCGACCTGTTGGCCAACCTATTACATAAAAATAACCCTTCATCGGCGATTACATCTACCAGCAATCAAAGATTGTCATCACGTCTAGACGTTCAGACCAGAAAATCTAGGCACAGTCGGCAGCCCTGTTCATTTGGTGCTATCTCAGCGATCTTTACTTAAGTAAATTAATTTACCTCACCTCGTACGATGAGTGAGATCTGACGATAATAATTACATTATTATGAACCGGCGAGTTAATATAGCTGAAATATATTCAGCGTAATTACTTGAGCACGTCGTTAGTGAAGTTTGTGTATGGATGAGTGTCATGCTATGTAACATATGTAGTGTTCGCAGATAACTATGTTTGTTTTGCATGTTTCTAATTAGATTTCGTTGACCTGCCTCTTTGGTCCCGTGGTCGCAAGCACTACTGCTCAGAAGGGTTATTGCGGAACTCTTTATCGGTAGGAATTGGTTTAATATTCATAGTTAAATAAAATTCATTGCGTTATTTACGTTGCTGAGCCACAATTTATTCGAACAAATGACGCAATGGTTTAGAAATAATCTTCAATCCCATTCAGATTCTGATAAATAGTGCGTTTCGCAATTAGGGTGCAGGTTAAGGTCTTAGGCTCGTTTTCCGGCTCAGGTGAAGTGTTATTAGCATTTCTATGGAATTTCTTAGTTGAGGCTCGGAGTCTGGATGTGTGTGCGGATCATGGCTCGCCCCCTATTAGGAAAGAAAGAAAGAAAAATGTTTTATTTGAGACACGCAATGGAAATACAAACAATAAGATGAACATTGAAAATTTAAGCTAACGAAAAACTTTTTTACAAAAAAAAAAACAACCGACTTCCTTAAAAATACTACAAAGTGAAAAATAACTTTAATTTCGGAAGTCGGTGTCTTAGGATCTGTATTTATGGTTTTTTTGCCACCGACTTCCGAAATTAAAGTTATTTTTATTATTTATTTATTTATTTATTTAAACTTTTCGCACACAAAAAAAAGGTACAAAGGCGGACTTAATGCCTTAGGCATTCTCTACCAGTCAACCAAGGGTGGTGAAGAGATTACATGGCAGGTGCTTTGTTTGAGAGGAACAATAGTGAAAAATGTATAATAATGAATTATAAATAAGAGAAAAACACTAGTACTAAAATAGGTTATAAACTAATTATACACATACATACATATTTGCTATAATACATACTTATAATATATATATACATATATAAATCTACAGATACAAATAGAGAAGTGTTAAGATGACTCTACGCTATTTGTTTTCACTTTGTAGTATTTTTAAGGAAGTCGGTTGTTTTTTTTTTGTAAAAAAGTTTTTATTTTTAAATTTTTAGTTGTGGTATTCACCCTGCACTAATTCCAAACAAACAATGCATATTTATGCGATAGCAGAAATCGCGGTTGATTTGCTGTCATTTTTTAAAGAGTTCCGGTGTCTGTCTCCCGAACTCATCATCAGATCTATATGAAAATTATATGGGACCATTTCGGAATAAACCCCTTTCGAACAAAAAAAGAATTTTGCAAATCCATCTATATATGACGGAGTTATGGCCGAACATACATAAAAAAAAAAAAAACATATAAACATCCGAATTGAGAACCTCCTTTTTGAAGTCGGTTAAAAATATAATAAATGGCCAGGCCAAAATGATTAAGGCTGCTTTTTTTTTTATTAAGCAGACAGTAGAGTGGGTAAGAGGCCACTCTAGTGTCTGCTGAGGAATCAATTCTCGATGTCAACGAGTATGTCTATCTAGGACAAGATATCTTCTAACTCCTGATCGATAAGGAGTTGTACCTTCCATCATCAGCTCAACGGAATATAAGAATACAAGTAACGGTCTAAACGTGCCTATAATATTCAAAGAATTATCCCCTAACCTTCTAACCTTTCACTGTAAGTTCCTATATGTACTGTTCACCGATGAGGAGTTCCATGCGGTATCTTCGAAGACTATAATTAGTTCACCACGGATGGATAGATATAACCAGCAATTATTTTTGATCTTTAGTACAATATCCAAATCACATTACGTGTACTGTTTGTTTTTGAGGAGTTCCTTCGTTTATCTCCCAAAGTATACATCAAATCTTCACAAAATTAATATGGGACCACCTCAGGAGTATACCCTTACGAATAAAAAAAGAATTTTCAAAATCGGTTGACAATTGGCGGAGAAATCGGTGAACATACATAAAAAAAAATAAAAAAAATACATACAGTCGAACATATAACCTCCTCCTTTTTTTTGAAGTCGGTTAATAACATAAAAATAGTGAAAGATTAAAAAAAGTACATGGGACTTAGACATAAGTGGGATAATGTGGCTGTACTATAGGTGCACTTCTGCTTAATCCATCGAAATACAATCGTAATGTTCGACTGGCCTGTTAGTCTAGTGGTTAGTGACCCTGACTGCTAAGACTGAGGTCGTGGGTTCGATTCCCACCCAGGACAAATCTTTGTGTGATGAGCACAATCATTTGTTCTGTGTCTGGGTATAATTCATCAATAATATGTATGTATTTAGAAATATATAAGTATGTTTATCAGTTGTCGGTTGCCATAGTACAGGCTCTGCCTAGCTTGGGATCAAATAACGTTATGTTGGTTGTCCTAAGATATTTATTTATTTATTTAATGTGATATAAGTTATATATGTACTTTGTTTTACTAACTATTTAATTAACAGTATACCTATATATTTGCAAGGTTACCAATACACCCCATAATATGTAGGTATATCAAACATACCCATCTAACATGTCAAAGACTATAAGTACTTAGTAACTTTGAGTTAGGAAAATAGTTCTAATATAATATATAAGTATTTTGTATAGATTTTTAATATAATTTTTTTTGTAGTAACATAAATAATTAATTAACATAAAAAATGAATACATACATACATAGAATCACGCCTTTTTCCCATGGGGGTAGGCAGAAACCACGGAACGCCACCTGCTACGATCTCTACACACTTCTTTTGCCTCGTTTAGGTTCATACAATATAATATAAAATAATTATACTTATATAAAAAAGGCATTTGTAACAATCATAGATCGTATACTTGGCAATCATGGACTCGACTCTCGTAACATACAGTCAGGCCTCGCCCTGATGGCTAAGAGGCTAGATCAACACCTCTCGTTAGCTGTAGCAGTCGGGTCAAGGGCTTGATCCTTAGGAGAGCACTCGACGGCTCCGCATGCAATTCCAACATATTCCCTTATTTTTGCATCTCTTCAAGTGGAAGAGTATGCTGATAAAAAAACAATATCTATTTCAAATAAGTGTTTGAGTCTCAAGGTGGGTAATATGTCATTGGGGTTTTTTGGTCAGAAATTTTGGAGGTTCTAAGTCATGAAATGAAAATGTTTATTTTTCAAATAGGACTACATTACGATGGCAAAATAATCCACACTATCCACACTATATATATTTATATATTTTATATATTTATATATAATACTATAAATGCAAAAGTAACTCTGTCTATCTGTCTGTCTGTTTGTCTCGCTTTTCGGCCAAAACTACTGAACCGATTTAAATGAAATTTGGCACATAGATAGTTTAGAGCCTGAAAAAGGACATAGGGTACTTTTTATCCCGGTAGTACGTTCCTGCGGGATATTTTCTGACCTCCACGCGGGCGAAGCCGCTGGCAAAAGCTAGTATCATATAAAGCACAAGTTTAACGTTTCTTAAACTAGTTAGTGGGTGCTGTTCTCTTCTCCTAATTACAAAATAATCTGTATTTAGGAGGAACAATTCTATCTCCGTTATAAATGGTTGACTTATGCACGTGTTAAATATGTATATCATATAGTCATTTGCAGCAAGCTACAAAAATGAGAGACAAATTAATCAATCGAAGTTTAGAAGTCTGAATTTATATCCAGTTGTGGTAATTATACATATGTACTAGTACTATTACACACAGAAATACAGGCGTGATCATCATCATCATCATCATTTCAGCCGTAAGACGTCCACTGCTGGACTTAGGCCTTCCCCAATTTGGGGGGCTTTGCCATAATAGCCACGCATGGCAGGCGGGTTGGCGATCGCAGTATGGTGGTAAAATGCATAGAGAACGCTGCTGCCCATTCTCTAGTAAGTCCCATAGTCGCCTTTTACGACACCCACGGGAAGAAATGGGGTGGTGTTATTCTTTACGCCCGGCACCACACAAGCGTGATGCTATGTGTTATTTCGAAATAGTTGAGCAATTTGATATGATTATTTACGCTGACAGACAACCTACAGCCTAATACGCTGGGTCGAGAAGCATGAAATTTTGAACAAAAGTTTCTTATATAACGGTCCTAAAGGACATGAAAGTTAGTATAAAGTTATGGCAATCAAAAAAATCAAGATGGCTTGTTGCTCCTTAAAAGCGTACGTATTTATTCTACTCGCGAATTCATCGATTTGCGCGAAATTACAAGCAATTGAAATACCTATACGGTATATAATCTCGTTTAAACGTGGAATGTCGGATAGCACACCAGCTGCCGGCTGCCGAGTGCGATCCGTCGAGTCATGCAGTGTGCCAGTGACACACGCTGCAGAAAGCGTGACCACATGTTACAATTAGCCGTATCTCCCCGCGAGGTGTCCGCTGCCATCTTGATAGGCGAGGTGAAATGCTATCGTTTGTATTGCACACAATAGACTTAGGGCGTGTGTATTTGGCGGGTTTTTTGGAAATTAAGTAAAAGTTATAAGATGGCGGGATTAGCTGGACTCTTTTAATAAAGATTGGCCCTTGGCAGTTCTGGACAGAGAGACGTGGAATGAGAGTACGGAGGCCTTCGCCCAGCAGTGGGAACCAGGGCTAATAAAAAAAAGTAAAAGTTACTTGTAAAAAAATTCTTTGAATGCCTTTTGGTAGAAGTCTGGTTTCAGAACCAAAACTGCGCGAACATCTCCTTCTCTGTCATAGAAGAGTGATGGTGATGGAGAAAGCGGTGTCCCCAAATGCGCTATCAGGTCAGCTGAGATCTATAACGATACTAAACGAAATGACAAAATGTATCGATACGGAGTTCATTATCATCTGCCTAGCCTTTTCTCGACAATTTTGGGGTCGGCTTCTTGTCTAACCGGATGCAGCTGAATACCAATATTTTACATAAAGTGACTGCCTTTATTATTGAGATTAGGTTAATAAACAAGACTTCTTTGAGTTTAAACTTAATAAACGTTTTTATTAGTTGCTTCACACATTGCACAGGGAAAGAAACTGCATACAAAGTGGCGCCATCTGGCGTTACAACAAAAGTAAACAGGCAAAGGACAAGGAGCATACAGCCTAGAATTAATTATAAAATTTTATCCAATATAAATATATGATCTCCACAACCTAGGTCGGTACTGGGTTATACAATATCCCTTTATAAGACTGATTGTCAGACTTTTGGGTTTCTGACGCCATTTTCGACTGCCAAAAGGTCTATGAATGACAGTCGGGACCAGCAACGTGCTTCTTGAGGCATAGCGTGGTCTTGATATGCAAAAGGATAGTCACCCATCCACAGACCAACCGCGGCAAGCGTAGCATGATCTGATAGAACTACCCGTGCGGCTGTTATTACTTAGCTACAGGCTCTACCATAATAGATACAGATCTACGAATTTTTAATTACTGTCAATTTAAGTTGATTGACCAGTGTTCAAACGCAAATACTTATCCACCCTATTAACTTAACAACTTCGAAAATCATATTTAGCATTAATACAATATTTTCCAAATAAAATGATGCTATTTTCTTAGCTTAGGTATTGGCTGCAACTCCAATATTCAACCTTTAATAACCTTGCCTATATGTGTTGCTAATTGTGCATATTTTGTTTTACTTAAAGGTGCAAAATAAACTATTTTATTTATTTATTATTTATTTCGTCCTGTGTGTCATTTATAACGAATACTCTAACCGCCCCTCGAAAATTCCAATCCCAAGTTACATGTTCAATTTCCAAAACCATACGTGGCGTCAATGTTTTCTAGATAAAAGCATTATCTCTTTTCTCCCATGTGAACAGTGGCTAACCGGAGCTACAGCTAGAGTTTACCTTATCTGCGTACTTTGTTTACTGCGCGGCTCGCCGTTACGGAGCTGAGAGCGCCAAAACGACGAACACTATCGCCACTCCTGTGTCACTAACTTTATCGGTCTATTACAACTTTATGGCTCTTGTTGAGGTAAAAAACTTTTTAACAAAAAATTAAGCCGCAGAAAAAACTGAAAAGCAAAAAATAATAAACCTTAAAATTATGAGTCGGCGCTTTGAGTGATCTTTGTTCATTGATTTTTCAGCGCCGACTCATAATTTTTTGTTAAAAAGTATTTTTTAAATATTTTTTTGTGGCTTTAATCTACTAATAATACTTGGCAAGGTATACCCTATCCAATGAAAAAAGAATTATCAAAATCGGACTACTATGTATAAAGTTATGCGTGGTTATACATTACAATCAGTGAGTGAACAATCAATCATCCCCTGTTTTCCGACCCTTAGGGTTCGATTTTGTTTTCCAAATTTATATGAGACCACCTTCGGAGTATACCCTTTACAACAAAAAAAGAATTATCACAATCGGACTACTCTGTAAAAAGTTATGCGTGGTCATAGATAAAAAAAAAAAATATACGTGTCGAATTGATAACCTCCTCCTTTTATTTTCGTCGGTTAAAAAGATGGCTGGGCCATGACTTTAAGGCTTCGGTTTTATACGTTAGGCGGTCTGTACTGTGAATAAAAGCTGTGTGCAAGAGTAACATGCTCATTTGAGATGACAATTTGATCTTCACCATTGTTTGCCGTAATTTAATATACTATGTAGGCTACATAATATCTGCTACAATAACATCATCATCATGTCAGCCGAAAGATGTCCACTGCTGGACATGGCTTCCCCCAAGTATCGCCACTTCGACCGGTTCTGTGCTTTTCTACAAAAAAAAAAAAATGTATAACGAACTAACGTCTATTAAGATTTGGTTGAAACAAATAATCTGGCTGGCTAAGTTTTCTTGACCATAGAGAACATTATTAGAAACTACGCCCTTTTACTTGAAAATAATTTAAAATAGTTCAGTTAAGAATTGAGAACTGGCGTGTAATAGTAGATAATTAACCAAGGGGATAAAGCAGTGTCTTCTGTCGCGGGTGACGATTTAAATCGCGAGCGTAACGAAGGACTCGAGGTGAGCGTAGCGAGGGTGTTAAAAATTGAAATCACGAGCCAAACGAGGGATTTAAGACGAGTCCTGAGTGTAGCGAGGGATTTAAGTTCACCCAAGACTAAGACAGCTTTATCACCGAGGAAAATACTCTACTTTTCGTACCATGTGCGAAAAAATTAACACAATAATAATATGAGATAAGCATTTATTAAAAATAATGACAATTAAAAATAAATTAAAATAAACTTAACGTTTATGTATTTGAAGAAAACAAAAACGCGGCAAATTCCTAGACAAATATTTTTTTGTCGGAAAAGCAAAGGCATCAAGCTCATACGGCGTCGTCGGTTTCCTTATTTTATTTAATAATCATAACTGCATAATAATGCGTATTCCTTTTTCAAAAAGATGTATAATGCTTTATATATAAACTCAATGGCGTAAACACAGATGTAGTTCAGTATAAATTTCGGTAAAGTATTCCAAATCACATTCTCCCCCTAGAGGATGAATGTTTTTTTTTAAATTCAGTACAATTTTCTTTCCCTGTTTTTAACAGATTAAAAATGACTATTGTTATGTTCGCTTTTTGTGGCATAGAATGTCACTTTTTTGAGCAAGTGGTACGATAAAATATTTATTTACTGGTAACAATCATGTAATATGTCATTGTTCGAAAGAGGGTGATATTCGAGATGACGACTAATGGAGAAGTATGGAAAAAAGAGACATATTGGTATAAGAGCTAATATTTTTTCTATTTTCCATATTTGCAAGAAGATGCAGCACAAAAAATCTTGAATGAATTTTTAAAACTAATTAAACTATTCATGAGCACAGAATTCAGTTCAGGGAGCATATCGCGATATCCTGTTATTACCTTCTGACGCAGTTCCGGTCGGCAGGCACAAGTTGCTCGATGGAGTGCATCATCAGTTTTTATGGCAATGTTAATTACTGCATGGTACGCTACTTCTCTGCTGGTACTGTTATGGGCGGGTCGTGTGGTGAATGAGAGCGTGCTCGCTTTTTGTTGAGTTGGCTATTCATCTTAGATATTGTTTACTCTGAGAGATGATTTAGTTATTGTGATAAGAGAACGGTGTGGTTTAAAAGAAGATGTAGTGACAAAAATTGAAAAATGTATGCTTAGATGGTTTGGTCATGTTGAGAGGATGAGTGAAGGACGGCTCACAAAAGGTATTTACAAGGCAGATGTGAGTGGAAACACCGGGAGCGGACGCCCTAGGAGGACAATAGTGACCTTATTGGTTCTTCAGAAAGGTCAGGTGCGTAGTACTCGCAACCGGCGTGTGTGTATGACCAATTGTATGAACCTCAACGAGGCAAAAGGAGTGTGTAGAGATCGTAGCAGGTGGCGTTCCGTGGTTTCTGCCTACCCCCATGGGAAAAAGGCGTGATTGTATGTATGTATGTATGATTTAGTTATAAATAATTTCGACTCTACTGCCGATCGTCTGGTAAAGTTGAAATTATTTATGAACGTGTAAAAGGCCTATGAGGTTTAATGAAAGGGATTGGGTTTTGGTCATTTGATAAAATTATGCGAATCGATGTGTTACAGAATGAAGAACTAACTTGTATTAACCAAGAGAACGTACCAAGAGTAGTATCACGTAGAACTAACTAAGAGGATGCATAATGCACAGGTCCCACCTTCCAGCCACCAACAACAGCCAGATTGGTAATCGTGAATTGCAGATTCCGTTATTCATTGAATGGCAAAAATTGTAGTAAACGTAGGTAATATTTTAAGTATATAACACGAGAACTAACCAAGAGGATGCATACTGCACAGGTCTCACCGTTCAGCAACCCAAACCGACCAGCACGCGTAGCATGACCACCGTAGAAATGGGTTTTGTCTATTCTTGGTAGAATAGAGATAGAATTGTCATGCTACGCCCGCATAAAACGGTACAAATCTTTCTACAATCTTTAATTCTGTCTTTAATCTTTCTACAATCTGTAATTTTGTCTATTCTTCCGTCGACAAAACCCATTTCTACGGTGGTCGTGCTACGCGTGCAGATCGGTATTCGCGAATTGTATTTTCCGTTACTCATTGAATGGCAAAATTTGTAGTAAACGGAGATAATCTTTTAAGCAATGAATGTAAGAAAATTGTATAGGCGACAAAAGTCCAATATCATCATTCTTCTAGCCTTTCTCCAAGTATGTGTTCCGCCTCCATTCTAACGATCCCGGGAATGCTAAGCAGCTACATTGTTACGGCGAGGAATGTAAACTGATTAGAAATTGGTTCAATCTGCAGGCGACCACAAAACATGGGGTTTTCCGGCAGGAAATTCTTGGGCTCCGATAAATGGGAGTATGTTACTACTTAATCTTTATTATGGTATGTTGCTTATCATTTGTATTGTCATCAGCTATTGGTTTTGATATCAAATATTACCTCGTTTGGAAGCGTAGCTCCTGAATTTGAGGATACGGAGTTGAGTTGCAAGTAGTCTTTTATTTTGTGGGTGGAGCGAAAGGGCGTGTCAGACATTTACTGACTAAAACCCACTAGTGTTCCTTCAGTTGCCTATATACCAGGGCCACGGTAACTCTTTTGAACAAATCTTGCGACCCTGGTAGGAGTTGCAAGTAGTCTGCAAGTGTTCAAAGTTTACCAAGTGAATGGCTGAATACCGTTATGTGTCTACACAACCCTGCGACAGGGGATGCTGATAATTTCTACATACATAGTATAACATAAACAGCCTATAATGGTCT
This sequence comes from Aporophyla nigra, assembly GCA_947507805.1. Classification (NCBI taxonomy): domain Eukaryota; kingdom Metazoa; phylum Arthropoda; class Insecta; order Lepidoptera; family Noctuidae; genus Aporophyla; species Aporophyla nigra. Next base: position 6,817,269 of record OX382305.1, read on the forward strand.
CACTGTTGGGACATGAACGCGGTCCCCAGTGCAGGTCGGTCCAGTCAGGTCGGTTTTGGTCCTAGGACATAACGGTTTCCTCACGATGTTTTCCTTCACCGTTTTTAGAGCAGTGGTGATGAAATAATATACTCGTAAGTTGTGGCCGTAATCACTGGGCCATCACTGCTCACTATGATTTGTGTATCATCATCACATACATATTCGTATAAACATATTATTAATGTCAACCTTTTCCAAATTACTCTAAAACTATGAGAAGATGCTATTTATTACCTGGCGCTAAGAAAAAAACATTCTGAAATTCTAAAACATCAGGACTAAAGAAAATTTTCTAAATTTTTTTACTAAGCGTAAAAAATCAAAACAAAGCCCGATTCCCCAACATACTAACGAATGCCGAACTGAATTTACGACGCGTTAACCGTCTCGATAGTCGCTGAGTAAAAGCTTACATTCTAGTGCTGTGCCGCGACAATGCGACTGTCATCGGTCGATATATTACACCCGCTACCGGCTCGGCACGCGGCTAATATTTTATATGGGCGGTCTTCATTGCGATCGGGACCTGTTAATGTAGGGCTGGGATGTGAGTTGTCGATAGTTTTTGTTTGGAAATGTTCTTGGCGATTGTCTAAATTATGTGTGGTGACAGTGTGAGTGATGGATGAGAGTGGAATTGTATAGTTACAAAAACTAGCCGAACTTTGCAAAGATTTTCAGCATCATGAAAATATTCAATGCTGCTTTTTTTCATTTGGAATAATTAATGTTCATTATAGAAACTCTGTCTTAACCTGTAATGTAAAAGCTGAAGCTAATTTTAGCTTATCTATTTTAATAACTTCCTCTTAAAATGAGGATCTAATTATCAATGCCACGCTTGTTTCTTAGAAATAAATGATTACATACTTATTATTTAAAGTAAAGTTTTACTGTCACGTGACAGTGACACTTTACATACCTGAGTGACTGAGTGAAATATAACATACTAAGACACAGGGGGTAATCATAGAAAATTAGGAATCGTCCCTTCGTTAATTTGAACATTCGTAGGTACACAGCAGTCAACTTCTAATCATTTATCGACACGGGCCCAGCCCTACCGGTCGAGTGAAAGAGGCGTGCACTGGTTGCTCTCATTAATCTTTCATTTCTACGTTATATTATTAGAGGAACGGGTTTGCACGGATGCTGCGGGGACGCGGGGGTGTGGGGTGAGGTAGGTGCGCGCGGGGGGCAGGGCGTGAACCCGAGTGAACCCGCAGTAGCACCTGCCGCGTCCGGTCGGCGGCTGCTCCACGCAACTCTAAGGTTGCCAGGGAAACATTCTGATCTTGTGAATTGACAGGATTCCGTGGTTATGATCTGAGGTAGAATCAGCTTTATTTAGCGAGGTATTTCCAGGAAGTGCTGGGAACCTGGCGAGAAGGAGTTCGTGAGATAGCGGTTTTTGTCAACCGTTTATATGAAAATAATTCTAAATTTCGATAAAATTATAATGATTTCAAAACTCCTAAAAACAAGATAAAAAAATATGATATTTAAAGTTTTCCTACGAAAAAATAAGGGCTGTCACAACGCTTTTCCGATTTCGAGAGGAAAATTATATTTTTTTAATAAAAATTATATCTCGATTGTGTGCTTATTGGTTACTTCATAGAAATAAAAATAGGTAGAAGTCTGTGGTCTGCAAGACTGGAACCAACTTTGATAATTTAATTAAATCCATTAGAGTCAAAGACTTAGTCAATGACAGACAGAATAATGAACTCGGCCTTTAGATATAATTGCATATTTGATTTATACTGGTCATTAAAACTAGACCAGATCATTGCATAATAGAGATCTGATCGACTTAAATAGTTCTACGTACAAAGGATGATGAGCTACTGAATGAAAATGAAAGTTTTCAAAGTCTAATTAATGATGAATTATTATTTTATACCTTTAACATTCAGTGCCTTAACTACAGAGGATTTTTTACTAGAGATTTGTGTATAATAGAGTTACTATATCACTCTAGCTTTGGTATAAATAATACGTAACAAAATATCTCTCCACTGCATACTCTAAATCTATTTCGAATGAAAGACTTTAAGAAATACAAAAATTCAAAAATACAATGTTTGAAAATCGAACCCGACCGAAATGTTTCTTGCCAACCCTAACCAAACTTCGGAGGTCGTAAAAGGTGAGGTTTTAATGGCTGTCACAATATGTAATCGTATTGAGAGATAACGTTAAAGGTACATGGCCTCTCATTTCGGCTGTCCGTCCACTAACGTATTAAAGACTGGATTATACCAGCTGTACTGACAGGTTGAGGTTGACAGATGTTTTTATACTGTTATATTTAATTCAAATGTGTGGCCGTTCACTAAAAGAAGTTGTCTCTTCGTTTGGTCTCTTATTACTCAATCATTTTGTTCTTCGTAAAATTGAAAGAGTTTGCTTATATGGTTTAGTCACGTTGAGAGGATGAATGAAGGGCGACGAACAAAACAAAGCATATGTATTGGAAAACCAGGAGGTGACGCCCTAGGAGGACATATAGTGTTTTATAGGAGATGTTCTTCAGAAAGGTCGGGTGCGTAGTACTTGCAACCAGCGTACCTGTATGATCAGATGTATCAACGTATACGAGGCAAAAGGAGTATGTAATGATCGTAGCAGGTGGAGTTCTGTAGTATCTATTTACCCCCATGAGAAGAACGCGTGAGTATCTCATCATAGCCATAATCAAAGTAAAAAATGTAGGAGTATCCTAATCTTAGTGATCCTGCAATCCTTTTAATTTTATAACTGTGAAAGTCTGTGAAGATGGATGGATGTTTATTACTCTTTCACGTAAAACTAGTGAACCGATTTGGATGATAATTGGCAAACATATAGTTTATAACCTGTATTAATACACAGGGTACATATACTTTTTAATCCCGGTATTACGTCCTGCGGGATAATTTCCGACCACTTGGCGGGCGAAGCCGCTTGCAAAATCTAGTTAGAGATATTTAAGAAAGACTTACACTTAGAATAAAATGCAAACGTTTTTAAAAATACACACGCTGGTGATAAGCAGAATAAATACATCACCATTCAAAACCAAATGTAATTTAATCAAATTATTATGAGAATCAACACTTTTCGAAATCAACATTACATAAGACAGACCCCCATAACACCAGCCCTTTACCACTTCTTAGTGCTTTAGCTCAAAAGAAGTGGTGCAATAACGATCCCAGCAGCACAGCACATTAATGCATCTTTGATGTTCATTATAAATACATGAGTACTGTCTGTGTTCTTAAGACCACAGCTCTATCTAACTTCCCCATAGTACACAATGCCATGCCAAACAGAGCCTAACATTCATATTTAATAGCCAAAGTCGTGTCTTTTGCTTAATTTACTTAATACAATGCTACGAGAACAGACGGAATAATAATTGAAAATGATACTTAGGACCCGGATACTCAAACAAGAATTAGTTACAATGGTAGTGTGTTGATTTCCTATGATTAAAACTTAGAAGGAGCTGCTCGATAAATTCTCAAGGTAAAACCTAAAGCCTGGGGCTAAAGCTCATTGGAAATGTGTTCGTGAAAACGTTAGTTCATTTTGACCTTAATATTATTTGTTGTGTTCTCAGTGAGCCTGAACTAACATAAAGCCAATATTTATAAACGATGCGAAGTAGTAATTTTAAGATTAAACTTCAATGTAACCGTAAATTTATCAAAGCAACGGTTTTATTATCGGGAAAATTATTAGAGATCTGTGTTTTGGATGTCATATGCGGATGTTTGACAGACGGTACGGGGCGTCAGAAGCCGGAAGGTCTACCAACTAGTCTTACCAAGAGGTATCGTTTACCCAGTTACTCGGTTAGTATAGGCAGTCGTTTCATTTAAAATACTGGAAGTTGAACAAAGTGGACAGAGGGGCTTGTGGCTAATAATAACAGCCGCATGGATCGATCGATCAGGTTAAGCTATGCTTGCCGCGGTTGGTTCATGGATGGGTGACCTTCTTTTCATATCAAGACCCCTCCTGCCTCGAAAAACACGTTAAACCGTTGGTATTGGCTGTCATTTGTGGACTGTCATAGGACAGTCGTTACGAGACGTCAGAAGCCCGAAAGTCTGACAATCAGTCTTACCAAGGGGTATCATATTACGTTTTACCTAGTAACTGGGCTGTGGATGTCAGATAGGCAGGTACTTCGTGTAAAACACTGGTATTCAGCTGCATCCGGTTAGACTTGAAGCTGACCCCAACATAGTTGGGAGGAGGCTAGGCAGATGATTATGACCATGTATTAATTGTTTATTGAACTAATCGATTTACACAAATATTTATAAAGAAAGAAAGAAAAAAAAAGAAAATGTACGTTTATTTGTGGCAAACAAGACGCACAAAAAGACCAGAAAATACGAAAAAAAAGATGGAGGAAAACATACCATACGTTAAGTAGAGGTATATAATAATTAGATTCTGTCTAATTAATTTATAATTGGATCTATGTTTAAGGTATCTATTAAATGAAGTGAAAGTCTCATCACATTTACGTCTGGTGTTTACTATTAATTTTATGGTCTCAATAAGTACAGCAAAATGATCCATAGCCGTTGATTATAATAAACATTAAAATCTTTGAGTGCACTTCTGATTTACTTTGTGTGTGCCGTGTTCTGAGAGCCGGGTAGAGTGCGAAATCGTTAACCAATGGTCAATATAATTCAAGAGCTATCCGGTGAGGGTGACCATGTCGTGTGACCGGCCAATGAACAATCATGGAGTTAGACGATGAAATAAGAAAATTGTTATTCTTGAAATTGATTTTTGGCATCACTTTTAATGAAAGAGTGTATTCCATAAGTTACATTCTAGCAGTATGTTTATCCTAGCATGGGAATAACTTCTCTAGCTCTTGGTATCGTATGGATTTTTTAAATAAGGCTATTCAATACCCTTTAGATATCTTGTTATTCTGATATTGTGCAGATGGATAACTCACATCTAATGAAATTGATTGACATTGACTTTGAATCAAAGTTGGTTTAATTGAATCGGAATAAACCACGATGATGTCATTTGTCTGCTCTGTTGGTCTAGGCTCGATGGATTAGTTCGAAAGAGGTACCGTGGCCCAGGCTAATGGGCAACTGAAGGAACACGGGTGGGTTTTAGTCAGTAAACGTCTGACACGCCCTTCCGCTCCACCCAGAGCGGGAGAAGACATTTGATGATTTCCCATACAAAAAAAAATAAATCCTAGGTCGCACAAAGAGATGTTGGATTTTGGACCGTTGGCAGTGGGTTTGCCCCCTATATGTGAATTAAACATAACTTGTGAAATGTGGGTGTAATATAGGTACACCTCTCTCTACCACATCAGGGATTAGTCGTGATGTTATCTTGTTGTCCTTTTGACGTCAGCGAACTGCCAATATGATTTAATTACATGATGATAAATGATTTTATTTAAAGTTTGTTAGTAGGTTTATTCAAACACTTTTACGCGACAATAATATTGAGTTTGTTCCGCCACTTCTTCTTCCCAGCTAAAGCACAAGGAAGTGTCGAAGGGCGGGCGTTTTGGGGGGACTGTCTTATGTAACTTTGACGTTCAAAAAGTGCTGACTCTCAGCCTAGTTTGAATACATGACTTTAGATATTTTTAAAAACTAGATGAGGTTGGCATTTGACTACTCTAAAAAACACCCACAGAGTATTTACATTCACAATAATTAATAAATATAATACTTTACAACGTAAATTTTCATCTTATTCTATAAGAAAATTGCTACAACGTCAATATGTTTATAAAAATCCGGAAACAATCTTGGTCAGAAAATTGTGGGGCATGTAGCGGTCTTTCGGGAAAGAACCACACATGTTTGAGTTGACCTGTCCATTTAGTACACACAATTGTCAAGTATCGTGCTGTTGTCACAAAACGTAACGTAAACGTTTTACCAAAACTAAAACTCATGGGTACACTCTAAAGCAGTATCGTAAGTGTTGAAGCGCTCACCAATTACCAAGTGTGAAGGCTCTGTTGATGATAATTGAATATATGCTTTATGGAGCCGCCAGCCGGCACACCAGGCCGTCAGCCCACTAGTCGGGCTATGAATACGCCTACCCATTTGCACTCTTTATAGAATATGTAAAATCGATTGGGGGATCAATTTAATAAAATAATATTAATTTTGTTGCTGTTCTTGGAATTGAGTTTTGCTGTTTATTAAGTTGCGTACTAAGGAGTTGAGTGTTCGGATGGTTGGACAATGTGGTTTTTTGATTGAAAAGTTGGCCATCCTTTTCTTTAGGTGGACAAGGATATGATTTAGGGATTTCGTTTTAAAGGCAACAGACTCATAGTCAAGAATTTTTAAAACATTGCAGAAGTTGGAGATCTCTTAATAAATGTCTTATAATAAAGTTTCTACTGTAAATTAGATTTAAAAAAAATTACGGTTCGTATTCTACTATACCCAAAATTTGTAAATAACGACCTCGCCTCTAGTTTCTACGCTTGGGGCAACGAATCCATACCGTTCGAAATATTGGCACATATCATTTTGTAATTAATGACAATATGATTTATACAAATTATTATGCGTAACGGTACATATTATAATTGCATTATTTATTCAACTAAGAAAACCAATTCATAACCATTCCAGTTGCAAACAATAAAGAGATCTAATAAAATAATACGGTTATCGTGAAAGCGACGGAGCGGCGCGGCGCGTGCGCAGCCAACAATTGCATGCACTAACAACCTTTGCACTGAGAAGAAAGCCTTTATTGGACGCAATAATTAGTTTTATTGTTACCTTGTTTGTTTGGTTAACTGGTTTATTTTTATGCTGTGATTTACTGATTGGTTTATTTGTTTCAATTAAGCAGTTTTTTTTTTCAGTATTAACCATTTGTTGTTACGATTTTCAGTCAGCCTTTACACCTTCATTGTAGTCCATATATGGACTTCTTTATCGCTATTTATACCTATACACATGTAACTTATGTATGAAACAGTTCCTTGTAATGATGAATCAGATTTCTACTGATATTACTGCGAGTACCACTCGGACCTCTGCTTGCCCGATCTGGTAACCAGAGCGTGATGATATGATCCGTTGCTTGCCTTGTGCATGTAAAGTGATGATAACATCTTAGTAACACTAACAACAAGCTTATAATGACTGTGTTTTCGACATAAGATCATTTGGCGAATGATTGATTGGGCAAAATTGCAGCAACGGTTTAGATTTTAAACAATCCTGAAGCTGTATAACTAATAGAAGTGTACATAATATCGTTATAAAAGCCTGCCTGCTCGTCTTTTATTAAAAGAGAGTAACTTTCTAAATCAGTTACAATAAACTAAAAAAATCTCTTTCTGATTTGAATGTTAGTAGCATATTTAATACTAGCCTTTGCCAGCGGTTTCGCCCGCATGGAGGTCGAAACATATCCCACGGGAAAGTGCTACCGCGATAAAAAGTATCCTATGTTAACACATAAGTTCCTTTTATCCCGGTATAGGTTATAAGAGAGTAGTCATTCCCCGTAGATTTTGGGTCACTGAATTCAAATTCGGCCTCGGAATTGCTCCATCACATCACATTTTTTAGATATTCTAACCTAAAAGTGCAAAAAACACGATTTTAGCCTGTTTTCACGGCTATGTAGCATCGCGACAAATTTATCGAAAATTTCAATTTTTTTTATACATGAATTGTATGAAAAATTGAATATCGAATGTATATAAAAAATTTCAAAATCAAATTTCTCGATGATGAAAAAAGATATTCGCGCAAACTCAACGCCATTTGGAAGAGCAATGTTTTAAATACTTTAAAGCAGTGTGTGTATTTTTTCGATAGCTTAATTTGTCGCGATGCTACATAACCGTGAAAACACGCTAAAATCGTGATTTTTGTACTTTTAGGTTATCCTAATCTAAAAAATGTGATGTGATGGGGCAATTTCGTGGCCGAATTTGAATTCAGTGACCCAAAATCTACAGGGAATGACTACTCTCATTCAAGGAGCAAGAGTCACGTCGGGCTGTGTTATAGTAGTAGGATAGTAGAACTAGGTAGTATGCTACGGAACCTATGTCTGAATGAGGGGTCAGAGGACTTACACTCTTAAATCTGTTAACGAAGATACGGGCCCGTCTGAAAGTAGTTCGAAACTTCATTATCAGCAGCCTATAATGTTCCTACTGCTGGGACACAGGCCTTCTCTCGGTGAGATGGAATGGGCGATAATCCACCACGCGGGCTCAGTGCGGGTTGGTAGATGTCACATGTCTTCAAATTTTTGGTTCTAAGACATGCCGGTTTCCTTATGATGTTTTCCTACATCGCTTTGAGAGCAGTGCTTATGAAATAATTTACACAAAGTAAAGCGACTGCTTGGGTTCCAGCTCATTACCTTACTACTCGTAAGTCGCAGCCATCACCACTAGGCCACGTCTCAGGCGCGGTACGAGGGGGGGGGGTCCTAGGGGTCATGACCCCCCCCCTCCCAAAGACAGTCATGCTGTAACCCTGAAGGATTTGCCTTACTTTCTATCGTAAAATTGTTCTCACTTGAGCCACGGAGACTCCGATGGACATTTGCAAAAAGATTATAACCCGGGACATCATGCTGATCAGTAGCGCTTGCGAATACTAGACCAAAGAGGATGAACCTTCCTAAAAATATTCTTCAGTACTCATGGTGACCCCCCCCCCCCCCCCCAAATGTTAGGCTGCGACCGCGCCTGCCACCACTGCTCAAACTAGAAGCTTAGTTCGAAACTTAGAAGTGAACAAACCCTATTAATTAACTGTATTGGACGGACAAAAATACAACGGGAGTAGTGAAAACTGTCAAATGGTGTTATCATTAATTCTTAGGTCAGGCAGCAAACTAATGTTATCTCGATATTGATATGGAGTAGGAATCGCACGTATCTTTAGCTGAAACGACGGATTTCTTGTATAGGTCATCTCGGTAATCTCCTGGCGGGTGGTAGGTGAGTGAACCTATGAGGTAATCTGACGATACTTTCATAAATTAAGACCTCCAGCTAAGGCTTAAAAACTTAAAATTAAAGCAACTACACGCTAAAGGCACCCCCAGTCGGATACGGACCTCGGCTGAGGGTGTCGTTGTAAGAGGGCAGCAAGGATGAGCTGGATCGGAATGAAGTGTGAGTAAACTTGATCGGAATTTACGGAAAGCACACGTCTTAATACAGGTGAACTAAAATTTTATATTGTTGAATGTTGTAATTTTAGTACTAGCTTGTTAAGAATGCCTGTATCGTCACGCTCTTTAGACAGTAATTTAAACGGATGATGATAACAAATACCTTCTGCTTACAGCCATGCCTGATGAAGTTATGATACCTACCAAATAATATGAACCTGCCTACTAAGCTTCAGAAGTTCCTATCCAATTATGGCCTAAAGAAATAGCCCAACTTCTTCCACTGTTTCTTTCGCTTCTCTTTAATATAACATGACCTTTACAAACCCATAATTTAGCTTTCCGCTGCCATACATCACATTCCAGAAAATCAATGGCTGCAAAAACTGCCTTGAACTTTTGCCTGCATATACAATTCTTCCGGGAGAGATGTAAAAAGGTAAAAACGGCGGGTAGGTAAAAAGTGGTGGAATAAAAAGTGGGATCGCGATAGGTGAGGCGAGTCGGCGCGAGCGCAGCGCGTGGCGGGCGCGTGCCTACCGACCAATTACACATCTTCGCCTTTATTACAAGAACGCTCATTAGACTTGGGTGTAGAGTCGTAAAGTGGAGGATGCGGTGGTTTACTTTTCTCGAATTTCATGTTCTTTTTTATGAAGTTATTCATTGAAATTTTTTTGGGTATAAGATGTAGCACATTATACGTACAGCCAGGGCCGGACTGGGGCTTTAATTCAGTCCGGGCATTTTACAGACAACCGGCCCTCTGCCATTCTTAAAAGAAAACTATTGGTATAGCCAGCAGCCCGACCGGCCCACTGGGTCTCCGGCCCATCGGACATTTGCCCGATTTGCCCGTATGGCTAATCCGGGCCTGCGTACAGCTTGTGTTGTATGTCGAGTGTACTTGACATTCAACATCCAGACAGTTTTGCATGAGGTCACACCCACCCAAAAACACCCTGGACACCCCGGTTTTACACCCTGTCAGGGTCCCAGATTTGGTCGAAAGAGTTACCGTAGCCCTGGCACAGACAACTGAAGGAACACGGGTGGGTTTTAGTCAGTAAAAGTCTGACACGCCCTCTCGCTCCGCCCAGAGCGGGAGACGTCATTTGATGATTTCCCACTCAAAAATATGGGACCTGCAACACAAACTTGAAATTCCCTATGAAATTACGGTCACAGCTATCTATCTACAAAGATTCGTGCGTCTTCAGAACACCACATCCACTTCTCTGCCTCCCTCCGAGGTCACGATTGAGTATGCGCACCCGAGTGTATCGCCTGCCAGGTCAACACGGTTAGTTTTTACTCGCGAACTAGGCGCGCCTAGCGGCTCTGCCTGCATTTTTTAACCTAACTGATGGTTACAGATCGGTCGGTTGACCGCAACCACTGCTTCTTGAAATACCTCCATATGTCTTCAGCTGTCAGTTTTTATGATAATGTAGCTCGCGTAGTTTTGTTGATTTTTATATTTTCGTTTTGTTCTTGTTGAAAAAAAAATGCTTTGTTTTCGATTACTAGATTTGGTTTCTAGGTTGAAAAAAAATACTACGATTTTAATATATGAAATATTCATGCATGCTGTGTTTATCGCTTCATATTGTACACTTGGTGTGTATTATAACTTGTATTATTAGATTATAAAGTGTAACAATTGTAGATAGACCAATAAATAAATAAAATAAATAAATATGAATGATTTTTTTTTGAATTTGTGTTTCTATGACGTATAAGTACTTATTTTTGTCAGGGAATCGGTTATAATAAGTCACTTGTCATTCGCTTTTCGAGGATGGCTCCTGGCTTGCCGCGGTCGGTCCGTGGATATACGACCACCTTTACATTCTGAGACCACTCCGAACCTCTAAAAACAACTGTTGGTCCCGGTTATAATAAAAGGTCTTTCGTTATGGGTCGTCAGATTTCCATAAAGTTTGACAATCAGTCTTTTGAAAAGGTACGTCTTACGGTACGGTCTTAAGGTACGGTCTTAAGGTACGGTCTTAAGGTACGGTTAGTCTGGAAACTGACCACAAAAATTGTTGAGAAAAGACTAGGCATATGATGATTCCTCATTCACTTTTGTTAATGCTTGGTACCTGAAACCGGTGTTATTAGGTTCATTTCTGTCTGACAAATATATGCCTATCTTATGCTACGCCTTCATAGTCACACGTTTGGTTTTAAGTCTATACTTATAGACAGACAAACCAGCTACTTTCAATACACCATTACACATAGGGTCGTATACTTGCCATGATTGCAGCCGGTGGACAAAAATGACCAGTTAGCTGCCCAGCGACCCGGAGGTACTCGACCACATCCGGTGTAACCAACTCACAAGAGGGTGATTTATTATAATTGACGCCATTTCTAATAAGAGTGAGTCATGTGGAAAATACTTATTATGAGTAGTTAGAGCGAAGAAGTAAAGAATTAACTATAAACATGCTTTTAAGTTTTAAAGCCGGGAATTCATATATTTTATACGAGATAAGATAATTATCACCACCGTTGAGAAATTGTTGGCCTATCAATATTACATATATCCTACGTTAATTTTTCGCAGACATGTTGGGCCGACTCGAAATAAATTAGGACAAGGGGAGGAGAATGCTTGAAGTTAATTTCTCACAGGGTAGGAGTTCTAGAACTGGTCAATTGGCAAGGTCGGTACTAGTAGGTAGGAAACTGTCTGCCTATTATATTCAGGATCTTCTAAAACTGATAAAATCTTAGGTTATCAACTAGAATTGTAGCATAAGCATAATACTATAACTTGTCTATAATGTCTCAACTGCTGAGAAACAAGCTTCCTCTCTATGAGAGGAAGTGGGCCGTAATCCACCACGCGGGCCTAGTACAAGTTGATATATAATAAACATTTTATTTTAATGTTACAATGACCCATAGACATATACCTTACAAACTAACATATGTAAGTATTATATAAAACTTGTGTAATAGTACCTTAAACTATGTTAGTAGCACTTCACTTTGTTAGCTTGTCCGTGAGCTGTCCGGTGGCACTTGTCCGCGGAACCGACGGAACACAACGTCCTGTGGCCAAAAGTCTTCGTCCATGATGACGGGCAGATAACAATTCGGTACACGCACCACAATCGCCTTGAAGTTGATGTTGCGGTGTGAATTCAGTAACTGCACCCTCGGTATGTACTTCGTCTTCTGGCGTACGTACTTCACAATGTCTTCCGCCTTCGTGGTGTAGTGTAGGCAGGAAATGTACACCGGAGTGTTCGGTTTATGATACACCTCTTCGATGTTTTGGTTTTAGATCATGCCAGTTTCCTCAGCAAATTTTTTTACTTCACCGTTTTGTGAGCAGCGGTGATGAAAATAACTTACACAAAGTCAAGCGCCTTTCTGTGCTCAAACCTACGATCTACAACTCGTTAGCCGTAGCCGTTACCACTGGGCGATCACTGCTCTACTCTACTGCTCTGTCAGGATTGTAGAGTTCCATCTGATTGCAGTTATTTCGAGCAAAATATTAACAGGAACTTGGCAGAAATTGACATACTTGAAAAATGACTAAAGTGATGTGTTGGATCATAAGGTTCACTACAAAATGGTTGAGCTGGATGGTGCGTATCTACACGTCATGTTTCGTGAACGGGCGCCACCTATAAACTGCATATTTGAAATCTTATATTTTTTAATTTTATCATTCTGGTTCCTTGATTTAATTTTTCTTTTTACATTGTTTTCACATATAGAAACTGCAAGAATTATGTACCCAAGATTTTGGAAAATCTTGATTTTAAAGAGTGTCGTCTTTGGAGTTTCGTGCTTGTTCTTCTCCACAGAGATCTAAGTTTTGAAATCTGCAACTAGCGTTAACTTTCGGATTGACAGACTCATTTGACAGTTCAAAGAGTTCAGACAGTTCAAGTGCCTATTAATGGTTTAACTGAAATATATGTTCTGAGTATGAGCTTGAGTTTGATGATTATCATTAAATTGGAAACTTCTTATACCATCCTCTAAACAACACATAGAACTATTAGCACCCAAATTGAATTTCACATGCCAAACTAGATGAAAGACCGGTTGTTATATTACCATATGAAAGATGGGTATAATATAATAAATTAAACTCACATGGTTACCGGTAACCAACAGTTAGGCGTTTAAACGATTAGTTAGCGGGCGCACACGAGCGGCTCGCCCGTTGTTCTCTACAAAACATAGTTACTAACTTATTATTCCGACCACCAATTAGAACAGGGCTTTCTAAGAGCACAACGATCTTTTTAACTAGATTGTGTGCATGTTTATATTCTGCTTCAATTTGATGTTAATGAGAGAATTCTGTGTTACACTGTAAGAGAACATAAATTCTCTCTACAGTGCGCAAACTATTTAGCTGGAAAACTACGTAAAACTTGCGAAATCCTCCAATAGCAAGTATTGGAGAATTTCTCAAGTTTTAACTAGTTTACGTTTGCTTCAGAACTGCACTGGATAAGGTATTTATCTCATATGGGGAGGCATTGTTTTAATTCCTATAATATTCCTCTCAATACGAGATAATCGTTTTTAGAGCGATTAGGGCGGGTCTTACTTATCACTCTAAATAGCGGCCTTATTTTCCTAGACTTGAATGGCAGATAAATTATTCAGATATCAACTAAGATTACATCAAAACCGTTAGCTAAATTATTTTATTGCTCAGTTTTTTATACAAACACAATTTGCCTCTTAGACCAACGACACAAAACCACAAGTTCAATTCCATCCAGAAACTCAAACAATAAATCTAGATAGAATCAGAGCGAATAATATCATTAAAACAACACCGTGGTGTGACGATTATGGCTCTATTATGTTCAGGACAGCTGGCCGCCATTTATTTTGACACTACATGATGCATCGGGTTCCGTACGTGGAACTGCGTCATTGTTCGAGATGACGCATCGGTGTGAAGCCTATGAATGAAGATATAGTGGGGTACAATTTGATAGATAAATAAAGGTGTTAAGATGTAATGTTCGATTGAAATATTTTGATTTCCGTCTTGGAAAATGTACTAAAAGTAGGTATAATGGGAAAATGTTCAGTTAATTTTTCGTTTTATTAAATATAGACCCAACGAGTGTTTATATGCATGATGAGCCAGATAGATTAGTATGTATGTCACCGTCAAATTGTAAATTCCGTTATATTATAATCTATCTAGCAAGATTCTAAATTGCCGAAAGATTGTGAACCGTAACATACTGCTTAAAATTTAACGCAATATTTTTCGGTAGATTATAATCTATCGAAATGAAACCGTCAAATTGTAAATCTAACGGTATTTACAATTTGATGGTGACATATATAACATAATATCACGCCTTGTTTCCCCGAAGGGTTGGGCAGAGGTGTACCAAAGACTTATTTTACACATTTCTGAAAATGGGGAAGATTATTCCATATTAATCTCCCCCTTTTTAGAAATAGGTTAAATAAGTCTTTGGTACACCCCTGCCCAAAGACATTTCCTATTTTCCTACACTCCGATCCACGTAGACTTTGTTTCCATTAATTATGACATTGACAGATAAATGTAAATAAAAGGTTGTCTTTATCATGACAGATAAACTTGTTATAAATGTAAATAAAAGGTTGTCTTTAAAATATCGCATATAGCGGTATGGCCGCCCATTGCTACCGCACTAAGTAAAATTTCTAATTTTTTATCTGTAATTTTAATGGTGTGTTTAATAATATTTTCGACTGAAATTAAATTAAATTAATAGATATCAAACAGTTCATTTACGCAACTAAATTTCATTGGAAAAAATCCATCAGTTCCTTATTAAACTTCAACTTTAAACTTACGACTTTGATTACTTATCTTTTTGTTTACTTCGCTTGCCCAAATCGACAAACTATCGTAGTCCTAAAAAAAAACAGTGTTTTCTTTTAAGAAATTACTCAAAAACGTTGCCTAGAAATCTATAACTCAATTAAACCCGCCGTAACTTAAACCGTCGTCAAGTTAACCATCTCAATCCACACAACAGTTATTGTCGACGGTACTTAGCTGACAGTAATTTGGGCAATCACATACTTATACTGTGAGTGATGTGCTTATACCCCGACAGGTACAAGCTCGATGGTGTACCCACTTTATTAAGGAACCAGTGGCCGGAACAATAACTGTACGGAACTGAGAATTGAATCGTTATTTTGATGTCAAAAGAAACGGTGAGGTTCAGGGGTAATATGATGTGGAGTTAATGATGTTGTTAGTTGTAGCTATCGTAGTGTTTACGCCTCCCTACCGAACAGAATAGAATATAATAATGTCTTTGCAAAGAATGTGGGTGTTACAAAACAGTTGTTAAAAATTATGTTAGAGTCCTTATACATGCTACGTTTAAGGCATACAACAATATGATGGGTATTAACCAACATAAAACCTGCAAATTGTAAACACGGTAATACAATTCAAATTTTCTCAGCTACCCTGGCGCTTCCCTCTTAAGATTTCGATCTAAAAAACAGTATTAATAAAATCTTTAGGAATTGCAGAGTTTACTAACAGAGTTCCTAGCAAATTAGGGCGTGATTTATAACTCTCTCTTTGATTTCCTAAATTACTCCAAAGGAAGCCAAGAACTAGAATTTAAAAAGAACAAAACAAAATGCCTTGGAAAACAGAATGCAATTTTTTGCCTACAAAGTACAATTCCAACAGAATTTGGTACACCCTAGAAATATTTTCTCACAGGCACGTTATACCATTGCTTATGGTGTATAATTTGCCAAAGTACAGGGCAATGTGAAATGAAAACTCATATAGTTCCCCGGGAAGAGGCTCATTTTTACAAAATACAGTCCTCGCGGCCAATTACACAGTAAATGCATATATCACGGGGACAGAAAATGGGTGCTTTACACGATGTCCGATTAGTGCATCTATTTACATTTTTATAACATATGTCAGCAAGTAATTTCATTTGTTATGTAGTGAAACATGCCGTAGACTCCAATGTGGGCGTCAGGGTTTGATTCCTAAGTCAGACAAAATGTTAATAGACTTTTAGTGTTGCATAAAATGTTATAATTAAAAATAAGATATCTAAGTGTTAAATTTACATACCTACAATTCTGTGTAGACTGTAGTAGCTCGTAAACTGGAACGCGGCAATAGGTGAGAATTCATTAATATAAAGTATTAAATATTTTAAAGTAGAACAAATGCTTTTGTGCCACTTTTTTTTCCTGTCAATAAGTAAGTAACTAGATTACTTTAAGTTATCAACATCGATATGTAGTGTTTCTAATAAACTGTCTTATAAAACTGCTAACACCGATGCAACAGCAACATTAATATGAGATTATGCTAATTCAAACCATTTATATTCGTAATCCAATTATAACACCACGTGTTGTAAATTGACGTGTTTATAATGATACAAGATACAGTTCTCTTATGCGTTTTTAAACACCGATTATGTTGCAAGATGAATTTTATTATCTTTCCGAAAAATGAGGCAAAAAAAATCTATAAAGCGTCACTAAATTGCAATTTATGTGGAATATAGAGAAGTTCAGAATATGTAATAGTGTGGTTTTCAGTACGCAAGTAGGTTCACGTTTCCGGACTGCAATATCCTAACGTGAGGGGCGGGCTTTTTGGGGGACTGTCTTATGTAATTTATACGTTCGAAAAGTGCTGATTCTCAGCATAATTTGAATAAATGACTTTTGATTTGATTTGATTACGGCCCATTCATCAAGAAGATGTGTTTGATTGTAAAATCACAAAAAATATTTGAAAGTCACACTAAATTCAGGTGCATTTTACCTGACGTGTCGACACCTATGGAAAACGCGTGTCTCCGTGAGAACGCGCGCCCGTCCGGTTTTCTCAAGCGCGCTACAAGAACGCACTGATTGCTGTTTGTTTGCAAATATAACGTCTGTTGTAATTTTTGCAAACAAAGTTGATCGGTTAGTGAATGGGCTGAGATATGCGCTTATTTTGCATCTACTCGCATCAGTTTGGTGAGGTGAAATAGCCATGAGAGCATTATGTTTGTATCTGTGTTTGTAGAAAGAGTGTGTTTACACTGTCTGCTGACCAATTGTTTGATGCGAATCGTGAATGTTTGGGCACACAGACATATCTGAAAAGTATTATATGTGGATAAGGTTCTTTAAACTTGGTTTTTAAACGAAAATAACTGGTAAAAATTAAAAAAATGCAGCATATTATAAGCCCCTTAAGTTTTTTTTTTCAGGATTGATAGCTCCATTAATTTTTTTGTGGTTGGGAAATCTTCAAATGACGTCTGCCGCTCTGGGTGGAGCGGACGGGCGTGTCAGACTTTTACTGACTAAAACCCACCCGTGTTCCTTCAGTTGCCCATATGCCAGGGTCACGGTATGTCTTTCGAACGAATCTCGCGACCCTGGCAGGATTGATAGCCCCATGACACTGAAACTATATCTCTTCAGAAGTAAATAAATATTTAATGCACGCTACTATTATTGGATAACAGTAATAATAATAACCAAGTAAAGTATCAAGAAGACCCATCCTTATTATTCACTGCGTTTTTGTGCTTTATTGTCAGTTGTGGTTTATGCTCCCGTGGCTCGGCGCATGCGCGCTCTCCCATGACGCCATCTTGCTCTTTTGGGCGGGAAAACGTTACTACTGTAATGAGCACTTTAGTTGGAACGCTTGGAAAACTTGTAGATAAGTATTTTTGAATTGTTTTCTATTGATAAACATATTCACTTTTCAATTTCTAACGTGAAGATATTGTCGAGTGCTTTCACGTTTACAAAACATATGGAAATACAAAATATAATTTGAATTACCTCATTGATGTAGTGGTTGCAAGTGCTACTGCTGAGTATGAGGTCCTGGATGCGAATCCCAGGTCGGGCAAAGTGTTATTGGGTTTTTCACTCTGGAATTTCTCAGTAACAGCTCGGAATCTGAATTTGTGCCCGGTTAATGGCAGTAGACTCAAGCCTTTTAACATGGGACTTAAACATAACTGGCGAAATATGAGTGTATTTAATAGGTAATCTCCCTAACCCTTCGGAAAAATAGGAAATCGCCCTTTATGTTGGCTGAAACTACGGGTTTCCTGCTGACTAGGCCCCAAGACTTGGCTTGCTTTAGTAACTTTCATTCGTCAACTAAATTGTGACAGCGACTTCGATCGCGTGAAACTTTGGCCCGCGATCCATCGCATCGTATCGCATCGCCCGCCTGCGTTCTTACTTTGTATACACTTAGCGTACCTTCTCACTTTTTTATATTTTGATCGGCCCCTAAGGATAGTGGCGCTATGTTTAATATCATAACAGTCGTCCTTAGTATGTGGCTATCATATACAATATTTTTTTTAATATCTGACAGATAGTTGCAGAGATTAGCATGTTTAAACAAACCAAGTCTTCAGCTTTATTACTTTACTAGTTTCTGCCCGCGACTTCGTCCGCGTTAAATTTCTTGCTCCCCTGCACTAATCGGCTACTCACACTAAAAGAATTTTTCAATTTGAACCAGTAGTTCCTGAGATTAGCGCTTTAAACCAAACAAACAAACAAACTCTTCAGCTTTATAATATTAAGTATAGATAATAAAAATATCGTACTAGCTTTTGCCAGCGCCTTCTCTCGTGGTCTGAAATAATCCCACAGGAACGTACTATTGCGATAAAAAGTACCATACGTGTTAATCCTGGTTATTAACTACCTGTGTGCCAAATTTCATTTAAATCCGTTCAATGGTTTATGCGTGAAAGAGTAACAAACATACATCCATCCATCCTCAGAAACGAGAAAGTTTCTACATAATATTAGTAGGATAATAGATTTATAGATTAATAACAATACATAGTTTGTCATCCAACGGAAATTGCCTACAGGAAACGTGTATTGTGGCCACTGGCCAAGTTATAGGTTAACAGCCTGTCGCCATATTTGTACAGTTGTGATCTATGGCGAGTCTTGCCAGTGCCATTTGTGTTACTGCCGCTAAGGGTACTGTAGTTTAAATCAGGTGCGAAAATTACAAGATAATGGAAAATCGATGTTGATATTGGTAGGAAAAGTTTATGTAGGAATCATTCATTAATGACTAGGAAAATCTGGAGCAGTCATGGCCTAGTGGTAAAAGGCGTGACTTACGACGTAGGTCGTAGGTTCGACCTCAGATAGACGCTTTCATCATTTCAGCCGAAAGACGTCCACTGCTGAACATAGGCCTCGCCCAAGCTCCGCCACTTCGATCGAATCACAAATGAAGAGATCTGTAGGAGAACCAAGGTAACCGAAATAGCCCGAAGACTTGCTAAACTGAAGTGGCAGTGGGCAGGGCACATTGCTCGCAGAACAGATGGCCGATGAGGCCGAAAGGTTCTGGAGTGGCGACCGCGTACCGGCAGACGCTGAGTTGGAAAGCCTCCAACAAGGTGCACCGATGCCCTTGTGAAGGCCGCAGGAATCCGCTGGATGCGGGAGGCACAGAACCGGTCGAAGACGCTTTATTTTGTGTAAATTATTTCATCACCGTTGCTCCCGGTGATGGAAAAGATTGTGAGGAAATCGGCATGTCCTAGAACCGAAAATTTTAAGTAATATGTCATCTACCAACCCGCACAAATTGTTAACTCCTTTTCATCTTACAGTGACGTATGTATAGTATCATTACCATCAACCTACAGCAGTCCACTACCGGACATCATCATCATCATCATCATTTCAGCCGTAAGACGTCCACTGCTGGACTTAGGCCTCCCCCAATTTGGGGGGCTTTGCCATAATCGCCACGCTTGGCAGGCGGGTTGGCGATCGCAGTATGGTGGTAAAATGCATAGAGAACGCTGCTGCCCATTCTCTAGTAAGTACCTTAGTCGCCTTTTACGACACCCACGGGAAGAAATGGGGTGGTGTTATTCTCTACGTCCGGCACCACAGGGTAGCCGGACATAGGCCTCTCGGATTGCCCGCCATTAAACTCACAGATGTAATACATGATGTTATATAGATCTTGGACAGTCGTTATGGGTCGTCAGAAGCCAGAAAGTCTGACAACCAATCTTACCAAGGGGTATCGTATTACCTAGTAACTGGGTTGTGGAGGTCAGATAGGCAGTCGCTCCATGTAAAATACTGATACTCAGCTGCATCCGGTAAGACTGGAAGCTGACCTCAACATAGTTGGGAAAAGGCTAGGCAGACGATGATGTTATACGGGGTATCGACGCACAAACTGTTAAAAAAAAATCTACTCTTTAAAATCGTATGGAACAACAATTTTATTTTAATAAACGACTTAAAATTTAACACATAGGTTTTCAGAATCTTGTACTGAATTCATGGTTTCAGTTTGCACCCTGTATTATATTCATGGAATTGCTTAGAGTAAGCGCGATTCTAACTTGAAACTAATACAAAATGCGGCTCACAAGTTTCATGAAAAGAAGTGCTGCAGAAACTGATCAAGCAGCAAATAAGCAAGTTCGGTGCGATCACGTAGCGTGTTTGGATGTCTAATGAAACCGATACACAGGTAGATGAATCGTTTTAAATAAATTGCACTGTCTGGTATTTGGGTGATCTTTGATTAATCGTCCGAACTAGAAATGTAACATTTCTATTCGTTAGTAACTTCTTTTATTCTTGGTCATAATATAAAGTTGCTATAATTAGAAATGAGTTACAAATACAGAGGTTTGTGCGGCTGAATAGATGATCTTAAAAAGGCCACGAGGGCAGACTGTATGTCTAAGACGAAGATCCGAATCGTTCGTTTTCGGAGAGGCATATGACCATCGCGAACTAATTTAAAATAAACTAGCTGACTGGACCTTCGCTGTCCTATTTTCTAGAACTCGAACAGGGGTCCAACGATAAAAAAAAACTCTAAATTGTTCCAGCAACGCTTAGGAAGGGTTCGGTGTCATACGTGTGTATGCACAGAGGAATTATAATAAATATAAAACAAACAGAGATATTCTCTATCTACTGTAGATTGAATCATCATTGTCATCATTTTAGCCGTAAAACGTCCATCGCTGGACATTTTACCCCAATTTGAGGGGCTACCCCATAAACACCACGCTTGGCAGGCGAGTTAGCGATCGCAGTATGGAGGTAAAATGCATAGAGATCGTTGCTGCCATCTGTAGTAAGTCCATTAGTCGCCTTTTAGGACACCCACGGAAAGGGATAAATAAATGGGACTATTGTTTACGCCCGGCACCAAACGGACATAGAATAAGATAAATTAGACATTAGATTAAATGGCTAGGAATTGATATATTCAGCGAATAGCCAATTCTAACAAATTAATGGCAAAAAGAAATGCCCGTACCTATATCGTTTCCTCAAACATCAACACAACAAGACCATCAAGCGTCTAACCCTACCCCCTATTTACGTACGTACCCACAATTGCCATATGTCACACAGTGAACCCTCAGAATTCAATAGTGCTGAGCAGTGACCGTGGCGAATGATACGTTTGTGGTGTACCGAGGTGACCCGCCCCTTGTCTCTCTGCTTCCTTCGGTTTACGTCGGCTGAGCGGGTTAACTGCTACTTAGAACGTGGACTATTGTTTACCTGGTTGTAGGAAAAGGTTGTGAGTCTATTGATATGAACAGTGCAGAACAACAGTCAATCACCCATTGAAGGTTTTTGGGGGCTAATTTTGATTGTTTAAGCTAAATATAGTAATCCTACTGAATATTATAAACGTGAAAGTTTGCTTGTTTGGTTGTTTAGATGTTTGTAACTAAATCACGCAAAAACGGCTGAATGAATTTATACAAAATTTTGCACACAGATTATACCTAAATTAACACATTGAATACTTTTTATTCCGGTGGTCCGTTCCCGTGGAATTATTTTCGACCACCACGAGAGCAAAGCCGCTGGAAAAAGCTTGTTATAATATAATTGTCTAGGTTTCCTTATACAATTGATTCTAATACATTCTTCTATTATTCTCTTCTACCTATCTAATCTATGATTATTCCATACAATTGATCGATTCTTTTATACAATTAATAAACAGAGTTTAAAAAATCAAGAAACTAAACTAGACTAGACAAGAGAATATTTTGGCAAAAAGATGCAGAAAATATGCGTACTCCACATTTCTCAGAAAACTATTGAAATCACTAGACAGACAGATAAAAAGTAACAGAGAAAAGAGATATGCTTCGATGACAGTTCATTAGCGTCACGCATTTCATGACAAGCGATCATTCGCCTCACACAAGTGAGGCAACTATAGCAACAAAATAATAGATGGTTTGGCTACAAACATGATGGTATTGTACACAAACTTCGGAACACAATGGGTAGGCGTAAGACGGTAGATAATACGGCCGTTGTGTTATTATGGCACGCGACCCATGACGATGACGCCCCTCTGTCATACTTATAGCGTCACTGTTTTTAAAGGGAGCTTGTAGAGAAATTACGCAATAAGGGTTTTCTTTTGTATGAAATAACAGTGATAGATTTAATAAGGAAAAAAATATGTGTAGAGAATTTACGCTTATATCCGGTGGCATTTTTTGGGCGATTCGCACGAATTAAGTCGTCCGAAACGAACGGCTTATTCCCAAAGTACTCTATTCTTTTGTTCTAAAAAGATAAGAATCTCATACATTCATTCCCAAGTTACTCCAAGGATTTTTTATTATTTAAAAATACTTATTATTTTGTTCCCATTCTGCTCCATAGGTATTTGGAACTATTCCCAAAGTACTCCACCGATTATTCGTTATCAATTCTCAAAATGCTCCATCGACATAAATACCGATAGTAAAAAAATCTCGTGTCACGATGGATGTATATTAAGGGTAAACTACTGAACTGATTATTATCAAACTTTTTAGTTATTTGTAACTAGCTTGGTCGCTGCGTGATGTTATATAGCCTTTCTCGATAAATGGGCTATCCAACATTTAACATAGTTCCTGAGCTTTTTACGTTCAACCAAACCACCTCTTCAGTTTTATAATATTAGTTTACAGATAGTATAGTATTTAGATTTGATTACAATTAAAAGAGTTATAGTGAGTCAACCTTAAAAGATAGACATTTATGCTCTCGCAGATGTTTTTTTAGAACTTTATACATGATTAGTCATGCTGAACTTAATAAAACAACACGTGCCTGGATGGAATCCTCATACAGTTATTGTTGACTTAGAAATAGCAATCATTAGTATTCTGGGCAATACATGTCCCAATGCTATGTATAATCAATGGATGTAACTTGCGGGAGGAAATGCCCGGGTGTTTCCATTGCGAGGATCGTCTGGAGGACACGGTGGAGGTGTGCCCTGCCTGGGCGGAGCACTGCCGTGTCTTTGCGGAGGCGATCGGCGGCGGCGACCTCTACGACTCGACGTCAATTGATGATATCCCATCCAAAAAAAAAAGTGTAACTTCCATTTTAAGCAAGTTTTATTGAGGAAAAGTCGCGATGTTGGGATTAAAACCAAAGAAGAAAAAGACCACGTGGCTAATTGTAGTGCTTTAGCTCATCTTCCAATTGAAATTCTAGTCTAGGAATTAAAGTCTTTTATTTATACATTTCTTTTTATTTAAAAATATATTTGCAAAGCTTTTGAGCCTGACTGTACGTCAAGTACCCTTTTATAGTAATTCGGTACATATTTAAATTAGCTTATTGAATAAAATGGAGTGGATTACTTTGAGAACATTTTAATATTATCATGGAGTAGAATGAAACCTAATTAAAAATATTATATTTCTCATGGAGTCGTTTGGGAACTTTTTTTGGAGTATTTTGAGAATAACCCAAACGAACGAATCGACACTTTTAAATTAAAGTAATAACTTTAGTTCTATTTCCTACTATTATCTAGTGTAACTATACAAGGTGTTCCTTTTGATATCCCATAACTGAACGAAAACTACTATACTTTTTCATGGGTTTTTTTTTACCAAGCGCTGCAAAGACTTTGTAAAATGCAGAGGGGTTTGTTACACAGATATTTTTCAAATTGAAACAATCACTATCAGAAGCCTGCAATAACAATAAATTATGTTCTGTTCTATTCTACAAATATTTAGGGTTCAGTTTGCGGTTGAAAAATAGCCTCTCGAGTTAACCCGTTTTACGACGCCCACGAAGAAAAGCTGAAGGCGTTATAATATCTACAGTTCTACAACCTAAGTATTCTTTGTTTGCCTCCATCCGGCCGGACATATCAGTGAACAATCGATTCATAAGAAGTACTTACAAGAACACAAGCTACCTCACTCACTCATCTACTTAATCGCTATCTCCTCCGCTTCCACACAGCATCGCCATAAAAACCAGCGGAAACGTCTGTCAATGCGTCCGAACAGTAATAATTACACCTCGCCGGATAACCGACAAAAACTGGACGACACCTAACCAGTTAATGGGCTGGAATGAAAGCAGGCCTTCTGAAGCTAGCCGGTTATTCCGCAGACATTTATATAAAAGTTTATTAGATGCT
Organism: Aporophyla nigra; assembly: GCA_947507805.1. Taxonomy (NCBI): domain Eukaryota; kingdom Metazoa; phylum Arthropoda; class Insecta; order Lepidoptera; family Noctuidae; genus Aporophyla; species Aporophyla nigra. The sequence goes on from OX382305.1 coordinate 6,842,008, forward strand.
ATTGTGAGACTAATTTCCGTTCTAAGAAATTTGTGGGGGAAAGCTTTGGGACATGAGGAAATTTATTGTGAGTTGTTAGCAGTTGGTTTCAGGTCGGGTCCGTGTGATTGGGCTTTGAAAGACAATGTGCTGTAGACCTGGAAGATATAGCGACTGTCATTGGTTAATCCGGATGTGTTACAAGTGCGTCTATTGAAAGGACTGATGTATCGGCTACCCAGATACAGTCAGCTGTTTATTTATGGCAACAATTCGACTATGACAGCAACTTTATTTCGTAGCAGTAAGGGTGGTTTTGGTAGTTCAGTTGTTGGTACTGAATTGCGGTGGACCGAACTATAATTTAAATATAACTACACAGTATCATTGACAAAATAAACAAGTGACATTCGAGCTTAGGAAGCCGACCCTAACGTAGTTGAGACAAGGGTTAAGCACCTGCGTAACCCTTTGATGATTTGATGATCTGCAGTGTGGATCAACCGTTTTTTTTTTTTAATGTGAAATCATCAAATCACTTCTCCCGCTTTGGACGGAGCGGGAGGGCGTTGCAGACTTTTACTGACTAAAACCCACCCGTGTTCCTTCAGTTGCCCATGTGCGAGGGTCACGGTATCTCTTTCGAACAATCTCGCGACCCTGGCAGGCATCGGTCCTAGCAGACCCCTTCAGTGCTGCTGACATCTCTTTGAGGCGCGCGTGGACTACGTGCCGTCGACCCGAGCCTGGTCCTTACCGGGCGGCGAGCTACCCATTGCTCGCCGCCCGCCAGCTCGCGCCTACGGTGGTCGGGAGTCCGCTATCGACTCCCGACGCCCGGGGTGTCTCCTCCTGCGGTGGCTAGGGACGTGAGGGCGCAGAGACTGCCACTCCCTTACACACCCCGCCTCCTCCTTCGCGAGCATTACTGCTTCGCAGAAGGAGGTGACGGCTTCCCATGCTCTCTCGCTCCGTACCATGGCTCGCATCAGGGCCGGACACGAGAGGTCGCCGCCGCCGATCGCCTCCACGAGGACATGGTGGTGCTCCGCCCAGGCAGGGCACACCTCCACCATATGCTCCACCATGTCCTCCAGACGATCCTCGCAATGGAAAAAGCCGGGCGTTTGCTCCCGCTTTATTCTGAACAGGAACCCACCGAAGCACCCATGCCCGGTGAGAACCTGCTTCAGGTGGAAGGTGAGGACACCGTGGCGCCTCTCTATCCACTCCTCAAAGAGGGGACTTACCGCCGCAATTGTGGCATGCGCAGTGGATCAACCTTGTGCTAGAATTATAATGTAACTAATGTTATGTGCCTCAAATATTTTTGTTCTGAAAAACGAAAAGAAAATCTTTCTTAGTAGTTAGAATTGATACAAAACTGGTAGAACCCAGTGAGAGAGTAGAATCTCAATCTATTCAGCCAAGTATTCTATAACAGATAGATTTGTTCCAGCAATTTGCCTCAAAGTCCACGCAAAAAACATATTGAAGAGTTTTACAAATTTAATTTTAAATGGAAGAACTACACAGGTTCGAACAAGTACATAGACCATAACATGTCGAGAAAAGCTGTTCGTTGATACAGCTGTTAAGTTTTAATATGGGCATGCACTAACTAAGTTAGACCAAAAGGGGTGGGCAGGGATACTGCGGTTCTAGCACGATGAAGCACTATTGCTGACTATATTTGATCACTGGTAAGTTACACCAGTAGCCATGTAAACTGTCTGTATTAAGCAGTGTTGATAAACATTATCGAGATGCAATAGTTAATTTGATTCATTTAGGCCTGAAAATTTATCCACATTACTCGTCTTAGAATAAAGAAAATAATAACAGTTGTATAAAAAACGATTATTAAAAGACATCAATAATATTTAATGACATGTTGGTGTAGTGTGTTACTCCTTGTGGTGTCGGATGTAAAGAACAGCACCATCTCATTTCCTCCCGTAGGTGTCGTAGAAGACAACTAAGGGACTTATTAGAGAATGGCCAGCAGCGTCCTTTATGCATCTTACCACCATACTGCGATCGCCAACCCGCCTGCCAAGCGTGGCGATTATGCCAAACCCCCCTTTGGAGGGGACTTATGTCCAGCAGTTGACGATGATGAATGATGATGATGGTGGTCTAGTGATCGCAAGCGCTACTGCTAAGCATGAGGTATTGGGTTCTATTCCCAGGTCAGGCAAAGTGATATTGGGTTTTTTAACCGAAGAAAAAAAAAACGGAGGAGGTTATCAATTCGACGCGTATATATATTTTTTTTAATGTATGACCACGCATAACTTTTTACATAGTAGTCCGATTGTGATAATTATTTTTTTATTGGAAAGGGTATACTTCGAAGGTGGTCCCATAAAAATTCGGAAAACAAAATCGAACCCTAAGGGTCGGAAAACAGGGGATGATTGATTGTTTACTCACTGATTGTAATGTATAACCACGCATAACTTTATATAGAGTAGTCCAATTTTGATAATTCTTTTTTCATTGGATAGGGTATACCTTTGCCAAATATTATTAGTATATGACAGCCACAAAAAATTATAAAATAAAAACATTTTAACAAAAAATTAAACCGCCGAAAAAACGGAAAAGAAAAAAATAATAAACCTAAACAAAGATCACTCAAAGCGCCGCCGACTCATAATTTTAAGGTTTATTATTTTTTGCTTTTCCGTTTTTTCGGCGGTTTAATTTTTTGTTAAAAAGTTTTTTATCTGTAATTTCTTCGTAGCAGCCTGGAGTCTAAATTAGTGCCCGACCGGGCACAAATGGAAGTGCGATGAGAAATTTAATTAACTAGCTTCCGCCAGCGGCTTCGCCCGCGTGAAAATTCAAACCCTCAATTTACCCTCTTAGGGATGAAATTTCAAAAAAGCCTTTCTTAGTGGATACATACTCTTCACAAAGAATACACCCTCCAAATTTCATGTCTCTAGGATCAGCGACTTAGGCTCTGCGTTGATATATCAGTCAGTCAGTCAGTCAGTCACTCAGGACTTTGAATTTTATATATATAGATAGATAAGGGAACGGGAAATTAAATATAACTAGCGAAATGTGAATCTGCCCAAACATTCGGGGAAACGAGCTGTGACGTTACATATAATTAATGGATTTCTATAACCATGGTCACTCAATCTCTTAATCAAAATAAACTTTAAGGACATAATGAATTACACATTGCAATGAAGCTTAACCCTTAAAGTTTAATCAACACAAAACAGAACCAGTTACAAGTTTGTACTACCTACTTAATTAATATAGAGCAAATAAATTAACTAAGCTTGAATGACCAATCGTAATAAGTAACTTTATCAAACACGATAGTACTGCAGGCCGGTCTTATCTTGAAGCCTTGCAAGCGGAACCGGCGCAAAATCTAGTCTGTGACCTGATTCTGAGGGCGTGGTCCAACCTCCAATCTTAAAATACTGTGTACGAAATCATTTTATTACAAAATCGAAATTGTATAATCTAGAATCTAATAAATTGTTCTCGTTGAGCGAAAAGTCACTAAGTATTAAAATCGCCATAATCCAAATATATATTATTGGATTATGGCAATGTTACAGACAGTAAATTATAGAAAATAGACAACTATTAGTCCTGAAAAAATAGAGGTTATTATGACGGAAAGATGTTTAGTTTTATTGATGGTGTCGAACTCTCATCGAAGAAAAACTGCAGCATATTTAGATACCACAATTTCTTGTATTTTTTAAAAGAAAGAAATGAAGTGTTTAATTTTCCAATTAACAGAATACTGTCAATGCCAGTTTTATACGTCGTAAAACAAAAACTTGATAGGACTCAACGTTTTCTTGAGAAGAAATGGTGAAACAAATTCAAGGGTTCCCTCGATCAGGGTCTCTTGAAGTCCAGACATAATCTTGGCCAGGTCATGAGGACCACGTAAATTAGTATCTAAAATGGTCCTGTGAGGAACATTTTTGACAAGTCTGGTTTCTACAAAATCAAAATTTGCTAGCGACCCCTTAGGTAGAACGGGCTGGTGTCCGCAACTCCACGTCTGAGCGCGTATTTTGCGTACGGGTGGGAAATCGGTTATTCGATCCACCCCAGCTCCTCGAGAAAGGCCAGCAACGTCTTGATGTTGCTGACTATCTCACGTAGGGTACCTGGGTTACCGAAGTACTTGGCCCTGTATGTGGCGATCGCCGGGCAGTTTAGAAGCACGTGCGCTGCTGTCTCGTCGTCCTCAATGCAGGCTCTGCACAGCGGACTGTCTGTAGCTCCTATGACAAATAGATGTTTATTAAACGACCCATGGCCAGTTATTGCTGCTGTAACCATACGCAGCTGTCGTTTGTCTAGCCGGAGGACCTGTTTTGTGAGGCGGGCATCGATGGCAGGTAATGCTTCCTTGGCCTGCCTGCACTCACTTTGGTCGACCCATAGCTTGAAGTGTTGATCCCTGGTACGTTTCCTTACCAGAGAGCGTAGGAACCCAAAGAGGAGTGGCGCGATTGGTTCTGGTCCCACCGGTGTCATGCTCGACCCCCTTCTGGCTAGTTCATCGGCGGCATCATTACCTAGCGAACCGCTGTGTCCTTTTATCCACTGAATGGTTATATTATTGAGGCTACTCACCTGGTTGAGGCGCTGGTGGCACTCGTATATTAGCCCAGAGTCAATCGAGTGACTGTCCAGCGCTTGCAGAACAGCCATACTGTCTGAGAGTATGCGGATAGCGACCCCTTATTACATACATATTTATTTTTAAAACTCTCAAAATAGTAAGATTGTGACTTAGTAACTTTTCACTCAACGGACACGAGATCGTCATTTCGTCAATATTAATGAGATATCTAATGAAAGGTTTTACAAGTAAAATGCAAATATAATGGGCCTATACGATTTGTTCGGTGGACTGTGAAAAAGTAATGCGTGTGCGCAGCGCGTAATGACCTGCGTTCTGATTTCAAATTCAAATTGCGGGCAGGGACGTTGGTCGCTAGGTGTTGCACCTGGCTTCTCCTTGTTTGATGAAGCATTATGTTGTTTGTAAGTTCAATGTTAGTTATTTGAAAGTTGGTAAACCAGGAGAGTGCATAGAGGATTGTGTCCGTAGATTCGTACGCATTTTTCCGAAAAAAAGTAATATTTGTTTATGAAGTGAAAGATGGTCTTCTACAAAAAAACCGGCCAAGTGCGAGTCGGACTCGCGCACCAAGGGTTCCGTACAAACCTGTAGGTATATAAGTAAAAGTTCACCCATCACGACAATCGAGTCGTAGTTCTGTTCTGTTTCTTGGCTTGGTTTTATTTTTGTCTGTGTTTTGTTCTGTTTATTATATGAAGTAACAAAAAATTTACGGTTTTTGCAATTTTTCCTTTATCTGTGCTATAAGACGTTGCTTCGTACCAAATTTCAAAATTCTAGATCGACTGGAAGTACCCTTTAGGTTTTGATTCCCTTTCGAGTTTCGAAAATTTGTGGAAATTTGCAGCATAAACGGCTATATCTTTTGATTGCGTTAACTTAGTTTAATTTTTTCACAGCTCCAAGGGACAGTAGACTTGAGTATTTGATATAAATTTCAGCTTGATACCTCCACGTGTTCCTGAGAAAAAGGGTCTTGACAGACGGACGGACGGACGGATGGACGGACAACAAAGTGATCCTATAAGGGTTCCGCTTTTTCCTTTTGAGGTGCTACCCCTAAAAATACTTTTAATTCTTATCACATCAATAGAAATGAATCTGAATGGATATAGAAAACTGGAAATCAACTACGGGTCCTTTTCCAGTTTTTGACGAGCGCACAGAAGTACCTACAGACATTTTACTATACAATCCTTGGATAAAATATCAGCTCATAATATGTTAGTCCAATTAAGAAAATGATCATTAGATGGTCCTATTAATAAACAGTAATGGTGGATTCAACTGTGAATTCACATAAAGAGTTCAAAGCATACATTTTATTGGACAGGGAAACAGTTCCTGGCTAGAAAGCGGTCTAGGAAGAACATGTTCCGATGGACTTAGGAATATTTAGATAATAATTATATCAGTAGAGTGTAGGAGATTGAAGTGGCTGAAATTAAAGTGAGGAATTATGGTTGCAAAGATGTGAAGATATTTGCTTTTTATGCCTATATTGTGACCCACTGTTGGCTAAAGGCCTCCCATATTACCTTCCAAACCTCACTCCCTATCTTGTTCGTTCTCTGGGCATGTTGGTCATACAAACTTTATCAGATCGTCACACAACGTTCGCCGTCATCTACCTCAGTCGTCCAGTGAGTGACGATCTTTGCCTATCTCCTCGGGTGCATTCGCGCGACGTGCCTGGCCCACTCTCTCTTCAGCCTAGCTGTTTGGATTCGTAATGGACCTATTTTCAAGTTATATGGGATTAAGTTCATCAATTTATAGGTAACAAGTTGTTTACTCGATAGAATTGCACGACGAATAAACGTCAAACGTCCCTACAATCTTCCATCCACTATTTAACCAATTAAAAAAGGGTGGATTTTTAACCGACGAAAAAAAACGGAGGAGGTTATCAATTCAACGCGAATATATTTTTTTTTTGTTTTTTTTTTTTATGTATGACCACGCATAACTTTTTACATAGTAGTCCGATTGTAATAATTCTTTTATTGTAAACTCCGAGAGTGGTTCCATATAAATTTGGAAAACAAAATCGAACCCTAAGGGTCGGAAAACAGGGGATGATTGATTGTTCACTCATTGATTGTAATGTATAACCACGCATAACTTTGTACAGAGTAGTCCGATTTTGATAATTCTTTTTTCATTGGATAGGGTATACCCTATACCCAAGGTATACCTTGCCAAGTATTATTGGTACATTAAAGCCACAAAAAATTACAAATTAAAAACTTTTTAACAAAAAATTAAACCGCCGAAAAAATCAGTAAAGCAAAAAATAATAAACCTTAAAATTTTGAGTCGGTGCTGAAAAATCAATGAACAAAGATCACTCAAAGCGCCGACTCATAATTTTAAGGTTTATTATTTTTTGCTTTTCTGTTTTTTTCGCCGGTTTAATTTTTTGCTAAAAAGTTTTTATCAAAAACCCTTTCTTCGTGTTATTTTTCGTTACAAAAGGAAATCATGTGCACAAGTTATTTTCATCCACCGGGGTTCTATATATAACTAGGGTTTATTTAGGCTGTGTTGTCGGGGTGTGAATGAGTACCTAGAATTAAAATTATTAGCAATTTTCTTCAATTTTTCTGGTCTATTGTCTATTCCTCGCTAGAACAACGGTTACCATTTGCTACATATGATTAGATGATTTCATAGGTGGTTATCGAATTTAAATTGGATATTATCATGATGAATAAAGTGGATACATGTGTTAATTATTCACTACGATGAGTGTTAAGTGAATTATGTAGGCTGTACACGCAAACGATTATTATAGCCTTGGCAGAATCTTCTCTGATCAATGTTTTACATCAATGGTGTTTATTGGACTCCCGGCCACCGTAGGCGCGAGCTTGCGGGTGGCGAGCAATGGGTAGCTCGCCGCCCGGTAAGGACCAAGCTCGGGTCGACGGCGCGTAGTGTTCCACGCGCGCCTCAAAGAGATGTCAGCAGTACTGAAGGGGTCTGCTAGGACCGATGCCTGCCGGGGTCACGTGATTGTTCGAAAGAGATACCGTGACCCTGGCACATGGGCAACTGAAGGAACACGGGTGGGTTTTAGTCAGTAAAAGTCTGACACGCCCTCCCGCTCCGCCCAGAGCGGGAGAAGTCATTTGATGATTTCCCATCCAAAAAAAAAAAAAAAAATGGTGTTTATTCCAGGGCGCATTTATATTCATAATTCTCAACACGATTTAAGCACAAAAAGAGTTAAAAAAAAAAACTAAAATACACGCTTCCATTGAAAACTAAAAAGTACAAAATAATGGAAAAAAGCGTGGGGTGCCTGCTATATATATTATATCAATAAAAAAATACCTTAAAAAGCACCCCACGCTTTTTTCCATTATTTTGTACTTTTTAGTTTGGTTTTCAATGGAAGCGTGTTTTTTAGTTTTTTTAAACTATTATTTATTTCCTATTTTTTAGGGTGTTTCGAATTTTGAGACGTATGTCAGCGTAGTTTGTGACGTATGTCAGCGTAGTTTTCAAAGACAGTTTTTTTTGCTGTCCTGGTAACCCTGGCAAGGATAATGGCACAAATTAGTTTGTGACGTATGTCAGCGTAGTTTACGAAGACAGTTTTTTTGCTGTCCTGATAACCCTGGCAAGGATAATGGCACAAATTTATGAAATTATTGCATTGTCATCGGTCCTTGATAGGTGTGCAAAGTTTGAATCAAATCTGGTCGTTTAAAGTGGGTCAAAATCGCGCTACAAGGAGTCGGTTACAAACAAACATACAAACATACCTACAAGTGAAGCTAATATAAAGCGTGTAAAAATATGTAATGTTATGGTGAAAAGATGATCGTACGTCGTGCAGGCGACTTTAATCCAGTGCCACAAAAGCTTGAAAGCCTTTGGGTGCGTGAGTCTAGTCGATGGCAAACCTCCATTGGAAGATGTGGTCTTTAGCAAGCACTGCTTATATCTCCTGATTTCTTTACTGAACCATCAGGTGTCGAATTGAAAACCCTTAAATTTCGCCAAAAGCTTTGTACTAAAGTAGGCCACAGGAAGGACACTTTCCGTCCATGAATCCTTACTTATGTAAGGATTCATGGACGGCTCAAAACTCCAATGTGTATGCGGCATCCCTCCACAGACAATGGCTCACCTCCTATCTTGCGCCGCATGCTCTGTCACCTTCACACACGAGGAACATATGGCAGCATCAGCAAACGGTATTAGCGTTGTTGAATATCAGGCCAAACAAGTTCAAAAAGATTCTGCATTGGCGACCGCGTGTTGGAAGACTTAGCGTTAGGCCTCCATCAAAGTGGACTGATGCCCTGGTGAAGGTCTAAGGAATCCGCTGGATCCGAAAAGCACAGAACCAGTTGAAGTGGTGGTGTTTGGGGGAGGCCTATGTCCTGAATTGGACTTCTTTCGACTGAAACGTTGGCGATGAAATTTAGGAAACTGTAATATATATATTTTTTTGGTACCGTGTGGTGCCGGACGTAACGAATAACACCACCCCATTTCTTCCCGTGGGTGTCGTAAAAGGCGACTGAAGGACTTACTAGAGAATGGGCAGCAGCGTTCTCTATGCATTTTACCACCATACTGCGATCGCCAACCCGCCTGCCAAGCGTGGCGATTCTGGCAAAGCCCCCCAAATTAGGGGAGGCCTAAGTCCAGCAGTGGACGTCTTACTACTGAAATGATGATGATGATGAATATATTTTTTATGTTATTTTTGTCATTCACACGCTATCATAAATAAGTCTTAAACGCTTCAATTATATATACCCCCAACAGATGAGATAAGTCTAAATAGTGGAAAATAAACTAGTTTAAAGTATTAAGACAGCACCAATCAGTCTGAAAGTGTATCGCTTGTGTTTGCTAATGGCCGCGGCGGCCGATAAATATTCATCGCGGCAAAAAAGCAGCGCACGCGCGGCGATGGCGAGCGCGCTTTCTTCTCAACGATGTAAGAACGAGATGAGGTGGCTTGTTTAGTATGTTTGTGGAGATTTCTAAGGATCTTTTCAAAGTAATATTACCATTATTTTAAAAAGATAGAAGGTTTGTATTGTAGATGTGCGACGTCGTCTGACCTTTTAGCTGGCAACACCACACTACTTCAGCACAATAATAACATTTATGTTACTGGAGTTGCTTATAGTTTTCGAACGGATGAATGACCTGAGTAATATGAGGAATCTCTTGTCTAAAATATCCGCAACCAATAAAACCAACATTAATCAGAATCTCTTGATCTCACTCGTAGTTCACTGTTTCGCGTTCGTATCTGTACTGACTACGCAGTTTTTTTTTTGGTTTTCTCGCTGGTCAACCTATTCGGGTGTCGGCTGCTTAACTGGACTTGCTTAAAAACTTAAAACTATAGCGACTACTCGCTAAAGGCATCCTCTGTGAGGTACGGACCTCGCGTTAGGGCACCACTGGTAGAGAGCAGCAATTGACGGGCTGGATCGGAATGAGTTCTGACTCCGCAGTATATACAACGCTCTATACAAATGAGCTTAAACTTCTAGATAATTCCAGAACTTTCGTCTAGTTCTGTTACTTGATATTGATAGCGTGGAATTTTCTGTAATATTGATAACATATTGATCGACTGCCACGGTTTCGGTTTCTGTATTTGACAGCTATGAGGTGCAATCGTGTGCTCTTAGGTGGCTGTGACTGAGGTGTGGTGGTTAGCACACTGCGGAGACGTTAGAATACCATGACATTGTATGTTGGAGGGTGGCTTACTTTTGAGGTGGTCTTGCTAGCCGTTACTTACTTGTTAGTAGGACACTACACTGACATATCATATCATAATTGACATATAGCTAATAAAGATAGCGAATTGTTTGATCATTTGGCTGGCTAAAGAGCAAAAACATAGGTACTCACTTGGACATGGTATATGTAATTACCTGGGTTTGTATACATTAAGATCCCTGGTCTATTCAATTCGTTTTAAAACAAATTCGGGAGTCATAAACTAGACATATTTTGAGTAACGCTTTCTTTCTCATCAAAGTTTAAATAAAAAAAAAATCAAAATCAAAAGTCATTTATTTAAACTAGGTTGAGAGTCAGCACTTTTTGAACGTCAAAGTTACAAAAGACAGTCCCCCCAAAACGCCCACCCTTCGACACTTCCTAGTGTTTTAGCTGGGAAGAAGAAGTGGCGCAACAAACTCCAGCAGCACAGCTGTCTGTTAAGTTAGAAGAACTTGATTCTATACAGTATTATGTAAGTAATTAATATTATAAAACAAAAAATTACATCAAATTATTCGCCATATGTCAGCTAGTTACAGTTATCTAGCTTCTAGTAAAAAAACGCCGTGTCCACAAATTCTGAGCTCCTATCGTACGGTTGTTGGTCGGAATGCTCCGTCTCGTCTCAGGTCACCTGCTAGAAAAACGTTGAACCAGCCACAGCGGGTGTGTGCGAGTGAAATGTACAGACCGGGATTCTTCGACACTTCTGGGAGATATAAAGTATCAATGACGGCCGGTATATCCAGTCAGTCCGATAGGTATTCACCGGGGTAAGCAGCATTTTACTAAAGAAAATAGGTTGTTCAACATGACATGTCTTGTATTTGGAAAACAGTCGTTGTTATTGAATAACGTTACCGTATCTCAGTAGCAGCCCGGAGTCTGAATTTGGACCCGGTTAATGACAATAGGTTCGCCTGGTTCACATGGGATTTAAATATAATGTAACTGGCGAAATGTAGGTGTACTATAGGCACACCTCTGCCCAGCCCGTCGGGGACACAAGGCGTGATGTTATGTTATATTATATAGTTGTGAGACGTTTCCCAAGCGGCGGCGACCTCTCGCGTCCGGCCCTGGTGCGAGCCATGGTACGGAGCGAGAGGGCATGGGAAGCCGTCACCTCGTTCTGCGAAGCAGTAATGCTCGCGAAGGAGGAGGCGGGGTGCGTGAGGGAGTGGCAGTCTCTGCGCCCTCACGTCCCTAGCCGCTGCAGGAGGAGACGCTCCGGGCGTCGGGAGTCGATTGCGGACTCCCGCCCACCGTAGGCGCATGCTTGCGAGCGGCGAGCAATGGGTAGCTCGCCGCACGGTAAGGACCAAGCTCGGGTCGACGGCGCGTAATGTTCCACGCGCGCCTCAAAGAGATGTCAGCAGCACTGAAGGGGTCTGCTAGGACCGATGCCTGCCGGGGTCACGTGATTGTTCGAAAGCGATACCGTGGTCCCGGCACATGGGCAACTGAAGGAACACGGGTGGGTTTTAGTCAGTAAAAGTCTGACACGCCCTCCCGCTCCGCCCAGAGCGGGAGAAGTCATTTGATGATTTCCCATCCAAAAAAAAAGTAGTTTCCCAATTTTTTGCTAGTTAGAAGGACGGATAACTGATATCTCAGCTGTAGGAGTTGTTTTTTTGTTCTCCTTTTCCGTAAATTTTGTTGGAAATTTTTGAAGTGAAAACTTCTTTTGCGGCGACAAGAGATTATTGGTAGAGTAAAACTTATGGGTTCACGTCATCGACATATTTATGTAACTGCGTTACCGACATGCTACTGTGAAGTGTTGTTTTTATTTTTTCAGAATTTAAATTTTTCTCTTCTTTCGGCAGTCCACTGCTTATTATTTGCTGTGCCCGACTGGGTCCACGATTGTGTCTAAATTAAATGTTTTACCACCTAAGCATATACATTATGGAATGCAATAAGGTATTGAGTATTTTTTTATTTAATAAATAGTCAGTCTCAAGCAAGTATTTATAAAACGCTAGTAGATAACGAAATAAGCTGATAATGTGGTGCCTTATGCGCTTTTATCAAGTTTGAATGTGTGCCCTAATTACGTCTCTGTCTGATCCGCGATCTTGAATGTGAAACGCGAAATGTGATTTTTGTAATAATTTATGAAAAATAATGCTGGAATTGTTTGAGCTCGACCCTTGCTCGATTCAGCCCGTCCCTTGCTGCCCTCTCTCAGTAATGCCCTAAGTCGCGTTTTTTACCCCACAAAGGGGCGACCTACGAAAACCAATCGAAATAAAAGATGCATAAGGGATGTATCACCAGTAGTTTTTAGCTTTAATTTTGATTTCACTAAAACTAACAGTCCTTTGCGAATTCTTCATTGAACATAATCACCTGCGTATCCTTTTGCCAACTATTTTAGAGTCAGCTTTCATTCCAACTGGATTCGGCTGAATACCAGTATTTTTCAAGGAGCCACTGCCTATCTGGACTCCACAACCCAGTTACTAGGTACCACGATACGACTGTCTGAATTTCGGACTTCTGATTAACCCTAACGTCTGTTAAAAAATTACGAATGTTACCTGGTACCAACGGCTTAGGGCGAATTTCACCAATGAAACTTAACGCAGTTAGGACATTTAAACCGCGTTCAAGAGCTGTCAGTGTTCATTTTTCACAACAATCATGACACTGACAGTTATTGATCGCGGTTTAGACATGTTGATCGAGTTCAGTTTCATCGTTGATATTTTCTCTTAACGTTCTTTCTGTGGACCTGAGGCCGACTTAGATGGATTTTACAGACTGGCCTGTTAGTCTAGTGGTTAGTGACCCTGACTGCAAAGATTGAGGTCGTGGGTTCGATTCCCACCCAGGACAAATCTTTGTGTGATGAGCATAATCATTTGTTCTGTGCCTGGGTGTAATTTATCTATAATATGTATGTATTTAGAAATATATAAGTATATTTATCAGTTGTCTGGTTACCATAGTACAGGCTCTGCCTAGTTTGGGATCAGATAACGGTGTGTTGGTTGTCCTAAGATATTTATTTATTTTATTTTTATTTACTGAAAGTGATGTCACCAGTAGTTTCATGCGTGCACTTTGCACGTATTTGCACTTACTAGCCTGAAGCACAGGTTCAACCTAGTTCAGGCAAATGAGCAACTGTGCTCAATTTTAATTATTAAGTAATATTGTAAATGCGCCCATTTTTATAAATAAACGATTATATTATTACTTTGATCTTGTCGAAACAATCCACTATTGTTCAGTGAAAATAAAGTAAAAAAAATATTGCCAGTACTGCGATTTATAAACCAATTACTTACAATGAATGCTAAAGGAAACAATCATACATTTCTTGCATATAAAATGCCAACGAACCGATTATCAATGAATATTGAACCCGCATTCGTACGAAAACACCTAATCTATTCAAGTGGCTAGTCGTAAGGGTCGTGACACTACAGACAAGGACACACATACACTTACACGAAACGATAAAAAAGGACAGAGAAACACCGATGCTCGGGTCATATGTCGACCGATATGTCGTAACCTGTTTGAACGAAACGGCAATATTAAAAAGTCTGTGTGTGAGAAAAGGATAGTACTAACAATGACGTGAAGGGTTAAAAGTTAAGCAAAGTGTCGCGGCCTGTGGGAGAGGGATGGATGTATGATTGTATCGTGTGTTGGTGAGAGAAGGAAGTATGAGGGTCAAAAGACGAGCGTCGGCAACCCTGACCTCTCCAGACGACTCGTGGGCCGTACTTGGGACTTACAAAAAAGGATGTGTTGAATCGAATGTTTTTAGTGTCTCATTTTATTAGTTAGGTAAATGTAGTTTTTGCCATGTCTAATGTTCTTCTTTGATTTTTATTTATTGACAGTCACACCTGTGTCTATAATCAAATAACTTTAATTTTGTTTTCAATATACAAAATAAGTAAAGAAATTCAAATAACAAATGAAGTTTCCTTGTAATTTTCAATGCTGGAAGTCACACTGAACCAACGTAATTTATATAGGTAATTTAATGCTGCTATTAGTTTTCATTTGTCAGTACAGAAAACAAACCTACTGTTTTAAAATTTACATACAACAGTGATTGTTTTCGTCTAAAAAAAATACTGTAAAAATGCCATTCAGAAGCCGTCCCTGAAGCCATAGTGCACTAATGAATCGGGACAGTCGGCATAATTAAACAGTTGGCGACAATCGGTCGGTCGACGTTATACAAATATTTTGTTTGACATAACACTGTATAACACGAGTGACGTCAGACTCCAAACTTTGACTTCGAACTTTGAAATTCAAAACGTATTGAAACGCGCCATTTTCGGAAATCAAGTTTTCACATTCGGAATTTGAAAACAAATGTTCGTAGTTTGGTTTTGAATTCGGTGGAAAAAGAAGTGTCAAGTTTGAAATTTGTGGTTTTTGGGTTTTGTTAAGTGCCAGTGTTTTTATTTCTATTTGGTTTGCGGTGACGTTTGTTGGATTTTATGTGTAAAGATATGTTCAGACCGGAGTTTCTTTTTTCAAGCAAACTGCTCGAGTTGCTTACTAGAGGTAATCAGTGTTTTTATGATGCTATTATAATTATTATTTCTTGTTTTAGGTATATTATATTATTTATCTTGTTGTAAACAATTTTTTTTTCAGGTTTTTCACGAATATAACATTTTGATAACAACTATATTTGGTTCTTTTCTCATTAAAGAGTAAATCGTAAATTGCTAAAATACAGTAAATTGAAATGTGTGTAAATTTGTGTTTTTTTTTTCAAAATAAACACACACCCGAAACCTAGGTAAATAGTGAATTAATCTTTTATGGTTAGGTCCAAATTTTTTTTAGTTCAAGTTATCGAAAAGTAGGAAAAATAATTATGAAAAATAACACGGCTTTCATTGTTTCAGGGAACATACCACGAGATACCTTTGCCTTCACTTCAAGTAACGGTAAGTGATAGATCCGTAAGCATTTTTAATACCTCAACTATTTAACTCTTCGTTAAATTTTCCTTACACTGTATTACTTTGTAACTATGTAAGACAAGGAAATGTACCGATGTATAGCATAATTGAAAATTTTCACATACCGGTAAGATATATATTTTAGAAATGTATGTATCGAATAATTGAAGAAAATCACATACCGATAAGATAAACATTTTACTTCTTGGACTTCGAAAAATAAAAAAACCGGCCAAGTGCGAGTCGGACTCGCGCACCGAGGGTTCCGTACAAACCTGTAGGTATAAAGTTTAAAATTTTGTTTTATTTTTTATTATATGATAAAACTAAAAATTTACGGTTTTCGCATTTTTCCTTTATCTGTGCTATAAGACGTTGCTTCGTACCAAATTTCAAAATTCTAGATCGACTGGAAGTACCCTTTAGGTTTTGATTCCCTTGCGAGTTTCGAAAATTTGCGGAAATTTGCGACATAAACGGCTATATCTTTTGATTGCGTTAGCTTAGAAGTTTGATTTTTTCACAGCTCCAAGAGACAGTAGACTTGAGTATTTGATATGAATTTCAGCTTGATACCTTCACGCGTTCCTGAGAAAAGGGGTCTTGACAGACGGACGGACGGATGGACGGACGGACGGACGGACAACAAAGTGATCCTATAAGGGTTCCGCTTTTTCCTTTTGAGGTGCGGAACCCTAAAAAGAGAACCAGCATTATTTTAGGCGTCGGTTGTATGACCGAGTAGCTGCTGCCCGCGGCTTCACCCGTGTGATGGCCGGAAATTATACTACAGGAACGCGCTCAGTGATTAGGTATCTGCCAGTAAAAGTCCCATTAAAAACGGTCCTCCTGTTTCGGAATCGGAACAAACAAAAAATGTATACAATGCTTTTTTGTTCTTAATACTGTAAATACTTGTACTTTCAGGTATAAATTTGATATAAAATTGTTATTCTTATATTACAAACAGACACTTTAAGTTTATTTATTTTTATAGATGTATAGACTTTACTGCGGCAAAACTTTGACGCTATAAGTATTTTCATGATAAAGTAAGCTTTTATCTATCCATATATATAAAATTCAAAGTCCTGACTGACTGACTGATATATCAACGCACAGCCGAAACCGCTGGTCCTAGAGACGTGAAATTTGGAGGATGAGTTTTTTTTGAAGAGTAGGTATCCACTAAGAAAGGGTTTTTTGAAATTTCATCCCTAAGAGGGTGAAATGGGGGTTGAATTTTCTGTGAAACTTTTTATTCTCTGGGTCGGATAAGCCAAATCAAACACTGCGATAAGACATTGTTTACCTGGATTAACACATAGAGTACTATTAATGCCGGTAGTACGTTCCTGTGGGATATATTTCGACATCCACGCGAAGCCGCGGGCAGAAGCTAGTCTTTGATATTTTTTTCAGGATATTAAGCCATGTCTGCTGCTATCCCTTTATTAATAAAAATGGAATAAAGTTACGTCAAACTTAAACCGCGAAAGATTTATGATTAAAATTACATTAATTTCGGTTCCAACTTTATAACAAAACATAACATAACGCCTTGTATACCTGAAGGGTTGGTTTCCCATAAAACACCAACATCTCGCCCCCTACTACATGGAACTTAACATTTTATGTTAAGTCCCATTAAGTAGGGGGCGAGCCTATTGCGATCAACCGGACACAAATTCAGACTCCGGGCTGCTACCAAGACAGTACAGATGAAAAAAAACTTTTTAACAAAAAATTAAACCGCCGAAAAACACAGAAAAGCAAAAAATAATAATTAATCGGTTTAATTTTTTGTTAAAAAGTTTTTATTTTGTAATTTTTTGTGGCTTTAATGTACTAATAATACTTGGCAAGGTATACCCTATCCAATGAAAAAAGAATTATCAAAATCGGACTACTCTGTACAAAGTTATGCGTGGTTATACATTACAATCAATGAGTGAACAATCAATCATCCCCTGTTTTCCAACCCTTAGGGTTCGATTTTGTTTTCCAAATTTATATGGGACCACCCTTGGAGTATACCCTTTCCAATAAAAAAAGAATTATCAGAATCGGACTACTATGTAAAAAGTTATGCGTGGTCATACATAAAAAATAAAAAATAAATAAATATACGCGTCGAATTGATAACCTCCTCCGTATTTTTTCGTCGGTTAAAAACTCAATAAAACACTATGCTCGACGCGAAAATCGAACATAGGACTTTATGCTCAGCAGTAGCGTTTTGCAATCACTACACCAACGAGCCAGTCCGTGTAACTTTAAATAACCAGCCTAAATTGTTCCCACTGTTGGGACACAAGCCTCCTCTCGGTGAGAGGGAGTGAGTCGTAATCTACCACGCGGGCCCAGTGCGGGTTGGTAGATGTCACATGTCTACGAATTTTTGGTTCTAGGACATGCCGGTTTCCTCACAATGTTTTCCTTTACCGTTTTGAGAGCAGTGGTGATGTAATTATTAACACATAGTAAAGCGCCTGTCTTGGTTTGAACCCAAGACTTACACCTTGTAAGGCCGATGCCACTGCTCTCGGTGGAACTTTATTTCACGTTTATTTAAAAGGGTGTTTGGGTTGAAGGCGAACAGTTTTGTCAATATTATACAGCCCAAATATAATGTATGTATTTTAAAATCTATATCTATACTAACATTATAGAGCTGAAGCGTTTCTTTGTTTCTTTGTTTGAAGGCTATAGAGCCTTCCTCAATAAATGGGCTATCCAACACAAGAAGATTTTTTTAATTCGAACCAGTACTTCCTGAGATTAGCGCGTTCAACCAAACAAACAAAGAAACAAACAAACGCTTCAGCTCTTTAATATTAGTATAGATATAGATTTTAAAATAGCCTATGCTCTATAACATCACGCTACCACCAATAGAAGCGGTGCAATAATGAAAAATGTTGCAAAAACGAAGAATATAACGCGGACGAAGTCGCGGGCAGAAGCTTATAGAATATACGTATGTTCTAACCCACCTCACAGCCTCAGCAACATGTCGACTACACTTGTGCGGCGCGCACTGTCCGGTCTGTTCGTCGCCGCGCAGGCGCATGACACCACAATGAAACCTTTCACCCGCCGCTACCCGCGCCATACGCTCTAATCTACATCTTTTCATACGTTGCCTTGTTCTCTATAGATATGGAGCTGGTCTAGATTGTTATTAGTCTAGATATTCTATTTGGTAGTGTCCTTAAGTTTATTGAATTATATTGCTGGTGCTACCGGATTCTTTAAAGGTTTAAGACTTTAGAGTGTGTCGTAACTCATTTTATCATAATACCTATATTTACTTTTGGGTTTGGGATTGGGGCTAGGTAATAACAGCTATACGGGTCGATATATTATGAGCTAAAGATCCTGATCTATAACACCCACTTGTTTAAAACCAAATTAAAGGCCTTTTTATTATAAAAATGTTTGTATAATATATCGGAAATGTCACAAAATAATAAATGATCAACATAATTTTTTTTATAAATTGCTTTTGACATTATTATAATTTTAGCATCTTATGACATTATATTTTGAAATTGCTTGACATTGTATAGAAAACTGGTTGACATTATATTTTAAACCTCTTTGGCATTATTTTTGAAAGCTGTTTTGACATTTTTTTTAAACTATTTGAAAATATATTCAAAACTGTTTTAATTAATTGAGTTTTCACTTGGAGGTTAGTCAATAATTCATAGTTCCTTGTATTCTTATGTAGATAAATTGTATGTGTATATTTATATTCAACACAATGTAAATTGTTTTATGAATGAAAATAAATGAAAAAATAAGACTATATCAGGTTAATCTACGCTTCGGCCTTGCGTCCATGGATGGACTATCTTTACGTACTAGACCCGTCCGTGCCTCGGAAAGCACGTCAAGCCGTTGTTGGTCCTGGCTATCATTCGTAGATCTTTGTCAGTCATTCATCATCATCATCATTTCAGCCGTAAGACGACCACAGCTGGACTTAGGCCTCCCCCGATTTGGGGGCTTTGCCATAATCGCTACGCTTGGCAGGCGGGTTGGCGATCGCAGTATGGTGGTAAAATGCATAGAGAACGCTGCTGCCTATTCTCTAGTAACTCCCTTAGTCGCCTTTTACGATACCCACGGGAAGAAATGGGGTGGTGTTATTCTTTACGTCCGGCACCACACGGTACAGTCGTTACGGGTTGTAATTGCATTCCAAAAAAGTGGATTTTGAAATATTGCATTTAGTTAGTTCATTTCCACCAAACCACTCTTACATGAAGGAATCAGCAAGATCCTTTACCGTATACATAAAAAATATACACCACACAAAAAAAAATATAAAAATAATCTACAGCGGGGGACAGTAGCCTAAATTATTTTTTATTTTATTTGTTGAATGCGTGTTAACAAGAAGCTGTTTGGTATAATTACTGGTAATCAGTGATCGCATCTCGTTCGGGACATTGTTCGGACCGGCTACCTTTCAACCGGTCCGCCGCCGGTCGGCAAGGCAATTTATTGGAAAAGTTTTTTATATCATATGTTTATGTGGTGTGGTCTTATGAGTATGCTAGAGCATTTCTTTAGTAAAAGGTTTTGACCTGCACCCTAATTGCGAAACGCACAATTTATCAGAATCTGAATGGGCTTGAAGATTATTTCTAAACCATTGCGTCATTTATTCGAATAAATTGTCGGCTCAGCAACGTAAATAACGCAATTAATGTTATTTAACTATGAATATTGAACCAATTCCTACCGATAAAAAGTTCCGCAATTACCTCTCTGTGCCATGATCTTCTTCAAACAGAAGCTTGTCTATTTTTCCCAGTAATTTCTACCATAAACGGTTTGATAGATGGTACTGAGCACAAAAAAAAAGTAAGTGTATTATAATTTCAAAACCCCCGACACAAACATTACCTTCTAAAAAGTAAAAAAAATGTAGTTTAGTTATATAATTTAATATCAATTGTAGGTAATATTTTCATAAAAGCGTTGTTCGTCGCGTTCAGGGACGGCTAATGAAAATTTCAAATACACGAGACTCAAATGTATATTATGGTGGGAAGGAAAACTGTTGTTAACTTTCAATTTTCTTTAGCAGTCAAAACAAAAATTAAAATTGGTTTAGCCGTTTGGGAGCAACGATGGCGCAGATGTCTACACACGATTCACAAATCCACATATACGCTGATGCCCAATTCCTCTGTTTCCACCGAGGGTTAAAAAAGTCATTATTAAACGCTTTTTTAAACGTGAGGTTAACGCAATAATTCTGTCTTCATAAAGTCGTTCTAGGTTCACTTCGTGGCAAAGTCTAGACGCAATTCATTTTATATTATATATTAATCAATGAGACGCCCTCGGGGTAGCGAATTATAGTTTTTGACCTTTAGCAACTTTTTTTACGTACAACCTTATTGGATAACAATTAGCTTGTATGATTTATTTACATTTTATAAAGCTATGATTTAAAAGTGTTGCTATAATAAACAAAGTACGATCGAAAGAGGTTTTATATCAATTTATCGATTGAAATTTTAACAGTAACGATACTACTGGCATATAAAATATTTCACAACATATCTTCTATCGGATCTTAAAACCAAATCGCTTTTGAATTTCGAATGTTCACTATCGCGCGAAAGATACTCGAAATCTAGATAATTTCGCACAGACTCGCACATACTGCAAGTTCTTACAATGCAGTTTCTCAGAACCGAGTCTTAGTATTCTTGAGATCTGAACTCGAGTTCTTCTCATATTTTTACGAGCTTAGAGGTCGCATACACTCTCAATGTCGCGAATTAATTCGCCCGTGCTATCTTCATTGGTAATCTTGATGCGAAAAGTTAAAACACCCGTTTTTTGCGAGAAAGCATTGTTGTTATGTTGGATTTTTCTCAGATTTTTAACTAGCTTATCTGCTTATGTTTGAGATTGTGACTAGATAAGATGTTCAAGACGTTTTGTCTAAATTGTTAGGTCTAGTTTTGTTGTACCGTGGCTTTTATACCCTGGCTCTATAGCGAAATGTTTCATACGTAACCCCAGAAATCCCAGGCCAAGGAACTGCATACTGTTATAATTTTCTCGTCATTATCTTCAAAGAAATGTTGATCACATGTATGAACGTAGAAGAAAAAGGAGTTTGTAAGGAATGTTGCAGGTGGTGGGTGGTGTTATGTAGTTTCTGCCTACTCCCATGGGAAAAAGGCGAGAGTTTATTTATGTATGTACATATGTATATTCCAAGAAGAAAATAATTTCGGTCATTCAGTATTGTTTACAAACCATTAATGGTTTTTAGGATTATTTATTCTTAATTTATGTTTATTTCGATTGGTTTTGTTGATTCAAATCGTATAAAAGCAATAGTTTTATAACACAACTTAAAATGATAAGTATAGCAAAAGCTTTTGCTTTTTTAAATATGTACAAATAAAACCACGTCTCCTTTCAGCTAGCACACTCAATGTATTTTAATAATATAATAGCTAATCCCCTGTTTGATTTACATATTTGCAGCCTTTATAAAGGACCTACATCTCAATAATGTAGGTATTTCCTTTGACATCAAAACAGGCCTAACTATAAGAAAAATAATACTAAAACTTCTATCAAAATTCGTTCAGCGATTCTCGAGTTATAAACGCATAAAGCGCTCTTGTATTTTATATGTAAATGTAAGATGGACTAGATATGACTATCAACCGTATTATGAAGCTATTTAGAAGCAGGAGGGACGGCAGATGCAGTGCTATTATGTCACTTTATGTGCTTTTTATTGCTGTGTAAATTTATTCTGGTCTAAGAGGCCGAGTGATACAGTGGCTAAGTAGAATTTGTTTGTGTTTTTTTAATAGTTTTTGACATGTTGCTTTCTAAGGTCAATTTAATTCAGAGAATTTGGAATAAAAGTAGCTATGTTTGTGGCGTTCGATTCATCCCATTTATTCCATATCTTTCCGAGGGTGTCGTAAGAGGCAACTAAGGGATATACTAGAGAATGGGCAGCAGCGTTCTGTATGCATTTTACCACCATACTGTGAACGTCAACCCACCTGCCAGGCGTGGCGATTATGGCAAATCCCCCCAAATTGGGAAAGCCTAGGCCCAGCAGTGGAAGTCTTACGGCTGAAATTGTGAATATGATGATGATGGTGTTTGCATGCTGTAATACCGATGTACTCGGAAGGGTCCATACCCATGCGGCATGTGAGAATTTTCTATAGGTATTGGAAGACTCTAATCAAAAAATTTCCTACGGTGAAAAATCAAACCAGGTCCTTTAACATCTAACAGTTGTTCTGGATCTATTACGTAGACCTTAGATACAGTCTAAGCATCGATAGATAGGTTTTTAGAAGAGCTAAGCGTGTATATACGGGATCATATCTGAAATACGGGTGTTTATCACTTTTGGTAGTGCTCAATATTTTCATTCGTTACTTTTTTAGGTCTAGTTTATAGGTCTTGAAAGCGATGGTCTTGAATTGAAATAATGGTGGATTATATGTATCTGTGAGGATGGTACTTGGGTAACTCGAACTAGATAGCGTTTTCATTTTTTCATCAAATGAAAGGATAAATCAACACGCAAGCCTTTAATAGTTCACATGTGAACATCTTGTACTGGATGGTCATTGGTCAGTTCCTTATATGTCCATATTTTTCAGCGAGCAACTAAATCCAATTTCCTATATTCACACCGATACAATTCGAATAGTATCAGCAGGCTCCATCTTCAGGGCAGGACTATTTACGCGTTTCTCACACCATTGACGCGATGAATCGCTCCCATTAGCGGCCGAGAACATGCTACAAGAAAACTATAAGGTTAACTATGCCCAAAAGTAGCAGTAGATATGCCATACAATTTGTATGGAACGACCTGCGGGCCGCAGTTACTAGCTCCCAGATCGAGATAACGCGACCGCTGCCGCAGCTCGACTGGCGCGATTTTATCTCATCCCGCAATATATACCCTGCGTTAGACTGTACAGCGCATGCGCCGGCGATTGATGGACCAATAAGAACAATGCGAATTAGGGAATTATACGATAGTGCGCATGAGTGTTTAGAAGTCTTATTTCACGATGACAGATCAGATAATATTCTGGTTTCAAATTGATATCCGTGCTAGGTGGGAATGATCTGCGAATGCTCTGTCACCCTTTTATGGAGCTAGATTTTACGACGTCCGGAGTTCTGCGATGTTCGCAGTTCAAACAATTCTGAGATCGTGAGGTATCTCACTTTATTTAAAGAACGGTACCGTGCGAGGCTTTTAACGCCTAATTTTAATTGATTTTGGAAGGCATTACTTACTCATATTTATTAAACAGGAAATGAGAAAACCGTTAATTGGAACGAACTTTTAAAGCCTTAAAAAGTTAGCACCCGGTTACATCACGTTATATATTTTGACATACCCCACTTGTCACGATTAAGATATTTCACAACAGAGCCGTCAAATTATCGATATAATCGATCCCTACTTCGGTCGTGGTCTCATTTCCTTGCATTCGACGGTTGCTGCGACCTGTACTCAGAGTTTAATTTTAGCTATAAATCATGGTCGGCCTTTCCCCGAAGTTGCGCGGAGGCGGCCGATCGCCCCCGACCGGTTCAACTCCCGCGCAGCCTCATTTAAACTGTAGCACATTCCTTCGCTTGTCGCGTATCTGTAGTCAGGCGCGATAAATTGTTATAATTAATTGTTTATAGGTTATGAGAGTGTAGTAAGGTTGGAGCCGTTGACTGCACCGCTGCGAGGAAATGAAAGGTGAATGGCTAGAATGTACGTAAAGTATAAGTGCTGTAATTATGTTTAATTAAATTATGAGACTGAAGTGGAAAACAGATCTTTGGAGGCGGAAGGACGGCAGTTCGTTGGTATATGAAAGAAGGAAGCAGTTTTAACTAATGACATCTAAAATCTTTATTGATGAAGCATTAGAACTAAGATTGGAAGAATAGTTTGAAAGGATAATTATAACAATGAGATTGGCTAACTATATTTATGGCAATTGGAATCGAGATTTATGTGTGGCATTATGAAGCATTGTGTCAATGCACAGGGAAGTATATTACGTAACTCTGCGTAAGACTTACGTTCTTATTTAAAAAACTTGCAAAGTAAGGTCAAGACTACACATACGAGACGCGTAAGTGCAGATCCTCTTTTATCTCAGCCGGCCGCAGCGGTCGCCCTGTCATATTTTATATGTTTTTATCAATAAATATCGCTGCAAGTAATTACATTTTTGTGCAATAACAATAATTATGCAAGTACCGTTAACGTTTGGACTATAGCCTTTTAAGATTTGAGAGCAGATCATATATGTAAGTCTGCAAGTAATATTGCAAGTGATGCAGATAACTTATTTATAACTTTTATCTTCATGATGGTTATCCTTTATGGTGTCAGCAGAGCTTTAAGTGTTATTTTAGAAAGGCGGATACTTTCATGAACTAGGATAGATGGTGATATAATTGACCAATGGCTAAAGCGTTGACGTCCGGTTTGGAGGTCGGGAGTTCACTTCAGTTGCCCATGTGCCAGGGTCACGGTATCTCTTTTGAACAATCACGCGACCCCGGCAGGCATCGGTCCTAGCAGATCCCTTCAGTGTGGCTGACATCTCTTTTAGGCGCGCGTGGAACACTACGCGCCGGCGACCCGAGCTTGGTCCTTACCGGGCGGCGAGCTACCCATTGCTCGCCACCCGCAAGCTCGCGCCTACGGTGGCCGGGAGTCCGCAATCGACTCCCGTCGCCCGGGGCGTCTCCTCCTGCGGCGGCTAGGGACGTGAGGGCGCAGAGCCTGCCACTCCCTCACGCGCCCCGCCTCCTCCTTCGCGAGCATTACTGCTTCGCAGAAGGAGGTGACGGCTTCCCATGCCCTCTCGCTCCGTACCATGGCTCGCACCAGGGCCGGACGCGAGAGATCGCCGCCGCCGATCGCCTCCACGAGGACACGGCGGTGCTCCGCCCAGGCAGGGCACACTTCCACCGTATGCTCCACCGTGTCCTCTAGACGATCCTCACAATGGAAACACCCGGGCGTTTCCTCCCGCTTTATCCTGAACAGGAACCCACCGAAGCACCCATGCCCGGTGAGAACCTGCGTCAGGCGGAAGGTGAGGACGCCGTGGCGCCTCTCTATCCACTCCTCAAAGAGGGGACTTACCGCCGCAATTGTGGCGTGCCCTAGCGCACACCCTGACAGCATGTTGCAGCATGGTTTGTGAAAGACACACGCTGTCTATATCTCTTTATCTTGTCTCCAAATACAGGTATGCGGGAAGAGATTTCTTTAGAAATAAGCATCCCCCCTGTACCAATTTTTGTTCTTTTATTCTTCTCTGTTTATATATGTGTGTACATAAATGGTTAAATAAATAAATATACTTAGATGGCATAGGTGTACCTGTGCCATCTAAGTATACTCTAGTACTAGTTTACTCTAGTACTAGTTTACGTCTTAGCCCTAGCTAAAGTAATGAACGGCTTCTAAATAGTTCTTCGAGTAAATATTCCTTTATGTGGCTGAATTCCATATATTGTTGACTAGAATGTATCTATTTTAAGCCTCGTACCCAGTATCCCTAGCCTGGGAATTAAACCTCTTTATAGAAAATCAAGTCCAACTAATATTATTAATGCGAAAGTAAGTTTGTTTGTTATGCTTTCACGTTAAAACGGCTAAACGGATTTGGATGTTTGACACACAGATAGACAGTTTTCAAACTTTTCATCCTAAGCCGCCGCGCAGAAATAAAAAAATCTCTGAAAAAAACAATTCTCACGCACAAAGTCGTGGACAGAAACTAGTCATATTACATAAATGCTTTACAAAACCCAGTATCTTATATCGCTGTCACTACCATTTTCGCGGACATACCAAAATTGTCGCTACTGTATTCTGTTACAAAACGGGTCGAACTTAACTACACCATATTAATTATCTTAAAAGGTATCACATGACTTATCAATTACATTCGATGTGGTTCATTAAGGCTGGAATCCTGCTCTGGATATGTCCACGTTACTTAAGGAATAACTGTCTTACGAGTATGTACCGTGTGTAGCTTCGGAAGAATTGCGAATGCGTTCGTGAAACTGTAGCAGTTTTGAAACGTAAAGTTTTTTAAGATGATGTTATTGTTTGTTGGTTTTGGTACCTAATATAGTAATTTTCCTACTCTATTTTGTCTGGTGTTTAACCATTTAATTCAGCAATCATCACCATTATCCTGCGCTTATTCCAATTTATTTGTGACCGGCGAAACACGCCTTTTTCTGTATTAGTCGCCATCACGATAGTCACCCCCTTTCTAACCTTATCATCATTCACATTCATGTCATGTCATTCACGACTGGCCTCTTAGTCTAGTGGTTAGTGACCCTGACTGCTAAGACTGAGGGCGTGGGTTCGATTCCCACCCAGGACAAATGTTTGTGTGATGGCACAATCATTTGTTCTGTGTCTGGGTGTAATTTATCTATAATATGTATGTATTTAGAAATATATAAGTATGTTTATCAGTTGTCTGGTTGCCATAGTACAGGCTCTGCCTAGTTTGGGATCAGATAACGTTGTGTTCGTTGTCCTAAGATATTATTAGATATTATTATTATGTAATTTAGGAATAAGAACTGAAAATGGAAAACAGATTTTCAAATACGAGAACACATAGGCTTCCCCCAATTTGGGTTTGCTATAGGTGGTAAAATGGATAGAGAACGCTGCTGCCAATTCTCTAGGGAGACTCTTAGTCGCCTCTTACGACAACCACAGGGAGAAATGGGATGTTTAAGTTCTGGCATCACAAGGAACGTTTTGATTAGCATATTTGAACATATTTATCTAATAAATGCTGTAATAGCCTGTATGGGATATTTATTACACAAGGGAAACCAACACTTATCAGTATAGTAAGCGTGAACAGTGCCATGGTATCTGATATATTTTAGCCATATAAGTGAAGATACAGGGTACCGTATTACCCAGTAACTTGGTTGTGGAGGTCAGATAGGCAGTCGCTCCATGTAAAGTACTGGTACTCAGCTGCATTCGGTTAGACTGGAGGCTGACCCCAACATATTTGGGAAAAGGCTAGGCAGATGATGATAAGTGAAGGTACACACACAGACAGTCATGTGAAAGAAATTAAGTAAAGCCTTAACAGTTCTGACATCGGCGGCTATCTAAAAGCGTCAAGATGCGACGTAATAGGCTACCGCAGCTTCCGATGCTACCCGAGATGACGTGAACACGTGGGCGTACGCTCGCTTTACGCCCTTTACGCGCCCAACCGAGTTGACAATCGATTGTATCGTCATCGATTAAACTGATGATACATAGTATAGATTGTATCAAACCTCAGGGACTTAGTTACTCGGTTAACTATGTAGTTACTAACACCCAATTACTGTTTCCGAACGCAATCGTTAAAACATTTATTTCAGACTAGCTTCTGCCCGCGACTTCGTCTGCGTCAAATTTTTGCTCCCGTGACCCTTCCCGTCGCATCGAATCGCCTGCCAGTTTTCATGCATTTTTCGTTGCTGCTTCGCTCCTTTTGATCGTAGCTGAGATTAGCGCGTTCAATCAAACTAACAAACAAACTCTTCAGCTTTATAATATTAGTATAGATTGTAGGTAACAGTTTGTTACAATCAACCGCAAAAGTCTATTAAATTTTCAGTATTTTGACATTTAAATATCTTTCCATATTTACACTGTTATATGTTCTTTACCATAATTGAGAGGCTTGTGGCTAAGTATTTACAACTGCACAGGTTGATTCCTCAGGTTACGTTTGCCACGGTTGGCTTGCATAGGTGACCATCTCCGTGCTTCGGAAAGCACTATAGGCCGTCGGTTCCTGCTGTAATTTGTGAATTTTTGACAGTCGATACGGGTCGTTAGAAGTCTGACAACCAGTATTAAAAAGGGGTATCGTGTTATCCAGTAACTGGGTGGTAAAGGTCGGATATACAGTCATTCCATGTAAAATATGGTATTCAGTTGCATACAGTTAGACTGGAATCCG
The DNA here is from genome assembly GCA_947507805.1 of Aporophyla nigra. Taxonomy (NCBI): domain Eukaryota; kingdom Metazoa; phylum Arthropoda; class Insecta; order Lepidoptera; family Noctuidae; genus Aporophyla; species Aporophyla nigra. Next base: position 6,870,417 of record OX382305.1, read on the forward strand.
ACTCGACAGATGATGTTCTTAAACAATCTATTTTCGACCTTTATTCTACCATCATTTACCAGTTTTATCGATATCGATATAACCAATGCGTAAAGCTCGATAATCGATAGGAGATAGCTCTACCCAGACAGACTGTATCACCCACAATCACCACTCTAGCGGCGACAATCACACAATTCAGCTTTCCGTTTAAACTCAACAAAACATAAATACAGAGGTGTGAAAGGGTCTACACTGTAAGCCTATATAACACACAGTATTATATATTTCCCGTACATATTAAATAATATCTATCTGCTGAAACAATGGGATTTATACGCGGCCGCGCGCAGGGTCAGCCTACCTGTCGGCTGCCTTGTGGCCCGTACACACGGTATATCTGGACCAGGGATGCTCAACATTCAACTGAGATAGTTATACGTGAATACCAGATACCGATACCATGATGATACCAGCCTATTATTCTCCCACTGCAGGACAAACACCTTTTCTCATACAGAGAAGACTCGAGAATTGATTACCACGTTTGCTTAATACGTTTTAACGATTACCATGGTGCTGGAGGTAAAAAAGTTAACGTAAAAAATCTAGCGTATTATCATATTGTTTTTGACCGTACTTCGGTCAATTGTTTACCTTTTCTTGCAAATCTAATTTTAATACTCTACGAAGATAGGATTCATAATCAGATCCTTTCTTTTAATTAATATTAAGGTTAGATTATTTACATGATACATGCATAAATCATCATTTGGATTAGGACACAGAATATTAATTTATGTCCCGATATTCCCACAGTATCGAGCTTCATGCGGGTGAAATCGCGAGGCACAGTTAATAACTAAATCGTGTTCGACATTACCACCATTTGGTAGGCCAAGCAACCTATGTTAAAGAAATGTAACATTTTATATTTTGATCAATTTACTAAGAGAATTACTGCAAAATTATTGCACAGAAAAACCTCGTGAGGAAAGTTTTGAGTATGAATTTCGATGGCTGTAATAGGAGAAAACCAAAGAAACGAAGGATGGACTGTGTGAATAATGATATGGATAGAAAGGGAGTGACTATAGGTATGACGACTAATAGAAAAGTATAAATAAATAAATAATAAATAAATAAATATCTTAGGACAACCAACACAACGTTATCTGATCCCAAACTAGGCAGAGCCTATACTATGGTAACCAGACAACTGATAAACACACTTATATAGTTCTAAATACATAAATATTAAAAAATTACACCCAGACACAGAACAAATGATTGTGCTCATCACACAAAGATTTGTCCTGGGTGGGAATCGAACCCACGACCTCAGCCTTAGCAGTCAGGGTCACTAACCACTAGACTAACAAGCCAGTCAAAGTAGGAAAAATAAATACATGTTGCGCTGACCCCAAATAAATTGACATAAGGGTGATTAATAGTACTTCGATAAGATTAGAAGATAAAGGTTGAGCACCACTGCCTAACAATGTACGATATTCGGTTCCCTTACAATGGTTTCTAAGATTTCGACCTCGGGAGGCACGATTTCAGGAAGCCTATGATATGGGAATGAGATGAATCAATTTATATTGTTTGCAGGGTTGTGTGTTACGGGAATAACTTCAAATGGAGATAGTAAGATGTTTGGGTATTTACTTTTTAGTGAACATCATCATTTCAGCCGTAAGACGCCCACTACTGGACATGGGCGTCCCTCAATTTGTGTGTTTTGCCATAATCGCCACGCTTGGCAGGCGGGTTAGAGATCGCAGTATGGTGGTAAAATGCATAGCCCTGCATAATGAATTAATTAATGCATAGCCGGCCCTGGTGCGAGCCATGGTACGGAGCGAGAGGGCATGGGAAGCCGTCACCTCCTTCTGCGAAGCAGTAATGCTCGCGAAGGAGGAGGCGGGGCGCGTGAGGGAGTGGCAGTCTCTGCGCCCTCACGTCCCTAGCCGCCGCAGGAGGAGACGCCCCGGGCGTCGGGAGTCTATAGCGGACTCCCGGCCACCGTAGGCGCGAGCTTGCGGGCGGCGAGCAATGGGTAGCTCGCCGCCCGGTAAGGACCAGGCTCGGGTCGACGGCGCGTAGTGTTCCACGCGCGCCTCAAAGAGATGTCAGCAATACTGAAGGGGTCTGCCAGGACCGACGCCTGCCAGGGTCGCGAGATTGTTCGAAAGAGATACCGTGACCCTGGCACATGGGCAACTGAAGGAACACGGGTGGGTTTTAGTCAGTAAAAGTCTGACACGCCCTTCCGCTCCGCCCAGAGCGGGAGAAGTCATTTGATGATTTCCCATCCAGAAAAAAAAAAAACCCAAATAAATTGACATAAGGGTGATTAATAGTACTTCGATAAGATTATAAAGGTTGAGCACCACTGCCTAACAATGTACGATATTCGGTTCCCTTACAATGGTTTCTAAGATTTCGACCTCGGGAGGCACGATTTCAGGAAGCCTATGATATGGGAATGAGATGAATCAATTTATATTGTTTGCAGGGTTGTGTGTTACGGGAATAACTTCAAATGGAGATAGTAGGATGTTGGGGTATTTACTTTTTGGTGAACAACATCATTTCAGCCGTAAGACGCTGGACTGCTGGACATGGGCCTCACTCAATTTTGGGGGCTTTGCCACGCTTGGCAGGCGGGTTAGAGATCGCAGTATGGTGGTAAAATGCATAGATAGCGCTGCTGCCCATTCTCTAGTAAGTCCCTTAGTCGCCATTTACGACACCCACGAGAGGAAATGGGATGGTGCTATTCCTTACCTCCAGGACCATAGAGATCGTTCAAAAATTTCGTGATACAGAGTGGTAATAGCGAAAAACTAATAGTATTTATGGCTTCCATGTTGAAAGTTCAACAACATTCATTGCTTTGTTTACGTTGTTGAGCAGATAATTTTTTCGAACATTTGAAGCAATGGGTTAGTAATATCTGTCAAAATTATGCAGATTGATGATAGTGTGGTTAGATTGATGATTTTATCTGTTAACAAAAGGTTAAATGTCAATTATGTTAATCTGTCACCAGTAGTACTAGTGATTGTAATTTTTCACTATTTTAATATTATATTATAGAAACTTATTTCTGCAATAACGACGTACCTACCCTTAAAACAAAAACACATATCCTTTTAAGAAGCAAAATCTATAAAAATGCGTAGTTCTACAAACAGAAGAACATTCTGATGAAGAGATAATTAACTACAAGTTTTTTTTTTGTCGGTGGGAAATCGTCATATGACGTCTCCCGTTCTTGGGCGGAGCGGGAGGGCGTGTCAGACTTTTACTGACTAAAACCCACCCGTGTTCCTTCAGTTGCCTATGTGCCAGGGCCACGGTATCTCTTTCGAACAAATTTCGCGCCCCTGGCAGAGTTAACCACCAGTAGATATAAAATTAATCACGAGGCAACTTTCCAGCAATTGACCATGTGCCAATTTCATTTCTAGTTTTCATTTACAAAAACCCACATATTATTCATGTTTTTACGATATGCGTGTAAAATATATACCTACATTATCGTAGGTATATATTTTATACGCATCAGTTAGTATTTAAAACGCTAACGAGGTAGACTAATAAATAAAGTTCAACTCTACCTATGATCTATGTAAATAACGATTTGTTTGAGTACTGCGTAAATAAATAACAACACATAAACTTTATTAATACTTACCGGTCTATCTAAACATCAACGTCTAATTGATGTTCCAGTTTAGTACTTGAAGGTGAGGTGAGTCCTTATATGTTGTACTTACACTTTCAAGGACTCTAAGTTATTATGTACCTAACTGTAATCTGCTTTATTGCCAGTCAGTCGATTTCAAATTGAAAGAAACTTTGTTTAACAAGTAGAGTTACAGAGCGACATAAAAAATGATCTCTAATATAATTTACTGTTTAAGAAGTTTATTTCTCAAAAATAATACAATCACTTAACCTGAGAAATACAAGTTAATCTTAATACTAATTACACAAACTAATGAAGATCGGTAGGTACTCGTTAATAAACTAGTATGTAATCGATGCAAAAAAAATATTTGCTTATAGTGCTATGGGTAATAAGAAAAAGTGAGTGTACAATTTTATATCGTTTCTTGATCAATGAAGAAAATTTATGAAATAAATTCATTGTAAAGCTTTTCAAGGGTTAAATGCTAGTGCGAAGCCCCTTCAGAGGATATGTCCCACCTTCTATCTTGCTCATCATTCATAAACCTTACAGGATTTGAACGAGGTAAACGATAGAGTTGTCTAGATCGCTACATACTATGGCTGAATAATATATGAATAATCTGTCATCGCCGTAACACGTCCACGTCTGGATATAGGCCTCCCCCAATTTGACATAATCGCCACGCTTGGCATGCGAGTTGGCGATCGCAGTATGGTGGTAAAATACATAGAGAACGCTGCTGCCCATTCTTTAGTAAGTCCCTTAATCGCCTTTCGCCGTCGAATATTAACGCTAAAAGAAGAATTTAAGTATGTAGTGAATAATAATTGTATAATAATTAATGTAATTAATGTAATCAATGTGCTATGTGTATAATTTATATAATTAATATTTGCACGCTTGCTCGCAGGCAGAATACAATTACTCTTAGGTTATAAGATCTCACCTTCCCTAAAAATGTATGTATTTCTTGCAAATAAACATTTGATTTGATTTGATTAGAAGGAAAACTAAAATGACCATAACCATAACCTTTCTTGCATAGGCTAAAAAAACACTCGATTCCCAACCAAACCGAGTCCTTTATAATAAAGGGCTATAAGATAACGGTAACAGGCAGTGGGACAAGCAATAACTCGGAGGTCTGCCCACGCCCGGCGCGGGCGCAGCGCTATAATATCTGCATGTCGGCTCGCCTGTCACTCGCTCGGATATACTAGGTGATAGTGCACTTCAGGTGGTTATAGGGATCAATTTTGTGGAGGAAAATTAGTGAAAAGTTTTTGGAAATGGAAACTGTAAGAACTCTATAACCGAATGTTGGTCTAGTGGTCGCAATCGCTACTGCTGAGCATGAGGTCATGAGTTCGATTCCTAGGTCGGGCAAAGTGTAACTGGGTCTTTCTGTCTGGTTCGTGATTTTCTGATTTTCATGCCCGGTTAATGGCAATAGGGTCGCCCCTATTACATGAGACGAAATTTGAGTGTATTGTGGGTATACATCTGCCCAATTCTTTCTTAAAACAAAGTTTTATGTTATGTCATTGTAGATTGTTCTCAAATGGTCCCATTTTAAGTTACCTTTACAATTTTCTCTTGTTTTTTAGTTGAAGTTACAGTGCAGTTAACAAACAAGTTTCTCATAAAATGAGTAGCCCCAACATAATATTCATAACAGTAAACATGTGGTTATCGTTTCTGTGGCGAGTGGAAAGCTAAACTATAGTATTTGGTTTTCACCTCGCCCATTTTAATAGTTTCAATCAGGGTAAGTGTCGGACGGGGCAGCCGCGATTGGGCGGGGCCCAGGTACCTCCGACAGCTGCACGGCAGCAAGAAAGTACTGCCAACGTGTTATCTTCTAAAAATTTATAAATGGAGAAACTGGCTGATTGACTGACTGACATATCATCGCAAGACCATGCAAAATTTCACGTTCATAGTCCCATTAGCGGCAAGCTGAATTTGTTTGGTTGAACGCACTACACTCAGGAATTACTGATTAAAATTTAAAAATATTTTAGTGTCGGATAGCCCATTTATCGAAAAAGGCTATATAATATCACGCTAGGACCCTAAGAGATAAGCAAAAAGAAAAAAAACACGAATACGAAGTACTCACACGGGCAGGCGATTCTATGCGACGGGTGGGTCAGGGGAGCAAGAAATTTAACGCGGACGAAGTCGCGGGCAGAAGCTAGCAAGAAATACATGGTGTAAGGGACATTGAAGCGCAATCTATTGCGATGACCTCAACACATGATTCTAGACCCTAAAATGTTCGCCAAATCGTATAAAATCAACTGTTTCTGTTTAAAAAACGCAATAATTCTTCGGTCATCATGTAAAACAATGAAAAATTTCGACGCTGGTGGTTCTAGAATCATGTATCAAATTCACGGTAACAGTTTGCCCGTCGAAGTCCCTAGGAGAACCACCTTAAGGAACATATTTTAAGAAAGCTGGCAGGACGTATGCTTATACCCAGTTCGATGCCTGTTTGGGTTGTCGTAGGCTGACTTGGCAAATATAGAAGGCCAAATTGTACGATAAAAGAAAATAATTTTAATACAATTTTGTTCAGGACTTTCCACTTCCCGCACCCAACGACCCACACAGAAGCGGCGTGAGATTAGATTTTCTAATGGTCAGCCAAGTTCAGCGCTCTCGGGTCGTAACACCCGGCCGATTTGCGTTGTCGCCTTGACCGCTTCTAACGCGACTGGACACCAACCTCCTTCAATTAGCCGAGTTACACACACTTGCCTTGCTTCCTTTACGCGTAATAGCTGATCGAATTAAAGTGGTTTGCTTTCTTTGCCTTTATATTATCACTGGTGGTGTCAAGAGAAATGTTTAGAAAGGTCTGTTTATTTTCTTGTTGATATTGTATTGTGATGTGGGTTCCTGTTTTTATATTTATAGCTGCTGTAGTGATTTTAGTTCATGTGAAAGGTAAAGAAAATTAAAGGCTGTGAATGGGTAAAACTTATAGGAAATGGTGGGAAATTTGTGAAAGTTGCAAGTGTATCGTACATCAATAATTTTAATTCATTCTTGGGTCAGTCTTGGTTATCGTGTGTTGCTGAGGAGATTTTTGGATCACTTCTTTCCAGTTTCTGGCGATTTGGGGACTGTTTTATGTAATCATGCTATGTTATGTACAGTACTAATTTTCAGCTTCTTCTTCTTCTTAGCGTATCGATAGCAAACTATAATATAGCCGAGAATTTGGCTACGAGCTGTCCATCAACTCCCGTAGCGTGCAAACAACAAGACACGCTGGACAAGATATTAGGTGCCGCATTGTTTGTGGGACAGCACCACATTTACACTCCAGGGCGAAATCATCTGTGAATCTCCACCTGCCTGACCGAGCGATCATTGAGGTTTTCTTTACTTCGGCCTGCCTGAGTCCGGAGTCTATTTAAAGACTTTTAGGAAAGCCAGGGCAATATGTGTCCAGGTGCAAGATATTCAGAAAGTGTAACGAATGGGTTTGGTAGGGAAGCACCATGTCGCCACAGGCTTAGTCTTAGTTTATCTTTTGTAGCAGCCAGAAATCAGAATAGAATTCACCCCTTAATTCCCGTTGCATACATACTTAATCATACGGAAGAATCTGTAGTCAAACCCGCTTCATAACCTGCACAATTTAACTAAACAACCTGTACCACAAAAACTGTAAAGCCTGGTACACATAGGCCATTACGATATCCTGGTGGACAGGGATATTCTAATGGCTACCGTGTCACAGCCTAGCTAATGTATCATGTAGTAACGGAACGCGGTATCTTAAGGTAAAAGTAATGGGGTTGCTCTGAGATTACCTCTATTTATGTACTCTGTGTACTGATATGGGAGCAGACTGGTTAAGCAGGCAGCTTATAGTTTACGTTTAAAATTAGAATACGATTAACCCTTTGCTACATTGTGACGTTTAGCTGTCACTGTCAAACTTTAAAATGTGTTAGGTAGAATTTACAAAGAATGTGCTTATTCATTTAGTAATTTCGGTCAATGCCAGTCCTAGCGGCGAAGTGATGGTTTCTACCAGTACTTAGTATGAATTGTCATTGGGAACTCCCTTCAAGTAGAATTTTTATAAGATTACAAAAAGATAGAAGTTTTAGGGAACGACAATATATCAAATTACTAATCCCCTTTCATTTGTATTAAAAGCAAATTTTGATTTTCAATCGAAAAACCTTATCTGTTTAAATTGTTTATGTAGATGGTAGACTTTTTATAATTATTTTATTTCTATCGTAACATCTTAACGATTGAAGACGATAAAGATCTTCTCACAATATATCACAAAGTTTCTCAGTCTTTCGAATTTCCAAATACAAAAAATGCTGAACTTAATAGGCTGATATTTAAGAACCGTTCGAAATTCGAATAGTTCCCACAACTTTTCGAAATCATTTCCTTGAAGTGACGTATTGTCGGAAGGATGTAAACTGAGCTTTATTAAGGCGTTGCCACATTGACCGGACGGACGCCGGACGTTAGGCTGATGTGGCTCCGGCCTTATTACAAAGTATTTGATTGACTGGTTATTGGCGATTTTGTAAGTACCATGTTGATTATTATACTTTGCAAACGGATTTAGACAATTATTTTTTGCTGCTTTAGATGTGGTTAGATAAACAAGATAGGATCTAATCGTTTTTATAAGAGGATGGGACTTCATTAAACAGGCTTACATTGGAAATTGATAATGAGCTTTGTTTTTTCAACTTTGAAATTACGAAACTTTTACTTTTACCTAAAATATGCCTGTGAATTGCCTACTGTGTGTTTGATACGTTCATGTCACCAATAAGTGAATGCAGTAAATTCATGCACATAGTTGTAGCATTGTCTCGTGTGGTGCCGAACGTAAAGAATAGCACCAACCTATTTCTTCCCGTGGGTGTCGTAAGAGGCGAATACGGGACTTAATAGAGAATGGGCAGCAGTGTTTTTTATGCATTTTACCACCTTACTGTGATCGCCATCCCGCTTGCCAGGCGTGGTGATTATAGCAAAAACCCCAAGTTGTGGGAGGCCTATGTCCAGCAGTGGACATCTTTCGGCTGAAATGATGATGATGAATGGACATAAGCCAGCTGCTTCTGGCATTCTCCTGAAACGGAGTCCTACCCTCTAGGAGAACAAAAATATTTTTTCGACAATACTAGCCTTGTTTGAGAAAGCCTACTTAACGATGATTTGCATAATTATTTTAATAGTTCGCTTTATATTTTCTGCCGGATTTAGTTTCTACCGTAATAAATTATGATTTATTAATGAAGTGCGTAGCATAAAATATGAATAACATCAGTTGTTACCTACCCACGCTATCCGTTCCACTACCTGAAGGAAATGGGACGTATTTATCTATAAGTCTTGTACCAGAACCTATCACTATTGACTACGGTTATACAATATCCTACTAAGTCAAGTTTTAAAGCTTCCGTAGACAGTCGCGACGTGGCTCCAGTAGAAATCTATACATCTATTCAAATAAATAAAATTGGTGTGTCTGTTTTTAATATTAAAATAACCACTTTTTACTAAGTGTATATGGATGTATACACGGTACATATACCAAAACAATATTTTTTACAATTTTTGTCTATCTCTCTGTCTGTCTGTTTGTTCCGGCTAATCTCTGAAATGGTTGGACCGATTTTGACAGGACTTTCACTGGCAGATAGCTGATGTAACAAGGAGTAACTAAGGCTACTTTTATTTTAGACAGATTCTTTTATTTTAGAAAAAAATGACTGTCTTCGAAAACTACGGTGACATACGTCATAAACTACGCTGAAATACGTCTCAAAATTCGAAAAATCCTGGCTGAATCCTACGAAATAGATCAAAATAATGTACCACAGTATTGTACACCTTAAAAAGGCCTACAAGAATGTCGCAATGGTATAAGTCTATCTCTTAGGGATAACCCACAATAACCATTTTTTGTCTTTTACTTTTTACGAGAAATAAGGGCTTATTTACGAAGCGATTTTAAGCAATACAGCATTAATCCTTATCCAATTAAGTACCTTAAATACATTGTGCATTTAATATAAATCAATATGGCCCTTTATAGCATGTAATTTAAATGAATATCTTGAAGATATTAGAGATTTAAAAAGCGGGTGCAGAGCAGCTGGCGGGTCGTACGTCCGTCCCGTCCATCCGTTGGCAGCGGCCGGGTAGTACAGGATAAGTAGGATTGTAATTCATATTACTTTGGCTTCATAGTAATTGCGAATATCATGAGTGTTCATTATATGCTCAAAATAAATCTAATAGTATTATTCCAAGTAAGAGACCGCGAAATGGCTTAGATGTTTAGACTTTTGGATGTTTGTTTCTCAATGATGCAAAGACGGCCAAACGGATTTAGATCGAATTTGGCACAAAGATATATTATATTATGGATACGTAACAGATAGGATACCTACTTTATCCCGGTAGTAGGTTCCCGGGTGATATTTTCCGACAGCTATACGGGCCAAGCCACTGGCAAAAGTACTATTCCTATAATTATGTTCGGTATCTGGTAAATGATTGAGTGTCTGTATAGGTAAAATAGGAGCGTTAAGAAAAACCAGGAAGACTTACATTTAACTAAACCAAGCCCTATGTCGCAGTCTTATTACTCTGAATACTATTACTCTTATTTTAAAAACACAACACACATGATGTTCTCATAAACTATGAATCCTAAGTAATATGAATTATAATCCTACTACTACTAATATTATAAATGTGAAAAAATGTATGTTTGTTTCTCAATCACGCAAAAATGGCTGAATGGATCTGGATCGAAAATAGCACACAGAGTCTATATTACCTATATAACCTGGAATAACACATTCTTATCGCGGTAGTACGTCCTCTTGCATTGATTTTCGACATCCACGCGGGCGAAGCCGCGGGCAAAAGCTAGTATTACATAAAGTTTACATATATTAGTTGTCCTACTAGAGTTGCGTCGCGTCGCGCCTGTCTGCGGGAGCGTTTATACTGAGTTCACACTTTATTATCAACTAGCTTCTGCCTGCGACTTCGTCCGCGTTAAATTTCGTGTTCCCCCGACCCTTCCCGTCGCGTCGATTCGCCTACCCGTGCGATTTTCCGCGCTTTTGCAACATTTTTCATTACTGCTCCGCTCCTCTTGATTGTAGCGTAATTTTATATAGCCTATGTTACTTGCAGATAATGTAGCTTTAATGGTAAAAGATTTTTTTAAATCGGTCTAGTAGTTTTTGAGTTTATCAATTACAAACAAACAAACAAACAAAAATACAAATTTTTCCTCTTTATAATATTAGTGTAGATGAAATACAGCAGGGACAAAGGTTAAACACGGGGTTAGATAACATTACTGTCTTAAAATATTACCTACAGCTAAGTTACAAAGAAGTTGCCAGAAAGTTTGTTTAGTGGCGATACAGATTCAATTATGATTTCTATCATAGTAAAAGAAAGAATTAGTCGAAAAAAAATGCCACGGTTCTGTATAAAACTACATATAGGTACATTGTGAAACAAACCTACGTCACGTCGCGTCGTAGGGAATCGGTGTGTTGATTTTGTAAACCATGAAGCCGAAGTTACTTCTTAGAGCGTTTATTATTTTTTTAATAATCTAAATGAATTTCAAAAGTTTCGTACTAGAAAGAAATCGGCGGTTTATCTGTTGGTTGATGCAGAGAAGTCAAGAATTGATCGAATCAAATCAAATCAAAAGTCATTTATTCAAATTAGGCTCCTTAACCTAATTCAAAACGTGCTGGTCCTCACCAGCACGTTTTGAACGTCAAAATTACATAAGACAGTCCCCCAAAACGCCTGTTCTTCACCATTTCCTAGTGCTTTAGCTGGGAAGAAGAAATTGCGCGTAAATGGTGTGCATACAGGCTATTGTAACCATGAATTCACCACATGATTCAAAACCCCCTGGTATATAAAGTTGTAGGTCGTGGGTTCAAACCCCAGCAGGCACTTTATTTTGAGTAAATTATTTCATTACCACTGCTTTCAAAACGGTGAAGGAAATCATCATGAGGAAACCGGCATGTCTTAGAACCAAAAAATTCCAAGACATGTGTCATCTACCAAACCGCACTGGGCCCGCGTGGTCGATTATGGCCCTCTGCCTCTCACCGAGAGGAGACCAGTGTCCCAGCAGTGGGAACATTATAGGCTGATGATAATGTATGGAAAAGATTATATTTTTTCGAAACGTCCGTTATCATGAACGACCATCTTGACCAGTACCCAGTTTAATATAACTAGCTGGTCAGCACTATTCTGTGTTGCCATATTTATAACGCTCCTAGTAAACCCTACATTCGTTCCAAATTCAAATAAAATTACAACATGATTATCACTGTTTCCTTCTTTCCTAATTTATGTTCTACTGACACACCCATAATGTAAAATAAAATCTAATTATCTTTTTATTTATTTATTTACCTACGCAGTTCACCACAATTATATAAAATAAATTCCTTATACCTTAATGATAGCTTTCATTTTTATGACGCCGGTAATGACAGGTGAACAATAAAACTATTTCATAGAACATTAAAGCCTTTCGTCACAAAAAGCTGCGCGCGTACAATTTCCTGCGGTAGCGCGCAATGAGAGTAAAACAATGATGTAGGGATGTGACGGAGTGATGCGCGTGCGTCTTATGATATTATTATATTTACTTATCATTTTAGTTGCATTCACAGGTCTTGATGTATTGAATAATATGCTATGGTTCTAAGAAGGGGCTAAGTATTAACAGCCGTACGCACCGATCGATCAGGTTAAGCTACGCTTGCTGCGGTTGTTCCATAGATGGGTGACCTTCATCCCATTCCAATGGCCTTCTGTGTCTTGGATAGTACGTCAAGCAGTTGGTCCCGGTTGTCATTCGTAGATCTTTGACTGTCATTATGGGTTATCAGAAGTCCGAAAGTCTGACAATCAGTCTTACCAATGGATATCGTATTCCCCAGTCACTGGGTTGTGGAGATACGACTGTTTATCTTATCTGACCTCCACAATACAGAGACTCCATGTAAAATACTGGATTCAGCTGCCTCCGGTTAGATTGTAAGTTGACCCTAACATAGTTGGAAAAATGCCACACAGATGATGATGCTATGGATATATAGGTGAAAATTTAGGTGAAATGAAGTTTTAAGTTCACTTCACCTAAATTTTCACCCAGACTTTTACAGAGCAGAACGGCTGATATTTCGTCGTTTCTGACTACTTATTTATACGAAGTTTGCAAAAGGTAAAGAAGTTCCAAAAAAACACCATTTCTTCTTAGCTTATAAAAAAGAAACCGCAAGAATCTTTGAAACACAGACTATGGCCCCCCTTTGCTTTTTATGCTACGCTTGTGATACGTCCCGGACGGGGGATCAAAACAAAAACACCGTTCGAGTGAGCTACACAAGCAAACCGCTACCGAGGTCTTTTTGAATTGTGCTCAGTTCTGTTCTGGGCCACCAGACTAATGAGCCGTATGTGATAATTGATCGAATAACTGTGGTGGCAGTAGGTGACTTTGGGTCTTATATCTCAATTATACCTCAAAGCATTCGCTTGAACCGCTACCCCCAATTGCTGCCAAACATTCGCTTGCACTGCTACAGGGATATACTGGATTTTGATGTGGTGCAGTTGGTGTGGTTTGCCCTACATAAGTTACCTTTCATATGGTGCCAGACGTAAAGAATAACACCAACCCATTGGTTCCGTTGGGTGTCGTACGAGGTGACTAAGGGACTTACTAGAGAATGGACTACAGCGTTCTCTTTACATTTGTCCACCATACTGCGATCGCCAAACCACCTGCCAAGCGTGATTATTATGGCAAAGCCCTCAAATTGGGGGAGAAATATGTCTAGCAGTGGAAGCGTTTTGGATGAAATATTGATGATGATGATGAAGTTACCTACAAATGAAAACATTAATCTGCTTTACCATCATTCAAGCTACAAAACTCACCCACCAAAGCTGCATCGATACAATTCAAACTAACAACATCAAACACCATTCTATCGACACGTTATCGAGAACCCATCACCCGTCATCGTCACTCGATACTTCGATATCGACGTCCACAATTAGTGTTGCGCTATCGATAATTACGATCGGCGAGCGAACCTATCGAAGTATCGATACTAGTTTACGAGGGCGAGAAGGCTCTCCTCTTGTCTTACTATTAATTGGAAGTGTAGATTAGTATTTACCGAGGAAGATATGGTAGGCCCAGTGTTATCTGAGCTCGTACACGTATTCGTAATCATTGTGTTAGGGTGGTGTAATGTGGGGTGCTGTGTTTAAGTATGTGGAGAAATATGTGGAGTTCTTCCTGTGGTGAGAATTAATAGATGTCGCTGTAGATAGTACGTCCTGTACATTATAGTCTAATGTCTTGTATATCTTACTTTTCTACTAGTATTATTAATGAGAAAGTTTGTATGTTTGTTGGTTTAGATGTTTTTTAATAAATCACGCAAAAACGGCTGAACGGATTTGGATGAAATTTGACACACAGATAGTTAAATTGAACGAACACATGCGTGTTTCGTGTGGTACCGGACGTAAAGAATAGAAGCATCCCATTTTGTCCCATGGATGTCATAAAAGGTGACTAAGAGTCTTACTGGAGAACGGGCAGCAGCGTTCTCTATGCGTTTTACAACGATACCGCGATCGCCTGTCCGCCTGTCAAGCGTAGCGATTGTGGCTAACCCTCTCAAAATGCTTTGGCGAGGTCTATGTCTAGCAGTGTACATCTTTCGGTTGAAATGAAGAACACAACACATGGAATACTCTATATCCTGGTAGTACGTTCCCGAGGGATCATTTTCAACGCCCACGCGGCAAAGCAGCTGGCAGAAGCTAGTAAAAATATAACTATAAAAGCAGAAAGCTGTAATCTTTCAATTATCAAAACCTTCACAGCAGTTCCTGAGATAGACAACAACACAAACAATTTCATTGACATACCACAGCGCATTACAATACCGATGCTGCAATATTCAAACAGCTGATTAACATATAATTAGCATTTGTTTTAGTTGGAATGTGCCTAGACCAGCTTCGGAAGGCAGCTCTGAAGGCCGTGCAGCCGATGGCTTGAATGATTGTTGTTGATTACCGATAACCATTCGTATCTGGGTTATTGTCGTGTTGGCTTGCAAAATGTTAGGTGGAATTAATTAATTTGTAAGCAGTAATCTTGGTTAACAAATGGGGCGACCGGCCCACTTGATGGTAATGGTTATGGTTGCATCTATAGGTACTGTGATACCATGGAGATTGTCAAAGAATGAAGTTCTTTAGAATCTTAGTTGAAGAGCATTTTATTGCTGCACGCTATCAGATAAGACTTTAGAAGCATCTAAACCCATTAGCAGTTGCACTAAACAAGTTTGACCACAAACGAAGACTTAAAAAGCTAGTAATAATAGACCTAACAAGCTAGACTATGCCTTACAAGTCTAACATGAATCTTTATTCATAATGATGAAATTACTCTGCAAATCCTTATTTACTCCACATCTGCTCAAAAAATAGAGAAAATATTTTTTTTTAAATAGGTTTTGCCGTTCATTGTCAGTCCAGGACATACAAGTAAAGTGAAACAAAAGCTTACGATTCTTTTGCCTTTTATTTCAACAGTCTCTTTTGAAAGGCAACAAAAATGCTGGAAACATACCTATTTATTTATATATCATAATATCGTAATCGGTTTTAAACTTTCCCACAGCTGGGACACAGGTCTCCTCTCTGTGAGAGGGAATGGACCGTAGACCTCAAAATCGTCAACAGTCGTAAACAGTCTAAAACTTAAAACTTTTGTAGCCGGTTTATAAAATAAATAGTCTCTATTATGGAAAAATGCAATACCAACGCGGTCAAAATGTACTTAATAGTAAATTACTAACTGGACGAAAAATTTCAACGCCGGGCTTTCAGAATCATCTACTGATGGTGTGTAGGTACAGAATCCATGGTAAGAACTTGTGCATCGATTTCCCTGTCGTGTAATATTAAATCAAAAGACATTTATTTAAATTAGGCTGAGGATCAGCACTTTTCTAACGTCAAAATTACAAAAGACAGTGCCCCAAAATGTCCGCCCTTGTCTACTTCTTAGTTTAATATAGACTACATAGTGTTTTCTAATTACTATGAATTGTAACTATTTACAAAAGGGATAAGTAGAGAAACTAAACTGTCTGTCGTTTATAGTACAAAGTTGGCACCTCGGCAGAATGGCATTCGGACATGTTCATGATGACAGCGAAATCGTGCTCAAGTTTACAAGTGGCTTAGTTTAACTTTGAAACTTACTACCGTTTCCATTGACACATGTCTAACTACAGTTATCACTGTAAATTAATTTATGTTGTTGAATCGTTGTAGGTATTTATGAATGAGGTCTGCAGAAATACAAAGTACTTCATCATCTGCAAAGTTTCTTCCCCTTTATGATGTCGTCGGATTCCAGTCTAGAAACAAAAAAAAAAAAACAACCGACTTCCTTAAAAACACTACAAAGTGAAAAATAACTTTAATTTCGGAAGTTGGTGTCTTAGGATTTATGGTTTTTTTGCTTTTTTTTGGAAAAAAGTTTTTATTTTTAAATTTTCGGTTGTGATATCCACCCCGCACTAATTCCAAACAAAAAAATAATAATTATGCGATAGCAGAAATCGCGGTTGATTTGCTATCATTTTTTAAAGAGTTCCGGTGTCTATCTCTGGAACTCATCATCAGATCTATATGAAATTTATATGAGACGATTTCCGAATTAAACTTTCAAACAAAAAATAATTTTGCAAATCCGTCTATATATGACGGAGTTATGGCCGAACATACATTAAAAATATATATATATATATATAAACATCCGAATTGAGAACCTCCTCCTTTTTGAAGTCGGTTATAAAGCTTGACTAACTTAAAGATGAGTTGGACTCTTTTAATAAAGACTGGTCCTTGGCAGCTCTGGACAGAGAGACATGGAAAGAGAGTAGGGAGGCCTTCGCCCAGCAGTGGGACAGAAACGGCTAATAAAAAACAAAAAAAAAAAAAAAACTTAAGGAATCATAAATAATATAAATTCAGTAGTACTTAAAACTGAAATTCAAACAAAATACGAGGGTGCTTTTATGAAAGCGAGATAAGAAAAGAAAGAAAGAAATTGTTTTTAAGTAAAGATTGAAGATCTAAATTTAGCTTTGATGGCGCCAAATACGTGGCCGAATTGTGGGCTGACTCCATTTCGATTGCCATCGACATACTAAGCAGGAGAAGACATACCTATTATTAGCATAGTATAATCAGCTCTATGATTGCTGGCAAATGGCTGCATTGCTGGGACTGGCCGGGCTATGATTCAACACGCGGGCTCAGTGCGAGTTGGTAGATATCACATGTCTTTGAATTTTTGGTTCTAAGACACGCTGGTTTCCTCACGATGATTTCCGTCACCGTTTTAGGAGCATAATAATTAAATTATTTCACGCAGAGTAAAGCGCCTGTCGGGGTTTGAACCTATGATCTACAACCACCAAGTCACGGCCGGTACCACCACACCGTTAACCGATTTAAAAACCGTCAGAATCGGCGTTCCACTTACTTCGCGCTTTTGTGTTAGACCTATCGTATATCGTATGTACTACGATTGCAGTACAAGACATTCTATAGGTACCTTCCTACCCTAAACCTGAAGGGGTATCTCAGCATGTAACGCAAATACATTACACTTCCTCGCTCCTAGTGCAACATTGCCACATTACCAACAATCATGGCTTTCTCTGTTTGTGCCAGGTTCCAGTTAATCGGCAGCGAATGAGTGTAACTAATACGGAAGAGTGAGAGAAATCAGACGTCAATTTTATGAAATTACATCGAGCGACACAACACTTATATTGTAAAATTATTACATGTTGAGCTTATGTTATGGAATGCGTTCTTTATTTGTACCTATTTGTCGGGCTGGCAACCACGTACCTAAGTCTATTCCGAGCTATGACGGACTCGGATATAGCTTTGAAGTTCTGGTGGTGACTGCCTTGGAACTTTGTGCTGTAAAGTTCTTCAAAATGCAATTATATGATAATATAATCATTTGGTTTGTTAATAAAAACAGTATCTTTTTAGTTAACCAGGATATAAGTTATCCACTTCTTCCTGAAACAATGTTAACATTCTTCGGGGTAATTGTTTAACACACTAACAAAACTGTAATGAAAGCCATTCCTACGGTTGACTTTCATTTTGATAGTTTGACAACATTCATTACGTGATTTACGTTGCTGAGCAGATAATTTTTTCGAAAATATGCAGCAATGGATTGGCAATAATATTTAAAATAAATCAGATTGTGATTGGAAGTGTGTTGCGCAATAACCCAGCTGGTAATTTTTAATTAATTTGATGAAACTTCTTAGATAATCAGTATTAATAGCAATGTATAACGAAAAAGCTCGCAGATTCCAGGAAAAAAACTTTGAACAAATTTTAGACAAAATTTCAGCAGCCCTACTCTCTATCTAAATAAATTTTGAACGACAATCCTGCAATTTCGTCATCTCGCAGTGTAATCTCAGTATGTTAGTATTAACTCATTGTACCACGTAACTAGGTATGTCGGGCATCGCGATGTGTTTATAATTTGGCATAACGTAACGTCATTGTTTTATAACTGTATGTGGACCATTACGCAATAAACTAACAAATCAGTTGTTTGTGTTATGAACATGATTGAGGTTTGGTTCTTATTCAATTATAGACCTCCCTGAAATATAAACACACTAAATTCTGTCAGCGTCTTCGTCTGCATGGAGGTCAGATATTATGCCACGGGAACTTACTACCGGGATAAAATTATCCTTTGTGAAACAGGATCCAGATTATTAACTATCGGTGTGCCGAATTTCATCTAAATCGTTCGGTCATTTTTGCGTCATTGAATAAGAAACATCCGAACAAATTAACTTTGACATTTATAATATTAGTAGGATATAAGGCTAGGGATAAATTTTAGTCGAAATACCCAAATGGCAAAACTCAAAGCAAATAATTAAAGGCGCTTTTGAATTATCAAGGAATCGGTTAGTTAGTCAGAACGTTCAAGCTATTTGCCCATTCCAAATCGTAGATGTAAGCTCTATGGAGATGTACCCTACCAGGGTCGCAGATTTGTTCGTCTGGAGCGAGGATCGTCTGGAGGACACGGTGGAGCATACGGTGGAGGTGTGCCCTGCCTGGGCGGAGCACCGCCGTGTCCTCGTGGAGGCGATCGGCGGCGGCGACCTCTCGCTTCCGGCCCTGGTGCGAGCCATGGTACGGAGCAAGAGGGCATGGTAAGCCATCACCTCCTTCTGAGAAGCAGTAATGCTCGCGAAGGAGGAGGCGGGCCGCGTGAGGGAGTGGCAGTCTCTGCGCCCTCACGTCCCTAGCCGCCGCAGAAGGAGACGCCCCGGACGCCGGGAGTCGATAGATGACTCCCGTCCACCGTAGGCGCGAGCTTGCGGGCGGCGAGCAATGGGTAGCTCGCCGCCCGGTAAGGACCAGGCTCGGGTCGACGACGGCGCGTAGTGTTCCACGCGCGCCTCAAAGAGATGTCAGCAGCACTGAAGGGGTCTGCTAGGACCGATCCCTGCTGGGGTCGCGAGATTGTTCGAAGGAGATACCGTGACCCTGGCACATGGGCAACTGAAGGAACACGGGTAGGTCTTAGTGAGTAAAAGTCTGACACGCCCTTCCGCTCCGCCCAGAGCGGAAGCCGTCATTTGATGATTTCACACCTAGAAAAAAAAAATTAAGAAGAACGGGCCAGAAACTATAAGGACGCTCCAAAGTAACTCCGCTGTGTGGAAAGGAAAATAAAATAGTTTATTTGCACCTTCAAGTATAACAAAATATAGTAGTAAAGCGAGGGTAAAGAGAGAGTGTAATTGTGTCCTGCGCACACGCTTGTGCACTAAATTATCTCACCGAAGGCAGGTCTCTGTTGAGATTGGACTATATTGCAATTACAGAAAATATTCCAAAAGATACACACGTTTGTAAGCGAAGCCACATATGAAGCAAACACTCACGAAATATCCCCCAGAATATTCTCCAACTTAAAAAGATTTCAAGAACCTTAATAATAAGCCAAAGACAAAAGCAAAGACTACTTTTATTAATATTTAAGCCATGATCCAAAGAAATAATAAATCATTGAGCAGTTTAATAAGAAATCCAGAACCTATGAATAGACATCAGTACTAGGTCAGACGAACTGTTATTAACCTACAAAACTTGAATAGCTAATAATTTAAGTAATAAATTAAATTAAAACAATAATAAACTAGAAATTGAACGTGATCGTGATATTTTTTAATCAATGGTAATTCTATTAGGGCACAGTTCAACCTGTGTTGTAGGACAGATACAAGCAGAAGGCACAAGAAAAATAATTACAGAGTTCAAATGAATTACTATACTATGCTTTCAGCCTCAAGCAGCAAAATTGACTGTCCAAAGAAAATCTAATACCTAAATACTGAAAATCTCGAAGTCAGAAAAGATTTCTGTCTGAAACCAGCTTTCTATTGTAGGTTATCAGTTACCGCACGAATGATCCATTTGTGAAAGCTCGGCAAAGTTTTCTGTGAAAGTTAAGGGAAAATATATACCTACTATAACTTGGAATAAGCTAATTTTTATAGAGCTTTACGACAACATTCTGGCACGTACATTTAGTAATTGTCCCGGCTGTCATTTGTAGATATTTGACCGTTGTTACGGGTCATCAGAAGCCCGAAAGTCTAAGTCTATCTAGGTTTGTTGTAAGTCTATCTATTTAGGTTTCTATCTAAGTTTATCTAGGTTTTGAGGGTCAGATAGGCAGTCGCTCCATCTAAAATACTGGTATTCAGCTGGTTAGACTGGCAGCCAACCTCAACATAGTCGGGAAAAGGCTAAGCAGATAATAACCGACAACATTCAGAGGCGTATCACAAGACGCTAGGGTTGGGCAGTAAACCTATTCACGCTCTTGTCTAGGGACACCAATGAATGGATGAATGAATGAATGAACATGATGTCTCTGTATATTCACACGATCTCTTTGTATATTCTCTCCTATTGCAGGTGTGCTGGAAGAGATTTCTATAGAAATAAGCATTACCTTTGTACATATTTTTCTGTTCCTTTCTTCTTGTCTATTTATATGTGTGCATAAATGGTTAAATAAATAAAATAAATAAATAAATGATGAGTTTGGGCGCGAACATGGTAGCATTGTACCTTCTGTTCTTTCTCCTACTGTGCCTGACCTATGATTAATGGTCTCGCTAAACAAATAAACTTCCTACTCGTCCGCAGTACTGTTATCTTCGGAATTACGAGCCGATATTATACAAAGTATTATATTTAGAAATCATCGGTTCGCTTGAAATTATATATTTGGATGCGTAGGAGCGTAGCGAACGAGAGATTGTTTGCTTTTGTTTAGTTAATAGAGATCAATCAACTAAAATATTGACGTAGCGGATATTGGTATAATCACCGTGATTGGCTGAAAGATTATTTATGAGTTCAATAAGTTTTTATTTGCTTTTCCCAACTATGTTGGGGTCGGTCTGCCAGTCTAACTGGCGCTTCCCCCTAAAATATTTTTAGGAACAAGATGCCGATTGGCACTGGATTCTTCACCGTTGAATATTTTACTGGGCGTAGATGTGTGTTGTAGGTGAGAAGAAAATTTCTTTATTGATTTTTAGCTTATATTTGAACTTGTCAAACGAAACGTTGGACAGTGACTAGAAACTTGTTGCTCGCACGATGTTAGATAGTCAAGAGCGCTGCACCACTCCGCCTGCAGCCACTCTTGTCAACTCGCACGAACGTCAGGCTAGACTCTGTCTAAGCGCGCCAACTTCACAATTGCGTTTCGTTGTCAATTGACATCCCGTACTCATGACTCTTCCGATATATTAATAATTTTTATTTATACAATGCGTCGCGGGTAATTTTACAGACAAGCATGCATTTTCCTCCTGACGTTAAAATATAATATGTTACTGCCATATACGTCGGGTCACCATCGTGATCTTTTCCTTGTCAACTATGATCATGATTTCCGGTTATCCTCATAAGACGTTGTTGTTGCTTCATACTTTTAATTTTGTGCAGTAGGTACCTACACGCGTCGATGCCTATTCTCCGTTGAGATTGGCTGGCATGTCCGAAATACGGTCTGGAAGACTATACCTACACGGTCAAAATGTAACTAGAATCATGTGCTGAATTCTTGGTTACAGTTGACGCGTCGATTTCCATGCCACACTGTATAAGTGGATTGTGTTATTAGCTGTTAGTGTGGTGTTTATTAGCTTCACCTTTATATTTGTTTGTTTGTTTGTAACCGACTCCTTTGGACTTGATTTCATTTCAACTTTGTAGACTTATCAAGGACCGATGACAATACAATATTTTCATAAATTTGTGCCATCATTCTCGCCAGGGTTACCAGGAAAGCAAAAAAAAAACCTGTTTTTGAAAACTACGCTGACATACGTCACAAAATTTGAAACAGCCTAAATATAGAAAATAAATAATGATTTAAAAAACTAAAAAACGCACTTCCATATGTTTTTTAGTTTTTTCATTACAAAGGATATCTACGACTTCTACACCTCAACTATATCTTAACAATAACAAACAAACAATCACGCAAGAAATCACAGCATCACTATTCCCTAAGGTCTGGTAAAACTATACTTAAACTAAAGTATATTAAATAAAATTAAAGTGCAAGTTGAACGCGGATTGGACGAAATTCATAATGGTATCGGGACCCGCTCGTGCCGTGGTATCGTTACATTAAAAGCACATTTATAATGGCGACTTAGAACTAAATCAGGGCCGCTAAGATGGCGCTGCTGATTTTTGAAGTAGGAAGTATTGGCATGTTAAAGTTCCTTTTGTTTTGCTAGTTTCTAAACATAATCACATCATCACCATTTTAGCAAAGAGACGTCCTCAGCTTGACATAGGCCTCCCCCAAGCTCCGCTACTTCGACTGGGTTTTACCTTTCCACATCCAGCGGATTCCCGCTGCCCTCACAAGGTAATCGGTCCACTTTGTGGGAGGCCTTTCAACTCTACGTCTTCCGGTATGCGATCGCCACTCCAGAACCTGTCGGCCCCATCGGCCGTCTACCACTGCCACTTAAATTCTAAACATATGCACAGAGAATAGATTAAAAAATATTTAACACTTTCGGGATATAAAATCATCTACCAATAGAATCAACTAGCCAATAAGTTGATGATACTAGAAGACGATCTTAATAATCATCGAAGTCTATATAGAAGCGTAGTCTTGAGGTATTATTATAATTGTAATTAATATAGCTGCATAAAGTTAATTGGCAAATTTAGAGAGTTCTAAACACGAATAATAATTTTAAATAGAATATTGTTGACAATAGAAGCCTTGAGATTTATCGGAGAACTGGGTTATATACAGCAAATATTCAAACAATTATGTGGGCCAATTTCGCACTAAACAAATAAATTAATGCGTGCAACATTTTATCGTTTCAGCTAAGTTACTGCGGCCACTGCGCACGCGCCGCTCCCGCCATCTTGTATAATCTAGTGCCGTTGATCGCGGAAAAGCGCGCCAATCTTCAACGACCTTCGCTCTCCGACCGTTCTAACGAACCATACACGCTATAATCAGCCCTATAGCTTTAATAATTCGTATAATTTAGATTGTTTTTGTTTGAATATCAATGTGGTTGTTATGCCGTTTTGTGTATAATGTAAACGACCCTGCCCCATGTTTTGTGTTCTACAAACACAGGATTTAAATTCTAGCCTGGGCCTATAAATTTATTGCAGGTAGATTTATTCTGAAGTGATATTTTGTCACATTTATTGGAATAATTCTCCAGTGACACTGTTTTATGATCGCGATTATGGTAATTTAAACGCTTATTGTTCTTGTTAGCGTTTATTGTTTTCGTTTTAATTGCTCTTGTTCAGAATGTTTTAAAAATAAGTACTTGATTAGAAAATAATAGCGGATCTAAGTTAATTTCTGGTAATAATAAATCACAGTTTTAATGAGACTAATTGAATTTAAATCTGGGATTTCGTTTTCTTGATTAGTTAACTACTTTATTAATGCCACTGACCTACTCTGAACTGTCAATTACCTCGTAAATAATGCAAATAAAAATATTGATGACAAAAATATGGTATACTTCAAATATATAATATATGTTTAAGATAACAGGCTTAATATAATAATAATAATATGTACATGTATAAATAAAACTGAAAAAAGAATCACTAAACAAATAAACTTCCTACTCGTTCCTAATCGTCACAGCGCATCAAAAAAATCATGCGCATCGCTGTCAGAAAGAGAACTGCCCAAAGTTCTGGCAGCATTGCCACGTTGTATGGCTGAACGTGGCGATGTCAGCATCGCTATATAACGTGGCAATGCTGCCAGCACTTTGGGCTATTTTGGCCAAAGAATCAGTTCTTTGGTCAAAAATAAGCAAGATCTCTGGTCACAAGAGTCGAGCAACCGCTTGGTAATGTCTTAAAAACCACATTACTACCTCATCGTAATACAAACTATGTCAACATGTAACAAGAAAAAAAGTTCCTATACTTTCAGAAAAGACTACCTACTCAATAGATTTTTAAAAAACCTAAATAAACATACCAAACTTTCCACTTCACGTAAACAACTGAATTCGTAGAACAAACTGTCAACATTAAAAGGGCGTAACTCCATCTATTTTAACACGTCAATAATACCTTATTACTTGACGCTAGAACTACTATGAAAATCTAACAGACTATTTAGCTAAGTACACCCTCGGACCGGTTATCGGCCGGCTACCAATAAATCGTCCGGTGCGATCCACACGTATCATCACGCTTGCCTTCCGAGGGGCTGCCAGGGCATTTTTCATCGTCCACCCGCTTCCTGCTCAGCTGATTTACTAGCGGCGAGATAAAGCAATCTTTTGCTAAGCTGTGCCTGCTACTTAGTTTGTATACTGTTAGGTGTTTATGCTACAAAGTGTAGGTTGAAATATTGTTTGAGATTTTTGCTTTTATATCTCTTCCTCAAGTATCGAATCTGTTCACCAGTGCGTTGGAGGAAGTCTCTAAGATGCTAGAATGGTTTGCGCAGAGGATCAATATTAACGGCGAATACATCTAACACCTTCGCTTTGTTGATGATATCGTCATAATGGCAGAGGCACAGGAACGGTAACACCAGATGGTGCTTAGCCTAAACGTAGCCTCGCCGCGGGTTGGCTTCGGCATAAATTTGGATAAGACAAAAGTCACGTTCAATTCTCCCCCCGTCTTGCTGAGACTAATCCACTTCGAAGGGTCGGTTCTCGAAGTTGTGAAGGAGCGTTTGGAAAACTACGTTAAGTGTTTTAGTCGCCTATCCCGCAATGTTTGAAGAACACTTTAATCACTTCTACTTTTTGAATATCCCTACCTCCTCACTTTAGAATACAATACCAATTCTAATTTCAACTTTTTAGTAGTAGTTGTAATAGCAATCATGCCATTTAGTTTAAATAAGTTTTTATATTTTATTTATTTTTTATAAAGATTCCTAAATATTTTGTGAATGTTAGAACGTTGTAGACTGTTTATTGCACTTGTTAACAGGCGTACAATGTCCTCCCATACCTATTAACACTGTAATTTTAAAACATTGTAGAAAGCCAATTATTGTAAAAGAGTAACTGTAGAGTTTCTTGCCGGCTTTTCTCCATAGGAAACGACCAATGTGCCCCTAGGTTCTTACACTTCGCCCATGTAGGTTTATGTTTTGTAGTGTACATTTTAATTTTGACTTTAGGGGGCATAAAACATGCTACTGATGCCCTGCAAGCATTTGAAAAGAATTGAAAGAAGAAAATTGCTACAAAGGACAGTCATGGTTAACATTGGTATAACTACTAAGCTATGAATTTAGTTGACTAACTACAAATAAAATCTTATCATCACGCCTTCTTTCTGCGAAGGTTTTTTTTTTTTTTTTGGATGGGAAATCATCAATTAACCCACCCGCGTGTTCCTTCAGTTGCCCATGTGCCAGGGTCACGGTAATTCTTTCGAACAATCACGCGACCCCGGCAGGCCTGCGAAGGTTTGGGCACGGGTGTATCTATAGTGTACCCACATTTCGTCAGTTATGTTTAAGGCCCATGTAATAGGAGGCGAGCCTATTGCCATCAACTGCATGGACATTTAGACTCCGAGGTGCTACTGAGAAATTCCAGATAGATAAACCTGCCTGACCTCGGAATCGAACCCAGTATCTCAGCAGTAGCGCTGGCGACCACTAGACCAACGAGGCAGTCACTGAACAAATACTAACCATATTAAACTAACGTTTAGCAGAAGATTTTTATAGTTCAGTTCATAATCTTCTTCTACATTGAGGTACTTTGTTCCACTAATAATCTTATTGCATACGTTTCGTTTAATAAGTCAACCGCTGTAAACTTTGGTCAGACTTCCATCCCGATAAACCAAAATAACTTACGTATTTCCATACAAAGTTGCAGGAAAAACAATGTAGATCTAATACCGACCACCGACAATGCCATGTCATCTCATCTGTTCCCATGGGATAGGATCAGGTCTTGAGCAGCACATTCATCTGTTATGCCGATAACATTATACAGTATATCCTGATTTCCCCATGGGTTGGGTAGGTCAGGCTGTCCGTGTAACCAGAAATTCGCCATATCATGCCTAAACTGGTCCTGCGGATGATAAGCATAGTTAAACAAAAGTCGAGGTAGACAAGCAATACAAGAAGCCTGTACTATACAGAATTTTGGTCGCACAGATATTTGCACAAATTCTGAAATCTGAGTACAATTCTTTTTTATGCAGACCTGTTTATAGAATGTTTGCGCATAATTTTCATTAGTTCAGATTTGGAATTTTCGACAATTTGTCGTTGTCCAGTAATATTTAACCCCCGACGCAAAAAGAGGGGTGTTACAAGTTTGTAACGCCCCTATGTTGTAGCGATGTGTATCTGTCCCTGTAGCTCTTGAACGGGTGAACCAAATTGGATACGGTTTTATTATTTAAAAGTAGGCTTTGTAGTGGTGGTTCTTAGACATGTTTTATTTAAATTAGTTCTGCCTTTTTGAAAGCTGTTTCAACATGGCGATCCTTTGATCAAAACATTACTTACAACTTCTTATTAAACTTAAAGTTTCTTTTTACTTTTTTAGAGGTTTTTGTTTTGGTCAGGGGTTTTAAATTTTAGATTTAACTTTTTAGCTTATATCGTAATGAACCTCGGTAAGAATAGACGCATAACTAATAGTTTGGCGCCGACAAATACGTAGAAATACATGCAGATTTCACTGGCACACCGACACTTTTTGAACTGCTTTGTTGGCAGACAAAATTAGAAGTTGGATAAAAGTCTGTATCGTATGGAACCCACCATAAGTTGTATACCATATAAACTCATGTCAAAGTGCCTCAGCTGTTTACAATTATTATTATTATCTACATCTACTAAACACTCGGACACGAGAATGAGTTCTGATTCACGCAATTGATAGGTTGCCTACATTGTTAGGAATCAAGTGGTTGAAGGTTATTTCCCGTCTCATACAATTTCATGACGTTTCAGTATCAGAAACAGTTTAAAAACTATTCATCATCAGCAGCCTATAATGTTCCCACTGCTGGGACACAGGCCTCCTCTCGGTGAGAGGTAGTGGGCTATATCCACCACGAAGACCCAGGGCGGGTTGGTAGATGTCTTAGAACCAAAAATTCGATGACTCCTGTCGAATCGAATTTTTGGTTCTAAGACTGGTTGAAATGGTTTTCTCACGATGTTTTCCTTCAACGTTTTGAGAGCAGTGGTGATGAAATAGTTATACAAAGTGCCTGCTTGGGTTTGAACTGACGACCAGAGGAAAAACCTACTCAAAACGGGCATTTTAGTCGATTCGCACGAATTTACTTGTCCTAATCGCACTTTATTGCATAAATTTCAAAACATGCCAATTGCCTTATATGTATTTCGGGAGTTGTCGATTCGCGCACAAATAAATTAACTTAGTGAGAGGCGCTAAAAGAAAATAATATATTATATAACCACCTAAGTACACATTATGGTAAAGCAATAGTAGTACACATTATGGTGTTATTTATATATATTATGTACGTATTTAGAAATATATAAGTATATTTATCAGTTGCTTGGTTACCATAGTACAGGCTCCGCCTAGTTTGGGATCAGATAACGTTGTGTTGGTTGTCCCAAGATATTATTATTATAATAAAGAATTGAGTATTGAGTATAAAAGTGTCGATTCGCCCGAATCGTGAGAGTAAAACCATGCGAATCGTCTAACAAGCCCTCAAAACACAGCACTAAAATAAACCAAACAATAAACCAACAATCGACGCACTGAAAACAGTGTAAACCAGTTTTATTCCAATGTATTCCAAAGCTAAAGCTACACTTACGCATCTACCAATGTACCCACATTTTAATCTTCCCAAAACAGGCTGGGTATCTTACCGAGAGCAGCGCGACCCGATGCCGATAGCCCGGTTTGCGCACAATTGTCGCATCTGACCAGCTATTGTGTTATGGGAACACAACCTTAATTGCCACTCCGAATAAATTAAAACAAGAATGCTATCGCATACGGCTTGTACCGCTTAGGGGTACTAATGTTACTGTGTATTTGTACACGTACTTCGGTTTTAGATAGTGTAGTGTATGTTGTTGAATAGACCGGTGGTTCTTGCACAGTTTATTGTGAAAATTTAGTTTATTATTTTGATTCCGTTGAAACAAAAGGTTTTATCTTCTCCCAAACTCTCAATCTGGTGTCAACGTGACCTTTTCTGTGTATAAGATTTCATGCAGCGTCGTGGTGAGAGTAGTCATTCAAAAGGTGGTAGTGATCCTGACTGGCAAGGATAAGCATCAATGTGCCTAATTAATTAAAACACAACATGAGTCTGTGTGCATGTGTTTCTCTCCTATTTATGACTTTCGACTTATGATGTTCCCCCTTACGTCTTATGGTGGCACTTCACATCGCTATTTCTGTTCTGTTGTGTATGTCTCTTATTTGCCCAAATACGATGATACTCAATTTGCTCATATTTGCTTTTTTTTCCACGATATGACCAATACGCATTACAAACACACTCGTATCCACGGGTTTTCGGTTTTTGGTCACATAATACAGAATTTGGCAAACACGCAACGATATAACTCATGACGAGATTTGAACGGTTATTCAGACTTCTATACTATATTTAGCGGTGAAGTACCACCATTATGAAAAGATCCGATGATTTAATTCGTGTCCAAAGACGACCTAAGCAAAATCTAGATTCTAACGAGTTACCGCTACTGTCCTGAAAGTAGTACGGTCTATGTGAAAGGACTATAGTAACTATAGCAATAGCAACCTCCTTTCTAACTATGTTACAGTAGTCATAATTTGCGTGTAATCTCGTAACACTAACTATGAAACTTATTGACTTCCCACTCTATATTCCTACACGCTCGTAGCTCTGCCACAAATCCTGCGCGCGCGCAAACAGTTATAACACAAATTAGATAGGGGGCAGAAGATCCAATCTTGGCCACTGACGTATAAATTGTGGCTTTAAGCGCCAGGACTTTGCGTTTCAGACGTTTTAAAGCGTCCTAGCGTTTTTAAGTGGCGGTGCTTGGGGGAGGCCTATGTCCAGCAATGGACGTCTTTCGGCTGAAATGATGATGATGATGATGAAAAGCTTTGTCGAGTTGAGATTCTAACAAGTGATAGATTTTGAGCGACTATGAAGGCTGGCACGTTCCGTAGTAGTACCAGTATAGTCAATATAATAATTCGCTACACTTTCCCACAAGTTCCCACAAGTGGTAATCGCTTTCAAAGCATTTTGAAGAGGATTAACATAAGCTTTTCGATAGTTCATGTCAAACCAATATATTTTTGAGGCTTTCCATCATCGTTAATCATCATTCGTTATCCCTACGTAATTATTACTTTATTTTCTTTCAATAAATAAGAATCGTATTTTTTTTAAATAAATTTTGAATCAAAACGCGTAGGGTCGAGGGCATTTTGACATTTGGCACCCTCGAAAACCATGACAATGATAGATAGTATGATTTTTAAAATAAAATTTGCAGCCGCCATATTGGAATATCACGTTAACCTCAACAATGCCTTCAGCACCCTCAACAGCCATGAAAACTATCAAACTCTCTCTTTTTATTATATACACATATTAAAAATTTGCATGGAGGTAGCGTAGCGCGATTTCGTTACATGATTTCTGTAAATGTACTGTAAGTTGCATTACAGAACTTTGTTCCAAAACAAGTGTAATAAATAAATAATAGTTTAAAAAAACTAAAAAACACGCTTCCATGGAAAACCAAACTAAAAAGTACAAAATAATGGAAAAAAAGCGTGGGGTGCTTTTAAGGTATTTTTTTATTGATATCAGGCACCCCACGCTTTTTTTCCATTATTTTGTACTTTTTAGTTTGGTTTTCCATGGAAGCGTGTTTTTTAGTTTTTTTAAACTATTATTTATTTTCTATTTTTTAGGGTATTTCGAATTTTGAGACGTATGTCAGCGTAGTTTGTGACAGTTTTTTTGCTGTCCTGGTAACCCTGGCAAGGATAATGGCACAAATTTATGAAATTATTGCATTGTCATCAGTCCTTGACAGGTGTGCAAAGTTTGAATGAAATCTGGTCGTTTAAAGTGGGTCAAAATCGCACTATAAGGAGTCGGTTACAAACAAATATACAAACATACAAATATACAAACATACAAACATACAAACATACAAGTGAAGCTAATATAAAGCGTGTAATAATACGGGGGTACGGAAGCGCGCGGACGCATTCCTTAACTGGAGTGAATAGTAGACCTTCTACGTCTTTCTTTTCTTGTGGTAATTCCTCGTTGTTTGGCCAGCTAGTTAATTGAAATGCGTGTAAATATTCGCTGCCTTGGTTCTCTTATGAAACAGGCTTATTAAGGGCACTGTCGCTGTCTACACCAATTCTGCGTTTGTTTTATAATATGCATAATATTTACGTTTAGTATGACTTGTTGGTTATCATTTATTAAATGTTGTAAATTGTAGGACTGCCTCGTTGTAAAGGTCGCAAGCGGTACTTCTGAGCATGAGGTCCTGCAGGGTTTAATTCCCGGGTCGGCAGAGTGTAATTGGGTTTTTCATCACGAATTCCCAGTCATAATCAGTCTATATTGTCCCCATTGCTGGGACATAGACCTCTTCTTGGTGAGAAGAAATGGGCTTTAATTTACCACGCGGGCTGGATGTCACATATGTAACCCTAACTACCCAACCACCCCCCCCCCCCCCATTTCACGTGTATTTTTTAGTACCTACAAAGAATCTTAAGTTTTTCTAAATATTTATAAAATAATGGTAAAAGTATACGATATATTAGTACACCCCCTCCCCCTTGAGATATTTCGTGATTTTTTATGGACCCCTCCCCCCACGTTCGAGCCTCACGTGATTAATGGACAGCCCTATAGGCTCGCCTCCTACCATGGGACTTATAAGTAACTGTCGAAATGTGGGTATACTATAGGTGGACCTCTCCTCTTTGGGAACTCAGGCGTTATGTTTTGTGTAATTTTTTTGTGGTCATGCTTTTTATTCTATTTTTTGAAGTGAAAACTTCTTTAGCGGCGTTGAGCACTTTTTCTGTAATGGGTATAAAATCTTAAACTCGCGTCAGGACACGTGACCTGATCGAAAAAGCGTAGGACGGATGGAGAGTAGACAGCTATCCCCTCTCTACGGCGCGGCGAAAATGTATGCCTGGGCCTACTGTTTCGTTTAGGCGGCGCAGGGCGCTTGCGCGAATGTTCGTCTATGTTACAGCGTGCCACGCGCATCCATGGATGGTGACAGCTGATGGCTCGACCGTCTGTGTAGTGATCACATTGTTGTGTATTCGTAAAATTCGTGAATATAAAGTGCTTAAAATATGGAAATTGAACAACAAATTATTCCCTAACCATTCCAAAATATCAAACATGCTCAACGTTAATAATCAAGTTTTCACTTCTGCCGGCACTCCCGGAGTGCAATTTTTTTAATGGTGTTTTTTCTTAGCAAAGCTGGAATGTACCTATCACGAACATAGGGCCAATTACTTAACATACTAACAGTGGGAATGACTTTCGTTTTGACAGTTCAACAACATTCATTGCGTTATTTACGTTGTTGAGCAGATAATTTTTCGGACATAAGAAGCAATGTATTAGCAATGCCCTTCAAAATGATTCAGATTGAGATAGATCGTGTGTTACGCAATAAGAATGATGTATGAACGCAAACGAAGCAATTTGAGTAGGAAAGGATCTATTAGAAATCGGTCTAGGTCACTCTTTTTAAAAAAGGAAACACTTATAGCTATAAGAAACTAATATAGTTTATTTAACTTTTTACAATTATTATCAATTATTGGGGTTATTGTAGTGAACGAGAAAGCATTTTTAAAGCTCAAAAGCGCTGTTTGAGAGCTATATTTGGCCTCAAAGTTACTGACAGTAATTGTGTGCCTATATTTAAGTTTCAGAAACTATTAACTTTCCCATGCCTCTATATCCTCGAATTAGCAATATTTGTTAAAACAAACCGTAATTTATTTGCCACATTAACAGAAACCAGAAAACGGAGTACATCATTAAGATCACAATATCAGAATTTACTTCACACAGGCACATTTAAAAGGAGTTTATTAAAAAAAAATGTAATTTGTATGGCTCCTGTTGTCTTTAATAAAATTCCCGATCATATGAAAACCTTGCCCTTGATGAAATTTAAAAAATGTTTTACTGAATTACTTCTAGATAAATGTTATTATTCTATTCAGGATTTCCTAAATGATACATCTTAATAACCTTTTTTGATAACTTGTATAATAATTATTGTGTTCGCATGCCAACAAGGCAGAATGTACACGGTTCTTTATTATGTTATTTACGATCCTATTTGTATGTACTTGCATTCAAAGCAAATAAAGTATATTTTATTCTATTCTATTCTATCGTGAGTGCAGCACACGAGTGCACGGGATGAAGGATGGAAGACGACTGACTGGATGAGTAGGATGGGTGTATGAGGAGTCGAGGAGTGATGTGTCAGCACTCTCACGGGAATGCAGCATAAGCTGCCAGCTAAGCCGGAAAGAGTACATTGGATGGGTATAACAGATCGTAGCAGGTGACGTTTTGTGTTATCTGCCCAACCACAGATGTCAAAGATAAAGAAGAAGATTCTTCTTTATCTTTAAATAGTACTATATAAAACAAAGTCGCTTCCCGCGTCTGTACGCTTAGATCTTTTAAACTACGCAATGGATTTTAATGCAATTTTCACCAATAGACAGACTGATTCACGATGAAGGCTTATAAGTACCTATAATACGCGAGCGAAACCGCTGGTAAAAGCTAGTTTAAAATAACTCGTTTGAATTTGATGTCGATTCTCTAAATAACAAGGTGAAATCGAATGACAGGTTTATTCCTCCTATTAGTATGCCTACCATTTTATGCTTTTCTCGTTTTACTTTTAAGATGATTTATATGATAAGTATAATTTAATAATATAAAGATATTTACTCATCTAACTGCAGGGTTGTACAAATGTACCTACCTACCTACTCAATTATAGTTTTTAATTCAAAACGGCTATGATTTTTGTTATTTCCAGGGCCGGATTTGGGGGAGGGCAACCGGGGCTAGAGCCCTGGGGCCTCCACAAGTGAGGGGCCCCCACAATGAGAATTAAAAAAAAAGGAACATGTTACCACTAACTACTAAGAATGATTTATTCTTTTTATTTAATTATATTGTTGTTAAATATTAAAAAAAAAACAATTTAACCATATTCGTTCTCGTCAATCTATCAAACACCAATATATCACACAGCCCTGATAAATGTGTACTATTTTCCATAATTATTCGGTTAAGTACGCCCGTGACGGAATGGGGTAATGCTTACCAATAGGCTCAAAGGTTCAGTGTTTGATTCCTCGTTGTAGCATTTTTTTTTTCTTATAAAACGGTCATGTTGAATATAAATTGATAGTTAAAAAAAAAATTGTCTTGTAATAAATTATTGAAACACTACAATTCAAAAATTGATTCACCAATTTGGAAAATCATTAGGGGCCTCCACTCCTTTGTTGCCCCAGGGCCTCCAGACCTCTAAATCTTGCCCTGGTTATTTCACTTTATAACTGACTAGCCCGTGACTTCGCCCGCGTTAAATTACGTCTATAAGCTTCTCGCGCTATTACTGCATTTTGGCTTAAGGTTAACGTGGACGCTCACAATGGGCCTTATTAGAAGGCTGAAATTCACCCAAAGGACGATGGAGAGGGCTATGCCTGGAGTTTCCCTACGCGATCGAATCAGAAATGAAGAGATCCGTAGGAGAACCAAGGTAACCGACATAGCCCGAAGAATTGCTAAACTGAGGTGGCAGTGGGCAGGGCACATTGCTCGCAGAACAGATGGCCAATGGGTCCGAAAGGTTCTGGAGTGGCGACCGCGTACCGGAAGACGTAGAGTTGGAAGGCCTTCAATAAGGTGGACCGATGACCTTGTGAAGGCCGCAGGAATCTGCTGGATGCGGGAGGTACAGAACCGGTCGAAGTGGCGGAGCTTGGGGGAGGCCTATGTCCAGCAGTGGACGTCTTTCGGCTGAAATGATGATGATGATGAGCTTAACGTTCTTTTTATTCGGCTCCTACTGTCATCACAGCATAAACATCTTTATTTAACACCCATAACCTCCCTCAAGAATTGGGTTATCACACACAATTTTTTTTTTTCAATTCCAACTGTGAGTTACAGAATTTACCCCCTGCATACATACATACAAAGTATACAAACAAACAAATTCCACGTGTTAATATATTAATAGCTTCTGTTCGCGACTTCGTCCGCGTTAAATTTCTTGTTTCCCTTCCCGTTGCGTTGAATCGCCTACCCGTGCGATTTTACCCGTTATTGCAACATTTTTCATTACTGCTCCGCTCCTCTTGATTGTAGCGTGATGTTTTATAGCTTATAGCTTTTCTCAATAAATGGGCTACCCAACACAAAAAGATTTTTTCAATTCCGACCAGTAGTTCCTGAGATTAGTGGGTTCAATCAAACAAACAAACTCTTCAGAAAGAATTTTTCAATTCCGACCAGTAGTTCCTGAGATTAGTGGGTTCAATCAAACAAACAAACAAACTCTTCAGCTTAATAATATTAGTGCAGATATACATAGACGATATATCTATATATATAAAAATGAATCCCTATTTCCCTTGGTCACGTCATCACGCGTGAACGGCTGGACCGATTTCACTTTTTTTGTTGTTGTTGTGTTTGTAATTGTCAGGAGAAGGTTCTTATGAAAGAGAAAAAATAAAAAATTGCGCGGAAAATTAGAAAATTTAAAAACACTTATTTCAGAATACTTAACAACCATATAATAGGACAATGTAAACTTTTTTAATGTAACATTATGACATTTGACAGAATTGACAGAATGCGTGCTCAAATATCATCAAAGAGACAGGACAACGTCTGTCGGGTCAGCTAGTATAATAATAAAACAACAAAACACACATACTATTATTGGTTATCAAAACAGTAAGTAGTAAGCTAAGTTAGAGAGCTTAATATGGCCCGGTATCTGATTGTTTTCGAGATGCTGGCCCAATTACAAACGTAAACCTAAGGCAAGCACGGCGATTAAATTAAACACATGTTGTGTCACATGTGTCACATGTTGTGACCAACAAAATTATATCCTTTTCTTTCTTTTTTTTTTTTTTTTTTTTATATACACATTGACATTGATAATTTTTATATATACAATGACATGAATATTTACTTTGTTAAGTATCATATTGTTTTAATTATTGTGAATGTGAAGTCTATGTGTGTCTTTTTTTTATTTTGTTTTCTTTCTTTCTCAGTAATCATGATCTGGCAGTTTGAGTAATTTATGTGGCCTACCCGAATGTCCTTTCTTTGGTATTGTTCGTCACAGCGTTGGGCTCCTTATGTTCCGAGTTGAGCTAAATGATTACTGACAAATGCTTGCACTGACTGGACAGGTCCACTCAATCTGTGTGGTTCTTTCCTCAAAAGACCATTTCAGTCACCAATCTACATGGTCTTCACATGTTGTGACCAACAAAATTATATCCGTTTCTTTTTTTTATATACACATTGACATTGATCATTTTTATATATACAATGACATGAATATTTACTTTGTAAAGTATCATATTGTTTTAATTATTGTGAATGAGAAGACTATGTGGGTCTTTTTTTTTTTTTGCTTTCTTTCTTTCTCAGCTATCATGATCTGGCAGTTTGAGTAATTTATGTGGCCTACCCGAATGTCCTTTCTTTGGTATTGTTCGTCACAGCGTTGGGCTCCTTATGTTCCGAGTTGAGCTAAATGATTACTGACAAATGCTTGCACTGACTGGACAGGTCCACTCAATCTGTGTGGTTCTTTCCTCAAAAGACCATTTCAGTCACCAATCTACATGGTCTTCACATGTTGTGACCAACAAAATTATATCCGTTTCTTTTTTTTATATACACATTGACATTGATCATTTTTATATATACAATGACATGAATATTTACTTTGTAAAGTATCATATTGTTTTAATTATTGTGAATGAGAAGACTATGTGGGTCTTTTTTTTTTTTTGCTTTCTTTCTTTCTCAGTAATCATGATCTGGCAGTTTGAGTAATTTATGTGGCCTACCCGAATGTCCTTTCTTTGGTATTGTTCGTCACAGCGTTGGGCTCCTTATGTTCCGAGTTGAGCTAAACGATTAGTGACAAATGCTTGCACTGACTGAACAGGTCCACTCAATCTGTGTGGTTCTTTCCTCAAAAGACCATTTCAGTCACCAATCTACATGGTCTTCACATGTTGTGACCAATATTATGTCTGGACTTTTAAAAGAGACTGTGACCTCTGAGTTTGTTTCGGCCTTTCTTCTCAGAGTAGTCAGTTAGGAAACGCCGAACTCATCTAGTTTAAAAAAAAAATATCATTGACATGTAAAAGTGTTTGTACAAACCTACTTACAGAAATAAAATCATTTATCATTTAACAAGAACTTATATACAAATTAGGAGGTATAATATTATTTTAATCAAACATTACAATATAATATTATGTAGATAGTAAAGTCAGATAAATTAAATGTTAAGCAAAAGAAAGACTAACATCTTAATTTGTTAGTATATTTTTCTTATTATTGACGTGACAACGTCTTATAAATTGGTTTGCCGGGTGACACTTCAAGAAACTGCGTTACGCTCCGCTCACGTTATGCGCTCACAATGAGAGCGAGTGAGAGGCACGCGTCCCTTCCACTCGGGCATGGTTAGCCCGCCTAAGAGCGAGAGAGACAGAGCGAGAGAGAGAGAGTGAGAGAGATAGGCATACACACCGGTTCATGTCTTGCGCTTCTATTGTGATTTTAATATTCACATTAAAATTATTTTACCACTCAAAGTCGTTGTCACGTAAAACTTTCGCCCGTATACCGACTTTACAGGCAACCAATTTTTTTGTTTATTGATTTAAATCTCCCTTTCTTTCTCTCTTGGGTTATTTCTTCTCCATCCGCTTAGACCAAGTTCGCACGGCCGTAAAAATATCGCGTCGGTATTTTATAGCGCACTGGATTTTCAACTCTCGGTGTAGAACCGAGCATTGAGAATCCAACAGTGCATTCCCCAATATGGCGGGTTTTGCCATAATAACCATGCTTGGAACGTGGGTTGGCGATCGCAATATGATGGTAAAATGCATAGAGAACGCTGCTGCCAATTCTCTAGTAAGTCCCTAAGTCGCCTTTTCGGACACCCACGGGAAGAAATGGGGTGGCGGTATTCTTTACGTCCGGCACCATTGTATTCAGTACGAGATAATGCAAAATGACCAATGTAGGTAATGTAGTTAGTTGACACGTTTTATATTGAAAACCATGACATAAGCTAATAATAGAATTGACCAGATACGATTGAGAAATAAAACCAAACAGAATCGAGGGCAAAACCCAAACTACTCACGCATAACCTTTGATGCAGAACAACAGAAAAAATAATGTAATCTGAACGAAAAAATGTCACAAGTAGGCGTAATAAAATGAATCGATGCCCAAACAATTGTAATGAACCTGTCCACAATGCTCGGATTGTCACACAAAATAACAAAAGAAACAACAGTCCACTCTTAAGTGGCCCGCACTACGATAATCAATCTAGTTTTACATCTGATTAGGTGCAAATTACAACACAAATAGACCAGTCACGATCTAAATGCTTGACGAAAAAAATGACTTAACTTTTTGTTAAACATCTGCGCAAAAACGACCTACAGCCGTAGGCAGCATGAGCTACAATCGTTTGAAATAGGAATCCAATACAAACATTCTGCCCTAAAACGATGTTATTCCTCAAAACGTTTTATCAACCACGTAATGTTTACATAATTTAGATTTCTAAAATTAGAACAGTAGAGTTCAAAAATGCTTCGT
Source organism: Aporophyla nigra (assembly GCA_947507805.1). Classification (NCBI taxonomy): domain Eukaryota; kingdom Metazoa; phylum Arthropoda; class Insecta; order Lepidoptera; family Noctuidae; genus Aporophyla; species Aporophyla nigra. The sequence continues at coordinate 6,908,833 of OX382305.1, forward strand.
TGTTGCCAGGTGTTACGTTCCTATGGTTCACGCAACAACAGTGTCTTTGCGCTTACGTCAAGGTGACATGAGATGTTAATACCTATTGTATTGGTGCTAAACATCCGTGACCTTACGACGTACAAAGTTCACTAAGTGCAGGAGGCACGATTTACCCACACGGGCGAACACTATTATACTTAATTATAATGCTACTGAATTAAAACGTCGGAAAATTGTCGGAAAATTCGCTACGCGCTTTATCATCTGCACTCGCCTATGTAAACATATAATGACTGTTACGTCTGTGTGAGTGCAAAATAACGTAATTAACCCGTAAAGGTCAGATTTAGTTAATAATAAACTGATGACTGAACCTCTGTTCCGTCAAAACAATGGCGAAGATGGACGTTTGAAAGGCATTTTCTGAACAGCCCTAAAAGAGCAACACTGATAAGTTGCGGGGGCACAACAGGTAGGCAGCATACATACGCACATGACATGTGACCAAGTGTGATTACTGACAAACACAAAAGAGTATCACCTGTAGAGCGTCTCGCACACACGCACACACGCACGCTCGCGGTCATAAATCTGAACAACACGAACAAAATGGTGCACGCACACACGCGGCGCGGTTCACCTGAGTAACCTCCACATAGGGTCGCGTGCGAGTTCATTTGTAGCACACTGTTGCGTTTTCACCTGTTGAGCGGCGCGCGTGTGTGGGTGCGCGCGTAGTGTTTCAGTTGGTCGGTCTGTTTGGCGCGCTTTGGTCGTATCGTCTTGCTGCGGATATTCCGCGCTTCGTACCCACGTGTGCGCACTGAATGCTAATTGACTGTACTGATAAGTGCGCGCTGACATTTGACTGGCGATAACATTGTGCCTATGTCCTGGTGAAACCATTGTTTAGCCATTTTTTTTGTTTTTTGCTCTTATTGAATGACAGAATTTTCGTTAAGTGGACAGTGACAGAAAGTGTTTACAGTGACTTTGGACGTATCGTTATCCAAACTGAGGAATATTTCGACCGAAGAATACATTTGGAAATACATAAAAGGTATGTTTTTGTTTTTCTGGGTTATTTGTTTGTGAATTCGGTCCAAGTTACAAATGTTATTGCAAATGCAATGTTGCTTTACCTCATCTTAGTTGTAAATACATCGAGCGGTTTTGATTAGCATGTAATCCTTAACAATTTATAGCACGACATGGCATATAATTACGGTCGTATTTCATTGAAATATCTCTAATGTCATATTTATATGACATCAATTGAATTAATTAATAAGCTATAAATTGGCTGGAGTCGGCCTAGTGTGACAGGGGTAGGCTTTTAATAGGGCTCCAATTGATTTTAATGGTGTAATAAATTAGTGACGATCAATTACGAAGTTTATTGCACAAGTTTATAATCCCTCTAATTGGAGTGATATTTATATTATGACTATTGGTTTACTATTCATCCTTGTGGATGTCTAAATAAGGTAGTTGTTTACGAATATAGTTTAGTGGCTCGCCAATATTACTACCTACCTACTGCTAGACAAGTAAAAGACTAGATAAGTAAAATACTAGTTAAGTAAAACACTACGTAAGTAAAAGAGTAGATAAATAAAAGATTACGTAAGTAAAAGACTAGATAAATAAAAGTATTTAAGGTGGATGCGCTAAGGTAAACAGCAAAATTAACATATCCTTCCGTTTTTTACTATTTGCAGGGCAGTGTTAGATTGTATGTTGATTAAAATATTATTCGTCACTGTAACTAATATGGCTTTACTTAATCAATTCAACCCTTTAATTTCATTCCATCCCATTGAATAATTTTCTCATGAAAAAGTTCTTCAATGTGATTAAATTTACTTAGAGGGCTGTATTGATAATATTAATGATTATAATTGTGGAAATACATACCTGTTACGTCGAACCATATTTTGTCCAATATACAGTATTACGCTGCGCTGCAAAATTGCAAAAAAAACGTAAGTAAATTTGTTTTTCGCGGGCTACTTTGGCGCCTTACACTTTAAGAAAAGTATTGTTACAAGCGTTTTTTTTTCTGCTACACTGTATATAGAACATTTTGGTGATGTCCTCTAATATAAGAAAATTCTGTTAGTAGTATATTTCTGTAGGTGTAACTCATTTAGACCGACTTGCATCTCACATCACTAAAATCGTTTAGCGGTAACCGATTGTCAAACATCGCTCTATTTCTGTGAATTGATTGAAGTCGACAGAGACGGAATGATGTTTTAATTATTATGTTTAACGCTAAATTTGTTTATATAGTAAGTTTTTGGTCAAAGCAGGCTTTAGACTGTAGTGAATTGGCTCTAAATAAATATAAAAATTGTAAGTCATTTAATTTAGCACCGATAGTTAGCTGTGATGTTAAATAATGTCTTACAGCGTTTTACATGGTTTCGCCAATTATTATTTTTGCATTTTTGAAAATTGTTAAAACTAGATTTTTTCATCCTTTTAGTTATTTTAACGAAAAAGACGGTATGTTAATTAGTACCTACTTAATCAAGAACAGTAATTTCTTTCAACATCGGTCGACTTTTTTTTTCTCGTAGCTATAACAGCCGTAGCCTCCACATGTACTCGAATACTCATGTGTTTTTATTTTCGAATTAACAATATCTCTTATGCCTAGTTTGTTAGTCAGCTGCTTACAAATCGCAAATCTTTACCAATGATGAAGCGTAGTCTTGGTTGCGCAAAAAGCTACGTAGCTCAAATTTCGTAGCACAATCTACATAGCGTATTCTACGTGGCGTAGGAGAGTCTGCTGTCTAATGTATCTTCACTGCTTGTAAAATTGATAAAAATACAACATGCACATTAATGAATAGGTACGTGTCAGTGACATAACAATTCAAGCCCTTGTTTTTCCTAGCTTTAATTTTCAAACAGTACGTATGTACTGTTTAAAAATTTCAGTAGGTACTGCTGAAATCCGTAGGGATTTCTGACGTCAAATTCGTCCTTCTGTCCTTAATTAATAATAAATAATTTTGCTTGAGTTCTAATTAATTTAATTTGTCTCCTGGTATATTAAGCTCCTTTCATTTTCAAACTGACGATTCAAATAAAAAGAACACTGTTTTAACCCTTCAATGACTACAGCTTATCTAATATGTAAAAAACTGACGTGAAGTGAACCTGAAGTGAGGTGTCAATCCCTAGTGTCAGAAAGAATGACAGCTCACTTCGAACTCACTTCCCCTGTTTTTTTTTTTACAGAATAGATCGCCAGGTCTATCTTTCATACATCACCAGTTGAAAGAACATATAACCATTAATTCCACATATTATTGAATAGAGACACCGCAGTCATTACGAAGAATTAATATCTTACATATTTTCCTTAGTCATAAAACCTTAAGGAGGTAATATTATGTAGGTATTTCTTCTACGTCATCGATCGCTTACTATTGTAATTGGCTGTAATTGGTGGGCCACTGAAGTACGTCAGCGTGAGAACAGTTACAATTAGAGTCGTTATTGAAATGTGATGGGTTGATTGGCTGTTTACACAGTGGCCCAGGATTTCTGGAAGATTATAAGAAGCATATAATATTCCTACTGCTGAGACATAGGCCTGTTCTGTGTAGGAGAGCGGAGTGGGCCATAAAACAACACGCGGGCTTGGTAGAGTTTCAAAATTGGTAGTTTTATACGCATTTGACAATTATAATACGAACTGAGCTATTTTTTAAAATTATAATTTACAAATAAGTTATAATTATAATAATATCTTAGGACAACCAATACAACGTTATCTGATCCCAAACTAGGCAGAGCCTGTATTATGGTAACCAGACAACTGATAAATATACTTATATATTTCTAAATATATACATATTATAGATAAATTACACCCAGACACAGAACAAATGACTGTGCTCATCACACAGTATTTGTCCTGGGTGGGAATCGAATCCACGACCTCAGTCTTAGCAGTCAGGGTAACTAACCACTAGACTAACAGGCAAGCTACCTGTGTAGGTATTTTTGCCCTAACAATTTAAGGAGTTTGCAATATCGCTGAAAACTTTGGCAACCTTGATTTTGATAGAAATAATAGGTTGGGGAAAAAGTTTCTTCGCATTTTTTAAGAAAATTCAAAACATTTTTTAATAAAGTTTATTTACATTTAACTAAAGTATGTAGGTACCATTTTGTTCGATAACTTTTTGCCATCTTGTAGGTAGGGACATGATCCCATTGCTATAAAAATTTTGGGACTTCTGGTCAAAATACCGCGACAAGTGGTTTTGGCAGTCCTCTCGTGATGTTAACCTGACACTGCCTAAAGAATTCTGAAGAGACCGAAACAGGTGGAAATCTGAAGGTGCAAGGTCAGGACTATACTGCGGATGCATTAACACCTCCCAGCCAAACTCTCTTAATTTTTGTTGGGTGGCTAAAGATGTGTCAGGTCTAGCGTTATCATGATGAAAAACCACACCCCTTCTGTTGATTAATTGCGGCCGCTTTCTCTCAACTTCTTGCTTTAATCTCATCAGTTGTTCGCAGTAGAGTTCAGAATCGATGGTCCTGCCTGGTGTTAACAGCTCATAATGAATAATGCCCTTCCAATCCCACCACACACACAGCATCACCTTGTTGCGAGTTAACCCGGGTTTCGCCACAGTCTGTGAAGCCTGACCGGCCTTTGACCACGACCTTTTTCGCACGTTCTTGTCATACGTGATCCACTTTTCATCACCAGTTATCAGCTTCTTCAAAAATGGTTCGGTTTCATTACGTCGTAATAAAGAATCACAAATGAGTACACGGTTCATTAGGTTTCTTTCAGTGAGCTCGTGAGGTACCCAAATGTCGAGCTTTTTTGTGTACCCAGTTTTTTTCAAATGCGCCAAAACTGTTTTGTGGTCAATTTCCAGTTCTTCAGCTACGTCGTAACTACTGGTATGCCGATCTTGCTCCACTTTTTCAAAAATGGCATCCATTTTATCCGTAATAGGGCGACCAGAGCGACGTGCATCTTTGACATCAAAATTTCCGGATTGAAAACGCTTAAACCAAATTTGTGCTACTCTCACAGACACTACACTAGGTCCATAAACATCGCAAATTTTTTTCGCGGCTTGCGTTGCATTTTTACCTTTTTTGTAGTAAAATTTTAAAATGTATCGAATTTCTTCATTAGATTCACTCATCTTGACGGTACGAAAAACAAATGAAAATCACACATTTTCCTAATTTGAATTTGGAATTATGTTCTTTAAAATTTAAACTTTCAATGATACCAAAACCAGCCAGATACAAATAGTATAGCCAAGGAGATTTTATTACAAGTTCATACATACTATAATGCGAAAAGACTTTTTCCCCAACCTAATATGAATTATTTGGTTAGTTGTAAAAATTAAATAAACAATATTTTAGCTAAAATTTAATCTCACCATTATTAGGGTTCCGTTGCCAAATGGAAAAAAACGATGGCTGGACTGTGTGAATGATGATCTGGATAGAAAGGGGGTGACTACCGAGATGACAACTAATAGAGAGATATGAAAGAAAAAGGCAAGTTGCAGCAGTGGCATGCATAGCATATAGGCCTCGAAAAATCACCATAAGTCTGTCAATTAGGTTTAAACGTGTGTCCTGAAATTATTAAGAAACTAATTAAATTATTATTTATTTGTTTAACCTTTTATGCACACAATATAAACAGACACGAAGAAAGGAACAGAAAAATATGTACAAAAGTAAAAATGAGGGTCCTTTGTTCAAACTAGGCTGAGAGTCAGCACTTTTTGAACGTCAAAGTTACATAAGACAGTCCCCCAAAACGCCCGCCCTTCACCACTTCCTAGTGCTTTAGCTGGGAAGAAGAAGTGGTGCTACAAACTCCCCAGCAGCACAGCTGTCTGTTATATCTAAAAGAAACCTGCGTTTGCCTAGACAAGAACAGGCGGCCTAGTACCTTCCTATACAGAAAGAAATGCACGCCACTGTGTTATAATGACCCTAAATAAATTGGGATAAGGATAGGAATAGTGATAGATATTCAATAATATTCTTATAATTAGTATGGGAACCGAAATCAAACCAGCATCATTACAGTCCCAACCAATTCTTAAATTATAAAGATAATATTCAAAATAAGACATTCATGAATCAAACCGAAGGACGGCCAACATGGACCATTATGTAAAGGTGTCATTACCAGCTAATTAGTGAGACGTCAGCTGTCAAATGTAAGTCAAAAATGTCATGTTTTTTTTTCTTTTTACACGTTAAGTGTAATGAATTGTTGCCACTGTCAAAACTTTTGTTAATGAGAGTTAGTGAGAGTTGAGACATGTGTTTTACTTACGCTTTTAAGGTTAACAGAAAGTTAGGCTGTGTAAGGCAGTTTTTTTAGAAATTGCCTTCATTTTTTTTTAAGTCAACCTACATGAATTGAAATGAAAAACGTTTTCTACCTGAATACGGGGCTTTTGGCCATATGGTATGAGTGCATTCTATATGGTTTTTTTTTTTGTAGAATAAACAACTTTTCTTTCTTTCGATGAGGAATTATTTTTCAGAATGGACAGAATTTCGTTTCGAGTTCGGAACCAAACTTCGATATTCGGCCGAAACGCGGTTCAAATGCCGAATATTTCATACACAAAAATACTAAAATAATTCCAGTTTAGACTAAAATATGATAATAAAAGAAAACCAATAAAATAATATCATAACAATTTATTTATTGTTTGTTAGTTGTTATTTAATTAACAATAAAATGTATTTTTAACATTTTCAGAATTTCGACAATGTGGAAATTCAAATATTTAGCGCTAAAAATAATGATTTGTTTTTTTTTATGAATAAATTCGTAACATTTACAGAATTTTGGCGTTTTAACATTGAAAAATATTTTTTAGGAGAGTATCTGAAATAAATTATTTGGAAGGAAAGTAATATGAAAAGTTTCAACGGGAATCGAACCCTAATGGTTCGATTAGTCTGCAGCAAAAGGTTTTTACTTTCTACGAATCCTATCAACTAACTGGCAGTTGTTGAGATTCGTAGAAAATAAAAACCCTATAACAAGTTCCAGTATCTTATATATGCTGCAGGAATTACATGAATAAATGAGATAGTGGTAAATTCATTATGACGACTGGGAAAATCACTTTACGCACCTTTTATTACGTTCACTTTCCTGAAAGGTATAGGAAAGTAGCAAGGTATGAAAAAAAAATCTAAAGTATTTATTGACTGACCTGTTAGTCTAGTGGTTAGTGACCCTGACTGCTAAGACTGAGGTCGTGGGTTCGATTCCCACCCAGGACAAATGTTGTGTGATGACCACAATCATTTGTTCTGTGTCTGGGTGTAATTTATCTATAATATGTATGTATTTAGATTTGTTAACTGGTTTACCATAGTACAGGCTCTGCCTAGTTTGGGATCAGATAACGTTGTGTTGGTTGTCCTAACATATATTTATTATTATTTTATTACATTAAAATATGGATAAGACTCGGAAAGCACGTTAAGCCGTTGATCCCGACTGTTCTTCGTTGGTCTTTAACAGTCCTTACGGGTCTTTAGAAGCCCGAAATTCTCACAACCAGTCTTACCAATGGGTATCGTATTACCCAGTAACTGGGTTGTGGACATCAGAGAGGCAGTTGCTCCATGGAAAATTCTGGTATTCAGCTGCATCCGGTTAGACTGGAAGCCGACCCCAAAATTGTTGGGAAAAAATCTAAGTGATGTGAATATGGATAAAAACGGTTAGTTTCTGTATGTCTGTGTTATGCAAGAAAAAGAAAAAATGAACTGGTAATCGAGTATACTACCTACATGACATGAAAAAAAATATTGAAAAACAATAATACCTAAATTTAGCTATTCTCCGAAATGGCCTGGGTAAATCAATTGACGCAATGTCAAACCATAACATTGTGCGTATTGTGCGTAAGTTTTGCGAAAACTTATATCGCTAGCACCTAAACTAATTTCTATTTAATTGAGAAAAAGTAATTCTTCAGTAGCCTACATGGAGGGACTGCCTATCTGACCTCCACAACAGAGGTATTGGGTAATAAGAGACCCTTCCCCCCAGTGACAGACTTTCTGGCTTCCGACGACCCGTAACGACGTAATGAGGAAAACTACTTTTGACGAAATAGGTATGATCCTTAAATACTTACCTAACATTAACCATAGGTTTGACGTCGATTGTAACTTATCATAAGCATGCTTTCCAAGGAATTAATAACTATAAAATATACAACCATACGTCGTAACACGTAAACATAACTGGCAAAATGTAGGTGTACTATAGGTACACCTCTGCCTGAGCCTTTAGGAACTACAGGCGTGACGGACGTTTTAATATTTAAAGAAAAAAAAAAAAACAAATTCGGACCACATCGTAAAAAAAATATGCGTAACTATACATAAAAAGAAATATACCTACACCTATCTATACTAATATTATAAAGCTGTAGAGTTTGTTTGTTTGGTTGAACGCGGTAATCTCAGGAACTACTGGTCCAAATCGAACAATTCTTTTTGTATTGGGTAGCCTATTTATTAAGAAATGCTATAGGCTATAACATCACGCTACGATCAAAAGAAGCTGAGCAGCAACGAAAATGGATGAAAACTGACAGGCAATGCGATGCGACACGGGAAGGGTCAGAGGAGCAAAAATTTGACGCGGACGAAGTCGCGGGCAGAACTTATTATATACTAGCTTTTGCCCGCGGCTTCGCCCGCGTGGATGTCGGAAATTAATGCAAGAGGACGTACTACCGCGATAAGAATGTGTTATTCCAGGTTATATAGGTAATATAGACTCTGTGTGCTATTTTCGATCCAGATCCATTCAGCCATTTTTGCGTGATTGAGAAACAAACACCCAATCATACATATTTTCACATTTATAATATTATTAGTAGTAGGATTATAACTCATATTACTTAGGATTCATAGTTTATGAGAACATCACGTGTGTTGGTGTTTTTAAAATAAAAGTAATAGTATTCAGAGTAAGAAGACTGTGACATAGGGCTTAGTTTAGTTGAATATAAGTCTTCCTGGTTTTTCTTAACGCTCCTATTTTACCTATACAGACACTCAATCATTTACCAGGCACCGAACATAATTATAGGAATAGTACTTTTGCCAGTGGATTGGCCCGTATAGCTGTCGGAAAATATCACCCGGGAACCTACTACCGGGATAAAGTAGGTATCCTATCTGTTACGTATCCATGATATAATACCTATATCTTTGTGCCAAATTCGATCTAAATCCGTTTGGCCGTCTTTGCATCATTGAGAAACAAACATCCAAAAATCTAAACATCTAAGCCATTTCACGGTCTCTTACTTGGAATAATACTATTAGGTTTATTTTGAGTATAATGAACACACATGATATTCGCAATTACTATGAAGCCAAAGTAATATGAATTACAATCCTACTTATCCTGTACTACCCGGCCCCTGCCAACGCGCTCTGCGCCCACTTTTTAAATCTCTAATATCTTCTAAGATATTCATTTAAATTACATGCTGTAAAGGGTCATATTGATCTATATTAAATGCACAATGTATTTAAGGTACTTAATTGGATAAGGATTAATGCTGTATTGCTTAAAATCGCTTCGTAAATAAGCCCTTATTTCTCGTAAAAAGTAAAAGATAAAAAATGGTTATTGTGGGTTATCCCTAAGAGATAGACATATACCATTGAGGACATTTTTGTAGGCCTTTTTAAGGTGTACAATATTGTAGTACATTATTTTGATCTATTTCGTAGGATTCAGCCAGGGTTTTTCGAATTTTGAGACGTATGTCAGCGTAGTTTTCGAAGATAGTTTTTTTTTTTCTAAAATAAAAGAATCTTTCTAAAATAAAAATAGCCTAAGTTACTCCTTGTTACATCAGCTATCTGCCAGTGAAAGTCCCGTCAAAATCGGTCCAGCCATTTCAGAGATTAGCGGGAACGAACAGACAGACAGACAGACAGACAAAAATTGTAAAAAATGTTGTTTTGGTATATGTATCGTGTATACATCCATATACACTTAGTAAAAAGTGGTTATCTTAATATTAAAAACAGACACTCCAATTTTATTTATTTGTATTGTATAGAGTATAGATGTATAGATACGCGTCAAAACGGGAGAAACTCCTTTTAATTTCTCGATTACCAAGCACCCCGTTTTTTTTTTCTTTTTGGATGGGGAATCATCAAATGGCTGGGCGGAGCGGGAAAAGTCGGGTGGGTTTTAGTCAGACTTTTACTGACTAAAACCCACCCGTGTTCCTTCAGTTGCCCATGTGCCAGGGTCACGGTATCTCTTTCGAACAATCTCGCGACCCAGACAGGCATCGGTCCTAGCAGACCCCTTCAGCAAAGCACCCCGTTAATCTGCTCTTAGGCACTTTGTCTACAAAGTCACCCGGAACTACATTTCCTTACTCAAAATCTAAAAAATAAAAATGGGATACTGTTCATTGATAAACGTACCACTTGAGAACGGCTGGAACGATTTAGTTATATTTTGTTTTAAAGGTTTATAATAGTCCGAATTAGGTTTCTAAGGCAAAAAAATATCGGAAAATGTTCAATTTCGGAAAAACTGAATGTCCTTTTTTCTATGGGATGGTTTTAAATTATGGATTGAACAGGACATCAATAGTCGGGTCAGTTAGTGAAAAATAAAACGTATATTTTCACTTATTTTAAAACAGAGAAACTGTTTTAAAGTGCAGGCGTCTCCATAAATACTTACAAGACATTAATAGGCCGTACAACGATGATCGCTGCTTATTACCATCAGGGCCGGTCACGCTCCGTCCCGGAAGTGACAACACTAGCTGCTCATTGACACGCCGGGCGCGGGACTGACACGCGTGTCACCTCCCTAGCACGTCTTCAATATTCAATGTTAAGGGCTCGTTCTCATGTCATTCAGAAAATTAATAATAATAAATTATTATTCACGATTTTTTTTATTTGAATTGACTGAAAAAGAAAAAGGACCTATTCAAAATCAGATTCTTGTAATTGGGTTTATTTTATTTTATTCAATAATTATTCAACTTTTCCAAAAAACATCACAATTGGGATTCTGTAGAATTCAGGGTTTAAATAATAGTAACAATGATACATACAATTATAACACATGAGCAATGTGTATGTTTATATCAGACTAAAAAAGTGGAACGGACTTGTGAAAGGTACAATTATCACTATTCTTAGTTATAAAATAATTATCACGTAAAAAAAATTGTTAGATTATAATTGCTTAGTCTTAAAGTCTAGATTGTATTCAATTTTTAAGAACTGTGTGCTTTTTAATAACGGATTTAAAAAAATACACTGGGATTCTCATTATTTTTTATTTTTCAGAGATATAATTCTAGAATCCATGTTCAGACATTAAGGTAAATAGGTAGGTAACACATGGAGGTAGCATCTTCTAGAACCAAGTGCAGGTAATATTTATACTGCGGAGCCACTAATGTGCACATTAAGTGGACACCTCATTGAAATTAACATTTTAAAATTAATCGTTTTTGCGTGACTGCAGTGTAAACAATCCTGTTGCGCAAAACTACATTTTATTTCAATACTGGTGTTCCAACTTTATTGAAATTGATTTGTTTTCTTTAGTTTTCGTGTTTATCTTCACGTATTTATGTTCTTAGGTCAAAATAAACAATATTATGTATCTTGCAATGTTTATTTAAACTTATGACTATATTGCTGTGACTAGTTCTGGTACGAATTATTTGAGTATGACAAAGATATGATTAAGATCACGAGTTTCATGCTACATGCCATTTGGCATCAGTGAGTGTTGCTATTGACAAGTTACAGTATAATCAAAAATATTCCCCGATAAAGGACCAGCGGGATAACACATAGTCTCAGCCTAAAACATCCACTATTGGACACAGGCCTCCCCCAATTTGGGAGGTTTTGCCATAATCACCACGCTTGGCAGGCGGGTTGGCGATCGCAGTATAGTGGTAAAATGTATACAGAACGCTGCTGCCCATTGTCTAGTACGTCCTTTAGTCGCCTCTTACGACAGCCACGGGAAGAAATGGGGTGGGTCTATTATTTACGTTCGGCAACTTGCATATCACACATAGGTAGGGTCAATCTGGTATTGCCATGCATTTTGAGTGTTAACCTGGTTCTTTGTGTTATTACGTTGTTGAGCAGATGATTGTTTCAAATTCGCGAACATTGCTACATGAATTTAAAAAAATCGTCTGCTGGATTACGAATTCGGAAGGAGTTTATAATTTAAAGTGTTACTCAATCAGGTTGCGGGCATCGACGGTACCCCGAAATGTATGTGGATATTTCGGGGTACCTTTAGCACATCTAGCTTTTAAATATTAATTATTAGTTTTATGCTGTAACTTCACTTGTGAGGAGTTCGGAAATCCCTCGGGACTATTGACTTTCGAAAACAAAAAAAAATGTAAATGTTTTAAAAGTTCGACAGTTCTTTTACTAACTTTTTAAATTGCCTGGCAAAATGAGTTCTTATTCCACTAGTAATTTTATTTCGATAGTCTGTCTATCAGAACGCACCCTTAATCGCTAGGCAAAAACAATGATGGCTCGGCTCGGATGTGGGCCGAGTCCGCATAATGTTTCATCCTCTTGTGTTATTTCTAAACGTTTAGTCTTATGGTAAACAGGGGCTTACTATGTGGTCGGACTAGATAATAAGAAATAGTGTAATAGTAGTACAAAACGTAGAATTATCACTTGAGTGGTGAAGCTAAGAACGAAATCAATTTTTAAACTTTTTTTTTTAATTGAAAATTTGGATCCGGTTGGGAAGAAAACCTTTATCTCAAATTTGATATAACTTAAGGCAGATATAGCCCGCGATAATTTTAAATTACACGGGGTAAATTGAAGAAATCCCCCCTTAAATGTGTGAGGATTAGACGAGCTCTTAATTTCAACTGAGTTCCAAAACCGAATATAATTTAAGAAATCGAAATCATTTTTTTTTTAAATACATAAAGACCAAAAATATTTTACTAGAATTAAATTTATATTTTTTTTTATTAAATTAAAATTTATCTTCAGAATTTTAAATTAAAAAGTATATATTTTTTTAGTTTAAGATGTACATTCGTTTTTGAACTTTTCTGCCTGTAATTATTACACGACTACTGCAAAGGTATCAATCATTTTCTACTGTTCCTTCATTGCTACGAGTGTAAGAGCTGCACAAAACTAAGACTAATATTTAATTTCCTGGTGACTCACTGTGTAAAAACCCAGTAAATTATTTGGAATCCACATACAATTTTGTATCCCCTACAATGTCAACGTAGCTACGTTTTCAGGAAATAATTACCTGTTATAAATAACATATTAGAACGCTCGCACATGTCGCTATTCACAAGGTATTTTAAGTTTCTGTATCATTTACAGTCAATAATGCAGAGGTTCCTGCAATCGACCTTAAATTAATAAGTATGTGGCAGGAGAGGGTTGAAGTTAGCACTTTAATTCAGGAATTAAAGGTTAGGAAAACTAAATTGAAATACGGAACCTAGTTAAAAGAAATTCGTAGGTGTTTATATCGCGGGCTTAAAGGCAAAACCAATTATTTAGTCCTAAAAAGTCAATATTAAATTTTCCGTGAGCGCATTTAGAAATTTGCGTTTTGTTTTTTAATTCAGTCTAATAATTATATAATCGGTTTTTACATTCGGTAACTCGGAAACGGTAAGTCCTACGGTTTAGATTATTTTACCATTACGTAAAGAATCAAATGGCGAATCGAATGGTATATTAAAGTGAAAAACTGTTTTGCCTTTAACCCGGCGATATATTATTTAAGAGTTAGTAACCAGAATTTTCCTACGTTTTCTTGCAGGTCGTGAATGACAATTTTATTAAATAAAAACAATATATTTATATGAATTTAGAGGGTTAGTATTGATCATTTTAATGTTTTTCTATACATCATTGTTACTTGGTCGCGTAACAATTTGCAAAAAACGTAGAAACAATTTGAACTGCGCGGACTACCCTGGCCCTAATTATTTCAAGAGGTCGTACCTTCAAAAAAAAAAAAAAATAAGTCTCCAATATCAACCGAGTAATAAAACCTCATTTAATTGGCTCTAGCTTCAGTCTCAAACAACCACTTTGTTTACCAACCTCAACCCAATACAACAAAATAAACGCCGCCAACAAATAAACCCATACACATTATTTAAATCAGTAGTTATAATATTCTTCAATAAAATCGACAAACGTATTGTATAAACACATAATCGCGCATACGGCAGTCATACTCATATGTCGCGGGTTCAAACCGCGAGGTGTCATATTACAGGCTGTAATGTGTTGCTGTATTCACTCCAAGTGTATCTAGTGAAGTTGTGTTATTGCTGCTGTTGACGTATGTCAGAATACAACCAAGGACGTAATGAGATAGATTTTGTGTAATTTTCAGTCAGAATCAATTTTTTTTTAGTATTTTTAATTCTGGAGAAGGGCGTTGTTAGCTGCGCTACAGTTTATACTTTTACAGCTACCATCGTTTTACTTGTCAAACTTGTCCTTGTTATTCATAATCATCATCATCATTTCAGCCGTAAGACGTCCACTGGTGGACTTAGGCCTCCCCCAATTTGGGGGGCTTTGCCATAATCGCCACGCTTGGCAGGCGGGTTGGCGATCGCAGTATGGTGGTAAAATGCATAGAGAACGCTGCTGCCCATTCTCTAGTAAGTCCTTTTGTCGCCTTTTACGACACCCACGGGAAGAAATGGGGAAGGGAAAGAATGGGAATCTCTTCAGAGGGCCAATTACTTCTAAATTTTATTTTCCATCAAGGTCTGAGGTTTGCTAGTACATGATATATAGTTATCACGATAGCACATCAGCGCTTCCTTCCATACACCGCAATACTCAACGAACAAGTTATAAGACTAAACTTATAACGTATGTAGGTATACCTGACAGGGTCGTATGTCCCGGGTTCAAACCGCGAGGTGTCGAGTTCCACCGCACCGTAAAGCCTCAAGTAAAGACAAGACTTTATTAATATCGCGTTTTCGCTACTGCACCGCGAAACGCACTTGCTGCGGTGTTATACGATATTTTATTAAAAGATAAAAATAAAAATAAATTTTTGTAAAGTGAACGGTTGCCTTTTTAAAGATCGAAGAGTTTGTGGTAAAACGTTGTTCAAAATTCAGAGTAAAAAGGAAATATTTTACTTGTAATGGCTTCCATATTAACCCAACCCGTAGAGTCACCCAGACAGGTGCTTCACGTTGTGTAAATTATTTAAATACCACTGCTCTCAAAACGGTGAAGGAAAACATCGTCAGTGAGCGATAACGCGAGGACAGGCGTCCTGCCCAAAAAAATCAAGAACATGTGACATCTATTAACCCGCGCGAGCGCGGGTTATTGAGCGCGAGTCTAAGTTATGGCCCTCTCCGTCTCACCGAGAGGGGTCTTGGACTTGTGTCCCAACAGTGGGAACATAATAGGCTGATTTTGAAATCTTTAGGGCAATATCTGCACTCATGACAACAGTAGTGTATGTAACTTAGCATGGGCAGCTTGCTAAAACAATTACTATTCGTTCCATAGAAGCGTTTTAAAACTTTCTTGCATTACTGACGAATGACTAATTTATAAGTAAAGAGCCTGAGACAGTTTTAGCCTATTACCCTGCTTAAAACTACACCCTGAGCCCCAATCCTCCTTCAAACTTCCCTGCCATTTGTTAGGGCGAACACACAACCCTAACAAATGACAAAAAGCAGCTCCTACCAAGTTCCACATCGATTCGTGGCCGATAAGTAATGTAAAGTGAAACATTCCTGGCCGCGACCTCGGGCGACGCTTCGCAGTCGACGCACGCGCCGCCGCGGCATCCGCATAACCTTAGACGACTGCACTGTACCTGAGTATGTGACTGAATGACCTTACTGGAATGTTGAGGAACGAAAAACATAGGCACTTGAGACCCTAGTTCCTTAACCCATTCATTGCCACTTAAATTTTAAAAACATCACCTGGGTGCCACTTAATAATTTTCCTTCACCAAGATCTTCACAGCACCAACCGTTTTTTTTCCTTACCAAAACAAGAATTACAGTTCGAAGCAAAAACCAACAGTATTTCCATATTTAGCTATTGTTTTTAGCCGTGTATATTGGCAAATATTTAAATAAATTTCTATCATTTTTATGTAATGCCAAAAAACGTCCTAAAGTACACTCAGCGCATATGGTACGTTGGTGGCATGACGTAGTTATCGCGATCAACGCAAATGGTGCATTGGTAGCAACGAATGGGTTAATTAGGGCTTCAGTAGTCTAGAAGATTTAGATCCTATAAAATATGACCGAAAAACTTTGGCCTAGCGAACATTATTAAGAGGTTAGTCTGCAGTGATAACATAACGCCTGTATTTTCCCGAAGGGTAAGGCAGAGGCGTATTCCCACGTCGCCAGATATGTTTAAGTCTCATGTTATGGGGGTAAGCATAATGCACAAATCTAGACTCTGTGCTGCTACTGTGAAATCTCTGACGAAAAAACCCCATAGCATTTTGCCCGACCTGGGAATACTGGGAATAGAACCCAGGTACTCATGTCCAGCAGGAACGTTTGCGACCACTAAGCCAACGAGGCAGTGAAATCCTCAGGATATCCTCTAGGAGGATTTGAACCTGATCGGAAAGATATCACTTCAGCGAGATTAGGTCAAGATAAACAAAATCAAAATCAAAAGTCATTTATCAAATTAGGCTGAGGATCAGCACTTTTCGAACGTCAAAATTACAAAAGACAGTCCCCCCAAAAACGCCCACCCGTCGCGCACTTCCTAGTGCTTTAGCTGAGAAGAAGAAGTGGCCAACAAACTCCCCAGCAGCACAGCTGTCTGTCCAGTTAGAAGAACTTGATTCGTTATATACAGTAGAGAAGCTCGCTTGGCTAAATTAAATTTAATGGTAGTGATAGACAAAATACTTTAGATCAGCTACTTACTTATTTATTTTCTCAGAGAAATGCATTCTTTAGAAAAAAAAAAACTTTTCCAATTTACAAGACTGCATTGGTCATTTTATGAATATTTTTGTAAAAGAGAGCGAAATGGACATACTATCCTTTCAAAAAAATCCCGTTTATCGATTTTGTAAACTTATTATATTATTTTTTGTAAAACCTAACAAGCTCAGACCAACAAAAGATTAGGAAGTAGGCATACCATCAATTTTCATCAGTTTTTCTGACCGCGATTACTCACTAAACTACATCAAACAAGATTTTTAGAATTCGAACGAAATTTTTTGTTCAACCGCTGCGTTCGATTGAGAAAAAAGTAAAAAAAAAAAGACTTGGGCTTGATGAACTGTCTCGAAATAAGAGCAAAATGCTGCTGAGTGGTAACATGATAGTTTTTTTACGAGTCGTTCCGGCCCGTCGGTCGCAGGAGGTCACGACCGCGGTCCGGCAGCGCGGCGACCGCACGGCGACCGCACGACGTGACCGAACTATGGGAACTCTTGCTACGGTGCACCTGATGATCGCTTCCTGGTTGCGCAACCAATTCAGGATTTGAGGTTTTAGAATATTTGTTTACAAAAAAATCTATGAAATTTTCTGGTTTACCTGTAGTGTCAATACTGAAAGTCTGTTGGATTTTATATGTTAATGTTAGGTACCTACTATTTCTCGGGAGCATTCAGGTTTTTAGACTCTACAGACTGTGTATGGACAAGATAAAAATTACAACAGCTAAAAATCGCAAAAGCTCCGAAGCTTAGAGCGCACTAGCGACTCAGTGAAGGTCAAGTCTAAGTCTAGTTTTAACTTTTTTCACCGTATATATCTCTCGATATACCTAGATAGCAGTAGTGCACTAACCAACCTCTCGGTTTAAATGATTTTAAGTCCAAAAAAGAAACCACAACGAAGGTCAATACTTGTTCATGTTTTACTAAATTGTGTTGGAACATTTGATCCAAAACGTGACACAATTACAATTGGGATGTTTTTGTCCCGTTTTTGTCACGCGACATATTTGAGTGTCCCATAGCAGGTGCGGGTCACGTTCCAACGTCACGAAGAGCTTCGTCACCATCGACAAGTGCCATCGGATCGCGTTTTTGTCAAGTGAAAAGACATTTTTGTGCGATTAGTCGCGGCGACAGGTTGAGGTCGCGACAAGTGCACGAAGTCACGAGCGACGAATCGTTGATATGCGCTATAACACGCTGTAACGCCACGTTAGGGTTATTTGGGATGAAATCGATTCATGATTTGAATGTGCTCGAGGATTCGATTTCTAAACTTTTTTTTTTTTATGGGGTTGCCTGATTTATCCTGTGTTATTTCTAACATAATGAAATAAGGGACACGTTCATAGCGTTTATTAATATGGTCTTGTGGTTTCACACCTCTGTATCCGGCGCACATAAATTCTATTTTAGTTTTCCTGAGATCATTTGCAACGAAAAGCATAATAATGCCAACCTCAAACAGTTTCACCTCATTTCAACGTAAAAAAATGCCTATCAATTTTTTTCAACTCCAAATTAATTCACTTCACTTTTAATACAGAACTAAACAAAAGACGAATGGTCGTAACATTCTTTTTACGATCTCAAGTTTCGTGTGCTCTTTGAACTGGTTTCGATGGAAACTAAGTAAAAAATGATCGAGACATACCTACGGACCGATCGCATGACACGGATCAATGGGCCGTGCTCTATTTCATTTATTACACCTCTAGTTTTGAGACATTTGAAACACTGGCTGAGGTTATTCGAAAATTGAATGAGAATATAAATAGTGATGATACAGTTAATTTTGAATGGACTACGAAAGACGAATAATATGAAATAGGGGAGAAAGATAAAGAAGGTTTGTCCCGTGAGAAAGGTGATTCAGTTTCGATTTAGTAAGTTAGGAAAATAGAGAGTAATTTATACGAAAACAAACTATACTTACAAAGACTTGGGGAATATATGAAAAAGGAAAAGAAAATTGAGAGTGGATAAATAATAGTAGAGACAATACCAATGTTTCAGAAGCCACAGTAGTGAATACTATGCTTAAACTTTTCAGATGGGAAGCCATGTAAACGCTTGGTGATTGGCTACAATATTTGCACAAAAAAGTTGGGTAGATCAATTATTTATCAGTTATTTACGTAAATTGTGGTCCACATAATGTATGTTACTTAAAAAATACAGTGAATGTTCCTAAATAATATATGTCGCAAATAATATCATTATATATCTGTATGTCTTCATACTACGTATCTATGATTCTTTCACTCATACGTTGCGCAGATCACTGATCATTTATTACGTTTATAAACGCTTATTCATGATTACTCTAAGACCTGTACAGAATTGCACCTCACGAACTATTTCATAGCACTGTGTTTCAATGATCATCATCTTGAATATAAAAGTTATAACTTAGGTTATTGGTGTCTTGTGCAAACATCACTAGATTTCTGTTTGCAACGTTGGCTGTAGCTTTGATATCTCATTCAAGCTTTTTCTTTAATTCAATATAATCTGTTTTGTCAGTGGTAAATGAAATGATAAAAGCAGTAGATTTACTTATAACAGTGTACGCTTAGATATAGACAACGGTAATGTTAGATCAAGCTGTAGATTAGTACGCTAGCAAGACCATGACCCGTTGCTAGCTGACGACATGTCCAATCCTTAAGGTAAGGGAGCATGAAAGATAAGACATTTACTTCTGGGTTCAACTGCGCACGATATGAGGTCGTTACATAAATTAAAATATCGACGCAAACTGGTAGCCAGCACGATACAGTTTGGTTTTGAAAGTTACCGCAGTCAAAATAAGAGCATTTTGTGATTAAAAGACGTATAGAGGTCGAGAAAAATCAGAGCGAAAGTTGGACAGAAGTGATTGGCGGAACTCGACCCGAGCGATCGAAGGCCTCATCGAAAACACTCCAAAAATGGATGAGAAATGAACCAGTAAACATTATTACGGTTTGTTGCTTAAAATTACGTCATTCCACTTATAATAATAAAATAATTACGTTATTTTAAAACCGTGCTCCAATTATCTCGGGTTATTTGTCGTCGATTTTAATTTGCTGTGCTTAGGACACGTTTAGATTGAATGATAAGCCTTGTACGTTGCGCTCGCCTAAATATAGAGCGATTGTTTAACTGGCTCAGTTTTAAATTGGCCTGTTTGTTATGTAGCTTGATTAGATTTATTAGAGTGTCACGTGATTTGAGATTTTAATTAAAGGTTACCGTTTTCCTTAAAAGTTCACGAGTTGCTGCCGATAATGACTTTGACGTAAACATCGACTAAATACATAATGGAGTACAGACTACAAGTGATGAATTATATTTTTTCTATTCTGATTAATTAAGTGATTATCTTCATTATTAATGCAGATTAACTAAGTCTAGCATTAACAAGGCCTCACGACGATTTATAGTGATCAAAATGAATTTCCATATTCTGATGAATGGTTTATAATTATTATAATTTAGTCGTTTCTTTATCATTTTTTATCTTTACATCTCCAGCATCTTTTTAAGCATCTTCTTCGTTCACTATATCATCAGCAACATTATTTCTACCAAGACCTCCGCCAACTCGACAAACGTCGCGTGCGCCGTAGAAAGTATTTAAAAAAAGAACGCAATTTCATGGGGAGTTGGTTGTAGCCCGCCCAATTCTATTGTCAGGCCGTAATAGCTCACAATTATCCACACATGGCTCATGGCTCATGGCTCATGGCTCATGTCACCGGCTTCAGACCGCGACAGTTATATTAGATGGACTAAGAGAATTGGCTGCATCGTTTTGTGAAGGTAATCGTTTGTGTCGTTGCGATTTTGTAAAACTAGAAACCGTGTATCGTTTGTTTCATTGTTGACTTTAAACTGTGTGCGATTGAGTTCGTGGAGCATTTGGAAATTTTTGTATGGGGTATCTTGATGTTACTTCAGGTTTACTTCGTAAGAGTTGTTATTGATTTTTTGTTCATTGTCACTTGCATCCCTGGATAGTTCGGTGTTATGGTGTTGTAGTGTGTCTCTATCCATGTATTTTTCTGCCTACCTTTTTTCACTGCTACTTGGGTCCGACTGAATGCATTTTCATCTTCTCTGTCATCCGTCACCTTATTAACTGAATGAAAAGATATATTTATATCATCAGTTACAATGTCATTATGTTACAATACCATTATGTTTACAATGCATATCTATGACTTACGTTAAGGTTATATAAAAACAGTTTTATGTTATTGTATCGAGATATCTGCCTTTTTGTCAGTAGCGGTCACTATGGAAACCCTTACAAAATCATACCTGTTCTGTATTTTTACGATACGAAATAATAAAGTTGTTAACTGAGAATCTTCTCGTTTTATATCTTTATCATAAAACTTATACCGTCTAAATATTTGAACAGTTTTACTAGAAAATCCGATTACCTATGGTTTATGTCTTCATAAGTTATGCTGCTTGGAAAATTTAACAACTGTTATAAAACTAAAGGGTAATGATAGTAAATATACATATATACTTAAGTTAAGTACATAGGCTGTTGATTCAATCATTTGCAATCTTTAACCATTCCCGGTTTCACCCATTATATTACATTACTTTCTCCAGGAGACCTATACTTACCTGACTGTATTGTATGACGGGTAGAGAATCACACTGAAGTTTGCAGGAGCAAAATGGCGTACTGGTCGATGCATTAATCTACTCGCCCGAATCGGCCGAAATAACACTCTTATTCAATTAGCCAATATTATATTATTTTCTATAGACGACTCGCACTAAGTGAAATTTATTTGTGTGTGAATTGACACGCCAGAAATATGTATCAGGCAATTGACATTATGGAAAAGGTAACTAAAACCTGCAATACAGTGCCGAAAGTACAAGTGTAAGTGGTTTTTAACCGACTACAAAAAAGGAGGAGGTTATCAATTCGACTGTATTTTTTTTTTCTATCTGAAATTTCTCAGTAGCAGCCCGGAGTCTGAATTTGTATCTAGTTGATGGCAATGGGCCCACCCGCTTTACACGCCTTACTCACCCCAATTACATGGTACTTATCATAACTGGCGAAATAAGGGTGTACTGTAAGTACCTGCTTAACCCTTCGAGGAAACAAGGCCTAATATTTTAAGTAATTATTCAAGACCTAACACTTCCGTAGTTCCTTAAAATCTACATGATACGAAACAAAACGCAAGCGTCAACAACATCGCCTTTGTCTAACTAACTCATCAGCCATATTAAAAAGCGTGACAGTCATCCAAACTCCGAATCAGCTACGTCAAGAATGTCCTTATTGCGATAATGCTCGATATAGTCCGTCGTTTACCTAGCAGGTCAGATCGAGGTCGCCATGTCACCGACGCAAGCGCAACTGACCAGAATACCTAAGCAACTTTTGCTTGCATTGCACAAAACTGCGTACGGTCATTGAACTAGATGTAGTTTCACTTAAACAGTCTTCGTTTATAGGGTTTTAGATTGTATTTTCATTGTTGTTTTTGTGACGATATTTGGTCGGTTAATACTTGATCGAGACTACCTTATTTAGCTGTATTTTACTTCCGTGTGTTTGACGTGAGTGTGACGTGTATTTGTGTGATGTGAGTGAATTTGAAATTATGAAAAAATTTGAAGATTATTTACACAGAAAATATCTAGTGAAAAACCGTGCTGGCCAAAAGGTGAACCTCACTAAGCATAATCTAGTCAATCTTCTCCGTAAGAAGGAGTAGGCCGTAACACGCCACGCGGGCCCAGTGCGGATTGGTTCTAGAACATGCTGGTTTTCTATGTATTCCTTCACCGTTTTGAGAGCGGTGGTGATGAAATAATTTACACAAAGTAACACACCTATCAGGGCTCGCTTCCATGACAACTCGTCTGTAACAACCGTTGCCACTGATTTCAGTAAAGGAAAACAGAGTTTGGCTTGCTGCCAATATTAAGTGAAATTTACATAATGTTTATAAAACCTATACGTAGATGTCAACGTTTTAGACATCCTTTAATAAACTCGTATATAAGGTATATACAGCAATTTATTAAGTTTCTGACACAAATGACTTTGAACCAAATTCTTTTTCTAACTATTAAACTTTTATAGCGAATTTATGGGTTTTAAACCAAATTCTATAATCAAAACAACCTTTAAACCTTCATATTTCTGGGGTTTTCTGAATGAAATAATTTAGTTCGTTCATTTCGCTTAGTTTTTATGGTCCATAATTTTTACGACGATCTTATTTTGCCTAAAATTTTAGTATTCTACAATACTTACAATGATGGTATAAAGTTTTTATTGGATCAATATATAAAGGTTTTATGTAAACCGTTTCATAGTAGAGGCAGAATTAAAATAATAATGAACAGTTATTATAATATAGGCACAAAATGTAGATATTTTTAACATGACATAATATTACGCTTTTTTTCCCCAAAAGGAAAGCCAAAGATGTAACTATAGTGTATCCACATTTATTTAAATAAACATTTTTGTTTACATAAATAGGCTGTTTAATAATATAAGGTATCTACATTTTTTCGTCCTAAATCTTGTCTGCATTAGGCGGTGCAGTAGGTTATCTATTCGGTCATGTATTTCCTAAATTTTGATTAAAAAACGCCTGTTTACAGGTAAACCGTTGAATAATTTACCTTGTTATTCTAGATCAGACGTAAGTACCTTCCGATGATAACCACGGATATGGAAACCAGGTACAGCACAAAATCTATTCCGCAATTTCAAACAATCCATCAACTGGGGCACTCCTGTAAAGGCCGCCGCATTCCACCTTATAACAAAACACTTTAATTTAGTCACAGCTCAATTTATTTTTCGTTCACGAAGTAAATGAGACAGCAGTTCGTCGCTTAAGGACGCCGGGTGTCAGCGGTGTCGGATACGAAGTCGTTAACGCGAGCAAACTCAACTAGATCGAACTAGATTGAACCGGATGGCAGCGGATTGACTGTTAGGTTATTTATGAGGGGATCGTGCGACAATGGGTCTAATTGACGTTTAATCGCGATTGGTCGGTAACGAAGCGACTAGTCGTGTCACCTGGATGCGGACGTGGACATAGAGTGCGTTGCACCAGTTCCAGCTCTTGATTACAGCGTGATAGCAATTGATGATTTGAAATGGAAATTCAATGAGGGTTGAAGAAACGGAAAGTAATCGACTCTGAAGTTTTTGATGCAAAGATAAGCGTGTAAATATGGAGCCGTATAAGCAAAAATGTGTTTTTCGCTTATTCAGCTCTATCTTTGATGCCATTCCGTAGCGCGCAGATAAAAACGTCTGTTGGCACTTTTATGTATATCAAAAGAATCGATGAAGTTTTTGACGCAAAGAAAAGCGTCTAGATTTATAGTCAAATAAACAAAAAGAAAACTTTAGCTTATTTAGCTCTATCTTTGATGCCATTCGGTTTCGCGCACATAAAAACGTTGGTTGGCACTCTTATGTATATCAAAAGTGTCTATAAAGTTTTTGACGCAAAGATAAGCGTCTCGATATATACCCAAATAAGCGTAAATAAGTTTTTGCGCTTATTTAGCTCTATCTTGATGCACTTGTGTTAACATTTCTTTCTGTTTTCGATACGTAAACATTTACATTTCTCCTTTCAGCAATAAGCCAATAGTTAGGCACTAAGATTGTCTTTAAAGTTTACATACTAACCTACCTATCTGAATTTTGTAGCGAAGTTAAGATACAATTAACTTTTTGGACTACAGGGTTAAATTATTTGTGTGTCAACGAACGCAGGTGGTGCGACAACACATACTGTGTTGTAAAAATCGTTTATCATTTTTTAGTGTTTTATATTAGTACCCATCATGAGTATGAACTCAAAACACTTCTAACATCAAGTACCCTGCCGTTAGATAAACATTTTTTTCATAAACATTTTTTTTTTATTGATCATTATTGTTTCGTTTGACTAGCTAATTGAATTTGACGCTGTATGGTAAAGTGATTAATATCTAGAATACTAGATGTATTTTTGCACATGTATACAGCTCTTCCAGCAAACATGACCTCGATTTAAAACCTGATGTCAAATTCATATCTATATATTATTTTAGACATTTTAAATCGATACATTTAGAGAGCTTAATGGTTGGTGGCTAGTGGTTAAGTAATAACAGCTGCACGAATTGACCGATCAGGTTAAGCTACGCTTGCCGCGGTTAGTTCGTGGATGGGTGACCATCTTTACAAACCAAGACCCCTCCGTGCCTCGGAAAGCACGTTAAGCCGTTGGTCCCGGTTGGCATTTTTGAATCTTTGACAATCGTTTCGGATCGTCAGAAGTTTGAAAGTCTGACAACCAGTCTTACTATAGAGTATCGTATTACCCAGTCACTGGGTTGTGGAGGTGAGATACGCAGTCGCTACATGTAAAATACTGATGCTCAGCTGCCTCGATTGGACTGGAAGCCGACCCCAACAAAGTTAATAATAATAATATCTTAGGACAACCAACATACTTATATCTGATCCCAAACTAGGCAGAGCCTGGACTATGGTAACCAGACAACTGATAAATATACTTATATATTTCAAAATACATACATATTATAGATAAATTACGCCCAGACACAGAACAAATGATTGAGCTCATCACACAAAGATTAGTCCTGGGTGGGAATCGAGACCACGACCTCAGTCTTAGCAGTCAGGGTCACTAACCACTAGACTAATAGGCCAGTCAAAGTTGGGAAAAGGATAGGTAGATGATTATGACATTTAGTAAGTTTTTATGATCGATTAATTTAAATCGTTTATTATCTTCGGTATTAATAATATGTTTGGCAATCATATAATTTCGTATTGCTAATGAATTTGTTTAAACGTAATTTGCTTAGCGGAAACCATTACATGCAGGACACATAAAAAATGTTTTATTGCTACTTTGACATCTTGTACGTATCAAAACAAAACGAGTTTCTTAGATAATTCTTGTAAGTTTTGCATGAAACTATCGAAAAGATGTTAATTTCGATTATTTATCTTGCTGGTTTTCTAGGACATATACATATAACATAACATCACGCCCGTAAATCCTGTGGAATTAGGCAGTTAGCACACCCTCATTTCACCAATTTTATTCAAGTCCGAAGTAGGGGCGAACCTATTGCCGCGACCGCGTAAAAATCCAGATTTCAGGCTGCTATTTAGAAATTCCTGATGGAAAATCCCGATAACACTGTTCGACCTGGTAATGGAACCCAGAACCTTATGATTAGTAGTAGCGCTTGCGACCACTATACCCAGAAGTCCATGAATGAACTCAGCCTATCGCAGTCCACTGCTGAACATATGCCTCTACCATGCTGCGCCACAACACCTTGTCCTTTGCTTTCCGTATCTAGTCTGCCCAGCCAACCTTTCGAGGTCGCCGGCCCATCTAGCTGGGGGGCGTCAAGTTTAGGATTCTTTTGCTTCACCAGACATCAGTTCTTCCATAAATAAGGCCAGGCCACTTCAACTTGCTTTCTCTGCATAGATAATTGTCGTGGTCATAGTTGTAGTATTGATCAGTGTCGTGCCGGACATCATCCCATTTTTTCTATCCTTGGATGTCGTAAGAGGCGACCAAGGGACTTACTAGAGAATGAGCAGCGCCGTTCTCTATGCAGTTTAGCACCATACTGCGATCGCCAACCCGCCTGTCAAGCGGCTATGGCAAACCCTGCCTTTTTGGGGAAGGCCAGTGTTCAGCATTGGACGTCTTTCGGCTGTAATGATGAATGATGATAATGAAATTATTATTAACGTTTATAATTTGTGCATTTTGGAGTTTTTGTATTAGATGGGGTTGTGTTTGATCCCTATCTCACTTGATGTTAAGTTATAATGCAGTCGACGATGTTACAAATCTGCCTACAGGAATTAATTCACTTATAACTTGAAGAATCCCAAGTTACAAGCTACCGGGGATGCACGAGGCTATTGATCACACCCCGCCGTTGTTTTTATATTAATTACCTGCATTAACTTTATGGACATTATTCATTTTATACCTACTTGCAGATAATAATTCTTGTAATAAGTATGTGACAAGGTGTATAAGACCTGTGGCTTCTAACCTATGTTCAATAGATTCTTTAATTATAGCCTATTACTATGTTGGGTAGGTACTTTATCTTACATGATATCGTGATACTGACTTGACTGGCCTGTTAGTCTAGTGGTTAGGGACCCTGACTGCTAAAGCTGAGGTCGTGGGTTCGATTCCCACCCAGGACACATCTTTGTGTGATGAGCACAATCATTTGTTCTGTGTCTGGGTGTAATTTATCCATAATATGTATGTAATTAGAAATATATAAGTATGTTTATCAGTTGTCTGGTTGCCATAGTACAGGCTCTGCCTAGTTTGGGATCAGATAACGTTGTGTTGGTTGTCCTAAGATATTATATTATTATATTATATACTGTGAGTAAACATTGGTAAGTTAGAATTTCAAATATTTCAGAGTAACTTTTTTTGTGGACGTGTCATCTGCCTAGCCTTTTCCCAACTATTTTAGGGTCGGCTTTCAGTCTAACCGGATTCAATTGAGTACCAGCATTTTACATAGAGCGACTGCCTAGCTGACCTCAACAACCCATTTACTGGGTAATACGATACCTTTGGTAAGACTGGTTGTCAGACTTTCGGGTTTCTGACTATCCGTAACAACTGTCTATGATCTACGAAAGACAGCCGGGATCAACGGCTTAACCGTGCTTTCTGAGGCACGGAAGGGTCATGGTATGTAAAGGTGGTCACCCATCCACCGACCAACCGCGACAAGCGTAGCTTAACCTGAACGATCGACCCGTGCGGCTTTTGTTGAGCCACGATCCCTTCTTCTTGTAGACGTTTTCTGTTGGAAAATGTTAATGGAACAATAGTAGAATATTCTTTAGTCGTTAAAAATATCGCGGCTGGATTTTATCTTGCACTAGATTTTCTACTCTTGGTGTTGGACCGAGGATTGAGATTCCAACAGAATGCATCGCAACGCATCAAAAGAACACACTGTTCGATGTTCAACTCTCGACGCTAAGTGATTGCATTGAAAATCGATTGCGCGAATAAATCTCACCGCAATATTATTACGTCGACTTATCCTCATCATTGTACCGTACATCAGTGTCTATTCGTAGGTATATACCTATCGGTCGGGGAGAGTTATGCTTGCAGTTTCCCTACGTGATCGAATCAGGAATTAACAGATCCGAAGACAAACCCAGGTAGGTAACCAATATAGCCGGAGACCTGCCAAACTTAAGTGGCATTGGGCAGGGCACATTTCTCGCACAACAGATACCTGATGGGGCCGAAAGGTTCGGGAGTGGCGACCGCGTACCGAAAGACGTAGAGTTGGAAGGCCTCCCACAAGTTGGACCAGTGACCTTGTGAAGCCTGCACGAATCCGCTGAATGCAGGAAGCTCAAAACCGGTTGAAGTGGCGGAGCGTGGGGGAGGCCTATGTCCAGCAATGGAAAGACGATGTTTCTGGTGAAATGATGATACCTATCGGTTTGCCTGATTTGATTCTGAAGAACTGTGAGGGTATCACGAGATAGCGCAGTGGCTCAGCGAAGAGCTTGTGCTACGGTAGACAGCCACAATTCTTGTAAAAGTTTCGGGTGTAAGAATACTGTTGTGGCCTGGGTGTTTCTACACGTCACATTTAGTGTCACACCAGTGAAAACCGAGTGACACAACAAAAAAAAATACAACAACAACGGCCTCCAATTCTAAATTTACAACAATTCGACATCAGCAACATTTATCTGTGCACATAATGCGCGCTTACGCAGAGAAAACGTAACATTCCACAAGCGGTGTGCGCGTGCGCTGCTTAACAAACAGAACGAATATCGTGTGGTGTGACCTTAACGGATATTAGGCTTGGTGCATGTCACCGGTGAAAGGGCAGTCACCTGGTGTTGATTGACTTGTCAGCTACGTATTACTTATTAGAATACTAATTTAGATAAAGTACTTGGTAGTTGAAACTGTATCGTTTGAAATATAAAGGAAGTGTAGAAAAGAAAATCAAGATGAAGGCGTTGCTTATTTGTAAGCGTTGATTAAATTTATGGAATGATTGACGTCTGCTAAATCTTATATAATTTGACGATTTAACGTCGCTTTCCTTTACTCTATAATAATTAGCTAAACTCTATAGGTGCTGGGACAGGTCAACTCAAAGCTGCAATAAATAGGTTTTTCTTCAAAAAGCTCATTCAAATATTGCTCTACATTTTTAGACAAGCATTGAATCGTAATACTATTTAAATTGCCTGCTTTGTCATAAAGATGACTCACCCCAAAAGCCTGTTACAATTCATGACAATACCATACCAGTGTTGCCATAGTGGATATCATAATTCGGTATTAAAATAATACACTTTTTCCAGACGAAATCAATGAAATCACAACACTTATATATGAGCACAGTTAATTTTAACTGCACCTATAAATAATAAAGATCGAAGCTCTATTGCTAGTTTTAAAGGGATATCTGCACAAGTAGCAGCGTTCACCCTGTCAGTGCAGGCTATGCACTATAATCATGGACCCGCCTACAAAGTGCTGATAGTGGAACTACCGCCAGGACCGCTCGCATTAGTGAAATACCGTTTATATCGGAGAAAGTGAGCTGCTGCACAAATGCTATTTTCTTAGGGTTCTCACTTGATATAAAACGAGTGAAATGTACAGACGCCAGCACATCGAGCTACTACAAACTGTCAAATTTCTGAATTAGGTTTTCAACTTTATCGCTAAAGCATTAAGTTCAAGCTTGATTTGGAGAATTTGACAGTTTCGGGTACCTTGATGTGCTGGCGTCTGTACCTGTATAAGTACAAGGATTTTTTGGCGCGTGGAACGTACGACGCCATGTTGATTTTCAATGCAAGTTCTGAAGCAACTGCACAAATATTAACCAACAACGCCCCCTTGTCAAAGTCATTCAATCACCAAGACATCCTTGTAGCACTACCATATGGATGGTGAAAAGCGCAAACAAATCTAGCGCCTTTTGACCAATTGCTCAGCAGAGCTGTTTAGAGTTAAATTCGTCGTAATAACGACGAATTTAACGCGCAATCCGCTGTTAATTGACATACTACTCAAGAAACACTAACTTAGCCCACGTTCACTCGGACGCAAAAATATCGCTGCGGAATTTTTCGCCCATTCAATTTTAAACTCTCAGTGTTGAGCCGAACGTTGAAAGTCCAGTGTGACATAAAATCTCGTCACGATATTTTAACGTCCATGCGTACGTGGGCTGTGTTGTGTGTGTGTGGTGTTTTTGAGTGGTATATTAATTTATAGCGGATTGCCGCGTGGTATAATAAAGACGAATTTAACTTTAAACAGCTCTACTGAACCATAGGCCAAATGGCGCTAGATTTATTTAATTCCTTTCCACCATCCATATGATAAAACATGTAAGGTGTCCCTTGGGCTGTTCTTATATAGACTGTACAGACACCAGCACATCAAGGTACCCAAAACTGTCAAATTTTCCCAATCAATCTTTAACCTTATTCTTTAACTATAAAGTTAAAAACCTATCAAAGAAATTTGACAGATTGTGGTAGCTTTACGTACCGTGTGGTGCCGGACGTAAAGAATAACACCACCCCATTTCTTCCCGTGGGTGTCGTAAAAGGCGACTAAGGGACTTACTAGAGGATGGGCAGCAGCGTTCTCTATGCATTTTACCACCTTACTGCGATCGCCAACCCGCCTGCCAAGCGTAGCGATTATGGCAAAGCCCCTCAAATTGGGGGAAGCCTAAGTCCAGCAGTGGACGTCTTACGGCTGAAATGGTGAGTAGCTTTATGTGCTGGCGTCTGTACCTTTTAGCGTCAAATACCTACAATTTTCATTATTATTGTTTAAAAAAATACGATTTTTATGATTATTCAGCAAGAGTTCAACTAACTAAAGTTCGTCAATTGAGTCCAATGTTCTAAATCAGGGCCGAAATACGTTTTGTAAATATTACGACACTGACAAATGATAACAACCAAATAATCAAAACGATAATAAGAACAAAACCTCATCATTAATCCCTGAAAGTGTTGATGTCCAGCAAAAGCACGCTATTTACAAGAATAACATCTAAACTATCTCTAAAACAAACCGATCATTGATCACGTGGGTAATTCTGTGAATCTTAATCAGCTAAATGCTTGCCTAAGTTTTAGTACAAGTGATAAATTAGTGGGTAACGAATTAGAACCAAATTGATCGTTACTCGGACCTGTGGAATGGATTCAGTGGTAATAGCTACAACTCCTACTGATTATTCACAGCTGATAACTTGGGGTAATAAAAGATGGAAACGACATTAAACTTAAATGGTAGACATGTTTGTACTACCGGAAGGGTTAGGTAAGATCACGTTTCCCCGGAATTGTTTTGCTTTTTAGAACTTCCAGGGAACGGTGAAAACGTCTTCTTATAGAGAGTTTAGACAGAGGACCGTTGGGATCTGTACAAGCAAGCTTCAATGGCCCAAAGTGTGTTGAACTACTTTTTAACCGACGAAAAAAAACGGAGAAGGTTATCAATTCGACGTGTATATTTTTTTTTTGTTTGTTTTTTTTTATGTATGACCACGCATAACTTTTTACATTGTAGTCCGATTGTGATAATTCTTTTTTTATTGGAAAGGGTATACTCCGAGGGCGGTCCCATATAAATTTGGAAAACAAAATCGAACCCTAAGGGTCGGAAAACAGGGGATGATTGATTGTTCACTCATTGATTGTACTGTATAACCACGCATAACTTTGTACACAGTAGTCCGATTATGATAATTTTTTTTTTCATTGGATAGGGTTATACCTTGCGTATTATTAGTACATTAAAGCCACAAAAAATTACAAAATAAAAACTTATTAACAAAAAATTAAACCGCCGAAAAAACAGAAAAGCAAACAATAATAAACCTTAAAATTATGAGTCGGCGCTTTGAGTGATCTTTGTTGATTGATTTTTCAGCGCCGACTCAAAATTTTAAGGTTTATTATTTTTTGCTTTTCTGTTTTTTCGGCGGTTTAATTTTTTGTTAAAAAGTTTTTTTACTTTTTAAATTGGGAAATTTTCGACTGACTGCATTTGTGGTTACCCTACACAATTTAAGAATTGTGTGAATTTGTTGAAAAAGGTACCGTGGCCCTGGCACAGGCGATTGAAGGAACACGGGTGGGTTTTGGTCACTAAAAGTCTGTCATGCCTTCCCGCTCTGGCCAGAGCGGGAGACGTCACTTGATGATTTCCCACCCAGAGAAAAAAAAGACTGTGTCCCCGAAAATTCCGGTGGTAAATTTGAAAACTATGGAGTTGGTCTAGTGGTGGCAAGCAGTACCACTGAGCATGAGGTACTGAATTCAATTCCCAGTACAGGTAAAGTGTTAATCGGTTTTCATATCAAGATTTTTTCTGAATTTGTACCCGGTTGATGGCAATAGGGTCGCCCCTGTTACATGGGAGGTAAACGCAACTGGCGAAATGTGGTTGTACTATAGGTAAACTTCTACCCAACCCTGCGTGGAAACAAGGCATCATGTTATGAAGTTTTTGTTTGTTTTTTAGTTTTAATCGTTTGTGAGGTGTCACAACCCTACATAAAGGGTCTCTTAAGTACAATAAGCAATATAGATATATATCTAAACCAGCAAATCGCCAGTATTTGTTACAAGCCTAGGCTCGGGTAGGCTCGGGAATCGCCGTGAGATCTGAAGGACGATTCCCGTATTTTAAGGAACTTTCGCATTACACGGTGTCGCAATCTGTCATCTGTCAATAACACCTATAATTTCTCTACATTTCTACAAGTTTTTGACTGAATTTGTGGCTGAGATGAAATTGGACCAGATTGTTACGTTTTTAAAAGCGAGAATTTAGTCTTCTGATGACATAGTCTTAGCCAAGAATACTTATACCGTCACAATGTCGAGTGGTAGAATCTTATAACCAGCCAGTGATATGTCGCTAGTAAGCAATCTAAAATAATTTATTGTGCAGTCAATGCGTTATACTTCACGCTCTTTTATTCCGTGGTATTCCGGCAGAGATCTGCTAATGCTCACATAAGAGTATTGATACTATGAAATTAGTTTAAAAAAAATAGTCTTTCGTTTTTTTTAGGGTTCCGTATCTCAAAATTAAAAACAGAACCCTTATAGGATCACTTCCTTATCCGTCGGTCTGTCCGTTTGTTAAACCCCTTATTCACAGGAATGCGTGGAAGTATCATGTTAAAATTATTTTCAATTGACGTAGGAGCTCTAAAAAATCAAACTTCTAAGTAAATGCTATAAAAAATCATTCGTGTCTTTTATTTTGTTCACTTACAAGTAAATTAAAACTTAAAGGGCACTTACTTCCCGCTGACCTAGAATCATGAAAATTGACAAGAAGCAAGGTTTAACAACAAAAGTAAATAAAAATAAGGCGGTTACAAACTTACATTTGCAGTTAGAGAATTGACTGTGATATACATTAATGTATGCACATGGTTTTCAACTACAAAGTAAAATTTGTTCTAGGGATAAATTCATCCCAACTACGAAACTCTTTATTGTGCGTGATCCGACACGCACTTGGCCGGTTTTTTTTTATAACGTTTCATTTATTGCGGTTTTCTGCTCGTTTTTTATGAACTTTTAACCGGTTTTAAAATGTAGAGTAATGTTATTTATTAGTTAAATATTTGCTATTTAATAATTAATTATTAGTTTAATATTTGCTTAATAATTTTAATATGTAACTCTGTACTGATGTCACTTCTATGTAATTTATATGTGAACTTATGAATAAAAAGTATTTTTTTTTATTTTTTTTTTATTAGTTTTATTACAAAATAAAATGACATTATTAATGTCACTCTAGTAAATTGCTCAAGAAATAATTAGTTGGCGGAAAATCTATGTCACTCACAGTTCACACACTTGTGGCCGAGGTGAAGTGTAACTACAGAAATAAAATAAAAATTAATTAATTTTATTTTTGTTTCACGTTGCGGCGTAGGTTGAGGCAGGGTTATTTAGTACTAAAAGGCCAACGTATAGTATAAAAGATAATGTAATTGATTTATCAATAAAGATTGAAATGGTTTACTAGCGCAAATTATATCGTTTTAATAACGTTTCATGAATGTCTTCAACATTACTTTTCTAGCTACTAATGAAATATCTCCAGATGATTTTCTTCTAACGACTTTAAAATATACCTAGACGAGCAAGCAGACTAGAAAAAAGCAAGATCTCATAAAAATCAAATGTGAATAAAGAGAAAGCCGGTAGTATCCTAACCTCATTAACTTTATGTCCCCTCATTTAATTATATCCATTAATTCGCCATCATGTGAACACTGACAGGTAATTATCGGCGAGCACAGCTTGACAAATGACAGCAACACCTTTGTGTATTGACCTTGTCACCGTAACCCTGCTCTCTCACTGCGGGTCAAACGTACTAATAAATGGAGCTAATAAAAAATGTGCCAGTAATTGTAGCCGCAAGTGTATTGGTAATGGTTTCACGATTTAACCTACCATAAGATTTGAAAGTGGAATAAAATTGTTGCACGATTTTTCTATTTACTTGCAAATATGTGCCTGTTTTATGTAATTATCTTAGTATTTGCATAAAACGTTAGATACGTTTAATTTTTTATGCAAATATTTTCTATAAAAAAGTAAAACTACAGATAAAAAAAGATCTTTTATTGATTAAAAATAAATATACTAAATGATACGACGGGAAGTTCGCAATAAAAATATTGTAAATCGTGATTGAGCTATACAATTTAAAAACTAAACGATAATTAAAAATATAAACAAACAGACTTATGTGTAATTATCACTTCAAGTTCTTCTAACTTAACAGACAGCTGTGCTGCTGGGGAGTTTGTTCCGCCACTTCTTCTTCTCAGCTAAAGCACTAGGAAGTGTCGAAGTGCGGGCGTTTTTGGGGGACTGTCTTATGTAACTTTGACGTTCAAAAAGTGCTGACTCTCAGCCTAGTTTGAATAAATGACTTTTGATTTTGATTGATTTTATCACAAATTGCAAGCGAGACGAGCTAGCAATTCTCGAGTTACGCGCAAAAATATTCATTATAGTTATATACTATTAAAATATTCAGGTATATACAATTATGAGGTAGCCGACATAAATAATGACAGGCCACGTGGCCACGTGTGAACCGAGTGGAAGCTAAATTGATACTGGCACTAATGGCCGCCAATTGATTGAAAATGAAAATAATAATTGATTTATTTCTTACATAAAGTCCAACTAGAAGCGCGGCTAGTTTTTGTTGAACTAAGCACGATTATTGATATATCTATCTGCTGTTACTTGGTCGTTGATATTTTGTGATATTTCTGAGAAAATATTATTTTTTCCATATCTTTACCACATAGTGCATCATCATCTGTGTAGCCATTTTCCAACTATGTCGGGGTCGGCTCTCGTGGAGTGACTGCCTATCTGGCTTGACTTTACCCAGCAACCCAGTTACTTGGTAACACGATAATGCTATGTAAGCCTGGTCGGTGGTTCTGCCGGGGTCGCGAGATTGTTCGAAAGAGATACCGTGACCCTGGCTCATGGGCAACCGAAGGAACACGGGTGAGTTTTAGTCAGTAAAAGTCTGACACGCCCTCCCGCTCCGCCCAGAGCGGTAGAAGTCATTTGATGATTCCCCATCCAAAAAAAAAAAGCCTGGTCGGTGGCCGGTGATAATAGATTTCATCCTATATCTCCACCGTTTTATCATTACCTGAATTGAGTAGGGTTTTGATTCTCATAATTATTATTTTTTAAATGTAATGTAGTGAGGTAGTAGCAGCATAAAAATGATCGGCCACGTGTGAAACGAGAGGAGGCTAAATTGATACTGGCACTAATGCCCGCCAAATGATAAGAAATAAAAAATATAAATGATTTATTTCTGATATAAAGTGCAACACCAGTTTTTGTTGAATTGAGCGCTGTTATCACAATTTTGTAGTTAAAATATATGTTTTGTGATATTTATGTGGAACATTTCATTTATTTACTACATTGTGCATATAGGATCTGGGGACAAAAATCTGTTAAGTTTAGAGAAAACCAAGTGTATAAAAATATATTTTGTTTCGGTAAGTAAGTCTGTACAAACACGTCAATTATAATTTAAAAACTGGATTAGGTTGTTGTTTCCTATCTAACTACTCTAAGAAGAAAGGCTGAAACAAACTCTGAGGTCACAGTCTCTTTTAAAGTCCAGACATAATCTTGGTCAGATTACTTAAAACGATGTAGATTGGTGTCTGAGATGGTCTTTTGAGGAAATATCCAGATAGATTGAGTGGACCTGTCTAGTCAGTGCATGCAATTTTCAGTAAACACGCAGGTGAACTCAGAATTTAAATTTAGAAGTAAAACATTTGAAATCCGAATCTTTTTAACTATATTTTTATAATTACTTAAATTGAATAGCGTAACCGCATTTTCACTACAATGCAATCAGTCAAACGATTCCAAATTTAAAAACTAAAAAAGACGTTCAACACGTTTGATGTTGACTTGACAAGCTGACGCAGCATCTACGTAACACTGATTTCCAACGTTTTTGCGTTGCGTACGCGCAGACGACCTCTGTGACTCTTATAACCTTAGCCATCGAACTAATAATTCCTTGTGTCCTTTTGACAGTACGCTCAGTATATTTATGGTTCTTTAAAAAGGTATTACATTGAAAAATATCGGTGTGGGCTAAATAATAGTGATGTATTGTGGCTGTTTGATCTTGAGCTATTTTTGTAGGGAGTTAATTTATTAATGGAACAAAAAGAATCACTTGCATTTTGTTTGTTTTATTTTTTATGTAATAAAAATATGTTTACCTGTCTTACTTGTAAGTCTGTGTGTAGTTTTAGACCCAACAACAGGATATTATATTAAAGCCATATTAGTTTTTATCTTTTAACAACCTCATACTTATTATCGTTTAAAAAAGTAAATCAGAATTAAGTTACAGAAAAATAGAAAGCACTGGTTTTGAGTACATATAAGTGGATAGCATCAAGAAACGACAAATAAAAAAGTGTAGAGTGTTTTTTTATGATTTATTAACGGAACTTGACAAATTATTTGTATGACTGTATGTAGGTGTGAAAATCACAAGCAATGATAATGACGTCACGTGACACTTCACGTGACGTGTGACCACAGCATATTAAATCACTATTTAACATGCTGTGGTAACACTATGTAATAAAATTATCTACTCGAGATATTTTCGGAAGCTTCGAATTAGGTATAAACTTGACAGTGGCTTGGTTGTGTCATTCTGAAACGGGTCAGAGGTCGATTAAGTTGGAATTAAATACAAATACGTCTTGTTTCTTTACATTTTCATTACCTACATAGTACTGTTACATATATGTATTAATTGTATAGAAAACGCATTAACAAAACTTTATTAATTTTAAAATTTATTTAAAGATTTAGTTTCCAAACATTTAAACAATTAACTGTTTTTTTAGAAAAATAACTTCAATACGGACACATAAAGTCCAGTTTTATGACTTTTAAACGGTGCTAGTCATTCTAAAATCAACGAAATAATCATTAGTCTTAAGATGATATTTACCTGAGTACAATTAACAACAATTTAAAAAAAGGCTCTTGGAACAGTTGTGATCTTGGAAAAAAGACATAGTAGATCAATCGTTTTTTTTGGGAATCTTACAAGTCAACCTATAGGGTTGTCGGCTGCCTAACCGGACATGCTTGTGGGTGGCTACCTTAATAAATTGAGACCTTCAGCCAGGGCTTAAAAACTTAAAACTAGAGCGACTACTCGCTAAGAGCACCCCCTGTGGGGTATGAACCTTGGCTTAGGCCAGCGCTGGTAGAGGGTAGCTAGGGACGACCTGGATCGGAATGAAGTAGATCAATAGCTGTGACGACCAACCTTTAAATTTGCAAAGATTTACATGTCATATGACTAAGGTGACTCGTGCGCCGTCAATTTGAGCTGCCCTGTCAATCTAGTTGACACTGACATTTGTAAAAACTCCTGCCTAACGATCTCTGACCAAGAATCAACATAATATTCTCTAATATTCTGTTGTAACATCCGTTGACCGCGCTTATTATCAACTAATACATGTTAATTAAAAAGTTAATTAGCTAGTAAATGTCAAAATTGGTTTTAAGTTTATCTATTAAATCATTGAGAAATTTTGTTTTTAATGTGGAAATCTTAAATGGCCGATATTGGCCAGCTAATGAGGGTCATCAGTCTAATACGTCCATTGCCATACAACAACAGACAACAGGATGAAACATCATGAATAATATTTATAGGTACCTGTCCAAGGGATAATTGGGATTTTACAATATTAAGTGCCCTAGTTTGATAATGGCTTATAACCAGTCTTACCATGAAATATCATGGATATCATTATCATGGTTGTGGCGGTCAGGCTAGGCAGGAGTTTGAAAATGCTTTGGGTCACGTTAAATAAAATAAATAAATAAATAATATCTTAGGACAACAAACACATCGTTATCTGATCCCAAACTAGGCAGAGCCTGTACTATGGTAACCAGACAACTGCTAAACATACTTAAATATTTTTTTTAAACATACATATTATAGATAAATTACACCCAGACACAGAACAAACGATTGTGCTCATCACACAAAGATTTATCCTGGGTGGGAATCGAACCCACGACCTCAGTCTTCCCAGTAAGGGTCACTAACCACTAGACTGACAGGCCAGTCAAAAACATCAAAAGCAAAGCAAAGCAAAGCATTAAAAGTTTATCTACTTACATACAATTTATTGTTGTTAATGCAACTTTAAACAATGAATTGGAGAAAATTCTTCAATAGTATTCTTCTTTCTTCAATAGTATTCTTCTTCTTCTTCTTCAACTAGAAACAAATTACTCATGGCGTACTAGACCAATGATACTGCAGACAATACGATTTGTTTCTTAAAGTAAGTTTAAAAATCTTGAACCACTCTAATATACGAGTACCTAGGAGTTTTATAAATTAACCTGCACAAGTGCACATTTTATTAAAAAATATCGGTTTTACGTGATATTTACTTGGCAAAATACGGAAAGTAAACCATAATGTTGACACGGTAGTATGAATTTGCCCCGAATAAGGTTCAGTAATGAGTGAAGGCCGATCTTGTTTAAATATTATTTATAGTCTTGTGATGTGTATCAAAATGTAAGCCGGAAACATTACGGAAAACCTTGGATTCGGTCTGTTTTGACATGTTATTGTTTTTATTATTTCCCAGTTTTAAAGTTGTTTAAGAAAACTTTAAATTGGCTTGATTTTATTAGGGGTATCTCTGATAAATTAGTAACGTTAGATTTGTAGTTAAATAATAAGTTGTGTGATTTCATCATCATTATCATTTCAGCCGAAAGACGTTCACTGCTAGACATAGGTCTCCCTCAGAAATTGGGGGGTTTTTCCGTAATCGCCACGCTTGGTAACGCTGTTGCCCATTCCCGTTTGTTGCCCTTAATCGCGTTTTACGACACCCACGGGGATAAATGGGCTGGTGCTATAGTTTATGTCTGGCACCACACGGACAATTAGTAAATGACATTGAGTGGTTTATTCAAGTAATATTGTAAGTACTTTCCTCTCAAAATTATCGCCGTCGGGGCTCCTGGTGGTGGAACCTCCCAATTTGCAACTAGGTTCCAAATATTTATTGCTATATTGGCCAAGTAGAATACATGCTTGCCTACAAAAACAACAAAGGTCTCTGCCCACTCATTTCCACCATGAGACGTAAATACCTGCCAACAAAAGTTATGGCTACCTGGTATGCAATTGGTTGTGACATACTACGTCGCGCCGCGACCTTGCTCTCATGCCGAAGGCTGCGAACCTCATCTAAGTTAATATTTGTCTTAATTGCGCTCGGCATGTGTTGCGGTTGTGAATATAGAACTATCAAAAAGCGCGGCGGGGTTTTTTCGCGTATTGGATTTTCGAGAAATGAAAATCTAACAATAACACACTTGGTTCGATTTTCGAAGCGCGATTTTAGCTAGTCCAAATTATGTCGATTGACAAGAATTGACTGAATTTAATTTTGGTTCTGCTGAAACGGGTTACAAAGTGACGAAATAAAGTATTAAAAATTAAGTATATGGAATCAGTTTATTAATTCACGTAGGTACGCTCAAAACGATAGTTGGAAAATAAAAGTGATTCTGATTTCATCGTTCAATTCATCGAGTTACCTACTGGGTGAATTGAACCTACTGTGGTTAAAATTAACCTCTCATTAATGCCTCAGAAAATTGTCAAATAATTTGAAAAAATGAAAGAATGTCAGTACATTCAAAACAAAACACTACTGTCTTAATATGACTGCCAAACGGCAACTAGGAAATATTTTTTATAATTTGTACTTTATAATAAAATCCTGACATTTGTGTTAATATGCGTACCCTACATAATACTTCTAGCAACATACAGGCTGTGTTCTTTTGTCGAACACTTGGCTATTGTGATAATTGACATTGGCGGAGGCCAACGCCTGTCCGCGCGACCTCTTCGAAACTAATTGCACAGATATGTATATTGTTTCATATTAAAAATACTTTGTTTTTTGTTTTATTTTTAATTGTTTTTTAAAGAATTCAAATGAGCGATGACGAGACTTGTGTATTGAATGTTCTGTATTAGCGGGTTGGTAGATTAATTTTAATGAACGCAAAAACTGAAATATGATAGGAAATAGCTTGCATAGCTGGTACTCTCGTGTCACAAAGGCCGAAAAGCCGCAATAGCTTTTTGAAGTGTGTCCTCCCACTTACTAGGGAACGGTCTAATGAATGAAGAAGCCTGTTCCGTATCAAACCCATTCTTTCCACCTGCTGATAAATCCCGCACGTGGATACGAGTTGCCTTCGCTTTCATAGAAGTCTTTAAATAGACTCCGGACTTAGGTAGGCCGCGGTACTGAAGACCTGCTCAGCACGCGTAGCATGACCACCGTAGAAATGGATTTTGTCGACGGAAGACTAGACAAAATTACAGATTGTTGAAAGATTAAAGACAAGATTAAAGATTGTAGAAAGATTTGTACCGTTTTATGCTGGCGTAGCATGAAAATTCTATCTCTGTTCTAATAAGAATAGACAAAGTTCTTTCTATAGTGGTTATGCTATGCGTGCTGGTAGAGATTCACAGATCATTTCGCCCTGGACTGTAAATGTGGTGCTGTCCCATAAACAATGCGGCACTTGATATCTTGTTCAGCGTGCCCTGTTCTTTGCACGCTAGAAAAGTTGCTGGAAGCTACTGAAAGTGCTAAGCTCGTAGCTAAATTCTGGCCTAACTCTATATGGATTGCTATCGATACGCTGAGAAGAAGAATTATATAATTCCTATTACCTACATTCTGTTAAAAAAAAAAAAAAAAAAATGTTGACAAACTGGACAGAATAAAATAACAATTAAATAATTCGCCCGTTTATCATCTTTAGTGAATTAATCCTTACAAAAAAGTCAAAGAATTTCAGTAAATCTTTACGTCATTATAAATAATATATTAGCTAGATAATGTTATGATTCCGTTGCAGACATGACGTGAAAACGTGCAAATAATATTTTAGTGTCAAACGATAGTGATGGATGGCGTGTCACCGGCTTACCGCGTCATCGTGATAAAATCGTGGGAAACTGCCAACAAGCGGCGCGGGCGCTGGGGAACTGCAGAAGCCAAAATGTGAATATGGGGAGGGGGGGGGGGGGGGTTAAAAATTTTTGGGTGTAATTTAATGGTGAATCAAATAGCTATGCGGATAAATTTAGAATCTCCTCCTTTTTGTCGGTTAAAAAGTCCAAATGAGGATGGAGTTGAGAGTCCTACAGGGAAAATAGGATTTTATCCCAAAGTAAACCAATAATTTTTAAAAGCAGGCAAATTATTTTCTTGTTAGTTAGTTTTATACATCATCATCATCATTCAGCTGTAAGACGTCTACTGCTGGACATAGGCCTCCCCCAAGCTCCGCCACTTCGACCAGTTTTGTGCTTCCCGCATCCAGCGGATTCCTGCGGCCTTCACAAGGTCATCGGTCCACTTTGTTGGAGACCTTCCAACTCTACGTCTTCCAGTACGCGGTCGCCACTCCAAAACCTTTCGGCCCCATCGGCCATCTGTTCTGCGAGCAATGTGCCCTGCCCACTGCCACTTCAGTTTAGCAATTCTTGCGCTTTATACAATACTTTATTTCAGGCTACTAAGGCCCATAAAAACAATAAATAAATAATATTAAAACAATCTGTAAACTAATAAATATTCTATAAAACATAACTTAAACTATCACTAAACACGTAATGATGACGGCCCACGTTATAGGTGCCCATGTACGTTTATGTGAAATAAAATATTTCTTATTTTAAATTAAGTTATTGTTGTATTACTTTAAATATTAAAAAGAAAGTACCTACTCGACATCGTTCCTACAATAATCTTACTTCTAATATTAACGCAAAGAGTCTGAACGCTTATCTTAAATATTTATTTAAGGTCTGAATGCTGTCTGGATTTGCTATCACAAAATCTTTTCTTATCAGTGAAATGTATGGTTTTCTGTGTAAGACTGTCTTGTCAATTCATAAGTGCCTGTAAATGGTTTAATTGAAATAAATGTCGTGAATTTCAGTTATACATCATAAACTTCACAAACAACAAGATTTTCATAAAATATTATACTTAAGTACCTATTAAGTGAACCTCTTTTTTCTTGGATGGGAAATCATCATATGACTTCTCCCGCTCTTGGGCGGAGCGGGAGGGCGTGTCAGACTTTTATTGACTAAAACTCACCCGTGTTCCTTCAGTTGCCCATGTGCCAGGGTCACGGTATCTCTTTCGAACAATCTCGCGACCCCGGCAGGCATCGGTCATAGCAGACCCCTGCAGTGCTGCTGACATCTCTTTGAGGCGCGCGTGGAAGACTACGCGCTGTCGACCCGAGCCTGGTCCTTACCGGGCGGCGAGCTACCCATTGCTCGCCGCCCGCAAGCTTGCGCCTACAGCTACGGTAGCCGGGAGTCAGCAAGTGAGAGAAAGACCCTCTTTACATACCAATTGATCCCAACTGTTATTCGTGGATAGCAGTGGATATTCGTTACACCTTCAGAAGCCCAAATGTCTAACAATCAGTCTTACAAAAGGGTATCGTATACCCAGTAACTGGGTTGTGGAGGTCAGATAGGCAGTAGTTCCATGTAAAATTCTGGTATTCAGCTGCATCCAGATAGACTGGAAGCCGATCCCAACA
Source organism: Aporophyla nigra (assembly GCA_947507805.1). NCBI lineage: Eukaryota > Metazoa > Arthropoda > Insecta > Lepidoptera > Noctuidae > Aporophyla > Aporophyla nigra. The sequence continues at coordinate 6,952,299 of OX382305.1, forward strand.
TACTTGGGAAAAGGCTAGACTAGATGTATTATATATTAGGTCCATTAATGATTTTAGTTAGCACCAAAGTATCAACATTTATCATTACTCACACATACATAATTTTATGCCTTATCAATGACATCACAATTAAAATACACATATATGCAATGTATAAACACCACGATAAATAATTTAATTAACACATTCAACATTTCCAGGTTTTTCTAATTTCCACGTAACCTTTGTAACTGACGCTTATCATATGACCCCTTTACCAACCTTTACTCCTGAAACACAATGACCCAACTACCACACACCTTTAACTGAAAATACACTTTGAATTTAAAGAACTAAAGTTGAAAATTCTTTGTGTGAAAAATGTTTTGTTTTCAATTCTTTCTTATCGGCGTGTTTCTTTTTAGGCGTTTCAGCCAGTGTTTGTAAGCAATTTCAATCGTTCGTGTAGTTTTATTTTTAATGGAGGCATTCCAGTTATTTTCCGTGCTTATCTCTGCAAAAGGAAACAAACTGATTTAAATGCTCGGAGATGACTCAGTTATGCACTTTTTTCTTGTAGTGGAAAATTGCATAGAGTTGTTAATTAGAAACTACGTGATATTAGATAAATGGTTTAACGCTTGTGCTCTTTAGTATACTTATTGACCTTTCTGGTGTTTAATCTGGGGAAATTTAGGAAGAGGGAAGTTTGTTTATGAATAAATTTTGAAATTCTTCATCATTGTAGCCGATCGTTAAAGGTCATTATCGACGGAAGTATTGTAAGAAAAAACGTCCACTGCTGGAGATAGGCCTCAACCAAGCACCATCACATAGACCAGTTCTGTGCTCTTTACACATCCATCGGTCTTCACCAGGTCATCGGTCTATCTTGTGGACCATCTTGTGGTTCCAACGCTACGTCTCACAGTACGTGGTCACTTTTACAAGACATTTCGGCTCCATCGGCCATCTGTTCTGCAAGCAATGTGCCCTGCCCACTGCCACTTAAGTTTGGGATTCTTCGGGCTAGGTCGGTTACCATGTTCGTCCTACGAATTGCTTCATTTAAAGGTTTTAGAAAATAAAAATATAATCTTATTCCCGAATTTGCAAAGAATGAGATAGAATACTCTTTGTTTTGTACACTATCTAATCATTATAGACAAAAATAAATTGTTAGCTTATAAAATACAGTTTTTATAACCTTTACTACTAAAATATATTACACCTAAACTTATCTCATTGCTACTGTAATTCAATAAAATAATATTAGTTACATTGAGTCACACTTTACACAACTTATACCAATACAAAATATTGACATATCCACAACCTTTAAAAATAACTTTACAATAATATTCATACATATTTCGAAGCTTACACCATAATCCCTTGCTCCACAACGTTAAACTTCATTCAAATCGATCCCGCCGTTCCCGCACAATTGGGACAGACATACACACATATTTTTAAGGCCGGACCCACACGTAGCTTCCACAAAAGCCTTCCAGTATTAAGTTGTATTTAGACGGTTTTATGTCAACTTTATAAATAAGAAAACCTTCATAGTGTTAGGATGAATTTAGATTACTATATTAGCATTGTTTTTTGGTATTTGTGTACCGGACTCTATGGTGGTCCAAGTGTTCGAGATAAGATTGTCTATGCAATTTGACACTTGGATGATTTTTGGTTGCGTGGGTGATGACGGCTCAATAGAGTGTAGGCTTGCTCATTGTTTGGGCTTTTATGAATGGTAAGATAGTAGGGTAGATAAACAATCTTACTGTGTTTTTCATGTTTTTGTCACAGTGGGCAGTCTGCCTTTGTTGATATCTTTATTAATATTTTTTTTGTGTATACTGACATTGAAAATGATTTGGCTGAATGAATTCAGTTCATAATAAATACAGAATGCTTTTTGACGGTTCGCTGGATATACGTAAAAGTTATTCAGCCTGTGTCCCACAGCTGGGACACAGGCTTTCTCGTGGTAAGGGGGGATCACAACGTGGGCCCAGTGCGGTAGATGTCACATGTGTTCAAATTATTAGTTCTTGGGCATGCTGGTTTTCTCACGATTTACTCCTACACCGTTTTGAGAGCAGTGGTGATGAAAAAATGTACAAAAAGTAAAATGAACCTATGGCCTACAAGTCGTAAGTCACGGCTGTTACCATTGGGACACCACTGCTCTAGTCTCCACTGGTCACCACTCATCTGGTTTATCTGTATTTTCTTTTTATTCTTTCTGAGACTGATCAATTCTGAAGCGCTCAAACCCTGAAATAGTAAATCTCTCAACAAGGGAACATCTTATAGTTAACAAACTGAACGGTATTAAGCTAACCAAACCACGAAATGACTAAAGTTTCCATCTTGTCACCCATAAAGTCACCTATACACACATCGCCTCTAACTTGCACCTCAACCCGGCACGAGCCACGCGTGGGGTAATTCGTGGGCGTCCGAATAAACATGTCGGTGTAACGAGTCGCTCGTAAACAGCGCCAACCTATCGCCCGAACCCCACCTAGTACTTGAACCCTTTGTCGCGACAGTCGCACAGCTTTGTCGCACGACTTGTCGCACCGCGTGTAGCCCGATGACGCGTGCTTGTGTATAATTCCTGTATTTAACTTTACATAAATGTTTGATGCGTAAATGGACGTGTGACGTAGGTTAATTAGTAGGATTTCTCGCAGAAAATTAATGTATGCTATATGTAAGCAGATAAAATCTCTAAAGCGAGGCTTTGCATAGTGAGTATGCGTTATATTGTTGTTATTTGTAGAGGCTTACGGACTGGTTTCCTAGAGTTAGGTCATAGGTTACGGTTTAAGCAATGACATAACAAAGGAAATCAAAGATGAATCGTGGGAAAACTTGGACTCTATGGTCTGCTTTTATCTTCCGTCCATTGCACTGTATTGGGAAAGTTTCATGAAGGTATTATAATAATACTAGCTTCAACCGACAAATTTCTTGTTCCCCGTACCACCCCGTCGCATCGTATCGCCTGCCTGCGCTAATATTTCGTTTTCGCCGAACGTTTTTTCTGACATTGTTCTTTTTGCTTAGCTTCTAACAATTCTAGCGTGATATTAAGTAACTTATAAACTTCCTTAAAAAAACAGGCTATCATTTGCAAGATCTTTTTCCAATCCGATAGGAGGATTCGACACAATAGCGCGTTCAAAAACAAACAAACAAACTCTTAAGCTTTAATATTTCTTTTAACATATATAGATAGAGTATAAGGCATACATATAATATACAGAGTTGGAATTGAAAAGCATACATTTACACATTTCAGTAATCCAGTCGCGCCGACTCCACTCGTATCAAAACAGCTGTCATGGCCGACTCATAATCGCACGACGATTATTAATCGCTTCTATCCTACTAGCCTTAGTCTATGCTTAACTTCGACCTCACAACGAGTAGGTAGACTTCGTGAGGTGGGCCGAGGTGTGGTTGCCATTTCCTATCGATTATCACCTTATAGAAACATTCCTCAATTGAAGACGTTTTCTTTTATGTAGGCGTGGCTTAAAGGTAAACGCTGACATATCTGCACCGAGAAAATCGACCACGTCGATATTTTTTTGGATTATCATCTCGCAGGGCAACCTATGAGGTTGTCGGCTGTTTAACCGGACTGGCCTGTGGCTACCTTAATAAATTAAGTCCTCCAGCCAGGGCTTAAAAACTTATAACTAGAGCGACTACTCGCTAAGGGCACCCCCTGTGGGGTACAGACATCGGCTTAGGGCATCGCTGGTAGAGCTGGCAGCTGCCCAGCAAGGGATGGGCCGGATTGGATGATTCCGCGTCGAATTAAGAAAACCTTCCGATTTCATCAGTTGATTACTCTGATTCGGTGCGGATAAGTGTGCGAGGTTTTATGGATTTCATACCTCCGCTTCCTTAGGTTCTGATAAGTGTGCGTTTACGTTGAGTTGGATTTCAGCAGACCGCAATCCATATCTTGTCATAAATATATAAACTCATGCTTTTTTCCCATGGGGGTAGGCAGAAACTACGGAACGCCACCTGCTACGAGCCTACGACCCTTACATACTCCTTTAGCCTCGTTTATGTTCATACAATTGGTCATACACACTCGCCGGTTACGAGTACGACGTACCTGACTTTTCTGAAGAACATCACCAATAAGGTCACTATAGGTCCTCCTAGGATGTCCCTTCCCGGTGTTTCTACTCATATTTGCCTCGTAAATTCCATTTGTAAGCCGCCCTTCATCCAACCTCTCAACATGACCAAACCTACTATATCTACCTAAGCATACTTATTTCAATTTTTGTTACTACATCTTCTTTTAAACCACACCGTTTTCTTATCACATCATTTCTTAGCCCATCATTCATAGTCACACCACACATGCTTCGCTAGGAGGGCATTTCCACAGCATTAATTTTGCTTTCATGCTTCTTTTGCCACACCCAATATTTAACAAAAACTAGAGTAATAGTAACGTTCAAGAAGAACATACTAAGTACATAAATGCATCACACCATGCCAGTTTACGTCATAATTATGGGTAAGTACATTAGGACCTAAAGCTGAAGTGTCTACTCTATTTATTTCCCATAGTTTGCTAGTTACATACCATAAATTCACGAGTTACTCACCATGTTATATTATTGCGTCCTATGTGATAGAGGGCGAATTCAGAATATGTGCTGATGCCCGGTGGTCAAGCCCAACCTCAGTAGTCGCCTGCAAGCATTATATTTACTAACAAGGCATTTTAAAGAAGAGAAATAAACTTAATTACCCTCAACCAACAGCGACCATAATCCGTGTCAACGCACAGAACAAACTCTATAAAAAACTTGTCATTTTGCGATAATCGTCATTAAATAAACACTAATAAAGTAGGTGTAAATATTTTCCTCAAAGGTGACCACGAACGACCTTCATAGTGACTGATAAATGAGGCATTACCCATTAAAACGATTGATAAGGCCGCTTTCAGTGATTTTTATTAAAATATCAAGTCATTATTGCGATGAATTACAAGTGGGAGATTGGGGCGGCACAACATGATGGCGGCGGTACTTACAGCTAAACATAATTTTATACAAACTATGTAATATCTTGCATGCTCTTTTAAGTATACAATGTTTAAACAAATAAATAAATATTATCTTATCGATCAGGTTAGGGTACGCCTGCCGCGGTTGGTCCTTGGATGGGTGAGCATCTTTACATACCAAGATCCCCGTGCCTCACAAAGCACGTTAAGCGTTTGGTCCTGACATTCATAGAATTTTGACAGCAGTATAGGACATTATAAGCTAATTTTTGCGAAGGAATAAAACCTTGTGAAACTTGATCAATAAAGGCATTTTTTTTTTAAATGGGAAATCTTAACATGACTTTTCCCGCTCTGGGCGCAGCGGGAGGGCGTGTCAGACTTTTACCAACTAAAACCCACCCGTGTTCCCTCAGTTACCCATATGCCAGGGCCACGGTATCTCGTTTGAAGAATCTTGCGACCCTGGCAGGCATCGGTCCTAGCAGACCCCTTTAGTATTGGTGACATCTCTTTGAGGCGCACGTGGAACACTACGCGCCGTCGACCCGAGCCTGGTCCTTACCGGGCGGCGAGCTACCCATTGCTCGCCACCCGCAAGCTCGCGCCTACGGTGGCCGGGAGTTCGCTATCGAACCAATTAGGGCATCAACACATACTACTTACTATATCCTTAACAAGTCTGCTGCATGTCGGATGCATTGTTGGCTAAGACCACCACAGTACAGGTTCCTGAAAACACCCAACGATATCGCAGAGGACCCAGGCGTAGATGGCGGGAGGAACTTGACGCTTATATGACGGTTGAATTTGTCCATATTGCTCATTCCGATCAAGCCTGTCCGTTGCTGTCCTCTACCAGCGATGCCCTAACCCGAGGACCGTACCCTACAGGGGTGCCCTTAGCTAGTAGTCGCTCTAATTTTAATTTCTTAATCCGTGGCTGAAGTACTTAATTTATTAAGGTAGCCACAGGCAAATCCGGTTAAGCAGCCTACAAACTCATAGGTTTACCTGCGAGACGTCATTCCTATTCAGGTCCATATTGACTCAAGATCGAATTGAGTAGAAAAGGAACGTTAAATCTTTGCTCTACAATGGAGCAATATTGGCTGATTATATTCATGAAGAAGCTCTTAAAGCCTTATCACAGAACAACAACCCAGACAGACTACCCTCAGTACTTATAACGTACTTACAGATACAATCTTTACAACAACATTAAATATAAGCATAAAATCAAACGGGTCGGGCCGGTCGTAATGGCCAGTACAGACGACCCGACCGGGTTAAGGCCGCGCACATAAGCTGCGACTAGCATCACCATTGACATATTTTACTGCGTTACATAATAGCGAGGTGCATCGCAAGCGCATCCGTACTTGTGTGAGGTAAAAGCGATTTGCTAGTGTTGAAGAATCGGAGAATATTATCGCCAATTAAGAATAGGGCAGCTTCTTCTATCTTCTTATTTGCTCTTGACCATTTCGTGCTGTAAAGTATAACTATAAATAAAGTTTTGTCACAAACAAAGGGACCGATCGGCCCCGACTCTTGCTCGAATCAGTTCACACCGCTGAGTCTGTAGCTTTGAATTCGTCGCTAAATACTTCCGATCCAGCCCATCCCTTGCTACCCCTCCCGCTCCTGCGACGCCCAAAGCCCAGGCTCCAGTGGGTACCCTTAGCATGTAATCCTGGTTTTGAGTCCTGGCTGGAGACCTTAATTAATTGAGGCGACCACAGCAAGTCTTTACGTTAAGCAGCCGACAACCTCCCTGCGATACTCACCTACGACATGCTATAGACAGATAAAAAAAGCAAAGAGATTTTTATTCATTACGATACATACATTTTTTTTTTCATTACGATAAAATAAAGGAATCATATGACAACCAACCTATGATTGGTTGGTGTGAGGTCCATGCAATTATATTGCCACATTTTGATTGTAAGTAGTCACCATGAGTTAGTACCGTGCAAAATCTCGCAATTGTAGTTAAGGAAAAATTAACAAAGATTTTTCCTCCCTCGAATCTCTCTCAGCTCGACTACCCTAATATTGTACATAATTCTACAGACCTATATTATGATGTGGTTGACCAAAACCTTTCATTCAGTTGACCCAGAGACATCAAGCATACATAAATCTAACAGGCAAGCAAAGTATATTATATAGTAATAATCTTTTCATTTTCAACTTTGAACTTCCTCAAGCTTCACCAAGAAATCAGATAATAACAAAACAAACCAACTAAAACTAATAGCCATTGCAGCAGTACCTAGCACGACTACATAGGAACTAGCTCTAAGTGTGGTTCAACAGTTCAACTATGCAGGCTTTGAACCCGTGACCTTTTGATCCAATCAACACTCGCCCAGTTGCGCTACAAGTAAACTAAGTTAATGGTTACTTGATATACTTTAACTTGCAAATCTGTGACGTTGGTTGTCATACCTCGCGATACTGATAAGTATGTGGGTACAGTGGTGGAAGGAACAGTGAAAAAATAAATGATATAAATTGTAATTAAATATGGACTTTGATGATAATCGTCTTCCGCGTTGGTTTAATTGGGCTTGTGCTTGGTCCGAGGGGTATTTGTACAGATTTATGATGTTTTTCCACATAAAAGATGTTTCTCTTACTTAACATCATCTTCCATATTTATTTGAGATCACACACAAAAGGTTCTAAACTTTATTACATAGTATAAAACAAAGTCGCTTCCCGCGTCTGTATGCTAATAATTATGAAAGAGAAAAACAAAATAAAAATAACATGGCGAATTTGAGTATTCGTAATTATTACAATGGCGTAAAGAGCATAAAAATACGAATAGAGAAAATAAATGATAAACATTCAGGAGAAAAAAAATGCAAAGCATTCATATCACAATAAAATTGTTTATTATAATTATTCCACATTTTATTTTTGAATACTGGAGAGAGACAATATACTTAGCTATTTTCCGGTAGTTAAATTCCTTTTGTATACATAGAAATGGAGATCTTTAAAAGCTAACGTGTTATTGGAAAAAAAACTTTGACTTCAGAGATACAAGACCTACTTTTAACCCATTGAAGGAAACTGAACGAGACACAATTGAAATTTTATTGTTATTACGTCTGGGAAGATTTAGTGTTCCTAAAAGTGTTAAGGATGCCAATTGAACTAGATAAAGATTTGTATACTTAGTTGAAAACAATAGAAGTTTTTTTTTAGGGGTTGGTTCGGCAAAGAGATTGCATCGATAAATAACACATTGCATGCATTCGGTATAGTCTCTCAACTTTTTATTTATTTGTTAAAACAAAGGCTCCTTCGCGACGCGACGGTCGACACTATTCTGGTAGAAGAATTTCCACAAAGTTTTCATAGAAAATGTTCTATTAGAGTCACGTGACGCTGCAGCAAACAAAAAACAGCCAACAACAACAAAATTTCAGCGCAACGTAACATTTCAATCAACTATTGTAACCCGCTACCCGCTTATGCCCCACACCACACTCGCCCGCCCGACCTTCGCCCGCACTTCGGGTCGTCGGGTCGCGCATTTTCCTCCCGCGCGTATCAGTAAAACCTATACCCGTATACCAGTTATGGTTCACGGACATTCGTGATGCCGTGCTCTTGAGGCCCTATTTGCCACGACGGCTCTAGAACGTCACGTTTTTATCATTGTGCGTAGTTGATAGGTAACTGATATAATTAACGCTTTGTGTTTGACGTACGTATGGTGATACCTTTAGGGCTCCCTCAGACAGGCGATGCGGCAGCGCGACGCGACATAAGTAGAACACGTTCTGATGTTTTACCAACTACATTGAGGTCGTCTACCGGTCTCATCAGAAGCAGCTGATTACCAGTATTTATATGGAGAGACTGCCTAATTGACGAACACAACCCAGTTACTAGGTAATATAATACCTCTTGGTATGACATGAACCACCGTAGGCGCGAGCTCCACCGTAGGCGCGAGCTTGCGGGCGTCGAGCAATGGGTAGCTCGCCGCCCGGTAAGGACCAAGCTCGGGTCGACGGCGCGTAGTGTTCCACGCGCGCCTCAAAGAGATGTCAGCAGCAGTGAAGGGGTCTGCTAGGACCGGTGCCTGCCGGGGTCGCGTGATTGTTCAAAAGAGATACCGTGGCCCCGGCACTGGGCAACTGAAGGAACACGGGTGGGTTTTAGTCAGTAAAAGTCTGACACGCCCTCCCGCTCCGCCCAGAGCGGGAGAAGTCATTTGATGATTTCCCATCCAAAAAAAAAAAAAAAAAAAATGGTATGACATGAAAATGTAGGTCCAAAGTCCAAAACGTCATAGTAGTCTAGTTACATAACATGCATAAACTCACGTTTTTCCATGGGGATATGCAGAAACTACGGAAAGCCACCTGCTACGATCCTTACATACTTCTTTTGCCTCATTTAGGTTCACACATCTGCACCCTAATTGCAAAACGCACAATTTATCAGAATCTGAATGGGATTGAAGATTATTTCTAAACCATTGCGTCATTTGTTCGAATAAATTGTCGGCTCAGTAACGTAAATAACGCAATGAATGTTGTTTAACTATGAATATAAAACCAATTCCTACCAATAAAAAGTTCCGCAATTACCCCTCTGGTCATACACACACACCGGTTATGAGAATTACGCGCATAACCTTTCTGAAGAACATCACCGATGAGGTTACTATATATCCTACTCTCTATACTATCCCTGTCTCCTCTTCCGGCGTTTCGACTCACATCTACTTTGTAAATACCTTTTGTAAGCCATCCTTCATTTGTCCTCTCAATATGACCAAACCATCTAAGCTAACTCTTTTCAATTTTTGTCACTACATCTTCTTTTAAACCGCACCGTTGTCTTTCCACAACATTTCTCAGCCTATCATTCATTCAGAAACGCATGTAGTACTGTAGTTTTTCACATTACAAATACAACTGGAAAATCCACACTGCATTCTGCAAATAAAGCAATTTGTTGCCTTTGTGCTTGTTATTTTTATCAGTAAACAAGTACTAACCGTTTCAGTGTAACAGTCCTTGTAAAAACCATTTCACGGGAGGTCACAGGAAAATGTAGGGCATTGTCCTTTACTGCGGCTCCTATAAATACGGTGCAGCTTATCATCTGGTGGTAAATAGCTCATCATGGATTGTTAGTGGTTTCATGTTGAATTTGACACAGTACAAGTGATATAGTAGGTCAATAAAAGATAATAAAGAAGCACAGTAAAGATGATACACTAAGTCAGTACAGAAAAAAGGTGTTTTATTGAGTTTCAAGTACTGAAAAGACGAAAATATTACCTCACCGATACGTTTGATCATTCAGTTAAACAAACATGGATAAATTAAATTTGCAAGCATAACTGTACATAATATTTTTAGGGTTGCTAAAGGAAAAGTCGGACCTTTTATAACCCCACTTTGGTGTCCGTTCGTCGGTCCGTCTGTTCACCAAGCTGTTAAGACCCTTTTTTAGGAAATGAAATTAATATCAAATACGTAGGTCTTTGGTCTAAATATTTAGAGCCAATGCGATAAAAAACTTACATTTGCAGTTTGAGAATTGACCGTAACGCATGGGAGAATATGTTTTTCAACTATCCAATGTTAAATTTGTTATTCGGATAAATTCGTCCGCAGAACCCTTCATTGTTTGGCTTTTGGAATTATTTTATCATGTTTAGGGGAGTTTTGATCCTATAAATCAGAAAGACATGACACGATTCATCACTTATTAGGTCTTACAGGTTTCACCTTCACAAGGTCAAAATTGAGAATTCGCGATTCAATAAACATAACCTCTATTTGTCCTACCGCATGACACCCGTTTTGATGTTATGAATAATCTCGTATCTTTAAAGGAACTCGTAAATACCTATAGTTTGCACTTAACTTCTGAGTAACTTCTCTACTGTAGCTGACCGCACGGCGCACAGTGCAAGGTTGCAACACTCATGTTCGACACGTCATACTACATAGTTTCAGTTCATTGTTTATGTTATATTTACTTACTTTTGTTATCTATAAGATCAACACATTATCAGTGACGAAAGAAAATTTTAGAATTCGCTACTCACATCCTTGCTATCAGAATCACTGTCATTTACGCCAGTTTTTGTAAAGCGTCCCATATTTTTTAATGTGTCAAAATATGTTGAATTTCATTGACACACATAAAAACTACTTACCACTTACAATCAGCGCTTTTGTAGAATATTATGTAGTCTATACATAAATTACAAAGTAATTTCTTGTCAGTGTAGAATCAAACTAAATTGATTGAATTCGCTTCTGAATTTTTTTTTAAATTGCACATGAAATTATTTAATTTTCGTTATAAAACAAAGGGGTAATTGTGTAACGAACGAACAGTAGGAATAACTTTTATTGACAGTTCAACAACATAATTTGCATTATGTACAGACGCCAGCACATCAAGGTACCCGAAACTGTCAAATTTTCCCAATAATTGTTGAACCTAAAACTTTAGTGCCAAAGTTGAAAACCTATTAAAGAAATTTGACAGAATGTAGTAGCTTTGTGTACTGGCATCTGTACGTTGCTGAGCAGATTAATTCTTTAAACATATGACGCAATGGATGGATTAGCAAAATCCTTAAAATGATTTAATTTCTAATTTAAATTGTGTTACAATAAGGGTTCTGTTTTAGTTTCACTGTATTTATTTTGCGTAAGTCTGTTATTTGAACGTAGTTGACCTACTGATTCGCTATATACTGTGACCTGTTGCCGGTCGCCGCCCGTTGCAAGGTCGTAAGACTCATGTTTGACACGTAATGCATCTAGTTTCTGAGCATTGTTTGTATATAAGCATATTATAATTTGTTTAAATGTGTGTGAAAATGTTTTTTATAGTAATACACCTGTGTATTTCAGGTAGGTAAGAACGTAATATTATTGTTGTTAAACTATTCTTGTAGCAGCTGACAATAGTTGGGTTTGATTTGAGTATCTAGTTTTCATGTATACTTGCAACCCTTTGATGCACAAAATTATTCTTTTACTAAGTGACAGGTACCTAGTTAATGCCAGTTACATTAGTGAGTCTTCACCATTTCAGCCTCATACAGGACATAGGAGCCCGAAATTTGGGAGCTCCCTTAGTCGCTTTTTAGGACACCCACGGGAAGAAATGAGAGTTAGATAGTAATGAAAGTACATCAAATTATCGTGTTTTTAGTCATATTCGAAATAAAATTTATAAAGTTAGTTTTTTACATTTTCATTCATATCAAACTATTTAGTAACCATTTACTTTTCCTAAATCCACACAACAAAAAAAAAAACGTCTAAGTAAGCAATTGTTGTATCATAACTCCACTTTTTACCGACCGAATCCAGAAATTTCAGAAGCTAACCCTCCATTAATACCCCAAACTGCAAAACCACTTTCGACCAAAACCGGACCATATCACATAACAACAACCAACAACAATGACAATAAACAACACTTTCGAGGAGCTGGTGCCCCCGGGACCCTTGGAACCACACAATACGTTACTCCGTAGTGTTTCCGTCGCCATGCCCTCACGCACCCACCCGATCTGACCTGGAGGTCCGCGAAGGTGATATGATGCAATAAACTTGTGTTGATTTAATTGAAGGAGTACGTGATTACTTAGATTTTGGTTGGAATGCTTAGTTGGAAAATAGCTTAGGTACTGTAATAACGTCAAGTTCTTGTGTTATCGTCTCGGTGAATAAAATACTTTTGTTGTGTGAGTTTCGTAAGTATTCCTATAAGAGCATTCTACAAATCATATTTTAACTTCTTCCTTCGGATTGTCTACCCAATCTCATGCCTTCTATTTATTTCGCCTTGTATTCTATCTTTAAATAAGTTTGAGGGTAAAAATACTGAAGACGAAATCCCGTATTTAGAAATGATTACAATTTTATTAAGTAGCAATCTTGCTAAAAATTTAGGAAAATGGAAATTTGTAACACATACCTCTAGGTTGTGGTCTTGGTTGGTGTAAAAGTTTACGTTTTTATGTTGTATTTTATATATTATGTCGTATAGTTTATTTTGGTCCATATTGTCGACGTTAGCCGATTGTAGTGAAGCGAAGGGTGAGTTTCTCACTACAGGTTAGGTATTGTCACTAAAAGAGATAAATAACCAGAATCATCTGACGATTTTAAAGTTGAAGTTTAGAAAAAAACCGATGGATATGTTCGAATAAAATGTATGTCCACACATGAAATATGTATGTACACATTTTCAATTTTTTAATCGATGACCTATGCTAAAAAATTGGATCATCCAAAATATGTGTCGTCTTTATTGTCCACTCAAAATCAACAAGAAAGCCCGCGACTTATCGCAAGGCAAACTCGAAAATATTAATAGTTATTTTCAAAACAAATAGCGTAGAGTCATCTCAACATCTCTCGATCTAATCTGTGTATATATATAAATATATATGTATGTAAGTATATATTATAGTAAATATGTATGTGTGTATTATTAGTTTATAATCTATTTATATTCCCCATCTTATTTATAATTTGATATAGGATGTATTTTAATAGTTTTTTTTCAATAACAATCAAAGCACCTGCCATCTAATCTCTTCACCACCCTTGGTTGACTGGTAGAGAATGCCTAAGGCATTAAGTCCGCCTTTGTACATTTTTTTGTGTGCGAGAAGTTTAAATAAATAAATAAAATATTCAAGTTACTTCTTAAACTAAACAAATTCCATTCAGTAATGTAAACTGATGAAGTGCTTCCACCGCCATTAGCTTATACTGTGACCCTGGGGCTTGACCCAAAGGTCTGTGGAGTCAATGTGATGCAATGAACAAGACTTAATTGATCGCATGTATTAATTCTAACGAGTAATTATTATCACAGGAAAGCGCAGGGAACATCTTTCATCAGCCAAGTGGTGTTATATAGTCTTATCATCAACATCATTTCAGCCGAAAGAGGTCCACTGCTGAACCAAATTCAAAACTATTTCCAATATTTGGAGTCGAATATTGGAAATAGTTTTGAATCTGGTTTATTGGTCGATAGGTATTGTAATGACAGACTCGAAGGTGTGCATGACTCAAAAATTAAGAATTTTAAGTTAGTTCTCTTTAGATCTAGGGGTGCGATATACGTCCCTCAATTTGGGGAGTTTGCGACAATCGCCGCGCTTGACAGGCGGGTTGGCGCTCGCAGTATGGTGGTAAAATGCATAGAGAATGCCCATTCTCTAGTAAATCTCTTAGTCGCCTCTTACGACACCCACGGGAAGATGTAGGGTGGTGGTATTCTTTACGTCCGCTACCATACGGAACGAAAGTATGTAGTATGTGTCTGTGACGAAAGTGTTACAAACAGATTTCTTATTAGATAAATTTGATTTCATAGACAATTATATACTTGGTGATATTAAATTAGCTCGCAAGACTTGACCAACGTGTTGGGTAACGAAAACGAATACTTAGTAGAAAAAAAAAATTCTTCATTCAATGCGCGAAGGTAATTGATCACCTGTTTACCCGACTGTTTTATTATTTATCCTGGAACGTAGATGTTTAGTTGCTTAAAGTTTTGAGCAAAGTTGGAAAGCTGTTTTTTTTTTACACGCTTTATATTAGCTTCACTTGTATGTTAGTATGTTTGTATGTTTGTTTGTAACCGACTCCTTATAGCGTGATTTTGACCCACTTTAAATGACCAGATTTCATTCAAACTTTGCACACCTGTCAAGGACCGATGACAATGCAATAATTTCATAAATTTGTGTCATTATCCTTGCCAGGGTTACCAGGACAGCAAAAAAACTGTCTTCGAAAACTACGCTGACATACGTCACAGACTAATTTGTGCCATTATCCTTGCCAGGGTTACCAGGACAGCAAAAAAACTGTCTTCGAAAACTACGCTGACATACGTTACAAACTACGCCGACATACGTCTCAAAATTCGAAACACCCTAAAAAATAGAAAATAAATAAGTTTAAAAAAACTAAAAAACACGCTTCCATTGAAAACCAAACTAAAAAGTACAAAATAATGGAAAAAAAGCGTGGGATGCCTGATATTAATAAAAAAATACCTTAAAAAGCACCCCACGCTTTTTTCCATTATTTTGTACTTTTTAGTTTGGTTTTCAATGGAAGCGTGTTTTTTAGTTTTTTTAAACTATTATTATTTACTAGCTTTTGCCCGCGGCTTCGCCCGCGTGGATGTCGGAAATTAATGCAACAGGACGTACTACCGCGATAAGAATGTGTTTTTCCAGGTTATATGGGTAATATAGACTCTGTGTGCTATTTTCGATCCAGATCCATTCAGCCATTTTTGCGTGATTGAAAAACAAACACCCATCCATACATATTTTCACATTTATAATATTAGTAGTAGTAGGATTATAATTCATATTACTTAGGATTCATAGTTTATGAGAACATCATGTGTGTTGGTGTTTTTACACGCTTTATATTAGCTTCACTTGTATGTTTGTTTGTAACCGACTCCTTATAGCGCGATTTTGACCCACTTTAAACGACCAGATTTCATTTAAACTCTGTAGACTTATCGAGGACCGATGACAATACTATAATTTCATAAATTTGTGCTATTATCCTTGCCAAGATTACCAGGACAGCAAAAAAACTTTCTTCGAAAACTACGCTGACGTACGTCAGACACTACGCTGACATACTTCTCAAAATTCGAAACATCCTATAAAATAGAAAATAAATAATAGTTTAAAGAAACTAAAAAAACACGCTTCCATAGAAAACCAAACTAAAAAGTAGAAAATAATGGAAAAAAAGCGTGGGGTGCCTGATATCAATAAAAAAATACCTTAAAAAGCACCCCACGCTTTTTTCCATTATTTTCTACTTTTTAGTTTGGTTTTCTATGGAAGCGTGTTTTTTAGTTTTTTTAAACTATTATTTTTAAAATAAGAGTAATAGTATTCAGAGTAAGAAGACTGCGACATAGGGCTTGGTTTAGTTGAATATAAGTCTTCCTGGTTTTTCTTAACGCTCCTATTTTACCTATACAGACACTCAATCATTTACCAGACTCCGAACATTATTATAGGAATAGTACTTTTGCCAGTGGCTTGGCCCGTATAGCTGTCGGAAAATATCACCCGGGAACCTACTACCGGGATAAAGTAGGTATCCTATCTGTTACGTATCCATGATATAATATATCTTTGTGCCAAATTCGATCTAAATCCGTTTGGCCGTCTTTGCATCATTGAGAAACAAACATCCAAAAATCTAAACATCTTAGCCATTTCGCGGTCTCTTTCTTGGAATAATACTATTAGGTTTATTTTGAGTATAACGAACACACATGATATTCGCAATTACTATGAAGCCAAAGTAATATGAATTACAATCCTACTTATCCCGTACTACCCGGCCGCTGCCAACGCGCTCTGCGCCCGCTTTTTAAATCTCTAATATCTTCTAAGATATTCATTTAAATTACATGCTGTAAAGGGCCATATTGATCTATATAAAATGCACAATGTATTTAAGGTACTTAATTGGATAAGGATTAATGCTGTATTGCTTAAAATCGCTTCGTAAATAAGCCCTTATTTCTCGTAAAAAGTAAAAGATAAAAAATGGTTATTGTGGGTTATCCCTAAGAGATAGACATATACCATTGAGGACATTTTTGTAGGCCTTTTTAAGGTGTACAATACTGTAGTACATTATTTTGATCTATTTCGTAGGATTCAGCCAGGGCTTTTCGAATTTTGAGACGTATGTCAGCGTAGTTTTCGAAGAAAGTTATTTTTTTTCTAAAATAAAAGAATCTTTCTAAAATAAAAGTAGCCTTAGTTACTCCTTGTTACATCAGCTATCTGCCAGTGAAAGTCCCGTCAAAATCGGTCCAGCCATTTCAGAGATTAGCGGGAACAAACAGACAGACAGACAGACAGACAAAAATTGTAAAAAATGTTGTTTTGGTATATGTATCGTGTATACATTCATATACACTTAGTAAAAAGTGGTTATCTTAATATTAAAAACAGACACTCCAATTTTATTTATTTGTATAGATTTCTCTTACAATACCCACTATGTGTGTAAAGTATTGCCGGCTAATATAATTTGACCCTATATACATTAATACATTAATAAAAATAAAACCTTTCTACTCTCGAGATATTCCTACTTGTAGTAACAAAGGAGATTACCTTATAAAGCATCCTAAATCGGAGGGTAATTCCAAACAGAACCCAACAAAACGCATAATCTGATGAAGTGTTTCCGTCGCGGTGCCCTCAGCGCCACCTGACTCCTGAACCCAAGGTCTACGAAGGTGATATGGTGCAATAAACATGTAGGTGTTAATTTCTAGCTCTGCTATTTCAATGTAGATGTTGTTGGAAAGGAATGTCATATTTTAGATAGAAAAGTTTGTATGAGCATTTTTTAATCGGTCGAAGTGGCGGTGCTTGCGGGAGGCAATTAAAAAAAAAAATGCTATTTCCAGCAGTGGACGTTTTTTGGCTAAACATCCGTTTGAAAACTATGTTTGTGAGTGGTGCTCAGACAGCAGTCTCCATGTCTTTTTAATATTCGAAGGTGAAAATGAGTAAGAGTGAAGCGATACGAGAGCGAGTTTGGTTTTCAGAGTAGATTTATTGATAGAATATACATTGCATGAAAACTCAAAGATTTGTGTAAGGGGTGTAATTTATAATTATGAAATTATGTATAACCAAGTATTCGTGCCTCGGAATGCACTTTAAGCCGTTGTTATTGGTAAATTTCTGACTGTCGTTACGGGCTATCAGAAGCCAGAGTGTCTGACAATCAGTTATACCAAGAGGTATCGTATTACCCAGTAACTGGGTTGTGGAGGTTAGATACGCAGTCGCTCCATGTAAAAATCTGGTATTCAGCTGCATCCAGATAGACTGGAAGTCAACCCCAACGTAGTTGGGAAAAGGCTAGGTCAATGATGATGGTGATTATGTATGACCAAATGAATACCTCAAGTCACAATTAGACATCTAGTTTGATGTGATTATGTCATGTCATAATGTGAAACTTTTATGTGAAACGACTAGATAATTATTCACCCAAACATGCCTAGACCAAACCGCACCCAGAATTAAATTTCAAAGTCCAAAAATGGTTGCGAAACGTGTTATTTATTTTCTAGAAACGCAATGGTCGGTTTTTCCATGAGGTTGTCGTAAGCGTAACATTGTTTCGACCGAGAAATCTGAACTCAGCCAAAAGTGTCGCGTTTGCATGATAAAGGCAGCCGATTCACAATGGCGCCGCTAAAATGATGCACTGGGAATAACAAATGTGATATTGTTTTATTTTTACAGAAAAACCTGCCTGCTTACATCCTGAATACTGATGATGAGTCACACAAATAATACTTATCCAGAAACCTAAAATGTCCTATGAACTTGGTGTCTTTTGTGCGGCTTATCAGTCAGAATAGCAAATAACCAAAGATATGTACCTACTATTTGTAACAAATTATCTACCTAAGTATCCAACCAATCACTGTAAAAAGCACAGCAGCTTCCAGGCAGGTTTATTTCATTAAAAAACATATGCAACAGCTTTTTTATTGCGTCATTTAGGTAACCCCACGAATTCTAGTGTCCGAAGTTCTAGGACACCAGAATTTGATACCACACGTTATCGCAATTAATCTTATGTGATGCCCTGGCAAATATTTATAGCCACAATGGCTGTGAATCAACCTTATACCTAGATCAATGTGTTCATCGCCTATTAATTTGACTGTAGTAGTACGGATGGCGACATTTCAAGCTATACATTTCCAGTATAAGCTAACTTCTTATTATACAAAATATCTACACAATGCGAGTTTAGTTTAAACTGGAAATGTACAGCTTGATATGTAGCCATATTTACCATCATCACCAAAAAAAAAAACGACAGCCGCTTGCAGTTTTCTGCCAAATCTCCCTCTGCAACATAGCCAAACCAAAGCTAAAGTTGTTACTAAGGCAGTCATCACTAACCAACAAAGTAAAGCGGCATTTTACCGCTCACGAACTGTCGTGCGTCAAGTGTTCTTATTCATTGCGAAGGCTTTGTCTGTATGCTAATAGTGGATGGCCGGTCACCGCCGCGACCTGTCAGGATCGAAGGTCGAATGTAGGACGGAACGCGCCGACGATTCGCGAAGGATTGTCGTTCGAACGTGATGCTATGTGCACGGGAATTTGAGTCTTATTGACTCGAATAAACTTTGGTAGGTAATAGAGTTGTGTAATGTTTATGTGGCTGAATTTATGACGGATCTGTCTTAGAAGATAGGGATACGAACTGCTAATTAGACGTTCCAAAAAAGGATTTGTCTAATCGTTAGACGATTTATAAAGTTTTAGCTAAATTGTGTGATCATCACCATTATTTTAGCCCGGAATCACTCATTACTGGATATAATCCTCCCCTTTTTCTGCCTTACTTCCCGGTTCCTTGTGTCCTTCAACCAGGTGTTCCCGCAACTTTGACGATATCACCAACCTAACGCGCGTTTGTATCGCCCTGGATTCCATGGCCAAACCTTGGCTACCGTTGGATCGTAGTTTTTCTCCATCGGCCACCTCCTCGTCCCACTAGACGTCCTGTCCAACTTACTTAAGCGCATCGGCCTGTTCCCAACCAAGCTGTGTCAGTTTGGTGTAAGTAGTTATAAAATAACTGCTATGAAATAGGCCTTCTGCTGTCTCTGGCTATCACCATGGGAGGAAGGCGTGAGTTTATATGTAAACAAATGCATTTGTGATCTGAAATTCACTAAGGACTGATTTTACCAAATCTCCTTGAAATAAAATTGACGGCTGTCAGTTCTAAAAAAAACATAAATTAGTCACAGCACTCACAGCCTAGGTTATGACGGTGTAAAAGTTTGGTCAAATTCGCAGTAAATAGATAAAAACATAATCTATTTGGAGCAAGTCCTTTGCCCGTTTGTAAGACGGCCATCTTCTCGCTACCCTTAATCCAAGGGTGAAGATGTATAGGTTAAGAAGTAAATACTTCTATAGATCTATTGTTAAACAGCCTTTGACAGTTTCATACTTTATGTTAATAATAACCTCATCGACACTCCGTTCACCATGAAACTTGAAAACAATAAAACGAAGTGTTTTCATGTCTAACCTACATAGCGTTGTGAGGAACAAAAGGCATCGGCCGGCATCGAACCTTGGCCCGACCTCCGCGCATCCTCGCTCCACATCACCATTGTTCGTTCCGGTTGTGTGTGGGTGAAGCTGCTTAATAATAATTAATAATTCATAATTAATAGCATCCTCACTTTGACTTATGTTTTCCTTTAATTAGTTTGTAGTGAGTTTTAACCTGTTTAGATGTAATGAGGTATAGTTTACACGAAAATCCTCAGATAGATTATATATTTTTACATAATCTTGAGAAATGAAGAGATCCGTAGGAGAACCAAGGTAACCGACATAGCCCGAAGAATTGCTAAACTGAAATCGCAGTGGGCAGGGCACATTGCTCGCAGAACAGATGGCCGATGGGGCCAAAATGTTCTGGAGTGGCGACCGCGTACCGGAAGACGTAGAGGTGGAAGGCCTCCAACAAGGTGGACCGATGACCTTGTGAAGGCCGCAGGAATCCGCTGGATGCGGGAAGCACAAAAACAGTCGAAATAGCGGAGCTTGGGGGAGGCCTATGTCCAGCAGTGGACGTCTTTCGGCTGAC
Source organism: Aporophyla nigra (assembly GCA_947507805.1). Classification (NCBI taxonomy): domain Eukaryota; kingdom Metazoa; phylum Arthropoda; class Insecta; order Lepidoptera; family Noctuidae; genus Aporophyla; species Aporophyla nigra. The sequence goes on from OX382305.1 coordinate 6,973,092, forward strand.
ATGATGATGATGATGACATAATCTTGGTCTTTCGTAATTTATTTAATTAGATTTTGGTTACTTAAATCACCACTTAATTAAGCACTTTGATCGTTGCATTAGTGCAAATTGAAATGGTTAAATTTCATTTTTATCGTTGTAGTTTCGAAAAGCTATATTAGAGGCATGATTAATAGGGTGTCAAGTTCACTCAAACTCCATAGAAAAAGGAGGATCTTCCAACGAGACGGGTGCTGTGTCTGCTGGGCAACTGACGACGATTGATGTCGGGACGTTCTAAATATGTTAGTTGCGCGGTAAATTCTGCTTGTGAGATGTAGGATTTTTGTGTGACTTCACTGTCATACGTAATTAGCATATGATGAAGATATAGAATAAAGATGCTGCTACACTGTTATCTAAAAAACTTAAAATTGATGTATATAGTCCTCCAGACCGTATTTCGGCCACGGCGGCCAATCTCAACGGAGACTAGCCATCGGTGCGGGAGATATTATAGTGCACAAGTGTGTGCGCAGACACAGGAGCACTCACTCTTCCCTCACTCTCATAGTCCGATAGGACGGCAATCCGACACGACCGGAGAGAGATCAGGCGTAGGACCAACGGCTTTACGTGCTTTCCGAGGCACGGGGGTATCACACCGCCAACTTCCAAACTCCGGGCTGCTACTAAGAAATTCCTAATGGAAAAACCCAGTAACACTTTGCCCGACCCGGGAATCGAACCCAGGACCGGGCTCAGCAGTCGCGCTTGCGACCACGAGACCAACGGGGCAGTTAAATTTATGTACAGTCAAGACCACGAATATGTATACACTTACCAACTTTTAAAAGGCATTTTTTCCTATTGTACTGATTGTAATTTTATTTTATTACGAATTTCATTGGAACCCACATTATTACGAAATTAGGCTTATCTCAAGTTGCAATCGTTATTTAAAGAGAAAATCGCTTTTGAATTTGGCTATGTGTATACATATTATTACCCGTGACTGTACATGTGTGTACCTATAAATACCTATACCTTGATTCGTACTGCAACTTTTGCCAATACATATATCTAGATCTCGTAGCAACCACAGATAGCAGTTCTACGGCAGTTATAATATGAAAACGTCTCACTTATTTATACTAAACTCTTCGATATTGAGCTATAAAGACACAAAAACGGGAACTTAGAGCTTGTTCTCAAGTTACACTCGGGATAAAGCCGCGGGAGACCAAGTTATGATGAGTAGTATACGTGGGAAATACATGCAGGAACTTATTGTATAATGCCTGAGTTTTATACTCATGTGATTGTTTCAGTCAAAAAGCACTATCTATATTATTACACAGGTAAATACTTTAGGCTTCGTAGTTAATATACATTATTGAAACGATTTTTTTTTTAAATCACTCATCTTAACACGTTAACTGCTATGTCGTATGTGTCCGACACTTTTTAATCAATCATCATCATCATCATTTCAGCCGAAAGACGTCCACTGCTGGACATAGGCCTCCCCCAAGCTCCGCCACTTCGACCGGTTTTGTGCTTCCCGCATCCAGCGGATTCCTGCGGCCTTCACAAGGTCATTGTTCCACCTTGTTGGAGGTCTTCCAACTCTACGTCTTCCGGTACGCGGTCGCCATTCCAGAACCTTTCGGCCCCATCGGCCATCTGTTCTGCGAGCAATGTGCCCTGCCCACTGCCACTTCAGTTTAGCAATTCTTCGGGCTATGTCGGTTACCTTTTAATCAATAATCGACTTAAAATCAAATAACACTAAGTACATTTTTGACTTTTTCTGATTTTACCCATGGCAGTTAACGTGTTAAATAACACAATTGTATTTTCACTATTTTTTCTACTATTTCACAATTACAGTTCGGCTATAGTTTTACTGACTATTAGCTGAGTGGGTTAGGGTTACGACCATCATAACTTTAATCAATTTAATACGTAATACGCTAATCGCTTCAAAAAAATTAATGGTTTCCACTCTCCCTGTCTCCCAGCTGAACAGGCTCTTAGTACACCGCCACAACTGTCTAACGGTCCGTCTAATGAAACATAATAACTTCTCCTTCATAATGAATATCTATGCGAAATCGCGAGGTCAACGTATAATATTATAACTATGGCATGCACACCTTTAGCCCGATAATTGTGTACGACCGTGTCTTAGATCGGCACCCGCATAGATGCGGCATGGAGTTATTAACAAATGAAGTGCTAACTGTATCATTGGTCGGGTTATTAGTCGCCTCACACGAATTAACTCGCCCGAATCGAGTGACTCGTCATTTTTAAATAAAACGTTATTTTCGACAGTTCCAGAAACACGAATTAGGCAATTGGCACATTGTGTATTTTATTTAATTAAATCAGTTAACTCTTTCCTTACCTTTTCGTTGTTTCTTTACGTTTTGTTCAAAACGTTTCAATTGCCAAATACGTATTTATGGAATTGTTATTTCGCCCACAAATAAATTTACTTTCGTGCGAGTTGTCTGTACAAAACATAATACTTAAAAGTGGCGATTCGCGAGATTCAGTGTGCGGCGAGCTAATGCGTGCTAGTCGACTAACAAGACTATTGGTCTTGTCACTAATACTACTCACAAAAGATCACCTGCTAGGTTATACATGTACTTATATTTATGGTATCTATTGTCACAATTTCATAATGCGAATAGGTGTTAAAGCATCTTTGAAATTAGCTACCATTTTACTAAACTGACCGGAACTAAACTCACGTTAATATTATAAGAATAATTTATATTTGTGTTGTATGTGAGGAGGTGTCCCATTGGATATAACCCGTTCGTGTTAACATGGACATTGAAAAGAAAATTTCCCACTAAAAGACCACCACGACAAGCATCGTGTCCGCAGCTTCCGTTGTCGGCTGTCACCAACAGACGCAGTGTTTGTGCATATGTCTAGCGCACACGTTTGTCACATTAGCATTCCGTTTGTTCTTTCCTCCTTGTCTGCTAATTTAAATAAACTAAGAATATATTATATGATGAGTGTAAACAAGCTATTAGTGGGATGCGTCTGTCTGCGTACCCGTTTGACCTAGCACCTTGTAATTCTATTGATATAAGAAAACAGCAGGTGTATGTATCCACTGAGAATAATAGATTTAGCTCTACGTACGTGTAAGTAGATATTTGTGTTGTAAAAGTTGTTTACAATTCCCTAAAATAATATAAAGACTAAAACATTATTTAACATTACGCCAATATAACCCGGAAGGTAAGGTAGATGTGTACCTATAGTACACCTATATGTATTTTCGCCAGTTATGTTTAACTTAAACCGATCATTTTTTCCACTGCTCTCAAAACGGTGAAGGAAAACACTGTGAGGAAATCGCACTGGGCCCACCTCGTCGATTATGGCCCGCTCCCTCTCTTTGAGGAGGCCTGTAGATATCCCTGTTTATGCTTATACTAAATATATGCGAGCCTATGGCTTTCAATCAGGTTCAAATCCAGACGGAAAATACCAATAACACTGCCCGAAATGGAAGTGGAAACCTGAACTAGAAATTGAAAATATCTACCAAAATATTCTGCGATCTTCATAAATCAAAACATTTACCGCACATAAAAACAACAATTACGTTTATATCTGACCTCCCAAACGATCATGTTATACCATGGATTAACTTGTTAAACCATGTCTTAATTATCACTGTGAAAATTACCAAAAGATCCCATTGTTGGCATCATAAGTTGTCTAATAAAAGTTCTATTGCGTGCACATAGAAATCATTATAGATTTTGCGCCTATCAAAATAATTTTAAAGATTTTTTAAGGGGAAGTTCGACCACGGCTTTAAATGCCTTCGGAAAACAAGAACAGATCCTTAATTTAATTCAAGTAAAGCTTAAGCTAGTTTATGTAAAAAAAAGGAATAAATAAAAACAACTAAATATTAATAGGTGAAGAATAAAGTTTGTACCCCTTTTTAAGAATATTAAGCGGTAGTGTGTGAAATTTGGCACATTTAAAGTTAATTTGGAGAAGAAGTGCAGAAAGCTAATACATTTTTTTTTATAAAATACCTAATGCTTTATAAAGTAATCAACCACACGGGACCAGTGTTAGATGTTACATGTCTTCGAATTTATGGTTTTAGGCCAAGCCTCTCAATATATTCCTTCGCCATTTTGAGAGCAGTGGTGATGAAATAATTTACACAAAGTAGCTTGCCTTGGTTTGACTCCACGACCTGTCGTTACAGCTGGTTTCAACAATATTTCATATTGCTTACAGATCTTTACATGATTAATTACAAAAATAAAAATCGCACCACAAAATTACAGTACGAGTTGCATTCTTTTTGTTCGCTTCAAGACATCACCTTAACAAAAATGAACAATGACTACTTTGTTCAAATTAATGATAGACTACAGATATCATTATTAATTGGGTTAAGAAACATGATTAAAGTCGGTGCGGTCATTTCGTACTGTAACCAGCATCAATCACCTTAATGACAGCTGTTTTGTCCGGTCAATGTGCGTAACGTAACCGGGTATTACTGAGAATACTTAATTAGGTGTAATGGGGTATAATGAAATGGTTATTTTGATACATGATGCCTTGGAGCCATTTAAATGTCTGATTGATGTAAGATTTTTTTTTGTGTGGTGTTATAGAGTTCTCATTATTCAAAAGAGAAAATTATTTCAGACACAAGTAGGTTTTAAATAGAAGTATTATATATCTTAGTGGTAAGTTTCAAATTTAATAAAGCCAAAACGACTTTACGTTTATATATATTTTTTTTCAAAGGCAAAGTTAGCTGCATTTTGTTTGTCTTCGGCTTACGACTATTTAAAGCCTTGGAAATTAGTTTTTTTTTTTTAAATCAAATTGGCTGCCATATTTAATTGTCTATACCTTAATTAAATAACAAGTGTGTTTATTTATACAAATAGAGAACTCTTATAGAGCAGTGGTGATAACGGTTTTGACTTACGAGTCATGGGTTCGTACTGAGGCAGGCACTCTACTTTGTGTAAATAATTCAGCACCACTGGTCTTAACACGCTAAGAACCAAAAATGTTAAAACCAACTCGTATATCTACAAAAGCCCAGCAGTAGGAATATTATAGGTTGACTATTAATATGCTACGCTATGAACACACAAACACAACTGCACACGGCAAATTGACATAGTGTGTCAGTTTGGTGAAGAATTTATTTCTCTGACTGTGCTTATGTACAGTGGTGTGCATTGCATATAAGCAGTGCCTACGTCGAAAAATCACCATAAGTCTGTCAATTACATTTCAATGTGTGTCCTGAAATTATTAAGAAATTAACTAAATAATTACACCTTTTTTTTGTGGGTGGAAAATAATCAAATGACGTCTCCTGCTCTGGGCGGAACGGGAGGGCGTGTCAGACTTTTACTGACTAAAACTCACCCGTATTCCTTCAGCTGCCTAAATGCCAGGGCCACGGTAACTCTTTCGAACAAATTTCGCGATCCTGGCAGGAGATTATTACACCTAAACGAAACACGCGTTTGTCTGCTTAAATAAGAACAGGCGGCCTACCTATCTACGGCTTAGTTACTTCTCAAGTTTTCATTTTTAATTGAGAAGTTTAAAGTAAAACATTGATTCACCTTGCATACGCAAGGAAGAGCTAAACCCAACATAGGTAACTAATCACATAGATGGTGACTACACCGATCCACACAACTTTCAACGCTGAATAAATTAAGGAAATTGTATATTAATTATTCATTAACTCGTTAGTTATGTTCTTCCATAGCAATGTTAATATTCCATTAATAAGTACTTAGTTCTTCAATATGCATCAGCACTTACGAATATCTTGAATGGTGTTTTATTAAGTACAAAATCAAAAAAAAAAACAAAAAACCTTTCTGGTAAAAATTACCAATAAAGTTTAAGGATAATTATGTTAATAAATAATTAAAATAGGTTGGCAAGAAAAATACAAAACAGCTAATAAGGTATCTTGAAATCTTACTATTTATTTATTTATTTATCAAGCAAGGCGCACCAATGACATATTTAAAAAATATTGTAAAATAAATTGATGACGGATTTTAGTTCTGTGTAAATACATCACTTAACTATGTTATAGTCGACAGTAAAAAAAAAATGTGCACAGCGTAGATACATATTTGGTACTAATATATATTTTTTCCAAATCTGTGGCGCACACCCACGCCTGTAACTATGTTTATTTCAACAAAAGTAGAGGGGCAAGTGTCGAAATTTTAAGGACGTTCAAAGTATGATCTCAGTGTCAATCTGTCAAAAATACCTCGAGTTTCCATAATTTTTTTACAAGTTTTTGACATTTGATTGTCGCCGAGATGAGACTACCACTAGATTTTGCACGTTCTTAATTATGAGAATTCAGGTTTTCTTCGCCCATGCCACTTCTTATTATATCTGATCTACTGAGGCTGGTAATCGATTTGACATGTCGTTCGTGGTACGCTGGGTGTCTTCCTGGTACCTAACCCCACGAACTCGCTACAGGGTGGCCCAGTCCTATTCTCTTAAACCAGGAAACTACTTTGTTTATAACAATCATTCTGTAAACAGTATTGAGTAAGATATAAAAGTTAGGGATGCTAAGCTGTAAATAAAAAGCTAAAAATTTATAATCCTTCATGTTTTTGGTTTTATTACAATAAGATAAGATCATTCACAAATCTCTCCTAGAGAATGGGCAGCAGCGTTCTCTATGCATTTTACCACCATACTGCGATCGCCAACCCGCTTGCCAAGCGTGGCGATTTTGGCAAAGCCCCCCATATTGGGGGAGGCCTAAGTCCAGCAGTGGACGTCTTACGGCTGAAATGATGATGATGATGATGATTCACAAATCAGTCAAGGTGCAAGGTTTAGTTAAAATATATTTCCAACATACTATTTTTACGCGGACATACTTTAATTTTCACACAAACCTCAGAAAAGCCTACTTACGCATTGCCAGTGATTCAAACAAAACAGCACTAGCTGTCAAAATGTGTGAAATATGTGTGTGTGTGTGCGTGTGTGTGAATCTGTGAATCTGTGTGTGTGAATCTGTTTCAGCAAGATTGCCAGAAAGATTTCGCATCCTCGCCCAAAAACATTCACTCACTGAAGCGACAGTCTCGAAGCCGTTGCCCACCCCTACCATCTTGTTACTCCATGAGACACACGTGCGGAGCTGCCCGCGACCACCTGCGGTCTGACCCGCTTTGATATCTGCCGGTATTACCTTCGACCCGACCATTAATCTCGGCACAGCCTAATGAATTGCTCGCTGACTATGTTACGAGTACGATTAGCGTGTTCGGAGACCACACCGGAGTTATGTTAGATGGTTTTATAAGGACTGTTATTGGTTATGTTGACGAAGAGTATTGGGCAATATAGCCTTATCTTGTCTTAGCTTTGATGATATCTGCAGTCTCTCTCACACACACGTTAGGTCAATTCCATTCATCAATGAAATCATTTATTTATTCTCTTTTCACAATATTGCTTTCCTTAAAATTAACAATGTTTTTGACTATGTTATATTCTATCATTGTAAGAGACTGGTGCCTGAACTAGGTTTTTAAAAAAGCCTGTGTTACAGATCACCAGGGTATTAAATTAATACAAAAATTAATTTTATATTGTAGTCCCCGTTCTTCCCGCCCTGCCTCGCCCCATATTACATGGGACTTCAAAATGACTGGCGAAATATGGGAGTACTATTGTAGGTTGGTACGCCTCTGCGTTACCCTTCGCGGATTACAGGCGAGATGATATTATGTTAACACTCTAACGGTGTGGTTCTTCCCTCAAAATAATATTTCAGACACCAGTCTACATGGTCTTCAAATGATCTGACCAAGGTTATGTTTGACTGGACTCCTGAGTTTGTTTCGACCTTTCTTCTCAGAGTAGTCAGATATGACACGCCGATTTCTTCTAGTTTGAAAAATATGATTAACGTGTAAAATTGTTTGTACAAACCTACTCAGAGGAATAAAATCATTTATCGAACATTTTAATTTTGGTAACTTTATTTTGCATAGTGTTGTCTCCAAGTGAAGGACATAAATCTACTAAAGACTTGATGTTGCCCATTATCTCTACATCATACATTGTGTATTTGTTTGAGATCCTAATTTATAAAAATAAATAAATAATTATGAAATACTAGACGACTATTAACAGTAGAATTGGCAGACAAGTTCACAATTTTCTTTAGACAGTTCAACAATTTTCATTCCTTAAGCGAGAAACGTGGTATTCGGTCTAGCACTGCGCAATAGACAACTGTATAGAAACTAAAATTTAAACTTTTCTTAAATCATATACAAGATCTCATTCAATTCAGGTGTCAGCTATATAGTGCTGCAGTGGTGTTTTAGGTAGGTAGCCCTGTTGTAACCTTTGTCAATTGAGTTTGAAAATATAAATGATGATAGGTAATTAAGGCGAATTTCACCAATGAAACTAAACGCGTTTAGCACATTTAAGTCGCGTGCAAGAGCTCTCAGTGTCAATATACCATGACAATGTTGACACTGACAGATCTTGAACGCGGATTATATGTGCTGAACCCGTTTAGTTTCATTGGTGAAATTCACCCTTAGTGGGAGAGTTTGCATCAACTTGAAGTTTCAATAGATCGCCGACCGCAATAAAACATCTTGCCCTATATAATTTCGCTATAACATTAATTCGTATCTTGACCAGCTGAGAAACTAACCTCCCACCTCCCCTCTTGTTATACAGGGGGGGGGGGGGGTAATGAAATACAAAGACAAGGATTCTAACAACCTGCGATAGTTATAGTAGCGACCACTTGTGAGGGCTCGTAGTGATGAGACATATGCAAATAAACGAATATGTTAGTCGATAGTTAAGATTAAATCGAATTCTTTTGCTTTTCTTTTTGTATTTACGATTTAAAGAGAAAATAAATTCGAATAACGATGTTATCTTTTAATTCGTTGAATAAATAATGGGAATAATCCGTGTGTTTGTATTGATAGATTTTTTATTAGTTTCCAAAAATATAAATCATGTAAATTAGGAGATTAATTTCTATAATTATTCAAGATTAAACGTATAGAAGTTTGTTTTCTAAATACTTTAGTGTTTTTGTATCGAACTATGAAATCAATCATTCTACAAAAACACAGGTCATTATAATTTTACTACATTCCGATATATGATGAGATATTTTATCAAATTTGTTAGCTATACGTAGTGTGCAAACTTTCCTAAGGTGTGGATATTGACTTTGTTCAACTCTAAGAATTAACAAACATAAGATTCAGGCTAATAGGCGCATAAATTAAAAATTTGTAACATGCATTTATATTTAATTATATCCTTACTTGGGCAGTAACATAAATACTTATAAGGTGCACAAACATCACACTTCTATGTTTACATAAAAATTAACAAATATCGATATTTATTTCACCTTATCCCAACCCTACTGATTTTAATGTTAGTCGAACGTACTGCGCTGGAGGTCTCATTCATAAATCTAGTCGGCCAGGAACAACACCGTTACATCCCTAGCAGATATCGACTGTCGACCGACTGATTTAGTCGTGAGCTCTACTTGCATTTATACCTGTTACATTATTTAAGAGGTTACGGAAATATATTTGCGTAGACTATCTTTACAATGTTACCTAGATACTTATTGGCAACGTTTAAGGATATTTTCTGCGGATTTTTTGAAAAATGGATCGTTTAGGTACCTAATGGAGAAAAGTCAACAATTTCATGTGTTTTCCTGGCTGTTTGAATTTGCTTTTTTTCTACATAACCTTTGGCAGATTTTCAATGGATTCTTTGTTCCGTTATAAAAATCATTTCATTATCTTTATACATATCTACCTATATTTATTTACCGTATTATCGTGTGTTAGTCTCGAAAATGGCTGGACCGATTGTCATGAAACTTTGGTAAGCTGTTGAGTGCGTGCCGGAGAAGATACCTGACAAAAACAAATTATCACGGCATTGCATCACACACCGAGCATTAGCTTATAATATGTAATTCTTCTGTGGGTACGCGTGTATGTTACTGAACTCCTAAAAGACTGGACCGATTTTGATGAAATTTATTGTGCGCGACTGAGTAACCAGTCGAAATAAATGTCAATAGTTTGTAAAATAAATGTGAATAGTTTAGATTCACAATTGGACCTTGTGGGTGGCGCTAAAATCGAGTTCTAGTTAACAGGACAATCGTATGTCTTATCATCTTATTTACCTATTTAAGTATCTAAAATTGGCACGAAACTATTCTTAGTATTAATACGGCTAGATAAGGCTTCATTCTGAAATCTTAAACAGAACCTAATAATAATATTATAAATCTCGATACATCAAATCGTTACAGATAATCCGACAGGTGGCTTTCTATCCACCGGCTAGTGTAAGTTACCTTATACTCAGAAATAAAACGAAATTATTATTGCAGTAATATAGTTAAGTGTTTATTTATTTAAATTAAGCCAATTTATTAGTTTTATCATAGCAATTAACGTTTTAAAGCTGAATTTATTGGAGTGTGCTGAAATATTTTAGGTTATTTCTAGTGGCTGTTCCAAACTTAAATGATATGATTTATTTATTATATCAGAGGTCGTTAGAGATAATATAAATAAGTATATCATATCTGATTTTAACTGCAGTGCAACACTTGAAGGTTAAGCTACGATTGCCGCGGTCGGTACATGGATGGGATCATTATACATTGAGACCCCTCGTGCCTCAGGAAAGAAGAAAAGCAATTGAACCTGGCTTTGCTTGTTCTGCATAAAATCTCCAATTTAGAAAACCAACAAATTTTTTATCACTCCTAGAAAAAAACCTTTTTTTATTCATTGAACCCAAAGAACTATGTTAAGTTGTTTACCAAACCGTCAACAAAGTAGATGAATCAGTATCTACAATAACACGTCAATTAAATATATGAATACATCACGATAAAAAAAACAGTTACTAAATGCAAATCAGACACTAAATGACAAATCATCCTTTCCATGCTTTGTCAACCATCATTCCAGTTCCACGAGCGAGCGTAGATATATAGTTTCATCAGCAGCCTATAATGTTCCCACTGCTGGGACACAGGCCTCCTCTCGGCGATAGGGATTGGGCCATAATCTACCACGCGGGCCCAGTGCGGATTGGTAGATGTCATTTTGGTTCTAAGTCATGCCGGTTTCCTCACGATGTTCTGCTTCACCGTTTTGAGAACAGCGGTCGATGAAACAATTTTACAAAAAGTAAAGTGCTGCTTGGGTCCGAACCGATGACCTTACAACTTGTAAGTCGATACGGCTGTTACCACTGGGCCACCACTGCTCTCTGCATACAGTATGTTCCACCAAAACTTTTGAAAATATTTTGTTAAATGATTTTATCATACAATTTTTTCTTTATTCGTCGATCCCAAATACCTGTGTTAAGTTGTTAACCAAACCATCAGCAAAATAGATGAATCAGTAAATACGACAACGCGTGAATATAGAGATGCATCACGATAAAGACAGGATGCTACAGTTGGCAGCGGTGGTCTGTCAGCGGAGTGCCACGTAATTGGCACCGCTTTCTACATATACACTTATATGCGGCCCGTATACAGCGTGCTGCCTTTTTCTTTCTTGGTTGGAAATCATCAAATGACGTCTCCCGCTCTGGGTGGAGCGGAAGGGCGTATCAGACTTTTACTGACTAAAACCCACCCGAGTTCCTTCCGTTGCCTGTATAAATATAATAAAAATAAATATCTTAGGACAACCAACACACTGTTATCTGATTCCAAACTAGGCAGAGCCTGTACTATGGTAACCAGACAACTGATAAACATACTTATATATTTCTAAATACATACATATTATAGATAAATTACACCCAGACACAGAACAAATGATTGTGCTCATCACACAAAGATTTGTCCTGGGTGGGAATCGAACCCACGACCTCAGTCTTTGCAGTCAGGGTCACTAACCACTAGACTAACAGGCCAGTCAAAATGCCAGGGCCACGGTAACTCTTCCGAACAAATTTCACGACCCTTGCAGAGCGTGGTGCCTTGATATTTTGTTCGTGTTGGAAACCGTTTGCGGAACGTCAAGAGTTAACTTGGCGTTATATGGTTAAATAAATACATAAATAATTATTTTAAGAATAATTTATTTCACGCGACTTAAAATTGTTTTACTCTCATCTAATAAGGTACAAGTAGGGAAATATTGTATGAGTTTTTATCAAAAAATATTTTAAGTGTAGAATGAACATAGATTTCAAAAATTAAATTAATGATGAGAAAGTAAAACTTCTAAACATTATGGAGTTGATTTTTTAATCCTTAACAAATTACTAGTTTTAACTGAAAGCAAAAGTTGTTTTGTCTTATTTGGACGCTAGGATGCAACAACTGGGCTGGGTCATTCTTTGGTCAAAGAATTAGCATTCCCGTTCAACGTGACAATGCTACCAGTACTCTGGGTATGTTTCCGGATGACAGTAATGCGGACGAAACCTTCGACGCCTATGATTCCTTTTGTTTTTGTATTTATTTGTATAGTTAGTAATTTAATTTAGTATCCAGTGTATTTAGAAAACTAGTCGTCGTCGGTTTTTTATTTTGAAATAATAATGTAACCTTACTATTTAGTTAGGTTAAATTATTTGTTATGGGCGTTTTCTTGGAATAATTAACGAAAACAAACTGGAAAAGAAAAAAAAAAACAACTGCTTTCAACATACATATTTCATGATTATTTGTCGAACATATGAAGAAAAATCCAGAAAACTAAAGCAAACATGCTGTACATAGACTGTCACCTAGCTCGCGTGTCGCCTCTAATGGCGGCTCGGAAAAAAGCCTCAATTGCGCGCAATTGACGGGCGGCGAGTTACCGGCGATCTGCGCACGACGCGCACCTGGCGCAGGCGCAGGGTTCACGCTACGAGAAGAAATAGAACGGTTATGATTTTTTTATTAAGTGCATTTGCTACTTGTCCAGAGAAAGAGTATGTTTAGTAGAGATTTCAACGTGACGTAACGCGAAGGACTCTCTTGCCATCACGTTCAGATTTATTTAAACTTGTGGATATTTGATAGAAAGTTGCTCTCAGGAAAGGACAGTAAAACCTTTTAAAATCGTAAAATCTTTTAATCTACTACGTGGTAAAATTCAGTTATTGCACATATCATATGCATTCTTATGGTTCTGGGAATACTAATTTAAAAAGCTCTCATTAGATTGCAATATTTGGCGATTTTGCCCCAAACAAGCACCTAGATGCAATCAATCAGCTCAACCTATCGCAGTCCACTGCTGGACATGGGCAGCCTGCTAGAGCCCAGGCTGCGCCACAACAGCCTGTCTGACCGCCTTCCGCATCCAGTCTGTCCCAGCCACTTTCGTTAGGTCGTCGGTCCATTATATTAGGTGGAGTAGTTTTTCCAATTCTCATTCAAAATGAAAATGAACCACACTTACCTACAGGTAGTCTAAACCCATGAATAAACAACTTAATCATAAACAACCGTGACCCACTACTGTATCTATCGTTACATTACTCAAGTACCAAGAAAACAACAACAGGTAACTTGGCAACCCTGCAAACGCTCGCGGGCACAACGGCGCGGGCGCGGCGCGTGCGTCTAACACGCCTGCAGAAACTAGACCGACGCTATTTAAATTTGACCATTGTCACGGAAACAGAGGCCACGATACCAAACGAAAGTCGTTTCGGAATTCATTTTGATTATGAACTAGAAAGAATTTCTGGGTTAAAGGCACAAAGGAGTGTCTTTTATTATGATCAGTCTGGACTTAAAAATAAACCTTTAAGACTGTGGTTTTTCGTCATTTCTTCTCAGGGGTATTCAGATAGGAAAATTTTACTCCATCTAGCCTATTGTTTTTAAACATTACGTGTACAAGTGATTCTGCTGAACTGTTAACTGAATAAATATGTTTCATATAAATTATTCATCATGTAACAAAAACTTGTAAATGGAAGATGCAAATGTTACTTATGAACTTTGACAAAGTTGCTTGTTATCTTTGCTCAGAAAATTGATAAAACATTAAACAAATTGTACATACATGCATAAACGCATGCCTTTTTCTCATGGGGATAGGCAGAAACTACAGAACGCCACCTGCTACGATCATTACATGCCCTATTTGCCTCGTTTAAATTCATAAATTATGTCATACACGCACGCCAGTTATCAGTACTACGCACCTGACCCTTTCCGATTCCTCACAAATTGTTTTAGGGGATTTTGATTCATCACAGTTTGATTCGTCGTACTCCAATTTAGATGAGAGGTCAACATCCTAATAGTTCATCTTAGCCCATAATAAGCAAAAACCGTAAAGTTACCACGACAAAAAATACTTTAAATGTTAACTTTAAAGTTGCTAAACTAGTCTAGGAGTTAGCTTTTTGCAGTTGACCAATCATAATCGAAAATAATGGAGTATGTCTCGGTAAAGTATCACCGGTAAAGAATTTATCCGAACCGTAAATGATCGATTTTTCACGCATTCCTGTCGGGCCCAGTACTATTTTTCCGCAGGTGAAAAATCGAAACATAATGTTATGCTTTTTTATTTTTAAGTATTTATTAATTAACAGTAACACGTTTTTTTAAAAAAATACTTTTTACATAATAAAAAAAAATACTTATGTAGGGATAATCGATTCTTTTTTAATAGAATCGAGCAAAATAGACTATAAGTACCTTTTTTTTTGTCGGTGGGAAATCATTAAATGAAGTCGCTCTGGGTGAAACGTAAGGGCGTGTGAGACTTTTACTGACTAAAACCCACCCGTGTTCCTTCAGTAGCCTATATGCCAGGGCCACGGTAAAATAGACTATACCTAGTTAATAAATAATAATAAGTATAATACATTGTTAACCCCAATTATTACACTTACAGTTTAGTTTCGTAGACCATTTTTGTAGTCGCAGTTCATCGTACAGTAGCTTACGAGCGCGCATGTCGGCATTTAAATGAACTTGGACCGAATTCGACGTACATAAGTAGTTTTTAATGTGTAACTAGCGTGTTAGTGGTGTCGATTACATGTGTTTTTGTTATAGGACATTAAGTAGACACTAATTTATACTTGTAAATTCAATAAACCTTGTCATCGTGTAAAAAATATGTTTTCTTTTTTGTTTTAAATTGTTGTTTTTAGTTATCTTTTAATTTATAGGTGCAATGAGCCTTGTCTTCGTCGACTTTAAACATAATTGATAAAGTATCATTATTTTTACGGCTGTTTCAATTATTCAGTTTAAACCAATTACGTCGATATTCCCATTTTTAAGAAAAAATATGAGTACGTCTTGACTTATTCTACAAAATGTATGTTTATTATTCAATATCATAACATTAGTCACTAAAAATAAATGTTACTAATTGCACTTAGTCAAAAATTCACCAGCAGCATTTTCATATGAACATTCAGAACGCTGATGCATACCTACCGTATTTAATTGTGGTTTTATAATCTGTTGTAACGTTCCGAATTCAAACGTTCGAATAACGTCTCAACGTACTTATGACCTACTACGGGAACTCACCAAACTATCACGTATTATGCACGTACAATCGTAACCAAAATGTGCTAACCGACATTTACCCTATACCATATGGTAGGGTCGTAAAGCTAACGGGGGATCTCCATAGTCCATGGGCCATTGAAGACCAGTGTATGATATCAATTTGTAGGGTGTTGCGATGTCGGGCAGCAACGGAGGCTGACATGCAGCACTGATGATCGCCTCGCTGTCGGCTCGTCGCGACGTGGACGCCGAAACGCCGGTCGTCTGGCCCGCATGGTGCTATTCAGGTATTAAAAATGGTGAATAACAAAAAAAAAACAGAAAGTAGAATAACACCCGTTTAGCAAAGATAGGTTTCAGATGTAGGCAGATACTCATTGACATGTTCTGACTTCTGTAAGCCAGGACGTGGTATGCTCAACGGAGGAACCGTAAATCCGGCTCATGTTGATATGATACGTCGGTCAGGTTTTGACTGGTCAAGCTAAGCAGTCTCTTCTCCCTAAAAATCTAATTACTTTTGAAAGCTGAAATGTCAAAGGCCGGTGCTACCACGAGCAAACAAGTTGGTGACCTCTGACACTGACATTTTTATCTACAAACCAAATCATTCCAATCCAGAGCTAGGCATTTTTATCTAGAACCAAAATTCTATAAGGTGATTTTAAAACAGTTAAACAAAACCCATCTCAACATGGAAGTTGACACTTTATCAAAGATTGGTTTTCCGCAACCAATAATTTCGCTACCTCAGTTTCCTCTTCAAAGTATCCATCTAGCTTCAAGGAGTACTCAGAAAAACAATTTCTAAAACCCATTTCACATCGTTTGCCCCGTCCTCCTCCATTTCCAGCGTAATGTCGGTAACGAATAGGCAATGAACCTCAATTATTACGCCCAGGAAACTGTTGCTAACCATCTAGACACCATAAGTCATCTAAATGTTTCTTGAAAACGGTAGCGGACGTAAGTGAAAAAATGGTAGGCAATCTGTTGTAACAGGTAGTTAGCAACAAGGAGCTGTGTCGTAGGACAGATAGGGGTTAGAAGATTCACTGACCATTTGCAGTGTACATCAACTGTAACACTAAACGTACTGAGGGACTTCATTTTGGTGAATATACTAAGCACACTGTAGTGATTTTGACGCCAAGTCGTCTCTCTTTCAAAATTTTAAATTCGGAATCAAAGGAATGGTTGGAAGATCTCTTAAGAAAATAGGCTACGAATACAGATCATGGTAAACTAGATGCTTATACAGGGTTATTTGTAAAACACCGGCAACCTCTCAGGTCTATGTTACTAACATCATAATCAACAACTTTTGTTCTATGACTTTTAAAAATTCATCATATTTTAGTGCATCAGATTTTCATACAAAAATCGGCTGCCTGTAAATAGGTCAAGTTCAAGCGCCCCCGCCGCCCTAACCCCGCTCCCCTTGCTAATATACTATGGGTTTCTTTTGCTTCGCATAGACTCCGTAACATTTAGAGCGTTTAATGTAAATATTTTTATTTTTGTTTGAAAATCTGATGAACTAAAATATGATGAATTTTTAAAAGTCACAGAACAAAAGTTGTTGATTATGATGTTAGTAACATAGACCTGAGAGGTTGCCGGTGTTTTACAAATAACCCTGTATATAGCCTACTTTCGTGAGCTAAAATAAATTACTACTTAGTTCCGAAGATCAAACAGCTTTAGGGATTTTACCCTTATAGTGATTTTCCAGTACCAGAGACGATTATAGTCTTGCTTGCGGTCTTGGTTAAGGTAATTTCCAGGCTTCAGGGTCAGCCTTCTGCGCCACCCTTTTTTGTGGTGTAACTGAGTCTGGTTTATCTGCGCGCAGTGGGTGGCGGAGTGGCAGGTGCGCGCGCATTTCCATACGTCTTCCGTGCGCACGAGCACGCCTCAACGTCGCGAATGACGCGACACTCGAGTTTTTTCCGTACGCCTAGAAAGCTTTGCTTGTTACAGGCATATCCGATTGATTTTATATAATATAATATTTTTTTCTGAATGTGACAACTGTGAGAAATTTCTTGAACCGTCATCCAATCATTAAGAAAAACGTTAAAGTACAAAAGTCACATTTTTTTTCCTTTAAAAGGTGTGTAATAAAATAACCTGCAAAATGATTTCTCGCGTTCCCATACATTCTCCAATAAGCACACTTTTCAGTTAATAATCGTGAGAGTGTACGTTCTAGCTATTGCAAGAATTTCTAATAAAACTATAAAGGCTCTTGTTATTTGTACTTACAGTCGATTACCAGAAAATTACCGACAATCATCAATTACGGTGAGTGGGTACTAAAAAGTGCCACCTTCTAGTCACTTTAGGTGGCAAATGTGGCAATTGAACACTTTGAACTGATCACTTTTCACACGGTTTTCGACAGTCATCATGACATTCGTGACTTAATTTCGAGTACAAAGTAATACGTATGACGTAGAAAATGGCTTATTGCTATATAAATATGTGATGACGTAAATGTAGAAGAAGAAAAAACGAATAGTTTTAATTACTCAGTATATCTGTTTATTTAATTAGGGTAATCATTACAAGTTCTGGTTGACGACGTTATGTCCATCTGCGAACCTACTTTTTCCCCTATAGTAATTTGTTAATTTAGAGCAAAGTCTACACGATATTTTTCTAGGCATTACTATTTTACTAAACTAATCACGTTTCTCCGTTTCTTGGTAATCTAGTTCGAACTAATTCGTTACAGTCAAAACTGGCAGCCTATTATATCAGTGGCCAGTGTTGCCACACCTGTATTGTTATTTATTACTTTTTCAACAAGTTCTGCATTTAAAATGTTTACCGTTAATATAATAAATTCCATTTAATACTCATTCAATCTTTAAAGTCGCATTTACGAGTCGAAAATATTAGGTGTTCGGTATTGTTATTGCATCATTCCACTTCAGCAAAATAACAGATTAGCAAACAATTCATATTTAATAAAATAAAGCATAAGTAGTAAGTACTTATCCTTTCTTTTGATATTTATAAATTGGGCACCCAACAACATGATAATCACATGAAACATAGCAACAAGAGAAGAAGCTCATACTAAAAAAAACAACACATACTAAAAATATTAATACACGGAAAATGTCATGCGCTTCCGAAAAAGTCGACTAAAATCAACAGAAAGA
The DNA here is from genome assembly GCA_947507805.1 of Aporophyla nigra. Lineage (NCBI taxonomy): Eukaryota > Metazoa > Arthropoda > Insecta > Lepidoptera > Noctuidae > Aporophyla > Aporophyla nigra. The sequence goes on from OX382305.1 coordinate 6,991,875, forward strand.
CCAGCAAATCATTTAGTCCGCGTTTTACTCTAAATTATTCGCCATCTCATCTGAGACATACCTAGTTCTACATCATCCGAAGATGCCACTGAGGCCAGAGTATCACCTGATTACTTATTTATGAGCTCTTCAACATGTTCTACTTATAACTTATTCCAATGTCGAGTCGTATTCATAGAGCGATTTATGAACATCTGACATCACACGATTTAATATTTACGATACTGGGACACTAGAGAGAGGTTTAGTAGCCCAATAGTTAGACATTGATCGGTGATTGAGAGTTGGTGAGGTTATGTTCCGTCTTGTTTAAATATTGTGGTAGACATTTTGGTTAAAGGCTTTTGTTATATGCAAATTTACTAGAGATGTAGTTAGTAAAAAAACTTTTGATTCAGGCCTCTAAACTCCATTTGGTTAGTATACAAACAACTTAAAACTAGTGTTAGTACTATATCTACCAGAGAATCAAATTAAAAATATTATTACGCCACAGTGGTCTGTAAAAGAAAAAAAACAAAAAGAAAACACAGCAAATGTAAATAAAAACAGTTCATATACAGTTTAAGTCGTTTTAGTAGATCAAATCTAATAATAAACTACAGTTTTGAGCCATTTAGGGCTGAAACGCCCGGGACCGAGTGCGCGTCTCCTTTTTATGTAAAACTAGCTTCTGCCCACGGCTTCGCCCGTGTGGTTGTTGAAAAATTCACCATTTCAACCCTCCATTTCACCCTCTTAGGGATGGAATTTCAAAAAACCCTTTCTTAGTGGATACCTACTCTTTACAAAGAATACACTCTCCAAATTTCATGTCTCTAGGACCAGCGGTTTAGGCTGTGCGTTGATATATCAGTCAGTCAGTCAGTCAGTCAGTCACTCAGGACTTTGAATTTTATATATATAGATACTCATTGACTGGTCGACACTTCACGTGACCAGAGGGCTGGATCATTCTTTGGCCAAAGAATTAGTATTGCCATTTAACGTGTCAGTCTTTTGGGCATGTTTCCGGATGAAAGTGATGCGGACGAATATTTCTATGCCCAAGTGTTGTTTTGTTTTTGTATTTATTCGTATAATTACTTAGTAATTTATTTTATAAATTAAAAATATTTGTAATCAACAATCTTCATATTCCGTCCGTTTATTGCTAACCTCAATATTCATTCCCTTTCTGACAATATCATTTTCCACCACAATCCATACCTCACTTATTTGGTCTTCCCTACTCCTAAATCTATCTGTCTTCATTCTTATATCTTTATTTTTTGCAGCCATAATATGTTTTTCATAAATAAATTGAAGTCTTTTAAAATCCGAGGACCTAATCTTTTTGTGTTCATAATTTTCTTGTATTTTTTGGCTACTACCATGTTCAAGAACCTATCGAAAAACATAATACACAAACATTTTAAGTTTCATTAAATAAATCCAAAGCCACTTTAAGCATTATTGTGCATGCCAGATGCCAGTGTGCTTGATACCTATTTTATTTTAAACCTTTGAAACATTTTTATCATAGTATTCTCAATTTTACTTGTCCATTCATTATTCTTATATGGCAAGACTTCTTTAGATTTGATTTATTATTTTTGTTAAAACCACTTACGGTTGATAGGTAAATAACAAAAAGGTTATGCATGACGTCATGTTACTAAAATGTAGATTTATTCGGATCAAATGTCTGAACGGCTTCCTGTGTCAAAATTTATATGATCAAGGATAATAAATATTATTATTTAGTTTGTTAAGTAGAGGAAATAAAATAAATGAAATCCCAATTCAGTTACAGAAGTTGAAACAGTGATTGAGAATACTTATTTCAGGGTAGCTTTTAGCTTTTACCAGCCTTATTCGCGTGGAGAGTATATGAGTTTTTTTTTTAGACTGAAAAAACGGAAGGTTATGTCAGAACCATAAAGACTTTAACATAAATGTAGCATTAGAACTAAATAGTGACTATAAGCGGTCGCCCAGATGTTGAAATCTGATTATAATTAATTTAAATTTTAATCAACAACAATCAAGACTATTAGCTTTCTGCACTCCTTCTTCATATACATCTTAACTGTGTCAAATTTTATACTCCTCCGTCTGCTTAATTTTCATCCCTGCGGTGTTTCTTTACTTTACTTTTTAGTTTTAGCCATTTTCCTCGATTTTGTGAAACCCTTATCTTCTTATCCACTTTCTATCGGATACCTCTACTTCCTCCTATTCATCTTTAACACAACTAATTACAGCAACACCCACAAAAACTCCGTCCATTCAAACATCATCAATATTTAACTCCTCGGCCATTTCAAAGTCAGATAAAACTCCTTGAAAAGCTATTGAAAACAATGAGTAGAAATCTTACCAAGAGGAAGCTTGCCTGTCGCTTTAAGTCTGTAAACGAGTTTAAACGTTCATGTATTATAGATTTATTTTCACTGTTCCTACCAGTGTATTAACACTTAATGTTTTCTAAACTTGGTTGCTGAACGGTAAATCAACCTGTCGTAGAGTCTTCCTCTTTTGACGAAGTACCTACCTTTATTTGTTTCGTCACAAATGGTGGGTTGCTTTTACTCCGAGTTTCCGTAGTGTTTGACTTAGGGCATGTCCTATGTCTGTATACAATAGTAAAGAAGACCGGCTTTTGTTTTCGTCTTTCTAAGTTCAAAACATTCATTTATGAGAATCATCATCAGCCATGTTCCTGTAGAAGGTTTTGTGGCTTAGTAATTACAGTCGCACAGGTCCATCAATTTGCAGGCGAGCATGACCACCGTAGAAAGGGGTTTTATCGACGGGAAAATAGACAAACTCACAGATTGTGGAAAGATTAAAGACAAATTAAAAATTATAGAAAGATTTATACCGTTTTATGCTGGCGTAGCATGACATTTCTCTCTATTCTATCAAGAATAAACAAAGTTCTTTCTATGGTGGTCATGCTACGCGTGCAGGTTAAGCTGCCCTTGCAACGGTTGGTCTGTGGATGTTTGTTTTTTTTTTATTTAACTGCTTTTGTTAGTTTATTTTTATTTTCTTTTCATTTCATTTATTGTGTATATGTATCATTTGCATCGTATATGTAAGCGGGCACGCCTTTTATGCCTAGAGGCTTTATTAAGGTTTTAAGTTCTGTTTACGATTTTGTTTTATTATTTATTTCAGCTTGAATTTAGTTTTCAATGTTTTGTTGGTATATTGGCGTGTGCTAGCTGACATATGGCGAATAATGTATGTTTTGTTTTATAATATTAATAACTTACACAATACTGTATAGAATCAAGTTCTTCTAACTTAACAGACAGCTGTGCTGCTGGGGAGTTTGTTCCGCCACTTCTTCTTCCCAGCGAAAGCACTAGGAAGTGTCGAAGGGCGGGCGTTTTGGGGGGACTGTCTCATGTAACTTTGACGTTCAAAAAGTGCTGACTCTCAGCCTAGTTTGAATAAATGACTTTTGATTTTGATTTTGATGGGTGACCCGACTATCTTTACATACCAAAGACCCCTCCGTGCCTCGGCAAGCACGTTAAGCAGTTGGTCCCGGCTATCATTTCTGGATCTTTAATCGTTGTTATGGGTCGTCAGAAGCCCGAAAGTCTGACAACCAGTCTTACCAAGGGATAAAGTAAAACCCAATAACTGGGTTGCAGAGGTGAGGTAGGTAGTCGCTCCATGTAAAATACTGGTATTGAGCTGCATCTGGTTACCTGGAAGAAGACCCATAAGTACATTTTTAAAAAAAATTACAAAAAAAAACAACCGACTTCCTTAAAAACACTACAAAGTGAAAAATAACTTTAATTTCGGTAGTCGGTGTCTTGGGATCTGTATTTATGGTTTTTTTTGCCACCGACTTCCGAAATTAAAGTTATTTTTCACTTTGTAGTGTTTTTAAGGAAGTCGGTTGTTTTATTTTTTGTAAAAAAGTTTTTAATTTTTAGTTGTGGTATCCACCCCGCACTAATTCCAAACAAACAATGCATATTTATGCGATAGCAGAAATCGCGGTTGATTTGCTGTCATTTTTCAAAGAGTTCCGGTGTCTATCTCTGGAACTCATCATCAGATATATGTGAAATTTATATGGGACCATTTCGAAATAAACCCCTTTCAAACAAAAAAAGAATTTTGCAAATCCGTTTATATATGACGGAGTTATGGCCGAACATACATAAAAAAAATATATATATAAACATCCGAATTGAGAACCTCCTCCTTTTTGAACTTGGTTAAAAAGGTCCGAATTCAGCCACTAATAGGGACTTATAGACCTCTCTTTAAAAAATTTATGCTTGGACCTTGGTTTTATCTATTGCTGTATTACATTGCATACCTGTGTCGATATTGCATTTATCGATTTAACTTTGTTTTGTCATCATAATTTTGTCTTAATCTTAATGAAACATTTATATTAAGTCTTAAAACAATAACTTGTTTACTGCTGCACCGAATAAAACGATTGCTTCACCAACAAATACTATCGTATACAATTTAGATTGTTCCGGTTATTTTAGCAAATTAAATGCACAGTGCATTAGCATAATATGACACTTATTTAACATAACTCAAGTACGAAATAACACAAAAGACTTAAATGTTTTGATACGGATAGCAAACAGTCGTTTATAATTGGGTTGGTCTAGATTTAGACAAGCTTATCAACCCTAGAGCAGTCCTGGTCCAGTGGTGTCGGGTCGAACCCAAGGAGGCACTTTACTTTGTGTAAATAATTTCATCACCACTGCTCTCAAAACGGTGAAGCAATAACAAAAACATGAATTATAGTGGGCGTTGTATATGTTTAACAACGTTATTTTCGACATGTCTTAATTCGGCTTTTATTAGTCAACGGGCTTATTATATTTTCCTGAAAAAGTAAATTCTTCCTTTACATTTATCCCCTCTATCAACTGAGACACTTCCTAATCTCATCCTCAATTTATCCCAGTGAGTAATTAAGTCAACAATTTCTATATAATCATTATTATCGTGAAGACGAGTTACCAATGGAAGGTAATAACACCATGCAATAATCACCGATCCTGCCAAGAGTGGTAATTACAGCCATATTTCTACAGGATCGATCATTGAGCCCCCCAGGCCTATGTTCAGCCATGATTTACGAGCCCCCGTAATGATGAAAAGTAAGATTGCGTGGGCTAAGTGGCTACTGCCGGTTGGCCTAGGACGATAGATTACAACACTACGGATTTTTGTGATCTCGTAGGTAATTTTTTGGTCCATATTAAGTACATTCATTGTCCAAATCTACATATTCAAACTCAAAGCATTTATTTCAAATAAGCGAATTAGAGGCACTTTTGAACTGTCAAGTGGCGATAAGTCAGAAAAATGAAGTTGCCCATTCCAAAGAATTCGTACCTGTGGAGAAGAACGGACAAGAAACTCTATGAAAACACTTTTCAATAAAAAAAATTGTTACAAAAAATTGGTTGCATCATTTGTTGAAGTTATCAATGTGAGAACGATGTAAAAATACGAGCACTTTAACCCTTTATAGGACGGCTCATACAAAGTGACCAGTAAACTGGAAAGTCACTTCTTGAAGTGGACGGTCAGTTCTTCGCTCTTCACTGTTCAGGTTATTGGCCATTTTGTATGAGCCGTCCTATAATGGGTGGATAGTCACTTCAAGGTACCTAGAACCTTGAAGTGGACGGTCACTTCTTCACTGTTCACTGTTTAGATTACTGGCCACTTTGTATGAGTCGTCCTATAAAGGGTTAAAGCGTTCGAAATTAAACAAAAAAAAAAAAAACACGCTTCATTGGAAACCAAACTAAAAACTGTGCTTTTTTATTGATATCAGGCACCCCACGCTTTTTTTCCATTATTTTGTACTTTTTAGTTTGGTTTTCAATGAAGCGTGTTTTTTAGTTTTTTTAAACTATTATTTATTTTCTATTTTTTAGGGTGTTTCGAATTTTGAGATGTATGTCAGCGTAGTTTGTGACGTATTTCAGCGTAGTTTTCGAAGACAGTTTTTTTTGCTGTCCTGGTAATCCTGGCAAGGATAATGGCACAAATTAGTTTGTGACGTATGTCAGCGTAGTTTTCGAAGACAGTTTTTTTGCTGTCCTGGTAACCCTGGCAAGGATAATGGCACAAATTTATGAAATTATTGCATTGTCATCGGTCCTTGACAGGTGTGCAAAGTTTGAATGAAATCTGGTCGTTTAAAGTGGGTCAAAATCGCGCTATAAGGAGTCGGTTACAAATACAAATATACAAACATACAAGTGAAGCTAATATAAAGCGTGTAATAAAATAACAATTCAAAAATTAAAATAAGCCGTGGTAGCTAAGAGATGACCAGTCCCTACTGATGACACCCGTTCACGAACATGACGTATGGATCAGCACCATTTAGCTCCACCATTTTGAAGAGAACTTCATTAGATTTTACATATTGAGGTAGGTAATCAATAGGGCTTGTGGCTAAGTAATAACAGACGCACGGGTTGATCGTTCAGGTTAAGCTACGCTTGGCGCGGTTGGTCCGTGGATGAGTGACCATCTTTAAATACCCAAGACACTTCCGTGCCTCGGAAAGCACGTTAAGCCGTTGGTCCCGGCTGTTTTTCATAGATTTTAGACAGTCGTTACGGGTCGTCAGAAGCCCGAAAGTCTGACAGCCAGTCTTACCAAGGGGTATCTTATTACCCAGTAACTGGGTTGTGAAGGTCAGATAGGCAGTCGGTCCATTTAAAATACTGGTACTCAGCTGCATCCGTTTAGACTGGAAGCTGACCCCAACATGGTTGGGAAAAGGCTAGGCAGATGATGAATCAATAGTGGTGGCCCACATGGCCACCTAAATGTCTGTTGCCAAATAAATGTCTGTGAAATGTATGACTACTAGTTCTAATTTGCCTAAGTGGCTACTGCCGGTTTGTCTAGGACGTTACACTACAAGGCTACGGGTTTTTTTTGAGATCTATAAGGTGATTTTTTGCTCCATTTTGAGTAGATTCATTGTCTACATTTACATATTGAGGTAGGTAATCAGTAGTGGTGACCATATGGTGACCTAATATCTGAAAAATGTATAAACTGCTAGTGCTAATTTGATAAACTTCATCTTCTCAGCTTAAAGCACTAGGAAGTGTTGAAGAGCGGGCGTTTTGGTGGACTATATTATGTAATATCGACGTTCAAAAAGTGCTGACTCTCAGCTAAATTACAAAAAATGACTTTCGATTTTTATTAATGTATTTAAACAACGTTATATCCAGTAAAGCGCAAACATAAAAGCAGCTATGCTATTATTATTTAAGACCTTTTTGTTTTCAAAATAATGTCTACTAGATCTCCTTTCTACCAATACGCTATACTTAAAAAAGATTTTGAGATCGACCAAGGAGCCATTTTAATTTGACAAAAAAAAAAAAAAACACCTCTTCAGAAACCTATACTCAAAAAAAGCTCTACAAAAACCTGTCTGTTATTTTTTCCTAGTGCTGCCTTATACATGAATTGCTATGATATTTACATTGGTAATGTGTGCGTGGGCAGCGCACGCGCCGCACCTTACCTCTATTATTTATTGAGTGACAGTGTCAATGGAAAAGCCAAATAGTTCCTAGTATCGCGGTCAGGTTATTTGGAGTTCCGTAGTGGTGATCAAGGTGCTCCAGTAATGTTTGTTACGAAATTGTTCTTTAAATTATTCATTCCTTATTTTCTGTTTTTGTCGTTACTTTGGTTTCTAAACATCCAGTTACCTATCCATTAAATCTAATTATGAAAATGGGCGTTCACTTGTTTTTAAAGATGGCGTAACTACTGAAAAAATCATCATTATTCATCGTTGTAATCCAATAAGTTATAAGCATTCATAAAATATGCTATACTTGGTTATGTAATAACAGCCGCACGGTTCCATCGATCAGGTTAAGCCACACTTGTCGCGGTTGGTCCGTGGATGTAAGGCCATCTTTACATACCACACTTCTGTGCTTTGGAAAGCACTTTAAGCTATTGGCTCCGGCTGTCATACGTGGATTTTTGACAGTCGTTATCGGTCGTCAGAAGCCCGAAAGTCTGACAACCACTCTTACCATAGGCTATCGTATTATCCAATAACTGGGTTGTGGAGGTCAAATAGGCGGTCACTCCACGTATCCTATGGTCCGGTTGCATCCGGTTATACTGGAAGCCGACCCCAACATAGTTGGGAAGCAGGAGAAGACGCCCCGGGCGTCGGGAGTCAATAGCGGACTCCCGGCCACCGTAGGCGCGAGCTTGCGGGCGGCGAGCAATGGGTACCTCACCGCCCGGTAAGGACCAGTCTCGGGTCGACGGCGCGTAATGTTCCACGCGGGCCTCAAAGATATGTCAGCAGAATTGAAGGAGTCTGCCAGGACCGATGCCTGCCAGGGTCGCGAGATTGTTCGAAAGAGACACCGTGACTCTGGCACATGGGCAACTGAAGGAACACGAGTGGGGTTTTAGTCAGTAAAAGTCTGACACGCTCTCCCGCTCCGCCCAGAGCGGAAGAAGTCATTTGATGATTTCCAATCCAAAAAAAAAAAAAATAGTTGGGAAAAGGCCAGGCAAATGATGACTTAGGTAGCCATGACGTTTGCGAACTTTCGCTTAATAAATCCAAAAGGCTTTAGGTATTGAGAACTAGCTGTCATTCAATTGATACAGAACCCTTCAGACACCTCACCACCAATATATCACACTGTCATTGACACTCAAAACATGAATGAGTGGACTGTTATTTCATAACAGATGCGCACACGCATGAGGTCACTTACGCCTCTAAACCATATTTCGTCTAGTCATACAGAACCTACTTGATAAACAGCAGTACGTACTTGACAAGCAAGGGTCAAGTTCATGACTTTTAAGGTTAATTCAATTCACTTTTTGCGTGGTTGCCGTTCAAATACGTAGTCGATAGGTTTAGTTAATAACATTCCTTTAGTCTAAAAACATATTAGTATACCTATAGCCGTTAAAAACAGAAATAGTAACTGTTGCCGAAATAGCCAGACGAAAATATATAGGGTGGCATGGATGTCAACGCGCACCCTGAAAGCCGATTGTCTTAATTAAAAACGTTTAAAATCTAGTCGTAATCTTATCTTGGCGACAATCAAATGTCAAAAACTTGTCAAAAATGTTTGGAATGTCGAGGTATTTTTGACTGATTGAGACTAAGATCAGACCATGAACGTTGTTAAAATTATGAGAATTCCTCTTCTGTGATTCTGATTTTATTATAAGTAATTTTTTACAAAAAGCTAGCAGTTTGAACTCGTAGGCACTTTTCTAAAAAATTACGCTACGGGGTCTAGAATCATTGATCGATCGCCTGTAACGTTCCGAACTGCTGGGACTTACAGGAGATGGTACCACTACGGCCCATTCCCTCTCAGAGTGAGGAGGCTTTCCTCGTAGAATGGGCCGTAATCCACGACACGAGCCCAGTGCAGATTAGTACAATAGATGAAAAACACAATACAGGAGCTAAATTAAACTGCAATCACCAAAAAGAAGATCACAAAAGACAGGCTCATATTTGATAGTTAACAGCGATTTTAAATAATTATTGACATTGATCTTTAGTCGTACTGTTCTCAACGGCTACTAAAAATAAAACATGTCAGATCCAGTATTGCCAATCATGTATTTCTTGAATAAACGCCAATCCTTGTACGGCACATACATTACTTTAAGTACTCAGTTCACGAAGGCGCCACATTCTACAGCAATGAAAAAGTATAACCAAAATCAATAACAAAGTCAGAACAATAAAAAAACTGAAGGTTCGTTCAAACTACCCGATAAGGTTAATCGAGGTCACCAATATTACGATAACACACGAGAGAAAAATTGAAAACTTCGATACATTTATCGTTCGGTAGTTTTACGAAAGGCATTACTTTAAAAATATTTTAAAACGAAATTGGCACTAAAAATTACGACACAATTAAAATTTTAGCCGTTTTTTTTTTATTTTCTCCGTTCCGTTTTAATGTTTTTTGATATTATTTGCGGTATCTGCCGGTATTTGGACGTCTCCATTTGGGGTGATAGCCCTGTTTACGATCGGAGTTAGGGAGTTGTACGTAAATTGGAGTATTTTGATTATAAGATACGCGGTTACGAGAGAACGTTATATTTTTGGCTGTAGTAAAAGTTTCTGCACTGTATTTTTAGTGCGAATCTTTTTAAATTTATTGTTATTTGTTTTACCCGTCCATTATCATGTAGGTTACATACACCTTGCAGTTATTTTTGAAACAATAATAAATATACTACAATTGATATTACCTATTAAAATTGAGCTCCTCAAATTCTGAGTCTAGCTGCACGATTTCTGATGAAGCGACTGGACAATTTCACTTAATATGTATGGTTCTTTCCTCAAAAGACCATTTCATACTACACTCTATTATATGGTAATCACATGATCAGACTAAGATTCTGTCTGAACTTAAAAAAAAACTGTGACTTCTGAGTTTGTTTCGGCCTTTCTTCTCAGGGTAGTCAGATAGGAAACACCGACTGTAAAAGTGTTTGTACAAAACTACTTACAAAAATCATCTTTTATTTATCAATTATCAAATTGACTTGTATAATCCTGTTATTGCCTGCATATAAAATATAATAGTGCCTAAAACAAAAAAAAAACATAATTACCTATTTAGCTAGTATTTGTTTCGCGAAAATCCAGGAACTGCGTATTTCCAACAAAAAAAAAAGTCGAGACTTATTGTTATTTATAAAGAAAGATATAATACTTTTTCCCTCCTCAGAAGTGCCAACCCTAATTCCCGCAAGGACTACCGAATCCCCACACTAACGCGACATAAGCACTCATGTAGGTACACTCACGGAAACCCGAATATAACCTTAATGACCTCGACGGAACCCGTTCACGTACCTATGTATGTGGACAGTCGGGGGCATTCCATTTACTTCGCAAAAACTCACAGTTTCTCACAAGGACTTGCTTTTGTTTTTTTAAGGAGCGTTAAATATCGATAAGTGGTGTTCATTTGTTCTTTAGGCTTTAGTTATTTTATGGGAGTCGTAGGGTGACTTTTTTATGTGAAGTTCTCGAAGTTACTTTAAATTTTTCATTCTAGATCTAGAGGACTTATAGTGACATAAAACAGTCACCAAGACTGACGACTGAAATTATTACCTATTAACAAGCTTTGGCGCCTTCGCCCGCGCGTAGTTCGGTATTTCTCTTGCCGGAACGCACTACTGCAATAAAAAGTACCCTATGTGTTCATCCAAGTTATAAACTTATATCTGTATGCGAAATATCATCCAAATCCGTTCTGTAGTTTTTGCTACATCCTCAGAACCTTACATTTTCTAAACAGTTGTAGTGTAAGAGGTTTTCCTAATAAAATGAATGAAAATTGTAATCTGAAGTTTGCATTTTGTAAGCCATAGGTAAATATTGGGATCTGAATCACAGTATATTTCCGTAAACAGTGTAATTTTGCATAAAATTCTAAAATGCCACATCAATTTATTGCGAGTAATTTATTCCCTAATCCCGTAACACTTAACAATCATTTTGAACGATATTGTTAAATCCATTGCTCATCAACGTAAATGACACAATGGATGTTGTTGAACTGTCAGAGTGAAAGCTATTCCTGCTGTTAGTGTGTTACGCCTTTACCTCCCAGGATATGAACTTGGTCATACAAATGGCGCCAGAACCTATCACTTCAGATAGAAAGCAAAAGCGAATTAATGTAATGTACGTTTATTCCGTTCATAAGTGTCAAAGTTGTTTGCAGTCCTGCAACATAGTAACATGAATGACTGCCTTCGGATGTAACTAGTACCTGCTGGTGTCGTTTATGTCATTTATTTTGTGTAAGTAAGAATAAGTTATTAAAGTAGGTAAAGGTAAATGAGTTATCAATGTAAGAAGGAAATTATGAGTCTTATTAATTTTAATATATACTTTTTATATATTTTTATGTCACGTCAAGAATATTGATGGTTTATAAAATTGGCTACCTGCCAAGTAGTATTAAAATCATAACTGTCATTCTTTGGAAATAACGTAATGTGTCAATTTGATCCTACTAATATTTTAAATCAGAAAGTTTGTCAGGATGTATGTATGTTTGTTACTCTTTCTCGCAAAAACTACACAATGGATTCGGATGAAATTTGACACACAGATCGTTTATAACCTGAATTAACACATAGAGTACTTTTTGTCCGGCTAGTAGGTTCTCGTGGGATAATTTCAGACCTCCACAGGGGTGAAGTCGCTGGCAAAAGTTAGTAAATAATAAATTTCCCTGTCTGTACTGTGACACAATGTAACCATAAAGTAATTAAAAAGTTTATCGCTAAAAAGATTATTCGTAGTAAAGAGACTGCGATTTCATTATTTTAGGTAAAATATTTTACACTTAGGCTATTTATTAATTAGTTAATTACTTTAATTTGTCTGATTATAAAAATCTAATAATAAAGACTTTGTGGTTCTTATTTATTACTTATGTTGTTAGTATTTTATTTTTAAACTGAGGGATTTGTCAATTTTTTCCACAAATCCCCATTGACACGTCTTTATAGTACACCAAATACTTCGCAGCACTCCATTACCAAAGTAACTTTGTTAAAAAAAAATCTTACATAATTACTTAGCAAGTATTTTGGTACCGGTATTCCAATAATTTCCAATTTTTTAACGGTGCCTTTCCAGTCAACTTTAAAAAAAAAAACCTTTCAAGAACATAGTAAATACCACATTTTACAATTATATAAAATAATAGTGCTCTACAATTGAGACTTTCACCTAATCGCATAGAGTGGCTACCAGTGCCGATTGAACAATCGATTATAAAGCACAATTACAGTATCATTCGATCGAATTACCAGCCATAATTAGTACATAAATGTTAAAGCACTTCTGTATAATGGACCATTATGACTCCTAAATAAGTTTATGTAATTTGGTAATCAAAACTAAGGCACGCATAGAAAATATACATGCTCACAATGTGCGGACAAAAGCTAGAAAAATATGTTTACTTCCTTGAATCATCATTTGGAATTCGGTCTATTAGCCTGATGCCAAACCTGGAGCTGCGACTCACATACAAAATTAACCACTCTGGTTTTTTTAACCTAAAGATTCTAGCCCACTGCTGGGCAAAGGTCTCCCTCATACTTTTTTGTTTGTCTGCTACCTTTTCCGAGCAGTCAGTGTAGAGCAAGTTTAGATTAGACAGCTGAATCAAAAAATCAGTTTCATGTTGGTTGTATAAAAGTGAATTAATTGTTTTTAATTCATAACCAACAATAGTAAAGTTATTATTACTGATACCTCGTCAAATAAATAACTACAAAATGATCCATCAAATTAGCTCTAATGTAACATATAAAATTCTCGTAAACGTCATATCAATCGTATAAAATCTAATAAGACATTTTTCTGCCTTATTCAATCGTTTCAATTTAACGAACGACTTTGACATCGAATACATTAGCGTTACATCACTATTAGTCGATTTGTTAATACGAAAGCGTTCTTAAAAATTGAAATTAACGATAATTTTAGTTAATTACCAAAAACGTCTGAAAATCATTATGCAATAATAAAAACAAACTGGTTCAAACTTGGACTCAGTCGATATAACTCGATACTTATTTTATGAAAATGAAGAAATTATCGAGTCAGTAACGAGCCGCGGATTGCGGGTATCGATAAAAACGCATTTATATCGACTTTTATGTCAAGCCCTAACGGTTGTCGTAAATTCGATATGTTATGGCGGCCGTCACTGGCGTATAGCTTTATTAATGCATAGAGAAGTTCTTTGTTTACTCACTTACGATTATTCGTAGTGTCGTATTATGTAACTCGTGTAATCGTAACACCACGATGTGTCGTCGACGTAAATTTAATTTAACTATAGAGATTGTTCCGTATTCTCTTGACACGCGAACCGTTAAGTTTTATACGACAGTACATGTTTGTTTTAATGGCTACAGTGTTACCATAAAGTTTTATAGAATGTTAACACAAATGAAGTTTACAATTGCGGACGTATTAAATTGGAGAGTGGACACTAACGTAGCAGAGTTTACAAGTAATTAACTATGGTGTACGCAAAATTATTTTACGATGTACTAAACTGTTTCAGGTATTATTGACCTCTTTAATCGATTTCTAGTAATAAAGTGGGATATGTATCGATAGTAATCGATATGGGGTAGAAATCGATGTTTGTTGCTGTAGGTAGTGTAGCTACACTATTTTCTCTCGATTTGCGAATGTTTACGCGAGCACTAAGGTTGTAAAAATGTTCTTTTTTTAATCGTGTGTAAGTTTGTGCCGTGGAGACTCCAGTAGGGATGTCTCTTTAGGCTTTTACGATGCAAATAAACCGTGAAAGCTGGCTCAGCGTCCTACGCCGCGCAACCTTTCCGTGTCACATCGATTCTTTTATTGCTGTGTTCTTTAAATGTTCTAAGAAGATAAGAGTGTGATCTTTATTTCTGTTTTGTTTCTTGTTTTTGAAGACGTTCCTTATGTGCTTGTTCTATTCATGTAGCAGACTAGGCGAGTTGTAGAGATGCTCATAAAATGTTACCGTACACAATCTCGCTTTTCTTCACTCAATAAATTACATTAATATCTAGAAATTTGTTAACACTTCGTTAGCTGATGTTAGCTAATCACAGACCTTTGATGCGTGTGAAGTGTTAATACTAAGTAGGATTTTATTAATACTTGTCAGTACGGTGGCAATTAGATGGTGATTTGAATACAAAACGGAGAAAGAGCTGCAGAACTTACAACTATGTGTAGAACTTCTGCCATCAGAATTAATGTGTAGATTCAAACTGGTGATGATTAAACTTCAATACATATATTTATTTACATATATACGTCAATGTGTGCTTTTGTCTTACTGAGAAACAAAAAGTTATGAGATACATTATTTAAGGTATATTACCTCTTGATTTAGAAGACTTATAAATAACGTATAAAATACTCGCATCAGAAGACTCACGAAAATTGATGAGGTAACATTTTCAATTTTTGTGAGTTTCTGATGGCGATCGCGTACATCGAGATTAATAGTTTTGAAGGTGGGAAGACACAATAAAGATCTAAGCAGGGAAAACATTGACTAAGAAAGCGCAAAATAGAACAGAGCGGAAAGAGATGGAGGAGGCCTTTTCTAAAATTGGGCAAACTGACCGGGTCGTCGGTGTCACCGACTCACCAGAGTCGTACGATTAAGTTTAAAAAAACGGTAAAAAAAATCTGTGGCTTACATTATTATTATACTAATTCGGTAGTTTGGCTTTAAATAGGTTAGTCTCAAAAAAAGTCTATATCAAAGGCTCTATTTCTAGATGCAAATCGTATCTGAAGAGCTGTTTAATTCGGCCAATTACACAATCATTTTAAATAGCGTTTCGTAAGCGACGGTTAAGTACCAATTTGACTTATTTTATCTAATTAGCGTTGAAACACTCGTGCCGTCCGTATTTATTATAAGGATCCTCTTAAATTAAGTAAAGTCTTAAATTTCGGTGAATCAGAAATGGCAATATCACTCCATGTCAAATTCAGCTGCATATGACGCTTTTTTTTGTGGGTGAGAAATCATCAAATGACGTCTCCCGGCCTGGGTGGAGCGGAAGGGCATCAGACTTTTACTGACTAATACCCACCCGTGTTCATTCAGTTGCTTATATGCCAGGGCCACGGTAACTCTTTGTATATGACGCTGACAACATAATAGTACATGAAAACGTAACGGTTACTTACGATGACTCGAAAGTCTACAGACAATCATCTGCCGAGCCTTTTCCCAACTATGTTGGGTTTGGCTTCCAGTCAAACCGGATGCAGCTGAATACCAGTACTTTGTTTACTTGGAGCGACTGCCTTTCTGACCTCCACAACCCAGTAACTGTGTAATACGATACGCCTTGGTAAGACTTACTGTCAGACTTTCGGGCATCTGACGTCCCGTGACGACTCTCAAAGATTCACGAATGGCAATATAATTTGTCATGCATTTTCACACTTCAAACAAAAACAGTTAAAAATAACACATTCTTGTACTTGATGACATTGGATTAACAGCTACGATAAATAATTTTTATTTTAATACATTATGGAGTAACGGGATGCATGATTTTTTCGCAAAAAAAATAATTAACAGTTAAACTCAATACAAAAGCGCCATAAAGATTCACTCTTGAAATTGAAACATAAAAACACGTTTTATTAAATACATTTTTTTTTTCTTTTCTGCAGATTATTATACAGTTTTACCGCATCTTGCCTTTGTTTCGTCGAGGTAACCAGTCGTACAAGGTTCCTCACATTAATAACTGAGTACTTTTATCATTAGGTGAATTGTATTATTTAACGAAACTGTGAAAGAGAACGGTGCTTATTTAATTTTAAAAATTAAATTAAAATCATAGTTAGCCACACGTTACATTTAACCCAGTGGTTTCACCGGGCCATAAGTTATTTACGTACTTACATTTTATTCCATTTTATTTTTCCATTTGATGCATTTATAAAGTAAATACAGAAATTCGTATGAAAGTCAAAGTCATTATTTGAAATAGGCATATAAAAGGCTCTTTTGAACGTCAACATTAAGCGCATTAAAATTGAATTTATTCTAGTCCCTTGATACACCTACTTGTCAGAGCTCTTAATTAAATCTTTGCTTGGTTTGATACGCAATTCCCAATACCAGACAGCCGATATGCATTGCGAACTCCATGTTTCTAAGACCCATTTATTTGCCCTCAACTCAGCCTATCGCTGTCCACTACTGGACATAGGCCTCTCCCAGGCTGTGCCACAATACTCAGTCCTCCACCTTGTGCATCCAGTCAGTCCCAGCCACCTAGCCTTATTTATTACTAAACCCAACATATCAGTAAACTGCATCAACATCACTCCAATATATCAACAAACAAAAATGCGTTAGAAATTTAAACTTCCGTATATTAAAAATGATTTACGACACAACGTTCACGGCACATAAAGGTGAGTTTTGTTTTATGCGATCAGACACGCATGATTATGACAGGCCGCACGCGCGACCAACGATCGACGACGCTCGTCTAGCGATTTGTTCGAAATTACTCTTTCACCGTGGTCCGTGCACATCAATTCTAACGTAGTTGAATCGATAAATCATGCATGATTTACTCCTTATGAGGGTTAGTGCTGCAAATGTTTTTGAAGTTGCAGCAATAGGATTATCGATAAAAAATGTGTATCTAATGGTATGATGGACAACTACAACCACATTCCTCTTCTGTACATTCAAACTAAGCGGCTCTTTTCCTATTTCTCCGTTAGTGTATTTATAACACAGATACATGGCGAACAATTTTGTCGAATGACACATTTTATGTTTTAAGAATAAATTAATTCAATGAACCTAATCTATCATCTCAGAACAGATCATTTTCTCATTTAATTCTAAATCTGGATGGATTGAAAAGAAATACATTTTCGAAAGAAAGAAAGTAATGTTGACACAAACAATAAAGCTAATTTTTGTTTTCCGCGGTCACATCTCGTTGGTTCCGCGTGATTACGATCTGCGCACGCGTGACAACCGCCCGTGTCCACCAAAGCCCTTACAAGCGTTTATTTTGAAGAGCCGTGGCTGATGAATTTGAAGGTACACATGTTTATCAAATAGCAGCTCATTATAATGTTACAAAATGCAGTAGAGAGAGTCATATTGTATACCTTAGCTTAAACCTTTAAACAAAAGAGAATGGAATTGATGTAATTAATTACAACAGCCAGATTTGTGTGAGTGGGTATCCATATTTCAGGCGTCTGCTTACAATATTAATAATCAAACGGAAACACAAGGAAATAATACACTTAATTGAACAGAAAACATGTCTATTAATTAACAACGAAGTGCTACCATGCGTATCAATTTATAACCTGAAAATGTGTAAATTATACCTGTAATATGAAAATCAATAAACATAAAGATCTTTATTGTGTAATTTTAGGAGACATCAGAAACTTATCTGAATTAGGCAGAAATTAAAGTCAAAGACGGAGTAACATTCTGTTGTCACAATAAATGTGATTCACGCGCGCTCGAATGTCGCGATGAGGCACGACTAATCCGCGGTAACGAGCCGCTCCGCCAACGCGTTAGTGTGGTCGCGCCTTTATTGCATTACTTCGTAAATAGTGTTGTACCTCGGTTATTTCCTTTACGGCCTCTTCAAGTTGCAGTTCAACAGTTATTGTTCCGACAGATTTAGTTTTATGGAGCGACCTATTGAACTCATCGATAGAATTACCTGTCTATGCACTATTGCCCGTAATAATATTGAAATGTAGAGTAGCATACCGTATAATATAGTTCTCTGTGGTGCCGGACATAATGAATAGTACCATCCTATTTCTTCCCGTGGGTGTCGTAAGAGCCGACTAAGGGACTTATTAGAGAATGGGCAGCAACGTTCTCTATGCATTTTACCAACATGCTGTGATCGCCAAGTTGCCTGGCAAGCGTGGCGATTTTTTTTTATGGGTTACCAATCTAAATTGGGGGAGACTTGTGTCCAGTGGTAGACGTCTTTCGACTGAAATGCTGATAGTGAGAATATCTTTATTTGTACTTACTTCAGCATATTAAAAAAAGTATGTATATTTTTGTGTGCTAATGTTGAAAATGGTACGTCAGTTTATTTTGCGTTATGTTTTGATAGATTTGATTTCCTTACGCAATTGTCGAAGCGAACGTACATTTCTAAAAAAATAAAAAAATATTCCCAAAAAAAAAAAAAAACACTAATGTCATCTGCCTAGTCTTCCCAACTGTTTTGGGGTCGGCTTTCAGTTTAATCGGATACACCATACAGCTGAATACCAGTATTTTACATAGAACGGCTGCCTGTCTGCCCTCCACAACCCAGTTACTGGGTAATCATCATCATTTCAGCCGTAAGACGTCCACTGCTGGACTTAGGCCTCTCCCAATTTGGGGGGCTTGCCGTAATCGCCACGCTTGGCAGGTGGGTTGGCGATCGCAGTATGGTGGTAAAATACATAGAGAACGCTGCTGCCCATTCTCTAGTAAGTCCTTTACGACACCCGCGGGAAGAAATGGGGTGGTGTTATTCTATACGTCCGGCACCACACGGTACTGGGTAATACGATACCCCAAAAAAACAGTAATTTCACAGTTTAATGTCAAAACACCTAATGCAAGTGACCCACATTGTGTAGCAGGTGTTATTTTAGTTAACCCTGTTCCAGTAGTCAGTAGCCCTCTCTCTTAAATCACTATCATTAGTGATAATCATTCCTACTGACCGTACGTGCGCCTTTTATGTTATTATCTAGTGTTTTTGCTGAACTAAGGCTGAGAACACAATGTTTTCCTACTAGGAGAACTATTCCTAGGGCATTTTGTTCTGTTTGCGGTTTTGTTTGTTAATTATTTGTAACAAAAAATATGATTGTCTTTTGTTTTTAATAAAATGGGGTACCTATACAAATATAATGTAATGTCAAACGTTATAATATAATAAATTTAAATCTTGTTAAATGTTTACTTAAGAATGTCCAGCTGTTTGAAAGCAAATTCAATTAACATTCAAGAAAATTAATTAATTTAATAATTAATATGTTTCATCAAGATTTGCATCAAGATTTGAGATAGATTATGATAAATCTGAATGTTGCATGCTCTTTTATGGTACATTGAATGCCAGGCATTCATTTTAATTAATTCTAAATGGTTTTAGGCATGTTTTATAAAATGAGGAAATAAACTTACCTATGTTATTATTCATAAGCTTTAATTCCATCACATTATAACTGTTTTCACAACTGTCTTCATGCTTAAGCATTAGTAAGTACCTTATGCAAATTAAAGTAAAACATAGCTACTCTCATGAAAAGTAAAATATTATCCAAAGTCTCAGCTGTCAGCTACGAGATCAAATAATGGTCCTATTCAGGACAAGATAAAGTTTGGATCATATTTTACTACCTGATAGTAACAGTGATTTTTAATAAACACCCATAGTACACTTTTTATACTTAACTTGAACTGGAACATATTATGACAGAAACATTTAAGATTTTTGTCATTTCTTTTTCAACCACGCACGAAAGTCGCTCGTAAAACGTAGTAATTTCCCACCAATGTGTCCCGCCTTAACAATAATACTGTAATCACCTAATTGCCGCCACTCGCTGCCGTGTCGCGACTTTCGACACAATGAATTGTTTTTAACAATGAGCGACTGCAACTGTTGTCCGCTGTTGTAGCCTCAGGCTAAAAACAACTGAATGGACATGCAAGACATGTTGGAAAAAAAACTGACAGATATTTTTTTTTCCTTTTTTGAAACTAGTAATTGTTGGTTACAAGTTTTTGTGTCTGACAGCAATTAATTAATTAGAATCTTGCAAAATGTAAAAGATTTATTGGATTAAATAATTTCACTAATAAACGCTTTAGTGATTGCAAAATAAGTGCCACTTTTTAGTTGGTCGTTGCTTAGAATCGGAAGTGACATCCAACAACCCAATTGCGTAACAGACGATAAATCGGAAACTGTATCATTTTGAAAGATATTTCTAATCCATTGCTTTATACGTTCGAAAAATTTGTCGGCTCAACAACGTTAATAACGCAATGAATGTTGTTTAACTGTCAAACTTAAAGCCATTCCTACTAATAGTGAGTCACGCAATTGGATTAAGTGAACTGAATTGACCAAGTTACTCAAGCATGTGAGTGTATAACCCCATAAACTCCTTTTTTCTGTCAGAAATATTAGCTGAACTTTCAGGGCCGTACGTGTTAACAAAGGCGTTTGAACTAATTAGTAATTCATACAATTACAAAGTTAACTCGCGCATCGTGACGAAAAAAGAAACTTATGACATATTATAAATGTTCTAGAAAGTGCACTCAAAATGTTTTCGAAAGTGCACGATCCAGATAAACGAATTAAACATTTAATGTTTGATTTTAAGACGTATGAATTTATTTTGATTGAGTTTCATTTAAGCTTTTCAGTTGTAAAATTTTAATTGTTACTCTCTCTTGTTAAATGCAATTTTAATCGGTTTATTACGGTTGATCTGAATAATGGGGAATGTTATTGAGTTATTAAAAGTAAACTGTCTCGGACCATTTTCTAGCTCGATATAAACTAAGATTAAGTACTCATGTCAAAGCACAAGTCAGTTAACTAACAACAAATAAATAATGCTTTATTTACAGGCAGAATTTAACGATTAACAACAATTCCAACAATTATATAGAAAAATATAAAATACTGAAAGCTATCTTGGTCGAAAGAGGTTATACAGTAGTAATTTATGTGCATTTCCAATGTGCAATGCTGCAATATTTTAATTAATTTAATATCATTTGCGCGTCGAATGTACCACTTACATTGTAGCAAAATAAGTTGCTAAGTATGTAGTTCAACATTAAAGCAACATAACTACTATTTATCTAATCGAATTAACGTTAATTATTCCACCAATCTAGTTTTACTGAACTAAAATAGTTTTTCGTAAATTAAAAAAAACGATGTAACTCTTAGTCTGATCACGCCCTTGCCAGGGTTGTGGATTTGTTCAAAGGAGTTACCGTGGCCCTGGCACAGGCAACTGAAGTCACATGAGTGGGTTTTAGTCAGAAAAAGTCTGACATGCCCTGCCGCTACACCCAGAGCGGGAGACGTCATATGATGATATCCCACCGAAAAAAAAAGGTCTTAACGCGCCGGTTTAAACAAAGTTTTACGTTTTAAACGTTAGTAAATTTTATGTCGTTAAATTGTGACTAACAATTTATTATTTTTGTTTACAGGTAAATATAAGCAGTTAACTACAAGTTTTCGGTTGTAAGTAGCATACACATAATTTTATTATATTCATGAAGAAATCATTAACAGAAAAATGCTTGCCCAAAAACTTTTTTTTTATGGAAGGCCAACAAAATTTTTGAAGACTGTTTCACGAAATTGTACAATCGTTGGATAATTTCAATCATTTTTTTTTTTCTACAATATATTACATAAAATAAACATATTCCCATCTCAATATCAGTATGTAAATAATAAAATTATATAAAATTAAAATACATAGTCTCAATACGGAGTCTCTATCATCACATGTTTATGTAGATTAGAGAACAAAGTACCGCGGCCATTTGCATATTATCAGTGGACCAATTAATTTTACAATATATTGGTATTAATTGTACCGGATTTATGCAAAACCGCCTTTGAATTTTAAGCAAGCCTTCTGCTGAGACTGTGTTTAGATTAAAGACGGGTTCAACTAGAAATAGATAATTTAAGGTGGAAGCGCGAAGGTAGCCCGCGAGATTAAAATATTCTTCCGTTTTTTTGCAAATTGATTTGCAAAAAAACGGAAGAACCGCAACCCTCGAATCATTTTATCTCCTTGAATGACAATTTCATCAAAAAAACATCCCAAGGTATTGGCAACTGGCATATGGGCAACTGAAGGAACACGGGTGGGTTTTAGTCAGTAAAAGTCTGACACGCCCTTCCCCTCCACCCTAGAGCGGGAGACGTCTTTTGATGATATCCTACCCACAAAAAAAAAATTGTATTAAAAGAATTTTATGAACTTGGTGATTTTAATGATTATAATTCTGTAAACACTTGTGTGTTACGATTGCGATTCATATTTTTTTCAACAAACAGCCTCACACTGACTTGCATATTATTAAAAACGTAAGAAAATTTACTAAAACTTTGAAGGCGTTATTTTGTATAATGTGAAGTGGTTAATATAAATGTTAAATTAACTTCAAAAGATTTTATTAATAAGTAAGAGCAACTATTTAAACAGGGCTACTACAAACAAAAAAACATGCTCATCTGAAAGCCGTGGTAATATGCCACTTACCCTAAGAAAACAATTAATTGTAACAGTAGTAAGCGATCATAATCTTTAGGGCAAACTGCCATATGACGGCTTTCGATGAGTATACATTCTCGTATTAAATCTATTTCACTGTGAGGTTTCAACAGAACAGATCGACTGGCCTAAAACGTGGAAAACATTATCACCTTTTCGAAATTACGTAATGAAGCACAGATATAAATAGCTGTAAGTAGCACCTAGCTTAAGTGTCGTCAGTAAATTCTTCAACAGTATGACGAATAGTCGCTTGTACTAAATTAAATTAATTTATTAGCAACACTAAACTGTTAATTTACTTAGACATAAAAACATATTACTCTCCTCGTAATTAAAAGTTAATACCTACATCAGTACTTAAACCTCTTCAAAAACAAACGAACAAACATAATTATGTCGGTAATATTAATGTCATATTAGCGACATTTCAATAAATTTGTCGCAAAAATTAACGTCAAAAGCTGCGTTGTCGTAAGTTAACCGACAGAATTTGTCTTTATGTGGCATTCTGTCGCTTTACCGACAATATTACCGTCATATTAGCGACATTACCGTTTAGAGAGTACTACAGGTCGCTAGCAGTTCACACATACTGCGTGTACACAATTAAACGAGTAGGTTTATTGGCTATGCTACATTTGATGCTAGGTCCAGCTGTAAGCGAGTCTTTTTCAGTCAAGAAATTACTAAGGTAAACGAGCAATTGTCACAGGAAAGAAATATATAACATCACGACTTATTTTTTCGAAGAGTTGGGCAGAAGTCTACCTATCGTACACCCACATTTCGCCAGTTATGTTCAAGTCACAGTCAGAACCTCATCCTCAGCATTAGCGCTTACCTCTACACCAACGAGGCAGCAAGAGATAATTGCCTGATATTCAAAATAGTCTCATGACGATGGTCTGTTCAGCAAGAAATGTCGTTTGATAATCATATAAATTCCAAAAAAGCTTATATAAAAAGCCTAAGGTATAGTAGGCCGCACGGCAGTGGTAACAAACCAGTAGAAGCTGGCCTCTTATTCTTTTTTAACCCTGTACTGTGCTAGGCCAGCTCAAGTTTATAGTGATACCACCGATGTGCGTTCGACTGTACCTATGTAACCTAACCAACAACTGCATGAGTCAACGTTTTGACGTTTTGATTTTTCAATGCATTCTTATAAAATTTCATCCCATTGATGCATTTCAGTAACAAGTGATCACATCTAAGCCGCCCCGCCTCCGCTAGCAGACAAACTTCGCTTTACATAATCCTTCTCAGTTTTGCACCTCCTACGAAAACCAACCTTATCACCACGATCTAAGGTCCACAAATACACCTTCCGACGCAGTAAACCTTCCACATAATTCAGGGCTAACAGAACAGACAGCACAGGAATACTTGGGTTCTCAATAAAATTGCAATAGTTTCTTTGTCGCTAAATACATTAGTGTTGCCAGTAAATAATAGGACTTTCACCTGGCAATGAATGGAACTATTAATGTGTATACAGTACAATCTGGATGTCTGGCGTGCGCAAGAGTGGTATGAGGAACGTTTATCTTGCTGGCGTAACTTTGAATAGCTGGAAATAATGATAAGCAAAAATGTTTTAAATGGCGTGAAATAAAACCTTGGGCGTTTAAAGGGAAAATAAAATAAATTCGTGGTACTATGTTACAATGGATGTGGTCTTTCATGAAGCCGCGGTCTTTGGATTTATTCATTTTTTAAACTCTCTAGAATGGGCAGCAGCGTTCTCAATGCATCTTACCACCATACTGCGATCGCCAACCCGCCTGCCAAGCGTGGCGATTATGGCAAACTCCCCTTCGGGGGAGGCTCATGTCCAGCAGTTGACGATTTACGGCTTTAATGATGATGATGATGATAAAAGGTCCGTCACGGAAATAGTTTATCAAAATCAAAAAGGAAGAGTCTTGCTAATCTATCTAAACTACATTCGATTAGATTCGATTCTGTTTTGTCCCACTGCATGGAAAACATCTCCTACCACATAATTTTGTCTTTTACTGGTTTATGTTCAGTACTTTCAGTATGAGTCAAGCTCATCGCGCCATTTTTGCCTAGGTCTTATTTTCGTATTTTTTAACCGACTTCAAAAAGGAGGAGGTTCTCAATTCGGATGTTTTTTTTTTTATGTATGTTCGGCCATAACCCCGTCATATATAGACGGATTTGCAAAATTATTTTTTGTTCGAAACGGGTTTATTCCGAAATGGTCCCATATAAATTTCATATAGATCTGATGATGAGTTCCGGAGACAGACACCGAACTCTTTAAAAAATGACAGCAAATCAACCGCAATTTCTGCTATTGCATAAATATGCATTGTTTGTTTAGAATTTGTACGGGGATACTATAACTAAAAATTTAAAAATAAAACCTTTTTTACAAAAAAAAAAAACAACCGACTTCCTTAAAAACACTACAAAGTGAAAAATAACTTTAATTTGGGAAGTCGGTGGCAAAACAACCTTAAATACAGATCCTAAGACACCGGCTTCCGAAGTTAAAATTATTTTTCACTTTGTAGTGTTTTTAGGGAAGCCGTTTGCTTTTTTTTTTTGTAAAAAAGTTTTTTTGTACACTCATGACTTTGTCGTATAGCTGTCTAAACGAGAAAAAACCAAGTATAGTATCATTAAACTAAGTATTCGCCATATTCGCTATATATTTAAGCGCCAGGAGACGATCAAGACTCTTCCAACGATACCTCATATTTCAAATGATGATAAGTAATTTAGAAGTTATGAAGGAACACACGGGTATACGTACATTCCGGTTTAAATCGTAGCCGTCCTTTTTGGTTCGCCGTAGTCGGATAAAAAACAAAAACCCTGAAGAAAAAACAAATTAAGACATGCAGTTCGTTTAAATGTTTGATCAATTGTACATTAAATATCATTACAATGTTAGTATTATGCTGACAAATAAATAAACACTATTGATATCTACTTATCTACTATCTGAAAAATGACAACAAATCAATTGACCTGCATTACATAAAGTGCAACACAATTTCTCAGTTGCACTAAGACGGAAGTGTTACGCAATTTTCAACCTTATAACTCTACTTTACTCGAAGAAAGCTTAGATTTATTATCATTGCAATAGATTTGCATTATTTATCTTAATAACAGATGTAATTAGAGCTATGATGAATATTGCGTGACGGTTTGCATGAATAAATTATTTATTGGTTATTGCAACTTTTCAACATAATTTGTTACATATTGATAGCTGTTAAGTGGTATTGGATAAGTTGAATCGTAATTGGTACTTACCTAGTTTTATGGATATAAAACAAAAGCAACCGACTCCCAAAAAAAAAAAACAGTATAAAGTAAAAAATATTTTATTTTAGAAGACGGTGTTTTTGGTTTTGTTTTTTCCTTTGTCAAAGTTAAAAGTTTTTAAAAATAAATTGATCACGTGCAGTTTTTCGTTTAAAAAAAAAATACAACCGAATTCCTGTTCCTTTTTTAAAGTCGGTTAAAAATAAAAACTTTTCTACAAAAAAAAAAAACAACCGACTTCCTTAAAAACACTACAAAGTGAAAAATAACTTTAATTTCGGAAGTCGGTGTCTTAGGATCTGTATTTATGGTTTTTTTTTTGCCACCGACTTCCGAAATTAAAGTTATTTTTCACTTTGTAGTGTTTTTAAGGAAGTCGGGTGTTTTTTTTTTTTTTGTAAAAAAGTTTTTTTTAAATTAAATTTTAATTGTGGTATTTACCCCGCACTAATTCCAAACAAACAATGCATATTTATGCGATAGCAGAAATCGCGGTTGATTTGCTGTCATTTTTTAAAGAGTTCCGGTGTCTGTCTCCCGAACTCATCATCAGATCTATATGAAATTTACATGGGACCATTTCGGAATAAACCCCTTTCGAACAAAAAAATAAATCCGTCTATACATAACGGAGTTATGGCCGAACATACATAAAAAAAAAAACATATAAACATCCGAATTGAGAACCTCCTCCTTTTTGAAGTCGGTTAAAAAATTTAAAGACTACTTTACCAAGTACACGTCTTATGGACGTAAAATTATCCCGGTAGGAAATAGTGCTGAGAGTTGAATATCGAACTCTGTGTTTTTTTCGACGCACTGAGACTCATTTGATCTGCATTCTATTGGATTCTCGATGCTCGGTTCAACAGCGAGAGTTGAAACTCTAATGCGCAAAAGAAATCGCGCCGCGATTTTATTACATCCGTGTATGTCGACTTATTTTCATAACTACGTTTGCTATTACTTTTATGTTATGGTTTTCAAAATGATCTAACTCTGATTTCTGTTATAACTCGATTTAAAACAGATAACGATGATTTCCAAGCTCGTTACAAGGAAAATATTAAACATTTTCCAACAACGTTTCTTAGATTCACATAAATATTTATGATGCCGTATACAAATTCATCTCCATATAAAATAAATAATAAGACAAATTAACAATTCAAAGATTTTATCAAATGATAATTACCACTTTGCGGCTATACAACGCCACAGCAGGTAAAGGGTTAAAATAAATTATACCTATAGGTGTTACGAGTATTGAGCAAACGAACGCATCCGCTAGGCTAATTTATATGATACTAGCTGACCTGTGCCCACTTCGTTGGGCGGTAAAGGGTTTTGTTTTTATTGCATATCAGCTTCTGCCCGTGACTTCGTCCGCGATAAATTTTTTGTTCCCCCGACCCTTCCCCTCGCGTTGAATCGCATACCCGCGCAATTTTCCCCGTTTTAGCAACATTTTTCATTACTGCTCCGTTCCTCTTGGTTTTAGCGTGATGTTATATAGCCTATAGCCTTCCTCGATAAATAGGCTACCCAACACAGAAAGAATTTTTCAATTCGGACCAGTAGTTCCGGAGATTACCCCCTACATACAAACTTACAAACATACAAACTTACAAACAAATGTTACCTCTTTATAATATTAGTATAGATTTATAATATTGTAGATCCTGGTACTTTAGGGTTGACATTCATTCGGGAAAAATGTTTTTCTCACTCTTCCACTCATCAACATCATTTCAATCAATCAACTCAGCCTATCGCACTCCACTGCTGGACATAGGCCTCTCCCATATTGCGCCACAACACCCTGTCCTCCGCCTTCCGCATCCAGTCTGACCCAGCCCCTTTCATTAAGTCGTCGGTCCACCTAGCTGGGGGGCGTCCCACGCTACGCTTGCCGATACACGGTCGCCACTCCAGGACTCGTCTGCTCCACCGGCCATCAGTCCTTCGACAGACATGGCCAGCCCACTGCAACTTCAGCTTGCTTACTCTGAGAGCTAAGTCGGTAACTCCAGTTCTTTTCCGGATAATTGCATCCACCATCGTCTACCTAGCCTTTTCTAGTCCAGTCTAACCAGATGCAGCTGAGTAGGTACCACTATTTTGCATGAAACGACTGCCTAACTGACCTCCACATCCCAGTTACTGGGTAATACGAACCTCGTACCAAAAAATGAGTGTAAGGTAAGTAAATTTAAAGACAATTTTTGTTCTAAATTTAATTTAAATCTGTTGAGCCATTTGTGCTTGATTGAGAAACCAAACATACGAATGTTCACATCTGTAATATTATATTAAATAGGATGAAAAATTATCAGGAAAAGTACCAGGTCGGTAGCCCTACGAAGAGTAGCAATCATTGAAAGTAGTTACATGTCTATGATGGTCATAAAATTAGGCACTTCCTCAGCACCTGCTACTGGTATCGCTGTTACAATTATATATTGGAACGTAGCAATTATATGTAGGTACGTACTTACATATACTTAGATAACAGATACGAACTTTATAAGAGGAAGTTGCAGATCGCGTTTGATTGCTTTGATTGTTTGGTCATTTTGAAAGTAAGTTTGTACAGTAGAATGTCGGTAATGTGCAAAATAGATGACTACTCCGAGGGCATCTAAGGATGTGTAAAAGTTATCGTTGTTTCAATTCGAGAAGGAAGAAGATACAAACCCAGGTTTCTGAAATCATTTCAGCCGAAAGACGTCCACTGCTGGACATAGGCCTCCCCCAAGCTCCGCCACTTCGACCGGTTTTGTGCTTCCCGCATCCAGCGGGTTCCTGCGGGTTCATGAAAACTGCCATCAATAAATCCGTTGTCAAGTTCCGAGTTTTTTTAGTGACATCAGGTTAACTTATGAGGTCGTCAGCTGCTTAATCGGACTTGCCTGTGGGTACCTTAATAAATGAAGGTCTCCAGCCAGCGCTTAGAAACTTAAACACAGAGCAACTACTCGCTAAAGACACCCCTTGTGAGGTACGGCAGCTTAGGGCATCGCTGGTAGAGGACAGCAAGGGACGGGCTGGATCATAATAATTATTATTTAAGGATAAATTTAAAGCTACAGGCTGAGTGGCGTGAGCTGGCTCGAGCAAGGGTCGGGGCGGGAAATTCCAAGTTTGTATGTGGTGAGATGCTTGAAATGGATCCGCCAAAGTACCTCGCAAGAGTCAATTTTTTTTTGTTTTTTTTTTTTCAATTTCTCGGTTATTATCAGGTTGTATGTTGATTAACAAATGTTTCGCGACTATAGCAAATATGACTTTAGAGAATTATTCGTTAGACTGGCTTTTGCCAGCGGCTTCGACCGCGAATTTTAGTTATAAAGCTTCCTCTTGCACCACTGTCTATTGATGAACACTGCATGAAAATCTGTTGCGAAGTTCAAAGTTCTAAGCGTACAGACGCGAGAAGCGACTTCGTTTTATACTATGTAAAGATAAAGAAGAAGATGTGTTAGGTCGTAAATCATTTGTGAAACTCTAAAAAAGTTTTAAAAAAATCGCGGTCTACCG
The DNA here is from genome assembly GCA_947507805.1 of Aporophyla nigra. Lineage (NCBI taxonomy): Eukaryota > Metazoa > Arthropoda > Insecta > Lepidoptera > Noctuidae > Aporophyla > Aporophyla nigra. The sequence continues at coordinate 7,021,702 of OX382305.1, forward strand.
TGCTAGCTTCCCCTTTAAACAAAATAAAACAAGTAGGAACCTAGAAGAATAAACAGTCTCTCACAAGTATTCGACAGCAAATTAAATTGAATAGGTATTAGAAAACCGGGAACCAAAAGAAATCCGAACTTCCTTTAAAGCCTCCGCATATTAAAGCACTATAAACTTACTTAATGCATTCATTATCAATTAAAATTAGAAATTCAATTAACATAATCTCCATACTGATTTTAAAGTGAAAAATCATCGGCGACTATCATCTCATCGGATGTTGATTATGAGAAAAAATCTACGATTCTTGGTACTAAGTGGTATTCTTATCATAATTTTATCATAACTTTGATTACAGCCGGCTTTTACGGGTAGAAGTCAGCGGTATGAACATCACTGACTAAGGTGTATGTAAATTCAAACTTACTAAATACCTGTTGAAAAGTATAGTTATGTGGAAAGGTGTTATCGAAGATATTGTGAGGATACATAGTTAATTCTTTGGAATTTATGGGAAATTGGCATTGGTACATTCTAGTACGCCCCGAACCTAGCTCGAGCCCGCTCGCGCCGCTGTGCCTGTAGCTTTAAATTTTTCCCTAAATAGTAATCATTTCAATCCAGCCTATCCTTGGCTGCCCTCTACCAGCGATGCCCTAATCCGAGGTCCGTACCCCACAAGGGGTGCCCTTAGCGAGTAGTCGCTCTAGTTTTAAGTTTCTCAAACCCTGCCTGGAGTCCTTAAGTTATTAAGGTAGCCACAGGCAAGTTCGGTTAAGCAGCCGACGATTTCATAGGTTGACCTCCGAGATGTCATTAAAAAGGTACAATCTAGTGGAGGATGGTTTTTGACACACGACACCCTTTTCACGATAACATCCTCGTGTCACAAAGGCTGAAAAGCCGCAACAGTTTTTGAAGTGTGTCTTCCCACGTATTGGTCAAAGGAAAGACTAAGCCTGTGGCGACATGGTGCTTCCCTAGCAGAACCAATTCGTTCACCTGCTGAAAATCTCGCACCTGGACACGAATTGACAGGAAAGCCAAGGGGCTTTCCTGGAAGTCTTCAAATAGACTCCGGACTCAGGTAGGCCGAAGTAAAGAAAACATGCTCTGGTGGAGATTCACAGACTCCGCCCTGGAGTGTAAATGTGGTTTTGTCCTACAAACAATGAGACACTTATTATTTTGTCCAGCATGTCCTGTTGTTTGCACGCTACAGGAGTTGAGGGACGTTACTGAAAGTGCTAAACTCGTAGCCAAATTCTTGGCTGAGTATATTTAGATTTCTATCGACACACTAAGGAGAAGATTCTAGTGGACCCATAGAAGAAAGGAATCTTACGTGTGCAGACAATGTTACAATTTTTTACAATTAAGTAATAACATTCGTTGTATTGTTTTATATATTTTCATTTAGTACCTAACTATTATTAGTATTGCATAAAATTCAAAAGGAGCCAATTGAATAATATATATTTTTGGAGTTGTCGATTTGCGCACAAATAAATTAACTTTGTGCGAATCGCCTAAAGTAAATAATTTACTTAGAGCTTCAATTCGACCTTCGAGCGAAAAAATCGTAAAAATCGACTAAAAACCCGCTTGTACAAGACATTCAGTCGATAAGAGAAAATTTACGTCAGTATCTTCTTCCTTTTCAACTCTGACGACTGAGTTGCGAGTTTCTTCTTCGTAAGTACCTACATAATTCCGTAAAAATCAAAGAAAGCCAATCATTATTCAGTCCTGTCTCCTCCACATGCAAACACGGCAGATCCGCGCAGATCATCGCGCCAACATATTCCGCAGACGGCGACTTCTAAGCCAGGCTAATAAGACACTCACGCGCCGGCCGGAAGGCGTCTGTCCCCGTCTGATGAATATCTGCCATCCTGCGCGCTTGAGACGTGCCTCCGGTAGCGACATCTTGTCCTCCAACACTGAACTAAATTACTACCCATTCTCAACTGACAGCCGATAATGATACCAATAATAGATTTTAATTAAAAAAATGGTTTATGATGCATAAATATTTATGTTTCGATGAGTTGGATTTCCTTGACTTTTCTTGGAAAGTATACAGCGTTTTCCGCCGAATCCTGTTTTCCTTATGTGATTTAAATATTACTAATCAGATTTTAGAAAACTCTATGAATATTGATGTCAAGTGTCAACCTCGTAGTCGTAAAATGATCAAGGCACGTTAGATAATTTACAAAAGACATGTAGATACATATTCATGTTCCACTAATGAATATTGAGCATAACAAAAATGATTTATTTTACGCCAATATTTAATTAAATAACCATTTAACAAATCTAATTAAGTTCAGGAGTAGAAGTTTAAAAACATTTCTTTTTAATCTCACTATCAATCAGAAACTAATTCTTGAACAACCTCCAAGCCGACCAATCACCTAGACAATCGTGCAGCATCGCCAAAACGTAATTAATTACAAACAAAAACCGCGGTGCGCCGGCGCAGGGGGCGTCGCTGGACTGCGCGGGGGCAGGGCAACGCACCTGCGGTAGCTCCCTACCAAACGCGCACTAAAAATACGTTATTAACACAACTACTTTTATTTTTATATGCGATAGCCGCGAGCTAAAGGTTAACCCAGAGGCGGACTGCAGACGAATTCCGATTTCGAATTTTTGAGTCTGGAATTTGTGTTCCATCTTTGAAGTTAATTTTAGTCTTTGAGTGATGTGCGATTGTGTTCTGTGACTGTGCTTTCACTTGATATGTTTATTGTAGCTGTGTGTACCGCACTACATAGAAACTGTTTGTGTTTTGATTCTATTTTCAATTAATACGTCCTCGATTCCATGGGTATTAAAAGAAAAACTTTGTGTCCGGCACTGAGCGTGGCAAAAACATAGTTTTAAAAGTTATCTAATTCTTGCTGGCTCGTGAATATTTTGTCCCGTATGCAATTAATTATTTTGATCTCCGATAACCTATTGCATGTTTTTCTAATTCAAAATCCAGTTTATACAATTTGATTACAGAGTTAATGAACTTTGCAACTAACCTAACCTTATGCAGTGACCTCTGTTTTAAGATTCAGATACTCCACACAGAAATGTAAAGTAAATATTAAAAAATAAAAATTTGCATATCGATTAATTCATAACATAACTATAAAAAGAATCGTTTCGGATGATATTTAAAATATCTGAATGTTTTAATATTCTCATAATTATTTTAACAGACAAATGATTAGCTACCATCTGTTGACACCGTCATCAGTATTACGAATTAATTCTAAAATTACAATAAATAAGATAAAATAACTAATATTATTTTTCTGTGATGTTTTTCCAATAGCACTAACTTTACAAGATTTTAGTTCTATTATGTACGTAAAACGGTCATAATAGTTTTTCGTTTTCAATTAAAATAATTGTTATGATATCATAGTAAATTCCAACCAAGGTGATGAGATTACTTAATTACATACGAGTACTAAATAGGTATTTTATTCAAAATATTAAATAATTAATTGTGTCAGTTCAGATATTCCCACAGGAGCCAAAATATTACGTAGCATGGAAGCAGTGCAAAAGTCAATGGGGCGAATCACTTCACTTTTGACTAACTAAAATTGAAGTATTTATTTTTATCACCAAGAAGGAGATCAAGCCAACCGCTCTAGTCCGTGCCTGGCTGACATCTTTCGGCATCTGGCCGGTCGGAGGCTGCGATCTCGAGATAGCTCGGGTCACTGTCCCCTCACTCACACCACCCCGACTCACTCACACACACACTCACCCTGTCACACAGCCTCTGGAAACTGGAGCGGTTGTGTTTTGTAACATTCGTAATTACACTTCATTGAACAGTGCCGGTGGAAATGGATACCTCATTCGTGAGGTGTGGCATGTAGATTCATGTGAGGTCTGTATTCTGAGGTCGATAAATGACGGAATGGTCGGAATTTTATGAGGAGTCTGAATCGAGAGTCTGTGGAGTATGTCCGCTTGATGCGTTTGAAATTGGAATGTTTCATTGAGTGTGTCTATCTTTCAAATACCGAAGCCCAAATTAGGTTTGAATTAGTCGTTCCATATTATTCAAAATTAGTAGAGTTCGATTTATGAATTTTTATAAAGGAATGAATGACGTTTTATGTTTTGTTCACAATTCGATGACGCGTGTTATTCGGTTATACATTAGGTTATACTACGTAAATATTGCATTAGAGTAAATAGGAATGCAACATCGGAGGCCCAAGCAGTATTTATTACTCTTTAAAAACATTTTTTTGGAAAAGTCTATTCAGAAATACGTTCAATTGATATACTTTTTTTACAACACTTTTTTACCTACTAGCAAACATAACAATTGTGATGTGTGATGTCATATTTGTCTCCTAAGCACACGTATTGTTGAGTAAGACTTGATCTTCAAAAAACAACTCTGACGCTGCTGTTACGAATTGCCTGCTCTAGTAACATAAACGTTTGGGATTTTTTCTCAGTTGAAAGGATCTGATCAGTACGATTTTTATCCCCAATCAAGGAAGAATAACAGCACTCCATATACTTAGTCATCACCATTAAATTTATTTTTAATGCTCACTACTAAATGTGTGCTTTCAGTGAATTAAAAAAAAGCTGGTCATTATCCGTTTTCTAGCTTTTCGGAGGATGTTGCTCAGTATCTACCTCCCTAAGCCATTATTTGTAACCTTATAGGAATTTTAGGAACAAGACTCAAACAAAATTGGAAATAAGGATATCCCAATCCTAACGAATGTCATAAATGCGAAAGTAACTTAGTTTTTTACGCTTTGACGCTAAAACGGCTGAACGGATTTTGATGAAATTTGACACACAGATACACCATGACCTAGATAAGGACATAGGTTACTTTTCATACTGGATGGCACACGAATTCGTGCGCAACAGCTAGATTTCCAAAATAAACAAAATCCAATATTCCTATTAAAAATTGTTTGCCATCACTAAAATGAGTCCCTTTGTTTTACAACTTAATGCCTTAACCCAAACCAACTTCGATCATTTGTTACCTAATTGCCTGAAAATAAAAAAAAACAACACCACATTTAAGTGCAGTAAACACAGATATGTGTAATAAATACAGTAATTACCATATGAAACGGTGCTTTTAACAAAATCTCACACTCCACCCACATAATAAAAGTTCATATATAATATGTATATTTAATCAAATTGACTGAACGCCTTAATTAAGTCCACGTTGTTTGACACTCCACTTTATCGGCTAGTGACGCGCCGCAACCTCGATACCGGTACCGATACCGAATACCAATTACCTCGGTAATAAACATCGGAACCGTAAAGTTGTCCGTCGCTCCATTGATAAAGATATTAGCATGTGTAATTATTATCTGGCTGTTCATACGTACTGAGATAATATCGAGATGTGAACTAGCTTGTTTAAGGGCAATAAACATGTTTAAATAAAGGGTGATTTCGAAGTCAGAAAGAATTAAGTGCAATCACACTTGGGCAATTCTTGGTTACCTACTCACTCCACAGTTAAGCTATCAATAAGGAATATATTTTTCTACTTTATTAAATACTAGCACTTTGCCCGCGACTCCGGAATAATGCAGCTTTTTTGTGAAATCTTTTAAAAAATCCGATTAGTAGTTTTAAGTTATTAAATAGCATATAATAGCACATATAATAGCATTATAAACAATTTTACAAACAATTATTGTAAATCTTTCCTGTTTATAATATAAGGGTAGAAAATTGTTCCTTAAGCAGCTTGGTACTATAAAAAGTATAAAATATACTTAGTATTGTAAAATATCTAGTATAATCTTATCGTGGGTCATGTCCCTAACTAGACGCAAGACTACTTGATCTCTGACTGGTCTGTTAGTCTAGTGGTTAGTGACCCTGACTGCTAAGACTGAGGTCGTGGGTTCGATTCCTACCCAGGACAAATTTGTGTGATCTGGATGAGCACAATAACTTTTTCTGTGTCTGGGTGTAATTTATCTATAATATGTCTGTATTTAGAAATATATAAGTATATTTATCAGTTGTCTGATTACCATAGTACAGGCTATGCTTCGTTTGGGATCATTTATAATCTATGTCGCGGCGAATCCCTCAGGGAACTATTTAAAAGGATTAATATTATGACGGTACCTTGCCAATTCATTTACGAAAATATTATGTATGTAAGAAAAAATCTACATCTTTTTAATAAAATAAGCGATAGACATCATTTTAATACTAGAAATAAAGACAAGATAGATCAACCATTTTTCAGATTAGCAAAAGTACATACATCTTTTATGGGGTACTGTGTTAAATGTTACAACAAAATACCTTCTGATATATTGCAATTAAATGAAAGGAGGTTTAAAAGTCATATTAAAATTACACTTTGTAAACGAGCTTATTACAAATTAGAGGACTACATTCAAGATAAGAACGCTTGGAAACATGCTGGTCTCGCTCCATAGGACAGTCTTAGAGTTTATCAAACTAGTTGCTAACTTAATTGTGTAGATAATATTTATTTTTTCTTCTATGACACTGTTTTACATTCTGTAATTACTGTAACTCACACACTGACAGTTTATATGGGTAGTTCATATAATTGTTTTTTTTATTTAACTGCTTTTGTTAATTTATTTTTATTTTCTTTTAATTTCATTTTTTGTGTCTATGTATCATTTGCATCGTTGTATATGTAAGCGGGCACGCCCTTTATGCCTGGAGGCTTTAGTAAGATTTTAAGTTCTGTTTACGATTTTTGTTTCATTATTCATTTCAGCTTGAGTTTAGTTTTCAATGTTTTGTTGGTATAATGGCGTGTGCTAGCTGACATATGGCGAATAATGTATGTTTTGTTTTATTATATTAATAACTTATACAATATTGTATAGAATCAAGTTCTTCTAACTTAACAGACAGCAGTGCTGCTGGGGAGTTTGTTCCGCCACTTCTTCTTCCCAGCCAAAGCACTAGGAAGTGTCGAAGGGCGGGCGTTTTGGGGGGACTGTCTTATGTGACTTTGACGTTCAAAAAGTGCTGACTCTCAGCCTAGTTTGAATAAATGACTTTTGATTTTGATTTTGATTTTGATAACGGTGTGTTGATTGTCCTAAGATATTATTATTAATCTGCCCATGTTACTGTGACGTATTCGTTTATTTAAGAAGATGCATGGTCCAAATAACAATGTTATCGTCTGCATAGCCTTTTCCCAACTAGGTTAGGCTCGCTTTTCCGTCAAACCGATACAGCTTTTTTACGTGGAGCGACTAGCTACCAGCGAACATCCATAACTCAGTAAACGGGTTTCTAATACCCCTCCCCCTAGTTATTAAGGGCGAGTGGTTGGTAACTGGTTATCAGACTTTCCGGCCTCTGATGACCCGTAGCAACTGCCAAAGATCTACGGATGACAGCCAGGACCAAGAGCTTAACGTGCTTGCCCAGGGATCTTGGTATGTAAAGATAGTCTCTCACCCACGGACCAACCGCGGGAAACATAATATAACCTGCACCCTAATTGCGAAACGCACTATCTATCAGAATCTGAATTGGATTGAAGATTATTTATAATTCACTGCGTCATTTGTTCGAATAAATTGTCGGCTCAGCAACGTAAATAACGCTATGAATGTTGTTTAACTATCAAAATGAAACCAATTCCTACTGATAGCAAGTTACACAATCACCCCTCTATTTGATCAGTCCGGATCTTATGACTTCATTCCGATAAATAAAAAATAAATCATTTATTTTGACCAAACTAGTGTTACATTTCATAAACCTGCCAAACTGCGTAACAGTTTGTCGGCAGGATTATTTTTCTTGCTGCCCTCTACCAGAATTGCCCTAAGCCGAGGTCCGTACCCCACAGGGGGTGCCCTTACCGAGTAGTCGCTCTAGATTTAAGTTTTTTAAACCCTGGCTGGAGGCCTTAATTTATTAAAGAAGACACAGGCAAGACGCAGGCAACAACCTCATAAGTTGACTTGCGAGGTGCCACTCAAAAAAAAGAAGATCGAATGACTTAGCTACAAACTCCTCTAATAACAAAGTATTGTAAGTTGTAACTAATTTATTTCGAATACATTCTTTAGTCTTATCTCGCATATCCAGAGGGGTAATTGCGGAACTTTTTATCGGTAGGAATTTGTTTAATATTCATAGTTAAACAACATTCATTGCGTTATTTACATTGCTGAGCCGACAATTTATTCGAACAAATGACGCAATGGTTTAGAAATAATCTTCAAGCCCATTCAGATTCCGATAAATTATGCGTTTCGCAATTAGGGTGCAATTAGGGTTCGGCTGTTATTACTGAGCCACAAGTTCCCCTAATAATAAAGTATGATAGTTAATTTATTCAAAGTCGTTACGGGTCGTCAGAAGCCCGAAAGTCTGACAACCAGTCGCACCAAGGGGTATCGTATTACCCAGTAACTGGGTTGTGGAGGTCAGATAGGCAGTCGCTCCATGTAAAATACACTCAGCTGCATCTGGTTAGACTGGAAGCCGACCCCAACATAGTTGTAAAAACGCTAGGCAGATGATGATGATAGCTAATTTATTATTTTGAATACATTCTATATTCTTATCTCGCATATCCAGGTCTACATACATATAATATGTAAGTGATACGATGGTGAGCTGAAACAAAAAACCGATTGACCATTGGCCATTGGCCATTGCTCGTAGGCATAACTTGTAAAAACTATTTTATGACTAACACTGTAATGTGACCATAAAATCTACAAAGGTTTCTTTTACGAAAAACGATTTGAAATGTAAAAAATTTTTGACAACCATACGTAAGAAATGACGGTTTTGTTTTGCATGTCAGTTACACGTTAGATATGGCGGACCTCGCCACGAACACTATCTATGAACACAGCATGTGAGGTCCGCCACGAATGTCATTACCGTATAAAAGAACCAATTTTTTAAATATCTTTTTTTCTGTTGTTCTTCTGGGTTTTCTATGTATTTGTTTTTTATATGTATAAATATTATATATATAATATTATTAAATAAGATCTTAACAACAAACCATTTCAATACAATATTGAACAGCTTTGTGTTTTTACAGCTGAGAAAGACTGAAAACATGGTTTTCAAATTATTTGCCAGCGTATCCAGTTTATCATGTATATATGCAATATCCTTAATCAGAGTAGGTACGGCAGTAAGAGAAAGTTCACACTCCGAAATCAGTTCTGAAAAAAAAAAAGAAAATTGAGTGGAGCTTTCAACTCTTAAGACTAAAATTTCGTGTAGATAAAAAATATCAGTCTGTGATGCGTTATTATTTTTCTTGTATCGGTTTTCTTCTCAAAAGTTGTAAATTAACTTCAACAAAGTCTCATAATACACTCAAACGTATGTCACCTACTCTAAAACTAATCTCTTTTTGCCGGCCCCGCGACACGGGCGAGGTCGGCAGACATAACTCAATAACAGGTGATAAAAACCTCCACCACACTTCCGTGCTTGTCAACGGATTTGATCCAATTTTAATGAAGAACAATCATTTACATAATTATGTACGTCCTACAATATATCATGTATGATATGATATATCATGCCCCTTTTGAGTATGAGCTCATTTAATTAAACGATGTTGGACCTGCACAAAAACCGCCAACTTTGAAAAAGATTCATCTTTACATAGTATAAAATAAAGTCGCATTTCGTGAGTACGCTTAGATCTTTTAAACTACGCAACGAATTTTAATGCAGTTTTCATTAATAGACATAGTAATTAAAGAGGAAGGTTTATAGATATGTATAATACGAGGGCAAAGCCGCTAGCTAAAGCTAGTTGACAATATAAGGTTGATTTTCCAGTAGAGACGTGCTATGCAGGTGTGCTGCAAGGATGTCAAAGCTAAGCAATGAAACTATATAACCGTTTCCACTTATGCTAAGCTGTGTACCCGAGAAAGCAAGATATGCTACGAGGAAGATACACCACTACAAACAATACAGCACCCGTGTACCCTTCCATCCATAGTAAGTATTCTTCAAACTTGAGGAGAGAATTTACCTCAATCTGAAGTACACTGCGACATGAGACCAATTTGGAAAATTATTTGCCGATTTATGGTTCAAATGATTTGCAGCTGTGCTTTTACTGAATTTCGTATGGAGGCATCTTCGACTAGCGATTCAACTTACGGCATCTCTTAAGTTGAATCACTCATTCAAAGGTAATTTGCTGCCCAGAATATACTACCCAATACAATACATTCAAAAATACCAACTAAACTAGCGGTATGACACTCGTATGGATAGTGATACTTACATAAAAGTAAATAATAAATTATGAGTTTTTTTTTTTTTTTTTGTTAAGAATATTTATTTTCCACTTGTTAGTTACGATACCTACCCCACGTCAATTCATATACCACTTGCTATGTAAACAACAACGACAGGAAATATTCATACACCACTACTTACTATTTCTAAGACAATAGGGATAGGAAGTATTACAACATCAAAAAGATACAAAAAGTAGATTGTATACGTATTATCAAAGCCAACGAAAAAACCACCCTAAGAAAGATAATAAACTTTATATGGGATCACCCGTAAGTCCGTAACGTAACATACCCTACCCACTAAAAAAATCTAAATTGATCCCCAATTGCCAATAACAACGCGAAACATATATACATATAAAAAAACCGACGAATTGAAGACCCTCTTCTTTTTGAAGTCGGTTAAATATACGAATAGTTACAACAAAATTTAGCAGCACCCATTGCCAACAGCAGCAATAGTTCTGCCCACAATTAATCGGGCGAAACCAGCCCAATATTTCACTCTAGAACAGCTATGCCCAGTGGCTACGAGCATTGTCAATTCTAGCAGGGCAGCACTAAGTCTGACCACCTGTGGCCTTAGCCCATAACATATACAACCCAGTCCGTTTTAGAATAACATAAGGCCTACTGCATTGGCCGTTAAACCAGAAATTGCTTTAGGCATCATAAGATAAACCACTCTTGTAGGGGATTTCAGTTTATATTCGTACTTTGACGGTAGTTAGATGCAGTTCGCGACATTACAGGAGTGCGGGTATATAATAGGTTGGGGAAAAAGTTTCTTGGCATTTTTTAAGAAAATTCAAAACATTTTTTAATCAAGTTTATTTACATTTAACTAAAGTATGTAGGTACCATTTTGTTCGATAACTTTTTGCCATCTTGTAGGTAAGGACATGATTCCATTGCTATAGAAATTTTGGGACTTCTGGTCAAAATACCGCGACAAGTGGTTTTGGCAGGCCTCTCGTGATGTTAACCTGACACTGCCTAAAGAATTCTGAAGAGACTGAAACAGGTGGAAATCTGAAGGTGCAAGGTCAGGACTATACGGCGGATGCATTAACACTCCCCAGCCAAACTCTCTTAATTTTTGTTGGGTGGCTAAAGATGTGTGAGGTCTAGCGTTATCATGATGAAAAACCACACCCCTTCTGTTGATTAATTCCGGCCGCTTTCTCTCAACTTCTTGCTTTAATTTCATCAGTTGTTCGCAGTAGAGTTCAGAATCGATGGTCCTGCCTAGTGGTAACAGCTCATAATGAATAATGCCCTTCCAATCCTACCACACACACAGCATCACCTTGTTGCGAGTTAACCCGGGTTTCGCCACAGTCTGTGAAGCCTGACCGGCCTTTGACCACGACCTTCTTCGCACGTTCTTGTCATACGTGATCCACTTTTCATCACCAGTTATCAGCTTCTTCAAAAATGGTTCGGTTTCATTACGTCGTAATAAAGAATCACAAATGAGTACACGGTTTATTAGGTTTCTTTCAGTGAGCTCGTGAGGTACCAAAATGTCGAGCTTTTTTGTGTACCCAGTTTTTTCAAATGCGCCAAAACTGTTTTGTGGTCAATTTCCAGTTCTTCAGCAACGTCGTAACTACTGGTATGCCGATCTTGCTCCACTTTTTCAAAAATGGCATCCATTTTATCCGTAATAGGGCGACCAGAGCAACGTGCATCGTTGACATCAAAATTTCCGGATTGAAAACGCATAAACCAAATTTGTGCTACTCTCACAGACATTACACTAGGTCCATAAACATCGCAAATTTTTTTCGCGGCTTGCGTTGCATTTTTACCTTTTATGTAGTAAAATTTTAAAATGTATCGAATTTCTTCAACTCATCTTGACGGTACGAAAAACAAATGAAAATCACACATTTTCCTAATTTGAATTTGGAATTATGTTCTTTAAAATTTAAACTTTCAATGATACCAAAACCAGCCAGATACAAATAGTATAGCCAAAGAGATTTTATTACAAGTTCATACATACTATAATGCGAAAAGACTTTTTCCCCAACCTAATATAATAAGAAAATTGTTGTACTACCTCGTTGGTGTAGTGATCGCAAGCGATATTGTTGAGCACTAGGGCCTGGGATCGATTCCCAGGTCGGGCATAGTGCTGTTCGGTTTGTTTATCTGTAATTTCTCAGAAAGTCTGGACACGTTATGTTTAAGTCCGATGTAGTAAGGGGCGACACTACCTCAGCACCCCTAGCCAAGCTGATAATCTGCAATCGTTAACGCTAGTCGAAAACTAATCAAATGTATGGGAATGAAATCATCTCAACGTTAAGTCACGTGGTTAGAACAAATGAATAGAAAATTCGTAGCCAAGTTCACATCGTTCAAAATTATAGAATTACTTGTTATCGTTTCTACAATATTCAACGCTACATCCTTTGTTTTAATGTGTCGTTTTTCTAAAGACATTGTAGAACGAGCGGCTGACTCAGGCGCGTCAACATGGCTACCAACTTATCGTTTTCTACAATTGCTGACACCGAAGCGTTACCGATTGGAGAACGGAATTCGACACGAAACGGTTGTAACTTGGCTAACTAGGGGGGCTGGGGAAGCGCTTGCGAATACTAGACCATCGAGACAGTCAAATTGCGAAACGAGGATAAACCTACAAAGACTAAAACAAATGAATGACGCATACGGACTGACAAAAATAAACTGATTTGATTTCTTCCGCACTCCTGAATTATCGAGCTGCATTCATGATGAAATAAACTATACCAGCAATAACAATATTTGAACTTTAAGCTATAAAATAGACCAGTAGCAGCACGACTTAAGATTTATAACCCGTTCAGCACTGGACACTTCGAAACGAAGGTCTAATACATATTCATTGGCCGAAATAAATAATAAGCAAAGCGTCACAAAGGAAGAGATTTAATTGGAGCAAAACACACGCATGACATTCACAGGGTAATGCATTAATCACACGAACAGGTTTTAAAACGACGACTGTATCCATCATAAAAAAGTCGTGGTACACGAGTTTGGGAGTTGAGCTAAGGTTCCGTAGATGGTTTTGATTTTCTTTCAATTTACGAGATCGCTTCACTGTGTTGTCATTCTGTAGACAAAAAACAAGCAGTGAATGATACTAGTCTTATTTTAGTATATCATTGAGCTACACGATAACTGATCTGTGGGACAGGTCAGCTCAAATCTGAAATGGTTTTTTCTTCAGACTTAACATTGTATGGTTAGACTTACTTACAATCCTGATAATATAATGTTTGCATATTAAAAGAGAACATATCCTGTGAGTTTGGTTAGGCACTTTTTCTCAGTGATCATGTAGGATATGACGGCGCCATCTATGTAGTTGCAAAATATTGTCCAACAAAATATTGACGTGTAAGTGTCTTAAAAGACCAACATAAACAAAACAAAAAAAAAATTGTTGAGCCACAATAACCATGTAATAAATACAGATCTATGAACAAACACAAATCTCTCAATATGTCGTGCTCTTAGAGCACCTTATCAAAATTCAAGAGGCACACCACATTACCTCGACCATTCAGCCTGAGGTGGTTCGGTATTAAATAATGTAAAGTCCATAAAACCCGCCGGTTGGCCACTAACCTGTCACTGCCTGCTCTCTGGCCACAGGCTGAGCATGCGCAGCATCTGGACAATTAATAGAACTAGGTCGCTAAAGTGTTCGCGGGCTTAAACTAATAACCTGTCACAGACTGTTTTATTATTGTCCTTAAACTCGATTTAGTATTCCTCCAGGGGAACAACGCAGTAAGATTATTCGATTTCCCCGGTCTCGTGTCGGCTCAAAGTTTATCGAAAATATGCAAACTATGTTTGGCTTAATAACAACATAAATATTGTTGTATTGGTCTCATAATACTGTTCATAGCAGATATGCTCTATTGACTATAAGATAACTCTGTTTATTTGACTGTCTAAATTATTGGATGCAGGTGGAAAACAAATAAACATTACACTTTTCTGCAACAATTATTCACAGAATTAGGTACATCAGAATTGTTCGTTTTTTAAATCCCAGATTCTAATCTAACATTTCAAGTCTTTTGTGTTTTGTATTTTATTATATTTGACATTTTACATGTCAAATTAAAATCGGGTTTTAAAAAAAATTGTAAGCATAACTAAATAGAGAGTTCCTTAGAACCAGAGCAAGTGATTACTAAAAATACTTGAAACAAATACTTGTGGGACCCCAATAACCCAGTTAGGACAGCACCGACAGCCCACACCCACAAATATTAATTAGACGTATGGCGGGCGGTAATGTCAAATGTCGAGTAAATGCCAACACATAAAAAGTCATCGGTCATGCGCACACAGGGACCTACTTCCGTAACTACTCTATGGCAGCTGTCTCTGACATCGTAACTACACTGTGACAATTCTCTATTTAGATTAATTATTAGCGCACAACTTTTTATGGGCATTTAAGTCGGTATGAATAACGCGAAACTGTAGAACTTAATGCAGTGTGTAATAAATTAAATGGAGGTATGACATGATGTCTTTACCGTGTTTTGGAGTCATTTTTTTACACTAATTATGTTTATAATTACGGGGCTAAATAATAACAGCCGCACAGGTCGCTAGCTGAGATGGGTCCATGGATGACCATCAATTTCCCGAGAACCCTCCGTACCACGGAAAGAATGTTAAGCCATTGGATCCTGGTTATAGGCCTCATTGACAGTCGACTATCAAAGATCAGTCAGTCAAAGAACAGTCATGTTAGAAGCTCGAAATCAGTCAGCAAGCAGTCTTGTCGAGGGATATCGTATTGCCCAGTTGGGTTATGGAGGTCAGAGAGGCAGACACTCCATGTAAAATACTAGTACTCAGCTGCGTCCGAATATACTGGAACCCCACTCCAACGTATTTGTGAAAAGGCTGGGCAGATAGATTTTTTATGGTTGTGATTAAGTCCGCAGTAAAATCTAAAAAATATCGTGTTGATTTTGGTATGGACTTAATCACAATAAGTCCGTGGTAAACTCAACACGATATTTTGTACGGTAATTAGATCTAACTGATTTCTGGGGTTAATCGTTAGGCATTGTTTGAGATAGCTGATGGTGTTAGTCATCACAGTAAACGCGTGAAACACGACTCATCAATATCGTGACTGCAGTAACAAAACATGCAAATTGCAATAAAATAATTAAGGCATAAGAAGCACTTAACGATTTTATTGCGGCACAACAAAGTTGCCGGCTCAATTCGCCACGGATTACACAACCGGGTGCATTCACTTGAGAACTCGTAAGAAACACGAAAATATAAATAACGAACATCAAACAACAATCAGATAAACGATTACGATCGGTATTACGGGCAGGCTGATATAGTTTTATGGCATCAAATAAAGGACTATTACATGAGCGTTACGGCACGAGCGTGCGTTCACGGCGGCGTCCGAGCAGGAAGTGACACTGAGCGGTCCGTGCGTCGATTTCTCCTGCGCGCGCGCAAGCGATAAATAACCGCGGGTAGTTCTAATTCTGCGCTATATTTACGCGGCGGGCCGCGACAGGCGTGGGCGGGCAACACCGCAGAGTAAGCAAAACAGTTGCACTAAGATATCGTTTGCATACAACCTTCTGAGTGCAATCAATTAATCTAGTATTAGTAATTGAAAATCAATGAATTTGATTTCAATATTTGATTGAAATAAATATTAAATAGAGACCGTTAAGGAGTAAAGTAATCACAGAAATATGCTGTTCTCTTATTTCTGCATCTTACTTAAAATACTCTTATACTAATCAGCTACTTTTGTGATTCCAAATATAGATACAGAAACAACCGTTCGCGTAATAACATAATAACACAGAGTAACTACCTTCCATAATGAATATGCACATTCAAAGAAAAACTACCACAAAAAATCTCCTCTAAATAACCTACCCACACAATACGAGCCATTAAATTCTAATTGCAACGTCCATTGTACGTTAAAATGCATAGATAAGTTACAGACCAGAAATCATCTGCGCGACAACCGTGCAATTGATGAAATAAGTCCGTACTGCGGTCTCTGTGCGTACATTAATCTGTGCACCGTTCCTAAGACCTTTATCTACCAGACAGGACGCTATTGTAGAATCAAGTGCTAAATTATGATAGGACCAACTTAGATTTCGCGGGAGAGATCATTTTCTGTTACTTTCCCTTCGCTCGGATAACGATCAAACTGATTATAAATACTTCGATTTGAAATTCAAAATGTCTGCGGTTTTAGTTGGGTGCAAATTATTGTGCTTCTCGTTACGAACTGGAGACTGGAGGGACCTGCTACAATGCACCAAGTTATGTAAGCGAGGGAAATGTTGGTAGAAATTGTAATCGTCACTTCAGTTTGTTACGCTGGCTGCCTTTGAATTTGAGAAGTTTGGTCTGATGTTATGGAGTGCAGATGTTACTGTTGGTTATTGGTTCATAACTAATCATTCGTGTATTTAGTCAACTCATCATCAACTCAGCCTATCGCAGTCCACTGCTGGACATAGGCCTCTCCCATGCTGAACCACAACACCCTATCCTCCGCCTTCCGCATCCAGTCTGTCCCAGCCACCTTTTTGAGGTCGTCAGTCCATCTAGCTGGGGGGCGTCCGACACTACGCTTGCCGATACGCGGTCTCCACTCCAGGACTCGTCTGCTCCATCGGCCACCGGTCCTTCGACAAACATGGCCAGCCCACTGCCACTTCAGCCTGCTTACCCTGCAAGCTGTGTGATAACATCGTTTCTGATCTTATCTATCAAAGAAACTCCGAGCATAGCCCGTTCCATAGCGCGTATTTAGTCCACCTAACGAATCTACTCAATTCGACTGTATTTTTTTAAGTGTTCTGCGAAATAAGTTATGTAAGTCGACGGATTATTTCAACAACTTTTGGTAAAATCTCCACTTCGTCCGTCATTTAATGTTTCATCATCTGCCTAACCTTTTTCCAACTATGTTGGGGTCAAAAACCAGTCTAACTGGATGCAGCTGGACCAGTATTTTATATGGAGCAGCTACCTATCAAACCTTTAGAACCCAGTTACTAGATAATACTATCCCTTTGTAAGAATGGTTCTGAGATTTCTGACGACCCTTAACAACTGTTAAAGATCCACGAAAGACAGCCAGGACCAACTGCTCAACGTGCTTTCCGAGGCACATATGTAAATATGGACACCCATCTACGAACCATCCACGGCAAGCGTAGCTAAACCTGATTGGTCGACCCATGATCATCATCATCCTTTCAGCCGTAATACGTCCACTGCTGGACATAGGCCTCCCCGAATCTAGGGGGCTTTGCCATAATCGCCACGCTTGGCAGGCGGATTGGCGATCGCAGTATAATGGTAAAATGCATAGAGAACGCTGCTGCTCATTCTCTAGTAAGCCTCGAAGTCGCCTCTTACGACACCCACGGGTAGAAATGGGGTGATGCTATTCTTTACGTCCGGCACCACACGGTATCCAACCGGTACATCGGTCGACCCAATCAGCTATTATTATTTAGCCACAAAACCTTTTATTTAACATCACATCAATTAAACACGAACAAATATGGACATCACTAGTCTCCGTCTTACATTCCTATTCCTAACTCCCCAATATTTTCACCTGTACCTTTACGAATCTGCTCTCCAAAACTCAGCCCCCATTGATCAGCCACTAGAGCTGCCCCCATTGATCAGCCATAGTGCTGCGCCCATAAATCCATGGTGTTATCGATGTGTACCAACTATCTGTTGTTGTTATCAGTTCGATACTTAGCGATACAAATCACGGCTACTGTTCGACATTGTACAATACTCTGGATTGTATGTGCCAGTTGCGAATAGACATGGATTTATGAACAGCAGGTGATATTGTTGGGCCAAAGGCGATTCGTGCAGATACTTTGTTAGTTTATTAGTTAAGCTAAGTGTTACTGGAGTTTGTTTTAAAATAATGAAGTTTTTAGTGAGAATAAGCAGCCTATATGAATTAAATGTATACCCACTGTTAAGTTATGGTGTTAAGGTATGGTCATATATTGGGGAAACTCAACAAACGTACAATCCACATTCATTCTCCAGAAGAAACGTCTTAAGACAATATATAATATGTATAGTACCGCATCATTAAGAGATGTCTTCAAAACGGAGGGTTTTCTGACACTGACTGGTATTTATATACTCGATTTATGTTTATTTGTTAAAAAAAATATACAATACTTTAATATCAAATCAAATTCTAAAAGAAACATTCGGAAACAATATAATTGTGACATAAATTTACCTGTTATTAATAATATGATGTATTATTAAGTACCTATGTTACTGCTATTCTTGTGTACAATCAGTTACCACCTGCAATTAAGCAATTAAATGGAAATATGTTTAAAAATAAATTGAAAAAAATGTTAATTGATAATGTATTTTATAATCTGCATGAGTTTTTTGATAAAAAAAATTATTTGTAAATTAAATTCTTAAAATACTATTGCATATCAGACTTGGGTAGACTGTTGAAACCAAAAATGTAATGTTTATTAATAAGACCTTTATGTACACAGTTACGCAATAATGATATCTTTATCTTACCAGTACACTGCTGGAACACAGGCTTCCTCTTTACGAAAGAGAGTGGGTCGTAAACCACCACGCGGGCCCAGTGCGAGTTTGTAGATGTCACATATCTTGAAATTTTAGGTTCTAAGACATACTGGTTTCCTCGCGATGTTATTTTTCCCTGTTTTGAGAGGAGTGCATGCCATAAATAGAATTAAATAGAATTTATTTGACATAAAGTACACAGATACACGATGACACTTAATCTATGTGCAAATAGACTGGTAGAAGATACATGATCAATGACCCCTATGCTAGGAAAAACCTGTGTTACAGGGGTCATCCATCCGTCCAATATAATTGTTATCAAAGGTACTTACAATTTAGTATAGAATATATAGTCCTCCAGACCGTATTTCGGCCACGGCGGCCAATCTCAACGGAGAATAGCCATCGGCGCGGGAGATATTATAGTGCTCAAGTGTATGCGCAGACTCAGGAGCAATCACTCTTCCCTCACTCTCATAGTAAATATAATAAATAAATATCTTTGGACAACCAACACAACGTTATCTGATCCCAAACTAGGCAGAGCCTGTACTATGGTGACCAAACAACTGATAAATATACTTACATATTTCTAAATACATACATATTATAGATAAATTACACCCAGACACAGAACAAATGATTGTGCTCATCACACAAAGATTTGTCCTGGGTGGGAATCGAACCCACGACCTCAGTCTTAGCCGTCAGGGTCACTAACCACTAGACTAACAGGCCAGTCAACGGACGGTGGGACGGCAATCCGACACCACCGGAGAGAGATCAGGCGTAGGACCAACGGCTTAACTTGCTTTCCGAGGCACGGGGGTATCACACCGCCAACTTCCAAACTCCGGGCTACTACTAAGAAATTCCTAATGGAAAAACCAAGTAACACTTTGCCCGACCTGGGAATCGAACCTAGGGCCCCACGCTCAGCGGTCGCGCTTGCGACCACGAGACCAACGGGGCAGTTACACAACACAATTACAATTTAGTAATGTGTACAACATAAACTAGACTAACATGAAGTAAAGAACACAATGTAAAGCGCATGTGTCTGAGTTCGAACCTACGACCTACAA
Organism: Aporophyla nigra; assembly: GCA_947507805.1. Classification (NCBI taxonomy): domain Eukaryota; kingdom Metazoa; phylum Arthropoda; class Insecta; order Lepidoptera; family Noctuidae; genus Aporophyla; species Aporophyla nigra. The sequence goes on from OX382305.1 coordinate 7,041,755, forward strand.
CTAGGTAAGTCGCAGCCGCTACTACTGGGCCGCCACTGCTCTCTCATGTTGTTTAGCGTGGCCAAAGATTAGTAGATTCAATACACTCTTGCGACGTTGTATAACACAATAACAATAGGAATGGCTTTATTTTGACAGTAGAACAACATTTATTGCGTTTTATAAGGTGTATCCATTCATACACGAAATATTTTAAGAGGCAGGCTTCTTTACCTGTAGGTAAAGAAGCTATAGAAGCAAATAGAAATTGTTTATCTAAGTGTTTTTGAATTTTCGTAATTATTATAATTTTAACACTGCTTGAGACGTTTTGCATTAAACCTTTCCTCCAAATTCTATAAACATGGCCCGCCTGACACTGCGATGGCGGCGACCGGACAGCGCGAGCGCGGCCACTATAGAAACTAGAGTAATGGATGTTAAAAATAAGAAGGAGCCAGTATTTCTTATGTGCGTCAAATAATTTATAAATATTAAATTTTGAAAAAAATACATTTCGACAAAAAAATATTTTTCGTTGCTATAGCTTCTTTACCACCTACAGGTGTACCTTCTTTAAATATTTCGTGTATGAATAGATACACCTTATATACGTTGTTGAGCAGAAACTAGGTGATTTTAAACGCCCGAGGCAATAAATTATGTACGGTATCTCGCATTTTTACCTTAAAATAGTTCAATTTCCTAATCACCTTACACTTAAGGACAAAATAAAGAGTTAACAATTTCTCTATTCTTTTAAACGCAATCATGTATCTATTAAAGAGGTGCAGCGTCCCAAGCTATTTTCGCGTATAATTTTACTGTGAAACATATTACCCTGGGGTCGGGTGTGCAGAGTTCTAGGTCAGGATCGAAGATCACATGTTAGGTAAGTAATGTGCTGACCGGAGGCTCTGCACCTTGTGAAGTGCGCGTAGGCGGGGCATACTATCCTGTGGCTGCCAGTGTACGGTGCTTGGGTTGTAGTAAATAATGCCGTAGCGATGATCGGGAAAATTAATTTTCTTTAATTTGCGTGGGTGGCAGTGTAACGTGAATTTATCATTTGTAATTTATTTCGCATCATGGAACTTAAACAATTTGTAACTTAGCAGATTTTTTTATTAAAAAAACCTCTGAGTAAATGCTTTGTGAGAGTCAGGTATCTGCACTAGGAAAACCTGTCACACAGATTACCCGCCCCACTAAATAGTGTTTGGGTATAAAATCTTAAAAATAATAACCAAATAATGCAAATACCTGTCTCTCACAAAGAATTTACTCTACAAAACAAGCCATCAAAAAGTAAAATAATACAAAATTAAAAGTTATTATTAAATATTGTGAGTGTGTGTTAGACCAGTTTATTTATTTCTGCAAGTTGTAATTATTTTTTAATAAACATGGTTATTTTAAATTAACTAACTCAACAGACGCGATGTGTATCGATATTTAAACTCGGTTAAATAAAGAAAATACATTTTTCAAATCGATTTTCGGGTGACTACAATAACTGGGATCGTCGACCTCCCATAAAAAAACAATTCTGTTTATTTTTTATTTTATCGTATTTAGTTTAGATATCGTCGACAGAGCCAAACTAGCCAATCCTGCATAAAAATGCTTTCAATGCAGGATTTCAACAATTTTATAGACCTGTTTTGTTTTTACCACGTCTAACCCTTTCACTTCCAACAGTTTTATTATAAGTTCAAACGTTGTTAGTCCTAAAGCTATATAAAGTAGTAAACTACTGGGAGCTTGGTGCTAGTCACCGGCCATACTTAACACAGTCCGATATTTATTCGCAAATAATACTTGTTAGGGATAAATGGGAAATAATAGAATGTTGCTGTTTTGCAGTTTATGTAGTGTGAAACGGGTTGTAATTGAATGAATATTTTATGCCTATGGTATTGAGTGTGGAATTAAGTAACAAACGTTTTTTTTTCGGCAATTACTGTGTAATTTATATTACTTATATAAAAGCGAAAGTTCTATCATTCATACATTCATTCACTCACTGATTAATCACGAAATCTCGAAAACTACTGGACCTACAAAACTGAAATTAGGCACAGAGGTAGATTATGAGTAGGAGACGTCAGCTACGGATTATAGGAAATTCTTCCGTAAAAGGAGGGGAATAGGGGGTGAAAATTTGTATGAATGTCCGTCACTTTCGAAGTTAGGTTCGACGATTCAAAATTAATTTATACGTATTTACGCCTTTGGTAATTTTACCCCCGAAGAGCTGAAAATGGGGTTGAAGTGTACGTTTTTTTTTTTTGGATGGAAAATCATCAAATGACTTCTCCCGCTCTGGGCGGAGACAATCATGCGACCCCGGCAGGCATCGGTCCTAGCAGACCCCTTCAGTGCTGCTGACATCTCTTATAGGCGCGCGTGGAACACCACGCGCCGGCGACCCGAGCTTGGTCCTTACCGGGCGTCGAGCTACCCATTTCTCGCCACCCGCAAGCTCGCGCCTACGGTGGCCGGGAGTCCGTAATCGACTCCGGTACCCGGGGCGTCTCCTCCTGCGGCGGCTAGGGACGTGAGGGCGCAGAGACTGCCACTCCCTCACGCGCCCCGCTTCCTCCTTCGCGAGCATTACTGCTTCGCAGAAGGAGATGACGGCTTCCCATGCCCTCTCGCTCTGTACCATGGCTCGCACCAGGGCCGGACGCGAGAGGTCGCCGCCGCCGATTGCCTCCACGAGGACACGGCGGTGCTCCGCCCAGGCCGCACACTTCCACCGTATGCTCCACCGTGTCCTCTAGACGATCCTCACAATTGTTTCCATTGTGAGGATCGTCTAGAGGACACGGTGTCAGGGTCACGGTATCTCTTTCGAACAATCTCACGACCCTGGCAGGCATCGGTCCTAGCAGACCCCTTCAGTGCTGCTGACATCTCTTTGAGGCGCGCGTGGAACACTACGTGCCGTCGACCCGAGCCTGGTTCTTACCGGGCAGCGAGCTACCCATTGCTCGCCGCCCGCAAGCTCGCGCCTACGGTGGCCGGGATTCCGCTATAGACTCCCGACGCCCGGGGCGTCTCCTCCTGCGGCGGCTAGAGACGTGAGGGCGCAGAGACTGCCACTCGCTCACGTGCCCCGCCTCATTACTGCTTCGCAGAAGGAGGTGACGGCTTCCCATGCCCTCTCGCTCCGTACCATGGCTCGCACCAGGGCCGGACGCGACAGGTCACCGCTGCCGATCGCCTCCACGGGGACATGGCGGTGTTCCGCCCAGGCAGGGCACACCTCCACCGTATGCTCCACCGTGTCCTCCGGACGATCGACGCAATGGAAGCACCCGGGCGTTTCTTCCCGCTTTATCCTGAACAGGAACCCACCGAAGCACCCATGCCCGGTGAGAACCTGCGTCAGGCGGAAGGTGAGGACGCCGTGGCGCCTCTCTATCCACTCCTCAAAGAGGGGACTTACCGCCGCAATTGTAGCGTGCCCTGCGCTGGGTTGCGACAATCGTAGAAGTGTACGTCTCATGAGATAATTTCCTGTATCGATTCGAGAGCGGATTTAGATGACATTTAGCACACTGATCGTTTATGACCTGGATTACCACATAGAGTACTTCTAATCCCGGGAGTAGATTGCCATGGGTAATTTTTCGACTTCCACGCGGGCAAAAGTTACAAACAAAAGCTAGTTCTAATTTGCTAATTAATATATAAAATCCTTGAAGTCAAAAGTCAAACCTTTCAACGTCTTTTATCTGACAATAAACATAATTCTAAGTATTGATGCCTTTAAACAATTCCAAATATCAGTTTCTAATATCTATACAGTAAAATTGAATTATTGATTTAGATATTCATCGATTCGGAACAATGGACATAATCGAATAACTTTATCGATTCGAGACCTCACCAGACTTGACTTAATAATCGAGTATTTGATTATATAAAGGACGTGACAACTGGCTATTTAGAATACTTTTGTTTGGCTGTCGAAAAAAAAACAATGACAATGATATAGGTAGTCTATTGGTGCCTTTGAATGGCTTTATTGTAACGAATTATGATTGCTTTTGTGAATAATAGGAACTCATATTTTATGCATAATGTTGGGCGGTGATATTGTCTGATTGTTGGCAAAAAATAACCTCTTGTGTGGCTTAAAAGGGCAGAAGTACTGCCCAGCTTTTATCAACCTAAACGTTTCGCGAAACATATTTATTCGTATGAGAACGCTAATCTATACTAAGTGCATGTATGACCACATATAGGAACGTAAACATCGCAAAGGGAGTATGTAGGTAAGGATCGTAGCAGCTGGTGTTTTGTAGTTTCTGTCTACCTTATCTCATGAGAAGAAGGCGTGAGTTTATGTATGTCTATCTCTATAATTATGTTGATGTATGTCTATCTATACACATTATAATATTATATGCCCCGGCAGGAAGACTGAATTTATAAAGGCATCCCAGAGATGGCCCGGTTGAGCTGCAGACAACCTCAGTAAACTTGAGAGAAAACATTCACAAAAAATCCAAAGTCGCTTTTTGTATGTGATCATCTTTGTGTGTGATCGCCCAGATTTCCTAAACTATTCAATAGCTCGTTGTTGTATCGTGTCAAACAGGGAGAGATTGCTACTCTTCAAGCAATTAAGATAGCATATTTTGTACTTTTTCAAAGAACACCCTCTATATTCTCATCGACATTCTCCGACTTCTGACCTACAGAAGCGGTTTCGTAACACCTTTTCATCACACACAACTCTTACGACACTATAGCTACCCAATCACTCATGAACCGACATTTGACAACAATGAGACCGATCCATATCTTCAATCCATCGCCACCAAGGCTAGGCAGACTCGTCCGTCAATTAATGCCAGGCAAATAGCGCAGCACGACAAAGTTTTGTCGTCACTTTATCTCACGCTGAACCGAGAAGCGTTAGAAACGTATATGATTACGCATAGTTATGTTTCGGTCTGGCGCGAGATAGAATGACAGCAAAGTTTTGTCGCAAGCGTATGCTGGTTAAAGGTCTAACGTGATCACTTTCTTGGATCGGATTACCTTCCAAAATGTCAGTAGCTGTGACATTTTTATATCGGCTCGACATTTTGAAGGTAGATACGATCGCGCCAATTAAATATTAATTTATTTGGGCTAGCTTCGTGGGATTAGGAGCGGTGTGTGTCAATGCTGTGTGGTCTTGATTCATGGGACGGCACATGGTGTCGCAATGAGTTTGTTAGCAAGTTTAGTTTGATGATATGCAAACTCTCAGTTTTTGTTATTAGTAAGATAGAGAGAAAAGCCTGCACAAAATCAATAGAATAATAAAACACGGTTTTCGATTAGTAATGGCTAGCTTTTGCAAGTGGCTTTGCTCGGGTATTGTACGTATAAACCTTCGTCTATAAAAACCGCATCAAAATCCATTGCGTATTTTTAAAGATCTAAGTATACATAGGGACAGACAGAGGGAAGCGATTTTGTTTTATACTCTGTAGTGATGATCCGAGTTTTAAAGACGGTTTAGTAATTTTTTTATTAAGTATTTCAGGAGGTCTAAAAGTGCCATATGTATATCAAAGGCTTGACGAAAATGAAAAGTTTGTTTCCAACAATTGACTTAGAATACAAAAAAGGTAAACAAAATTGAAGCATCGGCTTGTAATGTCAAAATAACAACTACTTTTTAAATGCATACGAAAGTTTAAACTGAACTTATATAATAACCTTTATTTGTGTGTTTCTTCCGACTAATCTTTGAAACGGATAAACCGATTTGAATGCGACTTTTACTGGCTAATAACTGATATGCTATAAAGAATGACATGGGCATTTTTGTCCCAGTAACACGTTCCCGTAGGACAATTTCCGTCATCCACGCGAACGAAGTAGCGGGCAACAGCCAGTAATACATGAAGCTGTGCATTATACCTGCTGGTTTATTTATATTACATAATAACCATTCAGTTGACGAGTCTTCAATCAATTAATTATCTCTTCTTCTCACCATTTATATTCTCCAATCCTCTCTCGCACCACAAATCCACTTAAACTTATAACTCGATTTTATCATCAACCCCCGAGTCAACAAAGTACTCCGAGCTATCCAGTTCGCCTACAGTCCCATTGTTTTGTCTGTAAGCCGCTCGTACAGTCAGCGTCAAAAATATATGGACAAAGAGACAATTTATAGACACTGTGTTTTAACATCGGTGATCGGTGGTTGCGTCAATGTAGCATTCCGTTTTGTCGTCTCTTTACATTCAGTTGCCGATGTATCGTGTTTGCAGCGACCTAAACAGAATGTTCTAAAATATCAAACCAAATAAGACAATTAAACCACATAGGATATCTCGTTGGCACAAGGGGAAGACACCATCACTGTCACCCACTACTGTTATTCTGACAAGAATAAAATTTAGATAGATGTAGAGTCAAATTTCCTTAAGGCTTATTTTTCAACTGTTAGATATCTGAAAAAATCTTAATATGCAGTCTTAAAAAAGGGTATTGATCCCTAATAACTGAGTTGTGGAGGCAGTGGCTCCATAGTATTGTAGTAGTCTGGTTAGCCGACCCCAACATAGTTGGGAAAAGACTAAGAAAACGAATTGACAGAATATTACAGTTTGATAAATTTTCTATACAAAAAATTGTCAAACATTTTTTTACATTAAAAAACATTACCCGTTAGTTGTTGTGGTCTTTAAGTTTGTTCGTCTCTATATGTTTGCCGCTGACTGTACATTCCATTTGTCCCTCAGATAGGACAGAAACTAGTTCGGGGTTTAAACACCATCAGTTTATGGTACAAACGTACATGTGTCAATACTTAATAGACTGGTAACGTTAAGTTGGACTGGCGATATACTCTGAGTGTCGGTTGTACGGATAAGCTAATGCTGGACTCAAGTTAACAGACTAAACTAAGGTTGGACTGCCAGGGTCGTGAGATTAGTTCGAATGAGATACCGCAGCCCTGGCACATGAGCAACTGAAGGAACACAGGTGGGTTTTAGTCAGTAAAAGTCTGACACCCTCCCGCTCCGCCTAGAGCGGGAGACGTCATTTGATGATTTCCCACCCACAAAAACAAAAGTTAAGGTTGTTTAGCGTAAACATAGCACTGCGGGACTTTCTATTTTTTATGAAGTAACCAATGTATCACAAATCCTTGCGGTTTGCCATGAAAGAGAAGTTCGTGTCTACACAGTCAGACATTGGTCAGGGGCAGGGCTGTTCTATACCGCCTCTAAATTAATTTGTATTAAACCTATTGTATGTACTAGGTGTATTAGAACTGTTAGTAGCAAAAGACCAAAACGGGGGCGATAATCGTCGTATTCAAGTCAATTGTATTGTGCATTAGGTTATAATGGAGACCGCGAATCAGCAAACGTAAGGTAGGACGCCATCAGGCTAGGTGGAGCAACGATCTTCGCAGCTGGTAGCAGCTGGATGAGAGTTGCCGAGAATCGGGCTGAATGGCGTGCTGTAGTTGTATGATGATGATGTACATTTTAGACTTTTCGGTCATCCTTAGCGCTGATGATAACAGTTTCTCTAAGCCATATTGTCTTTTGCTCCTAGCGCCTACTAATTAAACCGGATTTTTATTAACTTCTAACTACCTATTACTTTAGTATCGCCCATCACAGTTCAAAGTCCATCGCCGCTGTTAATCGACCTTTGATTAACTAACCATGAAAACATTTCTAAGTTTAACGGGCTACGTTCGCTCTCATCTCAATTTCACGCTTAATCTACAGGCCCATTAAATGGGTAACGGATCTAACTAGCTGTGCTGAAATTGGCCACTGAACATATTGAGGCAGATCGGATGGAATGGTGGATATTCTGGTATCGCTGATAGAAATAAGTATTGCACTATTTCTTCATTATTTCATAATATGAAATAAAACATACCTACATTATCTATACTTGTGAGACTATAAGGCTGAATAGTTTGTTTTGGTTGAGCGCGCTAATCGCAGGAACTATTGGTTAGAATTTAAAAAATATTTTAGTGTTGGATAGCCCATTTATTGAGGAAGGCTATAGGCTAATGAAAAACAAAAGTCACGCACATGAAGTACTCGCACGGGCAGGCAATTCGATACGACGGGGTAGGTCGGAGGAGCAGGAAACTTGACGCGGATGAAGTCGCGGGCAGTAGCTAGTTACCTTATAACAAGAAACATGGATGAAGAGCATGAATGAAGGAACTTAAGGAAGCAAAGGTAGAGATAAATGAAAGAACGACACGTAGTACTCCCAAAAATTAACCTACCGCCATTGGGATAAAAGCGGAAAGATTCTGATGATTATCTTACAAAGAAGAAAAATTTAAGACAGCCTTTAGTTAGAAGTGCACTCTCATAAATACAAGGTTTACTAGTGACGTAAAACTTTTTGATCAGTAGAGGTATATCCAAGGAGGCAGGGGCATCAATGCACAAACAGAAACCATTAATTCTAGCCTAAAAATTGTTCATTAAAATCTATTGGTTTATAGAAAAGTGCCAATATATATGCGGTGAAAACGAGTAAACAGTACACAAGACATACCTACAGCCGAGATGACATACAGATGTGGCCCATACATCTAGATACACTTACGACGCAAAAAAAATCCAGTCAGCGAACCAAAACCGCAGCGTCCACTTACCGAGCGTCCAGCCACAGTAGTCTACAGTTAATATAATATACAGCAAGACAAAGACGCTTGAAAGTACCACAGATACCATCGCCACCTTTCACCGAGCGATCGGTTTTGCTCCAAATAAGTGAAACCTCGCCATTATGTCGCATTAAAATTGATATCTGCTCTATATGACGTAAATACCTCTGCATTTTATGTAAGCCTGGTAAAAATCGATGGTGGCAGGGATGGTGCACGGGATGGTGCACTTTTGGTATACAAGATTTCAGGTCGAAATTTTTTATGCTTTACTAGATTTATTTAATATCTGATTGTGTTAGGATCTTGGTCTGTGTAGTGTCAGACTAAAAGAATAGCACCTCCCCATTTCTACCCGTGGTTGTCGTAAAAGGCGACTAATGGACTTACTAGGGAATGGGCAGTAGCGTTCTCTATGCATTTTACTACCATACTGCGATCGCCAACCCGCCAAGCGTAACGATTATGGCACATTTTGGGGGAGGCCTATATCCAGCAGTCCTTCGGCTGAAATAATTATGATGTTAGGAATTTAAGGAACCATCCTTAAAAAAGGTTTTTCTGTCCAGGCAACCCTGGCAAGGATAATGGCACAAATGTATGAAATTATAGTATTGTCATCGGTCCTCGATAAGTCTACAGAGTTTAAATGAAATCTGATCGTTTAAAGTGGGTCAAAATCGCGCTTTAAGGAGTCGGTTACAAACAAAAATACAAACATACAAGTGAAGCATTAGCTTCACTTGTATGTTTGTTTGAAACAAAAAACAAATATGTTGACGAAGGTTTTTTTTACACGCTTTATTCCACGCTTTCCCTATCTTTTTTTCCGATATCGGTAGCAAACAATAGGAAAATATAAACATTTCTTTAGTTATGCTAACAGTGGAACGTATTTGTGAAAAGGTTCACCACCCCTGGCGTACTGTTTCCGGGGCATTGCGTGTCTGGTGTATACTTACCATTCAACTTATACCTTTAAAACGACTTAAGACAAATGCTTGGCAGTCTATTTTCCGGTTTCAGAAGTATAATTTTATAGAAAACTTGAGTTCATTGCGTATATTTCTTCCGACAGTTTCAACTCTATAGTTTACGGACAGCATTTCTAAGCGTAAACACTACACTTTTCCACTCTAATAATATACAAAAGAGGTACTCGTAAAGTTTGTAAGTAACGATGGCTTATTAGTCATTCGCACGAATGTTCTAATCAGAATCGGGCGAATCGACACTTGAATAATATATTATTTTCTATAGGCGGCCCGCACGATGCATTTATACACAATTTATTGCATAAAATTCAAAACGTGCCTAATTGCATAGGGGAATTGACATTTTTAAATAATACATTAATTAATATAGGCAACTCGCACAACATATTCGTGCAAATTGACAAATAAGCCGCTAGCCTGTAGGAAGTAATCTCTGGATGTACTGATTCGATTTCGAACATTCTTACACTGGCAGTATAGTTGACTACTAAGCGGGCTAAGTCGCGGGCACAAACTAGTATTTTTTTTTATCTATCACTGGAGTCTTAACTTAAATGTAACTCATTCATAGACATAAAAATTCCCACCAAACCAAACATTTAGCATCAAAAACACGTGTGTGGCCGTAATACGACACCTCCCAATTTGAATATAACCTCAAAATTTGAAAGCAAACGTGGATAACTGAATTGATCCCCATACAAGAACTATAAGGGGATAACATATGTACGGGCCCGCGACAAATGTCTTCATTATTCTGCCCACGCGCTAAGCACAGCTTATTACCAAAGAGGTGACTTTATTATCGCAGATACGACAGAGGAATTTATTGTGGCAACAACTTAGTTTGTAGGTGTTGGGCGTGGAGGTAGGTTTGATTGTTGTAGTTTTTTGTTTATGAGGCGTATTAATGTCACATTAGAGTTTGTGGAAGCTCAGTCTGAATTTAATGACAGATTTGTTTTAGTTTCGTTGTGTAAGTACTACGAAATCATACAGTGTAATGTTTTCATTACTCGGCGTTCTAGAACCACGTAAGAGGTATTTGATGAGTTTTTAAATTCCACGGGTCGTACCTTTGGCGTGTAATGAAGGATGGAACATGCCATCATTTTCACCATCATTTCAGTCGAAAAACGACCAAATGGACATAGCCCTCCTCCAAGCTCCATCACTTCAACAAGTTGTGTGACTCCCGCAGGCTGCAGAAATCCGCTGGTTCCTGCGGCCTTGGCAAGATCATCAGTCCATCTTGTAGGAAGCCTTCTAACTCTACGTCTTCCGGTACGCGGTCGCCACTCCAGAACCTTAAGGCCCCATCTGCTATCTGTTTTGCGAGCAACGTTCCCTACCCACTGCCACTTACACATTCCATTTTCTACAAATATTTCGGAGGTCAGTTCTTGATAAACTGAGGATGCCCTTGAAATTGTTAAATCAGCAAGAATACGCAGTACCCTCTACCTAGTTAGAGGTAATAAATAAGGAATTTAATACATAGGCAATGCCATAACAAACTTCTACCCTTTGTACCTGTGACAATAACATTATACTCAAGCCTTCCTAATTTCCATAGGCAGAAACAGGTTCCTGCACCCACTTGATCTATGGCCGGGTCACGCCCAGGGCGGGAGCTGCCCACGCGCACTCCCAAAGGTTACACCTATAACGTATTTGCTGAACAATGGAGGTGCAATGATCGAAGGCTTGTCACTCCGTCGAGGTCGTTCTCCTTTGATTCATTGCTTGTGTAAGATGCAGTTTGACTTGTAGTCTGTCTGATAGTCATCGCGGTTGATTTAAGGGGGTAGAATTGGTGTCAATGTAATATACTTTAGATATCCCAGCTTTAGCATAACATACGATAATTAGTCTCTAATGTTTCCACTGCTGAGACAGAGGCCTCCTCTCGGTGAGATGGAGTAGGCTGTCTGTCACCAAGCCTTTACCTCGCCTGTCTTTCGCGAGCCCAGTGCGCGTTGGTAGGTATCACATATCTTCGAACTTGGTTCTAGGACAGGCCGTGTTTACTCACGATGTTTGCTTTCACAGTTTTGAGAGTAACAGTGATGAAATAATTTACACAATGTAAAACCTATTTGGGTGCGAACCTACAACTTAGCTTTAGAGGTAAATGAAAAATCATTTAGTCCCGATGTTCTAGGATATTGGTTCGAGTGGGTTCTGGGTTCTATCTTTCGTCTTCCAACTTAGCTTTTGAGGGAAATGAAAAATCGTTTAGTCTACATATTCTAGGACAGATTAGCTTACGATGTTTTCCTTCATCGTTTTGAGAGCAGTGGTGATGAAATAAGCGACATACAATATGTAATTCGCAGCCGTTACCAATGGGATACCACAGTTCGTCACTGCCATTGACCTCAACAAAATTACATCAACTACCCTCTTTTTACTGTCGGTGGGAAATCTTCAAATAACTTCTCCCGCTTTGGGTGGAGCGGAAGGGCTTTTACTGACTAAAACCCAGCCGTGTTCCTTCAATTGCCTATGCCAGGGCCACGGTAACTACATCAGCTACCCTAACGTTGGATTGTTTATCAACAAATTTTGGCCATAACATTTGATCATTGTTATGCGCAGCATCTATCATTACCTCACTGTTTGTTATCTTATTTGGTAACGTTGTTTTGGCATCTCGCTCGTCGGCTTCCCGACACGGCAGGAATTATGTCAATATGTCTAGTCAGAGCCAAACATGTGCGAAATTTGTTTACACACAAACACGGTCTTCAATCATGAATACATAACTATGGAGATTTTTGTGTCTATGTTTTTGGCACTGGAATCTGAGAAGATGCAAAGATATTCCAATTCTGGTCTGAAATACATATGTACTTGGTTTGTCTCGTATGATCGTAATATTTATTTTCATCATAGTTCTTTTTTAACCGACTTCAAAAAGGAGGAGGTTCTCAATTCGGATGTTTATATTTATTTTATTTTTATGTATGTTCGGCCATAACTCCGTCATATATAGACGGATTTGCAAAATTCTTTTTTTGTTCGAAAGGGGTTTATTCCGGAATGGTCCCATATAAATTTCATATAGATCTGATGATGAGTTCCGGAGACAGACACCGGAACTCTTTAAAAAATGACAGCAAAGCAACCGCGATTTCTGCTATCGCATAAATATGCATTGTTTGTTTGGAATTAATGCGGGGTGGATACCACAACTAAAAATTTTAAAATAAAAACTTTTTTACAAAAAAAAAAAACAACCGACTTCTTTAAAAACACTACAAAGTGAAAAATAACTTTAATTTCGGAAGTCGGTGGCAAAAAACCATAAATACAGATCCTAAGACACAGACTTCCGAAATTAAAGTTATTTTTCACTTTGTAGTGTTTTTAAAGAAGTCGGTTCTTTTTTTTTTTTTTTTGTAAAAAAGTTTTCATTGTCGCAGTTGACCCGTGGATGGGTGACCATCTTTACTTACCAAAACCCATCCGTGCCTCGGAAAACCACGTTAAACCGTTGGGCTTAGCTGTCATTTGTCGATCCCTGACAGTCAAAACGGGTCATCAGAAGACCGAAAGTCTGACAACCAGTCTTATCAAGAGGTGTTATGAAGTAACAAGGTTGTGGAGGTCCGATAGACAGTCCCTCTATGTCATCATTTCAGCCGTAAGACGTCCACTGCTGGACTTAGGCCTCCCCCAATTTGGGGGGCTTTGCCATCACCACGCTTGGCAGGCGGGTTGGCGATCGCAGTATGGTGGTAAAATGCATAGAGAACGCTGCTGCCCATTATCTAGTAAGTCCCTTCCTTAGTCGCCTTTTACGACACCCACGGGAAGAAATGGGGTGGTGTTATTCTTTACGTCCGGCACCACACGGTACTATGTATGTAAAGTACTGGTATTTTAAGTCCCTCAATGTAAAGTACTGGTATTCAACTACATCCGGTTGAACTAGAAGCTGACCCCAACATAGCCTAGGCAGATGATGAGTTCCTTTTGATAAATACTCATAGACCCTAAAATCCTCATAGACCCTAAAATCCCCTTAATGAACCGTAATTTAGGTACCCAAGCATATTATTTACATTACCGGCTTGACGGTGATGGTGGATTCCTTTTAAGCACTTCTACTAAAATGATTACTGTATGAAATAGGAATCATTGCCTTTAATGTAACCTAATGGAATAAAAGGAACTTAAAGAGTTTTATTGATTACCTACTAACTTCTGCCCGCGACTTCGTCCGCGTTAAATTTCTTGTTCCCCCGACCCTTCCCGTCGCATCAAATCGCCTAGCCATGCGATTTTCCCCGTTTTTGCAACATGTTTCATTACTGCTCCACTCCTCTTAGTTGTAGCGTAATGTTATATAACTTATAGCCTTCCTCAATAAATAGGCTACCCAACACAAAAATATTTTTTCAATTCGGACCAGTGGTTCCTGAGATTAGCGCGTTCAATCAAACAAACTCTTCAGCTTTATAATATTAAGTATAGATTGTAACGATTACAAGTCATATTGTTTTAAAATTGCAAACAACGCAAGAAAATTGGCATTTCGTGGGGTGTCCAGGCGCTTCTGCAAAGTTTACAAAGAAACCAGAATATTCATACACATACATATCGCCATATTTGATAACTCTATGTTATGCTCGGAGTCAGAAAAGAAGTTATCCGGAATACAACTTGATTTACCGACACAACTTGCAGAGTAAGCAAAATGAAGCGATAGTTGGCTGGCCATGTTTATCGAAGGACCGATGGTCGATAGAGCAGACGAGTCCCGAGGTGGGGACCGCGTATCGGCAAGCGTAGTGTGGGGCGCTCCCAAGCTAGTTGAACCAACGAACTCAAAGAGGTGGCTGGAATAGACTGGATGGGGAGGGTGGAGGACAGGGTTTCGTGACGCAGCATGGTAGTGGACTATGTCCAGCATGCGATGGGCTCAGATGATTGAGAACTCAATAGCATAGAATAGGACCACGAAACACGGTAACCACACATTGTGCGTAATGAAACAATCGCTCTGACGCGTGACGCTGCGGAACAGGACTGTGGTTGAACGAGTAGGAAGGACATGAAGTTTCTAGTTTGCAGGACTAAGATTTTTCTATGAAACTCATATTGGTGGTGGTCCTTAGACATTGCAGCTCGATGTAATCTTTTGGCTATTGTTACTTTTGAATCAAAGTGGTCTATTTATTTTAATTGTATGTCTCTTTACATATTTTCTCATATCTAACCGTTGTGATTCGATAAATAATCTCATTAAAAATCATAATATTTACTTAATCTCCATATTCTGATATGGTAGAATTATGGAAGTTATCTTAATACAAATATTTCAACAAAATCTTTTTAATATCGCAGAATTGACTAACAACATCTAATCGGGGCAAAAGTTGAATCTTCGAAAAACGTAACACAGTTAAAGAATCTAGATATCTCTCAATCTTCTCTGACATTCAACAAAACCCTATATAAATATCCCATCCTCAAAAGTTGCATGGTGCTCCTACACTGACTCCGGCCATATATCGCGAGCTTCCCAGCGCCGCGTAACCTCTGCTAAACTAATTTACAATAGCTCATTGAATACCACTGTTATGTAGCTGCTGCCAACAGATCGTAAATATTCCGTGTATTGAATTAACTGACATCTACTGGATATTGGTGGTGTTGTAGTTTTGAATATGTGTGTGTGGTTTGTTAGATTGTTGATCTGTCAATTATTATGACGCTTTCTTTATAATCCATCTAGATAAATAAATAAAATTGGAGTGTCTGTTTGTAATATTAAAATAACCGCTTTTTACTAAGTGTATACACGGTTCATATACCAAAACAACATTTTTTTTAAATTTTTGTCTGTCTGTTTGTTTCGGCTAATCTCTGAAATGGCTGGACCGATTTTGACGGGACTTTCACTGGCAGATAGCTGATGTAACAAGGAGTAACTTGGGCTACTTTTATATTAGAAAAAAAAATAGAATCTCACGAAAAAAAAAACGAACGAAAAACTTTTTTGTTAAAAATACCACGCGGATGAAGTCGCGGGTAATTACCTATATAACCTGGATTAATGCATTCTTAATACATTAACCACGGTAGTACGTCCTCTTGCGATAATTTCCGATATCCACGCGGGCGAAGCCGCGGGCAAAAGTTAGTCTATAATAAGCCTAGAGGGAGCCATTCCATAATCAGCCTATAATGTTCCCACTGCTGGGACACAGGTATCCTCTCTTCGAGAGGGAGTGGTCTATCTGTGACACCGTGCCTCTTAAACGGGTGAACGGATTCAGGCGCAGTTTTTTTTTTTAAGAAGCCTTTTTTAGCATGTGTTATCAAAATCGATTCAGCAATCCACAATCACTTGATCAAAATATAACCTACTACTTATTAAACTTAAAGGGGTTAACTGCCCCGTTGGGCTCGTGATCGCAAACGCGATTGCTGAGCTGCTGGGGTCTTGGGTTCGATTCCCGGGTCGGGCAAAGTGTTCTAGGTTTTTCCATTAGGAATTTCTTAGTAACAGCCTAGAGTTTGGAAGTTGGCGGTGTGATACCCCCGTGCCTCGGAAAGCACGTTAAGCCGTTGGTCCTACGCCTGATCTCTCTCCGGTCGTGTCGGATTGCCGTCCCATCGGACTATGAGAGTGAGGGAACAGTGAGTGCCCCTGTATCTGCGCACATACTTGAGCACTATAATATCTCCCGCGCCGATGGCTAGTCTCCGTTGAAATTGGCCGCCGCGGCCGAAATACGGTCTGGAGGACTATATAAACTTAAAGGGCTAATACGAATACTATTTTTGCTTTTTAGAGGTTATTTTAGTCGGGGTCTTTTTATGTGAGTGTGTGAGTCTTATCTGACCTCCACAACCCTGTTACTCCTGGGTAATATGATACCTCTGGTAAGTTGTCAGACTTTCAGGCTTCTGACGACCCGTAACGAGGGCTTGATATGTAGTGATGGTCATCTATCTACGGACCAATAGCGGCAAGCGTACTTAACCTGCACCCTAATT
The DNA here is from genome assembly GCA_947507805.1 of Aporophyla nigra. Classification (NCBI taxonomy): domain Eukaryota; kingdom Metazoa; phylum Arthropoda; class Insecta; order Lepidoptera; family Noctuidae; genus Aporophyla; species Aporophyla nigra. Next base: position 7,058,423 of record OX382305.1, read on the forward strand.
GCGAAACGCACTATTTATTATCATCTGAATGGGATTGAAGATAATTTCTAAACCATTGCGTTATTTGTTCGAATAAATTGTCGGCTCAGCAACGTAAATAACGCAATGAATGTTGTTTAACTATCAATATCAAACCAATTCCTACTGTTAGGAAGTTCCGCAATTACCCCTCTAATCGATCGACCCGCCTTTGCAGCTGGTATTACTTAGCCACGAGCCCCCTAAGCTTATCGTTAGCATGCCAAATCATTATCATCATCACCATTCTCCTATCCTTATCCCAATTTATTTGGGGTCGGCACAACATCGCTTTTTTAACCGACTTCAAAGAAAGGACGAGGTTATCAATTCGACTGTGATGTTTTGTTTTTTTATGTTTGTTCCCTCATAACTATGGACTAGGTGAACCGATATTGTTGATTCTTTTTTTATTTGAAAGCTGGTGCTTCTCGAATGAGCCTATTTTAATTTGGTTCCATTTGGACAATGGGATCCATGTGAAAACCATATAGTCTTAAATTTGCATTAATTTGCGCGACAAATAAACGAATAACGCGATTAGATTAGTGCGGGGTGTGTACCATTAGTCATTACTAAAAAGTTAAAAATAAAAACTTTTTTACAAAAAAATAACAACCGACTTCCTTAAAAAAAAAACACTACAAAGTCAAAAATAACTTTAATTTCGGAAGTCGGTGGCAAAAAAACCTTAAATACAGATCCTAAGACATTGTCTTCCAAAACTAAAGTTATTTTTGACTTTGTAGTGTTTTTTTTTTAAGGAATTCGGGTGTAATTTTTTTTTTAAAGTTTTTTCTTACACACTTCTCTATTACTTGTCACTTCAGTAGTCACTCTCTTTCTATCCAAACACTTATAGAAGCAGCAATTCAGTCTAACCAGGATGCAGTTTACAGCTGATAATCTACCAACCAATCGATATTACAACAGAAATGCTTCCCGTCTCAATAAATAACCTAGTGATAGACATTTTATATTCATAAACCGAACAATATACTGTAAAAACTGGTTCACCTTTTTACTTAACTACGGTAAATAGCTTCCTAAATAATTTATAATATAATTTACAATCTGAATGTGATATGTAATGACAGTTTTTATCTTAAATAGTTCGGTATTTACATACGTAAGCGACAATTTGTCAGGCTATATTTTAAAAGTGTGACCTTTTTTAAGTTCACTCCTATTTAAAGATAGTTGATTAATTTTTTTTGGGGGTTGAGTTTAGATGGAATAGAAAGAAAGACAAATTGTTTACTGCACAAACAAGAAACGTATTAAAAAAAAAAAAACTTTAAAACGCACGCACTTATACAAAGCAACCAAAAGCCTCGTATTTATGCAATGTATAAAAGTTCGAAATTTGTAAATATTGTTGTTCATTGCTTGATTTCAAAGGCAGGTCGTACGATGTTACGATTTTATTCTTTTATCTATACTAATATTATGAAGCTAAAGAGTTTGTTTGTTTGATTGAACGCGCTAATCTCAAGAACTACTAGTCCGAATTGAAAAATTCTTTTTGTGTTGAGTAGCCTATTTATCGAGATGTTAATGTCACGCTACAACCAATAGGAGCAGAGCAGTAATGAAAAATGTTGCAAAAACGGGGAAAATCGCACGGGTAGGCGATTCGACGCGACGGGAAGGGTCGGGGAGCAAGAAAATAAGAAACTTCATATCGTTTGGAAATCAGAATGATCTACAGTTCAGAAAACAAAATGGAGGGTTAGTGTTAACATTGCAAGACAAATAAACGGTTCATTCTTTTTGCAAAACTTTACACTACAAAGACGTAAAAACAAGTAAATAATTGAATCATTTACGTAATTGTAGAGTATTATCCCAAATTGGTTTAAATCGGTTTAAGATTCTCAATTCGTCTCGTACCATCTTAATTCAGATACAGTTACGAATCGTTGGCTACATTTGGCATTTAGGAAGAAATTGTTATTCTGACTTGCTAATTAGTTTACAACCCGTTCTAGTTAAACTGGAGATTAAGCTTACGATATAAAGGCTGAGAAGAGTAATGCTAGAAATCTAGACAGCAATTTAGAAAGTGTAGCTTAGATGACTGATTTTCCAAAGGAATCGAATAAAGACGAACTAAATATTTAATGGTGTGAAATAATGTTTTATTACAGTCAATAAATACATGTATCCTATAGACTTAATCCGTCGAACACCGATTTAATGCCCATGACTTAAAATGTCAAATGTAGAAAAGCTTCATATCATATGGCATCTTAACTCTTAACGCAGACGTAACGAAAGAAAAAAAAAATCAAAATAAAGTCTCGATAATCTGTGGTGAACTATCACGCACGGGGTCATTGGCCGGTTGACATTTGACATGCGAATGTCAAGGTGCGCTCGGGCAGTTCCGAGAACGGTAGGGCGCATGCGTCAGGAGATCGAGATTATAAAGTTGGTAATGCATCGTGACATTTTTCAACAGAAATGTCAATGTGTCTTTGTGTTGGTGTTGGTTATGATCGATTAAAGTGTCAAGATTTCTTGTTTATGTTCCTATATTATGTGCATAATTTGTTTTTCTTGATCTGAGCTCCAATACCAATACTATTCGCCACTGTAAGAAAAAAAAAGAACATCGTGAAAATGTAAGTGTAAAAATTGCGTGGTTCAGAATTTTCGTATTCGCTCTTAACTTGAACATTGTATAGTTATGCAAATATTAACCCTACATACCTTCTGTGAAGAATGCAGACTACTGCTTTATCTTTAGTACCTAGTGTATTTAATTGCACAGACTTATTTGGTAATGCCACAGTATTAATAACACGTCGCACCTCACTCCCTGGCATATCATTACTCATTAAGGAAAATTACTCAGTAATAATTCTGAAACATTCACTTTTTTATCAAAAATGTATTTTGATTAGTCAATCAAAGACACAACGCAATTATGGCAAATCTAATACGCGCACAATTTCGAGAAAGCGTAAAAATGGCGCTAACTTTTAAATCTAGAAAGCGTAAGTGATACACATACCTAGATTTTTGGAGATCTCATTTAATTCCGCTTTAATTTGTCTGTCATGCTATCACAGTATATCACAAATAAAGAGATTGTATCTTAGTCCGCAGATCAATGCGCATAAGCACATTTTAGTCCAGTCACAAATCGTGCTAGAAATTGATTACGTTTTACCTGAATCACTATATTTTCACCTCGGGTCAGCTGTCTAAATAATCGCTAAAATAATGTGTAATCAACGTAATAAATGATTTGACTGTATTTCGAAGTTAGGGTCAATCAAAATTGACTACTTTATGTACCTGTACTTATGATTTAAATGACTTGATCTCTTCTTTAGATACAGCTGTTATGAAACCTCAAAATTAGACGATAATTTCTTTACATAGGGGTCAGAGATCGATACAAGAAGCATTTGCTGCCTATTATGTTCCCACCTGCTGCATGTGTAGCATGACCACCGTAGAAAGGGGTTTTGTCGACGGAAGAATAGAAAAAATTACACATTGTAGAAAGATTAAAGACAGAATTAAAGATTGTAGAAAGATTTGTACCGTTTTATGCTAGCGTAGCATAACAGTTCTATCTCTATTCTACTAAGAATAGACAAAGTTTTTTCTATGGTGGTCATGCTACGCGTGCTGGAACACAAGTCTCCTCTCAGTGAGACCACGTATCCACCCGCGTGGTGGATAGGTGGGCCCACTGTGGTTTGGTATATGTCACATCTTCGATTTTTTTTGTTTCTAGGATATGCCCGTTTCCGCGCGATGTTATCCTTCGCCGTTTTGAGAGCAGTGATGATAAAATAATTAATTTATAAAAAAGTAAACCGCCTTTACTTTTATGATATTGATATTGGTATGATTTTGGGTTGGAACCTGTCGTAAGTACCGCCGCTTGTAAATCGCTCACATACACTCTTCTATGGCAAGTAGCAATTGATAGAAAATGGTATATTGCCAGAACTGCTATACTACTGCTTTGTAACAGAATAAGTATGTCATATGTTTCACAATACACAACAAGAATGCATAAAGAATTCAGGATGCTGTTAGTATATTCTCTATTTGACATTTATCGTTCTTGGAAGGTTAATGAACCCCAAATCGACATGACCTTTTAAGGATAGCAATCTAACAATATCCTCGCGTCATCCTCCATTATAGTAACTGTGAAAATGACTCAAAAACATGAGGAAATCAATAGGACAACACATGAGTCAGAAGAGCCGAAACAACCAAATATCTAAAAAGAAACATCTCAATTTCCATTCTTGAATCCTACACGATGATCGTTTACGGAGCTTAGCTGATATTGTAGGGTTGACACTATCAAAATCGGATGAGATAAAATATTCTTAGCTAATTAATTAGTTTGATTCTCTAATTTTGTTCGAATTAAGAATCAAATTGAGCTACCTCATTGGTGTACTGGTCGTAAACGCTACTGCTGAGCTTGAGGCAAAGGCAAAGTGTTATTGATTTTTTAGGGTTCCGTTGCCAAATGGCAAAATCAAAATCAAAATCAAAATCAAAAGTCATTTATTCAAACTAGGCTGAGAGTCAGCACTTTTTGAACGTCAAAGTTACATGAGACAGTCCCCCCAAAACGCCCGCCCTTCGACACTTCCTAGTGCTTTCGCTGGGAAGAAGAAGTGGCGGAACAAACTCCCCAGCAGCACAGCTGTCTGTTAAGTTAGAAGAACTTGATTCTATACAGTATTGTGTAAGTTATTAATATTATAAAACAAAACATACATTATTCGCCATATGTCAGCTAGCACACGCCAATATACCAACAAAACATTGAAAACTAAACTCAAGCTGAAATAATAATAAAACAAAATCGTAAACAGAACTTAAAACCTTAATAAAGCCTCTAGGCATAAAGGGCGTGCCCGCTTACATATACGATGCAAATGATACTTATACACAATAAATGAAATGAAAAGAAAAGAAAAATAAACTAACAAAAGCAGTTAAATAAAAACAAAAATATATATATATATATGAACTACCCATATAAACCGTCGGTAGGAAGACTAACTCTGGATTGAAAGAACATAAACATTGTCTTGAGTTGATCACAGCGACCAACTATTCTTATCGTTTAAGTAGTCGTTGATAGAATAGTATGCCTTTGAACAAAGGTTGGATTTTACTTTAGCTTTAAACTCATTAAACTGCAAATCTAGCAAAGCAGAGGGAAGCTTGTTATAAAAGGTAATACCAAGACCAACAAAAGAATTATGAACCTTATGAAGCCGGTGAAAGGGAGCACGTAGTTTATCCCTACTTCTAGTGTTAATATTATGAATATCACTATTTTTAGTGTACAAGTGTATATTTTGCCTAATATATAAGATGTTGGCGAAGATGAATTGTGATGCCACCGTAAGAATACCAATATCTTTAAACAAATCTCTCAGAGAAACTCTAGCACCTAGTTGGTAAATCGCTCGAACAGCTCGTTTTTGAAGAACAAAAATATTCTGAATGTCCGCGGCTTTGCCCCACAGTAGAATGCCGTAGGACATTATGCTATGAAAATAACTAAAATAGACTAATCGAGCTGTATCAACGTCCGTGTACTGTCTAACTTTCCTTACGGCGTAGGCGGCCGAACTGAGCCTTCCCGCTAGGCTTGATATATGTGATCCCCACTGAAGTTTGGCGTCTACTGTTATGCCCAGAAAAACTGCCGAGTGTACAGTTTCAAGCACCTCATTATCTAAAACGACATTGGGTCCCAGATTCCTAACATTCGGTAAGGCGAACTTTATACATTTCGTTTTCTTAGCATTAAGAACTAGGTTATTTGTGGTAAACCAATCCGTAACCATTGAGAGCGCACTATTCACGTCATCAAAATCTTTTCTATTCCTGTCTACTTTAAAGATAAGTGAGGTATCATCAGCAAATAGTACAATGTCACAGATATTCTTTAAATAGAATGGTAAGTCGTTAATATACACTAAGAATAAGAATGGACCCAGTATTGAGCCTTGAGGTACACCTAACTGAACTAGTAGCCCGGAAGATTTTACTCCATTGACATCTACACATTGGTGCCTATTTTGCAAATAAGAACTTATGACATTGAGAGCTTCGTTTTGAACACCGTAATGACGTAGTTTACGCAAAAGTGTGTCATGGTGAACGCAATCAAAAGCTTTGGAGAGATCACAGAAAACCCCGATAGCATTTTGCGAGTTCTCCCATGCGTTGAAAATGTGTTTCAGCAGAGCAACACCCGCATCTGTTGTCGAACGACCTTTTGTAAAGCCATATTGCTCATTATGAAGGAGGCTATTTAAATTAAAATGTCTTAGCAACTGCTTGAGTATTAATTTTTCAAATATTTTACTAAATGCAGGTAAGATAGAAATGGGCCTAAAATTGCCAACGTTATTTTTATTACCTGTTTTAAATAATGGTATGACTTTACTACTCTTCATGAGGTCAGGAAAAGATCCTGAATCAACACATTTATTAAAAGTTATAGCTAGATAGGGGGCTACGATGTCTATTATATTACTTAACAGTTTAACGGAGATGCCCCAGTAATCTCCAGTGTTTTTTGACTTAAGTGTGTTAAAAATATTAACCACGTCCCGAGGCGTCACATGTTCGAAACTAAATAAGCGACTACATCTGGGCACACTACTATGCAGAAGGTTTTCAGCTTTAGACGGGGAGGAATTTAAGGAGCAAGTCGTAGTTATAGGTATGTTGGCAAAAAACTCATTAAATGTCTCAGCTACGTCGGCAGCTTTATTAACCAATTTGTTGTTAATCATAATCTCTAGTTGTTTTTCCTGTTTAATCGATTTACCCAAAAAACGGAACCCTTATAGATTCGTCATGTCTGTCTGTCTGTCTGTCCGAGTATGTCACAGCCACTTTTTTCCGAAACTATAAGAGCTATGCTATTGAAACTTGGTAAGTAGATGTATTCTGTGAACCGCAATAAGATTTTCACACAAAAATAGAAAAAAAAAAACAATAATATTTGGGGTTACCCATACATAGAACTGAAACTCAAAAAATTTTTTTTCATCAAACGCATACGTGTGGGGTATATAGATACCCCACACGTATGGGTTTGATGAATTTTTTTTTTTATAGGATAGGTCTTCAAACATGATATTGAGGTTTTTAATATCATTATTTTCTAAGTTGAATAGTTTGCGCGAGAGACACTTCCAAAGTGATAAAATGTGTGTCCCTCCCCTCCCGTAACTTCTAAAATAAGGGAATGATAAAACTAAAAAAAAATATATGATGCACATTACCATGTAAACTTCCACCGAAAATTGGTTTGAACGAGATCTAGTAAGTAGTTTTTTTTTTAATACATCATAAATCGTAAACCACAATTTACCTTTCATTCAGTCAACTCAAATATAAAAATTAAAAAAAAACATTTAATTTCATAAATATAAACCTTATGCATAAACCGTGAATACCTGAGGGTTTGTACGGAACCCTCGGTGCGCGAGTCCGACTCGCACTTGGCCGGTTTTTTCTGTTTGGAATTTCTCAGTAGCAGCTCGGAGTCTGGATTTGTGCCTAGTTGTTGGCAATAAGGCTCGCCCCTTATTACATGGGCGTTAAACATAACTGGCGAAATGTAGGTGTACTATATGTACAATTCTGCCCAAACCTTCGGATAAAGAAGGCATGATGCTATATTTAAGTATCAGATTGAAGCGGCAATGCTTGAGTTTCATTCAGTGAAAAACTTAGCAAACAAGATAAAAAAACGTGGCTTTCCGGCACAAACGTTTCTAAAATATTTCTCACCTATTTGAAATTTTAAGCGTATCAGCGAGAAACAAAAAACTGCTAGGAAGCACAGAAGAAGCACAGCCTATATATTAATTGATGTCCCATTATTATGTCGCTCTGAATATCGAGAGCTGCATTGCCTTGATATTTCATTCTTACCTACCTACAAAAAAAGTAAAATATTTAACCTACAGCTCCAACAAAACATGATACAAAAAACCCACATACAACCTTGCAACCTACTCACAACATTCATTCAGAAAAAAGAAACAAAATAAACTTGATCACGCCAACCCTAGCTGGCACACGTCAGGGCGCGCACGTGGGCCGCGGGCGTGACATTTGCCCTGTAAGTGCAGCGCGTGACGTCATCGCCGCGCATACGCCATATACAAATCCTACAGTACATATACAACATGTTGTATATTGTAGATGTAGGCGATAATGTTAGGAGTTTATTAGAGACCGTTTATAGGCAAACTTGGTTGATCTCTGGTAATGTCGCCCGGATGAAGTAAGCTTTGTTGTGTACAGTTGTCGGGGAGCGACTAATATTGTGCTATCTGATGAACTTTGCATCTGATAGGTTTATATTTGTTTATATGGATTTCGTGGATTTGTAAAGTCTCACATTACAAGGTTTGCAATGCAAACGTTAAACATTTGACGGAATCTTTTTGGCGGTCTCGTTGATTTTGCCAAAAAATATTTTGTCAAACGTTTTCTGTAAAATAAACCGTACAAGATACAGGTAACTGATACCTGGTCTATCTGTTTTATATATTTTAAAACTGTCTATCACACAATTTATGTACCAAAACAAATCTTCAACAGGATATGGTGTTATACACGATATTTTTACTGTCAATAATCAAGATATGCAACGAAAAACACATAAAAATTTATAACTTTAGCTTGACATAGATCGCAAATCTTTCTCGAATATCTATATAACTGAGTTTAGGTTGAACATAAAGGTTGAAAAGCTATCCAGACTGTTTAGGTGACATTAAGATCTGAATAGGCTAGCCGTCCGCATGCGTCCGCCTACGCGACACGGCGACTAGTAAATTATAATTGTCGGCGATTTGTCGCGAAACCGCGCCGGCGACAATGTGTTGTTATTCGGTTAAATTGTATACGAAATGTATATTTCAAGATTAATTTGTATATTGCGAGTGAAATTTTGTCGTTAGGACTTTTAAGTGTTATTAATGTTTTGAAATTAGGACAATAATGTCAGATTTATAACGATACAGGCAACATTTTTGATCGTATTATATGTCCAATCTGGGAAATTGATTGGTTAATAAATTGACAGCTTACGTCAATTTGCCGTATTATCATTCAACTGTCAAAGAATAAAGTTAGTAATCAACTTGATTAACAATTTGGATTTGCAAATTTTCCTGACTTTACCTATCTATTATTTCTGTAATCGCTTTCGGGCTTCTTCTTTACTTGTTTCTATGTTGCATTGTTTGTTGACAAGCATTTCGCTTAATTTACTGAACAATGCGTCTACGCTTAACGTCTTTAGATCGACTGTTGTGTAAACAACATCGTTTCTTTTCCATCAGCTAAGTGAATTTCTCACCCACTAACATACACGCGAAAAAGTCAACAGAAAATAAATAAACAATACTTGCTTCATCTAAGCGTTAATGAAGTTTTGTACCGTATATTCATAATTTCAGTCATTAGACATCCCTGCTGGACATAGGCCTCTCCCAATTTAGGGGCTTTTGCCATAATCGTCGTGCTTAGCAGGGAGGTTGGCGATCGCAGTATGGTGGTAAAATGCATAGAGAACGCTGCTGCCCATTCTCTAGTAAATTCCTTAGTCGCCTCTTACAACAACCGCGGGAGTCACACGAAGTCACCGTATATTTACTATCTGATAGATTGAAGTACTAATTCCCTTAGGTTCTAAGTTCACAGATTCCATGATAAATCTTAACAGGTAGGGAGCTAATAAAAACATTTAACGCAAATGTTGGTTGATAGTCCAACTACTCGTACCAAACGCTACTCCTCCACATCTCTGCCTGCGCCTATGTTCCCTTCCACATTCAATCCATCTACCTTTAAAACAAGAGTGAATAGGCATCTTCAGGGTACGCTCGTCCCATCATCAACCTTTTGCACTCCACTGCTGGACATAGGGCGCTCCCATGCTGCGCCACAGCACCATGTCCTCCGCCGTCCGCATCCAATCTGTCCCAGCCACTCTTTGGAGATCATCGATCGATCTAGGTAGGGGGCGTCCCACACTACGCTTGCCAATACGCGGTCTCTACTCCAGGACTCGTTTGCTCCATCGGCCATCGGTCCATCGACAAACATGGCCAGCCCACTACCACTTCAACCTTTTTACTCTGCAAGCTATGTCGGTAACTCCAGTTCTTTTCTGAATAACTTCGTTTCTGATTGTTTCATCATAAACCTCATCAATTGTTTTCGATCAGGCGTAATCAAGGAGCAGGCTGATTCAGTACCAAAAAAAATTTAAAAGTTAAAGAAACTCCACTTTTTCCTACGCCAAATCAGTCAACCCACAAAAGTCGTCACCATGCAGTCGGCCTAACTCTGCGAAACACGACCGTGTCTAAACACGTCCGCGGCTGCGTGGGCGCAGGTCACCGCGTTAGCGGCTTATTATGTCTGTCGCGAATAAACTATGCAGAGTTATGCGCCACGATGTTGTTTTATAAACCTTTTTGATTGTTAACAACAATATGGACAGCGTTTTTTAGATGTAACGGCAGTTTTATTTGATTTGTGACCCAGGTGTCACGCCAGGTCTAGGTCCCATGTTTTAAGAATAATAGTGTTGCCTGTAGTGTCACTTTCGTGCCAGAGATAAGTAACCAGAGGGTTAATTGCGTAACACACTAACAGTAGGAATGGCTTTCATTTTGACAGTTTTACAACATTCATTGCGTTATATTCGTTGCTGAGCAGACAATGTTTTCGAACATATGAGACATTGGTTTAGCAATTTCCTTAAAAATGATTCAGAGTGTGATTGATAGCGTGTTTCGCAATTAGGGTCGGCAGACAAAGTTGAAGTTTAGTAGCAAAGCGTTGGACTCAACCAGTCCAACGCTTTTCTATTTCTTTAATTCGAAAATATCCATCGGTTTCATACTAAACTTCAACTATATCCGAATCACTTATCTGTTTTTGTGACTAAACATGTTCTGTGAAAGGTGTTTGATTGTGAAATACTTGGATAACCTTTAACCGAGAAACTGTAACAAAAAAAAACAGAATTAGAGCTTTTGTGATATTTGAGGAATTCGCTGAATGTGTTGTATTTGTGTAACTAAATTAAATGTGTCTTGAAAAATTTGGCTGTCTATTTAAAAGTACGTCGCGATGTAGGAAAAACAAAAATAAATCCTCAATTCATATTCTAAGTTTATTTGACATTTTCCTGTGTATGCATTCAAGAATTGTCATCAAAATTAAAACCCACAATCCACCGTTAATCAAATTTTAGTTAAACTTTCGATTACCCAAAAAGATTCCTTGACAGTTTCTTCAATAGCAGAACTTATTGTGAAACATTTAGGGCCAGCGTGGGAAAGAGGCCCAGCTGTGGGTGACGATGACGTAACGACCCGGTGTCAAATCCAGGACCCGACCGTAAGATCCCACGCGTCCGCGACTTTTGACCGCTGCGCCTACGTGCAAAACGCTTATGAGTTTTGTTAATAACGTTATTTTGCAACATCTCTTGTTTGTTATTTTGTTAGAACATATTTGGGACTGGAAAGATTATGAAAGATGTGTTAGATAAATTGTTTTCTTTCGATAATCCGGCTTATTGTCGACTCAGTCGAGCAAATCATAACTTTTAATTAATGTGAAATTTTCTATAGTCGACTCGAACTATATTTATTTATTTGTGGATGAATCAACGATTCCATAAACATGTATTAGGCAATTGGCACGTTTATTCAAAAGTGTCAATTCGCCTGAATAATTAGGCGAACTGACACTTTTGAATAAACGTGTTTGATATTAACGGCTTATTAGCCGATAATATCCATCATTTTTGTAGATCTAAAAGAAATCGATTTGGATATGACAGCTTAAATTATGCAAATTAACAAACATCTCAAAATACAATTTAAGTAAGTGTATGAATTTTTCTTAAATCTATTATTGTTAATTTTTTTTTTCTCAATTATTTTGTAACTGTGTAATTAAGCAATCCAGCCTTCAAAACGTTATCAAATTTTTGTCTTTTAATGTAACGGAACGAAGTAACTAGATCCCACGACACAGGGAATCCTAGTGTGGGATCTAGAGAACCACTGTAAATAACTATTAAGACAATAAATACTATTACTATTAAAAAAAAAAAAATTAATAAGTGAGTTTTCAAATCAGAGTGCTTTAAAAGTACGCATGAGTTACACTCGTGCAAGTTCTTCATCTTAAAATGATGTAGTTAAATAATTGAGAATCTATAAAATACATAAAATAAAATAAATAAAATAATAACCTTCTTCAAACGAGCTACATTCATCATTCTACATTTAAATGTACCTACTTTACGAAGTCTGTCTTCATTTAAAGATGGCGTCGTCAAAGGGCTACCAATATCGTCACATTTTACACCATATACACTAACGATACGTTTAGCATAACACTTAGCTGATTTACAAGACTTATTGATATGGAAATGTCAAATTATTATATTTACTAGTAGCAGGTATAAAGTGTGTTTTGTACCTTTGTTAAATGAAATGTGAAGGAATTGAAATTTAAATGATAATGCCTTGAAAGCTTATTTTATACTGATTAGATACTTGGACAGGAACGTAGCGATTATTTTGATTTAATAAGATATACGCGTAATTTGCCTAATTATTTTTCATTTGAAGTAAGTCTACCATATATTTCCTTTAATATTCCAAATAGTCACAAATCCCACAAACATGACAAAACTACCAGAAAACACACAGCAAGGCACATGAACAGAAATAAAACTAATCAGTAGGTATGATATTCCTATTTAGGGTGAGTGAAGGATGAACTGTCTATATTTCTAACTCATCATCATCATCATCTTCAGCCGTAAGACGTCCACTGCTGGACTTAGGCCTCCCCCAATTATAGGGGCTTTGCCATAATCGCCACACTTGGCAGGCGGGTTGGCGATCGCAGTATGGTGGTAAAATGCATAAAGAACGCTGCGGCCTATTCTCTAGTAAGTCCCTTAGTCGCCTTTTACGACACCCACGGGAGGAAATGGGGTGGTGTTATTCTTTACGTCCGGCACCACACGGTACATCTAATAATTAACACAAAACAAAGACTACGCTTTGTGCTAATTAGATTTTGATACCATAAACCACACTTCAATGGTAACATTTAGACATTGACTGTACCTTTTAGCCGCAGCAGAAAAGGCCATTTTCGCAGTACAAGTGGCGTGCAGCTGACTGTACTTAAGTAAATGCCCGTTTGCGTGTAAAACATGTTTAAACGACGCGTTTAACATTATAAATATACCTACATATTGGAATCACCTATCTTTGCCCCTCAGTACCAATAGGAATTTCTTAGAATTATTTGTGGAGTATTCGGGTATTTCCATTCGAAATATTTTAGGAACGAGAATTAAATTAAATAGTTTCTACTTATGAAACGTTAGAAGCTAAGTGCACTAGGTGATAAATCAACCTTAGCAGACAAGGCTGTGATGCCCAGTCTTCTCTACCAAGTACTGTATAAATAGAAAAGCACGAATATACAGGGTTCGTTTTCAAAGACCTGAAAATGCAGATTTTTTTTGCGGTTACGGTTTCAGTCCCATGGAGAAAAATGAATGATAAATTAATTGTTTTATTTAAGAAAAGCCCACATACTAATACAATGCTCTATTATAACTAAGTGGATTATGCTATGCATAATGCATTGAACCCCTGATCTTCAAGCTAGGGATGTCCTTGTAGCTCGCCGCCCGGTAAGGAGCAGGCCCGTGTCGACGGCGCGTAGTATTCCACGCGCGCCTCAAAGAGATGTCAGCAAACTGAAGGGGTCTGCTAAGACCGATGCCTGCCAGGGTCGCGAGATTCGTTCGAAAGAGGTGCCGTGGCCCTGGTTTATGGGCAACTGAAGGAACACGGGTGGGTTTTAGTAAGTAAAAGTCTGACACGCCCTTCCGCTCCACCCAGAGCGGGTGACGTCATTTGATGATTTCCCATCCACAAAAAAAGGGATGTCCTTGTAGCCTAGAGATCAGGACTGTTCAGTCTGATGGTAACACACCCTTGAATTTGGCAGGTCTTTGAAAACTAAACCCAGTACTTGAATAGTCTTTTTTTTGGGATGGGAAATAATCAAATGACGTCTCCAGTTCTAGGTGAAGCGGTAGGGCGTCTCAGACTTTTACTAACTAAAACCTACCCGTGTTCCTTCAGTTGCCTTTACTAGGGCTACGGTAACTCTTCCGAACAAGTCCTCGACACTGGCAGGTACTTGAATATGCTGGAAACCAATCTAATCTCTCACGATCAGCAGCAGATCATTCAACCCTTAGACCACGATTTATTAAACACCCAAGAAGCCGCAATGACCTCAGCTCCTAATCAAAACCAATTCACCACGCTCCATCCTATTGTAGTTACAAATAACGGTTCAAGTCCTGCAGCGGATACCAGTACCAGGATTTTAGATAATTATTAAGCTCATGAACGTAATTTTCCGGTTAATGAAATATCTAATAGATTACAGAAGGCACTAGAGTTTTGTAATAGAATATTTTGCTCGATAAAGTAAGTTTAACGGTAGTTAATTGATTGAACGTGTTTTGAATCGGTTAAATGCTTTTATGGGTGGTTTAGATGGTGAATGGGAGTTATTGAAATATGAGGTGTGTGGGTGGCCTATTTGTATGGCCTACGGCCCTAAGTTACGAATGTATTCGTTGGTGTCGTGGGTACGAAACTGTAGGTGTGCCGTGAAAGGACATCACTACTGTGAACGGTGACACGAAAACATACTGCTAACTACCAATACTGAAATTTGATCAAAAATAATTGAAAACTTGTCACATCCACCAACTCACACTTATATATTGCTGAGTCGTGAATAATAGCAACCGCTCGGGTCGAACGAAGTTTTAGCTGCGTTTATCGCGATAAATACTTCATAGGTGACCTTGTAGATTATCATCATATACGACATATCGAGAGTTTTCGATGCCTCGTAAAGTACGTTAAATCGTTGTTCCTACTATTGGTACATCTTTGACAGTCGTTTCTAATAGTCAAATGAAATCAAAATATTTTTATTTCACATAAACCTACATGGGCACTTATGAAACATCAGAAGCGTGCACGGTTCCAAATTGTTGATTCCTATGGAGAAGAGCCGGCAAGAAACTCGACGATTACTCTTTTAAAAATAATTGGTTTTTACAATGGTTTCAAATTACAGTGTTAATAGGTATGGGACGACGGTGTAGGCCTGTCAACAAGTACCAGGTACTGAATTAGATAGAAGACGAAGAAGAAGATAGAAGTCAGAAGCCCGAAAGTCTGCCAACCAGTCTTACTAAAGGGTATCATATTATCATGTGGTGTCTATCATATAAATAGTCACAAATAGCGTCATCATAAGCTTAAAATTTAACCGGATCGTCCGGTCATCCGGATAACTTATAAGCTGACTCCATCATAGTTGGACAAAGGACGAGGAGATTGATTTTAGAACGTTTGAAATCGTGATCATGCAACGTCAAGAAAAGACCAAAACGATAACTTAATAGCCATAAAACCAAATTTAACTAAACAAAACCACATTTGATTGATTTACCTACCTTGGCGGATGCAAACATTAGCATAAATGAACCTAACAAATCAATCACCAAAATCTCAATTCTATATTCCCACAAAGTTTCAACATTTAATTGTTAATTCCAAATATAAAACCACAATAGAAAATCAATTGGTAGTCAGGCGTCGGTTCAATTTTTCTAAGAAGACAGGCGACGCGTACTGCATCGCATTAACCTTTGAAACTGCCACAGATTAGCATGTGTCCAAGTATCCAACAGTTGCAATAAACGAGGTTGAAAATTTAACGAATAGAAATCGAAATGGAAGGCAAGCGACGTAATAAATTTTGTTCGTTATCCAGTAGACATCGTGGTGACCCGGAGACTTGCAGATCCGCTTCATATACCTACACTAGGTTCTTATTCTAAACCATGAATTAGAATACGATCAGAAAGGGGAAAACCAATTAAAGGCGCGACGCGGCGCGACAGGTCGCCCCTGTGTGAAGTGTTGCGCGCAATTTTTAGAAATTGTTTTAAGGATATAAATCGCCTAATCGCGCAAGACCGTCGACCGATCCATATCCAAAAGAATACGGAACTCGGCTTAGGCAGTCACTGGTAGAGGGGGCAGCAAGGGACAGGCTGGATCTGGGTAATTTGCAATGAAAACTGCAGCATCTTAAATGCAAATCATTACGTTTGCAAGGTAAATATAATATTAACGAAAGCAGGCCAGATAAATAAGTCCATTGATGATAAGTCCAGTTTATGGAAATTCTATCCAAAGCAAATAGGAGCGGATATCTTCTATACTAATATGATGTTGATGGTGATGTTCTTCAGAAAGGTCAGGTGCATAGTACTCGCAACCGGCGTGTGTGTATGACCAATTGTATGAACCTAAACGAGGCAAAAGGAGTGTGTAGAGATCGTAGCAGGTGGCGTTCCGTAGATTCTGCCTACCCCCATGGGAAAAAGGCGTGATTGTATGTATGTTATGTATGTATCTATACTAATATTATAAAGCTGAAGAGTTTGTTTGTTTGAACGCGGTAAACTCAGGAACTACTGGTCCGAATTGAAAAATTATAACTAGGTAGAGCCTGTACTATGGTAATCAGACAACTGATAAACATACTTATATATTTCTAAATACTAAATACATATTATAGATAAATTACACCCAGACACAAAACAAATGATTGTGCTCATCACACAAAGATTTGTCCTGGGTGGGAATCGAACCCACGACCTCTGTCTTTGCAGTCAGGGTCACTAACCACTAGACTAACAGGCCAGTCATTATTTCTTCTTTCTAGTTTGGCTTTCTATAAAAAGGGTCTACTGCGTTTTTTAAACTATAAAGAGTAAACATGGATTGTCTATCAGTACTCAACCCTGCATCGCTTACCACAAGGAAAAAACAAACAGCAATACAAAAAAACAAGAACAATCCATTGGCGGCCACCGCCGTTTCAAATCTGACCTTTACTTATCAAACGGCTAATGGACGGCCATCACCAGATTATCAACGGCCACATTAACATAATCCTTCCAGTCGACCTGTCTATGAGACTTTCACTTCGATATTTGTCAAGTAGTTTTGTTACAAAAAACTGACGACGATGACCTCTTCGTTGCGAAAGTTAATAGGTATTAAGCAGCATTTTTATCTGGCTTAGTTAGTGCACTTATAAAGAAAGAGCGATAATTTGATTAAATAATTTTATATTCACCCTGAATTCATTAGCATTTTTTCCAATTCAAAGGATTTATTTCACACTAGCTTCTGCCCGCGACTTCGTCCGCGTTAAATTTCTTGTGCCCCGACCCTTCCCATCGCGACGAATCTCCTACCCGTGCAATTTTCCCCGTTTTTGCAACATTTTTTATAACTGTTTCGCTCCTGTTGGTTGTAGCGTGATAAAATATAGAATATAGCCTTCCTCGATAAATAGGCTATCCAACACAAAAAAAAAAAAATTTCGGACCAGTAGTTTCTGAGATTAGCGCGTTCAATCAAACAAACAAACAAACTCTTCAGCTTTATAATATTAGTATAGATAACATCACAACTTATTTGTGTATACATATGTACACCCCGAATGGTTGGGTGGAGGCGTAACTATAGTACACCCGCTTCGTTACTTCCATCAACTAGACTCAAATCTAGAATCCGGGCTGCTGCTGGGAAATTCTAGATAGAAAAAGAACAGTAAAACTTCACACGAACTGGGTATCGAACCTAAGACCTCATGCGCAGTAAAAGCGCTTGCGCCACTACACAAACGAGGCAATTTTATCATTTATTTTAATTAAACTATGTACAGACACTTTTGAATCGTCAAAAGAGTAATACGGTCAAAAAAATGTAGCTAGTTGACCATTCCAAAGCTTTTTAACTGCTCTCGATTGGAAGGTCACTTCTAAATAGACCTATCAATGAGTCATCATATGAATATACAGAAAAATACTGGTTTCAAAATATATCATGATTATTAAAACGATTTTTTTATTGTTTCAGGTAATTTTGGGAGTCCATCACTGATTGGCTGAATTTGACAGGATTTAAGTTACTTGTTAGTGAACTATTTTTAGTCTTTCAGCGTGCATTACTTCAGTTCATACAACCGGAATAAAGAGATGCTTTAGTCCGGATGTGTTTCTTCCAGAGCCAGACCAAGAATGTTTGTCATCATCATCATCATCATTACAGCCGAAAGACGTCCACTACTGGACATAATTCCTCCAATTTGGGGGGGTTTCCCATAATCGCCACGCTTGGCAGGCGGGTTGGCGATCACAGTATGGTGGTAAACTGCATAGAGAACGCTGCTGCCCATTCTCTAGTAAGTCTCTAGTAGAATATTTGTACAATATACATAATATAACTTTGTATATCAGTTATCACAGCTACAAAACCAGTTCTCCTTTCCTCATAATAACAAATGACAATCAGCCCAGTCCAGCCAGGGTGTAAACAGGTGGTTTAAATCACATAACCAGTCGGTTCAGCCGAAATGCCACGAAGCGCGCTCGGCATTCCTCGGCGCGCCTAGCCTACGCACCCTGCGACCTTCTCAATGCTAATCGGCGCCCGCGCAGCCGTACAATAAGACCGTATGAACGCCACCAGTGCACCCGGAAATTATGGCGATTGTGACCTTATGTTTTAATAGTTGAGTTGTTGAATGGTTCCAGTTTATAAAAAACTTTCGTAGTGTATTTAAGAGTAATATCGTGTAAATTGGATAAAAGAAATAATTTAAAATGTTTGATTGCACTCTAGATTGAAGTATGCTTCACTAATTCTATGGCTAAGTATCTACTTATCGAAAAGTTTATTTGATCTTGCTAATGAAATATTTTACAGTTAATTCAGTAGAATTAGACACATGCTATTTTTTATTTAAAATTAAATCGTGATAGGTATCCGAAAGCATCCTCCTTAAGTCCTTCATAACCAAATTGATGAACAAAACACCCATTTTAAAGTATCTCTTAAGTGCAGTTCACACTGGGAACGTAGTTAAGTTCGTATAGCTTCGCTCATGTAGGTAGGTACCTCGTGTTTTTAACCATGAACCGAAGTATAAAAAGACGCAGTAACCATATATGCCAAATAAAATGAACTTAGCACCATCCCCAATGTAGCCTGTACTTTATACAGAATCAAGTCACATGGACTTCCCACCACCAGCACTAAGACAGTTCCTTATAATTCCACCATTAATATACCCATAACTAAGATCACCCAGCTCTCCCATATCGGTCGTAAACTAAAATAAACTAAACTAGAATTGTGCAAACGAACAATTCTATCGGGTTTAGGATATAGAAATGTAATGTGGGCGCAGGCAAGTCACTGGAACAATGAGCGCGTTGCCATAGTTCCTTTACGAGGGATAGAGACTTCTACTGTGCTCTGTATTTGGAGCCGCATAATGTATAGTGACATATGAATCGATGGGTGTTGATTGGTTTTCATAAGAACATCATGACTATTTTCCGCAACGCAGAGGTCTACAGGACACATATATTATGCCAGTTATGAAACCTGCACGGCGAGCATGGCCCCTGTGATAGGCTTCATGCGTGACGCATTTTATCACGGTTTTTATTCCCAAACTGTGATAAAAATGGATGACTCAAGCCGTATGTATCACAGCAGGCCATGCTCGCCCCGCTGAAGGTGGCGTGATGATCTGATAAAGCTTGCAGGGCCAACATAGCCAGAGATCGCACAAGACACTCGCAGGAGACATTTTCTCAGTAGTAAATATAGATGAAAAATCATTAGAGATAGCAAACCTATTGCCTAAACACCTAAACACAAGCATACAAAAAACAAATAAAACGTTTACCGACCCAGAGCCTCAACCATAGGCAGTAAACGATTTAAAAGGGGTTTTTGTTTCGGACAACACCACGCTATACATATTAGAGTGCGGCAAATGTACAAGTATCTCCCGGGCCCTCGACTTATGGAAGTAGAAGGAACAGCGGGGTTATAGTCGGGAGAAGTCAAGAAATTAACCTGTGTTCTCCCCAGAAGTAGAATTATCCATGAGGATTTCTCCACGAAAAACAAAGTCTATACATATTACAGGAAAAGCACAAGTCATGTCGCTTACTAGGGATAGATCTTTTCTAAAGACAGTGTAAACTGACAAGTTAACGCTACTGGCTACGCAGTGAATATTCAGATTTCTGTCGCACTTTCTACGTTAAGTTACAATGAAAAGTGTTATTGTTAAAGCAAGCAGTAAACTAGAACCATTCACAATACTGTGGATTATTGAACTAGTAGCAATTACGCATACGTGAAATCAATTTCATCGCACATAGGAAGGTTCTTCCAGGACAATATATCATATTTATGAGTTATGACATATATAAAAATAAATATGTTATACATTGTCCGATAACTCGTGCAAAACATAAATATAAGTTGATATAATAATAAAATACTTTGATAAAATTGAACAGTAGCCACACGATGGGACAGATTCAAAATATTTATGTGAGTGCGATTAACAGATTGAAGAGAGTAAATTATGCAAAGAGGATTAAGCCCAGCAGTAAGTAGGTTCAGACTGCAGATAATGACAGATAAACACAACATTTTAAACCGAATAAATTATAAAAACATACGCAAGTTAAACAAACGGACAGCAGAATAATAACTCCATCCAACTTTGCGATAATCGTCGCCGTGACGGTTGACAACAGAAAACGCACATAGTATGTTCTGCGTCTACGTCTATTTGTCAAAGAGACACTTTTTACGTAAATCTCAAGTTACAGGCACAACTTTCGTTGTCTGTTCCACATTGTTTATAACCACACCACGACCATAAAATTGTCAAATGATAATCTTTTGAACATAATGGTTATTTTACACTTTATAATATTGTCTTTAAAATTGATAATGGCAAATGTATAGGCGTTAGAGAGAATAAATAGATAGTTTGACAGACACAGCGTAAAGTAAATAAATGATTGCCGGTGAGATGACAATCTTGAAGTATTTTACACTTAAAACAATTGCGGTTATCGGTTATATATTAGAAGTTGTTTCTAAGCCTTATAGGGGAACTGATTTATACATTGAGATGGATTTAATCGGTAACATTTTAGGGTAAACACTTGAATTGGTGCAAGTTTGTATGAAATTTAGGTACCTTAGGTAGTTTGATTTAAATAATGAAGAACGCTAATGGGTTATGCTATCACAATATATTTAGATTAGATCTTCTATTTGATAAAGAACATGAACATTAGGAACATGGTGGATGGATGATAAAATTATAATAGTGACATTTAATAGATAAGAAAAATGAGAAATTTGGTGATACCTTTAAGAGTAACTGTAACCAAAAATTTTGTGCATTTATATTATTTTATGTTTGTTCAATAAATTCATATTATCTCTCTAATAAGCATATCAAATCCATTTTTGACACTTCTTTAGCGAAAAAATCCGGATATACCTACAAAATGATTTAACGACCATTATAATGAAATTAATTCGACATCGTAAATTGGGATGAGTCTATAATGATGTCGAGTTTCGTTGGATATCCAATAAATTTTGGATTTTAACCAAGAACATGCATTTTACAGTATTATTTTAGGAAATCATGATGGTATGCTTTAAAGTTGCTTTTTTTGCAATAATTTTTCACTGTGATCAAATCATAGGAAAAAGGTCTTCTATCTTTGATTTGATTATTTCTTACGATCGAACTAAAAAAGTTGATGTTTTGTCCTAAGCAAAATCAAAATGAGTTTTCTATAAAAATGCAAGTAAACTAAAGTATCAAGGAGCTTTTTACGGTCCACACAGGTGAACCAAGACCGGCCACCGAAAGAGCGAAATAAATTGTGAGAAGAGAGGCATCCACCACCTCAAGACTGCATTAAGACCCAAGATCACCTGAGTCCCGTGTCGCGAACTGTAGTGACCTATTTCGAAAACACAGCAATTGAAATTGCTTACCAAGTAGGAGGCTGCAGACATAAATCGCGAAATGAGGCAGTATTGATTCACCCAATATCCAGTTCTTGTGCGGCTCCTGAACAGACTATGTCCCATGTGTGTGTCCCAAATGTCCCTTCATCTGCACCCTTTTTATTTGGGTGGAGAATCACCAAATGACGTCTCTCGCTCTGGGTGGAGCGGGCGGGTGTGTCAGACTTTTGCTGTCTAAAACCCACCCGTGTCCCTTCAGCCGCTTGTTCCAGAGCCACGGTAACTCTTTTGCTGTCTAAAACCCACCCGTGTCCCTTCAGCCGCTTGTTCCAGAGCCACGGTAACTCTTTTGCTGTCTAAAACCCACCCGTGTCCCTTCAGCCGCTTGTTCCAGAGCCACGGTAACTCTTTTGCCGTCTAAAACCCACCCGTGTCCCTTCAGCCGCTTGTTCCAGAGCCACGGTAACTCTTTTGCTGTCTAAAACCCACCCGTGTCCCTTCAGCCGCTTGTTCCAGAGCAACGGTAACTCTTTTGTTGTCTAAAACCCACCCGTGTCCCTTCAGCCGCTTGTTCCAGAGCCACGGTAACTCTTTTGCTGTCTAAAACCCACCCGTGTCCCTTCAGCCGCTTGTTCCAGAGCCACGGTAACTCTTTTGCTGTCTAAAACCCACCCGTGTCCCTTCAGCCGCTTGTTCCAGAGCCACGGTAACTCTTTTGAGCAATTCCGCGACCCTGGCAGTTGGCGCTCAAACGAGTTGTTCAAACACCTCTGCCGCCACTACTTACTACCATTTACCACCACTATTACCGCTATATTCACCTACTAGGCACAAACAATAAAAGCAACATAGGTTTATGTCGAAATGAAAAGAAGAAGCATAACATTACTTAAACTTACTATCTCTGAATTGAATTATATCATAGGCACATTGTATTATAAGTATCGACACGTGCCTCTCAATATACATTCTATTTAAATTCCCAACGTCTTCATAAACACTGTCAGTATTGGATATCGGCTCTCTAAGATACTTTCTATAATGCGACGCCTCCGCCAAAATTGACATTAATGTCCAAATACGGTCCACTTACTTTTGACAGGCGGGCCATTGAGCAAGCGGTGTGGGATATGTTCAAACAAAAAAATACTAGCACGCACACACTCGTATATCATAGAAAGAAACAGAGGGACAGAATTCGAGAGGGCACAACGCTTGACGATTTCTACCATCATTTATTTCATAACAAAATACATTGTGTTGAAAAATATTATATTAGAAATAAAAGAATAATAAAAAAGCAATAATAATAACTAAACTCAGTGCATTTATACTTAAAATTTATAACGCATTTAAAATATATAACAATAAGACTAATAAAAATTATGTTTCAATAATTCAGTAACAAAAAATTTAATTACCATGAACCCTTGAATTAAAAAAAAATCTTTCTTTTCTTACACCGAATCTAAATATCAGTTAACTGCTTCCGTAAGCCGAGTTAAGGAATATCGTTTCGAAAAAAAAACTTTATTTGGACTGAAGAAATGTATCCTAATAAAACTAAGAACTAGCATACGAATTATGTAAGTGAATAAATTGCTAAAAGTATATGAATTACTGAATTCCAAACT
The DNA here is from genome assembly GCA_947507805.1 of Aporophyla nigra. Lineage (NCBI taxonomy): Eukaryota > Metazoa > Arthropoda > Insecta > Lepidoptera > Noctuidae > Aporophyla > Aporophyla nigra. The sequence goes on from OX382305.1 coordinate 7,082,148, forward strand.
ACATAGGTGAAAACCTATATCTTGGAAAATATAAGTGTAGACAGAATGTCATGACTGTCTTGTTTTATTTATAAAATTAATCACAGTTGACTGTTTAGAACTTATAAAAATCTTGATCTGGTAGGAAGTCAAATAGAAAATTATGATTGCAGCAGTTGTAATCAGTAAAAATCTGAAGTTAAAAAGCGATTTACAAGACCTAGTAGAAAATAAATCTTTTGTGAAACAAGTAATTTCATTTAAGTATTTTCCATAAGCAAACAAAACCAAAAGACAAAACCGCGGCTTTAAGAGGCACTCTATATAATTCTGACAGCTCATAAATAAACTGACGAGCTCTCTGAAGGTGGACGGGTCAATTAAGGTGACACATTGCGAAAACCGTGCTTTTTCTTTTAAGTGTACCTTTCTTACCATATGATAGCCGAACTTAATATTTAAGTGTATGATTTTTGACTATATAGTCTAGTATCCTGTAAAAGGAATACACGATACGATAAAATTTTCTCGATACAAAAAAATCGCAAAGTTCTATCCATGTTTATGATTTTTTTAGCCTCAAGGCGCAATGCGTTAGATTTATTAAACATAGTTTACTTTAAAACATTGATAATAATCTTATCTAAGTTTTTGTAAAACAGTTTTTGTTTTAATAATACTTTTCATTCATAAAATACGGCAATTCGTTTTGGCACATACGTTATTTTATTCCAAGCGCATACACATTATCGCCATCTCTTTTTTTGCCTATAATAAGTAGTGTCATCACTCTCGTTCGTTCATAAATCAGTCGCCCAGTAGGGCTCATCGACGACGGATCTATGTCACTTTTTTACAAATCGGTGCGATCAAAATTACGTTTTTTATATATTTATGTCCACAGAAAAAGGTAGCAGTGAAGTATTTTGCTGTAATTATTTAATATAATAAGTGTTGGCTTTCCAAAAACTTTATATTTAGACTATATATGTGTCTATTTTTGTGACTGTGAATAATATAACATTCTTTTTCTATTACTATTTACTGACGACCTCAATTATGTGTGAAAATGGGAAGAACCATAAACCAAAATTGAACAGTACCTTCAAGGTTAGAAGTACCTGCACAGGGCAATTAATACATTCATTTTGCAGGAATTCAATACCAATAATACGATGATAACAGTAAGAGGAATTCATCACCTTCACTAAAGCATTACAGCAACAATCTATTCTCACTTTGTAAAGTAATATTGAGTTAACACCCTATTTTCTAGAGAAGAACGTCTGTTTTATCCCAAAAACTTATAATAATCGTTCATTTAGAAATAATTAAAATAAGTGATTCGTTTTAACGTTTGAAGTACGTCAACAATATATTTATATGTCAAGTACTGACACTTTAAATACAAGAGCACAACGAAGGAATGGAGTCGCATTACAAGTGTGTAAAAGGTGAGGTTTTATACCTGACTGTGGCCCAAAGGAGAGTAATGATTTTGCCAAGAAAATGTATGATGATCGGTGAAACGAAGTTGGAGTTTATCAATCTCTTATATGCCAACATCCTTTTTATTTATATACCTCTAGATGATTAGTTCGTTATTTTTAATTTCATATCGTAAATAACAAAGGTATGCAAAATGTACCTTTTTGGAAATTACAAATAAAACTACTACTTACACATTTAGATTTTCATGACGATTAGCGCTAACCTGATTAGATCTGTGGCGACAAGGCGCTTACCTACCAAACCCATTCGTTCCACCCGCTGAAAATCTCGCAACTGAACACGAATTGCCTTGGCTTTCATGGAATTCTTTAAATAGACTCCGGACTGGGGTAGGCCGGAGTAAAGAAAACCTGTACAGGAGGAGATTCATAGACGAATCAGCCCTTGAGTGTAAATGTGGTGCTGTCCCACAAATGATGAGGCACTTGATATCTTGTCCAGCATGTCCTGTTGTTTGCACGCCACAGGAGTTGATGGACGCTACTGAAAATACCAAGCTCGTAGCCAAATTCTAGGCTAACTCTATTTAGATTGCTATCGACACGCTAAGAAGAAGAAGCACTCACCTGACTCACAAAACAAACTGTTATAAATCCTTGTAATACCTTATTCGCTTGTCACTGAAGCTTCTTTGTCATATTTGACATTAAACATTTTCATTAGCCCGTTTATATCTTTACAGTAAAACTGAATCACCGTCTTGAGCAAAAATTGGGACAAACGGTTTTTCTCTATATGAATACTATGGAAAAGTAGTGCCCGTAGCAAATTTATTTTTTCTTTGAGTCGAGATCCGAGTTTATTTTTTCTTTGAGTTCTGCTGCAATTTTAGAAAGATCTAATTTACGCACCAAGTTGTTTAATTCTGGTTATGCAAATAGCTGTGGCTCGGTTTTGTCGATAGAGAGATCAATCAGTCGACAGTCAATCACATTTACTAGATATTTTTAATAACTACCAGCAAGTAAAATGACAGTCGAAAATAATAATTGTTCATCATCTGCCTAGCCTTTTCCCAACTATTTTGAGGTCAGCTTCCAGTCTAACCGGATGCAGCTGAGTACCAGTATTTTACATGGAGCGACTGCCTATCTAACCTCCAGTACCCGGTTACTGGGTAATACGATACCCCTTGGTAAGACTGGTTGTCAGACTTTTGGGCTTCTGACGACCCGTAACGACTGTCTAAGATCTACGAAAGACAGCCGGGACCGACGGCTTTTTTTTTTGGATGGTATATCATCAAATGACGTCTCCTGCTCTGGGTGGAGCAGAAGGGCGTGTCAGACTTTTAATGACTAAAACCCACCCGTGTTCCTTCAGTTGCCCATATGCCAGGACCACGGTACCTCTTTCAAACTAATCTCGCGACCCTGGCAGGGGGACCAACGGCTTAACGTGCTTTCCGAGGCACGGAAGGGTTTGTAAAGATGGTCAACCATCCACGGACAAACCGCGGCAAGCGTAGCTTAACCTGAATGACCAACCCGTGCAGCTGTTGTAACTTAGCCACAAGCCCTTCCGAAAATAATAATTGTTATCATATCATATTATTGTACTATGGTAGCATTTATGAAGATTGTTACAAAATCTTACGTGGTCGAATTTTTTCATTATTTTTCCGTTAATCAGGAATTCAAACTCTGTAACAAACCATTATTCGATTTGAATTAATTTTATATTTTTTTTACCCATGCATACCATTAATCAAAATTTAAGTTTAAGGTTTTTAAATATTTTGTATTAGTTGTCTACTCCATAGTTTACTATGCGCAAAAATTTCAAAGACCGAGACAAATTAACGTCACTTGGCATGCACATTTTTCTTAAATATATCTTGCACTTCTATTATAACAGTTGTGCGACGGTGACACGAATAATGCTTAGCGAAAGGCCATGCTAAGTAACGTTTTTAAATTTCGGTCAGTGATAATTCCTTTGTTCCACTTTTGGCCATTGGTAAAATAAGTCAATAAAGTTTGTGGCGATGACGTGTCGGCCGACCACTGAAGATAGATCCGCCACTCCCCGCGTGCGGGGGAAACAATCCAACTATCATCTATTTTCAAGGTAGGGTCTTAAGATGGAATCCACGAAATAATGCGGTTTTTATATTTATATAGATATAGAGTGCGAGAATTTAGACTAACTCGAATAATACGCATTTTACTGCATTTTTAGATGATTTCATGTATCGTATTTATATTTGAGATTTTTTCTTAAAAGGGTTAAGCGAAAGAATTTAAAGAATGCAGGTGAAATAGGTATAAATATAATATGTTTCGCGTGGAGCTGGATGTAAAGAATAGTACCATCTCATTTTTACCGTGGGTATCGTAAGAGGCGACTAAGGGACTTACTAGAGAATGCGCAGCAGCGTTCTCTGTGCATTTTACCACCATACTGCGATCGCCAATCCGCGTACTAAGCGTGGCGATTAGGGCAAACCCACCTTTTTGAGGGAGGTCTATGTCAAGCAGTGGACATCTTTTCGCTGAAATGATGAGGTGAAAAAATAACTTCCTCGATGGTCTAGTAGTCGCAAGCGTTACTGCTAAGCATGAGGACCTGGTTTCAATTCCCAGGTCGGGAAAAGTGGTTTTGGGTTTTTCTATCTGAAAATTTCTCAGTAGCTCGAAGTCTGAATTTGTGCCTGGTTGGTCACAATGACTCGTAATGACACGTTTGAATATTAAATAGAATAACACGTTTAAAAAACTGGCCTTTTTCTGTATAGTTCTTCTAAAGAAAATACAAAATACTAATAAATCATTGGTCGCAAACGGCGTGCGTGTATGACCAAAGGGGCAATTCTCGTATTTTTAAGAACGTTCACAGACCGATCCCAATCTATTATCCGATCCCAATATATTTGATTTGATTGATCCCAATCTCAATTAGTATTTTTGACAAGTTTTTGACAGTTAATTGTCGCCGAGATGACACTGCGAATACATTTTGAAGGCTCTTTAATTACGAGAACTGACCCGCAGATACGTAAACCAAGCAAAATAAATATGTAATGATCGCAGCAGGTTCTGTATGTATAATTTTTAAAATACACAAGACATAAAACATACAAGATTTATTTTAAAAGACCTGCCAAATTTAAGGATGTGAACAGACCATTAGCCTGAAAAACCTCGATGGAACCAATATCGTGAGCGCGAAAAATTACCAACACGACTGTAAAGTATTTTTAACTAATTTAATTTGATCCCTTTTTTATGTTTTTTGGATGGGAAATCATCAAATGACTTCTCCCGCTCTGGGCGGAGCGGGAGGGCGTGTCAAACTTTTACTGACTAAAACCCACCCGTGTTCCTTCAGTTGCCCATATGCCAGGGCCACGGTAACTCTTTCGAACGAATCTCGCGACCCTGGCAGGCATCGGTCCTAGCAGACCCCTTCAATGCTGCTGACATCTCTTTGAGGCGCGCGTGGAACACTACGCGCCATCGACCCGAGCCTGGTCTTAACCGAGCGGCGAGCTACCCATTGTTCGCCGCCCGCAAGCTCGCGCCTACGGTGGCCGGGAGTCCGCTATTGACTCCCGACGCCCGGGGCGTCTCCTCCTGCGGCGGCTAGGGACGTGAGGGCGCAGAGACTGCCACTCCCTCACGCACCCCGCCTCCTCCTTCGCGAGCATTACTGCTTCGCAGAAGGAAATGACGGCTTCCCATGCCCTCTTGCTCCATACCATGGCTCGAACCAGGGCCGGACGCGAGAGGTCGCCGCCACCGATCGCCTCCACGAGTAATTTGACCCCTTATATGTACAACATTGTAATTTTACAGTACCAACTGATGTAAAATATGCAATAGTCTTACGAACAAGCCTATCCCCCAAAGTATGCAGTTTCGCCATACTAGTCCGTGGGGTTAAGATTTGATCCCGCGACCTCTCGATCGCCAGCCAGCTTCATAATCATTAGCCTATTGTCGTGTAAGTGTTAGAAAATGTCGTCTTGCCTTCTCTGACCGAATATATTATAATTGATTTTCATATAAATGGTCAAGCAAAAGTTGGTAGATAGAAAACGTAGGCTGCATAATTATTTCGTTATTTAAATTAGTGAAATCAATTTGTAATTTTGTAGTTTTACTTTAAAATTATAATGTTGTGATAATAAAAGGGAAAAGTGACATGTGGTAGTAAAACTTGGTGCTTTAAGTAAACATCGATTATTTATAATTATATTATCTTTACTTAGTATAAAACAAAGTTGCATTTCGAATATGTACGCTTTGATCTTTTTAACTACGCAACGAATTTTAATGCGGTTTTCATTAATAGACAGAGTGTTTCAAGAGGAAGATCATGTATAATATGCAGGCTTTTATTATAAACTAGCTTTTGCCAGCGGCTTCGCCCGCGTATTATACGTATAAACCTTACTCTTGAATCTTTCTATGTATTAAAAAAACCGCATCAAAATCTGTTGCGTAGTTTTAAAGATCTAAGCATACATAGGGACAGACAGAGGGAAGCGACTTTGTTTTATACTATGTAGTGATTTAAGTCGCTTTTCGTGTCTGCCTATTTGATCTCGTTGTGCTCCTAAACTACGCAACGGATTTAGATGCACTTCTTCTTTCTTCGCATCATTATTCATAGAATTTATTCTAGAATGTATGTATATGTTCATAACACACTAATTTTAACCCTAGATAACTAAACTATTTTCGTTGTTACATGGTAATTAAAACAAACATTCGTCGAACCGACTACGCTAAATAAAATGCAATTTTTAGGAAAAAGTATTTATTAATCACAGGAACTCCTGACACTGGTACATTCTTTGGATAATTATGAAACAAAAAATAATTAATATCTATTCCACACAGCCACAGCATTTATCAATGTTCACCTAACTAGACGAATACGAGAATCGCGGGTAGGTGGGTCGTCCAACGGACGAATGTTTAGTTATCAAGGGTTAAACTTATATCATCATCATCTGCTTAGTCTGTACCCAACCAGGTTGGGGTGAGCTCCTAGTCTGACCGGACGTAACGGATATGCATCCTGGAGTTGGCATTGGACTAGTGGAAAGACGGGTGATATTTAACCAATGAGTTTGTTTTGGCCTTTCTTCTCAGACTAGTCAGGAAGCGCCGACCTCATCCAGTTTAAAAAAATTTCATCGTCGTGTAAAAGTATTTGTACAAACCTAATTACAGAAATAAAATCATTTATTATTTACTATGGTAGGGCCATCTTTTAACGACATCGCAGCCAAGTAGGTTCAAGTCAAGGTTCACCGATAATTATACTATGTGTCTTGAATACGTACTTACGAAGTATAAACACAATAATTAAACATTTAAGATTCATAAACATTCCGGCCGAAACAGAACAAAGTGTTTACAGCTTAATAAATATAAGAGTACAGTTAACAATACAAATGCCAGCATTTCTTTGTATAAACATTCAACCTTTGACCTTCACGACGAAACAAAACAAAACAATTTTCAACTTCATATAACTAAAGTAATTAATTAATTATTCACACTAAATTCTTACAAAAAAGTATATTTTAATAATCAGTCATTGTTATTAGTATTCTTTAACACGTTAATTGCCATTGTTAAAATCAGAAAAAGTAAAAAATGTATTTAGTGTTATTTCACTTTAAATAGATTATTTATTCCATAAGTACATTATTTATTCCAAAAATATGGCCACCAGGCAGCAACGACATGTTCAGATTTGGTATATGTTGTCGGTCATATAGTGTCCGACAATGCCTGAATGAAACAAAAAGTGTCGGACACATAGTCTGACATGGCAGTTAACGTGTAACGTTAGGTTAGTTGCAGACTGAGTGAAGACTGGTAGACTCAGTCTTTTCTGCACCCTAATTGAAAACACACTAACAATCAATAATTTTGAATGATATTTAAGGTTTGAGTTTGCCTCTGTGTGTGCCTGTATCGGTCAAAATAACAATTAAAACCACCGTCATATCGTCTCTACTATCATCACAATCTTAGTCATTTTGAAGAATATTGGTTATCCATTTTTCCAAAAATGTGTATGCTCAACATGGTACATAACGCAATGGATGTTGTTAAACTGTCAAAATGAAAATCCTGTTATTAGCCCGTCGTATTCATTCAATTACCCCGTTGTTCTTTTATGTATTGTTTGTATTTTTTATAAGTATTTTTGTTCCTTTATTGCTTTTTTTTTTTCTTATAAAAATAATGTGGATGCCTCCGTACATCCGTACACGCTCATTCATGGAGTCAATTATGGCCAAAGTGCTAAAAAATACTGCGTCGACCTGAAATAAAACTGTTCTATCCGCGTGTTTTGACTTTTAGAATGCGAACAGTCATATAAAAACATATAATTTATTTAAATAAGTCAAAGTTATTATGATTTAATAATAGCAAGTTTTATTGTGGCGGACATTATTGTCCGAATTAGGTAAAAATCGATATTATTTTAAGTTTCCTTGATAAGTTGTAGAATGTGTCACGGCGCCCACGCGACAACCTATTGTGATTTTACCATAAACCGGCGATATAGAGCCTTCGGCATGCTTAGTATACGCCACGGCAAATGTTATGATTGTGAAAAATGATCATTGTACATTTATTTCACTGTTACTATTTGTTTTTGTTTATCTAAAAAATGTTGTAAAGGGAAAAGGTTTGATTTGTATGTTGCTTTGTTACGCTTTCACGCTAAAACGACTTAACAGATTTCAGTGAAATTTGACGTATGGGTAAACCATAATTTGGATTAGGATACAGGATCTCATCTCAATATTCGGGAACAGGATCGAGACTTATACGAGAGAAACAGGTACGTGTACTTGTTTTTAAATACAAATTATTTTTAATGAATAAAACTGACTATGAAATATTTTCGTTCATATTTTATACTAGGAAGAATAGGTACAAATTGAACATTTATTCATGAATTATCTATAGTCTCTCGGTTTCGTCCTAATATCCGATAACGCAAAGGGATGAAACCTAAAATTACGGGTATGTAGGTATACAACTTAGTTGTCTTTTTCACCAACTTCGAAAGAGCATTTCTTTATACTTAGACTCATTTTATTTTTATTTATAATACAGTTAAGAACCATATCACACTGGATATTTATGTAAATCGACTTATCGGTTGGTTTCGTTTATCCCATCGACCAATATCTTAACGATCGCTAGATTGAAAATCGTTATATTATTCGGTTATCGGTACCAAACCGATTCTAATAACGTAAGCCCAGTATGTTATCGACATAAATCTATAATGGCGGTAACACGGTAGCTAGAACTACGAATCAATGCATAATTTATAAACGAATAATTTAATAGAATATCGACCTTATTATGTTATACATTATTACACTGATTTAAGAATAATATTACATTGATTTACGAAATAAATTATAAAAAGTGATCGTTTAGTGTTGTTCGGACAATAATGGGTTACTAATAATGTAAATTATTAATTTAGTCTTGATTAACGATAAACGGTGACAATGATTTTAGTGTGAACATTTAAATGTCATAGATGAAAAATACCCCGTGGAGTTTAAATTAGTTTTATTGCTAATATTTTGTGGTTGCTAAAAATATGGATTAATAAAGGAAAACTTATTTATAGCTCATTTACATTAAACATCATATTCATTTCAGCCAAAAGTAGTCCACTGTTGGACATAGGACTCCCCCAACTAAGGGGGGTTTATCATAGTCGCCAAGCTCTGCAGGCGGGTTGGCGATCGCAGTACGACGATGGTAAAATGCACAGAGAACGCTGCTGCCCGTTCTTTAGAAAGCCTAAAAACCTAGTAAACCTATTATTTATCCAATATTATTCTACATTGATAGGGTGGTGTAAATATTAAGGGGGATGCTCCGACCAGCCCGCGAAATTCAAAATTTCTTACGTTTTTTGCAATTTGCAGGCCAGTGCTAAGTTGTATGTTGATTAAAATATTATTCGCGCCTGTAAGACATATGTAGTTACAGAATTATAATCATCAAAATCATCAATACAACGCTCTAAGTTCATAAAGCTGTAGGAATGACTTTTTCTCTTTTTTTTTTGTTCTTAGGCCTTTATGAACTTGGAGGGTTGTATTGGTGATTTTGATGATTATAATTCTGTAACTACATACGTCTTACAGTCGCGAATAATATTTTAATCAACATACAACCTAGCACTGGCCTGCAAATTGCAAAAAACGTAAGAAATTTTGAATTTCGCGGGCTGGTTTGGAGCATGCACCTTAAGTAAATGAACTGAACAAAATATTTGCTTGCGATGTGTCTGAAAAAGTACCAACACTGCTAACTGTAATGATCTTTACAATAAAGCGTACAGTAATTCGGTTAACTGCCATGCACTGCCTCATTGGCGTAGTGGTTGCAAGCGCTTTTGCTAAGCATGAAATCCTGAGTTCGGTTCCCAGATCAAGCAAAGTATTATTGAGGTTTTCTGGCAGTAGCTTCTCAGTGGCAGCCCGAAGTCTGGATTCTGCCCGGTTATGCAAATAGGCTCGTCCTATATTACATTTAAAAAAAACATAATTAGTGAAATGTGGATGCACTATAAGCACACCTCTGCCTTATTCTTCGGTGAAACAAAGCGTTATGTTATGTAATTTAATTTGATTCATTATTATGGGATTTATTACGTCATCTTCCATAGTCATCATCATCATCATTTCAGCCTTAAGACGTCCACTGCTGGACTTAGGCCTCCCCCAATTTGGGGGGCTTTGCCATAATCGCCACGCTTGGCAGGCGGGTAACTCGAAAAGGTATCAGTAATATCGCCATAAAATATGACATATTTATTTTCCATCCCATAATAAGTATTTACAATAAATATTATTACTTAAGGGCGATTCTGTCAATTGATGTGCCAACATTTCGTTACGACTACGTTATTTATTACAAAAATAAAATCTTATAACGATAATTAATTTTAATAATTGTAAAGTTAACTTAATTAAAACCAACGTCATGTTTAAAAGCAATCTTTGGCAGTCGTTACGGGTCGTTATGTGTGTTACGTATGCTACCGTACGTAAAGAATAGCAACGTCCCATTTCCTCCTAAGAGGCGACTAAGGGAGTGAGTAAGTCCCAGAGAGTTGGCATTAGCATTCTCTACGCATTTTACCACCCCACTGCGATCGCCAACCACCCTGCCAAGTGTGATGATTATGGCAACCCCCCCCCCCCCCCCCAAATTGGGGAGTCCTGTGTCCAGCAGTGGACGTCTTTCGGCTGAAATAATGACGGGTCATCCGAAAATCTGTCAGTCTTGACCCCTGTATCACGTGACCCAGTTACTGGGTTGTGCAGGTTAGATAGACAATCGCTCCAAATAAAAATACTGGTGAAAAAAAAGCTAGGCAGCAGATGTTGATTAAAGGACAAGAAATGATGTCCAACAGACTCATTCTGCTTACATTATAAAAATCCCGTTATTTCGACCCTTATTTATAAAAACCTGAGATGCACAAACATACGCTCAATTGTACCTTTTTTTTTCATTCCATTGCTAAGTCGGACAAAATTTTAGTGGGTTTTTCTATTTCTCAAAATGCACGAGGTTGAATGATGGCTGTGATTTAAATATGCGGCTTATTTAAAACGTAAACGTAACTATTAGCGTCTATTCAAACATACATTTATGACGTTTAAACGTATGTTCACTGTATGCAACGTTTATACAATAAAGGATAAGTCATCTATGCTTTGTATCATACCCTCTTACCGAATATTGGCGAAAGATGAGTTTATGTCTCTCTAGGTTTGGCGTAGGAATCTGCTGCCCCCCTAGCCAAGTTACAACCGTTTCGTGTCGAAATTCTGTTCTCCAATCGATAACGCCTCGGTGTCAGCAATTGTAGAAAACGATAAGCTGGTAGCCATGTTGACGCGCCTGAGTCAGCCGCTCGTTCTACAATGTCTTTAGTAAAACGACACATTATAACAAAGGATTCAGCGTTGAACATTGTAGAAACGATAAAAAATCATTCTATCATTTTGAACGATGTGAACTTGGCTACGAATTTTCTATTCGTTCGTTCTAACCACGTGACGTAACGTTGAGCGACTAGCGTTAACGAATGCAGATTATCAACTTGGCTGGGGGTGCTGGATGCGGGAAGCATAAAACTGGTTGAAGTGGCGGTACTTCGGGAAGCCTGTGTCCAGCAGTGGACTTATTACAGCTGAGATGATGATGATAATGAATTTAAGTTTGAAGTAAAAAGGCACATAGATAGATAAATGTTTATTTGCCAAAAGCAATGCTTTAGATTTTCGTAAAATCTACAATAGTAGTTATGTTTACAGAACAAATAAAAACAAATATATGACGCAGAGGAAGCATTCTGCTTCTGAGATCCACACTAAGTCAAAGGAATGCACTCATTGCGATCCAGCCCCTCCCTTTCGTAGACTGTCACCACACAAACACATCTACCTACCAGTGACATAGATTCGTTCGAAAGAGATACCGTGACCCTGGCACATGGGCAACTGAAGGAACACGGGTGGGTTTTAGTCAGTAAAAGTCTGACACGCCCTCCCGCTCCGCCCAGAGCGGGAGAAGTCATTTGATGACTTCCCACCCAAAAAAAAAAAGTACCTCCAGGCATGTCTTTGACCGTTTTGTCTTGCGGTCATTGGAAATAATCATCCGTAAATATTTACCAGTTCATTTGACGACGTTACGTTACTGTCACTATGCATTTACGCAGAAAAACCGCTATACAGACGCCAGCACATCAAGGTACTCGAAACTGACAAATTCTCCCAATCAATTTTGAACCTAAAACTTTAGCGTTAAAGTTGAAAACCTATTGAAGAAATTAGACAGATTGTAATAGCTTGAAGTACTGGCGTCTGGACAAACCAAATCTTTAACAAAATGATCTGGTTTTACAAACATTAGGCGGAAACCGCAGTAATAATGATTTATTAAAGTTTTTTACCAAATAACTGTCAGCTAGCATCTAATGTGTTTCTCACACAAAAACTCGACGGCTTAAGTTCTGTTTAAATGTCGCATTTCAATGATTTATAAGGACATGTTAATGGAGTCGACTATAAATGATGCAAAATACTGTTAGCGTCGCGAAACTGCATAAGGATGCTATGTTATTGTGATTTATTAGCTACTCAATCTAATTACTAAAATTAATTGCAGCTTAGATAGCTAACTGGTACTTCTGGTACCCAATATTATTTCAATGAGACAAAAAGTTATAGTTAAATTCTGTATTAATCGCAATAAAACTTGAATACCAAAAATAATTGCAATAAAAATGAGAAAAAGATTTTGAAATAATTAAGGTACAGAATTGCTTATTAAAAAGCCGAATAAATACAATGTTACTCCACAGCCATTCATAACAAATCCCAAAAAAATATAAAGCCGATATTTTACTTAATGCAAAACCTATAAAATACTCCCACATCAATTAAAATCCGTCACCAAAACTCGCAAACAAAACACCACGTGAACGTGGCTATAAACACAGGCTATATTATGGCCGCATAGCCTCTTCTGTGGCCGGACGAAGTCTCGTCCACTACCTGTGTGCTTTTTTTTTGTCAAAGGTCCGATTCGTCGGGTGATGCGGGTCGCCAGTGTTTGCGCGCACCTCGGCTCGGCCGCGCGTACCGTTCCATTTTCAAAGACATCGTATTATTCCCGATTACCCTGTATAATACACGGTGTCTTTTCACTACCAAGTGTTTTTGATTATTTTTTTAAAAGTGGAATACATTTAAAAATTTTAAGTTTTTTTGTGGTGTAAACTTTTTGGTTATAAACAGTTTTATGTAGACTTAAGGACGTAAGGTTGTGACCTGTGATGTCATTGGACGGTGATTATAATTTTGACATTCCGTTTTTAAATATTTGAAGTGGCAACGTGTTGTTTATTTTTATTCAAACTTATTTCATGTGGTGTTGTTAAGTAATACTGTTTATGTATCTACATTTGACTTGGAATACAGAGTGTTTTTATTTCCCAGTGACAATAACAATAAAACAGTTTTTTTAAACATTATCTATATGTGTATATGCTGTGATTAGTAATGTACCTGAAAATGTACATAAAATCGGAGAGGTTCTACCAACAGCCTGACAATCAGGCGCTCAAGGAAGACAGCAGGTGCTTCTCAGACTATGAGGAGGAATTAGACGACCGTAAGTACATTATTTAAGTACATAAAATTACAAAATAAAACAGTGCTAATACATAGATGAAAAAAGAAAGTTTATAGAATGAATAAAGGTTTAAAATTAAATCGTTATCTACTGGATAAATTGTTTGTGTACCATGTAATATCGATGACGGATACCTACGATATTTATATTATTTCAGAACTATAACACTATGCTTTTAGATAAACTGACTTAAACTATTAATAAACATTATTAGTAAAACAAAAAACACATTCAAGATATATTATTATAATTTAGATATAAATCACAGCAACGACACCTTGAGCTTTTACTACATTTTGATGTTTTACTAATTATTTAAAATACTATTGTTAATACCGTACCCAGCAAAATTTTACTTATTTATTAGTTCGTATTAAAAAGATAAATAATAAAACTATTAATAAAATTGTTAGCTCCCTTGTGCCGGCGCGTTGATGTCTTTTGTACGCGTCGTAATGCTGCCGACGGAAAGTAACAACCTGTCCTAATAAACTTACATGGCTACTAATTTATTATAATTTACATTTAATAATATTTATTATTATGTAAGTTTAATTATTATTATTAAATAAATTCGAAATGCATTTTTAATTTCATTTAAATTAGGAAAATAAAAGTTATTTATTTAAATTGTGATTGAAATAAAACTGACGGATTGAAATTTAGTTATTCATTTTAGTACTATCAAACATACTTATCTGGAACGCTAAGGGTTAAATTTCTGGACAAGGGGTAAGCCATTTTCCAGCAAAACACTTATCATACTAAACACAATAATATAGGTAATTCAGGAAGCAATTCGTAAAAATAGCTTATAGTTATCTTAGCCCTACTCAAAACAGTACAAGGATTATCTTTCATTTTACAAGAAAATATCCATTACACCTCACGTGTAGTACTTAAATACTTTTTTTAAACGAACCTCAAAAAAGTACACAAAGCAAAAATAATCCCATACTTTCGAATTTAACAGCGAACAGGTAAACGCGAAACGAAATCCCGTATGGTCAACCCTTACCCTGCGAATGGTACAAAAGGCCCCTCGGACCAAACCAATTAGGGACAAAGAAAGGTCTAGGGAAAGGGACAGGTACAAAGGACCGGGAGATTAGTTCAAGGGTTTGCTAAACAATAGGGTCAATTGTTTGCAAGATTTCGATTTCCTGTTAAAGCTTTTGGACCCACCGCACTGTTTAAAAGCGTTACAAATTTTATATTTGGCGGAAACAAAGATTCTAGGTTAAAATAAAATAAATAATAAATATCTTAGGACAACCAACACACCGTTATCTGATTCCAAACTAGGCAGAGCCTGTACTATGGCAACCAGACAACTGATAGACATGCTTATATATTTCTAAATACATACATATTATAGATAAATTAGACCCAGACACAGAACAAATGATTGTGCTCATCACACAAAGATTTGTCCTGGGTGGGAATCGAACCTACGACCTCAGTCTTAGCAGTCAGGGTCACTAACCACTAGACTAACAGGCCAGTCAGATTGTTAAATATTTTCTAATTATAATTGCTTAGCATAATCAGCTTGTAATATGACCGCTGCTACATACACAGGGCCTTCTCCTTTCGAGAAAAACCGGGCTGTAATCCAACACACGAGCATAATGTGGATGGTTGGATGTCGCATGTCTTCGAATTATTGGTTCTAAGAACTGCTGGTTTCCTCACGATGATCTCCTTCACCGTTTTGAGAGCAGTAGTTATAAAATGACTAGACGAATTAATTAATTGCCTAAGTTTGAACCCATGACTTCCGATGCATAAGTCGGGGTAGTTGTTTATTTGTCACTAAACCAATAGCGACAGAATTGCTAAATCAAAGGTTTAAAATTTAATAAACATAACTTTTTCCGCGGTGAAATGCAATGGCCGTCACAGATGTAACTAGTTTCTGCCCGCGACTTCGTCCGCGTCAAATTTTTGCTCCCCAGACCCTTCCCATCGCATCGAATTGCCTGCCAGTGTTCGACCATTTATCGTTGCTGCTCCACTCCCTTTAATCCTAGCGTAATGTTATATAGCCTATAGCCTTCCTCAATAAATAGGCTACCTAACACAATTTTTTTTTTTTTTAAATTTGGACCAGTAGTTCCTGAGATTACCGCGTTCAACCAAACATACAAACAAACAAACTCTTCAGCTTTATAATATTAGTATAGATAGTACAGATTAATGCGAAAACCTCTGCATATCGTGGTCTTATCGAACTTTTTTTTTGATGTTAATGTATCTCATAAATCAACCTAGGAGTTATCAACTACTTAACCGGGTTTACCTGTGGATGCCACATTAAATTAAGGCACCCAGCTAGCGCCGAAAAACGTAAAAACTAAGTGACTACACGCTAAGAGCACCCCCTGTGGGGTACGGACCTCGGCTTAGTACATTGCTGGGGAAGGGCAGCAAGGGAGAGGATCGGAATTACTTGTCGAACTTATTATTTGAGATAAACAATACAGGTTGATTCTTTTCCAACGATGGCAGACAATACTTGCAATATTCTTGACTAAAACAATATTTCTGTTGTCTTTAAGTTCACATTGCTCGCAAGTGTCAAACACAATTGATGGATTATAAGAATGTGATTGTTATTCAAGCAACCTGGCACTATTAGCTATAATGTGCATCTTTTCAAAATATGCTCGCATTGCAAATGTATACGTAGGGTAAAAATTATAGCAAGTATTCAAAATATCTATCACAAATTCAAGCCGTTCAAACATTATTTGCCATCCTCTCACAAATTAAAACACACATTTAAACTTCAGATACAATAAATCTTGAGAATTAATACTTTGCTACTATAGTTTGTAGTTTAGAAGGAAAATAAAGAATAATGGTTTATTCTTCACAAAGAAACACGCACTTTATAAATTTTTCGTTTTTCATCTACTTTATGCAATACCATGAGGAATGTTGTATCGACAACTGACAGTAATGTCAACACGGGACGCCATGAAAACCAGTCATAGTTTCTTATAAATACCGTTCAATTACCTTCCATAAAACACGCGTAATTTACCTTACATTCTCACATTGCACCTCAAACATTCGACCTCTCAACAATAGAAAAAACTACCCGAAAAACAATCCACAATTTTAAACCTTACTCTACTGAAACTTAAATGACACAGAAATTACCCAAAGCTTTTGCAAAATTCTGAGAAGAATGTACCTGTGCTTCAAAAAAACTGGGTAGTTTGGTACCTGACCTTACCTGAACAGTGTTCTTTTTTCGAAATAGACAGGAAATCGCGACAATACGGGCGAAACGGTCATAGTTTGGTATAAGTGCGCATGAGTTTAACAATGGGGCAAAGATCTATTGTAAAGTACGATTAAATCGTAAAATGCCTTTTTGGAAATGAGTCACGCAGTTTCTGGGTGTGTAAATCCATTGTATGTAGTATTTAGAAACTTCTGTACGTGGTACACATGTATAGACTTTACTGTTAAATAGTTTATCAGACTTTTATGAGCTGTTCAGCGCACGATACTGTTGAAATAGACTTGCAGATCAGAGTATTAATTCTTTTCCAGTATCATTCAATAAAATCATTACTTTAAGAATGTTTATGATTCCATTTCATTCATACATTTACCGCAGAAAATACATTAGATTAATTACAGGCTACTAAAAATCTAAAATTCAAGTGTTAAACAAATCAATAAAAACCTAAGATGTATATATCGAGACTTCAATAACGCAAATTAAAACATAATAAAAGCCATTAAGTAAAAACTAAGTGCAGAGTAAGTTTTAACTTAAAAGGTAATAACTTATTTTATTGCATTCTACATTAACAAGCTGGTGTATCAATCAAGTAAAGGACATCTTTTTTGTACTTTAAGTCATAGTTAATTGCTTATTATTGTCTTGAAAAATTGCGTGGGTACATGGCAGTACCATCTACAAGTTCAAAAAACTTAACGAGTATTTTTAATCTTAAAAAAATATGAAATTTACCAACGCATGATACTGCATCATTGTTACACCAGTGCAGTGTCCAATGGACAATGATTATTACATGTAGGTATTTATTGCTTTTTAAGGATATTATTATTGTTCTATATTATTTTGATAAAACTACAAATCCGAGTGAATGAAGATTCCTTTCGAACAAAATAAAAAAACTTTCAGTTTTAAATTAATTACCTGTATTAATTAAGAACTAACAAGATGTTTTGTCACCTCTAACAGTACAAGTGTTGCAAGCCTAAAGTAATAAAAGATTTATAATGTTATACACGACAAGATTTTACGAGTAAGTATTAACAGACGATAAAATTAAACGTGGCGTTAATTAAAAAGAAGTGTCACCGCATTCGACGCTGTCTTAGAACTTACTTGTCAGTTGCACCACTTATTTTGAACCTTAGTATGTTGACTTAAAATAAGAATTCAATGTAGCATTATTCCAATAGATTTAAGGCGATTGCAAAAAGGAGGAGGTTTTCGTATCGTCTATATTTTTTATTATTTTTTATGTATATTCTGCGATATCTCTAACAATTATGAACCGATTTCGAAAATTCTTTTTTAATTGTTAGAGTATATCTCAGGGGTGGTCTCATGTAAAGTTTATTAACTTTGATTTGGTAGGTTTTGCGTTAGCAACGATAATACTTATTGATGATGTTCTAATAATTTTTGTCACTTTTGCTTACAAAGCAAGTAGTGGTTTACGAATTGGCGTGAACTAAGTACGATAACAACTGTAACAACTGTTGGTGAACCTTAATTAAATAAATAAATAATAAATAAATAGTGATAATTAAAAATAATTACAAAAACCGGCCAAGTGCGAGTCGGACTCGCCCATCGAGGGTTCCGTACAAACCTGTAGGTATGAAGTTTTTTTTTTTTAATATTTTTATTATATGATGTAACAAAAAATTTACGGTTTTCGCAATTTTTCCTTTATCTCTGCTATAAGACGTTGCTTCATACCAAATTTTAAAATTCTAGATCGACTGGAAGTACCCTTTTTTTTTTTTTTTTTTTTGGATGGGAAATCATCAAATGACTTCTCCCGCTCTGGGCGGAGCGGGAGGGCGTGTCAGACTTTTACTGACTAAAACCCACCCGTGTTCCTTCAGTTGCCCATGTGCCAGGGTCACGGTATCTCTTTTGAACAATCACGCGACCCCGGCAGGCATCGGTCCTAGCAGACCCCTTCAATAAAGCTGACATCTCTTTGAGGCGCGCGTGGAACACTACGCGCCGTCGACCCGAGCCTGGTCCTTACCGGGCGGCGAGCTACCCATTGCTCGCCACCCGCAAGCTCGCGCCTACGGTGGCCGGGAGTCCGCAATCGACTCCCGGCGCCCGGGGCGTCTCCTCCTGCGGCGGCTAGGGACGTGAGGGCGCAGAGACTGCCACTCCCTCACGCGCCCCGCCTCCTCCTTCGCGAGCATTACTGCTTCGCAGAAGGAGGTGACGGCTTCCCATGCCCTCTCGCTCCGTACCATGGCTAGCACCAGGGCCGGACGCGAGAGATCGCCGCCGCCGATCGCCTCCACGAGGACACGGCGGTGCTCCGCCCAGGCAGGGCACACTTCCACCGTATGCTCCACCGTGTCCTCTAGACGATCCTCACAATGGAAACACCCGGGCGTTTCCTCCCGCTTTATCCTGAACAGGAACCCACCGAAGCACCCATGCCCGGTGAGAACCTGCGTCAGGCGGAAGGTGAGGACGCCGTGGCGCCTCTCTATCCACTCCTCAAAGAGGGGACTTACCGCCGCAATTGTGGCGTGCCCTGCGCTGGGTTGCGACAATCGTACCCGCCATGTCGCCATGAGATCCTGCCGGAGCTCTGTCCGCCGTGCCGCGATTTGTCGCGGCAGCGGAGTTTCGCCCCGGCGTTTCGCATCCTCGCGCCACTCCCACATGTGGGCGAGGACACTGGAAGTACCCTTTAGGTTTTGATTCCCTTGCGAGTTTCGAAAATTTGCGGAAATTTGTGGCATAAATGGCTATATCTTTTGATTGCATTAGCTTAGAAGTTTGATTTTTTTCACAGCTTCAAGGGACAGTAGATTTGAGTATTTGGTGTAACTTTCAGCTTGATACCTGTACGCGTTCCTGAGAAAAAGGGTCTTGACAGACGGACGGACGGACAACAAAGTGATCCTATAAGGGTTCCGTTTTTTCCTTTTGAGGTGCGGAACCCTAAAAACAGCTGACTTATATAAAAACACCACAAAGGGAAAAAATCATTGTAGTTTCGGAACTCGATGATAACCAACTAATATACAGATCCAAAGACAACGCCTTCCAATTTTGGTTGGTTTTTTCTACATAGTGTCTTTTTTTTCATTTTTATGTGCATCATGTAGGTATTGATGTTTTTTTTGTGTAGTGTATTGTTACTAGGGCTTAAACAAGAAAAACTATCACTTCATTCTTGAAAAATCCAATATAATGGCAATGAATATAGGAAAGAATAAGTGCTAGGTAAAGGGACGTTCTTATATCTTTATCATCAAAGTAATTAAATAAATATTTCTTTAAAAATCTTAAATTCACTAACAGGTTAAATAAAACCTTAACAAATGGGTCTAAAAGCAAAAATTGTGCAAAAGAGCTCTTTATATCGGAGATGAGCAGTAAGGAATGAATTTTTTCACACCCTAAAGGGGTTAAATAGGGGAAGAAAATTTGCACAGAATTTAGTAATGACAAATGAAAATTCACATCGGGCACGGCTCATACGAAAATGCAAAGTCATTATAAAGAATGATGAATATTGTCAACAAAATGATAGTAATTTCGTATAAAAACTATGCAATCTGCATTATGTTCGCAAACATAACTCGTTAGTCAAGGTAAAGGTTATAGTTAGGGCAAAAGGTCATAGCAAGAACTACAGATTCACATCTATGACGCATCTTAAGAGTATAAAACTAATTATTGCACTCGCAATGACACTGTGATTTGGTATGCAATACGTGTTAAATCAACCCGCACTGGGCCCGCGTGGTACATTATGGCCCACTCCCTCTCACCGAGACGAGGCCTGTGTCCCAGCAGTGGGAACATTATAGGCTGATGATGACGTGTAAAATCCGTGTGGTGCCGAACATAAAGAATAGCATCACCCAATTTCTTCCCGTGGGTGTCGTAATTGGCGAATAAGGGATTTACTAGAGAATGGGTAGCAACGTTCTCTATGCATTTTACCACCATACTGCAATCGCCAACCCGCTTGTCAAGCATGGCGATTATGCCAAAGCCCCCCAAATAGGGGGAGGCCTATGTCCAGCAGTGGACGTCTTGCGGCTGAGATGATGATGATGACTTTGTATAACACGTAATAAACACACTTAAAGGGGAACTGCCAGGGTAGCCCGTGAAATTCCTTTTTAAAACGCTCTTATTAGCTTGGAATATATGTTTGTAACGGAATCTTTTAACCCTTTCGCGGACGGTACTCGATCACGTGGTATATGTAGAATGACACATCAATTCTTCATACTAAATGGTTAGACGTTTATTGACGTCGAGTCGTATTCTTTCGATACATTTGGCCAATAGCGTCACTATCGTTATCTCGACGGCGCGCGCGCGCGTACCCCTAGGTTGATACTATGTGACTGAGGCAACGGGAATGTAGAGACGCGGGGGCCTATCATGGCGTCGTGCGTATTCTACGTACCACCAGAGCACGAGCAGGTCGTCTTCTTTTTGAAGCACCAAAAGTCATAATGTAATGTGACAGAACAATTTTGAAATTTTCATGCGTTGTGGCGAAAAGACGTAGCTGTACTAGCTACGTCTTTCCGCAATTTTGTATGGCGAGTCAACATGAGTATACGGTCTGCTTAAAACAAGTAAATGAAAATAGACGTGGTAGTACGTACTGTCACCACTCGTAAGTGTCTTGGAACGTATATACACGCCACCGCACATAAAAGGGTTAACGTGATTTTCATCCCCTTTAAAACGTATGATTAATTTGAGACTTTGCACATTTATCAAGGACCGATGACAATTCAATAATTTGATGAATTTGTGCCATCACCCTGGCCAGGATCACCAGGATAGCAAAAAAATAAACGAATAAGCACTTATGTATCTAGCCGAAATAAAAAAATTGAAAACAAACAATAGCAAAAAGTAATGGTTTTCTATCAAAACGTGTGTTTAAGTTTTTTCAACTATTATTTTTTAACATTCGTCTCAATTTGCAGTTCAGTGTTAGACTCAATGTTTAATAAAATACGATTTGCCACCGTAACAAAAATGGCTTTACAAAATTATAATAATTAAATTCATCAATATCTACGAAGGACTTACGTCATCTCATATCCAACAAAAACTAAAATCTGACTTCTGAAAAATCACACAATAAAAAGTATGAAACAAGCAAATATTCTTTCTCTCTCTACTTGTGTGCTACTTTACCATAAATCTTAATATAATCGCTTACTACTCTGAGAATGTATTGCATTGTTTTGTCAGGGTAGGTTGCTTTTTATTTGATGACTTTGCTATATTCAATTTAATGTGACGTCACATAGCCTATAACCGGACGATAAAGACGCTTCTAACGATACCTTATTTGTCAAATTATGTTAAGTATACATAGGTACATACCCACAAACATACATACATACCGGTCACACTCGTAACCCTCCTTTTTACTTCGCCGTAGTCAAGTAAAAACAGTACAACCGGTTGAATACGTATGTAAATCGTTGAAAACGTAAAAATGTTGGTCGTCAGGGTCACGGTGAGGATCAGGGCCAGGGGTCGTGAGATGAGCGCTGATTCATTCGGGCCAAAGGTTCAGCACCTCTGACATTTCTACGTAATCGCTTAACGGAATATCCACATACAATGTTGTACAGAAATGTAATTGTCAATGTGTATTGGTTACAAATGTATTGTAAATGTTAAGTTCATGTTTGATGGTTTTGTAAAAAATATTAAGCGTGTACATTTGACGTTTGTTTTTTTTTTCTAATTTTAAAAATGTTGTCTAGTAAGCTCCATCAAATATTTAATGCTAGTCGTTCTTCTTCATCTCATGTTATTGACTTCTATTTTGCCCCTCCAGTTCCTACTAAGCGATCTGGACAGTTCTGCGTTCCATCGTCTGCCTGATTTCAGTCCTGGAGGCTGCTGGTAGTATTTAATCTTTACTGCAAACTTTAAGATGTACCATAACATCACATCTTGTCGACAGAAGTGTACCTATAGTACATCCACATTTCACCAGATATATTTAAGTGACATGTAATAGAATAGGGGGCGAGCCTCTTACCATCAACTGGACACAAAAACTCCGGGGTGCTACTGAGAAGTTCCAGGTAAAAAAATCCAATAACACATGGTCGGACCTGGGCATCGAACCCATGCCCGCATGCTTATAAGTAGCAGTTGTGCCCAATTGACCTACGAGCCAGTCAAACTAAACTAAAAGATGTGTTTCTGGAAATGTTCTTCTCTTTAACTACATCATGGTTTAGGATCATGGCTTCTAATGCCAATAGATAATAGCATAGCAAATAATTTATACTTGAAATGACACAGCAATTACCTAAACTCACCAAAACAAACACAAAACTAAAATTTCCTCAAATCGTACACGGCACAAAGCTCTTAATATTTACACAAAATCGTCGTCAGTGTCAAGGTCAGGTTCAAGGGCACGCAGGTCGTGAGACGCGGGTTCGACGCCTGTTGATTCACAGCCGGTCGAAGGTTGGCAACCTCTGACATTTTGGCGCGAAACGTCAAGCTGTTCTGCAAACGAGTTGACTGTAGTAAATACAAAATTAATGAAAGAAGTCAAAGATTATTTGAAATGCAATTTGTTGTTATTTATATAATTGTATAATACTCAGAATTACATACACTGACGCCTTCATCCCATGGGGGTAGGCAGGAACTTCAGAATGCCACCTGCTGCGACCCTTATATACTCCTTTTGGTTCGTTATTTTTAAATAATTTATTTTTTAAATCTTGATTAAAGAAACTTATGAATGTAATATATATAAATAAAACTTATGAGTTTAATATATCCCTGGGTTGGTCAAAGTATTATGATATTCTCAATACCAGCCTTCAGTTTGTACTTCAGTCTGGCACACCTGCTTTTACAAGGCACTTAAAGACAACAGCCATCATGAGTAAATTAATTACAGTATAACTGGCTGGCTGTACAAGTTTAACTAGCGAAATGTGGGTGTACCACGGGTGTACTATATATACACCTCAAACTCAAACTCAAAGTCTTTTATTTGTGGTCATAGGTTAACAAAGATGGTGCTTAATATTAATAAATGTATCACTATGTCCTGCTTTAAAAGCGTACAAATATTAGGTTTAAGTTTAATCTACATAAAAACACTAATCCTAAATTTAAATTTACTTTATCATCTAAATTATCTAATGTTATCATCTAAATATTCTGACATAGTATAGTAAGCCTTATCTAATAAAAATACTTGCAATTTTTTTCTTAAAATCTTGTAAATCTACTGTCTTCAAAATTTTTATAGGTAGTTTATTATATATTCTTGTTGACATACTAAAAAAAAAACTCTTGTCAAAAAGGGCAGTTCTGTGAGGTAGCGAAGAAATCTTTATAGCATTCCTAACAGATTGCGGTTTTGCAAAATAGGTGCTTGTTCGTTTTGACAAAAATCGCTACCTCATAAATATATAAACGTAAAAGTCATAATTTTTAACTTCTGAAAGAAAGGCTTACATGAGTCTGGTACATGAATATTTGCTATAGCACGCACCTCTGCCCAACTCTTCGAGGAAACAAGGCGTGATGATGTGTGCATAATTACAGTACCGGAAAATTCAGTCATTAAAGCTGTCCTCAAACGTAGAACACCGTGAAACGATCAGTTTTTCCGCACAGTAAGACATATTTGCACATATTAAAAGCCAAAAAATTGTGGGTATTGTCATATGTTCAAAGAAACGACTGATTCATAAATACATACATACAATCACGCCTTTTTCCCATAGGGGTAGGCAGAATCCACGGAACGCCACCTGCTACGATCTCTACACACTCCTTTTGCCTCGTTTAGGTTCATACAATTGGTCATACACACACGCCGGTTGCGAGTACTACGCACCTGACCTTTCTGAAGAACATCATCAATAAAATAAATACAATAAATAAATTGTTTATTTCAATTACAAAGGGCATTTCGATACATGTTATTGGAGATTACCTTTTAAGCAAGGAATTGCTTGTGTGAGGAGACTCCGCAATACCCAAAGCCAACCAATAAGGTCTCTATATGTCCTCCTAGGGCGTCCCCTCCCGGTGATTCCACTCACATCTGCCTTGTAAATACCTTTTGTGAGCCGTCCTTCATTCGTCCTCTCAACATGACCAAACCATCTAAGCATACATTTATCAATTTTTGTCACTACATCTTCTTTTAAACCACACCGTTCTCTTATCACATAATTCCTCAGCCTATCATTCATAGGCTGATTCATAAATATTTCATAAAATAAAATAGTGTCATGAATTCTTAATGATACTATCGTTTAACAGAGCACATAAAACATTTTTCGTCACATCGACTCAAATCATATTATATGCAATGATAATAAAGGGAATTCAATGAACTAAAAAATACCTGAAATTATTCTATTTTATTTTTATTAAATCTGCATAATTCCTTGCATTTTAGCGGTCATTCGATTAAACTAACATAAAACGTATCGATATATTTTTTTAACCTAATTTATTGCTGCGATACGCTATTGTCAAATGCCTAAAAATTGCTTCTTACTGTGCCTTAAGTTGTCTTGAATTGCCTATAAAAAAAACCATTTACAAGCTGTTTACTTTCCATGATTTCACGAACGTAGCATAAAACAAAAAAAAAAACACGGCTACACGTATCTCATAGATGACCCCTATGATATAACTGTATTTTAATGTAAATCAATATGATCATTTAGTTTAATGTCTTAGCGTATCCATGTAAATATTTACATTTATTTGTTTAACGCAGTCTAATCTACGTAGAGATGGTTTTTTGAATGCTCGTCTAAGTAAATGAGTGGTAGGCTGAATGGCTAAATGGCTTTAAGGTTAAATACCCGTAGCGTATGACCGTTTTGATGGTAAGAATATTTTATTATAAGTCTGACCTTCCGATGTTCTCACGGCGTTTCACACGGGTCGTTCGAAGTTCAAAGGTTCAATTGACATTAAAAAACTGTTTCTGTTTTTTTCGTCGTTAAATTATATTAGTTTTGTTTGATTTTAAAAGGCATAGAATTAGGGTTTATGGTGTCTTGCGTGTAATTCTCGGGTCTCGAGAATTTTCGAACTCGATTTTTCGGGACCCTTTTGTTGTTTAAATACAGAAAAATGTCACTAATACACAATGTTATTTCAAAAATCTCGTGGCTATAACAATAAATTACAGTACCTACCTATTTTTCTTCTTTTCACAGAATATAATAAAACAAAGAAAAACGATTTTCTTCTCTCAAAGCATTTACCTATAGCATGTTTTGCTACAAAAGTTTTTTGTTCTAATTATAAATTAAATAAATATGTGGGTATACAATACCAAGGCTATTCTATCTAGCCATCTTGCCAAGATCTACTTTAAATATTGTAGATGGCTCGAAATTCAGAAAAATCTAGGATAAAAATAAAAGTTCCCGAAAACATAATGAAGCAAAAATAAAAACTCAACTTTCTTGCACAGGACTACCGCTAACTAACGGACGTAATTATCCTATACGGTAAGTGTGAAGAACGGTGTCTAGAGTGTCACTAAGGAAGTTAACTCTGCCAGTCAATTTCCACCTTAGTTAACTACCGCAGAAGCCAGAAGCCTGACTTAAGCTAACCGCATCACCTTTTTTTACGTCCTCTAGACGTTGGTATTGTCGGCGGAACGAAAAAAACCCTTTTACTGTACAGAATAATACCATATACGGATTCAATGCGCATCCAAAACATTCTTAATCCAAAAGAAAAAAAAACAAAAGAAGTACCGACGGATCTCGAAAACATTCGAATTTTAAACGTTACTAAGGCCTTTTACCGCCGTTACTAAGGCGCAATCCGCGGGTATAGAGCAAAATGTTTGATAGGTAACGCTTTTGACGCTAACTTCAGGGTGGTACCTACTTACCTAATAAGCTTTATCAGAAATAAAACGTATGAAAAAAAAACACTCTGTAGGATAAGAAGAAGCGGTTTTAATTCGGCTTGCAAGACCGATACATCCTACATCCATATTGTATGTTTTGATGTTTGTTACTCAATCACGCAAAAATAACCGAACAGATTTGGCTGAAATTTCGGCACACAGATGGTGTATAACCTGGATTACCAAACAGGATTCCTTTTATCCTGGTAGTAAGTTCCCGTGCAATAATATCCGAAGTACACGCGAGTGAAGCCGCTGGCAAAAACTAGTACATACTAACAAGGAAAGTTCAATAAAAGCTCGTAAAAATACCACGTTTTTTGGCTTTGCCGTCAGTGTGGTACCCATACAGTATAAACACACAACGGTATGTCCAGCAGTTGTCGGAATCGCCTTCACTTGTCGGGTCGTCGGTTCGAATTCAAATACGGGTTAATTGCAGATTCACAACGACCCTGCTTTAGAAAACAGAGACCTGAGTGGAATTTTAACTCGCCATTCAAACTTCTTTTGGTTGTTTTAAAAAGTTTTTTATACGAGTAATGTTGTGCCCGTGTTGTAGATAGCTGTTAAGCATTTTTGTTCACTATTTTATTTATATTTCTGATAAATAATTTTATTTCTGAAATTTTCTATAATTTTTAAAACTACATGATGTCGGCATTTCCTATCTGACTACTCTGAAAATAAAACTCAGAGGTCACAGTCTATTTTGAAGTCCAGACATAATATTGGTCAGATCATGAGAAGACCGTGATATCTCTAACAGTATTGAGAAAAGAACCACATAGATCGACTAAACCTGTCCAGTCAGTGCACCCATTTGTCATTATTCGTGCAACTCAACACAAAAACAATAAACAGTACCAAAGAAAGGACATTTGGGTAGACCGCATGAATTATTCGAAAAATAATAAAACTTTTCTTCTTACTTGTCTTTTTAATCGCAATATTGAGATACCATATGTTGCATTACATCATAGTGCAACATTTGGTATCTCAATATTCTATAACATAAGTCTTTATTCTCTTGCTTTCTTGAAATCAAACGGTTACGCGAAGACAAGTTCTATATTCTCTTTTTAAGCGACTTCAAAAAAAAAGAAGGAGATTCTATGTTCGACAGTATGTATTTTTTTAAGTTATGTTGTTCGATTTCTCCGCCAATTGTAACTTTCTCCATTGTAACAAACACATTTATATTTTTTTGCCTTTATACTACCCTTATGGTAGCCATTACACTTTTGACTGATTCTCGGAATAGACATCCTTCTTGTATTATTTAGATTCTTATTTTGAAGAAAAAACGTTATCAATATTAACTCATAATATATTCTGCTTTCAAAAAATCCCGTTTAAAGCCCGCCTTGTATACGAAACAACGCGTAACCCCACACATGCTACCACACAGGTGCTCTCTCGTCCGGTCGAGAGGTTGGCCCTCGTTGGAGCAAATGTTTTCCTTTGGACACAAACGTTTGACCACACGTCAAGGGCACTCCTTATTAAAGGGCCTAGGGAGGGGACGTGACAGAAATAATTGTGTCGAAAATGTTTTATGTGGAAATATAATGTGTGTTCGGAATTTAATTTTTGTATTATGCTAGATAAATAATGTGGTCCCTCTTTAGAAATCTGGTCACATAAGCAGACATTATTCCACATAATATGTATTATACACGCATCTATGAGAACCACATTTTTCATTGACGGTTTTGTTTCTTTTAATGTTTGTTTGATGAATAACAAATTTTCACACATATCATCAACTCGTGGTGTTTGCTGGAGTGATGATGATAATAGATGTGTGGTTTCTATTATTGCCTTTTCCCACCCCAGTCATTGCCACCATTGCTCTCAAAACAATGAATCAAAATATCGTGAGGAAACCGGCAAGTCCTAGAACCAAAAATTCGAAGACATGTGACATTTACTAACACGCACTAAGCCTACGTTTAAGATTACAGCCCACTCGAAGGAAGGAGTCCTATTCCAGCAGTAGTAACATTAATGGCTGACTATTCCGTGCCGTCACGCCATTGAACAGAAAAAAACTTAACCTCTATCTACCGACTATCGACTTCTTCGATAACCGTTCAGATTTCTAACCTAACCTAACCGCATCACTATCTCCCCAGAGCCGTTCCTCGGAATCTTAACGACGCTAACAGTTTAGTGCTAAGCAGGTGACGTAGTGAGTCAATGTTTGTGTTAGTGTGTTACATTAGTTTGTGTACCCCACGCTTGGGATGCCAGTAGGTAGGTACCTACTGGCTGTGGGTAGGTAAGGAGGTACTGAGTAAGTGCTTGCTTTGTGTTTTGGAGCGGTGGTAAGAGTGTTTGTTCTAGATGTTTTGAAACAATAGTAGTGGTGTCATTTGGTTTTTTTTTTTCGATTTAGTTACTCAATAATTTTCAGAACAAATATTTATTTTTACACACTTTATATTAGCTTCACTTGTATGTTTGTATATTTGTATGTTTGTATATTTGTTTGTAACCGACTCCTTATAGCGCGATTTTAACCCACTTTAATTTAAATATAAGCACGTTGGTGCCAGCTGGCATTCAAGGATCTTTAACAGTCGTTACAGGTCGTCAGAAGCCGGAAGGTTTGACAACCAGTCTTACCACGGGGTATAGTGTTTTAGCCAGTAACTGGGTTGAGGAGGTCCGATAACCAGTCGGTCATGTAAACAACTGCATCCGATGAGACTGAAAGCCGACCCTACAATTGTTGGGAAAATGCATATGATCACGATACTGGTTGAATTATAATGTGAAAATATTTATGGCGGAATATATAAAAGGCTTTCGAAATAAAAAATCCACTATTAATAAAAAAACACCTGATCTAAGGTGTTTTATTTTTTATTCCAATTTGGTTGAGGCCATTGGCACCATGTTTCCTTTGAAATCGTTAAATTTGGTAGAAATATCCAAAAAATCATATCCAACTAGCTTTTGCCAGCGGCTTCGCCCGCGTGGAGGTCGGAAAATATCCCGCAGGAACGAACTACCAGGATAAAAAGTAGCCTATGTCCTTTCTCAGGCTCTAAACTATCAGTGTACCAAACTTCATTTAAATCGGTTCAGTAGTTTTAGCAGGAAAGCGAGACAGACAGACAGACAGATAGATAGAGTTACTTTTGCATTTATAATATTATATATAAAATATATAAATATATATATATAGTGTGGATGTTTAGTTCAAAATTATGAAATACTATCTAATATTCAGTTTACTCAATACCTACGCTATTGTGCGTTAATCATTGCAATCTAAATCAAGTTAAGCTTGTTCTACACAATCGACACAAACAAAAGCTTTTGTACAACGTTTGGTGGCTTACCTTACAAGGTCGCTACCTGCCACTACCAGGCACGCAGGTGGCTGATTGGCTACCACAGATACTTAGTACCATGTTTATGTACTTAGATACCGCTTTCAGATTAATCTACATTCTACTAAAATTAATCATAGATTTTTATGAGACCCTTTGTTGAATGTTTCGTGTGATGCCGGACATAACGAATAGCGCCATCTCATTTCTTCTCATCGCTGTCGTAAAAAGCGATTAAGGGAGTTACTAGAGAATAGGGAGCAGCGTCCTCTATGCGTTTTACCACCATACTGCGATCGCCAACCCGCCTGCCAAGCATGGCAATTATGGAAAACCCGCTCAAAAAATGAACCGGTCAAAGCGGCGGTTCTTGGGGGAGGCCTATGTCCAACAGTGGACATCTTACGGCTGAAATGATGATAATGATTATTATTTAACGAAGCTAATCTAATCGAGTAGAATACGGAATCTCGACGCACAAAATGTCGATAAATGCTAATACGATGCTACAAAATTGCGATGCACGTTACCGCGAAAGACCGTCTCTGCGAAGCCACAACACTTCGATGCACGTTACCGCGATAGTTCTTCACTGCGATACTACTTGACTTCGATACACGTTACCGCGAAAGATTTTTACTGCGATACCATGTACTTGATTTTGATGTACCGCTTACCGCGATTACCGCAAAAATCATTTCTACGGAGCTCGCTAAGCTTATCATATTAGCTATCTACATTTAAAAAAAAAAATTATCTCTTTTAAGAATGTAAAAATGTTTTTTATTTGCCTAATCTATACTATATTATTTATTTATTTATAATACTATAAAGCTGAAGAGTTTGTTTGTTTGAACGCGCTAATCTCAGGAACTACTGGTTCGAATTAAAAAAATCTTTTTGTGTTGGGTAGCCTATTTATCTAGAAAGGCTATAGGTTATATAACATCACGTTACAACTAAGAGGAGCGGAACAGTAATGATATTTTTGCAAAAACGGGGAAAATCGCACGCGTTTTGACGCGACGGGAAGTGTCGGGGGAACAAGAAATAACGCGGACAACGTCGCGGACAGAAGCTAGTAAATTATAAAACAAATCTCATAATGAATAAAATAATTTGTATTCCATAATGGTTTGTACAATACATAATTTAAAATAAAAAAAATATCAGATTAGAAGTATATTTAATCAACTTGACAAAAATACAGAGTTAGATATAACAAAAATTATAACATTTTGTTAAACAAAAATAAACAAAGTTTTATTGATTGGTACAAAAAAAAGAATCAAAGAATTCGTAGGGGAAAATTAGTTTTATTTCTTTATGTAGCATATATATGCAAGACCATCCAAATATGTTAACATTTCCATATCATCTTTCTTATTAATATGCTCTTGGAGTTTTTTGTAGTACTGCGTTTTTGTTCTTCCTTTTTTTTCCACCACACCAGCTAATCTCTCTATTTCATACTCTGTATTTCTCTGCTCTTTTATTAGTTCTCTCATTGTTTTGTATATATTTAATTTCCTTCTGTTAAGAAGACTATTCCAACGGTTATTCCAGCTTTCAACCGCATTTTGCGTGATGGGTATACCCGTGACAAAGCAATCCCAAACAGACCATAAACTAGGTGGGAATAGGGGTGGTTTCTTCCTTAAAGTAAATTTTGGTTTATTTGGAGAAGACGATGATCTCTTAATGACATATGTTCCTTTTACGTAGTACTTACTAAACCAGTCTGCCACTGTATTCGACTCATTCGGTAGCACTTCTCGCCGAATAAGCTCAAAGGCCGCTGGAATGTCTTCAGGTTTCAAATATGCCAATGCTAAAATATGTCGCATTTTATGAGCGAATTCACTGTCATTGGTGTATTTTTTACTTAAGCCAGCTTTCTGTATGTGCTTCCATATACTTTGTGACAAATGGAAAAAGCAACACTTGTGACTGCTGTTCGGAAATACTCTTAGACTGGCATTTATTATGGCGAGTTCAAAATCAGAAATGATTATTCCAGGATTTAAATCTATGTTCAATTCATTTTTGCAGTAAACTCTTATTAATTCAAAAAATACTAAATACGAGTTCTCTGATTTGTTTGACAGCAACCCATACGCGAGGGGTACAATTTTTTGTGCACCGCACTCAGACCCGACCATCCCATGTAGTGTAAAAATTTGACAGAACAGCTTAGGGCAGCATTTGAAAGTGCCATCAACGATCCAAAATTTTGAACTGTTTAGTAAACGTAAATTACGCCCAGTGCTAAAAACAAGAATCGATTCATTTTCTTTATCATTGCCTATATAATGACCAATCAAAAATTGTTCAGGACCAACTACAGTATACTGATGAGGAACGGTAAATGAGCTTAACGATCTTGGTAATACTGGTTCAGTTCTGACTCTTTCGCGGTGTATTATCATTCTCATCGCCTTTTTCGTGGGCATATACGGGGCAAGTTTTTTAGGTACTTCTTGGATTACTTTTTGAATAATTTGGCCCGGAGAATCGAAACTGTCAGCTGCTTTTTTCTTTAATGATTTCCTTAATACAGAAGATCGTGCCGTGTCATGGTCGGGTTCGTGCCTATGCTCTATGCAATTTTTATGTTGTACATAGTGATGCTCACCGATCTTTTTGGTTTTCACCGCTGCAGCACACTTCGAAGATCCTTTTCTTACACAACTCCAATAGAAATTGTCTTCAGACCTTTTATTCAAACTGTACAGAAAATTATCCAAAAACAACTGGTCTTTGCCTTTTCTTGATTTAATAAACAAACAAGGAGTATCCATGATTACAATTTTAACCTCGAACTGATTTACTATAAAATGTCAACACAGAATCGAACAAAATCTCCAACTACCCTCATTATTAAACTCGTATCAAAATAGGAAATGCGTAATAAAATAAATTTATAACAAAGACTTGCATACTGTATGTTAGCTTATCAATATAAGTTTTATTATAAACAAATAACATATTGCATCCTATAGCACATTAAAAATAAATGTACGTGCATTTTTACAGATTTACAGTTAGGAAAAGTATATAGATAAACACAGAACCACAGATAGCAATTACACACGGAAATAATTTGGTCACAAAAATCCGGAGGTGTCATAAATTGCTGTACAAAAATTGATTACATTTTACTAAGATTGAATGTAATGCAATTTAAAATAGATTTTATTTATTGCACACAAAACAAATTATTGTAAAAAAATCTAACTTCAAAACGATCTCAATATAAATGATGGCATGGATATTTTAACGTTTTCAGATGGCGTTGCATAGATATGCTATAAAAAAGAAGAAGTAAAACTAATTTTCCCCTAACAATTCCTTAATTTATTTATAATTTTGATTTTATTAGGTAGGTATTAGCTTTTGCCTACGGCTCCGTAGAAATGTTTTTTGCGGTAATCGCGGTAAGCGGTACATCAAAATCAAGTACATGGTATCGCAGTAAAAATCTTTCGCGGTAACGTGTATCGAAGTCAAGTAGTATCGCAGTGAAGAACTATCGCGGTAACGTGCATCGAAGTGTTGTGGCTTCGCAGAGACGGTCTTTCGCGGTAACGTGCATCGCAATTTTGTAGCATCGTATTAGCATTTATCGACATTTTGTGCGTCGAGATTCCGTATTCTACTCAATCTAATCTAACTAGCCTGTATTGTCTCACTGCAGGACAAAGTCCTCCCTCTCCCGTTTCCACAGACTTCTGTCTTTTGCTAGTACTGGCCAGTTCTTTCGGTAAGAGTCAAGCTCGTCCCACCATCTTCATTTCGGCCTGCCGAAAAATTTGCATGATTCCTTAAAATAATAATGTATAGCTCTTTGTCATGAAAATAAAAAAAATAGCAAATAAACATAGATGATAGATAGAAAATAAGATCTAGAAAAATAAAAATGCCACGTTCTGTGATTTTACCTTAATAAAAGTGTGATTTTTTCGTGCAATAGATCTTCAGCGCTCTGCTTACCGCCGAGAGTCGAAAATAGAACGCTGTATTTTTTCGACGCGCTAACACTTACTCGCACTGTACTCTGTTGGATTCTCAAAGCTCGGTTCAACACCGAAAGTTGAAATTCCGATACACGTTAAAGTCCCGCTGTGATTGTATTACGGACGTCGACTTAGGGTTGCACGTACCATTCCAGCTTGGAACAAATGCATTACTTAGAGTATACTCTAGCAAATAGTTCCGGGCATCCACAAAAAAATACTCTTAAGTTTGTATCAAACTTTTTCTGAAAACGAAATTCGCAGTCGTTAAATATTCCAACCGTCCCATTTCGCCCATCGCGTATCGAGCTGAGCTAGATACATATTATTTATTTTAACCGTCCCGTCTCGCCTATCGGTTATCGAGCTGACCTATGCATTTTATTTATAATGTCAATTCACATCATTATCATCATGGTTGACAGAAGAGAATGAACGAAAAAATGTGATACACCAACTCCATCAACTAACATGGGACAGCGACATAAAGAAAAAGTAATTTCACATTAAAAACTATCTGCTTCATACTTCAACCAAATTACATCTCTGTAGCGTTTGGTTGCTTCGACCTACAAGGTCGCAGTAACCAGCCACTACAGGCAACCTGCAGGTGGTTGCCGTGCAAACACAAATAAGACTGTTTGAACA
This sequence comes from Aporophyla nigra, assembly GCA_947507805.1. NCBI lineage: Eukaryota > Metazoa > Arthropoda > Insecta > Lepidoptera > Noctuidae > Aporophyla > Aporophyla nigra. The sequence continues at coordinate 7,117,058 of OX382305.1, forward strand.
CTGGACCGCCCTCGGCTGGGCAAACAACAGGTGCCGAGACGTGCCTGGGATAGCGTGGAGTGGCCATAGAAAAATGTATTCATACATATTGGTTATCGATTGGGCAATATTGCTCAGGTGGTGTGTAAATGAGTGCTGTAGTAGTTGAGTGAGAAATATTCCTGCAATATGGAATCATGTAAGGGATGTCATAAAATTTTATTGTAAAAGAGTTTTATAAATAGAGTAGCTTCTGCCCGCGGCTTCGACGGCGTGAAATTTTTGCTCCCGTGACCCTTCCCGTCGCATCGAATTGCCTGCCAGTTTTCGTCCATTTTTTGTTGTTGCTCCGCTCCTTTTGATTGTAGCGTGATGTTATATAGCATATAGCCTTCCTCAATAAATAGACTACCCAACATAAAAAGAATTTTCCAATTCGGACCAGTAGTTCCTGAGTGTTCAACCAAACAAACAAACTCTTCAGCTTTATAATATTAGTATAGATACAACGGTGACTAAACGCATTCTGGGTAAACAGTTTGACTACTAAACAATTTTTTTTTTTAAATTAGTTTGGTTGATTAACTATTAGCTAAGAGTAGCTAGGTACCTACGCACGGCCACACATCAGGCTATACATTCCCAGTATAAGCTGACATCTCGCTGTACGAAAACCCTGTACAATGCGACGTCAGCTAAAACTGGAAATATATAGCTTTACCATATATAGCTTGTACCTGTAGCCATGTGTACCTAGTTACTCACAAAACTGTCACCATTGTTAGAAATAATGTTAATTTTATTATAAATCTTTACATAGTTTAAAACAAAGTACTCTTGGATCTTTGAAACTACGCAACGGATTTTAATTCGGTTTTCATTAATAGACAGAGAGATTCAAGAGGAAGGTTGATATGTACATATAATACGCGGACGAAGCCGCTGCCAAAAGCTAGTATTTTATAAAAATATACATATTATATTGATAACAAAACTTATATTATTTCAGTTTATGATTGAACTTAGTCAATTTTACCTATAGTACCTTCCCAGGTAGAACTAATTTGTCACTGAGCACATATTTTTATGTGTTCAAATAGATATAAATTAATTATATATTTTATGAGCCTATATGATAGGCTGAGTTGATTGATTGATTGAAAATATTGATTAAAATCAAACGAATTAAATTATTTAATAATTCTACCACGCGCAATAAATTAAACAGATGCGTACGTCAAACGAAAGAGAGATCTTCTTTTACTCAAGCCTCAAAAGAATTCAATTATACGTATATTGATACGTTATCATAACGAATTATCGATGGAAATACCTGTCTTTGTTATTTCATAAATAATAATGACAGAATCACATTGTTCTCTTATAATTGAGATGTTTTGCAAATCTCAAAAAGTTAATCTTATTTCTACATCATGTTTCATTTATAGATATCTGACAGTCGTTACGGGTCATCAAAAGCCCGAAAGTCTGACAACCAGGCTTACCAAGGAGTATCGTAACACCCAGTAACTGGGTTGTGGAGGTCAGATAGGCAGTCGCTCCATGTAAAATACTGGTATTCAGCTGCAACCGGTTAGACTGAAAGCTGACCCCACTTCGTTGGGAGGCAGATGATGATGATGTTTAAGACGTTTCTGCTTTCAAACATAATTGTGATCTTAAACTGAACAGCATCTTAAATAATATCTTAGGGCAACCAACACACCGTTATCTGATCCCAAACTAGGCAGAGCCTGTACTATGGTAACCAGACAACTGATAAACATACTTATATGTTTCAAAATACATACTTATTATAGATAAATTACACCCAGACACAGAACAAATAATTGTGCTCATCACACAAACATTTGTCCTGGGTGGGAATCGAACCTACGACCTCAGTCTTAGCAGTCAAGGTCACTAACCACTAGACTAACAGGCCATTCGAAATCATACGCCCTTACATCATTTCGTTAAGAAAATTGATATTTTCTAATTTTACAAATCCTCTAATAATTCCGGTTCTTCGGTACAAAACGCACGACTGGACAAGTCACATCATATTATGGATCCTTGAAACGTGACAACCCTATCTCATGGGAGGTCACAACGTCACCCACCCACGCAGTGGCCTGCAGTGAGCATAGGGTTGACCCTTCATAGATAAAATAATCTTAACTAATTTGAATGATTCTAACCCCAAATAAATTGGGAGAATATAAAGAAATAGTGATGATGACCTCTCCAGACCTATTGAATAAGAAATATCTTGATGCTTTTAATTTCAGTTTTAGCATATAATGTACAAACGGAAGTAAGCTAGTCACGATTAATGTCAACCACTTGACGTAATTATAATGGTATTTCAGATAAATAAATAATTGAATCAGATCATAATATTGATCTAACACGTAAAATTAATTAGAAGTGAGTCATGCTTTTAATTGAGGAACTTGACGATATTAATAGGTTTTCCTAATTATTTAGCTATGTAGTTGACATTCATTGACATTGGATCATGAACTTTAAGTTGCTTTAATTAAAGATTTGTAATATATGTACAATTCTATGTGAATGGCCAGAGGTATCCGTTACATTGCTTCGAGAAATATTGGCAAATTCAATTAATTTTTATTCCATACGACTTTAGACTCAAAATTTTTATCATCAAACATTTTAACAACATTCCAAAAACGAAATCCCCAGTATCATTATATATACCACCATCATTTCGTAAAATTCGAAATATAAACTTCATTACGAGTTTATATTGTCGTACTTTATAGAAAAACAAGACCGAAATTTAAAAATAGAATCATATTATACTAACACTTTTTCTGTAACAAAAGCACCATCACACACATCACTTCAGCCGTAAGACGTCCACTGCTGGACTTAGGCCTCCCCCAATTTGGGGGGCTTTGCCATAATCGCCACGCTTGGCAGGCGGGTTGGCGATCGCAGTATGGTGGTAAAATGCATAGAGAACGCTGCTGCCCATTCTCTAGTAAGTCCCTTAGTCGCCTTTTACGACACCCACGGGAAGAAATGGGGTGTAACAAAATAATGTTATAAAACTTTTTATTTTTTTCTCCAATAACCGTACATGGCATATCCAAGAAGTTAATATCACCAAGGAGTTTCCAACAATTACTTTTTTCTAAAAGAACGCATATGTGGAGCTCCCCATTTTATAGCATTACAAAACTATTTGTCATTCTTTTAATGTAAATATTTTATTTAGTAAGTCCAATCCCAATATATGAGAGTAGATTAAGTAATGTATGAAACTGCACATAACTAGATATTTAAATACACACTCCTATTTTAATACCACCATTTTGTAACAGTTTCGATTATTGTGGGGTCCCAAGTTCAAAAGATAAAACGGAACCTCTTATAAGCTCACAGTTTCTGTCCATTCCTTACTATCGAACTCGTCATATCTATTACCCACCAAGTACCAAGTCAACATCATCACGTCGACCAACAAGTCCAAAGGTTCACAGTTAGTTTGTCATTCTCTAAAGCCTCTTCATTTCCCCGAAGCAGCCTCGGTTCACTGCATACAGCCTCTCAACCGATACTCAGTCAACAATCTCGGACGGCATCTTTGTTTGATCAACGTTAAACATCTTCAAACTGCGCAGGAGTGGAGGAGGTATTAAGAAAACATGATTATTGAGGCAATCAATTAGTTGGGTATTGAGTGGGTGAGGTGGAATTAATTGTGCTTATATTTGTGGTTGAGGCTGATAGGATTATTAGACAGATCTGTTATATAAGAAACATATTTTCAAAATATTTTAGCGCTCTCATAGGTAAGTCATTTGAGAAAAATTGTCGATAGTGTTTTTACCCGAATGGCTTAGGAAAATTTTGAATAACATTTTAGTTCGAAAACCTAAAACATAACTACTGACAAATCAAGCATTACAATGTATGAAAAAAAAAAACAAATATTCTCACCTGAAAGCAGTAGTCTTATGCCTCCTAAACAATACATACTTACAGTAGTAAGTGATCATAAGCTTTACCCCCTGGCCACAGCCAAGAGCGGCGCGGATTACGGCGCGGCGTGAGGCGCGGCAAGCGGTGAGTGGTGAAAACAAGTGGTAGACAACCTATGGCAAAGCGTCAGTAGTCGGAATTAGTTTTAGAACTTACTTTTTTTCTAACGTCACTGGTGTTGGAAGCTCATAGCAATCCAGTGCAGGACTTAAGCCTCTCGAATCGTACTCCATTTAACTCGATTTGCACCACGTGTTATCCAGTTGGTACCAGCAACCCTGCTAAGATTTTCACTCCATTTAGCCTGATATCATCCTAGTGCAGGATAATTGTTTCTCGTTTGACAATAATATATTATACTTATAATAAAGAGGAACAGCTTTTTTTTTTTGTGAAAGCTCTAATTTCTAGAACTTCTACTTGAATTTTAAAAATGATTTTCGAATATCGAACATAGTGTTCGATGCACTCTGTTGGATTCTTAATGCTCGGTTCAACACCGAGAGTTAAAATCCAGCACACGATAAAATCCCGCCACGATATTATTACGTCGGTGTGTACGTCGACTTAGGTCATTAACGAGCGGCCTACTGTAGGTATCTACACTACCTACTAAAAGTACCTATACCTTCGCTAAGAGTACCCCATGGTACTTAAAGGCCCCATCTGCTAAATACCGCATCCAGCAGTAAAAAGTCCCGCACACGATAATCGCGCCGACCAAGCACATATTTGTGAACGGTACCGATCACTTAGGCAGTCTGTTTGGTGGACGTGCCGTCATTCGTGTCAGGTGCGCTGCCAACGGTACCTTGTTTGACGACGGTGCTGACCCTACCAGTGTTGTGCCGTAATACACCGGTGACGGCGAAGTGTAAAGGAATGTTTTTTTTGTAATAAAATTCAGAAGCCTGTAAGCTAAAGCCGACTCAACGCAGGTACTTTTCTTATTAAAAGCCTGAAGCAAAATTACTACAGTTATGAAAATGGAATAGTGTGTAAAACAGACATTTTAATTGTAAAACAGATATTTAAATGTCGTACCCTGCTTCATACAATATTCATGAAAATTGTATTATCTATGCCTAAGAAATGTTAAAAAGTAAAAATTTAACAATATACTTAACATATCTTTTACATTTTTTCATATGTGAGTAAGTAATTTATTGCACCTAAGTAAATAAATGTTCTAGTAATTTCATAGAAAACTATTATCACATTTACCTAAATAATAATTATAGCTTGTTTGCTTCTACCGATAAGACCTATATCTTTAATTATATGGTATACATAATAAAAAACATGCTATTCTAAAAACTTCATAAATATTATGAGTATGCTTTTCAATTAACTTCAGTCAGACCCCCGCCATTGCTCCTCACCTGGACCACACGCGCTACTAAGGTGTCAAGTCAAACGCTTCGACCGGTAACAATGTGGTGTTACACGCTGCATTACCATCGGTTATTCTAACCAAAGGTTAATTGAACCTCGTTCAACTGCTGTTGGTTAACTGTCTAGTTAGTTGTTATTCAGTTGTTACGAGTTTTCTGTTTTCTTGATAGATTTGTTAAGTTTATTGGGATATAGTATGGGAGGGGATTGTTTAAGCATCTTTAGCTTTACACGGTATAAAACAAAGTCGCATTTCGTGTTTGTCGCTTAGATGTTCTAAACTACGCAAAGGATTTTAATGCGGTTTTCATTAATAGACAGAGTGATTCAAGAAAAAGGTATGATGCGCGGGTGAAGCAGCAGGCAAAAGCTAGTAGTTAATATGCGAAGATCTATTAGTTTTGTAATTATTACTATTTACATTAAAATCGCGATCCTACAAATATATTGTAGAGAGAACCTCATCAGTAGCAACCTCAATTTTTCAGATAAGTCATAATCATAAATTTATCAGAAACACCATTTATTATTCAAATAATCCAAAAATAACAAACAAACACTAAATAATATCCCATGATTTCCCATAGTGTCACATTATAATTTGAATCTCCCGCGTCACCGAATCAAACGGCCATTTTAAAGCAACCTTCCATATTTAAATTCATATTTCCACTCTCATATTCACATGCTAAGTATTTGGATAATCAGTTGACATGGCCAGCTCGCCAGTGGCCACGGCCACACAAGGCTACAACTCTAACGGATCATTTCCTCTCATTATAGACTCTCTTCGGCGCCGGAAACCACCGTTCATTGGTCGCCATCGTAAATACCGATCACTTCCTGCAAAATTTCAACATTTAATATTTTTTTGATAAACATCGTAGGATGCTGTTTGTTTTATGATTTTGAGGATCGAGTTTAGATGTTATTTTGAAGATTTTGTGAGATTATCTTAAGTTCCTTTATTTTTATTTTATTTCTAAACGTTAAAAGTCATCGGTGCTCATTCTTTATTCGCCACCTTAACTAAAGAGTATTGCAAACTGTTACTGACAGATCGAGGAAGAAAATGACAAGTGACGCTTTAGACCTATCAAACTAATTTACGTCTCAATTGCCAAGAATTTGGCGTAGAAAATCTTAGTTCAACTGAATTCAGCTGAAGATAGCTCTTATTTATTCCCGTCTCTTTCTTACTTCATTAGAAGGACAAAGATAGCAATAACCTTAATTACGTTTGGCTAGTGCACAACAGAGAAATGTTTTTTCAAATCTAAGGTTCTAAAATACTACACATATATTTGTTGATTATTCATCAGTTCATCACCTACCAATTGCACCATATATTTTATCAATCTCAAAAAACGAGGTTTAAAAAAACAGAGATATAGAAGTCACAAATTGCTTCTTTTTGTTGAATTAATTTTGGAAATCCCCAAATCACGTCCTATTTACACTCAAAGATATTAAAGTATTATTAAGATTTTTCGCCAAATCTGACGTCCATTGGCAATTCAGATGATCCTCAAAGATATTAATTCGTATTCACACCCACGTAGCTTAATGCATCATTTAGCATAAATATGTCAGAAATCGGAGCAAACCACAGATTATATTCTACAAAAAACCATCATTCCTCACTTTAGACAAATACAGAAAACTTTGTCACCTTTTATCTGATATTAAAACCTGATAAATTACAACTCGTTTCTATTGTAATAGAGACAGATACAACGTATTATGCGGATCAACTTTTTGAACCCATATATCTAGCCCACGGAACTCCCACTTTGACATGCTAAGTCCGAAATTTAGAAAATATCACCCGGATCTGTCCATATATTGTTACGTTCGTTATTCTACGCATGTGGTCCATAATCTCTTTATAAGTATTATGTTATCATTACACTAGTGTATATCATTCTTTAACAAAATGGCTGCCGCCTACGCCTGGGCGCTTCTTTTCATACAGAAATGACAATTTATTATAATTTTCTCATAACGTTATACGCTATGGTAGCTGCCTTGTGCGTGTTCAATGCAGGTTAATATTATTATTTAGAGGTCGACAATGGACTATTTTTAAATGTTATATTACTATTACTTAATAAGAAGTCAGTTACATCTATTAAGTAATGTGAGAGAGGAAGATAAGTTATGATTATGTCAGCTATTTATGTTTCCGTTTAAGTTACAAAGTTATAGTGAACGACCATATTTTGTAACATGACTCTTCCTGCTCTAAACTGAACCCAAACCTAATCACAACAACTCTAAATTCAATTCATACAGGGCTTGTCATCATCATCATTTCAGCCATAAGACGTCCACTGCTGGACTTAGCCCTCCCCCAATTTGGGGGGCTTTGCCATAATCACCATGCTTGGCAGGCGGGTTGGCGATCGCAGTATAGTGGTAAAATGCATAGAGAACGCTGCTGCCCATTCTCTAGTAAGTCCCTTAGTCGCCTTTTACGACACCCACGGGAAGAAATGGGGTGGGGGGGGCTTGTGGCTTAGTAATAACAGCAGCACGGGTCGATCGGTCAGGTTTAGCTGCACTTGCGACGGTTGGCATGTGAATGGGTGACCATCTTAACATATGAAGACCCCCTTTTTAGGGTTCCGTTGCCAAATGGCAAAAAACGTAACCCTTATAGATTCGTCATGTCTGTCTGTCTGTTGGTCCGAGTATGTCTCAGCCATTTTTTTCCGAAACTATAAGAGCTATGCTGTTGAAACTTGGTAAGTAGATGAACCGCATTAAGATTTTCACACAAAAATAGAAAAAAAAACAATAATATTTGAGGTTCCCTCCTCTCCCGCTCTGGGCGGAGCGGGAGCGTAAGACTTTTACTGACTAAAACCCACCCGTGTTCCTTCAGTTGCCTATGCCAGGGCCAACGTAACTCATTCGAACAGATCCACGACCCTGGCTGGAATAAGACCCCTCCGGCCTCCGTGCCTCGGAAAGCACGTTAAGCCGTTGGTCTTGGCTGTCGTATGTGGGTATTTGGCAGTCGTTATGTATCGTCAAAAGTCCAAAATTCTGACAACCAGTATTACTAAGGGGTATTGTTTTACCCATTAAATGGGTTGTGGTGGTCAGATACGCAGTCGCTTCATGTAGAATACTGGTATTCAGCCGCATCCAGTGAGACTAGAAGCTGACCTCAAAATAGTTCGGAAAAGTTGGGTAGATGATATTGATGACTAAAAGCAAGTTATACCTACATTTGCTACAAGTATTAACATTTCTATTCGCAGATCTGACATATTTATTGTCTATTAAACCAACAAACATAAATTACCACTTAAAAAGTCACGGAAACACATTAAACTTCGCGTGTTTCTCACGTAAACCACTCCCGTCACTTTCTTCTTGACCTCACAAAAACATCTTACAGGTCAACACCTCACAAATTACATGCAAATCTGCGTGTTTACCAACATTAATAATGACATTAACATTATCATAATTGCTATCAAAAAGTAACACCTGTGAAAATATTGTGTTACCGAGATTTTGAGTAAAGGCTTGGTTATCGTACACAGAATTTTCAACTCTATATATTGAACCGAGCATTGAGAATCGAACGGAATGCATTCCATTGCATCGGTAAAGGACACTGTTCGATTTTGCAACTGACTGAAATATCCCGTGTGCGAAAAAAAATATCGTACGTAGAATTTTCAACTCTAGATGTTGAACCGAGCATTGAGTGTTCAATGGAGTGCATTCTGACGCATCGATAAAGGACACTGTTCGATTTCCAATTCACTTAAATATACAGTGTGCGAAAAAATACCACAGCGTTCATTTTACGTCCTTGCGACCGTGAACTTACACAGTACGAGCTAGCGCGCGATCTGCCTCATCTACTGCAATGTAGCTACTCGCACCGTGTGACCACTTCATGCGAGTTATCAATGTCCGAGTGGGCCAGTAGCTCGCAGCCTAGTTATTCCAATATTTTTCGTATAACTCGCCATGTCATACTGCAGCAGATCTAGTTTCCTGAGCAGTGATTTGTCAGTGTCATAGCGGTTACTGTCATCGTGACAGCAGCGGTCGAGGCGAGCCGAGCTACCGTCTTTTGCTTCTTTTTTTACAGTGCATACTTGCTTTTCTAATTCATTTAAAACTTTGGCAGAATAGTCAACATCAGTTTTACTTATAATATTTATAAAACTTTTTACAAAAAAAAAAAAATAACAACCGACTTCCAAAAAAAAGTTTTTATTTTTAACTTTTTAGTTAAATACCCCGCACTAATCTACAATAAATCGCGTTATTCGTTCATTTGTCGCGCAAATACTTAATGCAAATTCAAGACTTATGTGGTTTTCACATGGACCCTATTGTCCAAATGGAACCAAATTAAAATAGGACCATTCGGAAAATACCAACTTTCAAATAAAAAAAAGAATCATCAAAATCGGTTCATCCAGTGAAAAGTTATGAGGTAACAAACAAAAAAAAAAATACAGTCGAATTGATAACCTCCTCCTTTTTTGAAGTCGGATAAAAATAGAATAGAGCGACTGCTTCGTTGCCCTAGTGGTGGTAAGCGTTACTGTTGAGCATGAGGTCCTGGTTACGATTCGCAGGTCAGGCAAAGTGTCATTGGGTTTTTGAAATGTAATGAAATTATTTGCCAGAATATAGGTATTTACTTAACGTGGTAAAATAATGTTAGTTTCACTATACTCGACTTCTACGACTATCAGTCGTGCAAATATTTGTAGTAAATGCATAATCATCATCATCATTTCAGCCGTAAGACGTCCACTGCTGGACTTAGGCCTCCCCCAATTCGGGGGGCTTTGCCATAATCGCCACGCTTGGCAGACGGGTTGGCGATCGCAGTTTGGTGGTGAAATGCATAGAGAACGCTGCTACCCATTCTCTAGTAAGTCCCTTAGTCGCCTTTTACGACACCCACAGGAAGAAATGGGGTGGTGTTATTCTTTACGTCCGGCACCACACGATACGTACATGCATAATAATATCATGAAATTACAAGTCATAAGTCTTTAGTCATACATATTAAAATCACAATAAAATTTACAGGTTTACTTCGTTGATTTGTATCTGGAATTTGTTTGTGTGTTCTTGGTGCCCAGTTAATGGGAATAAGCTTGCCCCCTATTACATGGGACTGAAAAAAAACTCGCGAAAGTAAGTGTCCATTACAACCCTTCGATGAAACAAGGCGTATTGTTATATATGTGGAAAAGAGCTCCTACCATGCAAGTAAACAGAGATAGCAGCTGCCTACTGTCAGACCAGAAGAGTCTCGTACTGTGTAACTCAAGCCTTAATAAGAGTGAAACTGTTACTGACATAAAAGGTGTTATGAATAACGCTTATTTCGCTGTGACAAGTAGCGGGTTGTTCTCACAATGAATCATTTGTGATTTATAGACAACAACTGGATGTGACACGCTTGCATAATTACTGTGACATTTCAAGTTATGTCCGCGGCTGTAATTAAAGAGGAAAAGTTTGTTAGTTTATTTGGTAGGCCTACTCTAATTTGTTTGTCCTTTCACTTGAATTTTATGACTATGTTATGATAAGTAGTAATATATGACCGATGTTTTGAAGATTTCTCTGACTTTGTTATCACGTGAATTTTAAAGAGAAAATCAGAGCAGTTGTGGGTCAGTAGTATCGGGTCCGACTTACTAGTAAGGTCGTGAGTTCGAAACCAAGGAGGTACTTTACTTTTTGTATTTGTTTTTATTCGCCACTGCTTTCAAAACGGCGAAGGAAAAGACTATCTTGTAATCTAAAAATCAAAGACATGTGACATGTACCAACCAACACAGGACCGCCTTGGTGGATTATGGCCCACTTCCATTCGCAGAGGAGGCCCTAGTCCTAGTGGAAACATAGGCCGATTATACTATTATGCTAAAGGAAAAAACTGTATCAATTACAACTATTACCTTTCAGTGAAACCAACGTTGTACAAAGTAAATAAAGACTTCTTCACATGTGAATATATTTTAAAGCTAAAAAGTAAAAAAAAAAACATTTTTGTCACCAAACAAAATACCCCATTAATCACAAAAGCCAACATTTAAAATTACAACACTGAAGGAATCTCACGAAAACGACATTCTTTATCAAAATCACTAAAGAATTTGGAAAACCTGTGCGTCGCATTGCTTGCTATGAGCGGCGAGTGCGACACTTCACACCTCGGTGCTCATTAATTCCGGAGATCGCCGAGATCGAGACGAAAGTATCCGAGTACTTCGAGTTTCGCGCACTCCGGTTCACGTTCAAACGAGCCGCCAGATCCTATCGGAATGTCGAGATGCCTCGGCCACTGAGCTTTTGACACCTCCTGCAGATCCGTGCCAGTGTCCGAATAAATATGAGTAAGAGATAAACTTTAGGTCTGCCCTTGAAGTACCGCGGCGAAGTCAACTTGTGTCAGAGTGTGTGCTTTATCTATGTTTCAAAGTACAGACGCCAGCACGCAAAGCTACTACTCTGTCAAACTTCTTTAATAGATTTTCAACTTTATCGTTAAATTATTAGGATCAAGATTGATTAAGAAAATTTGTCAGTTTCGGGTCCCTGGATTCGCTTGCGTCTGTACTTATAAAACAGTTTGATATGGTTTTGAGAGCTTTACCGACTTGGTAGATCGGAAATTGTACAGTACAACCTTATTGCTATTTCCATTGTGGATTTAGATAACTTTATCTAAAGGCCAAGAAGCTGAGGAGTGCAAGTATCGAGCTCCAATCTAAGTAGGCACCGGCTACTATTAAAACTTAGGTTCACGCTTTTTTTTTTTTTTGTCCGTGAATGCCGCCAACCGGATTCTGTGCTACACGAGTCGGTGCGGTACTAATTGTTCGTGAGGTTACGTTTTTAACGCTTGCAAACTTTATTTTTCGAACGTATGTATAACCAGGTCTAAGCGATGCTTCTGTTCGGGGGAGAGAATATGGTGGTCATCATTTTGCTTCCGTTTATGTGCTACTATATTTTATTAGGAACGCTATCGGGGCTATTGTAAAAGCTAAAGCTGTCATCATATTATTGTCCTTGTCCCATGTGGCTAGGCATATCATTCCTCACACAATCCATCAATTTGTTTTTAAAGCTGAATCTCTGTTCACATCAAAAGATCCATACTTATAAGCAGTGTTATCATCAAATATAGAATACAAAATCGGTATCGTAATTAAAAACCATGCACTGATGTAGTAAGGTCATCTTGCTTATTTAAGACATTCCCAGGGGCCACATACGTGTATTCATTATTTAATTTAACAAAAGTAATTCTAAGCAACTCCCTTTCTATGTTATGTGAGTAAACTCTTTGTGGTCTCTCTCTCTCCAACCTAATTATGATATTGCACATTTTCCGATACTAATTAAACCTTTCTTTGTGGTACAGGTGAAGGCGGCGGCGGCGGGGGCGGGGGCGCGCGGCGGTGCGCGCGCGATGCGGCGTCGCCCGCGCACGCACCGCCGCCGACGCCCACCCCAGCGCCGCACGCGCCCGTCAAGAGCGAGCGGCTCAGCCCGCATGACTCCAACGCATCCAGGTACGTTGTAGAACAGAAGATTACACTAGCTACTGAATCTAGAAGATAGGTGCCATGGAAATGTCCTCAAACCTAAATAAAAGTCACATTTGATATATGTAGGATGGCAATGCTATGAACAAGAGCAAGATCAAGGATCTTTAACATGACCCTTAAGCATTAACCTTTTCTGCAGTGCGTTGCACTTGAAGGCTCGCAAAATTTTCTCCTACGTTCTAATGAAGAGAAGAATGAATAAAATAAATCAGGCCAGAGAGACGAATTAAATTCTATCAAAGCAAAGCTGGCGCTGTAACGACTCCGATGGGTGCCTCGTGCCTGACACTAATATCATCCCCAATACAACGAACTAAGCTTAATTTAACCCGTACAGCAGAACTGCAGCAGCAGTGGCCTGTTGCAGAAAACTATTAATGACCAAAGACCAAAAAGACTAGGACTAAAAAAAGTTCCACAGGCCACTCTTCATCTTCTAAACTTTCATTCTCCTCTCACCACCAGGTCCCGCAGCGTGACTCCCTCAACCTCATCGTACCCTGGTACCCCGCCCGAGCGCGGCAGCCCGCACGCACCCGCACCGCCAGCGTCCGCACACCCTCCGCGCAACTACTCCGACATCATGCGCTCGCTCGCCGCGCGGTACAACACGCACAATAATAACGAGTAAGTACTAAAACAACGTGACTCCATCCACCTCATTGTACCCTGGTACTCCGCCCAAACAGTGCAGTAAATAAAATAACTCTAAGAAAGCGCGCCATGTTATATAAATCTCCTAGGAGGTCAGTGCTTTCAAAACGGTGAAGGAAAACTCCATGAGGAAACCGATATGTCCTAGAACCAAAAACAACCTGGTCTGGGCCCGTGTGGTGGAAAAAGTCACACTCCCTCTCATAGAGCGGAGGCCTGTCTCCCAACAGTGGGAACAATATAGGCTGATTATGCTAAGATTTTACTATAGGTAATAAACCAAGGCTCTCGCAATTAATCCAAAAAAAAAATGGGCAAGTGACATTCTGTCAGCGATAACGATGAAGGGAAAAATCTAAAATGTAAGGGACTGAAGCTACCGAAAAGGTTTTTCGATCCGGTTGAAAGTCATTGTATTGACTACAAAACGCTTTGAAAGATATTGCTACGGCTCTAAGCCCTCTGTAGTATAGTGTAAATAATAATACAGACACCCTCAAAGAGTACATAGTCATATCATAGAGAGTCATACTTCAGCTATAGCTTCTGAAAATGTTAGCAGAAATACTGTTATGAATATAATTTTATCAAAATATTTTAAGATCCGAAGTTTGTACAATTAATAAAACAGAATCATAAAACTCCAATTAAAAACGCAACTGACATAAGAGGCTGAAAATAAAATTAAAACACCCTAATTACACATCTGAATATAATTGTAGACGGATCAAAATTAATTAGAGGCATAAACCACTAATGCAGTTCATTTAATGTCCAAACAGAATAAGCAAATTACACTCTTAGTTTATAGCCCAAATTACGACATTAACCTTGCTTCCATTTTAAATTATTACCTACATTCATAAAGAATTAATACATGTATAGAATTCCTTAGTTAATACGCTGTCGTTATCGAATAATCCATTTCCGATTATCGATTCTTGATTCGATACTCGCATTCATCAATCATTTTTCACACGGTCGGTGTCACAATAGTATGCGACCCGCGGTTCACCGACCGATGCTAGTGATGCCCAACATCGATTAGCATATTAATCGATTTGAAAACTTACGTTTAGTCGACAAATTTACATGATTCGTGAGAACCGAAGCTGTCCGTGTGAACTTATGTTATATTAATGAATTGGTCACCTGCGGTCGCTGAACTTTGTCTATTTTAATTACCAAATACGACAATGTGAGCGCAGGTTGTCGTATCTATTTGCATTCGTAAAACGGAATCTCTAAGTGGTGAATCGTTGGGTCGTATCTTAAAAATGAATAAAACTTCAAGTAAATGTTTGAGCTTACATGTTTTATTTCCCTTGGCTATAATAAATTAAAATGAGTGGTGTACTTCGTAACATCGTTCTCTTATTTATAGTTTTGTCGACTCAATAAAAATATCGCAATCATTTGTCACTTTTCTCCTCAACATCAAAGAATTCTTGAGTAAAAACTAAACGTATAATAAAACAGGGTGTAAGATGAGGTAATAAATTGGGTATTTTATTGGGGCCGGGAGACATTAACTTCTAAACAGATATTCATTAATTTCCATCACATAACATCGGAATTGTTTTGATAGTGAGATAATTATCACTGGCCCGTTGAATTTATGGACTCAAATAAATTTGCATAAATATTGTGATTGTCGTCTTTCATTAGTTTGTCGATTTAAAATAAATTTGATTTGTCGAATATCTACAGTTCTCACGTCTTCATTTCTCTCGTGTTGTGATGTGTATCAATAATACATATTCAGTTTTAATTCATTCAAGCAATACTTAACGAGTACAAATTGTTAAATTAATAGGTAAAGCTTAGAAGTAAAAGATACTAAGTAAAAGGAACACGTTAGCTCCTTGGGGCCAGATTAACTACTTGTACAAACAATTTATTTATTTATTACAGAACACCTCACGTGAGAATTAAATAATGAAAATTTTGAAATTGGATATTTATAACTCAATTAAGTCAACATGAGAAACGAAATCAGAATATCATATTTAAGCTCATTAGTAAACCGTTAGAGACTAGCTCACTCGTACTAGACCTTACCCCAGTTTTTGCAGCATAGAATCTTTTATACCAGATATATTAAAAAATACGAAGATCTACAAAGTACGTAGGCGTAGCGTCTACAGACAATTAAGATTGCATCTTTCTTTCCCATAAAGAGTAGGCCCAAGTCCTAACATTCTATAAATGATGTTCTTAGCGTATCGATGACAAAAAGTTCAAACATCTTTGGCCCAAAATTCAGCTACGCGGACTCCGCTCACTGATGCAGTCATAAGATCATCAAATGCACAGGTGACAGGGCTTGCAATGCAGGATGGTAGGTGGGCAATCGTCTGTAGGGAGGTTCCGTATACCGACTTGAGATCGGAGCTGTCCGTGAACCCCCATCAGTGGAGATGGTCTTTGCTACGGTCGACTTAGATTCGAGGCGTATTTAGAAATGTCCAACGCAGCCACGATAACACGAGCCCAGGCGCCAAAATTATTTTGATCCTTGATGTTGTTTCTAATCTTCATCGTTCATTTCCCTGCATTATGACATGAACTGACATTTTTAATCGTCCTCTAACCTTTCCCACTTCTGCACCCAGCTATTTCCACCGCATGAATGGTTTCGGCGAGGTGCGCACCGCAGCGCCTGCGCAGGACGCGACCGACGCGCCCCTCGGCGGTCTGTTCACGAAACTGGCCAGCAAGCAGGGAGGCCCGCCTAGACTGCCAGCCTTCCCTGTCATGCTGGACATGAGTTCTACTAAGGTAAGCAACATTTTGAAAAAGCCTTAAACCTAGCCTCCCTTTTTTTAAAACGATCACATTTTAATCTCCGTTTCAACCTGTCAAAATACCTTCAGTTTACCTATTTTTGACGTTGATTGTCCCTGAGCTGAAATGGCGCCTAATAATGAACGTAAAAACGCCAATTCCTATACTTATAAAAGCATAGGAATTGGATTTCAGTTCTCAGGCGTACATAAGTTTGCTACCGTGGTCCTGGCATATACGCAACTGAAGGAACACGGGTGGGTTTTAGTCAGTAAAAGTCTGATGCTCCGCTCGGAGCGGGAGACGTCATTTGATGATTTCCCAGCCACAAAAAAAAGGCATATCTAAGTTTAAACCATCGAGGTTTCTGCAAAGCCGAACTTTTTTAAGTCCACATTTGCAACGGACGTTAAAATATTGTGGCAAGATTTTTACGCGCACAGGATCTCCAGCGCAATGCTTAGCGCCTAGGGTTAAAATAGAACTGTGTGTTTTTTCGACGCACTGGGATGAGAGTGCTCTGTAGGATTCATAATACATACTCGGTTCAACACCGAAATTTTCAAATCTGGTGCGCTATTTTACCGATGAACTACTGCTGAACTCGGAGGCTTTTCTGTATGAAGCATTTCAGCAGATCTTAAGCTTATTCTAGTCTAATTAAATGTTCAATTTGTTCAATACAATCGGTGCTTAAAATTAACACAATAGAGTAAAAATTCTGAGGCTCCCTTCAAAATAGAACTTTATTATTTAGGAAGCACGAAACTAATTTCGTTATGTTGTTTATGTTAGAAGGAAAATAGTTTATTTGAACTTTTGAAGCAATTTAGGATTGTCGTATTATATTTAAGTTGAAAAAGTATTGTGGTTTCTATTACCCTTATATAAATGAAACATAACTTTCTTTAATTTGAGATAATAAGAAGCAATTTGGCTACTTTTCTAATATTCAATTTTTAGTTTAATAAGTATATTTGAGTCCCAAACAGGAAGTTCCAAATCATAAACAATTGTAAAAGATACGTTACATAAATCCCTATAATTATTTCCAAGCTATTTCTTAAGATAATTATTTTTTAAGAAAAAAATACAGTTTCGTATTTATTACTTCATAATGTACGTTACTTAAGACAAGGCCACTGCCCCTATGAAATAATTTACGCTCAGATGAGTTTTCATTTCAAAAGAGTCCATTTGTAATTCATATTAATTATATACACAAGTGCTCACTGACCTTCCTGTTTTAATTACACATCATACACCGTTTCATAGTTCACGGCTGTGATTAAAATGTCTCGTAAAATTCATAAGGCGTTATCGCGGGACGCATCTCCATCGAGCGAGCCTCGTTTATGTTAATTTGAACCTCTTTAAAATCATAATGCACGGTGAGCACCTCGCTTCCTTTCCAGTAATAATGGACGCAATTAAATCTGATAAGGCTCACGACCTTTACACTTCCTTCGGTGCTGCATAGACATAGTGGAGAGAGTGTTAATTGCCGTTCGTCTGCAGAGCGTGCGGTACGCGCACAATCGGCAGGGTAATAGTGCTGCCCCGCCCCCTGCTCGCCAGCGAACCGACTCGACTCGACTCTCCACTGTAAAAGGAACTGGAGCTGCACTAATTGGCCGCGGCACGCGCCGCGCATGCGCGCCGGCTCGCCCCGCGACACGCTAGTGATGGGATGTGAAATCGAAACACAACTCGACTTCAAAATTAGTTGACTTTTTGCACACGAGTGCAATAAGAGACACGATAAAATTGCAGCGCGGAATCATAACAGTTATTCGATTTCGACTTTCTAGCTAAATTGCAGCGACATAAAGTGATCATCACGTGTTTTTTCGTAATTTCATATGATACGCAATCGAGATCAAATTGGCTTCGGGGCGTGATTTGTTACATTTCTCTTTACGGTTAAAGCGATCTATAAATAGTAGTTTAAATTTATTTTCACCTATAAAGAGAAACAGGGGCGACGCGGAAATAAATCGGTAAGATTTATGGCGGGTGCTCTGCTTCAGCACGTAGCCGGTGCTCCGGTAGGCGCGGGCGGCCGCGTGCGGTCTATAACAGCCGTGTTCATTTCACGCGCGCGCGCCTCCGTCTGAATTTTATTCGGAATTACCCTGCATTCGCCTTTTTTAGTACGCGTGGCAATTAAAAAAGATAGATTGCAATTTGACCCGCGGGCGCGGAGCGTGACGCTCAGAACGTTATTATGATGAATGCTCGCCACTTACGATACGAGAGTGCTCTCGATCAGATAATAGCCCACTGGCTCGCCTTTCATGTTTGCTTAACATTGTACTGTATGCGCCGCTTGATGGACTTCTGAGTAATTGAGTTTTTTAATATGAAACCGGCTTTTAGATCAAGTTTGGAGTCCATCTAACATTGAATGGTTAAACTTTGAATCGTAAACAAATACATGGTACTTCTATAAGACTTTTGATAAAATTTTAAGCAACCAATATTATAAAAACTTTTTTCCTTGGGCAATTTTATCCAGCACACCTAACCACGTACATTTCTCCACAGACCCTACTAGCAATATCACGGGTCGGTCGAGGTGGGAGGTCGCGTCGCAAGCGCAACGGCGCAGGCGCACCTGAGCACTCACCGCTCGACCTATCAGCGGCCGGCGAGAGCGCGGCCAAGCGCGCGCGTCTGTCCGCCAGCCCTAGTACTAGGAGTGACAGCGATGAGAGGGACAGGGTGTCCAATGATGGTGAGTTTTGTTTATATTAGCTTAGAGTGTCAGCCAAAGAGGCCATTCACGGTTTCAAGCGACGCGACTAGCGTCAAGTGTCACGCGCTTGCGTCTTTTGTCACATGCTTAAAACAACTTATTTCATTTGACTTTCTTCACTATCGCGAGACGCGTGTCGCTTGAGTATATAGCTCATAGCTAAGTGGCTCATCAGCCACTCAAAATAGGCTTCAGCAGTGTCATCAATGGCTTAGGTTTCTGCTAACCATCTCACCATAGAGACTTCGTGGTAGATTCTTGAATCCATGATGGATATGGTCCTCGGCCTCAGTTTCCTAAGTAGAAGCTCTTTTTTCATCACACATGTTTTTTTTTTAAATCAGCATGTTTTTGTCGGGACTTGGTTGATTGAAATGTCATGTCAAATATCTATATTATTTATTCTTATAGGTTCTGAATTAAATAAGTCGCGAAATATATTACGAAAGCTTTCAATTTATACATGTGTCAGCAATACAATACCATTATTCATGACTTATAATATGTATAATAATCTTCAACGGCGAACGGATAATATTAATTGTCATAAAATAACAACAGCATCTCTATGTTTACAATAAATCATAAGGTTATTAAAATGCCTAAGTGCTAAATATCAACTAATTATTATAACGTAGTATTGTCATATTACCACATAAGTATTCATTATAAAACGAGACACACGATTATGTGTATATATTAATTTTATGATCAGTCACTAAAGTATAAACCAAGTTTAATGTTCGATTACTTAACTTGATAGACTTAATTTTTGTTTAATTTGTTTTCAAAATGTGATTTAAAGTAGCAATAAATTAAATTTATATGACGTTAATTTTTCCCTTAGATCGTAGTGATGCGCGCGGCGAGTGCCTCTGCGCCGAAGCGCGTGCGCGGCTCTCCGCCTGGTCCGTCGATGAAGTCTGCGACTTTATCAATTCCATCGATATCTGCGCCGAATATGCAACGGTAAGTGCACATCACTATTTCCAAATTGAAATGTAGAATGCCTTTTGATTGGTTGACAGATACTATAGAGAGGAGCAAGTGTTATTTATTAATAATAAAACGTAATTTATTTCGATCAATATCGATACAATCTAGTAGATTATTTTATAAGCAGGAAATTGCGTCTATAAATTTTATAACGCGATGTATAACAGGTTGATGAGTAGTAAATATCGCGAGATAGTTTAGCTGAGGGCGTCAATCAGGCTTCATTAATTAATGTGTTACTAAAATATAGTTATATTGCAATTATAATAAATAATAGTTTAAAAAAACTAAAAAACACGCTTCCATGGAAAACCAAACTAAAAACTACAAAATAATGGAAAAAAAGCGTGGGGTGCTTTTAAGGTATTTTTTTATTGATATCAGGCACCCCACGCTTTTTTTCCATTATTTTGTAGTTTTTAGTTTGGTTTTCCATGGAAGCGTGTTTTTTAGTTTTTTTAAACTATTATTTATTTTCTATTTTTTAGGGTATTTCGAATTTTGAGACGTATGTCAGCGTAGTTTGTGACAGTTTTTTTGATGTCCTGGTAACCCTGGCAAGGATAATGGCACAAATTTATGAAATTATTGCATTGTCATCAGTCCTTGACAGGTGTGCAAAGTTTGAATGAAATCTGGTCGTTTAAAGTGGGTCAAAATCGCACTATAAGGAGTCGGTTACAAACAAACATACAAATATACAAACATACAAATATACAAACATACAAGTGAAGCTAATATAAAGCGTGTAATAAGGTACTATTCATCGGCCTTTAAATGCTTTCATCTTTCAAGTCGATACAAATTCGTTCTCGGGGGCAGAGATAGGGTCGATTTACACGCCATCTTTGAAGAAGCGTGCGCTGATAAAATCAATCGTGCAGTTTGAGTAGTGCTAAGGTATAAAATATACTGACAGAACTACAATCTTTACGATTATTTTGTCACTTACTACGCGAGAAAACATGATAATGATAGTAGATACTAATTGTAAAGCTTATTTTTTCTTGATTAAAAAAAAATTTAAAAAATGGTTTAATTCAGGTAACATAACCCATATTACAGAACAAAATTAAAATGATCAAATTATAAATACAATTTCGCACAAATAAATACAAACGAAAAAATAAAATATCAATATACAAACACACAAATTAAATAAATTAAATTCATAATCCACAATTCAAAATCAATCAATAATTAACTCATATTACAGTAGTCTCTTACGTGCGACACTATATGTAACTTGTCTGTCACAGCAGTGTCGCACATAAGGACAGTCCAACCTATTTGCTATCATACTCAGAACGGCATTGGAGCTGGCCTGCACTCTGCGCACAAGAGACGCACAGCGCTTTCGCATGGTCGCATGAAAACAGTCCGTGCGCGCCCATGCGAACATACCTGAAGCGCTGCAGTAGCGAGGCAGCCCCAACACCGCTCTGAAAGCGTTATTAAATTGAATGCGGAGGGTGCTATAACTTTTCTGTGTGTAATTTGCCCACAGGCTGCAGGTGTACAGAGACGTGCAATATGTTCGGAAAAGAGTAATTTTCACTTCATTCGAGCAACGCGGGAACCTGCGGGCTAACATATTAGCTCTTTTAGATAAAGCCCTCCGCTCCCGTTTCAAGTCAGCATGATCCCTGAGGTCAGCTGTAACTATATGCCCTAGGTATTTAAACTGATTTACCCTGTCTAAGGGTACTCTATTTAGACATATAGGTGGTACATAGTCGGGGCATAAAATGGTTACTAAATTATCCTTAGGAGATAGACATACATTATCGCAGACTTTTCTTTTAACTCTTTTAAGATATGTATACAATTCCGTGATACATTATTTTGATCAACGTCGCATTTCGAGCAATGTTTTTCACGACATCATTAATTTTTTTTTTTAATCCCGGCTTTTCTCTACAAAATACGCATAGGTGAATACTTATAAACGTTCCAGGAAAAGTCTCTTAATGAAAGTGAAAACGGAATCAAAATCGGTTGCGTGGTTTAGAAGACGTAAGCGGCGAGACAGACAGACGAACATAACGACTTTATACTATTTAGAGAAGCTACACTCAATAATAGTAAATAGATAAACTTACAATTCCGACCGTATATTAATCGCCCGTAGATACAAGTTCCGGCCTAACAATAGAGACGTGCTCGTCACTACAACAAAACGTCACTCCGTCACGTCGACCTATAACCATGATTACTAATATAATCATTCACCGTTCCGCACCATACCACCAGTTTACCAAGACCCATCATGACCATACAACCTCCATACATCGATATACAAACTGAAGTGTATAAAAAACTGGCCAAGTTCAGTTACATGTTTGAATATTTGTACCCTTCTTTTTATAAAATTTTAATTGCGTACCGCGGTGAAAGGGACCAAATAAAACAAGAGTATTGAAAAAGAATCATAACTTGCTTTAATTATCCGGAGGCTGGTGTTATGTAAGTTTATCTTTGTTAACGTACCTTTCTATAGCTACCGCGTTTCGTCATAATAAAAGGAGTTTTAATTCTCATTTGTTAAAAAAAAATCGTAGATGGTTTAAGTGTGTTGTGCTGGTAAAATTTCGTACTACTCTTAAAGTAGTTTCAGTCACTATTTATTTATTTAAACTTTTCGCACACAAAAAAAAGGTACAAAGGCGGACTTAATGCCTTAGGCATTCTCTACCAGTCAACCAAGGGTGGTGAAGAGATTAGATGGCAGGTGCTTTGATTGAGAGGAACAATAGTGAAAAACGTATAATAATGAATTTCAAACTCAAACTCAAACTCAAAGTCTTTTATTTGTGGTCATAGGTTAACAAAGATGGTGCTTAATATTAATAAATGTATCACTATGTCCTGCTATTAAAGCGTACAAATATTAGGTTTAAGTATAATCTACATAAAAAACATTAATCTTAAATTATAATTATTTAACTCTATTCTACTTTATCATCTAAATTATCTAATGTTATCGTCTAAGTATTCTGACATAGTATAGTAAGCCTTATCTAATAAAAATATTTGCAATTTTTTCTTAAAATCTTGTAAATCTACTGTCTTCAAAATTTTTATAGGTAATTTATTATATATTCTTGTTGACATACTAAAAAAACTCTTGTCAAATAGGGCAGTTCTGTGAGGTAGCGAAGAAATCTTTATAGCATTCCTTACAGATTGCGGTTTTGCAAACAGGTGTTTGTTCGTTTTGACAAAAATCGCTACCTCATAAATATATAAACATGTAAAAGTCATAATTTTTAACTTCTGAAAGAAAGGCTTACATGAGTCTGGTACATGAATATTTGCTATAGCACGCACACATTTCTTTTGTGCTTTAAATACGTACTCTGTATTAGTGGCGTTTCCCCAGAATATTAAACCATATTTAAGGGTTGATGCCACATATGCATGGTATGCTGTCAGTACTGCTGATTGGTCTACTACTTTCGTTAATTTATACAAGGCATACGAATATTGGTTTAATTTTTTACATATTGTATCAATGTGTGTTTGCCATTTCATATCATTATCAATCCAGAGACCCAAAAATTTAGTATTATTAACTTCTTCAATATGTGTCCCATCATATTCTATATTCAAAGAGTGTTGTATTTCTTGTGGGTATGTGACAATTTTTGTTTTATTTAGGTTAATCACTAAATTGTTTCTTAATAACCATTCTATAACTAGCTTAAGAGTAGTATTAATAGCGGACTCTAAGGAATTTAATTCTTTTTCTGTAAAGACGACGGTGCTATCATCGGCAAAGAGAATCATCGGATGTTCTATGGCTTTAGGGAAGTCATTGATATAAATTAGAAAAAGGAGCGGCCCTAGTACGCTACCTTGAGGTACACCGAATTGCACTTTCATGTAATTTGAGTGATAGCTTTGTACTGTTCTACTCAGTGGACATATGCTGTCTATTTCAACCCTTTGATATCTGTCAGTTAAATATGATTTTAATAATTTATGGACATTGCCTCTAATTCCGTAAGCATTTAATTTAATTTATCTAAAAGGGTTTTATGATCCACATAATCGAACGCTTTAGTCATGTCCATGTACAGTGTAGCAGTAAGAGTTCGATTATCTATGTTGTAATATATAGGTTTTAAAAGGTCATGTATAGCCATATTAATTGATTTATTTCTTCTGAAACCTTTTTGCTCTTGTGTAAATAAATTATGTTTTTCAAAGTAGGAGTTAATAGCTTTGTAAATAATTTTCTCGATAATTTTGGAAAAAATGGGAAGTAAAGATACCGGTCTATAACAAGCAATGTTTTCTTTATCGTCTTTCTTAAAGAGTGGTTTAATAACAGATCTTTTTAGTTTGCTTGGAAAAACGCCATGTTCTAAACATAAGTTTATGATATGGCTAAGGACCGAGCTTATAATAAGTGCTACTGATTTAATTGCCGATGTAGTGATATTATCATAACCAGAACTATGAGTGTTTTTAAGGGATTTAATTAACAAAAAGATGTCGTACGGAATAACAGGATTCATGAATAAAGAGTGAGGTGAACTGTGATTATTACTTGTATCTATTTTAAAATTTTGTGGCGTTTCATTTAAATTTACCGAAGAGTTTATTTTATCAATATCATTATCAGTATTAGTAGCATTAATAAAAAAAGTATTAAATTCGTTGGCAATGTTAACAGGGTCTGTTATTATACGGTTATTTACTTTTATTCGTGTTATATATTCTTTTGGCAAATTTGTCTTACTTGCATTAATTATTCTCCATGTGGCTTTCGATTTATTCTCTGCATTTGATATATAATATAAAATAAAATTATAAAAAAAAAATATATAAAATAAAATTATAAATAAGAGAAAAACACTAGTACTAAAATAGATTATAAACTAATTATACACATACATATTTGCTATAATACATACTTATAATATATATATAGGTATATATAAATCTACAGATACAAATTCAAAGTAGAGAAGTGTAGTGT
Organism: Aporophyla nigra; assembly: GCA_947507805.1. NCBI lineage: Eukaryota > Metazoa > Arthropoda > Insecta > Lepidoptera > Noctuidae > Aporophyla > Aporophyla nigra. The sequence goes on from OX382305.1 coordinate 7,142,244, forward strand.
AGTGTGTGTGTGTCACTATAATTATATAAATTCGATAACTCCGGCAATAAATTGTGGATAGGCGCTTTTGCGATCCGGGAAAAAATCTGATCTAATTTTAGCGTTGATTTTTTATTATAACTATACATAGTATGAAGAGCTGTGGTGGTATCGCAGTGTCCCAGTGATGTCGGCCTCGACTTACTAGTTGTAGGTCGTGGGTTCAAACCCAGGCAGGCGCATTACTTTGTGTAAATAATTTTATCACCACTGCTCTCAAAACGGTGGAGCAAAACATCGTAAGGAAACCGGCATGTCATAGAACCAAAAATGCGAAGTCATGTGACATCTACCAACTCGCACTGAGCCCGCGTGGTAGATTATGGCCCACTCCCTCTCACCAACAGGAAGCCCGTTTCCCAGCAGTGGGAACGGTATAGGCTGATTATGTTATTTGAACATGACTAAATAACAAAATGACACAAAGTTAATACGCTGTCTACTAAAACAAACAATATAAATGAGAAAACATTTAATTAACTTCCAAAGTCTCTAACAAACGACTTCAAATCATCGTAATATCTAAAACATAACAAAACATAAAATTTTCGCGACATAACACCGTGTCCCTTTGCAGTATTTATTGTAAGTTTCTGCGTAATATTGGTTCTGTGTCAAATTCATTATTGCACGGTCTTTGGTCGGTAATAAACTCGAGATTCTATTGAGTATTAGTAATGTTTACAGCTTTAAGTAGCCAAGGCTTATTGTGAACTGGCTGTGTCACCCGTCTTCAGGAGTACTTGCATATTTATATTGTAGTGTTCTTTAAACTGTTGAAATCTATCTAGATTTTAAGAATTTAAAGAAAAAGTTATTTAATCTACAACAAACTGTCAAATGAAAAGATTAACTCTGGTATTGAGGGAAGTAATAAAGTAATAACTGTCCTCTCTATCTTTAACCCAGATCCAGCCTGTCCCTTGTTGCCCTCCCTCAGTGATCGCCTAAGCCGAGGTTCGAACCCCCCTCGGGGTTGCCCTTAGGACTTTCGCTTTAGTTTTTTAAGTTTACATATGGCCCGGCTGGAGTTCTAAAAAGTTTAGCTTTTTAGAAATCGCCGGGCGAAAATCCGTTTAAGTAGTAAAAATCTTTTCAGGATTAACTACGAGATGTCACACAAAAAAACAACCTCTCTATCTTCCCATACCTATTAACACTGTCATTTGAAACCATTGTAAAAGCCAATTTATTTTTAAAGAGTAACCATGGATTTTCTGACGGCTCTTCTCCACAGGAATCAACAAATTGGACGTTTCATAAGTGCCCATGTAGGTTTGAGTGAAATAAAAATATTTTGATTTGATTTGATTAATTGTAAATGTTGTTTCTTAAGAAATAATAATGCTTATTCGGGGGACTGAGGTAAACCTTATGAGAAAACTTTAAATATTAATGTGGAGTATAAGAGTAGGGAAACCAAAGAAACTATGGATAGACTGTGAAAAATGATTCGGATAGAAATATGATATGAATACCCAGAAGACGACTAATAGAGAAGTATTGAAGAAAAGACGTTTTATGCCGATCTCAACTAAATTGGGATATAGGCCAGAGAATGATGAATGGCCTTCGAAGAAAACGTTATCATCTTCTTGAGTTTATTCCACTTTATTTATTGTATTCTCCCATATATGCCCCCATTTTTTTTTCTGGATGGGAAAGCATCACATGACTTCTCCCGCTCTGGGTGGAGTGGAAGGGCGTGTCAGACTTTTACTGACTAAAACCCACCCGTGTTCCTCCAGTTGCCCATGTGTCCATGTGCCAGGGTCACGGTATCTCTTTCGAACAATCTCGCGACCCTGGCTATATAATTATATGCCCCCATTAGTTGCCCTCCAAGCCGTACGTAATATCCATCCACATTGAAACTAAACACTTTCGTATGACATTCTCAACATTTGAAGAAGACATTCCCAGAAATATAACAACTGAGACACACAGCATACTTAATCTGAAAACCTATTAACATATGCATAACTACAAACAAGAAGTCAAAACAACCAACATAAACCGATCTGCCATTAAAACGGATATAAGTTAACATGAACAAGCATATTGTTATAAAACATTTCTATTAGCTGATTGAGTAATAAAATAAACATCGCTTTCAGGCGGCGCTTGCGCACAATGAGTGCCGTGACGCGAATCATACCCATAATATTGCCCTATTTAGGGCTGTGCCATGTAAAGTATAGGGTTTACTTGTTTTTCGTCTGGTTTTTCTTTCAACTTTTTCGATGGAAAACAGTATGGTTGCCTTTATAAATTATCATTTTCGCAGAGACGTCCACTGCTGAACGTAGGCCTCCCCTGATTTGGGGGTTGTCATAAACGCCACACTTGGCAAGCAATCACAGAATGTTGATAGAATGCATAGAGAACACTGCTGCCCATTCTGTAGTAAGTCCCTTAGTAGCCTTTTACGACACCCACGGGCAAAAATGAGATGGTGCTGTTCTTCTGGCACCACACAGACCACAATGATTGTTATAAAAGGATTATTGCACCTACAATATATATATTGTCTTCTACACATGACTAAAGTCAATGAAAAAATGCGTTTGTTTTTTTTTACGAAGCAAGCGATAAATGTAGAACCTTGAACCAAAAATTTCTTCTAAGAAAAACCAACGAGACATAATTTTCATACAAATATTAACTCCTCAACCAAAGTTCCTTGTACACGACAGCCCTAACTGCGTGCATCACATTACACAACAAAGTATAATGCACAAAGCGTCGAGCATGGCATTGCATGCATTATGACAATGTGAGGCAACAAAGACGTGGGAAACGAGCTGAAGATTTTAAATTTCCATAATATTTGTATCGCGAAATTGTGTAATGTTGGTGAGCGGGAGCGACACTTGCCCTTATTACATACAGGTATGAAGAACTAACAATGATTTAGTTGATATACATTATCGGCCTGTAACGTTCCCACTGCTGGGACACAAATCTCTCCATGAAAGGGAGTGGGCTGTAATCCACCACGTGGGGTCTGTGCGGGATGATACGAGTAGATGTCACATCTCTTTGAATTTTTGGTTGAACGTGCCGTTTCCTCAAATTGTTGTCCTTCACCGTTTTGACAGCAATGGTGATAAATTATTTACTCAAAGTATAGCGTCTGACTGGGTTCGAACCTACAATTCGTATGAAGCGACCTTAGCACTGAGCCACCACTTCTCTCATTGGTTGAAATGCTTAACTGAAATTAGGGCATTTTAATTAGAGCACCATAAATATAATGTACTTTTTTTTTTAACTTGGCTCATGTACACTTCCGTTAATACAACTGACAAATGACAAAAAAAAGTTTTCTAAATTCCGTTGAAATACCAAGTCGTAATTCGATATTTAAATCACATAAGCTCATTCATGCAAATACTAAAATAGCAAATACAAATACATCGAAATACCTATGCTAATGAGACGGGTCAATAAATTCACACACATGATACCATGCACTAAGGACGTATACGATGTCATTGTAATTTTAAAACAAGACTCCCCACGCGCATGTCGTGACGTCATTAAATAGTAGAAATGACACATCGTAACACATTCTCCATAGGAAATAACCTTTGATGCCTACCTTAGGGATAGGCTTAAACAGACTTATATAATAAATGCTTAGAATTAACGTTTTTGTGAGAAGTTTAATTCAATTCACTTCTTAAAATCCTGTCGCATACTACTGTCCTGTCTCACATATTTTGTACCTTTTTCCTAAATATTTTGACAAATTAGTAGTAGGTATTACCTTAGGGATAGGCTTAAACAGACTTATATAATAAATGCTTAGAATTAACGTTTTTGTGAGAAGTTTAATTCAATTCACTTCTTAAAATCCTGTCGCATACTACTGTCCTGTCTCACATATTTTGTACCTTTTTCCTAAATATTTTGACAAATTAGTAGTAGGTATAACGATTTTTAGGGTTCCGCACCTCAAAAGGAAAAAGCGGAACCCTTATAGGATCACTTTGTTGTCCGTCCGTCCGTCCGTCCGTCCGTCTGTCAAGACCCTTTTTCTCAGGAACGCGTGGAGGTATTAAGCTGAAATTTATATTAAATACTCAAGTCTACTGTCCCTTGGAGCTGTGAAAAAATCAAACTGCTAAGCTAACGCAATCAAAAGATATAGCCGTTATGCCGCAAATTTCCGCAAATTTTGAAACTCGCAAGGGAATCAAAACCTAAAGGGTACTTCCAGTCTATCTAGAATTTTGAAATTTGGTACGAAGCAACGTCTCATAGCACAGATAAAGGAAAAATTGCGAAAACCGTAAATTTTTAGTTACATCATATAGTAAACAGAACAAAACACAAACAGAAATAAAACCAAGCCAAGAAACAGAACTACGACTCGATTGTCGTGATGGGTGAACTTTTACTTATATACCTACAGGTTTGTACGGAACCCTCGGTGTGCGAGTCCGACTCGCACTTGGCCGGTTTTTTTTTACGATTGGAACAAAAGACTCATTCGCTTGTTAAATATGCTCACCCCAAATAAATTAATAGTCAAAACCTATTTTACCGACACGTTACGTTTTGATCGACATCGCGTAGGTCAACCTTTGAGGTTGTCTGTGGCTACCTTAATAAATTAAAAATAATTAATTATAAATTAAAGCCTCCAGCCATGGCTTAAAAACTTACAACTAGAGCGAACTCTCTAAGGGCATCCGTTTGTGGGGTTCGGCCCTCGGCTTAGGCCATCGCTGGTAGAGGGCAGTAAGAGACGGGTTTGATCGGTATGAAGAAACTGCACATAACTAATGCACAAAAGTTTCATAAATTTATTTTTCCAATTCAGTCCCATGTTCGTCAACCAATCCAACACTGTATCACACAAAATTACGGTAGCAATATCGGATTACCAAATGATTTATATGCAGAAGTGTCGTGGCAACTGAATTAATTGTTAGCCAGATAATAATATCGTTTAACCAGCAATGATTAATGTTTTTGTAGACTTTTGTAGGCTGGTAAATAGTGATTTATTTATAGTTTGCAATAAACGTCAGTTACTGGTTTAAAACAATACCCTAGTTTGTGTTGATGGTCGTTTGGTAGTCTCTGGTCGGAAATCAGACTTGGCTGTATGGGCTCAGCTCCCTTTGCCTGTCCCAAAGAGGGACGAAAAGAACCAAAAAAAAAAAAAAGTCTCTGGTCAGTGTTGTTCGAATTATTAAGAAAATTTGAAATTAGAATATCGTTGCTAAGTGCATCACATAAGACAACAGCTTTGTCATTTGTTTTTTTTTTGTATTTTAAAATGTTTTTTATAGTCCGAATGCTTATTTTAAGGAAAGAAACATTGGGAAAAAAGACAAATTGGTTGAAATGAAATGAAACGTTTATTTATGTTAGACAGTTTCACGTCAAAATTTTGTGGGTCAATATTGTGAAATCACATCAAATATTGAGCTTTTTGGTAATTATGTAAAACCACCAGTAGAATTATGCTGCTTTATGTAGATATCATAATATATTGTTTACATAAATATTATGCAATATTTACTTTATTAAAAGCAACAACCGTGTGAAAATGCGTTTCGGTCAATTTCGACTAATTTGAATAATATTAATTGCTAATAAATTAATTCTAACACGACTTTTATAACTTATAAAATATTAATTAGGAATCTCCCGCCGTTTCGCACTACAACCTCATTTCTGTCCCCTAGGGCGTGAAACTTGAGAAAATATAGAAAACTCATGAATATATTTCAATAAAATAATTATTAAATTATAGTAATGAATAATTCAGTGTAGCTGCATGATGCCTCAATTAAAATAACTACAAGCGGAAACAATATTGATGTTCAAATTTTTACGATAGGCAATGATTCTAAACACTGTTCGGTGGGTACAGATCCGGGAAACAAGGTACTTAACTGCCAATATAAACAGCAGGCAGTTCCATAAAACTACCACCACAATATAATACCTCAAATAAATTCAATTGAAATTGAAGCTTTTGGATGTCGTGAGCAATAAACAAAGAGACACGCAAACTAACCTGCCCCACGAAATTGTAGATGGCATCGGCTTCTGCCGCGCAACGCGCAACGTCGTACGTCAGTCAATCCGTGCGTTTTCGCAAGACTTCGTGCGGGACGCAGCGCTCACACCATTGGTAACTAATGCAGTTGACACCGAACCTATCACGTGGATCTTAATAATACTGAAATAATTTATTTATTTATTTATTAAAACTTTATGCACAAGTAAAACTACTGTACAAAGGCGGACTTAATGCCTGAGGCATTTTCTACCAGTCAACCTTAGGGTGATGCAGAGAAAAACATAATAATTGAATTTAGGGTTCAATTGTGACTATTGTTTGTAGAAATAACGGCGTTGATAAGTGCAGGTTTATGGTGAACACTGATTCAAATGTTGCTATTCGAAATCGATAGACTGTAATTGCTCTATACGTGTTCTTAAATAACAGTAGTCAAAAAGTAAATTTAAAAACCCGACTTCCAAAAAAATTTACAATGGGGAAATTTGCTTTTTTTTTTGGAAGTCGATGTCTTTGGTTTTGTACCCCACATAAATTCATAAACCTATGCATACGTGTTTACCTTGCAAACAGCAGTTACCGGAAGTACATGACGAAAAAATTACGTATTATTGCAGCTAACTCAAAAACACAATTTTTAACAGAACATGACTAAATGTATATGGGATCATAATAAGCGATAAGCGTACTCTTTCAAACTAAACAAGACGTTTATAAATTGGTTTATAAATGATGGAGTTCTGAGGTAGCAAACATAAAAATACAACTAAATTGAGAAACTCTTCCTCATTCCGATCCAGGCCGTCCGTTGCTGCCCTCTACCAGCGATACCCTAAGCCGAAGTCCGTATCCCACAGAGGGTGCCTTTAGCGAGTAGTCGCTCTATTTTCAAGTTTTTAAGCCCTGGCTGAAGGTCTTAATAAGGTAGCAACACTTAAGTCCCGGTTAAGAAACCGACAACCTCATAGGTTGACCGGTAAGATGTCATTCCAAAAAAAAAAGTAAAACCTCTTCCTTTTTCAAAGTCGTTAAAAAAATTGGAATTGCTTGGCTTGAAATCTTTTCTTCTAATTCCCCTGGACTAGTTACGAGTGACTGCACTCACAGGTAGCTGCATCGTCCTTGCTCAACCCATTAGGCCACTCACTGCACGCACGCAAAAATAATCCCCATCACAAATCACGCGAACCTCTAATATGACTTGAAATACTTCGATCTAGATGCGCATAATCCTAATTGCGCATTGTCACTTGCGCGGGTGAACCGTCGGATCCTCGTGCGATCGTGACGCAGTGTCGCAATGAACCGTGATTTATACAAATTACCACTGTGTATGCGAAATATATAACGTTTAAATTATAGCAATATTCGATCGGGATCGCTTGCGCACTGGGACAGATTGTGGTGTAATGGCACCGTGTGTAATATTGTTTTCATAATGGTGGCAAAACTGGCAAATGATGCTCTTTGTTGCACCTTTTACCTGAGAGTGATGCTGTGCGTTATTGCGCTACCTGAGTTGTGCACTGATGGACGGTCTGTCGGTTAAATGTATCGAGGTATTTTTCGACGTTACAACAAGTCACATTGAAAATTATTTTGTTCAGAAATCATAGTACTTATGAGGTGGTTCTGATTTTAACCGACTTAAAAAATAGGAGTTTCTCAGGTCAGCGGTTTAAATTAAAACAAAAAACAAAGTTTATTAAAAATAAACAATCGACTTAAAAAAAACACAACTCAAAAACTTAATGACAGTTAATGAAACTTTTTTCTATTATAAGTCATCATAAAATGTCAATTAGACTATATTCAACTATTTTACATATGTTCTGTAAAAAAAAAAACAGGAAATATCAAATTTTAATAGCAACAGGCGGTTAGTCGTTTTACTACCGGTAACTGGACGACATTCAGAGCACTGACGGAAAAAACTGTCAGCACATCAGTTCAAATTATTTTCACCATGAAAATCTTTAGGGTACCCTCTAGTGTAACCAGAAGCAGCATAATATCCCTAATGTGGACTCGAGAGTGGTAGGCTATTGGGATCGGCCGTCACTTACAAGTTATAGGTCGTAGGTTTTGAAATCTGACAGGTCTCAGGTGGTCGGACTTTGTGTAAATTTTTTCATCACCACTACTCTCAAAACGGTGGAGAAAACCATCGTGAGAAAACCGGCACGTACTAAAACCAAAAATTCGCGGACATATGACATCTACAAACCAGCAGTGGTGGATTATGGCCCACTCCCGCTCACAGAGAGGAGGCCTGTGTCCCAGCAGTGGGAACGCGGCTGCTTATGTATATAGGTATGTTATGTCATGAGGGCTTTACTATGGCGTAGATTTTTCTCATTTAAACAACCAGTTTTAAAACACCACACATCTACTGTAAATATATCTATTGCGTTTTCGCAATATAAACAAGAAACACACAGAAAACTCACGACTAATAGAACGAATTTACCGCCGTGTAGAAGATGTCTAAAATACTTGTAAATTACGCACTTTACCTCTCAGCAATACATATCGGTGACTCGGAATTCCGTATGAAAATAAATGAGGCCCGAAGCCTGCGCCCGCGCAATTAGCGGCGAAGCTAAGTGTTTGCGCACGACGCGAGCGTGCGACAGAGGGCGCTGATAAATGACGCATTTGTAACACTATGATAAATATTGTAAGCTTGATTGAGATGAAAGGAGCCCATTAATATAGTGTCGATAGAAGTGCTCTTGATTGTTATACGTTTCGCAAGATTGAAGGGAATTGTTAAGAATATGGCTTCTTCTACTACGTAGAATTTCTTCAGTGAAACATTCTATCTATGGGATAAACAAGCTCTCTAAATTCCGCTTCGAAATCTGTAACACAATATATCTTACTTAGTCTCAAAGCTGTTGTTGCAATTTCACAATCTCGGATAAGGAAATGTATCGCACTGACAATTACTTAAGAAAACCGTTTCAATATATGCAGAGCCTCAGAATGTTAGTAACAAAGAGAAAGGACCTCCAGTAACATTTTCTCGAGCCCTTCTAAGTCGCGGAGCACGTCCACAAAATGCCACACAGACAGTCTATCAGTGCTATTCAAAATCACGTTATTACATCCGTTACTAGCATTTATATCACCCAAAACAAACAATGTTCATCACCCGAAGCCATACACGACTCATACGGCAAAAGCCTCAACTATTGTTAAACAGATTACAAACTTAAACATTCACATGCCAAAACCTCACGTAAAAGAAAATTGCTCCACAATTTCATTCTCTTCGTCATCTGAACTGCAAGAAGAACTTGGTGCTGTCTGAGATGTAATTACTATAATGGGCGTTGTATCGTGATCAGTCGACGTATATTGTTATGATTTTAGACATGAAATCGAAAATGGTCACGGGTCATCTCCATGTGAATACTCGTTGCGCAAAATGATTGGAGCTAACACGATTTCACTTAGAGGTGGGCCGATCAAATGATTCATTTCGATTATACGTAGTCGATTAATCGATCGCCGAAATTAGACTGGCGGATTGAATGGTGCTTGATCGTTTTTGTGAATGGGTTTTTATAATGAATGGAGTTGTTACTTGAATTAAGTGTTATGCTCTGAACATATCATCATTTATCAAATTATCTTTGTCACCTATTCACAAAAATCACTTCTTAATGTAGAGATGGTCCCAAATTTGCAAACTCGTGCCAGATAGTCGATTCCAAATTCGTAATTCGAATGACAGTGATTAGTGGTTGTTACTTCTCCCAACACTACGTTACTCGTCCAAAGACTTTATTACTAGTTTATCAACGTTTGTCACGACATTACGTGAAATGTGGCGAAATTGAGATTTCGTTTTAAGCGAATATAATTTTAGTCTGGTCGTCCAATTACTGGTTAAAAATGTACAGAAGGTTTATGACCACTTCATTTTGTTTTATATCGCATTTCCTTATTAATATTGTCAAAACGCAAGTATTTTTAGTATTTTACTTTTTTATTACCTTTGACTCCAAGGCTTTTCTGATTTATAAGACACTAAAGGAAAACTAGTTCTTAAGATAAAATCTGATGCAATTTCTTAACTGAATTTACATTTTTGTCACTTGTTATGTTCCAGGAATCATTCATTAGTTTTAATTTATTCTGAGTAGAGCTAGAAGGGTAATTAAAACATTTGATAAATTAATCAAACATAATGACTTTATAGTTCTCTAATTTTGAACTTTATTTGATTTATTCTTCCAAATAATTCATGCTTATAAAATATTATTAAACCACGATGACCGACGCAATCAGCAAGATGATCTAGAGAGCAGTCTGTTGTAGCCCAGTGATATCGGCTGCGACTTACGCGCCGGTCATAGGTTCGAACGCAGACAGGCGCTTGACTGTGTAAATGATAGAATCATCTGTTCACATAACGGTAAAGAAAAACATCGTTAGGAAACCGGCATTTCCTTGAACCAAAAATTCGGGATGTTGTGACATCTACCAACCCGCACTGGGCCCGCGTGGTGGTCTACTGCCCACTCCCTCTCACCAGAGGAAGATTATGTCCCAGCAGTGCAAACATTACAAACTGATTCTATTGTTACGCTTATGCTACAACCCTTGTTGAAAACCTAAAGTTATATCAGTTTTGGAACTTTAGTGTTTTTTGTTACTGACACGATCTATCTAGTCTACTCTTGTAATTAAACAAACAGTTTCACACTTTCTATTTGTTGATTCAATAATGATTAATTGCTAAACAACAAAAAAGTCATTAGACCCCGTTTACACAGCACGATAATATTGCTACTTATCGCAACCGTGCCGCTATCGCGTCGTGAGCTGTAAATGCGCTCAATTTATAACACGTCGTGTCAAAAGAAGCGACTATAATTCGGTGCTCTTGCGCACACGATGTACAGACGCCAGCACATCAGGCTATTACAATCTGTCAAATTTCTTTAATAGATTTTCAACTTTATCGCTAAATAATTAGGTTCAATGTTGGTTGGGAGAATTTGACAGTTTCGGGTAGCTTGATGTGCTGGCGTCTGTACACACGGCTACATATTAAGCTATGCATTTTGGCTACAAATCAAGCTATGCATTTCCAGTATAAATTGATCTCACGTTCTTTGGGATTTCCGTATAATGAGGAGGCCAGCTTAAACTGGTAATGTCTAGAATGATGTAGCCGTGTGAACGACTAAACGTTATTAAACTTATTATAGAAATGGTTATCGTAAATATAGTAAAAGACAGTAATGCATAAGAAAATTTGTAGGTTCATTATTTCCAATGGTGGATTAGAAAATTAAAATTAAGTCTAGGTAGGTAGTTTAGTTTCGTAATTATTAATTATTAAGCACGCTTTTAGATGCTAGTCATTCATCAAGAGATAAAACCATCGGTTGCGTTGATATAAATAGCATAATCTGATATAGACCTCCTTTCTGGGAGAGAATATGGGTCATAATCCACTACGCGGGCCCAGTGCGGCTTGGTAGACGCCACATATTTTCTAATTTTTGGTTCTAGGACATGCTGAGTTCTTCACGATCTTTTCCTTCAGCGATTACCACTGAATGACACAGAATGCACCTGGAACCAAAAATTATAAGAATAATTCAACTGTATACCTACATTATAATAGGTTGGGGAAAAAGTTTCTTCGCATTTTTTAAGAAAATTCAAAACATTTTTTAATAAAGTTCATTTACATTTAACTAAAGTATGTAGGTGCCATTTTGTTCGATAACTTTTTGCCATCTTGTAGGTAGGGACATGATCCCATTGCTATAGAAATTTTGGGACTTCTGGTCAAAATACCGCGACAAGTGGTTTTGGCAGTCCTCTCGTGATGTTAACCTGACACTGCCTAAAAAATTCTGAAGAGACCGAAACAGGTGGAAATCTGAAGGTGCAAGGTCAGGACTATATGGCGGATGCATAAACACCTCCCAGCCAAACTCTCTTAATTTTTGTTGGGTGGCTAAAGATGTGTGAGGTCTAGCGTTATCATGATGAAAAATCACACCCCTTCTGTTGATTAATTCCGGCCGCTTTCTCTCAACTTCTTGCTTTAATCTCATCAGTTGTTCGCAGTAGAGTTCAGAATCGATGGTCCTGCCTGGTGGTAACAGCTCATAATGAATAATGCCCTTCCAATCCCACCACACACACAGCATCACCTTGTTGCGAGTTAACCCGGGTTTCGCCACAGTCTGTGAAGCCTGACCGGCCTTTGACCACGACCTTTTTCGCACGTTCTTGTCATACGTGATCCACTTTTCATCACCAGTTATCAGCTTCTTCAAAAATGGTTCGGTTTCATTACGTCGTAATAAAGAATCACAAATGAGTACACGGTTCATTAGGTTTCTTTCAGTGAGCTCGTGAGGTACCCAAATGTCGAGCTTTTTTGTGTACCCAGTTTTTTTCAAATGCGCCAAAACTGTTTTGTGGTCAATTTCCAGTTCTTCAGCTACGTCGTAACTACTGGTATGCCGACCTTGCTCCACTTTTAAAAAAATGGCATCCATTTTATCCGTAATAGGGCGACCAGAGCGACGTGCATCTTTGACATCAAAATTTCCGGATTGAAATCGCTTAAACCAAATTTGTGCTACTCTCACAGACACTACACTAGGTCCATAAACATCGCAAATTTTTTTCGCGGCTTGCGTTGCGTTTTTATACCTTTTTTGTAGTAAAATTTTAAAATGTATCGAATTTCTTCATTAGATTCACTCATCTTGACGGTACGAAAAACAAATGAAAATCACACATTTTCCTAATTTGAATTTGGAATTATGTTCTTTAAAATTTAAACTTTCAATGATACCAAAATCAGCCAGATACAAATAGTATAGCCAAAGAGATTTTATTACAAGTTCATACATACTATAATGCGAAAAGACTTTTTCCCCAACCTAATATATCATCATTTCAGCCGGACGTCCACTGCTGGACATAGGCCTGCCCCAAGCACCACCACTTCGACCTGTTCTGTACTTCTCGCATTATACATATATAAATAAACATTATATATTTCATTATTCCAAACTACAAACTCAATTAAATCGTAATCATAACATGTGTTCCTCACATATCAATCGCACAGTTTCTTAAAATGGCGTCGCGTCTGTGTAACAGAATTTCTCCACGACACTAATAAATTGACGCTCATGGACCGCAACTCGGTTCATCTCGTTTTTTTTCTCTAATGATGTTTTAGATTTATTGCAATCTAGTAAATTAGGTGCGAGAAGCGAGGCTGCTGGTTTTTTTTACCTTTGGGTACCGTGGGCAGATGACCAATCTTTTTTCATTCATAAAAAACAATGATCTTCTTAGAGATGTTTTATCTGTATGGAAAAAAGAAACCTGTCTTGCCTTGCCTAGTGCATTCCGTACAGTCCTGAAACTTCAGGTCTCGTTTATCAATATTTTTTTCATTATTATCTAGATTCAGATTTTTTTTCACATATTCCTAAAACCGATGATGTTACGTTCTCGACTGATTGTATCTATACAACGCTAGCCCAAATAGGCTATGCCTACAGAACCCAAGATTTATTCAAACAAATCTACCTTAAACTTATTAGTTCCAAGTGCTACAACGGTCAAAAGTTATTAAAGACTAAACGAAATTGAATCATGACAGCTTTCTCTACCAGTTAGTGACATCTGAAGAGATGATGACATTAAGGCTTGCCACACACCCGCGATTATCTGAAGCACCTGACATTGTGTAACAGATCTGTAGTGAGACGACTCTTGTTGCGCACCTACCATATTTGCATATCCCGTTTTGGCTAAGTAGATTAATGTTTGATACTTAATTTTTGGTTGCAGTCATTAGTGTGTTAGATAACACGTAATTGGTTCACATAACGAGGTATAAACAGCAATATCTATGATGGTATAGCCATCTTAGCAACAGATGGCAATACAAATACCAAGCAATGCAGTAACAACACGAATCCAAATAAAAGCATTAACATTATATGTTAATTCTCAAGTTCCCAATGCCCTTTGACTGTACGTATGTAAATATTAACAGCTCATACCATCAAATGACACTTGACGCAGTGAAGACAACTCGCCCTTTAAACACAAAGGTCAAAGGGACAAAGATCAAAACGTTAACGCAAACCACGAAATAAATGGAAACGTTAACGTTAAAACTAAAGTAAATAAGACATTAAACAAGAACATTACTACCGTATTTGCTTCCAATTTCTCCATAGATAAGTCTCCACTGATCAGTCTGACGTTATAAGTAAACAGAGAGAATTAAATTACCAATCATTTGGTTCAACAGTACCGCATAGTTCAGGAGACCAAACACGGGCAGATCGTAAACAGTTCAGGAATCAATCAGTGTTTATTGTATGCATTATACGTAACAAGAGCACTATATCCATTAGAAGTGTGTCGTCTGGTCACTGTCTTCGTCGTTAACAAGTTTAGACAGTTGGATCGCTGGACAGATATTGACTGTGAAGGTAGGACAGAAGTTCAGGATTTTGTAGGACTTTGTTTTTGTATCGTTTGAAACAGAACACCTAAAGTAACCGTGTGGTGCCGGACGTAAAGAATAGCATCACCCCATTTCTTCCCGTGGGTGTCGTAAGAGGCGACTACGAGACTTACTAGAGAATGGGCAGCAGCGTTCTCTATGCATTTTACCACCATACTGCGATCGCCAATCCGCCTGCCAAGCGTGGCGATTATGGCAAAGCCCCCCAAATTGGGGGAGGCCTAAGTCCAGCAGTGGACGTATTACGGCTGAAATGATGATGATGATGACCTAAAGTAAGACCTCATTTTGTTTTAGATTGATATCGTCCAAGATATCTTCGTCAACGTAAACAGGAAATATACAGTGAGTTACGAACCTTGACGCGCAAACTGTGACCATACATGCGGCACATAATTCTAGACCCTAGATTTTTTTTCGGTTCATCATCATCAGGCTACAGCAGTCCACTGCAGGACATTGGCCTTTCCAACTTCCAGCTCAATTTTCGGCAAATCTAGGTCGATTACCAAAAAAAAATATGCAATACTTACGATGTGAAAATGCTGTGAATACGGCGAACTTTTTAGGTGACATATTGAGAAAACCGTGCTTTTTCTTTTAAGTGTACCTCTCTTACCGTACGATAACCGAACTTAATATTAAAGTGTATGATTTTTGACTATAATTATGATCTAGTATCCTGTAAAAGGAATACACGATACGATAAAATTTTCTCGATACAAAAAAATCGCAAAGTTCTATCCATGTTTATGATTTTTTTTAGCCTCAAGGCACAATGCGTTAGATTTATTAAACATAGTTTACTTTAAAACATTGATAATAATCTTATCTAAGTTTTTGTAAAACAGTTTTCGTTTTAATAACACTTTTCATTCATAAAAGACGGCGATTCGTTTTGGCATATACGTTATTTTATTCCAGGCGCATACACATTATCGCCATCTCTTTTTTTGCCTATAATAAGTAGTCTCATCACTCTCGTTCGTTCATAAATCAGTCGCCCAGTAGGGCTCATCGACGACGGATCTATGTCACTTTTTAGGGTTCCGTTGCCAAATGGCAAAAAACGGAACCCTTATAGATTCGTCATGTCTGTCTGTCTGTCTGTCTGTCTGTCTGTCCGAGTATGTCACAGCCATTTTTTTCCGAAACTATAAGAGCTATGCTGTTGAAACTTGGTAAGTAGATGTATTCTGTAAACCGCATTAAGATTTTCACACAAAAATAGAAAAAAAACAATAATATTTGGGGTTCCCCATACATAGAACTGAAACTCAATTTTTTTTTTTTTCATCAAACCCATACGTGTGGGGTATTTATGGATAGGTCTTCAAAAATGATATTGAGGTTTCTAATATCATTTTTTTTTAAAACAATAATATTTGGGGTTCCCCATGCATAGAACTGAAACTCAAAAAAATTTTTTCATCAAACCCATACGTGTGGGATATCTATGGATAGGTCTTCAAAAATGATATAGAGGTTTCTAATATCATTTTTTTCTAAACTGAATAGTTTGCGCGGGAGACACTTCCAAAGTGGTAAAATGTGTGTCCCCCCCCCCCCGTAACTTCTAAAATAAGGGTATGATAAAACTAAAAAAAATATATGATGTACATTACTATGTAAACTTCCACCGAAAATTGGTTTGGACGAGATCTAGTATGTAGTTTTTTTTTAATACGTCATAAATCGTAAACCACAATTTAACTTTCATTCAGTCAACTCAAATATAAAAATTTCAAAAAAAAACATTTAATTTCATAACCATAAACCTTATGCATAAACCGTGAGTTCCTGCAGGTTTGTACGGAACCCTCGGTGCGCGAGTCCGACTCGCACTTGGCCAGTTTTTTACAAATCGGTGCGATCAAAATTACGTTTTTTAAATATTAATGTCCTCAGAAAAAGGTAGTAGTGAAGTATTTTGCTGTAAATATTTAATATAATAAATGTTGGCTTTCCAAAAACTTTATATTTACACTGTATACTCGTATGTGTCTATTTTTGTGATTGTGAATAATATAACATTCTTTTTCTATTACTATTTAGTGACGACCTTGATTATTATGAAAATGGGAAGAACCAAAAACTAAAATTGAACAGTACCTTCAAGGTTAGGAGTACCTGCACAGGGCAATTAATTAATTCATTTTGCAGGAATTCAATACCAATAAGATGATGATAACAAGAGGAATTCACCACCTTCACTAAAGCATTACAGCAACAATCTATTCTCACTTTGTAAAGTAATATTGAGTTAACACCCTATTTTTTTAGAGAAGAACGTCTGTTTTATCCCAAAAACTTATAATAATCGTTCATTTAGAAATAAATTAAAATATATGATTAGTTTTTAGGTTTGAAGTACGTCAACAATATATCTATATGTCAAGTACTGACAATATAAATACAAGAGCACAACGAAGGAATAGAGTAGCATTACAAGTGTGAAAAAGGTGAGGTTTTATAACTGACTGCGGCTCAAAGGAGGGTAATTATTTTATCACGCAAATGTATGGTGATAGGTGAAACGAAGTTGGAGTTTATCAATCTCTTATATACCAACATCCATTTTATTTATATACCTCTAGAAGATTAGTTCGATATTTTTAATTTCATGTCGTAAATAACAAAGGTATGCAAAATTTACCTTTTTGAAACAAAACTACTACTTACACGTTTCGATTTTCATGACGTTTAGCATTAACCTGACTCACAAAATAAACTGTTATAAATCCTTGTAATACCTTATTTGCTTGTCACTGAAGCTTCTTTGTCATATTTGACATTAAACATTTTCATTAGCCCGTTTATATCTTTACAGTAAAACTGAATCACCGTCTTGAGCAAAAATTGGGACAAAAGCTTTTTCTTTACATCTATTTCTCTATATAATATAGAAAAGTAGTGCCCGTAGCCAATTTTTTTTTTCTTTGAGTCGAGATCCTAAAAGTTCTGCGGCAATTTTAGAAAGATCTAATTTACGCACTTATTTGTTTAATTCTGGTTCTATAAATAGCTGTGGCTCGGTTTTGTCGATAGAGAAATCAATCAGTCGACGGTCAATCACATTTACTAAATATTTTTTTAAACTACCAACAAGTAAAATAACAGTCGAAAATTATAATTGTTCATCATCTGCCTAGCCTTTTCCCAACTATTTTGGGGTCGGCTTCCAGTCTAACTGGATGTAGTTGAGTACCGGTATTTTACATGGAGCGACTGCCTATCTGACTTCCACAACCTTGTTACTGGGTAATACGATACCCCTTGGTAAGACTGGTTGTCAGACTTTTGACGACCCGTCACAACTGTCTAAGATCTACGAAAGACAGTCGGGCCGAACTGCTTTTTTTTTTTGGATGGTAGATCATCAAATGACGTCTCCCGCTGTGGATGCAGCGGAAGGGCGTGTCAGACTTTTACTGACTAAAACCCACCCGTGTTACTTCAGTTGCCCATATGCCAGGGCCACGGTACCTCTTTCGAACTAATCTCGCGACCCTGGTAGGCGGACCAACGGCTTAACGTGGTTTGTAAACATAGTCACCCATCCACGGACCAACCGCGGCAAGCGTAGCTTAACCTGAATGACCGACTCGTGCAGCTGTTTTAAATTAGCCACAAGCCCTTCCGAAAATAATAATTGTTATCCTATCATATCTGTACTATGGTAGCATTTATGAAGATTTCTACAAAACCTTACGTGATGGAATTTTTTGTTTATTTTTCTGTTAATCAGGACCTCTAATTCTATAAGAAACCATTATTCGATTTCAATTAATTTTACCCATGCATATCATTAATCAAAATTTAAGTTTCAGGTTTTTAAATATTTTGTATTAGTTGTCTACTCCATAGTTTACTATGCGCAAAAATTTCAAAGACCGAGAAAAATTAACGTCACTTGGCATGCTCATTTTTTTTTAATATGTTGCCGTCTTTATCTTGCATTGTTATTTAAACAGTTGTGCGACGGTGACAAGAATAATTCTTAGCGAAAGGCCATGCTAAGTAACGTTTTTAAATTTCGGTCAGTGATAATTCCTTCGTTCCACTTTTGGCCACTGGTAAAATAAGTCATTAAAGTTTGTGACGATGACGTGTCGGCCGACCAATGAAGATAGGTCCGCCACTCCCCGCGTGCGGGGGAAACAATCCAACTATCATCTATTTTCGAGGTGGGGTCTTAACAACCTACGAAACATTTCAACTTATGGTTGAACAGGTTGCGCGTCGACGTCTGTACCACCCTATATTTCATTAATTACTCTATTTAGTCCTAACTTTACTCTGAAATAACAATACATACTGAATTTGAACTCACTGTTGGTCCTCACAACACCACATCCATTTCACTATATACAACAACTCTAACAAGCAATGACTCAGCAATTTCCAAATAAAAATAAACGCCAACGAAAGTGCTTCAGTAAAACGTTCTGCACGAAACGAAACTACCGTTGACAATCTGCTTGATAGTCCAGACATCTATATCGCCCCGAGCGTATCGTTCGACCCCTGACCACAATTAAATGCCCCGATACGACCTAACTCAGCTACGATTTTACAGAAACTATTTCTTCGCTCATTTAATCGGCATACCTGTACTACCCTATATCAAGTAACTTCTGAGCTATTACCGATATTCACCGTCAATTAAAATAATCGATTAATTAACTATTTTACTCACAATCGATTTTATCGTTCGATCCATATTTATGGAACATGTAATTTGTTAAATTGGGTCCAATTAATTGTATGTATTTTAGAATGAATATATTGATATTGATTTACTTTATCTGATAACATAATTACTGTATTATTAGGTGTAATTGATTTTATGTAAGTTGAACAGGCTTAAAGATAATGAATTCATTCAGGATTTATCAAATGGACTGCATCAAAATAATTTTCAAATAAAATACGTCTATCAAGGAGTCCCGCTAGGAGCAACACTAGGCCCTTTCTTCCATAATGGTTTCACAAATTACATCAATCTCTACTTTTTTCAACACAATACTGTACCATCATATCAACAATAATTGACACTATACAGAACCTTGTTGACCAATGATGTGTAAAGTGACAAGTCTCCAAAGAATGCAATAATGCATGTGTGATTAATGACAGCTTTCTATATAGTCCTTGCTAACACCTGTGTCCCTTTGACATGCTTAGAACGAAAGCAGATAAGAATTACCTGGCCGGACATAGTACAAATAAAAGACGAATGACTAATAAAGATTTTACTTCGTAAATTAACTTGAATTTTTTAGAGTACGACGATACAAAATGACATGAAACAGTAGACTGATCCATTGTGCCTTATTGCATTAATAAAATAATACATACAATGGTTGTCACTGGAAATGGTTTTATTTACCTATTTTAGATTGACAAGTGCAGTTTCAAAAACGATACATGTATGTACATATATCTAATGCCCCAGTTACTGCTGAACAGAGACCTCTTAATGACTAACAGAGACGGTTACACCCAATATATTATCTTTAGTAATCACAACGATTGAAGGACATATGCACAAGGACCCTTATAAAAATCCTCATACTGTCGATCACCAAAACCCCTTAAAGTCTTGTATCGTAATAAAAGTTGCAAAAGCGAATGTCCGTGGAACGTGTGTGTCCGTCTGATGCCGGATAAGAGCCGGCTAATAGGGGACCACCAATAAAGTTGACTCGACGACCGCTGCGACACGGTATCGCGTCTCTGATGTGTATTACAATCGCAATTTATAAATGGTAGTTCTATTTTATGGTCGACGGGATTGCGTTTTGTGTTTTAGAGCTAGTAGTCTGTTTCTTCCGGTTCAGTTTAGAGCCAGAAAGCTTTAGACATTTTAATTGTCACTTTGTCGATGACTATAAGAATATGGGAAGACCAAAGAAACGATGGATGGACTGTGTGAAATGATGGTTTGAACCGAAGTGACTACCGAAATGACGACAAATAGAGAAGTATGGCAGGAAAATATATTTTGCTCTGACCCCAAGTAAATTGGAATAAAGACAAAAGAATGAATGAAGATAGCAAGCGGTCACTTTCCAACAATATAGGTACATTTTTTCCAAATGATGTGTAGGAAGTTCAGATTAGGATTACTCATGAGTCTCTAAATGTTAATAAACCAATAACGAACGGAATAGATGTAAATAAGACTTTATTATAACGTCTTAAAGTATAATCTCAATCATAACGTTCACCAGAAGATATTTATCACGCGTGTGTAAAGTTAAAACTAAATTGCTATTATGCCTCATACAAAGTTACGAGATAGAACTTTAATAGCTGTTATCTGAACAAGAATATATTAATTTAAACCCAGAAGTTATAGTAAGGTAACTTATAGATTATTTTAATTGAACGTGAATTCTAATTAACATGCAAGCCGTGAACTAAGTTGAACTTAGCTCTAACTTAACGGCGACATGATATCGGCTTTAATATCTTTATAATTATTGCCATGTTCAATGATTATTGGATATTTACTGTTTTATTAATTGGAATTATCTAAAACCTAAGTTTAAATACATATGTTCTGAAGAAGCATGGTTGATAAATTAGTAGTTGGTTGATTATAATTCTTAGCTCAATAGTAAGTTTTGGACCAAATTTCATTTAAATTCATCTCCATCTTTGTTAAGTCTTAGCTCCGAGCACAATGCCCATTTCATGAATTGTTATAATTAATAACAAGTAGTAACACCATTATATAAATCTGTTATTCGATCGTTAATTTCGCTATAATTCAGTACTTTATACCTCCACAAGCTCAATCGTTGCTGTAATAGTTATTCGCCTACTACTTTCACGCTGGTGTTGCGAATATATTGGATCGTAAATCCCTTATAGAATTGCTCCTCTCGCAGCAAGCCCATGAAAGGGAGTGTAATTAAAGTACCCCGGCGTTACAGTGCTACACTTGACTAGTGTAATCGGCTATAATAATAATCTTTGAGAAGCCACGGAACCACTGCCCCCCTCTGCGCTCCCAAAGATATACGATCTCGACCTCGGTTACTATCAAGTACCTATGAAATCTTATAGCTTATTAAAAACTAGTAGAAGTCATCCTCAATGTACTAGAAAACGCAGATAATTAAAAATATTGTTATTACCAATAAGCAACTACAATTTTATGACATAATCAGAGTACTAATTACATTCCGCAGACAATAAATGCGTTGTATATGCAGATGATCTCATTATTGCGTGAATAAACAACGTCGTTCGAGAAAATCAAATGCCCTTTTGGAAATAAAACTAAACTGCTGAGTAAAATGCCACCACCCAGATGCTAACCACATAAGCGTTATGCAGCCATAAATTGAGCTGGCCATCTAATGACTTCCCAAGCTAATAGCGTATAGAATAAGCTTCTATATACGTAAGAACATTTAATTTAGCTCAATCGAGGCTCGGAAGGCGTGTATTTAAATTGAGACGTCTAGATGCCGAGATAGGAGCTGGGAGCGGGCTGCAGAGATGCTATCTCGGGAGTTGGAGCCCTCGTTTGTAAGTTTCTCCGAGACGAGAAGCTAGCATCGTTTTTCTAAGTCTTGCTTATGTATGTTCGACGATTTTGCTTACAGAGATTTGTAGAAGAACGCTGTACATTTAACACTAGTTTTTCTATCGTAAATTTTAGATTATTCCTTATGTATTTTGAACTATCACAAAGACCAGTGGCCTGTAAGTAATAGAGAGAGGTAGAGTGCACTAGAGCGTTATACATTTCTTACGGCACTAATCATAAAAGCTAGCTGAGGAAATAAAGTAGCTACGGTATTTATAACGTTATTACTGCCCCGTTTTTCCTAAAGGCATGCAATTTCTTTTCTCTTCATAAACACAAGAAAAACTGCTAAGCTTCTATCTTTCAGTATTCAGGCACTGAAGCTACAAAATATTTTCATCACTTGTACTTAATAGTATGTTTTGATATACAGCTACGGGATTATGTTCATAAATGCCTCATAAGCATTTACTACATCGTATATGATGTTATAAATCAAATTCCTATAAGATTGCTAAGCTATAAAATAATTTTCTAAATCGGCCAGTGGTCGGACATCACGTAGGGCGGCCATCCTTCATCTCGGCGCAATTCCTTTCGGATTCGAGCGACACCGCTGGACATGTGGCCTACAGAGCACTACGTAATTGTATCACGTACTAAATGTGGAATAATCTTGGACAGAACCTGATGGATGCAGCTTGGAATCCGAGCATATTGGATGTGCTCACCCCGGAAGGGTGAAATGTCATTTGAAATTGGATTATCTTCATAGTTTTTTATTACAACGTTAACTTTACCAGTTGCTCGAGTCTCAATTTATGTTTCTATAATTAATATGGCTTGCTTCTGTGTGTCTTTTTTATCGATAACAATTCTCAGTCGATCTATAATAAAATATACATCGTCTTTAGAGATTAGCAAAAGATCAATCACAGTATTGGCAGTAAACAAGTTATTTTGCGCTATGTAGATAGCACACCACCCACATGGACGTGTGACAGAGAATAAACAAGCATCGTTATATCGTCGACCACACGATGTCCTTTGTTTTATCTATTTCTCTTGAATAGATAGAAAACAAATCGGTTTTATTCTTTCAAGATTACAAATAGTGCTATCTTGTTTTGTAATGTTTTAATAATTTTGACGTTTAATATCCTTAATCCACTATGTACAGTCGCCAACAAAACAATGATATAAAATGTGATAAAAATTATTTGTAACATTCCTGGCTCTAGTTGGAAACCTCATACATCCTAATAGAAACCTAAGTACTGACGGTGAAAAATGACGTACAAAACTCATCAATGGCACCAATCGCATACCTTCAGACGATCATTTCACGCTGACCAATCAGTATTACCGACTTTCGAACGGAAACATAGAGGACGCGTGCGCGTATAATACGCCGTAATCTGGCGGTGGTAATACCGTGGCGTGGTAATCCCGGCAGATGGTCGCAGATGGCGGGAATGGTCGGCAATCTACGCAACCACTGCCGGCGTCCGCCAGTAATGGCTGTGGTAATAGCCGGACCAGTTTGCGACCTTTCAATCTAGGAATGTCAACTTAGAGCAGGGCTGCCGTGTATGGATTATTTATGATCCCAGATAGGCAATAAATCATACAGCTGACGGACATTTATCATGCTAATTTTCTTTCCAATGATGTGATCACTAAGGATGGTTTGATATGCAAATCGACAATTCATTATATTCTAAGATCACCTTCGAAATACATAAATACTTGAAATCCATGTTTTTGAACTATAATCGCATCAGATGCTACTACTTAGACGTTTAGAGATATAAACATAAAATTATGACCAGTTCATAAATTTTCTATTTTCCAACAGCCACCAACCCTATCATGACGTCGCCCGTGGTCTTTCGAAAGTACTGCTATACTTCACGTGCGGTCAACATGTACCTTAAGACACTCTAATAAAGTCTGTTTTACATTCATCTTTAATATTGTTGGCACGTCAAGTCATAATGCAGTAACGACCGCGATTGTCCGGTGCTATTTCATGATACAGTTTTATCTCATTGTGGGGTTCGATTACCGGGTAAACCGTGTTACTTTTAACCGCTTAGTTGACTTTAACGGGAGAAACCTTATTGACATTAAGGTGATTGGCAGGTTCAGACTCAGTGCTTAATACAGTGTCTGGTTTGTTTTCATAACCTACCTCTTTGTTGAAAAGTCTAACGACGGAATGAAAATATATAATGATATATATGCCAATTTTGTGTGACAATTTATGAGCTTAATTTAATACTTAGTTTAGTTACTTACTTTAGTTAATACATAATATATTCATAATGGGGTCATTGTGGTCTAAATTAGATGTTTTACTGCTTTTAGTTTAAGGGAATCGTGTTTTTAATCAATCAAATTTACAGTAAGTGGCACAACTTCAGTACTCACGTATTTTAAACTTATTACAAACGCGAAAGTAGAGAAATTAAATTAAGTGTTAGTTAACATGGTTAACTCTTGTCGACCATACACAATCTTCTCCTCGTTTCGTTCCTTTAATAACGGTCATCACGGATGTTTTATTCCTTTTTAATAACTACAGTAATGAAGAAAGGAAATACCCTTTTATAATCAATTTCTCAAGTGTTCCTCTAACTCATTTCGAAACAATAATTAACAGGTACTTTTCTTGTTAAACTATTCACTTAGATCTTTGGAAGATGTTCATATTTCCACTTTTAATGTGCTTTTACAACTTGTTGTTGCTACAGTTCCATTTCTAGATAAACCTATCTCATTCGATTTTGCATCTTACTCTGCCTTATCGTTATTTGTGATTGCTTCTCTTTCTTCTCTAGTAAGATTATCATTTCTATCAAAATCGCGAACGATGTCATAACTAAAGTTAACATGAATATTGTTACATAAACCTTGTTTATTCAAATAATATACTAGTTACCTCAGAAGTAAGTTACCGGTAGTTCCAGTTTTATCTTTTACGTATCAGAATTATAATTTTAACAAGTTGAAGTAAATGTTTTAAATTAAACAAGGTTTTCACTTTTTTAATATATTATGTGGTGTTGTAAAAGTGAGATTAATTTAATTCTATCTGATTATGCCGTGTTTCTTTCTTAGATGTTATATACTTTCTTTCGTTATTTACGCAGATAACATCTTTTAAATATATGTGGTTTTAAATCAAAGTTTCTTGAGCTGAAATTCTGAATTTTCGGTTCACGTGTTTTCTTTTGGCTAATTTATTGACTCTGTCTTATTATTTAAATTTATTCATATTCCATACACAAGTAGTAGTCAGTTATTATTTATTCAGTCTTTTTACAATAAAATCTTGTCATAAGCAGTATTTAGCCGTTTTGCGTGGATGTGACGCATATTTTCCCACCCCTTATTTTTTATTTGTGTATGTTTCTGGTCTTTCCGTGCGTCATGTTTGCCGCAAATAAACGTATTTTCTTTCTTTCTTCTTTCTTTCTTTCTTATTTCCTAACATTAATCTCTTCCTCGTAATAAATGGTAACGTTACTATTTATATTCGTAACGTGATACATAACCTCATTTGTTTCCGCTTCTATGGTAACAATAACGATTGTTTTAAAATAATTACCTCATTAAAAAAAATATAACCCTTGATAGTTGAACAGTATTTTTATGAAATTGTCAGCACCTACAAGAGATTGCATAAAAATGATAAAGGTATAAAATAATTCAATATTAGCACTAAATAAAATAAAAGTCTTGTGCTCAGGAAGCATACAAACAAACATTGGGGGAAAGTCAAAGCATTCGTTTCAAATAGCCACGTGTAAGGCACTTTTGAATGTGCAAATTTACATTAAAATAGAATTGACTCCAGTCAACTCTTAGTTGCCCCTTTCGAAAGTTTCGTATGGAGAAGAAAGGGCAAGTAACTCCACACGATTTACCATATTTGATATGATTACCAAAAGAAAAACTTGGAGACACAAACAGACTACAAAAACTATCAGCCGGCGATAAGCCAGAAACAAAAGACAACCACGCAAGTTTATTTTAATGAAGAAACAAAAACCAATCGCTCAAGCAAAACCGCAAATCAAACCTAGTTCCTCCTACCGTGTAGAGCAAGAGCAACAACAGGCAACCAGTAGCTAGAATGTTATGTAAAACACTGAGGCTTTAGGCGCTATCATTTGTCGAAGTCGCACAGTGACATCTGTCGCCGGCAAAACGAGTTTATCTCTAGACCACACTCATTATTCAAACCTGGGACTCGAACCTGCGTCAATGATAACGATGCCAGATAAATATATTGTCCGCCTTTCACTAAATTTATGTAGGTATGTACCTATAGTTAATCTGCATAGTGTGTTAAGATAGAACGGTGACTGTCTTCCGTATCCTCATGGTCATCTTAAAGGTTTAGTGGTAGCTACCATTGCTCTAAATCGGTCAAGCTTAAACATTATCGATTGAAATACTATATCCGCTTTTCCAAGACTAAATATTGCGTAATTTAATTTGGAGAATTTGGTATCATCGTGACCAATGAAAGAAATTACCTATAAACAATTTTATTTCTGGAAACAGGTGTCTTCAAAAAATTTTACACGTCTATCACATTTAAAATAATAGATTAGATCGAATTCAAAAGTAAACATTGTCAGTTTTTCAACATAAAATCTTCAAAAAGGAATCAAATAATAGTACATTTTCTACCAATCTCCAAAAGAGATTGAAGATCGACAGATCCTATCTCTCCACAAAATTCTTCAAACCAAATTGAATATTTTAATTACTCACTTTATTGCTCCCATAAAGATTAAAGACTACGTGTGAGATATCTCACATTAGTCTCAATCTATATGCGATCATCATCAGACCTTTATCGTGGATTATCAAGAAGATATGCCATTCATCTGGGTACTGTAAACCTCACGTTAGTGGGAACATTTTTTCATTGAGCTGGTCAAGCGTAATACGGTAGTCCCATAGAATAAGAGGCCAGCTTATATTGGTTTTCTTAACACTGACGTGTGGCCTACTGTACTCGGTCACCGTAACGATTGCTCCTAAAATATTGTGATACTTATCTATTGCATGCCAGCCAATCGATGATCTAAGATATTTCTAGTATTTATGGTGATGTTGATTAGATACAGATAAAGGTAGATTTAACACGAAGCCCTAAAACGATGCATGCACCTGTTGGAGACACGTCGTCATTATAAGACAAGATTTCCACATAAATGGCAAGATTGGCTCCAGAACAGCTACCACAACAATTCGATACGCTTCTGTGACCAATCGAATATTAATCAACGTTTTCGTAGGAGTCCTATTATATGGTACTCATACAAAACGCAAAATGTTGTCATTGTAAATCAAATTGACGTCCGCTATTCTTCCGACAGCTGTTTGCTCACAAGACAAGATTTGAAAATCTGTTATTTTCGATACGATAGCCTGTCGAATGGTTGTGCAGATAGAATAATAATATTTTACAGAGGTCAACTGCCGTTTTTCATCAGGCTTTTCTCTGTGCTGCTAACTACTGAAAATGTTTGCCTAAATATGTAAATATTTACATGTTTGTAACGGCCTAACAACGGTCTCTTATGACAGTCTAAATTAGCCAGCTTCTTACTTCAACATTCGCGTCCACTGCAGTTTCTAACCTGACGCAACTTGTAGCTAGCTTCTCTAATTCCTCGATCATTGATCACAGGCCATTTGCATTTTCTTACAAGCACTGTTTAAACTAGACTAAAACCTAGATTGGGAGATAGTTACTTCGGAAAATGCAGCATTCCGAGTCGAAATACAATATTCATTCGACAATTTGCTAAGGATCAATGTTCATGGAAATTTCGATCTCATCTTCTTATATTGGATGCAATGTCAGATCCATATTTGTGAGGTCTTCATTAGTAGTATTTCAGTATTAAAATGCCTTTGAATGTAGGTCCGACGGCTTGATTAAGAATTTCAAAGAGATGTTTCGTGAAGTTTCTTATTCGACCTCGGTCCTATTCACTTGCATGAATAATTGTATAAAAAGGTTGAATATAAAAATGGAAATTATTCTAAAATTAATATTTTTTTTAATTCTAAAACAGATAGACATTTATTGGAACTGTAAACTCCAGCCCTAGGTCTCTATGTACAAATGATATATTTCGTTATTTCAAAAAAAAAACAAAAACAAGAAAACTCCTTCGTCATAGCTTGGCAATAGCTGTACTTCTATACAGGATCAGGGTGCTTACTCTCGAATACAATTCCAATAGATCGACAGTGGTCAAACGTCAGTTGGTTGAGTTAAACGTCAGGGATTGGCTAGACTCAGTGAGTCCAGCCAATCCCTGACGTTTGACTGACAATTCCAATGTCGATCTATTGGAATTATATTCGAGAGTAAGCACCCAGTTTTTATCCAGTGCGCAAACTGTAACGCTGAATTCAGCATATCATTCTAGACAACCCAGCGTAGAAATGTCTCGTCGGTTTAAAAAAAAAATTTGCTGTTTCATAGAAAAATGCGATACCTACAGGGTCAAAATGTATGGAACAGCAGATTTTTTTTTGTATAACCGACGATAATTTTCTACACTGGGGGTCTAGAATGATATGCTGAATTCATGGTTTGGTTGGTTTGGCTGAATTTGGACACGAGCTTGGCACCTTCAGAAGCGTCCATCAACTCATGTGGCGTGCAGACAACAGGACACACAGAACACGATATTAATTTGCCTATTGTTTGTGATAAAGTACCACATTTACACTCCAGGCTGGAGACATCTGTGAATCTCCATGTGAGCAGGTATTCTTTGCAAACACTCCTGATTATCCCGTATTAGTTTCAACACAGAAGGTCAATGTAAAGCCATAAAAACTAACAAACTCCACTAGTCATGTAGTCATACATAGCTTAATTATATACAACACAGAATTATATACATCAACCAGCAATTTGATACAATAATCTGTAGAATTTGCATACTTTAACATAAATTTGTATTCGCCTGATTACTAAGATACCTCCTAGCCTCCATGCCTTGTAGGTATGAGCTGGAAAATCATAAATTATAGCTGACTGGGTTTTCTTAGCTACTGCCTTTACGTGGTACATTCACTAGAAATTGACCTGAAATGTATAGGTTGAGGCTGGTCGTTTTAATTGCATGTATTTTGCTACGTATTTGTTTATGTGTATATTTAACTATCGTCTTTGTATTTGTTTAATATTTTATCAATATGGATAAACTCTACTTTTTTAGAACAACGGGAACGGCCTTTATCTCATCTGGTGGTTTGTGCTGATCAGAGAGGCATTTCTTTTAATTTTAAGAACGTTTACAGTCTGATCTCAGTCTCGAATCTGTCAAAAATACCTCGAGTTTCCATAAAATGTTTGACAAGTTATTGACATTTGATTGTCGCCGAGATGAGACTGCGACTAAATATTGAACGTTTTTAAATAAGAGCATTGGCCTTCAGGTCAAAGGTGGAACCAAGCCTCACCCGAAATCCTCAACCACAGAGTAACTGACTGTCTTATCCCTAACTGCCGAAACACAACAATTCTGTTATTATTAGGCTACAAACGGTCATGTAATAATAATGGTAATTTTAATAGAACAGCTTCATGTCTCTTCACTTATGTTTGATAAGTTACTAAGAAAGGCCATTAAACGAGACGTCCTTATAATTAATACAAAACAATTGACATCCAAAAAAACATTAGAAAGTGAAAAATAAATTTTCATTTTGGACTTCCAAAGATAAAGTTATTTTTCACCTTGTAGTGTCAATATACTTTTTTTTTTAAAGCGGTTTTATTTTTAATAACTTTTTTATTTTTTACTGTTTAACTGTGGTATCTACACAGAAAAATAAGGACAAACTGTGGCCCCGTCCTTTTTTTTTGGATGGGAAATCATCAAATGACTTCTCCCGCTCTGGGCGAAGCGGGAGGGCATGTCAAACTTTTACTGAATAAAACCCACCCGTGTTCCTTCAGTTGCCCATGTGCCAGGGTCACGGTATCTCTTTCGAACAATCTCGCGACCCTGACAGGCCCCGTCCTTATTTTGAAGTCAATTCAAAACTGAAAGCGATAGTTTCGGTATTCACTCAGTAACTGAACCCGTTTACTAGCCTTGCTTGCCTATACAACAATAAACAGCTTATCAAAATTTTATATTTTATACTCCACAAACCGATCTAAAATCTTTACATGACCCTATATACTTCCCGCCACCCACAAAGTGGAATGACAGGCAAATGACAGCAGTGCACAGAATGACATATATAAGCCAGGCGCGGCTGAGATGGCCATAAACCGAGATGATGGTCATTTGGCGCGTTTCACAGATTCATGGGTCTGGCCGCCGTCAATGTAGATTATAGTTCTTATTTTCATCGCAAAGTGAAAGGTTTTGCTTGAATTGTAAATGATAGGGACTGGCTTTTCTTTTGGTTCAGGAATTCAAGATAAAAATGCCGGGAGAAACGTCCTACGAGTATATTATTGCACTATTAATTAGGTTGTTTTATCAAATTATTTTAAAAGTTTAGAACTGTTACACTTTATTCTCTTTAAAAAAAAAAACATACCACAAATTACACAGGCTGGCAAAAACATCGATGTGTAAACTGTTACCACGAATTCAGCACACGATTCTGAAACGGAGAAGAAATTTTTCGTTGGTTGTCAAAACCCTCCTGAGTATACATTTTTCGTTGGGTTTAAAAAAATCATTTCTTCTGTTTCATAGAAAAGTGCTCTAGCTACGCGGTCATATGCCCGAAAAAGAGCATTTTTTTAAATTAACTTGTTGATAATCTTGCTGTATTAAAAACTTTTATTGGTTGGTCCAAATATAATCATTAGTTTTAATGTGCTTACTTGCATCAGATTCCATTAAATTATTAAATACCTGGATACTTCAAGACTTATCTTACAATTAAGACCTAAATAACTAACAACAATATACCCGAGAATAACCGAACTATTTCACTAGTGAAACCAAAGGTCCAGCCGGTCGCCGGCCGCGTAGAAAGTAAATAAATTGGCAGTAACAGTCCACGAGCCACCTATCTATATACAATGTTCTTTGTAATAGTATATAAGCGATAGAATACTAAAGGCTACGGTAGGACGTTTAAATACTAGATTGTTTATACATTTATGTCGTTGTAGGTTAATATAGTGCTAAAAGAAATATTATGATTTGTGGCCCTGTGGGGGATGATTGCGTATCACATTCGTTTTTATTTTATTGAATATAAATTTAAGTACAATTGTTTTTCAGCCAAGCACTAGATTGTTAGGTTTGATGTGGCAACATCAAAATCATAATCATCATCGGGATGGCAATCCCGCGTTTGATGAATGTTCTCAATGCTGTACTAGGTCTCTTCCATAGTAAAGGTTTCAGTGCTGTGGTTTTCAAATTATCTCAATTGTACTAGCTCATAAGTACCTACTTACTGAAACAAAACCACCAACACAATACTAACACCTTTCTCCAATCACCAAAGAAACAAACAAACGGAAACTTCTAACTCCTATTATACCATATTTGTTGTAAACCGCGGCCGGCGCACGCGCCGCTCGCCCGCGGCTCGCGCCGGCCGCCATTACTAACTATAACGGGGCCCAAGTATCGGTTGTACGATTTTTTATTAACCGATGGAGTTTTTCTCTTTAATTCACAATGTTTGGACAGGTCGTCAGGCTGTGACTGAAGATGATCGATTAGCCAATGATTGAAAATGGCGGTGGCAAAAAGTTAGCATGACGCACATCCTTCCGTTTAATAAATAATATGGATTATGGCCGCGTCTGCGGCATTTAGTAACAGGTATATCGAAATAACTCATCATCATCATTTCAGCCGGAAAACGTCCACTGCTGGACAAAGGCCTTCCCTAATTTTGGGGGGTGTGTAGTTATAGTCGCCACGCTTGGCAGGCGGGTTGGAGATCGTAGTATAGTAGTAATGTGCTTAGAGAACGCTCCTGCTCATTCTCTAGTAAGTCCCTTAGTCACCTCTTACGAAATCCCACGGGAAGAAATGTGTTGGTACATGGAACATTGTTGTCGTCCAAATTAGCTTCTTTGGTCAAGGAGGTGAGTTCAAGGAGACTTACTAAAGATCAATGTAAAAGTCAAAGAATTTAAGTGTGTCTCATTAAGACCGTTTAAGATTATTTCCAATTTTTCCGTCCAAAATCATACCATTGCTGTCCTTTCCATAAAAGTTACAGGATCTTCTGTGCCACTCAGTGATATCCGTCCCAGTGCAAAAAAGTACAACATTACAATACACTTCACTAGGTAAAGAGAATTAAAAATGAAGCATCGCCAAATAATTTAATTATATGATAGAAACAGGGTTGCTCACATATTGTAAAAGTAAGCATACGATTTGATTCAAAATTAATCATAATTATCATGTAAATCAATGTCTAAAAAATAATAAGTTTAATTACCAACCAGTTTGATTTCGAGTTTATGCTAATTTCAACACCCCGCGCCCCGATGCAAAACAAAGAACAATTAACAACAAAAACCGATTAATCTCAAAAGAAAAAGCTAAAAGTGAACACAACAGCCTTAATGACAGTAGGTAATAGATAAGCTTTCCTTCCGCCGACACACTGGACACCATGATGTATGGCGGATGCCGCTTCCTACCACAGATCCGGAGATCACTCTCGAGCAATATTCTGTGCCTATCTTAGCCATTAATGTGCTAATTTTATGATAATGATCGATTGATACTGTGACTAGATTTTGTCGCACTAAATTGAAATTAATTACACATAACACAAGATAAGGCCTTGTTTCTCTGTCGGGTAGGGCAGAGGTGTCGGTAGGTGTGTGTGTAGAGGTGAAGTGTGTTGAATTTAACTTTGTACGATATATCTTTAAATATTGTAGCATGGCTGGCTTTAGTGATTTTGTTTTTGAAGTAAGAAGTATTTTAAACTGAAAACTTGAATCTGAATCAGCTAGAATAATAATTCGTTGTGCAACATTGGAAACTCAAGTCGGAATCTGTGACAAAACTGTTTTTTTTTTTTTTTTTTTTTGAGAACGTAGACAGAGGTTATTCAAGTTATAGACCAGACATGTACACAAACGAACTCTCATTTGGTATGTTATACTACCAAACTGATCCACCGATTCATCAACTTACACATTTTAATACAAAAATGTCTCAAACATTAACCGCAATTTATTTAACCGACTTTTACTCAAGAATTTTAATTATAATTAGCGGACGTGAAACTGATTCTAACAAACTTAAATATTTAAATGGATTACTTGATGGCTATAAATTGATAATTTATTATGGCAAATTATTTCTCACAATTTTTAGAACTATTTTGATACAGTAGGAAACTATAATAACGGAATAGAACGTTTTGTGATTTTATTTAATTACCTACCTAATTATCACTAATGATTAAATTAAATTACTTAATTGTCTTTATGACAGATTTAAAGCTAATTAGTATCCAACGGCATAACAGTTTTCAAACGTTATAAATGCTAACACATCTTCTTTACATAGTATAAAATAAAAGTCGCATTTCCTGTATGTTCGCTAAGATCTTCTAAACTACGGAACAGATTTAAATGCGGTGTTCATCAATAGACAAAGTGATTCAAGAGAAAGTTTCATATGTATAATAAGCTTATTATATCATAATTGGTATTATATTATAATTATATTTCTACACGTTGGAAGACCAAAGAAAAGATGGATGGATGTGTGAGGAATGATGTGAAAGAAAAGACACGTTTAACCCGTCTCCCTTCAAAACAGGAGTGAACAGGCGTTTTCTGGGGACGCTCGTTCCATCATAGACCGCATCACTCGCTTTTCATCAGGCGTGATCGTGGTCAAGAGATGAGGATGTTTTCTTTCAGTAATTTCTTTGTTTATTTATTTCTTGGCAGTACAGAGGTCTTACAATCAGAAGAGTAAGGTCTACTAAATAGGCTCTGCAATCTTTAAGAATACCAAACACCAAAGAAAGTTTTTGCCCATCAATCGCCACATATGAAGCACTTACTTGTTGTACTTAGCACATCATTAGCACCTAATCTGACCAGCACAAACAGTTTATCGTAAACCCTCTGGCTAATAAATACCAGGATTTCTCTCAGCAAAAACTAGTGCAGGCAACAATTGAAGATCCAGTTTGTGGGACACGTGGGGGCGGTGTGGGACGGTCGGTACATTGTGGTACCTGCGAGGAGATATGTTCTACACCGATATGAAACTTGTTATTTATTCACACTAAGCCTATCGTGATAGGTGCAGTAATCCTTTGAGTGTAGGGAACTTATAGGCATAATTCTTGTATTATTTGTTATATATAATATACCTAAACGAGGCAAAAGGAGTGTGTAAAGATCGTAGCAGGTGGCGTTCCGTGGTTTCTGCTTACCCCCATGGGCAAAAGGCGTGATTGTATGTATGTATTTATTATATATCTACAAGTATCTTACAGGTGAAAAGTTTAAGTTTCATAAATTTCACATGTTTTCTGAATCATATAACATCACGCTGATTTTTCCACCGCTTCGCAGAGGTGTACCGATAGTGTGTTATTTTTAAGGCCCATGTACCACCAGCCGCGCAAATTCATTTATGAATTAGAATCTATTCAAAATAACTTCAAGTTATTTACTTCCGCGTCGGTGATTTGGCTTTAGGATAACCACAATAGTAATTAATTTATATTTAATTAATAGGCAGCGTTGATTGATTGAATTTGGTAACTCGCTTTTCCTGTTTGTTCATTGAATTTATAAAATAATAAAAATATTCTCGTTTAAAGTTCGCCAAAACTTGTCCTCACGACTGTACCGCTAATCTAATAAAAAGCTCACAAATAGTTCAACATACCACCTACTTTGAATAGTAATTTTGTCCGTAGGTGTACCCGATGTTGTCCGAAAGAAGCCGAAAGGTCGCTCGGGCTAAATGTCAAATGAAACATGCGAGGTCGCATTGTCTAGGCCTCGCGGCTATTAATTGTAAATCAATGCGTTTAGTTATGAGTTATTTTGGCTCGTGGCAATATGATGTATTTGAATAATGGATTATTGGCAAAAGGCTAGAGGAGCGACCTCATCTTTTGTTGCGACCACGCCTTTAAAACATCTCATGCTGATCACAATAGGCACTTATGTTATAAGTAAATGAGGTTAATTATGTTAAGACTTAGGACATACTTTTCATCATCAAAGACGTCCACTGCTGAACATAGGCCCCCTCCAATTTGGGGGGTTCGCCATAATCACCATGCTTGGCAGGCGAGTTGGCGATCGCAGTATGGTGGTAAAATCCGTAGAGAACACTGCTGCCCATTCTCTAGTAAAATCCCTTAGTCGCCTCTTACGACATGCACAGGAAGAAATGGGGTAATGCTATTCTTTATGTCCACACGGCACAAACCTACATATAAACATAGTTTACAACTAACAAACATACTTTTATCACTAACAAAACATAGCCAAATAAATTCTATAAAAACAATTTCATAAATAAAGTCTTTCAAAACTGGAAACCGTTTCAATAGGAAGCTTTAAAAAATAATCGTGCGCCTAATCACATCATCTTTTTAACCGCCATTATAAAGTGGAACTCTCAAACCAACGCTACTAAAAACTAAATCATCCAAACGACCAAGCCCGAAATTAGTTCGTTTTTATATCGCCGTCGCGTGCGTGTCGCCACTGGTAATCATACGGCAGGTGCGTCTGCGCAGCGATTTTGTAACAGCTATGCAAACCATGGAATGTGCGGTCATACTCTTTTTTTTATAACCGCGACATAAAATATGCAGTGTCATTAGCCCAACTGCCCAAGTTATTTATTGTGACAAAAAAAAACATTTTTTAGTTGGTCAAAAGGAGGGTAATGGATTTTACGTGTGTATGTATGTGTTATGTGCTACGCCTATGACGTAAAGACGTAAGATTTCACTACTGGTGGGCCTATGAATGATTTCTTTAGAAAATGTAAGCTAATGGTGAACTAGATCACCGAACAACCATCATTGGGTGCCAACTTTTGTGCCATCCATTGGGTTTAATATTTGGTCCAACATCCGTTCTTACGAAAAACACAAACAAACGGACCACTTCCTTCTAGCATGTATTATTTGCGTCGATATTAATCAGAGGTAATTTATTTACTATTGTGTTATATTCTTTTTGTAATGTCAACCGCAAGAATAACATGTTTTGTAATAAAATACTGCTGTCGTTTGACATTTGTGTAATCATAAAGAACATCTGTTGGTAGCAGATTTTTGTTGAAATATGTCCTATTATTAACTGTGCTAGGTAGTCTCAATTTATAGTCTACGTCAATGAATGTATTTCAACTCATAAAGCTTCGCTGTATCAGTGATGCAAATTATTTGTTTGGGACTTCCTATCATGATTCAATCAATCAACTCAGCCTATCGCAGTCCACTGCTGGACATAGGCTTCTCCCATGATGCGCCACAACACCCTGTCTCCCGCCTTCCGCATCCACCGTGTCCCAGCCACATTTTTGAAGTCGTCGGTCCATCTAGCTGGGGGGCGTCCCACACTACGCTTGCCGATACGCAGTTTCCACTCCAGGACTTGTCTGCTCCATCAGCCATCGGTCCTTCGACAATCATGGCCAGCTCACTGCCACTTCAACGTGCCATCATCCCACCTTGATTGGCAAAAATATTTTTCCGATAAAGAAAAACGAGGTATTCCGTGAAGCACACCCAAACGAAGCACACCCAGACGAAGCACACCTAAAGTATTCCACTTAGCACACCCGTAGGTGGGCTTCAAATAAAAATTTAAAATAATTAATTTCCTATTCCACGAAGCACACCTACGAATATCACTCGCATAGTGCGGGGACTAAGAAATAAAAATGTCGATAGAAGAAAATATTTATTACATTAATATTACAAAAATTACAAATATTGTGTCACATTATTATAATGAAACTGAATGATGTTAGAAATTTAAGTTAGTCTTTTAAATAATAAATATTTTCTCCTATCGACATTTTTATTTTTTAGACCCCGCACTATGCGAGTGATATTCGTAGGTGTGCTTCGTGGAATAGGAAATTAATTAATTTAAATTTTTATTTGAAGCCCACCTACGGGTGTGCTAAGTGGAAAACTTTAGGTGTGCTTCGTCTGGGTGTGCTTCGTTTGGGTGTGCTTCACGGAATACCTCAGAAAAACAACCAACTGCCTAAACAAAGATTGTAAAGTAAAAAAAATAACTTTAATTTTAATGTCTGCCACCGACTTCCAAAATTAAAGCAATTTTTCAAAACTGCCGAACATTTCGCGGCATACGTTACGAAAAAAACACACATCAAAACCACCTCGTTTTTGAAGTCGGTTAAAAAGTGTTATATTTATAAACTCATGAGTAGGTATGGCCGGTTTAGTAAGCAATGATAATCAAAGAACATAAATATTACTCGTCGATTTAAAACCGTTTCAGTTTTCAATCTAACCGCTCAAAGATCATGGCAAAGATATCTTCATAAAAATACACAATTGGAAATAACAACTAACACAAACTTCAAAACTGGAGCACAGACAATCAAGCAACATTCACGACGAAAAAAATAATATCGATCACTGACCAAAGAGTATCGTGCCAACACCACAAAAAGAATTCTCAAAAATAATTCAAACATTCAATGGTCCAAATTACAAAAAGCAATCAGAGTGTCTTGTGATCCACTCAGTATTGATAATGACCCGCGGGTAGAAAAAGAATCCGATGGTACAGATATGAAAGGGGACTATTCAGCATCGGCAGCCGGCCTCATCTAAAGATAATCTATTTGGTATAACCTCACGACCTCCCGGTCGGCCGCCGCCGTAACAATATAATTAAAGAGAGATCGTTGCGATCCGATCGGTCGCAGGGTTGGGCTCCTGGACTATCAGATTTATGATTTGATGAAGAAGCAACGGTAATGTATTGTGCTGGAGGGATATTCGAAAATATACACGGTATGGTTGAAGATAAACCAACTAAGCTTGTTGGTTTATCTTATACAGATAGCACACTGAAAGTAATTGCGAAACTAGAAGACTTTAAACCATTTCGTTTCGGTAAAACATTACAATCGAGCTTATTCCAACTCATTTCAAACGTCTTATCTAAACCTGTCTCTCTCTCGTCACGAATATATTTTTTAAAATGACCGCTGAAACATTCCACTCTCTCAACCTCTATTGACTTCAAAAGCTTTTCTATGGCAACACTTGTCTAATAACCATATTTACGTGGCAACCCTGACCGGTCCGTTTACCGGCCGGATGTCGATGGCTCTGTAGAAGGAAACCTACATGATTGTTGCTCCCGACGCGTTATAGATGTCATTATTTACTTGCGCCCGCGCAGCGCGGCTTTTTACATGTAATACAAATTACTGGGTGCGGGCGCGAGACCACGGTTTGTTTTAGTGGGGTCTGGTGACCATCAAGGTAGGTTATGAATGTAAGTAAAATAGGTAGCTATTTTGAAGACTGTTAGAATTACAGCAAAATTTCGCCAAGACCAAAAAAAAACGTTTTTTTTTTATCTTAGTTTTTTTTAAGACCAAATATAGCGTTGCGATACTTTCTTCCTTTTCCCGTGAAAAATTATCAAAAGGTCGATTGAATATCTCCAGAATCCGCAAAAGAGTTGGTAGTAAAAGAAAAACTTTCACCTAAATGAACTTTTCGAAAAACCGAGTAAAATAGCCGTGCACAAAACATCCCACATTAATTGAAAATATTCCTTATAGTTGTAATAATAACAAGCTGAACTACAGACATGTCATTACTTGAGTTACGAGCTTCTTGGTTATTTTTACGAGCCACAGTTAGTAGTTCGTTAACTCGCTATAATTTCAACACTAGCGCTCGAGTTAATACCGCTATTTATCGATGCAAGGCTTCTTGTTGTTTAGTAGGATCCTGTATTGAAAACGGAGCCTATTTATTTAAAAATAGTTATTAAAGTTAACGACTAACTGTTTAAAATAAATTTAATTATAATGGTAGGGACTCTTCTAGCTATTTCAGTCCGTTTGAAGCAAAGACACATTTTGCTATCTTACGAGTTGATAAACAAAAAAACCTAAGTTCTTTTTTTACACTGACAACAAAAAATTATTACATAAGTACAATAGCCTAAAAAAATCACCAACCAAATTCCTTTATCTAAAACTGGCCACACAGACTACCATTTAAATAAAGAATGAATCATAACAAGCATGACGTTACTACTAAACCAGAATTCAGAACGCACTTTTGAATTTGAAAATGTTATAATTATCTTTCTTAAATCTAAGTGGCCAAAGGCAAGTTCGTTTAGAGCCTGAGACACCACAAAGCCACTAGAGGTGCGATAGTATCGCTCTGTGGGTGTATTGAGCAGATTTATCGACTGTTTAACCCGTAAAAGGTGATTTGTAATATCCCCCCACTAGTCTGAGGTGAAAAGGTACGCAGTTACGGTTAGAGGTGTGACTTTATTCATGAATATTTTTTGTTGTAAATATTTTATTCGTTTTCTAAGCAAGATAAAATATTATTACCAGGGTATACAACAACCTGCCAGGGTCACAGAATTGTTTGAAAGAGTTACCTTGGCTCTGGCGTAGGCAACTGAAGGAACACGGGTGGGTTTTAGTCAGTAAAATTCTGACAGGCCCTTTCGCTCCACCCAGACCGGGAGACGTCATTTATTGAATTCCAACCCAAAAAAAAAGGGTACACAACAAACTTCGTCTACTTTAGAAATCCCAAATCTGGCAACTAAAATTCCTGAGCCAAAAATGAAAAGCAAAACTGATAGCCATCTCATTACCGTAATCCCGCAGCAATCTTTGTACAAATTCGCTCCCGAAACAATTCGCTTACAATATACAATGAGCGAAGCGACACTAATGCGTAGTAGGACAGCGTAGCCCTGCGAATAAAGCAAGCCTCATGTATATTCAATGGTACAAACAAACGTATGAGCAATCTTGTCGTTGTCGCACACCGCCCCGAGATATGGACTTGTAATTTGTAGGGGGACCAGACTGGGGAATTGTGAGCAGGGACTCTTCATATTTTATGGATAAACTGCTGATATCACTTGTCAGCGGTCAGTCCTAGATTTGTGTGTCTGAAGATCGTTAAATGTTAAAAATAGGGATCCTAACCCTACATTTTATTTCTATTTTAATGTTACAACCATGCTGAAATTTTATTTCTGTAAGTAGATTTTTACAGACACTTTTACACGAAAATAAATAAATGAGTAAGTGGCAAATTGGAATCCCGAAAGAGAGGTTTTGTACTTATTTAAACATATTCCAAAAAAAAAAAATATCCATTTGATGTACTCAAAATACAATCTTCTCAATGTTTCAAAATAAGTAGTTAAAACTGATTTCAAAATGACATGAAAAACCTAAGACCAGCCAGCTCAGACTGTATACTTACCTACATTATTTATCTAAGATTCATAATGTGTTGTACGAATTTGGATTCTGGATTAAAAAAAAATGAATAAAAGAGCTGAAGTAATTAAAAAAGTAGGTAATTGTACTGTTCTCCGATCACAAGAAGGTCACACGGCAGAGGAGGGCAAACCCAAAATCTAAAAAATAATAATAACAGAGTTTTCCAACTCTAAATCTTCCCTATCATTACAATTTACAATGAGCCCGTCCACCATGGTCACCTCCAGCCGACATATCCGCGTGCTCCGTATAAGGCCCATGAATTCTGCCACCGGTCTAGTTGCGGATGAAAGCCGCGCGGCTAATAACTATACCAGTTATAATACGATATCTAGTTGGTACCTACACCGATCAGTTATGTGCTAGTAGTTGGCTGAGACTTTAATTAAATGGAGGGGGGGTTTGAAGATGAGTAACAGGAGGAAGGATAGGCTATCTTTCTTTTGCGTAAAGAATTTAAAGCTGAGTTTGTGATCCAGAAATCCCGAAATATGAGAGCAGTGGTCTTGCGAGTTGTATATCGTACTTTCGTAACCAAATAGGCGTTTTACTTTGTGCAAATTATTTGATCTCCACTGCTCTCAAAACGGTGAAGGAAAATGCCTCCCATTGTAAGGAAACTGTCCTAGAGCCAAAAATTCGTAGACAAGTGACATCTACCAACCCATACTGAGCCCACTCCTTTCTGTCTCCCAGGAGCTGGAACATTTTAAGCTGCAGCCCATGACAGTAGCAAAATATATTAGAAATACTGGCTGATTTATGGATTGTGTTCAGTTTCAATCCTGAAGAAAAAGGGAATAATTATTTCAGTCATCCAATCACAACAGATAACATGGGATTTATTTATTTAATCTTCAGAAACCTTACAGCCTAACGTCTCCTGAGAAATCACTTAATTAATATGTCAGAAAATTAAAAATGAAAGACTTTCCCAATGCCCCGATTGGTCAACAAAACAAACTGTTAATTTATTACATCATCGATAGCATAATTTAAACTAACACATTACAAAATTCTAGATCGAAATGGTACCTACAATCATCTTCACCTCTAACGGTACCGAAAGCGAGCCTACATATCATTAGTTAGTTATAAACAAGGCCGCTAATGCAACTATCGGATACCAGCCTCACAACAAGGGTTCCTGGCGAAGCGGAGCGTGTTCACTAATTCTACATTAAACCCACTTACCAGTTACAAGGTAGAAATAAGGCGAGTTTTAGAACTTACCTGAAAATGGAAGTCCTTTTTGGGAGTTTCTTGATTGGGTGCGTATCTTGACGGTACTTAAAACACTTCAAAGTATAATGTTATTAATTCAATCACAAAGTTTCCCTTCTACGCATTGGAAAAAAAATTGATATGAAAACACACGTGTTCTTTTTGCAGAAAATTAATGAATTCAATGTTGATCTGTCAATTTGTATAGTAAGTTAACTGTCTACAAAATCATAAAACATAATACCTCTAGTGAAGCTATTTAATAGTGTCTTAAATCTTTACTTAAAGTAACCAGTCTCCGCTCTACTAATGAAGAATTCTGACATGTCACTTTCCAATTCCAACATTGCATTACCCATTCTGACATGCCAATTAACAGTTTTTCTTCTAACCCAAACATACCTCACAAATCATTATCTTCGAAGACATCTCACAATCACTACTTTCAATAGATTTTCTTCAAAACCTGCTTCACTTAATTCAGCCGTTTTTCCTCTAATTCTACTAGACTTCATTCAGTAGTTTTTCCACCGGCTAACGACTACTTAAAGGCTAAAGAGCTCGATTAAAGTAAAACGCATAGATAGCAATCCGCGGTACGTCCCGCGTCGAGTGTCGGCGCACTTTCTTCAATCGGCCGCAAGAGGGCGCGCCGGCACGCGACCGCTACTCGTGCCAACAGAGGGATGTGCTAGTATTTGTCGATGAAGTTGTTGGGTTTTCATTTATGTTTTTTTAACGCGT
This sequence comes from Aporophyla nigra, assembly GCA_947507805.1. Lineage (NCBI taxonomy): Eukaryota > Metazoa > Arthropoda > Insecta > Lepidoptera > Noctuidae > Aporophyla > Aporophyla nigra. Next base: position 7,184,924 of record OX382305.1, read on the forward strand.
TTTTTAATGCCAAATACACTATCATATTTGTTTTTCGTAGTGACAAATACGGTCATCTTTTCAGTCTGAACGAATAAATATAGTCGTGTCTTAAACTTCCTACAGAAGAATAAAACTAAATTAAATTAACATTAACATCACCTACCTTGCTTATGGACGCTAAATCGTACTTGTGTCTTTTTCGGTGTCCGACCAAAAATTTTCATGACTTCATCCAGAATTAGTCAAAGTACAGTCATTTAAAATCACAAGCATTCATTATAACTCAGTCGTACCTATAGTTATAACAATGTTTTTGTCGAGTCTAAATTCCCACAACACTCAACTTCCTCATTCCTTATCTAACCTTTAGTTTATATTAAGTCAAAATCTATCGATAGTCGATACGTCGTACAAACATCGACTAAACATCGTGCAATAAATCATTGACATCACTATCTACACAAGTGGCACGCGCCGATAGAATCTAGCAACCGATGATACAAGTTGAGATCGTTTAGTCGACATTTGACAGATTCTACTTTTGACATCATAGTCTACTATTGACAGATTCTACATATGACAGATTCTACATATGACAGATTCTACGTATGACAGATTCTGTATTTGACAGATTTTGAAAAAGTGAGACAAGTAACGGACACCTTGTGGAATCAAAAATAATACTGTTATATAGTAATCACTATATTTATTGATAAGCATAATTTGTTTTTATAACTAGTATTAAATGTTTGTATTATAGTACTAATATTTTTAGAAACAGTCACAATTACCAAATTAACGTTAATTTTTTTTTTTGTTAACATAATTACGTATAAACAATCACAGTGAAAACAGTGGAAACGTTATTAATTAACAAGCAACAATCATTTTTATCACATTAATTCTATTTAGTATTCTCTTTATTCATTAGTATTTAAACAATCACATTAAAAAAAATGATACTTATTTGTAAGTAAATAAAGATTAAAAATAAAAATTACAGGAGCAGTTGTATATAAATTATTTTCTTAAAAAAATCTTCGACCGATATTTCATCGCTTTGAAGTTTCTTGACAATTTTGCTGTATTTTTTATCAAAGTTAATGTCGCGGTACCGACGATTTTTTCGCACAGATTGGAAGAGGCTATTACGAAGCCTAATATTGCAGTGGTGGGCTTCTTTACGCAACTTTTGGATAAAATTGAACAGGCTTGGTCGCTTTGGGATGAGGACGTTAAGTCTGTGATGCCATCCTTCTAATGCATTGTTCGTTCGATGACGTTGGTTGGCACAACTTAAAATTGAAGGACTCAAACTGGACCATTGCTTCTTGTAATAATTACTGAACACTTGCATTTTATCGGTATGAACAGATTCCATTTTGTCCAAAATCAATTGACGCCCCTCTGAAATGTACTGGGCTGGTAGTAAAGGTAGGATGGCAGCCATTCTTACAATTCGTCTTTCTTCACTAGTCCTATTTACTTTTATTTCTTTGGCTTTCTTCCACACAGCTTTTTGATAGTGATAGTAGCATCCACTTACATTTGATTCCGGGAAAACTGATCTTACAGCATTCATAATGCCTACTTCGTAGTCGCATTTGAAATAACGGATACTAAAACCTAAATTTTTAATTATTTCAAAAAGTCGAATGTATGTAGCTTGGGATTTATTCGGCAGTAACGCGTATAGCACAGGGACTATATTTGTTGAGTTTTTATCAGAATTTAGGTCTATGTGCAGAGTAAAAAGTTGGTAGAATGGCTTGGGAACACTTTTAAATGTATCATCACCGAAGCACAACCTTGCCCGGCGCAAAAATTTTTTGGCTAATTTAGTTATGAAGACCAGTATTTTCTCTTCTGTACCTTCTTCAGCAACTAGGAAATTCTCACCTAGGGCTTTGGGAATAAACACATCTTCAATTTTATTACATGACAATCGTTCTGCGCTCAAATACTTTTTTCTTGCATTATAAAAGCTATCTTTTTTGTCGTGAAAGGTCGGGATTCTACTCGGTCCGTCGGTACTGTCAAAAATATGTTCAAAAATCATTTTAATCGGACCCAAGGTTTTACACACTTCCCTCTTCACCATGTTAGTTTTTATAAATAACTCGTTTCCGAGATGATCAGCCTGACACGTATGTGGAGATTTACGAAGAATTTTCATTAAATTAACATCCACTGTTATAGATGCACTGCACTCATTTCTCTTCACACAGCGCCAACACGTACTTTGATCTTTATTGACTCGTTTGATTTTGTTAAAACGGTATCCTTCGTACAAGATTGTGTTAAAACCTTTTTTATTTTTTTCTACAACAAATTCCCTTTCTTCCGCCATATTATGAAAAAGACATACATAAAGGTAACAACACGTATCAAACTTTGAGAATTATCACAAAAACACCAAACTGAACTAAGTAGATTAGCCGTCATAGAAAGAGATCGAATAAAGTTACGAAAAGTTTTAAAAGTACCCACCATTTTTTTAATAATCTTTTTCTCTATTTGTTCTAGTAACACGGCAAAGGAAACTGCCTAAACAGCCCATTATGGGACTTTTAAAAATTGATTGTAAACATGTTAATGTACTGTATGTAAATTATACTGGATATAAATTATACATTTGCATTAGAAGTGAACACGGAACGATTTAGCGGATGTTATTGATTAGCTATCTGGTTTTGTTTAGGAGTGTTATAGGTTGATAATGCCGATTATGTGTTCTGTATTCCGTTTTTCTATGTGTAGTGAATACTTTATAAATTACCAATACAAATAATTATTTCCAATGATTGTTTATACGTAATTATGTTAACAAAAAAATAATTTTAACGTTAATTTGGTAATTGTGACTGTTTCTAAAAATATTAGTACTATAATACAAACATTTAATACTAGTTATAAAAACAAATTATGCTTATCAATAAATATAGTGATTACTATATAACAGTATTATTTTTGATTCCACAAGGTGTCCGTTACTTGTCTCACTTTTTCAAAATCAGTCAAATACAGAATCTGTCATACGTAGAATCTGTCATATGTAGAATCTGTCATACGTAGAATCTGTCATATGTAGAATCTGTCATATGTAGAATCTGTCAATAGTAGACTATGATGTCAAAAGTAGAATCTGTCAAATGTCGACTAAACGGTTGAGATTGTTTCACCGGAACACCGTTCTGCAGATACCGAGAACTATTTACTCGATTGTTAATAATACGATTTAATCGTGAGTATCGATTCACGTTTCGAAAGTGCTGCTTTTGATTTAAATAGAGGAATAAAATGTGGTTTGAATTAAGGTTGGTTGAGGTTTTGTGGCTAATTATACTGTTATTTGGTTTCGTTGTTTTGTTTTTTAGTTTTTAGGCAATTGGTGCAGAGATGGTTATCATTAGATAGCATTAACAAAAATTATTTTACTACCAAATCAAAAGTCATTTATTCGAACTAGGCCGAGAGCCAGCACTTTTTGAACGTCAGAGTTACATAAGACAGTCCCCCCAAAACGCCCGCACGTCAACACTTCCTAGTGCTTTAGCTGGGAAGAAGTGGCGTCACAAACTCCCCAGCAGTACTAAAACAAACGTTGCCATTAACCGTTAAAAACCGTAAACCTTTATTAGTTTTGTTTACGGTCACAGTGATATTTTACAAGCACTAATAAAAAATTCTGTCATCTACACTATCACTTATCATTCAGAATCTGAATCATTTAAAAAAATATTACTTCAAAAATTTGTGTGCTCAACAATGTAAATACTTAACGCAAAGAGTATTGTTGAACTGTCAAAACAAAAACCATACTTACTATTATTGTGTAACACAATTATCCCTCTGATAACCAAAAACAAAAAAATAACAATTCCCCCTCTAACCCCCTCCAACTTTCTCCACGCTTCACGATGATCAGTAACAACATGGAATCACTTAGTTGTGCATAATAAAACAGGTGTAACAATGCAATAACTTATAATAACTCTGTGTGGTTGAATAACGGGCTGCGCAGGCGCAGGTCTGTTTACTTAACGGGAGTCGCGCCGCCTCCTTTATGAAGGGGGCTACTATGGACGTGATGAGGAAGATTTTTGTTTTTCTTTTTAAGCCGACTTCAAGTAAAGTGTGTTTCGGTATTGAATTATGAATTTGAGTGTAGTTTGCTTGATACGGAAATCTGTGTTATAAAAGCAATGACAAGAAATATAAGAGGAGTTAATATTTAAGAGTCAATAATAAAATAGATTGTTTAAACATGTTGGTACTACGATATTATCGTCTTAAACACTTATGCGCTAATTGTGCTTATCTATGTAGGTTTAACAATATTTTTATTAACTGTCTTAAACGCATATGAATTCTGAAGTTTTCGGCAATACCTACCTATATTTTTTTATTGCAAAATGTTTCTGCTCTTTACCTCGATCAGTCCTAATGGAAAGTGATGGATGAGTTCTGCGACACAATGAGCGTGCCCAGGAGATGCCTGTTAATTTAAGGTCATGCTCAGCCTATAATGTTCCCACTGCTGGGACACAGGCATCGTCTCAGTAAGAGAGAGTGGGCTGTAATCGACCACGCGGGCCTAGTGCGGGTTGCTAGAAAACATATAATATGTCTTCGAATTGTTGCTTCTAATAAAATTATGAAATGCATAGCGCTTTCATCAAATAAAAGCACATTAACACTTAAAGTAATAACGATCCAAAAGTAGCATTAAAATAAAATCAATAATAATATAACAACATTTAAAAAATTATAAAAATTAAACTAGAATTCTATTAGACATATCTAGATCTCGGTAGTGAAACGTTAAAACCGAAACAGTTAAGTAAACTAACAAGCGTTACTTAACGAAGTTCGTAGTAAACCTCTCAGAATCAATAATTAAGTTTAACTATTAAATAACCCATCTTAACCTCCAGCTTGTTTCATTTAAGCTGCAACGGGTAAATCAATTATGTTTTACGAACGCTGTTGCTGCGAATAGCTTATTTCATTAACCGTTGTGGACAGTGCCTAGTTAGTAAGGTAAATGGAAATATAATGATTAAATGACAACTTACTATATTATTTTATTTGCAGCTGCTTTTTGTAGCAATTTTTTTTCACTTATATCAACCCTGACGGGTACCTACCAAAATATCACTCTACCATTTTTATGTCTTTAATTTACAAAAAAAAATCGAAATAATAAAACTTAAAAATAGATAAATAACAAAAAAAAAAACAATTTCTCAAACAACCCATCAAGTTATCTAGTAGCTAAGATAACAAATTAACAATAGAAATGCTATTACACACGAGTAATTTATTTAATAAGGGATATCACAACACATGCTTGTCCAAACAATCTATTATCCAGACTTGTATTAGCCCGATAATACCTATATAATAGCACTACATTGCTCAAACATAGTTCGCATTGTTCAAAACACCGACATAACCAGACCTCTCAACACGTTACAATAGTGAAGAACAACAGCTCAAGTAAACCAGATGGTAGTACGCTAACATTAGCGACTGGGCGTTCTCTATTCGGTTGTGATCGGGAATGGTCGGCAACACTCGGGTGTGTTAGCCCCGCCCACCTGCGCGCGCGCCCGTCCCTATCTCTGTCCCTCCTGTGGCCCTGCGTCAGTCTATCTCGCGCCGCTGGTACGGCCGGTCGCCACACCCACAGATCAGCGTTTAGGCTATTTTCCAATTATTATGTAGGAGCTTTTTGCGCGCGCGCCGATGCCAACAATGATAAGCTTTCTAGTAACAGAATGAGTGAGGTAATGTTGTTGTTGTAAGACAACAATTTGGACTGGAGCTATTTATAAAACTTGTTTGTAGGTATTTTCTAGACAAACCGTTTCTATAGAAACCACTTTTTAGGAATTGTGACTGCAATATGGTGTCATTTTCAAATATCTCTCCAAAAACCAAAAAGTACTTTATTTCAAACCTATAGTAAAGAATTTCATACCGTTTTACTCACACAAAGCAAGAAATATTTTCATTCATAACATGTAGAAGAACAAAAAGTTACAAACATCAAAGGATGTAACATTTGTAATCGTATCATGAAACAGCATTTTGTATTCATGAATACGCTTTATACAAGAGTAAGAATATGGATAATCTGTGAAAAAAATGTTCCATATTTTTTGCTTAGTTGTGTTCTAAAAATACCTACTCGTGAACTTTTCCTTAAAATATTAATTCTGTCTACAAAGTTTTAATAAATCCCGTTAAGATATGGAGCTTTCAACTAATGACACATTGGAGCACACATCTCTACTGTAAGCCCTCAAAAAATGACAATAAGATACCATTAAAAATACAACCACAAGAAAAAACAGCAACGTACGAAAGCAATTATTAACAAAGTTAGTTCACGCGGTGGCATACCTTCACGCAATTAAACGACTTTTTATTCTAAAGACGTAAAAAATTAATAACATAAGTGCCGAAGTACTAATGGACATTACATTACAGAGTAAAAGTTAGAAAGTTACAAAAGTACAAAACGACAATTGATAAAAAAATTGCGCTCGCCTGACGCTCTGACCTTTTACCTCTTACTTTGGGAAACTATTGTTGTGTTACGTCATTGATTCCATATGTATTGTTATATACGTAGATTAGATCTAGATCTGTTTAGGAATAGTTTTGTTTAGAAATCCTTGGGGAGGATGCGCTAGGTAGCCTAGGAAACTTGAAGGTCAATACCAGGTTGTATACAAATTTAAATATACGTAATTCGCAACCGTGACAAATATGCCTTTATAAAATAAAAATCACCAATAGAACCTTCTCAGTTCATTTAAACCCGAAACGAAATAAGTCATTCAGTACGACTATTTCGTGAAAAAGACAATGACCTGCAAATTGCAAAAAGTTTTAGAAATTTTAATTTTTGCAGGCCACTCTAGCGCTTACTAACAACCAAAAAGGATTCGAGTTACATTCTGTGAGATCTCAAATAATTATGGTCCAGCTGTAGATCGCAAAAGACGAAATAAAAATGTGTTGATAATGATGAAACAATATCTCAATCAAGAATGATATAAAAGATGAATGCAATACGAAATAGGAGTAACACAGTAATTATTTAATCTGCAAATCTCAACTAAATGCAACCTAAATATTTTTACTTCGCAATACAGATCTAGATAACAAAACAATCTAAATCTAGCATTGAGCTAAATAGTTCAGATAAAGTTTAGACTAGACTTGTAACTTTATAAGCCTCGTCTTAATAGAAAAATTCACAGCATTCATTTTATTTCAATTACATTTACCAGAACGGTTAATTTGCTTGAAGACTATCTAAGGAAGAATTAGATAGAAAAGATATATCGAAAAATGGATTTTTCGTAAATTAATGTGTGTCAGAATCCGCTGTATGCGAGAATCACAGGACTGGGCGAAGTAGCGGTGCTTGGAAGACATTTATTTATTTTGGCCAACCAACAACTGTATATACTCATACAATGTGAAAATGTTTTTCTATTAACTAAGGTTAGCATTACAGTTTATTATAGGCCATGTCTAGCAATAGATGTCTCACAACTGAAAACATGAATGTATGTCGATATAAGCAGCTGCAGTGGATTGATAAAAGCTGCGATGGCTCGATGATGAGCACGATATTGAATGTCAAGTTAAGAGGGTTGAATATAATCTAAATTCTGTTGAAATCAAGACAGTTCTTGAGAAGAGATCTTTTTCACTCTCTCATTTTTGTTGTCATCAGATTTATTTTTCTTCTCCCTAAAGAAGAAGAGAATTCTTTACTCTTCTTTGTCACTATCTATATTCAAATCTCCAATATCACCATTAATCTCATCCAATCCAGCATTTTTACCTTCATCTCATCTTATCTCAGTCTTAAGATCGATCTTTTCAAATCTCAAAACAGAATTGCCCTACTAATATTGAGTCACACAGTAATCTCGAGCATTTAAGTGCGGAACTCTAAAAATAAAAGGCTTGCTTGAGAAATGGCGATGGTCTCAGATTATAATTACGGTGGAGTCGGTAGAGCTCACCCGCGCACCGTCACTCACCACTAAATATAAGGCACACAGGGTTACCAGTCACTCTTCTTGATAAAAGACTTTGATCCCTTTTAATTTTAATGACGTTATTCAGAAAAAAAAACAGCCCAAAGACCGACTGTTCACCGAAAACGGAGGTTTAAAACTGCTATATTCCTTACAACTGCCTGGATAAATGTAGACAAAATGTTTGCTGTTCGGTTGTTCGGAATATCTGTATCCTATGCCTAAAATCTGTTCTATACATAGAAGGAACTTCTTAAAACTAGACTGTGGTATTGTAGTGAACGTCTTTTAGTTTTCCATTTCAAAACGTTTTACACGTTTTTTCTGTTTTTAACAAGGTCCCAAACTTAATAGAACTGACTTTATAGCTTCTTAAAATATATGTTTCAACGAACTTCCCATCTAAAGCCTTTCCCATAACTCGAAACCCACCACTTTCCAGTCTAATTCCGCCCTCCCATTGTTTTCCCAACACACTTTACTACGTGCTATATTTACTCTCTAACTATGTGTGCCAGCCCTAACCGAAGCCTGTGCGTTCCATGCTTTAAACTTAATAGCAATCTTTATAGCCCGGCCTCCGAATAGTGATGTTATCGTTCGATAGCCGATGTCGATAATGTGTTATTACATTGTACAATTGCGAGTTACGTATTGTTCTTTGTAACGTTTGTTTAATTGTTGCAACCTGTTTTTGAACTTAATTATCGTGTGTTGATTAAATTACTGGTGTGCGCTACCTATGATTTGCGGTTTAATTTTACAGAAGCTTTAAAGTTTTTAATTATAAGTTTAATTTATGAGGTTCCTTCGAGTTATTTTCTGTGTTTTTAAAAGTTTTATGAGTAACTTCTATTTTTGCTATAAATTACGCTGCAAACTAGACGTCAGCGGTTTAAAATTCAAACCACTGATTGCTATTTACCATAAAATATTCACTTGTAAAATTAACTGAGCAACAAACAGCACTTCAATAACTCGCTCTCGGATCGCCCGGTCGATAAACGTCGGTATAATTCTGGCGAGAACGTGCTTGTCACAATTTATCGTGGCGGCGCATCACTAGCCGGGAGCAAAGGTTTGGCAGAGGGCGCAGGCATCAATTTGCGCGCGGTAGCGGCCGCGGGCGCCGCGCCGCCCCTGTCATTAGCCCCTCCGCCCCCCCTGCCCAGTGCTCCCCTCTCGACCTCAGGGGAACATACTTTAACCTTTTTTGCTCCCCTGCAACCTGTTCGGGACGCGGCTGCTGCGCGCGCGCTGCGGTTCATGGCCGCGGGCGATACGCAGTATCTGCAAAATAGGGCTGCTAAGTATACGCGTTTGTTTTTGCCCGTAACTGGTTGTAATTATATGGAGATGGAAGGGAATGTTGCTATAAAGTGCACTTTAAATAAAGTTTAAATATCCTTTTTTTGTTGGGTGCAGTGCATTTTTATATCTTTTTGATCTACTTGTGCTGACTAACGTATACTTTTTGGATTAACTTGCCCCAGAAAATATTAGGTCATAAATAATGTAATTTAAATTTAGAAAATGATAACCAGCCCAAAAACAATATCATTCAGTATCTTCACATACTTAAAACATACATATATATACCCACAACTTTACAAATATCTAAACCATTTGAGTCTGTAACTCTATACACCCAGCAACCCTGTGCAACCTGTTAAGTGCACAGGGCGCGTAATAACGTAGGCTCGACGTTAGTTACCCACAGGCTCCCACAGTGCGCACAAAACAGGCGCAGGCGCAGCCTTACGTGATAATAACCAATTTATATCGAAGTCAGCTGTCCTCGTCAAAATGCGATATTAACTTATGGTTGTTTATGGGGAGGGTAGGATGATTTGTGTGTTTCGAATTTTGAAACGATTTCTTAATAAAGGCAAAGAAGTGTCTTAAAAAAAAAAATAGTTAAAGGGTGAAAGGTTTAAAGTTCTTTTTATAACCCCAGAGACTAATCTGTTATTTCAAGTCTTTTAAGTTTTTTTTATAATAGTTATTTGACATGAGTTTGGCATATTACATCTATCAAATTAGTACCTTGGTTTAACAAACGAACTTTAGGTTTGGTTAGTAGTTGTATATTTCTTTAGTTGTGAAGGGCGGACGTTTTGGAGGACTGACTTATGTAATTTTGACGTTCTAAAAGTGCTGATTCACAGCCTAATTTGAATAAATAGCTTTTGATTTAGATGACGTACTAAATCAACAGTTTTTTTTAATATTTTTATTAGAAGTATGGTTAGAATAAAATAAAGGCCTCCCTTATTATTCTAACATTATTATATTAACACGATAGTGTCGGAACATGGTAATGTATGAATTTAAATCTAATTATCTTGAACAAACCTATAATATCTACTTGTTTAGTAACTAAAGCAGTAAAAACATATTGTAATAGGCATCTATTCATTATTATATTTATTTGCATAACAGAATCTATAAAACACTTACTTTTTATTATAAATCCCGGTATTAAATACCAGTCTTCTTTCTTTACTACATGTAGTTTCATCCATACATTATATCTTACCCATATAATTTCAGACCTACGTCTCCTATGGTAATATATTTCAACAAAAAACCACCATAGACTCTCCCTTTGACTTTGAACCGTCCAGATAAAAAGGTCAAAGCCGAAACAGGTCTGGCTCGCTTCCCCGAACCAGTAATTTGAGCCACAATTAAACAATTTTCTCGAATATCATTCCGCTTCATTGGAACGGTTGGGGTCACTCGTGACCCCGGGGCACACATTAGGGTCCTGCTCCGATTCCGAGGCTCCATAAACCCCATTAAACATAAACATGCCCCCAAACCACTCGGACCGAACGTCCCAATGCTCCGTCTTTCGTTCCACTTTATTTAATTTCAATACATTAGAACGTGAAGTTTTCTAATCTCGCTCGCCGGTGGAATGGTTTCACATTTGCATAAAAGTAAATTTGCTCCCAAGCCCGGGATAACGCTAATGGCAATCTCAAAAGGAACAAAACGAGCGCCGCAAATTGACCTGTCCCTCAGCCGAGCCGCCGACCTGTCGCCGCTACGTTCCCATCATCTAGCAGTAGCTATCTCACTTTAATTATTCATAGACTTTTTATACGCTATCGCTTTTTACCGCTTGACGGCCGGTCGAAGCCTTATAAAATTAAAAAATAAAATAATCGAACGCCGGCGCAATTTAAAAAAGAAATAAGTCGGATGACACGGATCGAACTCCGGGCAAATGTCGCGCAGTAAAAAGTGGTCGAGCGCGCGGCGGCGGGCGAGCGGGGGCGAGGCGTGGGGCGAGCGGGGGGCGGGGGCACAGGACGTCACGTAGGCGGCGCGGTTTTTGTCAACGTTCCCGCGGAGATGACAGGTCGCTGGACGCGCCGCGACCTGTCCGCAAGCCGTCTTGGTGCTACTACAATACAATAATTATCGCAAACGATTATTAGTAGATGAGACCACATTTTTATGGATTAATATCTCCCATCAGTTATGGCATGGCAATCGGGTATAAATTAAGTTTATCCGGCTATGAAGCATTAACTCAGATGCTTATGATGAGATATGAATCCGTTGCTATGCACGATAATTAGATTAATGGAGTAGCACACTTCACATTTGTAGTACAAGAATTGACATAGATCTGAGATACGTAATTAATGTTGACGTGCGCAATATTAATAATAATATGCATGTAGAAGAGTACCAACATGTCATCTAGTATAAACCTCAGTAATTATTTTAATGAAGGTCCGTGAAAACGAATAAAATATCAAGACGTTTTGTAGTCGTCAGGAATGCCCGAGACAGGTGCACTCGGTCGGCATCAACGCGTTGATGTCTAATACACTGTTAAGACCTTGTAATCTTGAAATTATTTGGATGGAAAACTTCATAATTTTTAGATCTAAATATTTTAAGCTTTAGTTGCCTTTAGTAATTTTGTAATAAGTATACGATTCGTTTATGGAATAGTCTATTAAATAAGAACTAATGACATTGAATGATAAGTACAGAGCTGAATTAAACTTGTAACTTTATTATCTGTCAACCGATCATTTTCCAGATTCTCATGCATTTCTCTTAACATTTATTTTATCCAAATAACACCAAGCTCTCTTTTTCAGAATTTCCGCGAGCAGAGAATCGACGGCTCCGGCCTCCCCCTTCTCACAGAGGACCACCTAACAGGGATGCTGCAGATGAAGTTAGGACCGGCTTTAAAACTTCGAGCAGTCCTAGCGAGGCGGCTCGAGCCCTGCGCTCAATGTCAGGCCAACTCGAGCAACCTGGCTATAGCGCCCAGAATGAACGGCGCCGCGCTCAAGTCGGAGCCCCGGAGCAACACGACCAGCCCCAGTTAGAATCCCGGGCATAAAGTAGTATTTTTAATGCGTATCGTTCCTGCTCAACAGCTTTTTGTTTACTTAGAAAATGTAGAAGACTTTGTTTTAAAATTCGATCTTGGACTACGTGTTTCAGTTGAGAAATTTTGTGTTTTTATACACCTATTTTCTCTTGTTATGTTGTTCATATCTTCTATGGAAATAAAGAGCTGTATTAAGATACATAATTCTATGACATATTGACATCTGGAACCATTAATAAGGGTCGCTAGAGTTGTATAAGATTGATACTCGGCCCCTGAATTTCATTTGACACATTTCGAAACAATTAACAATCATAATAATACTAGTTTAATTATAGTCATCTGCCTGCATTCGTACAGTCTTCCTGTTCATAGATTTTGCATTTAGTTATTATAAGACGCTTTAGGTTTAGTTTTAGTTTCATAAGAGTTTTTGTTTTGTATATAATAAACGAGTTGCCGTCCAAATGTTTTAAATGTAATACTTGCGTAAGAAATATTTTTGTATGTTAATTAATAATTGAAGGATAAAATATGGGGTCGCTTACAAAATTTTATATCCGCCCCGAATCGAACTTGCATACAAAAATATTTTGTTGACAACGAAATTATTTCGGTGCTAAGACCCTGTTTAACTTAAATATATTGTATATAATGGCCGTTTTGTAAAAAATATTGCTTAAATAATCGAGGCTACGTGTCTACAGGGTCACAAAGTTATAAACGGTGTGTATATAAATACAATAGTTGTATAGATGTATAGTTATATATACGAGGATTTATGATAGCATTTATTTACACCACACCTGAAGAAAGCTCAGTAATACCGTTCTACAATATGTATTGTAGTTTAAAATGTTTAGTTAGTTGTATAAAAAACTTAACTTCACAGCGAGCATAATATTTTCTTTGTAATTATTTTTTCTGTAATGTGGAGAATTATGTAAATAAATGTTGTAACGATTGCAGGTTATTGTGACGTAACTGGTTTGAGAAATATTCGTTCATTTCTGGACATATTTTTTATTTTTAAATATGTGTGCTTTACTGAAAACAAAAGACCTTACAAGAGTATAATTCGTGTCCAATATGAAAAGTGCCTTATTTTCATGTATTTTTTTTTTATTATAAACTTTCTCGTTTTATCTACTGCTGTATTTTAAATTTATCGTTTTCTTTTAACTCTTCCTCACCAGTTACGATCACAAACGTCGTTTTAAAATAGATCTAGATGGTAATTCCTACAGATATTGTAAAAAACACGTGGTTTTCCTGTGGTAATCTCCTTAATTGCCAAAATAGAATGGTTAAATAAACAATATACTTATTTAGTAAGTAAAGCGGGTTACTGGGGATGTTGAGTGCACACATTTATGTAACTAAAATGTGGTTAAAATTCAACTTTTGTTTGTTATTACAACTTGCTCTATTTTGACCGAAAACTTTTTAAGATACTTCTAATTTGACTTGGAACCTTATAACTTTGTCTTTACAAAAAATATCTTAGGAACATCCAGTTATGCCTTAGACAGTTTTGTCTAAGAACCTCAGTTTTGAGAATTTTAATCAGATATTATATAATCGCATCCCAGTGTTTTTGAGAGGCAAAGTTGTATTCACAAGTCTAAATAAATACTATCCCTTGTTATGAATCGAAAATCACCAGTGACCTTTAATCGTATTATGTACTACCCACATATCATCAAAAACTTAAGGTGCTATTTCGGTACGTAGATTTAAAAACTGTGCCTTAAACGGTCTTCCTTATAATTAGAATATATTACAATAATTATAATAATCATAACACTTTCAGAAAAGTATTACGGTTGGACGCTTTAATTGGACGATGATAATACAATGATAATAATTAATAGTTTTCTATAGATTACTTGACGAATTATTGTTGATAAGTAATTATTTTATTAGAACTTTATAGATTTGATCACAGCTTTTATTACGTAACTAACGTTATAATGGACCAGTGACTTACTGAGTATATAGTGTGTATAAATTTGTACCTATAGATATTCTGTGTTAAGTACTTGTATGAAAATAACGATATGGGATACACAAGTCCGGACTTAGTTTCTTGCTGAAGAAAATCTTTGTGATCATTTATGATTTGATAAACATGTTTTTTGTAATTTGCGACTTGTTATCTACAAGACTATGGTTATTGTTATTTTTAATGTATAATTATTGTGTATAACAAGGTTTTAGTCACTTTGTTAGTTTCCTTGCGAACATTTGTACTTAGTTAATGATTTAGCTTGTTTAGCCGGTCGAGTTTGATCCAACCCTTTAAGTATTTATGTGAAGAGAAATAAAAGCGACAATTTAATGAAACTATTTTTATTGTTTTATTTATATGATAAAGTTTCCTTTGAAATTTCATCGAAGTATTTCACTTTGTTTACCTTTAGGTGAATTAAGACCAGACACACACCTTTAATTTTAGTCATTAAACCCCTAACCTGCTTGTAAATACACGCGGAGTAAAGTTACAACCAGAATTAGCCTCTGACTTACCATACGTTTTTGAAACTTAATTATGGCTTAATGTTTTCACGTTTATTAAGAAATCAATAAACGTTTATGAGGAAATATTTAGGAATAACTTGACAAAAGACTCGAAGATCGCTGAGAAAGCTGTAAAAGTAAAATACTGTGGTACTTACTAGAGTATACCTACTCAGTCAGAGTCAGAGTTCAGTCTACATACATATCTGGCGTTTTACCACCATACTGCGATCACCATCCCGCCTGTCAAGCGTGGCGATTATGGCAAACCCCTCTAAATTGAGGGAGGCCTATATCCAGTAGTGGATGTCTATCGACTGAAACGATGATAAATTATCATATCACACACACTACTAAAAAAAATAAACTTAAAAGCAAAAACAATACACACACGCTGAATACTTGAAGGCTTTGGATAGTTTTACTCACATACAATTTACTCGGCACTGAAAAAGCATGAAATAGAACCCACTTCTACATTTATATTATGAAAGGGCCGAGTAACTAAGATTTGCAATATGCCTCAACAAGAAACGACTGAGGATCCCAGGTTATGCAGCAACAACAGCATCAAGAATTTGGCCTAGGAGTTATAGCAAGTCATTTGGTATGTTTGTGGAGGCACGTGTTGATGGGTTCCATGCAATAATGCGCAAGCGAACCGCCGCCCTTCTAAGCAGAGTGCGGGGTAGCACCAACAGCATCCTACAAGTAATTGCTGAGAAATATGACTCGGCAGTCATGAGGGCTTTCGTTCGGGTTCTGGCCGGATAGCGTAGCTATCTATCCTGAACTCGGGCGGGAGGTCTCATGACTACACACCTTATGTACCTCTGTTTTTGTAATATGTCTGTACTAACATAGTTTGTAAGATATTTTTTGTGACTAACAATTATGGACTTTGTCTGAATAAATAAATAAATAATAATAATTTCCTAATTCAAGAGCGATTCTTGTTTTTTTGAGAAATCCGATTATGAGTTTTTGACTCATATCTCCGAATTGGGACGTCCTAGGCAATAAATAATGAAATTCCTGACCCCCTTGAGGATCTCCCCCCTATGTCCATGGAGCCCTTTGAATGACGTTGACCTTAATAAATTATTGCCTTCAGAGATTGAACAAGACTGTGTTAACACAAAGCTTCTGAAACTGTAGCTTCAAATCATTGACACTGACAAGTTTTTGCAAACGACCTTCTCTGACTATTAAGAGTGATATTGTTAAACTGCATTTAAACATATTTTTCGTTTGAACAGTCTGTCAGTCTGAACCATCAATCTTACCAACTCATCCCATATTTTTGTAACGTAGATTTGGCTTACTTTTACTATATTTTTAATAATGCGTTTTTCAGTGACGCTTCGCATAGTTATAGTATAAGTATTATATTGTATAAATAAAACAATATTAGTTGAATATCAAAACAAAAAAAAAACGTATATTCAATTAATAATACTACAATTATATGCTGGTCGGTAAAAATATCAATATCAAATATGTGACATATTTTACCAAAAAATAATTGAACATTTTGATGGAAGAATCGACATTTGAGAGCGTGGTCGAGTGTGGTTCATTAAAAATACCGCACCTTACTCTTTCCCGAAAATTTGAATCGTTTTCATCCAAATCCTTAGTTTTATTTTGTTTAAAAAAAAAAACATAGATCCTGTTGAAAAACCCTACTTACAAATTCCCAGATTCGTTCTACAATTGTTTACTATCTCTATTGGATTTTTATTATGCTGATTCCCAGTGTGGTCCCAAAACCTCGCCATAAATTCATCTTTTCTTTGATGAAAATACAAATTTCATTTAGTAAATCAAAGACGAATTTCAACAATTCAAAAGGCACGACACTATAAACAGGTGCCATGAATGGTTTTGGGTCACGAAAGCTGTACTTTTATAATCACAGAAACTTATTTATTTCAATTATTTTCACCATTCTAACAATTCTGTAACAAAATAATCCAAAATTGACATATCTTGCACGAACCCTTAAGACTTCCTACTATTACATAATTATAGAACTATTCAATTAAAGTTGTTCGTTTAAAACTATACTTAAGGCTTAAAACTACACTTAAATAAAATACAAATATACACAGGGTGAGTTTATAGAATATGAATATATAGGGGCTCAATGACCCACTCCGGTTTTTAGTAAAAAACAGAATTGTAAAAAAATACAAAAAAATAGTTTTCTTGGATTCTTAGACTTTCCTATAGTTTGTAGACTAAACTAATATATCTTAACATACATAACATAACATAACGACTAATCCCCGAAGGGCTTACCCGAAGTACACTTCTAGTACTCATTTCGCTAGTAATATTTCACTCCCATGTAATGTCTATCAACATCTTCCGGGCAGAAATCTGGACTCCGGGCTGCCACTGAAATAATCCCGATGAAAAGACTAATAACATTTGGCCCTGGGAATTCGACCCAGAACCTCATGCTTTTTTTTTGGGTGGGAAATCGTCAAATGACGTCTCCCGCTCTTAATGGAGCGGGTGGGCGTGTCAGACTTTTACTGACTAAAACCCACCCGTGTTCCTTCAGTTGGCTTATGCCAGGGCCACGGTAACTCTTTCGAAGACATCTCGCGACCCTGGCAAGTATCGGTCCTAGCAGACCCCTTCAGTGCTGCTGACATCTCTTTGAGGCGCGCGTGGAACACTACGCGCCGTCGACCCGAGCCTGGTCCTTACCGGGCGGCGAGCTACCCATTGCTCGCCACCCGCAAGCTCGCGCCTACGGTGTCCGGGAGTCCGCTATCGACTCCCGACTTCCAGGGCGTCTCCTCCAGAACCTCATGCTCCACTGTAGCATTTGGGACTACTACACTATCGATTTTTTATTTACTTATTTAAGTTAAGGCATACAGTGTATAACATAATTAACGCCAGACCTCATACACCCCAATTAGAGTTTAGAGTTAAAAGCATAAAACTTGACTATTATTAAGAAATTCGTGTTGTTTGTGTATGCATTTAAAATTGAGTCTTGCCTAGCTGCAAGTAAGATTGATTTTTCTTTGGCTCAATCGACGGTAGATATGATAAAACACTAGTAAACAATACCCGTATAAGAGTTACTGATAACGATTCAGTAGTCAATTATGAACAAATTAATTTCAGGACTTGCGTTTATTCTGTTACACCTTGTATACTACAGTCAGCGTCAAAAATATCGAAACGAACAGATCGTTCAAAATGATCTCAATAACTAAGAAAATTAAAATTAATCTCAATGAGGGTGTTCAAGAAAATTCAGGCCACCAGTTGGCGCAACTTTGACAAAAGGTCCTCCATTTCGACAATTAATATAAAACTATTTCATTCATTCGTTTTCATTCAGTCACGACTAAGAGAAATATAGCCGCTTTGACACTTTTAACAGGTGCTCGGACCTAATGTTTCAGTGCTGCCATCTGCATCATCATCATCAGCAGCCTATAACGTTCCCACTGCTGGGACACAGGCCTCCTCTCGGTGAGAGGGAGTGGGCCATAATCCACCACGCGGGCCTAGTGCGGGTTGGTAGAAGTCACATGTTTTGACGAGAGCAGTGGTGATGAAATAATTTACACAAAGTAAAGCGCCTGCTTGGAATCGATCTCACGAGCTACTTACTCGTAAGTCACGGTCGTTACCACTGGGCCACCAATGCTCTAGTGCTGCCATCTGGTGAACGTCATTTCAGAAAACTCTTGAAAGTTCTTGTCAGAATGACAGTTGCCGTGAACTGTCTTCATTCTAAAACATTCCTTATGTCATTGAGTTAATATTTAATTTTCATAGTACTACAAATACAGATGTATATCTAGTAATCGTTATCAGTATCCGTAATCTTCCTTAGCGACTCGTTTTCCGACTTCTTGTTGACGAGTTCGAAGTTCCTCTCGAGATGATGCGCCTTCTTCACCTTGTACTCCATCAGCTCAATAACGCTGTAGCCGATAAAGCCAACTATGAGGAACCCGAAGAGGAAGTATAACCTGGAATGAGAAGACAGAATGAAATTTAAATAGATTTTAAGAAAAATTATGATTAAAAAGGAATGCAATAAAATAATAGTGTAATATAATTATGAATGATGTTTCTTTTTACACCAACACACTATTGTGAACAGCCAGTCGAGCTTTTTCGGACATCAACTAGTTGGACATAATCGCATGTAGAGCACCATTTACTTTATATCCCGCATTTACTGTCCTTTCCACATATTTATCAAGCGGGGAATTACAGACCAATTACTTTGGTACCGATTCTCTCTAAGATATTTGAGAAAGTAATGTGTGTTAGGCCCATAAATTTTTTTGAAAAAAATTAAGTGATAAGTAAACAGCAAAACGATTTTATTAAAAATAAATCCACCACTTTAGCATGTTTTAAATTAATAAAAGAAATTCTCTGTTCCGTAGACAAAAAAGAAATTCCTATAGCTGTATTTCTAGATATGACCAAAGCTTTCGATATGGTATTCCATGATAAATGATTAAATAAATTAGAACAGTATGGTATAAGAGGCCCTGCCTACAAATGGTTTGAAAGCTATTTAAAGGGTCGAAAACAGTGCACAGAGATTATAAAAATGCATCCTGATACTAACACTCAGGTAACCTATAGGTCTTCATACCTAACTAATCACTATGGCGTACCACAAGGGACTGTGCTAGCCGCTGTGTTTTTAGCATATATAAATGAATTGCCGGAATCAACGGATCAGTACACTGTATTATTCGCAGATGATACCACTGTTTTAACTAAAAAAACAACTATTGATCAGGCGATAAACGTCACCAATGAAGCTCTAAAGGGTATACATGACTGGTTAGTTGATAACAACCTAGAAATAAATACCGATAAAACTAAATTCATGAGATACCTGACTTATAATAGCAAAAGAAATAAAAAAGACACAATAGACTTGCCAATAAAATATAATAATAACGTAATTGGAGAAGTAAATGATATAAAATTTCTAGGAATAAACATTGACAGTTATTGTAACTGGAAATCTCATATAGACCTGGTTTGTAAAAAAAAAACATAAATTCAATTACGCACTTCGTAAAATAAAAAATATAACTAATAAAGAAACAGCATTGATGGTGTACCACAGTCATGTATGTTCAGTATTAAGGTATGGGATTATCATATGGGGAAACTCTACAGATGCCCAGAGAGCTTTTATAGCCCAGAAAAAATGCATTAGGTCAATTTATAGCCTCAAGTGGAGTTTAACGTCTTAAGTTTCACGGATAAACGTTTACTTACATTTCCATCCCTATACGTTGATGAAATTTGTAAATGTGTTAGAAAACACCTATCACTTTTTGAGCAGGATGATAAGGCCCAATTTAAAAGAAAAATTGTACAAAAACCTCTGGTAGTACCTCGAAACAGATTAAAATTATGTAACAGGAACTGCTACACCATGGCGGTAAAAATTTACAATAAACTACCAGAAAAAATAAGAAAAACGAATGACTTAGAATTTAATAGAACTCTAAACAATTGGCTTTATGACAGATGTTTTTATTCAATACATGATTATTTAAATTTTAAACAGACATGATGTATAACCACATAAATTTATGAACTCTTAATTAAATTATAATTATTGACATTATTTATAAATCTAATCATTACATTGATAAACTTTTTTAACTGTGAAATATAGTGTTATTAACTAATTGAATATAATTTATAATGTAGTGTGCCTAAGTAATACTAACGAAGCAAGACCGTTTTTTTTTATGATGATGGTGTATATAACTAATGACGGTGATGTAATTTTATGATGTTTATGCATGCACTAGAAATATTTGCACGACTGGTAAGTCGAATATAGTGAAACGCAAATTATTTAACCATGTTACTATGTAAATACCTATGTTCTGGCAAATAAATTTATTTCATTTCATTTCTATCCCTTGTAAACAAACTCCCCAAATATACGAACTCACTTACTTGCTCCACACTGTCATAATTTGTTCTCAGTCAATCAATCAAATCATTTATTTGCAACGAATGTAGTAAATATAGTAAAAGCTGTTTAGCCATGTGTATTCTAATTTATAATAAAATTCCAAGTTATTTTAAAACTTTGGATCTCAGATTATTTAAAAAAAACACTACTTAAATGGTTAAAAACTAAAAATTTTTACAGTATTAAAGAATTTACTGACGGGAAATATTTTTAAATGTCACCAATAATATTTGCATGCTATAATATAAGCTAAACATGTATGCTCTATATTTTGTTATCTAACACCTTTATATACCATGTTTATGCAAATAAATATTATTTCTATTTCTGTAGGTTACATTAAAATACAGGTGGAGTAGAAAAACGTGAGCCATGTACATTCTACCTGGAAATAGGTAGGCAAAAATTTATAAAGAAAAGATATTTAGAAGCTATCCTATAACTTATATTAAAAAAACCAACCCATGCCTTTCTTCATTGCAATATGTCACGGGTCTATTTGAGTCACAGTTTAGTTCTATATCAGTCTTACCTGGTCCTCACACACAGGTAGGGCGCAGTAGCGTAGGCCAGCACACTGCCGGTGGCCTCCCACAGGCGGAAGTTGGAGTACGCAGCCTCCTCGTTGCCCGGGAACAGGATGCCTGACAGTGCTGGAAGTAGACCAATAAAAAAAAAAAATAGTGAAAATAAACAATTCGTAAGATAATGGGTAGAACTGAAGAAATGCCAACTTCATCTAGTTTAAAAAAAAATATTTGAAATGCAAAAGTGATTGTACAGACAGCACATTAAGTTACTACAATCTATCACTTTAATAGGTTATCAATTTATCTTCAAGATTGATTGGGAAAACTTGGCAGTTTCGGGTAACTTGATGTGCTGGCGTCTGTACAAACCTTCTAACAGAAATGAAATCAGTTATCATTTAAAGAAAATTTGATAAGAGACAGAGGAAGTGACAAAGAGACTGACCATTAACTTGCACGAGCCACACAGCATCAGCAGTGCCCCAGATGGCAGCCAGCGCGTAGAACACCAGCCACTGCTGCGGGTCGGGGCGCCAGGACAGGAGGGCTGACAGTAGGCACAGGTTGAGGAGCTGGAAAGAACAAATAAAGATACATAGATACATAACAAGTATCCTTTGTTACTTCTAATATCTCCAAGAATATGTGTACAAAGTTTCATGATGATCGGTTAAGTAGTTTTCGCATGAAAGCGTAACAAACAAACTTACATTCTCATTTATAATATTACTTTTGGCCCGCGGCTTCGCCCGCGTGGTAGTCGGAAATTAACGCAGGAGGACGTACTACCGCGGTAAGATGTGTTAATTCAGGTTATATTATAGGTAATAGCTGTTACCCGCGATTTCGTCCACGTGGTATTTAACAAAAAGTTTTTCATAAAAACAGTCTTTGAAAACTACGCTGACATACGTCTCAAAATTCAGCGTGTTTTTAGTTTTTTTTTTAACTATTATTTATTTTTTCTAAAATAAAAGTAGCCTAAGTTACTCCTTGTTACATTAGCTATCTGCCAGTGAAAGTTCCGTCAGAATCGGCCCAGCCATTTCAAAGATTAGCCGGAACAAACAGACAGACAGACAGACAAAAATTTTAAAAAATGTTGTTTTGGTATATGTACCGTGTATACATCCATATGCACTTAGTAAAAAGTGGTTATCTTAATATTAAAAACAGACACTCCAATTTTATTTATTTGTATAGATATATAGATTAATAATTCTCGCTTTCTTCCCATGGAGGTAGACAGAAATTGCAGAACGCTACCTGTTTTTGCTTATATTTACCCAGGAGTAGTCAACTTTGGCTGAGCTAATGATGACAATGTTTGAATGTATATTAAACGGCATCAATTAATATTGTTTGGTATCAGATGAATCCTCTTCCAAAGTAGTTTTGCTACGACTACGTATAGCCACATTCACTGGCGACCACGCCGCTCAGGTCAAATCTGAGGGGCAATCCTCGTAATTTTAAGACTGTCGCAGTGTGATCTCAGTCTCAGTCTGTCAAAATACCTCGAGTCTCCATACATTTTTGTAATTTTTTTGGCATTTGGTTGACTCCGAGTTGAGAGTACGACTGGATTTTACCTTTTTTTTAAAATGTAGACTAAAGAATTGCCCTACTGGTATCATGAAAATAACTCTGCTCTCGTCTAGTGGCAACAACTGAACTTTAAATATGTATTATCTGCGGAAAATGCAGTGGACTCCAACATTATTACTTAAGATTTTGTTAACCTTATTATTATATATGTTGTAGTTGTTTATTATCCCTCAATAAATAAATAAATGAACTCTTACCAGCGCAGTAACCATGACAGGGAACCTTCCAGTAACCTTAACGAGTGCTCCAGCGATGGGTGCGGCGACAGCGTTGAACACTCCGAAGCAGATCATCACGTAGCCGATGTTGCTGATACCGTACGCGCAGCCGATAAACGCCTGCGGGAATTATCTTAGACGTAAGTAGTTCAAACACAAAACTGAAGGAATGCGAAAGACATTAGTCTATCAGTTATTACATGGACATAATATTACCGTGTGGTGCCGGACGTAAAGAATAACATCACCCTATTTCTTCCCGTGGGTGTCGTAAAAGGCGACTAAGGAACTTTCTAGAGAATGGGCAGCAGCGTTCTCTATGCATGTTACCACCATACTGCGATCGCCAACCCGCCTGCCAAGCGTGGCGATTATGGCAAATTGAGGGAGGCCTAAGTCCAGCAGTGGACGTCTTACGGCTGAAATGATGATGATGATGACGTTAGTTAGATGTCGTTTCTATCTCCTGCCAGGATCGCGAGATTTGTTCGAAAGAGTTACCGTGGCCCTAGCAAATAGGCAACTGAAGGAAAACGGGGGAGTTTTAGTCAGAAAAAGTCTGACACGCCCTCCCGCTCCGCCCAGAGCGGGAGACGTCATTTGATGATTTCACCACCCACAAAAAAAAGGACAAACCCATCGTCGCCACACAACGCCACAAATCACAAATTAGACCATAATACGTTAGTTAGATGTCGTTTATGGACCACCATTGAAATAGATACAAGTGTTGTTTACATTCTGGCATATGGCTGTGTCATTTGGGTTTGCTAACTGGTTACTTTTGAGTAGCATCGTGGTTTACAAGTCCTACAAGTGCCTAGTGAAAAAACAATAACTTTTGTGCAATAGAGACATTGCTGATAGGAATACAAAAGGTAAGCTTCCTAATATAAGCTTTGCTCTACGTTACACGACAGGCCCCGGTCCCGGTCGGATACGGTCCCGTCAATACAGAACCTGAATAATGTAACGAAACATTCGCAAGTTAACTACTTTTTACTAACTTAAAATATTGAGAAAACTATTCTAGGTGATATTTTTCAAAGTAAAATTTTAGACAAAAATATATTATATATTGTAAATACATATTTCCAGAAATGAATAAATATAACTTTCGAAAGTTATATTTATTTATTTGATATTAAAACTTAGAAGTTAGAATTTTCCGCAAAAGAAAAGGTAACATGAACCGAATGATTATAGTTTTTGATTAAGATATATAAAATATAGAGGTTACCATAAGTCATTTGAAGAGTACAGGTACTCTTCAGAAGACTTATGTGTTCTAACCTCATCAACTGATGAAAAATGCTCACCTGAGTAAAGTCAGCGGCCATAAAAGCCTGTTCAGCGCCGATGTATCCAATTACGGGTAACAAGAGCAGCTGGTACTTGTGTCGCAGTTGTCGAAGAGTCACAGCTAACAGACGGATTCCAGACTTGCCCTGACAGGCTGTGTTACGACCGCCTGTGTACCTGGAAATATTTTGATGGTTCTAAATTAACTCTAGAACGTAGATAACATTTTGCATAGTAAAAACCTGAAGATTCAAGACGGGAAAAAATGTAATCATGCAACTAGATACTGAAATATATCACTATGACCAAAATCCATGCTAGTATTATAACGAGGTTTTGTATGTTTACAAGTTCGGGGGTAATCTCTGGACTTACAAGTTGGATTTGAAATTTCTTTGCATTTCACAGTCCAATTCTTGAAGAATAGCCAAAAGATAAAACCATAGTGAATGCTAAGAGAAACGAATTACTTTGGTGGACGGGCGATGCGATACTTTACAATACATCTTATGTTAAAACAAGCAATTTCTCGAGGACGAAGTCACGGGTAGAATAATGCGACTTGCCAACTAAATTACTCCTTACCACAATATTGGCACGTGAGTGCTTATATGATGTGGAGCTCAGGCCTATAGCATCAACAAAATTATGAATGATCAATCAATTCAGCCTATCGCAACCCACTGCTGGACATAGGCCTCTCCGATGCTGCACCACAAAACCCTGTCCTCCGCCTTCCACATCCAGTCTATCCCAGCCACTTTTTTGAGTTCGTCGGTCCATCTATCTGGGAGGCGTCCCGTACTACGCTTACCGATACGCGGTCTCCACTCCAGGATTTGTCTGCTCCACCGGCCACCGGTCCTTTGACAAACATGGCCAGCCCACTGCCACTTCAACCTGCTTACTCTACAATCGGTAAATCCAGTTTTTTCCGGATAACTTCGAAAACTAAGTAATGATGCCAAATTTTAACTATCTTACGTTTTTTTCTTACAGTTTTAGATTATGCTTACTTTATATAACCCTTGCATAATAGCCATGTTAAGGTACAGGTAAAATATTACCTGGTAAGGGAGTCGACTCCAACAGAGACCAGTAGAATAGCGCCAGCTATGCAGGCGAGGTACACGCCGGCTATCACCTGGATCTTCAGCTCGGATGGAGGCTCCAAGTTAGAGTTGCCCTGGATACAAAATATAATTGGAACAAATGGTCAATGGCCAATATTAAGTACTTATAACATTGTAAAACATTTTATTAAAGAGTAGCGCTGGAGTTTCTTGTCCTTCTTCTCCAACCGCCATTACTCTTTGGAACGGACCACTATAGTCAATTCTATTTAAAGGTGTGCCTATTTAAAATAAATGAAGTGTGTGGTGTACCTTCAAATGATACAATGTGTTACGTGTTATTTTCCTTACCCTGTAATACCTACAAGTCAGTTTATAGTTTGAGATTATCGAGTAATGACGATTAGATGCATTTGGGTACCCATACATAAGTTTCTACTTTGATGTTAAATATATTAGTTGTTTTAGATCAAGGGTACCCTATTTTATAACATACTAGCTTCTGCCCGCGACTTCGTCCGCGTTAAATTTCTTGCTCCCCCGACCCTTCCCGTTGCGTCGAATCGCCTACCCGTGCGATTTTCCCCATTTTTGCAACATTTTTCATTACTGCTCCGCTCCCCTTGGCTGTAGCGTGATGTTATATAGCCTATAGCCATTCTCGAAAAATAGGCTACCCAACACAAAAAGATTTTTTCAATTCGGACCAGTAAGTAGTTCCTGAGATTAGCGCGTTCAATCAAAGAAACATACAAACAAACTCTTCAGCTTTATAATATTAGTATAGATTGCATATGGCTTTGTTCTCTTTCGTGCGTCCGTGTGGTACCGGGCGTAGAGAATAGCACCACCCCATTTCTTCCCGTGGGTGTCGTAAGAGGTGACTAAGGGACTTACTAGAGAATGGGCAGCAGCGTTTTCTATGCATTTTACCACCATACTGCGATCGTCAACCCGCCTGCCAAGCGTGGAGATTATGGCAAAACCCCCCAATTTGGGGGAGACCTACATATGTCCAGCAGTGGACATCTGACGGCTGAAATTATGATGATAATGATGATACCACTTTGGTGCAAAGGTGATGCAATGCAAGTTTTGTAATGTTATATATCTACCTAGTATTCAATAAATCAAGTTCTAACTTAACAGACAGCTGTGCTGCTGGTGAGTTTGTTCCGCCACTTCTTCTACCCAGCTAAAGCACTAGGAAGTGGTGAACGGCGGGTGTTTTGAGGGACTGTTTTATGAAATTTTGACGTTTAAAAAGTAATGAATTGCATAAATGACTTTTGATTTTGATTATTAATGAAGTCATTTTATTCTAAAGTAACTGGGACAGAAGAGAGTATTGGTAATGTCCAAGAATTGTTTAGAGATGTTACGGATCCCATTTTTGATATAACATCAGTATTACTCTCGAAGTTGGCAAGGACATCGACGCGCAAACTGTAACCGTGAATTCAGCACATTATTCTTGACGTTGATCCTTGCGTTGACATTTTTCTTCGGTTGCTATCAACTTTTAATATCGTATAGGAACTAGTCCTGTGGGGTGAGTACGGCTTACCGTGACAACCGTCGCGTCACACAATTTATCGTAGTTATGGCGACAAAATCGTTTTTTTTCTTAAGACAAATTTTAGATGAAACATGGTGACAATTACATACGAGTACATGATTTATCACGTCTTTAGTACGCCCGTGCTCATCCCGCTGCCGTGATAAAAATATGTGCCAGTCAATAAGTATAAGTTGCAAGCGGGGCTCACTGCCTAGCCAATGCCTGCCATCATTATCATTTCAGTCGAAAGATGTCCACTGCTGGACTTAGGCCTCCCCAAATTTGGGGGGATTGCCATAATCGCCACGCTTGGCAGGTGGGTTGACGATCGCAGTATGGTGGTAAAATGCATAGAGAACGCTGCTACCCATCTTGTAGTAAGTCCCTTAGTCGCCTCTTACTACAACCATGGAAAGAAATTAGACGGTGCTTTTCTTTACCTCCGACACCAAACGGAACCTAGGGTGCTTCGAACAAAAATCGATTGAAATATAACGGTTAGCAAAAAACTACTGAAAGCAAATGAATGATTACAAGTTTTTGACACGTACATGGGAAGCAGTTGCACTGCAAAAGTTGACGCCGCAAGTAGACCCGAAGTCCACGGTAGGAGAACTGGTGACGTTACTGAACAGAGCAGCAATGCTTGGAGTTGTCTCGTTCGAAAGCTTCGGTGCATCGCCCAGGGTGGAGGATAGAACTGAAAAGTATATGCAAAATATGTTCTGTCACAGTCAAATCATTTATTTCTAACTAGGTTTTTCCAGCGGCATCATCCGCGTATTATACATTTAAAGCCCTTGAATCACTCTGTCTAATAATAAAAACCGCATTAAAATCCATTTCGTAGTTTAAAAGATCTTAGCGTACACATTAAAATCCATTTCGCAGTTTAAAAGATCTTAACGTACACATTAAAATCCATTTCGTAGTTTAAAAGATCTTAGCGTCCGTATTAAAATCCATTTCGTAGTTTAAAAGATCTTAGCGTACACATTAAAATCCATTTCATAGTTTAAAAGATCTTAGCGTCCACATTAAAATCCATTTCGTAGTTTAAAAGATCTTAGCGTCCACATTAAAATCCATTTCGTAGTTTAAAAGATCTTAGCGTCCACATTAAAATCCATTTCGTAGTTTAAAAGATACAGACGCAGGAAGCGACTTTGTTTTATACTATGTAGAGATAAAGACTTAAGAGACACTTTTAACTCTTCACTCAAAATTTACAATAAATTGGAATGGGAAAGAAACTTCACGGACCAGTCGCGTCCGTGGATTTGTGACCATCTTTACATACCACCCTTTATACACAAACCCCACCCCATATGACAAATGATTTTATTGAATGTTCTGTGTCTGTAATATTAATTACTTTGCTACTATTGTATAGAATCAAGTTTATTTAACTAAACAGATAGCTGGAGACATTGTTGCGCCACTTCTTCTTCCCAGCTAAAGCACTAGAAAGTGGTGACGTGCGGGCGTTTTTGGGGGACTGTCTATTATAATTTAGTTCGAAAAGTGCTGATTCGCAGTCTAATTTTTATAAATGACTTTTGATTTGATTTGATTTGATGAAACTCAGCCGTAATATAAATCAATATCATAATTTTCACAATTATTATTCTATAACAGATCTTGGTTATAAGTTGTGAAAGGCATAAAGCCAAACACTGCTGAATATTTAACATAGAAACGTTAAAGCCGATAAGGATTTACTATTTTTAACGATTCCTATATTCTGGTTCCGCGAATAAATTAATAATTACAAAATAAACACAGAAACTAATTAACCAATTAAAAAATCTAGACAAGACTAAATTGTACTTCCTAATATGCACCACCTTACTTCCTGCTGCTATCTCAATTAGATCAGCATTACATTATTTTAGTTGCAAGGTCGGTAAAGTCGTGAATATTGTTTTAACTTTCACTTGGCAGTTGTCTTTGTAAGGAAGTGGGTTCCGAATTGCTGTGGCCTTGTTTTGTGGTAGGATTATATTAAATGTTTGTTTTGATTCTTTATGACTAATCATGCAGATTTTAAGTAGCAGTGGTGGCTCAGTGTAACTTTACCATATGTAAATTATTTCATCGCTACTGTTTTCAAAACGGTGAAGGAAAACATCGTGAGGAAACGGACATCTGTCCTAGAACCATAAATTCGAAGACATTTGACATGTACCAACGTGCGTTTTTTCTAACTTTATTTCGATTTCGATGAGGTTCTTAAGAGACGGTATACTGTTTTTGTTGTTGTGTTTTTATTTTGTTGGAGTTATTTTTTGCTTTAGTTGAAATAACAAAATTAAATAAAACATACTGAGATACGACGGGCCTGTTAGTCTAATGGTTAGTGACCCTGACTGCTAAGACTGAGGTCGTGGGTTCGATTCCCACCCAGGACAAATCTTTGTGTGATGAGCACAATCATTTGTTCTGTGTCTGGGTGTAATATATCTATAATATGTATGTATTTAGAAATATATAAATATGTTTATCAGTTGTCCGGTTACCATAGTACAGGTTCTGCCTAGTTTGGGATCAGATAACGTTGTGTTGGTTGTCCTGAGATATATTATATATTATTATATCTAGAACGCTTACGAAGGGCTCGGCCACCTCCTAAGCTGCTGCCAGCGACCATGACTTGTGAATCATTTGTACTCTGTAAGCTAGTAGGAGGACTTGGTAGCGACCTCCTTGGAACATTAGCTCCATGTCCCACTATGAAAACATCAAGTAACTCACTGGCTGATGAAATAAGGTTGCCCCAGATCTGTGCCATCTGGTAGAACATGAAGAAGAGTCCGAAGAACCGCACTACCAGTACCTCTGCTGACACCCCTGACAGCTTTGCGTATGGTTCCGCTACCTGTAACATTTTACACTAATTTATCTAGCAAAGTCTGTGGTTGAGTTTAACATAACGAATTAATCTTTGTATGTACTATGTACAAACATACTTTTTCCTTGGCATAAATTGGTAGAACCGAGGCCACGTCCGTGCCTCGGAACGCAGGTTAAACCGTTGGTCCCGGGAGTCATTCGTGTATCTTTGGGAGTCGTCAGAAACCCGCAAGTCTGACAACCAGTCTTACCAAGAGGTATCGTATAACCCAGTTACTGGGTTGTGGAGGTCAGATCGGCAGTCGCGCCGCATAAAATACTGGTATTCAAGTGCATCCCGTAAGACTAGAAGCCGATCCCAACATACTTGAAAAAGACTAGACAGATGAGATGTAATTGGTAGAAAATATGAAGTAATTAACAGTTGTTCTCAGTTCTTTATGTACTTCAGTTGTTTTTGTACTTCAAAGTCTCTACAGACTTTACTTTTTTTATCATAGGATTTAGACAAAAGGTATATCTGGATAGTAACACATTATTGTGTTTAGACTGTGCAGGAAACATGTCCCATTACGATATATCGCAGTAACTTTGCCGCTTCTGTTCACGAGTAGCACCAAAATTCTAATCAAGTAGTGTCAAGGGGGCTCTATGAAACCGTTAATATTCTTGTAGCATACTATTTCATATTGTAAAAATACTTAAAAATACTTCCGTAGGTACAAATAGGTATATTATGTTAATTCCCAACTTAATTCTTAATGGAAGTCGTATACGAGCGTAGCATAAGGCACAAAAAATATTACGCACAGTAGTTTTGTAATAAGATATTAAGTACGTTTGTACGTATAATGTATGAGTATAAAATCGTAAGTATTGACATATATATTCAGCACCAACGCTGAGGTAGTTAGCCAATATATTCGTTTTAATCAAACTATTTTGAACACAGATATGTATATCCGACTTCTTTGTCTTGTAAACAGCTGAACTGGTCTTGTTTTATAATGTATACCCGTACTATTAAAGGGTTTACACCTTTTTTTTACCGATGGAACTACTAGGATTCCGTTTCCGTTTGTTTTGCATTACAATATTCAATAACCGCTACGGGTTGTCAGAACTCCGCGAAGCAGTTGATGACTCAAAAATTGATCTTTTATCATATAAGGCACCTTTTATATCTGTTGTAAGTGGTCACCGAGCGTGACACCAACTGCGCTACGTCAAACCGCGACGAAAGTTTTGATAATATAATGTTTACAGGACCCTAGCACAGTTTCTATGCACCTTTGAAGCCACGGCAACCAACACTAAATGCAGAAGCACCCATAAGCATTTCACCGACAATATCCACATACCAATCTATTCAAAAGAGAACATCGCCAAGAAAGTATCTCACCACAGACAAGTAAGTGCACTTGGCGCACCAGAGCGGTCCTCCGCCGAATCCCACCATCATACCGGCAGGCACCAGGGTGTATAGTTTGGGGTAGAACTGCGCCGCGATGAATGGCATGTATGCTATGAAAGATACTGCCACTGCCCACTTGCAGCCTAGCCATCTGTTGGAAGGAAAATTGCAGATTCAGTAATTAATCACAATTAAGCTCACTTGCTCTTTAAATCACTAATTGCCTTTACCGCTAAAAGTATACCCACTGCTCACGGCTGCCATTTACGAGTTTCAGGTCGTAGGTCCGAACCCAGACAGGGGCTTTACTTTCATCACTCTCAAAACGGTGAAGGAAAACATCGTGAGGAAACTGGCATGTCCTAAACCCAAAAAATCGAAGCCATGAGACATCTACCAACCCGCACTGGGCCTGAGTAATGGATTCTGGCCCACTCCCTCTCACCGAGAGAGGGCCTGTGTCCCAGTAGTAGGAACGTTATAGGGTGATTAAGCTAATCATATTTATTTGTTTCAGTCAATCGTTTGAAAATGGCAGAGACAGAATATGCTTTAAATTCTTTAATATATTGTTTGATAGAGCGTCTGCATGAGGACCTTTTGCATCCTACCACTGCAGAGCCCAGTCCACCTTTTCGTCTTTCCATTTTTCTCTTTCTTTTACAATGTGAGTTCGGTATTTCTAGTGTAGTCTTACTCGCCAAACCATCTCTTTCTGGACCCACCACGTTATTGATACAGCGGTAATCATAGCAAAGCTGCTAGCGGCAGACTGAAAAGTTTGAGGCTCGAACTCATCATCAGCCGGTATCATTCAATTGTGGGTATATCCAGCTACCTGGCCTAGTAATCAGTCTAATACATATCTGATTGTAATTAGAGCCGAACGAGGATCTACAAAAATGCTAATCATCATTGTTAAAAATTTTACATGCATGCCTTTACGCCGTTAGCAAGTTCTGCAACACCGTAATCCGAAATTAATCGTTTATTTATTATTACAGAAAAAAGTTTTCAAGCTAGTTCAATTCTAGAGTTGACTCAATATCTACTTAATATTCATTAGATCGCTACTTCATGACTTTATATCTAACTATCCGATACAGATCAACAAGATATATTATAATGCTCGTGAAGCGGTAAAATAAACCCATTGAATGTCGTAACTCAAAAATCCAATTGAGTCAACCGGTAGTCGGTATTTACTTTAATGATATCATTGCAAAGTCAATCAGACGAGGATTTAATTGTCATTGTGTTCGTATTCGTGGCAAATCCTAGGTTTTATCAACTTTTTGCGTTTGCTAACTTTGTGCAAACTACATGATAAACTTGACATGACCTATCTTGTATCCAAATGTGCAAATTTCGTTGTAGCCATTCATTTTCTAGATTATGATTATGATTCGTATTTTAATGTAATCTATGTCAATTTCCAGAAACCCTTAATAGAGCACCCATGAATTCTTGAAACTCAGCTTGAAATGAGGACATTATGCTTAATAACTTCTTAACTACGTAGATCTGGATTTGTAAGTATGTTGCCCTAAATCTTTCTCTTAATTTTATTTATATTCATCATCAAACTTTACGATATTCTTACTTAGATATTGGTGGTTTGGTATTCTAGCTTACAAAAATGTTAATGGTGAAACCACACCAATCAGTAGTACTTACTTGATAACCACAGCGGGCAGCAATATATTCGACAGAATAAGCGAAAAGTAGATCGCCGCCAGGGTAAAGGTTCCTGCACCAGCATCACTATTCACCGAGCTCTGAAGGTTGGCTGTCCCGTGGAAAGCAGTGAAGTGCACCATAAACGCAAATCCTAGGACTAGAATGTTGCGGTTGATCCGCCATTTTTCGTTGGTGCCGAAGATCACCGATGTTTCTGGCATTTTGGTAGATTATTCTGAAATGTATAAGAATATCGTTATTTCCTATTATATCAATCATAATTAATTCGCTAACAAGGTGTGCGCCCACCCGGTGATTTTTCTCATCAGCCAAAATGATAAAATCGAATATATACTTTTATCTCCTATATATGCCATTCACGAATTTCCAAAAATCATTTGTTAGTTCTTATTTTCGTTATTTCTGGAATTCTTGTGCAGAATTTCATGCTTCAGCGTTGTGCATTCTTTGTCAGGGAATAAAAGATTTTAATAAGTAGAATATGAACAGATAATTATGCGAGATGTATATAGCGTGGACGTTTTACGGCTGAAATGATGATGATGATATAACGATGACGAGGAGCGCAACAACTACTTTGGCAATGACAAAATTAAATTGTCATAATTTCTACGTTGTCTACCCTCCATTCGTCAATGAATCCAAAACATTACGTTTCGCTCCTACTTTCAGCGAAAATATTCGGTAAATCAACTTGTGTCTATACTTTAACTAACTTTATACTATTAACTACCATTATACTTTATTGATTAGACTAACGTTGCCAGGCAACGTGAAATACAATATAAACTCCGTATGCAGAATTTATTTCCTAAATTTCTGCTTAAGACAGCGTACTTAACCGTGATACACGTCTAGAAACAGCGTGATAGGCCGCCGCTAGGTCAAATCAATAACACACTTTTAATGTACTTATCCCATTTAAAAAACAATATCACAATTCACAATACGTGCAGAACACTCCCTTCTCCTAATTTACATTCAAGGATATCGGAATTAACTGATTGTATCTCGATACTACTGGTGCAAACCGGTTTATGTGCACCATTGACTGAAACAAAATGTATCGTATTGCCTATCAATCGAAGATATAAATGGCTTAACTAAACGATATAGTAAAGAATGCTTTTAGTGTATTTTGCCAGTGTCTTCTAAGATGTTTGAAGATTAAAAGATTTCAAAGAAAGAGTTTTCTCAACACTTGTTTGAGCCATCCAAACGAACACTTTTCAAGCTTCGACTCAAAATTATGTACTATTGTTGAGAAACTCTCCGGATTCTTATGTGCTGAATCACACTCGTTAAAAAACAATGTACATAGGTTTGTAGCGTTATTTTTGCTTATACTTTACTAGCTTTTGCCAGTGGGTTCGCCTGCGTATTACACATATAAACCTTCCTATTGAATCACCCTGTCTATTGATGAAAATAGCATTAAATTTCGTTGCCGAGTTTAAAATATCTCAGCGTACAAACGCGGGAAGCGATTTTGTTTTTACCATTTAAAGCTTAAATGTATAATAACTAAGCCGGATCTGTTCGTTACTTTGAAATTAGTATGCACAACAATACAAGTTACTAATCGATTTACGATTGTTAGTTTAATACGAGTTTGTCATTTATAACGTGTGTTTAGTATAGTTGTCCCCTACATTGATGACTGTAATGTTATTGAAATGTTCCATTTGTTGTAAATTATGACTACGGCACTGTTAAAAACCAATTTTTTTTTGTGCGATAATTCATAGTCATTGATGTCCATTTAGTTTTAAAAGTAATCATGAAAATGCTACCTAACTACTAAGTACCTTAAAATTTGTACATACAGCCCAATATATTATTTTATATAGCGCTGTTAGACCTACACGCACTTAAGTCAGGCTCTGACTCAGGCGCGGTAGCAGCCTAACATTTTGGGGGGGGTCACCATGAGCACTGAAGAATATTTTTAGGAAGGTACATCCTCTTTGGTCTAGTAGTCGCAAGCGCTACTGATCAGCATGATGTCCCGGGTTATAATCTTTTTGCAAATGTCCATCGGAGTCTCCGTAGCTCAAGTGAGAACAATTTTAAGACAGGCAAATCGTTCAGGGTTTCGGCAGCATGACTGTCTTTGGGGGGGGTCATGACCCCTAGGACCCCCCCCCTCGAACCGCGCTTGCTCTGACTTCAGTAGTTCATTTTTACACAGAAAATTGACTTATGCGTGGGTTTAGGTCACACGTGCTAAAAAGTAGTATATGCTATGTGTGACTTAAGTAGTTCATTATTGCACGACGTTTAGTACACTCACAACGCTCGGACTACTTAAGTCACACGTATCGCAATTTACTATTATATTAGGTTGGGAAAAAGTCTTTTCGCATTATAGTATGTATGAACTAGTAATAAAATCTCTTTGGCTATACTATTTGTATCTGGCTGGTTTTGGTATCATTGAAAGTTTAAATTTTAAAGAACATAATTCCACATTCAAATTAGGAAAACGTGTGATTTTCATTTGTTTTTCGTACCGTCAAGATGAGTGAATCTAAAGAAGAAATTCGATACATTTTAAAATTTTACTACAAAAAAGGTAAAAATGCAACGAAAGCCGCGAAAAAAATTTGCGATGTTTATGGACCTAGTGTAGTGTCTGTGAGAGTAGCACAAATTTGGTTTAAGCGTTTTCAATCCGGAAATTTTGATGTCAAAGATGCACGTCGCTCTGGTCGCCCTATTACGGATAAAATGGATGCCATTTTTGAATAAGTGGAGCAAGATCGGCATACCAGTAGTTACGACGTAGCTGAAGAACTGGAAATTGATCACAAAACAGTTTTGGCGCATTTGAAAAAAACTGGGTACACAAAAAAGCTCGACATTTGGGTACCTCACGAGCTCACTGAAAGAAACCTAATGAACCGTGTACTCATTTGTGATTCTTTATTACGACGTAATGAAACCGAACCATTTTTGAAGAAGCTGATAACTGGTAATGAAAAGTGGATCACGTATGACAAGAACGTGCGAAAAAGGTCGTGCTCAAAGGCCGGTCAGGCTTCACAGACTGTGGCGAAACCCGGGTTAACTCGCAACAAGGTGATGCTGTGTGTTGGTGGGATTGGAAGGGCATTATTCATTATGAGTTGTTACCACCAGGCAGGACCATCGATTCTGAACTCTACTGCGAACAACTGATGAGATTAAAGCAAGAAGTTGAGAGAAAGCGGCCGGAATTAATCAACAGAAGGGGTGTGGTTTTTCATCATGATAACGCTAGACCTCACACATCTTTAGCCACCCAACAAAAATTAAGAGAGTTTGGCTGGGAGGTGTTAATGCATCCGCCGTATAGTCCTGACCTTGCACCTTCAGATTTCCACCTGTATCGGTCTCTTCAGAATTCTTTAGGCAGTGTCAGGTTAACATCACGAGAGGTCTGCCAAAACCACTTGTCGCGGTATTTTGACCAGAAGTCCCAACATTTCTATAGCAATGGGATCATGTCGCTACCTACAAGATGGCAAAAAGTTATCGAACAAAATGGTACCTACATACTTTAGTTAAATGTAAATAAACTTTATTAAAAAATGTTTTGAATTTTCTTAAAAAATGCGAAGAAACTTTTTCCCCAACCTATGGCACTGGCCCCCTGGATATTTAAAAAAAATATTTTATTGCTTTCTTCTAATTTCACCACTTTCTTAACTTTAAAGTGTATTTTTATTAAAAATTATGATGTAAGTATTTTTTTCATCTTTCTGTAAGTTTGGACTCATAACTTTTTTTCTAGCTAACATCTGAATAAAGCAATAATTTTATAAGAATCTGCCAACATCAAAGATTAAAAAAGCCTGTTTTACCCATTTTTAATAAAATTAGACTTTAAATTTAAGAAAGTGGTGAAACTAGAAGAAAGCAAATATATTTTTTTTATAAATTACCGAGGGGGCCAGATCCAAATAAATTAGGGCTAAGTAAGTAGCAGATGACCCCACCTATCCACCATGTTCGTATGTTCAACGTTCTGCCAAACACCCTGTATACAAAACCGTTGGCCTAGTGGTCGCAAGCGCTACTGCTGAGAGGATTCAGTTCCCAGGTCAGCAATGTGTTATTCAGTTTTTCCTTCTGGAATTTCACAGTAGCAGCCCAGAGTCTGGATTTATGCCCGAATGACGGCGATAAGCTCGCGACCTACTACATGGGAAATAAACATAACTGGCAAAATGTGGACGTGCTATAGGTGCACTTCACTTTAACCGTTCGGGGAAAACAAGCTTGCTGTTATGTTATGATCTACAAGATTGAATCCTCATCAATCAATCAATCAACTCCGCCTTCCGCATCCAGTCTGCCCCAGCCAGCCAGTTGTTTAGGTCGTAGGTCCACCTAGGAGGGCGGGGGCGGCACACTGTTCCAGCGTCTCTACCATTATCACGTTGACTATACTAAGTTTATTATTAAAACCAAACATCTAGATTTTTTTTAAACTATGTCGTAGTCAGCTAAAAGGCCAGGCTAAATAAATCAAATACTCATTATAAACATATTCGCACGGATACAATACAAGCTTTGTAACCTTGGCCTACCTGTACATTTGAGGTCAATTGTTTGCACGAACTAAATAAATCAAAGCTTTAATTGTATCTTAAATAGCTACTTGATATTTATACACTTAGCATGACACAGCAATGCAAAAATAAACTTTTATTTAGTTTGAAATGTTGTAGGATTGAAATAGCTAGTGCTTTTGGTTAATTAAACATTCATGTACCCACTGCTGAACCCATTGCTGGAACTTCTGCCGTCTATGTCTCTCTATATCATATTCCCATTTCTGGAACTCAAACCTTCTCTCTCTCTCTCTCTCTTTATGTCTCTGTGTGTAAGGTATCATAGCTGGAAAAACAAGACCTCTCTTTCTGTGTGTGTTGCTGGAACTCAAGCCTTCTCTCTTTATCTGTGTCATGTTTCCCTTGCTGGAACTCAGACCCCCGTCTCTCTGTGGTTAGGAGTAAGCTGTACTCAATCAAGTTTTCCCAGTGCGGGTTGGTGGACCTCATATGACTAGGATTTACCAATTCTCTCACAATTATTTCTTTTATAGGTTGTACAGCATAGTCGCGATAAAACAAGAAAGAATTGCTTGAAACCAAACCAATAAACAAAGTCAGTTAATTTACTTGTACCTACCTGATATCAAAACTTATGACGTATCTCACTTAACAGTTAGTTAATAAAGTTTCTTGACAATTTGTACTCCGAAAATGCTATACTTACGTCTTACTGATTCAATCGACACTATCAATAAAAATACCTTTGTGCTTCTTGTTAAAAATCATTCGTGATTCTATGTGTGGTAACAGTACGTAACAATACGACAATCAACATGATTCTTAAATTGTTATGCAGAACACAAATTATATTGCGTAAAATCGTTAGTTGAATCACTAAACGATAATGTTATGTTGTGAGGTCCAGGATGGTTGGTGGGGAAGACTCTACACACTGGGTGCCCAAAAATGGTTGGCGCCGGTGTGATCGGCCCAGAAAGTGGTAACGAGATGATCTGGACGCGAACCGCGAGGAGTGGTTCGGGGTGACGCGGGAAAAGAATTCCTGGAAGGATTTGGAGGAAGCCTTAGCCCAGCAGTAAGACAGTATAGACAAAACCAACAAAACAAAATTAAATGCAATTGCACTAAATTTATCGGAGTCCAGTTTAGTTTTATAAAAATATAGTAGCAAAATACTAGGTTACTAAAATATTCTTGATAAACAGTAGTAGTCATATAAGCACTGTTATCCAAAATACTAGTCTGAAATGTCTTATATGCTCACTAAAAACCATTCGGTAGTAGTTATTATTAAAGTATTAGGATTTTTTTTTTGTAATCATCGTAATAAAGGGACTCTTCTACATTCTACATCCGGCCTTAACTCAATACCTCCCTACTGGTACCGTTATGCGCGGAACGCCACATATTATAATTACCTACATGGGTTAGCAATTTGTGTGTTTCCATCAATGTTATTTCTCTCCTTTTGCCTAGCGCTTTTCCCAACTATATTGGGGTCTACTTCCAGTCAGCGAATGCAGCTGGATACCAGTATTGTGCATGGAACGACTACCTGTTTGACCTCCACAACCCACTTATGTAGTTACTGGTTACTAAGATACCGCTTGGTAAGACTGGTTGTCAAACCTTCAGGCTTCAGCGACTGTCAAAGGATCACAACCGACGGCCGGGATCAACGGCTTAACGTACTTTCCGAAGCACAGAGGGGTCACCCATTTTACTGGCCTGTTAGTCTAGTGGTTAGTGACCCTGACTGCTAAGACAGAGGTCGTGGGTTTGATTTCCACCCAGGACAAATCTTTGTGTGATGAGCACGATCATTTGTTCTGTGCCTGGGTGTAATTTATCTATAATATATATGTATGTATTTAGAAATATATAAGTATGTTTATCAGTTGTCTGATTGCCATAGTACAGGCTCTACCTAGTTTGGGATCAGATAACGGTGTGTTGGTTGTCCTAAGATATTTATTTATTTATTCTCGGATCAGCCGCGGCAAGCGTAGATTAACCTGATCGATGGAACCATGCGACTGTTATTACTTAGCCGCAAGCTCCTCATGTTACATTCATGTTATAACATCTATCAACTTAAAAGTACAGACGCCAGCACATCAAGGTACCCGAAACTGTCAAATTTTCCCAATCAATGTTGAACCTAATACTGTAGCGTTAAAGTTGAAAATCTATTTTTTTTAAATTGCAGATTGTAGTAGCTATAAAAAAAAAAAAAAAAAAAAAAAAAAAAAAAGTGCTGGCGTCTGTACAAATGTATAATTCGTTTTACTTAGCCTGTACTATTGTAAAACGAAAAAAATATTTTGGGACTAGTGTGTACTAGAGTATGGGCAGCAGCGTTCTCTATGCATTGTAGAGTACCATACTGCGATCGCCAACCCGCCTGCCAAGCGTGGCGATTATGGCAAATCCCCCCAAATAAAGACAAGCACAAACAAAAAACGGCCCCTAGTGCCCGGCGGCCCACCTACCCTTGGCTATGGTAGCGGTCAAGGTCACGGTGAGGCAAGGGGTGCTAAGAATCCCCGGAAGAGATCCAGCTTCCACAATCACCGACAACTGGACCTGGCAACATTCAACACGCGTACACTCCGGACCGACGAGAAGATCGCCGAGCTCGAGGAAGAATTGAGCAGGTTACGATGGGGTATAGTAGGCTTATTTGAAGTCCGAAGAGAGGGGGAGGACTCGATAATCCTGAATTCCGGAAACCTGCTCTATTTCCGGGAGGGCGACCAGCAGTCCCAAGATGGTGTCGGGTTCATCGTCCATAAGTCCCTTGTGAGCAACGTTGTGAAGATCGAGAGTGTGTCGACCAGGGTGGCGTTCCTTATACTCAGAATATCCGCAAGGTATTCGCTGAAGGTCATACAGGTGTACGCCCCGACCTCGACACACCCCGACGATGAGGTGGAGACCATGTATGATGATATTTCTAGAGCCATGCATGGTTCCAAAACTCACTTCACAGTTGTTATGGGGGACTTCAACGCGAAACTGGGCAAGCGAAGCAATGATGAGTTGAGAGTGGGGCAATTTGGAGTTGGACGTCGGAACCACCGGGGTCACCTACTGGCTAGTTTTATGGAGAAGGAAGGCCTCTTTATGATGAATTCCTTCTTCAGAAAACGTGAGCACAGGAAGTGGACCTGGCAGAGTCCTGACGGTGCAACTAAAAATGAGATTGACTTCATTATGTCGACGAAGAAGCAAATATTCAATGATGTCTCTGTGATCAACGCGGTGAAAACCGGGAGTGATCACCGCATGGTAAGAGGCACATTGAATATCAATATCAAGCTGGAAAGATCTCGACTGATGAAGTCAACGCTCCGACCAGCACCGATCCAACTTCACAACCCCGAGAGCTTTCAGCTCGAACTCCAGAATCGTTTTGAGTGCCTAGGTAGCTCCGTGGACGATTATAACGATGGGTTTGTGGAAACTGTCCATACGGTCGAGTCTAAGTTCTTCAAGACCCGCCGTACAAATAGAAAAAAGAAACTTTCAGATCCAACATTACAGCTCATGGAACAGAGGCGTGGAATGATCCTGCAGTCTTCAGAAGCTGCCCTCGAGTACCGGCAACTCAATAGACAGATCTCTAAGTCCTTGAAAAGCGACCTTCGCCTCTTTAATACGGAACGTATTAAAGACCATGTCTACAAGCTGTTTTCAAGAGTCATCACGAATCGTCTCGCGCGCAGGTTTGACGACTTCCAGCCTCCCGAACAAGCCGGATTCCGTAAAGGCTTTAGCACCGTAGACCACATACATACGCTGCGGCAGGTTATACAGAAGACCGAAGAGTATAACCTGCCTCTCTGCTTAGCGTTTGTGGACTACGAAAAAGCCTTCGATTCGATCGAGACCTGGGCTGTACTGCAGTCTCTTCAACGGTGCCAGATTGACTATCGGTACATCGAGGTGCTGAAGTGTTTGTATGAAAACGCCACTATGTCAGTCCGGCTCCAGGACAAAGCCTCGAAACCTATCCTTCTGCAGCGAGGGGTGAGACAGGGAGACGTAATCTCTCCGAAACTGTTCACCACTGGAGGATATCTTCAAGGTTCTGGACTGGAAAGGGGCTGGCATCAACATCAATGGCAATGCGGAAGTTTAATCGTATTATCAATTAAGTGTACAAATGTTAGTATTATAAGAAAAATAATTATTTTTTGCATGATTAATTAGTAGTGTTGTACTAGTGCTCTTCATTCCATTTGAATATGTAACATGTGGATTACGTAGTTGGTTACGCACTGATATGCCTAGATTATAAGTTATTGTATCCATGTATAGTGTGTAACTGTTGGTTTTCCCTAATAAATAAAATAAAATAAAATGGCGAGTACATCACTCACCTTCGATTTGCCGACGATATAGTAGTCATGGCTGAGACTATGGAGGACCTCAGTACAATGCTCGATGACCTCAGTAGAGCTTCCGAAAGAGTGGGTCTTAGGATGAACATGGACAAGACAAAGGTCATGTCCAATGCTCGTGTGATACCCACTCCAATGAAGATCGGAGGCGCTACACTCGAAGTTGTGGACGAATACGTGTACCTAGGACAGACTGTCCAGTTAGGTAGATCCAACTTCGAGAAAGAGGTCAATCGTCGAATCCGACTCGGCTGGGCAGCGTTCGGAAAGCTACGCAATATCTTCTCGTCCCAAATACCGCAGTGTCTCAAGACAAAAGTCTTTGACCAGTGTGTGTTGCCAGTGATGACATGTGGCACTGAGACGTGGTCGCTCACAATGGGCCTCATAAGAAGGCTCAAAGTCACCCAAAGAGCAATGGAGAGGGCTATGCTTGGAGTTTCCCTACGCGATCGTAGAAAATGAAGAGATCCGTAGGAAAACCAAGGTAACCGACATAGCCCGAAGAATTGCCAAACTTAAGTGGCAGTGGGCAGGGCACATTGCTCGCAGTACGGATGGCCGATGGGGTCGGAAGGTTCTGGAGTGGCGACCGCGTACTGGAAGACGGAGCGTTGGAAGGCCTCCCACAAGATGGATCGATGACCTGGTGAAGGCCGCAGGAATACGTTGGATGCGAGAAGCACAGAATAGGTCGAAGTGGCGGTGCTTGGGGGAGGCCTATGTCCAGCAGTGGACGTCTTTCGGCTGAAATGATGATGATGATGAGTGTGCCCCCTATGCGTGAAACCGTTAAAAGTAATTGGTTCCAAATAACCTTTTGAAAGAACGCAACGACATACATTCAGTTATAAAAAATTAAATTCCATTACTCCATTGAAACTTGAAAGGCTGCAATATAGGCCTGTTAAAATGACTGATTGTTATTATTGCCAGCACTTTTTGCTTGTAATAACGCCATTAAGTAGTTTCGCATTATAAACGGCAACTGCCTACAATATTTGTTATTTATCACTGTAGCTTTATAGACCTTGCGATCGTGTATTGATTCAGTGCAAAGTATTTAATTTGCACAGAATACATACTATCAATTATGAACGGAGTTATTGAGTATGATTGATTAATTTGAATTGGTAATTTATAGCAGCGTTGTTAATATATAAGTTGGACGCAGTTAAGCAAAAAGGATCGAATCCACAACTTTTTATACATACATAATTATAACTAGTTGTATCAAAGGTGGTTATTGTGCTACTAGATTTTTTTTTTTTTTAACTTGCTCAAAAATGAGTTAATTGCACCAAACTGATCCAAATTATAGATACTATGGGTCAGTAAAAACGATCCAGCTAAAACACTTAATTTTTCGTGTATTTAAACTTTAGAACCATTGATATGGCGCCGAAACAGCCTAAACAATTCAAATTTTCTGGTTCTTAACTAGTTTTTCTAACAAAATCTGTGAATACTACTCATACTCATAAAAAAACGTGTTAATATTCCACTAACAAAATTGTACTTTATATAAAATGTTAAAACAAATAGTAATGAAAAAATGCCTCTTGAAATTCAAACGTCAATATCTCAAAAGCAACTGGGTGTGGATTGGACCCTTTTCGCTTAAACACGTCCAGTTTAAATTAATTCTTATTATGATTTTCATTTAATTACATTAAGCTGAGAGTAGTACTGGCCTAGCGGTAACGGCCGCGACTTACAAGTTGTAGTAGGTTCAGACCCAGACAGGCGGTACACCACCATCCCACTCAAAACGGTGAAAAAAACATCGTGGGAAAACCGGCAAGTACTAGAAAAAAAATCAAAAACGTGTGACATCTACCAACCCGCACTGGGCCCGCGAAGTGGATTGTGGCCCACGTTCTTTCACCGACAGGTCTGTGTCCAAGCTGTGGGAATATTTTAGGCTGATTATGCTAACCAGACGGGTTGGTAACTTTTTATCGGTAGGAATTGGTTTCATATTGATAGTTAAACAACATTCATTGCGTTATTTACGTTGCTGAGCCGACAATTTATTCGAACAAATGACGCATTGGTTTAGAAATAATCTTCAATCCCATTCAGATTCTGACAAATTGTGCGTTTCGCAATTAGGGTGCAGGTCTTTTTTAATGCATCCTGTACACCGCCCATTACTATTTTGACTTCGTTTAGACAGGTACTAGACAGGTTTTATAAGGTCATGGAAAAGCAGGTCTGTCGTGACCTGCCACTATCAGGACAATCAGAACGTGCTAACATCTATCATGCTTCATTCAAATGTCGTTCGTATACCGTTACAGACATTCATACCTGAGCCTCTAGTTTGAGTTTCTTTCCATGGTCCGATGGGCTCTTCACAGGTTGGAAGGTGAATTACTTACATAATTTTCAAAG
Source organism: Aporophyla nigra (assembly GCA_947507805.1). NCBI lineage: Eukaryota > Metazoa > Arthropoda > Insecta > Lepidoptera > Noctuidae > Aporophyla > Aporophyla nigra. The sequence goes on from OX382305.1 coordinate 7,229,496, forward strand.
AAAGTAAAAACATAGTTTCGTTAACTTGAAATAGTTAGCTTACTTATCGTAGTTCGCACTTTGCAGCTGGTTTACAGCAAAGAGCTTTTTCCCAAGTGCACCTAATTGTTATGCTTTCGCTAATTGGTAACGCACACAGTCATTGTGTGTGGCCCCGACCTACCAATTAACAGTTTTATCAATACTAGTAAGATTTTTGCAATTATGACATTGATTAAGTTATAAATGACCATACATACCTACAGCAAACGCGAAAAAAAAAACAGTTAAAACTACCTATTTATGTACCCGAGCAAGCTGTGAGTTTTTTTTTAGTTTTACACGTAATTAACACGGAACAAAAAAATAAAGGGATTGTTGTAAAACAGAACAGTGCGACGTTTTTTTTTTTACGGAATTCTCATTTGAATGGTAACTAATTCGATTAGTTATGTGTGCATATTTTTAGATTATTTTGTGTACTTAGTAAATAGTATTTTTATTACGATAATTATCTACGTGTGAGTAAGTGAAAAATTGTATGAAAAGCTTTGCTCCTTGTTCCCATCATCAGGCCCAAAATCCATCGTAAAATAAGAAAAGGAATTACTTTTGACATAAATAAAATCAACAACATGTACCTATACCTTATATAAAAAAGAAGTAAAAGAATCACAGGGCATCATAAAATTCGTCCACATTGCTATCAACAGGAAAAGTCAAAAGTTGGCAGCTGCTTTTGAAACGACATAATAACTTTCAGATATGTTTTCCTATAACCAATTAAACCTTTGTATGCGAGAACGTACACAATGGCTTTTTAATTGTTTCTGTGATTTCGGCATTCAACCAGTTAAAACAGTTTTGACAAGCTGTTAAGAATTAAAAGCTTTCGCTCCTCCGGTAAACATAGTAACATTATGTACCCTTATTTAGCATAGGTCCGGATATATATTTTATTTCATGATTAAATACACTCCACATGTTAGGCTGTGTATGTCAATCTAACGAACAATCATGCCCTTGACTCCCAGAGTGACAGGCACAGGTAACAGTCTCAATTACATAACGTAATTCACTTCATTGTGACAAACATAATTTATTTATGTACGATTATTTTAGTCGCGCGTGGCCTCTACCGAAATAGGCTCTAATATGCAAAAAACTTTAAAAAAAAATCAACCGACTTCCTTAAAAAAACACTACAAAGTGAAACATAACTTTAATTTCGGAAGTCGGTGTCTTAGGATATGTAGGTATTTAAGGTTTTATTGCACCCAATTCGGAAATTAAAGTTATTTTTCACTATGTAGTGTTTTTGTTAAGGAAGTCGGTTGTTATTTTTTTTAAGTTTTTATTTTTAACTTTTTAGTTATGGTTATGGTGGCTTTTTAGTTATTTGTCGCGCACATACAGACTTATATGGTTTTCACATGGATCCCATTGTCAGAATAGAACCAAACAAAATAGGACCGCACGGGAAGCACCAGCTTTCAAATAAAAAAAGAATCATCAAAATCGGTTCACCCAGTCAAAAGTTCTGAGGTAACAAAGGTAAAAAAAATACAGTCGAATTGAGAACCTCTTCGTTTTTTTGAAGTCGGTTAAAAAACTACACACGTAGTTCACGCTCGCAAATGCGTAAAATATCCCGGGGGGATTTTATCGCACACTGGATTTTCAACTATCTATGTTGAACCGAGCATTGAGAATCCCACAGAATGAGTCTCAGGGCGTCGAAAAACCTCTGTTTTTGATTTTCAACTCTCGCTCGGCGCTAAGCAAAGCGTTGAAGATCCTCTACTTACAGTTGAATAACGTAGATTAGTAACATTTTAGTTTTCATAAAACTCGACACAAAACCTGGTATATGATCTGATTAAGATTTTAATGAGTTTTGTAAATTAAATTAGTTATTGTTAATTTATTTTAACCGTAGCATTGTTATTGTATTTTTATTATAACTACTATACATTATTTACCTAACCAAATTCACAGAACTGGAAATATTGTCGGTAGGTAAACCACACGTTTACGATGATTCATTGACTGTTTTCAAATTTAAAAGGGCACTAAACAAATTATTAATTGATAAAAGTTATTACTCAATTGACGACTATCTTAATGATGTATCACTGACTGATTGACATGATATTATACTTTTTTACATTGTTTTTTATTATTTATATTACTGTAGCCTGGATGACCGTTGACATTTTTTTGTATTTTTTTATTTTTTATTGTAAGTTTATTGACATTTTTCGTTTTATTGTGACATTTTTACCAATTTGACATTAATTTATATCATGGATTATTTTATTTTTCTTAATATTTGTTTGTGTAAATTCAATAATCCACATCCACACTATCCACACTAATATTATAAATGCAAAAGTAACTCTGTCTATCTGTCTGTCTGTCTGTCTTGCTTTCCTGCTAAAACTACTGAACCGATTTTAATGAAATTTGGTACACAGATAGTTTAGAGCCTGAGAAAGGACATAGGCTACTTTTTATCTCGGTAGTACGTTCCTGCGGGATATTTTCCGACCTCCACGCGGGCGAAGCCGCTGGCAAAAGCTAGTAATAAATAAAATGTGATTTGCATGCCCATGTGACGGTAGGACATGGAGGACTCATAAACTTAAACCACCTATGTATTTATTACCCATTTTTGCAAACAAATAAATGATTTGATTTGATTTCATTTTAGTGGTCATAAACTGATAATATACAGGTTGGTGCAAACTGTAATCATGATATCTTCACAGTTTCTGGAGAGAAGACATTTTTCGGCGATTTATTAAAACGTCGTGAGAAAACCGGACACATGTTCTAGAACTAAAAATCCGAAAACATGTGAAATCTACCAGCCCGCATTGGGCCCGTGTGGTAGATTACGACTCGCTTCCCCTTACCGAGAGGAAGCCTGTGTCCCAGCTGTGGGAACGCGATGGCCTGATTATACTTTATTTAAAAAAAAACAGCTGTTTCATAGAAAGAAAGGCGCTGATTGTTTTTAAAATAACTGGCGAATATTTCATTGCAGTGATGTTCAGGTGTATTAAAAATCATAAAATAAGAACCGTAGTATAAGGAGTGTGTCTCGAGTTGTGTGTCTAAAAGTTCGAACTGTCTCTCAAGACTTACCATTATATTTCTCTACGTGAACCCTTTCATTCCCTGCCGGGGTCGCGAGATTGTTCGAAAGAGATACCGTGACCCTGGCACATGGGCAACTGAAGGAACACGGGTGGGTTTTAGTCAGTAAAAGTCTGACATGCCCTCCCGGTCCGCCCAGAGCGGGAGAAGTCATTTGATGATTTCCCATCAAAAAAAAAAAAAATACCTTTCATTCTAATCTAGAACTGCTTCTAATGTAACCGCTATGAACAAGCTTGGTAGAATAATTACAGAATTTGCTTTGACATACGTATCAACAAATAACATCAAGCCTGGTCTATCTTAATGGGTTTGGTAGAAGTGTAAGTAGGTAGTCCCTGTAGCCTCTGGTGCAAGTGTGCGAGAGAACAAGGGGTGTAGAAGTAGTCACGGGTTTTAGTCAGTAGAAGTCTGACAGACCCCTCCGTACGCCCCAGGGCGGAGGATATCCAAGAGGATTTAAACAACGATAATAAAAAAAAAGATGTAAGTAGGTATACCTGGCCTGTGGGTGCCTCCAGCCGCGCCTTAAACACTTAAAAACTAAGCGACTACACGCGAAGGGCCCTCCTGTGGGGTATGAACCTAGGGCTTATAAAGCTTAGGGCGTCGCTAGGAGAGGTCAGCAGTGGACGAGCTGGATCGGAGTTATAAGTGCCAAAACCAGTATAAGTTGACTTCTTATTCTATCAAAATTCTGTGCCAAGATAAATGTGTTACTACCGAAGTGCAGGCGACTGTACCTTAAATAAAACCTAAGTGTTGGTGTCCAGACTATAAACAAGAATTACTACGGCCTTCCGCATTTTGCGTAAGATATTTAATGTCCTAGTTATGGTTTTGTTCTATTAATAATTCACACGTAATCGGCAACATGTAAAGCGAGAATAAGCTTTTGACTTAAATAATATTATCCATGATTATAATAATATAAATACAAAAATATTTTTTTCGAAAAAAAAATTACTCACCCTTCGTTCAACTCTGAATAAACTGTCCTTCGAGAAGTCTCACTTATAATTACTTGAATTCGCCAAAATTGACTAAACTAATTGATTCCACTTTTATGTTAAACACATACACCACTTTCGTAAATCAAACTTAAATAAACTTTTAAATAATATTGACGATTGACTTTCATTTGTTTACGTTATGCCCGCCAATTTAGCTCAAAAAAAAACTAAACCACAAATTGAAAATAAATGTCACATTCAGCCAGTGTTTTTTTTTTTCACAACATCATTAAATAGTTTTTATTCAGCCTGCTATTGTTTCGAGTGTTCGTAACCGCATGGGTGACTGGCAGTGTATCCGTGTGTCCGAACCACAAGATAATAGGTGCCTAACTAAGTAAATGGAGCTAGAGAGCCTGTGCACAGCTGTACGAAGGATTTGGCGCGTTTTCATTGTAAGGTCAAATAAGTCTCCGCTTTGTTTTGAGGTTCGTACTGCTTTCCCCCTACTTCGATTTCGTCTGATAAACCGGGATAATCCTACTGTATTGGGGGGTCGTATTACTTTTCTGGTAGAAACAAGATCGGGAGGAACCAGTAACTTAACTTTTGTGTTGTATACTTACGCCAGAAAAATGTTGAGCAAATATTTCGTTCAATTAATTATTTTTATATACATATACTTCATAATAATCATAATACACATTATAATTATTATGAAGTATTTGTTTAAGTTTATGCTAAGGAAAAAAAAGAATAATTAGGAGCTTACTTACAAAAATCTTTATTGGAGAAATAATGGAACATTTTCAGTTTAATTAATATCCTTAGCAAACACAGTACGTATGTTTTTTTTTTTATTGTCTTTAATCTACATTTTGAATATCGAACAGAAACAACCGACCCGTTTAACATTTTACATCATATTGTAACTCATATGACAGTGGAAACACGCATATTTCCATAAGTAATTTGCAATACAGAATTTAATAAGACCGAGTATACATAAAGTCATTACATGTACTATAGCCACGGTAGTGACAAATCTACCCACGGTAATGACTTCGCACTAAGCTCATAAGTTTTAATTGACTTGTAACAGGCACCACTAGTAGGTAGGTACATTTTATGGTATTTCCTAGTATGCAAATCCCCATCCGCCTAACCTTTACCCAACTATGTTGAGGTTGGCTTCTAGTCTAACCAGATGCAGCTGAATACCAGTATTTTTACGAGCGACTGCCTATCTGACCCAGTTAGGGTAATACGATACCCCTTGCCCCCTTGCCTACGATACCCCTTAGCCAAAGGTCTACTTTGGATAAATGAAAAATAGTGGTGAAGATTTGTCTCATTATCTCATTGTCAGTCTAGCCTTTTCATAACTATTTTGGTACTGGTATTGGACAATCCGATATCCCTTGATAAGACTGGTTATCGGAGTTTCGGGCTTCTGGCGACCCGTAATGACTGTTATAGATCCACCAATGTCAGCGAGAACCAACGGCGTAACATGCTGTCCGAGGCACAGAGGAGCTTTAGTATGTATATATATCCTTAGACCGTGACCGTTCCTTCCTTGTACCGTGTGGTGCCGGACGTAAAGAATAACACCACCCCATTTCTTCCCGTGGGTGTCCTAAAACGCGACTAAGGGACTTACTAGAGAATGGGCAGCAGCGTTCTCTATGCATTTTACCATCATACTGCGATCGCCAACCCGCCTGCCAAGCGTGGCGATTATGGCAAAGCCCCCCAAATTGGGGGAGACCTAAGTCCAGCAGTGGACGTCTTACGGCTGAAATGATGATGATGATGATATATCCTTAGATACTTGGCGTGTGCTAGCTGACATATGGCGAATAATTTGATGTATGTTTTGTTTTATAATATTAATTACTTACATAATACTGTATAGAATCAAGTTCTTCTAACTTAACAGACAACTGTGCTGCTGGGGAGTTTGTTGCGCCACTTCTTCTTCCCAGCTAAAGCACTATGAAGTGTCGAAGGGCGGGCGTTTTGGGGGGACTGTCTTATGTAACTTTGAAGTTCAAAAAGTGCTGACTCTCAGCCTAGTTTGAATAAATGACTTTTGATTTTGATTTCACCCATCCACGGACGAACCGCGACAAGCGAAGCTTATCTTATCGATCGACCCGTGAGGCTGCTATTAGATACTTAGCCACAAAATCTTCCTAGTATGCACATCGTGGTTCCTTAAACTTGTTAAATAAATTTCGAAATTGGTAGAAGCAGCTTTAGCTAAAAGAGTATGCTCGAGCATTTTGCTGCTCTGAACCTTGCAATAATCTGTCGAAGGACCGATGGCCGGTGGAGCAGACGAGTCCTGGAGTGGAGACCGCCTATCGGCAAGCGTAGTGTGGGACGCCCCCCAGCTAGATGGACCGACGACCTTAGGAAAGCGGCTGGGGCAGACTGGATGCGGAAGGCGGAGGACAGGGTGTTGTGGCGCAACATGGGAGAGGCCTATGTCCAGCTGTGGACTGCGATAGGCTGAGTTGAGAACCTTGCAATTGCCAAGAGTTGACCGGCGACAATACAGAGCATGGAGACGGCAACCTGTGCCCGCTGCTAGAGAGGCATTGTCAAAACTTTCCATAGGAACCAAGCGTGTCACGTGTCAAGGTAGATGACTTTGAAGGCGATCCGTGACAAATGTTGTGCGTTCGACGCATTTTCAGCACCACGAGGGCTTATTCCGTCAGCCATCTTTGGGCGGATACTCGGAAACGCGTATCTGACCACCCAGACGGGGTGGTTAATCGGAATTCGTATATTATTTTTGTTTCGATTTTCTCCCACGTGTGTAGTGGGATCATTCATTATGATGGATGGGATGATCTGAGGATCATGATAGAATCTCGCCCAAGATACCTATAATTTATAGGTATTATACGTCTTATCCAGCTTTTTGGGGTCGATAGATGAACACGCGTTCTCCAAGTATCCACCCACATCATCATCAGGTCTCCCCCAATTTGGGGAGGTTTGCCACGCTTAGCAGGCGGGTTGGCTATCGTAGTATGGTGGTAAAATGCATAGAGAACGCTGCTGCCCATTCTCTATTAAGGCGGCAGCAGTAGTCTACAGCAGTAATGTACACCCTAGTATGACTGTTTTAGTTTTATAAGTCACTACAAATTTTATTAGTAAAGCCGTCTCTCGAAGTACGCTGTGGCTGACGATCAATTCACTAATGTGCTTCTCCACTGTAAAGGTTTAAAAGCATGCATTTACAAAAATATGGGGAAAAAATTAGAAGAAAATAAACATTAAATCAATCATGGCTCTATATTAAAATTATTATCACAATTAATATTCACTTATCCTTAGTTTTTAAAACTTCACAACGATTAGGCCAATCTATTTTATTTACGTGACAGCCTGTGTATAATGGTCCAAGATAAAATAATATGTTTCTTAAAGAAACATAATATTTTATGTCATTTCATACAAACAGGTTTAATACTTACAATATTACTTACATTGAAAATTCTAGTTACGTATATCTAAGAGTCACAATATAATCATAAAGGTCTAAAACTTGCACATAAAACTTAAATATTGCACATTCATTCAATACATAATTATTAGAAAGATCAACTAAATATATAGGCTCTTGTAGACAGGCGTGACGCGACGACGGTTTAAAGCAATTTTGGTAGAACAATTTCCACAAAGTTTTCATAGAAATTGTTCTACCAGAGTCACGTTGCGGCTGTTTGCGTGAGCCTTACATTGATAAAATATTACCTACGTATGATATGATAATACAGGATGGTATCTATAAATATCGGGTCCCTAATAAATAAGGAAACGTTTTCTCATAGAACATACTATTAGAAGCGACATTCCGCTGCTCGCTTTTCGCCCCGTGGAAACAAATGACGTGGTGTGTGGCGAGCATCACCGCCACTTTCAGAAAGGTCAGGTGCGTAGTACTCGCAACCGGCGTGTGTGTATGACCAATTGTATGAACCTAAACGAGGCAAAAGGAGTGTGTAGAGATCGTAGCAGGTGGCGTTCCGTGGTGTCTGCCTACCCCCATGGGAAAAAGGCGTGATTGTATGTATGTATACTATTAGAATTTGTACTAACTTCATTGAGGACATTAACCTACGATACCTACTAATCAAACATTTGCTTCAATTACCTTGTAGGCGCTTATGTTTAAATATTTTCATTGCATATTAATTAGATCGCAATAAACGACACTTATCTACTCCTACACCGTAAAATTCAAATTCCAAACTTCAAAAAAAAATTATATTGACATATATGTACTTACGTAACGAAATTTAAAAATAGAATTTAATTAAAACACTTTTTCTCTAACAAACGAATCGAAAGTGTTTCTTACTTTAACATTGATCTTTTATTCAGTAGGTTCAATTCCTATGTATGACAGTTATCTTATGGAGGCAACAGTTTCATAAACGACTATTTCTAAATAATAATTTCATGAACGAATGAATCCACATGTTTTCATAATTATATACCAATTTTAATTACAATTTTATTCAGCACCCAAAAGCGTACCACACATTTTGAAGGTTATGATTGCTAATACATTGCTTCATATGTTCAAAAAATGGTCAGCTCAACATCGTCCATACCGCAATGAATGTTGTTGAACTGTCAAAATGAAAGACATTTCTGGTGTTACACAAATACTCCACAAACTGCCGCCATTTTAATATTCACTCAATAACATCACTGTTATCGACCTCCAATGTTTTTAAAAACAATTGGCACTATTAATCGCACTTCATCATCACAAAACAAAATGGTCTCTTTTCCAAAGAACAGTCTCAGGACATCACTCAACCGTGTGGAAAGCAATATTATCAACGCCTTCTTTACTAGTAATGTAACACAAGTCCTTCTTCTTATTCTGGAGTTTCCTCTTCTTCTTGTACTGCTGGTATTCCACAAGGAAGTAGCAGGCTACGCCTATGATCATCATGCCGAATATGAGATAAGTCTTCGCACTGGTCCTGAGGTAGGGAGACAGGACGTAAGCAATGATGTAGCCTACGGATTCCCAGAGTCTGAAGTTTGAGAAGGCTGCTTCTTCTCTGCCGGGGAAGAGGATCCCGTAGTACGCTGTAATAAGGAGATATTTTTACTAAATAATGTGGAATACTGAATGAAGAACGAGCTACTCGTTTCCTGCCAGGGTCGCGAGATCTGTTCGAAAGTGATACCGTGGTTCTGACACATGGGCAACTGAAGGAACACGGGTGGGTTTTAGTCAGTAAAAGTCTGACACGCCCTCCCGCTCCACTCAGAGCGGGAGACGTCATTTGATGATTTCCCACCCACAAAAAAAAGGTATTCGATTTCCTTTTATAGTTTGAATAGAGGCACTGTCGAAATGATATGATTAAACTCCATCATCATCATCATCATTTCAGCCGAAAGACGTCCACTGCTGGACATAGGCCTCCACCAAGCACCGGCACTTCGACCTGTTCTGTCCTTCTCGCATCCAACCTATTCCTGCGGCCTTCACCAGGTCATCGGCCCATCTTGTGGGAGGCCTTCCAACGCTCTGTTTTCCAGTACGTGATCGCCACTCCAGAACCTTCCGACCCCATCGGCCATCCGTTCTGCGAGCAATGTGCCCTGCCCACTGCCACTTAAGTTTGGCAATTCTTCGGGCTTTTTGATTAAACTATGACGGAACAAACAAGTAACGCAGTGGCAATACTTTCGGTAGGTAATGCGGTTACCATAACATACAATCGTACTTTCCAATTTTAGTCGATAATGGGACATGAGAAATCCTTTAGAATCGTTGGTAGAGCACATGTTCAATGATACGACATGACCTAACTGCTGGCATACATAACTTTTGAACTTCCGTTTTAGGAGAGATCTAAGCCCAACTGTTTATTAATTATGATACATAATAAGCTTATAATGTTCCCACAGCTGGGACACTGGCCTCCTCTCTGTGACAGGGAGTGGAGTGGGATAGTCCACGCCGCGAGCCCAGTGCAGATTGGTGGATGTCACTTGACTTCGAATTTGGTTCTAGGATATGGCAAGCCGGTTTCCCCTCGACGTTTTTCTTCACCGTTTTGAGTGCAGTGGTGATGAAATTTAATACACAAAGTAAAGTGCCTGTTAGGGTCCGTAACCACTGCCAGGGTCGCGAGAATTGTTCGAAAGTGATACCGTGGTCCTGGCATATGGGCAATTGAAGGAACACGGGTGGGTTTTAGTCAGTAAAAGTCTGACACGCCCTTCCGCTCCACCCTAGAGTGGGAGATGACATTTGATGATTTCCCACCAAAAAAAAAAGGGTGTTTACTCACGATCAACAACTCGTATGTCGGCGCCACCACTAGTCACTACTGCTGCTTTATATGATATCAAGCACTATTGAAATTAGGCTTATTGGCCACATAACTTACGGTATGTTAAATCAATTGGAGAAAATCCACACTCAGTGAATATGAAAATTAAGTAATTGTTTTACTGGTTGACTTCTTACCGTTAATCTGTACAATCCATATGGAGTCGCAGAGGCCCCACAGTACAGCTATGATGTACAGCACATATCCCTCTCCTGCATGAGGCCGCCACGTCAGCACAGCGCTGAACAATGCCGCTTGGATTATCGTCGCTCCGCAGATCAGGGGAATACGGCCTGTTATCTGGAGAGTAATCAAATAAATGTTTTAATCTTTAGGAGTATCTCCTGGACTTACGGTTCCTTCCATTACCATTAGTCGGGGACTAATGGTAATGGAAGGAACCGTGAGGTTTTAGTTGGTAGGAGTCCGATATAACCCTCCTTTCTCCTCATTCCTTGAGTTTCCATGAAAACCCACAAAAAAATAATTGGCACTGGCAGAATTGTGTACCTCAGCCAAATATTTAGCACCTACTTGTATTTTTTAAAGCTGAAATTAGACGTAATAACAGGTATTTCTATTAACTTTTGTGTTGGATAAAGGTTGCCTTTGTTTTTAACGGAACCTACGTTAGAAGCACTATTCCTTGGAATTATGTTTTTTTTTACTTTTCTAGAATACAAACCTAAGTTGGTCCAGCTCGGTATTTTAATCCATGATAATACACTTTTTTCTAGCTGACTGTACCATTTTCACAAATTCTATCAATGCAGTTAGCAATGACTCCAACAGTTAATAACAGTTTCCTTCTCTCACTATCCGCCTCAAAAATCTACCCTGTATCATTTTGCAAAAATTCTAAGGGTCGTCAGAAAGTATGACAACCAGTACCCATGTAACTAACTTCCAATAGAAGTCAGATAGGCAGTTCAGCCACTCCATAAAGTATTGGTAATTAGCTTTATTCGGTTTGACTGGAAACTGACCCCAACATAGTTGGGAAAAAGTAGCCAGATGAGGATATTTTTTCAATATAATAGGTTGGGGAAAAAGTTTCTTCGCATTTTTTAAGAAAATTCAAAACATTTTTTAATAAAGTTTATTTACATTTAACTAAAGTATGTAGGTACCATTTTGTTCGATAACTTTTTGCCATCTTGTAGGTAGGGACATGATCCCATTGCTATAGAAATTTTGGGACTTCTGGTCAAAATACCGCAACAAGTGGTTTTGGCAGTCCTCTCGTGATGTTAACCTGACACTGCCTAAAGAATTCTGAAGAGACCGAAACAGGTGGAAATCTGAAGGTGCAAGGTCAGGACTATACGGCGGATGCATTAACACCTCCCAGCCAAACTCTCTTAATTTTTGTTGGGTGGCTAAAGATGTGTGAGGTCTAGCGTTATCATGATGAAAAACCACACCCCTTCTGTTGATTAATTCCGGCCGCTTTCTCTCAACTTCTTGCTTTAATCTCATCAGTTGTTCGCAGTAGAGTTCAGAATCGATGGTCCTGCCTGGTGGTAACAGCTCATAATGAATAATGCCCTTCCAATCCCACCACACACACAGCATCACCTTGTTGCGAGTTAACCCGGGTTTCGCCACAGTCTGTGAAGCCTGACCGGCCTTTGACCACGACCTTTTTCGCACGTTCTTGTCATACGTGATGCACTTTTCATTACTAGTTATCAGTTTCTTCAAAAATGGTTCGGTTTCATTACGTCGTAATAAAGAATCACAAATGAGTACACGGTTCATTAGGTTTCTTTCAGTGAGCTCGTGAGGTACCCAAATGTCAAGCTTTTTTGTGTACCCAGTTTTTTTCAAATGCGCCAAAACTGTTTTGTGGTCAATTTCTAGTTCTTCAGCTACGTCGTGACTACTGGTATGCCGATCTTGCTCCACTTTTTCAAAAATGGCATCCATTTTATCCGTAATAGGGCGACCAGAGCGACGTGCATCTTTGACATCAAAATTTCCGGATTGAAAACGCTTTTTTTTTCGCGGCTTTCTTTGCATGTTTACCTTTTTTGCAGTAAAATTTTAAAATGTATCGAATTTCTTCATTAGATTCACTCATCTTGACGGTACGAAAAACAAATGAAAATCACACATTTTCCTAATTTGAATTTGGAATTATGTTCTTTAAAATTTAAACTTTCAATGATACCAAAACCAGCCAGATACAAATAGTATAGCCAAAGAGATTTTATTACAAGTTCATACATACTATAATGCGAAAAGACTTTTTCCCCAACCTAATATTACAGACCCTATATGTATATTTTTTCTTAGTTGAGATGTGACATGATTTCCATATTGCTGTACTATGTGGATGTATATAATCATGATTCTCTTACCTTTGCCAAGTATCCAGTGAGAACACATCCAATAGCGTCAGAGAGTCCATAGGTCATCATCACGAAGCCGACTGAACCGGTGCCGACAGCACACGACACGAACGCCTGCAAACATATCACAGCAAATTGTAATCTTGTGTTTAGCTCTAGCTTTTTGTAGTACGTACTATAATAACAATGGACTTGTGGTCAAGTAATAACAGCAGCACGGGTTGATCGATCAGGTAAAGCTACACTTGCAGCGTGTGGTACATGGATGGCTGACCATCTATACATATCAAATATCAAACCCCTTCGTGCCTCAGAAAGCACGTTAAGCTCCGGGTCGTCGTTTGTAATCGTGGTCGTCAGAAGTCTGAAACTCTGACGACCAGTCTTTCCAAGGGGTATAGTCGACCAACTCCAACATGGTTGGGAAAAGGTAAACTACTACAAAAGTTGCAAAAAGAAGTGTTCTAGTGCTATCTATTTTCTTTAATTTTTTTTTTTTGAAGTGAAAACTTCTTTAGCGGCGTTGAGCACTTTTTCTGTAATGGGTATAAAATCTTAAACTCGCGTCAGGACACGTGACCTGATCGAAAAAGCGTAGGACGGATGGAGAGTAGACAGCTATCCCCTCTCTACGGCGCGGCGAAAATGTATGCCTGGGCCTACTGTTTCGTTTAGGCGGCGCAGGGCGCTTGCGCGAATGTTCGTCTATGTTACAGCGTGCCACGCGCATCCATGGATGGTGACAGCTGATGGCTCGACCGTCTGTGTAGTGATCACATTGTTGTGTATTCGTAAAATTCGTGAATATAAAGTGCTTAAAATATGGAAATTGAACAACAAATTATTCCCTAACCATTCCAAAATATCAAACATGCTCAACGTTAATAATCAAGTTTTCACTTCTGCCGGCACTCCCGGAGTGCAATTTTTTTTACTTTAATAAAGCTTCTTATGTTAAGTTTATGTTTCTTTCACAGAATCAAGCAAGGCTCAGCATTTTTAAACTATTTTCTAATGAAGGCAAAGAAGCTTACCGCAGTAAAATCAGCTCCAAAGAAAGCCTGCTGCAGTCCGATGAAGATATTGATGATGACGAGCAGTAGCTGCGTGGGCTCTATCAACAACTTCAGGGTCACAGCCAGTAGGGCCATGCCTGACATCCCTCCGCCGGAACCCGTGCGTCCTGAGTCGTATCTGTGACAAGAGTTCATTATGAAGCCAATGAAAAAGTATTTAATACCATTTTGGCACCATTTACATACGATGTACGGTGAGATACTGTGTTTTAAGCCTTATAAGTTTGTGCGGGTACTGTTCCCTAAGAGCGTATGCTTTACGATGACTATCAACAAGTCAGAGGGACAGACTGAAGACTACGGCTGTCGAAATCAGCGGGTGCAAGCAATGGAAGTTTCATGAACGTGATATATGTAATTATTATATGTAGTTATTATGTATCTAATATTTAATTGTTGAATTTACTAAATGATTTGTATAACAAACTTATTTTTCTTAAATCAAACACTGATTTGACTCAACGGTCACTTTTTGAATCATAGTAGTTTGTTAACGGGTATAAAAGGCCGGAGCCACAGTGAAACAGTCAGTTGCTTGACAGATGTCCAGTTGGTTAGTTCTAGTGCTATTATTGTGTGGAAAGGATCGACCAGAGGTCACGTAAGTTAAGTAATTGATATTATATCCTAATTATTGCCTATTATGACAATGTTGTTGTACTGGTTATAGTGTTGCCATATTGCTAATGTTTTAAATCATATAAATGGAATATTCATATTCTTTTCTAGATATTGTTGTTATTGTGATTATGTTGATATTATTCAGAGTTCTCTTGGACAATGGTCCAAGAGATAGTATTAATGTATTTAAGATAATGATAATGTATGGCAATGTAAGAAATGTGTTGATATAATACTTCAGTACTGTTTCCATGGAGTTTCTTGTCCTTCTTCTCCATGAAGACCTAGTTTTGGAACGGACGACTAGTTTTCTGATTAATACTGACAAGCCTAATTGAAATATATGTGTAGTCTTGTCTTTCTGTGCTTTACTTATTGAAACCCTTTCCTATACACAGTAAATAGGCCGTTATCATTCTGACATTCAAAGCTTGATAATTGGTATATATATATATATATATATATACAGTTATAGCTATATACTGCTTAATACAACATCAGAAGTGGGATTGTTCCCTCTCCTTTTAAAACCGCTTACTAATGGATTTTATTTTGTTATTTTCATGTTCGATGGTGGAGCTACTAACGATTTATGGAACCGTTGGTTGGCGGGTCGCTAACTTCACTCGCACCTTGAAAATGGCATTGTGTTGCCTTTGACATCAGAGCTGCGGTACTGCAACTTGTTGTATGAGGTTTGAAACTGCGGAAACTTGACTTTTTGTAATAGTATCAGGAAGTTTTCCGGAAATAAGTAGTAAATGAAATCCTTAGAGGCTCTATTACATTAAAATGAAATACAAAGGGATAAAATGATTAAATTGAGGAATTAAGTATTGCCATTCACTTTTACATCATTATTCAATAGATAATCAAGTACTAGTATGTACAAGTACAAGGATTATTGTGGATATGTTAACTACTTAATAGTCATTGAACCGGTTTCTTTCAAATATTATTAGAGGATACAATTTTGAAAAAAAAAGGGGAAGTAGTATGAAGCAGGTGTTCACAAAAGTGAAACTGCGCGATATGAGATGTTTAGAAAGTATTAATTTGTACAGAAAGAGGTACCGGTTACGGATGTCAAAGTTTAAAAAAAATATCTTTAGACTAACTACCTAGCCACTTTTAACAAAAACCATAAATAAAAATAAAAAATTAAGGAGGTCGGTTGTTGTTTTTTTGAAACGGTTTTTTATTTTTAACTGTTAATTATGGTATCTATCTTCTACACCATTGCTGGCCACATGAATAGCAGTGATAGGACTATTAGAATATCATCATGATAAACAAAGTGGATTAAATTCGTATTATCGAAGCTAACGCAAAAACTACCAAAGCAAAGTCAATAAAATTCAAATGGCGTCACACAAAAAGCACCAACTTTCAATTTAAAAAAAAAGAACCATCAAAATCGGTTCACTTAGTCAAAAATTGTGATGTAACAAACATTAAAAAAAACAGTTGAATTGAGAACCTCCTCCTCTTTTTGAAGACGGTTAAAAAAAATTGTAAAGTGAATCTGGTTTTGTTAAAGTTTTAATTTGTTTTTGTGATACACGTATTAACAACAAGAAATCGTTACGTTAGAGCCGTAGTACACACTTGGCTGGTCATGTATTTTATTATTTACCAAAGCATTAGAAAAGTATATATAGAAACCGTTGATTAGGTTACAAATAAATAAATACATGAAATGACTTTTAGAAAAAAAAAAAAAAATAAGATGCTAAACACGTCATAATGTTGACTAATTGTTTTCTGCATTTTGAATTTTGTCTTAATCTGCGTTTGCTACTTAATTTTAAAAACATGTAAACGAATTAGTTCAAAAATAATAATCTTAATACCTAAACGTAAAGCTAAATAGATATTCAAGTTGCTATAACATCAATTTGATATTAGGATTTTTAATACACTATAGATATTCATAGCTTAATCAGCACAGTTTGTTCATTAGCTTCGGAACATGTCACGGGCGGTGTATGCCCAAGGTAGTTTTAGCATTTTGAAATCAATCAAGTAACAGAGTAAGTATGAAAAAATATTTGAGGTGGTAGTAAACGCAGAATTCATAGATAACACTTTGTCTAATTATAAAAGTGGTTATGCAGATCTCAGTACTTAATGTAATTGTAGTTTTATTTCTTTTGAGGGTTATACTATTATAAGATATTTAGAATTAGCTTGTGAGCTTTTTATCATAGGGACATAGGTAATGATGAAATTGTATGATGAATTGGGTTGGAATTACCAGTGCTCACAGGGATGAGGCTTGAGACAAAACCTTATTATTTAGGTTTTGGTTAAACTGAAACGACCGGATTTATAAAACAATACAAATAAAAGAAACGGGAATTGATGTCAGAAATGATTAAGCTACACAATTCGAGGTTAATTTAATTGTGAAATAAATGAAAATTTACCGCTGGGGTCATAAGCCTGGTGTTAGGGGACTCACGTGCAGTGGGTGGAGCCATAACATCACTTGGGTCATAGACCAATGAAAACAATATAAACGGGTCTCTTATCGCGTTTGACACTTGTACTTCGAGATGACGTACAGTTCGGTATGGCCGAGAAAGGTTATTTTCAAATTATAAGCATTTTTGTCCATTTCAATGGAACCAAACGTTCAAAAGATACATTGACAAAGATTCGATTTATTATGATTCATTGGATAATTATTTTGTAAGATTAAGAAAAAGGTATTGTGAATACTGATGTAATAACATGATGTATAACAGTTTTAATGGGCGTTAACCATTTTTTTTAAGTTATAGTCTGATCCTTTATATCTTCTTCAGTTCTCAAATTATTTCCCTAATCAAACTCACCTGCTTAAGCTACGATACTGAGCAGATTATCACATAAAAAAATAAATAAAATTCCATTACAGCAATTACCGATAAATCAACCCAAATCTTTCATTATCAATGGCCTGACAATTTTATGAAAAACGAATAAATTAAAAACAAGAGAAAATAATGATGCTGTTAGTGTCACCCTATTGATTCGGTTTGACATTTTAAGATGATAGCTGAATGTCAACTGTCAATGAAACTGTGGAACATATTTTCGATCTGACTGTACAAGTACTATAAAAACGATGTTATTTGAGAGATATTTAAATGCCAATCAAATGTTCAGGGTAATTTAAAATTACTTGTTTTAGGTTCTGACGTTTATAAATTATTTCGGAGACAATTTTAACGAAGAAAACAACACAAAGTATAAATATTCGGAATAAATAGTTAGTAGTTTGTTTAACGTCCTGGAAATTGAATTTATATTTCATTTCATTTCATTTATTCATAAACAATTTACATTGTGTTGAATATTTACACATGCAGTTAACATAAAAATAGAAAAAAAAAAATTAAAATACTGAGAACAATGAACTATTAATTATCCTCCCAGTGAAATTCAAATATTCGTACTACGTATACTTCGGTATGGTCCTCTATCTCTTCTTCAATCGGTCTTTCGTTGCTGGCGGCCGTGGTCACTGGACTCATTTAAGCGGACAGTCAAGCTCCATTGACTCTGTTCCAAAGTAGCTAACACCACCTTTTGAAATTAATTTGAGGATGTGGCTGCTTTTACTTGGATTTGTTCTTATTTTTTCCAAAGTAATGAGCATCAAATAGTACGGAAAATAAATAGCTTTTCTCAAGATTAATCTCTACGAAATAATTGTTTTTACTTTGGTATTATTTACAGTTATTGCTTCCAAAGTGAGCTATTGGTCGGAGTGACCATGTCAAAAATTTGTGAAAAACTAGTAAATGTTTATTGAATACGGTTTTCGGTAATATTGTCAGATTGACCGAGCGATAAATTATTCGAATCATTTTCATGATCACTGGCTAGTGTTTTGATACAATGGTTCTTGAATAGGAACGGCTTTTTGAATTATTTTTATAACAATTGTTTTGTTAACTAAATTATAGCGATAAACGATTCATTATTTGTCAAAATTGTTAAAGTACTTAACCAGTTTCTATTATGAAGGTAAAGAAAAAAAAAAGAGTTTCGATACATAGGTAGATAAGTTTTATTAAGCCTAGAGAACCTGAAATGAGAAACAAAACGAAAAGTAAAAAAGAAACAAAGTAAAGATCGCTGGGCAATCGTTTACTTGGTGCTTGTCTATCTCACCAGCAGCGGGTGAATGGGACTTGCATGACGAGGTAACCGATAAAATTTGTTTCCGCTGGTCGGTCATTTGCTTGGTGCAAGTCTATCCCACTAGCAGCGGGTGGAGGGGACTTGGCACGTCTAGGCACTTGGCAAAACAAAAGGAGAAAAAAAACACAAAAGGAGAAAAACAAAAAAAGAAAAACAAAATGAGTAAAAATAAAAGGAGGAAAACAAAAGGAGAAAAAAAAAACTGTACAAAAAGGTATCTAATGTAGGTACTTCGAGAGCGAAGTACTTGTCAGTATGGCCGTGATATATGTAATTATTATATGTAGTTATTATGTATCTAATATTTAATTGTTGAATTTACTAAATGATTTGTATAACAAACTTATTTTTCTTAAATCAAACACTGATTTGACTCAACGGTCACTTTTTGAATCATAGTAGTTTGTTAACGGGTATAAAAGGCCGGAGCCACAGTGAAACAGTCAGTTGCTTGACAGATGTCCAGTTGGTTAGTTCTAGTGCTATTATTGTGTGGAAAGGATCGACCAGAGGTCACGTAAGTTAAGTAATTGATATTATATCCTAATTATTGCCTATTATGACAATGTTGTTGTACTGGTTATAGTGTTGCCATATTGCTAATGTTTTAAATCATATAAATGGAATATTCATATTCTTTTCTAGATATTGTTGTTATTGTGATTATGTTGATATTATTCAGAGTTCTCTTGGACAATGGTCCAAGAGATAGTATTAATGTATTTAAGATAATGATAATGTATGGCAATGTAAGAAATGTGTTGATATAATACTTCAGTACTGTTTCCATGGAGTTTCTTGTCCTTCTTCTCCATGAAGACCTAGTTTTGGAACGGACGACTAGTTTTCTGATTAATACTGACAAGCCTAATTGAAATATATGTGTAGTCTTGTCTTTCTGTGCTTTACTTATTGAAACCCTTTCCTATACACAGTAAATAGGCCGTTATCATTCTGACATTCAAAGCTTGATAATTGGTATATATATATATATATATATACAGTTATAGCTATATACTGCTTAATACAACATCAGAAGTGGGATTGTTCCCTCTCCTTTTAAAACCGCTTACTAATGGATTTTATTTTGTTATTTTCATGTTCGATGGTGGAGCTACTAACGATTTATGGAACCGTTGGTTGGCGGGTCGCTAACTTCACTCGCACCTTGAAAATGGCATTGTGTTGCCTTTGACATCAGAGCTGCGGTACTGCAACTTGTTGTATGAGGTTTGAAACTGCGGAAACTTGACTTTTTGTAATAGTATCAGGAAGTTTTCCGGAAATAAGTAGTAAATGAAATCCTTAGAGGCTCTATTACATTAAAATGAAATACAAAGGGATAAAATGATTAAATTGAGGAATTAAGTATTGCCATTCACTTTTACATCATTATTCAATAGATAATCAAGTACTAGTATGTACAAGTACAAGGATTATTGTGGATATGTTAACTACTTAATAGTCATTGAACCGGTTTCTTTCAAATATTATTAGAGGATACAATTTTGAAAAAAAAAGGGGAAGTAGTATGAAGCAGGTGTTCACAAAAGTGAAACTGCGCGATATGAGATGTTTAGAAAGTATTAATTTGTACAGAAAGAGGTACCGGTTACGGATGTCAAAGTTTAAAAAAAATATCTTTAGACTAACTACCTAGCCACTTTTAACAAAAACCATAAATAAAAATAAAAAATTAAGGAGGTCGGTTGTTGTTTTTTTGAAACGGTTTTTTATTTTTAACTGTTAATTATGGTATCTATCTTCTACACCATTGCTGGCCACATGAATAGCAGTGATAGGACTATTAGAATATCATCATGATAAACAAAGTGGATTAAATTCGTATTATCGAAGCTAACGCAAAAACTACCAAAGCAAAGTCAATAAAATTCAAATGGCGTCACACAAAAAGCACCAACTTTCAATTTAAAAAAAAAGAACCATCAAAATCGGTTCACTTAGTCAAAAATTGTGATGTAACAAACATTAAAAAAAACAGTTGAATTGAGAACCTCCTCCTCTTTTTGAAGACGGTTAAAAAAAATTGTAAAGTGAATCTGGTTTTGTTAAAGTTTTAATTTGTTTTTGTGATACACGTATTAACAACAAGAAATCGTTACGTTAGAGCCGTAGTACACACTTGGCTGGTCATGTATTTTATTATTTACCAAAGCATTAGAAAAGTATATATAGAAACCGTTGATTAGGTTACAAATAAATAAATACATGAAATGACTTTTAGAAAAAAAAAAAAAAATAAGATGCTAAACACGTCATAATGTTGACTAATTGTTTTCTGCATTTTGAATTTTGTCTTAATCTGCGTTTGCTACTTAATTTTAAAAACATGTAAACGAATTAGTTCAAAAATAATAATCTTAATACCTAAACGTAAAGCTAAATAGATATTCAAGTTGCTATAACATCAATTTGATATTAGGATTTTTAATACACTATAGATATTCATAGCTTAATCAGCACAGTTTGTTCATTAGCTTCGGAACATGTCACGGGCGGTGTATGCCCAAGGTAGTTTTAGCATTTTGAAATCAATCAAGTAACAGAGTAAGTATGAAAAAATATTTGAGGTGGTAGTAAACGCAGAATTCATAGATAACACTTTGTCTAATTATAAAAGTGGTTATGCAGATCTCAGTACTTAATGTAATTGTAGTTTTATTTCTTTTGAGGGTTATACTATTATAAGATATTTAGAATTAGCTTGTGAGCTTTTTATCATAGGGACATAGGTAATGATGAAATTGTATGATGAATTGGGTTGGAATTACCAGTGCTCACAGGGATGAGGCTTGAGACAAAACCTTATTATTTAGGTTTTGGTTAAACTGAAACGACCGGATTTATAAAACAATACAAATAAAAGAAACGGGAATTGATGTCAGAAATGATTAAGCTACACAATTCGAGGTTAATTTAATTGTGAAATAAATGAAAATTTACCGCTGGGGTCATAAGCCTGGTGTTAGGGGACTCACGTGCAGTGGGTGGAGCCATAACATCACTTGGGTCATAGACCAATGAAAACAATATAAACGGGTCTCTTATCGCGTTTGACACTTGTACTTCGAGATGACGTACAGTTCGGTATGGCCGAGAAAGGTTATTTTCAAATTATAAGCATTTTTGTCCATTTCAATGGAACCAAACGTTCAAAAGATACATTGACAAAGATTCGATTTATTATGATTCATTGGATAATTATTTTGTAAGATTAAGAAAAAGGTATTGTGAATACTGATGTAATAACATGATGTATAACAGTTTTAATGGGCGTTAACCATTTTTTTTAAGTTATAGTCTGATCCTTTATATCTTCTTCAGTTCTCAAATTATTTCCCTAATCAAACTCACCTCCTTAAGCTACGATACTGAGCAGATTATCACATAAAAAAATAAATAAAATTCCATTACAGCAATTACCGATAAATCAACCCAAATCTTTCATTATCAATGGCCTGACAATTTTATGAAAAACGAATAAATTAAAAACAAGAGAAAATAATGATGCTGTTAGTGTCACCCTATTGATTCGGTTTGACATTTTAAGATGATAGCTGAATGTCAACTGTCAATGAAACTGTGGAACATATTTTCGATCTGACTGTACAAGTACTATAAAAACGATGTTATTTGAGAGATATTTAAATGCCAATCAAATGTTCAGGGTAATTTAAAATTACTTGTTTTAGGTTCTGACGTTTATAAATTATTTCGGAGACAATTTTAACGAAGAAAACAACACAAAGTATAAATATTCGGAATAAATAGTTAGTAGTTTGTTTAACGTCCTGGAAATTGAATTTATATTTCATTTCATTTCATTTATTCATAAACAATTTACATTGTGTTGAATATTTACACATGCAGTTAACATAAAAATAGAAAAAAAAAAATTAAAATACTGAGAACAATGAACTATTAATTATCCTCCCAGTGAAATTCAAATATTCGTACTACGTATACTTCGGTATGGTCCTCTATCTCTTCTTCAATCGGTCTTTCGTTGCTGGCGGCCGTGGTCACTGGACTCATTTAAGCGGACAGTCAAGCTCCATTGACTCTGTTCCAAAGTAGCTAACACCACCTTTTGAAATTAATTTGAGGATGTGGCTGCTTTTACTTGGATTTGTTCTTATTTTTTCCAAAGTAATGAGCATCAAATAGTACGGAAAATAAATAGCTTTTCTCAAGATTAATCTCTACGAAATAATTGTTTTTACTTTGGTATTATTTACAGTTATTGCTTCCAAAGTGAGCTATTGGTCGGAGTGACCATGTCAAAAATTTGTGAAAAACTAGTAAATGTTTATTGAATACGGTTTTCGGTAATATTGTCAGATTGACCGAGCGATAAATTATTCGAATCATTTTCATGATCACTGGCTAGTGTTTTGATACAATGGTTCTTGAATAGGAACGGCTTTTTGAATTATTTTTATAACAATTGTTTTGTTAACTAAATTATAGCGATAAACGATTCATTATTTGTCAAAATTGTTAAAGTACTTAACCAGTTTCTATTATGAAGGTAAAGAAAAAAAAAAAGAGTTTCGATACATAGGTAGATAAGTTTTATTAAGCCTAGAGAACCTGAAATGAGAAACAAAACGAAAAGTAAAAAAGAAACAAAGTAAAGATCGCTGGGCAATCGTTTACTTGGTGCTTGTCTATCTCACCAGCAGCGGGTGAATGGGACTTGCATGACGAGGTAACCGATAAAATTTGTTTCCGCTGGTCGGTCATTTGCTTGGTGCAAGTCTATCCCACTAGCAGCGGGTGGAGGGGACTTGGCACGTCTAGGCACTTGGCAAAACAAAAGGAGAAAAAAAACACAAAAGGAGAAAAACAAAAAAAGAAAAACAAAATGAGTAAAAATAAAAGGAGGAAAACAAAAGGAGAAAAAAAAAACTGTACAAAAAGGTATCTAATGTAGGTACTTCGAGAGCGAAGTACTTGTCAGTATGGCCGTGATATATGTAATTATTATATGTAGTTATTATGTATCTAATATTTAATTGTTGAATTTACTAAATGATTTGTATAACAAACTTATTTTTCTTAAATCAAACACTGATTTGACTCAACGGTCACTTTTTGAATCATAGTAGTTTGTTAACGGGTATAAAAGGCCGGAGCCACAGTGAAACAGTCAGTTGCTTGACAGATGTCCAGTTGGTTAGTTCTAGTGCTATTATTGTGTGGAAAGGATCGACCAGAGGTCACGTAAGTTAAGTAATTGATATTATATCCTAATTATTGCCTATTATGACAATGTTGTTGTACTGGTTATAGTGTTGCCATATTGCTAATGTTTTAAATCATATAAATGGAATATTCATATTCTTTTCTAGATATTGTTGTTATTGTGATTATGTTGATATTATTCAGAGTTCTCTTGGACAATGGTCCAAGAGATAGTATTAATGTATTTAAGATAATGATAATGTATGGCAATGTAAGAAATGTGTTGATATAATACTTCAGTACTGTTTCCATGGAGTTTCTTGTCCTTCTTCTCCATGAAGACCTAGTTTTGGAACGGACGACTAGTTTTCTGATTAATACTGACAAGCCTAATTGAAATATATGTGTAGTCTTGTCTTTCTGTGCTTTACTTATTGAAACCCTTTCCTATACACAGTAAATAGGCCGTTATCATTCTGACATTCAAAGCTTGATAATTGGTATATATATATATATATATATATACAGTTATAGCTATATACTGCTTAATACAACAAACGCAACGTATATGTGTCATAGTGGTGCATATCTTAGCCTAGTGCTGTCACCTGTGAGACGAGCACGGCCTACTGTGATACGCTTGAGTAGCTTGCTCACATTTTTATCACAGTTTGGGAGCAAAAGCCATGATAAAATGCGTGACTCAAGCCTAACACAGAGTCCGTGCTCACTCCGCTGGACGCTCTGACGTCACCAGTCCTGCCTCTCTGAATATTTTGGCCACTGAGAATAATAATACAACATATAGTCCTCCAAACCGTATTTCGGCCACGGCGGCCAATCTCAACGGAGACTAGCCATCGGCGCGGGAGATATTATAGTGCTCAAGTGTGTGCGCAGACACAGGGGCACTCACTCTTCCTTCACTCTCATAACCCGATGGGACGGCAATCCGACACGACCGGAGAGAGAGATCATGCGTAGGACCAACGGCTTAACGTGCTTTCCGAGGCACGGGGGTATCACACCGCCAACTTCCAAACTCCGGGCTGTTACTAAGAAATTCCTATTGGAAAAACCCAATAACTCTTTGCCCGACCTGGGAATCGAACCCAGGACCCCACGCTCAGCAGCCGCGCTAGCGACCATGAGACCAACGGGGCAGTAATACTACAAACGAAGGTTATGTATAGGGAAATTTTATAAAAAATATGCTTGTTATTGATGAGTGATGTCTTACGACTTCCACGCGAACGAAGTCGCTGGTAGTAGTCTAGTTAGCAATAAGATCACCTTTTCATAGAGTCCACTCCTATAGCAACAATGAGGGCTGCTCCGGCCATACAAGCGAGGTAGATGCCTGGAACAGGGACATAAAACAAGACCTTTAAGGTTTTTGATAAATTACTGATGGGAGAAAAGGATACCTTTATAAGAAATGTCATTGGCCTGTCATCCAAATGACATGATTGTTGTTTGGTCAAAAATTCTGTGGTGTCGAGTACCGTGAAAAACTTGGCTTCATAAGATTTAGTGCTGAATTTGCATACCCAGTATGATACGTATTGTTTTTAATAACCTTGTTATTGTACTATGGTTAAAATATTCGTTTCAGTGTTTACATATTATTTGTTATGGTACGTAGAAGATTGAATTTCGTTTTTAGCGACATAAGACTTACACATTAAAGCAAGTTTAGGTTTTCAATATTTGTATGTTAAGTGACATTACGATACAAGTACTGCTACTTTGTTGAGCATTGTCACTGTATTTACAAGCAGGTCTCAAATTTTTAAATAGGATAATGCTACGATATATTGGGTTCTGGTTAGACCTTCAATCTATGTATTTTATATTTGAAGTTACTCATTGAACAATATAACATTGAACTAACATTTCTTTATAAGTTCCCACACTCCTTTAAACAAGTTAACTTTAAATCTACGTCTCACGGACGTAAACATTTCGTGACGGAATTTTTTCGCGCATTGGATCTTCATCACCGAAAGTTGAAAATCGAACAGTATGTGTTTTTCGACGAGCTGGAATGCACTCTATTGGATTCTCAATGTTCGGTTCAAAACTGAGAGTTGATAATCTAATGCGCCATAAAATCCTGTCACGATAATTTAACGTCCTTCCAAACGTGGTGTAAATCGTATAATCATGTATCCAATCAAGAGCTAAATTCCTCTGTGGTCAAATTCCTCTGTGGTCGGGGACCCTTATATGCTTACCTGAGATCATCTGTATCTTCTCTGGCGGCTGCGTCGGCAATGCTTCACCGGCATCAGCACTGGGTAAGAAGTTGGCTCCACACAGGATAGGAATCATCGTCTCATTCACTGCCGTCACAGCTGCTGTGTTGTTGCCGGATGACAACACTGGAATCAAAGCAAAAATTTGACTATATGAGTGACTTGAACGAACAGTCATAATTAAGTAATTATGACTGTTCAAGAAGAAGAAATAACTTGAACGAACAAATGTGGTCCACGATTAGCCAGTAACAGGAAGATCGCCACACAACGAGCTTTCCTCATTCATATACATTAAGTACTGTGTCTTTCGATTTCATTATGTCTTATTAGTCGATTCGCACAAATTTTCAATTCCTTAAATACGTATTAGACAAATTGCACGTTTTGTATTTAATGTGAGTTAGTGTAATTTTTCTTTAACTTTTCATTGTTTGTTTTTCGTTTCGCTCGAATTGGCAATTCGCCCACAAATAAATTAGCTTTGTGCAAGTCGCCAATAGAAAATATTTTACTTATTATTTAAAACCATTCGGGTGAATCGACCGAATCTACCAATAAGCCAATTAAATCTCTGAAGACCAGCAGTTGCCAAAAGGCATAGAAAAAACCATGATTATTCTGCATCCATGACCCAGACCTTACAATAGTATCCGCTTAGAAGTTAACTTACCAAGTGAAGAGATGAGGTTGCCCCAAACTTGGTTCATTTGGAAGATCATAAAGAACAGACCCAGGAAACGAGTTAGAAGCGCCTCAGCTGATATATTGGATATTTTGCTGTGGGCTTCCGATACCTGGAAATAATAACAGCAGTTTTTAGAGATGGCTAATACGAGCACATCAATTCATTCAAAAAGAGACGTACGTTGCAAGTAACTGAAAAGAAAGTAGGAAAAGTACTTGTAGAAGGAAGAAAATCGACATATTTTAACAAGCTTTCATGGAACTGAAAAGTATCAAATAAAACTAACGTAAACATAGAACTTCAATATTTTCTTAAAAGCTTGAGGCGTAAATGTTCTTCTCACAATTCAGATAATAAAAGAATGAGGAACATCTAAATCCCTGATAAGAACACTAAAGTGCACGTTTGGCGGTCAGTTCCGCCACCTTGCTGACTGGCACTTCTTACCAAGGTATACTCGAGATATACATATGTTCATAGAGAAGGAGAAACAGACCAGTGGTAATGTGGTGAAGAATGCAAAGTGCACTTAAAAAAAAAATCCTACTAAACAAACGAGGCCAGGCTGGTTAGGGAAAAAAAACATAAACAAGACTGAAAACAAAATCAACCCGGCTTATGAAATAGTTAAAAACAGTCCACAGTATCAGACAGTTAAAATATTCAAGAAATTATCGCTTGAATTAAAACACACACACACACACACACACACAGGCTCATTCAAGGCAAGGCTCAAGGCATTCCTGTTGAAAAGATGTCTCTACTCATTAGAGTATTTATAATAGTCTTATTACTCTAAAAAGTGACTCGTCTAAATGTTTATGGTGTTTTATTGTATTTGGTGTTTATGACTTTTATTTTTAGACAAGTGTTGATCATTTAGATTGCTATTCATTTAATGACTTAGTTTATTAATATGTACTTTTATTTTACATTTATTTCTTTATCTCTATAATTATTTTCTAATTAAAAATGGGAAAATTTCATGTGTTGTTGTTCATGTGTTTAATTGTTACTGAATAAATAAAATAATTGAATTGTCATCATCATTTCAGCCGAAAGACGTCCACTCCTTGACATAGGCCTCCCCCAACATATGTATCACGTCCAAATTTCATAACCCAGGAGTCTATAAAATCAAAATCAAAAGTCATTTATTCAAACTGGGCTGAGAGTCAGCACTTTTTGAACGTCAATATTACATAAGACAAAATATGTTTATTTAACCCAGTATTTTGGCTGTTCAACTTCAAAGGCTAGTATCAGACATTTTCTTTTTAAACGGATGTTTTTGCATTTTTCGACCTTATAGACCACCCTTCACATACTAGGCTAGCAAAAACTCCCAGAAATTAGTCAAATGCGAAGTTACACAAAGCAATCGACCGACCGAACCAATCTAAAGGAATCAGAAATCGTTTTTCGGCTCTCCTGTAAAATTTGTTTTATACAGTTACTGGGTTTTGATATTGCACAGCCGATTTGCGTGATAATTTAAAGATAAGTTAGTCTCTTACCACAGACAGGTACGTGCACTTGGCGCACCAGAGTGGTCCGCCACCCAATCCCACGATGAGTCCTGCCGGTATCATGGTGTAGAAGGTGGGGTACAGCTGTGCAGCTATGTACGGCATGTACGTGATGAAGGAGAGAGATATCGCCCATTTTGTGCCCAGCCATCTGGAGTGGAGGATTACCAAGGGTTAGTGTAATCTGCATTCAAAAAACAAACTAAGAGACACAGGCATCTTCTCTACGAGAGGGAGTTGGGCCATAATCTACCACGCGAGCCCAGTGCGGGTTGGTAGATTTTACGTCTTCGAATTTTTGGTTCTAGTACATTCCGGTTACCACACGATGTTTTTCTTCACCGTTTTGATAGCAGTGGTGATGAAATTATTTACACAAAGCAAAGCGCCTGCCTGTGTTCGGACCCACCCTTGTAAGTCAGGGCCGTAAACCACTGAGCCACCACTGCTCCTGAATTCGATAACCTCTAGGAAATTTATTGCTTCCACCTGCCTTTATCGAGTGCTTAAATAGTGACTTATTAGTCAAGTGAAATCAAGTTTGCTCGTAACTTACTTTATAACAACAACAGGCAGGAATATGTTAGAGAAGATGAGTCCAGCGTAAACTGCCGCCAGCGACGCTGTGCCCAGTCCGGCCTCCGCGTTGATAGAGCTTTGGAGATTAGCTGCACCCTGCAATTTAGTTAATAATTAATTTAGTTTCGTTATTGTTAGTATGTAACATATCCGCAAGTTTTTGGACACATCAACATAAATTAAATTACAAATTATGCCTTGATTTTTGTTCCCAGAAACACATAAGTCTATGATTTACTCCACCTTTTCTAGCGCTTATCTGCTACGGTTATACCGTTTTGATTTGTATTGCAACCTGACACGTGTATAGCATAAAAAATATGGTATAAAAATATGTGGCCAATGTGCTCTAATAGGCCACTTTTTGTTGAAATTTAAATTTTCTTTCTGTTTATAATGTAAGTAGGAAGTGGCATATGGCTCGCTGCACATTTAAAACCACCGATAGTGGAATCTTTTTCTTTTTAATCAATTACGCCTACTTTCTACTTGTATCTTTGGTCTGATTGACTGCAGATGTCGACTATTTAATGCAAGCCGGCTCCTCGACGGGCTATAAATGCCGTCGTCGAAGCCGCTGTGGTGCGATCAATTAGTTTTTAATTTATTTGTACTAATTTATGGGACTGGGCTGGACATGGTTGCCGCATGCCAATAAACTGTGGGCCCATGTAGCACAGAACTGGTACCCTGAAACAGTGAGGCAGGGTCGCGGTAGACCACGTAGAAGATGGCGAGACGAGATGGATAGCTTCAGTGAAAACTGGAACA
The DNA here is from genome assembly GCA_947507805.1 of Aporophyla nigra. Classification (NCBI taxonomy): domain Eukaryota; kingdom Metazoa; phylum Arthropoda; class Insecta; order Lepidoptera; family Noctuidae; genus Aporophyla; species Aporophyla nigra. The sequence continues at coordinate 7,259,257 of OX382305.1, forward strand.
AGGACGCGTGGGCCCGCGAAAGATGGAAGGAGTGGAGAGAGGCCTTTACCCAAGATTGGGACAGTGGAGGCTAGCAAAGGATTAAACACCATATCTGTACCCTTACTGGCGCATATCTAATATAGCAATCTATTTCATCTAAGCTGCTAAATATTTATAAACACATATGCTAACAAATGAATAAATGATTATGATTCGTTGAAGACACTTCCTGACTTCCGTATTCATAAAATGTATCTTGATTTTACTGTATTCAATAGATTACCTGTAGCTATTTTTTACTTTAATTTAAGGTTAACAAAGTATTAATAAAATTTTATTGATTCAGGGTTTAACGTCACTACTTTGTTGGTAGGTGTTCTATACCATAAATTGACAGTATTTTTGCGTGCATAGGCCTGTATTTAATCGCAGCTGTCGCAGCTTCAGCCTTCAGCCGCCGCAGCCGGTTTGCAGCATGCTGTATGCAGGCTGGTTAATCGGTAGTAGGTAGACACGAAAACGACCAGGGGACTATAGCTACAGCTAAATTATGGTCGGATTAAATATGTTACATCTTGACGAAGGTGGATTCTTGTCGGTTTATCAATCATAGCCGAGGCCGTGGACGAGGAGTCCGCCATCCAACGAAACAACGGGACAGACAATATATTTTGTAAAAATCTCACCGTGAAAAGTTAGGTCAAGTGACTTTTTAGGGAGCAGTGAATTGTATGAGTCCCTAGCATCAAGTGAAATTAAACCTCTCTCCACCTATGTCACCTATAATTCCGATGAGAATTTACGGAACAGACCGGCAGTATACTGTGCCATAACTAAAAGGAATTAAATGCATTAACACTACAAACTAAAAAAAAAAAAGTTGTCTTCTAATCTAAATAATTGTGACAACTGTAAAGGTCTCCACAGATGGGAGCGTCGCATAAAAAGTACCTACTATAAAGTTATTCAAGGCTTGAAAAAACCTATTGAACCAACTAATAGGCATAAATCGATCTTCTCAGTTCCGGATTGACTAAGTGTATCATCATTATCATTAACTTTTGGTTTGTGTCACGATTTGTTCCTAAAGTGGTATATGAAGAACAACTGCGACGTCATGGATCCTTTACTAATCCAATTTTTTAAATAGAAACTGTCTGTGTGGCTGCGTTGTCCTTCAAAACTCTGCAACGGATTTTGATGCAGTTTTCTGCATAATTTAGAAAAAAAAATCCTTAACATTTATAGGTATATTACATTAATATTAAACTTACATATAATAAAGAAAACCTGATGTTTTGTCAGTCTTAATAGTCCTCCAAACCTAATTTCGGTCACAACGGCAAATCTGAGGCGTCCGAAACAACCATCCGACTCTGAAGATATTATAAATTTATAATATACAAGTGTGTGCACAGACACTGGTTTACTCTTTCTACCCTCACTCTGATAGTCTGTCAGCTTTCAGAGGCACAGGGGTATCACACACCGCCGCCGATTTCTAAACTCCGGGCTGTCACTTCCCAATAGATAAACTCATCAACACTTTACCCGACCTCGGAATGACGCTTGCGACCATAATACCTACGGGGCTGTAGTATAAACCAGACAAAGTCGTAATAAGTTTGCAGAGTAGGGTTGGATCACGATAATTAAGGCTGAATCCATACAGGCAGGAGCTTCGTTTGGCGCGTAGAGTTATACTGCGAACTAGATGACTGTAGCAAACGTAGCTATAATGGACTAATAAGCCACCACATAAGTGTCTCAGTGAACAGGCACATCGCACTACATACGTGGCCAAATACGAAAGCAGAGCACTCAGGAACTGTCAACTAGCAAGCCACACTCTACGTTTCGAGCGAAACAATTCTTTCACAGTTATTTTACCTCGGATATTGCATCACTGTCACAATCATAGTACTTAATCTTAAGTAGCATTACAATAAGGTTAATTTTGATGATAGACCAAGGTCACCAGTGCCAGTTGACGGGCGCTGTCACCGAGGTAGGCCTAAGAAACGCTGGCGCAGCGTCTTACGACTCTTGCTTGACTGATTGGCCGGAAAAGGCTGCAGAGAAAGATGAATGGCGAAGTATGGGGGGTAGCTTTGACCGGCAATGGGACAGCATAGGTTAATATAAAAATAAAGATTATCATCGCGTTATCACTATTAACAAGTCTATCAAAATCACAGGGATCTTGATTATCGCTACAATACTTTTGCTATTGGGTTGCTGAAGATAACTGTAAAAGGTCTGTAGTAACCCAGTGACACTCCTGCCAGTGTAGCTTCGGCTTAAAACAAATGGTTTGGCTTTCGAACTATGAGACTTTAAATAAAAGCACTAGGTCATTGCCTGTTCTCTTCTTGAGGTAATATACAATACCAACGGTTATCTGATGACCTTATTTTGCTCGACCTCCAAGGAAAGGAAAACTACTTTTATTACCATTAGCCTCATCATAATATGACACTCAAGGATATGAAAAGGTCGGTGAAAGCTAATTGTACAAGAAATGAGACAAATCGTTCATTTCATTTATTCACTTTCGTGTTATTTGTTAGGGTTCCGTACCCAAAGGGTAAAACGGGGCCCTATTACTAAGACTCCACTGTCCATCCGTCTGGCTATCACCAGGCTATATCTCATGAACCGTGATAGGTAGAGAGTTGAAATTTTCACAGATGATGTATTTATGTTGCCGCTATAACAACAAATACTAAAAAACAGATATTTACTCTACAACAAACGTGATTTTTTTGCTCGTTTTTGCCGGATATTGATAACGGCAACAAGTAGACGCTTGAAATATTCACAGAATATTTAGTTATATATTCACTTTAAAAATAAATTATTAAATTAAAATAAAACAAATATTTAAGAGGGGCTCCCATACAACAAACGTGATTTTTTATGCCGATAATGGTACGGAACCCTTCGAGCGCGACTCCGACTCGCACTCGATTTCATTATTTTCGGTAACTAGACATGGAAAGTGTCTGAATTAAATCGGTGCTTATTCCCTTGTAGGTAATCACTTTCTTCATAGTATTTCCGACATAACCCTACTACCTATCTTTAAGGCATATCTTCTTAGTTAAGGGATTTTCGGAAAATAATCGAATCCAATATCCGAACCCAAGAAAAGAAATACTTATGCAACTGCATTGCATTTGTATTTTTCTTCAAATCTTCGATAACTGTACTAGTTCCACCTAGCACAATAGATGGCGTTGTACCAAACCGTCTCCTGGCTAGATTGCGCTATGATTTCGTTCGCATGCCCCGTATATGTGGGAACAGGAACGTGCTCATACAAGAGTTCAATCAACCTGTTTTTGGTTAGGTTATTACAATAAATTTTTGTCTAGTCTGACTTGTAGGTCTTGTAAAAGCCTGACTTAGAATACGATATGAAGTAGGACGAAACTTTGTAGGACATAGATAGGAAGGCGAGTACTTTGATAAGATTTAAAAATATTCATAATCTCAAACTGAAACTGACTCCACAACCTCAAACTCAAACCGACACAGCTGTTTGTATAAACTTACGTACAGGAAAAAAAAACATTTTTCAAGGCAATTTTTAACTGTCGAGAAATAGATTACTACTTGAAAAAAAAACAATAATATCTACCTACTCTAAGATTTATAGAATTCTATGGAAGTACAAAGAGAAACTACAAAGTATTCTATTCAGTATGAAATGATAAGATTTATCAAGATTCCGTTAATAAAGCAGTTGAAAGATTCTAATCAATTTATTACCACTAACTTTTGAAGTAGGTAGTGTGACGGTATGTATATAATATATAATATAATAAATACTATATAATATTAAATATAATATAATACTATATAATATTAAATATTATATTTGTTCTAAAATTGTCACACGATAACGTGTCACTTAAAAATCACATTAAATCTTAATTTTATGGCTTGACAGCTCGACACGTTACCGTTATAAAACACAAAGTAATCTATTTCTTTAAAATTGTAAAACATTGGTGTCGATTCTGTTGTACAAAATTCTCTAAACTAAACTAAAAATCACTAAAATTTGGTTTATTCCTGTCAAACGACGATTTCCTATTCTGAAATAGACTAAAATGACACAATTTAACTATATTTTAGTTTGAAAGCACTAAGATTGCACTGAGTTATTAGTTTAGTGAAAATGACAATTTTGCTATTCTGAGTTTGCCGGTTTTAACCAAAAATGTTGACTATAATCATTTATTTTGACTAAATCTGACTATTTTAATCGCGATTAAAAAGGTGTGGAATAAAACTAGTGGTCATGAACAAAAATTCACACCAACGCCTCGCCTTCACGTGCAAAAACAGTACTGTATTTTTTGTTTTCCTTTTCTTTTGCTTATATCTTGAAAATGGCGTGTCCTATCGCAAAAATAATGAAATTTTCGTCCCCCTTTATTAAACCTGTTTAACATATAAATCTCTTTCTTTTTTCTTGCAGAATAGCGTTAAAATTCTCATAGCCAAAAGTAAGGAATTTTAGAGATAGTTTAGTTAGTTTAGTTCGGTGTACAACAGAATTGGCACCAATATCGACCTCCTTAGAAACCTATTTCATTTCTATTTTATGGAAAACGAAAGTGGTACTTACGCCAGCAATTAGTCGAAAGCAATATTTCACGTCACAAAGATACAACATTTCGTACAAATTCAATGAACAGGTGGTATAACAAAGCCAACGCATATTAGAGCCACATCTGGTTGCCATTACTTGAGACTAAGCAAAACTCAAATGGACCCTTTTTACAATTATTAAGAAATTACACAAAAACAGTAATAAAATGTTCTGCGAAGGTATGGGGTAGTGTGGAGCGTGGGATTTTGGGATGGGAGAGAGTTTTTGAAGGCAGGACAGCTGGTTTCAGAGCACAATACGAGGCGGTCGATTTCCGCCATGGGATCTGGAGGCAAAGGTCCTCGCCCACATGTGGGAGTGGCGCGAGGTGGCGAAACGCCGGGGCGAAACTCCGCTGCCGCGACAAATCGCGGCACGGCGGACAGAGCTCCGGCAGGATCTCATGGCGACATGGCGAGTACGATTGTCGCAACCCAGCGCCGGGCACGCCACAATTGCGGCGGTAAGTCCCCTCTTTGAGGAGTGGATAGAGAGGCGCCACGGCGTCCTCACCTTCCGCCTGACGCAGGTTCTCACCGGGCATGGGTGCTTCGGTGGGTTCCTGTTCAGGATAAAGCGGGAGGAAACACCCGGGTGTTTCCATTACGAGGATCGTCTGGGGGACACGGTGGAGCATACGGTGGAGGTGTGCCCTGCCTGGGCGGAGCACCGCCGTGTCCTCGTGGAGGCGATCGGCGGCGGCGACCTCTCGCGTCCGGCCCTGGTGCGAGCCATGGTACGGAGCGAGAGGGCATGGGAAGCCGTCACCTCCTTCTGCGAAGCAGTAATGCTCGCGAAGGAGGAGGCGGGGCGCGTGAGGGAGTGGCAGTCTCTGCGCCCTCACGTCCCTAGCCGCCGCAGGAGGAGACGCCCCGGGCGTCGGGAGTCTATAGCGGACTCCCGGCCACCGTAGGCGCGAGCTTGCGGGCGGCGAGCAATGGGTAGCTCGCCGCCCGGTAAGGACCAGGCTCGGGTCGACGGCGCGTAGTGTTCCACGCGCGCCTCAAAGAGATGTCAGCAATACTGAAGGGGTCTGCCAGGACCGACGCCTGCCAGGGTCGCGAGATTGTTCGAAAGAGATACCGTGACCCTGGCACATGGGCAACTGAAGGAACACGGGTGCGTTTTAGTCAGTAAAAGTCTGACACGCCCTCCCGCTCCGCCCAGAGCGGGAGAGTCATTTGATGATTTCCCATCCAGAAAAAAAAAAAAAAAAAAAAAGGCGGTCGATTTAGGCTAGGCTGGGAGGTTAGAACTTAGAATAGAAAATATAGAGTGAGACGATGTCTGTGTGAAGAGATCGTAATAGCGAGAGTGTTGTTAATACGTTAAGTATTTGATAGGTGTATAGTTTTAGACTAGGCTATATTAGTCGAGTGTTAATGTAAGGGGCTTGAAAGACGCGTGAATCTTATGGCAGCCGGTTTTAGGTCTCTAAAGGGTGTGGACGGAATTTTATAGTCTACTTAAATTAGGAAACTTGGTGAAAGTCAAGAGGCCATGTCATGTGCAAGTGGGCTGTTGTAGGGCAGCGATTAATATTAAATAAGTAAAATTCCTGCGGCCTTCACAAGGTCATCGATCCACCTTGTTGGAGGCCTCCAACTCTACGTCTTCCGGTACGCGGTCACCACTCCAGAACGTTTCGGCCCCATCGGCCATCTGTTCAGTGAGCAATGTGCCTCCTGCCCACTGCCACTTCAGTTTAGCAATTCTTCGGGCTATGTCGTTTACCTTGGTTCTCCTACGGAGCTCTTCATTTCTGATTCGATCACGTAGGGAATACGCATGTCAGTAAAGGTCTGCCACGCCCTACCGCTGCGCCCAGAGCGGGAGACGTCATTTGATGATTTCTCACCCACAAAAAAAGAACACTGGCCTGCACGTTAAAAAAAAAACCAAGACAATTTTGATTTCGAAATGAACTTACACTGTACGCTGTGAAGTGCACCATAAATGCCAGGCTGATGACCACCACATTCTTCATGATCCTCCATGTTCCTTGTGGCTTTGGATCTTCCACGGGTGACTTTTCTTCAGCCTTCATAATTCAGCTCTTTCACTAACACTAGTGCTATTACACTATAATTAAGATACGAATTAAATGGTACACTTCACTTTTCACTATTACCTATTTTCTTAGATGCACTAAAATTTGAAATTTATAATCATTTTATTTTGTCCACCTTATTGTTTTGCTTGTAGAAGTACACTTCATTGAAAACTCTGACGATTGGTTACGCCTGAAACAATAAAAAACAGCATAAAATATAAATGTCGTAAAAGGTTTAGGGAATGTTATCGGCAGTTAAAAGAAGGAAAACAAGTTTCTAAGTGTGATTTGGCGTTAGCAATAACATTGAAGTATCTACCCAAATAAAAAAGACTAAACTAAAAACTAACTTTTGAAAGACAAATATGCAGTACGGGTTAACTTAATTTTAATGTCATCAACCTTCGTAATTTAGAATACTGCTAGTTAATTTAAATTTGATTGTACACGATTAAATTTTCATTAATTTTAAATCATCATTTTGTTTACTTTTTCGACAATTCGCTGCGAGTTGCTACACGACACGCGACCGTTCATTAGATCCCCTAACCATCAACTGAATCGGCGCAAGCGCATCATAATTATATCTACAATATCCTCGGCCTTGTATATAATAGTAAACGCATTTTTTTATTTATTTTTTAGCTAAAAATCCGGCTAAGATAGGTATGTGTATCAAAAAGCCATTGAATGTGGGATTACCCGCTGATTGTAAGATTTTAACCGATAGGTACCTATTGTTTGAAGTAACTGCGGTTAAGGCCATGAAGTCAGCTGTAGCGATCTAGTAGCGGTTTCCGGCACACTACATAATAAACATAGCTTCATGCCTGTTATTCCCGAAAGGTTAGGAAGACTATAGTAACAGTAGGTGACTATAGTAAGACAAGGCAGATATGTAACTGTGGTAATAGGTTCACGCACATTTCGCCTGTTATGTTTAAGTTCCCTTCAAAGAGGACGAGCCTATTACCATCGACCGGGCAGAAAGACTCCGGGCTACTACTGAGAAATCCCAGATGGAAAAACTCAATAACACTGCCAGAGCGGGTATTCGAACCCAGGACCTCGTGTTCACCAGAACTAGGCTCACGAGTTAGTTATAGGAAACAATTTAATCTATTGAAAAAGAGAACGAGTTAAGTTAGTTTTAATCCTCATTGTTTAATACTGCAAACGAATAGTAATTTAATGGCTTTCGAAATTCTCAATAGTCTAGTTTCCTTGTGGAACAAAAAAATAATAGTCACGTAGTTGCTCTATGTTCACGTACCTAGAAAGAGAACTGTGACAATTATTTAATACTTTCATAAATTCTATATAATTATGAGTGTCGGAACAAAGCGTTCGTCCAGCGGATCCTGAGGGCCTACTCCCTTAGCACGAAGTCCGTAGGTTCGGCCAAAGTTACGAGAGACGACTCCGAATCCGTCTAAATTCGCTATCCGGCCCGAAGATACGGACCCATCCAAAGTTTGCCTATCAAAACAAGTATCAAATTCAATTTTTTAGACGGAAAAATGAAATCGGGGTTTGGGGCACCTGTCAAATCGTGTTGTCATTCATTCTTGGGTCGTAGCCGAACTTTTGTTATGTCGTTGTAGTAAATGCACGTTCTTTCGTCCGAAACTATGGATTGCGTACTCAAGGAGTTACGTACGTTAGGTACGAACATAAGATTACTTCGAGTCCCGAACTAAGAACGATTGACATCACGATTTGACAGCTGTCGTCTTTATTCCCGACGAGTTTTTGCTCGTCCAAAAAAAACTTAATTAATCAGAAGTAGAATTTACTTCGCAGTTTCGAATTACTTTTGAACAGGCCCGTATCTTCGTTAACGGAGTTAGAGGTTGGATCGTGAACAATCAGCTGTGCTATAAACTAGCTCAGGGCTCCACATAATACCAAAGCGTGAGCTATACACAAAAGAGTAGAATAAGAGTGAAATACGACAAAGATTATACAGTTGTTGCTTTTTTGCATGGCAACCACGCTCGTTGATTCATCTACTTTTTGTAACATTCTTCAATTCAAAGGCGAAAATCAAATAAAAAATTCATCATCATCATCATTTCAGCCGTAAGACGTCCGCTGCTGGACTTAGGCCTCCCCCAATTTGGGGGGCATTGCCATAATCACCACGCTTGGCAGGCGGGTTGGCGATCGCAGTATGGTGGTAAAATGCATAGAGAACGCTGCTGCCCATTCTCTAGTAAGTCCCTTAGTCGCCTTTTACGAAAAAAAAAATTGAATTGAAAATAAAGTTCGAAGAAGTCCTGAATCAATATCTATCGCGACCCTAAACATTCTCCAGTAACTATATACGGTTTGTTTGTTGGATTCAGCATCATTACAGTAGAAAGACCTCCACTGCTGGACATAGGCGTCCCCCAAGCACCGTCACTGCAACCAGTTCTGTGCTTTCCGCATCCCACGAATTTCTACGGCCTTCACCAGATCGTCGGTCGACCTTGCGGGAAGCCTTCCAAAGCTACGTATTCCAGTACAAGGTCGCCACTCCAGAATCTTTTGGCTACATCGACTTATTATTATTATTTGTTCTGTGAGCAATGTGCCCTGCCCATTGCCGCTTAAGATTGGCAATTCCTCGGGCTATGTCGGTTACCTTTGTTGCCATACTGATCTCTACATTACTGATTCGAGCACGTTAGGAAACTCCAAGCATAGCCCTCTCCATTGCGCTTTGGGTAACTTTCAGCGTTTTTATGAAGCCCATTGTGTGAAATTAAATCAAATGTTTATTTATCTACATAAGTAGATCTTATAAGACACTTTTACTCGTCAATATTTTTGGGTCAATATTTTAAAAACTAGACGGCGTGACATTTCCTAGCTGACTGTTCCCTAAGAAAAAACGCCGAAACAAACTCAGAGATCTCAGGAACTCTTTTAAAGTCCAAACATTATATTACTCGAATTTTATATGAGTCTAACAATGCAGGGTCATGTCTGGCAGAGCCTTGTCAAGAAACAGCCCTTGCAGCTTTGAGCTGACCTGTCCCAACAGACGGCATGTATATTATCAGTTGACTGGCCTGTTAGTCTAGTGGTTAGTGACCCTGACTGCAAAGACTGAGGTCGCGGGTTCGATTCCCACCCAGGACAAATCTTTGTGTGATGAGCACAATCATTTGTTCTGTGTCTGGGTGTAATTTATCCATAATATGTATGTATTTAGTAATATATAAGTATATTTATCAGTTTTCTGGTAGCCATAGTACAGGCTCTGCCTAGTTTGGGACCAGATAACAGTGTGTTGGTTGTCCTAAGATATATATTTTTTTTTTTATATATATATATCAGTCATCGCGTAGCTCAACCCTATGTTAGGAAGCTCGTGTAGGGGGTGACACGTTTTCTGGATTACTTAGAAGAAATTTACTTTTTTTACGCAACAACTAAAGATATTAATACTATGCTGAAAGGATTCTACTTCCTACATCTGCTTAGTTTTATCGTCTCTCCGCTATCTCTCCCGCTATTTGCATAGCCCTACAAACAATAAGTTTAAAGTTTACCGCTCGATAACATCAAACATGCACAGCTATTGAAATTGTACTATAAAGTCAATCAAAACATTTTTTCCTTTGTACACGATGGGTATTATGTATAACAATGTTTTTTGTGATAATTCCAACTAACTGGGAACTCTGAATGAATCGACGGAATAGCTAGCGTTATAATCATTGTCTGTTCGTCGGTTTATCAATGATAACAATCTGTTAATCCCTTTTAATATGCATCATCATCTTCCTATTTATTTTTAATACGAATACTTAGGTAGGTACACTATTATTTCATGAGTAGCTTCTGCCCGCGACTTTGTCTGCGACAAATGGACTGGCCTGTTAGTCTAGTGGTTAGTGACCCTGACTGCTAAGACTGAGGTCGTGGGTTCGATTCCTACTCAGGACAAATCTTTGTGTGATGAGCACAATCATTTGTTCTGTGTCTGGGTGTAATTTATTTATAATATGTATGTATTTAGAAATATATATGTATGTTTATCAGTTGTCTGGTTGCCATAGTACAGGCTCTGCCTAGTTTGGGATCAGATAACGTTGTGTTGGTTGTCCTAAGATATTATTTATTTATTTATTTAAATTTTTGCTCCCGTGACCCTTCCCGTCGCATCGAATTGCCTGCCAGTTTTCGTTCATCTTTCGTTACTGCTCCGCCCCTTTTGAGCGTAGCGTGATTTTATATAGCCTATAGCCTTCCTCAATAAATAGGCTACCCAACACGAAAATAATTTTTCAATTCGGACCTGAGATTAGCGCGTTCAATCAAACAAACAAACTCTTCAGCTTTATAATATTATATAGTATATACCTATAACAATCTGTTAATTCCTATTAATATGCATCATCATCTTCCTATTTATTTTTAATACAAGTACTTAGGTTAAAATACCAATAATTATTTCATAACTAGCTGTGATCACGATCTCGCTCGCATAGATGTCGGAAATTATCTCACGAGATTCTGCTACCGGTACAAAAAGTAGCCTGTTACTCCTTGTAAAATCAGCTTACTGCAGTGAAGTCCCGTCTTCGGTCCAACCGCTTCGGAGATAAGCCACAGTTCCACCACCCAGTTACTGGGTAAAACGATTACCTCTTGATAAGACTGGTTGTCAGACTTTTGGGCTTCTGACTACTACCCGTAACGTTTGTCTAAAATGTTCGAATGACCGTGGCCGTTCGTGGATGGTCACCCATCCACGAACCGACCGCGGGAAGCGTAGCTTAACCGTCGATCGATCCATGCAGTTATTATTATTTAGCCACGAACCCGTTCAGATACATAAGTTGTCTTGAGGAAGACTTGTGTTTTATCCTCGATTTGTATCATCATCTACATAAGTTTTCCCAACAACTCGCCTTTTCCTAGATACTAATTGGATTCTTACCTTATCCTACTAAAATGGCAAATTTATTGGTTTTATTTAACTGCGTAATCATCATCAAGACCATGTTGTGTCCAGATCTTGATACGTAAAGCCTTAAAAATCGTCGTTGTCAAATATTAAAACTCATTGATAATAAGGCAAAGTTAGGAGAATCGATTCGTAAATCATAGTTTTGTATAGCCTTCCATTATTACCTAGTGCCGTAAACCCAATATTCAGGTTAACTACCTACTTCCTGCCAGGGTCGCGAGATTCGTTCGAAAGAATTAAAGTGGCCCTGGCATATAAGCAACTGAAGGAACACGGCCCAACCGTGTTCCTACAGTTTCATCACTTTTTCTTTTAGTCACAGAAAAAAAAAGGTACTACCGCATCTGATCATTACAGAAGATGCACCAGTCACAACAGAAATCCTGTTATAATCTGCGTAACCACACACAATTGTTATGACTACTTATCTTTATTTTCACACGTGTAATTATATATACAGGAAAAACAATGCCTAACCACAATTACTTGATTACCTAATTACTCATCTCCTGGCATAGAAAATTGTCGGCACGTGACTTATTTAATGAACCTAGGAGGCAAACGTTCAACACAGTACCAAAAACAACATAAATGGCGTTCACAAAAGGGCAGGTGATTCCAAAGTAAGTAATCTTAGATAAGTAGATAATATGTATAATGTTTGTTGAAAATGTCTTTTAATCTATGCGAACCTCTTAAAATCATAGCTACACAAACTTATACTTCAACCGGAATGACCAAATCTACGGTTAAAGACCACTCCCCCCCCAGTGGGTTCCCGCATTGACGAGGCGGGGGGGCTCAGTAGCCGTGGTTTAGAACCCCACGGTGAAGCTAAGAGGAACCCGAGGAGGGGCCGCTCGTCAGGGCTTTTCCGCTCAAAGCCGACGACGTAGCGGCCAACGCGGTGTCGTTTGGCGACATCGCGTGGGTTGGAGGCCGCGGTGGGAGAGGATTGCCGGTATTGAGATGCGCCGCTCTCCCTACCTTCCGCGGCCTGAACGGGGTCGCCACCGTCCGATGGCGAACGCGGTGGGGCCGCAGGGGAAGAGGAGTGTTGGTATAGCGTTAGCCACTCTCCCTATCCCCTGCGGCCGAAAAGTGGTAGGCGGCGGGGCCACAGTCCTGACCCGTCGCAGGGGGACCAAGGGCGCCATTCAAGGGGTCGTCTGGCGCCCATGTGCTAATTGGTCCCCGGGGTGGTCACGGCGTGTTATGTGTTCATGCGCGCCGTGAATGGGGGTATCCCCCAGAGGTGGGTCCGGCGACGGACAGCCGCGGCGGGTTCGCGGAAGAGTTTTTTCGTTCCCGTGTTCCCGCCATAAGCGGTGTAGGAGGACACCGTGGAGTTTTAGTGGGTTGAAGTCCCACATAACTGCGCTATTTCCCCTTTGTAGCGCAGTATGCATGAGCATTTCTCCACGATAAAAAAAAAAAAAAAAAAAAAGGCCAGACTAGGTACTACCGACATAGTTCGCAGAGTAAGCAAGCTGAAGTGGCAGTGGCCTGGCCATGTCTTTCGAAGGACCGATGGCCGGTGGAGCAGACGAGTCATGGAGTGGGGACCGCGTATCGGCAAGTGTAGCGTGGTACGCCTCCCAGCTAGGTGGACCGACGACCTTAGGAAAGTGGCTGGGGCAGACTGGATGCGGAAGGTGGCGGACAGGGTGTTGTGGCGCAAGATGGGAGAGGCTGGAGAGGAGAGTTGAGTTACTGCAACTTACAATGTATATGTTTGCCTTTATTGCGAATTTTTTTGTTACAGAACTTGTCTTCAAATAAGGTTGTTTTTTACCCTAAACCAAAGCTATCACTTAATTATCCTTAGCTTTATAATAAACACCATCAACCTACATACTCACTTGGTACATGTCTGTTAAAACTACCTGCTAATCTCACCTATCCGTTTCAAACATTGGGTTTTTCCGCTTCTCAATATACATAAGTATTTTACCGAAGCCAATAACTACCTACAATGTAATTTCAACAATCATTGAAATTGCTGTGATAATTGCTTATAAGGGCGGTGCCCAGTGGTAAAGGCCACGACTTACGAGTTGTGGGTTCGAAACTGGCCAGGCGCTTTTTTTTTTTTTTGTTAGCCTGCACTGTCCCACTCCTGGGCAAAGGCCTCCCTCCACTTCTTCCAACTAACCTATCCAGAGGGGTAATGGCGGAACTTTTTATCGGTAGGAATTGGTTTAATATTCATAGTTAAACAACATTCATTGCGTTATTTACGTTGCTGAGCCGACAATTTATTCGAACAAATGACGCAATGGTTTAGAAATAATCTTCGATCCCATTCAGATTCTGATGAATTGTGCGTTTCGCAATTAGGGTGCAGCTCCTCCCGCCATCTCCTACGTGGTCTGCCGCAACCCCGCCTCACTGTCTCAGGACACCATACAGGCGCTTTCATCAACATCTTCATCATTTCAGCCGAAAGACGTCCACTGCTGGACAGCCGCTTAGTTAAGCCAGGCCTGTCTCACTTCCATACAAGCGGCGCAAAATCCCCGAGATATTTACCTACTATTCTGGAAAACAACCTAATTTCAACCTTTTGCATTGCGTATAGCGTTCATAGTACAATAACTGTCTGCCGTCTCGCTTCAATCTGCTAGGGCTGTCAGAGAGGTAGAATATACAATAGTAGGTACTTTACGGTATTAACAGTTTACTTTTGATCCGCGGGTGCGTGCGCTGCGTGTGCGACAAGTCGAGCGAGTGCAAGCCTATTGAGACTAGTACGGTGGCCGGACGCTTGCGTTTATCATACCTAAACTCGGGAGTGAAACTTCTGTACCGTAAGGTACTAATATATATTCTGTGGTTAAGCACACAAAGTTTTGTGTAAATTGATTTTATCACCACTGCTCTCAAAAAGGTGAAGGAAAATATCGTGAGGAAACCGACATTTCCTGGAACCAAAAATTCGAAGATATGTGACGTCTACCCACTCACACAACCCGCAGTAGACCCGAATGGTGGATCACGGCCCACTCCAAAGAGAGAATACCTAAGGCACTGGGACCATTAAATACTGTTGATGAGTAATTGCTTAGTACAGTTAAATGTTCAGTAATTCCTAGCGATTAGTACCTAGTTATTTAAGCCCATATCTATGTAGCGAGAGGATACCAATGCCATATAAGTAATTACATCCAGGGTCAAATTAAATTACCTGGCAGTATTTTACCCACGTGTTATCGGTATCAAAAAGGAATGACAATTTTATGTTTTTCGTCATTCCTAATTTGTTCAAAACTTTAGATGACATTGACATGTAGTCTAAAGGAACCAAACGACTATGTTAGATACTATGTTAGATAATATGATTGTTAAAAATTCGTAGAAAAAAATTTATACACGTTTACGTTTACACGTTTTTGTGTAATTAGACAAAACCAGCTGTTTGAGTACCTACGGGCCACCGAATGTTATTTTTTAAATTGTAGTTTTTTTATTTCCATTAGTTTTCGATATCGATACCCAACACGTGGGTAAAGCATTGCTAGCGAATTTAATTTGACCTTGTAAAATGAATTTTTTTAATCGTTCTAACAAATATTTTTTTATGTCTCTAACGCCTTCATTAATTATTCATGACGTCAACACTTGATTATTTCGTAATATTTAACGATTATAATTTATATTTATAAATGTTTACGGAAGTGATTTCCGAAACACATCACCGTACACATTAGACTGATCTCCTACTCAGTCTATACAAAAACTCGGTAATTTTCCGCGATCATTTCCTAAATTATACTAAAGTCAACCTTACTGCGGAGTTATTTCAGGAAGCGCAAGTTAAAAATGTGCTCGTTAATCAGTCGAAGAGACTTCCTCTGTGACAACCTTAGAACGTCATTATAACTGACGTCTTTCCTTACTCGATACAAGGAAAGTGACATGGCAGCGTCAATGTTGCTTCAAAGGCTCTTCTTATTATTAATATCATAAGGCTTTCGTACAGTCAGCGCCAAAAATATCGGGAAGAACAAACTGTTCAAAATTATCTCAACAAGTAAGGAAATGCAGGGTGGCGCACCGTATACCTACTCCGAATATCCGCAAGATATCCGTTAAAGGTCTTTTTACTATCCCCTCTAACCAAGTTACAACCGTTTCGTGTCGAATTCCGTTCTCCAATCGGTAACGCCTCGGGTGTCAGCAATATTGTAGAAAATGATAAGTTGGTAGCCATGTTGACGCGCCTGAGTCGGCCGCTCGTTCTACAATGTCTTTAGAAAAACGACATTTTATCAAAGGATGTAGCGTAGAACATTGTAGAAACGATAACAATTCATTCTATCATTTTGAACGATGTGAACTTGGCTACGATTTTTTTATTCGTTTGTTCTAACCAGTTGAGATGATTTCATTCCCATACATTTAATTAGTTTTCGACTAGCGTTAACGATTGCAGATTATCAACTTGGCTAGGGGTGCTGGTTGTGTATGGATCGTCAAAAACGCTTTAAACGTGGTCGTAATATGTAGAAAAGATATAAAATATATCGAGGTTGCATCGATAACGTAACAATAATTATCACGAACACAATGAACAACATTACTTTTTCCGTTATAAAAACTACAAAAAAAACATTAAACGAACGACGACGAGGACCAACGCACGTCGTCGTCGTCGTTTTTTTAACATTATACCTATACTCCATTTTTTTAGGTAGTTAACTAAAGGTAAACAATCTTGATATGTCTTTTTATATAAAATAAATCGTATAAAAGACCAACAAATATTATTTAAATTAAGTTACTTACCTAACATCGGTTTAAGTAAATACCTAATTGTAAACATTTTTAGATTCAATATTTAGACAGTTTTTTAGATAAAAGACATGTTAAGATTGTTTACATTTAGTTAACTACCTAAACAAATGGAGTATAGTAATAATCTATAATTATATACGTGGTTTCCACTCAGTGGGTGGAAACCTTGGGATGGAGGCCTTTGCTCAGCAGTGGGACACTGTAGGCTAACTAAAAAAAATAATTAAAAAATATACGTGAAGCAAAAACTTTATATCCCTTTTTACGAAAATTACGCGGATGGAGGAGTAATTTAGCACAGTTCAAGTTTATATGCAGAAGGACTGCAGAGTATTTTTTAGTGTAATGTATTTCTATTTAAATGAATTATGGTCAAATTTCGACTATTGGGCGACCACTAGTAATAATAAATACCTCATCTCCATATCTTTACATGGATGTCGTTATTGGGCTTGCGCGCTCTGAACTCTAAGTCTGTGCCGATAGAGTTTACTTTGCCGGAGCAGGTCTAGCCCTGTTCCAGAAAAGTAAACTCTACCAAGGGGTGACTCTATGGGTGAGGGGCCAGAGCAAAAGACATACGGATCACCGTATGTCTTTTGGTCTGGTCCGTAACCCACAGAGCAGCGTGGCTAACTGCAGTAGCGCTGTAGCGACCCCACGGACGCTATGTCCTGGGAGTAGTCTTGTTCCTCACCTCTAGCTTGCCTTTATTGGCCGGCTGGAGTGAACACTGACGAGGAACAGAGCTCCCACCTCATTATTGCCTTTCTTGGACGGCTTGAGTGGAGATTCGCAAGATCAGACGCGCTACTATCGGCCATCGACTGCTTTGTAAATTCCATACAAATGTCCAATTTAGATATAAATAAACAGGGGAAGACGGAAATTATGAAATGAATATCTTTGCACTATACCTATGCCTAAGTACATATGCTTTAGGTTTGCTCGCTGTTAATTATATTTGTAATTAATTAAAACTAACCATGATAAGATAAGGAGGAAACAAGGGCCTTAATGATGCGGTGGCATAAAGTAGGTCTTTGTTGCGAATTCGATTCTCACAAAATAACACACATCAATTGATAATGAAAAGATGGACCTTAGTTGGTATATTTTGTGGTACTTATACCTATAGGCTGGCAAGGACACCGGCGCACAACCAGGATGTGCGTGTAGTTCAGTACATGATTCTGGACCTTGTACCTTGTACCCTGTAGACGGGCTCTGTTTGACTTTGGTAGACAGACATTTGTATATATAGAAAAGTACCCAATACGCCCTGAATTGAACTTGTTTGCCGATGAATAGAATACTATTATGTTAGAATGGCGGCGGTTGTGTAAAAAGACAGTCAATGTGGATTAAATTCAGTATTTGTGACGGATTTGCTGTTCTAAATATGTCTAGATATATATTAATACGTGAACCCCTTTTTACGAAAATTACGACGGAAGAATATGAAATTTGGCACAGTTAAAGTGTATATGAACAGATAGCTAATATTTGTACATAATAATGCAGAAAAAAACTTTTTTTTAAATCGTTGTCCAATTTTTACCACTGGGCCACTACAAGTAAATAATAAATGGCCACACCAGTACCTTACTGAATACTTACTGGTCATTCTCGACTCACAAAAAAAAAAAGATTGACTATTGTTCCGAAATTCTGGTAGGTATTATAAATTGTCATCTACTAATACGAACCCTGTTTCTTTCTGTCGATCTGATAGTTAACGTAGCAAAATTAGCTAAAACACAGACTAGGTAATTTTCATCGGACAGACACAGCTAACAAGAAGTAAACAAATGGTTCATTGTCCAACTTTTTATTTTAACTCTCACAAGACGTCTGTACATATGAGAACAGATAAACTAACAAACCAACCTTAATCAGTTTACTTTAGTTGTTTATATTACAGACTGCAACCACAAGGATAATGCAGGACGCTAATCCCAAGGTAAGTCTTTATGGCTATTTAAACTTTATGGTTATATTATTATAGTTTACTTTACTTGTCCGTGGTAACTAGGAACAGCAAATAAGTAAGGTTAAAATAGGTCAGAAGAAACTATACTTCTCAACTAGATTAAAAAATTCCGCAGCTGAACAATACTTGTTTAAGCATCATGTTATCTACACAAATAATAAAGCTGAAGAGTTTGTTTCAACGCGCAAATCTCTAGAACTACCCGACGTTTTTTTTTTTGATGGGAAATCATCAAATGACTTCTCCCGCTATGGGCGGAGCGGGAGGGCGTGTCAGACTTTTACTGACTAAAACCCACCCGTGTTCCTTCAGTTGCCCATTTGCCAGGGCCACGGTAACTCTTTCGACCGAATCTTGCAATCCTGGCAGGCGTCGGTCCTAACAGACCCCTTCAGTTCTGCTGACATCTCTTTGAGGCGCGCCTGGAACACTACGCGCCCGAGCCTGGTCCTTACCGGGCGGCGAGCTACCCTTTGCTCGCCGCCCGCAAGCTCGCGCCTACGGTGGCGGGGAGTCCGCTATTGACAACTACCAGACGTGCCGTGTGGTCCCGGACGTAAAGAATAGCACCATCCCCTTTCATCCCGTGGATGTCGTAAGAGGCGACTAAGGGACTTACTAGAAAATGGGCAGCAGCATTCTCTATGCAGTTTACCACCATACTGCGATCGCCAATCCGCCCGCCAAGCGTGGCGAATATGGCAGAGGCCTATGTCCAGCAGTGAACATCTTGTGGCTGAAATGATGATACGCTATTTAACATCACGCGAGGGCTGTTAGGAGCCGAGCAAAAAATAAGAATGAACGTATAACAAAAACGAAGTAACATCGTGGGCAGGCGATGTGATGCGACATGGTGAGTCGAGAGAACAAGAAATTTCACTTTGACAAGACCGGGGGCGGAACCCAGTTAGTAACACACGTTCACAGCAGAAAATCTAAATGAATCCTTTATGTAATGGGTACCTACGGTAATATTGGCTGATGTTCGCAACTCCAAGTCAAAGGACGTTTTGAAAAAAAATGTTTTTCTGCTATTATGGTGATACTGGCCTCCTGGCCATACAATAGTTTATCAATTTTTGAAATTTGTACCAGTATCCTTACTGGTACAAATTTCAAAAATTGATAAACTATTGTATTGTCATCGGTCCTTTGTAAGTGTGCGAAGCTTCGAATAAATTCGTTGATACAGACCATTCTAATAAAAACGTGTTAAAAATTCAATCCCTGTCCATTGAAACAACTCAAAATCGACACATGCACACGATAGAAAAAACCCATGTCACCCTCGCCAGCAATTACCTACTTAATGACCGACATAATTGTAAAATCGATCACTTTAACACTTAAACGAGCAATTAAATATATATTTATTCTCATCTACACGTGTATTACCTAGCTACAAATTAATATGTGTCAACAAGGTTATGGACGCACCTATCCATAGCCTTAATCCCAAATTATTTGGGGTCGACGTAACATGGCATTTTCTTTTACACTTCTCTATTAGTTGTCATCTCGGTTGTCACCCCTTTTCTAACCATATCGTCATACACACAGTCCATTCATCGTTTCTTTGATCTCACCCTATTCTTATAGCCATCGACATTCGTACTTTCTGAGTATTTTTATATCTCTTTTTCTTAAACATTTTCTATATACTTATTATTTCCTCACGACATTTTCCTCATACCTCCGTATCACATGTCCATACAATGACAACCGATTTCTATACAACATTTCAGTAATCGGTGCCACTTACAGACTTTTTGGTTTATTAGAGCCATGGAACCATTATTAAGAGGAGGGTTCCATAGTTAAAAGTTAACTGTTGAAATTTAAAACCCTATGTGTAGAGTTCGTAGTTTCTGTCTGTAGATAAAGTACCAACCATTTTTAGGGTTCCGTTGCCAAATGGCAAAAAACGGAACCCTTATAGATTCGTCATGTCTGTCTGTCTGTCTGTCCGAGTATGTCACAGCCATTTTTTTCCGAAACTATAAGAGCTATGCTGTTGAAACTTGGTAAATAGATGTATTCTGTGAACCGCATTAAGATTTTCGCACAAAAATAGAAAAAAAAACAATAATATTTGGGGTTCCCCATACATAGAACTGAAACTCAATTATTTTTTTTTCATCAAACCCATACGTGTGGGGTATCTATGGATAGGTCTTCAAAAATGATATTGAGGTTTCTAATATCATTTTTTTCTAAACTGAATAGTTTGCGCGAGAGACACTTCCAAAGTGGTAAAATGTGTGTCCCCCCCCCCGTAACTTCTAAAATAAGGGAATGATAAAACTAAAAAAAATATATGTTGTACATTACGATGTAAACTTCCACCGAAACTTGGTTTGAACGAGATCTAGTTAGTAGTTTTTTTTTATACGTCATAAATCGTAAACCACAATTTACCTTTCATTCAGTCAACTCAAATATAAAAAAATATAAAAAACCTTTAATTTCATAAACATAAACCTTATACATAAAACGTGAATTCCTGCAGGTTTGTACGGAACCCTCGGTGCGCGAGTCCGACTCGCACTTGGCCAGTTTTTTCACTGGACATAAATATGTACATATGTAGTTGATGTGGCATAGTTTAAGATGCGTAAAAAATAAACAATAACATTATTTAACCGTAGGTAATTTACCTACCAACTTAAAACAAAATGCGCAACATAATTACTTGGGAATACCAACTCAATCCTAAAAACTTATCAAAATCACACAACATATCCATTTTTTATCCTCATTATAATTTGACAGAATTCAACTATTCATCAAAAAAGCGTTAGCTAGCGTGAACATATTTCAACATCACAAAAATGGTGTAAAAAGCGCATTTGTTGATAAACAAATGCGCTTTTTACACCATAACCGCTCCGCGATAGCGCTAATCTGACAAACTGACATTTGAGTATAATTGCGGAACATACAGCTCACCTCGACCTTATTAATTAACAAAAGACGTCATTAAGAAGCGGAATGCCCCAACAGTTTAAATGCCGGACTGACAAGCGAGAGACCGCCAGTTTGATAACCACCAGATGCACTATAAATTATTGACTTACTATACATGATATCTTCTTTTCAGAGTATAAAACAAAGTTGCTTTCGCGCGTCCGTACGCTTAGATCTTTTAAAGCTACGAAGGAATTTTAATGCTGTTTTCATAGATAGAGTGATTCAAGAGGAAGGTTTATACGTATAAAGTATTACTCCTATTCTTCCCAAAACACTAAACACTACCGCGGCGAGTGCTCAATCTGTGCTATCCGCCCCGATAAAAACACACCAGGGTAGATGATACCTTGATCGGTAAAACAATTTTTTTCCAGCTGCCCGTTAACGGAGCGGGACGACCGGGGTGGATGAGATGCACCCATAAGTTCACTATACATTTCAAGTTTAATTGTTACAGTACCCCAAAAAAAATAGTGAATAAGTCGTTGGAGTGCCATAATTAAATAAATATCTAAAAAATAAACATCACGCTATCACCCTTAGAAGTCGAGTTAAAATAAAATAGTCGGGAAAAACGCTAAAGTGGAAACAAGGTAATAGCGCGGTATGGAAGGAACGACGGGACGCAGCGGGTCTGGGGAACAAATCTTACGCGAACGAAGTTGCGGGCGAAGAACTAGTTCTTTATATTAAAGCACGCGGACGAAGTCGTAGACAATAGTGCCGATTCTGTTGTACAAAATTCTCTAAACTAAACTAATAAAAATCACTAAAATTTGGTTTATTCCGGTTAAACGACGATTTCCTATTCTGAAATAGACTAAAGTGACACAACTTAACTATATTTTAGTTTGACAGCACTAAGATTGCACTGAGTCAGTTTAGTGAAAATGTCAATTTTGCTATTCTGAGTTTGCCGGTTTTCACCAAAAATTTAGACTATAATAATTTATTTTGACTAAATCTGACTATTTTTAATAGCGATTAAAAATGTGTGGAATAAAACTAGTGGTCATGAACAAAAATTCACACCAACGCCTCGCCTTCACGTGCAAAAACAGTGCTGTATTTTTTATTTTTTCTTTTGCTTATATCTCGAAAATGGCGTGTCCTATCACAAAAATAATGAAATTTTCGACCCCCTTTGTCAACCCCGGAACATATAAATCTCAACATGTGGGAAATATTTTTTTATATTTTTCAAATAAAAAGTGAAAAACTCCATATAAAACACGTCCAGACTGCCCCATTTTGTACTTTTTAGTTTGGTTTTCCATGGAAGCGTGTTTTTTAGTTTTTTTAAACTATTATTTATTTTCTATTTTTTAGGGTATTTTGAATTTTGAGACGTATGTCAGCGTAGTTTGTGACAGTTTTTTTGCTGTCCTGGTAACCCTGGCAAGGATAATGGCACAAATTTATGAAATTATTGCATTGTCATCAGTCCTTGACAGGTGTGCAAAGTTTGAATGAAATCTGGTCGTTTAAAGTGGGTCAAAATCGCACTATAAGGAGTCGGTTACAAACAAACATACAAATATACAAACATACAAATATACAAACATACAAATATACAAACATACAAGTGAAGCTAATATAAAGCGTGTAAAAACCATGTTGATTGTCAAATTCGTTTTTAGTCGTGTCAAAATAATTTTTAAATTTCGAGATTTTTTCTTGCGAATAGCGTTAAAATTCTCATAGCCAAAAGTAGAGATAGTTTAGTTAGTTTAGTTCGGTGTACAACAGAATCGGCACCAATATCATGATATAAAAACTGTGAAGACTAAACTGCGAAAGAATACAGGAAAAAGTGTAAACTCTCCATAATTTATATTTTTCCTGTTACTTATCTAGATATTTTCTATGTCACCTTGGATTCATTGCCTCGTGCAGCTGATTTTTTTCTACACCATTTACAAAAACAAACCAGATTAAATCGTGAAAAAGAGAATTAAACATTTTCGACAAAAAATATGCATATTCGTAAATTGAACTGCTTACTTTTTAGATAATATTTTTGTTAAGAAAATAAAAGGTTCTGCAGAAAACTTTAAATTTTCCTGGTGGTAAATATTACTAGAGAATGGGCAGCAGCGTTCTCTATGCATCTTACCACCATACTGCGATTACCAAACCGTCTACCAAACGTGGCGATTATGGCAAGCCCCTTCCTTTGGGGAAGGCTATGACCAGCTGTGGACGTCATTCCGCTGAAATTATAAATGATCGTGATGAAATATTACGAAACCAATGGAGCAATTAGAATGTAAATTTTGTTCTATTTGCATAGTAGAAAAGAGTAGCTTAGACAGCCCAGCACCCTAAAAACACACAGACTATCAATAGGTAACAATCTGAATCGATGTTGGATACTTTTTGCTAAACCATTGCATCATTAATTCAAAAAAATTGTCTGCTCAACAACGTAAGTAGCGCAATGAATGTAGTTGAGCTGTCAAATCGAGAGCCATTGCTACTGGTAGTGTGTTACGCAGTTGCCCTGCTTATGCTGAAGGCAACTTGCAATGTGTGGGATGTAAACCACCACGCGGTTCCTGCGAGCAGAGTTAAGTAGTGGTGATAAAATAATTTGCACAAAGTGCCTACTTCTTAGGGTTCGAAACCACGACCTACAAACTCTGAAAGTCGCGGCCGTTAACAGCTCAGTGTGTGACAACAGTCAATTATTCCATTACTTTACAGGCAGGAACGAATATAATACCTAGCAGATAATCACATTTTGTTCTTAATAAACGTCTATCATCCCGACTGCTTAAATCCGTATTAGAACGGCTACTTTGGTCATCTTTCGACATAGCAAATAGCTTAAGGATTACTGGAATGAAACTGTCTGAATAGCTGTCCTTGCTCACCAATTCTGAGTCTGTATATTTTGGCTGCTAATGAAATCAAAACTACAAACTTAGTATTCAGGAAATAATACAATGGTGCCGATTCCCTTATTCACAAACTAAACTAAATTTAAGTTCAGTGCATCTTTTTCTTTCTATTTCATTAAGAAAAGGACAGAAGATAAATTTTAGTTGAGTCCTGTCAAATTAATCAGCGTTTGACGTAAATTGACGTAATTTTAGTAGGCAAGTTTTTAATCACGTCTAAACTTGTATGGAGCGCTGATTAATTTGACAGGACTAAACTAAAATTTATCTTCTGTCCTTTTCTTAATGAAATAGAAAGAAAAAGATGCACTGAACTTAAATTTAGTTTAGTTTGTCAATAAGGGAATCGGCACCAACATCTGCCTGTTATTTTAGTATCTACGTGTACATTGTGTTGTCTTACGAGTTCCACGCGAACGAAGTCGCGGGCAGAAGTTTGTTGACAATAACGTGGATTGGGAACCAGAGTTCGACAGATTTCAGCCTTCTAAAACAAAGAAAATGGAATCATCGATACGTCGAAGACTATCTATGATTCTAGCTTGAAATAACTCACATAAACTAAAACTCATGAAATAAGCCACAAATAAATGTTACCCAATTTCTGGTCGTCTCATAATTTGTGATTACTTTAAAGCATTTGCTAAATTACTAACTTTTATAAGCCTTTAACCGAGTCCATTTAAATATGAATAAGTAGACAAATTGTTACTATACTCCATTTGTTTAGGTAGTTAACTAAAGGTAAACAATCTTGATATGTCTTTTTATATAAAATAAATCGTATAAAAGACCAACAAATATTATTTAAATTAAGTTACTTACCTAACATCGGTTTAAGTAAATACCTAATTGTAAACATTTTTAGATTCAATTTTTAGACAGTTTTTTAGATAAAAGACATGTTAAGATTGTTTACATTTAGTTAACTACCTAAACAAATGGAGTATAGATGTAAACTAAACTGTCTAGTAGTACCAAAACAAAGATACAGACATTCGTCGCGGTGATAATGATGGTGTGAACGCTCTGAAACATACAATTTAAAATAACATGTTCCTCTAATCCATTGTCACATGACTGTCTTACAACTTACATTTTACGTCATTAAGATAAATGGCTTATTCTTAGTTAATACTATAGTAACAGCCAAAGGCCAATTAGAATTAAAATAGTTTAACTATCCACTTTATTTTATTTTTTTATAAGTGCGTGGGATTGGATATTTGGATGAACAGATGCTGGACCTCCTCGCCACGTTTCGCAATTACACCGTAGTACAGAAAGAATTTAGCGTATTTCAATGTTATCTCATGATAGGAAAACTTATCTTACAGCAGGAAGGAGAGGGGCATTTTGGCTGGGCTTGGCGCGGTTGGTCCATGGATGGGTCACCATTTTTAACCCCTTCATATCTCGGAAAGCAAGTCCCGGCGTGCATTCGTGAATTTTTGACAGTCCTTACGAGTCGTCGGAAGCCTGACAATGTGACAACCATTCTTATCCAAGCGATATCGCATTACCCAGTAGCTGGGTTGTGAGAGTCAGATACGCAGTCCCTCCATGTAAAATAATGATATTCAGCTGCATCTGCTTAGACCGAAAATTGACCGTCTAGTTAGGAAAAGGCTAGGCAGATGATCACGAAGAGAACTTATTTGACTGGCTTGTTAGTCTAGTGGTTAGTGACCATGACTGCTAAGACTGAGGTCGTGGGTTCGATTCCCACCCAGGACAAATGTTTGTGTGATGAGCACAATCATTTGTTCTGTGTCTGGGTGTAATTTATCTATAATATGTATGTATTTAGATTTATTAACTGGTTTACCATAGTACAGGCTCTGCCTAGTTTGGGATCAGACAACGATGTGTTGGTTGTCCTAAGATAAGATATTTATTTATTTATTTTACGTTTAATTATACTTGTGAAAGTGTATTTAGAGATTATTCTAATTGCATGTAAGAATCCATCTAATTGTTGAAAAGTTGACAAGACAATGATTTTCTTTTTTTCTTATTCGCTTTCCATATCGGAGAAAAAAATGTTGACTAACTTCGAGTTTTGCAACAATTTTTTTCGTCACTAAATCATTGTGAACTTCCACACAAAAATATATTATATGCAAAGTCGCAAAACCTCGGATTTGGAAAACTAAAGCTGACAACACACGCAAAAATATGTAAAATAAAATTGAATATTGTTATAGATCCCTAAATATCCGACAAACGTGGCCACAACTATAAAAACACGTGAAAACCGCTCAAATTAGCATAACTTGTTTGAAGATCAAGAACTTAATTATATTCGTAGATCTGCATTAATAACATTATATTATACTTTTAATTTGTAGTTATAAAGGTAATTTTAGAGCAAAACGTGTAATATAAATCAATGTTCCATAAACGCCGTATCAAAGCACATTATTAAAAGATGTTTTATCAAGATTATTTTTTAATACTGTTATCTACCAAAGTACACAAGTTAACTTAGTATAGGTCAAAAAATCTGTCTCACTTTTTGGTAAAAAGAAAACCTGACCCACATTACCTGTTGAGGTAAACCTGAGCTTATACAGGGTCAAATTACAATAAATTAGCGGGTAATACTTGACCCACGTGTTGGGTATCGATATGGTGAATTAGTGAAATAAAAAACCATCTTTCGAACTTTGTTCAAAACTGGAAATTACCCTGAAATGGCAACCAAACGACCTTTATGTTTTGGTTTTTGGGAATTCGTAAAAAATATCTACGTTCCTGGAAAAATTACAAAAATGGCTGATTGCTTACGGGATCGATTGACCTTCGTCTATCAGATGACAAAAAAAAAGTTTTGTCGTTTTTATTTTGTTCCATTATTTTTCGATATCTATACCATTAAATTTACCATACAACTAACAGGAGTGAATAATATGTAAAAGTCCAGGTTTTTATACATATAACTAATAGATATTAATTAAATGTTTATGCCCAGGTTTTATAGGTATAAATTATAGGTAAGTCTGTAAAATAAAGCCAACCCGTTTTGAGCAAGCGTGGTGGTAAATGGTAAACGCTCATGCCTTCTCTGTATTAGAGATCCCTGCAGTGGGACGGTAATTATTTCTTTAACAATCAGATGAATCTAAGGATCAATTGATAGGTACACGTGGATCGTATGATTAGAATTTAAAATTTAACGGTCATCTTTGACGAATCATTTTAATGTGTAGGTACCATAAACCAGGTACTCTATGTTTATTCATTAAATAATAGAATTATTTGAGTTATAAGTCAGTAAGTGCTTAAGATTTATAATTTAAGATAAGACGACGTTAAGATGGTGTCACTTTTTATTTTAGTTATTCAATTTTATTTTAAAGGTTACAAGAAAACTTACAAAAACTAATCATGATAAATTATCTAGCAAAGGTGTCTCGATTGTTTATCCACCTACACCTTTTAAGATACCTACTTGATGACATTTACGTAATGGATAGTACAAAAAAAATGAAACACCAGTTTTTCGCCGAATCATTAATAAAATTAACGCTGTTTGAAAAGAATGCCGGAAAATATTACAATATATTTTAGTAATTTATCAATTGGACTGAGAATTATTTATTTAGACTATAGTAGGTAGTAGTTTCGAGGTGTGGTCGTCCAAAAAGAGAAGTTTGATAATTGGCGGAGAAATCGGTGAACATACATAAAAATAATACATACAGTCAGACATAAAAAACTCCTCCTTCTTCTGAAATCGCTAAAAAAATACAGATCCATAGACACTGACTTACGGAATGAAAGTTATTTTTCACGTTGAAGGGTTTTTTTTTTTGGGAGTCGGCTGTTTTTTTTATGCATATTTTTTTATTTATAGTGAACCCCCCATTTCACTGAAGTGAGGCAATAATGGGCTGGTATTGATTTTTTTTTTTCAGTTATCTCGCGATACAAACATGAACATTACCGATTATAAATATTTATAGACTGGTTCTGTTGTGGAGGCCAGACAATAACTCTTCTTCATCCATAATTAAACGAATCGTGTATGAAATGTTATATTTAGATAAAACCTTGATGATCCGAATCGCCTAATACGCCGATTAATTAATTTACACATCTTACTAATATTATAAATGTGAGAGTTTGTGAGGATGGAGGTATGGATGTATGTTTGTTACTCTTTCACGCAAAAAAACATCATCATCATTTCAGCCGCAAGACGTCCACTGCTGGACTAAGGCCTCCCCCAATTTGGGGGGCTTTGCCATAATCGCCACGCCTGGCAGGCGGGTTGG
Organism: Aporophyla nigra; assembly: GCA_947507805.1. Lineage (NCBI taxonomy): Eukaryota > Metazoa > Arthropoda > Insecta > Lepidoptera > Noctuidae > Aporophyla > Aporophyla nigra. Next base: position 7,287,867 of record OX382305.1, read on the forward strand.
CGATCGCAGTATGGTGGTAAAATGCATAGAGAACGCTGCTGCCCATTCTCTAGTAAGTCCCTTAGTCGCCTTTTACGACACCCACGGGAAGAAATGGGGTGGTGTTATCCTTTACGTCCGGCACCACACGGTACGCAAAAATTACTGATCGGATTTAGATGAAATATGGCACACAGATAGTTTATAACCAGTACTTTTATCCCGGTAGTACGTTCCCGCGGGATAATTTCCGACCTCCGAAGTTAATTTATTTATACAATATAGTTTAAAAAAAAATGTTTTAGGAAAAAATCTTACTAATATTATTAAGCCTGGTTCTCATTAGAAGCTGTCAATGATTCATGTACCTATTATTCTATTTTTTCTTTTGTATTCCCAATCGCTCACAATGGGCCTCATAAGAAGGCTCAAAGTCACCCAAAGAGCAATGGAGAGGGCTATGCTTGGAGTTTCCCTACGCGATCGAATCAGAAATGAAGAGATCCGTAGGAAAACCAAGGTAACCGATATAGCCCGAAGAATTGCCAAACTTAAGTGGCAGTGGGCAGGGCACATTGCTCGCAGTACGGATGGCCGATGGGGTCGGAAGGTTCTGGAGTGGCGACCGCGTACTGGAAGACGGAGCGTTGGAAGGCCTCCCACAAGATGGACCGATGACCTGGTGAAGGCCGCAGGAATACGTTGGATGCGAGAAGCACAGAATAGGTCGAAGTGGCGGTGCTTGGGGGAGGCCTATGTCCAGCAGTGGACGTCTTTCGGCTGAAATGATGATGATGATGATGATTCCCAAACGGGAGATTCAGTATTGTCTAAGTAGGTACATAATTCATGTTAGTGAAAACAAATAAAAGAAGCTAACGACACAATAATAACGGAGATTATGTACTCAACAATAATGTCGAAACCTTTTTATTATCAATGAGTTTAAATTAATCCGCAGCGTCAAGGTTCTTCTTGAAGATGCATTAGACAGGCATTAGTAAAATTACAGTTATTAGCTGAGTGGTCATCAACAGTAAAGGTTCCCGCATACAGATGCAACGCGACTCTAGTGGAACAACTTCTACGGAAACTTCATGGAAATGGGTCTACAATATTTGCGTCGCACCATCGCGTCGCGCCTGTTTGCGAGAGCCTGAACAAGATGTACCTAGTTAGTAGTAGTAGTAGTACTAAAGACTATAAGGGAACTTTAAAAAAAAAAACATTTTAACCGACTTGAAAACAAGGAGGAGGTTCTCAATTCGACTGTTTTTTTATGTTTGTTACCTCAGGACTTTTGACTGGGTGAACCGATTTTGATGATTCTTGTTTTATTTGAAAGCCGGTGTTTCCCATTTAAAGGTCCAATTCTGACAATGGCATCCTTGAGAAAACCAAACACTATTCCTATTTTACCGAATTAGTGCGGGTAGATACCATAACTAAAAAGATCAAAAATATCACTAAAAAGTGTATTTTTTTTTTTCAATAAAAACAAAACCGATTTCCTTAAAAACACTACAAAGTGAAAAATTACTTTAATTTCGGAAGTCGGTGGCAAAAACCTTAAATACAGATCCGATACAACAACTTCCGAAATTTAAGTTATTTTTCACTTTGTAGTGTTTTTAAGGAAGTCGGTTGTTATTATTTTTATGAAAAAAGTTTTTTACAGGTCAGTCTCGGAAGTTGTCGGCTGCTTAACCACACTTGCTCGTGACTGCTTCAATAAATGAAACCCTCCAGCCAGGGCATCAAACCTTAAAACTAAACGACTACACGGTCAGGAAGGAAGCAAGCAGCAAGGGAGAGGAAGCGAGGGACGAGCTGGATCGGAGTGATTTTATTATTGCGCTGATTGGCTCGGGCAAGGCCCTGGGCGGACATGGATGGACGCCGGTCTGTGACGGTATATTTTGAGCGTGCTGGTGGATTTGCTACTCTACCGGAGGAGGATTGTAGCGTCATCGGGTATACCTCGGTCGGGAATCCTACTAATGCAGGAGGGAGTGTAGCAGGCGGCTGCTGCGATCAGAAGATTAGGGTGGTTTATAGCAGAACCGAAGAAACGCTTGTGAAGGCTTTTCATGAACTGCTGGATGGTGGGCATTCTGAGATATAAATAAAGATTCTCATTCCGGACATAAAAGGGGGCTTCCGTAACCTTTCCGAAGAAACGGTTTTGAAGAGTCTGCGATGGAGTTCACGGATAGGTCGTGATGGTGCGGATAACCGCAGTGTTAATGAGAATTTTCACTTAAGGGACTATTTCCTGCGGGCGGTCAAGATGATGATTCGTTTCCTATCAGTATCGTGTCGCGTCTTTTTTTCATGACTTTTCAAATTTAAAATAGTCGCGTCATCTAGACTGAAACAAGGCGAATGAGTTCTGTTTTACTTTAAACGCATGGACATTTAAAACTATTTTTGAGCGGCTCGGATTATGCTCTCTAAAAAACTCGTAGCACCAACTATACGAACTGCAAAAGATTTTCCCTCGATAACCTTGTAGCCGTTACCGTTACAGTTACAGCTGTAATTGGTAGTCTGCCTACGGGCGAAATCGCAATTACCAATTCTCTGCAATTGAATCGTGCGACTGGTGTATGATATACCTACTCGTGTAGGTACTTACCACCAGCTGAATTATTATTGTGTTTTTAACAATAGAATATATTACAATCGAAGCTACTAAGTCAACATCGTAATTCAAAGTGAAGATGTTGCTCTATCAACATACGGTTTTGTTGATGAAATAAATTACACAAAGATGAATGCCAACCTGAGTTTGAACCTACAACACGTAAGTCAAATCGGGACCGTTACCACTGGGCCATCACACAGCACTAACAGTATTAAATTATTATTAATCGATTAGGAATAAATCTTCAACAAATATATTCATCTCATCATCATTTGGAGGGGTCTGTCATAATCGCCACGCTTGGCAGGCGGGTTGGCGATCGCAGTATGGTGGTAAAATGCATAGAGAACGCTGCTGCCCATTCTCTAGTAAGTCCCTTAGTCGCCTCGTATGACACCCACGGGAAGAAATGGGATGGTGCTATTCTTTACGTCCGGTACCACAGGGAAAATACAAAATATTCATGGTATAGTCAAACTATCGCGCAGACAATTTACAATTCTTCACATGGCTACATCATCATCATCAGCCTATAGCAGTCCACTGCTGTACAGGCCTCTCCAAGATACCGTGGCCCCGGCACATGGGCAACTGAAGGAACACGGGTGGGTTTAGTCAGTAAAAGTCTGACACTCCCTCCCGCTCCGCCCAGAGCGGGAGAAGTCATTTGCTGAATTCCCATCCAAAGAAAAAAGAAAAAAAAAAGGCCTCTCCAATTACACGCCATTCAGCCCGATTCTCGGCAACTCTCATCCAGCTGCTACCAGCCACCCTACGAAGATCGTCGCTCCACCTAGCCTGAGGTCGTCCTACCGTACGTTTTCCGATTCGCGGTCTCCACTCCACGTCACAACACGTCTACCCCAACGGTCATCGGTTCTACGGCTACAAAAACTAGAAACACATGTTTTGTACCTATAGAATATGCCAGATTCACGTGTCACAAATTATATGTTTGCTCTTAGCACACATTGACGAGCCCAACTAACAATTTTGTGTTAAGATACCCGTCTAACCACTTCAAATACGAGTTTTGTCATAACAACATTAATTTTATGCTCTAACAATGATCACCGGCCGTAGGTTTTTTCTTCGTCTCAATCGCTCTTATCTCCTTAAAAGAGAGGTCAATTTAGTTTGTGTAACGCATCATGTTTAGAAAGATAAGTTTTTGGCCTCATCAATAAAAAAACGTCAAACCCAAATCATAATAATTATGCGTTTTAATGACCGATTCGACGATGCATACCGCTCTCAAGGTAACTTTGCTTCGCTTGGTCAGACTAAAAACGTTTTTTTAACCCGGCGTCTGCTAGGTTGGGTCATAATGACCCAATGATTATACAAGACTAATGATGTTTTAAAATGCGGGTATTTCAGAAAATAATAGTGTAACGTTATAACGCTTCTCAGTAGCTGCAGTTAGTGCCCCGCCTCCCTCGTTTCTTATGTCAACTTAGACGGTGTGCGCCTGCACAGTAAGATAGACGCGGTCAAACAACAAAAAGGTAAATATGACCCAACTATACATTCGATGATACCATTTCGTGCCAATTATGTTGAGTTCATTATTTGAATATTTCGTTTATTTATTTGTACCGACATATATTACATTATATTTTGTTATTTTTAGGTTACATTTGAATAATGGATAAAGAGGAACGCGAAAGGCAGCGAATTTGATAGAATTCGCTGCCTTTCGCGTTCTGTTCTACCTACACTGTTTGTAGGAAAAAAAAATGGCCTTTGACCATGTTTTACGCCATGTTGAATATGTCAGCAATAAATGCATATATAATTTATAAAGAGAATACTAATTAACAAATTCTGAAACGGCGTTAATTCTTGAAAAACTTAGGTCTTGCTCTTATAAATGATCACTTGAGCGCTCGCAAGGGCGTAGTTCATTTACCAAGAGAAATGCGCCAAAGAATAAGAGAGTTTACAGGAGAAACATCAGAGGAGACCCTGCTAAAGTTCGTGGTGTTCGTAAACGATGCCAGATATGTCCCGCTAAAAAAGACAGGAAAACTACCCATACCTGTCAAAGGTGCAACAAATTCATCTGCCCTGAACATATAATTTCTTTCTGTGGCGGTTGCGTAGATGGCGGTGCTAATAGTGATTAACCCTAAGATTCTTTATAATTTTTACATATACTTTCTTAAAGATCTCACATTTGTCATTCGAAAAAGTTAAAAATAAGTGTTAATTAGTCATTTTTTTGTTTTTCTATTAATAAGTTTCTAGAAGTTGAATTTTTTGTTGTAAATTTTATACTGACTTCTTAAATACATAAAAAGATCTTTGTATAACTTAATTTTTTTATTTTGTCTCCAAAATATTATAACTTAAGTACTGCTCTTCAAGTTAAACACAAATTTGCTCTAAAAGTCATTGAAATGGTAAAACTCAGCTACGGTTTAAAATCCGGGTAATTATGACCCACCATGTAGTTGTTGTACGTATTTTCTACCATGCTGACGCCGGGTTAATATTGCTTTTGGGTTATAAAGGCACTGTTCCACTGCGAGATGTCATAAGGTATATCTAAATATTTGAATAGGTCCACTAGGGCCGATGCCTGCCAGGCTCGCGGATATGTACGAAACAGTTACCGTGGCCCTGACACAGGCAACAGAAGGAACACGGGTGGGTGTTACTCAGTAAAAGTCTGACACGCTCTTCCGCTCCGCCCTGAACGGGAGATGTTATTTGATGATTTCCCACCTAGGAAAAAAAGGTCTACAGATGATTATTTTCTATCAAAACTATCCAATACTGCATGCTACGTTTTGACGCACCGTAACTAAGCTACGAGTGTAGGGTGGCGTAGCATTTACGTAACGTAGCGTAGCATTGATTTGAAGACATAGCATTGTTGTAGCAAGTTCGCATCCCATAATCCACATCCAACTGTGGATTAGAGGCCTAACGCTTGCTTGCACTTGACCTTGATAATATCTAGCTACACGCCAGGTCACTAACATCAGGGACTCCAAAATAGCTGCTAAAAACTCAAATAACAGGTTTGATTAATTTACAAATACTTTTCCAGCAATGAAGTCAACCGCAGTGGAATTTTTTTTATTTTTTTTTGCATTTTAGATACTTATCTAAGATAGGGTAGATATATAGTAAATAAGTTACAAATACAAAGTGGTAAGAAAATATATTTAAAAAATCATGGAACTTAAAAACTTTGAAATATCGTTAAAAAGCTAATATTAAAATTTAAAAAATTACATACCAGCTGTGAACATTGGGCAGGCCAAATAGAATGTTAATAAAATTAAACTTGAATTCAATTTCACAAAACCTTCGCGCGGAAAATGCGATAAAACAACAAACGAAGAACGCACGCGCGATGCGCGACGACGGGTCTTTTACTGACTGAACTGAGACGCGACACTCTCCGATACTGGCGGGCTATTACTACCTAGTTAGAGCAATGATCTTGACGACTCTCGACAGCTCTTGTGGTACTTAGAAGATTACTGTCCAACTAACATATCCTGTGATTACAAAACAGAAAAAATCGGCCTGTAAACGATCAAATTGTTTTGTCAAATTATTTGATAGTATGCAAATTTCCCATTTCTTCCCGTGAGTGTCGTAAGAGGCGACTAAGGGACGTACTAGAGAATGGACAGCAGCGGTCTCTAAGCATTTTACTACTATACCGCTATCGCCAACCCGCCTGCCAAGTAGATAGATAGAAGATCGATTTAATAAATCGTTTACTTCGTGCTCACAAATAACATACAAAGCACGATTAAATAATAATTTAACGTGATTACAATTTAGCTAAGTTAGTACAAAGTGCCAATATACAACAAGAAAAAAAAAGGAAGACATAAAATAGTGATGACACTTTGTGTCACAAATCTATACTAATATTATAAAGCTGAAGAGTTTGTTTGTTTGTTTGGTTAAACCCGCCGTACTAATAGGAAAAAGGAACTCTCAGATCCTACATTACAGCTCATGGAACAGAGGCGCGGAATGATCCTGCAGTCTTCAGAAGCTGCGTTCGAGTACCGGCAGCTCAATAGACAGATCTCTAAGTCCTTGAAAAGCGACCTTCGCCGCTATAACACAGAGCGGATCAAGGACGCGATAGAGCGGAATAAGGGCTCCAAGGTATTTACTAGGGATCTGTCTATTGGGCAGAGCCAGCTTACAAAACTGAAGACCGATGATGGCAGAGTCGTATCCGCCAAACCTGAGCTGTTTAAGGAGATTGAGAGGTTCTATGGACAGTTATACATGTCAACAAGTAACCCCGTTAAAAATCTGGCAAATGACCCAAGAGCTAGGTTGACCCGACATTACACCGAAGACATCCCGGACGTCAGCTTGTACGAGATTCGGATGGCTCTGAAGCAGCTTAAAAACAACAAGGCGCCGGGTGATGACGGAATTACGGCTGAACTCCTGAAGGCTGGCGGGAAACCCGTTCTCAAGGCCCTTCAGAAGCTGTTTGATTCCGTCATACTCGAGGGCAAAACGCCACAGGCATGGAACAGAGGTGTGGTGGTACTTTTCTTTAAGAAGGGTGACAATGCCCTACTTAAGAATTATAGGCCCATCTCACTTCTGAGCCATGTCTACAAGCTGTTTTCAAGAGTCATCACGAACCGTCTAGCGCGCAGGTTTGACGACTTCCAGCCTCCCGAACAAGCCGGATTCCGTAAAGGCTTTAGCACCGTGGACCACATACATACGCTGCGGCAGGTTATACAGAAGACCGAAGAGTATAACCTGCCTCTTTGTTTAGCGTTTGTGGACTACGAAAAAGCCTTCGATTCGGTCGAAACCTGGGCTGTACTGCAGTCTCTTCAACGGTGCCAGATCGACTATCGGTACATCGAGGTGCTGAAGTGTCTGTACGAAAACGCCACTATGTCAGTCCGACTTCAGGACCAGACCTCGAAACCTATCCTTCTGCAGCGAGGGGTGAGACAGGGAGACGTTATTTCTCCGAAACTGTTCACCGCTGCACTGGAGGATGTCTTCAAGGTTCTGGACTGGAAAGGGGCTGGCATCAACATCAATGGCGAGTACATCACTCACCTTCGGTTTGCCGATGATATAGTTGTCATGGCTGAGACTATGGAGGGCCTCAGTACAATGCTCGATGACCTCAGTAGAGCTTCCGAAAGAGTGGGTCTCAGGATGAACATGGACAAGACAAAGGTCATGTCCAATGCTCGTGTGATACTCACTCCAGTGAAGATCGGAGGCGCTACACTCGAAGTTGTGGACGAATATGTGTATCTAGGACAGACTGTCCAGTTAGGTAGGTCCAACTTCGAGAAAGAGGTCAATCGTCGAATACGACTCGGCTGGGCAGCGTTTGGGAAGCTACGCAATATCTTCTCGTCCCACATACCGCAGTGTCTCAAGACGAAAGTCTTTGACCAGTGTTTGTTGCCAGTGATGACATATGGAACCGAAACGTGGTCGCTCACAATGGGCCTTATTAGAAGGCTGAAAGTCACCCAAAGGGCGATGGAGAGGGCTATGCTTGGAGTTTCCCTACGTGATCGAATCAGAAATGAAGAGATCCGTAGGAGAACCAAGGTAACCGACATAGCCCGAAGAATTGCTAAACTGAAGTGGCAGTGGGCAGGGCACATTGCTGCGAGCAATGTGCCCTGCCCACTGCCACTTCAGTTTAGCAATTCTAGTCTAGTTTAGCAAAACAGATGGCCGATGGGGCCGAAAGGTTCTGGAGTGGCGACCGCGTACCGGAAGACGTAGAGTTGGAAGGCCTCCAACAAGGTGGACCGATGACCTTGTGAAGGCCGCAGGAACCCGCTGGATGCGGGAAGCACAAAACCGGTCGAAGTGGCGGAGCTTGGGGGAGGCCTATGTCCAGCAGTGGACGTCTTTCGGCTGAAATGATGATGATGATGATGAAATCATTCCAGTTAAGGATAGCGCTAGGTTTCTGGGAGAAGCACTGGACTCGAGATTGTCTGGGGTTGATCACATAAACAACACGGTCAAAAAATGTGAACGCTCTGTGTCGATCCTTAAGGCCTTAGCCGGGGTGTGGTGGGGAGCTCACCCCTACACCCTCAAACTAGTCTATAATGCGCTGACCAGGAGTGCTCTGGACTATTGTTGCTTTCTCATAGAGCCCTGCAACAAAGAAGCGCTCAAGAGACTGGACAGCATCCAAACCAAATGCCTAAGAATGATTATTGGTGCCATGAGATCCTCTCCCATAAATACGCTCCAAAATGAATGTGCAGAACCACCCCTATTCCTAAGAAGACAGTATTTGGCAGATCGTTTCCTGTCCAAGGTATTCTCTCTTTCATCCCATCCCTTACTCCCAATTTTAGAGCAAATCGACCTTTCCTTCAATAACACTACCTATTGGACAAATAAAACAGTTCCTCTATTGATACAGAGAGCTTAAAAACCTCTCCTCGCCTGTTTACCAATATTCAATCCTGCCCGTCTTTTCCGCTGCATATGAAACGATCCATATCGAACCAAAGGCCGTTTTGGGACTGGGAATCTCGAGGAATTCTCAAAACGCAAGACGCAACTTCGAGGTAGCCATCAAACGTTATTGGGCAGGATGGAATTTTTTCTTTACTGATGCATCAAAATTATCATCAAAAGAATGTACAGGAGTATCTGTATACTTTCAAAATTCAAAAATTGCCCTACTCTTTCAATGTCCACCAGAAACATCAGTTTTTACTGGGGAGTGTATTGGCATTTTAGAAGCCATACACTATATCAAGTCACACCAAATTACAAAAGCAGTCATTTTTTCAGATTCCCGTAGTAGTATTCAGGCCCTAAAACAGAATCAACTTCGTAGTAAAATCCATAGTAAAATCATTTTAGAAATTAAGAGCTTGTTATTTGACTGTTCCCAAAACGGCTTAGATATTGAGATAGCCTGGATCCCTGGTCATTCGGGGATTCTTGGCAACGAGTGCGCTAATTCGTTAGCAAAGTCTGCCACATCAAATCCGGTTGATCGAAAGCACTACGTAGCTCATAACTACGATTTGCGAAATGGTGCCAAACCCAAACTGTTCGACTCATGGACCAAAAAGTGGAATGAGACCTCAAAAGTCAAGGGTATCTACTATTCATCCATACAGCCTGACATCCAGCGGAAGCCTTGGTTTTTTAAGTACCCGAAATTGGCCAACAGAACTGTTTCTTCGCTTTGCAGATTGTGACTCGGACATTGTTGTAGCCCAGTGTTTCTGAATAAGATCCATGTTAGGGACAGCTCCCTCTGTGAATGCGGTCTTGCGGACGGTACTTTGGACCATATATTTTTCTCCTGCTTCTTGAATACCAAATCTTTCGATCTCTATGAAGAAGTTTCCAAGTGTGACATTCCTCTCCCAACTAACTTTCATTCCCTTTTATTTCACTTCTCCCCCAAAATTATTCAAATTTTAACAACTTTTTTAAACGACAATAATCTAAAATTTTAAATACGACTAACCACACGACTAACAGAATCTGTAAACCTACCACAAAGTACAAAGTTGATAGCTCGCCGCTGCGCTACCATCTAAACGTGACTCTGGCAGAATAGTCGACATCGGCTCAGTTGCCAAAAGCAAAAAAAATATATACATTCACTCGATTTTTATGTTCTATAGGGTTATTGTAAAACATAAAACCTAGATAGGAAGTACCTAGAAATATAAAACCTAGATAGAAAGAAAGCTCGTTTGACGTACATTCCAAATCCACCATCGACTTACTGCCCTCTCGATTACCAGGGCAGAATATCAGCCGTGTACAGATTATAGAGTATGGGACTGAGGACAAAGCCTTGTGGAAGTCTCTTCCATGTCTGTCTTTTATCGAATTCCTCTCCCTGGACTCTCAGAGCCAATGAACGAGATAAGAGTAGCTCACATGTGCATTGCACCATCTTGGCCGGAAGACTCAGCTGTTGCAGTTTTTGCCTGAGTACGAGAAGAAGCACATTGTCATACGCAGATGAGATGTCTAGGAATGTAGCAACAACGGATTCATTTTTAGAAAATGCCAAACGGATGTCCGTGAGCAAAGTACCAACACTGTCCATCGTGCTAAGTCCTTTCCTAAACCCAAATTGATATTTCGGCAGTAAGTCCCTCGATTCAACTATCCACGCAAGACGGTTTTTAATGAGGTGCTGCAGTAATTTGGCAAGGACTGACGATAAAGCAATTGGCCTATGGCCATTCGGATCATCTGCATGCTTGCCAGGTTTCAGAAGTGGAATAATGATTTGTGATTTCCACTGATCTGGTACACAACCATGGGTATAGCAGAAATTTAAAATATCTAAAAAGTAAGTCTTAGCCCTAATGCCAGAATGTTTTACAAATGAATATGGCACACCATCAATACCGGGGGCTGAGTCCCGGACATGATTGAGCACCACATTCAGTTCGTCTAAAGTAAATGGTGCATCAAATGGGTCATCTGATTCATGTTCCAGAGACATATTGAGGCATTCGAAAGGTTGTGGTACATATGGTGGAGCAATTTTGTCAAAAAAAAGTTCAGCTGTTTCCCTAGAAATAGGTGCAGAGAATGAAGGTGAGCAACCTCGTCTGAACCTGTTGATGTTCTTCCAAACTACCGAGACAGGAGTAGAAGGACTTAAAGAGGTGCAGAATTTAACCCAATCTTCACGTTTCTTCTTGCGAAGGAAACGTTTGGTTTTAGCATTAATCTGAAAATAAGCCAACAGGTTTTCGGTGCTCATATCCGCATTGTAACACTCCTCAGCCTCGTTCCTACTCCTGGCAGCCGAAGTACTCTCCGGATCCCACCATGGGGGAGAAGGAATTTTGTCACGGGCACTGTTTTTCAGCGGAAAGCAGGAGTCCGCAGTGGAGGTGATGGCGTCAACAAAGCACTCATAACAGCTCTTGGCATGGCAGTGACCAGAAGGATCTAATAAATTTGAGTTTGGAAGAATATCAATTTTATCCTCCAATAATGATACAAATCTTGTCCAATCTGGTTTGGACAAGTTATGCCTCAAAAGTGGAGGAGAAGTTTTCTCTAAATAAGTCTTGTTAATCAACGATAAATTGAAATTTGTTAATAAATGATGATGATGATGATGAATCAACGATATGACAATAGGGTAGTGGTCACTACCATGCGACAAGGTTCATCATCATCATCATCATTTCACCCGTAAGACGTCCACTGCTGGACTTAGGCCTCCCCCAATTTGGGGGGCTTTGCCATAATCGCCACGCTTGACAGGCGGGTTGGCGATCGCAGTATGGTGGTAAAATGCATAGAGAACGCTGCTGCCCATTCTCTAGTAAGTCCCTTAGTCGCCTTTTACGACACCCACGGGAAGAAATGGGGTGGTGTTATTCTTTACGTCCGGCACCACACGGTACAAGGTTGCGACAAGGTTGTACACTCCCATTGGGTCGAAGCTGCCAATGCAACTGAACAGAAAGTTAGGTCAACACAGCTCTTTTGTTGTCCAGGAGGGGATCTACGTGTTGAGCAACCATTATTGAGAATACACAGATCTAGATCATCTAATATCTCAACTAAAGCTATACCGAAGGCATCACAGCGCTCTGATCCCCATCTGTAATGGTGGCAGTTAAAAACGCCCATGACCAAGAGTGGACCTTGAACACTTGAAAAAATGTTTTTCAAAATGACTAAATATTGATGCTGAGGGTAAGCGATGTATATCGAAAACACTGTAATGCCTTCTACCCTTCCTGCTACAATACTCATTTCACCTGTGAGTGAAGGCAAGGGGAAAGATAAAAGAGGGACCCGATTATTGACTATGAGAGCCGAACCTCCATAGCCATCAGATCTGTCACATCTGAGAATATTGAAGAGTGGCATACGAAAGCTAAGGCTTGGAGTGAGCCAAGTCTCAGCTATGGAACAAGCCACCGGCTTGTACTTATTTAAGAGGAATATGAGGTCGTGCTTTTTATGCTACACGCTCCTCACATTCCAATGAAGAAATACTAGGCGGGACGCCATTTTTTATATGTAAAAGTAAAGAAATAAGTTGGTCGGCAACGTTGGACGGTGATGGGGAATTGGAAGAAGAAGAAGAAGAAATAACAGTGGGTAAAAGTTTTATGAGTAGTTCAATAATAGAACTGGTATTACTAGATAGCACATTATTGGGATTAAGAACGCAGCCATTAGGCTGTGAAGGTTGGGGAGAACTAATTATCTGCTGATGAGCAGTTTTATCATAAGATGGGGAAAGGGGGGCATGGGTCTTGGGTTTAAGTGTTACAGTTTTGCGATATGATTGAGAGGTTGGAGATTTGGCAATGTTAGCATAATTGCGGGAAACTGCAGGGATAATCTTACTAGCCTCAGCGTAGGGAATAGTTTTCTCAGCCATGACAGTCTTAATAGCTTTCTGTCTACCAAGCTCGGGGCATGATTTGCTATCAGCAAAGTGATTACCCGAACAAAGTACACAGAAGGCCTCGCCCTCAGAAATGCTGCAACCATCACCTGGGTGATCGTGGCCACATTTGCGTGGTTTCGATCTGGTAGCAACAGAAGACTCTATTTGGCAGTACTTGACCATCAAAGGTTAGAACGCATGTTTCAGTGGGCCTCCACTCACTAACTCCGTCTCTGTGAGATTTTCTATTAATACGGCGAACTTTCAGTATTTGTCCACACCCTAAGGGTACAGACAAATAGGTTATGGCTTCTTCTTCTGTAATGTCTGAAGGAACACCGGAAACAACACCCATCCTTGTAATGTTGAATGTAGGGATTGATGCAGTATAACTATATTTGGACAACATACTATTTATGAGGAACGAGTTGGCGTCCTGAGGGGAAGCAAACTCCACTGACACGCGGTTTCTACCGACTCTATTGACGCCACCACGAACAATGTTCGCAATGTTATTATTAATAAGGAATTTACCAAAATTAACAGGGTGTCGTGTGTGGCCAGTGCCGGCATTTGGTTGACACTCTATGCGAGAAACATGGACAGTAAAAGGAGCCTTATCCATTGCAGAGTACTTTGTTCGACCAATTTGGCTTTTTGGCTGTTTGCTTGGAGGAGTGGGAGTATGAATTTCTTCGTCACCGGGACGTTTGCGTGGGTTTTCTTGGGATTGTGAAACATCCATCTGTGTAACGCTGCACACAACATCCGCGAATTGGGATAGTGGATTAGGAGAGAAAGGGGTAGGGGGACGTGGAATATCGGGTGGATCAGGATCAGGGGATTTGTTCCTATCCATCTTGGATAAAACGGGGCTTAAAACAAAACAAACACAATACTAACCTGGTTACGAACACAAGGACAACACGTTAACAATAACAGGTCACAAAAGTATCAACAAACACTGAAAAACAGCTAAAAATTCTAAACACACGTGCTAACCAACAACACCGTGGCGAGAATCGACAGGGCACTTCATTAGTCAGCAAAAATTACAGGGGTCCGCTAGGGCAAATGCCTGCCAGGGTCGCGGACACGAGTGGGTCTTGACAGACAGACAAACGGACGGACAACAAAGTGATTCTATAAAAGATCCGTTTTCCTTTTGAGGTATGGAACCCTACAAGCGGGGCGGGGGTTTCTCAAAAGCGTTTCGTCGTATTTTCAAACTGTGGCCTGGATAATGCGAGAGAGCTCAAATTCTCATGCGTGTTTAGGGTGTTTTATAAGTAGGTATGCTAAGCTCAATTTAAAACACACTAAGTTTTGTTTGTCTCACTTTTATACAAGGGCGCATAAACTAGTTGATTAGCGTTTTAAAATACTCTTCGAGATGGTTAAATTTTTAAAAACTATCTTTGCATTGTACAAATTCAGTCTCTAGTATTGTATAATTACTTAGCACCTTTTTTGTGAGTACTATGGAAGTATATAGAAGAGCATCGGTCAATTCTTGAGCACGTGAATTCTCGCCAAGCCGAGCTCGCTTGTTGATGGTCAAACGCAGTCCATGAATTTGCGAACATACAGTCGACGACGTTTTCAACAAAACATTTACCTCCTCAGTCCTAGTTCCTCACGTCACTGGTCGTTGCTGAAATCACCACTAAACAGAATTGCGACACCACTCATCATGTCTTTTTTCCTGTGGAGATCCTGTAGGGTTCTGTTTACTTCCACAGCATTTCCCTTTTTTAACCGACTTCAAAAAGGAGGAGGTTCTCAATGCGGATGTTAATAAATTTTTTTTAGAAGTGCATTCATCCCATTCCATGAAAGCGCAGTCCCTTAGCATGCGTCTTTTGCCACTGTTACGTGACACCCCATATACAGGTTTTATGTTGCTGTCTTTGTTGTGTTTGATACTTTGGGTTCTATTATTACCCAAAATACGTCGATGTCGTAATTTTGATCTGTCGATTGACTGACTGACTCACTCACTCATCAGAACCCCTAGAGCACTTTTCGAAGTTCTAGAAATCTTAAGGGGGAAGTGCCAGGGTAACCCGCGACCAGGCCCTCAGAGAGCCAAGTGAGAGACCTCACTCGGCGGTAGGGTTTTAGAATAACGCATGAAGCTAAATTCAAACAGCATCTTAAACCTTCATAAGCCTATTATTAGGCAGTACATTTGCTGGTTGCAATGCACTGCCAACTTGTATACTTTATTTATGTATTTATATTTGACCTTCAACCAGAGTTGTTTAAAATATGGTGTATAGTAAATACGGGTAAAATAAAACTGCTTTTTCGAATTGTCATAATTTTTATTATTTTCCAAGAGTAATGTCGTGAATAAATTATGAACGATCCTATTGCTCACTAACCATAGCTAAGGCATTTTCTGTGGAGTTTGCGTTTTCACAAAATTATCATTCACGAAAAAACGACAAATCATATAATTATTGCTTGAGTCGTATAAGCATAATACAAATTAAATTGCTTTTTATAATGACAATAAATTATATTTGCTTTCAAATAAGCGTCAAATAAAACTTAGGCAACAACATATCAAAAGCGTAAAAAAATACAATAGTTATCTCATGCAGCTTGACGAACTATGTAATTAATTCATCGCACGGTTATATTTTATGCATTTGACCATTATATGAAAGCAGTCTTAACAGTTAATATTTTCCATTGTCATGAACCTATCTACCAACATCCTTGGTATAGGATTTAAAATTAAATCAATTGGCTACGTATTCCCGCAATTATTTACACATTCATGTAAATAAAGTTGACCTAGTTTCATAAGAGCGGACACGATACGCTCGAGTTATAAAATCATTACCTTTACAATGTTTGTCGAGATGCCATAGAGCTAGGGCTCGGTACCCACAACGAAGGTCGGCTCTTTAACAGGAGTACACAGTCAAAACTCTCAATATACATCATAAACGGTTTCTAGCTATCTACTAGCTCAGCCGGGCCGGGCGGCCCCGCCGAGCTATTTACTACCACCTACCTACTGAACGAGGCCTAGTTCGGAACTAAATATACGAGGGAGTTTATACAGGTGTGGAAACGAAACAGGGGAACAACGTTAGCAATATACTGTATACATCCTCGAGCCGAGAGGTCGCTCGAACGACACGCGCGGTGTCATCGTCACTGTCGCGGAGGTGACGCGTGACGCGCTAGTTCTCGTCGTAGAGCGGCGTGGCGTCGCCCAGCGACATGGAGCGCGGCGACGTGTTGGTGTGCGGCGTCGAGCGTATTGAGTGCGCGCGCGACGAGCGGCCCGAGTGCGAGTGTGAGTGTGGCGTGTGTGCGTGTGGAGTGTGTGTGTGCGGCGAGTGTGTGTGTGGTGTGTGTACGTGTGGTGTGTGTGCGTGTGGTGTGTGTGCGTGCGGCGTATGTGCATGCGGCGTGTGCGCGTGCGGCGTTCGCACTTCACGGCTGTGGGAGTGGTGGTCACGCGGCGTGCGCGGCGCGCGTGGCGTGGCGGGTGCGCGTGGCGTGGCTGATGCGTCGCGGTTGTTCCGGCGCATCCAGTCCTCGGCCGCCTTCTGCCAGTCGGCGGGCTCGGCGTAGGCGCCGGGCTGAGGGCGCGCGCGGCTGGGCGGCGGCAGGAAGTCGGGCTGGCGCGGCGTGGCGGCGAAGGGCGTCATGTAAGGCGTCTGCGCGGACGGCGTGTAGGGCGTGTTGATGTAGGCGGGGCCGGGCGTGTGCGCGGGCGTGTGGAAAGCGGGCGTGTGGCCGGCCGGCGTGTGGTAGGCAGACGTGTGCGGCGTGCGGGCCGGCGTGCGGGCGGCCGGCGTGGCCACGGGCGGCGGCTCGCGGAAGTGCTCCTTGAACCAGCGCAGCAGACCCGTCAGCGAGTCGAAGGTGCGCTGCCGGTACTTGTAGCCGTCCGGCGTCACCGACACGTACTCGTGCGTCACGCGCGCGCGCGGCAGGTATGACAGCAGGAAGCGCCCGGGGTAGTTCTTGGACGCGGAGATGATGTAATGAATCTTATTGGGGTTGCGCGACTTCTCCTCCTTGAGGATCTCCTCGGCCTTGTCGCGCATGCCCAAAAGTGGCTTGTAGTACTTGTAACTGATGAGATCGCGCGCGAACCCCGCCATAGGTGTCACATGTCGCGCGATGATTTCATCCAGATCCTCAAATTCTGAACCTTGGATCCATAAACTTCGACCTACAAAAAAGAAATGTGTAATTAATATTTTTGAAACGAAGTTCTTCATGCTCATTAAAGAACACGTACAATAAAAAGGGTACTAACCTAATGAGAATGCATTTTCTTTTCCTTCTTCCCGCACATCGATGTGTTGATAAATGCCTTCTGCTACTTTCCAGGTCACTGTGAGGTGATCCGAACCCTGAAACGACAATGTCAATATCATTAACATTTTAGTGTTGGGCTCAATCACTAAAATTGTCAATCGATTGATTAGTCCAAACTATTTCAGTTTTAACTAAAGTAATCTCAACATAAAATTTACATTTTAGTTTTTACTAAATATTGTAATAGAACTACACGAACTAGAACTATCTAGAAACGACACCACCATTTATGATCGAGTAGCACAACTACACGAATGTTCAGGAATGATCTAGAAGTTTATAAAAGATAGCTGGCAGCACTGCGAAACAAACAGTTCGGATACGAATGCGAAACAGTGAACTGAAAGCTAGAGACGAGTGATTCTGATTAAAATTTCTGATTATTGCATTTTGACTATTCGAATAAACTGATAGTGATTTTGGTAAAATTAGTGTAAAATTGTTGTCTTTAGATCATCTTAAGTTTTAAAAATGATCAATAAACTGTCGAATGCTTCTCTCAAACTGTTTTTTTTCTTTTTAATCTGTCAATGGTCCACAGTCATGTGTAGTTTATAAATGAAAAAAAATCAAATTTTCTATATGGGTATCGGTTTTGTGGTTTTCGAGGGAGCTAAAGCCGATAGTGAGGTCAAAATGAAAATCCAAGATGGTGGCTCGGTCGAAAACATTGACGAAAAATATGGGCAATTTCGAGGCCGCCATATTGTACTTTCATTGAGAAATTCACGATCACGCTAATTAGTCAAGCACCGTTAACAAGTCGCGATAAGGTCATCAGCCTCTCAGATTCCACTCTGCAAAACCTATCGAAACTCATCAAAAAGTAATAAAATCTCAAAGATTGCAGTTTGGAAAAAGAAATCATTAAACTCATTTGTGATTGCCCTTTATTATTTCCCAGATGGTGATAATAAAAAAGTCCCCATTCGTCTTCCCGTTGACCTAGAATCATGAATTTCAAGAAGCATAGCAAAATTAAGTAGAAAGTGAAAAAAAGTTAGCACATTAAAAAAAAACGTGTTTTGTGATTACTAACTTTATGCAGTTGGAGAATGGACCATGACGTATATTATCGATGTATGGGAGAACATGTTTCTCACCCACAGTGTTAAGTTTGTTTTTGGGATAAATTCATCCCAACTACGAAACGTTTATTGTGCGTGATCCAACACACACTTGCGCGGTTTTTTTTACTACTGTTTGTTTCCCTAATGTGATATAAAATAAATATAATAAGTACCACGATCAAAGTCTTACCTTACTGCTCGGCCTAACGATGACCTCTCCTTGCGCCATCTTGTCCATGAGTTTTTCGGCCTCCGCAAACGATATGTTATGGAAAGCCGGATGCACTATGACCCTCTTCACATACTGCATTCGTTCTTTTGTCTGTTTGGCTTCTTTCTCCTTTCGAATATCTTTGTCTTCGGTTTCTTGGTCATAGTATGGGTCTCTTGGTGGTCTGAGAGGAATGAGGTGTGTAAGTGAATATCTTTGTGTGGACACATTTCTGCCACCAAACTATGTTAAGTTTGGTTACAGTTATACTGAAATTAGGGCAGGGCCGAAAATTGTTTCACATTCGGTTTAACCGAACTTCGGCAATTTGAACCGAACTTCGGCATTTGGCCCAAATTCGGGCTAAATGCCGAACAATCAATATAATAAAGTAATAAATTAACTTGACTTAAGTGATTAAAATAAACCAGTACATTTTAACTAAAATTATAAGCACTTATTTATTGTTTGATAGTTATTACTTATTTAACAATTAAATGTATTCTAAACATTTTCAAAACCATGACACCTATTTTTAATTTTTATAAAAATGTTAGATGATGTTAATACCAACTACCTAAAGTTTACTAAGGGCAACTTATTATGCAAAAACATCAGGGATATTACGTTATCTGACAGGAATCTGTAACCATTTTGTCCGTATATAATATTTCCTGCCTCTAAGAAGTGTAAAATTACAGTGTACGGCGAGTATTGACGTGAGCACGTAAACAAAATTAGACGTGTCAATCTCGAGAAAGTGCAGCGAAAAAAACCGCCTAAATTTATTTTTTTGTTCAAACCATGTTGAGCCCCTCCCTAGCTTAAATAGTTTCTCCGCATGTGTTGACGCTAATTTCGAGCCATATAAGCATTTAATATCACTCTAATCTTTTTGATAATAAAATAACGATATCATTTAGGGCCTATTTCACAAATAAAACAGACCTTGTATCAAATAGGGTATTTGACTGGATTTTTTATTTGATTTTTCATAACCAAGTAAAATGTTAAGCCACAGTAAAAGAAAATTGTTTAAATATCACACAAATGGGCGAAGTTAAAGTCGATGCTAGACAAAGACAACACTACAAGTATATGGCGTCACAACACAGGGCAGTCATAGTAACTTCGCGCCATTCGGTATAATGATCGTTTTGCGTGACAAGGATAGAAGAATAACTTCAAAAGCGTGTAACTTCTCTATTTTACCACCATTTTATTCTTACAAATTGTCTTTCTGTAAAATCTTTAATATAAATATTAATATACGTATTTTTTTTAAGTTGTCAAAATATAATTATCTGCCATGTCATCGGAACTTAACTAAAACTGGTGAAACAAAGATGGATTTATGTTATTAAACATACTCGAGTCGAGAATAAAAGGTATCCTGCCTTAAACTTTAACTAAATCACCAAAAGACACCTTTCCATTCCACCAAGAATCCGTTTCTGGACATCCCCTCTACGATTACAAGACGACTTCAGGCAGGCTTAAAAACGTAAAAGCTTCTTACGCTCTACGCAGGCCATCCAGGACAAACCACCCTTTGTGAAAACAATGGGAAGAGAAACATCCACCCCCTCCCGACCTCGTTGAACCACAGGAACATTTGCCTTCCGGGCGTGATCTGCAGTGGCCTATATGGAAAGCTCTCAATCGATTGCGTACCCAAGTAGGCCGCTGTAACTAGTAGGTGCTTTGACACAATTTGTCAAAGTGGGGATTACGGACTCATCCAACACCCAGTGCGAGTGCGGTACGTCGGATCAGACCATGCCCCACTTGTTGGAGTTTCTCAAGTGACCGTTCACCTGTACCTCAGGTGATCTTAAAAATGCCACTGATGCCGCAATAAACGTGGCCACCTACTGGGCTCAAACGATAGTGTACGAGTAGCATCGACACGAAAAGAAGAAACTATTCCATTACCAAAAAAAATACAATTTGGAACTCACCTCCATTCACTATTTTTATCTAATAAATCCGACGATTTTGACGAGCAATCCACTGAGAACCGCTCCACATCTATCTTTAGTACCCTACAGTGTACGGTCTGTCCGATTCGGACGCGCTCGGTTGGGTCGGAAACGTGCCGGTCCGATAAGTTCTTGATGTGAATGTAGCCGGATAAACCGTTGTCGAGCCGGATTCGGACGCCGGTTGCTTGACCCGGACATGCGCCGGCGTCGAAGTGGTTCCATACCTGATTAGTTAAGAAGGAAATTAGACTTTTAGTAATGAAAGAAAATATATTTATTATAGAACAACTCCGACCCCCCCCCCCTCCCCCCACCCGAACTTACAAACAAAAAATTATACTTCCTTATAATTTTAGGTATACATAAAAAAAAGATCTAAATTAAACTTGTCTGGTCCTGGTCACATGGCTAAGATCAGTACGATATTTTACTATAATCATTTCGGGATCACATGTCAGGTTCATACTGCATTTGTATTTAATCATACGACCAAGGAGATATTTTGACGTGTGATTCCAACTTTCTACCGAAAATTTTTAAACAGGACAGCGCCTCGTGAACTGTCGCATGAACTCATACAATAAAAGGAATTTGAATTTTTCATAGTTGGCAAACAGAAAACAATAAAGATTTCAAAAGACTCTTACCTCAGAAAGCTCAGGGAAGTCATTTTTGTGACAGAAGGGACACTCCCACAGTCCAGTCTCATCATTCCTCACAGGATTGGCTTGATCTAACATCTCTCTCTGCGGCTTCCTATGAGAAATACCAACTACTGACGCCAACACCATTTTTCCTACATATAAAGTCTCCGGTGTTTCCTTAGTTAGAACGTCAAATAGTTCCTCAGGAGTCGTCGAGCGATAAGCAACCCTAAGGTCTTTATACCTAGAGTTTAACTCCTCTCGAATATCGTACAGCGTAATACTCTTGTTACCAAACCCTTGCCGCTCTAACTCTTCAGCAAAAGCGTCCAAATCTAAGTCTTTCAGTCTTTCGGGTGCTTCTAGGATTTCTTCTAAAGCTCCAGCAGGATTTGCATCTTCGTCTTCGTACTCTAGCGCATCGACGGCCATCTTTCGTGCCCATTCGTACGTTTCCGGATGCACTCGGGAGCCGTCCAACACTTCTATATACGCTTCTGTACTGTCACCGAGACTGCTTGTATCTATTTTGATGAAACCTGAACAGTTAATGAATACTTTTGGACCCATGTGGCATACTGTAACGAGTTGAGTTCTATTTTCTAGCTTTTGATTGGTCTGTTTAAAGAGTTTTATTAGTGCTTGTGCTTTTCTGGGTCCTAGACCACAGACAAACTGTAGAAGTTCTGTCCCTCGGCCCGTTAAGACCGCTTCATTCACATCTACACCTACTTCATTCACTCTGTTTACGAATTCAAGCTCTATGCCTTCAAGTAAATCCTCTTTAGTTATTTGGTCCTGCAAGGAGTGGTATCTGAGGCAGAGTATTTCCTCGTCAGGGCCGCATAGTTGTGATATTTCCATCAGAGGGTCTTGCAGTAAACGCGCTTGGCAAATGGCTTGACGGAGTATGTCGGGGTATTCTCTAAAATCGTGCTGTGGACAAGGCAGATGATTGTTGAATTTTCCATTAAAACAAAAAAGCCATAAAGTGATACGCACGAAACTTGAATTGATAGACGCTACTATTTCGGAAAATGAGTCCTTATAGTTGAGTTGACTGGAGAAGTTTTAGTACACAGTGAATATTCCATTTTATTTTCAATTTTGCTCTCTCTCTCTTTTTTCTCAAAAAATTTGCAACAGTCGCAACAGTAACATCTAAGATGTTCACATAGCCCGATCAAAAAAGTGTGAAAAAGATTTTTCTATAACCAAATTTTAGTTTTACTATTACTTACCCGTCCTCGAATACTATTGCTATAAATCTTGCTGATATGGTTATCGGCAATCTCTATAGGTATCCTAGGGAACTGTTCGTCTTCTACGAGCTGTTGGACACATTCTGATACATCTGCTTTCACGTTCATGGCTTCCCGGGATTCGCCGCCGATTACTATCACGTGAGGTTTTTTGCGTAATATGAATCTGTAAAGATAAAACGATTATACAAACTGCATATTATGTAAAATACACTGTATTTAAGCTCACTACTGTATAAAAATTGTTGTCAAGCCCATGATTAGCAGACATTTTTGATTAACAAAAGTGTTGCCAACTTTGTATGGAAGTTTGGCCCACTAATGAAATATCATATGCATTCAAAATATTAACCTCATGCTAAAGCGAATACGTTCTAGATCATCAAATTAGAAAAAAAAATATCCTGGAAGTCCTAGTTCTTTTCAATGTTTGGATTTTACATTCCAGACGCTATTTACTGTATAATCCATAAAGTTAATATGTTATTGTTTTGCTCTCTTTCTTACATGCGGGGGGTCAGTAGTTACCTGCGCAACGCTGTCATATCAGCCTCTTTGTTCTGTCTTTCGAGCGCGTCCCAGGCATTGCGTCGGTACAAAAGATGAGGTAATCGCAGATGGTCAGCTAACTCCCCGCCCCCTCCCACGACACACGCAAACGCACTGTGTTGTCTGTCCGGCACGTATGCGATTGACATAACACGGAGACCTAAGGGAAAAGGTATTAATAGTTATGATTTATAACGTCACGTTCAATGAAGTATGGTTTTGTTACTAGCCATAAATAATACACCCAAACAGTGGAGCACTACAGCAGTGGAAATGATAGATCGCCTTCGACACGCTGAGAAAAACTGGAGTATAATCAACAATGGCGCCTCTAAAAGCTTTGACGTCGTAGTAGTGCAGCATGTGAGCTTACCGTTTGAATCCGACCACTCTTCATCGTCGTCATCCGACACCCTGGATTCATACGGCGCTACTTTGAGCCAGTCGTACAAGCGACGGCGACAACACCTACACCAAACAAAAGAAAACATTATACAACGTGTCCCAAAATTCAACGATAAGCGGGCGCCAAAAGGTTGACCTGCTCATGAGCACTTAAGGAAAAATAATAAAAAAAAATATATCTAAATTTTTTTTTAGTTACAAAATAAATTTAAAAATTCTTTGAAAAGGAGAATGACCAAATTAGTATGGGCACTGGACCAAAAAAAAAATTACTGCCCCCAGGGTTGACTCTTTGTTGGTGGGTTAATACTGTTGGACTAACTATGTGTGCAAATGCGAATGAAATTCCAACCCACAGTTACAGAGTAATTCGACGTTATATAATACTGCAACAATACACTTTCGTCTGCACCAATTTTTTTTTTGTATATTATTTCTGCTTGTTAAAAATGTTGTTATGAGGATTCACTAAATAAATAGATGAATAATGAATTAAAAAAACGACATAGTTATTTAATAATTGTTTATTTTCGAACAATTTATTTTAAATGTTATTCATGACTCACTATTCTGCACAGATGGTAATATAGAATGCGTATTATAAATCATTTTGATTTATTACAATACTGTCTAAAAACTGTGCTGGATGGTCAATATTTTCGTACCGCGCATATACCAAAAACCATACTATAGACATTACATGAGCAGGTGTGCCCAAAGTACGTTTGCCACTCTTACACGAACAATAATAATGATTTAAAGCCTCCAACCCAAGGTGGTCTGAGTTTACAAGTATATATGTATGATAAATTCGGCTTCGGGTATGCCTAGATTGGACTTTACCTCTTAATAGCCAGAAGTTATTACCAGTTATATTATAACTATTTAAAAGATTGTTCAAATCATCATTTTCTCTGTACACTTCTATTGTATATACGCCATTACGAGCGTGTTCACTATAATAACTCCTGGCTAGTTTTATTTGGTACGTTCCTAACGCAAACATAACAAGTTCTTCCTCAGACAACCTTGGAAATTCTCTTACATCAGGTAACTCGGCAGACGTACTTTGAAACGGAATCCGCCGGCTATTAAGATTATAGTCAATGACATACTGTGCGAGACAGTTTTCAATATTGACTCTATTATTAATTCTCTCCATAAAACCAGAAGCATTAACATTATCAGTGATTGGGTCGTGGAAAGCATTTGTGATGGCCGCGGCATTCCTAAAATCGTCCTGCATGTGAGGCAGAGCTCTGTTAAAATAATCTTGCCTGAAAATCTCTCTTGAAGCGGCCATTTCAGAAGGTGGCTCTATTGCCTTCTCGCTCACACAACTATTGAACAATGTACAAAGAAAGCAAACTCGCGTGTAAGCTAATTATCTGCGATAAGAAAAGGTCACCTACCTGTGTAAAAAAGTAAAATATGCAACTTTTTCATAAAATCACATTTTAGGTTATATTTATGTTTCTGTGGGACAGATTTTTTCGGTTCCATAGAATAAAATGTTGCATTTGAACTCTTTTTTCAAATGAGCTATGTGGCAAATCTGGGGGCAGACTTTGACTTTTTTTACCAATTTTTGGTCCAATTTGGTCATTCTCCTTTACACCTTGTATTATATTTTGAACTACCACGGCCACAATTTCTTAAATATGCTTAAGATTTTTTTTTGTATCGGATACCTAAGTAGTACTACTATTCACCACAACTCTTAAAAATACCACAATGCTAGCAATTTTTACACAAAAAAATATCAAAATATTTTTTTTCCCTCAAATTTTTAAAGATTGTTACTTTCAGTCCACTTTGACTCATGGTCTTGCAAAAAAAAAGTATGAACACCGCTATGGCAAGTTATTTTCAAAGTTGACGCAACTAATCAAGATTCCAAAATAGTATAATACCCTAAGATAAATAGTCACAAAAAAAAAATATGCGTACCATTTGTAAACAAGAACCAAATTTCTTAAATGTTCTTGCTCCTAGAAATCACTTTTACTTTATGCACAAAATGAGTCATACGTTGAAAAAAAAAATTTAGGTATATTTTTTTTATTATTTTTCCTTAAGTGCTCATGAGCTGGTCAACCTTTTGGCGCCCGCTTATCGTTGAATTTTGGGACACGTTGTATACAGTTGCGGAATAAAATGGCTAACGCAGGGTGGGTTAAGGCCATGAAACTTTGTATTTCTCCAACCACGTACAGCCAACATCATGTGAGAAAAAGACAATTTGTAAAGGTGTCATGTTTCCAGTATGTGGGAAAGAAACGTGTTTAAAAAATGATTAATTCAGACGTTCTACCTATGCGTCACTGAACTGTATGACCGTGTGCCACATAAAGTAACATAAAATATAACGGATTTTTTTTATCGCGCACTGAATTTTCAACTCTTTCTGTATTGAATAGAGCATTGAGTATCCAACAAAGTGCATCCCAACGCGTCGAAAAATACTCTATTAGATGTATAAGGTCAATGTTAGGTCTAAAAACAACAGATAGCTATCTTCCCTATTTTTTTAATGTGTTAAATTTAACTAACCTTTTGCTGTGCCCTAACAGGGTCTACAACGGCTCTTAGCTTTAAGCTTTTTGCTAACACCTATTTTTACCTTGTGGAACGCAAAATATATGAATATGAATATATGAAATCTTTAAAATTTTTAACTTTTCCGTGCTTAGACATTTTGGAAACAACTTTGTTTGTAAAAGATAATTCACAATTATTTAAAAAACTGTCGGAGGTCAGAATAAATCCAATACGGAGTCAATACTTAAACCAGGTATGTCACATGTAAAATGTAAAACCGCGCTAATGCAGAAAAGATTTTTTGTTAATGCCCCACGCAATTATAATAAAGTACCTAATATAATGAAAAATATGACAGTAATAAAATTTAAAAGGGCACTAAATGAAATATTTATTGAGAAATGTTATTATAAAATTGACGACTTCCTTAATGATGAATCGCTGACTGGTTGACTTATTATTGTTATAGCTGCTACTAAATATCCTGACTGACATACTTTTATTCTGATTGACATACATTTATTGTGATTTGCTAACATTTATTGTGATTGACATACATTTATTGTGATTGACATACATTTATTGTGATTGACATACATTTATTGTGAT
The DNA here is from genome assembly GCA_947507805.1 of Aporophyla nigra. Classification (NCBI taxonomy): domain Eukaryota; kingdom Metazoa; phylum Arthropoda; class Insecta; order Lepidoptera; family Noctuidae; genus Aporophyla; species Aporophyla nigra. The sequence goes on from OX382305.1 coordinate 7,314,533, forward strand.
TGTCATACTTTTATTCTCATTGACATACTTATTATTTTGTTTTGACATAATTGTGATAATTTTTAGAGTAGCCAGTCCGACATTTTTATTTTGTGAAACATGATATTTATTTAAATTTGTCATTTTTTTTAATGATTTTAAATTTATCTGAACTTGTTTTGCATTTTTAACCGACGAAAAAGAACGGAGGTTATCAATTCGACGCGTATTTTTTTTTTTTTTGTTCTTTTTTAAATTTAATTTGAGTATAATTTCACATTTGAATATTATTTGCATGCCCATGTGACGGTAAAATATGGAGGACTTTACTATGTTTACATAGTAAAGTGCTCCATAAACAACACCTATGTACTAATTACCCATATTTGCAAAAAATAAATAATTTGATTTGATAGGATTTTCAACTTTCGGCGCTAAGCAGCGTGTTGAAGACACGGTGCGCGAAAAAACCCGCCGTATTATTTTTACGTCCAAACAAACGTTGAGTCATAACATTTTTTCTCAAGTTTCCATTCTCTCCTCTTCTAGTTTCCAGTCTCTCCCATACCCTTATTTTCAGTGTAAACTCACTTGAGTATATATTCCTTGGACTCCTGCAGTAGCAGAGCTTGTAACTCTCTCCTTAACTCCGGCATCACGATCTTGGTGAGTGCTATGGTCACAGCTTCGGCTCTCAACTCGTTCCACGCCTCTACTGTGGCTGCGAACTCGTCCTATGAAGAAGAAACCATTGGTTATAAACTGGAGTTCAGTTTAATGCATAAAGAGACCCATTAGCGACCATCCATAAATTACGTCCCACAAATTTCATGATTTTTTACCCCCTCCCCCCCGTCCTTGTCACAGCTGGTCACATTTGTGAGACCCCCCGAGTGTGACGTCACATATTTTGCAATTTTACATCTAGACATTGAATTTTTGGAACGAAGTTCCTTATCGCGCGTTGTGAAAGGGGGCTAGACGAAAAAAATTCTTACAAAAAGTTGTCACGACACTTTTTAACCGACTTCAAAAAAACGACGAGGTTTCTCAATTCGATTGTATATATTTTGTTGTTTGTATTTGTTTGTATATTGTTGTTTTTTTTGTTGTGAGTAGAGAGAGAGAGAGACAGGCAGAGAGAGAGAGAGAGAGAGACAGAGAGAGAGAGAGAGAGAGAGGGAGAGAGAGGGCGAGAGAGAGGGAGACAGAGAGAGAGAGGGAGAGAGAGAGAGGGCGAGAGAGAGGGATATAGAGAGAGAGAGAGAGAATATTTTTGTTGAGTGTTTACAGGTTTTTTGTACATAATAAATAATAAAAAAAATTATAAAAATTATGAATCCTGGAAAGGAACTTCGTTCCATCCGGGTGTCCCTTGGCACCTCTAATTTTTTTTTTTTTTTCTTTCGTAGTTCATATTTCTTGTTTTAATAGTACTTTAAATATGTATATTCAATTTTGAAATGTGACGTCACAAAATTTGGGGGCCCTCCCAGCTCCTTGTCACACAATGTCACACTTCGTCGACCCCCTCCCCCCCCCCCTTAACGTGTGACGTAATTTATGGATGGCCCCTTACTAGAAGATTATTCCTTCTGATCAGGATATCTTGGGTTCGATGGGTGGTATTATTGGGTTTGTTCATTTAGAATTTCTCAGCGGCAGGCCAGTCTAGATTTGTGCCCGGTTGACAGTAATAGGCTCGCCCTCAATTATATGGGACTTAAGTATCAGTGTCGAAATTTGAATGTACTAGACATACACCTCAGCCTAAACCGGTGAAGAATACAGGCATTATGTTATGAAGTAAGACAATATACTGACGTTGATACAGCTCGGTTAGTCTATTTTAGTTATTTCCACAGCGTTATGTCTTACGGTATTCTACTGTGGGGTACAGCAGCTGATATTCAAAATATTTTTGTCCTTCAGAAATGAGCTGTTCGAGCAATTTACCAGCTAGGTGCCAGAGTTTCCCTAAGGGACATTTTTAAAGATATTGGTATTCTTACGGTGTCATCACAATTCATTTTCGCCAACATCTTATATATTAGGCAAAATATACACTTATACACTAAAAACAGTGATATTCACACTGTTAACACTAGAAGTAAGGACAAACTACGTGTTCCCTTTCACCGGCTTCATAAGATGCATAACTCATTTGTTGGGCTTGGTATAACATTTTACAACAAGCTACCACCTTCTTTACTAGAATTACCTTTTAATGCGTTTAAAGCTCAAGTAAAATCCAACCTTTGTCAAAAGGCGTACTATTCCATCAACGATTATTTAAATGATAAGAATAGTTGGTCGCTGTGATTAACTCAAGACAATGTTTATGTTCTTTCTCCAGTATTAGCGTACCTAGTGAGGTTCAATATAATTGTTTCCATATATTTTTTCCTGTTTATGCCAATTTTATTTTATTAGTATTGCATAATGTGGTTAGCTAGCGACCTCGACAAGTAATCATTCAATTCTTGCTTGAGCAACCGGCAGCAAGTTCGTCATGCTCCCTTAGATGTCAATGCTTGCGGTAGCGTCGGGGGTCGGGTTACCGCCTTCCCTCAAATATGGCGAGGGGGGCAATGGCTGATCTTTGCGTTATGCTCGTAAACGGGTGCTGCTTGTGGTGACTGGTCGTCTTGCTGACTTTGATGTTGATATTATGATTAATATTACTTACCTGTTTATTTTACGTCGATGGTCCTAGTTTATCATTTGTGGCCTCGACTTGTAACTCAGGTCGTAACAGTATGTCGTTCAGCATTGCATATGTAAGCTGTCACGCCCTTTATGCCAGGCTTTTATTTTTGCAGCCATGTTTCTATATACATATTTTTTTTTGCTTTTGCTTGAGTATAGTCTTCATTTTATTTGTTGGTATATTGGGTTGGCTAGCTGGCATATAGCAAATCATTTAATTTAATTTGTGTCTCTTAATGTTTTACTATATACCATTGTATAGAATCGAGTTCTTCTAACTGGACAGACAGCTGTGCTGCTGGGGAGTTTGTTGGCCACTTCTTCTTCCCAGCCAAAGCACTAGGAAGTGCGCGACGGGTGGGCGTTTTTGGGGGGACTGTCTTTTGTAATTTTGACGTTCGAAAAGTGCTGATCCTCAGCCTAATTTGAATAAATGACTTTTGATTTTGATTTTGATCTACAAGATTGAATCCTCCTATGCTGGATTATTATTAAAACTAAACGACTAGAAATATTACTCATCTATACTAATATTATAATATTACAAAGCTGAAGAGTTTGTTTGTTTGTTTGATTGAACGCGCTTATCTAAGGAACTACTGGTTCGAATTGAAAAATTCTTTTTGTGATGGCTAGCCTATTTATCGACGAAGGCTATAGGCTATATAACATCACGCTACAGCCAAGAGGAGCAGAGCAGTAATGAAAAATGTTGCAACAACGGGGAAAATCGCACGGGTCTAGTAGGCGATTCGACGCGACGGGAAGGGTCGGTGGAGCAAGAAATTTAACGCGGGCGAAGTCGCGGGCAGAAGCTAGTCACTAATATTACTCCCGACCTTATCTATGTAATTTTAAAAAATATGATTGACGTGTAAAAGTTTTTGTGCAAACCTACTTGCAGAAATAAAATCATTTATTAAATAAAAATTCTGTATCACACAGGAGCAAGTAACATACCTTCTGATAAAGATTTTTGAGTTCCTCAAGATAGCTGATAGTGGTGTTCCCTTCAATCTGTTCACTGATGTTCAGCTCAAGCAGTTTGTCTTCTGAAGCCATCGTCAGCTTTAGAAACTGGTCGCCCGAGAGATCACGTACTGGCTTTTTCTTGAGGTATTTCATACTGTATATGAAAGAAAATCAATAACGTGCATTTAAAACATGGATGAACACTTTGTAAAATAAGTTTCTATAACTTTTTTTGGTTCAAATAGTATCAGAATGTAAACTAGCCGGTATAAATTTCTGCCTTTGAGGTTAATCTGCTGATGCCTGAAGCTCAGACCGTGGCAGGCAAGGGCAGACACACTTTTCATTCAATCATGGTCATAGACTTACGGTCAGGTCAAAATCTGACTTTATTCGTACACTAAAACCGTCGATATACTTTCATGGCTCAACTCACGTTATATACGCAACACAACCTGCAACACAAGTAACAGCAATTTACCCGAAACACGCGTGGTTCTCCGTCGATCTCCTTCAATCCTCGATGCATAGGCTTCACAGTAACTGTAGATAAGTCGCGCAACGCGTCGCGCAACGCGTCAAGCAACGTGGCTTGCAACAACGGTTTGAGAACTACTTGCATGCCACACAACATGCAATACCCTACGTTATAACATACCCAAAACACGGGTGGTTTTCGTCGATCTCTTTCAATCCTCGAAGTGTCGGCTTCACAGTGAGTGTAGCACGGTCTCGTAACGCGTCTCGCAACGTGGCTCGCAACAACGGTTCGCGAGCTAGTTGCACGCCACACATGTATACCGCGCGGCGAACCACTTCCTGTGCTGAGCCGATTGATGCAGTCTAGATAGAAAATATATTATTTTAGTTCTAGTGACGCAGCCGCTGGAAGTTTGGTGTAATCTGTTTAGATAGAAAATACCTTAATAACATCAATTTTGGTTCGTTGGCAGCAGACTTTACTGTTGGATTTTTTTCAGGAACGTGTGGAAATATTAAGTCGAAATTAATATCAAATACGTAGCTCTACAGTTCCTTGAAACTTTAATAAGTAAGCTTCGTAATTTATTCCATATTTTCGATACTAGAAAATAAATCAAAACCCATAGGGTAGGTACATTCTGTTAACCTAAGATCATACAATTTGGCAAAAACGATGAAGGGTTCTGTAGTTGGGCTGAACTTATCCAAAGAACAACTTTGGATAAATTCATCCCAACTACGAAACCCTTAATTGTGCGTGGTTCGAGACACTTGGCCGGTTTTTTTATTTAAACAGGGCAACCAAAGAATAATAGTATCTTAACGTAGATAACTAGAAATTGAACACTCATATAGTGGAAAGATGTGCTGCACCGGCTATAAATAAACTATGGTAAGACAAAGACATTGATGAGAGAGGTCTACAATTTTATGATCAAAGAGAATTGACTCACATATTCGGCAGCGGCTTCAAGCGGTGGTACGGGTTGTTGTTCGACCTCGTGTCGCTGGTAGTTATCGCGAACGTTCTCCGCGAACTGCTCCGGAGTCAGACCGAACTTCTTCACCAGAGGTTCTGTATACATACACATACGAATGTGGTTATAAGCACTTATTAAATAAAAATCCTTTATTTCAGACGCGTATCGACTTATGAGCGGGTTCGAACCCAGGCAGCACTTTACATCTATACTAATATTATAAAGCTGAAGAGCTTCTTTGTTTGTTTGGTTGAACGCGCTAATCTCAGGAACTAATGGTCCGAATTGAAAAATTATTTTTGTGTTGGGTAGCCTATTTATCGAGGAAGGCTATAGGCTATCACGCTACAGCCAATAGGAGCGGAGCAGCAATAAAAAATGTTGCAAAAACGGGGAAAATCGCACGGGCAGGCAATTCGATGCAACGGGAAGGGTCGGGGATACAAGAAATTTAACGCGGACGAAGTCGCGGGCAGAAGCTAGTTGTGTAAATATTTTCATCACCACTGCTCTCAAAATGGTGAAAAAAAAACATCGTGAGAACATGTCCTAGAACCAAATATTCGAAGATTGCGTCTACCAACCTGCACTAGGCCCGCGTGTCGATTACGGCCTATTCCCTCTCACCGAGGGAACCTATATTGTTCCCAATGCTGGGACTTATCCCAGCTGCTGATGATAACGATATCGATGCCGGAAATTTCAAATGCCGTAAGGGACGTTTAAATCCCAGTCCCTTACGACATTTGAAATTTCCGGTATCGATATTAACATACATAGTCCGTTAAAAGCATAAATCTCTTTGGCTTTACGGCCAGAGTAAATAATAAGTTTCACTAACCAATACCAGCTTTCCTGCACAACTCATAAGGTCCGGAGCGCACTGCGTACTTGACCTCTGAAATCTGTTCCTCATCAGGTGCAGCGGCTTCCACTGCTGCGGCTGCCTCTTCAGGGTCCTCACCATTCCTGTCAGCTTCCTCACGTGCTAGCCGCCTAGGAAATAGTGATGGTACGGTTGTTACTTTTGCATGTGACTTAGATGACTTTGACATTTTAATTGCAACGATTGGCCCATGCTCAATAAATTTTTGAGAACATTTTTTTATTGGTGGTTACTCAAAAATCAACTTAGAAAACAGGTCGCTAAAGTGGGTAATTGAGTAAGTGGATATGGCGGTATACCACTGATCAGTGTCAGGTACACTCGTTACAATTCACGAGCGCTTTATATCATTGACGTAAGGTTTCATTTCAATAACTCTGCTTTGTTTAACTTGAACAGAATATGTACTCACTTTTTCTCCTCCAAGTTTCTTTTCCTCTCTTTATTGCGCTGCACCTTCTGCATCTCGGGCAAATCGGTGGAATAGTAAAGGAGGAAGTGTGTGTGAACGTCGCGCAGTTCTTCCGGAGTTTGAACATTCTTCAACCTATGGGAAATAATGTTTATTTGGGGGCGTTCATTAATTATGTGAGGTGTTCTAAGGGGGGAGGGGATCAAGCTAAATCTTTCCAAATCTCACTTGGGGGGAGGGGGGGTCTTGGCAAATATCACGTAATTATTTTTCTCGCAGAAAACGGTGTAAAATTACGTGAACAATTATTTCAACAATAAAATATGGCCAAATCTGAGACAATAGTACACTGATTAAAAAAAATTAACTTGACTCAAGAGCCAAAATCTTGAACCAAGAATACCATTTTGAAGAAAATAATTTTCATGAGTTAAGTTCATGGACTGAATTAGAATAAATCTTTTCTTAATTTTTGTTTGATATTCATTATTTAATTTTATGATTGTGATTTTAATTTACGGTAATATTCACAAATACTAGTCTTTACTGGTCTTCAATAAAAGTAATAGGACAGGTTGTGTTATTGTTTTTTTTTTCTCAATAATCCAACGCGTTTACAGCCCAAATAGAAGTTTTGAAGAATCTCGCGTGAGATTAGGGAAGGGGGTAGGGAGTTGAGGAAAATCTTACGATATCTCACCGAGGGGGGAAGGGGGGTCGAAAAATTCTCAAAAATGCCTCACGTAATTAATGGACGCCCCCTTTACTTCCTAAGTTAATTATTGATTTGCGGTGATGAAGAATAAACTAAAAAAGTTATTCCTGATCTACAAGAGAAGAGTCTGGAGAGAGAGGATCGAATAACCGATTTCCCACCCGTACGCAAAATACGCGCTCAGACGTGGATTTGCGAACACCAGCCCGTTGGACCTAATAGAAGAGTCCTATTGCCCTGTATAAGGGCAGTTACTGTCAAGTAATTCATAACAATCAGCCTACAATGTTCCCACTTTTGGAAAACAGGCTTCCTCTCTGTTAGAGACACTGGGCCATAATCTACCACGCGGGTCCAGAGCGGGTTGATAGATGTCACATGTCTTCAAGTTTCTGGATCTAGAACATGTCAATTTCCTCACGATGTTTTCCTTCACCACTTTAGAGACGTGAAGTAATATTAACACAATACAAAAGTCAACAGATCTTTCATTTTACTAAGGTTGGAAATAGTGGTCAAGAATTACTCTTCATAAGGATGTTATAAACCTGCAGTACACTATGCTGAAATAATCATCCACTTATCGGGATGTACAAGTATATTGACCTAAAAGTTTACCTAAGTGGTATTTCTCATTTCATATCTCCCATACCTCTCAATATCCTCATCCCTGATGAGCCGCATGTTATCCGGGATGGGCGCGTCGGGGTTTTCCATCACTTTGTCCAGTTGGTAGTCGCGCATGTTCTCGAATAACTTTAGAAGGTTTTCCTTGCGTTGCTTCAATTGGCACCACTGGGCGAAATAGATTTACCAGTTAAAATTGACATAAATGACCGCAAGCAAGGTTGGTAAAGGCTGGGCAATATTGGAACGTTTGAGTTTCATGCACAATCCAGGGCGGAAAATATCTATAACTAATAATAATATAATTACGATATAAACGATCACGTGATAAGACATAATAGACAAAATATGACGTTCAGATTTAACCGCAAACCTGCGAGTACGAACATTTACATTTAACTCATCATTTTGTTGACCTACCTTGGCATCATATTTGTACACCTTCCACAGATCATTAATACTGAGCTCCGGCTGTACGTACTCCTTGCGGTAGAACGCTATGAAAGGCACTTCCAGTGTTTGGTTCCTCATGAAGTCTAATGCTTGACGGATCTTTGTTATTGTGCTGGTTCCCCTGTAAATATATTTCCAATTGTTAATATCGTAATAAAGATCCATAACAGTCTAGTAATATCAGAGACTACGTAAATTGATGAGATTTTTACAAGGTTTCACTCACTGAATATTATCAGGGAGCTTGTGGGGTTTGGGTGTTTTAAATCTATCTGGCTTTTATAAGGTACTTACAAAACGTTTTGCTGGTTACGTCAAAATAATGGTATAATTATGAGCATCCATACGAAAACAGACTTTGTTTACTATACTATATGGAAAACAGATGCGAAAGTGTTTATTTAGCTAAATTAATTGTTTATCTAATTGAAACAATACGTCAATTTGCCATCAATTATACAGGCATTAAAAGTAGTCGTCAGTTGAATTTCCCTGACAGTACTTCTTTCAAACAGCAACGGAGCAACAAACCGATGTGATTTTTTGCATAGAGATAGTTGGTGGACTGGAGAATGTCATAGAACATCTTATATCCCGGAAAAATACCCCACACAGGACCAAACACAGCGGTTTGTTTCCGGCTTGGTTCCTTCGTGGGGTAGCTAGCATTCTTATAAATAATAAATAAATATCTTAGGACAACTAACACACTGTTATCTCATCCCAAACTAGGCAGAGCCTGTGCTATGGTAACCAGACAACTGATAAACATACTTATATATTTCTAAATACATACATATTATAGATAAATTACACCCAGACACAGAACACATAATTGAGCTCATCACACAAAGATTTGTCCTGGGTGGGAATTGAACCCACGACCTCCGTCTTAGCAGTCAGAGTCACTAACCACTAGACTAACAGGCCAGTCAAAACCTCAAAGGAACCGGGATCTCACAACCCAGGGAATCCTAGAAAGAGGTCTCAGAATTAAACTAACCTGCGGGTCCTCTCCCTAGCCTCCTGCGCATCCGGTTTAGACACGGGCGGCTTCAAGAACGCTTGCTTATATATCCACTCAGCTTCATCTTCTAGTTCCGTGCTTCCTTCTTCTACAGGTGTGATTGGTACTTCACGAGTCTGCATGCGCTCTGGCACGTCTGTTTTACGAATCTGTTGGACACAGTGGTAGTATACAGATACCATTACAACATAACATCAAGCTTTTCTCCCCGAAGTTGGGCAGAAGTGTACGTATAGCATATCCACATTTCGCCAGTTACGTTAAAGTCCAATATAGGGGGCGACACTGTTGAGATACAATAATGAAGTGTGATAGTGAAGAATTTACTGTTGTTGTAATTAATAGTTACTACAGAATGTATAGTAGTTATAAGGTCACTTGAATGACATCTCACTTAACAAAAGTAGTTTACAACTTCGATATTTCTGTGAATCATAATATGGATTTTGGTTTAGACAAAAAGACATATCAATAAATAATCATGTTTAACACTATTGTTTAAGGCATCATTGTACATATTAGTAGATCCCATTTTATGAACATCCATGTAGTTTTATCCACGGTGTAAATCTCAAACGTTGTAAAGGATGTTCAAATCCCTGTCCCTTACAACATTTGAGATTTCCACAGTCAATATGGAAGTTTTTTTAAATGTATGTGGAGGATACTTGAGATGGCTTTAAATAACTTTTTTTTTATGGCTCCGGTGAAACAATGTGAATATAAGTTTGAAATACACGTCTTGACCAAGAATGGTGAACAATGCTCCTGCCTACTCTGCATGAGAACAGGCCTTTGCCTAGCACTGGGACAGTACTAGGTTGGTACTATTATTATCTATTAACAAACCTCATTGTCCAAATCAGTGAAGTGGCTCCTCTTCAACTCGCTGGGCTCATATATCTCGAATATAGACTTCTTGCTCGGCCTTTTAGGTTTGCCTTTCTTTGTTCTACGTTTTTCGCCTAAATAGAAAGATAAAGAAGATGAGTAATTAGTACAAATAGTTCGAATAACTAATACATTATTGCTCAAAGATAGATTCTATGAATATTTTTAAGATAAACTATTAGTATTAAAGAAAATAGTGACTTTTCGTTGTCACTCTGATAAGCCACGCCCCTTGACCAATTAGCACATAGTAAATTAGAACGTACTGTATGAAGGACTTACTTCAACTAGCAAATGTGAACCCGGCTTTCTAATTTACTATGCTCTAATTGGTCAAGTGGCGTGGGTAAGCTGAGTGCCAAAGTTGAGTCACTATTTTCTTAACGCGAATATACTATAGTTTAGCTATTAAGACAGTATAAGTTTTCAAGATATCGAATATCTGTTTACGACATGTTATAGAACCCAAAATAATGACGATTACGTGTGAGATGGCAGATGGCAGCACTAAATTTTGATCAATCAATTGACTTTTGCCAAATCTAAGATCAACATTATATTTCAGATTGGATGTTGCTATTGTGCTAAATGACAATAAGAGACGACCTATTCTGTAAAAATGTCACTGCGAGAACTGAGGTGAAGTGAGCTTGAAGTAAATCGTTATTCCACCCGATGCTAGGGATGAGACTATTGACAACTCACTTTAACCTCGCTTTGCCTTTTTCACAGTGAGATCTTTCCAGAATATCAGATTTTGTGCGCTTTTCCGAAACATACAATGTAGAAAAAACCGACATACAATGGTGCCGATTCCCTTGTTCACAAACTAAACTAAATTTAAGTGCAGTGCATCTTCTTCTTTGTATTTCATTAAGAAAAGGACAAAAGAAAATTTTTAGTTTAGTCCTGTCAAATTAATCAGCCCTCCATACAAGTTTGGACGTGATTAAAAACTTGCCTACTAAAATTACGTCAATTTACGTCAAGCGCTGATTAATTTGACAGGACTAAACTAAAATTTATCTTCTGTCCTTTCCTTAATGAAATAGAAAGAAAAAGATGCACTGAACTTAAATTTAGTTTAGTTTGTGAATAAGGGAATCGGCACCAATGTCAAATTAAATTTCCTAGTGAAATTACACGGACTTTATGGGTACCTAAACATGACCAAACAATATCAATATGACCCTGTGTGAGGGCCCAAACGGCCGGGATGCGTGCGCTTATAGTTGCGCCTCATCGGTGGGCGGAACGGTTAAACGAATTAATTGTCTCATATAAAATATTTTTAAAGGCTTAATTATTATAATAGATTGAGTAAGTACAGCATAGTCGTAATGATTTCCATCCATCGCACACCGTCGTCGCATTTGTACGAGTTCAAGACAAAAGCGAGGTGCCCCAGTATCCTGTATGTACAGGATCCAATCCTTTTATACTGATAATTACGGACTTACCTTCTTCCTCGTCATCTTCTATGTACTCATCTAGGTCCTCTTCCTCTTCGTCCTCATAATCCTCCTCGCCGTACTTCTCAAACTCGTCGTAATCGAAGTCCACACCGAAAATGTCTTGACCTTCTTGTAAGGACCTGCATAAATGTTATTGTTGTTAAAACATAAGACAAACTTAAGAAGAAATAACAACAATCTGTTCTTTATAGTCTGGACAGCAAGTCATAATTTTAATTACTAAAATATATAAGTCCCGTAACAGAAGCGCCAGGGTAGCCCGTAATATTACAATTATCTTACATTTTTGCAATTTGCAAATCAGTGTCAAGCTGTATATTGATTAAAAACGTTAGAACATTTGAATTTCACATGCGACCATAGCACTTCCCCTTCCTTAGAATTATATTCTAGTCCCTAGTTACTTGATGAACAGACTTTCGCGATCTTCTCTATCATGATTATATTCTCTAGTAGAATTGGATGTCATTTAGAGAACCGCAACAAAGGTCATGTGACTACAGGAGGCGCATTTACTTCTAAATACAAGTAAGTATACAACTCTTGAGGACTGCATATCAAGCCCAGACCACTACATATAGTTAAGTTATTTATTAAATGTCAAATTTATTTTAAATGTCATTTTTAGGTGATATTATGTAGTATTAAAATATAGTTTATGCTCTATATTGTGTTACTGCTCCTGCAGTGGCATGCATTGCTTTACTGTATAGATAAAGACTAGCAAACAGGAGTTTCTTTTAGGTATGATAATTTAGTTAGTGTCTTATTAATTTCGGCACACACATTAAAATGTAATTGACAGACTTATTGTGATTTTTCGAGGCACTGCTTATTTGCCTATATGCAACGCACGCCACGGTGCTCCTAAGACATTTCCCAAACACTAGCTCTGGTTTTGATATTGTAGTTCTCCTTTTAATACTTACGCATCAGTAAATATAGGTTTCCTCTTCTTCTTACGCTCAGCAATGGGTCTGCCATCATCATCTACAATAAAATCATCTGCATCTGACTCCAGGTCCTCATTATCATCATCGTATTCAGCTTCACCACGCGGCGCAGCTGATTCTGAACGGTTTTCATCCTCCTGAAGATAAATCACAGGTTGTTTAGAAATTAGAGAGGATGTTAAATAGATGAATCATAAGATTTTGCCTTCCCAGCAGCTAAATGAATGATTTGGTTTCTAATCAGCAATTCTACAACTAATATGATTGATTGAACAAAAACTAGTTCACTAATTAATTGTATTGATCACGCTTTTTAATTTCAGAGACAACAGGAGTTACAAATTATGTTGTAATTTGAAATCTAAATTTCTAAGTCTGAACACTAATAAAATAATTTATCAACTTTTTCAGGATATTACTTACATCATCTGATCCTCCAACAAATAACTTCTCAGCGATGACTTCTCTCTCAAGCTCTGGGTCATCATTGCCTTCATTGTCACTGTCATCATCCTCCAATCGACGGAGGCGCTTGAATTTGTTCTGTGGGGAAAAAAATACATTGTAATCTCATTGATAAAATAATTATATTTTGGAAAGTTGCACAACTTGTGTAATCATTCTTACAGTAATACAATCTAGGATTAACACTAAACTTTAGATTGTCCGTTTAAAAAAATCTTGAGAACTTTCTGGTACATAAATATACAAAGTTAGTGCTGGTTGGACACAGCTCCCTACCTTATGAAAGGTTTGTAGGTCACTTGACAGTTAATAGATTTTATTACAATATCTTCTACATGGTCAAATTGAGATTTGTAATGCTAGCTCTTCTTACATGTACCTTTGTGTTTAATAAATAAATAATTATAATAAACACATGCATTTATAGACATTACACACACTCAGACATAAATTCTTACGTGAGGCCTCATAAACAAAACTTACTCTAGCAACTTTGACACCCAGATTCTCTTCAATAAGATCATAATCCTCGTCCTCCAACCGGTCATCCAGTTCATCATCACTTTTCTTTCTTTTTTTTGGTCCTGCACTAGCGTCTGAATCCTCTCCATCACTGCCCGACTCCTCTATAGGAGCATCATCTATCAAGTCTTTAAGTTCTTCTCGGAGACGCTCTTCATCATCTAAAAGATATGTTTAATTTGTAAATAGATTTTCTAACAAAACAAACTCAATTTATACAGCAATAATGTAGTTATTTTTTCTGGAAGGTCAATAGGTCCGAATTAAAAATGTTGGTATGTATTAACTGTACAGACAGAGATTGTTGTATCAAACTATTTGTGGGTATAGTTTATGTTATCACAATATTTACATTGTATTTGTTTAGCTAATGTTTTTCATAATGCATTAGTGTTTTGAAGTTTTGGTTACGATAATTTTACAGATTATTTAATTATACATTCCTTTGGGTCCTTAAAGCATTATGATTTTATTTTTTATGTCAGGCATAAAAGTAAGCAACGAAATTTGTTGATAACTTAGGTGGGAGCAAAATGGGAAAGATCATGACCAATAAGTAAAATCATTACCAAGGATATCTATTAAAGATACTGATAATGTATGTCTATAGGCAGTACAAAGAAAATGCTATGTTGTATAGAACATTAAAATAACTGTAACTATTTAGTCACATGGCTAGAAAAGTGTGTCAAATTGGTTTCTGCAAATTCAGGCCATATTACATTCATCTCTCCGGAATAGTTCTGCGTCATAAACGGCGATTATCAACTTAACGGTACGGAGTCATGCAATTATGTTTACCAAATGATTAAAATGACTTTGTAATGCAAGAGAAAGTGCACGATGTCAACAATACCTTCTTCGTCCTCATCCTCATCGTCACTTTGCACGGCAGCTTTTCGCTTTGGCTTCTTGCGCTCCGCTGGCTGTTCATCTTCAGAATCAACCTAAAATCACCCAACAACCAGGGTTAGAAACTACGCAATCGTAATCGCATTTGACGAACACAAGCTCGAAGGAGTTTTTCACTAACCTCGCTTTCCTCCGCCTCAGATTCCAGAAAATCAGCCATTATAACTTAGAGTTCACTAGAAACAGTAATACTGTAAACTTAATTAATTGATTAACTAATTAAATGCTAAACTAATTTTAAATTCTACAATTTACTAAAACTATAATTTTTATTTTCGCTTGAAAATATGACACGAATGAAGAGTGAGAACGAACTACTCCCGGAACGTAACAACAAGAGATGGTATTCTATTACCATCACTGATTTACAATTTTTCTTGATTGTGTAATGTATTTATTTACTGAAAAAATAAATTTTCCACTGCCTATTAACTTTATCAAAATGTTTTTTAGTTTTTATTTTTCATTTGAATTTCAAATTGTTAGCTTTTACCACCTACAGATTATGTGAATTTATTGGCGCGTCTTGGCAGTAAAACCAACTCGTATATTCGTATGCCGTGCCGACACAGACTAAATTAGGCATGATCGATGTTGATAAAACATCGATGTTGATAAACAATCAATGTTGACATCGATGTTAACATCGATGTTAGCATCGATTCAAAGGTATCGATGTACGATAAATATCGCAAGGAAAACATCGATTTCCGGAAAAATCGATGTGTTAGGTGGCAAATTAACACTAGAAGCGCAGAACATACCGACTGAAATAAATTTGGATAAAAAAATATGTATATTGCAATTACTTGGTTGAAGTATCGTATAAACAATAATTTAATAATAATCATCATATTTCATGAAAAGTCATAAAAAGTTACGATTAAATGCATAATAAAATATTAATTAGAGCAGGAAGAACATCGAAATAGGTCAAATTTGGGATGCCCGCACTTCTAGTGTTAAAAAATCAAATATTTTATTTATGTATTTAATGTATTTGATAGGAACAAAACAAACTTTTTCACTATTTTCTGGGTACACTCTTCAAGAACTGTAACTTTTTCAAAAGTGTTCCTTTTAATCTGTTCCTTTGTTGGTACAGATGTTGATCAGCTTTTTCCCGAAGCTATTGATGTAGTTGTACAGCACAAATGTTTGATGGCTACTTTCTTCAACTTTGGATGGGTGGATCCTAGGAATTGCCACAAAAGTAATGTATCCTGTTTTAAATCAGCTACAAAACTTTTCAAATAATAATTTACTTCCGCAGGCATATCCGTGTCACGTTGTACAGACCAAATATTGTTGTTCTTTTATCGATATTCTAATGTTATTCATCGATGTATCGATGTTTGGAGAATTTAACATCGATGTTTATATACGACCGATGAATATCAACCATCCTTAGACTACATGAGATAGTGATGGCAAGCGGCATGACGCTATCATACTGTGATGACCCTTCTATTAATAATAAATTCTGGACGTTTCACATCTGCCGGGCGTCCTGTGACGGCCACAATTAAAAAAACCGGCCAAGTACGAGTTGAACACGCGCACGAAGGGTTACGTACCATTATCTATAAAAATGGCAAAAAAAAAGTCACGTTTGTTGTATGGGAGCCTCCGTATATATGTATTGTATTCTGTTTTTGAGTATTTAATTTTGTTGTTATAGCGGCAACAGAAATACATCATCTGTGAAAATTTCAACTGTCTAACTATCACGGTTCATGAGATACAGCGTGGTGACAGATGGACAGACGAACAGTGGAGTCTTAGTAATAGGGTCTAGTTTTACCCTTTGGGTACGGAACCCTAAAAATAAGATTTTACCATTTCATTACTTTTGCAATAAAAACTCATATTTTAATTATTGCTTTAATCTCTTCTGTTACAGTTTAGAGAGACTCATAAACCTGAACGCTTAGGTGGTGTAAAATTATATTTAACAATTCAACATAAGTCGAAAAAATACTGCTTTCCTATTTGTATATGAATGGCCGAACTTTCCGATGTGAGTTGCTAAAATGTTTGAGGTCGCTTTGCTCACATGTATTTTCATCATCATCATCATCATCATTTCAGCCGAAAGACGTCCACTGCTGGACATAGGCCTCCCCCAAGCTCCGCCACTTCGACCGGTTTTGTGCTTCCCGCATCCAGCGGGTTCCTGCGGCCTTCACAAGGTCATCGGTCCACCTTGTTGGAGGCCTTCCAACTCTACGTCTTCCGGTACGCGGTCGCCACTCCAGAACCTTTCGGCCCCATCGGCCATCTGTTCTGCGAGCAATGTGCCCTGCCCACTGCCACTTCAGTTTAGCAATTCTTCGGGCTATCTCGGTTACCTTGGTTCTCCTACGGATCTCTTCATTTCTGATTCGATCACGTAGGGAAACTCCAAGCATAGCCCTCTCCATCGCCCTTTGGGTGACTTTCAGCCTTCTAATAAGGCCCATTGTGAGCGACCACGTTTCGGTTCCATATGTCATCACTGGCAACACACACTGGTCAAAGACTTTCGTCTTGAGACACTGCGGTATGTGGGACGAGAAGATATTGCGTAGCTTCCCAAACGCTGCCCAGCCGAGTCGGATTCGACGATTGACCTCTTTCTTGAAGTTGAACCTACCTAACTGGACAGTCTGTCCTAGGTAAACATATTCGTCCACAACTTCGAGTGTAGCGCCTCCGATCTTCACTGGAGTGGGTATCACATGAGCATTGGACATGACCTTTGTCTTGTCCATGTTCATCCTGAGACCCACTCTTTCGGAAGCTCTACTGAGGTCATCGAGCATTGTACTGAGGCCCTCCATAGTCTCAGCCATGACAACTATATCATCGGCAAACCGAAGGTGAGTCATGTACTCGCCATTGATGTTGATGCCAGCCCCTTTCCAGTCCAGAACCTTGAAGACATCCTCCAGTGCAGCGGTGAACAGTTTCGGAGAAATAACGTCTCCCTGTCTCACCCCTCGCTGCAGAAGGATAGGTTTCGAGGTCCGGTCCTGAAGTCGGACTGACATAGTGGCGTTTTCGTACAGACACTTCAGCACCTCGATGTACCGATAGTCGATCTGGCACCGTTGAAGAGACTGCAGTACAGCCCAGGTTTCGACCGAATCGAAGGCTTTTTCGTAGTCCACAAACGCTAAACAAAGAGGCAGGTTATACTCTTCGGTCTTCTGTATAACCTGCCGCAGCGTATGTATGTGGTCCACGGTGCTAAAGCCTTTACGGAATCCGGCTTGTTCGGGAGGCTGGAAGTCGTCAAACCTGCGCGCTAGACGAATGTATTTTGCTTCCTCATAATTCCTGAGTTTTTCTATTTGAAATATCAAAAAAATCTAACTTAAACGAGGACATACAAAGAACTTAAGAGCACATTCTTGAGCTTTTCTACCCAAGTTTACAAATTAACTCAGGAGGCGTAATTATTTCAAAAGATAGTTTGTGATGCGCGTATGTTGTAAGGTCGCCAGCCCCTCCTCGTCTAAAGCGTAGTGCTAACCTTGACCCTGTGAATGCCGAATATAGAGGCTTTTAATAGTGGTGTTGTGATATTTATCACCGGTTTGAATGGTACCATATTTTAAAATGAAATATAACATAATTACAGTGATAAGCATAGCAACATTGGAGTGGATAACTGTCAATGCAATGTCATTTTAAATAGGGCATCCAAATCCAATGTCAATGTCATTTCATCCATTCGTCAATGAATTCACCATAATCGCATAGGGTTGTGGATAAAAACAAACATCATTCCTCGTAAATTATGCCATATGAATCTAGTGAAATGACTCAAGTCGCCCCTATAGTCAAAAATCTCATCTACGCTGGACAAAAATACATTCCCATCGCAAATGGCAGTAAGGTAAAATCATTATTTACGTTATCTTATACTAAAGTTATAAAGTAAACAATTTGACCCTAAAATAACGTTATCACAACAGGTACATTTCCACTTCCAAACATGGAAACTTGGAAAGGAAAGAGTCCTATTGGATGATAGCAGGAAAATCGGAAAGAAAGAGCCTATGGTTTTGGTGATGGGACATAAGTTCAAGCTGGAGGTTTGGGAAACGATAGTCAAGATGATGGCCGTGGGAGAAGTGTCCAGCTTTAAGGTTCAGAAAGAGGTAAGAGACTGTTCAACTTTAAAATTATATGGAAAGAAATGAGCAGAACAGTAAGCAAACACATAAAAGTAACTAATTGTATTGGGGTAATAATTTATTATCTTTTCAGTTTTCCTTGTTTTATTTATATTTACAATTGTATTATGGTTTTCTATAAAAAAATGACACTTATAGTCCAAATATCGTTACAGTTAGTCTTCAGTTACCCATTCATATCAAAAACCCTGCGGGAGTTGGGACAGGACCCCAAAAGAATAAAGCACTCCTGTACCATGACCCTGCACACTGAAGGTCTGGGCCACCCAGATTTGGATGATTTGATGAAGAATCCATGTGATCTGGAATTTATTATAGGTGAGGATTATTCTTTTACTAGATCATACTGGGATTTAAGTGCCTCATCTCTTGGTAAGCTTGAACTATATTTTAGATTATTTTTGCTTTAGGAAAAACTGTGGGTTATATTTTTAATAGGATAGGTAAAAAGGGATGCCTGTAATGATAAAGCCACAAAAAATGGGCTAGTTTAGATCAACAATACACAATAATACAGTTCTTTGTGCAAAATCAAAAATAATATAGTGGAATTTGAAGAGGAAACTTCACTGTTTAAGATCTCTAATCAGTTACCTTCTTCTTAATTCTATAACCACTTCACTATCAAGTGATAATAAATAGGAGTCAAGCTTGATCGTGATTTTCCTTCCAAGAGTAATTTTCTACCATTCCAGTGTTTTGTTGGTTCTTTGCACCTTAATTGTGTAACACACAATCATGATCATTTTGAAGGATATTGCCAATTCATTGATTCATATGTTCAAAATAATGTGTCTGCTCATCAACATAAATACCGCAATTTTTATTATATTACACAATAACCCCTTTCAGCTTACTAATATTTCTAAGCTCTTATTTTTACACGGGCTAACTTAGCGCTTTCCCCTTTTTTTAAGGAAGCCCGCGAATTTCATATTTTGAAGTGAAAACTTCTTTAGCGCCGTTGGTTGTGATTTGAAACTCAATGAAACGAAAAAGCGACAGTAAAAAGAGACAGACATAACTTCATAAGATTTAACGTGGGAGCAAATGAGATAGGAAATACATGACGTCATTACCATGGACGAAAGAAATATGGATACGGCAAATATTGTCACATCTGAACTTCAAAAGATTAAAACACATTAAAAACGTTTTATGTATCTGTACATATTAGAATTTAACCAAAAATGTTTTATGTACTTGTACATATTATTATTATTTTAAGTCTATTATCGTACCTATATATTATTTATGTAATGTAATATATACGAATAATAAAATGTAAAATAATTATCAAACTTTGTATCACTATAATCATTACTAAAACCTACAATTATCCTCTTCCCGTAATTTTACATTCGTATCATTTTTTTTTTTTTTTTTCCCTTTTTGGCAACTGAGCCGTTTTCGACTATTCTGCCAGTGTCAAGTAGTGACGGCAATGCAGTACACTGGGCCGTCGGACTTTTCACTTCGTGGTAGTTTTTAGTATTTAGTGTTAGTAGCTGAAAGGACGAGACAAATTTTGTTAGTAAACATAGAATCTTTTTTTTTTTTTTTTTTTTTTTTTTTTTTTTTTTTTTTTTTTTAAATATGGACATCACAAATCTACATAAACTATTTACCAAGTTAATATTACTACACACCAACTACATTTTGATATCATTAGCGTTTAAAAATCTTGATAAAATTTGGATGAGTTTAGGGGAAAAGTTATTCAAGAGACAATGGAAGTTAGTAGGAAGGGGGATTTTAAGTTTGGGGAGCTTACGATACAAGTCAAAGGATTGGGAATTTAAAACACAAGAGAAAAATATGTGATCCAGAGTACCATCATCAAGACCGCATTCGCACAGGGAACTGTCACGAACACGAATCTTATTAAGGAATACAGGACTACAGCAGTGACCAAGTCTCAGTCTACACAAGGTTGCAACAGTTCTTCTTGACAGTTTCGGGCACTTAAAAAACCAGGGTTTCCGCTGGACGCAGGGTTGAATACTAGCGTAGTATGCTCCCTTGACTTTCGAACTTACCTGCCACACTTCTGACCACGAATTGTACAACTTATGTTTGGTGTCAGTCCGTAAGTCATAGCTATGCACCATGTAGTGTTTACGATCCACGGGGTTAGATGTAGCAAATTTAGCCAGTGAGTCGGCGCACTCGTTGCCGCCTATACCCGAGTGACTGGGAACCCAAACTATTTCAATGTTTAAACCGTTGTTCGAACAAGTGAATAATAAATTAAGAATATCAAAAATTATTTTGCTGTGAATTTTGGATTTAAGTTGATTTTGAGCTAAAGCCTGAATGCTACTACGTGAATCTGAGAAAATAACAGAATTTTTAATGTTATGAGATAGAATGAAATTGATGGCTTCTAGGATACCGATGCATTCTCCCGTAAATACTGAGGCTTCTGGTGGACATTGGAATAAAAGAGCAATTTTAGAATTTTGGAAATATGTTGAAACACCGGTACATCCTGTTGAAGACAGTTTGGATGCGTCCGTATAAAACAAATTCCAACCCTCCCAGTATCTCTTAATGGCCCGATCAAAGTCGCCCTTTGCGTCCTGAGAATTTTTGGAGATACCTAGTCCCAGAACAACTTTAGGCCTGAAATGGACCACTTCATAAGCGGAAGAAAAGACAGGAAGAGAGGGGTATTGACAAACAGGTGAGGAGAGGTGTTTAAGCTCCCTATACCTATTCATCAATGGAATAGATTTATTATTCCAGTAGGAAGACACATCAAGAGAAAGGAAGATTTGTTCTAAAATTGGGAGTAAAGGATGGGACGAAAGGGAGAAAACTTTTGATAAGAAGCGATCTGCTAAGTATTGTCTTCGAAGGTTAAGAGGAGGTTCTGCACATTCAACCTGGAGAGCGTTTATGGGGGAGGATTTCATGGCGCCAATTACGATCCTCAGACATTTGGACTGGACAGAATCAAATCTATGCAAAGCTTCCTTGTTGCATGGCTCAATTAGGTAGCTGCAATAATCCAACACGCTTCTGACTAGCGCATTGTAAACAAGCTTTAAGGTGTATGGGTGGGCTCCCCACCAGACACCTGCCAAAGCTTTGAGAACCGAAACCGAGCGCTCACATTTTTTAACCACATTATCAATGTGGTCCACTCCCGACAGTTTGTAATCCAGAGTGACCCCCAGAAACCTGGCCTTCTCCTCAACTGGGATAGCTTGACCGTCGATATTAATGTTAACCTGGGGGATAAGGCGTCTACGAGTAAAGACAACTGCGGTACTCTTTGGGGCACTTAAAGACAACCCGTGACCTAAGAGCCATTGGTTTAATGAGGACAAAGATATATTAATGGAATGAGCGGCGTCTTCGATAGAACTGCCACAGACCAATAATGCAATATCGTCAGCATATTGAAGTACTTTACAATTATAATTTAGGCAAGAAGGAAGATCAGAAGTGTAAATATTATATAAAGGGGGACTAAGCACGGATCCCTGAGGTAGACCTCTCCAAACCAACCTTGGTTCAGAGCTTTCCCCAGGTATCCTGAGTTGTACACTACGATTTGAGAAAATACTGCAAATGATTCTCCGAATCCTAGCTGGGATTCTCAGCTCTTGCATTTTCTGCCTGAGAACTGGGAGGAGGACAGAATCATAGGCAGCTGAAATATCTAAGAAAACGGCCACCACAGACTCATTCCTACTAAGGGCCAGCCGGATCTCTGATGTGAGGATACCCACACTATCAGCTGTACCGAGACCTTTCCTAAAGCCGAATTGAGTCGTTGGGAGCAGTTTCCTGTTTTCTACAAACCATTCTAGGCGATTTTTAATTAAGTGTTCTAAAAGTTTTATAAGAGTGGACGATAGAGCAATTGGTCTGTAAGAACAATGATCACCTGGATCTTTACCAGGTTTTAATATTGGAATTATGACTTGAACCTTCCAATCAGGAGGAATATAGCCGGAAGTAAAACAATAATTGACTAAGTCCAGATAATATTGGTGGGTCTTATCACCAGCTTTAGAAATGAAAGAGTAAGGAAATCCATCCACTCCAGGAGCAGAATCCTTTACATGGGCAAGAACTGATTTAAGCTCACCAAGGGTAAACGGACCATCAAGAGGATCATTTGAACTCAGCCGGGAGATCGAAGTGACACACTCATCCAAACCAGGAACATAGACTGGAGCGAGCTTAGACAAAAACTGGTTACCCAGTTTCGCAGACAGTGTGTTCCCGGAAGGGGGCTTCAAAGAACCTCTGAACGATTTCAATTTACGCCACACAACTGACGCTGGAGTGGATGGACTCAGTGAGCCGCAGTACTTCCGCCAACCTTCTCTCTTCTTATTTTTGAGTAATTTCTTGGACTTAGCCAAGATATGTTGAAATGCAATGATGTTTTCCAGGTTCATGTTGGAGTTGAAATTCATTTCGGCCTCATTCCTGGCCCTGATCACGGCAGAGCAGTCCCTATCCCACCATGGCGGGGATGGAATTTTGTCTGTTGGCGGTTTTTTTGGAGGGAAGCAATCATCTGCTGTAGAGGATATTATGTTGGAAAATGAGGAAAAGCATTCTTGGGCAGACTCAGGAGTTATAGGTGGGAGGCTAGAAACCCGTAAGTCTAAGATCTTTGAGTACAGGTCCCAATCCACTGAGTTCAGCTGGTATTTTAAAAGAGGAGGAGATGTTTTGTCAGGAATAGTCTTGGAAGGGATTTCAACCACGATGGGATAGTGATCACTCCCATTTATGTCATATTCAAACGACTCCAATTAAGAAGGCTGGCTATATTAGTTGAGCAGAATGTCAAATCAACACAGCTGTTATTCTGACCTGGCGCAGACCTACGAGTGGCACTGCCATCATTTATAACACACAGGTTAAGTTCATCTAATATATCCACAAGGCCTATGCCAAAGTTGTTACAGGTTTCTGATCCCCATCTATAATGATGGCCATTAAAATCTCCCATAACAAGAATTGGACCTTTCACATTACTTAGCAAAGTTTTAATGGTATTAAGATCTTCAATTTGCGGGTGTGCAATATAAAAACTAAAGATATTTATATCCTCAGCCTTAACAGCTACAACATTGATGTTATCGCCAACAAAGGGTAGAGGAATCGGGGAGAATGGTACTTTGTTATTAATGAACAAAGCACATCCCCCATATCCATCTGATCTGTCATGGCGAAGATCACTGAAACATGGAATTCTGAAATTACTATCAGACCGGAGCCATGTCTCAGCAATGCAGCAGATCGATGGTTTGTATTTATTAATAACAAAGAGTAGGTCAGGCTTCCTGGGAGTAATACTCCTCACGTTCCATTGGAGGAATGTCAGGGGAGGGAACATTGTTAATGTAGTTAACAATTGATGACAGTTTGTTGGCAACGTGGTCAGGTAAAGATTGTGTAGGATTAGCTAATACTGTTATTAGCATATTGGCTATAATATTGAGAATATTTTCTGATTTATCAAGATTGTTTGCACCCTCCCGGGGGAAAGCACAGCCATTTTGGGACGCAGTAAAGGAGTAATCCTGAATAAGGGCTTGATGGGCCTGTTTGTCATAGCTAGGAGAAAGAGGAGCATGAGTTTTGGGTTTTAGGAAGACCGTTTTACGGTATGATTTTGGTGTTTCGGAAGCTGGAATGGGATGAGGTGAGCTAGGTGTAGGTTTAGAGTTTTTATTTATTTTAGACACTTCAGCATATGATCTAGAAACCGGAGGGAGAACCTGACTTGCTTCCGCATATGAGACAGATTTCTCGGCCATAAGGGCTTTTATGCCCTTTTGTCGACCTAATTCAGGACATGCCTTATCAGTCGCGAAATGATTGCCAGAGCAAGATACACAAATAGCAAAATCAGTGGGGACTTGGCATCCATCACCTGGGTGGTCTTGACCGCATTTAAAGCAGCGGGGCTTAGAGCGACATACTGTGCGTGTATGGCCGAAGCGACAACAATTAAAACATTGAATAGTTGGGTACATACCTATATCTTTCAACTGTAAGGGCAGAATAAAAACAATAAACACGTTTGGGTAATACTTGACCATCAAAAGTGAGGATAACAGTTTGAGTGGGTTTCCACTCAGTAACACCCAGAGAAGTCACCTTCCGGCTCAATCTCCTTGCCTTTATAACAGGGCCACATCCAACGGGAACCTTGATATTGTCAATGACCTCATCCTCTGTCCATTCTGTCGGTACGTCTCTAACAAGACCCATACGGGTAATGTTAAACTGAGGAATTGTAGCAATAAAGTTGTTATGTACTAAAGTATTACTTATCAAGAAACTGTTTGCATCCTGGTGAGACTTAAATTCAACTGAGACACGGTTCCTTCCTAGACGTTTGACACTGCCTAGGAGAATGTTACTGTAGTTGTTTTGAGTTAAAAACATCCCAAATTTAACTGGGTGCAGAACTGTACCGGGGGTCTCACCATTTTTTACAGAAACGTGAACAATATATGGGGGATTATCCCTTAAGGTGTATGATTGTCTTCCTATTTCTTTCTTGGGTACCTTGGGAGGATTTATAACAGTAGCCGGGGAAGAAGTTGCAATTCTTTTCCGATTTGCAGATTCGGCATCCATTGGATCATTTCGCACATTTTCATCGGGGAGAGATACGGTTAACACTGGAGTATAATCAAAAGGATCGGGAGGGTCAGGGGGTTTTTTGGTATTCATTATAATGGATTGCGGATAAAATCTTTAAAATAAGTGTAAAATTTGGGTTAAAACAAACCTTAGCCTAAAAAACAAACACAAAGAATCGTTTCGATTGAAGATCACACTTGTAAAATTCACTTAAATCGAAAAAAATCTTAACACAAAACAAAAGCGCGTGTTATGCCTTCACCACTACCCACAAAGTCCCCATTCGTATCATTATCTTGAAGCCAAAAATTTTGAAGGTTTCACTTCTACCACGTGTGAATTTTTTTTACATGTTTTGCAATTTGCCGGTCGGTCAGGTGTTTAGGGTAATCAAAATATGATTCGCCACCGCAAATGATGTGTATTTACATAATTATAATAATTTAAATTATCAATACAACTTTCTAAATTAAACCCAATCTAAAATCTCATGGTTTCAAGAAATTGTCATTCAATAGGGTAATTTGAATTAAGAGAGTTGGATTGATGATTATAATTGTTATAATTCTGTAACAGTCGCAAATTAAAATAGATCAACATAAAACCTAACTCTTACTAGAAAAATGCAAAAAACACCTCACCTTTATGGCAAAATGTGAGCAAAACTCAATTTTTTTCTTTCTTTACCCAGAAATCCTGAAAGTAGAAAGATCAGATGAGTATGAGAAAGAATTGTGGCAACTGAATGCTCAGCAGCGGATAGACTTAATACCAACCCTCAGAGAGAAAGGCAACAAGCTGTATGTGCAGAAGAAATACAAAGAGGCCGAGGAAGCATACAATGAGGCTTTAGCTATCTGTGAGCAGCTTATGGTCAGGTAAATATGAGATGGTAGATAATAATATTTTTTCCTTGGGACGACAGGATATTTTATATTTAAGACATGGGTATGGCAAGGGTAGGTTTGCATAATCATTTTTGACATTGGTAATCTATACATCTATACATACATACATACATACAAATAAATAAAATTGGAGTGTCTGTTTTTAACATTAAGATAACCACTTTTTACTAAGTGTATATGGATGTATACACGATACATATACCAAAACAACATTTTTTACAATTTTTGTCTGTCTGTCTGTCTGTCTGTCTGTCTGCTCGTTCCCGCTAATCTCTGAAATGGCTGGACCGATTTTGACGGGACTTTCACTGGCAGATAGCTGATGTAACAAGGAGTAACTTAGGCTATTTTTATTTTAGAAAGATTCTTTTATTTTAGAAAAAAAATAACTATCTTCGAAAACTACGCTGACATACGTCTCAAAATTCGAAAAACTGGCTGAATCCTACGAAATAGATCAAAATAATGTACTACAGTATTGTACACCTTAAAAAGGCCTACAAAAATGTCCTCAATGGTATATGTCTATCTCTTAGGGATAACCCACAATAACCATTTTTTATCTTTTACTTTTTACGAGAAATAAGGGCTTATTTACGAAGCGATTTTAAGCAATACAGAATTAATCCTTATCCAATTAAGTACCTTAAATACATTGTGCATTTAATATAGATCAATATGGCCCTTTACAGCATGTAATTTAAATGAATACCTTAGAAGATATTAGAGATTTTAAAAGTGGGCGCAGAGCGCTTTGGCAGGGGCCGGGTAGTACAGGATAAGTAGGATTGTAATTCATATTACTTTGGCTTCATAGTAATTGCGAATATCATGTGTGTTCATTATACTCAAAATAAACCTAATAGTATTATTCCAAGTAAGAGACCGCGAAATGGCTTAGATGTTTAGATTTTTGGATGTTTGTTTCTCAATGATGCAAAGACGGCCAAACGGATTTAGATCGAATTTGGCACAAAGATATAGGTATTATATCATGGATACGTAACAGATAGGATACCTACTTTATCCCGGTAGTAGGTTCCCGGGTGATATTTTCCAACAGCTATACGGGCCAAGCCACTGGCAAAAGTACTATTCCTATAATTAAGTTCGGTGTCTGGTAAATGATTGAGTGTCTGTATAGGTAAAATAGGAGCGTTAAGAAAAACCAGGAAGACTTATATTCAACTAAACCAAGCCCTATGTCACAGTCTTCTTACTCTGAATACTATTACTTTTATTTTAAAAACACCAACACACATGATGTTCTCATAAATTATGAATCCTAAGTAATATGAGTTATAATCCTATTACTAATAATATTATATATGTGAAAATATGTATGATTGGGTGTTTGTTTCTCAATCACGCAAAAATGGCTGAATGGATCTGGATCGAAAATAGCACACAGAGTCTATATTACCTATATAACCTGGAATAACACATTCTTATCGCGGTAGTACGTCCTCTTGCATTAATTTCCGACATCCACGCGGGCGAAGCCGCGGGCAAAAGCTAGTTCTTTGAATATAAATTTTGGGCAAGGGTGTCTTTGAATAAATATTTTTGACGTACGTAATTTTTTGAATTAATATTTGGCCATGGGTATTGAATATACATTTTTGGCATTGGTAATTCTTTGAATATACAATTTAGGCACTGGTTCTTTGAATATTCATTCTACGCTGAGGGTACCAACAAACCAAACCTGAGGGCAAACCTTTTTGAACTTTCTGTAATTAGAATAATCTAGCAATGCTTATTGAAACAGTAGATTATTTTTCTAACTGTTTGATATTTTTGTATCTAATTCATCTCTTCATCTTATTAATTACAGGGAAAGAAAACGCGATGATGAATGGGGGGATTTGAATAAAATAAAATTGCCAATACTACTCAACTATGCTCAGTGCAAACTGTTGAATGGCGAATATTATGCTGTAATAGAACATTGTACCACTGTTCTTGAATATGAAAAAGGTACTTATTTAATTAAGTGTGCTCTCTTAGTAATGACATTATTTTACAGTAAAAATATCACTCTTAAATAGTCAAATTGATCACAAAAAAAAGTGTGGCCACTCAGGCCCGAAAGTATATACTATGAGAGAGGTAGGGTCATTGAAATAACCACTGACAGCCATCATGGGCCATGCAGAATGGTCCCCCTGAAGGACTAAGTGCCGGAACTAAACCCTCTAACATAGAACATACAGTTTGGTGGCCTTTCATTTTCTGTAGGTATCTAAATTCATAAAATTAATTTTCTTTATTTTCTAGATAATGAAAAAGCTTTATACAGAAGAGGTAAGGCACACATTGGTGCATGGAACCCTGATGATGCTGAAGAAGACTTCAAAAGATTGAAGTCGCTGAATCCGTCCATGGCTGCTACAGTTGATAAAGAACTGGAACTAATAAAGAAATTACGTAAAGAAAAGGAGGATCAGGACAAAGATGCGCTTAAGAATATGTTTGTGAAGAATGGGACCACTTAATTAGACTAAAGCTTCCTTGTTGTGAAGGTCCATACTATATACTGTGTGTATGTACTGTGGAGAAATAATACTTTTTATAGAAGCAAAACCCCTTTCCCAAATAGGTTCGAACTCAGGCTCTTATCCTACAATTTCGGATGTATGTTACCCCAAGTTTCTGATCTATACTGTGTATTATTTCTTTTTTTCTTCTTTTCTCTACACATGTGTTCTGTCGTAGCTCAACTGGGTTAATGGGTTATGCAGTAGTGTATTATTAATTATTTGTAAATGTATATCCATGTTCTTCTTCCTTTTTTCCAAGAATCTAAACCAGAAGGACCTGTAGTTGAGTTTTAACTCTACAATGCTAAAAAATAAAGTAAGTACAATAATTCGTGAGTAATAATAATATAAGGTTTTATGTTGTGTTTATTTTCTTGGAAAACAAATCTTGGCCTCATTGATAATAGTCCTCAACGACAGCGAGGCAGTCCAATGTATTGCTATTTTTGATAAATATCTACTCCTACCTGTAATTAATTATGCGGATATTTATAGCCAGCTAGATACAGTATTTATAAATGAGATTATTATAAATATAGATGCCATTTTATTGTTAGATAAAGTTCAGATATTCGCGAGTTATCAATATTAAAATAGTTTATCTTGCGTTAGCTAACTTCTGACCATAGCTGGGCACCGTTAATCAAATAGTTAACTTCGTTAATCGTTAATCCGCTACAAAAAAAGTTAGCTTCGTTAAACGTTAAAGCGTTATAATTCGGAAGAATTAACGCAAGTTAACGTTAATCGTTAATCCGTTAATATGTGTAAAATTGCATTTTTACGGTTCCGTTGCCAAATGGCAAAAAACGGAACCCTTATAGATTCGTCATGTCTGTCTGCCGTGTATATCACAGCCACTTTTTTTCCGAAACTATAAGAGCTATGCTGTTGAAACTTGGTAAGTGGATGTATTCTATGAACCGCATTAAGATTTTCACACAAAAATAGAAAAAAAAACAATATTTGGGGTTCCCCATACATAGAACTGAAACTCAAAAAAATGTTTTTCATCAAACCCATACGTGTGGGGCCTCTATGGATAGGTCTTCAAAAATGATATTCAGGTTCTAATATCATTTTTAAACTGAATAGTTTGCGCGAGAGACACTTCCAAAGTGGTAACTTCTAAAATAAGGGAATGATTAAACTAAAAAAATATATGATTTACATTACCATGTAAACTTCCACCGAAAATTGGTTTGAACGAGATCTAGTAAGTAGTTTTTTTAATACGTCATAAATCGAAAACCACAATTTACCTTTCATTCAGTCAACTCAAATATAAAAATTAAAAAAATAATAATTTCATAAACATAAACCTTATGCATAAACCGTGAATACCTGCAGGTTTGTACGGAATCCTCGGTGCGCGAGTCCGACTCGCACTTGGCCGGTTTTTTATATCGTTGCGTTAGTGAACTAATAAAACCTGTTGGTTTAGGTTCTGGAAGTTAACAGGTTAGGAACAAAACAAAATACTTGTATAATTCAAATGTGTGATTTAATCGTCGGGCATAAGGTGCATATTTCCCCTTCATGAACATTAACATATTGAAGTTCTCGTCTGAAAGCGAGGCTCGTTTTGGTGTTAAAATATCTTTACCCGTGGAAAACAGACATTCAACTGCAGCGCTTGAGGGTATAGCAGTATTGTATTTAATTAATAGATTTATGAACATTTGTTCCCCTGCACAGTACACTTTTTCTACCTAACTAAATAACACTGCACTCTTCTTGATGTGCTGTAAATAATAGGCATTGGATTAACGATTAACGGACTTCTGGATATTAACGGAAGTTAACGTGTCCGTTAACATTTTTAAAAGTTAACTTAAAAGTTAATCCGTTAATCAAAATGTTAACTTCGTTAATTAACGATTAACGGATTAACGAGTTAATGCCCAGCTATGCTTCTGACAGATTTTCCGCATATAACAGTGGCGCGTCCATTTGTACTAAGCCTTATTTTTGAAGTCAAGGCTCGTAAAATCCTTAAGTATAGAACGCAATAATATGTAGACGCACAAATAGATATATTTAATGCTACGCTTAATTATTTAGGGGAAAAGTCGCTATTAAATGCAAAAGCGACACTATGGAGAGCACCACAATGATAAAAACAAATCTCAACATAATGGGGCCAAAAGTCTAGTGGACAAAAGCCTGGACCGACATATCACGAGGACCTGGTTAGATGGCTCTGAATAGGGCCCTTTATTCTTGAAAAGTTTCTCTTCTAATACAGGAAAACGTAAATCAACGTTTATCTCTCAAAATCTTGAAACAATATTTTATGGAACATTACTTTTTGTGGGCTCTCAGAGAACATTTCAATTTTTTTACCTAATTGTAAAATATAGACTTTATACCTCATAATGTGCTATTCTAATGTACTCGTGACTAGTCTATCATACTTCCATGTAACTAGAGTAACCTTTTGTACTAAGAATTTTCAAAATGTATTGTGAATAATTATTACTAATTTAATTTAAATTTTATTTATTGTATATTATCATAAAAATATATGACTTGTTTAATATGTGATGTTTATTTGGTCTAATATCTTCTCGACGAGTATCGATACTGCCGCGGCGACATACCTTGGGCAGTTTGCCCACCCTGGAAAACAAACATTTTCTATCAACATAGATAAATAATTGGATAAAAATGGCTCTTAATAGCATATTTACCGGACTACAGACTAATAAAAGATCTGTGTGAATAATGGTCATAGTATTTGTGTGGTGGGCAGGGTAGCCCACGAAGTTCAAATTTTCTTACGATTTATGCAATTTGCAGGTAAATATGGTTTAAAAGAATTAAAATCATCAATTTCTCTTTGTGTTCATTAAATTCCATTGAATGTCTTTTTCATGAAATAGTAATTTCATAGGATTATTTGAAAAAAGAAAATTTGAAATTCGCGGGCTACCTTAGGCCATCCACCGTGTAATGTTCTATTATATCATAGACTTGCGTGATTCATGTGTGTTGCATTGGGGAAGGAATCTACCAGCCTCTGGCACAGAATAACACTAACACATTTACTCCTCAGGAGTAAATGTTTCTATGTATATTCTGGCTTTGTGTTGGCGTATTTTATTTCTAAACGGATTGTAAGCTGTCAACTGTCTCTCAAATGGTCTGTGTTCCATTCGGTCTTATTTTGTCATAAAAAGCATTACTGTGCTTCTATCTCTGTCCCACTGTCGCAATTTCCCCTTTTCCCCGTGCTACAAATGTCAACAGAAAATGCTTTAAATTACGACAGAAATATAACCTCAAAACTATACGAAAGTACATAAAAGTTTTAAGAGTATTATTTTGTTTTTATTAAGTTATAACAATGTCTGAGGGAAATGGAACAGTTGAGATAGCTAAGGATATACCTGAGGAAGAAAAAATTGAAGAAGAATATGCATATTTAGACCGAGGAGGGTTCTCTTCGGAAAAGTTTAAAATTGAACTGCGTGGGCTACCCAAGTTTTACGGAATAGCAGTATGTTTACAAAATGTTTTCTTAAATAAATGTTATAAAAATAAGTTGCTTTGATGACTGGATCATTTAAAATGTATATATTGCTCTGGGCTGCAAACTTATAAACTTTGTTTAAAATGTATTACAGAATCTAACAAACTGAATAAACATTAAATATGTAAATAAATAACGGTTGAACTGAACATAATTCATACTAAATCATAAGATTATGAGCAGCATACTTCCTCTATCTTTACCACTAACATATTTTTCTATTTATATTCCCTTTCAGGTCAACTGTTATTTATATTAAAAAAAACAAATAATAATAATAATATTGTATTGGATAGTGACCACTAACTATCCCTCACGGCGTGGTCTATTGATGATGATGATGCGGACTCCCTTAGGCCCGTATTACAGACCCTGACAAAACTAGTTTAGAGCCATTTGATTGGTTGAAACTAGTTTTAAGTAATGCTTAAGCGGGGTTCTGTAATACGGGACTTAGACTCTCATTTGTGTATGGGGGTTCTGGTTAAGAAAGCCAGCCTAGCTCCGCCTAAAAGGACAGTAGCTTCCTGGGAGCTTCACTAGATACGTGGAGCAACTGGGCATTGTCTATTATCCGTTAGAGCGCCAAGGCGCTTAAGTGCATGCACTTTCTCATCGCTCTATTTTGTAAACAAACAGTTTTTACGATGAAAGAGCCGTTCATAAACTTAAACAAAAAGTATCACTCAAGGTGGCTCATGTAACCGATAAGGCCACAAAAAATACTTTGTGCACGCTCAGCCATATGGCGCGTCGTTTTTTTTACGACTGTAGCACGCGTTTGTTTTTTTGTGTAACAATAAAATGCCAAAAAAGGGACAAAAGTCACTTTGGGTGCTTGACGGGTTGAATGAAAGCTATATTTATAACTGGATGTCTTAATTATCATTTTAGGAATTAAAAAAACTGATGAACCAAAAATTGGGATTAAACACAAGCAAGATAAAGAGACCCAAACATGGCAGCCACTGGTTGTATGCATGCTTCCAGAATAATGAGGAGCGCACGAAAGCTATTGAAGCACTGAATGGCTACTCATGGAAAGGTAAATGACAATTTTTTTTTTAATCTTAAAATATTCAAATCAAATCAAATTAATTTATTTCGGGCTACAAAGACCCATATCATAAATACCTTACAGACTAACATACATACAAATAAAAACAATGTAAACATAAAACTAGCTTTTGCCAGCAGGTTCACCCATGTGGATGTCGTAAATTAGCCTGCATGAACGTAGTACTGGGATAAAAAGTATCCTATGCGTTAATCCAGGTTATAAACTATGTGTGTGCCAAATTTCATCTTAATCTAATCAGTAATTTAGCATGTAATTTGTAACAAACATCCATACTCACAAACTTTCACATTTATAATATTAGTAGGATTTATGCACACTATAGTTTAATGAGCTATCTAACTCTATGAATACTTAAAGTTCCATTAGTCCTTAACATTCACTTTTGACTGGCCTGTTAGTCTAGTGGTTAGTGACCCTGACTGTTAAGACTGAGGTCGTGGGTTTGATTCCCACCCAGGACAAATCTTTGTGTGATGAGCACAATCATTTTTTCTGTGTCTGGGTGTAATTTATCTAAAATAGTAGTATGTATTTAGAAATATATAAGTAGTATGTTTATCAGTTGTCTGGTTGCCATAGTACAGGCTCTGCCTAGTTTGGGATCAGATAACGGTGTGTTGGTTGTCCTAAGATATTATTATTATAAGATATTACTTTTGTATACAAGGTTTTCAATACAAGTATCATTTACATTTTTCATGAGCATATCCATCACAGACTAGACAATAAAATAAGTCTAGCATGGTAACCGAGTATATGGTAACTGGAAGAATATAATAATAAAATATTTCTCGTAACCATTTTAGGAAAAACCTTAATAGCAGAGGAAGCACAGCCAGCTCCAGATCCTCTAGTAAGAAAGAGGAAACAAGATGAAGATGTTACAGACCCCAAGAAGAAGAAAGAAGATCTTAGCAGGAGTCAAGAGGAACGATTGAAAGATGCCACAACTCCTTTCTGGCTTATGGATTATGAAGAACAGGTATACTACTTGTTTGTACCCCTTTGCATCACTATTTTTCAAACTGGAAACAGCAGTATCTTGCACATTGGTGTTCCATTACTGCCATTGTTGATATTACCATTTAGGGTCCATCATTGGCAAGGCAATATAAGTGCGGAGTAGGTAAAGTTGTCAGTTATACAGTATGTAATTATATCCTAATATTGTAGGTTTACATTTAAATTAGAGAATTGTTTTTGATTTCAATGTAAAATACATTTTATTTTTTTCCATTTTATTCTTACACACATTCTCAGGTTTTATCTAATCGCCTATAATTTTTATAGAAATCTGTTTGATCCATCATATGCTGGTAAGCACCTGCATATAATGGAAGATATTTCTTTAAAAATAAGCATCACCTAATAATGGTTAAATAAATAAACATTTTTTTTTTTGTTTCATAAATATTGTTTCATCTTTTACAGCTAAAACAGAAAGAAAAAGACATAAAAAACATTCTTATGAAGTTTGACAATGAGATATGGAAAATAGACAAAAGTAGGCGTCATGAAATTGAGACTAAAAGGAAACAACATGCAGGCCTAAGTTTTGAGCTAAAACCTATTGAGAAATCACCTGTTACTAAGGGATACAGGAACAAGTGTGAGTTCACTGTTGGTATTGATGAGGAGTCCAAGTTGCCCACTGTTGGCTTCAGGCTGGGCAGTTATGTAACAGGAACTGTTGGCGTTGGTCCAATACAAGGCATGATCCACATCTCTGAGCAGACCAAGAAAGCTGTTCTGGTAAGTAGATTTTGTTTTTAACTTCTATTCAGTTTTCAATGTTTTTTTGGAGATAAGTATCTTTGATTCCTTAAATGTTGTCAACTATGTTGTCACTTTTTTTAAATAAAGATTATTATTTTTGAAATAAAGATTATTATTTTTGAAATAAAGATTATTAATTTTTAAATAAAGATTATTATTTTTGAAATAAAGATTATTATTTTTTAAATAAAGATGATTATTTATTTATTATTATAATTAAATGCCATGAATTCAGCTACCATGGGAACATCACGCTTTTGGCTTATGTAGCACTTCTACTGTGATAGTTATACAATGATTAGTGCCCAATCCCTGCTTCCAGTTTTGTATACTACATCATCATCAGAATTGTATATAAATCTAAGGGCCGTATTAGTCTGGCTATTATCACACCCACCGCGCGTTTGTAGCGTACACGCGTC
This sequence comes from Aporophyla nigra, assembly GCA_947507805.1. Taxonomy (NCBI): domain Eukaryota; kingdom Metazoa; phylum Arthropoda; class Insecta; order Lepidoptera; family Noctuidae; genus Aporophyla; species Aporophyla nigra. The sequence continues at coordinate 7,350,070 of OX382305.1, forward strand.
TAGCGCTCCTATCGTCTCACTGGAAACACGCTCGAAATTTGTGCAGCCAGCGTAATAAGGCCCACAGTATTCACAGATCTATTTCTGACTATTTGGCTTCATACATTTTCAACATTATAACATTGTATTAATTTAGCTGCATTTCAGCTATTCCAAGAGTTTGTCCGCAAGTCAAAGCTGGCGCCATTTTCCCCAGCAGACTACTCCGGGCATTGGAGGTATCTTACTGTACGGGACTCGACTTCTACTGGGGAAGTTATGCTGATTGTTGTTATGCACCCTCAGGTTAGTTGCATTGCCCTTTATGCCTGGAGGCTCTTATTTAGGTTTTTAAGTTCTATTTACGATTTTATTATTTCAGCTTGAGTTTCGTTTTCAATGTTTTGTTGGTATATTGGCGTGTGCTAGCTGACATATGGCGAATAATTTGATGTATGTTTTGTTTTATAATATAAATTACTTAAATAATACTGTATAGAATCAAGTTCTTCTAACTTAACAGACAGCTGTGCTGCTGGGGAGTTTGTTGCGCCACTTCTTCTTCCCAGCTAAAGCACTAGGAAGTGTCGAAGGGCGGGCGTTTTGGGGGACTGTCTTATGTAACTTTGACGATCAAAAAGTGCTGACTCTCAGCCTAGTTTGAATAAATTACTTTTGATTTTGATTGGTATAATGAATGAATGAATATTATTTATTTCAATCCACATCGAGATCATAGCTTTTACAATTTAATTACAATAAATAATGTATTTAAAAATAAGTACGGTAGTAAAGCTGATTTGATCGCGTTAATCTCCAAAACTACCAGTCAGAGATGAAAAATTCTTTTAACTAGCCTATTTGATAGCCCAATTCTCCAGGAAGGCCATAGGCTATATTACATCACGCTAGGACCCTTAGGAGCAGAGCCGAAACAAATTTCACGCGGGTGAGGACCGCGACTTCTTCCGTGTGAAATTTATTTTCCAAGATTTTTTTTATTTTAGTATTGACTAATAAATAAATCTAATATCCATCTGTCTTAAAAAATACACAAGTAGATTTACTGTATATCGATATTCACGACGGAAACCCATTTGTTGTTTTTTTTTTTGTTTGATTGATATTTTCTCTTCATTGCTTTATCACATATCTTTTTGTTTCAAGGCACTGACGGAACAAGAACTTGATGAAATCAAAAAGGATTTAATTGATCATTTTAATTCAGAGGAAGCCATCGCGTGTGGCATCAAGTCTTTGTACTTCGAACTTATTGTTAAAAGGTATGTTAATAGATCTATCTGTAAAGAACAGTGGTGGCCCAATGGCACCGCCGACCGGCACCCTAATGGCGAAACGCATATTTATCAGAATCTGAATGGGATTGAAGATTATTTCTAAACCATTGCGTCATTTGTTCGAATAAATTTTGGCTTAGCAACGTAAATAACGCAATGAATGTTGTTTAACTATGAATATTAAACCAATTCCTACCGATAAAAAGTTCCGCAATTACCCCTCTGGACTTTTGCAAGTCGCAGGTTCTAACCCAGAGAGGCGCTTTACTTTTTGTATTTTATTTCATCACCACGTGTCTCAAAACGGTGACGGAAAACATTCTGAGGAAACCGGCAGGCCCTAGGACCAAAAATTCGAAAACGAATGACATCTACCAACTCGCATTGGGCCTGCGTGTTGGATTACGGACCACACCCTCTTATTGAAAGGTGTCTTAAAATTGGGTACTTTATAGGCTGATAATGACAGTTTCCTCAGATTCAATCATTTTAAAGAATTAAAAAATATATATTTCGGCTTGTGGCGTTATGTAGTCCGGATATATCAATCTGAATGCTTGTAGTTAGTTTGACTGGCCTGTTAGTTTAGTGGTTAGTGACCCTGACTGCTAAGACTGAGGTCGTGGGTTCGATTCCCACCCAGGACAAATCTTTGTGTGATGAGCACAATCATTTGTTCTGTGTCTGGGTGTAATTTATCTAAAATAGTAGTATGTATTTAGAAATATATAAGTAGTATGTTTATCAGTTGTCTGGTTGCCATAGTACAGGCTCTGCCTAGTTTGGGATCAGATAACGGTGTGTTGGTTGTCCTAAGATATTATTATTATGTCATCTTGCAGACGAGTAGGCGAAGACGGATCTAAACCGATACATCTGTCAGGCTCCACACACATTATTGACACTATTCTCGGAAAACAATTCAGGATATCGCCCGAGGCTTTCTTCCAGGTAAGTTTTACTGTATTATCTTTTGTGCATGGTTGAAAAGCAATGTGTATGAACAGTAACAATCTGTAACTACTACTGTGTTATAGGAGGAGTCCTATAGAAGTATATAGGTCTTAATCCTACTATCCTACTAATATTATAAACGCGAAAGTTTGTATGTATGGATGTTTGTTACTCTTTCACGCAAAAACTACTGAACGGATTTGGATGAAATTTAGAATACAGATAGTTTATTATATGGATTAACACATAGGATACTTTTTATCCCGGTAGTACGTTCCCGCGGGATAATTCCGACCTCGACGCGGGCGAAGCCGCTGGCAAAAGCTAGTATCACTATATATCTCCAATCCAAAACCCGAAAATGTTGTCAGCATATATCAAATAGACGCCCGCTATTCTTCCGAGAGCTGTTTGCTAGTCAATCAGGTTACCGAAATGAGTCATTTTCTATACGATACCCTGTCGAAGAATGCTGGTGAATAGCTAAGCTGATCTATAATATGTCTGAACTCGAGAGGGAATGTATTGCAAGTTTTGTCTTTTACTATTTTACTTTATTTTCAAGTTTTGACTACAGGCAACACATAGCCCATACAGGCACATTGAAGAGTCTTTAAACATGCGGAATGTTTATTTGCGATCGTTGGTGTAGAAACGTAGTTTGCACACTTTCCCGCAGCTCGCTTGCTTCCTACCGCAGTACGCATTCGCACATTTGTCAATGCACAATTCACCTTCGTAATTTTCATTAATATGGTGCAAATGGTCTCCGAGTAAAAACGTTGTTTAAAATGTGGACAGGCGGACAGATGACCAGACGGATCTGACGAAAATATCCCTATACATTTTCGTCATGTCGGTCTGGTCATCTGTTACGTTACGTTTTTACAATTTGCCTACGGTACACAAAAGAGACACATATTTTCATAGTTTAAATTTGTTATTGCACGGTAGAAAGAATGAACAATAACCGTAGCTTAGTCAGAAACTCAACACCCGAAGTAACAAATCTTCGTCTTATATTTCAAGTTTGATTGTAGGTGAACACGGCGGGCGCCGACGTGTTGTACCGGAGCGCGATAGAGATGAGTCAGGTGCATAAAGATTCTACTGTCGTCGATATATGCTGTGGGACTGGCACTATTGGACTGTGTTTTGCTGAGGTAACTGGTTTTATATCCACATTAGCCATAATTAACGTTTTTCTAGCTGACTTTATCGCTTTTCCAAAATATGTGAACTGCATTCTCTGATTCAAGTTGAGGACTCTCTTATTAAGAGACAGTGGCGTGCAGTCCATATAGGCAAAAAGACACTGCAGACCCTAGAGTCTAGACCCTAGATAAGGACTAGTTACTAATATTTCAAAAATAAAAGAATTATACTAACAGTAAGTAATAAAACCATTCAAAAAGTTTAAACGCCTAATGTAAATATAATAGCAACGTTCATACCGTTCTATTTACTACGGCAACGCATTCATAACAGATCGCAACGTAAGCAGGCAGCGAACGATCGTGTCTTTATTTCATTCATAAATGTACGCATGTAGTGGTAATTTCTTCTACATTTTCGTGTCTATACATTGCACACATAAAGCGAAGTCCTGCCGCAGGATAACCAATCACAGGCGTCCCTGCGCCATTCAATAATGGCGCATGGACGCCTGTGATTGGTGAGTATTATCACAGCGCGCTGTGAGTATTATGCGATCAAGTTGAATATGTACGTAGCCTCAGGAACATTACGATTCGCAATGATGCAATTTTATTTGTCAACGTTTTAGTTATCAAAATTTAGAAATTGTTTGTTTACGAAAGGATCCATATTGATTTCGTACATGTGAAGCGCGCTGTTTTATGTTTTTATTTTGATTGAGTTTTCTTGTGATTAATTCATTTACAAACGTTAATATTGAGGTAGATTTGTTGCTTATTTCAATTAGTTTTTTGAATTGTTTTAATTTTTACTTACTACGCTGTTTGTTTGTTTTTTTCAATATGTTGTTCGATTGTGAGGTTTGTGTTGAAAATGTGTGTTTGTTAAAAAGTGTACCTAAATGGAAATGTGTACCTGAGTAACGAGAATTATAACCCAGCAAAGAGGTAATGCAACTCGTAAGTTTCATAGTAATAATTAAGCAACTAAAACCGGCTATGTTGTTGTTTACACACATTTAAATATTTTTTTTCCTTGCTAGTTTAGTAGTTCGAGTACAGTGTGGAATTGTTCGGGATTTGCAGATTTACATGATTACTATCCCGCGGCTTGCTCAAAGATTTTGGTAATTATCGTATTGAGAGAAGTATTACGAAGAAGTTTTTCATTAAAACGTATTCTTACGTACCTATTTAAGAAACACACAAAGTCAACAACAAGTACGTTCACATCTTTCTGTGCTTTCGACGGAAAAAGAATTATTGGTCGAATGAAGACGCATACCAACTTTTTATGACGATGGTTTAAAATCATATTTAAAAAAAGATAGGCGCGTAGATGTCATTTATAAATGAGTTTGTTTACTTTATTATTTTTGCTGTTACCCTACTTAATTTACCTATTAAATATATTTACATATACGAATCACATGAAGGGCCTTTTTCAACTATCACTCACCTGGATCAGATATTTGAGGTGGCCGAAATCATTTATTAGCATTATCAGGAAATCGCCATTTCAAACTTTTAAACCACTTAGTGAGTTTTTCTTCACTAACTTGAGCAATTACGAAAGACGTTTTTTTTTTTTGAACTGCCTACCCGATCATAAAACCCTGTGCACGCCACTGTCTCTTAATAACGTTTTTCTGTAACTAAAACGGCTAAGGTTAGGTTAACCTTAACCATTGTAGTTATAGAAAAACGTTAACGCTGTTAAGGCGCGGACTGACTACGATTTTAAATGCTACAACTACATGCTACAGCTCCAACAAATAAGGTTGAAAATTGAATAAATATTTGGATTGACGATGTGACTAAGCTGCGAATTGGCATTTATTTTACGGTTTTATTTAGATTATTCGGACTACACACATTAAATTAAATAATTGTCTGGTTAAAGTTTTAAAGTAATGTTTATTCTATTGAACTCTTTAAAAAAAAAATGTTGTTATCGCTGAAAATACAGAGATGTTCGACGTCAAAGTTTTTTTTGTGAAACAATTTTTATTGGGAATATCAAACAATTTTTCACTATTCTATTCGGTTAGAATTTTTCTTTAAACCCTTCTCTGTCCACTGTATTTTTTGTGTCGTATATTTTCATTGCGTTACGTCATACTCGATTGTCAAAGACACCAGTGTTTTGTGAATATTGAGGTAACACCGCGCCTTAAGCAGGTTGGAACTTGAGACGAGGTAGAAAGGGACGCTCTTCTCTTTTGCACCCTGTATAACTCAGATCAGACAAGGAATCAAAACAAGTGTCATTTGTTATAAGCCATAATACCTCTCTAATGGTATATCGTTTATTCCTATTGGAGTGGGTGCCAGCTTCCTATCCTTTCTCTGGCATCATCCTTTCTCTAAATGTGTTCCAAACTATGCTGGTGATCTGCAAAGTGGCAAGTTTCAATATTGAAATAAGAATTGAAGGACATATGACTCACTTCCCGTAAATATATTCACTCCAGCTTGAAGTAAAAAAATATTTTTTGTGCATCTAATTGCCCGTAATGTCCAAAACACCTTACTTTAGAATGTGAACCAAATTGACAGTCCGAATCAATCTTTATAGCGGTTTAGAACTTGGGCCTCCCCTCCTTTCTTCTTATACTTACTGATAAGTCAAATGAGGGAAGGGATGCTTTGCCAACTGGAAAGAACTCACCAGGAAGAATATCTTAGAAAAGACTTTCTATATGAATAAACAACGAAATAATATTTTTGCAGCATTGCGGCAAAGTATTAGGCTTGGAAATGATAGCAGAAGCAGTTAAGGATGCTAAATCTAACGCCGAGTTGAATAACATAGAAAACTGCGAGTTCTTCACTGGTAAGGCGGAGGACATCCTGCCGTCAGTCCTCGCGAGGGCTACCGGAGAAGACATCATAGCCATTGTGGACCCGCCTAGAGCTGGATTACGTAAGTCATTTGTTTAATTAATTATAACAGGTGTAAACATGTAACGAGGCCGAAACGCCCACTTAGTGGTCCTGTAGATATGTACGTACCTATGTATATCGATCAACCGTCTAAAAGCATCCCATAACAGTTTTACCCGGTCTTAAATAATGATACTAACTAGCGAAATGCGGGTTTTTTCAAAACCCTTACCTAATCCTTCGTAAAATACAAATGCACAGTTATATTTCAAATTCTACTACAACTAAGCGAACATTTGTAAACAAGCAATATTTCGCTCACAAAAATCGAAGACTGACACTAGTTAGCTCATTTCGTGTTTTTGAAAATGGTGTAAGTTTATTTAAACATATTTTTATGATGGTAGCATGGCAGCATATTTCATTGAATGGCCTACTAGCCGTAGATAACGTTTGGCCGCTAGCAAAACATACAAAGTATCTTCAATGTCTACAATCCTTCGTCTATCTGCCCTCATAGATACGCGCGCCGTAACTCAACTCCGTAACACGCAAAAGGTCAAACGCTTAGTCTACATCTCATGCAGTCCATCATCAGCTGTGAAGAACTTCGTAGACCTCACCCGTCCATCTTCCAAGACATTAAGAGGGGCCCCCTTTATACCCGTAAGAGCCGTGCCCGTGGATATGTTCCCGCAGACCAAACATGTGGAGTTGGCCATACTGTTTGAGAGAGAGGTAAGATACAGTTTTTTTTCGAGTAAGTAATTTTTTAGACGAAATTAAGATATAGGTACTTTTCATCGGATATCTCTCAAGGAAAGTATGAGCTTCTGAAATCATCGTCTATCTTGAATGCGCGATGATGAATTCTTATAATATAGAGTTGCAACCATGGAACTCTTGGAAGTACTCACTCGCCTTTTTTGTATTTTCATGGTTACAAAATTATAGACAGAGAAAACTTCAAACAAACACGCAACAATAAGTTCACTGATACAAACCGCGGCAGCACAAACTTAGTAGCTTTGCCTCTGTCGGGGTTTACTCTGTGGCACGAAGTTCGTGCTAATTCGGAAACACGAAGATAACTGAACCGATCCTTTTCTACTTTTAACTATGTTTATTCACATAAAATAATATCTAATGCTATCTTCAAAAGGATTTCCTTCTGACGTATAGATTTTTTACACAATAAACTTTTTTTCGCAGAAATCGGCAGATCCCGTGGAAGAGAAAACTGCAAAATCAGAAGAAACGAAACTAGAAAGTGATGGGATTAGCGAAACTGTAAATGACGTAGATATGAAAGAAAACAATGTTACCAATGTAGCATAGCATTTGTTGGTAATTAAATTTTTGATTATCATTCAATTTGTGTGTTATTTTAGTACCTTTTACACCTGTAATCTTAAGGCATTTCATTTAAACTTGGATATAAAAACAGCACTATTTTCTTATTTTTTCAACGCAGTTCTATAACGCGGCTTGCGCCAAGAGTTAATTGGTAGAAATCGTCACGTAAGGAAAACGCGTTATGTCCCCTCCATGCGACTTTCTTTGTCTCATTCTATTACATATATACGAGTGTATAATATGTAATAGAATTGTATGAACCTAAACGAGGCAAAAGGAGTGTATAGAGATCGTAACAGGTGGCGTTCCGTGGTTTCTGTCTACCCCCATGGGAAAAAGGCGTGATTTTATGTATGTATGAGTGTGTGCGTATACGAGTATCGCATAAGGAACTTCGTTCCTCACGGGGTCCCCTGACCACCCGTTTTTAGGGTTCCGTTGCCAAATGGCAAAAAACGGAACCCTTATAGATTCGTCATGTCTGTCTGTCTGTCTGTCCGAGTATGTCACAGCCACTTTTCTCCGAAACTATAAGAGCTATGCTATTGAAACTTGGTAAGTAGATGTATTCTGTGAACCGCATTAAGATTTTCACACAAAAATAGAAAAAAAAAACAATAATATTTGGGGTTCCCCATACATAGAACTGAAACTCAAAAAAAAAAAATTCATCAAACCCATACGTGTGGGGTATCTATGGATAGGTCTTCAAAAATGATATTGAGGTTTCTAATATCATTTTTTTCTAAACTGAATAGTTTGCGCGAGAGACACGTCCAAAGTGGTCAAATGTGTCCCCCCCACCCCCCGTAACTTCTAAAATAAGGGAATGATAAAACTAAAAAAAATATATGATGTACATTACCATCCCAACAAACAAACTAAGCTTATAAAATTAAGTCTATAAGGTCTAAACTCTTATACTTGTTATAAAAGAGCATTTATTATGTCAATGTTCCTTATAGTAGCACATTATTAGAAGATTTGGCTAATATTACCTTTATTCTTATAATTTGGCTGGGTAAACGTTAATAAATACAATTAATATGGCTACAATAAGGGTTCAAAATGTGTTCTTCTTATAGAGGCTAGTTACATTGCTTTTTAGCCATATAATATTCAAAGTCATATAAAGGCTTTTAATATGGTCAATTATTCTTAGAAAAGTAATGCACAAGGTAATTATGATGCTTTTTAACTTATAGAAGCATTTGATAAGAGGTCTATCCAACAAACAAATTTTAACATTTTATGTGATATTTACAAGGGTGTAAGCAATCCGTATTCCCTTATACAGTGATTATAAAGATATTATTCTCTATATGGTCACATTAAAATGTTTTACATAACTAGATTCGCCATTTTGAAGTATAGCAGATTGTGTGAATTTATTACGGAGGGGAATTTACATTTAAAAAATGGATTCAAAAGACTGGAAGAAGTTAAAAAGGAGCGGTGGTTACAGAAGAAAAGTAAAAAAAGTCTACGAAAACATGGTTTTGAACATTAAAACCACCACCTCTACTCCTATGATACTACAAAAAGACCAAGCAGATACTAACGAATCAGCCAGTTGTTCCGCAGAGGATTTTTTTATAGAAAATAAGAATGAAAAGGAAACCAGTGAAGAAGAATATAATTGTAGCGATATTGATATAGACAATAATAATATAATGACAATGATAATATTTTTAAATGAAGAGTTGAAGAATATTGATATTCATAGTGATATCAGAGAATGGGCAGTGAAATTCAACATTTCCCATATCGCTTTAAGTGACCTATTAAAAATATTACATTATGTAATGCCAAACAAAATGCCATTGGATGCGCGTACATTGCTCAAAACAAATAAAGTAGTAATATGCATTACTGAAACCAATGCAATATCTGTGGACAAACATATTATATTTATAATTATATTCTTTATTGTGTACTTACAATTATAATTAAATTTCAAACTTAAAACTAGTGCACAAAAGCAAGCTTATCCCTATAAAGAGATCTCTTCCAGCCAACCCAACCATAGTGAAACATAAATTTTATACATATGGGAACAAGACTAGCTAGGTACAGGATTTTGTTCGTGAGAAAGGAACCCTAACGATATGTAAAATGGCGATAGCATAAACAGGAAATGATGCCATTATAAAGTCTTCACTCTCATAGACTCCTTGTAGACGATGTGCGAATCGTTTTGCTCTCACAATAGCACTGTTTATAACAAGACTAAATAATTAATAACGTTTGTAGCACAAAAACAGCTAAAATTCAAGGGCGGGTTGATACTATAAGACACTGCGTACCACATTTTATCATGTATTTGAATTCCCATACACTTTTCACTATAAACGAGCACATAAATCAGGTAAATATACTACATAAAATAATAACTTACCATTCACTTTTTAATAAAATGGTTGACGTTTCTCTTTATTCGCGAAACTTTTACGAAAATGTAAATCACTAAGAAAAAGACTTATTGCAGAATCATAAACAGACGGCATATGGCTTTTTAAGAGCCTTTGATTTGCCGCAATGAATTTAACTCCCTTGTATCGAACCATAGTAAAACACGTATAAGGAAAAAAAGCGGACAATAAAGCAACTAAAAGGGAGGTATAAGGTTATTGTCTTTATAATTTGTGCCCAAACGCACCCTTATTAGCGATAATACGGCTCCTATAAGAATATTATTTTTGGCAATATAAGCCACTATAAGAGCAATTTTTGTTTGTTGGGATGTAAACTTACACCGAAAATTGGTTTGAACGAGATCTAGTAAGTAGTTTTTTTTTTTAATCCGTCATAAATCGTAAACCACAATTTACCTTTCATTCAGTCAACTCAAATATAAAAATTAAAAAAAAAACATTTAATTTAAAAAAAAATTACAACAAACATAAACCTTATGCATAAACCGTGAATACCTGAAAGTTTGTACGGAACCGTCGGTGCGCGAGTCCGACTCGCACATGGCCGGTATTTGTTTTAAGAATGAAGCCGCGTTGCTTAACGCGGCTTCATTCTTAAAACAAAAACCGGCCAAGTGCGATAGAGGGGTTGATTAGTAGAAATCGTAGTTTCTCATTTAAATCGAAATACTTAAAGGCCTGAATGTATGAATTACATGAAATATTTTTAGGCCGACGCACAGTGGGCCCATACTGAAAATTAGTGGACTTAGGCAACAAAGTTCCTATATCGATGCGATTTTTTTTTTTATATGACGTGTTATATTATTCCTGACAACTTTTATTCTTATAAAATTTCTTCTAAAGTTGATAGTTTGTCTTGAAAAAAATTAATTAGATTTTTTTGTATGGAGCGAATCACGTTTAATTTTTTTTCTTCAATTGTACTAATATGTTGAGTGTGTGGCGTGAGTATATGATAGCTAGGGTCATTTTCTATCCATGAAAAAAAAATCAGCGCCGGCCATCTGCGGCAGCGCGAGTAATCATTCGGTAAAAAAAAATGATTTGGAAGAATTTTTTTGTCATTTAAAATAAATTCAAAGCATATTTTTTGTCTCATTTGGCTGTTTTCACCTTCTTTTTAGTTAAATAAATAGTTTTAATAGCGCATACGTACTTATAACTAGTAATTCTGGTAGAGATTTAGTTATTATTGCATGTTATCGGTAGCACCTGCATTGTGATTGATGACTCATTTGTTTGTGCACTCGGCTAAGCGCATAACTAATGAGTCATCGAAAAATGCTCGTCTCTGATTGGCTGAATAATTTTCACTCACTGTTATGTCCACTACTTGAGTAATTAACACTAACTATAAATATAAAGACATTCATTAAGTCCATCTAGTTTCGCTCTTGTCGCTTGTTTGTGAACACAGTGAAATACTTGTATTTTTATATTTACATTAGAACTATGGCTGGATTTTGTACCAACCTAGATCTTTTGTGAAATTAAGAAGTGGCGGTGATCTGAAAAATCATATGTTTCTGTATGAAAGTATCATTTCTGTCTTGACTACCGAAGTTTCTGAAGAAGACAAGAACCGAATCAAGGAGTTCTGTCGACTTTTTTGTGTAAATTTAAATAAAAAGTGGATAGAGTAGAGAGAGTAGAAATCAAAAAACTTTTATGAATCGTGTAATTAATCGCAAGTGGTTGGAAAAAAACATCAACTGGCCTGTTTGTGACAGTGTTGATCTGAGAAGTGTGATGGGCTTTTCGGACGCAGCCTTATCTGAGCTTGTGGATATAGATTGCCATATTCCTACTCTTGCAGTATGTACTGCGGAAGCGGGAACATCTACAGAAAAGGAGCACAGAAAACCGTTCGAAGAGTTAAGTAATAAGCAAAAGAAAAGACGTTCTACTTCCATAGTAGAAGAAAATTCCGAGGAAGAGTTGCAGCACTGGTACATAACAAAATTGAAAGACAACGGCAAAACGAATCTGGCAAAGTGGTCGAATACCTTTCCAGTAATCCAGATGCGCCATCCGAAGTAGAAGAGAGACTATTCAAAAAGCAGAGCTTTAGTACTGTCTCTGAAGATAAGTGTTTAGCTCTTTATACATCAGTTGCGCTCTCGAAATGGAAGTACTTAGCTCTTTGACAATTTCTGAAAGAAGAAAACTGTGCTGCCATTCCATCTTATCCAAAGCTTGTAAATGCCAAGAAAAGATGTTACCCACCACAAGAGAGTATGGAGATTACCGAAAATGGAGCTCACATTAAATTGCAAGCGCTATTGGACCACACTGTGGAGAGGATATTACTTGATATAAATACTGTTGATAGGTCTCAAAATGAAGAACTCAAGTTGACCTGGAAATGGGGACTTGATGGTTCTTCGTCGCAGAGTAACTATAAACAGAAAACGTCAAACACAGCTACAGAGTTCGATGATTCATCAGTAGTCATGATAAGCATCGTCCCTCTTCGGCTAGTGTCTACTAGGCCATCATCTGGGAATGAAAATCTAGTTTGGGAGAACCCCACACCTTGCTCAACTCTGTACTGTCGACCAGTGAAGTTCACTTTCACTTCGGAGACAGCTGACTTTATAAAGTCTGAAGAGTCTGAGATGAAAAAACAAATTGATGAACGAATATCTACACAGTGTGGAAATATTATTGTATCACATGAATTGCATATGACCATGATTGATGGAAAAGTGGCCAATATTATTGCTGGAGTACCATCATATGCAACGTGTCCCATTTGCTTGGCAAAACCGAGTGAGATGAATAATTTAGACGCTTTGACTTCTAAACCACTTCGTGAAGAAATTTACAAACAAGGAATTTCTTCACTGCATATGAAGATTCGGTGTATGGAATGTCTTCTCCATATATCTTATAATCTGGATTTTCAACGATGGACTGCTCGCGGCGAACATAAGGCTTTGAAACAAGCTAAAAAAAATACCACACAGCAAGAGTTTCGTGAGCAAACTGGAATGCTGATTGATATAGTCAAATAGGTATGTATTTAATTTTCGCTCTCTTTATGTTGTTTGTGAATTATATCTCTATGTATTGTATATTACAGTATTGTTTTCCCATTTTAGGGTTTTGGAACTACAAACGACGGGAATACAGCGAGGCGCTTTTTCCAAGATTACAAAAGATCTTCCAAAATAACGGGAATTGACGAAAATCTGATTTTCAGATTTTCCGTTATTCTACAAGCCATATCATCAGGCAAAAACATTGACTGTGAAAAATTTAGAAGATACTGTAGAGAAACAGCTGATGTGTACGTGCAACACTATTCGTGGTACTACATGCCAGTTAGTGTACATAAACTTCTAATGCACGGTGCAGACATCTGTAACCACTTTGGTGTTTTGCCAATCGGTAAGTAAAAAATAAATATAGTTTGATGTATTATTTGACTCGATTGCATTTTGAAATTAAAATGTATGTACTTATTTGTTTTAGGTACCTTATCTGAAGAAGCTTCGGAAACCCGTAATAAGGACTTCAGAAACGTCAGGGAGAGGCACACTCGGAAAACGGGGAGAATAGCAACAAACGAAGACATCCTCCATGGACTTCTAATAAGCTCTGATCCTCACATATCCTACATAAGGCCTAAAATAATGAAACAGGTTCATAATGAGTTGTTGCCTGAAGCAACTCAGTTGTTACAGACTACTGAGCCTCCCTGTGACAGTGAAATTATGGAGGAAGAAGAATGCCTCATAGCAGAGTCCGAAAATTTGCCGGACCCACTAGCACTTCTGGAACAAGAAATAATGTGATCCGGCTCTAAGTTATTCCCACAAAAGCCCATCAGGGTTAGGAATATGACAAACAGCCCTTTTCAGGGCTACAATTACTTCACAGTTCCATATTGATCATACGTACGATACGATACTATAATAATATACATACAGTTGATTATGTAGATAATTATCAACGACTTGCCCGTACAAATTTAAATTATTTCACCTATCATTAACAAAATTAGTTTAACCTGAAACATTACGATATATTTATTCAACAATAGATAACGTGCAGTTAAAAAATAACACAGCCAATCAGAGACGAGCATTTTTCGATGACTCATTAGTTATGCGCGCACAAACAAATGAGTCATCAATCACAATGCAGAGCACCTGCATTGTGATTGATGACTCATTTGTACCGATAACATGCAATAATAACTAAATCTCTACCAGAATTACTAGTTCTAAGTACGTATGCGCTATTAAAACTATTTATTTAAGGTGAATGCCTAGATAGCCCTCGCCATACATTTTTCAGGTGTGGAAATCTCGGTAAATAAACAGTTTCTGCAGAATAAAAGCAACTGTAATGAGACTTTATAATGTATTATGTTCGCGTATAGCCCAAATTTTATAAAAAAAACAGTATTTCTAGGAGAATTAGACCGAATAAAAAACGAAAAATCTTTACATGTGTGAGTGACCTGAATCGCGCCATCTGACAGAAATTTATAGAACCACTGAGAAAGTTGGTTGCTGTTGTGTTACGAGTTTACGATTAGTAAACATTCATAATAGATGGCGCTGTTTGATATTCGAACATTTTAAAAGAATTTATCTTTTAAATTCGATAATGCGACGTTGCCATTCTAGAGGCAGCGCGCGCACACCGCGTTGTTGCCATACCGTCAATGCGTGATTACTTGAGTCTTGAAAACTTGCGAATCGTTTCCAGAATATTGTGTTTCTAGCAAGTTAGCGCCGGGCGCGCGGGTTTGCCCGCGGAGTTAACATTTTATGATTGATAAAATGTTTTTTATTATGGAATGAGAAAGAATGCTTTACATAAAGTGAAAAAAATATCTCTGCGATCTGCCCTTGGTTCACACAGATACAATACTAATGTAATTATTGTATTATCTAGTTTAAATATGTAGTAAGTAGTTACTAGTACACGACTTTCCAGATTTAAAAATCTTTTTAATGTATGTAAGTAGGTACTGATAACATTCTGATACGCTTAGGTACTAATCCATTGGTTTGGGTTGAATAAAATCAGAGAATAGAATTTGATGTATAAGTAAGTTATAACTAAATCAGGCGATCAGCGAAGCTACCTACACAATGGTGAAACGTAGGTACTACGTACATCTATTGATTGAATCATATTTATTCTTCTATTCTTTTATAATTCATGTGAAACCAGCAAGATTAGTGAATACACAGACAAACCACTTTGATTTTTCATAATTGCTTATTTTACTAGTATTATTAGCACACACAAAATGCGTCAAGCAGGGTTGCCAACTTTATTTTTTAGAAGATCGTACCATACATTTTAAAAGATCGTACTTTGCTAAGAATTCAAAAATAAAAATAGTACGCATTGAAATTTCAATAAAATAAATGGTAAACAAATGTGGTGGGTGTTACTATAACTTCAACGCAAAATTTAACATTTTGGTATAATATTTAAGAATCTGGACACCAATTTAGCAACTAAACTTTACGACGAGGTTTTTTTATTAAAGAAAAGGGGCTCGGAAGAGACTTTGTCATGAAATCCACACGAAACAATAAACACCAGTATCATTAGAACTTAAAACGAGATATTTACCATGTTTATTATTACTTAAAAAAAAACTGTGCTACCTACTACTGAGAACCATTCAAATGAGTGCCATCCGTGAAACAGTTTTCATCAGGGCTTGTTAACGTTACCAAATTCACACTATAAGTATCGTTAAGTAACGTTATTTTCATAAAGTTAATATTTTAACGGTAAAACGGGTAACGATACTTTGGTATCGAATCTATAAAATAACGTTACCAATTAACGTTACTAGTATCGATACTTTTACATACATACATACATAGAATCACGCCTTTTTCCCATGGGGGTAGGCAGAAACCACGGAACGCCACCTGCTACGATCTCTACACACTTCTTTTGCCTCGTTTAGGTTCATAAAATTGGTCATACACACACGCCGGTTGCGAGTACTACGCACCTGACCTTTCTGAAGAATATCACTAATAAGGTCCCTATATGTCCTCCTAGGGCGTCCCCTCCCGGTGTTTCCACTCACATCTGCCTTGTAAATACCTTTTGTGAGCCGACCTTCATTCATCCTCTCAACATGACCAAACCATCTAAGCATACTTTTTTCAATTTTTGTCACTACATCTTCTTTTACACCACACCGTTCTCTTATCACATCGTTACCTAATGAGTTGTTGTCAACCTGCGCAACCTAAGCGGCACGCCATGGGCGGCGGCGCTCTACGGCAACATCGCCAATCAAACGGTGCAAATGCAACTTCAATAATGTAGACGAAAGAAAGAGATGAAAGAAAATAAATAAAAAATTAACGGTACTCAGTTACCGGTAAAACGTATGCCAAGTATCGTTACCAAGCATTACGTGACCTCTACTAATAACGTTATCTTCGTCCGATGAAAGTAACGATACCAAATTTTTAACGTTATTCAAAGCCCTGGTTTTTATTCAAAAGTGAAGCGTTTTTGTGTTTTATTGACGGTAAGTGTTATTTTTAAGTGCAATGAATGATTTTCAAGGTGATATAGAGTATTATTATAATGGTAATTAATTACCCTTAAAACTTTACAAAAGTGTAAGATTTAGAAGATGAAATACAAAATCAAACGTTAGCAACACTCGTTGATTGTCGTCACATGACATACTACAAATTTCAGATATTCTCTCTGAAAACAACAGCTTGATGGTGGTGTTATTTCTGTTTCTTGAAACATTTCATAAATAAGATACATTTGCTGTTGTTTGTAATTATTCTTTTTGATTTCAGATTGAATTGCAACTGAACTGCCTAAGATGAACCCGACTAATAAACTTGCATAAATGTATACGACATGTGTATTCAGGACCGCGAAAATCACGGAAAAAAGTGCAAGCTGTATTGAAAAGACATCATGGAAGTTCTTTTAGTGATCTATAGTGAGTAAATTAGATTCCCATAAGATTTCGAATCAGATTTACGTGAGTGGAGGTTATTTGATACTCGTTGGTTCGTGTTGTAGTCTTCGTTTACAGCCATTTTTCCTTGCAGCCGAAAGCAAGCGAAGGAACAACAAGCATGCAAGCATGGCGTAACAAGAAACAGAAGGTAGTGGAAGAAACCGCGGTTTGCCCTGTTGTATTTAGGTACCTACAGACCTATCAATATTTTTCTGTCTCTCAACACTGTTTTTTTAACATATCTTTTATTTCAGTCCACATTCAACTCAAGATCGTCATCAGCTGTCCAACCTTTCGACAGCTTAAGATACGCCCTAAACCTATTCGCGTGGTATACCAGAAATTCGATACGAAGCCATAGCCTGCAGCTCTAGCTTCAATACAGTTGAATCTGTTACAGAGCAAGTAGAGACTGTTGATTTTGATTGGCCACAACCCGATTCAGAGACTGAAGCTTATCAACTAACTGTGGAAAGAACATCAAGTGACAACTTATCAGGTTTGGTAGGGTACCGTATTGTTGACTTGAAGAAGGTCATATGGTCACAACTTTGATTCTTCATCTGGAATGGTAAGTCCCAACTTGATACCATATTTTTGTGTTCATTACATTAGTACGCTTTTGCTTGTTTGTTGTGATGAAGTTTATGTTTGACAATACCAAAGTACAACATATTTTACACAATGTTCAGTGTAACAAATATCATTATTTCTTGGTATGTATGTATAAAAATAATGTATTTCTTGGATTGTTTCTTTTTAACAGCTATTATTATTTTGATTCTAGGTCCAGGGTCAATTGCGAATTACCAAAATGAATAAATGTTACTTCATTTGCTTTATATCTGTCACCCAACCATTGACTGTCATAGAAGTTAACCGGGATGAGGAAGTTATCAACGCTATGATGCCGAAGTTGGTAACATTTTTTAAAACGTGTACTGCCAGAAATTATATTGAGAAGAGTTGAGAAAAATGCTAAATGTCTAGACATCAAGGAATTAAAAGGTATAAAAATATAAGTCTTACTCATTTCCTAACTTATTCCGCAGGTCTCTGAGGTGTGGGTTCAGTAAGAATAGTCTAACAAAACTGTGTAAATTCATTTGTTGCAGCGAAAACTGCGTCTTCCAGCATTTGATTCAGATCGCACGGAAATTATATAAATGGAAGTAAAAAGTGACAAGCAGAAGACTGATACGGCGCGGCGGCGGCGGCGACTGCAAAAAGTAGCGCGTAGAAAAGAAGATATTTTATTATAATATTTATAAGTATCTTTGTATGGTGGTACGAGTCGATGGTTCGAATCCAAGCCGGCACTTTGCTGAGTGTAAATTATTTCATCACCACAGTTCAGAGGAGGCCTGAGTCTCAGCAGTGGGAACATTATAGAATAATTAATAAGCTATTTTTGCACGTAGCGATGTATAGTTTGTGTTATTTTGTTAGTTCATAAGATTTTTCTGTGTAGATAAGTTTCACTCATGTATTTAGGTACCAGCCTAACAATTCAATTGTAAAAGAATATTTATTGCAGTTCAAAATTGTATCATAAGTAGGTATTCTTGAAACATTAATAAATGTTATGGTTAGCTAGCAACCCCTTTGTGTTGTTATGTAAGATACATGTGCCGTTATATATAGTTACGTATGATGTTATTTATATTGTAATCTACATACATAATTCTTTCTAATACTAAATTAAAAATCATAATTGTAAATATCAAAATATTTAAAAAAGTATGTTATCTTTGTATGGTGGTATGACTCGATGGTTTGAATCCAAACGGAAACTATCTAAGTAAATGTAGTGAGAGTAAATAAAACATTATTTTTATGAAAATATTAACCCCTTTTTACTAAATAAATATTATTAATTTATAGTAGGGTACAATAAAAAGCTTTACAATGTAATAAATAGTCTTTTATTTATTTAGTACACGTCACTATTTACACTTCCATTCCTTCTTCTGCCTTACATTTCTTCCCGTGGGTGTCGTAAAAGGCGACTAAGGGATTTACTAGAGAATGGGCAGCAGCGTTCTCTATGCATTTTACCATCACACTGCGATCGCCAACCCGCTTGCCAAGCGTGGTGATTATGGCAAAGCCCCCCAAATAGGGGGAGGCCTATATCCAGCAGTGGACGTCTTGCGGCTGAGATGATGACTATTTACACATTACAATTTAGGTTCAGTCACATTACTACAACTTATAGGGACAGTGTACCTATATTAATTTCATTTTAAACTGTTTGAATAAAACGACATCTAGTGGTGTCGAAAGTTACTACTATTTACTTTGCATGTGTGTGTAAAGAGTAAAGTCAAGCGGCTAAATCTTTAGAATGTACAAATCTTTGTATGAGACCAGTTAACAAGCACAGTGACTATCTAAAAAAATCAAGTTAATGCCCTAGGTTTCGCATATAATAAAGTTATCTATTAAAGATTTCTAAGTTAGGCGTAAAAATTGAAAATGTTCCAAATTGTGGATCTAGCGCCATCTAGCGACAAAATGGCATCTGAGATAATCATCCATCCACCTTAACTAAAAAGAAGGAGAAAACAGCCAAATGAGACAAAAAATATGCTTTGAATTTATTTTAAATGACAAAAAAAAATCTTCCAAATTATTATTTTTTTACCGAATGATTACTCGCGCTGCCGCAGATGGCCGGCGCTGATTTTTTTTTTCGTGGATAGAGAATGACCCTAGCTATCATATACTCACGCCACACACCCAACATATTAGTACAATTGAAGAAAAAAAAATTAAACGTGATTCGCTCCATACAAAAAAATCTAATAAATTTTTTTCAAGACAAACTATCAACTTTAGAAGAAATTTTATAAGAATAAAAGTTGTCAGGAATATTATAACACGTCATATAAAAAAAAATCGCATCGATATGGTAACTTTGTTGCCTAAGTCCACTAATTTTCAGTATGGGCCCACTGTGCGACGTCCCAGACCATGACCACAGTGATTAGTAACGGGTGATTCATTTAGAGGTACTTTATACAAAATTAAACATTAATATAAAATATCGTTTTATTCTGGTTATCTTTATCATTAATGATACAAAAGAACCATTCCTTACATTCACTATTTTTAGATTATTTCTTTCAAATATTGGCTGTAACTGCGGTTAACATGGGCCATTCTGAAGTTCCAATTATTATGTATGATTCGAGTGGTATATGGCGAATAACGCGAGGAATACTGGGTTCCAGTTCATTTTTCGTACCCGGCTCGGCCATGTAGACTTCAGACTTTACATTACCCCAAAGCAATATAGCAAGTCTAGAGATGTATGTAATATCACACGATCTACGCAGCTAATTCACTAGTCAAAAAAAAATTAAATACTTAGCATATTAGCTTAGCAACTAGCATGCTCGAGCATGCACGAGCATCTGCCGCGCGCCGCTGCCCGTGCTCAGTGTTGCCGCAGCGAGAAAATTGTCTGGACGGGCGTGTGTTTACTACCTACGGGCGGCGCGGCCGGCGTCAGGTGGAAATCATGGACGAAGAAAAGATGATCGATTTGTTGTACATTACAGGATAATTTTATAACCAGTGCGCAAATTTTTTTTGGTGGTTCAGTATCAGTAATAGAACACATTTCAACAATTTTTTCAATACGATTTTTTTTTAAACAGTACCAGACCTTAAATCAGTAAACTGTGGACACCCTACCTTTGATTAAAATAAAACTAATAGATATGTAACGTTCTTACGTTAGGTATTCAAACAGTGACTCTTATACGTACACAGACACATTTACTCACACAAACAATCGTTATTATTACACACCAACAAAGAAAGAGATAGAATAATGCACAAAGGTGGCGTGCGACCAAGACGGAGCATCACCGCTCTTCGAGAAACGCACGTCACGCCGAGCGACGACGCGACGCGGCGCCCTTTTCTAGCCGGACGTGTCGCACACTAACGCATTGTATATTTCTATCCCGCTCTACAAAATGGCGAACAAATTCGAACGGGTACAAATTTATTTGATCAAATCTTAAAAAAATAATAAGAAAAATGTACTTATGAGTGAAATGTGATGCCGAGTGATTTATTTTTTCTTTTAGACTGGTTCATGCACCCAGTGAAGGCACACGAAGGCATTGTTTTTCTTTTTAGTGCGTTACTAGCGTATTGGAATATACACGCACGCACGTCTCAATCGAAAGCTAGTCGTATTGCGACTGAGAACAATTAGGCGCCTGGGACCTAATTTATGCGGTCCATGCGCTATCGTCTAGTGACACATCTTCTAGTTTTATTTTAATCATAGCACCCTACATATTTCGTAATACTATTTTCGATCAATAGTAATAGGTCAGTAACCGCGACGGCGTAGGTACTTCGAAATTCTTAGAATTTTGACCGATTGAACAGGTGGTCGGTCGTTCACCTTCGCTGCCGCGCTGGCGCCGCGCGCAAGTTACCATAAAAACCCGTTTCAAAATAGACATCTTTCGTTAATGATAACTTAATTTTTTTGTACTAAGATATATCAAAATAAAAATTGCATGGTTATTATAACTCGTTTAAGTTTCATTTGTTAAAATTTGCGCACTGGATAAAAAATTACCTTGTATATCGAGTCCAACATACAGCGATCGGATGTTGAAAGCCAATGCTTGGGAAAGAATATCTCAAAAAATGGGAAAAGCTATTTTACCAAATTCTAATACAATGTGTAATATTCGCCTAAGGTACATTTTTCTTTTTTGTGGGTCATCATCAAATGACGTCCCCCGCTCTTGGGCGGAACGGGAGGGCGTGTCAGACTTTTACTGACTAAAACCCACCCGTGTTCGTTCAGTTCCACATGTGCCAGGGCCACGGTATCTCTTTCGAACAAATCTCGCGACCCTGGCAGGTGTCTATGGTTCTGACTTTCTGAGTCGAATCAAGCTAAGTAAAAAAAAAAGGCAAATTTTTCCCGCCTCATTTCTTCTACCTGTACCTGTTCTTCTCATTTTATGACATCATATTTTATTTACATATTCTTCAATGTTCCTCTTCCTCTAACAAAAGGGCGATAATTACTAAGTCCCCAATCATCTATTGAACACGCCTGCCAACGTCGGATTTTGCCATTAAACTGCACGCCCGCCTGACAACCCAGAGCATTTTCAACGGAGCTTGCTCACGGAGGCGCGAGCATGCCGCCTGCATACTCGAGCAGTCCAAATTCTGCTCGAGCATGCGCGAGCATTTTGCAGTTCGGCATGCGCTGACCCTAAATGAATCACGTATTAAACCTACGTCCACGACGCAAGATTAGAAGGGAATGACTTGTTGAAACAGGCAAAGGCCTAATTACTAACTATTGGTCGCGACTTCGTCTGCGTGTATTGTGTATTTCATGATTTTTAAATCATCCAGGACGAAAAAAACCAAGGTTCTTCTCCAGGTCCCAGGCTACTTATCTGATAAATTTCATAACGAGCGGTTCAGTGGTTCAGTCCTGAAATCTCAAAATACAGACCGTTACTTTCGCATATATAATAAGTACTAGCTTTTGCCAGCGGCTTCGCCCGCGTGGAGGGCGGAAATTATCCCGCGGGAACGTACTACCGGGATAAAAAGTACCCTATGTGTTAATCCAGGTTATAAACTATGTGTGCTAAATTTCATGTAAATCCGATCAGTACTTTTTCACTCACAAACTTTCACATTTATAATGTATTTATTATTTATTGTTTAGCCTGTACTATCCCACTGCTGGGCAAAGACCTCCCCCAATTCCTTCCAGGAACTCTTGTCCCTGTGTCCTTTATTATATTAGTAGGATTTAAATCGAAGGATTTGTTACTTAATGTTTTAGGTCTAAGTCTGTTAATATGACCAATAAAGACCACTGTGATTATAAACAACGACTAGGAGCAAAATTAAAAGGAAGTAAAAAACAAACAAAAGTTATATAACGAAACTAACCTGTAGTCAGTACTTTTTTAACGTCAAAATTACCTACATAAGACAGCCCCCAAAAAGCCCACCGTTCACCACTTCTTAGTGCTTTAGCTGGGAAGAAGTGGCGCAGCAAACTCCCCAGCAGCACAGCTGTCTGTTAAGTTAGAAGAACTTGATTTTACAGATTTTTTATTACGAAAAACAAAACATAAATGAAATTATTTACCATATGTCGGCTAGCTCGCTAGTATATCTACAAACAGTGACTAGCTTGTTGAAATATAACAAAAGCTTTATTATTTAACCACCAATTACGCCCAAAGAGCAAAACTGATACGTCAAGACAGTCACTAACTCTAAACGAATGCCTATACACGATCCTTGTAGCAACTAGATCCCAAATACGTTCTAACGAGAGTTTCCACTACAGCCTAGCGATTCATAATTAAATAAAACCTTAATCTGCGCGACCTCATCTCGGGCGGGCGACATTCCTGCAGGAATTTAATATAACGCCGACAGCGCCCGGTGCATTCCACTGTCGAAGCGTCGAGAACATTTCAATAAAGTATTCGTACTTATAAATATAATATGGATCCTCTGTACATATTGTCACGTAGGGTTTTGAGTTAGTTACTAGTGCGGACACCCGAATTTGTCTGCATTGAGTTATAATGTACTACGTACTTTGTCTGTTTATTTCTGGCTTAGCTAAATCCTCATAAACATACTCTCTAAACCTATGACGAGATAGCAGATGGTAGTAGAACTGGAACCCAATAATGTGACCCACTGTTAATTTAAGAACGCCCGATGATATTATAAATACATACATAAACTCACGCCGTCTTTACCCTAGGGGTTAGGCAGTAACTACGGAACGCCACCTGGTACGATCCATACATAGGTACATACCTACTCCTTTAGCCTCGTTTAAGTTCATACATCTGGTCATACACACACGACGGTTGCGAATACTACGCACCAGACCTCCTAGCTAGGGCGTCCCCTCCCGGCGTTTCCACTCACATCTGCCTTGTAAATACCTTTTGTAAGCCGTCCTTTATTCATCCTCTCAACATGACCAAATCTCTAAGCATACTCTTTTAAATTTTTGTCACTACTTCTTTTAAACCGCACGTAGTCTTATCACATCTTTCCTTAGCCTATGATTCATAGTCACACCTCACATACTTCGCAAGGAACGCATTCTCTCATTCTCCACAGCATTTATTTTGCTCTCATGCTTCTTGTGACACACCCAACATTCACTTCCATACGTAAGTGTAGGTACCAGCACACCATTGTGCATTGTGAACAGCCAGTCGAGCCTTTTCGGACGTCAACTGGTTGGTCACAATCGCATGTATCGCACCATTTACTTTATTTCCCGCATTTAGTCTCCTTTCCACATCTTCCGTGTAAATTAACAGCTTTAACGAGACGTTACTTGTTTTCTTGTCCCAATCCGTTCTGGTTTCCTTCCATAGTAAGTAAATATTATATTTTAGTTAGCCATTCGTTCAGCAGATCAAGTTAGTTTTGTGTTATGATGACCGACCGTTATAATGTTATGAGTGGATTTATTGCTATAAAATAGACATGGTGTCTGCGTATATAGTTAAGTGTTTACTGTTATTAATATAGATTAGAAAAAGTAATGTGCTAATAACCGAACAATGCGGACAGCTATAGGTATGTTACGTTTTTGACCGAGCTAATGAAATTGTCCAATTTAAATACTTGTTGCATATTTTGCAAATATGATGTGCATATATCGCGGGCGCTGCCTGTGATTCCTATATTATTTAATTTCTGGGTGAGCATTTGATGACTTACTGTATCAAAAGCTTTTTACAAATCAATAGAGATTCCTAAAACGCGTCGTTTTTTGAAGTAATCCAGATCTTTGTAAATATAAATACATAGATGAACGGTCGATCGGATCGATTACAATATGCATTTAATCTCATCCAGAGGGGTAATTGCAGAACTTTTTATCGGTAGGAATTGGTTTAATATTCATAGGTAAACAACATTCATTGCGTTATTTACCTTGCTGAGCCGACAATTTATTCGAACTTATGACGCAATGGTTTAGAAATAATCTTCAATCCCATTCAGATTCTGATAAATTGTGTGTTTCGCAATTAGGGTGCAGTTTGCCAGTTTTCCAGATGCTACGTAAGTTGGTATAGAATAATCTTAACGAGGACGGGTGAAGTTCTAATGATAAAACTCAAACTTGAGTTAATCTAAATCTGAGAGCGCAAAAAATGCTAATTTCTTTCTTAATCTCAGTACTGTTATCAGTTCTGTGCTTGACTTCTCTTTACGGTTCAAGAGACTGATTCGGTTTGTGCGGGGCCAGATTACACCAACACAGCCCTTATATTTTATAGAATAAGTGCTGTAAAAACATTTCTCTCCGTCTGTACCAAGCCTTTCGCTTGTTCCCCTCGATTGTACCACAGCCGACATACCGACGCTTCCCTCAAATAATTTGAATAGCTATATATCCTACAGACCTAGCTGGGAACCTCAAGTTACCCCTCATTGTCTCCCTGGCTGCGGACCGGAGCAGACCAGTCCAGGAGTGATGTACTAAAAAATGTACTAGTGGTTCAAAATGGCTCTTAAGTGTATAGTTACGATTTTGTCGTTGTTTGTGTGTTCACATTTTACGTATACTATTAACAAAAATGGTGGTAAGTCTTTTATTTCTTGACCTTTCAGTCTTAGCGCGATTACACAGGGTCCTGAGTTCGATTCCTATCAAGTTTTATACAGCATGTAACATAATTAACGCAAGTCCTCATATACCCTAATTAGAATATTGAGTTAAAACCATAAAACATTGACCAAAACATTTTTTTAAAGCAAAATTTTATTAAAAAGAAAGTCGTATTGAACCTAGCGTTACTTTAGTCATAATGCCTTACAATATGGCTTAATTAGGTCAATCGACGGTAGGTATGACAAAAATATTTTTTTAAAATATCTGCTAAAGTTTCTGAAATGGAATAAAAAAAAAATGATTTTTTTTTCTCCCCCAGACCAAAGGATAGCTGAATCTGAGTCAGTTCTGGATCCAAATGGCGCATTCTTATTGAAATGGCGAATTGATTACTCCATCCGGAAAATTCAATTTCAAATAGTGATATCAGACAAAGCTCCAACATTCTACTGGTTCGCTCTAGGATTCTCTGATAGAGGAAACTTGAATAACTCCGATGTCTGCCTATTTTGGACTGATTATAAACGAAAACATCATTTTGAGGTACTTACATAATTATATATTTTATTAATAATAAATCCATTATTTTACAACATAACATATTTTGACCGGGATAGGTTTAAAACCTTTTAATCTACTTAAGTTTAAGACTTCAATCAACTCAGCCTATCGCAGTCCACTGCTGGACATAGGCCTCTCCCATGCTGCGCCACAACACCCTATCCTCCGCCTTCCGCATCCAGTCTGTCCCAGCCACCTTTTTAGTTTAAGACTTAAAGTAGGTTAAAAGATTAATTTAACAGTCTCCGGCAAATGGACATGCAGTGTAACAGGCCCATCGCTTCGAAATTTAAATCCGTTTAAAAACTTAAACGGATTTAAATTACGAAGCGATTGGATTATTCTAGAAATATTTAAACTGAATCATCATCGCCATCATTATCAGCCTTCTTCCTCCCATTGCTGAGAATTGGCCTCCGCCCTTTAGTGCCACTTCCCTGGTCTGTGCGACTCAAAGAGAATAAAACCACTAGAGAGCGTATAGGCCGATTTCTGCTTAGCACACGACTCACCACTGCGGGCCGGGGGACGAGGAAGAACGTGCGGCTGCAATTGGTCAATTCAAGGTCAAGTTGCGTAGGTATGCCCATCGTAGGGCTGCTCTACTTCATTAAGGGAAAATAGTCGATATCGATAAAATGGATTTTAAAATTGTGATAAATACTCAATTAAAGTCAAAGAAATCATATTTAATCAAAATCAATCACTAATAAAATGAAAACTAGAGAATCCAAGAACAAAACTTTCGCCACTATCATATTCGACGAAATAGCAATCAGAAACGGTGTCGAATATGATCCCCAAGGCAGAAGGTACTATGGCCACGGTAGTTTTGGCGCCAGTTTACAAACGGATTGTCAAGACGAAGCTAAAGAAGCCACAGTATTTCAATTCAATAAAATTTTCATTCATTTTAATTTAAATTTTCGATAAAGACTTTCAGCTATTAAAGGAAACAGCACTAATTTTTACGATACAAATACAAAGTGAAAGTAAGGGATAGATGCATTAGAATTGTCTAATGAAAGAACGAGACTTTTCCAAAAGACATCAACGCGGGACTCACACAGTGTGCTGGTTTACCCAACCACCATTTTAAATAGACCCCTACGGTGGATCATAATCTGATTAAATCACAATAATTTTTCGTACTGTTTATTTACTGATGAAAAGTTATGCGATCATTTTTGTAACTAGAAGTCTTGGAATGTTTCTCACACCACTTCACCGCGCATGAAGGTATTTTGGTGCGTTATAATTGCATATTTAGTTATATTATTTGCAATAATTTAGCGTGCACAGAGGTCTAACAATTGGTCACAACTAAAATGGCTACTTGAACCGCAGCCTATGCATAGGCGACAAAATACTAATAGTTTTCGAGCGTCGGGGCACTGTATGCGCAGTCAAGTGGTTATATAGTCTTTGGTGCGACTCTTATCCAGCATAGCTGTTCACAACCAATCGATACCGTTCCGGGTCGAATCGAACATCAGTCTTAGCGAAGGAGTCTTCTAAACGACAAATCCGAAACCCGAAAATTTTGACAGTTTAAACCAAGAAGACGACCTCTATTCTTTCTAAAGCTACTTGCGGTTGGGGGCTAGACAAATCAGTGGCCCTAGTGTGAGTTTATTTTAACCATCTCTACTACACGCATCGACCAAGTTCGGCGCTCTGATTGGCCCTTCACCAATCCAGGGCCAATCGGAGTTCCGAACGCGGTCGATGCGATAAGTCGAGATGGTTAAAATAAATAACAAATTTTCTGTTACCAGTGGCCCTAATTCATACTAGATCCACTGGTAACAGAAAATGTGTTATTTTGTATTCGAACCTGTAGTGCTATTCTGTAAAAATCTCACCGTGATAACTTGGGTGAAGTGAGCTTAAAGTGAGGTGTCATTAGTGTTAATCCCTAACATTAGATGAACTGACAGCTCACTTTTAGGTCACTTCACCTAAGATCTCACGGTGACATTTTAACAGAATAGATCGGCTGTCAAATGGTTGTGAATAGGTGGTGTGGTGGTGTGTAGGTGGTACGTTTCTATGCAAGTCTACCCCACAATCATCTGCAGCCTCTGAAGGTCGTCCAACCACCTGGCAGTTGTGGTCTGCCAACGCTCAATTTTAACTTATTCATACTAAATCTTGCAGGACATGTACGCAGACAACGCAGGCAAATTATTGCGGGACGCTAAACAAGATTGCGACTCGTTCTATATAGATCCTGAGGCTCAAAGCTTGGTGTTTGAGAGGTTCTTCGACACTTGTGATGGTGACGACTATATTATTGAGGTAAATTAAAGAGTAATCGGAAATCCGCATCTGGTACCTAATTGCGTAACACACCAACAGTAGGAATAGCTTTAATTTTGACAGTTCAACAACATTTACTGCGTTATTTAAGTTGTTAAGTAGACGAATTTTTCGAACATATGATGTAATGGATTAGCCTTATGGCTGTAATGGATTAGCCTTATGGCTAATCCATTACTTCATATGTTCGAAAAATTCGTCCTTCAAATCGATTAAACTTTTGATTAATAGCATCCTACGTAGTTAATAGAGTGCTGGATTTATTGACCCAATCAAATACTCGCTGTGAATTTTTTGTGACATGTTTTTGAAAGACAAACAGAATACGATCAATTCAAAATCAATATACTAGTGTATTGATTCAGTGTTTCTTTGAAAAATATTTAGAACATCGTTTCCAAAACGATTTCGTTAAAGACTTGACCCGATGCGCCCCACTGCCTTTAAAAATATTTTCGCTATTGCAATCAGAAGGACAATAATTTTCGTAATCAAAAACGTAAAAAAAATTGTCGCAGTTCCATCTCGGCGACAATGAAATGTCAAAAATATATAGAAACTCGAGGTATTTTTGACAGACTGAGACTGTGATCAGACTGAACGTTCTAGAATTAGCCTGATAGGCAGTTGAAAAAAATACATATCATGCTATGGTTCGGAAAATTTATTAAATTATTTCGTTTACAGGAAGGCACAGTCCACATAGTTTGGGCTCACGGCAACGACAAGTTATTCTCATCCAAAGGTCTCTGCTTAACCTGTACCCCATCTCAGGATCATGGCTTCATCAGAGTCCGCCTCTTCACTCCCATAGGAAACCAGAGAGTCGGCGATGCGTACCAACTACGAGTTACTAACAAGAACTTGAAAATCCCTGGTGGTGATACCACTTACTGGTGCCAAGTGGTCAAACTCCCGGATTTCATTACCAAGAAAGTTCATCATATTATTGAGGTAAAAAATTAGAGGTGTAATTTAATTTATTGAGACCAAATACACGAAACTTCATAGACGTGACGTGATAGGATATCTAATGATGATAAACCTTTCCCCCCTCCCTCCTTACGGTGGCCGCTGGTAGTATGTATATGATCAAATATGTTCACCCTCTCATCATGAGTGTAAGGTTTTTCAGAAAACGTAATTTTACCTTGTCTGTCTAAGTAACTTCTAAGTTCTACCTAGTCCCAGGGTATTGTGTCAGGGTCATGGAATTGTTCGAAAGAGTTACCTAACCCTGGGCCCCTGCACAGACAACTGTAGGATCACGGGTGGGTTTTTAACCGACGAAAAAAAACGGAGGAGGTTATCAATTCGACGCGTATATTTTTTTTTTTGTTTGTTTTTTTTTTTATGTATGACCACGCATAACTTTTTACATAGTAGTCCGATTGTGATAATTCTTTTTTTATTGGAAAGGGTATACTCCGAGGGTGGTCCCATATAAATTTGGAAAACAAAATCAAACCCTAAGGGTCAGAAAACAGGGGATGATTGATTGTTCACTCAGTGATTGTACCTAATGTATTACCACGCATAACTTTATACAGAGTAGTCCGATTTTGATCATTCTTTTTTAATTGGATAGGTTATACCTTGCCAAGTATTATTAGTACATTAAAACCACAAAAAATTGTAAAATAAAAACTTTTTAACAAAAAATTAAACCGGCGGCGCTGAAAAATCAATGAACAAAGATCACTCAAAGCGCCGTCTCAAACTTTTAAGGTTTATTATTTTTTGCTTTTCAGTTTTTCGGCGGTTTAATTTTTTGTTAAAAAGTTTTTAGTTAGTACAAGT
The DNA here is from genome assembly GCA_947507805.1 of Aporophyla nigra. Classification (NCBI taxonomy): domain Eukaryota; kingdom Metazoa; phylum Arthropoda; class Insecta; order Lepidoptera; family Noctuidae; genus Aporophyla; species Aporophyla nigra. The sequence goes on from OX382305.1 coordinate 7,380,480, forward strand.
CTGACACGCCTTCCTGCTCCGCCCAGAAGGGGAGAAGTCATTTGATGATCTCCCACAATAAAAGGGTATTCTGTGTGAGTACCCATAATGAATCACCTTAGTCAAACACATTTGAATTGTCCTTGAAATAAAACTACTTCACTGTATTTTTGCGTTAGCAAAAATTTCAAACATCTTTGGCCCAAAATTCAGCCGCTCAAACTCCACTTCCTGACGCAGTCATAAGATCATCAGATGAACAGATCACAGGGCGTGCGGTGCAGGAGTCGTCCGTGAACCCACTTCTGTGGAGATTGTCTTTTCTCCGGCCGACTTAGGTTCTACTCTATTTAGAGAAATGTAAAGGCAAATATTCTGACGATTTGTTACACATTCTAGTTTGAATCCACCATCTCAAAAGGCAACGAAGGATTAGTCCATCATATGGAAGTGTTTCACTGCGATGCCGATCCCAAGAAGGAGATACCACTGTATGAAGGGAATTGCTTCGCTCCGAACCGACCTGAAATTACTAAAACATGTTCAAAGGTAAGATATCGTTAGCTTAGGCCTTAAAAAGAAAACAAAAAGGTTTTTACTTAAGAAATAAACAAAAATCAGAGATGTTTTGAAATAAATGCTTGTGGAAAAGGAGAATCAGGCTATCGTTTAAGCATTTTTGACTGGCCTGTTAGTCTAGTGGTTAGTGACCCTGACTGCAAAGACTGAGGTCGTGGGTTCGATTCCCACCCAGGACAAATCTTTGTGTGATGAGCACAATCATTTGTTCTGTGTCTGGGTGTAAATTATCTATAATATGTATGTATTTAGAAATATATAAGTATGTTTATCAGTTGTCTGGTTGCCATAGTACAGGCTCTGCCTAGTTTGGGATCAAATAACGTTGTGTTGGTTGTCCTAAGATATTTATTTATTTATTTATTTATTTATTTTCTACGAGCCATAACCGACCTTAGATGATTTGATGTAGGGACAAAATCATGTTGATATGTTTTAGGTAAAAGCAGCATGGGCAATGGGGGCTCCTCCATTCATATACCCGAAGGAAGCAGGCTTACCTCTTGGCGGACCAAATGCTAACAAATACATAATGCTTGAAGTACACTACAATAACCCGGAAATGAAGTCTGGTGAGTAACAATTAGCTTTGCCCAAATTTCTTGTTCCCCGACCCATTCCATCGTACCCCATCGTCTGTCCGCGCTATTACTTCGTTTTCGTTTAGCGTTCTTAGGATCTTAGAGCCCTAGCGTTATTTTAAGCCTGTAGCCTAACACAAGAATTGGGCTATCAAATCCAAAAGTTTTTTTGAAATTCGACTGATAGTTCCTGAGATTGGCGCGTTCAAAGAAATAAATTATTCCGATTTAAAATTAACCGACTTCAAATATGGGGGAGGTTATGTGTCCCACTGTAGGTATATGTTTTTATCCGATTGGTGCTAGCAGCTAGTGTCACTTACCTACCATTAGATTATCTACTATTTTCTCAACTAACTCAGGATTGGTGTCCAGTCCAAACGGATTTAGAAACCTAGTAGGCAGTTACATAGAAATATTGCAATTAACTTCACTAAATTAATTATAAACTTAATCACAAATTAGAATCTTAATTTCATTAATTGGCAGACAATGCACAGCCGAAACCGCTGTGTCTAGAAGCATGAAATTTTGCACAAGAAGTCCTTAAATGTATAATTCGTTATATGGAGGGTTAGATTATACATTTATACTGTTTATCATTTTTTTCCGAAGGACAATCCCATTGGGCGGACGGCAATGATTAATTATATTTTATTCCTGCCAACAATTGTTTGTTTTATTTCTAGATTGGGTAGACAGCTCAGGTATAGTTCTCCACGTAACAGGCCAAAAACGTAAATTCGATGCCGCTATCATGGAACTCGGACTGGAATACACGGACAAAATGGCGATCCCTGGCAGGCAGAAGGCATTCCCGTTGACGGCTTACTGCATCCCGCAGTGTACTGGCGTGGTATGTGATATGAAGCTATTTCTAGACAAAATTTGTATTATCATGTAAGGTGTATAAACATGTAATATAAATAACGCAAGACTTCATACAGCACAATTAGAGTATTGAGGTAACATTTGATAACAAAGACCAAAACATTTTTAAAGCCAACTCTTAATTACTTTATGCATTTAAAATTGAATCTTGTATTGTTTAAAAATAAAAATGAATTTTCATTGGCTCAATCGGCACTGGGAATGGCAAAAAGCATAATTAAAAAAAAATACAATTTAAAAGTTACTGAAATCGATTAAGATTATGAAAAAGATTAATTAACTACTTTCAGGACTTACTTTTATTCTGTATACACCTTGTATAGGCATTGCCAGGTCAAATGGGTTGGTGTTGCCAGATCAGAGATATAGATTCGATAAAAAAAAAATAACGACAGATTTTATCTAAAAGTTATTAGTTTTAACTTGAGCATTATAGTGTCCAAACACTGCGTGGTTCAAACCCAGTAACTATTACGATAATTCGTTTTAGCCCATAGAAATAGCTAACTAACAAAACATAACTGGCAAGAGAAAACTTTTAGTACTTACACCTCTTTTTTTTTTTTTTTGATCACGAGGTGGAAATCCTCATGGATGTCCTCCGCCCTGGGGTGGGCGGAGGGGTCTGTCAGACTCTTACTGACTAAAACCACCCCGGTATTCCGTCCCACACCTACGTCGGGGACCACGGGAACCAATATGTCTTCCGCGATCCCCGACTAGTACTTACACCTCTGGCCCAACTCTTCGGGAAAAAAACAGGAGGCGTTATATTAATGTTAATATAATTGAAATTAATTCTAAAGTCAGTTTCTTTTGGTGGTTGGTACAACCGGCTAACGCATGGATCTCACTATTTTGAACTTATGGTTTAAGATTTTACTTCGATTCACTTCCCTATTTAAATGCACATTCAATTAAATTCTAGGGTCTACCCTCAGACGGTATCATAGTCTTCGGCAGTCAGCTGCACACGCACTTGGCCGGCGTAGCGGTATGGACGAGGCACTCCAGACAAGGCGTAGAGCTGCCCTACCTCAACAAAGACTTGCACTACTCCACACATTTCCAGGAGATCAGGATCTTGCATCGACCTGTCAAGGTTCTGCCGGTAAGTGAATTTTCATAAGGCTTAATTTAGTCTATCTTTATGCTGTTTATACATGCATATAGCAATAAATAATTAGAAGTTTGTATGCTTCACGAAATCTTGAGTCGTTTTTAAAGCTACTGTTTCGTAGGTATTTTTTTTTTCCGCTGTAGCACCCCCTCGAACCTTCAACGTTTGCACAAGTTCGTTATGATCTGTAAAAACGGCTTGGCAACGTTAACACAGCGGCTACCTGCGTTAACCAGTACCCGATGCGAAAACAACCAATTTATTTGCCATAATGATTCAAAGTACCGATGTCATTGTAGGGTGACTACTTAGAAACGACCTGCATCTACAACACTGAAGACAAAGACAACGCTACGATCGGTGGCCATGCCATCACAGACGAGATGTGCGTCAACTACATGCATTACTACCCTGCCACGCAGCTCGAAGTCTGCAAGAGTGCAGTGTCCAATGCTGCGCTTGAGAGTTACTTCAAATTTGAGAAACGGTAAGTAATAAAAAACGATCACAGGCGACGTGTGTTATCTCTGTCAGGGTCATGGATTGTGTTCGAAAAAGTGACCGTGACCCTGGCACAGGGAAGAGAAGGAACACGGGTGAGTTTTAGTCAATAAAAGTCTGACACGCCCTCCCGCTCCGCCCCGAGCGGGAGAACAATTTGATGATTTTCCACCCAGCAAAAAAAAAATGTGTGTTATCTGGATGCATTACTACTCCACCACGCAACTCGAAGTCTGCAAGAGTGCAGTAAGTTACTTCATGTATGAGAAACGCTAAGCTGCAGTATTTAGTGCCTTAACTATAACTCTTCATAGACGTGATGAGAATCCAATACAAATCAAATAATGGATAACTAATTTCATCATTACTTATGAGTGTCTACTCACTTATTTCCTGATATATGGCCATTTTTTGTGTAAATTAATGCATTACCATCCTGTTTAATTCTTTGTCTCCATTCCAGTTGGGACAACATGTCTATTTCGTACAAAGCACCACCTCGTGCGAACTACCTTTCTATAAAGCCGTGGACACACCTGCGCGCCAACTCGCTGCATGCCCTCTACACCGAGTCTCCTATGTCGATGCAGTGTAACAAGTCTGATGGCAGTCGATTCCAGGTGTGTTGTGGTGGATTGTAGCTTAAGATGAGTACCTATACCGAAATATGTGAAATGCTGGAGAAAAGTCTCCACAATCAAATCATAGCCACACCGGCCGTTCCTTCGTTGGGGATTCCCGCGACCTACACTGTATTGGCAATGGAATTCTTAAGCTTAGGGTTTCTGTTGCCTTTCTTCATTATCGTACCCTCCTGATTTTCAAAATGTATTTTTATCGATAAGTTGTTCTTATTTTATAACATTGAAACTACTCTAGATGGCTTCGAGTGTTGCCACCGTAAAATTCCCGTTTTGGCGTCGTTTGAAGTTTTGTTTTATCAATTCTACGACCATCATGTTCTAATTATAAAATATTTTCTTTTTTTACAGGGAGACTGGGAAGGAATATCGATACCGAAGATCAAGTTACCCCTGCCAGCCGAGAAAAGGGTTTGCCCCGATACGATTATAGAAAAATAGGTGAAATATGTGTATCGTCTTGTATAATTAAGTGAGATGAAGATAGGACCCGTAAACACTGCTATACAGCTTAACGTTCTATAAACTTCTATTTACCGTGATATTTATCATGATTAAATTAAAAGTTCTAATAAAGTCATTTTTGAATTAGTACGTTTTTCTTAATTTTATTTGTAGTAGATATATAAAATTTAATTTGTTCACCATGAAGTGGACTATGAATGTGTACTAACAACCTATGGATACAAAATGTATATTAAATTTAATGAGTGACATTACGCAATAATACATGTAAATGTGCTGTAGATGTTTGAAAATAAATATGAACAACTAGATTACTCGACTCTGTTTATTATTAACCCTAATCCAGAAAAATGGTTCATAAGGTTTCGAAGTGAAACATAGCATCGTAACTTTGAAACGGTCCATATAAAAAAAAAAATAACAAAATAAATGAAATCCCACCAAAATCATTTCATGTGAAGTAGATTGTCAAGACTTAATTACTTATATCGCTTTCACTGTTAAAAAGTTATCCGATCTAATGTAGATCCACGCCCAATTTACATCTTGGTCAAAATGTATGTTCCATTGAACTATTGCATTACGTTAAAGACCATAGTGACTTAATTTCATACCATAAGCCCATAAGAGTATTTGTGCAACAGCCGCGAAACAGCCAAACCATACAATTTAACCAAAATGCAATAAGACATCACATTCAGGCAATACTATAAGCATTGTAGAGTTAGGATCTTGGCTCTACACTCGATCTGATAACTTTTTAACAGTGAAGGCGTAGGCTTAGGCGTGGCCCTGGCATATAGGCAACTGGAGGAACGCTGGTGGGTTTTGTGAATAGAAGACGAATGAACTCATTTCTTATTCAATCCATTCGTGTAATACCACACATCCAAAGTCAAAGCATTTATTTCAAATAGGCACATAAATAGCACTTTTGAACGTTAACAGTTACATTGAACTAAAATTGATTCTAGTCGCCCCTTCCAAAAAGTAGATTCGTGTGGAGTAGAATGGGCAAGAAACTCCACCACTTCTTACTCCACTTCTCTGCTCTTTTGAAATGTTTATCAATATTTTGTATACAATCTTCTAATATATAAAATTCTCGTGTCGCAGTGTTTGTTACCAAACTCCTCCGAAACGGCTTGACCGATTTTTATGAAATTTTGTGTGCATATCGGGTAGGTCTGAGAATCGGCCAACATCTATTTTTCATACCCCTAAATGATAAGGGTGACCCGCCCCTAAATATTTTTTTTATTTTTTTTGACATTTTTTTTACATTTTTTATTTTAATGTGATTTGGCATTAAAAAATACATGCAACTCTAAATTTTCACTCTTTTTCACCGGGTAAAACAACGTTTGCTGGGTCCGCTAGCTATATATAGCTAGTTATATGCTAATTATATGTGAAGACGATCCCTCTTAACATTCTAATCTCACCAGGATAAAAAATAATATTTTTGAATCTAAGTTCAAAAGAATCAAGAAGATCTTAGTTTAAGTTTGCAATTTTTTGATATAATCAAAAATTTCGACCGTGAATTTCTAAACAATTGGTTTATCAGTCGGTTTTTGGACGAAAAACTTTAATTTGACGTAAATTAAATTCTTGACGTTTCACACAAGCGACGGCGACTGACTGACATTTTGTTTTTCTTCCTTCTTGCGAAGTTCTTCTTGTTTATCATTTATTTCGGGGAAAACAATTTGTGTACTGTAACCATGTCTAATGACTACGGATTTAACAGTGATGATTCTCCTAATAAAACAAATTCACATCTACAGTTGCCCAGCCCAATAATTACGCGGCGGAACCGAACAGCATCGACGTAAGTTTATATTGGTGTCGCATTATTAATTAATTAATTAGGTAATTTACTGTAAAATGCTGATTAATAATGGAACTGTCAGAGCTTCATTAAATTCTGTTTTATTTCAGGTCAGAAAGGGCTTTAGGAAACCCTATAGAAAGTGGTAAAATTAAATCTTTTTGCCGAGCGAAGGGTCATGGTTTTGTTATTCCTGAGAGAGGCGGCGAAGATTTATTTGTTCACATCTCTGAGTAAGTATACTTTACGTATTATAAATATATACCTATACGAATAAGTTTATTTTGAACTTTATATGCTACAATTTTTTTACAACAGTTTACGAAGTGGTTAGCCTTGATGAGTAAAAAAGTTCTCAAGTATTCGCAAATTTAAGATATTTTTGAAGCAAACACCATCAATTTTAATATTTCATCACGAATGCCATTTACAACAAATACAATTGTTTCCTGCGACTTTGTTTACAGACTTGATGAATGTAAACCATTAAAAAAGGAGTATAGCAAAAAAATTGGCTCAGGAAATACAAACAACTTCTGCACCATGAGAACATAAATAAATTAACTCATCCATTTACTACGTACCTGTTATACAAGCTTTGTTCCAATTTGAAGCTGATAGCAGACATATTTATACATTTAGAGTGTTTGTGTTAACACATTGTGGAGGTCAAATGTGGGAGTTATTTGTATGTCTTTGTTGTTGACTTGTTTCTGGGTGTTGAATAATTAAGTTCAGTACAATACAAAAGACATGCATTATTTGACTAGACGTCATAACTGAAACATTGTTTCAGGCAGTTATTATGTTCTACTATGCTTTCGTGGACTAATATTATTATACAGTTATCTACCACATACTTCACACTAATATATGTATTTGGTTTCCCTTTCTCCCTAACTCAATCACACACAAACATTCTCATACACACATACACACACAAACGCACACGTGCACACACACACTACTCACTCGTCTATAGTGTACCTTATTAATTCTTTTTTAATTTATGTAGTCTTAGTTTTGTTATTGTACCAACTTTGTATAATTTTGTTGAATTAACAGGCTTTGTATGTTGTTCACATAAATATGGAAGAGGGAGGTTTTCTGCTACAGGTATCTCCATACGTAAAAGAAGGCCTCTACAACTTATTTGTTAAAACCTGTTGATTATGAAATAAAAAAACTTTAAACCTTAAACCTGTCTCTTTTTCACATAGTTACTTAAACCAAGTTTCTGAAATTTGAAATTAGGCTAAATATACTAATTTTTGTTCTTTCAGGCAATGTATTTTTAGTGATGCATGTGCATATGAAGTCTTCCTTTGAATGAACAAAAGCTGCATTCATTACAAAACAATATTGTTATTTTTATTTATTTATAAGGTGCCAGTAACTGACAATAGCCCCATACTAGTTGATACTGTATTAAAGTGTGTATTATGTTGAAAATGTATCCTTTGTGATTAGCATGACAACCTCTACAAGTATTTTTGGAAGTACGATGCATCACTACATAGTATAAAACAAAGTCGCTTCCTTCTGTCTGTCCCTATGTATGCTTAGATCTTTAAAACTACACAACGGGTTTTGATGCGGTTTTTTTTTAATAGATGCAAGAGGAAGGTTTATACGTATAATACGCGGGTGAAGCCGCTGGCTAAAGCTAGTATTTGATATAACATATCTATCTGTATGAAGGCAAGATTAGTTTAAACATTTTAACTATGTATGATTCCACAAGTGACCATAAACATTTTCTTTTGTCTTTTGCAGCATTGAAGGCGAGTATGTACCACTACCAGGCGATGAAGTTATATACCGACTCTGTCCAATCCCCCCCAAGTTTGAAAAGAACCAAGCTGTCCATGTCCGTATTGTCCACTTGACACCTGAGAAGCATCTTAAGTGGGACGAGACGCCACTGTGTTGATCCCTCTGCGACTCTCTCCTCACTCTCTTGAATATCATTTGCAAGGTCCCCCTTGCCCCCCAAATCTCTATTTAGTGTCATATCTTACCCATCTTTTACCATATAAATGTTGTAAAGCCAGTTGTATTAATTTCTAGAATTGTATTACTACTTATACATATTTATAGATATTGTGCCGTATTAAGTAACTGTCGAACAGAATCGAATGCAACTTTGTCAATTGAACAAGTCTAAATCACAATCAATGTATTGGAATTAATGGAAAGAACAAATTCTACTGCTCATTTATTTATAATCAAAGCATTGAAAAGACCAAGGAGTATTCGCGTTTGTATATTGATTGCAAATTGAATTCAGTATTTAAATATAGTGAGAAGCCAACTGGTGGTGCTAAATTTTCGAAGGTTTTTACCATCGTCTTAAGATTTTGATAACCAATGTATTTCACTCAGTGAATGAAAACTGGCTTCTTGCACCAAGAGTAGTAAGCTTTACAGTTGTATGATAGTGAAAATGACTGCATTGTCGACATTATTGGCCTAATTTAAAAAAAACTCATGTATTTTCTGTACTTAAGCATCATGTATCTTCTATATATTAATGATAGGATGTAATGTTGCACAAATACGAAGTGCTGCTGGTTAGTGATGTGTGCAATCTGTTTAAGGAGTGTTATATTGATCACATTGTTGGCAAATGTATAATAATAATCTCATTTTTATTATTCCTATTTCTATAACTATTGTATTTAAGTGAAAAATAATCGCAAGTTATGAACTAGCATTCCACAACTAAAGTATTCTATGTATTTATGCTGAATTCTGTCTATTAGTTGTTATACAAGGTGTAACAGAATAAACGCAAGTTCGGAAAGTAGTTCATAATTAACTCATCATCAGTGTCTAATGTCCCCACTGCTGGGACACAGGCCGCCTCCTCTCAGTGAGAGGGGGTGGGCCATAATCCACCACGCTGCCCAATGCGGGTTGGTAGGTGTCACATCGAGTCGTCTTCGAATTTTTGTTTTAATACATGTCGGTTTCCTTACGATGTTTTCCTTCACCGTTTTGAGAGCAGTGGTGATGAAATAATTTACACATAGTAAAGCGCCTGCTTGGGTTCGAACTCGGGACTTACTACTTGTAAGTCGTGGCTGTTACCACTGGGCCACCACTGCTCGTAATTGACTACTGAATCGATATCAATAAATTTAAATATAGAATAATTTTTCAAAAAGTATGTATTTTGCCATACCTTCTGCCGATTGAGCCAAAGCACACAAACGCAATAAATCTTATTTCAAAGATATAAGATTCAATTTTAAATGCATAAAGTAATGATCACGATTTTCTTAAATATAACAGTAAAATTAAAAAAATGTACTTTGGTCATTGTATTATGCTTTTAACTCAGTACTCTAATTGGGGTGTACGAGGTCTTGCGTTAATTTTGTTGCACATTGTATAATTAAATGTACTATTTTGATACTGTGCTGTCCCAAGCCTGTTCACAGGAAGTATTTTATTAAACCATGTAATCAACGCGTTCGCCATGCTTTTTGTGTTTAGTTTTCTAGCAGTTTTAGAAAATACAGCGAATATATGGAATATGTGTAAGCTATCAGTTTGGTTTTATTGCGTCCTTATTTCAATTTCACCTGATTGAGTGTTACCATGACAGATGGTGTCGCTATCACCGCTCGCTGAGCTCTACGTAATCTGATAACAATTGTTTGCCAATTTTTTTCGAGAAAATGTACTTAGTTAAATAGGTGCGATAAAAGTCTAATAATAATTCTTTTATCACAAGGAACCACCACACCTATTTCATATTACGCTCGTTAATGTAACATTCACATTTGTTCGTTTCTAGTGGAGCAGAGGAGCTTAGATAACCGTTGATATTGGAAAGACCGATATCTTAATAATTAATTTGACCTTCCTCCTATTGGTCGTTGCGTCAGGTGATTTATACTCCGCAGGGGGTCACATTGCGTTCGCCGAATATGGGGTCATGACTCCGATCCCTAAGAATCTAAACGAATGTAATCTTCCAACTGGTTTTAATAAAACTAAATTGTTCGGTTCACATGTATATATTTTATTAGTAAATGTAAAACATAAGGAATAAATAATACAAATGAGCCGTGCAGGCGATTATCTGATCGAACCTATTCAATAGTACATTTATATAAATCAATTAGATACACTTAGAAAGTAAATGCTAATATTATTGATATCCTAGGGTTCATATTGTGATCACACGCTTACCAACTAAACTACACAAAAATGTATTGGAATGTGCATGACACGCCTCGGCTACTCGTACGCATGGCGACAAAATCAAGCTATACGTTTCCAGTATAAACTGACTTCTCATTGTATGAAAAGCCTATACAAGGGGAGGTCAGCTAAAACTGGAAAAGTATAGCTTGATTTAGTGTGTACAGACAATGCGCATGTCATAACACATCGTGTATAAACTAACATATAATAATTATAAAATATCTATACATAAAGGTACATAGACAATTCACAAATTGTTACCTTAGTCTCTTTGCTTAAAGCTTAGTCTCGTGATCATGCGGACTCCATCGTGGGGATCAGACCAGTTTAAAGGCGTGTCGGGCCTGACGCATGCCTCAGTCGTTTACTAAAGACACTAAGGTTTACATGCATACTCCTACTACCTACATTCTACGAACCTCGGCCTTACAGCGTGTTAATCGCGTAACACACTAACAGTAGCAATAAATAGCTTTTATTTTGACAGTTCGATAACATACATTGCGTTTTTTACGTTATTGAGCAGACGAATTTTGCGAACATACAAAGCAATGGATTTGCAAAGTTATTTTTTCAAAATGATTCGGATTGTGATTGATAGTGTGTTACGCAATTAGGTTGCTATTTGTCGATCTCAATAATGATTGATTGTTACACAAAGTGGGTGACTGAAATGTAAAATGAGTAATATGGAAATCGTACTGTAATCTTAGTTCGTCATAGTAGTTGCAAGCAGTCCAAGGTTAATCGACATTGTGACTCAGTTACTCTAAGAATGAACATTCTCATTTGTTTGCAGATTCCTATAGTTTTATTACCTTAACAAATCTACTACGTATTCATAAGTTGCTAAAGGTATTTTCTATGGGGGACTGTGCAACATTTAGAATTTCATATCTAACAATTAGTTTTAAGTCGGCTAATAAGCGCCTAGTGTTGAATGACATTGCTATAATACTCTCCAGTAAACTGTAAAATTATTGATTGTCATCCGTAAGGAAGACTTGTTCTCTCGTCCGTCACTATAGTAAACTGAGCAATGGGCAAGCATGACAGTAAAAAATTCGTTGTAAGTATATATTAAAAGTATAAAAATGCGAGTAGAAAATGTCTTCAAAAGTAAAGAGTTCGGGAAACTGATCAAAAGCTTACTAAAATACGTAGCAATCATGTCAGCTGATGTTTATTTTCAATTTTGTAAGTTCGTAGATGTTCAATCTTTGCCGTTTTCCATGTTTCCATTCTGTAACAAAATAATACTTTCTTTAGACTCCTGCTCCATACCCTCGCCCGTTTTAATTTCCCGATCTGTCCTCCTGCAGATTAATACATTCAGCGTCCATAATATCGGGACAAACAGACTGTTCAAAATGATCTACGCGATAACTACAGCGTAATTCTGAAAGAACTTTATCCAATGGAGATAAAGTTTAATTTTGTTAGTTGTTGAGACAATTTTGAACAGTCTGTTCTTTTCGATATTTATGAAGCTGGCTGTACACGATGTGTCAAAAATATTGACATTGACATGTGTGATCCAACCCGCGTGGTGGATTATGGTGTTCTTCCTCTCACATAGAGCTGGCCTGTATCCCAGCAGTGGGAACATTATAGGCTCAGAATCCTAGGCACTGACCTCCTCCAACTGCGCCAGCTGGTAGTGCCTCTTGCGCAGCGCGGCGAGGCGAGCGCGCTCAGCGTCCAGTGCTGTCTCCAACTTGAGAGAGCGCACTTTACTCTCCATCTCCAAGCGACGAGTGGCTGTCAGCGATAGAGATGACGTGTCCAAAGCCTCTGTTGGTTTAAAATAGTATATAATATAGAGGAGAACACATCACACAACTGTACTCGAAGACGAAGCGTCACCGTGTCGGTCGTTCGGCGGCGAGACTGACAGATGACGTTAAAACCATTGTGGGTAGCATCCTGGATGAGGCTGGCATAGGGACGTTAGGAATGACACAAAAATTGTGAAGTCGGGCTGTTGATAATGATGACACATCATCACACGTGGCTGATTACGGCCGCAGTAACCCGTGATTTAAAAAAAAGTTGTATTACATTTTTGACCCTATCATTACCTGGTTGAATGCCGCAATTACAGATACAATCAAAAGCCATTGTTTCTAGCGTGAATCCACTTTCTAGCATACAACTGGTTACAGGTCAAAATAATGTTTAAATTAAATGAATTGGGCTTTAAAACTTTCAAGTTAGAAAAGTACGTAAATCTGTTATTGCAATGAGATATATAGGATAGCAAGGATATCCACGTACAACCATGGAATCAGTACCTACATGATTCTGAGCCCCCTTGAACGGAAATTTTTCGTCTGGTATTAAAAAAATAATCAGCTGTTCCATATATTTTGACCATTTGGCATTGCATTTTTTTTATGAAACACCATTTTTTTAGATTTTATAGGTAATCTACGAAAATTTCTACGCTAGGTCTAGAATTATTCGTTGAATTTATGATGACAGTTTGCATGTTGTTAGCCCTGGTGGGTAGCATAGCATTGTATACTTTTAATCTGTATTTAATGACCTTCGCAGTGATCTTCAAAAGAAAGTTCGTCTAAATCACGCTTGGAAAACTGCTAACAGGTCGTGTCAATAATCAAATTCAATATCAATATGTTGTATCATCAACCAGAAACGTCAATAACATACCTTGTTCATTGACAAGTGCGGAGCCTGACTTAACAGCCGCTACGAGCGCGCCGGTGGCTGCGGCGACGGACCGGCTGGCCTGCGTGAGGCGCGCCAGGGCGGGAGACTCGGGCGGCGCGCGCGCACGTGAGGCTGCTACGAGCTGCGCTGTGCTGCCCGCTACCTCGTGAGCCGCGGCAGATACGCCCTCCACCTGGCCTGACGCACCCACTGCCTCGTCTGCTGATGTCCTGTTTAAGTTTTAAATGATGTTAAATGTAGGTAGGTATTAATGGTAAATTATTTTAACACGACATAATCTGTTCTCATTTTGTTCGTTTCAATATGAGAAAAGAAAATAGTGGTTACTAGTTTTTGCCCACGGTTTCGCCCGCGTGGATGTCGGGAAATATTCTTCGAAAACAAACTGCTAGGATTTAAAGTACTGTATGTGTAAATCCAAATTACAGGTAAACTATTTGTGTTCCAAATTCCATACAATGCTTACTTACGCAGCAATGTCATGTTTTTTCCAACATCTTTAACAATTATCGTCATATTACAGCCAATTTACACAAAACCTTAATTAAGTATACTTTCTCCTCATGAATCACTTCGGCAGGTTTTGAGTAATTGCTTTCAGATAGACGCGGCGGGGAGACATAATAATATAACATAACCTCTGAGCCTTTGTTTATAATAATTAGTGATAATAAACCGGAATAAAACTATAGTTCAGTCCTACAAGGTGCAGGTAGTATGGTGATTTTTGTGCCAGATGCCCACACATTGTGCTTATTTCAGGACAAACGGTGCACTGGTGAAATGGAATCATTAATATTGTTGGATTAGCAAGATAACAGAAAAGTAAAAACGTTGCTTTAGTTCTGATCCGCTATGAACTACGAAATTTAGAGTAGTGATTTGTTATTTTTCTTCTCTCGGCAATTGCAGCTGTTGTACTGGCGGAATAATCTACATACTACATAGTGGTAAGTTAATTAACAAATCATACTTATAAATGACATACATACAAAAACTGCCACATTGTCCTAGTGATTGTATGCGCAGAAAATACCTTGAAATCTTGGTTATCATTACCAAATCCAGTGCTAGAAAATTTTACACTTTAAACATTCTTTAAAAAGCACCACGTGACGATTGTGCCAGATTTACTCTTCATAACGGACTTTTGTGGGAGAGGCAACACAATGTAGTCTCAGTACAATCACCCATGTCATTAAGTTGGGTAGCCAGCACTCGAAATTTAAATTTTCCTTATCTTTCTATTTTTTTCTAATAACTTCGCGTGAGAAGTCGCGAATCTAATTTAATTTATTTTATTCAACATACAACCTGGCACTGACTTGGAAATTGGAATAAATGTAAGGAAATTTGAATTTCGCTGGCTACCCTGGAGGATTCACCTTAAGATGCGAAAAGTACGGCCACATCCTTTCTGAAAAACAAGCTAGATACAAGAAATATGTACATACACTAGCAGTTTAGCAGCAAATACAACGGCCTTAGCCGCTGAGATAAGTCCCTCGGACCACTGTGGGTTCTTCCGGTACATCTTCTGCCGAGTCTTGGGATCGCCCAGTTCGTTCTGAAGCTTGCGAGCGTCCTGGACCAGGATCTTAACGGCGCCCATTAAAGTGGTACATGCGTCGAGAATTTTGCCGTTCACTTCGAGTTTGACTCCCGTGCCACCGGCTCGGGTTGCTGCTAACATGCTCTGTGGATTTCATTATTATATTAGAAGCGTGATTATGCTGAAATTCTTTCAGAAGACCATGCTATGCCAAGAGATTCAACATAGATCTGACATAGGGTAATGTAGGAAATTATAAAAAATTGTGTTACTTATTGGCCAAAGGTAAAAACTTCTACAACCACCAGTTTAACTTCATATGGTATGACAAAAAACCGGCCAAGTGCGAGTCGGACTCGCGCACCGAGGGTTCCGTACAAACCTGCAGGTATTCACGGTTTATGTATAACGTTTATGTTTATGAAATTAAATGTTTATTTTTTTTTAATTTTTATATTTAAGTTGACTGAATGAAAAGTAAATTGTGGTTTACGATTTATGACGTATTAAAAAAAACTACTTACTAGATCTCGTTCAAACCAATTTTCGGTGGAAGTTTACATGGTAATGTACATCATATACCTATTTTTTTTAGTTTTATCATTCCCTTATTTTAGAACTTACGGGGGGGGGGGGGGGGGGACACATTTTACCACTTTGGAAGTGTCTCTCGCGCAAACTATTCAGTTTAGAAAAAAATGATATTAGAAACTTCTATATCATTTTTGAAGACCTATCCATAGATACCCCACACGTAAGGGTATGAGATTTTTTTTTGCGTTTCAGTTCTATGTATGGGGAACCCCAAATATTATATTATTGTTGTTTTTCTATTTTTGTGTCAAAATCTTAATGCGGTTCACAGAATACATCTACTTACCAAGTTTCAACAGCATAGCTCTTATAGTTTCGGGAAAAAGTGGCTGTGACATACTCGGACAGACAGACAGACATGACGAATCTATAAGGGTTCCGTTTTTTGCCATTTGGCAACGGAACCCTAAAAATGGAGATTGTATAAACCTATTGACTATGGCTAATAATTCTCAGAACAGTTAATTATGTGAATACTATACGACCTTACAGATCGTAAAGTAACAAATTCATATATCATATTCAGCAGATTATTTTAGTTCGATAAACAGTTTGTTTTGAATTTCACTCGTTTGCTTAACGAGTTAGTAAGAGAAAACAAACATTTTATACACATATTTTGCCAATTTATACTTGGTATACTGAGTACTGACCTCAATCTGCGACGCCGCCTCTTCAATGGCCCGATCCATATCAGCGAGCTCATCATCCACACTCCTGGCTCCACTGTTCAGCCGATCAGCGGTCATGGCAGCCGTCATCAAGCTGCGCACTCGACTCCTCGCGTCGGAGCAATGCGAGCTCACTACGGAACCACTCTTGATGGACTCAAGGCATTCCTTTGTAGCCGTCAACATTGAGCGGCATTCGGTGTTCAGTTCTGTAGGATGAATAAGTAGTTTAAGTTGTTGTTGTTGTTGTTCTTCGCTCGCGACTTCGTTCGCGTGAAATTTATAGCTTATCTTACTCCGGAATAATGAAGATTTCCATAGGTGAAAGAACTTTTAAAATCAG
The DNA here is from genome assembly GCA_947507805.1 of Aporophyla nigra. Lineage (NCBI taxonomy): Eukaryota > Metazoa > Arthropoda > Insecta > Lepidoptera > Noctuidae > Aporophyla > Aporophyla nigra. The sequence goes on from OX382305.1 coordinate 7,397,143, forward strand.
TTAAATAGTTTTTGAGTTTATCCATGGCAAACAGTCAAAAGTGTAGATCAATAAAATATCGTGCTGTTTAGAAGATTTGGAGAGCAAGAATTTGCTAGATTTTTACCCGATTTGAAAAAGAGTAGGTTCTCAATTCGTTATATTTTTTTTATTTTTGTTCGTGTGTTTCGAAATATCTCCCGGCAATTTGTGGATTAATTTCGAAAATGATTAAACACAATATTTCTGCGTCGGTTTTGATAAAATGTATCTATCTATTTAATCCACTTTGTGTATCGTGATGATTTTCTAATACTTCCTGTTGTTGTTGATTACATAGCAAGTGGTATACGGATGGGTGTGGAGTAGGTACCATAACTTTAGAATGAAAACTGAAAACCGACTTGTTCGGTTTTGTAAAGTTTTCCGTTTTAAATCTGTGAAATTTAGACATATGCCATGTGGAGAGTTACCCAATGGTGACTTGTCTTTTGCCAAAATTTGCTCTAAAGGAATAAAGCTGAATTGACATAGACTACACATGCGGACATTTTAGTTTTTCTATTCCACGCGGAAATAGCCTTAGTTTGTGTAATGTCAGTATCTAAATGATTAGTTTCTATCATCAGTACAAAAATATACTTTGTACCGCGCACACGTTGTTTGATTTATTAAGCCTGGCAAACCGTTTTTTTTTTTTTTTGGATAGGAAATCATCAAATGACTTCGACGCTTTGGGCGGAGCGGGAGGGCGTGTCAGACTTTTACTGACTAAAACCCACCCGTGTTCCTTCAGTTGCCCATGTGCCAGGGTCACGGTATCTCTTTCGAACAATCACACGACCCCGGCAGGCATCGGTCCTAGCAGACCCCTTCAGTACTGCTGACATCTCTTTGAGGCGCGCGTGGAACACTATGCGCCGTCGAGCCGAGCCTGGTCCTTACCGGGCGGCGAACTACCCATTGCTCGCCACCCGCAAGCTCGCGCCTACGGTGGCCGGGAGTCCGCAATCGACTCCCGGCGCCCGAGCCTGGCAAACCGTTCAGTTTCGTTTAAGAGCTTTTTTCTATACTTACTTTCAGACAGCGCCAAGTCAGTAGACACATTAGACACATCAGCAACATACGCAGACAGCTGCGCAGTGTTATGTGCGGCCGCTATGGCCGACCTGGCTACCGCCTCCTCATTGCCTGACACTTCGGAATGTCTGGCCAGCTCGTCCAGTGCCTTCGCTGCAAGTTCAGCAGCCGCGCCCACGGTGTCGCGCGCATGACCATTCTCGAAGGAAGTTAGGGCTCCGGTGGCGACTTCCAGTGCTGCCTCTCCAGCACATGTTACGAGGCGCGATGTTTCTGTATGACCGACATTTTTGTTGATATCGTTAAGTTTAGGACATAAAATTTTACGAAAAATTGGATTATAACTATAATACAGTGGGGTGATTGTGAGAGCCTTGCTAAAAATCATTTAATGCATAATACATTACGGGATGTAAAATTTTAATTCCAATTTGCAGAAGCAAAAAATACAAGCTCTTTTTATAATAAAATAGTTGGCGAAATTTCACATGTATTTGAAGAAGTTCTATACAAAAATATGTACAATGAAAAAAATACTAACGCAACGCCAACGCCCTCTGCGCCTCTTCCAACTGTCGCTTCACAGCCGTCAAATCTTCTTCAAGCACAGTATTATGTTGCAACAAATCCTGTAATTCACACTCGGCATTCAATCTCTTACTCTCCGCGTGGTCTAGCCTAGTTTCCAGTAACTATACCACCATAGAAGGAACGTAGATAAGTCCGAAGGGTCCAAGCAAGTCCAAGAGCGCAGTAGAATCCATGCACAGCGCGGCAGGTTGCGTAGATGTAGAGGAAAGAAATAAAACATGCAGTTTAGATATACATGCTTACAGTACAGGCAAGGAAGAAGCAAATCAAACAGTGTACGAGCTATCTACAAGACGTGTTTTGTAATATCACTTGAGTTTAAAATTCTGTTTAGAAAACTTTTATCGTAAAAAAACGTAAATACAAAAAGAACATAGGTAAGTACGGACCGCAACCACAAGATACACCAAAACCTTTTAAACACAATGAGAGCTGACACAAAGACAATGATCCACCACCACTTAAACTAAAGGTGTCCGTAAAACAACGCGGTGTATGAACACACATTTCACTCAACGTCACTGATTTCCTAACCTGTCTCTCGTGTTCTCGCTCTGTTATTAAAATTTCCATATCTTCCTTTTCTTTCTGTTTTTCTTTTTGTAATTCTTCCAACTCATCTTTCAGTGTCTGTATATTTGTTTCAGCTTCTGCGATAGTTGCATCCTTCAGAGCAGCTTGTTCATTGAAAGCAGTTTCTTGGTTTTGGATTTTATCACTTAAAGATTGGACCTCAGTTTCTTTTTCTTCTTTCAACTGTTCAAATTCTTCTTTCAATTTACTTATTTCGTTGTTGAGCTCAATCGTTAAAGCTTCTTTCTCAGATTTAACATCTTCATGGTCTTTCATCAAACTATCATGGGCTACCGTGAGTTCCAAAATCCTACTTTCTAAAACCTATTCAAACATAGAATGAATTAAAACAATACTATCTTTAGGGCGTCACATAAAACAACAGACATATACAACACAAACCTCTTTTTCTGAGTTCAATTCACTTGATACTTTTTCTTTCTCTTGCTCTATCTCTGTTTTCTGTTCAGTAAGTTCGTTAATCTTATCATGTAGTTCTCTTAGTTCTTGATTTTTCAAAGTTAAGTTACTTTCATTTCTTTCCACGATTTTTTCATGTTCTTCCCTTAATGAGTATAGTTCATTATTTCCTATTTCCAATTCTGCCTGCGATTCTTTTAACTCGTCTGTAAGTCTGGCGTTGTCATCAGCCAATTGAGTCACTTCTACATTTAAAGCTATAACTTGTCCATCTTTCTCAGCCACCATACTTTTCAAATTAGCAATGATTTCATCCTTACTTTCCGCCACATTTTGTAACTTATGTTTTAGAATCGTAATTTCAGTATTACATTCTTTAAGTTGATCTTCGTACGACGCTTTTTGTTCCTGTAATTGAATATTTGTATCGTTTATAGTAGTCTCGAGCGTAAGGATAGTTTTAGACAAATGTTCGGTTTCAGATTGCTGCCGTTGGCCAAACTCAGATTTCTCTTCAAGCATAGTTTTTAAAAGATCTATTTCTTCATTCTTTTCAGTAATCGTCTTTTGTATCTCCTCTTTTAATTCCATAACTTCTTGATTCTTACTCTCTGTCAAGTCTTTTATCTTATTTTCCAGTTCGGATATTTCCGTCAGCTTTTCCTGCACAGTATTTTGTAACTGTTCTTTCTCGTTTAATACTTCCTGTAATTGTTTACTTAGTTCATTGCCACCTTCTGTTAATTCCGTTTTTAACAATTCTGCTTTCTCCTGATACTGAACTAATTCGTCGATTCTTTCTTGAAGTTTAGAAATCTCAGTGACATTTTCAGTGATTTTACCTTCGTAGTCAATTTTAGTATTTTCTAATTCAAGACGCAACTCTTCAAGTTGCTCTAGACCCTCTTTTATTTTGGATTCTTTTTCACTGATATTATCATCATACTCCTGTGTTTTAGTTGCTAAGTCTTGGCTCAATTTTTGGCATTCCACGCTATACTCGGTTTCGGTACTCGTCATCTTTTGTTGTAAACTATTTATCTCTGATCGTAATTCATTAATGCAGCTATTTAGTTGTGTTACTTCCTAATAAAATCAAGCTATCATGAATTGGTTGTTAGAATATGGGCACATTAAATTGGGTCAATCAATTATACGGAGATTAATTATTGTTATTGAGACACGGGACTTTTATTCGGCAAAGCATTAAAGTCTGGCACTAATAACGGTAATTTGGTTAGTAAGCAGATTTACGTTACATGCTTTAACATTGTTCGATCATGCAATAACCTCACTAGCAAGCATCTAAAGTTCTACACCTCTAAAAGAAACAAATAACTCTTTATAAAATATACAATACTGACCTCCTTTTCCTGTAAATGCTGTTGTTGCAACTCCTCTACCTGTTTCAACGCAGCTTCTTTTTCTTCTACTACCTTTTTATATTCGTCTCCGCTGCTCTCCCGAAGTCCTACTAACTCTTCTTTTACTCTAGTCAACTCTAATTCTTTTTCTTCCTTCTCTAATTTAATATTTTCTAAGTTTTCAGTGGTTTCTTTCAGTTCGTTGGTGATTGTTGTTAGTTTTTCTTCTTGTTCTTTCGTTGCTGTTGTGTGTTCTATTTGTAGAGCTTCCATAGAAGCTCTTACAGTTTCTAACTCGAGTTCCTTTTGTCTGGACTGTTCGAGGTCTGTTCGGAGGCTCAATATTTCGGATTTGTAGGCTTCTACCTCTTCACTCGACGAAGCACTTTGCTGTAGTAATTCGACATCTCTATAGGGAGTGAAATAAATGTAAATAGTGATTATTATGGACAAAGACCATCTTGCAAAGTCGTACTTTTTTTAACAGAAGTAAAATAAACCCGTACTTTTGTGTCCGGTGTAGAAAATATTTCAACAAGAATTATAAGGTAATAAATATGAGTGGCCAGCCTACTCACTACGAAGATAACCAAGTAATAATAATAAATTGTAGTTTTTCATAGCCTAACTACACAAGCGCGCTACTTAGCACAGAGGTACTTACTTGATCCTATCGTTAAGTTGTTGCTGTAGCGCTACTTTCGCACTTTCATGTTGCGCGGAGGCCGCTCTCAAGTTAGCCGACAATTTGTCCACTTCGGCTTTCTAAAAAGAAAATTAATAGTTTGGCGGTATTTTACAACTTTTAAATCATGCTTGGCAGAGCAACCCAGTAAAATATCATAGATATGAAAATAAGTACATTTGTTAGGACTTCGAAGAGAACAGAACTCTGTACAGGGGGTTAACGTTTGAATAGCAGAAGTTATGAGGAACAGCGAATTTTGATGGATGGTGCTGCTTTCATCATACTTTATCAGACTACAATGTTGCAAGCCGCAGGTCCAGTGAGGGTAGGTAGATGGCACATGTCTTCGAATGTTTGGTTCCAGGACATGTGGACTGTAGTTAGACCACGCAGGCCCAGTACAGGTTAGTAGAGGTCACATGTCTTCCATTTTTTGGTTCTAAGACATACCGGTTTCTCTCACGATGATTTCCTGCACCGTTTTGAGAACAGTGGTGAAGAAATAACATTTACACAAAGTAAAGCGCCAGTCTGTGTATAAGCCTACGATTTACAACTCATAAGACGCGGCCATTATCCCTGGGCCACCACTGCTGGGGTTTCGGCATAGTGTTTATAAACTGTCTTTGTACTCGGACAAAAGGAGAAGGATGCTATTATATAGGTATGATATTGGTGACTGACCTGTCTAATCAACGTGATGTGTTCTTCTCTCAGCTGCGTATACGCTCCTTTTAGCTTTTGGAATTTCTCATCTGTCACTTTGGCTCTTTCTTCAGTCTCGTTTAGTTTTTCTACAGAAAAATAATGAAATTAGATATAAATATGTATTTATAACTAACGCATTTAATACGAAAGAATCTTCTATCATATCCTTATTCTAATTCGGGGTGGACGCAGCATACTATTCAGTTAGTTTTCATCCTTACCATCTTTAAAACAATCCATCCATCGTTTCTTTGCTCTTCTTTCACTTGCACCACGCATTGTAACTATACAATCTATATAGCAATCCACTTACGTTTAATTTCCGGTGTCTGCACCATTAATATGTCAGCTTTATGTTTTTCTTCTTCTAGTTCTACCTGTAAACAAAAAAGTGTTGTCAAAAAACTTTTCAAACACAGTGCCGAACCGTAAATACACACATCGAGTTTTAGAAAAATTTCATCTTCGTTTAGCGCCGTCTTTTTCACTCATACCTGTGTAACAGTCTCTTACTTATGCTGGTAGCATTACATGAGCATAATCAGCCTTGAATGATCTGGGACACAAGACTCCTCTCTGTGAGAGAGAGAGCGGGTCGTAATCCACCACGAAGGCCCAGTGCGAGTTGGTAGATGTCACATGTCTTCGATTTTTTGGTTTTAGGACATGTCGGTTTCTTCACAATGTTTTCTTTCATCGTTATGAGAGCAGTAGTGATGAAATAATTTATACAAAGTAAAGCACCTGTCCAGTTTCGAATTCAATACCTGAAACTCGTAAGTGGCGTTCGATATCACTGGGCCACACAGGTTCTCAGCTCGTTATATCATTATTAATTCATAGAAATATCAAAACGGCTAGTTGACACTTCTCGTGACCCAAGGGCTGGTTTTTATTTTGGCCAGCGGCTAAGCATTGCTATACAGCGTGGTAATGCCGCCAGTCTCTTGGGTACATTGCCCGTCGACAGCGATGAGGATGAATTTTTCGACGCTTTATTTTAGTTTGTGTATAGTTTTGTTTAAGGTGGATGGATGATTATCTCAGATGCCATTTTGTCGCTAGATGGCGCTAGATCCACAATTTGGAACATTTTCAATTTTTACGCCTAACTTAGAAATCTTTAATAGATAACTTTATTATATGCGAAACCTAGGGCATTAACTTGATTTTTTTAGATAGTCACTGTGCTTGTTAACTGGTCTCATACAAAGATTTGTACATTCTAAAGATTTAGCCGCTTGACTTTACTCTTTACACACACATACAAAGTAAATAGTAGTAACTTTCGACACCACTAGATGTCGTTTTATTCAAACAGTTTAAAATGAAATTAATATAGGTACACTGTCCCTATAAGTTGTAGTAATGTGACTGAACCTAAATTGTAATGTGTAAATAGTCATCATCTCAGCCGCAAGACGATCACTGCTGGATATAGGCCTCCCCCTATTTGGGGGGCTTTGCCATAATCACCACGCTTGGCAAGCGGGTTGGCGATCGCAGTGTGATGGTAAAATGCATAGAGAACGCTGCTGCCCATTCTCTAGTAAATCCCTTAGTCGCCTTTTACGACACCCACGGGAAGAAATGTAAGGAAGAAGAAGGAATGGAAGTGTAAATAGTGACGTGTACTAAATAAATAAATAAAAGACTATTTATTACATTGTAAAGCTTTTTATTGTACCTTACTATAAATTAATAATATTTATTTAGTAAAAAGGGGTTAATATTTTCATAAAAATAATCGTTTTATTTACTCTCACTACATTTACTTAGATAGTTTCCGTTTGGATTCAAACCATCGAGTCATACCACCATACAAAGATAACATACTTTTTTAAATATTTTGATATTTACAATTATGATTTTGAATTTAGTATTAGAAAGAATTATGTATGTAGATTACAATATAAATAACATCATACGTAAGTATATATAACGGCACATGTATCTTACACAACAACACAAAGGGGTTGCTAGCTAACCATAACATTTATTTATGTTTCAAGAATACCTACTTATGATACAATTTTGAACTGCAATAAATATTCTTTTACAATTGAATTGTTAGGCTGGTACCTAAATACATGAGTGAAACTTATCTACACAGAAAAATCTTATGAACTAACAAAATAACACAAACTATACATCGCTACGTGCAAAAAGCTTATTAATTATTCTATAATGTTCCCACTGCTGAGACTCAGGCCTCCTCTGAACTGTGGTGATGAAATAATTTACACTCAGCAAAGTGCCGGCTTGGATTCGAACCATCGACTCGTACCACCATACAAAGATACTTATAAATATTATAATAAAATATCTTCTTTTCTACGCGCTACTTTTTGCAGTCGCCGCCGCCGCCGCGCCGTATCAGTCTTCTGCTTGTCACTTTTTACTTCCATTTATATAATTTCCGTGTGATCTGAATCAAATGCTGGAAGACGCAGTTTTCGCTGCAACAAATGAATTTACACAGTTTTGTTAGACTATTCTTACTGAACCGACACCTCAGAGACCTGCGGAATAAGTTAGGAAATGAGTAAGACTTATATTTTTATACCTTTTAATTCCTTGATGTCTAGACATTTAGCATTTTTCTCAACTCTTCTCAAAATAATTTCCGGCAGTACACATGTTTTAAAAAATGTTACCAACTTCGGCATCATAGCGTTGATAACTTCCTCATCCCGGTTAACTTTTATGACAGTCAATGGTTGGGTGACAGATATCAAGCAAATGAAGTAACATTTATTCATTTTGGTAATTCGCAATTGACCCTGGACCTAGAATCAAAATAATAATAGCTGTTAAAAAGAAACAATCCAAGAAATACATTATTTTTATACATACATACCAAGAAATAATGATATTTGTTACACTGAACATTGTGTAAAATATGTTGTACTTTGGTATTGTCAAACAAAAACTTCATCACTACAAACAAGCAAAAGCGTACTAATGTAATGAACACAAAAATATGGTATCAAGTTGGGACTTACCATTCCAGATGAAGAATCAAAGTTGTGACCATATGACCTTCTTCAAGTCAACAATACGGTACCCTACCAAACCTGATAAGTTGTCACTTGATGTTCTTTCCACAGTTAGTTGATAAGCTTCAGTCTCTGAATCGGGTTGTGGCCAATCAAAATCAACAGTCTCTACTTGCTCTGTAACAGATTCAACTGTATTGAAGCTAGAGCTGCAGGCTATGGCTTCGTATCGAATTTCTGGTATACCACGCGAATAGGTTTAGGGCGTATCTTCAGCTGTCGAATGGTTGGACAGCTGATGATGATCTTGAGTTGAATGTGGACTGAAATAAAAGATAAATAAATGAAATAGGTACAGTTAAAAGTACACAGTTAAGACACAACACGAACCAACGAGTATCAAATAACCTCCACTCACGTAAATCTGATTCGAAATCTTATGGGAATCTAATTTACTCACTATAGATCACTAAAAGAACTTCCATGATGTCTTTTGAATACTGCTTGCACTTTTTTCCGTGATTTTCGCGGTCCTGAATACACATGTCGTATACATTTATGCAAGTTTATTAGTCGGGTTTATCTTAGGCAGTTCAGTTGCAATTCAATCTGTAATCAAAAAGAATAATTACAAACAACAGCAAATGTATCTTATTTATGAAATGTTTCAAGAAACAGAAATAACACCACCACCAAGCTGTTGTTTTCAGAGAGAATATTTGAAATTTGTAGTATGTCATGTGACGACAATCAACGAGTGTTGCTAACGTTTGATTTTGTATTTCATCTTCTAAATCTTACACTTTTGTACCATTATAATAATACTCTATATCACCTTGAAAATCATTCATTGCACATAAAAATAACACTTACCGTCAATAAAACACAAAAACACTTCACTTTTCAATAAAAACCAGGGCTTTGAATAACGTTAAAAATTTGGTATCGTTACTTTCATCGGACGAAGATAACGTTATTAGTAGAGGTCACGTAATGCTTGGTAACGATACTTGGCATACGTTTTACCGGTAACTGAGTACCGTTAATTTTTTATTTATTTTCTTTCATCTCTTTCTTTCGTCTACATTATTGAAGTTGCATTTGCACCGTTTGATTGGCGATGTTGCCGTAGAGCGCCGCCGCCCATGGCGTTCCGCTTAGGTTGCGCAGGTTGACAACAACGCATTAAGTAACGATGTGATAAGAGAACGGTGTGGTGTAAAAGAAGATGTAGTGACAAAAATTGAAAAAAGTATGCTTAGATGGTTTGGTCATGTTGAGAGGATGAATGAAGGTCGGCTCACAAAAGGTATTTACAAGGCAGATGTGAGTGGAAACACCGGGAGGGGACGCCCTAGGAGGACATATAGGGACCTTATTGGTGATGTTCTTCAGAAAGGTCAGGTGCGTAGTACTCGCAACCGGCGTGTGTGTATGACCAATTTTATGAACCTAAACGAGGCAAAAGAAGTGTGTAGAGATCGTAGCAGGTGGCGTTCCGTGGTTTCTGCCTACCCCCATGGGAAAAAGGCGTGATTCTATGTATGTATGTATGTAAAAGTATCGATACTAGTAACGTTAATTGGTAACGTTATTTTATAGATTCGATACCAAAGTATCGTTACCCGTTTTACCGTTAAAATATTAACTTTATGAAAATAACGTTACTTAACGATACTTATAGTGTGAATTTGGTAACGTTAACAAGCCCTGATAAAAACTGTTTCACGGATGGCACTCATTTGAATGGTTCTCCGTAGTAGGTAGCACAGTTTTTTTAAGTAATAATAAACATGGTAAATATCCCGTTTTAAGTTCTAATGATACTGGTGTTTATTGTTTCGTGTGGATTTCATGACAAAGTCTCTTCCGAGCCCCTTTTCTTTAATAAAAAAAACCTCGTCGTAAAGTTTAGTTGCTAAATTGGTGTCCAGATTCTTAAATATTATACCAAAATGTTAAATTTTGCGTTGAAGTTTTAGTAACACCCACCACATTTGTTTACCATTTATTTTATTGAAATTTCAATGCGTACTATTTTTATTTTTGAATTCTTAGCAAAGTACGATCTTTTAAAATGTATGGTACGATCTTCTAAAAAATAAAGTTGGCAACCCTGCTTGACGCATTTTGTGTGTGCTAATAATACTAGTAAAATAAGCAATTATGAAAAATCAAAGTGGTTTGTCTGTGTATTCACTAATCTTGCTGGTTTCACATGAATGAAATATGATTCAATCAATAGATGTACGTAGTACCTACGTTTCACCATTGTGTAGGTAGCTTCGCTGATCGCCTGATTTAGTCATAACTTACTTATACATCAAATTCTATTCTCTGATTTTATTCAACCCAAACCAATGGATTAGTACCTAAGCGTATCAGAATGTTATCAGTACCTACTTACATACATTAAAAAGATTTTTAAATCTGGAAAGTCGTGTACTAGTAACTACTTACTACGTATTTAAACTAGATAATACAATAATTACATTAGTATTGTATCTGTGTGAACCAAGGGCAGATCGCAGAGATATTTTTTTCACTTTATGTAAAGCATTCTTTCTCATTCCATAATAAAAAACATTTTATCAATCAAAAAATGTTAACTGCGCGGGCAAACCCGCGCGCCCGGCGCTAACTTGCTAGAAACACAATATTCTGGAAACGATTCGCAAGTTTTCAAGACTCAAGCAATCACGCTTTGACGGTATGGCAACAACGCGGGGTGCGAGCGCTGCTACTAGAATGGCAACGTCGCATTATCGAATTTAAAAGATAAATTCTTGTCTAAATGTTCGAATATCGAACAGCGCCATCTATTATGAATGTTTACTAATCGTAAACTCGTAACACAACAGCAACCAACTTTCTCGGTGGTTCTATAAATTTCCGTCAGATGGCGCGATTCAGGTCACTCACACATGTAAAGATTTTTCGTTTTTTATTCGGTCTAATTCTCCTAGAAATACTGTTTTTTTTATAAAATTTGGGCCATATGCGAACATAATACATTATTAAGTCTCATTAAAGTTGCTTTTATTCTGCAGAAACTGTTTATTTACCGAGATTTCCACACCTGAAAAATGTATGGCGAGGGCTATCTAGGCATTCACCTTAAGTTAATATATAATTTTGTTATTTTTATTCATAGTTCATTAGTTTAGTCATAGTTTTATAAGTTCTTTTTTTTACCTTGGTATTATGTAGTTGTGTTTCTATACGAGTACAATGTTCCCTCATGGATCCTATCATTGTGTTTCTCTCTTGAACAAGCTGCGATACCTCGGACCTGTTACAACAAAGAATGGGAATAGTTTGTAATCATGACGATGGGCGTTCCTCAAGGCTCGATATTGGGTCCATTCCTCTTTTCAGTTTACATTAATGAACGACCCCATTTACTTCCAAATCAACCTTAGATGTTGTTATTTGCAGATGACACATCATTGATATTTAAAATAGATGGTCACAAAATATTGACGACCGAATAAGAATAGAGTATTCTTTACGTCCAAAACCGGTTTACGGTAAATAATTTGGTACTAATTTTAAAAAAAATCAAATGCATTCGATTTAAATTAATGTTAGAAATAGCAAATGTAACATCTTATTGAATGTGGAAAATCTGGAATTTATTAATCAAACGGTTGTCGTATGAATCACGCTAGACGAGAAATTACAATGGGGACCTCATATATGGAAATGGGAAGATAAGAATGCTTAGAGGGACATGTGTATTACGCGAATGGATAGAATAAGAAATGAGCGTATAAGAAATCTGGAAATGATACCCATGACTGAATATTTCCGTGGAAATCGGTTGTCATGGTATGGACATCTGATGAGGAGGAATGTCGTCTAAAAAGTTTTGAGTATGAATATAGATGGATATAAGAGTACAGGAAGACCAGAGAAACGATGGATGAACTGTGTGAAAAACGATATGACTAGAAAGGGAGTCACTACCGAGATGACGACTAATAGAGAAATATGGAAGAATAAGCCATGTTACGTCAATTACAAATAAATTGAGGGTAGGAGAATGTTGATGTTGTAAGTGTGTACCTCATTCTTTGTAGTTCGTTCTGCAGATGGTCGATGAGTCGATCTCTCTCCACGACAGGGTCGGGCTGCGGTGACTGGCTGGGACGAGCCTCGAAGTCTTCTAGGTTATCTTGCATTGACATCTATTTACAAATAATTAAAGTAGTAAAGTTTTAGTTCTTGCTTTCTTATCAATAAAAAACCGTGCCAATTGAGAAATAAATTAAAAATGGCGGCGCTGATAATTCCCTCTCACTCGTACATTATTATGTCATTATTTCTGTTCGAGCGAAATGAGTATTAAAATATCCTTTATTTAGCCGCCATTTTTCATTCATTTATTTAATGTCGTGGGTTTATACAATTACATCTGCACTCAAAACTTACTTTTCAGTATTTTGTATAATTTAATTGTGTTATAGCATTTTTATAGACGTCTCTTCAGCGGTAATCATCAACTTGGTTGAGATGGTATTCATAGCAATTTCAACCATAAGCAAAACAACCTAAAGTTCATTTTCACTTAATAACTTCACAATAACTACGCTCGACCATACATATTATTTACTAGCTTCTGCCCGCGACTTCGTCCGCGTTAAATTTCTTGTTCCCCCGACCCTTCCCGTCACGTGGAACCCGTGCGATTTTTCCCGTTTTTGCAACATTTTTCATTACTGCTCCGCTCCTCATAGTTGTAGCGTGATGTTATATAGCCTATAGCCCGCCTCGATAAATAGGCTACCCAACACAAAAATAATTTTTCAATACGAACCAGTAGTTCCTGAGATTAGCGCGTTCAACCAAACAAACAAACTCTACAGCTTTATAATATTAGTATAGATTTATTTTTAAATATAAAAGTTAAAAGTTGCTGTTGCACAAGATACGTGATATTGATAGGGTATCAAGTTGTTACCTGGCTCATAGTATCCGAAGTGTCGATGAGAGAGGCCACGGAGTCCACTTCATCCGGCGAGGGCTCAGGTATAGACACCACTGGAGTCACGTATGTGCCGAAGTCAGACTGTAAACGAAAAATATGATATTAGTTTAATATTATGGTGAAATATGGTTTAAACTTAGAATGCTCTCACAACGTTCCATCTCTAGATGTAAACAACTTCCTAAATTTAAAACCCCTCTTCCGACAAATGACTCCTCCTTGCGAACATATCCCTCCCCTGAACTGCTTGTGGCAGAATGAAGAACGAATGTGACGTATGAAGACACCACACGACTGAATCTTTTTGGAAACTAGTTTCGTGTTTGGAGCATAACCCTATTAGTCAGTCCTGATAAAATCAAAATTTACTTTGATTTTTTTGTTACGAAAAACAAATTATTTTGTCTGTATTCGAACACGCAATGTGAGCCAAGACCATGACTAGCTTAGTGTAAAGTAAGTACTTACTGTTGTGAAGGAGCGGAGTCTTTGAATACAAGCATTATCTGCTTAAATGAAAACTCCAAACCCAACATTGTTTGTGTATAACTTTTGGACACAATAAACGTTATTATATTATTATAGTGTCCCTTCTTCTTCTTAGCGTGTCGATATCAATCTTAATACAGTTAGTCCAAAATTTGGCTACGAGCTTAGCACTTTCAGCAGCGTCCATCAATTCCTGTAACGTGCAGACAACAGAACGCTGGACAAGATATTACGAAAATAATAAGAAACCTGTTGCAGGAAGTTTGGTGGATTGGAAGGTAGAACTGGCAGTGTGAGGAGGTTTCTGTAGTATTGTAGACTGCTAGCGTGCTTGTAGAACGAGCTTAACTTTTTAAACTGTTGCCGGAATCTGAAATAAAACAATTTTGTAAAGTTTTGACTTATCTTTGAGATTATGGGTGAAATATTATTATACGTCCTTCTAGGATGGCCCAGGAGGACGTATAGTGACCTTATTACTGATGTTCTACAGAAAGGTCAAGTGCATAGTACTCACAACCGGCGTGCGTGTACATATGACCAGATGTACGAACAAAAATAAGGCAAAAGAAGTATGTAAGGTTCGGAATGTACTCTACTCCCGATTTATTTATTTATTTAACACTTTAAGCACATAAACGTACAGAGGCGGACTTAATGCCATAGGCATTTTCTACCAGTCAACTTTTTGATTAATTTTCGACAGGCAAAAACACAATAGGAGGTCAGACATCTGTCATATCGTGGTGGCATTCATTCTTAGTTGGGGAATGTGTTATTAGGCCGAAACTACGACTTTCGCACTTAAAGAATAGACCCCCAGTATTAACATTATAGACCGATTATGCTGTGCTATACTATGGGTTACCTCTCGCGATGTCCCGCTAGGGTGTCAGCAGGCAGCGAGGCATGCAGTCGGAACAGCAGGCGCACGTTGCAGTCGTATATCTGCGACGCGTCCTGCGCACAAGGTATGAGCGCGGCCAGGCGGCACTGCCCGCTGGCTGTCATGGAGTTAGCGCGGGCGTTGCCCAGGCTGTCGAATACTGCAGAATAGAGAAAACATTTATGTAGGTACAGTCAAAGGTAAAGTAGTAGTAGTTGATTATGGCAACCTCCCCCCCCCCCAAATTGGGGGAGTTCTATGTCCAGCAGTGGACGTCTTTCGGCTAAAATGACGAAGATGAGTAATGAGCCAAGTTTAACTGTTCGTATATTCATCTAACAACACTGTTATCCTTAAAAAAATATATGTAATAATAGCATATAACTGGAAAATTGACAAAGGGTTTCAATTTCCCTTACTATACATAGTAGGTACTACTACAGAAGATTCGACAATAGATTTAAAAAATGCTGTCAGAAAGAAGGTTTACGACATGGACAATATACAGACGCCAGCACACAAAGCTACTACAATCTGTCTTTCTTTAATAGATTTTCAACTTTTTCGCTAAAGTATTGATTGGAAAAAAATGTCAGTTTCAGCTTCAGCTTGATGTGCTGGCGTCTGTACGGTATGATGAAACAAAAATTACACGGTAAAGTTATAATAGTGAAACTGACCTGACGCCTGCAAGTTGAGGATTTCTTCCATATAGTCGAACAATTCCACGCATAGTTGGAAACTGTAACAAAAATACTGTTATGACATTGAAATGCTTACGATAAAATATTGAATAAAATCACTAAAACAAGAGCCAATTTTCATGTTGAAAATCTATATGTGGACAAGGACTTGAAAGGTGATAATTATATTCTGTAGTTACTGGTTGTACTGTGGGCTAGGTGAAGTCCCAAAGAGAATTGATTTAATTCGACATCAGTACCAGAAGACGACATGTAAACTGTAGGTGATAGCAAAAATAGCCCTTATTTTAGTAATCCCTGCTTAAAATCACAGGCCACCTCAACCCGAGTTGAGTGTAAGCGACCACCAAAAATTCGTAATTAAATGGCAGAATGCACTAGTGTTGCATAAAGGACTAAGAAAACTTACTCTGCTTCTGAAACTTGGTCCTTACCTACATCCAAAGCATAAAAACTCAAGATAACTCACTAATTATTGACATCATTCTCTGCGATGGCGTCCAACTCCTCAGCCGTCAGCTGCATATTGCCCGGGAAGCGAGGGTTCCGCGCGTGGAACTTCAGCTTGCAGACTAACAGGTTGCAGTACAAGTGGACTAGCTTGCCGTAGCCTTCGCGTAAGTGTACCTGGGTACGATAGTTTATGAATGAGAGAGAGTAATGAGGCGGTAATACAATGTTCTAAGCAGTGTTACTAGCGCACACGACGACACGCGCTTCACGCTACACCTACCCACATTTCGCATGTTTCATGTAATAGGGGCGAAGCGATTACCATCAATCGAGGACAAATCCAGACGAAAACGAAAAAAGAAATAAGCCAGTTGGAGTAATTTTCTCTGTTTATATAATTGCGCAATGGCTGTTTCTAGTTGATCAAAATTAGGGTTTATACCAGAGGGGTAATTGCGTAACTTGTTACCAGTAGGAATTGGTTTCCTATTGATAGTTAAACAACATTCATTGCGTTATTTACGTTACTGAGCCGACAATTTATTCGAACTAATGACGCAATGGTTTAGAAATAATCTTCAATCCCATTCAGATTCTGATAAATTGTGTGTTTCGCAATTAGGGTGCAGTTTCGATGCTTGTAAAAATCTATTATAAACATGTCCTCATTTTTCTCCGATCATCATCATTCTCCTGCCTTTATCCAAATTTATTTGGGGTTGGCGCAACATGTCTTTCTGTTTCACACGTCTCTATTAGTCGTCATCTCAGTAGTCACCCCCTTTCTACCCATATCATAATTCACATAGTCCATCCATCGTTTCCTTGGTCTCCCATCATTCATTTTTCTCATATCATATCATCCCATATATTCATTTGTGTTTACGTAGTTTTGAGATTATTGGTATTCAAACATTCAAATGTAACTGTGATACTATCAAGGCTAAACGGCTACTTTACATTTACCAAGAACACTTGTTCGGAAATAATACACAATGGATTACCAAATACTTTTCGATTGACAAAGTTTGAAGTGTGCATTTAGCCTTCCAAGAAACTGTTATGTCAAGTTGGCTCACAATGTTTCGAAAGGTAAATACTAACAAAAATGTTAATGATTGATTCAGTTTTCAGTTAAGATAATTTCATTCAATTTTTCCAGTGATGAGCACTGGTGGGCCAGTGGTAACAGCCGCGATTTACAAGTTGTAGATCATAGGTTCGAACCCAGACAGGCGCATTACTTTGTGTCAAATATTTCATCAACACTGTTCTCAAAACATAGTGAGCAAAACCGGCATGTCCTAGAACCAAAAATTCGAAATCATGTGACATTTACCAACCCGCACTAGGCCCGCGTGGTGAATAACGGCCCATTCCCTCTCACCAAGAGGAGGTCTGTGTCCCAGCCGTGGTAATATTAGGCTGATTATGTCCAAGGAAATGTGTTATGAACTCTCATTAGAACACACGTACCAGGCAAAGACTCACAAAGATTTTCATAGTCAGGATATTATTCAGAGATTACGATTGTCTTATGTATGTCAATTTTATTCAAATGATCTCGCCAAGTATTTAACAAAGATATCTCAATCCCTAAGCTAGGTATGTTTCTTGACACCGGCTGCGGTAGGGTAGCACGTTGCTTGATATCACAAATTACAGACATGTCGCAGGACTAAATTAAACTCACCCATAGCTTGCCCAAATTCTCGATCATGCCAATATGGCGCTGCGAGTCATCGAGACAGGCGGGGTGGCCCTCTCGCAGCAGTTTGTGTGTCACGTGGCAGAACTTCCACGCCACGATGCGGTTCTCTTGGAGTGGAAGACGTATGGCCACCATCTACAAAGTAAAAAAAGAAGATCTATTAATAAAAATGTAATGAAGGTCCTAACGAAACTTGGGATTCCATTTTCTCCTTCTTGACAGCTATTAATCTTGCATGGTCAGCATCATCTTGGCTCTGTTCTGTAAAACAGTGGCACTACAACACTATTATGACTTTACTCCTAATACAGCAACTAGTACATAAACCTTTAAAGAGGCTAACGGCATGTAGAATATATCGATAACGTTTTGACTACATGCAGTAAAAGAAGATTTATACAAAAGCAAAAAAAATGTCGAATAAAACTGAAACTATTAAAATCAAATCGCAAGCCTACAGAACAACGACTAATCTACAATAGAAGTGTTTGTAGAATCTGTCATCTGTTGGCTCAATAAAACTATCTGGTAGCAACACATTGGACTCACCCGATGTCGCGTGTCACACACGACATCAGGTCACGACATCACGAGTATAATTTGATTCGTGTATCACTAAAGGGGAGCACGATGATCAAACATTCAGGAAGCTGTTAATGCCCCGAGATTATGTCAAGTAGTGGCCCGTCACATTAGCCGTGATTTATTGGGGTATGCACGTCTCGAATGGAGCTTTCTTCGTCAACATTTACTTTAATGGCTTAAACACTCGAAATATTAAAGAAAGGCAACTGCTGTCGCCTTCGAAACGTGACTATCCAGTATTAAAAGGGATGTTGTAATTTAGTTGTCATTATGTCCTAATGCAACAGGCGGGACCATATTCTATTATCGAGCAGATGCACTAAGCGGGTAGAACATCGAATAAAAATTTTAATTATAAGTTAGCTCTGCAGTACTGCGGCAAGGCACATTGCTAGGTCCTGCGCTACTTTATTTATATTTCACCGGTTGCCCTAAGGAAATGTGTCAAAAAATATTGATAATCTGCGTACTTCTATTAATTATGGTCTTGATATTTATTCAAAGTGGCTTGGCTTCACAATACGAAGAAATGAGAAAATGTCGTAAGAAAAGTTTTGAGTATGATTTGACGTACAAAAAGTGCTGACTCTCAGCCTAGTTTGAATAAATGACTTTTGATTTTGATGGCTTCAATATATGGACTGTGTGATAGATGATATATCTGGAAAAGGAAGGAGTGACTACTGAGATGTCGAGACTAATAGAGAAGTATAAAAGAAAATTACGTTTGCGCCGACTCCGTAAACTGAGACAAGGGCAAGAGAGTGATGATGAAGAAGCTCTTACCCAATATGTGATGGCGCTCTGTTCCTTAAAGGTGCCGATGAGTGTGCTGCGAACATGTTTCTCTTTGACAGGTGTCTCGATGGCGTTGATCGCCTTCTGAATGGCTAGTGTCTGGAAAATAAATAAGCTATTATAGCAAAGGTAACAAACAATAAAATATAAAGTATGTTTTATGACTATGAGCCAGCGAGGCAACTGCTGGGACTTGCTTCGTTCCACTTTAAACTGCACTTCAATACAAGACCAGTCTTACTTTCCCACCATCTCTTTTATCTACTACGTCATCGGTAAGGTTAATGATTTTCAGTTCCCGATCGGTGACTTCTTTGGTCCAAAAACTATTTTTTATCAAAGAAATAAAAAGAAATCAATTACAATTGAGAAGGTTATTTGATAAGTACTTTTATTTCGATTCCCAACTTCTGTCTTTGTTTCTTATCAATCGATTTCAGAAATTGGTTATGCTATACATAAGTAAATTTATTTCAGGAATCAATCAGCAAGGGAAACAATAAAACTTTTAAATTGATTTATTAAAACATACCTAAGTACTAAATATAGGATAACATTAACAGTATTTTATTGTGTCACATGTAATAGATTGCCAGTTGATATGAATAAGGGGTCAAACTGTTATGTGTTCTAAAGTCGTAACGTCAAGCGTTTTACAGTAAACAATAAAAATTCCTAACATGCAATACTTTTAAAAGCCAATGGAGAAATGCACTGTATTGTTCTACAGGTCCAATGACCTGGTTTTATTACGTGTTTAGAGTTAACCTAAATAAGGCATATCGGCCTTTTAAAACATACTGTACATTGTACAGTACCCACAGTGTTTTGTTTATACAAAAGAGGTAATAGGTACAGTGACAACAAAAAAGAAAAATATAGTCTATAACCAACAGTTTAAATACGAGTGACTTATCAATAAAGGAGGTAAAACCGTCAATTTAAAATTGGCATACTTTCAGTGAGCTAGAATGTAAACTGACAAAAGAAAACAAACTAACAACGCCATTAGATATCTTCTAAACTTCCGAATTTATGGAATGTAAGAACAAAGTGCTGCTCATAAAATATTCGCTACAAACAAACAAATACGTATGCAATGACGATTGGGGTTTACGTCACCGGCATTGCTAATGTTGCTGCATACCTACTATTATAATGACAACGATACTTCTCAGAATATATGAAGTATCACAAGTTCACAACATTCACACCACGTCCAAGGATAAAGTGACATTACTATTTGTAATTATTTGTATTAGATTTGAATTAAGAGCCATCACAAAAACAGGTTCAATACCACGCGTCACTGATTACTTTGACTTCCACAAAACCATATGTCTGAATGTTGAATTAATCGTTTAAGTCTTCATTGATGACTGTATTCGTATATTTTTACAAGATGCCAGAGAGATGTTTAGCAGAGCAACCTGGATTCAGCTCATTATGCTAAACCGCCCTGCGTTGCCATTTTTCGGAGAAAATTCGGATTTCCATGCATATTAAATGCGCTGGAACCCCACTTATGTATGAAACAGTTGATCGTTTTTCTCCCTCTAACTCTAAGCTAACCTTCGACTCGATAACAACAATGAGACTACACATAAAGTTGCAAATTACACGTTAAAACATCTTTAATTTGGCAAAAACGAAACAATCAATTCTTTAGAATTGCAACTCATTCCGTTACCAAATTAACTATAACCAACAATCATTGATAGACCAGAAAACTATTTAATTGATAATGACAATCTCAAACTTGGAATACTGTTCAAAGTGCCAGTCAGCCAGTTAGTTAACTGATTTAGACAGCTGTGCTGCTGGGGAGTTTGTTGGCCACTTCTTCTTCCCAGCTAAAGCACTAGGAAGTGGGCGACGGGTGGGCGTTTTGGGGGGACTGTCTTTTGTAATTTTGACGTTCGAAAAGTGCTGATCCTCAGCCTAATTTGAATAAATGACTTTTGATTTTGATTTTGATTGATGGAAACTAGCAAAGTTAGAGCTATCTCCTAGGACCAAGGAAATGAGATTTCTCAGACAGATACCAAGTTGCGCTTTCATTTGTAAACTTTGAATTCGTATCATTCAACCAAGTTATTTAAGTTTGAAATTGGAAAGCTCATTATGAAGGACTTTAAATAAAGTAGGCTTTTTAAAAGATAATAAAGTTCTTATTAATATTGTTAAATGCTTGGCCGTTCCATAAAAGAGCCAATTTAAATTTTCTTAAGACTCAAGACCCTTGCTCTTTTCCATTTTAATTGACCTCACCTCAGCTTTTATACAGTCAAATTTTCGTTTTATGAAGAAAAAAAATCTTTGAATGAGTTTAAGATTTGCACTAGCCCCTAAAGCCTCATGTTTCATGGTGCTACAGAGACCATTGCATTTCAAGGAGAAGACCGGGGGCGCTGTTATGGTAAGGAGGACGTTTCTTTAGGATAGAGAAGGATTGCGAGCGATTCGGTATAAGCATCATAGAGTAAGCATTGGACTAGTGGAGAGACGGGTGATATACATACATAGTTAAATTCAGAATAAAAGCAAAGGAGATAACAAAATGTTAATAGCAGTACGCTCGCCCCATCTTACATGGGACTTAAAAATAACGGGCGAAATATGAGTGTACATACTATAGATACACCTCTGCCCAACCCTTCGGAAAAACAAGGCGCGATATTATCTTTTAACAAAGATGAGTCATGATGAGACTGATAACCTTTTCGGCACTCTTATCTTGTATGAATCATTTGTGAACACTTTTTATCATCAAATGATCGATATATTTAGATAAGAATTCGTCATGTAAATAATATAATAAATATAAATAACTAGTAGGTACATAAGACAATCAGAACTGCCGCAAAGAGTTACTCGCACTTATAAATGCTGATTTCCTTATAACTGCATGGATAAAGTATTCAAGTATGACATATCCTTATACTTATTTATAGCGGTTTTGCGTTCAGCTCAGCATAGTAATGATCTTTATGTTCTCAAAGGACATAAATCAAGGACAAAGAATGTTAATGGTAATACTGCAATATTAGTAATTCATAAAGGGTGGTAAGTTGCATGTTGCAACCAACCAAATGGGAAAGCAGTGTTTCTAACTCTCCCTGTACTATCTAAATCAGTGAATCTAATTATGGCCCTGCGGCGACGATTCCCTTTTCGTTTTGTTGTTGTCTATCTTCAGACTTAAGCGCAAGTGTAGCAGCTACAAACTGTCCATAAAAGCACAAATTCCTTGCGTCCTGTGCAGTGAACTATATTAGTTTGCATACTTAAGCTGTTCCTGTATTTTCTTAATCATTCTCAAAACATCTGTTTTACATACTTCTGTAATCACTACTTTTCTCTTAAACCAAAAAACTACTGTTATTTATAGAACGCAGCACAAACAAACACTCCAACTTTGATAGCGATTCTGATGTTTGTGTGTAAACAAGAAGCGGGCTGTAAATGCTAGTGAACACATGTTGCCTTAGCGTTGACTGTTTGATATTTTTAGACAGCCAAACAAATTGAGGAAACCGTAAAAAGATCTACAATATATGTAGGGGGAAAGTTAGCTAAACACCACAATAATAACGTTAAGTACAAATAAACTACAAAATGTCTACATTAAAAAGCTTAAAATCCTCAGAAACTCTTTATGCGTATTCACATTCAAGTTTTTTTTTTAATAGGTGCGCCATAATGTTCCATCGGACACTCTGAACCACATCTGAGTAAATGTGCTGAGTTGTACACGATAAACATTTTCAAAGATTGTATAAAGATCCTATTCCCAGAACAGATGTAAGACCGTAAGAACCTTTTTATCATACTCAACCTTGAACAAACTATACAAACAAAGATCTTAACCCAAACGCAACTTCCGAAACGATAACAACTTCCTATTTTAATTTAAAAGTTTAATCGAGAATGGTGTGCTCGGGTCTTTTGTATGTTGCACTAGTGACTCATGTATGGAAGAAGGGTACACTGACCGGTCAAATCGTGAAAGTCGTAGAAAACATTGATCATACTGGAGCACTATAAATAAACATAGGGACATAAGAGAGCTTTTAACCATGCACCACTGACATACAAACTTAGAGTTGGGGAACATTTAGACTGTAGAAGTTCGCTCATTTAATTGTTTTCATTCATCTTCGGATGACTGAATTACTTAACTCTAGCCCAATCGTGATCTATATTCATTGATGACTGGCTTTTTTTTTTTTTTTTTTTTGGGATGGGAAATCATCAAATGACTTCTCCCGCTCTGGGCGGAGCGGGAGGGCGTGTCAGACTTTTACTGACTAAAACCCACCCGTGTTCCTTCAGTTGCCCAGTGCCGGGGCCACGGTATCTCTTTTGAACAATCACGCGACCCCGGCAGGCACCGGTCCTAGCAGACCCCTTCACTGCTGCTGACATCTCTTTGAGGCGCACGTGGAACACTACGCGCCGTCGACCCGAGCTTGGTCCTTACCGGGCGGCGAGCTACCCATTGCTCGACGCCCGCAAGCTCGCGCCTACGGTGGCCGGGAGTCCGCAATCGACTCCCGACGCCCGGGGCGTCTCCTCCTGCGGCGGCTAGGGACGTGAGGGCGCAGAGACTGCCACTCCCTCACGCGCTCCGCCTCCTCCTTCACGAGCATTACTGCTTCGCAGAAGGAGGTGACGGCTTCCCATGCCCTCTCGCTCCGTACCATGGCTCGCACCAGGGCCGGACGCGAGAGGTCGCCGCCGCCGATCGCCTCCACGAGGACACGGCGGTGCTCCGCCCAGGCAGGGCACACCTCCACCGTATGCTCCACCGTGTCCTCCAGACGATCATCACAATGGAAACACCCGGGCGTTTCCTCCCGCTTTATCCTGAACAGGAACCCACCGAAGCACCCATGCCCGGTGAGAACCTGCGTCAGGCGGAAGGTGAGGACGCCGTGGCGCCTCTCTATCCACTCCTCAAAGAGGGGACTTACCGCCGCAATTGTGGCGTGCCCTGCGCTGGGTTGCGACAATCGTACCCGCCATGTCGCCATGAGATCCTGCCGGAGCTCTGTCCGCCGTGCCGCGATTTGTCGCGGCAGCGGAGTTTCGCCCCGGCGTTTCGCGTCCTCGCGCCACTCCCACATGTGGGCGAGGACATTGATGACTGGCTAGACTGGATTAGATGAAAAGTGTTTAAATTGGTCAAAGGGATACAAATGCTGTATTGAAATATTTAAGACCGGCTGATAAACAGCACAAATTATCTTTTAAAGGAACTACGAGCCTACACAAGGAACAGAGATTGTCACAATCATCCATAATGATATTGAATAAATGAAATCATCACAACACATGTTGGATGAATTAAAACTAAAATGTACGAGTACAACAACACTATGGGCTGTGTCATTCATTATTGAATGTTACATTAATTTGTATTCTTTGTGGAAGAGTTTTATGACTAGGGACAAATTAATAACGATACGAAGGGACGTCATTGATGTTATTTACTTTTACGTACGCATTCGTTTTCAAGCGGAGGCTTGCTAGTCGCCCCGGAATGGGCCCAAAAACGAAGACTTGAGTTAGGCAGCAGTCGGCCACTAAAGAACTCTTTTAGAAGCTTCTTTTAGCCCATTACAGTCTTAACGTAGTTTTTCTATAATATTAAAAGTTTTTTAATTAGCCCTAGCAAAGGCCTTCCCCAAATCCTTCCAAGCATCGTTTTCTAGGGCCAAAACAACAGTATGATAAAAAATTGTGTGCTCGATGAAATTCTCGTATACAAACTGCAAAAATATTCGCATCTGCATATAAACACATAATTTCCCAGAACTACTTTAACATTCCCCTACGTCTTTTTCGTAGAAACTAACAAAGTCCTGGTTTTCCCCCAATCATCATGTTTGTTTGTTACTCTCGTACAAGAATAATTTAGCCGACATTCATGGACTCATTCCTGCGCAATATATTGGGGATTCCTTCAATCGGGTAATATTTGTACAAACTTTTCGTTGATCGTCTTGTTTTCTTAAGAAAAATAAGGAAAATATGTCTTTTATGACAAGATAATTTTGGTTTACTAGAATAGATATCAACGGAATATTAGTCAGGTTGATAAAATGGTTTGTTAGATCGATAATGGGCTAACGCAGAAGTCAGAACTACAAGAGGAAAATGCTACCAATATTTTGGGTATTTATTAATAGAAATATATTGATTTATGCATAACTGTTATTTATTACAAAGATTTTGATTTCATTATTGGCGATGTTTCCTTTTGAGTCACAGTGACGAACGGTCACTGATAATTTTCCTCATAAATGCATATTCCAACGTTATGTAAGGGCAATGAAGCTTTTTATCTACATTTCAAAAATCGGGAGGCACGAAGCGAGAAGATAGTTTTAGATTTACTCCGTGGCATAAGAGCGACGTTTTTTATCGTTTTGCAAACCAAGTCGTGACTCGACACTCGCTTCTGTAAGAAGTTCATGAATACCTTGCCCCTGTGGAACGAAACGGAACAATGATAGAAATAATCGATGATGCGTGATAACAGGTGCATTGTTAAGTGGCAACGATACAGAAATGTGAGACTATACCTAGTTTTGAACTCAGAAATGTTAGTAAGGATTTAGACAATACCTACAGATATCTATGAATACTTCTCGTATTCTTATAAAATATATCTGTATTGTATTCGTTTTTCATACAGGTCTACTAACCATTCATACATAGTTTAAGAATCAATGGCAAGATCTGAAAGATTTCTTTCTTTCTTTCATTTGATCATATATACTTATAAAGCTATAGAGTTTGTTTGGTTGAACACGCTAATCTCAAGAACTACTCGTTCGAATTGAAAAAATCTCTTAGTGTTGGACAGCCCATTGGTCGAGGAGGGCTATGGGCTATATAACATCACGCTAGGACGAAGTACTCGCACGGGCAGGCGATTCGATGCGACGGGGTGGGTGGTCGGGGAAGCAAGAAATTTGACGCGGACGAAGTCGCGGGCAGAAACCTAGTTTTATATAATGACCGTTAAGAAATGAAAATTAGTATATAAGCATTTTGATTACTCCCAAAACGGGAACCTAAAGTATTTTGTACGTTTTGTAAAATAACGGGAATATACACTCACCAGATGATAGAAGCGCTTGTCGTTGGGGTTGGCCATAGCGTGTGGTTAGTGGTCAGCGGTGGCTGAATCAGCTGCATGCATTAGTAAAGTGCCAAGCTGTGGCGCTGAAATGAAGACGCGCCACGCTCGATTAGTACTGTTAGTGAAGGTGACAATCTTATTAATAATGAATCAATAATAGTCCTCCTAGCTGCAGTGCATGTGCCATACTGAGCAGCAGTTGGCAAGTACAAAATATTAGGCAAAATCCAGTTTGTTTCCAGCACATGCCTTGCCTAAGCAGTCTTTATAAATGTAAATGATTTATTTCAGTAAGCAGATTTGTACAAACTCTACAATCATATTTTTAGAAAACTGGATGAGGTGGTGTTTCCTGATTATACTGAGAAGAAAGGCCAAAACAAACTCAGAGGTCACAGTCTCTTTTAAAGTTCAGAATCCAGATATAATCTTGTATATTATCATGTAAACTGGTGTCTGAAACGGTCTGTTAAGGTTCGTAGCCAAACAAACATCAGTATTCGTCAAATCACAATCATGCAAAAAAACGCATACACTTATCTTTACGAAACAACGTCACAGTTTTCATTTGACATTCCTAGA
The DNA here is from genome assembly GCA_947507805.1 of Aporophyla nigra. Taxonomy (NCBI): domain Eukaryota; kingdom Metazoa; phylum Arthropoda; class Insecta; order Lepidoptera; family Noctuidae; genus Aporophyla; species Aporophyla nigra. The sequence goes on from OX382305.1 coordinate 7,423,896, forward strand.
CGTGAAACTAATTAGCAATTACAAGGTACATTATGTCATCGATAAGTGTATGCGCTTTTACGGTACAAGTATATGACCAGTTATTATTTTTATGAAAATATTTACATGCATGATTCGAATAATCAAACCTGTATCAAAGATTAAAAATTTGATCGTCGTTGGTTACAATATGGCAGATATAGACAAGGTCGCAACTGACGTTTTAACACTAACTGTTCATGCAGGTGTGAACTGAGAGTATATTGCAAAAAATCATCAGTCCACTGGATCGGAACACCTTACCTGCAACAAACAAAAAAAACATATAAGAATTGGTGCGTTGCGAGTACTCAACGAATATAAGAAACCGGTGTGACGGCTTCAAAGCTAAATAATTTGCCGAAAACTGTATGTAAAACTCTGGCATACTGTAATATTTATACTGTCGTGCGAAGTAGTAGCTCAGTTTTAAACAGGTGGCTACAACAGTGAAGCTGAAGCTGCATCAGATGTTCTGTTAAGTAATTTGCTCTTAGCGCTTTTGTTCCACCTGTTACTCGACGTATACACATACGTATAAATATCGTGGCGGGATTTGATCGCGCATTGGAATTTCAACTCTCAGTATTGAACTGAGCATTGAGAATCCAACAGAGTGCATCTCAGCGCTTCAAAAACACATTGTTCGTTTATTATCAGTGCAAAGCAGTGCGTTGAAAGATCCAGTAGGCGAAAAATTCTACCGCGATTTTGTTACGTCTGTGTGAAGTTTCTGCTTGAGAAGCCGTTACAAGTTTAGTGTTTCAAGTATTTCCCGGAATTGAAGTAGTAATAATATGACCACCATTCTATATTTAAAACAAAATTCATATAACATCATCTTCCAAATTCAATGGCTCAGCAAGTCACCATAAATTGATTAAAAAAAATTAAATTCAAGAATTATCAAAGAAGATGAACGCATAATTTTGGTCGTAGCTCTATAGCACGTTTGAGTTAATAAGTAGATGCTAAGTATACACATATTGTGAGTATATTTTTTACCAAAATAACGGTACAAAATCAATAAATGGGCGTCACTTAGTAAGATAAGCCAGGTAAGGCTTCTGTTGGCACACTTTCATATTCTGTTTTGGGAGATTAGCCGCCGTTCGCTCTCAAATGGAGTTGAATTAGTAAGTGGGCTCGCTGAATACGACCCCAATTTTATCGTACCTACCTATAATATAATACGTAGGTACATGTCGATTTCAGATGAGACTATGAATAATAATAATAATATCTTAGGACAACCAACACACTGTTCTCTGATCCCAAACTAGGCAGAGCCTGTACTATGGCAACCAGACAACTGATAAACATACTTATATATTTCTAAATACATACATATTATAGATAAATTACACCCAGACACAGAACAAATGATTGTGCTCATCACACAAACAATTGTCCTGGGTGGGAATCGAACCCACAACCTCAGTCTTAGCAGTCAGGGTCACTAACTACTAGACTAACAGGCCAGTCGAAGGCGAATATCTCGGCAGTTAACTCTATTGGCCCGAATAAGCCTGCTATCATTTGACGAGGTATTGTTTCGGTCCTCAATTCAACAAGCTTCAAGTTTGGCATTGCTATCTACAAAATATAGAGGTATTGAGTAGAATTATTCGTATTCTATTCTATTCGATCAGGATTTTTTTTTAAGCTGGTTCGTAGAATTATGGGGTAACCTACAGGACCTATCGAGCAAACCCAGTATCCCAATGCTTTTATTTCCAACGCCAACATGGCTAACATGCACTTTATCAAAGCCGAAGGTTCCATAACCACACGCCGCATTTCAATTAAAAAGAAAATTATGAGTGTACATATTTACTTTTCCATGCGAGTAAATGACCTCATACATTCCTACTTGCACAACGTAAATAATGTTAAGTAACTAGACCGCGTGTATAAAACTTTTGAGCGAAATTATGTAAAAAAAATAAAATAAGGTCATCTATGTGTGCTTCTAACTTTATAAAATAATTTTCAGCATTAAAATTTCATGAATGAACCTTTAGCTAAGTTATTAAATTAATTAATATGTTTAGTGGAATTACTTCAAATGCTGACCTCGCATCACGATATATTGCATGCATGGTATTTCATTCCGATTTTTTCAGTAATATGCTGCAAGACCTCAACTACTCTCATTCCAATTGGCAATTATAGTAATTAAATCGAGGTGGAAGCCCCAGGGTAGCCCTAGAAAGTAAAATTTTCTAACGTTTTCTTCAATTTGCAGGTCAGTGTCAGATTGTATGTTAAACAAAATATGATTCGCGACCGTAACACGTGCATTTACAGAATTATAATCATTTAAACCTCTAAGTTCGTGAATGATTTTTTCATCGTTTGTCATTCAATGGGAATCATTATTTTCTTGCCAAACATAATTATATGGAAAATCTAAGCCACTAACCGATGCTTCCCTAATCCTTTAACCCGAATATATGAAATCTGAAAGACTAGAAGTAGCAGTAGCTTTGAACATTTACCGCGTTGTTGATTGTCAATAGTTTATTTTCCACTTCCCACCTATTTCCTCCAACCCGTAGAATTATAAACGCACATAAACAAAATATGAACAGTTACAATAATAACTCGGCGTGTCCCACGCAACGGACGACGGGCTTGCGTCGGCGCATCTAAATCAGGAAACTGCACGAGATACAATCTCCGTTCGAAATTCGAACACACTGATCCCGCTTGACGGATGCGCTAGGGTCAATATTTGAGAGGCTCCAAATTCATGTCTCTCAACATTTCTCAAGAACGTGTCTATGTATTTTTTTTTTAAGTGTTACCTTTAATAGTGAAATAATCAACAAAAATGTTGCTTTAAACCACGATTGTAAATAATTGATAATAAAAAAAAAATTAAATAAAAACCAATAAAATTGCCGTTTTTTCACGTGTCGCCTCGGCACGCGCGGCCTATATTTGGATGATTTAAAAAAAATGTGACTTCATGGAGCCATTTGTTGTTGGGTGCTGTATTTATACATAATCAATCTTCATGATTTTGATAAAATTACCAATACCCACTAGGTTAATAAAGAGAAAACTCATGTTCAAAAAATGTGCGTCATTATCCTGCGCTATGCTTGTTTTCAATATTATGTCGAGTAAGAGACAGGAGAAGGGGAAACTGGTGTCTCGGCGAAAAGACCTCCCAGCACCTCAGTCAGGTGACGTGCTATGGTGATGATATACGCGCTCGTTTTTTGCAGGCAAGGGTCTGAAATTCATTCTCCAAAAAGTTTCATTGCAAACGTCATTTACATTTTCATTTATATATCCGTCAAATTCCATTGTGACTCTATACATTTAACAAAAAAGTATGAAGGTTTTCTGTACACACGCAATTATAAAACGTTTTTTGGAATACCACGGGCGCAAAACATTTTTAAACATGTTTTTTTCCAATTCATCATTTTTCTCACCGTCATTATCCCGAATTTGTACTGCCAGGATAATGACACACGTTGAGAAGAATGACATTACGTGAAATGATAATGACAAATGTTGAGGATAATGATGGGAGTTCGTAATTATGCATTTGTTTAAGGTCGTGATTTTGCAATTGAATATTAATACTATCATGAAGCTCAAGTACTATATTTTAAAAATGTATATAAATCATCATAAGTTTTCCACACACATCATAAGTTTTTTACAGCTGGCATTTCCAGTGATAGCGGTATACCGCAGATGAAATATTTTTCATCAACTACGACAGTTGGATGGTCTTGATGAAAGACGATTTTTGTATATTGGAACATTTTAATGTTATAAACGCTACATATGAAGGTCCCCAATGCAAGGCTTTGTGTGAAGATAGTGTACACTTAAAGTTTTTTTTTAATATACAAGATAATTTTTAACCAGTGTGCAAATTTTAACAAATTAAACTTAAACGAGGTATAATAACCAAGCAATTTTTATTTTGATATAAAGTGACTAAAGTGATTAACCTAGCGAATGGGACAAAGAAAAAACAGATAGTCACTGAGAAAAAGAAAATTATAAGTACTAAAGATGCAATTGTTAAATTTGAAGATGATTTAAAGAAATCTTGTCATCACACCTTCAAAATTGTGAGTCAGTATAGATTTGAAAGAAAATCTTAATAAACATGAAAAATCAAAAAAAAAATCTGAAAAATCAATGTGTACACATGCGTGTACACATTGATCAACTGTATTTTTATACCGGTGATATTTATACGCAAAGTGTGGGCCAGTATCAGTATCAGTCTATTGGGCAGAGTCAGCTTGCAAAACTGAAGACTGAAGATGGTAGAGTCGTGTTCGCCAAACCTGAGCTGTTAAGAGAGATTGAGAAGTTCTATGGACAGTTATACGCGTCGACCACAAACCCCGTTATGAATCTGGCTAACGACCTGTGAGCTAGATTGACTCGACACTACACTGCAGATATCCCGGACGTCAGCTTGTACGAGATTAGGATGGCTCTGAAGCAGCTTAAAAACAACAAGGCGCCGTGTGATGACGGAATTACGGCTGAGCTTCTGATGGCCGGCGGAAAACCCATTCTAAAGGCCCTTCAGAAGCTGTTTGATTCCGTCATACTCGAGGGCAAAACGCCACAGGCATGGAACAGAGGTGTGGTGGTACTTTTCTTTAAGAAGGGTGGCAATACCCTGCTTAAGAATTATAGGCCCATCTCACTTCTGAGCCATGTCTATAAGCTGTTTTCAAGAGTTATCACGAACCGTCTCGCATGCAGGTTAGCCGACTTCCATCTTCCCGAACAAGCTGGATTCCGTGAAGGCTTTAGCACCGTAGACCACATACATACGCTACGGCAGGTTATACAGAATACCGAAGAGTATAACCTGCCTCCCGCTTAGCGTTTGTGGACTACGAAAAAGCCTTCGATTCGATCGAGATCTGGGCTGTACTACAGTCTCTTCAACGGTGCCAGATTGACTATCGATACATTGAGGTGCTGAAGTGTTTATATGAAAACGCCACTATGTCACTGATGACACTGTGATGACATATGGCACTGAGTAGTGGTCGCTCACAATGGGCCTCATAAGAAGGCTCAAAGTTACCCAAAGGGCAATGGAGAGGGCTATGCTTGGAGTTTCCCTACGCGATCGAATCAGAAATGAAGAGATCCGTAGGAAAACCAAAGTAACCGACATAGCCCGAAGAATTGCCAAACTGAAGTGGCAGTGGGCAGGGCACATTGCTCGCAGAACAGATGGCCGATGGGGTCGGAATATTCTGGAGTGGCGACCGCGTACAGGAAGATGTAGCGTTGGAAGGCCTCCCACAAGATGGACCGATGACCTGGTGAAGGCCGCAGGAATACGTTGGATGTGAGAAGCACAGAACAGGTCGAAGTGGTGGTGCTTGGGGGAGGCCTATGTCCAGCAGTGGACGTCTTTCGGCTGAAATGATGATGATTATGATGACAGTGTGGACCCACTTGATACCACTGACAGAAGAGGTATTTAATCTAAACACAATCACACATCTTCACAATACAGAAACAAGTATATATTTTATTTTATTATTCAACTTTGTAAGGACTTCTCACAGCTAAAAAGATTAACGTAGAATTATTGGGACACGGAAAAAGTGCTTCGATTGGTGTTGGGGCAACTCTGAAAAGTAAGCAGATCGTATGGTAACTTTTGGGAAAGATATAAGACTTTTAAAGACTTTTGAATAATTTTACGATTTGATTAAAACTTATAAAGAAAATGACAACTTTAAGAGAATTGTGAAAAAAAAAAACTAGAAAGAGAGGATATCTCATTTAGAGAAAGCTTGATTTTCAAAAAAATAAAACCATTTACCTTTTCTGTGTACCAAGGTCTTTGGTAGAAATGTACGTCGAGAACAACTGTAGGCAATATGTGTTGTTTTGATACTTATAATTTACGAAATATGAATAAAATAATAAAGTTTATAAAAGTCTTAGAAATTGGTTTTTGTTAGACTTATTTTAAGGTTAATTTATATTAGTTGATTGTGATACTTTAAACCAAATAAAAATATAATTAAGATACTTAATTCCTTTTATTTTCATTTACCTACCTACATCGTTTACAGAAGTACAAAACTAAACTCATGAGCATATTATCATTGTCCTCAACATATCATCATTTTCCTCAGCTTGAAAATCATTTTTCTCACATTATGTCATTATCCTCTTCAACAGTTTAGAAAAAAACATGATTATCTCGTTAAATTCTTGTTTATCTGGAGTAAAAACAAAGAAAAACTTGTTATCTGAACATGCCTAGTAATACTTTTAAAAAATCTCAGCGATGCACGCACGTTTTTAAGAATCCACAAAATTTACTCAAAAATAATATTTTCTGAAGATTTACCCTAGCGCCCCGAATCTCGGCGACCATCACGGAAGACCATCTGTTTTTAACTTCATTCAGGGAAATGAATTGCTGTTCTAAAGACATGAATCTATGAGTGAGTGAGTGAATGAGTTTGATGCGATGAGAGATGTCTTAATACGAAGCAAATGACTGCAATTAGATGGTCAACATAAATAGATTCGGAAACTGTACTTTAAAATTGGGAACATTCCATCGGAGCTGTTCATTTTTGCCAAAAGTGGCACCTGGACACGTGTCGAAACAGATAGACGCCTAAACTTAGCAGTGGATTATTTTTGGCTAGGCTGATGGTGAATAGATTCGGTATAAATTCACTGAAAACAGACGAAATTTTGGATTTGATTTACTGCACATATTTTACATTTTCCAACAACTTGCGCGATAACCGTCTATATATCAATATTTGTAGTTGTATTAAACGTTGTTATTTATCATTTGAGGAAAAATTAATCTCCGGTTAATTACTAAACTGGGAAACCACAAAACACGATAATTTCATATTCCCATAATTCCCTATCCGTAAAGGGCATAAAAATACAATGACACACGTTTGATTTTATTTCTGGACTGTGTGTATCCACATCGAGTCGTGGTATTTTGGGTTAGTAAAAGACAGTATAGGTATTTACTTTTACTCCCTTACTTTCTGTCTTTACTCTTTCTGTACTTCTAACACAAGGAAATAAAAAATAGCGTATCTTTTGTTGACGATTTCAGAAACCATTTTCGTGTCATACGACCTTATCTTTCTTACCCGTAGCTTGGTAATGAAGTTGGCTTATTCCCAAAGTACTCCATTCTTTTGTTCAAAAAGATAAGAATCTCATACATTCATTCCCAAGTTACTCCAATGATTTTTAATTATTCAAAAATACTTATTATTTTGTTCCCATTTTGCTCCATAGGTATCTGGAACTATTCCCAAGGTACTCCACCGATTATTCGTTATCAATTCTCAAAATGCTCCATCGACATAAATACCGATAGTATAAAAATCTCGTGACACGATGGATGTATATTAAGGGTAAACTACTGAACTGATTATTATCAAACTTCGTAATTATTTCTAACTAGCTTTTGCCCGCGACTTCGTCCGCGTCAAATTTTTGCTCTTGGTCGTAGCGTGATGTTATATAGCCTATAGCCTTCCTCGATAAATGGGCTATCCAACATTTAACAAAGTTCCTGAGCTTTGTACGTTCAACCAAACCACCTCTTCAGTTTTATAATATTAGTTTAGAGATAGTATAGTACTTAGATTTGATTACAATTAAAAGAGTTATAGTGACTCTACCTTAAAAGATAGACATTTATGCTCTCGCAGACGTTTTTTTAGAACTTTTTAAGAGGAATAATTCCGTCATACATGATTAGTCATGCTGAACTTAATAAAACAACACGTGCCTGGATGGAATCCTCATACAGTTATTGTTGACTTAGAAATAGCAATCATTAGTGTTCTGGGCAACACATGTCCCAATGCTATGTATAATCAAAGGATGTAACTTGCGGGAGGAAACGCCCAGGTGTTTCCATTGCGAGGATCGTCTGGAGGACACGGTGGAGCGTACGGTGGAGGTGTGCCCTGCCTGGGCGGAGCACTGCCGTGTCTTCACGGAGGCGATCGGCGGCGGCGACCTCTCACGTCCGGCCCTGGTGCGAGCCATGGTACGGAGCGAGAGGGCATGGGAAGCCGTCACCTCCTTCTGCGAAGCAGTAATGCTCGCGAAGGAGGAGGCGGGGCGCGTGAGGGAGTGGCAGTCTTTCACTCTCACGTCCCTAGCCGCCGCAGGAGGAGACGCCCCGGGCGTCAGGAGTCAATAACAGACTCCCGGCCACCGTAGGCGCGAGCTTGTGGGTGGCGAGCGATGGGTAGCTGTAGCTCGCCGCCCGGTAAGGATCAGGGTCGGATCAACGGCGCGTAGTGTTCGACGCGCGCCTGAAAGAGATGTCAGCAGTACTGAAGGGGTCTGTTAGGACCGATACCTGCCAGGGTCGCGAGATTGTTCGAAAGAGATACCGTGACCCTGGCACATGGGCACTTAAGAAACACGGGTGGGTTTAGTCAGTAAAAGTCTGACACGCCCTCCCACTCCGCCCAAGAGCGGGAGACGTCATTTGATGATATCCCATCCAAAAAAAAATGGATGTAACTTCCATTTTAAGCAAGCTTTATTGAGGAAAAGTCGCGATGTTGGGATTAAAACCAAAAAAAAGACCTCGTGGCTAATTGTAGTGCTTTAGCTCATCTCCCTATTGAAATTCTAGTCTAGGAATTAAAGTCTTTTATTTATACATTTCTTATTATTTATTATTTAAAAATATATTTGCAAAGCTTTTGAGCCTGACTGTACGTCAAGTACCCTTTTATAGTAATTCGGTACATATTTAAATTAGCTTATTGAATAAAATGGAGTGGAGTATTTTGAGAACATTTTAATATTATCATGGAGTAGAATGAAACCTAATTAAAAATATTATATTTCTCATGGAGTCGTTTGGGAACTTATTTTGGAGTATTTTGGGAATAACCCATGAAGTTGAATATTTCTTTCTTTATCCCGTAATTTTATTTATTGCAGATTATAAAGTTCTTGCTAGTTACGGTTCTTAATAAATTCTTAGCCCACGTAAGCCGGCATGGCTCTATGATATAAAACCCGGTATCACCCACGCCAATAGTTGCCAAGACAATCGTACGAACATAATCACAATAGTGACGATTTCACAACCAACCTATTGTACGAACAACATAAAAATACTCGACAAAGCTGAATTAAAATCCCACCATTAAACACAATACATAGTTTAAGATGTAATTAACAATGCAACTGTGAGATTTGATAAGGATGTGGAAGTAGTAATAGCTATCGCAGTATAGAAAGTTGAGATAGATAAGCCTGCTGATACACAATCTCATCCCTTAGATCCAAAGCAAAAAAAATGTACAGCTAAAGACGCAAGAAACGAATACACATAGTAGCATCATCGTCATAAAGCGCGTACGACTAATCCAATTTAATGGATTAACACATTTCATTAACATTAGCGTCCCCCACAAATACAATTAGTGTCATTTACATCTATACGTGGCAGCACTAGAAAAAGAATTAGCGGATGACAGAGTGTAACTAATTTTGTTTCAGACGTTACACTAGCTGGCTAACCATAACTAAAGTTAGCTGAACGTTCGTGAGAATATAGCTGGAACAAGTTTCCGTGATATGCGATAAATTAATGGACTAAATAATTGTAAATTTAATTACTTTCTCCAATAATCCGAGGAGAAAGTTCTTTTAAAACGTTTCATGAACCATTAAAACAATTCAATTTCTTTGCCATTTTCTTTAATGTCAAAAAGACACGCAACTGAGAAATCAACGAGATTTTTTACAATGCCCACATGCATACATATGAATGAACTGAATGTTGAAATTCATTTGGAAATATTGAAAATTGAATTTTTATAAGTAGGGTAAACAATCAGACGGCATAATGATCAGGTGATCATTATGCCGTCTTTCACGAAGCCAAACAAGAATTAGTACAAAACAGTACCCTATTATTTTGTGTAGCTATTAGCTAGTTAAGAAACCATCAATTGCACATTAGGCCATAGAGTCAGTCAACAGGAAAGCAGCAATCAGTTCCAGGTCTCCGCCACATACGTGAGTGTTACGCCCCGATTGTCGCAACTCCACTATTACAACTAACTACACGTAACCAGTTACATCGAACATCGAACTATCACTGATCCGTTACCGATGCGAGAAAAGCATGATGAATATGCGCCGGAGTCGGTTGCCGGCCGTAACGATAACAGTCGCACGAAATGCGTAGCAAATCGACAGACGAAGCGAATTTATCATATATATAATATTTAGTATAAAAACTGTCTAAGAGAAACTCTGGAAATATTGTTTACTATTACGAAAGTCTGGAAACAATAATAGTGGTTTTGATTTCGTTACGGAACTTCACTTCACAGGGGATATCATATTATTTGCGCCCTCTTTATTTTTCTCATATAATATTCGCATAACAATACTTTGTACGGTGATATCATCTCACTGCCCTAGCTTGACCTTTTCTGCCAGTACTACTTTACTAACCGTCGTCATAGTATTCATTAGTTCACCCTTTCTAGTCATAATCATCATTCACACAATCCATTTACATTTATACTCAAAAGACACTAGATACATTTATACTTTACTCACGAGATGTCCTGAATTCCTCCGCATCGTAATGTCCACATCAAGACCTTTTGTCAGTCCAAAATAATATTATAATCGGGAAATCGACACAGCCAGCGACTCAACAACACATAGATATACCCAATTTAGTGTAATGTGACTGTAAAAACCACATAATATGAGAACTGTAGGAAACCGTTAGTTTTGTCTATGCACTTACGTACATGTGCAATGCCATACATAGGGAGTAATTTGAAATGCTCTGATTGCGACCCACGCGCCACGGCACTACCTACCAGAACTCGCAGTACCTAAATAAGTCATCAAATTACCAACACAATGGTGCCGATTCCCTTATTCACAAACTAAACTAAATTTAAGTTCAGTGCATCTTTTCTTTCTATTTCATTAAGGAAAGGACAGAAGATAAATTTTACTTTAGTCCCGTCAAATGAATCAGCGCTTGACGTAAATTACGTAATTTTAGTTGGCAAGTTTTTAATCACGTCTAAACTTGTATGGAGTAGAGACAGGCGCTGATTAATTTGACAGGACTAAACTAAATTTTTTCTTTTGTCCTCTTCTTAATGAAATACAAAGAAAAAGATGCACTGAACTTAAATTTAGTTTAGTTTGTGAACAAGGGAATCGGTACCAATATCGTCAGTTACATTAAAACCGATGAATTAAAGGTACCCTCTACGATAAGGACACATAGTTCTATGAAACTAAAAATACAAAGAAAAAAAATAATAGTTTAAAAAAACTAAAAAACACGCTTCCATTGAAAACCAAACTAAAAAGTACAAAATAATGGAAAAAAAGCGTGGGGTGCTTTTTAAGGTTTTTTTATTTTATTGAATATCAGGCACCCCACGCTTTTAGAGTGTTTCGAATTTTGAGACGTATGTCAGCGTAGTTTTCGAAGACAGTTTTTTTTGTTGTCCTGGTAACCCTGGCAAGGATAATGGCACAAATTTATGAAATTATTGCATTGTCATCGGTCCTTGACAGGTGTGCAAAGTTTGAATGAAATCTGGTCGTTTAAACTGGGTCAAAATCGCGCTATAAGGAGGCGGTTACAAACAAATATACAAACATACATACAAACATACAAGTGAAGCTAATATAAAGCGTGTAATTAGGAGTCAATAAAATTCGATTATCCTGCTATCTGTACCTATCTGAATTGCCAAATATATCCTTATTTAGCCACGAATACCACGATAGACTGAGCACCATATACCTCTGTAAAAAATCTTTTAATATTTATGTATATTAAAATCATAACATTTGAAACTACACGATACACTCAATATTATGGAAGCAAAACTTTGTCGCCGCAAAACCGCAACTAATGACAGCATTAAAACATATCACTCACGCATTTAAGAGCATTTACGAGGATCGTAATGATATCAACCGTGTGTAGAGGCCATAGATATCATTTCTATGGTAGAGGCAGAGCGGAAGAGGACGCTGCGGTGATTGCCCCCAGCAGAGTACCTACCTACGGAGCTACGGACCGATCCACTTCCCATCTGGCGTGCCAGTTTACAGCAAACATTTATAGTGCCCGTGCCAATATTGAACTATGCTAATTGGACCCCGCTTTGAAATGTGCCATGGGAATTGGAGAGGAGAAAGTTTTATACCTGAGAGATCTTTATGCTGAATTGCTGAACGGGAATAATCTTTCCAGTACTTGCAATGATTGAAATAATTGCTACTACTTATTGAAATAGCAATTACTTGGGAATTTGGGATTAGAGACGACTCCTGATAATCTGGGTAAAATATAAACACATCCAAAACGTATTGCAAAACATGAAATAATACCTCATAAACAAGAACGACAGAGAACAACACATGTATTGCTAACAAGCGTACAAAACAGACACAGTTGCAATTAATTTCAAACCTCATATGCCCTCGATCGTCATTTCGTCAATCCACATCTTAATACGTTTCTACAACATTAGTGGGAACGAGGTAACAATCTAAATAGACACCATGCTCCACATAACGCCGGAAGATAAAATAAAAGTGCAGTAGAAATATAAGAAACTAGTATTGGAAAATTTTATAGAAAGCTGGTTAAATGTAGATAGTGCATTACCAGTAATCGCTAAATGCATTGAGACATGCATTGGAACTTCGAAGAAAGCTGCGGACGTGTTTAATGGCAGAATAGAAAATGTTAAAACAACTTATTTAGCTCCTCAACCTACTAAGCAGCCCTAACAAAGCATGCTGGGTAGAGTGTGTTTTAGTAGCGGTCCAGCAAAACAAAAAGGTTGCTCTACTTAAACGTTTATGTATTTGTCTAGTGAATTCGGTTGATCGAATTTTCGTCCCATCAAACTTGACCGATTACAGTTCGCAGCCGAACATAGTCAACCTTCACGTGAATACGAAACGATGTACAACACAAATGCGAACATAAACATTTATTTACACTCCAACAAATTTAAAGACTCAATCGCAAAACAAGATAAATTACTTTCGGAAAAAGTGCGATAACGTTGACAGAAACATCTTTTCATTCATCTTTTGCTAAAGAGTCAATTAATAATGCAAAAAATTGTCACAATACTATAAAACAATTTGCATCAGGTTGCAAAATATTAAACATCGCAACACTAGGTCAGTGTGGTAATATGTCTTCCGTCACAGAACCGGTTAGAGCTCGCGGCATTGGTCCCTGCGCTGCATTCATATATGCTTAGTCATACCTTGCCTGTACTAAAATGATGAAGGTACTGGAAAACTCCTTAGTCCAATTAGTCATATAGAAAACAAAATAAACTGCTGATAATAGTATTAGAATAATGACATAGTTCAAGGAAGGGTACCGGTAAAAGATAACGAAATTAGTTCATAGTGTTGGGCAGTTTTACAAATGTTAGCTAAGTCGTTGGTAGAGCTCTACACTGAAGTCAGTTTTTTAACTATTTAATGATAATAGTGTATTCCTATTCTGTAGCCTTCTGTAATAATTTAGACTTGGTCACTCAAACGAATTCAAGTGAGACGATACAATTGTAATACAGGTAAAAGGGGCTCTAAAGACTAAACGGTGACTGGGTTAAATGTGGAATTGTAAACAAACTTAGTCTCACATCCTAGACTGGTATCAATAGGAAGTTCTTATCAATGACAATACGCCCAACTGTTCATCTCACTGAATCTACTTTTGTCGTGTTTGATTTCTCGTCACAAATGCCAATATTTCTGACTACTCCCGATAAGGTCTAGATTGCGACACGTACGTGGCATTTGTTCGCAATATCGCAGCCACGGGAGCAATAGCTCACGATTCTTATAAGGCAAACTGCAAGGCTGACCTCACTGAATCGAAATCTTGACCTCTATTAGCTGTAACTGTTTAACGCCTACGAGGTTTGAAGATGCAGATGTTTTACTTGATTCGTTTTTATAAAAACATCCTAGTGTTTCTTAGATGATCAGAAATAGTTCCTAGCATTATGAAAGTTTTTGTGACTTGTCTGCTTTGAAACTCAATCTACGTAGATATCTTAAAATTGTCTCAGTGTCATGAAAAATTTAACCATCTTTACTCAATTTGATAAGATCTTTTGGTCATTAACCTAGACAGTCGACAAATAGCTACCCAAATTACTTGTCTCTTTTTTTCTATTTGCAATAAGACTTTGTTTTGGAATCATTCCTCCCGTTTTGTTTGTTATTCTACGAACCTAGACATTACATGACTCATCCAAGATTCTACAATCTTAGTAAATACGTCGTGTTCTATTTACGTCACGTATAGAACAAATGCGAAACGAAGTAGCAGCTATAATGATGGTACTATAAAAACACCATTCTCGGAGTTCCCATGTTTTAATATTTCTAGTAGTTATGATGCATGCAGGCAAAACTGATTTATAAACTAAAGGATTTTAGTTCCTTTATTCAGTAGCATTTTTTCGTTTTTTATGTGTAAATCTATTTACAGAAAGGTAACATAATGAGCCCGTGGGAATCGTTTTTAAGGCCCGAAGGGCAGTTCCCGCATTTTAAGAACATTCGCAGTTAGATTTCAGTCTCAATCTGTCAATAATACCGGCAAATTCCCTACATTTTTGAAATTACCGTATCGCTGAGATGAGATTGCGACTAGACTTTGAACGTTTATAATTACGAGAATAATGTCTTCTGATTGTAGTCAGGTAGAATGTGTTGCATGCTTTCAACAAGCTAAATAAGGACTCGAGGTTGTTTTTATTTCAAAGTCAGGCATTATATCACCCTCTGTAACATAGATGATGAAAACTTTTAGTAGGAGGGATAGATACGTGTTGTGAATTCTACGCAAACACGTAGTTACAGAGTACTACAAAGCCGTACTGACTTCTTTGAATCCGCGTGCAAGTGACAAATATTCATTTCCTATGCAGTACAGATAAAATTGTGGAGCAAACTATGGGCGGAAACGGGTAATCAGGATCGTTTTACTGGACAACTCGAACAACCGGCAACCAATACCTATATAGCTGACGATGAATAACTCGCCCACCATTAAATCATTAAGAACCCTTCAGTGTGAAGATTAGGGGAATTCAGCGTTTCGTCGACAGTCATAAATCCGAGGCTCAAGATTACCGTTAAGATTCATCTGCTTAACTGGATAATTGAATAAAAAATATATATAAGTACATATTTAGGTAAGTATTACTTTGAACTGAAAAATACGTGCGTCCTTGACACTTATTTATTTATTCTAACTTGCGTGTAGGTTTTATGAATTTACAACTAAAACGACTACAAGCAACGTCACCTTGAAACCGCATTTTGTGGGAAACCGGTGAGAGCTGATATAGTTTTCACAGGGGAAACGGTAGTAATCATTATGATACTGCGGTAAAGATATTAATTACGAAACTGTTTTCATTTCTACTTCACCAGAGTTCGCAACGAAACAAAGAACTATATTTATCTTCGAAATGGAGTTCGTTCACCCGACATTCATGCCGGGATTAGATCTTGAATACGCTGAAATGCAAGTAAAACTCTTACCAAAATAGTTGCAGGCGGTTGAACGATGAAAAACACTGAATTCCACAATATTTTTTTAGCTAGAAACTTCTGATAACACGAGTATAATCCTCGGAATCTATTTGTAACTAAATTGAGTGTTGTCAGCGGACAAAGTATCGCAGTGATAAGTTATCGAACGCGAGTCCTTACAACGTTTATTATCTGTTTGATAACAAAAACTCTGCAATAGCGAACTATCGGCCACTTGTTTATCACTATCGCAAGCTATTGACTAGGTATCGAATAAAATAGCTTGGCGAGATTTATTGTTTTGTAGACGTAATAAGGTAAAAAAAGAATCCAAAAAAATATAATATGCAAAAACACATTATTGGATGCTGTGGAACAGATAACATGAAGCCTGTTGGATTAATAAAATTGCTTGTAAATTTGTAGGTACTGTATTAAAATCGGTCGTGATTAATTAACAACGCATTCAATATCAGTAGATACCTACAAAAACATCAAGATGCCTATTATAAACCAGTTGATAATGACGAAGCATGTTTCAACAACCCATGTGTAGCAACAAGATTTTCAGTAAATAAAATTGTCCTATGAATACTCGGATATTATCCCATCATTATATAACGATATTAATATTAAATAATATTATCGTTAATAGATTACGCGATTCAACTGTGTGTTCAAAAATAAACTACTTTATCGGAAATCAGCGTAGCGTTGGATGCCCCCCCAGCTAGAGATCAACGATTCAGCTGAGTGGGATACGCTGGATTGGATGTAGACAGACTGGAGAATAGGGTGCTTTGACGCAACTTAGGGGAAGCCTATGCCCGCAGACGACTGCGATAGGATAATGTGCGATTTAAATGTTAAACGGACGGTAGACTATCGTTTAACATGCATCTATGACCCTATTAGGTATAATCCGGTATGAAGTGATGCCGGCGCAATCAGTGGTAGTGTGGCAATCATTTGATAAGATTTACGGGACAAAGGAATGTTTTAAACAACCGGAAACATTGATGTAACATAAAGAATGGCGGCGATTAGACGTGGTTGCAATATGGCATAGACAAAGAGATAGATGGTGCGATTAGTTAGATTTGTTTGCTGTCTTTATTCGTATGCTAAGTTATGTCAGTGTTTGTATACACAGGTGGCGGAGATGACGTAACCGACATGGTTTGTGACCAGCGTGTCGCGGTAGCCGCGTATCCGCAACAGTGGCGCAACTGACAATTGCCCACCAAATTGGTATGTCCGCGGTTTGTGCTCTGTGTAGTAAATAATGCAAGTCTCAATTTATGAAATTGGCCTAAGTCTAATTGAGCGGCAAACGAAGTGTGCTTTAGTAAGATTTTTTTTTAAAGCTAGGATTGCATTTTTTTTTTTAAATAAATGTTTTCACAAAACAAATTTAGGGATAATTTGCTGGTAGCTGCTAGAGAAGCAAACAGAAACAGCAGCTTGAGAAAAACTGTCAATTCAATAGATTATAAAAAAAAAAAAAATTGTTTCAGAAAAGCACATCATGTAGAGTAAAGACTGTTACTCTACATGATGTGCTTTTAACAGAAAGAAAATCTGAAACTAAGAATTTGTTGTTTAAATAAATAATGTCAATTCATTTTGTTCTTTGTTCTAAAATGGTAGGTACGTAATTAGTATCAATTTTAGCTTATTACCTAATGCCTTCCAACAGAGAGGACCCTTTGGGCCCGGGCTGCCTCATGTCTGAATACTAGCAAAAATATAGATATTTCTGTTTAGAATAAAAATAGTAGAATTTAGATACATTTTTACACTGAAGAGATTTCTTAAATTATAATAAATTCACCCAGCAACTTCTATACAAAACATTTTTTTTCCGAATTATTTTGAATTTGAAGCCTTTCTGTGCTCCCATTAGTAAACAAAAAATCATCTGATTTCAAATGGAGTGCACTATTGTGTGTTTTAGTTTATTTTATTTGATTTGATTGATTATTTGATTTTATTGATTATTTGATTTGATTTTATTGATTAATTGATTTTATTGATTATTTGATTTTATTGATTTTATTGATTATTTGATTTGATTTTATTGATGAATTGATTTTATTGATTAATTGATTTTATTGACTTGATTTGATTTTATAGATTATTTGATTTTATTGATTATTTGATTTTATAGATTATTTGATTTTATTGATTATTTGATTTTATTGATTTGATTTTATATATATTAAATTCTTATACTTACTAACATAGTTTATAAGCTCCTATGTTACTAACCAAATTTGGATCATGTTATCTGATAATGATAAATGAATAAATAATAATTATGCCAATGCTCTTATCGCAACTATGGGGGGCAGTGCGGTGTCTTTGTATTCTATCTCTATGAGCAAGCATACACAGAATGTAGTGAGCAAGGATGGAAGTGACTTCTCACTGCCATCCAAGCCCACTACATTCCGTTCTTATCTTCTCTAGTTTTTGTTTACTTTAGGACATATTCTATACACATATTTATGTTATGACCTGTCGTGGACCAGGGTGTAAAAAAAATTGTTATGGTCCATGCAACTTTCTCTGTCTATCGGTCTTTCTATTTTAAATGAGTGTGTACGTGTGTGAGTAAGAAACTTTGTTCCTGAGAGTGGTCCACTGACAGTAAACTTTTTTATTGATACTTACATACATACTACTCACGCCTTTTTCCCCTCTTTCTGCTGAAACCACAGAGTGCCACCTGCTACGATCTCTACACACTCCTTCCTTATGCCTCGTTTAGATTCATACAATAATACTTCTTTATAAGTAGGTATATTTAAGCTATTAAGCCTTCTACAATGATGCTTAACACTTTTTTGTCACAATATTACATTCCTCATTCCTTTAATCAAACGTCCATACCGCGTCAGCTGGTTAATACTCAGCTCCCCGGTGACTGTCAGCAGATCTCAATTCAAACTTCCTCATACTTATTCATTCCTTATGCACATTTATTAAAGTAAATTGTATGTTGCACTAGTGACAACCCCATTTTTATGTCACCGCAATCAATGTCCCTTCAAAGGTTGCGTGGAAGAGATCGCAGAATGCGATAAGGCCGCCCATTATGTGTTTTTTGTGTTAAATATTCTTGTTGTCATGTATTTTCTGGTGTACAATAAAGCATATATAAATAAATAAATTTTATAATTTTCCTCATCAATTATTGATTTAGGTAAGCATAATAAATCATTCATTTTTTGGATGAAAATCAACCTTGCTCAGCTGGCTCCAAGCAAGACCCTTCATTTGGAACCTTGGCATGTAGCATATAACACTGAAGTGCAGTTTTCCTGTTTATTAAACAATATTTATTCTTAGCTAGCTAGAAAGTTCTACAACTACTTATAAATTATTTTGTACCAGCCTTTCGAGACGAATATTTGAGACAGTTTTATTAAAGAACCCTACACAATTGTAGGCCTTATAACAACAAAATCAACACAAAATATGGCAAGGTCAAAATTGCAAGTTTGAGAAGGTCAACAAACATACCTGGAACTTCTCAAACTGCTCGCGTTCAGCATCCAAACTGTTCTTCTTCAGCTGGAGGACTCGAGGCAAAGATAGTGACGCCATAAGGTACACACATGCGATACACACTTACGAAAAATAACTAGCGGAGGTACTAAGACCAAACACGACACAATTTTAATTTATAAATGAGGGCGGACTAGTACTTTAACAGTAACAACATTTACACAATTCTCCACTGTAATTTTAAATATATTTTGTAAATTAATTCCAAATTCAGCACATAAAACTGTTATTTATCGAATACAATAACGTAAATATATCAGTTCTGAAATTAACAACATACAACACGTCCGCTGTCCGCCCACAAAAAATGAGTGAATCGAGTGAGTCAATGAATGAAAGATGTCAAAATTTCGAATGAAGACAATTGCTGTCAAGTTGACACTAAAGTTGCGTATACGAAGACAGAGGTAAGGAATACTTCAAGCTAAATTGGTACACTTCTCAGTTGCAGAACAATTTATTTTATTTATTAACAATAGTCCAGTGATCATTTAATCATATTAGTAGGGCTACTACCCTAAAATGTTAATGATTAAAACGTTAATAATTTTTTTCTTCATTCCAATTTTTGACAAATCAAATACTGATCTCGTAGTCTCACTGTTTTCTGGGTGTTTGAATGGAGCTTTAAAAACCACCAACAATGCGTATGCCAAGATTTTCTAAAATATCTGCAATGTGATTCCAGATATTGGCCAATTGGAGTGGCCAAGCCCACTGTAGCTAAGATGCAAGACTCTGTATTAAAATTTGGGACAATATATCATAATAATTTGGGATATCACAAGACACTCAAGTAATGTTTGTATTCAAGTAGAATCACGTTATGTTTTACAGTATTTTAATAAATACATAGTACTAATACTAGTATTAAAAAAATTATTTCTTTCCGTCAGTGTCAGAAGTTTTACTTATGTTTTCCCAGTTAAACTAAAAATACCACACTTCATGATCAAGCCTCGCCAGGTTTCAATGTTAGGTTTAATTTATATGACGAAATTGCAAATGAGAGTTTTAATAGATTGAGATACATTATTGCTCAATCATATTTATTATAGCATGGGAGTATTCTAACAACCTGTATTACAGTTCTGACTAAACCTAACATAATAATTTGACTGGTGTAATCTAAAACTTATGTGATACTCCAATACTAAAAGAACAAATACAAAATGAAATGGAAATGTCAGACTGGTCTCTGGGATTAAAAACGATCCACCAACCACCAACTATACGAAAGACTATTAGGTTTTTACATTACAGTACACCCAGAATGTGTGTAAATTCAAGTTGTTCTTCTTGGTCACCCTGATACTTTCTGTCATCACAAATGTCAATTTTGTTGTTTCGTTTCTTTCATGCCGCTGATTTTTTTCATACAACATTTAGCGCGTGGAGGACAGTGCACACCACATTTTAAAGCAGTTAATAAAACTTAAACATTTTGCAGTGATTTACTGAAAACTTCAAAATGGAGTTTCTCGAATACAACGATGTGCAAGCCGAGATTAAGGGCGCAATGGTACGTTTTGCCTAACAATTTGTTTTTTGTTTTACTTCTTTATGTTTCTGCGATATCAAGTGATATTAATGGAAAATTTCAGGTTCCTGGGAGATTAAAAATGACGGACCAGAACATAGTGTTCAAAAACAGCAAAACCGGCAAAGTGGAACAGATCCCAGCGAATGAGATAGAATTGGTCAACTTTCAGAAGTTCATAGGGTCGTGGGGCTTAAGAGTGTTCCTGAAAAACGGCACCTTACACAGATATGGAGGCTTCAAGGATGGGGTAAGTACAATAAGGTTCGGTCTTTCTAGTCTTAGGTACAGATTTCTAAACCATTCTGTAACACCTCAATGTTTGATAATGAAAGAAGCATAATTTTAGCAAAAATGTTAGTGTCAAGGTATGGTAGCATTTTATTGAGCAACAAATCTACCACCCACCTAAAGGTACTAAACAAATATATAATTTACCTAGCCTTTTTTGGGCTGTTTAATTTTCCCACAGCCCTCACAGAATATTAAATAGTTCCCTAAAATTTTGATTACAGGAACAAGAGAAAGTGGCAAAGTTCTTCAAGACAAATTACCACAAGGACATGCTAGAGAAGGAGCTCTCCTTAAAAGGCTGGAACTGGGGTACAGCTAAGTTCAATGGTGCGGTACTGAGCTTCAATGTTGGTACTAACACAGCATTTGAGATCCCGCTGCACTATGTATCTCAATGCAACACAGGCAAGAATGAAGTCACACTGGAGTTCCATCAGGTAAACATGTGTAATGGAAAAAAAATATGGAAAGTACACACGGCTACATAATAAGCTATACATTTCCAGTTATAGCTGAGCTCGCATTGTGTACATTTTTCATGCGATAAGAAGTCAGCTTATACTGGAAATGTATAGGTTGATTTGTAGCTGCACAACGCACATACTATGTTTTGAAGTACAATTATTGACCATAACTAGGCTCTTAATAGGTACATTTTCACCACTTGGAATTCTTTTATCTTCGTTTTAAAATGTATTAAATCTCAAGACAGTCGGCAGTGCAGCAGTGTTATGCCTGAATATTTACATAATATTGTGCAATAATAGTTCTCTGCATGTAATTAGTAACAAACAACCTTTACTTATTAATGTTACAGTAGTATACTTTACATACAAATAACTTATGCTTTCCCATGAGCAGAAAGAATGCCATCTACCACACCCTTACATACTGCATGCATTAGTATTGGTAATTAATCTCCAAACTAGACAAGTTACAACACCATCAGGTAATTTGTTAAAAAAATCATATTAAAGGTTGCGTATCCTTAATACCTTCATCTTATTATATTCATCATGTACATATTTAATATAACCTATTACACTATTGTAATACAACACCCTTAATAACATGATGCCTTAGATCTATAAAATTATTTAGAATGCACACAAAGAAAAATACTTCAGGTGGCAGCTGAACAGGATACCAGGATGAGTTTTATTTTACAGTTATCTCACTAATGTGCTGTCACAAATCTGTCAAGATTATTTCTCTGTTGTTAAAATTTAATCTAAAAAGTTGAAGCATTGCTGCCATAGGCCCATAGTAATACGTAATCCGTCTTAAAACCCACCCTGTATGAAAAAGAGTGGTATTAAGATTGCAATTATGGAAAAAGCCATGCAAATCAGCAACGCAAAGGCAAGCTTTTGACCAGATTACCATGAGAATAAAACAACAAACAAACAACTCTTTACCAAAATCTTTCACAGACTCGTAAATCTAAAAATATTTAATCATCAACAGAATGACGACACCCCAGTATCCCTAATGGAAATGCGCTTCCACATCCCATCAAGTGAGGTGGGAGGAGACATGGACGCGGTGGAGGCTTTCCACCAGCAGGTCATGACCAAAGCCAGCGTTATCTCCGTGTCTGGTGACGCCATCGCCATCTTTAGGGAGCTACAGTGTCTTACACCTCGGTATGTTTTTTCATCGATATTTTATACTTTGCAGTTCAGAATGACAGCCTTATTTGTCTTCTCTTCTTTTGAGCAAACAATATAAGTCAGATAGTACTTAGCTCAAGCTGCTATAGAAATATTAAGCAGTCAGATAAAAATGTCAGTGGATGGAGCAGATATTTTTAGGGTTCCGTTGCCAAATGGCAAAAAACAGAACCCTTATAGATTCGTCATGTCTGTCTGTCTGTCCGAGTATGTCACAGCCATTTTTTTCCGAAACTATAAGAGCTATGCTGTTGAAACTTGGTAAGTAGATGTATTCTGTGAACCGCATTAAGATTTTCACACAAAAATAGAAAAATAACAATAATATTTGGGGTTCCCCATACATAGAACTGAGACTAAACAATTTTTTTTCAGTAAACCCATACGTGTGGGGTATCTATGGATAGGTCTTCAAAAATGATATTAAGGTTTCTAATATCTTTTCTTTCTAAACTGAATAGTTTGCGCGAGAGACACTTCCAAAGTGGTAAAATGTGTCCCCCCCCCCCCGTAACTTCTAAAATAAGGGAATGATAAAACTAAAAAAAATATATGATGTACATTACCATGTAAACTACCACCGAAAATTGGTTTGAACGAAATCTAGTAAGTAGTTTTTTTTTTAATACGTCATAAATCGTAAACCACAATTTACCTTTCCGTGAATACCTGCAGGTTTGTACGGAACCCTCGGTGCACGAGTCCGACTCGCACTTGGCCGGTTTTTTTGTATATTCTAGAAGAGTCATTAGGGTGGGACAATAAACAATATACTTAAAAAAATAATAGATATAATTTCACTACTCATGTGACGTGAAATTTCGTACACACGTCGCTACATAGAGTGGCAACTTGTGTGACAAAAAAAAATCAGAATACGTGCACAATATTTCCCACTGCTGTTCTCTATTTCTATGGACCATCATAGAATACAGGCGGGCTGTAACGCAATGCATTGCAGTTGTAAAATGCGCAAAACAACCATATTTTTTTAAATTAAAAATATCTGACTACATTCTTCAAACATATAAATATTCACGCCACCCATTTTTCCACAGTGGTCGCTACGACATCAAGGTGTTCCAGACATTCTTCCAGCTCCACGGTAAGACCTTCGATTACAAGATCCCAATGTCTACAGTCCTGCGTCTCTTCCTCCTGCCTCATAAGGACACCAGACAGATGTTCTTTGTGGTGTCCCTCGACCCCCCCATCAAGCAGGGTCAGACTAGGTACCATTACTTGGTACTGCTCTTTGGTATTGAAGAGGAAACTAGTCTGGAGTTGCCGTTTACAGAGTAAGTAGAAGAGCCTTTATTTATACAGTACTAGCTGACCCGACAGACGTTGTCCTGTCTCTTTGATGATATTTGAGCACGCATTCTGTCAATTCTATGTCAAATGTCATAATGTTACATTAAAAAAGTTTACATTGTCCTATTATATGGTTGTTAAGTATTTTTAAATAAGTGTTCTTAAATTTTCTAATTTCCCGCGCATTTTTTTAATTTTTTTCTTTCATAAGAACCTTCTTCTGACAATTACAAACACAACAACAACAAAAAAAGTGAAATCGGTCCAGCCATTCACGCCTGATGTCGTGACCAAGGGAAATAGGGATTCATTTTTATATATATAGATAACGAAAATATGGCAACATCGAATTTAAAAAAAATACTGTTTAATAGAATAATTTGGTACTAATTTAATAGAATACTTGAATATTAACGCCCAAATACCATGATTATGACTTCAACATTTTCCAAAACTTGATACTTATTTAATAAAAACATAAATATTATTGTGTTGCAGGGAAGAACTAAAAGAGAAATATGAAGACAAGATAAACAAAGAATTGTCAGGTCCGACATATGAAGTGCTTGCAAAAATCATGAAGGTCATCATTAACAGAAGAGTCACAGGCCCTGGAGACTTCTTAGGGTAACTAATTAACTATAAATTATTCTATATTCTATGAAATAATATTATAAGGACTTGAAGCTAAATACAATACCTCTATATTTTGTTACAGTCATCACAAAACACCGGCTATCGCTTGTTCTTACAAGGCAGCGGCTGGTTACTTATATCCTCTAGAGAAAGGGTTCATATACGTGCACAAGCCGCCTGTGCACATTCGTTTCGAGGAGATTGCTTCTGTCAACTTCGCGAGAGGAGGCGCTTCGTCTACCAAGTTAGTATTCTGTGATATTTGATCACTTTAACGTAAAACAGTTACATGGTAAGATAGTCAAAGAAATCGCTTTGTCAATCTAAAAAAGGAATATAGACTCCCACACAGGTGGTACTAGACTTTAGTGGAACAATGTCAATGAAAACTTCATGAAAATTGTTCCACAAGAATCGTGTCGCTCCTGTTTGCTGGTAGCCTTAATACATAGTTATAAATTTCACACATGTGTTCAAGTAAGGACTGTTATATTTTTCTTATTGGATTCTAAGTAAGAATTAAATGTAATTCTTCTCTGATTATTTTATTCAAGTTAGTATGATTGTTCAAGTACACCAATTTGTATCTTATTGGTCTTATTCTCATTAATAAATGAGAATCCTAACCTCTCATCAAATAATGCTTTCAGATCCTTCGATTTCGAGATAGAGTTGAAGCAAGGCAGCGTGCACACGTTCAGCAGTATTGAAAAGGGTGAATACGACAAGCTGTTTGATTACATCACATCTAAGAAACTTCACGTCAAGAACACTGGCAAGAATGTAAGTCCAAACTATTTTATTCATCAAAATGCCGACGGGATAGTAATGCTGTTATACTTTAGATAAATCTAGATATTCGAGCATGTGAAGTGCCATATGATTTTTTGTGGAGCAGTGAAGTTGGCTTTAAAGTATGCATGATATATTTGATTTGGCCCTCCAAGCTAGCAATAAAACTGACTTAGGATTATACAATTATGATTATATTTCAATTTATGCTTCGATTATAGCTGACGCAATCTTAGCCATGTAGGTTTAAAAAAAAAACAAGCAAGTGAAGTAAAAAAATATATATATTTCGACCCAAAATCCTCTTTTCTTGCCAGGAAAAGAAAGTCACAATACACATAAGACCACGCCTTTAATTCCCGAAAGGTTCATCCGAGGAGTACATCAACATACCTTTAGTACATCAACATACCTATAGCACACATGTCGCCAGTTATAATTCTAATTAAAACTAACCTTACATTACCTTCTACTCCAGGACAAGGCCCTCTACGACGATGACTTCGGCGACTCGGACACTGAAAAGGAACCGGACGCGTACCTCGAGAGAGTCAAGGCCGAGGCAAAGGAACGGGACTCGGGAGACTCGGACAGCGACGAGAGTACCGACGAGGACTTCAACCCGGACAAGGCGAAGGAGAGCGACGTCGCCGAGGAGTTAGTACTTTATTGGTTTTATATTGGAGTAATGGACGTGCCAATGTTGAGAGCGGCTTGTGGCTAAGTAATAACAGACGCACCGGTCGACGGATCAGGTTCTCTAATACTAACTTTACTATATTTATTCAGGTACGACACCAACCCATCGTCGTCAGAGGGGTCGGACGACGAAGCTGGGTCGGATGACGAAGGCAAGAAGGAGAAGAAGAAAGAGAAGAAACCTAAGAAGGCTATAACTATTGTAAGTACAAATACTATCTTAGGTTACCCAGCTAAGAATCAAAAATGATTTATTTGTGGTAAATACAGGTAGCGACGAATACCCGACATATAATAACGAAATCAACATTATCTTAGGGAGTATCGTATCGTACGTAACAGAAAAAGTGTAAATATAACAATTTGAACTATTGAAATGTCGATGCCTACAAGATTATAGGAGGTAAGCTGGGTCCAATCAGAATAAGTGAACTTGTTGGAGAAGAAATTAGCCTACCTGATGCTAGAACTCATGATGGTTTGATACATTTCTTAGTGACACTTTTGCAGGAACTTTTCCGGAAAAGTACAATCACATACCTGTCGTAAAACAGCCTTATTGGGTTTCGATCCGAAGAATATACCTCAGTCATAATAGTTTAGATTAATTTTACAATGCCTCTAGTAATAGAGATGCAAAATTACCATAAGAAGGGCGGTCGACCGGCTTGGATGCTACATATTTAATTACATACAAAATACTATTAATTAATTATCTTATCTTAACATTACAGTCGGAAGCTCCACGCAAACGCAAGGAAAAATCTAAGAAACGCGAGAAAGACGTGAATGCGCCTAAACGACCTGCGACCGCTTTCATGTTGTGGCTCAATGAGAACCGCAAGAGTATCATGGACGAGAATGCCGGCATCAAGGTCACCGAGGTCGCCAAGAAGGGAGGCGAGCTGTGGAGGGATCTGAAGGATAAGACTGTAAGTTGCTTTTTGTTTACAGTCTGTTCCAAAAGTAGTGACCGAGTGAAATACGATTTGCAGCCGAAACCGAGACCATTCTTTATTTATTTGTTTATATCTTAGGACAACCAACACAACGTTATCTGATCCCAAACTAGGCAGAGCCTGTATTATGGTAACCAGACAACTGATAAACATACTTATATATATTATGTCTAAATACATACATATTATAGATAAATTTTGTCCTGGGTGGGAATCGAACCCACGACCTCAGTCTTAGCAGTCTGGGTCACTAACCACTAGACTAACAGGCCAGTCCTTTGGCTCCACTTTGGTTTTGGTTTTAGCTTACCCTGTTCAGGTTCAAATATTACCCAATCACTCAATACAAGAAATAATTATCACATTCATAGAATAAGTATTTTAAAGGTTCAACTTTATATCTCACTGCATTTTCCATCAATTTATGTTTGACTGTTATTCAAGTGTAACTGGAAATTCATCGACGCGTTATAAAACTAACCATAATCAAACGAAAATCATCTTTCTTTGTATTCTCATATATAACTAAAGCATGGTCATTGTAAGGTATACTACAAATTGGTATTCAAATAGGCTTTATTTATTTAACCATTTATGCACACATATAAATAGACAAGAAGAAAGGAACAGAAAAATATGTACAAAGGTAATGCTTATTTCTATAGAAATCTCTTCCAGCATACCTGCAATCGGAGAGAATATACAAAGAGATGTAGACAACGTGTGTAATAGTAGAAGAAAATAATGCTGCTGCTTTCTGATCCGTTTATTTATATTTTCATCAGATATTTTGGAACAGTCTATAGATTTTGTTAGAATATTGTCTATTTATTTAACCATTTATGTATGCATATGTAAACAGACAAGAAAAACGAACAGAAAAAGACTTACAATGGTGATGCTTATTTCAGAGATCTTTTCCAGCATGCCAGCGATAGGAGAGAAGATAAAAAGAAATTTAGACAACGTGTATAATAATTAGTAGAAGGAAGAATATAAATTCTAAAATCATACTCAAGTTTAAATATACACATACAATAAGAGATTGTCATGATTCCGTGGTCTTCTTTTCTGCAAGAACATGCATCATCATGCCAGCCGCAAGACGTCCACTACTGGACATAGCCCCCCCTCCCCCCCTCGGGGGTAATGCGTATACATGTAATATTTCATGCCGTGGTTGACAGGTTAAGCTGATTATCAAATATATGCTTGGTTCATTAATTACTAACCCAATTTAAGTAGTAGTATCTTTGAATACTAGACACAAATAAAGTAACCACTTATCAGAGCAAAGCTCGTCTGGAATAGTAACAACGTGATTTTGTATATATTATATTATACACATTTATGGAACTATAAAATTTCAAGCTATATTTTACAGTCTCTGATTAAAAAATACAAAACAACGAAAGTCTTTTACCTAAATGCAGCTACTAAATCAATTTCTCTACACAGGAATGGGAACAGAAGGCAAACAAATCGAAAGAAGAATACAACATTGCCATGCAGAAGTACAAAGACAGTGGTGCTCAAGACGAATTCAAACAGAAGAAGAAACAAGCCGAGAAAGAACGTAAGGCCGCAGAGAAGAAGACAAAAGCGCCCCCTGCCAGCAAGAAGGCGAAGACTGTCAGTAACGCAGGCGCCGGTAGCGGAGGCAAATTTACTAGCAAAGAGTATATTGAAGACGATGACAGCTCTTCCGATTCTGATAAGGAGAAAGATAAGAAGAAAAAGGATACTAAAGATGTAAGTTTTTTGTTGCAGATTAATTTATTTCCAAAGGTTTTTCTTCAAAGGCTATTATAGTTCGACTACATTCAAATTTTCATTTCCATTTCTCCCGGCTGCCATTCATGGATCATTTGGGTTGTCGGAAGCCTGAAAGTCTGACAAACAAGTCTTAATAGAGCATATTACTCAGTATTTGGGTTGTGGAGGTCAGATAGGATTTTGCTCCATGTAAAATACTGGTATCCAGCTGCATCCGGTTAGACTAGAAGCTGACCCTAAAAAGGCTAGGTATGACTCTGTTATGTACACCGTATAAATTACAGATATAAATTTGAAAAATGTATGTTGTGTATGTACGTACTACCGACCAATAGAAATTGATTTATTTTCCGCCTAATAAGAATAGATTCCTCCAAACATACACGATGAATCCTTTGAACATTGGTTAACAGTAGTGGCTTTAATAGAAACCATCGACTGATATGTCGTAGCGTGTGTGAGACGGCCCGATTTGCCGAAGAGTTCTTCGCTATTCGGTATCACGCGAAAGAATTGATTTTCAATTTTGCTCCCGTCGCCTGCAACAGATTACAAAACTGCACAAGTCTATCTATGCAAGCACACCTGCACACGTAAACCTCTCAGGTAGACCATAGTGTGTGTTGCCTGCACAACTCTTACTATGGTTGAGATTTGTGTCTGTAAACAAGGCAAGAAGCACCATAGACATGTAGGAAGAATATATCTAAATCTTGTCCACAATAAGGAATAGAGACATTAAATCTCTGTAATCATGTCATAAACTCCCAAAACAAATGTCTATGTGTACTTTGCACATAAGGTAAACTGCTACAAGATAAGAAGGGCTTCGTTAAATTAGTCTCTATAGGATGATGTAATGCTTATAATTCCAATTATAATTCTACTGCTTCTCCGACGCTGTATACAGTATACCAGCCATTTTGATAATTGATTGAGTCATTAGCACAGTCTACTGAACGCGCTAATATGTCGACGCGGCAGAAAGAAGGTCACAAAATGGCGTAAAGATGAATCTTAATCTTCTGTTCAAGTTATGTTAGTGTTATAAAGGTTGTGTAATGAAAATGCAATAGTTGTTGTTCATTCACACTACACACGTGTTGCCGTGGTCACGCGCAAGTGATCCTAATAGTAAGTGTAGATTTTTATCAACCGCAGCCGCATACATAACCGCGTCAGTGTGCCGAGATAAAATAAGAGTTCTTGTTGAAGCGATACACAAATTGCATCGAGTATCGTGATGTTTGAATAATTAATGTTGTTTTTCTTGTCTCTTTGTAATTAGTAGTAATATGTTGTTTGTAATTAAGTCCGATAAATGACAATATAGACTCGCCACTTATTAAATGTAGACTAGCTTTTGCCCGCGTGGAGGTCTTAAATTATCTGACAGGGTAATACGGATCCTATGTGTTAATCAATCATACCGTAATACATTGATTTTAAAATAATTTTCTTGATCTACGCGGCGCATGCCAGTATAGCTCCCAGTCGGTATGTTTTTTTGCAACATCTTCGACAGTCATCGTCATATATCAGCCAATTTACACAAAACCTTTATGAATTATACACCTAAACTTTCCTCATGAATCACTCTGTCCATTGGTGAAAACCGTATGCAACTCCGTTAAAATACTAATTTATATACAGACTACCAATTTAAGGGTGTAATTTATCTATAATATGTATGTATTTAGAAATATATAAGTATGTTTATCAGTTGTCTAGTACCCATAACACAAGCTCTGCTTAGCTTGGGACTAGATGGCGTTGTGTGATAGTTGTGGAATATTATTATTATTATTATATACGTCAACATATCTCGGGATTCTGGGATCCCGGTCCTTTGGAAGGCGTACGGGGGGCCGAAGCCAACTCGCAGAGGCCCCTTAGACAATTTAGACGGAGTGAGGTACCAACCGACGATTATCCCTGTATACACTGTGCAAGTGCACCCAAGGACAACCTCCGGTTGGTGTTGAACTATTGCAGGGTATGGAAACAAAGATGTTGGACTATGTATTTGGATGGCTAAAATGGACTGGTTACAAAGAACTATGGAAGGACTATGGCCCCTGCCGCATCAATGTTTTGTATATACACGGATTAAATGGCAGGGGGTGACTTGCACACTCAATAATGGGCCCCCGGAAACCATCGCTGGCACATAAGGACGCAGCGACAAGGGGGCAACACTTCCTGAGGTGCTTGAGAAGTGGAGAGGTATTCCACGGCTTTCAGAACAATCCCAGAGCCCGGAAGATGGTCAAGATCCCTACGAGCACTTACTGGAATACTTCCTTTCCCCGAGCACGTTTGCTCTTGCGAATCTCCACTCAAGCCAGCCAATAAAGGCAAGAATGAGGTGGGAGCTCTGAACCTCGTCAGTGTTCACTCCAGCCGGCCAATAAAGGCAAGCCAGAGATGAGGAACAAGAATTCTCCCGGGAGATAGGGTCCGTGGGGTCGCTACTGCCCAACAGCACGCCACATGCTGCCCTGCGTATTTATTATTATTATTATTATAAGACCTCCAACAACCTCTCTCAGCACTATATTCCAATTTCAAAACTCTGATATTACACAAAAAACCTAATGGCATTATTATTTTTTAGACCAAGGAGACGAAGAAGGATAAAGCAAAGAGTTCTTCATCAGAAGCTGAAGCATCTTCAGGTGGATCTGGCGACGAGAGTGGAAGTGACTGAAATCACAACGTACTTACACAATAAGCCTCTGTTTTATTACTGTAACACCCAGTTTCTGATAGCCTAATCAGTGTAGATTTTCTAGTTTCTAGGAATTCGTAGCTCTTCTAGGACCTAGAAGAACCGCGGGCGCCACGTAATGCCTGCAAGTTACCGGCCAATAATATCACTGAAATCTTATTTTTGAGAGTATGTTCGTGTGTTTTCCTAGAACATTTTCTTACTCTGTAAAATCAAACCTCGTCATTGCGGCCGGTAAGTGGCATCTATCGCCCTTCTAGGAAATGTTAGCTTAGTCAATGCATGAGACTAGTTGTGATTGGTTGATCAAAATAACAACAGCCAATCAAATCACTGATGCTGAATAGGCTTTCTGAACCGGGCGTAAGCTTACCCAAGAACTGATTTATACGTCATTTTTTTTTGTCATTCGATATTTTTAGTTATTTGTGTTAAATCATTGAATGAGATGCAAAAAGTTAATGTTGCTTAGTCATCCACTATTTATAGTATTGAACTTATCAATGCCAACGCATATGAAATATCAGAAAACTGTTTGTACTTACTGAATCTCTTATCTGCGTTTGCGCAACTTGCATGTATTTCTCTCCCACCCTTATAATTCAAGTTTCCTCAAAACATAGGGATCATGATGTATGTGATATTTATTTTATATTCCCATTCAGTTAAAGCATAGAACGTTTTTATTCTATAGTTAAAGTGTGATGCAGAATACTGGTGTGTTATGTCAATGTGTTATAAGAAGTCCTTGATGGATAATTTAATGTAAATAATAATATTTGTTAAGATCAGCTGTAACTGTCTTAAAGTTTGTATTTCTTATGTGAACCTTGGATGCCCCAGTTTATTGTAATGTTAGTGTATTGTATTTTATTATAAGACTATATTTTTATTTGATCTTTCTTTTATTGATTATAGTTTTCTAAATTAACAATAAACACATTTAGTGACTGACCAATGCTTGTCCACATACAATATTTTACTAGCAGCTCTGCTCAAGTATAGACTAAGAAAAGTTCGGCGCATAATCGCTCATAAACAGAATAATAACTATAGAAAACGATTTAAATGTGGAATAAAAACAATACCCAAATTCTCAGTACATTCTTAACAAAAATTCAACCGTTATTTGTCCGTTCAACAAGAAAGGAACATCGGTAACATCGGTGTTCACGGTTCCCCTAACTGACGCGCCATATAAAAAGTAACAAAAATGCCTTTCTATAGAGAGCTACCAAAGTATGGGGTATGCGCCGAAACGAGGAACCACCTCTCGTTGCCGCCCTTTTTTTCATAAGGGACCTATTACTATTGTGTTACCCGGACGGTTCCCAAGAAGAGAAAGGCGCGCTTTGCGGTAGGTTAGGGTAAAAAAAATTAGTAATAAATAATGAGTCTTTTGGGCAAATAAAGCACGTCTGCAATTGTGCAGTGACAAAAATATGCATTCTAGATATTATTTCTAGTACAAAATAATAATGAAAAGGGGCATAAGACTTGCTAAGTATGCAATTTGTATCGTTCATCTATAGGTAGCTAATAAATCGATATTTAACTTTATTCGCTTTAAATTGCGGTTCTATTTTCCACATAAGCAAACGAGGAAAATGCTATAATTAATTTGTATTACCTATACACAAAGTGATCCAAAATGACTCCAAACTCATTCTTTATCATGTAGGTAACATTCAGATAGATTTTATTAAAACCAAACTAAACTGCATTGACTACATTCAAAGTGCTTATCACTTTGAAATACGAAACTTATCAAGTCGTTTAGGTCAACTATACTTTAAGTTGGCGCCCATTTTATCGGTCAGAGTAACGATAACTTATGATATCAACACGTCGTCGCCGTCTTTATAATTCATTCTTGCATTCTAAAGACCTAGACGGTCTAATGAAATATTCAGGTTTCTGGCCATTTGCAATACCTATTGTATTTCTCTTAGGTACACGTTTAGTTGTAAGTAACAGTAAAACGAAAATCAATAAGCTAAAATGAGGCCACGACATCCATTGTGTATTCTCAATTCAACGCGTTTTCTAATGTTCACGATGACCAATCTTTGAAATCTAGACTAGAATCTACGCTTGGAATACAATCGAACAAAAGATTAATCGAAAACTTGCGATATTTTTGTTGGTTACGATCCTGATAAATGATAGCAATGTGTATTATCAATTTTGTAATGATAACTGGAGCCATAATGACTAGTATTTACAGAAACATTTCAAGTCTCGAAACTCAGAAACAAAGAAAGAATTGGCTAAGGATTATAGACCTTGTAAGTTGTAACGGTCGACTCGTCTCTACGTGTGAACGGTGCATGGCAAGGACCTAAAAAAAGTTCTCATGTCATGAGTCTATTAATAGGGTTGGTTACCTATTGAATTCTTCGTCGCACGGTACAATACCTTATACTTTTATTAGCGATCCCCTATCTAAATGGTATCGAACATTGGAGATTTATAACAAACGGTCTAAGTATATGTCTGCTAAAGGGAAAAAAATGCATTGATATATGTACAGCGCATGGCGGTCGGCAGAGCGCGTAAACAAGTTGAAGCGTCGCGTGTCGTCACAAGAACCAGTAAAACCTGATCCGTATCGAATATTAAACCGCGAGTAAGAGAGAGGCCACACTTTATTTCCGCTCCTCCATTATTATATTTAGCTGATTCAATACGGTTTCGAAAGGCGCAAACATGGCATGGTAAAGCGGCAAAGCTTGGTGTTTTTATTACTAAGTACATATTTATAATAACGAACCTATGTTTCGGAATTTGTCTTGTGAGTAATCTGATTAGGTAGTCATGGTCAGGCTATTTTCAGAAATAGCTTATTTCCTAACTCATCATATGTATAGATCTGGGAATAAAAGTAGAACTTTTATGTTGAAGCACCTAGTTACAGGTTAATAACCTACCAACCCATGTGGCATTTTAAGTAAGTAAATAGTACCTACTAAGCAAATACCCTAGTCGTGCTGCTGACAGCAGTAGCGTCACCCAGTGCGAAGGACTGGCTCTGCGGCAACTCTGCGGTCAATCAACCCGGCAAGCCCAAGGTGGTAAACTGGGGGCTATGTAAACTACGTCCTTTTTTGGGAGAGGCCTCCCTCCAGCAGAATTTATTAGCATTAAGTTGAATAAATAAACTAATTGATGAACTATTTTTTTTTTTGTGGGACTTACAATTGGTTTGTGGAACGAACGAAAATCAACATAAAGATACGCAAACAAATTGTCTAACACATGTGATTGATTAACTGAATTTATAAACAGCCAATTAATCAGGAAACTTGACAAGTGTTTTATTTTGACGCGTTGCTGTCGTTCATTTGCATCCCAAACACCGGGGGTTAATCAATAGAACTAAGCTTTAGGTTAACTTGCATCAAGCAAGTAAGTTAAATCTAGTTAGAAAAACAAAACTAGAAATGATATTGACAGGGCGTTTAATGTTAGCTGCTGGAATCCTACTAACATTATAAATATAAAAGTTTATATGTTTATTTCTCAATTACGCAGAAACGGCTGAGCGGATTTGGTTGAAATTTGGTACCCACATAGTTTATAACCGGAATTAATAGATAGGATACTTTTAATCCCGGTAGTACGTTCCCAGAGGATTATTTCCGACATCGACGCGAGCGGAGCCGCTATCAAAAGATCATGATGACTAGCTATTTATGAATTTTAGGCTCTCTAGTAGTTCTACCCCATTGTGCCAAACTAGATCCAAATTTCATTGTCACAGTGCTTACCCAAATACACCTTAATTATTGTGATCCAGCCACCTGAACCTGCCTAGAAACCACATGTCGAATAACTTCTAACACTCAAGGCCCTAACTTGCACTAATTTTTGTTGAAAGTAACTTAGATCGAGCTAGGGCCAACCCTAATTTGTACCTGCACTGGTCCAGAGACTTAGGCCTATTCGTCCACAGAGTGGTTCTTTCACACTTTAGAACAACAAATATTCTAGTTCTTTTTCTAGGAGGAAGAAAGTATTCTTTACGACATTCTTGAACGTGCACTAAATAAGTTGAATACAGCTGAGTTTGGAAGGATATTGAAACAGGGACAAAATATTCGTGGTGCAGGGATAGCGGAAAGGCCATTTTAGTTCTTGGAGGAAGAGAAGAGATAGAGGTCGGTCGTACGTAGGTAACTTGTTAGATTAGAAAATAAACTATCATATTGAGCCTCCCGATACCAAAGTTTAGCTTATCGAAAGTTCGCTCTCTCTGCGCTGGCACCTAACCCAGCTTAGCAAACCAAGCAGGTAACAAACGCGGTAGCTAAACCATAATGTTGACATTCCGATTTTTGTCCCATTCATCAAAATTCTGGCTACGCTCATGCCTAAGCTGGCTCAGACAAATGTACATTGTATGGGCTAACAAAGGTCTGCATTTTTGAGTGTTAAGAAGCTTTGTAATTTGAGCAGGTATCTTTGCCGGTAACCTAGATGGCTGGCTAAGCAATGCTAACTACGCTACAAGACAGCACGTCCCTATAGTTTACAAGCAAGAAACTATAGGCAAACAGCAGTACGACAACTATTTAGTACCTAGCTTTGCACACATCAATCAGTCAATGAACTCAGCCTATTTGCACATATAACCACCCTTTATCGTTTTTACTGCTGGGACATAGGCGTCCTCTCGGTGAGCGGGAATGGGCCGTAATCTACCACGCCGGCCCAGTGCGGGTTGGTAGATATCTTCGAATTTTTGGTTCTAGAACATGGCGGGTCTCACGCTGTTTTCCTTCACCGTTTTGAGCGCAGTGGTGATGAAATTAATTACACAAAGTAAAGCGCCTGCCTGGGTTCGAACCCACGACCTACAATTCGTAGGTCCTAGCTTTGCATTTCAGGTAAATCAATTTAGGTATATTTTTTTATTCAGGTAAATTGATTAGGTAGGTAAGTATGTACATAAGGGGCCATCCATAAATTACGTCACACGAGCTTCATGATTTTTTACTTCCCCCCTCCGTCCTTGTCACAGCTGGTCACATTTGTTAGACCCCTTCTCCCTAGTGTGACGTCACATATTTTAAAATTTTACATCTAGAAATAATTATTAAATTAAAACAGCAGTTCCGAAATTTGTTTTATTTCAATTTAAGTGATTAAAAAAAAATAACATCACATCAAACATTGCAAGAAATTAACAAAACATAAATCGATTAAGTAATTATATTAATTAAAGATCAAACTCAATTATCTTGAGTACATGGACTTTGAACCCACTTCTTTAAATTATTTATAACTGGCATAGCAGCCACTTCGTTCTAGTTTGGATTGTGTCAGGAGCATCTTTTTCATCGAACCATACAGCATCATCATTTATGAGTTTTTGTGTAGGTATGCTTCAAAGTTCGTGTTTTACTTAACACTTAAATTAAATAGATTTTGAAATGTGACGTCACGAAATTTAGAACCCCCCCTCCCTTGTCACACAATGTCACACTTCGTCGACTCCCTCCCTCCCCCTTAACGTGTGACGTAATTTATGGATGGACCCTAAGTTAAAGAGTTCAGGACCTGCCAAATTACTCAGGTAGAAGGTCACTAACACTTAAGTACCTAGTAGGTACCCAATTTTTAATTTCTCCTACTTAAATGCTTACTAGATCAAGAACTATAGGTAAAGTCTACTTATGTAAGTTCTATTTAATAGCAGACAAAATTGAAATTATACACATTGACCAAAGTAATACATCAGTATTACTTTGGTCAATGTGTATAATTTCAATTTTGTCTAAACAGCTATTTTTAATTAGTTCCAAAAGGTAAATTGCAATCCTAATAAAGTTGACATCATGAATTACTGTAAACAATAGTACTTATTTAGTAACTTATCCTTCCTCCTCAATTCATCTAACACACAAATCGTCAATTTTATGAATGATGCCATAAAACATACTTGTTTTGTTAGTCGCATTTTGGAGCTTTCTGTGTCAATAAGGTATCTAAGTACACCTAAGTCCTAGGAGCTTTCCAAGGAATAGTCCTAGGATTGATATCTGTATCTACTCTGTAGATTACCATTGGGTATTTACCACATAACGAACCCATTTCTATGAGATCAGATCAATAAAGTACGTAATTGTGTTTTAGACCTTAGTACCTCCATCTGCAGTTCAATATTTCCTTATCATAATTAGCACACTTGACTGTAGGAAAGGCAGGAATGTAATAGGTGTGCAAGTAGCAAGTATGTAGGTGCTGTAGATGGTCCCTCATTTTCGAATGTTAGTAGCATGAAGCATCAAGGTATAAATAGGTACCATCATTCTGCAAATACTTTCTCGCGTTTTAATTGCTACGATACTTAATTTATTTAGGTGTAGGTTTACCTGTTCATTGAGCTTAGAAATTAATTTTAAAAATATATATATTGTATACGGTCGAATTGAGAAACCTCCTCCTTTTTTTGAAGTCGGTTAAGAAACCAATATTGTGACAGATTATCTTTCCAATGCGTCGTTCAGATTTCAATACTATCTTGTTCAAGAATGTATTTTAGGTGTATGACCTTAAGAACTAAGGACACAACACCCTTATTTCTTTGAAAATAAAAACTATTTCTCGAGTTCCCACGAAATACCAAATCGTAAACAAACGTGCTGCCATTCAAGCGCTATGTTTTATTGGCGTCCCTTTCCCGCTAACGTTTACCGCGCTTTTTACGTTTTCAAAATTAACGTTGGCGGCATTTAAAATAGGGCGCGAGTACATTTCGATAGGAGTCTTGTGTTGAGTGGACTGGGTCATTTCTTGATATACTTCTTTTGTAACTATATGTAAAGTTGTTGTGATAAATACTTAATGTAAGTTTTCTGATCTTAAAATGCAAAAATCTAGCCATTTCTATGCGTAATTTCAACAGAATACGACGAAATAAATTTCTGAAGCAAATGTTCTAGACCGATAGGCTAAATAGAAAAGCAAACTTAAACTCTTAAGATAAGGTTCAATTTTATATGAACAACGCAATCGATACGTCACGGATATACGTAGTACACGATGCATTGTAATCGCCGTGCTGTTGGTAGAATCGTATTCGCTGGCCAATGACGATCGACATAGATGTCGCTTTTGTACCGACGCGAGTCGACCCCAAGCTAGCTTGCTCTGGGAACATTTGCTTCGAGCTCCATACATTTTCTTCTGGGTCTCTACGTCTATAGTTTGGTTGTGCACCAGTTCAAAAATAATTTCAAAATTTTTGCCATCAGGTGAGTTCAATTATTTTTCCAATCAAAGTAAAGTGTTTTAATATGTTTATTCGTGTTTCTTACGGGCGGATTCAGTAAATTAATTTTCATTCCACGTTGGAATTCGCATTCAAACATGGCTATAGGCATCGCCGTACTTTCCTTAGTACGCGTGGGTATGGGAAGGACGCCTTATTTCAATAATTAATTTCTCGGATCTTTACTATTAAGCGACAGGAACAGTTCTTCCATAAGTTTTAGGTAAATAGTCATCGGATTATTCTGTAATTAGGTCATCTTTAGTTATTGCGTATTTTCAACACAATCCGTGAAAACAAAATGGCTCTTTCGACCCAAGCCTAGGACAGTGAACTCGTTGTATGGGGAGATAACTATTTTTGTTAGTAATAGCATGATATTAGGACTTTTAATAGCAATTTCGATCGTATTAAGCTAGATTTTTGATTAATCAAAACCGGGAAATCTATTTTTCCATCTAAAAGACGCGTCAGAGTGTTTCCCGCCAAAACGCCGCCCTACTGTGCCATATAAGCAGTGTGAAGGCTAGTTCCTTCCAGATTCTTCAAAGCATGGCCCGCATAACCTGTTGCCATGCATTTACTCGATAATTTACCATCATTTTCTTTGTTTGATTGCAGGAAAAAAGTAAAAATGACGGACAAGCCTAAGCGTCCTATGTCAGCTTATATGCTGTGGCTGAACAGCGCGAGAGAATCGATCAAGTCGGAGAATCCCGGCATGAAAGTTACAGACATAGCTAAAAAGGGAGGCGAGATTTGGAAGTCAATGAAGGACAAGACGGTACGTTGAAATTCATCATCCTAACTCATTGTCTGTCTGTTATGTATTAAATAGCTAATATCCTTTTTTTCTATTCAGGAGTGGGAGGAAAAAGCTGCTAAAGCCAAGGAGCAGTATGCGAAAGATCTGGAGTCATACAATGCCAACGGAGGTGGCGGAGAGGGTGGCGGCGGCGGCAAGAAGGCACAGAAGCGAGGGAAGAAGGGCAAGAAGGCGGCACCAGCTGTAAGTATCGCGACGCTGCATTAATGCTACACAGTTTGTTTGTTATGTTATGACAATTCTTAATGTTAACTTATAAATTTTGTTATAGAAATCCAAGAAAAAGAAGGAAGAGTCCGAAGATGAGGACGGAGAGGAAGAGGAGGAAGAAAGCGAATGATCTCCTAACACATACGACATTACTGTTCATATTGAATAATTTACTTGGACTTAATTTATTACAAAGTAAAATGGGACTGACTTT
Organism: Aporophyla nigra; assembly: GCA_947507805.1. Classification (NCBI taxonomy): domain Eukaryota; kingdom Metazoa; phylum Arthropoda; class Insecta; order Lepidoptera; family Noctuidae; genus Aporophyla; species Aporophyla nigra. Next base: position 7,464,054 of record OX382305.1, read on the forward strand.
CCAAAGTCTGTATTTCACAATTTTTTTATAAATATTTTTCTGAGTTGAATATAATAATTTTGGGCTCCTGTTTCTGATGCATTATAACAATAATTTTGGTCTGCACATGAAATTTGTTAATGTTCAATGTGTTGTTTATCAACTACTTATGTTTTGTAGTATTAATAGTAATGATAGATGTATGTAAGAGCATTGCAGAGTTTGGAAAGTTCTGCCGCTGGCTAGGGTCTAGGTTTCTAAGCCTCAAAAAAAAATAATGTTTAAGTGTTAGCATGTATACACCGGGGAATTGTACAGTTAGCCCTCCCTCGTTAAGTTCGCTGTGACTACTGGATGCTCACTTGTAAGATGTTTACCTCGACTGGTTTCATCAAAACTAGTATGTCTGCAATATTACCTGATTTGCTGTATAACATAACATATTTATGTTGAAGCTGTGCTTTGATTTGAATATACCATATTTTTAATTTACTGTGTATTGATAAGTTGTGTGCATTAATTTTGGACATAGAAGTTTTGGTCAAACTATACCAACATGTAAAATTAGAGACTATTTCATGAACGTTTGTGGCGGCTTATTGTTAATCAAACCTACCTCTTCTCATTGTAAATTTCAATGCTGATGATAATGGTACCAAACTCTAAGCTAAGATCCCACTTAGGAAATTGATGTGTATGTTGTATTTTTAGTTAGTTCATAGGTAGGTTTTCGATGTGATTTGTCTCTCAAATTTTACATTTGTGTTATTTTGTAAATGAGAATTAGCATTCCTCATGTCAATACGATTTTACATGTTCAATAAAGTAATTTCATATAAAATATTCTATTTTTCAATTTGTCTTTTCATTCTTTCCTCTTCTAGGTTGCTTCTTCTTACCACCTCGCCTTTTAATTTTTAACATTCCTCTTACCTAAGCCTGTCGTCCCTATAGCCTTGAGGTTAACCAATGTCAACTAAGTGCAAGTTGAGAAAACTGACGCACGTGATACCTCGTGGCAAAGGATGGTCGAACCTTGTGTGCCACGTTGGCGTGACACAGTAGGCATTCATCCATTTTAAATTGCATTGAGTGATTGTTTTGTTTGCTAAACAAGTCTGCAATTTGTTTATATCAAAAGGTTACCTACAAAAGGCGTTTCTATCGTTATCGGTGGCACGACCATTTTATGTGAAGGAATCGATAATCTGAAACGCTTTGGTCGTTCCCATCGGTCCAGGGTAGAAGGGGACGATTGCATAATAGGTAAGTATATCTTCATTAAATTTATTATCCGAGGGTTTTAGGTATGTTGTACTTAGCTAATCAAATAGCTGATTTGTGATAACAGGCCGATGCAAAAATAAAAGTATTACAACCAAGCGGTCCAATCAGCCATGCTCTAGTAGTAGATAGTTAATTGATGTCAACCTACGTCATAATTTCCATCATAGCGTCTGGCGTCAGTCGATACCACGCCACGATACAAAGCTTATTAGTTTTATGATAATTTTGTTACAGAAAAAATATTTGCCAATGGATAGTCATGTTTTGTCGTTTAATTTTGAATGACTTTGTATTATGATTTGCGATTTTTGTCTGGTTCAATGCAGTTTTTAACTTTTTATTCACAGTATAAAATATTGCCAGCTTATTGTGTGTATTGAACATATACAAAACTGTGTGTAACGTGCACTATGTCAAAGTAAAACTTTATGACACATTGACACTCTATGGTAAAAGAAAACTAAATCAGACTTGGCTGTATGGGCTCAGCTCCCTTTGCCTGTCCCAAAGAGGGACGAAAAGAACCAAAAAAAAAAAACTCTATGGTAAACTAAGCTGGCGGCTGTCAGATTGAGCTGTCAAAGTATGTTATGGATTTCATGCATTTTTGTTCTCAAATAAATAAACAACAAACACCAGCAAAATCTGTGAATTATCTATCATTTGTTATATCGGTAGTAAGAAGTTATTCTTCCGTTATCGAATTGAGAATTACACACATCAAGCTCGTAACTGTATTGGGAATTGACTAAAAAGGTATTTGAGGTTAATCTACACAGTCACATAGTTTTAATTCATTTTAAGGAGTGTGTGGTTTGTGCAGGGATGTCGGGGGATGGCAGTGGCGGTGGCGGGTCGGCGGTGGCGCTGGTGACAGGTGGCTACGACCACACAATCAAACTCTGGCAGGCACACAGCGGCGTCTGTCTGCGTACTATGCAACACCCTGATTCTGTATGATTTGTAAATTATTTACTAAATTACTTTGTTTCTAAACTACCAAGGCCTGGGGTATCACTTTCTCCACAACGCCAATGATCGGCATTGGACAAAATGATTCACAACTAGACCAGTAATTAAAGCTTGATTCCATGGTTTTAAGAAACATATACCTAGTTTGTGTAGAAAAATAATTAAAATTCGATTTGAACAATGAATAAATTATAGAGATATATCGAATTTTGTTTAAGCAATTTAAAGCAAAAATTGTTTTAAGAGTTACATGTAGGTAAGTATATATTAGGTTGGGGAAAAAGTCTTTTCGCATTATAGTATGTATGAACTTGTAATAAAATCTCTTTGGCTATACTATTTGTATCTGGCTGGTTTTGGTATCATTGAAAGTTTAAATTTTAAAGAACATAATTCCAAATTCAAATTAGGAAAATGTGTGATTTTCATTTGTTTTTCGTACCGTCAAGATGAGTGAATCTAATGAAGAAATTCGATACATTTTAAAATTTTACTACAAAAAAGGTAAAAATGCAACGCAAGCCGCGAAAAAAATTTGCGATGTTTATGGACCTAGTGTAGTGTCTGTGAGAGTAGCACAAATTTGGTTTAAGCGTTTTCAATCCGGAAATTTTGATGTCAAGGATGCACGTCGCTCTGGTCGCTCTATTACGGATAAAATGGATGCCATTTTTGAAAAAGTGGAGCAAGATCGGCATACCAGTAGTTACGACGTAGCTGGAGAACTGGAAATTGACTACAAAACAGTTTTGGCGCATTTGAAAAAAACTGGGTACACAAAAAAGCTCGACATTTGGGTACCTCACGAGCTCACTGAAAGAAACCTAATGAACCGTGTACTCATTTGTGATTCTTTATTACGACGTAATGAAACCGAACCATTTTTGAAGAAACTGATAACTGGTGATGAAAAGTGGATCACGTATGACAAGAACGTGCGAAAAAGGTCGTGGTCAAAGGCCGGTCAGGCTTCACAGACTGTGGCGAAACCCGGGTTAACTCGCAACAAGGTGATGCTGTGTGTGTGGTGGGATTGGAAGGGCATTATTTATTATGAACTGTTACCTCCAGGCAGGACCATCGATTCTGAACTCTACTGCGAACAAGTGATGAGATAAAAGCAAGAAGTTGAGAGAAAGCGGCCGGAATTAATCAACAGAAGGGGTGTGGTTTTTCATCATGATAACGCTAGACCTCACACATCTTTAGCCACTCAACAAAAATTAAGAGAGTTTGGCGGGGAGGTGTTAATGCATCCGCCGTATAGTCCTGACCTTGCACCTTCAGATTTCCACCTGTTTCGGTCTCTTCAGAATTCTTTAGGCAGTGTCAAGTTAACATCACGAGAGGACTGCCAAAACCACTTGTCGCGGTATTTTGACCAGAAGTCCCAAAATTTCTATAGCAATGGGATCATGTCCCTACCTACAAGATGGCAAAAAGTTATCGAACAAAATGGTACCTACATACTTTAGTTAAATGTAAATAAACTTTATTAAAAAATGTTTTGAATTTTCTTAAAAAATGCGAAGAAACTTTTTCCCCAACCTATTAATATATAATATTATAAAGCTGAAGAGTTTGTTTGTTTGGTTAAACGCGCTAATTTCAGGAACTACTGGTCCAAATCGAAAAATTATTTTTGTGTTGGATAGCCTATTCATTGAGGAAGGCTATTGGCTATATAACATCACGCTACGGTCAAAAGAAGCGGTGTAGGAACGAAAAATGGACAAAAACTGGCATGCAATTCGATGCGACGGGAAGGGTCAGGGGAGAAAAAATTGGATGCGGACGAAGTTGCGGGCAGAAGCTAGTTTAAAATAAAGGGGGTCAAGACGAATCTAATGATACCTCATTTGTTAAAATCAATAAAGTAAATAGGTCTAAAATGATTGCAGAGGCAGGTTTTTTAATAAAAACATATTTACATCACACCTTTTTCCCATTGGGGTAGAGGAAACTACAAAACGCCACCTGCTATAATTGTTTTTTTACTCTTTTTGCATCTTCATACATGCACACAATGATAAGAGTGGAGCAAGTGAGTGAGTTTGTATATTTAGGGAGTCTGTTTACAAGAGATGGAACAATTGATAAAGATCTGGAAACTAGAGTAAATGCTAGAAATAAATCAAATGGTAACGCTGACAAATGCTTCTTAATAGTCTGGTGATTATTCATTCAATGACATACTTCTTTTTAATTATGGATGCATGGTCCAACCCCCAAAAATTTTTCCCCTATCTCTCTTCACTTCAGTTTTTTTAATTTGGAATTGTCTTTTCAGCAAGTGAACGGGCTGGAGATATCTCCAACAGGTCAGATGGTGGCAGCATGCGGGTATCAACACATTCGCATGTACGACCTGGCCAGTGCCAACCCTGATCCTGTTGTCAATTTTGAGGGCATCACAAAGAATGTTTCTCGAGTTGGATTTCAAGTGAGTTAAAGTATCAAAAATAGATGAGGTTAATGTCTATTTTAAATCCAAAGCTATAGATTTTATTTTTTTATGGATAGGCAAATAGTGATAAGATAATATGTTTTTAGAAAAATGACCAGTGGATGTACACTGGTGGTGAAGACTGGACAGCTAGGATATGGGACCCAAGGTAAAAAGGTACTTTTTATTAATACACAAATTGTTTCCAATTAAAAGCCTGTAACACTTTATTGTATTCATATCCAGAGAGTCCACTGAAAGAGCTATAAACCAACAGTGTTAATTTACCCACAATCTTGGATCGTGCCAAAGCATTGGACACTCTTTATCTTAAAATACCATACTATAGTTTAGGTTCAAACCTAGCCAGGCACTGTACTGTGTAACTGCACTGGGCCCGCTAGTTAGATTATAGCTCACTCCCTCGTGTACAGAGAATACCTGTGTCCCAGCAGTGGGAATAATATAGGCTGATTATGCTATGCTTATGCTAAACTTGCTCTAAATCATATGAGCTGTAGCGCGCTGTGGTGTTAGCTGTTATAGCATCATAATTTTTATTATCATTGTTGTATTGATATGGTAAGCTATATCACGATATGGTATCCCTCAGGGAAGCATACTTAGTCCGCATCTTTTAATCTACTTCAAGTAACTGAACAACTTTCCAACCATTAAAAATTATATTTTATTTCTAAGAGAAAAATATGTTGTGCAGGGCGGCGCCACAGTTCCGTTGTACGAAAATATTTCAAGTGCAGGCGCCAGTTAACGCGGTGATGCTTCATCCAGACCAAACTCAGATCATGGTTGGAGATCAGAGCGGCATCATTCACATGTGGGACCTCCGGACCGATCAGAATGAACAGTTGGTAAGTAACAGTACTAAAGGTTAACTGCCAACAATATTCAGGAAGAGTTCTGGCATATAGAGACTCCAAAAATCTGCAAACTGCTTGTATTTACTGATTCTTTTGTTAACCTTTGATTCCACAATAGATAAACCAATCCAAACCAAAAAGTACTTTGAGTATAATTGACTAGCTTCCGCCCGCGACTTCGTCTGCGTGAAATTTGTTGTTCCTCCGACGACCCACCCAGGCGCATTGCATCCTTGCCCGCGCTATGACTTTTCGTTCGGCTCCTGTAGGTCTTAGCGTAAAGTAAAATAGTCTATAGCCTTAATTCAAGCGTTGCTCATCATTGCGACTGCGAATCGCTATCAAACTCATTCTATCTCTTTCTTGCCTTCAAAGTCATTAATATTTTCATAGATACCCGAAGCAGAAGCGTCGATCCAGGACATAGCCATCGATCCGGAAGGCAAGATGATGGCGGCGGTGAACAATAAAGGCAACTGCTACGTGTGGTCACTAGGCGGCGCGGCCCCGCATCCTGTGCCACTCAAACACATTGTTGCACATACTAAATATGCACTTAGGTGCAAATTCAGCCTGGACTCAACGTGAGTATATTTTTGCTATGAGATATTTATTTTGCTAAAACATGAGTATACACATAATTGCAAGATGTTACATAAAAGTTTGATTGAATATGCTTTTCTTCCTGCCTTTGCCTCGTGGTACTTGAACTTAGGTAGCACAAAAATGCGTCCTCTTTCATTCTGTCCTGTCAGCCGTCACATTATCGTTCACTCTCTCTGTGATCAAAATATCGTCTCTCACACAATGCATCTTTTTTTGGTGTCCTTCTCTCATCAATTTTCACTATTATCAATCATATTCGCCTGTATACATTCTTAGGATCTCTAGCCTGTTCATCAGGCCGGATTAATTGTAAGGACATTGCTATTCTCCCTTCAGCATGCTGGTAACGACATCTGGCGACTGTTCGGCGAAGGTGTGGCGCACGAGCGACTGGTCACTGCTACGAGAGCTGCGCAATGACACGCAACGTTGGGTGTGGGACGCTGCCTTTAGCATCGACTCACGATACCTCTTTACTGGTAAGGTGGCATTTTTATAACGTCCCGTATATAATTTGTCCCGAAAGCAGAAGCTAAATGCTAATGTTTGGCTAGAAGATTCTCCTGCTGCATTGTGCTGTTTTTCCGATTAAAGAAATAGTTAATTGTTAAAGATGTCTAGACATCAACTCAGCCTGTTCATCACAGCAGGATTATGCCTCTTATTATATTCTGGCAATAAAAATAAACTTTTTTTTGGCAGCGATAATGTTCTCCTATATAAAGATTTTTTTTCTCTCAAGGTTCTTCAGATAGTTACGCGCGCCTCTGGGATGTAGAGAAGGGCACGCTTGAGAGAGAATACTGTGGACATCAGAAAGCAATCACCGCACTCGCCTTCAGGGATCAAGCCGTTTAGAATAACTACGAATAGTAAAATTAAGAATAATTGTACATTCTTCTTTTTGTATATCGCCACTACACTGCTTTTTATGGGCACAAACTGGAGATGTTACAAATATCACCAGCGTCATTTTTTATTTGAAAGTGCAGAATTTTGTGCCATTGACTTTATTTACATCAATGTTTTCCAAAGAGATAATAGAATGACGACTATCAACTCTGTTCCTTTTGTATGATGTTATTTAGGTAATGATGTCGTTTTAGTGTAAGCTTTGTATATTTGTAAATATTACCTCTTGTTGGTCCGTTTTGCTAACAAAACGTTCTCCCGTATGCTTTATGAGAATATGGGTGAACAGTTTGAAAGATACGTGATTAGATAAGGATAGATGTTTTGTAGTTAACATATTTTATACAGATCTGCCTTACACAGCGACACTCAACTGTTTGAACAAGTCCGTACATTTGACTGCCGTTATAAAAAAAAATATAATTTAAGCAAAAGCACTATTTGACTGATAGGCTGTCGAACGATCTGTAAGGTCACCAGAAGTCAGTCACATTATAAATTCACAATAAGACATATGACCACTCACTCCAGAATAGTGGTCGTTTATTTAATTTGGTTTGCAAATCAATGTATTGGCAAAATTCCGACCTTTGCATTTAGTAGAATGGAAGTCGACACCCACATAATAAGGATAAACATCATCATATCGACAGTTGAAAGGCTATTTGATCTAAGCGACATTTTTTGAAAGTTGCAGGAGAGTGATTCAAAGTTTTATTTTTCGAAAAACAAAATCATTATAAAAGAACTAGTTAGTGGATTTTGGAAAAACTGAAGTTCTTTTAAAAGGATTTTTTTTTTTCGAAAAATAAAACTTTGAATCACTCTCCTGCAACTTTCAAAAAATGTCGCTTAGATCAAATAGCCTTACAACCGTCGATATACATTAATTGATTAATTTTATGTCATTTTAATTATGTATGGCAATGGAAGTTATTTACTTGAAATAAAGGTAAAAAAAAAATACTATGCTGATGTGTGTATGAAAAAAAAAACAAAGAATAACAGTAATGCTTGTTGGGCTTGCACGTTATTACACCACACCTCGAGTGTTCGATGCATTTACTATGTAAATGAATTGTTATAAACTGTAATTTAATTATTTTATATAAATAAAATACTATTTATAAATGCAGTTTTTTTTTAATAAATACGAGATTAGTGCCGATCACAAAAAATAATTAGTCTATGATACACATTGAAGCTTAGTTTACGCATAACCAAGCTAATGGGAAGTAAATAGACATTATACATAATTCTTTTGAAAACAAAATAAATCATATTTATTCCACAGGTTTGTTGCACGGTGTATGGGGTGCATGAACACAAACATTATCCTAATAATTGTACATACAATAGCAACATAAAATATATAGTAAGTACGTCTTCAAACGCTCATTATTATAAATATTCTAATATAATACTGTGCTAATTACACATCTTACAGAGTAAACACTGCAATGTTTACGAAATTTCTTACGATTTCTTTTTTTATACAATCACAACTTTAAAATAAGTATGAGACCTAGATAAGTACATACAGTCATTAAAGTAAATATTGGAATGTTCAATAAATGCTATTTTTCCGATAATTATAATTCAGTTATAAAATCTCGACTAGAAACAATTATACGTTCAATTACACAATAATAATAAAATATTATATATCTCACTCAGTCCCTTAAAATATTTTCTTTAGCTCGTATTTGCTGATGCTTTGGCGAATCGAATTTTAATATATTTGACCGTCACAGAAGCTTATAACACGGTAAATGATAAGATAGCATTCAGCGATCAATAATAGAGTGCGAACGTAAGTATGACACATCGAACTTGAGTAAGAGATGTGTCAGGGCCATTGGTAGACTCGCACATCTTAATCATATATAAGGTGTATCTATTCATACACGAAATATTTAAAGAGGTTCACCTGTATAGGTGGTAAAGAAGCTATAGCAACAAAAAAAACCGAAATGTATTTTTTTCAATATTTATAAATTATTGGACGCACATAAGAAATACTGACTCCTTATTTTTAACATCCATTACTCTAGTTTATATAGTGGCCGCGCTCGCGCTGTCCGGTCGACGCCCTCGCGGCGTCAGGCGGGCCATTTATAAAATTTGGTGTAAAAGTTTTATGCAAAACGTCTCAAGCAGTTTTAAAATTATAATAATTACGAAAATTCAAAAACGCTCAGATAAAAAAAATCTTTTTGCTTCTTTACCACCTACAGGTGTGCCTCTTAAAATATTTCGTTTATAAATAGATACACCTTATATAATGTTTTGATTTCAAAAGATACCTCTGAATTTGTTTCGGCATGTCTTCCCAGGGATCGGTCAGCTAGGCATTTCCTAGCTGACAGACTCATCGGCAGCGCCATCTAGTTTTAAAATGTTGACCTAATTGACTTGTAAAAGTGTCTTATAAGATCTATAAACAAAAATATACATTTTATATTATTTCACTGTCGAGTTTGAGATTCAGCAAAGCCAAATTCGATGTGCCATATTAACATACAGTTACTGTATAATTTTAATTGATTATCGAGTTCAGATATACTAAACATCGTCTAGTGGCAGTTCTTTGATGTCGCCGATGTCGGAGCATGTGTCGTCGTTGTCGCACGTGTAGGATATGACGAAGCGCAGGCGGACGGGCGGCGCGGGCGTCGGCCGGCCGATCAACATGACCTGCGTGATGGCCGGCGGCGGCAGGAACGGGTTGTACTGCGGTAGAGTTGTACCCGATGGCGTTAGCAGACGGACCCTGCAGCACTGTAAAAGAGAATTTTATTTTTATTACTTTTTGTTAGCGATGAACACCCATCACCATCATCATCTGCCTAGCCTTTTTCTAACTATGTTGGAGTCAGTCTAACCCAAGCAGCTGAATTCCAGTATTTTACATGGGGCGTCTGCCTATCTGACCTCCACAACCCAGTTACTTGGTAATACGATACCCCGTTTTTTTTTATTTTTTTTTATGGGAAATCATCAAATGGTTTCTCCCGCTCTGGGCGGAGCGGGAGGGCGTGTCAGACTTTTACTGACTAAAACCCACCCGTGTTCCTTCTGTTGCCCATGTGCAGGGTCACAGTATCTCTTTCGAACAATCTCGCGACCCTGACAGGCATCGGTCCTAGCAGACCCCTTCAGTGCTGCTGACATCTCTTTGACGCATACAATACCCCTTAGAAAGACTGGTTGTCAGACTTTCGGGCTTCTGATCTGTAACGACCGTCATAGATCCACGGAAGACAGGCGGGATCAACGGTTCGACGATATTTCGAGGCACTGAGGGGTCTTGGTATGTAAAGATGGTCACCCTTCGATGTACCAACCGCGGCAAGCGTTGCTTAACCTGATCGATCGTACCCATGCTGCCGTTATTTCATAGCTACAAACCCCTCCGTATAAATCTTTTTGGTTTATGATAGAAATGGTGTTATCTATCTATATATATAAAATCCAAAGTCCTGAGTGACTGACTGACTGACTGATATATCAACGCACAGCCTAAACCGCTGGTCCTAGAGACGTGAAATTTGCAGGGTGTGTTCTTTGTGAGGAGTAGGTATCCACTAAGAAAGGGTTTTTTGAAATTGTGTGTTTAGTGAAATGGGGGGTTGAAATGGTGAATTTTTCGACATCCACACGGGCGAAGCCGTGGGCAGAAGCTAGTTTCTATCATAAACCAAAAGGATTTTTAATGAAATTCCTAAATCATTACTTCATTTGGAATGAACATGGACAACTATAAGATTATGGTTAACAGAAATGCTTGAAAGTAAAAGACGTGTCGCGTCTACTTAAGTAAGACTTCTTGAAATGAACCATTAGTTAATAATTGTATTAGATTTAAGTAGATAATATGAATATTCGAACAAACAATCAAATAAAGGTTTCTGTTATGGACAAAAATATACACATACCTTAGGAACCACAGCCTGAAACCTAAAATCTAGGATAGGTTTCTTATTTTTGCTTGTCGTCGATATAACGATTACGTTGACATCGGGCCTCGGTTTGTCTTTACAAAAGTGTAACACTACGGTAAGACCATTATCTTCTTCGAATATCGTCATAGGAGGAACATTTCCTGGCGTTACGTTAGACAGAGACACATCTATGTCTGTCAATGGTTTTACTTCACTTTTAGTCTTCTCTCTCTTTTCATCGGTCGAACTAGATTCAACACTGTCTGTTGGAGTTATGTTCTTACATTTGGCGTCGTCTAATGATATACTGAAATCCAATATGTTGTCAATAGGAGATTCAGTGGTAGTATTTCGGTTTACGTTTGAAGTGCTGGGTCCATCTGTAATGTCTACGATGAGGTCATCCGGTGGGGAAGGCTTGTTTGTTAGTTTTGCAGGCTCAGTAGTCAGTTTGGGTTGTTCCTCTGGCTTTTTGGTGAAGAAGTCTAGGTCAAATAGGGCGCCGCCGTTTGTCGACGAAGGAAGGTCGTGTTTGGGTGACGTTAACGCGTTCATTGGTATTTTCTTTAATGTTTTACTAAAACAAAAAGTATGGTTTTAGTCAATTTACTTGACATATTACTTTATAAATTGTGTGTAATTTACTTGATAAATTGTGTGGTCGTACAAAACCTTTATAAAGCTGAAGAGTTTGTTTGGTTTCAACCATCCAGCTAATCTCAGGAACTACTGGTTCGAATTGAAAAATTCTTTTAGTGTTGGGTAGACCATTCATCGAGGAAGGCTATAGTATAGGCTATAAATAACATAATTCTCAATATATGATTTAAAAACGTTTAAACTATTTTCAGCTTTATTAGTAAATACTAGCTTTTGCCCGCGGCTTCGCCCGCGTGGATGTCGGAAATTAATGCAAGAGGACGTATAACCGCGATAAGAATGTGTTATTCCAGGTTATATAGGTAATATAGACTCTGTGTGCTATTTTCGATCCAGATCCATTCAGCCATTTTTGTGTGATTGAGAAACAACAACCCAATCATACATATTTTCACATTTATAATATTATTTGCCCGCGGCTTCGCCCGCGTGGATGTCGGAAATTAATGCAAGAGGACGTACTACTACCGCGATAAGAATGTGTTATTCCAGGTTCTATAGGTAATATAGACTCTGTGTGCTATTTTCGATCCAGATCCATTCAGCCATTTTTGCGTGATTGAGAAACAAACACCCAATCATACATATTTTCACATATATAATATTATTAGTAGTAGGATTATAACTCATATTACTTAGGATTCATAGTTTATGAGAACATCATGTGTGTTGGTGTTTTTAAAATAAAAGCAATAGTATTCAGAGTAAGAAGACTGCGACATAGGGCTTGGTTTAGTTGAATATAAGTCTTCCTGGTTTTTCTTAACGCTCCTATTTTACCTATACAGACACTCAATCATTTACCAGACACCGAACATAATTATAGGAATAGTACTTTTGCCAGTGGCTTGGCCCGTATAGCTGTCGGAAAATATCACCCGGGAACCTACTACCGGGATAAAGTAGGTATCCTATCTGTTACGTATCCATGATATAATATATCTTTGTGCCAAATTCGATCTAAATCCGTTTCGCCGTCTTTGCATCATTGAGAAACAAACATCCAAAAATCTAAACATCTAAGCAATTTCGCGGTCTCTTACTTGAAATAATACTATTAGGTTTATTTTGAGTATAATGAACACACATGATATTCGCAATTACTTTGAAGCCAAAGTAATATGAATTACAATCCTACTTATCCTGTACTACCCGGCCCCTGCCAACGCGCTCTGCGCCCACTTTTTAAATCTCTAATATCTTCTAAGATATTCATTTAAATTACATGCTGTAAAGGGCCATATTGATCTATATTAAATGCACAATGTATTTAAGGTACTTAATTGGATAAGGATTAATGCTGTATTGCTTAAAATCGCTTCGTAAATAAGCCCTTATTTCTCGTAAAAAGTAAAAGATAAAAAATGGTTATTGTGGGTTATCCCTAAGAGATAGACTTATACCATTGAGGACATTTTTGTAGGCCTTTTTAAGGTGTACAATACTATAGTACATTATTTTGATCTATTTCGTAGGATTCAGCCAGGGTTTTTCGAATTTTGAGACGTATGTCAGCGTAGTTTTCGAAGATAGTTATTTTTTTCTAAAATAAAAGAATCTTTCTAAAATAAAAATAGCCTAAGTTACTCCTTGTTACATCAGCTATCTGCCAGTGAAAGTCCCGTCAAAATCGGTCCAGCCATTTCAGAGATTAGCGGGAACGAACAGACAGACAGACAGACAGACAGACAAAAATTGTAAAAAATGTTGTTTTGGTATATGTATCGTGTATACATCCATATACACTTAGTAAAAAGTGGTTATCTTAATATTAAAAACAGACACTCCAATTTTATTTATTTGTATAGATTAATTATCTATTGAGCCACAGCAACGCATGGCTGGGTCAGCTAGTGTATGTATAAAGCTAAGTATTACATACCCATTAAAAGTTTCGAGACGTTTCATGTGACCCGGTAATGACTGCTTTATAAGTTCTTCGCCGAGTGAGTTCAGTTCGTCCCAACCTTCCGCTTTATTTGGTTTATCTGCTAAAAGATCCACATCTTCTGCAAATAAGAAATTAAAATGTTGCGTAAAATAATGTTAAGAGCTGAGGTTCTGGATATTTATCCAGAACATTATGGTATATCTGAATAAATTGTTAGTGTTTTTGTTGTAAATTTGTATACAATTATTTAATTGACTGGCCTGTTAGTCTAGTGGTTAGTGACCCTGACTGCTGAGACTGAGGTCGTGGGTTCGATTCCCACCCAGGACAAATCTTTGTGTGATGAGCACAATCATTTGTTCTGTGTCTGGGTGTAATTTATCTATAATATGTATGTATTTAGAAATATATAAGTATGTCCATCAGTTGTCTGGTTGCCATAGTACAGGCTCTGCCTAGTTTGGGATCAGATAACGGTGTGTTGGTTGTCCTAAGATATTTTATTTAGATATTTATTTAATTGTATACAAACTTACAACAAAAACACTGGGACAGCATATTTGGATTAAATATACATAATCAATATTATTTGTTAAAAATATGTCTTACCACTAGGCATCAAAGTAACTGGTTTCAATGGCTCAGCAGAAACATTTGTTTCTCTTCCACTTGAGAATATGTCTAGAAGTTCGCGGACAACCGTACTTTTAACAGCAGAACTTTTAGTCTTGGCCTCATCTCCCTTCCCAACATTTCCTGCGAAATCCAGTAAAGCGTCACTACCAGACGCTTGTCCTTGTTCCGTGCATGTTCCTTTGGCATCGATTTTCTTCTTCTCCTTTGTATATTTTGAATAAGCGTCGTATTTCATAAACACCTCGTCTAGAACGTCGCTGGCTTGTAGAATATCATCTAGAATGTGAAAATATATAATGTTAAGATTCAAAAGAAATAGCAATGATGTGTGAGTCTTGTAGTGTTGGAAACTATAAGAATCTAGTATATTATTCGCATAGATTATTATCTATTCGATTTAGTTATAAGTGAAGAAGTTCGGAGGCATAATTCTGTAGGCAATTTTCAATAGGTTTGTTAGGTTGATTTTCCAATAGAAAAATGGACTATCGGAGCCTCGAACTCCACCTTACATTATTCAAAGTAAAGCGAAAAGACGGTTAAAAACATACAAAAGTGTGACGACTTTCTAGTAATCTAGTAGTTATTAACGCAAAGTAGCATTAATTATTTTCTAAACATACCAATATAGAACGCATACAGCGAAATTAGTAGCCAGTATCAAGGAACAGATAATCCCACATACAACAGAGCTTCGAGATAACAGCGACCACTCAGCTGTTAAGCTTCTCAGCGCTTCATAAATGTCATGAACTATCTGTGTTCATCTGGATTAGTATAGGATAAAATAAACCCGTCGCATGATTAACTGACTCGTGTTTAAGTACTACTGCGAGCATTAAATTTTGGGTTGGATCCCCAGGTCGAGCAAAGTGTAATTGAGTTTCTTTATCTGGAATTGCTCAGTAGCAGCCCTGCCATATCACCTAATGCATTTTCATCTCACGAAGCGTACAGTTACCAAGTGTATAAACATTCTACGTATGTCACACAATGGCGAAGTCGGAAGTGTGTGTGCGCGTGTGTTACTTGCTGACGCTACTCGTCTTCACGCACTCATTCACAACGTGTCTGTACTCTTGGCTACCACATCTCAAGCGCGTGTCGCTTCGTCTGATAAAAATACTATAATTGATAAGATTGTCCAACTCTGACCAGTTAATTAACTCGTTCTCTTAATTATTTACAACGTATTTGACTCAGTGCATGTCTAGATAAGGGTTTACACGTTTTAATGCGTCTTAACGGGCTCCTAGTGATTTAGCTTCGCAAGTTACACAAGAGAAACGTTCTCGTGCGCAGTTGAAACACAAACATCCAATACAATGCAATATTGGCGCTTCATAAGGACAAGGTCTTGGCTATTTTCTACAACCTCAGCACGCATTAACATGGATTTGCTACGAGTGTTCCAAAATCAGTTTTCTATACCTACTAAGAAAAGTGATTACACTTGTTGCTCAATGTTGATGGTTTGGGCACATGAAGTGTTTAAGTAGCGAAAACATTTACTACAAAGCAAGCAAATTAAACTACAGTTCAATTACAGTTATTTTAACTCCGAATACAGCAATTGTATTGTTACGGGATTAAAGATCACATTGAATATGCAGAATAAGAGGTAAAAAACAATATCTGTAAAATAAAATGACATACAATACAGTCTACACATATCACAGTAATAGTATTAACTGGGTGTAACAAACCGCTCCACTCACTGAGGTTGTCATACTGCGTCTCCACTGAGGCCAGGCGTTGGAGTGCCAGTTTTAGGCCTCCACAGGACACATGTAGTTCATGGATTAGCTGTTCTTCCTCCGGCGACGCGTCTTCAGCGTTGGCGAGCAGTTCGCGCAGGAGCATCGCACTGTCTAAAGCATTGCCAACTTCTTGGGCACGACGACTGTTTGCTTCGTTTCGACGCTCTTCCTGATAGTGAATTTTGTTCAGTTAGAATATGTTTTGGTAAGAGAATGAAGTAGAGTTAGAAGGCGGGAGGCCTCCAAGGTGACCTTGTGAAGGCCGCAGGAATCCGCTGGATGCGGGAAGCACAAAACCGGTCGAAGTGGCGGAGCTTGGGGGAGGCCTATGTCCAGCAGTGGACGTCTTTCGGCTGAAATGATGATGATGAAGAGAATGATGAGTGCCTCCCATGAGTTATGCTGTATCCACTTCTAGGTCAAGTCTTGCCTACACTCTTGAATATTCTTCGACTTTACGCGACATTTACAGTTAGCCTTAATTGTCTGCCGACAAAATGATCAGCTTGACATTACAAATTAACAACCTGTTTTTTTTTTTAAAGTTGCTGAGCAGGCGACGTATTTCCTATCATTTCAGTAAAAATACTGTTTATCCTAATTTGGGAAATTTTCTTCTACAGAACTCACTACAAGCAAAATACTATTATGCCGTAATAATGGTGAATGATAAGAGGTCTTGCAGTAAGGTCAATTAGATTAGTTCAATTAACCTAATTAGACACACAATAGGAAATAATAACATACGAAAGATGGATTCTTAAACTTAGAAGAGATGGTGAAATGTAAGCAAAAATTAGGATTTAACATAAATCTGGTACTTCCTGTTCTCTGAAAATGGAAAGAAATTTTAGAAGATTTTTAATTTGCTTCTGTGCTTATTCTAATTTATTTGGTCGGTGCACCATGTTTTTGTCTTCCATACTTCTCTATTAGTCTTTATCTCTGTAGTCCCCCCCTTTCTAGCCATATCATCTTTCACACAGTCTATTAATAGTGTCTTTGATCCTCCCCTACTCTTATAGGAATCCATTAGGATTAATAACTAATTTCAAATAGTTGTTATCATTTTATAAATTTAATACTTTTAATAATTTCCTATTAATAAAGCCATCTATAAACTTACGTAACAATATTATTCAATACCTTATATTTGAGCCTTATGCTCAATCATTAATTAATTTAGAAATAACAATTTACAACCCACCTACAATAATTTGCATGTTTTATCATTCAAGTAAAAAAAAAAACAATATGATCACATTTATTTCCTACAAAACGACAGTTACAGGATGATAAGGATAATCATCCTGAAACTGTCCGACATTCTGTAACTTTCTACTATTATAATATTATAAATGTGAAATTTTGCATGTTTGGATGATTGATCAATTAATCACGCAAAAATGGCTAATGGATTTGGATGAAATTTGGTACACCGATAGTGTATAACCTGTATTAACACATAGGATACTTTTTATGGAAACATACTATGGGGATAGTATGTTTCCGTAAAATTAAAACATACTATGGGGATAGTATGTTTCCGTGGGATAATGTTCGACCTTCACACTAGTGAAGCAACTGGCAAAAACTTAAGGAAAATGTTACATTTCAAATCAATAGACTTACTTCTTTGACCATAGTTTTGATAAGCCTGTTAGCATGTTGGATGTCCTCAGGCTTTTTGCTCTGTAGTAACTTTTGTAACATCTTAGATTTTTCTTCATCTTCAAATCTGGCATTCTTGGATCTACTCCGAGGCGGCACGGCATCTTCAGGAGGTAAAGGAGGCGGGGTTTCCTTCACCACCCCCTGATTTTTAAGCATGTCATATGCTACCTTAAATTTAGACTCCTTTGGATATTCAATTGACCACGCATGAAGCAGTTGTAGTACCTAAAATAAAAGTACATTAAAAAGTATTAGAGGAAAACAAACATGGTTAATTAACTTATCATTGAAAACAATTTTTTGTCCTCATTCACATGATTACAAAAAATTGCTAATATTAGCTTAAAATGCCAACTGTTCAAAGATATAGGTACAACATATTTGATATTCTATTATGGATTAAAACTTTTCAAAAAGCAATTGCTGTGAGCATAAATAATTATAGATTATTGGAAAACTATTAGACTAATAATTTCCTCACTGGTCTAAGTGTATTTCTACATTAAAAAGATAAAGATAGTTAGCATATGTGCATATAATTGCAACAAAGCATAAAAAAAGAAAGAAAAGCAAAGAAATAAAGTTTTATATTAAAAGTGTCCTTACCCTAGTCCGTACTTCAGGGGAAGTTCGATCAGCAAAATACTTAGGTGAAACTAACTTTATCATTTCATTGAGGAAGCGAAATTTGCCGACTTCGGCGTGGAAACCGGCATCACAACGTCGCATGCAACGATCTAGCATTGAGAGAGCGAGTAGAGCTTCGCGAGAGTTCGGAGTGTGTATGCGGGCTGCCAGGGCCTGCGCCGCCAGCTGCGGGCCCTCCGCAGAGTCCCGCATCACCGCGCAAAACGCCTCCAACGCCGCAGCATCCGGGCATGGCAGAGGTTCATGTGTAGCTTTTACTAAGCAAACGAACAACAAATACATTCTCATTAGGTAGTAATAACTTTATAAAACACAGGAAACACTATACAAAAAGATACTTACAAATTAAAGCTTCTAAGCTAATTAACGTCACATTCATTTTTTCAAAAGAAAGACAGTTTTCGTAAAATATAAATAAATTATGTTAAATTTTTTGTTCATTTCGTTTCAGATCAAGTTGACATTTTGCAGTGTGGAGTGTTGCTAGACTATAGTGGACTATAGTAGCCTCTGTGAAAGTAGCAATAAATAAATACAGCATAATTTATGTTTTGTATGGTTCCGATAAAATATTTTATTTTTTAATAAATTTCAAGTATTTAAATTATTTATTTTACCTAAAAGCTATTAAAAGCTAAAGATTCGAATTTTAATATTTTCACTCTAGCAACAAATTACATTTGTTGACGCGTTCGATTTATGTTAAAAAAGCCAACAAAATCTTTCAAACTTTTTTATTGAAAAAGCTAATGTTTTTTTATTGAAAACAGGGTATTTAGGCGGTGGGTAGGCATTAGTTTAAATTAAATTTCGCTGAGGGGCATCAACCCGTCGAGATCGATGAACTGGTTACTATACAGACTAAACTAAAACTAAGTAAGATAAAAGGACAGTTAAACTATATTGTTTTTCACCTCGATGAACAGTCCAGATCACAGTCATCTCATTTACGATAGTGACTATCATTTTAACTGCTGAGAAAACATTTAAGTAGAGCACACACTCATCATAGAAGTCAGTGGACTCCACCCTACCACAGAACATAAATACCCTAACGCACCCTACAGGGAAGTGGACGACAGAAATGACGTAACGTCACTCACTGTGTTGTCAACTTATAAATGTTACTGTCAGGAGAGTAGCTACTGCTGCTAGCTAAAAATAATCGAGTAAAAACACTCAACGCATTCAATTGTGAACAAAATGGCTATTTTTCGGCTATCCCGATTAGTGGCGCAATCTAAAAAGCTGACAAGACATGAAAACGTCCTGCAAAGGAGGACCGCTACGACTACCCCGACTGGTGCCATACTCCCCGAGCCAGAGAAGTCTCCGGGAGGTCTTTTTGGTATAGTAATGGCTGTAGTGCCAGGCCTGCTTATAGGAGCAGCTATTAGTAAAAACATAGCCAATTTCCTAGAAGAGAATGAATTGTTTGTGCCGTCTGATGATGACGACGATGATGAT
The DNA here is from genome assembly GCA_947507805.1 of Aporophyla nigra. Lineage (NCBI taxonomy): Eukaryota > Metazoa > Arthropoda > Insecta > Lepidoptera > Noctuidae > Aporophyla > Aporophyla nigra. The sequence continues at coordinate 7,483,817 of OX382305.1, forward strand.
TAAAAGGCTTTCAGGTACAACCTTTTCCTTCTAGTATAGGCGTGAATCCTCTAGATTCTTTTTCTGTAAACTCTAACTATGGTACCAATACTATGTCATGTAATAGTATATCATTTAAATATTGTCCTAATAATTTTACTTTAAATGTATTTTTTAAAATTTCAGATAATGTAAACTTCATGCGGGTTTAATATAATAGTATAGTAAGACTCATATTCGTTGTTATATTTTTATTATAAGGACTGTTACAAAAACATTAAAATTTTGTGCTCAACATCAAAATAGCATTGTACACAATACTTAGGAATTTTGTATTAATTTATGGATTTTATTATATTATAAAAGTCTCTTATTTACATGATTTACATAAATACAGTTTGTTATCATATGATTGTAAGATATAAAACAGTATACTATATACAGCTAGATCAATCAAGATACATTAAAATAAATCATGTCATAATTAAATGCATTGTGAATAAAATGCATGTTTCATTTGTCACAGGAGTAACACATATAAGGCAATCTCAGCTATCTAGTCAAAAGTTACTCTCACAAATATAGCAATAATGGTTTTGTGTGATTTCATCACACTTGTGCTTAATATTTCATAGATGAATGTTCAAATAAATGAGATAATGGCGTGATTCAGTCTTTCATTTTTGACAAACCGCAACATATTCTAACACTGCAACAATTGCTGGTGAAAAGAGAGTCAATTATAGGGTGTAGTTAGGACGAGAGAGACTAAAGTATTAATTGCTACTCATAAATTGATACAATAAAAAATAGAACAGATAAATATTGAACTTATCAGAAAGAAAAAGAGTGATTTAGATTTGAGCAGTGCTAGAATTTGTATCAAAATTATACTCCCTACATTATTTATATTTGGAAGCACATTATGTAGTATGAAAAGTTTGTTAATTATTCAACAAGTAATACTCAGTATTGCACATATCAATTACCAACAAGTCTGTAAAATGTGTTACAAAACTAATATTTCATCAAAATAGTGTCAGTAGTGTCAATAATATCATTATTATACAGACTTACAAACTAGTTCAATACTGTTTCGATGTATACGATAAACTGATGATTTTAATGACAATATAAACATAACCAAAACATGCAGGGACTCAATGGCAGTTCCTTGTGATATAAGGAACATATCTTATGTCTTTTTATTAAAAAAGTGTGCCTCAATTTCACTTAGTAACTAAAAATCACTCATAGAAAACTAGGTTTAGACATCTAATGGTTACTTATCGTTGGCAAATACAAATTTATGTGGCGTTTACTCTGGGGGCCTCTTGTGCTCGCCCCAGCCATGGAAGCACTTGGTGAACCGTCGCGACTCTTTGTTTTTCAGCGTGAGGAAGAGTTTGCGCGGCTTGTCAGGCTGCATTGACTTCATGTGTTGGATGTATACCTAGGTTGTAGTGAATTAGAGATTCATGTTATTAATAGTCATAGTTATTGTCTAATTATAGAAGGGGTATTTTAAGAGTACCTAGTATGTACTAGTAGAAGGTTAGTTAAATGCTAAAGTTTTGAAAATAATTTTGTTACCTGTGCAGACTTGTAAGCCAGTTTTATCTCCACTTCTGAGCACTTGGCACCTAGCCATAGGAATACTTGGTCGCCATTATCTAAGATCATGATGTCGTCATCCGCAAGATCATCCTAGACAAAATATAAGATATTTTTGTGAATTCCAGCTATTACAATGACATGTAAAGTTTATTCATAGAAAATATTACACTTTGTACAAACGCGTAACTGCCACGCCGAAAGTGTTTTAAATCGCATTTAGCGTTAAAATGGTTGAAAAAATTCATTAATTCAAACACAGACACATTCTACAGAAAAAAGCACATTGACCTGATATAAATGAATTTAATATATTTATTAATCCATATAGAATGCAATACCTGACAGAAGTCTGTGCATTTCTCGGAGACGGTGAAGTATCCCTTCTCGTTGGAGCATCGGAACAGCCGGGTGTAGTTCAGATAGTCCGCATCCGTGTCGTAGGGCTTGCGGCCGCCGATACCTACCCAGAAGAAGTTGTCGGGCTCACTGCCTTCTGTTAGGACCTGTTGTTGAATGGACATGCATTATTTCAGTTTACTTAGTTTTTATAGTCAAAAATTTTAAGGTACGCACGGCCACAATTCAAGCTATGCATGTCCAGTATAAGCTGACATGTCATTGTACGAAAAGCCTATACAATGCGAGGTCAGCTAAAACTGAAAATGTATAGCATGATGTTTGTAGCTGTGTGTACCTTATAACTTTGTGCACAGGTAAATTAGTCGATCCTTCTATCCTATTTTTGACACAGCTGATTTTTTTAAATAGCTGATGTAGAACTTTCTATGCTAGGGGATCTAGAAACATTGTGGTGAATTCATGGTTTCAGTTTGTGCGTCGATGTCCCTGCCATCCTGTGTAAAGGTGGCGCTCTGTAGTTTCTGCCTATCACCATGGCAAGAAGCCGTGAGTTAATGTCTGTAGGTTAAGATAAATATTAACCACTTCACTACCAAACCAATATTGATAAAAATTAAGAAAAAGGTAATATTAAACCCAAGCAAAACATAGGGTACTTTCATGAGGAAAGTTTTGAGTATGAATGGATTATAAGAGTGGAGGTAGACTAAAGAAACGATGGACGGACTGTGTGAATAATGCTAGGATAGAATGGCAGTGTCTACCATGGTCGACTAATAGAGAAGTGTGGAAGAAAACGACATGTTGCGCCAACTCCAAATAAATTGGGATAGTGGCAGGAGATCAGCCACAAGTTCAGCTAGTTTTATGAACTCCGTTTTATTTACCTGGAGGCTAACCCAAGGGTTGTTGAATTTTTCTTCTGCGATTTGCTCAATCAGTCTTGCGGAGTCAGCATCGCTCTTGTTGCCGATCCACGCGTATACTATCGCTGATGACGTGTCGTTGGCGCCTTCAAGAGGCACGTTCAAGATGTAGCTGGAACAATGAGAGAGATATAGATAGAACTATCTTTTGCCAGCGGCTTCGCCCGCGTGTTATACGTATAAACCTTCCTCTTGAATCACTCTATCTATTAAAAAAAAAGTAGTAGTTTTAAAGATCTAAGCATACATAGGGATAGACAGAGGGAAGCGACTTTGTTTTATACTATGCAGTGATACTCTGTACCATAAAAATATAAATGTATCGTAAAGCCTAGTAGTGACACAAATGCATGCAACACATTTAAAATCCGAATACTTGCACAGAATTTCTGAAATCACAAAAGCTGGTCAGTATTTTTGTGTCAAGTTGGGCAAGTGTTGCATACATTTCTCATGGCAGCGGTGGGCGGCGAAACGGCTTTGTTTTAAATACCAATCTTTGTTGTTACCCAATAAATTTTACATTAGATGAATAACAGTTTGAAGTCTTAGCTACCAGAGGGGTAATTGTGTAACGTACGCATGGCCACAAATCAAGCTACACATTTCCAGAATAAGCTGACTTTTCATTGTTAGAAAAATCTATACAATGCGAGCTCAGTTAAAACTGGAAATGTATAGGATGATGTGTAGCCGTGTGTACTATCAGTATGAATCGTTTTCATTTTAGCATTTCAACAACATTCATTGCGTTATTTTCGTTGTTGAGCAGACAATTATTTCGAACATAAGACTCAATGGATTAGAAATAATCTTCAAAATTATTCAGATTCTGATTGATAGTGTGTTTCGCAATTAAGGTACTGGTAGCAGCTAATTCAGTCACAGACAGCTAATAAATATAAACTTACCAGAAGGCACTATTCAGTTGTGTGGAGTCGGCTTTTACTTGCACGAGACGTGTGCACAGGGCAGACCCGTTACTGCGTAGTTCGAACAGCTCCACTGGCTGTCGGCCGCTCTCCTGACAAATGGAACGTTACATTTGAAATATCTTCAATTTTTTAAAGTTGATTTAATGATGTCTATTTTTCTGATGACAGTACATTTTTTTTTTTTAAATTTGTTAATACAGGTCTAAATGTTAAGTGTAGTTTCCTCAGACAGTTTTCTTGTAGCGAAAACGATTAAGGTTCCAAAACTTATTACCCCATCTTATAAATCCGTCAAACAGTCAATCATGACAAATACAGGGGTATTTGCAGGGCCGGATTTAGAGGTCTGGAGGCCCTGGGGCAAGAAAGGAGTGGAGGCCCCTAATAATTTTCCAAATTAATGAATATTTTTTTTTGAATTGTAGTGTTTCAATAATTTATTACAAGACAAATAATTAAATAATAAGAATATATTACTCTTAGTAATTAGTGGTAACATGTTTTTATTAAATTCTCATTGTGGGGGCCCCTCACTTGTGGAGGCCCCGGGGCTGTAGCCCCGGTTGCCCTCCCCCAAATCCGGCCCTGGGTATTTGTCATGATTGACTGTTTACTTCCATAAAGGTATAGTGATGTTCCATGATGCTAATAATTTAAAAGGTTAAATCTGTAGCTATCTGCAATATTTAGGCTGCTGAGTAAAAAAACTACAAACTATATTATTGTGTTAGGGTATCTTAGTATATTGTGGTGTATTGCGATTTCCACACGAACGAAGTCACAGGCAGAAAGTAGTCCATAATTACATTGTATATGTTTAGGCACTGTAAATATTTAATGTATTTAAAGCAACTCAGCCAATAAGGTTTGTCGCCACGCAATTTAACAAAAAAATAAGGAAATATCGTCGCTACCGCAGGAGAAGTAGTGACTTTACAAAAAATAACCTATTACAATATGGGAGAAAGAGCTAAGCGAGTTCGAAAATGTAAAAGGGCAAACTGAGGGGGTATCCGCTTGGCCATACGCTAAATAAACCACTACATCAACTCGTATGTCGACTTCAGTAGTGTCATGTAATATGCATGCTCTGCATTTCTCCTGGTTATAACTGACGATTCTTCTTTTTGAGCTACTCACCGGCTTCTGGTTCCTCTTGCCGTCTCTGATGATGAACCGCCTGTGGAAGTGCGCCATGAACTTGAGGCTCTCCTGCTGCTGGTGTGTCCTGACCACGTCGAGCCTCTTGCACAGCTGCTTGAACTTGCGCTCCAAGCCGAACGTGAAGGTAAGCCAGCCCATGTTGGGCGCGCGGCGACCTTGCCAGAAGTACACCACCCAGGTCGCAGCTTCGGAGTCCGTGTCTTCGGGCTCACAGGGTTTTGTGGCGTCGGTTTCATCTTCGGGCTGTTGAGAAGATGATTTTAAGTAATATGAAGTTGGAAGTGTTTGGTTTAGAAAAGCGGAAGTTTTGAATTTTGACAGCTTTTATATTTTGGCTTGAACTGTTTTTTTCATATCTTTTTGTTTTTGTTTAGATTTAAGTAAATTGCAATATGTAATTCATAAATGAAACTACGGTGTTCAGTTTCTTCGATGGCTTGAACGTCGTAATGTAAACATAAACCTATTTTTAATTTAGTTAAGTTTCTCTTTAAGTGAACTGTAATGTTCTTTGAGAAATAAATGTCTTTAAACCGAATTTGCTATATGCTGATTGTGACATTGTATCCGTATAGCCCCCATTTCTTCCCGTGGGTGTCGTAAAAGGCGACTAAGGGACTTACTAGAGAATGGGCAGCAGCGTTCTCTATGCATTCTACCACCATACTGCGATCGCCAACCCGACTGCCAAGCGTGGCGATTATGGCAAAGCCCCCCAAATTGGGGGAGGCCTAAGTCCAGCAGTGGACGTCTTATGGCTGAAATTATGATAATGATGATCCGTATAGTGCAGTGAAGCATTATTCTAAATAGTCTTTTGAAAATATTTTCACAATTCGAAGAGCTTTGGCTCGCTGTTAAAAGTTGTATTAGCACTTTTTCAAGTGGCATTGAAATAGCCCCGCCAACAAGCAATACTTAGTCAACGTCTGGCGCACCCTAGACAGTAATTACCATGAACATCACACCTTATTTTCCCAAAGGGTTGGGCAGAGGTGTACCTATAGTCTCATTTTACCAGTTATGTTTAAATATCATGGAATAGAGGGCGAGCCTATTGTCAAAAACCATACACTAATCCAGACTCCGCACAGCTACGGAGAAATTCCAGATAGAACCCCAATAACACTGCCCAACATGGGAATCAAACCCATGACCTCATGCTGAACAGTAACACTTGAGACCGCTAGACCAACAGGGCAGTCCATTCCCCTTCTCTTCCTTGGCAATATTTTTACTACAGCATGACCTATTTCGCACACCTAGATGAAGGGTGGCACAACTCAAAATAATACAAAATCGAGTTATTGCGATTATCGGAATCAGCGTCGAAAACTACACTAACTCCAAAGACACCTGTGTACAAATTCCATTCATAAAAAACTAGATGGTTCTGTAAGTCAGTCTTTTTGATTAGCCCACGGTCACCCCCCATCTACAACAGTAACACATCACCAGTTACGACATGTCAGCCGCAGGGGAAGTTGCTGTCAATACGCACAAAGAGTAAATTATCTCCACTTAGTTTTGTATTCGTGGCTAACCGCAGTAATCAAGCGTGAATTATTTTGAGTTGATTTTGTATTCGTGATTGCATCGGTCTTGTTTCTTGGGTGTTCTTCAATTTATTTCCACTTTTAATATCTTAGTAAAATAATATACAGCATCATACACCAATAATTTAAATCGGTCAAATAGAAAACGAGTAAAACGTTTTTCGCACTTCCTGAAAAAAGAGGAATTTTGAGTTGTGCTACTCTTTATCTAGGTGTGCGATTTATTAAATGGATCATTCCCATAAGAACAGTTACCTCAGCCGGCAGCACATATCTGCACAGGAACACGTAACAGTCACAGCTGTGGAACACGCCCAGCTCGTTGTCAGGCAGGCGCACGAAGTGTCTGCCCTCCAGCACGAAGGCTTCCATCGCCTCCAGGTCTTCGTTCCACTCGTCTGCGAGGGTCTTGGCTTCCGCAGCGCCCATTGCTGGCTGCCGTGGTGTGAAGAGGGCTGAGAGGTCCGCCCTGTAGAAGTAAAATGGGTTGTTATATAGTAATGTGATAGATGAAAGTTAGAGACAGAAATACATTTTACTGTTGTTATGAAGTCAATAATTCACACCATTTAACATGGATTTCACATGTTTGTTAATTTTTTAGTTGAATTTCCGCCTTATGTTCAGATTGAGGTGTGAGTACTGTGAAATGAAGTTTTTAGACCCTAAAAAGAGAGACTCATAGACTGAAGGAACGAAATAAAAAAGTTATCTTTTAAATTTAAAATCCCCCGACCCTAAAAAGTAAAAAAAATATGTATTGGCCCTTTAACTTTAATAAGAAGTTGTAGGTAATATTTTTATCAAAGCATCGTACCGACCGGGTCGTTGCCCTTCCAAGGCTAACAAAACAGCTGATGAACTTGAAATGGCTGAACCGATTTTCATTAAACCTGACTAAAACTACCGCTAGAAAACCCAACTTTAAATTTTTTTTAAAGCCACATTCAAACCGGTTTACCCGCTTAAGAGCTACGCTGCCATAGATAGACACACATAGCGGTCAAACTTTTAAAACCCCTCTTTTTGCATCGGGGGTTAAAAGAGTAATATCCTAACAGGCATGAATTATTTGTACGACATTCTGATTTCAATAAAATAATGATTACTAGGTCCACATCACACAGTACGTACTTGGTCTCCTGTTGCTTGGCCCAGCTGGCGAGGTCGGCGCCAGTTCTCGCGACGGACTCGGCCGTGCGCGTGAAGTCTACCGCGATCACTTCCTCCCAACCCAGGAAGTATGTCTTGAATACCTAGTGACAGAAAAATTATTACGAATTATTCATTATTTATCATATTCAGCATCTCTGTGAGAGGCAGTGGGCCGTAATCTACAACGCGAGCCCAGTGCGGGTTGGTAGATATCACATGTCTTTAAATTTTTGGTCCTAGGACATGCCGGTTTCCTTACGATGTCTTTCCTTAACTGTTTTTAGAGCAGCAGTGATGAATAGTCTTATGTGCTATTAAAATCAAAGCTTTTATTTACATTAAACCATTTACAGGCACTTTTGAATTGTCAAATAGTCTGTCAGTTAGGCAGAAAGTAGAAGCTACTTGCCCGTCTCAAAACGTAGACCTCTATGGAGAACGGACAAGAAACTCCAAGGACACTACTTACTTTAAATCAAGATATTACAAAATCCTGGGTACTTTCTTGTTGCTTCTATATATGAGAACATATATAAGATTAAAAATAAGCCCTGGAAGTTAGGAGACCAGTCTTAACCGATGGCGCTCGTTCACGAACTTGACGAATCAGCACTAGCCACCTCAACCATGTATTGTTGTGAAATGCTAACCTGTGTCTCAGTTCCTTCCTGTAGCCTGGTGACTAGGGCGTGTGGTGGTCTCGCCACCATGTTGAACAGTTCTTGTGCTAACTTCACTGCGGCGGCGCGGACTAGGCGAGATGACTTCTTGCCGAACCTAATAAATACAATGATTTGTGAGTTCAAGGCATAAAGGGGTATCTATACTACTCGAACTACCTAACATCACGTTGTAAACCTTAGGAACCAGTCAAAAACAACGCTAGGCGAAAACACTATTACTTATAGCGAAATTCCACGCGGATGAAGTCGAGGGTAGAGCTATATAGTATATTATAATGGGTGTCAGTATTAATGGGTACAGAGCAATTTGATGTCTTTGGATCCTTGGATTCTAGCGAGTTAGTGTGCCTTCATTGGCGTGCGCATCAGGCGTTGGTTGATGTCTTGTAGATGCCATAACATCAATATGAACGCATGAGCTAAACCCTTAAGCCTCAGTGCAGAGAAATTTATAAGCAGCAACTTTTGCTCCCGTTTTCGCCCGCGTGGAAGTCGTAAATTATCCTACGGGAATGCACTACCGGGATTAAAGTATGGTGTGTTATTGTAGGTTATAAATTATTTGTGTGCCAAATTTTATCCAAATCCGAAGCTTGGTGCACTATTCCAATTATATGGAGAAGAGCCGGTAAGAAACTCCACAGTTACTCTTTAAAAAAATAATTGATCGTTACAATGTTTTCAAATTACAGTGTCAATAGAATTAGGATGCCTAATCTTATTAACACTGTCCTCGGTGTATTTAAGAGGCCATAATTTTATCAAATTCGCTGATTTCTTGATTTCACAGATATGAGTTTACAAACTTATACAAATACAATATTTTAGCAGTAAAAACATGTCTGTAAATCACAAAATCCGAAAAATTTGTATAGGTCCTCTAAAACAGAAAACGGTGTACAAATCTACTGTCTATAAGCCCTACAACGTTCTCACATTCACAAACATGTATAATATTAGGATATTAGGCCACGTACCAGACGAAGACGTCGACGTGCGCGTCGAGTATGTAGACGTTGCGCGTGGCGAGCACGTTGCGCGCGAGCGGCGCGGCGTCGGGCTGCGGCAGCTCCAGGTAGCCCATGCCCAGCTCCACGCGGTACAGCCGCGCGCACAGCCACGAGAACTGCTCCGCCACGTGCTCCTGCACAACACATAGGGCTCTAACGTAAACATCTATATATTCCTCCACACCGTATTTCGGCCACGGCGGCCAATCTCAACGGAGACTAGCCATCGGCGCGGGAGATATTATAGTGCTCAAGTGTGTAAGCAGACACAAGAGCACTCACTCTTCCCTCACTCTCATACGGCAATCTGACACGACCGGAGAGAGATCAGGCGTAGGACCAACGGCTTAACTTACTTTCCGAGACACGGGGGTATCACACCGCCAACTTCCAAACTCCAGGCTGTTACTAAGAAATTCTTAATGGAAAAACCCAATAACAGTTTGCCCCACCTGGGAATCGAACCAAGGACACCACGCTCAGCAGTGACGCTTGCGATCACGAGACCAATGGGGCAGTTACAAACGGGACAGGACAGGTAAAAGTGTGCGTAGTAACCGAGGTAAAAATATAACGACAGGATTCTTTCACGCGCTATCTAGTGCCGAGCCTATGTTTTGAGTGAATAAATAAATAATTAAACACAATTTTTACAGATCTTATTAAACAATACTATGTTCTACTTACTTGTGGCACATACAGGATATCTCCGTCATATCCAAGAGTCTCCCAGAAGCTCTTCGGTTCTTTACCGGGCGGCTCAGCGATCAACTCTGCCTTGTTCTTACGCTCTTCTTTGTTTATCTTCTCCGCGAACAAACGCGCTTTGGACTTTAGTGTATTCTTGGCTTTTTTGCCGTACCTGTAGAAAAGGAAGTTTCTGAGTTCTTTGAGCTTGGCTAAATTATGTTTACATCGGGTACGATGTAAAAATAATTTGACATAGGTCCTAGGTTATAAAAAGATAAATGCTCGCAGTGGCGATTATTAAAAACTTTCATAGTTGGCTAGGCTGTGTAAACTTTACAGTATTTTAATAAGTCTAATTAGTGCGTCCTACTGCGTCAGGTTCTTATTGCAATTATTTGTAACGTTTCTTGGATATGGTCAGTCATTACCAATTTTTGCATTAGAAAGTACGACAGCAGTATATTAGGCTGTCAGTTTGTGTAGTTTTTTCTTGAAAACGTACCATAGATAGATAAGCAGGCCGGTGTCTAGCACGAACACGTAGCGAGGGTCGAGTGACTCAGCTTGCACTGCCACCGGCTCCAGGTGAATGCTGTTACCGGCGCCATGCACGCGGTACAGACGAGTGACATAGTGCTACAACAATATTACATAATATATAAACAAATCAGGTATCTACACGATACTCTCGTGTAGATACCTGATTTGTCTGAGCCTTCATTGGAAAAACCTATTGAAAAACTGGCACAAATGAAGCGGTGTCTATAGGAGAAAACTTGTGCTGCATAAATGCTGTGGATATTGATGACTTCTTTCGAATAAAACATTATATTGTTCACGCACAAATGCAGTAAATCGAGTATGTATTATCCTAAAACAATAGAATAAACAAACCAGGAAAGTAAGATTAAATAACAAAACAGTGCAAGTGGTACTACAATAAAGCGGATTTACTAGCAGTTTGAGCACCACGAACGCAATTCACTTGATGAAAATATTTATAGAAAAGTCTCGCAAACTAGATCTCCACATGGTTTTTATCGACTTCTTAAAGGCGTTCGACCGAGTTCCACGAGAGCTCATCTGGCAAACACGTAGATCATAAATAGTGCCGGAGCATTATATCGAGCTCCGTAAAGATGTACCACAATGTATCAAAAAGAGTGGTAAGTCCAGCAGAAATAAGTAAAGCTTTTGAGGTCAGAGTAGATGTTCATCAGGGCTCAACCCTGAGTCCTCTACTATTCAACCTGGTAATGGGCTTTATCACGTCAAACATAACCAACACTGTGGTCACTACTATATGTCGATGAGGTAATGCTTATAGCCGCAGCGTTGGCAGAAGAGCATTCAGACCTGACGTAATGGCAAAAATCGAAAGAAAGAGTAGTAGACAGGAGACCAATTAAATGAATATGGATTGCGATTTTTGTGGAGCTAATGTGGGTGTCATAACATGTACATTTATCGAAAACAGACCTACAAAAACCAGGAATTTGCTTTTGGTGCACTTGCACAGTGCATACAGTGATAATCGTCAGTTGGTGCTTCATTTCCTTGACTTATAGACTTCGTATGATTACCAAAAAAGTCCAGAACCCCATGATCTCGATAGCATTGTAGATATATTATATTTATTGTTTAAATAGGTTTATGCGTTTATAATTAAAATACTTATTACTCTAAAAATTGATTGCACCTATCACTGTTTTTCTCAGCATACTCCAACGGTTGACAAGTAGAAAATGCCTATGGCATTAAGGTCCGCCTAATCGCTTTAATTGTATTTTAAATATTTGAATTAGTTAAATTTAAAAATTAAATATACTATTGTGGTGGCCTACTTACCGGGTCATCGACGGTGAAGAACCCGGAGGGCGTGTGGCTGCCCTGTATGTAGACGGGCGGGATGGGGAAGAGCGCCAGGAAGTCGGGCGTCTCGTCGGCCTGCTCGTGGCGCTGCGTGCGGCGCGCGCCCAGCAGGTTGCGCAGGTTCACCGCGTGCATGGCCGCGCACGCTGCCTTGTCCAACTACCCAACCGAATATTTACACATTTGTACATACCAAACACATGTATTGGAATAAATTCCTGCTCAAATAACGAGTTCAAAAAACAGATCATCATTTCAGCTGAAAGACGTCCAATGCTGGACCGGTTTGCCATAATCGCCACGCTTTGCAGGCGGATTGGCGATCGAAGTATGGTGGTAAGATGCATAAGAACGCTGCTGCCCATTCTCTAGTAAGTCCCTTAGTCGCGTTCTACAACACCCACGGGAAGAAATGAGATAGTGCTATTCTTTGCGTCCGACAAAACACGGAACAAATAGTTTATTTTCTTTCACAAGATTTGTACTACATAGCCCGTTATAGAAGTGTCCTTTTACAAACAATTGCCTGTATTAGGACACTCCACTCTTCCGCAACTTAGCTTTAAGTAATGTACATACACTACTTAAATCTAAGTTGTTACATTTTGTTCTTCTTCCTTATTGTATTTTATATCCAGAGTTTTTGTTTAAAACTGGGACAGCTAGTTAAACACAGTAGAGTCAATGCATTAAACAATTGAATTTTAAAACATATAGTAATGAAGCTGATATTGAATTCGTTAATAGAATGCTACTACTTTTGTTACACTTACTGATTTTACTTATCATAATTTACGACACACACATCATTTGCTTTAAAAATGTTCTGATATACAGATGAACACCGACGAATATTAGTCCTCAGAACACAGTTCTACTGTAAAGTCTTTAAGATTTATCCAGTGATGAAGTAATATTATTAATGTGGTACTAGTGTCTACTTACAGTGGCTTTCGACCCGATCCAGAAGTGTATATCCCAGGACAGCTGGCCTTGCTCCTCGATGGCCGTCTTCAACACTATGTAGCAATCACCTTCGAAGAACTTGCCGTGTGCCACCTACATCACGAAACATCCAGAATATATAAAGTCATTCTTGAATTAACAGACATCACTCACTCGCACATAGTATTTATCACACATAGTATTATTTATTTTAGGTCGAGATTTTGAGTACCTACTTGATTAACATAAAGATGATATCAAAAAATATGGAGTATAATTGTAAAAATTCATAAATTATCATAAAAGAAAACAATTTATTTACGGTTTTTAAAATAACGCACGAAAATTACATAAAGATGAAAATCTATTCTACATCGTTATTGCACTCTGTTTGCATAAATAACAACAACATTTAATTCATATTTAAACTAGCAACACGCTTTGTACCGATTTTATAGATTTAACAAAAGAAGACAAATATTTCTTTTCTTTACGTAAGTTTAATATTAATGTATTATGCAAAAAACTTTTTAACAAAAAATTAAACCGCCGAAAAAACCGAAAAGCAAAAAATAATAAACCTTAAAATTATGAGTCGGCGCTTTAAGTGATCTTTGTTCATTGATTTTTCAGCGCCGACTCAAAATTTTAAGGTTTATTATTTTTTGCTTTTCAGTTTTTTCGGCGGTTTAATTTTTTGTTAAAAAGTTTTTATTTTACGATTTTTTGTAGCTTTTATGTACTAATAATACTTGGCAAGGTATACCCTATCCAATGAAAAAAGAATGATCGAAATCGGACTACTCTGTATAAAGTTATGCGTGGTTATACATTACAATCAGTGAGTGAACAATCAATCTTCCCCTGTTTTCCGACCCTTAGGGTTCGATTTTGTATTTCAAATTTATATGGGACCACTCTAGGAGTATACCCATTCCAATAAAAAAAGAATTATCACAATCGGACTACTATGTAAAAAGTTATGCGTGGACATACATAAAAAAAAATAAAAAAAATACGCGTCGAATGGATAACCTCCTCGTTTTTTTTCGTCGGTTAATTAAACTTCCTGAATAAATTTCATAATTAATGATGGAAACCACATCAAAATCTGTTACGTAGTTTAGAACAACGCGGTCAAACAGAATTACACGAAAAGCGACTTTAATTTATAATACATTTAGAAGTTTTCACATTACCTCGTCAACGGGCGCAGGTATAAAGTTCTCGATCTCCCACACAGTAAGGCCGGGCGTCTGTCCGGTGTCCTCGTCGAAGAACTCCGAATAGTCTAGTGGAGGCTTCTCTAGACTCTCGTCCCAGCGTTTCGGCCTGAGACAATTTGTGTCAATGTTATGTTGAATGTCAAACAGTTTGTTTATTGTTATGAATTCACACGAGAACAATGAGTCAATCCAATGTCCTGACGTAAAGTTCAATAAACAAAATGGCAAAAGTATTTCTATAGAGAGCAGTGGCGGGCAAGTGCTAACGTCCGAAGAGTTGTAGGTCGCAGGTTCGAACCCACCCGTACAGGCGGTTTACTTTGTGTTAATTATTTCATCACTACTGCTCTCAAAATGCTAATGGAAAACATTGTGAGGAAATCGGCATTTCCCAGGACCAAAAAATCGAAGACATGTGACATCTACCAACCCGGACATGAACCTGCGTAGTAGATTACGGCGTTATCCTTTCTACCGAAAGTAGGTCTGTCCCAGCAGTGGGAACATTATAGGCTGATTATGGTTTCTATTAATAAATAGGGCAAGAAAGGAACATGTTTTGAGTACGGTTAGTAGGTACGGTTTTCATTAAGAATGCGTATAAGATGTTAGGGCTGGCAAGAAAGTAAACACTGAGATGTCAATTACTGAGTGACGAATGCGATATGTATTGTGCTTCATTGGTCCAACTTCTAGGACGCTAACAGAATTTCATGTAAGTAAATAAGAAATAGTTAGGCGCTTATCAATTTATTTTTTAATAAAAGTTAGAAAAAGTGCTGAAAATAACAAAACTTCAACGAATTTGCCAAGTTTGATGATTTTTTTTTTATATGACTAGCAATTTTTTTCTTACTATTTTAGAATAGAAAGAACCTAAACTTCACATAAACACAATAACATGACGTCAATAAATGCTTTGAATTTTCATGACAGAACATTTTTCGCCCATCATGTGCGAAAAATGTTCTAATCTTTACCCTCCTCCTTTTCCCTATAATTTTTAACATTAGGTACCTTATCTTTATAATTTGTTGATGAGCCTGTTCTTGACCTCGACCACGCCCAATGGAAAGCGATGGATGAGGCTATAATGCAACGAGCGTGCCCAGAATATGCCTGTCCTGACTGGAATAGGCACCTTTTGACAGAGAAAAGATACGAGACACAGGGAATTTCGCTGCCCGCAATAGCTTGAGCATTGTCGTCATCATGCTTGGAAACGAGACTTAAGGTCAAATTGACTCGCTCCGCCATACCCTCTCTAAGTAGTTGTTTTATCACTATAGGGTCTTGCACTGGACATGTATCTTTCTGAGACTTTCCTGTCATCTGCATAACCGATAGCACTAACCAGTAGCAGGAAGTTAATTATCAGCAAAAATAGAGTCGCACAAAGAACAGACCCCTGAGGAACACCACCATCAATAGCCTTATGTCTGATCCAATGAGCAGCCATCTATAGCACCACTCTGATCGGTCACTTAGGAAGTCAGAAATGCAAAAGTCAGCAGGGATGTCGAATGCGGGAAGCTTACCCAACAAACAAACATGGCAGACCCAATCGAAGGCCTTTGAGATATCAAGCGCCACGGCAAGGACTTTGCCGTGTCTCTCATTGGCCTTGTCCCAGAACAAACACTAGAAGATCTACAGTTGACCGATCACGGCAGAAGCCATACTGGAGGTCACTGACGAGCTCGTTGCCTTCGTTGGTATGCTTGAAGCTTATTGTTAAGTACCGTTTCCATTACTTTACACAGCGGCCATGGTAGTAAAAACTCTGTGAAATCAAGCGTCTAGCTTCGTCTTACAGTTCAAAAGACACATGTGACAGACGGACGGTCGGACAGCAGTGTCTCAGTTCGTTGGCACCCTTTAGGTACGGAACTCTAATAAGAGGTACTGCACCGATCCCAAAGAAAGTGGGATTAGCACAGAACAACATTTTCATATTTACATGAAAATGTCAGGTTTGTGTAAATGTGATTTCACCCTGTCTGCTCTGCAGTGGAATTGTTCATAAACAATGAGAAAAATTGTTCTTTATTTTTGTTGTCTTTGAATTTTTGTGCCGAAAAAGTATAATTAATTTCGACTGTTCTACTTATAGTCTTATAAATAAATACTCACTTGAGCTCAGAGTTCCTCTGTTCGAGCCTCTGATCGTTGTGCTGAGTGTTGACTTGTTCTTGCATACCGCGGAGGATCACCGCAGAGTCGCGTTGTTCCGGCTCGGCGCGCCCGCGACGTAAGCGCATCTTACGTGCGATTGGGTCTGACTTTATACCTGTGCAGATATTTTCTCTTCGTTTAACATAACACACATTACTTATATATTCAAAATTTCAGTCTCTAGGCTATGCAATAACAAAAAATATTTTTTTGGATAGTCTTACCACCTCTGAACCAACTTTGAACTACATACTTCATCATCATCATTTCAGCCGTAAGACGTCCACTGCTGGACTTAGGCCTCCCCCAATTTGGGGGGCTTTGCCATAATCGCCACGCTTGGCAGGCGGGTTGGCGATCGCAGTATGGTGGTAGAATGCATAGAGAACGCTGCTGCCCATTTTCTAGTAAGTCCCTTAGTCGCCTTTTACGACACCCACGGGAAGAAATGGGGTGGTGTTATTCTTTACGTCCGGCACCACACGGTACAACTACTACATACTACATACAACTACATACTTATCTGGCAAATATTATTTTGTAGAAATGTTATTACTATTTTATTTTTTTTGGTCACGCTGCCAGCAACATACACACAGCTTTATGGTGGCGTACTTCACCAGGCACTACCTATGGTTGCGTGAGATAAGGCCCTTAATGAACTGCTAGATGGAGCCTATTCAGATATTGTGAATCAGGTACTCAGTGAACGATATTAGGCGTACCATTCCGGCAGGTCAGTTTTTTACTAGAGCTGTGTGACGTAGCGGAGCGATGCGCGAGGATAAAATGCAACGATAGCATATTCTTTCATATTCAAGACGAAACAGCTCAATGTGACAGGTGAAATTAATACTTACTGCTAGGCGTAGTGTTTTCATTGGTCGCAGCGCCAGCCAATTGCAACTGAGCTTGCAGCGAAAAGTCAATGTTATAATACTGCAGACCAGCGCCCCTGGCTCGTTCCACTGGCTTTGGCGGCATCACCAGGTCGGGATTACCGTGGAGTTGCAGACTCTCCAAGTCACTCAGCAGGTGAATGGCATCGGGTAATGTGATGAGCTTGTTGCAGCTCAGGTTTAACTTTTTGAGGGAGCCGCATCTGAGTACAACAGAAAATCAAGTTGTGATATGTACCTGGTCGTTAATAAAGGCATGTAATAATTCCCAATTTGCGCTCCTAAAAATATTTTAGAACACTAATACAATGATTACGAAGATTGATTGTTTGATTTCCAAAAATAAGAAAAGAAAGAAGAAGAGAAGAATTATTTGAGGGTCACATAAGTGCCCCTCAAATAATTCCCGTTTTGGGATCCTAAAAATATTAACTACTTGGCTCAACCAATCAACTCAGCCTATCGCAGTCCACTGCTAGATAGGCCTCTCCCATACTGCACCACAACACCTTGTCCTCCGCCTTCCGCATCTAGTTTGTCCCAGCCACCTTTTTGAGGTCATCGGTCCATCTAGCTGCGGGGCGTCCCACACTACGCTTGCCGATACGCGGTCTCCACTCCAGGACTCCTCTGCACCATCGGCCAACGGCCCTTCGACAAACATGGCCAGCCCACTGCCACTTCAACCTGCTTACTCTGCCAATTATGTCGATAACTACTTGGCTATTTAGTATTTTTTAACGCGCTACATTAAAATTGGTTACCGTTTTAAGGACGCTACAACATTTTTCTACAAATATCGGTGGTTTTCCGGTACCAAATAAATCAAGAGGAATCACAATTGCGAGGTCAATTATGGTCTAAATTAAAGATAATTTAATCATCTCCATCGTGGAACCATAAAAATTGTATAGTCTGATACAATATTTTCACAAAAATACGTTTTCCCCACCGCAATAATCATAAAAAATGAAAAATAATGGGGTCTGAAAGGTACCTGTATAGTGAGATCAGCTGCATATTTTAACTTCAAAATGACAAGAAATTGTGGCTAATATAATCTTCTACGTTTTGCCTAAATATTTTGTAATTAAATACATAACTTTTTTATTTATAAGAAAAATAAAGAACGCTCTCAAATTCCTTCATACATTTTCTACTCGCGGCTTATCATTCCGCGCTCAGACGCGCCCTAGGAAGCACGGGCGTATCGCTTTTTTGTACGAAATAAATACGATCAAAATAATAATAAAGTGAGTGCCGTGCTGTATACAGTGGTTGAAAAATTTTGATACTTTTCGGGCCAAAAGTATGAGTACCAAACTTATTACTAGAACTTAGTTTAGTAATAAATAACTTAAATTCTATTGGGAATTATGGAGGTAGTGATGATTATGAATATGTATTCATTTACCGGAATTCAAGATGGCGGATAATTATTAAATAAAAAGTTATATGGACATCTGTTTTCAATGTGGTAATTATATTATGCAAGTGTCGTCCATTTTTGGAACGAAATTCTTTAACGTAGCTTGTGGTAAGGGTAGACAAGGGTGCTGAAGCCAATTGTGAGACCAAAATAAAAATGGCGGTTGCGAAAATTTTCAAAGTTTTCATCATGGGTGTCGTTTTCAAGATTTTCGAAGGTGCTGAAGCCAAAACTCCATACAAATTACATTCGGAGTCAAAAAAGACTAAGGAACATACTTCCTGACGGAATATCCCCCGACCCCACAAGTTTTTCATTCAAAACGATGAATATTTTAATTTTTGAAGTGAAAACTTCTTTAGCGGCGTTGAGCACTTTTTCTGTAATGGGTATAAAATCTTAAACTCGCGTCAGGACACGTGACCTGATCGAAAAAGCGTAGGACGGATGGTTTTAATTTGGAAAAGCGCCATCTATTAAAACGAATACGAATCACTTGGCTAGCCTTGGTTAGTATGGTTATGGAATCATAGATGACGCTAATATAAACTACTAAACACGAAGAGTTTACAGTAAAATATATGTCATTAAAAGTGTGTCTAATTCTAAAAAAATAAAATCGTAATATAGCATAAGCCATAAAATAAATATTACTTATGAATTAAATAATTGTAACAAATAACTTTTTCTAAGACAGCAACTCGATTATAGATGGCGCTCAAACTAATCATTCAATTTTTGAAGTGAAAACTTCTTTAGCGGCGTTGAGCACTTTTTCTGTAATGGGTATAAAATCTTAAACTCGCGTCAGGACACGTGACCTGATCGAAAAAGCGTAGGACGGATGGAGAGTAGACAGCTATCCCCTCTCTACGGCGCGGCGTAAATGTATGCCTGGGCCTACTGTTTCGTTTAGGCGGCGCAGGGCGCTTGCGCGAATGTTCGTCTATGTTACAGCGTGCCACGCGCATCCATGGATGGTGACAGCTGATGGCTCGACCGTCTGTGTAGTGATCACATTGTTGTGTATTCGTAAAATTCGTGAATATAAAGTGCTTAAAATATGGAAATTGAACAACAAATTATTCCCTAACCATTCCAAAATATCAAACATGCTCAACGTTAATAATCAAGTTTTCACTTCTGCCGGCACTCCCGGAGTGCAATTTTTTTAAATAAAAAGTGGGCATAGCTATCAACTTTGGGTAATTTTAGGATAGTGATTAAAAATGTTTCATCCAAATTTGATCCAAATACGGCGGGTATTGTTTTTTTTATAAAAAAGATTATTATCCATAATCATCGATTTTTAATTTAAAATGGCGGATGTACTGTTATGATGAAATGTCGACATGGGTATCAATTTTGGGGGTTATGCTAGTATGTAGTCAAAATATTTAACGTAACTTTCATTATTTACATAAATTAAAAACCATGTATAGTCTTTTCGCCATAAGATGAGTTCCCTGACAGTTCATTGTTTTCCGTGGCGCGCATACTACTTTAGACGAATAAAAAATAAACCGGCAAAAAAATTAAAAAAGAAATGATAAAAAAAATATTCCCTTTCGTAAATTACTAAGTAAATTATTGTAGTTATAATTAACTGTTAATAAATTAAGTAAATAAAATAAAAAAGTATAAATCTTAAAAATGTCTAATGCGTTGAACGGAACGTTGGCCAATAGAGATTGCCACTACTCAATACACTAATCGACAAAAAAATAGATGAATCGTAGCGGCCATTTTGTAATCGCGATCGCGTCGCGTCAGTACGAGTGCGTTATGTCAGGTTTTTGCTCTGCTCCCGTGACGTTATGTAGCAAATCAAAATATTTTTACTTCATATAAACCTACATGGGCACTTAAGAAACGTCAGAAGCTAGGTGCACGGTTCCAAATAGTTGGTTCCTATGGAGAAGAGCCGGCAAGAAACTCCACGGTTACTCTTTTAAAAATAATTCGTTTTTACAATTGTTTCAAATTACAGTGTTAATAGTATGGGAGGACGGTGTAGGCCTGTCAACAAGTACCAGGTACTGAATAAGATAGAAAATTGTCTACAGTCTACAAGGCCTACAACGTTATCACATTCACAAAGTATAAAATAATGTACATAAATAATATTATTTCATAAATAAGACATATTACACTATTTAAACCAAATGTCATTATTGCCATGACAACTAATATTAGCCTATGTCTTATTCTGATGTATAAGCTATATTACTGTAAATTTTCATCAAAATCCGAACAGTACTTTATGCGTGAAAGAGTAAGAAACATCCACACACACACACATACTAACTTTCACATTTATAATATTAGTAGGAAGTAGGATAACCAGTTTATTAAAAAATATATTTTGAAAATCTTAAATCGATAATCCGATTCCATTTTCTTTGCCAACTGAATCGATATTATAAAAAAATCGATTATATTTCGTTAGGCCACGTCACTACAATTGTCAGACAAGAACTGTCAGGGAACGCATGGCGAAAAGACTATAGTTAATCAACATCTCTCCAAAATGTTAAAGTCATTTCGAATTATAAATACATAATAGAGTACAAAAACAGCCTTCATAAAAAAATGTATACATGTTCCTATTGTGTATTAAAAGTTCTGAATACGCGCTCCAATCTCAAAGGTGAGGGTTCGGGCGTCACACAATTTTTGCTTAGTTTTCTTTAGGGAATATCCTATATATTTTCAACAATAGACTACGATCAAAATCCGTTATACTTATTTGTTTATTATCGAAAAATATTATTAAAGTTTTTTATTGTTACACCTCGTTTTTTTTTTTAATTGACAAATTATACGTTATTCCAAAAATCATAATGATCATGGTAATAAAACTTATTAATTGTCACCAAATACAGAAAGTAAAGTTAATTTACTAGGTACTAATTTTATTCAACACTGCTAGTAAAATAAAATAAATAATACCTTCGAGTATCAAGATTAGTTAAGTAATGTTTAAAATCGAGCAGACAATGGTTTCAGTGTGTGCGTGCGCGTAATGTTGTTGTGTGCCGACTCAGATACCTAAACTTGAGCGATTCAAAAATGTTATAGCGTCCTTAACCTAATCAGTTTGGTCGAGGCACCCTAGCTTAGTCCTACTACGACTAACTTTGAAAAAAGGTCAGAAAGTTAAAAAGAGGCTCAATTTTCCATCGGCTTATTATGTTACATTTTCTGTCTTATAATTAACATTCCTAGAAATATTTCCTTTGAAATAAATACCAGATAACATATTTTACAAAAATAATTTATTATCATCCATCCTAATAGCCAGAAATTCTTTATTTCTACGTGATGACTCTTTAATCACATGACTCAAGAGACATTTTCTTAAAAATATACCACAGACTAACACATAAAGACTCGCAATAAACTATTCAAGACTGAAAAACATCAAAATTATTTATGTAGCATGACAGCCATTGAGTGGACCAACTATCTCAATTAATGATCTTACATACAAGAAACGTTGCGTGTGTAACAAGACGATTTATTATTTAAACACGGCTGTTGAAGAATTAATGTGTGCTTCCATGTTACTAGATCATCTGTTAACATATTTGTGTCGCATAACTTAGCATTTAATGATAGACGAGCGAGCGTTGTCAGAGCGCAATGATTTCAACTGTGAAAGTTTATTTAGTGGGTTTTATTACGGAAAATTGTAAAATATTATGCAGATTTCTAAATAGCACCCTAAATGCGTAACATACTACTTGTTACAATCTGAATCATTTTGAGGATATACACCGTGACATTTTAGTTGTCCTACAACGGCAGCCCACTTCATGTAACCAGGGACTACTACGCATCCATAAGAAAAAAATGAACATATGAATAACTAAAAATATTATTCATTATGATTACGCATGACGTGGTTTAAATTTGATATTTTGTCTCATGGAAAATGGAAAAGGAATGATCTAGCCGACTCATACTCTGGGTAGGTATGTTCTCTACCGTATGATACGTAAATATTATTAACAGGCTGTTTCATAATTCTAATCCATTGATTTCTCTTAGTACCTATAATCTCAATTAATGGTAACAATTTTTAATCACCCCTAGAGGCATATTATGTCGGATACATTGAGTGAACAACCTTTGTAAGACGACTAAAATGTCACGGTGTATATAGCCTTTTCCCAACTATGTGAGCGTCGGCTCCCAGTATGGACGGATGCAACTGAGTACCAGTACTTTACATGAAGCGACGGCTTATCTGCACCCTAATTGCGAAACGCACAATTTATCAGAATCTGAATGGGATTGAAGATTATTTCTAAACCATTGCGTCATTTGTTGGAATAAATTGTCGGCTCAGCAACGTAAATAACGCAATGAATGTTGTTTAACTATGAATATTAAACCAATTCCTACCGATAAAAAGTTCCGCAATTACCCCTCTGATCTCCACAACCGACTAGTACTGTTTGCAGACAAAATATCTGGGTTGTGGAGGGTAGTACGATACCCCTTGGTACGACTGGTGGTCTGACCTTCGGGCTTCTAACGACTCATAATGACTGTCAAAGATCGACCCTTGTGGATGTTATTACATAGCCACAAGCCCCACCAATCCATTGCTTCATATGTTCGAATATGTTGTCGGCTCAAAAACGTAAATAATGCAATGAATATTGTTGACCGCAAAATGAAAGATTTCCTTCTGTTGATCTGCCAGGGTCGGTAAATTTTTTCGCAAGAGTTACCGTGGCTCTGGCACAGGCAACTGAAGGAACACGGGTGGGTTTTAGTCAGTAAAAGTCTGACACGCCCTCCCGCTCCGCCCAGAGCGGGAGACGTCATTTGATGACTTCCCACCCACAAAAAAAAATACTCTTGATATGTTACGCAATTACCCCGCAATTACGCAGTTTTGCTGTAGTCGTTAGTCGCCCATAGTCGAATGCATATTGGCTCACCATAAGTCGCCATCTGGTAATATCGTGGCATGGGTCAAACACGAGCATAATCATCATAAAAAAGTAAAATACCCACTAACGTAACTTTTCTGTACTTCATTACTACTTGGCAGCATCCATTGGCTTTAAGGCAGGATCTTCCTTCAAGTCATGTGTAAACAGCTCTTCAATGGAAAATGTAACTGTCTTATTTGGCACACAAACTGATCACTGGTGATTAATGTAAACAGGATGCTGCTGCTTTTTTACATTACCACTATATCTGTACATTCATGTTAAACATAATCTAAATACATCAACATTATTTTCCAATGTCAGCCATTTCTCATTGACCAAACAAATGTGCTGAAAGACAGTGAATAATGAGGCATGGTTCTTGACCTCTTTTATCTTTGGAAATGCCCCAAATTATTGTTGAAGTTGACCTACTTTTTGTTATTGAAACATTATTTTTAATTCATGTGATAATTTATTTAATGACATGATTGATTTGCGTAAAAATGTTTTTGGATTTGCCCTCCACTAAGAACGAGTTTCCAAACGTTACTTAACATTAAATCGTTGCGCCGAAATCTTCGTTGTGTCTCAGATACTTTGATGCATATTGTTGCTACATAAAGACTTTATAATTAATTTTTAATTGTTTTTTGAAAGTTCGGAAAATAATCATTATTTTTAAACATATTCCCGTCACGCCATTTTCCCACAAGGGTCAACAGAAACTACTTGTACTGAGCAAAAAGGCTGCCTACCTGCAAAGACCTTCAGGAATCATCTCCAGCACATTGTTGGCAGCTGAGAACACCTCCAGGCTGCCGAGTTTCCCGATGCCCGAAGGTATGCCTTCGAAGTCCAGCTTATTGTCATCCACATGCAGCCTCCTCAGGTTCTGAAGCTTGCACATAGACGCCGGTAACACAGTCAGGTTGTTTCGAGATAAGTTCAAGCTTTCCAGCTTCTGCCAGTTGTCCATAGCTGGAAGGTTTTTAGCTTTATTTGTAACTTATTTTTTTTAATTAACAAAGTGTCACGTAAAGAGCATAATAGATACGGAAAGGTATTTTTGACGGTTTATCTACTACCACTTCTCTTGGAAATATAAATTGATTCGAGAATTAATAGAACAAAGATTATGAATTTTACATGATATGATGATGTAAGGAACTTCTTTTGATGCAAATTCAGAAACTCACAAATAACTGCATAGCTATTCTATTAGAACGAATTCCCGAATTCAAATTCCTTGTTTAAAAATCACCAGAAGAAAAAAACAACACGCCATAAGTTTTGGACGTGACTGCCAGTTACAAGTGAGTCGGGTGTCGCAGGTCACTAGCTGACTCCAAAGGATCACTTACACGTATTGTAATGTCGACCTAGACCACGGATGGGTGGCCGTGGTCACGACCGGAACATCAATGGTCACATTTACACCGCATCAAGTGTCTGAACATGTGTTGAATTCTTTGTTTCGTTAAGCTTTTATATGTTTTTTTTGTGGACTGGTTTTCGTTAACCTTATTTTTTTCCCGTTTATCGTATAGCGATAGCGCGACATGCAGTAAAGGAAAATTTCGTAGGACACCACACCCTTATTGCGTAACACACTCTCAATCACAATTAGAATCATTTTGAGGGTATAGCTTCTCCATTGCTTCGTAGATTCGAAAATATTGTCTGCTCAGCAACGTAAATAACGCAATGAATGATGTTGAACCGTCATTAAGAAAGTCAGTCGTACTGGTGGTGTATTACACAATTACCCTACTAGTTTTTATGTCTGACTTAATGAGAAAATCGTTATGCACCCTGCAATGGGACAGTAGTAGGCTAGTTATGTTATTATATAGCAAGGCTTCTCAACTTCCATTAGACTATAATTAAGTATTTGTCAGCTGATTAACAATGCCTTCAGGGCGTTGTTGAGGGTACCACCCAAATCTAGCGCGTCAGGTATATTAGCTAATGCGCACACCAATCATTTTTGCGGTAATGCGCAAGAAATTGGCGACTTGAAGGTTTTTGCAGAGGTTAAAAGAGTCTACAATGAATAGAATATCAGCTATAAGTCAGACATGGGGCTTGATAAGTCTTCCTATTATTGTGATGTTTTGATAATTTATGTTTGTGTGCCTAATTGTTGTACGAGTACTAACATAGGTAAAGCCATTCTTAGTAAAAAAAGTAAAGTAAAAGTATATTTTGAAACAAAAACAAATTGATATAAATTACAATGGTAACGATGATAGCTACAAAATTAAAAAGCTGTGTCACAGCTATCAACGCCCCTCTATACATTGAAACACATTGTTCCCGACTTATCTATATCGTGGCAACAGTTTAGCTACAATAAAGATCGTAAACATACAAGAAATAAAAAAGAAAAGCAAGGTGTGAATGTTGAGTTGTGGTGCAGTGTGCGTGTGAGTAACCGTGTGAGTGAGTGCTGAATACTACACGCTATTGGCCTTTAAAGTGATTAAAAGCTAGTAGTCTAGTAGTTTGATAATATTTTTTTTTTTTTAATGTGACCCTACATAACAGCTATAAATAATCCCCAAAGGGTTAGGTAAGGTTACACCAGTTATTATTTTTAAACGATTACGACGGGCTGATAAACTAAAAACCGTGCGCTATCGGTTTGCAGTTCAGTCCTCGTTATCATAAAAACATCAATTTATTAACATGGGTGTAACAAGCCACGACAGGATGTATGTTAAGTGCAAGGACGACTCTATGAGTTGATAGTATACTAATATTATAAAGCTCAAGAGTTTGTTTATTTGGTTGGTTGAATGCGGTAATCTCAAGAACTACTGCTCCGAATTGAAAAAAATATTTTTGTGTTGGGTAGCCTATTTATTGAGGAAGGCTCTAGGCCATATAACATCACGCTACAATCAAAAGGAGCGAAGCAGCAACGAAAAATAGACGAAAACTGGCAGGCAATTAGATGCAACGGGAAGGGTCAAGGGAGCAAATATTTGACGCGGACGAAGTCGCGGGCAGAAGCTAGTTAATTATAGTTCGCGAAGACTTTAGCATAATTAAAAGAGTCACACGATGAAAAGAAGTAACCGGATTCCACATTCTTCCAATAAAATCGTTATCTCTATATTAATTAATACGTGAAGCAAAAACATTGTACCCCTTTTTATGAAAATTACGCAGACAGAGAAGTATGAAAGGCACAGTTAAAGTTTATAAGGAGAAGGAGTTCAGAAAGTTAAGTTTTAAATGAATTATGGTCGAATATCGGCGAATGGGCGACCAATAGTATTTAGATAATATGTTGCCAATCCCAGGACAAAATTGAAATGTTTAGGGTTCCTATAATTTCACCAAAAACCATACCCTTTGTTTTTTTTTTTTTTTTAGATGGGAAATCATCAAATGACTTCTCCCGCTCTGGGCGGCGCGGGAGGGCGTGTCAGACTTTTACTGACTAAAACCCACCCGTGTTCCTTCAGTTGCCCATGTGCCAGGGTCACGGTATCTCTTTCGAACAATCACGTGACCCCGGCAGGCATCGGTCCTAGCAGACCCCTTCAGTACTGCTGACATCTCTTTGAGGCGCGCGTGGAACACTACGCGCCGTCGACCCGAGCTTGGTCCTTACCGGGCGGCGAGCTACCCATTGCTCGCCACCCGCAAGCTCGCGCCTACGGTGGCCGGGAGTCCGCAATCGACTCCCGGCGCCCGGGGCGTCTCCTCCTGCGGCGGCTAGGGACGTGAGGGCGCAGAGACTGCCACTCCCTCACGCGCCCCGCCTCCTCCTTCGCGAGCATTACTGCTTCGCAGAAGGAGGTGACGGCTTCCCATGCCCTCTCGCTCCGTACCATGGCTCGCACCAGGGCCGGAAAACCCATACCCTTGAAATCAAACACATAAAACAGGAAAGCTATTGTGTGGTTGTAATAGGTGATACTGAAATATAGAAATGCTTTTTAGTGGCAGTAATAGTTAATATTAGAACATATATAGCCATAAAACGGGCACAACACAAATCCGGAATCAAGATTTGTGCCTGGCTGAGAAATTCCAAATGGAAAAACACAATACCACTTTGCTCAACCAAGTCCATGGAATCGAATCCAAGAGGTCATGAACAGAAGCGCCTGCGGCCACTAGAGCAACGAGTCAATCTTGCAATGAGTGCTTTTTAGTGACAATAGAACAAAATTAATTTTATAGAGCTACTAAAACTTGAATTGAGTAACAAGACAATTACATATTGCTGCATGATATATTTTTTATGTGTAATTGAGCTATTATATGCATAGTAAAATAGAAAGCATGACTGGGTAGTAATAGCTAATAGACATGCAAACGCACAAGTGAAAACATTATGAATTTATATGTGGTTTGATTTCAATCTGCATCATAGAATTATGTATGCTGATGGAAATTCTGTGCTGATCAATCTTTATTCATAAAGAAGTTTTATGTGCCTACTCATCACCTCATTTTTTTTACTATAGTTTTTTTTTCAATCTAAAAATTTTTCATGAGTTTGGGTTTGAAATCTTCTACAAGGAAATTTTGGGTTGAGTAAATAAGGTTAACGGGCTTAAGTATTTAGTGTTAGTAATTTAATTTGGGGTTCACCCTAAGGCCCAAACCACTAATATGTTTTTATATAAGGATTTAGCCTATTTAATCTAAGCAGAAGATTGTTATCACAGGGACAACAGAAATCTTTAGAATATGTACACAAAAGAAGTTCCACTACTTGTTTACCAATATTAGATAAGGGATAATTCAACATACATATAATTCTGGGTAATTCTGACAGTACTTAATGAAAAACAACCCGTATTTGGGGAAGATGGAAAATGTAATCTTTGTCAGATCAAACATTTATAAGTAGTGATACCATCATAGCCATAATTGATGTTATCAATAAATTTACTACTATTGTTGTGAAAAATACTTATGAAGGATAAATAAAAATCTCTCATGTGTTGTGTAGGAAGCTTTTACCTGAAGACACCTCAGTGATCTCATTATCACTGAGATTCAGCCTCTTGAGACTGAGCAGTGAGTACAAGGCGTCAGGTACTTTGGTCAGGGCGTTCTTAGACAAGTCTACATCAGACAGGTTTGAGAGGGTGTCCAGAGATGCCGGCAGATTGGCCAGGGTTCTCTGTGTGTTGCGCATGTGAAGTACTTCCAAACTCTGAAGGGAGGGTAGTTGCCTGAAAATTAAGGAATACACTTAACCTTGTGGATTTTTAGTGAAAATGGTGATTAGTACTGAAGATAAGTGAGAATTTAAAGATAATATTTTTAACACTTTATGTTTAGTGATGAATAACAAGTATTTTCCCCTTAATGATTAAATATCTTTTCAATTCAATAGTGCAACAAGAAAGAATACAAAGTGTTTTAAACAACCTTTTTTTTTTCATGATGGAATTAAGTTTCACATAAAAATCTCACCTCAATTGAAAAACTCCAAGAGGATTATCATTAAGTATAAGGGTCTGCAGGTTCGCCAGCCTTCTCGTCTGAGGGGGCAAAGTCTCCAGTAGATTGTGAGATAGGTCCAGAAACAAAAGATCTGTCAGTTGCACAAACAATGTTGGTGGTATGCTCTCAATTCTGAAATAACAGTTTAAATGTACAGTTTTCACAATATCAATTTAATTAACATATAAAAACCTGCTTGGTTGACACAAATTCTTTATCACTTCATTGGATTTGTATTTTATTAAGTGTATGTTAGCAGAAATTAGATTAACATATCCCTTTGTTGTTTACATTGTAATTATGCAGTAATTTAAAGGTGCGGCATGTTTTTCAATATTATAAATTAATAAGTATTTCAGAAAAGAACAAAATACATACTTATTGTGACTGAGATTTAAGACTAGCAAAGATTTGGCTTTCTCCAGTCCTTCAGGAACTTCTTTCAGTCTATTGTGTGACAGGTCCAGGGTAGTCAGCTCCTCTAGCCTGAAGAGTTCAGCCGGGATTCCAGAGCTCTTCACTTTGTTGTGCCTTACATTCAGTGATCGCAAACATTTCAGCTCTGTTAGCTCACCAAACAACTTTTCTAAACCATTCTTCTTTAATGATAGATTCTCCTGCGAGTTTAATAAGTCAACATTTATTTGATAACACTACAATACATGTTTAATATTCTTTTTGATATAACACATGAGACATTTGAAGGTACAACTTACCTATTTGTTCTATTCTTTTTTTTTTGTGAGTGTGAACTCATCAATGTTGCAATAAGCTTGATAACATAATTCTTTAAACAATGTCTTCTGATAGCTAACACTAAGATAATTTATTCATATTAGTTGCCAAAATGGAAGGATGGATTTCCTTCGTGCCAGTTTGAATTTAGAATTGGTTTAGTAAGTAAAATTAAATTTGAATGATTTCACGAGACTGTTAGGTCATTGTTGCTTTGTTCATTCAATCATCATCATTATATTAAAAAGTTTTTAAGTAGTTTTTGTAGTTAAAAAGGCCAACTTACCAATTTCATTAACTTGCCCAATTCCTCAGGAATATCAGTCAGATTAGTTTTGTCGAGCCGTAGCCATTGAAGACCAGTCATATATCGAATAGCATCGGGGAATTTATCATCCTACAAGTAAGAAAAATATTTAGACCCAAATAGGAAAGCAAAGGTTAGGGATATGATATCATCCGTATTACATACGGCGATTTATCGACAAATTTGCACAACACTTACGCTGAAATCGTTACAAGTAAAGTCTACACCGCGAACAAACGGCAATAAGCCTGTATTTGCCATGTTTACAACGATTTATTTATGAAAATACATTGGTTCTCAGTAAAAAAGTTGTCAGCTGAAATGACATTTGAGTTGAACTATTTTGCACAGATAATGTATTTTTTGAGTATGACGAATTCGAGGCCACAGATTAGATAAATCCATTAAGGGCGGGTTTCAATGAGAATAAAAGAATTTCTCGCACCAAATTCCAAAAGTCCTTTAGCTTCTATCAAATAACTGAAAGAAATTTCGATCTTTGCGTGGAATATTAAAATCATTGCAATTATTGGCTAAAATAATTTATTAAAATATTACAAAGTTAGCTGCTTTACTCAACATTTCTTTCTGGTACATACAAGGCTCTACTCATCCTAACATTTAGGCCAGACCCCGACCCTTAGGGTACTTTGTTTACGGCAGTCCATTCGACAACCGCTTTTGGGTAAAATAACAATTTTAAAATTTGACCTTTGGCGGGTCCGTTTTCAGACGGCCGTTGATCACGTGTTTAAGTTATTGATTATCTAGTGCTTTTTAGGTTGCTACAGTAAGATGACCCTGGTAATGCACCTACATAGAATCTACAGATATAAACTGCCCCATCTGTCGGGCCTCCATATGAATAATATAATAGATAAGCATACTAGACGAGCTTATGAAACATCGATCCTAGGCTTTAAGCTGCCATTACTTGTTGGAGGCGACGTTTTAAATATAACCACGTACATAGTTCAGCCCAAGGGTGCAATTATGTAAGTCTGAAACGTATAAGAACGCAGCTTTGTTATTCTACCAGTTTAACTTATTAGATATGATCGCCCCCATAAGAAGGGACCAATTACGTTATGGGCGAATTGTTTGCGACTGTATTTGGTGGATCTACCAAGTACAGTCTCAAATGAGTTCACTTGAAAATGATGGTAGTAACTTAATCAAATAGTAGCCTACACTGTCCCTCTGCTGCCACCTCGAACCCAACCCCAACGGTCTAAGTAGTCTCTTCACCTCTTCCTTAGCCGGCCTCGGCGGCGCCGTCCAACCTCGGGCACACTCACCGTGTGGATACTTTTGTCTGCATTTGTCCAGCGGTCAGTGTGCATGCGGCTGACGTCAAGCGCCCAATACCATTCTAAAATAGGATTGATGTATGAAAAAGGTATATTTAAACCTTATTTAACAAGTTTAATAAGGTATCAAGTATATGTCTTTCATCCTTATTTTAGTAAAATAATAACAGCTCTTGCATTAATAAATTACACACTGTATTACTTTTTGCCACATTTTTGTCTATTAACATTCAGATGAGTAAAAAATGCATTTTCAACAGTACATTTATTCTAATAACAAAGCATCATCTATAAAATGTTTTTCACAAATCAAATGGCTATCTCACTAACCAATCAATAATTATAAAATTAGACCCATTGACTAACATACCTGCAACCTTCAGGAACAGATAACATAATAGACAGTAAGAGAAAATGCAACTTATTTTTAATACAATTATAATAGTTTATTTAAACAGTAATTTGATTATTTTGTAAACATTTAAAATAATTATGATTAAATGCAATTGGGTATTTAATGTAAGGACTTATGTACAGTTCAGTTAATCTGTCAGTTACTATCCCCAATACAAAATACTTCAAATCATGTTTAAAGTAGGTACCTATTTATTTTTTAACTAATACACTAACATTAAAGCATTCAGGGTGATATTTGAATATTTCCTTTATATATTGAAGATGTCAAACAGGTTACAATGAATGTGCTGTTCAAGTCTGATGACCAATTTATCGGGGCATGGGTGGCATGTTCGGCGGCATAGGGCCTGCCAGGGCTGTGTTGGTCCCTAGTAAGACCTGAAACAAAACAAAATAATTAATCAAATTTAAACCAAACCTTTAAACTGAACTTAGAATCAATAACTCCAGCTTTTATCAGGAACAAGGTAAATAATATTTACCTGTTTTTGTTGTGACTTTTCCATTTCAGCCATTTGAGCTCTCTCTACTTCAAATATGACTGGAGCAAACAGGATGACTGATGAACTGGCCACCACCCACATCACTGAGCGAGATAGTCCATAGAGTGATTTAACTCCAGACCTGAACACATCAACACAAACATTATTGACTATGATATAAATAACAGGTTATCAGTACTTTTAAACTAGAATGAGCAAATAATGAACTTGTTACTCAATACCATTTTTAATTAAAAATGGTTGCCTAGTGGTTGAAATACAACTTTGTTTTGTTTAATCTATTTATTCTAATGCATTATTACATGAAACAATAGCTTTCTGCACTCCTTCTAAACATAAACTTTAACTGCAACAAATTTCAAACTCGTCCATCCGCATAATTTTCGTGAAAAGGGCTATAAAGTTTTGCTTCACATATTAATGTATAGATTTAATTAAATTCTGATAATGTGACATCACAGCTTCTCATATCATACAAAATATTGATGTTATTCTTACATTGTGTTGGTGGTAACAGTGTAAGTGCAGGTTCGAACACACTCTGGGAACATCTCCGTCAGGCCCCATAACCTCTCTGATAAGGTCTCATCGGGTTCCTAAAACAAATATAATTATAAGATACATATATTACCACAATATAGTACTTAAAGAGACAATTTTATCATAGTAGGACTCACATCATCATATTCTTTCAGTGGTCCAGCAAAAGACCCTCCAGCTCCAATAGGTGGCCCACTAACAGGTGTCCCCGCGCTGGGCGATGATCCTAGCTGTTTAAAAAAATTATTATCATTATAACATCACACTTGTTCCAATTTCCATTATCAGCTATCCGTACATACTGAGGGGGTTATGAAAAAATCTTCGGGTCTCCGCTCTGGGGTATCATCTTTGCTAGCACTCAAAGATTCCATTCCGCTATCACTTAGTTCCTGTTCATCAGTCAATTCCATAAGCATGTTATGATTCGACGTATTGTTACAAATTTAATAACACTTCCTACGTAATTCCTAATGGAATTCTCGTTCCAATTTGGTTTGATAGCCCCAAAAAATCCGTAACATGCACTAGCCTTGCACAAAAGACGTGATCAGTGTTGCCAGCAACTAATAAGAAAATTATTTTCTTATCACTAGATTTTTGCTTTTAATGTAATTTACACAATCAGAAATGCAGTAAACCCAATATTACGCATAATTGCAATAAGTCAGGAGAATACCGGCCTAGGCCACTAAAGAAGAGTTAGGCCACCACCTAATAGTCTCACTTCTGTTTGCCAACTTGTAATGAGAATACACTTTAGCAGCGTTCATAAAACACACTTTCGGTTTAGTCAAATAAATATAGTAATTAAAAACATTATTCTCTTCCTATATGTTTTGCGTATTTTCAATTACGAAGTCGACGTACTTATCGCACTTTGCAGCAGTGCCTAATGCTTACTGCCCAAGCTTACTTCTCCTCTCATCTTTCTGTCATACCCACAATGCCTACAGTCTAAATACATTCTACATTAAAAATATGGATTTATTTATTTACTTGGCATTCAATGGGATTACTGCATGTACAAGGATGGTCTGTGCTGTGCATTTCTTGAAATCTGTGAAATACTACACCACGAATAATATTAGATAAAGATCAATATTTTACATTTGCAAATAAGTTTGTACCACTAGTCAAACACTGCTTCAAAAAATAGTTCGAAATTTAAAAAATAACAGAATACATAATTGTTGTATAGATTAAATATATTCCTTGATGTATACACAAATTCTGGTGACAATCTTTGCCTCTGCGGTAATCAATAAGCTAAAAGTTCGAGGTAAAAGTTAAGTAGTTATTAAGTTATTGGTTATTTCAGTTGTATTTTCCTTTCCTCCCGCTGGTGAAAAGACAGTTTTAAATGATGATGATCGTGGGTTCGGAAAGTAACTACCTGAAGTACGTAGAAAGTTGTATGCAATTTAATAATATATTACGGATAAATTGGGTCATACGGTTAATTAGCGTTGGCAACGGCAGGTAATACAGCCTGTACCAGTGCACCTATGTGGTGTGTAGTTGTGTACTATACAGTTGGGATGTCGGGAATGACCTGGGATCGTTGACCCCTGTTGAGATGAGGATACTTGTCTTGGCCTATATTGATCGGTACGGCAAAGCAAAAATAAAGCTGCCAAAACACTTAATACTCCTTCATGTTCTTGGCGATTATTGACAACTATCAGACAGCAATCAGGCAATTCGCAGCAAGATATTCTTATCTCTGAAGTATAACGCTTAAAACTGTAAAAAAGTAATTGATATAATATAATTTATTCATAATTTTTTAGTTGACATTGGTTGTCGCTGAGGTAAGATTATATATATATAATATCTTAAGACAACCAACACACCGTTAACTGATCCCAAACTAGGCAGAGCCTGTACTATGGCAACCAGACAACTGATAAACATATTTATACATTTCTAAATACTAGACGATTGATTTCTAGATTAGATTAGATTTTGAAAGTTCACGGGAAGTAGTATCCTTTAATTTAAATAACAATTAAACTAAATCACTTAACATATGATTATGATAATCATTGGATGCTTGAAATATTTTATACTCTTATTCATGGGTTACAATCTCTCTAAGATTGTAACCCATGAATAAGAATATAACCTAGGTTAAATGCTCTAAGGTTACAATTGTTCAGCATAATCGCCTAAACATTCAGGGTGCGATTGGTTTCATGTTATCTGTGCGATCCAAAAATGACAGTTGACAGCAGTCTTTTTCTGGAATCTGCCATATTTCGTGCAATTAAAATAAAATTTTAATTTTTAATAATATTCTTCGTCCATATATTATTTTAGGTTCCTGATACGCTTTAGTTGAGTTATTTTCATATTTGAAAGATTATTCGAAACAAAAGCTTTCAGCTGTTCCATAATAGGTTACATTGTATTTTACATGCACAATTCTTAATTTATGCTAATCAGTGAGTGTGCAGCCAAAATTGAAGAAGTCTGCATTTACACCGTTGAGTTTCCTTCAAACCGTGCTACAAAGGTATGTAATAGCATAATCTTCATAATAAAGAACTATTAAATTGGGCCAATTTTAATTATGTAAATTGTGTGTTTGGGTAATTAGTAAATTCCAAATGTGGTTATATTTGCTTTTTTTTTTCAATGCACAGTATGTAAATAATGTTTTGTTAGTGAAGGAATCTTAATTAAAGGCCATTGCCTGTTTTCACTAGTTACCAAGTAACTTTTAAAACTAGAATGTGTCTCCAGGTTCTAAAATACAAAAATGATATCATACTTGTGAAATAGGTAGTACATCGTAAATAATACTTTCAAAAGAGCAGTGATATCATTCATATTTCTCAATACTATAGGAATGAAATGGAATTTTAGGTAAAGACCCTCTTTACTGAAAACTTATCAACAAATAAATATGTTTATATGAGCCTCATCACGGTGGCAGTGAATGATGCTGATACCGTATTTTTATTAATATCTGTGATATTTAGGATTACAATAAAATGGATAGGTTACAGATTGCAATGATTGAGTAGGGGTATTTACCCTATCTGCATCAACTTGCTTTGACCGCTACTAAAGGCAATGTCTGATAATGCACTTAGTGATTAATCAAAAAGATAATATGCAGGCTTAGTTTATGACTCCATTGTACAGATTTAGATGAACTAAATCTCTATGATTGATAGTAACATCTGTAACTGTTTTAAGTGCCAGTTATGATACTGTAAATAGACATACATCTGTTAATTTAATGCTTTTGTTGATTACATTTCAAAACACTTACTATTTCTTACAACATCACTAAATGTTAAACAGCTTAATAAGATACAAATGTTATTTCATTCTTATCATGCTATTTATTGCGTTTCCATAAAATATAGAATAATAGGAAAACAAAAATACAATAAAACAATGTTTTTCCTCATAATTGTGTTGCAGGTTTAATTAGGTTAGAAAAAATGTCAGGAAACTGCACTTAATTAAAATTATTAGTTGAAGGTTACCTGCTCATATCAATTCTTCTATAATATCGGAATACCTCCTTTGTTTACAGATGATCATTATTTATTTAATTAAAGCCTTATTTCAGGGCGATAGTTGTAGTCCAAAATTAGTCTAATATCATTTCAAGTCTCTATACCTATGCCCTTTGGCAAAGTTCTTCTCCAACCCCTTTCATTCCTTGCGTGTTCAGTGTCCATTCCGTTTGTTTGCAGCCATTCTGACCAAGTCATCCTTCCACTTTTTCCACGGGTCACTTTTTGTTCCATTTCTCTTATGATGTAAAGAATAATGTATACTTAGTTAATTGAGTGCCTGTGTCTAGTCTAGACTCTTTAAAAGAGCATGAGCAACATTCCATTTTCTCTAGATACAAAACACATTGCTCAAATATGTTTCCTGTTAATACATCTGAGGCTCATGCCAATTTTATAAGTGTTATTATTATGTGTATTCTCGTTCTTAGGGAGTGTTATTGACTTATAGATTTCCATTATAGTTGTTTCTATGTTGAATTATCATATGCAAAATACGGGCTCAGAAGTGGAGTTGCAGACATCAGCCTGTTCTACCTATTATACATTCAATTTGTGTATGCTTTGTTTAATTATTTGAAGGTTTTTAAGGTACAGGTAAGTATGTAAGCTTAAAATTTAATTTCTGTGAATATAAAAATTATCGTTCCTGAGGTGACCATAGATGTACTTAATAACTATAAAACTTCTATTGTGTCTTGTTTAGTATCCTTCAACTGATGGAGGATTTCATTAAATAAGTACCTACCTTTTCAGACAATCTGAATTCTGAATACATAACCTGAAGTGATTCTCAAGGGCTATGTGCTCTGTGAATTCATAAATCATAAGTGACTGTGAAGTCATTGTGAATGCATACATTTACACATTATATTTCTTATAAAAAGAAATCTGTCAAAAATTCAAATATTTGTAATGAAACAGGATACTATTGCCCTTTCAAGTTCTGAGGAAGCATGGTTATTAAATTTCATTATCAACATGTCACTCAGTGCCAGACAAAGGCATAACACATTCAATGTGTGAAATAAAAATATGCTCATATTTTCTTACTTCTTTCGTTCCATCAAAAATAAAAACCGTATCTAAAATTACTCACTGAGCTGTCACGGTTGACATTTAATTATAATATGCATTGCCAACGGAAGACGAAAATTATGAGATTTAATTTATTTTCTTTAAAAAAATGTGTTTGTCTCCTTGCCAAGGAGACATTAAACTATACATAATCTAATAAATAAACTGTAAAGATAACTTCTATTCGTTACCTATCTCCAACTTCCACTTGCAATCTGTATACCATTATTTTTATGTACCTCATTTCACTTTGTCTCTCTGGATTTTTCCAGCTCATAAGTATTTCTTTTATGTAATGTTTTGGCATTGGTGCCAATTACGATTTTAATGTTACAATATATTTAAATTCCTCATAGCATTCTCAAACAAAAATCTCCACCTATTTAATAATATTACGGATATACATTTTTAAATTTTATTAGTTGTCCCAGCCGGCAATAAAAATAGTGGATCGTGATTCATCAAGAGATAAATAGATGATTGTTTTGAATGGTTATTTTTGTCATTCATTTACGTCCATAGTCTATTTGGATTTCTTAACACTTTGAACTATTACTCAATATCTTAATTTTGTGTCATCAATTACGTATGAGATAAACAATTTCTTTATAAACAAGCCCCCCCCATCTGTCAATGCGTTTCATTCAAGTGCGGAGACTTACGTCACAATGTCGTCAGTAACGCCATGGCACTGGTACCTGCACTCGTATGGCTTCCCATGTATTTAAGTCTGATATGATTAGCGCAATACTTCCTTATTTAGCACGCAAATAGCTTTTGTTTACTTTTTTACACGATTGCTATTCAGCCACAAAAATGTCCAAGTCAAAATAGACATGCTGTTCAACACAGCACGTCGTGAACTACGTGCTCAGAGTGTTTAATTGGGGCTGTGCAGCTCTGTGATCACTGTTCTTCGTGCATGGCATGGTGATTATAGTCCATTATCTCTAGGAAGCTATCAATTCCTGCAGATGGCCTTAGTTTTAGTCGGATATAATAAGCAGCTATGGGTTAGTTATTAAACTGATTGAAGGTAACCCTCGTCACAAGGCAACAGTTTTGAGAGCCCTTAAGAAATGTTAAATTAAGAAAACTGATTAATTACACATAATTAGAGTTGTTATGATATGCGTGGGAAGCAGTTATCTCTTATCTCTGATGGGCGGGACATTTGTGAGTAAAGTCTGCTGAATTGCTAATTAACTAAGAAGTTAATTTATCATTTTGTATAGCTATGGTCAATATTGCGTCTTGATAAAAAGTGACGTAATAATAACACGAGACAACGACTGTGTATCAAGTAGTTAGTAATTGTATCATCATGTTATCGCATGATGGAACTTTCTCTCGTAGTAATAAAGGTCCATGTGTAAACATATTTATTGCTAATTCGCTGCGCCCAGCGGTTTCACCCGCATAAGTCTTGATCCCGTGGGAATATCGGGATAAAACATATCCTATGTCTATGACCTGAATCAGCAGGTCATGGTCTACCCATTTGCCTAATTTCATTCAAATCCGATCTGCCGTTTTGCGTGAAAGCGTAACAAACAAACATACAAGAAATCAAATCTTTTCCCTTTATCCTTTATTAATAGTTTGACTACTCAGAGTCGTGACGGGCGTTGGGTCATCCCAGTGTTGCCATGGTGTTGCCTGCCTTATCTCAATCGAGTATCTAGTTTATAGTACTTAGTTTCTAAAGTATTCTTTGCTCAATAGTTACAAGTCTATAATTTGTTGAAGTTGACTGAGTTCGAATTGTTTTAGAGGTCATACAAGTAGCATTTGGGCCAGGACAGCATTTTTTTACATGGGTTAAGTGCACATCACCAGTTACTGCCAATTTAAAGGTCAATTGCTTTTTAATTCCTTGCAATTTGGTCATTTGAAACAGTTTCATAAATAGTTTCTGTACATAGTGTGTACCTATTTATTGTCACGTGGAACTGTTGTTTTAATTTGATCGCAATGTGTTTATATTCAATCAGTTGACAAGTAAACAACTAATCATACACGCTCAGTCCTTATTGAAAGACAATGTGTAAGCAGAATGATATTTCCCGCGGTCCAACACTCGTGGCTCGAAGCCAAAGTAGCTGCATTCCTGGGACAGTTTCCTCTTTAAGGCCGGTTCAAATAATTATGATGATTCATTTACTGGGAACAATCAATTTAATGCTCTTGTCAACCTCCGATATGTCTGATTTAACTCTTGTATTTTCTAGAGCATTTTCCTCTGTTTAAGCATTGAGCTATATTTTTAAACTGCGTAGGCTTCTACTGCCTACGTTAAACGCACTAATGACTTTGACTTGCCATGTCTAGCGTTTTCTTCTATCTAATTCTTCATTAAAGATACGCAGATCGCATAATATTCTGTCTGGATTGGCGACTGCAATAAAGATGAAAAAATCGAACTCTTATCCGGATCTACAAAATTTTTGTTTTGACGTCTCAAACCAAAGCCATCATAACATAAACATTAATTAGTGTTTGTTCGTTTTTTTATCCACAAGCTTCAATGATTATTGTCCAAAAAGATATCATAGCCTGCCATGCTTGATAATTATGGGACAGATTTTAAAGATATGTGATAAATGAAATTGATATACGACTTTAGATACTACCTATTAATGAATTAAATATTTTGACTTTAGCTTTAGCAGATATACCGATAATATGGTACCTACATATCTTTAGTTTCATGTGCCCTTTAACGCTATTATTCATAGCCTTTTCAGATCGAACAAAAGCTAACTAAATGCGCCCTCAAGGCACCACTAGCTCGGCTCGAACAATGCCATGGAGAGTGGTTGTAGAAGCTGAGGCTTCCAGAGAAAACATTATTCATAACATATGCACGTAGGTTCATTCGTATTTATATGTAGCTATCTGACATTGAGTGAGAAGTGACTTGAGGAAAATGTATTTGCACAGATGACTCTTGCATCATCTGATACCAACCGTCGTTTATCTTCATTGGGTCTTGACTGACAATCACTTTGAGTACCGACAATTTTCTTGGAACTAACTATGTAAGCCTTTAATTGCAGCACGACAATAGCGAGAAATACAAGCATCTTACATGAGGCGAAATTAGGTGTTTACAATTTAGTTTGAAGGTTGTTAACCCTGCGTTCGACCCGTCTGACTTAATGGCGCAGTAATGGTCATGCGCTCTGTAATTGAACTGTCTTGTCGTATGACAAAATGAAAATAAAAAGAATTTGTTATAACAGGTGTCTGATTTATATATTTTGCTGTATGATAGGCAAGGAAAACTTCAATATTATCCTTGCTGACATGCAAAATAGTGGTTATACGAGTGATACCTGTTTTCGTTAGAATCACGGAGACACTGTTTAGCGATTATGTTTATCGCAATAATAAGATTGTTTAATTAAATGTTAATTATATGAATGTACTGAGTGTGACAGATAACCCTATTGATCACGTAACATTCGTAGTAATTTCTGGTTTACACCAAAACTGTCCACGATGACTTCATTCTAAGATCCAGTTTTAGTTTTTCCTCTTATGTCTACGATAAAAATAACAGTGTCAAACAACCAGTCTTACAACTCTTTAAAGTTTCGTATTATCCAGTACCTGGGTTGTGGAGATCTCTCCATGCAAAATACCGGTATTCAGCTGCATCCGGTATACGGTTAGATTGGCAGCCAACCTCAACACAATTGGGAAATGACTAGGCAGATGATGAAAACCTACGAAAAAAAAAGTTTAATTGAAATCAATAAAAGACGTCATCCAGCGTATCAGAGTACAAACAAGTTTGTAGTCTTATAGTATTGTTTTGTTCCACTTAAATGATTGTTAGCGAAACTTATCGAATATGTTGATTCTAGATAACAGCTACAGATACACTATTTAGAGAGATGTTTAGGTGATTCGGTCAATGACTTTGCTATTATTGGTTTTAAGTTATTTTAGAAACGATCCGTTGTTTTCATTCTTGCAACATTCTTGACCGAGTTACCAAAGTTCTTATGTGACTGCTTATATGAGTGAAATTGCTCTATTTCGGATATTATCGGGCCACAGAAAAATACATACATTTCACTGTCACATTAATTTAAATAATAGTCTTTATGTAAGCTGTAATACGTGATAAATATGTGTTAACACACTTTATTGAAAACATTTTCCACTTATTCTCTATTTATATTATACTAATTCGTGGAAATGCTCTCATTTTAAATGAAACCTGTAGTTTTATAAAGTTACCTGGTCTTGCTGGCTATCACAATGTGCCTGCTAGGTAAGCCGAAGTTTTTAGATTTTGTTGAGCTTCATTTTCATCGCAAAATATTAATAAGTTTTATTTTAACTGAACTAACTGTGTTGGGTGACCTAATTTCTGTAGAAATATTAAACCTCTTGTACTTTTGAGGTTTTCGACATCAGTACTTTGTGT
Organism: Aporophyla nigra; assembly: GCA_947507805.1. Lineage (NCBI taxonomy): Eukaryota > Metazoa > Arthropoda > Insecta > Lepidoptera > Noctuidae > Aporophyla > Aporophyla nigra. The sequence goes on from OX382305.1 coordinate 7,525,731, forward strand.
GAGGCTATTGGTCCTAGCTTTAATTTTGAACAAACATAAAATAAAACCTTTTTTGCAAAAAAAAAAACAACCGACTTCCTTAAAAACACTACAAAGTGAAAAATAACTTTAATTTCGGTAGTCGGTGTCTTAGGATCTGTATTTATGGTTTTTTTGCCACCGACTTCCGAAATTAAAGTTATTTTTCACTTTGTAGTGTTTTTAAGGAAGTCGGTTGTTTTTTTTTTGCAAAAAAGGTTTTATTTTTAAATTTTTAGTTGTGGTATTCACCCTGCACTAATTCCAAACAAACAATGCATATTTATGCGATAGCAGAAATCGCGGTTGATTTCCTGTCATTTTTTAAAGAGTTCCGGTGTCTGTCTCCCGAACTCATCATCAGATCTATATGAAAATTATATGGGACCATTTCGGAATAAACCCCTTTCGAACAAAAAAAGAATTTTGCAAATCCGTCTATATATGACGGAGTTATGGCCGAACATACATAAAAAAAAAAAAAAAAAAACATATAAACATCCGAATTGATAACCTCCTCCTTTTTGAAGTCGGTTAAAAAGGAATCATCAACTGCTTTTAAATGTTGTTTTAATGGTTTTTTCTATTGTGTGGAGTGAACACAGTGGACACGTACGTCCTTTTGACTTTAATATTAATGCAGGATGTGTCCTTGCCTTTGTGGCTATTATGTGAAAATAAATACATGACGTAAATACTAATCGCCGGGAAATACCAGCAATCTTTTATAGACGTTTTAACATAACTAAATACCTGTACTTCTGATATTATTGTACTGCACGTTTATTAATTAGAACATGTACCTACCTCTGATTAATTAGTAATCAAAGTCATGTACATAATGATTGGTGTATTGCACGTTTCTGTTGCATTATCAGATAAGCTAGAATAACAAGTGTTCATTGTTCATAATAAGAATTCAGAAGCTCTTGTTATGAGCAACGCATTATATTAACGATGACACGACGTACCTGTAATTGAACAAGGGTCTGCTAATCGAATGCTGACCTCAGCATACTCAAGCGAAACTCGTAGATTTTCATACTTTGCTTGATTTGCTGGGAAATGCTAACACATTGTCTTTTACTGCTAACAAGGGTAATCCAGCTCCTTTGTTATCCAGCTAGTAATTATCATGTTTCAGACTCTAGTATAAAAAAGCAGAAACTAACGAAAACAAAGCAAAAGGAGTATGTGAGTAAGGATCGTAGCGAGAGGCATTCTGTAGTTTCTGCCTACTCCCATGGAAAGAAGGCCGTGAGTATACGTATGTATGTGTAGATAAAACCTAAATGATAAAAAATGGATACCTAACTAATTTAAAACGCAAATAAAATAAGATAAAATCCTGTAAAAAATCTATAATAACATTTTAATCTGACGTATTTTAATTTATTGTATGACGCAAAACGTATGTTCTTACCAAATATGAATAATATTGTTATATGTATGATGTCCAAACAAAGAGCTATTCATCTACAAAGGGTACCTACTTATTTCCACAAAGACTAGTAAATAATACAGTACTCATGTTAGAATACGATTATGACCTATTAGATATTTATTATCTAACAAACCATTTACGCAGGGTATATATTCATTAGCATCATCATACAGTACGATTATGATGTAGATGTAGAGAATGAACAAAGATTTTACCTTTAAAAGCAGGCCATGTGCACAAATGGGCTGGTACGCATGTTTTCACCTGGTTGGCGCATTACTTACTTACAACTCGTGCCACAGTATAGTGGCATTGTGTGGTAATAATGCCCAGTGGGTAATGATTCATTATTTATCGCGGTTGTGTTCCTATGTAAACAAACACTGCGCACTTATTGTTTCTACGTTGTTCGGCATACTTCTGTTAGAATTGGGTAATTAGTAGGTTCGTTCTTTTGTTACATATTTACAGACCTGAATGAAATGTTGAAGGAAGAAATCGGTCCCAGAAATGACAAAAACACAGCATGAAGATTTTTTTTTTTAATTTTTCCTTGCAGGAAATATAGAATAGCACCATCGCCTTTCTTCTCGTGAGTGTCGTAAAAGGCGACTAAGGGACTTTCTAGCAGCGTTCTCTAGGTATTTACCACCATACTGCGATCGCCAATCTGCCTGTCAAGCGTGGCGATTATGGCAATCCCCCCTTTTTGGGGAGGCCTATGTCCATCATTGGACGTCTTTAGGCTGATATGATGATTTTTTTATTACGTCGCGTACTGCCTATGGCGTTCCCAAAACTGACAAAGACAGAACATAAGACTTTTCAGTATACCGTTTTCTTACTAGGGTGTAGCAGCGTAGTAGCTACGTCGGTCTGCAGCGTAGTAGCTATTGCACAGTCTCTGCAGCATTGTAGCCACGTCGTAGTCGCGGAGTCTCTTATTTACGGATATGAATGAAATGTTGAACTACGAAATAAAATATTATGAAATCGTTCCCAAAACTGACAAAAACACAGCATGAAAACTTTTTAATATACCGTTATTTTTGCTACGGCGTAGTTACATAATACCTACGTCGTAGTCGCGTGCTATCTACGTCGTAGTTGTGAAGGACCTACGGCGAGTCGCGTAGTGTCCCTAAGGAAAGCTCTTAGGGGACACTGCGTCCATAATTCTCTAATTAAAATATTTGCCACCTAAGCTATGTCCGTTAAATAAATAGGGAGTGTTTAAGTTGATGAGGTTTCGCTTCAAGGCCCCTGTCAAACTGTCGTAGCATTACACGGCAGGCTGTTCAAGGTTCTGAATTTGAAAGGGTCTTGTCACACGAAATCGCTATTGAATAGTATAGTTTATTCAATGTAATATCGTGGAAAAGTAATATTAATGGAAAGAGTTCATCCAATGCCTTGTTGTTCTTTGAATCCATCCATGATAGTTTATGTTGGGTAATAAATTATTGAATAAATAAACCGCAGAATTTTCCTGTATCTATGACACGGATTCAATAAGGTCAATATGAACTTGAACTTCTAAGTAAATATTGTCTTTTTGGGCCAATGGATGGATCTGTTGAGTTTCTTAGAAATTACTTACTAGCAAAAATTAATTTGTTTATATTTCTGAGAGACAAAGAGCCTATTCATGCGTACGCGCCTGCCCTCCGTTCAGTTATTCATTCGTCCCGTTCGTGTGATAGGAACTAGTCACATTACTTCTAAATAACATAAAGGTTAAAATAAAAGTTCATATTGAAAGTTAACCTAAAAAGTGAAGTTTGATTATTCCCATCACCGAATAAATTAATAGGTTATGGGCCCAGGTGTGCGCGAGTGAAATATTCACTGTATTGGACAATAGTTTTGAAAATCTGCCGTTGAACAAAAAAACAAAAATGGACTATTCTAAGGTTAAAAGAAATATCAAGCCATTCGACGGTGAGAAGTACAGTGTATGGAAGTTTCGTATTCGTGCGTTGCTAAGTGAAATAGATGTGATAAAAATTATCGACGAAAACCCATTACCTGGCAACGAAACTTGGGAGAAAAACAATAAAATTAAAAAGTGAAGTGTCGCTCATACAACATTTTACAACGTTCAATGATCTCATCACTGAACTACTTGCTGCTGGTGCGAACTTAGAAGAAACCGATAAAGTTGCTCATTTACTCCTAAGTTTACCCTCAACTTATGACGGAGTCATTACAGCGATCGAGACATTATCAGAAGATAACATAACGTTAGCTTTCGTTAAAACACGGCTATTAGACCATGAAGTGAAGTTGAAAAATGAGTCAGGCGATATGAGCGAAAAAGTGTTGCAAATAGAAATGCAAAACAATGACAAGTCGATGAAAAGAAAATTTGATAACAAGCAATCAAATAATTATATAAAACGCAGGAAAGAGAACGCTAAGTTCATAAAATGTCATCACTGTGGGCGTAAAGGGCATAAACGGAATGATTGTTACCTTTTAAAACAAAGGAATCAGCGAAGGGCCAATAATATAAACAATGACCGACCACGAACAGTTAGAGAAGCATTGTGGCTTAAGTCTCTAGCGGCCAGTATAAATATACTAATCACTGTACCAATTGTCATTTATGAAGACAATAATGGCTGTATAAGTATAGCCAATAACCCGACATGTCATAAACGGTCAAAACATATTGACATAAAATATCACTTTTCTCGGGAACAAGTTGAGAAAAATGTAATAACATTAAATTACATTCCCACAGGTGAACAGTTGGCCGATGCATTGACAAAAGCTCTACCTGCAATCACTTTCCAAAAGCTGAGATGTCAAATGGGTGTACAGTGATAATGTAAATAAGTGTATAGTGTACATAAGTTATATATATTATATAATATAGTGTGTACATAACTTAATGAGTACAACTGAACTAAATATTATGTTGACTCTTAAGTATTCATTTTGATTTGAATTGGTCTGGTTGAGGTTTTACTGGGTTTTCCTCAACCCTCGAACGAATGTTGGACCAAATTGTAATTCCCCAGCAAATATTTGGAAGTTAATGTGATTTAGTTAGGTATTCAATTTATATCGATTTTTGTTTGTATGATTACTACCGATTAATTTTTGAGGGGGCGTGTTGAGTTTCTTAGAAATTACTTACTAGCAAAAATTAATTTGTTTATATTTCTGAGAGACAAAGAGCCTATTCATGCGTACGCGCCTGCCCTCCGTTCAGTTATTCATTCGTCCCGTTCGTGTGATAGGAACTAGTCACATTACTTCTAAATAACATAAAGGTTAAAATAAAAGTTCATATTGAAAGTTAACCTAAAAAGTGAAGTTTGATTATTCCCATCACCGAATAAATTAATAGGATCGTCCTTGCGAAATCTATAGTGGAACTGGTGGAAACTTTTTGGTATGTAGTCTTTTAAAGAAGAAATATATATTCGTGGTTTGGAATGGTTAACTTTTTATGATTAATTGTTGTTGTTCGACGCTTTAACCACAAGCAAAAACAAGTCTCTAGGGTTACATTATAGAGTCGTCATCACTTATTCATAGTTTGGCCAATGCCAAGTGGTGTGATCTAGCCGCATTTATTCATCCACTATAGGTTAACTATGACGTACAGACACGGCTTTCATAATCAGCGTGCAGGCATCATGCATTTCAAAGTTGTTTTGAAATCCCAATCGTCTTAGCTATCGGTTGTAAAACACACCGTTTAAAACGTGTCTTTTGCGTATCGAAGTTCTGCTCCACTTCCCACGGGCTGCCGTTACTGTGTTAGCATAATGCAGTAACAGCTGTTCTAATTCTCAGATACATAGAACTAAATAACATTTTCCCCTCTCATAGTTTATTCAAGTGGTCACCAGACTGGCTGGCACGAGTACTTCGCTGTGGTCAATGCCGTGACGGGCTGTTCCATTGTTTGAATGTTGTCGGAACTATCCAACCGTTGAACAAGAACCATTCGTTGATTCAATTGTCGTCCAAACTAGAAACGGTCAGGTGTTTCGGGTATTATGTAACAGCCAGAGCTATATGCTCTACAAGAAGAAGAAATGATGCTTACGGCCTGCTCTGATCAAGTTTAATGTTATTATAGGTACTTCGTACTCAATTTGGTGTAATCGTCTTCTAAGAATTGTCATCAGTGTTTTTGTCCACAAACCACTCATCGGTCACTTTGGACGGTTCCCTAATTTCAGCAGATGACTGTGTAGCTCATGTGACATCATGTGATTTGCATGCCTGACTGCCTGACTCCATAAAGTGGGCGTAGCAATAATATGTGGTAGCAATTTGTTGGAGGGTTGTAACACGATACTGCTGTGTAATAAACGAATAGGTAACTACTCTTTTATGATCATAAAATTATGAACAGAGAACTAAAATTAGCCTTCGTGGTAAATACTGTACTTATTAATGTTTCAATAAGAAACACACACTCTTTTATTAACGTTTTCTATAGATTTCTGCAATTTAATTTGCTCTCCACTGCATCGAACGCAGGTGGTTATTTCAAGTGTATGATATCGTTGGTAATCTGCTATTCGATTACTTATACGTTACAAGACACGTGTATTCTTAGCCGGTTGTTCGCACCGCAGCTCTAAGTAATTTTCCATAATTACACGCACACTGTCTAGGTAATTTGTTACGTAGCGCTCGTGCGATTTACTGGTAGTATGCGAAGGCGAATCACATTACTGTCCGTTATCCGTTCTCCCTTGCGATCGCTGTTGCTAAGCGCACAATAATCGCTAATGCTGCATATCATGACATTTTTTTTTTGTCTATTCTTTGCATAACGCATTATGTAAGTATGACATATAATATGTTTTTGATTGCACAATCGCATGTGGAACGATGCTTGATAACTATATTATTTTAAAATCGTGGCATTAAAAATCTGTCTGCACGACAGCTCCTCTTCAAAGTTATCGTGTAACATCGATGGCTTTGTTGGAGCTTCGTATCCGTCTGGCTTTTTGTAGATAGTATCGATAGATAGATATGAGACGGTGATGCTTGTGAGAGTCGCCCCAGTTGGCTAGACTCCATCGTCTCTTATAACGTTAATAATAATATCCTGGAGACGCGGCTGGCTTAATTAGATTTATCGATTTTAGCATCAAATAATACATTTTAGTGCAGATACATATGAGTATTTTCAGTATTTCAAATAATTAAAAACGAGTTGTTTTGAAACATTCCGTTCTTGTTGTCAAGGTTATTCTTATTTCAGTATATTGCATTTTATTATACCTTCATGTTGCCTTGTTAGTTAATTTGTTAATGAGCAAACGCCTTCTGAAGGATTCGCCGATTGGCGTCAAACTTGCTACTATTTACAAAATACACCTGACATGTGTTCACATTGTCGCTTCACGATATACCTAGTTATCTTTGTCGTACAATAGCCTAATACTTGACCGATATGGTCGTTAATACACAAAAATATACCTGTAATACATAATTATTAGTCTTGATGTTGAGCGTGTGCAGATAAATAATGAAATACCTAGCTATCTAGTGGATGAACACAATAAGGGGTGATGAAAAGATTCAACCAGTAAACTTTATGCTCAGAACTGGGTAGTTTTCAAATTGCAGCACTTTTTGAAAGCTCTTTGATAATACGGTCCATTTCGTCGAAAGGTGGAAAAAACTGAAAGCGAGAAAATAACTCCGAAACAACCCACTTTCGACCCCAAGTTAACAGGTCAAAATTGTTGCAAATACGAGCCCTTACAAACCCTTTACAAATAATAGATTTTGTCACCTAGCCTGTATAACATTCTAGGAACATTAAGTACTGTACTTAGTTATCATTCTAATTAAAAACAGTACAGCGAATTCGCTGCACACGCGCTGCTGATACGAAGTACAGTGTAAACTTAATGACTCCATGATTAATGTTACATGAGCTTGGCTTGTACCCATTGTTGTAATGATGACAAGTCTAATTGTGACAAGTATAGTGACTCTTTAATGACCATTGCTTACTGTTGACTCGTGTCGCTAAGATTAGGACAAGGATTTGATTATTCTTTGTTTTGCTATTAACTCGTCAGTTTATTGAAATCTTGTATAACATCATTTGTTTTTGTAACCCTACTTGCAGTCTATATCTAAAAATTAATTGATTTTTCTGGACGATAAGTACGTAGTTTTCATTCATGAGCTTTCCTGATTGTATATAATCAAGTTCTTTTAACTTAATAGACGACTGTGCTACGGGGAGTTTGTTGCGCCATTTCCTCTTCCCAGCTACAGTACAAGGAAGTGATGATTGTGGTGAGAGTTATGTACTTTTGACGTTCAAAAAGTGACATTTTGGCCAATTGCGAATGAAATGACGTTTGATTTGATTTTGTATTAAATTCCTTTTACTACGTCGACATGGTAGTTGAAGTTCTCCTCGTGAGTGTGTTGATTTAAGTTCTAAAATCACCAATGACGTCAGAACACCTATCTCAGTTGGTTCTAACTTCCTCAGCCTACATTCAATATATTGTTGATAGGATCGTAATAATCATAATTAGCACAATTCAACACATTGGCAAATCATCCTGATTTGACAGTAGGTATTGTGGATTACCACATAATAATTAAATTATAAATATTTAAATTATACATAACAATCTGCTTTTGGATGTTGTTGTGGAGTTAAACACTCTAATTTGTATACCGTGACTTGGAAATTAATATAAATTCATCGTTTAAAGTTCACGATTTTTTTTTTCAAACCATGGTTCTGTAATCTGTCGCAGCTCTACATACTGAGAGCAGTCTTTAAAATTTGGTTGGTACGGTTATTATGTCCAAGGGAAGAATTTATCTGAATTCTACTCTCTTAGGTATAATTTGTGTAGTGGCACCGATACCATTAAATCGTTGGCATCTCGATGCACGTGCAGCTCTAACGTGTTGGTTGGTAATAGCCACATAAATATTGTCACCGTCCTCGTTATCCACTTACTCTGGCTATATTCCATGTGTCTTCTGTGGTGCACACGTGAATTCATTAACACCAGCAAAACTACGACTTCTAGAAGTTATTTTCGTTCAAAAACTAAGACTAGGATACACCCTCTTGTTTATTGTCGGTCAGCATTCAAGGCTAACGTTAACTATTTTGTCGTCTACTATTCGGTGCGTCATATCTCAGGAATTCCGGCCATCAAATTATAATCTCCAATATTTTTGTTTACGATGACAGGCTTATTTTACGTTATACTGCACTATTTCCATCTCGATACATTACTATTATAATAGCGACCTGGCGCCGGCCAACGATCGCTATTTATGACTTTTCTTTGGAAAAAAGCCAAGTGTCGGTCGACATCAGCAAACTATCGACACATGCCAAAAGAAAGTCAAAGTTCGACGGCATGCGTGCAGAATATAGTACAAGCACTTCAATCATGTAACACTGTAACACAGATCGACACGCCCAAACACTCCTAAATCATTACACGTAGAACAAGCAGACAATAAAATTTCTGGCACCTTCTCAACATCATACAGAATCCGCTATCATACGATTGTCGCACGGATTCTTTTTATCCTAGTATAATACAAATCTCATAACATTATGGCATTTGTACTTATGTAACACAATGATAATCACGTCTGATATATGAAATCTGACATTGTTATGGATTTCCATTGCTTAACAAGAATTCACAGGAGCAACAATAAAATAAAGTTTCGAAAATATTTAATGAATTGCGAACATGATATATATGGGAATTAAAAATGTTTTCGTCTCATACGCAGTGACACATGTGAAAGAGAAAACGGAGCAGTTTATTTAAAGATATCCCTAAAATTATATGCATGTTTTTGGTCGACACCTAATTACGAAAAATATTAGCGGTGATGAATGATATGTGATAATTAACAGAGCCGAATTGAAAATGCCAATATTAAGTACAAAATATACCTACCTGCAAGAAGTTCTGATTCACATTATGATTTCGATAAATAACGATAACATGATAAATGTTATCAATATTAATAAAATCATACGTTGTTTTGTATACCTCCATACTCAAAGTACTCAGGTAAATTTTTCCACTGGGCTGTTATGTCTGAAAAAATGTGGGTGGTCTGTTTAGAGGCACTTTTACGAATTTATCCAGGCAAACCAGGCGAACGATTTATTGTTATTACGGAAATAGGAGCATGCAAAATACGGTCGAGATACAAACCAAATATTTACGTTTAAATGCGTAGCGGCGGGCGCGGTGTAAATGAAGATACGCAAATTTTCGCAATACGCCAGGCTTCAGACTTACTGAAATAGCTGAATGCTTCCACATGCGCCGTACTAACGCACGAGTTTAATAACAAACGATTCCATAGACTACAGGTTTTGCGATTGCAGACTTAGGGGGTCTTAAATGTCTAAATGCTAAAGTCTAACTTAGTCATATTTTTATCAATTGCAATGTTATGATAGTTAACAAAGAGCTCTCCTTATCTTTATGTGTGTGATCGCACCTTCTAGAAGAAGGCGTCACCATTTGCTATACGCCACTATTTCATGTTGATGTAGTCTTTAATCTCTATCGTAATTTTTATAGAGCTATAATACTGGTTGCGTATTTGTTATGTTAGCGGGTAAATATGTGAATCGGTCAGAATGAAAGAGATGTAACAGTGAACGGAGGTAAGGGTGGCTTTGTGTTTATCGGGCGACGCATAGTCTGTGGGGCGAGGGCGCATGGGTGGGTACGAGGGAGCTGCGAGTGGTGTGGTGACGTCATCGCCTGCGTGACGCCAACCCCCTACGCACCCCGAGGCCAAGGCCTAACAGTACTTCGACCCTCCAATACACTTGACATTGGGTGGACAAGCCATTCCAATCACGTCTAAGGTTAAGGTAGATCGGAAAATAACTTTACCTAACTATTTTATTTATGTGAATACTAAGGTGAAATTCGATACCAATTAGTTTAATTGCTTCTGTGAATCGTTGAACGTTTGTAAAAAACTTATACTCTATACATACCGTAATTCTAAACATTTTTCTCGGTAATGCTAACGATAACATCTATTTTATAACCTTTGCTAGGACGGCTAATACTTTCTACGTATTCTCCCCTGAATAAATATACAGTCTCTCTCATTATTTAATTTAAATGCCAAAGTTTAGAAGTTTGCACGTAAATCTCGCCGTCACCTATCGATTTGGATGAAAATAAAAATACGTTAGGTAGAATGTATGTATGGTGGGTAAGCAGCAAGAAATCTGGGTTTTCTCATATCAGCTAGCACTGATATAAAGATTTTAGCAGCAAGCGATGATAAATAGTCCCGTAGCAAAGAGTTGTGCGTAAAAATAAACAGTGTTGTTTTGTTTGGCTCAGCCAATTTCCTACTAGAACGTATTATATTGTTATGCATGAAGCACCATGTAGACACAATAACTCTTGATATTTATAAAAGGTATTACAAAGATAAGGTTTATCTTTTGTATAATGTATTCTTTAATTAAAGATTATCGAATGTCTAAAAATAATAACCATTGTTGTGATAATACTTACCGTTTCAATTATGTTGTCAACTTAAATGAAATTGTTGGCATTAAAGTCACAAAAATTAAGATCATTTATGTGATAGATGGAAACAAAACGACGAAAACGAAACTTTGTTTCCAAGAAAAATTACAGCCATTAAAACTTTGTGCCACGTTTCAACTCGGCAACGTGCAATAAATATATTTGAAACTTTGTCAAGTTTAATTCGGCCGGAATTTACGTAGTGATCGCTTTTTTGCTCGATACTCGACAGAAAACGTGACTTCCCCAATAGTATATTGGCACATGTAAAAAACCGGGGTCAAAAACAAACTTCGTGATAATGTGACTAATAGAGATGTGTGACTGTTGTGCGTGAAATTTATTAAAAACACGCTTGGTAGAGCGTTGAATTCGCATGGAACTGCTTCTAGGAACATACTGTAGTTCCGGTAAGGTAATGACTCATTAGATAACAATAAGGTATATCTATAATTTTCGTCAATGATTCACCGTGATATTCTAAAGAAAAGCTAGGATAAGTACTTACCGATATAGATAATTTAAAGTGGTTAGGTTTTATGAGTTAGTAAATTTTACGTAGTTGCTATGTATAAAATGCGTAACATTGTTATTGGCACGGGATAAGTATACGTGTATCGGTATCGTGAACTGATAGCACCCAAAACTATTAAAATCAATGTGCCTAGCCATTTTTCAACTATTTAGGGGTCGGCTTCCAGTCAAACCGGATGCAGCTGAGTACCAGTATTTTAAATAGAGCAACTGCCTATCTGACCTCCACAATCACATACCTCGTGGTAGGACTGGTTGTCAGACTTTTGAGCTTTTGACAACCCGTCATTGTCACAGATCTACGAATGACAGCCGGGACCAACGGAAAGACTCCAAATCTCAAATAACTTTCAATTTTGATAATTATACCGACAAAAGCAAAGATATACACAAACGAGATGAAACAGAGATGATGATTGCAGAGTAAGTTTGAAGGCCAGATCAACAAAACGAAAATTTCTGGCCTGCCAAATAAAAGCCATAGCGTGGGTTCTGCGTTACGCAATTAGCAGTAGGCACAATAGCGATAACAGTCTTAGTTTGGTTTATTGTTTCTTACGGAATCATTGGTCCTTTATTTGTAGTTCAAACCCAAATTCCGCTCAATTAGAACCAGCCAATCTAGAACTCTACTGTCTACCTCTGAAATGCTTATTCTATCAAAGCTTTTGTTTTAGACGAAGTGACCAAAAATGGTTTAGTGTATTTTAGTAGATAATATATAAACTTTATAATGTAGATTCGAACGAACAAAAACTATTAATAAAAAACCGGCCAAGTGCGAGTCGGACTCGCGCACCGAGGGTTCCGTACAAACCTGCAGGTCATCATCATCATCATTCGTCATCATCGTTTATGAAATTAAATGTTTTTTTTTTAATTTTTATATTTGAGTTGACTGAATGAAAGGTAAATTGTGGTTTACGATTTATGACGTATTAAAAAAAAACTACTTACTAGATCTCGTTCAAACCAATTTTCGTTGGTAGTTTTCATGGTAATGTACATCATATATTTTTTTTAGTTTTATCATTCCCTTATTTTAGAAGTTACGGGGGGGGGGACACACATTTTACCACTTTGGAAGTGTCTCTCGCGCAAACTATTCAGTTTAGAAAAAAATGATATTAGAAACCTCAATTTCATTTTTAAAGACCTATCCATAGATACCCCACACGTAAGGGTTTGATTAAAATTTTTTTTTTTGTTTCAGTTCTATGTATGGGGAACCCCAAATATTATTGTTTAAAAAAAAATGATATTAGAAACCTCAATATCATTTTTGAAGACCTATCCATAGATACCCCACACGTATGGGTTTGATGAAAAAAAAATTTTTGAGTTTCAATTCTATGTATGGGGAACCCCAAATATTATTGCTTTTTTTCTATTTTTGTGTGAAAATCTTAATGCGGTTCACTGAATACATCCACTTACGAAGTTTCAATAGCACAGCTCTTATAGTTTCGGAGAAAAGTGGCTGTGACATACTCGGACAGACAGACAGACAGACAGACATGGCGAATCTATAAGGGTTCCGTTTTTTGCCATTTGGCAACGGAACCCTAAAAATAGGATAATGTCAAATGTTAAGGTATCGGGAGGACCAGTTTTTATGAAGAAAAGGGCAGACCTAAAAGACTTCTTATTACAAACATTACATTTTGAGTACATACATTACTCATACGCGTATTGCAGAAAATTCGATTACATTCAGCAATGAATGAAAAGCAAAAGTTGTGGAGAATTACACATAATAAAGTAACTTTATTCCCGAAATTCCTTGCTTCTCATAAGGGAGTCAGGCGTCCTTGTGATGTCTCGGCACGGCGGTCTGACCTTGAAGTTGATTTATCGGGAGACGGGAATCGCATTGCGGCAATCTCGGACCAACCTTGGGACGGTGTGAAGCTTTTGTGGATCTTCCTCAGGTCTTACTTAATAATAACCAATATATTACCGTCTCACTGCTGGGCCTCTTCTTACACACGAAAGGCACAAGCATTGATCACCACGCTTGCTCAAACAGGTTCGCAATTTCAGACTTATATTGACTTTAAGTCCAGGTTTATTCCCGATTTTTTCCTTTACCAATGTCAGTGATGTCCAAGATAAATTCAGAAAGTACAAATTAATTTAAAAAGTCACATTGGTATTTGCCCGGTATGACCCACAATCTTGTGCATTGGAAGCGAAGCCTCAATCACTGGGCTATCATTAAACTAAATTATTGCTGAAGCTTCTATCCTCCTTACTTGTTGAGATTAGATAAAAAGCGATGCATTTATTCGTTGCCCTTTAACATTGGATAGAGAACAGTGTAGGAGGCATACTCAGGGGTGTATATTGCGTGGGTGTCATGGTTGACGCGTAGGCGTTGGGTGGGCGTTTTAAATTCCTTATAAATGGTCTCTGTGCCTGTTACATAACCGAGTTGATGTTGATTTTGTGTTTTAATATCACAGTGCCTCTGGGCAGACTAAAATAGAAAACTAAGCATGTTCAAATATCTATTGAAGCTTCCATTTTTTTGTTGACAACGCCCGAGACATCGCTTTATCTGAAGCTTCATACATGATACAAGAATCATCGTATGATGAATTTCAAATAATATTACCACAAATGAACTAAGATCTGACAACCCCCAGTCCACAGCTCTTCCAGTATATAATGTAACTTTCCTATTGAACTCTAGTAGCTCTTAATTTTTTATAAATATCACTTAACTGTTTCTGTCTCTACCTGAAAGCTAGTCTACATCCACATGCACCTGCGTCATTGTGTCTTATAAAATATTCAGACTTTATTCGACGGCTCACCTACCTTGCCTTCTACACGCGGTGCTCGTCTAAACTTAGCCAGTAATAGCGGGACTCGACCATTTACATATTAAACATATTCACTTCAACATCATGTGCCGCTAGTTTCAGGTCCGTCAATATTATTAAGTCCCAGGTAAACTGGCAACATGGTCGAGAGATGCACGGATGTGCGCATGTCTAACCTATATAACCAGAAATGCTTCATTGTTGCGGAAGTCGGCAAACTTGAGGATAAATGATGGTTGATTTAACCTTAACCTTAGTTTGTGACCTCAAACGTCCATGTTAAAGTCTCCGAATGAATTGAAGAAATACAAAGCAATTTAAAATGGAAGTTTATTTATGTAGGGACATGGACAGCCGAAATTTATTCAATGTGTCGTAATAGGGTGTGCCAGGCCTACTTATACATATACCTCATTGGTCACTAAAGACAATTGATGTATTTATATAATGGAAAATGTTGACAGTAACAAACTATGTCTTGTAATCTATGAATATAGTACCTACTTACCGTTAAATAGGATTAAGGAAGAATCGCCCTACAGATACTATCACATTTCTAGTGACCTTGTACAATGCTTAACACTTGACCTTAGTAATTTGACCTTCGGATCAACACGTGCGACGACCATATACTTTAACTATTTAATTGTATCCGAACAACACGCATTTGTTTGTCATGTTTAAAAACTGTTAAGATTTTATGCATAATCCGAAGCGAAAACGGATAACAATTGATAAGACAACGGCAAAATTGAATTTATTGTTCCGTGACATGCCAAATCGAGTTTGAACAAGCAAAATATTATTTATTTACCTTTGATAACGGTAGACAACGTACTTTTATATTTGTACCGCTAAATAAACACGTACATAGTGAAGTTATAGTAAATGATTAATATTAGAATGTATAAAATTAATAAGTGAAATCTTTTTATTCGGTTTTGTACGGAAGGACCAAATACGGACCACGGTTAGCATTGCTTTAATAATTTGCAATTTATAATGTAATTTCAATGTCAAATGCTGTTGCTATTCGTGGTTTCAATCCATACCAATAGGTGTGTGGTGAGGTGCCCGGTACTACCTCTACCAATAAACTTTGTGTAATAACTAATAAGGTTGACACTTCATCTCAACTCACTGATCGGTGATTACTTCACAACAAGTCCACACGAAAAAGGGATAGTTTTGGTTGCCATTTCATTCTATATATTTTTCAAAGACAGGACAGAAAGTAATAGGGATAAAGTAATAGCATTTCCCAATACCTTTACTGCCGATATCTTTTATTCAAAGTTGATCGAATAAACGGCATAGACTCGGCAATAATCAATCTGTCATTCATAATCATAAGTCTGACACGAGATTAATATCTCATTGCTCACCGTATCTCCGGGAATTCCAGATTAATTTTTGTATTCAGCTGTATGATTTTTAATCTAAATTGATTGACAAATTATTCTCGTATTTTCATTTAATTTTCGATGCTTCCTGATCAGTCTGTTTATTCTTAGATATTTCAATCGTCTATACGTTTATTTGGTCAATAGAACTTCAGCTATTTTCACAAAAATGTAGCTTTGGTATAACCAGTTCTATTTGAGGGCTTGAAACCAATAACATAGAACAAACTTTGGTAATAAACAGGAGATTGAAAATAGGATTTCTGATGAAGTGTATATTTGTAAATTGTCGTTTGTAACCGTGTTGCTATGCAAGCGAACTACTTTAAAATCAATGCATGTATGACGCTACGTCTGTGTTTGACATCCAGACGATCTTATCGGAAATCACAAAAACTATGTTTCATACATTTGAGTTGACATAATTGTTTCTGTAAGTTCTTAGTTATGCTTATTTTGCATCGTTTAATAAGCTTAAAAAAAAAATATGTAGAGCTGCAGAATTAGTATCATTCTAAACAGAATTGGATCTAGCATTATATTAAGAATTAATCCAACTGATGCTGGTACTGTCACAAGATTTACATAAGGGACCATTGTTTTCTAAAAATGTCTTGATCATTTCTTGTCGGTGTACTCTTTAATCTGGAAAAATTACACTATACATAAATGTTGAAACGCATATTTTTCTCGGAAACCCTTGGTTGAATGAATCAGAAAGGCTATAGGGGGATAAGCATGGATAGGATGCCCCCAAACGGATTGCGGTGATTTTTTTTCTGTTAGTCCCTAACAATGAGAGATAAAGATTCTCCAAATATCAACCCTTTAAAATGCACCGTTTCGGAGTAAGAATTAATATTGAAAAAATGGAAAAAAATCTATATTCTCTGAATGGCTCGACCGATTTAGCTGAAATTTTGATATGT
Organism: Aporophyla nigra; assembly: GCA_947507805.1. Classification (NCBI taxonomy): domain Eukaryota; kingdom Metazoa; phylum Arthropoda; class Insecta; order Lepidoptera; family Noctuidae; genus Aporophyla; species Aporophyla nigra. Next base: position 7,542,453 of record OX382305.1, read on the forward strand.
TTTAAATACAAATGCAGAATATTGAAAAACAAATTGCCAACTTGGAGAAAAATATACAACCTTGAAAAAACATTTTTTTTATTTTTCAAAATTTTTTTCCGGCTATTTGCGATCTTGGTACAATCACCAAATTTTTTTCGCAAGTTTTTGAGTTCATTAAAACTAACATATAATTAATTCAAAATTTTTCACCGGGTGCGTTATAGTTAAAAAAAATAAAATATCAGGAAATAATTTTTTTTTGGAGGTTATGCTTGACATACAATGATGAAAAATTTTCTGCGTTTTTCTGACCTCATCTAAAGTAACATATAATTAATTCAAAATTTTTCGCCGGGTGCGTCATATTTCAAAAAAATGAAATATCAGAAAATATTTTTTTTTTTTTACGTTATGTTCGACGTACAATCATGAAAATTTATCTGCGTGTTTCTCACCTCATCGAAAGTAACATATAATTAATTCAAAAATTTTCGCCGGGTGCGTCATAGTTAAATAAAATGAAATATCAGAAAATATTTTTTTAATTTTGAGGACGTATGCGTACCACCAGAAAAGTTCCAATAATAGTTACCAACGAAAATCGTATTCTGGCCATAAAAACAACATCTTTGTAAGCCTTTTACAATTTGTACCACTAATGGGTATGTGGTGGATATGTTGGGTCCATTCCTGGCAACTGTAAATGATGCCGAAATTATGCGACGCGTTATTGAGGAATCTAATAGTTTATCTGATTTAGTCCAAGAAAATTACGTTTTTATCCTCGATCGCGGTTTTCGTGACGTAAAAAGTTATGTAGTACTCATGCCAGCTTTGAAGGGTTCCCAAAAACAGTTAAGTACTACAGATTCGAATGATTCACGATTCGTGACGAAACTGCGTTGGGATGTTGAGGCGGTCGATGGCATGCTAAAAAAAAATAGCTTCTAGATCACAAACTAGACAATAAAATACTATCTAGTGTAGGTGTATATTACAGGATTGCAGCTTTTTTGTTAAACCAATTCGGGAAGCGATTGAACTCAGATATTGAAATATCTTCCGAAGTTGTACAACAAATGGTCTCGCAAAAAAACACTGAAAATACTTTAGCTGATTTAGTCGAAGAACAGGGATTGCTCAGAAAGAAGAGACCTTTCCAGAATATTTCATCCACCGATCTGCTTGATTTCCCGGAATTGACAGAAAAAGAGCTCAAAATCTTATTCAGTGGAACTTATCAATATTCAAAAGCCATTTAATATTTGAGTGAAATTATGAATAACGACGGCACTTTAAAATTACAATTCCTCAAAGATCAATCGAATATTCTTAAGTTTCAAGTATAATCCCGTCATATTTCCCGAAAAATCTATCGTTGTTTTATCGAGTATACACCTCATAGTATCAGCCGATCTGGAATTTTGAGTTATTCTGTGAGTGCGCCAATGGCCGTAGAACAGTAGGTTGTTGTTCACACATTGCTGCTATTATTTATTATTTGTCTTACGGTCGGTATTTATCGAAAATTCTACGACCAGCGGAACATTTAACAGCACTTTTTGAATCTACCGACATAACACCGATTATTTCCGATGAAAGTGATGAATATTGATTTATCAATCATTATATTTCCATACAACTAATTCCATCCATAAATTATTTTTCCATCGTTTATAATGGAGTAAAAATAACTATTTTCGTCATTGTACATAAAGCATAACCTGAAGAAAAAAAAAAAATATTTTCTGATAATTTTTTTTAACTCTGTTGTACCCAAAAAAGAATTCTGAATTGATTATATGTTACTTTTTATGAGGTTAGAAAAACACAGCAGAATTCCTATGATTGTACGTCGAACAAAACCTCAAAAAAAAAAAATATTTTCTGATATTTCATTTTTTTTAACTATGACGCACCCGGCGAAAAATTTTGAATTAATTATATGTTACATTTAATGAGATGAGAAAAGTGCAGAAAAATTTTCATAATTGTATGTCAAGCATAACCTCAAAAAAAAAAATATTTTCTGATATTTCATTTTTTTTTAACTATGACGCACCCGGGGAAAGTTTTTGAATTAATTATATGTTACTTTCGATGAGGTAAGAAAAACGCAGAAAAATTTTCATAATTGTATGTCAAGCATAACCTCCAAAAAAAATTATTTCCTGATATTTTATTTTTTTTTACTATGACGCACCCGATGAAAAATTTTGAATTGAATATATGTTAATTTTGATGAACTCAAAAACTTGCAAAAAAAATTTGGTGATTGTACCAAGATCGCAAAGAGCCGGAATTTTTTTTTGAAAAATAAAAAAAAATTTTTTTCAAGGTTATAGATTTTTCTCCAAGGTGCCAATTTTTTTTTCAATAGTTTGCTTTTGTATCTAAAACATATCAAAATTTCAGCTAAATCGGTCGAGCCATTCAGAGAATATCGATTTTTTTCCATTTTTTGAATATTAATTCTTACTCCGAAACGGTGCATTTTAAAGGGTTGATATTTGGAGAATCTTTATCTCTCATTGTTAGGGACTTACAGAAAAAAAATCACTGCAATCCGTTTGGGGGCATCCTATCCATGCTTATCCCCCTATAGCCTTTTCGCAATATATGCAATAAAGTCACAACAATGAAGAACTGCTATAACTACAATAATTCAGGATTTCGTGCAGCTGCAGACGGCCCTTTTGTCTTTCTCACGCGAATTTGAGCGTACATTTCTTGGAAAGTTTAATTTTGTCTAACCACTGTTCGAGCTAAGAATGAATCGTTTGTAGCGTGTGGATATACTTTAATTAGCACTGCGGGGTGTGCTTTGGAAAATTGCCAAAATGTTTGGGGGAATTCACCCGCCGTTGGATTTTTGTTAGCAATCTTGAGAGACAGACTGCAGGCGGCCTCTGAAACGTGCTTTGTTCACCACATGCAAGGCGTTAAATATAATAATATCAAAATAAATCCAGTCCGCATCCAGCCGAAATGTAGTGATGGCTATTGAACATTTTTCGTTCGTTTTTCGTTTTTCGTACTTATTGGACAATAATATAACTAATAATAATAACTTAACATAACTAACATAACTTAGTGAAATAATTTTGTAATCTGGATTATCTCCTATTTGGCCGTGAACAATATAGCGTATTATCGTACATTCTTCTAATGTTTGATACACCTCAGCGTGTCGGAAAAGTTGTCGATAAACAACAATGTTTAATTGTTAGGATTTCGGTACAATTAAGTAATTCGTTGGTCGGTCATTCATGATGTCACGTTGATAAGGGTGCCGCTTCGTATAGTTTGCATGCGATCTATATTTGGTTTTTCGCCGATAAGGTGAAGGTCAATAGACATTTGGTATATTTAATAAATTAAATTTTGATTGTTTTAAGTATTAATACGAAATATGCGAATTTTGCATTAACACTTGGCTGAAATCCCACGAAACGAACAAAGAAATTCTGCAATATTATTGGATTTGTTATCTTAGCCCATGATTTGTAGTGGAAATTTTAACCACTTAATCCGAGTTGAACCGACCGTTATCATTGTTATTATGGTAAAGATAATACTTATAATCTTAGCTGAGCTAATAGGTTGTATTGTGAAATATAAGCTTCTATAGTATGAGTTAATACCAGGTGAAGGATTTACTGTTTCTCCAATATTGGCTTAGTTGCACATAACATTTTAACTACGTATCGTGTTAGCTGTTAGTACAAACATTTGTTATTAGTAAACTAAGTTTTAATCCGATTTTGAAATTTATTGTAACGTTATTGCATAATGTTGTAGGTACAAACTATTTGCATAACAGACTGTACGTTTAGCAAATTTCAGTTGGTTGTTCAAAACAATATTATGTTTCTGCTCTGATCTACATTTTAGTTTTTTTACTCACGCCAACTCTTCAGCCTGGCTTTTTGTTTACTTTGACTATATTGACATACTCCCAGCCCTCGGTTTTGCTTCTCGCTGTTGTATAAATTGTTTTGTGAAATTTCTAGATAAGAATTTTCTTTGCTGTTCAATTTCAAGCTTTCATTCTGAAAGCTTTCGTTCGTAAAATTGAACAGCAAACAAAATTCTGTATTTTTAGCCTGTATAACAATGTTGAGATGAAATCGTCAATCAGTTTATACAAAAAGACCATCGGACAAAGTTTCGCAAGTTACATTTGCAATATGTCACAAAAGAGTATAGGTACACATTATTGTTATCTTATCTGTTAAGTAATGTGCCCACGGTAATCTGTGCTCTAGAGAAGTACTGTGCTGTGAAGCATTTGTGAACCATACGATGTTGGTGTCAGGTGCGAGACGGACGTCCTACCCGGGCGCGGGAGCTCACAGCTCCGACTTAAGCTTTGCGTCTACTAATTCTGCACGGTTTGATGAGGTAAGACCAACATTTTCGAACAAAAGCTTCAGTGTGGATTAAGTTTTTGAATCAATATTGGAATTGAAATTTTAATAGATGATTAAGTCTTGGCTGATGCAATAAAAGTTGTGTATGTGTTTTGTAGTAATATTCTACAGGAATTTGAAAATACAGACTAACAAGTTGTTTGGTGAGGTACTTATAGAAATTGATTTTATGGAATTCATCTAGTTGATTTTTCTACTCCGGATTACATTTCAGATTTAGTATCCGAATTACAAAACTAAACGCATTGCACAAATTTATTGATAACAGGTATAGAATGGATAAAATTGTGAGCTAGAAAATGTTGATGTCATATCTGAATATGCTTTTACCGGCTGTAATTCGTTTAGCGCAGTTTGGAATTTATAATCCCTATTGTTTTGAAGCTGAGTGGAGTGACATTTCAGAGCCGGCTTACACAAAGGCGTGTCATAAAGCCAGGGGTTGGCGCGGTGACAGATAGCGCTAGGCTAATTTTATTATTGTGAGTTGACCTGTACAAAGAAAGCGTTTTATCATTTAAACTGTCTACTCAGTGCGCCCTTGTGTATAAGCATAAAGTCAAGCACTTTGTCTTCGTAAGAGAAGCTTACCACACCTTTTATAAAGTTTAATTGAAACACATATGGATGACCGTTTCATAATATTTTACATGGAAATTGATTGAGGCGATAGAGTAATCTAAATTTTCTCCAATTTCATCACCATCTTATCTTACTGGGTAAATCAGATTATTGGCGTTGCATAAAGAACAGTTTTAAACTTATTTATTCAAGTTAGTAGTTACAGTTAAGTTGTTTAACACAGCGATTTTGGTTGGATAAAGAAACTTTAAAATTATTTTAATGTGCTTAAAATCAAACGTTTGTCGCCTAATTTATTCCTAAAGGAAAACGAATGTTTCCATCAAGTGAAGCTGGTTTTAATGACGTCAGAAACGTAGTAAATAATCCCAATTTAAACGTTAAATGTGTTTATACGTTATTATTACTGGCATTTCATAATTGAAGGAGACGATAAATTCGTTTCGTACAAAGTTCTTTAATTAACTGATACAGCAAGTGGTCTTAATGCTTTTCGACTTGTGTCTGAGAAGGCTGATATAAATGACAGCGTCAATGCTCCAGTACTGTTCTGAATGAATAGTTCTAGAAGAAATAATCTTCCTTTATATCGCGCGACACGTTATTGATTTTTCATGTCTTTAATGAACGACTTTGCGAATGCAAGCTTCCTGTTGGGTTGTTTGTGAGGGGATAAATATAACTTGTTAAAAGTAGTTCTGGACTCGATGCGTGTGCGAGTTGTAATGCGTAGTTGCGTTTAGATCACCATCTGGTATTTAAATGGTTCGAATGTACCCAGATCTAAACCAGGGACTGAGACGGAACAAGGTGCAAAAATATATAAAGTTCTGCTTTGACAATTAAACTGCCATGGTTTTCTCTTGGATTTATTTTACACAAAAATCTGACTCTGTTATTTTTATTATACTGCGCTTTTACGCATGCTTTCCTCCGAGACGTGGTTATTATTATTTTATTGCGTCAGTAAGCGGCGCCAGATTATAAACTCTTCCAAATTTTGGCAGGTTCATGTGGGTGCTCAATAGCAGATTTTGTGTCTTCATTTACTCTTATATTTTGCGAATTAGCATCTTTAGCATTATTAGACTTTTGTTCAGTAAACGCATGTGTTCTTTCATCACAAGTTTCATTAAAATTGCAATGATCAAGTAGACTAGTTTCAACTATTGCGTTATATTAGAAAACTTATACTTTCTTTTGGTTTTGTTCTTCATGAGAATTTATCATGATCAGCATACGTTTGTATGTTTTAATATGTTGTACCTGTAACCTGTGTTATTTACAGATAACAAACAGTTGTGGTGCGTATGCAGCGTAAGGCTGACATACGACATGATGATAGCTTTATTTCCTAGGAAATCTTTTTATGGTTTGTGAGCAATTTAAACTCACACGCTGCTTTGCTTAGTACTCACGGGTTAATTCCCATATTATCTGGATTGTGCTAGCTCTCGGAGGTTTATAATCATTTTGTCAGCTTTATTTTGTAGTTCTAGCCGTCTAATTTGGGCTTTAAAGATGTCTATATCTGAAATACTTTTACTACTAAGAGAACCACATGAGTAAATAACTAAACTTCATTTAATTGACGAATTCCCAAGCTAGGAGTGTGAAGTACATAAATAACAATAGCTCATTGTGGATCATATACGTTGTTTGATGAATAAATAATCACCTAAGTGACTGTAGTCCTGTTATACATACTGTATGCATTTGTTATTACGTTACATCGGTCACCGGAACAAACAGTAGCTTTTCCGTCCTAATCTCTATATTGTAATGTTACAGGGGTCAAATGGGGTTCGTTTACACGGCCCGGTAGTAGTCGAACAGGTACCTCCAGACGGGCTCCCGTGGCGAGACAATGCCGTCCCCTGCTGTTCTGGCTAGGTCGGGTATCCCTCGCGTCGATGTATGCGACCTCTGTTCACAGATACGGCACACAGCGGCCTGCTGCGCAACATTGATTCGTGGTTCGCGCTTCGCCCGCTATCGCTTCTCAGTCACTAGTGCGCAACGCCAAGAGAAACAAGTGTTCGCCGTTCGCAGCGCTACTTTTATTTTGCGTTAATTTTTTTGTGCAAGTCTTGGCTTCAACAAAGAAAACCTGTTTTAAATTGCCCATGTATACTTTGGTGAACACGAATGAGTAGAGAATCATTTCTAAACTGTGTTACATCGTTTGACTCTCTACCTAGTTCGGTTCCTGTGTGTTGAGTAATATTCTGTGTCAGTTGTAGTGGTTGTGCTTGTGATAGAGTTGGACAATTTCATCGCGAACGTGTTCCAAATTGGGATTTCACCACGAGCGGGCTCAAGGAAGTTTATAGTCAAGTGAGTTAATGACGACAAACACGCGAATTAAACTGTCATTTAATTTATCGATTGTGTTTTTACTTTCTTTTTCTTGTTGTGTTTCCACAAGCCTGATTTACAATTTGAGTTATGCTGAATTGATAATAAGGATTGAAACAGGTTTGGATATATCTAGAGACAGAGTGTTCTCAAGTCCACTGGAAAAATACGTTGTTTTATTGGTTTTACAAGCAGAAGAACGAGTAAATGCACCGTGGTATCGCGTGACGACACCGTACCGCGTCGCGCCACCACCACGTCCAACGTCACCGTCCCACTACACGCTCTAGAGCGCCACTTATCTCGAATGGTGACGGTGTGCTAGTAAACGAACCAATTTGTTTCATGGTTAAAATTTGACTTTTAAATTTCAATACGATTGTACATTCGATAAAACTACTCGCAATAATACGAATTCGACTGTTATCGAATCAAACGTCTGTTGTACTCATATATAACTTCAGAAATCAATGAACGTTTGATGAGTAAACAGACACTTCACAACTGTATAGGAACCGGACGTGTGTATTGATTTAAATCTGCACTCGATTTAGATGTTTCCGCTCTGTTATAGACTAATTTGTGTTTGGTTGCCATGTAAATTACTACTTACATGTAAAGTCAAGCTAATCCATATGTCCATAATGTATTTATTCAACTTTACTCCAGCAAATATTTGCTTTTTTCGTTCGTATTAGAATAACGTGCTTTTGAGTAAACATGTTTTTTAAGAAATTTTCACATAAGTAGGTACTATAGTTTCTTATGAAATACAAATATTATACATCTAGACAAAGAAGCAAACTAAAGAAAGCGTTTAATATTTTGTTGGATGTTTTATATAGTAATTTGAGAAAATCCGTGGATTGGTCGTTCTCACATCAAATATAAACACAATGTTCTACCTAATATTATGATGACGTATAAGACGGAAGACTTGGTTGAGGAGTGTTGTTGTACTAGCATCTGCTAGGTAATGGGTTGCCAAATTGTGGCCAATAAGTGACACTGCATCATATTAAAATTTAACTAACACCATTTCTTTTATGTCTTGTGTTGTTGGGAGTCAATTTTGGCATCAGTAGTAGCTACACCATGCCCAAGTAGAACCATCTGTTGGCTGTGACTATCCTGATTTCTGCTACTTGGCTGGTATAGTTTGAAGTTAAATAGTGCCTTAACATTAACTGCATCAGCACAAGGGAATCTATAATCCTTAAGGTTTAGACCAGCTGCTTTGCTGTTCCCTTTGGTTTAAAGTAGTGCCCTGACAATAACAAGTCTGTTGGTTTCTACTAGCCCCTTACTGACCCATGTGGTTTTGAGGTAGTGCCTAGCAAGTCAGTAGCAGTTGCTATTTAGCCCCGTGTCATTTATAATAGTGCTATAGCAGTATTCATAGCTGCATCTACCTACTCATTATACAATTCTACACATCTTGGGCCCTCCTATCATTTTTCAATCGTGCCCCCTTAAATCCACTGATGTAAAAAACTGACCATGACCCCTAGTAGCAAGCCAGATTTTGTTTAGAAGAAAAAAAAGTTACACGAGTAGTATGTAATCAACATTATAAATTATCTGAGCCATCATTGCCATAAAGGTTCACAAGGCCGACGTTTACGTAAAATGTTTGCTCATCTCAGTGTGACCTGCCACTATGTGTTAAATATTACGTTTGTTGTGAACCATTGTTATTGGTTTCTGTTTTGATAAATTTTATGCGGATTTTATAACTTCGTGAAAGTGTGCACACTTTCAGGGTTATTGTGAATTTCAGTTACTAGGTTTCCATTGTTACATATCTAACTAGGTATATGTAAAGTGAGATGAGAGGTGTAGGTACTTACGTCTGTTTTATTAGCGTGGAAGACTCATTAGTCAGGTTTTTTCATTAACTGTCATTGAATTTTCGTACAAGGTTAATTTGTCAGTTAGAAATAAACCTGTCAGACTTGTAAAACGAGTTGAGCATTGCATGAATATTAAAATTTTCTCACAGTTTGTTATTGTATCGAGTGAAGTCAGGTCGATTGCATAGAATGCGCGCCCTCCCCCTCCCGTCGATGGGTTTATGATTTACTTTTTGTAACTGTTCTGATACGCCTTTCCTAATGTTTTTGCTTTTCGATAGAGCAACTCGTCGAAAGTGTAAGGTGTGTGGTGCTAGGTTTGCATTGATAGCATACAGTGAAAGTGTCGATGCGAGCTCGACCTGCGCCGGCGCAGCACTCGGCTCTGTCGTGTGTCGTAAGGCTGCGTGCTCCGAGGGGCTCTAGAAAGCTCTGTGGAATTTTCCATCGAAACAACACAACCTGCTGCTTTGTTCCGTTCCGATTTCGTAACAAAGTCTGCTGCACTGACACTGACTATTGCATTATCGTTTCCTGCTTGTACTAAGTATGATAATTTTTACTGCACTTCCCAAGTGCAATTTGATCATTAAGTTTATAAACAAGCGGAAACTGTGTCATTTTTAGAATAACAAACTTTATCAACCCGTCCCGCTTTCATGCACCGTGAATCGTGATCCATGTTGTTATGTAGAGGCGATACTACTATCTTAGAATGGCCGCAGCATCAATCAATCACGGTGTAGAAGCATATCGTTGAAGTAATTAAAGCTGGCACGCTGGGTGCAGTTGGCGTGAGACACTGCACAAGGCGCGTGGTGGCCCACGTGACGACGCAATCTAACACACCGAACCACTCACATCCACCAATTTACGAACAATCAGCGCTACATTTACTTATTGTACTAATTGTGATAGTTAATTGGGTGTGGGTGTGTAAAACCATTCAGCATTAACAATCAAGATCAAGTACATAGGTATTTCAAATGTAAACCACCTGCAAGTCATTATGTAATAGTTTGTTTGTTAGTGGTACATACAGTTTTTTTTCGTGGTAGTCAGGTCAAGCTCAAGGCACATGATACACTTATATCTCGCGTAGGCGCACATGTGAAATGTTTTTTTTTGTGACAAAAAGAGATAAGCGTCTATTTCTTTCGCGCTTTTATGTAGGTATAGGTACGCTAATTTATTCCGTAACTGAGTGAAAATTATCGATATGCGCAGAGGTCGAGTACACAGTTCACATGGATTTCATTCATAAGGTAGCTAGTAGCTAGTCACTACTTACTATTGTGACAAATTAAAAACAAATTTCCGTGAATGAAAATGATGAGTCAGTCGTTTGGCTCGATTGGCGTGTTTTCATTCAAACTGACATCGTCCCGATCCTCGCCAAGTATGACGATGATGGACGAGCCTCTATTTTTGAAGCAAAATCTATTTAACAATAGAAATAAGTAAAAGCAAGACCTGTTTTGTTTACAATATCGTAGATATTTTACACATGTTTGTGACCGATATGCTGGAAATTTATTTATTTATTTATCATTATACATCTACCCTTACAGCTAACCAATGCGGTAAATGTGCCTTAATTAATACTTTAACATAATTGTTCCTTATAACTAATACCTATAACTAATAACAAACAAAGCATTCCTTGTGAATTTACTCAGAGAACAACAGAATAGGTCTGTCTCACTCGCTATGATGTTGAGCGTGCGGAGTGTACGCGTCAGCGGCGCCTCCATCAGAAGGTTGGTCCTAGCACGAAATACAAACGATGAACTAAATTTCTTAAACAGTTTAGCACTTCAGAATCGCAAGTTATAAAAATGATATGTGAACAAAGTGGAAGCTGTATTTAAAATAATTTGCGACGTGCCGAAAATCAATGAGGCTAAATGTGGACTGTCTGTGGGAGTACTTTAGGCTGTTCGCTCTGACAGAATCAATAATGCTTCATTCCGGTGATGCTATTAATATTATTGTACGGATATAAATATCGGTAGCGTATCGACAGTCACCGGTCATAGATAGTTGCATTGATCACCGTGTACTAGTAATGCCAACCTGTGTCCTGTGACACATGAATAATTTCTTTAGTTTCATGTAGTGTCTTGTTGCGAGTTTAATGTTCTCTTTATTGATGATCATTGGCGTCGGGTAGCAACAGGTATAGATAATAATCTAGAATGATTGTTGGCAAGTCAGTGGTGCAGCACTTTGTCGCATTCCATTATCTCGTGATCACATTCAAATGTATATAATCATCAATTTTTAGATCTTTATTATTCTGAATTTCTAGCAAGTTCAATGTCTTTTCTTAACATTAGCTTTCTTCGTTAATTCGTCTTCCTGCAAATTCTGAGCTATAAACACTTTATTTAAATTCTTCTGTGCAGAAATATTTTTTAGATTTGTTTTTATAGAAAAGAAAACACTATGTGTAGCCGCATACTGGCGCAACCTAGTGACCTAAATTTTCCAGTGCAAGTACATGGGCGGCCCTCACTTTCTAGGTTATCCCGGATCCTTGCTGTCATTACTGCAAAACTAAATAAGCGGCACCAAACTTATTTAAATAATGAATAAGCAATACTATTATTACGATGTTGTTATTATTAACAATGTCATACATAACAAAGTTCAGTCATTTAAGTAGGTAGGAATACAATGTTTGAATTATACTCGAATAAATGGGGCCTCTGGAAATAATGTTGTCAACCCGCAAGGAGATATCAATGATATAAACAGAAATATACGGCTGGATGCCCAGAATTCATGCAATGTTTGTTCACGTCAGGGTCGTTGTATCACATTCTTGTGCATAAGTAGATACCCAAAATACTTAACATTTTGATAAACAAAAGGCAAATTTAACAATACGCTCAACCTTGAAGAGTCACTGTTATCGATAAAGACTATCGTTCGACACCATCTATATTGGTAAAAATATTTTGTAAGTAACCTGTTTGCTGTTCTCATACGGTTTTAGTGAGAATATTTTATGCATATTATTTTGATGTTAATATTTCAAATTCCCTCCAAGTCATATGACAATCAAATGACTTGGAGGGGATTCAGTTTAAAAAGTTGACTTCGTATGCTTCATTTGATTTAATTACTGAATAATCTACTTTCAGTAGATACTTGAACTTTGTGAATTCCCTGTTGACTTCTTCCTTGTTCCTTAATTACAGTTCTTTGGTATTTTTTTCAGTGCAGTATTGTCATCGCTTTTTCTCATTAATAGTTATTGGCACAAGTATTTATCCAGGCTGTGAGTTAGCAAACCGTGTGATTAGATCGGTCCGACATCAGACGCCTGCGCATAACGTTCTATTCCCATTAGCGTTACGTAATAACCCGTAATAGTTACAATAACTGATGCTCCGCTTCTCTGTGGTCTACTACTACTCGTGTAAATTTAACTGTGTCGAAACAACGGCTCCTTGTCTTCTTAAACCGGTCTCATCTGGTTCTCAGCATACATGACCTTATTGTTTACAAACAGTTTACAAACATTCGCTTTTCGTCAAATTTAAAATTCTATCCAGATTCGACCATGCGTAGTGTTGACACGCTAAAGGATCCGATACAGTACACACGCATACAATATTCCTCTTATCAAGAGTTTGAAGGTCTCGTCGATAATAATGTAGACGTGGACAAATAATTCATGTCTTGTACCTACATCTGCACCTATTTTCAACTATAGAGCTACAGCTGCTTATTATTACATAAGAAAGACTCCATGTTAGATTATTTTGGTTCAGAGTTCTGGCAAACTATCGCTGTTGTTTGGAACCATATGATTTTATGACGTGTAGGTTTTGGGTACTCTATTTCAGTATTTCCCGGAGATGTGACGTGTTGTCGCCGTAGTGGTAGGTGGTTCGTTGACGAACCTCGGACTAATGGAGAGGCGGGGCGTGCACGTCATACAAATATACCCGAGAACAGATGCGCCGCGGTTTCGCTTCTAATTTGGTGACGCCGCGGGCGGCCGCTTTGGCAAGCTTCTGTCGCGCTACGCAATCTCGACGACGCGACGTGACAGTGAGTATCGAAAGAAGTCACGCTACCCGTGCGTCACAATAAACACTCATCGAAGAAATAAACAAAGAATATGGTAAACACATCAATGTTTATCGAACATGAACCAGAAAAAAAAGTTAACTCATGCTCAAGAGCAGATGTTATGCATTTTTGTTTAACTAAATTACAGAGGCAACAGACCTAACAAACTCATTTATAACTGAGTCATTTGGAGGTCAAGCGCCTATGCGTACAATATTGAAATCTCTGGATTGCTTTGTCGTGCCCTTAACACACAAAACGTGCCAGGCACGAGTGAGAGGATAAAATAAAAGATCAGATGTCGGGTTGCAGGCTGCCCGGGCGGTTGCCGACTAGTTTACTTGCTAGTCGTTGTTTAAAAATCATTCGAAGGCCCCGGTCTACCAGTCTGACATTTACTGATTGTAACTAGTTGTGGCCACTTAAATCTCGTAATGCCACAAACTGCTTCTTGTTCCTTTGTCTCACTGTCAATGAATGAAACAATCGTCTTGAACTCTATGTGAACTGTCGTCTATCAATACACTTGGTAATATAAATAACTTTGAGGTCTTAGTGGTCTTAAAATTGTATCCACCGCTCTTGTTGCAAAACTAAGCGCCATATGAGCGAAGCATCATCGGTGCGGGTTTCGTAGCTAACAAATAATTGAGGTCAGTTAAATTAAGATGTTTGCAGTGGTCACGAACTCTGCCTGTGAAGGATTTCAGCTCTATAAAGATATGATTATTTGCCTTGGATACTCTTCTTCCACATCTTCAAAGCTTTTGAAGATTGTTTACTCGGTTTGTGTTAAATTAATTTAATACGCAGAAGGAAAATTAGATTATTTAATAGGTACATTATCATTAGATTATCATATTGGGTGAATTAGCTATCATAAGTCTTTTCAAGTCTGGACGTAACAAACACCAGGTGTCGCAATTTTTTGTTTAACATTATGGAAATGTTGTATGTTACTTATGTAATTAATTAGGAAATCATTACAGTTGTATCAACATTTATAAGTTGATTCGATAGAACTAGACTTTATTTCTATGACTACTTTTGTTAGCAGAAACATGTTTATGTAAAATGCACAGTTATATAAAAGTGTCGCAATATTGTAGAAGGCGGTAGGTGCAGAGTAACTCTTTTGTTCGGTGTTCCCCCATTTGTTATTAACTTATTATGTGCAATAAAATACATGGCGAACATTGTACATTCCAAGATATCGGCATAGAAAATTTTAAGTGCGTCATATGAAAATGGCATCTAAATAATGTTATAAGTGCTTTTAACGAGGTGTTATAGGAAGATATAGTGAACGATAGATCTCTAGTTGACTTGAATTATTTATTTGAAGCATATCTAACATGATTAACCGATTTAATTCGGTTATATGATTGGTTACGTAACAAGAAAAGGTCAGCCTTCGCCGCTCGTGTAATTTAGTTGCTTTTTTGTATGTTTTGTGGTCAGGGATTTCCGCTGAGAGGGGAATGCCCCACATCACCTCATGTTTGAACGCACTTATCAATGTTAAATGCGTTGTAGTCGTGTTTTAGTGCACTAGATTATCTACAACATTTCCTTTCCACATTCTGTCATTTCCAGTCTAATTCCCATTCGTGGATGTAACTGGTCATAATATTCATGTACTCTTAGGAAAATATAATCCTGAAATGTACCACCATTCTTGCTTTTACCCTCGTACGTAGTAGTTGGCCCTATTCCATCTTATTGTAAGTCAGCCTGATTTTGCATTAGTAGAGCTAGAAGTTACAGCTGAAGCTGCTTTTGCCTTTGGCTCTTTCCAACATTATCAGCTTGTTTGGTCGAATATCTTATTCATAAGTAGTGTTTGTTGTTAAGGTGGACAGCGGCGGCGGTGGCTCGGCCGAAGTGATGGTGTACTCTCTCGGCTGGGGCATGGGGGAGCCGGAGCGGCGCGGCACGGACCGCAAGCGCGGCCAGCCGGCGCCCGTCAGCGTGGTACACACGCCGCTCTCGCCTGACGAAGGACATGAGGTGGACGTACTGCCCCTACACAATCAGGTACTGTTATGAACAATTTTTAGTAAAGAGATCCTTTCAGTAGTAAGTTGCGGAACAAGCGCAATCGTTTAAGTCGCTTTGCATAAATGGGGCCTTAACTAAAAGGAAGCTGTTTATTTTTAAACTTTTTTTCTGCGGAAATCCGGATAGCGATATTTAAAACACGTATAATAAAATGACCACTTTGCACAAAAAAGAACCTCGGTACGGCTACGTCGTAGCCGCGTAGCGCTTTCGTAGCACACAAAATGGGATGCTGAATACTGACACATGTCATGTTCGAGTCTATTCTCAAGTTTTTGGTCACCATCCGAGCTTTATTTTCTTAATATTTGCTTCTATACACTTTTCTTTTCTTTGGTTTTTGTCAATTGTTGCAACTCAGTATGTTATAGCTACGTACGACATCCCATCTATCATAAAGTATTTCATGGTATTAAAAGACTTATGAAATAAAACTAAGAATGTACCTGTCATACTGAGGAAGTCCTTCGTAACAGCATCTTGACTGTTCCATCTCAGGAACTTCGAGATAATAAATACATTAATTATTATAAAGTACTGTGTCAAAGGGTTTTCGGTAAGTATGATTGATGATGCGCTTACTAAAATTCTGTTGTAAAGAATTTTTCGCTTAGTGAGAACTTTCTTTCCTAGGGATCTATGTATTATAAAAGGATTTTTTTACACTTTATGGACATCATAATTAAAGTATGACAGAGAATTAAATTATGATATTAGAAGTTTAGATTGTTCAGTTTAGATTTACCCAGTTAGGGTTGTGGAGGTCAGATAGGCTGTCGCTCCATGTAAAACACTGGTACTCAGCTGCTTCCGGTAAGACTGGAAATCGACCCCAACATAGTTGGGAAAAAGCTAGGCAGATGATGATGAGAAGTTTAGATTGTACCAACATTATTTAGTTTTCTTTAGAACAGTTTGATGTAG
Source organism: Aporophyla nigra (assembly GCA_947507805.1). Lineage (NCBI taxonomy): Eukaryota > Metazoa > Arthropoda > Insecta > Lepidoptera > Noctuidae > Aporophyla > Aporophyla nigra. The sequence continues at coordinate 7,558,732 of OX382305.1, forward strand.
CAGCATCATCTGAAATAATCGTTTTTTACGATAAAGTTCGATATAGACGGGACCACACTTCCAGAGGATTTACTTCACAGTATTATCTGCATTATACATTATTGACTCAAACTTTGTTTAACTTGGTCTGCATAACAGAAACTCCGTTTATGTTCAGTTATATTTAACTTTTGCTCGCAAGCACAGTTCGAGTGCGGTTATAATATTTAGCCTTAAGTGGAAGCTTTAGCACTTTCAAGTTATTGTATGCATATCGAGATTTGAAGGAGATTATTCACCAATAATACTTACTTATTGTTCGCCAAAAGCCAACTGAACATTGAGTTGGTTATTGGTTACTAAGTTCATTCAAAAGGGCAACTTTAATGATATCAGTTAAGTTGAATAATAATTTAATTGTCGTCGGGTCTCTGGTCCATAATCCCCAAAAAGGTGTCATACACAAATACTGCGACGATAACGGTAATAATAATTCTCAAAGCTTTTGGAAGGCGAGTGTTTTTTATTCTTTTAAGAATGTCTTGACTTGAGAATATGAAGCTGTGGTCGTTTCTGGAGTAATGAGGTGATAGATCATTATATAGTGATCATTATATTGTAGTGTGAAGTGCAGTGTGCATTGTCCGGAACGTGGCGGAACGGTATTAGCAAGGAGTATTCATTACTCACGTGTCTATAGCGACAGGCGGCCTGCGGAGCACTCACTGCTCTACCATTGTCTTTGAATTTATGGTCTGCTTATTATATGTATTAGATTTGCATAAACTTTTAAGATGCATATTTGGCCTGGCAGGTCTATACGGTAACGTATCTGCGTTTCAAATTTGCGACTGATTGGCGGTCTCAGCCTTTTTTACCTTGTTGCTTATATGCAAATCAGAATGTGCATGATGCAACGATCCGACGACCGCTAATATATCTGTGGTCTGCTTATAATCGTCTAGACAGGTATCACGTATGCACACGAATTATTATGGTAGTATGTTACGGTGCGGGGCGGCCCGGGCGGGTGGGTGCCCGCGCCGCGCCCAGGTGCTGCGTGAGCCCCGGCGGGTCAATGGCATCACCCGCCATACTTTTTACACTATTTCTCACTCACAAGTAATTCGATCGAATCCACACTGTACAGACTGCAACTTGCACGTGTGACCATCGCGATATTGTGCCCATGTTTTATACGCAGTATTGTGAATAAAAATATTTTATTCACAAAAACAATACCCAAATTGAATCGTTATCTGATAAAGACACATTCAACTCTGGTGACGGTGACATGTACGCAAATACATCGATCAAAATGACTCATACGATGTACTTATACAAGGTTGTCAGTGTTTAGGTGACAGCAGCGTTTCAGTAATGATAAATGGAACTGTTAAATACTTTGAGGTTTTTAAGTATGGTAACCTATTGCATTCCAAGTAATAACCTACATACACAATGTAACTATATTGATATTTCAAAGTAATGACACACAGAAACGGTATTTAGGTAAATTATACACGACTTAATAATAATTTAAGCGTTTACTATGATCATGAGTCATGCATGGCAATGAGAAAGCTCTTCAAACCTGTGTCCATTTTATTATACCCGTAAAACCAATCGTTGCTAATGTCATAGATGGTATACGACTAAAAGCTATGTGTATGCAGTAGGAACTGGATGCAGTTTTCACTAATTGATTTTTTTATTAATTGTAATTGTTTGTGTGTGCAGGTTGGGGGCCACACCAGACTGCTGGTGCTAAACGACAGCACAGTCATCAAGCCGCTTAATATTCGTGAATTGCATTTCTATCAAAACATTCCTGAAGACATTCAGAACTTCGTACCCCGATACAAAGGTGAGCATCAAACTCCTTTGCCGCCTGAAACACGATTCAATATGGCCGCCCAGTACGCTTTTACGATTCGCTGAATGCATCATGTTCATTCATTGCATCTTACATTATTTTCTTTAATTATGATGATATTATCCGTTTTTGTTGTTTACATATCATATTGTGTTGTTTAATGTGTTTGCATTAAAAGCACCAAGGAAATTATCGATTTTATTGATTCATATTTAAACATAACTGTAATCTGTTTTCCACAGCCTTGTGACTATCGTGTTTACGAAACATGGATGGTGTCGAATTAGCGGCTGTTATATCGATAGTTTCGAAACGGTAAAATACGTGTTCGTTTTTGTTTTTGATCGATTTCTATGTATTATAATTATTTCTTATCTCTCGCGTCATTCGGTACTTAAGATTATCTAATGTAATCGTAATTCGATTCATAAAGCTGTGAAATATGAGTTTACGAGATTAGACAAGAGATATTGACTTTCCTTATTGCTTGATAATCGTAACCATCATTTTCAAAGTGAGTTATGAGTATGAGAGAGAAGCGTGTATGTCGAATAATGCAAACCCGCCGACCGAAATATTATAAAATTTAATATCCACAGTATCAGTACCTTTGTTACATATTTTTATCGCATTTAGCTTTTATTGATATTTACTATAATTGCTAATGTGTCTTAATATAACTATACTCATGCAAACTATAAAGCAGGCTATTAGGTAAGTATTACTATAATACTATTTCCTATGATGAACTAAGAAGTGATGATTTTGTTACTTTTTTAGAATACTGATTAACTGTGCTGTGTATCTCTTTGAAACTTGTACTTATTTTTAAGATACTGTGGATAATTGATAAATTAAATGATGTACTAAAAATTCAACAAAGTACCTGATATTCTATGCCAGCACCAGGCCACGAGTATAATAATAATATTACTACAGCTGTAACCCGACTTACTATACATTATGCCGCCGGTGCACGATATGGCAATATCATTGTGTTATATTTTGACCAACATTGTTGAAACGGAACTTAGTAACCTCTGCTGGTTCAAAACATATTGCTCATATTGTGCATCCAATACATTTGAACTATTACTTATGTTGCTGCTTTTTAAATTTTAGTATCCAAGAATCCTATGTAGCTAAATGTGAAGAGATAATGTGAAACCGTATTAGTTATTTGTGAATTTATTTTTGTCCTCTTATTTTATTTTGCTGAATAGAGAAACTTCTGGTCAACCTTCATAATTGACCTTAGTGTTCGTAACACGAAATATTAAGCATTATTTACTGTTTGGTTTGGTGTTGTATTTGTTAGTTGCACTACTAGTCGTGAGAATTCCTGGTAACAACAAGTAAAAGTTCAGTGTATGTAAGCGAACGCCATCGGGTCGGGGCCGGTGCGGCATGAGGCCGATGGCGGCGGGTTTGAGTGCGCGCGAGGGGGGCGGGCCTGGGGTCAGGAACACAATATTAGTTTCCTTGTTGTCGCAAGGGCTGCGGCGCTGCGGCGGGCGGAGCGACGCCGGCGGCGCACCACACTACCGCCCCTAATAGCGCCCTAGCGGTAATTTTACATTTTGGGTTTGTAAACCTTTACTTAAAAACTACACCCACATCATACTTATACATACACGCATACACACCTACATGCATCGTCTACTTACAACAATATAAATTGTTTGAGCACATACACGTTTACCTATTCAGTTACACGTTACACGAGACACGATACAAAAGATATACAAACCCTGTTTAAAAACAAAGTAACTTATCACTTCCTCATCAAATAACGCTGCCAACTTGCACTATAGTAAGTTAATATTGAATTTACGAACGTAGATAGTGGATAAAGTAACTCATTCAATGTCCCAAAGACGAACCAGTGTCACACTGGCCAGCTCCGGGTCGGGACCCGACTGGGCATGCTCTGAGTTTTCAAATCTCCTATCGCTGCACAAACTTCATTCATTTACTATATGACAGTGAATAGTATGATCTTTTTGAGTTCTAGTTTTTCAATATTCTTTTTGAAACGACCTGATAATGTTTGTTGAGATCAATGTTTATAATAGTTGTGGTGTGTGCGTGTGTGCTAGCGGACACTAGTATTGATGGCGAGGCTGTTTGTTTCAGGCGTGATGCAGGCGTCAAACTCGGGAGGGCCCAAATTGGACAAGCGGTACTCTCCATGTTTCCGCGACGAGAACGGGCGCAAGGCGTCGCTGGGTGGCAAGCGCAAGCGAGACGATGTGTTCAAGTGCGTATCCGCGCGAACGCGGCGACAGACCTCCTCGACACTTGTCATGTGTCCTTTATCATATTTCAGAAGCTTTGACGTACGCCGGCCCGCCGCCGACGTCGCCATTAATTCATTCGATCGCATACTTACATGACTATCCCACTAACGCGTGAGTGAGGCACGACCATTCACGCTGCGAGCCTCCGATGACTTGCGTCGTGGAGTCGTGGTAATGATATCTATAATTTGATTGAAATGTAACAATATAACAGATAACAATAAATCTGTGTTTCATTAGCTCCTGTACTATATGTCAATCGTAGCTTGTGACCCCGTGACGGAATAATACAACTTCACTTTTCTAATTACAGATTCAAGGTTCATCGAAATGGCAATGCAAGCGAGGTCCTTAAAAGCATTGCGCACATGGACAATTCAAATAAGCAGTGTAAGTGTCACTATATTTCTATTATACCATATATCCTTCTTAATTAAAATATGAATTATCTAATATACTAACCGACAGTTATTGATGATGCAGATTTCCTGATGATGGAGAACATAACATCGTCGTACCGGCGGCCGTGCGTGTTAGACCTGAAGATGGGCACGCGGCAACACGGCGACGACGCGTCGGCCGAGAAGCGCAGCAAGCAGATCGCTAAGTGCGCCGCCTCTACCTCCGCCACGCTGGGCGTGCGTCTGTGCGGCATGCAGGTGCGACAAGCAAGACCACACGTATCTCACCATCACCATCATCAACATTGTCAGCTGGAAAGAGCAACATTCATCTGACGGCTGACACTCATTCATTTATTTCATACTGTAAAAATACCTACCACATAGCTGAAATCTAGACACATTTAATTGTATGAATAAAAAAACATTGGTTTGGTGTAGTACCAAAACATAAGTGCAATGTCGGCAAGAATGTGTGATTATAGGCTCGGTGATTGGTCTTTATGTATAGTGTAAAGTGCGTGGTCGTGTACTGATTGAGATATGTGTATGTGCAGGTGTACGTGCCGGAGACGGGCGCGTGCGTGCGGCGCGACAAGTACTGGGGGCGCGCGCTGACGGAGAGCGGGCTGCGCGACGCGCTGCGCGACTTCTTCGCGGCCGGCGCCGCCCTGCGCGCGCGCGTCGTGCGCCACGTGCTGCGCCAGCTGGACGCGCTGCGCCGCGCCATCGCCAAGCAGACCAGCTACAGGTTCTACTCCTGGTCAGTACTCCACCATGTCGTGCTTCCATAACTCGATACACCTTTATGATACATCTTTTCTGCTCAATATGTTTGATGGTACTTCACTCTAAAAATTTATTCGTGATATATTTCCGATCACAGCTCACTACTGATAGTGTACGAGGGCGACGTGGCCACCGAGCTGTCGGAGGAGGCGAGCGGCGTGACCAGCGAGTACGACGCCGACGCGTCCAGTAGCTCCGCCGAGATGGGGCCGCCAGGCCACTTCGACATGTCCACCCTGCACGACGAGATCTCGACGTCGAGCGAGCGCGAGCCCTTCCGGCCGCACTGCGAGGAGACCATGGGCGGCTACGAGGACGGCGAGCTGGCCGGCCAGTCGCCGCGCCAGGCGCCCAGCCCCGACTCGGCCGACAGCTGGATGGCCTACTCGTCCACCAGCAGCGAGTCGTGGCGCGGCGAGGCGGGCGCGGAGCCGGCCGAGGCGCGCGGCAAGCGGGCGCGCACGCGGGCGGCGCGCGAGGAGGAGCGCCCCGCGCGCGCCGAGCGTGTGGACATCCGCATGATCGACTTCGCGCACACGGCGTTCGCGGGCGCCGACGCCGAGTCGCCGCTGGCCACCAACACGCCGCACCACGGGCCCGACTGCGGCTTCCTGACGGGCGTGGACAGCCTCAAGCGCCTGCTGACGGAGATCCTGCCGCCGCAGCCCTACAGTTAATGAGGCGCCGGCCGGGCCGCGGGGCCTCCCTAGAAAAAACGTTAAAAATAACCTCCTTTCGGACGAAATTCTGAGAGAGCTGTGATCGCGTCGGACGCTTGACGTCGGAGCGGCGCCCTCACGCGCGCTCCGCAGTGGATATCTTTCGGAAGTACGTTAAGTTCGCCGATGGTGAGTTTCGATGTTGTTGAAATGTATATTATATTTGAATGTAAAAACTATTTTCCTCAAAAATTTACCGTTCGACTGATGTAACTTTAAAAGTAGACAAATTACTAACAGGTCGCTGTGTATTTACATAAAAAGGATATAGGTACGCAGGGTATTTTCCATTTGTACGTTTCGTGGCTGCCATAGCGCGATTTAAGTAACAATTTCTTTTTATGTAATTGCATAGTGATATCGCACTTAGTGAATGTTGGCGGTACAAACTATGTTAATTTAATGTTTAAAACTATTATAATTTGATGTGGGACCCAGTAGGTATTCTTAAAACGTGTATTTATAAGTATTACTGTTAAGTTATTCCAGATTGACGTGCTTTGAGTTGTTCTCTTAGCGTAATGATTGATTTCCGAGTGCTTAATCAATGTGATTACCTTCAAATTGACATTAGACATTCCCTGCCACTGCTGATGAGCGTGTTTCTATGTTGTTACAGTAATCTTACATGAAAGTGCGTGTCTGTCTCTACACGGTATACTTTGTATTTTCCATTTGAAGCTCACAATCGATTTGATGTTTACATGTAATTTAAATCATATTGTGTTCCATGCTAGTTCAAGTACAGGTTTGAACTATTCAGCCCAGTCAGTGAAGCCAAAGTAATATAATAATGCCTAATGTATACCTAGACCAGAAAATGGTTTCCATACTAGAAAATATAAATTGATTAAAATTGGTGTTTAGAATATAAATAGTCCATTAAGTGTCGATTCAGTATGCGATGAGTTATTTAAATCATTTAAAGTTAATTGGATGTGTGTCTTGTGTTTTTATATTCTAGATATACTTAGTTAAAATGTAGCATCTGAAACGCGTCCTTGCACATGTCACGTACATGTGGCGCACATCTTTGGACAAAAGCAATGATATTTAGTCTAACAGTATTATAAAGTAGCTGCCAGAGTAAGTAGAGCATTACCATATCAATCGGTTCCGATATAAGAGTCGACGTTTGTGTGGATGTGTTCTGCTTGTGGAAATGTGTAATAGGGTGCCAGATCGTAACTACGATGCCGGAGGTTGTAAATGAATCTAGAAATTAGTCTCCGTGTGTAATTTTGCGATGAGTATTCAAAGTGGGTCAGTGTAATCGGCTAGTTTCGCGCACGGGCGATGCATGTGTGCACTAGCTACACCAGAGTTAGCCAACATTCCTTCGTGCTGCATTCGTCATTGTTTGTCCTTTTACTTTTATTATTTTTTTATTAGTGGGATAAATTTTTGAAAAGTACCTGGTTTAATTAGGATGCTAGGTTGTATTGCAAATTATCATTTATGTCTGTTATTTTAAATAACTGTATGACACTATTTTGTTAAATAAATTTTAGGTATTATTTGTTTGTTTCATTTGAATTGTTTTATCAAAACATACATTATTATTACGCTTGTATTTCTCAAGTCTAGTTCACTATTTGACTCTGCATCAGCCATAGGTCGACAGGTGGAAAATGCCCACAACATCAAAGTCCACCTCTACATTGACAGTAAATAATTAAACTGACTTATGATTTGTAAACTCCTGATCAAAGATGAACAGTAAATGTTCTTCTTTGGAAATCAGGGTATACTGTTATTCTTCTATCATTATAACCATAATAAATAAAGTTCTGGGGATTTATTGTGAAAGGCAGCATGGTGGATATGTGTCAGTCAGGCCATTGTCCGGGAGAATCAATCAGACACAATCTCAGAGTATTCTCGTATAGCTAACGAAGAATACTTGCATACAGACATCCTTGTAGCCAGGATTATCTACCAGCAACTTGCTTCATACAGCCTTGTGGAAATAGAAGAGCCGTACTACAGGTGTCCAACCCAGTTCTTGAAAATGGACATTTGACACTGTACTGGGATGGATCCATCATCACTGACAGGACTATCGTTGTCAATAAGCCTGATATATTGGTGGTGGATCGACTTGAGCGGCGCGCAATGAATGTGGACATATCTGTTCTGCATGGCGGGAACCTTGGCGCTGGATGGCTCGATTCAGAAAGCGGAACTTATGAAAGAAAAAATCTTTAGAGGTGTGTCAAGGGACACCCGGATGGAACGAAGTTCCTTTCCAGGATTCATAATTTTTATATTTTTTTTTATTATTATTATGTACCAAAAACCTGTATACACTCAACAAAAATATTCTCTCTCTCTCTCTCTCGCGCGCTCTCTCCCTATCTCCCTGTCTCTTTCCCTCTCTCTCTCTCTCTATCTCTCTCTGTCTCTCTCTCTCTCCCTCTCTCCCTGTCTCTCTCTCTCTCAACTCACAACAAAAAAAACAACAATATACAAACAACAAAATATATACAGTCGAATTGAGAAACCTCGTCCTTTTTTTGAAGTCTGTTAAAAAGTGTCGTGACAACTATTCGTAAGATTTTTTTCCGTCTAGCCCCGTTTCACAACGCGCGATAAGGAACTTCGTTCCAAAAAGAAAGAAAGAAAATACGTTTATTTGCAGCAAACATGACGCACAGAAAGACCAGAAACATATAGAGATAAAAAATAAGGTGTGGGAAATATGCGTCACATCCACGCAAAACGGCCATCACTCAGCATAACATGGACACGGCTCGCATTGTAAGGGGTTCCACCGTGGCCCTGGCATATGGGCAACAGAAAAAACACGGGTGGGTTTTAGTCAGTAAAAGTCTGACACGCCCACCCGCTCCGCCCAGAGCGGGAGACGTAATTTGATGATTTCGCATTCAAAAAAAAGAAACTGCGTTTCGCGCTTCCACCTTAAAGGGTACTACGGACCAAAGCTCCAATTAATTGCAGTTTTCTATAATATACATATTTATAAGATCGATCATTTTCGCATTCAATTATAATTGATATGATACAATTTTTTTTTTTTGTGGATCGGATTTCTTCAACTGACGTCTCCCGCGCGAGGGCGTGTCAGACTTTTACTGACTAAAACCCACCCGTATTCCTTCAGTTGCCTATATTTCAAGGCCCCGGTAACTCTTTCGAACAAATCTCGCGACCCTGGCAGGCATTGGTCCTAGCGGACCCCTTCAGTACTGCTGACATCTCTTTGAGACATTGATACACATTGATGCGCTTTGGTCGCCTTCCAAATGTAATGGAAGCGATTAACAATATTATTATTATTAACAGTATCAATTGATCGGTTCAGGGACCCTTATAGACTAATTTGTAATTATTTAATGTTATGATATTGACATCATTAACATAACATTACATAATTACATAAGTCTGTAGACTGCGACCAAAACCAATGCCAGGAAGGGAGAGAATGCACACAAAGCCTTAGGCTGGTTCCGTTACTGAATTTTTCCGATCATAATACATAAAGTGGGTAAAATAACTCCTTTTGCCCGTACCTTTGATGCAGTTTCTAAAGTAAGACCCCTATTTGAGATTCATCAACTTCGCTACAGATTTTTTCTTGCTTGTGGTTTTATCATTTACTTCCTCTATGTTTTAATAAAACTTTTAATAAGTGAGTATATACGAAAACCTAAAATGGCAAAACTCATAAGTTATGAAATGCGTTTCACAGAATCACCGGAACCGGATGGGCAAAATGGCGGGAAATATTTTTAAACTGTAATTTATGGTGCCTCTAGACCTATCTATATAATACATACTAATTCCATGCCTATTTCATACTGCTTTCGGCAAGGGCAACTGGGTCGTACGCTACCTAAAAAATCAATTTCTAAGTCAACGCAGTAAAAAAAATAGGGCAAATTAAGCGACATATTTTAATAAAATAAAAATAATTGCAAATATGTATTTGTGTGTGTATTATAAGTTTATAATCTACCTATATATATACAGGGTGTCCAAGAACCTGGCGTCCAACTGGATTCCCACGATGCCCCAAGTTCTAACAGTACTCAGAAAAATATTTTAAAAAATCCACCCCATGTACTTACAGAATTATACTGATTTCAAAAAAAAAGGGGAAATGTGCACCCTGTGACATACTTTTGAATGCTGTGACTGCTAATGCTGATAATTTCGATATTTCTTGGAGGTTTTGTAATCTAGGGTATTGCTGTGTCTAAATAGAATGTAAAAATAATGTACTTATTGTACCATTTTAAAATAAAATATTATTTTAACTAAAGGTGATATGGAAAACTATTGAATTTCGCAACTTTGACCGACTGTAGTGTAAAAAAAATGTACCAAAATAGTATGGCAAGTGACGTCAAATTTTGACGCGTTTATTCCTCTTTTTAAAAAGGTATAATACTTACACATTAATTTGAAAAAAAAAATTTTGATAATATTTTTACTCAACAACCCAATTTTTACGCAGTGCCTACCTACTAACGGTAACTGTCGGACCCTTTCTTATCTTAGAAACTGTTATGTTACTACTATTATTTACTTCGGTTCCAAGAGTGAGCAAGAAGGAAATACACACAGGTAGATGGGTTCCCAGTAGAATAAAAGCAAAGAATGTTAGTTTAAAGATATTTTATTACAATAAATGTTCAAAATGTTGACCACCCGCGGCAATACAAGCTCTCACTCTCCTTAAAAAGAACCGCTTTATGTTTCGCGAGTAACTTTTTTGACGTATCACCTGCACTGCTTGTGTTATCTTCTCACGAAGGTCAGCGATGTCATTAATGGGCTTCGCATAAACGAGCTCCTTCATAGTTCCCCAGAAAAAAAAATCCAGCGGATTTAAGTCAGGTGAGCGGGCTGGCCACGGGATTGTTCCTGATCGCCCAATCCACCTGTTCGGGTATTGCTCGTCCAAAAACTCTCTAACGGATACGCGAAAATGTGCTGGACAGCCGTCGTGTTGGAACCACATATCTGGTGGGGTCTCTTCTAGTAAGTTTGGCAAATCATTTTGAAGAAAATTTAAATATGATTCGCCAGTCAAATTCTCGGGCATCTCAAATGGACCAATAATATTCCCACAGAGAATACCGGTCCACATGTTCACTTTGAACCGGTACTGGGATCTATCTTCTCGCATCAAGTGCGGATTTTCCACATGCCACTCGTGCAAGTTGTGTAGGTTCATGTAGCCATCCTTCTTAAATGTTGATTCATCTGACCACAAAATTTTGTCGATAAAGTTTTCGTCTTCTCGATGTTTTTGCAGGATTGTTTCACAAAACGCGACTCGGCTCGGATAGTCTCGAGGTAAAAGACTTTGCACTCGCTGTACGTGGTACGGATGATATTCTTCTTTTTGGAGAATACTGTGTGCTGTGCTCTTCGGTATCCCCGTATCAGCTTCTATTCCTCGCACAGAGATGCTTGGATTTGCCGACACCGCCTCTAAAACTTCATCGCGTATGAAGTCATTTACGGGTCGTCCTTCACCAGCTACTTGATTGGGGAACCGCCCGTCACATAGTGATCTGTGCACATTAATGAAAACTCGATGGTCGGGATATCGCGTAGCCCTCGGATACCTTTCTCTGTAAAGTCTCGCTGCAGCTCGTCCATTACCTCTACATTCTCCATAAATGTAGTGCATATTTGCGTATTCTTGCGGAGTGTAGGTCGCCATGGTAGCACACACAAAACACAAACTGTCCAAACACAGGCAAAGGTCGTCGTAAAGAGTTCGTTTCAAAGTCCAGAGCACAAAGAGTAATCGAGTCCAATAAACAAAGCTTTAAATCGTAGTACGTGATCAATGGTAACAATAAGAGAGAGGTGCGTAGTAACGGCAGGAGGCAGTGACGCGTACTGACCGTACTGTTATCCTAAATAGCACGATCCCAGATAGCGTCACTATCTATCTCACTCGCACCTCTAACCTTTTTCTCCCTCACTCTTACCTGAATAATGGGGTACCATAAAGAAGAACCAGCAAATCGCAAAGATAGTTTCTGTCTTGCTCCCTCCTGTTGTAATAACGAATCACTATGGTGAGATGCATGCACATACCGTCCCTTACGGTCTAACCTGTTTTTTGAGAGGCCTGTTGTTATTTTTATGAGCATACAATAGTAATTCTTTAGAGGTTAGATTCAATTCGTCGTAAATTTTTCTTTCTAAGAATTCTGTAAGACATCGTAAAAATTGGGTTGTTGAGTAAAAATATTATCAAAAATTTTTTTTTTCCAATTAATGTGTAAGTATTATACCTTTTTAAAAAGAGGAATAAACGCGTCAAAATTTGACGTCACTTGCCATACTATTTTGGTACATTTTTTTTACACTACAGTCGGTCAAAGTTGCGAAATTCAATAGTTTTCCATATCACCTTTAATTAAAATAATATTTTATTTTAAAATGGTACAATAAGTACTTTATTTTTACATTCTATTTAGACACAGCAATACCCTAGATTACAAAACCTCCAAGAAATATCGAAATTATCAGCATTAGCAGTCACAGCATTCAAAAGTATGTCACAGGGTGCTCATTTCCCCTTTTTTTTTTAAATCAGTATAATTCTGTAAGTACATGGGGTGGATTTTTTAAAATATTTTTCTGAGTACTGTTAGAACTTGGGGCATCGTGGGAATCCAGTTGGACGCCAGGTTCTTGGACACCCTGTATATACTATTAGTATTCCCATCTTATTTATAATTTGATATGGGATGTATTTTCATAGTATTTTTCAATCATTGTTCCTCTCACAGAACAAAGAATTCTTTATTCCGTGGTTCCTCTCAACCAAAGCACCTGCAATCTAATCTCTTCACCACTCTTGGTTGACTGGTGGAGAATGCCTAAGGCATTAAGTCCGCCTTTGTCCTTTTTTGTGTGCGAGAAGTTTAAATAAATAATATTTTGATAATCCCAAATAAATCAAAACCTATAGAGTACTTCCCGTTGATCTGGAATCGTGTAATTTGGCAAGAAGCCAGGTCTCATAGCACAAGTACCGTTTGCAATTGCAGAATTGACCATGGTGACGTATATTGAAGTAGGGCAGACCATGTTTTTGAACGGGGATAAATATAATGACCACCATAAAATACCCTTAGTTTTGTAACCAAAAATATCTACTTAACACCAGGAAAATAAAGTCTAAAAATACAATAGTACCAGCTATTTTAGTCACGACTCCACTTTAAATTGTATTCGACCACCAAATTTAGTAAATGATCACCAAATCTTAATAATTGGGTGTACTACGTGAGCTCGACAAATGAATGTACAAATGCACGCTTGTGCGACACACTCGAGCTCACATAGTACACTAGGTTAGGTTAGGTTAAAACTGTGACCTCCTACGCACGAGCCGAGCGAGCGAAGCGAGCGGTGCCGCGGCAGGCCGGCGAGTGCTAGAAACGACTTGATTCAGTGTGCCGCACAAGCGTGCATTCGAACTATACATACATACAATCACGCCTTTTTCCCACGGGGGTAGGCAGAAACCACGGAATCATTCGAACTATGTCAGTCGCAATACAGTTTTGTCGCTCAAGTGTTATTCGCACATCCATTTGTCGAGCTCACTCTTAATAATTTGGTGTTCATTAACAACTTTTGGGTTAACAATGATTTTTTTGGAGTCAATTTACTGAAATAGGATAGCAAGATGTAAAAACTTTGGTTATAATTTTACATTGAAACGCTGGTTTAATTTTGGTGATCATTTACTACTTTTGGATTAACAATGATTTATTCGGAGTCATTTTGCTTAAATAGGATAGCGAGATGTTAAAACTTTGGTTATAATTTTACATTAAAATGCGGGTTTTAATTTTGGTGATCATTTACTATTTTTGTCTGTTATATGTTACTATATCTGTTGGTAAGTTAAACATAAGCCTTTTTGAACTACAATGTTCAGGAGGAAGTTCCAGGGCAGCTCGCAAAATTCTATTATTTTACGTTAAACGAAACGAAAGAAAATGTTAATTTTAAATTCAAATTTACGTTAAACGTTAAAGAAAGTAATTCTTCGAGCTGCCTGGAACTTCCATCTTTTTGATTTTCGAATAAATTCATCATATTGTGCTCTGACGTGCAATTGCCGCTTTGCCCATAGGCAGTCTTGTGAAACTCCGAACAAATTACTTTTTCTATGAAATTTGTAACCTTCTTTAGCCAACATTCAGGAAAACTCAAAGTGACCAACATTACACAACGAACTTACCGGGTTTTTTAATCTGTGGTACTTAAAGACTTAACATGGCTGCCTTTGTGGAATTATGTTTGTTTTGTAATTATTCTGTTTGTTTTTCCTTTTTCTTTAGGGTTTCGGAATATAACTTATCAGAATAAGTTCTGTGATTGTATGTATAACGTGCGTGTGTATGTGTAACGAGCACCTGCTCCTCTGTTCCATCCTCATGTGGTTTTATCGAGATATTGACTGTTAGTGTAAGTGATTCTCGCGAGATATTTGACTCATAAAATGCTGTTATTACTACATATTATAACAAGACAGTGACTCTTAGTTCTCAAGTTTGTTAACCATCATGGGTAAAGGCCACAGAAGATGTAAAGTTTGCGGTATCAAGGAGGCTTGGCATACTGGAACGAAATTGCTTTTTTCCTAGTTTCCACTGGATCTAAACCGGTGAGTTAACGTTAAAACCTATTGCTAATGTAAATTAATAGCATAATTCAATTCATGCGACCCTCGAGCCATCGATCAAGATTAGCTGAAACTCAAAGCTATATGTTTCAAAACATTAAATTTGATGTGTAACTCGACACTTGACTCCTTCAATTCTCTACCTGTACATTTATTAATTAGTGTCATATAAGATGTTGACTTCAATTGTGGAGCCGTACCCGCTCTGGGTCTGTCTGGGAATATCTGTCTGTGGGAGGACCTTCTCTCTCTTATATTTTGACGTAAGACTCAGGGGACCACCGTAGTCCTTCCACAGTTGAGTTTTTATACATATACACATATGATTGCGAAAAAAATTTCACTGATAGAAAACTGCTTTATTCCTGAATGATATAGGCTATTTTATGTACACAGGTGAAGCCACGGGCTAAAACTAGTATGAAAGAAATTCACAGTCAAACATAGTATAAGTAAACATTTTTTTTTTTTTGTCTTTCAGCTGCATCTACCAATAGAAAAGCTGCATGACCAGCGAAATGTTTGTGCTAACCACTTTGGAAAAAAGTATTTCAACAAAAAAGGCAATCGTCTGAAAAGACATGCAATACCAACTTTGAATTTGAAGGTTTTACCTCTCACTGATGCACAATTGGCAGAATTTCCACAATATATTTATAAGCATTCAGAGCCAAAAGGTAACTTTAATAAACATTGTAATTTATTTCTATTACAATAATATGTACATATTTACAGTAAAGTCTGTTAACATCATCTGTCAAATTATTATTCTGACTACCTCTTTGTTCGCTAGCACTACTGCTGAGTATAACATCTTAGGTTCGATTCTCAGTTTTGCCTGGATTTGTGCTTGATAGATGGCAATAGGCCCAACTCGCTCCTTATTCCATGGGATTTAAACAAAACTGGCGAAATGCTGGTTTACTATAGGTACACCTCTGCCAAACCTTTCGAGGAAACAAGGGGTGATGTTATGTTATCTGCGCATAATGTAGAGCAAGCTGTGCTTTTCTATAAGTGATGAGGTCCTTAGAGTTTAGTTAATAATGTATAAATTTTAATGTAATTGCATTCTTATTTTATTCATATTAAGTACTATAAGTTCACATCCTGTCAATTAAGGTTATTGAGAAAAAAAATCATAAGCAGACTGACAGACAGACAGTATTCTCTAAAAATTCTCGGAAATAATTTGTAAGCACACTCAAAACATTGTTATATATAACAGCAAAACTGCTTTATTTTTGTTCTAGAACTTCCACCAGCTACTGAACAAAAAGAAAATATCCAGGCGGTGCAATCAGGTATGTGATTAATACCTAAATTCTCAACATTTAAAGCAAATAATAGTTATCATAAGCAAATAGTCTTAAGACGATCTGAGGAGAAATATTAAACTGGGATGCATGAAAAGTGCGATCATTTCCAAAATCCACATGAGTGAGGCGTTATCTAAAAAAATTATCAAATTGAATTTGAATGAATAAAAAATTAAGATACTTCTATTATTAAAAGTAAAACGCCGACCCCAAGTAAATGGGATATAGGGTCTAGGAGGAAGAAGAAGATTAAAAGTTAAACAATTAGTGATACTTGAATATTTGGCAGTTTTACACTATGTACCTAGTTTTAAATCATAATTTATCTTACAGATCTTTTACCTGAAGTACTGCCTGTGCCATCCACAAGCCAACAATCAAGTATCCTTATGGAACTGACTCAAAATGGTATTGTATGCTACTAAATCCTATTAGTGTGTGTTTATGTGAAACTCTGTAGGTATGTTGGTTAGTATGTGATTTTTGATCAACCATGCTAGCAGTGGACTGCTACAAGCTGATGATAATGAAGAAGAAATTAAATAAAATGGTTCTATTTAAACAACAATTTGGACCTATCATATCATATGGCATATCTGGTGGTTACCAAACTAGTTTCAAATCATAATGTATCATTTCAGATCTTTTGCTTGAAGCAGTGCCAACCACAAGCCAGCAATTGAGACAAATTCCTATGGAGCTGTCTCGAAATGGTTAGTATCTATAAAAATAAAAAAAAACAGTTCCCAAAAATATTTGTCCATGCGTCACTTCAAAACAGTTGCATCTAATTGACTACCAAATTCTTTTTTTTGACAATTATTTTTTGGAAAATCCACCAGAAGGGTATAGTAGGATAGGTGTTACTTAGTGTTACCCGTGAGAAGCCGTGCCGGGTAAAGCTACTTTTAAATAAAGTACTAGATTCTGTGAATAAGATATTACCAATATAATTTTTAAGAAATGAGTTATTAACAGAGTGATGTATTGAGATTATTTAAGATGTATTGAGAGTATTTGTTTCTAAGTTTCGATTTTCTATTCCTGTACTAACTTCTTACATTTACTTTTCAGAAGGAATGCATACCCAGGCTGAGAAAAGATGTGGCGACATTTCTAAAACTAAAGCCAATTTTGGAAAATTATCTGAGAAAAAATCAAGTAAGTATCATTATGATTATACTTAACTACACATTGTTATAACTCCTCATATGCGAAGATTTTGCCATACAAACAACTAAGTGACAATAATTATCTTCCAGTCAACATTCCACTTTCAAACAGCTGGATTTCACAAAAATGATTGCAGCTGGTTTGCTACACAACTGTACCTAGTTTTCTAAGTTGGCTTTAATAAAATATCCATTAAACATTCAATGTGATGATATTATTAACAAATAGACAGATTGAAAGAAATCCTTGACATTGTTAAGTTAATTTGTGCTCTATTGCTTATTTCAAATCGTTTTAGATACAGAATAATGTTAACAAGTCTCTTAAAATATTTTATTTATATTTACAGATTTAACACCAAGAGAAATGCAGTTGATGGAACAGTTAAAGAAGACAAAATGCAGCCTGACATCACTTAGACGCCGTGCCAATCTCTTGGAAAAATTGGAATCAGGTGTACTAAAAGAAATTGTGACGTTGGTGCTCAAAAACCAAAATAAAAAGCCTAAAGGTCGCCGTTGGACAACCAAAAATAAAATATCAGCCCTGGCTATATTTAAGAGGTCTCCAAAAGCCTATAGATATTTACAGCACCTCATGCCATTACCAAGTATAAAAACATTATACATTTTTTTTTTTAATCCAGTTTCCACTGGTATTAATAAAGCAGTGATAGAATATTTAAAAAAAATTGCTGTAAAAAAAGATATCAAAGACAAATACTGTGGCTTAATATTTGATGAAATTGCTTTAAAACGGCGTCTTATGTTTGATGTTAGCACTGTCAAAGTTGAGGGCTACGAAGACTTTGACCTAGAAGCAGGACGTGGGTCTCAACTGGCTGACCATGCATTAGTATTTATGTTGCAAGGTATAAGAGGAAAGTTCAAACAACCAATAGCTTTTTATTTTGTTAAGGGAACAGTGTCATCCCAAAAACTAGCATCATTTATAAAAGAAATTATCATGGTTGTTGAAGATACCGGGTTTCATATAATAACCACTATTTGTGACCAGGACCTTGTTGTTTTTGTTGAATTTTCAATAAACCTAAGTGCTGGCCTACGTCGTAAAAGGAAGCCTTATGCAAAATTTCACGTTCCTAGTCCCAGCAGTTTTGGCTGTGCGTGGATATGTAGTCAGTTTCTCCTTTTATATATATATATAGATTATGATTATCTTCATGTATACCGAAGTAAATGAGGTACAAAGGTTGATTGGTAGAAAAGCGGCATTAAACGAAACAGCTTCTGTAACTTTGTATGTTTAAACTATTAAATGTATAAAAACATGAAATAAAATCATAAATTTGTTTTATTTTGCCCAGTTTTCAAAATAAATACGTCAGTTTTAGAATCCCCTATAACAACAATAATGCATTTTATCGATATCGATGCATTCTGAATATCGATAATTTTACTATACGTTGCGCATCCCTATCTATGACAGTTCTTCCTTTCAAGGTCATGATTGTCATTGTCAGAGCTACTTCGAATTTTCATGTTGGTAGTTTTGTTTTTTTTCTAGTGGTTGGCTAAAGAAGGTTAACAATTGCTCTAAAACTGAATGTTCTAAGTTCCGTCTCTTATTTTACATGCTCTGTGCCCATAGGGACAGACTAGGTAGTATGCTATAGGCAGTGTTGCCAACTTTATTTTAACGAAACCACAAATTGTGGTATCGTTACCCACCAGAAAACCACTAAATTTAACGATCCCTCAAACCACCAGAAAACCACTAACATATTATGCCCGACAAATAATACCTAAATATTTGAAAATAAAACAACCACATTTTTTTTATATTTTAGTTTATTTTGGATAAGTACGAAAAAATTAAATCTTATAGGCAATCATCTTTGGAAGAATCGGTTTCTTCTATTATTTGTTTTGTATCAATATCCGGAATCCATCTTGAGTCAAGCACCCGTCTTTCAGGCTGTTGTCAGCATTTCCTTTGCCTCTCCGCTGGTGCCGCCCTCTATACTTACCGTTGGTACTAAGTATTTCAAGCGCGCATCGGGTGATGGCCCGATTTACCGTCATTATAGCGTCGTTTTTCGCGCCGTTTAGTTGTCAGTGATATTTAAACTTCGCGAAAAAAGTTCTACCTAACTACTTCATTTTAAGAACTTGGTAAAACTATTAAAGTTTTAGATTCGTGATTATATTTTACCTCTCCGTTGTCAGTATGGAAAATTCTAATATTAATTTAGAGTCAGAAAGTGTTAATGGCGGTTCATTATCGCGTAAACGGGTTCGTTCTCAGACACCCAGTACAAAGGATAGTCATAGTGGTTCCTCTACGAGTAGTGGACCGACCCCTGAGAAACGCAGAGTGAGAAGGGACTCCCAAACCGTGAGTTATGCACATTTTGAGTTCTTATCACAACAAGTGACCTATTTAACGAATCTTATATCGAAAAACTCCAACGTTGAAAATATAAATTCGAGTGCTACAAAGAGTACACCAGTTACCATAAACGATTTAAACTTACGACGACCTGAAAATAACAAACTTCAGATTTTGTCGGAAGTCAGTACAACGGTAAAAGATCCGATTTACCCGCGAGCGAATGAAGTGTTTCTTAAAAAATTAACGGAACTACAGCGTTTTAAATGTGAAGATTGGTATGCCGTTCGATTTTCGGAGGCACAAAAGAAATATTCAGCTACCCCCGGTTTTGTCGAGTTAAATGTTAACGACGAATTAAAGCGTTTTGAATCGGATATGTTAAAAGAAGATTCACGCTCATATTTATTGGAACGAACCTTTGCTGGATTAACGAATGCTTTACTTTCTCAAAAAGACGAATTGCATAAAACATTACAATCATTGGTGGATTGGTCAAATGAGTCTAGAGAAACATTGACACCCAACACGTTATTTGAAAAATTGGAGACATTGTTTTCGAAAGAATCCGCGTATAGTAAGGTTACTGATGACTTGTTACAAATAGTGTGCGGTCGTAGGGCCGATTTAATAAATATACGTCGAGAAGCTTTGTTACGCCAGATTTCCGAAGGCTTTCATCGCGATGTATTACATAAAATTCCTCCCAGTACAGAATCACTTTTTAATGACGAGGCAGTGCAAACCTACCTTCAAAAAATTGGGGGGGTGGATAAATTAACTATATCAACAAAATCAGTACCTCAAACTTATTCTAAAGAGAATTTCTATCAAAATCAAAAACCGTCCACTAGTAAGCAAGCTGATGATAAATTTTTTCGTCGTGACAACTTCAATAAAAGTCAAAAACATGGCCCACACGCTTCACAACAACACAAAAACAGAGCAAGCAACCAGCGAGCAAAACCTCGGGGAAAGAAATCGCAATCGCAGGCTTTCACTAAAACCAAGCGTCGCGAATGACTGTCGGATATTTCAAGGCGGTTGTCTAAAGCAATTTCAGTATGCATGGAGCAATCTAGGAGCACCAGACAAAATATGCCGGCTTTTAAACGGTGCACGGATACCCTTTATACTGAAACCGCCGCTAATATTTCCGAGTCCCACGATTCTAAAATGTTACAGAACCAAAACATCACCCAATATGACGAAACAAATTCAAACCTTGTTAGAGTCAGGTGTACTAGAACCTGCAGAACGGTCGCCCAGCTACCTTTCCACGTTCTTTCTGGTACCGAAATCAGATCAGACCTTCCGACCTATCTTCAATCTGAAGCAACTGAACCAGTTCGTAGTAGCCAAACCATTTCAACTATTCAGTCACTTCCGTGTTCCAAATTTTTTGCAACAACGAGATTGGATGGTCAAACTAGATCTGAGCCAAGCATATTTTCACGTGGCTATAGCACAGCAGCATCGCAGGTTTCTCAGATTAAATTATCACCAAGATTCACATCAGCATCAGCTACTTCAAATGACTTGTTTGCCGTTCGGCCTTTCATCGGCACCCAGAACTTTTGCCTCGATAACCAATTGGGTGGCAGAATTCCTGAGGAGTCACAACATCAGGTGCGTCGTATACTTGGACGATTTCCTTTTAGCAAACCAGTCAAAATCTCAGTTGGAAGACGACATCGCTTTCACGATAAAGATTCTACATTTACTGGGCTGGACAATCAACTCCGAAAAGTCTGTCCTGGTTCCGACACAGTGCCTCGAGTTTCTCGGCATAACATGGGACACAAAACGCAACGCAAAGTCCCTGTCGGAGCCGAAGTGCCTATCGCTACGCAAAGCACTTCACCAACAACTCCAGAGAAGCAAGTGGTCCCTCAAACAGTACCAAACTCTAATGGGGAGACTCAACTTCGCAACATTCGTGACTCCGAGAGGCCGCCTTCACTGTCGCACTCTGCAATACTACAGTCGACAGCTTCCGGTGAAACACCCGTACCGGCTACTACCTATCCCTCAACCAGCTCGGTCAGAGATGGAATGGTGGTGTCAAGCTATAGGAAAGTCGATGCCGATCCACTTGAGCCCGGTGACACATCTGTTGACTACAGACGCATCAGATATCGGTTGGGGGGCACAACTCAGCGATACAAATATTGTGGGAACCTGGACAAATTCGCAGAGGACATGGCATGCCAACAAAAAAGAGATGTTCGCTGTTTACGCAGCTATACGTCAAAACCAAGAGCAACTCCAAAATGCACAGATACTGCTGCAAACCGACAATCGGACAGTAGTCTCGTATATAAACAAGGAAGGCGGCACGAAATCCAAGAAACTGCTCCAACAGACCCGACAACTACTTGCTGTTCTAGACAAGCAGAACATTTATCTGACAGCATATTATTTTCCGGGCAGATACAATGCAGAAGTGGATGCTCTTTCTCGGCAGAAGGCTTGCCCAGAGTGGCATCTTACGAAGACAGCAACGACACAAATATTTCGAATGTGGGGCATGCCGGAAATAGACCTTTTTGCATCGAGAACAGCTCACACAGTCCCAAGGTACGCATCATTGGACGTGAACGATCAGGAAGCACAACACCACAACGCATTTTGTCATCAGTGGCACTACGTCCTAGCTTGGTTGTTTCCACCACCAAACCTGATTCCCAGGGTCCTGAGACACCTGAACCAAGCCAGCGGAGACTACATTTTGATTGCCCCGAAGTGGAACAAGGTATTCTGGCAGGCAGATGTTCAGCGGCGGGCACGGCATCCCCCTTTTCTGATTCCAGATCTAGCCCGCACTCTGATAGATACCAGAACAGGGATACATCCGCCGCAGGTGCAAGACCTACACTTGGAGGCTTGGCTGATTTCGGGTGGTCAGATATGTTGACGGACTGGACAGATAAAGAACAAAAACTACTCATGTCAAGCTGGAGAAGTTCCACAATCAATACCTACAGACCAGCGTGGCGGAGATGGAAGCGATGGTGTGAGTCGCATTCAATTAGTTACAAATACCCTATTGCGGATCAAGTAGCTCGATATTTAGCACATCTGCATTGTGATATAGGTCTTGCCTATAGAACTATTTTGGTACATAAATCTGTTATTTCAACTTTCACACACCTGACATCAAAAATTGATTTATCGTCAAATTTCTTTATAAAACACGTATTAAAAGCTATTTCTGTCGCACGAGAAAATTCTGCTAAACCACCTATTTGGAACCCTAAACTTTTATTGCAACACATGAGTACGTACAATTTTGATGAAAATAATATATTTCATGTATCGAGACATGTGGCTACTCTTTTACTGTTAGCATCAGGCCGCAGGGTTCACGACCTTACATTGTTGCGAATGGACAGCACTAGTCTAGTTGATGACGATATCTCGATTGTATTATGGCCAGCATTTGGTTCTAAAACAGACAACCATAACCATAGGCAGTCTGGATGGAGGCTTAAGGAACATCCTGATAAAAAATTAAATTTGGTATTTTGGTTAAGACAACTATTGCATATTACTTTAAACCGTCGAGGAAGTATTAAACATTTGTTTATTACAGTTAAGGGGGATATAAAACCCGCGTCTAGAATTGTGATTGGCGGATGGGTGAGGTCTCTCTTAAAAGCTAGTGGTATTGATGCAACTCCAGGATCAGTAAGATCTGCAGTAGCTTCTCTCAATTTTGTAGAAAACTTTCCTATTGATCAAATTCTTGCAACTGGTAATTGGAAAATGATTCATACTTTCCAAAATTATTATAAAAGGGAATTGCAAAATGATTCTAATATTCCTAATCATTCTGTATCTTTATCGAATTATTTTGATCCTGTTCATTGAAATACAATTACTGAATTATACATAAATATTTTTTATTAAGCCATTTTTATTTTATATCCATACTATACACATTATAGCGTCTTTGGGTTAAGCGCACCAGGTGATAACAAACACATCACTCAAGATGGATTCCGGATTTTGATACAAAACAAATAATAGAGAGTTTTACATAAAATAAAACTTACCTATTATTTTTTCATCAATATCCGGAATCCAGGTAAGGTCTACCTGGTGCATCATGAGTTCCATAATGACGGTAAATCGGGCCATCACCCGATGCGCGCTTGAAATACTTAGTACCAACGGTAAGTATAGAGGGCGGCACCAGCGGAGAGGCAAAGGAAATGCTGACAACAGCCTGAAAGACGGGTGCTTGACTCAAGATGGATTCCGGATATTGATGAAAAAATAATAGGTAAGTTTTATTTTATGTAAAACTCTCTATTTTTAACCGACGAAAAAAAGCGGAGGAGGTTATCAATTCGACGCGTATATATTTTTTTTTTATGTATGACCACGCATTACTTTTTACATAGTAGTCCGATTGTGATAATTCTTTTTTTATTGGAAAGGGTATACTCCGAGGGTGGTCCCATATAAATTTGGAAAACAAAATCGAACCCTAAGGGTCGGAAAACAGGGGATGATTGATTGTTCACTCACTGATTGTAATGTTTAACCACGCATAACTTTTTACATAGTAGTCCGATTGTGATAATTCTTTATTCATTGGATAGGGGATATCTTGTTAAGTATTATAATTACATTAAAGCCACAAAAAAATATAAAATAAAAACTTTTTACCAAAAAATTTAACCGCCGAAAAAACTGAAAAGCAAAAAATAATAAACCTTAAAATTATGAGTCGGCGCTGAAAAATCAATGAAAAAAGATCACTCAAAGCGCCGACTCATAATTTTAAGGTTTATTATTTTTTGCTTTTCAGTTTTTTCGGCGGTTAAATTTTTAAGCATAAATTTCCTTAGTCCCAATTTTTTGTCCTACGCTACGCTATTGGGCAATATATCGTTTTTGCAGCATTTTCCTTCGCGTTTTAAACCAGCACGAACTGTGAGAATTGAATATAGCAAATCTAACTTCATTCGGTTTCTGTGTTTCGTTCATCATACTAAATTATCACTCTACCTCAGCGTTAGAATGAGGTAAAACTTGAATTGAACCACATAATTTGCACTTAGCAACTGGACCAGTAGTACTTTCCACCACTTGTTGTAACCAGTCCTTTAAATTAGAGTCACGTAACCAACTTTCACGGAACTTTTAGGTGTACTCAGGTGTACTGTGGTTAAGGCATATTCGTTTTACAAAATGAACCAAAACAAGTAAAACACCCAACGCCATCTCCGAACTGCACCCTAATTGCGAAACGCACAATTTATGAGAATCATGGGATTGAAGATTATTTCTAAACCATTGCGTCATTTGTTCGAATAAATTGTCGGTTCAGCAACGTAAATAACGCAATGAATGTTGTTTAACTATGAATATTAAACCAATTCCTACCGATAAAAAGTTCTGCAATTACCCCTCTGTACTGTACTGTCCGTTGTATTTATATGTCTGTGCATGCACAGGAAACATCAAACTTGACCCAGTTTTCATACAAATAAAGTCTATAATCAAAATTATTCAAGAAACTGACAAACTATTATAGGTTTGTACTTTAAGGCCAGGTACAGTGTATCTCAAAAAAAAAAAAAAATATTTCCCGCCATTTTGCCCATTCGGTGAACCCTTTCAACAAAACTTACGAAAGTTTTGTAATTTTCAGTTTCCACCTAATTTATGTATTCAAGTATTACTAAAACATGGAAGAAGTAAACGATGTACAAGCTTTGGAAAAAATCTCTAGTGAAGTTGATGAATCTCAAATAAAGGTCATTCTTTCGAACCATTGCATCAAAGGTAAGACAAAAAGTTTTTGTTCTACTTTATGTATTTTGATCTGAAAAATCCAGTAATGGAACCAACCAAAACCGATTTGAGATTATTCCCGCAGGCTTTCAAAGGCTAGCCATTACAGGAGAACACATGTACCTACGATACACCGGGTATGCAACCGGGGGTTCTGAAACGAAAATCGACATAAAATTTGGTAGGTATTAAAATTGTCAAATTTATAAGCATGTCAACTCTTTTGATTGGTTGACTGAATTATCAATAGCCTTATCAGATCACTTGACATGAGTTCAATTCGGACACGTTGATTTTCCTTTCAGAAACTAGTTGTTACTCTTTGATTATATACCTGTTGTTACTGTTACAAAACGTCTTTTTGGTCAATAAAATAAAATAAACGCTTGGCTGATGGATCATTCATCCCAGTTTGTTGTTATTAGAAACTGCTGACCTTTTGTATGCCTATTTAATTACAACTTGGTCCTTACTAGTCCGTGGTAGGTACCCTTTAACGGTGCCTGTGATGCGGGCTGGATTATTCTGCGGCGCCAAATTATCTCGTCTTTGGTTTTAGCTCAAGCATTTCTGCTTGACAAGCTGAAGAAGCAGGCTGAACGTCACAAAGAAACCTGTGGATTCATTAGCAGCGCTAATTTAAAACTGGAGGCAGACATTAAACAAGCTGAGCATGAGATAAACAGGTTGGTACGATAGACATATTAAAAGGACTTTTGGTCAGAAGCTGAAATTGTAGAGACATTGTGGTATGAGGGGTACGACTTTTGTCTCATTAGTGTTCTCATCATCATCAGCAGCCTATATTGTTCCCACTGCTGGGGCACAGGCCTTCTCTCGGTGAGAAGGAGTCTCATTCGTCGTCTAAAAGTACTTATTTATATTCTTAAATTTAGGCTTATAGCTCTCCCCCGGCCTGCCGCTGTGTCCTTTGATGATCTCTAGTTGATCCGGTAGGTTACTTCTTCGGTATGTATTTAGATAAAAAAAATATTTAGCTTTAGATTAAATAAAAGGGTATAGTAGAGATCATAATTAAATGTATTCGTTAATAGTTATTTAAAAACAGTCCATTAGAGTGAATCTAATAGATTAAACAGAGTAGTTAGATCATTCGTTTAGTTTTAATAAGAAAACTTCATATACCTACTTACCTATGAGACGTTCGTGAAGACGCTGTAGGTAGGACTGGGATTAGTTATTATCGTCTTTTAGTAAACAATTGTACGTACATGGTAGGATATTACGAGTCTGGAAATAAACGCTTTAGTTTGTATGTCTTTAAATCCTAACCCCCTTATAAAATCATACCTAATTAGTTTGTTTTAGGTTGAACGAGTGAACACAGGTAATCACGTATGTTCATACGCTTAAGAATAAATAGATGATAAGTAGTCTAGCCTGTGTACCTATAGTACAGTCAACCTCACGCAGCAGTAAAAATGTTATCGCAGATCAATTGTTACTAATGACTGACCTACGCCTACGCAGCTACGGTAAGCCGTAGGTACAGTCAGCGTCAATAATATCGGGACGAACAGACTGTTCAAAATAATATAAACAACTATTCATAGTTGTTTAATTAAATTACAACTCAATGACACGAGGAATGTTTCAGAATGAAGACAGTACACGACAACTGTCATTCTGACAAATGTTTATACAATTGAGATAAAGTTTAATTTTATTAGTTGTTGAGATCATTTTGAACAGTCTGTTCGTCCCGGTATTTTTGACGCTGACTGTAATACCAATTTAACTGGGATGGGTGGCCCGGCTGCTAGACGTGAGAGTCCTCGCAACTTGGGTGATGTACCTACTTAAGCGGCAATATTGCTGCTTAATTAGGTACATCATGTCAGGCACATGCTGTTGGGCTGCTGTTGCCGGTTATCATACGTTTAATCTATACTAATATTATAAAGAGGTAACATTTGTTTGTAAGTTTGTATGTAGGGGGTAATCTCCGGAACTACTGGTCCGAATTGAAAAATTATTTTTGTGTTGGGTAGCCTATTTATCGAGGAAGGCTATAGGCTATATAACATCACGCTAAAACCAAGAGGAGCAGAGCAGTCATGAAAAATGTTGCTAAAACCGTAAAACGGGGAAAAGCGCACGGGTATGCGATTCAACGCGACGGGAAGGGTCGGGGGAGCAAGAAATTTAACGCGGACGAAGTCGCGGGCAGAAGCTAGTGACTAATAAACCCGAAAAGGCCGCATTGGGACTGCGAGGTGGATTATGGCTCACTTCCTCTCACAGAGAGGAGGCTTGTGTCTTAGTAGTAATGTTCCCAACATTATAGGCTGATTATGATAATGAACCCAGAAAAGATGAAGCGACAATTATTGCTGGGAAACAGTCGACTATATTAGTACTACATTGATTGCGTTTAAAGTCTCGACTTCTATTTCGGTTTATTTCAGTATGCTTATATCACAAGAAACTATTAAATCGGCCAATGTGGAAATGAAAAAAGAATGGTTAGTAGCTAAAGATCGGAAGACAGACATTTTAGAGCGTATCGAAGAGGGCACAAAGAGATACGAAGACCTATGGCTGGTGTGTAAAGCTAGATATGAAAGCATACCTTTCGTACAAAAGCTACTTCGTGCCGCAGAAAAGGTACAGGCACAAAATAATGATATCGATAGTATTGATAAGCAAACAATATCGCTTTACGACTTGATGAAAACGCGACGTGAAGCTTGTTTCGATTTGGATAGAAAACGCTGTATAGAACTAGCAAATTTCATGGTTAATGAAATGCCAAACACTGTGAAGATTATATCAGAGATATCTGTAAATATTAATGATATAACAAGACAAATAAGAGAAATGATAGACGAGCAAAATACCCTGAGTGATACTGCAGCACTAATAGAAGCCGTCGAAACACAGAATGTAGAAACAATTGAAAATAAGGATAAGAACGTAGTCAATGCCGATGATGATCTAAATAAAAGTGATGAAGACTCTTTGGTATATCACATTATTATTCCTATGGTGCTTATATTCTCTCTTTGTATTTGTTCTTATCGGATGGCTTTTCTTTTTTCCAGATACCAAAGCTAGAGCTCACTAATTTCGATCTCGATATTATAGATGTCAATTTAGAAAGGGTAACGTAGCAATAATGTAATCAATTTTATATTTGAAATAATATTCCACTAATACAGCATTTTTACACCCAATAGGCAAAGATGAAGAACGATGAATTACCCAATTCTGTCATAATAGCGATAGATCCTATAGATAATTTAGTGAATAATAAAGTTGACCAATACCAAGAAGATGGAAAAGCTTATGAATACGTGATTTCCCCATATTTCAATTCCTACAAAGAAAAGGAATCACACAACTTCTCTAAAAGGAAATTGATTAACATTCTTGAAGATGTACATATTAATAATGACGAAGTATACAACATTGTAAAGAAAGTAAATCCAGAAAATCTTCGAGAAATTATTGAGATTTCTGTGGATGTAACTGAAAACGTTAAAGAGAAACCAACATTTTCAAAGGTAATTTACCTATTGCATGCATCTATTTATTTATATCGTACATCCTGTTTTTCTTTCAATTCTCTGAAAGTGGCATTGGTGAGTGAAAAGGTGTGCGGAGATCGGATTGCAATGATATGGGTAGGTATGTCATGTGTTGTGGAGGTATAAGGAAAATGTTCTGACTCGAGCTGTTTTAAGTATGAATATGTATGGCTATGAGAGTAGGGGAAAGACCGAAGAACCAATGGATTGACTGTGTGAAAGATGATATGGCGGAAATGGGAGGGTGAGTACCGAGGTGATGAGTAAGAGAGTAGTATGGAAGAAAAAGACATATTGCGTCGCGCCGTGGCTAAATAAATTGGGATGAGCGCAAGAAAATTATGATAATTCCGACTTTTAGAGTTCACTTTGCTGTGTTTTTCTTTAATTCTTTTTAAATTTTTATAGGACACGCCAATAGAGAGTGATACCATTGAAGAGGTAGATATGACATGCTCCAATGTAGATATTATAATACCTCCTACTCAATTTCTGGATATAAAATTGCCGGTAACGTAATTTGTATTTGTTATTATTACATAAAATATCTTTTAAAAGCATTTTGTTGATAGTCTTTGAGAAATATAGGAACCATAAAATGATTTTATTAGGTAGTAGCTATTTGAATATTGTCGCGTGTCCCTCCATACGACGACATATCAGACTAAGCTACACATTTTTAGCTAAAGCTGACCTCGCAATGCTGACATGCAGATACAAGCTTTCCATACAGTATACTGGAAATACACCTCCCAAGCTTAATATATTATAGTAATATTCTTCGTCTGGCTACCCGTTCGGGATATAATGTGTTTATGTATAATGGACCTTGATGAACTTAATAACACTGTTCAGAGTTCTCAGGATAGTTTACAAAAGAAGAGAGTTTCGTTTGATATACCTTCGTCGATACAAATAAACGAAATAATAGACGATGCAGAGAAACAAAACGATATTGATGAAAGTGAAGCAGCAAATCAAACAATAAGCAGTCAGCTAGACGCAAGCGTAGCGAGCGAGGACAGCTACGTGAAGATACAAGATATGATACTCAAAAAGCATAATTTAGATCTTTCGCCCCAATTTGTATATGCCAAGAACCCTGTACTGCAAAAGGTAAAGAGTTGGGAAAAAGGAAAAAATTCAAAACGTAGATACATCTAAAATTATTCTACTAAATAATGAATGAATGATAACAATGTTTTGCAGAGGGATGATGATAAAATCGTAACATCAAATTTTTTTGTCAATGAATATTTGGAAGGGAAGGCTGATGAAGTTCCTGAAAATAAAATGGACATGGATGAAGAACCCAAGGTCACAGAACCTAATGAAAAACTAAAAGAACATGAAAATTCAGAAGTATTTGACGACAATATACCAATGGATGTGGATGAAATTATAGTTTCTAGTCCCAAAGAGAAAAAGGTACTTACTGAGAAGGATGAAATAATTTTTAGAAAACGGTTTTGCCTTAAAGTTTCTATTCTGGTAACCTCTATTGAGCTTGGTATATTATAAAAACAAAAACTGTATATTTACAGAAACATGAAGAACCAAGACCTGAGAAACCACTGACTGGATTACTATTTACCCATGGGACACAGGCAATTCCAGATTCATTGAATGCATCAATGAGCACTACTGGATATGATGATTCAGACTTCCCACATTGCATTGGTGGGTTTGGTGAGCTGAGCTGAATAATTTATCATTTTGAATTTGGTTTTTCAAAAAATATGTGTTTTCAGATTCAAGTCTTCTTCTTTCCCCTAAGGCTGATATACCTATGACTAGTGACAATGCTGATGTGCAATCCCAAGAAGTTCCTAATTTTCTTTCAGGTATTTATAGTTTTAATAAACTAATCCATTCCAGACTACTGTATGAAATTATTATTCTTATTATTCATAAAATATGCAAAACAAAATGTTTTTATAGGATTTAGAAAGACAGGCTTATCCTTTTTTGGAGGTGGAAGCAGATTATCATCAGAGCCCAAGCCAGATTCCAGTGCTCCAAATGATGGAAATAACTTTAGTTTTAATTTCGGTGGAGAAAAGAAAAATAGAGGTGGATTATTTAATTTGTTCAATTAATTAATTTTTAATTTTGTTAATTGTTTTCCAATAAAAGTTTTGCATTATAGAATATTATTTTTATTTTTTACCATAAAAATGTACAATTTCATTGATGTAACTGACAAGCTCTTACAGCTATTAATTGCAGAAGGATAAACAGAGGAGCAAAAACCTCACTGTATTCTATAGCGGAGTCACCTTGTAGTTTTCTACACAGTAAGAATTTAAATACAAATGTCAGACCTAGAAATATAGCACTCCAAGATGCTCTATACAAGGAGGCTTTGTATGAACTTTCTAAATTCATTCTTATACATACTATACAGCAAAAATATGCATTCATTGCATCACTTACAAATAATGGTGCAAATACTGTCCACCAAGCGCTGTACACAACACCATCTATTTTCAATGCTAACAACACTGAGAATATTGTTATAGTTATTAGGTTTATCCATATTTCAAACACAGTTAGTCCAATCCACTGCACAATTTCGTTCAAAGTGAAGAACATGTTTATTGGTTGGCCCCAAGCATTGCGTTTCTGAATATCCTTATGTGGATTGAAGATGAACACCTCACTTGTGAGTCAAAGTCTAGCTCTTCTGTCAGTGGCTCCAGATCATCTGTGGAATTATGTTAATTTATAATACATGCCTAGTTGATAATCAATAGGTGTAGCTGATTTATGTGAAAACTGACAAGAGGCATTGCACAACCTGCCGGGGTCGCGTGATTGTTCAAAAGAGATACCGTGACCCTGGCACATGGGCAACTGAAGGAACACGGGTGGGTTTTAGTCAGTAAAAGTCTGACACGCCCTCCCGCTCCGCCCAGAGCGGGAGAAGTCATTTGATGATTTCCCATCCAAAAAAAAAAAAAAAAAAAAAAAAAAAAAAAAAAAAAAAAAAAAAAAAAAAAAAAAAAGGCATTGCACAACTGAGTAACAGTATCCTGTTGCTGTTACCTTTGGTTTCTAATTTCTCATGACTGAAAAATATATAGGTACACTCACCAACACAGTCAACAGTTCCAGTGTTTACTTCAATCTGACATGTGCCAGAGAACAATATTTCTAGTTGGAGTGCTAGATTGCAGCACCTTTGTATTGCAGCTCCTAAACCATGTAGAATGATTTCCTTTTCGCCTCTAGTCAAAAGATCGCAGCACTTATCTAGTTGTGCCTATAAAAGAAATGTTATGAGTAAAAAACACTTATTAGCTCGCCACTTGTTTTTAAAAGAATCTTTTTAGCGCATATTACTTTAAAATTAGTCTTCTTCGTGATGAATATTACATTATCACCATCCACAGGCTTCAATGGTAGTCGCTTCTTTAAAGCATAATTCTTATTTGGATGTCGTTTTGGTCTTTTCTTAGAATCCTCTTTCTTCTGTTGAATGTTTTCATCTGCCATTATTTCACAAGTGGAAAAACAAAATGTCAAATGAAATGAAGTTGACGTTTCACTAATCATGGCAGAACAGAATTTTTTTAGATCGGATACAGTCTAGTGGCATATAGTGCGACAAACTTTAATCAATATCTTTGACCTATCATGATCATTATGAAAAGGAGATAAAGTGCAGATCGGGAACTGTGGACCTATTAGTTTAACGTCTATTAAGTTATTTTGCAAAAACAATATTGTCTTAATTACCGTTGTGTGTACTCGACGAAAACTTGCGTCCAGCAACAGGACCTATGAAATGATTGACTTATGAAATTAATGAATATAGAATGGAATGAAAATGAACTCAACATAAACAGTGGTCACTTAAACCATTTACAAACAAATTACAAACCAATCTGCGATGTAAATGTGTTTTAATTAATTTTAATTTGCTGAAAGATCTTTCGTAGCTTGATGTAGGCATCGCCTCAGATTTCGGGGTGGTCGCGTTAGTTACTTGGCGGGTTTACGATGATAATTATTGTGTGATAAGAGCAAGATAAGGGTGAGCGAAGTGAGTTCGTAAATTCCATATCACCTCGGATGGGTTGAGTTTGGTTTTGTCCATTCTTACGGTAATACTTTGTCCATTTACGCGGAAACCTTTTAAGTTATAAGAGCGAGAGAATCGTGCTCGAAATAATTTTTCGATTTTTTGATCATTCAAACAGAAATAGGGGATAATTTTTTGTTATGCAGAAAAAGTTATGACAACGCATGGTGCAAGACTGAGCGTAGTACTTCAAAAATGTTTGTAATCGTCCATAACAGGAATAGTTAAATATAATTTCTTTTGACTATACGTACCTAAACAAATAGGAGTCGTGCAGGAAGGCTCAAGAATAAAATGTAGAATAAAACAGCGAGCGAATCAAGCTTGAAAATGTTTGCACCTTCTCGAATGGCTTAGATTGCTACTTGATAATTCAGTCAGAAATATCTAGTTTATTTTGTCGAGTTACGTAGAAAAACTTAGAAATGATGAGAAATAAAAGTGCAAGAGCGGGCGAGTTCGTAAATTATAAATTGTGCCATCGAGGAGAGGTTCGGTTTTCTCATGAGAATGGGGGCGCACTTTGCAGACTCATGGCCACAGTCAATTCATAGAAGAATAGCTAACACTTGGAAGAGACATTAGCGGGGTGATGATGACTAGAGAGATTTTAACTATAGTTAAAGAAAAAAATACCTACATGTAGATTGTGCCGTGCTTGACTTATGGTTGCCAAACATAGGCATTAACGGAATAGTTTAAGAGTGAGTTGCACATCGTCTGTCAAAATAGAAAGAAGTAGGTAGGTAATTTTAGTCAAGAGACTAAGTAAGATTTTTTTTTTTTAATTACCTCTAAATTAAAAAAAATGTCGAAAATGTACGTTAACCCATGCGTTAACCATTAAAATTGCGACGGAGGACTTTGTTACTACGATAACTGTACGATAAAAAAACCGGCCAAGTGCGAGTCGGACTCGCGCACCGAGGGTTCCGTACAAACCTGCAGGTATTCAAGGTTTATGCATAAGGATTATGTTTATGAAATTAAATGTTTTTTTTTAAATTTTTATATTTGAGTTGACTGAATGAAAGGTAAATTGTGGTTTACGATTTATGACGTATTAAAAAAAAAACTACTTACTAGATCTCGTTCAAACCAATTTTCGGTGGAAGTTTACATGGTAATGTACATCATATATTTTTTTAGTTTTATCATTCCCTTATTTTAGAAGTTACGGGAGGGGGGATACACATTTTACCACTTTGGAAGTGTCTCTCGCGCAAACTATTCAGTTTAGAAAAAAATGATATTAGAAACCTCAATATCATTTTTAAAGACCTATCCATAAATACCCCACACGTATGGGTTTGATGAAAAAAAAAAAAAATTGAGTTTCAGTTCTATGTATGGGGAACCCCAATTATTATTGTTTTTTTTCTATTTTTGTGTAAAAATCGTAATGCGGTTCACAGAATACATCTACTTACCAAGTTTCAACAGCATAGCTCTTATAGTTTCGGAAAAAAGTGGCTGTGACATACTCGGACAGACAGACAGACAGACATGACGAATCTATAAGGGTTCCGTTTTTTGCCATTTGGCAATATGCCGGAGGTCGTGGGTTCGATTCCCACCCAGGACAAATGTTTGTGTGTTGAGCACGATCATTTGTTCTGTGTCTGGGTGTAATTTATCTATAATATGTATGTATTTAGAAATATATAAGTATGTTTATCAGTTGTCTAGTACCCATAACACAAGCTCTGCTTAGCTTGGGACTAGATGGCGTTGTGTGATAGTTGTGGAATATTATTATTTATTACTAGCTTCCGCCAGCGGCTTCGCCCGCGTAAAAATTCAACCCCCCAATTCACCCTCTTAGGTATGGAATTTCAAAAAACCCTTTCTTAGTGGATACCTGCTCTTCACAAAGAACACACCCTCCAAATTTCATGTCTCTAGGACCAGCGGTTTAGGCTGTGCGTTGATATATCAGTCAGTCAGTCAGTCAGTCAGTCACTCAGGACTTTGAATTTTATATATATAGATTATTATTTATTGTTGTGTTTTTTTTATCGTTTTCATGATGCATCTATTCGCTATTTTGGTGGCTTTAATGACGATAGGCTTTCTTGGAACTAGAATATGATAATCCGTATCCGCTAGTGGTGGGTCGTTGCCGAATTTTTGACGGACGAAACGCAACCGTTTTTCCGACGACGGAAACGGTTGCAGAAAACGGTCGTCGTCGCAACTGGTTTGAAGAGCCGTCTTCAAACCAGTTGTTGCGACGACGACCGTTTTGTAAAAGACGAAACTTACCGAATAAGAAACAGAATTGCGTTTTCGTTCCGTGAAATAGTTGCAGTTTCTTCCAAAGTTACAACTACTTATAAATGCTCAATTACACAACTGACCAAAAAAATGTAAACAAACATATGACGCGCTCACCGGCTCGAATTCCAAGATATTTATTTACCTATTATCCCAATTCAATATGCCGGGCGATTATAAGCTTACACAGGTTTGACCGTCGCATCACGAACGACAGTATAGAAAAGTAGTAATAAAATATAGACTCAAAAACATTGACAAAAAGTTCACTTTTGACTGTAAGAACTGTTTTGTGAACGAACGCGGTACGCTAAGGACGACGTCGCGACGAGTGTGATAGTTGAATCAATGCGTTCTCGACCGTATTTTCTTAGCGGTAAAATAAAAAATCGCATCAAGTAATTCGAAGACTGGTTTGTGTAACGAAAACTGTTTCGATCCAAGACTTAAAAACATTTTAGTTCGTCGTAGTCGTCGCAGAACATAAAACGGTCTTTGGAACGGACGGACTAAGGACGACGACGCGACGCGACGAGTGTGATAGTTGAATCAATGGATTCTCGACCGTATTTTCTTAGATGTAAAATAAATAATCGCATTTAGTAATTCGAAGACTGGTTTGTGCAACGAAGACTGTTTGGACCCAGGACGTAAAACGGTTTCATCGTTGCAAGACATAAAACGGTCTTCGGAAACGGTTCGTTGTCGCAACGCCCACGACTAGTATCCGCTTAACAACACTGATTCTCCCGATGATGCTCTTCTGCCTCAGATATAAATACGACTCCAACGGAGCACTCCTCGTCCCGGGCCACAACCTCACTCGCGACCAAAGAGGGCACGCGACCGAGCAGCATTAACTCGAACTAGGATGAAAATCCTCTGTTTTCATGTCGTTTGCCTTGTCTTGTGAATCTTGATGAAAATTTTATGTCAAAATATTTGATTCACCCTTTGTCATGCTGTCATAACTGTTTCCAAAATATAGCAGGAGCAGGGATCTTAAAAGCTCCAGTAAAGTGATTTATCGATTCTAAATGGGGTTTTAGGTTTACAGAAAAATTGTAATGTAGGTGACGGTGTTTCTTAATAAAATTTGTACAATTAGGTCCACAAATTCCTCGTAATCCAATGATATCTTTATAAAATGGGGGGAGTGTGTAGTTCCGTGAGTTCGTTCATCTCAATCCTCTTAGATGCTCTTGAAAGGTATTGTAGCACTGTTTAACGGTTAATGAAGTAGATAGGTAATAACTTTCTTTTTAATTGATCTACCGCTTAGTGGTATCAAACTTGGATGGCGATTGATCCTGCCTGTCTCCAAGAAATTCGCAGTTATTATTTACTAAGTACTACCTCGTATGGAAGTAATGTTCCAAAATGTAGGTAGAAAAAGCAAGAGGGGTCATAAAAAGACTTTTTAATTTTGCAGAATATCACTATGCACGGTATGTGCAGCGTTGACATGTTGTGTGTTGTTCACTATAGTAACTGTAATGCTAATGGGAGTCGGAATCGGCTACCATTACTGTTTTGTATCACACGCGGTCGACGCTATGGGTACGTAAAACTGTTCCACGTTAAATTAAAATTGATACGTTACCATCACCCGTGAATTTGGTCGTAGTTTCCCTCTAAACCGAATCATAACCAACCTGAGTTCGAGAAAATAAACGGTGGGGCTGTTTTTTTTAGACAACTCTAAAATCGACGTGAGTCAACGTAGAAACAAACTGATTACACGAACGACACTTGTCGTAGGTATATCAACGTTTGCCCGCGTGGAGGTCAGAAATTCATCAGCTGCCTATTATGTTCCCACTGCTGGGACACAGGGCTCCTCTCGTTGAGAGGGAGTGGGCCATAAACCACCACGCGGGCCCAGTGAGGGTTGGCAGATGTCACATGTCTTCGAATTTTTGGTTCTAAGACATGCCGGTTTCCTGACGATGTCTTCCTTCACCGTTTTGGGAGTAGTGGTGATGAAATAATTTACGCAAAGTAAACCGCCTGCTTGGGTGCGAACTCACGACCTACTACTCATAAGTCGCGGCCGTTACCACTGGGCCACCACTGCTCTCAGAAATTGTCCCACGGGAATGTACCGGGTATGTTCACCCAGGTCATGTTTTGCCTGTAGGTATGCCAAATATCATACAAATCTGTTCAGTCGTGAAAAGGTTACAAATTTCAGTAAGAATGCGATTTTATAGGAGTAAGGATAATTCGGACTGTGAGTGTGTTCGTGTTTCTAATGTTTAGTTTATTTTATATGTTATACACTGTAAAGCTCTAGATGTCATAATGCGTTGCAAACGTTGCGCTCTTACGTAGGACCAGTTAGATTCGACCATCAGCTTCAGCTGTACCTCATGTACCTATGTCACAATCAAGTTAACAATTATTTAATTAAAACATATTTCCTACTTTTATTGCTTTACAGCGAAAGCTGCGGCAGGGGCGGGAGCTAGGCGTTCGGGAGGGGGCGACGCAGGCCGCTCCGGTAGCGGGATGCGGTCTGTGGACAAATCGCTGCAGAGAGGCTTTGCGCACCGCCTGGCGCGACGCGAAGCAGACTCGCCACTAACGAGCAATAACCTTACAATCGTGAACAACTTGACAGACACCAATAACATCGTCTTGAGAGACACCGACAACATCAAGAACTTCACGGACTCCAACAACCTCACAGTCATCAACGGTCTAACTCCTTTCAATTTAACAATGTCCAACCGGTTAAACACATTTAATTTCTCTGTCTTCTGACAGTTGT
Source organism: Aporophyla nigra (assembly GCA_947507805.1). Classification (NCBI taxonomy): domain Eukaryota; kingdom Metazoa; phylum Arthropoda; class Insecta; order Lepidoptera; family Noctuidae; genus Aporophyla; species Aporophyla nigra. Next base: position 7,596,828 of record OX382305.1, read on the forward strand.
AGTTTTGAACAAATCTGAAATCGCTGTTTTTTTTTATAAATAAAATTCGTTTTAAATATAAAATACTTTATTAATTTATAAACACCATAAATATTATATAAAATTAGGTATATATTTATACTAGGTAAGTATATAAAACGAACATTGATAATAATGATCTTAAGTTAGTCAAGTTACCCAAATGTTCCAATTCAAACGAGCACTTGGCTAATTTATTTGCATCGCAGAACGACACGAGTGTTGTTCATATCAAGGGCATTGTTTTGAAGTGCGTGCCGTTCAGAGACCTCAAGGGCCTCAGGAAGGGCTCGGCTGTCGAGGTGTTGTTGCGTGAGCGCCGGAAGCGACCGATAAGTCTGCGCGCCAACTCACGCTCGTGCGGCGATAGTTCGGGCTCCTTGGGAGGCCTGGCGAATTTTTAACATACGCTGTTAGTATTGAAAATGGCTGCCAAGAAAAGAGCACGTGTTCAGGGCGCATTTCACTTATGAAAATGGACGTATTTAGCAAATGTGAACCGCGTTCAAGAGTTGGTGGTATCATTGACACTGATAGCTTTTGAACGCAGTTTATATATTGTGTTGATCGCGTTTCGCTTATTGGTGAAATTCGCAATAAATTTAATTCGTACCTTTGCTTGGAAGGTAATAAGATCAGTTGCATGGTACATAATCTCATGGTGATAACAGAACATAACTAACCTTTCAGTTTCTAATAGAACAATTGGTGTTTCCGATTGCTCAATGTAAATCTGCTCTCCTGGCTTTCTGGTTTGATACACCTCTGAAATGTAAGAATAATTTCTGGTCATCAATATAAAAATAACTCCATAAAATAACTAGGCACCTATTGTGGTCAGAGGTGTAGTAATGTCAGAGAGCTAATTCCAAAATTTGATGTTGAATAATTCAAAGGTAGCTTACAGTAAGAGTGCCACAATAGCGTACCAAGTAACGGGTGTGGTGCATGTTCGACCTCCGACCTGTTGACTGCAAGCAGACGCACCACCGGCCTGTTCTCCGGCCCCGCCCGCAGCAGCGATGGCTCCGTTGTCGATCTGGACGACACTGTGCGGAAATAACATGGTGAGATGCTGGCAAAATGAACACAAAAAGGAAATGAAACAGTTCCCTACCTCCTAATATTCCATGGCAGACCTATGTCTTTTCACACAATCATATAAAGATGAGTGTGACAACGACCGGCACCCTAATTGCGTAACACACTATTCATCAGAATCGTGATCATTTTGAAGCGTTGTCATCCATTCTTTCATATGTTCGAAAAATTGTTAGCTGACCAACGTAAACAATGCCAGGAATGTTGTGGAATTTACAAAATGAAGCGATTCCTACTGATAGTGTATTACGCAATTACTCCTCCGGACTCATAATTATATGGTGTTTAGTTTACGAAATATATCAGTCAGACAATGGTGTTCTATTGACGTTACAGTAAAACCTACCGGACTCCTGAGCGATCGGGCTGGGTCACGCCCAGGGCCACACGCACAGGCTTTGGGCCTTAACACAGAACGGTGTCGATTGAGTCAAATACTGATAAATTCTCATCTATTATGCGAGGAAGTACTTACTAGCAAATGAAGCGAGTTCTTTCTGTGCATAATGGTATCCCACTGAGATACCGTATACCATCAGCATGATAATGGTAAACATCAGAAGCATCAGTAAGAAAGCGCAGCAGGTCCACGTTAGAACTCTGGTAGTGGCCAAAAAAATGTGTTAGTTGGGCGAAAAATATTCACGTTTCAAACTCGAAATATACCTAGCAAACACTAACTGCTAACATAGTAGATAATATAGGCTTGCGTGCAGGTATAGGAAAAGCATGAAACGAATTCACCAAGTAGGTATATTTTATACACTGAGAAATGAAACAAAGCAATAGAGGTAAGAGGCACAGCTCGACCAGTGATACCTCCCGACCCTTGCTGGACGAAGTGCTAGCCCGCGCCGTAGCTAGCTAAATCCGTCCCTATATAATAATCATCAAGATACAGCCCTTCCCTTACTGCCCTTTACCAGCGATGTCTTAAGCCGAGGTCCGTACCCCACAGGGGTTCACTTAACGAGTAGTCGCTCTAGTTTTACGTTACGTTTTTACGCCCTGGCGTGAGGCTTTAATATATTAAGGTATTCACAGACAAGACCTCTCAAGGTCAACTGCGAAATGTCACAAAAAAAGATCGACTAGTGATAGTCGCGTGTGAGCGGTGAGTGGTAACGGTCGTCATGTCGCCCGAACACGTGCAGTTGATGGTCACTGTACCGCTCTCCATAGGACTTCTTCTTCTTCTTAGCGTCGATAGCATTCTAAATATAGTCAGCCCAGAATTACGGTACAAGCTTACACTTTCCTTTGCCTTAGCACTTTCAGTAGCGTCCATCAACTGCTATAGCGTGCAAACAGCAAAATGCTGGACAAGATATTGTTGCCCCATTGTTTGTGGGACAGCACCACATTAACACTCCATTGCGGAGCCATCTGACTGAGCCATACGACTGATCATGATTGATCGCATGTTTATCTACTGCAATTATACTGAATTTTCTACTGACAATAAGCACAGTGCGTCGGTTGGAATGTACTGCAGACTTTGTAGCAACGAGACGGTTTATGTAGCTGAGTTCGACGATAAAAGATAAAAGAGTAATGCAAGATTTACCTTTCGACACAAAATGTCACAGAACAGAACACAGATTGTATTATCCCCATTTTTCCTGTTTAGTTGATATCCTGTAAAAGTAAATATGAATTAGTAGTGTAAATGAACGAGCCATTCATTATTAATTTACAGATTAAAGGTTCTCAGTCTGACTACGCAGTGTTGACCCAGGATGCGCAGAGAATGTAGTTATAGGTATACAGTTTAGCATCTTATATACCTATTCTTGTAGATCCATAAACACTATAACTCCATTTATTTGAATCTTGTGTCTCTTTATTCCAGTAATTATCACAACGTTGCCATACCTTACTAAAAAGTCAAGGAAAATAATATGAATACGTACCACTCAACACGTCTAAAAAGTATACGAACTAGAAAGTTTCTTCGATAACATAATTCATTATAAAACTGCTATAGAAATATAAAATAATAGCACTCCAAAATCTTACAAAACTGCTAAGTGCATTCTTAAAACCGTCAGTGTCAAGAGAAAAAAGATTTAAGCGTTTTGGTATTCTTTATGGCCAGATAAAAGACAAAGTCCTCCGACGGTCTTTTAACGAGGTAAGGCGAATCTATGATTAGAGGTCGCTGCATACGTAATATTTTTTAACCCGGACGGACCGGGACGACAATTTGTCGAAACATCGTTTCACAGAAAATGTACAGACGCCAGCACATCAAGCTACTACAATCTGTCAAATTTCTTTAATAAATTGCCAACTTTATCGCTAAAGCAGTAGGTTCAAGGTTGATTGGGAGAATTTGACAGTTTCGGGTACCTTCATGTGCTGGCGTCTGTACCAAAACGAAAGACCATACGTTATGGGTGTGCGGACGGGGCGGCCAGGTAGCATCCGAAGGACGGGCAAAATATTGTCGGTGACGATGTTTACCACACCGCCCAGTTCCATTGCACATACATACAGTCCTTTTGGAGAGATTTTCTTTTCTTGTTTTCTACACTAGCACGATATAAATATGAAAAGTATAGAAACTACGAATAAACATTCGAAAAGGCAACCTCACACAGACGCGCGCATCTAGAAGACCTCTCAGCGAAAGTCAGAATGCTCAGTGGCGGGCACGTGGCGGGTGCCGAGGGCAGACGGGTGGGCGAGTTATACGTTTATCTCTGAAACATTGTTTTCTATCTGTGTTCATTGACGTCTGGAATGGCGGCGTTTCATTTCACCTTGGTTCAAATTCCATGATTCTAATGGTTTCATGGTTTAAGTAGCCTTTCTAGGTTTTTTTTTGTGGGTGGAAAATCATCAAATGACGTCTCCCGCTCTAGGGTGGAGCCGAAGGGCGTGTCAGACTTTTACTGACTAAAACCCACCCGTGTTCCGTCAGTTACCTATATGTCAGGGCCACGGTAACTCTTTCGAACACACCTTTCGCAGGTTAAAACAGTGAGCAAACTAAAAAAAAAGTATTGTTATAATATTGAAACATTTTATTTAACAACTTGTATATTAAAAATACAAATTACAACAGTCTCAGTAGAAAGGCACTCACAAAGTCACAACACAACCAACATAATATACAAAATTAATAAATTGTTATAAATTATTGCTTTTCGTCTAATAATATACCTACTTCATATTATATGCAGTTTTAAATACAAAATAATATAGGTATGTACTTCTTTTCTAGTAAATAATTAGAGTTATAATTTTAATGATTATAATTTAATAATAATTTATTATTGCTATTTAACAATAGTCGAATCAAGAATGACACTATAGTTTCGATATGAAGTTAATACCATCAGAATATTTTCTAGTCAATATCAAAAAATAACTATTTACATAAATACATTTGTATAACAATAATTAACTATGTCCAATAGAAATACGTATCAAATAATAAAAAAAAACAATATCGTTTTAGATGAAAATATCAATACAAAATACAGTGTACTTCAAAATCGTAAATGGGTAAACAAGCAAATCTGTATGTCGAATAGTAATAATTAGTTAAATGCCAAATTATAAGCAGATTCCATCTGCGTGTGTGTGCGTTCCACCTACATAAAAGCATTTGATAAATTAATGGTAAGTCTAAGTAGATGTAGGAAGGTATCTTACTTAATAAAAATAATAAATAGGTCGTGTAAACTTACAAAACCTTATTTAGATTATGAATTAAAGGACGGATACCAAAACTAGTGAGATAAAAATTATAATTCACTGAATACAAAATTGTTAATTATATATTTAGATGAATGATTTCCAGTAATAAATAAAATATAAAATCTTACTTGAAATCTAAAAATTTCTAAAACTCTGATTCCTTGGCTTTCAAAATCTATTATTAGATAATTATTTAAATTATAGCACGAAGGATATACTACATATTCATTCAATTTCAGATTACAAACAGTTTATTCAATAGGCATCCTTCCAAACAAGGGGATAATTACACTAATTTGGAATAAAATATAAATTAATGTGTACAGTCACACAATCTAGTTGGCATACAGGCAAAAATAATCATCAATGACCTTCAGACAGAACAGAAAAACACCCGACGGAATTCACTAACTCCATTGAAAATAGGACCGGATAACAAGTAGAAAATTGTATGAAGTGTATTGTACAAATGGCTCGCGACTCTTTTGTTCTCTGTTTGAATTGCGGCCAGGGAAAACTTGAGCCTTTTTCGGTTCTGCCTGAATTTCACTACCTTCTACTTTCACTACATTGCCAATATTAATTGGATTGTATGCGTCGTATCGTAAAAGTAAAAGAATCCAATCCCCTGCACACTCACAACATTGTTTAAAAGTAGTTAGTTGCCTGTATACCAAAAAGTTGGTTCGATGATTTCAATTTACAATCAATCCCATTTTATTTAGTGATGCGATGCGACCTGCTATATGGAAGATCGACATTTAAACAATGATTAGACCACAAATATTTCAATCTTTTTCATTATTTACGAATACGTGCTAAAGTAGATCGCTGACCGAATCTCTTGAGGTTGACCAAATGATTCACTCAACGGATCACAGAGGTTAAAAAATTAAGTGTTAATTTTAAGAAGTGGACTCGTGTGAGATTGATATCTGCTTTTATATGTTTGTCGCAGCGACATCCACATTCGGAACTCAACAGCTACTCTTGAAAAATGCAGTCATCAGAAGGTTTATCAACTTAAGGATCTAAACCCCACGAATTGGCACAAAACAAACGGGTTTTTTTTTTTTACTGTAATTTAAAAATTGCAAAAGTGCATTAGAAATATGAAGTACCTATTAAAAAAAGAGTAAATATAGGAAAGAATATGTTTCGAATATGTTTCGCTTTTAAATAATCTGCGTAACTGGGAACAGCGCAAAGGCAAAAACCCAATTGAATTATTAACTGCATTCAACTATTACATCAATGATATACTCTCAATCCAGACCAATAAATTGCCAAGCCATACACTCAAAACAGCAAAATATACCTGCAACACATAATTTTAACTACAACTATATATTCTATAATCATCCGTTATAAAATAACAACCATTTGGCACGGCATGTTTTCTTCAGTTACAACATCTGCAACACAGAATCCTGTGTAGCTTTATTACGTTACGCAGTCTTCCAAAGCTATAATATCGCCTGCAACGCGCTACGTTCTCCGTAACAGTACATGCAACCTGTTGCGCTACGTCAGTGTTTGGCATACAACAGTTCCCATAGCGGTAGTTCTTGTAACGCGGTCTGTAACTCGTGTTGTATCTGCGCGGACACAGCGGGCGCGGCTAATGCAGTGGCGGCGCCGCGCAACCAAGCACAAACGAGGTTCGAAGCACCGTTCAAAGGACCTAGACCGGTTACGTGTAAATCTGCGCAACTGGGAAAGAGGGTAGTTGTTAAAAACTTCGTTGTTTTAATGTGAGTGTAAATTATATTTAGGTCTTTTCATAGGCTTGTTATATAAGTTATTTACACATAAGATATATATAAAAAGCCGCACACTAATCGATCACCCATTTAAGAGCTACGGTGCCACAGACAGACACACATAGCGGTCAAACTTATAAAACCGCTCTATTTGCGTCGGGGGTTAAAAACACTTTTAAACTAGACGAGGTTGGTGTTGCTTACGCTGAGAAGAAACACCGAAGACAACTCTAGGGGCTGGATCCATTGGATTAAAATAAAATTATCTTAACACTAAACCACTGAGTACGAATGACGAATGACATTGGTCGTCGAAACAGTTATTCGTTCCTAATTTCAATTTGGGAACAAGTTCACGCTATTTTAAGTAGTTTCCTAGCTGCCAGAGAGACGGACGGGACGAACAGACTGTTCAAAATGATCTCAATAACTAAGCAACTAAATTTTATCTCAATTGGATAAAGTTCTTGTCAGAATGATATTTGTCGTGTACTGTCATCATTCTCAAACATTCCTTGTTTCATTGACTTAATATTTAATGTTCATAGTTGTTTAGATCATTTTGAACGGTATTCGTGCTTATATTATTGACGCTGACTGTAACGTTTTGAAAAAAAAAAACTTACTCCAAGTTCTGCACTCGCAGATGGTCTAGCTGTGCGTAGGGCTCCCAGTGGCAGAGTCCCACAGTGAGGGCGAGGTGCAGTGAGTGCCGCTGTAGAGCAGCCGTCGCGCGGCCTCCACATGACACGCCCATTGCACGGATGCGGTAGTCATCGTAACCAATCTGTTGGTATTCGACCATTATCGTCATTATCCTAATACAGGATAACTTGATAACTTAGCAAGGGTGCTAGTTACGACAACTTTCAGTTTGCTTTTTACATTTAAGTCTTAAGTATGTAATGTTAAATAGCTATTTTGTCGATGTAAATAAATACTTTTAATATATATTATCACTAGTTTCTGCCCGCGATTTCGTCCGTTTAAATTACTTCCTCCCCCGACCCTTCCCGTCGCATCGAATCGCCTGTCCGTGCGTTTTCCCCGGTTTTTGCAACATTTTTCATTACTGCTCCGCTCCTCTTGGTCGTAGCGTAATGTTTTATAGCCTATAGCCTTCCTCGATAAATAAGCTACACAACACAAAAATAATTTTTCAATTCGGACCAGTAGTTCCTGAGATTACCGCGTTCAACCAAACAAACAAACTCTTCAGCTTTATAATCCTACTAATATTATAAATGCGAAAGTTTGTGAGGATGGATGTATGTGTATGTGTATGTTTGTTACCCTTTCACGAATAAACTACTGGACGGAGTTGGATGATATATGGCACACAGATAGTTCATAACCTGGATTAACATATAGGGTACTTTTTGTCCCGGTAGTACGTTCCCGCGGGATATTTTCCGACCTCCACGCGGGCGAAGCCGCTGGCAAAAGCTAGTATTATTATATAGTATAATATAGTATAGATTTCAGCTGAAAGACATGCACTGCTGGACAAAGGCCTCTTCCAATTTCGGGAGATTTGCCATAATCGCCATCGCCAGGCGGGTTGGCGATCACAGTTTACTGGTCAAATGTATAGAGAACACTGCTACCCGTTCTCCAGTAAGTCCCTTAGTCGCCTCTTATGACACCCACGGGAAGAAATGGGACTGGAACATATTCGGTATTCGACGATTTATTAAAAATCTTTATGACTAAGGAAACTTAAACCGTCCCATTACAAAGTACAAGTTCAAACCTTCGAGCCAGTTCAACAGATTTCGAAACTTTTTCCTACTGAGGTTAGTTCTTTACACAAAACTGACAACTTAGATTTGGGTTTGAAAACAGTTCCAGTATTAAGAACTAACATTGTTGAAATAAATAGATGGCGCAATGGTTTAAACCTAGGACTACACATACTTAAATTTTGTTTTGTAATGAAACCTTATACAGCTAACCTAGAACAACATATTTTTGGTATTATTCCTAACCGAAGTGTAGTGTAGTTCTCCTCTTGTTTTACACTCTGTCGTTGCAACCACGAACGTGTGATGTGATGACGTAATACTAAAGTTACGGAATCAAAAGAGTATTATTTTCATTCTTGCACTTCTTCTGCTCTAGTTATTCACAATTTACATACATACATACAATCACGCCTTTTTCCCATGGGGGTAGGCAGAAACCACGGAACGCCACCTACTACGATCTCTACACACTCCTTTTGCCTCGTTTAGGTTCATACAATTGGTCATACACACACGCCGGTTGCGAGTACTACGCACCTGACCTTTCTGAAGAACATCACCAATATGTCCTCCTAGGGCGTCCGCTCCCGGTGATTCCACTCACATCTGCTTTGTAAATACCTTTTGTGAGCCTTCATTCATCCTCTCAACATGACCAAACCATCTAAGCATACATTTTCAATTTTTGTCACTACATCTTTTAAATCACACCGTTCTCTTATCACATCATTCCTCAGCCTATCATTCATAGTCACACCACACATGGTCCGCAAGGAACGCATTTCCACAACATTTATTCTACTTTACAATTTAAAGAGGCTTATTATATGCCCTATAGAATTCATCTGCCTAGCCTTTCCCAAATATGTGTAGGTCGGCTTCCAATCATGCCGGATGCAACAGAATACCAGTATTTTAACATGGTACGACTGACTATTTGACCTCCACAGCCCAGTTCCTGGCTAATACGATACACCATGGTAAGACTGGTTGCCAGACTTTTGGGGTTTTGACAACCCGTAACGACTGTAAAAAATTCCACGAAGGACAGCCGGGCACAATGGCTTAACGTGCATTCCGACGCACGGAGAGGTCTAGGTATGAAAAGTTATAAGCTCTAGAGAATTACAATTATTATTTGTTATTTTTATTTAACCTACGTCTTATCAAGAAAAGGAAATAGTAATGACAGTTACGACGACAGTTTTTTTTTTGGTATAATGGAGTGTGCCAGCTGACATATGGCAAATAATTTAATTTATGTTTTGTGTTTGTAATTACTTACGTAATTATATTGTATAAGATCAAGTTCTTTTAACTTAACAGACAGCTGTGCTGCTGGGAAGTTTGCTGCGCCAATTCTTCTTCCCAGCTAAAGCACTAGGAAGTGGTGACGGGCGGGAGCTTTGGGGGACTGTCTTATGTAACTTTGACGTTCAAAAATTGCTGACTCTCAGCCTAGTTTGAATAAATGACTTTTGATTTTGTGGACGACTTACTTGCAAATCTTTTATCCTCAAAGTGACGTAGAAACTGGTCTTCATAGGGAATGGCCGGGTAATGCTGACGTCGCTTATCCTGTTTATGGTCGCTAGGTTCTTCACCCACCCCGTGTCCGTCTCGAACTTGCCGATAAACGATAGTGATCCCACCTGGAACGTGATAAGGTTTTAATTAAAGTAATTGCTAATTAGTAAATGAGGAAAATGTAAATATGCGGAACGCAATGAGGAAACTTGAGTTAGGCGCAAATGGGTGGCAAATATACATTTTTACACGCTTTATATTAGCTTCACTTGTATGTTTGTATGTTTGTTTGTAACCGACTCCTTATAGCACGATTTTGACCCACTTTAAACGACCAGATTTCATTCAAACTTTGCACACCTGTCAAGGACCGATGACAATGCAATAATTTCATAAATTTGTGCAAAAAACCTGTCTTCAAAAACTACGCTGACATACGTTACAAACTACGCTGACATACGTCTCAAAATTCAATACACCCTAAAAAATAGAACATAAATAATAGTTTAAAAAAACGTTTTAGTTTTTTTTGAACAATTATTTAATAATAAATTGCGAGAATGTTTGAAACAGGATTGATGTGATTTAAGTTTTATATGGTGGTTTAGGAAACTTAGTTTGTATCTAAATAGTATAAAGTCGCAGTTTTCAGCGATTTCGTCTGTCTGATTCTTTGTTTACTTCTCCTAAGCCACACAACGAATTTTGATACGGTTTTCAACATCAGATAGAGATTTTTTCCGAAATATAGACCATATGTATAATGCATGCATATTATAATAAAGGAAAATCGAGAATTTCAAAAATTTACATTGATGTCTTAAAAAGTATATTTTTGGGCGCTGAAATTTCTACGCTAGCTAAACCTCACGAGCAAAATAATGTAATATGCAAATGTATATCTTCAAAAGGCCTAAAAAAGTCCGCGATATATGTCTGTCTGAAGTTGCAAAGTTGCGTACTAGAAGAGGCGACTGCGTACTGGAAGACGTAGCGTTGGAAGGCGTCCCACAAGATGGACCGATGACCTGGTGAAGGCCGCAGGAAACCGCTGGATGCGAGAAGCACATAACCGGTCAAAGTGGTGGTGCTTGGGGTATATGTCCAGCAGTGGACGTCTCTGTGTAGATTGCCCTTTACAGAATATCATTAAAATTAATATATAAGACGATATCACAGATTTTAAACTATGAATCGCTCGCAGAGAAATGTGCGGTCGGCCGGCATGCCCTGTTGCCGTCCATGCTTCGGGGAGACATTATATAGTTTTACGACCTTCATCACATACATTGCACACCCGTGTGAAGTCAGAGTAGGTCGCTAGTTACCTATACGACTTTGGTTCATCAAAGGCAAGGTGAGGGGGCTGAATCATATAATCATTGGGAAAATATTGTCATCTACAATACACTAGGTAGTGGTATAATTCTGCAAATCGAAAAAATCGCAGCAAATCGTTTCTAAAGAGAAACGATTTGCTGCCATGGTCTTGGTCCTGAAGTGTCAAATGGTATGAAAATTGGATGTTGCCTCACCTTGTGCATGAAGGTGGCATGCAGCGGTGGTAACTGCAGCACCTCTCGACAGCTCTGCAGCAGTGTGCGCCGCATGTTGATGAGGATCATGTCCACTATCTTGTTACCGTTCTGCGCTAGGTTGTCGATCATACCGCTAGAAGGATGGAATTTTGTTTCATCGTTACTATAAAGTATGTAAACCACATATTATATGCAATAAATGAAACCACAAGTCGTACTAGTCCACAGAAGTGTCCTTACATACTCCTTTTTCCATTCCTCCATCCTCATGCCTTTCCTTTATTTATGTTCATACATCTGGCTATACACGCACGCCAGTTGCGAGTACTACACACTTGACCTTTTTGAAGAACATCACCAATATCCTCCTTGAGTGTCCCTTTCAGGCGTTTCCACTCACATCTGCCTTGTTATTATTAGTACAATTAGTCGCCTTTCAACATGCGCAAACGATATAAAAGCACACTCATTTCAATTTTTGTCACTACATCTTCTTTTAATCTGTTTGTCTACTTTAGTCTATATATCTATTGATAAATGATTTTATTTCTGTAGGTAGTTTTATACACACACTTTTGCACGTCAATCATATTTTTAAAACTAGATGAGGTCGGCGTTTCCTAGTCGTAGCGTAGTCATAGTACTTCACCTAAGTGAAGCTTGACAAAAAAAAAGTAGAAAATATAGTGACGGTAGGTTTCTCTTTTGTCAGTTGGTGAAGCATGACAAAGTATTTCATTTTAGAATACAATATAAAGAAAGATAGAATATTCAGTAAGATAACGACATTCAAAAAAGAAGTAAATTACCTGTAAGCCTCCATAAGCGAAGGGTTGCAGCACATGACTTCTGACACGCTGGTGGCTTGACGCAGCACCAGCGCTAGATGCCGCTGAAGCTTCTCTCGAAGAAGTGCGTACAGTGGCAATGACACCGCGGCCGTTAGAGGAAGGTCGTCTGAAAGGAAATTATCAGCTTCAATGATAGTTTAACACGTTGAGTGCCAAACACAGATTGATGGTTAATCCGATATGGCCACAGATTTTAGAGCGCATACAAAATTGTTTGTAGCAAGCACGCGATATCGCGTGATCGGCCATAATGTAGAGCCGACGCATCACGCGATATCCCGTGATCGGCACTCAACGTGTTTAGGCATGCAAGCTTAGGCTGCCGGTGTTGCCACAGCATTATGCTGAGTTGTGCCCATTTGCGTGGAGTTTAAAACATTTCCTGTCTCGTTGGTCTGGAGGTCGATAGTGCTAATGCTGAGTTTGAGGTCCTGGGTTTCTTTCCCAGGTCCGGCAGTGTTATTGGGTTTTTTTATATGGAATTTTTCAATAGCAGCCCGGAGTCTGATTTGTGTCTGCTTGATAGCAATATGTTCGCCCCCTATTATTACATGGGACTTAAACATAACTGTGGAAATGTGGGTGTACTATAGGCACACTTTAGGCTTTTTGCCTGGCCTGTTCTAGTGGTTAGTGACCCTGACTGCAAAGACTGAGGTCGTGGGTTCGATTCCCACCCAGGACAAATGTTTGTGTGATGAGCACAATCATTTGTTCTGTGTCTGGGTGTAATTTATCTATAATATGTATGTATTTAGAAATATATAAGTATATTTATCAGGTTTCTGGTTACCATAGTACAGGCTCTGCCTAGTTTGAGATCAGATAACAGTGTGTTGGTTGTCCTAAGATATTTATTTACTTCTGCCCAATCCACAATTATCAATTGTTTATTGCGTACCATAATGTATATACATAGGTACATAGTTGGAAGGGAAGTAATTATTATATAAGTCACAATTATGGTCTGTCGGGTACAGCAAGATCAAGTAGGAGAGAGGAGGAAGAACACTGGGTGCTTGCATTCTCGCTACGTCTTGATTTCTACATCCTCTTTTATTAAAATACGACAAAGAATTGCCAATTCAGTGTTTAACAATGTGCTGTTAGATAATTACTTAAATAATTTAGTATCGAAAATGACTGACAACTTGACAAGTAAAAACATACTTAAGTAACATGAATAGTGAATCAATCATTATAGAAATTATGGAATGACGTGGAGTTTAGTACCTACATTATAAAAAGATTAATCAAAAACACCTAAAGTGTCTTACACAACTCGTTCCTTATCTTCGCGCCGAACTATTAACTTCTTATGTTGCACACAGTTATCAAGCGTGTAAGGCGATAACTATCAATTTACATACAAATACCGGTGTCGGGCTAATGCAGGAATGTTAACTTAGTTAATTAATTAGTTCATAGGCGTTTTAAAACATTACAAATTGTAACTTGAAATGGAGGTTCGCCCTTTCGACCGGAACGTAATTCACAAATTAATATTATAAAATTCGATAGTATGTCTGTCTTTCTGCCTTAACGGCTGAACGGATTTCAGTAAAATTTAGCATAAAAGTAGGCCATGACCTGAGTTACGTCATAGGATACTTTTTATTCAGGTGGTATGTTTTCGTTGTATAATTTCCGACCTCCACGTATGCATAGCCGCAGGCAAAATTTTGTTTCTTATTTGAAAAAATTGTCGTACGTGCAACACATTTTTGAAATGAAGCAATGAGTCGGCTAAACTCGCAAGTCCCATCAGCTCAAAAGGGTGTAGTTTTGGTTTCGATATTGGTTTAAAAGTTCTATGGAAACTACAGGTGAAATCAATTTACTTCTACGATTGATATCACAAAACGCCTATAACTATCGAAATACTGAAGGTTAGGTAGAAGGAGGCCTAGTTAACAGTGGGTGGAACAAATCTGCCGATGACGATAAGGTGTACTTACCTATATGTTTAGCCAGTTGCTCAGTCGTTGCAAAATCATAGCCCCCATTCTTTTGGGGCGACGGCCAAGATAACTGTAAAGGAAATTAATATTTTCGTTTCAGGAATGATACACAATATTCAATACTTATTGAATAGGTATAGTCACTATTTGATTCAACTGCCCCGGGTGTCGTGGTCGCAAGCGCGGCTGCTGAGTGTGGGGTCCTGGGTTCGATTCCCGGATCGGGCAAAGTGTTACTGGGTTTTTCCATTAGGAATTTCTTAGTAGCAGCCCGGAGTTTGGAAGTTGGCGGTGTGATACCCCCGTGCCTCGGAAAGCACGTTAAGCCGTTGGTCCTACGCCTGATCTCTCTCCGGTCGTGTCAGATTGCCGTTCCATCGGACTACGAGAGTGAGGGAAGAGTGAGTGCTCCTGTGTCTACGCACACACCATTAGCACTATAGTATCTCCCGCGCCGATGGCTAGTCTCCGTTGAGATTGGCCGCCGTGGCCGAAATACGGTCTGGAGAACTATAATTCAAATCAGAATATTTGTCAATTTTCATGAATTTATGTAGACAGATTAATGCGTCTTTGTAGCTAGGAGGCGTCCCACCCTACGCTTACCGATAGCGGAAGGAAGAGGAGGAGCTTTAGTGCAGCCTGGGCTCTCCCATTATCGTCTATGCCCAGCAGTGGACTGCAACAGGCTGCGTCGATTGAATGTGTTTTTAATCTCAATGGTAGGGACATTCAAAACCATGTAACAATTTGTTGTTTAATATCGTTGCAGTAAGGGTGATTTTCATAATTCACATGTTGCCACCAAAGTAGATAGTAGTAATCATTATACTTATGTAGAAATTATAAAAAAACCTTTAAAACATTTTTTTTTACTCACCTTTACTAGTACTTCATCATGTGTGAACTCGATCCCGGGGTTGATGAATGAGAACGCGTCATCCTCTAGCGATAAGCCCACCCTCACATCTGCGATCATGTTCGATAATGATATTCTAGAATAGTACAGTTTTTAATTATCATTATTGTGTGTTTGGTAATTAATTTGATTCTAATCTTATGTCATTAGTAACCTACCTTACTGATCACTAAGCACAGACCTGTACATAAAGGATGATTTTTTGTAATATTTATTTCAATTTTTCTGAACATAATCATAAGAAATAAAACAAAAGATGAAAGTGGTCTCTTTATCACAGCAAATATGATTAAAGATTACTTAAATGTAAAATCTTTGATTTAATGGAGCAAATTGCTATAATAATGTAGGCACCAAAAGAGTTTTGATTTTGGTGGTAATCCTAATTAAATTATTAACAAATAATGTTTACTAGTATTGCAGATTAAGTAACTGCATCACGCTATGACAAACTCAAATAAAACTAGTAAAATATATCTTATGTGTTGTAATTTTAAGTATGCAGTTCATTTTATTGTCTAGGGAGAAGAATGAAAGCCATCATATTTTCTTAATACATCATAATAACAATATGGTGTAAAGAAGTTGCAGTTCAACAAATAAATTATCTGTTTAAAGCCATTCTCGTGTTTGCTTACAATATGTTTGTCTCATAAATATCAATTGTTGTCATATAATAAATTTCGTTATATTACTGATTACACTTGACAATAACAAATAATACAATTTATTGTAATAAAATGAAGCTTATGTTTTTGCTGTATTAGGGGAATACACACATCAACACATATTTTAGTTATTTGTATATTGAAAAGAAAGTCCTTAGAAAATCTTATAACATACTGATATCAAAATGCACTGTGTTCTATACTCTCACAGGAAAATAAATAAAATGTAACAAAAAAAAGTCTTTTAACTCTTCGTATGCCGTGGATGTGGATCCACGCGAGACGCAATGGTTTTTAATTGTGTCTGTAATAGTAATATAAGTAATAAATATGCATATGCATGATAATGCCCGCCCACATATGGCTTGAGTGATAACTCAGTGGCTGCAGCAACATAATGTGGCAACCTTGGACTGTTTGTGTAACAGCAGTCCCCGGATTGAATCCCCAACTGGACATGTATAGGAAATCTTTCAATAAAGGGCTTTATTTTAATTTTCACTACGATTAGTGACAGACAGTAAACTTTCAGTCATCTTCGTGGAACCTGGATCCCACAAGGAGAAATCAATAATCTTATGCTTTAGAACATTATTCATATTTACTTTGTAATCAATGAAATGTTTCATTTAATTAGTATTTAATCACCTAAAACAGAAGTAAGTTTGTTAATAAATTGTTACCTTTTTTTAATTACTCTCACCAAAGCCATAAGAAATAAACTGTTAGATATTTATTTCATTATTGATTAGAGTATAAGAACTGATATAAGAATATTATAAGATTTTTTTAAGTAGTTTCTTTTAATACAAGAATAACTAAAATATTCCTAGATACACATCAATACATGATTGTACTTTGAAAAAGAAGAAATAATTATGGCTTAATATGGGTTTAGCGGAGTGTGAGCTGAAAACTTTGGCTGAGCTTTTCGTGCAGCTGAATTTTGGGCCAAAGATATTCTAACGTTTGCCATTTATACGCTAAGATGCATATTAATGGTGTCTGAACATGTTTTAAACATCTGTATATTTTTATAAATACAAAGAATCATAAATATTAGTAGTTTACTTACAGAACATGTCCCTCAGCCAAGACAGGTATGAGATTGTACATGTTCTCATTAAATGCACTGTACAGTCCTTTAACATTCACTTCTCCAAGTGAACATCGTAAAGTGAGGCTCATAGACTTTAAATCTAATTCCACCGCTTGCATGTGGAATGTTGGCGGCTTGGCTAGTTCTAATCGGGAGAGGTTTCTGTAATGTTAACATTTGTTTTTTTGGCAATGTTATTGGAATTTAAATAGCAAATTGTAACAATGTTTTTTATTTAACTGGACAGGAAACAGTCAAAATTTAAAGAATATTCCAATAATATGTTTCACCAGAAAAATGAAAGAAGGAAACATATTTACACTTGCGTGTTTTTAGCGAAGTATGAAGTGTCTCCGAGGTTGTCAGGTTTGACTTGTTCGCCATTCTTCGTCTGCTGCAGTGCCACATTCGTGAAACTCTATAAAGATTGTTTGATTAGATATTATTGCACAATAAAGTTAGAGAAAAGAACTAAGGTAAGTATGTTCAACGTGTGTTTATTTACCCTTTTGATAACATCTTGCAAGTTGGGTTGAACTTTCGTCAAGAGATCGTCTAATTCCTGATCTATATCCACAATTTCTTCTTCAGACATTTTGCTGAATACATTACCTTCTGCATAAAACACTCGAATTTTTTAACTTTAAATAAATAACACTATCACCGAAAACGAAACATATTGCAGCTGACGTGCGAGTGACAACTGACAGGAAATCGTTGTCTTGTCATCCATCACAGTTGTCATGTTGTGTTATGTCAAAATATTAATGCTTACAAAAGTACTATTAACTAATTAGTATTGTTATATTGTTATTACTCTTATTAAAAAAAAAAAAACAAAATCCGTTGACCATTTAATTGGTCTTAGGCCAATTGAACCAACCTATATACATCAACAGAAGATTTTCAATATCACTATATACCTATCCTTTGACCAACTATGTTGGGTTCGGCTTCCAGTGATCCAGTCTAACCGGATGCAGTTGAATACCAATAACATTTTCAATAGTAAACGCTAATGTTATCTATACTGCAAATAATTTAAAGCTGAAGAGTTAGTTTGTTTGTTTGAACGCGCTAATCTTTTGAACTACCAGTCCAAATTATTTTTGCTTTTATAAGCCTAATTCTTGAGGCTAAGAGGCTACTTAACATTACATTAGGATCCTTAGGAGCCACTGCTACGCTAATGCTACAGCTACATTGTCACGTTCACGCGAGCTTCACTCCATGCGACTCGTACATCGACTCCATGCGACTCGCCGCACGGTGGATCGAAAATCGGCTGTAGAAGACATAGGATCTCGATGTCTTAAATGTTATTTTTTTTGCTGAAAATGACTTCTGCCGATCATTACTGTTCTATAAAATGTCACATGAAGTAATTGTGTGCACAAATGGAAGAGTTATAATTTTTATAAGAAAAAAAAAAAATGTATGGAGCTGACATGAAAAATGAGGATATCTCTGGAATCGTTAAGATAACCATTATATCCTTGCACACTGTTATAGTACTATTTATTTGTGAATTTTTGACATACTTAATATTGTGGCATCACTTGCGATTTTTTTTTAAATCGTCAAAATTAAAAAATAAAATATGTTTATGATATGTACATTTTAATGCTTAAATATGGCTATACCAAGTGTAACTTACAATATTTTTTATGCTTAGACCAAAACATTCTAAGAAATCACAAAGTCGTATTACCTACTTTGTGATTTTCATTTGAAATGACATGGTAATTATGAATTACGTAATACGTAATCTTGTCTAATGCCTCAAGTCCACATTAGCTAATGATTAATAAAATTTAATACCTATATACCTAGTTAAAAGGATACGTAACAAAATAATTTGGGGTACTCGCTAATCTAGCAATTAGTGCAGGATTAACTTAATGAAAGTAATTAGATAAATGTGATACCATCATTAGTCAATAACAATAAATAGTCAAACATTGGATTCACAACTTCAGTTCATTTAGAGCATTTCTAATACTAACATCTATCCTACCGTGTCTTTTTACTCAGTGATCGTAAATAATGGAAAGCATTATTACAAATTTGGATTTGTTTGTTATTATTCTGAGCAATCAGGATGCTTCGTCTTTCGATCATGAAATATTGTTCAACACACTTGTTATTCGACTGGGCTCTAGCCTTTCAGATGAAGACAGTGTTACCGTGAAAAAATTTTGTCGAAGATTTACACGGGCAGTTCAAAAGAGATGGTTACGATCTCACAGGAAAAGTGAAGATTTTAGACGTGATTACAGTAATTGGCTTGAGGCAAATATTGACTGGCCAAACTGCGTGCAAACCAATTTGCTCATTCAAGAATCAACAAGTGAAAATATTTCTACTGAACCTGTACCTGAACCTGTACCTGTACCATCAACATCAACAATGAAATCAACTTCAACGATGACAAAAAGATCTCGAAAGCCGTTTGAAGATATAAGTAACAAGCAGAAGAAGAGACGATCTGATGAACATATAGGCGAAAACCCTAATGAAGTAGCTTATTCAGCTGCAGCACTTTTGAAAGGAGATGGTCGTGAGGATATTGCATCTGTTATTGAACATATGCTCCATAATCCAGAAGCAGCAGCAAAAATCAAGGAAATGTTGAACAAACCATCTCCTTCAACAATATTTTCACCAGAAAAAGCACTGGGTTTGCTACTTTCATTAAAACTATCGAAATGGCAATATATCACATTAAGGGAAACGACTATTCGAGAAGGTTCAAAGGAGATATATCCGTCTTACTATAAAGTGCAAAAAGCTAAGCTACAGTGCTATCCTCCGAAGACATTTGTGACTGTAACGGATTCATCTGCTAAGATTGCACTACAAGCGTTACTAGATTTAACAGTGAACAGAATTTTTGAAACTATTCGTAGTCCTGATGCGATACAAGATAAACAATTGATATTAATATCAAAGTGGGGATTTGACGGTGCATCTAACCAAAGTAGATATAAGCAAAACATAGAGAGTGGTCAAGATGATTCCAGCATATTTATGACCTCTTTGGTTCCATTAAAGTTGACAACTGATGGTGATACCGTATGGGTGAATCCAAAACCCTGCTCACCTAGGTATTGCCGTCCAGTCCAGTTTAGTTTTGTGAAAGAAACCAAAGACGTTGTCATAAATGAAAAAACTGCAATGGATAACGAAATTGAAGCTCTCGTTCCCTCAAAATGTCAACGACATGAAATTAGTCACAAATTAATGATGACGATGATTGACGGCAAAATTTGTACATATCTGTCTGAAGCTAAGTCAAATGCGGCCTGCTACCTGTGTTTGGCTAAGCCTACAGAAATGAATAAGTTAGATGTCATTGCGTCAAAAACCATTTTTTTCTGGTGTGTATGAGTTCGGATTATCATCACTTCATGCCCGCATTAATGTGATGGAATGTCTTCTACACATAGCGTATCGTCTCGACTTCAAAAAGTGGTCATCAAGAGTTATTGCATTCACGAAAAAAACTCATTCAAGATCGATTCAAAGATGATCTCAACCTTTTGATTGACATCGTTAAGCAAGGATCAGGCACAACTAACGACGGGAACACAGCAAGGCGGTTTTTTTAATTTCCTGATAAAACTGCAACGATCACTGGATTAGCCTAACCTAATACGCAGATTTGCTGTGATTTTGCAAGCTATCACATCTGGAGAGATTGTAGACGTGCCGAAATTTAAAGAATACGCTAGAACAACCGCTGAAAAATACGTGGAACTGTGCGATTGGTACTACATGTCATCAACCGTCCACAAATTGTTGATTCACGGAGGGGACATAATTGCAGAAAACGCTATTGTACCAATTGGAAATCTTTCGGAAGAAGCTTCAGAGGCCCGAAACAAAGACTTTAGGAGGTTCAGAGAACACCATTCGAGGAAAAAGAGTAGACAAGCATCAAACGAGGATATCCTCAATATGCTTATCGTCTCTTCTGATCCTTTAATTTCTTCCACAAGACCAAAATTAAATGCCCACAAGAGGCAGACATAATATATTTACTTTAAGGAAACAGTAGAACTACCGAAACTTCAGGATCAGGAAGCTCCGACAGAGTTCTTAGAAGTTAAATCTATTGTAGAGCCTGATTCTGAAGTGGATTCTGATGGTGACGAAGTATAAAATAATAGAATAGAATAGAATACTTTTTATTTCATTAGTTAGTAAAAAAAAAAAAAAAATAGGATTACATATCACTTACAAATTATTATTTTACAAGTGTTTTCCTTTGCATTTTATTTGGCGCAGTATGTCCGGGTGGGGATCTTTTGCAACCTATTGCGTAATTCTTTTCACACACGATTGAATTATATAAAACAAGTGTGAGAAGTTTTGGATTTAAGATTCCATCAGGTCCTAGACCTGGAGTAACTTATAAACTAGGAGTGACTGTGCGAGTCAAAGCCTATGTTGACGGGGGAGGGCCGTTCTTTTGTGGAGCGGTGTGCCTCTTTCGGATTTGTTTATGTACTCTATGTCGCCTATTCTATTTGAGAAAAGGAACGGGTTGAATTGTCCATATTTCGTGTAAGCGGGACCGGGAACTTCTAGGCCGCTGATTGTAAGTGAGGTTAGTTTTTCAATCATATCGCGATGGAGGTCGTGTGCTCTGAGATGCCACGGGTCTTGTCCAAGCATTTCCCAGAGGGTTTTAGTTTCAGTGCGACGTGGGAAGT
This sequence comes from Aporophyla nigra, assembly GCA_947507805.1. NCBI lineage: Eukaryota > Metazoa > Arthropoda > Insecta > Lepidoptera > Noctuidae > Aporophyla > Aporophyla nigra. Next base: position 7,618,444 of record OX382305.1, read on the forward strand.
CACCTGCAGCTTTCAATGCCATTCTGTATTGTCGTTCCAGTTTTGTCAGATTGCTCTTGCTGTATCTCGGTAGAAGTTGAATGACTCCATAATCGAGTACTGGCAAGAGGCATGTTTGTATGATGAGTAGTTTCGTGTATATATTCACTTTAGATCGGTACCCTATGATGGAGTTTAGGGTGCCTTTTACTCGTTTTAACTTTTCTACTCTTTCTTTTGTGTGTTCATTCATTGATAGTCTTTTGTCAAATACGACATCGAGATATTTTACTTGGTTCTTATATTCGATCCTTTCATTTTTTAATTGGATGTAATTTCTGTATCCACTGTTAATGTTCCTTCGCCTGGGTTTTTTGTGAGAAAACATGATACACTCCGTTTTATCCACGTTACATTGGAGGCCCCATCTCTTGTAGTAATCGATCACCTCCTCCGCAGCCCATTCTGCGCGCCTTGTGGCATGATCTGGCTTCTCCGCTGCATTGAGAATACATAGGTCATCTGCATATTGAGATAGCATCTGACCAGCAATTCGTGATTTTGGAATGTCGGCAACATACAAATTAAAAAGGACGGGTCCTAGAATTGAGCCTTGTGGAACGCCGTGTGGAACGTCTTTTTCTGTTCCTGTTGTTGTTCTAAATCTGCCTTTGGTGGTCCTTTTCGATAGATAATTTTCTATTATTTTTATAATGTTGTTGCGTGCTCCTGCTTCGTACATTTTCTTTATAAGGCCTTTATGATTAATTGAGTCAAATGCCTTGCTGAGGTCAGTTGATATCATGGCCACACTGTGTCCTTTTTCTAAGGCGTCGGTGATGTATTTGCCAGTCCTCAATATTTGTGTTCCTGTGCCTCTTTGACGAACGAATCCGTGTTGGTGTTCGGGAATCAGTTCGTTGATTTCCGTGTTTATTCTCGAAAGAATAATGCGTTCGGCCCATTTGCCCATGATATTAAGGAGGCTTATGGGTCTGTATGACTTGGGTAGTGTGTAGTCTTTTCCTGATTTGTGCAAGAAAATGCAGGTACTTTCTTTCCATCTCTTAGGGAAGTATTCCGTGTTAATAATATAATCCATAATTCGCTTGAATATGGCAATCATCGTGTCGCCGCCCAATTTAAGAACGTCGGCTCTTATGCCGTCAGGGCCAGGTGCTTTCTGATTTTTGAACTTTTGAAGGGCTGCTTTTAACTCTGCATGTGATGTCGCTTCTAATGGATGGAATGGTGTATATTTTTCCGTATTTTCGTCTTCCTTAGAGATATCAGACGTATGAATTATTGCTGTGTTTACTAGGCTATCGATAATTTCCAATTCTGTGTTGCAATTTTCTATACGGGGGAGCCGCTGAGGTGGTCGCTTCATGGCTCGTTGTATACCCCACATTTTTCTTCTGTTGTCTATCTTATTTTCTAAAATTTTATTCCAGGTTTCTTCTCTATTTTCTGCAGTTTTCTGAGCTAGGTGACGTTTTAATCTGTTGTGTTCTCTCTTTAGTTCATTGTATCTGTTTGTGAATCTTAGACTCCATGCTATGTTTTTCGCCTTATTTCTCCTTTCGATCAACTTTTGAATGTATTCAGGAAGATTTTCTTTAAGGTTGGTTTGTTTGAGCGGTGCGAATTCATCCAGCGTTTCTACTATGGCTGTTTCTAATTTTGTAATAATTTCGTCGCAGTCGGCGTCTGTTTCTATTTTAGCGTTTGAGTTTATTTTTGTTGCTAGATATTGTTCAAACTCGTCTCGTTTTGTCTTGTTTGATTTAATATCTTTCAGGTTACGACTGAGTGGTATCTCATAATCGTTTTTCAAGTTGATTGTGGTTAACCAAGGCATGTGGTCAGAGTCTATGGATTCTATTTGCTTGCATGATTTTATGTCCAAGCCAGAGTGGTCATATGTTGTGATTGCTATATCTAGTATATGATTGTTGCCCATACTAGTGGGTCTTGATGGTTGACCAGAATGTATGATTCTGCAGTCTCCGTTGTTATGTATTTCTCGTAAAAGAACTCCAAGACCTCCATCATATGGGTGGCCGAGTAGTTTCATCTTAAGGTTCATGTCTCCTATGATTATCGCACCTTCCTCTGGAAGCAGTTGCTCGAATTCATCAGATAATTCATTTTGATTCCATATTGGGACATAGATGCCTTTTATGGTGATGTATTCTCCAGTTATGTAGTTGGTGAAAACTCGAATGCTACACCCTTCGATGTTTCTCTCGTCGTCATTGAAGGAGTTGATAAGCTTGGTTTGAGCCCACCTCATACCACTTTTGACGTATATAATAGTACCTAGATGGTTGGCTTTCTGTTCATATATTTTGTCATAATTTAGGATGTTGAATTTTTGTTTATCCAGGTTGATTTTTGCTTCGTTTATGATAGCAATATCTATATGGTATTTCTGAATCAACTGTTTTATTTCGGTGAACTTTTTTTTGACACCCTGCGCGTTGATGTGCAGGATCTTTATGTATTTCTAAAGTATATAATAAGTTAACTTTTATTGTTTATGTTAGGTTAGGTTAAGTTAATATTTTTTTTTAATAATTTGCTTTTATTTTTAATCATACAATAGTTTACCATTTATTGTTATTGACTAATGATCACGTTTATCTAATTACCCTCATTATGGTACGTATCCTTTTAACAGGTATATAGGTATTAAGTTATATTAATCATTAGCTAATATGGACTTGAGGCATTAGACAAGATTACATATTATGTAATTCATAATTACCATGTCATTTCAAATAAGTAGGTAATACGACTTTGTGATTTCTTAGAATGTTTTGGTCTAAGCATAAAAATATTGTAAGTTACACTTGGTATAGCCATATTTAAGCATTAAAATGTACATATCATAAACATTTTTAATTTTTTAATTTTGACGATTTAAAAAAAAAAAATCGCAAGTTATGCCGCAATATTAAGTATGTCAAAAATTCACAAATAAATAGTACTATAACAGTGTGCAAGGATATAATGGTTATCTTAGCGATTCCAGAGATATCCTCATTTTTCATGTCAGCTCCATACATTTTTTTCTTATAAAAATTATAACTCTTCCATTTGTGCACAAAATTACTTCATGTGACATTTTATAGAACAGTAATGATCGGCAGAAGTCATTTCCAGCAAAAAAAATAACATTTAAGACATCGAGATCCTATGTCTTCTACAGCCGATTTTCGATCCACCGTGCGCCGTCTCGCTGTGCAACAGAGATCGTACGAGAGTTCGCGATATCCCGATAGTGTTACCGTAGCATAAAAGAAAATAGACGATGCAGCAAGAACACACAGCAGAAGTCACGGGCAGTATTAAATATATAAAATATACGTTACCATTAGAGCGTTAGACGCTCTTTCGAGGTCTGCTGGTCAAGGAAGCAATTGACGGTAATAATTTAGTAAAAGTATTTCGGCGATTTCAATAAGTAAAACAATGGGAAAGTACTTTCACCTTTAATTAATATTCTATTATTGTACATTTACTTTATATTACATCTTGTTTTCTGTCGTAATTTTTCTTGCTCTTTCCTTTATATTTTATTAGTTTTGTTTGTGTTTTTTTCATACCGCTCCTATTTGATTGTTTCATTAGTGATTTCGGATACTTCGTAGAACGACGCCGTGGGTCGGTCTTACCTCTTAACATTTCTTCACTTTCCGAACGTTCCAAATCAGAAAATTCTTTTTTGTCTTGTTCTTTCTTATCTTTAATTTGGCCCGGTAAGAATGGCACTAAAAATAGATAATAAATTAAAGTTATGTAATGTTTGTGGCATATATTGCGGATTCTGGTTGTCAATTCGATGCATTTCTTTTATAGGTAATAGGTATCTACTCATTGATTTTATTGACTGGCCTGTTAGTCTAGTGGTTAGTGACCCTGACTGCTAAGACTGAGGTCGTGGGTTCGATTCCCACCCAGGACAAATCTTGTGTGATAAGCACAATAATTTGTTCGTTCTGTGTCTGGGTGTAATTTATCTATGATATGTATGTATTTAGAAATATACATATAAGTATATTTATCAGTTGTTTGGTTACCATAGTACAGGCTCTGCCTAGTTTGGGATCAGATAACAGTGTGTTGGTTGTGTGTTGGAGTTAATAGTTTTCGATTATATATATTTTATTTTCTCATACTCTTACACACGCTGTTTACATCTCTGTATCTTCTCTCCTATCGCAGGTGTGCTGGAAGAGATTTCTTTAGAAATAAGCATCACTTTTGTACTAATTTTTCTGTTCTTTTCTTCTTGTCTGTTTATATATGTGTGTACATAAATGGTTAAATAAATAAATGGTTAAATATTTAAGATATTTATATTTATTAGAACCATCAAAATCTGCAATAAGTTTGACCCGATAGCTCGGGGTTGAACTGGGTTGTGTTCCAGCATGCGTAGCATGACCACCGTAGAAAGGGGTTTTTCGACGGAAGAATAGACAAAATTACAGATTGTTGAAAGATTAAAGACATAATTGAAGATTGTAGAAAGATTTGTACCGTTTTATACTGGCGTACCATGTCAGTTCTATCTCTGTTCCACCAAGAATAGACCAAGTTCTTTCTATGGTGGTCATGCAATAGTTTCTCTGCCACTACTTGACTGAAAATTGTTAGAGAAATCTCGTCCAGGATGCTTGATGATTCTAACGCTTTTCTGATAGCACATGCCATACATAACAAATGAATGAACCCTCCTAAAAACTATAAATATTAACCCGTGACTTCAAAATAAAAACCGTTGTGTAGGTCAATCATCGTGATTTGTAAATATGTTGAAACTACCCTTGCTTATTCGAGGCTACTTATATAATATAAATGTCCGTAGGACACAAATGACAGGAACAATTTCCTTCATAAATAGATTTATCTGAGTCACAATTTTAGATGGAATGTCTTAAGCGGTTCAAACAAAGGGTAAGTGGGTAGATTTACCCTACATCCACTAAAAACTGTTTCTGTGTAGAAGAAAAACCAAAAGTACCTAAGTAATAATGAAAATGAAAAACTTGCTTACTGCAACGGGGTAGAGATTTTAGAATTGCTATGCCGTGGATCAGCGCATTGGACATGATGGACACGATCTGATGCTCCAGCAGGTGCTTAAAGTTCGCTATCACTGTAGTTGCGGCACCATCGACTGCCAGAGATTCTGGCCTAGAAAAAAATAAGAAAGATAAAAAAAAGGTTGTTACATTTGTCGTTTTTAGAACGAGGCGAAGCCCAGGTTATGACATGGATATTACCTATTAGTCTTCCGATATGTTTGCAGTTCTTTGGTCAACTGCGCACTAGCAATTTTTATTTACTTGTTTTACTTTGAACAAACTTATAGTAAAATGATATTAATAAGTGCTCGCGACAAACGCTAACGGCAGATTTAACTTCAGCCGTCGACACGTTCCCACTTGTGTATGTTGCCTCTAACATCGCCTAGTGTGCTGCTTGTGTATATAATGCACTAATATGTGGCGTTCCGCGCATAAAGGTACCAGTAGGGAGGTATTGAGTTAAGGTCGGATATAGAATCTAGAAGAGGCCCTTTATTATGTTGATTACAAAACAAAAACCTAAAACTTTTTTTGTAACAGACATCCAAAGTTGAAATTCTGAAAAAACTCGTTTCGGGAAAATGGAGTTTGAAAGTTAAGGTTACAAAAAACAATGATCTACTCGTTTGTTACATAGATTTTTCCACATAGATCCCAACACATTATATGCATCAATGTATCACTGACATAACCGATACTGTACTGCTAATATGAAAATAGTATTAAAATTCAAAACTCAACTCAATATAATAATTCCGAATATAATATTTCCTTGGGTCTCCGATCTTTGAGAATTCCTTTTCCATTTTTATTGACGAAAAAATCCAAAATTTCAATGACGTTTCGGAAAGATTGTTCCAAATTAACATGCATTCGGCTATTACCTTAATGCGGTATTGCTGTTTCGGCCCCAAATTAACATACTTCCTTCGCGCTTCCCATTTATGGAAGCACACTCACCTATTAGACAGAATGGACCAAATTATCCGGCAAACATTAACCTCGATTTTAAATGTGGCCATGGACGACCGAGCTTGGGCACAAGCTACTCTTCCCATTCGTATGGGAGGCCTCGGCGTCCGCAAAATTTCTAGTATTAGTTTACCAGCTTTTATATCCTCGATCCACGGTACTGAGAAATTAATCAGGAAAATCCTAGCCTCAACACTGATTAATTTTGATGTGCCGTGCTTCACCGAGGCTATAAACGCCTGGAGACTCGCTTGCCCGAACACTGAGCTACCCGATAATCCATTTTCCCAGAGACGGTGGGATGAGCCGCTCTGCAGAGTAGTACAAGACAATTTGCTCAACACGTCTGCTACTACTGCGGAGCGTGCGCGCCTGCTGGCTGTGGGTAAGTGGGAATCGGGTTTATGGCTTCATGCACTACCGTCGTCGAATATAGGCACCTTGTTCGACGACACTACTTTCCGCCTCGCTGTTTCCCTACGTTTGGGAGCTCCGTGTTGTTCTCCTCATCGCTGTCACTGTGGCGAAGTTGTCACCAGTCTAGGACACCACGGCCTGTCTTGCAGCCGAAGTGCGGGTCGATTAGCACGGCACGCAAACATTAATGACATAATCCGACGAGCTCTTGTCACCGTCGGCGTCCCAGCTGTATTAGAACCCAATGGCTTGGCACGCGACGATGGCAAGAGACCGGACGGTATGTCTTTATTTCCATGGAAGTTGGGTAGGCCTTTAGTGTGGGATGCGACGTGCGTCGATACTCTTGCGCCATCCCATCTTCCTGGCACGGCGTGCTGTGCTGGTGCCGCTGCTGCGGCTGCAGAAAACCTCAAGCGGCGTAAGTATAGTAACCTTATTGGTCATTATATTTTTGAGCCGTTTGGGGTTGAAACGCTCGGGCCGTGGGGTCCGAGTGCTCTTATCCTATTTAAGGAAATTTCTAAACGGCTGGTGGACACTTCCCGTGACCCAAGAGCTGGTTTTTACCTTGGCCAGAGGCTAAGCATTGCCATACAACGTGGTAATGCCGCCAGTCTCTTGGGTACACTACCAGTCGACAGCGATGCGGATGATTTTTAGACGCTATGTTTTTAATTTGTAAATAGTTTTAGTTAATTTAGGTTATAATTTTTTTTTCTTTATTAATTTAAATCTGTAATCCAAATAAAAATACCATGTCATAATTCCGAAAATATCGACATTTTATAAGATCTACCGACATCTGGTACCTTTTTACTAAACATTTCCTTTAAAAAAAATGTGCTTAGAAATGTTGTCTGTAGATGTTAATTGTATCAAATTGTAGCAAATTTGTTGTAGAACAATGATCAGTAAAAATCACATAATGCCATATTTTCACCCAATTTTACAAAATTTTACAAAAACGCAAATAACTCGGAAACTAAATGCGGCACATCTGGTACCTTTATGCGCGGAACGCCACATACGTCAAATTGTCCAAATAATTTTAATTTGAAATTTGAATTTACTTCATGTAGTCCAGAAACTCGATATCCAAGTCAACAGTTTCAGGGTCGGAGACCATGGCCAGGGCTAGATGTGCCGTTAGCTCGTTAGCAGTCAGCGTCAGCTCGCCATTCAGGGCCGGGAGACCCGTCGGTATCCATGCTTCGTACATGTAAACCACCTGAAACAAAACGTGTGGCTTTACGTCATGACCATAGGATATCCGTGGTCATGACTATCTAGTATAGTTTAACGCGAGCGCAGAATGCAGATTGGGGCAGGCCGCAACGTTATGCGTCGCTACGCAACGCATCGCAAAAATTCCTCCTTCATCACTTTCTTAAATTATCTATGACTAGCTGACCCGACAGACGTTGTCCTGTCTCTGATGATATTTGAGCACGCATTCTGTCAATTCTATGTCAAATGTATGTGTGTGTGTGTATGTGTGTGTGTGTGTGTGTGTGTGTGTATGTTAAATGTGTGTGTGTGTATGTGTAGTGTATGTTACTTACATTAAAAAAGTTTACATTGGTACCGATTCCCTTGTTCACAAACTAAACTAAATTTAAGTTCAGTCCATCTTTTTCTTTGTATTTCATTAAGAAGAGGACAAAAGAAAAATTTTAGTTTAGTCCTGTCAAATTAAACAGCGCCTGTCACTACTCCATACAAGTTTAGACGTGATTAAAAACTTGCCTACTAAAATTACGTCAATTTACGTCAAGCGCTGATTAATTTGACAGGACTAAACTAAAATTTATCTTCTGTCCTTTCCTTAATGAAATAGAAAGAAAAAGATGCACTGAACTTAAATTTAGTTTAGTTTGTGAATAAGGGAATCGGCACCATTGTCCTATTATATGGTTGTTAAGTATAAATTTTCTAATATTCCGCGAATTTTTTTAATTTTTTTCTTTGATATGAACCTTCTCCTGACAATTACAAACACAACAACAACAAAAAAAGTGAAATCGGTCCAGCCGTTCATGCGTGATGGTGCGTGGCGTGACCAAGGGAAATAGGGATTCATTTTTATATATATAGATTAAGCACATCACAGGTAAGCCGCCGCACCGCACTTGTTTTGTTTGAAACTGCGCTGCGCTTCGGCCTGTAGTGGCTGTAAAGGGCGTTTTGCTTTAATCTACCTTAAATTCATTAATTCACTGACAGACAGCACATTGCCAAAAACGGTGGGTTTAATAGCATGCAATTTTGCAAAAGAGTTCTATAAGCGAAAAGAGCACTAAGGAACGCTTTCTGAAAATGCTCCTCCTTATGGAGTTAAATACATTAAAGTGGCTATCAAAGTTCGTCATTTTTACTGATGGGAAATCCCATTGGACATACGGCTTGTTCATAATCATTATCTGCCAAGCCATTCTATAAATATGTCTGGGGTCGGCTTCCAGACTCACCGAATGCAGCTGCATACCCGTGTGATGCATGGAAAGACTACCTGTCTGACCTTCACAACCCAGTAACTGGGTAAAACGATACCCTTTGGTAAGACTGGTTTGCCAGACTCGGGCTTCTGAGTGACCCGTACGACTGGGCACACGGCTTGTTATACATATATAAATTATTTTACTGTCACAAAACTCTTCACCTCGGGATCCATTCCGCCTTCCTTTCAGAAAACGAAATCTTTCATAAAAGTAAATGAGATTGATTCAGTAATCAATTATGAACAAAACAATTTTCGGGGCTTGCGTTTATTTTACATCATTTTACGACTTGAGAATGTCCTTCTTTTTTCCTCGGTTAAAAAGTAGACTATAATGAAAATGCTTTATTTCTACATAGTATAAAAAAAACAAACATGCTTACCGCGTCTGTACGCTTAGGTCTTTTAAACTACGCAACGGATTTTAATGCGGTTTGCAGATAGAGTGATTCAAGTAGAAGGTTTATATGTATAACTAGCTTTAGCCCGCGGCTTCGCCCGCGTGGATGTCGGAAATTATCGCAAGAGGACGTACTATCGCGGTTAATGTATTAAGAATGCATTAATCCAGAGGGGTAATTGCGGAACTTTTTTTGGTAGGAATTGGTGTAATATTCATAGTTAAACAACATTCATTGCGTTATTTACGTTGCTGAGCCACAATTTATTCGAACAAATGACGCAATGGTTTAGAAATAATCTTCAATCCCATTCAGATTCTGATAAATTGTGCGTTTCGCAATTAGGGAGCAGGTTATAAAGTTAATAAGAGAGCAGTTGAGTGAGTGCAGTGGTGGCTCAGTGGTATCAGCCACGACTTGTGATTTGTAGGTCGTGGGTTCGAACTCAGGCAGGCGCTTTACTTTGTCTCAATATGTTCATTAGCACTGCTCTCAAAACGGTGAAGGATAACATCGTGAGGAAATGTCCTAGAACCAAAAATTCGAAGACATGTGACATCTACCAACCCGCACTGGGCCCGCGTGGTAGATAAGATACGGTCCACTCCCTCTCACTGAGAGGAGGCCTGTGTCTCAGCAGTGGGAATAATATAGGCTGATTATATATACGTAATAAATACTATCTATCGTAGAAGGCGACTAAGGGACTTACTAGAGAATGGGCAGCAGCGTTCTCTATGCATTTTGCCACCATACTGCGATCGCCAACCCGCCTGCCAAGCGTGGCGATTATGGCAAAGCCCCACAAATTGGGGGAGGCCTAAGTCCAGCAGTGGACGTCTTACGGCTGAAATGATGATGATGAAATACTATCTGAGTGCCATTTTCGACCCAGATCCATTGAGCCGTTTTTGCGTGATTGTGAAACAAACATCCAATCATACAAGTTCACATTTATAATATTAGTAGTAAGTAGGTTTATAATTCATATTACTTCGGATTCATAGTTTAAGAGAATATCATGTGTGTGTGATGTACAGTAAAAGCTCCTTATTCGCACTTCCTTCATTCGTGTTTTCACTATTCGCGGATAAAAAAATGCGACCCAATTCCTATAATCACGGCTAAAGATTTCTTTAATCGCGGATCTAATCGGTACATCGGTACATACACATTAATATTTAATAAATAATAGTTTAAAAACTAAAATACACGCTTCCATAGAAACGAAACTAAAAAGTATAAAATAATTGAATAAAGCGTATAAAAATAAGCGTTGACAATGGAATAGGATGACATGGGTTCGAACAGATAGAATCATGTGACATTCAGGAGTTGCTTGAAATGTTACATTCACAGCCCATTGAAGAAGAGGCATTAACAATCACTGGAAATGTGATATTTTTAATTTGAACAATCATAGGGTTAAGAATGGCAAATGAGCTTTGTGATCTTTATGAAAATTGATCCGTCTATGGAATTGGCTTTATTACACGCTTTATATTATTTTTAAGAGGAAAATTGCTAATGCCACTGTTGAATATCAGTCTAAATTGAAGGAGCTTTTTGACCCACTTTAAACAACCAGGTTTCATTCAAACTCTGTAGACTTATCGAGGAACGATGACAATACTATAATTTCATAAATTTGTGCCATTATCCTTGCCAGGGTTACCAGGACAGCAAAAAAACTATCTTCAAAACTACGCTGACATACGTCTCAAAATTCGAAACACCCTAAAAAATAGAAAATAAATAATAGTTTAAAAAAACTAAAAAACACGCTTCCATAGAAAACCAAACTAAAAAGTAGAAAATAATGGAAAAAAAGCGTGGGGTGCTTTTTAAGGGAATTTTTATTGATATCAGGCACCCCACGCTTTTTTTCCATTATTTTCTACTTTTTGGTTTGGTTTTCTATGGAAGCGTGTTTTTTAGTTTTTTTAAACTATTATCCAAACTAATATTATAATGAAAAATTTTTTTGCAAAAAAAAACAACCGACTTCCTTAAAAACACTACAAAGTGAAAAATAACTTTAATTTCGGTAGTCGGTGTCTTAGGATCTGTATTTATGGTTTTTTTTGCCACCGACTTCCGAAATTAAAGTTATTTTTCACTTTGTAGTGTTTTTAAGGAAGTCGGTTGTTTTTTTTTGCAAAAAAATTTTTTATTTTTAAATTTTTAGTTGTGGTATTCACCCTGCACTAATTCCAAACAAACAATGCATATTTATGCGATAGCAGAAATCGCGGTTGATTTCCTGTCATTTTTTAAAGAGTTCCGGTGTCTGTCTCCCGAACTCATCATCAGATCTATATGAAAATTATATGGGACCATTTCGGAATAAACCACTTTCGAACAAAAAAAGAATTTTGCAAATCCGTCTATATATGACGGAGTTATGGCCGAACATACATAAAAAAAAAAAAAAAAAAAAAACATATAAACATCCGAATTGATAACCTCCTCCTTTTTGAAGTCGGTTAAAAACTAATATTATAAATGCAAAAGTAACTCTGTCTATCTGTCTGTCTGTTTGTCTGTCTCGCTTTCCTGCTAAAACTACAGAACCGATTTAAATGGAATTTGGTACACTGATAGTTTAGAGCCTGAGAAAGGACATAGGGTACTTTTTATCCCGGTAGTACGTTCCCGCGGGATATTTTCCGACCTCCACGCGGGCGAAGCCGCTGGCAAAAGCTAGTTTCTTATATAATGGTTTTTTATTAGGACACCAAGGAACATATCCCCCATAAGCCCATATAAATTACCATTCCATATTCACGGTTTCTGTTTTCGCGGCATGTTTCAGGAACATATACCCCGTGAATAAAGAGCTTTTACTGTATTTAAAACTAGCTTTTGCCCGCGGCTTCGCCCGCGTGGATGTCGGAAATTAATGCAAGAGGACGTACTACCGCGATAAGAATGTGTTATTCCAGGTTATATAGGTAATATAGACTCTGTGTGCTATTTTCGATCCAGATCCATTCAGCCATTTTTGCGTGATTGAGAAACAAACACCCAATCATACATAGTTTCACATCAAAAAAAAAAAAAGAAATACAAAAAAAAAGAATAAAAAAAAAGCTTTCATCATATATATAATATTATTAGTAGTAGGATTATAACTCATATTACTTAGGATTCATAGTTTATGAGAACATCATGTGTGTTGGTGTTTTTAAAATAAAAGTAATAGTATTCAGAGTAAGAAGACTGCGACATAGGGGTTGGTTTAGTTGAATATAAGTCTTCCTGGTTTTGCTTAACGCTCCTATTTTACCTATACACTCAATCATTTACCAGACACCGAACATAATTATAGGAATAGTACTTTTGCCAGTGGCTTGGCCCGTATAGCTGTCGGAAGATATCACCCGGGAACCTACTACCGGGATAAAGTAGGTATCCTATCTGTTACGTATCCATGATATAATATTATATCTTTGTGCCAAATTCGATCTAAATCCGTTTGGCCGTCTTTGCATCATTGAGAAACAAACATCCAAAAATCTAAACATCTAAGCCATTTCGCGGTCTCTTACTTGGAATAATACCATTAGGTTTATTTTGAGTATAATGAACACACATGATATTCGCAATTACTATGAAGCCAAAGTAATATGAATTACAATCCTACTTATCCTGTACTATTACCCGGCCGCTGCCAGCGCGCTCTGCGCCCGCTTTTTAAATCTCTAATATCTTCTAAGATATTCATTTAAATTACATGATGTAAAGGGCCAAATTGATCTATATTAAATGCACAATGTATTTAAAGTACTTAATTGGATAAGGATTAATGCTGTATTGCTTAAAATCGCTTCGTAAATAAGCTCTTATTTCTCGTAAAAAGTAAAAGATAAAAAATGGTTATTGTGGGTTATCCCTAAGAGATAGACATTACCATTGAGGACATTTTTGTAGGCCTTTTTAAGGTGTACAATACTGTAGTACATTATTTTCATCTATTTCGTAGGATTCAGCCAGGGTTTTTCGAATTTTGAGACGTATGTCAGCGTAGTTTTCAAAGAAAGTTATTTTTTTCTAAAATAAAATAATCTTTCTAAAATTAAAGTAGCCTAAGTTACTCCTTGTTACACCAGCTATTCGCCAGTGAAAGTCCCGTCAAAATCGGTCCAGCCATTTCAGAGATTAGCGGGAACAAACAGACAGACAGACAGACAGACAGACAAAAATTGTAAAAAATGTTGTTTTGGTATATGTATCGTGTATACATCCATATACACTTAGTAAAAAGTGGTTATTTTAATATTAAAAACAGACACTCCAATTTTATTTATTTGTATAGATGTATAGATAAAACTATTAGTATTCAGAGTAAGAAGACTAAGAAATAGGGCTGGATTGAATTGAATATAAGTCTTCCTGGTTTTTCTTAACGCTCGTATTCTACCTATACAGACACTGAATAATTTACCAGACACCAAATCGATCATAGGAATTATAGATCACCTGGGAACCTACAACCGGGATAAAGTATCCTATATGGTAAGTATCCAGGATAACCAAGAATCCTAATCCATTCAAAAATCTAAACATCTAAGCCATATTTCGTGGTCTCTTACTTGGAATAATACAATTAGGTTTATTTTGAGTACTTCGAACACACATGATATTTGCATTTATTATGAAGTCAAAGTAATAGGAATTACAAATCCTACTAATCCTGCAGTACCCGACCACTACCAACCGGGACGGCCGGACGGCCCGCTAGCCGCTCTGCGGCTATTTTAATATAATCTCTGATATCTTTTAAAATATTCATTTTAATGATATGCTCTAAAGGGCAATTTTGATCTACATGAAATGCACAACATATTTAATGTATTTAATTGGATAAGGATTAATGCTGTATTACTTAAAATCGCTTCGTAAATAACCCATTATTTCTCGTAAAAAGTAAAGGATAAAAAATTGGTTATTGTGGGTTATCCCTAAGAGATAGACGTATACCATCGCGGATTTTTTACAGACCTTTTTAAGGTGTACAATACTGTAGTACATTATTTTGATCTATTTCGTGGGGTTCAGCCAGCGTTCGCAATGTAAGCGCAAAAAAATGAGTTTATTTATGACATCACATTATAAATCTCTAAAATTACACAGGCCCACAAAAAAAAGTACCCTGCGCGAAAGACCAGACCACCTGAACTTTATGTTTTCGGGGTCGCTGAGTCCGAATATGGTGCCAGAATAGCAAAGTTGGTTCGCGTTTTTTCAGAAAGCAGCAATAATGCTGAAAATTTAAGTTTTTTTATGTTGTTAAAAAACGCGAAATTCCAATGTGTAATGAAATATATTATACAAAAATGTCTCGCTGAATCAAATCTTTACTTAAAGTTAGAATCACCAATTGATTTCATATTTTCTCATCATAGAGGGAAAATGCTGAAAATATCGGATATTTGTCATTACACAGTATAAGATCGTTGAAAATGCAAAAGTATCAGTAGTTGTGAATAAAACCATTCAGAATATATTTTCTAGATCTACTGAATTCATATTTAAAGTCAGAATTGTCATTTTTTTTCTGATGACATTATGAGAGATATGTTGAAAAAATATTTTCAACGATCTGTTACTAAGCCGACCCCGTTTGTCTTTTTAAAAAAAACACAATAATTCTACTGGAACCACTTTATTTCACCACGGTATAAAATACAGACACAGAAGTTCTTAGGAACTTATATTTTGATAATGTCTCTCTTAATTGCTCCTTTAATTTGGCACATTAGTTTACGCGACGGCGGCGTCCAGAATCTAACTGAATAAATTAAACATATTATTTCTATTCACTGGGTAAAAATGCAACATCAGTGCTTTAATAAAGGAAAAGTACACGGTTTGTAAGTAAAAGCTGAGTTAGGCTTTATTGCCTTGTAATAAGGGTTATAACAGATCGTATACTGTGTAATGACAAATATC
The DNA here is from genome assembly GCA_947507805.1 of Aporophyla nigra. Lineage (NCBI taxonomy): Eukaryota > Metazoa > Arthropoda > Insecta > Lepidoptera > Noctuidae > Aporophyla > Aporophyla nigra. The sequence continues at coordinate 7,633,767 of OX382305.1, forward strand.
AGATATTTTCAGCATTTTTCCTTTATGATGAGAAAATACGAAATCAATTGGTGATTGTAACTTTAAGTAAAGACTTGATTCAGCGAGACATTTTTTGTATGATTTATTTCATTGCACATTGGAATTTCGCGTTTTTTTTAACAACATAAAAAAACTTAAATTTTACGGTTACGGTTACGGTTAAATATCATTTATTTCTCAAAGAATTACATAATCACTTAATGAGAAACAAAGTTTTAATAATAACATATAGGTAAACATTAAGAAAGTGCAGAGTGCTCGTCATGCAGTTAGCCAGTAATACAATTGGTTGTTTTAATAAATCTGATAAGTCTTGTGGGTACATCGAAAATTCTCATTAGGCGCGCATCGTTCTACCCATGGAGCGCGCTATCCTTATCAGTTACTGTTATAAAGAACCGTGCACACTATGCAATACTAGACAATAATAATTTAATATTTTATTGAAACGAAGTTCTTTATCGCGCGTTGTGAAAGGGGGCTAGACGGAAAAAATTCTTACGAAAAGTTGTCACGACACTTTTTAACCGACTTCAAAAAAAGGACAGGGTTTCTCAATTCGACTGTATATATTTTGTTGTTTGTATTTGTTTGTATATTGTTGTTTTTTTTTTGTGAGTAGAGAGAGACAGGGAGAGAGGGAGAGAGAGAGGGAGAGGGAGAGAGAGAGACAGAGAGAGAGAGAGAGAGAGAGACAGAATATTTTTGTTGAGTGTATACAGGTTTTTTGTACATAATAAATAATTAAAAAAATTATAAAAATTATGAATCCTGGAAAGGAACTTCGTTCCATCCGGGTGTCCCTTGACACCTCTAAAGTTTTTTTTATTTACGTTGGAGCCGTTGAAGATGTGTTTCTTTAACATTTTTTTAAAATATAAGTTAGTTTTAGCTTCTTTAATATTTTTTGGTAGTGAATTGTATAGTTGCACTCCTTCGTATTTAATATTTCTCTTTCCATGCTTTGTTCTAGGTTTGTGTAAGAGTACTAGGTCATTTGCCCGACGTGATGATCGTGTTTGCACTTCGTTATTTCTTTTATATGTAATTTCTGTGTGTATTTCTTTTGTTAGGATTTTTCTTATTAATATACAGGTATTACATTATGTGTTTTGGTGATGTTAAATAGTTTAGTGTCGTTATAGATTTTATTTGTGGATGTTAATTTTCAGCATTATTGCTGATTTCTGAAAAAACGCGAACCAACTTCGCTATTCTGGCACCATATTCGGACTCAGCGACCCCGAAAACATAAAGTTCAGGTGGTCTGGTCTTTCGAGCAGGGTATTTTTTTTTTTTTGTGGGCCTGTGTTATCTTCGTTCCTTTACTATATTATGCATGTTATATACATAATAAACCTTCCTCTTGAATTATTCTAAAAAAACTCGCATCAAAATCCGTTGCGTAGTTTTAAAGATATAAGCATACATAGGGACAGACAGACAGCGACGTGTCGTGATCTATACAAATAAATATAATTTTATAATATTTAATGATGAACTACGCGCGGTACTGGACAGTACTTTTCTAAAATAAAAGTAGCCTAAGTTACTCCTTGTTATATCTGAACAGCTATCTGCCAGTGAAAGTCCCGTCAAAATCAGTCCAGCTATTTCAGAGATTAGCCGGAAAAAACAAACAGCCAGACAAAAATTTAAAAAAATATTGTTTTGGTATATGTACCGTGTATACATCCATATACACTTAGTAAAAAGTGGTTATGTTAATATTACAAACAGACACTCCAATTATATTTATTTGTAGTATACATCGCGGGCGAAGTTGCTGGCAAAAGCAAGGTTGAAATATTTGATTTAACTTCGATTCTTCTTTAGCTGCTATTTTCAGGTCATCAACCAATCTGGCTTGCAAACCGTGTATAATCCTGTCTATATCTACTTCTTATAAATTATAATGGGAACTAGGTCCTTACCTTCAAGTTACTGAATCCTACTACGCTGTCGACCTTGCGGATGTCTTCCTTTTTGTATCCAGTGGCTACTGATCGCCGGTACATGCTGTCCAGGCCGTTGAGGACACCTTGGTAGATTTTTATTTGCTGCCAATTAAAATAGGGATAGTTTAGAAATATTTTAAGGCGACACAAAATTTGCTTATCACAAGAGAGTCGGGCGTAAGTAAAGTTACCTTAAAAAGTTTGGGAAACTAAATCATTATTCAGAGTATTATTAGCTTTGAATAAAGATTAAGCTTTAAAACATTTTTGCATCCCCTTCTCTTAAAAAAGTATATCTTTTTAAAGGCTCGTTCAGACTAGCGCGACGCGACATCGCGCGCGAATCAGCGATCTAAATCCGTAGACGGTAGAACAATTTCTATGACTGTGTCGCGGCGCGACAGGTCGCCCTTGTGTATATTATGCTATGAAAACAAAATAAGTTCCATTTCAAAACATATCCACATTCATGTGTTTGTTACTTTTGTGTTCATAGAATATCTTATAGGAAACCCCGACCTCAGCCTGGTGAAGCCGAGAATGGCCTGTCACTGTTCATGACGCATGCTGCTTCTATCTAGATACCCAACAAATTTCAGAGGGCTCTTCTCCCACATATTCTAATTCCTGTTATTAACAGAATGCACTATTAAATCACATTTCATAATATTAGAAATATCGACAGCTTTCATACCAGGTATTCGGCAGACTGGAAGGTAAACGAGGGCAATGTAATACTGTCGGCATTCAGAAGTCGTATTCTGGTAGCTATTGCCTGGATGGACTTGTCTGTGAACTCTTCTAGAGCTGTTCCCTTTTCCTTATCGTACTTTCTAAAAGAAAATAACCGTTTAAGTTCATACAGCTAAACCGTGTTTTACCAAATTATTAGAATTGAGATTATTAAAAGTTTTAGAATCTTTATGTAAACAATTTAATACCAAGAACAAGTTATAGAAAAAAACTTTAGAGGTGTCAAGGGACACTCGAATGGAACGAAGTTCCTTTCCAGGATTCATAATAGTTATAATTTTTTAATTATTTATTATGTACAAAAAACCGGTATACACTCAACAAAAATATTCTCTCTCTCTCCCTATCTCCTCTCTCCCTCTCTCCCTATCTCCTCTCTCTCTCCCTCTCTCTCTACGTCTCTCTCCCTCTCCCCCCCTCTTCACCGCTCTCCCTCTCCGTCTCTCTCTCTCTCCCTCGCCCCCTCTCCCCCTCTCTCCCTCTCCCCCCTCCCCCCTCACCCCTCTCCCCCTCTCCCCCTCTCTACTCACAACAAAAAAAAAACAACACCATACAAAATATATACGGTCGAATTGAGAAACCTCGTCCTTTTTTTGAAGTAGGCGTGACAATTTTTCGTAAGAATTTTTTCCGTCTAGCTTCTAGCCGTCTTTCACAACGCGCGATAAGGAACTTCGTTCCAATATTTTTCAAAGTTTTCAGTCGACATCGTTTTAAAGTCAGTGGTCTTTTACTCGACTTTGACATTAGTCAGACTGTTGAGAAAAATAATAGTACAATTAAATCATAATTTTGATAATTTCAGCCGAAAGACATCCACTGCTGGATGTAGGCCTCCACCAATTTGGGGGGTTTGCCATAATCGCTACCCCAGGTTTAGCGATAGCAGTATAGTGGTTAAATGCATAGAGAATGCCGCTGCCCATTCTCTGGTAAGTCCATTAGTCGCCTCTCACGAAACCGATAGGTAGAGATGGGATGGTGCTATTCTTAACGTTCGGCACCGTATGAAACACTATTGAATACACTTTTCCAAAATATCATAAAGAGTGACGCCCACTAAGTAAAAGAAAAGTTAATAAGCATACGCTAGTTCTTTCATATTTGGTATTCCATCCATGTCCGCGTAGATCATGTAGTCATTGAAGTAATCTTTTATCCATTTGTCCAGATCTACTTTCAGTCTAGACAGGAAGCTGCCTGTAAACATATCCTTTTTTGAGTTTATTTTTCGAGACGGAGGACTGTTTTTACTGCCCCATGGTACAATTTTCTTATAAGGGGTATTTTCCGATAATCGTTATTTCCTTTCTGATATTTTGGGATTCTATTTTTTCCTTATGTCATTTGTGTTCAATTTAATGTTGCTAGACAACCAAACAGATTTTTGTAATTTAACCTAATTTTATGATTGTATGTGTAACCACTAGAATTGACCGATTAGAGATGCCAGCACAACGATTATTTAAATAAATATCGTTAAAACAAAAGGTATTAGATAATATTTAAAAATGTATAGTTACCCAAGTTTTTCTTCTCTACTCTTATTGTCGAATTTTCAATAGCTTGGTTAATATACTGTAATTGAAAATGCAGTTGTTAAAAATTCACTCAGAAATAATTGTGAAGAACAAATAGCCATTATGTTAAAAAAAATGTTATAAAGAATTAATTAAAAAAAAATGTTTGGTAAAAAATAGAAGAGTTAAGGATTACCATCATCAGGATATCGTCGACGAATATCTCTGAGCTGACCAGTTCAATCAAGAGTCTGTTTTTGATTAACCTGTACCGGCCTTCCATCTTGTATTTTACGTCTCTTAACAGAAATCTAAAATACAAAAATAACTTTTAAATGGATGATGCTAAAGCCTGAAAAATGTAGGTTTAGTTTATGATAGGCGTATAGTGTTTTATTTCAAGTAAAGTTTATATGCATGCAACCATTGTTTTTCATTCTAAGTGAATAATTGTATTCTGCTTTGCAGAGGTCATGTTTTAAAAATAAGCAACCGGCCTCAAAAATATAAACACAACAAAGTGAAAATCTCAGGAATGACTGGTCCGAATTGAACAATTCTTATTGTGTTGGATAGCCTATTTATTGAGGAAGGCTATAGGCTATATAACATCACGCTACAATCAAAAGGAGCGGAGCAGCAACGAAAAATGGACGAAAATTGGCAGGCAATTCGATGCGACGGGAAGAGTCACGGGAGCAAAAAATTTAAAAACAAACAAATTTAAAAACAAACATTTAAAAAATACGACGGAATTGAGAAAAACGGAGGCTCTTTTTTTGTGAAGTCGCATCAAAATCAAATACTGGGACAAAGACCATGCCAAACAAAGCATAATTATATTTTTTTTTGTTCTATGAGCCAATACTTACTCAACTTCTCCGAAAGTGGGAACATACATGAAGAGGGACGGATCATTTCCACTGTTCATTGACCGTTCGTAGGCTCCCTTTAGATGCAGGTCGTTCAGCGCCAGGTCGATCCTCACCATCATGTTGGCGAGATCATTGTGCAACCAATCCACGCGGAAATATGTGTTGTTCCGAAGCTTCATTCGATGGAAGAACCTGAATAGGAGTTGAGTAGTAAGAAAAACTATGCCTTTATCCTTTGCAAGGGTTTGTAGAGCCGTATGTGTAGTTAAAACACAGATTTTGGCGGTACCTAGGCCTTCTAGTAACTTAGTTACGTGAATCGGTTGCTGGATTTAACCCGATGCTTAGCAAGACAAAATGTTTTTACCCTATTTACTGAACAATCCTATAGAACTTAAATGACGGAGCCAATATTAATAAATCTATAAATATTAGTAGTCGAAAATATAAGTAATGGAAACACCGGGAGGGGATGCCTTAGGAAGACATAATATTGGTGATGTTCTTCAGAAAGGTCAGGTGCGTAGTACTCGCAACCGGCGTGTGTGTATGACCAATTGTATGAACCTAAACGAGGCAAAAGGAGTGTGTAGAGATCGTAGCAGGTGGCGTTCCGTGGTTTCTGCCTACCCCCATGGGAAAAAGGCGTGATTGTATGTATGTATGTATGTATATTAGTAGTCGCTCTAGTTTTAAGTTTTTAAACCCTGGAGGCCTTAATTTATTAGGTAGCCACAGGCAAGTCCGGTTAAGCAGCCGACAACCTCATAGGTTACCTTAAGAAATTACATTCTCAAAAAAACAATATTTTGTTGGTCTATATTTTTTAAGGCTTGTAAACTGGATATGAAAACTCACAGGAGTGATTCGGGCATCCTCAGAATACAATAGCCGCCGAGGTTCATCCCCGAGGGTATCATCCACGTCTGGGCACGATGCGCGTTCGACTCCCGGAGTGCCACCCCTCTTGATTGTATGAAGCCCTGTATCGAAAATCCAACTACTGAAAAATCACACTCTAAAAAGTAAGAAATAAGAAAATATTCTCATCTGAAATCCGTGATCGTATGCCACTTTACCCTAAAGCTTATGATCGCTTATTACTGTTAGAACGTATTGTTTAGGTGACATACGACTACGGCTTTCATTTCATTCTGGATATGGCGCTCTCTCTCTAGAGAGCTCACTTGTATAGTTTTTTTTATTATCCATTTTGGGTATCAAATGAAACAACCCACTTAGCACATTCTGAAATACACAGAATAATTATAACTACAAAATAATTTAAATAACAAAAAACTAAAATCCAACTACTGAAAAATTACTCTATTAAAAGTATGATACATAAAAATATTCTCATCTGAAAGCTGTGGTCGGATGCCACCTTTTTTTTAACGTGGTGAAATGCTTATACATACTGTGCTATCACGGGGACATAGCGCAGTTATGTAGGACTCTAACTTAATATAACTCTATGGTGTCCTCCTACACCGCTTAGGGCGCGAACACGGGCACCCAAAAGCATTATTCCGCTAACCCGCCGCGGCTGTCGATCGCCGGACCCACCTCTGGGGGATACCCCCCATCCACGGTGCGGATGAACATATAGCACGCCGTGACCATCCCGGGGACCAATTAGCACATGGGCGCCAGATGACCCTGCCGTGAGTGTCACGCCGGCACGTTGAGTTCCAGAAAAAGTTCGGCTTTGTAGATTATCGTTTCTGTCACTCACACCTGTGTGTCGGCTACCTCAAACCGACCCCGGTCACCGCACTATATCCTACAACTGGAATAGCCCCTTCACAAGTCCGAGGAGAAGTTGCAAGCGTAGTGGAGGAACACAAAAAGGATTTTGACTCTAAACATCCTCTATTTAGCGCTCAACTACCAACAAAAGCTACGAAGCAGTCCAGTTTCTAAAAAAACTATAGTGTCAGGTAACGCGCTATGTACCACCAGACGAGCATCTTCCTGCTGGGTGTAATCTTCCGTGATCCACTTGCAATTCTCGAACCGTCTCTGGACCCAAGTGGGAAGGTAGTCGAATATTGACGTAACTGACTCAGTTAAGTAGGGCTACCTCAACGTAACGGCAGCTGTATGCGAATGTGGATCACTTAAACTATGCTCCACCTCCTGTCGGCCCTCTGGGCCCCAAAACATGTAGCCAAAGGTACATTTGTACTGCCACTGATAACGCCGTGGAAGTGGCGAAGTAATGGGCCAACAAAATTTTAATAACTGTCGTGCCAGCGATGCGAAGAAGAAGGTCTCGTCCTAAAACATGAAGTGTCAAAAGTACATATATGTACTTACATCAATCATTGTGTTATCAAAATCGTTTTCCTTCAGCGATTCCTGTATTTGCTCCCGAACATTGGCATAGCGGGCTGTAAATTAGAAATAGCTGTAGAGTTGAGAAGAATGAAAGTTTATGTATAAGTATAAGATGTGTTTATTAATGACTAGCGACCTGATTCGCAAAGCTTTTATTGAAAAAGCATTATGTATCCCATCCACCCCGGTCGACCCGCCCCGTTAACGGGGCAGTTGGGAAAAATTGTGCCATCGACCCCGGTTGAGCCGACCCTGTCGTTTAACGGGGTGGATGGCACAGATCTAGTCGCAACTACCCCGGTGTATTTCTAACGAAGCGGACAGCACAGATTGAGTAGCATACGCGCCGCATAGAAGAAAGTACTTATGTTCCAGTATTTGTTTCTTGGTGCTTACTAGTAATGAACATGTTGGTCTCTAATTTTAGATGTAAAAAGTAATAAAAATTCAATTAAAAATAGTAACATAACATTTTCGAGAATATTAAATATTATAATTACACTTCATATTTATTTTTATACCAATAACTAGCTGACCCAGCGAACTTCCTACCGCCTCAGAATCAATTAATTGTACTTTGAAGGCATAAAGCGTTTTCTAGCAGACATTCCTTTGTTAGGTAAGCTCCTGCCAAATTATGATGACCTAGTACGTCGAAGGCATAAAGCGTTTTCTAGCTGACACTCCTTTGTCTGATAAGCTACAGCCAAGTTATGACTACCTGGTACTTCGAAGGCATACAGCGTTTTCTAGCTGACACTCCTATGTTTAGCAAACTCCTACCCAGTTATGACAACCTGGTACTTCGGAGGCATAAGGCGTGTTCTAGCTGACACAACGGGTTAGGTGAGCTCCTATAGAGTTATGACCACCTGGTACTTCAAAGACACAAAGTGTTTTCTAGCTGACATACAAAATGTGTAAAAAAATGAAAAATCTCTTTAAACACTACCGGGGCGTATGCTACTCAATCTGTGCTGTCCGCTTTATTAAAAACACACCGGGGTAGATGAGACTAAATCTGTGTCATCCACCCCGTTAAACGACCGAGTCGACACTACCGGGGTCGATGCAACAATTTTTCCCAACCACCCCGTTAACGGGACGGGACGACCGGGGTGGATGGGATACACTCAGATTTATTTATCATATGAAGGTTTAATAACAATATAATTCTCTGAATGGCAGTCAATACGTAAGTAAGTATCAAAATTCGTTAGGTAGTTTATAAGAACAACGCTATCACACAGACAGAAACAAAAACCAACTTCTATTTATAATTATGAAAAGATGTAAAACCTACAGTTAGAGAGTATGGTTTTGTAAATGAATGACTTTAAAATAGCGATGGCTCATTCGTAGATATTAAAGTGTCGAACGTGTCTCCCATTCGTAGACCTTTTCTCCCATTATATTTTAGTTTATTATAGTCTGTTAATGACGTGGGAAATCTGGGTGTCATCATGGATGATAAAGTTAACTTCAGAATTCCTATTGATAGAATCGTCACGAAAATCGTAAGGTTTCTTCGATTTAAGAGAAGCAGTAAAGGCTTGAAGCTGGCTTAAACTAAAATTGTGTTATAATGCCTTAGTTTGGAGCCGTCATGAACTTGCGAGCGTGTGGTGAAACCCGCATTATGCTATGCATTCACAAGCGTCGCAACCGGTCGTCACAAGCAAAGGTCGAAAGCATTCAGGGACCCTTCACGACACACCTAGCGTATATCTTCGGTAAAATATCTCCCTGCTGTCTATACAGAAATATGATAATGTAATAGTGATAGAATTATAGAACGTTACCATCAATTTCATCTAAAATCTTGAAGTGCTCCGGCGCGTTAAGAGTCATCCAGCAATTGGATGTTGGAACTTTCGAATCAAAATCAGTTTCGCCATTTTCATCACTGCCGTCGATCGCATTCTCTGTGAACAAGATAAAGAAATAGTAGAAGCAATGGTCTATTTAATCATTAAAATAATGGGCGTGCCTTAATATAGGGTAGTAGTGTAGTGGAAGTCAGTTGGTAGTTTTCAGTCAAAATATGATCTTATATCTGACATTTAGAAGGACATTAAAGATGGATCTCAGTGTTTCATTTATCTTTCCAGTATGTAGCTGTTTACTGGCCGTACCGTAAATTTGTATGCCATAGGTCCATATTAATTTCAAGATGGCTTTATAAGCTGTCTACTTGCTGTGTGTACTCATTTGTTAGTGGCGTCACATTGACTAGTAGATACTGCGTAGTTTCAAACCCAGTTTCATCCGCTTTATCCACATGTGATTTTGCCATGTCAGCCTTAAGTGAATGCCTAAGTGTTTTGGCATCTTGCGGGATTTCTTTATTGTTCAGTATAATGAGCAGTCACATGTAGTCACACTCCTGAGAGTAAAGGTCACATCTGTTGAATTTCGTTCATCTTGCCTTTCAATCTAAGCCATTCTTGAATTTTCTCAAGGTGGTGGTGAAGGTTTCTCGATGCAGTAGCTGGTTTCGTGTGAGTAAATAGTAAAGCTGTATCGTCTGCAAAATTAACAACCGTCGTCTTGTTTGCTGTTGGTAGGTCAGCAGTATGCATATATGGTGTAAATAATCGGTCCCAATACAATTGCTTGTGGTACTCCTGATTTGATCTCATGCAACTAGGAAAGTTCTTTATGGAACTTTATCCGAGATAATGTCGTCTATTTCTTTATATACATGCAAAAAGGTATTCAATTCATGTCCACCAATATCATAAGGTCTATTCTCGTAATTAAAAATATTCAAAATCTAGCCGCAGTCTCATCTCGGCGACAATCAAATGTTAAAAACTTGTTAGAAATGTATGGAAACTCGAGTTATTTTTGACAGAATGAAACTGAGATCACACTGTCAACGTTCTTAAAATTACTAGAATTGCCCCTGAGATGATTCTCTTACTGTTAAAGATATTTGCAAGTCGCTTTTCATATAAATCATCTTGAATAACTGTTTACTGCTCGGGTTGTTGCGCGAGGCTTCTGAAAGATCGATGCCCTGGGCGGTTGTCCAACTTACCTGACTGAATCAATATATGGATGGATTCTAGTAATTTTTGAGATAATGTTCTAAACTGAGCTGACCCCGAGTATCAGGGGACAACGGTAGGATGATGATGATGACGATGATTGTGAGATGGGGAAATATAAGTGTTTGTGTGTGTTTGTACCTTTTTCCTCAGACTCGTCCTTGTACTCGTCTTCATTTGAGCATAACACTATATTATAGAGACAAAGCAAAAAGTATATTAGAAATACGTCTTTCATATTATATTATATCTTTACTAGCTCCAAAGTATTATTATTTCTCCCTTCGTTGTTCAAATCATTTAGTTTTCTTATCTGCTACGACTTTCCTTCAGTCATAAATCAGTCATACCAATTAAAATTTTTCGTAATTTTATCATTTAATTTCCAACGACCATTATTATAAAAGATTCGTGAAATACACAACAATTTACATAAGAGTAAACGTTGGACATGTATGTCTGCTTTTCGTATTTGCAACCAATTGAGAGGATAACTGAAAAATTATCTTAATAATGATCTTTGGTAATTTTACTATAGAAAACTTACTTACTTTTTCCCCAAGCGAAAAAAAAAACTTAAAGTGTCCGTCAGCAGATTCAGGAAGATATAGGAGAACCGTAGGAAACCTATTGAACATGCAATAGTGACAGTAACTAAATACATAAACTGGTTTCTTTTTCCCGTGGAGGTCCACGGGAAAAGAGAGGGCAGAAACAACAGAAAGTTGCTCCGATCGGTTACGTAAGTGAACGAGATGATTTCACCCGATAAAAGTTTTATAAATGATTTATTCAGGTTAAAGTAGGTTTACACAAACACTTTTATACGTCAATTTTCTAAAACTAGACGAAGAAAGATTTATAATCTAAATTGGAAAAATAAAATCTTGGCCATTGCTACTGCACTCACCTTTATTGGCGATTACAGACACGAAGATTTTGACGCGGCGCAGATAGAACCAAATTTGGTGGTAATTACCCTCAATATGAGTAAAAAAAAATCTGCTTTACTCTACGCCATAAACACCCGCAGAACTCATGTTCCCTAATTGGTCCGTAGCTAGTTCTTGTCATAAATTCACCCTGGCGTATGGGTGAGTTCAAATGCCTCGGGGTGACTCTTTATGGCAATTTTGCATTCTCAATCTACATAACTCTACTGACAACTAGGCTTGGGAAAACTAATAATTGTGTCATGTGCCAGGTGTCATACTGATTAGAGGCTATATTGTTTTTTCACCGGGGGTACGGAGATCAACTTTTTGTTACTTTTGAGGTTCCAAAAGAAACAGAAAGCTCGTCCCTCATGTGATCATATGTGGTTTGCCAAAATTTGGAGTTGGTGGTCACTAACTCCCAGTTCCTCTAAATTCAACCTTAGGTTGGGAATAGAAATCGTGTCGAAAGCTTTTTTAAGATCTGAAGAAAATGACATTGGTACCGATTCCCTTGTTCACAAACTAAACTAAATTTAAGTTCAGTGCATCTTTTTCATTGTATTTCATTAAGAAGAGGACAAAAGAAAAATTTTAGTTTAGTCCTGTCAAATTAATCAGCGCCTGTCACTACTCAAAATCAAAATCAAAATCAAAAGTCATTTATTCAAACTAGGCTGAGAGTCAGCACTTTTTGAACGTCAAAGTCACATAAGACAGTCCCCCCAAAACGCCCGCCCTTCGACACTTCCTAGTGCTTTGGCTGGGAAGAAGAAGTGGCGGAACAAACTCCCCAGCAGCACTGCTGTCTGTTAAGTTAGAAGAACTTGATTCTATACAATATTGTATAAGTTATTAATATAATAAAACAAAACATACATTATTCGCCATATGTCAGCTAGCACACGCCATTATACCAACAAAACATTGATAACTAAACTCAAGCTGAAATGAATAATGAAACAAGAATCGTAAACTGAATTTAAAACCTTACTAAAGCCTCCAGGCATAAAGGGCGTGCCCGCTTACATATACAACGATGCAAATGATACATAGACACAACAAATGAAATTAAAAAAAAAAAAAAAAAAAAACAAAAGCAGTTAAATAAAAAATAAATAAAAAAACAATTATATGAACTACCCATATAAACTGTCAGTGTGTGAGTTACAGTAATTACAGAATGTAAAACAGTGTCATAGAAGAAAAAATAAATATTATCTACACAATTAAGTTAGCAACTAGTTTGATAAACTCTAAGACTGCCCTATGGAGCGAGACCAGCATGTTTCCAAGCGTTCTTATCTTGAATGTAGTCCTCTAATTTGTAACAAGCTCGTTTACAAAGTGTACTTTTAAAATGACTTTTAAACCTCCCTTCATTTAATTGCAATATATCAGAAGGTATTTTGTTGTAACATTTAACACAGTACCCCATAAAAGATGTATGTACTTTTGCTAATCTGAAAAATGGTTGATCTATCTTGTCTTTATTTCTAGTATTAAAATTATGTCTATCGCTTATTTTATATCTTTAGCTCCATACAAGTTTAGACGTGATTAAAAACTTGCCAACTAAAATTACGTCAATTTACGTCAAGCGCTGATTAATTTGACAGGACTAAACTAAAATTTATCTTCTGTCCTTTCCTTAATGAAATAGAAAGAAAAAGATGTACTGAACTTAAATTTAGTTTAGTTTGTGAATAAGGGAATCGGCCCCACTGCCATTTTTATACATCAATGTTTTGAAAATGTGACCCGTTGACCCGAAATTTAAAACAGCGTCGACTTATTTCGTTAGAACCCAGATTGATTAGGAGACAAAAGCTTTTGCTCAAGGTATATATGAGTCTCTTGTGTATAATGCTTTCTCGGATTTTATATATTGAAGATAAGACAGCAATGAGACGGTAATTATAAACACAGTTTATATTTCCTGCTCTATGTATAAAATGCACAATAGCTTTTCAACCCCCGGCGCAAAGAGACCCCTGTTATAAGTTTAGCGTGTATGTCTGTAGTATCGCATCTCGCATATCAACTGGCACCACCACACCCACATCCACATCTTCTCTCATACACACATCCACATCACCTTCACACATCACACACCACACACACTACACACCTCACACACCCGCCACATATCACACGAAAATAGTGTACTACTCTAATTTTCATATAACAAAAATGTATCTCCAAAAATAATAATAAGTTAGTTTTGTAAGTTTCAAAAATAGCCAAAGCCATGGAAGTGCGGAGTCTCCTAACACAGGCGTTATCATGCTTAAAAGGAGGCTCCAATCATAAACTAATGTATACTAGTTTGTATTGAAATAAACATTTTGTATTTGTTGATATAATAATTAGCGGCTTGATTAGCATCAGTAGATTCACAGATTCGTTGGAAATCCATGCTATTAATTTCAGTCTAAAGAGTTCTAATTGACTCTTGAAAAGTTTTTTTTTTGGATGGTAAATCATCGAATAACTTCTCCCGCTCTGGGCGGAGTGAGACGGCGTGTCAGACTTTTACTGTCTAAAACCCACCCGTTCTTCTTCAGTTGTCCTTATGCCAGGGCCACGGTATCTACACCTTAAATGTTTAAGGTAACTCTTTCGAACGAATCTCGCGACCCTGGCAGGCATCGGTCTTAGCAGACCCCTTCAGTATTGCTGACATCTCTTTGAGGCGCGCGTGGAACACTACACGCTATCGGCCCGAGCCTAGTCCTTACCGGGCGGCGAGCTACCCATTGTTCGCCGCCCGCAAGCTCGCGCCTGCGGTCGCCGGGAGTCCGCTATCGACTTCTGATTTTGAAAAGGTTTGACACCACTATTCAAATGTTTACTTACTGAGACAAAACAAGACTGAATTATGGTCTGCCATACAAGAATCAATTACTACTGTGAGCGCTAGTGAGTTCATTTTGAATATGACTTTGTCCAGGTAAGTGTAGAAGACCATGCATAGTTATCAAGTTGACATAGTCGGATATGCGATCACGGTTAAGTTTACTCCTGATCTTGAAGTTTACGTTTCCAAGAAAAGCTATATTTTTATATAACGAGAGATCAATCAAAAGAGAAATCAAAGATTGTAAGAAGTTACTAGACATGTAGAGAGTGACCGGCAAATGCATATTAAGGCTTTCTCTGTGCCGGTCGTCTGTCGATTTGCGTCCATAAGACCAGGTTCCACGACAGAGCTTATATTATTAACATTTTTTTTTTTTGGGTGGGAAATCATCAAATCATTTTTTTCGGTCTGGGTGGAGCGGGAGGGCGTGTCAGACTTTTACTGACTAAAACCCACCCGTGTTCGTTCAGTTGCATGTGCCAGGGCCACGGTAATTCTTTCCAACAAATCCGCAACCCTGGCTGGCATATACAAGCTGACTCCAGAATTCTGATTTTTAAGGTAAGTGTTGTAGTAGTGCGAGTAATTTTCGATCGACGGAACGACAGTTTCAGATCTTAGCCAATACTTCGTCAAAATGCTAATATCAAATCCAAGGTTGATTTACATTTATATAAGTGTTAGAAAATATGATTTAAGAGTTGGTGTCGAAGCTACAAGCCACGGTTTAGCATCGTCAACATGTCGCCATTTTTCGGCAATGCGTTTGAGGAATATGGGTAAGTGTAATATAATGTTTGGGAGTTCAGGCCTAAGGAAAAGCATTTTGTTTTTGGAACGCGAACGTTGATTCTGTTTACGGCGCGGAGTCATAGTGCCATATTTTTTATTTAGGTATGAGTACGCCATCTAAATGTAATTGTTAATTTTGGGTAAATCTCGGTCAGCCCACGAAATAAAAAATCTTGGTATTAGTTTAGTTTATTGTTTTGTATTCTTTTCTTGCTTTTTTCTTTATATTTTTTTAGTTTTGTCTCATTTTTTTTTATTACACTTCTATTTGATTGTTTCATTTGTGATTTCGGATACTTCGATGCACGCTGTACGTCGGTCTCACCCCTTAACGCTTCTTCACTTTTCGAATTGTGCAAATTCCAAAATCTTTCTCGTGCTGTTAGTCTCTTATCTTTAATTTGACCTGGTACGAATGGTACTGAAAAATAAATATTTAATTAATTATCAGTCTATATTGTTCCCACTGTTGGGACACAAGCCTCCTCTCGGTGAGAGGGAGTGGGCCGGAATCTACCACGCGGGCCCAGTGCGGGTTGGTAGATGTCACATGTCTTCGAATTTTTGGTTCTAAGACATCGTTTCCTCACGATGTTTTCCTTCACCGTTTTGAGAGCAGTGGTGATAAAATTATTAACACAAAGTAATGCGCCTGCCTGGGTTCGAACCCACGACCACGGACTCGTAAGTCGGGGCCATTACCACTGGGCCACCACTGCTCTCATATCTTCAATATTTAATTAAAGTTGTGTATTGTTGGTGCCATACATCCTTGTATGGGTTGTATTCGTTTGTTTACTAAAATCTGCAATAAGTTTGACCTCGATAACTTGGGGTCGAACTGTGTTGTATTCCAGTTACACTTCATCACTTTTAGAGTTATTTTACATTTTGTCTGCTTTTTTTATTATTAACTGAAAATTGCTAGATATCTTCTTCTGGGAGAAATGAATGCTTTTCTGATAGCATGTCACCTTTGTAACACACACCATAACAAATGAATGAGTCCTCCGAAAACAGAAAAATAAACAATTAACTTCGAAATAGCAAAACGTTGCATAAGTTAATCATCGTGATTTAGAAATATCTTGATACTACTATTGCTTATTGAGGCTGATCTGTTTAAATACGCACAACATAAATTACAGGCACAACTTTCTTGTTTTATTATCTTAATAAAATGGTTTAGCTAAGTCATATTTTTTATGCAAAACGTTTTTGTTCTGTTCCAACGAAGGGTGAGTGGGAAGATTTATATACATGCACCTTGAAGTAACTACAAACTGTTTCTGAGTAGCAGAAAATCCGCAAGTACCCCTACCTAAGTCGGTATGTAGCAATGAAAGTGTGAAATTTGCTTACCGCAGCGAGGTAGAGATTTTAGCATTACTACGCTGTGAATCAGCGTATTGGACATGATAGCCACGATCTTGTGCTCCAGCAGGTGCTTAAAGTTCGCTATCATTACCTTTGCGGCACCTTCCATTGTCAGGGATTCTGGCCTAGAAAAAAAGGATGAAAAATAACACAATGTACACGGAACGAGGCGAAACCTAGGTTGCTACTTAGGTATTACCTATTTTTGATCTTACAACATATTCGCGGTTTGTTGGTCAACAGCTTGCCTTACAGGCAATACTTATATTATTTGCTCTTAAGCACATTATACAACACATAAATCTCGGTTTTTGAACATAAATCTTGCCAGGGGACAACCAAACACAATGTTGATTTACAGTGAGCTTTTTGGTAAACATTAACAGAGATAGAATCAAAGCTAACAAAAGACAGCATGGAGCAACTAAGTAGGTTTTGACATAAATTTCAGTATAATTATGTCAAGGTGTCGATTAGTGCTCATTTACACGAGCGGCAAGCGCCAACGGCTGAGGCAACTACAGCCGTCGACACATAGTCGATATAAATAAATAAATAAGTAATAATTTGATTTTACTTCATTTGGTCCAGAAACTCGATATCCAAGTCGACAGTTTCAGGGTCGGACACCATGGCCAGGGCCAGATGTGCCGTGAGCTCGTTAGCCGTCAGCGTCAGCACGCCCGACAGGGGTGGCAAACCCGTTGGTACCCATGCGTCGTACTTGTAAACCACCTGAAAAAAAGAGTGGGTTTACGTGATGACTCATTTATAGTTCAGCCAAGCGCAGTTCATTACTGGACGTTTATGTTTGCTATGAATAAACGCACACTACAGCGGAGCGAATACGGCCTCTGTGATACGCATGAATCACGCTTTTTATCACAGGTTTTGTTCCCAAACTGTGATAAATATGTGTGCCTCAAGCCTATCTTAGTTCCTGCCAGGGTCACGAGATCTGTTCGAAAAAGTTACCGTAGCCCTGGCAGATAGGCAACTGAAGAAACAAGGGTGGGTTTTAGTCAGTAAAAGTCTGACACGCCCTCCCACTGCATCTAAAGTGGGAGACGTCATTTGATGCTTTACCACCCACAAAAAAAGCCTATATTAGTAGGTCGTGCTCGCCCCGCAGGCATGCAGCACCGCACTTTCTTAGTTGGAAAATGCGATGAGCCGCGGCCCCTTGTGGTTGAAATGAGCACTTGTCCTTGATCTACCTTAAAATCATTCATTCACTGACTTACAGCAAACGGCCTAAACCTCTGTCTAAAAGCATGAAATTTAACAAAACAATTCTATAAATACCTGGCAAAAAGAGCACTAAGGAATGATTTTTGAAAATGCCCCTCCTAAAGGAGTTAAATAAGGGTTGAAAGTTTCTATGGAAGTTCGTCATTTTTGCCCATGGGAAATCCCATCGGCCATACTGTTAATATATATAATATTTTACTACTATATAAATTAATACTGTAAAAATATTTTACTGTAACAAATACAAATACATAACAAACTGTACAAACAAACAGCCTTCCGTATCCATTCCGTCATACGAAACAGTAGTTTCCTGGTAGTGCCAGGAAACGACTGTTTGACTACGTTGAAACTAAACAGCTTACTATATTAAAAAGTATATGAGCCTACCTACCTTTAAATGGTTTTATTGAAATAATTGATATTGATATTAGGCCTTTGCCCAGCAAAGGAACAGTATAGGCAAAACAAAAAAAAAAAACTTGTTATTACAATTCCTCTCCAGCTGCAATTTTCAGGTAATAGATCAATCTGGCTTTCAAATCGTGTTTTTCAAATTCTGTCTGCAAACTCGGTTACTGGCTTACCTTCAAGTTACTGAACCCTACTACGCTGTCGACCTTGCGGACGTCTTCCTTTTTGTATCCGGTGGCTACTGATCGTCTGTATATGCTGTCCAGTCCGTTGAGATATCCTTGATAGAGTTTTACTTCCTGCCAATTAAATTATGGTTAGTTTTCAAATATTTAAGACGTTACAGAATTGCTTTTCATCATAGAGACGTGCGTTAAGTTACCTCAGAAAAAGTTTTAGGTACTTAATCATCGTTTATGTTATCATCATCATCATTTCAGCCGAAAGACGTCCACTGCTGGACAAAAGCCTCCCCCAAGCTCCGCCACTTCGACCGGTTTTGTGCTTCCCGCATCCAGCGGTTTCCTGCGGCCTTCACAAGGTCGATGTTATACACAAAAACCAATCTTTTTAGCACGTTCATTGCAGCTCTGTATATACCAAGCCTACCATGGTGCGGCATGATCTCCATGTTTCTCAGGCGCAATTATACCAAGGTGTGTTTGCAAGAAATGCTTGCAAACACACCTTGGTATAATTGGGCAAATACCCACATCATCATGTTTAAGGTTGAATATTTATATTGTAGATTATGCCACTTAAACGGCATTCAGACAGGCGCTTTACTATGTGTAAATTATTTCACCACCACTGTTCTCAACACGGTGAGGAAAAACATCGTGAAGAAATCAGCATGTCCTAGATCAAAAATTCGAAGACTTGTGACATCTACCAACCCGCACTGGGTCCGCAGTGGTGGATTACCTTACCCACGCCCTCTCATCGAGAGGAGGCCTGAGTCCTAGCAGAGGGAAAATTATAGGCTGATTATGTACAAAACATTCAGTTCTTTTAAATATTTTTAGAAATTAATGGAACAACGTGACGTCTAGATCTTTGTCTCGTTACAGATCTCGGTAGTGTTTAGTAGCATTATTTCTCTTTACTTATTCTGAGAAGATGAAAACATTTTATTACTTTCCCGATCTTTTCTTTTTCATACCTTGTCGATAAAACGTGCGCGCACGCACCTATACCAGGCCAAACAGAAAGATTTGCGAAAAAAAGTTTTTTTGTATGAGAGACTGGTCAGTTATAAACTATTATAAAAATAATGATTATTTATAAGTAAAAATAGGTACGTTCCAATTTCAAAATTTCCCCCCACATTTTTTGCGAGCTAATTAAATTATCGTGTCTCACTGGAAAATGGATTTGCGCCGGGAACATTTTCGCGTTATGATTTTTTACGATTTCAAGTGTTGCCTGAAACCGGAAGAATCATACGATAGACTTCAAATTGCATTCATGGATGAAGGTCCTTCCAAGGCAACTGTGTATCGTTGGTATAACGGGTTCAAACGTGGTTGACCAACTTTGGGGGCTGAAGAAAGAAGTGGTCGCCCGTTGACGGCTGTTACGGAGGAAAACGTGCTAGCAGTGAAAAATGTAATCCAAGACAATAGGCGAATTACGTATCAGGAGATTCAACACATAATGCAGATTGTATCGGGAAGCCTTCACGAGATTCTACACGTGCATCTTCGCGTGAGGAGGATAGTTTCACGCTGGGTGCCGCACAACCTCACCGATGCTCAGAAGCAGGCCCGGGTGGAATGGTGCCGTGATATGATAAACAAATTTGAAGCAGGCTCGTCTCGTCGTGTTTACGTCATTATTACAGGTGATGAGTCCTGGATTTATCAATACGATCCAGTAACGAAGCGCCAGTCGACGGTTTGGGTGTTTCAAAACGAATCAACGCCTACCAAAGTGAAGCGATCTAGAAGCGGGGGGAAGATTTTGATCGCGAGCTTTTTCAATTTGACTGCCTACTTGGTGTCAATCCCTTTACGGAACCAAAGAAGCATCAATGCCAAATGCTTGGCAGAAGTTTTCTCTGTTATGAGCCACAAGCGACCAAACACAGGGCTCCGCGAGCTACTGCTCCACCACGACAACGCGCCCACGTACACCGCGCTCAAAACGAGGGACTTCTTGGAAAGCACGCCAGTCAAACTTCTGGGTCACCCTTCTTACAGCCCTGACCTAGCACCGTGTGACTTCTTTTTATTCCCAAAAATTAAAAATCAGCTCAAAGGGATACAATTTTCGTCGCCGGAAGATGCGCTGTCAGCGTTCGAGCAGGCTGTAAACGATGTGTCTGCGGCAGACTGAGTGTCCCATGTATTTATATAGCATTTGCAAAAATAGAGCGCGCGTTGCGACCTCCACACAGTGCGATTGAGGTGCTTGTCCGTGTCAATATAGTTAGTTTAGTACTTCTCATCCCGCACAGAACGCAAAATATTATACTTCTGTGGGTCATGAACATTGTTCCATGCAATATTAGAAAACAATAAAAGTTTCAAAATATATTCATACATCAATATATTAGTCTCTTTTGTACTCCTGGCGTATCTTATAGAAAGTCGACACGGCAAGAACTATGAGCATTTGTGGCGTCGGCGTCGCACCCTGTTGTAGTTGAGAATGGTCTTTTACTATTCATGACCAGCCTCTATCAGCTTACCCTAATAAACTTCAGAGGCCTCTTTTCAACCAAATTCTAATTCCTGTTATTAACACGCTGTACTACTTTTAACACTTTAAAATCACATTTAATCTTATATCTATATTTATAAAAATGTTATGTTGGTTTGTGTACGCTTCAAAAACTCAAAAAGTTCTGCACCGATCGAGCTGAAATTTTAGCATGATATATAATCCGCATTAAGGATTGTTTTATCTATTTTTTGCATCAGTCACATATCCGCGACCGCGAAAAAACTGTTTTTTTAACGATCAGCTGTGTACCAGTGCCCGTGCCATCTGCCGGAAGCGAGGAAAACACTCGAATGTGCCACAGCGAAGTGTGGCAGGGTACAGCTAGTTATATAATCAGTTATATCGTCAGTTTTCTTACCATGCCTAGGGTCGACTTGAAGGTAAACATGGGCAATGTAATACTATCGGCTTTCAGAAGTCGTATTCTGGTAGCTATTGCCTGGATGGACTTGTCTGTGAACTCTTCTAGAGCTGTTCCCTTTTCCTTATCGTACTTTCTAAAAAATAATATTGGTAAAGTGTATTCTGCCAACCGTTAAATGTTTTAGTAAATGATTGAAGTCGAGATTATTATAGGTTTTATAATGTAAATAAAAACAATTTAAAACCAAGAATAAGGTATAGAAAAGATTTTTTCTGTCGAAATCGTTAGAAAGTCAGTGGTCTTTTATTCAATTTTGCTATTAGTCGGACTGTTGCGATAAAATATTATAATAGGACTATTAAATCCAGTTTTCTAAATAATTATTTAGTGTGACATCAACCAGATGAAATAAACAAAAACGTATCAATGAACATACGCTAGCTCTTGTATATTTGGTATTCCATCCATATCCTTGTAAATCATGTAGTCATTGAAGTAATCTTTTATCCATTTATCTAGATCGGTTTTTAGTCTAGACAAGAAGCTACCTGAAAAAAATAAAACACTTTTAATGCCTGCGAAGAAACGCCCGGATGTTTCCATAGCGAGGATCGTCTGGAGGACACCGTGGAACATACGGTGGAGGTGTACCTTGCCTGGGCGGAGCACCACCGTGTCCTCGTGGAGGCGAGCGGCGGCGGCTACCTCTCGCGTCCGGTCCTAGTGCAAGCCATGATACGGAGCATGAGGGCATGGGAAGCCGTTACCTCCTTCTGCGAAGCAGTAATGCTCGCGAAGGAGGAGGCGGGGCGGGTGAGGTTGTGGCAGTCTCTGCGCCCTCACGTCCCTATCCACCGCAGGAGGAGACGCCCCGGGAGTCGGAACTCGATCGCAGACTCCTGGCTACCGTAGGCGCGGGGTTGTGAGCGGCGAGCAATGGGTAGCTCGCCGCCCGGTAAGGACCAGGCCCGTGTCGACGGCGCGTAGTGTTTCACGCCTCAAAGAGATGGCAGCAGTTTTGAAGGGGTCTGCTAGGGCCGATGCCTGCCAGGGTCGCGAGATTTGTGGCACATGGGCAACTGAAGGAACACGGGTGGGTTTTAGTCAGTAAAAGTTCGCTCCGCCCAGAGCGGGAGAAGTCCTGCCTGCAATGATGATGGTCTATGGGTCAGCTACGCCAAAAGATCGCTAGATGCCTTTCGCGTCCAATATAATAATGTTTTTAGGATGCTATTGGGACTGCCCCGTTTCTGTAGTGCATCGGAGATGTTTACGCAAAACCGAACAGACGGGTTACACGCCCTGATACGCAAAAAAGTTGCTTCACTGATGCATCGGACGCGGGTCAGTAACAATAGTATCCTGAAAACAGTGGCGGAGAGTCCTTACTCCCCGTTCTGAGGCATTTTGTGGAGAGGATGATCAACTAGGTAGCTGTTCTCTTTCTTGATCATTCTCTGCACAACCTGCCTCTGAAAATTAATCAGAAACCGGGGGTATGCCAAATAGTCCCCAGAGCATAGAAAAACTGACCAAGTGCGAGTCGGACTCGCACACCGAGGGTTCCGTACAAACCTGCAGGTATTCACGGTTTATGCATAAGGTTTATGTTTATGAAATTAAATGTTTTTTTTTTTAATTTCCGTATTTGAGTTGACTGAATGGAAGGTAAATTGTGGTTTACGATTTATGACGTATTAAAAAAAACTACTTATTAGATCTCGTTCAAACCAATTTTCGGTGGAAGTTTACATGATAATGTACATCATATATTTTTTTTAGTTTTATCATTCCCTTATAGAAGTTACGGGGGGGGGGGGACATACATTTTACCACTTTGGAAGTGTCTCTCGCGCAAACTATTCAGTTTAGAAAGAAAAGATATTAGAAACCTCAATATCATTTTGGAAGACCTATCCATAAATACTCCACACGTATGGGTTTGATGATATTTTTTTTTGAGTTTCAGTTCTATGTATGGGGAACCCCAAATATTTTTTTTTTTTCTATTTTTATGTGAAAATCTTAATGCGGTTTACAGAATACATCTACTGACCAAGTTTCAACAGCATAGCTCTTATAGTTTCGGAATAAAGTGGCTGTGACATACTCGGACAGATAGACAGACAGACATGACGAATCTATAAGGGTTCCGTTTTTTGCCATTTGGCAATGGAACCCTAAAAACCAGAATTCTTTAGTTAGAATATCTTTATCTACAGTAAAATAAGAAAGAAAAATAAAGGCTCATAAATTTTCTCACTTCAAGCTTACCTATCTTGTGTCCTGAACTTGCATACTGACGTATCGAACCCTATAAACAAAAGCTTTAACAATGGGTCAAAAGACGGGAATTGTTTGCTTAGAGCGATAGCCCACCAAACAAATGAATTAAGAAGCATAACATTCGATCAAAAGAATGTTCGTCAAGATCTCGTTTCATATGTTTTGGAGCATCTACATGATGACAGAATTCGCCTAGGACTTCTACCTAATTTACATGAATATCTCCTAACTGCTCTAACAGCAATCTCTCCCAGGGACAAAACGGATCGTTCCAGGATGGAGAGGATATCATAATCGCCAGGTCTGAATTCTATCTCGAAAATTGCCTATAACAGATACACACAGGTGTATTCCACCTAACGGCAAACCATTACCCGGCAAGGAAGGGTATCTTGCCGGGTATTGGTTTGCTCTACAAGGATCAGTACTATGATAGACGTATCATGATAGAAAACAAACAAAATAACAGCAACCAGATAAACCATCACAACGTACCAAACCTTTTGTTTACCGATATGACACACGAGAACACCAAATACCAAAGGTTAATAAAACAAAGTCGAGAAAACAAGCCCAATATGAAGGACCTACGGTGGATTACGTAGTGAAAATCATCAATAAAATCGGCCAGGATAGCTCCCGGAATTGGCCAAATGGTAACCGAGCTTTACAAAGCGATGCTGCATATATTACAGAAAACCGGATCTAAACACATAATTAAGTGTTTCATAATTGTGTGTTTTTGTATTATGTGTTTATGTTTTTTTTAATTGTGTGTTTGTGTCCAGGCTTTAATTAAAGCATGGACACGGAACGCAGTACCCGACATGTGAATAAAAACAATAACCCTAAAGATGCTAACGTCTATTGCCGCATAACAGTTTGCAACAGATTACAGAAAGTGCGCCACATACGAACTTAAAAATCTAGGCGATAGAATACAAAATTGACCAATTACCAAGCGGCCTTTCAACATTACACTATTAAATTTTTACAGTCAAAAGGGTTTTAGACATGGAATGACGGTACATTAATATATATTCTCGCCTTTGACTTAGAGAAAGCCTTTGATAATGTCAACCTCAATGCACTACGTGATATCCTAATACAACGAAGCAACAAGTTTTGTGTAATTGAGCCTAATTTTATGTGTAGGTATTGACTATCGGTCAATGATTGACCAACGACCAACAATGTTTTACAGTGTGCTCCACTTGTACAACTGTTATCTTGTATGTGTATTTCTAAGTTGAATATTAATAAAAAAATGTATTTATATAAATATCACCATCATTAAGGTTGTACGTAATTTGCACATAATAAACCGACAAGGTCTATGTGAAAAATAGGTAGTCTGAAACTTTGCGGAGTTTTACTGGGAATTGTTTTCAAAAGTGGTACAGCCAACATACAAGCGAATAGGAATTCCAGCACCGTTATTAGTTAAAATAAATTTCATTAACATAAAAAGTATTCGACGATATTTAAAAATGTATAGTTACCCAAGTTTTCCTTTTCTACTCTTATTGGAGAACTTTCAATAGCTTGGTTAACATACTGTAATGGAAGGTAGAGTTATTAAGACATGAACTCAGAAACAATTGTGAAGTAAAAATAGCTAATTTGTAAAAAAAAAAAAATAGTGTGTACTAGGGTTTAAAACACATGTTTGTGAAATTAAAGAAGAGTTAAGGATTACCGTCATCAAGATATCATCGACGAGTATCTCTGAGCTGACCAGTTCAATCAGGAGTCTGTTTTTGATCAACCTGTACCGACCTTCCACCTTGTATTTTACGTCTTTTAGCAGAAATCTGAAATACAACCACAACACATATACGTTTCATATCATTTATGATATGAAATGTTTTTGTTAATTTATTAAACATATTTAATAATCATTTTATATATGTCTTGTTTATTGCTCTTATTAGCTTCATTTTTTTTTTTGTGAGTGGGAAATCATCAAATGACGTATCCCGCTCTGAGCGGAGCGGAAGGACTTGTCAGACTTTTACTGACTAAAACCCACCCGTGTCCCTTCAGTTGCCTATATGCCAGGGCCACGGTAACTCTTTCGAACAAATCTCGTGACTCTGGCAGGCATCGGTCCTGGTGGACCCATTCAAATTCATTTATTAGTGTGATTTTTGGTGCATTTTACATGTGATCTTAGTAATAAATAATTCGTTCCTCAAAAATCTACCTTAAAGGTGTACACTCTTTCAAGCAATTAATAATTTTTATAAATAAGAATAATAAGCGCATTTTAAAACAAAAAAAAAAACAACATTACTGAATACAGAAAAAACCGGCCAAGTGCGAGTCGGACTCGCGCACCGAGGGTTCCGTACAAACCTGCAGGTACCTATTCCCGGTTTATGCATAAGGTTTATGTTTATGAAAATAATGTTTTTTTTTTTATATTTGATTTGACTGAATGAAAGGTAAATTGTGGTTTAAGATTTATGATGTATTAAAAAAAAAAAACTACTCACTAGATCTCGTTCAAACCAATTTTCGGTGGAAGTTTACATGGTAATGTACATCATATATTTTTTTTAGTTTTATCATTCCCTTATTTTAGAAGTTACGGGGGGGGGGGGGGGTGGGACACATTTTACCACTTTGGAAGTATCTCCCGCGCAAACTATTCAGTTTAGAAAATGAATTTTTTTTTTTGAGTTTCTGTTCTATGTATGGGGAACCCCAAATATTATTGTTTTTTTTTCTATTTTTGTGTGAAAATCTTAATGCGGTTCACAGAATACATCTACTTACCAAGTTTCAACAGCATAGCTCTTATAGTTTCGGAAAAAAATGGCTGTGACATACTCGGACAGACAGACAGACAGATAGACAGACATGACGAATCTATAAGGGTACCGTTTTTTGCCATTTGGCAACGGAACCCTAAAAAAGAACAAGCAAAAAATTAACAATTGAGTAAACATGCAAATAATTAATGGAAATAAAGATATAATACAATGTCAAAATTAAATAAATATCATGTCAAAGAGGTTACAATTTATCATTAAGGAATTCGTCAATAGTATAATAGCAATTTTCCAATAATAGATGTCTTAATTTATTTTTAAACTAAACAATATTTAAGTCTTTAATACCATTTGGTAATTTATTAAATATTTTTGGGGCCATGCAAAGTATTCTTTTGTGCATCAACGCGGTCTTAGATGGTCGAACACATAATTCATGTCTATATTTTTGTCTAATCATTTTATAGCGATGTTCAAATGCTTTTCTGAATAGATGCATGTTCTTTTAAACAAATAAGGCAGTCTAAAATACGAGTATGTACAGGCAAGGTAAAGTCATTATTTTTAATAATACAAAATAAGGTTTGCAGCTATCAGTTATTTTTATTCCGGTAATAGCTCTAATGCATTTTTTTTGGCGATTTGAACACCATGTCCTTATTGCAGGAGTTACCCCAAAACATGACTCCGTAGCGTAGTATAGAATCGACATATCCATAGTATGCAGTGACTGCTGCTGCTTGATTGACTATTTTCTTTAGTTTATACAAAGCAAAAGCAAATTTAATCAATTTTTTATTTAGTATCGTAGTATGTTGTTTCCAATTTAATTGTTTGTCGATTGTTAAGCCCAGTTTTGTGTATTCAACTTCTTCAATTTTTTCATTATTAAAGCTTACATTTAGTTCCGGATTAGCTACTTTTTGACGAAAATTCATAATTTTAGTTTTTTTCAAAGTTATAATTAAATTATTTTGTTCTAGCCAGTTAACGGCTTGTTGTAAAGCATTGATTATGTCAGCTTCAAAATCTTTATTATTTTTGTCAAGTTTCAGTCTTAAGCTTCATCGTCATTTCAGCCGAAAGACGTCCACTGCTGGACATAGGCCCTTCCCAAGCTCCGCCACATCGACCGGTTTTGTGCTTCCCGCATCCAGCGGATTCCTCAGTCCTTTACAAGGGCATCGGTCAACGTTGTGGAGTTCCTCTATGAGCTTAATGTGTCTTAAAATTAGTGTCTGACTTAATATGGCTTTTCAGCCGAAAATTAAAAAGAAGCTTCAGCTTTAGCCTTATTTTCGGCTGAAAACGAAGCCAAAACTGATTAATACTTCGCTGTATGCTATAGGCATGACCTATACGCGTGAAGGAAAAATACAACATAGCCTCGCTTTGCAACTGCAAACCAAAATCGCGTCCTTTATGAAGTTGGCCGAATGACGCACGACAATTTACGGACTTCTAATTTTCGGCTTTGCCGAAGCTTTGGCTGGTTTTAGCCGAAAGTGAAAACATAGCCAAAGACTACATGATTTTTTTGGCCCAAGATGATCGACATCGACGCTTTGGTCGTTCACTACTTAAAATATTTTTCTTAGCTCAACCAATGCTGCAGCATATGTAATGTCAGTTCCTTTGAAATAACTGAAGAGAAATTTTGGCTAAAAAACAAGACAAAAACTCTTGTCAGCTGACAGCTTACACAATTCATAACTAAAGAAACGCCACTAAAATCATGTCAAAGAATACTTACTCAACTTGTCCAAAAGTGGGTGCGTATATGAGGACGGACGGATCCTCACCAGTGAGGGAACGTTCGTAGGCTCCCTTTAAATGCAGGTTGTTTAGCGACAGGTTGATTCTCACCAACATGTTGGAGATATCGTTGTTTAACCAATTTACGCGGAAATACGTGTTGTTGCGTAGCTTCATGCGATGGAAGAACCTGAATGGGAATGGAGTAGTAAAAAATACCTTTATCATCTGAAAGAGTTTAGAGAACAGTACGTGTAGTTAACGCACACATTTTAATTGTGGCTAGATGCGTCCCCCACCCTCTAGAAACTTAATAACGTGAATGGGTTGCTGGATGTAACCCGATGCTTAGCAGGGTAACAAGTTTTTAACCTTTTTGCTGATATGTCCCATATAACTTAAATTACGTAGTTTGTATTTATAGAAAAAAAAAAACATATTTCTACAGAAAGATCCAACTTTTTAAAACTCAATAAAACTCAAGAGTTTTCTTGCAGCATTTTATATTTAATATAAAGTTACACGATCGATGAGATCACGAAAATTCCAGGCATTATGAATTTCTGCAGATATGACCTATCAGATGTTGGATGAAAAAATTGTGGGTTATTTTGAATTTTTACCATTATAAACTCTATGAGACGTAGCAATGGGATAATGTTGATGGGTATACTCAATGGGGATTATTGGAATAACCCTGCAGTGAGAACGTAAACAGCCTAAATATGGCCATGTCATAATCATTCGACATGATGACCGACACGTTAGCTTCAATCTGTTTCGCGAAAGTCCTGCGACTATCGTGCGAGTACACGAGCGTCGGGCGGATTTATACGAATATGATGTACTTGCGTGATTAATCAAGTCACGTTTGTATTGTACAGACGCCAGCATATCAAGCTATCCGAAACTGTCAAATTTTCCCCAATCAATCTTGAACCTAATACTTTAGCGATAAAGTTGAAAACCTATTAAAGAAATTTGATAGATTGTAGTAGGTTTATGTGCTGCCATCTGTTCTATCATTCATGTAACTGATCGCGTTATCATGTATTCGGGCGACAGTGGTGCCGTATATCCAAACCTGCCTGCCCAAATTGTCTGCCTTGTTATAGCAGAAGAGTAAGGATTTGTTGGCTAGATATGAAAACTTACAAGAGCGATTCAGGCATCCTTAGCATACAATAGCCGCCGAGGTTCATCCCCGAGGGTATCATCCACGTCTGGCCGTTTGACTCCCGGAGTGCCACCCCTCTTGATCGTTTGAATCCCTGTATGGAAAATGAAATCCCGTAACACATTTGCACAACAAACAATAAGGTACCTAATTATTTTTTGTTTCAGCTGCGTGGTAGGTAGCTACATCTACCCTACAGTGACGCAGAGGGCTCATCGAGTCTCTGCAAAACTTCGACTTTGTAGTTTCGTTTCTGTCATTTATAAATGTGTGACGGTTTCTCTATGAGTCATGAGGTGTCTAAAGTACATATACTTACATCAATCATGTCCTTATCAAAATTATGTTTCTGTAGCGATTCTTGGACTTCCTTCCGAACATTGGCATAGCGGGCTGTAAATTAGAAATAGCTGTAGAGTTGAGAAGAAAGAAAGTATATCGTACGTATTTCGGCTATGGGGGCCAATGTCAACGGGGACTAGCCATCGACGCGGGGGATATTATAGTGCACAAGTATGTGCGCAGACACAGGAACATTCAATCTTTTCTCACTCTTTAAGTCCGATCCCAAGTTGTCTTATTGATAACTTGAATTTTGATGATGATGAGCTCAGATTATGATGAGCAAGATTAAATTGTGGTTGAAAGTAACGTAAGGGTTTATTGGCCGTATTGTGTTCGAATGTACTAGTGGTTATTACGTAGTTGTAGTCTGGTAGAAACCGGTGTCTCTTGAGGAAACTTATGTAGCCCGTAGGTGTACGGTGCGCGTTTAATTCTGGCGGAGGTTGAGGTCTGCAGAGACCGTATTGTGTAGTCAGTGGGTGATAAATACAGGCTATCCACTAGATGGTTATGCGTATAGAAGTTTTGATCAATGCACTGGATGTATCAGAGCAATCACTGATCGGCTGGCCGTGGCGTTAAAGGTTTTACTCAAAGGTAAGTTTGATAGTTATTGCTACACTAGAGTTTTAAAGGTTTATTCGAACGAAAATGGTACATGGCCCGGGGCAGTGATTATTGTATTGAAATTTTTCCCCAAATTCGCTATGTTTGATTTCGGTTTCGGTTTGATTCGGTTCAAATATATCTGTAGAGTTGACAAATTGTATCTTAGAGTTTGGTCAGGAGTGTCCAGGAGTCACAAATAGTGACTATTTTTCTTAAGGTAACATCACAATCAAGTCGTATCCGGCATGCAGAGTCATCTGGTGGCACTCAATGGAGTTGGTGGGGTACGCGTCGTCGATCGATTCAGGTACTTTAAAGGCTCGTGCAGACCAGCGCGGCCAGCTAGGTAGTTACGTATTACAGAGCGCGCGACGGCTCGGTTATACCCGCACGAGCCGACTGCCATTACAGTAAAGGCTCGTGCAGACTAGAGCGACGCGAGACGGTCGCGCGCAATTCGGCGATTTATATCCGTAGAACAATTTCTATGAAAACGCGCGCGACACTTCACACAAGGGCGACCAGTCGCGCCGCGAAACGGTGCATCTACTTTGGTGGAACCGAAAGATTGGAATTAATCTGTTTGCTTCATCCAACACTACCCATCGACGCCCACAGTTAAGAAGACCAACGATGAGCGCTAATAATGATGGACAGGGTACTCTTCCGTCACATACATTATGCTTAAGCTCATAAATTAATCCTAAGACTACATATGTATTTTATATCGTCATATATACGACATAGATAGATAATCACGAGACAGTAGAGAATTGAGACACCATAGATCAATGAAATCTGATAGTGTAAAAGTGATAGCATCATAGAACGTTACCATCAATTTCGTCCAAAATCTTGAAGTGCTCTGTTGCGTTAAGATTCATCCAGCAGTTAGATGTTAGAACATTCGATTCAAAATCAGTTTGGGCATTATTATCACTGTTGTCGATTGCATTCTCTGTGAAAAAGATAAGGCAATAGTAAAAGCAATAGTCTATTTTATTTATAATTAAAATAATGAGCATGCTTAAGGTTGTTAAGGGAAGTCTAGGAGGCGGTCACGAGAAAGATAACGAGTTTTATCTCATCTTTTTAGCCGAGAGACATCCACTGCTGGACATTGGCCTCCTCCGAATTGGGGGGCGCTGGCAGGCGGGATGGCGATCGCAGTATGGTGGTAGAATACATAGAGAACGCTGCTGCCCATTCTCTAGTAAGTCCCTTAGTCGCCTCTTACGACACCCACGGGTTTTATCTATAACAGAGAAACTGTGACCGTACAACTTACATAGTATATTTTATGCCCAAAGTGTTTTGTTTCTTGGATAGGTATAATTAATTATTCATTTAATCTCATGAGGAGTGAGATGCAGTGAATTTTTAGAAATGATATCCTAAGTGTTTTAAAAAATAACTCGTATGGATTGTAGTTCTATATATATCTTGTAGTTCTTTAGATTGCAGGACATTGCGCAGACCGATAATAACAGAGACGAGGGCAGAATGATGATTGCGAAATAGAGAATTAGACATGTTTGACAATTCCTACCTTCATCCGTAGACTCGTCCTCAGATTCATCTTTACTTGAGATTAACACTATATTATAGAGACAAACAAAAACACATATAAGAAATACGTCTTTCATATTATCTTCAGTAGCTCCTTAGTTTTACAATTTCTCCCTCCGTTGATCAAATCATTTAGTTCTGTTATCTACAACGACTTTTTGTTAGTCATAAATCAGCCATTGCAATTAAAATGTTTCGTAACTTTATAATTTAATTTCCAATTATCATTTTTATGCTAAAGGTTTGTGAAATATAAAACAGTTTACTTAAGAGTAAA
Source organism: Aporophyla nigra (assembly GCA_947507805.1). Lineage (NCBI taxonomy): Eukaryota > Metazoa > Arthropoda > Insecta > Lepidoptera > Noctuidae > Aporophyla > Aporophyla nigra. Next base: position 7,665,805 of record OX382305.1, read on the forward strand.
CGTTGGAGATGCATTGTTTATTTTTTGTATTTGCATGCTTTTTACTAAGTGAAGTTAACGCTGAAGCTGAACCAATTGAGAGGATAATAAAAGATTATTTTAACAGTGGTAACAATCTGCTTTACTACTTTATTAAAATCCGTTTTTTTTATCATAATCTGAAAGCAAATATTTCACAGCATCCGTCCGGAGATTCAGGAAACAATGGGAGATTTACAGGAAGCCTACAGAAAATGCGATCTTGACTGTAAGTGTATTTACCACTTTTTATTCCCATGGGACCTAGGCAGAAACCACAGACCCAGCTGCTACGATCTTTACATACTTCTTTTGCTTCGTTTTCATTCATACGTCTAGTACATGTATTTACAATAAAATAAACTGTGTATTATATAAGAAGGGACGTTACGTTGTACTTACCAACCTATGTGCCCTGCGCAAGAAGGACGGTGGCTTTCGTCCTATTGTCGTTGAGTGCACATACAGGCACACGGGCGTACGGCAGTCAAAATATGTTGTTATACTGAGAAACCCTTACAAGTAAGTTTCGCATAGTTTACACTCGAAAGGGGGCTGTGAGGTTTTCGCTATTTCAATGCTGCCAGCCTTTAGGGCACTTTTCCTGTTGGAAACGTTGCGGATGCAGTGAAATCCTATGGTTATTTTCTTTTTTGTTTAAGTTTAGGTACATATTTTTATTTTAAGATTTATTTTTATATTATTTAAATATCGTTAAATGTTACGTTTATATAAAAAATTATGAAAAATCCTTTCTTTTCCAGGCTCTGAAAGAAACCGTTGGCTTACCCGGAATGAACGTGTATATTAAAAAAATGAAAGAAAAATTAGCTGCTGGATACTTCCACAGTGATAATCAAGTCCAAGTGTTAGTATGGTCTGTTCCGAAATTGTCTGATGAAAGTGTAAACAAGCCCTGTTAACGTTAAATTCTTACGCAATCACTTACTAAGAAGAAATAGTATGACTTTCATAAACATGTACAAGGTTTAAACTTTGTGTCTCATAACTTTTTACAAAACAGTAGAAAAGTCATCGATGCTAATTAAGGTTATAAAAATAACCTCAAATGTCGAATGTAAAACATCTTAAAGGTGATTTACCTTTAATTTTTGGGTTAAAGTATTCAAATGATCAAATCAAAGTACTCAATTTGTAAGTGGCACTACAAATTGGGATCCAAAGGTACGGTTTCTGATCCATTTGTCTACATTCTAATCAAATAGAACAGGCAATAAATACCTAGTTCTACCTATTTATTATGAGCTTTATTTTTAATTAACTGACTAAATAAAATCTGTTTGTTGTTTGAGGCGACTGCCTCCGCCGACTGGGTTCCGCTCACGGATATCGAGGGATATGCCTTGGGGGCGCGGGCGTGGCACGTGCCGCCTCGATACTATCAATTTGATAGTATTGTCGAACGGCGGCTGTACGCTTCATTCAGTCGCTTTGCAACTGCGTACAGTGCACTATTGATGCATAAAAAGCCAAAATGCAGAGTTGTGCAGTAATTATTTGTAAAAATAGACCAAATACCATCAACCTGAAGACAAATGGCATGTCCTACCACCGGTAAATAAACAATTAAGTCACTGTTTTATATTTTAAATCAATTTTTAAATGATTTACTAACTTACGTGCGGAGCGACACGAACTAACCCGAACTAGCCCGAATCTTCCCGAACGAAGCGAACGTTTTCGACTTAGAGAGGTGCAATCGTTTGCGTGCGGCTGATTTTATCGATATGCGTATTATTGCAGTTGAATATTTTTTACAGAACTCAATGGATATCCTCGTATTACTTGTATAGTAAAACAGTTAAATTACTTATTAATTTAATGTTGTTTGAACCAAATTAAAACATTATAATTCCAATACAGTTAAGTGTGTGTGTTACTTAAAGTGTTATTATGCCTAAAGATTTTCACAAATTAACAGTTTTTAATTTATTGTACAATATGATAAGTAATATGATAAATAAATATTATATTTCATCCAATTATTTATATTTGGTTAAAAATTACAATCATTTGTTTTCGAAATACAAAAATATTCATTTTTTATATTGAAGATCATCATCATCAGCCTATATTGTTCCCACTGCTGGGACACAGGCCTCCTCTCGGTGACAGGAAGTGGGCCATGATCCACCACGAGGGTCCAGTGCGGGTTGGCAGATGTCACATGTCTTCGAATTTTTGGTTCTAAGACATGCCGGTTTCCTCACGATGTTTTCCTTCACCGTTATTGAGAGCAGTGGTAATGAAATTATTTACACAAAGTAAAGCGCCTGCCTGAGTTCGAACCCACGATCTACAACTTGTAAGTCGAGGTTGATACCACTGGGCCACCACTGCTCTGAAAAATAATAATAAATATTGAAGATTGCGATGGTAAAATATTGTTGAAAATAAAAATATATTTTCCGCAACATTATTGTATTGATCACTAAATCGCAAGCCCATCTTAGTCAATCATGAGGTTGACGATCTAAGGTTCGAAGTTTAAATTAGAAAATTCGCGGTCCGTCGCTATTTTGTCAAATCTTTGTCTATAATACTGAGGGTTTCACATTTTATTTTATTTCTATACAAATGTGTTAAAAATGTCGTATAACTTGCGTGAACATTGTATTATTACGCTCTCGGCTCCAATCCGGCCTCAGACGTAGTAAAAAACTTAGCCCACATAGATATAACATAACGTATTATATTAAAATATTCTTAGTAATAATAATTTTTTTTAAGATTAAGTAATATATTATTTATTTATATGGCATGATATGTAACAGAGAGCGTTCCCTTTAACCGATAATACAAAATTTTAAAAACATATTCCCATTTTATTTTAGTAAAAGTAAACTATATTTTGATAGATGTATAAAAAAAAAATATTTAAATAAAATTAAACGAAGTGATTATAATACAATAATGTGCTAAAATTAAATATCGATAAAAATAACCGACCATTGCTTTCGACTCCCTAATTGCATGTGTGTGCATTGGATGTTCGCAAATAGCAAGTGTTTAAAAGTGAATGCCCCGCCCATTCTATGTATGTGTGCTATTAGAAATTGATTTAGTGTGGCTGCTTTCTTTTTGGTGTGCGTGTTTAAATTTTAAGTGTGTGTCGTCAGTACACTATTTGTTAATGTTGTAATTTTTTGGGTGGGAGATAAGCGGCGACACTAGGATTCCTTACTATTCCGCAATGAAGGCATATCTCTGGATATCTATGGTTCCGCTAGTCGCTCTACACTCACAGCGCGAACGCTCTTGAAAGCCGTGAAACACGAGTGTCGTTCGTCTCGTGCCTTCGCGTTCGCCCGGTTCGGTTTATCGGTTTTTGTTCCGTGATAAAGGGTTCACGGCGAGCGAATCTACACGCATTTATACTCTTAGCTTTTCGCAGTAGTGCACGAAAAGTAGTCGGAAGTGCTTCTGCGTATTTTTAAATTAAACTTTTTGAAAAAAATGGGTACGAGACGTCGTGGAATTATGAACTTGAGCTGATTGAGTGTTCTTTTTCCCTCTCCTTTTTCTATATCTCTTTTTTATCATAATATAAAAATATGTGTAATACGCCTCAGCATATAGCGTCAGAGTAGCAGCTAAATCGTCGTCCATTTCCACGAAGATTGCGAACACAACTGCAAAATTTTGCCAGTGTGGAGTAACATGCTCGCGAAGTTCGCGGCGCGAACCGCTGCGTGAATTCACAGCTAGATTCGCTCGTGAGCGTGAGGGTAGAGCGAGCTTTAGCGGGCGGCGCAGTGGCGTTTCGGCAGTTCTAAGTAGACAGTCAGTACAATAATACATAAACATTACTTTTTTTTTTGTTTTCTTAAAATAATTATTTCGCTTTTCTTTCAGAATATTCAGCGACTTAGACCTAGAAGATGAACCTCGTTGTTGGCTCCCGGAGGTGCAGCTATCCCTGGCTTCAAACGTCCTGAAAATCCAGACAACCCTAAGTAAAATGATCATACATGCTGACTACACGTTGATTCGGAATAAGTCTGATATTATATACGAGCCGAAAGACCAGGATCCCTTCAAATCATCACCGTTTCTATTTGAACAAGTTCATGATTTTGGGAAGGTCGCGTAAGTGAACGAGATCATTTCACCATCACAATAAAAGATACATTATTTATCTGCGTAAATCTATACTGATATTATGCAGGGCAAAGATTCTATTTTTGGTAATAGATAACTCAAAAACTACTAATCCGATTTAAAAATTATTTCACCCATGGAAACTTACATTATTCCGGAGTAGCCGCGGACGAAGCGTTAGTAGGTTTATACAACCACTTTCATACGCCAATAATATTTAAAAAGCTAGATGAAGGTCCTATATGCTATCAAATTCCTCTGAAAAGAAATAACGAAACAATTTGAAGAGGTCATAGTCTCTTTTAAAGTCTAGACAAAATCTATAAATTAATTATAAGGCAAAGGGGTTGCAGACTGGATTACAGAACGTGGTTTTCTGTGTTCGATTCCTAGGTCGGGTCTTCATTAGGAATATCTTAGTAGCATCTAAATTCTGTATTTATGCTCGGCTGGTCGCAACAGGCCTCTATACTACAATTATAATAGGCGAAATGTGGGTTTAGGCACTATACACCTCTGCTATACAGGGGGAGAAAGAGAGAGAGGGAGAGAGAGGGAGAGAGAAGGAGATGGGGAGAGAGAGAGAATATTTTTGTTGAGTGCATACAGGTTTTTTGTACATAATAAATAATTAAAAAATTATAACTATTATGAATCCCGGAAAGGAACTTCGTTCCATCCGGGTGTCCCTTGATACCTCTAAAGTTTTCCCTCCGTTCTTAGGGGCCACCCATAAATTACGTCACACAAATTTCATGATTTTTGACCCCCCCGTCCTTGTCACAGCTGGTCACATTTGTGATACCCCCCCCTCCCTCCCTAGTGTGACGTCACATATTTTGCAATTTTAATTATCTAGACATTGTTTTTTTTAATTTTTCTTTCATAGTTCATATTTCGTGTTTTAATAGTACTTTAAATATTTATATTCAATTTTGAAATGAGACGTCTCAAAATTTAGGGCCACTCCCACCCCCTTGTCATCGTGTCCTCGTCACTTTATCGTGTGACGTAATTTATGGATGGCCCCTTATCTATACTTACTAATATTTTAAAGCTGATTAATTTGTTTGGTTGAACGCTCTTATCTCAGGAACTTCTTATTCTATTCTCTTATTTTAGTTTTGGATAGCCCATTTATCGAGGATGGCTATAAGGCTAATATAAATTGGCACTTAGGAGCCGAGCAAAAAGAAATAAAGTCACCAAGACGAAGTGACTGGCCTGTTAGTCTAGTGGTTCTGGTTAGTGACCCTGACTGCTAAGACCTCAGTCTTAGCAGTCGGGTTCGGGGAGGGTTCGATTCCCACCCAGGACAAATGTTTGTGTGATGAGCACAATCATTTGTTCTGTGTCTGGGTGTAATTTATCTATAATATGTATGTATTTAGAAATATATAAGTATATTTATCAGTTGTCTGGTTGCCATAGTACAGGCTCTGCCTAGTTTGGGATCAGATAACGGTGTGTTGGTTGTCATAAGATATTTATTTTTTTACTTGCACGGGCTGGCGATCCGTTGCGACGGGAACAAGAAAATTGACACGGGCAGAAGCTAGTTCTTTATAATATTTTGCATTCTCCGTTTTTTCAGAATAACGATGGAGGGTTGCAAATTATCAGGTTTCATAATGACGATGTTAAACGGAGATTCAGTTAACCTGGGATACGATCACTTCAAATTTTATAACTGCGTGTATACTATTGAGGTAAATGTTCATCTTTTGTAATAAAGGTACCAATTAATTACGTATCCGTATAGATAACACCATGTACCAACCCGCACTGGGCTTGCGTGGTAGATTACGGCCCACTCCCTCGCACCGAGAGGAGGCCTGTGTAAAGCAGTAGAAACTATATAGGCTGTACAGGTACACATTACACGGATGCGGATTTTTTTTAATAAACCGCGTGGTCTATATTATGGGGACACTAGAGACAGATTTGATAAAAAAATAATAATATTCTGGGGCTACATAAATCTTGGAATCTATACCGCACCTTATTTGAAAGAAAGAAAGAAAAATAATTTATTTGAGACACGCACAGGATATAATAAAGACAATAAAAAGAACATAAAAACTTTTAAGATAACAAAAAGGTAAAATTATAAAATTAAAAGAATAAGACCTGTGCGAGGCCAAAAAGGCTCCTATCTCAGCATAATGCTGCGATATTTGTATAAAAAACATTGCGTAACACACTATAAATCACTATCTGAATTCTTCTGAAGGATGCTGCTAACCCATTATTTCATACTAGCTTTTGCCCGCGGCTTCGCCCACGTGGATGTCGGAAATTATCGCAAGAGGACGTACTACCGCGGTTAATGTATTAAGAATGCATTAATCCAGGTTATATAGGTAATAGCTGTTACCCGCGACTTCGTCCGCGTGGTATTTAACAAAAAGTTTTTCTTTCGTTTTATTTTTCGTAAGATCCTTTTTTTTTTCTAAAATAAACGTAGCCTAAGTTACTCCTTGTTACATCAGCTATCTGCCAGTGAAAGTCCCGTCAAAATCGGTCCAGCTATTTCAGAGATTAGCCGGAACCAACAGACAGACAGGCAAAAGTTGGTATATGAACCGTGTATACATCCATATACACTTAGTAAAAAGCGGTTATTTAATATTACAAACAGACACTCCAATTTTATTTATTTGTCTAGATGTGGAAAACTCGCTTGCACATAGACGTAAATATTTATCTTTTAACCTGAACTCAATTCTCCGAAATTGTAACAGTAACATCAGAAGAACTATATAACTATTACGACATTGTACCTTAGGGGACCGGACTGGTTCTCCTTAACACAGGTTTTCATAACCTAGCTAGGAGAGCAGTGCTCACCCACTCGTTTGTAGAAATAGTACCTACTTATTTTGTGTAACCGTATTTTTAACGTGTAATCCTATTGACTGAATAAATAAAAAAAAATAACGCAATGAATATTATTGAAGTGTCGAAATTAAAGCCATTCCTTCTGTTAGTGTTTTACGCTATTCGTCGGTATTTTTTTTTTCAATAAAACTTATTACAGTAGTCAATGGTGATATAATTTGTTTTGTAGATATACAAACCCGGCGCAGATTCTCCGCCAGTCATCGCGAAATATAATCTATATAAAAAGGAGGACCAAGGTAAGACTGCAAAACCTACCTTAATTATTTTCATAGCTGCTTAGTTTGATAAACGGTGGATCCGTTTATTCCGCTAGGAATAACTAGGAAGGAATACCGGCTAACCCAAATCTTTTAGTTTTGAAAAGGATAAGAGTGCAGAGCAGCACAAAGCTATTTAAAGGTGGTTATCAGGGAGAAAAAGTCTAGTTTCATTTACTAAAATGTTGCGTAGTTCATCACAATGTATCATTAATATGCGTGATAACCATTACTTTTGTAAACGCTACTAAAGATATCTAGTTTCTGATGATACTAAGATTTTAGGGTGTTCAATAATGGGTCGTGGGGCTTTCGGGACCGGGACTGCGGTCCCAGAATCCACCTATTAATAAAATCATTATTTTTAGTAGTACTTTGGGACCTCAATTAAAATAAACAAAGTTATGTCTTGGGAAAGTACGGTGAACCAAATATTTTTGAATTACAAATAAAATTATTTTTATAAAATTATATATATATATTTTTTTAACAATGGCAGCCATCTATAAGAATTAAACCTAAACAGAATACAAAATACTATTTAAAAAAAGTAATCATGAGTGTTTAAATCACCTATCGTCCCACTAATAATCCACCGAAACGTAAAAATAAACTTTAAAAAAACCTCACAATTTTAATTAGGCACGTCAGCAGCAGTCATAATCATTACAGTTATTGAATTCATTATTATTTTTGTAAATTAAACAACTGACATTAAAAAAAATGCTATCATAAAATACTTGCTGACCCAGCGAAATTTGAACCGACTCAGAGTCAATAAGTGATGTGTTGACTTATTTATTAGGCTCCTACCAAGTTATGACAATCTGGTACTTCGAAGGCATAAAGCGTTTTCTAATTGATACATAGCCTCCCATGTTAGGTGAGCTCCTACAACCGTACGCAAGATACGCGCTCAAACGGGGAGTTACGGACACCAGCCCGTTCTATCTATTATCTAAGCTCCTATTAAGTTATGACAACCTGGTACTTCAAAGGCATAACGCGTTTTGTAGCTGACACACAAAATGTATGAGAAAATTAATTATTATCTTTTTTCTCGTAATTTTTTTTGGTAACTGTACTTTAATTTCAATTTTCTTGCGGTCCCAAAATACTACTGCAAAATAATTATTGTTTTTAGGTGGAATCCGGGACCGCGGTCCCGGTCCTGAAAGCCCACGACCCTCAATAATAATCCTAATTTTCGAAACACTTTTTTATCAAATGTGTATTTATTTATTTAATGACTCCTGAGTAGTCTTGGGCATAGTAGTTCGCGACTGAGATCGCTCAGTTTAGTTCGCCGCTCCTGAACGAACTAGTTCGCTCTTCTAGTTCGTCAGCTCCCAGCTCGAATCAAAGAGAGGCAGATCGTTCGATCGTTCGCTCGTTTTGATTTTGCTCCTACTGCATGCGACAAGATTATGGAATTTCCAATTTTTCTTACAATTTTTGGACTCTCTTTTTAAAAACAGTAAAAATCTTTGAATGATAGTTCATAAAACCTCCTCCTTTTTTTGAAGTTGGTTAAAAATGATCATAATTGGTAAATAATACCACGGTTTATTGTTGCAATAAATAACTAGTTTAGCGATTACAAAAACCCTTTGTATTTTCTCCCGTGTAGTAGTTCGGTTGACGCCATCGTCGCTCATTTGGTCACGAACTGAAGAACTAACGAACTGAGGATCGGGGAATGAGGGAACTAGTTCGCGTAGTTCATCTATGGTAGCGCTCTTACGACCTAGTTCGTTCGCGAACTACACGAGACTACTCCTGAGTCACAGGAGCACCTAGTTTAGGAGTCAGGGTTTACCATATCCGTGTGACCTTTAGTTTAACAAGTTATGTATGATAGTCTTAAGCAATGTCCAAGGTTTTTTGTATCAATAAAGATTTTTATTTATTTAATACTTTACGCACAAAAAAAAATGCACAGAGGCGGACTTCAAGCCATAGGCAACTCTGTACTGTGTGCTACAATAGTTGACCTTACTGCCAAGCTTTTTATTATAATCCGAACGAATGGTTCTTATTATTATATTTTGTGTGTTACCAGCCATTTAGTCATTACTACTAGCTTTTACCAGCGGCTTCGCCTGCGTATTATACGTATAAACCTACCTCTTGAATCACTCTATCTATTAAAAAAACCGCATCTAAATCCGTTGCGTAGTTTTAAAGATCTAAGCATACATAGGGACAGACAGATGGAAGCGACTGTTTTATACTATGTAGTGATAGTGATGTAAAAGGGTTAAAGTTGAAACAAACAGAAAGTTTTGTAAGGACTACTAGAATATGTCAACTATTGAACGTTATTTTGTGTATTGTCTTCTAGAACAATTGCTGCTTCAAAAACAGAATTTATTAGGGTTACACAAAAGGGTTACCGTGTGGTGCCGGACGTAAAGAATAACACCACCCCATTTCTTCCCGTGGGTGTCGTAAAAGGCGACTAAGGGACTTACTAGAGAATGGGCAGCAGCGTTCTCTATGCATTTTACCACCATACTGCGATCGCCAACCCGCCTGCCAAGCGTGGCGATTATGGCAAAGCCCCCCAAATTGGGGGAGGCCTAAGTCCAGCAGTAGACGTGTTACGGCTGAAATGATGATGATGATGACACAAACCTGTTGTCAAATAAAATCAAAATATTTTTATTACACATAAACCCCCATGGGCACTTACGAAAAGTTAGAAGTTAGGTGCACGGTTTCAAATTGTTGATTCCTCTAGAGAAGAGCCGGCAAGAAACTCCAATTTATCAAAAAGTATACTTACTGGTTTCCATAACCAGAAAAGCTAATTTATGAAGCATTGCTGGCGTAAATACGCCGAACTTTTCGTCGCATAATTTTTACATAGACTCAACAGGATAAAAAACAACCTGTTGAGTGTAGCAGTAGTTTATCGTACTGGTTTGCTTCGAATTTCCTGCAGGTTTGGGCCTTACCCATTTACTGATGAAGCCGTTGCTATCCGAGGAGCTGGTGCCGAAGCTACGAGCTGCCATGTTTAGCTTCATCAACACTTCGGCAATTTTCGGCAGCGCGCTTCGGGAATATCGGTTGGTGTAACCTTTATGACTTCATAGTGCAGCATGCATGTGTACGTGATTAATAGAAATTGCGGGTTTTGGGTAGATCTGTAGATCGTACGTGTACGAGTATATTATGCTTAAGAATAGGATTCCATATAAGTGGGGTTCGAACTATCGTTCTGCACCCTAATTGCGTAACACGGAAATGCTTTTACTACCTTCTTTACATTATATTAAAATACACACATTCACCTTCCCCTCCGCACGCACACATTACACACACGGACACACAATTTCTCTCACACACACCACTTACTCACACTCTCAACTCATTTTAAGTGTAATCAATTCTCTTTTTATTAGAAACACTGTGTGTTAACAAATATTCCGTTAGTTTGAACAAAATTGAAATTGTTGGCTACAAATATCCCATTCGGGAGGTATGGCGCTGTAGTCGAAATACAGGTTTTTTACTTAGTTTAGTTCGGCTACAGTTGCACCCATGTTATATTATTTTCATTATAGCCTACAATTTTTTTCTCTACGCAAAATGATTGTTGTAATGTTAATGTTTTTGGTGTTAATAAATAAATTACAAAATTACACTATTTATCAGAACCTGAATCATTTTGAGGGGTATCGCTAATCCATTCTTTCATATGTTCGATCAAATTGTCTGCTTAGCAACGTAAACCACGCCATGAATGTTGTGCAACTGTCAAAATAAAAGCGATTACTACTGTTATCATATTACGCCATTACCCCCTTTTTTTTGGATGGGAAATCATCAAATGACTTCTCTCGCTCTGGGCGGAGCGGGACGGCATGTCAAACTTTTACTGACTAAAACCCACCCATGTTCCTTCAGTTGCCCATGTGCCAAGGTCACGGTATCTCTTTCGAACAATCTCGCGACCCTGGCAGGCATCGGTCCTGGCAGACCTTTCAGTTCTGCTGACATCTCTTAGAGGCGCACGTGGTACACTACGCGCCGTCGACCCGAGCCTGGTCCTCACCGGGCGGCGAGCTACCCATTGCACACCGCCTGCAAGCTCGCGCCTACGGTGGCCGGGAGTCTGCAATTACTCCCGATGCCCGGGGCGTCTCCTCCTGCGGCGGCTACGGACGTGAGGGCGCAGAGACTGCCGCTCCCTCATGCGCCCCGCCTCTTCCTTCGAGAGCAGTACTGCTTCGCAGAAGGAGGTGATGGCTTCCCATGCCCTCTTGTTCCCTACCATGGCTCGCACCAGGGCCGGACGCGAGAGGTCGTCGCCGCCGATCGCCTCCGCGACGCAGTTACCCCTCTGAGCACCAAGGAAGTTGACCAGTTTGATAAATAAACATGTTTATAACTCACTCTTTTCCAGAACTTCATTATTTCTATTTAATAATCTCGTTATATGCTGCAATAAATTCACTCATTTTAAGATTTGTTCGTATCAATAGCTCGTATTCAATAGCAATTTTTTGTTTAATTATAGGGAAAACCAGGAAATAGTGTTTCAGGCATCTACACAACATTTTACAGAATTGGTCAGGAACCTGAACAAGGTTACAGTTGAGAAGAATCACGGAGCTATAGAGATGGAAGACCACGTTATGCAATGGGACAATGGAAGGGTAAGCATGGCGAGGTTTTACGAGAATAATACCTATAATGGATAGCTATGTTACGAAAAATAGCCTATTTAGGAACTTGACGATGTTAGAACTTCAAAAATATATTGGAAACCAGTGGGAAATTGTCAAACCGGACAAATACCATTACCAACCAAAATTCTGTGGCGTCTTCCGTAGGTACTACAAGCTTCAGCATGATGAACCTATAATTTTCTCACTTTTGGGGCACAGTCTTGTTCTCTGTAAGAAGTAGTGGGCATTATCCGCCACGCGGGCCCAGTGCGGGTCAGATATCACATGTCTTCGAATTTTTGGTTCTACGATACGCCGGTTTCCTCACTATATTTTCCTGCACCGTTTTGAGAGTAATGGTAATGAATTAATTTATGCAAAGTCAAGCGCCTGTTTGGGTTCGAACCAACAAGTCGGGCGTGGCGGCCGTGACCACTGTGCCACCACTGTTGCTAATTGTAGGCAGCTAATGATAGAAGCTGATAGAAGCGAGACATATCAACAGATTCGGGCAGCTGAAGTATGAGCCAAGTACAAAAAGACTTACTTGAACATTTAGACGTCAGAATACTTTGATAGTTGTGTGACATGGCTAATACATAAATAAATACACGGAAGATAGGTAAAGGGTGGCAATTAATTTTCCTGATTCATCATCATCATCATCATTTCAGACGTAAGACGTCCACTGCTGGACTTAGGCCTCCCCCAATTTGGGGGGTTTTGCCATAATCGCCACGCTTGGCAGGCGGGTTGGCGATCGCAGTATGGTGGTAAAATGCATAGAGAACGCTGCTGCTCATTCTCTAGTAAGTCCCTTAGTCGCCTTTTACGAAACCCACGGGAAGAAATGGGGTGGTGTTATTCTTTACGTCCGGCACCACACGGTACACGGTACATGTATGTAGTGCGATCAATGATGTAACGGCTACGGCGTAGATACTGCTACGCTAGGTGTGTTCAAAATATTGTCCTATGTCAACATTTTAGGTATGTTGAAAATATAATCCTCTGTTAATATTTTAAGCACTTCTGAATATGCGTCTTTTAGATCGCTGCAGGAAACAGTAATATCCGTTTGTGGTAAATTGTTATTAGCTTAAGCTATTAGAAAGAAGTACCGTGTGGCGCCGGACGTAAAGAATTACACCACTCTATTTCTTCCCGTGGGTGTCGTAAAAGGTGACTAAGGGACTTACTAGAGAATGGGCAGCAGCGTTCTCTATGCATTTTACTACCATACTGCGATCGCCAACCCGCCTGCCAAGCGTGGCGATTATGGCAAAGCCCCCCAAATTGGGGGAGGCCTAAGTCCAGCAGTGGACGTCTTATGGCTGAAATGATGATGATGATGATTAGAAAGAAACAAAATATCTTTATTTAGCACACACCGAAGGACAGAATATTCTGCAAAACAAAGTTTCGGCTTTTGTGAAACCCTTAATTGAAAACTAATTTTAGGGAAATAGACAGCCAAGTTTTACCTTATCATTCGGGTTATAATTGCTGAAAGTTTTTTATATAATTTTAGGTATTAGCTATCAACAAAGATCAAAATAACGTTGGTGAGTCGCTGAAGCTTATGGATATGGTCTTGACGGGCCTAGACACGATGTACTCAGCACACTGCGGCGGCCCCTTCAAGATCGGTACCATCACGGTGGCGGATGAGATACGGTTCAGCTCTCTACAGGTAAACTATAACCCCTTTCTCATTCAGTATAAAGAAAAACAGCTTTATTTGCCAAATCAATATACAGGATGGAATGGAATAGGTGCGCCAAATCAAAGTATATAAATTCAATGTCTTAAAAATAAAATTAAGGGCTTGCCATTACGGAACGGGATGCAAATACGTGCGCGTAGGCATGTGATTTGGCAATATTGTTGTGCGGCCAGATTTAGTAGGAACGGTCAAAATAAGGTGAATGACCGCCAGCTCAACTCGTTCGCAACTTGCATCATGAACGGATTGCTTATTTGGAGCGCTCTAAAATTGATACTAATATGATCTTATTTGTTTCTAAGAAATTTTAACGACGACTGGCACGAGCCAGTAAAAAAATCTAATCTTTTTTGGTTTTGTTAATGAAACGCACGTAGATTTTTTCAGGAATTTATATTTGGGAAATCACCATTTATAATGATTATGTAACAGCTACTGAAACTCTTATTTCGAATTCGCGTAAGTTTTCAATTACATGCTGTATAAATTACATCATAAGAAGGACCCTAGCTGACGGGTCACCTAATTTGACGCCCATTCTAATTTCAAAAGTTAGAAAATAATTTGTGATTGGTTGGATGAGATGCTGACTGTGCTCTACGTGCACGAAGTTATCACACAGTATACTCGTACATACGTACGTTTTTGAATTGGTACGATACGTTGACAATTTTTCTGGCGATGTCTACCGACGTCGCGAGATGTTGCAGGCGTCATGAGGCGTGGAACTTTGTCGCTTTGTGAATACAACGCCACAGAATATTTGGTTTAACGAGAAAAGAGATAGAAAAAACAAAAAAATAATATTTATTTATACCAAATCTGTTACATGGATTATAAATGAAAAATCCCCAGTAAGTAATTGACAATACGTGTGTTGGGGTTATCTTACTTTTTCCCTTAGTTATTAACAATATTGAGACAATTGTTACAAATTGTGTTGTCTGTTGTTGTTTACAAATGGTGACAAAAAATATACTTTCATTTCTTTTGAAAACGTCTCATTTTTAAGTACCAGGAGGCCTTTTAATTCTAGAGGAGCCCTCTTAATTCTAATTGAAATCAATTTTAGGTGCGAGGCAAATTAGAAGTTAAATCAGTATGGTCAGACACATTTTCCTTTGCCGCTGAAATAAGTGACATGGTTGTGGACCTTCAATTGGTACAGATACCGGAAGAAAAAAAAAGCAAACAGGCGAAGAAAAATCCTGGATTTAAGAAATTCGAGGTGACAGGGTTCAGGTAATGTTCTTATGTGCTTTGCATCCTTTGTCAGGAAGTGACTCTTTAGTTAGTTTTCACGGTCCATCACTACACCATTTTTATAAAATTTCGTACTTAGAAAAACAAATGTACCGTCACCAAAACAGATAAGTAACCAGGATCATCGGATATAGTTCAGCTTTAGTAAGAAACCGATGGCTGTTCTCGAGAACAGCCATCGGTTTCCGAATAAAGCTTAATTAAATTAGTAGAAAACAGAACAGTTTAGTTATTTAACAAAATTCCATTCGAAACCATCCATCGGTTGATACAGCTAAAAATAAACTTGGAACAAAGCTATTGCATAAAAAAAACGGAGTTATTTCAAAGTCAATGCATTTATTTTTAAATTAACTAGTTTATGCCTGCGACTTCGTCCGCGTCAAATTTTTGCTCCCGTGACCCTTCCCGTCGCATCGTCCTGGCCGTATTCGTCCATTTTTCGTTGCTGCTCCGCTCCTTTTGAACACAGCGTTATGTTATATAGCCGATAGCCTTCCTCAATAAAAAGGCTACCCAACAAAAATATAATTTTTCAATTCGGACCAATAGTTCCTGAGATTAGCGCGTTCAAATAAACAAATTAACAAACTTCAGCTTTGTAATATTAGTATAGATAGGCGCATAAAGGCACTTTTGAACGTCAACATTTTAAACATTAGTAGTTTCGGATGGAGAAGAATGGGCAAGAAACTCCATCGTGACTCTTTTAAGAATGTTTTACAAAATTTAAATACATTAATAAAATAAATAAATATGTGAAAAAACTGCACCTAGAATTTGATTCTTGACTAACTTTTAATTTTAATGTTTCAGACGTATGACGTTCACAGTTCCCACACTATTATTTTCATCGGTAGAGAGTTTGCTTTATGGTTATTTGATGAACGAAGTTCCGAAGCTTTTGACGTCTCACTTGTTGGCCAGTTTCTCTGAAGCGATACAAAAGACTCCTAAGGTAAAACTGACTCCTAAAGCTGAAGAAGAACCAGATCCTGCTGATAGTGGTAAGACTTCTATTTTCAACATAAGCGACCCCCCACTTCACACGGTTTTTTCACGACATGACATAACATCGAGTTTTATTTATTATATAATTATAAAAGTCAAATAAAGAATACACATAAACCTTCAGGAATTAATTCTTAAAATTATGATATTAATTGCATCCAAATCTGTGTGTGTTGACATACACGAAATCCGTTTTTGTTAACCATATGTATAGAAAATAGAGACACAAAGCTAAAGGTCCATGAAAATACTTAAGGAGATGTTGTAACGGCTTTTTGGTTATTGATAATTAAATAAATAATTATTATTTCAGAAATTATTGAAGAGGATGATAATGATTCTGCTCAGACAGATCCAAAATCAGAATCAGTGCCAGCCACTGACTCAGAAGATCGAGAGTATCAGGACTTAAAGGGAAAACGAGATCTTTTCAAAAAAGCTAAAAAACGCTTCAAGAGTGCCTACCAGCTGCGCCGCCTGCGCCGCTACGGAAGCCCTAAGCGAGTTGCTGACAATCAAATAAGGAAGAAATAATTGACAAACTTGAAAATATCTTACTGTTATCTTTTGAGGATATCATTTGGTTTTTGAACTGTTTTTTTATTATTTTCTTACATATCAAGTATATTTTTAATTATAAAAAAATCATACACAAATATTTAAAAGTCAAGATATTTGATTTTTTTATCTGGCTCGGCTTTCACGACATTCGCGCAATAAAGGACAGTGATATCAACAATCATTGCACGACGTTTTCTTATAAATTTGTTGTTTATCACAACAGAAATATTATTCTTTCACATATTCACAATCTATCATATACGTTACTTGCAGTTTGTAATTCTGTGATTTTCCCGGCATCCATAACAAACTGTCAGGTTTGAAACGGTTTAGGGAAATGAATGTTCGAAATTACAAAGGATATTGGGCTTCGTATTATGGGATAAATGCCCATGGCGGTCACGAACTAAATTCTCGGGTTATGTGTGAATATGGCTCTAGCATGAAATGTTATGGGTTGCACCTCTGTGGACCGTGAGAATTTGAGATAAAACAAAGTATATTAAAAGTAAGGTTTCCTTTCACGATGAATGCGGAAAAAACAAGAGGAAAGCGGAGTGTGTATTTGAGCTGTGAAGTCACATTTGCTTGCTCGATGAAATCAAATGAACAATTCGACACCACTACCCTACTCCTGTATGCATCCTTTTAGAACACTTATTAAGTGCACGTCCTTCGTACGAGTATGTCGCTGTTAGCTGACAAAAAGTGGTAATAATTGATAAAAGTAGGTATATGACAAATATATTTATTTTTGGTAACGTTTTGGTAGTTACCACAGTTGGAGAAAAAAAAAATAATTTAAAAAAACTAAAAAACACGCTTAAATAATGGAAAAAAAGCGTGGGGTGCCTTATATCAATAATACCTAAAAAAGCACCCCACGCTTTTTTTCCATTATTTTGTACTTTTTAGTTTGGTTTTCAATGGAAGCGTGTTTTTTAGTTTTTTTAAACTATTATTTATTTTCTATTTTTTAGGGTGTTTCGAATTTTGAGACGTATGTCAGCGTAGTTTGTGACGTATGTCAGCGTAGTTTTCGAAGACAGTTTTTTTTGCTGTCCTGGTAACCCTGGCAAGGATAATGGCACAAATTAGTTTGTGACGTATGTCAGCGTAGTTTTCGAAGACAGTTTTTTTGCTGCCCTGGTAACCCTGGCAAGGATAATGGCACAAATTTATGAAATTATTGCATTGTCATCGGTCCTTGACAGGTGTGCAAAGTTTGAATGAAATCGGGTCGTTTAAAGTGGGTCAAAATCGCGCTATAAGGAGTCGGATACCAAAAAACATACAAACATACAAATATACAAACATACAAGTGAAGCTAATATAAAGCGTGTAATAATACATTTTCGACCATAGCTGTTGCACTTAGTCAGTTTTACGATGGCAAATTAAAGAGTTTTACAGCTAATTAACCGACCATCAATGGACTCGAATATAATAAGGTGTCACAATACGAACCGTACATAGATACTTATACTGATAATATTGCAGGAAAGGCTTGTTGTGCCCGTCTTGTGTGTTTAGGATCGCTTACACCGCGCGTTCATGCAATTACCCGCGATAGATATACGCTATTAACGAGCCATTTTTACCTGCTATTGTGCAAACGTGAGAGCATTCTATAGTAGAGTACATGTAGTTTAGTAGGGCCCTTAAGCCTGATGCTGGACACGTCACTATTGCGGCGGTAAATCCCCTCTTTGAGGAGTGGCTAGAGAAGCACCAAGGTGTCCTCACCTTCCGCCTTACGCTGGTCCTCGCCGGGCAGCTTCAGGACATCCTGTTCAGGATAAGTTGGGAGGAAACGCCCGAATGTTATCATTGCGTGGATCGCCTGGAAGACACGGTTGAGCATATGGTGGAGGTGGGCCCTGCCTGGGCGCCGCACCGCCATAGGCGATCTCTCGTCCGGCCCTGGTCCAGGCCATGGTATGGTAGGAGTACATCCTTTGACTGATGGTAGCTTTTTTTTTTTGGGTGGGAAATCATCAAATGACGTTTACCGCTCTGGGCGGACCAGGAGGGGGCATGTCAGTCTTTTACTGACTAAAACCCACCCTGTTCCTTCATTTGCCTGTGCCAGGGCCATGGTCACTCTTTCGAACACATAAGCAACCTTGGCAGGGATTGGTCCTCGGGACCCCTTCAATTTATGCTGACAACTTTTAGAGGCGCGCGTGGAAGACAACACGCCGGCAACCCGGGCCTGTTCCTTACCGCAAGCCCGCTCCTACGGTGACCGGGAGTTCGCAATGGACTCCCGACGCTCGGGTTACCCTAAATTATCCTTGATAAGCAAATCCTGATCGATATGAGCTTATATGCATTTAATTTTTAAGAGGACTACTACGAACATTGCAAGTTAAATAAATGCTTGTAAAACCGAAAGATTTACTTCGGAATTTTACCAAGGGTCTTGCTTATACCATTAGCACTATAGCGAAAAAAGCAAACAAATAAATTATGATTAGTTTTTTTTTTAACGAGTCACAAGAAGAATAATACATGTGTTTGGAACACTATCATTCTGTATAAGATAAGAACCGTCCTCTTCTGTCGTGTGTGAACTATACAGGTTTGTACACGATATTGTCCTCGTCGACATCGTCTGGGTCTTCGGGGATGAGCGCGCCTGAAGTCGTTCCCCACACTCTCATCGGCACATAACTGGGGGAGCAACATAAGAATAATCATCATCATCACCATCACCATTTCAGCCAAAACACGTCTACTGCTGGACATAGGTCACCCCCAAAAGGGGGTCATCTTCATCATCATTTCAGCCGTAAGACGTCCACTGCTGGACTTAGGCCTCCCCCAATTTGGGGGGCTTTGCCATAATCGCCACACCTGGCAGGCGGGTTGGCGATCGCAGTATGGTGTTAAAATGCATAGAGAACGCTGCTGCCCATTCTCTAGTAAGTCCCTTAGTCGCCTTTTACGACACCCACGGGAAGAAATGGGGTGGTGTTATTCTTTACGTCCGGCACCACACGGTACAAAAGGGGGTGTTTTGTCGTAATTGCCACGCTTGGGAGGTGGATTAGCAATCGCAGTATGGTGGTAAAATGCATAGAGAACGCTGCTGCCCATTCTCTGTTAAAAATATGAATCGTGAAGTCCTTTTTGCTTATTTTCTATTTTAGACCATGTGGCTATGTGGCCATTGATCTTTTTTTTTTTAAGATACTTCGAACGTAATTGCTGTTCATAAAGTACGTGATGAAAGTGTAAACAAACCCAATTAGATAAGTTGTTCATGTTAAATTGTTACTAAATCATCAGTAAAGGTAATTAGAGTAATACATTCCCCATATAAACTTTGTCTCACCCTTTTTACAGCAATTATTGTTTTAATAACATCATTAAATTGTAGCAATTGTAGAAAATTAGACTTTTGAGATTATGTATTAAAATAATCAAATTAACGAACTCAAGTTTTTTGATCCACTTGTTTACACTTTTAGCAGATTATTTTGGACCATTCTAATGTGACGACGGATTCGATATTATTACGAATTATTACTGATTGATCTTTAGACAAATCTTTTTCTAAATTGCGATAACGGCACAGAGTCTCTCCTAGATACTAGAAATCTAGCCATACGTTCTAGAATATATCCTTACTTGTCATTATTTGTGTTATCGCGTAAATTTTCCTTCGCCTGATCCTTAGGATTGAGGATGGATATTGACTGTGGTCCCGTACTGCGGATGGGGAACAGGGTTTCGGGCCTCCCAATGAATTTGTTTACCACAGTGTGTTCTTCCATAGGTTTGAAGTTCCTCATCATGATTTTTGAAGAACCACTTCGCCAGGACACAGTTGGCATTAGAGGGTTGGGCACTATGGATATGATTGGAGGATTCGGTGAAGGCTTTAAATGAAATTCTCTTGCTGGCACCTGAATCAAGAAGAAGTTTATAAAAAATACAAGTAAAGAATGCAATCGTGTTATAAATTTATGACTAGAAATTGTCATAACGTTCGCCATAAGTTAGGATAGTAATGCTGCATCTACGCAGGGCACACGTCTTATGTACATACATAAAATTACGCTTTTTTCCCATGGGGGTAAGCAGAAACTACAGAACGCCACCTGCTACGATCCTTACATATTCCTTTTATCTCGTTTAAGTTCATACATCTAGTCATACACGTACGTCGGTTACCAGTCCTGTTTACCTGACCTTTCTGAAGAACATCACCAATGAGGTAACTATACGTTCTCCGAGGGCGTTCCCTTCCAGCGTGAACAGCCCCCCTAGCCAAGTTACAACCGTTGCGTGTCGAATTCCGTTCTCCAATCGGTAACGCCTCGGTGTCAGCAATTGTAGAAAACGATAAGTTGATAGCCATGTTGACGCGCCTAAGTCGGCCACTCGTTCTACAATGTCTTTAGAAAAATGACACATTATAATATGTTATAATGTGTCATTTTTCTATCCTATGGGATATTGCGTTGAACATTGTAGAAACGATAAAATCTCATTCTATCATTTTGAACGATGTGAACTTGGCTACGAATTATCTATTCTTTTGTTCTAACCACGTGACTTAACGTTGAGCGACTAGCGTTAACGATTGCAGATTATCAACTTGGCTAGGGGTGCAGTCATATCTGCCTTGTAAATATCTTTTTTTAGCCGCCCTTCTTTCATCTTCTCAACATGAACAAACCATCTAAGCTAACTGTTTTCAATTTTTGTCACTACATCTTCTTTTAAACCGCACTGTTGTTTTATCACATCATTCCTCAGCCTATCATTCACGGTCACTCACGAACGGTTTTACTCTTACTTTCCCCGTGTTTCCTCGTGTGGTTTCAGGGTTCGGGCCAACCCATCCCATCTCGTGGGTGTTTTAAAAGGCGGCTATGAGAAATGCGTCATTTGTTTCCACGGAGCGAAAAGCGAGCAGCGGAATGTTCTTTAGCTACGCTGATGTGCACACGTCTAACTATCCAAGATATGGCGGTTAGAAAGATTAGTGCCAAAGTTTTTTTTTTACAATTTCGGTGGCCTCGGCGTCCGTAACATTATTAGTACTAGCTATAACTGCCTAGCGTTCCTGTCCTTCTACAACACTGAAATTTGACCGGGAAAATTGTAGCCTCTTCCCTGGTTGCTTGAAAAATTGAATTGCCTTTGGTGTAGGATGCAACATATGTCGACACCTTTGCGCCATCCCATGTACAGACGGTAAAATTTTCCCAATCCATTTTGAACCTAGTGCTTTAGCGATAAAGTTGAAAACCTATTAAATAAGTTTGACAGATTGTAGTAGCTTCATGTGCTTATTTTTTTTTTTGGGTGGGACATCATCAAATGACGTCTCCCGCTCTAGGGTGGAGCGGAAGGGCGTGTCAGACTTTTACTGACTAAAACCCACACGTGTTCCTTCAGTTGTCCATATGCCAGGAGGCCACGGTAACTCTTTCGAACAGATCTCGCGACCCTGGCAAGAGCTTTATGTGCTGGCGTATGTACCTAGCACGGTGGGTTGTACTGGGGCGGCTGATGCAGGTGCAGTAAACCAAAAACGACGCAAATATTCTCACCTGATCGGAATTTATATGTTCGAACCGTTTGGAGTTAGGAACTAAGCGGTACTCTGTCGCCTTTGTTGTCAATGCTGAGTTTACCTGTAATTAGCATATATATTAGAATTTTACAGTATGATTTATTATTTGTATGTATGTGCTGTGGGTGAACCTTTAAGTAAATAAATATGGAGTTGAGATTCTAGGGGTATGGGGTTCGTATGCCCCCTTAGTTTTTCGAGATATTGCCAAGTGGTTGGTCGACTCTTCACGTGACCAATTTTTTGGCCAAAGAATCAGCATTGCAATACATTGTAGCAATGCTACTCTTTTAAGCACTTTCGTGTTGACAACGATGCGGACGCAATCTCTTTTAAATACTTGTACATTTTACTATTTTAAGGCTTCACTTTTAAATTATGTAAATCTTTTGATTTGATCTCTAGTTAAAACGACAATATAACTTGTAAACACTAAAAAAGCTGTTGCATTTTGCGGGCTGCCTTGATGCTTGCGCTTTAAAGATATAACTTTAGCAGAAGTTTCTTCTGACCTGAAGAGGCGATGCTCGATCACCGCTGGGAAGTGCAACCACTTCAGTCCGTCGAATGGGAGGGTCGACGTTCTCCTTGGGTGGATTGTACCTGGTCAGGATCTCGGCATACTTCCTCGTGTCCTGTGTTTTTAGCCACGTGTCAGCAAGGGGTTTGCTCTCAGCTGGTGGCTTCTGGTCTTCGTAGTCAGTCGAGTTGTTTGCATTGAACACTAGAAGAGGCAATTACGTTTAAAATACAATGGTAATGGTGCAGTATATGAAAAAATATATATTGGAAAACTTGAGTGGTAACTTCAAAGATATTAGTCTATGTAGCTCTCCTTTTGCAGTTTGTATACAATTGTACTACTTATGTGGGTATGTGAAAGGAAATGTTTATTTTGTAAGTACTTAGATCTGTTAAAACTTATTCACGTCAAAATTTTCGTGGTATATTTAAAAACTAGATGGTGCTGGCATTTCTTAGCTGACTGATCCCTGAGAGGAAATGCCGTACCGAACTCAGAGGTTATGATCTTTTTTAAAGACCAAACATTATATTAGTAGA
The DNA here is from genome assembly GCA_947507805.1 of Aporophyla nigra. NCBI lineage: Eukaryota > Metazoa > Arthropoda > Insecta > Lepidoptera > Noctuidae > Aporophyla > Aporophyla nigra. Next base: position 7,689,001 of record OX382305.1, read on the forward strand.
ATTTTATGTGACTCTAGCAATGCAGGGCCAACCCTGGAAGGGCAGATTGTTCGAAAGAGATACCGTGACCCTGGCACATGGGCAACTGAAGGAACACAGGTGGGTTTTAGTCAGTAAAACTCTGACACGCCCTCCCGCTCCGCCCAGAGCGGGAGAACTCATTTGATGATTTCCCATCCGAAAAAAAAAAGCCTGGAAGAGCCTTTTGATGAAAGATCTATTGCAGTTTTGAGTTGACCTGTCGCAACAGACGGCCCGCATACATCAGTAATCGTGTAGCCCAGACCTTTAGAGAGCTCAACGACCCATCACAAGACGCTACCAGACTTGCAGGACATTATGTTTTGTGTGTTGTCGTGTGATAATGTTAGTGGATGTAGGTAACTTATACAATCATTCTGTTTAAAAGTGTACTATCTATAAACATCACTAAAAATACAGGGATCTAAGGATCTTTTTTTACCAGAGCACCGGAAGCAGTTGATGAAGAGATGATATACTTACTATCCTCCGAGTCGCCACTTCTTCTCGTCATGAGATCCGGCTTGTCGTAGAACTGTCCGCGTCGCATGAATATTGTCACATCAGACCCTGAGAGGAAGAACAGCAAGTATTACACCAATACACAACGCCCATATGTTGAGGTAAAAACTTATTTTACTTTTTGCTGACGTATAAGCCCTTTTGGCCTCGCATAGGTCTTTATTAATTTTTTATTGTTTTCACAATTTAGTTAATGTTAACTTCAAAGTTTTAATGTTCTTCAGTATTGTTTGTATTTCCTGTGCATGTCTCAAATAAAATATTTTCCTCTCTTTCTTTAAAAATACAAAATCAGGATATTGAGTTATTATCGCTACAGGGACTTGGGCCTTCCCGCTGTGAGACGGTATCAGTTGGATCTACTAAGCGACGAGTTCAACTCCAACGAGTTTTATAAAAAAAAAACAAGAGTATGACTGACAAATTACAAAATAATATAAAATAAACAAAACTGAGAGACCGCAAGCTTGTTAAACGAAAAAGTGGTCGTGAAAACAGAATGCATATTTGCAGATACAGTATTATTTGCATTCAATTTGCAGTTTTCATGCGCGGGCAATTAGCTTGGCCTTATAAAAGTAATGATATGAAAATAAAGGCTATTTAATGCGACTCTGCTTCAAAATAAAACGGTTCTATTTATACAACTAAGCCTTAATGACTAATTCCAAAAAAGTTTTGTTTTAATACGTAATTTAGAGCTTAATATTTTTACAATGTTCTTTCGTGGCGTGTAAAGTTTGGCAATTAAAAATAACCCAAGGTATCATTTTTAAATGTAAAACGACTACCAAATGGTGCGTTGCCACAATGTTTTCGGGGCGATGCACCATTGCTGTAGGAAATTCTAGCTACCGAATAACTCTCTGGTTTGTGACTAACTAAAGGTATCTCGTTGTTTAAATTAATACGAAATAATTAAAGCAACATACGTGTAAATGTGATAAACTCAGCCATGGAGTAGTTGTACCCATAGGCGATGCCAGCTATCGTGGCGAGGATCAGGCCGAAGCAGATGGCGAAGCAGAGAATGCACGCTAATCCGAAGGTGATTAACCTGCAGACAAATTATCAAAATCAAGTCATTTATTACACTAGGCTGAGAATCAGCACTTTTTGAACTTCAGAATCCCAAAACCCAAAACCCATCGCCCGTCAACCACTACCTAGGGCTTTAGCTGGGAAGAAGAAATGGTGCAACACACTCCCCAGCAGCACACCTATCAGTTTAGTTAAAAGAACTTGATTCTATACAATAGTAGGTAAGCAATTTACTTTATGAAACCTAAACATTAAATTAGATTGTTTGCCATATGTCAGCTAGCTCACGCAATATAACAACAAAAGATTGAATACTACACTCAAGCATGAAATGTTTACATAGTATAAAACAAAGTTGCATTTGGGGTTTGTACGCTTAGATCTTTTAAACTACGCAATCGATTTTAGTGCGGTTTTCATCAATAGACAGAATGATTCATATGTATAACTATCTTCTGCCCGCGACTTCGTCTGCGTCAAATTTTTGCTCCCCTGACCCTTCCCGTCGCATCGAATTGCCTGCCGGTTTTCGACCATTATTCGTTGCTGCTCCGCTCCTTTTGATCGTAGCGTGATGTCATGTAACCTATAGCCTTCCACAATAAACAGGCTACCCAACACAAAAATATATTTTCAATTCGGACTAGTAGTTTCTGAGATTAGCGCGTTCAACCAACCTCTTCAGCTTTATAAAATTATGGTATATAGTATACGCGTGCAAAGCCGCTGGCAAAAGCTAGAAATATTAAAAAAGATAAACGCAAACAGAGATTTAAATTTCAATAAAACCTCGAGGCATAACTAGTGTGCCCGCTTACATATGCAAATTCATTATCATTATCTATACCTATATTTCATATTAAACACAATTTAAAGTACAATTGCATTGCACGTGAAAGTATTAAGCAAGTATTAAGTTTTAGCCTATTTTTAAGCCTTTTATTTTTTGAATAAATATTATGTTATGTTATGTATTTACACCCCCTGTTACATGGGACTTAAATATAACTAATGAAATGTGGAAGTAATATAAGTAAACCTCTGCTTAACCCTTTGGAGGAACAAGGCGTGATATTATGTGAAAGTATATACGGTACTTATAACAACAAAAAACAGTAAAAATAAATTGTGTGTCTGTTTGTTTTGGCTAATCTCCGAAACGGCTGAATCAAATTTGACGGGAATTTTACTGATGATACGATAATTTTGTCCTGGTGCTACGTTCCTTTAGGATAATTTCCTACATCCACGATGGACAAGTCGAGGGTAGATAGACTATAAACCCAAAGTAATATGAGCAAATAATAGAGAAATATGGAAGAAAATGTTGCACGAACCCTAAATAAATTGGAATAAGGGCAATGATGCCAACGAAGCCCATATTAGGCTCTCTACTCTTCTTTCTTTGTAGGGCTTTATGAGTCCAGTTTATCCCACCATTGCTTCATAATCCAAATAATTCTAAAATATGACGGTACTCTTTTCTAAAGGGTAAGTAGGGTAGTAGAGCATTGGTCGTAACGATACATTTTATGACGGCTTTGGTTATAAAGCTGTGGTTTGAAAACCACGGCAGGCCCGCATCTCGTCAGTGAAATGGACGAGTCCCATAGCTATGGGTAATTTAGGTTAGGTTTAACGTCATAATTACATAAACTCACGCCTTTTCCCATGGGGGTAGGCAGAAACGATGTAGAACGCCAACTACTACGCCCCTTACATACTCCTTTTGCCTCGTTTAGGTTCGTACACGCACGCCGTGCCGGTTGCGAGTACTACTACCAGACCGTTCTGAAGAACATCACCAATAAGGTTTATTGTCATAATTTGAAGGTATTAAAAGCTGGAGTTTTTTGTGGCTTTAAACAATACACTTCAATCTTCTGATTCACTCGGCGGCGACCTCTCGCGTCCGGCCCTGGTGCGGGCCAAGGTACGGAGCGAGAGGGCATGGGAAGCCGTCACCTCCTTCTGCGAAGCAGTAATTCTTGCGAAGGAGGAGGCGGGGCGCGTGCGGGAGTGGCAGTCTCTGCGCCCTCACGTCCCTAGCCGTCGCAGGAGGAGACGCCCCGGGCGTCGGGAGTCAGTAGCAGACTCTCGGCCACCATAGGCGCGGGCTTGCGGGCGGCGAGCAATGGGTAGCTCGCCGCCCGGTAAGGACCAGGCTCGGGTCGACGGCGCGTAGTATTCCACGCGCGCCTCAAATAGATGTCAGCAGCACTGAAGGGGTCTGCTAGGACCGAAGCCTGCTAGGGTCGCGAGATTGTTCGAAAGAGATATCGTGACCCTGGCACATGGGCAACACGGGTGGGTTTTAATCAGTAAAAGTCTGACACGCCCTCCCGCTCCGCCCAGAGCGGAAGAAGTCATTTGATGATTTCCCATCAAAAAAAAAAAATCTTCTGATTCACTGCTATTTTGAGATCTTTTGTCATACGTAAGTACCATTAAGTAAGGCCGCATAAAAATCACAAAATCAGAGAGAAAAGTAGACCAGTGGTGTCATATTGTAACAAACTATAAGTAGGAATGGCTTTAATTTTGAAAGGTCAACAACATTCATTGCGTTATTTACGTTGTTGGCAGACACATTTTTCGAACATGTGAAGCAATGGTTTAGCAATTTAATGTCTTACGCTATAAGGATGCTGTAGGTCAAATCTTACATATTTTTCCTAGGAATTTATGAGACCTTCTGTCGAGATGGTGTTCTGTAGTTTCTGCATGGGAAGCAGGCTAGAATGAAATGGTAGTTTTGTTCAATGTTATAATTAATTCATTCTGAGTTTCGTAATTTCCAGTCCTGGAGACGAAAGGGTAACGTAACAATAACCGTCGATCTTCTGACGTAATTAAAGTAGGAAAACAAAGTACCTCTTCCAACTAATTTTGTAGGCTTCACAATTTTCTTTGTGACCGTTAAAGCGATTATTATGAAATACTTTTCTGACGCTTTCTCCGTGTTGACGTTAATGTAAAGGTTAGTGACGGTGCTGGGAGGAGCCTACGTTAGTTTATGATTAAAAGAGCCTTAGTAATAAACTGTGCGGTCGGGAGTTTGAATCACTGGTACCTACTCAAGGAAGAAGAAAGATCAACAGTTGGTTACTTTCTTGAGAATTTGAGATACAAAGATATTTGCTCGATTTGTTATGGTGAGGCAAATTCGATTTGTACCTTAGTAATATTATATAGCACCCTAATTGCGTAACCATTTCTGCCTATGAGTGTCGTAAAAGGCGACTAACGGACTTACTATAGAATGCAGCAGCGTTCTCTATGCATTTTACCATCATACTGCGATAGCCAACCCTCCTGCTTAGCCTGGCGATTATGGCAAAGCCCCTTATAGCAAAACTCAATTATTTTTTATTGTGTTGTGTACAATTGAAATTCGTGGGCCACCTGAGTGCGTGGTCATGTATATGGAAATATAATTTCCCTACAGGTGAATGACCAAAAATCATTAGGTATTCCTATCACGACGAGTCTCGGTCCACGAACGGAGGGTAGGAGCTAAAGTTATGTTGCCAATCCGTCAAAGTGCTACAACACTATTCATTTAAATCCCGAGGGGAGCCGGGTATATTTTCATAAGGTTTTAGTATTCTAGTCTCGCTGGAGTCGGTCCAGATTCGAGTCCGTATCAATTTGTGTTTTACTAGTGTGGTCGCATAATTTTTATATTTTGAGTTTGTGCTGTACTATACAGACGCCAGCACATCAAGGTACCCGAAACTGTCAAATTCTCCCAATCAACCTTGAACCTAATGCTTTAGCGATAAAGTTGAAAATCTATTAAAGAAATTTGACAGATTGTAGTAGCTCGATGTGCTGGCGTCTGTACACATCTACCATTAGTTGAAGCAACAATAAACGTAAGCAAAGTTTAGACGATGCAAAGGCTTTGCTGATTGAAATATATGGTATGACACAGGCAAGAAACTTGCGTCGCCGCGTTGTCTAAATGGGACTGATATAGAGTTGTCGGTGTGTGAAATAAAATTACAGTTATTATATGGTTATAATTAGTTAGTCTTGTGGCTAAGTGGGGTAAGGTTAAGTAATAACAGTCACACGGGTCAATCAATCAGGTTAAGCTACGCTTGCCGCGGTTGGTCCGCTGATGGGTGACCATCTTTACCTACCAAGACCTATTCGTGTTTCAGAAAGCACGTTAAATTTGTCCCGGCTGTCAGTTGTTGATCTTTGCACTGGCCTGTTAGTCTAGTGGTTAGGTGGGTAGCCTCAATAATATAACCATTCAGTGGATAAAAGGACACAGCGGTTCGCTAGGTAACGATGCCGCCGATGAACTTGCCAGAAGGGGGTCGAGCATGACACCGGTGGGACCAGAACCCATCGCGCCACTCCCCTTTGGGTTCCTACGCTCTTTGGTAAGGAAACGTACCAGGGATCTACACTTTAAGCTATGGGTGGACCAAAGTGAGTGCAGGCAGGCCAAGGAAGCACTTCCTACCATCGATGCTCGCCTCACAAAACAGGTCCTCCGGCTAGACAAACGACAGCTGCGTATGGTTACAGCAGCAATAACTGGCCATGGGTCGTTTAATAAACATCTATTTGTCATAGGAGTTACAGACAGTCCGCTGTGCAGGGCCTGCATTGAGGACGACGAGACAGCAGCGCACGTGCTTCTAAACTGCCCGGCGATCGCCACATACAGGGCCAAGTACTTCGGTAATCCAGGTACCCTACGCGAGATAGTCAGCAACGTCAAAGCGTTGCTGGCCTTCCTCGAGGAGCTGGGGTGGATCGAATGACCCACCCGTACGCAAAATACGCGCTCAGACGTGGAGTTGCGGACACCAGCCCGTTCTACCTATTACCTATTACCTATTAGTCTAGTGGTTAGCGACCCTGACTGCTAAGACTGAGGTCGTGGGTTCGATCCCCACCCAGGACAAATCTTTGTGTGATGAGCACGATCATTTGTTCTGTGTCTGGGTGTAATTTATCTATAATATGTATGTATTTAGAAATATATAAGTATGTTTATCAGTTGTCTGGTTGCCATAGTACAGGTTCTGCCTAGTTTGGGGTCAGATAACGGTGTGTTGGTTGTCCTAAGATATTTATTTATTTTATTTTTATTTATTTTGTCAGTCGTTACGGGTTGTCAGAAGCCCGAATGTCTGACAAACCAGTCTTACCCAAAGGGTATTACGCTGTGACTGGGTTGTGGAGATAGGCAGTCACTCCATGTTAAATACTGGTATCTGGTTGCATCCGGTCTGAATGGAAGCCGACCTCACATCTTTGGGAAAAGTCTAGGCAGATTGATGCTGCATCAGCTGAGGGACAGTAACCGGGCATTATTATGAGAGACGATGCTCAACTAAACCAAATTGTTGCAAAAAATTTGGTGTGCTAAATTAAAGACTTTGCAGTTACTGCACGTAACCAAATTGAAAGTCAAAGTCAAATCATTTATTCAAATAGGTACTTTGATAGTCAAAATTTACAAAAAGGAAAAACAAAATCTTCCAAAAGATACTTTTGTATGGAGAAGAATGGGCAAGAAAGTCCACCGTTTTGTTTTTTAACTAGCCTATACTGTCCCACTGCTGAACATGAGACAAACATCCTTTTTTAGGGCCACCTTGATCCAACCCTTGCAATTCACGTCTAGGTTGTCTAGTCGTTAGGTAAACTTGACTCTTTTAAAATATTGTGTGAAGACGAAGTTCTTGGAATAAAATTAGTATACCACAACGGATAAAAGGAATCATTACATAGTATACAATATACAACAAACTCGCTTGCAGCGTCCGTATGCTTAGATCTTCAAAACTACGCAACGCATTTTAAAACGGTTTTTATCAATAAACGGAGTGATTCAAGAGGAAGGTTTACATTATCTATACAAATATTATAAAGCTGAACAGTTTGTTTGTTTGTTTGATTGAACGCGCTAATCTCAGGAACTACTAGTCCGAATTGAAAAAATATTTTTGTGTTGGGTAGCCTATTTATCGAGGAAGGCTATAGGTTATATAATATCACGCTACAACCAAGAGGAGCGGAGCAGTAATGAAAAATGTTGCAAAAACGGGGAAAATCGCACGGATAGGCGATTCGACGCGACGGAAAGGGTCGGGGGAACAAGAAATTTAACGCGGGCGAAGTCGCGGGCAGAAGCTAGTGTATAATACGCGGGCGAAGCTGCTGGCAAAAGCTAGTTAAAAATAAAGCATTGATGTTCTGCAACAAATGGTTTTGTCCTGAAAGATTCATCCATTCTTCAATAAGTTGGACACACACTGCCAAACACACACACACACAAACACACCCTCACACACACCTCATAAACACACAGATACACACACCCCTACACACGTATACATAATATACACACATACTCCTTTTGTTTATAGTTTAAATAAGTTTATTGTTATTTTTGTACATCTCTTTTCCAAAATAATATTGTATAGTATTAGGAACTATCCTAGTTGGTCCGGAGGAAGGTGATGACATTCGTGATACAGGGTCATCCTAGTACCTACGAATGCCAAAGCACTCCTTTGACACTACAGAAGAAAAAATCTATTTTTAAGGAGAATTACTGTAACTCTTATTTTAGTAATAAAGATTTTTTATATTTTTCTTATACCAATAACCGGAACGGATTGCATTCAGTCGCAGTAAAACGATTATCCAGCCATTCGTCAAAAGTTCTTTAAATGCACCCGAAAACCGTAATATATTTCAGATGGAATTAGGCAAAGATAAGACGTGACATGGACTTGACAACCAGCTGACATGGTCAAAGAAATGTGTAGAGAAGACCCGACTTGGTGTAGACGTGGTAAAATGCGTCGGGCACTCTCGTGTAATCTTCAAAGACCACTCTGGAGTATGAAAGAGGTATTACACAGCTCGGCGACATTTTAAGGGGCAATTTACTACAACGCTGTGTTGTGATACAATGCCACTAATAGGAGTTTCCGTGTCTATGATTTTAGGCTAGGACTTAATAGTTTAAAAAGTGGCCGTATACAAAATTTTACGGTTTTTTTCTGATTTTATAGACGTGATTTTACAGTACTGTCTTTCTATTTTAATGCACCACATGAAAGGTCATTTCAGTTTTGATCAAATGAATGAGTTACTTATTTATTCTTGTCGAGGATTTTATTGCGAGATTTAAATTTTATTTGAAAAATATACTAACAATTTTTATTAACTCATCTTCTGCCTAGCCTTTTCCCAACAATGTTGGGGTCGGCTTCCAATCTAGCCGAGATTGGAAGCCGACGATGCAGCTGAGAACCAGTATTTTACATGGAGCGACTGCCTATCTGACCTCCACAACCCAGTTATTGGGTAATACGATACACCTTGGTAAGACTGGTTGTGAGACTTTCGGGCTTCTGGCTTCCCGTAACGACTTTCACAGATCCAGGAATGACAGTCGGGACCAAAATTTTAACGTATTTTCCGAGGCACGGATGGGTCTTGCTTACTAACAAATTTTTTTTCGGGAAATTGATTGATCTTGAACTGGGATTTATTTCCATTTATTAACAAGAGTTCCGAGAAGCCGAAATCAAAACCAATTCATCAGTTTTCTTTAAAATTTGAGTAAGTAAAATATTTTTTTAATGACAGAAACGATACTTTATGTTGGTTATCAATACTTATGGGAATGCAGTATTTTACATAACTGTAAAAGCACGTATGTGAAATCAAGTAAATCACTAAAATCAACAATTTTTTCTCTGCCTCTTAAAATCAAAAGTCATTTACTCAATGAGAAGTAGTAAATTGCCCAGTAGCACATCTGTCTGTTGAAGTCAATAGGGAAGTTATTGAATCAGGCGTTACTTTGTGGAAGTCCATGACATTAAAATGTATGTAACCCAAATCAAAAAGGTTTTTTACCCAAAATTACCTATGAAAGATGAAAATTACTTACAAGTGTTTCATTTCTTGAAGCATCCTCACAGAAAATTGTTTTTTTTTTACAACATTTATAACCATTAACGTTAATAAGAAAAGAACGATTCAGTTTTCCTGCTTAACAGTTTCTTAGCGCTTTTCTACAAATTACTGAAACTTTTACATTCATTTAGTAGAACTTAAATTGCAACCAGCGTCCCGACGTCAGAGACAACATTATTTGCACGGCGTTAAAGGCCTTAGTACACCTCCGATGCGAAAATAACGATGCGAAGCCCAAACGAATTCAGCTGTGAAACATTACTAAATTATGTCAAGTTTCGCATAGCGGAATATTATCGAACCACAGTAGGGTTAGGTAGGAGAAGGATACTCCAACTCTTGGATTAAATTTCCGTAAATCTATATGCATTTTATAAAAAAAAGAGGTTTTTGCTTTATCAACTTAACGACTGCCACAGACATTCTCTCTGGATACCCTTTTTACTTTTTCTCTTTTGTCTCTAATATTCTTATGCTAATGTCATGTATACCTGTTATTTACTGAAGTGCCAATTTTAAATGTAATTTTAATTGCATTGTAAGTGACTGTGCTGTTGGTGTGCTAATTATAAATAAATATGTCCAAAGCAAACGCGGCATCGCAACAAATCGGCTAAGGGTGGAGGTGAAATCGGCTTCTGTACAGATCAGCGAAATTACGCGGGAAAGAGATTGATATTCAACAAACCTGTACGTTAGAACGGATAGTTTCGCTTGATAAACAACGGGCAAAGTTTGATGCAACTACTGCGATTTAGCTGCGATGGTTTCGCGGTGGAAGTGTGATACCTGCTGATGAAATCTTTAGCTGAGAGGAAAAATACTCTTTAGAAAACCCGTTCCTTTAGAAATGAGGTTGTTTTTTTATCTACTGTTGGTCGGTTGAGGAAAAGCTCTGGAAAATAGGGACTTAGTTATTAAGTCGTCGCTAAGTACCTACTTAAATTGCAAAATGAGCAGTTTTATAGTGATGAGGTAAACAACACTTTTCTTAAAAATAACTTCACGAAGAATTAGGGCTATTCTTACCAAAGATTATCGTGTTATCCAGTAAATGGGTTACGGAGGTCAGATAGGCAATCGTTTCATGTATAATACTGGTAATCAGCTACATCCGGGTAGACTGGAAGCCGACCAGAACATAGTTGGAAAAACGCTAGGCAGATGATGACGAGACATGCAAGAGGTATTATAAATTAAGAATACTTTGGTGGGATTATTAAAATTATAAAGAGTTTAATTTCGCAGTAATATATCCAATTACTTATAACCAAATAATCCAACAAAAGTTGGATCTCTTACTTGGATCTATTTACTTTATCCGTTGGAAAATTTTGAAACATACTCGTATTGCTAGACTTAGGCAAGAAAATATGTGAATAATATTAAATCTCTCTTATGTTCCGTAGCTAGAATTCATGTATATTTATTTTTTTGTACTTATTTATTCCGTTCGACTTTTACTTTATCAACATTGTCATTGTCTTTTTGTATATCTGTGGAGAACGTTGTAGGTTGCACATTTGTATAATTCCTTATGTACTATTTCTTTATCTGTTCTATTTCTATTCTATGCCTGTGGCTAGGACCAATCCGCTCATGTTTGCCCCTTTATCACGAGCTGCACGTATGATAAATATTTTTACGGTATCGGAGGATATATTTTGAGCAAAAGCTGCCCAAATTCATCGAACAGGCACAAATGATAACCAGAGTCTTAGTACCTAATTATATATATTAATATAATAAGTCATATATAACTTTTTCTGTTTTGATTTGTTACTTCAATTTGTATGTCATATTTATAACATCATCTTGTTTAGCTGTAATAGTGTTATAAAATGTAGTTTAATTAAATAAATTTATTTGTTTGTTTTTCCAAATAAATAAAACAAAACGCACCAACCGACCATCTATCTAAATTATTAAACTGTTCATTTGGAAAACAATTTGCTTTTACCCCTATTACCCGCGACACACATACAGTCTGCCCTTTATGACATTGTCAGGCAATACATTGTCACTTAAAGTATTCAGTAGGTATCACACAATTCCATCACGTTAATAATTTACTGGCTAACAGCTGCCATACGTAACATGGTGGCACGCAATTTAACTTAACTCGCGCGGTTAAGTTTACTGATTAATTTCATACGTCTGGTTTGCCCAACGATTACGTAAACGTGGTATTTTACGTTTGCTTTTCATGGCTATATTTAGACGCTGAAGCCCCAAGGGAGTGGAGTTATATAAATGACTAGCTGTGGCCCGCGGTTTCACAACTGACAAAGACATGTACAGTTCGGTTCTTCTCGCTAATGTTTGGTTCACGTCGGGCGGCTACTCGCGGCCTCCAGTTCACCGTATCGCATTGCATCGTTTATAAATATAGGGGTTGTAAACACGTGCCTAATCACATCAGTGGCAGAGACAAGCCAGCAGATAATGAATAAAAGCCTTATCAATCACTACTAACCAACAACGAACGGCTGACTGTTGATTAGTACAGCCCTTTTGTGAATGGATTGGTTACCCTCATAGATGCTTCGAGAGAGTATTAGCAAACGCAGTCTGCCATCATACGGGCGTCATGCACCGCTGGCGATGTATAGGCTAGTTAGCTTTACGGCTGTATAGAGCCTTTGTCGAATAGTATTGGCAAAGCCTGTATAGCCGTTATCCTATCTATTTGGAACCGTGCACCTAGCTTCTGACGTTTCATAAGTGCCCATGTTGGTTTATGTGAAATAAAAATGTTTTGATTTGATTTGATTTAGGTTTAAAGAATCTTTATTTCTTATAAGAACATGATGCAGTTCACTTAAATGAGATTTAACATTTAAAATTAATAATCGTCGTCTAATGACGAAGCATGCAGGTGTAGAATAAGTAGGCAAAACTATAATATAACAACAAATGAGATCAACAGCAAACATAGCAAAAATGTAGGTACTTAAATATAAAAAAAGTTAATACACCGCACCGGGCCAATTTGACACCAAGGTAAACCGTACTGATTTTTCACTTTGTGAGGAGCGCAAACAACGATTACATAGCGAATTACTTGTGTGAATGTGTTTGTGAGTGATAGTATAGTGCGTGTACGTGTTTTATTTTGCTTGTGTGCGACAATTATAGTCTCGGAGACGGTTGATTATTTACAATTTTATCATTTTGATTATTACGTGTGTTCAGATTTTAAGTATTTTTATTTGTAGTGTAGTGTAAGTGTAGTATTTTATATGTAAGTATTTTATATTGTGTTTTCAGAGTATTTCTGTAGAAATTACTTTTTGCATAATAATCTTTAAGTTTTCTTTTGTAAATATTAATAGATTTGCATTCTTTTATTTCGTTTGGCAATTTATTGTATAATAGGACTCCTTCATATAAAAAAGTTATTTTTCCATATTTTATTGTTTATTTGATCCGACTATCTCCTTAGAATGCTAAAAGCCTATGACTACTATTACTGAAATAGCATAAATATCACGTCTGAAACCTCCAAAGGGTTAGAAAGGGGTGTATTTCTGCCAGGGTCGCGAGATTCGTTCGAAAGAGATACCGTGGCCCTGGCATATGGGTAACTGAAGGAACACGGGTGGGTTTTAGTCAGTAAAAGTCTCACACGCCCTTCCGCTCCACCCAGAGCGGGAGACGTCTTTTGATGATTTCCCACCCACAAAAAAAGGGGTGTATTAACCTATAAGTATAGGTCATTAGTACCTACATTATTAGATACTACTAATTACTACCTACATTGGAAGGGTTTGGAGTTAAGTATTCGATCGTTCAGGTAAAGCTATGCTTGCCGCGGTTAGTCCGTGGATGGATAGCCATTCATAAAATATCGCGACCCCTACTTGTTTCAGAAAGCCTGTTAAGCCTCTCGGCTGTCAATCGTGGATATTTGAGAGACGCTACGTCATCAGAAGCCCGAAAGTCTAACAAGCAGTCTTGCCCAAGGGATTACCAGGTAGCTGGGTTGTGGAGGTCAGATTGGTAGTCGTTCCATGTAAAATACTGGTATTTAACTGCATCCGGTTGGACTAGTAGCCGACCCTAACATAATTGGAAGAAGGCTAAGCACACGTTGACATAAACAGCACCGTTATGTCTTAGCTGTAAGGGTGATTTTCGTAGTGCAAGTGTTACCACTGCTGTGCCATGAACGAATAAAAATGTACAGTCAACCAACTGTACAGACGCCAGCAGATCAGGCTACCCGGAACTGTCAAATTTTCCCAATCAATCTTGAAGCTAATACTTTAGCGATAAAGTTGAAAACCTTTAAAAAAAAATTGACTGACTTTAGTAGCTTTATGTGCATTATAATTTGTTACAATCTTACACATATGTCTTTTAAAAGCAGATTAATTCATCTGAGACTTAGAGAGGTTAGTACTGTGAGAACTTGGGGTGGTTCTTAGGGTCTCCCTGTAACGGGTACGACTATATTTTGTTCTTACATTTTTACTCGCTAAACTTTACAGTTCGAGGGCGAGAAGCGCTTGTTAATTAAATATATTTTAAAACATTTACATTTTTTTTTTTAAATCACATTACAGCTATTAACTAATCCTGCCAGGGTCGCAGAATTGTTCGAAAGAGTTATCGTGGCCCTGACATATGGGCAACTGAAGGAACACGGGTGGGTTTTGGTCAGTAAAAGTCTGACACGCCCTCCCGCCCCGCCCAGAGCGGGAGACATCATTTGATGATTTCCCACCCAAAAATAAAGGTATTAACTAATGAGTACTATTAAGGACAGTTTGAGTTCCATTCTCAGTATGGTCTGAATCCTCGTTCCTCGTTACCGAGAAATAAACTCCTGCATTTAGATTTTTCCATACCTTTACTTAATTTACGTATTAATTTTAACTTTTCATAATTTTTTAGATACTTTTGGCACTAAATATCTTAAAATTCTTTCCCCTTGATAATTTGTTATTTTCGGTTTAATTAGTCTTTCTTCTTCATGTAAAATGTGTCTGTTTAGTAGATTGACTAAGTATTTCATTAGTATTCTACGAGCGGGCAGCAGCATTCTCTATGCATTTTATCACCATACTGCGATCGCCAACCCGCCTTTCAAGCGTGGCGATTCTGGCGAAATTCCCCCAAACTGGGGGAGGCATATGTCCAGCAGTGGTCGACTTTCAGCTGGAATGATGATGATGATGATTCTACGAGTACTTTAATCTTCTTCTTTTGCTTCTCCGCTCAACCGCACGTCAACTATGTTCTCTGCTATTCTTTTCTAAATTAGCTTGAGAATTCGAATGTGATCAATGATTTTATAGCCAGCCTGTATAGTCAGCGTCAATAACATAAAGGTGAACAGACTGTTCAAAATGATCTTAACAACTATGAAAATTAAACATTAGCTCTATCACACAAGGAATGTTTCAGTATGAAAACAGTACGCGACAACTGTCATTCTGACAAGAAATGTATCCTATTGAGATATAGTTTGATTTTTTTAGTTGCTGGGGTCGACTTTGGTAGACAAGTTTTTCAGTAACTAGTGTAGCTAGCTTTACCACTTCCTTCTTTTTATTACAGGAGCTGGATACAAATTTTAAACAAGGATTAAGAATTCCCTTATAACCAGACGAATTTTATATATTGAGAAGTATTTTTCCTGTACAGTTAAGCCGCACAAAAGTCAAATACGCTTATTTCCATTTGCCTTTTATTCCGTTACCTTTAAAATGCCAAAGAGATTATACTGGGCTTATCTTTTCCATTCCGTTTGTGCTTGATCTTTGGAAGTATTTTATCAGTATTTTCCTCAGCTCTAATAGTAATTTTATACTTTAGAAGATTGTAAAAAGGTGCTCACAAATCCTGAGGATTGTGATAAAAGAGATCAGCCATATTGGGCCCAAAATCAGAAGTGGCAGCGACAAAAAATATATTGCCCTGTTCGGGGAAGTCCTCCTTATATTTTTTTACTATTGCGCCAAATCCCTACGACTATTCTTTTAACAAGTATTATCTACCATGACAACAAACCTCCGTGAGTGTTCCTATAACTTTAATCAGTATAATCGCAATATCAAGGTCGCCTTTTTTATTTATACATATATGTTTTTTCAATATTTTTTAACTTTAAAAATAGCTGAAGGTCTGGTCGTAGGGATACGGTGCCATAGTCAGAAATTATAAAGAAGATTTCTCCAACAAGTTTTTTTTTCTATTGCAATTTTTTTTTTTCTTTGGGTTTTGGGCTAAAGTTTGTATAAAAAGTGACTAGTCTTGTTTGCTGATGGTTAAATATTGAAAGGCAGGTATGATTAACGGCTGTTGTAAATCATTGTAAAATACTAAATACTCTGGAGTATAGTAGGGCGTCCATTAAATTAAGTAATAATAAACTATATACGAACGAAGGTCGTAGTGTGTTGTGGACGGTATGGGCTGAAATATGACCATATTCGGACAGTGCTTCTAGGTAACGATACCGTAAAAAGTTCAGTACAAACTAAAAATACAAATATTAAGTCATACAATTCATATATGAGCTTCTTTTTTTTTTGGGTGGGAAATCATCAAATGACTTTTCCCGCTCTTGGGCGGAGCGGGAGGGCGTGTCAGACTTTTACTGACTAAAACCCACCCGTGTTCCTTCAGTTGCCCATGTGCCAGGGCCACGGTGTCTCTTTCGAACAATCTCGCGACCTCATATAAGGGGCTTGTGGCTAAATGACAAAAGCTGAACGGGTTCGTGAATGGGTGACCATCCATTACACATCGCGACCTCTCCGTGTCTCGGTAAGCACGTTAACCCGTTGGTCTCGGCTGTTATAGATCTTATACGGTAGTAAAAAGCCCGAAAAGTCTGACAACCAGTGCTAAAGGGTATCGTGTTACCCAGTTACTTGGTTGTAGAGGTGAGATAGTCACTCTATGTAAAAAACGGGTATTTGGCTGGATCTGTTTCAACTGGAAACCTATCCAAACATAGTTCGGAAAAGGCAGATTGAGATGCAATGGAATTTATCAGAAGAAAGTAGCAACTTCTGAACCTGGAGTTACCAAAGTAAACACAACGTAATTGCTCCAGACTTCACAACATTTGCTTCTAAACATGAATAAAATTGGCAAACTTTTTCCGAAGTCAATTTCTTATGTGGCGGACGTGTCGAAAGTCGTCCAAATTTCGGCAACTTCTCCCCTGGGATTGAGACAACGGCCTCTTGAAATACGTGAAAAGGGTCCTTTAGGGTCGGTCTGTATTCCGGCGTGCGACCTCCAGGGAGTCAGTAATTATACTAATATTAAGACCGCTAACTACCTGAAAAGGACCCTTGGGCTTATTTGTCTTTCCGTGATTTTGCTACTTCATTTTATGGCTTTTTGCGAGTTCAAGTTATTTCGGTGTGAGTTTTGTTTGTCATGTAAATGCTTTTGTATATATATTCGCATAGACAAGCATTTATAGGAGCAAAAACCACCAAAACCATTTGATTGCATATGGTGAAAAATATAAGGGCAATCTTATTGAAATAATCTATTCATCAGTTTTATCTTTATCTGTTTTATCTATTTTAGCACCTACCTATTGTGTTGAGTTCAAACATAATGCTGTTGGAACGAATAGTAAAGCGCTAATTTCTGTCGCCTGGTAATTTTTTGTTTTTAATTTAAATGTCCTGTGCATGTTCAAAATAATTACTTATATAATTATAAATATACTAATAATAACAAACATATATTAATTTACGAATAATTACTTTACTATTTTTTAAGACTTCCGCAGACCGGCGTGAAGAGAAACCACAACGCGACAGCGCTACAGGACTCTGTTAGTTCAATGTCCATGAAGTTTTCATAGGAATTGTTGTTGTTGTGTATTAGAATCACGTTGCGCCTATCTGCGGGAGCATTTAGTCGAAAGGTTAAAGCGTTACGTTTTTCATTTTTAATATGTAATGCGGTGTTCTCAAAGTTCTATAAGGGTACATGTCCAACAAAGAAATATCGGTTTATCTAGGTTCGATTTTCAAACAATATGAGTTTTACTGTGTGTTTCAAACCTTTGTACAAGGTCTAGAAGCCATGCGACGCAACTGCATATGTAGCACATAACACCTTCTCAATCAGCTCAGTTGGTATGACGTCACCATCACCATCACTCGAGTTAGGTACTCTTGTCTCCCGGTATCTGGAAGAGAGAAAGAAAAATGTTTATTTGGCACAGTACTAATGTCTTGGTTTCGGGTTTTTCTATCTGGAATTGATCAGTAGTGCGAAGTCTGGATTAGTGTCTGGTTGATGGCAATAGGCCCACTCCCGGGACTTCATAATCAGCCTATATTGTTCCCACTGTTGAGACACAGGCCTCATCTCGGTGAGGGGCAGCGGGCCATAATCTACCACGTACGCCCAGTGCAGGTTGGTAGATGTCACATGTCACATGTCATGTCGGGTCATGTCTAGGACATGCCGTGTTCTTCACGATGTTTCACTTTACCATTTTGAGAGCATACATACATACATACAATCACGCCTTTTTCCCATGGGGGTAGGCAGAAACCACGGAACGCCACCTGCTACGATCTCTACACACTCCTTTTGCCTCGTTTAGGTTCATACAATTGGTCATACACACACGCCGGTTGCGAGTACTACGCACCTGACCTTTCTGAAGAACATCACCAATAAGGTCACTATATGTCCTCCTAGGGCGTCCCCTCCCGGTGTTACCTAATACCTTTTGTGAGCCGTCCTTCATTCATCCTCTCAACATAACCAAATCATCTAAGCATACCTTTTTCAATTTTTGTCACTACATCTTCTTTTAAACCACACCGTTTTGAGAGCAGTGGTGATGAAATTATTTACACAAAGTTAAGCGCCTGCCTATACCCACGACCAACAAATTGTAAGTCGGGGCCGATACCATTATGCCAACACTGCTCTACAAAGGACTTCAACGTAACCAAATGGCGAAATGTTGATTTACAGTCAGCATCAATAATATCGGGACTAACAGACTGTTCAATATGATCTCAACATTTAAGAAAATTGAACTTTATATCAATTAGATAAAGTTGTATGTTGTATGTTTATCAGTTGTCTAGTACCCATAACACAAGCTCTGCTTAGCTTGGGACTAGATGGCGTTGTGTGATAGTTGTGGAATATTATTTATTATTTATTTATTATTATATGACTGGCCTGTAAGTCTAGTGGTTGGTGACCCTGACTGCTAAGACTGAGGTCGTGGGTTCGATTCCCACCCAGGACACATCTTTGTGTGATGAACACAATCATTTGTTCTGTGTCTGGGTGTAATTTAACTATAATATGTATGTGTTTAGAAATATATAAGTATATTTATCAGTTGTCTGGTTACCATAGTACAGGCTCTGCCTAGTTTGGGATCAGATAACGGTGTGTTGGTTGTCCTAAGATATTTATTTATTGTCTTCATTCTGAAACATTCCTTGTATCATTGAGTTAATATTTAATTTTCATAGTGGTTTAGATCATTTTGAACAAGCTGTTCGGCCCGATGTTATTGAAGCTGACTGTACTACCTCGGGGATCACAATGTTAAGGTGTATTTAATAATAGTTTAAGGAACTAAAAACCAGCTTAAATATTTACTGAATTCTTATTTTAAACTTAATGGAGATTATTAACTACCTTTTATTTTCGATAAAAACATGTTTTTTTTAAAAACTATTACTTATGAATTTTTAGTTCGTTTGATCGTTAAAGCCGAGAGTGGGTAATTTGTGTGCCTGCTGCTTTCCTTGCATGTGGTAAGAGTTTCTCAAACAAGCTGTTCGAAGAATTTAATAAAAACCTGCGAAGATCCTGGCCAGGGTAATGGGACAAACTTATTCAATTATTAGGATTGTCATCAGTCCTTGATAAGTGTGCAAAGTTTCAAATTAATTAGACATTTTGAAGGTGGTGAAAATCACGTTCAAAGATTCCGTTAAACAGTATGTTAGTTTAAACGAGGGACGTATTAAAACCCACAATAGTGCATGATTATATGATACCTACTAATAAAAATATGAACAAAAAAAATAATAGTTTAAAAAAACTAAAAAACACGCTTCCATTGAAAACCAAACTAAAAAGTACAAAATAATGGAAAAAAAGCGTGGGGTGCTTTTTAAGGTATTTTTTTATTGATATCAGGCACCCCATGCTTTTTTTCAAACTATTACTATTTCAAAAATGACATTGAGTTTTCTAATATCATTTTTTTCTAAACCGAATAGTTTGCGCGAGAGACACTTCCAAAGTGGTAAAATGTAACCCCGTAACTTCTAAAATAAGGGAATGATAAGACTAAAAAAAATATATGATGTACATTACCGTGTAAACTTCCACCGAAAATTGGTTTGAACGAGATCTAGTAAGTAGTTTTTTTTTAATACGTCATAAATCGGAAACCACAATTTACCTTTCATTCAGTCAACTCAAATATAAAAATTAAAAAAAAAACATTTAATTTCATAAAAACCGTGAATACCTGCAGGTTTGTACAGAACCCTCGGTGCGCGAGTCCGACTCGCACTATTATTTATTTTCTATTTTTTAGTTCGGCTAGCTACAAAACCGGGTAGGTATTTTCTGGATAATGACAAAAATGTATGAAATTATTTTATTGTCATCGATCCTTGATAAGTGTGGAAAGTTTTAAATTAATTCAACGTTATGAAGGTGTTGAAAACCACGTTCCATAATTCCGTTACATAGATACATACCAAACTACTAAGAGCTTGTTTAAATACAAGGTTACCGACACAAACATTTGTACACTTTAAGTTATTTTGTAAGCGTTCTTTAATGTTATTATGGTAATGGAATAAGACTGTGTTGCGTCTCTGTTGAGCATCGCCCTCCTCAGTCTTATAATATGTATGTATGATGTATGTACAGGAACGGTCGTGAGGGAATAATTTGCCTTTTAAGATATGCAAATATAACAATCTCAAATTATTTCTACAATGTTTACGTACAATGATCCATTTTGAATTTCTGCTTTCCTCATATTTTTGTTTCTAATGTTTATGTTCCATAATATACGTATATTTTGAGAGATCCTATTTCATCATCATCATCATCATCATCATTTCATCCGAAAGACGTCCACTGCTGGACATAGGCCTCCACCAAGCACCGCCACTTCGACCTGTTCTGTGCTTCTTGGATCCAACGTATTCCTGCGGCCTTCACCAGATCATCGGTCCATCTTGTGGGAGGCCTTCCAACGCTACGTCTTCCAGTACGCGGTCGCCACTCCAGAACCTTCCGACCCCATCGGCCATCTGTTCTGCAAGCAATGTGCCCTGCCCACTGCCACTTAAGTTCGGCAATTCTTCGGGCTATGTCGGTTACCTTCGTTTTCCTACGGATCTCTTCATTTCTGATTCGATCTCGTAGGGAAATTTTATAAACTAGATCCTATTTACTTAACTATAACTCAGCGATGTGTCAGTAAAGTAAAGTGTGAGTCCTAAAATTCAACAATTATTCTAAGTGAATCTTAAAACGTATACATTAACGTAATCAACAATACGTAACGGTCCATAAAATAAACAAATCCGGCAGTAAAATCGATTCAGCCGCTTATTCGCTTACGAAATTACCAAGGCGACCTTTCATACTATTTACCAAGTACGGTTTTAGATGAAGCCTTAAGAATTCAAAGTTTCAAACATCAGCAATGTGTTACGAAACGGGCACGTGCCCCGCGGGGCACCGCTTTGTTAGTAATAATCATGATCAGCTTGACTCTTTTCCACATATAAAGCTTCCTCTCCATTTGCGCGGACACGTCGTGCGACGCGTCCGCGGATGCATCCGCGCATAGTGGAGAGGGCGAAATCTGTCGAGATCTGCCTGCGTGTCCGCGACTGCCTGCGTCGCTGCCGCAATCCGTGATTTGTCGGTTTTTTGGGCACGCATCAAAGGGATCTGCCGAGAAATGCGTCTCGCCTCTTCACTATCGCCGCCTGACACACGCGTGCGCGGACGCGTCGCACGACGTGTCCGCGCAAATGGAGAGGGGCCTTAATGGGGTCCGCTTCCAGTCTAACCAGACGCAGTTGAATACCAGTATTTTACATGGAGCGACTGCCTATCAGACCTACACAACCCAGTTACTGAGTAATACAAATCCCTTGGTAACACTGGTTGTCAAACTTTTAGACTTCTGACGACCCGCGATGACTGACACGTAACGATCCACGAATGGCAACCAGGCCAACAGTCCATTTATCATCATCATCATCATCATTACCGTCGAAAGACGTCCACTGCTAGACATAGGCATCCCCCAAATAATCTATCATCCCCAAAACTTCGTTAAATGTGCATGTTTTCGCCTTGTAATTGAAGGAGCACACGTAAAAGAATCGTATGTAATTCTGTGATTTATATTATATTTATGTATCATTTGTTGGACATCCTAAATAAGTAAATAAAATGAATAAATGAACTCATTTGGTATGCTCGCTCCTGCAGCCTAAACGGTTACATTTGTTTGTGGTCCACCGCGGAATAAATTTTTAAGGCAAAGGTAATTTTTTACCGCGCCCCAACTTTTACTAAGTTATCTCACGCTTATCACAGACACTTGTTAAAGCTAATTAACCACGAGGACACAGTATTCATCGAGTTTCTTCTCCAGTAAAATTTGTCGCAAAAAATGTAAATTCATTTTCTTGTTAACACATTTTCACAGGACGACGTGACCGCGTTGTTTTCTTCGTGATTTATTATAATGGCGACACAAATACAACTTACCAAACTCATGGAAATAATATTCATTTATAAATAAAATTGTATCACACAAAACTTGAGAAAATAACGCTTATTAAAAATTTAACAAGACGCTCGGCTAACTTCAAAAATGTCGTGGGATGTCAATGTATGTCAATAAAAGTTACTTACAAGAAAAAAGCTAAAATTATGCGTTCAAAAAATGAAAATTTATGTCTCGAAAATAGGTTACGACCCCAAATCCGTTGGAGATAAGATAAAGGTAAGATAGAAATTACAGGGCGAGGACAGAGCCATTCGAAATTATTTTGAGACGATAATTGAAAAAGAAAGAAGCACGGGTTTTCAAAGAATAGTTCATCCCTTTATTTTGTTTCCGTAGTCTGTCTGTCTAGTAGCATTCGGCGGTCTACAGTGGGCGGACGTGCCGCCCGCCCAGTGTCGCGGTACAGTTTCGCGGGAATGTGACGCTACCGTAATATAAATAAAAGTTTTACCTTATTCTTAAAAAAGTTAACTAAACTGTGTGATTTGTGATTCTGTGTGTATTAAACTAAGAGTGTGGAGTTTGCTGGAATTGCTCTGTTCTTCTTTTCAAGGTAATTTTAATTCCTGGCTCGTTATCTCTCTCATTTTTCAGCCTACAAATTATATCGACACTAAGTTATGTTAATGCTAATGGAAACCAGTACATAATAAATTGGCTGCTGAATTGGAAGGGCCACTTCATAAATTAGATGTAATGGGTATTAAAAAATATCGGAAAAACGGCTACAGGTTTTTAAGGAAATCTGTGAGAGTTCTCAGCACCTAAATTATTATTTCTGCCAATTATTTCTTCAAGACATTTTTGTAAATTATAAAATATTTTGTCATAATACATGAAAATGTTGTAGGCGCAAATTACTTAGGTTGATTAAACGCAATGATCGTATAGAAAAACTCTTTGATTCTGGAGATCACCTTGTTGATGAAAATGGCAATGAATGAAACATATACAACATCTCTCGATAAACTCACTATTTTTTAAACTTTATGAATGTAGGGCACTGGATACCTACCCTACATTCATAAAGTCAAGAAAATAGTGTGTAGTGGTGGCTTAAGGTGTAGTTAACATTCTTATTATAGAAGGAACTAATGTATTGCTCTCGTATTACAAAGAACAAGGACTCTGCCATCAGAGGATGGCGAAGTCCTAATCTGTCTCAGTCAGGGTGCCCGAAGTCCCGACAGATCTCGATTTATCAAAAAGAAAGTGAGAACGTAAAAAGAGCGAGTATGCAAGAGCGAGTAAAGCGGGCTCGTCGCTTCGCTCGCTCTTGCATCCTTGGACTTGTGGTACCCTGACTCGAACAGGATAAGTCCGAAGGGGGTATAGTGGGGTCTTTGTTCGCTCACTCACTAGACACTGCCATACCATTCATGGTTCATTTTTTAAAGCCATTACGAAGTATGTATTAGCCCTGCGATGCGGGGCTCCGTCTACTACGCCTGGCATTTTTAACCGACTTCAAAAAAAGGAGGAGGTTATCAATACGACTTTTTTTTGTGGTTGTTATCTCATAGCTTTTGTTATAATTACTTTTCCAATCGAATTATTGTCCGCCGCTATGATGCACAACAAAAACATAGCGATATCAACCGGTGGATAATCTAACAATTTTACGATATTACCACTAATGTTGGGGCTTGTGTTATGGCTCAATAATAACAGCCGCACGGATTGATTGATCAGGTTAAGCAACGCTTGCCGCAGATGGTTCGTGGGTGGGTGACCATGTTTATAATATAAGAGATACCGCGGCCCTGGCACACGGGTAACTGAAGGAACACGAGTGGGTTGTAGTCAGTAAAAGTCTGACACGCCCTCCCGCTCCGGCCAGAGCGGGAGACGTCATTTGATGATTTAACCCACAATTAAAAAAAGACCCCTCCATGCCTCGGACAGCACGTTAAGCCGTTTGTCCCGGCTGTCATTTATGGATCTTTGACAGTCGTAACGGGTCGTCAGAAGCCCGAAAGTCTGACAACCAGTCGTAATTGGGTTATGGTATAAATATAAGTCAAGACTCAAAGTGTTCCTATTGGAGAAATGCCTGTATTCAATAGACGATGACTTATCCACGTTTTAATTTTTTTATATTTGTTAATGTGAGACTGGGTAATATTAGTACATATGTAATAGCAACTGTAATGATATTGAACTTTTTAATTGTATTGTTTTTTTTTTTAATTTATCATATTAGAGATTTTATTGTATTATGTATGTTTTAGTTTATAATTTTAATGAGTTTGTTTTTTTGTTTTTTTTTATTATGTATATTATATAGTTTATAGTTTTCAAACACAATGTGAATTGTTCGTGAAATAAAATTGAATTGAATTGAATGGAGGTCAGATAGTAGCTCCATGTGAAATACTGGTATTCAGCTGCATCCGGTTAGATTAGAAGCTGACCTCAACATAGTTGGGAAAAGGCTAGGCAGATGATGATAATTATGATCACTAATGTTTGGCCACATCATAAAGTACTTGTGAGTCTGTTCATATCGTCTAGCGTTGAGAATTTAATGATCTAGCCAGACCACAGTCATGATATAACCAGCGGTCAATGTTTTTTTCTAGCCTCCACTGTCCTCATCATCATCATCATCGGCCTTATAATGTTCCCACTGCTGGGACACAGGCCTCCTCTCGGTGAGAGGGAGTGGGCCATAATCCACCACGCGGGTCCAGTGCGGGTTGGTAGATGTCACATATCTTCGAATTTTTGGTTCTAAGACATGCCGGTTTCCTCACGATGTTTGTCTCCACTGTCCTACTCCTGGGCAATGGCCTCCCTCCATTTCTTCTATCTTTTGCGAACCTGCGCGTCCTCCTTCCAGTTTTGACAGAACCCTCCAGGTCGACTCGGCAATATTCTGTTTCATGAAATACAACCATTTCATGAATTGATCGAACATTTCATGAAATTATCAATTCTAAGGTCTGACAACGACGCATACACAATAAATACATACATAATCTCACGCCTTTTTCCCATAGGTGTAGGCAGAAACCACGGAATACACAATATAAGAATATACCGGATGACATTTTTTTACCGTCTCGACCATCATATGGTGTGTTGTGTAACTAGAATAGAAGGCAGGAAGGCCTTCAGATTCATCGCAGGTGAGTAAAGGAGCACGGGACGCGGGCGGATGGGGATGCGTGTGCGGCTCGTGCGCCTGCGAAAGATCAATGAAGCCGCCTATCGGCCGGTTTCAAAGGGTAGGATCGCGCTACGAAATCATGGATACATGCCGCGCATTGAGTAGGGTGCGTATGATTTGAGTTTCGATAAATTTTAATTGTTTTTTTTTCCAAATTTCTGTTTTTGTTGTTCTAGTATGAAAATGTTACTTTAAATGTGTAGTATTTATTGCTAGATCAATTTCGTTACATGTTTTTCAAAAATAAAAATAATAAAAATTTCAATGCTGCGAACTTCGTTCACCTATTACACCCATTTTTTTTCAAGACGTTATAAAATGTCACCCGGTATAGT
Source organism: Aporophyla nigra (assembly GCA_947507805.1). Lineage (NCBI taxonomy): Eukaryota > Metazoa > Arthropoda > Insecta > Lepidoptera > Noctuidae > Aporophyla > Aporophyla nigra. The sequence goes on from OX382305.1 coordinate 7,714,859, forward strand.
CCTCCAGAGCGTATTTCGGCCATGGCGGCCGGAGACTAGCCATCGGCGCGGGAATATTATAGTTCACAAGTGTGTGCGCAGACACAGGGGCACTTGCTTTTCCCTTACTCTCATAAACTAATAGGACGGCAATCCGACACGACCGGAGAGAGATCAGGCGTAGGACCAACGGCTTAACGTGCGCACTGAGGCACGGGGATATCAAACCGCCAACTTCCAAACTCCGGGCTGTTACTACTAAAAACCTAATAACACTTTGCCCGATCTGGGAATCGAACCCAGAACCTCGAGTTCAGCAGTCGCGCTTGAGTTCACGAGAATATAAGTACAAGTTGAACCTCAAAATGATAATAGGCTAGTACATAGATGTTTCATGTTGCTGTGTTCGCCATTTTTCTTTTTCTCGAGTTCCAAGACAATTTGTTATTCTCCCTGTTTCCCGGACACTAGGTTTAATTGGACGATTTATAAAAAAAGAGATAATCTGTGGACATGGGCATATAGGTTAGGTGCGTAAACCTCGCAAGTGGCGTGTGTGTATGACCAGATGTGTGATGAATCCAAACGGGTAAAAGGAGTATGTAAGGATCGTATTAGGTGGCGTTCCTTTTCTGCCTACCCCCATGGGAATAAGGCGAGAGTTTATTACACAGGTCGACATGACTCTTGTGGATTGAATATAAATAGTCATTTCGCGTGGATTTCGGGTCGCTGAATTCAAATCTTCTGGCAATAAAAACACTTGATTCTCTAAGGTTTTTTAGTAATCCTAACCTAAAAGTGTAAAAAACGGTGTTTTTGGCCATAATTGAGGTTATGTAGCCGTGGGGACTTTTTTTTTCTCAAGACTTTGCGAACGGGATTTAAAAGTACAAGCCTTCCTCTTTCAAATGCCGTTGAGTTTGCCCAAATATCTTTTTTTCGCTGAGATATCGCATTTTGAAGTTATCCAAACTAACCATAATTATGGTTAATTTTTATGGGGTTGAAGGTAGGTAGGTGGGGGTTTGGTGGGTTAGAGAGTTGGTTGCATAGCCCGCTTTGAATGCGGAGCCAAATTTTTTGAAAAATAAGATTAATTTCAAGAAGAACATGCAGCTATATTCGCTGTTCCCAGGGTCAGGTAGGTCAGTCTGCAAATGCCTAAAAAATTGCAAACATGAAAACTTCAAAATGCGATATCCCAGCGAAAAGAAAAGATATTTGGTCAAACTCAAGGCATTTGTAAGAAGAAGGCTTGTACTTTTAAATGCCTAACGCAGCTTTTTGAGAAAAAAATAATAATTAAAAAACGCGTTTTTTGCACTTTTAGGATTACTAAAAAACCTTAGAGAATCAAGTGTTTTTATTGCCAGATTCGAATTCAGCGACCCGAAATCTACGCGAAATGACTATTTATATTCAATCCACAAGAGTCATGTCGACCTGTGTTATGCATAGGCATATACCTACTAATTAGAAAAATAGTCACATATTTAAAGTTATTGAGCGCTCGTTATACTTATTTTATAGAGAAATCTTCTCAACTAATCTGTAATTAGTTGTAATTAATAATCGTACGTCTTTTTGCAAGTTCGAATATTAAAATTAGGTAGCTTATGGTACACGTTTAGCTTTAGTTAGAGGTTTCCTAAAATTGGTGCAATCCTTAAGGTTCCCCGAAACGATCAATCACAATTTTTAACCGACTTCAAAAAGGAGGAGGTTCTCAATTCGGATGTTTATATGTTTTTTTTTTAATGTTTGTTCGGCCATAACTCCGTCATATATAGACGGAATTGCAAAATTATTTTTTTGTTCGAAAGGGGTTTATTCCGAAATGGTCCCATATAATTTTCATATAGATCTGATGATGAGTTCGGGAGACAGACACCGGAACTCTTTAAAAAATGACAGGAAATCAACCGCGATTTCTGCTATCGCATAAATATGCATTGTTTGTTTGGAATTAGTGCAGGGTGAATACCACAACTAAAAATTTAAAAATAAAAACTTTTTTACAAAAAAAAAAAAACAACCGACTTCCTTAAAACACTACAAAGTGAAAAATAACTTTAATTTCGGAAGTCGGTGGCAAAAAACCCATAAATACAGATCCTAAGACACCGACTACCGAAATTAAAGTTATTTTTCACTTTGTAGTGTTTTAAGGAAGTCGGTTGTTTTTTTTTTGTAAAAAAGTTTTTTTCAATGTTTTAACCGCTTCAATTGTATTTGAAAGGCGATCAATTAGTGTATCAAGGTACCCGACGCGATCGAATCAGAAATTAAGAGATCCGTAGAAGGACCAAGGCAACCGACACAGCGCGAAGAATTGCTAAACTGAAGTGGCAGTGGGCAGAGCACATTGCTCGCAGAATAGATGGCCGATGGGGCCGAAAGGTTCTAGAGTGGTGACCGCGTACCGAAAGACGTAGAGGTACAAAGTGGACCGATGACCTTGTGAATGCCGCAGTAATCCGCTGGATACGGAAAGCGCAAAACCGATCGAAGTGGCGGAGCTTGGGGGAGGCCTATGTCCAGCAGTGGACGTCTTTCGGCTGAAATGATGATGATGATAGCGTATCAATCACGAATACCATACCCTGCACTGCATCGTTTATTATTTCAAATTATCATCGTTTTTAACCTAAATGCTTATTACAAATAGTTCAGAATAAATCCGTTTATTTGTACCAAAACAGTTCTGTTTGACCACAATACCGCGAGTTATTGTCACAAGCCCATAGCCAGCTACTCTAACGCAGTTATATGATAATAAACTGCCCGCTGGTATAAATCACATCATCCAATTAATTAGGGAGCTAACACGTTACGGATTTATTTACTACAACTGTGGGTAGTTATAAGTTTCGATCGCGGGACGAAACTTAACTCGGGTAGGCTGAGAGAGAATCTTCAGGTTTTGTTGGTACGCGAAATTCTAATATCTTACGTTTTTTCAATTTACAGGTCAGTGTAAGGTTTTATATGTTAATTAAAATATGATTCGCGACCATAACATTTTTGTATGTATATATAGAATTATAATAATTAAAACAGCCCTCTAATTTCATTTCGTTGCTACCCTTTTTTCATGAAATAGTCATACGTGAAGCAAAAACTTTGTACCCGTTTTTACGAAAATTATGCGAACGGAGAAGTGTGTATTGTGTAATTTGGCACAATTAAAGTTAATGTGGGGGAGTGCAGAGACCTAATATTTTTCAATAATAGGTAGTCGATTTTCTATAACTGGGTGCCCACTAGTTCAATGGAATTTCACGACTACATGGTAGAATAGGCGAGAGAAACAGTATTTTTTCGTGCTTTACGTGTCCGACAGAGTCAGCACTGATGATATCTTGAAAATCACGTAAGTTCATATTGCGTAATGTAATAACTATGTGTGAGTTTATAAGCTGTTCCCGCGGCTTTGCTCAAGTGACTGCTTTCTGACTGCTGCTTTTCTGCTTACTTCATATTCATAAAGAGCTAAATCCACTTAGTTGTTTTTGTATCTTGATTTTTCAGTAGGTATTTATAGGCATCCATTCAAGTTTGTTAAATATGCAGGTAGATATCCGAACTATAAACGTAACTTAACGTAACAGTAACAGTTATGGTTGTAGCTGGAGCATTATTAATTTCTATCCTAAGTAAACATAGCAACAGTAACTTTGAATAAGCTATCGTTATGTAAGTACCAAAATAGGCAGGTACATTCCACCCACTGCCGCTTGTTCGCTGACCAGGCCCACTTAACGTGCCTCAAATTCTGTTTACAGAACATAATGAAATATTCTAAATTCCTGCATACTTTATTATTACACCTGCTACTGCCCGCGGCGTCGCTTGCGTGAATGTTTGTAATTATTCCATAGGAACTTACTTCCCGGACACAAAGCCTATGTTAAAAGTAAAAATATTTTATTTATCTTCAATTGTATGTCCTGAAATTTTGCAATTAATATTTCATCCACTTCGACTGAAGCTATCAGGCTGAAATTTGGCAGACGCGTTTGGTTCTCCAGACAATGCATGATAAAGGTTTTCCATATTTAAAATTTTCAACCCTTTTTTTTGCAACCGTTTCGGAGATTAGCCAGAACAAAAAGGCATAGAAACATATAGAGATTTTTTAATTTGTTTTTTTTTTTGTTGCTCTATGTCAGTGCCTACAGCAAAAAAAAAAAAAATTTAAAAAATATTCACTTTCCTATGCATTAAGTAAAAAGCTTTTTGATATTACAAACTGACTCTTAAATTTGATTTATACGTATGTATGGTTGTATAGATAGGAGTCTACAAACATTTGCTTGTGAATGCGACTTATGTATGAATAAAAGGGTGCTCAGAGCTGTTCAGTGGTTACATATTTAACTGGCAAATAACTCTGCGTCACGCAACATGCTAATTCTAAAAAGAAAAAAATCACGGCTTGTCACAGAAATAGAAAACGTATAGGCGGCGAAAGCGTTCGTATAACCTACAAATTTTGTAAGCGTCAACAACTAGGCAATTTGTAACTACTACTTATAATATGACTATGACACGACAAGTAGAGAGAAGTGGAAAGAGAATAGGTTCGCTTTTACCCTGCAGTAGGACTTCACAGGCATTTAATGATAATAACAATAAGCCTGATATCGGGGTGGTGGATCGAGTAGAGCGGCGAACAATGATTGTTGACATAACGGTCCCACATGACGAGAACCTCGTGAAAGAGCAACTGAGCAAGCAGCTGAGAAAGATAAACAGATTAAGTATCTTGACTTGGCTCGCGGGGTTGTCGACATGTGGGATGAGGATTTAGCGATCATTGTGCCGATAGTCGTCACTGCCAATGGCTTGATAGCCAAGAGCCTCGACCAACACCTAAGGAGGCTCTCGTTAGGCAGCTGGGTCAAGGGCTTGATTCAGAAAGCGGTACTTCTGGACACGGCTCGCATTGTCAGGAGGTTTCTCTCTCTGGAGCCCTGACCACCGGTAGCTTGGACCCTGTTCCCGATACCGGTGGGCTACTATTTTTTATATTTTTAAATGTATTTTTACTTTTATTTTTCTAATATTTAAAAATATAATTAATATGTGTATATTACGAAATAAAGGAAATAACAATAATAACTCCACCACCACATCTCTACGTTGACGTCGTGGTGCGGTTTGCGCACTCGGTCTGTACTAGTAAAGTTGGCTTTGGTTAGCTAGTAAAGTGCTGGTAAAGTTTCATTTGCCGGAACAGGTCCAGGGTGAGGAACCCGATTGGTCTGGTTCCTCACCCTAGACCTGTTCCTGCTTCCCTGCGGGTTTCAGTAGCTCACCCAAGTGAACATGTGACGAGCTATTCGGCAGTAGTGACCCCACGGACCCTATCTCGGGAGAAGTTCTGTTCTTCATCTCTAACTTGCCTTTATTGGCCAGCTGGAGTGAATATTGACGAGGTGCAGAGCTACCTCCTCATTCTTGCGTTTATTGGTTTAAGAACATGCTGGGTTCCTTTCGATATTTTCCTTCACAGTTTTTAGAATCACTGAAACAAATGGCATGACAATGGACAGATTGACACCACCGTGTATAGTGAACTTTATGACCGCTATTTGTCTAACATAACATGTAGTAAGTGTGTACCTGAGGTATGAACAAATGACCTATAAACAGAGGGGTAATTGCGGAAGTTTTTATCGGTAGGAATTGGTTTAATATTCATAGTTAAACTACATTCATTGCGTTATTTACGTTGCTGAGCCGACAATTTATTAATGGTTTAGAAATAATCTTCAATCCCATTCAGATTCTGATAAAATGTGCGTTTCGCAATTAGGGTGCAGGACACCATTGCCGAATACAAATTCATTAGCTTTCAAAAATCCCAAGTGTGCTCTTAAATTACGTAATTCATGTTACAAACATTGATGCAGTCTGTTGGCTTATTAACCATTTTATTAATGTTCCATTGGAAATTGGGAACTACTTACATTTCCGAGTTGATTAAGCGATTCATTTTTGTTGTGTATTCATGATTGTGTTTATATATTGAAACACTATAGCGTCGGTGGGGAGCAAATTAGTACTCACATATTACGATAACCGTTTATTGTTCAGGAAAATAGCTTTAGCACAAAGAACAGTCCTGGCAAACTCACTTATTTACTAGATTTTATTTTGAGCGCGAACCGTAACCGCTCGAACGTGACACAGCCGTACGTCAACTACCTAAGCGCGCTCTAGCGGACGGCATGCAAAAGACGCTCTCGGGTTGCCCCGCTATAACACTGATTTAATTGATATCAAATATTACTGAACATACATTCTTAGAAGTAAATGATACAATAAAACAAAACTTCACGCCTGTCTTTCCACGAGGATTAAGCAGAAGTGAACCCACCTACCTACAGTGCACCCACATGTCTTGTGATAGGAGGCGAAGCATATTACCATTAACCAAGCACAAATCCAGCTAGACGCCAGAGGGGTAATTGCGTAACTTGCTATCAGTACGAATTGGTTTCATATTGATAGTTAAATAACATTCATTGCGTTATTTACGTTGCTGAGCCGACAATTTATTCGAACAAATGACGCAATGGTTTAGACATAATCTTCAATCCGATTCAGATTCTGATAGATTGTGCGTTTCGCAATTAGGGTGCAGGATGCTTCTGAGAGATGCAATGTATCTCATTCGATCGATCGATTAATACTGAAGTTTGTGTATCGAAATTTCGCAGTTTCACGTTTTCTCAATAAGAACTCAAGAAATATCGAATAACTATCATCATCATCTGCCTAGTCTTTTCCAACTATGTTGGGGTCGGCTTCCAGTCTACCCAGATGCAGCTTCCACAACCCAGTTCCTGGTTATTACGAAATTCATTGATAGGACTAGTTGTCAGACTTTCGGGTTTCTGACGACCCGCAACGACTGTCTAAGATCTACGAAAGACAGCTGGGACTAACGACTTAACGTGCTTTCCGAGGCAGGGAAGGGTCTTGGTATGTAAAAATGGTCACCCATCCACGGACCAACCGCGGCAAGCGTAGCTTAACCTGAACGACCGACTCGTATGGCTGTTATTACTTATCCACAAGCCTCTCAAGAAATATCAAATATTATTCGGTTATTTTAAGTATTTCTCTTTGTGATTGTAAGTCTTTATGTGGATTTTATAGCGTAAGGAAAAGTTGGTAGGGACATTGCTCATGGGAAATCAGAGTAATCGAGCGTAGATAAACCGTCGCAATTTCAATAATGTCGGTCTTGTGAAATCAAAGCGGTTTTACTTAAGACGGATAAAGTTTTTATCGGTACATAAAGTTTTCGGTACTTTAGTTCCTTTTTTTGCCTCAATTCCTTCCAGTCATCCTTTTCCGGAGCCACCTTGATCGCATCACTTATAATACGCGTCTAGGTCACCTCTTCCTGGCTCGGCCTCGGCGGCGCCGTCTATCCGCAGGCCACCGTGAAGAGACTATTGCCCAGCGGTCACTGTGCTTGCAGGCGACGTGACTCGCCTAGTTTCTTTTTAGCCTGGCGGCCTTTTTGCCTACATCAGGTATTCTCGTTTTGGAGCGCAGCGTGGTAAAATGCTGCGCTACATTGCTCTTTGGCAAAATCCAAGGCGGAGCTACCGATTGAGCAACCAGATCTAAGCACCATAGGTTAATACGGGTAGGATACCCATCATCATTTCAGCCGTAAGACGTCCACTGCTGGGCTTACGCCTCCCCCAATTTGGGGGGCTTTGCCATAATCGCCACGCTTGGCAGGCGGGTTGGCGATCGCAGTATATGATGGATACCCATACCGATCTTATATTTCAAAAAAATAATAGATTCATTTACCGGCAGAAGATTTTGCGCTGATAATAATCCAAGTTGTACCTTTAAGTTCGACTTACACGATGCAATTGTTTTCCCTGGGGCATACTATAAAATGTTTTGAAACAATTTATTAGCTTCATCTGTATGTTTGTTTGTATGTATGTTTTTTTGTATGTATGTTATTTTGTATGTATGTTTGTAAGTATGTAACTGTGTTTATAACCGACTTCTTTGGACTTGATTTTGACCCACTTCAAACGGTCAGATTTCATTTAAACTTTGTAGATATATCGAGGACCGTTGACAATACAATAATTTGCATAAATGTGTGCCATCATGTGCCATGTTACCAAGACACAAAAAGAACTCTTTTGAAGTTAGCCGAACTAAAAAATAGAATTTAAATAATAGTTTAAAAAACGACAAAACACGCTTCCATAGAAAACCAAACTAAAAAAAACTAAAATACCTGAAAAGCACCCAACTTTTTCTTCAATTATTTGTACCGTATAAGGTTTAATAAGGTTTTACATAACGAAGTCTACCTTTGTTAACCTATACATCATGTATATTTGGGTACAAAACCACGCACATTTTATTGATAAGCTCTTCATGGAACATCAGTTCCAGTACTTAATGATATAATATTTCAGTTGGCATCGTTGTTTTCCCAAAAGCACCAATATTTCCCAGATGTACTGCAACAAATCTCCGCTAAGACAGATATAAAGTGGCGAGCAACAGCAGAGAATTCCTAATAAGGTTGCGAAGACAACTTAGATCACTACCGTTTGGTAGGCTACTAAATAAATATACTTTTTCAAGACTTCTGAACATAATACTTAAATAAAACAGTTTTGCTATTAAATAAAAAAAATAGTTTATTACATATCATTTTAGCGTACATTGTATGTCGAGGAGTCTCATTTAGGCATAGAAATACCTGTAGTTGAAGGCTCCGCTCTTCCCTTACATTATAAATATACAAATAACAAAAGAGAAATAGTAAGAAAGAAAATACGATCTGTTGTATATGTGCGTGAGTGTGTATGTGTGTGATGGTGTGTGTGTGTGTGCGTGTGTGTGTGTGTGTGTGTGTGTGTGTGTGTGTGAGACTATTCTGACTCAACTATGTTATTACGTTCGTATAGTACGTTCGTTGTGAAGAGAGGGTATAGTAACCTGACTTTATCGGGCTCATCTAAGTGCGGTTTTCGTGTCCTTATGAATTGACTAACCATGTGTATATAAACAATGAATGAAATGACACCATGGCACTACAAGTATTTAGTAGTAAATTAGCCGATTTTGTAGGCCCGATCCTGGAATTTCTAGTAAAACCCATAAAAAGTTACAGGATATTTCAGGTGGCTCCTCCATTCAGAGGTCTTGATTGAAAAGCCTCCTTAAAACTTCAAGTTCTAAGCTAACTAGGCGATGGATATTTCTGAAAATTTGATAAACAATAGTTTTCACCAATTAAACTAAGCGCGATCAGTACTGTAGAGGTATGAGGAACAGGGTTTAAAGTTCACTCAACCTCCGTAGAAAAGGAGCGAGCCGACGGCTGTTATGTCTGGTAGGCAATTGCTCGACGACAGCACAGTCTGACGTCTGAGTTGTGCAGTGAATACAGACCGAAAACTACGAGAGACAAAGTGAATATCAAAACCGTAGTAGTCTCTTTAGTTACACGCGTGCTGCAGGTATTAGCCACACACTCCCTTTGTTGCTTACTAGAGGGTGGTCACTTTTGTGAGGCTAACGATCAGTCCATTCTCTATGTCTATGTTATTCAAGAGCTCTCATTGTCAATATTCTACAATAATTTTGTCACTGACAGCTCTCTCAACGAGGTGTAGAAGTGCTGAAAGAAATCTACATCTATATATATAAAAGAAAGTCGTGTTAGTTACTTCACTTATAACTCAAGAACGGCTGAACCGATTTAGCTGAAAATTGGCAGGGAGGTAGTTTAGAGCCAGGAGAAGGACATAGGACACTTTTTTTTTTTTTTTTGCTTTTGGCAAAGGATACTTTTTATCCCCTTCGACCGCGTTCTCGTGTGATGTGACATAAAACGTCAAAGAGAATACATTTCACTATAAAACGTGGTATGACAAAAACTTTGCCTTCGAGGTACCAGGCGGTCATAACTTGGTATGAGCTTATTAAACAGCAGTGTCAGCCAGAAAACGCTTTATGCCTTCGAAGTAACAGGTTATCATAACCGAGTAGGAGCTACCCAAACATATGAGTATCAGCTAGAAAACGCTTACCAGATCACCACCGCGTACCAGGTTGTCAAACTTGGAAGGTTTATTACAACATTTTGAATCTTAGGCGATACGAAGTTCGCTGGGTCAGCTAGTCTTTTTAATAAAATAAGCGATAGACATAATTTTAATACTAGAAATAAAGACAAGATAGATCAACCATTTTTCAGATTAGCAAAAGTACATACATCTTTTATGGGGTACTGTGTTAAATGTTACAACAAAATACCTTCTGATATATTGCAATTAAATGAAAGGAGGTTTAAAAGTCATATTAAAAGTACACTTTGTAAACGAGCTTATTACAAATTAGAGGACTACATTCAAGATAAGAACGCTTGGAAACATGCTGGTCTCGCTCCATAGGACAGTCTTAGAGTTTATCAAACTAGTTGCTAACTTAATTGTGTAGATAATATTTATTTTTTCTTCTATGACACTGTTTTACATTCTGTAATTACTGTAACTCACACACTGACAGTTTATATGGGTAGTTCATATAATTGTTTTTTTTTAATTTTTTTTAATTTTACTGCTTTTGTTAATTTATTTTTATTTTCTTTTAATTTCATTTTTTGTGTCTATGTATCATTTGCATCGTTGTATATGTAAGCGGGCACGCCCTTTATGCCTGGAGGCTTTAGTAAGATTTTAAGTTCTGTTTACGATTTTTGTTTCATTATTCATTTCAGCTTGAGTTTAGTTTTCAATGTTTTGTTGGTATAATGGCGTGTGCTAGCTGACATATGGCGAATAATGTATGTTTTGTTTTATTATATTAATAACTTATACAATATTGTATAGAATCAAGTTCTTCTAACTTAACAGACAGCAGTGCTGCTGGGGAGTTTGTTCCGCCACTTCTTCTTCCCAGCCAAAGCACTAGGAAGTGTCGAAGGGCGGGCGTTTTGGGGGGACTGTCTTATGTGACTTTGACGTTCAAAAAGTGCTGACTCTCAGCCTAGTTTGAATAAATGACTTTTGATTTTGATTTTGATTTGAACGCGTTCATGTTTAGGGTTCCGTTTCAAAATCTTAAAAAGGAACCCTTATGGTGAGACTCACTCTGTCCATCTGTATGCTATCAGCTTGAAATTTGGATAATGTTTATAAAGAAATCAAGATATGTATTTTTTTTGCAACAAGTTCTGAGCGGGACGGGAAACGGATCTTAAAAATTCGAAATGGGGCTACTGGGGGGTACTAGATGTTGTGGAGTATCATATGAAAGAGAGCTATTTGCACAGTCTCAAACATTTTTCCTTTTTTTAGGCTGCATAGTATTCGACTTTTGACGAAAAATTAAAAAAAAACTTTTCCCTTATCTCTGAATTTTGCATAGAGAAAAATCGGAAATTGTTCTATGTGATAGAAGTCTATGTAAAGATTTCCGGGAAAATAAAAGGCTATATCTAAATAGCACACTTTTCAGAAATCAACAACAAAATTTACGTTAGTTCCACCATCGGTCAAGAGATAGCGCTGACCTAAAATTGCAATACTAAATGCAATAACATAATACTATAAAACATTTATACACGATGTGACGGAACCCTAGGTGTGCGAGTCCGACTCGCTCTTGATCGGTTTTTATTTGTGAAAATATCTCTAAATGTTCTCTGCCTGCCGTTATTTGCTCATGACAGATGCCTTTGATTTATTTAACAAGGTGACCAATCCTAACCTAACACAACCAAACCGTTCCTTGGAGTATAAGAGTAAATTTGCTAGATATTTGTATCAAATAAATTCTAGAAACTTTTGATTACGCCTCAAATCTTGTCTGGAATGTAACAAAATGATTGACGTTCAGCCTTCGATTATTTATTGATGTCAGATCTTTCATCTCGTTACTAACGAGTCATATATCGTAAGTAATTATTTTTGAAGTATTATCATGTATGGGGATTTGAGGCGTCAAACAGTCGAGTAACAGTTTTAAAACGACTGTAATGCTGCTGTAACATCAGTTTTGAAAAAGAATTGGACACCAGAGTGTTGTAAATGGGAGATTCTCACACATTTTAACAAGATCATCTCGAATCGTACTTTTGTAACCTAAAAACTGTAACTTTTTTGTTATATGCTTTGAAAAAATAAAAAAACTTCTACATGTCAAACAAATGAAAGAACTAAACCGACAATTTTTTTGAATTTTTCATAGAAACTCCGAAAATACTCAAAGCTCACAATTGCCTTTCAAGTCCAGACATAATCTGATGTTATATGATGACATGCGGCTTAGAGCAGTGTAAGTACTGACTTAAACTGTGTTGCTTCCTAGAAAGCCTCCATTTTCTATGATGACTACGAGCATTTCGAGAGATAAATGGCGAATAAGGTGAGGAATGTTAGCTTTCAATTCCTTAATCGTTCCCGGCTCATCCAGGTAGACTTTGGATTGTAAATGACTCCAAAGACTCACACGATCTACGCAGCCAATTCACCGGAACGAAGCGAAAAAATAAATATGTACTCGCAACAAAGACATGATTTCACAGACTATATGACACGTAGTGACGACGATGGCTTAAATTTCATGCAGCAAATACTCCGTTAATATGGCGCGATAAAGGATTGGAACTTCAGAATGGACAACGTAAACCGCAGTTATGGTCAAAATTTGAAAGAAATTACCTTTAGAAAATAAATGTCAAGAATGGCTAATTTGAATGATTATAAAGATAATCCGACAAAATTGAAAATTGTATATATTATTTACTTTTGCAAAAAGTAACTCAGAATTACCCTTTATTAGATTATATCATTTTCTATACACTTTATAACAGCTCTTCTAGGATACCGTACCTTTAGAACCACCAAGTAGGTGTGAATATGCTTCTTGTGTGTGCACTCGATCCATCGCAGACCCTTAGCGTCGGTCTCCAGCAGGTGAAATCTAGGTCAAGAGCATAATGGTCGTTTATTTGGAAGGTTTTCACTACGCTCATTATAAATCGCAAACTTTTACGGTACAGTAAAAACATAAGCAAAGAAAGAAAAATAAGTTGTGAAGAAAATTTTATATCACTTAAATTGTCCATATACAACATTAATTCTTCTTTAACACGGAGAATCGGCATATTTTGTCAATTAGTTAAACAATTATTTATTAGTTCTGAAGTATTTAAAGAAAATATGAATAACAATAAAATATTTAGGACATTTGTTCATGTATACAAAAATGAAAAGAATTCATAGGGCATCAAAAATTCGTCCGCATCGTTGTCAACAGGATAACTATCCAAAAGGCTTGCAGCATTGCGACGTTGTATGACAATGCTGATTCTTTGACCAACAAATAGGCCTGCCTGGTCACGTGAAGAGTCGATCAATCACTTACCAATGTATCGAAAAAATTAGTGCAATGGGCACTCAGACGCCATGGCCCTAAATTTTCATACCCAAACGGCACGAAAATTTCTGTTCCTATAAGATTGAAATTTTTTTTAAACAATAAATATTCCTGAATATACTGACCACCTCATTTAATGGGAATCAAAGTTTTTATCGAACTATGCGTAATTTCCGACTACGAGCGCTATTTTGCTCATTTCATTATTGCTATTGCATTCTGTTGAAAAGATAATCCAATTTTGTTCCGTGAGATGTCGTAAAAAGAACAATGATATTGATTTTCTTCCTCAAATCGTTTTTGTCAATGATCTGATTCTAAGACAAAAATAATCTTTTTTTTTGCTCTTTGTTAGGCTTCAGAAGTCGAGTAAAATAAAGTAGGTATTGGCAAGCTGTCATCAGCATTGTCCATACAATCTTCATTTATCCGTGCAACTTTAGACTCTATTCAAAACAGCAGTGATCAATTGAATCTTTTCACTTGAGAGGTAGATACTTGTATATTGGTATATTTATTTATTTCGATTGAAAACCATTGGAAACGAGCTTTATTTACCTTTCATAATTATTTACGTATAATTAATCAAAATCAATCCGGTAGAGTGGTGAAAGAACCTAATTTATATCGGACCTAATTTTATTCGGTCCGGGTTCACCTCGTAGGTGTACTTTGCCAATGTAGATATAGAGGTATAAACACAGGATAGCCAAAAGAATTTAAAGTCACGTTTTGTTCCATTTCATACAAATTTGACCTTTTAGAAAATAGAACCGGCAACGCATCGCGAATGGCGAATGGTGAAGGGTACCGCATGTAGAGCCGTGCGTACAAAATAAATGTGCGTTTGTAATGGCAGCGATATGCGTTACTACAGTACACAATGACAGATGACGGCCACTTTAATATCCATCATAGCATACGAACTCCACAAAATCTATCAATCACTCTACACTCTACAGATATTTTTCAGTTATTTTATAACCCTGAGGGGTAATTACGTACTACACAGTTCCGCAACATTCATGACGTTGTTTACGTTGCTAAGTAAACAATTTTTTCGAACATATGAAGGAATGGACGACAAATAAGCTTAAAAACTTTTTTACAAAAAAAAAAAACAACCGACTTCCTTAAAAACACTACAAATTGAAAAATAACTTTAATTTCGGAAGTCGGTGTCTTAGGATCTGTATTTATGGTTTTTTTGCCACTGACTTCCGAAATTAAAGTTATTTTTCAATTTGTAGTGTTTTTAAGGAAGTCGGTTGTTTTTTTTTGTAAAAAAGTTTTTATTTTTAAATTTTTAGTTGTGGTATCCACCCCGCACTAATTCCAAACAAACAATGCATATTTATGCGATAGCAGAAATCGCGGTTGATTTGCTGTCATTTTTTAAAGAGTTCCGGTGTCTATCTCTAGAACTCATCATCAGATCTATATGAAATTTATATGGGACCATTTCGGAATAAACTCCTTTCAAACAAAAAAAGAATTTTGCAAATCCGTCTATATATGACGGAGTTATGGCCGAACATACATAAAAAAAAGCCTTCTAACCTTTCACTGTAAGTTCCTATATGTACTGTTCACCGATGAGGAGTTCCATGCGGTATCTTCGAAGACTATAATTAGTTCACCACGGATGGATAGATAGAACCAGCAATTATTTTTGATCTTTAGTACAATATCCAAATCACATTACGTGTACTGTTTGTTTTTGAGGAGTTCCTTCGTTTATCTCCCAAAGTATACATCAAATCTTCACAAAATTAATATGGGACCACCTCAGGAGTATACCCTTACGAATAAAAAAGAATTTTCAAAATCGGTTGACAATTGGCGGAGAAATCGGTGAACATACATAAAAAAAAAAAAAATACATACAGTCGAACATATAACCTCCTCCTTTTTTTGAAGTCGGTTAAAAATGATTTAAATTCTGATTAATAGTGTGCTCCGCAATTAGGGTGCAGATTTTGTATAAATAAGCTACGCTTGCCGCGGTTGGTCCGTGGATGGGTGATCTTCAAGACCCCTACGTGTCTCGGAAAGCATGTTAAGCTGTAGGTATCATCTGTCATCCCTGAATCTTTGACAGTTGTTACGGGTCGTCAGATGGCCGATATTCTGACAACCAGTCTTATTAAGGGGTATTAGCTAGTTACATGTAAATTAGTCGTATTCAGCATTTGGTTAGACTGGAGGGAGACTGGACCCAACATAGTTGGGAAAAGGGTAGGCACATGATATTTTTTTATTACTGTCAAAATCAAAGTACTCATTATTCTTGTGTTATGGTTGCTGGTACTAACAAAATTGTCAATATATATTTTTACTGACTAAAACCCACCCGTGTTCCTTCAGTTGCCCATGTGCCAGGGTCACGGTATCTCTTTCGAACAATCTCGCGACCCTGGAGATTGTCAATATCACATTGATCTTTAATGTCGTATCTTTAAGGTTGCTGTTGGGTTGCCGCCGTCAGAGGTAACATAAAAGGACTAAAGGCACATTAAGACACTTCTTGAAAAACTTTAAGTCGCTGTCATTTAATTAAATTCTCAATCTCATGCATTCATCATTCTTCTGCCCCTGTCCCAATTTTTGGGATTGGCGTAACATATCTTTCCAACGTATCGCGTGACCATAACACACCACTTTTCAGGTATCGTTGCCACTTTCAGACTTCCTCTTATGTACTTATTTCTTATTCTATACATTGACTGGCCTGTTAGTCTAGTGGTTAGTGACCCTGACATTGCAAAGACTGAGGTCGTGGGTTCGATTCCCACCCAGGACAAATCTTTATGTGACGAGCACAATCATTTGTTTTGTGTCTGAGTGTAATTTATCTATAATATGTATGTATAAGTATATCTATCAGTTGTCTGGTTGCCATAGTACAGGCTCTGCTTAGTTTGGGACCAGATAACGGTGTGTTGGTTGTTCTAAGATATTTATTTATTTATTTAATTTATTTATTCGGGTAACACCACACATCCCTCTTAACAGTCTCATATCAGCTGCATGCAACTGCCTTTCATTCATCCCTTTTGTGACCCATACAAGACAGCAGGTCTAACCATGGTTTTGTATATCCTCCCCATAATTCTCTCATACTGTCGAAATATATTTCAAATCTTCCTCAACCACATTCACGGTAACCATTAGAAACCAGTAACTTAGTTATCTTCAAAACCCTGGCAACCTCACGTATGTAGGTACGTGACATATTTGTTTATCGATATTCCACGTCGGTTGAGTGGATAACTTGATTTCATGTGATACTGACGAGTGAGCTTGTTTCTTGTTAGGTAGATATGTATTTTTAACCGACGAAAAAAAACGGAGGAGGTTATCAATTCGACGCGTATATTTTTTTTTTTTTGTTTGTTTTTTTTTTTTTTTTTATGTATGACCACGCATAACTTTTTACATAGTAGTCCGATTGTGATAATTCTTTTTTTATTGGAAAGGGTATACTCCGAGAGTGGTCCCATATAAATTTGGAAAACAAAATCGAACCCTAAGGGTCGGAAAACAGGGGATGATTGATTGTTCACTCACTGATTGTAATGTTTAACCACGCATAACTTTATACAGAGTAGTCCGATTTTGATAAAATTTTTTTATTGGAAAGGGTATACTCCGATAGTGGTCCCATATAAATTTGAAAAACAAAATCGAACCCTAAGGGTCGGAAAACAGGGGATGATTGATTGTTCACTCACTGATTGTAATGTTTAACCATGCATAACTTTATACAGAGTAGTCCGATTTTGATAATTCTTTATTCATTGGATAGGGTATACCTTGCCAAGTATTATAAGTACATTGAAGCCACAAAAAAGTATAAAATAAAAACTTTTTACCAAAAACTTTAACCGCCGAAAAAACTGAAAAGCAAAAAATAATAAACCGTAATTATGAGTCGGCGCTGAAAAATCAATGAACAAAGATCACTCAAAGCGCCGACTCATAATTACGGTTTATTATTTTTTGCTTTTCAGTTTTTTCGGCGGTTAAAGTTTTTGGTAAAAAGTTTTTTCACAGATTTGTTTATTTTGTCGGTGGTAGGATGAAAAGTGACGATTCTTTTACGCCCTTATTACTTGTGCCTGCGATAAAGTTACAAAACAACTAATATCATAGAGTTTCTTCATGTATTAATTATTGTCAGAGCTTATCCTCGAGTATCTTCAAGATTTTTAAAACAAAGTACCTAATCTCCAATGGTATATGTAAACCATTTGAAATTACTTTGAATTAAGTTCTTTCAATACTCAACCTGGTTGTGTTTGATTCTTTTTACGAAACTAACTATTAAAGGTAAATAGGATTTAGTTTCCAAAGATTTTAGAAAGATCAATTGAAATCGTAAATAAGTTGTTAATACCAACATACAAGTACCCAGACCTGCACAGTTACACTAAATTAAACCTCATTCAGATATATGAGGTCATTAGTTAGATAACCGCGTTGTTCTCAAATAGGTAAAGTATTTTGATGCGGTTTTCACTGTCCTGTATTGAATTTATCCCTAAAGGTTTATTTTATGTATAATATATTGGTATTAAAAACCGTGCAAAGCAGGGGTGGGTCACTAGTGCTGCATTGAAAGAATAATACAAATATCATGCTGTGGTACGACGCGCTTTGTGAAACCATTTATAAAAAGGATCATTAAGTCTTCGAGGTCGATAAATCCAGGTTCAAGTACCATTTGTTATCATCTAGAAAGCCACAATTCTTGTGAAGTATCGACGTATTTTACGTTGATTACTTTGAGGTTTAAAAGTAATTTGTATATCGTTTCATGCGCAGAACAAAAGTGAAGTAGTCTGGTTGTTAATTTTGAGATTTAATGGCTAAAATACAAGATGATTTTGTTAGTGTTGGTAGCCATTAAAATAGAATAGAATATTTATTAAAATAGATAAACTAAAGTATAAATCTTAAAAATAATATAGGAAGGACAAAGTATGATGCCTGTACTTGGATAAACCTGTATCACAGCTTGTAACATAGCTATGATGTACTTTTAATCCTAAGAGAATTAATTGAATTTGCTACATTCTCAGTAGCATACTGGAATCAGGATTTGTTCCCCGTTGATAGCAATCGGATCGATCACCCTCTATTGTAAGGGACTTGAACATACTGGCAAAATGAGGGTACACCCATATTTTATAGGTACACCTCTATCTTCACCTACCTCCACTACCACCTTTACCTTCCGGAAAAACAAGGGTGACGTTATGTTACATGGAGAAACTAAAATCAAAACAAGGCCTGATAATAGCTTTCAGAGCATTTAATCTGACCAGATTGTAGTCATCATACTGGGAAACGAGACTGAAGGTCAAATTCACGCTGCCAGGGTCGCGAGATTCTTCGAAAGAGACACCGTGACTCTGGCACATGGGCAACTGAAGGAACACGGGTGGGTTTTTGTCAGTAGCAGTCTGACATGCCCTTCCGCTCCGCCCAAGAGCGGGAGACGTCATTTGATGATTTCCCATACACAAAAAAAGGCCTGATTCGTGGTCAAAGCTAGTCTCGAAATAAGTGACTAGCGTTCGTTTAAAACCTAAAAAAATAAGGTAGGTAAATTGATCTTTACAAAATTGTTCACTCACCTAAAGCTTCACTTTTGCAATAGAAACGTTCTTGTTTTCTTATACCTTGACCCTTTTTCGTAGATAACCTAATTGGGGTGAAACAACGGAGTCATGGTTCTGTAAAAGAATGTTTCCGATTCGTGACTTTAGCAATCAACATAGAAAACATTCGTTTTGTCATATTTGCAGGTTATTGTAATAAATATTGAAGGTTTTATATTGCAATGAGACTAGTAAGAGTTTTTAGTTTAAATATGGATGGCTTAAGAACAGGGGATGACTAGACAAACGATGTATGGATTGTTAGAGGGAAGAAGATGTGGCTAAGAAGGAGTTGATTCTGAGGGACGGCAGATTTTTAGAAGTACATGTGCTGCAATGTCTTCGAATGAATTCTGATGGTAATATTGCATTACAATATAGAGTAACGTTATCTGGAAGAAAAGGGAGGGCTCTATGCAGAAAATACGAATAACACATTTAATAGTCACGTTTGCTAAAACTAAACAGACGAGGACGGTTGTCGGCAAATAATTTGATTGCTTTCCTCGGTTTACCAAATTAAACAAGGACTACAGAGAAACTCCTTGTAAAGAAGATATTTCACAAAACAAGACATTTAAAACTTTTGAGTTTTAAGAGCGTACAATAAACTTCGTTGTAAATAAAGATGAAGCTGAAAATAACCACTTCAAAGGAAGATTTGGCAAGCGTTATGAGAAGTAAAATGTGTGTGATATAGAAGTTTGCAAGTCCATGAAGAAAGGCAAATAAACTAGTCGTTCGCTAGGAATCGTTAGCAACATGTGGCCACAAACTATAAACTACTTTATTAACAACAAACATTGTCTTGGAGATGTGCACACACTGTGTGATACTTAAGAACTATTTTAGTACTACTATAAGTTTGCACCAAGTATTTTTTTGGAGTGTACAATTAGACTGAGAACAGTTTCCAAGGTTCTAGAGCAGTAAATGAAAATAAGGATCACGGTGACCTTTGTGACCTTGAGACAGTGTCTCATCTTAATAATAATCAGCCTATAACGTTCCCACTGCTGGGAAACAGGTCTCCTCTCGGTGAGAGAGAGCGGGCTATATTCCGCCACGCGAGACCAGTGCAGGTTGATAGATGTCACTTGTTTTAGAATTTTTGGGTCTAGGACATGCCAGTTTCCTCACGAAGTTTTCCTTCGCCGTTTTGAGAGCAAAATAATTTACACAAAGTAAAGCACCTGTGCCATAATCAGCCTATAACGTTCCCACTGCTGGGAAACAGGTCTCCTGTCGGTGAGAGAGAGCGGGCTATATTCCGCCAAGCGAGCCCAGGGCGGGTTGATAGATGTTACTTTTTTTCGAATTACTGGGTCTAGGATATGCCGGTTTCCTCACGAAGTTTTCCTTCGCTGTTTTGAGAGCAGTGATGGTTAAATCTATACTAATATTATAATGCTGAAGAGTTTGTTTGTTTGTTGAACGCGCTAATCTCAGGAACTACTGGTCCGAATTGAAAAATTCTTTTTTTGTTGGGTAGCCTGTTTATCGAGGAAGGCTATAGGCTATATAACATTACGCTACAACTAAGAGGAGCTGAGCTACTGCTCAGCTCCTCTTAGTTGTAGCGTAATGTAATGAAAAATGTTGCAAAAACGGGGAAAATTGCCCGAGTAGGCGATTCAACGCGACGGGAAGGGTCGGGGCAACAAAAAATTTAACGCGGACGAAGTCGCGGGCAGAAGCTAGTCACTAATATAAAGTAACGGTGTCTGTCTGGTTCGAACATACGATTTACAACTCGTAAGTTGGGCTGTTACTACTGCTGTCCAGCCAAGTCATACAGCGTCTACATACATTCAAATTGATAATGATAGGTAGATACTATAGCTAATGACGGAAAAGTAATGTCACTTATTATTTGACATACGCCAGGCTGGAGTAGGTTGGTTACAGTAGATATTGGTTAGCTTAAGTGCCTGATTTATATGGGTAAGTGAGTTTAATCCACTCAATATGATCAATAAAGTTCTGAGTCATAATGTGGGGCAAGGTTACAAACAAGATAGTTTATCGTCACCACAAAAAATCGAAGGACTTGCCTAAGTAATTTAGACATATCCCGAGTAATTTCTGTTGGTAGTTTTTATAACTAGCTATTGCCAGCGTCTTTGTTGTGTGTAAAACGTAACCAACGTCCTTTACCAAGTCCTAAGTTCTCTCATAACGATTGGTCCAACAGGGAGCGCATAACCTGGTTTTGCGCTTCGTGGGTGCAATGGTGTAGGCGTGAAAACGTAACAAACAGATAGAGAGAGTTAATTGCGCCTCAATTAATGAAAATATGGAAGTCATGACGAGAATCTCGTAAAAGCTGAGCAAGATACGATACACGAGGTTATCGACATGTGGGATGTGGACTCTGCAATCATTTTACCATAATCGTTACAATAAAATGACCTAACCGTGAAGAGCCTTGACCAACACCTCAGGAGGTTCTCAATGCGCGGCTGGGTTAAGGGTTAGTTTCAGAAATCAGTACTCCACGCTTGTCAGGAGGTTCCTTTCTCTAGAGCCCTGACCACCGGCAGTTTGGACTCTGCTCCTGATGCCGATGGTCCACTATTTTTTACATTTTAAAATATTTTTGTATGATTTTTGTAAAAATATACTTAATAATGTAAAAAAAATCTATAAACGAAAATGATAGTAAAGAAGTGTGAATATTGTGTCTATTTATAAGCGTACACATACCTGAGACAGTATTGTATACCCACAAAATATTTGGGCAAGTAATGAACCATATTTCACACGTCTTTTCATATCATACCAAGGTAAGTTTCCACCATTTTGCAGGTCCTTTTATAAGTTTTGGCCGTCCCACAATCAGCTTTGTTGTAAAGAAGCTTGTTTATTGTGTGAATACAGCCAACTTTGCAAAACTAAATCATTTTAGTAATGCCTAATAATACAGTATGAAGGGGAAATAATCATTATTTACGGTTTAGACAATGTTGAAGTTTGTTAATATTTACTGAATTGTTCTTTGTGTTACGGAGTTTTTTAATTCCCTACTGAAAGTAGTTTTATGGAAAACTGACTTTCCTAATGATTCCCATTCTATGAAAATCGTCTGTTATAATATGTTTAATAAAACACCTCAATTAGTGTTTTTCTATTTCTTTTTCCTGCATGAGTTGCACAAAACCACACTAATACTACCTACTAGCTTCTGCCCCCGACTTCGTCCGGGTTAAATTTCTTGCCCCCCCGATTAATCCCGTCGCATCGAATGGCCTGCCCGGGCGAGGACTTCATATTCGTGACTTTATTCTTTTTACTCGGATAAATGGGTTATTCACATCTAAAGCTAAAATAGTTTTTCAATTCGAATCAATAGTTCCTGAGGTTAGAAAGAAAAGAAAGAAAGAAAGAAAAAGTATTTATTGGGACACGCACAGAAACTACACAAAAAACAATACTTAATAAAAAATAAAAAAAATCAATTATAAACAAAAAAAACAAAAACAAATAAAAAACAAAATTTAAAAGAAAAAAAAACAGAAAGTCCTGTGCGAGGCCAAAGGGCCCCTATCTCAGCATGATGCTGCGACATTAAAAAATAAGTATCGCAGCGCTGGTATTCTGATAGGACCCAGTTAGCGCGTTCAACTAACCAACCAACAAACTATTCAGCTTTATAACATTTCTGTGACAGCATTGCTGTGTTCCGGTGGAAAGGGTAAGGATACTGCTAAATGTAAGCACTGCTAAATGGCGCGGTCCTTTTACCCGCCTACTTAAGGCAGAGGATAATGTCTGTTTTTATTAGGTGTGCATTGTTCCACGTGACTTTTTCACTACCGCCTGCCTACCATCTTTCTCCGGGACGCTTGAAAGCTTTTCAGCGTTTTGTTTTACCGTTACTCCCGCCCCGCGCTCTGCCCCGTTGGTACGCGGTCGGAAGTGCGACTCCAGAGCGTGGGGCCCAGGGTTGGACTCTCAGGTCAGGCAGTGTTTTTGGGTTTTTCCATTAGGATTTTCTCAGTGACAGCCCTGAGTTTAGAAATTCAAGAAGCACGCAAAGCGTCGTGCGCCTGATGCCTCTCCGGTCGTATCGTAAGAATGTCTTCATATACATTTATTTTGTCTAATATAATATTTCTCGCGTCGAAGGCTTGTTTCCGCTGACATTCGCTGCAACACTCGAACCGGTCAGGAAGACTATACACCGCTACAATAACTCGCCCACTTAACATAGCATGACACAGTGACTCGTGAATTCCCGTGCCACGGAAACTAAAATACTTTGTCTCTATTCATGAATGGGGACAGTGCATCTAGTGTTTGACAGATCGGCCTGGCGTGATGCCAAAGTGGCAGTTTGGATGTCCTAACTCAGGGATAGCGGACATTTTTACATCAGCGTGCCTTGCATACAAATAATTCGGTTAGGTGTGACAACAATGTTAAAAAAAAGTATCTTAACCAAAACTTAGTTAATCACCTTAAGATGTTTCCACTGTTATTTATTAAGTACATCATTTATAAAATAAAATGTATTACTGTAAATTGGAATAGAGAAAAAAATATATATTTTGATTTCATAAGACTATCAATGCTGTTGTAATATCCAGAGGTATAATTCCTGCCAAGGTCGCAAGATTTGTTGGAAAGAGTTACCGTGGCCCTGGCATTTGGTCAATTGAAGGAACACGGGTGGGTTTTGGTCAGTAAAAGTCTGACACGCCCTCCCGCTTCGCCCAATGCGGAAGAAGTCATTCGATGATTTCCCACCCACAAAAAAAAGAGGGGTATAATTACATTCGGAGTGGATTTATGATCTGTCCGTCCGTCGAAAAAAAAACCGCTAATTTACCTTTGACCGAAAATTGGTCGACGCAAAGATGAGATTAACAGGGGCGGTCTAGTGGTAACGGTCGTGACGAGTTGTAGGTTCAAACCCAGACAGGCAATTTACTTTATGTAAACTATTTCATCACCACTGCTCTCAAAACGGTAAAGGAAAACATCGTTAGGAAACCGGCATGTTGTAGAAACAAAAAATCGAATGCATGTGACATCTGTCACCATCCAGTACTGGGTCTGCGAGGTGGGTTACGGCCCTCCCTCTCACCGTGAGCCAGCTGTGGGATATTACAGGCCGTTTATGCTAAGCTGAGATTAAAAATTGAATGAGAATGATTTTAAGTATGAAAATTGGACTTTGGTATTTCTATCTATGGACTGGAGCCGAAGGTTCACCCTCCCCGTTCTAGCGATATCCCGTGAAATCCCGCAGTACTAGAGTCTCAATTTTGGGATCTCCCGCGGCGCACGTCCAAGTAGGTCAAGCGACGTATTAAGGAAAAAGGATATGAAGTTTGATTGCCGTTATTGACAGCGATGTTGGCGGTAAACCACATGTGGTCAGTCCGCAATCATTTATTTTGTCATTGTATATGATTATCTTGGTTCTTATCACAGATCACGGATCGCTATGTTGACAGCGTCTGACGCCGGTGCTTAGTCTTCATCTCAGCCAAAAGACATCCATCGGTGAACATAGGCCTCTCCCAATTTCCAAGGGCCTCGGCAACCTCACCCGCCTGCCAAACGTGGCGATAATAGCAAAACCCCGGTTTGCCATATTAGTCACGCTATGGCGACCTCAATATGGTGGTAAATGCATAGAGAACGCTATTGCCGATTCTCTAACAAGTCCATTAGTTGCCTCTTACGACACTCAGGGGAAGAAATGAGATGGTGTAATTTTTTTACGTCCGGCATCACACGGAACGGTGCTTAGTACTCATAAAATTTATCCCACCAAAAACATTCTGTAAAAAACTAGCCAAGTCTCGATGGAGCTGCTTGTTCATCTCTAAAAAGTAATGAAATCTAGACAAAGTCGTGCCAAGTCTAAGGTTCCTTACTGCGATTTCTTTAATATTATAGTTAATGTTGTGTGACTTGGCCGTTGAATATTCTTTATACGTTAGTGGGTACAAGTCAATTTTGTTTACACGTAATGTTATATGTGTTGTAACTACCTATGCTTGTTAAGCGAGATAATAGCCCATACTGGTATTGGTAATTGGACGCTAGTGTCTCATTTTAGGCTGTTGTTGATTGTGCAACACATGCATACAGACGGACTTCTATCAATGATTAGAAGTCCGACTGTACTGGAAATAATTTTTTATACTGTTTGTTTCAGACTCGCCTATACATAAGTATTATTGAAATACGCAGCTTTATCAAGCCTACAATTGACTGGTTATTGAATCAACGTTTTCCAAGTGGTAATTTTCCATCGTCAATGGGTAGCGGTTCTGGCGACAGATTGGTGCAATGGTATCATGGAGCACCTGGCTTTGTACCCTTGTGTACCCTTCAACGGCCAAGTCACACAACATTAACTATAATAATAAAGAAATCGCAGTAAGGAACCTTAGACTTGGCACGACTTTGTCTAGATTTCATTACTTTTTAGAGATAAACAAGCAGCTCCATCGAGACTTGGCTAGTTTTTTACAGAATGTTTTTGGTGGGATTTCACTTCTTTTTGTAGAAACGTATACGATATTGATTTATTTTATTAGATTTTCTTATTTGACACAGTTTTTTCTTTTTAGAAGTAGTTTTTTTTTATTAAATACAGTCAGGGCCATCTAGCGACGTGTGCGGGTATCACCGCCACTCTTAGTCCAATGCATTATATTTTGACCAAATTTTGAGCGAAATTAATATTTTAGTGTAGTTAATTTGTTTATTTAATTTGTGTAATGTTCGAGTAGAATAAAGATAATCGTTCGACTATTTCTTCTTGTAAATTTGTAAGTATAAGTATAAAAGCCAGTCTAGTCTAATCCAGAGTTTTCCTTTAACTTTATTTATATGCGTATTAAAAGCAGAAGGGGAGGCATTCGCCCAGCAGTGGGACGCTATAGGCTAGATTAAATTAGAAGATGTGTACCACTACGCTTGATTTTTCCAATGACAGTCGATTTTTTTATGTACCAATAGTAGAAGCATTACCATAATTATCTCTAATACAGCTGAGACCCGCTGAGGGTTCTTCATCAGATACTTCAGACCTTCGATTTTTGACATCAAATGAAGCGGCCCACTAATTTGAATATTTTTTGTAAAGGCGGTATGTCGATCTCTAATAATTTGGTTGGGGTCTTGTGTTTTCTAATCAGGGTCACCAGGTACTCCAGATCTTCGATTATCCTAGTTTTTATAGTTTTCCCTTTATGTAGCCATTAAACCCTAACTCTGTACCAAATTTCAGCTCTCTGAGTTTATGGGAAGTACTAGTTCTATTCTGATGATCATGAGTGAGTGAGTGTCATAAATGCGAAACTTTGCTTTCGCTTAACTTCAGAACTAAATGACCTACAGACTTGAAATTTTGGATTTTAAGTATGTGATTATAGATTACTGGATGACGAAAATTTCTGCGTTCTGGTCTTATGCAGAGGTTCTCAAATAGGGGCCTGAAAATGTGGCGAAATGGTTCCAGTAAAGGATGGTACGGCAGTGTTTGCTTCGCGCTCGACTTGGCGGGGGCACTGCCGTGCCCCCCGATGCTTCAGAAAGTGCGTTGGGCGCACAACTACTGTCACAACCGCCATTTAAAGCCGTCAGTTTCTATATGTCATTAGTGCTGTAGTGCAAGTAAACGGTGTCACGCTTCGTTTGTAATGAAAGTGTTGACGGTGCCGCGTTTTGTAGCGACCGCCGAGACGGTTTTATGCTTTGCTGGACTCACATGAAATTCTAATCATTTGATGCTTCGGCTTTAAAAGCAACCATGAACCGAGGGGTGTGTTTTAATTACCAATAGAATATTGTCATCACCACCCGGCTTGGTAGACAGATTGTTGATCACATTTATTCTAGCCATTAGCAAAAAGGACAACACTGCTGTCCATTGATTTCAAATCATAGCATTATTACGCAGAGTGCTATTCCACATTATATCAAAGCGATATCGATTTGCAATTTTGAGTTCATGTTAATGCCAAGTAGATATAATAAGGCAGCGGTGAAGGTTTATTATCCACGACCCTTACAGAACATATTGAGAATTCCTGAAAGAAAGGTAAATATAAGACCTAGTTAATTCAGGACTTTATTTGCGGTAGTATATGGTTCGTTTTGGCAAGCACATCAATGTTGGAAGGAGTATCTTAGCGACAAGGTATTGAGGATAAAAGATGCATGTCTATAAGTGCAAACACTAGTTCCTTGAATTTAGCTTTAAGAAGTTGCCAGTGGCTTACTCGGATATTTTAACTGTGTTTGCCTTTCATTTCCCAAAGAAGATGCGAGATAGTGCAGTTCAGCGTACTTCTAGTTTCTTCTGCTTTGGTTGGTATACAAGTTGTTACGTAGTACAACTATGTAGAAAAGTGTGTTTACAAAGAGGAAATATTCTAATAAACTTAGTAAAGTAATAAGAGATCTTAATATTATGTGCACCGTACAAGTACAACCCAATCTACATATACTAATATTATACAGAAGCCATTACAATTTCTGAACGACTCATGTTTGCCTGGTCGAACCATGGACAACGAGAAAGCGTTGGCTGGATCGTTCGATACCAGATTCCTTTGCGCAGTGACCTCTGTTCGAAGTGCTCGTGCCACATTTTAGTGCATTCTTCTTTAACTAAACTCAATAAAATCACTGTGCACAGGAAAGAGTGAACAAACCAAACCTTCTTCACAAGCATCTTTCGCCAATCGATCCACTACTTCATTATCTTCCAAGCTAACATGAGCCGGTATCCATTTTTTTTGGATTGGACATCATCAAATGACGTCTCCCGCTCTTGGGCGGACCGGGAGGGCGTGTCAGACTTTTACTGACTAAAACCCAGCCGTGTTCCTTCAGTTGCCCATGTACCAGGGTCACGGTGTCTCTTTCAAACAATCTCGCGACCCTAGCAGGCATCGGTCCAGGCATAATCAGTTCTTGATTAAACCCTCCATAAAATAAATAGATACCGATCCTATTTTGTCTTTAATAGCATTCTTGCGGCCCCATTATCAAAGAATTTTTGCTAATTTATACAAACGTCTTGCATGACGTTTGTATAAATTAGCAAAAATAGGATTTAGATTATAAGGAATAATATGTTTGTACCGATGAGGGTGGCATAATCAGTTATTGATTAAACCCTCCATAAAATAAATAGATACCTAATAATTTTTTTTATAAAGAAGTAAGGTTTTTTGTTTGCTTGTTTGTTTGAACCGAATAGGCTCCGAAACTACATGACCAATTTTAACTATTGTTTCACCAATAGAAAGTTAAATTATCAAAAAATAACATTGGCTATAATTTATTTTCTTAAAATCAGAGTTCCTTAAGAAAATTGCGATTATATAACCCAAAGTAACAAATTTTTGCAAATAAGGATGATATGTGTCAATACCATAAACCCAACAGCGAGAAGAAAACTGTGATTAAATGAACTTTAAGAACTGAATGATAAATATCTAGAAGACTTTGGTTTACCAGAAGGTAAACCAATATTCGTTTACCTATATTCTATATGGGCAGAAGCCAATATAGAATATAGGTAAAGGAATATTGGACATTTTAAGGGGTAACTCAATACTAGAAAAAATACTAGTTGAGCCAGCTTACGACTAATAATAATAAATATCGATTCAATAAGCCGACTCCACATTCCACTTTCTTCCGGTTTTGTAAGCACTCTAAACCTTGCTTGCCTGTCAAAAATAAATCCACACAAACATGTCTTATAATTCATCATATTCCTTCTAAGACGTTATTGTGACCCATTTGCATAAATTAACTTACCGACCGATAATTCTTGAGACTTAAACCCAATATTTACGGATTTCTATAAACTTCATTTAATGATCTCTAAACTTTCAAATTGAATACCTGTCGTTACTATTATGGCCCAGTCTGATCACTATCTACAGTAAGCCAATACCTTGGGTGAAGCAAGTCAAATACTTAGGTGTGATCCGTGACCACCACCTTACCTTCAGGGAGCACATCATAAAGACGTCTAGTTCATGCACCGCTTTCGCTCTCAATCGTGTTACACTTCATTCTGACCGCCCGCAAATTGTCCCTTTTTTTGTGGGTGGGAAATCATCAAATGACGGCTCCTGCTCTGGGTGGAGCGAGAGGGCATGTCAGACTTTTACTCACTAAAACCCACCCGTGTTCCTTCAGTTGCCCATATGCCAGGGCTACGGTACCTCTTTCGAACAGATCTCGCAACCCTGGCAGGCATCGGTCCGAGCAGACCCCTTCAATACTGCTGACATCTCTTTGAGGCGCGCGTGGAACACAACGCGCCGTCGACCCGAGTCTGGTCCTCACCGGGCGGCGAGCTACCCATTGCTCGCCGCCCGCAAGCTCACGCCTACGGTGGCCGGGAGTCTGCAATCGACTCCCGACGCCCGGGGCGTCTCCTCCTGCGTCGGCTAAGGACGTGAGGGCGCAGAGACTGACACTCCCTCACGCGCCCCGCCTTCGCAAATTGTCCCAAATTGTGCAAATTGCGCATCTGATACAACACTGCGATTATAAGCCCCATCATGAATTATGCATGCGTCGTCTTCGTACACGTTAAATTCCACCATATTAATATGATGCCGATCCTTTAAAACCGTTTCCTTAGAAAGATAATGGGAGTCCCCTACTATGTCCGAAACGAGAATCTCCATCTAGACCTCAGAATGCCCAGCATCAAGAAGTTCATGAAACGCCTTTCCAAACGTTTCTTCGACTTTGCTATAAAGACCCCAATCCCCTGATTACGACAGCTGCCCGTTACACTCCCTCTCGCATTAGTAGTTTTCGCCGACCGAGACATACCTACCCTAACCATTCCCGATGATGCCATAACCCTCCTCCAAGAGAGTAGTAAGCTCACCAGTACTCTCAAGATTCACCGTTGCAGCTTGCCATCGTTCCGTTCTCGCCGCCCTGAGGTCCGTCGCGACGTCCCGATCCATGTCCGACCCGACCCTTGCTCAAGCCAGCCTGCGCCGCTGTGCCTGTAGGATTAAGTTTTTCCCAAGATAATAATCATCCTGATCCAGCCCACCCCTTGCTACCCTCTTCCAGCGTCGCCCTAAGTCGAGGTCCGTACCCCACTGGGGTGCCCATGGCGTGTAGTCGCTTTAGTTTTATGTTTTTAAGCCCTGCCTGGGGGGTTTAATTTAATAAGGTAGCCACAGGCAAGTCTGGTTAAGCAGGTAACGACCACATAGGTTGACCTGCGAGATGAGATACCAAAAAAAAAAAATGGTTAGCCCATTGGGTACCTTGTACCTACTTTAACAGATCTTCTTTAAGGAAGTATTTAATTAACCATTTACAAAAATCATCTACGCACACGAACTGTACACTAGTAATTAAATAATAAAATACTTTAACATAATCGTAAAAATTAGATACGGGGAAGACATTTTCATTTAATAGGGTATCTCACAAGGTAAGTACAAAAGTTTAAAAGTAATTGCTCATTTTTAATAAAAACGTGTGTAATAATAAATAGTCGCTAGGTTTTTCATCCAGCTCATGTCCGTCTCGAAGTTGCCAATAAACGATAGTAACTCTATCTGGAATATGATAAGGTTTTAATTACAGAAATAGATGATTAGTAAACGTGACAATGGTAGGTGCATTTGGTATGTAATGTCAAAACCTTAGACGCAAATACAGATTTTTAATCAAAGAAAGAATGTGTAGAACAGCACTTAGATAGTGGATGTTCTTAATGATTTGGATTGAGTTTTTATGGTTATTTTAGGTATATTTACCATTAGTTGAACTAATATTAAATTATATAGGCGGTGTTTGCACGATGCAAGTGCTTTATTGCTTTAACTGCATGGTATGCCACAAGAAAGAAACTTGCATCGTTTACATGGGATATTATGGATTTAAAATGGTCTGATAACTCATATTTTGTCTCTGCATCACCCTAAGGTTGATGGGTAGAAAATGCCTCAGGAATTAAGTCTGCCTTTGTACAGTTATTTTTTTTTTTACTCGTGCATAAAGTGTAAATATATAAATAGGCAAATCCTGATGGCATGAGCTTGTTGGCAAATGCCAGGGATATCTGACTATCTCAAATTTGGTCTTCAGCTGAGAATTCGAAACTTCAAAAATGTATTTGCCTCTAAGGTGAAATCCTCTTGCTTATAGCGACATATACTATACAATGAGCTCATTGGAATACAAAGGAAAAAATAATAATATGGTTTACGTTATTTTATTTTAACCGAATCTAGATAAAAACCGTCCTCTACTATCGTAGGTGGACTATATACCCTTGTTCGTAATACGACTTTGGTCCTCTTCAACGGTGGGTGGATGTTGAGGGACATCCTCATTCATTCTCTGCGGCATATAACTATAGGAACAATAAAAGAATATTATTCACATTTTTTTTAGAAAGTTATGCGTCCTATTTCTTCCCGTGAGTATCGTAAGACGCGACTAAGGGACTTACTAGTGAATGGGCAGCAGCGTTTTTTATGCATTTTATAACCATACTGCGATCGCCGACCCGTCTGCCAAGCGTGGAGATTGTGGCAAACCCCCAAATTGGGGAGGCTTTTGTCCAGTAGTGGACATAATCGGCTGGAATGATGATGATGATGATGTGTCCCTGGCCCTAGAAAGTTTTAGTAAGTTGAGGATACTTAGCAAGTAGTCTCGGCTTACGAGCTAAGGCAGCTTCTCATTCAGAAAATAATAATAAATAATAATTTATTTATTTCCAACAAAGAAAATAAATGAGGTTGTTCACTAGGCTGGCTCAGTACGGTTTGGTGATTTCAGACCCAAATCTAGGGTTTCCTCACGATGTATCGCTTCACCATCGATCAGTGATGTCTAAGAATATTAATCAATTTATAAAGTACGTACCTACAACATTAAAAAAGCTACATTGGTACCTTCTGGGTTTGGACTTGCAACTTGGGGCGTAACGCGTATGCGGATTAGTTGCATTGTTTAGGTCAAAACAATTTATCTAGTGGAACTTTGCAGACGTTATGGGTAGGTATCTGAAGAAAAGTCGGTTTATTTAAAAAAATATCTTTCATCATCGTCAACATCAATTCAGCCGAATGACGCCCACTACTGGATATAGGCCTCCCCTAAGTTCCGTCACTTCAACCGGTTGTGCTTCCCGCATTTACCGGATTCCTGTGGCATTCACAAGATCATCGGCCTACCTTGTGAGAGGCCTTCCAAATCTACGTCTTTTTTTTTGTGGAAGGAAATCATCAAATGACTTCTCCCGCTCTGGGCGAGCGGGAGGGCGTGTCAGACTTTTACTGACTAAAACCCACCCGTGTTCCTTCAGTTGCCCATGTGCCAGGGTCAAGGTATCTCTTTCGAACAATCTCGCGACCCTGGCAGGTGTAATCATACCTTAGTATAACTTCTAGAACCCGTGCAACGCCATTGTAGATGAAGCACATGCCACCTCGTCAATCAGCTCAGTTGGTATGTTGATACCATCACCATTACTCGAGTTATGTTCTCTTGTCTCCCGGTATCTGAAAATACCCTTCGAGAATTACAAGCTATGTTATATTATGATGTTAAAACGAACTAATGCATTTTATTGTTTATTAGCTTTTGCCCGCGGCTTCGCCTGAAAGATGTCGGAAATTATCGTAAGAGGACGTGCTACCGCGTTTAATGTGTTAAGAATGCATTCATCCAGGTTATATAGGTAATTACCCGCGACTTCGTCCGCGTGGTATTTTTAACAAAAAAGTTTTTCGTTCGTTTTTTTTTCGTGAGATTCTATTTTTTTCTCAAATAAAAGTAGCCTAAGTTACTCCTTCTTACATCAGCTATCTGCCAGTGAAAGTCCCGTCAAAATCGGTCCAGACATTTCAGAGCAAAAATTAAAAAAAATGTTGTTTTGGTATATGAACCGTGTATACATCCATATACACTTAGTAAAAAGCGGTTATTTTAATATTAGACACTCTAATTTTATTTATTTGTCTAGATTAGCTTCTGCCCGCGACTTCATTTGCGTGAAATGTTGGCCCCCGACCCATCGCGTGGTGTCCCATCGCTCACCCGTGCTATTACTTCATTTACACTTTTCATTTTGATCGGTTTCTAAGGCTCGTACCATAGCTCGCCGCCCGGTAATGACCAGACCCGTGTCGATGACGCGTAGTGTTAAACGCGCGCCTCAAAGAGATGTCAGCAAACTGAAGGGATCTGCTAGGACCGATGCCTGCCGGGGTCGCGA
Organism: Aporophyla nigra; assembly: GCA_947507805.1. Classification (NCBI taxonomy): domain Eukaryota; kingdom Metazoa; phylum Arthropoda; class Insecta; order Lepidoptera; family Noctuidae; genus Aporophyla; species Aporophyla nigra. The sequence goes on from OX382305.1 coordinate 7,748,213, forward strand.
CATTTGTTCGAAAGAGATACCGTGGCCCTGGCATACGGGCAACCGAAGGAACACAGGTGGGTTTTAGTCAGTAAAAGTCTGACACGCCCTCCCGCTCCCCCCAGGGCGGGAGAAGTCATTTGATGATTAACCATCCAAAAAAAAAGGGTAGGACTTTTGATGGAATTTAAGCGAATGAAACGAGAAGTATACCTTTCGACTGACCTTATTGACCTGAGCAAGGCACTGAAAATAATTACAGTCAGATGTTTAGGGGTTTCGGTTTCAGTTCAGTTTCTTAAAAATATAATCTTTACTAATACAGATTTTTTTAAGATACTGTAATGTTATTATGGTAATTACATAAGCCCGTGTTGGTTCTCTGTTCAGCCCTCCTCAGTCTTATTATATGTATGTAACTATGTATGATGTATGTACAGGAACGGTCGTTACGGAATAATTTGCCTTTTAAGATATGCAAATATATCAATCTCAATTATTTCTACAATGTTTACGTACGATGATCCATTTGAATTTCTGCTTTTCTCATATTTTTGTGTGTAATGTTTATTTTCCTTTTTATACGTGTATTATAGAAAGATTGTATTTACTTAAAAATAACTCGCCGAAATTATCTCAAATAACAGTAAAGTAGGTATCTGTCTGTCTTAAAATTCACCAATTATTCTAAGTGAATCCTAAAACGTACTCAATAATACGTAATGGTCCATAAAATAAATAAATCCGGCAATAAAATCGACTCAGCCGCTTAGTCGCTTACGAAATTACCAAGGCGACCTTTCATACTATTAACCAAGTACGGTTTTAGATGAAGCCTTAAGAATGCAAAGTTTCAAACATCAGCAATGTGTTACTACACGGGCACGTGCCTCGCGGGGCACCGCTTTGTTGGTGACAACAATTTAAATAAATCATGCATGGAGACCCTGACCGTTGCTTGCTTGTAGAATAACTCATTTAGTATGGTTCTGTGGCCTAAACGGTTATTTTGTTTGTGCCCCACCCTATTTGAATAACAACTTGGAACAAATTTTAGAGGCAAAGTTAAAATTTTATCGCGCCCCAACTTTATACCAAGTTATCTTCCGCTTATCACAGACACTTGTTAAAGCTAATTAACCACGAGGACACATTATTCATCGAGTTTCTTCTCCAGTAAAATTTGTCGCAAAAATGCAAATTCATTTTCTCGCTAACACATTTTCACAGGACGACGTGACCGCGTTGTTTTCTTCGTGATATATTTTAATGACGACACAAATACAACTTACCAAACTCATGGAAGTAATTTTAATTCATAAATAAAATTATAGTGTCACTTTTGAGAAAATAACTTATATTAAAAATTTAATATGATGCTCAGGTAACTCCTAAAATGTCTTGGGATGTCAACTAGGAATATGAACTCACATATGGCGAGAAATGTCAATGGATGTCATTCTTAAAATAGGTTACATTTAAGAAGACAGGTAAAAATATGCGTTCAAAAAATGCGAATTTATTTCCCGAGAAAAAAGGTTAAAAGCCCGAATTCGGTAGTCCAAAGTTGAGAAAGAAATTACAGGGCTCCGCCAGAGCCATTCGATATTATTGTGAGGTGAAACTTTAATTATTATCCGATGATCGAGAAAGAATACTGGTACTCAGTTGCATCCGGTTAGACTGGAATCCGACCTCAACATAGTTGGGAAAAGGCTAAGGAAATTATGGTGAATAATCGAGAAAGAAGATCTATTTAAATAGATTTTCATAGAGAAGTTCTTTATTTTTATTTCTTTCTTTTTAAAATATTCCTCGCTGAACTGTTTACCAGGTTGTATAATTTGAAAGTTTATACTGGTAATCATAATAGTAATGTCGACTACATTAAGCATACTCTATTTTGATTGAAAATAACGTGTAAAAGTGATTTCGATATACACAAACAATTTCATTTCAGTAACTACTGAAACAAATCGTTCAGTAGTATATTATCAAAACGGAGGAGATTTGTATTTACCTCTAAAGAAATAATTCAATACTCTCAAATAAAACATTAATTTTATAAATGCGATATTTTGTAGTAGTAGATAGTAACTATAGTTTGTTTCCGTAGTGTTTCAGTTTAGTCGCACTCGGCGGTCCACAGAGGGCGGACGTGCCGCCCGCCCAGCGCCGCGCTATACTTTCGCGGGAATGTGTCGCTACCGTAACATAAAATAAAAAAGTTTTACCTTACTCTTTATATAAGTGAATTAAACTGTGTGAAGTGTGACTTCGTGTGTACTAAACTAAAGTGTGGAGTTTGCTGGATTTTCTCTGTTCTTCTTTTTAAGGTAATTTTTAATTTCTGGTTCGTTAAGCTCCCTCCTCATTTTCTAGCCGTCAAACTGTCGACATTGCGTTATGGTTTTAATGGAGATCACTAAATTATAAATTGGCTGCTGAAATGGAGGGCCACTTCATCAATTAGGTGTAATGGGTATTAACAAATATCGGAAAACGGCTACGGAAGGTTTTTTAGGAAACTTGTGGCAGTTCAAGCATCTAATTTATTGTTTCTGCATGGATATTTTTTGTGAAGTGATTAATATTTATTCATAAAACATGAAAATATTCTAGGCGCAAAATACACGTTCTTATCGGTTGATTAAACGGAATGATCGTATAAAAATACTCTTGATTCTGGGAATCGTCGTGTTGATGAAAATCGCGATGAATAAAACATATATGACATCTTTAGACAAACCCTCTAGTTTCTCGACTATTCTTAAGCATAGATGGGAGCATACAATATACGTATTTTAACACTAAGAAGGTAAACTGCTTTAAAGGTGACTTTCCCTTGGAACATCATAATAATACCTATCTATTTTGTTTCTCATCAGAGGTGCAATTTTCGTTATTTGAACGGTCACTCTCTGATTTTAGTCATAATCTGTCAATGCCTTTAGTTCCCTTATTTTAGACAAGTTTTAGACATTAGATTGTCGCAGAGATTAAAATGCCACAACACTTTGAACGTTTTTAATTACGAGAATATTGACGTTCAGATATTTGAATATTTTCATAGATTTCAGGAGTAAACGAAGGGAAGGAACATGCTAGGAATCGGCTCTGTAATTAATACTTATTGGTAATGCTATAAAAGAAAAAACGTTGATTGTTTTTTTTTTGTAAGTGAAATCAATCATTTGCATTTGCCCTACTAAAACTAAATCGTTTTTATCTAAAACTAAAAATATTCGGAGTATGTAAACACAACAATGAAATATATGTATCAAAATCATAATCAAAATCAAATGGTTAAAATCATTTTTATATATTATTAAAAAATTACAACTTGGCTGACATCTGTCTTGGTTACATGTTTCCTGTTGTTGTAATCGCCATTTTTTTATGCTCCTCATTATTTTTCTCGAGTTCCGAGACAATTTATTATTCTCCCTGTTTCCTGGACACTAGGTTTAATTGGACGACTTAGAAAAAGTGAGATAATCTGTGGACATGGCACAGACTTATTAGAAATGATAGCCGTTATAAAGTTGTCGAGAGCTCGTTTATCTCGTTTGAAAATAAACATTTGTTCCATGATTTTAAAGCATAATTTTTTTTTAAATCATTAATTTTATAAAGGATACTAAAAACTTTACATTTTTATTTCCATAAGAAACAAGGTCCAATAATAAAATTGGTAGTTTATGGTAAAACTTTAGTTAAAGTTAGACGATTCCTTGGCATGGTGCAAACAAACGATTAATTGCCATAGTCAATGTTTTCTGTAGCATGAGCATAATCCTAAGATCAGACCATACAATTCACTCCCGCATGTTGGTAGATGTCACATGTCTTTGAAGGTATGGTTCTATGACATGCCGATGTTTACGATTACAATGTTTATAGTAGTATATAGTAGTATAGTAGTGATGAAATTATTTTCACGAATTAATGCAGCTGTCTGGGGTTGAACCCACAACTTACCATTCGTAAGTCGGGGCCGATACCACTGGGCTACCACTGCTATAATCTGTGTTAATGTTTTGTGTGTTTATAAGTCAATCGCTTCAATTGCATTTTGTAGACGAACAATGTACGCATCGATGTGTATCAATCACGTTAACATGATCGTTTCGGACTCTGTTGGTTTTGTGTAAAGAATTATTTACCACCCCAGTGGGTGCAGTCATTGCTTCGGTAATTGTGTCAAATAATCTTCCTTTAACTTGCATACTTAACTCATATAGTTCGGAATAAAACTATTAATTTGTACCAAAACAATTCTGTTTGACCACAATACTACGAGTTATTGTCACAAGCCCACTGCTAGTGACTCAAGCGCAGTTATACGATAATAAACTCGAACGATCGGACCACCCGCTGGTATTAATCACGTCATCTAATTAATTAGAGAGCTACCACGTTACGGATTTATTGGCTACAAATGTGGGTAGTTATAAGTTTCGATCGCGGGTAGGAACAATAGTTTGACGTCGGGTCGAAAGCGGTAGTACTTATAGACTCTTTAGCTTTTGTTCTATTTGATTTTCTTTTGTAATGGAAAATTGATACTGAAGTTAATAAAGGCGTATCAATTTTGCATTATGATATAGGTAATTTAGTCTTATCTAGGGGTATCGGAGTACCCAGTAACTGGGTAATTTAGGTTAGACAGGTAGTCACTCTATGTATAATACTGGTATGTATCTGCATCTGGTTTGACTTGAACCCGACCCCAACATAGTTGTGAAAGGCGATGATAATGAAAAAAAAAATGTTAAAGTTAAGTACTAATTACAATATTTCGATTCGATTCATAAATGCCAAGTTTTACCATAAAGAAAACACGTAAGTATATTCAGTACAATGCGAAACGGGTAGGCAGATGAAGCTAGGGGTTATCAATTAAATTCTAAAATAGAGTGTAGGTTTTTGCATACGGCAGTGTCGATATACGTGAAGCAAAAATATTGCACACCTTTTTACGAAAATTACACTGACGAAAAATATGAAATTTAACACAGCTAAAGTTTATATCGATGGTTAAAACTTAATAGGGTATAAGCGACAAAAACCAAATTGTTCAGGAGAGCGGTTTAAAGTTTGAAATTATAGAAAAAATTACATAACTTTTTTGTTTATTGTCATAATATCGTGAAAATGGAGAGACATCGTAGAGCTATGGGAGTAAGCGCATTCGAAGAAACAGAAAATTATAAGTAGGATGGAATTCATAAATAATTTTCGACCAAAATGGCGCTTATTACCTTTTATTCTATTTAAAGAATATCTGTGACATTGTACTATTTGCTGATGATACCTCACTTATCTTTAAAGTAGACAGGAATAGAAAAGATTTTGATGACGTGAATAGTGCGCTCTCAATGGTTACGGATTGGTGGTAAATAGAAACTCCACGGAAGCTGCTTTAAATCATATAAGTTTTACATCGAACAGATACTTACGAAGTTCATCATGTGTGATGATGGTCTCATAGTGAAGACAGCCTGAAAAATATGTATATTTGTGTTCCATACAGTATTAATATACTTAGCTATACCCTATTTATTGTAACATAACATCACGCCTACCAACCCGCACTGGGCCCGCGTGGTGTATTACGGCCCACTCCCTCTCACCGAGAGGAGGTCTGCGTCCCAGCAGTGGGAACAATATAGGCTTATGATTATGATGAACATCGCGCCTAGGTGTACCTATAGTATACCCACATTTTGCCCTGTTACATGTATTAGGAGGCCTTTGCCATCAACTGGTCACAAATTTATTCCCGGGGCCGATAAATTTCCTGATAACAAATAATTCAATGACATTTTGTCCGACACGGGAGTCGAACCCAAGACCTCATACTCAGCAGTAGCGCTTATAACCACAAGACCAACAAGCCAGTCTAGTTCTATTATTATAGTTGGAAAAGTACGACAGATGATTATAACGTTCATGTATTAATTGAAGTCATTTATCGTGTAAATAATGATGTCTGTATATAAAATGTGACATTACGTGGCGCGTGCATTCCATGTAGCGTGCATGACGTGATTGACGATAGTGTTGCTCGGATTACGTGTTTAGTTATGTACACGGTGACTTAGCAGCTTTCAAAACAAAACATATTGGTATTATTTGTGCCAGGGCTTCACGGCAGAAACTTTTAATGACCCTGTGGCGAAATAATAACAATTCCGGGGGTCAATCGCTCCTGCCAGGGTCGCGAGATTTGTTCGAAAGAGTTATCGTGGCCCTGGCATTTAAGCAACTGAAGGAACAGTGTGGGTTTTAGTCAGTAAAAATCTGACACGCCCTCCCGCTCCGCCCAGAGCGGGAGACATCAACCGATAAAATCCCAGAACAAAAAAAAAAAACCGGCCAAGTGCGAGTCGGACTCGCGCACCGAGGGTTCCGTACAAACCTGTAGGTATTCACGGTTTATGCATAAGGTTTATGTTATTAAATGTTTTATTTTTATTTTTATATTTGAGTTGATTGAATGAAAGGCAAATTGCGGTTTACGATTTATGACGTATTAAAAGAAACTACTCACTAGATCTCGTTCAAACCAATTTTCGGTGGAAGTTTACATGGTAATGTATATCATATATTTTTTTTAGTTTTATCATTCTCTTATTTTAGAAGTTACAGGGGGGGGACACATTTTACCACTTTGGAAGTGTCTCTCGCGCAAACCATTCAGTTTAGAAAAAAGTGATATTAGGAAACTCAATATCATTTTTGAAGACCTGTCCATAAATACCCTACACGTATAGGATTGTTTTTTTTTTTTTGAGTTTCATTTCTATGTATGGGGAACCCCAAAATTTATTGTTTTTTCTATTTTTGTGTGAGAATCTTAATGCGGTTCACAGAATACACCTATTTACCAAGTTTCAACAGCATAGCTCTTATAGTTTCGGAAAAAAGTGGCTGTGACATACTCGGACAGACAGACAGACAGACATGACGAATCTATAAGGGTTCCGTTTTTTGCCATTTGGCAACGGAACCCTAAAAATGGTGGTCAACCGCTGTTTTAACTACGCTTGCCATGATTTGTTCGTGTATGGGTGACTATGCATATTGAGACTACTCTGTGTTTCGAAAAACACGTAAATCTTGGTCCCGACTGTAATTTGAAGATCTTTGGCAGTCGTTACGGGTAGTCGGAAGCTCAAAAGTTTGATAAACAGTCTTACTAAGGGGTATCGTCGTATTACCCAGTAACTGGGTTGTGGCGGTCAGATAGACGGTCGTTCCATGTTAAATTCAGCTGCATCCGGTTACACTAGAACTAGGCAGATTGATTTATCACCATTGCTGTGTAAAGTATCTAGGTACACTTATTTTTATGATACGTTGTTAATGCGGATTTCTGCACGATGAAATTTAGATTGAAATTCTTATTTAATAAGTTAAAGTTATATGGTATAACTTTAACATTCTAAGTACGGGTGGCAACAAAAGTCAATTAACAATTCAGTTTTTCTAATGTTAAATTATTCAGCAAAATATTTTCAAAAATCTGGACTGGTTTCTTTTAATTCGACATTTGATGTTTAAAAATAACTAGGTATGTGTTTTCCTACTCTTAGGGTTGGTTTTATATACCATTTCTAATAAAAAAAGAATTATCAATATATACGCGTATATTTTTTATTTATAAAATATAAAAAATATACGCGTAGACTTGAGAACCTCCTCCGTTTTTTTCGTTGGTTAAAAATATAAACCCTGTCTCTTAAACTAGGAGGCCTGTACTTTACTTGCAAGAAATAGAGGCCAATTATTTAATTTTTATTTGAAAATGTTGGCTGAAATACTGAAGAGTAGAGAAGAGAATTGTTGATTGTACGCTATGCAACAAAATGGTTGTTTTTTATTTCAAATGTGTCTTATCAATCATCATTATAAAAGGAGCAGTTTTATACAAATCCCATGTTTTTTCTTTACTTACAGTAGGTGGGTGGCAGGATTTCCGTTGTGAGCTCTATCTATATTGGTATTCGATCGAAACTAGTCACAGCCCTCTTCCTCTCTCCTACATTTCCGTGTTTAACAGGGTCCACAGTAATGATTTTTCTTTGTAAATATACAACCTCAGTTCATATATCAGAGTACAATAAATATATTGATTGGGTAGGTATAGGCTGTGTTCGCGCATGGCAGTGACCCACATGTCTGCATTATAATGACCACATGTCTGAGGTCGTGGGTTCAATTCCCACCCAGGATAAATCTTTGTGTGATGAGCACGATTATTTGTTCTGTGTCTGGGTGTAATTTATCTATAATATGTATGTATTTAGAAATATATAAGTATGTTTATCAGTTGTCTGGTTGCCATAGTATAGGCTCTACCTAGTTTGGGATCAGATAGCGGTGTGTTGGTTGTCCTAAGATACATATATTAACCGAATGCAGCTGAATACCAACCAAATTTTACATTGAGTCTATCTGATCTTCAAAACCTAGTTACTGGGTAATATTGGTAAGATTGGTTGTCAGAATACGGGCTGCCGAATATGGGCTGCCGAACTAATGACACGCGGGGTTGCGACAATCGTCGAAAGAATCCGGGAATTGGGACTCGAGGTGGCCTTGCACAAGTCTGAGGCCATGGGTTTTCATGGTCCTCGGAACGCGCCACCTGCGGGTTCCCAGCTCACGGTGGGAGGGGTTCACATCGGCGTCGAGTCGACGATGAAGTACCTGGGACTTGTCCTTGACAGCCGGTGGAACTTTGTCGAGCACTTCCGACGTTTGGCTCCCAGACTGGAGCGGGCTGGGGCTGCCTTAAAGCGGCTCCTGCCCAATCTGGTGGGTCCAAACGACTCCTGCCGGAGGCTCTACACGGGGGTCGTGCGGTCCATGGCCCTCTACGGGGCACCGGTGTGGGCGCCCTCATTGAGGCTGCGCCCAGCGCGCCGGTTGAGTGCGGCCCAGAGGGTCATGGCCATCTGGTTAATCTGGGGATACCGCACGGTCTCCTGCGAGGCGGCGAGCCTCCTTGCTGGAGTGCCGCCATGGGATCTGGAGGCAAACGTCCTCGCCCACATGTGGGAGTGGCGCGACGATGCGAAACGCCGGGGCGAAACTCCGCTGCCGCGACAAATCGCGGCACGGCGGACAGAGCTCCGGCAGGATCTCATGGCGACATGGCGGGTACGATTGTCGCAACCCAGCGCAGGGCACGCCACAATTGCGGCGGTAAGTCCCCTCTTTGAGAAGTGGGCGCCACGGCGTCCTCACCTTCCACCTGACGCAGGTTCTTACCGGGCATGGGTGCTTCGGTGGGTTCCTGTTCAGGATAAAGTAGGAGGAAACGCCCGGGTGTTTCCATTGTGAGGATCGTCTAGAGGTCAAGGTGGAGCATACGGTGGAAGTGTGCCCTGCCTGGTCGGAGCACCGCCGTGTCCTCGTGGAGGCGATCGGCGGCGGTGACCTCTCGCGTCCGGCCCCGGTGTGAGCCATGGTACGGAGCGAGAGGGCATGGGAAGCCGTCATCTCCTTCTGCAAAGTAGTAATGCTCGCGAAGGAGGAGGCGGGGCAAGTGAGAGAGTGGCAGTCTCTGCACCCTCACGTCCCTAGCCGCCGCAGGAGGAGACGCCCCGGGCGTCGGGAGTCGATTGCGGACTCCCGGCCACCGTAGGCGCGAGCTTGCGGGTGGCGAGCAATGGGTAGCTCGCCGCCCGGTAAGGACCAAGCTCGGGTCGACTGTGCGTAGTGTTCCACGCGCGCCTCAAAGAGATGTCAGCAGCACTGAAGGGGTCTGCTTGGACCGATGCCTGCCGGGGTCGCGTGATTGTTCGAAAGAGATACCGTGACCCTGGCACATGGGCAACTGAAGGAACACGGGTGGGTTTTAGTCAGTAAAAGTCTGACACGCCCGCCCAGAGCGGGAGAAGTCATTTGATGATTTCCCATCCAAAACCACTGGCTTAAAATGCTTTCTAAGGCATGGACCCCTCCAACTCCATGCCTCGGAAAACACGCTAAACCGTTGGTTTCTCTATCAGTCTCGGTATGTAAAGATGGTCACCGATCCACGGAAAAGCCGCGGCAAACGTAGCTTAACCGATCGATCCGTGTGGCTATAATTACTTAGCCACCGTGCGTTTTAATTACACACTGTTGCCCATTGATTTAAAATCATAGCGTCATTACACTGAGTGCTGTCTGCTATTATTTCAAAGCGATATCGATTTGCAATTCTGAGTCCATATAAATGCCAAGTAGATATAATAAGGCAGCCATGAAGGTTTATTATCCACGACCCTAACAGAATAAGCTGAGAATTCCTGAAAGAAATACACAGAATATGTTAATTTTGAACCTTATTTGCTTACACATACGCTCTTTTTCGCTATCACAACAATGGGTAGAGTGTCTTAGCGACAAGGTATTGAGGGTACAAGATGCATGCATATAAGTGCGAACAGTACTTCCCTGAATATGGCTAAAAGAGCATGAAGCGACTTGTAGGTAGTTGTAGGTATTAGGTTCGAACCAGGCGTGTGCTTATCAGATTAAGAATTATTTTTAATACCACTGCTCTCAAAACGGTGAAGGAAAGCATCATGAGGAAACCGGCATGTCCTAGAATCAAAAATTCGAAGACATGTGACATCTACCAACCCGCATTGGGCTATTGGTGTGGTGGACTATAGCCCACTCCCTCTGCAAGATAGGAGGCCTGTGTCCCAGCAGTGGCAAGTTATGGCTGATTATATTTATGGCTTTTAGAAATTGCGAGTGGCTTACTAAGATACGTCTGTGTTTACCTTTTATTTCCAAACAAGATGCAAGCTACTGAAGTTCAGCAAAATTCCAAGTTTCTTCTTCGGTTTGTATACCTACAACTTATTACGTAAAGCGAGTATCCGAAGAGGTGTTATTATAATAACTTAAGTAATAAGAGCTCCTTCTAATATGTGCACTTTACAAGTAAAACTCAGTCTAGAACAAAATTTATGGAAGAGCACAACTTGAAGAAAATGTTTCTTTAAATTGTCTCGTCCATAAATTGTATAAAATAGATTTTCTTTCATATACAGTGCTAAGTTAACGGAGACTAGTTTCGCAAACCGTTCATCTGGTCATTTTTCAGCAGTTACATACATTTTGACAGTTTTCTTGGATTCGTTTGTAAAATTTGGGTCTGAAGTCAAGGAGGCTGGCTGAGATATAACTGAAAATTCGAAGCTGCTTACCATGTGTTTCAATTAAGGCTTACCGACTAAATACTTACCTAGACAGCATTAATTTAGCATCATTGCTATAATTTGTAAATGAAATGTGAAATGTAACAAAATGAAATGTTTATTTATGTTAGTAGATCTTTAAAGACACTTGAGTGGTCAATATTTAAAACTCACCGGCATTTTACCTAGCTAACTGATTTCTTAGAATAAATGCTGAAATAAAGTTAGAGGTCATGGTCCCTTCTAAAGTTCAAACATTAAAATATTAGGAATTTATGTGAGTTCAACAATGCACGGACATGTCTAGTAAGGCTTTTTGAAGAAAGAGCCACTGCAGCAACAGATCTCACGTGTTACGTGGTACCTACACTATGTATGGGAGAGGAAAGCACAGTTCTGCAAAAACATGCGTATTTACTTAAGAGACTTCAGTAGAAATCTTAGCCTTCTCTAAAGAAGAAGGGCACCTAACTATCTTAAACAGTTTCTCTAAAAATAGCACAAAAAAGTGTGCTTCAGAGTAAGCACTGGTGGTATGGTAGGTTACTGTTTCTCCACTTACGCAGTCATGTCTAAATCTGACTGACAGACTTCTATTTTAAATCAGATCTTTAATTATAATCTAACCTTCAGACCATATTAATGAGTAAACGTATTGATTGATTTACTACTTCCTCCCTCCATTTTTAATGCCATGAAATTGGACGATCAACTCATTGTTTTATAGGGCAATATAAATTGTGGTGTTGATTAAATAAAGTATCTGTGAGTTTTTTAAGAGGTTATAAATTAAATTCTGAGATTGAGTCGGATGTGGTTCATTTATTTATTTTGTTCGCGCTATTTTTGAAATGTATGGTATAATCTATGTATATTGAAATGATTTTGATGAAATTTTAGAGGGGCTAGCTTGTGCCTATAAGTAACTTGAATACAGGCTGGGTTAAGCTTAAGTGCCATAAGTAATAAATATTGGTTCGCCAAGGGGACTCCACAATCCATGTTTTCCATTTTTGTAAGCATTTCAAAATCCTTTGGTTTTCCACTATAATAATCAATATGAAATAGGCGCTTCGGAAATAGCAATAACAACACAATGGTATTATTGATGTATTCGTATTTCTACCGGAAGGGAGTTTAAAAGCGGCACGTGTATTATGTGCTATGTGTAGGTATTATGTTTATTTAAAATGTCGCCCAGAAATACTCATGTCTTTATGTATGTTAATTATACGCTTTTAATGTAACTGGATTTTTCTTTAGTTTTAAATCACAAAAGTAAACTATTTGTTTGATTTCTATAATAATATTTTTTCACATAAATAAAGCAAGAATTAAAATCTAAAGGCTAAGTTCTAGGAACAAATTGTTTTTTTTTTGCCGATTGCTAATCAATTTGCAAACAAATATATTCCCGCATATAAACGACTGGGGCTAGCTATTGGGTAAAATAACACCCCTCCTTGGTAAGATGTTGGTGGTTTATTATAAACATTAACATAAATTTACTGGAAAAATAAAATGAGACAACTTTCCATATAAACTTATCTGAGAAACTTCTTGAGTTTGTTTACGAAAATATTCAGAACATACTTGAGTAGATTGTTCTTTTTATTTTTGTAAACAAAAGAATCACGGTTATCTATTTACCCCTGAAACTTTCAAATGTATTGCAGGGGAGAGTCAGGAGGAGTGGCCCTTCTTCGCATTTGTCTTTGTTATGTCTGAATGCAACAACCAAGGACGGTCGTTCCGACTCGAGTCTCGGGTCATTAGAGCGAAGTCGTGCCCTTCGAGTCACGGTAGCAAGTTGCACGAAGTGTCATTCTTTGGGATTTAATTTTATATTTACCTGCCTTGAGTATTTTTATTAGGAGATGAAATATCAACCACTTCCATATCGCTGGACTAAAGTTGTTGATAATGATTCTTAAACTTCTTAAATCAAATTGCCTAGCTTTTCCCAACAATTTTTTAGTATTTGGATGCAGCTGAATACCAGAATTTTATATGGAGTGACCTGACCTCCACCTTAGTTACTGGGTAATATGATATCCTTTCTAGATTTCTGACTACCTGTAACTACAGTCAAAGATGTTGTACATCTCATACAACAACAGCCGGTACCAACGTGTTAACGTGCTATCCGAGGCACGTTGAAATTTCGATATGTTATGGATGGATGGTCTTCCATCCACGAATAAACCGCGGCAAGAGTACTCAACCTTCGATTAACACGTGCGGCTGTTATTATTAAGCTGTTATATTAGAGCTCCTCTTAAACTTTTGAAATGGTGGTAATAATCCGGTCCTTTCCATTCTATGATATGAAACTGGTATTCGCAAATCCTACTAATATTATAAATGTGTAATGTGAAATGTTTGGAACGGATTTCAATGATAGTTTATAACCTTGGATGAACCTCTACAATTAGAATACCTTTCTATCCCGGTGGTACTTATGTTTCTGTGGTATAATCTCCAACCTTCACACTGGCAAAGCTGCTGGCAAAAGCTACTGGTCTATAAATAAATCTTTTCAACAAAAAAGGTACAAATTTAGCGCTTCGATGAAATGTAATTGAGTATAAAAAGCCGATAGAGCCAAAAGAACAAGAAAAGAAAACTTGGGGATATTATGTATAAGTATCAAAGTCTTTATGAGTTTGTGAATAAATGTCGTGACTTCCTCGGTTTCCTTGGAAAACTCCTTCAGACGCAGTTTTATTTAATCTACTCACTGTGACATGACAGTTTGGTAACTTTCCGTAAAACCCATTACACGCTGTCTGCAGTTCCTTTAGCAATCGCCGCTTATGTACTTTGGATGCTTCAAGTTATTTTCTTTACTTCTCTCTATATAGTAGGTAAAGTTGTCTTGGGTCTCTTGAATTTGTCGACGCTACATTTTAGTTTGTGAATAGTCTAAGTTCGGATATACTTGTGTTATTTCTATTAATTAGTTCGTTATATATTGGAGTTTTCTACTTAAAGACATATTATAACTCTGACTACCTCCAATATTTTAATTGCAAACTTGTATGATTACAAATGTGGAAAACTTTAGGAAATAATATATAACGTTTTACTGTAGCAAAACCGTTTCAATAAATTTAATATATAATATTTATTGTTCTTCCAAAGTAATGGACTTAATCTTTGACATTACAGCACGAAAACGTAGCTAAGTAAGACCCTTGTACGGCTAGATGCCTGTTATTTGGATACACGATATAATAACAAAACATTACTAACATTAAATTAAAGAAACAATTTAATAATTAAAAAAACAAAAAACAAGCTTTTATCGTGCTATCGTGCATTGTCACGAGACCCAAACGTGTGTGCCAAATTTCAGCCCGATAGCTCAGTGGAAGTTGGTGAAATATTGATTGCAATATTCCAGGAGAAACAAGTGAAGTTAAATAAAAGCTTTTAACAATAAGTTATACAAAACGTTTGCGGAAATACCAGAGGGTGTGTGGGTAACCGGAGAAAGTGTATGAAAGAGATCTAAGAGTATATTTGAGAGGTTGCTGTAGTGAGGTGTGAGTATGGTTGATGGTATGTAGAGGCAGGAGAGCGGATAAAGATAAACTTTTCTTCTAAAGCGTTATTAACTTTTTAAAACTTTTAGTCTTTATCAGTTTCACGGCTAAATCTACTTGCCGCATGTTCACAGGATATATAAGACACGTTTGCCTCTTCACGCATAGTCAGGTACGATATAAGTGACAACAATTGGTTTACGATGTGGGAGTGTGGTGAAAAGTGCGGAACCGTTACACTACCGTGCGTAAAATGGCAGCGACCGACGGTCCGACCTTGGCACATTGACATCGATTGAGTTATATTCGCCAAAGGCAGAGGTTAAGTTACTATACTTCCGTCTTACCTTACTTTACTATAATCACCTTAACACTGAACAATTGGCTTTTGTTGTACTATATTATCTGTTTCTTAGTTACTTTTTAACCTTATGTGATTTTTTTGTCCAAGAATTTGGGTCACAAATAAAGTTATTTTGTGTTCCTTATAAGTCAGTATGGAGAAAAAAAAAACCAACAAATACTTGTAATAATATTCCTGGTCAAGGCTCATGGAAACCCTACTTAATATTTCTATGAAGTAAATAGGAAATCGGAGATTACCCTGAATAATAAAGCCGGAAATAATGGGCCATTAGTTACTAGTACTACATTATCACATTACTATTTACATCAACTACACTTTGTTGGAACAGTGTGTATACTCGTAAAGTGACAAGGCCATTCACAGTTTCATTAAAAATGTAATTCGGGTGACCTCGACCAAGGACTAACAGTGGGGTCACCATTGTTGTCTGAGTAGTACCTATCTACTCTTCTCACAGTTCAGAATGTACTGCAGGCTATAGTTCAGCTTTGATCGAGTGCCTAAACCTTCCTGCTGACAGATCGATTGAAGACGTTTTATTGTGAGAAAACAGAATAAAAACGGCAACATTTTATGAAGTCTCGTCTCTACTTGAAGATTTATAGATATACAGAAAACTAATAAAATTTTGCTCAACCTGTGAATCAAATTCGAACGCATGGAAGCCGCACTTAAAACGAATGAAGCTGTTAATGAAATTAGTAACAAGAACAATGGCAAAACAGATTTAGTAAAATCAAAGGCTACATCATATCCTAACTGTAATAGTATTCTAAATTATGAAGCTAGCCGACAGATTAATTAAATTATTATTATCTCTGACGCTGCTGATAAAGTCGACATTTAACAGTCACGTTCATTTTAATCGGAGTACCAAGAATTCATATTCTAGCTTTATAAAATAGCTTCATTAGGTTTAATTTTACTTAGAGCGCCTTTGCGGCTTAGAGAGTCTTTTGATTAAAGTTGAAAAGACTATTACGTTCTTTAAGTCTAACTAAAACCTCAGCTACAGAAAATACTTAATTTATGTTCACAGTGTCTCAACTGTTCCAAATTAGTTGACAGCCACATGATAATTCATTTTCGAGTTTGATTTATGGCGTTGTAAAAATAGACTCTTCAACAAAATGGATGTGTATTAAATTGTCTTTCTATAGTAAAGTTATTGTTTATTACTCAACTTAAAATAACTCCAACAGCATCATCGTTATTATCAGGAAGATATTCAAACTGTTTTGTCCTTGGAATTAAGTTTTATACTGATTGTTCAAGTTACTCTTTCGTTAAGTTGACTTTAACTTACCGAAGATGAGTTGTTTACACAAACTTTTAGTTTGTTTATTTGTCTGGCGAGATTCAAATGGTTTTACTGGGTTTTAATACTTTATTTTAATGGATTTTGTTAGCTTAAGAGGCCACCTTGTAAAAATATTATTTTTAAAGATTAAATTAACGTACAGTACGGAGAATTGGGGCTTTTTGTTTAACGAAGCCCATGTTTGCTTAACTAAAAAGTTTTGAGCATGCTTGATGTGCGTGGAGTCAAATACGTTCTAGTTTAGTCCCAAAGGCCTATTCAGACGTGACTCCGACTCCTCTAAATACATAAACTCGTCTTTACGGCCTATTTTAAAATCCATTCATATTAACTTACAAAAATTAAATATGCACGAACCCTTCTTGTTATGCTGCAAACTTTAAAAGACAGTCATGTACACTCATTCCTAAATTATGCTGACATATAAGTTAATTAATTAGCCTCAAGTAAAAGTAGTGTTTTCATGTTCGATCCAAGACTAAGTAAAAGTAGAAAACATAACATACGCGACCCTTGGCCACGCGTGACTGCTTCAATGGTCACCCATGCAAAATTCAAGTCCCCTTGTCACGCGAACACTATTAGTCTGAGATTTACTAATAATATTATGGTTTGAACTAGACACGGCATTTGACACACCCATGAAGTCGATTTCCTTTATTATTGCTTATGGAATCGTCGTATTTTGTATGTATTTATTACATAGACACATATTATTATTGTTTAATAATTAATTAATTTATAAGGTTATGTATTTTTTTAAATAATGACTAATATCAGGGATAACTTTTAGTTCGGTAAGGCAGCATTTAGGTCCTGTATCGATTTCTGGATTTTATGATAATTTATACGGCGGTATAGCGGTGGTCTTGAATTGATTCATTGACATCAAGTCCGACCGATCGACATGAAATATTAAAGGTAAACTAGATAATACAGTGGTTACAACAGATATTGGATAAGAAGTTAATCAAGAGCGCCGTTACTTATAGATTGAAGTGACCTTTCACAATAATTTTAGAATCGATTTGAAGTTTAAGTTCAAGTTCAGACCGAAAAGTTAATAATTAAGAAGTTATTGACGTGAATCAAGTACTGAAATAGGTATTTATTTATAGTGTTGATTTATTTAACATCATAGAAGTATTGATTAATTTTAGTAGTAGCATTAAGTAGAGGTCATTTATAAAGTCCATGCAAATTATGATACGATATAATTCATATATTTAAAGGATAATCTACTCATTTGTTATTCAAAACATATGTCGATGTTTTAACTAATCTTCACCGATCGAAATTTTAAAGAGCTTTACGTATAGTAATTTCCAGTTAAACATGATTAAGTTGTTTATTATTTTTTGGAGCTTATCTCTTGGTAATTGCCCGATAAAATTAAGCTAAGTGCTCGTTCATCCAATAATGAAAACATAACTGTCATCATTCATCAATTCTTATTACCATAATATAAAATATTTATTTTACAACGCTTTTGTTTACTTTCAACAAACGTAGAAGAAGATCTTTGCTATAGAACGCAATCTTTACTGAATGCATTTAATACTAAATTAGCTAAAAGATTCCTTTGCGTATAAGTGACTAACAAATCCTAATTTCAAGTCCTCCCATGCTTTAGAAATCGGGCAGTCCAAAGCACATGTGTAAGAACTCTACTTGTGTTTCGAAGGTCACCGATGCTCTCATTCGTATTTTAGTGCTCAAATAAACTGTCGATCACTATGCTCGTTAAAATTTAGGTTGGTATATATCCATAGCTCATTACAACTAGGAATTTCATCATATGTTTACCTTTAAAAATTATTGTACTCAAATTATTATTATTATTTGGTTAGACGCACTAGCAGCTAATAAGCTGATGCGTATGTATCAACAAGATTGAAGACGTGTCCAGTCTGCCAGGGTCGCGAGATTGTTCGAAAGAGATACCGTGACCCTGGCACATGGGCAACTGAAGGAACACGGGTGGGTTTTAGTCAGTAAAAGTCTGACACGCCCTCCCGCTCCGCCCAGACCGGGAGAAGTCATTTGACGATTTCCCATCCAAAAAAAAAAAAAAAAAAAAGACGTGTCCAGTCGATTCTTGAAGCGGTTCACTGTGGGAGCTGTCACAACATTTTCAGGGAATCTATTCCATGCTGTAACAACTCTGGTTGACAAAATTTGCGTCAAAGACTTTTCTTTGAAGAATTTACCTAACTTTAGGGAATGTTCACGCAAATGTTTGTTGATATTCAGTTCAATTAGTCACTAGTTATTCTAATTAAGGTTTGCATGCCTTGATGAGTTTTGTTATTGTCTGCTTAAACTTGTGCATATAGCACAAATGTTTGTGGGTTTTAGTTTAAATAGCATGGTTTGTTTTATGCATATTCCGTGGAAAATATGGTTGCTTAAACACTTGACCGTATCTTTATTGTATTTCTTCCAAAAAAAATGCGTCATTGTTTATTTTCCATCATGAATAAAATAATATTATGTCACGAAGTTTTATAGACGACGAAAATAAACCGCTAAAGTTTAGGCTCACGTTCAATGCTATACTTAAATATTTGTAGAACGAAAATAGTACCTTAAGTACTGCTATAGACTCTTTTATTGATCTTCTGGCTTAACTTAGTCAAAGTTATGTTGTTAGCAAGTTGTAAAGTACAGGTTTTATTGTAAATCAATGCGAAGCTACGAAACTTGGTTATTTTAGTCAAAAACTATTGTTAGCTTAGTAATAAGAATTGTAGAAGTACAGTTAAGCCGGTAAGGAGCCGAATATAGCCAAATATTTGCTACATCCATATTGGTCGCAGTAACTTGGCCCTTTTATATTTTTAGGACCCCAAAACAGGAATTATCCGTACTTTGTTAGTTAGGAACAAGTATGATACCAAAATCTACTATCCTACTAAAAATAAAAATTGTGAAAAATTATATGTTTACACGTTTGGATATTTGTTACTCAATCACGCAAAACAGCCAAACTGATTGAGATAAAATTTGGTACACAGATAGTTTATGAGTTAAATTAGTTATAGTTTTTGAGCTACGCTTGCTGCGGTTGGTCCGTGGATGGGAACATCTTTACATACCAAGACCCTTCCGTGCCTCGGAAAGTACATTAAGCCGTCGATTCGGTCTGTCTTTCGTAGATTTTAGACAGTCGTTACGGGTCTTCAGCAGCCCGAAAGACTGACAACCAGTCTTACCAAGGGGTATCATATTACCCAGTAACTGGGTTGTGGAGGTCAGATAGGCAGTCGGTCCATGTAAAATCAGCTGCATCCGGTTAGACTGGAAGCCGACCCCAACATAGTTGGGAAAAGGCTAGGCAGATGATGACACAGATAGTTTATGACCTGGAGACTTTTTATGGAGAGGGTCGTGGTTGACTAAAGCAAGTTTTTCATAATAAAACCTAGGCATTGCGTTCACCGTGTGGTGCCAGACGTAAAGAATAATACCACCCCATTTATTCCCGTGGGTGTCGTAAAAGGCGACTAAGGGACTTACTAGAGAATGGGCAGCAGCGTTCTCTATGCATTTTACCACCATACTGCGATCGCCAACCCACCTGCCAAGCGTGGCGATTATGGCAAAGCCCCCCAAATTGGGGGAGGCCTAAGTCCAGCAGTGGATGTCTTACGGCTGAAATGATGATGATGATGATGATTGCGTTATAAAGTTCTCGATCTATAATTACCTATGAAAGCAGTTCAAGTATGAGTCCTTGAAGCCTGAAACAAAAGGTAACACAAACACCTGTCAGGGGTTATCAATTAAAAATTAAAGCAGCCTCCAAATCCCTTGTAGTTTCCGTTGTATCCTCAACGGACCACTAAATAATATCAGATTTATGTTCGGTAAACTTTTGGGTGCGTTATTTATGTACCTTGCCTATTTTTGGCCAGAAATATGATAAAGCAGCTGTTATTTAATATAGGATCGTTATGTTATTAAGAAAATTATCTGTATTACCGAATTATCCGGCCTTTATCAAATTTTATATGTTTTTTGTAAAATTGTTCTTTTCTAATTTATTGCTCAATGGGCCTGCTGTTGAACTGGATCACGGCTGATGGATGAGGTCTGTGATGAAACGCGAGAAGGAAGGTTTAAATGTGGAAGTGAACACTGACGCTGGCGCAGAGTTCCACAATTTGGCTGTGAGCATAATGAACGTGGAGGAGAAGCGGCGAGGACGATTGGTCGGGATGTCAAATAGGGATATGTCATCTAAAACATATGGAATGATGACATTTCAACTTTGTGAGCCAGCCTGAAAGTCAAACCACATTACAGCCGCAACGAATTTTATACAAAATATGCGGTGCGACCAGTTCATTCATAAACAAATAAATAAATCTTTATTTCCAGTTTTATAGCTTTAGAATTTTCACTTGGCTTAACATGATAAATTATCTTATAAAAACCTTTCATACAGGGTTGTAAACCTCTGACACCTAAGCTAGGGCCCTCGAAATGTTCGAAACTTCACAGTGTGGGTACTAATAGACAGAAATTAAAGGAAAGAAAGATTTAATCCATAAACAAAAATGAACGAATTAAAAAGAAAACCATTTGTATAGTGTGTGTTGTGTCTGTGTTATGTGGTATAGAGTTGAATAGTGTGTATGAATGATCGAATATTCGTGTCGTGCCCAACGTAAAGAAAAGCTCCAACCTATTTCTTCCTGCGGGTGTCGTAAAAGACAAAGGACTTACCAGAGAATGGGCAGCAGCGTTCTCTATGCATTAGACCACCATGCTGCGGCTGCATAATCGCCACGCTTGGCAGGCGGGTTGGCGATCGTTCCAGTCACCAAAAACCGACAATCGTGGTGGTTATGACAACTCCCTTGCATTTCGGCGGAGGCATATGTCCAGCAGTGCATGTATTTTGGCTGAAATGATAAAGACGATGAGTGATAGAAAATGTGCGAAAGTGATAAAGGAAGATTTGCACAGTGAGTTGCGTTGTAGCGTGGCCTGCTCCAATGTGCGCAAGCTTTAATAGTGAAAAGTCAAATGAAGTGAATTTTGATTGTAAATCGTCTCACATGTATTTATTTGTTGCCAAATGCAAGTTCTAGAACTGAACGATTGCCACTATATCCCATATGCCAGGCTTTTGGGCTTTGAATAAGCAATGAGATGGATTGCTGTATACGATATTTGTGCGACTAAACCGTTCGTTCACAATGAACGAAAGGTAACTGGTATTTGATCCGATATCGCGCGTTTTATCGACATTCTTCCCTTCGCCTGCATTTTATTAACGATCTAGGAATTTTTATCGTTATATGTTTCTGAAAGACGTTATTGGTGTAATAAATTTTCTGCTATTTCGAATTAAATAGATGCGCTATAATCTTAGCTATTTTTTATAGCTTTACGGACACCGCTTTTTAATCAAGTCCAGTCACGTCTGTCTGCCAGTTCTGGCTAATCTCAGGAACCCTTAAACTAGCTCTTAATTCACCCATTATACTACTGCTTCCTGAAGTTTTCCTGCCCTGTAAGTTACTGGTTTCTTACTTATATTAACTTAAAACGAACTTAATGACACTGAACGATTCCGAACGTGAAACCTGTAGCTTAGAAGCGTAAAGTCTTGGTAATGGCAAAGCTCAGAGATTTTAATTAACTCCTACGTGACGTAATAAATCTTGTTCACGCCGTATTTACAAATGGCTGGAACATTAAACATTTTCCTCAATCACGTTTCCAGTGAGGAAGAGAACACATAAATGTGGTAGTGGGTTTCGTTTTCATTGACGATCTTTCTCTGTAATACGTGAGGGCATACATAACCCGATATAAGCAGATCTTTCAGACAAATTTCAAAGGCGAATGCACTTCCTTCTAATGTGCAATCTCATAATTTTAAATTGATATGGGGATGTTGCAGTCAAAACTCTTAACCAGTCAAAAGTACTATTGACTAGCAAAATCAGTCAAAAGTACTTTTGACCGTATGCTTTAGTCAATAATACTTTTGACAAAAATAACAGTTAAAAGTACTTTTGCCCAATGGAGCTGGTTAAAAGTACTTTTGACAAAGTGATTCCGTCAAAAGTGGTTTTGACTGGTTGGTTTGCTGTTGTCAAAACTCTTAAAAAGACGGCTCCTATTTCTGAGTGGTTTAAAAAAATAACCACGAAGTGGATGGCGGGGTCTGTGCTTTTGACTGATGCTTTATTGTAGTTAAAACTACTTTTGACGAAGAACGTCAGTCAAAAGTACTTTTAACCGAAAATTTGCAGTCAAAAGTACTAATAACCAATAATTTTTAGTCAAAACCACTTTTGACCAACCTGTTCAGTCAAAAGTACTTTTGACTGATTTTGCTAGTCAATAGTACTTTTGACTGGTTAAGAGTTTTGACTGCGACAAGGATAATGTTATTCATACTTATATACATAATCAGCCTATCATGGTCTCACTGCTGGGAGAGAGGCGTTCTCGATGTGAAGGAGTGGGTCGTAATCCACCACGCGGGCGTAGTGCAGGTTGGTATATGACACATTTTTTTTTTGTGCATGGGCTATCAACAAATGATGTCTCTCGCTCCTTCGTGTCAGACTTTTACTGACTAAAACCCTCCCCTGATCCTTCAGTTGCCTATACGCCAGGGCCACGGTAACTCTTTTGAACAAATCTCGCGACCCTGGCAGATGTGGCATATGTCTTCGATTTTTTGGCTCTAGTACATGCCGATTTCCTATCGATATTTTCCTTCACCGTTTTGAGAGCAGTGGTGATGAAATGCCTCACAAAGTAAAGCGCGCATGTAAGTTTGAATCACCTACATCTCGTATGTCAAGGCCAATACCATTGAGCTAGCACTACGCCCTGTAATTTTATGCATATCGTAAATAGACGTATATCGTAAAATAGACAATTAATGAAAGCGTTTTCAACGTAGGGGTCATCCATAAATTACGACACACAAGTTTTATGATTGTTTGACCCCCCCCCCCCCCCCGTCCTTGTCACAGCTGGTCACATTTGTGAGACCCCCCCTCTCTAGTGTGATGTCACATATTTTGCAATTTTACATCTAGACATTGAATTTTTTTTTAAAAATCTTTCATAGTTCGTGTTTTACTAGTACTTTAAATATGTATATTTTTTTAAATGTGACGTTACAAAATTTAGGGCCCCTCCCACCCCCTTGTCACAACATGTCACAATTCGTCGACCCCCTCCCCCCCTTAACGTGTGACGTAATTTATGGATGGCCCCGTATCATAAACTGCAAATAAATATTTAAACGGTCGTATTCCGATCCACTGAATGCATTTGCAATTCAGGCCGCTAGACGGAGGTATTATTGGGCCAAGGTTGGGCCAAATCGTCGATACCGCTTAGAAGGTAGAACCTGCTTTAGGATGTGGCACTAGAGATTTGGTTGAGTTAAGAATAAAACCACTAGATGACATTTTTTTCTTTCATAATCAGAGTGTGGCCGTGTTCTGTGTATTGCCGGACGTAATGAATAGCCCCATCTAATTTTTTCCCTAATTATTCTTGAAATGACGACTGGCCTGTTAGTCTAGTGGTTAGTGACCCTGACTGCTAAGACTGAGGTCGTGGGTTCGATTCCCACCCAGGACAAATTTTTGTGTAATGAGCACAATCATTTGTTCTGTGTCCGGGTGTAATTTATCTATAATAATTCGCACCCCTAGATCTAAAGGGAACCAACTCAAAATTCTTAATTTTTCAGTTATGCACACCTTTGAGTCTGTCATTTCAATACCTATCGACCAATAAACCAGATTCAAAACTATTTCCAATATTTGGAGTCGAATATTGGAAATACTTTTGAATCTGGTTTATTGGTCGATAGGTATTGAAATGACAGACTCGAATGTGTGCATAATTCAAAAATTAAGAATTTTGAGTTAGTTCCCTTTAGATCTAGGGGTGCGAATGTATGTATTTAGAAATATATAAGTATGTTTATCAGTTGTCTGGTTTCCATAGTACAGGCTCTGCCTAGTTTGGGATCAGATAACGTTGTGTTGGTTGTCCTAAGATATTAGATATTAAATCCTTTTTCCTTATTTTAGAATGTTGTGTCCTATTTATTACCGTGAGCATCGTAAAATACGACTAAGGGACTAACTAGAGAAATTACAGTAGCATTTTCTATGCATTTAACTATAGTGGATACTGCGATCGCACACCACGCCTGCCAAGCGTGGCGATTATGGCAACACGTCCCATTTTAGAGGGAGGACTATGTGTAACAGTAGATATCTTACGGCTGAAATGATGATGAAAACATTATGATAATCAGAGTATTGCAGATTTCTTTGATTAGATATAAATTAAGACAACACTAGTGTGGGGTCTAGGGTTACTCCATTGCACACAAATTACTCTCACGATCCAATCTTTGTGCTTTAATTATATTTTGTGCTTATCGTGTCTGTTAACTTGTTCTTAATAAAATTCCCCATTTCTTCCCGTGGGTGTCGTAAAAGGCGACTAAGGGACTTACTAGAGGATGGGCAGCAGCGTTCTCTATGCATTTTACTACCATACTGCGATCGCCAACCTGCCTGCCAAGCGTGGCGATTATGGCAACCCCCCCCCCTCTTGCGGGAGACCCATATCCAGCAGTAGACGTCTTACGGCTGAAACGATGAATAAATTTATTATTTATTTATTATTTATAATA
The DNA here is from genome assembly GCA_947507805.1 of Aporophyla nigra. NCBI lineage: Eukaryota > Metazoa > Arthropoda > Insecta > Lepidoptera > Noctuidae > Aporophyla > Aporophyla nigra. Next base: position 7,773,336 of record OX382305.1, read on the forward strand.
TCACGTCTCTAATTCCCGAAGGGTTAGGCAGAGATGTCCACATCCACATATCGCCTGTTATTTTAAGTATTGGGAGTGCTTTTTTTAAGTGTCACTTTGCCTTAATTTTGATCCCTAGTCATGCCACTGATATTTAAATGAGAATTCATCATTACCCATTTAATAGGTGGCGAGCCTATTACCATAAATCGGGCACTAATCTAGACTCTAGGCTGGGACATTCAAAATGAAAAACTGCAAAAACACTTTACTCGACCTGGGAATCGCACCCAGGACCTCATACTCAGCAGTAGAGCTTGCGACTACTGCACAAGGAGGCAGTCAATTAAGATTGGAGATGGAAAAGTCATCGGTTCAAGTCTAAGTACCTACTTAGTGAGATTTTGCGATCGATATTGCGCAGACTTTGCCTAAGATTGACAAGCCCCTGCAGTGTAATTAGATAGGTAGGTACGTATCATATCGATCAAGGTATGTAACTTACCTAGGCTATACTTAAAGTGTTTCTAGACTACTTTTTTTGTGAAGAAATGAAAAACTTATACATAGATAAGCAAGAGCACTGCTTTCAAACAATTACGCGAATGTACGAGAAGGGCTGCAGTACAGGAGGAGTGGCGACGGATTGCAACGCTCGCCACTACAACAGCACCCCTAGCCAAGTTGATAATCTGCAATATTTAACGCTAATCGCTCAACGTTAAGTCACGTGGTTAGAACAAACGAATAGAAAATTCGTAACCAAGTTCACATAGTTCAAAATGATAGAATGATTTTTTATCATTTCTACAATGTTCAACGATATACCCTTTGTTATAATGTGTCGTTTTTCTAAAGACATTGTAGAACGAGCGGCCAAATCAGGCGCGTCAACATGGCTACCAACTTATCGTTTTCTACAATTGCTGACACAGAGGCGTTACCGATTGGAGAACGGAATTCGACACGAAACGCAGAGGTGACAACCACGACCACTCTGTCAAGAGTGTAACGACAAAGAAAGAGAAGATGCTCTCGAAACGGAGAACGAAAACATCGTCAGGACGCCAAACATTCGAAGACTACCAACTCACGCTAAGCCCACTCCGTCTCAAAGAGTGGACACAGGCCTTGTTCCAGCAGTGGGAATATTACAGGCTGAGTATGTACTTGTAAAAGTATCTACATAAAGATTATCCTTTTATTTATTCTCTAAATAAAAAATATCTCTGGAGAGAGTTTACCTGTTAACAACATTGGATATGTATTGAAATGACTAATGTAATATTGCCAACAGCTCCCTTGAGGAGACCCTGCTATAAACAAAGTCTTCGTATTCACTTGCTTGAATATTTAGGGCCTGTTTACCGTACCCAAATCGCCGCGAAGAGAATTTTTGCGTGAAAATCGTTATTTTTTCGTACATAACAACTTTGGGTCAGTCAACGGTTGTTTTGGCTCTCGTGGGAATTAAAATTCTTTTTATGTAATGTTTTTGCACGGACTTCGTTTTTTTAACAAGTTGTAACAGTTATTCGGTTACGCAAGTCCTGAAGTAGTTTGTTCATAATTGGTTACATAATCGAGTTCAGTATTTTATTCAAAAATTATGTAATTTGCCATACCTATGGCCGATTGTGCCAAAGAACATTCAGGGTTATTTAAAATAAGATTTAATTTTAAATGCATAAAATAATGCTAGGGTTGGTAAAATTATCTTAATGATAACAGATAGCTTAAAACAAAACGATGTGGTCATTGTGCTTTGACGAGGCCGTATACGATTTTTTTCCGATTTCATTGACATACCTACGTACTTTTTTATTTTTGTTGAGAACTATAATTGCGAGATTTTGGGAGTTTTTAAAGATTATATTATTAACTGCCAATTCTTTTTATTTTTTTTGTGGACTGGGCACAGACCCCAATATGTACCCTGATTTAACATGGATAATATAATAATTAATAGACACTGCTTGTAATCTGTATAATAATACGTGAAGCAAAAACAATGTAACCTTTTTACGAAAATTACGAAGACGTATGAACGATATGGAGAAGGAATGCCAAAACCTAATATTTTCATATAAAAATGCATTGCCGAAAAATACGTGCTCAGACGTGGAGTTGCAGACACCACCCCTGTCTACCTATTACCTATAGTAATGGATAAGAAATACATTTTTTTTATTTATATATTTTTTGGATGGGAAATCATTCAATGACTTCTCCCGCCCGGGAGGTGTGAGAGGGTGTCAGACTTTTACTGATTAAAATCCACCCGTATTCCTTCAGTAACCCATATGCCAGGGCCACAGTATCTCGTTTGAATAATCTCGCGACCCTGGTAGGATTAGAAATACATTAACTTTAAAATACATATTTATGGTCGAATTTCACCCAGTAGTAACAGATTACTCATCAATAACTAACTTCAGACTGGGTCCTATTGCCAACCAACTCCTATTAGCCAACGGAAGCGCACCTAACCCCTCACATCCGTGGTAAAAGCATATAAACCTACTTACAGTGGGTTTATACCTACATATGTATGTATTACTTTTGCCACTAAAAGCTCCGATCACAAATCAGTATGCCAACAGTTGTTATTACACCAATATTCCGAAGACGGTAGGCCACTTGAGAGGGTCTATATTTAGCGGAGGATATTAGATTTTGTCTCAATAGCGGTTATATAGGAGTGTAGAGACAGTTTCGTTAGATGTTTATTATTAAGCTAAAAAGTACTTATACATAATATACTTTTCGGAAATTTGTCAGTTAAGTAATGTACTTACATTTACCTAAGAATAGTTCATATCTAACTAGTTATATGCCAATAGCTGTGTTAGAAAAATATTCCACGGAAACGTGTTACGGGGAAAATAAGTTTGGTCAAAATTAGTCCAGCCGTTTCGGAGATAAGCCTGAATAAACTGACAGACAGATAAAACTCTTAAAGGTATTTTTTTTCTTGTTAGTGCGTATTGTATAATTATAGTTTCATAAGCATTCCGTAAAAAGCTGTTATTTTTACATTACATACGGACACTTTAGTCAACCCGACTATTCTACATAGATATCAAGCTTCAGTCGTTCAAGTATAAGGGACAGGACGCCTTTACAAATCCGAACTTCTTCTAATACTCGATGGGCATTATTCACAGCCAGGAACAGTCGGTTGGAAGTGTAGTGGTCTATGGAAATATAGATTGCTTATACCTACATGGCTACATTTTTTTTTGTTTAGCCTATATCGTCCCACTGCTGGGCAAAGGCTTTCCCTTCATGTTCTTCCAGGAACTCTTGTCCTGCGCGGCGGCATCGTTCATCTTCAGGCACCTATTATGTGTAGACCTTTGCCCAGCGGTCATCTTGCACACGGCTAAAGTGACCCGCTCAATCCCATTTCAAGGCTCGTGCAGACTAGCGCGACGCGACGGTCGCGCGCGATTTGGCGATTTATATCCGTAGAACAATTTCTATGAAAACGCGCGCGATACTTCACACAGCAGCGCGATAACATAAGGTTATATTTTGTGTGGCGTCGCGGCCGCGAATTCACCGCGAAGCTATACAAAATGTACCACAAGCTATCGCGCTGCTCTTCGCGCCGGTTTGAAAGATGTTGCGTCGCGATAAATCGCCGAATCGCACGCGACCGTCACGTCGCGCTAGTCTGCACGAGCCTTCAGTCTGGCAGCCTTTTTGCCTACGTCTGTTATACGCGTTTTAAAAGGCAGCGTGGTGTACATATATGTACATATTTTATATTACATAATCTGTTCCAAAAGTTTCTGATGAATATGGAAACAAACCGTCATCAGTTACTAGAGGATTCCACAACACAAATAACACATTTATCTGTATTTAAAAGGTTTCAATACATCCAACCATGAATGTTTGAATAACATCAATAAATTATAATTGAAAATCATCGACCAAAATTAAGCTTACGTGTAATCAATCTCAATTAATTTATATTAATTATGGTAGGGTAAATATAATGTACGTAGGTAAATAGGAAGGTTTTATTTTATTAAACAAAAGTAAATTTAAAAACTAAAACCTGAGTACTGAAAAATCACACTCTAAAATATCAAACAAAAGAATATTCGCATTTGAAAGCTGTGAATTGTAGATTATGATCACTTACTGCTGTTGGAATTCATTGCTTCGATGGCTTTCAAATGAAAATATTTTGAAGTTTCATACTTTTTAAAGCGTTTTTCAGTGTTAGGGTTTTAGTTTTTAAACTTAATTTTTATTTAAATTATTTCAGGGTTAGCTCACAGTATGATATTTTGAAAATATAGAACTATAATTAAGCCCTTTCATCTATATATATAAAATTCAAAGTCCTGAGTGACTGACTGACTGATATATCAATGCACAGCCTAAACCGCTGGTCCTAGAGACATGAAATTTGGAGGGTGTGTTTTTTATGAAGAGTAGGTATCCACTAAGAAAGGGTTTTTTGAAATTCCACCCCTAAGAGGGTGAAATGGGGATTGAAATTTCTGTGAAACTTTTTTTTCTCTGGTTCGATTGACACGCGGACGAAGTCGCGGGCAGAAGCTAGTTTTAAAATATTTTAGTTCGTAACTTTATGTCCTCTAGAGGACGCCATATTCAATTTAATGTAACATGACATAGCCTCTATCCGGTGGACAACCAAGACACTTCCCACGATACTGTGTATTTGTCAAATAAGCTAAAGATAAGCTGTTTAGAAGTTATAGGGAACAAATTACCATACAAATATACATACCGGTCAAAATGATAACTTTTTGCTTCACCGTAGTCGGGTAATTAAAATTCCGTGATTAAAATATATTCAAATTAAGTAACTCCATTTGTAAATGGAATTACTTATTGGCATCCATCGGTACGTTTTCTATTCCATTGTTTACATTTTCAACAAATAGTTTTGGATACATATGAAATATTATTTCTATTGTGTTGTTGACGAATTGAATTGAAAACGTGTTATAGACAGTTCTATTATTGATAACAGTAGATAGTCTATTTGCTGATACGAGAAAGGACAATTGTTACGATTTCATGCTTTTATGTACATATTGTTATGAAATAGCAAATCTATTTGAATCTCCAATTCAGTCATCGAAAACTCAGATATATATCGAATGGCTTCTTAGAGATTCCAAAAAATAGAATTTTCAACCCTTGAGAGTGTTGAACGAAGGTTAAGAGTTATATGAAAACAAATTGAAAATTGAGTGTGAGTTGGGTTGAAAATAAAATAATATGTCATTGAAAATATAAAGCCATAATTTTTGTTAATAAAATTACTGTGTGAATTACATGATTCATATTATTATTATTTTTGCAATTGAAAAATAACACGTTTCACATTTCAATTGGTACGTTTCTATAAATTTTCCTTTTCATTAAATTCTATTGAAGGAGAAAATTATGCGTCTCAGGCACTGTTCTATAGAAGCAAGATTTTATTCGAGTAGCTAGTCATAGTGAATGGCCATTAGGTTCTATAGGTAGCTACTTTTATTGAGAGTACATTAGTGGTGATGATGTACTTGCTTGAAACTACGTCGTTATTGAGGAGGGAAAGCTGAGCTGAAATCAGTTTTCAATAGCTTGATATTTCTTTTAAACTTCCACTAAAGCTTTCAGTTATATTACTTTGGCTACCATGGAACTTTCTGATCGGTTTAAAATGTCTCATAATAGGTAACAATATTTTTTAACTTGAGACGATGTTTTTTCGTGTGTCGGTTTCATCTGTATATACCGGATGACATTTTTTACCGTCTCGACCTTCATATGGTGTGTTGTGTAACTAGAATAGAAGGCAGGAAGGCATTCAGATTCATCGCAGGTGACTAAAGGAGCGCGGGACACGGGCGGACGGGGATGCGTAGGCGGATCGTGCGCCTGCAAAAGATCAATGAGGCCGCCTATCGGCCGGCTTCAAAGGGTAGAACCGCGCTACGAAATCATTGATACATGCCGCGCATTGAGTAGGGTGCGTATGATTTGAGTTTCAATAGATTTTAATTGTTTATTATTATTATTTTTACAAATTTCTGTTTTTGTTGTTCTAGTATGAAAATGTTACTTTAAATGTGTAGTATTTATTGCTAGATCAATTTCATTACATGTTATTCAAAAATAAAAATTTCTATGCCAAAGGCTTCTACTCCGTTCATCTATTACACCCATTTTTTTTCAAGACGTTAAAAAATGTCACCCGGTATACTATATCATCATCTGCATAGGAATAATGGTCGCGACTTACAAATTGTTCGACGCCAGACCTACCGTTCCAGGACAGACAGCAAAAGGGCCACAACTGGGCGGGTCTTGGGTAAGCGTGGATCGAACTGTCCGCCGTGCGCGGAGCTGATTAACAAATATTCAACCACTCACCTGGATGAGGAATTCGGGGGTCTCGATTCCGAGCCTACCCGGATTTATGTATGTAAATGAGTGTATATTGTATTGTGTAGTGAAGTAAGTATTCCGGGATTCCAAGCCGCTCAAGACGCTAGAGATTTTCACAGCATGCGGTTCCAAAATGAATCACCTCATTTCAATGAAATTCCAAAATAAAACCCGTTCAATATCGTCAAAAGGGGTGGCTTACACACAAAATCGGATCACAACAAATTGTCCGCAAAACTATCGATTCAACAAGATTAATAATTAATATTCTCAAGACAAATTACCAACCAACCAACCAATATTCAAGATCAAAACCAAGTGTCAAAATCAAACTGACAAGTGACAGCTTTCACCCTGTTACACGTAATGATGCGCAGGCGCACAGAGCAAACAAAAAACTGTCGTACGGTCGGTTGTCTGTGGTCCGTCTGTTGTCACGGGATGGAACACAAATTATAGGCCGTAGGTTCTTGAGAGGCACTTTACTTTTTGTAAATTATTTCATCACCCCTGCTCTCAAAACAGGGAAGGAAAACATCGTGAGGAAACCGGTATGTCCTAGAACCAAAAAATCGAAGACATGTGACTTCTACCAACCCGCACTAGTCTCGCGTTGGGGATTATGGCCTACTCCCTCTCCCATAGAGGAGACCTGTGTTCCAGCAATGGGAACATTAAGGGCTGCTTTTGTATCTAGCTTCATAGCCTTTTCCCGACTATGATGGGGTCGGCTTCCAGTTTAACCGGATTTACCTGGATACCAGTACTTTAAATGGAGTGACTGTCTTTTTGACCTCCACAACCCAGTTACTGGGTAGTACGATGCTCTTTAGTCCACGAATGACAACCGGGACCAACGGCTTAACGCATATATATAAATATACCTACAATTATATTATATGTATATATGTATATTAGGTTGGGGAAAAAGTCTTTTCGCATTAGAGTATGTATGAACTTGTAATAAAATCTCTTTGGCTATACTATTTGTATCTGGCTGGTTTTGGTATCATTGAAAGTTTAAATTTTAAAGAACATAATTCCAAATTCAAATTAGGAAAATGTGTGATTTTCATTTGTTTTTCGTACCGTCAAGATGAGTGAATCTATTGAAGAAATTCGATACATTTTAAAATTTTACTACAAAAAAGGTAAAAATGCAACGCAAGCCGCAAAAAAATTTGCGATGTTTATGGACCTAGTGTAGTGTCTGTGAGAGTAGCACAAATTTGGTTTAAGCGTTTTCAATCCGGAAATTTTGTTGTCAAAGATGCACGTCGCTCTGGTCGCCCTATTACGGATAAAATGGATGCTATTTTTGAAAAAGTGGAGCAAGATCGTCATACCAGTAGTTACGACGTAGCCGAAGAACTGGAATTTGACCACAAAACAGTTTTGGCGCATTTGAAAAAAACTGGGTACACAAAAAAAGCTCGACATTTGGGTACCTCACGAGCTCACTGAAAGAAACCTAATGAACCGTGTACTCATTTGTGATTCTTTATTACAACGTAATGAAACCGAACCATTTTTGAAGAAGCTGATAACTGGTGATGAAAAGTGGATCACGTATGACAAGAACGTGCGAGAAAGGTCGTGGTCAAAGGCCGGTCAGGCTTCACAGACTGTGGCGAAACCCGGGTTAACTCGCAACAAGGTGATGCTGTGTGTGTGGTGGGATTGGAAGGGCATTATTCATTATGAGCTGTTACCACCAGGTAGGACCATCGATTCTGAACTCTACTGCGAACAACTGATGAGATTAAAGCAAGAAGTTGAGAGAAAGCGGCCGGAATTAATCAACAGAAGGGGTGTGGTTTTTCATCATGATAACGCTAGACCTCACACATCTTTAGCCACCCAACAAAAATTAAGAGAGTTTGGCTGGGAGGTGTTAATGCATCCGCCGTATAGTCCTGACCTTGCACCTTCAGATTTCCATCTGTTTCGGTCTCTTCAGAATTCTTTAGGCAGTGTCAAGTTAACATCACGAGAGGACTGCCAAAACCACTTGTCGCGGTATTTTGACCAGAAGTCCCAAAATTTCTATAGCAATGGGATCATGTTCCTACCTACAAGATGGCAAAAAGTTATTGAACAAAATGGTACCTACATACTTTAGTTAAATGTAAATAAACTTTATTAAAAAATGTTTTGAATTTTCTTAAAAAATGCGAAGAAACTTTTTCCCCAACCTATTATTAAGTAATAGGATATTATGGATGAGCGGCTTACTAAAGAATGGGCAGCAGCGTTCTCTATGCATTTTAACATCACACTGCCATCGAAAACCTGCCTGACAAGCATTGTGATTTTGAAACAGCCCCCCAATCCCAAGGCCTAAGTCCAGCAGTGGACGTCATTTGGCTGAAATAATGATGATGATGATGACTCAATCATTTGTAGCTCTGACTTGAAGACAGCCAATCTCAAAATCATATAGGACACAATGCCGTAATCAGGGAACTGATTAAACAGCAGAACTTTTCCTTCGTGGAGCGGAGTCCATTTCCTTCAGTAGTAATGGGTTTCCTGAATCGTCTGTAGCTACCTTATCTAGCTACCTTCTTATGAATAACGTAGTAAGATAAGACTACATGACTTGGGTGGTAATTTGGGTCATTATTTAGATTTAAAACTCTTAGGAAACTGGAAAATTTGTAATGCTATGCTATAAAACTATTTTTTTTTGTCTGTTAGCCTTCGTAAAAGCCGTAAATTAAACAAGTCAAATCAAAATATTTCATTTGACACAACCCTACATTGGCACTTATGAAACGTCAGAAGCTAGGTGCACAATTCCAATTGGTTAATTCCTATTTAGAAGAGGCGGCAAAAAACTCCACCGTTACCTACTCTTTAAAAATAATTGGTATTTCAATGGTTTGAAATTATAGTGTTAATAGTTATGGGAGGACAGTTAAGGCCCGTCAACAAGTACCAGGTACATACTAAAATAGAAAATGGTCTACAGTGTACAAGCCTACAACGTTCTCACATTCACAAAAATGAATTAATCACGAAAAAAAACGTGTTGGGACCCCCGTCAGGATTCAAGTTCGATACGCTTTTCTTCAACTCCGAATGAAAACTACACTCATGAGGAAAATATCAAAATATTCGCATCCGCCATCTTGGATTTTTATTTTGACTTCACTGCTGGCTTCAGCATCTTCGTAAACCATGAAAACTTTCTTTTTTTCTATTATTTTTAATAGAAACTAGCATGGTGGAGGCGATAACGCTTTCTCGTTACGTGACGATTTGAATGAATTTCTAGAAGTACACTTACCGCAAATTGCGTTAAATAACTTAGTTCCAATATTAATGTGACTCCGTACACATCACCTTCACACGTCATTGGCATTAATGCCGACAAGATGTCAAAAGGAAAATTAAATAAAGTAGACTTATCACATTAACTAACACACTGTATACGTACCTAAACCAATAGAGAAACCTCCTATTTCTAGACTACGTCCGGCATGTTCTATAGTTAAAAATGCACAGTTATTTTGAAACGGCGACGCTCTTTGAAAAAAGAATTCCACTCTTTCTTTTCCAGATACAATTTTGGCAAAACTGGTAGCTTTAAAGTTAGGAGGTCGGGTCCACCTGGCATATCGCCAACGGAGCTGACCGGAATCTCCGCTGCACAGCATTGCTTATTTTATTATTTACGTAGCGAAAGCTCCTCGTATTTGAAATATGAGAAATAGGTTTTAAATAATCTTCATTTTGTCTTGTGTGGATTATAATATTTGGGATTGTGTTATCTATAATATGTATGTATTTAGAAATATATAAGTATGTTTATCAGTTATCTAGTACCCATAACACAAGCTCTGCTTAGCTTGGGACTAGATGGCGTTGTGTGATAGTTGTGGAATATTATTATTATTATTGTTATCACCGCCTTATTTGAACACATTCCCTGCAAGTGGAAAGTAACTAATGGAATCCAAATATTTACCTAGTCCTTTAATATCTGCCTAATTGAAGTTCTTTTGTCTAAAATGCCTTCCGTTTGGGGATAGCTAAGATAGGCTGATGAAAGTCGTATTGGACTTCAATCATTTAAAACCAAACCACTAATGGGCGTGACGAGACGATCTTGCATATTGGAAGACTCATTCATGAGAATTTACTTTGTCGTATCATTCGACAAAACTCAAGTGTAAATGTCGCACCGTCATAGTCCTTAATTCGTTCAGGAAGTCGAGTCTCTTTTGGGAAGCCGTAGGGAAATCATTACCTAGCAAATGCGGTGGCGGGCTATCTGTTTTAATCTTATAATCGCCTCCTGCTACGCTAATGTGTAACAAATCTAAATCTAATTTGAATGTCACGATTTTTACTGTTTATCGCTTTGCGAGGTTTTGGGTTCAAATCCGGGAAATTATAGTTTATTCGCATTAAGAAAATAGTGACTCATGGTTGTCATTAAGCTTAGCCACGCCCCTTGAAAACAACATGCAGTCTTATAACAAAATTAAGTAGGTTCGCCTTTGCTCTATATAAACTTTAGAAAATAGTTAATCAGGCAGCTGTTGTAGCCGCTTATTATGGCTATGTAGATTCCATATTACGATACGGATTAATTTTTTGGGCAAATTCCTGCGAAAAAATAACATTTTTAAAGCACAGAAGAGGTGCATTAGATCGATATGTAGTCTAAAAACCAAGGGCAAGTTGTAAACCGCATTTCAAATCTCTAAAATTACTAACGTTACCTTGCCTTTACATATACGCGTTGTTCGCCAAGAAAAATAATGAATTATTTAAAAAAGCTTCAGAGCAACGCTATAGATCTACAAGACAAGAATATCGACACGAACTATGTCTAAGAGCAGCATCCTCTGCATGGCTCCTAAAATATTCAATAAAATACCAAATGACATTAAAGATCTAAACTTGACACAATTTAAACGGAAACTAAATATTTTTTTCATTGAAAAATGCTACTATACCATTGACGAATTCCTTCTTGACAAAATTTTGATAGTAAACTAAATGATAATTATGTATTTATGCATGAAAATGAAATAATTTGACATTTTAATTGTATTCTAAATATTTATATTTCAAATTGGATGTATGCTTAGTAATTTAATATGTAATAGTAATCTCTGTTATTTTGCATGTAAAATCGATTTAAACTTTTTATATTGTTAAATAGTGTATGTCCTAACGGGGAATTTTTGAGCTCGCCTTACCTAACTATAAGACCTACTGTATCACCAAAAATCACACTAATAAATACTTTGACTTTGACTTGAACAATTAGATCATAGTAAATTAGAAACCCGTGTTCACATTGAAGTAAGCCCATCAGACAGTACGTTCTAATTGCGTGGCTAAGCTGAGTGACAACGATGAGTTACTATTTTCTTAACGCGAATGGACTTGTACCAATGTAACTTTTCAATTCATATGTATATTCTTAAATTATATTAGACATTATATATATCGGAATCATGCTTTGTCTGTAAAAGAAATAGGCCTTTACCCTTTTTTTGTAGGTGGGCAATCATCAAAAACTGTTTTAGGAATTAATTGTTCATAGTAAATACTTCATAAAGAAATATTCATACCTAAATTTAATGATCAAGTGGAAAAAGAGAGGTCCACTTGACGTGATCTTGCTCTCCTAAAATGCCAGGGCCACGGTAATTCTTCCGAACAAATCTCGCGGCCCTGGCAGGCATCGGTCCTAGCGGACCCCTTCAATTATGCTGACATCTCTTTGAAGCGCGTGTGGAACACAACGCGCCGTTGACATGGGCCTGGTCTTAACCGGGCTGCGAGTTAACCATTGCTCGCCGCCCGGAGGTCCGCGATTGACTCTCGACGCCCGGGGCGTCTCCTCCTGCGGCGGCTAGGGGTGTGAGGGCGCAGAGACTGCCTTCCCCTTACGTGCTCCGTCTTCTCCTTCGCGAGCATTACTGCTTCGCAGAAGGAGGTGACGGCTTCCCATGCCCTCTCACTCCGTACCATAACCTGCTCCAGGGCCGTACACGAGAGGTCGCCGCCGCTGATCGCCTCCAAGAGGACACGGCGGTGCTCTGGCCAGGCAGGGCACACCTCCACCGTATGCTCCACTATGTCCTCCAGACAATCCACGCAATGATAACACTCGGGCGTTTCCTCCGGCCTAATCCTGAACAGGAACCTCCCGAAGTAGTTATGCCCGGTGAGGACCTGCCTAAGGCGGAAGGCGAGGACGCTGTGGCGCCCCTCTAGCCAAGGCCTTTATCCTGCAGTGGGACAATAATAGGCTGGTATTACAATTCAGTTACTAGAAGCACTTATTTTTTTAGTACTTATAATGTTATGTTCCTTTGGAGGAGTCCATCAGCGGCGAAAACGTTTTTGACTCAGTCCTAAGTTTTATATCCGGGATAGGGTGTGGCTCACCATTTCTAACCGCTCCCTTTGCTACAACAAACGAATTTTCTGTACAAAAAGTAACCTTTTTCCACTTTTTCCTGGGAGCGTAAACAAAAAGTGCCATATAAAGTACTTACGCAACGTGTGTTTTACATTCACGCGTATTCATAAACGCCCGAAATTGTACCCAGTTACGCAAAATTTCAAGTCACATTTTCCTAACAAGCTTTCCAACCAAACTTCTTCTTTTACATTTGAGTGGTTTCGTCTGATTGTCTGAAAGTTTGCGGTAATAAGTAGGCCTAATGATTTGATTTGATTCACGTTTTCCTTTCGGCATGTCTAGAATTTCTCAACGAAGTTAGTGAGTACTTTGGTGATGGCTCCGGGCTAACATTTGGCCTTCGCTTTGACCGAATTGGGCCGAGGTCTCTTCGTAAATTGAAACAGTGGCTTTTGTGTGTTCAAGACGACTCATCGCAGATATCAAAAACAAAACTAATTTATTCAAATAAGGCTGAGGATCAACACTATTCAACGTCAAAGTTATATGTATAAGACAGTCCCCCAAAAATCCGCCATTCACCACTTCATAGTGCTTTAGCTTTACTATTATAGCTTGTGGAGCTCCACCTCGAGCCTCGAAAGACTCATCAGATTCCTTGTGTTTGATTTGAGGTATTGCAATTCACCCAAAGAATTTTTGTATTTTAAAGATATTCCAACTCTCTGTACTTATTTCCAATCCCAGCTCTTAAATTCCGCAAATATTCAAAAACAGAATCCAAGCAAGTATGAAATTAGCAGCAAAGAGATTCCTTTTAATCTTGCACCAAAGAGTAATTCTCAAAAGAAAACCGACCACATTTATTATAAATAAACCCAAAGGCTATGCCAGGGGTGTTTTCATTAGCCCTTAGCTTGTGTGGTGTAGGACCGTCGTGGGCGAAATTCTTGACATAACTTGCCAAAAAAGGTGCTTTTCTCTGGCTGTATCTGGCTGAAGCTGGAGCGCACTGTTCATTTTGCGTCAACCAGAATTCGCAAATAACTGAACCTCGCTTTTCCAAGTTGTAATTTGGTTATGTAAATAAGATATTTTAATAGTCTTGTAACGTTGTAGGGTAAAACTCCAGAGGGACGTGGCGTGGGATGTACTGTAGGTGTGTCGGGAAAGACAAAAAGTTTTCTTTGAATCTTCGAGAGTTTAATAGTCCTTCAAGCACATTCATGACGAGTGGACGTCGCGCAGCAATCACGTTGAGATCCACAATAGTGAAGGCACTTGGTAGACACTTTCGAAGTTATTGATGCGTTCCTATTAAGAATCTTTATGCTTATTATCTGTTTTGGCTGATCTGCTATACAGGTAGTCCTAGTGCAGACACCAACTAGAATCAAATGTTTTTAAGCTTTTCTAAACCAATATGAAACCATTGTTTGTGATGAGAAAATATTTTGTTTAATTTAATCTAAAAATAGGTTAAAACCAATTTTCTATTCGTGCCTATCCATATTATCACCTAGTTGTTCATCTGAATGGATTTTCATACAGTTTTCAATTTTTTTTTTTTTTTATAAGGACGTTATTCCGGTTTATGTGTTATGTAATTTACATGTAACGCAGAAACCGGAAGGCTTATAATATATCTAACAAAATGTAAAGTCGTCATCATCATGTTACATAGTCGTTTAATAACGGATAATTATCGAAGCTAACGCAAAAACAACCCAAGCAAAGTTAACATTTATATGATTAATATGAGACTACTCCTACCCATTAAAAAAGAATTTTCGAAATTGATTCAAAATAATATAATGTTATCGTGTTATATGTTATCTTAATATTCTTTTTATATCAATGTTACTAACACTAGAATATAAGCTGTGTGTAATAGGGTAGGGCGGGGCTAATAGTCCCAATTTTCACTCTAGGACCCATATGTTTTAAAATTGAGTACTTACTGTTAATTAAAAATGTTGTAGGAAACCTTACACAATTCAGCTTAACGCTCGAATAGTCAAAAGTGTAAATATTTAATTAATATGCGAAAACTTTAGCGACAAATGCAAAATGGAATTCTGTACTTTTTGCCCCACTCACGGGGTAAAAAGTCCCAGGTTAGGGGGTAAGAAGTCCAAAAATTCCTAAAGGCTAGCTTACTAGGTATTTATGGTCAATTATTAGAGTAAATTAAAATGCATTATGTTAGAATCAACATTTATTAATATTTTATTTATTAATTTCAATTTAATATATTTTAGTATATAACCAACTTTAAATTCCAACTTCCAAACAAACAAAATGCAACGTAAATTATTTTGAACTTTGATTTTAAACAGACACAAAATCAGTGTTTGATTAAATTGGCAGTAACTTCAAATCTTAATTTATAACGAGCTTCTTAGAATCACCTTAATCTTCATCGCTATCGCAATTAAGACAGATAAAATTTAAATATGAACTAAAACACACACATCGTTCATATGCCCAATCTTTGCAGATTGAACAGTAAATCCACTGCTCTCCTGACTTGCTTTCTGAATATGATTCGCAGCATATAATGCAAAAATCTCTTCATCATTAAAGGCAGGTGACAGGCTCTTCTGTTTAAAAATGTTCTTCTTTACTGTCACTTTCTTCTTATTTTCTTTATTTTTCTCATTTTACTCTTCTCTTGTTCTTGCTCTATTTTTTTCTGGAGTGTCAGTTAAATGCTTCTTTCGACGTTGAACGTTGAGGAGGTATTACTCTCGGTTGTTGTATGCTCGATTGTGCTAGCTGAGTTTATTCAGACTCATTTATAATTTGAGGTATATTTTCAGTGTTATTAACATCACTGGGACGATCTGAAACACTACGTGGTGCGTAGTCTACATCTGTGAATATTTCGCGATTAAATAGAGAAATACCTGTTGCCTGAAACCCCTGGATAATATAATGTATTAACGGGTAAAAGATCTGGAAAGAAGTCCAAAAACAGACGCACGGATCGATCAATCAGGCTAAGCTACGCTTGCCGCGGTTGGCTCGTGGATAGGTGACCATCTTGTGTACATGTTGCCCCTTACCTACGTCCAGTGATGTGCAAGGTTATAACACAAAATCGGTTAAGAAAAATAACATTTTATTACCATGCATTACTAATGTATATAATGAGACTGCAATTTGAACTTACATTAATCTCTTCTTTACACTCAATGAGGATCTATGAAAGAAACTAAAACAAAAACTTTTTTTACTTTTAGGCGCGAAAAAAATCCAATAGCTAGGATACTGGCATGTGCGGTCTGTGACGACTAGCAGGTCGCGGCTTCGTCGTCGCCCTTTACCCCACTCCAGGTCACGTATACCGTCTGCTTCTAGCGCGGTTAGATACTGTGATATGTATGTTGGGACTTCTTACCCGCCGGACTTCTAGCCCCACCCTACCCTACTAACAAAATATGGATCACTGAACTGAATTAAATGAATTTTATTTTTATTTATTTTATTAAAAATTCCGGAGATATCGCCGAGAAAAAACAAACACATACAGATGAATTAAGAACCTTCCCCTGTTTGAAGTCGGTTAAAAAAGGGGTACGCAGGAGGCCTTTCTTCCGCGTACCGTTTACATCTCGTTCTGTATACAAACTGAGACTAATAAAGTTTCTGATTGTGATGGTAATTTTATGAACAGTTTTATGAAGTTTATTCATAGCCGTTTTCCGCACACAGTAAAGGACGCGAGTAGGCGTTTAATACGTGGTAATCATGGTTACAGGAAAGTACTAAAACATGCCGCGTATGTAATATACCGTAACACCGCGCCGTGACGATGGCTGATCGATCGATGGCCGAAATTTTAATGATCGTCTAACCTTGGCTGTGGTTCTATTTTGATTCATAGGCACCTGTATTGTACCTACTACTTTAATATTCCAATCACAGAAAAATCGAAATAGTTCCCATAATACAGCAGGTACAGACTGTACGCGATCGCCTAACCAGTAAAAGGTTGACCTTGAGGTGGAATGGGTTTACAAATTAACATTATTAACAATTCACACATTTATTTAGTTTAGTAAGTGGAATCCGGAATATGTGAAATGTTAAACAGACTGAAACTCTTTTTTCGAAGGTCTGCCGGTAGATACTGTAAAAGTCTCAACGTGAATATTTTGGTGAAGTGAACTGTCATTCCACACTGAAGATTGACTCTAATGACAGTTCAGTTCAGTTCAAGTTTTCACGGTGCGATTTTTGCAGAATTCGTCGTCTGTAACGTAAATAAATAATCAATAAATTATAACTTTATTCAGATTAGATTCAGAAAAAACAAAGTAAAATATTTAAAACAACTAATAACAGATTACAATGTAACACCTAAGGCTCTTAGCTTAGGTGTTAGATTTTTACAAATGCCCTTGATTCCCTGTGTCGTGAAGTCCTGTCTCCTCCCAAGAAAGGTAAAATTTGGTGAAGTAATTATTTTGTAAAAATAGAAACAAAACAACTAAATGTAATAAGAACCTAAAATGTACCTAACTAAAATGTGTGTGTTGTAGAATGACGGTTTTATGACACAGGCAAGCGTGAAGTGTGTGTGAAGTGTGGAGTGTATGTGTTGGTGAAAATGGGTAGACCTGTGTGCGCATGTCGGGTTTTTAAAAGTAAATTAAGAGTATCGCTCTCTCTACCTACAGCATCGGTGTTTTCTCTAGGGGCTTTAAATTGGCTTCTAGTTTAATTTAAACAGATGCGACAGCCAATTATATTGAAATACAAAATAATAAATACCCTACGAGAGTATTCTGAATTTCTGAATGTCCTTTAATAATGGGTAGTCTAGGCACGTATATTTAATAAAATCTCTATACATAATTCTAATCAAGTTTTTAAAAGGTTGTCCTGAAGCCCTAAGTATCTACAATTATGTTAATCATTTCAATTTGGTATGAATTATCGGTTGTATGTAACCAAATAAATAGTAATGTCGTTTTCTTTATTTATTTTTTACTAGCTGTGCCCGCGGCTTCGCTCGCACGGAAGTCGGAAAATATCGCACGGGATTGTGCTATCGGGACTAAAGGCCTATGTTACTATAACATCAGCTATCTGCCAGTGAAAAACAAACAAAAATATAATTCCCGTATTATACTTTCATATGCATTTAGTAAAAGCTATTATTATTAGACATTCATATTCATATCTTTATTTGCATTCTATAATGTTAAAAGTTCTTTCAAGTGGCTTAAAGTTAATGTACAATTATGGACCCTATTGCACAGCAAAAAGTATTACAACTAATAATACAAAAAATAAAATTAAAATCAAATAAAAGCATAAATTAATAACAATTGACAATTTTAAAATAATTACAAACAGACACTCTAATTTTATTTATGAAATATATATCCGCCTATGAAATGTCAGTTTTGTTTGGAAACAAAACCTACAGATACTAGGCATCTCACAAATTCGATCTGGGGTTTGTTCTAGGTTATACCCATTCAATAAGAACAAAAGTTTTTGCCTATTGAATTCCAGTTTCAGAGCGCCGCCGCGCCGTCAATTTATTCTTCTTCGGAACGGGTTATTCGTTCTATTATGTTCTTTAATCGCGACATTATTAAACGTTTTCTGGATAAAAGACATGCCGAATTCGTTAATTGTCTTTGGGACAAAATACCGTTTTGTGCGGCTAGGCATTTTCCTATTCATTGTCATCCACATGGCGGGATATTTATCGTTTTTCTTTTGTTCTTTACACCTCCATATAAGCAGTAAGACGTTACGTACCTGCTCGCGCATGTGTGACTTTTATATCATTGTTATAAGGTATAAAATAAATTGAGTAAAAGTGTTACTGGAAGTTTCCATTAGGGATTTTTTAGTAACACACAGCCCGGAGTTTGGAAGTTAGCGGTGTGATACCCCTGTGCCTCGGAAAGCACGTTAAACTGTTGGTCCTGCGCCTAATCTCTCTCCGATCGTGTCGGATTGCCGTCCCATTGGACTATGATACTGGGGGAAGAGCGAGTGCCCCTGTGTCTTCGCCCACACTTGTGAACTATTATATCTCCCGCGCCGCTGGCTAGTCTTCGTTGAGATTGGCCGCACTGGCAGAAATACGGTCTGAAGGACTATATAATAAGGTACCTACGTGTTTGTAAATTAACCTCAATTGCCAAATGAAAATCTTATTCAAATTGCTCAATTGTCAAATGAAAGCCTTATTAAAGTTACAAGTTTAAATATTCTAATAATCAAATCAATGCACTGAATTTGTTAGTGACGCTACAAACTGTTATCTAGCCTCAGGTACGCACGGCGACAAATCAAGCTAAACATTTCCAGTATAAACAGACCTCTAATCTACGAAAAGCCTATATAATGTGAGGTCAGCTAAAACTGGAAACATATAGCTTGATATGTAGCCGTGTGTACATTTTTGATACAAGTGTTGAAATTTTCATCAAATACTTTTAAAGTAGACTATATAACAGCGATATGAGCAAGACGTTAGTCGCGTCTACATATTTGTGCCTCACGTAGTACCCATTAACGGTTCACTTACCGAGCAAACATTGCACCGCCTTTATTAACGAGTAGTGAACGTCGAACAAGCAATGAAGACGTTCATTTTGATCCTTCGCGTGTTGATGGCCCATGCACTTCATATGCTGACGTTAGAAGCATTAAATGTATGAAAAAGCTAAGTTTAGTTTTCTATTACAAGTTATGTTCTTTCACTTTATATGACAGTCAGATTGAATGATTTCAACGCGATTTTATTAGTTTGGTATGTTTGTATGTAACTGAATCTTTTTTCACCCACTTCAAGACATCAAATTAATTTGAAAAGTGTGCAAAACACTAAACTTATCAAAAACCGATGACAATACAACAATTTCATTATCCTGGCCAGGGCTAACAGACCAACACACATGTTTAAAATATAAAATAAATATTAATTTAAAAAACGAACAACACGCTTTAATAGAAAACCAAACTAAAAATAAAAAATAATTACTAAAAAGTTCAGAGTAATGAAATCATTTTAATATAAAAAAAAACTTGGGGTGTTTGCTATCAATTGATGTGAATATTTCATCGACAGATACTGATAAAAGTCAGATAATCAATCACTTTACCCTTGCTTTGAATTTTTAGAAATTACTTTCTACTTTTTAGGTCGGTTTTCTATTAAAGTGTGATTTTGGTTTTTTAAAGTCATCATCAGCCTAGCCTTTTCCCAACTTTGTTGAGGTCAGCTTCCAGTCTAACCGGATGCAGCTGAGTACCAGTATTTTTTAAAGTATTATATATTACATACGTTAGAAGGTTCTGGAGTGGCGACTGCGTACTGGAAGACGGAGCGTTGGAAGGCCTCCCACAAGATGGACCGATGACCTGGTGAAGGCCGCAGGAATACGTTGGATGCGAGAAGCACAGAATAGGTCGAAGTGGCGGTGCTTGGGGGAGGCCTATGTCCAGCAGTGGACGTCTTTCGGCTGAAATGATGATGATGATGATGATATTACAGACGTTGCGTATATTTATCTACGTGTCTGTGTGACCCCGGGTGGCGTATCGGAACCTACTCCCAGACGGTCAACGAAGACATGGGCCCGTCTGAAAGTAATTCGAAACTTCTGAGTGAACCCAATAGTCATTTAAATAACTTTTTTGGCCTTTTTTTGTCTTTTAGCGCCAGTAGGGACAATTGTCAAATCGTATCATTTCTTCACCCATAACTCTTTAGCATTATAACTTTCTTTTTGTAATTTTCATTCCTACATATGTGTATTATTCCTTCTTTATGTATTTAATAACACATTTTTATCTACATGTGTTGCCAAATGGCAATAACCTTGGCTGACAACTTTGTAGAGACACTTCTCCAAAATGATTTTAAATTGAAAATAGGTTCAGGCCTCGTTTGAGGGTTAGGATCAGATCTGTGGCAATACATTTGTGTGCTTTTTTATTATGAGTAGCTTGTTACATGTATTTTGATTTTTTGCTTGTAATTCTTAGGTCGGGCTCCAAACTAATCTCATGTCCATAGGTAGAAATATCCCGTAACTTTGGCCGAAATTGCGAATTTCGTACTTAGGGAGTAGACCTCCAGGCTCGCCCTTCCCTGCTGACATAATTCTCAAAATATGCTACGATTTTTGTCGTCCCGCAAACGAGATGTTTGTTTAATATCACAAGCATCAAAGCTTAGTCATTTATTTTTCATTAAAATAAAAGGGCAACATAAAAATGTCTGCACAAGGGTTAAAGTGAATCAACATGTCATATTCACGTTTCCATGCCCAACTCATTTATGTAATGCTATGACTGCTGCGTTTTCTGATTCCGCTAAAACTTTATTGCTGTTTCATGTTTTTAAATTAGAATTGTTTGATGAAAGTATTTTTGGACAACTTTCGTTATAAAGCGGTCATTGGGTTGTCCACGATTATAATCAAATTCTTTTGAGCTGATGAGTTTTGATGATGTTTTTGACTTATTTAATTTCTATTTCAGTTTTCAAGCATTTTCTACTACGTAACTGTTGAGGTCGTTAGGTTTGTTATGGTTTGTAGATATTTTTGGGAGACTTGATAAATAAAATGACGCGACTGTTTGCTAGCTCTGTATTGTGGCAACTAAACTTAAAACGATCGGACATACCGCCCACCAAAAGGACCCTGTGTCCTTTTACAAACATTATTACTGCTAGTTACTTATTGTTTTCTACATCTTATCAACTAATCAAAACAATATTAAAAAAAACTTACAAGTGGACTGTATTTAACAAAAAAAAACAATGGATAAAGATATATATGTTACGGCTAAAGGTGGGTGTGAACATAAACTTAAGATTAGCCGGCTAAACTTAGGTTTATCTTCGAGGAGGTGTTAATGTTAGTTTCTTCTATCTTTAGCCGGCTAAACAAACCCCTTGGCTAAAAATGTAGAAGGAAATGAAAAAGGAAACAATGTAATAATGTTTACTATTTATAATGTTTAATATGGAGGTATTTGTTGGAACATGATAAACTAGAATGGCATATCGAATTACAAAGGACATTATTTATTCGGCAGCGGCATTTGCGTGTACCACATATTGTCTTGCAATTACATCTTTGAAAGCCTTGTCCACCTGATGTTGACTGTTCATTAGCAAGCTAGCGAACAGTCATTTTCACCAAACTGTAACGGTTTACCAACAGTCGATTGGTCCATGAACCGTTGGTCAACATTATTTTTAACCCACTAACTTTTCATCCAAAGGACTTTTCACCCACGAACGTTTCGCCAACATAACTCAACGTCAGTGATACTTGAGCTCACATAGTACACTAGGTTAGGTTAAAACTGTGACCTCCTACGCACGAGCCGAGCGAGCGAAGCGAGCGGTGCCGCGGCAGCGGCCGGCGAGTGCTAGAAACGACTGCGTGCCGCACGGTAAAGCATTCACTGACGTTGAGTTATGTTGGCGAAACGTTCGTGGGTGAAAAGTCCTTTGGATGAAAAGTTAGTGGGTTAAAAATAATGTTGACCAACGGTTCATGGACCAATCGACTGTTGGTAAACCGTTACAGTTTCCATTTTCACTGACGACACTTTTTCCAATTCTACGAATTTTTGTTCACAAACTGTAAACTGATTTTGCGGAAATTTTTAGCCGTTTCATTTCGGTTAATGTGCACATTAGTCGGCTAAAGATGGAATATCACGACGCAAACTAACATGATATCGAACTTTAGCTGCTTCTCGAAGATAAACCTAAGTTTAGCCGGCTAATCTTAAGTTTATGTTCACACCCACCTTTAGCCGTAACATATACAATATTAAATAGGTAAGTGGTAACCTACATGCCAGTTTATTTAATGTTTTATGGCAGTGTAAGCAGCATGAAACATTAAGGTAAGTACCTATCCATTTGTTTGACAACATCATTAGTAATTAGTTGTACATAGTTATAAGCAACAGCATGCAGATGGGACGTTACGTAATCGTAAACTAGTGTAACTTGAAACATTCAATGGTAAGTACATATGTATGCGTAGGCATACATCTCAGTAGTAATTAGGTATTTTATGTAGTTAGTGTTATAAACTTTCTTTGACAATTCAATTAATAACAATACTTAACATTATGCAAACTTAACATACTAGAAACCATACATAGGAACAGGTAAGTCTAGTAACAAACGTCGTTTCATTTAATAATTATGCATTTTTAGGTAGGAATATTAACTTAGATAAAGGTCTTTTTAATTCACTTTGTCCTTTACACTGCACTGTAACCACTCTAACTAAATTGTCTTTTCCAGGATGCAGCGTTTTTATCTTCCCCATGAGCCATCTCGTGGGTGGCAGGTTGTCCTCCTTGATGACCACAATGTCTCCTACGGTAGGTGACTGGGTGGCTGACTGCCACTTCGTGCGTTGTTGCAGAGTGTTCAGATATTCTGAATGCCACCTTCGCCAGAAGTCTTGTGTCATTCGCTGTACTAGTTGCCATCTAGTTAATAGGTTGACGTTGGACTTTTCATAGTCGTCATCAGGCACACTGAGTAATGGCTCACCTATCAAAAAGTGTCCAGGTGTGAGTGGTGATATCGTCTCAATAGTGTTATCCAACTGACATAATGGGCGGGAGTTAAGACATGCTTCTATTTGTGTAAGCAATGTTGCCATCTCTTCATATGTAAGTTTCGTGTCTTTACTGACCCTCGCGAGATGTTTCTTTGCAGATTGCACTCCCGCTTCCCAGAGGCCTCCACAATTTGGCATTCGCGGTGGGATAAAATGCCACGTAGTTCCATCGGTTGCCAAGTGTTCGGAAATTTCTTGAGAAATGTTTTGTGTGCCTGCTTTAAAAAGGTCTTTGAGTTCCCTTGCAGCACCAACGAAATTGGTGCCGTTATCGCTGTACAGATTAACACATCGACCTCGACGTGCAACAAATCTCCGAAATGCAGCCAGGAACGCTTGAGAAGTTAAGTCTGTCACGGCTTCTAGGTGTATAGCACGTGTAGCCATACAAACAAATAGACAGATGTACCCTTTAGTGGCATGATGCCCTCGTCCCTTCGATGTTCTTAACATTACTGGACCTGCATAATCGACTCCAGTGTTCAAAAAGGCCCGCTGTAAGCGTACCCTTATGGCTGGTAATTCACCCATTAACTGGTTGTTTGTCTTGCCCTTATTTATAATACAAACCTTGCAACTTCTTATGCATTTTCTAACTGCTGATTTTAAGTTAATTATCCAATAATTACTTCGTAGGTACGTCATTGTAACTTGTATACCACCGTGTAACGTTTGTTTGTGTGCTTCGTTGATCAACAAAGTAGTGATATGTTGATTACTCGGTATTATTATTGGATGTTTGGTTGTAACTGGCAACTTTGCGTTTTGTAAACGACCTCCTACTCTCAGCAGATTGTTTTTATCTAAAAATGGTGTCAAGCTAATTAGTGAACTTGATTTTCTCACATTGCCATTTTTCTTAATGTACTCTATATCTTTTTCATACGCTGTCTGCTGATAGTATTTTATGCAATGTTGCAAAATTGTGTTTATTTCACCGGTAGTTAAGTACTTTTCTTTGTTTTTATGATTTAATAATCTTCGGCAATAAGCGAGTACCCTTTTCATTCTAGTCAGATTAGAAAATCTTTCCCAAATTGGTTTTTCTTCATTTTCTTTGTTTTTTGTTGTAAAAGTACATGTTAATTTTAACTCTAAGTCCGTCTCTGTATTTTCTGATCTTCTTAAATGAACTTCCCTTTTTGATAGCCATTCTGGCCCCTTCCACCACATCTTCTCCTTCTTCAGATCTGTTAGGAACATTCCTCTGGATGCTATATCAGCAGGATTTTCTTGTGATACAACATGGTGCCACTGTGTGTTGTTTGTATTATCTTTAATTTCCACCACTCGATTTGCTACAAAGGTCTTCCATCTTTGAGGTTCCCCATGAAGCCACGCCAGCACAATCGTTGAGTCTGTCCAGCAGTAGGTTTGATTATAAGGAATTTTCATGGCTAATGTGACTTGTTTTAGAAGCCTTGACAACAATAAAGCTCCACACAGCTCAAGACGAGGAAGTGATATTGTTTTTAATGGAGCCACCTTTGTTCTCGATGCAATTAAATTTGTGGATACAGTACCATCCTGTTGTTCCACTCTGCAGTATACAACGGCTGCATAAGCCCGAGTTGAGGCATCGCTAAAGCCGTGTAGCTGTATGGCTTTTATGTTGCTGCTGTATGAGTGTAAACATCGGTCTAGAGAAATCTGGTTGACATTCTCGTAATCTTTTCTAATCTTCAACCAATCTGAGGTTAATTCATCGGATAATGGTTGATCCCATTGTGTGCCAACTAACCATAGTTTTTGGATTAGCATCTTAGCGAGCACAATGCTTGGCGATATCCATCCTAATGGATCGTAAAGTTTTTGTACATCTGACAAAACGTTTCTTTTCGTAATGGTAGATGGAGGTGCAGAGAGACTGACTTTGTAAAGAAATTGATCAGTACCAATGTTCCATGCGATACCCAACGCCTTCACAGTGCCATCTAAGTTTATGTCGAGTTGAATGTTTGAAGAAATGTTGCTTGGCTCCATCGACTTCATCAACTCGATGTTGTTTGATGACCACTTTTTCAACTCAAAACCGCCCTTGCTTAACATAGCTTTGAGTTGATGACTAGCTTCTATGGCCTCTTCAACAGAATCACAACCCGACATTACGTCATCGACATAGAAATCTGACAAAGTAATGTCAGCGGCTACTGGATAGCTATCTCGTTCTTCATGTGCGAGTTGGATCAAGGTCTTCACAGCTAGATAAGGTGCTGAAGTAGTCCCAAAGGTCACGGTGAGTAACCTATAATCTTTTATTTCTTCATTGCTATCATTTCTCCACAGTATTCTTTGAAAATCGGCATCTTCCTTGGATACCATGACCATTCTGTACATCTTTTGTATGTCTGCAGCGAAACAGATGGCGTGCATTCTCCAGCGCATCATTATGCTACGTAGGTCTTCCTGGAGCACTGGACCAGGTAAGAGTTCATCATTTAATGATATACCATTTGTTCCCTTACAGGATGCATCGAACACTATGCGGGTTTTCGTGGTTTCTTTATCTTCACGCAGGACTGGATGATGGGGTAAGTAAACTGATTTTCTTGAATATATTTCTTTTCCAGGTACTTCTTCTATATGACCTAAGTTTTTGTAGTCTTCTATGACCTTTTCATATTCCTCTTTCAACTTAGGCTGTTTTTTAAATCTTCTCTCCAATTGTATCAATCTTGTTTTAGCTATATCTCTTGTATTTCCTTCAGTTGATTGAACACAATTTGTTTTAAACGGTAGTTTCACTGTAAACCTTCCTTGTTCATTTCTTGAGTATGTTTTGTGATAAATGTCTTCACAGATTTGTTCATCCTTTGTATTCTTTCGCCTTGTAGTTGTGTCTATCTCCCAGAGAGATTTTAACATCTCATTGACGTCTACTTGGTGATGCATGACAAGAAATGAATGTTCTTTGAGAGTTGTGTTTATTTCTCCAAATAATATCCATCCTAGGGTTGTTTTCTGTGCACATGGAGACCCTGGTGGACCCTTAATTAACTCTTGTTCGACTATTCGTGCATACTCCTTAACACCAAGCAGCAGATCTATCGGGCCTGGGTTGTTGTACTCTGGATCCGCAAGATCTAGACCCTCTAGGTGCCGCCAGTTGTGAACAGTCATTGTGTGGTGTGGTATTCTCGTGGTCAGCTGCTTGGACATGACGTAAGCTTCAACGTGCATGTTGTATTCTGGTTTCCTTCTCGATAATATGTTTAGCTGAACCACGTGTTTAATTGGTGCTTCCATAGAACCCACACCTGTTACAGTGCCTTCAATTGATTTTCTTTGTAGTTTCAATAATTGAGTTGCCCTTTCACTTATGAAACTCGCTTGTGAGCCTTGGTCAACAAGAACCCTTAACAGTGTCGCATGTCCATCCCTTCCCCTGGCTTTGACTAGTGCAGTTGCTAATAATGCTCTTCCAGATGCTCCGATATCAACGTGAAAAGTTGTTACTGCCTCTTTGTTGGCTTCTTGTTGAGATGTCGATGGTTGTATTGTTTCTGTCTCTGTGGTATCCTTCGACTTCTCTGATTTATGAAGCAAGGAATGATGACGTCTTCTACATACGCGGCAAGTAACTGGTATCTTGCATTTGTAAACTGAATGACCCGGAAGCAAGCAGTTGAAACAAAGCTGTTTTTCTTTCACATAATTGTTACGTTGTGTAAGGTCCATTTTTATAAATTGTTTGCAATGACATAAGGTATGCTTTTCATTACAAAGTAAACAGCTTTTATCTTTAACAACATTTACGGCATGGTATGATCGCTCCTTGATAGTACGATCTTTATTTGTTACAGGTTGAATCATTTCCAATGTTCTGAATTTTGATTCCAAAAAACTTTTTAACTCTTCCCAAGATGGCACTTCTTCTGACTTTTCTTTATAAGCAAAGGTTTCCCACTCTTTATGTGACTCCTGGTCCAACTTCTGAATCACCAGAAATATAATTAAAGGATCCCAGGAATCGGTATTAATTTTTAAGTTTTTTAGGTTATTTATGCACTCTGTCGTAGTATCTAATAAGGTCTTCAAACTGCTAGCTGTTTGTGTTTTGATTTTCTTTTGATTAAAAAGCTTTTTCAAAACAGAGAACACAATAACACGTTTGTTGCCGTATCTGGATTTTAACAATTGCCATGGTTGATCATAATTGTTGTCCGTAACTTGAATGTGCCGTAATATTACTTCTGCTTCACCGGTAACACTCGACTTTAGGTAATGCAGTTTTTGAACGTCACTAATTGAAGTGTTTTTATGCACAAGTGATGTAAACATGTCCTGGTATGCGGGCCACTCCTCATATTGTCCCGAGAATGTGGGTAATTGTATGCGAGGCAGTTTTACAATCGAACATTGCCCTTGACCACTAAATAATGAAGAATTTGAGTGTTCCATTGCTGCTGTTTGCTGTTTGCTCAACATATCTGTCAAGTCCGCTTGTAGGCAAAGGTACAGATCTTCAATGACAAAATAATCTTCATTGAGAAAGTACGAAACTTCTCCACGCTTGTCTCTCGGAGTACACTGAGTCAACATCTCATGAGCTTGCTTAAAAGAACTCCAATACTCTTCAATGCACTTCACTCTAGCCCTTATGTAACCGTCTGTAAGTCTCACTTTAGGGCATTTTTTTAAGTTCGTTTGTGTTTTTTGTATTAATTTTGCCACGTCTTCTAGGGTATTTAAATATTTTTGTTGTTCTGAAGTTAACGTAGCCATTGTAACTTTCTTTTATATTATTACGTATCACTTGTGCTATAAATTGTCAACCACACTATTCACACTTAGTTAAAATATCTAAGTACATAAAAAACTGCACGATTTTGCGTAAACAAGTCGTCTTTGGAATGCGGCTGCCTTTTGTTCTCAGCTCGCTCGGACACCGATTCACTAATGACCCACAGGTAGGCAAGTAATAAATATGCGGCTCGATTTGCGACCATATGTTGAGGTCGTTAGGTTTGTTATGGTTTGTAGATATTTTTGGGAGACTTGATAAATAAAATGACGCGACTGTTTGCTAGCTCTGTATTGTGGCAACTAAACTTAAAACGATCGGACAGTAACTTTCTTTTTTGCCATGGGAAATATTTATTTTTGCTTTAGTCAAAATAAATGACATTCACACATGGCTACTCAAATATCGACGGTTGAAAGGCTATTTGATCTAAGCGATATTTTTTTAACGTTAGTAAGTGAGTGGATTTTGGAAAAACTGTATTAATTTTACCAAAATCCACTCACTAGTTTTTTTTAAAGTTTAGTTTTTTTTAATGTTGTTTTTTTCGAAAAATAAAACTTTGAATCACTCTCCTGCAACTTTAAAAAAATGTCGCTTAGATCAAATAGCCTTACAACTGATATGTTTATGGAGAATTCGACGCACCCGATTACTTATACTCCTTCCACTATCTGACCAGCCTTTTCCTAACTACGTTAGAATCAGCTTCCAGTCTAATCGGATGCAGCGTGATACCAGTATTTTACATGAAGCGACTGCCTATCTGATACTCCACAACCCAGTTACTGAGTAATATAATACTCCTTGATAAGACTGACTGGATGTCAAGGTTCTGACGACCCGTTACGACTGCTAATCGACGACAGATCGACCAGTGCGGTTGTTATTTCTTAGGACAAGCTTTCACTACTCGTTTTCGTATATGAATACAGAAATTGTACACCTTTTTTCCACGGGCGTAGGCAGAAACTACAGAGCGCTATCTAATACGATCCTTAGCAACATACTCCTTTTGCCTCGTTTACGTGCATACACCTGGGTATCTAGTCATACACCCACACCGTTTACCTGTACTACGCACTTGACCTTTCTGAAAACATTACTATAAGGTCACTATATGTCCTCCTAGGGCGGGATGCCCTAGGAGGTCATATAGTGATCAGCCTTGTAAATACATTTTGTTAACCATCCTTCATTCATTCTCTCAAAATCGCTAAAACGCTCTCAATCGATTGCGTACCCAGGTAGGCCGCTGTTGACACAATTTGTCAAAGTCGGGGATTATAGACTCATCCGACACCCTGTGCGAGTGTGGTACGTCTAATCAGACCATGACCCAGCTGCTGGAATGTTCCAAGTGCCCGTTCACCTGCACCTCAGATGATCTCAAAAATGCCACTGATGCCGCAATAAACTGGGCTCAAACGATATAGTAAAAAGTGTACGAGTACCATCGACACAAAAGAAGAAGAAGAAAAAGTCTTGTAAATTAATATCAAGTGATACTGTAGTATATTTTTAAAGACACAGACTTCCCACATATTCAATTACTCAACAAAAGCAAACAGTCTGAATAGCACGTCCTATTCTACACAGATCTCACTCAACGAACCAACAAAGGGAAACTAAAGGATAATATACATCTACGTTCATAACTACATACAAACATTGGTTGGATTCCTCTCACGTGGTGTCGGGTGCTCGAACTTATGTTATAATTCAATCTCTGAAGGTTCAAGTAATTAGAATCAGCATAAATGACCATCCTCTGTAATGTGTTCGACTAAGATCGGGTATTTTCGGGTCCGGGGGCTGCCGGGCCTTCGTCTTTAAATATCTACGTTCATTTGTTTTTGTGTTTACAATATTTTGAAAATTGAATTTAATTTTGGAACATAAAATGAATTGACATTATAATAGTTTCAATAAAACGATGATATGATCTACAAAAGTTTAAACTGTGTCGCTATCAACGCCCGTCTAAACAAAATAAATACATTGTTCCCGACTCAACTATGACATATATAGGGTATAGTTTAGCTAAAATAAAGATAGTAAACATGGAAAAATAAAAAAGCGAAATATTGGATTGTGAAAAAACTTACTCCAGTAAAAGTACTGGTTTTTGTCTTGTGTTCTTCTTTCGTTTTTCATCTCAGAAAAAATAACGATTCTCACAACTGCTTGCTTGGCCCAACACGGACACATCTTATTACCATCTCGATGTGTCGACTAATATCTGATCACTTTTATATCTGATAACTCTTTTTGCCTAGTATTGATCTGTGCATTTCTATTAAATACAGATAACTATACCCTTCTTCATATGAGCTAATTTCATTTTACGATTTAGGCCTCTCTTGACTTAATATATTGAGATTTTAACTCTGTTTACATTCGTATCTATCTTTAATCCAATCTCAACTAGAATATTCAGTGTCGGTGTGGAGTAAATGTAGATAATAAATATAATGACTGAATCGAGCATACACAACGTAAATTCTTTAAAAACATGTATTCACCCCTATACGACTTACTGAAAAAATACAACTTGCTTAGTCTAGACGTACTTTTCTAGAAACTGTTTCTATAAGATTTGTATAACAACTCGTATGATTATGTGGATATCTGTAACAAGTTGTGCTATGTTGTCCTTAGAACCATTCAGAGACGGAAAGTGCGCATGCGACCTGTTATCCTATTCCTGCGAATGCAGGCTAACACCTCTACGTTGCCTCACAGGCAATTTTAATGAGTTTTTCTCCAACTTGGATCTATTTGCTTATCCAGACCATTGAATAATTCAGAAACATATCACTAATTGCAATTTATGTGTATTTTATTTCAAGTACTTATCTATTCAGTCCAACTTTTACTTTTTAACCGGCTTCAAAAAAGGAGGAGGTTCTCAATTCGTCTGTATTTTTATTTTATCAACATTGTCTTTGTGTTATTGTTAATCGGTGGAGAACTTTGTTGATGGCACATTTGAAAACTCCTTGCGTACTATTTACTTGTAAAATATAATGTGTAATTGTATGTTCTTCCGAATAAATACAATTAAAAAAAAAAAAAGATAAATATACCATTATGATTGATGTTAGTAAGTTTCATCCTACGGTTAAGGCCTCTATTGACTATACTGAGATTTTAATTCTGTGTTTTGTTTATTTTCAGGTCAGTGTGGTCTTCCATGGTTTGCGGTAAGCCGATGCTCGCAGTTCTAAAGGTAGCTGAAACTCGATAGTAAATTAGAAAAGAGTCTGAAGATAAATTGTGGTTAGATTAGACTGTTGTAGATTGTACGGGAGTGGTCTGTGTGTTAGGAGCTATTGTGGTAAGCAATACCTACCTAGGTATACCTTTGAATAGGGGTACAGTCCGTAACAGAACAGGGGTCTTACTCTTCAATCTAATTTTAATTCCAATTTAAAGCCAATACGATTCCATTTTTAATTTTGCATACACGTGATTCGGTACTCTTGAAAACAATAGTGTCAACATAGGAACAACAACAACGCCCGATCTTGATTCCACTTATTTCTCCAAAATGGTCACCCAATTTAAACACATTTTGGCGCTAGCGTCGAACTCAAGAATACGAAATGTCAAAATACCAATGTCAATCGATCGGAATTATAATCAAGAGTAAGCACCCAGGTAACTCAGATACCTCACAATGATTTTCTATTATATTATATACTAGCTTTTGCCCGCGGCTTCGCCCGCGTGGATGTCGGAAATTAATGCAAGAGGACGTATAACCGCGATAAGAATGTGTTATTCCAGGTTATATAGGTAATATAGACTCTGTGTGCTATTTTCGATCCAGATCCATTCAGCCATTTTTGTGTGATTGAGAAACAACAACCCAATCATACATATTTTCACATTTATAATATTATTTGCCCGCGGCTTCGCCCGCGTGCATGTCGGAAATTAATGCAAGAGGACGTACTACCGCGATAAGAATGTGTTATTCGATGTTTTATATAGGTAATATAGACTCTGTGTGCTATTTTCGATCCAGATCCATTCAGCCATTTTTGCGTGATTGAGAAACAAACACCCAATCATACATATTTTCACATATATAATATTATTAGTAGTAGGATTATAACTCATATTACTTAGGATTCATAGTTTATGAGAACATCATGTGTGTTGGTGTTTTTAAAATAAAAGTAATAGTATTCAGAGTAAGAAGACTGTGACATAGGGCTTGGTTTAGTTGAATATAAGTCTTCCTGGTTTTTCTTAACGCTCCTATTTTACCTATACAGACACTCAATTATTTACCAGACACCGAACTTAATTATAGGAATAGTACTTTTGCCAGTGGCTTGGCCCGTATAGCTGTCGGAAAATAACACCCGGGAACCTACTACCGGGATAAAGTAGGTATCCTATCTGTTACGTATCCATGATATAATATATCTTTGTGCCAAATTCGATCTTAATCCGTTTGGCCGTCTTTGCATCATTGAGAAACAAACATCCAAAAATCTAAGCAATTTCGCGGTCTCTTACTTGAAATAATACTATTAGGTTTATTTTGAGTATAATGAACACACATGATATTCGCAATTACTTTGAAGCCAAAGTAATATGAATTACAATCCTACTTATCCTGTACTACCCGGCCCCTGCCAACGCGCTCTGCGTCCACTTTTTAAATCTCTAATATCTTCTAAGATATTCATTTAAATTACATGCTGTAAAGGGCCATATTGATCTATATTAAATGCACAATGTATTTAAGGTACTTAATTGGATAAGGATTAATGCTGTATTGCTTAAAATCGCTTCGTAAATAAGCCCTTATTTCTCGTAAAAAGTAAAAGATAAAAAATGGTTATTGTGGATTATCCCTAAGAGATAGACATATACCATTGAGGACATTTTTGTAGGCCTTTTTAAGGTGTATAATACTGTAGTACATTATTTTGATCTATTTCGTAGGATTCAGCCAGGGTTTTACGAATTTTGAGACGTATGTCAGCGTAGTTTTCGAAGATAGTTATTTTTTTCTAAAATAAAAGAATCTTTCTAAAATAAAAATAGCCTAAGTTACTCCTTGTTACATCAGCTATCTGCCAGTGAAAGTCCCGTCAAAATCGGTCCAGCCATTTCCGAGATTAGCGGGAACGAACAGACAGACAGACAGACAGACAGACAGACAAAAATTGTAAAAAATGTTGTTTTGGTATATGTATCGTGTATACATCCATATACACTTAGTAAAAAGTGGTTATCTTAATATTAAAAACAGACACTCCAATTTTATTTATTTGTATAGATTCCTAATATAGAAAAACATCAACGCAATCATGCTTTTACCTTCTATAATGGTATCTTAATATGTCTTTCGCTGCTTACTAAGCTTGCTTTGCTTACCGTGTGGTGCCGGAGTACCGTGTGGTGCCGGACGTAAAGAATAACGCCACCCCATTTCTTCCCGTGGGTGTCGTAAAAGGCGACTAAGAGACTTACTAGAGAATGGGCAGCAGCGTTCTCTATGCATTTTACCACCATACTGCGATCGCCAACCCGCCTGCCAAGCGTGGCGATTATGGCAAAGCCCCCCCAAATTGGGGGAGGCCTAAGTTCAGCAGTGGACGTCTTACGGCTGTAATGATGATGATGATGCTTACTAAGGGAAAAGTGAGTGTCCCTGTGTCTGCGCACGCACTTGAGCACTATAATATTCCCGCGCCGATGACTTATAGTCTCCGTTGAGATTGGCCGCCATGGCCGAAATACGGTTTGGAAGACGATATATATATCCTGCAACTAACCAGCTGCATTTAATCCCTGTTATATTATAATATGTGTGGCAAAATCGAATGTATCATTGTGCACTTAAATGTCTCACTGATGATGGCGCGTGCAAAGGATCATTAGGTTCCCTACAAAATGGTTGAGCTAGATGGAGTTGATTGACGCGTCATGTTCGTGAACGAGCGTCCTCGGTTGAGATAGGTCATCTCTTAACAGCCACGGTTTATTTTTAATCTTTTATTTTGAATTTTTCTTCATTTCATTTTTTTTAAATCAATATATTAGAAGAAGACGATGGGGAAAAACGGGCAAGAAACTCCAAGGACACTTCCTTACCATTGTTCTACGTTTTGGAATGGGCAACTAACTTCGACTTTCTGACTGACAGACTCTTTGACAGTTAAAAAGTGCCTGTAAATGGTTTAATTGAAAACAATTTTTTTTTGTTTGAGTTTGTATATTTTACCACCCAGCTGTGCCAAATCGTGTCAACCCAAAGGAGTGTTAGCTGCACGCCTTAGTTAGGTAATGTAGAGAAAACTTAGTGCGCTGTTTTCCAATTGAGTCGAGAGACTTTAGTTGCCGACTGTACCGGCTTGGTATCGAGTTTTATTACGATAGTTGTCTGAAACTGAGAGCTGAAGAACACATTACAATTTATAGTCTAGGTATACATTAAAAAGTTGAAAGCTTTTTTTTATGAACTGTAAACCCACATATATTTTTAATGCGGTTTAATCGTGCATTTATATTATAAACATTTATATTATAAATATAACTGTTTGATACTACTTTTGCGTTCCTTATAACGTTAACTATTAATCAAGTTAGGAAACTAAAAGATTTTCATTTTCCCAAGCAGTAGTACCTTAGTGGTACAATTACATACATACAATCACGCCTTTTTTCCCATGGGGGTAGGCAGAAACCACGGAACGCCACCTGCTACGATCTCTACACACTCCTTTTGACTCGTTTAGGTTTGGTACAATTACGAGTATACATTATAGGTAATAATAGAATTGTTACTCAAAAGAAGTGACCAATCATAATTATCATAATCATTTCAGCCGAAAGAGGTTAAGGCTAGGTGATTCGACACTCATACAGATTTGAGGGGGTGAGGTGCGTGGAAATCCGCGGGGCGCCTCCCGCGCGTCCTTCTTGTCGAACACGATAGCGCGCCAAAAGTTCGGGCGGCGCGGCGGCGGCGGGCGTAGCACAGACAGGTCATAGTGTAGCGACATCAGTATGTCCACAGTATTAGAAACCACAGAAGAAACGATAATACAAGACTAATATTATAAATGCGACAGTTTGTGAGTATGGATGCATGGAAGTATGGATGGATGTTTGTTATTCTTTCACGCAAAAACTACTAAACGTATTTGGATTAAATTTAGCTTGCAGATAGTTTATAACCTGGACTAATATTATAAATGCGAAAGTTTGTGAGTATAAATGGATGTTTGTTACTCTTTCACGCAAAAACGAATGAATGGATTTGGATGAAATTTAGCACGCAGATAGTTTATAACCTGGAATAATACAAAAAATACAAATAACTTACTTACACAAAAGACTTAGTCACACAAAAAACAAAAAAAAAAATTATAATTGCGAAAGTTTGTGAGTATGGATGTATGGATGGATGTTTGTTACTCTGTCACACAAAAACTACTGAACGCATTTGGATGAAATTTAGCACGCAGATAGTTTATAACCTGGACTAACATTATAAATGCGAAAGTTTGTGAGTGTGGATGTATGGATGGATGTTTGTTACTCTGTCACGCAAAAACTACTGAACGCATTTGAATGAAAAAAAAAAAACTTTAGAGGTGTCAAGGGACACCCGGATGGAACGAAGTTCCTTTCCAGGATTCATAATTGTTATATTTTTTTTATTATTTATTCTGTACAAAAAACCTGTATACACTCAACAAAAATATTCTCTCTCTCTCTCTCTCTACTCACAAAAAAAAAAACAACAACATACAAACAAATACAAACAACAAAATATATACGGTCGAATTGAGAAACTTCGTCCTTTTTTTGAAGTCGGTTAAAAAGTGTCGTTATAACTTTTCGTGAGATTTTTTTCCGTCTAGCCCCCTTTCACAATGCGCGATAAGGAACTTCGTTCCAATTAGCAAGCAGATAGTTTATAACCTGGACTAATATTATTATGAAAGTTTGTGAGTATGGGTGTATGGAAGTATGGATGAATGTATGGTGGTGTGTGTCTCTTTCACGCAAAACTACTGAACAGATTTGGATGAAATTTTGCACCAAGATAGTTTATAATCTGGATTATCACATTAGGTCCCTTTTACCCCGGTAGTACGTTGCCGCGGAATAATTTTCGACCTCTTTCTATTCACGCTTACCAAGATACTCATCAAGACGAATCAAACGAGCCCAAATTTGATGGGGTTACGTCGTTTAATTACGGAGTTACTATAGCCACCTTCAAGCTCCATCATCAGACCCTGGTTACCATATAGTATCAAAGTACTCGTCAAGACGAATCAAACGAGCCCAAACTCGATAGGGTTGCAACGTTTAATTACGGAGTTCCTATGGCCCCTTCCAACTCCATCATCAGACCCTGGTTACCATATAGTATCAAAGTACTCGTCAAGATGAATCAAACGAGCCCAATCTCGATGGGGCTGCGTCGTTTAATTACAGAGATCCTATGGACAACTTCCAGCTCCATCATCAGATCAGCTCTATGTCATAATAATATTGCATTGGATTGCAACATTGTTTTTAAAGTTTTACAAATATTTACACAATGAGAACCACACACACAAAACAAAAGCTTAACCAACTATGGTCTATATAAATTCTTGAAAACAATATTTATTTACAATTTATTTTGTTTTCTCTTATTATTACTTACGCAGCAGAAAGGAAGCGCGCGCGCAAAAAATTGTCACAGGTCTCACCTCGATAACGTCTCGCAGGGCACTGGCAAGTAGTGGCAAGCGACGCGCCGATCAAAAATCACTTGAACGATCGATATTTTTTTTTAGAAATAAAATGAAAAAAATTGATCGGGTTCAATCGATTCTAAAATAAATTACCTATACATTGATACTAATTATAGAAAAATAGGTGTATTAGTACTTCTTTAAAATGAAATTAGGCTTGTTAAAAAACTGCAAATCGAAGTAAGTTCGGCTTTTTTTTCTATCGAGTAAATTTGATTGTATCGTGTTTTGATCGGGTACAAGCTAAGGAGAAAGAATGTATCTTAAATATATATTTTTTTCAGATTCTGGACGTAATAATTTGCCTATTAAAAACCAATTCTAAAACAGGTGAAAACGGTGCCACCCGGCCTTAACTGTTGAACATAGGCTTTCCACAAGCTCCGCCATCTTGACCAGCGGACCTCGCGCATCCAGCGGAATTCTTGTGGCCTTCACAAGGTCAAGGGACCATTCATTTTGTAATTATTATTCAAACTGAATAAATTTCTAACAGAGCAAATATTTGACATTTGGCAACTTTATGAAACGTAGGTATTATCACGAGTAACTTTTGGAACAAATCTTAAAGTTAACTTATCAACATTTATACTAAGAAGCCGATTACATAAAGTGGAACATCAAAACTACTGACCCGGCTTATGCAGTTAATTCACAAACCAAGATTGACGGCCCACTGAGCCAAACAGACATTGTTCAGCCAAGTTACACAGAATGCTGTGAAACTGACATTCAAATGCACTCATGTATGTTAGACTCACAATAATTGTTCAATTAGGTAAAGCAACTGCGCTAATTGACTGAAATTCAGACTTAATGTTTAATTTTAGGCCGAGGTTTAAACCATCAACGATTTTTTTAAAGTTTGGAACTCTATTTTGACAAACTTAAACTCAAACCCGAGTCTAACTTATTGTTTTCGAAGTTCGGCCAAAATTGCAAATTGGGTCGAAATTCGTTTTCGGCCGAAAGTCAAACCATTTTCGGTAGGGCTCCACAAATGAGACAAATGGGATTCTATCTCACACAATTAGCAAGTAAGAAGAATTAAAAAAAAAAAAAAAAAAATTGGAAAACTATGGTTTTTATTCATAAAATATTACATGTATCTAATAAGATATAAGAGAGTAAGGAACACAGACGTAAGATAATTTTTAACGCAGACATTATATTGGCGTTCTGTCGTCGCGACACGCCTTCCTATCATCCGTAGGTCAATTCAGATGCTAACATTTAAAGAAACTGCGGAAACTATCTTGTTTAATTTGTACATATAAGCACAATTTTATTTAAAAAATAATAATAGACCTCTTAATCACTACATAGTATAAAACAAAGTCGCTTCCCTTTGTCTGTTTCTATATATGCTTAGATTTTTAAATCTACGCAACGGATTTTATTTATTTATTTAAACTTCTCGCACACAAAAAAGGTACAAAGGCGGACTTAATGCCTTAGGCATTCTCCACCTGTCAACCAAGGGTGGTGAAGAGATTAGATGGCAGGTGCTTTGGTTGAGAGGGACAATTATTGAAATACTATTAAAACTACATTAATCATATTGAATCATACATGAATCATACTACAATAATGATTTTGATGCGGTTTTTTTTAAACATAGAGTGATTCAAGAGGACGGTTTATCCGTATAATACGCGGGCGAAGCCCTTGCAAAAGCTAGTCTTAATATAAAAGAAAAAAAGATAATTTTTATCTGCGAAAACTAAAAAGTTTTCATTCCAACGACTTTCCTCAAAATCTTTTTAGTTTCGTATCTACATTATTATGTAAAAATAAATGGATCTCTTATGTAAAAATACAACGAAGAAAACGTAGGTGAAGCGATCAAATTTTAACCGGATGCTATTTGCTAGTGTTTCGGACTACTGACAGCTTGACTGAGTAGTCTTAGAGCTCTCTTGCAACTCACATTTTCACATGTCATGCAATTTATAAAATAATTGTTCTATCATTATATCATGAGTCAGTGTGTAAGTACATCTTCGTCATATTCTCCTCCTTTATGAAGCTAGTTATAAATACACAGGAAGTCATGATATTGTAGTGGTCGTTAATATCCGAGCTTCATATTCGTAGAGTGAAAATAGCGAGTAGTATCGACGCACAGTTGCCAACGATCCCGATATAATTAGACATTTAATAGTGCTTTTTTACGCACAATACGTGAAGTGTGTCGCTGGTCGTTCTCCCTAGAAATAGCATAACATTACGCATGTATTCCACGAAGGGATAGGCAGAGTAATGCACCCCCAGGTATTTTTCAGTCTCATGTTACAGGGCCAGGGCCATTGAAAAAGTCCTAATAGAAAACCCAATAGTACTTTGCCTGACCTGGACATCAAACCCAAGACTCTGTGTTCAGCAGTTGCGTTATCGACACTAGAACATAGAGGCAGTCAAAGTTTCTAAAATAGTAAACGGAATACGTAACAAAGAGGTGGAATTATTTTAACATATCGATCGCTTTCAGTTATATTCCTAATCATTGTTGTCATTACAAAGTTTTAAATGTTATATTGTTTTGTGTGGTAATGTTAACGATTAAAAGTAAAACTATTGAATTATAAATTCTATTTCGATGCTCCGTGGTTTGAAGCCATTAACCGGTAAAAATTAAATGAATGTGCTACGTTGCGTGATACCACCCAACTATTTATCAAAGATTAAATATGGAGAATTTCTATATGGACGCTCATGTTTAATAGTGGAGGAGCTTGTGGCTAAACAATAACAGCCACACAGGTCGATCGATCAGATTCAGCTATGCTTGCCGCGGTAGGTCCATGGATGGGTGACCATCTTTACATACTGTAATGTTCTAGTGCGCGGGGGTGGGGGGGGGGAGAGTCACAACGAAACAACTGGTCCATAACACGGTTTATTCCAAACTAGCGACGCATACAAATTGTTCCGCTACCCGCTATGACTTATAGTCTATTACAACAACTTATATCAAAGTACCTACACTACATCCCTCCCACCTTAAACAAAACAACCCCTTCTCGACTTATAAACTAATTATAATCTATGTCCTATTTATAGGTGACCTTTTTGCCCAACCGACAACTCCGAATTGGACGCGGCTGGGTCGGTACAGGGGTGGTAGGAGGCGTACCAAACTGTTCCCCGGCCGGCTCGTTCACCACAACTGGTGGTGTAAGGTTCCCGACCCCAGACCCCTCCCGTGAGCTCCTCGCCTCTGACTGCTCGGACTGCACCCCAACTGACTCCGGAAGTGATACACTCGGTGGTTCCACCACTGATGGTACTGGATTTGTGGGAATTACCAGTGAACTCCTAGATCTACGACGTACCTGGTCGAGGTGTCTATGAATTACGTTACCACTAGTGTCTAGGATTTTAAAGTCATTGGTTCCTGTTGATTTTATCACAGAACCTGGTTGCCATTTTTCCGCCTTTAAATATTGGCGGTACCACACGTCATCCCCGACTCCTACTTGTCTATTCACTCCGCCCTTAGCTCCAACTTGTCGTTTCTGCACACCCCGTATCTTAGCTTCCCGGTCCGGTTTCAATGCGTCTAACCGAGTTCGTAAACGTCTACCCATTAGTAACATGGAGGGGCTTTCCCCTGTAGAACAATGTTCTGTATTACGGTAATGTAATAAAAACGTATTGATAGATATTTGAATATTTTTATTTCCCGTTAAGGCTTTTTTTATAACCTTTTTAATGGTTTTAACCGCGTTTTCAGCCGCCCCGTTTGACGCCGGGTGATAGGGAGCCGTAAAAATGTGTTCCACTCCGTCATTGTTTAGGAAAGACGCTAATTCACTACTCGTGAATGGGGGCCCGTTATCCGTAACTATCTGTTTTGGAACACCGAACCTACTCCATAGCTCGCTAAGTTTAGATATAGTATACCGCGCTGCTGTACTTGATACCTGAAAGACTTCCAGCCATTTAGACATCGCGTCTACCACAACCAAGTATAACTTTCCGTCGATTGGACCTAGAAAGTCTAAGTGAAGTCTAACCCACGGCTTTAAAGGCCAGGGCCATGGCCGAGGAGGAGCGCTGGGGGGTGCGTCCGCGTGATTAGCGCAGGTGGAGCACGCGCGGCACTCACGCTCGACTGCCTCATCGACGCCAGCCCACCATACATAGCTGCGAGCTATCGCTTTTGATTTTACTACGCCCATGTGCGGCTCATGAATCAACCGTAAAACCCGTTCGCGGCAATCCTGAGGAATAACTACCCTATGACCCCACATAATACACCCTAATTCCTAATACAATTCCGTTTTCCTATTAAAATATGGCTGCATCCCTACTATGTCACATTTTTCCGGCCAGCCGTCCCGTATATATGCTAAAACCCTGCTTAGAATGGGGTCTTTATTTGTGAATTTTTTTATTTGTTTGTAATCCATCAATAAAGCCTCTTGTGCAAAATGAAGATACGTCTGTTCCGGTATTACGTCACGTACCTTCGCCGTACTACTACTACTTGGTAACCGCGAAAGGCCGTCCGCACAATTCTCGTTTGTTTTAATGAATTCTATTTCGTAGTCGTACGCCGATAAAATCACTGCCCACCGTTGCATCCTACTTGCTGTCATAGTTGGTATTCCAGCATTAGGTCCTAGAATAGACACCAAAGGCTTGTGATCGGTACGCAATGTAAACTTCCTCCCGTACAGGTACTGGTGAAACTTTTTCACACAATAAATAATAGCTAATGCTTCGCGGTGAATCTGTGAGTAGTTTTTTTCCGCGACAGTGAGTGAACGTGACACATAAGCGACCGGGCGCTCCCCGTGCGCCCCGCGCTGCGCCAGTACCCCGCCGATGCCCCGTGCGCTCGCGTCACACGTCACGATTACCGGTTTGGTAGGATCATAGTGTGCCAGTACTTCACTACTAATTAGCGCACGTTTTACTTCCTCAAAGCTACGCTCACAGTCCTTATCCCATTCCCACGGAACCTGTTTCCGTAGTAAGTTATGCAACGGTGGTAACAAAAAACTTAGATTCTTAATAAATCTCGCGAAAAAGTTTATCATACCTAGGAATGACCGTAACTCCGATACATTGGTAGGAGGTTGCATCTTTAAGATAGCATCAATTTTTGTCGTGTCTGCTCTAATACCCTCCTTCGATACCACGTACCCTAAATATTTGACACTGTCTACTAGGAAAACACATTTATCCTTTCTTAGTTTCAACCCATTGTCTGCTAACCGCTTTAAAACCGCCTCGAGAGCTTCTAAATGTTCCGTTCTAGTTTTACCCCCTATAATGACATCGTCTAGGAACCCTTGAACATGAGGGATGCCCTGCAATAGATTTGTCATAATTCGTTGGAAAATACCTACGCTGGATGACAAGCCGTATACCAACCTATTATAACGAAACAGCCCCTTGTGCGTGTTAATGACAGTGAACTTTTTAGAATCGTCTAATTCGATTTGATTATAAGCATTAGATAGATCAATTTTGCTTAGAAATTGTGCTCCATTAAGACCTACCAAAACGTCATCAATCCTAGGGAGGGGGTAACGATCGACCAGTAACACCGGATTCAGAGTTGACTTGTAATCCGCACAAATCCGTAACGAACCATCCGCTTTGTTTACCGGAACCAATGGTGACGCCCAGTCCGAGCAGTCCAGGGGTTCAACGATGCCGGCCCGCAACATAGCGTCGAGCTCGGTGTCAACGCGCTCGCGCAGCGCGTATGGCAGCGGCCGCGCTCGATGGAACACGGGCTGGGCCCCTTCGCGAACCCGCAATGTGGCCTTGCCTCCCGTGTACCGTCCCAG
This sequence comes from Aporophyla nigra, assembly GCA_947507805.1. Taxonomy (NCBI): domain Eukaryota; kingdom Metazoa; phylum Arthropoda; class Insecta; order Lepidoptera; family Noctuidae; genus Aporophyla; species Aporophyla nigra. The sequence goes on from OX382305.1 coordinate 7,816,109, forward strand.
CCCACCGCTGAACACTTCTTTATACCTGTCGATCAATTTACAAATCTCATTATCGATGTGTATATCACCTTTGTTTATAAAATTACAATTAAATCTCGGAATATCAATACGTAGTTCAGCTAACCATTGCCTTCCTATTAAGGATGTAGTACCCCCTTCAATAACAAATAACTCTAATTGTTTCTGTATATTACCATATCGTACCACTGGTTTAATTATCCCTAAGGGCTTAATCTTTGTTCCATCATAAAATTTTAAAACTGTGTTATCACTTTTAATATGCAAGTGGTCAAAATTATTGTCATAAACAATTCTGCTTATACATGAAATTGCTGTTCCAGTATCTATTTCCATTTTAATAATAACGTTATCTACCCAGATGGGTAAACTTACCGCCTTATAATTATTTAACGACAAAAGGTTTAATTCCTCAATGTCCTCATTCTCGTCACTGGTGTCCAAGTCGCAATCACCGAAATGTACTTCCCGTTTCATCCCTTTGTTTTGTCGGCCACTGTCTGCCTGCGACTTTTGCTCGTCCCGCTCTGGACATACTCTACGTAAATGGCCCACACGCTGGCACCTGCTGCACACAAAGTTCCGATAACGGCACCGGCCGTACTCGTGGTTTGTAGCCCCACACGCCGCACAGCCGCTCAATGTTGTCGACGCTTTGTCCGGCCGAGCACGCCAACTTGCGGACGGTGCCGCCGCCGCCGGTCCCGCTCCGCCACGCCTGCGCCCGCGTCCTTGCCCGCCGCGTGCTGCGCTCGACGTTATTGCATGAACCGAGCTAGCACTACTCGCCTCCGTTGCTTCCTTACGCCACTCAACCTCCGCAGCGTCTCTCTCCGCTGCTTCTAAGGATCCTGCCAATTTAACCGCCTCTGTAAAGGTTATCGCCTCATTTTCCGCGAACAATCGTTGTCGAATAACGTCACTTCTAAGGCCACAGATAAATTGATCGCGCAAATTTTCGTTTAAGTTAGCGTTGAACTTGCAATTACGCGATAATTTCTTCAACTCCGCCACATACGCGGCAACATCTTCCGTTGAACTTTGTCTTTTTTGTCGAAACCGGTACCTTTCCGCCAATGATGATGGTGCCGGTTGTAAATGTTGACGTAACAATTCGCTGGCTTGTGCATATGATAACTCTGAAGGCTTCTTTGGACTGGCTAGATTAACTAGCAATTCATACGCTTCATCGCCCATGCTCGCGATTAATGTGGGTAACTTCAATTCTTCCGCGATCTTATTAACTACAAAGTACATTTCAAGTCTATCTGTGTACGAAGACCACAATCCCGACCGCACGTCAAACTCCTTAATCTTCCCGATCGACATTTCGCACTTTAAGTATTTGGCCACTAATTATACTAATAACCACACGCGCCACGTTTTATTATCCTCGTCGCCAATGTAATATTCTAGTGCGCGGGGGTGGGGGGGGGGAGAGTCACAACGAAACAACTGGTCCATAACACGGTTTATTCCAAACTAGCGACGCATACAAATTGTTCCGCTACCCGCTATGACTTATAGTCTATTACAACAACTTATATCAAAGTACCTACACTACACATACCAAGACCCTTCCGTGCCTCGGCACGGTGTTCTCGGCTGTCTTATCTGGATCTTCTAAGTCGTTACGGGTCGTCAGAAGCCCGAAAGTCGGACAACCAGTCTTACCAAGGGGTATCGTATAGTAACTGGGTTGTGGAGGGCAGTCGTTTCATGTAAAGTACTGACACTTAGCTGCATCTAATAAGCCTAAAGACGGCCCCAACGTAATACAGAAAAAGCATTAGGTAGATGATGATGTTTAATGCACTTACTGGCTGCCATGATGGTAAATTAGCAAATTAGTATATGAATCAACTCAGTTTATTTCAGTTCAATACAGGACATAGGCCTCACAGGCTGAGCCACAACACCCTGACCTCAGCCTTCCGCATCTAGTATGTCCCAGCCACCTATTAAGTTCGTCGGTTCATCGCATTGTACCCTGATTTTGTGGATCGTCCGACTGATGGTGTCCTCGTTTCGGCACCGTATGCCATACTGGAAATTAGCGAAATTGAAAATTGAATTGACTCGAAACTTAGACTGGCGCTTTACTTTGTGTAAATTATTTCATCACCATTGCTCTCAAAGCGGTGAAGAAAACGTCGTGAAGAAACCGGCATGTTCTAGAACCAAATATTCAAAGACATATGACATCTGTGTGTCGTTCAGTGTTCATCATTCAGTGTGCTTTTTACATTTAAGTCTTATATATGTAATGTTAAATAGCTGTCCTGTTGATGTGAATAAATACTTATATTATTATTATTATCTACCATCCCGCACTAGGCCCATATGGTCCATTACGACAAACTCCCTCTCATCGAGAGGAGACCTCAGTCCCAGCAGTGGGGACCTTTTTATGTATGTTGAAACGGGCACGACGTACTGGTCTTGAAACATTGCGGAGTAGGATTTGGTATATATTCCAAATAATACCTACGGTATACCTAGTAACTATATACATTCAAAATGTCGTGATTGATGACATAACACTATATAATAACATAATATATTTTTTACATTTACACTAATGTTTTATTTTGGCAAACATACACGACAGCTGTAACATAATGTTATTATTTGACAAATTGGTTGTTAAATATAGTCCCTAGTCCCTGTGATTTATGACTCACTATTGCGCAGTAATAAATATGAGTGAACTAAAATATTTACTACAATGGGATAATGCGTTTTTAGGGTTCCGTTGCCAAATGGCAAAAAACGGAACCCTTATAGATTTGTCATGTCTGTCTGTCTGTCCGAGTATGTCACAGCCACTTTTTTCCGAAACTGTAAGAGCTGTGCTATTGAAACTTGGTAAATAGATGTATTCAGTGAACCGCATTAAGATTTTCACACAAAACATATATACATAGAACTGAAACTCAAAAAAATATTTTTCATTAAACCCATACGTGTGGGGTATCTATGGATAGGTCTTCAAAAATGATATTGAGGTTTCTAATATCATTTTTTTCTAAACTGAATAGTTTGCGCGAGAGACACTTCCAAAGTGGTAAAATGTGTGTCCCCCCCCCGTAACTTCTAAAATAAGAGAATGATAAAACTAAAAAAAATATATGATGTACATTATCATGTAAACGACCGACGAAAATTGGTTTGAATGAGATCTAGTAAGTAGTTTTTTTTAATACGTCATAAATCGTAAACCACAATTTACGTTTCATTCAGTCAACTCAAATATAAAAATTAAAAAAAAAAAACATTTAATTTCATAAACGATGATGACGAATGATGATGATGATGACCTGCAGGTTTATACGGAACCCTCGGTGCGCGAGTCCGACTCGCACTTGGCCGGTTTTTTCTGATTTAATTTTATTGACAATCTATTTTTTGGGTATAAATTGAAGTCATTATTACCTCACAATAATACTGCAAGAAATAAAAAACTTTGACCTAAGATGCATGTAAGCTTATATTAAAACTTCTAAATATGTTTTTAAGTGCACCAAAGGAGACCAACGTCGTCTGGGTTGCTGTCGCCGGACACGGTGAAGAGGACTATATATATATACTACGAGTGACCATTTGAGTCCTTGTACATTACTTTGTGTATTTAAATCCATCACCACTGCTCTCAAAACGGTGAAGGAAAACATTGTGTGGAAACCGGCATGTCCTAGAACCAAAATTTCGAAGAAATGTGATTTCAACCAACCCACACGGGGTCCCCGAGGTGGATAATAGACCACTCCCTCTCATAGAGTGGAGGTCTGTGTCCCAGCAGTGGGAACATTATAGCCTGACTGTGTGACTACCCCTTGATTCCTATGGATGGAATGTACTAATGTGGCAACATCTGTAAACGCCGAAATGGCAAAATTGACTAAATTACGGTAAAAACCGCGTCCAATTATTTTGTAGGAAGAACTAAGTGGTCACAGAGAGACTTCAATAACTGTATACAGTTCATCTTCAACCTTAGAAAATATGACCATATGTCGAGCTATAGGTCTGAGCTCAAATGGATGTCCATTCGCCAAAGAAGAAGTTTGCGCGCTTTGACCACGCTTTTCTTCCTTCTCAAATCTCCCACTCCTCCTTCTTATCTCGTGTCTCACTTTTAATATCTATGTTCTTCTCACGTCAAAAATCTGCATTCTTCTAACAATCTTCTCCTACTCTGTCCTTCTCATACCTCTGACTTTGTTCATTCGTCCTTTAATTCAGTCCATTCTTCTATGGAATGCGCTATCTCGATATCAAGACGGCCACCACTCGGTATGCGTTTAAGCGGAAATTGCGGAGTGATTTTCAAAACAAATAGCGTAGAGTCATCTCAACATCTCTCTCGGTTTAATCTGTGTATATACATATATGTATGTAAGTGTATATTATAGTAAATATGTATGTGTGTATTCATCATCATCATCATCATTTCAGCCGTATGACGTCCACTGTTGGACTTAGGCCTCCCCCAATTTGGGGGGCTTTGCCATAATCGCCACGCTTGGCAGGCGGGTTGGCGATCGCAGTATGGTGGTAAAATGCATAGAGAACGCTGCTGCCCATTCTCTATTAAGTCCCTTAGTCGCCTTTTACGACACCCACGGGAAGAAATAGGGTGGTGTTATTCTTTACGTCCGGCACCACGTGGTACATACGTACTTATATGTGTGTATTATAAGTTTATAATCTATTTATATTTCCCATCTTATTTATAATTTGATATAGGATGTATTTTAATAGTATTTTTCAATAACTGTTCGTCTCAATCAAAGCACCTGCCATCTAATCTCTTCACCACCCTTGGTTGACTGGTAGAAAATGCCTAAGGCATTAAGTCTGCCTTTGTACCTTTTTGTGTGCGAGAAGTTTAAATAAATAAATAATAAATAACGACTTTGTTTTTTACATATTCGTAAAAATAATGGACTTTTACGGTAAGAGAAACTAATGCAATTTACATTCAATTACACTCAGCAATTTGTTGCTAAAACTACACCTTTTTTAAGGGATAAGAACCGCGTGGAAGTTGGGATTTATAACTCACTAAAACCACTCCGATGGTCACCATATGTACCTGGAAGAGGCACAATTACCTCACAGAGAGACCTCAACAACACACAATCATACAACAGAAACAGGTAGCGGCTCTGATTAGCCTAATCGAATAAATTATGGAGGAAGCTAAGTAGAAAGATACCGACCTTATTTCCCGCTCTAATCTGCGAAAACCTCACTAATTATAATTAGGAGGGAATAATGGAGGCTGCCAATTTGTTATTGGTCAAGTAAAGGCAAAGCTATGCGCATCTGTAGTTTTCTCACGTATTGTTGTAGGCACTTTATTTGTTACCGTAATGACCTACGAAAAGTATCGTTGAACTAAGAAGTAAGAATGTTATTTTTAGAACATTATTAGGTGTCTGTCCCACTGCGTCGACGAGGAAGGCACTATCTACCATCGAGTTTCTCGCTCAAGTAATGAACAAAAGATTTTAAGTCCCGTAGTTGTTCGCCGACTATTCGGCAAGTACTCGTCTGTCACACCGACAAGAGCTATCAAAGAGATTCCTCGCTCAGGGACGCTCGATTGGCGTGCAGAAAACTCGCTGAGAGACTCGCACTTGGTACATACGCTATCGAATCGCACGTTGCCGTCGCTCACTCGCTGGTCGTTTCGTCGCTCACTCGCTGGTCGTTTCATCGCTCACTTGCTGGTTGTTTCGTCGCTCACTCGCTGGTCGTTTCGTCGCTCACTCGCTGCTCGTTGCTCGCTCGTTTTCAGTTGCTAGTTAACGAGAAGGAAACCTTCTAAGCCGTCTTTCTCGTTTATCGCCGGCGGTGGGAGATGCCTTAGCTCCGATGTGTCCCAAACATTTTTTTTTATTAGACAAACTAATTTCACAGTTTTATTATACCAATGGTAAATTGACAAGATCAACAAACTTTTAATGAAAAAAAAAGAGTTTCAAGAAAATTCAAGATTAGACAGACGTTTTCGAAACTATGTTCTCATTCAATGTTGTCCGGACAATGAATGACAAAATTTACTAGAAAAAAAATTGGTTGCCTGTAAAGTCGGTATACGGGCGAAAGTTTTACGTGACAACGACTTTGAGTGACTTTTTATGTCTGTCTCTCTCGCTCTTAGGCGGGCTAACCATGCCCGAGTGGAAGGGACGCGTGCCTCTCACTCGCTCTCATTGTGAGCGCATAACGTGAGCGGAGCGTAACGCAGTTTCTTGAAGTGTCACCCGGCAAACCAATTTATAAGACGTTGTCACGTCAATATGTGCATTTTAACACTCCGTATTTTTACTACGTAAGCAATTGTGTCTAAGGTTGAGTGTGCGGCTATTCTTTATTACTTTCAAGAAGTGCCACTAAACGTCAGACAATGGAAACGAGATAAAAAACAAATAAAAATAGAAAATTACGTTATCCATGGCTGAAAAAAACATTTCAAGAGTAGTGACGTAACTGGAGCTGATCGAATTGTGTGACGATATTTTGGAGATGAAATTAATTGGATCGATCAAATTTCATTTAAATATAAACGTATTTGGATCACCTTGGTCGCTTTGTTATCGACAAGACTGAGACATGTTTTTTGCCGTTTCTTAATGTGGACTACGGAAACGGAAAATGTTGGAGGAGTACAATCTGGAAATATTTATGCTCAGCGTTAAGAGCTTTGATCAAGCAATGAGTAGTTTTGTACAAACACTTTTACACGTCACTCATATTTTTTACAACTAGATGAGGTCGTAGTTTCCTATCTGACTAGATAATATGAGAAGAAAGGTCGAAACAAACTTAGAGGTCACAGTCTTTTTTAAAGCCCGAGCATAGTTTTGGTCGAATGTTTGAAGATCGTGTAGAATGATGTCTGAATGGTCTTTTGAGGAAAGAACCACACAGATGGATCTGTCCGTTCAGTGCGCGCATTTGTCAATTATCGTGCAGATCAACATTGTTTTCTTTCTTCTTTTACAATAACATCAAAACAAAGTTTCGTATCTACCAATATGGAATTTTGAATATCGAGGGCTATAACATATCTGCAAAAAACAGACTGCGTTAGTATGGGGCGAGTATTTTTAGGACAATCGGTCCGTTGACATAGATCCGATGCGCGGTTGCTATAAATATCTCTCTATTGTTTCTATGCAGGAGGTGTATGTTGTTATTATTATGACGTCGTTTACTGTGAGGAAGTGAAAGGTACTAAGTAATGTTTGGTTTTCTAGGATAGCTGTTCCGTCATGTTGTAATTAACGACAGGCAGGAAAATCTACCATTTTCATCAGCATTTCACACTAAGACCCGGTAAGAAGTAATTTTTTTGATATTTGACAATAGTACATCGCGGCAACAAATAAGGTTAGGTTAGTTGAATAGAATGACCACTAAAATGAAAGTTATTTTGCAGTTTTAATTAAATTTAATGTCCGGCTCAGTGGAATACTTTTTAGGCATTTCTTTACTCGACTGAATTCCTTTTCATCTAATCGCTTATTTTAATTAACATAGTTCACACTTAATATTTTGAGGAATATGCGACGAAAAATATTTTTTTAAATCTGTTATAGCATGATACTATTTTATTAATTACTAGCTTCGGCCCGCGATTTCATCCGCGTGTCAATCGACCCAGAGAATAAAATGTTTCACAGAAAATACAAGCCCTCATTTCACCCTCTTAGGATGGAATTTCAAAAAACCCTTTCTCAGTGGATACCTACTCCTTACAAAGAACAAACCCTCCAAATTTCATGTCTCTAGTTCCAGCGGTTTAGGCTGTGCGTTGATATAGCAGTCAGTCAGTCAGTCACTCAAGACTTTGAATTTTATATGTATATACAGATTTTTTATTTTTTCGTTCTGTTAACATACATAATATATAATCAGTCTATAACGTGTACTGCTGGGACACATTTCTCCTTTTGGTGTGAGGGAATGGGCCGTAATCCACCACGCAGGCCCAGTGCGGGTTGGTTCTGATAATAAGACACTATTTTTTTTTGTAACTTGTAATATCTACTTATACGCCTAAAAGTGCCACAAAAATCTGAGGATTTGACAGTGGTCTACATTTGGAAAAAACACTTCAATGCTTTTTTGGCACCTACGTTAAATAATTCACAAATGTGGCCTTGCTCTTGAAACGTAAGCATTTAGAGAGCAAGGCCACATTTGCGAATTATCTAGAGTAAAATTTTATTTTCAGTCTCATCATCTGCCTAGCCTTTTCCCTAGTTGAAGTCGGCTTCCAGTCTAACCGGAAGCAGCTGGGTACCAGTATTTTACATGGAGCGACTGCCTATCTGACCTCCACAACCCAGTTACTGGGTAATACGATACCCCTTGGTAAGACTGGTTGTCAGACTTTCCGACACGTAACGACTGTCAACGATTCACGTATGACAGCCGGGACCAACGGCTTAACGTGCTTTCCGAGGCACGAACTGGTCTTGGTATGAAAAATGGTCACCCATCCACCAACCGACCGCGGCAAGCGTAGCTTAAACTGATCGATCGACCGGTGCGGCTGTTATTACTTAGCCACAAGCCCCTAAGGACTGAAAATAAACTTTTCCTCTAGTAAAAGTCAAAATACAAAACAATATCAATGACTAACTGTTTTCAGGAAATGAAAATATTTAAAATTAATTTCTAAAGTTTACATAGGCGCTGAAAAATAGGCCTATAAAATATTTTTAGTTTATAATATGCCAACATTAACACATGAATAGCGCACAATTACATAGAGAATTATGTAATGTTCATTTGGATTCTAGCCAAGCGCCATACATTTTATAATATCACTGCCAGGGTCATAATCTGTTTTTTTTTTTTTTACTTATGTGCAACGTGTAACATCATAAATGCAAGATCTCATAGGTCCCAATTTGAGTATTGAGTTAAAAGCATAATGCAATGACCAAAACTTTTATTAAAGCTTACTGTTACATTTAAGAAAATCGCATAGACCGAATAGCATTACTTTATGCTTTTAAAATTGTGTCTTATTGCTTTCAGTTAAGGCTGAAATTTCTTTGGCTTAATTATTTGGCATATTTTTGAGAAAAATACCTACATTAAAAATGACTGAGATCGATTCAGTATTCAATTATGAACAAATTACTTTCGGGACTTGCGTATATTGTTACATCTTGTTTAAGCTCGGATTTACCTGACGTATTAAACAAGACTAGCTTCTACCCGCGACTTCGTCCGCGTCAAATTTTTGCTCCCCTGATCGCTCTCGTTGACAGCGATTTACTGCCGTCGCTAGACACGGCACCAACGGCAACCTTCCAGAGCGTCACATCCGGCTAGTTATAAAGGACCTTTTTACATTACTTATTTTCTTATTTTACTGTAGTAGATTATCTATTAATTATTTTCTATTCTGTTACCTAACTTCGCATCTTGTTCGAAGATAATTGCCTTTTTTTTAATCTGTTTTTTTTTAATCTGCAGTGTAACATGTACCTTTTTTAGGGTTCCGTTGCCAAATGGCAAAAAACGGAACCCTTATAGATTCGTCATGTATGTCTGTCTGTCCGAGTAAGTCACAGCCATTTTTTTCCGAAACTATAAGAGTTACGCTGTTGAAACTTGGTAAGTAGATGTATTCTGTGAACCACATTAAGATTTTCACACAAAAATAGAAAAAAAACAATACATTTTGGGGTTCCCCATACTTAGAACTGAAACTCAAAAAAATTTTTTTCATCGAACCCATACGTGTTGGGTATCTATGAATAGGTCTTCAAAAATGATATTGAGGTTTCTAATATAATTTTTTTCTAAACTGAATGGTTTGCACGAGAGATACTTCCAAAGTGGTAAAATGTGTCCCCCCCCTGTAACTTCTGAAATAAGAGAATGATAAAACTAAAAAAAAAATATATGATGTACATTATTATGTAAACTTCCACCGAAAATTCGAACGAGATCTAGTAAGTAGTTTTTTTTTAATACGTCATAAATCGTAAACCGCAATTTACCTTTCATTCAATCAACTGAAATATAAAAATTAAAAAGAAAACATTTAATTTCATAAATATAAATGCATAAACTGTGAATACCTACAGGTTTGTACGGAACCCTCGGTGCGCAAGTCCGACTCGCACTTGGCCGGTTTTTTTTATACTACTGTTGTTTTTCTTAATTATTTTTCAAAATTGTACGGTAACCGTCGCATCGAATTGCCTGACAAAAAGAATTTTGAATTCGGACCAGTAGTTCCTGAGATTACCGCGTTCGACCAAACAAACAAATTCTTCAGCTTTATAATATTAGTTTAGAAGATACACGGGGGGACTTATCGCGCACTTGATCTTCAGTGCACAACGACAAACGAACTCTGTGTTTTTTCAACACGCTGAGATGCACTCTAAATCCCTCCGCGATATTTTTACGTTCGTATAAACGTCGACGTACTGTCCATCAGCACCCTCATTTCGTAACACTTTCAATCACGGTCCGTTTTTTTTTTTTTGTTATGTCTGAAAGGTGACTTAGGGCCTTATCATCATTATTTCAGCCGGAAATGTCCACTGTTGGACATAGGCCTCCCCCAAGCTCCGCCACTTCGACCGGTTTTATGCTTCCCGCATCCAGCGGATTCCTGCGGCCTCTACAAGGTCATTGGTTCACCAACTTCCAACTCTACGTCATACGGTACGCTGTCGCCACTCCAGAATCTTTCAGCCCCATCCACCATTATACTGCGAGCAATGTGCCCTGCCCACTGCCACTTAAGTTTGACACTTATTTAAGGGCCTATTTTAACTTTTTAGAGTATTTTGTTTGTTGCTGGTTTTTTTTTTTAATTTTACACAAACGCAATCATGGTGTAGAGTTATAAATGTACATAATGTACTTTATACAGACACTTACAATCAAAATTGCTATAATAAAACTAGCCACCGTTTCCATAGTAACCGTTCCTACCCTAATAACCATTCCTCGGCCACAATCTCCACACAACAATGTCGGTGAAATAATAAAAAGCACTTACATCACTTCCATTCCATTCTACAGGACATGAAATTACGAATAGTCCAGTGGCATATTAGCATAAAGCTAAGGAATTTATATTGAAGTATACTACGTACGTTTTATTAGTTTTCCGTCAGTTAAAAGGGGCAAGTGGAACGTTTATTGGGCAGTTACTGAGATTCAATAAGGAATATTGGCTCTATTTTATTAACGGCATTTTCTGCTGTCTATTACTCCGCCTCTTTGGACGTCGGGTTCAATGTCGAGTAAGTTGATAACGGATTTCTTTCGCATTCTTTTTATAGTGATTTTTGGGATGGAGAAATCGGTTTAAAGGAAAATTCTGAGTTTGTCATGCGGTTTTTGGTGTTTGTGACGGAGGAATCTTTTTGTGCTTATTTGAAAATTTTAAGTTTGTCTTGCGGTTTTTGACAGAGTGTACGGCAGCTAGCCAAGTCAGATTTGGCTTTGGTGCCAGAAAACGACTGCAACGCAATTGCTATCTGCAATTAAATCACTATGGACAAAATTGTAAAAAAAAAACTACCTGAATACGGGGCTCTACTTTGTATGTGTGCATCTTATATATCTTTCTTTCGTCATATGCGTTTTGTTTGTGTAAAATAAACATAGTGATAATTTCGTTTTATTCTGTGTCACGTCGTTTAAAAGCGCTGCCCAATTTTGCCAACTAAAACTCAAATTAAGTTCAGAACTTTAAATACTTAACAACAACGTTTTGTTATTATCGTGTTGTGGTCATTTTGGCATCAAATTCTTATATAATAATACTAGCTTCTGCCCGCGACTTCGTCCGCGTGTCAATCGCCCCAGAGAATAAAAAGTTTCACAGAAAATTCAAACCCCATTTTATCCTTTTAAGGATGGAATCTCAAAAAACCCTTTCTTAGTGGATACCTATTCTTCACAAAGAACACACCCTCCAAAGGAGACGGATACGCTTTCATACAATCTTGGGCCTGGATGTAAAAAGATGAAATTGGTGTCTATTGATAGGTACTATATTATTAAACAATCACTGAAAATTTTGCAGGTTTTGGCAATCTGAGAACCGAGTTAAATAAGATTTAGGAAAAGTGAGGTTACGTAACAATCTACACTTAACAGCTGATTTTTGAAGTGCGGTTCTCATTCTTTAAAATACAGTTGGGGTGTTAAATATAAAGAATATAATTATAATTCATCATCATCATCATCATTTCAGCCGAAAGACGTTCACTGCTGGTCATAAGTCTTCCCGATTCGGGGGGGTTTGCCATAATTGCAACGCTTAGCAGGCGGGTTGGCGATCGCAGTGTGGTTGCAAAATGCACAGAGAACGCTGTTGCCAATTCTAAGTCCCTTAGTCGCCTCTTACGACATCCACAGGAAGAAACAGGGTGGTGCTATTCTTTACTATTCTCTCTATTCTTTAATCATTATATAAGTATTTGTAGAAGGGCTGGTGGCTAAGTAATAACAGCCGCACGGGTTAACCGATCAGGTTAAGCTACGCTTGCCGCGGTTGGTCCGTGGATGGGTGACCATCTTTACATACCAAGACCCTTCCGTGCCTCTGAAAGCATGTTAAGCCGTTGGTCCCAGCTATCTTTCGTAGATCTTAGACAGTCGTTACGGGTCATCAGAAGCCCAGTCTGACAACCAGTCTTACCAAGGGATATCACATTACCCAGTAACTGGACTCAGATAGGCAGTCACTCCATGTAAAATACTGGTACCCAGCTGCATCCGGTTAGACAGGACGCCGACCTCAACATAATTGGGGAAAGGCTAAGCAGATGATAATTTATATAGGTATTTCTAGAGTGAGGGAGAGAAAATAAAAATGTTCTTTAATAATATTTTAATGTTTATGTTCAATTATGATTAAATTGTCATCTAGAAACTGTGCAGGTGGTACTATAGTATCTTGGTACCTAGCCCAACTAAGGTACCATATTATTTTCATAACAAGAGGTGGTCTTTGATCCAACTACCAGCAAGCTTGGCAAACATGGTCACTGCATTTTACCTGAAAGATGTAAAAAGTGGTTATTAACAGATAACATGATTAAGTACTTTTAAAAAATCTTGGTCCGATAGTAACTTAGTTCTATATAATGTATCTACATGGGCCTTTTAAATTTTTACATATACTTTATTATATTAATTAATACCGAACTACCTGCTAAATAACTCAAATATTATGTTCACTGATAACATGTGTGATTATTGGAGAGCGAGGAATACTGTCCTACCGTGATACAGTTTATACTATGTAATACTGAGGTCAGTATGAATTACTGTCTAACAACTAAACAACCATTTACGTTTGATATAAGATCTTATTTGTTTTTTTTTTTATACGTACATATAACTCATTGTACCTAAGGTTGTTATTGTGGTACTAGAAATAAGAATGTTGCCCCTAAAACGACCCACTGACCTTTTATTGTTTATTATTATTTTGTTAGTATAATGGTGAAGGAAAAAATATTGTAAAGATTGCAAGCCAGCGTGGTAGACGTTGGTGAGGTAAACAAGAAGTGAGTGAGTACTTACAGATTGTGGTGTACGCCATTGACGAATTACTGCTAATATCATTTCGTCATCCAAATCTCGACGATCTGTTGTATTACAGCGATTAGTCGCTATGCGATAATTTACACAACGATCCATGGTGTCGCTTTCCAATCGGTAGGCTGTTCGTAGAATCCAAAATGACAAGTCCAAGTCCAACGTTTAAGCGGAGTTCTCCGTGTCGGGTATGGTAGCAAGGCAAGGGTCATACAAGAAGGTAGCTCCGAAGTCCATAGAATGAAAGCAGGGGTTGAGGAAACATCAATAAAACTATGGGTGGAAACACGATACGCACATGCAATAAACAATATGAAACGAGTGAGTGTCAGCGTTATGTCATGCATGTCATGTCAGAGTTAGCACAGACTAAACATACATTAATCGATTAACAAACGTGGATCAATTAATGTTAATTATATAAATATTTAATTGGTTTAAGCTGTGCAGTATGTTATTTCTAATAGATTTAATTATTTTAATTGAATTAATCATCTGGTGAAGGCATCTTCTTAAATAGTATGAACGTTAATCGATTATAATTTAATCGATATTCCATTTACTTGGGAACCTTAACTTAATTTTAGGATTTCTCATTTTCCAGATTGTAAATTGAGTTGATTTTTCAGATTTTCATATAGAAAAATATAAGCTTTTTTTTAAACCATTTCTCCACTTATTACATTTTGGCCCAGAAATGCCCGTCTCCTTTCATGTCTCTAGGGCGAGCGGTTTAGGCTGTGCGTTGATATATCAGTCAGTAAGTCAGTCAGTCACTCAGGACTTTGAATTTTATATATACAGATTAAATAAAAGCTGTATTACTAAAGAAAAATACAAATAACTAGGTAAGCCTGTATCTTGGGCACCAATATGGAGGGTTACCCATTTAATTTCAGAATGGAAAAATAATCAGACCGCTAGCAGCAGTCGCAGTGGGTCGCAAAATTCTAGCACATACAGGTGAAGTTAAATAGAAGCTTTTAATTAATAACAAATAGGTCTAACACAATGATAACCACTTTACAACTTTTTCATTTGATTTGGTCCATTTCAATCCAAATGTGAAGTAGGCAAATACTGGCACGGTGAAATTCTGAAATTCAAATGGGTTTTACGTCAGGCATACAGGTTTTTCCGATGCCTAAAATCGATATTTCAGTGCAGTGCTACTCTTTGTTTTGGTTTTCCAACTCTGGTACTGTTTTCATTTAAAAGAGATTTATAAGGCACTAGCGTTGACCGGCGGCTTCGCTCGCGTGGAGTTATAAATTTATCAAATGGAAACAGACTACCAGGATAAAAATCCTATGTGATAATTAAGGTTATAAATTACCTGTGTACCAAATGTCATTCAAATCTGTTCAATCGTTTATGCGTGACTGAGTAACAAACAACTAAACATATTATAAGATGAGTATTAATTTTTAATATGAAATTAAAACATAGTTACATACCTGTATAAATAATTCCTATGCCTGAAATCAACATTTCAGCTCTTCTGTGTTTTTGTTTTGTAAGTATGGGACTGTTGTTTGTTTTATTTTTATAAATTAAATTTTTATTTGATACCTCTGAAGCATCTCAGCTCAGAGTTAAGCATAATATCAGCACACATATCTAGAGACTTGGTAGTTCCTGTCGACAACTTTAATTTTAAAGATCTTTACAGCTTGCTCAAAGTAAGAGCCAAATACTCTGGCAAATACCTAATCATAGAAATAAAAATAACCCTGAGTGAAACGGATCTTTACGAAGTATTCAATCTTATGCCGGTTCCACGTATTGTGAAAGATAACATGATGGAGGTCGAAATTATCTCTGAATTAGCAGACACTAATATGAGAAACCTCTTTTCTTAGGCTTACATTGTGGTAACCAGTCGGGACCTTGCCACCACAGCGAGTGATTGGCTAATTGCGCAGCAGTTAAACTGCGGCTTGCGTAATCTGCGGGGTTTTCTTTGGATTTTACGTAAGAACTACAAGCTTATAAAATAACTTACAAAATCGGGCAGCAAAAACTGGTCTCAAAGCCAGTCACTTTAATAAACACAGTATTATTAAACCATCCACATCCTTTTATGGAAACACTAGCTTCTGCCCGCGACTTCGTCCGCTTTAAATTTCTTATTCCCCCGACCCTTCACGTCGCGTCGAATCGCCTACCCGTGCGATTTACCCCGTTGTTGCAACATTTTTCTTTACTGCTCCGCTCCTATTAGTTTTAGCGTGATGTTATATAGCCTATAGCCTTTCTCGATAAATAGGCTACCCAACACAAACACAATTTTACAATTCGGACCTGAGATTAGCGCGTTCAATCAAACAAACAAACTCTTCAGCTTTATAATAGTAGTATAATTTACTCGCAAGAGGAAGATTTTCGCTTGGGTTGGTAAGCTGAAAGCCGTCCAACTAATAATTCAGAAAGCATTGGTGTGTCATACTTGGCTGCAAGATTACAAAATATACTTCCCTGTGTAACCTTACTTACAACGAATGTTGTGCTGGATCTTTAAAAATGTATGTATATCCGCGGATATGAATCCGAATACGGATACTTGGTGTCAAGATCTTTACTTTTTTACTCAATCGGTGTCGATGCACGGCACCCTGAAACGATGTTTCGACTTGCATTGCGCGGGTCTTTTTTTTGTTTCGTTTATAGTTTAGATACTAAATATTTGATTTTAGGAAATAAAAAAATAAACTGAATGGAATTTAACAGTTTTTCTTTGCTACCTTATCACCTATTATAAAATGTCATGTATATGTATGTATTGAGAATTGTGTATTGAAAATTAATAAGGTAAAAGATCCGTAAAAGATACGGATACGGATCTTTCTTCTCCCTCGGCTATTCGCGGATACGGATATCTGGCATATAACTAATAGATACGACTTGAAAACTCGTATCTATAAACACATCCCACCAGATATGAATGCGCTATATGAAAGTTAAATGTAAATTCAAGTTGTGATTTGACAGCGCGGGGCGCATACCTACCATTGCTCTGCTTAAATAACTTTGCTTAGTCAGCTAAACATAGAAGGATGCTGGTATTCTACTGATGTCTAATGTTCTACTTTAAGGCAAAGTGGGATTATCAAGGGAATATGAATTAACTCGCTTCTGCCCGCGACTTCGTCCGCGTTAAATTTCTAGTTCCCCCGACTTGTCCCGTCGCGTCCAATCGCCTACCCGTGCGATTTTTCCCGTTTTTGCAACATTTTTCATTAAAGCTCCGCTCCTCTAGGTTGTAGCGTGATGTTAGATAGCCTAGAGCCTTCCTCGATAAATAGACTACCCTACACAATTTTTTTTTTTAATTCGGACCAGTAGTTCCTGAGATTAGCTCATTCAATCAAACAAACATACAAACAAACAAACTCTTCAGCTTTATAATATTAGTATAGATTAAAATTTGTTTCACCCGTAGTTTGAAAGGCTTTCTAGTTAAACTGAAGCGAATTGTGCGCGGGATACGCTTGCACTGCTAGCGTCAACTTAAGCCAAATCCACACGTATGTAAGTAGTTAAGAAGTTATGAGGAAACAGATGAACATACATACATACCGGTCAAAATCATAACCCTCCGTTTTGCGTCGCCGCCGTAGTCTTGTAAAAATAAAACACGCTCACTGTCACATCCCGCGCGGGATCTGCCTCTGTGTGGGCAAAGCAGAAGTTGTTACTATAACGCACCATCGGTGTGTATGAGCGTAATACAAAGAAAAAGTTATGAAAGTCGACTTATGAAACCTTTTCATATTAAGTAATGTAGGAACCTACCTACTACGGCCGAGAGACCCATCATCTACCTACTTAATGTTTTGTTGCTGCCATGTGCGACATCTAATTCGGTAGTTTCTGGTTTACTATAAAAGGTAGTGAGAAAACAAATTCCAAGCTTCGATTCTCATAATTTTGGATCATCAACAAGCTCTCATAATCATCATCATTTCAGTTACAAAACGTCCACTTGACATAGGCATCCGCAAACACCGCTACTTCAATAAGCTTTTATCATATTCAATTCTGTCAAAAAAAGGTTCACTACTGAACAATGGCCTTCCCAAGGCACAAACCAGTTACAAGGTAGTGCGATACTGATTGGTGTCAGTGGTTGTCAGACTTTCGGGCTTCTGACGACCCGTACTGACTGTCAAAAAGAACCACGAGTATCTGCCGGGACGAACGGTTTTATGTGCTTTTTGAAGCACCCATCCACGGACCAACCGCGGCAAGCTCTGCTTAACCTTATTGTTCGACCTGTTCGGCTGTTATTATTTAGCCCAAATACGCCTGGTGAATAAGAAAGTCGCGTTACGCCTCCTAAGTCGTCTATTGTATCTACGCGTAAACAAACGAGCCGACTTCACAGATTTTGACATGACCTTATTACTTGATAGATTATACTACTCCATTTTCCTTGAGCCCTCGTTCGTTTCACATCGGAAATCAGATAATACATATGTTGTCATTGTTAGGGTTCCGTACCCATGGGTGCTAACGGGACCCTATAACTAACTAAGCCTTCACGTCGCCGGACGTAAATAATAGAACCATTCTAATTCTACCCCTGGGTGCCGTAGAAGGCGACTAAGGGACTTACTAGAAAATGGGCAGCAGCGGCAGCGTTTACTATGCATTTTTACTGGTGGTACTGCGATTGCCAACCCGCATGCCAAGCGTAGCGATTATGGCAACCCCCACCACCTCCCCTTTAGGGGAGGCCTATATTTAACAGTAGACGTCTTATGACTGAAATGATGATGATGATGATGATTGTCTCGTGGTACGAAAATAAATAAACTGAACTGAACTGAACTGAACGGAACCCTTCGTTTCCGAGTCCGACTCGCACTTGGCCGGTTATTACTTCTAATGTTGTTCCATTTCAGTGTGGACTCTGTTTGTATTTCGGGCTTCGACACGATTTTAATATTTCCGATATAACAAGATTTCTGTATTATTTTATTATTTTGCCATTGTTTATTGAAATCGATTCCGTAGTTTACCCGATGGCGATATGTGTAACAAACAGACTGAATTTCGCATACATTTCACGTTAAATTAAATCGATTCTATTAATCAATCTGCTTATATTCAAGACCACATTTTTTCATTGTAATACACGTGGATAACTCCTGTCCAAGAATAACACATCAGACAAGAATCCTAATTCCTTCTAATATTATAAACGCGAAAGTTTGTATGTATGGATGTATAGATGTATGGATGTTTGTTCCTCTTTCACGCAAAAACTACTGACCCGATTTAGATGAAATTTAGGACACAGATTGTTTATAACCTGGAGTAACACATAGGGTACTTTTTATCCCGGTAGTATGTTCCCGCGGGACAATTTCCGACCTCCACGCGGGCAAAACCGCTGGCAAAAGCTAGTCTTCCATACAAATGATGATAAAACATTGCTAGCTGTCTCACTAGAGGTGCACCTGTTACAGTAAGTTGTCAGTTAACGATACTCGATTACTCAACCGATTCCTGAATCGATTCCTCGAATTACTAGTTTGAGTTTTTACAAATTGCCGAATGAGTGGCGGGAAAATATACTATATAGTCTGTGATGGAATCTTTATGCAAATATATCGGTCGTTATGAAACTCATGATAATGTGATTCAGCTTTTTCTTTTCTTTTCTATTGAATATTGAACCGTATGACGTAAAGAATACGTCAGCAAAAGCTTTATAAGTTACTAGCTTTTGCTAGCGGCATCGCCCGCGTGGAGTTCGGAAATCATCCCATGAAAACGTACTACCGGGATAAAAATGTATTATTATTTATTTAATTTAAGCTATAAACTATATATGTGTTGAATTCGTTCAGGCGTGATTGAGTAACAAACATTCGAACATCTAAACATACAAACTAGTAGGACTAATAGGAGTAGTTTGTAGGACACTTTTATTTTCGGTAGTGCGTTTCTGTAAGATAATGTTTAATATCCACGAGGGCAAGGCCGTAGGCAAAAGCTAGTAATAAATAATGACGTTGTTGGCGAGACATATCGCAGGATTACTGACCCTTACAAAACAAACGACATTATAAATTAGCTGTCCCAATAAATTTCTTACTTACGAAGTAGTTAGCAGCAAATAAACTCAACTAATGTGGCAACAGAGGCAGCAGTCCGCGGTGGAAGCAATACATAAAGTAAACTACCTTTATGTCTGTTTTTTGTACGAGTATCTCTGGGAGAAGTTTGTTATTATGCAACTTTATGAGTATGTGATACTACTTCTAGTTTATAAGCTTGTAATTAAAACCTTTAAGCTGGGAACTGTGCTCATGCATGGAATTAGGAACAACGGGGATATATGGGCGATTTATAAGTTCTAGTTTGTTAGGTGAGTCTTATACTTTCACAGGGAAATATTCTTGGCCCTGCATTGGCTCACATAAAATCTTACTAGAATAATATTTCGACTTTAAAGAGAGCTTGACCTCTGAGTTGGTTTCGGCATTTCTTATTAGAGATCATAAAATATTGACGTATGAAAGTGTCATAAATGATCTACTTACATAGATAAACCTTTACTTTAATTTCATGTCGTTACGCCGTAGAAATGGCGAAGTTTTGGGCCAACAAAATTTATCTGTCGTGCCAGCGACGCAGAAGAAGAATATTTCACTCATATGGGAGCAGATAATGTTAAACTGGCTCATTGGTCTAGTGATATAAGCAAACGGTACTACTTTAAGGGTCGGGATAACTGAGCATAGTATTATTGGATTTTTACGGTTTTTACAGAACTTTTCAATAGCAACCCGGGGTCTGAATCAGTGTCCCGTTGCTGGCAATCGCCCCCTATTTGATGGGACTGAAACATAACTGGCCAAATGTGGAAGTGGATATTAAATACACCACTGTCTTCTCTTCGGGGTATGCAAGGTTAATATTATGTTTATAATACAAGATGCAGTTTTGAACCTGCAAAACATTTCAGGAGGTTGTTATGAAACTCGTAAATAATCATATAACAATACGATACCAAGTCAATAATCAATAATACTTTTTATTTTAGATGTTTCAATTTTATTGTTTTTCAGAATAACTCTGGATGGGGAGCGCGGCTTTGGATCTATGAAAGAAATGTCCGTTGCGTTTGTTTGTGTGTGTGAAAGCGCAGTTTAAAGACACGTACAGACTGGCCGCGATTAAAAAAGGGAGTGCACATTTACCGATTTCCGTAAATAAGAATAAAATTTAAAAAAAAAATACCTGCCTATTTTATTGTTGATTCGGGTCGAGAATCACTAACATAATTACCTCCTGCAATGGTTTGCAGATCCAAAACTGCACCTTGTATTAGAGTCATCATCCATCAACATCATACCACGCTTGGGAGGCGGGTTGGCGGTCGCAGTACGGTGGTAAAACGCATAGAGAACGCTCGTCGCCTCTTACAACATCCACGGGAAGAAATAGAATGGTTCTATTCTTTACGTACGGCAAAACACGGAAACATGTTAGAGTATCACGGGACAAATAACAGAATGGTAATTTTCCTTGCAACATTTAAGGACTACTTCTTTTCTTGCCTTCTGTGGTCTTTGTTCAACAGGGTAGTCTAGTCGTAGCCTTGATCTTAGCTGTCGGGCAGCCAGCCAGCTAATAGGCTGTGGAGACACTGCGCAATCGATACTCTTAGAGACAAGCAGTCTGGCTCTGTTCTCTGAAAACAAGTATGGCGGATCTACTTAACGCCATTGGCGATGGCGAGAGGTTACAAAATTAAATATTTAGTAAGTTTTCATTTGTATTTGTATGTCGGATTTATCAATACATAGATCTATACTTATATACATACATCTATACTTATGTATATACTTACCGATACTTTAATAAAATATTATAAATTTGAAAGTAACTCTGTCCGTCTGTTACGCATTCACGCCTAAACCACTTAACCGATTTTGATGAGATTTGGTACAAAGATAGAGTGGACCTTGGAAAAGGACATAGGCTAACTTTTGTCCTGGTAGTTCGTTCCTGTGGGATAATTTTCGACATCCACGTGGGTTAAAGCGGAGGCAGATGCTAGTGTAACAATAAACTGTGTTTTTGTAACAATCTATCTAAATAAGTTAGATCTATTTTGTAACCGCATTTTCTACTCCTATGCATGCCGTGACAGCGTTCAATTAACGCTATACTATAAAATATAAGAATATAAGTGCTTTTACAAGTATTTTTGGTGTAAGCTTTGTTGGTTGTTCTTAAATAAATAAATAATTTAACTAGAGTAGGTCACATTTTTGGTTTTTGCAAATATGAGTGACTAATAAAAATTGTTGTTAATTTATTCACGAAATTATGATAGTTTCAATTTCTTTTAGCTCTTTGTGGACAGCTGACATCCGAAAACATTCAGTAATGTTTATTAATAAAACTGTGCTAGACTTAAATTTAATCCTTCTAATAATATTGCAAATAGACCAGAAGAGTGGGCTAGGTCTGACATAGTTATGACGATTAGTAGAGTATTTGAATTCTGACATATTGGCGGTTCTTAGTAATAATTATGCAGCGTGTCTCCGAAATGTGTGGTCATAATTAACGGTCTGGTATAGACCACCAAAATTGTTCTCTTTGGGACCAACATTGTAATCGCGAAACAATAAACAGTTATCCCCACAATTGCAGTAGGTTTAACGGTTTTAAACATTTGGTTTTGAACTGTCAAAACCACACTTGGTGGTTTATATTGATTTTTAATTAAAAATGTACTGAATCTTCACACGAAGTGGTGCTCTTTGACTTAGCATATATCAAGGGTAATAAAAAATGTAGTCTAACAGATGCAGTAGATGAATAAAAACCTAATCAGACAAAAAAAATTTTTATTAATTCTTCGCTACTACACATTTCTAAAACCGATATTTGAATAAACACACATTTCAAGCTGGTTTTCAGTCTATCTAATCCTAAATAGTATTATGATGAATTACTCTATGTTGTGAATGATAACAATTAGCCTATTCAACTTTATTATTTTAATCAACGTACGGCACTGTAGTCGGGATATTAAACAAATTTTAAAACATGCGTTTTGGTTTAAAAACGGTTTACGCACAACTATAAACATAGTTTTCCCTAACAAAACTTCAATACCTATTCGACACAAATATGTGGGACAGCAGACAATTTTTCACTATTACGAAGTTGGTCCCTTAGAGAAAGTGGTCCAATTAGATGGTCGGTACCACACCCTAAATGTCACATTTCTAATACAAACTGTTTTGAAGTAACGAGCGCAATATACTGGCTAATATTTCGTGTGACCGTACATCGCGTGATATGATTCATTTTGCTGTAATCGTCTAGGGTGCAATCCCTATCGATTTGAGTATGACGAAATCGATGTCTAGTTTTATCAATATTTTGTCTAGGTCGACACCAATATCTTGTTAATGCCAACTAAAATGGCTTTAGCTGGCAGCTAAATTAAATTTATTTTATTTAGTTTTTACCTGCTATCCTTAGACCTTATTCAATACTGCGGCCATCATTAATTATAAATATTATTTTAATTGTTGATAGCATATACAGCATATATTAATATTATTCGTAAATCTAGAAAATACGCCAAAGCATTACGTATGTAAATATTTTATGCATGCACGAATGTATTGTGTCCATTATCCGAATTCGATTCATTGGGTTTTCAAAATGTTTTATATGTAAATTGTTCCAAATAGTTTGACGTCAACTAGGTGTTCACCAATTAGGTACATCATACGCTTTTAGTGAGACTAATCTAATAATGTTAGTGTTGATGTTCGTAAATAAACTAAATTCGCGACAGGTGGCGGTTCCTAAACACACAATGACTACAACAAATAATGTAGGTGAATAGAACAAATTATATGCCACGTACATAGCTAATAGGTATTTGGACGCAACCCAACTGACTAACGAATAATATTTGAATGAAATACCATGATTATTTGCGTAAAGTAGATTAAGAAGGAAAAATGGAAACAATTTCATGGTTCGGAACATCGCGGCCGTTGAGATTATTTCTTATTTCAAGTGAAATATATTTTATTATCCATCCTGTTTGTTGCCGGGATGAAATTTGGCAGCTGAGCGAGTACTAGCTAGAATTTAATCATATATTTACGTGTGAATAATATTTTTGTGGAAGCCGGAATTTGGCATTGGTTGTTGCGAAAAATGCACTTTATAAACAAGTGTTAAACAATATTATAAACAAGTGTTAGTTTAAGGGTGTTCGGGTTTGAAAAACGGAATAATAAATAACGTGATTTGTCAGACACGCAGGGGTCTTAGCATCTGAAGATCCTGCCACGGTGGCGGACTTGTTCAAAAGAGTTACCGTGACCCTGGCACATGGGCAACTGAAGGAACACGGGTGGGTTTTAGTCAGTAAAAGTCTGACACGC
The DNA here is from genome assembly GCA_947507805.1 of Aporophyla nigra. NCBI lineage: Eukaryota > Metazoa > Arthropoda > Insecta > Lepidoptera > Noctuidae > Aporophyla > Aporophyla nigra. The sequence continues at coordinate 7,840,180 of OX382305.1, forward strand.
CCTTCCGCTCCGCCCAGAGCGGGAGAAGTCATTTGATGATTTCCCATCCAAAAAAAAAAAAATCTATGTAAGTAGTTCATTTATGACACTATCATTTGTCCCATGACATTATTTATTTATTAAAACTTTATGCACAAGTAAAAAATACTGTACAAAGGCGGACTTAATGCCTTAGGCATTTTCTACCAGTCAACCTTAAGGTGATGCAGAGACAAAACATGGCAGGTGCATCAAATGGGATAGATATATCGGAAATAACTATAAAATACAAGAATAAATACTAATACATAGATACATATATACATACATACATATAAACAAAATAAACTGTGTCAGGAGAACTAACGATCGGTAGAGGAGAAAACAAATTATGAATCATTATAAACAGAGGTATACATTATCTTGGATACCCCGAAGAGTCAGGCAGTTGGATGTTCCTAATACGCCCACATTTGGCCAGTTATGTTTCAGTCTCATCGAGTAGGGGACGAGGCCTATTGTCAGCAACGGGAAACAGATTCAGAATACGGGTTTCCATTGAAAAGTCCCGTAAAAAGCCAAATAATACCTTGCCCGACTTGGTACATACCGTTTGCGTATATCACTAGACCAATGAGGCAATTGAACATTATCTGCTCCCATATTTAGTGAAATATTCTTCTTCTTCGTCGCTAGCACAACAGATATTTAAAATTTATTGGCCCAAAACTTCGCCACTTCCACGGCGTAGTGACATGAAATGAAATGAAAGGTTTATCTAAGTAAGTCCCTGCCGGGGTCGCGTGATTGTTCGAAAGAGATACCGTGACCCTGGCACATGGGCAACTGAAGGAACACGGGTGGGTTTTAGTCAGTAAAAGTCTGACACGCCCTTCCGCTCCACCCAGAGCGGGAGAAGTCATTTGATGATTTCCCATAAAAAAAGCATTAAACGGAGCATCAAATACTATAGAAGTAGTCTTTTGAAATCGATTATAATAAGTCAACCGCTGAAAGACTGTCTAAGTAGGTATTTAAGTGATTTCGCGCTTCACTGAACTTTGTAACTCCAACTGGAGGATTTTCTTTTTATCAATACTGCTTATGAAGCAAAATTGTTTAGTACCTAAGCTTAAGCTAAATATGACACATTGACTCTTATAAACGAAAGTGACTCAGTACCTGCATAGCCTTTTCCTAACTATGTTGGTGTTGTCTAGTCTAGGATGAAATGTATACCAGTATTTTACTTGGAGAGACTGCCTATCTGATCTCCATAATCCAGCGATCGGGAAATACGATACCCCTTGGTAAGACTGGTTGTCAGAGTTTCACGAATGACAGTCGGGACCAACAGCTTAACTTGCTTTCCGAGGCACGGAGAAGTTTTGGTATGTGAAGATGGTAACCTGTTCACGGACCAACCGCGGCAAGTGTAGCTTAATCTGAACAATCGATTCGTACCGCTGTTATTACTTGTCACAAACAAAATAAATGTCACATAGAAGCAGAAACGATGATCTAAAAAGTGTTTGTTTTCTGTCATTAGGGTAGGGTACCATAGTTATTATAAATAAATAATAGTTTAAAAAAACTAAAAAACACGCTTCCATGGAAAACCAAACTAAAAAGTACAAAATAATGGAAAAAAAGCGTGGGGTGCTTTTAAGGTATTTTTTTATTGATATCAGGCACCCCACGCTTTTTTTCCATTATTTTGTACTTTTTAGTTTGGTTTTCCATGGAAGCGTGTTTTTTAGTTTTTTTTTTTAAACTATTGTTTATTTTCTATTTTTTAGGGTATTTCGAATTTTGAGACGTACGTCAGCGTAGTTTGTGACAGTTTTTTTGCTGTCCTGGTAACCCTGGCAAGGATAATGGCACAAATTTATGAAATTATTGCATTGTCATCAGTCCTTGACAGGTGTGCAAAGTTTGAATGAAATCTGGTCGTTTAAAGTGGGTCAAAATCGCACTATAAGGAGTCGGTTACAAACAAACATACAAATATACAAACATAGGTAATAGGTAGAACGGGCTGGTGTCCGCAACTCCACGTCTGAGCGCGTATTTTGCGATATACAAACATACAAGTGAAGCTAATATAAAGCGTGTAAAATGAAAATAGGTTTATTTGTCACAGAAACAAATGATTCCAAAAAATTGACGTTAATTCGAATACCGAACAAAGAAAAAACAATCTACCACCGCAGAACTGAAACAGTTGACAACTGCACGTTACTGTCGTAAGTCTGACGAAAAGGCTTCCACTCAACATAATGCTGTGCTATGATGAGGGACCTATTGACCCACAGCACAGCGGTGGTTTAGGGTTAAACTCATGACCTTTAACAAGTATATCTGGGCCGATACTACTGAGTCACCACTGCTCTTACAATGACAATTACCGAGTACAAAATAACGTCTCACAGGAGATCCTTTCTACAAGAAAAGCTATAAAAGCATTACTAACCGCCTGCATTACACTCTTATCTATCTTAGTTTGTCCTCATTCCTGAATTTCAGGGAAAACTCTCAAGAGTAGCACGCCAGTTGATTTCAGTTAAACTATTTAGTGTAATTTTAACTTTGATCTCCATTCACCAGCTGTGAACAGGGCCGGATCACCATCAACTATGAAAATGAAATGCTTGGAGATTTATCACCTGTTTCGTTTGAAAAAAGATCGCCATATGTTACGAATTGAATCTGTCATTATTTATTTTTGTGTCAATTATTTCGGTGTGAAAAATGTTCGATAATTTCTGGTTAGAAGTTTTGTAAAATGATACAACCATTTAAAAATTGCTAGTCTTAGAAATAGGCTAAAAATATCCAGCAAAACTAAAAAGGGGGTCATAAACAAAAATATTTACGACAGTTTGTCCATTCTATGGTTATTAGTAGTTTGTCATTTCGCATCTAGCTTAGAAGATAATTATAAGCATTTTATGGGCAAATATTTTAATAACGTTTATGGTTCCATATTCAGAAAGCAGGCCGAAGGAGTTTGCTGTTTGAAAGGAAAAAATAGCCTTAATAAGGCTTCTTCAAACTAGCTCGAACCGACACCGCGACGCGACTTTTGTAGAAAATATTCCATGAAGCTTTCATAGAAATTGTTCTACAAAAGTCGTGTAGTACTGTAGCAGCCTGGATTCTGCATTTGTGTCCGAATGATGGCAATTGGCTTGTCCCCTATTTAATGGGACAGAAGGCCTCTACGTAATCATTCTTGAAAACACAGGCGTGATGGTTTTTTAAGTTGTTATCGAATCTGAAATGAAGGGAGTAGACCAAATGCGCCCCTGTCCTAGCTATGTATTTTATGAGATAGTGGAAAGTTAGTCCAAGTGAAATGACTTTAGTTAGCGATTTGTCGCCACACTGAACAAAATGGCGGGTTTTCGGTAAATTAAAGTTTATTATGATTGGTTTTTCTGATGAAGTTGAGTTTTTCTTGTTATAAAGAAGTTGGACAAGTTGTTTATTCGGTCTACATCTAGTCTATGTGAGATCAGAAAAACTAAAACAAACTTTTGGGGAATTGGGTATGTACTTTGTGTCTTTATTTTTGTTTTCGGGCTGCTGGTACTCTTTCTTACCGTGAGGGGTATGTGGCTAAGAAACTACCGCCGCACGGGTTGATAGATCATGTTAAAATACGTTTGCCGCAGTTGGTCCCTTAATAAGTGACTTACGCATGATTTTTAGACAAGACCCCGCTGTGCCTCAAAAAGAACATTAAGCCGTTGGTCCCGGCTGTAATTTGTCGATATTTGACAAACGTTATGGGTCGTCAGAAACTGGAAAGTCCAACTAACAGTCTTATCAAGAGGTATCGTATTACCCAGTAACTGGGTTGTGGAGATCAGCTAGGCAGTCGTTCTATGTAAAATACTGGTATTCAGCTGCGTCCGGTTAGACCGGAGGCTGACCCCAACAAAGTTGAGAAAAAGGAGACTGATGAAGGTATTCTTCGTCATTGTTTTTTTATTATTATACCTATAGTTTGAGCCCAGTAGGTGGCCACGTTGATTGATGTGTCAGTGGCACTATTTAGGTCATCTGAGGTGTAGGCGAATGGGCACCCCAGCAAGTGGGGTATGGCCTGATAAGAAGGACCGTACTTGTACTCGGTGTTGGATGGTATGTATGTACCTACCTTATACTGTCATATACGTAGTAAACACCCAAGTCACCTGGTGCGTAAGTCGAGCAGTGTTACGAGAGCGCACAGTAGTTACGTGCTGCCTCGAACACTTATAGAGTTAGATTTCAGAGAGACTCCTTTACAGTTTTCGCAAAGATGTGTGGTAATATGTAGTCGTTGCAGAGTAGAGGTTTCGGAGGCCTTCGGTCTTTTGAGAGGCTACTGTACCCCTTCCATGTGTAGATAGTGACCACCGGGTGGTTTTAGTGAGGTAAAAATCCCACACTCCCCGGTCTTATCACCAAAGACCTGGCGGTTTTTGAAGGTTTCCTGCAGAAAACAAAAAAATAAATAAAGTCAGTAGCAGCCCGGAGCCTGGATTTGTGACCGGTTGATGGCAATAGGGTCGCCCCCTATTACACTGGCGAAATGTGGGTAGGTATACTATAAGATATATACATCACTGCCTTACGGGGATTATAGTTGTGATGTTTTTATTATAAAATGAAAATATTAATATCCAACGTAGACAATCAAATCGAAACCACACAGGCCGTGACTCGGTTATTATAGAAAGTAATTGGGTACGTTGTTTTATACTTTTCCGCAGACATTGATACTGTCAGAACCATATTGTATGAGGATGGGAATTTATTCGAGATAATAGGGTAAGTCCGGGGAAGATGGCCCTACTAACTTTAATAAATAATTTTCGAGAAACTATGGTGCTTAAAACAATAATTTTAATCATCAACAAATCTTTTGTTGGTCAGGCGCAATCTTTTGTTGGACCTATAATCAACAAACAAAACTATATGTAAGAAATTTGAAAAAAAAAACTTACGATTCAGCCATCTGTGTCTGGACAGCCTCGAAGTTACTTTATCATCATCATCATCATCATCATCATTTCAGCCGAAAGACGTCCACTGCTGGACATAGGCCTCCCCCAAGCTTCGCCTCTTCGACCGTTTTTGTGCTTCCCGCATTCAGCGGATTCCTGCGGCCTTCAGAAGGTCATCGGTCCACCTGATAGGAGTGTGAAGTGACTTAACTGTGACATTTTTTAAACATCGTGTATTTGCAAACTTTTCTTTTTCTCAAAAAATCTCGTCCACACAAGTTCCTGACCGCAAGGCGAGGCGAATTGCATTGAAAGTATGCACTCACACACTTTGTTGGTTAGCAGTCTAGGGACAAACCCCTTGACTGCTAACCTAACCAACTGAGAAATAAAAGTCGCTGTTGGTCTGTGGATAAATGACCATACCGAGACTCCTTCGTGCCTCGGAAATCACTTTAAGGTGTTGGTCTCGGCTGTCATTTGTCTATTTTGACAGTCGTTACGGGTAGTCAGAAGCCCGAAAATCTGTCAACCAGTCTTAGCATGGGCTATCGTATTATCCAATAACTGGGTTGTGGAGGTCCGATATGTAGTCGCGCCATGTAAAATACTGGTATCCAATTATAAATAAATATCTATAAATAAATAAATATCTATAAATAAATAAATATCTTAGGACAACCAACACACCGTTATCTGATCCCAAACTAGGCAGAGCCTGTACTATGGCAACCAGACAACTGATAAACATACTTAAATATTTCTAAATACATACATATTATAGATAAATTACACTCAGACACGGAACAAATGATTGTGCTCATCACACAAAGATTTGTCCTGGGTGGGAATCAAACCCACGACCTCAGTCTTTGCAGTCAGGGTCACTAACCACTAGATTAACAGGCCAGTCAAATTAGACTGAAAGCTGACCCTACCATACTTTGGAAAAACGCTAGGCAGATGATTATGGTTAACAGTCATATTTTTTCCGACGGACTATCTCTCCCGTACAGCCATCTCCCCCGGACTTACCCAATATCTCGAATAATAATATTTCTGTGAAGTGGAGTGAAATAATTAGCTATTGTGTTCCTTACCCGCTTGCTGTGGTATTATGAAAAATAACAAACAACATCGACATTGAAATAGATTATTTTTACAATAATGGGCTGCCTTGTTTCACTAATATCTATGTAGCTATTATCGAGCTACATTATACAATTCTGTGTGGTCCCGGATGTAAAGAATAATACCATCCCGTTTCTTACCGTGGGTGTAGTAAGAGGAGACTAAGAGACTTACTAAAGAATGGGCAGCAGTGTTCTCTATGCACTTTACCACCATACTGCGATCGTCAACCCGCCTGCCAATCGTGGCAATTATGGCAAACTCCCCCTTTTTAGGGTTCCGTTGCCAAATGGCAAAAAACGGAACCCTTATAGATTCGCCATGTCTGTCTGTCTGTCTGTCTGTCTGTCCGAGTATGTCGCAGCCACTTTTCTCCGAAACTATAAGAGCTGTGCTATTGAAACTTGGTAAGTAGATGTATTCAGTGAACCGCATTAAGATTTTCACACAAAAATAGAAAAAAAACAATAATATTTGGGGTTCCCCATACATAGAACTGAAACTCAAAATTTTTTTTTTCATCAAACCCTTACGTGTGGGGTATCTATGGATAGGTCTTCAAAAATGATATTGAGGTTTCTAATATCATTTTTTTTTTAAAACAATAATATTTGGAGTTCCCCATACATAGAACTGAAACACAAAAAAAAAATTTCATCAAACCCTTACGTGTGGGGTATCTATGGATAGATCTTCAAAAATGAAATTGAGGTTTCTAATATCATTTTTTTCTAAACTGAATAGTTTGCGCGAGAGACACTTCCAAAGTGGTAAAATGTGTGTCCCCCCCCCCGTAACTTCTAAAATAAGGGAATGATAAAACTAAAAAAAATATATGATGTACATTACCATGAAAACTACCAACGAAAATTGGTTTGAACGAGATCTAGTTAGTAGTTTTTTTTTAATACGTCATAAATCGTAAACCACAATTTACCTTTCATTCAGTCAACACAAATATAAAAATTAAAAAAAAAAACATTTCATTTCATAAACGATGATGACGAATGATGATGATGATGACCTGCAGGTTTGTACGGAACCCTCGGTGCGCGAGTCCGACTCGCACTTGGCCGGTTTTTAGGGAAGGCCTTTGTCCAGCAGTGGACTTATATCGGATGTAATGATGATGATGGTAAATCAATTATTTGTATTATTAACGAACCTGTTAATAATACAGTCAAATTATCTCATAAATATTAATATCCATGTTGGTATATTGTAAAAGCTCTCGTGATGGCTGTCACACGATAAAATTTAATACTTCAATGCGTTGCCAGTGAAATGGATTAAACTGTTTCACACTTAATGCCTGCCAATGTAATTTACGATGGAAAATGTAATACCTAGATAATTGAATTGTGATCATAATTTTGCGAACTGAACACCTGGCCAATAACTGCACATATATAAACTCTAGCTTTTTTTGCCATGGGGGTAGTTAGGAAGCAAAGAACGCCACCTGCTACGATCCTTACTATACTCCTTACCTACCTACTCCTTTTGCTTCGTGTACAGACGCCAGCACGTCATCATCACCATCATTTCAGCTGTATGAAGTCCACAGCTGGACTTAGGCCTGCCGTAATTTGGGGGGCTTTGCCATAATCGCCACGGTTGGCAGGCGGGTTGGCGATCGCAGTATGGTGGTAAAATAAATGCACGTCAAGGTACCCAACGCAACTGTAAAATTCTCCTAATCAACCTTGAACCTAATTCTTTTGCGATAAAGTTGAAAATCTATTAAAGAAATTTGACAGATTGTAGTAGCACGATGTGCTGTCTGTACATACATCCGAACACCAATAATTCTCAAAATTAAAAACGTTTAAAATCTAGTCGTAGTCTCATCTCAGAGACAGTCAAATGTCAAAAAGTTGTCAAAAATGTTTGGAAACTCGAAATATTTTTGACAGATTGAGAGTGGAGATCAGACTGTGAACGTTCTTAAAGTTACGAGAGTCGAACTTTACGTACGTTACGAGAACGTTCTGTAAAGTACTCTGGTTATACACGCACACCGGCTGCGAGTAACTAACCCGAGGGGTAATTGTGTAAAACAGTAACAGTAGGATTGGTTTTCGTTTTGATGGTTCAGCAACGTTCATTGCGTTATTGATGTTGTTGAGCAGAATAATTTTTCAAACATATGAAGCAATGGATTAGCAACATTTTTCAACATTATTCCGATTCTGATTGATACTATTACTTTTACAGGTAGGTTTGTTAGCCATTCCTATAACAAAACAGTAGTAGTATGTACTACGTGGGTAACACTTAGAAAATAAAAAAGCCCTTCTTTACTTATGTAGTCAAATCTTAGAATGGAAACATACATTGCGCAGATTGTATTTTGGTTTCGGATTTATAACAACATGTTCATCTTTCATCACTGTTGACGATGTCATATAGAGCATTTGAGTCACCCACGTTATACGTTTTAAGCATAAAGCGGCACCAGTATAAATGATGGCGTTTTTGATCTTCCGTCAAATTATGAGGGATCCATCTAGTACAAAGCTTTCTGACGCCTAAATGTTCATGTAAGACATTTTGTACTTGACTCATACCAGCGCCTAAAAATGCTGGAATCTGTTGATATGTCACCCTTTTATCAGCTTTTATCACTAGCCGCTACGTTACCTTCAGTAGTCGCCGTAGTGGGACGTCTTTGAGATTCATCAGTGACCATGCTCCGACTACGGTCAAACTTATTAAACCAGTTGAAAACGCACGGAATGGGGCTTCGTCATGACTTCGTCATGAAATGCTAATCGAATTCTATCGTAATATTGTTGTTGGGTAAGACCGTAACGGAAGTCGTAAGAAATCAATGAGCGAAAACTTTTTCGACCCACGACACACATTTATTATAATTTCGCCAATTTATAAAAACAAATAACATACTATGAATTCAATAAACATCTACAGATTTTCAAAGAGTTCCTAATTCGAAATTTATATAAGTACATTTTTCGTCGGCTGCTTTTCTTACTGGCCTATTCTAAAATCTTTCCGAATGAACCCCGTATGTTGTTTTGCTACATTGCTTCTAAGCTTTTGGTAAAAGTATTTATAGGCCTGCACCTTAATTGCGAAACGCACAATTTATCAGAATCTGAATGGGATTGAAGATTATTTCTAAACCATTGCGTCATTTGTTCGAATAAATTGTCGGCTCAGCAACGTAAAATACACAATGAATGTTGTTTACCTATGAATTTTAAACCAATTCCTACCGATAAAAAATTCCGCAATTACCCCTCTGATATTAATTGGAACGAAAAAAATTACAAAATGTTTTACTTGAAAAAATGTGGTATGAATATTTTGTCTATTAAATACATACGGTACGGAAAAATATCAAGTCTTTATTACTTTGTATCTTGCGAATCTCACAATTTATATTGGAATTCTTTTCCACGTTTAGTTCACATCATTATGCATTTTCCTTTAAGCTCCACCCTTGTATTGCTTATTTAACTTCGTAATATTTCAAATTACTTAGTATCGCTAACAGAATACACGTAGAAAATACTAATTCCATGCAGAATATCTGATATAGAATTCTTATTACAAAAGCTTTTCTTCCGTACCTATCCGTTTTATGTTGGCCAGACTCCAGAAAAAAAAAACATTGTCAACTTACAATGCTAATTTTCTTGGTTCGAAATTCAAAGGGGTCCGTAACGGAGGGCCTTTTTTCGCGCGAATATCGATGGTAATAGTCGCCCTCGCTTTTAAAACGTAGAAATAAGTACGTTTTTTATTGCTCCTTATCTGAGTTGAGTATTCTTTTTTGAATATTTAATGTCAGTCTTTAAGGAAGTATTTTTACGAGGTAATAAGTTGACGATTAGACGGTTAGAAACTTATCGTCACCGCGTCGCTCGCGCTGACTGTACGTTTGTACAATAAATTTATGAATTCAAACGCATGCATTTTTTGTTTCTGTAAAGAGACTATAGAGCCTTCTCTTCCACACGCCATCTGTACAATGTATACAGTGCGCAGTGTTGCCCTACTTGTAACCATCGAACGAAATTCGAATCTACTTGTCCTATAAGTATCTGTTTTCACTGTCTTAAATTATCTTTGGCTGTCTTTCAGCCAACAAATATAAACCAAAATGCCAGCAATTTCTTTATTCTCAAATTATTTAGAAAATCCTCCTTACTTCTCAAGCAACAAGGTTTCCCGTGCCGCTAATGTCATTATTCAATTGTTTTACAAACAGGCACCTGTCTTAATAGCGAGGCACTCAAAGTTGCCACACATATTAATGTGTATATTGTAAGTGCACTATATTTAACTGGTAAGTAAGTGAATTAACAGCGGTCGCGGTGGCGCACCTTTAATCTTGTTAGAACAACACACTTTCTTGATGGCTGTGAACTAAGTGGTCTGGACTAGAAACTTGTCAAGTAAGGGACAGTTGTTTGAGTAGGTGGTATGGCATGAAAAGAAAGAAATAGATTTATTTATCTTAAAAACAAGGGCATATCAAAATATGGTTGACTCGAATAAAGAAATGAAAAATAAAGGTTTATATAAATAATGGAAAAAAAAGCGTGGGGTGCTTTTTAAAGTATTTTTTTATTGATATCTTTTCCATTATTTTCTACTCTTTAGTTTGGTTTTCTATGGAAGCGTGTTTTTTAGTTTTTTTTTACTATTATTTATTTTCTATTTTTTAGGGTATTTCAAATTTTGAGACGTATGTCAGCGTAGTTTGTGACGTATGTCAGCGTAGATTTCGAAGACAGTTTTTTTGCTATCCTGGTAACCCTGCCAAGGATAATGGTACAAATTTATGAAATTACAGTATTGTCAATAGAGTCGGTTACAAACAAACATACTAACATACATACAAGTGAAGCTAATATAAAGCGTGTAAAAACAAAAATGGGAAAGAAACGAAAATGAAAAACGAAAGACAAACTTCCGGAACTAAAGTAATTTTTCACTTTGAAGTATTTTTTGGAAGTCAGTTGTTCTTTAAATATCTTTTTATTTTCACTTTTCAGTTATACTACCTGCTTATGGGTTATTTCGTATACCTTCACTTGCAAAGGAAATAACAGTGGCAGGCGCGGGACATTGATTTAATTTCATCTACATATTTTGTGTACATATACAGGGTGTCCCAAAAGGTTACGTAGCTGGGAAGAGGGGGATAGGGGTGGTCACAAGGGTCACCAAAAAAATAAAAAAATAAATCCCCTCTGGATATTTAAAAATATAAATGGCATTTTTTTAAACTAAAAATTTTACACCTTGTGGGGTATTTTGCTAACTGTACCTACAAATATTGCAGTATTAAAAAAAAATGCTGTTATGTAATCGTCAATAACCCTTTATCAAATTGAAATAAAATAAAAAATACATATCGAACCAAGATTTTAAAGAAAATTAAGTTCTTGTCCAGTCAAGGACTTAGTAATTACGATTTCACTCAACTTCCTCCAAGTGTACTGAATAAAAAAAGATTATTTTTTTTATTTTTCTGGTGACCCTTGTGACCACCCCTATGACCCCCCTTCCCAGCTACGTAACCTTTTGGGACATCCTGTATAAACTACCTAGTTTGTGTAGCTGAATTTATCAATAACACAGTCTTTCTACTAAGGTAAGTAAAGATGATAATGCTGATGCTGACCAAAACACGAAGTGCTAACGTCTTCTGTCACTGCAGTTCCAAAGGTATTTAGCAAATCAGAGAAGAAGCAAGTAGCCCGCGAAATTAAAATTTTCTAACGTTTTTTGCAATTTGCAAGTCAGTGTCACGCTGTATTTTGAACAAAAAATGGTTTGCGACCGTAACCCGTTTTATAGAATTATTATTAGTACAATCATCAATCGCCATCAGATTTTAGGTTTCTGGTCACCGTAACGACTGTCAAAGTTTCACAAATGACAGTCAGGACCAACGATTGCGACAACGTGCTTTCCAAGGCACGGAGGGGTCTTGGTATGTTAAGATGGTCACCCATCCCCGGACCAACTGAGCCCGTGCAGCTGTTATTACTTAGCAACAAGCCCCTCTTTAAGCCTCCATATGTAAGTGACAATATTTATTTCATTCTTTCAAATAAGCCGGATAATGTGTTTTGCCTTTTTTCTCGTGAGGAGTTTTAGCGTAAATAACGAAGTTGTAAAAGTATCCGTGTGGTTTACGTCTAAGGGCCTGTGCTCACTGGCGGCACGACACCCCACCCATCGGCTACATGCTAGCGCGTTTTGGCGACACCGATGCTGCGGTGTCTTTACGCACGTTGCGCGTTTAACTTTTATTGAAATTTCTATTTTATTTTTATCCTAGTAGGTATCCTCCTAAAATTTTAATTGTAAAAGTTTGTCCGTCTGGATGTTTGGTTAGATGTTTTTTACTCAAATGAAATAAAATGAAATGTTTATTTCTGTAAGTAGATCTTATAAGAGACTTTTACACGCCAACAATTTTTTGGTCAATTTTTTTTTTTTTATCAGATTGGCGCGCCTTCTTAGCTGACTGTTCCCTGAGAAGAAACGCCGAAACAAACTCAGAGTTTATAGTCTCTTTTAAAGTTCAAACATTATATGAACTCAATCACGCAATATAACCAAGATGAACTCATAGGATACTTCTTATTCCGATAGTACGTTTCCGTTGGATAATTTTCTAATTCCACGCGGGCCAAGCCAGTGAGAAAACGGCTTCTGGCTAAAGCGAAAATTCCACTACACGAGTTATCGGGCCCTGGAAATCGTGTTTCCCTGCCTACCAGTTAGGGCGCGACTTATTTCACTACCGCTAGGACGCCCGATTTAGGGACCCTAACTCACTGTTTGCGATTACACTACCCTGTGCCTGCCGGCAGGGCCCGATAAATCGTATAATGGAATAATCGCTTAAGTAATAAGAGTCGCACGGGTTGATCGATCAAGTTAAGCTACGCTAGGTTGTTTACCGCGGTTCTTTATATTTCAAGCGCCCTCTGTGCCTCGGAGATCACGATAAGCCGTTGGTCCCGACTATTTTTCGTAGATCTTTGACAGTCGTGACGGGTCGTCACAAGCCCGAAAGTGACGGATGCGGTGCCCTGCGCGGGCAACGGGCGGCAGTGTACCCACAGAGTACTATTTTATAGCTGAAAAGTGTAACGCTGACCACTGTCACGGGTAGACGCTGACACTTTGCGCAAGCGCGGTACTAACATATTTTTTTGACTATATGGTTGAAGGGCACCGCATGTCGTTTCGTTCAGATTTATAGGGAATATTTATTTTTATTAAAAAAAGTATGATTATTTAAAAAAACTCAGAGAGAGAATTACTGATAGTTATATTACCTGTTTTTATAAAAAAAAGTCATGAAAATATCTTAAGTAGTTTGAAAGAAATTTCGTTTTTATATTTTGAGTAGACGTTACTTCCCGAATTTATTTCAGATAGTATTTAACTAAAATATTCATTGACAAAATTTATGTGTATGCGGTCTAGTTTCACGTATATTTTTTGCGTAACTAACATGCAGTATTTGAAAGCGTAGTAACAGATTTAAAAGTCACGAAAACCATGTATCATGTATCTGCCCCGTAACTAGAATATCATACCCAGGTTGCGGAGGTCAGACAGACAGTCGGTTTATGTAAATACTGGTATTAAGCTGCATCCTGTTAGGCAGATTTATTGATTCAGTAGTAGCTACTTACGACAATATTACTGTAAATTATTACATTTATTATTTTGTAATATTTATTCCCGTGCCTTGCCGCCAATGGGCGCAGGTCCTAAGAGATACTTGCCTTTCCAAGTTATTTCAAGTTTGTATGTTGGAAACTCACATTGCGCAAGTTTTCCCAGGAATGTGACAGGCGCCGCCTGAAAAGTTATGGGCGGCAGTCATTATTTTAGAAGGATATGCAACTTGGGTAATACCAAAGGTATGAAGTTGCCGAATACGGCAAAGTAAAAAGGAACTTATGATTTTGGGTATGTATGTTAATCTGTTCCCTTAAAACTTCTAAAAGATTTATCATAATTTGACAAATAAGGTATCCTTGGAAGAATCTTGATCGTCCGCTGGTATACCTACGTGACATCACATCAAATTGAATATGGCGCCTTCTAAATTACATAAAGTCATAAACTACAGCAAATTTTTAAAAAACTACAGGTGATTTTATCTTCTCATATGCTTCATATGAGAATATTTTCTTGTTTCATACTTTTAGAGCGTGATATTTCAGCAGTCGGGTTTTTGTTTTCGAACTTACTTTTATTTTGTTTTGGCAAATACTTCAGTTTTTAAGGCTAATTCTTTAAAAACTGAAGAGTTTCAACGTTTGTTGTAGACCGTAGGTAATTATTGAATATTTTAATTGTGGATAATTACAAAAAAAAACGTATAATTGGAGAACTAGTTGAAATATCGCAGTTTTATCGAATAAAAATGACATCTAGGGACGTGAGGGCGCAGAGACTGCCACTTCCTCACGCGCCCCGCCTCCTCCTTCGCGAGCATTACTGCTTCGCAGAAGGAGGTGACGGCTTCCCATGCCCTCTCGCTCCGTACCATGGCTCGCACCAGGGCCGGACGCGAGAGGAGGTGACAGGGTTAAGTGTGCTTTTTGAGATAATTGTTTAATTGATACCAAGCACTCCACGCTTTTAAAAATATTTTCTACATTTTATTTTGGTTTTCTATGAAAGCGTGTTTTTAATATCCTAGTGATCTTGACGAAAACAATGGCACATTTATTAAATGATAATATTATCAACGGTCTTTGATAAATGTGCACAGTTTCAAATGAATCCGACGTTTTGAAGGGGGTGAAAATCACATCCAAAGATTCTGTTACAAACATACATACCAAGCTAGTGAAAGCACGGTAAAAGGATTTTGTTGCTACCAACGACTGACCGTACATCGTACAAAAAACCTCTATTCTTTGTTTTATTTATTAAATAGAATTCAACCACTCAGAAATTAGTTTACACAGAATGCAGTTCTGCTTTTGCTGTTTGGCACACAAAGCCGCGGGAAAACCTTTTGTGATAGCTGGTGGTGCTGTTGGCGGGAACTTGTGGACCTAGCAAAGTTGAATTGCAACTATATGTCATAACTTTACCACCTGCCGGTGACTGCAGTTGTGAAGGAAGGAAATTGTGTACCAATGAGTTGTATTATGAGGTCAAATGTGGGTTAAATGTGTCGGGTGAAGACAATATCTATTGTGTTGTTGTTGTTTATGTGTATTTCCGAAGAACAGTACAGCCAAGTGGGAGAAAAGAGACTTTTATACAGGTAGGTTAGTAATAGAAGCTATAAGGCACTGGCCAAACGTTAACCACTGAGTTTTTGGTCGCACAGTTGGGCGTAGTACTGGTACAAGCCAAAAAAAATGTGTATTGGTAAAAAGACTTATTCAAAATAATTTCATAAATTAAAATAAATAATAATAATAATCGTAAAACAGGACAAAACATTTTTTCGTCACATAATTCTCTAAGCTAGTCGCTTCCTCGTCATGGTAAGATAGGAGCCCTATTTCGACAATAAAGGTTCGGTAGATGTGGGTCAATAGTAACCCAAAATCATTAATAAGTTTTATTGAAAGACGGTAATAACGAGGATGATTGAACCATGTCTAAGTTTTTTTGCTGTTTTATCAAGGGATTAGTATTTCTCTTCGAGACCAAATTAACTAATTATGTTTAGATTATTTTTTTCGGTTTAAACTTACGATCGGTCTTTTAGACTATGAGCAGATGAAATCGTTCTATTGGCATGTAGGGTGATGAAACTTCTAGTGAAGTTTGTATTATCTTTTCGAAGTCATTCTTCGGACTTACTGTTCTATTCGAAACATTTTATGAAAGATGCTCTCAAATTCTACATAGTCAATGCCATTTCTACTTATCCAATTACAATACAAACCGCTGATGTCTTCATCTTTCACAATTGTATCCTACTAATACACACGGCACACAGGCGGACATGGCGGACACAGCTCTCAGTAGCCGCAGGCATCAGATGTCAGTGCACAAAGCAGTCACGGGTCGCTGCGATCCGCTGCGTATCGCTGCGTGCCCGCTGCGGTCCGCATTGTGTCAGGTTGATGCACTCGGTTGTCTCGGTGCAACGGTCTACATGTACTAAAGTATACGGTACAAGACTTTAGAATAATTCATGTGAGACGACAGTTACGAGTTCGTGTGGTCTATTCAACAAGTCGTTGAATAAGTCCTGTCTGTTGGGGATGTTATAAATAAATTTCATGTTTATTAGGTTAAGTTTGTATAAATTTTGTCACGCTAGAAATAAAATTTACTAAAATAGTTTAGGAGTTCTGCTCTACTAAATATCTGTATTTAAAAATATCTTGTCATTCGAATTATAATATTAGTCGTATCTCTGCGTTGACGTTGTAGTGGGGCTTGCGCGATCTTGAACTCTAGGTATGTACCGGTAGAATTTACTTTTGCCGAAACAGGTCTATGGAGAGAAGACAGACCAAGAGAGCTACATGAATTGACCAGCATGACATGAATTGATAACAATCCGAGTATATAAATCGTTGATTAGGCAACGGCCATAGTCCTTCCATAGTTCTTGGTAGATCCACTTTAGCCACCCAAACCCATAGTCCAATAACTTTTGTTTTCCATTACCTACAATAGTCCTACACCAACCGGGTATTTTCCTTGTTCCAATAGTCATAAAAAACATACTAAACACATCGAAGGTGTCCGTAATAGCGATGAATTCCAAAGGGTTCTGGGTTTCCATATGAAATCTGCACTGGCGTCTTTTTTGACATTGGTGCCATAATTATGTTGCTAGTTGTTGAAAAAAATTTTGGGCCAATTATCAAACCCCTACCTTCTTTAGTTTTTGAAAAATAAGGGTTTCAACCTCAAACTTGAATGTTTTTTTTCTACGAAACTACAATAGATTTTAAAATGAAACCAACACGACATGAAAGCTACTTAATAGATTTACATTTCACATTTTTCTCATAATTTTTTAACCACCTATAGGGCAGAACCAAATTTGTTTTAAAAATTAAGGGTGGTTTTTCGTGGCCATTTTTCGAGGTACACCGACCAAATAAATTACATAAATTACGTATGTATCCAACTATAATACATAACAATTACATAGATGTGTCATAGGTGGAACATAATAGGTTGGGGTAAAAGTTTCTTCGCATTTTTTTAGAAAATTCAAAACATGTTTAATAAAGTTTATTTACATTTAACTAAAGTATGTAGGTACCATTTTGTTCGATAACTTTTTGCCATCTTGTAGGTAGGGACATAATCCCATTGCTATAGAAATTTTGGTTACTAAATCTGTGTTACCAAGAAATAAATTACAATTTCTATAGTAGCTACTGAAATCATAAGCAAACATTTATTCAAATTCTAAAAATAGCACTTTATGGACGTAAAAAAGTTACAAAAGAGAACCTTCAGAATGCCCGCCACCCAACACCCAGTCTTTGAAAGAACATTAAACGCCTTTGGCACAGTCAGATGCTACCGTTTATTACCCAATAAGTCTAGAATTATAACCCCATTTCACAAATATAGATATTCATGACGCGAGTTTGAATACCTCGGATATTGCATTGCTGACAGGTGCGCGTTCGTTTGACATACGACGCATACTGATTACGTACTGAACTGACGTATTCAGACAAGAATGTGGACGAATCGATAGCTTGAGGACAAGAAGTACAGCCGTATCTCAAGTTATAACAGCATTTTACAACAATGTTTTTCTGTAGGGTAAAGTTTACTTACACTTGGCAGGTACTTACTAATTTCCATAGATTTTTTCTGTCACGCAAAGACATTTCTTTGGCTGACCGCATACGTACGATTCTGATCAGGTTTCCTGTTAAAGAATTCCGTGAGACTTGCGCAAGTACACTGCCAGTAGGTAGAGCGGCACTTTCTTGTTTATTGTTTTTTTTTTTTTTATGTGAAGCAAGCATTCAGGTCTCTAAATCAGGAATTCTGATCAGGAAACCGTACGTATGCGGCCGGCATTTTACTGGTGTATAGAAGTAGTAATTATAATACTACCTACCCACTGTTCTGCTCCCTTTTCTTTCTTTCTGCCACAAAATAGTATTTTGTCAAGAAAAAGCTAAAGAATATGGAAGTGCTACGAAAAAAAATACATTTGGGTATAGATATTGCCCTCTAGTACAGGCAATTGCACATCCACTGCAATTGTTTTATCATGAATCCTGCAGCAGAGAGCAGAATGAAAAATGAATCTTTAATTCTCTTGGATTTCTAACTGGACAGTGAATAAGTAAGAATATTTTGCTACTACATCATTAAATATGGAAAACAAGATGAAGTATTCAAATGTTAATTAATTTTGTGCGACTCGCCTTCAATGTAATTAATTATGACTGAAGAAAGCAAAAGTTTAATTTTATACAGGACAATCTAAGTTTTGTCACAAAAAAAAAACATGCTTTCAAGATTGTAAACTTCATTAATACAAAGCGTATTAAATCCAACTTTTCTCGTTTGTAGTAATACATAAATTAAGTTAGGAACATGACAGGTTCCCTGAACAGTCTGTACAGTCTGCGTCAATAATATCAGGACGAACAGACTGTTCAAAACGACCTAAACAACTATGAAAAATAAACATTAACAGATATAAGTCTACAAATTCTACAGAATTGGTAAATATTTCAAAATTTGCGCATCACAGAAATTTAAAATATTATTACAATCTACAAGTCACCACAATATATAAAAAACTAAAAAAAAAAAATAACAACCGACTTCCTTAAAAAAACACTAGAAAGTGAAAAATAACTTTAATTTCGGAAGTCGGTGTCTTATGATCTGGATTTAAAGTTTTTTTGCCACCGAATTCCGAAATTAAAGTTATTTTTTACTTTGTAGTATTTGTTTAAGGAATTCGGTTGTTATTTTTTTATTAACTTTTTAGTTATGGTATCTAATCTAATCGCGTTAATCGTCCATTTGTAGCGCATATAGTTAATGCAAATTTAAAACATACGGTTTTCACATGGATCCCATTGTCACAATGGAACCAAATGGACCACACGGGAAGCACCAACTTTCAAATAAAAAAAGAATCATCATAATCGGTTCACCCAGTCAAAAGTTATTATGAGATAACAAACAAAAAAAAAATACTGTCGAATTGAGAACCTCCTCCTTTTTTTGAAGTCGGTTAAAAAATAAGTACCTGTATTGGGTTATTAAAGAACAAAATCAAAATATTTCACACAAACCTACATAGGGCACGTATGAAACGTAAAAAGCTTGCTGCATGGTTCCAATTGGTCGTTTCCTACGAAAAAGCACGGAAAGCAACTCCACGGTTACTCATTTAAAAATAAGCTTATACAATGTTTCCAAATTAAAGTGTTAATAGGTATGGGAGGACAGTGTATCAAATGGTCTGCTCCATATGTGTGGAGCATATACAGTGACTACAAACCTTTTACCAAAACATAGCATGATTAAGCTAAAATTTCCAATGAATTTTCACAAAGCCGCTTATAAAGCTGACCAAATTCAACAGTAACTGTTCACTGAATAGTACGATGAAATTTAGCGTTAGTTAGATACAAATACAAAGTCCGTCTAACTCCACTGTTTAACCACAAGCCAAGAGTTCTAGTTATCAAAATTAACGTCGAACTGAACATAACTGAATCTAAGTAAACTGCAGCTTATTGAGCATCGTCCGGCAAAATTGTAGCGTTAAATGAAGCGGGAATAGCAAATGAGAAATAGATGTACTTTGCAATAGAAATGCTGGAACGATTTTGCTACGTTCATATTTGAAAATGTACGGATATTCTCATTGGGTGAACATTGAGTATCTGTTCGTGATAGCTATTACAAAATGTTGGATATCTGAGACTAGCCTTTTTCCAGCTTTGGTGAGGTCGGCTTCCAGTCTAACCGTAAGCAGCTGATCAGCAGTATAACTATTCTTATTTGTATTCGTGACTTCTTCTTCTTCATCTTCTTCTTTTTTTAAATCATTATTTCAGTCGAAAGACGTCCTTTGCTGAATATAGGCCTCCTCCAATTTGAGGAGTTGGCCATAATCGCCACGCTTGGCGGGCGGGTTGGCGATCGCAGTATGGTTATAAAATGCATAGGGAACTGCTCATTCTCTAGTCTTAGAAAATCGTTACTTAATCATTCACTAGTCTTTATCCAAATTTATTTGGGGTCAGCCCAAGAGTAATCCATTCCTGTACATGTACCTGTGTACCGAAATAATCATGAACATGTCAATATTTTTTGTTTTAAACGCAGCTAGTTTGATAAATTAATATCGCGATATATTTGCAAAATTGAGTACCTACTTAATCCAAAGTATGAAACCTTTCGATAAGATATTGGTGTCAATATCTTTAGAAACTTTTATTCTTAGGGCATAGAACCAGTATCACTCACGTAAGAACACGAGTACATTATTTTTATTGAATTCTCGAAGGTAACTCGAATATTCGTAGTCTGAATGAGTGTCCAAATCATATTGCCTGGAACGGGTGAAACTCTCTCGAATAGAAATGACGTTAGAATACATAAGGAGTCGCTTTTACGATGTTCAACTGAACGAATACTGTAAAATAGAGATAATTTTGACTTGGTTTTCTATGCTAGCGGAAAATCCGTACGAAATTATTGGAAAATTGGGGTGCTGGTCAGTGCGAAATTTGCCTTTAGCTGTAACAATTTAGCATGGCAATAACTCGGGTCGACGGCGCGTAGTGTTCCACGCGCGCCTCAAAGAGATTTCAGAACTGAAGGGGTCTGCCAGGACCGATGCCCGCCAGGGTCGCGAGATTGATCGAAAGAGATACCGTGACCCTAGCACATGGGCAACTGAAGGAACTCGGGTGGGTTTTAGTCAGTAAAAGTTTGACACGCCCTCCCGCTCCGCCCAGAGCGGGAGAAGTCATTTAATGATTTCCCATCCAAAAATAAAATACATGGTGATAACGGTTATTAACCCACCAACATTTGCATACATAACATCACGCCATGTTTCCCTAAATGGTTAAGCAGAGGTTAACCTATAGCACACCCACATTTCGCCAATAATGTTTAAGCCCATGAAACAAGGGGGTAAGCTTATTGTCATCAGTCGCTCACAAATTCTGACTATGAGCTGCTACTGAGACATTCCAGATAGAAAAACTCAATAATACTTTGCTCAGCACCACCGCTTGCCACCACTAGACCAATGAGGCAGTCTGTTTCCAGCATTTTTTTGCTTCAAAACTCCATTTGTCTGTCATCCTTTTTTTTTTTTGGATGGGAAATCATCAAAAGACTTCTCCCGCTCTGGGCGGAGCGGGAGGGCATGTCAAACTTTTACTGACTAAAACCCACCCGTGTTCCTTCAGTTGCCCATGTGCCAGGGTCACGGTATCTCTTTCGAACAATCTCGCGGCCCTGGCAGGCATCGGTCCTAGCAGACCCCTTCAGTTTTGCTGACATCTCTTTGAGGCGCGCGTTTGTCATCCTTACCTTGCCATCTCTCGGAAACCATTCTGTAAGGGTTTTCCTCTCCCCAAGTGGCCAAGCGTCCTGCCCTCCTTTATTTTAGAGCTACAATCAGTGCAACATCTATATGTGTAATAAATACCACTTCACAATAGGTATCATAATTCAGCAACAATTTGGTTTTCCAGGCATAACATGGGACTTAAACTTAACAGGCAATACGAAAGATACTACTAGCAACAATTCTGTGAAGTGTTAAGTGCGTTCAAAGGGACGTCCTGGAACTGTGTAGGGAGTGGTACCACCCAAAAGCCGTCGACTACCGAGAACCCGCCGCGCTCCGTGAGTACATACCTCTTCCTTCCATACCTCTCTTATCCACTTTTCCTGGTGATTGTGCACGACTGAAGGCTCGCCTATGGCCACAGTCCCCTCGAAATATTAACAGATACACTACCCATTACTTTGGGGAAACAAGGCATTCTGTTATGAGGTGAATGCTTTAACCAGCCCGCGAAATTCAAAATTTCTTACGTTTTTTGCAATTCACAGGCCAGTGCTAGGTTGTATGTTGATTAAAATATTATTCGCGGCTGTAAGACGTATGTAATTACAGAATTATAATCATCAAAATCGCCAATACAACCCTCCAAGTTCATAAAGGCCTAGGAACAAAAAAAAAAAAAAACAGAAAAAGTCATTCCTACAGCTTTATGAACTTAGAGCGTTGTATTGATGATTTTGATGATTATAATTCTGTAACTACATATGTCTTACAGGCGCGAATAATATTTTAATCAACATACAACCTAGCACTGGCCTGCAAATTGCAAAAAACGTAAGAAAATTTGAATTTCGCGGGCTGGTTGAAGCATTCACCTTAAGTCGCAAGGAAAGGAAGTGCGCCCCGGGTATGATATTGTAGTCTTCAGGAAAACGATCAAGTTAACGGATGTGATATAAAAATGCTTGTGGCGGTATTAATATTGAATAACGAGCAATAATTGCTATTTCAGTAACAAGGTACAGCGCTATTTTATGAGAAAACTATATTTTGGTTGTTATGAAGACTATTAAAAGTGAAACGTTTACTGAGGAACTTACGTAACCTTCAATACGTTGTTGAAGGTCAGTGAATACGAAACTTTTACAATACAGATACTTTTACAAACTAATCGTTTTAGTTTCAAGTGGCCGTTACTAAAGAAGGAAATAGTAGTAGGTACAGACCCTACCATAATATCATATCATAAATGTGGAAGTTTGTATGTTTGGATGATTTTTACTCAATTACGCAAAAATGGCTAAAAGGATTGAATATGGCAAATAGATAGGTCATATGGATTATGACATAGGATACTTTTTATCTCAGTAGTACGTCCCGGGGGATAATTTCGGATCTCCACGCGGGCGAAGCCGCAGGCAAAAGCTAGTAATATCATGGATGTGAAAGTTTGTATGTTCTGATGGTCAGATGTTTGTTACTGAATTACGCAAAAATGTAGAATCATTTTTTAACCCTTTTTTATGGTATAATTTTAGACCTCCACGCGGGTAAAACCGCTAGCTGGTATAGCTACCACCTAATATTCTTTTGATTACGACGGCACTCCTATTTAGGTGTTGCAGTGTAATCTGGACAGCTAAAAAAGGGCCTAGATAACTACAAAAATCTGAATAACGGTTTCTGAAACAGTTTTAAATCTGTCAAAATGCCTCTTAAGCTGTTGTGATTGCTCCAAATTGAGCTGCCAAAAAAAAAAAACCATTGACCACCGATGAGGAATTTGGGGTAATGACTTCATAAATTAATGTTACTAGGTACTGCTTAATTAACGCGACCCAATCTAAAGTGGTCAAAACTTCGTTAACACGACTTTATTGGGACCATAATGGCCCAAGGGACACGAGACCGGAAACTTTGTCTTAGTCGACATACACATGGACGTAATGAAAACGCGACGGGACTTTTAGCGCACTGAATGTTCAAAACACAGCGCCGAGGTTTGAAAATCGAACTGTGTGATTTTTCGACGCGTTGAGGGCTCTGTTGGAATTATCAATGTTCGGTTCAACACCGAGAGTTTAAAATTCAGTGCACGATAGAATCCTACCGCGATATGTGGTCTGAAAATCGAACTGTGTGATTTTTCGACGCGTTGAGGGCTCTGTTGTATTCTCAATGCTTGTTTCAACACCGAGAGTTTAAAATTCAGTACACGATAGAATCTTACCGCGATATGAGGTTTGAAAATCGAACTGCGTGATTTTTCGACCCGTCGAGGGCTCTGTTGGATTATCAATGCTCGGCTCAACACTGAGAGTTTAAAATCTAGTGCAAGATAGAATCTCATCGCGATATATTTACGTCTGTGTGTTCATAAAGTTAATGTAAAGCAACACAACGATACAACGCGATGATTTATCACCCGCCCGTTCATTAGCAAGTCTAGGGTGCGGACTACGGACAGAACTCATTCATTAATACTTTTAGCTTCCAGGGTTCCGCAGTACCTACAAGACAAAGTCCCTTGTAAGGTTTCATAAAACAACAGGCATATTTTCGTACCGATATTTTTTTTGTAGAGTAATTTAAACCTTCGTTGTCGCAAAATACGCAGATCATGAGTAGGTCCTGGCCAAAACAGTTGAAACAGGAAAAACCAAGGAACTTATATCCAACCATTTAAAATAAAATAGATTTGGTTTTAATTTTAAAAGGCATCTTTACACTTTTTTAGGTTTTACTGCCAGTTCGTTGGTTTAAAGCAATAAATACTTTTTGGACCTTTATAATGAATTAAAAACGACCTTTATAATGTTAAGTTTTTTCCCTATAATTTCAATAATTCAAATTCAAAGTGTTTATTACGATTTAACAAATGATAGACAATTCCAATCTTTACGGAATTGATCTGTCAGAAAGATGAAGTTATGTAGCTGTCCAGTCTAAAGCGTGGGCGTTGTTTATGTGTATAAACGTATAGTCCAATTCAGTGTTCCTACATACGTACATTTCCCAAATATACATGAAAAGTTTTTAACCAGAGCGCAAATTTTAACAAACTAGCTTCTGCCCGCGACTTTGTCCGCGTTAAATTTCTTGTTCCCTCAACACTTCCCGTCGCGTCAAATCGCCTAGCCGTGCGATTTTCCCCGTTTTTGCAACATTTTTCACTACTGCTCCACTCCTTTTAGTTGTAGAGTGATGTTATATAGCTTATAGCCTTTCTCAATAAATAGGCTACTCAACACAAAAACAATTTTTCAATTCGGACCAGTAGTTCCTGAGATTAGCGCGTTCAATCAAACAAACAAACAACCAAACTCTTCAGCTTTATAATATTATAGTATAGAATAAACTTAAACGAGTTATACCATGCAATTTTTATTTTGATATATCTTAGTATAAAAAAATTAAGTTATCGTTAACGAAAGATGTTTATTTTGAAACTGGTTTTTATGGTAAATTGTGCGTAGCGCCGGCACGGCGCGGCGGCAAAGGCGAACGACCGAGCGTAGTTACAAGTACCTATCAGCTGTTTGATCGGTTAAAAGTTCGAAGTACCTACGCCGGCGCGCGGTTACTGACCTATTCCTAATGTCGATATCATATTACGAAATATGTAGGGTGTGCACAGTTTACTGATTTAAGGTCGGATAAAAATTAAAAAAAAAGTGTTGAAAAAATAGTTGAAATGTGATCTATTACTGTTACTGAACCACCAAAACACATTTGCGCACTGGTTAAAAAATTTTCCTGTATAAGTAACCGGAGTTGTCAGATAGCTCGAGTTTAGTAAAAAAACCGATGAATGTAAACAAATGAAATTTAATTTGGTCTATAAACTTTTTGTTTTCTATTAAACAAACTTATTTTTATTTAAATCGAAAACATCCATTTGTTTCTTACTAAACTTCAACTATGTTTGACGACCCTGGTTACTTGTCTCGTGTGACCGTACATAGGTAATTATAATGATACCTTCAGGCTATGAAACCTTGCTTAGAACATTTTGTGCAATATTTTTATAATTGCCTTTTTCGCGACCTACCTCTGTGGCGAATGGCGGTTGCAAGTAGAAATTTAGATTTGTCCGGAGTAAGGTCAACGTTATGAGTTATTCAAAAGCACGTTGTACGTAACTGTACCTCACTGTACACACGGCTACATATCAAGCTATGCATTTCCAGTATAAACTGACCTCACATTGTATGGGATTTCCGTATAATGAGAGGTAAGCTCAAACTGGACATGTAAAAATGTACCTCGTATGCGACCCATCTCTTTGATTAAATGTGGAGGTTTGAACCTTCGTAAAACTGAGCTGTAAACATACTTTATTTAGTAAGTAATAGATTTGTTTGAAAGCAGGAAATGTAGGTCCGATAAAAATGCTATAAACAAGCGCATTAACAAAATCATCCTTATATGGGCACATCTCCGAATTAGGACCTCTATGTGGCGTACCTGCTGACAAAATAAATGATTTTGCTTTTAATTCCCTTAATGTTACTACCTTATCACAGCAGCCGCATGCACAGCGACCGCTGGGCAATAGTCTCCACACAGTGAGTGCCTGGGGATGGACGGCCCAAGGAGAGGTGTCGAGACGACTTAGACGCGTACTGCAAGGATTGGATCAAGATGGCCCACGAAAAGGAGGACTGGAAGGATTTGGGGGAGGCCTTTACTCAGCAGTAGGACAGCGTGGCTAACAAAAAAAAATGTTACTACCAGTGGTGTGCATTGCAAATAGGCATATAAGCAGTACCTACCTCGCAAAATCACTATAAGTCTGTCAATTATATTTTAATGTGTCACGAAATTATTAAGAAACCAACTAAATTAAAAAGGAACCCGTATTTGTCTGCCTAGACAATAACAGGCGTCCTAGTGCCTACCTATACACTAAAGCAATGCACACCACTGGTTAATACATATTGCTTACGAATTTTAAAACCCCTATAACGTTACACGATTTTTAGGGTCAGATATTAATGTTAGAGGGATGTTTTTAATAGGTACACCTATTAAAAACATCCCTAACATAAATATTATATTTACTCAGTATTATTTTCACTCTACTATATATTTACTCCTTTTCTCTTATTTGAAAGGATCCCTGCATATCGCGTATTGTAAAAATGCTTTTATACCTATATTATGTTTCCGTTTTAGTAGCAGGATAGTCGTTATATAAATACAAACGGAAATCCGCAAACAGTCTAAAGACGCACACGTGTGGACATCCGCCGGAGATGATAAGATATAATATCGAGATGTTACCTATATCTAATAAAATTAATAGATAATAGTAGTCTATGAAGATCAATCTGAATGGCGTGCGGTTGGAGAGGCCCATGCAGCCTAGGCCTAGCAGTGGACTGCTATTAGGCTGATGATGATGATGATGAGTACTCTATGATGAAAGTTATTACAGCTAATTACAATTATTTATGGGAATTTTGGAGATTTTGGAGTTTACTCCTTAAGAATCTATTTTCTTATATAAACCCGGGGTATGAAAATTTATGGGGAGTAAAATCAAACTTTTTCCGTTACGATATGCGCTACGTTACGTTATGCGTTATGTTATGTTTATTTATTTATTTATTTAAGGATCGCCAACAAATGTTACATTCAAAAATTTCACAGATTAGATTATAGGAATATAACATACACTAAATGCACATTCAATTATAGGCAACCACAGCTTGCACATTGTAATTAAAAATAAGTAAACATACATCAAGACCGTTTAGATAAGATCAAATAGTAAATAATCGAACAAAAATTAATCAAACATTCATAAAATCAAATAATAATAAAGACAATTACATAATAATTAACTAAAATACGAATAAAATCATTAAATAACTTAAACTAAGATACTAATTTAATTTAATAAAATCACAATAAGATAGGTTAAAATACAATTTGAAAACAATGTCTCTAGATATATCTTTAAAACATCATAAAATCATAGTGTGGTTAGCTAAATTAGGATATAAAAAAAATTGCACTCCGGGAGTGCCGGCAGAAGTGAAAACTTGATTATTAACGTTGAGCATGTTTGATATTTTGGAATGGTTAGGGAATAATTTGTTGTTCAATTTCCATATTTTAAGCACTTTATATTCACGAATTTTACGAATACACAACAATGTGATCACTACACAGACGGTCGAGCCATCAGCTGTCACCATCCATGGATGCGCGTGGCACGCTGTAACATAGACGAACATTCGCGCAAGCGCCCTGCGCCGCCTAAACGAAACAGTAGGCCCAGGCATACATTTTCGCCGCGCCGTAGAGAGGGGATAGCTGTCTACTCTCCATCCGTCCTACGCTTTTTCGATCAGGTCACGTGTCCTGACGCGAGTTTAAGATTTTATACCCATTACAGAAAAAGTGCTCAACGCCGCTAAAGAAGTTTTCACTTCAAAAAAAAAACAATCAGATAAGATCATTTAGCAACTAACACTAACGCAATCAAAAACCCTGGGCTGAAAAGTAAGAATTTAGTTTATTTTTAAACATTTTCACGTTGTCATGATAAATGTCGAGCTCCGCCATCATCTGTATATTTTATAATCGTTCATAAGGAATAAACTCCAGGCGTGCGTCAGAGCTGACACACACAATTTTTTTATGTGTTCGGCTCTATATTGCGGCATTAAGTCCGCCTTTGTACCTTTTTGTGAGCGAGAAGTTTAAATAAATAAATATTGATATTGTTTTGTTGATCACTACAATGGTAAGGAAAAAATAGATCAAACACAATCACGCATGATGAAAGTAGTTTTTTATTACGAATATCGTCCAAAAAGTAATAATAATAATTTTGAGACCAACCAACTGGCTGAAAAGCGTAAAAAAAAAACTGTAAACTGCCTTTAAAAAATTAAAAAAAGACTTTTTCTTTTATTCAACTATTTTGGCCTGCACATAAAATTGATAGACATATTTTATGACAACGAAGATTTTATTCTAAAAAAATAATTATGCTAGATGTTTTAACACTCTATTTTCAAAAAAACCTTTTAAAACCAATAGTAGTAATATAAAATAATTACTGGTATCTTACATTTTTATTCGTACTAATTTTTTTCCTGCTTTGTATCTGTATACCTATAGTTCATATTTTAGTTTTATCTTTTACCCTCGTTGGGTGCTGACTGAGTATAATAACACTCACTTGAGTGATACTTTTAATAAAAAATTTGGACTACAGTTTTTTTTTCTACAGATACTTTGTACTAAAACAACGTGGGCAAGCGAAGTGATTTTACATGTTGCTTCTGTAAACAAATAAACTTAAACATCTAGTCAGCCATTTCCACAGACTCTAAACTTAATCGTTAACTCTGCAGATTTTACATCTGTAGGTACTTGACCTTTTCACCGGTACGCCAAAAAGCCATTGTACTGACCGCGTATAATAATACGCCAAAAGGGACTGCGTGTTATTATTTCATATAGTAGGATGCCTTTCATACGTAGGATATTGTTGAATGAAAAACCAAATTCAAATGAACAGTTTCCATTTTTAGGGTTCCGTTGCCAAATGGCAAAAAACGGAACCCTTATAGATTCGTCATGTCTGTGTGTCTGTCTGTCTGTTCGAGTATGTCACAGCCACTTTTTTCCGAAACTATAAGAGCTATGCTGTTGAAACTTCATAAGTAGATGTATTCTGTGAACTGCATTAAGATTTTGACACAAAAATAGAAAAAAAACCAATAATATTTGGGGTTCCCCATACATAGACCTGAAACTCAAAAAATTTTTTTTCATCAAACCCATACGTGTGGGGTATCTATGGATAGGTCTTCAAAAATGATATTGAGGTTTCTAATATCATTTTTTTCTAAACCGAATAGTTTGCGCGAGAGACACTTCCAAAGTGGTAAAATGTGTCCCCCCCCCCCCTGTAACTTCTAAAATAAGGGAATGATAAAACTAAAAAAAACATATGATAAACTTCCACCGAAAATTGGTTTGAACGAGATCTAGTAAGTAGTTTTTTTTTAATACGTCATAAATCGTAAACCACAACTTACCTTTCATTCAGTCAACTCAAATATAAAAAAATAAAAAACATTTAATTTCATAAACATAAACCTTATGCATAAACCGTGAAATACCTGCAGGTTTGTACGGAACCCTCGGTGCGCGAGTCCGACTCGCACTTGGCCGGTTTTATATTTGGAATAGAATTCAAATCTGCGGCTATCGGTTTATTTTTATTACTCGGTTATTGTATTGTTTCAAATGCGGATTTAATTAAATTTGTTTTGGGCCTATTTCCATTGAATTACATTCTGGAAAGTAATTGTTAATGGAGCTAACTCAGTAAATAAATTGGTATTGAATGAAAGCTTTTAAATAAACCGTTTTATCGGGATTAAATCTTTTGGTAGGATAATTTTTGAGCAAACTTTTTGCTGTTGATTGTATGAATTAGAATGTTGAATTACAATCTGAAAGTAACTGTCCGGAAAAGGCCTAAATCTGTTAATAATGCTGATATTAAATGAAAGTTCTAAAATAAACCCTTTTGTTGGTGGAAAACTTTTTGTTGATCTGTGTAGCTAATCGCTGTTCATGGATCTTTTGACATTCAATCGACGTTAATAAGGGGCGCTGTTTTTTATTTACTTATTTTTTAATTTTCTGTTGGTAAGAATTTGTCTATGATATTTGAGCAATTGTATTGTGAAGTATGTACTCACATGTCTACGATATTTGAGTAATTGTTGTATTTTGAAGTTCTCAATAATCGTAGACAAATCGGCGGCGTGTGAGCTACCCGCGTCATAATGTAACCATTTTATAAATATTAGAAACTACTTTTACCACCGGCTTCGCCCGCGTCGATTTCGGAAATTATCCCACATATTACCGGGATAAACGGTATCCTATGTGATAATCCAGGTTATATATAGGTTATAGGGGCGAGTCTATTGCCATCAACCAGGTACAAATCCGAACTCCGGGCTGTTACTGAAAGAGTCCATATATACACTATAGTCTAGATAACACTGCCTGACCTGGGATTCGAAACCAGGACCTCGTGTGCACACAGCGCAAATTGAATTGAAGGTCCGCGAGAACCGATGTCTGTCAGGATCGCAGATTTTTTTGAAAGTTACCGTGGCCCTGGCACAGGCAACTGAAGGAACACGGGTGGATTTTAGGCAGTAAAAGTCTGACACGCTTTTCCGCTCCTCCTAGAGCGGGTGACGTAATTTGAAGATTTCCCACTGAAAATTTGGAAAAAATAACATAATGTGGTTATTATTAGCTTGGTTATTAAAGAATTTCTATACTATATAGAAATCTCATTGAGATTGCTGTATACCCTCTAGATAAGAGATCACAAAACCTCTGATGTTTGGTGTTATTTTTTGCACAAAACAGTCATCGATTCAATCGAATAAAACCAAATGATATTCCCAATTGAATCCAATTGTAATCAAACGGTACACAATACAGATCGAACAAATTGTGTGGAACTTTATTTGTATTGTTCACACCGTCCTCTCATTTTATTTTGATGGTCTGCAATAGGTACATAAACTTGTACTGTTGAAAAGAGCCAACACTCACTGTACGGGCCAGATTCAATTTCGAAAGTAAACATCGGTGGACGTTGTCGTTAGGTCGTTTTCACACGAGTGAACTCACGAGTAGAGCAAATTATATACCTACCTGATGTTGAGTTTGCTATAGACATTTCAAGTATCTATTTTAAAAACAAAAACTTTGTATATCCAATTGATGAGCTTGATTTCTAAAACTAAGTCAAGTCTTTTCATCGCCTATCCCGTAATGTTTGAAGACCAAGGTCTTCAACCAGTGCGTCCTACCCGTTTTGACATACGGTGCCGAAACGTGGAGATTGACAGTTGGGCTGGTTCAAAAATTGAAGGTCG
Organism: Aporophyla nigra; assembly: GCA_947507805.1. NCBI lineage: Eukaryota > Metazoa > Arthropoda > Insecta > Lepidoptera > Noctuidae > Aporophyla > Aporophyla nigra. Next base: position 7,871,748 of record OX382305.1, read on the forward strand.
CTCAGCGCGCCTAGGAGCGGGCTATGCTCGGCGTTACTTTGAAGGATAAAATCGGGAATAAAAGTGGCAAGCGTACTGTGAGGCCATTTTTTGTGGGTGACGTCTCCGACTCTGGGTGGAGCGGAAGGGCGTGTCAAACTTTTACTGACTAAAAAACCCACCCGTGTTCCTTCAGTTGCCCATATGCCAGGACCACGGTACCTCTTTCGAACTAATCTCGCGGCCCTGGCAGGCATTCCCTTTCAGTTTGCTGAAATCTCTTTGAGGCGCGCGTGGAACACTACGCGGCGTCGACACGGGCCTGGTCCTTACCGAGCGGCGAGCTACGGTGTGTGAGGCTTCACAGTTAGATGGACGGACGACCTTAAAAAGGTGGCTGGGATAGACTGGATGCGGAGAGGAGGATAGAGTGTTGTGGCACAGCCAGTGAGAGGACAATGATCAGTAGTGGACTGCGGTAGGCTGAGTTGATTGATATTGTGTTGTCCGTTGTCCCCCTCATAACATTTATATTTTTCTAATAAGCTCTTACAATAAATGATCATCCAACCAACTTGGAATCAACAACGGATTAGTATTGCCAACCTTATTATTGCCATCTTATAAAAATACTAGCTTCTGCTCGCGACTTCGTCCGCGTCAAATTTTTGTTCCCCTGACCCTTCCCGTCGCATCTAATTGCCTGCCAGTTTTCGACCATTTTTCGTTGCTGCTCCGCTCCTTTTGATTGTAGCGTGATGTTATAGAGCCTAGCCTAGCCTTCTTCAATAAATAGGCTACCCAACACAAAAATTGATTTTCAATTCGAACCAGTAGTGCCTGAGATTAGCGCGTTCAACCAAACAAATAAACAAACAAACTCTTCAGCTTTATAATATTAGTATAGATTATTCATTTAGTAATCGACTAACTCAGCTCGATATGTATTAACGCACGCAAAACTCAAATTTTCTTACGTATTTTGCAATTTTCAGGTCAGTATCAGGCTGAATGTTGAACAAAATATAATTGACGACCGTATGTATTTACAGAATTATAATCAACTAGCTTTTGCCAGCGGCTTCGCCCGCGTGGAGGTCAGAAAATATCCCGCGGGAACGTACTACCGGGATAAAAAGTAGCCTATGTCCTTTCTCGGGCTCTAAACTATCTGTGTACCAAATTTCATTTAAATCGGTTCAGTAGTTTTAGCAGGAAAGCGAGACAGACAGACAGATAGACAGAGTTACTTTTGCATTTATAATATTAGTGTGGATAAAATCATCACACCTCTTAGTAATGTAATGTAGGTACCTACTACGTGAACAAAGCTAGGAGTAATTTAACATACGTTTCTTCTTTATCTATACATGGTGGCTTTATCGACACGCAACCTGTAACCATGAATTCGGCACATGATTCTAAATCCCAGAACGTAGAAATCGTTTCCTCGGTTATCAAATACAATATCTGCTGATTCATAGAAAAGTGCAATACCTACGCGGCCAAAATGTATGGGACATCAATTTTATTATTAAAACCCGTCAATAATATCAACTCAGGAGGGTTCAGAATCATGTATAGAATCCGAGGTAACAGTTAGCTCAGTGTTTTTCAATCTGTGGGTCGCGACCCCGAGGGGGGTCACGAAGTCTTACTCGGGGGGTCGCCGGCTGAAAGAAAAAGGAAAGGTCTAACACTACAAAAACAAAGTACCTACTTTTACTAAAAGTAAACAGCTGACTTCTTAAAACCATATACAATGCATAAATTTGCAGCAAGATTTTTTACGTGTACTAAAATTTGACCAAGGTTTTGAGAAGTTTTCTCTTTGACATTACAAATGTAGCTCTTATCAATAAGCCAGGCCGTTACACTTACACATATATGTCCATATCATAAAAATTACTGACCCGATTGTGATGAAATTTTTACTGTTCCCTAAGTTGAAGTAAATGTATCATTATCATAGTCTTTTAATTAAATAATTTCTTTGTCTTTCTTTGACACAAGGGGGTCGCCGGAATTTTTCAACTTGTAAAGGGGTCGTGAAATCAAAAAGATTGAAAAACACTGAGTTAGCTCATTGATATAATACCATGTTTAAATAAAGAAGAAATGTATGTGAAATAAGCCCTAGCTTTGTTCATGTGGTAGGTACGTATGTACATGTGCTGCCCAGCGCACAACAGTCGCCGTGAAAATTGAAAATGCTCAGAAAACAAGCGAGTAGGAGTTATTGCCCTCTCTACAAAATGTAATCTTGTTTCTACTATTGAAGCATTGCACTGGTGCTGACGTGAGCAAAGGAATGAAAAATAAAGAAGTAAAAAGAAATATAAAACGATTGCTGGTACACACGGCTACAGGTCAAGCTATACATTTCCAGTTTTAGCTGACCTCGCATTGTATAAGCTTTTCGTACAATGAGATGTCAGCTTATACTGGAAATGTATAGCTTGATGTGTAGCCGCGTGTACAATTTGTGGGTATTCAGATTTTTTTTGTATGCTTGCATAACAAAACTAAGTTAAGTTAATAGTTTTTGATTATACCTCATTATATATTTTATTTTCTCATACTCTTACCCACGCTGCTTACATCTCTGTATCTTCTCTCCTATCGCAGGTGTGCTGGAAGAGATTTCTTTAGAAATAAGGATCACTTCATTCAGATAGGCAGTCGCGCCAAGTAAAATACTGGTGTTCAGCTGCATCCAGTTAGTCTGAAAGCTGACCCCAACTTTATTTGAGAAACAACTAGACAGATGATGACCTCTGAAGAATCCTTTAGTGTTTTATTTATTTAACCATTTATGTACACACATATATAAACAGACAAGAAGAAAAGAAGGGATTTTTTTTTACAGATGTGATCCTTTTTTCTAAAGAAATCTCTTCCAGCATACCTGCGATAGGAGAAAAGATACAGAGATGTAGGCAGCGTGTGTGAGAGTATGAGAAAATAAAATATATATAATCAAAAACTATTAACTTGGTTTTTGACGATATTGTGTTTATATGTTAAGGTGAATGCTTCAACCAGCCCGCGAAATTCAAATTTTCTTACGTTTTTTGCAATTTGCAGGCCAGTGCTAAGTTGTATGTTGAATAAAATATTATTCGCGCTTGTAAGACATATGTAGTTACAGAATTATAATCACCAAAATCAATCCAACACAACTAATACAACCCTCCAAGTTCATAAAGGCCTAAGAACAAAAAAAAAAAACAGAAAAAGTCATTCCTACAGCTTTATGAACTTAGAGCGTTGTATTGATGATTTTGATGATTATAATTCTGTAACTACATATGTCTTACAAGCGCGAATAATATTTTAATCAACATACAACGTAGCACTGGCCTGCAAATTGCAAAAAACACAAGAAATTTTGAATTTCGCGGGCTGGTTTGGAGCATTCACCTTAAGCACTAGTTTCTTTCCGCACATCGCATTCCCCGCCCGCGCTGTTACTAAGTTTTCGATTAACGTACTTTCTGACTTTTTTCTTTTTGCTCAGTTCCTTATTGTCCTAGTGTGATGTTAAACAACCGGTTTCTTCAAGAATGAGGCTGTGAAATGCAATAAAAACATTACAAATTTGACTTCTAGTTCTAAAAATAATAGTTTAAAAAAACTAAAAAACACGCTTCCATAGAAAACCAAACTAAAAAGTAGAAAATAATGGAAAAAAAGCGTGGGGTGCTTTTTAAGGTATTTTTTTATTGATATAGTTTTTTTAAACTATTATTTATTTTCTATTTTTTAGGGTGTTTCGAATTTTGAGACGTATGTCAGCGTAGTTTGTGACGTATGTCAGCGTAGTTTTCGTAGACAGTTTTTTTGCTGACCTGGTAACCCTGGCAAGGACACAATATATACCACAAACTTATGAAGTTATAGTATTGTATAGATAAGTCTACAGAGTTTAAATGAAATCTGGTCGTTTAAAGTGGGTCAAAATCGCGCTATAAGGAGTCGTTTACAAACAAACATACAAGTGATGCTAATATGAAGCGTGTAAAAAGTGATTTACATAACAAAATAAAAAAAAATTGGGAGAAGCTCCTTAAGGTATCCTTCTCTAATTAGGTAAGTACATAATATAATCATAAATCTCATCCCACTGTAGCATATACTTTGACCAAGTAAGACTAACACACCTATTTAAAACCACTACGTAAAAAAACTAAGAATGTATTCAAAGTTGCAAAATTATTTACGAACTTCTTCAGGCACGTCGCTGCGCCCACGCTTCATTCAATTTTCATCATCTTGTCTATGTTCGACTTCATTATTGGCTTGTGACTAGCTTTCAAAGTTATAGATAAATGCTTCATATTATCCAGTTAGTGTCTGCAGTTTCAATCAGAAATATCGATAATTCCAGGCAAAGTAAGTGGCTTAAGTACTAAATAAATGCCACCAGTGAATAAACTCACATAAAATGTGTATCAAATCAAATAATTTATTTAGCTGATCAATAATTTGATTACATACATAGATCTTAAACACTAATGTTAGTACACACATTTTTATTTATGGCATATCTATACTAATATTAATAAACTAGCTTTTGCCCGCGGCTTCGCCCGCGTGTATGTCGGAAATTAACGCGGAGGACGTACTACCGCGGTAAGATGTGTTAATTCAGGTTATATTATAGGTAATAGCTGTTACCCGTGACTTCGTCCGCGTGGTATTTAACAAAAAGTTTTTCATAAAAACTGTCATTGAAAACTACGCTGACATACGTCTCAAAATTCAGCGTGTTTTTAGATTTTTTAAACTATTTTTTATTTTTTCTAAAATAAAAGTAGCCTAAGTTACTCCTTGTTACATCAGCTATCTGCCAGTGAAAGTTCCGTCAAAATCGGTCCACCCATTTCAGAGATTAGCCGGAACGAACAGACAGACAGACAGACAAAAATTGTAAAAAATGTTGTTTTGGTATATGTACCATGTATACATCCATATACACTTAGTAAAAAGTAGTTATTTTAATATTAAAAACAGACACTCCAATTTTATTTATTTGTATGTATAGATGCGAAAGTAACTATGTCTGTCTGTTTCGCTTTTACGACTAAATCACTGAACCGATTTTGATGAAATTTGGTGCGCGGTAAGTTTAAACCCCAAGAAAGAAAAAAAGCCTATTTTTATTCTACGATTTCGTCTGCGTCCGTGATTACTTACATTTACGCTGACAAAGTCGCGGGAAAAAGCTAGTCCTACTAATATTATAAACGCGAAAGCTTGTATGTATGGATGTGTGGATGTTTTTTCCCCTTTCACGCAAAAACTACTTAACGGATTTGGATGAAATTGGCACACAGATAGTTTTTAGTACTTTTTATCCCGGTAGTATGTTCCCCCGGGATAATTTCCGACCTCCACGCGGGCGAAGCCGCTGGCAAAAGCTAGTTATATATAAACCCAGCTTGTAGCTTTCACGTTTTAAAAATATAACGTAAATCCAGTTCCTTTGTAGTCCGGTTTAATGGTTAGCACACACGATACAAAACCGTCGCACCGAGCCGCGCCCCAAAGGGTCATGGCCATCCGGTTAATCCGGGGATACCGCACGGTCTCCTGCGAGGCGGCGAGCCTCCTTGCCGGAGTGCCGCCATGGGATCTGGAGGCAAAGGTCCTCGCCCACATGTGGGAGTGGCGCGAGGACGCGAAACGCCGGGGCGTAACTCCGCTGCCGCGACAAATCGCGGCACGGCGGACAGAGCTCCGGCAGGATCTCATGGCGACATGGCGGGTACGATTGTCGCAACCCAGCGCAGGGCACGCCACAATTACGGCGGTAAGTCCCCTCTTTGAGGAGTGGATAGAGAGGCGCCACGGCGTCCTCACCTTCCGCCTGACGCAGGTTCTCACCGGGCATGGGTGCTTCGGTGGGTTCCTGTTCAGGATAAAGCGGGAGGAAACGCCCGGGTGTTTCCATTGTGATGATCGTCTGGAGGACACGGTGGAGCATACGGTGGAGGTGTGCCCTGCCTGGGCGGAGCACCGCCGTGTCCTCGTGGAGGCGATCGGCGGCGGCGACCTCTCGCGTCCGGCCCTGGTGCGAGCCATGGTACGGAGCGAGAGGGCATGGGAAGCCGTCACCTCCTTCTGCGAAGCAGTAATGCTCGTGAAGGAGGAGGCGGAGCGCGTGAGGGAGTGGCAGTCTCTGCGCCCTCACGTCCCTAGCCGCCGCAGGAGGAGACGCCCCGGGCGTCGGGAGTCGATTGCGGACTCCCGGCCACCGTAGGCGCGAGCTTGCGGGCGTCGAGCAATGGGTAGCTCGCCGCCCGGTAAGGACCAAGCTCGGGTCGACGGCGCGTAGTGTTCCACGCGCGCCTCAAAGAGATGTCAGCAGCAGTGAAGGGGTCTGCTAGGACCGGTGCCTGCCGGGGTCGCGTGATTGTTCAAAAGAGATACCGTGGCCCCGGCACTGGGCAACTGAAGGAACACGGGTGGGTTTTAGTCAGTAAAAGTCTGACACGCCCTCCCGCTCCGCCCAGAGCGGGAGAAGTCATTTGATGATTTCCCATCCAAAAAAAAAAAAAAAAAAAAAAAAAACCGAGCCGCGCGCAACACGCATGGGTCGTCACAAAGTATGAAAAAGTTCAACAAAACCGTCGACACTGTTTATCTTGTGTAGAAATTTTGGGAACCACCAAAAGATATTTACTTTGCACTCAACAAAGGTACCCCGGGGAATTTAGGGAATTAAACGTTAGATACGTTATTGTAGCAATAAATTACGAGCCATTTTGTATGATGTTTGGTTCATATTTCGAGAGCTGAAAAAGAAACAGTTTTTTGGGAAATATTTTTAGTGTCGAAAAGGTTTCGTAGATTGTGTGGTAGTACCTATTATCTACTTGGATTATGTAATGAAAATCAATCCCGTGTACATGAATACTTGTTCTGTGTGCTGCCGAACGTTAAGAATAGCACCAGTCCGTTTCTTCCGGTGGGTTTTGTAAAAGGTGACTAAGGGACTTACCAGAGAATGAGCAACAGTGTTCTCTATGAATTTTACCACCATACTGCGATCACTCACGCCTGTCAAGCATGGCGATTATGGCAAAGTCCGCGTTTTTGTGGGAGGAATATGTCCAGCAGTGGACGTCTTTCGGCCGAAATGGCTATGATGATACGAATACTCAGTGGTGCGCTTGGGAAAAGGCTAGGAGATGATGATATAATAAAGAAATTTCAATGTTTTGTCAAATTGTAAAAAGTGTGGGAAGTAGAATGGGTCGCTAGCAAATAAGTAAATAAACAATCGGCTGTGTTGCAGTAAATTATCAACATTGTAACATTCTATCGTTAAAAAATCGATAAGTACCACATCTATGACAATTTCCATGTTCTACTTAGTCATGTGCGGCAAAAGCTACTTTAAGTGCATTACCTTAACCTTTCTTATTGATTCTACATGTACTATGAGTCATATGTGGCATTGCAAGCAACTGGTAAGTTTTTACTTTCATCACGAGGCTTCAGAAACATAATATGAAATACTAATATTAAATTTCCTATACCTAAAGCACAGCACATTTTCACACATTTTTTTTACTTAAAAGTATTATTTTTGGAAAAATATTTTCTAAATAGATATAAAGCTAATAGACTGATTATAATAATAATAATAAAATGAATATGAAATAAGAGGAAAAATAATCATACTAATAATTATTAAGTAATTATTAAGTAATTTTTTGTATCAATTTTGAGTCACTGCAGTTGGCACCGGAAAAAATGCCAACTAAATATTTAGGTGTCTCATGACTTTGATCCGCTTCCACTTAAGGTTAATAATAATAAGCGCATAGCCCTTACAATTTCTGTAGAAAACTACAAATATTAACGTAGATTCGAAATAAAATTCAATTTATATTTATTTGCACGAGACATTTGCAAGTCTCGGGAGAATCTTGGGTTTACGAGGCGACACTTAAAACAAACATAGAATCCAGTTTAGATTGGACGATCCACACCTGTGGATGGAAATAAAACGAAAATAGAAGAGGGTCGAGTAAACATTATGCCAATTCCTTTACAATTCGGATTCCAGTTTAAAATAATATTTGTTGTACCGTAAGGTTTTTTGAATTCCGTTACTTTTTGTTATCATTATTAGAACGCTTTTTATTCAGTACAAATCTTTACTATAATATTATAAAACTGACGAATTTGTTTGTTTGGTTGAACGCTATGATCTCAAGAAGTACTGGTTCGAATTCAAAATTTCATTTAATGTTGCTTAGTCCATTTATCGAGGAGGCTATATAACAGCTACGACCAATAGGAGCGGAGCAGCAATGAAAACTGTTGCAAAAAACGGAGAAAATTAAATAAGAAATTAAACGCGGACGAAGTCGCGGCCTGAACGTAGTACCTATACTATAATATTATAAAGCTGAAAAGTTTGTTTGTTTGTATGGGTAAACGCGGTAATCTCAGGAACTACTGGTCCGAATTGAAAAATTCTTTACGTGTTGGGTAGCCTATTTATTGAGAAAGGCTATAAGGTATATAACATTACGCTATGATCAAAAGGAGAGGAGCAACAACGAAAAATGGACGAAAACTGGCAGGCAATTCAATGCGACGGTAAGGGTCAGGGGAGCAAAAATTTGACGCGAACGAAGTCGCGGGCAGAAGCTAGTTTATAATAAATCTAAAAATAACAATAGTGAATAGATTCGGCTAATTTGGGAAAAACCGGCAAAAGTTGGCGATCATGCATCATTATAGTTGAATGTTCACTGCTGGACATAAGGCTCCTCCAAGGGTTGCCATAATTGCCAAGCTTGGCAGGAGAGATAGCGGCAGTATCGCGGTAAATGGCATAGAGAACGCTGCTGCCCATTCTCTAGTACATCCCTTAGTCGCGTTTTACGACACCCACGGGAGAAAATTGGATGGTGCTATTCTTTTCGTCCAGCACCACACGGTATCACCACCAACAGATTTTTTACTTAGATTAATGAAAACCTAAAAATATTGTTCTCATCCCACCATGTTCTCTACTCATCCCATCTGTCAAATATGTAATTATAAAATTGTCAATGGTTTTTTGTTATTCGATCGTGCAAAAACGACTTAACGAATTTGGTTGAAATTTGGCACACAGATAGTTAATAACCTGGTACGCGTACATCCTCGTGGGATATTTATCAACCACCGCTCGGGCGAAACCGCGGGCAAAAACTACTAAATCATTTAAGCAGGTCAGGTCCAATATGTACGTCGAAATAGATACCGTGGCTCTAGCATAGGCAACTGAAGGAACACGGGTGGGTTTTAGTCGGTAAAAGTGTGACACGCCCTCCCGCTCCGCCCAGAGTGGGAGACGTCATTTGATGATTTCCCAACCACAAAAAAGGTCCAATATGTATTGGCGACAAGGATGCTACTGGACATGGGATGAATGACCGCTCAAAGGGAAACTTACGTAACATAACTAATAGTATAATAGAATGTGGCACTATTATCTCTTTGGCAGACCGAAGGACACTATACAAGGTAAATGATAACGAATCTATCATTTTGACGTTATCTACAAGTCGCCTTTATGAAACCCACGAGAGTGGACGTCTGTTCTTTGAGTAAAACCACCCGGGTATTTTGTTCAGCTAGCCATTTATATACGTATTTATAACCACTCTCGTTTGTGTATAGAATAATCAGACTACTATGTTCCCATAGATGGGGCCTCCTCTTTGCGAGTGGGAGTGCGGGTTGGCAAATGTCATATTTCTTCGATTTTTTGGTTCTAGTACATACCGGTTTCATTACGATGTTTTCCTTTACCGGTTTGGGAGCAGTGGTGATGAAATAATTAACACTAAGTTAAGCGTATGCCAGGGTTAGAACTTACGACCTACACATAGAGAGATACGGAAAGCGGTAATGTATAGATGTAAATGTATTGACGTTTCAAAAAAATATTGTTGTCTATTTTGTTAAACATTTTGACATATTGATTTGTTGACAAATTCTTAGGAATTTGTTTTAGGTTGTCGCTATGTAAATTGTCTCCAATAGCCAGACGAGAAAAACCAGCAATAATAAGAAAACAAAGAAAGAAGATACGTTTATTTACGGTAAACATAACGGGGAGAAAGACCAAAAACAACAGAAATCTAAAAATCTAGGGGAAAAATGCGTCACATCCACGAAAAACGCATAATGAATCGGACTGATTTTCCCGGAAATGGACGGTGGCATGCCCGACAGATGTCAACCGTTCCATCCTAAACAATATATTCCCGGTAATAGTTTGTCATTAACACTAAGTTAAGCGTATGCCAGGGTTAGAACTTACGACCTACACATAGAGAGATACGGAAAGCGATAATGTATAGATGTAAATGTATTGACGTTTCAAAAAAATATTGTTGTCTATTTTGTTAAACATTTTGACATATTGATTTGTTGACAAATTCTTGAGAATTTGTTTTAGGTTGTCGCTATGTAAATTGTCTCCGATAGCCAGACGAGAACAACCAGAAATAATAAGAAAACAAAGAAAGAAGATACGTTTATTTACGGTAAACATAACGCAAAGAAAGACTGAAAACAACAGAAATCTAAAAAATCTGGGGGAAAAATGCGTCACATCCACGAAAAACGCATAATGAGTCGGACTGATTCTCCCGGAAATGGACGGTGGCATGCCCAACAGATGTCAACCGTTCTATCCTTCACAATATATTCCCGGTTTGTCATTATAATTTCGACCATAATCGCAAAAACAAACATTCGGTTTCTCCAAAGAGATCACCGAATCACAACTAAGATACGGACACAACAGAGACAACAGTGGACAAAAATTACACATGGACATATTTCATAACTTGGTGTGAACGTGCAGCAATTAAGTACCTAGCCTTAACATCTTTGGTACTAGTGGTAGTAAAAATTTAATTAAAAATAGTTTCCTCCACTCCGCATAATAATTTATTGAACTAGGCCACAAATAAAGCATTAAATGCTGCTAAGAAAGTAATTAAGGACGTTTTGCGTTGGTATTCATTCTAAAGAAAATTCAATAAAAGAAAAGAAAAATTGATTAATTTGGGCTCGCTCAGGAAGATGACAATGAATAATTTTCGTTTTGTGCTCATTTACGTAACATAATTTAAGAAAAACAGCCTTAAGGTCGTTTATTAATCTACAGAATATATATTTATGCCGATCATTCATCAAAGCTGTTTGAAATACTTGAGATAGGTAGCTCAAAGAAATAAATTTATTAATTTAAAGACGGCAGGTACTTTTGTAGTATTTGAACTGTAGTATGTTAGTGTAGTGTATTATCTATTATTCTTTTTGCTATAAGTAGTACTAACTAGTGTACTATTAGTGTATGAGTTTGAACTGTGTCCGTTGTTGCTTTAAAGCAAAATTATGATTGATTCATTTAAAAAATACACAAAACACGCTGCGCAGTGTGTGTGTTGAAAAACATAAACTACAGAATGATTTTCAAGCAAAAACATTTTATTATATTTCTCTAAACTGCTAACTAAACCTCTACGCGCCTTCCAGTAATCTTCGTAGCACAGATGGTCTACGCCGCTACGCCGAAGCCTACGAAAGTCATACAGTACGTGCTTATCCGGCGTAGCGTTCCGGCGGTACACTTTTGCTACGGCAAACTATATACATCGCGTTCTGTTGTACTATATTATATTATACTAGCCGTACGCTACATATCAAGCTATATATTTCCAGTATAAGCTGATCTCTCATTGTACGAAAAATGTATACAATGCGAGCTCAACTAAAATGGAAAATATCATATCGTTCGCCTTATGGGGATACCGTAGCCGTACCACTAGCGTTAGCTTTGTGTATAGATATAATTTATAAGCATGTTTAAGATAAATCATACATAAACAAACTCACGCCTTCTTCCCACGGGGGTAGGCAGAAAGAACGCTACCTGGTACTATCCAAACACACTTATTTTGTAGTAAATATGAGTGTCGTCTAAAAATGAACAAAATACACGTTAACTCCAGTTGTATCTATATATATATAAAAATGAATCCCTATTTCCCTTGGTCACGACATCACGCGTGAACGGCTGGACCGATTTCAGTTTTTTTTTTGTTGTGTTTGTAATTGTCAGGAGAAGGTTTTTATGAAAGAAAAAAATTAAAAAATTGCGCGGAAAATTAGAAAATTTAAGAACACTTATTTAAGAATACTTAACAACCATATAATAGGACATTGTAAACTTTTTGAATGTATCATTATGACATTTGACATAGAATTGACAGAATGCGTGCTCAAATATCATCAAAGAGACAGGACAACGTCTGTCGGGTCAGCTAGTTATAAATAAAAAGAAAACAGACCACGTACTCTCATCACTGTATGCAAATCCAAATTTTTCACAGCTTTACCTGACCTTTTCACACAGAATATTGTTTTAATATCAGCCCTAACAAACATAAAAGGCAGGAGTGGGAGTAAATCAGAAGGCAATAAAAAGTATTGCCAGACGTTCAGCCGTCAAATATTAAAAGCTATATCGGTAGGGTTGTCTCGTGTCTGATTGGAACACAATCTCCAATTTATTACGATGTCAGGGGCATACGTTACCCGCGAAGACAGAAAATATTCCCCCAGCTATAATATTAAAAAACTTTTTTACAAAAAAAAAAAAAAAAAAACAACCGACTTCCTTAAAACACTACAAAGTGAAAAATAACTTTAATTTCGGTAGTCGGTGTCTTAGGATCTGTATTTATGTTTTTTTTGCCACCGACTTCCGAAATTAAAGTTATTTTTCACTTTGTAGTGTTTTTAAGGAAGTCGGTTGTTTTTTTTTGTAAAAAAGTTTTTATTTTTAAATTTTTAGTTGTGGTATTCACCCTGCACTAATTCCTAACAAACAATGCATATTTATGCGATAGCAGAAATCGCGGTTGATTTCCTGTCATTTTTTAAAGAGTTCCGGTGTCTGTCTCCCGAACTCATCATCAGATCTATATGAAAATTATATGGGACCATTTCGGAATAAACCCCTTTCGAACAAAAAAAGAATTTTGCAAATCCGTCTATATATGACGGAGTTATGGCCGAACATACATAAAAAAAAAAACATAAACATCCGAATTGAGAACCTCCTCCTTTTTGAAGTCGGTTAAAAAGGGAAACGCGAGAGATCTTATCTTGTATTCGTAACAAGATGTAGGTGGCGATGTGTCTATGAATATATTGTATTCTCTCGCATTTATTTTATTGAGCATAAGGTGATTATGTAATGCTGTCAGCGGGTTAGAAGTATTATGTGTTAATTTTTTTGTTATTTATTTTATGTTCAAAACACTTAACTTGTTTTAGAATACAATGATAATAACTTATTTAAATTTTATTTAATATTTATTGAATAAGAAATTTACAATTTAACTAAATGACTACACGACATTCAGCCATCCGATTAACTGTTGCGCTCAATGACTTGTCTAGTTGTCTTCCAGCTATTAAACTGGCTGACGGCATTAAATGAACGGCCTAAGCGTCTAATTATCTGGCTAATTTCACTAGATGGCTGCAACATATACTTACGTACTCAAATTAATACAATTAAAGTGTTTGTAATGTTTAAATAAAAGCTTCTTACTAAATATATACAGTAGGACCTCTTTAATCCGAACACCTCTGTGATCCGGATGCCCTACCACTTTTACACTCGCCGTTTCGCCAGTTGCTTACCGAACGTCGAGTAGGTCGATAGGTGCATACCAGTAGCAAGCGTTTCCAATTCAAGCGCAGTGGCTCATTACGCTAGCCTACGACCCGTCAAACTAAAATATTGGATTTCATTTAAAAAATTCAACAAATGTAACGTTTATAGAAGAATGTACATTTAAAATTTCACAATCCAATTAGTTTTATTGAAAGCAAAAGAAAGAAAATACATTTATTTGCGGCAAACATGACGCACAGAAAGATCAGAGGTATACAAACATAAAAATAAAGTGTGGAAGTGTGTGTGTGTGTGTGTGTGTGAAGCGTGTGAGTGTGAAGTGTGTGTGTGAAGTGTGAAATATACCCTTAAATTCTCTGTACCTTAATCCGAATGCTCCACGAATCCGAACGGGGGTAAATTTTCGGAGTTCGGATTAAAGAGGTCCTGCTGTAATATGAAGGTTTATACGGTAGTTACTTTTAACAACAAAAAAAAAAACATATTTTTTTTGTGTTTTGTTCCAGGTAATCTCCGAAATGGTTGGATCTATTTTGATGGGATATATTAGATGGGAGATATTAGCCAGATAATTCGGTAAACAGGGAGGCTATGATCTGGAACAGGACATAGGCTACATTTCATCCTGGATCGCAGATGATGTCACGGGCAATAGCTAGTAAATTAATTATTTAAAGTTCGTGCATACAAAAAGGTAAAAGGAGAACTTAATGCTTAAGGCATTCAAATCAAATCAAATCAAAATATTTTTATTTCATATAAACCTACATGGGCACTTATGAAACGTCAGAAGCTAGGTGCACGGTTCCAAATAGTTGGTTCCTATGGAGAAGAGCCGGCAAGAAACTCCACGGTTACTCTTTTAAAAATAATTCGTTTTACAATTGTTTCAAATTACAGTGCTAATAGTATGGGAGGACGGTGTAGGCCTATCAACAAGTACCAGGTACTGAATAAGATAGAAAATTGTCTACAGTCTACAAGGCCTACAACGTTCTCGCATTCACAAAGTATAAAATAATCTACATAAATAATATTATTTCATAAATAAGACATATTACACTATTTAAACCAAATGTCATTATTGCCATGACAACTAATATTAAAGAGTACAATGTACAATTGTAGGTATACAATTTCAAAAATGAGTAAATGTGAAAGAATGTAAAAACTGAAAAACTTGAATACAAAATGTACATCGTCACTCGGGAGCAGTTAATAGACACAGGCCATCCTGTAATGAGCTACCAGGGAAGCCACATGTGCAGAAGGAATTATTGCCAAACTTCCTTGTCTTCAACTATTCTCTACTAGTCAACTAAGGGTGGTGAAGTAGTCAACTAAGAGATACCGTGGCCCCGGCACATGGGCAACTGAAGGAACACGGGTGGGTTTTAGTCAGTAAAAGTATGACACGCCCTCCCGCTCCGCCCAGAGCGGGAGAAGTCATTTGATGATTTCCATTCCAAAGAAAAGAAAAAAAAAGTTGGTGAAGAAATAAGATGGCAGGTGTTTTGGTTGTGAGGAACGGTAATTAAAAAATATAAAATAATGAATTAGAAAATATAATGGGCTGTTGTACTGGTAATGATATTTTACAATTTTTAAGCAACTTCAAAAAAAGGAGGAGGTTGTCAATACGGATTTTTTTTATGTTTGTTACCTCATAAAGTCATAACTTTTGACTGGGTGAACCGATTTTGATGATTCTTTTTTTATTTGAAAGCTGGTATTTCTTGTGTCCCATTTTAATGGTTAATTGGTTCCATTCGGACAATGGGATCCATGTGAAAACCATATAAGTCTTAAATTTGCTTTAAGTATTTGCGCGACAAATTAACGAATAACGCGATTAGATTAGTGCTGCAACAACCCATAACTAAAAAGTTAAGAATAAAAATGTCTTAGGATCTGTATTTAAGGTTTTTTTTTCACCGACTTAATTAAAGTTATTTCTGACTTTGTAGTGTTTTTTTTTTAAGGAAGTCGATTGTTATTTTTTTGTAAAAAGTTTTTTATAACAATATAAGGTTTCAATATTTGACTTTACGATATGAAAAGAAAGATATTTTTCAAACAACAATAGGTCTATACAAGTATACATAGGTCAACGACGTAACAAAATTTTGGACGAGTGACTTCGGAATCTCGTAACATAATTCACGCTCTCGACATCGCATTGTGAATGTCTGGACACTTGACTTTGACAACCCTAGCACAATACAGGGTGGATCATGAAATTTTACGAACACACTGTAGAGGGGAGAGGCCCTTCACAAACTATTTGTTGACTATCTTCACATTTTTCGGTGTATTTTTTAAATGGCAATATGGTCGGATTATACGGGAGTAACTGGCAAGACAGAGGTGTCTGAACCTTATTTGAATATCTAAATGAGTTTTACTGAAGAAAAGATTTAGGGAAATTATTTCTCTGTGTCTGGAAACGTTTAGTAAGTGTATCTTATTTGGGTAAGAATTGTCTAATCTTATTTTGGGCTTAATTTAATTTAAAATTGGATTCTCTCCGTGCTTTGTCTTGAGCGTTTAAGTATTATACTAAATATAAGAAGGTCTTAAACCTAGACTTTCTTTTAATGATTATGCGAAAAAAGCAAGAATTTTGCTGTGTATGGAAATTGTAAAGAGGGGATTGTGGCTAAGTAATAACAGCCGCACGGATCGATCGATCAGGCTAAGCTACGCTTGCCGCGGTTGGTTCTTGGATGGGTGACCATATTTACATACAGTCGACTCTCGTTACTACAAACCTGCGTTAATTCGAACCTGTCTGTAATTCAAAGTTATCACGAGTTCCCTAGAAAATCTCTATATTTCGAACTAAATCAATACATTTTAATGCACTTGGTAATTCGAACGTGTAAATCATCGCTACGTAACAAAACGACGCGTTAATTCGAACTCATCGGTGTCAAATACTCGACAGTTCAAAGTTGCAGAGAGACAGAGAGAGAAAGATTACAGAACTTGCAGAAGTACATGAGTACATTTTGAGACAAGTCGAAATTCGTATAATAGTGCACGAGCCTTTGTTTTTATAAGTATTACTTTGACACCAACAGAGTTCTTTCGAAAGATGAATTAATTCACATTATGAATATGTACACGTAGGTTTGCACCTCTTAACTTTTGTCATTGTTAAAGAATAGCTGTTAATAAATAATACGTACACACATGTAACTGTGTTAATTCAATAATTCGAAGTTGTACTTCATTTCTTTCAAAAATTTCGAACCATTTGACATTTCAAACACTCGATAATTCGTAATATTTTAAGAGTCCCCCGAGTTTCGAATTAACGAGAGTCGACTGTACCAAGATCCGTGCCCCGGATAGCACGATAATCCGTTGGTCCCGACTGTATTTTGTAGATCTTTAACAGTCGTTACGGGTCGTCAGAAAAAAAAAAAAAAAATTCTTTATTTCAATTACAAGGGGCATTTCGATACATGTTATTGGAGATCACCTTTTAAGCAAGGAATTGCTTGTGTTAGGAGACTCCGAAAGCCCGTAAGTTTGACAACCAGTTACCAAGGGGTATCGTATTACCCATTTAATGGGCTGTGTAGGTCAGATAGGCAGTCGCTCCATGTAAAAAACTGGTATTCAGGTGCATCCGGTTAGACTGGAAGCTGACACCAACATAGTTGGAAATGGAGGCGATCGGCGGTGGCGACCTCTCGCGTCCGGCCCTGGTGCGAGCCATGGTACGGAGCGAGAGGGCATGGGAAGCCGTCACCTCCTTCTGCAAAGCAGTAATGCTCGCGAAGGAGGAGGCGGGGCGCGTGAGGGAGTGGCAGTCTCTGCGCCCTCAAGTCCCTAGCCGCCGCAGGAGGAGACGCCCCGGGCGTCGGGAGTTGATTGCGGACTCCCGGCCACCGTAGGCGCGAGCTTACGGGTGGTGAGCAATGGGTAGCTCGCCGCCCGGTAAGGACCAGGCTCGGGTCGACGGCGCGTGGTGTTCCACGCGCGCCTCAAAGAGATGTCAGCAGCACTGAAGGGGTCTGCTAGAACCGATGCCTGTCAGGGTCGCGAGATTGTTCGAAAGAGATACCGTGACCCTGGCACATGGGCAACTGAAGGTGGGTTTTAGTCAGTAAAAGTCTGACACGCCCTCCCGCTCCGCCCAGAGCGGGAGAAGTCATTTGATGATTTCCAATCCAGAAAAAAATAAAAATAAAACATAGTTGGAAAAGGCTAGGCAGATGATGATGTATGGGAAATGTGAAGTAAGTATCGTTCAGAACAGAAGTCTATTCAAATAAAGAGAGCAATAAAATACAGGCTTGTCTACTTACTTTTAGTGTCTCTACAAATGGTGCCTGCTTACTCTACGAGTAATATAATCTTGTAAGGTCGAGTTAAAGTAACATGCTGTTTTTAGAATAATAGGCGTTTTTATGTCTTTTTGATAGGATCTTAACAGTATTGTTTGTTTTACTACGTTTATAAATGTTTTCTTTTTTAATTGTTGTCTGTCTCTATTTTATTATCTGGTGGCAGGGAAATTGACACGTAAACCATGATTCTGTACCTCTAACGTAAAATAACTTGGTCAGCTTAAAACAAAATCTGCTTTTTCATAGAAAAGTGCAATAATTTTAACTAAGAAAAAAATCTGACATAGGGAGTTCAGAATTAGGTGCTGAATCCATGGTAACCGGTTGTGCATCGGTGTCCCTGCTTCCCTGCATTGTCATGCAGGGGCATAAGCTGTGTTGTCACACAGCTTATGCCGTGGTAAAACATTATGAATCAACAAGTTATCCTCGCGCGCATATAATAAGGTGGGTCTAGAACTCTAGACCAAAGAACAAAGAACTAGAAAAAGAATAAAAGCATTCTTTTCTTAAATTTTTTGTCATGTTAGTATGAATGTATCAACGAAGGAATTCTTTACTGAACTGGTACAATATAAGAAATCCTGTATACTTACCTGAAGAAAAAAAAATATTGTGAGGAGACAATGTGCATTCGCTTCTTTGGTCAAAACCTACTTTTAAAACTTTGTTTCAGAATCAATCGTTTTAAGTATTATCTAACTTAAAAATAATAAAACAAACATTTGAATTTATAATTATACAGGTTGGCAAGGAAATAAACGCGGAAACTGAAACCTTGAATTCAGCATATGATTCTAGACCCCCAAAAATAGATATTTTTTTCATAGAAAAGTGTAATACATACGCGGTCAAAATGTATGGAGCAACAAAGCTTACGATGATGTGTGCAATCGTTTATTTTCAAGAAACGAAACAATTGAATTCCA
Source organism: Aporophyla nigra (assembly GCA_947507805.1). Lineage (NCBI taxonomy): Eukaryota > Metazoa > Arthropoda > Insecta > Lepidoptera > Noctuidae > Aporophyla > Aporophyla nigra. The sequence goes on from OX382305.1 coordinate 7,890,752, forward strand.
ATTTAAAAACCGGTTTTTTATCTTTTGAAAAAAAAAAATAATTTCTCGCTACAGTTATTTTCGTTTCATTTCCCCTTTTAGTTTCCTTCTAGGTATTAGTAGCTATTCAGTATATTTCCAGTGCAGCTTTGATCTTGGCTTCGTACAAGGATAAATTATCGTCGGTTGATTTGTGCTCAGCCGCAGTGACCGTAAATTTGCTCATTATGGATACAAGTTTATAATGACTGCTGTTCGGAGAATCAACGGTCTATTGGGACATTAATTTCGTCATTCTACCTGATGCTATTATAGTTCACACTACAGTCAGCTCACTTCACCTAAGTTATCGCGCTGATATTTTTATATAGAGTAGATCGGCTGATTTCAGTTTCGTACTTGCGTTTGGATTTAAAAGCTGGTGCGTTACCAGTTTCCAAATACAAAATTCTGAACCCAGTAAGTAAAACTATTACCATTTATTGCCAGAAGAAGGCTGAACCTGCTGATGACCTTAAGCTACGGTTTCCTACTAGACTGGGGAAAATAATAGAAGCGAGATCAGACTTAAAGTTTAAAGTTTTTTATTTCGGAACAATAACACAGGACAAGTTTGACAAGTAAAACGATGGTAGCTGCAAAAGTATAAACTGTAGCGCAGCTAACAACGCCCATCTCCAGATACAGAATGGAATGATGTTCCATGCGAAAAATTCTTAATAATTTAGATTTATATAATTAATATAGAAACAAAACAATAGTCTAAAATATACAAAATAAAAGGTGTGATTTGGGACCGATGTATTTTGACGTTGAGTTTATGTGGTGAGTGTATGGTGAATGGTTGTGTAGGTGAGTGACAGTGAGGTGTGCGAGGAGTGTTGTGATTCTGTGTGTGAGGGAGTGATGAGTATTTTACACTTCAACGAGTTTCTCTGTTTCATCATAATTTTTTTAACGGTCAAAAACCGCTCTCTAGGTAAACACTAATAATACCTAACTAACACAACAACTTACACTAGTAATAACTTACTTTCATAACAACTTTACAGTGATTATATTCACTGGTAAATTACAGACACGGAACCGAAGTTATAGTCTTCTGTTTTGCACATTTCGAATGAATTCTCCCACTTTTGATTATGTCCATGGTCCACCTAGTAGGTCTAATACCAACAAGCATTACCAGCTATTTGTTTGGAAAGAAATACAGCTATCATCATTTCTGTAAATACCTATGAATATGCAAGTTGACAAGCCGTATGCAAGATGACCGCTGGGCAAAGGTCTGCACACAATAGCTGCCTGAAGATGGACGACGCCACCGCGGGCGGCCCAGAAAGCGGTGGCGAGACGACCTAAATGCGTACCGCGACGACTGGTTTGAGGTGGCGCAGGACAAGAGTTTCTGGAAGAAATTGGGGGAGGCCTTTGCCCAGCAGTGGGACAGTATAGCCTAAACAAAAAAAAACCTATGAGTAACTAGTTAAATTATTACAGCTGCATAAGTCGATCGAACGTTAAGCGCCGCTTGCCGCTGTTGATTGCTGGATGGGTAGGCATCCATTACATATCGAGACTCCTCCGGACCTTAGGAAAAACGCTAAGCCGTTGGTATAGTATTACCCAGTAACAGACGGAATGTGGAGTTCAGATAGGCAGTCGCTCCATTTATATAAAACCCCGACCAAAACAAAAACCTCTAAAAGTAAAAAAAAAAAAAAATGTATTGGCCCTTTAAAATTAATATCTTGATCAAAGGATCGTACGGCTGAAACAATTTTGATAAAACATATATAAGTAGAACCACCATTAGAAAGCCTACTTTTAAATAAAGAAAAAACCACCAAAATCGGTTCACCTTTTAAGAGCTACGGTGCCACAAATGTCTATTTTTGATGTCTGTGTGTCTACACAGACAGACACATACAGCGGTCAAACTTATAGCATCCCTTTTTTTGCGTCAGGGGTTAAAAATATTCAAAAGCATGCCGTAAGACTAGAAGAAAAAAGGCTTAGCAGATAGACCTATTAATAACTTCCTACTATAATAATAAAAAAATGCTAGAAAAATACGAACATATCGGTTACGCGTTTAATTGGTTGTCTAAAATAACTTACGTAAGCTTTCGTTTGTGAATATTTCTTTTATTTATTTAATGTGTTACGCAATCTTTCGGAAACCTCTGAAAGTCACGTACTCATTCAGCGTAAATGGGGAAACAAATTATTTGACATTTTATGATGTATGGAATCGTCTTTTGTAGTAGATGCTTACGACGTGAAAATAATGGAAATAGTGGGTAGTAAGGAAAAGTTGAAAAGGTGTTGAAGCACTTGGTAGAAAATTGATTTTAATAGGTTTGTGAGAAGATGTATTCTACCTATAATGTAGGTCAACTTGGCCGTGGTTGGAAACGCTATATTTACAGCAATTATCACCGTTTTAATGACGTGATTAACAAAGTTGCGCAGTCTCTCAAACCCTCTGCCAATATCAATATTGCAGTCGGTACAATTTCACAAAAAGCTTTTAAAACGAAATTGCCCCAATTTAAACGGCCATACAACTGGAATATCCGACGGAAAATATTCCCAAATTATAAATTTAAACATTGAATTAAAGTGAATACGAGGAGCGATGACCAAAATGTAATTTATGCGAACACTCACTCATTAGAACGGACGGACTCGGACGGACGCGGAAGGATGGCTGAAATAGATTATTTAATCAATTTGTGAGAGGAGCCGGTAGTAAACGGTAAGTTCGGATTGCACGATATCTGTTTCAAATCCAACTCTGTAATTGTGTGCTATGGAACATGATATTATTTTAACTTATAAATTCACATCCCATGTTTCGTATGTGAGATAATCTTGTTTTTATATTCTATAACAATAATAATATAACAATATCTTAGGACAACCAACACACCGTTATCTGATCCCAAACTAGGCAGAGCCTGTACTATGGTAACCAGACAACTGATAAACATACTTATATATTTCTAAATACATACATATTATAGATAAATTACACCCAGACACAGAACAAATAATCGTGCTCATCACACAAAGATTTGTCCTGGGTGGGAATCGAACCCACGACCTCAGTCTTAGCAGTCAGGGTCACTAACCACTAGACTAACAGGCCCGTCAAAAAAAATATAAATATATCTAAATGTCTATAAAGGGCTTCTGTTTATTTTAGATATGTAAAGTTTGGATATTTTGATTTTTGGCACATAGATGATAGTTTATAACCTAGGTTATAAAGTATCACCTATGAGACAAAATTTCATCAAAATCCGTTTTGTCGTTTTGACGCGATTGTATAACAAACATCAATGAAAATAAATGAAAGGATATTTAGTTAATAGGCAGAAAATAGTTTTATGAAGACTCGCAAAGACATCTGAACTTTAAAAGAGACCACTGATTTTGTGTCGGCCTTTCTTCTCAAAGTAGTCAGATAGGAAACGCCGACCTCTTCTAGTTTCAAATATATGAATGTCGTGTAAAAGTGTTTGTACAACTACAAACCTACTTAAAAGAATAAAATTTTCTCATTTACCAGAGGTTTGTTGTCATGGTACGTAGTACTTGTTCCAAATGAAATTATGATCGTAGAAATTCGGTGCAATAGTAAAACATTATATGGAGGACTTCTTCGACTAGGGTAATATTTTTTTCTTCGCTTGCTGGTACCTATGTGCAATAATATGGCTGATCTCCTTTGCTTGACTGTTCGGATGAAACTAGAGTTATTTTATAGCTACCCTGCACTACATACGATCGATTTTCACAGACAACCTTTACACCCACATTTCGCCAAACATAAATGACTTAAAGACCAAAATATCTAAGAGTATATATACTAATTTATTAGTATATTTAATTTCCAATATCCCTTCTGAACAGTAACTTTACCTTAGTATAAAATTCAGCCCCAAATATAGAATTTTAATCCAGCGTTTAATCTCATGGATTACCATTCAATATCCGCTGTGAAGCGATCGGTTTTATTAAAGTACGCTAAATATACGTCTAGATACATGCCTTTAATACATAAGCCCGTATTTAAAGCTTTAGGAATTATAAATATTCAATTACTGATAGATATTTTCAGTAAGCTGAATATATTTGTGAAAGAAGTATAGGATTTTGTGTGGGTTTCAACATTTTGTCTAACCGTTGTATTATCTTTATGTGTGTATATCTGAATGTATTATAAAATGTGTTTACTAACTTCCTTTACTGTTACTTATGAACTTAAATTAGGATTTTTTTTTATATGAAACCAAATAACTACTTGAGTTATTCCTACTATGTCGTGTGAGTGAATTTACAAAAACAAATCCCTCAGAGTCACATACAATTGTCCAACCACTGCACCAAACGTGTCACCAATATATCACGCCGATTTCTCCCAAAGGGTTAAACCGTGGTGTATCTACATAGTACACCTACATTTCACCAGTTATGTTTATAGTCTCATGTAATAAAGGGCGAGCTTATTGTCATCATCCAGACACAAATCCAAAATCCGGTCTGCTCCTAAAAAAACCTGATGGACAACCCCAACAAACCCATTAACATTCTACCCGACCTGGGACTCGAAAAAAAGGACTTCATGTTTAGTAGTAGCGATTACGACAGCTAGACTCACGAGGCAGTCAGAATTTAGCCAATTCTTCCTCAACAATAAGCGCATCAACATCCACCGTTAAAAAAAACATGAAAAACGTTGTGAATATAAAAATAAAATAAATAAACCAACTTGAAGAGAGTAAACAAATACCATTTCATAAACTCATTTAAATCACAATAAATTACGCGACTAAAATCGTCTTGCAAAAACACTGGCAAGTGAGAACAGACTTAACAGAATTATAAAACAATTTTGTAGTAATTAAATCACAACATGGCCGCCGTCGGCGACAAGTTTCTTCTGTTAACGCTGTAACTCCCTTTGTAAATGATCTATGACTTTTGTTTGAAAAGCCGTCTGACTTCGGTTAACCGTTTCAATTTTATTTTAAAGTTGTGGTCATTAATCCTGGGATACTTCGTTGTGGTTTTAATATAATATTAGAACTGTCAATCTGCCAAGCTTTTAACAACAATGTTGGGGTCAGCTTCCAGTCTAATCGGATGCAGTTTAATACCAGTAATTTACATAGAGCCACTCCGTACCTGACTTCTGCAACCCAGTTATTAGGTACCACAATACCACTGGGCTAGACTTTTGGGCTTCTGGATAACGTAACGACTGCCAAAGATTTCACGATTGACATTCGGGACCAACGGCGCAATATGCTTTTTAAGGTACAAAGGTGTCTCGATATAATATAATAATAATAATATTTATTTAGGTACATAAAGGTTTTGTAGTACATAAGGGACTTAAAAAGTAAGCATTATTAGTAAGGTACATGGTACAACGAATTCTTGGGTGAATCGCTACTCTCCTAGCTAGATCACTGAGTAATATCTGAGGACAACCAACACATCGGTACCACACAGGTACCGTGTGGTGCCAGACGTTAAGAATAACATCACCCCATTTCTTCCCGTGGGTGTCGTAAAAGGCGACCACCCGTGTTCCTTCAGTTGCCTATATGCCAGGGCCACGGTAACTCTTCCGAACAATTCCGCGACCCTGGCAGGAGAACTGCCTCCCTAACGTGGCGATTATGGCAAACCCTTCCAAGATACTTTAACCTAGCTAGGAGAGCAGTGCTCATCCACACGTTTGTATAAATAGTACTTATTTTGTAAAACTGTATTTCTAACGTGTACCATTTTTTTTTTTGAGTAAATAAAAATAAATACTTGTGGACATAGACATGTCCAATGCCAGGGTCGCGAGATTCGTTCGAAAGAGATACCGTGGCCCTGGCATATGGGCAACTGAAGGAACACGGGTGGGTTTTAGTCAGTAAAAGTGTGACACGCCCTTCCGCTCCACCCTAGAGCGGGAGACGTCATTTGATGATTTCCCATCCAAAAAAAAGTTCTATGTCCAGCAGGTGACGTCTTTTGGCTGAAATGATAATGATGATGATCATGATGATGATGACCATGATGATGATGATCATAATGATGTTGATCATGATGAATCATGTAATGAAATGAGTATTAATGTGTTGATATGATGTGTATAATCTACTTCTATCAAATAAGCGTTTGATTTGGTTATCGTTTGGTGTTCACAGGCTGGGCGTCAAACCCAATGGGGAATCGAAAACCGAATATTTCTCTTTAACCTCACAAAGTTTTGGTGCCCTCAGATTGATACTATTTATAGAAATCAAAGACTTTGGTCCCAAGAGCAAATGATGGAAAAACAGAACATGACAGGCAACTTTTGACTCTCCTAATGTGATTAGGGAGTTAGGGAATGAGACCGACATGTTCGGAACAGTCGGTTATAATTCCGGGGTTATTACTCTTGACATGGAAAAGACTATGTGAATATACGTAGACATTTGAGAGATTAAAACATATTGAGATAGAAGATGAATAAACAGCGGCTAACAAAAGGTATTTACAAGGCAGATGTGACTGGACACGTCGGGAGGAGGCGCCCTAAGAGATCATAAATAGTGACTATTTGTGATGTTCTTCAGAAATGTCAGGTGTGTAGTACTGGTAACCGGCGTGCATATATGACCTGGGTGCTTACTCTTGATACAATTCACCACTGTATAAATACTTAGGAACCTTATTAATTCTACCTAAATTACATTAAGAGTGATCGTAGAGTTACTTGCCCGTGCTTCTCCAAACTACTACGCTTCGGAATGGGTAAAGTAGCTTCATCTCTCTGACGGACCGGCCTCTTTGACAGTTGAAAATTGCCTGTAATTGGTGTAATTAAAATAAATACAAATGTCTTATTAGTTGATTTTCCTTTTAAGAGGGCCCTTCCTGGTCCATTTGTGGTCACCGCGAGCATGATTTATAAGCTTGTTATTTCATCCAACGCAATGTCAGCGAGTGAGAAAGGGAATGAAAATTGACAATACCTGTGTACCTGTGTGTTTTGAAAAAGGCGTCCATATTTAAAAAGTAATAATTTTATCAGTTAATCTTCACAACATGTGCGACTTTTATATTATGTAGATGTATTCTTTGCTTTTTCAATATCTATGTACTGGTACATATGAACGGCCAGTTTTGATAAAGTGTGTGTGCTGATTTTCAGACGTTTTAATGAATTTGTTTCGCAAAAATGTTTTATTTTAATGAAAATCTGGATTTAACCTCTCCCGTCCCACTGACGCGATATCGGGTCAGCCGAAAAATGTCCTCTGCGTCCCGAAGACTCGATATCGCGTCCTATGACTACAACCGAAAACACACCATCATGGCATAGAAAAAAAAACATACATATAGTTGCATGAAGTCATCGGATGCGATATCGAGTCAGATAAACAAACTTCCAAACTCCTTTTAAAATTACGAGATTGAACATCATCATCATCTGTCTAGCCTTTTGCGCAACAATTTTGTGGTCGGTTTCCAGTCAAACCGTTTTTGTTTTCAAATTAGTAATATTAGTACTTGTTAAGCAATAATGCTTGCCGCGTTTGATCCGTGTGTAGGTGACCATCTTTACATACCAAATCACTCCGTGCCTCGAAAAACATAATAAGTCTTCGGGACGCAGAGGATATTTTTCGGCTGACCCGATATCGCATCAGTGGGACTGGAGAGGTTAAACCACCAAAATATCTGAAAGGTAAAATTATATAGGTTATAACCCCGTAATCACGTACGATCGCTTGTATGCGAATTATGATGACTTGGCCGCTTTTAAGATACGCATACTACGAAATGTCCATTGCTTCCCGATTTGATGTCTTGAAATAATTTCAATTGTTGAATTGCTGATGGATACTTTCAACCGGTAATTAACTATCAAATAATTCAAGAGGCATATTTTTAAAGCAGACTGGCTCAAGCTCTTTGACCAGTATTGAACTCTGAAATACTGGATTGATTAATTGATTGAGAGAATACAATACAGTATTGTATTTTAGGTATCTTTATTGTAAACGAAATATTATTTGAAAATTATATCTACAGTTATTGACGGATCTATCATTGCGTTTCCTGATGGTAATTTTCACTATATGGCTTTTTTATTAAATGGATATGAAACTATATACGGTAAATACAACCAAACAAATTGTCTGTATGTTTGTTTTTTCCGCTTTATCTCCAAAACGGCTCGATTGATTTTGATGGCACTTTCACGGGCTGATAGCAGATGTTATAAGACGGTAACTTATGCTAATTTATTTTAGAATGGGAAAACAGACACAATATTGTTTTCAGACATCCACGCGAACGAAGTCGCGTGCACAGCTAGTCCATAAAATATCCTAACTTTAACAAATAATAAATTTCCCATACGGGTTCACTGATTTTATTGCGGTTGAATAAAACTGAATACTTTTCATTCCACATTGACGAGGCCAAAGAACCGTATTTACGTATTCGTATCGAGTCCCGACCTTATTCGGCCCATGTATGTACACTTAACTAATTTAAAAGCGTTACAAGTGGGCGAATTAATTTTGCAACGGTGTATTTTATTATTTCAGGGAGCGAGCCTGTGGAAATGTTTTAGTAGCGTAGACTAATATTTGAAGAGGTTTCGCTGGCTGTGTAAATTTTATTTTGAATTTCATTTAGTGTATTTTTACAGAACTACTATGTGCTAACATTACTAACAATTTCCCTTAGTTTCGCTAGCGTTTTAAAGGAACTACTTTATATACACTATATTTAATCCTTGTACCTGTGTGCTTTTCATTCCAATCCGTGGAGCAGTTAAAGTGTCATTGAGTAACATTCTTCGAAACTCTATTAAAAATAGGAGCTGAATGTCATAATTATTTGCCTATCCTTTTTATACACGCTGTTTATTAGCTTCAGTTGTATGTTTGTTTGTAACCGACTCCTTATAGCGCGATTTTGACCCACTTTAAACAATCAGATTTCATTTAAACTCTGTAGACTTATCGAGGACCGATAACAATACTATAATTTCATAAATTTGTGCCATTATCCTTGGCCAGGGTTACCAGGACAGCAAACTGTCTTCGAAAACTACGCTGACATACGTCACAAACTACGCTGACATATGTCTCAAAATTCGAAACACCCTAAAAAAAAAGAAAATAAATAATAGTTAAAAAAAACTAAAAAACACGCTCCCATAGAAAAAATCCGGTTTGACTGGAAATAGATCACAACATAGTGGGAAAAATAATAGTTTAAAAAAATTAAAAAACACGCTTCCAAAGAAAACCAAACCAAAAAGTAGAAAATAATGGAAAAAAAGCGTGGGGTGATTTTTAAGGTATTTTTTTAAACTATATTTTTTCCCACTATGTTGTGGTCTATTTCCAGTCAAACTGGATTTTGGTTCGTACATATTTAAATTTGTCTAGTACCTCTCCTAGTTTTCTGCCCAAACGTCGATTGCTGAACAAAGCCCTTTTTTAAGAAAGGTCGCAAGTGGTCGTTTGGCAAACAGATTGGTTGCCGCAGCGTGTTTTTATTGCCACACAGAACACAATGGTCGTACTTTAAAGTTTTATGACCCTGGGCCTTAGAATATATTATTGTTCTTAGTTTTATTACGTTTTTCATATTCCTTTGCATTTTTTTCTAATAATTACAAAAAATAATTTAGAAAAATATATACCAAGTTGAAAATTGTATCTTGTTACTTGGTGACCCAAAAATCCATAAAACTTACTACCTTATTCTCGAAGCTTTAAAGAGGATGCGTGATGACTGCCCCTGAAATTCAAATTTTCTTACGTATTTTGCAATTCGCAGTCAGTGTAAGTTTGTATAGTCATTAAAATTTGATTCACGACCGTCATAAATATGGCTTTACAGAAATCATCAGATATCATCATTATCATCATTTCAGTTTGAACGACGTCCAATTCTGGATAATTATGTCCAGAATTGGCCTATGGGCCTCGCCCAAAAAATGGTTTACCATACTCGCCACTTTGACCCATTCTCTAGTAAGTCCCTTAGTAATTAGAAACACAGAAATATAATCATTAAAATCATCTAAACAGTCTAAGTTACTTTAATCCCATTTCATATCTTTTTCATGCCATAGTTATTAAATGGAATAAAATGAACTTAAAGGATTGTTTAAATGATTTTAATTTTATAAATACATAAAAATGACGATTGCGAAGCATTTTTTTTGTAACCTACAGTCGGATACCTGTAAACTGCAAAAAACATGGCTACACTAACACTGACCTCTTAAGTGGCAATAAAACCCCTTCTAAAAAGAGAAAACAATAGAAAATAACAAGAAGAAAACTAAAAGACAGCTACCAACGATTCATCGACCTCTGCTTTTATGATAATTGATTCAGCTCACTCCTTGACCTTGCCAAGTGCCGACGGATCGTATATAACCAACGTTATAAAGCCGATTGTTATGGGAAGCCGATCGAAGGACGTTGATTTATTTTTCTATGGCTACTATAACAGTAATGGGTCTAAAAATAGGTGTATATCGTGTAAAGGCACGCTATGGCGGTGTTGTGTATAGCTGAATAATTTATCGTAATTAGTTTTTGTAAGAGCTTAATGGTAACAGTATGTGTGGACGTTAATGGACTGTAAATATTTATGTTGGATTCCTGTATGTTACCGATTGTAGTAAGTGAACATTACGTACCATCTTCACATACCAAGACCCCACCGCACACCGTGCTTCGGAAATCACGTTAAGCTGTTGGTCCCGGGTATCACTGGGGGATTTTTGACAGTCGTTATGGATCGTCAGAAGCCTAAAAGTCAGACAACCAGTCTTACCAAGGAGTATCGCATTATCCAATAACTGAGTTGTTGGGATCAGATAGACAGTAAGGTAGGTATTAGGACTTGATTGCGTAGTATTCGTTGACAACGTATTGTTTTCACTGGTATCCATGAGAGATAGACTACTATTAAATTAACTGATTGTTATGAAACTAGTAAGTAGGTAATTATTATTACAATTCATCACTGCTATATTTGAGCAGTGGTAGCCCAGTGGTAACGGCCGCGACTTACGAGTAGTAGGTTGTGAGTTCGAACCCGAGTAGGCGCTTTCATCATCATCATCATTTCAGCCGTAAGACGTCCACTGCTGGACTTAGGCCTCCCCCAATTTGGGGGGCTTTGCCATAATCGCCACGCTTGGCAGGCGGGTTGGCGATCGCAGTATGGTGGTAAAATGCATAGAGAACGCTGCTGCCCATTCTCTAGTAAGTCCCTTAGTCGCCTTTTACGACACCCACGGGAAGAAATGTGGTGGTGTTATTCTTTACGTCCGGCACCACACGGTACAGTAGGCGCTTTACTTTGTGTAAATTATTTCATCACCACTGCTCTCAAACCGGTGAAGGAAAACATCGTGAGGAAACTGGCATGTCTTAGAACCAAAAATCGTGGACATGTGACATTTACCAACCCGGACTGGGCCCGCGTGGTGGATTATGGCCCACTGCCTCTCACCGAGAGGAGGCCTGTGTCCCAGCAGTGGGAACATTTATAGGCTGCTGATGAATGATTCATTATTTGACTACTACTGATTATTGGACTGCTTCATTGGCCATGTTCAGATGTAGCCCTTGCGACCGCAAGCGCTATGCTAATCATGAGGTCCTGGGTCCAATTCCCAGGTCGGGCAAAATGTTATATGGTTTTTCTATTTTGAATTTCTCAGTAGCAGCCTGGAGTCGAGATGAATGCCCGGCGGATGGCAATAGGCTCACCCCATGTGATACATGGAACTTAAACATAACTGGCAAAACGTTGGTGTACTACACCCCAGCTTCGGGAAAAGAAGGCGTGATGTTACATGTTTCTACATGTATTAATGAAGCCAATGATTTAGTAACTGACTTATATGTCATGATGACATTTAATTTCTCAGAAATTAAGCAGAACAAATAAAAAGGATTGTGTAGTTTTTATGAAACCACGGTAAAAGTCAAACTTTTTTTCACATTATAGACATACAACTAAAAAATTTCGGAATATATGCAATAGCTTAATAAAAAGACAATATAAGTAAAATAATAAATTCAAGCACTCAAAATTGAAATAAATCCATAAACAACAACATGCACCAGCGAGCGCCTTTCTCTTTATCCCTACTCCGCGGCCGACGCGACCGTCACGCGACATGCAACACATAGACGAAAAAGTGTGAGACGATGTAATAAAAGTTTCACTTTAAAATATAAGTTAAATTAGAATTTATATTGATGTCCGTTACCTAGAATAAGTTTATTAAATTATGTTACCGTATATTCTCATGTAAGTGGCTCTTTGTCTCTTTGAGAATAAAGTATTTAAACCTAAACCTAAATTAAAGCAGTATTATTATTGAAAATTTACATTTCATCATTTCATCCGAAAGACGTCCACAGCTGCCACTTCGACCTGTTCTGTGCTTCTCGCATCCAACGTATTCCTACGGCCTTCACCAGGTCAGCGGTCCATCTTGTGGGAGGCCTTCCAACGCTCCGTCTACATCCGTTTGTTCTTACAAATTTTCATTTAGTAAGAACAAATCCTTGATAAAGGCGACTACCATATTCTACACAACTTTAAAACAACTTTTCACGGAACAATGCTAAGTTAAACTTTTGATTTAAATGTAAAACAGGTTCCAACCTTCGTACAATACAAGTAGACAAAGCATTCTCCTACTGTCGTGTCTCCCGATCGTATTTTTGGATAGTCATTTGTCAATGACATTGCATTTAGGGGTGTTTCGCGTTTTCTGTGACATGCAATATTGGAAAATGTTATACGGGGTCTACACGGGTTGACTTTCTAGTCAAGTTCTTGTCACATTAACTCAACTAACTCCTTTTTTTTTGGGTGGGAAATTAACAAATGACGTCTCTAGCTCTGGGCGAAGCGGAGGGGCGTGTCAGACTTTTACTGACTAAAAGCCACCCGTTTTCTTTCAGTTCCCTGTGCCAGGGCCACGGTATCTCTTTCGAACCAAACCGCGATCCTGATAGGAACCAAGTAGTTACTTATCTAATCGACTAAAATCGTTAGTGCTGAAGTAAATTGGTACTTATCATCGTGTAACAGCACAGTTAGCTCGCAAGCGGGAGGTGACTACAAATTGACAGTGCCAATGGTCAGACGGAGGTACTGATTTGGCTTATTACTAAAAATTTTGCACATGACGTATACGGGAGTTATAATAACGCTCACTCCACCAATAAAAGATATTTGACAATTCAGTTGTATCTAGTCGATTCGCATAAAATTACTCGCCCGAAACTTTTAACCAATATACGACAACTCCAGAAACACGTATTACTTAGGCAACTGGGACGTTTTGAATTGTATGCAATAAAATATTAACATTGCAAAAGTAGCTTCTGCAAGCGATTTCGCCCTCGTATTATACTTAAAAACCTTCCTCTTGAATCACTGTGTCTGTGTCTATTCATGAAAATCGCATTAAAATCTGTAGCGTACTTTAAAAGATCTAAGCGTACAGACGTGGGTAGCGACTTTGTTCTATACTATGTAGAGAAACTAGAGAATGGGCAGCAGCGTTCTCTATGCATTTTACCACCATACTGCGATCGTCAACCCGCCTGCCAAGCGTGGCGATTATGGCAAAGCCCCCCAAATTGGGGGAGGCCTAAGTCCAGCAGTGGACGTCTTACGGCTGAAATGATGATGATGATGATGTAGAGAAATAACAATTTTTTTTCTTAACTATTTTGCTAAAATAATATATTATTAAAAACTGTCGATTTACACGTATCGGTGCGTAAATTCGTGTAAAAAGACTTAAAAGCCACTGATTTAACTTCTTTAAATCGAATCAGCCGTTGCTCAACGCTACTTTTGTTTACTTGAACAAGAGATCTACACAAAACAAGTAGCAGGATGGCAAAAATCAACCAGTATTATGATAAAGCCATTTGCTTTTGTGCATATTCTTTGTACCCCACGAATCCACATCAGGAATACCGCATAGACATGTTACCTTTACAAATGCTGTGTGTTACTCAATGTCACGGAACAGAATGTGGGGTTGGCATTTGTGATTTTCACAAAGTTCTGTAGGAGGGTAGTTTCATTGTAGGTAGAGGTAGTTGACGGACATAGGGCGTGTGGGTGTTTTCAAAGGTAAATTAAAGATAAGGTAAAACGAATATGATAAATTACGTATATTTTAACTATATTTTAGATACCATAGAACGAATGTCGTTATCAATCCATTGGCTGTTGGCAAAATGTGCTAAATTGATAATATTCTTGTTTTTGTTACTTGGTTTCTACAAAAACTTTTACACGTCAATCTTATTTGTAAAACTATATGAGGTCTGAGTTTCTTATCTGACTACTCCGAGAAGAAAGGCTGAAACAAACTCAGAGGTCACAGTCTCTTTTAAAGACCAGACCATAATCTTTGTCCGATCATGTTAAGACCATTTAGATTGGTATCAGAAATGGTCTTTTGGCGAAAGAACCACACAGATCAAGTGGACTCGTCCAGACAGTGCACGCATTTGCCAGTAATCGTGTGTCTCAACTCAGAACTGTAGGAGGTCCACGATTTGACGAACAATAAAGGATGTTTTTGATAAGCCGAATAAAGTACTCAAACTGCCAGATTATTTTTAAAAGTAACTGAGAAAAAAAAATTATTCCTTATATTATATTATATTTACAATAATTTAAATAACAATATTACCTGTACTTTTCAACGAATCTTCGCGTTCATTAATAAATATGTTAATTGTAAATATAATATGTAAATCATTTTTTATTTAAATAAACCGTACTCTTGAATCACTGTCTTTTTAATGATAACCGCATTAAAATCCGTTGTGTGTTAAAAGATTTAAGCGTACAGACTCGGGAAGCGACTTTGTTTTATACTATGTAAAGAAGAAGGTATATTTCTACATCTTCCAAAATATGGATTTTGGATGTGTAGGTACTGTCTCATTCATACACAGTTGCTTATCTTTACAAATAATTTAGTTTATGAAATTATATAATACTAGAATTATAATTATTATATTTGATGAAATTAGTTACAGACTGTAGTGAAAACACTTACTGTTATCATCAACGCTTCTACAACAATTAAATTAATTGTGTACATATTTGTTTCATTACAAGTCTAGTATTTGCTAATAAACGTCTATATTATTTCAAGTCTACTACAATACGAATATGATATATTTGTACAAACATGGATCACATTTAAATTAAACACTGCCTCAGGTTACATTACATCATTACGTTTGTTTCAAAACATTTTGGGATGTTCTTAGATATCGCATCTTTAGTATTATTCTCATAAATCATTTTTATGCGTTTTAAATGAGCATCTGTGGCCTTACTGCCATTAAGGTTCTGCTGGAGACTGCCTTTATAAAGGTTCCAAAGAGTATTACGTTTCTTTAACGTCGCTTTTTGGATACGGTATAAACTTTCCTGTATTATAATTGAAGTAAATATTATCAGCAATTTTGACTTTATTTTCATCACAGTTTCCTTTCCAATCAGCAAAATCAGCAAGCTTCAAAAGCATCATTACGACATTTCTCTTATTAGCGTGTAGGTACCTACATGGCAATCTAAATAGTGTCGACTAGAACCGAGCAACGAGCTTAGTAGCGTCCATAAATTCCATGAAAGTCTCAGCATGAAAAAATAAAACTCATAATTATCTTGTCCTTAATGTTATTTTTTCTATCTTTCACAGATCATCCCAAGTGAGATGCTATGGAACGCAGCGGCAGCAGTGAGGTGACGTCACGAAGCAGAATGGAGCAGCGCACGTTCGACGGCCCAGCATGGAACGGCTAGGGTGAAGCGAGACAGAGACAGACATAGCCCTGCCCCATGGAGGTGAACGGGACGGAAGCGCGGGCCGAGGAGGCGGCAGTGACGCTCGCGCTTAGCGTTGCCGTCACCGTCATCTCTGCCATCGGACTGCTGCTCAACGCCTACATACTGTTCATCATAGTTATAACTAAACAGGTAACAATACTAACGATATTTTGTTCTTTTTAAACCGTTTGATAGCCTTTTAAAGGCTCGTGCAGACCAGCGCGATATTGCGGACGCGACAGGCAGCGCGACCCGTGTCGCGCCTGCGATTTCGCGCTGGTCTGCACGAGCCTTTAAGGCTCGTACGCCGCGAAGGCGATTCTGCGATATATCGCGTCGCAACACCTTTCACACTGGCGCGACAACTCGTGCGCGAATCGCGCGCGACATCCTTGTAGCGGCACGACGAGCAGCGCGACAGCTTTTACATTATATGGACAGTACATTTTGTATGGTGTCGCGGCGAATTCGCGGCCGCGACGAGGTCGTCGCGGCTGCGAACCGACGCCACACAAAATGTACCTTATGTTGTCGCGCTGCTCGACGCGGAGCGACCGTGTCGCGGCGCGACAGGTCGCCCCTGTGTGAAGAGTCGCGCGCGTTTTCATAGAAATTGCTCTACGGATATAAATCGGCGATTCGCGCGCGACCGTCGCGTTGCGCTAGTCTGAACGAGCCTTAAAGTAAAGAACTATCATAATAATTTCAGTCGAAAGACGTCTACTGTTGAACATAGGTCACCCTCAATTTGGATGGTTTGTCATATTCGCCACACTTGGCAGGCGGGCTTGCGATTGCAGTATGGTGGTAAAATGCATAGAGAACTCTGCTGCCCAGTTTCTAGTAAGTACTTTAATCGGTTCTTACGACACCCATGGGAAGAATGAAACGGTGCTATACGTCTGATACCACAGAGACCTGAAGAAGAATAAGAAGAAGCAAAATAATCTTCTATCTATTTCATTTTTTCAACACAAAACATTGGGGCATATCCGAATGCTTTGATGACAATGGTAAAATTAATTTTAAAAGACATCACGAATTTATGGATTCCTGTTTTCATGTCAACGATAAATCTCTAAACATAATTCATGTTATACACAAATCACATGTCGATACAATCTAGGAAAGAATGGAAACATCAGAACCAAACGCTATTGTAAACTACTGAATGCAAGGCCATCGTCACATTATGTGACACTCAAGGTTAGAGATGACAGTAAAAAGAAAGATAAACCTTTACACACGGAGATTGTTCCACAATACCATCATAATGAATATATTAATAATGTTATATCTCGATGTATATGAATTTTACATCACTATCGTTAGCGAAGGCCGTGAAATAACTACAAAGGCACGTGTCGATCTAATTACAACCCAATTACCTTTGTACCCATACAAGAATATTCTACGTATTCTGAATAGGATATGAAGGATATGAGTACAACCAATAGAGCACGTCAATCATTAGATTATTTATAAATTGTACCAACGGAACCTCAGCACGTGTATCATTGTGTCACGGAAGCAGTACCAAAACAAGTAACAATGTGGATCAATATCGAAAGGTTCTCTTAGAATAAAGTTGAAATTCTTACTGAATTATTTCGCAAAACACATTGTGACATCTTATGTGACATCCACCGCAGTCGTCATATTCTTGTGAAGTAAATACCTAACACACTATCAGTAGGAATGGCTTTCAATTTGACAGTTCAGCACTGCGCTATTTTACCGATTTCCTTCAAATTAATTTAAATTGTGATTGATATTATTTTTTTTACAATAAAGGTGCTGGTGTATGATCGCAAGTCAACTCTTCATAATCTTCTTCATAAACTTCAGATCTCAATATTATAATAAACTACTTTATTGGAATGAATTTTGTTTAACTTTACAACTGTATCTAATTTTTTTACTAAAGTGAAGAATAAATAAAAAATACTAACAAAATAAATATCAAATATACAATCATTTCTCTTTTTTAAACGACTTCAAGAAAAGGAGGAGGTTATCAATTCGACGGTTTTTTTAATGTTTGTTACCTCATATCTTTTGATTGGGTGAACTGATTTTGATGATTCTTTCTTTTGAAAGCTGGTGCTTCCCGTGTGATCCCATTTGAATTTGGTTCCATTCGGACAATGGGATCCATGTAAAACCGCGTGACAAATGAACGAATAACGCGATTAGATTAGTGCAGGGTATATACTATAAAAAAAAGGTAAAAATATAAAATTTTTACAAAAAAATAAAAATACAGATCCTAAGACACCGACTTTCGAAATTAAAGATATTTTTCACTTTGTAGTGTTTTTTTTACGAAGTCGGTTGTTTTTTTTTTTTGTAAAAAGTTTTTTAGAAAATAGAGTGATCAAAAAGAAATAGCAGCACTTGTCTTTCTACCTCCAACGAATACCTACTTCTCTTTCATTCCATCAGTTTCAAATGCTGCTTGCGGATCCCTAGTTGTTGTGGGACCCCGTAGTTCCTAAAATTATGCTGAATTATCTTGCTGGATTTCAGTATCCTACTTTGTTGTTTTGTAATGCCTAAATGTGATTCTTCATTTTCATCAAAATCAAAATCAAAAGTCATTTATTCAAACTAGGCTGAGAGTCAGCACTTTTTGAACGTCAAAGTCACATAAGACAGTCCCCCCAAAACGCCCGCCCTTCGACACTTCCTAGTGCTTTGGCTGGGAAGAAGAAGTGGCGGAACAAACTCCCCAGCAGCACTGCTGTCTGTTAAGTTAGAAGAACTTGATTCTATACAATATTGTATAAGTTATTAATATAATAAAACAAAACATACATTATTCGCCATTCATAAATATGTTTTCACTGTCTGTCTCAAACACTGACTAAAGTTAGGCAAATATTACAGTCACACCAGGGCACAGCGCATCGCATTTGAATACAATACTTATCGAGTACTATAGAATGAACGGTTCGCGAGCTAATTTAGGTATTTACTTCGTTTTGTTAGAACACACATTTTGAAAATTTTAAATGTTACAAACGTTAAAGAATACATTTATTTTTAATATTATCATAAAAATGATGATCTTCCGTGAAGTATTTACACCGTACTTGAATTTTTTAGAGATTACTTTGGATCTTTTTTCCAGCGAGGAAATTACACGTAGGTACATACCTAATCGTGTTTCTAAATTGTAAGATTTATAGAGTGAATCCTTAAATATCTTCGATGTTAATTGCATAACTATAGGTTAAGTAATAACGATACAGCAAGAGATCAAACCGCCTTAATCTGCTAGCAAAACAGCTGTAAGAAACTCCTTCATGTAATATTCTGAAGTCGCCAACGCACAACGAGAGTGCATTGGTGGTCGCCCTATCTGTAAATCAAACGTGATTTTTGTCCAGGATTGGGTCACTTCAAGTCAAAATGTCAACAACCTTTTTTTAATGAAATCTCTTGACACGTTATTATTGTGATAGGTGAACTTATTGTAGTATGTGAAAAATCTATAGGCGAGGGTAAACCTAAATTTTAGTGTGGCGAGCGTGGCGACGCACAGTGGGCCCACACTGAAAATTAATGGACTTAGGCAACACAGTTCCAATATCGATGCGATTTTTATTTATGTGATAATTAACATATTAACATGTAATTAATATATTATTTTTTAATTATACTATATTTATTTCCTTTCGTAAAGTATGCTTTATAAATTTTATCTTTACAAAATAATTTCGATGTTTCACATGTGCCAGGCGTCCCGCGACGGCTTGTTTTTTTTGTTTGTAGTTCAATAATAATAGCTGCGTGGGTCGAACGATCAGGCTACGCTTACCACGGTTGTTCCGTGGCGCCCGCGCCGTTAGTTCTGAAGAAAGAACTCTAATCTGTTGGTTCGGCCTTTCATTTGTGGATCTTTGATAATCGTTACGGGTCGTCAGAAGCCTGAAAGTTTGACAAGCAGTCTTACCAAGGGTATCGTGGTACCCAGTAGCTGGGTTGTGGAGGTCAGATAGCAAGTCGCTCTGTGTAAGGTTACGGTAGGTTAGACTGGAAACCGACCCCATCATACCTGAGAAAAGGCTTGACGATGATGATATTTTGCTGTATGCATAAAACTGCAGTTAATTCAGTAGTTACGTTTGGGTTTTTAAGTACATGATACGAAAATATAAGATACTAGCTTTTGTCAGCGGTTTCGCCCGCGTTGAGGTCGAAAATTATCCCGTAGGAACCTACCGGGATAAAAAGTGCCCTATGTGCTAATTCAGGTTATAAGCTATCGGTGTGCCAAATTTCGTCCAAATCCGTTCAGCTGTTTTTGCGTGAAAGAGTAACAAACATCCATATATACAAACTTTCGCGTTTATAATATTAGTAAGGACGTATATAAAAATAATCTACATACTATATATATGTAAAGTTGATTTAAAATATCATGTTTTTGACAGCTAAACAAGAAGGGACGTTTCAGAAACAGTTGTTACTCGTTTTTGACGTTTTATAAAAGTAGGGATTATAAGTCGACTCGCACGAAATAACTCGCTCCAATCGGGCTAACCGTCACTTTTAAATAGTAAAATATTTTCTATAGGTAACAAGCAATTTAATTCATTTGCGGACTAAAGAAATTTGTATCAGGCAACTATCACGTTTTGTATTTATGCAAGAAATTTAATGTACTTCTCTTTGTATCTTTAACGTTTTATTTTATACGTGCCAATTATTATATACAAATTTCTATAATTGTCAATTAAAGGCTCCCACAAACAGGTGCGGTGCAACGCTAGTAGAACAGTTCATATGTAAACTTCATGGAAATTTTATATAAGAATCGTGTCGCGCTGTCGTGCATCGCCTGTTTGAAAAAGCCTTAACACTATAGTGCTGCGGATATTTCTCAATTCTTGTTTAATGCGTATCTGTGTTTTTAATCTCAAAGTGAGCGACAGACATTCACGACAGAATAATCATGAAATTAGCTAATACGCTTCTTCCTTTTCTGTCCATGCTGTAAGATTGTGGAACTAACTCACTGTGACTATTATTCTTGATTTTAAAACTAAATCTCTATTCAAATATCGAGTATAAGTTTTTTTTTTCGCATAAATGTGTCCATTTAATATTTTAATTTAAGACTTTACAATTTTCTCTTCTTATTCTCACTCACTAATGTCTTTTGTATTTCTCCTTTCGCAGGTTAGCGGGAAGAAATTTGTTAAGAAATAAGACGTAAATTTGTACTTCAAAATTAAAATTATGTCGTAATCTCTATGTATGTGTAACTGCGTGTACGTAATTAACAAAAGAAATGTGGACATACGTAAATAAACGTAGGTACCAAGAAACTTAACACATGTTCTACGACTGGAAAATCCAAACAAAATCCATCCTGGCACACATAACAAAGTGGGAACACTTAGAACTTTCCAGGAAGAGCTTAAAGACAAGACTACCTAGATTACCAATCAAACTTTGAACCTAACCTTACGACTGATATTAGTAACCCGTCGCAGCCAAACGCAATCTGACGATGACATCGGGATTTGCAATCATTTGCATACCCAAGGGCTTGCCAACCAATATGCAACGAATCTGCATTAGTTACACGCCATCTATCGGGTGGAACGAATGGCAATATTACAGCCTCAACTAAGGTAGGCCACACCAGAAGTGTGAATACTTTATAATTGGCTGATGATGTGTGTAATGAAAGTCATTAGGAAATTGTATGAACGTAAAAGATAAACAGATACAGAATTTTGCAGTTCAAGAGAAACTTTATATTTTTTTATTTGTTAAAACAATGTAACGTCAAACGGCATGAGTAGAGGTGCAGGGGTGAATCGGGATGAAAAGGAGCCAAAAAGAACTCTAATGTGTTGGCTGTGTTATAATCAACCATTATTGCCCTTGGTAGCAACAAAGTATATTATTTCAACGTTAAAATTCACTTTTAAAGTTTCGTCCCAATTTACCCCTGCAACCCAGTTTACCGCGTTTACCCAGACTTTGACTAGGCTAAACTTAAGAGGAGCCCGAAAGTCTGACAACCAGTCTTGTCAAGGGGTATCGTGTTACCCAGCTACTGGGGTATAGAGGTCAGTTAGGCATTCGCTACATGTAAAGAACTGGTATTCAGCTGCATCCGGTTAGACTGAAAGCCGAGCCCAACATAGTTGGTAAAAGACTAGGCAGATTGATAATACTAATAGCTACGTGAGTCTAGAGTTCTAGACTATAGCGCAATAATTGGAAACTGGAGTAGAAGTAGTAAACTTAAGTTTATATTACAGTTTTGCTTAGACAAAGTTAGTGAAGTTAGTTAGTTTAGTTTGCCGCGGTGCCCCGGAACACTTAGAATGTGTCTTAGTTTCCCATTTGCTGTTATTAATTTGTGTTCGTTACATTTCAATTTTCGAACTTCGAATTTGTTAATAAGCGAATGAGGTCGTTTAAAAATAACTGTTTTGTTGAATGTGGAAAGGCGTTAGAGACTTTTATGACTAACTTTGAAGTTACTTCGTAAATTGTTGCCCATTTTGCTGTCCGAAATATTTATTAAATTCTTTTTTTTTTACACACTCGCTTCGTCCTTTTCATACTAACGGCATACCGCAATCGATGAAACAAGTCAGAAGTCCTATACAAAGCAGTTCATTGACTATTGAGAACTCTCAATAAGGGCGCAGATGCCAGAGGAGTGATGGCGCAACACACTAACAGTATGAATGGCTTTCATATTAACAGTTCAACAACATTCATTGCGTTATTGACGTCGTTGAGCAGACAATTTTTCCGAACATATGAAGCAATAACCTTCAAAATGATTTAGATTCTGACTTATAGTATGTGACGCAATAAGGGTGCGGGTCGTGTAATAATTTCTCTATGTAAAATATCAATGTTTCTACATTACACCATTTTTAACCGACTTCAAAAAGGAGGAGGTTATCAATTCGGATGTTTATATGTTTTTTTTTTTTTTTTTTTTTTATAAATGTTCGGCCATAACTCCGTCATATATAGACGGATTTGCAAAATTCTTTTTTTGTTCGAAAGGGGTTTATTCCGAAATGGTCCCATATAATTTTCATATAGATCTGATGATGAGTTCGGGAGACAGACACCGGAACTCTTTAAAAAATGACAGGAAATCAACCGCGATTTCTGCTATCGCATAAATATGCATTGTTTGTTTGGAATTAGTGCAGGGTGAATACCACAACTAAAAATTTAAAAATAAAAACTTTTTTGCAAAAAAAAACAACCGACTTCCTTAAAAACACTACAAAGTGAAAAATAACTTTAATTTCGGAAGTCGGTGGCAAAAAAACCATAAATACAGATCCTAAGACACCGACTACCGAAATTAAAGTTATTTTTCACTTTGTAGTGTTTTTAAGGAAGTAGGTTGTTTTTTTTTGCAAAAAAGTTTTTTGATAAAACTTTTAAAAACAATACGCACGCATATAGGGACAAAAACAAAGTGAGCAGAGTATTCCTGTTGTTTAAGTTTTTACTGTAACACACATCGACAATGTAAAAATTGTAAATTATCGTTATTGACCCCCATAGAAAGAAGGTGTGACTTGTGAAATATGTATGTAATAAAAAACACACACAGAAAGCATTGTAATGAGACATGCAAAGAGGGCATAACTGTGTCGAGTCAGAAAGAGTTCTTCAAGAATATCACTTCCGTGTTCGATTAGCCATTCCATTCGTGTTTTATTCGCATACGAAAACGGAATACATATTACGATGGTGGAGCAAAAAACGGCTACGATTATAGAACGACTACCTTTTGCCAGCGGCTTCGCCCGCGAGGAGGTCGAAAAATATCCCGCGGGAACGTACTACCGGGATAAAAAGTACCCTATGTGTTAATCCAGGTTATAAACTAATTGTTTTCTAAATTTCATCCAAATCCGTTCAGTAGTTATTGCGTGAAAGAATAACAAACATCCATACATCCATACATACAAACTTTCGCGTTTATAATATTAGTAGGATTTACTATTCTAAACCAGTTTGGTAGGCAACAGTCTTTTTTATTTGTCTACTTAAAATACCCTAATAACGTATTCTGGCTACCCACCTAACATGTCATGGTGACCTAGTGATTTCAAGTCCACATCAGAACATTTATGACGTAAGATAGGTGAAACAGTGATACTGCAATGAAACTTGTTATCTTAAGCAACCAGCATATTGTTTACGTAGTCAGCAAATAAGGTTATCATTCATTCTTTGCAGAGTGCATATTAGAAGAAGACCAGTAAATGACGCTTCTGGCCCAATCGTCATCATTATCGTCATTTCAGCCGTAAAACGTCCACTGCTGGATTTAGGCTACCCCCAACTTGGGGGGCATTGCCATAATCGCCACGCTTGGCAGGCGTTTTGGTGATCGCAGTACCTATTGTGGTAAAATGCATAGAGAATGCTGCTGTCCATTCTCTAGTAAGTCCCTTAGTCGCCTTTTACGACACCTACGGGAAGAAATGGGGTGATGCTATTCTTTACTTCCGGCACCTCACGGGTTACAATAATAAAGGCTCAGAAGTAAAATTATTAAGTGAAAACAGGAAATTGAAAACTTTAAAAAAATTAAAATTTTATTTTATTCAGCCCTTAATTCGTAACTGCTGTTTCGGGCTTATTATCTTATTTCCTTCGTCCATTCGTAAATAATCAAATTCATTTCGATTTTATATAAGGCCATAATCGGCCGAACCGGTGCACAAGCTACTCTTCCTAACTGTTTGAAGCCTCAGCATCTGCAAAACTTCTATTGTTAGTGTACCGGCTTTCATACCTCGGTCCACGGCACGAAGAAATTAATCAGGGAAATCCTAGCCTCCACACTGTTTCATTTTTATGTGCCGTGCTTCACAGAGGCTATGATGATACCCTGGAGGCTACTGTACTGGATTGGTCGAATTCAAATCCACTCGACAATCAATCTCCTCAGAGATGGTGGGATGAGCCGCTCTGCAGAGTAGTACTGAATAGTTTACTTGACCGTATGACACCTACACTTGCAAAACAATACATTCTAATAGTAGTAAGCGATCATAAGCTTTATGGCCAAGTGGCATACGGCTTCCAGATGAGAATATTTTCATGTTTCATTTTTTTTACAGCGTGATTTTTCAATACTTTGTCAGGTTTTAGGTAATTATGATAGTTTGTTATAATTTTGTATAAGAATTTTATCCAGGGTACCTGCTTATATATTTTTATCCTCTTTAGTAAACATTAATTCTTCATCTCAAGGGACTTGTTGAGTAAAAGTAATTCACACAGAAAATGAAAGCACAACTCATTAGTAACAACTCAACTAACGGAACTCAATTTGAAGCCATTTGAGGACGATTTGCGGTCGCTTACATTTATATTCTCAGCAATTACTGTCAAGTACCGTAAGTACACTTAACGCGACTTGACTCGACTCGATTCAAGATTTGACAAAATAACAACTGTGAAAGGAAAAAGAATTTTTGTATTTAGGTTTTTATAGACGCATTGAGGTATTTTTTGATTTTTTTCAAGTTTCATGACATTCTGCGGGATATAGTCTACATGACGTCATATTAAATTCAACAAGCCAGCCTATAGGGGGTGTAAAGCTTCACGAAAAAATAAAGAAAAGAAAAGAATTGAATTTCAGTGTCTTTGAAGAAAGCAAATAAGTATTCCTGAAACTCTCTGAACTCTTGCGAGATGAGAAGTAAAGAAAGATTATAAAATTCTTTGCATAATTTCTCGTTTCTCGGTATTGTCGGATCGAGTAGGTACCCAATAAACTCGTATTTTAAACCAGAACTGTAAACCAGTGATATAGTGTACGGTAATTCTGATGTGATTCCGTGTTGATTGTTATTTTATTGACGGTTATTATTATGAAACAGTAAAAAAAAATTAACAAAACATATACAGTATAAAATATTTACCATAATATTTGGTTGAATTTAATGGGTACATGAAGTGATACACAATAACAATTCTTTGACGTTCCTGAACAAATACCTATTATAGTAAAAGTCGAAAAATCTATCGTTATTTGTTCAAATGTGAACATACCAAATGTAGGACCTACTTTTCATAGTTTGTTTTTGGTAGAATGAGTCAATAAAATCAAGTTATGTTCTGTTCAGAGAGAGAGAGAGTGAGGATAACTCAGAGAACATTGCAGATGACATAAAATAAATTGCTGGAAAGGGCTGGACAAACAAAGCGAAGGAGAGAAACAGTTGGAAAAAGTTGGAGGCAAATATTTGAGATGTAACTACCAATAAAAATATATATTTTTAGAGTAAAACTGTAAGTTAAGAAAAATAAAGGCTATTTATTGTTACTAGCGGTCGCCTAGGGGTCGAAATTCGAACAAAATAATTTAAAACTGAATGTATTTCTAATGCATTATTATATAAAAATATAATATTAGTTTTTTGCACTCCTCTATATATACTTTAACTATACCAAATATCGTACTCGTCCGTCTGGTCAATTTTCGTATAAAGTGGTATAAAGTTTTTGTTTCACGTATCAATATATAGACTAGCTTCTGCTCGCGACTTCGTCCGCGTCAAATATTTGCTCCCCTAACCCTTCCCGTCGCATCGCAACCTGCCAGTTTTCGTCCATTTTTTTGTTGCTGCTCCGCTCCTGTTGATCGTAGCGTGACGTTATATAGCCTTCCTCAATAAATAGGCTACCCGACTCAAAAAGATTTTTTCAATTCGAACCAGTAGATCCTGAGACTAGTGCGTTCCACCCCCCATTTTAGGGAAGTAGGGGGTTAGAAACAGACAAAAAGTAGCCTATGTCTCCATCCCTTTAACTATTTCCACTTCAAAAATTACGTCAATTCGTCGCTCCGTTTTGCCGTTAAAGACGGACAAACAGACATACACACTTTCCCATTTATAATATTAGTATGGATTATGTTCTCTTCACTTACCAAGCTAATAACAAACATTTACTTTAATTAATTAGAATTACTACTGGTCAAAGGTTTGAAGAAGAAATTAGGTACCTAAGTACCAACATTGTCCAAACAGGAATGCTGAAAGAAATGGGGTTTCTGTTTGCAATGGTAGATACCAATTTCTGCTCTTGACAACATTGTGTTTGTTCTGAGAATGTACTTTGGAATGTACATACGTGAATAATGTCTTCACGTCTGTATTTACCGAAGTCAGAAGTATAATCAACATTTGTTTACTTATTTTTACGGCCCATGTAACATTGAGTGAGCCGCACCTGATCCGATTGTCGTTGGATTGAAACGTTGACAGTTGGCTCAAGCACCTGAAAAAGAGAGAGCACCCGAACACGGTATGCGGTTAGATTGTTTCCCCCCTCTGTAGCCCCATAGTATGAGCGCATGACATTCTCATTTATGGATCTTGTCCATCTCATGCGCTGCACACTTCTGCTGGGAGCTGGGACCCTATCAGAGGCCGGTTGGCTTCGAGGTCCTAAGCCGTCCGGCGGCCGGCGTCCTACCCGTCGATGAGCTTGCCTTGAACCGGGACATAAATCTAAACGCACCAAAATCACAAAAGCAGTCTATAATCCTTCTACTGCTGGGACACAGATCTCCTCTTCCTGAAATGGAAAAGGTCATAATCCACCACACAGGCCCTTGCGGGTTGGTAGATATCAAAAGTCTTCGAACTTATGGTTCTAGAATATGCCGGTTTCCATCCAATGATTTCTTTCAGCATTTTGAGAGCAATGGTGATGATAAAATTTAAACAAGTATAGCGCTGGTCAGAGTTCGAACCTATGACTTAAACTCGTACGTCGCGGCCAATTCCTCTGGGCCCTCACTGCTTTCACGTACGAATATAAAAGATTCAATAACACTGCACTAACATCGAACCTGGGAACAGAGACCTCACAAGAAGAATACTATTGAAAATGTATTATTGGTTGATATACAGGGTGTGGCGGAAGTAATGGTCCACCGTTCAGGATTCGATGAACCAGATAATTAACTATAACAAATAAATTTTTTAACCATTTTTACCCAATTTTTTTTTACAAAAATTGCTCTTGAACTTGATGGTGTGTTAAAAATTGAGGTTAAAATTAGAGAAGAATCAACTTTTTCTTCAAAAGAGCTGAATTTACATAAAAAATCATAATTTATCATGATAGCTCTAGTATTCAGCAGAAATTAACAGAAATCAAAATGAAAAAATAATGGTTTTTGTTGAAACTACAAACAAATATGTAGGTAGGCCTAATAAAAGGTAGAAATTTCATCAATTCTTTTTAAATAAAAGACAAAAATGAAATATTTTAAAATGTTTAAAATTTTTAATTGTTATAGTTAATCTGGTTCATCGAATCCTGATCGGTGGACCACTACTTACGCCACATCCTGTATATGAATGTCTACAAGTTCGAATCACTCACTTAAAAACAGATTTATACGAAATGCAATGCATTTTGCTTAGCATTTTCTTTAGTAAGAAGTTTTTCCCGACTCTGTTAATTGAATCCAAAAGTCGACACCTTCTGACATAACTCTTAATTACTCGCTCACCTTTAGTAGCTCTAAACAGAATCGCTAGAAACTACTAGTGGAAATCAGGTCGCACCAATCAACAAGCCAGTCAGTATTCCCAAGGCGGTGTACACGTGTCAATTTAGAAATAGCATTCTGCTCTTTCATAATTGCATTTCCAAGGCTTGAGCAAGTTATTACGCAAGCAAAAAGAACCCTAAGGAACATCTACACACACCACAGGAAAATCTTCTCAAAGCAGGACAGAAGGTAGAAACTGCTACTGGATAATTTTATTCTAATTATCTCTCACACGATTCACAAAGCCAATCTCAGTAACTTTTAATTAATTTCTCGGTATTAATTAAAGCTTGCGCTTAAGCGAACATCGTAGCCCAGTTTGATGAATGTGGTAATACGAGAGAATGAGCTTTGCTTGTCAAAGACGTCAACTTTCACGGTACGGACTTTAGTTCGGCTATTTATAAACGACTACCGACCCGCCCCTTCTTCACACTCGCACTAAATAATATATGTCAGAACCGCTGATTTGTATGCTACAATGTTTTATCTACTTACTTCCAATGTGAATTTTGAATTTTGGGCCCATTGATATATAAAAAACCTTGGGCAGGTTCGGAGCTCGCAATAACCTACCCACTCTTTAATTAAAACCCTCACTATACTTCTTCCATAGGTTTATTCCATTCTTATTTTAACGGTACCATTTTCAATCCTATTTAGCTGTTGCAAAACAATTCATACTCTAAACTTTTCTCACGACATTTTACTTATTCTTCCATATCAAATGCCCACAACGTGACAACTGCTTTCCACACAACTTCTCAGCTACCGGTGCCATTTTTATACTTCCTCTTTTATACTCACTAGCTTCTAGCTACCGCTTCGTCCACGTGAAATTTATTTTTTCTCCGACCTATCCCATCGCATCACATCGCGCGCCCACGCTATTACTTTGTTTTCGCTTAGCGTTCTACGTGACATTTTTACGTTTACTCGTCTCTTAAAGGTCCGAGAACAGCTTTTCTCAAGAATTGGGCAATCTAATGCTAAAACACTTTTTCAAATCCGACCGGTAGGTCCAAAGATTAGCGTATTCAAACAAATAAACAAAAAGCACTACAGCTTTATTATAAGTATAGACAGATTTATTATTTTATCCGTACTCGTAACAGAACATATTCTTCTTAGCCATACCTCTTGGCTCTTAGATGAGAATCTCAGCTATACGCAATTGTCTTTTATGAATCTCTAAAAACAAGTAAATTATGGCTAAATTGCCCACTTAACATGATCGTAAAGGTGTAGTACTGACATTTTTTTTTTTACGCAAACCTTTATTTGGCACTGTTATAAAGCTAGCTATTATTGGCTATAAACCATGTATAAAACTTCACAACATCACAATCGAGCTATAATGTTGCCACTGCCGGCAGACAAGCCTCCTTTTTGTGAGAGGGAGTGGGCCATAATACAATAGACGGGTTCAGTGCGGGTTACTGGATAAACTAACAAAACTTTACTCTTATTCCAAAAAAACACTATCCCGTTCTAAACAGCTTTTGGTGACGCATCGTCGCAGACAGTGCAAGCAAAGTGCTCGGTGAAATCGTAAAACCTTTGTGTATGGTTGTGCAAAGAACTACCGCCCATCTTGATATAAGCAGCAAATAGCCTACAATTTGCAACAAAACTAACACAAACTGTCTGTTATTTGCCACAAAATTGGCACAAACTGAAATATTTAAGTGAAACCTTATTAGGTTCACAATACGAAAGGTTGGCTAACAGTTCATGTATAATTCAATCTGACCGCTGCAAAGGTTTCGAATTTCGTATCGATTCGAGCAGCAGACACAGACTGCACTAATTTGGGACGTCTGGCTTGTCTCACTGGTAATAGACTCACAACTATGTTGGCCTATTATTTATTCTGGTGCTGTATGCAACTTTGCACCTTGGGGTAGAATCTGGAGAGGTGAGGCTTCTATCGTCGTTGTAAGATAAGTCTGAAGTATAGAAGCCGAATAAATTCAGCGCGAATTGGATTTTCTACTTTATTTCAAGTTTTATTGCTTCGAGATACTTATGCAGTACTTTAATGAATTGTTTCTTTCTTCGATAAGTGTTTAGTAAGTTCTTCAGCATGGTAATGAATTATAATTCCTTGAAGCTGATTGCTCAGGTAATATCACCTTATGGGTTTCAACGTAACAACAAAATATAATTATGATAAGCTACATAATGTTGAATGGATGTTGCCATTAAAATGTTACTTTGATTTGATTAGTAAAGAATTATGATATGGTTCGAAAAAGGTTGACTACCGACCGAGATGACGACTAATAGGGTTGTGAGGACGAAAAAGATATGTTGTGCCGACCCCAAATAAATTTGTATAAGGGCCGAAGAATGATCACGATGATGATTTTTTTAATAAAGTAAAAATATACTTCTCTTTGTTTGGTTCAGTGCAAAGGTATAAAAGAAAAGAACATAACTGGTGAAATATGAAGTACCCTCTAGAGATGCATATCTGCTTAACCCTTCAGGAATTAGGCGTGATGTTCTGCTGTAAACTAAAACTTTCAATGACGTAAAACTACCTAAAAGATATTTATTTTTATTTTTTATTGAAAGGAACAGCAAACAGTTACATTATGAGAACTTACAACTAATTTAACAAAAATAATTTTGGTAATGATGTAACCCACGACGCTGTCCACAGGTAGACATAGTGGTTTAGAAAAAAAGGAAAAAAGTGTAATCGCTAGGCGCTTTAGTAGCAGTACATGCAGTAGTAAATTTTGTAATGAGCATAAATAAAATTAAAAAGACAAAGATTGCACAATACAAAGTATGGCCATGCATAGTGAATTCGATCAGGAATACACATGGGTTTTTTTAATAAAGAGGAGCGGGTGAGGCTTTTGAAAGTACTCATTGGACAATTGAAGATGTCAATATTTTCAAAAGTACTGTTATATGTGTCCACCATACGGCGGATAGGTGAGCGCTCGCCGGAATTGGTTCGGCAAGGGTTCACTGCAAAAAGAGTCCCTGCGCGTACCTGTCGCCTGTGAAAGGTTCTAGGTACAGCGTAACAAATCATGTTATTTAGGTTCATACAGTTAAATTTATTTCTAACAACTTTATATAAAATTATGGCTTCAAGATATTTTCTTCGAGAGCTAAGGGGCAGGAGTTTGTATTTGCTGAGTAAATTAGAATAAGGAAGGTAAGATTTGTGGCATCTATAATGCATGGCACGTAAGAATTTGTACTGAACATTTTCAACCATTTCAGCATATTTTTTGATATTAATACTTTTAATAGGTCGGAAGTTAAATATTACGAATAAATGCTATCAAGTCAATCTAGCTGACCTTTATGATATTACTGTGTACGAATAATTAATAATTAGCTGTTCTTGATTAATTAACTTGCCAATTTTTAGAAAGGAAAGTAAATAAACTAACAGAGACTAATATTTGGCGTATTCGATCCATATGAATTTATTCGGAGGAAACGGGCGAGTTTAAAGTTTTATACAACGCGGTCCTATTGATATCCCATACATTACGGTAGAAATTAAACCATGTCAAAGAATCAACTGGCATATGTTTAAAAAAAAATAAGTTATGGCTTTTCTTCAGATTACAAGTTTACGTTTCATTGATAGGGACGGGTTAATGTTTTCATTCAAATTTAAAGCTAAGAAAATGCGACGTTATCAGAGTTTACGTAAGAATGTTTTTTGATTTTTATTGACGTGTAAATGTTTGTAAAAACCTACTTACAGAAATAAAATCATTTACTTAAATAATCATGACTTCGAAATATTATGTAAGGAATACTTTAACAAAAAATAAAAAACTGGCCAAGTGCGAGTCGGACTCGCACACCGAGGGTTCCGTACAAACCTGCAGGAATTCACGGGTTATGCATAAGGTTTATGTTTATGAAATTAAATGTTTTTTTTTTAATTTTTATATTTGAGTTGACTGAATGAAAGGTAAATTGTGGTTTATGATTTATGACGTATTAAAAAAAAAACTACTTACTAGATCTCGTTCAAACCAATTTTCGGTGGAAGTTTACATGGTAATGTACATCATATATTTTTTTTAGTTTTATCATTCCCTTATTTTAGAAGTTACGGGGGGGGGGGGGGGACACACATTTTACCACTTTGGAAGTGTCTCTCGCGCAAACTATTCAGTTTAGAAAAAAATGATATTAGAAACCTCAATATCATTTTTAAAAACCTATCCATAGATATACCACACGTATGGGTTTGATGAAAAAAAATTTTTTGTGTTTCAGTTCTATGTATGGGGAACCCCAAATATTATTGTTTAAAAAAAAATGATATTAGAAACCTCAATATCATTTTTGAATACCTATCCATAGATACCCCACACGTATGGGTTTGATGAAAAAAAAATTGTTGAGTTTCAGTTCTATGTATGGGGAACCCTAAATATTATTGTTTTTTTCTATTTTTGTGTGAAAATCTTAATGCGGTTCACAGAATACATCTACTTACCAAGTTTCAACAGCATAGCTCTTACAGTTTCGGAAAAAAATGGCTGTGACATACTCGGACAGACAGACAGCCAGACAGACATGACGAATCTATAAGGGTTCCGTTTTTTGCCATTTGGCAACGGAACCCTAAAAATCATATGGCAGTTGCTTCTTTGACGTGGTCTCTTTATTATAGGATGTCAAAAGAAACATTCTGAAATAAATTCCGTCGGCGATTCGCACGATATTAATAATTTGTGGGTGAATCCACAATTCCTGATATTAGGCAATTGACACATTGTAAAAAAAACTTTTTTTTTTACAATTGAATAGGGGAAAATCGATCAAATGTTATTACTTTACATAAATAGAAATGAAAAAGTATCTTTACTAGAATTTCTCAGTCGCAACACAGAGACTGGATTTGTGCCCATATTGATGGAAATGGGCTCACCCCCTATAATATGGGAGATTATCATAACTATCGAAATGTGGACACCGTAGGATTACTACTGCCTATGTGGGTGTATACCATTAGGATATTACTGCCTATCCCTTCGAAGAAGTTTGTTTTATTTACGGTATGAAATCTTTAGTTTCTATCTTTCTGTCTACGTTGTGCCTACAATGTAGAGTTCCGAATCTCTATTTGTATAATTCAATCAATCAATCAATCAACTTTATTTTTCTCACCACAATATACATAACTTAATTTACATTGGTCAGATTCGACAATGATACTCAATTCAGGTAAGTATATCTTGTGGGAGACTGGTGCCTAAGCCCTGGCTTCGTCCTGAAACACAGGCCACGAGCCTACTACGACACCAGGATCCCGCCCCTTCACATTTTCATTTCATAAATAATGTTGGTACTAGGCGCGCTGACAGAATGTAAGGAATCATACGACATTTATTGTTTATTTATTATTATTAAAATCTAGGTTAAGCATGTGAGAAGAATGTTAGTAGATGTAGTGTATGGGTGATTGGAACTGGGGTTTAACTTGATAGCTCTGTTACCCATAACACAAGTTGAATTTTAGCTTTGGTGACAGAGGTTTAATAACTCTGTATGAACTTACAATTTATAAGACGAATTGTTATACTGGAAATAAAGATTATTTACTTATTTTTATTAAGTAACAAGGCGTGATGTTATGTTATGATTCAATGTATCGTAACATCACGAGGTTCCGAGAAAAAAAAAACATTTGTTATTTTCCATGGGAGAGTGGTAAAAACGAATAATAAGTTTGTCTAGACGAGAAGACGTGCTGCAGAGACGAATATTAATAATGTTGAATCACTTTAACCGTTTCTTTTGATCTTTTTATGTAGCCATGTCGTTCACAGTTGAGTAATAATAAGAAATTTAGTTTTTAGCATAGAGGAAGACTCTTTTTCAGCACGGAATGCATGTAATTTGCAGGTAGAACTTACGAATATATTCTTTATATACCTATCAACATGAATTTTTTTTAAAACGATTTTATTCTCTCAAAGCAATAACAGTTGTATGTACCTACTTGTCACAGTGTCATTAAAAGTTTTGAACAAAGTTGAAAGATGAAAAAAAATATTTTAATAAGGTGTTTGGTTTTTTATTTCGATACCCAACACGTAAGTAAAGTAAAGTAAACGAAGGTGTGCTGGTGTGTATGTATGCGTATGTGTGCGTGCCTGCGCTAATTACGTTGTGTCGAGTCAGCAATAAACTAGCATCCAATCGCAACGGTGGTTTAGTAACTACTAAGGACTAAGTATAGTAGCTGACAGATCATGTGCACTATGGAAGGAATTTTGTAAAACTCATCCCTATACTAAAGGGAATGGCTCATGAAAAATCTCTTAGGGCGCGGCTTATAAAGAGAAAAAAAAAAATCTTGGTTGTACAAACCGGCTGTATGCAAGTATAAAAAAAGTTTGATAGGTACGAACTGAAAGAACTTATCCATCATTTATGCATGTAGGTATGCATGTAGGTACTTAAGGATTATTTGATAACGAGGGAGTTTATAAAGTACTAGGCTAGAGTTTATAATACTACTTCTGCCTGCGTCTTCGTTCGCGTGACAT
This sequence comes from Aporophyla nigra, assembly GCA_947507805.1. Classification (NCBI taxonomy): domain Eukaryota; kingdom Metazoa; phylum Arthropoda; class Insecta; order Lepidoptera; family Noctuidae; genus Aporophyla; species Aporophyla nigra. The sequence continues at coordinate 7,925,807 of OX382305.1, forward strand.
TTTGGCCCCGAACTTGTCGCGTCGTATCCCGTTGCCTGCCTATGGTATAACTGTTTTACACTTGGCGTTCTTTTTGAATTTTAGGGTTCCATACCTCAAAAGGAAAAACGGAACCCTTATAAGATCACTTTGCTGCCCGTCCATCTGTCTGTCTGTCAAGATCCTTTATCTCGGGAACGCGTACGGATGGAACAAGTTGAAGTTAAAACGATATACTCTAGTCTTAAGTCTCTTGAAGCTGTGAAAAAAACGAACTTCTAAGCTAACGTGAAAAAAGATACGGCTGTTTATGCCGCAAAAACGTATATTTAGACACTCTCGAGGGAATCAAAATGTATAGGGTATCTTCCGTTGACCTAGAACTTTGAAATTTGGCAAGTAATACCGTCTTATACTACAAGTATATGGAAAAATCTGAAAACTATACCTTCGTAATGAAATCATTAAAAAAAATGATATTTAAGTAATTGAAAAACTGTTTTTGATAAAATGTACCTACAAATTTGTACGTAACCGTCGGTGGGCAAGTCCGACTTGCAATTATCCGGTTTTTTTATTTTTCTCTTGGACTATCAAATGCAAAAATAATTATTTAAATAAGACTTGTAGTTTCAGACATTACTTCTTACTTCTTCATTACTTCTTTCTAGACTACAGAAATGATGAATTTCGCCAATCAAACTTTACCATAATTGCGTAACACACTATTAATCAGAATCCGAATCAGGGTTATTGCCAATCCATTATTTCATATGTACGAAAAGACTGTCGGTATAGCAACGTAAACCGCAATGGATGTTGTGAGACTGTCGAAATGAAAGTTATTCCTACTGATAGTGTATCACGCAATTACTCATCTGAACTGCGTTTCAGAGCTATCAGTGTTATGTAATGAGGTCTATGCTGGCACAAGCGTACCCAGAAGATGTCTGTTCACTCTTGCTTTGAAGGCAGACAGGTTAAATGTGGAAGGGCACATAGACGCTGGTAGAGAATTCCACACTATGCGCTGAATGATTGTTGACGAGAAGTGCTGAGTATGACAGGTTGGGATAAAATTATAAGGCCGAATTTCACCAATGGCTGTTTGGTGAAATTCGGCCTTATTTTTTTTATTCGTCTATTTTGAAACTTCTGTTGACGCCTACTTATCATAATGTCTGGTACTACAATAATATGGGTCTCTCAAAAGGTTACGAAATAAAAGATTGAAGGATCCCTTTCTTTTATTTATTTCACAATTTCACATTAGCTAACAAAGCTTGGTTTTTGCTTCTGGAATTCATTTTTAATTCCTGCTTTCTTATTTTGAGGGAATAAAATATTAGTTGACCTTTATGAATCCGGAGGTGTAATTGAATTATGTAAGTCGTCCTCATTATCATTTTGTCACTTTTGACAAAATTTCTCAGTAAATTGAAACCTCAAAGTCAATAAGGTTGAAACTATTTAACTGTCACATATATTTTATAACAAAAATAGACCTTGTCGTTTTATGACATGCAAGAGACATTCTACCCTAGAGTGATGAAGCGATTACGAGTTTGACTATATTTACAGAACGTTCACAATTATTTTACATCTGACAGGTGCAACAGCAACCATATTGTAACGAGAATAAAGATCACTGTTATATTAAATACTTGTCAGTGGCAGCAGCCCAAAAGCAACGCGGCGCTTTGATTTTAACAGTGACGTCAGTGACGCAAAATCAGAGATATGTGTGAATGAAGTGTACCTATTGATTTTCAGATTATGTAGCTCTAGCTATCACTTAAGTAGTAGGCAAATAAAATATACTTAGTAGTATGTTTTTATCCAAAACTTAGTTTTACTTCTAACGTGAGGAATAACTAAAAACGCAGTGACAACATTAATTATTTTATTCGCTGCGGCAGCAGTTTCCGTGTCCAAAATTTTATGAATTATTTTAGAGGTGGCCTAGTTCTTGTTTTTCATGGACGAAAATTAATTTATGCGGACTAAACTTCGCTTCCAGTAACGAATCTCAATTTAAACTAGAGGATATATAACACTCCTTTTTTTGGGCAGTCATGTAAAAATTTACCTAGATATCTTAAAAATATCTTTTTCATGTGAAAACATCTTTTCGCTTGGTGTACTGGTAGTAAGTTCAATATTTCTTACCGGGAAAAAAATTTAAGATTTCAGCTGGTTAACTACTCGTGTAGATTAATAAATACGTATTCAAAAGATAGGTCATATTTGTAACAATTTTTACGTAGGACTTCATTTGTATACGACGTCACATTGCGTGTGCACGCGCATACACGCGATCCTCTATTTTTCACTGTGTGTGTAATTCCAATTCGTATACCGTGAAAACGTAGTTAGCGAGAACAGTGACTCTAGTGTCGATAACTATGAGTACCAATTAAGTAATAGCAAAAAAAATACCGTAATAATGTAAAAAATTATTATGATGTTGACAATTTAAAAAAAAAAAACCAGAAGGCGTCTCATACGGGCCGTAAATGTGTTTAGAAATGAAATCATCCCTATCGAAGAAAACTTGCATCAAAAGGTTTTATAGTTTTTCAGTTCCGTAGTTTCACACACTAAAGACATTAAAAAAAAACGGTCGTGACCAGAAACCGTATAAAACAAAATAAGTAAGTAATAAGTTTATTGACATGAATGTTAACACAAATGTGAATCCCCTGGTCTCTAAACTAGTGTTAACTGTATTATAGGGACCAGTGTCTTCTCCTATCTAAGTCACAGTATCAAACTATGGAACTATAACAATGTTTTTCTAGAAACTAGGATTATATTAAATATATGGTGAATCGTGTGTGTTTGTGTGGTGTGAATCGGGTGTGTTTAGTGTGAATGTGAAGTTATAAAAATATACATAATTAGAGATAAGGTTTAAGATTAAAATGGTCTTATTCAAATGCTCCCGCAACAAGTCTTTTAATTAAAAGGAATACCGCTCTAAAGTTAAATTAGTTTGACAAAGTACCAAGAGTACTCTAGGAAGCCGGGTTCATCTGGATTTTAATTTATTTATAATATACTTTTAATGGTTTCATTCACTGTTCCTTCAACTAATTATGAAGAATGAAATGCTTTATGAATACGGTGCAGGTCACTCAGCAAAAATACTAGCCTACTGCATCACAATTACTTGTATGTTTAATTAGTTTTCCATGTCTAATTTCTTCCAATGCTTTAGTTGTGTTTGTTCACTGCGCTAATTGGTAGTTACAGTATTATTTCGACGTTAAACTGAGATTCACAGGAACTGACGGAGTCCAACTCAAGCCCTTATAGGCCAATGAATTTTCTTTTATCCCGTGCCCTAACCGATCATCCTAAACGACCGTCGCGCGATTATTTACGTGATCGTCTCGTTCATATGTCACTTTTGATGGCAAAACCGGCAGACACCCTATGTTGACGCTACCTACGTTACGTTATGTTTCGCCGAACAAAATATAGTAATAATCCTCCAGACCGTATTTAAGCCACGGCGGCCAATCTTAACGGACACTAGCCATCGGTGCAGGAGATTTGTGTGCACGAGTGTGTGCACAGAGGTTCTCACTTTTCCTTCACTCTCATAGTTCGATGGGACGGCAATACGACACGACCAGAGAGAGATCAAGCGCAGAACTTCTTTCTTTCTTTCTTTTGTGAGAACCAACGGATTAACGTGCTTTCCGAGGCACGGGGGTATCACACAGACAAACTTCCAAACTCAGGGCTGTGTGTGTCGAGAAGGCATGGGAAGCCGTCACCTCCTTCTGCGAAGCAGTAATGCTCGCGAAGGAGGAGGCGGGGCGCGTGAGGGAGTGGCAGTCTTTGCGCCCTCACGTCCCTAGCCGCCGCAGGAGGAGACGCCCCGGGCGTCGGGAGTCTATAGCGGACTCCCGGCCACCGTAGGCGCGAGCTTGCGGGCGGCGAGCAATGGGTAGCTCGCCGTCCGGTAAGGACCAGGCTCGGGTCGACGGCGCGTAGTGTTCCACGCGCGCCTCAAAGAGATGTCAGCAATACTGAAGGGGTCTGCCAGGACCGACGCCTGCCAGGGTCTCGAGATTGTTCGAAAGAGATACCGTGACCCTGGCACATGGGCAACTGAAGGAACACGGGTGGATTTTAGTCAGTAAAAGTCTGACACGCCCTCCCGCTCCGCCCAGAGCGGGAGAAGTCATTTGATGATTTCCCATCCAGAAAAAAAAAAAAAAAAAAAGGGCTGTGTGTGTTACTAAGAAATTCCTAATGGAAAATCCCGAACGAAATAATAGTTTAATGGAAGCATGTTTTTTAAACTACTATTTACCAAACAATCAATGAACAAAGATCACTCATAGCACCGACTCAAAATGACTGAAAGGTTTATTATTTTTTTGCTTTTCAGTTTTTTTGGCGGTTTAATTTTTTTGTTAAAAATCTTTTTTATGTGTTTTTCGAATTTTGTGACGTATGTCAGCGTAGTTTTTGAAGACAGTTCTTTTTTGCCATCCTGGTAACCCTGGTAAGATAATGGTATAAAGGAGGCGGGTAAAGATAAGAAAAGGACAATGCTCATGGATGTATGGAATCCCGTACCAAGCTGCATCAAAATCAAACTTTGTTTTTTAATATACTACATTGATCACATTAACTCCTACAAAAGTTCTTTTTGAAAAATAAACCCAGGTTTCGGAGTTATTTTATAAAATCAATATAACCTAAAAACCAGGTCTATTTTGTTCGACGCTACCAACGACGTATTTTATATACATACTTAGGTGCCTAAGTAGGTATATAAAATAACAAAACTTCAACGAATTTGCCAAGTTTGATGATATTTTTTTATATGTCTGACTAATTTTTTTTCTTACTATTTTAGAAAAGATGTAAAGGTCGATACGTAAACTTCACATAAACACAATAACATGACGTCAATAAATACTTTGAATTTTCATGACTATGATAGGCGAAAAATGTTCTAATCTTTACCCGCCTCTTTTATGAAATTATTGTATTGTCATCGGTCCTCGATAAGTCTACAAAGTTTAAATGAAATCTGATCGTTTGAAGTGAGTCAAAGTCGAGTCCAAAGGAGTCGGCTACAAACATACAGGTGAAGCTAATAAATGCGTGTTTAAAAGCAACTTATGAACGCAACGATCCCGTACTCACTACCTATCTCTGGGTAGGTAAGTATACCTACTTACCCGTACTCACTACCTATCTCTGGGTAGGTAAGTATACCTACTTACCCGTACTCACTACCTATCTCTGGGTAGGTAAGTATACCTACTTACCCGTACTCACTACCTATCTCTGGGTAGGTAAGTATACCTACTTACCCGTACTCACTACCTATCTCTGGGTAGGTAAGTATACCTACTTACCCGTACTCACTACCTATCTCTGGGTAGGTAAGTAGGTAGCACGCACCCACTGCATATCTATACATCTATATACAAATAAATAAAATTGGAGTGTCTGTTTTTAATATTAAATTAACTACTTTTTACTAAGTGTATATGGATTTATACACGGTACATATACCAAAACAACATTTTTTACAATTTTTGTCTGTCTGTCTGTCTGTCTGTTCGTTCCGGCTAATCTCTGAAATGGCTGGACCGATTTTGACGGAACTTTCACTGGCAGATAGCTGATGTAACAAGGAGTAACTTAGGCTACTTTTATTTTAGAAAAAATAAATAATAGTTTTAAAAAACTAATAACACGCTGAATTTTGAGACGTATGTCAGCGTAGTTTTCAAAGACAGTTTTTATGAAAAACTTTTTGTTAAATACCACGCGGACGTAGTCGTGGGTAACAGCTATTACCTATAATATAACCTGAATTAACACATCTTACCGCGGTAGTACGTCCTCCTGCGTTAATTTCCGACATCCACGCGGGCGAAGCCGCGGGCAAAAGCTAGTTCGTAATATAAAATGATTTTAAGGAATTGCGGAGTATGTATGGATGTTTAAACATTTACCTTTTTTGTACAAGTCGCGTTTCAGTATTTATTAGGGATAAGACTATGAAACAATGTTGCGAGTCACGTTCACAAATTCGGAACTTTACCGTCACTTCGTGCGGTCGGTTATTCGAGTCTGTAAGTCTACACGTTTTTAATAAAACTTTAGGAACGTCTCTTTTACAGAATAGAATGCTGAAAACCTGCAAAATAACGTAAACCTTAGGTAAACCAACACTGAAAATGAGAATTATTGGGTGATTTTATATAATACTAGCTTTTGCCAGCGGCTTTGCTCGCATATTATACGTATCAACCTTCCCCTTGAATCACTCTATCTATTAAAAAAAACGCATTAATATCCGTTGCGTAGTTTTAAAGATCTAAGCATACATAGGGACGCACAGAAGGACGCGACTTTATTTTATACTATGTAGTGATGATGATAGTGATAATGAAGTTCATTAAATTAACAATCCTGTACTAAAATATAGTGAAGTATTACTCTGATATGCATGATATGCATTCTATCACCATACTACGATCGCCAACCCAACCAAGCGTAGCGATTATGGCAAAATTCCGCCTGGTGAAACGTCAATGCTTTTAGCAATATAAAAAAAAATGTAATAACAATATTTTAGGATTCTCCCATAGAACATAATAGTTTATTATTTCAAATTAAATATTTTAGTTTCCCAATTGATGAATCCCCGCACCGATATTTGCTATTGCAGCGCCCACGTATCGAAACTTTCTTGAGTATTCTCGCAACATTGCCGATAGATGGCATTAGCGGGAGAAAAAGAGGAGTTCTCTGTACGCCATTGCGCTCCGGTTAAGTGAAAACGCCATCTCCGTCTTTAAAAATTCCATTTTTGGTGAAACCTTGAAGATATTCGTAAAATAAATGGACCTACCTCTGTGCTTCATTGAGAACTTATAGTGCAGTGTTGATTTTTGGAATTTGAACCATTCTACTGGTGGATTTATCAAGATTTAGCTAGCCGGCCGGCAGCCATACCCACGCCATTACGCGCCCATGAATGAGTCATCTGCCTGGGTCTGACTGGATCTCTGGATTGTTAAGGTACGTGGGCGAATTGCTGCTTTTAATTCTTTTATATTGGTTTCACGAGGATTCATCAAATGTGGAAATTTGAGGCTCCCGCCATTACTTATATTCTTAATTCAAATTTAGGTTAGTTCTTAAAAATAATATAGAAAAAGGTGCAAGCTATTTACACCACCGCCCTTGCCCGAAAATGATAAGTACTAAAAAAAAACGGCTTACGTCTACCCCGGCGGTCAAGGTTACGGTGATTAGAGGAAGACTATGTCGAACAGCAGCCGACATAATTTTTTTTTTGGATGGGATATCATCAAATGACTCTCTGGGCGGAGCGGGAGGGCGTGTCAGTCTTTTACTGACTAAAACACACCCGTGTTCCTTCAGTTGCACATGTTCCAGGATCACGATGTCTCTTTCGAACAATCTCGCGACCCTGGCAGAGCAGCCGACATCACCTTTACTGTAAGCTTCTGAAAGATAGCCCAAAACATAAATATGAACACGGCATGACACTGCGATGAACCAAACCAAACTATCGATATAATAAAATTGAAGTAAAAAGTACCTCGGGCTTTACTTAGTTACAAAAAGTTTTGTCGATCCTATATACAATATACTCTATCCTAAACACACGTTCAACAGACATACGTAGCAATTTCTCAGCCCAAAAGTTGAATCTTTTTCGTGTTGTGTGTCGTGGACTCGTCCGACTAATAATATATATCTGGAAGTTTGTAACATAATCACGCCAAACGGCTGATCAGATTTAGATGAAATTTGGCATCCAGATGGTTTATAACCTAGATTAACACATGGAATATTTTTTATCCCGGTAGTACGTTCCCGAGGCATTATTTCCGAACTCCACGTGGATGAAGCCGCTGACAAAATTTAATGAATTTTGTTAGTCAAAATAAATGTCAAGAACCTCGTCACTTCCACGGCGTTATCGGTGACAGCGCAAAGGTGACTTTGACTGCAAGGTTTAGGGTACAGAGGGCAGGATAGGAGGTGGAACATAGTTTCTGACGGAGTCTCCACATCCACCTCTGCTGCTGTTCCGGCGAAGGAGCACTACTTTAGGAATTTGCGAATTACAAGGAAATTGAAAAAATAAGTAAAGTATCTCCGGTCACCAAAACCAAATACGTAAAGTAACCAGGTTCATCAGATATAGGGGAAGTTAAACACCCATGGATGTTTTCGAATAAAATAATGTTTTTTTAAATAAATAATAATGTGCTAAATAAATAGTTTGATTTCTATTGTAATATTAGAATTCAAACAGTTCCTGTATCAAATTTTTCATTCGAAACCATCCATCGATTTCTAACTAAACTTCAACTATATCTGACGACCCTGGTTACTGATATCTTTTGGTGACTGTACCTATTTTATTTACTTTTCTATGGTGTAATACACGGTGTCTACATTTATTTTATCTAATTTTCTATCGCAGGTTTGCTAGAAGAGATATCTTTAGAAATAAGTATCACTTCTGTAGATATTTTTCTGTTCGTTTCTTCCCGTCTGTGTAAATATGTGTGTAGAAAAATAGTTCAATAAAAAAATCCGAATCCGATTCGAAAAATAATCTGCCTTTGCTTTAACACTTCACTTTGGGTATTAGAAATAAGCTTATGCCTACGAAGGATTTACAAACATTGTTCTTATGTCTGTGAACTTTTTCAGAAAATCCATTTTAGTAGTGTTAAAGATTTACGAAATGTTTACATCAAACTTCCTTTGTACTAGTTTTAAAAGATTAATAATTAATTTCTAAGAGAATACTTCAATAAAAGTATTTTAATTTTGCCCGAAAGAAATTTGTATTGATATCATTCAACGAGAATCAGCCAAAATGTAGACTCAGTAGTTTCTATCTATTCAAAAAGTTAAATAGAGTATAACATTTCTTATTACAGTTTCAACCAACAGAGAACAACAAAACGTTTCTTTTTGTAAATTATTTTTTTATTTCATAGCCTTGACATAATTTCGTGAAAAATTCTAATCAACATCAGTGGTTTGCGAAAATCCTTGGATTTCGTTTTGTCATTACTCGCTCTGCCTACGGCTGCGTCCGCGTGAGGGAATCTTGATTTTCCGGGTTAAAACGTGATGTTTTTCAAACATTTTATTTGTGGACTCGAATTTAGCCAAATTGCTAAATATGCATGCCTACTATTTCTGGTCTTATAACCTAGATACCCACGCACAAAATTCTTTGATGATATCAATTGCTTTCAAAGAGTATGTCCTACACATTCATGGAACAACATTTACATGACCTTCAGAATCTTGATTAAAATGTTATGTGTCTTTAAATGAATCATCATAAATAATATTACGGCTTGTTTCCCCAAAGATTTAGGCAAAGATGTACCTACCCACATTTCACCACTTCTGTTTAAGTGTCATGGAATACGGGGTGAGCTGATGGCTATTAACCAGTCACAAATCCAGACAACGGGTTGCTACTGAGAAATTCCAGATCCCAAGACCAGGACCAGGACCAGGACCAGGACCGGGTCCAGGACCTCACGCTCAGCAGTAATACTCGCGACCATTAAACCTACGAGGCATTACCTTAAATCTTAAGTCAGGTTGAATCCCATCTTATTAATTTGTATTGAGCAAGAGGCAAGACTAATCAACCTCGAATATGGTACATGGCCCTGACCCATATTAGCATGAAGCTAGCATGTGTGAATGATGAGCCTACCTTTGACGTGGGTCGAAAGATAGTGAGCTAGATATTGAAGTAAGCATGGAGTGATGAGCCGCGCTCGTGCCGTATCTGCGACATCTTGTTTCTTACCTGGTGGATCTAGCCACTCAGGTGCCACTTGTCCTGGCCCCGTACCGACGCCGGGATTACCGAGAAAGTGGCTCGGGTTCTGTACTGTTTTACAGAACCCGTTATCTTCTCTGTTTTCTATTTCTGTCACCTTTGTGTATATTTGAATTCCCAAGTAATAATAATGGACATAATATATTCAGACTTCGGCTTCCTTTTCAGAATTCCCTAGAAAAATCTATTGGCAAATTGCTCGACCGGGGACTCGAACTAAAGATCTCAATAGTTTTTCTAGCGTCCACACGACCGCTGGGGCACTTTGTAATTTAATAAATGTATTTTGTTAACGTTTTTTTTTATTTTCACTATTTGAACGTGAACGTGAGTTTTCGGTTTCTGTGGTACAATTAAAAGTGTGGCAATGGAAACTTGGTGTCTCAAAAAGGCGACTATTTTTCTTCCTGTAAATTTACCCACGCCCTTTCAAGTAGAATATGTGGGTGGAGCCGCGAGCGAAGCTAGTATCGTTACATTTATATTAATAATATTTATAGAAACCCTCGCGTACGGACGGTGGATGTCAGATGATAATTCTGAATTGTATGAATAATAGAAAAACCGTAGGTGGTGGAAAATGTTGAGTTTGCGGAGTGAGAAGACACAAGGCTTTTGATGTTTTGTCTGTTAATTAACTTCTTTGTTTGTTTCCTTACATTACAATTTTCGTCACAAAAATTCATTAAAATAAATTATGAAACAGGCTGTCTTTGTGAGTGGAACACTTCATGGCGATAAGTAAAAACGTTGTGAATCAAGTTTTTAAATAAGTACCCTACTTTAGACATTTTCGATAACGATTTGAAGTAACAAATTATTATAGCAATATACTCATTCGATTGCTTCTACGGTTTACTCTAAGCTAGCCTTTGGACTGTTATATTTAATGTATAGTGAATAGTACCATTTTAATAAAAAGTCGTTATAAAGGCAGTATAAACAAGAGTTAAATACTAAAAGCCGTTCTGTTTGCTCTCCCTACACACATTAAGCTATGAACACACAGTAGTTATCACTTCATGCTGAGGAATACTGTTACAAAAGTGTGTTTCACATATATATGCGAAAGTGTGTGCTGTGTCTTTATTAAAAAAGTTGAAATTAAAAAAAAAAAGTTTAAACTAATATTAATTCTGCTAAATTAATTTACATACATGCATATATAACACGACATTACACTTAAAATACTGACCAGGTAGACCACATAAGTATAAGATGGACAATGGACGACGTTATAGCAAAGATAGCAGGCATAAAATGGAGAAAACTCGCTAGAGACAGAACAGTTTAGAAACGGCTGGAGAAGGTTTTTTTTTTTATTACCGTGATAAATCTAAATTCCTTCAAACAAAGAGTGGACAGGCATATTCTGGGCACGCTTATTCTAACATAGACCTCATCCATCGCTTACCACCAGGCGTTATCTAGGTCAAAAGCAGGTCCATTTAGCAAGAAAAAAATAATATAATAAATCTGGTGAAATACACATCAAAATCCGGTAGAACAACGCGGTCATATAAAAGATACGACTACCAACTTAAAAATTATGTAATTAATACATTCTTAAAAGCTTATTCTACCTAAATTATCGTTTTAAGGTCTGATTTTATTCATAACCTAACATAATATCATGCCTATATTCCCCGTAGGTTAAGACAGAAATATGCATTTATATTTATTTAATCTACTGTTTCCAACAAACAAAAATAAATTTTACTAGCCAAAATAATATGATACTGTTTCCACGGTGTGTCCCTTTTCCAGGGATCTCTAATCCCTGCGTCTTTCGGCCTCAATTCTATACATGTCTAGCAACATCCTTATACATGTCGGTAGCACTTGGCTCACGTTATAGAAACTTGTATAAGTTTTAAGTGCTTCACAACGTGGATTCTCTATTTAAACACTCGTAAGTGCTTGGCTTGAATAGAATGGCGGCTGGCTAACGTTTTTATAGGGAAAAGGTAATGTAGGCGACCAAAACTGTATTCTATGTAACTATTTTGGAGACTTATTTTATGGTGCTAAGTTCGCATACTTGTAGTATGTATGCTAGCAGCGGATTAAGTTCCCTTTCAAATACAGGTAGGTAGGTGGTAACTATTTATCAGCAAGTATACTACGTGTACTACTGCTACGCGTATGCTACGCGAGTCCTACACATACGCTACAAGGGATTTATGCGTATGCTACGCACGTGCTACGCGTATGCTATAAGGGTTTAGTACGTATACTACGCATGTGCTACTCGTATACTATGAGGGTTTTACGCGTATATTACGCATGTGCTACGTGTATCCTACAAGGGTTTTACGCGTATGCTACAAGGGTTTTATGCGTATGCGTATGCTTTGTAGCATGTGCTACTAATTATCTACGCTTAAATTTTCATTCGATTTATCCAAGACAGCCAATCGAGCCAAAATCTATAACTGACATAACAATCTTCTCTGTCAGTTGATCAGTTACTGTGATATTCCGGTAGATTTCCGTGAGTTTTGTCGTACTTGTTGTTTTGGCAGGGAGTTTACCTTTCTTCGGCGTTTGGCGCGACGTTGATAATGGAAGCGTGTCTCATCGCCGCCGTAAACCGGTAATTACCGTCGTTTGCACTTCCACGCAAATAGCTCGTTTTGCTTAGTTTGTTTAATCAGTTGGGACAATTTTCTTAATTAATAAGGGAATATTTTTGTTACATTTAGTGTCTTAAACGAGGAAAGATAAGATCTAATTTAATTATTGTTTACTCATTCTACACAATTTGCATGTACTGTGTTCTATTCCAACAGGTTTATGACTGACTTTTGGTGTCTGATACCTGACCAATGAAAAGCAATTAAACATTATCCTTTATTGCCAACTATAGTATTTTCGCCATAAGATGAGTTCCCTGACAGGTCTTGTCTGACAATTGTAGTGACGTGACCTAACGAAATATAATCGATTTTTTAATAATATCGATTCAGTTGGCAAAGAAAATGGAATCGGATTATCAATTTTAGATTTTCAAAATATTTTTTTAATAAACTGGTTATCCTACTTCCTACTAATATAATAAATGTGAAAGTTAGTATGTGTGTGTGTGTGTGGATGTTTCTTACTCTTTCATGCATAAAGTACTGTACGGATTTTGATGAAACTTTACAGTAATATAGCTTATACATCAGAATAAGACATAGGCTACATAACATCACGGGAGCAGAGCAAAAACCTGACATAACGCACTCGTACTGACGCGACGCGATCGCGATTACAAAATGGCCGCTCCGATTCATCAATTTTTTTGTCGATTAGTGTATTGAGTAGTGGCAATCTCTATTGGCCGACGTTCCGTTCAACGCATTAGACATTTTTAAGATTTATACTTTTTTATATTATTTACTTAATTTATTAACAGTTAATTATAACTACAATAATTTACTTAGTAATTTACGAAAGGCAATTTTTTTTTTTCATTTTTTTTTTTTTTTTTTTGCCAGTTTATTTTTTATTCGTCTAAAGTAGTATGCGTGCCACGGAAAAAAATGAACTGTCAGGGAACTCATCTTATGGCAAAAAGACTATAGCTGACCCGACAGACGTTGTCCTGTCTCTTTGATGATATTTGAGCACGCATTCTGTCAATTCTATGTCAAATGTCATAATGTTACATTAAAAAAGTTTACATTGTCCTATTATATGGTTGTTAAGTATTCTTAAATAAGTGTTCTTAAATTTTCTAATTTCCCGCGCAATTTTTTAATTTTTTTCTTTCATAAGAACCTTCTCCTGACAATTACAAACGCAACAACAACAAAAAAAGTGAAATCGGTCCAGCCGTTCACGCGTGATGGCGTGACCAAGGAAAATAGGGATTCATTTTTATATATATAGATTATAATGAATGAATGAATATTGATATAAAATATCAATTAACTTTTTACTTCCTTATCTCAAAGAGATTCAAAGAGATCTCTTTTCCAAAGCGTTAATAATTATAATTATCAATTTTGGTACAAAATTGAAAAACAAGCGGTTGAATCCAGACGAATTAAACGTAATGCTATCATCCTACTCCGGTGGAGATAATAATTACGGTTCCTTTTCGTAAAATTTCCGCTCCTTGAATTCGCAAATTCCCGGAGAGAAAGTTTCTCGGTTGGGCGCGCAGTAACTTTAGAACATAAAGATATTCCTGCGTCGTATCTCCCCGAGATCCTAGATACTATCAGGAGTTTCATCGTGAAATAAGATTTTCTTGGATAAAGGTTTATGACTCATAATTTATCGCCCTCCTAAACTGCGTTGTGTCTAATATTCTCCTACATGCGCTAGCGCAAATACAATTTAGGTAAAATCCACATGTTAATAACATAAAACGGTTTTATAACTCCGCGAAAATACAACCTATGAAACCGTACTTTCCCTTTGATGTTTAAGCCAAACGGCACCATTTAATCTCGGGGAAACAAGGTAATTAAGACCAAACGTAACTTCGTATTACGAAATTATTGCATACAATTTGTGTATATACAAGAATGCTATAGATTACATTCGGTTTCCATTTGTTTTAATTGGAGCCTCGTTGAACGATCACAAACAATATCGTTTGTGTTTCATTAACCGCGAAAGATACCAACACTACTGCACTATTTACAAACTATCTAGTGTTACCGACAGTGCATGTGAACAATCACGTAGCTTCGTGCTTACAGAAATACATTAGTTCTCGAATACTCATTGTTAGAGCAACCATACAATGCATTTAATGGACACTGCGAAACAGACGCGAATGTAATGGAATATGGCTTTGATGCGGTCACTGGACCGTCAGAAGGTTCATTTTTACCAATCCAACCTGCGTTTAATGAATTTAGTGAAAGTATGTTCGTGGTAGCGTTGCCCATCTGGTGTTTACGTTACAGCGTCTCTAGTTTATGTTATAGACATCATTATAACGCTCTCCATGAGAGTTTAATAGACTGACAGTTTTAGAGACAAGTAGTCTCTGGTGTATGTGCTAATAATTTCATCATCACTGCTCTCAAAACGGTGAAGGAAAACATCGTGAGGAAACTGGTATGTCTTAGAACCAAAAATTTGAAGACATGTGACATCTACCAACCCACACTGGGCCCGCGTGGTGTATTTCAACTCTATCTCGGAGAGATCGTGTCTCAGCAGTGGTATGCTGATTATGGTATGGTTATGGCAATAATTTGATCGTTTATCGCTCTCAGCGTAAAGAACATTTTTAGGGTTCCGTTGCCAAATGGCAAAAAACGGAACCCTTATAGATTCGCCATGTCTGTCTGTCTGTCTGTCTGTCTGTCTGTCCGAGTATGTCACAGCCACTTTTCTCCAAAACTATAAGAGCTGTGCTATTGAAACTTGGTAAGTGGATGTATTCAGTGAACCGCATTAAGATTTTCACACAAAAATAGAAAAAAAGCAATAATATTTGGGGTTCCCCATACATAGAATTGAAACTCAAAAATTTTTTTTTCATCAAACCCATACGTGTGGGGTATCTATGGATAGGTCTTCAAAAATGATATTGAGGTTTCTAATATCATTTTTTTTTTAAACAATAATATTTGGGGTTCCCCATACATAGAACTGAAACACAAAAAAAAAATTTAATCAAACCCTTACGTGTGGGGTATCTATAGATAGGTCTTTAAAAATGAAATTGAGGTTTCTAATATCATTTTTTTCTAAACTGAATAGTTTGCGCGAGAGACACTTCCAAAGTGGTAAAATGTGTGTCCCCCCCCCCCCGTAACTTCTAAAATAAGGGAATGATAAAACTAAAAAAAATATATGATGTACATTACCATGAAAACTACCAACGAAAATTGGTTTGAACGAGATCTAGTAAGTAGTTTTTTTTTAATACGTCATAAATCGTAAACCACAATTTACCTTTCATTCAGTCAACTCAAATATAAAAATTAAAAAAAAAAACATTTAATTTCATAAACGATGATGACGAATCATGATGATGATGACCTGCAGGTTTGTACGGAACCCTCGGTGCGCGAGTCCGACTCGCACTTGGCCGGTTTTTAATTAATATGTATGTATCTGATACTATAAAACTTGAGTTTATTTTGGGCCTCAGTCTGTCCTTACTAGTAAGGACAGACAGTAAAATAAGCTAATTATCGTTCATCGGGGCGTTAAGAAAAAACACTGAAGGGAGCAATTACATTTTACTAACACAAGACACGGCACTTTTAGACTAGACACAAAAACAAATACAATACAAAACAAGACATTATAATAACATTTCATCTTCACGCGGTGAGAGTAGCCTGCAATAGTTTAACGAATGTTGAAGACGTTGGGTTCCTCAACAAGCCTGCTTCATTTAAGCCTACACTGATACTATTTAATATTTCTTGGTTGCTAAGCAGCTGCTTCTTTACAACTCTTGTACTTGCATTCTTTGGTACATATTTACTAGAGACTATTTTACTTTCAAACGATTTTCTTCTTGTCTTCTTCATCCTGATTTCTTTAGCAGAACTTTTAATCTCACGGGTTTTTGGCGTTGTTTCAGCTGCTAGAATTGCTTCTTGCCTTCCTATTAATGTAATGAAATGGTCTAGCAATGATTTCTCTTTTCTGTTCTCTCTTGGGTCATATTTATGAATAATTTTAACTTGTTCTAACTGATTTGATTTTCGATTTTCATTAATGTCCACTCTCTGATTTGTATTGTCATTATTGGATATAATAGTATCAATCTGTGAATCGTTAGTTTCTGCAACCTCATTTTGGTTTTTGTGAATTGTACCGTTATTCTCGGAGTTGAAATCCATATCGTTTTTAGTTGTTTGATTAGTAGTCTTAAAAATATTTTTGAATGAACTTAAATTATCATTGTCTCTTGTACTTTTATTGCCAACTGGTTGAATAACATTCCTTTCTTTAGAATTTTTTCCCTCTTCGGATAGTGTACTGTCTCTGATACTCCTTCGCTTTCGGACTGGGAGACCTTTTATTTCATCCTCGTATTCCTCTTCAGGCGATTTCATATCCATCCTTGGCATATCGTTTTTGCTGTAAATAATTTATTAAAAATATTAATTTGGACGTTATTCCTATAACTTGTTGTCATATACGCCGGACTTGTATCCGGAAAGTGTAAGCGAAAACTGTTTGCGCATGTGAGCTACCGCGTGTGTAGGCGCGGGCTTGCGGGCGACGAGCAAAGGGTAGCTCGCCGGTCTGTAAGGACTAGGTCCGTGTCGACGGCGGCGGCGCGTAGTGTTCCACGCGTGCCTGAAAGATATGGCAGCAAACTGAAGGGGTCTGCTAGGACCGATGCCTGCTAGGTTCGCGAGATTTGTTCGAAAGACATACCGTAGCCCTGGCATATGGGCAATTCTTCAGTTGCTCATATGCCATTCCTTCGAACACGGGTGGGTTTTAGTCAGTGAAAGTCTGACACGCCCTTCCTCTTCACCCAAAAAGCGGGAGACGTCATTTGATGATTTCCCACCCGCAAATAAAAAAAGCTACCGCGTGTAGATGGAGCTATAGCAAATGTAATGTACGCAGGGTAAGTACGTAATTAGAAACTGAGTACACTTTTCGTGTGGGTGCGAGTTGGATTTACGCAGTAACGGTTTCGCTTTACAAAAACCATGATAGTATTTCTTCTTTTTATTAGGGTTCCGTTGCCAAATGGCAAAAAACGGAACCCTTATAGATTCGTCATGTCTGTCTGTCTGTCTGTCCGAGTATGTCACAGCCACTTTTTTCCGAAACTCTAAGAGCTATGCTGTTGAAACTTGATAAATAGATGTATTCTGTGAACCGCATTAAGATTTTTTACACAAAAATAGAAAAAAAAAACAATAATATTTGGGGTTCCCCATACATAGAACTGAAACTCAATTTTTTTTTTCATCAAACCCATACGTGTGCGGTATCTATGGATAGGTTTTCAAAAATGATATTGAGGTTTCTAATATCACTTTTTTCTAAACTGAATTTTTTGCGCGAGAGACACTTCCAAAGTGGTAAAATGTGTGTGTCCCCCCCCCCCCCCAGTAACTTCTAAAATAAGAGAATGATAAAACTAAAAAAATATATATAATGTACATTACCATGTAAACTGCCACCGAAAATTGGTTTGAACGAGATCTAGTAAGTAGTTTTTTTTTTAATACGTCATAAATCGTAAACCGCAGTTTACCTTTCATTCAATCAAATCAAATATAAAAATTTAAAAAAAAACCATTTAATTGCATAAACATAAACCTTATGCATAAACCGTGAATACCTGAAGGTTTGTACGGAACCCTCAGTGCGCGAGTCCGACTCGCACTTGGCCGGTTTTTATTTGCCACGACAATGGATAAGGAAAATATCGTTGAAAAAATTGAAGGTTAAAACGTTTCAGCTTTACGATAGACTAATTGACATACACAGAATTAGCTTAGTAATTGTATAAAAATACCGTTTTCGATAGAAACCAAAATAGACAATATGAAAGTGTGTTTTTTTTTATTGACACTAATTTTGAAAATAAGACACGAGGCGAAGAAAATACAATGAGCTTAAATGAATCAAAAACAAGGAAAAGGAAGTATATACTTTTCCACGTGTGTGTGTTTGTGTGAGTGTAACTGTGTATGTGTGAGTGTAGATATGGATGAGTGAGTTTAGGTGTGTATGTGTGAGTGGGTGCCTAATTTGTTCAAGCTATAGTTCGAGTAATACTTTCGTGTCGTCATTAATAGTTTCAGCTCTTAGACGTTTCTTGGTACTATTTACTGTACCTGAAAATGTCATAGAAAAGATTAAATATTTACCTCATTTCTTCACCTTCTATTAAAGTCTTCTCATTGTAAAAGTCAGGTTGTTTGTCCATATGTTCCTGATCCATTGGCATAGGTGGCGGATATGTAGAAGACGATATTTTCGGGCTAAAACTGTATGGAAAGATAACGCTGTCCGCATCTTGACGGATCTCAGACATTGGCAGTGCCGTAGGTCTTACTGTCATGGAACGTACAGTGATTGGTGGTGGGTATGTAAGTGATGAAATAAAAAATTCAGGCAATGGACTGTGAACGTAAATACCACCAGCTTTTGGACCTAGCCAGTCAACTCTAGACTGCAAGTTACCTGGGTCAGGTACGGCAAATCTAGCAGGGTTAATTTCCTGCATAGGTTGACTCCTGACCGGCCCTGGTTGCTGCCTGAAATCAGACCCGGGTCCCATGATACGCCTGTAGTTAACCTCGGGGTGTATGGGTATATTAGGGTTATTCATCGAGGGAAGATACGGTAAGACAGGTTCCAGTGATGCGTAGGTAGCCTGTAAGTAGACAATATGTGAAATATTAATTTTATTCGTGATTTATAGATAGAAAACTTCCTTCTGAATGTCAGAACTACAGTATAATGGCGAAAACACATATCGCACCCCTAGATCGAAAGGGAACTAACTCAAAATTCTTAATTTTTGATTTATGTACACCTTCGAGTCTTTCATTTCAATACCTATCGACCAATAAACCAGATTCAAACCTATTTTCAATATTCGACTCCAAATATTGGAAATAGTTTTGAATCTGGTTTATTGGTGGATAGGTATTGAAATGACAGACTCGAAGGTGTGCATAACTCAAAAATTAAGAATTTTGAGTTAGTTCCCTTTAGATCTAGGGGTGCGATATTATGGATAATGAATGTTTTACATTGCACATATTTGGATGGCTTGTTCGTTTCAACGTAGGAATTTAAACAATATACATGCACAAAACATAATCAGTCTTTATCATTCCTACTGCTTGGATACAGGCCTTTTCTCTGTGAGCAAGAGTTGGCCATGAAGGCCCAGTGCGGGTTCGTGGATCTCACTTGTCTTCGAATGTTTGATTCTAGGACACCTTTAGGGTCAGTTCACATCTGACGGAAGATGCGTCGAGCGTATCATCGGTCGCGTCTATTCGGTCAATTAGGGTGTTTTCATATCTGACGGAAGATGCGTCGGGTGTAATTTTTTATTACGCGTCTATTCAGTTTCTGCATTCAGCATCTACATAAAATACACGTGGCGCGACGTTGCCACACTTTACGTCGGCCGACAATGCGTTGACGGAAACAGAACAGACGCTGTACGCTCGACGCACTAACGCATCATCGGTTAAATGTGAAATGTTGAATGTTTTCTCATATAATTGTCTATTCTGGCGTTACGCGACGCATCTTCCGTCAGATGTGAACCGACCCTTACTCATTTCCTCACGATGTTGTCCTTCACCGTTTTACGAAGGTGAAATTAAATACATGAAGTAAAGTGAACCCAGAATAATGCTGTGAAAATGTAGATTTCTTACCAATGGCGAGAGCGTTGTTCCACCGGTGCCCATTGCTCTCCTTGAGTCAATCAGACTTTGTATCGCCTTCAACTGATCCAAGGACCCCGTTGGATGCTGTTTTAAAGCCTGGAAGGACATACAACTGGTTTTGTCAACAACCTTTCATTTATTGTTTAAAAAAGAATACATTATATACACTGGTGGTCGCCGCGTAATAGAAATTCGACGATAATTGAATTAAATACAAATAAATAATTATGTAAAAACAACTCTTTAAGTTTAACCGTGCCAAATTTCATACTCCTCTGTCCGCGTAATTTTCTTAAAAAGGGGTACGAAGTTTTTGCTTCACGTATAAATAGTAGATATATTTTCATACATTTTAAGGATAAGGATAATCGCCTCATTAGTCTAGTGATCACCAGCGCTATTGGTGAGCATTAGATTCTGGTTTAAGGTCTATTCACGTAGCGGGCGGGGCGCGGTGGGACGGGACGGCGATGCGACGCTCGAATAGTTGAAATATACTAGATATTACGAACGACTTCATACAGAGCGCTCGGCGCGACGGCGGCGTGGCGCGACGGTTCTGTATCGAAGGCGTCCGTAATATCTAGTACATTTCAACTACTCAGCGTCGCGTCGCCCTCCCGTCCCGCCGCGCCCCGCCCGCTGTGTGAATAGACCTTTAGGGTCTGGCAAAATGTTATTGAGTTTTTCTATCTGGAACTTTTCAGTAGGAGCCTCGCCTGTTTGATGGCAATAGGCTCGCCCCTTATTACATAGGACTTAAACGTAACTGGTGAGATGTTGGTGTACTATAGATGTATATCTGCTTAACATACATTTCATACGCATATAGCTGACACCCTTGGTTTAATGGTAGAGGATGCCTGGGGCATTAAATATAGGTACCTGTGTACCTTTTTTTGAGTGCGTAAAGTATAAATAAATATGAACATTATATTATATGATACAAGTGAAGTTACTATTCGTATGAGACATTTGCTTATCACCTAAAATAAAATATTACTTTATTTGCATTCCATGCTTATAATTATTTTAAAGTAGCTTCTGCCCGCGACTTCACTCGCGTGGAAGTCGTAAGTTACCACATTTTATAAAACTCCTTTACATCGCGTCGCGTCGCCCGCCCACGCTCTTACTTTGTTTTCGCATTCTTTCCAACTTCTTTCTATTGGCTCGGCGCCTAAGGGTAGTGTGGTGTTAAACTCTTACCTCTCACGAGAAAGAGGTTTTGAAATGTAAACACAAAAGCCTATAACTGGTGGTTAAGAGACATTTAAACAAACACACTCTACAGAATTTCTTTTTTTTTTACTAGTCTACGCTGTCCCCCTCCTAGGCACAGGCCTCCTTCCATTACTTCCATCTTTCGCGACCCCGCGCGTCCTCCTTTCAGTTTTGCCGGAACCTATCCAGCTCGTATCGCCATTTCCTACGTGATCTCCCACGACCCTGCCTCACCCTCTCAGGGCACCAGACTATATATATATAAGTATAGACTTTTCTTACTTCACCCATCTCCAAATCGTCGGTGATTTGGGGTCCGGGGGTATCTTGATGGACTGGTTTCGCGGTGAGTTTCATCAAGGAACCCTCGTATTGGTGCTGGTCTTCAGCTTCGAATACTGAGTCGTCCAATCTACGACCAGAGCGCAGCGTGGTGGATTCCTCGTCATTTGGCATTCCGGTTCTTACTAGAATTTTACAGAATATTCAAATTTCTCTGTTATAATTAGAGATGTACCGACTAGTCGGGACAGCCAAATATCCGCCCATGTAGTTAGCGATTATTCGGCAACTAGTCGACAAATAGCACAGACTAGCCGGCTCTTTACTTTACTCAGGATATGGATAAGGATTGATCATCTTTATTTTAGAATCAGCGTTATCGTAATCTAGCAATAGAAACTCTTTCTTTGATAGCTAATGACAGAACTTAAAAAATAAACGGAAGCTTTTACGTAAATAAATAATAAACAATAGTTTACATACGTAACTTGTTGTTTATTATTTATTGAAGAACACAGCATAGCAAACTGAACTCCACCGAAAGGAATAATCGGCTTGGCCGAATATTCGGTATTTTTGCAACCCACTAGTTGGCCAGTCGGCTAGTCGGCTAAAAACTTATGTAGTTCGCCATTTGCTATTTTAAATGTTTCACAGGATGTTAAATTTCTTGTTTTTTTCGAGTCTACCTTATCCCCCTCCCTCCGATCGTGGGTCCATCCTTCAGAAAGCTTAAAGTTCGATTCATTTCAACGTCGTATTTTTAACTCTTAATCGGCTTTTGTTTCGTGTCACTGCAGTCACAACGGGTTTGAGATAAATACTAGGTTACGTCTACATCGGCCTGAATAAATAATGGCCTTCTCTAAGACTAAGGTAGTTTTTAATATATAATGTGAGCATTCACAAGCGACCATCAGATGGGTTTTCCAAAGGCATAAATGACACATGATAAACGATTTTTTTTTCTGTAAGTAGGTTTGTACAAACACTTTTACACATCAATCATATTTAAAAATAGACGCTTCTTATCTGACTACTCTGAGAAGCAAAGCCGAAACAAAACAAGAAGGCACAGTCTCTTTTAAATCATAATTTTGGTCAGATCATGCGAAGACCATGTGGATTGGTGTTTGAAATGGTATTTTAAGGAAAGAGTACAGATGGAGCGGAGCTGTCCAGTCAGTGTACATATTGATCAATAGTGCATGCAGTTCAACTCAGAACTTAAGGAGCTTAACGATCCCATACTTGACCGTACTTCTTTTTTAACAATTTTTGTGATATGTTTTTCAAATTGATTTGAAATATATTTTTATTTATACATATCAGCTTTCTGCACAAGACTCCTTCACCGTATCAACTTTCAGTGTGCCAAATTTCATACCGTCCGTATTATTTACTTAGAACAATGAATGTACAAACTGTTTGCTTCCCGTATCACATTATAGATTTAATCCATCCTTAGTGCCACCCTAATTACAAAAGTAACTCTTGTACAATATTTTTTGTTTCTAGACGAGACGGCTGAAGCTGTGTGCTGCATCTATTTTTTTATTATCATGCACTGATCACGAAATCTTGACTAATCTAATGTATTAAAATGACTATCACGCTAAAATATATTTGAGGTCATACGGTTATCCTCCTTGTTTCCAGATCTTCGCCAGTCCAGGTCGTCGGCAATTTCGTCGTCGAACACACCTCGCTTCAAGTACACCGACACGTTTGTCTCTGGAAGAAAATAAATTCGTTTATATAGACATAGCTTAACATGTCACCTCAAAAGGGTAGACACAGATCTACCTGCAGTACACCCACATTTCGCTAGTAAAGTTTCAAGTCTCATGTGATGTGAGCAGACTCCAGGCTGCTATTGAGAAATTCTATACAGAAAAGCCAAGAAAATAAGTGAAAAACTAAGACCCATGCAGTCTTAGTTTTTCATTTTTTTCTTATTTATTTCAGCATTAGCGTTTACGAACACTAGACCAACGAACTAGTGCTATTATATATTGAAAAAGAAAAATATTCACGTGATGAGCCTGCTTTTAGATGTGTAAATGATAGCACATTAATAAAAACCAATCATAAATAAGGTAACTGGTTACGAATTTTTTTTTTTTGTTTGTTTTGGCAAGAGTGGGAAATCCTCATGGACGCCCAGACTGCCTCACACGTGACGCAGTCTGGGCAGTGCCGAACTCTTACCGGCTAAAACCACACTCCTGCCTTTGCTCACTGTCCCTTTAACATGATCAGAGCCCTTGCTTTTCAAGTTGTTCTGATTGAAGTCGCTCTTTCTTTTAATTTAATTTCAACTGGTTACTATTAACTTGCATCAGGCCACAGCTCGGCTAAGACTTTTCACCTTGACCTCTTGTAACCATGGGCTATTCAGTTTGTCTAGCTCGTTGCACTATCTTATGCGTTGGTTGTCACGAGATCTTCTGGCTATTCGTCAAGTCGGTTAGCTATTGGGTTTTTAATACCCTAAGGTACCTGTCTCGCTGCCAACGAATGCTCTCTCTAACTCTCTCTTTTGTACGTTTTCTGAGCAAGAAAATAGACGGTGGCGGTCGAAAGGTGGTGGAACAGGTGTCTTAAACTAGAAGTATGGAGTAACCTTTCAAGTCCATGTACTCAGCAAGTGAGTAGTTGTATCCCAGCGCGATGCCGGCCATGGAGGTTGTCATGAGCACGCAAGACACGGCCGACATGATGAGGCACGACATTGAGAACGTCCATATTCTGTATAAACAAACATAACATCACATCTGAATTTGTACTACTGATAAATAAATGTTAAAGTTTTATTTTGCCTTTCTGTGATATAAATCTATTGTTCTATTAGTGTTTTCGCTACTCCAGTGCCCTTAATCGAAGCGATTTGTTTGGGTAATTTATTTACCAATGCCAAATTAATTAGCACGTTTATGAAAACATGACGTTCAAGTTCCATCACTTCTTTAATAATTTGGTTTTTAACAAAACATTAAAAATGTAATTTATTGACAAGAGCTTTACCTCTGGATGAGATCTACAATCCATGAGCAACACGTGAAGATGCAACACATTATGATGGTTTACTTCATATCCCACTTAGACATAGGTACACAAATCCTGTAAAATATTTATGATAATTAATCTTAAAATAATAGTGGTTCTCTCATCACCAAGAAACTTCCGCAACATAGTAATAAACTTTTAAATACATAGCAGGTACGTCTATCGGTAATACCGGTGTGTTTAATATAGCTAGTGTGGTGAGTGTTTCACTAATTTATGTAGTGTATGATGCAGGTATGTTATTGTAGTTATTTGAGTAACCACTTCTTATGAAATTCTTCGGTTTCGTTGTAGCTTAAATTTAAAAAGAATGAGTGCACAGTCTTTTTGCAGTCAAATTTTGCTAAACCGTAAATCAAAATATTGAGTTAATTTAATTATAAAGTGATGGGCCAAAGTAGAAGGCAAACTTTATTTCAAAAGCTGTGCGTTTAGGTGGTATTGTGCAGGTTAGGTCTTTGCGGCGCGGCGGCGTTTAGCTATTTTATTAAAAGATGTTCGTCGGTGTTGCATAAGGACTACGTGTAAAATATATAGTTATATAGTTCAAAAGTTGAAGAAAATAAACGTAAGACGTGAACGTCGGTCTAAATGTAGCTCTGTGTGTGACCTCCAAAGAATTAAGTATGGTCTTTGCTACACCAGCCTAGCATGAGGCAATAGACTAAGATGGATTGATAAGAGCAAAGTTAACGTTTCGGATTAGGAACGGGTTGGCTACAGGTATAACTTTCGTATTCACTTTCGTATGCGGCAAGAAAAAGTGTTAATTTGGGATTTGCAATTAAAATTATTGTTAATTACACCTAGATATTTGACTTGCTCTACTGAGGTCAAGATAGCACATTAACCATAAGGTTGAGTTTGTGTGGTACAAGAATGAGGTTTTAAAGAGATTGAGCTCTTTGGCTGGGATGTATTGGTAATTGAAAAAGTGTTGAAGTTAGTTTTGTTGGTATTAAGTGTGAGGGTATGAGAGGAAAGCCACTTTAAGGCGAAATGAAAGCCGTCTTATGCAGTAAGTTGAAGTACCGACTAGGAGTTTGCGATGAAAGTGATGGCATTTTCGTCTAATTAGTCATCGTAGTAAGCCTAAGTAAAGAAAACTATTATTATTATTATATTATTATTTATGTTCTGTGTTGTTTTTGTATGTTAAGTAATATATGGACAACATCACAAGTAGATTTATTTTTGCGAAAGCCAAACTGCCAAAACTGGGTGAAGAAAGTTTGAAGTGTTTGAATTATTGCACTGATCGCTTGTTTAAGAGGCGATCAGCTCTCTTCGACAGTGCATTAAAAAGCTATCGGACGATAGTTGTTTGACATAGTTCATCACCATATTATTCATGGTCAATTACCGCACTTGAAGATAGGATCAACTGCCAGGGTCGCGAGATTGTTCGAAAGAGATACCGTGACCCTGGCACATGGGCAACTGAAGGAACACGGGTGGGTTTTAGTCAGTAAAAGTCTGACACGCCCTCCCGCTCCGCCCAGAGCGGGAGAAGTCATTTGATGATTTCCCATCCAAAAAAAAAAAAAAAAAGATAGGATCAAAGCTTTTTTAAAGGATCAGTCTTTTAAAAGAATAGCGGATTGGAGCTGATTGAAAGCAAAGGTTGAAAATGAATGAAGCATAGTATAAGTGCAAGAGTTATTCAGAAAGATGGAGGTATTTGCCTATTCCAAAGCGCAGTAGGTTTCTATGAAGAAGAACAATAGAAAATCTCCATGGAATATCATTGGAGACTCGTGTCCACCTACCGACGGACAGAGTGAGTAAACGGTATCACTAAGGTAATAATGCCATTCTGTCGAGACTTTGGGAGCTTTATGACAGTTTTCTCAAGAATGTGCGTTAACAGGCGTCGTTTATGGGAAACTGAAACAAGTCTATTAAGAGGCCTGAGGTTTCTTTGCATGCGTTGACGTAAACGTTTCTATGGGTGTATGATATAAATGGGTTTCAGGTTTGCCACGTTTGCTAAGGAAAACTTAAACTCAAAACATTTATTTGAAAGGAATAAATTATTTGTGAATTAAGGATTCGGTCAATCAGAAGAATAAAGCGAGTTGCTCATTCTAAAACATAGTAGGTTCCTATGAAAAAGAACGGGCAAGAAGTTAGAAGAAAAGATGAAGAAGAAGTGATGCTGAGTGATGGCCGTTTTGCGTGGATGTGACGCATGTTTTCCCACACTTTATTTTTATGTATACCTCTGATCTTTCTGTGCGTCATGTTTGCCGCAAATAAACGTATTTTCTTTCTTTCTTTTCTTTAGAACACTCTTTTTAAGTAATTTTTGTCCTAATTATGCTGTGAATTGATGTGTTCACTTCAGCCAAATGTACTTACAATTTAGAATAGTTATGTTGGAAAGAGTCGATGGTGACTATGTCGACTCTCTCCTCATGCCATTTATTTTGTCCCCCTTGGACATATTACTGAATAATTTCTAATTTCTTGCACAGAGGAATTTGTATTGTCATTCCATCAAAGTTGCGTGACAAGTTATGACTGACTGACAAAATCATTCTGAAAGAAGAGTTCTTTGGCAATAAATGACGTTTAAATGTCAAAGCTGAAAGAACAAAGAATATTTAACTATGGAATTAGTAAATACTTTCTGATTTTATTTTACCTCTCCACGGTTCCAAATATTGAAATCGTCCAAGCTTCTATCACGCGTCTTGATAATTTCCAAAATTAAAAATAGCTTCATGCTATCGGATTATTTGCAGCATACAATTTTAGCCCGTCATCATCAGGACATTTGGTGTCAACATGATGGCACTACGTGTTACGACGTGTACGAGAACAATGCGTTGCATATTTAATTTTTGCGCTTCGGACCGGTGAATTGGCCGCGTAGTTTCTGTGATATCACATCTCTAGACTTATTTCTTTGGGGATATCCACATGAATGAGCCGTGTATAATTTATTAATTCGAAGCCAACATTCCTCGCATTATTTGCCATATACCACCCAAAATGCTCGTACTCATCATAGATAATTGGAACTTCAGAATGGCCCATATTAACCGTAATTCTGGCTAACATTTCAGAGAAATAATCTTAAAATAATAAATGTAAGGAATGTTTTTTTTTTCGTATCATAATAAAGATAACCAGGAAATAGGAAAAGTTTTATTATTTTTACTTTTGAAAAAAGCACTTTTAAATGAATCCGTTAGAATCATACCCTAAAGTGCATGGATTGTACCAACTATGGAAAAATACCCCCTATTTCTTAACTCTTCAGTTTAGCTTCTTGTAAGTTCTATAAGTAAAGCAATTTGAGTATTGAGTAAGTCTCTAGGCACAGTACTCAAGGAAGTAGTTTCTTCCATTACCACTTGTTGCCACCCCAGAGGGCGCAACCGGAATACACCACGCCATATTCCGGCGGGGTTTCATTCGTTCACATATATAATTAACAGCTGTTTTAATAATTAAGTGTTCCGTTCGCAGTTGTAAGACTTTATTAGTACACGGGAAATATCAAAATATACAGTAAAATTACGACTGGGGCATAATATTTAACTAACTAGAGTTCGAATTTACAAAAATATATTGTTAAAAGAAAATCCTTACTTTAACAAAATATTTCAT
Organism: Aporophyla nigra; assembly: GCA_947507805.1. Lineage (NCBI taxonomy): Eukaryota > Metazoa > Arthropoda > Insecta > Lepidoptera > Noctuidae > Aporophyla > Aporophyla nigra. Next base: position 7,954,235 of record OX382305.1, read on the forward strand.
CAATATGAAAATAACTACCCAAATCCACGTAAATTAAACATGATAATAAGACCAATTCAACCATACTTAAACTTATAAATCAATCAGAAACCAGGGTTATACATGCAATACGAATACATTTATAAAACCACCGCTGCATCTGCCTGTCTGTCTGAACGCATTCATTTCTGGACCCACGTGTCGGATTTGACAAATTCTTTTAAAATTTCATAACCTTATTGTTGAAGAAGGTTATTGGCTATTCGGCATCACACTACGACCCTTGACTGCCCCGTTGGTCTCGTGGTCGCAAGCGCGACTGCTGAGCGTGGGGTCCTGGGTTCGATTCCCGGGTCGGGCAAAGTGTTACTGGGTTTTTCCATTAGGAATTTCTTAGTAGCAGCCCGGAGTTTGGAAGTTGGCGGTGTGATACCCCCGTGTCTCGGAAAGCACGTTAAGCAGTTGGTCCTACGCCTGATCTCTCTCCGGTCGTGTCGGATTGCCGTTCCATCGGACTATGAGAGTGAGGGAAGAGTGAGTGCTCCTGTGTCTGCGCATACACTTGAGCACTATAATATCTCCCGCGCCGATGGCTAGTCTCCGTTGAGATTGGCCGCCGTGGCCGAAATTCGGTCTGGAGGACTATACGACCCTAAGGACCAAAAAAAAGAAAAAGAAGGAACGCAAAATGAAGTAGCAGCGCGAGCGGGCGATGCGCAGCGATGTGGTGGATCGGTTGTCGAAATTTCATGCGGATAAAGTCGCGGAAGCTTGGTGTACGATATAAACGTCCGAGGCTCCTTAAATCATTTAGATAACTTTCTAGAAGAAATAGAAATGTTAATATTTATGCTTGCTTTCAGCACTTTCAGTGCCCAGTTGAAAACAGACTTATTCAAAAGTACACACTTCACACCTAGCTTATTTTTGTTATTTGCATCCAGTAGGCGGGTGCTGGGCATGGTCGCAAGACACATAACTAGTTATACGTAAGACTCGGAGGCGAGCTGTGGGCATGCGAACGAATATCGTTCGACCCGGGAGCCTGGTGCTGGGCAGTAAAAGTGCTAGGTAAATAGCTGATGGACTAAAGTGGAACCGGACTACCCAAATCCGTCGCATGTCAGAGTTGCCCAAAACCTCTACTCAGAGAATCCCAAATAGCAGGAAACGACAACGTGGTAGACCCAGAAAGAGATGGCGGCATGAGCTGGACTCCTATCTTAAAGGATTACCCCACAATCGCAGTAGACAGGGAAAAGTGGCAAGAAGGAAGAAGTGCCTTATCCCTGCAGTGGCATAACACAGGTTGTGTGTATTCCTTATATTTATTATAAGTATGTAAGTATACCTGACATAACGTATGGAGTCGAAACCTGGACACTCACGGTACGGCTGTTCCATAATCGAACTATAGAACGAGCTATGCTTGGAGTTTCTCTGAGGGCTAGAACCCGGAATGAGTTGATCTGGGAGGGAACCAATGTTGTCAGTATAGCTCACCAAATAAGCAAGCTGAAACGGCAATGGGCCGGCCATAATAGCTGTAGACCCGATGACCGTTGGGTTAGAAGTTTTCCTGAGTGGAGACTGGAAATCGGCAAAAGTACGTAGGACACCCTCAGGCTAACTAGAGCGACGATCTTCGCAGGGTGGCTGGTAGCAGCTAGATGAGAGTTGCCGAGAGTTGAGCTGAATGGTGTGTAATTAAGCCGTCACCTCCTTCTGCGAAGCAGTAATGCTCGCGAAGGAGGAGGCGGGGCGCATGAGGGAGTGGCAATCTCTGCGCCCTCACGTCCTTAGTCGCCGCAGGAGGAGACGCTCCGGGCGTCAGGAGTCAATAGCAGACTCCCGGCCACCGTGTAGGCGTGAGCTTGCGGGCGGCGAGCAATAGGTAGCTCGCCGCCCGGTAAGGACCAGGCTCGGGTCGACGGCGCGTAGTGTTCCACGCGCGCCTCAAATAGGTGTCAATAGAAATTGAGAGGCCTATATCCAGCAGTGCACTGCTCTAGGCTGATGATGATGATGATGTAGGTATACCAACAGCATATAGTTATAGTTTTTTTTTTTTTTTTTTTTTGATGATGATGATGATGTAGGTATACCAACAGCATATAGTTATAGTATTAGCTTTAATATTAAATCAGGAACACGTTACTAAAAATATAAGGGCAGTCTGTTAATATTTGATAGACCTACTCCGGTCGACAGCTAGGGCTGTTTCCTAAGTAAATGTTTTTCAATCGATGCGCCACGTATTGAAATTACTTTTTCAGTTTCGGGTACTAAACTAAAGCATGTGAGTTTATGTATTAAAAGAATCTATACAAATGAATAACATTGAAGTGTCTGTTTGTCATTTAAATTAACAGTTTTTCACTAAATGCATGTGAAAGTATAAACGGTACTCACTTAAAAACCATGTGTGCAATTCACACGTGGTAGAAGTGAAACCTTCAAAAATTTTGGCTACAAGATAATGAGACGAATGTCAAATTTCGGGAAAAGGATAATTGTAGGTTTTAGTAATGATCATAGTGATACAAAGTTTGATAATTATTTTACATTTAAAAAGGAAACACTGTATAATGCTTCCTATCTCATTTTCTCCCATGTTAAATCTTATGAATTTATATGTCTGTCTCTTTTTCGTTTCATAGACTTTCAAATCACAACGGTGCTAAAGAAGTTTTCACTTCAAAAATATTTTTCTGTCTGTTAGTTCCGGGTAATCTGAAATGAAACAACTGGAACAATCTTGACGGGACTTTCACTGGCATATAGTTGATATTATTGGAAGTAACATAGGCTACTTTTTGTTTCGGGAGCACGTTCTCGTAGGATAATTTACGATATAATAACAATAATATGTTAGGACAACCAACACGCCGTTATCTGATCCCAAACTAGGCAGAGCCTGTACTATGGTAACCAGACAACTGACAAATATACTTATATATTTCTAAATACATACATATTATAGATAAATTACACCCAGACACAGAACAAATTATTGTGCTCATCACACAACATTTGTCCTGGGTGGGAATCGAACCCACGACCTCAGTCTTAGCAGTCAGGGTCACTAACCACTAGACTAACAGGCCAGTCACACAGGCGAAGCCGCGGGCAGCAGCTAGTATTTTATAAAAAACAAATTTTCTGTTTATTGCATGCCACGTTGGTCTAGTGGTCGCAAGCGGTTCTGCCGAGCATGAGCTCCCAGGTTCAATACCCAGGTCAGGCATAATGTTACTAAGTTTTTTCTATCTGGAATTCCTCAGTAGCAGCCCTGATTCTGGATTTGTGCCCGGTTGATGGCAAGATTAAAGATAACTGGCGAAATGTGAGTGTACTAAACATAGATGTATCATCATCATCATTTCAGCCGAAAGACGTCCACTGCTGGACATAGGCCTCCTCCAAGCTCCGCCACTTTGACCGATTCTGTGCCTCCCGCATCCAGCGGATTCCTGCGGCCTTCACAAGATCATCGGTCCACCTTGTTGGAGGCCTTCCAACTCTACGTCTTCCGGTACGCGGTCGCCACTCCAGAACCTTTCGGCCCCATCGGCCATCTGTTCTGCGAGCAATGTGCCCTGCCCACTGCCACTTCAGTTTAGTAAAAGCAATTCTTCATAGATGTATGAAAAAAGATATTTATATAGTACTAAAGGTACACCCCTGCCCAACTCATCGTGGAAACAAGGTCTGACGTTATGTTTTATAAAAAATATTCCAGTTTGCTAAAGTAGGTTATAACAATATTCATATGATTTTAATTTACCACTAACTTGCGGTCAAACACCAGACTTCATGATCCTTTATTGTACTTAGCGTCAAAACTATCAAATATATAGCTTGAAAATTATAATTATTCGGTACAATTTCGCAAGGCCCCTTTCGACCCTAGTGCTAACATACCTTCATTAATAGACAGCGTACCTATTCCTGACCCTTACGTAACATTTACTTTTTCAACCCTTAACAAATATAGAAACACAGTGTAGGCGTACGTATTAATTTAAACGCCTGTGCCAGTTAAAACGGAGGATTTTAAATTAATCTGTTTTTTTATTCATTTTATTATTTACTAGCTTTTGCCTGCGGCTTAACTCTCGTAGAGGTCGAAAATTATCCCTCGGAAACGTACTACCGGGATAAAATGTAACGTATCTGTTAATCCAGGTTATAAAGAATGACCGTGTCCCGTCAACATCGGCCCAGCTGTTTCAGAGATTAGCCGGAACAAACAGACAGACAGACAACAATTTTTTGATGTAAGGACCGTATATACTTTCATATGCATTTAGAGAAAAGCTGTTAATTTGGAATTACAAACAGACACTTTAATTGTATTTATTTGTATAGATTCTTTGAATACACAAACTCACACGCTTCACTTTAGTACTCGAAACTAAAAGCGCATCGATTGAAAAGCATTTACGTAGGAAACAGCACTAGCTGTCAGCCGGAGTGGGTTTATGAAATATTAACAGACTGCCCTTATATTTTTAGTAACGTGTGCCTGAATTAATATTAAAGCTAATACTATAACTATATGCGTACGTGTATGCCCTTAGCGAGTAGCCGCTCTAGTTATAAGTTTTTAAGCCCTGGCTGTACTCCTTAATTTATTAAGGTAGCCACAGGCAAGTGTGGTTAAGCAGCTGAAAACCTCATAGGTTGACCTGCGAGATGTCATTCCAAAAGAAAATAAATAATAGTTTTAAAAAAAACGAAAAAACACGCTACCATTGAAAAAAAAACGTTTTTTATTGATATCAAGCAACCCACGCTTTTTTTCCATTATTTTCTACTTTTTACTTCGGTTTTCTATAGAAGCGTAATTTTTAGTTTTTTATTACTATTATTTATTTTCTTTTTAGGGTGTTTAAAATTTTGTAACTTACCTATGTCGTAGGAAGTAGTATGTTTAGTACACAATTTTTAATTGAAATACAATGTATAATTTAAAACCCAGAACAACAGTCCTGCACCATTTAACTTAAAAACGGTAGAATATAATACCAATGCCATGTTTTGCTCATAATCATCTTATCTATTATAATAATGTTTCCACCAACATACCCTGAAGGTACGCAGTTAGCAACACATTAATCTGATGATACATTAGCTAATCCACTATCAGACAAACACGAGCTTAGTCTACCAGTAAATCACTTCCCATCTGTTAATTAAATGAAATTGATTGGCTATCAGCTGCACCTCCACTTTGATGTATATTATATAATGGCATGCAAACTATAACCATTAGTGCAGTGCATGATTCTAGACAGTGTAGAAATTAAAAAAAAAAAATGTTGTTTCAGAGCAAAATGCAATACCTACGCGGCCAAAATGTATGAAACAGCTAATTATTATTTTTAACTGACTTCAAAAAGGAGGGGTTTTCAATTCGGATGTTTATATTTATATTTTTTTGTTCGGCCATAACTCCGTCATATTATATACTAGCTTCTGCCCGCGGCTTCGCCCGCGTGAATGTCGAAAAATATCCCACAGGATCGTACTACCGGGACTAAAAGTACCCTATGTGTTAATCCAAGTAAACAATGTCTTAATATCGCACTGCTTGCTTTGTGTTATCCGAGGAGCGGCGGCGCTCGGATTTATAAATGATAGTTGTAGGATAAATAAATCCTAAAACGTAACAATAGTAACGGAATATAACGGAACGGCAAATTACCTACTTGCATGCCAAATTTGAAGGCAACTTTAAAGCTAAAATATAAATCCTCTTTATTCCCTACATAGTTGTTCACAGGCAGGGTACAGGTTACTATATAATTTTGAGTTTATTCTTAAAGTACCTCTTTTTATACGACTCAAGAAGTTCTGCCCTCAGGTGTTGATACAACCAGGCTGCTGGATGAGCTCACTCTCGAGCATGCCACGGAAAACTGGCCGTGCGAATAGTAGTCCCCTCTAAGATCATATCCCGCTGTTTTCACGCAACCTGGTCCCATTGCACCACTTGGCCGGAATATATGCATGTAATATAAACAATTAATGTTGTTTACAACGAAATAATATACCTACCGCAGTTTTCTTTGTAAGCATTATTTATTGTTTTTCCTTCAGGTGTTAGAATCACCAGGCTGCTCCGTGAGCTAACTCTGGAGCAGGCCACGTATCTTACCATGTGAAAACAGTTCCCCCTTAAGTATATAGTTCTATGGTCATGGCAAGCAGACTTTGAAGGGAAACTGCACGCTTCTGAACTCGAAAGGGTAGTTCGATGGTGTTAGAGGAATCCTCGGAATAAATACAGACTCCTCCCGGGAACAACCTGTCAGTTTAGTTGCCTCGATAACGTTGCAATGTTTTTACTCACAACCTGGCGTCATTGCATAATTTTGGCGGTTTTAAATTACGCAGCAATATAACTGGGCGCCAATTCTCAATTTTAATATGTGAGTTGGGTGACCCGGAGGCTTCGATGTGTTAAGAAATTCAACCGGGTAAAGTATGGCACGCCTGTGTCCCAACAATGGAATAATTATCGGCTGATTATGAAAGTATGGCGTCATCGTTGTTTATCACTGAGTCCACTTATTTATAATGATTTTCAACTCCTTCGAACGATCTCAAAATAATTTAATTCATGATTGTGACCTAGTCGTTTTATGATGTCATGATGGCAGGAGGTCTGCAGGTTTATCTATACTAATATTATAAAGCTGAAGAGTTTGTTTGGTTGAACGCGCTAATATCTAAAACTACTTGAATTGAAAATTTCTTTAAGTGTTTGGTAGCCTATTCATCGAGGAAGGCTAGCTATATAACATCATGCTACGACTAATAGGAGCGGAGCATCAATGAAAATGTTGGAAAACGGGGAACACTTATCCTTTTCAAAGCTACAGTTGCATGCGCTGCGTAAACGGTTAAAGTAACACAGGAATCATGTATGACAAAATTGTTTCTCTTAAAAGTTCAAAAAAAATCCGTGATAGTATATGTCTATCTTTTAAGGTTGGCTCACTATAACGTTTTTAATTGTAATCAAATCTAAATATTATAACGCTGAAGAGTTCTTTTGGTTGAATGTTCTAATCTCAGAAACTACGTTTAGTGTTGGATAGCCTATTTATCGAAGAAGGCTATATAATATCAAGACCCTACGGAGCCGAGCAAAAAGAAAAAGTCACGAATACGAAGACCTCGCCCAGGCAGGCGATTCGATGCGACGGGGAGGGTCGGGGAGCGAGAAATTGTATGCGGACAAAGTCGCGGGCAGAAGCTAGTCGTGAATATTACTAATATCTGGGTAGATTTTAACTATTAGCTGTAGGGAGAATTAGTTTATTATCCACATCTTCGAAGCCCTATTTGACTCTGTAAGGGGATGATTTTGGAAAAACTGTGATACACGTATCTCATAACTATAATTGAAGAGTGTGTGTACCAATTTTTGTGTCAATCGACCCACAGAATAAAAAGTTTCACAGAAAATTCAACCCCCCGTTTCACCCTCTTAGGGGTGGAATTTCAAAAAATCCTTTCTTAGTGGATACCTACTCGTCACAAAGAACACACCCTCCAAATTTCACGTCTCTAGGACCAGCGGTTTCGGCTGTGCGTTGATATATCAGTCAGTCAGTCAGTCAGTCACTCAGGACTTTGAATTTTATATATTTAGATAAACGGATTAGCAAAATTCTTTTTTTGTTCGAAAGGGGTTTATTCCGAAATGGTCCCCTTTAAATTTCATATAGATCTGATGATCAGTTCCAGAGACAGATACCGGAACTCTTTAAAAAATGACAGCAAATCAACCGCGATTTCTGCTGTCGCATAAATATGCATTGTTTGTTTGGAATTAGTGCGGGGTAGATACCATAACTCAAAATTTAAAAGTAAAAACTTTTTTGCAAAAAAAAAACCGACTTCGACACCGACTGCCGAAATTAAAGTTATTTTTCACTTTGTAGTGTTTTTAAGGAAGTCGGTTGTTTTTTTTTTTTTTTTTTTGTAAAAAAGTTTTTTTAATAACCGACAAAAAATTTCAATGCAGTTTGAGCATTGGTGGCCCAGTGATAACGGGCCCTACCTATAACCCTACTTTCGAACGTTTCGAAACCAGCCAAGCGCTTTACTTTGAGTAAATAATAAATAATCTCATCACCACTGCTCTCAAAACGATCAACGAAAATATTTTATACAGTTGTAGTTACTATAAATACTATACTAGTAACAAATAAATAAGTGCTATTATTAAATTAATTCAGACTGTCAACTTAGCAGTTCTGTATAATTAGCATCTTTTTTATATTATTACGTGAACCAAAAACTGTGTACTTTGTTTTACGAAAATGACTCGGACGGAGGAAAAATTTACACAATTAAGGTTTATATGGAGAGAAGAAAGCTTATTTTTTTTACAGTAATGCATTAGAAGTAGATTACGTTTTAACTAATGAGTACGCATATACCCCATTTCACAAAATAAATGTTTAGCAGCAACGCCCTCTGTTAATGTCATTCAAGAGCCAAAAAATTGTTGTAGCATTTTAAACTCAGCAACATTATCCTAGGTTTATAGTTATCAATGTAGATTACAAAAAAATATTTTTAATATCTAAGTACAAATAAATTTCTTTAAACTAAATTGTTTGATGTGGAACGTAAGCTTAATGACATTCAGCAAATTAAATTCAGATTTAGGTATTTCAAGCATTTAAAAATTGCTCAACTTCTTTTATAATTCGTTCTAATGTTTCAAATAAATGTAAGGACTGGCCAAAGAAATACGAATTTTAAACTGTCAAGTCTTTATTTACTTTGTTCAACATGAGAAAGATATGCTTTGGTTTTATTATAATATTAAGCTTCTGCCCGCGACTTCGTCCGCGTTAATTTTCGTGTTAAATCTTCCCCGTTTTTGCTACAGTTTTTATTACTACTCCGCTTCTTTTGGTCGTAGCGTGATGTTATAATGCCTATAGCCTTCCTCGATAAATGGACTAAGCAACACTAAATTTTAAAGTCGAACCGGTAGTTCGTGAGATCAGACCGTTCAACCAAACAAACAAACTCTTTAGCTTTATAATATTAGTATAGATTAGCTTTTGCTAACGGCTTTGCTCGCGTGGAGGTCGGGAATTATCCCACGGGAACGTCCTACCAGAATTAAAAGTATGCTATGTGTTAATTTACGCTATAATCCCCAGACAAAGAAAACTAGTTGTTCTGTGCTATAATCAATCTGTGTGTGTCAAATTTCATCCAAATCTGTTCAGGCGTTTTTGCGTGACTGAGTTACAAACATCCAAATATACAAACCTTCAAATTTCGAGTATTGGTAGGATTATGATACAACCATTGCAAGTAGTCGTTTACAGCTAAGAATAAGTGGGTATTCATGTTGCACACTTGTCATCTAAATTACCAAATATTGTTAGTAGAATAGTGCATTCATGCTTAACAAAACATGAATACAGGTTCACTAAGTAAACAAAGAAAAAACTTCTATGGACACGAATCAGCTTTTTAAGAATGAACGCGAATCAACCACGTGAAACATGCAATGGTGAAAATTGCCGTGTATTATTTTCAAGTTTTTTTGTAATTTCTCCCATCAAACGACTCTTTTATCAAACATTTTGTCTTTTTAACCTTTTAAAGTTCACGCTTACTTGTTTGAAAATAATACAAATAAAAAATGAAGTGTTACTATCCTAGTATGAAGTATTTATGTGAAGCTTTTTTTTTATTGACATCTCGCAGGACATCGGCTGTTTAACCGGACTTGCCTATAATAAATTAAGGCCCCCGACCAGGGCTTAAAAAACTTAAAACTAGAGCGACTACTCGCTAGTAAAAAAATCTAAGTCGAGGTCCGTACCTCAAAGGGGGTGCCCTTTGAGGTACGGACCTCGACTTAGATTTTTTTTATGTGAAGCAATGTGAACGCCTGCCATGCAACTAGGAAAGGCGAAGCCTTTTAGATTTCTAGATGAATAACGTTTGCTGAGCAAAAAGTGTAATCGTTTGTATTGAATGAAGAGCGTGGCCTATCTGACGGCCCAATTTGCGAATACAAGCCAAATCAAAAACCAGCAATTAGCGCTCGGTCTGAACCGAATATGAACTGACTTTTGTATACTTTTGATATCAATCATTGGTGTCAAAAAGTATTAAAACTTGTCGTACTGTGTTCATAAGCGGACATCTTATGACTGTCAAGAAGATCATTATATTACACAAGTAGAGGAGCTCTTCATCACCACTATTCTCCTTTGCAGAAGCTAGTTGTCTCTTTCATGAATTAAAATTTAGTTTTATCCACAGCCAGCATCAGCGTCATCAGTGTTGCTGGTGCACCTGGGTGCGGTGGGTGCGCTTGCGAGCGGTGCAGCACTGTGCGGAAGCGGCGCCGCGTGTGTCTGCAGTGCTTTCCTGCATGCGCTGCACCCGCTGCAGCTGTGGACCGTGTGCGGTCTGCACGCTGACCGCGCAGCCGCCATCGCTGCACCCTTGCATTATGCTGCCATTGTTTCCGCTAAGAAGGTATGTAAGTCTGCCAGTTTTGGTGCAGCACTCTTTATCACCCTTACGCTCCGGAAGGAATGTGTCTCTTTTGTTATGACGTAAATCTCATAACTAAGATCAAGTTGATATTGTCGTTAGATTACCTGATATTCCCTACGTTACATAGTAAAACATCATTTTATTTGCAGGTAATGATTTGCGTGGTAGGTGGCTGGGTGGCGACGGCGGCTCTGCTGGCACCGCTGGCTGCCGCGCAGCCGCCGTTGGCCTACAACGCCGGGCTCGGCAGCTGCGCGCCAGACTGCGGCGCCGGCCCCGCTGCGCTCGGCTTCTGCCTCGTGTACGCAGCCCTTACGCTGATCCTGCCAGCCGCACTCGTCCTCCTCTGCAGCCTTAAGATCCTCCGCATCGCTCGCTATCACCGACACAGGATCGCAGCGGCCATTTACGAAGTGACCCTCTCAGCACAAGTGACAGTCACACACCAAAGAAATCCGTTCTCTCCTCCACCACCACCACGCCGGAGAGCTCTGTCAGCAGTAATACAACCTCTTGGTTCACTCGCCATTTTGTATTTCCCGTATTACTGCGTGTTGATATGGCCCGCTGTAGCGGTGCCGCCACAACCGCTAGCTGCTCTAGCGGCGGCTTTGCTGGCGGCTGCACCACCAGTGAATGGTATTTTGTACGGTATAAGGAGTCGAGCGCTGCGTGACTCGCTTCGTAATTATAGAAGGAAACGAATGACGAAAAGCGAAGTGACGCAAGAGATACAAGCGAGAACGCCTAGCGCGTGCGGGTCACGACGACCATCGCTATCTGCGGGCTCGGGGTGCATACGACCGCCTACCACTAGGAGGTTATCTGACGCGGCGGCGATGGGGTGTCGGGGGTCGGAGCGGCCGGCGCAACGGGCGGCGTCCTGCAACATGCTGCAGGACTCGCAAGAGGAGGATGCACCGCGGCCAGTAAGGACTTCTGCCATCCCCATCATCCGCGCGCCGCCGCACGTGGTACTGGGCCGCGCGCTGGGGCTGGAGGAGATGGGCGGCACGACGCGCGACCGGCGCCGGCGCCAGTCACCGCGCATCACGGTGACGCGCGCCATGTCGGACGAGAGCGAGTCGCCCACGCGGCGCCCGCTGTGCCGCCAGCAGTCGCGCTCGTCCGGCGCTCTGCTGGGCGGCGTGCCGTACTCGCCCGCCATCTCCGAGCACGTGCACCTGGACAGCCACGCCGACGAGCAGCTGCTGCTCACTTGGCCGCAGAACGGCACTTACGAAAAACACGACGCTTTATAAAACGGGTATTAGCTTAGAGTAGTCGCTGATGTATGTGCGTATAAAGACAATAACAGTGTGTGCGGTTCGAAGTCGAGTTTCTTCGGTGTTTTGAGATGTTATTTTTTATCGCTTCGTCCACCCGTCTCTCGACCTCCCCGGACGGTGACCAAATATATATGAAGTTTCCTATAACTATTTACAACTGTATCGTAGGCGTACGATTTCTCCTACAGGGTTCCTCCATATCGTTAGCTTTACCTACTGAAGTATTACTTTAGTGTATCGTAAAGATAATTTCCGAAATATTCCATAGGTTTAGTGTGATATGAGATTATGTTGTTTTATTTTTTTATGAACTGTTTACTTTTAAATTAATTTATTTGTAAAGTTTGAAGTAAGAAATATTAACTGTTATAACAATTTGGTTACATACGTACAAACGAAGCCAAATATATTTTGATAGTCTGCTTACCTCTCATGATTGATTGCAGTTGAATAAGCCACGTGTTATATTCATAAGTATAACTTCGGCAGCATTTATTTGTTTCATCGATGAACCAGGTTCATTGTTGCGTTTCTGCCAATGTAAATGTAGATTACAAGATGAATAGTAATAATTGAAATTATATTTATATAAATAATGATATTATAGTATTAGTTAGGTTCAGATGCGATAAGTGTAGACCAAGGTCAGAGGCTTATAGGTAGGTGTATCTATAGATGTGTAGTTGCTTGTCAAATGACAGGCGACTGTGTGAAAATACCTTATGGCACCTCTTTACAAACGGCGATCATAGACCCGCGATATCCGCAAGTACGATTGTGTTGCGGGCTTTTTCGTCTATCTTCGTCAGATAGTCGCCGATCTTCGTCAATACGAAAAAGCCAAAGCCAAAGCGAGCATTGGCTCGCCATATGAAGACGGGAATCCGTGAGTTGTCTGCTTTTCGAGCACACATCAAAGGAATCTTGAATGCTGGCTGCTCAAAACAGGACTACGAACGATCAACGACGAACAAATGCATGCTCGCACGATGATCACACGACTATCGTTCATCGCCGATTGCGAAAAGGAACCATGAGGGTGAAGGTGATCTCGCGTGTCATTTGACCTGGCTGCTGCAGCCTAGGCCTAGGTCAGTCGAGTTCAGTGCACGTAGGTTTGCTAAGTGATAGTTTACAAATGCAACGCTTTTACGCATCGCAGCCGTCCAAGTTGGAAACCCCTGTGAGTTCTGTAGCGCAACACGTTTTCAAAGATTACACTGAACTTAAATGAATTTCATTTTTTTTATTACTCACTGCCGGGCGAAGGCCTCTCTCTACTCTCTTTCTACGTCTCTCTGTACAGAGCTTCCCAGGACCAATCTTTGTTAAAAGAGTCCAGCTCATCCCGCCATCTCCGTCTCAGCCTGCCGCGATGTCGTTTGCTATGAATCGGGACCCATTGGGTCGTAAGTTTGGCCCATTGATCGTTTGACATTCGGCAGATGTGTCCAGCCCAAATACCATTTAAGCGTGGCAGCTTTTCAAGTGACATCAGTTATTTTAGTAATAGAACGAAATGTTGTATACCCATAATACTCGGTTCCATAGCTCTCTGGCAAACCTCTGCTGAATTGACAAAAACCATATTTGAGAAAAATACGTTAGGATGGGAACAATACACATGTTGATGAGTTTTCTTTTGAGGGACAGATTCATTAAATTAAATTCAAAACTGAGATATTTAAAGAGGTCAAAGAGAAGTTTCTCCAGATAAGGTTTATTTACTTTCTTGACATTAGCATTAAACTATGAAAACATATGTAAAATCAGCCTATACTGTATCCACTGCTGGGACACAGGTCTCCTCTCTGTGAGAACGAGTGGGCCGTAATCCACCACGCGGGCCCAGTGCTGGTTTTCTTCATCGTTTTCACAGCAGAGTGGTGATGAAATAATTTACACAAAGTAAAGGTTCGAACCTATGAATATATGCTTACCTCCCTGTAATTGGAGTTTGGATTGTTGGAGTAAACACACCATGGCCCACGCACAATGGTCCACTTAAAGGACTAAGTGCGGAAACCAAATCCCCATAACATAGAACATCGAACCTCCCTGTAATTCTGTTAAATCCATAAAAACTTGATATTTTCATACAAGTTCGGTGTAATCAAGCCTTTACACAAATACTATTTTCTTCGCCGACATAGTTTATTACATTTCATGATGATATTCAATATTATTTCAGCCAATATTCGTTTCTGCCTCAGGGGATATATTGTGAAAGGCAGTTCTGAACGAAATATGTAGTCTATTTTCGGACTGTAGACACGATTTTTTTACTACTCTCTTAAATGTTAAGGCCTAATAAAGTTATATATAGTTTGCGCTGTTTTATAGATTATTTTATTGAAAACTTTGTAAATGATGGTATGAAAATTAATCTTTCTCGTTCATTCAAACAAAAATTTGTTCAGAAAAAAAAACGTAGTTCTCCGAAAAAAGGAGTTTATTTATTTTAAGTCGGTAAATATTTGTACAGACCTCAGCACATCAATGTACCTGAAACTATAAACTCTCCCAGTCAACCTTGAACCTATTGCTTTAGCGATAAGTTGAAAATGTATTAAAGCAATTTGACAGATTGTAGTATCTCGATGTGCTGGCGTCTGTACCTTCGTAATATACTAGTCCTTGTCGAATGTACTACGCTTATTGAAAGTTGAGGCCAATAAAAAAAATCGAAGTGTTATTGAGCTAAGAAATTATATATTATGTATTTTTGAAATGTTATAATATGAGAATCCGCTGTTGAACCTACTCGTAAGAATTTAGTAAAATTATTTATCTACAATAGGTACATATTTATTTATAGGAAAGTGTAATAACATTGTTCTCAGAGAACTTAATAAGTACTATTTATGTATTTACCTTATCTATATTTATAATAATAATATGTATGAGGGAAGAATCAATCAGTCAACCAAAATTGGTCGTAATGCACAGTGTACGTTTTTATTAGGGTTCCGTTGCCAAATGGCAAAAAACGGAACCCTTATAGATTCGTCATGTCTGTCTGTCTGTCTGTCCGAGTATGTCACAGCCACTTTTTTCCGAAACTATAAGAGCTATGCTGTTGAAACTTGGTAAGTAGATGTATTCTGTGAACCGCATTAATATTTTCACACAAAAATAGAAGAAAAAAAAAAACACAATAATATTTGGGGTTCCCCATACATAGAACTGAAACTCAAAAAAAAAATTTCATCAAACCCATACGTGTTATCTATGGATAGGTCTTCAAAAATGATATTGAGGTTTTTAACATCATTTTCTTCTAAACTGAACAGTTTGCGCGAGAGACACTTCCAAAGTGGTAAAATGTGTCCACCATCCCCCGTAACTTCTAAAATAAGGGAATGTTAAAAGTAAAAAAAAAATATGATGTACATTACCATATAAAATTCCACCGAAAATTGGTTTGGACGAGATCTATACTCCATTTGTTTAGGTAGTTAACTAAAGGTAAACAATCTTGATATGTCTTTTTATATAAAATAAATCGTATAAAAGACCAACAAATATTATTTAAATTAAGTTACTTACCTAACATCGGTTTAAGTAAATACCTAATTGTAAACATTTTTAGATTCAATTTTTAGACAGTTTTTTAGATAAAAGACATGTTAAGATTGTTTACATTTAGTTAACTACCTAAACAAATGGAGTATAGAAAGTAGTTTTTTTTTAATACGTCATAAATCGTAAACCACAATTTACCTTTCATTCAGTCAACTCAAATATAAAAGTTAAAAAAAAAAAACATTTAATTTCATAAATATAAACCTTATGCATAAACCGTGAATACCTGCAGGTTTGTACGGAACCCTCGGTGCGCGAGTCCGACTCACACTTGGCCAGTTTGTATTATTTCTAACGTGCCGATATTATCGAGGACGTCAATGTCCACGTCAATACTTTATACAGTTGTCGTATATTAAAATTTAACAGCATCTTTATATACAGGGTCCATTTATAATAGCTGGAATTACTTCTTGTTACCCACGTGCTAAGTATCGATATCAAGAACTAATGAAGAAAAGAAACTTTTCTTTTTTTTTGCATTGGATGGGCGAAAGTCAATGCCCAGCGAACTGCGAATAGATCAACGAACTGCGTCGTCCAGGCACGCGTAGATCGCTTAGCTGTTTTTATAATTTTTCGAACTTAGATATTTTTTACAAATGTTCAAAATCCATAACGTAACAGTCGTTAGGTTTCCTTAATGTTAATTTGAAATTAAAGACAAATTTCGAGTATTGTTTTTTTTTTTATTGTTTCATTAAATTATCGACATCGATTCCTAACACATGGACCGTAACAAGAAGTAATGCTTATTTAATTTTACTCTCTATTTCCATACATTTTACTTCTCTGTGTTATCGTAATGCCGTGGGTATTCAAGATAAAATCGTCATGTTAGAAATTAAAAAGCCCACAATAGGTAAAGTAAAATGTCGGCACTTCATAACCACACAATTATGTAAATGGAAATTTGAAAAAAAAAAAATGCTGTTACAGAAAATATTGTGACAATGTAAAAAACCTGTTGGAAGCACCAGACTGCATTAAAATATTAAAATTCTCGAATATTTAATACGTTTTGAAGTTCAGTCAGAAAATAAAATGAATATTTTGTGGACAGCATGTCTGCTTCGTGAAAAATTAATGTTGATGGTTGTTAAATATTTACTTTCTACCCTACTTAAGGTATTAATAACTGTCCTTTTCCCACGAAGTCTCTATACTAATTGGTTTTATTACAGAGATCCAAGTTTTTCCTTCTTTCAACGGGATTGCAAAAAACTTTTGATTAATTATTTATTTTTCCGAAAAACTCATAATTGTGTGATTCTTAGAACTCCTCCAATTTCTATGTAATAAGACATTTTAATTAGTGACAGATGGTGACAGCATATTGTTTTCGCGATGTTTTCTTAGAGACGTGACGTAGACATAGAGTGTAAAGATTATTTATAAACAAAAGATTTAAATGTCGTTGTTCGATGATAAATGTTTAAAATAAAGTAAATACGAATTGTTAATCTAGTCAATGAGCTGTTGTTTTATGTCTGTGTTAATTTAAATTATGTATTAGTGATTAATTAAATAACACATGTAAAATATTTTGTGGTTTGATTTTTAATTAAGTACCACATTTCGAAAAATTTACATGTCATTTTAAGTTTTTGATGAACCTTGCAAGCGTTTGTCGAAATCACGAAATAAATAAATAGGTCACAATTAACAACTCCTTAAAAGGTCTGGATTTTATAAGAGACTTGTGATCTCTGAATTTTATTCGTTGCTTTTTCTCGGAGTAGTCAGATAAAATTATTTTATTCTTCAAAATTGTTTGTACCAACATCCCTACTTACAGACCACCAACCTTACTGGGAGCTATTAATGAGCCTTTTGGGTTTGGAAAATATGCCTGGTCCAAACGCTCATCGAGTATTTCGGGATATCGCCAAGCGGGTGTTCGATTGTTCACGCGACCAGAGGTCTAGCTTATTTTTAGGTCAAAAAATCAGCATTGCCATCTCACGTGGTAACGCTGTCAGCCCCTTAAGGCAAGTTTTCTACTGACCAAGGAGCTGTTTACTTTATTTCCTTTTATAGGTGAGTACCTACTCCTTCGTAATCTAAATACTCAGCGACCTTCTAGGACGTGATAGAGCACCATGAACTACTTGCAGAAATTAAATACCCTATGAAGCCTTGGCGAGAATTCATGAGATTCGAGAAAACCTAATTCTTATGTACCTATTTTAGTAAATTTCTCAAAATTTATCACTAAATGTCACTTTCCCTAAACTATCTAAACTTTTATAAACTTTGGATGCATCCTCCAACCAATCGCTCAATTGCCTCTTACATCTCGTACCGTAAATTTACTAAAAACATTCCGATCATCAATAGCATGAATCTGATAATAACTACCTTACTGCTATCATCTACTCCATCAACAAGGAAGGAAGGATATTAAACAGCATCAAACAAACACATAACATTATTTCAGCAAGTCTGACATAATAAATCTGTATTACAAAACAAACTAACTGCTTCAGAATAACTTTAATCAACCATTAGCCAGATCTATAAACGACGTTGATTATTCATCGAATAAATTAGCTAATAATAAACAGTATTGCCGGTATATTATCTTAATTGTAACTCAGTTGGCTGGGTCCCTACGATAGCATCGTAAAATTTCGTTTTATTACAACCTACATCTCGACGTAGTCGTATGAAAATGGCGGCAGGCGCCATTAAACGATCCGTGACTTTTCCCGCGTGAAGTTATGGCGCGATGTCAAACTCAATTGACATGTTATTCATATCTGTCATAATTTCAGTAACCAATTACGGGGCAGTGGAATTGAGCGTATCCTCGTTTTTTGAAATTGAATTAAATATCGATAGGTATAACGGTGAGTATTAAGAATTTCTGTCTTACTATTTAAACGGTCATAAAATATGATTGAATTATAATACCTGAAATATGTTTTTATGTAGGTAGGCTTCTCTTAAAATATTCATGCAATTAATTAAAATGAATACTTAGAAAATTTACTAATAACTAATAACACAACCCAATACAGAATTACACATACCAATCACTGTTAAATTAATTGTGTATTTAATTTGGCTATGCAATCACAGCCGTACTGTTCGATCGATCAGGATAAGAATGTCACATACCAAGACCGCTCCGTGGCTCGAAAAGCACAAGGTCCCAGTCGTCACTTGGGGATGTTTGACAGACGTAGCAGGTTGTCACAAGCCCGAAAATCTGACAACCAGTCTTATCAAAGTCTATATTATAGTAACTTGGTTGTGGAGCTCAGATAGGCAGTCATGACATGTAAAATATTGGTATTTAGCTACGGTAAGACTGCAAGCCGCAAAGCATAGCCCTAACATGTTGCGAAAATCCTAGGCATCATGATGATTAGCAGTAACTTTCCAAATGATTCAGATTCATTGTGTTACGCTAATACGGTGCTGGAGTGTTTGATAGTTGGGAAATGGCGAGACAGATCTATCTACTTTTAATTTAATCAAAGTGTTTCATACGATATAATAATATACACCGATGAATAATAATCAGTTGATCAAAGTTAAAAATCGATAGTCAACATCTAGATTCATGACTAACTTTCGGCGTGACCCTCATCACTAGTTGTAGTCTCCCGACCTGCTGTCACTTTTGTGCGCGGAACGGCAACAACGCTACTGATTCAACGATGCCAGTAGAGATTTAAATTATTTTATCCTGATATTCCAGTGCAGCTATTAACGTCAAAATATTGACATGATAGCTGAATTGGTAGCGTCAGACGAACGAAAATCACTGTGCTGACGATGCGGGAGCGCAGACCGTACTGGTAGGCGACAGCGAGGTACGAATGTAAGCAATGGTTGTATTCAATCTAGCCAATTTGTTGACTTTGACATTGCCCAAAGTGGACAGTTATAATGATCGGTAATACAACGCAAGTTGCGTAATAGTCTGTTTGCATTTTTTTTTGTTGCTCGCTATGTATGCTTTATTGTGTTCTTGCTACTGACAATTAAAATTCATTGCTCTTATGTGCTTGTATGACTGTGCCTATTAACTTAGCGGGAACTTAATAACTGACTAACTTACCCATTGCACCGTCAAGACAACATTGTATGTAACTATGATTCCGGAACTTTCAAGAGTGAATCGAATGTACTATCCTCAAGACTTCTTACACTCATTCATCTATCCAACCACACTTGAATTAGTGACTAGATATTTATCTAACCAATTTCTACATTTTTTAATATGAGTTACGTAGAGACCAGCACGTACAAAAAAAAATGTACAACAAAACATTATGAACCAAAATTTAAAAAATTCACTACAAAACATTACAGAAACAAAGTTTTGTTTGTTTGTTAAAAACATAAAGCTTTCAAGTTCGCATTTTGTATTCAAATAAAGGTTTTTCATGTAACATTCATGAAACTGTGCGGTGCCATTACAATGGAAAGTGAATTATGCATCTCTTTTCAAAATAACGACTACAGGTAGTTTTAACTTTAGTTTTTTACAATCTGCTAAACAAAGGGTTTCAAAATAATTGTCATTTGCATATTGAATAAAGTATCTAAGCTAAATAAGACGAATTATTTATTTATATTTAAAAACCTTTTATTCATCATCATCTTCATCATTTCAGCTGAAAGATGTCCACTGCTGGACCTAGGCATCCTCCAAAAAAATGGCGGGATTTGCAATTGCAGTATGGTGGTGAAATGCATAGAGAAAGCTGCTGCCGATTCTCTAAGTCCCTTAGTTGCCTTAGACGGGAAGAAATGGGATGTTACTACTCTTTAAATCCGGCACTACACGGAACATGCAGCGCATCATATTTTATATGCATCATATTTTATGTAAAATAGACACATTGCCATCACGACTGTACCCTATGGGTTAGGCAGAGGTGTACCTATAGTAACACCCACATTTCTTCAATAGAGGGCGACCGTTTTACCATTAACTGGGAACAAATTCAGACTCCGGGTTGCTACAGAGAAATTCTCTAGAGAGAAACCTAATAACATTGTGCTCGACCCGGGAAGTGATCCAAGGAATCTCATGCTCAGCAATAGCGCTTGCGACCACTAGACCAACGAGGCAGTCAATTAATATTCTATTAAATTCTAATGGCTGTGACCATAACAGTGTAAAAGATTATGAAATCTTATACCTTTAAACGAGCAATTCTTGTATATATATATAATCTGAATCTCGGAAACGGCTCCAACGATTTTCTTGAAATTTAGTATACAGGGGGTTTCGGGGGCGATAAATCGATCTAGCTAGGATTTATTTTTAGAAAATGTCTTTTAACTAGAGATGCGCCGAATGTTCGGCCGAATATTCGTATTCGGTACATTCGGCATATTTTTTCATGTTCGTATTCGGCCGAATATTCGGTTGATTTGCCGAATAATTACCGAATATTAAAATTATTGTTAATATAATAAAAAGAACATTTTATTAAACAGTAAGGTTAACTAATTACTAAATAAGTGTGGTTTATTCCGAAAGTTGTACATAGCTTTTTGTAAATGAAAGAGACACTACTTTTTGTACCAATTATTTATTGACAAAATAAAAAAGATTAACTTTAACAATCAATTTAAATAAAATTGTAATAAAAAATATTCTGCTTTTTTACAAATGATAAATTAAGATAAATTAAATTTCTATGAAATCAACAATGAACAAATATATCTTCCGTAACAAATACTAGTTCCCAAATAAAAAAAAAATACAAATTTGAGGAAACTTTAAGAATCAACATTAGTAGGTAATTGAAGTTTTATTCAAATTAAGTTTTTTTGACGAATGACAATTTTAGCAAAATAAAATCTGATTCTTAGGATTACTATTATGTCTTAATTTATTAATCATACAGTAAAATTATCGCAGACGTGAACCGAATGATTCGGCCGAATATTCGGTTCGGTACATTTTGGACCGAATATTCGGCCGAACATTCGTATTCGGTTAAACCTACATTCAGCGCATCTCTACTTTTAACCAAAAAAAAAAAACCGAGCTGAGCTCGGGCATCCAGGTACTAGTATTTAACTTGTTACTATTAATATTTTTACTTGTCACTTTCGAATACCTTTGTAGTCTGTACCTAAAACAGTAGTGATATTCTGTAACAATCTCGCCGAGAAAACAGTGAAGTAAGCGTGGCGTGAGTTATCAATGTCACTGTCACTTCACCTAATGCTAGGGATTGACCAAACATTTCATTTGAAACAAATAAAAATACCAAATTGAGTTTCTGACTGAATTTCTATTTTGCTGAGATATTTGAAAGAACCTTAAAAAGTAATGTTTAGACCTAAGTAATAGCATCGAAGAAATACAAAATGAAAGTAAAAATCTCGATCGTAATTGTCATGCTTGGTCAATTCCTAGCATCAATGGGCTGATACTGACACCACACACGCAAATTTTCACGGTGACATTTTTACAGAATCTACATACACGCCCTGAAGTGAGTCAATAATAGACTGGTATCATTGTTATGTATTTAACCCATTAAAGGACAGTGAACGAGACACAAAAGAAGTTTTATTATTATTACGTCTGGGGGTGTTTAGTGCCCCGCAAAGTGCTAAGTATTATTTATCAAAATCGGTCCGGTAGTATTTGCGTGATGCTCTAACTTACATACACAAGAATTCTAAAAAACTGTATTATCACCACAATAAGTGTCGTTTTTAGACCTTGTTGAAATTTGTATATAATATTCAATGCATTTTATTTTGCTACAATTCTATTATATGTCATATCTTTATGATATGATTTCCTACACGATCATTAATAGATAATGTTAATTAGCAACTATAATCACTGTGATTATATGCAATAAAGTATAAATTTCAAAATTGTCCATAAAACGAAAATAACCACTGTAGCAAAACTCGTTTTAAACGGATCAAGTGGATACAATATAACGAAGCTCATTAAATTGGTAGTTTGATGCAGCAAAGCTGCTGTAAGAGGCTTAAGTTATAGGTACCTCAGTTTGATGCTAGGGAAGCTTATTAGTATTCTGTAGAACAAAATATTTTGCTCCCTTAGCGATGCGCTTTTTCTTTGTAGGTATTAAATAAATAAAAAAATAAATAATGCATAGTTTAAAAAACTGAAAAAAATTGTGGAAAATTGATATCAATCAAAAAATACCTCAAAAGCACCCCACGCTTTTTCCATTATTTTCTACTTTTTAGTTTGGTTTTCTATGGAAGCGTTTTTTTTTGTTTTTTTTTTAACTATTATCTATTTTCAGTTGTTTACGTTCGTGTTTAAGTAGAGTTAAGCTACTGTGTTTACTAGAAGAGCGTTCACCGCCAAAATAACGACCGTAGTGACGTCTGTTGCGAAAAGTATGGTAGTACTCTCTTTCTAAGAAAACATACCTTCTTTTAATTAAAAGTAAGGTGTAATGTAAAACCCGATAACTGAGAAACTCACACCTAAAAGGATGCAACAAAAAACTATTCTGATCTGAAAGCCCTGGTCTTATGCCATTTTGCGCTAAAGCTGATCATCCCTTACTATTGATGTATTGCTTGTTAAGACAACTTTTATTTTTAGTTCCTGACATTGTATTAGGTTACTATAGAGAGCGCCATATTTAATTTGAAAGCCAGCGGACGAACGAGATGTTTCCAGCGATACTCCATGTGTCAAATTATGATCATTCGTTTAGAAGTTTTGAGGGAACGGATGAACATAAAGGATGGAAGGGCAATGTTAGGCTGCATGTTGATCAAAATAAGATTAGTAACCGTATTAAATATGTATGGCTTTACAAAATTATAACCATTAATATCGTCAATACAAACCTCTGATTGGAAGCCTTCCTGTCACCGTCACAGCGTACAGCAGGCGACTACTTCTTTTCTGTGTTCCTAAGTATAAATCTGTGTTGGATTCATATTTTTTTATATGAACACATCCATTTGTATGCACGTGGTTCTGTGACAACTAAATAGTGTTGTCTCTTTCTCTGAGTTAATTTAATTTCATGAATGACGACCTTTCACCGTGACCTGAAAATGGAATTCGTTACCACCATTATCCAAAAATTTGCTGAAGCCCACGAACACAGACTTCACCGACACGTGAATGTTGAGGCAATCCAGCTGCTAGACAACACAGACTTAGTGCGAAGGCTAAAAAGAACTAAACCTTTTGAATTAGTGTAGTGTAAAAAGTGAGTTAATAATAGTAACAATATTGTGCTATACATATAACACATGAACATAGTATTTAAAAATTGTATTAGACTCTAAGAAAGTGCTACGGACTTATATAAAAGTGCAAATGGACACTATTCTTAGTTTTAACATAATCTATTACGTTTTTTACGAGTCATTTCAGGTTACGTGATCGGTGATTGGCTTACCAGGCGTCCGCGGAATGCGAGCAACGTCGAAGCAGAGTGCAACTTGCCACAATCGAGTGTAGTATCTATTTCTAAAATCTTAATTTCTTCTGATTTTTTCTTAACTTACAATTTAATTAAACAAAATACCCTTAAAAATCGAATTTATATACAACGTGTAACATAATTAACGCAAGACTTCGTGTTCCCCAATTAGAGTGTTGAGTTAAAAGCATAATACAATGACCAACCTGATTTTTTTAAGGCTATCTGTTATTATTATGAACAACGTGTTTACCCTAGTACTACTTTATGTATTTAAAATTGAGCCTTATCGGCTTGATATTAGATTGAATTTTTATTGGTTCAGTCGGCGGTAGGTCTGGCAAAATGCTTCTTTTTTGACAAAAAAAAAACCCATATTATAAGTTACCGAAATCACTTCAGTAGTCAATTAGGAAAAAACTAATTTCAGGTCTTGCGTTTATTCTGATACACCTTGTATACAGGAAGACATTTTTTTACCTTCCAAATTATCACAGGGTGTTCTACCTATGACTATGAACCACTTTTAGTATGGGAAATCACAAAAAAATCTGCTATTTTATACAAAAGTTCAATACCTACTCAAACAAAAAGTGAAACAGCAGATTATTGTGTCGCGAATTACGGTCTTTAGATAGGCACTAATATTTCGTACCGCTGCCAGGACGATTTGCCAAACTGTCTGGCAGACGTGGAGTCCGTGTAGATATTACTGCTAGTACATACCTACTCGAGATCTGGGTCGTTTCGAAGAGCTAACAAGTAAACTTGTACCAGTATTGACTGTAAATACATCGATAGGTAGCAATGTACATACGCTCGTGTCAGATTTGATTAGTACCGACCGAACGCAGTCTGGGAAAGGGTATGACAACAGCTGTGGCCTTGGAGAGGTAAGTACTGTTGGTATTTCTAACAACATAACACAAAACAATACTCGGTACTTTTAATTGAACCCTAAGCATAATAATAAAATTATTATTATCTGTTTGGGCCATATCTAGCTTTTGAGCGCCGTTTCGAAAATATCCCACAGGAACGTACCTACTACAGGAATAATAAGTGAAAAGTATCATAAGTGGTTACGAGTCTGTGTGCCATATTTCATCCAAAACCGTTTTTTTTTTTTTTGCTATTGAGTAATAAACATCCAAAACTATTAGTAGGAGGAGTACCGGGTTAACATTTGGGCCAACAATTCTGCAAATATTAAGGATTAAACTTGTTTTTCTTCAGAGAGGTTTTCTACTTTTAAAATAATATGCAATAATAATTATTCATTAATTATTTTATAATTTTTTTGTGGCTATAATCTACTAATTACTACATGTTTGCAAAATCGGACTATTCTGTAAGAAGTTATGCATCACAATCAATGAGTGAACAATCAATCATCCCCTGTTTTCCTACCCTTAGGGATGGAATTTTCTTTCCAAATTTACATGGGACCACCTTCAAGATATATCCTTTCCAATAAAAAAAGAATTATCACAATCGGCTTACTCTGTAAAAAGTCATGCGTGGTCATACATAAAAAAAATACAAAATAAAAAATACGAGTCGAATTGAGAACTTCCTCCGTTTTTTGTCGTTGGTTAAAAAGAAACACAATTTCAGCAAATAACAAAGAGAAGCAACAACTTTCATAATTTTATTTTGTAAAAATACACTGTCACACTTTAGCAAACAAACAACGACATGAAAAGGTTATAGGAAATAAAGCCGACAACAATATTTAAAAGAAACTAGATAATGAATTCAGCGGAATATTCGCGTTTTCGTCAGGAGTATACATCAAAAGGTCACATTTTAGTACGATCTTGTTATTTTTTCTTGGGAAAAAGCGTAAAGATTTTAATGAAAACGGAAAGATATCTGTCATGATCCTAATGCACGTGTCCCGGTATATTATGTCTAGTTGATGCCTATTTATATCATGGGAAACAGTAATCCACGGATTTTGATTTGAAAAATCACAAATCCTGTTAACTAGGCCTTATTTTAAACACAGAAGTAGACTTGAAGAAACAAAAGTAGCATTTTTAAACGAGTTCAGAAAAGGGGGTTAAGTATTCTATGTAAATAAAAAACACGCATTACTAACGTATTGTTTAAGTGCAGTAGTGTTTTTTTGTAAACAATTATCAATTCTACAATTTTAGAATAAAAAGATACATCTAGTGTGTTGTGACACATTCACGCGAACTAAATTCGTTCCACGCAGCTTATCCAGGTGAAAAATGTCAATTCGGTGAAATAGGAACAATATTCGGCCGTGTCGCTCGACGATGACCTAAAAAGCCTACGAATGGGAACTATGTTTGTGTGGCAAATACAAACACGGCAAATGGGCAAACACAGCTAAGTGTGAGCGCATTTATGGCTGGGAAATAGAATTTGCATTGTTCATTTTATAATTAGTACGGGACAAATGGCGAATGTCTAAGTGAGGATAAAGGAAATTTCTACAACGGTTTTTGTTGAATTGCTTTATGATTTTGTTTAAGTCTGTTTTTGCAGAGACTTATGCAGCTTTATTAGTCTTTCAGTTAAACCTTTTTAGGGTTCCGCACCTCAAAAAAAGGAAAAAGCGGAACCCTTATAGAATCACTTTATTGTCCGTCCGTCCGTCCGTCCGTCCGTCTGTCAAGACCCTTTTTATCAGAAACGCGTGGAGGTATCAAGCTGAAATTTATATCAAATACTCAAGTCTACTGTCCCTTGGAGCTGTGAAAAAATGAAACTTCTAAGCTAACGCAATCAAAAGATATAGCCGTTTATGCTGCAAATTTCCGCAAATTTTCGAAACTCGCAAGGGAATCAAAACCTAAAGGGTACTTCCAGTCGACCAAGAATTTCGAAATTTGGTACGAAGCAACGTCTTATAGCACAGATAAAGGAAAAATTGCGAAAACCGTAAATTTTTTGTTACATCATATAATAAAAATATTTTTTAAATTTTAAACTTTATACCTACAGGTTTGTACGGAACCCTCGGTGCGCGAGTCCGACTCGCACTTGACCGGTTTTTTTTGGTAACTGCCGTGACTTCCGAGTTTTTCAGGTTGTAGGTTCGAAGACAGGCGCTTTCATCGTCATCCTTATTTCAACCGAAAGACGTCCACCGCTGGACATAGGCCTCCCCCAATTAGGGAAGTTTGCCATAATCACACTACTTAGCTGGCGGGTTAGCGATCGCAGCATGGTGGTCGTTTTTTCTTCGTGCTTGTCATTTTTTTTGGGGGTTGCCATAATCGCCACGCTTGGCAGGCGGTTTGGCGATCGCAGTATGGTACTCTACAATGCATAGAGAACGCTGCTGCCCATTCTCTAGTATGTCCCTTAGTCGCCTCTTACAACCCCCATGGGAAGAAATGGGGTGATGCTATTCTTTACGTCCGGCACCTACACGGCCTAGAGAACGCTACTGCCTTTTTCTAGTGACAGGCGCTCTAATTAGTCTAAATTATTTCATCACCACTGCTCTCAAAACGGTGAAGGAAATCATCGTGAGGATAGCGGCATGTTCTAAAACTAAAAAATCGAAGACATGTAACCAATCCACACTGGGCCCACGTGGTAAATTACAGGCCTCATCTCTGTGAGATCCCAGCTCTCACACAGAGCCTGTGATCAAGCTTTGGGAACAATAATAATAAATAAATAATAAATATCTTAGGACAACCAACACACCGTTATCTGATCCCAAACTAGGCAGAGCCTGTACTATGGCAACCAGACAACTGATAAACATACTTATATATTTCTAAATACATACATATTATAGATAAATTACACCCAGACACAGAACAAATGATCGTGCTCATCACACAAAGATTTGTCCTGGGTGGAATTGAACCCACGACCTCAGTCTCAGCAGTCAGGGTCACTAACCACTAGACTAACAGGCTAAAGACTGATTATGACGTAAAAGTTTACCTCGTCACATTGAAATATGTAAGTATGTTTAAGTGAAGGTAGTTATTTATAGGCCTGTGTCGCCTTAAATAAGTGGTTTATTAATTATTTTTGATACTAATACCCGTTATTATTTATGACACCAAAGTATACTAACCACTTTTACATATTAACCCTAGATTTTTGGTTTTTGGTTTAGATTACTAAACTATCGTAAAATTTACGACGGCAAAATCATGATTCCTGGAAAAAACAAAGTTCGCGTCGTTCTCGCGTCCCTCTTAAACTGTGTAGAGCAAAAAAAATTAAACTATTTTCATTATTATGTGATTTCTTAAACCCAAAGAATAAGTAATTGTAATTTCTAAAATAATTAAAATTTATAATTCGTAGATTAATTGTTTTATTTTCCTGTCGTATTTTTTACGAATATTTAGTAACAATGTCACTTGTAGGATAGTTTAGTAATCTAGGGTTAATATCTGTGAGCGTAGTTTCTATCGGCAAAAGCACAGCTAAAACAAAACATAAATTATGATTATTTCGTGAAACCAAAACAAAGGCCGTGTTTTGGTTTCGGGATATAATTATTGTCATTAACATACCAAACCACAACTGATCACGGAATGCTAGCAAAATTATAGCAACAGTGTACACTCCCGGAATTTTAAATAGAGTCATCGTGCAATTTTATATGAAGTTAAACATCAAACGAATGAAAATAGTCAAAGGAAAAGTTTATATTCAGTTTTGATGACGAGATACTGGCCATCATTTTGGTGGCCATCATTATTCCGAATTCAAATTAACGACTATTTGAAAAGCAGATAGTCTTCTACTAGTACCTACACAAAAAAAAAACAGGGTGGGTCGTTTTAGAAGTCCGGCGGGGTAATTGCGTTACACACTAACAGTAGGAATGGCTTTCATTTTGACAGTTCAACAACATTCATTACGTTATTTACATTGCTGAACAGAGACATTTTTCAAACATATGAAGCAATGTATTAGCAATAACCTGGAAGGGATTGGGGCTAAGTGATAACAGCCGCACGTATAAATTAATAAAGTTAAGCTACGTCCGTGGATGGGTGCCTATCCGGTGCCGGTTGTCATTCGTAAATCTTAGACAATCTTTACGGGTCGTCAAAAGCCCGAAAATCTGGCAACCAAGCCTAGTTAACTGGCTTGGTAAGACAACCAAGAGGTATCGTATGTCCCAGTAACTGGGTTGTGGAGGTCAGACAGGCAGTCGCTCCTGCCTGTCTGACCGAATTTGTTTGTTTGGTTGAACGCGTTAATCTCAGTAACTATTGGTCCGAAATGATTTTTTCTTTGTGTTGGGTACCGCATTTATTGAGGAAGGCTATATGCTATATAACATCACGCTACGATAAAAAGGAGCGGAGCAGCAACGAACAATATACGAAAACTGGCAATTCAAACAGGCAATTCGATGCGACGGAAAGGGTCAGGGGAGAAAAAATTTGACGCTGAGGAAGTCGCGGGCTGAAGTTAGTGTAAAATACTGGTATTCAGCTGTATCCAGTTAGACTCAAAATCAACCCTAACATTGTTGGGATAAGGTTAGGAAGATGATTAGCAAAAACCTTCCAAATAATTCAGATTCTAATTAATTTTCCGTTACGCAAATACGGTGCTTGAGTGTAATATTCTAAACAAAAACATATTGATCAGTCCGCAATCCGATAGTGGCGGCGAAGGGTCGTTCGCTGAAATAACAGAGTTTAATCAATTTTATTGTGACCGTCGGTATCACAGCGATCGGAAGCGACGCTGACAGTATCGGCTTCACCCTGACCCCGATATTATTCAGTTAATAGTCTGTGACATAGACACCTGAATATGCATAGATATTTATAAAGGTGGTAGCTGCCGACCGGAAGCTAGAAATCAAACATTACTTTGATGTTTGAATTCAATAATATTTCTCTCAATGCTGTAATATTTAGGCACCTTGAAAATTATTTCGAAGAATTTTTCTACCGTTGCGTTTCTCTACACTTACTTATTATTATTATTGGAATGACATCTCGCATGTCAACTTAAGAGGTTGTCGGCTGCTTAACCGGACTTGCCTTTGGCTACCTTAATAAATTAAGGCTTCCAGATAGAGCTTAAAAACTTAAAACTACAGTGACTACCAGCTAAGGCCACCCCGTGGGGTACGGACCTTGGCTTAGGGCATCGCTGGTACCCCCCCAGTGGGTTCCCGCATTGACGAGGTGGGGGGGCTCAGTAGCTGTGGTTTAGAACCCCACGGTGAAGCTAAGAGGAACCCGAGGAGGGGCCGCTCGTCAGGGCTTTTCCGCTCAAAGCCGACGACGTAGCGGCCAACGCGGTGTCGTTTGGCGACATCGCGTGAGTTGGAGGCCGCGGTGGGAGAGGATTGCCGGTATTGAGGTGCGCCGCTCTCCCTACCTTCCGCGGCCTGAACGGGGTCGCCACCGTTCGATGGCGAACGCGGTGGGGCCGCAGGGGAAGAGGAGTGTTGGTATAGCGTTGGCCACTCTCCCTATCCCCTGCGGCTGAAAAGTGGTAGGCGGCGGGGCCACAGTCCTGACCCGTCGCAGGGGGACCAAGGGTGCCATTCAAGGGGTCTTCTGGCGCCCATGTGCTAATTGGTCTCCGGGGTGGTCACGGCGTGTTATGTGTTCATGCGCGCCGTGAATGGGGGTTCGCGGAAGAGTTTTTTCGTTCCCATGTTCCCGCCATAAGCGGTGTAGGAGGACACCGTGGAGTTTTAGTGAGTTGAAGTCCCACATAACTGCGCTATTTCCCCTTAGTAGCGTAGTATGCATGAGCATTTCTCCACGATAAAAAAAAGGCATCGCTGGTAGAGGACAGCAAGGATCAGGCTGGATCAGGCTGGATCGGAATGTTTTTTTATTATTTTTTTATTTTTTTTTTTACTATTTTTTTATAATTTAAAGCTACAGGCTCAGCGGCACGGACTTGCTCAAGCAAGGGTGGGGGCAGATCTCTACACTTAAATATTGTCCAAGGTTATATTACAAGGTTTGCAATTCCGAGAATTTAAGTACTCTATCATCTTATTTTTCCACATCTTTTTGGTTCAGAAAGACTTGAAAACAATATTACGTCGAAGAACTACTGCTCTATGTTGACCTACTAATTGTACTATCGACAATTTTTTCAACTTATGTGTACACTAGCTTTTGCCAATTGCTTTGCCTGCGAGGAGGTCGAGAATTATCCCACGGGAGCGTACTACGGGTAGGTAATAAACTATCTGTGTGCCAAATTTTATTCACATCCGTTCAGCTAGTTTTGCGTGATTGAATAAAAAATATAACAAACAATCTTTCACATTTTTGTAATATTAGTTGGATTCATACACATCTATGTACTTACAAGCCGTGCGCATGTAGGATTCTTATGGGCAAAATATCGAACAAAATACAAACTTTCATCTATATTTAACCTCTTTTGGGGATGAATTATCAAAAATCCTTCTTTCGTGCTCACGTTCGTTATAAAAAAAACTCTTGCGCAAAATTTCATGCTTTTGACTTGCTATAGGCGCAGGCCGCGCTTTGTCGATCGTTGAATGGGCATAGCATAAATTTAATCAGCCTATATCGTTCCCACTAATGGGACACAGGCCTCGTCTCTTTGAGAGAGAGAGAGTGAGCCGAGAGTGAAGCAACCCACCCTGGATCGCACCGGTCCAGGGTGGGTTGGTAGATATCACATGTCTGAATGAATTCATTAAGTTATGATTTTTATTATGTGTGATTTTGATCCCAAGACGATCTACGTTTTCATCAACATACGGCATTCTTTTAAGAACTTTCTAGACGACAGCTGACCATCTAGACCTAACACAAGAACCAAGCTAATGCAATCATAATAACTACAATTTAATTCACAAAAATAGACCATTCCAATGACCTTTAAAAGAAATCAGAAACACAAAATTCAACCAACATGTGCTCATTTATAAGGATTCTCGATAATCCTATCAACCAAGTATTATCTGGAGGATTAACTTAGATAGGATTTAATTAAAGAGGATTTATTTTAAAGCCTTCCTGCCTAAATCGTTCATTTGTAGCTAATCTCTACGGTTAAATAAAACGGTTGACGGTATTTCTGAAAATATTGGTGATTACGTCACAGGCGAGCTGACGGTCGTCACAGGATGACATGCGAATAAGGAATTATTCAGGTTATTTAATTATAGAATAATTATTATTGTACTCGGGAATTATATAGAGAGTATTGTGAAAATCGAGGTACCACATAATATTGTTACTGTATCAACAAAACAACACACATTACTTTGGTACTTATGCGCAAAGATAGCCCGTGAAATTCAAAATGTGTTCTTTTGTTTTTTTTTTCATTTTGCAGATCAGTGTTAGGCTGTACATTGAACAAAATACGATTCCCAAGCGTAAAAAATATCATCATCATCATCATCTTTTCAGCCGTAAGACGTCCACTGCTGGACTTAGGCCTCCCCCAATTTGGGGGGCTTTGCCATAATCGCCACGCTTGGCAGACGGGTTGGCGATCGCAGTATGGTGGTAAAATGCATAGAGAACGCTGCTGCCCATTCTCTAGTAAGTCCTTTAGTCGCCTTTTACGACACCCACGGGAAGAAATGGGGTGGTGTTATTCTTTACGTCCGGCACCACACGGTACGTTGACGTCCAGCACCATCAATTAATAAACTCATCAATTACAACTCTCCAAGTTCATTTAATGCCATTGATTGACTTTTTCACGAAATAGTCAATCAAAGGAATTAATTGAAGTTAGAGGGTTTGTTAATTGTTTTATTGCTGATGATTATGTAATTACATACGTGTTATGATTGCGAATCATATTCAAGGCTTACTGTAACTTTGAGAAACTGTCAAAGCTTTTTTATGTGTTTTATAAATGGCCCCGGAATGCCTAAGTAGCCTCGAAATTTTTCCTCAAAAGATATCTTCATTCCTCGTTAATTTATATTGCAGTGAAATATTTTTATTAAAAGAAAACAAAACGCTTAAAATCTCAACATTTTGCCTCAGAAGCAAGTGGCGGGCAACTGTAACGATTATGTCTTACAGTCATCAGAATTAAAACCATTAAACACTTACTTTGTCCGCTTTTGTGTTCCGTTCCTACAATAAAAGACAAAAAAAAAACGTTAAATAAGTACCTGTTACCTACTTTACTCTCGCTTTGCTTTTAAAATAAATTGTCTTGTATGGTTTCTTGTTAAAAGAAAATTGGCCTTGTCGGTTTTCGGCTTAAAATAGTCTTCTTCCCTGGAGTGTTGTGAAAGGTAGGTTAATTTGGCAGCTGAATTTACCTAAACGAGCCGCATATAGCTAATAAAGTCACCGATGGGACTGCCAGGCTATGACTAATATATAGATATATTTGTTATGGTATATCGTCTATTTTGGTAGTGCTGTAGCGAAATCGAATGTTATGAATGAGTTTGGTTATATCTTGACAACTAAAAATATAATCTCAAACGTTATCTATACATCTATACAAATAAATAAAATTGGAGTGTCTGTTTTTAATATTAAGATAACCACTTTTTATTAAGTGTATATGGATGTATACACGATACATATACCAAAACAACATTTTTTACAATTTTTGTCTGTCTGTCTGTCTGTCTGTCTGTTTGTTCTCGCTAATCTCTGAAACGCCTGGACTGATTTTGACGGGACTGTCACTGGCAGATAGCTGATGTAACAAGGAGTAACTTAGGCTACTTTTATTTTAGAAAAAAATAACTGTCTTCGAAAACTACGCTGACATACGTCTCAAAATTCGATAAACCCTGGCTGAATCCTATGAAATAGATCAAAATAATGTACTACAGTATTGTACACCTTAAAAAGGCCTACAAAAATGTCCTTAATGGTATTTGTCTATCTCTTAGGGATAACCCACAATAACCATTTTTTATCTTTTACTTTTTACGAGAAATAAGGGCTTATTTACGAAAGGATTTTAAGCAATACAGCATTAATCCTTATCCAATTAAGTACCTTAAATACATTGTGCATTTAATATAGATCAATATGGCCCTTTACAGCATGTAATTTAAATGAATATCTTAGAAGATATTAGGAGATTTAAAAAGCGGGCGCAGAGCGCGTTGGCAGCGGCCGGGTAGCACAGGATAAGTAGGATTGTAATTCATATTACTTTGGCTTCATAGTAATTGCGAATATCATGTGTGTTCATTATACTCAAAATAAACCTAATAGTATTATTCCAAGTAAGAGACCGCGAAATGGCTTAGATGTTTAGATTTTTGGATGTTTGTTTCTCAATGATGCAAAGACGGCCAAACGGATTTAGATCGAATTTGGCACAAAGATAATTATATTATATCATGGATACGTAACAGATAGGATACCTACTTTATCCCGGTAGTAGGTTCCGGGGTGATATTTTCCGACAGCTATACGGGCCAAGCCACTGGCAAAAGTACTATTCCTATAATTATGTTCGGTGTCTGGTAAATGATTGAGTGTCTGTATAGGTAAAATAGGAGCGTTAAGAAAAACCAGGAAGACTTATATTCAACTAAACCAAGCCCTATGTCACAGTCTTCTTACTCTGAATACTATTACTTTTATTTTTAAAAAACCAACACACATGATGTTCTCATAAACTATGAATCCTAAGTAATATGAGTTATAATCCTACTACTAATAATCACGCAAAAATGGCTGAATGGATCTGGATCGAAAATAGCACACAGAGTCTATATTACCTATATAACCTGGAATAACACATTCTTATCGCGGTAGTACGTCCTCTTGCATTAATTTCCGACATCCACGCGGGCGAAGCCGCGGGCAAAAGCTAGTACTATAATAAAGGACGAAGAAGGTCTACTACTCTTGCAAAGGGTTTAGTTTTAGGCAAAATTTGATAAATATATTACTATAACAATGTCTCTTTATGAGAGAAATAAAGTATATATTACAATTACTATCTAATAATATATTAGGTTGGGGAAAAAGTCTTTTCGCATTATAGTATGTATGAACTTGTAATAAAATCTCTTTGACTATACTATTTGTATCTGGCTGGTTTTGGTATCATTGAAAGTTCAAATTTTAAAGAACATAATCCCAAATTCAAATTAGGAAAATGTGTGATTTTCATTTGTTTTTCGTACCGTCAAGATGAGTGAATCTAATGAAGAAATACGATACATTTTAAAATTTTACTACAAAAAAGATAAAAATGCAACGCAAGCCGCGAAAAAAAATTGCGATGTTTATGGAACTAGTGTAGTGTCTGTGAGAGTAGCACAAATTTGGTTTAACGCGACGTCCTGCGTGAGCGATCTAGACGCGAACGCGAAGCGGCGCGGCGCGGCGCGAAAATAACAAACAGTCGAAACCTATTGAAGTGTCCTACGTGGCCAAACGCACGTGCGTGCGGTGCGGAGCGGCGCGAAACGAAGCGAACGCGATCAGTTGGCTTGATATTTTCGCGCGAACTTGATGCGGTGCCGTCGTATTTATTTTTTGGTTATAATTTCGGATTTATAGAAATTTTAATTAATGCTATCCAAGAACGTCCTATATTATAGGATAAAAGGAATATAAAATATCACAACCGGTTATTATCATACCGCGAATGGGAGGATTGGGCCAAATTAACTGGGATTAACTGGGACTTTCTAAGTATACAACATTAGTCCCACTTCTTCGCCGTTCATACTTCTTGAGTATTTGATATTTAAGATATGAATTTTCCAATAATATTTTTTTCTGTCCGTCCATGACAAATGCACAGTGCCCACTGAACGGCGGCATCAGTGGCGGCTGTGCGAGACGATTCGCGTGCACGTAGGACATAGCCGCCGCGTCGCACCGCATCGCGTTGAATTCGCGTGTCACACTACGTCCTACGTAGGCGGATCAAAGCGAACGCGATTATGAAGCGGTGACACGCGAATTCAACGCGATGCGGTGCGACGCGGCGGCTATGTCCTACGTGCACGCGAATCGTCTCGCACAGCCGCCACTGACGCCGCCGTTCAGCGGGCACAGTGGATTTGTCATGGACGGATGGAAACAAATATTATTGGAAAATTCATATGTTAAATATCAAATACTCAAGAAGTAAGAACGGCGAAGAAGTGAGACTAATATTGTATACTTAGGTCCCAGTTAATTTGGCCCAATCCTCCCATTCGCGGTATGATTATAACCGGTTGTGATATTTTTTATTCCTTTTATCCTATAATATAGGACGTTCTTGGATAGCATTAATTAAAATTTCTATAAATCCGAAATTATAACCAAAAAAAAAATACGACGGCACCGCATCCAGTTCGCGCGGAAATATCAAGCCAACTGATCGCGTTCGCTTCGTTTCGCGCCGCTCCGCACCGCACGCATGTGCGTAGGACACTTCAATAGGTTTCGACTGTTTGTTGTTTTCGCGCCGCGCCGCGCCGCTTCGCGTTCGCGTCTAGATCGCTCACGCAGGACGTCGCGTCATAGTCGCGTTCGCTTTGAACCGCCTACCTAGGACGTAGTGTAAGCGTTTTCAATCCGGAAATTTTGATGTCAAAGATACACGTCGCTCTGGTCGCCCTATTACGGATAAAATGGATGCAATTTTTGAAAAAGTGGAGCAAGATCGGCATACCAGTAGTTACGACGTAGCTGAAGAACTGGAAATTGACCACAAAACAGTTTTGGCGCATTTGAAAAAAACTGGGTACACAAAAAAGCTCGACATTTGGGTACCTCACGAGCTCACTGAAAGAAACCTAATGAACCGTGTACTCATTTGTGATTCTTTATTACGACGTAATGAAACCGAACCATTTTTGAAGAAGCTGATAACTGGTGATGAAAAGTGGATCACGTATGACAAGAACGTGCGAAAAGGGTCGTGGTCAAAGGCCGGTCAGGCTTCACAGACTGTGGCGAAACCCGGGTTAACTCGCAACAAGGTGATGCTGTGTGTGTGGTGGGATTGGAAGGGCATTATTCATTATGAGCTGTTACCACCAGGCAGGACCATCGATTCTGAACTCTACTGCGAACAACTGATGAGATTAAAGCAAGAAGTTGAGAGAAAGCGGCCGGAATTAATCAACAGAAGGGGTGTGGTTTTTCATCATGATAACGCTAGACCTCACACATCTTTAGCCACCCAACAAAAATTAAGAGAGTTTGGCTGGGAGGTGTTAATGCATCCGCCGTATAGTCCTGACCTTGCACCTTCAGATTTCCACCTGTTTCGGTCTCTTCAGAATTCTTTAGGCAGTGTCAGGTTAACATCACGAGAGGACTGCCAAAACCACTTGTCGCGGTATTTTGACCAGAAGTCCCAAAATTTCTATAGCAATGGGATCATGTCCCTACCTACAAAATGGCAAAAAGTTATCGAACAAAATGGTACCTACATACTTTAGTTAAATGTAAATAAACTTAATTAAAAAATGTTTTGAATTTTCTTAAAAAATGCGAAGAAACTTTTTCCCCAACCTATTAATATCTTGTTCAAAAGATAGAAGAGCTCGTAGTTCTAGAGATTACAAGTGCTGGCCGGTTAGTCTAGTGGTTAGTGACCCTGACTGCTAAGACTGAGGTCGTGGGTTCGATTCCCACTCAGGACAAATCGTTGTGTGATGAGCACAATCATTTGCTCTGTGTCTGGGTGTTATTTATCTATGATATGTATGTATTTAGAAATATATATGTAGGAGAAGGCATGCCTATCTCGCTCTCATCAGCCATATTTTTTATTTACTGTGGGCGTACTATGGGAACTATTGGTTGATGCGCAATAGATTGGGTTGTATTTGGTAATAAGCTGTATTTAGTAATAAGTAATAAGTTTGTAACTGTAAGTTAGTAGCTAACACCACTATGCAAAAAATAATAATATTTTGGCAACAAATTGTAACTTTAATGTACGTGTATTCTACTAAAATGTACTTGTTTGTGGACGCCTTGGGTTTACCTGTAAGTCTACAATATGTTTAATAATAAATAAATAAATAGAAAAACCGTTATACTTCAAATCAAATTATAATTTAAACGAATAAAGTAATTGCACTAGCTATTCATACACTGTAGGTACACTTCACAACTACACGGAACGCGCGACAGTTTCTAAACTTGTTCACTGCTTGACCGCTACCGAGAGACTGAACTTAACTCTGGAGGAGCGTTAGGTTGTAGACTCTGTCGAGCGCCGCTTGGTGGCGCTGGCGTCCCGATTAGTCAATTGAGCGACTAACGTATTGCCGACATATAAGTATATTTATCAGTTGTCTGGTTACCATAGTACAGGCTCTGCCTAGTTTGGGATCAGATAACAGTGTGTTGGTTGTCTAAAAGATATAAGATATACTGCTAAGCGTGAGATCCTGGGTTCGGTTACCAAGTTAGGAAAAGTGGAATTCGGTTCTTCTATCAGATTTCCCAATAGCAACCCGGAGTCTGGATGTATGCCCGGTAGATGGCATAGACGAGTCTATCCTCTACTACATGGAAATGTTATGTATTTTAAAACCTTATTTCCTATTACAAAATTGTACGATGTAAAAAGATAAATAAATCCTAACCAATCCCTATAATTTGTTCAGTGTCGTGGTAGACGAAGCGGCGCGGCGGCCCCAATGGCTCGGGTGACACACACGCGGGACCAATACGTTGACCGTTGACATACAACTCCGTTTCAATTTACGTCTATCTCGGCTGTATTTTCAGTTCATCTACCGATTTTTTCCGGTTTCAGAATTTTCATTTGGGACATATCGGTGAATGGTGCTACGTTATACGTGATGCTACTAAATGTTGTGCTACACGATGCACCCAGGTAGTACTTTGCGGTGTAACCAGCTGGTCAATTACCGTTGTTAAAAACATTTACAACCAAGTAACAATCTCATACAAAATATAAAATTAGAAGTAAAGGCAGACAGTATCGTAGATGGGAAGACGATATTCAAAAGTTAGCAGGTACGAATTGGATGAGGAAAGCAAGAGATCGTTGCTTGTGGAAAAAGCAAGACAATCGAGGAAGCGGTGTCAAATAAGGAAAAAAAAAAAATTAGATTTATCTAAACATTCCTAGAAAAAAATAAGTATAGAGATAAGATGAATTATAACTTGTAAGATTGTTAATAAAGGCTTTTATTATTATTATTATAACAATCTCATCTCGGCGAGAATCAATGTCAAAAACTTTGTCAGAAACCTTTGAGCTTGAGATCTGAATACTAATTTTGTTAAAATACGAAAAATGTCCCACAGTTGTAGTGCTACGCACTGTAGTCACTTGTGCTACGCAGTGTCGCCAGTGCAGCAGTGATGCTACGCAGTGTAGCCAGTGATGCTACACAGTGTAGCCAGTGGTGATACGCAGTGTAGCCAGTGGCGCTATGCTGTGTAGCCCAAAGTGCTACGTAGTGTAACCAGCGATGCTACGTGTAAGTATAACCAATTGTGGTGCTACGCATTGCTAAAAATGTAGTGCTACAGAGTAACCGAATGGCATATGAAGTTCAACCAAACATAGCATTGCTGCATCATCAGCCTATAATGTTCCCACTGCTGGGATACAGGCCTCCTCTCAGTGAGAGGTAGTGGGCCATAATCCACCACGCGGGCCCAGTACGGGTTGGTAGATGTCACATGTCGTCGAATTTTTGGTTCTAAGACATGCCGGTTTCCTCACGATGTTTTCCTTCACAGTTCGGAGAGCAGTGGCGATGAAATAATTTATACAAAGTAATGCGCCTGCTTGGGTTTGAACTCATGACCTACTACTCGTAAGTCGCGGCCGTTACCACTGGGCCACCACTGACTTACCAAGGTAGAATAAAAATACTTGTTATTGTTACTACGTTAGGAAATGTTGTTATAACAAAACAAAGACGGACAATATATTAAATTATTCCGGGAGTACCTTTTCTAGCGCAATTTATTCATGAAATTCAAGAAAGAAGGACTGAAGCCTTAATAATGCAAGTGTGTTGAGAGGCGAACAGTGAAAAAGAAACTTGTTCCTTTATTGTGAAGTTTCTTTTAGGGGCCAATAGTGTTCAAAGGTAAGTCTGTATTAATGAAGTCCATCTTAGTACCTTAATAACGTGAAGTGACCTAATTGCGCTGAAAAGCGCTACATAATGAATGTTAAAATATTCGACAAAATACCTACTTCGTATTTTTACTAACGGATTGGTGTCATTGGTATTACCTCGTTCTTGTTTTAGCTTTTCGTTTTGTTTTATATTGTTTGTGTTAGGTTGGTACTTAGTAGGTATAGAGCAGCACACCCTATTAATTAGAATCTGAATTATTTTGAGGCTTATAACGAATCCATTATTTCATATGTTCGAAAAAACTGTCTACTTAGCAACGTAAACAACGCCATGAATGTTGTACAGCTGTCAAAATGAAAGCGACTCCTATTGATATTGTATTACGCAATTACCCGTCTGGCTCATTCGAGTACACTCGAGTTTGGAAACACAGACCTCATCTTGTTTTAAAATATTATTATTGACACGTGAAAGTGTGTTTAACAACCAAGTTATAGACATAAAATTAAGCATCGTTTTATCATTATACCCAGCTGCTACATTGTAACGGAATATTCATTTTAAAAACATTTTTTTTTTCTAAGCCTTTCGCAACTGCTTCGTAATTATCCAGTTGTCTTCACGGCTTTATTTCAATAACTACTACATACATACATACATAAAGTCACACCTTTTTCCCATAAGGGTAGGCAGAAAATACATAACGACTAGTATTTAGTTTAAATTCTAAATTTAAAAAGCTTAACCTCACCAAACTTAACTCATTCACTGCAGACCGTATCTCCATCACGACGGATTTCTCCACTCGACGTTCCTAAGCTTTCCACTCCATTGAAGGGTACTCCTCTTCAAAACTGTATACACTCCACTCGAGTAAGATTCCACTTCTTAACCGCTATGGAGAGAATATCGCAGCTGGTATATATTTAACGTCAATTCGACTGAAAGATTAGCTTCAAGGGAGCTTATCACCCACGCAATACATGTCTGTATTCAATCCCATGTCTCAATATAAGTAGAGCTAATGCCATTTGCGAAGGAAGGTTCAAAATTCATATAAGTTGGACCAACTACCTCGTTAGTCTAGTAGTCGTAAGCGCTACTGCTGAGCAAAAGATTCTGAGTTTGATTCTCAGGTCGAGCAAAGTGTTATTAAAGTTAAAAAGTTTAAAAATAAAAGTTTAATTTTTTTATATTTCGGAACAATAACACAGGACAAGTTTGACAAGTAAAACGATGGTAGCTGCAAAAGTATAAACTGTAGCGCAGTTAACAACGCCCTTCTCCAGATACAGAATGGAATAATGTTCCATGCGAAAAGTTCTTAATAATTTAGATTTATATTATTAATATAGAAACAAAAAAATAAGTCTAAAATATACAAAATAAAAGGTGTGATTTGGAATGTATTTTGACGTTGAGTGTATGTGGTGTGGTGTGGTGTGGTTTATTGAGTTTTACTATCTAGAATTTCTTAGTAGCAGCCAGGGGTCTGAATTTGTGCCCCGTTGGTGGCATTACAATCGCCTCATACATGAGACAAACGTAACTGGTAAAATGTGGGTGTACTATAGCCTCTACCCAACCATTCGGGGAAAAATGACGTGATTTTAAGTATGTATATCCTCCTGAAACCCTGCGTGATTTTTTTAGAACAAAATCACTATGTCGGATAGACCCAGGCTTTATTTATTTTTTACTGAACTATGTTCCCGCGTACTAGTATTAGGACAAATTATTCGAACTAATTGTAAGATAATAGTTTCAAATTGCGCGCCAGATCAAGAGATTGTCTTTGGTCGCTCTGTAAATATGTTTGTCAGTATGGTAGCACTGACTTGAGGTTCGTCCATTCATTCGTTCGGCCATTTAAAACATAGAGAAGACATACCCAACAGTAAAGACAATATCGTAACTTTTGTCTATGGGTCTATCGGGTATAGTCTAGTTTGTGATACTATTAGTACTTTTGGTCACTCTTCATTCGGCTCGAAAAATATCTGGGTCTCAGGAGGATAAGTATACTAGTATAGTTATAATTTTTGTAATAAAACAATCAAAGACATTGGTCATCATTTCACCAGAAAGACGTCCATTCCTGGACACAAGCCACCTCTAGCTCCACCGCTGTGACCGTTTCTATACTTCCCGAATCCAACGGAATTCTGGAAGCACATTGATCTGTACCGGTATTCCTGCTCCTCATCATATCTCCAAAGATCTATATTAACCAATCGCACTAAGTATGTTTCACTCAAAAGAATTGTAACCACTTAAGCAATGACAATCCGACGTCATTCTACAACGAGACTTGATTATGATACTACTACTCAGATTACTAAAAACACGTTGCAAACAATATTAATTGAGAAAACATTATGACCTCGTAAACATGTTATTCTCGCGAGATCATCAAATGAAATGCAAACTTGAAATATTTCGTAATTAAATTCATAATAAAACTTTGCCAAATAAAACATTTACAGTGGGAATGTTTTAAAAACAATTCAATTTTGAGTTTTAATAACGTTTTGCTAAAGTTGTGTTTTGTGTGTTGGTTTGAGTATATTGTTGACTAGCGTCTGCCCGCGACGTCGCCCGCGTGAATTTTTTTTCTAATCCGCACCATCACATCGCTAGCCAGTGCACTAATCTAACTTTGTAAGTAACTTATAACTCCGTTTACGCTAAGCGTTCTTTCTTTTTACACGCTTTATATTTGCTTCACTTGTATGTTTGTTTGTAACCGACTCCTTATAGCGCGATTTTGACCCACTTTAAACAACCAGATTTTATTCAAACTCTGTAGACTTATCGAGGACCGATGACAATACTATAATTTCATAAATTTGTGCCGTTATCCTTGCCAGGGTTACCAGGACAGCAAAAAACTGTCTTCGAAAACTACGCTGACATACGTCACAAACTACGCTGACATA
This sequence comes from Aporophyla nigra, assembly GCA_947507805.1. Taxonomy (NCBI): domain Eukaryota; kingdom Metazoa; phylum Arthropoda; class Insecta; order Lepidoptera; family Noctuidae; genus Aporophyla; species Aporophyla nigra. Next base: position 7,997,013 of record OX382305.1, read on the forward strand.
CGTTTCAAAATTCGAAACACCCTAAAAAATAGAAAATAAATAATAGTTTAAAAAAAAAACACGCTTCCATAGAAAACCAAACTAAAAAAACTTTTTAACAAAAAATTAAACCGCCGAAAAAACAGAAAAGCAAAAAATAATAAACTTTAAAATTATGAGTCGACGCTTTGAGTCATCTTAGTTCATTGATTTTTCAGCGCCGACTCAAAATTTTAAAGTTTATTATTTTTTGCTTTTCTGTTTTTTCGGCGGTTTAATTTTTTGTTAAAAAGTTTTTATTTTGTATTTTTTTTTTTTTGTGGCTTTAATGTACTAATAATACTTGGCAAGGTATACCCTATCCAATGAAAAAAGAATGATCAAAATCGGACTACTCTGTACAAAGTTATGCATCGTTATACATTACAATCAATGAGTCAACAATCAATCATCTCCTGTTTTCCGACCCCTAGGGTTCGATTTTGTTTTCCATATTTATATATGAGACAACCCTCGGAGTATACCCTTTCCAATAAAAAAAGAATTATCACAATCGGACTACTATGTAAAAAGTTATGCGTGGTCATACATAAAAAAAATACGCGTCGAATTGATAACCTCCTCCGTTTTTTTTCGTCGGTTAAAAAGTAGAAAATAATGGAAAAAAGCGTGGGTTGCCTGATATCAATAAAAAATACCTTAAAAAGCACCCCACTTTTATTTATTTTTAAACTATTATTTATTATCTTTTTGTTCGACTCTTAGGGGCTTAGCGTGATGTTGAATAGCCTTAATAACTATTCCCAAGAATATGACTATGGAATTCAAAAATAATTTTGTAAAATCTACCGATACTTTCAAAGATTAGCGCGTTCAAACAAACAAACAAAAAAGTGAACAAACCTTTCAACTTTATTATCTACTAGCTTTTGCCAGCGGCTTCGCCCGCGTCGAGGTCGGAAATTATCCCGCGGGAACATACCACCGGGATAAAAAGTACCCTATGTATTATTCCAGGTTATAAACTATCTGTGTGCGAAATTTCATCCAAATCCGTCCAGTAGTTTTTTCGTGAAAGGTTAACAAACATACACATACACATACATCCATCCTCACAAACTTTTACATTTATAATATTAGTAGGATGTATATATTCGCACCCCTAGATCTAAAGGGAACTAACTCAAAATTCTTAATTTTTCAGTTATGCACACCTTTGAGTCTGTCATTTCAATACCTATCGACCAGATTCAAAACTATTTCCAATATTTGGAGTCGAATATTGGAAATACTTTTGAATCTGGTTTATTGGTCGATAGGTATTGAAATGACAGACTCGAAGGTGTGCATAATTCAAAAATTAAGAATTTTGAGTTAGTTCCCTTTAGATCTAGGGGTGCGATATGTACATAGTTACGTCAGTTACGTGTTTAGACTAGCTTACCCGACATACATACATTGTCTTGTCTAAACAATCATTCAAATTGACGACATGAGACTGCAACTAGATTTTGAACATGTTTAATTATAAGAATTAGCCTCCAGATGAGTGCTTTATATATTTCACCAGACCGGAAAAGGTTTTAAAAATGTTGGCAGAATTATTTCAGTTTTTTGTTTAGGTAAAATCTTGCCATGGTGCAATTATGGTTTGCGTAAAACTGCAACTATAATAATAGTTGCAGTGTTGCATTTATAAATCTAACAGTTAAGTATGAATAGATCAATTTAAGTATTCTACAAATATTTATTAATCAAGGAAGTAGGTACAGTCATAAATAGTGAAATAAAAATTGTCATCAAATTGCAGGCAATCACGCCATAGAGATATAAATATCAAGTTTATTGTTCATCAAAGTAGGTATACTTACAGATAATTCAAGAGGGCGTCCTTTTTTACCTTGGCAAAAACGGATTAAACAGAAATTTAAGGGGTTATCAAAAAGATTTATGCTTAGTTATTGTGAAGTGATGTATGTGCAAAATTGAGCGTTGACCCTTCCCCTTTCGTAATAAAAATTTGTGAACCTATTATGGTGCAATTTTTATTGAAGATAGAAAAGGTTAAGCCACATTCATAAGTAAATACGAACAATATTCTATGCTTATAATAAAGCTTAAGAGTTAATTTGAATTGACTCCGACCCAGCCCGTCTCTTGCTGCTCTCTTCCAGCAACGACGCCCGAAGCCGAGGCCCGTACCCTACAGGGCTTGTCCTCAGCGTGTAGTCACTTTAGTTTAAGGCCTCCAGCTAGGGCTTAATTTATTTAAGTAGCTACAGACAAGTCCGGTAGAGCAGTCGACACCCTCATAGGTTTTAGTGATTTTTAGTGGATTCACTGCATAAATTCGAATTTAAGTTATTTAGCGCAATTTCAGAGAGATGGCCTAATTCTGCATATTCTCTGATAAATTCAATGTATTTGCGACTTAACTTCAGGCTGTCTTCTAAATCGCCGTTCTAAATTAAAAAACCTTTTCTAGGCCATTTTGTAGGAGTCACCGAGACAATCCAGTGAGTTAATAAGTGGTAACTTGACAGAGAATCTGCCGTTTTCTAAGCGGCAGGTATGCTGCAAAAATGCGTTTCACATGTCTGCTCGCTTTTACTTAAATATGATTTAGATGGGATTTCTTCATGCTCCCAAAATCTATTTAATTTTAATTCTTATTTTCATCATGATGAAATGATTCCCAGGATTTCGCACGTGAGCGATCGCTATCACTACATCAACTCTTAATATAAAACAAAGTATCCCCGCCTCCTGTCTGAATGTATTAATCTGTCAAACCGTTAGGAGTCCAGTAAAAAGAAAAAGAAAACTGCAGGAACGCTAACCAAAAATTATTGTAAGTTATAGTGTGGGTAGCTGATGCGATGTGACAGGAGTGGCTGGGGGACATGTCTCGCGAAAAACTCGCGGGCAGAAACTGGTTATTTAATATGTGTATTTTTTGTATCTTTTTGAAGAGCGAATACGAAATCCGATAGGTTGTTTTTACTTTGTGTAAATTATTTCATCACCACTGCTCACAAAATGGTGAAGGAAACAATCCAAGGGAAGATGGCATGTCCTAGACTCGCGTGGTAGATTACTACCTCTCACTCTCGAGTTCTGTATCCAAGCAATGGGAATGGAAATTATAAGCTGATTATGCTTTTTTTTGTGGTTGGGAATCATCGAATGACGTCTCTGCTCTTGGGTGCAGCGGAAGAGTGTGTCAGACTTTTACTGACTAAAACCCACCCGTGTTCCTTCAGTTGCCCCTGTGCCATGGGTCACGGTATCTCTTTCGAACAAATCTCACGACTCTGTCAGGCATCGGTCCTAGCAGACCCCTTCAGTTCTGCTGACATCTCTTTGAGGCGCGCGTGGAACACTACGCGCTGTCGACCCGAGCCTGGTCCTTACCGGTCGGCGAGCTACCCATTACTCGCCATACGCAAGCCTGCGCTTACGGTGGCCGGGAGTCCGCTATCGACTCTCGACGCCCGGGGCGTCTCTTCCTGCGGTGGCTAGGGACGTGAAGGTGCAGAGACTGCCACTCCCTCACGCGCCCCGCCTCCTCCTTCGGGAGCACTTCGCAGAAGGAGGTGACGGCTTCCCATGCCCTCTCGCTCTGTACCATCGCTCGCACCAGGGCCGGACGCGAGAGGTCGCCGCCGCCGATCGCCTCCACGAGAACACGGTGGTGCTCCGCCCAGGCAGGGCTCACCTCCACCATATGCTCTACCGTATCCTCCAGACGATCCACGCAATGGAAACACCCGGGCGTTTCCTCCCACTATATCCTGAACAGGAACATTCCAAAACACCCAATGCCCGGTGTGGACCTGCGTCAGGCGGAAGATGAGGACGCTTTGGCGCCTCTCTATCCACTCCTCAAAGAGGGGACTTACCCTCCATGTCGCCATGAGATCACACCGGAGCTCTGTCTACCGTGCCGCGATTTGTCGCGGCGGCGGAGTCTCGCCTCCTCGCGCCACTCCCACATGTGCGCGAGGACCTTTGCCTCCAGATCCCATGGCGGCGCTCTGGCAAGAAGGCTCGCCGCCTCGCAGGAGTCCGTGCGGTATCCCCGGACTAGCCGGATGGCCATGACCCTCTGAAGCTAATTATGCTTTAGATGACAATGTTCTTGATTCGACGCTAGTAAAGATCCGTCCTATAATAATACGTAAGCACTAAAGTGGTTCATATTACCTACCAGTACCTTGCTATTTTATTATAGTTGTAATAGCAAACCAATCGGAGCGAAAACTCTCCCTTAGGAGAAACTGGTATATTCTCATGAGAAATTAGAACTTCGAGTACTTGGCTCATTTGTTACCCTTGAGCATGTTTCCAAGAAACCTTAATATGACCTTTAGTTTTGAAAGCATTCTTCGAAAACTATTCTGGTATTTCAGTATTGGTTTTATTGTTTTCAAGGTTAATTTTCCATTGAAGGTCAATTGTTGGAATTATTCTGCTTGAATTATTGTTAGTATCTCGTATTTTAAACCAACTTTATTTTAGTGAAGCATAAGCTGGCTGTCCTCGTAACGTAGTTGAGTTGATTGGTTGATTGATAGATCACTATCAATCAACTCAGCCTATCGCAGTCCACTGCTGGACAAAGGCATCTTCCTGCTTTCCTACGCCTCAACGCTATATCCTTCTGCATCTCTCAGCCACCTTTTTAAGGTAGTCATGTACCGACTACCTTAAAAAGGTGGCTGAGACACGTAGTACTCTATCTAGTTTATTTATGGTACAGGCTGACTGGTCTGCGGGTTGGCCACCTGCCACCAATGTCCACTTTTGGAACGTCTACTTAACCTCTCGTCATTGTTACAGCGGAGGCTTAAACACAGGTTTCCATTGGTTAACCTTCGGGTACAGAGCTCTACAAACATTTACGCAGAATAGTCACCTTTCAGTGAATGTTTTTCAGCCAAAAATGTCTGCCACCTTTGTTTTTTTTTGTTTTTGGATGGGAAATCATCAAATCACTTCTCCCGCTCTGGGCGGAGTGGGAGGGCGTGTCAAACTTTTACTGACTAAAAACCACCCGTGTTCCTTCAGTTACCCATATGCCAGGGCCACAGTATCTCGTTTGAACAATCTAGCAACCCTGGCAGGTTTGAACAATCTCGCGACCCTGGCAGGGTCTGCCACCTTTAGGGGAAGTGGCAACGACCATGCTTTTCTGATGAGAAAACTTACTCTTTACTGATATACCGAGATCTAAGATTATATGTATGTTACGCTAGTACCCCGCAGGATAACAATCCGAAAGAGTAACAAATCTTCCACATAAAACTAGATAGCATAAAACACACGACACTAGATATTCGCTCAACTCAACGCAGCGGCAGTCTCTCAATATTAAACCGTGGATATGACGTAACAATCCACTCGGTTCCATCACCGGACCGGGTTCATCCGGGCCGGTACGTCACTGTATCGCCGTAATCCCGTCGCACAGTCGGCCGCCGCAACAAGAAAATCCAATTTTCAGCTCTCATATACGAGCTCAGCTTGAGAACCTTATAGATTTAGGGATAAAACGAAATTATATGTTTGGGAAACGTGGAATATTTCCGCTTTGGTAGATTTCAGTTAAATTCAATTTAATTGTATCAGTCGATTTATTGGAATAAATAAAGAGAAGTGGTCTTCTTGAACTAGAATTATATCGACCTATTTATACTACTCACTTCTCACTGGGGGTGGACCGTATGCTAAATATCACTAGGAATCACACCTTCGTTCTATTCACTTACGTCATAACCGTTCCATGAGGGGCTGGACTTAAATAATAGCACCATCCAATTCGTTCTGTGGGTGTCGTAAAAGACGACTAAGGGACTTACTTGAGAATGGGCAGCAGCGTTCTCCATGCATTTTACCACGATAGTGCGATTGCCAACCCGCCTGCCAAGCGTGGTGAATAATAATAATAATAATAATAAACCCGCAGGGCAGCTTGTGGCGAGCTGTTGGGCAGTAGCGACCCCACGGACCCTATCTCCTGAGAGAATTCTTGTTCCTCATCTCTGGCTTGCCTTTATTGGCCGGCTGGAGTGAACACTGACGAGGTTCAGAGCTCCCACCTCATTCTTGCCTTTATTGGCTGGCTTGAGTGGAGATTCGCAAGAGCAAACGTGCTCGGGGAAAGGAAGTATTCCAGTAAGTGCTCGTAGGGATCTTGACCATCTTCCGGGCTCTGGGATTGTTCTGAAAGCCGTGGAATACCTCTCCACTTCTCAAGCACCTCAGGAAGTGTTGCCCTCTTGTCGCTGCGTCACTGTGCCAGCGACGGTTTCCGGGGGCCCATTATTGAGTGTGCAAGTCACCCCCTGCCATTTTATCCATGTATACAAAACATTGATCAGGCAGGGGCCATAGTTCTTCCATAGTTGCGGTTACCAATCCACTGTAGCTATCCAAACCCATGGCCTAATTTGTTTTGTTTCCATATTCTGTAATAGTCCTGCTCCAACCGGGGATTGTCCTTGGGTGCACTTGCATAGGTGCATACAGGGATAATCGTCGGTTGGTGCCCCCTCATCATTTAAAATTGTCTAAGGGGCCTCTGCGAGTTGGCTTCGGCCCCTCGTACGCCTTCCAAAGGACCGGGATCCCAGGGTCCCGAGATATGTTAGCAGATATAAATAATAATAATAATAATAAACAACCACACGTCCCGATTGACCATCTAATCACGTGGGGGGCGGACACACGAATTAGAAATTACTGGCGTGGCTAACGTGGCACTGGAAACCCACTTAAAAAATGGAGACACGTTCAAAAAGAAAACGTTTAGGACCGCTGCCCGGGGGCGATCGCCGGGGCACACTTGGAGCTGACGCTGAGTGTCTCAGCATGCGAACCGTCAGCGGTGAGGAGTTGAACAGGCGGGCTCCCACCGACAAAGATGCTACAGCCGAAATCATTGACGATGGTGATATGCTCACAATCGGGACAGACACCCCTGTAGAACCTTACAGTCCGAGCACAATATCATACACACCTTCAAGATCATCATCACCATCCATACCATCGTCACCTCCCATAACTAATTTTAATACAGTTTTACCCACTCCTACCTTGAATGTTGCGCGGGAGGTATCTACCTTCTTACCCGCGTCCACCAAGGCTGGAAAAACAAGAGTTCGCATGAGATGGAGCAAAGAAGTTAACCTATTCATCATGCGAACTTATATATACATCACTAAATTAGAGACTGACATGACCACCTACAGACAACAACTGCATGAACTTTTTTCGCGTCAATATCCTGAAATTTCTGTTACGGAACAACGGGTTTCAGATCAGCGTAGAACTATAGTTAGAAATAAACTATTACCGCAAGGCGTAATTGATCAGTTAAAAGAGGAAGTACGCACACAATTACTACAAGAAACAGAAAACTACGTAAATACTAGCACTATAGCACTTACACAAAACACAAACGAGAATACTCTACATGAACAATCACAATTACAACATAATTGTCAATTTCAACCATACAACCAATCGCAAGGTTACACCCAAGCAACACACACATCCACACAAACCGAATCCTTAACAGTAACGCTCGAAAATGATGTTGAGACTTTAGCTGTCACAGATCATAATCTTATCACAGATACGTATATACTAGAAATACTTGACAAGTTTAGAACAACAATAACGCAGTACTCTGGGATGGATCCAGCAATCCGACCAAAACTACCTAAACTTAAATACACCCCTAACTTATTTCGATTAGTTAACTTATTTAATGAAAATATTCTCATACAATTTCTATCTGATGACACACAACTAATAGACATACATTTACTTATATACTGTACAGCAGTAGTTATATCCGAAGAACTAAATTTTAAAATCACAGGCCACACAGTAACCACAAGAACAAGTCATAACATCAAACCAGCATGGCAACAGAGACTTGAAAAAGACATTGAAAAGTTAAGAGCTGACTGTGGTAGACTGACACAATACATCAATGGCATCAGATCGCATAAAGTAATTAAGAGAGTTGAAACAATATTTAATAATTATTGTAATCACACTAGACACGAAACTAACAATAGGAAACCTGAGGAATTTCTCGACACATTAAAACAGAAACTAGCGCTAAAAGTTCATAGGCTTAGGAGATATGTTAAGGCACAACAGCGCAAAAATGATAATGCAACATTCGCTACGAATGAAAAAGTATTTTACAGAAACATACAAAAATCACACACAGACACAATCATAGAAAATAACACAGACGCACCATCAAAAGAACACTTAGAAACATTCTGGTCAGGCATATGGGAAGAACAATTACAACACAATGATAAAGCAACCTGGATTGCGGACGAACAAACAAAACGGAGAGAACTAGATGAAATGGAATTTAGCGAGATAACAGAGTCTGATATTAGAAATATAACAGCCAGACTGCATAACTGGAAGTCACCGGGTATAGACAAAATACAAAACTTTTGGTACAAAAAATTAACGACCCTACACAAGTCTATAGCAAAGAACTTGACGGATATTATTTTAGGAAAACAAAATATACCTGATTTCATTGCAACGGGAATAACATACATGCTACCCAAAACTACATATACAGCACAGCCTTCCCAATACAGACCAATAACATGCCTACCTACTGTTTACAAAATATTAACATCAGCAATCGCGACAAAAATCAACTCACATATTGAACATCACAATATAATAGCCGAGGAACAGAAGGGTTGCAGGCGGGGCCACATGGGATGCAAAGAACAGTTAATTATTGACTCCACTATTCATAAGCATGCCACCACAAAAAATAGAAACCTTCATTGTACCTACATAGATTATCAAAAAGCTTTCGATAGTATACCACACTCTTGGTTGATCCAAATTTTAGAGATTTACAAAATTAATTCAAAAATAATAGATTTTTTGCGTATCATAATGCCACACTGGAAAACGACACTACAGCTTAATAACCGCAATTCCTCTCTTATAACACGACAGATTTCTATTAAGAAAGGTATCTATCAAGGAGATTCCCTGAGCCCTCTGTGGTTTTGCCTCGCCCTTAATCCTTTGTCCCACTTGCTGCAACGCTGTCAGGCCGGATACAATCTCAAATATATTACTGGAGAAACGGTTATTTCACACCTCATCTATATGGATGACATTAAATTATATGCAAAAACCGAAAAAGAAATGAAAAAGCTGATAGACGTTACGACAGAATTTAGCCAAGATATAAACATGAGATTTGGGTTAGACAAGTGCAAGACATTGCATATCATAAAAGGTAAAATCAAACCTGGCAGCTATACAATAAATGACACCGACACAATTGACGCAATGGAACCAACACATTTATACAAATATTTAGGGTATAAACAACTTAAGGGACTCGACCACACAGCAATTAAACAGACACTAAATACAGAATATCGAAGGAGAATTAACGTAGTTTGCAAAACACAACTATCAGGCAAGCATCTTATCAAAGCCTTAAATACCTTTGCCATACCAATATTGACCTACTCATTCGGAGTAATAAAATGGTCAAAAACCGATATCGAAAAGTTAGAAAGAACCACGCGTACAATACTCACAAAACACAACAACTTGCACCCTAAATCTGCGATCGAAAGACTCACCATCAAAAGACAGATTGGAGGGAGAGGCCTGATCGACATCCATCACCTTTGGCAGAAACAGGTCTCTGGGCTTAAAAAATTCTTCTATTCAAAATCTCACATAAGCAATATACACAAAGCTATTTCTCTAAATGATTTTAACTACACCCCACTTAACTTAAATGAACAAAATAATATACAAGACACAACTAATCCTGACCCACAGAACCAAAAAATTCACAGCTGGAAGAAGAAAGTCCTTCACGGTAGACACCCTCACGATTTAGAACAGTCCCATATTAATATAGTAGCATCTAATAAGTGGCTTAAAATAGGAAACCTGTTTCCTGAAACTGAAGGTTTCATCATAGCTATACAGGATCAAGTCATCAACACCAAAAACTACAGGAAATTTATCATTAAAGACCCTACCATCACAAACGATAAATGCCGCAAATGCCACATTCAATCAGAAACCATACAACACATAACCGGTGCATGTACCACCCTCACACAGACAGACTACACTCACAGACACAACCAAGTTGCAAACATTGTTCACCAGAAACTAGCTCTCAAGCACAATCTTATAGAAAACACTAACACTCCCTACTATAAATACACGCCACAGACTATCCTAGAAAATAACACACATAAACTGTATTACAATCGCGCCATACTTACAGATAGGACCATCCACTATAATAGACCAGACATAACCCTTCAGGATAAAATTAAAAAAACCACTTACCTCATAGACATTGCAGTTCCCAACACCCATAACCTACAAAAAACAATCTCTGAAAAAATAAGCAAATACGCTGAACTTAAGGAAGAAGTTACACGAATTTGGAAACAGGATAAAGTTTATGTAGTCCCTGTAGTTCTATCCACAACTGGTGTTATACCCAACCATCTCCTCCATAGCTTGAAAGTAATAGACCTAGAAGAATCCCTCTACATCAATCTGCAGAAAGCAGCCATCCTAAACACATGCAGAATCGTTAGGAAGTTCATGCAGTTAAACGAAAATACACTAGCAGCATAAAAATCACCACACGCTGCATTTACTTGGCTCTGGCCCGTAAATGTAGCTAAAACCAGCCTTGAGCTGAGAAAATTAAAACTCCTGAGAATAATAATAATATTCCACAACTATCACACAACGCCATCTAGTCCCAAGCTAAGCAGAGCTTGTGTTATGGGTACTAGACAACTGATAAACATACTTATATATTTCTAAATACATACATATTATAGATAAATTACACCCAGACACAGAACAAATGATCGTGCTCATCACACAAACATTTGTCCTGGGTGGGAATCGAACCCACGACCTCCGGCATAGCAGTCAGGGTCGCTAACCACTAGACCAACAGGTCTGTGCAGGTGTGTGCCAAACCCCCCTCCCCCCCCCCTTTAAGGGACGCCTATGTCTAGCAGTGGACGTTTTTCGGCTGAAATGATGATGATGATGATGACAGCGAAGCTTGAATATGAGGTTTATTTTCTGACCATTTAGTTGCCAAACACAGACTGTTAAAAGACCGCATCCACGAATTTTGTATATGAAACGAAGTAATACTGAGCGAAAAAGATACCTGGGAAACTACTTTTGTTTTCGGTATTTACGGCAACGCGCAAAACCCAACGGTACAGGAGTTGTGCTCTATTAAAACTTGGTTTCGTGAAAAGTAAATGTAAGTAAAATTGTAACTTTGACTTCCAATATCTCTGTAAACTGAATGTATGGTTCACAATATGATCACAATGACGGGTAGTATAAGTATCTCTCGCCTTCGTGAAACATCTTTTTACACCCTTTTATATTCTTACCTTATCTTTCTAGTCAGCTTTTGCATTCACAACTTTATTTAGATCTGCCGGAAGTTCTTAATACAAAAAAATATTAAGAACTATTTTAATTTTTCTAGGTTCTTATTTCAAAAACAGGCTTTATAATTTAACACCTTGTTTGGAATTGAGAGTTACAGAAGAAGAGATTTAGAATCTGCAACAAAAGTTTTTAAAAGTCTGAAAAATTCAGCACAGCTAGAGGCCGAGTGGATTGAAAAGAATCAATTCCCGTACGTACCGACGAGTAGTGCATCTATCAATTCGGGAATACATTGTAAGGTTCGCTTTCAACACTGCAACCAAACTACGTCTACAATTTTAAGCTAGGAAATAGTCCGTTGCAAAGGAAATTCGTTGGTAGAAATAATTTAGGTAAATCTTTATATCTCTCTTACTCGAGAGAAAGAGGGGCTTTTGGCTAAATAACAGACACATATACACGTATTGTGTTTTTTTTTTAAGATTTGCCGTACAAAATTCGTCAAAAACTGACAATGATGAGGCCATTGCAACTTTGGTCCATCCGCCATCTCCACGGGCGATAAAATCGCAGCTATGGTGTCGTCGTGGCCTCAAATTAAATAGAAAATTCATGAATCAATTTCCACATGGCAATATCTTCGCGGGTATAATTTTGAAGTACATCGTGACTATCACCGCGATTCTCTCGTCCGTAGACATGACGCCTTAGGCAGCCTAAGAGTTGCAATCTGCTACGCCCATTGGAAAAGAAATCCAAATCTCGTAACATAATAGGTTGGGGAAAAAGTTTCTTCGCATTTTTTAAGAAAATTCAAAACATTTTTTAATAAAGTTTATTTACATTTAACTAAAGTATGTAGGTACCATTTTGTTCGATAACTTTTTGCCATCTTGTAGGTAGGGACATGATCCCATTGCTATAGAAATGTTGGGACTTCTGGTCAAAATACCGCGACAAGTGGTTTTGGCAGTCCTCTCGTGATGTTAACCTGACACTGCCTAAAGAATTCTGAAGAGACCGAAACAGGTGGAAATCTGAAGGTGCAAGGTCAGGACTATACGGCGGATGCATTAACACCTTCCAGCCAAACTCTCTTAATTTTTGTTGGGTGGCTAAAGATGTGTAAGGTCTAGCGTTATCATGATGAAAAACCACACCCCTTCTGTTGATTAATTCCGGCCGCTTTCTCTCAACTTCTTGCTTTAATCTCATCAGTTGTTCACAGTAGAGTTCAGAATCGATGGTCCTGCCTGGTGGTAACAGCTCATAATGAATAATGCCCTTCCAATCCCACCACACACACAGCATCACCTTGTTGCGAGTTAACCCAGGTTTCGCTACAGTCTGTGAAGCCTGACCGGCCTTTGACCACGACCTTTTTCGCACGTTCTTGTCATACGTGATCCACTTTTCATCACCAGTTATCAGCTTCTTCAAAAATGGTTCGGTTTCATTACGTCGTCGTATTAAAGAATCACAAATGAGTACACGGTTCATTAGGTTTCTTTCAGTGAGCTCGTGAGGTACCCAAATGTCGAGCTTTTTTGTGTACCCAGTTTTTTTCAAATGCGCCAAAACTGTTTTGTGGTCAATTTCCAGTTCTTCAGCTACGTCGTAACTACTGATATGCCGATCTTGCTCCACTTTTTCAAAAATGGCATCCATTTTATCTGTAATAGGGCGACCGGAGCGACGTGCATCTTTGACATCAAAATTTCCGGATTGAAAACGCTTAAACCAAATTTGTGCTACTCTCACAGACACTACACTAGGTCCATAAACATCGCAAATTTTTTTCGCGGCTTGCGTTGCATTTTTACCTTTTTTGTAGTAAAATTTTAAAATGTATCGAATTTCTTCATTAAATTCACTCATCTTGACGGTACGAAAAACAAATGAAAATCACACATTTTCCTAATTTGAATTTGGAATTATGTTCTTTAAAATTTAAACTTTCAATGATACCAAAACCAGCCAGATACAAATAGATTTTATTACAAGTTCATATACATACTATAATGCGAAAAGACTTTTTCCCCAACCTAATATAACGTATTGTGCGTAAAACTATATACCGGTATTAGCGTTCTGCCTTTACAAAAAGTGCAGATGTCAATTCTACAAAAATGTGTATGCATATGGAGGGCAGACAAGCACAAGCGACTCCACTGCCAACGGTATCCATGCGCTGCAGCTGCAGCCATAATCCGAATGGAGCTCAAGGCACGCAAGGCATGTGAAGAGAGTCCCAGAGAACTCAAGTACTAATAGATTAAAGTGTAAAGGTGTAGTGCAAGTGATTTATATTTAAATTTTTTTCTTTGTACCTATTCAAGATTTTTTTTATATATTGTTTTTCATTGTTTACCTATTATATTTTTTCTTTTACTGTTTTCAATCTGTAATGTAAGCGTACTATCAAAGTATAATAGCATTTTTTTTTTTTGTGTACTTTAATGATAATAACAACTTTACTGTTATGTAGGTGTACTTACGAAACGTAAATGTTTTTTTTTTTAACGGGGGAAATAATGTGGCGCCCCGTCAGCTAACAATTTGCATGTAGGTGAAATATTATATAAGTGGAATAAATAATTACACAGTTTAGTTATGTACTAGCGCTCGCCGTAAACAGTTGTTTTATTTTACATGACTCAAAACAAGACAAGAATAGCATCACTCCATTTCTTACCGTGGGTGTCGTAAAAACCGAGTAAGGGACTTACTAGAGAATGGGCAGCAGATTTCTCTATGCACTTTACCACCATACTGCGATCAGGTTGGCCGCCTGCCAAGCGTCGCGATTATGGTAAACCGTCCTAAATTGGGGGAGGCCTATGTCCAGTAGTGGACGTCATAAGGCTGAAATGATGATAATGAATAGAAAATCCAAAAACTTATAAATAAAGCTGAAGAGTTTATTGTTTGAACGCGATTGTTTTTGTATTTGATAGTCCAATTCTCAAGGAACCTTAATTGAATATCTCGCTACGCGCTACGCCCTCAGGAGCTGAGCAAATAGAAAAAAGTCAATAAGAATTCTAAGGGCGAGCCATGCGATGCGACGCAGACGGTCAGGAGTGGAGGGAGTTTTATAAAATTCTAACTTATAACCAGAGGTCGGAATTAGGTTGAGTTATTTATTTAATACTTTACGCACACAATTGTACAGAGGCAAATGTACAACGAAAGAATAAAGTGGATACGCCCCAAATCCCGGAATTAATTTTGAAGAGCAGAAAAATCCCGTGATCTATTAATAAAAAAGGCGAAGTATAAGTATGAGAATTTGCTTAAGACTATTAATAATTTGTATTGTGAATTAAATACTAATATAAATTGTATGTTAATTATCTTTGTTTTATTTCTCTTATTATTATTTATTTGTAATATTGTTGGCCATACGGGATTGTCTATTAGAACTCCCGGGAAGATCCATATTAATATCAACATTTCGATGCAAGTACATAAATAACTCTACCTAATTCCGACCTTTGTACCGTGTGGTGCCGGACGGAAAGAATAACACCACCCCAATTCTTCCTATGGGTGTCGTAAAAGGTGACTAAGGGACTTACTAGAAAATGGGCAGCAGCGTTCTCTATGCATTTTACCACCATACTGCGATCACCAACCCGCCTGCCAAGCGTGGCGATTATGGCAAAGCCCCCCAAATGGGGGGGAGGCTTAAGTCTAGCAGTGGACGTCTTACGGCTGAAATGATGAATTCCGACCTCTGCTAATAACGTAACATAAGATCCTGCCTTGTTTCCCTAAAGGGTAGAAATGTATCTAGAATTCACTCACAATTCGCCAGGTATGTTTAAGTCCTTGTTTACTGCCTCGTTGATCTAGTGGCTGCAAGCACTTCTGCTAAACATGAGATCCTCGATTCGAAGGTCGGGCTAACTGTTACCTGATTTTTAGGGTTCCGCACCTCAAAAAGAAAAAGTGGAACTATTATACGATCACTTTGTTGTCCGTCCGTCCGTCTGTCAAGACCCTTTTTCTCAGGAACGCGTGGAGGTATCAAGCTAAAATTTATATCAAATACTCAAGTCTACTGCCCTTAGAGCTGTGAAAAAGTCAAACTTCTAAGCTAACGCAATCAAAAGAAATAGCCGTTTATACCGCAAATTTTTTAAACTCGCAAAGGAATAAAACCTAAAGGGTACTTCCAGTCGATCTAGAATTTTGGAATTTGGTACGAAGCAACGTCTTATAGCACAGATGAAAGAAAAATTGCGAATCCCGTAAATTTTTCGTAACATCATATAATTTTTTTTTTTTATGGAAGCCGCGGTGCGCGAGTCCGACTCGTACTTGGTCGGTTTTTTTCTACCTAAAATGTCTCAGCAGCAGTTCAAATTCTGGATTTGTGCCTGGTTGATGGCAATAGGCTCGTCCCTATTTATTAGTTTGGTATCAGCTGTTCGATCGGTCAAAATTCTAAGAAGTTCGAAGTACCTACGCCGGCGCGCGGTTACTGACCAATTCCTATTGTCGATATCAATTACGAAATATGTAGGGCATCCACAGTTTACTGATTTAAGGTCGGATACAAAATTTAAAAAAAAGTATTGAAAATATAGTTGGAATGTGTTCTAATACTGATACGGAACCACCAAAAAAAAAATTGCGCACTGGTTACAAATAAATCCTGTATATAGGTCATCCATGGGTTCGAACCCAAACAGACGCTTTACTTTTTGTAAATAATTTCATCACCATTGCTCTCACAACAGTGTAGGAAAACATCGTGAGAAACACGGCATGTCCTAGAACCAAAAATTCGAAGACATGTGATATCTATCAAACCGCACTGGGCTCGCGTAGTAGATTGCGGCCCACTCCCTCTCAACAGAAGAGGAGGCCTGCGCCCCAGCAGTGGGAACTTTATAGGCTGATTATGTGCGTCGTGTGTGCTACAAAGTACCTACCTAAGCTTCTTCGAATGTTCTTTTAGTTCTCTTAAAGATGAGACTAATGCCTGTTTTCACTAACACGAGGAAATGAAATGGCTAAAAAAACGTATTGCACATTGGATTTTCGTCTCTCGCGTTGAGCCGACTGTAGAAAATCTAACAGCACATTAAAACGCATTAGTGTAGTCTAATCTGTGGTAAATAAGCTAGACTTCTATGGATATCTACAGTCCGATCTCCGTGGTCCGATCACAGGTATTTTATCTATGATATTGCATGACTGTTTTTGACAGTCAAAAATTACTGAATGGATTTTACGGAAAAGTAGGAAAGCGGCTGGGGCAGACTGGATGCGGAAGGCGGAGGACAGGGTGTTGTGGCCCATCATGGGAGAGGCCTATGTCCAGCAGTGGACTGCAATAGGCTGAGTTGATTGATATACGGACTGCGGGCTTTAATAGGTACATATCCAAGTCTGTAAAATGTTTACTTCGACAACTCTTCACTTTTTATCATGACCAAAACAAATACAAGTGAAGGAAAGAATGATTCAATTTTGTAAAGAGGAAACCAATAAGTACTAACTTTTACGTAATTCTTTAAAGTTCAAAACAACAGTGTAGTAAATGCCAATTTCACAATTCGGGGCATTTACGCAAACTTTTCGTTACGTAATCGGTAACTCCTTTAATTTTGTACTTTGAAGGAAATTATTTTGATTCTTTCAATTAGGAAATTGAAATATAATTATAATATAAAGGATGGCATGGACAAAGACACGTAAATTGAAACCATGATTCAGGACATGATTCTGGAACCCCTAGAATAGAAATTAGCTGTCGGTTATCAAAAAATAAATCTGCTGTTTCATAGAAAACTGTAGTATACTCCATTTGTTTAGGTAGTTAACTAAAGGTAAACAATCTTGATATGTCTTTTTATATATGTCGGCGGCTCGCCTCAACATGATTACAAATAGAAACACATGTCCGGAATAACCTCAAAATCAAATCAAATTTATTGATTGTAATTAAGTAAAAATTGTTGTTTAAATCATTTAATTATCAAAATTAGTAATTTTTGTAAGAATAGAAATTATTTCAATGTATGTCACGTTGTTGAGAAACTACATTTCAAAAACAAAAACACGTGGTCATTATTTTACCACGTGTTAGCATTAACAATAGATTTACGCATGTTAATTTATTTTAGACATTTGTTTATAAAATAGTAACAATTTTTAATGTAAAAACTAATTTTATTGTGCGGAAATGGGTGTTTTGTTTAAACGAATGACGCACCCATTTCTACTATAAAAGGCCGAGCGCTCGCCGGACTCAGGCATTCTTACTCGAGCCGTTGTAGCGATCGGACCTCCTCAGTGATTTGAAGAATAAATTGGAAGTACTTGCAAGTGTTTGTTTCAATCACTCAACATGAGCGGAAACCCTGACCAGGAAATTAGTGACGTCAGCAATGCTGACGCCACGTTTTTTAAAAATACCCACAGGGACCCTGCGTCGTCATCAGAAGTGGGATCAGAACAAGCTCTGATCCCAACCACTTCCTCTGCAGCTTCGGTTCAACCTGTCACGTCTGGAACACAGCAAGGCAGTACCAGGTTGATGGACTCTGCCTCATCGAACGTTTCACACTTGATAGTTGGTGCGAACAACTTGAACGTCGTGCAGTCCACCGCAACGGGAATACCCGCAGGCATGACGAATCCACCAACCGCAATACCAACTGCTCCGGAAATACCAGATTTCGCAGGAATGCCATTCACGTCAATGGTATCCACCTCGCGCAATCAAGGAGGCCTATATCCTCCAGGGGTACCCACTGCCGCTGGATCGTCCAACATGACGCCGGTGCATCCTACTACTCCAACAGTCGGGTTTCCTCCCCAGTTTATGATGCAAATGATGGAGATGATGCAGAGAATGTCGGAACGATTGTATTCTCCTCCTGAACCGCGGATCAGGATCAAAGACATCTATCTACCATCGTTCGATCCGGACAGTCATGTTGGAATCCGGGAATGGTGTCAGCATATCGATAAAGCTGCTGCCAACTACAAACTTAACGACCTGGACCTACGCACTAAAGTATGCGGATTACTGAAGGGACGTGCTAAGATGTGGATCGACGATTGGTTGGTGACCACATCCTCATGGGAAGAGTTTCGTGAAAAGTTGATCACCACATTTGAGCCCGAGAATAGATACTCTCGTGATATACTACAGTTCCGGGAGCATGTCTACGACTCGAGCAAGGATATATCTGAATTTTTGTCCCGCGCCTGGGTTCTCTGGAAGAGGATTACAAAAGACAAACTGGATGATGAACTCTCAGTGGAAGCAGTGATAGGATGTATAAATGATGAACGCCTACGTATTGAGCTGTTGAACGCAAAAGCAAATACGGTTCCAGAACTCATCTCTGTGGCTTCTTCATTACGAAAGAAGCGCCCTCTTCAAAATCCTGTCACGTCGATGTCAAAGCGTGCGTGTTACTCAGATACTGCTCAAACTGCAGCACGTTGTCAAATATGCAAAAGGACGAATCATAGCACTAACGAGTGTAGGTTCAAGCCTTCGGAATCCACTTCAAATCCGCAGAAGACAAATACTACAGCAGTGGAGACATCTAAAAACCCGATTACCTGTTCATTCTGCAAGAAAACTGGTCATACTTTCGAAACATGCTACAAGCGTCAAAACACATTGACATCGAACGTGAACTGTATCACTGGAACCAATCAAGCACTCATTACCGTTACAATTGGTGCAACAACAATACGTGCCATCTTCGATAGTGGAGCAGAGTGTTCATTGATTCGTGAATCAATTGCTGCAAAATTACCGGGCCAGCGACGCTCTGCAGTTAACCACCTCAAGGGGATTGGCCGATTTCCGGTAATTTCATTAGTCGAGATGAAGACCGTCTGCACCATTGACTCCATAAGGATAGAAATACTATTCTTTGTGATTCCTGATCATGAGATGTCAGCTGACGTATTGATTGGTATGAATTTGATCCATGGTACCAACTTAAGCATGGTGATTACGACAGATGGAACCAGACTGATGCATCAGCAAATGGTTCATCATATAACGACAAAAAGCATCACATTTGACAAATTAGACTGCGACCTGACAAATCCTGAAGAACTTAACCAGTTACGCATGTTACTGGTCAAATATGAGCACCTATTTATCCGAGGATACCCAAAAACGTGCGTTAATACTGGAGAGCTGGAAATAAGACTGACGAATGCAGACAAATATGTCGAAAGACCTTACCGACTCAGTCCGGTGGAACGAAAAAAGGTCCGGGGCATCATCAAGGATTTATTTGGAACACCAGTTCAAATAATTGTGGATGGAGGAAGGGAATTTTTAGGCGAATTCGCACAGTTTTGTGAACGGTTTGGCATTAATATTCATGCTATAGCACCAGGCATCAGCCGAGCGAATGGCCAAGTGGAGAGAGTGGTAGCCACACTAAAAAATGCCCTGGTTATGATCAAGAACTACGAGACCGAGCAGTGGCACAGTGTCCTTGAAGAGTTGCAACTAGCGATGAATTGTACAGCACATCGCGTGACAGGAGTAGCACCACTCACGCTCATTACGCAACGCAAACATTGCGTACCACCAGAACTACTTAAACTGGTTGATATAGACCACCAAAAAGTTGACATAGAAGCGCTAACTAGACAAGTACAGCAAAGAATGACTCAAACCGCTCAGTATGACAGGCAACGCTTTAACTCTCGCAAGGCTAAAATAAATAATTTTCAGCGTGGAGATTATGTCCTGATCAAGAACAATCCACGTAACCAAACATCACTGGATCTCAAATTCAGTGTACCCTACGAAATTATCAGGGTACTTGAAAATGACCGCTACATGGTCAAAAAGGTGGTTGGCAGAGGACGTTCCCGAAAAGTTGCCCATGACCAACTTCGGCGTGCGCCACAGCCCGGAGACCAAGGTGCCGTGTCGGCGGGTGAAGATCACGATACAAATCAGAACAACATGACAACCGCTCCCGATCCGATGCCATCCACATCACAAGCTGGCCAGCCAGTTCAAAGACAACCAGCTCACGACGACGAAAACTTTATCATCGGATTAAAATCGGTGAGCTAAAACCCATTATTTTCATGATATTTTCAACCCTAGTATCTGTAATAACAATCTACGAGAATATAAGGTCTGGAGAGTGATACCTCTGAGCTAAACCATGTGTTACCCTTGAGCTTACTACGGGTCCTTGATGCATCCACAAGTGAACCTTGAGATACCGTTAAGACGCCTTGTGGAACCATGGGTAGACATGTATACACCACAGATTCTGAACTAACAAGGCAGGGCACAAGAGACGTCTTTGTGTACCGTGCTTACAACAATTATCATAATAATAATAAGCAAACATAGTTTGCTTACGGATACCTAGTTCAAAAGAAAACTTTTACTTCAGGCATCAAACCTCAGAACGCAGGCAGACGCAGAGCACGCGCCGCCTGTCAGAATGGCCGTGTCGGCGGCTCGCCTCAACATGATTACAAATAGAAACACATGTCCGGAATAACCTCAAAATCAAATCAAATTTATTGATTGTAATTAAGTAAAAATTGTTGTTTAAATCATTTAATTATCAAAATTAGTAATTTTTGTAAGAATAGAAATTATTTCAATGTATGTCACGTTGTTGAGAAACTACATTTCAAAAACAAAAACACGTGGTCATTATTTTACCACGTGTTAGCATTAACAATAGATTTACGCATGTTAATTTATTTTAGACATTTGTTTATAAAATAGTAACAATTTTTAATGTAAAAACTAATTTTATTGTGCGGAAATGGGTGTTTTGTTTAAACGAATGACGCACCCATTTCTACTATAAAAGGCCGAGCGCTCGCCGGACTCAGGCATTCTTACTCGAGCCGTTGTAGCGATCGGACCTCCTCAGTGATTTGAAGAATAAATTGGAAGTACTTGCAAGTGTTTGTTTCAATCACTCAACATGAGCGGAAACCCTGACCAGGAAATTAGTGACGTCAGCAATGCTGACGCCACGTTTTTTAAAAATACCCACAGGGACCCTGCGTCGTCATATAAAATAAATCGTATAAAAGACCAACAAATATTATTTAAATTAAGTTACTTACCTAACATCGGTTTAAGTAAATACCTAATTGTAAACATTTTTAGATTCAATTTTTAGACAGTTTTTTAGATAAAAGACATGTTAAGATTGTTTACATTTAGTTAACTACCTAAACAAATGGAGTATAGTAGAATGTACATGGTCAAAACGGAGCAAATTTTTTTTTTTAATATCCTACGAAAATTTTGTTCGCTCTAGGTACTCATGTGAGATTTCAGAAGTATGTGTACTTACTGAATCTATACTAATATTATGAAGCTGAATAGTTTTTTTGTTTGTTTGGTTGAACGCGCTAATCTCAGGAACTACTAGTCGGAATTGAAAAACTATTTTTGTGTTGGGTAGCCTATTTATTGAGGAAGGCTATAGGCTATATAAAATCACGCTACGATGAAAATGAACAGAGCAGCAATGAAAAATGGACGAAAACTGGCAGGCAATTCAATGCGACGGGACGGGTCAGGGGAGCAAAATTTCGTCGCGGACGAAGTCGCGGGCAAAAGGTAGTCCATGATGAGAGTTGCCCTACCACGTTACGTTGTTTTATTTTGTTTTGTACGACAAATCAGTGGAGAAATTCACTCCGTTGATTTGTTAATTTCACAGCAAGTACAGCAGTCGATTGCTTATGCATATTTTATAGTCATGAGTGAAT
Source organism: Aporophyla nigra (assembly GCA_947507805.1). Taxonomy (NCBI): domain Eukaryota; kingdom Metazoa; phylum Arthropoda; class Insecta; order Lepidoptera; family Noctuidae; genus Aporophyla; species Aporophyla nigra. Next base: position 8,019,237 of record OX382305.1, read on the forward strand.
AACCGTCATCCACAGCTCTACTGCATCCACCGCTGGCCGAGCCTCTCTTTCCTGTATGTGAAAAATACGCACTGACACAAGCAGGTTAAAGTATATCAAAGACATTCAGTGCAGTGGCGACCCAGTCAGTAGAGGTGGCTCAGTGAGCAGAGGTGGCCCAGTGTATTGAACCCGATATACATACTGTAGGCGAAGCCCAATAAAACAAGCTATAGTTAATGTTATTCTTTCATTGTTATTGTGGGCAAAGTCCAATGAAACTAGCTATCCATTGACACCAATATTTCCATTGTAATGTAAAAGGTAACTAAGTTATAGCCCATGTAAAATACCTAAATAAATACCTAAATGTTCTTTCGTAACCAGTAGTAGATATCTAAGACAATACTGACTTGAATACCGTAGAATGTTAGTAATAACAATGTATTGACTTATGTTTTAGCCTGTTGAATGCAAAATAGCTTGTAGGAACAACCTGTTAGAATCTAATTAGACTGAAATGCCAGTGTCATTGTTTACTTAAGACTAATTACCGTTTGGATACTTTAATTGTAAATGCCTAACCATTAAACGTGTAGTTCAGTAATCATGGTGCAAGAATGTATGCTCCAATAGGACGACGTCTATTTGTTAATCCAATAAGAAACTAGGAGCCTTGAACTTCCTTACACGTGTTTTAGAATTCTCGACAGGTCGAGACCTGCTCCTTTGGGAAAGTCCATTTTTATCAGTTGTAATTGGCGGAGCGCCCGGGAAGTAAGGAAGTGCGTAGGACACTTGCACTATGCGGTAAAACCTATATAAGGGCCGAGTGCCTATTTTTAGTTCAGTCTTTATACATTTTTACACGAAGCATCAAGTTAACACGTAGTGTTTGTGAAGTAAGTGGCGACGCTGTCCACTGCTTAGTCGCGATGTACCCTATAACTAGTTAGCCAGTCTTTAGTAATGTGTAGCTAGGATTTAATTGTGTGTTCTGCTTATTCTGATTGTATTTTATATTGTGTGCTGTGTATCTACTGACTATTTCTTATAACCATTTTATGTGTGATTTCTGTGTAATTTTCCATATCATTTCTGTGTACAAATATAAGCAAAGATTGCGACATTCTGACTGGTTTAATTTCACTCTTTCGTCAAGGGAACACCGTCACCCCCGCCTACAACACCTGACTCCCGTTTTAATAACATTTTGGTCCTTGCGAGCCGGATCAGGTTCAAATAGAATAGAGTGAACCAGTCAGAATCATGAGTCACAGAAGTGAAATCACTACACGCAGCAAGCTACGAAGACTGGCAGAAGAAAAGGGTACGCGACAAGCAGAGGACATCGTCTCTGACTCAGGCCTACCATCCGAGAGGGCTCCAGGTTCTCCGTCCGTAGCACCGACATGGGCATCGACGTCCGCTCGTAATATTCCGCTCACAGGTGGCCGATTAATCGACCACAGCAAATTGACGTCAGAGAGAGCGCACGGGGGGCAGGCAGCGACCAAGGGTCGCCACACCTCGCCGCGCAGCAAAATATCGTCAAGAAATAGCCACAGGAGCGTCGATTATTTACGTAAACGAATCGAGTACGAAGCGGAGCGCGAGTTAGTGCAGTTAAAAGAGAACCAGGTCAAAGACAAGGAAAACCTTGTTAAGAAAAGGATGGAGGCAGAAATAGCTGAGATAGAGGCGGCCGCTGAAAGCGATGATTCAAACTCAGATGTGAGTACGACACAGCGCGTCGAAGAGTGGGTGAAAACTACGCCCCAAGTCCCCCAATTGATTGAAGTATTGGGGACGCCGGCTGTGTCAAGCGCACCCGTTGAAAGGGCTGCCCCCCGTGAAACATCTGAGTCCCGTGATGAAACCGTAAGTAGAGTGAATCTTGTGAATAACCACCGTGGTTCGTCAGTGCCGTGTGATCTAGACCAGTCTCAAGTACCTAGGGCATCCGCGTCTGTACCGTTACCTAACATAACGGCACCAATTACGCCCAGGTACATGCCAGAAACGTCAGATGGTGTAAGGTTCCGGTTACCCAGCCGTTTTACCGCCTTTACCACTCCGGCCGCAAGTGTACCTCGAGTAGCAGCTACGCTCGAGTCGGATGCACGGCGGCAGATGCAGTACGGAGCGGATGAAAGAGAAAGGCGGAGAGAATCGTCAGGGGACAGAGACCGGAAGATAGACAGACTGGCAGAGGCTATCACGAATATGGCACGACCACCGCGACCGGTACCAAGACAGGCATATGAATTGCCATATTTCAACGGTGACCCAGCCGACTGGATATCATATCGGAACATGTACTGGGACACATCACAGATGTATAATTTCAAGGCTCACGAAAACTTAGCACGACTAAAAACCTCGTTACAAGGCAACGCAAAAATATCAGTGGAGGACTTATTACGATCATCAACTGATCCGTCCGAGATAATGCGCGCGCTAGAGGATGAGTTCGGTCACCCGACCTTAGTGCTACAGTACGCCATACAAAAGGTCAAAGAATTACCTAGAGTAACGGAAAGTGGACGCGAATTAAGAAAATTCTCGTCAACTGTTAGAAATTGTGTTTCGTTACTCAAAAATATTCGGGCGGATGGTTACATAAACAATCCACAGCTGGTGAGTGACCTGCTGAGCAAGCTGACACCTGTACAACGTGCGCAATACGGTGACTTCGCAATGGGCCTGGACAACACACAGGGGGTGGACTTAAGAGTGTCTCCGAACCTAGAAATATTATCACACTTTCTAATACACTTGACACGCTCAACGTCGTACTACACTCAGGCGTGCATGTTTGAGCCCAGCCCATCAAAGCCCCCTGCCAAGCAACAGCAGAAGTACGGCGGGACCGGTCAGTCCCGACCAGCCAACGCCGCGCGCTCGGCCGCCAGTAGGCCTCCGTTGACACAACGAGTGAACACGCAGAGCGACGAGTCTACCGCTCCTGAAGAATGCGTTATATGTCAACGAAAGCACAGAATAGAAGAATGTGACCAGTTCAAGAAGCTTACCGTTCAACAGCGTTGGGACACGATAAAGGAAAAGAACACATGTTTCAAATGTCTCGTGAGTAAACATCCCAAGAGGTTCTGCCGTGCGAACAGATGTAAGAAGTGCGGGTTCGGACATCACCTGCTGTTACACGCGGATAAGCAGCCGAAAGAAAAAGAAAAAACGGCTATTCCAGCAGAAAATAAGACGGAAAGCGTCACTAATATAGGCGAGTGGCGAGCTACGGCCCTACTAAAAATCATTCCAGTGACGGTCAATAGTGATAATCAATGTTACGCGCTACTGGACGATGGTGCGACCGTGTCACTCATCGACAGCTCACTCGCCACCGACTTAGTGGGTCCGTGTGTTCCCCTCTCGCTAAAAACCGCGGGTGGCTACGGAGTAACAGACTCAACGTCGCGAGTGGTACAAGTGCGCGTTAAAGGGCCTAACGGTCAGTGTCATAACATTACGTGTCGGACAATAGTAGACATTAAACTGCCCACGCAGACAGTGTCCACCGCAGTGATCAACGACAACGCGCACCTACGCGACTTGGGCTGCGTAGAGATGAGGGGAGCCGAACCGCTACTGCTGCTCGGACAGGACAACTGGGAGCTGCTCGTCAGTCAGGACATCCGCCAAGGAAAATCCGGTAAGCCAGTTGCCTCACTCACTAAGTTAGGTTGGGTCATACATGGACCATTTAATAATAATAATAGTAAAGAATGTGTTAATTGCATGACCGTTTCCCTACCTGATTTGCATAATTTAGTAAAATCACAGTTTGAGCTAGAAGCAATAGGCATTTCAGATAATTTAAGAAAACATAAAGATGTCGAAAGGGCATTAGCCGTGTTAGACAGCACTAGCCATCGTACCCCCGACCAGTCACAATGGGAGGTCGGTTTGTTATGGAAACATGACAATATTCAGTTGCCTGATAATTACAATCAGGCTAGGCAACGGCTGTACGGCATTGAGAAACGTATGCGTAAGGACGCTAGTTTCGCTGAGGCATATTCAACTCAGATAAGTAGGTTAGTAGAGGAAGGTTACGCGCGCAAAGTGAACGGTAACATAGACACATCACCTGTTTGGTATTTACCGCATTTCGGGGTCGTTAACCCGAACAAACCGGGCAAGCTGCGTCTAGTGTTCGACGCAGCTGCCACGTCTCACGGAACGTGTTTAAATGACAACCTACTAACCGGACCTGACTTGTTGAATTCCTTGCTCGGCATATTAATTAAGTTCAGAATAGGCCCCGTCGCATTTTCAGGGGATATCGCTGACATGTTTTTAAGGGTAAAAATTAGGGCACAAGATCAAGGCGCGCAATTATTCTTATGGAGAGGCGCGGATCACCATAAAGAACCGGATACGTACGCGATGAATTCCATGATATTTGGTGCAGCCTCGTCCCCTACTACGGCAATATACATACTCAATAAAAATGCCGATGAATTCATTGATGTTTATCCCGAAGCTGTGGAAGCCATTAAATCTAGGCACTATATGGACGACTATCTAGATAGTGCTTGGACCGAGGAGAAGGCTAACACGTTAATAGAGGAAGTGACCAGAATACATGCATCCGGTGGATTCATAATCCGGGGGTGGGTCACTAACTCATCGGAGCTAAGGGAAAGGCTGAAAATAGAAATGCCTGATAAGGTAGCCCTTGAGAAGGGAACAGGCTCAGTAGAGAGGACCCTAGGTTTAATATGGTCACCTAAAGACGACGAGTTAGGTTTTGATCTGTCATTTAAAAGACTACCGCCTGAAATCATAAATGGTAGTCTAGTGCCCACTAAGAGACAATTTCTTAGTATGATAATGTCGATTTACGACCCACTAGGTTTTCTATATCCATGTGTAATTCAATCACGCATACTAATGCAACGAATATGGAAGTCGGGAATCCAATGGGACGAGCCCTTAAAAGATAAAGACGCCAAAGTGTGGTTTAATTGGCTGCATAATTTATATCGATTAGATAATTTAAAAATACCGCGGTGGTACGGTTTAAAACTCGATAACTTAGAGTTACACGCGTTCGGGGACGCCAGCGAGCTGGCTTACGCCGCGGTAGTATACCTAGTGGGCTCTAACTCTGAAGGTAGGAGGGAAGCGGTTATGTTACTAGGGAAAGCGCGAGTAGCTCCACAAAAAGTAATATCCATTCCCAGGCTAGAGTTACAAGCAGCAGTGTTAGCCTGTCGTTTAGCAGACACCGCCCACAAAGAGCTAGGTATACGAATCGATCGGAAATTCCTGTGGACCGACAGCAAAACTGTACTAAAATGGATAAATTCCGATGCACAGGAATTTTAACGATTCGTCTCACACAGATTAGCCGAAATAGATAGGCTGTCAGACAGAGGCAACTGGCGCTGGGTACCCTCACAGGATGACCCAGCTGATAAGGCCACCAGGTTGTGCTGGCCCGATGACCACGCAGAGTGGCTCTCGGGCCCCTCGTTTCTATGTAATCCACAGGAGCTGTGGCCTGCGTGTTCCGAGGCTGAGGCGTCGGAGGCGGACCTTGAGCGCATCCAGCGGGTCCACGCCGCAGCAGCACCGGTGGCGCCACTCCTAAAGTACGAGCGCTACTCATCATGGTCACGCATTCAGCGCGTCATGGCGCGGGTGCTCATCTTCAGCGACCGATGTCGCAAACGTCGGTCGACCACAGAGCTGTGCAGTCAAGACCTAGAAGCTGCTCACAACAGCCTGTTGAGGCTGTGTCAAGAGGAAAGCTTCAACAACGAGCGGGCCACCATCTTAAAAGGCCTGCCCGTTCCCAGCAGCAGCAGCATCAAAGCTCTCGACCCCATGATAGCCGACGACGGGTTGCTACGAGTGAGAGGGCGTCTGAGTGCCTGTGAGGTACTCACGTTCGGCGAGCGGCACCCTATTATCCTGGAGGGCCGCCATCCTCTGACGAGAAAGCTAATCGCCCACTACCACGCGTTGGCTTTACACGCCAACCACGAGACAGTCGTCAACAATCTGCGGGAAAAATACTGGGTTACTAAAATCAGAACCTCAGTAAAGACAGTGGTTGCGAACTGCCAACTCTGTCGCGTCTGCCGAGCCAAGCCCGCGCCACCGAAGATGGGCGACCTGCCGCTCGCAAGGCTTGAACCATCAAGACGAGCCTTTGTGCGAGTGGGGGTGGACTACTTCGGCCCGATGGAGGTCGCAATCGGACGACGACGCGAGAAGAGGTGGGGTGCCCTATTCACCTGCCTCACTACGCGCGCCGTCCACCTTGAGTTGGCCGCTTCCCTTAGCGCCGACTCCGCCATACTAGCCTTGCGGCGCCTCATAGCGCGCCGCGGGCAACCGGCGCACCTGTACTCTGACCAGGGTACCAACTTCATCGGGGCCAATACCGAGCTTCGAGCCGCCCTGAAAGATCTTAACCAAGGTCAGATAAGGGCCGAGGCCATTCACCGTGGCATCGAGTGGCACTTCAATCCCCCGGCGGCCCCACACATGGGTGGCTGCTGGGAACGCCTGGTGAGATCCGTAAAAAACGCACTTCGCAGTACGCTCAAGGAGCGTGCCCCTCGTGAGGAGGTCCTCTACACCCTCCTCACTGAAGCCGAGCTGATCATAAACAGCCGGCCACTAAGCTACGTGAACGACGACCACGACCAGCCTGTGGTCCTGACGCCGAACCATCTACTCCTGGGCACTGCGTCCGGGAGTACTCCGTTTGCATCGAGCGACGCCGGAGACATCGACTCTCGCCGGCAGTGGCGGCGCGTGAACGCGCTCGCCGACATGTTCTGGCGGCGCTGGCTGCGAGAGTACCTGCCTACGCTCCAACGTCGGGAAAAGTGGTTGAACAATGTGCCGAACGTACGTGTCAGTGATGTTGTAGTGATCATAGACAACAATAGACCGCGAAGTGCGTGGACCAAAGGCCTCATCAAGGCTGTGTATCACGGCAACGATGGTATCGTCCGTGTAGTAGATGTTAAGACTGTAAATGGGGTCCTACGTCGACCCGTAGCGAAGATTATTGTGCTTCCCACAGACCAAGAGTTGTAAGTCGGCTGAACCCTGTTACAGGGGGTGGAATGTAAGCGAAGCCCAATAAAACAAGCTATAGTTAATGTTATTCTTTCATTGTTATTGTGGGCAAAGCCCAATGAAACTAGCTATCCATTGACACCAATATTTCCATTGTAATGTAAAAGGTAACTAAGTTATAGCCCATGTAAAATACCTAAATAAATACCTAAATGTTCTTTCGTAACCAGTAGTAGATATCTAAGACAATACTGACTTGAATACCGTAGAATGTTAGTAATAACAATGTATTGACTTATGTTTTAGCCTGTTGAATGCAAAATAGCTTGTAGGAACAACCTGTTAGAATCTAATTAGACTGTAATGCCAGTGTCATTGTTTACTTAAGACTAATTACCGTTTGGATACTTTAATTGTAAATGCCTAACCATTAAACGTGTAGTTCAGTAATCATGGTGCAAGAATGTATGCTCCAATAGGACGACGTCTATTTGTTAATCCAATAAGAAACTAGGAGCCTTGAACTTCCTTACACGTGTTTTAGAATTCTCGACAGGTCGAGACCTGCTCCTTTGGGAAAGTCCATTTTTATCAGTTGTAATTGGCGGAGCGCCCGGGAAGTAAGGAAGTGCGTAGGACACTTGCACTATGCGGTAAAACCTATATAAGGGCCGAGTGCCTATTTTTAGTTCAGTCTTTATACATTTTTACACGAAGCATCAAGTTAACACGTAGTGTTTGTGAAGTAAGTGGCGACGCTGTCCACTGCTTAGTCGCGATGTACCCTATAACTAGTTTGCCAGTCTTTAGTAATGTGTAGCTAGGATTTAATTGTGTGTTCTGCTTATTCTGATTGTATTTTATATTGTGTGCTGTGTATCTACTGACTATTTCTTATAACCATTTTATGTGTGATTTCTGTGTAATTTTCCATATCATTTCTGTGTACAAATATAAGCAAAGATTGCGACATTCTGACTGGTTTAATTTCACTCTTTCGTCAAGGGAACACCGTCACCCCCGCCTACAACACCTGACTCCCGTTTTAATAACACATACGACATAGTTCTAGGTCTTAGTTTCAAACTCAAATAAGCGCTTTACTTTGTGCAAATTATTGGAAACAGTGATGGAAAACATCATAAGGAAACCGGCATGTCTTAAAACAAAAAAATCGAAGACAAGTAAAATCTACCATCCCGCATTGGGTCTGCGTGGTGTATTACAGCGCACTTCCTTCAAAGACAAGAGGCCTGTGTCCTCGCAGTAGGACATTATAGGCTAATTGTAACTATAATAAATACTAACTTTTGGCTGCGACTTCGCCTGCGTTAAATTTCTTGCTCCGCCGTCGTCGCATCGAAACGCTCGTGCGCACGCAACGGAAGCTCTCAATTGAATACATTTTCCCCGTTTTTGCAACATTTTTCAGTGCTGCTACGCTCATATTGGTCGTAGTTTGACATGTAGTGAATATTTTATAGTCTTTCTCGATAAATGGGCTACCCAACACTAAAAAAAACTTTTCAATTGCAATCAGCAGTTCCTAAGATAATAGCGTTCAGCCAAACAAACAAACAAACTTTTTAGTCTTATAATATTAGTATAGATTCAATGTGTCAGAAATCACAACATATTGGGATCCCAGTACTGTGTGCCATGTTGCTCGTGACCAGTAGTGTAGTATTGTGATAAACAGAAACCAAATTATTCTATTTGATTGGTCTACATACAGATCAAATTTAAATACTTGCTCATCAACATCCAAATCATACATCAGTATTCCATCAGAACTACACGAAATAGCTCAGAATATGAAAAAACTTACGACCGTAAAAAGCCGTATTGTAACTATAAATTCGGGAGTACCTACCATACTAGAGTGATGACACGTAACATTACCTTCGTGCATCGAGTATCGATTACCCGAAATGATACACTTTGCCTATTTTATTAGGCAGTTTAGAGCTGCGCGCCCTTCGGCATTTTATAGCGAATGTCGAAGCATCCATTATGTAATTTTATATCTAATGTCATGATACATGACAACCCCGCATCGGATATATGTTTTATGATTACCTACTCGGTCTGGTGGCAATTAGGTTCTTGAAAGAAATAGGTTAAAGTAACTATTAACTATATGGTTTGTTCATGGAAGCAATACAGGATTTGCCAAGCCGCCTAGCCTGTTATATTATTATAGCCCAACTATATTTGGTATACGGACGTAAAGAATAACACTACCCCATTTCTTCCCGTGGGTGTCGTAAAAGGCAACTAAGGGACTTAGGTACTAGAGAATGGGCAGCAGCGTTCTCTATGCATTTAACCACCATACTGCGATCGCCAACCCGCCTGCCAAGCGTGGCGATTATGGCAAAGCCCCCCAAATTGGGGGAGGCCTAAGTCCAGCAGTGGACGTCTTACGGCTGAAATGATGATGATGATATTTGGGGTTGGTTTCCATTCTAAACGGATGCAGCTGAGTATTTTACATGGAGAGACTACTTATCTGACCTCCACAAAGTAAGACTGGTTGTCAGAGTGCATATGTTAAGTCCCCAGTACATCGCACTCTGGCCGCACTTAAGCATCTCTTGGATTCTTATCCCACAAAAAATCAGGATGCGAATGAATGGACGAAGATTTTATTGTCATGCCAGAAGTACTACTGCGAAAGGTATCTGCGGAAAGAGGGTACCTTGAAAGGTTCAGGAAAAACTTTCAGGGAACCATGAAAGCTTTTTTATTGTTTTATGTTTTTTACCAGAATTTTATAACTTAATATTTGCTGTTCTTTGTTTACCTCTGCCTGTAACCGTGTAGCAGTGGTGACTAACTGGTAACGGCCGCGACATTAGAGTTGTAGATTCGAACCCAGAAAGACTCTTTTGTTTCATCACCAATACTCACAAAACGGTGAAGGAAAACATCGTCAGTAAACCGGCATTTCCTAGAACCAAAAATTCGAAGACTCGTGACATCCACAACTCGCACTGGGACCGCATGGTGAATTATAAAGCCCACTCCCTCTCACAGAAAGGAGACCTGTGTCTCAGCAGAAGGATGAACGTACAAATAGGCTGATTATGGTTATGTTGTGTTAACTAACCTTCATCTTACTCAGTCTATCACAGTCCACTGCTGGAGATACATAGGTCGCTTCTAAGTAGCGCCAAAACACACGGTTCTCCGCTCATATATATATAGTCCTCCAGACCGAATTTCGGCCACGGCGGCCAATCTCAACGGAGACTAGCCATCGGCGCGGGAGATATTATAGTGCTCAAGTGTATGCGCAGACACAGGAGCACTCACTCTTCCCTCACTCTCATAGTCCGATGGGACGGCAATCCGACACGACCGGAGAGAGATCAGGCGTAGGACCAACTGCTTAACGTGCTTTCCGAGGCACGGGGGTATCACACCGCCAACTTCCAAACTCCGGGCTGCTACTAAGAAATTCCTAATGGAAAAACCCAGTAACACTTTGCCCGACCCGGGAATCGAACCCAGGACCCCACGCTCAGCAGTCGCGCTTGCGACCACGAGACCAACGATACCATCCAGTCTATCTTAATAGCCTTTTAAAAGTCATCGGTCCATTTAGCACTCTTTGTAGTCCTTGACTTTAAAATAATAACGAGAACTTTAATACTAATCATTGTTTAATAATACAATTCAACTTAACCATTACAAAAAACGAACTAACACAAAATTCACAATTAGCTATCTACTAACAAAATTACTATAAATGTTTTCGTTCCGACTTTCTTTGTAATGACGGACAGGCGTTGTAAAGAAAGACGCCTTCTTACACATAAAATGTGATATATGTTTCAGTCATCATATGCTTGAATATGTTTCTTCCAATACTACTGCAACGAAAACGTAAGTTAAAACAATACGTTAGCAACAGATTAAACAATGGTCAGAGCCTGTAATGCCTAAGAGCATAATAAGCCTATAATAATCCCACTGCTGGGAAAGAAGCCTCGTCTCTGTGAGAGGGGGTGTCGTCTTTCACGAGGTTCCTGTCATACGGGACCATTATGTAAACAATAGTTAAATTAGTAGATATAATAATACTTTTAAATACCGTGTGGTGCTGGACGTAAAGAATAACACCACCCCATTTCTTCCTGTGGGTGTCGTAAAAGGCGACTAAGGGACTTACTAGAGAATAGGCAGCAGCGTTCTCTATGCATTTTACTACCATACTGCGATCGCCAACCCGCCTGCCAAGCGTGGCGATTATGGCAAAGCCCCCTAAATTGGGGAAGGCCTAAGTCCAGCAGTGGGTGTCTTACGGCTGAAATGAATGATGAATAATACTTCGGTTCAAAACAACTATAAAAAAATCGTCTTACTTCTAAATGCAATAATTGATTAGTCTATAAAATGTGTATTGTATATGTATATGACCATCATCACAGCTACTACGCCAGGTATCAACATCAAGATGCAAACGCAGCAGGTTTGTGCACAGCAACAACTGAAACAAACAATTTAGGTGAATTTATTGTTGCCTACGGTTACTCTACCATACTGGGGAGACCGTTCTCATATTCTGTTATACTAATCCATGCACGTGTGTCTGAAATCCGTCGTCAAAACTATCATCCCAATTAGATGTTTCAGGGTTAAGTAGGTCAGCGTTTATTTCAACTAATAGCAACAAACGTTCTCATTTATATCTAACTAGCTTTTGCCAGCGGTTTCACCCGCGTATTATACGTATAAACCTTCCTCTTGAATCACTCTGTGTATTAATGAAAACCGCATCAACATCCGTTGCGTAGTTTTAAAGATGTAAGCATACATAGGGACAGTCAGAGGGAAGCAACTTTGTTTTATACTTTGTAGTGAAGTATTAGGAAAATGTTATTCATCCAACGTTTGATTCCCAGCAAGGTACGAGGTGTGATATCTTGTACCATGGAGTTTCTAGTCACTTTCTTTTCCATAGGATAAAATAATCAACGTATTTTAATTTGGACAAGTGGCCCACGCCTGCGAGTTTTTATTTAAAACATATGGTTTCAGTTTTAGTTCAGTGTAGGATTTTCATTTTTATCACACCCTAACACTGTGTCAATCTATTCTGTTCTAATATTATGAATAGACGAGATTTACCACATCACAGGTCGAGATGATTTATACATAGATGATTGTACTATTCAACTTTTTCAGCAATCTCCATCGTTATTTTGTTCTGTTTCTCTGAACGTGTTCCGCTTTGTGTGTAAAAAAGTTCATTTCTGTCAACACGACAGAGATCAAAATTGTTTTTTTTTTTTCTCTGACATATTAGGTCACAATGCAGTTCAAGGAATAAAAGGATGCATTCTACATTACAAATCTTTGTCTAACAAAGGTTTCAAAGCTTTTTTTTCGTTGACCACTTTTAAAAGGTCCCCGTACTTGAAAAATAATATTAACATTTTATTTATTTTTATTTGGCTCGTAGCCAAATTCTCGGCTAACTCTATTTAGATTGCTATCGAAACGCTAAGAAGAAGAAGAAGGTATTAAAGTTAGAATTATTGATGAATTATGGTCGACTACTCGTATATTAGATGACTGATCAGTACGACTTACTTTCATGTTTTCACGGCAAATTTGCTTCGTCCTTGATGCCATCGTATATGTACATGCCAAGGAACACGACAACCGAGATGAATATGAACATGCAGCAACATTTGATAACGTTCAGGATTATGCTGAAAGAGAGTCATCGTTTCAGCCGTAAGACGTCTATTGCTGAACACAGACCTACCCAATTTGGGGGGGTGTGCCATAATCGCCACGTTTGGCTGGCGGATTGGCGATAGCAGTATGGTGGTAAAATGCATAGAGAACACTGCTGTCCATTCTCTAGTAAGTCTCTTAATCGCCTCTTACGACACCCATGGGAAAAAATGGGTTGGTGCCATTATTTACATTCGGCACCACGCCGACAAAAGAATGACAGTGAAAACTACTGAAAGCCGTATTGTATAGAAATTGCATGACTTATCCACCACCAAATTTGAAAGTAAATAATGGTATTAATATATCATGTTGAGAGAATGAATGAGAGGCGACTAACAGGTGTTTGTAAGGCAGGTGTGAGTGGAAACGCCGGGTACGCCGCTACGCACCTGACCACTTATCCGGACTTTCCATACACCTAAAAAGTTGACTCTTTTAACGGGTTGTCGCATAAAAATCATGATCGTGTAATAAGGGGCTCCTTTGTAAAGAACCAAAAGCTGGAAAGTTCTGCCTATAACGATAGCCTGCAGGGAAAATCCTGAAATCGGTTCCTTTATTCGAAAATCTTGGGTGATGGATACAAAAGGCTGAGGTATGGTGCAACAAATATCATCATTGGCAGCCTTGTTCCCACAGCAGAATTCTTTTCAGTTATGTGTCTTACTTCGATGGTCTTGGCGAATTCTAGTCTTCTCCACGATCTTCTATAGGTCGTCAATCCGTTGGGCATTTTTTGTAGAAGACTATTTCCTGATATCTGACACAATTGTACCCAATTTATGTAATCATTATCATCTACCGATCGACTTCACCCACTACTGGACAAACCATCTCTTTCCTTGTATCAAATCCCACGCTTTGGTACCAGCCTTTTTTTTTGGATGGGAAATCATTAAATGACTTCTCCCGCTCTGGGCGGAGCAGGAGGGCGTGTCAGACTTTTACTGACTAAAACTCACCCGTGTTCCTTCAGTTACCCATATGCCAGGGCCACGGTATCTCGTTTGAACAATCTCGCGACCCTGGCAGACATCGGTCCTAACAGACCCGAGCGAGCGAGCTACCCATTGCTCGCCGCCCGCAAGCTCGCGCCTACGGTGGCCGGGAGTCTGTGATCGACCTCCGACGCCCAGGGTGTCTCCTCCTGCGGCGGCTAGGGACGTGAGGGCGCAGAGACTGCCACTTCCTCACGCGCCGCTTCTCCTCCTTCGCGAGCATTACTGCTTCACAGAAGGAGGTGACGGCTTCCCATGCCCTCTCGCTCCGTACCATGGCTCGCACCAGGGCCGAACGCGAGAAGTCGCCGCCGCCGATCGCCTCCACGAGGACATAGCGGTGCTCCACCCAGGTAGGAAACACCCATGCCCGGTGAGAACCTGCGGCAGGCGGAAGGTGAGGATGCCGTGGTGCCTCTCTACCCACTCCTCAAAGACGGGACTTACCGCCGCAATTGTGGCGTGCCCATCCTGTACCAGCCTTACTATAAACGGTTGGTGGTTTCTGTATTGCTATGTTTTATATTGTAAAAAGAAGACCCACCACATTATAACGAGACGTTGCAAAGTTCCATAATTTTCGTGTTAACTTATTCTCACAAAATACTAATGATGACTGACAATCAAACGTTTGTGGATAAATCTGTCAAGGCAAAGCTCTTTGTTTCAAAGTCATAAAACAGCCATTTGGCAGCCATAGACCTGTGCCATAGACTTACCATCTTACCATAGACCAGAGGATAACCCTCCAAAGACCCAAAGAAAAAGACACGGAATCGCGGATTTTGGTGACTCTTATGTCAATAGATTTGTCGTAATTTTACGAGTGTCACTAATAAATAAATATCTTTATTTCCCAAAAATACAGATAATTGTACGTTAAGTTACATTTTGTGAATTTTATTATAGAGACCGTTTACATAAAACATTTGGATGCTGTAGAATTCTGTACACAATAGATTAAACTCTGTCTCTTAAACTAGGATATTCTGTATCGGAAACAGGGTTTCGCAATGAGCTACTAATTCTTTATATGTATAGGTGGACTGAAGATATGACACTAATAAAAAATCATTTTGGCAACAACGAGACGCCATATTGTTAAAAATAAAAAAAATAAGTCGACGAACTTCATCACATGGGGCCAAGGAACTTATTAACTTAGAGTACATCATGCATCGGCCCAATGCATCGGTGCAATGCAGTGCTACTTGTCAGTGAGTAATATAATTATTACTCACTGAAAAGTAGCACTGCCCCAGATTGTGGGCAAAATAAAAAATCGGGAAATAGGGTAATGGTCAATTACCCCATTTCCCGATTTTTTATTTTCCATTTGCAAACTAATCTGAGGCAGCCTAGCTTTTCCCAACTATGTTACGGTCGGCCTTCCGAGTCTAACCGGATGAAGGCAAAATACTAGTATTTTATATGGAGCTACAGCCTATCTGACCTCCATGACCTAGTTATCGGGTAACGGTAACATGCTTAACCGAAAAGTAAATCGAGAAAAAATAAATTAAAAAAAAACTTTAGAGGTGTCAAGGGACACCCGGATGGAACGAAGTTCCTTTCCAGGATTCATAATTTTTATAATTTTTTTTTATTTTTTATTATGTACAAAAAACCTGTATACACTCAACAAAAATATTCTCTCTCTCTCTCCCTCTCTCTCTCCCTATGTCCCTCTCTCCCTGTCTCTCTCTCTCTCTACTCACAACAAAAAAACAACAATATACAAACAAATACAAACAACAAAATATATACAGTCCTACGAGAAACCTCGTCCTTTTTTTGAAGTCGGTTAAAAAGTGTCGTGACAACTTTTCGTAAGAATTTTTTCCGTCTTGCGATAAGGAACTTCGTTCCAATAAAATGATTTTTTAACCGACGAAAAAAAACGGAGGAGGTTATCAATTCGACGCGTATATATATTTTTTTTTATATATGACCACGCATAACTTTTTACATAGTAGTCCGACTGTGATAATTCTTTTTTTATTGGAAAGGGGTGGGGTGGCTCCGAGGGTGGTCCCATATAAATTTGGAAAACAAAATCAAACCCTAAGGGTCAGAAAACAGGGGATGATTGATTGTTCACTCACTGATTGTAATGTTTAACCACGCATAACTTTATACAGAGTAGTCCGATTTTGATAATTTTCTATTCATTGGATAGGGTATACCTTGCCAAGTATTATAAGTACATTAAAGTCACAAAAAATTATAAAATAAAAACTTTTTACCAAAAAATTTAACCGCCGAAAAAACAGAAAAGCAAAAAATAATTAACCTTAAAATTATGAGTCGGCGCTGGAAAATCAATGAACAAAGATCACTCAAAGCGCCGACTCATAATTTTAAGGTTAATTATTTTTTGCTTTTCTGTTTTTTCGGCGGTTAAATTTTTTGGTAAAAAGTTTTTATTTCCTTTCTAATCCTTTGCTTTATAAACATAACATAACATCAGGCGTTGTTTTTCCCGAATGTTTGGGCAGAGGTGTGCCTATAATACACTCACATTTCACCCGTTTTGTTTGAGTCCCATGTAATAGGAAGCGACCCTACTGCTATAAACCGGGCACAAATCCAGTCTCCGGGCTACTACTATGGAATTCCAGACAGAAAATTCTAATTAGACTTTGCCCGACCTGGGAATCGCAGCAGTAGCGCTTCCTACTACTAGACCAACGGGGTAGTTTGCTTTATTAATTACTCTTTAATCCGAGTATAGAATTTACAAACTTGCCAACACAACATGGAAAGAAGTATGCTTTATGTTAAGAGAAAGGACAAATTCAGCCTTAAACATATAAGGGCAAAAACAAAAATAGCAGACGTAGCATATACGATAAAAAGCTGAAATGGAAATGGGCAGGCCACCTTATCAGAGACAAAAAAGAGAAATGGGCAAAATTAATAGCCGAATGGTACCCAAGAGAAGGCAAAAGGAAACGAGGACGCCCGATACGTAGGTGGGACGACGATGTGAAGCTGATAGCTGGTCCATTGTGGAAGAGAGCAACCCATGACCGGGAACTATGGCAAAATATGGGGGAGGCCTATGCTAAGGCAAAACAATCTTCGGAAACTGATGTCTGAAGAAAAATATTATTATTTTTTCTCTTTTAAATATTATTTATGTAACTAGATTGTAAGATTGTTAATAAAGGCTAAAATTAAATTAAATTAAATCCGAGTATAAGCAAATTTTTGCCTGTGTAATAAAGCATAATTATGTAAAAGTTGCCAGTTTCATTACAACGGTAATGTTTCTTCATTGTTTGTCTAACTTGATTTTAGTAAGTTCATTTATTTATATATATTTATGTGTGTATATATTTATATATAGTTAGGTATGTATATTGTATTTATGGTTTAAATAGGTTTATGCGTTTATATTTTAAATATTTCTTCACCAAATTTATTGCACCTACCACTGTTTGTCTCTGCACCACCCAATGGTTGACTGGTAGAAAATGCCTATGGCATTAAGTCCGCCTCTGTACATTTGTGTGCGTTAAGCATTAAATAAATAAATAAATAAATAATGATTCTATCTATCTAGCATGTGGCTGCCAAATATCACCGTAAACTTTGGTATCTCAACCTCTTTCCCATGGTGATGAACATTTTGGATATGTCAGGAAAGTGGGTCTGGGAAGTCCTCAACCAAACGTTGACATTTCAAATCATATTAATCCTCATTTTGCAATAACTTATGAGATGACGATGAGACGCTGACCCCCCGGGAACAGATTAATTAAACCAGGAGTTGAAGATTTCTTCAAGCAACTAAAACATTTTTCCTGATACATTGAACACAAACAATATACAGGGTGGTAGCAGGGACATAGACATGTAAACCGTAACCATGAATTCGATACATGTTTCAATCCGCGCCTACCGTAAACAAATCTCGTCGATTAACCAAAAAAAAATTGCTGATTCATAGAAAAGTGCAGAACCTACACAGTGAAAATGTACTGAACAGCATTTTTTTTAACTACTGACGAACTATTCTTATACAGGGGAGTTAAGAATCATGTACGTACTGAAACCATGATAATACGTTGCACGTCGATCTCTCCCTCTGCTACTCTATTTTATAAACAAGCATAGTCATAATTAACAGTAGCTGAAGCTATTTCAAGAGCCCCCAATGTGTGTTGTTGATGAATCATTTCTAAATAAAAAACACTTTGAGAACTCTGTTGCAAAAATTGTTTTAATATTGTAGTTAGACCACTAAGACCGAACGAGTCACTATAAGTCACTAAACTAAAACTGTTTACAACACATTTGTACAGACTATTACACAATTCACAAAACTTCTTTTTCATTTCTTCTTCTTCTTTCAATTTCTCCATATTTCGATGATCTTTATTGGAAATTATTTTCGTTAGTTCTCTGCCAATGGTCTTCATTCTGTGGAAGAAGCAAGACGTACTTAAATAGGTATTCCTATAAGGGACTTGTTTACTTATATCCAGATGTATACAGTAATAGAAGTCTGGAACTGTGGTGTCCAGTCTCTGATAAAGAATTAGCCATCAAGAGTCAAGACCCATGTAGCAACGAACAAATGTTCGAAAATCAAGTACAGTTGACTAGTTAAATGATGTCAATACAGACTATTAGTGAGCAGTGGTGAACTCACACAGAACCTTACTTTGTGTACATTTTTTCATTATCACTGCTCCAAAAACGTTGAAGGACAACACCGTGAGGAAACCGGCATGTCATAGAACTAAAAATTCGAAGACATGTAATATCTACCAACCCGCAGTGGGGCCGCACTACGTCATTTCAAAGACAGGAAGCCTGTGTTCTAGTAGTGGTAACATTACAGGCTGATTTTTCAATCATCATCATCACTTCAGTCCAAAGACGTCCACTGCTGGACATAGGCCTCGCCGATTTAGGGGAGGGCGGTTGCCATTATTGCCACGCTTGTCAGGCGGGTTGGCGATCGCAGTACGGTGGTAGTATGCATAGAGAACGCTGCTACCCATTCTCTAGTAAGTTCCCTAGTCGCCTCTTACGACATCCACGGGCAGAAATGGGATGGTGCTATTGTTTACGTCCACCACACGGAACTATTTTGCAATAGAGTAATACTACCACCTACACTGACTATATAAACCAAGGGTTCACCATCTGCCTAACATAAAGTGACATTGTTGGAACGAAGTTCCTTATGGTGCGTTGCGAAAGGGGGCTAGACGGAAATTAAGAGAAAAAGTTGTAACGACACTTTTTAACCGACTTCAAAAAAAGGAGAAGTTTTCTCAATCCGACCGTACCTATATATTTTGTTGTTTGTATTTGTTTGTACTTATGTTGTTTTTTTTGTTGTGAGTAGAGAGAGAGAGGGGG
Organism: Aporophyla nigra; assembly: GCA_947507805.1. NCBI lineage: Eukaryota > Metazoa > Arthropoda > Insecta > Lepidoptera > Noctuidae > Aporophyla > Aporophyla nigra. The sequence goes on from OX382305.1 coordinate 8,038,412, forward strand.
TGAGAGGGAGAGAGAGGGGAGAGAGGGACAGAGAAAGGGAGAGAGGGAGAGAGCGAGAGACAGGGAGAGAGAGTGGGAGAGAGGGAGAGAGAGGTAAAGAGAGAGGAAGAGAGGGATAGGTTCTAATATATAAAAAAAAACTAAAACTTTTTAACCGACTTCAAAAAAAGGAGAAGGTTTCTCAATCAGACCGTACCTATATATTTTGTTGTTTGTATTTGTTTGTATGTTGTTTTTTTTTTGTGAGTAGAGAGGGGGAGAGAGGGAGAGACAGGGGGAGAGAGGGACAGAGAGAGCGAGAGAGCGAGAGAGAGGGAGAGAGAGTGGGAGAGAGGGAGAGAGAGGTAGAGAGAGAGGAAGAGAGGGAGAGAGAATATTTTTGATGAGTGTATATAAGTTATAATAAATAATAAAAAGTAATAACAATCATGAATCCTGGAAAGGAACTTCGTCCCATCTGGGTGTCCCTTGACACCTCTCAAGTTTTTTTTTTGTTACTCCGTTTTTTTCAATTACATACATAATTTACTTTAGAAATACAATTTGCCCACATAAATGGAAGAACTATGCTCAAACTCAATTACTGTGCCCGTGGTTCTGTTTTGTACTAAGTACCAAACCTTACACCTGACGCATTGCGTAACCAATAATTACACCCAACTTATTATCTTTTTCAATTACAAAAACACTTACGTGCTCCGTACATTTGTTCTACTTAATGAACTTCTTCCTAATTAACTTTACTGAGCAAGTTTGTTCTGTCTCATGAAGCTGAAGCTTTTACAGTTTTACTAGCTGTAGCCCGCGACTGGGTCTATGATCTAGGATGAAAAGTAGCCTATGAACATATCCAGGTCATAGTCTATCTGTGTGCCAAATTTCATCTAAATCCGTTGAGTCGTTTTAGCGTGAAAGAGTAAGTAACTAATAAATTCACTTTCGCTTTTATAATATAGTCAGGATTGGACCATTAGAGCCTTTATTCCGATGCAAATTCTCTAACGATGGTGAAAACCACGTCAAATATCCGTTGCGTAGTTTAGAAGAACATCATGGTCACACAGACACACTAATTGAGTTTAATTTAACATATGTATAGATAGATTCAGTGATTTTTGTCTACTTTGTCGCTGCCCACAAACTATGTTTCATATTATATCACCATTAGTTACTTTATATTTTACTATTTTTGACGTGACAACGTCTTATAATTCGATGGAGCCGGCTGCACGCACGAAAAAACATGACTCATGCGGCGTTTACCTCGCTCTGAGGCGTTCCATTTAAGGCTTGCAGTGCAAGCGAGAGCGTGCATCAGTATTTTCTTATGACGTTGTCACGTTCAACTATCGTCAGTAAACCGACTTTATTGACAACCGATTTTTTTTTTTTAATTATTATTCCTTGCAGAATAGCCTGGGATAGATGCCCACCTAGAGCGAACTGAACAAGTAATTGTGCCTGTAGCGATCCAATCAGTCAATCTATCTGCCTAGCCTTTTCCCAACTTAGTTGGGGTCGGCTTCCAGTCTAACCGAATGCAGCTGAATCCTAGAATTTTACGTGGAACGACTGTCCTCTGTCTCCGGATCTGGAGACAGACTTTTGTGCCTAGCCGCCTCCACCTTTCTCTATCACGTGCCCCCGGTGCCAGCCTTTGGAACTCGCCAGGAGGTCTACAATTCTGGCGTAGTCTAGCGTCTGTGATAATTCCGGACATTGCAGGCAAGCGGGGACAGGCACGATTTAGCGAGGGACTCCGCCGCGAATTGGTGTCGAGCTTTCAGCGGTACCAGCAATTGGGATGGTCCTGATAGGCAAATTTGCCCCCTCTAGGGTGCTCGGAGAAGGAGTCTGGGCCAAATTGGCCAAGAATGATTATACCCGGCTCTTGTAGTACTCCTTCCTCGGGTACCCTCAAATCACCTCTAGAGAGCTCCAAAACTGTGGCAACTCCCTTATTAGGTCTTGGTTGATTGTAGTAGCACTGCCTCCAGCTCTAACCAGACGCGCCTCCATCCTCATGCCACTCTCCACTTTACCTGCGGTGGGGTGGCTGCAGCCATCTCGTGCGGTACGCTATCTCTTGGATGCGTCGCTTGTGTACCCAATCCCAATCCCAAGTGCCCAATCCTCTTTTGGTGCAGAATGCCCTATTACATTCTGGACAATTCCACTCATCATCCCCCTGCCCCGACTGAGGCGGAGAAGATCGAGCCGACAAAGCTGAAGGTTTGAGGGTCGAAGCCTCCGGCTCCTGTGGGAGGCCATACGCTTCCTTATTTCGATCGAAACCAACACCTTTATATCTTATGTGATAAGGTGGTGATCGTGCCTGGCCTAGTCATCGGTTCACCCACAGCCCTCGTGTATGCCTCAGACTTACGAGCTGCTAGATTTGGGATCCCAAGACCGATCGCCATAACCTAGTACAGTGGGTAATACGGTAACCCTTGGTAAGACTGGCTGTCAGACTTTCGGGCTTCTGCCTAAGTAACGAGTGCCAAATATGTTCAAATGACATCTGGGACCAAGGGTTTAACGTGCTTTATATTAGAGCTGTCTTTGTAAACACAATGTCAACGTAACATCATAGAATAAAGTGATGGTATTATGCATGGAATAGGTCTCGCATAATGAACAATAGAACTTACTTTGTAAACGCATACTTTGTTATTGGGTCACCGATAATGACCTAGCTGTCAATTCGCTCTCTTCCTCTTTCCTGTGAACTGTGATTCATGACTGTATGTGCTCGTCTAAGTTTAATAATTATATCTCTGTAAATCTCAATAGTGTTTGCATTTCCGCCCATAATCCATCACTTTATGAGACTCGGAAGAGTCTCAATATGTTATATATGGTCACCCATCATACAATTAAGCATATATTACGTAATATTGTAAAATATTTTAAAGAGTGTTCGTGTTCATAAATATTTTATACTTACCTATCATAATGTAAACAAAGTAGACCAGAATCGCTATGATGCCAAGCATGCCGCAGACAATCACGATTATAACTTGCACTACGCTGTTTATCGCGTCTGAACTCACATAAATATTATCCCAGCTGCGGAAAACGACACCACATTAATTCATACATAGCTAATCAAATTGTAGGATATCTACCAGTTACGCAGTCTTTACGGTAATGCTGCATTGTTAGCAAATACAAGCAACTTGAATGGTTATCGGCTGCTCACCAACAGACCGTTAAGACCTTCAACACATTTAAACACCTGTACCTCCATTCTGCGCAACCATTTACATGGAAATGAGATTAATTATAGGAATAGGAACTGATCGCAAAGTAAAGTTATAAAAAAACGAGTTACGCCGTAAAATTTCAAACTATTGAACAAAATGTTAAGTACAACATATATAACACAAATTTAACTTCATTCCACGTACCACATCACCAAATACTGGAAACATTACATTTTCAAAAATTTTGCAACAGGTCATTTTTGTAATCAAATAACTTTGACAATTTTTTGACAGTTGTGTTATTTATTTTTTTGAAGTTTTGTTACTCCTCTGATTAACATCAACGTGGCAAATACAGTAGAAATATTCATCCATACAGCCTGACATCCAACGGAAGCCTTGGTTTTTTAAGTACCCAAAATTGGCTAAAAGAACTGTTTCTTCGCTTTGCAGATTGCGACTCTTGCAATGTTGTAGCCCAGTGTTTCTGAATAAGATCCATGTTAGGGATAGCTCCTTCTGTGAATGCGGTCTTGCGGACGGTACTTTGGACCATAGGTATATTTTTCTCCTGTTCCTTGAATACCAATTCCTTCGACATCTATGAAAAAATTTCCAAGTGTAACATTCCTCTCCCAACTAACTTTCATTCCCTTTTATGCCACTTCTCCCCCAAAATTATTAAAATTTTAACAACTTTCATAAACGACAATAATCTAAAATTTTAAATGCGACTAACAGAATCTGTTAACCAAGCACAAAGTACAAATTCGACAGCTCGCCGCTGCGCTACCGTCTAAACGTGACACTGGCAGAATAGTCGACATCGGCTCAATTCCCAAAAGCGAAAAAAAAAATAACTTTTTGACAGTTCATCAACATTCATTGAGCAATTTTTCGAACGAAGCAATGGATTTAGTAGTCCAGTCATTTAAGCTTAAATTAGGTAAGAATCTCGGAATTCGAGATGCCCAGCTGTAAGTTTGTAAATACTTGTATATTGACACCCTAAAAGTTGTCTCAAAACCTACATATGGTAGGGTGTACGCAACTATTAAATTTCAAGGTGAAAGGTCACAAAAATCGTTTTTTGCGCTTTTTTTGTAAATATCTCATTTCCTATGGGTTTTTTGCTATCTGTATTAGATCAATATTGTAGAATACAAAATTCTCTACAAATTTTGTTTAATTTTTTTTTTAATACTATGAACCGTTTTCAAGATAGAAGGCGGAGAGCGCGCGGTCACAGCATCACTTCAGTTCAACCATTGCCTCCGGTCGAAAACGCGCCATATATAGTTGATGAACTATCGCTAAATCAATGATTATAAATATTTGTCATTTTCCGGGGTCGCGTGATTGTTCGAAAGAGATACCGTGACCCTGGCACATGGGCAACTGAAGGAACACGGGTGGGTTTTAGTCAGTAAAAGTCTGACACGCCCTCCCGCTCCGCCCAGAGCGGGAGAAGTCATTTGATGATTTCCCATCCAAAAAAAAAAAAAAAACCCTACCATATGTAGGTTTTGAGACAACTTTTAGGGTGTCAATATACAAGTATTTACAGACTTACAGCTGGGTATCTCAAATTCCGAGGTGAACTTACTATAATGACTGGACTATAGTACCTATGTACATACTTCAAAATGAATTCATATTGAGATTGACAGTGTGTTACGCAATTAGGGTGCCACTTACCGAGGACGCTCTGCTCCACGAGGACCGATGTCTGCCAGGGTTGCGGACTTGTTCGATGGAGTTACCGTGGCCCTAGCACAGGCAACTGAAAGAATCAAATCAAATCAAATATTTTTATTTGTGGAACATAGGTAAACAAAAGTACAGATGTCAAAAATAATATTTAGAACGCTATGTCTTGCCATAAATGGCATACAAATGTTGTTATCAATAAATAATCAACTAATAGTAAACATTCAAAATCAATTAACAAAACTCATGTGGTAAATCAAAATGCACAAATAAATCACAAATTGAACGAAATAAATTAGGTTAAAATATCATCATTTCAGCTGTAAGACGTCCACTGCTGGACTTAGGCCTCCCCCATTTTGGGGGGCTTTGCCATAATCGCCACGCTTGGCAGGCGGGTTGGCGATCGCAGTATGGTGGTAAAATGCATAGAGAACGCTGCTGCCCATTCTCTAGTACTCCCTTAGTCGCCTTTTACGACACCCACGGGAAGAAATGGGGTGGTGTTATTCTTTACGTCCGGCACCACACGGTACGAATATATTAAAATAATTAGATTAATAACAAATAGAAAATGTCAATAGATATGTGTCTTCCAAAAAAATAAGTAACATTCATAATTAATAAACAAAGCTCAGAATCTAGTTTCATTAGTCATTTATTATAATTACAATATATTGAACGTCATAGGAGAAAAATAGTATAAATAGTATGAATGTCAATAAATTACAATTTGTCTTCCAGGTACTCATTGACTGTGTAGTAGATTTTTCAGCTAATAGATTAAAAAGAGCCTTTTTGAAATATAAGAACAGGTGTGGGGTTTAGTCAGTTAAAGTCTGGCATGCCCTCCCGCTCCTCCCAGAGTGGGAAACGTCATTTAAAGATTTCCAACCCAAAAAAAAAGGATGCCGCTTACCTGCAAATCTGTTCAGTCATAATAGTTGAACCTTAACAATTTTGGTGTCGTTATTTGGCTTTGGTTTCGGCTGACCTTATCATTATCATCTGATGAAACTGTAGAGCAACAAAATCCTAATTAATGCGAACATAAGAATAACACGTTTTAACTCATTTAACTTTCATTGAAACATTTCTGAACATAAGAAAGAGAACATTATTTTCTAAATATTTCGGGCGACTGATAATGTACTGTTACATACATATACGCACATACACTTACGACTTGTTCCAATGGGTATAAGCAGAAACTAACGACAGAACGCCACCTGCTACAATTCAAAACCTCATTTACGTTCAAACATCTGGTCATACACAAACACCGGTTGCGAGTACTCCGCACCTGTCCTTTCTGAAGAACATCACCAATAAGCTCATATATATCCTAATGCGTCCCGCTCTCAGCATTTCCACTCACATCTACCTTCAGCCGCCTTTCCTTCATCAGCATCTCAAAATGACCAAACCATCAAAGCATACTCTTTTAAACTTTTGTCACTACATTTTCTTTTTAACCGCACCATTGCCGCGTTGCCTTATCACATAATTTCTCACCCTATCATTCATAGTCATGAACTGTTACTTACCGAATAATGCATCAAAGAGCAGGAAAAGTCCGAAAAAAATGAATCCAAGCATGATTCCACAGCACAAGCACTTGCATAGCATGTTGGCGCAGCAACGACTGCAGCCGGCACAGGGGTTAGGGATGGGGATACAGCAGCAGCTATCGCCGCCCCCACCGCCGATTATTATGTTGCGGAAACTGGCGAGAACCACATAACATTTTATGAACCTTACTGAGCAAATATACCTTCTTATTCTAACTTACATGGGAATCTAGGACTTTACAGTAATCGCCACGCATGGCATGTGGATTGGTGATCGCAGTATGGTGGTAAAACGCATAGAAAACGAAGCTGCCCTAGTCTAGTATGTCCCTGTCCTATTCCTTACATCCGGCACCACACGGTTATTTTATCTATGTTTCTGCCTTAATCTATACAAATAAATAAAATTGGAGTGTCTGTTTTTAATATTAAGATAACCACTTTTTACTAAGTGTATATGGATGTATACACGATACATATACCAAAACAACATATTTTACAATTTTTGTCTGTCTGTCTGTCTGTCTGTTTGTTCCCGCTAATCTCTGAAATGGCTGGACCGATTTTGACGGGACTTTCACTGGCAGATAGCTGATGTAACAAGGAGTAAATTAGGCTACTTTTATTTTAGAAAGATTCTTTTATTTTAGAATAAAATAACTGTCTTCGAAAACTACGCTGACATACGTCTCAAAATTCGAAAAACCCTGGCTGAATCCTACGAAATAGATCATCTATACATCTATACAAATAAATAAAATTGGAGTGTCTGTTTTTAATATTAAGATAACCACTTTTTACTAAGTGTATATGGATGTATACACGATACATATACCAAAACAACATATTTTACAATTTTTGTCTGTCTGTCTGTCTGTCTGTTTGTTCCCGCTAATCTCTGAAATGGCTGGACCGATTTTGACGGGACTTTCACTGGCAGATAGCTGATGTAACAAGGAGTAACTTAGGCTACTTTCATTTTAGAAAGATTCTTTTATTTTAGAATAAAATAACTGTCTTCGAAAACTACGCTGACATACGTCTCAAAATTCGAAAAACCCTGGCTGAATCCTACGAAATAGATCAAAATAATGTACTACAGTATTGTACACCTTAAAAAGGCCTACAAAAATGTCCTCAATGGTATATGTCTATCTCTTAGGGAAAACCCACAATAACCATTTTTTTTCTTTTACTTTTTACGAGAAATAAGGGCTTATTTACGAAGCGATTTTAAGCAATACAGCATTAATCCTTATCCAATTAAGTACCTTAAATACATTGTGCATTTAATATAGATCAATATGGCTCTTTACAGCATGTAATTTAAAATGAATATCTTAGAAGATATTAGAGATTTAAAAAGCGGGCGCAGAGCGCGTTGGCAGCGGCCAGGTAGTACAGGATAAGTAGGATTGTAATTCATATTACTTTGGCTTCATAGTAATTGCGAATATCTTGTGTGTTCATTATACTCTAAATAAACCTAATAGTATTACTCCAAGTAAGAGACCGCGAAATGGCTTAGATGTTTAGATTTTTGGATGTTTGTTTCTCAATGATGCAAAGACGGCCAAACGGATTTAGATCGAATTTGGCACAAAGATATATTATATCATGGATACGTAACAGATGGGATACCTACTTTATCCCGGTAGTAGGTTCCCGGGTGATATTTTCCGACAGCTATACGGGCCAAGCCACTGGCAAAAGTACTATTCCTATAATTATGTTCGGTGTCTGGTAAATGATTGAGTGTCTGTATAGGTAAAATAGGAGCGTTAAGAAAAACCAGGAAGACTTATATTCAACTAAACCAAGCCCTATGTCGCAGTCTTCTTACTCTGAATACTATTATTTTTATTTTAAAAACACCAACACACATGATGTTCTCATAAACTATGAATCCTAAGTAATATGAGTTATAATCCTACTACTAATAATATTATATATGTGAAAATATGTATGATTGGGTGTTTGTTTCTCAATCACGCAAAAAAGGCTGAATGGATCTGGATCGAAAATAGCACACAGAGTCTATATTACCTATATAACCTGGAATAACACATTCTTATCGCGGTAGTTCGTCCTCTTGCATTAATTTCCGACATCCACGCGGGCGAAGCCGCGGGCAAAAGCTAGTATTGAAATAAATATATAGGCTCGTACAACAATTAAACAATCGTGCCTATTAAAATCAAGTAGACATTTCTTAAAGTATCAGATCGGCTTTATTGGGCCTCACGGTGCTACGGTGCGGATAAAATAGCATTTTTAAGGCATATTGGTGCCGATTCCCTTGTTCACAAACTAAACTAAATTTAAGTTCAGTGCATCTTCTTCTTTTTATTTGATTAAGAAGAGGACAAAAGAAAAATTTTAGTTTAGTCCTGTCAAATTAATCAGCGCTCCATACAAGTTTAGACGTGATTAAAAACTTGCCTACTAAAATTACGTCAATTTACGTCAAGCGCTGATTAATTTGACAGGACTAAACTAAAATTTATCTTCTGTCCTTTCCTTAATGAAATAGATAGAAAAAGATGCACTGAACTTAAATTTAGTTTAGTTTGTGAGTAAGGGAATCGGCACCATTGTCAAGTTTTTTACTCTTTTAGTCTTTGGATTAGCTTCACTCAGAGAGCTGTTAATGCTCTTCACGTTCAGTACCACAGTGAAATCAGGATGCTGTATGGGCTGCCACGCTTTTGTAGTGTTAGGGCTTGGGCGTGGGCGTGCGTATGTTCATGGACGCGCAAACTAACGGTTTTTTTTTTTGGATTGTTAATCATCAAATGACTTCTCCCGCTCTGGGCGGAGCGGGAGGGCGTGTCAGACTTTTACTGACTAAAACCCACCCGTGTTCCTTCAGTTGCCCATGTGCCAGGGTCACGGTATCTCTTTCGAACAATCTCGCGACCCTGGCAGGCATCGGTCCTGGCAAACCCCTTCAGTGCTGCTGAAATCTCTTTGAGGCACGCGTGGAACACTACGCGCCGTCAACCCGAGCCTGGTCCTTACCAGGCGGCGGGGTACCCATTGCTCGTCACCCGCAAGCTCGCGCCTACTGGTGCCGGGAGTCCGCTATTGAATCCCGACGCCCGGGGCGTCTCCACCTACGGCGGCTAGGGACATGAGGGCGCAGAGACTGCCACTCCCTCACGCGCCGCGCCTCCTCCTTCGCAAGCATTACTGCTTCGCAGAAGGAGGTGACGGCTTCCCATGCCCTCTCGCTCCGTATCATGGCTCGCACCAGGGCCGGACGCGAGAGGTCGCCGCCACCGATCTTCACCGCCTTCGCGAGGACACGGCGGTACTCCGCCCAGGCAGGGCACAACTCCACCGTATGCTCCACCGTGTCCTCCAGACGATCCTCACAATGGAAACAGCCGGGAGTTTCCTCCCGCTTTATCCTGAAAAACTGACGGCTTCGTTGCGATCAGACGCAGGCGTGTGGCATCCCTGTTGTACAAAGTGCGTACCAGCTGCAACACTCTACTGGTTCTCATTGCTAGCAAACTGGATCGCCCCTATCTTTCACATTAAAAAGTGAAAGATACGGGTCCCTATTAGCAGGTCGCGGTGAACCTGCTGCTAATAGGGAATTTTTTAGTCATAGTGTTTTGTAAATATAACTAACATAGTCTGTAATTAAATTTTTAATATTGATATAAGACCATGACACTTGAAAATAAATGTATTGCTATACATATTATTTACGAGCAATGTAGAGAAGCACAAAAAACTCTATGATGCAACAATGTTAATATTGCAAACAAAATCAAAAAGTCTTTATTACAACGGCAGTAATGAAAACGCGTTATTAATTTAGTTTGCAGTTTACATTGTATAAACGCGACGAAGTTTAAACGTTCGGCTGTTCGGTTGTTGAGCAACTTTATTCATAAAAACTAAAGAGCTAACTCCCGCGTGGCTATCATGAAACCTCGGTAAATGAAACATAAAATTCTATAGAGTCACAGCTACGGAACTCGCAACAAAGGAAATAAGACCCCCTTCATATAACAGCTCAAACTATATATAACTACATATATTCAGCTCAATGTTTTCCTTTGTTGCTGAGAATGCATTTCGTCGGCATTCAGTGAGCAGTCGAGTTGTTCCTACATCCTTTGAAGTAAAGCGCATTTGTGGTTAAATATAAGGGTATCTACATATTTCTATTCTTATGTAAAAGCATTTACGTTCTTTGTGGATTGTGTTCATTTTGTTGCTTATGAAGAGACACCAAAATAGATAAGTAACCATGGTTATCGAGAATAGTTAAAGTTTAGTAAGCAGCCGATAGATGTTTGCGAATGAAATTTTATTTGATAAATGAACCGTTCGTTTTCTTATAATTGAATCTTCAACTATAACCGATGGTTATAGTAGAAGATTCAATTATAATTACTTGTTTCTTTTGGTAACCGTAGGATCTGCAACATCAGTAGCTGGAGTATGATGATTTGAAAAAAATACACAATATTTTCGAAAATAGTTCCACCACTTTAACTTGCAAGCTGAATATGGCGCGTCAACCAGACCCTAAGTGTAGTCCTGTTGTGTTCTGTGGTAGAAAAAAATGCATCATCAGTTTAAGGTCGTCCATCAGGAGAGACTGTGATAAAGAACATATAACACTTATGTCTGGCCAATAGCCACAACTAAGTATAATTAATAAAAATAATAAATATCTTAGGACAATCAACACACCGTTATCTGATCCCAAACTAGGCAGAGCCTGTACTATGGTAACCAGACAACTGATAAACATACTTATATATTTCTAAATACATACATATTATAGATAAATTACACCCAGACACAGAACAAATGATCGTGCTCATCACACAAAGATTTGTTCTGGGTGGGAATCGAACCCACGACCTCAGTCTTACCAGTCAGGGTCACTAACCACTAGACTAACAGGCCAGTCAAATTCATTCAATTCATTCCAACATATTTGAAAAGAGATGTCTATAATAAATAATTGATCTAGAAACATTGCAAGAGTATCCTGAACATCACCAGCTAATAGTCGTTTATTGAAGTTTGCTATAAAAATTGTTATTTTATCGGTCGCTCCACGATGCGCCACTGAGCTTAACAGCCTTTCTGAAAGCCTTCAGCAACTAAGTGTTATTGTTATCATCTCAGATTCCTCGTAAAACGATTTCAGAAGCACCTATGGGAGGTAATGGTTGCTGGGTGAAAAGTAGAACGTCCGTGTTGAGGCAAAAGTTGTTCTATCGAACTACAGTAACATCTAATGACTTCAACTTTTTCTTTCTTACTGAGGTAGAATTTGTTTGTTTGTATGTAGGGGGTAATCTCTAGAAATATCAGTCGAATTTGGAAAATTCTGTTACATTTGATAGCCCAATTTTTGAGGAAGGTTATAGGCTATTCAACATCACACTCCAAGCATTAGGGGCCGAAGAAAAAGAAAAAAGTCAGAAAGAACACTGAATGAAAATGAAATAATATCGCGGGCGGGCGATGGGATGTGACGCGGCGGGTCGGGGGCCAATGTCACGAGGAAGAAGTGGCGGGCGAAGTGCCAGTTTAAGATAAAAGCATAATAAGCCATGGTCACTCAATCAGATATTCCTGTAGCCGATGGTCGTGATGTAGTGAAATTAGTAGCTTGTGACAAGAAAAGGGTTAATTATGTATGAGGATGGCTATAAAATAGAGGCAGACCAAAGAATGGATGAACGAATTCTGTGCAAAGGGATACGGTTAAGAAGAAAGTGAACTTCTGATACAACGGTTAATAGATATTTTGGAATGAAAATATATGGCCATGTGCTGCGCTGTTTTCTATACAATACATAAATGTAAATACAAATAAATGAAATTAAAGCGTCTGTTGGTAATGCAAAAATCAGAAATAAACAGCTTTTTACTACATTAATGCATATGGAAGTACCTACTATTTTTAATATCGTGTTATGTTTTTATTTTGTCTGCCTGCTTGTTTGTTCCAGCCAATTTCCGGCTTGACCGATTTTGATCAAATTTGATAAGAGCATACTTTGAACTCTGGAGACAAATATAGGCTTTTATTGATATACAAAGCCGACGGTGGAAGTCAATCTTAAATAAATTTTGGATTTTATAAGGGTAAGACGAAAATGAGGCATGCTAACAAAAAGAATCAAGACTTAGGAAGAATGCTGGATTTGGATTGTGGAGACCCCAGGCTTCAACTGAGAGATAACTACGTAACACACAGCAGGAATGGCTTTCATTTTGACACTTCAACAACATTCATTGCGTTATTTACGTTGCTGAGCACACACATTTTTCAAACACACGAAGCAATGGACAAATGGTCCTGGTCCTTCCAAATGTTTGAGATGCTAACTGATAGTAAGTCACGCAATTATGGTGCTGAGAAGAATCTACTAGAATAGAAGAGGCGATACAAGAATCGTTTAAATTGATTTTATAACTGACTAGCTTTTGCCAGCGGCTTCGCCCGCGTGGAGGTCGGAAAATATCCCGCGGGAACGTACTACTGGGATGAAAGTACCCTTTATGTTGATTCAGGTTATGAACTATCTGTGTGCCAAATTTCATCCAAATCCGTCCATTAGTTTTTTCGTGAAAGGGTAACAAACATACACATACACATACATCCATCCTCACAAACTTTCGCATTTATAATATTAGTAAGAAAGATTTAGGCACACACCAAAAGGCAAATAGACACTAGTCAAAATCTATGGACATCTCCTTGTAGAGAAGAAACAGCTACTTTCTTTCAGGAAGCCACACTGTCTATATACGAAAGAAAGATAAAAATAAATATACAAACCACATCTTCGTCGACAGCTTCTTCTAAGCAAATATAATGTTAAACGAGGCAGCAGTCCCATACTATCTTAAGCAAATATACGTAGCACTGATTGTTGGTCGATAGATAACCATAATATGTTTAAAAACTTGAATAAAATCCTTTAAATAGTTAAATATTTGACACTTCTTGCATTTCATCCACCTATTGATGAATTGGTTTATTGTCAGTTCAGTGATTGTCAAATAGTAAGAAGTTCACGGTGTATAGAAATGTTAAGGACTTTTTTAAAAATGTCTAGGAAATCCGTCTATATGTTTGAATTGAAAGTAAATATTTATTTGTGTAAATATTTTAAAGTACTGCCCACATGGTAAAAGCCACGGCTCATTTTTTAATAATATAATATTTTCTATGGGTGTCTCGTATGAAGAAAATTAATTTGTGGGCGGATCAACAATTCCAGAAATGCGTATTAGGCAATTGGCACGTTTTCAATAAACGTTAAGGAAACAATGAAAAGTTAACACGTTAACTGCCATGGCTAAAATCAGAAAAAGGAAAAAAAAATACTTAGTGTTATTTCACGTAATATCGATTATTTATTCCAAAAACATGGCCACCAGGCAGCAACGATATGTTCAGATTTTGTATGTGTTGTCGGTCATATAGTCCAACAAGGCCTGAATGGAACAAAAGGTGTCGGACATATAGTCCGACATGGCAGTTAACGTGTTAATAAAAAAGTCATATTTCTCCTGCCCTTATCCCAATTTATTTGGGGTCGGCATAACATGTCTGTTTCTTCCACACTTCTCTCATCATGTCAGTAGTCACCCCCTTTCTATCCATATCATAATTCACACAGTCCATCCATCGTTTCTTTGGTCTCCCTCTACTCTTAAGGCCATCGTCATTCATACTCAATACTTTCCTCACGACATTTTCCTTATTCCTCCGCATCACGTGTCCATACCATGACAATCGATTCCCACACAACTTTTCAGCAATCGGTGCCACTTTCAGACTTCCTCTTATGTACTCATTTCTTATTCTAACCATTCGTGTAACACCACACATCCCTCTTAACATTCTCATCTCAGCTGCATGCAATTGCCTTTCATTCATCCCTTTTGTGGCCCAACATTCTGACCCCAAGACAGCAAGTGTGACCATGGTTTTATATATCTTCCCCTTAAGTTTAAGGGGGATGTGGGAGTCGCAGATTGTTCCTGTGACCTGCCGCCATTTCATCCATCCAGTGTTTATTCTGTGCTTAACCGTCCGATATACTTCGCCATCGCTTTGCACGACTGAACCGAGATACCAAAAGTCGGATTTGACCGGGACAAGTGCACCATCAAACACTATGGCTCCAGAGCTGGGAAGACCATCGAAATCGCAGAACGTATATTCGGTTTCAATCTGCTCTGGATCTCAGACACATCTTCACCGATGAGAACAATGTCATCAGCAAACAGCATGCACCAGAGTGCCTCTTCCTGTATGTCCGACGTCAGAACGTCCATGATCAACAAGAAGAGGTAAGGAATTAAAGCCGATTCCTGGTGCAAGCCTACAGCCATATTGAACTCGTCGGTTTTGCCAGCAGCCGACCGGACGCAGGTATGAGATTGACTGTACAATGCACGAATTAACTCTACATACTTCCCAGGTAACCCTTTCTCTTTCAGAGCCCAACACAACACATCCCGAGGTACCCTATCATACGCTTTCTCCAGATCAATGAACACCATGTGCAAGTCTTTCTGTGCACGTCTATACTTCTCGCACAATTGGCGGAGTGCAACAGTGGCGTCCATTGTTCCTCACCTTGGCATAAACCCAAACTGATTCAGGGTAATCTCTATCCCCACAAAAGCCACTATGAAGTTTTTGACGTATAGAGAAGCGTCTAGCTGTATAGCCAAATGTGTGAAACTAACCTTTTCGCTTATATCGCTCTATCTTTGATGCCAATCGATAGCACACACCGAATAATGTTTGTTGGCACTCTAATTTATATCAAAAGCCACTATGATGTTTTTGACGTATGAAGTAGTGTCTAGCTGTACAGCCAAATGAGCGAAACTAAACTATTCGCTTATATCGCTCTATCTTTGATGCCAATCGGTAGCAAACACCGAATAACGTTTGTTGGCACTCTTATTTATATCAAAAGCCACTATGATAATTTTGACGTATAGAGAAGCGTCTAGCTGTATAGCCAAATGTGTGAAACTAACCATTTCGCTTATATCGCTCTATCTTTGATGCCAATCGATAGCACACACCGAATAACGTTTGTTGGCACTCTTATTTATATCAAAAGCCACTATGATATTTTTGACGTATAGAGTGGTGTCTAGCTGTACAGCCAAATGAGCGAAACGAAACTATTCGCTTATATCGCTCTATCTTTGATAGGGGATTCTAGCCCCACACTTTCAGTACATTTGCGCCAACCACAATAAAAATCTACGCTCATCGCACATTCGTCTTCTTCAGTGTCCCACTCATCGCACAGACTTCATTCACTCTTCTTTTTTTGTCCAGTCTATCGCTCTGTGGAATGCGCTCCCCCAGGAAATCAGGATGGTAACCAACCGATTGACCTTCTAAGTTAAAGTTCGTGAGCACATTCGCAAGAAGTTGGCAGTATCATCACAACGGTAATGTTTCGTCATTGTTTGTCTCATTTGTTTTTAGTAAATTTGATTATTTATTTATGTATGTATGTATTTTTATATTTATATATAGTTAGGTATTTGTATTATGTTTATGATTTAAATAGGTAATACGTTTATATTTGAATATCTTCAATTTCATTGCACCTACCACTGTTTGTCTCTGCATCACCCAAAGGTTGACTGGTAGAAAATGCCTATGGCATTAAGTCCGCCTCTGTACGTTTATGTGCTTAAAGTGTTAAATAAATAAATAATCTCACTCTCCTCTCGCAGTCTTTTCTCTATTACTTTCTCCCATACCTTCATACTATGTGTATTTGATATTTGTTGCAGTCCTGTACATTACCTTTATTCTTAAAGATGGGCACCAGAGAACTATTGCACTATTCTTGTGGGATGGGATCCTTCATGCAACAACTTATTGAAGAATAATGTCAGCCACATACAACCATCTTCTTTTAAACACTTCCATACTTCTACGGGTACATAATCGTTATAAAGTTAATAAAAATTACACTAACTTTATTATTACATAAAAAACAAAACGTGCCAGTTACCTAATACGTATTTCTCGAATTTCGATTCGCTTAGAAATAAAATAAATTCATGCGATTCGCCAAAAAATACTTGTACTGATAGCTGTTGGTAGCGACCCACAGACTCCTGTGGGTTGTTACTTCCAAAGAGCTCGCCACATACTGCCCTGCGGGTTTCTGCATCTCTCTTGGCCTGGCTGCTAACTATTACAGCTCCAGAACTCAGGAGCGCGCCTGCCTTTGTACGACTTCAACGTAGAGATACGAGTTGGGGTATATTTATTTTATTTGTTAAGATTGTGTGTAAGATTATGCGACATTCCTGGGCAAATAAATTCGCTCTATGATGTGGGTATTAGTCCAAATATCTACTACATGCATTTGATCTAATCTGAAAAAAGCTATGATTGAAAACTAGCTTTTGCCAGCGGCTTCGCCCGTGTATACATTTAAACCATCTTCTTGAAACACTGTGTCTGTTGACGAAAACCGCATCAAAATCCGGTGCGTAGTTTAAAAGACCTAAGCGCACAGACGTGGGAAGTGGCTTTGTTTTATACTATTTAGAGATAACGTTTTTCTAGTCTTTGTACAGATTTCCTAACAGAATATATTAAAGTAACGTTACAAGACAAAAATATGGAGATACCATTGATTGAACTTTCCTAAAGCTATATCCATGGAATTGGTTAGTACTATCTGGTTGTGCTAAAGCTAGATGTTCATAATTCGTGCTGCGTTGTCGGTGAGGGCGAATATGATTGCCCGCAGGTTCGCTCGTAGCTCTAAAGTTGTTTATGAAGATCACCTTGTTTCGACTGCACATCTTTTTATATGAGTAGTCGGTGGGTATCATATTTGCAGAAATCCTACAGCTCATTCCGCGTTCAATATAACAACACACTGAGAGCGCTGCTGAGGCTGCTTCGCTTCTGCAGCGCATCGGGAACGTTCGCAAAAGTCCACATTGACTGTTTTTTATGCCAACATGCGCAAGAGGGCGACCTCGATGGCAGAGTATAGAGTGCGGGGCAGCGGCAACAGTCTTCTTACCGTTGTTGCCAACAGGTGTGCGGGCCTTTCTTTCAGCACTGGCAGGCATTATATGCACTTGTCTATCGGGCTTGGAGCAGGTAAAAATTTTATTGTATAAAGTATTTGTGTAAAGCTATGGACTACAAATGATGTTATTTATTTGCGTATAAAGGTACTTTAATATCAGCGTGCAAAAATTACATATTTCATTAATGATCTCTCTTTGTAGGTATCATCGCCTTATCACTTTCCAGTTAGAACTTGAGCATAGCTACTCCGCCCCACCCTTATAGTAACTTAGATTTTGTAGATAAAAAAGCATATACATTTATATATTCGTGTGTAGACTACCAAACTTAAGTGGCAGTGCGCAGGGCAACATTGCTCGCAAAACAGATTGCTGATGGGGCCAAATGGTTCTTGAGTAAAGACGTAGCGTTGGAAGGCCTCCCACAAGTTGGACCGATAACCTGGTGAAAGCCGCAGGTAGCACAGAACTGATCGAAATGGCGGTACGTGGGGAGGCCTATGACCAGCAGTGGACGTTTTTCGACTGACATTTTGATGATGTGAAGACTACACTGATTGTAGTTGTAGCCAGAGAGAGAGAGTTGTAGCCGTTGTGGGCAGAGGCTCTCTTCATAAAGCAAATGAGTGAATTCTTTTGCCCCATCTCGTGACGATGAACCCCATGCATTAATCCACCCACTATCTGACAATTTTCGTTCATCATCAGTCAATCATAGCAAAGAAATGAAAGCCACATTGGTGCTTGCAGGCATCGAACCAGCAGACTTTATGCTCAAAGACCTTATCCTTCGGGGCATGTTCATACAGACCCTAAAGAATGGCACCTAGCGTTGCCTGACTGTTCACTGGAGTGGATAGGAGAGGAGCGGACCGGAGCTGTGCCAATAACCAATGGAATTGCATAAAATCTACGCTCCACGTCATTAGACCGTCATTTGCGAACTAGTTTTAGTAGTAGTATAAAAATTAATACAAAACATGTCTATTGCCTGAAAAATTTCTTGGATTTCTGAACTGATCTCCCGCCGCCGCCGTCCGCTGAAATTACTCATCGCGTGAACTCAGCCTAGCTCCGCACAGAACAGCGCTCCGCTCCGCTACCTCGCTCTGCGTCAATTGGACAGACAGCCTTTGGCACCTTTCCCATTAGCTAGTAGCGAGCAGAGCTAGCAATTAAAAAAAAACGAGTAAGCGAGACGTGAATGTGCGACGGTATCGAGCGATTAGGCTGCGGTTCCACTCATGCGGAGCGGAACAGAGCGGAGACGAGCTGTGCCGCGATTGACCAATCACATGGCTTGAAATCCACATCTCTACTCCACTCCGCATCAAAGGAAACAGCATTGGCGGAGAGGAGCGGAATTATTTAAAATATCGGGAAAACAGGCTAAGGCTAGCGCCGAGAGAGGAGCGGCGCGGAGCGGAGAGGGGCGGGGCGGGGCAGTGTGGAGCAGAGGGGTAATTGCGGAACTTTTTATCGGTAGGAATTGGTTTAACATTCATAGTTAAACAACATTCATTGCGTTATTTACGTTGCTGAGCCGACAATTTATTCGAACAAATGACGCAATGGTTTAGAAATAATCTGCAATACCATTCAGATTCTGATAAATTGTGCGCTTCGCAATTAGGGTGCTGCTCCGCTCTACCCAGCTCCGCTCCGCTCCACCCCGCTCCGCTTCAGTGGAAACACCTACCTCTTTTCACAGCTCAGCCCCGCTCCGCACCGCTCCACTCCACCTCAGTGGAACCGCAGCCTTACTCGCTGGTATATGTACTAAGCGTGAGTGTCTCAGCGAGTGTTCTCAACATCAAGCGAGCGTCGCTACTGAGCGCGGACTCTAATCCCAGTTTTATATATGATGCTTTTTGTACTCCTCTACTCTTTGGTATCCATTTTCGCTGCGACAAACGAGTATTCGCCGGTGTTGTGAATTGCCAGCAATCATCTATGAATATCCCTTTTACTTACACTGGACCTACAATCTTTTGTACGCATTCTGAGCGAGAAAATCGTTGAGAGGTAGTCGTTTTTTACTTGGCGATGCTTCAGGTGCTTTCATCATCATCATTTCAGCCGGAAGACGTCCTCTGCTGGACGTAGGCCTCCCTTAATTTGGGAGGATTTGCCATAATCGCCATGCTTGGCAAGAGGATTGGTGATCGCAGCATGGTGGTAAAAGGGATAGACAACGCTACTGCCCATTCCCTAGTAAGTCCCTAGTCGCCTCTTGTGACACCCATAGAAAGAAATGGGATGGTGCTATTCCGTCACCACACGGTTCAGGTCCTCTACTACACTCGAGAGCAATGAATCCGGGTCACTTAAAGAATGTTAAAAATCTCGGAAACTAAAAATGATAGGTTAATGCAATAAATTGTATTTAATAGACAATGTAATACTCCTTAAATGAAAGTAAAAAAATATGAGTCACCATACATTTTATTAACACAAAATTACATAAAGAAAAAAACTGCTGATCTCTCCTTAAAACAAAAATAGGAAACATGAAATTTTTGAACTTTATTACGATTTTCTTGAATTTTAATACTTCGTATTGCCTCCTCGTGCTTCCATTACTGCGTTTACGCGGCATGCTGTACACCAAGTTCCTTATACGATTTTGGGGAATATTCTCCCATTCCTCTGTGAGAGCAATTTTGAGCTCACGAAGCGTGATTGGGGGAGGGTTTCGTTGTTTTACGCATCTGCCTAGCTCGTCCCAAGCATGCTCGATCGGGTTGATATCCGGGCTGCGCGCTGGCCACTCCATACGAGTAATGTTCATCTCTTGAAGGTAGTCATTCACAATCCTACCTGTATGAGGTCGGGCATTGTCATGCATAAATATAGCATCCTCACCTAAATTGACCATAAATGGACCAACGTGATCATTGAGGATTTCTTCCACATATCTTACGCTAGTTAAAGAGCCGTTTTCTATGATCACCAGCTCTGTGCGACTTTCAGAAGAAATTCCGGCCCACACAAGTACAGACCCACCACCGTAGGCTACTTTTTCTTCGATGCATGCTTGCTTGAATCTTTCCCCTGGTCTTCGATACACTCTGTGTCTTCCATCGTGCTTGTAGAGCATAAATTTTGATTCGTCGGAGAACATAACTTTTGACCAATCTTCAATACTCCAATTTACGTGGCTCTGGGCATATCTTAGTCTTGAAATACGATGCCCACGCTCCAGTTTAGGGCCGTTTGCAGGTCTAAGGGGTTTTAAGTTAGATTCAGCAAGCCGACGTCTTACTGTCCATGCACTTGGGTTACTTCCTCCGAGGCGTCGAAACTGATTTGTGAGTTCAGTTCCTGTGAGAAAGCGATTTCGAAGCATGGTGTTCACCAAGTATCGGTCTTCTCGTGCTGTGGTACACCTGGTTCTGCCCGTTCCTGGTCTGCGTAGGTTAGAACCAGTTTCTTCGTAACGTCGGAGAACTCTTTGTACTGTTGACAGCGACACACCGACAGTCCTGGCTGTATCGCGCTGACTCCGGCCGGTTTCCAGCATTGTAAGTATTCTGGTGCATTCTTCAGGCGTAAGCGACATAATTTCAGCTTGAATAATGAATATAGAGCACTATCAACATGGTTTATGTACCCACATAAATGACAGATTACAAACAAAAGCAAAACCAAATGCTGTAATTTCGTAGTTCCATCTTCGAAAGTGGCCCTTTTTCAAATTTGATTTTTTTATAATATAACTTTACAATAACTAAGAAGTTTTAATACCTTCATTTAAGGAGTATTACATTGTCTATTAAATACAATTTATTGCATTAACCTAGCATTTTTAGTTTCCGAGATTTTTAGGATTCTTTAAGTGACCCGGATTCATTGCTCTCGAGTGTAGTTATATAAATAATGCTCTTTGGGTGCCTTAAAATATCAACCTATACGTATCGCTTAGAATTATAGTAACACAATTAGTAGGAATATTTTATTTATTATTTTTTATCAATAAAAGCTATAATCCACTGCAGGCTAGTAAACCCCGTTAACTACTAAAAAGCAACTAGAAATAAAAAATGTACAACAAATTAAAAGTATGTCTAAAAGTAACTATAAAACTTATAGTACGTTTAAAAGTATCTACAAAAGTAAGTTAAAAAGTAATTATAAAACATCTTAAATAAAATAACAATGTAGTAATATTGAAAGTCAAAAATACTTGTATAAAACTTAAAGTTACTCAGGTTGTTACAACCTGGAGTGAATAATTCCTATTTTCAGCCTTAAGTTTCGATAAAAGACTTATTAAGTCCAAGCCGCTTATCGGTATGACCAGTTTTTTTACTCTTCCGCTGCTGGGGCTGGTCTTAGTTTTCTCTTCATTGACCATGGGTTGCCTTATGGTTGGTTCATCCGTTTCATCTAATATCTCAGTCTCAGTCACATCTTCAGTGGTACTTGAATTTGTGGGAAAACTGGTGGTACTGTTAGTTTCAGAACTGTCCTCTGAGTTTTCAATTTCTTCATCATCTGTAGCCTCATCTACAGTAGTTTCTACAGAAGATTCAGTTCCGTTGAATGATTCCGAATCAGAGAATTTTGGTTGATAACCCATTACAGTTCCGTTACCAGTGTTATTTAAACGCAGATACTCGCGAAGTGCTCTTAAATCTACCATGTCAGTGATAGCAGTTGATGTTTCCCGTTCTCCGGGTCCTTGCGGTGTGTTTCTAAGAGCATCGTCTGCGGCTGCTTCATCGAATGCTGGCTCTTCCAAAGCATCTCCTTGTCTTTTACGGTGTGGCCAGCGAGGACTACCAGGATAAATATAATGACTTTTTACTGTAAACACAAAAGATTCGATTAAAATACTATTTCAGGATTCGGTTTGTGAACAAGCGAGCAAGTTAAATTAGACTGAAAGTAGCAAAAATAGGAGGTACAAAAATGTGGGGCAAGAGAGGGCCACGTGATTCAATATGGAATGGATGCACTTTTCAAATCCACGTTTTGACAACATGGGTCTTAAGAGTTTATAAACAATGTTTCTATAAGATAGAGACACAAAAATACAAATTAAACCAAATAAAATGTATAAAGTTTTCGTACTACTTTTTAAACATAACTTTTTTTAAATTTAGTATGATCAGCTCCTACAGACAAACCTGGCAAACGGTTTTATAGTGCAGTCTAAATCATAAGGCTGCTGTAAAGTTTTGTATGCGTTTAACTACCTTAAAGTAGAAGAAAAAGAATGACATACTATATTTGTACTTAGTCCTCATATCGACGAAACAGTAGTTGTATCCGAGACCGATGCCCATTCCCAAAGTAATAGTAATCGTTAACATCAAACACCAAATCAGACCGGTACACGTTAAATATAGAGTTATTCTGGAAAATAAATCTTTTATGAATCTTTAGTATTTGTTTGATGATAATGGGGCTCGAGGCTAAATAATAAAAGCCACGCCGGTCGATCACAGCCGGTTAAGCTACTTTGCCGATGTTGGTTCGTAGATGGATGGTCCCTTACATCTCCAGACCCCTCAGAAAAACGGCTGAGCGGTCCTGGTTAACTTTTGTGGATCTTTGGCAGTCGTTTTATACGGGTGGTCTTTAGAACCCAAAAAGTCTGACCTCCAGTCTTACCAAGCGATATCATATGACCCAGTAACTGGGTTGTGGCGGTCAGAGAGGCAGTCGCTGCATGTGTATATTGGTATTTAACTGCAACCCGTTTGGCTGGAAGCCGAACCCGACATAGTTTTAAAAAGACTAGGTAAATAATGATGAAAATTGTTGCGAAAGACCTGTCTACCAATAATGACAGCCCTGTCCTGAATGCAATAGGCGTCGTCATCATCATCATTTCAGCCGAAACACGTCCACTGCTGGACATAGGCCTCCTTCAATTGGGGGTAGGGAGGGGGTGCCATGATCGCCACGCTTGGCAAGCGGGTTGGCGATCGCAGTATGATGGTAAAATGCATAGAGAACGCTGCTGCCCATTCTTAGTAAGTCCCCAAGTCGACTCTTACGAAACCCACGGGAAGAAAAATGTCACCCCATTTGTTCTGAGGGTGTCGTACGAGGCGATGTTATTCTTTACGTCCCTTACTACACGAAACGGCACTAGGCGTATATTAATTATATACTATATATATCGCCACTCGTGAAGGTTATTTTACTACACTAAAGCACCACCACATACTAATCATACGTCAAATTGGGGACGCTTGTATAGTACCTATAAAAAGATTCTATCAGATTTTAACTTACTTTTCAGAATAGTACATGAGACTGGAAAGACAACTCACTATAGCCCCCATTTTGAGGAGATTTCAGTTTAACAGATGTGTTTTGAAAAGGAAGCTAGATAAGCTAAAAATTGTTGAGATATCCCGTCGGTAAGCTCAAGTTATGACAATGAATTAAAAATTAAAATTGACAATTATGACACTGAGGGAATCAAAGACAAGAACTGACAGCAAGCAAACAAGAATGATTGATTGATAGAAGATGCAGGCTGTTGCTAAAGCAAAGGGCTAAAAGCTCCATCCACTAGTTAGGCACCTTTTTTTTTCGTGGCGTAATGCTCATGCATTCTGCGCTACCACGGGAAAATAGCGCAGTTATGTGGGACTCCAACCCACTAAAACTCCACGGTGTCCTCCTACACCGCTTATGGCGGAAACACGGGAACGAAA
This sequence comes from Aporophyla nigra, assembly GCA_947507805.1. NCBI lineage: Eukaryota > Metazoa > Arthropoda > Insecta > Lepidoptera > Noctuidae > Aporophyla > Aporophyla nigra. The sequence goes on from OX382305.1 coordinate 8,062,673, forward strand.
AACTCTTCCGCGAACCCGCCGCGGCTGTCCATCGCCGGACCCACCTCTGGGTATGGGGGTACCCATTCACGGCGCGCATGAACACATAACACGCCGTGACCAACCCGGGGACCAATTAGCACATGGGTGCCAGACGACCCCTTGAATGGCACCCTTGGTCCCCCTGCGACGGGTCAGGACTGTGGCCCCGCCGCCTACCAGTTTTCGGCCGCAGGGGATCGGGAGAGTGGCCAACGCTATACCAACACTCCTCTTCCCCTGCGGCCCCACCGCGTTCGCCATCGGACGGTGGCGGTTCAGGCCGCGGAAGGTAGGGAGAGCGGCGCACCTCAATACCGGCACTCCTCTCCCACCGCAGCCTCCAACCCTCGCGATGTCGCCAAACGACACCGCGTTGATCGCTACATCGTCGGCTTCGAGCGGAAAAGCCCTGACGAGCGGCTCCTCCTCGGGTTCCTCTTAGCTTCACCGTGGGGTTCTAAACCACGGCTACTGAGCCCCCCCCCCCCCCGCCTCGTCAATGCGGGAACCCACTGGGGGGGTGCGGGAACCCACTGGGGGGGACTCGTTAGGCACCTGTCCCAACGCCGGATTAAGAAAAAGAGAATAGAGCGAGTGTTGGACGCCCCCCAACTAGATGGACCGACGACCTCAAAAAGGTGGCTGGGACAGACTGGATGCGGTAGGCGGAGGACAGGGTTATAACTAGTTTACGAGAAACGAGTGCGCAAAGGTGACGACCTATTACTTGTTGGTATGCATGTGTACCAAGCTCGACTCTCTCAGCGAGTGTTCTATTGGAGTGGAGTGAACTATTGGAGAGACAGTCAGTGTGAATATACAGCAATCAACTATTCAGTTCAATCAAACAACACGGTTCAGCCCGAGTACCTGTCTTCCCAGAGACAGTGGGATGAGCCGCTCTGCAGGTTGGTACGGAATAATCTCATTAATACGTCCACCAATACTGCAGAGCGTGCTCGCCTGCTGGCTGTGGGAGAATGGGAGTCGGGCTTATGACTTCAGGCGCTACCGTCACCTAATATAGGCACTATGTTGGGTGACTCTACTTTCCGCCTCGCTACAAGTCTGCGTCTGGGTGCTCCTTGCGTGGCTCCGCATCAGTGTCAGTGCGGTGAAGCAGTTGACCGCCTCGGACACCATGGCCTTGCTTGCAGCAAGAGCGCTGGTCGGCTGGCACGGCACGCCAGCATTAATGACATCATCCGTCGGGCTCTTGTCACCGCCGGGGTACCAGCAGTTTTAGAACCCAATGGCTTGGCACGCGACGATAGGAAGAGGCCAGATGGAATGACCATAATGCCTTGGAATTTGGGTAGGCCTTTGGTGTGTGATGCAACCTGTGTCGATACCCACGCGCCATCCCATCTTCTTAGTACGGCAGGCTGTGCTGGGGCGGCTGCTGCAGGTGCAGAAAACCTCAAACGGCGCAAATATAACAACCTTATTGGGAGTTATATGTTTGAGCCGTTTGGGGTTGAAACACTAGGGCCGTGGGGTCCGAGTGCTCATCGATTATTCCGGGATATCGCCAAGCGGTTGGCCGAATCTTCACGTGACCAGAGGGCTGGCCTATTTTTAGGTCAAAGAATCAGCATTGCCATCCAACGTGGCAACGCTGCCAGCCTTCTGGGCACTTTTCCCACCGACAGCGATGCGGACGAATTCTATTATGCCCAGTGAGCTCTTCCCTTTTTTTTGGGTTCCCTCTATCTGGCAGAAACTTGATGCTCCGAATTTTATTTGGCATAACACACTTGGCATAATCTTCTTTAAACGAATATTTGTAAGGCATAAAAAATGTTTAGCATAATCATTGTTTGGCCGAATATTTATATGTCCGACTTTACGCTGGCATACTTTTAAGATGGCAGAATTTTATTAAGCATAATTAGCTTTGGCAGACTTAACATTCCGCAGAATTTCGTTTAGCACAACATTTATTTAGAGCGACGATTATTTGCTACAATTTCACTTGGCTTACTATGCAGATGGCAGAATTTCATTTAGAATAATTTTGTTAAGCATATTGTCATTTCTATAAAATTGCATTTTAACCTTAAATTAAAATAGTGTCTCAAATAGTCAATATATGTTGTGCTACAAAAGTTATTGACATAAACGAATCGCTGCAGAACCGACTCCACGTAGTCTTGTCTGCCCTACCCCTAGAGTGTAATTTAAGCCCGCGTAGGCGCGGAGGGGCGAGGCGGCCCGCGAGCTGAGGAGCAGGTGATTTTGACGCTCGCCGCCGTGGCTGAGGCTGGCCGGCAGAGCCGGCCAGCAAGCCGAAGCTGCGGTGGTGAGCGTAAAACCATGGGACTCGCGTCGGACCGCCGGAGCCACGCACCGCCGGAGCCGTGACAGAAAACATGCATGCTACATGTTGCATGCTCGCCTGCATGCTGTGAGCTTGCTTGCATGCTGCATGCTTGTATGCATGCTGCATGCTTGCTTGCATGCTGCATGCTTGTATGCATGCTGCATGCTTACTTGCATGCTGCATGCTTGCTTGTATGCTGCATGCATGGTGTATGCTTGTTTGCATGTCTGCATGCAGCGTGCTAAATATGATTATTCTGTAATGTAAGAGATGAGCGTTTCAATTATCAAGGATATGAAATGTATGCCAAAAGATGATTCTAACTGTAAAGTTTCTGAGATATGATAGTTCTGCCTTTTAAGGACTATCGATATGAAATAATGATGATTTTCTGCGATATGATGGTTCTCCTTTTACATTATTATGGATATAAAATGTATGCCTAAAGATGATTCTGACTTATAAAATTATGCGTTGTGAATGTATGATAAATGAGTGTATGCCAAACGATTTTCTGCGTAATGAAGTTTATGCTATCCGCTGTTATGCAAAATAATATTATGACGAAAAAAATTCTGCCATAAAGGGTGGACCCTTTTTTTACCTTTATTTAATTGTACATAATGGTACCGATTCCCTTGTTCACAAACTAAACTAAATTTAAGTTCAGTGCATCTTTTTCTTTGTATTTCAATACGAAGAGGACAAAAGATAAAATTTGACAGGACTAAACTAAAATTTATCTTCTGTCCTTTCCTTAATGAAATAGAAAGAAAAAGATGCACTGAACTTAAATTTAGTTTAGTTTGTGAATAAGGGAATCGGCACCAATATATTTATTTAGGTGTTAGTTTGTATTGTATTGTTGAATAATGTAAATAAATGAATCAACTATTAATATATGTATCTCTTATACGACGTCACGCCAAATCCTGCATTACGCAAGCAGAGTTTACCGCGCTTCTAGCACATATACAAAGTCCCGTCATCAATCGACGGGCAGGTTACCCACCAGACATGACACCCGTCTAGTCGGAGGTTTCTCCCTTCTAAATAGCTAGTTGCGACCTCGTCAGCGCGCGGAGAGTAGGTACCTTATTGAGTTTGCCATTTGGCTGCGCAATTAGTCCTCATTGTTAATTTAACCGTACCGTGTGGTGCAGGACGTAAAGAATAACACCACCCCATTTCTTCCCGTGGGTGTCGTAAAAAGCGACTAAGGGACTTACTAGAGAATGGGCAGCAGCGTTCTCTATGCATTTTACCACCATACTGCGATCGCCAACCCGCCTGCCAAGCGTGGCGATTATGGCAAAGCCCCCCAAATTGGGGGAGGCCTAACTCCAGCAGTGGACGTCTTACGGCTGAAATGATGTTAATTTAAGGGTAGCAGCATCAGCCTATAACTTGCCCACTGCTGGGAATAACACAGCCCTCCTTGAAAGGGAGTGGGCCATAATCCACCACGTGGGTCCCGTGCGAGTTGATAGATGTCACATGTATTCAATGTTTTGGTTCAAGGATATGCCGGATTCCTGACTATGTGTTATTCACCATTTTGAGAGCAGTGGTGATGATATAATTTACAAAATGTAAAGCGCCTCTCTAGGTTGAACGTGAACCTACATCCTACGACTCGGTTAGTCGACTTATCTTACTGGGTCACTGCTCTATTTATATTCTGTCCCATATTTTGTGCAAAATTCAGATTTTCTATTCGCATAACTGCAGGCCAACTCGTGATTAAAAACGTTAAAAATTTTAAATAAAATAAAGTCTCATGAGCCCTCAAGCACTGTTGCTTCTAGTACTTATTTCGTTTTTTAGTAAGGTATATTCCCCATTTCAAATAACTGTTTCCAACTTTTTAAAATAAAACATCAATTTATTTATTAAAAAAAGAAAACAACAAAGTAATATACTAACTTTACTAAAACTATACACGAACTTAAAGCGTCGAAAAATTCATCCATATCGTTGTCGACTGGTAAAGTACCCAAAAGACTGGCGGGCGGCGTTACCACGTTGTATGGCAATGCTTCGCCGCTGTCCAATATAAAAACCAGCCCTTGGGTCACAGGAAGTGTCCATGTCCATCTAAATAAGCTCAGCACCGCAAACAACCATGGATAGCCACATCTTGATGTTTTTATTTATCATCTTTTGTTTTTATTTAACTGCTTTTATTAATTTATTTTTATTTTCTTTTAATTTCATTTATTGTGGACATAATCTACTCATTACAGTGATTTTAAATGAGTTGTATTGCAACATAGTTAGCTAGCGACCTCGTCAGCTGTTCATAATATTCTTGCCTGAACAACCGGCAGCAAGTTCGTCATGCTCCCGTAGATGTCACTGCTTGTGGTAGCGTCGGGGGTCAGGTTACCACCTTCCCTCAAATATGGCAAGGGGGGTAATGGCTGACCTTTGCGTTATGCTCGTGAACGGGTGCTGCTTGTGGACTGGTCGTCTTGCTGACCATGGTTTTTGTTATTGTTATTTGTATTAACTGTTATTTAATTTTACTCCGGAGGTCCTAGGTTAACTATTGTAACTTCAACTTAGCTATATGCATTAATGTATGTATATGTATCATTTGCATCGTTGTATATGTAAGCGGGCACGCCCTTTATGCCTGGAGGCTTTATTAAGGTTTTAAGTTCTGTTTAGGATTTTGTTTTATTATTTATTTCAGCTTGAGTTTAGTTTTCAATGTTTTATTGGTATGTTGGCGTGTGCTAGCTGACATATGGCGAATAATATATGTTTTGTTTTATAATATTAATAACTTACACAATATTGTATAGAAGCAAGTTCGTCTAACTTAACAGACAGCTGTGCTGCTGGGGAGTTTGTTGCGCCACTTCTTCTTCCCAGCTAAAGCACTAGGAAGTGTCGAAGGGCGGGCGTTTTGGGGGACTGTCTTATGTAACTTTGACGTTCAAAAAGTGCTGACTCTCAGCCTAGTTTGAATAAATGACTTTTGATTTTGATTGGAGCCTGTGCCACGAATGTTACAGCCATTACGACCATGACTGGCCATGGTCGCGACTCCTCAGATGACTTTCAGCCGAAAGACGTCCACTGCTGGATATAGGCATCCCCCAATTTGGAGGGGTTTTGCCATAATCACCACGCTTGGCAGGCGGGTTGAGGATCGCAGTATGATAAAATGCATAAAGAACGCTGCTGCCCAATCTCTACGACATTCAAGGGAAAACATGGGATGGTGCTATTCTTTACGTTCGGTACCACACTGACGCACTCCCATTTATTACACGGTTTATATTAGCTTCACTTGTATGTTAGTATGTTTGTTTGTAACCGACTCCTTATAGCGCGATTTTGACCCACTTTAAACGACCAGATTTCATTTAAACACTGTAGACTTATCGAAGACCGATGGCAATACTATAATTTCATAAATTTGTGCCATTATCCTTGCCAGGGTTACCAGGACAGCAAAAAAACTGTCTTCGAAAACTACGCTGACATACGTCACAAACTACGCTGACATACGTCTCAAAATTCGAAACACCCTAAAAATAAAAAATAAATAATAGTTTAAAAAAACGAAAAAACACGCTTCCATAGAAAACCAAACTAAAAAGTAGGAAATAATGGTAAAAAGCGTGGGGTGCCGGATATCAATAAAAAAAATACCTTGAAAATCACCCCACGCTATTTTCCATTATTTTCTACTTTTTAGTTTGGTTTTCTATGGAAGCGTGTTTTTTTATTCATTTGTGGTGGAAATAAATCAATGTTTTGGATAAAGGGTGCGTTCATAGTTAGTTTACTTTATTTTGCTATAGACTTGCACCGTTGCCAATTAGCACTTTTATTTACAAACCACGTTTTAAATCAAGAAAATATCTACTATTTCGTACAATCTCGTCGATTATGTAATGACATGAATATGGAAACCACCTTTTAATAAAAAAAATAAAATGTATATTCTTTATCAAAATAAAATGTACATATACTGTATCAAAAGGAAAATCCATATAAAAACGTCGATAAAATTGTTCGGTCGACTGATCACGTGATCAGTTCTAATGTGACATTGCGGTTGCGACCCCTCAGTTTTGACAGCAAAGAGGGGAAATCAATCTCGTCGTTTAATGGGATAGCCATCGTTTGCTTGATGGCAGGCATGGGAGCCATCCGCCGTGGTTCTGTTGACGTGGGCATATTTCGTCTGTAGCCCGACGTAACTTCTGTTCGCAAAACACCTGGAGGTTTCGAAGATCCACCAGGGCTCTCTGAAAATCAAAACCTGGTTACCGTCTGAGGAATCCTACTGATATTTGTCATTCGTTCATTCATTCATGAGTTTGAACTTATTTAACTATTTCGTTATTTTCGGTGATTTTATTACTTATCATTTGGCATGGAAAGAGTTAGAATTTAAAACTTTAATTGTTGCTATCTATCTTATAATCCGTTTCTTCCAAATGTTGCCAACATAAGCTCAAATTCTGTTTACTCACTATGAATAGCTTGAAGCCATAATCTTCTAATTTTAGGATCATTCAGAAAATGGTTATCTTAGATTTCTGGGAATACCTATAACAACGAATCGTATTCGTGAAAATAAAATAAAAACTTCTCGCATTGTAACCTGTAGCTTGTTTTGGGACCATGCTAGACAGCGTCATTTTAACAGTTGCCTTATCATTATTGTTGTCATAGTCGGTGCAGGTCATTGGCCGTGGTCATGATCGTGTAGTTGGCGAAGTCCCTAAGGCCAGATACCAGTTTAGCACCCTAATATAGAAACAATACAGCCATACCTGTCATGACTTTCAGTTCAACGAAGCAGTAGTTGTAGCCTAGACCAACGCCAACTGCTAGGAACATAGTCAGTGTGATCACTAAACATACAACCACGGCTGTCATGGCGAGAAATGATGCCAATCTGAAATTACATTTCTGCTGCAGAACATAGATCTCTTTTACATTTTGAAGCATTGCAATGTACAATTTTACTGCTTTTATCATCATTATGGTAGAACCAGCTCCAAGGCAGACAAAATCTAGTTATTTTATGAGCAATACCACCCGTGCGGCACAAAAGATTTCCCATCGGAAAAAAAAGGATGAAAAGGGGAGGCGAAAGCCCATCTGTTAAATAAAGGATTTTCATCTTCTATTTAAACTATTTAGGGGTTGAATTACCAAAGTACCTTCCGTGGTGTTCACTTTCGTAATGAACTCTTGTTCAAAATTTGATCCTTCTAGACCTAACAGTGAACACTGTGCGTTATCTGTCTATGAATGAATTTGAAAAAAATATTACGAAGATAATTCGTTTAGTGTCGATGGCTATAAGAGTAGAGGGAGACCAAAGAAACGATGGATGGGCTGCGTGAATTACGATATGGATAGAAAGGGTGTGACTTCTGAGATGACGACTAATAGAGAAGTGTGGAAGGCCCCACATAAATTTGAATAAGAGCAGGAGAATGAGGTATTACGGAGATAATTATTTAGATTCTTAAGGGTAACATGAAGTGATGCTGCATTCAAGATGCGTAGTACGAGACATCCCTGGAACTCGCGTTCTACGCAGCCGCTACTACTGGGCGCAAAAGCTTCGATCAAGAAGACAATTTATCCGAACGGCCGGCCGTCCCACCAGTTGTCAGCCAGTTTCTTTATGACCGTAGCTATGTACCTAGGCCTTCTCTTACTTACTAGCACAGCAGGAAATTTATACGTCACTATCGGCCCACGTATTTGGATTAAAGCTACAAGTAGATTTTGTCAGCGTCTTACGCGACGCACGCGCAATTCTCCTGCACCGTTTTGCCCTGCTTTTTCGTCGGTTTTTGACCGTACACGGAGCATATAATGATTACAGCGTGTACGATGCTTACAAATGTTCGTTTAAGGCTGGCGAGACGATCGCCAATATTGGTTTCGCTTTCAAATCCAATGTCACTTACTCTAATACTACGCCTTGCAATACAGAAATAGACATAGAAGAGCCGCAAGACTATTATAGTTTTACTTGGATGGCCCATGATGATACACTTTCTAGATGGATTTCGTTATTCGGTACATGCTCCTGACCTCTAAATAAGCCGAGAGAAGAAAAGAGAAGAGGAAGAGAATTCAGAGAAGGCTTCAACGATTACAAAAATTACTTACTTTTCGAAGATATACGCTAAGTTGCTCGCGCATGTTCCTATCTCTGTACAACTTCCACAACCGCAACACATATTGAAAAGCAATAAAAAAAATATATTAAAAAAATAATAAATAAAATACAAAAAATGTATAAACTTCAATAAAGTTTGAAGTGATAAAAAGGACAGAGTATACAGAAGAAACAATAGACATCGTTATAGAGTTTTAGGACAAAGAAGTTCTTAGTTTATACAGGAAAAATTTTTAACCAGTGCGCAATTTTTTTTTTGTGGTACAGTATCAGTAATAGAACACATTTTAATTATTTTTCCATTTTTTTTTTTTTAATTTTTATCCGACTTGAAGGCAATAAAATGTTTACACCCTACATATCACACATACATCGTAATATGATTCGACCATAGCGCGTGGCACAACGTGATTCACGCGGCGGTGGGTGTTGCAGCGACAGTCTGTGCACGCATGCGCTGTCGGGACGGCGCACAGTGGGCCCATACTGAAAATTAGTGGACTTAGGCAACAAAGTTACCATATCGATGCGATTTTTTTTTATATGACGTGTTATAATATTCCTGACAACTTTTATTCTTATAAAATTTCTTCTAAACTTGATATTTTGTTTTGAAAAAAATTTATTCGATTTTTTTGAATGGAGCGAATCACGTTTAATTTTTTTTCTTCAATTGTACTAATATGTTGGGTGTGTGGCGTGAGTATATGATAGCTAGGGTCATTCTCTATCCACGAAAAAAAAATCAGCGCCGGCCATCTGCGGCAGCGCATCACAATCATTCGGTAAAAAAAAAATAATTTGGAAGAATTTTTTTGTCATTTAAAATAAATTCAAAGCATATTTTTTGTCTCATTTGGCTGTTTTCACCTTCTTTTTAGTTAAATAAATAGTTTTAATAGCGCATACGTACTTAGAACTAGTAATTCTGGTAGAGATTTAGTTATTATTGCATGTTATCGGTACAAATGAGTCATCAATCACAATGCAGGTGCTCTGCATTGTGATTGATGACTCATTTGTTTGTGCGCGCATAACTAATGAGTCATCGAAAAATGCTCGTCTCTGATTGGCTGTGTTATTTTTTAACTGCACGTTATCTATTGTTGAATAAATATATCGTAATGTTTCAGGTTATACTAATTTTGTTAATGATAGGTGAAATAATTTAAATTTGTACGGGCAAGTCGTTGATAATTATCTACATAATCAACTGTATGTATATTATTATAGTATAAGTTATCGTACGTATGATCAATATGAAACTGTGAAGTAATTGTAGCCCTGAAAAGGGCTGTTTGTCATATTCCTAACCCTGATGGGCTTTTGTGGGAATCATTTAGAGCCGGATCACATTATTTCTTGTTCCAGAAGTGCTAGTGGGTCCGGCAAATTATCGGACTCTGCTATGAGGCATTCTTCTTCCTCCATAATTTCACTGTCACAGGGAGGCTCAGTAGTCTGTAACAACTGAGTTGCTTCAGGCAACAACTCATTATGAACCTGTTTCATTATTTTAGGCCTTATGTAGGATATGTGGGGATCAGAGCTTATTAGAAGTCCATGGAGGATGTCTTCGTTTGTTGCTATTCTCCCCGTTTTCCGAGTGTGCCTGTCCCTGACGTTTCTGAAGTCCTTATTACGGGCTTCCGAAGCTTCTTCAGATAAGGTACCTAAAACGAATAAGTACATACATTTTAATTTCAAAACGCAATCGAGTCAAATAATACATCAAACTATATTTATTTTTTACTTACCGATTGGCAAAACACCAAAGTGGTTACAGATGTCTGCACCGTGCATTAGAAGTTTATGTACACTAACTGGCATGTAGTACCACGAATAGTGTTGCACGTACACATCAGCTGTTTCTCTATAGTATCTTCTAAATTTTTTACAGTCAATGTTTTTGCCTGATGATATGGCTTGTAGAATAACGGAAAATCTGAAAATCAGATTTTCGTCAATTCCCGTTATTCTGGAAGATCTTTTGTAATCTTGCAAAAAGCGCCTCGCTGTATTCCCGTCGTTTGTAGTTCCAAAACCCTAAAATGAGAAAACAATACTGTAATATACAATACATAGAGATATAATTCACAAACAACATAAAGAGAGCGAAAATTAAATACATACCTGTTTGACTATATCAATCAGCATTCCAGTTTCCTCACGAAACTCTTGCTGTGTGGTATTTTTTTTAGCTTGTTTCAAAGCCTTATGTTCGCCGCGAGCAGTCCATCGTTGAAAATCCAGATTATAAGATATATGGAGAAGACATTCCATACACCGAATCTTCATATGCAGTGAAGAAATTCCTTGTTTGTAAATTTCTTCACGAAGTGGTTTAGAAGTCAAAGCGTCTAAATTATTCATCTCACTCGGTTTTGCCAAGCAAATGGGACACGTTGCATATGATGGTACTCCAGCAATAATATTGGCCACTTTTCCATCAATCATGGTCATATACAATTCATGTGATACAATAATATTTCCACACTGTGTAGATATTCGTTCATCAATTTGTTTTTTCATCTCAGACTCTTCAGACTTTATAAAGTCAGCTGTCTCCGAAGTGAAAGTGAACTTCACTGGTCGACAGTACAGAGTTGAGCAAGGTGTGGGGTTCTCCCAAACTAGATTTTCATTCCCAGATGATGGCCTAGTAGACACTAGCCGAAGAGGGACGATGCTTATCATGACTACTGATGAATCATCGAACTCTGTAGCTGTGTTTGACGTTTTCTGTTTATAGTTACTCTGCGACGAAGAACCATCAAGTCCCCATTTCCAGGTCAACTTGAGTTCTTCATTTTGAGACCTATCAACAGTATTTATATCAAGTAATATCCTCTCCACAGTGTGGTCCAATAGCGCTTGCAATTTAATGTGAGCTCCGTTTTCGGTAATCTCCATACTCTCTTGTGGTGGGTAACATCTTTTCGTGGCATTTACAAGCTTTGGATAAGATGGAAAGGCAGCACAGTTTTCTTCTTTCAGAAATTGTCGAAGAGCTAAGTACTTCCATTTTGAGAGCGCAACTGATGTATAAAGAGCTAAACACTTATCTTCAGAGACAGTACTTAAGCTCTGCTTTTTGAATAGTATCTTTTCTACTTCGGATAGCGCATCTGGATTACTGGAAAGGTATTCGACCACTTTTGCCAGATTCGTTTTGCCGTTGTCTTTCAATTTTGTTATGTACCAGTGCTGCAACTCTTCCTCGGAATTTTCTTCTACTATGGAAGTAGAACGTCTTTTCTTTTGCTTATTACTTAACTCTTCGAACGGTTTTCTGTGCTCCTTTTCTGTAGATGTTCCCGCTTCCGCAGTACATACTGCAAGAGTAGGAACATGGCAATCTATATCAACAAGCTCAGATAAGGCTGCGTCCGAAAAGCCCATCACACTTCTCAGATCAACACTGTCACAAACAGGCCAGTTGATATTTTTTTCCAACCACTTGCGATTAATTACACGATTCATAAAAGTTTTTTGATTTCTACTTGACTCTATCCACTTTTTATTTAAATTTACACAAAAAAGTCGACAGAACTCCTTGATTCGGTTCTTGTCTTCTTCAGAAACTTCGGTAGTCAAGACAGAAATGATACTTTCATACAGAAACATATGATTTTTCAGATCACCGCCACTTCTTAATTTCACAAAAAGATCTAGGTTGGTACAAAATCCAGCCATAGTTCTAATGTAAATATAAAAATACTAGTATTTCACTGTGTTCACAAACAAGCGACAAGAGCGAAACTAGATGGACTTAATGAATGTCTTTATATTTATAGTTAGTGTTAATTACTCAAGTAGTGGACATAACAGTGAGTGAAAATTATTCAGCCAATCAGAGACGAGCATTTTTCGATGACTCATTAGTTATGCGCTTAGCCGAGTGCACAAACAAATGAGTCATCAATCACAATGCAGGTGCTACCGATAACATGCAATAATAACTAAATCTCTACCATAATTACTAGTTATAAGTACGTATGTGCTATTAAAACTATTTATTTAACTAAAAAGAAGGTGAAAACAGCCAAATGAGACAAAAAATATGTTTTGAATTTATTTTAAATGACAAAAAAATTCTTCCAAATCATTTTTTTTTTACCGAATGATTACTCGCGCTGCCGCAGATGGCCGGCGCTGATTTTTTTTTCATGGATAGAGAATGATTCTAGCTATCATATACTCACGCCACACACTCAACATATTAGTACAATTGAAGAAAAAAAATTAAACGTGATTCGCTCCATACAAAAAAATCTAATTAATTTTTTTCAAGACAAACTATCAACTTTAGAAGAAATTTTATAAGAATAAAAGTTGTCAGGAATAATATAACACGTCATATAAAAAAAAATCGCATCGATATAGGAACTTTGTTGCCTAAGTCCACTAATTTTCAGTATGGGTCCACTGTGCGGCGGCGTGTCTAACATTTTCCCGCGCAGCGCCGCGCCGAACGTGCCGTAACTCGTAGGTCACGAAGTCAGACTACCCCAACCGTGAGTTTTATGAGATGGTGCGAGTGTGCTTATTAAGTGGTGAAAATTTACGAGTAGGGCGCAGGATATATGCAAGGGAGAGCAGACGTCGTATGCAAGCTCTGGGATCCGTAACCCCACCGTACCTAATGGAAGGACCATTTTAGCACCCACTCAAAGGCTGCTTGATCATAGGTCATTCAGGACCCCGAATCATACACAAGGATCTGGCAGATCTCGACTGGGGGTTGAAGTCGAAGAAACCATTTTTGATTTCTTTGAGCGACATTCAATTTCCACGAAACGGCACGTCACGTCGCTTCGGTGTGAGCCAGCACGCAATAAGATCAACAACAACGATTAAAGTACAACGATAAGCAATTCGTTTTAATATTTTTTTGAACGAATAGGTTATTTTTGATTGTACATTACTGTAACCTTAATTTAATTGATCATAATTATTTATTTTCTGCATTTTATGGTCCTACGCCCATGAAAGTATGAAGGAAAAATTGGTATTACTCTTCTAATAACTTCAGGTCACGGCCTAAACTTGAAAAAGTCTAGTTCGAGCCTGATAATAATAGCGGTGCGTATTTCCATTCTGTACAAGGCCAAAACGCAACCATAGGAATCTGCTCGCGTATATTTTGTAATGCATTTTTTAAACTTGTGATTACAATGTATACACGAATTTTGCGTACTACTCGTATATAGTTTGTAACGTAGACGCGCACGTGCATCTTTCCAATTTATACAAGGCCAGAATGCCATCATAGGAATTTGGTAGGACTTCTGATTGCCGGGCTTCGATTTAAGGGGTGTTACGGGAGGAGGGGGGAGGTGCCTCTCCTGTGAAGGAAAAGTTTCGAACCCCCCCCATTTTTGAGAAATTTGTTTGTTAATATTCTAACCTAACTTTCGAATTTTCGTGTATCGATATCGATTTAAAGGCCGGAACAGGTGTAGTGTTGACGAATAAAATGAAGGAGAAGTAGCAACGCTCGACACGACACTTCGCTGACAGGGCTCGTCAACAGAATCAAGGCGTTTCCATAGGAGGTCACAGTTTTAACTTAACCTAACCTCCCCAAACCATGTCGTTTCTGGCACTCGCCGGCCGTTGCCGCGGCACCGCTCGCTTCGCTCGCTCGGCTCGTGCGTAGGAGGTCGCAGTTTTAACCTAACCTAACCTAAACTCCCCAAACCATGTCGTTTCTGACACTCGCCGGCCGCTCGTCTATACCTACAGGTTTAGTTTGCATGCGGAGTAGCACTGTATATTATGGAACAATTTAGTTACTTTGGGCACTACAAAGTATACACGAGTATTTGCGTACTACTCTTGTATAGATTGGAAGACCTTGATTAAAAAGTGATTTCCAATCTATACGCGACTAGTTTCACACCCTTGCGTTCTAGCCTTGTACAGATTGGAAATACGCAATAGCGGTCAATAACCCGATTCGAACTGGATACACGGAATTGAGTGAGCGGTCAGCTGACGGCTGCCGCGCGGCGGTGAGTTTCCATAAAACAAGTTTCAAAGTAAAAATTTTTGTTAAAAATAACAAAAAATTTTTGTACTAAGATATATGAAAAAAAAAATTGCATGGTTATTATAATTCGTTTAAGTGTAATTTGTTAAAATTTGTGAACTGGTTAAAAACTTATCCTGTATATATTACGGAATACAAATAAATACCTTCTTCTCGTAATAATTATATATTTGAATATCACACATTAAAAAACCCCGTTTTCTTATTCAACACTAATATTTTATATTTTCGCATCGCTGCCAGTGCGGTGAAGCTGACGATTTGGGACACCATGGCCGATCTTGCAGTAAAAGCGCAGGTGGGATAGCTCGTCACTCCAGAATTAATGGCTTGGCACGCTACGATGGGAACAAACGAAACGATGGAATGACCATTTTATTTTTAAATGTGTTAAAATTGAATTGAATTGTAAATTCATGTGTCTGTGTGTGTTCTTGTCCGATTATGACTCTATGTTACTTGAAATAAATTGTTCATATATCATTATTATAATGCTCTGGAAGTAAGGTAGGCCTTTGTTGTAAGATGCAACACGTGTCCCCTTCCGCCATCCCATCTTACTAGTATGACGAGGTGTTCTAGGGCAGCTGTTGCAGGTGCGGAAAAATATTCACAATCTTATTAGAAGTTATATATTCTAGACGTATGGGGTTCAAACACTAGGGCCATGATGGGGTCCTATTGCCCACATGGTTTATCGAGACCGATAATTAAGCGGTTTGTCAACTCTTCACATGACCGGAGAACTGGCCTATTTTTTGGTCAAAGAATCAGCATCGCCATACAACGTAGCAATGCTGCCTTTTGGGTACTTTGCGGACGATTTTTTTGATGGCGTTTGATTCTTTTCTTTCTTTTTTATATGCATGTAAATATGTATATACGAACTTATTGTTCTAAGTATGTATGTTAACCTATAAACAAAAATTAAGTCATAATATTTTTTTTCTCAAAACACTGGCCACTTCAAGTTTTCTAACTTGAAAGACATACACGATAACAAATTCTTCATGTCATTGTTCTATGTTACATTATTTATATTTTTATAATATTTTTACATAATTTTATATACCACTTCTCGCTATGATGGGCTACACTGTATTGGAGATGGACAATATGCCAGAAGTACTAAAAAAGTTAGTAAAATTGTGTATTAATTAAAGAATTTATTTATCATATTACAAACTTAACTCATCATACTATGATCAATCTTACGATAATCGTCCACTACTGGAGAGAAGCCTTAATATAGTTTTCAACAAAATTATTACGCCTTGAACAAAGAGCTAACCGCAAATGGAGCGGAAAGCTGTGAGTCAAAGGGAAACTACTTTTTGAATTGTTTTCCATTCGATTTAGATTTTTGCACTCGACAGGGTAAAGTTTATTTTCTTCTGACCGTCGGAAAATATTGAATTATAAAATAAATTGTATTAAGTTTTCGCAGGATATCGATACTGAAGTAGTCTTCCAAGAAGAAAAGTAGTTTTCATGAAATCTTTAAAATACATAGTAATTATTGTCAAGCATCGCCACAATGACCGGGCCTAGGCATTCCACATCCAGCGGATTCTTACGATATTAACCAGGCTCTAATTCAGCTTTGTGGGCAAACTGACGAATACTTTAAGAAAAAGAACAATTAGTTTCGTGAGACAAATTGATTTTTGGACCGTTTCAAAATAATTATAAGTGACAGGCTGAAGAATGATGTTATAAGGCAACGGTGCAGTTTAAAAGAAGATGTAGTGAATGCAAAAATAAAAGAGTATGCTTAGTTTGGTTTTGTTGAGAGGATGAATGAAATGAGACTAACAAAGCAGATGTGAGTGGAAACACCGACAGAAGACGCCCTCGGAGGAATTATATTGACCTTATTGGTAATGCTCTTCAGGAAGGTCACTGTCAGTTACGCAATTACCCCTCTGGTAATACAAAAGTAAAATATATTCCGGACACCCAAAACAGTCAGTCCGATTACCAATATTCTTGAATAGCTTTTATGACGATGGTATCGATGTGAGCTACTTTCGTACCGCTCAACAGTAAAAGACTTTTCTCAATTCGAAAATGTGAAAAACAAGAGCGAACATGCATCTTCTGGGCACGCTCGTTCCATCATCCACCGCTTTCCAACTGGCGTGATCCTGGTCAAGAGCAGGCCCATTCAGCACTAAAAAATGTGTCCCTTATATGCCAGGACTTTTTAATTGAAGTTTCCATTTTCAATTTTCAGTAAGCCTCGCTGGGTGACCTGTGCTGCGATTGCAGTCGCCATAATTTCCATCACTGCGACTGCGGTGGCAGTTGGTGCGTTCATTGGCTATACATACTGCTACATCGAACACCGGTCTATGGCAGGTATGACTAGCACCTGTTCTTAGAAATTTGCTGCAAATCCTCTGTATATATCATTTCACATTATGTACTCAAAAATGTCTTCTAACTTTGCACTAAGGAAGTAATTTTTTCCTGTGAATGTCGTAAAAGGTGACTAAGACACTTTTACCACCATATTGCGATCACCAACCCGGCTGCCAAACGTGGCGATTATGGCTAAGACGTTAGGGTTTATGTTCATCAGTGTCTTTTGATCTTTCAATATTTTGGCCGAAATGATGATGATGAAGGAAGGAAGGTCAAAAAAACGAAATCTTCTTTTTTTCACTGTTTATCTGTATTATTTCGATATGTTTAAGATCTGATAAGCTTTGCAGGGTCAAAGTGGCCAGAGATTGCACAAGACAGGCAGGGAGGTTTCGAAGGAAAAATGGTCGTTCTTTGCCTAGCAGTGGGACACAATATAGGCTAACCATAAAATATATGTATATAATTTTGGACATACAGTAACATGAGTGTTCGGTTAGAATGTTAGATACCAATCCGAAAGACCAAATTAAATTAAAGGCACATGACAATTTCTGCCTTTGTTCACATGGTAAGAGCCCCTAGGCTAAACATTGCAGGGCTATCTGGGCGGAAGTAATATAGTTTTCAACAAAATTATTACGCCTTGAACAAAGAGCTAACCGCAAATGGAGCGGAAAGCTGTGAGTCAAAGGGAAACTACTTTTTGAATTGTTTTCCATTCGATTTAGATTTTTGCACTCGACAGGGTAAAGTTTATTTTCTTCTGACCGTCGGAAAATATTGAATTATAAAATAAATTGTATTAAGTTTTCGCAGGATATCGATACTGAAGTAGTCTTCCAAGAAGAAAAGTAGTTTTCATGAAATCTTTAAAATACATAGTAATTATTGTGTTGTTGTTGTACATACAATATTTCACTGAAACAATAAGCTGTCTTTGTCATATTTTCAATTATTATTATTTTGTTACAAGCTTTATATAAACAGTAATGCATTTTTTGTGATTTCTTTGCGTCAGCATACGATCACCAATACGCGCACAGCTCATTAATTCGCGAATATTAAAGCAATGCTTTGGGACCAGTTTTTGCTACGATGTTTCTGGCAGGCTTTTAAATTTCTCAAAACAAAAACGGACTCAAGTGAATTTAAGTTTGTAGCTTATGTGCTTGTCGGCAGCAATATTATTTAACAACTGCGAGAGACGGCGACTAGATGGCGCTAGTGGAACGTGCACCGGAAGCATCATAGACAAACCTTCACTCTTTCGATCATTTGACGTAATGTACAGTTCAGTAAAATATCGTAACTACCCTCGGCCACTAGCGACCGCCTTTATAAGGAGCTGCGCTGTTGAGACGGCACGCATTTCAAACGGATGCGTCTTGGTGCACGGACCACTGTCTCTCGACAGTCAGTACTGCCCGGTTATTGGATGTGGAACACTGTGTACACAGTTAGTACTATCCTTATTGCGGTGGGTGCATGGACCACTGTCCCTGACAGTCAGTACTGCCCTATGTGACCGCCCTCACTGCCTTTATTCGTTATTTAATTCAGTTTTATTTCATTTCTACATTTCCTAGATTTAAGATAACTGATTGTTCAATTAAATTAAAATTAGTGTATTGTATTGCCATAACTGAGTTTTACTTCTGATGTCTGGACCAAACCCGACATCAGAAGTGGGATCGGATTTTCCGCCCACCTCTGGCACTTCATCATCACAAAATATGCAGGAAGATATTCCGCTACCCACAAATAGTTTAGAAGCATTTCTTTCAAAATTAACTGATGCTCTACTACCCCGGTCCAATTCAGCACCACAACCTTTCATAGCGTTAGTACCTTTTGATCCTGACGACCCCAATTCAGACATAGGGGGCTGGTGTCGGCTGTCAGACACTATAATTAAAAGCAAAAATTTGAAAGGTGTCGATTTAATCATGACATTGACCCATTGTCTTCGAGGCCGCGCAGCTACATTACTGACCAAGATACCTCCCAGTCAATATCAATGGGACGATATACAGGAGACTTTAAAAGCTCAGTTCTCTCGCCCTATGCTTATTCAGGATCACTTTGACAGTATCCTCAAATTTCAACTTAATTCTAATGAGACCCCTGCTCAGGCATGTTTACGTCTTTGGCAATTGATTGAAAATATCCCGGACGCAAGATTATCTGAAAAGGTTGTGACAGGCTTTGCCATTTCTATATTATCTCAGTGTGATGTTCAAATACGTCGTGAACTAAACTCAACTGTGGTAAATGACAAATCCCAGCTATTTCGAGTACTGCGAGGCATATCTTTGAAGAGAAAATCAGAACTGCCTGAGTCGACCGATTCTGATGTCAAACGCTCTCGTTCTACGTTTGGCTTTCGTGGCAACTGCAACATATGTGGCAGGACTGGGCATCGTGCGGCTGATTGCCGTGAAAGAAACAAATCGCTTAATCGCTCTGTAGTTGCGGATAAACGTGTCAACCAGAAGCCACAAGTGACATGTTACGCGTGCGGGGAGCCAGGCCACGTTGTGTCCACCTGCCCAACGAGGGTTGATAATACGAAGAAGGAACAAGTCGCTACTGGAAGCAAAGAAGTCAACGTGTGCTCGAGAATTGTTCGAGGTATTATGAACTGTAATAGTATGACATTTCCCTTTATTTTTGATTCCGGTTCAGAGTGTAGTTTAATTAGGAAAAGTTTTTCACACCTTGTTGTTGGACAAAGATCGCATGACTTTATCAACATGACTGGTATTGGAAAGAGTATCATTAGTAGCACAGAGCAAATCATTTGTAACATAAAAATTCAAAGCGTTGAAATTAGCGTCACTCTTCATGTAGTTCCAGATGATTGCTTGCGTGATGCTATTTTATTAGGTAGAGATATACTTGAGCGCGATATTCTTGTTGAAATTTCAGAGAGCGGTTTAACATTCAAACGGTGTGTCGAGACTAATATGTGTACCAAAACCAAACCTATTTTTGACATTGATTCAATTAATACTGACTTGACAGGATCTGACCGAATAAAACTTTTTAACATATTAACGCAATATGCAGATAATTTTATTGAAAATTTTCCAACAACTAGAATTAAAACAGGACAGTTGAAAATCGATTTAATTGATCCTCATAAAGTGGTACATAGGAGACCGTATAGGTTATCCCCTCAGGAATCTAAGATAGTTGACGAAAAAATCGAGCAATTGTTGGCGGCAAATATTATTAGGGAAAGTTCATCCCCGTTTGCAAGCCCCATCATTCTTGTAGAGAAAAAGGACGGTAGTACACGCATGTGTGTTGACTATAGGGAATTAAATAGTAATACTCAACCTAATCATTATCCTTTACCTCTGATCAGTGAACAAATTGATAAACTTAATGGTGCTCATTATTTTAGTAGTATTGATATGGCCTCTGGGTTTCACCAGCTGCCTGTACATGAAAGTTCCATAGAAAAAACTGCATTTGTTACCCCAAAAGGGCAGTTCGAATATTTGGCTATGCCCTTCGGTTTGCGCAATGCACCTTCCATTTTTCAAAAGGCTATTAATACTGCTCTACAGCCTATGAATGATGAAAGAATTCTAGTTTTCATGGATGATGTCCTTTCAATTTCCACAGATATTAATGAGGGGCTTGACCGTTTAGACAAATTACTTAAAACTCTGTCCAATGCTGGTTTCTCGTTTAATTTAAAGAAATGTTCGTTTCTGAAAGTTCAAACTGAGTACCTTGGGTATATAGTTTCAGCTGGGGAGATTAGACCAAATCCAAAAAAAATACAAGCCTTAATTAATGTTCCAACGCCAAAAACTGTCACTCATGTTAGGCAGCTCATAGGGCTGGCAACGTATTTTAGACAGTTTATTCCTAACTTTTCCCAAATAATTCGCCCTTTATATCCCTTGACAAAAGGAAAAGGCAATGTTAAGTGGACCCCTGAGCATGACCAAATACACAAAAAACTTATCCACATTTTGACGTCTGAACCAGTTTTAAAAGTTTTTGACCCTTCCTTGCCCATTGAACTCTATACCGATGCAAGTAGTGCGGGATATGGTGCAATTCTTATCCAAAAACATAATGATACCCCTCATGTAGTAGCATATTATAGTAGGAAGACCATAGATGCAGAAACGCGATATCACTCTTACGAGTTAGAGACTCTTGCGGTAGTAAAAGCAATCGAACATTTTCGTCATTATTTGCATGGACGAAAATTCACCGTATTTACCGATTGTAACTCCCTTAAAGCTTCTCACTCTAAACGTGATTTGACTCCAAGGGTTCACCGTTGGTGGGCTATATTGCAAGCTTATGATTTTGATATCGTGTACAAAGAAGGTCGAAAGATGGCTCATGCAGATTTCTTGTCTCGCAATTTGTCAAACACAAATTATTCTGAGCCCCGCAAAGTAAATTTCCTTGAATTAGATAAAGGTTGGTTAATTGTAGAACAAGAACGCGATTCAGAACTTTCTGAAATAATAGCAAAAATCCGTAATAATCAATTACCTGAAGAGATATCGCATACGTATGATTTAAGACAAGGAATATTGTATAGGAAGATAGAACGTAGAGGAGTTTCTAGTTGGCTACCTATTGTACCACGTTCTTTGGTTTGGTCCCTTATTAACCACGTTCATAATGAAATAAAACATTTAGGTTTTGACAAGACTTTAGACAAACTTTACGAATTTTATTGGTTTTCTGATATGGCTAAATTAGTCAAAAAGTTTATTAATTGCTGCGTAGTATGTAAAACTGCTAAAGGCCCTTCAGGTGCACAGCAAATGCAGTTGCATTCAATTCCTAAACATCCAGTCCCTTGGCACACAATTCACTTGGATTTAACCGGAAAACTTTCGGGCAAAAGTGATAAAAAAGAATATTGCTCAGTTTTAATAGACGCCTTTACAAAGTTTGTACTGCTGGAATATACACCGGCCTTAAGCTCTTCATACGCTGTGAGAGCAATTAAGAATGCTGTAAACTTATTTGGTGCTCCGAAGCGCATTATCGCAGATAGAGGACGTTGTTATGACTGCAATGAGTTTAAAAACTTTTGTAATAATAATGGAATAGAGCTCCATTTAATAGCAACTGGTTCTAGTAGAGCTAACGGGCAGGTTGAGAGAGTCATGCGAACTTTGAAGAGTATTCTTACTGTTATAGAATGTAATTCTAATAATGCTTGGAAGGATGAACTAGGAGAGATCCAACTTGCTCTTAATAGTACTCGTTCCAGGACCACAGGTTTTACGCCTATGGAACTGATGTTTGGCATTCAAGGTTCCTCACTTAGTCTAGCTAAAATAACTCCTAGTTCTTCTGAACCACCTATAATTAATGTTGAAACGGCTCGTTCATCCGCATCAGAAAATATTCAAAGAGTAGCTAACGCTGACACTATACGGTTTAATAAGGGAAAAGCTCGGATTAAACCTTTTGCAGTAGGTGAATTTGTTTTCGCAAAATGCGAAGCAAGACATCAAACAAAGTTAGATAATAAATTTAAGGGGCCTTATAAAATAGTCACCGTATTAGATAATGACCGTTATGAACTTAAACATATTAACGGTTCTAACAGAATTTATAAATATGCACATGAAAATTTAAGGGAAGTACCTAAAGGGCAAGAAAGTTATTTAGAAATTTGCGAAAATTATAGTGATGAAAATGATGAACGGACCGTGACGGCAGAAGATGAGCTCAGTACGTCTTTTGTGCCAGTAAATAATGATATGATCTCAGACTCGGAGGAAACTCTTACTGTAAGCTCTCGTACATTGACTGCACATGATTCAGAGGAAACACTTTCTGTAAGCTCTGGCACATTGACTGCAGATGATGCAGAGGAAACACTTTCTGTAAGTTCTCGCACCTTAAGTGTAGATAATTCCGATGCTATAATGGAATCTTTGGAATGATCAATTACTATGTGGTCTCTTCTACTTTTGTGGAAGATGGTTGTTTTAGCAAATAGAATATAAAGATCTTTCCTGTTGTTGTGGGAGATGATCTGTGATGCTCTGCAGGAATCTCACCTGCTTTAGTGGGTGACGATTCAGACCAGAATGTTTGAACTGTATTGGTGTTCTAATAAGATCTCTTGCTGTTATGAGCAATGATGTGTGAGATGCTGCAGGAATCTCGCCTGCTTTAGTGGGTGACGATTTAGACCAGCTTGTTTGAACTGTAGGGGTTTTCTGTTGTAAAGAAATACCTAGACCAGTGATATTTGCTATTAAGCTATGTAACGATGATGATGATGTGAATTAATTAGTATTATTATTATTTTTAGATGAATAAATGCACTCGAGGACGAGTGATTTGTCAGAATGGCCGTGTCGGCAGCAATATTATTTAACAACTGCGAGAGACGGCGACTAGATGGCGCTAGTGGAACGTGCACCGGAAGCATCATAGACAAACCTTCACTCTTTCGATCATTTGACGTAATGTACAGTTCAGTAAAATATCGTAACTACCCTCGGCCACTAGCGACCGCCTTTATAAGGAGCTGCGCTGTTGAGACGGCACGCATTTCAAACGGATGCGTCTTGGTGCACGGACCACTGTCTCTCGACAGTCAGTACTGCCCGGTTATTGGATGTGGAACACTGTGTACACAGTTAGTACTATCCTTATTGCGGTGGGTGCATGGACCACTGTCCCTGACAGTCAGTACTGCCCTATGTGACCGCCCTCACTGCCTTTATTCGTTATTTAATTCAGTTTTATTTCATTTCTACATTTCCTAGATTTAAGATAACTGATTGTTCAATTAAATTAAAATTAGTGTATTGTATTGCCATAACTGAGTTTTACTTCTGATGTCTGGACCAAACCCGACATGCTCAAAAATCTGTTATTTTCTTTTTTGAATGAACAGCATTATATTTGACTGACATAACTTCCAGCTAATTTGTTTCAGTATAGAATTTATTTTGGCCCAGAATTTTATTGGCTATAGAACTAAGCATGATTGCTCCAATGTTTTAGTTCCCTGCCCAAACAATGAGCAGATAACAAAAGTTGTAAAATATTAATTTAAAGTCTTAAATATTATTATATCCATATTTAACCGTAATTTATTCCACTTTTTCTATCGCGATTCTCTAATATCATCAACATCATTTCAACCGAAAGACGTCTAATGCAAGACATAGACCTCCCTAAAAGGTTGGTTGGTTGATTTGCCATAATCGCCACGCTTGGCAGGCGGGTTGGCTTCTATAACACATTCCCTGTAAAAGAGGTCTGACTCTTGTGATACAGGAAATCCTAGGACAAGAATTTGGGCTACACAGATATTTGGGACTTTGAATCGTAAATTGAACACATTGCTATATATCTCATAAGCATAAAAATACCTAAATATGTATCGATTTGTAATATTTCAAGAGTAGGTTTTAAAAGTACTTTTTCCTTTCCACAGGCAACCAGACCCACTCGATGCACTTCCAAATCATGCAGCTGCCACCAATGATCGACAGCGCAGAGTACATGAAGAGCAACAGCAACAGAACGATAAACGGTGCTTTATCTAGCGTAATAATAACTAAGCTCCTAAACTTTGGGCAAGAACTGATCAATGATGACCTGACCATTATGCCTTGTTCCAATGACACTTCAGCCGAGATGTTCCATATAATGCTCTGAATCATGTGACAAGACAAATGTCGCATTTTGTCGAGGTGAACACAAATTCGACAAAATTCTTGATATATTTTTGTCATTTTAGAAATGGTAGCCGCTGGTCCTATTAGAGGCATCGCTTGTATAGATTTGAACTAGTAAAATTTTAAGTCAAAATCACTGGTTTTTCTTAATTAATTTCTCCTTTTTGAAAATTTATCTGAGATCCTATGGACGCAGAACTTGTCAAAAAGATCTGTGTCGGTGCGTTTTAATAGGTATCAGCGTGGTCTGACCCTAGGTTTACGTCACATAATATTTTTGTTTTTATTCAATACTGGCCTTTGCCAGCGGCTTCGCCAGCGTATTATACATACCTAAACTTTCTTCTTGAATCACTCTTTACATTGATGAAATTCGCATAAAAATCCGATGAGCAGTTTGGAGGATCTAAGCGTACAGACGCGAGAAGTGACTTTGTTTTATACTGTGTACAGAAGTTATATTTATTTCTTGCCGGAGTGCCGCCATGGGATCTGGAGGCAAAGGTCCTCGCCCACATGTGGGAGTGGCGCGAGGACGCGAAACGCCGGGGCGAAACTCCACTGCCGCGACAAATCACGGCACGGCGGGCAGAGCTCCGGCAGGATCTCATGGTGACATGGCGGGTACGATTGTCGCAACCCAGCGCTGGGCACGCCACAATTGCGGCGGTAAGTCCCCTCTTTGAAGAGTGGATTGAGGGGCGCCACGGCGTCCTCCCCTTCCGCCTGACGCAGGTTCTCACCGGGCATGGGTGCTTCGGTGGGTTCCTGTACAGAATAAAGCGGGAGGAAACGCCCGCGTGTTTCCATTGCGAGGATCGTCTGGGGGACACGGTGGAGCATACGGTGGAGGTGTGCCCTGCCTGGGCGGAGCACCGTCGTGTCCTCGTGGAGGCGATCGGCGGCGGCGACCTCTCGCGTCCGGCCCTGGTGCGAGCCATGGTACGGAGCGAGAGGGCATGGGAAGCCGTCACCTCCTTCTGCGAAGCAGTAATGCTCGCGAAGGAGGAGGCGGAGCGCGTGAGGGAGTGGCAGTCTCTGCGCCTTCACGTCCCTAGCCGCCGCAGGAGGATACGCCCCGGGCGCCGCCGGGAGTCGATAGCTGACTCACGGCCACCGTAGACGCTAGCATGCGGGCGGCGAGCAATGGGCAGCTCGCCGCCCGGTAAGGACCAGGCTCGGGTCGACGGCGCGTAGTGTTCCACGCGCGCCTCAAAGAGATGTCAGCAGCACTGAAGGGGTCTGCTAGGACCGATGCCTGCCGGGGTCGCGAGATTGTTCGAAAGAGATACGCGTGACCCTGGCACATGGGCAACTGAAGAAACACGGGTGGGTTTTAGTCAGTAAAAGTCTGAAATGCCCTCCCGCTCCGCCCAGAACGGGAGAAGTCATATGTAAGCGGGCACGCCCTTTATGCTTGGAGGCTTTAGTAAGGTTTTAAGTTCTGTTTACGATTTTGTTTCATTATTCATTTCAGCTTGAGTTTAGTTTTCAATGTTTTGTTGGTATAATGGCGTGTGCTAGCTGACATATGGCGAATAATGTATGTTTTGTTTTATTATATTAATAACTTATACAATATTGTATAGAATCAAGTTCTTCTAACTTAACAGACAGCAGTGCTGCTGGGGAGTTTGTTCCGCCACTTCTTCTTCCCAGCCAAAGCACTAGGAAGTGTCGAAGGGCGGGCGTTTTGGGGGGACTGTCTTATGTGACTTTGACGTTCAAAAAGTGCTGACTCTCAGCCTAGTTTGAATAAATGACTTTTGATTTTGATTTTGATTTTGATGATTTCCCACCCAAAAAAAAAAAGTTATATTTATTTAAAAACGTCTTTGGAAATAAGTAAAGATCGCAAAAAGCAAGTAAAATCAAAATTTTAAAATATAAAATGCAAAGTAAATTCAGTAAAACAACAGGAATATCTGGAAACGTAACAAGAATGATGGAATACCTTATCGGAACTAAAGAAAGCTCAGAGAAAAATATTTTTGATTATGGATGCTGTGCGTTGAAAATCTGTGAGCGAAAATATCGCGCTGGGATTTTATTACGTCCGTGGGCAAACTGAATCACAATTAAGTAACTAAGTACTATGAAGATGATTAAGTTTTTCCTGTGTTTCCACCAAACTTGACAATAACAGTTGACTAACCTATTTCATGTTGGTATTCCCGTTAGGATGGCTCCCCAAGCCTTGTTTCGTTATTTTATTAATTGTTATGTTTTCCTTCTATTTACTTCCTCGTCTGTCAGAGGCGGGAAACCGAAAAATGCAGATACCTAAATTTATATCAGTCAAGCATCGTAGTAAACTTGGCACCTAGATTGGATACACTAAACTTTGACCTTCAAATCAGTACCTACCAATCTACGTATTTAAGCTGTCGAGCTGTCATAAATATTTTTTTACTTTTTTTATTTTCTAGATTTTATTTTCACAGTCCATGTGGTGCTGGACGTAAAGAATAGCACCATCTCATTTCTTCCCGTGGGTGTCGGAAGAGACAACTAAGGGTCTTACTAGACAGGCGCAACAGCGTTCTCCATGCATTTCACCACCATACTGCGATTGCCAACCCGCCGACCAAGCTGGCATCCTGGCAAGCTCCCCCAAATTGGGGCCCATATCAAGGAGTGAACTTCTTTCGCCTGAAATGATGATTCTAGAACATTATTCATCTAATAATAACGAAGAAATATATACTCAATTAACCAAATGCCAAATATCAATTAAAACATTAGTAATTGACATTATCCTCATGAATTTACGCTTTTCCTACGCTGAGAGTTAATTTTGTTTTGTTATCCTTGTTGTGGTTAATTCATGAATATTCATTTTATAAGTGTTATTCTGACTAACAACACGGTGCTGCAGATCACTCGCCAGCAGGACGTCGCACGCGCATCTCAGGATGTGCAATAAATTGGATGATATCACTTTAATCTGTGTCATTCGCGAGTGCGACTACTTAGGCCGGAGCCACACATGGAACAATGCTTGGCTTGGTAGAGCAGCTCGAACTTGGTTATGGGACAGCAAGCGCCAGTGTGACCATTGCAGTGGTAACACCATGCGTTGGTTTTCTAAAGCTTTGGTTTCCTAAGATAGAGGTGGAAGGTCACACAATAAAGCGAATCCTAGGAAAGGTCGTCATGCTGACGGCACTGCGTTGGCGACAAGTGGGAGGAATATTTCGAGGCGGCAACGAGCGATTACTGCGCTGGATCGGCGCGTTCATGATGAGCTTTGGCAAAGCAAACTTTTGTATACCAGTTTTACGGAGACAAATTTTTAATTCTATAACTTACGGGGGAAGCACGAAAAATCTTTATTTTTTCCTTTTTTGCAATTGGTAGGTCAATGTCAGGCCGAATCTATATTGATGATTCTGTTAATTTATATGTGTTACGGTCACAATTATTTTTTACAATTTTAATTCAATTTTTTTTTTATATCAATTTTAATTAAATTCAGTTTTTTTAACAAATTTTTAGTTAAAATAACAGAATTATAATTAACAGAATCATCTATATTGATGATTCTGTTAATTATAATTCTGTTAATTTATATGTGTTACGGTCACAATTTGTTTTTTACCCTTTATGGTCATTTAATCCCACTGAATAGCTTTTTCATGAAATATGGCATTCAATGGGATTAAATGAACTACCACACTTGTAACGGTCGCGCATAAATGGAAGAAAAATTATATGATAAATGATTTTATTTCTGAAGAAGGTTTGTACATACAACCACTTTTTACTTGTTAATCATATAGATGAGGTCGGCGTTTCCTATCTGACTTCTCTGAGAAGAAAGGCCGAGGAAACTCAGAAGTCACAGTCTCTTTTAAAGTGCAGACATAATCTTGGTCAGATCATGTGGATTGGTATCTGAAATGGTCTTTTGAGAAAAGAACCACACAGTGGACCTGTCCAGTCAATGTATATATTTACGTATCAGTAATCATGACGCTCAACTCAGAACTTGAGGACCTCAATTGCTCCTTGCCTTAGCGCATCCAACATATATCATTAAATACCCCCAAACTCTTGTACCGTTTCTCAATGGTTTGCATAACATTGAACGCTGCCATAAACAACAATTTATCACACCAAAAATCCTACTAATATTATAAATGCGAAAGTTTGTGAGGATGGATGTATGTGTATGTTTGTTACCCTTTCACGAAAAAACCTACTAGACGGATTTGGATGAAATTTGGCACACAGATAGTTTATAACCTGGAATAACACATAGGGTGCTTTTTATCCCGGTAGTATGGTCCCGCGGGATAATTTCCGACCTCCACGCGGGCGAAGCCGCTGGCAAAAGCTAGTAATAGATATTTCCCAGCAATTATTTCTGCTCAGTGTTACTTAGTTTAATGCAGCGATGGTTATATGGTCGCTGGTTTAATGTAAAGAATGCGTAGACAACGGTTATGTGATGACTGATGAGTCTTTTCACACCCTGTATAGCAGTGTGGCTTCAACCTTACATGAGTTGAAAATCTAGACGAATTATGGCCCCCTCATACGTTCACTATCATTTGAGCTATGCTTGTTTAGCTCAGGCGCTTACCTATATTCAGGCATGTAGTTAAGCCTTATCTTATAAATCAGTTCTGTTTGGTTACGGACTGTAAGAGTAGCAACAACCCATTTCTTCACGTGAGTGTCGTAAGACGTGACTAAGGGACTTACTAGGGAATTGGTAGGAGCGTTCTCTATGCATTGTACCACCATACTGCGATCGCCAACCCGCCTGCCAAGCGTGGTGATTGTGGTAAGATTGGGGAAGTCTTTTGTCTGAAATAATGATGAATAAATGCGTTAACCTCGTCTGTAATTACATTTGGTAATCTTTACACAACTGATGACATTCAAATGATACGTAATTTTGTTAGAAAGAAACCTTTACTTTTTTTGCTCAAACGAAATTTGCCCTACGTAACACAAAAGCAGTTAACTAGACGCTTCCTTGAATGGATCATTAAGATGTTTCCTACAACTTTTTGGATGTATAGATAAATAATAAGTATCCAACATTTATTCTAATATTTCAATGCCATTTTTGCAATACCCAGAATAATCATCTTCATATTTTGTGTGTTTATCTACTGTCTTGTCGCACACATAATTATCTCGTCATCTTTCTAACGGGCATCACTCAAATACCATCTTGAGCCTGGCTTTTTCCAACCATATCCAGGTCAGCTTTCAGTCTACTCGGTTTGAATTAAATAGGTACCAGTATTTTACATGGACCGATTACTTATCTAACCTCCACAACTCGGTTACGATGCAAGACTATACCATTGACAAGACTGACTGTCGAAACTTTCGGGTTCAAATACCATCTCCTCAATCTGTTTTATATTATTAACCAACTTCAAAAAAGGAGGAGATTCTCAAAGCGGGTGCATTTTGTTATGTTTGTTACTTTAGAACTTCGATATTTATAAACTGATTTTTTTTTTAAATACTTTGGTTTAAAAGTGTATAAATTACTGAGTGATCCAGTATAAATTGTGTCAAGTTCTGACTAGTGATCTTTGAGTTAGCTTCAATAATATGTTTTGTCGTTTTTTACTTGGTTTATGTTGAGGATGTTATAATAATTTCCTGTCCCTGTAATTTACTTAGCAAGTGAAGGTTTATGAATTTGTGTGGAGTACTTAGTTACCATAACTAAAAACCGACTTCCAAAACACATACAATGCAAAACTAATTTTGATACCTACCTATCCTCGCAGTCACTTAAACACCATTCCCGACGATCTCCAACGAACTGCAGAAATCGAAGATCACGTCAAACCCCCATGTAGCTGTCAACATGACAAAATAATGGAAGTGTCCCCTGATCCCTCGTGGGTAATTGAGCGTGTTCGCTCAGAAACTCGTGTAAAAGGCTGACCGAATTGCAGTCGAGTGGAATCGACGTGTGAATGACGAGTACACCTCCGGGTAAAAGCTTTTATGCAGCTTGTGATGTATGAGGCGAATTTTATCATTTCCACTTGGAAAAGAATTTAAAAATTTTTTGGAACTTGGAGTAATACTGAAATGAAAATTGTTATCTGACTAACCAAAGGCAGCAGTGGTGGCCCCGTGGTATACGCCCCAACTTACCGAGTTGTAGGGCATGGGTTCGAACGGTGAATTTCATCACCCACCACTGCTCTCAATACGGTGAAGGAAACCGGCATGTCCTACAACCAAAATTCCAAGACAGGTGACATCTGCCAACCCGCACTGCGTTCGTGAGGTGGATGACGGCCCACTCCCTCTCACCAAGAGGAGGCCTGTGTCCGAGCACTAGGAACAATATAGGCTGCTTATTAGAACCAAAGTGGACTAACCTAATGCAGAGAGTCCAAAAGCATCAGCTTGTGCACAGCTTACTAGATACAGCTCTAAAATACAGAAACATGTGACTTAACTGCACCTGAGAGCGGTTTATGATTAATTATCTATCGTTACTAAGGGCTTGTGGCTAGGTAAAATAACAGTCGCACAAGGTTAAACTACGCTTCCCACGGTTGGTCCGTGGTGGGTAGATAACCATCTTGACATACCAAGACTTGACAACACTAGGAAAGCACGTTGGTAGATCTTTTACGAATCGTCAGAAGCTCGGAATTCTAACAACCAGCCTTACCAAGCCAAGCCAAGCCAAGCCAAGCCTTGCCTTGCTTTTTATGGAGGCAAGATAGGCAGTGGCTCCATGTAAAATATTGGTACTTAGCTACATCCGGAATCTTAGATTGCAAACCAACCCCAAAATATGTAGTTGGGCGGTGGCTAAGCAGATCTTCTTTACATAGTGTAAAAAAAGTCGCTTCCCGCGTCTGTACGCTTAGGTGTTTCAAACTACGCATCTGATTTAATTGCAATTTCATCAATCATCATCAATCGACATCAATAGACAGAGTGATTCAAGAGGAAGATTTATATGAATAATACGCGGGCAAAGCCGCTGGCAAAAACTAGTTTATAATAGATAGGTAATAATTTAGAACATTAAGAAGTTGGAAACCTTTAAAAGTCGTAATTAATTCATAAAAATTTATAAAGGCACAAGACA
This sequence comes from Aporophyla nigra, assembly GCA_947507805.1. NCBI lineage: Eukaryota > Metazoa > Arthropoda > Insecta > Lepidoptera > Noctuidae > Aporophyla > Aporophyla nigra. Next base: position 8,094,401 of record OX382305.1, read on the forward strand.
AGAGAACGCCCATGCACACCTTACACCTAGACATTACACACCATTTACATAATAGGTAAGCAAATCATAATAATTGGTTACGCAACCTCGTGCAACAGGTTGCCAGGCAACCTACTCGTGACTCAGTAGCAACCATTCGGTAATTTGTGGAGCAATTGATTAAAGGACCCGTCAGACGCTCGCTCGAGTTCCAATTAATATTGATTCAGTTATGCGGAAGAATTTAGGATACTCTGTCATTTGAGACTCTTGTATACTACACAAGTATCTTTAGTACATTAATTTGTTAATCGATCAACTTGTCTCACTAATTTTTATTAGGTTATATGTTTCTTTTTTATGGAAAGGAGCTTCTTGAGTAACTATCTACTTGTGTCTTTGAACATCGTATACTTTTATCATGTTTGTAAAACAAAACTAAATATGTGAGCACCATGTATCTATCATTTTTTATATGCCATTGCTGCATTTTTTTAAATTCTTTTTACCTACTTTAGTAAAGTAATTTTATTCTAGGTGCATCGTTTTTACATATAATTATTTAATGAATTTATCTAAAATATTGTAAAACCTGAAAAATATATCATTTATTGGTGGAATATTTCGTGTATTGATGTCATTGTCTTTATAATATTGATGCTCATTCGTATTCAGCTGTAATCTTTCATCACACAATGCAATGTTTGTTTTGTTTCTCTTTTCAAGAAATCTTGGTAACTTGGCCATTCCAATTGCAAATTAAGTCAAGCGTACCGAGAAAATCAACGTGTCTCTTGTGTTTGGTACATATTTAAGGCATCCATGCCTATTCCTGTATGTGAGTGACGCACAGATCAAAACGCTAACAGAAGGAAAAGTTGTCAAATCTATTCACCACCCTTGGTTGGCTGGTAAAGAATGTCTAAGGCATAGGTAAAGTCCGCCTTCGTACGTTTTGTGTGCGAAAATTTAAAATAAAATTAATTAAAATTAACTCAAAATTATTCAGATTCTGATTGATACTATTTTACGCAATTACTGCGCAGGAAACTTTGGCACATATGTAAGGAAGCCTATTAAGGCCTATAGCCAGCAGTGGATGGAAACAGGTCAGACCAGAATAATGATGGTGATGCTGATGGCCAGCAATAATTCATGGCAACTCGTATAAGTAGAGGTCTGGCTAACTACCAGCAGTAGTTGGGTCTATGCTGGCGGATTCGGAGAACTGGAGGCAAATGGTCTGTTTCTGTGAGACTGTGATAGTCCAGAAAGATGCAGCAGAGAAGGACCGTGAGAGGGCTGATCCCGATCGGAGAAGAAGGCGTCGGGAAGACAACCGCCTCGACACTTAAAACACCGAAACCCTGCTTGCATAATATAAGTCAGGCTGGAATTTGTGGTCACGGGCGCTGAGTGGCCTCAAGAAAGAGGGCGCACAGTGGTTACGTGTTGCCTTGCACACTTGCAGTGCTAGGTTTCGGGGAGGCCCTTTTACAGTCTCCCCGAAGATGTGCCTATACAGTCGTTGCACAGAGCGGGTTTCAGATTAGTCTTTCGAGAGGTTACGGTACCCCTTCCTTGTGTAGATAGTGACCACTGGGGTGGTTTAACTATGTAAAAATCCCACACTCCCCGGTCTTATCCCCAAAGCCCGTGCGCCATTCAAGAGTTCCACCCCAAAAACAAAAAAAAAAGGTAAAAACAAATACAATCTTTTCATAAGGTTATTTCAATAAACTGCCTTCAAGCCAAGATCGTCGTCATTCTAGTGAATCTTGGATAGATTGAAGGTATTGTTATTATTCAATCGTCTTTATACACCGTTTTTTGTGTGAACAAATTATATTTATACAATCTCATCCTTGAGTTTTTATGCGGTGCCGCCAACCGAACAAAAACTTGTTACTCGTGGGTTGGAGATAATCCACACTTAATATTATAAATGCAAAAGTAACTCTGTCTGTCTGTCTCGCTTTCCTGCTAAAACTGCTGAACCGATTTAAATGAAATTTGGTACACAGATAGTTTAGAGCCTAAGAAAGGACATAGGCTACTTTTTAGGGTTCCGTTGCCAAATGGCAAAAAACGGAACCCTTATAGATTCGCCATGTCTGTCTGTCTGTCTGTCTGTCTGTCCGAGTATGTCACAGCCACTTTTCTCCGAAACTATAAGAGCTGTGCTATTGAAACTTGGTAAGTGGATGTATTCAGTGAACCGCATTAAGATTTTCACACAAAAATAGAAAAAAAGCAATAATATTTGGGGTTCCCCATACATAGAATTGAAACTCAAAAATTTTTTTTTCATCAAACCCATACGTGTGGGGTATCTATGGATAGGTCTTCAAAAATGATATTGAGGTTTCTAATATCATTTTTTTTTAAAACAATAATATTTGGGGTTCCCCATACCTAGAACTGAAACACAAAAAAAAATTTTAATCAAACCCTTACGTGTGGGGTATCTATGGATAGGTCTTTAAAAATGAAATTGAGGTTTCTAATATCATTTTTTTCTAAACTGAATAGTTTGCGCGAGAGACACTTCCAAAGTGGTAAAATGTGTGTCCCCGTAACTTCTAAAATAAGGGAATGATAAAACTAAAAAAAATATATGATGTACATTACCATGAAAACTACCAACGAAAATTGGTTTGAACGAGATCTAGTAAGTAGTTTTTTTTTAATACGTCATAAATCGTAAACCACAATTTACCTTTCATTCAGTCAACTCAAATATAAAAATTAAAAAAAAAACATTTAATTTCATAAACGATGATGACGAATGATGATGATGATGACCTGCAAGTTTGTACGGAACCCTCGGTGCGCGAGTCCGACTCGCACTTGGCCGGTTTTTTATTCCGTGACTTTGTCTGTGTCCACGATAACTGACATTTACGCAAACGAAGTCGCGGGCGCTAGTCTAAAATAATAAAGCAGTGAGATAAAATTGTTAGCGTTTAATGCTCGGTTCCTATAAACAATAACGAATATTTTTGCTTACCTACTCGTATGTCCCGTGTGGTACTGATATCCTATTTCCTCCCGGTAATGTCATAAGACGAGACTAAGCGATTTACTAGAGTTCTCTATGCATTTTACCACCATACTGCGATCGCCAACCCACCTACCAAGCGTGGCCTCCCCCAAGCAGTGGACGTCTTTCAGCTGAAATCATGATGATAAAGACCTATGGTAGCATTTTTATTGCTAAAGTGAACATATAAATAGATAAGTAAGCTAAATTGACCTGTGACAGCTGCTTCCATACGGAAAGGTTAACTATGCAAAGAACTCTCTCAGCAAAGGTATGTGGATTGACGGTAAATAATAGGTTGGGGAAAAAGTTTCTTCGCATTTTTTAAGAAAATTCAAAACATTTTTTAATAAAGTTTATTTACATTTAACTAAAGTATGTAGGTACCATTTTGTTCGATAACTTTTTGCCATCTTGTAGGTAGGGACATGATCCCATTGCTATAGAAATTTTGGGACTTCTGGTCAAAATACCGCGACAAGTGGTTTTGGCAGTCCTCTCGTGATGTTAACCTGACACTGCCTAAAGAATTCTGAAGAGACCGAAATAGGTGGAAATCTGAAGGTGCAAGGTCAGGACTATACGGCGGATGCATTAGCACCTCCCAGCCAAACTCTCTTAATTTTTGTTGGGTGGCTAAAGATGTGTGAGGTCTAGCGTTATCATGATGAAAAACCACACCCCTTCTGTTGATTAATTCCGGCCGCTTTCTCTCAACTTCTTGCTTTAATCTCATCAGTTGTTCGCAGTAGAGTTCAGAATCGATGGTCCTGCCTGGTGGTAACAGCTCATAATGAATAATGCCCTTCCAATCCCACCACACACACAGCATCACCTTGTTGCGAGTTAACCCGGGTTTCGCCACAGTCTGTGAAGCCTGACCGGCCTTTGACCACGACCTTTTTCGCACGTTCTTGTCATACGTGATCCACTTTTCATCACCAGTTATCAGTTTCTTCAAAAATGGTTCGGTTTCATTACGTTGTAATAAAGAATCACAAATGAGTACACGGTTCATTAGGTTTCTTTCAGTGAGCTCGTGAGGTACCCAAATGTCGAGCTTTTTTGTGTACCCAGTTTTTTTCAAATGCGCCAAAACTGTTTTGTGGTCAATTTCCAGTTCTTCAGCTACGTCGTAACTACTGGTATGCCGATCTTGCTCCACTATTTCAAAAATGGCATCCATTTTAGCCGTAATAGGGCGACCAGAGCGACGTGCATCTTTGACATCAAAATTTCCGGATTGAAAACGCTTAAACCAAATTTGTGCTACTCTCACAGACACTACACTAGGTCCATAAACATCGCAAATTTTTTTCGTGGCTTGCGTTGCATTTTTACCTTTTTTGTAGTAAAATTTTAAAATGTATCGAATTTCTTCATTAGATTCACTCATCTTGACGGTACGAAAAACAAATGAAAATCGCACATTTTCCTAATTTGAATTTGGAATTATGTCCTTTAAAATTTAAACTTTCAATGATACCAAAACCAGCCAGATACAAAGCCAAAGAGATTTTATTACAAGTTCATACATACTATAATGCGAAAAGACTTTTTCCCCAACCTAATACAACTTAGGGGCCATCCATAAATTACGTCACACGTTAAGGGGGGGGTCAACGAATTGTGACATTGTGTGACAAGGGGGGGGGGAGGAGCCCTAAATTTTGTGACGTCACATTTCAAAATTTAATATACATATTTAAAGTACTATTAAAACACGAAATATGAACCATGAAAGAAAAATTTAAAAAAAAATTCAATGTGTAGATGTAAAATTGCAAAATATGTGACGTCACACTAGAGAGGGTGGGTCTCACAAATGTGACCAGCTGTGACAAGGACGGGGGGGGGGGGGGGAATCATGAAATTTGTGCGACGGAATTTATGGATGGCCCCTTACTTCATCATCACCTGCCTTTTCTCATCCATGTTGTTGTCGCCATCCAATCTAATCGGACGCAGCTAAATACCAGTATTCTACATAGAGCGACTGCCTTTCTGACCTCCTTAACCCAGTTACTGAATAATACCATGCCCCTTGGTAAGACTGGCTGTCAGACTTTCGGATGTCAAAGACCCACAAATGATTCTGCCAGGGTCGCGAGATTGTTCGAAAGAGATACCATGACCCTGGCACATGGGCAACTGAAGGAACACGGGTGGGTTTGGAGAAGTCATTTGATAATTTCCCAGTCGAAAAAAAAAAACCCCAAAAATGATAGCCAAGACTTACGGTTTCCATCGTCACCCATCGACGGACCAAACACGGCACTTAATCTGATCGATTCACCTGATAGATCGACCCGGGCGGCTCTTTTTTCTTAGCTACAAGCCCACCTTTACTTCATACGCTAGATAGCAGTAATAACCTAGTTGGTACAATTAGGTTATTAATTAGATAGCAACACATTTACGCACGGAAATCACACAGTGTGCTGATTTGCGAAATGCAAATTATAGTATCCAAAAGACGATACAGTTATTGAGTGCAACCGCAAACAACTTATATATACTCCTTGTATCAGATGTTGAGCTTCCCATGCAAATAGTGAGACTAACTGATACACCATATATCATGTCAGCGACAAAAGAACAACACGCTCTATTAATCACGAAAAAAAAAATACTTATGTGAGGGTGAACTCAAAGCTTTGCCCTCGCTAATGTGTGTTCCAAAATTATCAGAAGGAAGTGTAACAAAATCCTTTCCAGGTCAAATTCTTAGAATTAGTTAAACATTCGTCTGTATTATCGATTTTTACAAATTTCAATAATAATTGAATAACACATTAAATTGAAGATCAACAAAAAAATTAAGTTATAAAATTAACCTCAGCTGTCATACCTTAGTTGCATGACTGACAAATACAATCACTGAATAGAAAGGTCTACTCAATCTTGTGGTACTTTCCTCAAAAGAATATTACGGACACCAACCTACATGGTCTTTACATAATCTGCCCAAGATTATTTCTGGACTTTAAAAGAGACTGACACTAATTCAAACTCCGAGCTACTACAGAGAAATCCTAGAAAGAAAAACCCAGTAACACTGCCTAACCTGGGCATCGAACCCAAGAACTCGTGCTCAGCAAAAGCACTAGCGCCGACGCAGTCATTTGTTTACATTTTCATGAAATACTTCTGGAACAAACCATGCAGGATAAATGTGATGCCAGGCTTGTGCCATCTTATACTACGAAAATTGTACTAAATTACATTATTGCATAGTTTACGAATCTACCCCAAACCAAATATATCGTAAATTGTTGCAAAAGCATACAGACAGAATTGCTGCATATTGTGAAAAAGGCTTTAGCCATTCCACACAGCGTAATAAAGAATAATGGATTGTAGGTACTACCTCATTTTTTTTTTTCTAGAGGACTTAAAAAGTGGGATAACTTTCTGCGAACCCAAGTTCGCATAAGCTGAGATGCATTTAGACAAAGTTTTGGTTTCGTTATACTTTACAAATATATTTCTTTCGTTCCTCACATAATTTAGATATTGGAGATTTCAAGTTTTATACCGTCCACAATAACATTCTATCGATCTAGTATTTCCATACATTTTCTGGACTTGGACCTCGGGGACGATAATCACTAAGCCCTGACAGCAAGCAATGGACAAACGACAAAGTTTAATTGCATAAATACGAGGCTTTTTGCTTCTAACCATGTGTTTATTTAATTTTTCTAATGTGTTTTGTTTGTGCAAAATAAATAATTTGTTTTTCTTTCTTAAAATAATATCATCACGTCAGAAATTATAAAATGGCTCATTCCTTTCAAAGAATTGAATACAGGGTTTGCTCATAGGGTCTTGGTTTATATTGGCCCATAATATCCGATTGCTGACGACCTATAACAATTGGTCAGTTCCTCACAATACCACACAATAGGCGATTTAAAAACCAAACAATCGAGTTCCTGAGCCATAAGCGAACCGTCATCGATATTTTTGATTGGGCATAACGGTCAAGATTGCTTGAGAAACACAATATTTAAAACTGGTTACTGTCAGATGATGGCCCACTTGTTGTTCCGAGTGTCCCTTCATATTTGAGGGCGTAAAGAATGCCACTAAAACTACAATTAACAAGGCCACCAAGAGGGTATCAAAATTTATGAAAATTTGTATGTTTTATCGTCGTGAAGCGGCCATCTACACTGACGTCATACAAAATCCTACATGGCGCAAGTACAGTTTACCGCGCAACTAGCATAATAAAATACTTTTCTAACAACGCCCTAAGGCGAAATCCGTAGCTCACAGGGGGTAGCAAAGTAGTAGTAGCGTGTAGGTGCGCTTTAGTAGCTCCTAAGCCCTGGAAGCCCTAAATTATTAAGATAGCCACAGGCAAGTCCGGATGAGCAGCCTTCAACCTCTCGCCGAAGAAGTCGCCTGTTCCTCATAATTTTATAGTCGATTCGAAAAGAAGAAGAAGACTGTACCCCCTGCTTCATTCCACTGCTGGTCGAAGACCTTCAGCTATTTCTACCCAGGGCGTTGCAGCAAAGTACGTAGACATTGGCTGGACGAGTTGGACAACGTAATCAAAATCAAAAGTCATTTATTCAAACTAGGCTGAGAGTCAGCACTTTTTGAACGTCAAAATTACATGAGACAGTCCCCCCAAAACGCCCACCCTTCAACCGTTGGGGTAGTTATGACGCAAACGTAACGTAGGACGCCCTCAGACTAGGTGGAGCGACGAACTTCGCAGGGTGACTAGGAGTAGGTAAATGAGAGTTGCCGAGAATCGAGCTCAATGACGTGTAATTGTAGAGGCATATTATTTGTAGTGGTCTGCTATAGGCTGATGATGATAATGTTTTCTGCTTTATTATAGGTAATGCTTTGAGTAACCTATGCCCAAGTAGACAGCACAAGCAAATAAATAAATTTCATTTCTATTTCGCGAACCATGACATCGCAATTTTAGCAAGGCATTCGATAAAATTGGATCACTGCCTTATTATTGATAAATTGGCTCAACTGGGTGCTGGTGGAACGTTATTGGGGTGGTTTAAATCTTACTTAGAAAAAAGAGAATCTAAAGTGGTAGTGAACGGCCATTTCTCTGAAAGCTATCTAGCAACCTCTGGAATACCGCAAGGATCGCATTTGGGGCCGATTCTTTTTAATGTTTTCATTAATGACATAATAGTGTCCTTAAAACACTCCCGTTTTTATTTGTTTGCAGACGATTTAAAGATAATGAAGCCAATTATGAGTAAATTAGATTCCAAAATGCTACAGGATGACATCGATAGACTGGTAGACTGGTGCAAAGTAAACAGAATGCTTTTAAATATTAGTAAATGTTACTACGTCCAGTTCACTCGTAATCGAAAACAAATATTACATAGAGGGAATTGAAGTAAAGAAATTGAGCGTAATTCGCGACCTGGGAGTTCAACTCGATCAAGCCCTAAAGTTCGATATACACATCTTAAGTATTGTTTCAAGATCTTTCAAGGTAATGGGATTTATTTTGCGAAATAGTAAGGAATTTAAAAGACCCGCGACAAAAATTAAGCTTTTCAATTCTTTAGTCCGTCCAATCCTAGAATATAGTTCAGTGGTATGGAATACACATTACGAAGTTTACTCGAAGCGATTAGAGAGTGTCCAAAAGTGGTTCCTTTACCATCTGTGCTACGGAGATCACTTGGCTAAACAACTTACTAGCTACACTGATAGGTTGAAACACTACCACATGAATACACTAACCAGTCGTAGGAAGAAATTGGACTGCGTCATCCTCCACAAACTATTAAATGGAAGGATAAATTGCAGTGAACTTTTGAGTTCATTAAAGATTAAAATTCCGATTCGGATTTCCAAGCATAACACATACAATTTATTTTACATTCCTGGCTCAAAAACTAACCTCGGTCATGACGCCGCTGTTCCAAGACTTTGTAGGCAATATAACATATTAGCCAAAACTACGAATTTAGATATCTGTGAATCTCTATCTAAATATAAGAATATATTAGTAGATTTAATTTAATTTAAATATCTCTAGGTGTTAATTTAAGTATTTCAATGTATTTCATATTCTTCTTTTTAGTGTATGTTTTTAATAATTTATAAACTGTTACCAAATTTTACCTATAGTTAATATTTTAACTTTGTTAGCTTAGTTGTAAACTCTATTGTGCATGCTGTGGTCTCCTATAAGTGAAGGAGTACACCGACTTTTACTGTTACCCTTTGTTTACGTGTCAATGCATTGTGTACATCTTTTGTTGAAGATCCAAAAAAAAAAAAATCGCTTTATTTAAGCCGAAGTGACCTACAGCTCCATAGAGAAACAATGAAAGTCCCGTCAAAAACGGTCCAGCAGTTTTGGAGATTAGTCGGAACAAACAGACAGACCATGTATCTATACAGCACCACGGTCCATGTACACAGCACAACAACACCATGTTTACAGTCATTATGCAGAAACAGACACTTCAAATTGATACTGATACTTCATTTGTATGTAACGCTACGTCCTACGTAGGCGGTTCAAAGCGAACGCGATTATGAAGCGGTGACACGCGAATTCAACGCGATGCGGTGCGACGCGGCGGCTATGTCCTACGTGCACGCGAATCGTCTCGCACTGACGCCACTGACGCCGCCGTTCAGTGGGCACTGTGCATTTGTCATGGACGGATGGAAACAAATATTATTGGAAAATTCATATGTTAAATATCAAATACTCAAGAAGTATGAACGGCGAAGAAGTGGGACTAATATTGTATACTTAGGTCCCAGTTAATTTGGCCCAATCCTCTCATTCGCGGTATGATAATAACCGGTTGTGATATTTTTTATTCCTTTTATCCTATAATATAGGACGTTCTTGGATAGCATTAATTAAAATTTCTATAAATCCGAAATTATAACCAAAAAAAAAATACGACGGCACCGCATCCAGTTCGCGCGAAAATATCAAGCCAACTGATCGCGTTCGCTTCGTTTCGCGCCGCTCCGCAACGCACGCATGTGCGTTTGGTCACGTAGGACACTTCAATAGGTTTCGACTGTTTGTTGTTTTCGCGCCGCGCCGCGCCGCTTCGCGTTCGCGTCTAGATCGCTCACGCAGGACGTCGCGTAAGTACATACAATATATGTATAGATATCAGAATGTCATCTGTAATCTCACCATGAGTTCGTTCGACGTCGTTGAAACTGAAGTTTCGGGAGTATTCTTCTTTTAATTAATAATTGCGTGTCCTAATGGAAAACAATCGTCGCGCAAATACGATTTAACCTCATAAGGCCCAACATAAATTTAGGTCGATATAAGTTACGGCCCAATGTACTAAAAAAAATTGCCAGTAGTTACGGCTCAGAACTTCAATCTAATATATGTGTTTATATGATAAGCTCTTGACTTAATTATTTTAGGGAGTATTTCCCCGTGGATATTTTATATTTATTAGATGTATTCAAGGTTAATGAATTTTTGGTGACAGATTTAAATTATTTAAACTAAAAAATAGGTTTAAATATTGTGTGATAAGTTTAGGTCGCTGGGCCGTAAGCCCGTAATATAATAATTTTAAAAACTGTCTTGGACCGGAATCTATACTAATATTATAAAGCTGAAGAGTTTGTTTGTTAGTTTGGTTGAACGCGGTAATCTCAGGAACTACTGGTCTGAATTGAAAAAATATTTTTGTATTGGGTAGCCTATTTATTGAGGAAGGCTATATAACATCACGCAACAATTAAAAGGAGCGGAGCAGCAACGAAAAATGTACGAAAACTGGCAGGCAATTCGATGCTACGGGAAGGGTCAGAGGAGCAAAAATTAGACGCGGACAAAATCTCGGGCAGAAGCTAATGCCTACATATTTTTGTCATTAAATTAGGTCGTTGGGTCTTACGAGGTTAAAGACAGTAAGAATGGTCGTATTAGCGCAAGTTACGACATAATTCAATATTAAAAAAAAAAAATATCTAAAATTCATTCCGCCGATCAGGCTAAGTGGAGCGACGATTTTCGCAAGGTGGTTGGTAGCAGCTGGATGAGAGTTGCCGAGAATCGAGCTGAATAGCGTGCAATTGAAGAGGCATATGTCCAGCAGTGGACTCTTTGATTATATTATAATCAAAGAGTGGACTACTATAGGCTGATGATGATGATCTAAAACTAACACGGAACAAGGTATTTTCAAAGCATAATTTTTAAAAATGTGGGTCGTTATCATAATTTAAAATAATATTAATATCTTAACGATTGTTGCGCGAGTAAAATAAAACACAAGGCTATGTGAAAAAAACTTGGACTTTTGTTATTCTTGTCATAGTACTTTTCCTGTTTGCATAAATCTATTATTTATTCAATGTGGGTTCCGTAGATCAGAATTTAATTATTTGGTTTGTAGATTCATTCGCATATTTGAATAAACCTAATGAATTTTTTTCTAATTGCATTGTTGCTTGCAATATTTATATAATTTTTGCCAAGAATGAGGGTAGTACAAAAATGTTTTACCAACCAAGAATAATGTAGGTACATTTACTTATTTACATCAATACTCATATTCAACAATAAAACTTGCATGTCCTTACTTACATACACAAATCAACAATTTTTTTTTAAATTAGTGTCAAATTTGTAACTTCTACCGATTTTTGAAATCGGCTTTATGAACTTTTCCTCTTAAATAAGTTTAAGAGGAAAGAAATTATTTTAAATATTGATGAATACATCCACGGGGAATATCTCATAACAATTTCGGCTTCTTGTTAATAATAGTGAGCAGCGTCGAATTGATTGAATCAATAATAAGATGTCTCACAGTCAATATTATTATTCCTATCTCAAATACGATTCCAAAACATACATCATAATTATCTGCGGTTTCACATGTTTATCAACAGACAGGTAAATTAGATCATAGCTAATTAAATACAGGTTCTGTAGAATTATTACCAATTTGAAATTACTTATACACGAAACGAAATAGCGAAAACATATCGAAATTTTATGCTAGCTCGGATTATACAGAACCTAACTGCTGAAGTCATAAGTATAAAATTTTATTCTGCACTAGATGAAGCCCAGATAGGCTATCTTCCAAACGTAAGGGACTTTAAGATTTTTGATAATAATTCACAAGCGCCTGACATCAATCAACATCTCAGACACGTCTCATAAACTTGTTACTAAAATCCGGTTCTCTTGTCCCGTTGAACCCTAAAAAGGATGAGTCCGCACAAAAAAGGTTTAAACTACGGCTTTATAGTGACGTGTTCCCGAGCCGTTCCGACTGATCGCACGCGCAGTCAGCGCTGCGCACGCGCTTCTCACGTAGCCTTAAACTAACAATTTCTTCGCAAAATTAATTAACAAATAAAATAGCATGCTCAGATTCTATATGGACCATTATTTTTCATTACTTTCCGCGTTTTCTGATAAGTGAATCGTTTCGTTTCGTTGTGTATTGTGCTGTGTACCGGCTCGATAAATGCCGATTCGAGTGAAATTTTTATTGGATGTGATAATACTTGTTTGGCCTTCGTGGTTACAAAATAATTGGTTCGGATCCGACTTGAGTGGCGTATGTGATATAAAATAAAACGGGCCAGTGGATTTGTTTGCACAGGTGTGTATAATTGGGTTTATTTAATTTCTGTGTACCAAATCAGGTGTAGAAATATTTAATTATTATTTACATATTTCTTTGGTGATTAGTATAGTATGTAAAGTTGAGATGAAGGAATAACATATTAACCGGTATTTTATAGGTACTCTAGGTAAATATATTTTTTTATAGTTTTAAGTCATAAGCTGGTTAGTTTTATTACTTCTGAACAGAAACAAATTGTTTATTCTAAGTAGTATGTTATTTATTTTACCTCCGACAACTACTTAGGTTGCGCGTGAGTTATTTTAGAAGCATAAAGTGATGAAAAACACAAGTACAACCGATCTTATGTAGAATCGATTACTCGATATCTACGATTTGGTTTAAATTGGAAAACGTATACAATTTAATTTAAATTTTTGGTTTGCGTTCGAATTAATACAAGATTTCGCTGAAATTATTTTGATCTAACACACATAACATCACACCAGAAATCCCCGAGGGTGCAGATGTTTACCCTATTAAGGCTCGTGCAGACTAGCGCAACGCGGCGGTTGCGCGCGGTTCGCCGATTTGTAGAACAATTTCTATGACTGTGTCGCGGTGCGACAGGTCGCCCCTGTGTGAAGTGTCGCGCGCGTTTTCATAGAAATTGTTATACGGATACAAAGCGCCGATTTGTCGCGCTAGTCTGAAAGAGCCTTTATATGTATAGTACACCCACATTTCACCAGTAACTTACATTTTTTTCTACTACTTCTATTAATAATAATAATAATAATAATAACGTTAATAATAACGTTTATTGTGTCCAAAAGTTATACATAAACAATATTGGGTTTGGAGTCTTCATTTAAGCAAATAATGCCTGTATTCAAAGACTCCGCTCCTTCACAACAGTAAGTACTTACTTTAAACACTATAAAAACAGTACATGATAAAATTTAACAAAATATTATGTGAACGTGTGCATGCGTGTGCAGGAGTTGGTTGTGTTGATGAGTGTGTGGTTGTATGTGTATAGGAGTGTGAATGTACGTGTAGGTATGGGAGAGTCTCTGAATGTGTGTGAGTGGGTCGTATATTTATGTTAGGTTACGTTTTGTAGGAGAGCTTCAGTGTTTTCATATGTCAGTGGTTTTATCCAGTCAATCAACATTTCTTTACATATATGGTAAGATTTTGCATATACGAAAATTTCTTTATTTATTTTGTTATATAATTGAGCTGATCGTTTACTAAATTGCATAGATCCGAATTTGGTCTTCGTTTTCGGTATTTGAACTATATCGTGTTTTCTTCGTCTAGAGTGTATATCTGCATTATAAGGCAAGGTTTTGTGCTTTTTTAAAATTATTTGAGTAATGTACAATTTTCTAACTGACAATACATCGCTAAGTTTGTACAGGTTCTCTGTAGAATATCTCCTTTTTTTAAAAAACATTATTTTGAGCAGGGCTCGTTGTGCTCGCTCTAATTGGATGAATTTAGATTTTGCAGCCCCACCCCAAACAGGAATACAGTATATCAATATTGATTGCGCAAGAGATACATATATTTGTGTGAGCATATTTCTGACAGGCTTACTGCTACTCTGCACAGACCTAGGCACCACGTGACGCAGAGTCTTAAAAATCCAATTTAGCTTACGTACTCTATTGGCAACTTGCTCAAGATGAGGGTACCAGCACAAATTCTGATCCAGCATAACAAACACACACAACAATTAATTAAGTTGGTAGTTCGAAGTACCTGTACCTGTTTCTTTCAATTACACGTTTTATAATCAATTAACTTATGCCAATTAAATTAATCGCTTGATATATTGGACGTACCTACTTAGGTCGGTTTCAATATATTTATTAAATTATTATTACTAGCTTTTGCCCGCGGCTTCGGCCGCGTGGATGTTGGAAATTATCGCAAGAGGACGTACTACCGCGGTTTATGTATTAAGAATGCATTAATCCAGGTTATATAGGCCGCAACTTCGTTTGCATGGTATTTTTAACAAAAAAGCTTTTCGTTCATTTTTTTTTTGTGGGATCTATTTTTTTTTCTAAAATAAAAGTAGCTTAAGTTACTCCTTGTTATATTAACTATCTGCCAGTGAAAGTTCTATCAAAATCGGTCCAGCCATTTCAGAGATAAGCCGGAACAAACAGACAGACAGACAAAAATTGTAAAACAATTTTGTTTTGGTATATGAACCGTGTATACATCCATATACACTTAGTAAAAAGCGGATATTTTAATATTACAAACAGACACACCAATTTTATTTATTTATCTAGATAAGAGTAGTGGGAGACCAAAGAAACGATGGATGGACTATGTGAATTATGATATAGATAGAAAAGGGGTGACTACTGAGATGACGACTAATAGAGAAGTGTGGAAGAAAAAGACATGTTGCGCTGACCCCAAGAGATAGGGTCAGGAGAATAATGACGTAGCTCGATTTAATATAGAACTATGTATGAACAGCACCCTAATTGCGAAACGCACTATTTATCAGAATCTGAATGGGATTGAAGATTATTTCTAAACCATTGCGTCAGATGTTCGAATAATTGTCGACTACGACGAGCAACGTAAATACCGCAATGAAACATTCATTGCATTATTTACGTTGCTGAGTCGACAATTAACTATCAATATGAAACCAATTCCTACCGATAAAAAGTTACGCAATTACCCCTCCTAAATAGTAGACCCTTAAGCCGAATACGCAATAACGAATATGATATGACACATGAAGGTTTGGTAGTTAATATCCCTTCATAATAGTGATTAAGTGTAGGGACACTTAATCACTATTAAGTTACCGATGTTAATTAGAACACCAGCTTAATTAATCAAATATGACTGGCATTTAATTCTATTTTCTGCTCATGATCCTAACTAATATTATAATTATAATTGCAAAAGTTAGTCTATTTGTTTGCTACGCTTTTAGCCTAAAACTGCTGAACAGATTTCGATGAAATTTAACACATAGACAGACCATGAACTGGGTGGGTAAGGTGTAGGACGAAATATCGGGGTTGTTTTAGTCAGTAAAAGTCTGACAGACCCCTCCGCCCTCCCCAAAACGAAGGACATCCATGACGATATCCACCTCGAGTTAAAAAAACAACCGACTTCCTTAAAAACACTAGAAAGTGAAAAAAAACTTTAATTTCGGAAGTCGGTGTCTTAGGATCTGTATTTATGTTTTTTTTGCCACCGAATTCCGAAATTAAAGTTATTTTTCACTTTGTAGTGTTTTTAAGGAAGTCGGTTGTTTTTTTTTTTTTTTGTAAAAAAGTTTTTATTTTTAAATTTTTAGTTGTGGTATTCACCCTGCACTAATTCCAAACAAACAATGCATATTTATGCGATAGCAGAAATCGCGGTTGATTTGCTGTCATTTTTTAAAGAGTTCCGGTGTCTGTCTCCCGAACTCATCATCAGATCTATATGAAAATTATATGGGACCATTTCGGAATAAACCCCTTTCGAACAAAAAAAGAATTTTGCAAATCCGTCTATATATGACGGAGTTATGGCCGAACATACATAAAAAAACCGGCCAAGTGCGAGTCGGACTCGCGCACCGAGGGTTCCGTACAAACCTGTAGGTATAAAGTTTTAAATTATTAAAAATATTTTTATTACATGATATAACTAAAAATTTACAGTTTTCGCAATTTTTCCTTTATCTGTGCTATAAGACGTTGCTTCGTACCAAATATTCAAAATTCTAGATCGACTGGAAGTACCCTATAGGTTTTGATTCCCTTGCGAGTTTCGAAAATTTGCGGCATAAACGGCTATATCTTTTGAATGCGTTAGCTTAGAGGTTTGATTTTTTCACAGCTCTAAGGGACAGTAGACTTGAGTATTTGGTATAAATTTCAGCTTGATACCTCCACCCGTTCCTGAGAAAAAGGGTCTTGACAGACGGACGGACGGACGGACGGACGGACGGACGGACAACAAAGTGATCCTATAAGGGTTCCGCTTTTTCTTTTTGAGATGCGGAACCCTAAAAATAAATAAAAAAAACATATAAACATCCGAATTGAGAACCTCCTCCTTTTTGAAGTCGGTTAAAAATAGAAAAAAGTGTAAGGACATTTGAAGTCGCGGGCATCTCTTTATAAAAGTATCATTATTTTAAACTCGTTAACCTAGATTCGCTATCCATATCACACATATGAGGCAACCTGGGAGAGGCCTATGTCCAGCAGTGGACTTCGATAGGAGTTGATTGTAGATTGAACCTAGATTTCTTTACTGTAGATAAAATAAGACTCTTTTTTCTTGAAAGCACTACCGTCCTAAAAAGATTTATACAGTTAAAACACAAATCTACAGGTATATTTAGAAATAATCAAATCAAATCAAAAGTCATTTATTCAAATTAGGCTGAGGATCAGCACTTTTCGAACGTCAAAATTACAAAAGACAGTCCCCCCAAAACGCCAACCCGTCGCGCACTTCCTAGTGCTTTAGCTGGGAAGAAGAAGTGGCCAACAAACTCCCCAGCAGCACAGCTGTCTGTCCAGTTAGAAGAACTTGATTCTATACAATGGTATATAGTAAAACATTAAGAGACACAAATTAAATTAAATGATTTGCTATATGCCAGCTAGCCAACCCAATATACCAACAAATAAAATAAAACTATACTCAAGCATAAGCAAAAAAAATATGTATATAGAAACATGGCTGCAAAAATAAAAAACTGGCATAAAGGGCGTGACAGCTTACATATGCAATGCTGAATGTTCACATAGCTGTTACGACCTGAGTTACAACTCGAGGCCACAAATGATAAACTAGGACCATCGACGTAAAATAAATTAAACAGGTAAGTAATATTAATAATAATATCAACATCAAAGTCAGCAAGACGACCAGTCAAATATAAGTGTCGGTGTCTAATGTCAAAATAACAGCTTTTTACTAAAGGCTATAAAAGTATATAACTACGGTACTTATAGCATAATATTTTTTATTTATTTATTGTCTGTCTGTTGTCTTGTTCCGGCCAATCTCCGAAACGACTGTGCCGATTTTGACAGGTCTGTCACTTGGAAGCTGATGCTATGAGTAATGTATGTCCCGGTATCACGTTCCCGTCATATAAATTCCGAGTTATTCTGTATTTAGATGGTTTTATACTTTGACTATATGTCACTTCTTTCAACAAGCGCTGTTTGATTGTTTATTTTCTTTCTTATTTTGGTTATATTTATGTCTGAACAATGTGCATCCACCATAAGGATGTAAATGCCTCTATGCCTGAAAAGTTTGAATAAATAAAACTGTACTTAATTGATGTATGAACTTTAACGAATCAAAAGGAGTATGTAAGGATCGTAGCAGGTGGCGTTCTAAAGTACAGACGCCAGCACATAAAGTTACTACAAGCTGTCAAATTTCTTGAATAGATTTTCAACTTTATCGCTCAAGTATTCCGTTCAAGATTAACTGGGAAAATTTGACAGTTTCGGGTATCTTGACGTGCAGGCGTCTGTACGTCCATGAGAAAAAGGCATGAGTTTCTGTGGGTTTATTGAAAAAATTTCGAAAAAAATTAAGTTATATAGTTAATCTAAAATTTCTCACAACATCTTTTTAGTGATTTAAAAATATAATTTCGGGTTTATTTATCCAAATTAAACCCCTCAATTTATAAGTAGTTATAAATGAACATCCACAGCTACTTTTACTGATCAAATAATTGAAAATTTCATCTGATAGTTTTGGAACCAAACACACATAGTTTTGTAATTTCCCATGATTCATTTTACTGTACTTAATTGAATAGAATTATCGGAAAACCAATTAAAATATTGTCGACTACACCGCAGGATTTTAGCTCACAAAACTAATAACATAGGCAGGGAAAACACAAAATACTTACGAGTCATAAAATATGAAGTGTTAATACCAGGAAACGTTTTGGTAAAATAATATGACATAGGTACACAAAGTTCTAATGACATAAACCGAAATAGTCGGCTGGTCACGTTCTTAGAAAACCCGCGGTCACACGAGTTTGCATGAATTATATCATAATTTGATAAGCGAATAATAATATTTAGGTGTGATGTTGCTACGCAGGTGTTGTTAGCTACCTCCTTCTATTAATATCAAACAAGTTTCGGTGATCCGTATATTAAGAGGCCATTCACGAAATGTTAACGGTTTTGCTGATTTACTTGATTTTACAGTTTAAATACTGCATATCCACAAGTTTTGATGCACAACATGAATAATCCTTTCAGTTATTATAATGAATGAGCTGGATATTTATTGGGAATTAAAATGCGAGGTTCAGGTTATTTTGAAAGGAACTGTCAATTCTTTTACAATTTTTTTCTCTAAAATTTTACTAAGCTAAATATTTTTTTAGTATGATTTTTAATACGACAGTCGTATAGATGACTTTCACAATAATACACAGTATTTTTTACATATCGTGTAGATATTAAAACGATTCGTAAATATGTGTTATTCCAAACGTCTTACCGCAACATTTACAAAACAGTCGCCGGTTTGAGGTCGATTAATCAAAATCAAATGATATTTAATATGGTGCATTAAATCTTATGGAAATACCTACTGTAGTTCAACTGTAAAATCGCGTCTACAAAATCACGTCAATCACCAAATCCGTAACATTTCCTGTACGGCCTCTTAAGACGCCAACAGATTTTCTCCAATTCATCTATCTTTACTGTCACTTGTTTATGATCGATAAATCATACCAGGCCATGTCCCACTGCAAGATAAATACCACTTCTTATACAGAAACTTATGAGCATTGATCACTAAGCGCTTAGCATAATCAGCCTATAATGTTCCCACTGCTGGAACAAAAGCCTCTTCGAGAAGGAGTGGGCAATAATCCACCACATAATCATGTCTTCGAATTTTTGATGCTAAGTTATGCCTGTTTCCTCACGATGTCTTCCTTCACCGTTTTGAGAGCAGTGGTGATGTTTTTTGTTTACACGAAGTAAAGCGCCTGCCTGGCTTCGAGCCTGCAACCACCTTACCTTACCACTGGGCCACCACTGCTCTCGTGCACCGTACACGCTTGCTCAATAATCGATTAATAGTAACGAGGCAAACGTAGACATCATTAATTGATTTACCGATCGACAAAAAATACGAAGTCGATCATGTTGCTTATCATTACACGATTTTGTTCAATCACGTCAACGTGTCGATCCTCAAACATCGAGCAAATCTGTAGGCACCTTAAAGTATTCCAAGTCTTATTTCATATCCTTTTCACTTAACTAGCTTTTGCCAGCGGCTTTGACCGCGTAGGTACCATACATATAAACCTCCTCTTGAATCACTCTTGTCTATTAATAAAAATCACATTAAAATCCGTTCCGTAGTCTAAAAGATCTAAGCGTACCAACGCAGGAAGCGACTTTGTTTTATACTAAGTAAAGAAAACAACGATATTTTTGTTGCATTTTTAAATATTTTAGAACGATATGACGTAGAAGTGTAATAAGGAAACAGACGGTCTGACTACTTATTCAAGTTTTACGTCTTATCTACCGGATTCGTTTTGATTTTTGGCAGAGAAGTAGGCTCGTGCCACAATTATCTAAAAACTACACAAAGCCACGGCACAGTGCTTGTATTATTGTCATAAAACTTAACGCATATTTTCATTGAAAATTTATTTTCCTGTGAGAGAAAGTTTCATATACATATAAAACTGGCTAACAAACAACGGTAACAACACAAAAGATATTTAGATTTCAATATCTCAGATGAAACCACCGAGTTGAGAAAGATATTAAACTTAAATTTGAATTTTATACAAACAGAGATCTGAACTTTCATTGATTTTCTACAAACAAAAGGTGTTTCTAGAATAGGAATTTAAAACGAATCTTATTCTCAAGTAAATGTCATTCTAGATTCTATTAAGGTAGATAATAAAAATCTAGAAAAGTTTGTAAATTAATCTGTTATCTAAGCTGAAAAGTCAAGGTCTTCGATCGAAGTACGTATATTTGGTAATACATTTATTGCCTCCATCTTTGAGACTATTAAGTATATGTATATAAGTCTTAATTCATAACATTACAATTGTTTTCCTGTGATAAAAGGACCACCCTAGACAATCTACTAGAGAATAGGCAGCAGCGTTCTCTATGCACTTTATCACCACACTGCGACCACCTGCCGCGTGGTGATTATCTCAAACCCCTCAAATTGAGGGACGCCAATTTCCAGCCGTAGACGTGTTTCGGCTGTAATGATGATAAATATGAAGGACCAAACATGTTGAAAACTTTAAGCATAATTAAAAAACTAGTTTTAGTATGGACAGAGTATAAATATTGAATTTGGGAAGTCAGGTAAGAAGGAGAAGTGGGTTTGTCAAGAATAGAGATCAACGTTGGCAGAGCCCTCCACTCTCTGCGTAGACAAATGGGTAACCATTTTGGAAACATTCGGTGCGCGTGTACATTTTCATGCTAACGAAGATTGAAAACGTATCGAATGCAGTTATTGAGAAGGTGGCCAAAATTGAGAAGATATGCTTTCAGGGCATAGTAAAATAGTAGATTTCATGCAGGGTGGCGATTTATTCACCTGTATCCTTCAAGGGAGAGATTCGTCATTCTAACCGATTTTCGCAATGAAACTCATACCCGAATTGTAAAAAAAAAACATTCCTTCATCGAAATTGTCTGTCTAGTGTTATATAGATTTATTTTCGCGAATCGGATAAGACTTCTGTAGTGGAAGTTGTTTAAAATGATGGGTAGAATCACCCCCTAGATGAATGCAGGTGAGAAAAATCTCCACTCTTTGTCTACCGATCTATAAAATCACATAAATCGTCAAATGTTAGATTTGCGTTCAATACAAAACTGCTGAGCCGATTTTGATGGGTACGCTACTACTGAGCATGAGGTGTTTTTTTTGTGGGTGTGAAATCATCAAAATGACGTCTCTCGCTCTGGGCGGAGCGGGCTGGCATGTCAGACTTTTACTGACTAAAACCCTGCTAACAATGCTGATAGGTCGAACTATGAGCAAAATTAATTAAGAACCCTTTAGCCTAGCCTTTTCCCAAATATTGAGATGGCCTTCCAGTATAACCAGATGCAGCTAAATACCAGTATTTTACAGTGCCTGTCTGACCTCCACAACACAGTTACTGTGTAATACGATACACCTTGGTAAAAGTAGTTGTCAGGCTTTCGTGTTTCTGATGACATAATGAATTAATGATTATAACGGATCCATGACAGCCGGGACCAACGGCTTAACGTGCTTTCCGAGAGACGGTGGGGTGTTGGTATGTAAAGATGGGCACCCATCCACGGTCCAAGCGTGGCAAGCGTAGCTTAACCTGAACGATTGACCTATTGCAGCTGTTATTATTTAGCCACAAGCGCTAATTGGCAACTCCTAAAGGGGTTAACATAATAATGAAAAATAAGAAGAATAAAATAAGAATAAAATAAAAAAATAAACATATCCGAAATTCACCTACGAAGACATGGGCAACCATTAAACATGTGGAAAAAGGCTAATGTTCTCATTACCCATGTCTTAGCCAAACACGGTGAAGCGAAGAAAAGGGTCGCTCGTCAGGGCTGTTGCTGCCGAGCTGACGACGTAGCCGACAAGTAGGCCGAAAAGTGGTAGGTTGCGGGGTCATAGACCTGACCCATCGCAGGGAGACCAAGAGTGCCATACACGGAGTCGTCTGGCGCCCATGTCCTATTTGGCCCCTGGGGTGTTCACGGCGCGCTGTGTGTTCTGGTGCACCGGTGATGGGATGTACCCCTCAAAGGAGGGTCTGGTGACGAACAGCCGCGGCGGGTTCACGGATGAGGTCTTACGTGTGCCCGTGTTTCTTGCCATAAGCGGCACATGAGGATACCATAAAGTTTTAGTGGGTTGGAGTCCCACATAACTACACTATCTCCCCGTGGTAATGCAGCATGCATGAGCATTTCTCCACGCAAAAAAAGAGCCAAAAAAGGAGAACCATTGCAGCGACTTATGGACAAGAATTTTGTTCGAAAAGTAAATATTTTTTTCGACATTAATTTATTCTGAGCAGCTCCCGGGAAATTTCGAAATTCCATTCTCAAGGCAATCAAGGAATTAGACGCCTTATCTTCGTAGCTAGAACAAGTAATTCACTTAGTTACAAAATAATAAAATAATTCTAAAGTCTTAAAGTAGATATTTCTTTGTAATGTATTCGTTCTCGATATAAATTAAGTTTCATTGTTTGTTAGTATACGTATTCGGCCTATAATGTACTCACTGTTGAGACACAGAGGTCCTCTCGATCAGAGGGAGTTGAACCCACCACAGTGAGCCCAGTGCGTAATGATAGATGATATTATATTATCTTCGAATATTTAGTTCTGGGACGCCCGATTTCCTCACGATTATTTTCTTCACCGTGTTTAGAGCACTACATTATTTTACTAGCTTCTGCCCGCCACTTCGTCCGCGTCAAATTTTTGCTCCCCTGACCCTTCCCGTCGCATCAAATTGCCTGCCAGTTTTAGACTATTTTTCGTAGCTACTCCGCTCCTTTTGATTGTAGCGTGATGTTATATAGCCTATGCCTTCCTCAATAAATAGGCTACCCAACACAAAAATATTTTTTCAATTCGGACCAGTAGTTCCTGAGATTAGCGCGTTCAACCAAACAAACAAACTTCAGCTTTATAATATTGTAAGTAAATAAGTACAAGTATAGATTATAATATTAGTATAGATTATCAGGCAAGTTCGGTTTAGCAACCAACAACCTCATAGGTTGACCTGCGAGATGTCTTTCCCAAGAAAAGAGTTTGAATGTTTAGATTTTTGGATGTCTGTTACTCAATCACGCAACTGGCCTAACGGATTTGAATGAAATTTGGCATACAGTTAGTTTATAACCTACACCCTAATTGCAGAACGCACTATTAATCAGAAGCTGAATCGTATTAAACACTAGCTTCTGCCCGCGATTTCGTCCGCGTTAAATTTCTTGTTCCCCCGACCCTTCCCGTCGCGTCGAATCGCCTACCCGTGCGATTTTCCCCGTTTTTGCAACATTGTTCATTACTGCTCCGCTCCTCTTGGTTGTAGCGTGATGTTATATAGCCTATAGCCTTTCTCGATAAATAGGCTACCCAACACCAAAAGAATATTTCAATTCGGACCAGTAGTTCCTGAGATTAGCGCGTTCAATCAAACAAACATACAAACAAACAAACTCTTCAGCTTTATAATATTATATAGTATATATAGTATAGATTATTTCTAATCCTTTGCATTTTCGAATAAATTGTCGGCTCAACAACGTAAATAACGGAATGAATGTTGTTTAACTATCGAAATAAATCCGATTCCTACTGATAACAAGTTACGCAATTGCCCCTCTGGCTTATTACATAAGATACTTTTCATAGCAGTAGACGTTCCCGTGACCTAATTTCCGACCTCCAAGCGGGCAAAGCCGCTGGCAAAATCTAGTTCAAAATAAAAGAACACAAAGTGTTAGGTCCCTAATAAATACTAACTACCGTTTTACTCAATACAAATCAAACTACAGCTGGCAGTAATTAGCTGAACAGCAAACGATGTTCCCTTTAATTTTCCCGACGGAAAGCCTTTGCAGCAACAAGGAATCAGATGTTAAAAGCAACTGGATAATCTAATTGTGCTGTGCTGCACATCGACATCGGAGTGTCTCTCAGTACCCAGTGGGCTAATTACCGGCGCACGATTTTACTCAGCCAGAATTGAGCGAATAGACCCTTTCAAATAAAGGAATATTTTCTATAGGGCAACTCGCACGAAGTTCATGTATTACGAATTACGAATTTGGATGTAATCGGATTCGGATGTGGTCAAATTATTTTCGCAGTCGGCCGGAAAATGCGGAAAATTGCGGGCTGCTGAGTGGCTAAGCCGCCTAGTACCTCTTCATATTATTTATGCTTTCTATACCTAGTTCCCAGGACCTAAGAATAGAATATTTCTTGATCTACACTACCGGTTATGACCACCTGGTACTTCGAAGGCATAAAGTGATTTGTAGCTGACACTCTTGTATTTGGTAAGCTCCTACTAAATTATGAAAACCTGGTACTTCAAAGGCACAAAGTGTTTTGTAGCTAACACACAAAATGTATGAGAAAATAAATTATAATTATCTGTTTTTTTCTTGTTTTTTTTTTTTGTTTTTATTAACTGTGTTTTCTTGTGGTTCCAAAATACTAGTGCAAAATAATTATTGTAATTATAGGTTGAATCCGGGACCGCGGTCCCGATCCCGAAAGCCACACGACCCGTTTGTCCATCAGAATTTATTCAATGGTAGCCCGGAATTGGACTTCGTAACCTGTTGATGGCAAAGGGCTCGCTTTTTGTTCTCGAGTAATAGATACCCCTATTACTCGAGAACAAAATGTAGCTCGCAAAATATAGTACCATTTATGTTCACCTCAGCCTAATCCTTCGGGGATGACAGGCCTTTTTTTTTTGGATGGGAAATCATCAATTGACTTCTCCCGCTCTGGGCGGAGCGGCAGGGCGTGTCAGCCTTTTACTGACTAAAACCCACCCGTGTTCCTTCAGTTGCCCATGTGCCAGGGTCACGGTATCTCTTTCGAACAATCACGCGACCCCGGCAGGCATCGGTCCTAGCAGACCCCTTCAGTGCTGCTGACATCTCTTTGAGGCGCGCGTGGAACACTTTGCGTCGTCGACCCGTTCTTGGTCCTTACCGGGCGGCGAGCAATGGGTAACTCGCCGCCCGGCTCGTGCCTACGGTGGCCGGGAGTTCGCAATCGACTCCTGACGCCCGGGGCGTCTCCTCCTGCGGCGGCTAGGGACGTGAGGGCGCAGAGACTGCCACTCCCTCACGCGCCCCGCCTCCTCCTACGCGAGCATTACTGCTTCGCAGAACGAGGTGACGGTTTCCCATGCCCTCTGGCTCCGTACCATCGCTCGCACCAGGGCCGGACGCGAGAGGTCACCGCCACCGATCGCCTCCGCGGGGATGACAGGCCTGTGTTAGGTTTTTTTGTGTTCCAGGTAGAAACTTGAAATTTTCACAGAGTGTGTACAACTATGGTCAAGGGGCTTGTGACTAAATAACAACAACCGCACAGGTCGATCGATCAGGTTAAGGTACGCTTGCAGCGGTAGGTCTGTCGATGAGTGACCCATTCACACATACCAAGCCCCTCCGTGCCTCGGAAAGCACGTTAAGCCGTTGGTCCCGGCTGTCATTCACGGATCTGCCGGTAAGGCAGTCGTTACCGGCTATCTAAAGCCCTAAAAACAGCGAAAATTACCAAGGGGTAGGGAATTACCGAGGAACTAAGTTGTGGAGGTCAAATAGACAGTCGCCCCATGTAAAATACTGGAAAAACTTACATCCTTTTAGACTGTAAGCTGACACCAACATAGTTGGGAAGAGGCTAGAAATGTTATGTGTACTGCTGCCCGCTACATAACAATAAAATAAAGTCAAAAACTTAAGGGGATTCCAATCCAAGAAAAGTGTAGTTAAAACTTGTCTTAAACATTGTACGTTGGTACGCTGGTTTGCGAATCCTACTCTCACTTGGCGACTTTTGTACATAACAACAGCTGACTACGTTAAGCCTCTCACAGACTGGCGCGACGCAACAGCGCGACGTAAGTGTAGTAGACGAATTTCCATGAAGTTTTCATAGAAATTAGTCGCGACACGCCTGTCTGTGGGAGCTTTGAAATCAGTCAAGTATTTAGCAAAGCGTGTTAGTAGGTGAGCGTTAATTATAATGTACAGACGCCTGCACATCAAGGTACCCGAAACTGTCAAATTCTCCCAATCAACCTTAAACCCTTAAACCTAATACTTTAGTGATAAAGTTGAAAATCTATTAAAGAAATTTGACATATTGTAGCAGCTCGATGTGCTGGCGTTTATACAACATTTTGACAGCTTAGATTGGTGTTAATTGCAACAATTCATCATGCAACAGTTGCCTAGTCACGGTCATGGTCAGTTTACGCACCACCGAAATTATTCGTCGAATCTTGGAACTCTTTTAGAACGTACCGAGGGAATTGCGAAATCATTGCGTTCGTTTGATCCCTTGCTGCATCGTTATTGCTTAACCTTTAGTTATGCAATTAATATGTAAGATATTTATGAATGCGCTCTAATAATCGTGCATTTTTAACCGACGAAAAAAAATCAATGAACAAAGATCACTCAAAGCGCGGCACTCATAATTTTAAGGTTTATTATTTTTTGCTTTTCTGTTTCTTTTCGGCGGTTTAATGTTTTATTAAAAAGTTTTTTAGAAACACGATTACATTCCTTGATAGAAAAAAAAACAAAGGAATCTTTAAAAAGAAAATAAACCCTTGATTAGAACGGCGTAAATACTTTACGGAAGGCCATCAGTTTTTTAATAATAACAAATCTACATGATTTTTATAACGTATATATTTTTCATTTTCATAATATGGAATTGTTTTAACAATACTAAGGAAACACACGAACCGACCATTCTCGCCAGAGCCGCCACGTTTCAACTAGCGCTAGAAGTTCGGTGCGGTCTAAGTTTTGAGTTGAGCTGCTCGATTACTGATAGGTAAATGCGTGCACTGACTGGACAGGATTATTCAGTCTGTGTGCTTCTTTCTTCATAAGACCATTTAAAACATCAATCTACATGGTCTTCACATGATCTGACCAAGATTATTTCTGGACTTTAAAAGTGACCTCTCCGGGGCGAGCATGGCCTGTGTCATAGGCTTAAGGGACGCATTTTGTCACGGTTTTTGCTCTCGGACTGTGATAAAAATGTGTCACTCAAGACTATCACAGCAGGCCGTGCTCGCGCCCCGCTGAGTTTGTTTCGACCTTTCTCCTCAGAGTTGTCAGATAGGAAACGCCCCGCCGTCATCTGGTTTTTAAATATGATTGATAGGTAAATAAAATAGTATAAATAGTAAAAAAAATATTTGTACAAACCTCCTCATTACAGAAAAAAATAATAGTTTAAAAAGATTATAAATGGATTCCAGAAATATTCGGTTCTAGTTATGCGGATAACGTGGTCCAGTAAAATTCTGAAAATCGTATTTATGTTTCGTGACAGCATAATCAGCCTATAACGTTTCCCCTGCTGGGACAAAACCCCCTCTCTGTGAGTGGGGCGGCCCGTAATTCAATACGTATTGGTCAGTGTTACTTGTCTTTGAATTATTGGTTCTAAGTGGATATCTATGGTTCTAAGACATCGTGTAGCAATGATTCTTCTTAGCGTGTCGATGGCAAATATAACACGAAAAAATGTATGTTACTAAAATGTATAATAGTTATATAGTTTTCTATATGAGTTTGGCCCAAATATCGGCAACGCGAATATCGTTCGCAGAAGGTCCTCACGTGCGCAGGTGACAGGGCATGCGGTGCAGGATGAAAGTTGAACCTTTATCTGTGGAGAGACGCTGCATACACACCGAAGCGGAGGTCGGAGCCATCCATGAACCCCCATTTGAGGAGGTTGTCCTTGCTACGACCTACTTGGGTACAAAGTCTGTTTTTTACATGCCTACCTATTCGTGCCCGTATTTGCATCTACATTACGTATTTCAGTGTACGATTCTACTCATGCCCTGATCACTGCTCATGTATGTATGAAAACTTGAGAGTAGAAGCGTATTTAACTCCGTCAAGTTAGTATAGCGAATCGCCGTTTCCCATTAATTCTTATCTTTACGTTCCTTTGTTTCACCTAAGTAGACACGTTACAGTATCACTATAAAGAGTATAGAAATATCAACTCTAGGCATTTAGGTTTACACGAGTACATTTTTAGTCTAAAACATAGGTCAAACTTTAGTTCAAAGCAATTCAATTGAACAATTTACAGCAATTTTGGATTGTAAAACAGTCGATCAGTGAGTCGGAAAGTTGAATCTAGTTGCCCATTCCTAAACGTAGATCTGTGTGGAGAAGAACGAGCAAGAAACTCCAAGGTCAGTAAAAATAAGTAAGTAAGTTTAAATCGAGGCATTACAAAATGCTTCTATATGTGTACATCAATGTGAAAAAGTAAGAAATAGTTCTAATTAAATGATTTAAAATTAGCACGAGGCTAGAGCATTCATCGGTAAGATAATCTGCTTCAGGGAGGGCAATACTCGCCCTCGAGTGATGCGCTTTGTGAAGCGAGCGTTCTCCGGGACGGATGTTAGTCCTCGAGATTATTTGCCCCGCGTCACAGAGCGCATCGACTTCCTGAAGCAGAAGATCTGTGCATGGGCAAACTTGGGCAAACCGTATTCGTCGGTACCGACAGAGGGTGGAGCGGTACACCCAGAATCACACATTCCAAAACGATGAAAGGTGGGTTTACAGAGTTCGGGAGCAACCGGACCAAGGTGTGTCTGACGCGCCCCTTCCGGGTGGAAGTTAGGACATGACCAATCTCAACTGACGGCGCCCGTTCATGAACATGACGCGTGGATCAGCCCATACAGTCCAACCATTTTGTAGGGAACCGAATATGGAACAGAAAACAGAGCTAACAAATAAATTGTCCTCCAACTTAAATAACCAATAAATAAACACACATCTGCTTAGCCTTTTCCTATCTATGTCGAGGTTGGCTTCCAGTCTAACCAGATGCAGCTGAGTACCAGTATTTTACATAAAGCGACCGCCTATCTGAAGTCGAAAACCCAGATGCTGGGTGATACGTAAGACCCATATCAAGACTGGTTGTCAGACTTTCGGGCTTCTGACGACCCGAAACGACTATCAGAGATCCACGATTGACAGCCGTGAGCAACGGCTTAACGTGCTTTCCGAGGCATGGAAATATAGCCAGCAACGAAGAGGGTAGTTTTATAGAAAACAAACAAATTGTCTTCTAACTGAAATAATCACTATATAAATACTAGGACTACTTCCGCCCCACCCTTGCTTGAGCCCTTGCTGCCCTCTGCCATGCCCTAAGACGAGATCCGTACCCCACAGCGGATGCCCTTAGCGAGTAATCGCTCTAGATTTAAGTTTTTAAGCCCTAGCTGGAGGCCTTAATATAAGGTAGCCACAAGCAAGTCCGATTAAGCTGCCGACAACCTCATAGGTTGATAAACGAGATGTCTTTCGTAAAAAAAACCTACGACTATTATGACGTTGAATGCCTAGTTGGTCTAGTAGTCGGAAGCGTTCCTGCTGAGCATGAGGTCCTGAGTTCGATTCCCAGGTCGGGCAAAGTGTTATAGGGTTTTCCCATCTGGAATTTCTCAGTAGCAGCCCGGTGGGATTTGTGTCCGGTTGATGGCAAAATGTTCGGGTGATGGGATTTAAACATAACTGGCAAAATCTGGGTGGAGCGGGAGGGCGTGTCAGACTTTTACGGACTAAAACCCACCCATGTTCCTTCAGTTGCCCATGTGCCAGGGTCACGGTATCTCTTTCGAACAATCTCGCGACTCCGGCAGTTCTGCCCAGTCTTTCGGGCAAAATCTGGGTGTACTATAGGTACACATCTGCCCAGTCTTTCGGGCAATATCTGGGTGTACTATAGGTTCATCTCTGCCCAGTCTTTCGGGCAAAATCTGGGTGTACTATAAGTACACCTCTGCCCAGTCTTTCGGGCAAAATCTGGGTGTACTATAGGTACACCTCTGCCCGGTCTTTCGGGCAAAATCTGGGTGTACTAAGGTACACCTCTGCCCAGTCTTTCGAGCAAAATCTGGGTGTACTATAGGTACACATCTTCCCAGTCTTTCGGGCAAAATCTGGATGTACTATAGGTACACCTCTGCCCAGTCTTTCGGGTAAAATCTGGGTGTACTATAGGTACACCTCTGCGCAGTCTTTCGGGCAAAATCTGGGTGTACTATAGGTACATCTCTGCCCAGTCTTTCGGGCAAAATCTGGGTGTACTAAGGTACACCTCTGCCCTCTCTTTCGGGCAAAATCTGGGTGTACTAAGGTACACCTCTGCCCAGTCTTTCGGGCTAAATCTCGGTGTACTATAGGTACACCTCTGCCCAACCCTTCGGGGAAACAAGCCGTGATGTGTTACTATGACGTTTTATTATGGTAAGACGCCAGAGAGACTCGAGGCATGCAAGGTTCAAGGTGAACAGACCCATTCATTCTCCACAGGACTCTAGCAACAAACGTTCATTCATTCATTAAGATCTACATTGACTCGATTACGACACTCATACAAATTGTTGTCAACTACTGAGTTTTTGATAGTTTGATTTCAAGCATAATTGGTAATATCCTGGTTCGTTGTGGACCTATTAAAAGTATGGAGCAGTCATACAGCTCTTCGTAAAAAGCGACAACAGTATAAGGATGAGGTACTTCAAAATAATTGGTATTAGCTTCTCCCAGTCTTGTAGTCAATTTTTTTTTTTTTTAAACATGATGCTTTGTTTCATATATTGGAAAAATCCATCTGCTCAATATCGTAAATAACGCAATGAATATTGCTGAATTATCAAAATGAATGGCATCAAGATTTTGAGTGAGCTACGCAATAAGAGGGCGTCCATTAATTACATGAGGCAATCTTGGTGATTTTTGGACCACCGCACCGGTGAGATGTCGTGACATTTGTCTCGAACCTCCCTGCCCCCCCACAATATCACAGGATTTTTTCAAAATGCTGATTTGTTTGTGCCAATACGCTAATCTGTGCTGATTTGCGTTGCGTTTAGGCGGCTTGGCTGACCAGTGGCGGCTTAACAAATGAGGCGCTACTGTGCTATTTTGTGGCGTTCGCATCACCACGATAAATAAATTTTTGTAGTATTAAACCATATATATAAGCGAAAAAACATGTTTTACTTAATTTAACCCTATTTTCTCACAATTTCAACTTGTTTTCTGCGAAGAAAAACATTTATTACGTGATATTTACCAGGAAAACATGAGATTGGGTGAGATTCGGCTCGACCCCTTCCTCGCCCCCCAAATGCCTCACGTAATTAATGGACTCTCCCGTACCCTGCTAGACTTAGACTAGTAACCGTTATCTTTTGACTATTCATTGGTTAAATTAAATTATTCTTATTCACGTTGACAACCGTGGACTAGCTAAATAGACCATCCATCAAGACATCAATTCGGACGCACAGCCCTGCCACTTGTTAATGCTATAAACGCTTTCAATAAAAGTGAGATGACGTCACACAATCGAATCTATGAGTACAAATTGGTGTACCTAACGAACGAACGGGTGGGTTTATAAATAGGTACCTAAACTAGGTACTGTTCTTATCTAAGTATCTAAGGTGTATCAGAGTAACCCGCGAAATGAAAAATTTTTGTTATGTTTTTTTGCAACTTTGATTGAATTTAAAATGTCATGACAAAGTCATTCAATCGAATTAAATTAAGTTCGAGGGTTGTACTGATGACTTAAATGATTATAATAACATAAACCAATATTTTTACCGTCGCGAATCATATTTTACTCAACTTCTTTATTTTTCAAATCCGACAGGTATTTATTTCCAGAGATTACATACCGCGTTCATACATTTTTTTTTATTAGTATGTATATCACTTATTACTGTACCACCGGTATAACCCAGAATATAGAACTTTAAACACCTACCTGTATACCTCACCCGAATGTACAAATAAACCTAATTGATTGTATTATCCTATGTACAGCATACTACTGATAAGACGGCGCAAGTGCACGGTCACGTCATACGCCGTGAACTACTTACTGATGTTAATGTCAATATTATTGTTACAGGCTGAAACATGACGATTCATAGCATGACCGTGACGGACGCGAGGGAGACCACCAAGAAACACTGCTTTAGCGGGTATGTATCACTTTTGTTATGGAGTATGCGCTTCTTTTTCTTCTTATTAGCGTGTCGACAGTAGCCTAGAATTTGGCTACGAAGTTAGCACTTTCAGTAGCGTCCATTAACCCCTGCCCCCCTAGCCAAGTTACAACCGTTTCTTGTCGAATTCCGTTCTCCAATCGGTAACGCCTCGGTGTTAGCAATTGTAGAAAACGATAAGTTGGTAGCCATGTTGACGCGCCTGACTCGGCCGCTCATTCTACAATGTCTTTAGAAAAACTACCTTTATAACAAAGGATGTAGCGTTGAACATTGTAGAAATGGTAACAATTCATTCTATAATTTTGAACGATGTGAACTTGTCTACGAATTTTCTATTCGTTTGTTCTAACCACGTAACTTAACGTTGAGATGATTTCATTCCCATACATTTGATTCGTTTTCGACTTCGTACGTTAACGATTGCAGATTATCAACTTGGCTAGGGGTGTTGTAGCGTGCAAACAGCAGGACACGCTGGACAAAATAGTAAGTGCCTCATTGTTTGTGGGACAGCACCACATTTAGACTACAGAGCGGACCCATCTATGAATCTCCACTTGAGCAGGTTCTCTTTACTTCGGCATACCTGAATCTGAAGCCTATTTAAAGACTTCCAGGAAAGACCAGCAACAAGTGTTCAGGTGCGAGATTTTCAGCAGGTGAAACGAATAGGTTTGGTAGGGGATATTAGAATAGAAAACGTTATTTTCAGGCCGGAGTCCATAGCGTTAGTTACAGTTTTACTTTTATTTTAGTGTTCGTAGGTTACAGAAATACCAATATAATTTGAACTTCAGCGAGAAGCTGCATCCACCTCCGCAACATCGGAGAATCCCGCCGATGTGCGAATACACTGAGAATACTGTTGGTGCTGCCGCGAACAAGCGTCGTCAGGGACGCACGTCTATTCCTAATAATAGCGGCGAAACGATTATTTTCTGCAAGCATCCCTGACGCACTACAACACCAAAGCAGCCACAGTAGTACTCTCAGTGAACACTAAGGTCGCTATATGCCCGCTGAATGAAGTTGACCCACAGGCTGCACGTGTAGAAAGACTAAGATGAAAAATATTATTGGCACCTGGATATAAAATCTGACCCTGAAGAAATTTTTCATTATTTTATATCTTATTTATTTATTTATTTATGTACAAACAGTAAAAAAACAGAGTGATAATGCATAACAATACAATTGAGTACAAAGGTACTGCTTATTTCTTAAGAAATTTCTTCCAGCAGACCTGCGAAAGGAGAGAGACCTGAAAAAGAATTGTAGACAATAGTGTGTGAAAACAAGAAGAGAAGATATGAATATGTGAAGTCTTAAACTAAAATATACTTATACATATATAATGCAAGAAATTAACATATACTTAAATAAATACATAAAGCTAAAATATAATATAAACGTAAATATATATATAAATACACACAATTATGAGGAAAGGTAATGCTCTTTTTAACACGGAATTAGATTGTGATTTTATTACTGCTCATAAGGGCTTGTTTAAGCTATTATTAAATAAATGAATCTCTTTCTAATACGGCGTAAATATGAAACAAAAAAATAAAACTGGAAATGAGAAATGTATTTATTTCTCCTAATGTAATCACTGTAAATGTATAAAAACTTGTCAAAAGGTATAGGTTTTATATGTATAATTATTTGATGCAATCAAAATTAAAAGAACAAGTTCAGTTACTTTCTGAGAATCAAACCCTGGGCCTTATGCTCACGACCACTAGACCAACAATGCAAGAACAACGAGGATTAATAGTTATTAATCCTCGAAGATAACTAGTTAATATAGTTATGTTAAATAGTTATCTTCGTTGAAGTTTATCTGTGTCCCTTCTTAATTAAAACTGACAATTTTGTAATGATGTTTTGGCACTTATGTTCTGGTTGAGCTAAGCTCTAATGCTATTATGTAAATCAGCCTTTACCAATAAAAGCTCCCGCAAACAGGCGCGACGCAATTCGCACCCGTTTGCCTTAAGGCACCCACAAACAGGCGCGACGCGACACTCATCTCATAGAACAATTTCTATGAATAGTTCATGGAAATTGTCCTAAAAAACTCGCGTAGCGCCGTCGCGTCGCGCTTGTCTGAAGAAACCTTTAACCGTGCGTAGTTCCAATAGCGTAACGATACACTATGTGTAACAATGAAGTTTTTGCGAAATGTTGTTCTTGATAACACCGGTGGTAGTAAGTACAATTGATTAGGAAGAATATTGTGTTTCTCTAAATTCAACAAACAACTTTTATGGCTTCTGCCCGCGACTTCATCCGCTTCAAATTTTGCTCCCCTGACCCTTGCCGTCGCATCAAATTGCCTGCCAGTTTTCGTCCATTTTGCGTTGCTGCTCCGCTCCTTTTGATCGTAGCGTGATGTTATATAGCCTTTCTCAATAAATGGGCTACCCAACACAAAAATAAATTTTTCGATTCGAACCAGTGTTGCTGAAATTACCGCGTTCAACCAAACAAACAAACAAACTCTTCAGCTTTATAATATTAGTATAGATAAACTGAATTTCAGGAGATTTGGTTTACGTCCAACACACAGTTATGCGATTTTAAGGAGAATATCAAGAAAAAGGAGTACAATATTATAGTGAACTTATTGATGATGTTCTTCAGGAAGGTCAGTTGTATGTACATCTAGCATCCTAATTGCGTAATATACTATCATTCAGTATCTACATAATATTGAAGGATATTGCTCTATAATATAATACTGTTATTGAGACTCGAAGCCGACATACTTAAAAAAGCAGATGATGATTGCTGAACCATTGCTTCATTTGTTCGGAAAGTTTGAATCCTGAACAACGTAAATTACGCTATGAATGTTGTCTCAATGAACTGTCAAAATGAAAGACATTTCTTACTATAAAAGATGCAAAAAGAAACGTGAGTCTATGTATTAGAAGAAAATCCCCGCACTGACTCTGCTTTGATGACACAACTTATGTATGTTGTTTGCAAAACAAATTCTTGCTTGAAGGCAGACCGCATTAATTGTCTTTAGATTGAGGAAAAATATATCATAAACTAAATAAGTCGTTCAATGCAAAAAATAAAGACAGATTCATTATTTGCTTGGCATTAGAACATGCATTGAATAAGATTAATATTATTTTACATTAGTTTACTTTGTGTAAATAATTTCATCACTGCTCTCAAAACGGTGAAGAAAAACATCGTGAGAGAACCGGGAATTCCTCGAACCAAAAATTCGAAGACATGTGAATGTCTTCGAATTTTTGGTTCGAGGACATCCCGATGCGCGAGCCCAGTCATCATCAGCCTATAATGTTCCCACTGCTGGGACACAGGCCTCCTCTCGGTGAGAGGGAGTGGGCCATAATCCACCACGCGGGCCCAGTGCGGGTTGGTAGATGTCACCATTTACCAACCCGCACTGGGCTCGCGTGGTAGATTACGGCCCACTCCTTCTTACCGCTGTGTGCCAGCAATGGGAACAATATAGGCTGATCATTATGAATATTATTTTAATTTTTATTGCATAATCACAGCATTCATTGTTGTCACGCGGCAGCAGTCATATATAGTACCTCCCCATTCATTTGTGTTGTGAAGATTCCTTTGATATTTGCTGATATAATTAGGTACTACTCGTAGGTAACCCTACACATAGCGTCACGCATTCCGCGAACGACTACTCAAAAATGTACACTCCTATTTAGCCAGTCATATTAAGTCATATGTAATAGGAGGCGAGTCTGTCGCCATCTACCGGGCAGAAATCCAGACTTCAGGCTGCTAGGGTCACGAGATTTGTTCGAAAGTGTTACCGTGACCCCGGCACAGGCAACTGAAGAAAAACGGGTGGGATTTAGTCAGTAAAAGTCTGACACGCCCTGCTGCTCCGCCCAGAGCTGGAGACGTCATTTGATGATTTCCCACCCACAAAAGAAGAGAAAAGAACACTATCTCTCCACTTTGTCATAATTGCTCATGAATGTTTTCATTTTAATTACTTTATTAGTATAATATATATTTAGTGATATTTATTCAAGAAGTATTTATGTATATTTGCATGTATGTATATTTTTTATTTTGTATGGTTATATTTAAATTATAGTATTATTTTTCTTCTACTATTACACAAGTTGTCTACATCTCTTTGTATTTATTTAAACTTTCGCACACAAAAAAAAGGTACAAAGGCGGACTTAATGCCTTAGGCATTCTCTACCAGTCAACCAAGGGTGGTGAAGAGATTACATGGCAGGTGCTTTGTTTGAGAGGAACAATAGTGAAAAATCTATAATAATGAATTATAAATAAGAGAAAAACTAGTACTAGTACTAAAATAGGTTATAAACTAATTATACACATACATATTTGCTATAATACATACTTATAATATATATATATATATATATATAAATCTACAGATACAAATTCAAGGTAGAGAAGTGTTGAGATGACTCTACGCTATTTGTTATGAAAATAACTCTGCAATTTCCGCTTAAATGCAAACCGACTGGTGGCCGTCCTAATATCGAGAGGAAGCGCATTCCAAAGAAGAATGGACTGAATATGAAAGGAAGAATGAACAAAGTCAGAAGAATGAGAAGGACAAAGTAGAAGAAGATTGTTAGATGAACGCAGATTCTTAGTGTGAGAAGAACATAGATATTGGAAGTTAGAAATAAGATAAGAAGGAGGATTTGGAGAGTTGAGAAGGGAGAAAAGCGTAGTCAAAGCGCGCAAACTTCTTCTTTGGCGAATAGACATCCATTTGAGCTCAGACCTATAGCTCGACACATGGTCATACTTCCTAAGATTAAATATGAATCGGATACAATTATTGAGCAATCTGTCGAGTTTATCCAGCAAAACCGCATTCAAGTCAAAGTAGCACACGTCACCATAGTCGATGATTGGGAAAATCAAAGTCTGCACAAGCATGGTCTTCGTTTTAACGGGCAAAAAGTTCCTCAGACGATACAGGGATCGCAGAGTCCCGTTGACTCTTTGACTGACACTAGACACCTGGCGTTGCCAGCTCAGTGTCGAGTCAAGATGCAAACCGAGATCTTTCACCGTAGAGGTCATGGGTATGACGGTACCATTGAACATGAGAGGAGGAAGAGAGCTAGGCGTCACCCTACCCATCATGCGCAAGCTTCCAATAACAATGGCCTGACACTTTGAAGGGTTTACTGACACTCCAAAACGATCAGACCACTTTTTTATTGCATCCAGGTCTCGGTTTATATCCGCTATAGCGTCTGGTAAACCTTCTACCCGCACAGCTGTATACAATTGTAGATCATCAGCATAAAGATGATACGAACACCGAAGGCAATGAGTTATAAAATTAATGAAGATGGAGAATAACAATGGAGAAAGAATACCGCCTTGTGGAACACCAGCCTCCAGATCACGCCAACTCGACGAACTCTCATCAACGCGAACTGACTGCTGACGTCCCCGAAGATAAGAAGAGAACCATTCCAGAGCCTCGGGCGAAACCATAAGATGAGAAAGGATAGAAAGAAGAATATCGTGGCTGACAGCGTTAAAGGCATTAGAGAAATCAATTAATACCAGAACGGTAACCTTGGTATCCTCCATGGCTTCTCTAATGTCACCAGTCACTTTAAGAAGCGCAGAGGAAGTACTGTGCCCAGGCCTGAATCCAGACTGGAAAGAGCTGACAAGGTTGTTCCGGTGAACAAACCCCGTAAACTGCTTGTGTACGCAGGCCTCAAGCACTTTAGAGAGGAAGGGGAGAATGGAGATGGGTCGAAAGTGACTGGGGAGGGAGGGATTGGAAATTTTAGGAAGTGGGCGGACATAGGCCATACGCCACAGGGATGGGAATTGTCCGGAATCTAGAGAAAAGTTGATGATGTGGGTAATCGGGGGGAGAAGGCTATCAAGGATCCAAACAACCATACTACGACAGATGTCGTCGTAGCCGACAGCCTTAGATTTTATGGAAAGGATGATCTTATTAATTTCGTCCAAGGTGACCGGAGCGAAGTGGAATGGTTCTATGATGGGACTACCTAGGCCAGTAATGAAATCAACCGTCTGGGACAACATTTGGGCGTCCACATGACAAGTGGTTGTGAAGTGACGGTTGATATCATCCAGGCCAATGGTATTAGGAAAATCCACATGACGTGGTCTGCCGATACCAAGAGTACCGAGGAACTTCCAGATATCAGCAGGTGAAGAAGAAGATATGTTTTCAAGAATATGGCGGCGTTTGGCGTTACGTATCATCTGATTACACCGATTTCTAGCAGCTTTGAAAAAGTTCCGATTTTCTTCACAACGATCCCTCTTAAATTGTATATTCTCTCCTATTGCAGGTATGCTGGAAGAGATTTCTATAGAAATAAGCATTACCTTTGTACATATTTTTCTGTTCCTTTCTTCTTGTCTATAATATATGTGTGCATAAATGGTTAAATAAATAAATAAAAAAAGTCTACTACTGATAAATTCCAGATAGAAAAACTGCAGTAGCGCTTGCGACCACTAAACCCACCAACCCTAGACTCTAGAGTTGCATGAAAAGGATGGGCAGAAGTGTCCTCCTCCTGTGATTACAACAATCTGGCTGTGATTCAGTTCGACCATAAATAAATAATTCAGACCAAAAATAATAAATAAAACTTTTTAAAAACACTACAAAGTCAAAAATAACTTTAATTTTGGAAGTCGGTGTCTTAGGATCTGTATTTAAGGTTATTTTGCCACCGACTTCCGAAATTAAAGTTATTTTTGACTTTGTAGTGTTTTTTTAAGGAAGTCGGTTGTTATTTTTTTGGTAAAAAGTTTTTATTTTTAACTTTTTAGTAATGGTAGATACCCTGCACCAAAGACTATATAACCACTTGACTGCGCATACAGTGCCCCGACGCTCGAAAACTATTAGTATTTTGTCGCCTATGCATAGGCGACGGTTCCAGTAACCATTTTAGTTATGACCAATTGTTAGACCTCTGTGCACGCAAAATTAATCCAAATAATATAACTTTATCTGCAATTATAACGCATCAAAATGCCTTCATGCGCGGTGAAGTTGTGTGGGAAACATTCCAACACTTCTAGTTACAAAAAGGATCGCATAACTTTTCATCGGTAAGTAAACAGTACGAAAAATTATTTTGATTTAATCCGATTATGATCCACCGTAGGGGTCTATTTAAAATGGTGGTTGTGTAAACCAGCACACTGACGAGTCCCGCGTTGATGTCTTTTGGAAAAGTCTCGTTCTTTCATTAGACAATTCTAATGCATCTATCCCTTACTTTCCTTTTGTATTTTTATCGCAAAAATTAGTGCTGTTACCTTTAATAGCTGAAAGTCTATATCGAAAATCAAAATTAAAATTAATGAAAATTTTATTCAATTCACATTCTTTAGCTTCGTCTTGAGAATCCGTTTGCAAACTGGCGCCAAAACTCACGTGAAATAGTACCTTCTGCCTTGGGGTGATATTCGACACCGCATCTGATTGCCATTTCGTCGAATATGATAGTGGCGTAAATTTTGTTTTTGGATTCTCTAGCTTTCATTTTATTAGTGATTGATTTAGATTACATATGATTTCTTTGATTTTAATTGAGTATTTGTCACAATTTTAAAATCGATTTTATCGATATCGACTATTTTCTCTTAATGAAGTAGAGCAGCCCTACGATAGGCATACCTACGCAACTTGACCTTGAACTGACCAATTGCAGCCGCGCATTCTTCCTCGTCCCCCGGCCCGCAGTGGTGAGTCGTGTGCTAAGAAGAAATTGGCCTATACGCTCTCTAGTGGTTATATTCTCTTTGCCCTGCACTAATCTAATCGCGTTATTCGTTCATTTGTCGCGCAAATACTTAATGCAAATTTAAGACTTATATGGTTTTCACATCCCATTGTCCGAATGGAATTAAATTAAAATGGGACAATTCGGGAAGCACAAGCTTTCAAATAAAAAAAAATCATCAAAATCGGTTCACCCAGTGAAAAGTTATGAGGTAACAAACATAAAAAAAACTTTAGAGGTGTCAAGGGACACCCGGATGAAACGAAGTTCCTTTCCAGGATTCATAGTAGTTATAATTTTTTTAATTATTTATTATGTACAAAAAACCTGTATACACTCAACAAAAATATTCTCTCTCTCTCCCTCTCCTCCTCTCTCCCTCTCTACTCACAACAAAAAAAACAACAACATACAAAATATATACGGTCGAATTGAGAAACCTCGTCCTTTTTTTGAAGTCGGTTAAAGCATGTCGTGACAACTTTTCGTAAGATTTTTTTCCGTCTAGCCCCCTTTCACAACGCGCGATAAGGAACTTCGTTCCAAAAAAACAGTCGAATTGATAACCTCCTCCATTTTTTGAAGTCGGTTAATAAACTTAAAAGAAAAATACTTAATATGGTGTCATAAATTATACCGTGATGATATTCAGTAGCATTATTTTTAACGCAAGGAGTCTCAATGAATCTTAAAAATCTATATGAATCATCCATCTTTTTGGTCGCGATCAAAGTTCATGAATACAATATGTGTATTGTACTGCATACATTCAAGACCATACAATATAACCATTGTAACTTGACACTTCATAACGGCGCTGCTCGTCACGACAGTCTGCAACAATACAGACAAAGTATAGTTCATTTTAATTCCAGTATTCGCCACGTGTCTAGGTTAATTGG
This sequence comes from Aporophyla nigra, assembly GCA_947507805.1. Taxonomy (NCBI): domain Eukaryota; kingdom Metazoa; phylum Arthropoda; class Insecta; order Lepidoptera; family Noctuidae; genus Aporophyla; species Aporophyla nigra. Next base: position 8,135,652 of record OX382305.1, read on the forward strand.
GCATTTTACATAACGAGCCTCTTCTCATGTATCAACATGGTAACTGGCTTATATTATGATGTCTAACAATGTTTTAAAGTGGAAGAGAATGGTCATACTTTACTAAACATTTTTTTTGAAGTTGATAAGCACTTTTCCCCGAAAACTAACCACAAACTTAGATCATACCTCGATAAATAAGTAAATACTCATCTAGGCATTTACACCACAAAACAAAGTCACTTCCGTCAGTCTGTCCCTATGCATGCTTAGATCTTTAAAACTACGCAACGGACTTTGATGCGTTTTTTTTTAATAGATAGAGTGATTCAAATGGAAGGTTTATACGTATAATACGCGGGCGAAGCCGCTGGCAAAAGCTAGTTCATTATACTATGCGGAAATCGTATACAAAGAACTAAGATCAATAACCAAGCTCATTGTATCTATTAACTCGTACCTATTATTTCGGCGGTTTTATCAAATGTTAAGTAAGCGACCTCTAAAGAAAAAGGCAAGAAACCGTAGCGCAGTGAGGAAAAAATGATTCGGTCACCTGCTCAGAGATGGCACTACTGTCGCAAAAGTTAAATGGAAGTCATCTACCTGTATTCGATTTAATTTTTTCTTTGCAATTATGTGGCGTTCCGCGCATAAAGGTACAGTAGGGAGGTATTGAAGAATCTAGAAGAGTACCTTTATTATGCTGATTACAAAAAAAAAAGTTGAGTCTGAAAAAACTAGTTTCGAGGAAATGGAGTTTGAAAGTTAAGGTTACAAAAAAAAACAATGTTCTACTCGTTTGTTACATAGATTTTTCCACATATGTAGATCCCAACATATTATATGCATCAATGTATCACTAACATAACCGATACTGTACTGCCAATATACAAATAGTATTAACATTCAAAAACTTTAACATAATAATTATGAAAATATCGACATTTTATAGACATTTTTACAAAACATTTCCTTTAAAAAAAAATGTGCTTAGAAATGTTGTCTGTAGATGTTAATTGTATGAAATTGTAACAAATTTGTTATAGAACAATAATCAGTAAAAATCACAAAATGCCATATTTTCACCCAATTTCACAAAAACGCAAATAACTCGGAATCCAAATGCCGACATCTGGTACCTTCAAGCGCGGAACGTCACATAGGTATTCCGGCATGTCTAATAATGGGTAGTCCTAGTAATAGCAGGAATATAAATGCTATCCCGAATTTCAGCAAACAGCGTTAAAACTTTTATCATATCTGGTCAAATAGTTACATAAAAGAACGAAAGTTTTTAGACCCATAGGTAGCAGCCTAAAAACTTACACCAAAACGAATATAGCTATTTAAGACTCCGGCAAAACGTAGCGACACGTGTCTAATAGATCAATTTCCATAAAGTTTTCACTGAAATTGTTTATTTATTTATTTAACCATTTATGTACACACATATATAAACAGACAAGAAGAAAAGAACAGGAAAATTTGTACAAAGGTAATGCTTATTTCTAAAGAAATCTCTTCCAGCACACCTGCGATAGGAGAAAAGATACAGAGATGTAGACAGCGTGTGTAAGAAAGAGTATGAGAAAATGAAATATATATAATCCAAAACTATTAACTTAACAAAATTAAACAAATAATATAAGAATATACTTACACATACATACATAGATACATACATACAAACAAACATACATAGATACAAACATACAGACTACTAAAATAAATAACATTAAATTGTAATTAAAACAATAAATACAAACACAACTATGTCGATACGGTACGGTTGTTCTACATGTGGCGTGTCACACATGTCAGATGTAGCCTTTAGCTACTTTAAATAAAGAAAGAAAGAAAAATGCGTTCATTGGCATTAAAACATCTAAAAAAAATCACAATGAATTCATGGATTAATTATTTATTACATTATTTTTTTAAATCTTAGCAACACCTATGCGATCCTATAAAGTAAACAAATGTTAAAAATTTTACTTACGCGCTACGTATTGGTTTACCATTGGGTCTTATGTAACTTTGACGTTCAAAAAGTGCTGACTCTCAGCCTACTTTGAATAAATGACTTTTGATTTTGATTTTGACCACCCATCCCATTTCTTCCCGTAGGTGTCGTAAGAGGCGACTAAGGGACTTACTAGAGAATGGGCAGCAGCGTTCTCTATGCATTTTACCATCATACAGCGATCGCCAACCCGCCTGCCAAGCATGGCGATTATGGCAAACCCCCCAAAAAATTAACCTGTACAAATTGGCGGTTCTTGGAGGAGGCCTATGTCCAGCAGTGGACGTCTTTCGGCTGAAATGATAATGACTTATTAGTTTTGCCCAACATATAAATCCGCACTACCAACAGACTACAAAACCTATACTTATAGGTAGTTTTGTCATAGGTATTTCCATTGAATACAGAGTTAATTAATAAACGAAACTCATATTTCGTTGTTCTTCCCGAGGGGAGTCCCATGTCAGTTTCCGTGACATGTTTCCTCTTTAAACTTTCTACTAAGGGACTATAAATCATTACAAACAAATTATTTAAAATTTATTATTATGTTGAATGAATAACTGAAAACTAGAAAGTACCTACTTTAAATGGAACACTTTTGTAAATAAATGACCACATCCGTTGTGCTACAAAGTAGTATAAAGGCAATTTAATATTTATTTTACTTTTCTAGTTTTATTTTTGAGGGTGTGTTTCTGTATTTTTGAAAAAAAAATTGTTAATATACAGATTGGCAGGGATACCAACGCGAGAAACTAAGAGAGTGAGCGAGCTTGATTCTACAGCCCATAGAGTAGATATTACTTTTTATTTAGAAAATACTTTTTCTTATACTTAAAATTTCATGGTATCAAGCTGTGAATCGGTGTCCCTACAGGTAACGTTTCGTCACAGTTTCGCATTCTTTTTTTACATCATCGCAGTTACAAAAACGTTTTTATTTTAAATTAGGTAAACCATACCTATAAAAACTGAAAGATTAAATTAATTAATTAATGATTTTTTAGATTTACCTAATTAGGTAAATCTTCCTATACATTCTCCGATGGGTTAGGCAGAGGTGTCCTGTACAGTATATACCGGATGACATTTTTTACCGTCTCGACCTTCATATGGTATGTTGTGTAACTAGAATAGAAGGCAGGAAGGCCTTCAGATTCATCGCAGGTGACTAAAGGGGCGCGGGACGCGGCCGGACGGAGATGCGTGTGCGGCTCGTGCGCCTGCGAAGGATCAATGAGGCCGCCTATCGGCCGGCTTCAAAGGGTAGGACCGCGCTACGAAATCATTGATATATGCCGAGCATTGAGTAGGGTGCGTATGATTTGAGTATCGATAGATTTTAATTGTTTTTTTCTTCTTTTTTTTCCAAATTTCTGTTTTTGATGTTCTAGTATGAAAATGTTACTTTAAATGTGTAGTATTTATTGCTAGATCAATTTCATTACGCGTTATTCAAAAATAAAAATAATAAAACTTTCTATGCCAAAGGCTTCTACTCCGTTCACCTATTACACCCATTTTTTTTTCAAGACGTTTAAAAATGTCACTCGTTGTAGTGAAAGGAAACAATAGTTTCCTGCCAGGGTCGCGAGATTTGATCGAAAGAGATACCGTGGCCCTGGCATATGGGCAACTGAAGGAACACGGGGGGTTTTAGTCAGTAAAAGTCTGACGCTCTTTCGTTCCACCCAGAGTGGGAGACGTCATTTGATAATTTCCCACCCACAAAAAAAAAGGAAACAACAGTTTGGCCGAATTAATAAATCTTTTTTTAAAAAAAAACGTCCGACTTCCTTAAAAAAAAAAAACACTACAAAGTCAAGTATATCTTTAATTTCGGAATTCGGTGTCTTAGGATCTATATTTAAGGTTTTTGCCACCGACTTCCGAAATTAAAGTTATTTTTGACTTTGTAGTGTTTTTTTAAGGAAGTCGGTTGTTTTTTTTTTGTAAAAAGTTTTATTTTTAACTTTTTAGTTATGTTAGATACCCCGCACTAATCTAATCGCGTTATTCGTTCATTTGTCGCGCAAATACTTAATGCAAATTTAAGACTTATATGGTTTTCACATGGACCCCATTGTCCGAATGGAACCAAATTAAAATGGGACCAATCGGGAAGCACCAGCTTTCAAATAAAAAAAATCATCGAAATCGGTTCACGCAGTCAAAAGTTATGAGCTAACAAACATTTTTAAAAAAAATATTAAAAAAAAAATCAGACGAATTGATAACCTCCTCCTTTTTTTTAAGTCGGTAAAAAATTAAATAAAATGATTCTATTCCATCTCAAACATTGCATTTATAACATCAGCAAGTTACCAAAGTACTTGTGTTGGGGCTGTCTCGCTACTTTCCTTACAAATCTGCCAAAACAATGCTGAGAGCATTCAAAAACCAAAATCTTTACATAGTACATAACAAAGTCGCTTCCCGCGTCGCATTTTATTGCGGTTTTCATCATTATACTAGAATAGTGATTCAAGAGGAAAGTTTATACGCGAAGTCACTTGCAAAACCTAGTATATCAATAAATAGGAAGACAAGGAAAATATCAAAGAATACCCATACGTACAGTGACTAGACCAATAATTTATAAATTGACTCTAATAATGCTCATCACAACAAGTTCTGATGAGTCACCTCATGCCTGACCTGCGCTCGCGCAATGACGAGGCGACTTTGTATGTTTAGTGTCTATGTGATTGATTGATATCGTCTTAATTATCAAGCAGAACATTGAAGATACTGTTTACTATGTTTTATTACAATCATTTTATTTATACAATAACCTTGGACAGCATGATATTGCAAAACTGTTAGAAATAAACTTAAATAGTCACCGCTCGCTCGCGCTGCTGTGCAGCCACCAACTGGTCCTAGCCGCCGCTGGAGGAAACACCCTGGGCGTCGGGAATCAATGACCGGCTTCCGGCCACCGTATGCGTGGACTTGCGGATGGCGAGCAATGGGTAGCTCGCCGCCCGGTAAGGACCAGGGTGCTTTCTCTCGAATATAATTCCAATAGATCGACATTGGAATTGTCAGTCAAACGTCAGTGATTGGCTGGACTCACTAACTGAGTCTAGCCAATCCCTGACGTTTAACTCAACCAACTGACGTTTGACCAATGTCGATCTATTGGAATTATATTCGAGAGTAAGCACCCAGGCTCGTGTCGACGGCGCGTTATGTTCCACGCGCGCCTCAAAGAGATGACTGCTAAACTGAAGGTTTCCGCTAGGACCGATGCCTGCCAGGGTCGCGAGATATGTTCGAAAGAGTTACGGTGGCCCTGGCAGAGGCAACTGAAGGAACACGGGTGGGTTTTAGCCAGTAATAGTCTGAGAAGCCCTCTCGCTCCGCCCAGAGCGGGAGACGTCATTTGATGATTTCCCACCGTCAAAAAAAGCCACCAGCTGTTAAGGGTTTATTAGATACAGTGGTGGCCAAGTGATATCGAACCTGACTTACGAATTTGTAGGTCGTAGGTTTGAACCCAGTTAGATGCTTTACTTTAAGTCAATAATTTCATCACCACTACTCTCAAAACAGTGAAGGAAAACATCGTGAGGAAACCGGCATGTCTTAGAACCAAAAATTCGAAGACATGTGACATCTACCGACCTGCAGTGGGCCTGCGAGGTAGATAAAGCCCCTGTCGAATAGAGGTGTCCCAGCCGTGTGAAAAGTATAGGCCGATTATTCATAATGTATAATTTTATCGTGACAGTTAGTCTTGAAAAATACTTTGCAAACATCTTACGAAAGAATCATTACCTATTAAAATGCTTCCATCACCCAGGCGATGAAAATTTGATTATTGCGTTGAATTCAGAAGGATGACTAAAATCAAATTTCTAGAATCCTTCATTGATAAAGAACATCACAAACGTTTCAAAATATTAAAACAAATTAGTGTAGATAGGTACCAGTAGATCAAAGATAAGATTAAAAAAAAACGCAATGTCATCCTTCAGAAAAATGTAAAAGGAAAAATAAACAGTAGTGGTTTCCTTTTAAAGGATCTAAAAACTAGCGGGTTTCCTTTTATAGAATCTAAAAACTAAACATGTAGATTTCTCACGTTAGTGGGAAAAAAATCCAAATTAGCAAAGTAACTAGTAAATTCATCCTTCAATAAAAATAACTAGTCAGCTTCATGATTCAGAATGATGATAGTTATAAATCAATATTATGTAGAATGATTTGTGTTCTTGCTTCATCGCAATTTCCTTAATAAAAACTAGCTGTAACGGTTTCGTATGCTTGTATTTTGTATTTCTAAAACAATATCCAGAATTCATTGCAGCCTTTTCTTCTTCAGGTCAAACTTAAATCATTTATTCCAAATTGCATCAAGGCGCATACCCCTTCCAAAGAAACTTCACACTTACGTACTCCTCAAAAATGATTTATAATAATTTTATATGTTAATTTTATAATTATTATAATTATGTGTGAATACGATGCACCTAGAATAAAATTACTATACCACAATACATCAAATCTATTAAAAATGGAACAATGACAGGTCCCAGCCCAGTCTCCATCAGGTCAATTGTTAAACATTGTTTTTATTTGACCTAGCAGGTCTAAGTTACGTTAGCCCGGATAAAGTAGAAACATAAAATAAGACCCACTAAACTACTGTAAAACCACAGACAATAGACAAATCCTAGACTACCCTTTGTCCGACTGTCACTTTAATTACTCTTTGTAAATAACTATGAAATTGTTAATTTTACAGTAGACTGTAAAATTAACAATTTCTCATTTTCTAGAAATAAAAGAAAATGGTAAAATTGTATGAGAAAATGTATGTCAGATCTTATTAATGTAGGTAGTTTTAACAGCAGTTTTGTCCGCGTGGAGGTCGGAAATTTACCCGCGGGAACGTACTACCGGGATAAAAACTACTCTTTGTGTTAATCCAGGTTATAAACTATCTGTGTACTAAATTTCATCCAAACCCGTTCAGCCGTTTTAGTCAGAATAATACTACTAATATTATAAATGTGGAAGTTTGTATATTTAGATGTTTGGGTGTTTGTAACTCAATCACGCAAAAACGGAACAACACAGAATATTTGTATCCCAGTACCACATTCCCGAGGGATAATTTCTGACATCCACACGGACGAAGCCACTGGTAAAAGCTAGTGATATATACCTAATTAATTACCTACTGGTAGCCTAGAGGTATCGGCCCCAACTTACGAGTTGTAGGTCGTAGGTTCGAACCCAAGCAGGCGTTTTACTGTGTAAATAATTTCATCACTACTGCTCTCAAAACGGTGAAGGAAAACATCGTGAGGAAACCGGCATGTCCTAGAACCAAATATTCGAAGACATGTGACATCTACCAACCAGCACTGGGCCCGCGTGGTGGATTACGGCCCATTCCCTCTCACCGCGAGCAGGCCTGTGTCCCAGCTGTGGGAAGACTCTAGGCTGATGATGAATTACCTACACGTCATCTAATAATTAAGTTTTATCTTGGGGACATTCGCACATAAATCACGGCTATCATTGTGCAAAAATCTTATCATAGATGATATAGCAATTTGCGAAAACGATGAGTGTCTTCAAACACACACATAATCATGATTATGCGCTTTATAAGTAGCTGAGATTATTTCCTAGATTTTTTGTCAATCTACACTTAAGATCGAATAATATAATTCTTTGAATGTTCTAAGTTAAAAGTACCTACCTGTGTGGCACCGTTTAGATATAAGATCTTGCATTTCATTTACAGTTGCATAATGAGGTTTTTTGGGGTCAGTGACTAATGTTAGTATTAACAACCACACGGGTCGATCTGTGTCCTAAGAGGCGACTAAGGAACTTACTAGAGTATTGGCAGCAGCATTCTCTATACATTTTACCACCATACTGCGTTCGCCAAACCGCCTACCAAGCGAAGCAATTATTGCAAACTCCCCAAATTGGGGGAGGTTTATGTCCAGCAGGGGACGTCTTTCGGCTGAAATGATTTCCGTCTTCCACCGGTGGGATCATAGATTAAATATGGAGTCCCTTCCTCTTGGTATCAATTTACATTTATCAAGTAGCAAGTCTACAAGGAAAATCCTACTTAATCTATTATAGATAAAACATATAATTACATATTAGACGCGGTGGTACCAATTCTAAGAATAGAGACTTCCAAGGAAACCCGAGGAATAACTTGGGGCCTCGAGTCAAACAACAAAAACTCAGTAATATTGACAGTCCTTACAATTAAAACTAGGTACTGAAATACTTTTTCTTTCTTTCTCTCAATGGTGTCCCTCCCCCATAACATTTCATTCCGCCCGTTCCTAATGTGTTGCCTTCTCCGGCTAATCTCCCATAAACCCATCTAAATCATCATGCCAGCGTTTCCTCTCTGCGACGATCCCTGTCTTCTGGCAACCACTGCGTGGCGACTCTGGGGATCTACTTTATATAAGCTCTACTTATATAGACTCTACTTTATATAGCTGTCTGTGTGAGATGTGTGTATAGATGAAAAATTGTGAAAGAGAAGTTATTGTTTTTTTTTTTAATTAAACTTAATGGAAATTTACGTAACGGTGTTTTACATAAATAAACGTAACGTCGAACTAATTTGTACGAAAAATTAAAATAAAAAAAAATATGAATATTCATATTCTGACGCTGTTCACAAGTTCACCACCTTTTTGGTTAGGAAGATGGATGAGAATAAAAAATGTATGACCGTCTTCCTTGACCTTGCTAAGGCACAGTTGACACAGTCAGTATTTTCAACCTTTTAAATAAACTAAATGGTATGGGTATTCGGGGCAAAGAACTTGATCTTTTCGCAAGCTATTTAACAGGTAAATCTCAGTGTGAAAGTATCGGTGAACACATGAGTAATGATCTAAATATAACTTATGGACTCCCGCAAGGGAGTATTCTTGGACCCATATTGTTCTTATGTTATACCGGATGACATTTTTTACCGTCTCGACCTTCATATGGTGTGTTGTGTAACTAGAATAGAAGGTAGGAAGGCCTTCAGATTCATCGTAGGTGACTAAAGGAGCGCGGGACACGGGCGGAAAGGGATGCGTGTGCGGCTCGTGCGTCTGCGAAAGATCAATGAGGCCGCCTATTGGCCGGCTTCAAAGGGTAGGACCGTGCTACGAAATCATTGATACATGCCGCGCATTGAGTAGGGTGCGTGTTTCGATAGGTTTTTAATTGCTTTTTTGTTTTTTTTTTTGTCCAAATTTCTGTTTTTGTTGTTCCACTATGAAAATGTTACTTTAAATGTGTAATATTTATTGCTAGATCAATTTTATTACATGTTATTCAAAAATAAAAATACCAAAAATGTCTATGCCAAAGGCTTCTACTCCGTTCACCTATCACCCCCATTTTTTTTCAAGACGTTAAAAAATGTCACCCGGTATAAATGATCTTTGTCAACTTCAAATTAAGAACTGTGAAATCATCTCATATGCGGATGACACTACATTGACTTTTTCGGTGATACTTGGGAAGAGGTTTTTGCTAAAGCTCAAGCAGGGTTGAACACTGTCTGCCACTGGCTTGCTGTTAATTCACTGACATGAAATGCTGAAAAGACCAAATATGCAATTCTCCATTCGAACCCCACCAACAGATGCAGAGCGTATCCCAAATACTTGATCACCAATGTTCAGTCCCTCCTATATCAGAGTGTAGTTATTGTCCACGTATCGAATCTGCGAAATCTATACGTTATTTGGGTGTTACTATTGATAATAGGCTTTCATTTGGGGAACATATTCATAATGTCGCTCAAAAAGTGTGTAAACTTACGTTTATTTTTAGACAACTAAGACACGTGGCTGATAAGAAGACATTGATCATGGTTTACTCTGCCTTGATACAATCTGTTTTGACCTATTGTTGACAAAACTAAGTTATTGGAACTGGAGCTGTCTTAAGTTGGTTCCATAGTATGGTTCAATAGCAAATATTGTATTTAGCTTGTACTTGTTTTATTTGTGGAAGAGAAAATAAAGAATTATTATTATTATTAAATAAAAAAATATTATTATTATTATTCCAGTTGGGACCTAGAGTTGTGAAATATCCTACGTGGCTCGTCAGAAATTGATTATGTGAACAATATATTATATACTTACCGATCTAATAGAACAGACTTTCAGTACATAGTAGGTAACAGTATAATCAAAACACTATATAAAATAATAATGAAAGAAATAATGTATTGACGACCTTAATAGTCTTTTTGTCACGAGATCAATAAAATCAATCTTTTCCTGATCCATGTAGTTTCCCGTCTACATAAAAAACTAAGGCGTGGAACGTTTCTTTCACAGCAAGTTTTTTTATTTACCTGTAATTTTTTTTCGTTTGAGTTTTTTTTTTAAATTACGTGACCGTTTTAAGGAAACCTGCATCCTAATTGCGTAACGCACTTTCAATCAGAATCTGAATAATTTCAAAGATTATTTTATTTCTAATCCAGTTTAGTGACCAATCTACATGGTCTTCACATAATCTGACCAAGATTATGTCTGGACTTTAAAAGAGATTGTGACCTCTTAAGTTTGTTTCGGCCTTTCATCTCAGAGTAGTCAGTTAGGAAACGCCGACCTCATATAGTTTAAAAAAATATTAAACTGACGTGTAAAAGTGTTTGTACACACCTACTTACAGAAATAAAATCATTTAGATATCATTTATAATCCATTGCGTCTGAATATGTTCGAAAAAATTATCGAATCGAATATATAATGAAAGCGATTCCTACTGATAATAAGTTACGCAATTACCCCTCTGGATTCGGGCATCCTACTAATCTCACTTTCTTTATACTAATATTAGCTTCTGCCCGCGACTTCATCCGCGTAAAATTTTTTGTTCCGGGCCCTTCGCGTCGCGTCGAATCGCCTACCCGTGCGATTTTCCCCGTTTTTGCAACATTTTTCATTACTGCTCCGCTCCTCTTGGTTGTAGCGTGATGTTATGCCTATGGCCTTTCTTGATAATTAGGCGACCCAACACAAAAAAAAATTCAATTCGGACCAGTAGTTCCTGAGATTAGCGCCTTCAAACAAACAAACTCTTCAGCTTTATAATATTAATATAGATTATAAACGCAAAAGTTTGTGAAGATGGATGGATGGATATTAGTGACCCTTTCTCGTGAAAACTACTGAATGGATTGGGATGAAATTTTGCACATAGATAGTTTTAAACGTGACTTAAAACATAGTATTTTTTTAATGTGGGTGGGAAATCATCATATGACGTCTCCCGTTTTAGGTGGAGCGGAAAGGCGTGTCAGACTTTTACTGACTAAAACCTACCCGTGTTCCTTCAGTTGCCCATATGGCAGGACTACGGTACCTCTTTCGAACTAATGTCGCGGCCCTGGCAGAAACATAGGTTAATTTTTATCCCAATAGGACGTTGCTGTGAGATAATTTCCGCCCTCCTCGCGGGCGAAGCCGCTGGCAAAAACTAGTAAGTAATACAAGTCGGATATTGCCAACCCGTCTTCAACAAGCGTGGTAATCAAAGCTTCTTTTGCCTTCTGTGTATAAGAAGTAGCCTCTACCCCTCAATGGCACAATTATAATAAGCTGGTATTATTTATCTTCTTCAATACGAGTTATTTATTTGCAAAGTAAGTGTTATTCATTTGTCAATAGGTAAGTTGCCCTTGAGATACGAAATGCATAGATAAACAATAAATAAAGCACTTTTGCGGTAACGGGGGCATTTCCGCGGTTGCCTACGAGGTTCACGTGATTTAATGAGAATTTTTTTCATAGACGCGTGATTTGACTGGTTCACAATGCAGAGAGGAAACAGTAGTCTCTGTTCTGAAGCATAAACCATCCACACTAGAAGCAAGTTTTTTTTTAAAAATAACTTTGATACTTTGGGGTCCTGGGTTCGATTCTCAGGTCGTGCAAAGTGTTATTGGGTTTTTCCATCTGGAATTTCTCAGTAGCAGCCCGGAGCCTGGATTTGTGCCCGGATGATGGCAATAGGCTCGTCCCCTATTACATGAGACTTAAACATAACAGGCGAAATGTGGGTGTACTATAGGTACTCCTCTGCCTAACCCTTCGGGGAAACAAGGCGTGATGTTATGTTATGTTGTGTGTTAACTTTGATACATAACATTTAACCCATCTTCCTTCAAATGAAGATTCTTCTGAGCACACTCTATCCATCATCATCCTCATCTATCGCTTTCCATCAGGCATGATTGAGGTCCAGGGCATACCCATTCAGCAATAAATACAGAGTTTTTTTTAAACGTTTTCATTTCGTTAATTTTTCGTGAGGCCAAATATGGCTCATTTTACTATGGTTGATACATTAACCTGTCATCAAAGTTGGTAACTCGTTAGTGGTGGCCGTTGCCTAACGGTTGTCCTTTTCTAACACAAAACTCGTTTAGTTTGCCTGTCCTGTGAACCTAGTGTGAGTTTCTTTTAACCATCTCTATCTAACGCCTCCGATTGGTCATTCATTGGTGAATGGCCACTTGGAGCGTCGAACGCGCTCGATGCGTTCGATCGAGATGGTTAAAAGAAATTCACACTAGGGCCACTGGAAGCCAATTATAGGCAAGACTAGCTTCTGACCGCGACTTCATCCGCGTCAAATTTTTGCTCCCCTGACCCTTCCCGTCGCATCGAATTGACTGCCAGTTTTCATCCATTTTTCGTTGCTGCTCCGTTCCTTTTGATCGTAGCGTGACGTTATATAGCCTATAGCTTTGCTCAATAAATAGACTACTCAAAATAAACAGAATTTTTCAATTCGGACTAGTAGTTCCTGAGATTAGCGCGTTCAACCAAACAAACAAACTCTTCAGCTTTATAATATTAGTATAGATATGCTTTTAAAACACAATCTATAAAGCATGTCTTATGTATCGTCAATACCATTAGACATTTGCGTGTGCACAATTCCCATTTCTTCCCGTGGGTGTCGTAGAAGGTGACTAAGGGACTTACTGGAGAATGGGGAGTAGCTTTCTCTTAGCATTTTACCATCATACTGCGATCGCCAACCCACCTGCCAAGCGTGGAGATTATGGCAAAACCCCCCATTTGGGGTTGGCCTTTGTCCAGCAGTGGACGTTTTTCGGTTGAAATTATGATGACGAGAACATGTGCAGAAAACCGGTGTTCCGGTAGCTGTTCCCAATCCCCTTCAAATGTCTAACTAAGTTCAATTAATTTCGATTACAAAACTGTCCTCATTACTTACGTCATCTAAGATTATTTTTTGTTCATGCACAACACTAGTTTTATATTTAATCGATTCTTCACGTCTCGAATGACCTGAATGACGCAATTAAAGAATTGCAAGTAATCGCTTCCTAGCTATTTACACGAGATGACAGCAATTACGATTATGATCAATCAATCGAGACACATTCCTATCGAGTTATGTATGATTGTATGTATATGTTGATTCAACATCTGTCTCACAGTCACTGAAAAGCGATATTTATAAATAATTTTCATGCTTGCTACGAGCGGGTCTAATTTATGCTTTTATACGTTCATAAAACCTTCAAAATTTGAGAAAGCAATTGAATCTAAATTCTTTGCTATTTTTGTAGCTCATTAGAACAGGAATTTTGAAGTACTTTAATTATTTTTTGTTATTTTAGCCTATTAAAATAAATATGTTGCCCATTAAAATTTAAATTATGGGACTCTACCAACTACCAAGCTGCATATAATCACGAGTTTGAAAAAAATTTTGAAGGAAAATACAAAAAAAAAATCGTAGGACCGTTTCCAATCAAGGGGCTAGATGAATTCAAGATGCTGGTGTTCCCACACGAGGTATGTTATCCTGCTTGTATAACATTCATCATTATCGTCCGTAGCCCGACTTCACCCGCTGCTGAGCATAATGAGCTCTCGTTTCTTGCCATGCCCATGCTCCTGTGCTAGCCTCATCCAGGTTTTGACTACGACGGCAACAATGTCACCCGTCCAATTAGCCGCTAGACGACCGACATCTCGTCTTCCTGCCCTTTTTTTTTCTGGATGGGAAATCATCAAATGACTTCTCCCGCTCTGGGCGGAGCGGGAGGGCGTGTCAGACTTTTACTGACTAAAACCCACCCGTGTTCCTTCAGTTGCCCATGTGCCAGGGTCACGGTATCTCTTTCGAACAATCTCGCGACCCTGGCAGGCGTCTTCCTGTCCTTGGACGCCAATGTGTAACAGCCTTACTTCACCTGTCATCACTGCGCCTTGCACGGTGACCTACCCATTTGTTCTGTCCATTTATGTTCCATAATACGCTCTCCAATATAAAAGACCTTCGTACTTCGACGTTTGGAACGCGGTCTATTAGACTGATGTCAAGCATTTACTTACAGTTATTTGAGTGCCTGCCACTCTATGTATTGCTCCAAAATTGATATAATCCCACAAATTATATTAGAAGTTGATAATCTTCGTCAAAAACTTTAATACACATCAAAAGTAACTGATCAACTAACCAACCCACCGTTATAATCTGTGCACACGTCTAATGCTCCTCATTTAAATTTATTTAGCGTCTCACACGTTCGCGTCACCTCACAATTTGGACTTCTGTCATTCACCTGTACAGTGACGGCCATCCTTCGCCGTCGGTGAATTCAAAATGTGTAGTGTTACTGTATCACTGGCAGTTGTGGACAGGGCTCAGGTACGATAAGTCGTATCTAACAGACTGTGTGGAAAAACTGCGAAAAACATTCGCGAAAAGTAAACAGTGACTTTAAAAAAATCGTGATTTTTGTTATGTGAAAATAATTTGACAAGTGATTTTTTTTGGTTTCTTAGTGAAGTGAATTTTCGTTTAATTGCTCTTTTTAACATTGTAGAGGTAACAAAACGCGAACCGTACAGCATAGTGATGCAATTATCCATAACTAATTAATCATTTCCGTTACGATTGATGAGTGATAAGAAAAGGATATTTAACTATTCCTTTTGCTTTTTATTCAATAGGAAAATACTATCTTTTTATAAAACTCAATACTCAATATCTTTATTGCTTTACCATAATGTCTACTCAGGTGGTAACTATACATATAATTTAGATCTTTATGGACCCTGTAGGGCACAGCAAAAGGATAAGAGAGAGGAAGCTCTGTTTTAGGAGATCATTAAAATGTTACTGTGGGAAATATAATAGTCAGAAGATTGCGAATAGCATACTAACATGTCGGTTTATAAAATGTTAGGTTGTTAATGTCCATTGATGAAAAGCGTCATAAACCCCATGTGATGAAATATTGCGAAGTCAATACGCTTTGCAGACGAGTTTAAAATTTAGAAGCAAGTTGTTAAGATAGCCAGTAAAATTCAAATGAAATTAATGACTATTTCATGAACAAATCATTCAACGGGATTCAATGAACTTAGAGGGTTGTATTGATTACACAGGCCTGCAAATAATGGGGTCATGTCAGTTGTTGAAAAGTGGAGGGTCATTTCCGAAGTAATTTTTTACGTAGAATCCGATTCTGGAGTCAGAATTGGCCCATCACGTCAGGATTTTGAGATATTTGAGGTTAAATACCCAAAAACTAGCGTTTTTGGCTACTTTTGAGATTATGTACAGAAGACACAGAATTTTTTGGGGTTTGTTCTTTAGTCGTATCATATAGTACTACTCTTCCTCTTCAATTAGAGAGTTGCAGAGTTCAATTAATTTTTTTTTTTTTTTTTTGCCAAATTACGAGATATGTCCCATTATACCCTCCACTTTCCAACAACAAAACCATGTTGGCCTGTGTGACGTATTGTTATGAATATTATTTATAAATATATTACATACTCCTCGCATACGCTTCGTTTGTCTAGTGGTAGCAAGCGCTACTGCGGGTACGACTCCCAGTTCGGGCAGACTTTTATTGGGTTTTTCGATCTGGAATTTCACAGTAGCAGCCCGGAGTCTGGATGATGTGCCCGGTTGATGTCAATGAGCTCGCCCCGTATTACATACGGGACTTTAACATAACTGGCGAAATGTGGGTGTGGGTAAAACTCTGCCCAACCCTTCTGGGAAACAAGGCGTGATGTTATGTTATGTTAAATATATACGTATTACTATCGCGAATTATATTTTGTTTAAAATACAGCCTGACACTGACCTGCAAATTGCAAAAAAACATAGTAAAATGTCAATTTCGCGGGTACCTTGGCGCTTCCCCCTTAATTCCTTATTTACACGATACGATTTGCCTGAGGCAAATATCGTAAGTTGAAGCGAGCTGTTTAGACGATGCAAGTCATTAGTTGCTTCAATTTTATTGTATGCCGTACGCCATTTATTGTAGGAATCCTTACATCGTGTATATCATACTTTTGGAATTAACTATATAACCTTATGTAATTATATCATTCTTATGGATGTAAAAAATCGCGTCGGTATTTCATCGTGCACTGGATTTTCAACTCTCGGTGTTGAGCCGAGCATTGAGGATTTTTCATTTCTCGCTGAGTAGTACGTTGAAACCCAGTGCGCGAAAGCAATCGCTGAGGGAAAAAATCGCCTGAAGGCATCTGAAGGACAATTACAGAACTGTTAAAAATTAATCACATGATCATCTCAAACAATGTCAAAAACTTGTCAAAAATGTACGAAAGTTTGAGATATACTTGACGGATTACGACTATTTGCGACTGCTATCAGACTGTGAAAGTTCTTGAAATTACAGGAATTGCCCCTGAAGGCGTGGCAGTCTCTGCGCCCTCACGTCCCTAGCCGCCGCAGGAGGAGACGCCCCAGGCGTCGGGAGTCTATAGCGGACTCCCGGCCACCATAGGCGCGAGCTTGCGGGCGGCGAACAATGGGTAGCTCGCCGCCCGGTAAGGACCAGGCTCGGGTCGACGGCGCGTAGTGTTCCACGCGCGCCTCAAAGAGATGTCAGCAGCACTGAAGGGGTCTGCTAGGACCGATGCCTGCCAGGGTCGCGTGATTGTTCGAATGAGATACCGTGACCCTGGCACATGGGCAACTGAAGGAACATGGGTGGGTTTTAGTCCGCTCCGCCCAGAGCGGGAGATTCATTTGATGATTTCCCATCCAGAAAAAAAAAAAGGGTAAAAAATAGAGAACACTGCGGCCCATGCTAATGGCATAGGGATATTCGATTACTGTCATGCATACCAAATATTCGAAAAAGAGTTATACAATAGATACACTATTCTTTACCAGTAAATGGTCCACTTTGCAAAAGCACTGGACATGCGGATTCTAATTGTCTTCGGAAGAAGAAATTAAATTGTCGAAGGGATTATACAATTTAATATGCCAGGATGATATTCAATAAACCTTTTTTCGTTTGATTGTACCGTTTTTGGCTTGACAATTGTTTTTTTAATTCATCAACGGGTGGTTCCAGTTGCCGTAAGAAAAATATGTACATGAATGGATTCGGAAACTGGGACCACAGTTCGAGTTAATTGCGATCCCAGTTGCAGGAAAGCTCAAAATATCTTTAAAAGCTGGCTGGGAAAGAAATAGAAAATATTTATTGTCCAGGTAATACAATAAGCAAACATAGGTTAACATCAAGTTGAGACGACATGAGTAGCTTAAATATTACCTACAGTTTATATTTACCAGTGAACCCTAAACTAGACAGTTAGAAAAGACTGAACCATTAGGAATCTGTGTGTTTGTGTTAGAAGAGCTATCTTATCGCTATCCACGTATTACCGAAAACAATTCCATAGCTTCCGGCTCATTTATAAAAACAAATAGGTATTACTTATTATCATAAATTCAACAAGATATGGCCAGATATCCCAAGTAAACAATCTTTGGGGGGCAACGGCTCCGGTGCCTTATATCTGAGATCGTAGAACTCGAAGATCCTCTATATGCGTAAGAACATCCTTAGACCATCATGCCTACTCCTTAGGGGCCATCCATAAATTACGTCACACGTTAAGGGGAGGATGGGTCGACGAAATGGGACATTGTGTGACAAGGGGGGGGGGGGGGGGGCATCTATTATAAAGCTGAAGAGTTTGTTTGGTTGAACGCGGTAATCTCAGGAACTACTGAACCGAATTCAAAAATTATTTTTGTGTTGGGTAGCCTATTTATTGAGGAAGGTTATAGGCTATAATTTATAACATCACGCTATAATTAAAAAGAGTGGAGCAGCTACGAAAAATGGACGAAAACTGGCAGGCAATTCGATGCGACGGGAAGGTTCAGGGGAGCAAAAATTTGACGCGGACAAAGTCGCGGACAGAAGCTAGTATATTATAAATCGCAACCCTTAAGTAGATACGGCTTTTCCTAAATGGAAAAACTAAATAAAAAAAATTAAACCGTTTACTAACGTACCTAGTCCATGAGGAAATAATTCTACCTGTCTGTCTGTTTCTTTCTCGGTAACCTTTTTACGCCTTAACAGCTGAACAGGTGTGTATAAAATATTGGCACACGGACATACAGATGCGCTAGGCTAGTTATGATATTGTTTGATATGTTTTTAAAGTGAAACTTTTATTACATCGTCTCACACTTTTTCGTCTGTGTATTGCATGTCGCGTGACGGTCTGCCGCGGAGTAGGGATAAAGTGAAACGCGCTCGCTGGTGCATGTTGTTTTAATTAAGTCTTTTTATTATTAAGCCATTGCATATATTCCGAAAATTTTTAGTTAAATGTCTATAGTGTGAAAAAAAGTTTCACTTTTACCGTGGTTTCATAAAAACCACACCATCCTTTTAATCAAGGAGTATTTATTTCCCGTTGGATAATTTCTGACCTCCACGCGGGTGAAACCTCCTCTATCCCTATAGTCCTCTAGACCGTATTTCGGCCATGGCGGCCAATCTCAATGGAGACTATTAGCCTTCGGCGCGGGAGATGTCATAGTGCACAAGTGTATGCGCAGACACAGGGGCACTCACTCTTCCTTCATTCTCATAGTCCGATGAGACGGCCATCCCGCACTACTGGAGAGAGATCGGGCGTAGGACCAAAGGCTTCCGTGGGCCTGGCATATAGGCAACTGAAGGAAAGTCAGTCAGTAAACTGTATTACTAAGAAATTCCTAATGGAAAAACCCATAACACCTTGCCCAACCTGGGATTTGAACCCGGGACAGGCTCAGCAGTCGCGCTTGCGCCCACGAGACCAACGGGAAAGCTAAGAAGTCAGACTATCTAAATATTAAAATGTTTTCACTGCTGGTATTTCTCCCTGTGTGGGATTAAATGATAAAACATCAGTTAATAACAAATTTTCCACACAACTTAAAAATCGGTAGTTTTTGTCACTTGGCGACAAGATTTCTTTAAAATTGTATGCTTTTTTTTATTATTTACTTAGAACTTATATTGTTTGCCGTTAATGTCCGGGCGCTTTGTAATATTGCGTTACTATAATTTATTTATTTAAGCCTTTTATTTCCCAAAAAAAAAGTTTAATAACAATTATAACTAATACTATCTTAAAAATACTCGAACGGATTATAAATTCATTCACAGTAGTTGAAACATGCAATAAAGTCATAATAAATAGTTCACAATTAATTCTTTAAATAAATAGATTGGTTACCTATAATGAAATTGTATAAAATTTAATAATTTGAAATATAATTGAACGATTTTATATTGGGTGCCCATTTATGGGCAAAGGCCTCCTCCATCTTATGCCACTCCTCTCTGTCTTGAGCTATTCGAGTCCAGGTGGGGCCAGCGACGTTACTATAATAGTAACTGATTATTCATTCACGTTTAAGTAATTTGATTTGATTGACTGATTTGTAAAGGTCCTTATTAACAGACAGGTAAACACAAGTTAACAAAAAGATCTTATTTTAAACTAGCTGTTACCCGCGACTTCGTCCGCGTGGTATTTAACAAAAAAGTTTTTCATTCGTTTTTTTTTTCGTGAGTTTTTTCTAAAATAAAGTAGTACTAGTTACTCCTTGTTACATCAGCTATCTGCCAGTGAAAGTCCCGTCAAAATCGGTGCCCCCATTTCAGAGATTAGCCGGAACAAACAGACAGACAGACAAAAATTGTAAAAAAAATTGTTTTGGTATATGTATCGTGTATACATCCGTATACACTAAGTAAATAGTGGTTATCTTAATATTACAAACAGACACTCCAATTTTATTTATTTGTCTAAATCAGCCTTTCCCAAAATGGGCGATAACGCACTGCAGGCCTAGAAAAAAAATGGGGGCGTTGTGTAGACTCTTTTTTTCTGGGTCTCTTACCACCCCCCAGGCCTGCAGCGCCCACAAGAGAGCGTTATCGCCCACTTTGGGAAAGGCTGATCTAGATGAAAACTAACATAATCCGAGCAATGTTTAATAGGCTAAATTACTTATTTCAATATAAAACATGTATCTCCAGCCCTTATCACAATTTATTGGGGTCGGCGCAACATGGCTTTTTCTTCCACACTTCTCTATTATTCGTCATCTCAGTAGTCACCATTCCATCCATCGTTTCTTTGGTCTCTCCCTGCTCTTATAGTTAACGACATTATACTCAAAACTTTCCTCACGACATTTTTCTCATTCCTCCATATCGCGAGCTCATACCATGACAACTGATTTCCACACAACTCTTCAGTTATTGGTGCCACTTTCAAAATTCCTCTAATGTACTCATTTCTAATTCTATCCGTTCGTGTAACACCACACATCCCTCTTAACATTGTCATCTCAGCTGCATGCAATTGCATCTCATTCATCTATTTTATGGCCCAACGTTCTGGGGACTACTAATTTAATATTCAAAGTTAAACTAAATGCCAAAGCATTATGAAGTGGTAAATGGCGGGCGTTTTAGGGGACTGTCCTATATAATTTTGACGTCATTTTCAAAAATTGCTGATCCTCAGCCTAATTTGAATAAATGACTTTTGATTTTCATTTTGAATAGATACATAATAAGACTAATGTTATGTAGAGTTACCTAATGGATCCACATTTTAACATTAAAGTTATGCAGGTCACCCATCTTTTGTTTTTGCTATCCTTGAATTTGTTACCGTCCTAATTTGGTATTTTAGAATAACTGTAAGTTAGGCAATTATATTTATTGCAATGTACATATGAGTGAGTTAGATGACAGCAATTACGCTATAAGGTAAATTAACGTTAATCCAACAGGAATTCATTTAAATTTGAGAGTAATTACGATAATAATCATCGATGTGAGAAGCCTTTAAGATGACATGGCTAATTTACAATATCTTGTCACCTCATTATCTCCATTATAACCAAGAAGGACGCCAAATGATTAATTCGCTGAGAAGTATTATCATGAATCACTTTCACGTTGATAGGATGATGATCCTATCCATCATTTAATGTAGATGACGATATCGTCAAGGGCGCGGGAAATGCATGGATGAGAGACGCAAGGAACCGAGATATATGACGGGAAAAGGGGCAGGTCTCTACCCAGCAGTAGGTGATTCCGGGGTGAGATGATGATGATGATGTTTTAATGTAGATATATTAAATGATGGTCATGCTGCCCTACATAAGATGCCAGTTAACACTAGAAGCGCGGCACATACTGACTGAAGTAAATTTGGATAAAAAAATATGTATATTGCAATTACGTGGTTAAAGTCTTGTATAAACAATAAATAATAATAATCATCATATTTCATGAAAAGCCATAAAAAGTTACAATTATATGCATAATTAAATATTAATTAGAGAAATTAAGAACATCGAAATGGGTCAAAGGGAAATGCCCATTTAATAAAGAGGTTTTGGCCAAGTGATGCCCACGAAAGAAACAAATTATAGGTATTAGGGCTGACATCATAGATAAAAAACCTACCACTATTTTTTGCATAGAACTTGGTTGGACTTTTATAAACCAAGTATAAAAATTCAAGGTTATTAAAAAAAACACTATTCAGTTTTTTAATTTATTATTCGTTCTCATTTAAATAAATGATATCCACATCATCTAGGAATTGGGTTCACAATACAAAACTACAACAAACATCTACAAAATACAACTTAGGTTGAGACAAAACAAACTACAACAATTTCTATGGTTTCCTTGTCACTAAACAACTGAATTATTCAATTCAAATCTATCTTACATAGCTATGCAATATAAGTTACTGAGTATGTATGTACCTTTTATGTTCTTATAGTAACTCTCTTGTTGTGGTGCAATCCATTGCTGTAATATAGACCGAACTTCCACATTGCTAAGGTAAATCTCTTAAATCTTCGTGTATCTACGCCACAGTTGACACAGAGAGGGCTCCGTGGTAACCTGGTAAGTTCGTGTAAATCAGGTTCCATATTCGTACCTATCAGGTCCGTCATGAGAAACAGGAACGGTATCCATTGGCAAGCCGGTGTCGCCGTGGGAGGCGGGTACAGAATCCAATGTAAAACCAAGGTCGTCATCGGGAGCGGTTACAGGGTCCATATTCGTAATCAAAGTCGTCGAAAATCAAATAGAAAAGCGCAGTAGAAAATAATCACGAGTCGCAAGAACACACACAACACCAAACAAAATGTGAAATGTCAATCAGTTGTCAATTATGATTATTATTGACGTAGGGATGCGATATGAGATCGATTTACCGAAAAATCAGTAGATCAATTTAAAAATATAAAAATCTGGTGATATGGAATCGGTTCAATAGATCGTATTTAGAAGCGCGGAAATGAACAAACATCTTTTTTCTTTCTAAAGAAAACAACAAAGGCGAAACAACTATATAATAAAGAAAAGTTTTCCGAAAATCAATTTTTCGTAACCGGTTTTATTTAGTGTATCGATTGTGTGTGTTTCAGTAATGGTTGCCATCCCTACTTGGACAGGATTGACAATCGACCGGAACTGTTAGATACGATAATAAACGATTGAATGTTTTTATTAAATCGGCTTTTAATTCCGGAGTTTTCATAACGAATAAGTAATAGCAATATTTTAGTTACTAAATGGGTATTTTTTTTGTATATACCATATTGATGGGCGCATCATGGCCAAGAACGGGCGTTTCCCTTTGGGGCGCCCGCACTTCTAGTGTTAAGGGCTGCAGTATCGTCGAGCACTTCCGACGTTTGGCCCCCAGACTGGAGCGGGCTGGGGCTGCGTTAAAGCGGCTCCTGCCCAATCTGGGGGGTCCAAACGCCTCCTGCCGGAGGCTCTACACGGGGGTCGTGCGGTCCATGGCCCTCTACGGGGCACCGGTGTGGGCGCCCGCATTGAGGCTGCGCCCAGCGCGCCGGTTGAGTGCGGCCAAGAGGGTCATGGCCATCCGGTTAATCCGGGGATACCGCACGGTCTCCTGCGAGGCGGCGAGCCTCCTTGCCGGAGTGCCGCCATGGGATCTGGAGGCAAAGGTCCTCGCCCACATGTGGGAGTGGCGCGAGGATGCGAAACGCCGGGGCGAAACTCCGCTGCCGCGACAAATCGCGGCACGGCGGACAGAGCTCCGGCAGGATCTCATGGCGACATGGCGGGTACGATTGTCGCAACCCAGCGCAGGGCACGCCACAATTGCGGCGGTAAGTCCCCTCTTTGAGGAGTGGATAGAGAGGCGCCACGGCGTCCTCACCTTCCGCCTGACGCAGGTTCTCACCGGGCATGGGTGCTTCGGTGGGTTCCTGTTCAGGATAAAGCGGGAGGAAACGCCCGGGTGTTTCCATTGTGAGGATCGTCTAGAGGACACGGTGGAGCATACGGTGGAAGTGTGCCCTGCCTGGGCGGAGCACCGCCGTGTCCTCGTGGAGGCGATCGGCGGCGGCGACCTCTCGCGTCCGGCCCTGGTGCGAGCTATGGTACGGAGCGAGAGGGCATGGGAAGCCGTCACCTCCTTCTGCGAGGCAGTAATGCTCGCGAAGGAGGAGGCGGGGCGCGTGAGGGAATGGCAGTCTCTGCGCCCTCACGTCCCTAGCCGCCGCAGGAGGAGACGCCCCGGGCGCCGGGAGTCGATTGCGGACTCCCGGCCACCGTAGGCGCGAGCTTGCGGGTGGCGATCAATGGGTAGCTCGCCGCCCGGTAAGGACCAGGCTCGGGTCGACGGCGCGTAGTGTTCCACGCGCGCCTCAAAGAGATGTCAGCAACACTGAAGGGGTCTGCTAGGACCGATGCCTGCCAGGGTCGCGTGATTGTTCGAAAGAGATATCGTGACCCTGGCACATGGGCAACTGAAGGAACACGGGTGGGTTTTAGTCAGTAAAAGTCTGACATGCCCTCTCGCTCCGCCCAGAGCGGGAGAAGTCATTTGATGATTTCCCATCCAAAAAAAAAAAAAAAAAAAAAAAAAAAAAAAAAAAAAAAAAAAAAAGGGCTGCAGTAGAATCCTGATGATCCCGTATTAATGCTGATTATTGGCCAATGAAAGCAGCACGTACAGCCGTTGGTCCCAGCTGTTGTTCGTGGAAATTTGACAGTCGTTACTGATTGTCAGAAGCCCGAAAGTCTGACAACCAGTCTTACCAACGGGTATCGTATTACCCAGTTACTGGGTCGTGGAGTCAGGTAACAGGGGCGTGGGGTCAGGTCGCTCATGTAAAATACTAGCTACTACATTCAGCTGTTTTAAGTTATACTGGCAACCAACCCGCGTGGAAATTATCGGGGTCGGAAATTAACCCACGGGGATGTACTACTGAGATAAAAAGTATCCTATATGTTAAATCGGGCTATAAACTATATTTGTGACCCAAATTGCATCCAAATCCATTCGGCCGTCTTTCTGCGATTGTGTAATAATAAGTGATCGGTGTAGGTAGATTGATTTTACGTACTCACATCATGAATAGTCATAGAAATCACAACATGGACAAGCCTTATTTCCGGGATTTCATTTTGGTACTTACGGGATTGAATCAAATATTGTGAAAGTAAGGATTTTTAAACTAGGTACTACATTAGAAATTTATAGAATGCGATAGATAAACATTCTAAATTGTTTTTTTCTTACTGTAGAAGGCCGATCACCTGTATACTATTAAAAAGACAGCAAAAGGGTTAAACATTTCTTATTCATATTGATGTATTCTTTAGTTTGCACATTACTACATTTGAAATTAATTTCAAAATCCCGGAATCCTGGAGGCATATCCATACTAATATATACGTGCCAGTTCATTGATCCTAATTCAGTCTACCTACTCCGATCACTGGTAATAATTATACAAATTTTCACATGTATAATATTCGTAGGAGAGAAATAGGAAAGGATTTTATTTTTCTGCATTGTAGAACCACATAACTTACATTTAGCATAACATATGCGAACATAATTTATAACATAACACACGATAAACATTGCGAGACTTATTTAACGAAACGTTTTATGTGTTCAGAACTCTGATATTATTTGTAAAAATATAATTAAACACGATGTTAATGATTCAGTCTGAGAATAATTTACTTATTCAGGTAGTACTTTTGGAAATGGAGTTCAATTTGAATTTAATCAGAAATGTATTAATCATTCAGATAATTGATGTAAATATTAAAGTCAAATGTTATTTATTATATTTGTTCTTTATTATACAGCGTAGCCTGTTACCATGAATTCAGCTCATGATTCTGAACACCCCTATGCTTACAATATTATTCATCGGTTATTGAAAAAAATGTTGTTCTATACATTTTGACCACCTATTTTTTCTATGAAACTATACTCTATGGGGTCTAAAATCATGTGCTGAATTTGTGCCGTCCTGAATATATTTACTTTTGCTACTTATCTTTACTAGACCACCATGCCATGTATTTCTACCATTATTATTCTATCCCTTACATTCATAAATCCAGACTTCACAATGCCATGTCGTATTTCCTCCCTGACTATTCTACCCCTTGAATTACTCAAGCCATTATTTCTAACACCACTTATGAGTTCATCTACCCTTATAAATCTTTACTAAAGTCTATGATATCTCTTCGTGAGTTTACACTCTTGAACAACAACAGCATTTAACATTTGTTGTACCCATATTCTTTGAAATTTATACAATAAAATAAAATTGAAGTGTCTGTTATGTGTCATTTATTTGGATTACAGATTTAAATTAATAAAGAAAAAAAAAATTATAGTTCTTTGAAGCATATACGTCACGTCATGTCACGTCAAGTGTGATATTATTTGAAAATAAACTAATAAATATCTATTGAAACCTAGCTTTACCTAGCTTGGTATAATAATCAGCAAATAACCAGAGTTTATCGAAAATACACTGTACTAAATAAAAATAGGTTTTTGAGATAAAGCACATTTTTAGGCACAGCACCATAGCAACCGAACAGTGAAAAAAAAATAACGACATAAGTGACCGTCGCGTTTTACACAATGATGCCATGATAAATCATCGAAATAAACGGACAATCTCGTTTTATAAAGACACTTTTGGTCACCGGAGTGCCACAACTCGACGCCCTTTCTGTATCGGATGATCAGGAAGATCAATGAAGCGACGCCAGTTCGCGTGTCTCCCGGCAACGGTTGCCAGCGCTGCGCTAGAATGCATTGGTGGCGCGGCGCCCTAGGCCGCCAGCGCGACTGCGTCGCGTCGCTCCCGTCACCGGCGACATTGTCATCGGTGTCAGACAGACATTTAGTGTTTTTGTTATTTAGTTTGTTTTAGATATATTATTTTTATTTAAATTTAAGGAAAATAAGTAAATGTTTAGTGGCAACAGCGATGTGGTGGAAATTAGTGCTGGTCAACCTTCAGCATCGCTAAACATCCTGGAAAGATGTCCGCTGTGTACCCAGGCACGGTTTTTTAAAGGTAAGCGGGGTCTGAATGTGCATATTGGAAAAGTACACAGACCACTAAATGCACCAAATTCAGACCCTGTCTTTATATCAACACCCACAACACCAGCTACATCCGATGACCCGTTTTGGAAAACCCTCTCTAAATTCAAAAACTCTGTACCAGTTTTGAAGCGAGTTCCCCGCGGGGCTAGACCTCTTGTGGCGCAGCACCTAGCAGGTTGCGTTCGTCTTGCCGCCCGGGAGAACTCACAAAGTGCTTGGGAACAACTGCTCACCTTCCCTTACAGAGTTCTACATGCACAAAAGAATTTGGCAACCAAAAAGACTCTAACAGCGCAAATAAAAGAAAACTGTAATGTTTCGGCTCATAATTTTGACTCAAAATTACAGACACAGAGATATACCTCTTCAAGAGGTATTTCTCATCTTGTAGAATCAAAGTTAGGGGAAGGTGACATTAGTGGAGCAGCCAGGATTCTTTTCAGTAGTGATGTGGTGGCACCGTGTTCTCCAGAAACGCTCGCAGCTTTGGAGAGCAAACACCCTGCCCCAGCGGATGACCTTTCCTTTCCCGCCCCGCCTGACCCGGATAATCACTCCCTCACCATTTCAGGTCGAGAGTTGGTCAAAGCCGTCTGTTCCTTCCGGAGTGGCTCCGCTGGCGGCCTCGACGGTCTGAGTCCTCAGCACCTAAAGGACCTTATCTGTTCAGGCGCCGGGGAAGCTGGTGAGTTACTCGTGAAGGAGCTCACGGCTCTGATTAACCTTATGCTCTCCGGCAACGTGAACGAGGCCGTCATCGACGTTCTGTACGGGGCCAATCTATGCGCCCTGCGTAAGAAGGATGGCGGCATTCGTCCCATTGCCGTGGGAACTACGTACCGGCGTATGGCAGCCAAAATTTGTTGTAAATTTTATGGTGAGGTGGTTTCGGAAAAATTTCAGCCCCTGCAGCTAGGTTACGGCTCCAAAGGGGGCTGCGAGGCTGCCGTACATGCCTTATCGACCTATCTAAATTCTGGCCAAGGAGAGGTTATCCTGAAGGTTGACATAAAGAATGCCTTCAATTCAGTAAACAGGGACACCTTGCTGGCAGAAACTAAAAAAGAAATACCCCAAATCTTTAGTTTCCTTTGGCAATGTTACAGACACCCATCTAAATTACTGTATCGGGACAACGTTTTGGAATCTGCAGTTGGCTGCCAACAAGGTGACCCCCTCGGGCCAGTGATTTTTAGTTTAGCAATTCACCCAATTATTCAAAAGCTAAATTCCAAATTTAATGTTTGGTATCTTGATGACGGAACCTTGGGAGGCGATGTAGAGACTGTCTTAAATGATCTTAAATTCTTAAAAAATGAACTTCATTCCATTGGGCTTGATCTCAACTTTTCGAAATGTGAACTCTACTTAGCGGACAGTACTGACAGACATCTGACACTTCCCAAATTTAATGAAATTGCTCCTGATATTCAAATTATTGAAAAAAGCTCGCTTCGTCTCCTTGGGTCTCCAATCTTCGAGAATTCCTTTTCCATTTTTATTGACGAAAAAATCCAAAATTTCAATGACGTTTCGGAAAGATTGTTCCAAATTAACATGCATTCGGCTATCACCTTAATTCGGTATTGCTGTTTCGGCCCCAAATTAACATACTTCCTTCGCTCTTCCCATTTATGGAAGCACACTCACCTATTAGACAGAATGGACCAAATTATCCGGCAAACATTAACCTCGATTTTAAATGTGGCCATGGACGACCGAGCTTGGGCACAAGCTACTCTTCCCATTCGTATGGGAGGCCTCGGCGTCCGCAAAATTTCTAGTATTAGTTTACCAGCTTTTATATCCTCGATCCACGATACTGAGAAATTAATCAGGAAAATTCTAGCCTCAACACTGATTAATTTTGATGTGCCGTGCTTCACCGAGGCTATAGACGCCTGGAAACTCGCTTGCCCGAACACTGAGCTACCCGATAATCCATTTTCCCAGAGACGGTGGGATGAGCCGCTTTGCAGAGTAGTACAAGACAATTTGCTCAACACGTCTGCTACTACTGCGGAGCGTGCGCGCCTGCTGGCTGTGGGTAAGTGGGAATCGGGTTTATGGCTTCATGCACTACCGTCGTCGAATATAGGCACCTTGTTCGACGACACTACTTTCCGCCTCGCTGTTTCCCTACGTTTGGGAGCTCCGTGTTGTTCTCCTCATCGCTGTCACTGTGGCGAAGTTGTCACCAGTCTAGGACACCACGGCCTGTCTTGCAGCCGAAGTGCGGGTCGATTAGCACGGCACGCAAACATTAATGACATAATCCGACGAGCTCTTGTCACCGTCGGCGTCCCAGCTGTATTAGAACCCAATGGCTTGGCACGCGACGATGGCAAGAGACCGGACGGTATGTCTTTATTTCCATGGAAGGTGGGTAGGCCTTTAGTGTGGGATGCGACGTGCGTCGATACTCTTGCGCCATCCCATCTTCCTGGCACGGCGTGCTGTGCTGGTGCCGCTGCTGCGGCTGCAGAAAACCTCAAGTGGCGTAAGTATAGTAACCTTATTGGTCATTATATTTTTGAGCCGTTTGGGGTTGAAACGCTCGGGCCGTGGGGTCCGAGCGCTCTTATCCTATTTAAGGAAATTTCTAAACGGCTGGTGGACACTTCCCGTGACCCAAGAGCTGGTTTTTATCTTGGCCAGAGGCTAAGCATTGCCATACAACGTGGTAATGCCGCCAGTCTCTTGGGCACACTACCAGTCGACAGCGATGCGGATGATTTTTAGACGCTATGTTTTTAATTTGTAAATAGTGTCTGTTTGTAATTTCAAATAAACAATTTTACTCTAAATACATATGTTTTTATTTTTTATTTTGATGCAAACACTGTATATACAGTACTAACATTTAAAAAAAAATTGCCTGTCTGTCTGTTTATTCCAGCTAATCTTACTAATGAAACGGCTGGACCGTTATTGATGGGACTTTCACTTGCAGATAGCGAATGTTATAAGGAGTAGCACAGGCTAGTTTTTCTCACGGTACCACGTCCATTTTCATATTCACGCTGGCGAAGCTGCGGGCACAGCTAGTAAAAAATAATTACTTTGAAGTTTCGTGCCTATTTCCCAAACCTTGTACCCAAAAAAGTAACTACAACCTTTTTTAACTATTGTAGCTACTATAATTAATATTACATACGGGTCTTTACATTTTTCACAAGCTTTCGGAGGCTGAACAAAAACAATCCAACTTCCTGTAGTGAGATCATCATCACAGTGTATCTGCGCACTCACTTTTTGTTTTCATCATCTGTGTAGTCTTTAGTCAACCCAACTGTGTTGGGCCCGACTTCCAGTCCAACCGGAGGTAGCTGAAACCTGTATTTTACATAAGGCGACTGCCTATTTGACCACTACAACCCAGTTATTGGGTAACACGATACCTCTTGGTAAGATTGGGCTTAAGGAGCTTTCTGTTTCATAGAGGAGTCTTGGTATATAAAGAGGGTCACACATCCTCGGACCAAAAGTTTCTTTTTTTTCAACCGACTTCAAAAAAAGGAGGAGGTTATCAATTCGACTGTATTTTTTTTGACTTATTGAACCGATTTTGATGTTCTTTTTTTATTTGAAAGGTGGTGCTTTCCGTGTGGTCCTATTTTAATTTGGTTCTATTCGAACAATGGGATCCATATGAAAACCATATAAGTCTTAAATTTGCATTAAGGATTTGCGCGACTAATGAACGAATAACGCGATTAGATTAGTGCGGGGTATCTACCATAACTAAAAAGTTAAGAATAAAAACTTTTTACAAAAAAAATTTAACCGAGTTTTCTTACTGACTTCGAAAATTATTTTACACTTTGTAGTGTTTTTTTTGGGAAATTGTTATTTTTTTAACCGACGAAAAAAAACGGAGGAGGTTATCAATTCGACGCGTATATTTTTTTTTTATGTATGACCACGCATAACTTTTTACATAGTAGTCCGATTGTGATCATTCTTTTTTTATTGGAAAGGGTATACTCCGAGGGTGGTCCCATATAAATTTGGAAAACAAAATCAAACTCTAAAGGTTAGAAAACAGGGGATAATTGATTCATCATCACTCACTGATTGTAATGTATAACCACGAATAACTTTATACAGAGTAGTCCGATTTTGATAATTCTTTTTTCATTGGATAGGGTATACCTTGCCAAGTATTATTAAAACATTAAAGCCACAAAAAAAAATATAAAATAAAAACTTTTTGACAAAAAATTAAACCGCGGAAAAACTTAAAAGCAAAAAATAATAAACCTTGAAATTTTGAGTCGGCGCTGAAAAATCAATGAACAAAGATCACTCAAAGCGCCGACTCATAATTTTAAGGTTTATTATTTTTTGCTTTTAAGTTTTTTCGGCGGTTTAATTTTTTGTTAAAAAGTTTTTTAAATGACATCTCGTAGGTCAACCTATAAAGTTGGCTGCTTAACCGGACTTGCCTGTGGCTACCTTAATAAATTAAAGCCCCCCACCAGGGTTTAAAAGACTTAAACCTAAAGCGACTACTCGCTACGGGCACCTCCTGTGGGGTACGGACCTCGGCTTAGAGTATCACTGGTAGAGGGCAGTAATGAACGGGCTGGATTAGAATGATCGGACCAACTGATCGACTCGGGCGGTCGTTAGTACCCCAGTTAACCAGAAGCCCTTCACAAAAAATGTAAATAAAAAAAATTGGAACGCAAAATGGCGTTTCTTCGAAATTCAAGCAGCAAGATCAATGTCGTTTTCCTTCTAAGGAATCTTATTAACGCTGACTTATTTGGGCCAAGTACTGCCAAACAAGTTATTTGGTATTTACCGAATTTATGTCGGTCTCGTGACTCGTAATCGATACGATTCCGCAATTATGCTAAATGTATTTTGACGTCAAAGAAGGCCATACTTAACCTCAATAATATTGATCGGCAATCAATTAAATGTCGTACAGGCTGGGCCTAGAAACAATTTTGCAAAAACTTCCTAATTGGGTATATCCAGTTCTGAAAAGTATTACTTTGTATTCACAGGGGATATAGATAAACCTTTTGTTTTTTTCTTAATTAATGGTTTTTTTTTCTTTTTTGAATACAGATGTAAGCTTCATTGATAAGTATAAGTAAATCTTTTCATTCAAACCATTAAAAAACATAATTATGCCAGTTGATTGTTATGTCAAACAATCAACTGGCATAATTATGTTTTTTCTCAGGGTCTCAGTAATACCCTAGAGTTATAGGATATCAAAAGAAAACATGAATACATGTTTCTAGACCCTCTAGTAAATATATTCCTCGTTGGTCATCAGAAAAAATAAGCTGTTTCATCGAAAAGTACAATTCCTACGTGGTAGAAATGTATGGAACAGCAATTTTTACACGCAGAGAGATTCAGAATCATGTACTGAATCCATAGTTTAGAATTTGCGCGTCGCTATCCCTGCCCTACTGTATGTAATATCTTGCAAACTCACAAGTTATTTCAAAACATTTTCAAAAGGTAAGTGTCAATTACTTATCGAAACCTAGAGAAAGGCGTTTGCCTTAATCTAGTGTTAAAAATACTTTGCAATGCAAACGTATCAAGTTGTCAAATACTTGCGACAGATTTCGGTAGAATTTCAACCTACGTACAAGTCAACAGAGCTTAATGTAATTATTTTAATACCAAGAAAACAATCTAGAACGAAACTATGCTTCTAGTTAATTACATAATCATACATAATCAGCCTATATTGTTCCCACAGCTGGCACAAAAGGCATCCTCTCGGAGAGTGGGCCGTAACCAACCACGATCGCCCAGTGCGGTTTGGTAGAGATGTCACATGTCTTCGAATGATTGGTTCTAGGACATGCCGGTTTCCTCACGGTTATTAATATGTTTTAAGTATTCAAATTCAGTGCTATACTGTGCTGCTGGAGAGCTGGTTGAGCCATTTTTTCTTCCCAGCTAAAGCACAAGGAAGTGATGATGGATAGGCTTATTGGGGGACTGTCTTTCCATTCCTCATGCCCATGAATCAGCACATTTTGAAGGTCAAAATTCCTTTTAGAAATGCTGATTCTCAGTCTACTTAGAATAAATGACTGTTAATCTAAAAAAAATAAACGATAATTACACATTAAATACTTTAAAAACTGTTTAAAAGCAAATGATTTAACAAATCATCATGGTCATGGTTAAAAAAACTCGTTAAGGCAATGATTAGCAATTTCTTACGGAGTGCGTGACGTCAGTATGGTTGGATTTCTAGACAGATAAAAAAGTAGATATAGCGACCTACCTATCAACAATTAATCAACTCAGCTTCACGCAGTTCCTTGGGCTTAGATAGTGAGGGCACCACGCTCGGTTGTCCACCTTCCGCGGCCAGTCTGTCCCGCTCTTGTGGTCTATCTAGCACCGTTGGTTGTCGATCCATATGCAGTATGGTAGGATATCGATGCTCAACCTGTTACTTCATTCAGCACATGAATATGACACCGTTGAGTTGAAAATTGTCGCAGCTTATTTTTTTTATTCCATATTATTTTCGTTTTTTTTGCCATCAACTTCCGAAACTACAGTAATTTTTCCTATTGTAGTATTTTTGTTGTTTTTGTGTTTTGGTTTTGTTTTGACGTGACAACGTCTTATAAATTGGTTTGCCGGGTGACACTTCAAGAAACTGCGTTACGCTCCGCTCACGTTATGCGCTCACAATGAGAGCGAGTGAGAGGCACGCGTCCCTTCCACTCGGGCATGGTTAGCCCGCCTAAGAGCGAGAGAGACAGACATAAAAAGTGAAAGGCACGCGTCCCTTCCACTCGAGCACAGTTAGCCCGCCTAAGAGCGCCTTAGATGAATAAATTGTTACTATTATTTCATCCTTCTTCCTACTATACGAATGAATATTCACATTAAAATTATTTTACCACTCAAAGTCGTTGTCACGTAAAACTTTCGCCCGTATACCGACTTTACAGGCAACCAATTTTTTTTTTAAATATGTTTTTACTTTTCACATTTTGGCTGTGGTACCTACCTCACACAAATTCGTATACCTTTAATTGCTAAATTAATAACAGTGACAGAAAGATAAATAACAGGAAAAATACGTATTATAGCTTACTCAAAAACCACTACGCACAACTTGACCCAAATTTAAATAACCCCACTCTATAAGTATACCCTTTAAAAGAAAAGAAGAATGATTCAAATCAGTTTATTAGTAACGGAGTTCTGAGGTAACAAACATTTAAAAAAATACATCCTGTAGATTTCATATTTAAGTTGATTATATAAATCACTTCACTGGCTCACCACCACATCAAGCGCTATCGTACAGACCTGCTTCATCGTCTCTACTTCCCGCAATTGCTCCTGACTGACAGATGACATTAGTGACAGCAGCTGCCTCCGCTTTTGTGCATGAGACAGTGTTCAAATATCTATTAAATAGATACACTACACAACCTATTCAGAATTTCAGAACCTTCCTATGTTACCTTCCTATTTCAGAACCTTCTCATTTCTATGAAGTCAGTTAAAAATAAAGTCACCATATACGCGAAAGGGTTATTTCCAAGGTTTCTTCACTCACGTGGAGTACCTACTTCAACATTACCTTGACGATTCCTCCATATCGATATAATTATGTTTACCTAAACTTATTTACCTACTATTGCTTCCTTACCGCTAATTAATTTCGATTTCCTGCCATCAAAACAAATGATTCATCATTTATCGGGTACTTCAGAAGTGGAGCGTTATCTATTAAATTAAAATTATTTGAATTGGAGTAGGCAATATCACCCCTAGTGCTCAACATGTAAGTAGTTAGGTATAAAAGAGACCTTATCTACCACTCCTCATCAAGTTCAATAAAACCACAATACATTACTGACATAAATCCCAAAATGAATAGGGTGAGCTTGTTTATCCTAGGTCCTATAATTTTCCTTTGCCACATCAACATTACACCTAAACTAAAAGATTTAAAAAGCTTTTTTTGTCTAAAAAATCTAAATTAGAAGTAAGTCTTCCAACATCAGCTGATCGATAAATCGCCAGAATCTCTTGACATGGTCGCTTCAAAATCAAATGAAAATATTTCATTTTACATAAACCTACATGGGCACTTGTGAAACGTCAGAAACTAGGGGCACGGGTCCAATTGGTCGTTTCCTATATAGAGCCGGCAAGAAGCTCTTTTAAAAATAATTGGCTCTAACAGTGTTTTCAAACTAAACTGTTAATAGTTTTGAGAGGACAGTGTAAGCCTGTCAAGAAGAACCATGATATACATACTTAATAAATTAGAAACAGTTCTGTCCTGTCTCCAAGGCCTACATACAACGTTCTCGCATTCATTAAAATATAGAAGATGTAGATTCTTCTATATTTTATGAATACGAGAACGTTGTACTATAAACACTAAGAATATAGTAGGGTATTGTGGTTTTCTTTTCCGTATTATCGTTACAATGTTAAAATTGTCATCGAATTAACACATTGTAAGTACGTCTATTATAGCCGTATTTCATATTTATTAAAAATATTATCAACAGATGGTAGAGCCAGAGATAACTAAAAGCCTTACGGAAACCATTTTTAGTAGAGGTCCTTATTAGACAGGGAAGCCAAAAGATGATCCATTCTGAATGGCTAAAGATAACGGTATTCAGATTATATACGACTAGAAACCCTCATACTCGAGTAACCCGAAGGTTTAATCTATCATTTGAAGAATTTCTCAACCCCTATATTAAAAGATACGAATCAATCAACTGCAATCAATTGCTATTTTAGTACTATTGTCAATTGCTTCAATCGCATTTGGTAGACGATCAATTTGCGTATCAATGTATATCCATGACGTAAATATTGGCAAATATAATTACTGGTTTCAGGGGACCTTAAGAAATTGGAGCATAATTTCGTTCTCAAGCTATTCTATAGCCACCAGCTTCCAACTATTCCAAGGCTGACAGTACCACGTCTCCCCCCTTCCGTGTGTTATGTACTCGTATGTAATAAATAACTCGCGCGTGTCTCTGGTACAATTAGCCGGCAGCCAGCCCGTACCGTGGCGCGGACGTTATGAATGAACTTGTGGTTAAAACAGACACATGACAACCGGTGATGGCACATCATTTGTTACCATTTCTATAGTTCGCTAATTTGATAGAAGCGGGGTTTAATACACAGTATTGGTATATTGGTGTGTACCGTGTGGTGCCGGACGTAAAGAATAACACCACCCCATTTCTTCCCGTGGGTGTCGTAAGAGGCGACTAAAGGACTTACTAGGGAATGGGCAGCAGCGTTCTCTATGCATATTACCACCAAACTGCGATCGCCAAGCCGCCTACCAAGTGTGGCGATTATGGCAAATCCCCCCAAAAAATGTACCGGCCAAATTGGCGGTGCATGGAGGAGGCTCATGTCTAGCAGTGGACTTCTTACGGCTGAAATGATGATTGTGTATAGTGACTTTTCCAAAATAATGAAATTGACTTTGACATGACTTTTTATCACACACATTTCTATTCTACCCATTGAATATAAACGGGAACTGCACTATGGCAACAACTCGGAAATCAGGAATAAAAATCAGTTGTTTCATACATTTTGATCAAGAAGGTATCGAACTTTTGAATAAAACACAATAGATGTTTGTATCCTAATTTCCAAATAGAAAAAAAAAAAAAAACAAAAAAAAAGTTGCAAGTACTTGCATAATTTTCAGTTACTGTCAAATACATTGTGTTTTCCCACGCCAGTCGAGGAAAATCACAAAAATAAAATTATGCCCATGAATTTTGTCAACATCTGTAGGTATTTTCATTAAATAAATAACATAATATATCTTAGGACAATCAACACAACGTTATTTGATCCCAAACTAGGCAGAGCCTGTACTATGGCAACCAGACAACTGATAAACATACTTGTATATTTCTAAATACATACATATTATAGATAAAGTAGCTTCTGCCCGCGACTTCGTCCGCGTTACTTGTTCCCCCGACCGTTCCCGTCGGGTCGAATCGCCTACCCGGGCGATTTTCCCCGTTTTTGCAACATTTTTCATTACTACTCCGCTCCTCTTGATTGTAGGGTGATTTTATATAGCCTATA
Organism: Aporophyla nigra; assembly: GCA_947507805.1. Taxonomy (NCBI): domain Eukaryota; kingdom Metazoa; phylum Arthropoda; class Insecta; order Lepidoptera; family Noctuidae; genus Aporophyla; species Aporophyla nigra. The sequence goes on from OX382305.1 coordinate 8,172,591, forward strand.
GCCTTCCTCGATAAATAGGCTACCCAACACAAAAAGATTTTTTCAATGCGGACCAGTAGTTCCTGAGATAAGCGCGTTCAATCAATCAAACAAACTCTTCAGCTTTATAATATTAGTATAGAAATTACACCCCGACACAGAACAAATGATTGTGCTCATAATACAAAGATTTGTCCTGGGTGGGAATCGAACCCACGACCTCAGTCTTAGCAGTCAGGGTCACTAACTACTAGACTAACAGGCCAGTCAAAAAAAAAATACTTATAATACTTATAGGGTGATCCGCAAAGATTTTTCGATATTTAATTTCCAAAAAAAAGAGCCAAATAAATGTCAACCTAATAATTACTAGACAACAAAGTATCCTGTCACCCATTTATGATAGCAATCATTATGACCTTTGATTTAGGTACTGATACGATCTTTCCAAAAAGTTCATTGTATCCCTCGTCACACTCACCGGACCATCATAAAATATGACTGGTCACAATAACACGAAACAATAATTAAACAAAATATTAATCATAACATTTATCAACGATCATGACAACAGACTCCATCCTGTTTTAAACAAAAGAGTTATCAAATCTAATCTAAAAGCGAGACAGGTAAAGGAACTTTGTCATCATTTAACAAACACGAACCCTAAAGGTTAAAAAAAAACTGAACACACATAAACTCACTCTCCCATAGGGGTAGGCAGAAACTACGCAACGCCACCTACTAAGATCCTTACATACTCCTTTTGCCTCGTTTAGGTTCATATATCAGGCCACTCAAAAACGCCGGTTAAGAGTACTACGCTCCTGACCTTTATGAAGAACATTGCCAATAAGAAATATACAGAACGAAACTTTTATTTCTTCGTTAGTTAATTTTGAGGAGTTCTGGTTGCATTTGCTCTTAAAATTGGCAAAAATTAAGCTTTGAGCTTCGAGAAGAACGAAGAGTCGTTTACTGGTCTTGCAGAAACTCTCGGGGCACCTAGATCTAACACAGACGTTCTTCGCAGACCGGGAAATATAATCAAATTCTGGGTGGTGGGCTGGTTGGAATAACCACCGACGGCCGCCTTGGCTCACGCACAATGGTCCACCTGAAGGACTAAATGATTTGACATAGAACCTATCTTGCAAACCGTGGTGCTAATGGAAATTTCAGTGTCAGAACTAAAACTTTACGATCTGATATTATGATAATGATAATAATTTCTCAATCAAGGACACTTAAGATTAAACAATGAAAAGTGTTTTTGAAGATCTTGATATAAGTAGACCGTATTTATTTTCAATTATCAAAAGACTTTATCAGTAGCGTGGTGATAATGTCAATTACCCCCTGTTGTATCGCTTCCCTACATAGTATATAACAAAGTCGCTTCCCGCGTCTGTGCGCTTAGATCTTTTAAACTACGCAACGGATTTTAATGCAGTTTTCATCAATGGACAGGGTGATTCAAGAGGAAAGTGTATATTTATAATACGCGAGCAAAGCCGCTGGCAAAACTAGTAATAAAAAAAAACAATGGGTAGTCTCCGACTACCATATCCACAGTTATATCTGAAACTAAACGATTTTCAATTCTCTCTTCGATTCTCTCTCTGAAAATTTCCTAAATTGTAACAAGCTGTATGTGCGTACCTATATGTTTAAAAAGAGCACATAAACAAAATAAATAGTTTTGTTGCTTAATCATACTCGATGACTGGCAATCAGCCAGTATGACTGAATAACAAATATATCATTGTTACTTTCTCTTGATTAGTGAAATGACATTCTCTTTCAATAGAGCTGAAAATCTGTGAAAACTAATGTGTGAAACTGATCCAAAATAACAGTGAAATTAAATGACTACATTTTAAGTTAAATATTCATAATGTCGGACAAACAGTTGCTAAGACAAAGTTCGTTGAAAAAACCCGGGAAAGGGAATGTACGGAGGAAAAGACATCATGTGCTCATCCGGCTCCCAGACTCACATCCGGACAGGTAATCATTAGATATTAGTTGGGTTGGTATTTATAAAATATGAAGAATGAACACTGTGTTTGTTTTCACTCTAATTAATGAACGTACATTTCTAATTTACACTGAAATCAAATGAAGCAATCGTTTCCATGAAAACTTTTGTTTTTGGATAACAATGCACGTATTCCCATGATTTTAAGTATTTGAGCAGCCAACATTTTTCCAACGCACAACTTTTCTATTTGTTGTTAGACATCTGATCGTAACTTCTTTAAACACCAGTTTGGTGTTTTAGTATGCATTAATAAGTATTTAAAAATATGAATTAATAGAGTAACGTTAAAACTCATATCATGTTAGGTCATATTTAAATACTTAATGTGTTCTTTCGTATTGCACATCACACAAAAAACTTTAAAATAAACGCCTGAAATAATTATCTGAGCAAGCTATCTACCAAGCAACACTTAATTATATAACACAAGAAAAACTCCAGGCGGTCAAAATGTTTATTCATATTTCCTTTTATTTCGTTTTATCTGAAAAGTTTTACTTAATGCTACGCCAGTATCGCCATCTGTCTGTAATCTGAGAAAGTGTTACGAAGGCTGAAAGCGCTGAAAACAGCTGTTCTCCTTATCGATTTTCTCGATACCCGCAAGCAAGTTCACTGCGTAACCACCTGCCATTTCAGAGTATACGTCACAAGCTCCGTCAAAGGTTTAATAATAGCCTTGTTACGCGATAAATGGCAAAATAAAACACTGTCGTGATTTGCCTATTTGATCCCTAAGTTCCTGGTTATTCTGTCACGGTGAAACAGTAATGGAAAAGTGTCGAGGTTATGTTGTTATGTGCTGCTGACGAGAACTAACCTGTCATATCTGAAACACCATGAAGCATCATTTGCGAACCGGTCTTCATAGGAGGAACTTTATAAGCAGCCATACTGATGACAGTCCCATAGATACGATACGTTTGGTGTCCCCTATCAATAGGTTTGCCATATTCCAAGGCAACTTTAGCCATGATGACGACGATTATCCTGAGAAGTGAGTGTTAAGTGACGCTTAATCACATCCCTAGCGCCTTTAAACATCATGAAAATAGACTCACAGATATTTATTTTTACTAAACTCACAATATTTACAAAATGTTAAAATAAGTTTTCCTAGTAAAAGATTGTTATTGCTACTCGATAATAGATGGCGATAGTAACCTCGTAAATTTTCTTTCAGGCCATACAAACTCAAAACCAAAATTGTCATCTCAGCGCTAGCAGTCCTGGTCTTCATATCAGCACTGAGTGGCTACCTCATCGGGAGTGCAGACTATGCTTCACGGAGAACGGCGGAACCACCGGATCCTATTGAGCCAATCAAACCTTCAGCTTCCCGTCTTCATGTCTTCCAAAAGGCTGCGGTTTGCACAGATGCTCCTCAATGTTCACAAATTGGCAGGTATGTGTATAGTGTTAAGTGGTTCTAAATCAAAACAAACTGTGGCAAATTCAAATCTAGTGACTCAACAATTACACGGTTTGTTTTCGCTTTTGTTTTGTAGATCTTTGACAGTCATTACGGGGTAGTCAGGAGCCCGATACTCTGACAACCAGTCTTTCCAAGGGGTATCGTTTCACCCAGTACCTCACTGGGTTGAGGAGGAGATAGACAGTAGCTTCATGTAAATTACTTTTATTCAGCTACATCCAATTAGGGGCCATCCATAAATTACGTCACACAAATTTCATGATATTTTGACGGCCCCACCCCACCCCCTGTCCTTGTCACAGCTGGTCACATTTGTAAGACTCGTACTCGACTTTGTAAGTCCTCCCTAGTGTGACGTCACATATTTTGCAATTTTACATCTAGACATTGAATTTTTTTTAATTTTTCTTTCATAGTTTATATTTCGTGTTTTAATAGTTACTTTAAATACGTATAATCAATTTTGAAATGTGACGTCACAAAATTAAGGTACCCTCCCCCGCCCCCCTTCTCACACAATGTCACAATAGGGAACATGCAATGTTTTTATTTTTGTTTTCACTTTAAAGAATTCCATGTAGAATAGACCAAAAATATGTAAAAAATTAAAACATTGTAATTTATCGGAAAAAATGCGGTTTTAAATTGACAGTTTAAATATTCGCGCGAAAACGGGCCTATAGTTCCGATGACGTCATTCTTGTCACTGGTCGTACTTGTTCGTCGCTGGCTTTCATACTTTAGCATATTTTTTCGACTTTCGAAATATTTTTTGTAAAAAATTAAAATGGACTATCCATCAACATCAGGTGATCATAACAATACCACTAATATTCCGAAAAAAGCCGTGTTGACTCATCTTTTGTGCCAATGTGTCCCTGTCTACTTCAACAAAGTTTCCAAATAAATTGTTTATGACTAGACGTTCTGACCCAAAATTGAGAAAAAAGTGATATCAAGCTGCAAAAAGAAATGACAATTATTCTCCAAAGACCACTATTCGATGCTGTGAAGAACACTTTGACGTAAGTCATAAGGCGAATATACTTGTTATACGAGTATGCTTAGTTAATCTGCTTGTACGTAAAAACACGTTAGTTACCTATCTAATACTTACAAAACTTGTCTATAGTATATTTTTAATTTTACAGTTTGAGATCGACGTCGAAAATTGGTAAAAGTTTAAAATGTCTGGAGGAAACCTTTTTCTGAAAAAAGATCTCATGTCAACACTAACTCTTGGTAAATAAATTCCTGGAGTCTGCTTTGATAATCCCAACTATCATTTTTATTCAAAAAACGCAATTAATATTCCCATAAAATAATATTCACTTTTACAACCATAACCTCAACAAGTCGTCGTAACAGGAGTGACGTCACTGAACGCTGATTGGTGTTTTGAAATACGTTTCGTTTCAAGTAATTTTAATACGTAATTATGGTTAAAAATCAACATTATGTAAAATAAAAAGATTGCAGTGGCCCTTCTTTTATACTTTTTTGACATTTAAATCATAAAATTTTCATAAATATTATATTTGCATCTTCCCTATTCATCAACCCCCTCCCCCCCTTAACGTGTGACGTAATTTATGGATGGCCCCTTAGACTGAAAGCCGACCTCAACATAGTTGGGAAAAGGCTAGACAAATGACGAAGAAGAGTTTTGCTTAAATTTGGTTAGAGCAACAAAACCTTAATGGTGTGAATTTAAAAGTGAATAATTGAATGTTGTCCACACCCTTTCATTACTGCCGCTTTCAGTCTCATTCAATAAATTTCTTTAAAAACGTCGTAGGTGCAAATATTAGTATAAGGAATTAACGGCTCCCAGCCCCTAATAATTAGTTATTTATTTGCCTGGCTGCTAAAATCGTTATTTATTTGCCTGGCTGCTAAAATCGAAAGGCTCACCAGATAGAAAAATATTTCCACTATCTACTTATTCTGCCAGTACATTATTTCCTGCCGGATTGAAGTCTTCATTCGCGAAGGAGAAGCCTTAAAGCCTCCTTCGGCTGGGACAAAATTACATATAAGCGTTAGACCCCCTAACAAGTAAACTTCTCGATTGATAGATATTAGTCTCGAGAACTTCAATAATGAATATTGCCATATGAACTAGAGTAGGTGCTATAGAGCGTCCTTGTTTGAACATCATGCATGTCTGGTTATGTTAGGAACCACTCAGTCTTTTGTCACACCCTTTTTGCCCCGTCCAAACAATATTTAGAAAAAAATTACTTTCAGTTATTACTCTAATTTTCAATATTCCGGGAAAATTTTGCATTTTTTCTTTCCTTATAAACTATATTCGGACTATTAAGAACGAGGTGATGCCCTTACCAACGAACAGCATGTAATTTTAAACAGACGATAAAATTCATTTTTTAAAGAATTTATACTCTTTGTTTATCAAAGTAAATATAACTAGTTCATTTCGCTTTAATATTACTGCTTTCCCTTGCACATCCTGTGTGGTAAGGCTAATTTACATTGCAACCATCCTGGGATAACTCGTAAAACTTGTCATTCAAGTGTTCTAAAACGGTCAAGCAACCGCTACTCGCTACTAGATGGCGCTGCACGACCGAATTAAACTTATCCGTACATATTATAGTTATATTCATATTATACCGTATCACATTATATATTGACCGATTGCCTATAACTTCTACAAGTTTTCTATTTTATAGGTGTGCACATAATAATTATTACCGTATACGTGGTATAATTGCGATAACATTGAGCCGGCATTCAGTGTTGCCTAAGTAGTCAGTTTACTACCAAAGTAGTATGTTTTATGTAATAAGTGGCGAGACCAAGACTTCCATTTTGTTTTTGTTGTAATATAATATAATAATATAATATTCCACAACTATCACACAACGCCATCTAGTCCCAAGCTAAGCAGAGCTTGTGTTATGGGTACTAGACAACTGATAAACATACTTATATATTTCTAAATACATACATATTATAGATAAATTACACCCAGACACAGAACAAATGGTCGTGCTCATCACACAAACATTTGTCCTAGGTGGGAATCGAACCCACGACCTCCGGCATAGCAGTCAGGGTCGCTAACCACTAGACCAACAGGTCTGTCGCGTGTAATACTATTGTGTTAATAAAACGCCTAATGAGCTGAACAGTCGCATACATTTCAATGTCAGTCATACCACAAGGTCACTTTGAAACTAGGCAAAATAGTAAATAATTATGTTTGTTTGAAGAATTCATTTTTGCAAGAATTTCCTAAAGCTATGTAGAAGAACGAAAATAAGCATAGGTATTCAATATTTTGAACCTTAAATCCAGTAAGTAGGTACCTACACCTATAACAATTCATGAGCTAATAAAAAGTAACATCACATTTCGTAGAATGTAGAACAAACACGTGGGTGCTGTAGAACCATCTCCAATCCAAGTACCGCGAACAAAATCCTGCAAAAAAATTTACGAATTCTACCACAGTCAATGTGTTGGTAGAAAATTCAATTCTGAATGGTGACACACTTGCCGAGCCGGCTTACCCACACAGTGACTCGTCTATAAATAAACAAAACATCCTTCATAACCGGGTCGTCGGCGCTGTTTCAACCAATCACGAACTGCGAATTTTATCGACGCGCATGCGCGTGACGTGTTGCTGGCAGCCTATAAAACCACCGCGCGGCCATTATATTGAACATTCAGTGAAAACCAAATCTTGAGTAACGTTGTCAGTTGCTACTGCGACATAATTTCCCGTGATTTCAATAATATTTACAAAAACCCAAACGTAAATATGTCCGAAGCCTTCTTTGACGAGTACGACTACTATAACTTCGACCACGACAAGCACATCTTCTCCGGACACAGCGGCAAGCAGCGCACTAAGAAGGAGGTCAACGAGCACACCAACCACTTCGACCCGTCCGGCCATTCCAGAAAGATCGTCACCAAGCTCATGAACACAGAGAACAACAAGAAGACCAATACCACTAAGAATTAAATGGATCATTGGACTTGAGGACTATGGCGTGTAAAAGGACAATCGATATGCCGAGCGAAAGGAGGACATTGTGGCGGATCCCGGAGGAGAGCTCCGGCCGTCACACGTCTCAGAGATCAACGGAGCATCCGCGGCGGTTCCTGCTGACGCAGGGCTTCTACCTAGCGCACCACTCCAGCAGGCTGCGGATCCGCGCGAGGGCGCAGCGCCCCCGGTGAGCACGCCCCGCACCGCACCTGGACCCAACACCGCTCCACCACTGATCTCATCTCTTATTATTATTTGAGCTTGTTGTAAAGCTCACAACTGCTGTGTTATTATTCCTAGTTAGATTATTATGTTCTGTATCTTTCCCGAGGTAGGTACTTGAAGGACTGTAATCAGTTAAGGCAAATAAATTATAGTTCTAAGATTATTTTGTGGTTTTATTGTTTTTTGTTTACGAAATGTTTTTGAGGCGGAAAATTGTAGTGTGCGAGGTCGTTCGCTGCTGCGGCGGCGGTTGATCGCCCACACTATCGATCGCCCGAGTCGTGTTTATACACAAAAGCAACCTTGAGCGAGCCGGCAGCGGCAGCCCGAGGTGGCTGGCCTTGCCCGTTTATCTTCTACATACAACAAGTATGTTTTGCGTCGTAGAAAAATCGAACGTGCGAATCTACAAACCGCTTACATAATCTAATGAAGATTTAGTCACGTTTGTTTTGAACATTAAAATAACGTTACTTTGGCAGTAAAACGCTAATGAATTCATTCTAGATTATTCTGACTGTGAGCACGTAGGCACACATCCGTGGTCATATCCAATAGGCAGGCACACTTGAACATGATTCTGTAATGTCAGGAAACACAATTTGCTTGTAAAATAGAAAATCTGCATTTTCGTGCAGTACCTAAACCAACCGTTTAGGATTACAAATTGTTACATCTCTCATCATGTTTTTGCTTACGTATACGTAAACAGCATTAGATATTCATAGTGAGATAATAAACATACAAAACATTTAGCCGGTCATTTGTTTACATATTTTGTGACGTATAAACGGTCAAAGAAGGCAAACCTGGTAAACAAAGTCTTTGATAATGATATAGACTTTATTTTTTATATTTTACCACTACCTATCTTTGTTTTGTTTTTAATTAGTCTTGTGGCCAGACGGACTAATATAATCAGCAGTACGCAGTACCTACTAGTCATCGTAAGACAATTTAGATTTTAGTCACGTCCATTGATTGCTTACTAAGCACTTCATATGCTTAGTCTACGTTATGCCACGTGATTGTACGTCTTAAGAAATAGATGGTAAATTAATCAGCTAGTAGTACCTATGTGGTAAGATAAAGATGGTGAATAAACTTGAATTTTAACTATGGATAATGTCACGTAGCTTGCTGAGAAATGATTGTAAGATTTGATGACTGTTACCTAGACCTAGTTAGTGATAATTACAGCTTAGGTAAATTCAGTTAGATGTATTTCCTTCTAAACTAAAACCTTTTGATGCTAATTTATTCATTTGGTTTTCAGCGGTCGACTATTATTAATTTACATTTTACGTTTGAATGCTATAAAAATATTAGCTTTCTAAACTCCTCTATATAAACGGTAATTGTGCCAAATTTCATTTTCCTCCATCTGCGAATTTTCGTAAAAAGGAGTAGGTACCTACAAAGTTTTTGCTTCACTTATGAATATATAGATATCTACTCTATAACCACAGATCAGGCCAGCTGATTCAGGCCGCCAAGGTAAGTAATCCACTTTTTGTTGAACAACTACTTTGACATTTGAGGCCCATTCAAATCACAGCATTTTGATTCTGGGAGTGGAGACTCCACATGGCCTGTATCGATCCGGTGGCTGGGGAGATTTCTATATTTAGCTTCTGTCGTCTCAAACAAAAGAAAGAGAAAATGGAGTGCTTCTGCTTTTCCACTTTCATTTTATAAGTCAAAATTCCTCCAATCAGCACAGAAATGTCATAGATAATAGATATGGATGTTGTATGTTCTAGATCTACTGAATAAAAGCCTCAATAAAAACTGCGTAACTATGGATCACAATGCAATATTTAAACCTTGTCTTCATAATTGTCTAGCATTGCTTTCGTTTGTCCATTTGATGGTTTATTATTTTTGAACATCCTAATCGCTCTCTATTACGTGGGAATCGTGGGATTCCTAAACGTAAATGGAGAAATGTGGGTTTAGGTACCTACTGTAGAGTCACGTCTGTCGTAATGATAGAAATATTTAAAAAAAATAGTTAAAAAAAATAAAAAACACGCTTCCACAGAAAACCAAACTAAAAAGTTTTCTATGGAAGCGTGTTTTTTAGTAAACTATTATTTATTTTTTAGGGTGTTTCGAATTTTAAGACGTACGTCAGCGTAGTTTGTGACGTATGTCAGGGTAGTTTTCGAAGACAGTTTTTTGCTGTCCTGGTAACCCTGGCAAGGATAGTGGCACAAATTTATGAAATTATGGTATTGTCATCGGTCCTCGATAAGTCTACAGAGTTTAAATGAAAGTGGGTCAAAATCGCGCTATAAGGAGTCGGTTACAAACAAACATACAAGTGAAGCTAATATAAAGCGTGTAAAAACAGGTTGTATTCCTTTGGGGAATACAAGTGTAATAATATCAAGCTTAAGTTACATTACCACGTTACGTTCCCACTGCTGGGACACAGGCCTCCTCTCGGTGAGAGGGAGCAAACCATAATCCACCACGCGAGCCCAGTGCGGGTTGGTAGATGTCACATGTCTTCGAATTTTTGGTTCTAAGACATGCCGGTTTCCGCACGATGTTTTCCTTCACCGCTTTGAGAGCAGTGGTGATGATAAAGATTGCCTTAAAAGACAAACCACTGTGAGAGAACCATTGACAAATCGTCGCCCGGCTTTCAGAGAAAATAAACGTATCGAAATAGACATGTCTTTAGTTATTTTGGACTCGTGTCCGTCGAAATTTGAAAATACTTATGTCGAATATTCTAGATTCTAATGAGATTCGGTATAGGTACCATGTAAATCGAAATATGCAAATTGTCCAAGCCTGAGAACTTGACAAAAAAAATATCTGAACAATATTTTTACTTGAGCATTTCATCATTCAAAAGTATTGAATGTAATTGGATTTGGGCCTGAAAAACAAATAAACATACCTACATAAATATCTATCATTTGTTTTATACAGAAAGTCAAACAAAACAAATAAATAGGAAGTAATGTACGATATGTACTAGTTTATACAGTGTTGGAACAAGTAAACAGTTAACTGAATGGTCTTTATTATCAGTTAACTGTACCACAAAGTAATTCATAATATTATCACTGAACACTTTATTACTTTCTACAAAGTGGTATATATTTAAGTAACGGAGTATTTCCTGCAAATTTTCCGTGTCATCAATATAACCGTTGTGATTTATATCATGTTACTGCTTTGCTGTCAGATAAATCTGGATTTCTATTTATTATTTGAAGACAAATTTACAATATTTTGAACACGTTTACAAAATTTTTATATTGTCGTGACTACACATTGTTACATAATTTTATTTTATACCTATACTATAATATTATAAAGCTGAAGAGTTAGTTTGTATGTTTGATTGAACGCGATAATCTCAGGAACTACTACTGGTCCGAATTGAATAATTCTTTTTGTGTTGGGTAGCCTATTTATTGAGGAAGGCTATAGGCTACATAACATCACGCTATAACCAAGAGGAGCGGAGCAGCAATGAAAAATGTTGCAAAAACGGGGAAAATCGCACGGGCAGACGATTCGATGCGACGGGAAGGGTCGGGGGAATATGAAATTTAACGCGGATGAAGGTGCGGGCAGAAGCTAATCCTCGATAAAACAGAGTGGTGTCATAATATAACAACATTATGCCTTTATTCGCCGTATTCGGGATTAGTACAACTTTTTCCTTAGCTGCCAGTCGTGGATCTTCGACAGTCATTATAAGTCTTCAAAACCCCGAAAGTCTGTCAACTGTCTTATCAAGAGGTATGTACTTATCGTGTTCTCAGAAATTGGGTTGTGGATGTGGAGGTCAGACAGGCATCGGTCCATGTAAAATAATATTATTTTGCGGCATCCAGTTAGAATGGAAGCCGATCCCTACATAGTTGGAAAAAGTCTAGGGATGATTATTTGGCCACATATTTTCGGCATCAAAAGTTTTAGTAAAGTCTGTTTATTGTTTTCTTTTCCATATTCATTAAGGCTTCATCATCTTCTACACGCTTCATTAACTAGCCTGTAACCGGGTGTACTACGTCAGCTCCACAAATGAATGTGCGGGTAACACTTGTGTGACAAAACTGTACTGCGACTCACAATAGTTCGAATGCACGCTTGTGCGACACACTCGAGCTCACATAGTACACTAGGTTAGCTTAGGTTAAAACTGTGACCTCCTACGCACGAGCCGAGCGAGCGAAGCGAGCGGTGCCTCGGCAGCGGCAGGCGAGTGCTAGAAACGACTAGATTCAGTGTGCCGCACAAGCGTGCATTCGAACTATGGTGAGTCGCAGTACAGTTTTGTCGCACAAGTGTTATTCACACTTCCATTTGTCGAGCTCACGTAGTACACTCCCTGTAACCACGTTAAGAACACAGTCACGTTTTTACTGCCTGTTGGCAATTTCATATAATTAGGTCCAGTCCAACCCTCTCACGACGTTTCCTTGAATGGCTCGGACCGGACCAACAGCTATAAACGCTCTAAAGTTTTAAATAACCCTCACCCTCGGTTACTGAAGACCCAATGAATTGAATTGAATTTTGTCTATTGTGAAATCTCTCAAAATATTTTGATTTACAAACAATCACTTATTCGAACAAATGACGCAATGGTTTAGAAATAATCTTCAATCCCATTCAGATTCTGATAAATTGTGCGTTTCGCAATTAGGGTGCAGGACAGAAAAAAACTGTCTTCGAAAACTACGCTGACATACGTCACAAACTACGCTGACATACGACACAAACTACGCTGACATACGTCACAAAGTACGCTGACATACGTCTCAAAATTCGAAACACCCTAAAAAATAGAAAATAAATAATAGTTTAAAAAATTGAAAACCAAACTAAACAGTACAAAATAATGGGAAAAAAAGCGTGGGGTGCCTGATATCTATAAAAAATACCTTAAAAAGCACCCCACGCTTTTTTTCCATTATTTTGTACTTTTAAGTTTGATTTTTATTATTTACATTTCTGCAGTCTTTGCGTATTGTTAATTAAAACAATATAGATAGTTAATAGCAACAATATCTCTCACAACAAAGCATCTAGTGAACCATTTCAAGATAAACTCTTATAGAAAGAGAAAACAGCTGATTGTGAGCTGAAAAACATTCACTTTACTATGCATTGACGTATTCAAAACAAATAGGCGGTACTACGCAGATATTATGACGTGTTTTAAGAGAAAATACTGGAACAATAAATGAAGACGTTATAACGTTTGTTTAAAGATTATTATCAAGCGTTCTACACAGGCAGTTTGTGAGTAAACTGTACGTGAAGGGCCCTAGATGCTCTGCGTGTGCAATATAATAATGGCTTCAGGGTGCTGTTGAGGTGGCCCCGGTTCTGCAGCGCGTCTAGCATGTTTGCTGTAGCACGAACTGACGACTTCTATGCTATTACATATGAGGAAAAAGACCACATCCTTACAACAGTATCTTGAAAAACCAAGTCGAACAACACGATGCACCAATATTGAGACACTTTGTCAGGTTGCTCGTGCGGCAGGTGTGAATATAAATATTGTATTATTCTAATGAATAAATACTAACCCTTAGTTGGCAAGTCTTTACTAACCAGTGGATCAATGTTATCAAATAAAATAAAATAAATAATAAGTAAAATGTGCCCCCAATGACTCCTCTGTTCCAGCGGGCATTAAAAGAATCAAACCAACGCTACAAGTCTTCAACGTAGATAACGTTGAAGACTTGTAGCGTTGGTTCGTTCACTAACCACTAAGAAATTTTAAGTAGTAAAATTGAGATTTTATTAGAATAAGCCTCGAGTTCGATCAAGTTTTTGCCTTCTACCGAGCTTCCTCGAAAAACGTTCGGATTCGAATGTTAATGTGTTCCATGTATGTCTGCTACCTGCACTGCTTTAAATTCTCCTTATCATGTATAATAGGATATAAAACATCCTCTGCGAAATATACAGACCATATTATATCACGGGTTTCTTAAATATCTATGCCAAATTTAAAATTCGAAACTTTTAATAATTACGTAGAGTATTTTTTTTTTTCCAATGACATCTCGCTAATCAACCTAGGAGGTTCGGGCGTTGGCTTCTTAACCGGACCTGCCTGTGGCTGCCTCAATAAATTAAAGATTCCAGCCAGGGCTTCAAAACTAAAAATTAAGCAACTTTGTGGCACTCCTGTGGGGTACGGACCTCGGCTTAGGGCATCGCTGGAAGAGGGCAACGTCGTACGGGCTGGATCGGAATGAAATTACGTAACTATGCAACACAAACAATATACTGTTTTTAGCTTACGGTTCGAAAAAACTGTTCAGTATTAAAAATAACGCTAAAAAAATCCAGTACCTATTTTGGACATCGCAAAAAATCCCGACTCAAAATACAAGCCTCTAGCCAACTAGATGATATTACAGATAATATCTGAGAGAGATCATGTAACGGACAAACTAAATCATGGCTACGTAACATTTTTTGCTCTAAAACAGCTACAACCAGTTAGGTCATTGATCGTGTGTATGAGAGATAAAATGTTACATACACTGTTAATTAAGTTTTCAAAGAGTTATTACTTTATACCACGACAATCTAAAAAGTAGAATAGATAATGTATAAAGGGCTATACCAGCTAGGATGTACAAAAAAGTAGGTGCAAAAACTGAACCCGACTTCTGAAAAATCACGCTCGATTTTTCAGAGGTTTTAGTTTTTGAACTTACTTGAACTACATAGTATAAAACAAGCTTCCCTCTGTTTGTCCGTATGTATGCTTAGGATCTTTAAAACTACGCAAAAAGATGGAGTGATTCAAGAGGATGGTTTATTGGCGAAGCCGCTGGCAAAAGCTAGTTCTTTATATTTTGATTATTTTCGAGTAAGCTCACAATATACATCTTTATATTGTGAGCTGTGGTGGCCCAGTGGTAGCAGCCGTGACGAATTGTAGGTCGTAGGTTTGAACTCAGGCAGGCGCTTTACTTTGTGTTGTTTACTTTAAATTATTTCATCACCACTCTCTAACCGGTGAAGGAAAACATCGTAAGAAAACCGGTATGTCCTAGAACCAAACATTCGAAGACACGTGACATCTACCAACCCGCACTGGGACCGCATGGTGGATTAAGGCGAAAATACACTTACGTGTCGTGGCGTGTCGTGACGCGCCTGAAGCATTCAGTTTCATACATTCGACAGAACGTGTTTCGACACGACACGACATGCAAATATGTCCCTAACCATATTAAATGTATGAAACCGATATGCTTCTGGCGCGTCACGACACGCCACGACACGTAAGTATGTTTCTGCCTTTACAGATAGGAGGCCTGTGTCACAGCAGTGGGACACTATAGGCTGTTTATGAAATTATGATGAGAAATGATGGTGAAGCAGCAATCGATTCACGAAAAAGCACTAAGGACTTGAACTAAGAAACAGACGTTACGAAGCAAAGTATAAACTAGTTCTTAATTATATATCCTATGACTTGAAGCGTGAAGTGCAGTATCCTGGGTGTACAACTTTCAGACCGTATAAGGAACACAACACTGCGCGCCAAAACTAAAGTCACGGATGTAACCCAAGCTGCTCAGCTTACGGATGCCGATGATGCTGTGATGATCTGAATGACAAATGGGCTAATAGAACCACCAATTGGCACACGATAACATCGCGGCAGGCTTAGCAAGAGACAGGATTCTGTGGAAAAGGGCCTTTGCTCTGCAGAACGACAATACAGGCTAGTTAGATTAGATGACTTGAAGAAGAATGACTAGCTACTCGTAAAATGCTAACTCAGATCTAAAGATCAAGATGGTTTTAGACTTGCCAAATATCACAAAAATCGCTACCAACAGCCAGCATGTTGAAGTTTAAAATCTTTTCCGGCACAACCTCTTTGGATGATATCAAAGCCAGAACGTACTGAGAGAGATCTGTGGTTACTTCGTGAGCAGTAGTCACGCCACTAACCTCTAATTGTTAATAAAAACCAGCACTTTTTACTGAACAATGATTGGTGACTAGGTAGTTAATGCTATCATTACAGTTAGACGTAAAACTGATCTGATTGATATTGCTGATGAAGATCACAGACTTTAATTATTGGAAAGCGATTAGACTATACACGAAGATAATGCGTAAGATAATCCCGTAATTTGCACATGCCATGTTTTGTCTCTGCATCACCCTAAGGTTGACTGGTAGAAAATGCCTCCGGCATTAAGTCCGCCTTTATACAGTATATTTTTTACTTGCATAAAGTTTCAATAAATAATGGTTAAGAAATGCCTCGTCAGCTTAGTGATCGGAAGCGCTGCTGCTGAGTATGAGGTTCTGGATACGATTCCCAGGTCGGGCAGTGCTATTGGAATTTTTGCATCAGGAACTTCTCAGTAGCAACTTGGAGCCTTGATGTATGGTTGATGGCAATATGCTTGCCCCATATTACATGGTACTTAAACATAACTGGCGAAAACTGGGTGTGCTATAGGTACACCTCTGTCCTACCGTTCGGGAATTACAGGCGTGATAACTATGTGTCATGATGTTCATGTTAAGAGAAGTTTTAGCTACGGAAACGTTCAAGCAGTCAGAATCATGATATTGAAATTATATATTTCTAGAATATTATACGATGATTCGATCGAATAATAAACCGTGTGGTGCCGGACGTAAAGAATAACACCACCCCATTTCTTCCCGTGGGTGTCGTAAAAGGCGACTAAGGGACTTACTAGAGAATGGGCAGCAGCGTTCTCTATGCATTTTGCCGCCATACTGCGATCGCCAACCCGCCTGCCAAGCGTGGCGATTATGGCAAAGCCCCCCAAATTGGGGGAGGCCTAAGTCCAGCAGTGGACGTCTTACGGCTGTAATGATGATGATGATGTGTTTGTTGATGAATGGAATAAAATGATGCTCATATGTCTGGTGTTCTGTGAGGGAAAGTATGCAAGGCAGTCCACTGTTCCATATTAGTTGTTAATATAGGTATTTGTTTAACTTTGTGTAATTATAGTCAACCTTTTATGTGTTTCTTTGTTAATAAATTTAATTGGTGTTGTACCGTTTTAATTAACTATATATTTTTTTTAATGGCACTTAAAATTAACTGGCGAAATGTAGGTGTAGTTGCTATAGGCACCTCTGCCCTACCCTTTGGACATTACAGGCGTGAACTTATGTGTCATTTTGTTCATGCTAATAGAACACTTAGGCTATGGAAACATTCAAACAGTCAGATTCAGTACATTGAAATTATATATTTCTAGAAAAATCGAATCGAACGAATAATAAACTAAGATATGAAGACTTTTATGAAGTAGACATTGCTACCTCCTCCAGCAATAATTCTTGATTCTTCATCATCATAGCCGAGCGTTTTCCCATCTATGTTGGGGTTGGCTTCCTGTGTAACTGGATACGGCTGATTACCAATATTTTACATGGAGCGACTATCTATCTGACCTCCACAACCCAATTACTGGGTAATACCGATACCCCCTGATAAGACTGGTTTGTCAGACGTCGAACTTCTGATGACTTTCCAAGATCCACAAATGACAGCCGGGAGCAACGGCCTAACGTGCTTTCTGAGGCACGGTGGGGTCTTGGTATGTAGTTAAAGATGATCCGTTGGTCTCCCATGCACGGACCAACCGAATCGCGGCAAGCGTAGTACCCGTACGCGCGGCCACAAATCAAGCTATACATTTCCAGTATAAGCTGACATCTCATCGTACAAAAAGCCTTTACAATGCGAGGTCAGCTAACACTGGAAATATATAGCTTGACAGTTGACTTGTAGCCGTGTGGACGTGCGGCTGTAATGACGTAGCCACAATTTCTAATTCTTAATTTCATCATTGCTTTTTACAAAAAAGGTTGTGACCTAGTCTTGATTTTCCATATTTTATAGATTAATCATCTTAAAAAAGCAAAACAATTAATGACACATAAAATAATATTATTGTAAAACTTAATGTTATGGATAAAAATTAAAAAAAAACTCAAAACATAAAAGTACTGCGTAGGCGCACGTGATTTCGATTCAAAACACTAGAACGAGTCACACCAGATTTTTGTTTTATTTTGTAGTTGAATGATGAAATCTTGGAGAATGTTGAAGCATTGTTCATTAAAGTTATCGTTTTAAAAACAAAGTGGTCAGCCTCACGAGATCTTACATACCGATAGGGAATTTCTGTAAAAATATAAATATTTCTCGGAATTATTAAAACAACCTATGTTTATATTATGACTAAGATGTGTTTTTTTTATATTGTGTAACAATCAGAAATAAAGCAATTCATTAGCAGTTCGGGCTAAAATTAAAGTAAGAGATCGTCACTCTGCATATCTAGAATCTCGTTAAAATTTCGACCGTCTTTATCTTTAAATTTCGAACAGCAAATTATTGCCAAACGTTTTTCAAACCAGATATTTCGGTCGTTTCCTTGGCACTGATATTCAGAACGTATGGAAAATGTTTCAGCGGATAAAAAAATTAGTATACTATGTATGTGCCAGATAAAAAGTAGGTAGACAAAACCTATAAATTCACCTAATGTTATTGTGTAGATACCTACTGCTGATCTTGACCCAATTCAATGATACACGCTTTGCCTAATCTTTATAAAAAAACCTGGCAAGTGCGAGTCACAATCGGAAAAAAACGCGTTTCTAGTGTAGAGAGTGGGGACCCCTTCATTATTTAACGTTGTTTTATTTTTATTTGCTGTTATAGCGGCAATAGAAATACACTTTCTGTGAAAATTTCAACTGTCTAACTATTACGGATCATGAGATACAGCCCGGCGACAGATGGATAGCCGGACTGACAGCGGAGGCTTAACAATAACCGTTGGCAGTTTTTATTTTTTATTTTATTTATTAGGAATAACAAACAGTTACACATTAAATCTTATAAACTATCTTATAGAATAAGTACAAAATACAAATGTGCAACTCACACCGTTATCCACAGCATATAAAAAAAAGATTTTTTGTTCACGAGTGGAACGAGTTTAAAGAAAATTAAAACAAACGACAACTGCTTTCCGTGTAACTTAATTACAATTCTTTTAAGTTTTTAATCGTTTTAGTTAGAGAATGACGAAACTTACTAGTAGGCTTTGCAAATATGTCTAATTCTGTGGATATTTTATTAAAATTATTACTGATACGACGCGAGTTATAGCAGCCTTTGGGTACGGAGGACTAAACACACTAGTGATCCAACCCTGCTTCGTCGATTTTTACGGCATGACAGAACATGGAGATTTCTTTACTATGAGTAGGTATATTCAACATTAATGTTTTTACACATACCTACACCTTCCTAAATGATTACTCTAAATAATCAATTAATGAACACTATTTTGGCCACTGCTGGACATAGGCGTCTCCCATGTTTCACCTCAACACCCTGTCCTCCGCGTTCCGCACCAGTCACTTTCTTCAGGTAATCAGTCCATCAAGCTAGAAGACGTCCCACGCTACGCTTGCCGATACTCGGCCTCCGCTCCAAAACTCGCCTGCTCCATCGGCTATCGGTCCTTCGACAGACTCTAAATGATGGTGAAAACAATTTGCTATGGATTTTGCCACCAAAATCCGTTGCGTGATGTAGATGAATAACACGGTCACATATACTAACTCTACTTACACGGAAAGAGACTTTTACTGTAGGTATATGTAGATATAAAGATAAATTTGTTTAGATACGTAGCGTAGGTGGGTGTGTGAATCCCAATTTCCATACCAAATATTATGCAATAAATTATGAGATAATTATAATGTACTTATGTTGTGATTGACGTAGAACTCGCATGACATTATTAATGACTCATAGGAAACTTTTATTTCGTGACAATTGAACATGACAAAACTAGAGTGTGTCATTCTTTTATCTTTACGGAAATAACAGAAATCGAATAATATGGAAAACAGCTAACTGATAAATACTAGGAAATAATTTTAGTGTTATAATTATTCGTACTAGAGATTGTTCGAAAGAGATACCGTGACCCTGGCACATGGGTAACTGAAAGAACACTGGTGGGTTTTAGTCAGTACAAGTCTGACACGCCCTCCCGCTCCGCCCAGAGCGGGAGAAGTCATTTGATGATTTCGCATCCGAAAAAAAAAGCCCTACTACGAACTTTAATACATGGTTTCATGATTTTCCGATTCTCGTCCAATTTCCAAGTCGAATCTTTCCCCGCCTCTAAAATTGGATTTTAGAGGAGGCGCTATGATTTGACTTCTACATTCAATTTTTTTAAACACTCACCACATTAAAACAAAATACGGTTATTCTCAAGGAAAATGTTTACATGCTATTAATATACAGTTAATTAGTTGGCTTAGTTAACGTTTATTGTGGTTATTTTAATAAATTAGGTAATTGGTTTACCTGTTTATGGTTTAAGCTTCAACAAATACTTAGTTGCTGTTAAATGAAAACAATTAGACACTTGTATATAAATATATATACAGGATCAGCTTTTATCCAGTGCGCAAACTGTAACCATGAATTCAGCATATCACTGTAGACCCCCCAGCGTAGAAAATTTTCGTCGGTTCTACAAAAAAAAATCAGCTGTTCAATACATTTTGACCCCGCAGGTATTGCATTTTTCTATGAACCAGCAGATTTTTTTTGTAAAACCGACGAAAGTTTTCTGCGCAAGGGGGTCTAGAATGATATGCCGAATTCATGGTTACAATTTACGCACTGGGTAAAAACTTATCCTGTATATGGTGGCAGAGACATCTACAAACTGAAACGATGACTTCAGCACATGACTCTCTGAACCCCCAGACGTAGAAATTTTTCACCGTAATCGGTGAAAAATGTCTACGAAAGAAACTTGCTGGTCCAAACATTTTGACCGGGTAGGTATTGCACTTCTATATGAAACAGCTCGTTTTATAACACGCTTTTATTAGCCGGGTATGTTATGTGCCGGGTATGTGTCTTTGAACTTGATTTTCACCCCCTTTAAAACGTTGGATTTATTTGAAACTTTGCATACCTACTTAACAAGGACCAATGACAGTACCATTATTTCATAGATTTGTGCCATTATCTTTGCCCGGATCACCAGGATAGTAAATAAAATAAAATAATAAAAACAATGTATCAATGTAATATATTACCAACCTATATCAATTAAAAATACTTCAAAAAGCGCGAGGTGTTTTTTGAGATATTTTTAATCTATGTAAAGCACCCAACGCGTTTTTTACATTATGTTTTACTTTTTAATTTGGTTTTTTACAAAAACGTGTTTTTTCTTTTTTTATTTGACTGTTTGACATAGTCTCTTTAATACCTTAGGTTTGTGGGATATTAAAAGGAACACCTAGTATATTGGAATCTTACTAAGATTTAAATACACAGCCAAATGCGTTATAATAGGATTGGCTGATTATATATAGACCTACACATTCATGAAGATATAATTTTTCAGAAACATTTTATTTCTCTAGACTTTTTTTCAATATACTTACCACCCGTCTTCTTTTCGACCTTCATAGACATTTACCAGTAAAATATGCTAAATGAGCAAGTGGAAAGAGGGTTCAATATTACAGTCCAGGCCTGTCTAAAACCTATACATTTATACAAAGGAGTGAGAGAGACAGACAGAATATTGCTAGCCTAGTCAAATACTATCGATCCATCCTGACCTCTAACAACTGAGTCTGTGTTGGTACTGTCAGACTACCTACGATAACGTCCTATGTCTAATGTGACATTAGACAAATCACTGCGGTCAGCAGGGTGTTTGCGTAATACACTAATAATAGGCTGGATTTTATTTTGACAGTTCAACAACATTCATTGCGTTATTAACGTATTTGAACAGACAATATTTTCGAACATATGCAGCAATGGATTAGCTGCAATATCTTTCAAAATGATTCAGACTGTAATTAATAGTGTGTTACGCAATGGTCGTAGGTTTTAACCCGGACATGCGCCTCATTTTTTGTTAAATAGAGTATGTTGGGGTAAGTTCGGTGCAAGGGTAAGACCGTACAAATTCATTTCTCGGCTAAATTTTATAGGTTATTTTGAATATTGACAATATTGTGTTCTGCGCCATTTTTATCCGCCCCGTCCATCAAAACTAAACAAAATAATAATAACCTTATTATAATTTAATTCATACGGTCTTAACCCAGTGCCGAACTTACCCCAACATATCTTATTTAATCACCACTACTCTCAAAACGGTGAGGGAAATCGACATGCCTTAGAACCAAACATTCGAAGACGTGTCGCGATCTACGCACCCACACTCTACCCGCCGCGTGGTAGATTAAGACCCACCCCCTCTAACGGAGAGTAGGCCTGTGTCCCAGCAGTGGGAACATTATAGGACGATTATGTTTATTATTTTAGGCAATAGGCGCATACCCTATAAAATGGGACTTAAACATGGCTACAAAATGTAAAGGTAGTGACTACTGTACTAAATGCTGCCCAACTCTTTGGGAATTACCGTCATAAGGCTAGTTTGTTAGACAAAGAAAACATATTTTTAGGCAGGAACTTACCCATAGAAATAAACGTAAAAAAGCATTTGAATCTAGCAGGTACTTATCTATACTTAATATTATAAAGCTGAAGAGTTTGTTTGTTTGTATTTTTGCTTGTTTGTTTGGTTGAACGCGCTAATCTCAGGAACGACTGGTCCGAATTGAAAAAATATTTTTGTGTTGGGTAGCCTATTTATTGAGAAAGGCTATATAACATCACACTATGATCAAAAGGAGCGGAGCAGCGACGAAAAATGGTCGAAAACTGGCAGGCAATTCGATGCGACGGGAAGGCAAAAATTTGACGCGGACGAAGTCGCGGGCCGAAGCTAGCTTAAAATATGTTGAAAGTATACTGAAAGAAATGGTTGAAAACATAAACTTGCCTTTTCTTGGGACTGACACCTTGCAGGCTAACCTATGAGGTGGTGAGATGATTAGCCGGACTTGCATATGGCTCCTCCAGCCAGGGCTTAAAGAACTTAAAACTAGAGCAACTTCTCGCTAAAGAGCTCCCCCTGCGGGGCAAGGACCTCGGCTTAGGGTGTCGCTGGTAGAGCACAGCAAGGGACGGACTAGATCAGAAGGAAAACATGCCTTGGCAGCCCAGTGTTAATAGAGTACCATAGGTATTACAGAATAATGAGTACAAAGCCGCAAAATACAGACTAATATAAGAACAGGTAGGTAACTGATAATGTTGGTAAACATACGTTGATAAATAAAGAGATAAGGACACTTTCCGTGAATGCAAACAGAGATAAATGATCAAGTGCTTACCGAACAGATAAGTACTTCATCATTTATCTCTGTTCACGAGCTTCACGTTATAGGTACCGTGTAGGTCCTTGAACTGGTACCTAGTTACCTTTCATACCTTGTGGGGTGATCCTTCTACTGAATGGTGATGAAAAATCATATCAATGTAAAGATATACGTGGTACGGCATAATATCTGCGGTTATATTCTTGGAGTCCAACTGAGAATTAAAATAAATATAAAACTCGTACCTATTTAACTTCCTACACCTAGATAGCTGGATAACTTTTTAGGATAACTTTCTGTACTATGATCATCATCGGTGGCCTTAGTGTAAGTTTCTTTTAACCATCTCGATCAAATGCATCGAGCGCCTTCAGCACTCCGATTGGCCCTGTTTTGGTGAAGAACCAATCGGATCGCCGAACGCGTTCGATGCGTTAAATCGAGATTGTTAAAAGAAACTCACTCTAGGGCCACTGTATTATGTAAGAAGGCAAACGAACCTAAGTAGGTACCCAGCGTTGAAGATCCTTCGTGTTTAGCTAAAATAATCCTTATTTATGCTAGCGATAATGGTTATTATCGGCTTGCGTTGACGGTGGAAATAATTGCATTGGCATTGATGTTAAGTCCTCTTCAGCAAATTCTAATAAAATACCAGTCTAGTACTATCCCATCTGCAGAGCAAACACCTCTTCTTAATTTCTAAAATAATCAGCTTATATTTTCACCACAACTGGAACCCAGGCTTTGTCTCAGTAAACGGGAGTGCCGCATTTTACGACGTGGGCTCAGTGTGGGTTGGTTGATGTCGCATGTCTTCGAATTCTTGGTTCTAGGACATTTCGGTTCACTGACGATGTTTTCCCCCACTGTTCTGAGTGGTGGTGATGAATTTTAGAGTAGTGGTGGTATATTTGAGAGTACTGGTGATGAAATAATTTGCACAAAGTAAAGCGCCTGCCTTTTTTTTTCTGGCTGGGAAATCATCAAATGACTTCTCCCGCTCTGGGCGGAGCGGGAGGGCATGTCAGACTTTTACTGACTAAAACCCACCCGTGTTCCTTCAGTTGCCCATGTGCCAGGGTCACGGTATCTCTTTCGAACAATCACGCGACCCCGGCAGGCATCGGTCCTAGCAGACCCCTTCAGTGCTGCTGACATCTCTTTGAGGCGCGCGTGGAACACTACGCGCCGAAAGCGCCTGCCTGGGCTCAAACGAACGGCAAACAACACACAATATTTAAAGTCCAACAAATTGCCAAAAAATATAGAAAATCTGATTACCTACTAAAGATTGAGACAACATAAGTTTCTTGTAACAGTTAGGATGAAAAAATCAAATAACTCATAATAACATCATTGTTCCAGAGAAATCCTCATGAAGAATGGCTCAGCAGTGGACGCGGCCGTCGCAGCGATGTTCTGCAACGGACTCCTCAACCAGCAGAGCATGGGGCTGGGTGGAGGGTTCTTCATGACCGTCTACTTGAAGAATGAGGAGAAGGCTTACACTGTGAATGCCAGGGAAACAGCCCCAGGAGCAGCGACGGTGGATATGTTCAATGGCAGCTGGGACAAAGCTGCTAAAGGTGGGTTTTAGATGTACATAGTTTGAAAAGCAAAAGCGTGTGTGTGTCAGCCCCGACTAGCAGTTAGTCCTTAATATAGGTATCGCTCATCATCATTTCAGCCATAAGATGTCCACTGCTGGACATCATCATCATCAGCAGCCTATAATGTTCCCACTGCTGGGACACAGGCCTCCTCTCGGTGAGAGGGAGTGGGCCGTAATCCACCACGCGGGCCCAGTGCGGGTTGGTAGATGTCACATGTCTTCGAATTTATGGTTCTAAGACATGCCGGTTTCCTCACGATGTTTTCCTTCACCGCTTTGAGAGCAGTGGTGATGAAGTAATTTACACAAAGTAATGCGCCTGCTTGGGTTTGAACTCACGACCTACTACTCGTAAGTCGCGGCCATTACCACTGGGCCATCACTGCTCTCCTGGACTTAGGCCTCCCCCAATTTGGGGGGCTATTGCCATAATCGACACGGTTGGCAGGCGGGTCGGAGATCGCAGTATGGTGTTAAAATGCATAGAGAACGCTGCTGCCAATTCTCTAGTAAGTTTCTTAGTCGCCTTTTACGACACCCACGGGAAGAAATGAGATGGTGCTATTCTTTACGTGCGGCACCACACGTACGGTATATTTACCTGTATCTATTCTATATATATTCTTACATGCGTCATATGTCGCGCAGCATACCCAGTATACGTCAGCTGTATACAAATATGACACATACATGGTACCAAAAGTGAAAGGTCCGCAAGGTACGTTGCGCAGAAAAACTTAACGCTTTTGAGTTACCCCTTATATTAATTTCACGCATCATAAAATTCCCATATCGGGGGCCTTATATGAAAATTAATCCTTATGGAGTAAAATTCAACAAAGTTAAATATTTTGTACAATCGCAGACTACATTGGTGTTTTTGCTGCTGTCAAGATTAGTGTGACCTTTCTGAAACATCGAGAAACGTTAATGTATCCGGGATGTAACTATCACTTTCGAAGCTAAATATTGTCTGGGACCAGTAAGGCAGGATACCGATCTAGTTCAGACTTACGGTTTGGCTAGACAGCATCCTATTCAATAACAGTTATTGACTAAATATCGATGCCTTAGTTCACAATTGCACTAACTACAAAATTTTCACTTTTCAATGCCAAACACACTAAATAGTAAATTTTATACATTACAATATTGAGATATTATGATGGAGTTAAAGGACTAGTCTTATGAATAGATGCATATTTGTTTTGTTATTTTAGTTTGTTTTTGTATTGTTCTTATCCTAAACTTTAAATAAATAATAGTTTAAAAAAACTAAAAAACACGCTTCCATTGAAAGGTATTTTTTATTGATATCAGGCACCCCACGCTTTTTTTCCCATTATTTTGTACTGTTTAGTTTGGTTTTCAATTTTTTAAACTATTATTTATTTTCTATTTTTTAGGGTGTTTCGAATTTTGAGACGTTTGTCAGCGTAGTTTGTGACTGTTTTTTTGCTGTCCTGGTAACCCTGGCAAGGATAATGGCACAAATTTATGAAATTATTGCATTGTCATTGGTCCTTGACAGGTGTGCAAAGTTTGAATGAAATCTGGTCGTTTAAAGTGGGTCAAAATCGCGCTATAAGGAGTCGATAACAAACAAACATACAAATATACAAACATACAAATATACAAACATACAAATATACAAACATACAAGTGAAGCTAATATAAAGCGTGTAAAAACTTTAAAGCTCTCTCCTCAAAATTGTCAATTTTATAGTAAGTGTAATTGTGAACTAAGGCACATGAAAGTAATCTTAAACAGAAAGAGATTCTGAATATATTCCGGGACCAGCGGGGTAATTGCGTAACACACTATCAGTAGGAATCGCTTTCATTTTGACAGTTCAACAACATTCATTACGTTATTTACGTTGTTGACTAGACACATTTTTTGAACATCAGAAGCAATGAATTAGCAATATCCTCAAAATGATTCACATTGTGATTGATAGTGTGTTACGCAATAAGGGTGCAGAAATGTCATTCCGATACGGGGAACCTACTGAAATAATCATCTCCAATAACATGAAAACTTTAGTACCTCATTGTTTTGTACAGTAAAGGCTCCCATAACGGGCGCGACGCGATTCCTTTAGAACAATATAGAAAACCTTCATTGGAATTGT
Source organism: Aporophyla nigra (assembly GCA_947507805.1). Classification (NCBI taxonomy): domain Eukaryota; kingdom Metazoa; phylum Arthropoda; class Insecta; order Lepidoptera; family Noctuidae; genus Aporophyla; species Aporophyla nigra. The sequence goes on from OX382305.1 coordinate 8,199,369, forward strand.
TCTACAAGAGTGTCGTGATGTTGCGTCGCGCCTATATGTGAGAGCCTTAAAAAAAATCTGACAGATAACAATTGCGAATAATAACAACAAATTGTACTTTCCGAAAAGAATAAACACTTGAAATGATAACAAAACAAAACAAAATAATCAACATATTTTCAGCGCCACAGATAACGAATTGAGGTCAGTTTTAATCTGAGTGCATTTAATAAATACAGGTTATTTGTTTAGGTAAAATAACTTATCAGAAACCTTGATGGCTTTAACTGTTATTATATTATTACTTTTTAATGTATTGAACATCGATACCTAAGATATCGATTTTCCATTCAAGGAAATGTAACAATATGAAATATTTTGTATGTTTGTTCATCATCATCATCATTTCTGCCGTAAGACATCCACTGCTGGACTTAGGCCTCCCCCAATTTGGGGGGCTTTGCCATAATCGCCACGGTTGGCAGGCGGGTTGGCGATTGCTTGTTGGCTGCTGTCCATTCTCTAGTAAGTCCCTTAGTCGCCTTTTACGACACCCACGGGAAGAAATGGGGTAGTGTTATTCTTTACGTCCGGCACCACACGGTATGTTTGTTACTCAATCACAATCTAACGCTAGTACCCTGCCAGGGTCGCGTTTTTGCCAGGGTCGCGTCCTGCCAGGGTCGCGACAAACGAGACACCGTGGCCCTGGCATATTGGTAACTGAAGGAACACGGGTGGGTTTTAGTCAGTAAAAGTCTGACACGCCCTCCGGCTCCGCCCAGAGCGGGAGCAGTCATTTGATGATTTCCCCAAAAAAAAAAACGCTAGTATCAATTTTGATCAATGTTGGCGCATAGTTAGACTACGTTTTGAATTAAAATCTAAAAAGATTTGTATCCGGATCCACGTAAATGTTTCTATAGGATGCGAGAGAAACTGCGGGCAACCAGCTAGCATTTGTTTTCTTAAGGTATTCTGAGCTACGTTTAAAATAGCTGCATCCGGCTGAACTGGAAACCGACCCCTACATTGTAGTTGGAAAACGGCTAGGCAGACAATGATACCTAGGTACGTGACAAAGAGGCCGTAAACAGAAGAGATAATGGTATTATCGCAGACTGATTTCCTGATTATACAAAAAAAGATATCGTTAGACAGATATACTTTGATACACAGCACATATTATTACATAACTGATATAGTCCTCCAGACCATATTTCGGCCATGGCGGCTAATCTCAACGGAGACTAGACCTCAGCGCGGGAGATATTATAGTGCACAAGTGTGTGCGCAGACACAGGAGCACTCACTCTTCCCTCACTCTCATAGTCCGATAGGACGGCAATCCGGCACGACCGGAGAGAGATCAGGCGTAGGACCAACGGCTTAACGTGTTTTCCGAGGCACGGGGGTATCACACCGCCAACTTCCAAACTCCGGGCTATTACTAAGAAATTCCTAATAGTAAAACCCAACAACACTTTGCCCGATCTGGGAATCAAACCCAGGACCCTACGCGCAGCAGTCGCACTTGCGATTACGAGACCAACAGGGCAGTGAGATGACTTGTGAAATACTAACGAAATGTCTATAGACCCTAGATAGCATGTATGGGTCTCGCATGCCAGTCCTAATAAGGTACATCCAGTAGTCGTTGGCAGGTGATGAAATATGGAACTAAAATTGCACATACTACTTTGCAATTGACATTTGCACTTTTATATCTTTGCCTGTACGTAGGTACTTATGTGATTAAAATTAGCAATGCAGTCGCCTGTCAAGGAACTCTGCGTTACATAATAACACTAGCAATAGTTTTCTATTTGACAGTTCAAAAACATTCATTGCGTCATTTACACTGTGGAGCAGACAGATGTTTCGATCAAATGAAGCAATGGATTTGTTCCTTTAAAATTATTCAAATTCTGATTATAGTGTTACCCAATTAGGATGTTGGCCACATTGTACGACAGACCGCACCTCATAGGTAGCTAACCAGTATTACCTGGCCTCTTATTCTATTGAAACTCCATACTACACTACGCCAGCTAAAGGTCAAAATGATACCACTGACGTACCTCAATCTAGCGTCTTACAGAACCACGACCAACTAGATTTCCCTACAGAGACTAAACTACACACGACAAAGTTATGTCTGTGTGGCAACGTAAAAGTGAATGGCCAAACCAGCTTGCTGGACTATCTCGAACGTACTCACACACACATCCATGCCATCTAATAAGGCCGTAGTGTGAAACTCGGTCTCTGTTGGGTATCTACTCGTGTGCGTCGGGTATCTACTCGGCTGTTCGAGAAAATACATGAAATATGAACGGAAAATGCAACTGTTTGGAGGCCATGCGCGCATGCGTGGCTAATAGTTCTGTTTGTTTAGGCAGAAATATAATGTTGTTTACTGTTCGGCGTATTCAATATTTTATCACGTAGGCACTAGATCAAATGCTTACATATGCTTTGTTCTAATAATTTCAACCTTCGTGTTCTTCTTCGATAATAAAGATCTAGAACACGTAAGTTCTTAGGAAACTTAAATTTAATAAGTCGTACACTTCTGTAAGCGATCATCATCTGCCATTCCATATTGCATATTGAATGGAAAAGCGTTCGAGAAGGAGCAGTGGACAACCAACTTCCTATTATCATCAGTACATAGTAGGTACATAGTATAAAACAAAGTCGCTTCCCTGTCCCTATGTATGCTTAGATCTTTCAAACTACGCAACGGATTTTGATGCGGTTATTTTTAATAGATAGAGTGATTCAAGAGGAAGACCTTTAATACGTGGGCGAAGCCGCTGGCAAAAGCTAGTACTTAACATTATGAATGTGAAAGTTTGTATGTTTGTTACTCAATCACACAAAAGCAGATGAACGGATTTGGATGTTTGTAACTTGAATTATTAACACGTAGGATCCTTCTTTAATCCCGTGGAAGAATTTCCGACCTCCGCGCGGGAAAATCCGTTAGCCAAGTTAGTCTAGGTATAATAAAAGACTCGCTCTATTAAACTGTGGAAAAAAACAAGAAACAAAAATAAAAGTGAAACCTACATTTTGGTAAAAACAAACAAAACAAAAACCCGCGAACTGCACACAAAAGTCTATCAACAATTGACAATATCGGATAATCAACAACATTGAATAATGTCCTACATATTGCGTTACACTTAAAACATCACGTTTGTAACAATACAATCATCAGCATATTGTTTCAATACAACAGTTGAATAAACAAGAAACAACTGAAAGATATTTTATTTGAAACATATGCACAACTAGGGTTGCCAGGTCAGAAATCCACTACCACCAATGAAATTTAAAATCTTTGTAACATAAACTAATTAATATTTTTGTTGGAAGACAATTCCTTTAAAAGCTCACTATCCTTTAAAATTTAGTATAATTGTAATAACGCGAAGAGGACAGTGCTAGTTCGCTAGCGATACAAAGTGAGGCGGGTGAAGACAAAAATGATCATAATATCGTCACTGGAAAAGCAAAATTACTTATCCGCCAAATTGAGCATATTGAGTTACATACATATTCGGATTCAGCGTATTTTTCTGCATCGGTCTGTTTAGGTAGCATTGCAATCGAAGCACATTTTTGGCGTTTCAGTAACCCATATCAATAGGCCGAATATGGCGGTTAAGTAATTCTGCGTTTCCAGTGACGATATTCAAAAAGCCTAACAAAAAACCCGGACATGCCGGACACCATCTAATTTAGCCGGACATGCAACTAAAAAGCCTGATGGTGTCCGGCTTCATCCGGACGCCTGGCAGCCCTAGTCACAACAATAATAAAAGGCCATGCTTCTAGAACTTTCCAAGCCCCTTTTATTATCAGGTCTTTTGTCTGCGATATTTAGAGGGGTAGATTCGGCATAAAGTTAGCATTCACCGATCTTGGCATTTAGGCCTAGTCTGAAATGTCGGCAATGTTTCCAGACCTTTTCACCCCTCTGAAATGTATTATTCATTCGCCCTTCGCTCGTTGGCAAAGTCGAAGGGTTAACAGCTGAATTTATCGATTCAAAACATATAGCTTACTGTTTTATGAAACAACGATTTAAAAGGTTCTTACAAGGTACAATTTTATGTACGAAACATGTGACTTGGAGAGTCCTACTAATATTATAAACGCGAAAGTTTGTATGTATCGATGTATAGATGTATGGATATTTGTTCCTCTTTCACGCAAAAACTACTGACCCGATTTAGATGAAATTTGGCACACAGATAGTTTATAACCTGGATTACACATAGGGTACTTTTTATCCCGATAGTATGTTCCCACGGGATAATTTCCGACCTCCACGCGGGCGAAGCCGCTGGTAATTAATATAAGATGGTGATTTAGGTTATAACACCAATTAAAATCAATATGTACACAATTCAAATAATTATTTTTCATTCTTGCTGTGGAACTTTTTTTCTTTTTAGTCATCGTCATCATCAGCCTATAATGTTCCCACTACTGGGACACAGACCTCTTGGTGGGAGGGATTGGCCCGTAATCCAGCACGTGGGCCCAGTACGGGTTGGTAGTTGTCTCATGTCTTCGAATGTTTAGTTCTAGGCCAACAGACTGATAAGAACTTGAAATAATCGATGTACTAGGTACTTAAGGTGATTTAACTTAATCGTCACTCTGTATTATTTTACATTTGAAGGGCATTCAGCGAGAGATGACCGTGAAAAGGTAGATGAATTTGAGGAAGGAAAATGTGTTACTTGTTGAATGATTAAGATTATACGAAAGAATGGAAAAGATAAAAAAAACTTCCCCAAACGACATAAGAAGAAGTACCTACCACATATAGGTTCAAAAATATTTATTTCATCTTAGACATTGTATAAAGCAGCTCCAGTAAGTTACAAAAGTATTAAGTCGGAGTTGTCTCACTCTTCCCATATGACTTAACAATGATGAGGATATTAAGTTGAGGAAAAGTAAAAATAATATCGAATTAAACATTAATTTAGCAGCAAATTGTATGTGTGGGCATGCAAAAAAAAAATGCACATGCAATTTTTTTTGTTAAATACCCTACTTAGCTTAGCATTTTTAATCCATAATAACACTACAGACAAAGTTTTGTTGGTAAATTCATTTGAAACTTGGACCCACCCACGCCTAGTCCCACGGCTAAACAAAGGACTCAGTCAAAACCTGTTATTTCAGTCTAGAACTAAAATAAGCTGGTAGGAACGTCAATGTGACCACAATAGTTCATGTGGTAACATTGAAACAAAGTATGAATGAATCATGTATGTACCAAAAACCGTCAGAGATTGTGATCCAAAAAAAACCAGCCAAGTGCGAGTCAGACTCGCTCACGAAGGGTTCCGTACCATTATCGGCAAAAAACTCACGTTTGTTGTGCGGGAGCCCCCCTAAAATATTTATTTTAAATTAATTATTTATTTATATTAAAGTGAATATATAACTAAATATTCTGTGAATGTTTCATGCGTCTACTTGTTGCCGTTAACAATATTGCGCAAAAAAATCACATTTGTTGTATGGCGGCCCCTTAAATATTAATTTCATTCTGTTTTTTAATATTTGTTGTTATAGCGGCAACAGAAATACATCATCTGTGAAAATTTCAACTCTCTATTACGGTTCATGAGACACAGCCTGGTGACAGAAGGACGCACGGACAGGCGGACGGACAGCGGAGTTTTAGTAATAAGGTCCCGTTTTACCCTTTGGGTACGGAACCCTAATAAATTTGATAACAAACGCGTGTGATATGTAAGTACCTACGTCATTGCGAATTTCTCTAAGTAAGGCTTTCTCTTTGAATGTGGTCCAATCAAGACGGCTCTTAAGTCTGCGCCGGCGCCGATCGCACTCAGTTTCACTCGCAGCATTGTAAGCCTCTGGCATTACAGCCTTTCCAATTCGTCAAGCTTTTATGCAACTAATTAAATAACTGGATTATTCATTTGTAATTTGTTATGATTAAGGAAGGAATTTTAATACTTCAGCTTCCGCAAATAAGCTAAATTTTATGATTATTTAGGTCACTAAGTACCTACATTCGTTGCGAAGAGCTGGTTAACATAGGTAATATAGGTATAGCATTTATGTGTAATGGATATGTTACCGACCAAAACCGATTTTAGGATGAACTAATCTAAATTACCGTACCGTGTGATGCCGGACGTAAAGAATAACACCACCCCATTTCTTCCAGTGGGTGTCGTAAAAGGCGACTAAGGGACTTACTAGAGAATGGGCAGCAGCGTTCTCTATGCATTTTACCACCATACTGCGATCGCCAACCCGCCTGCCAAGCGTGGCGATTATGGCAAAGCCCCCCAAATTGGGGGAGGCCTAAGTCCAGCAGTGGACGTCTTACGGCTGGAATGATGAATCTAAATTAGTTCATCCTAAAATCGGGTAAGTCTAAACTTATGCAGGAAAGAAACAGCATGTACAGCCTTTTTTTTGTGGGTGGGTATCATTAAAGGGGATGCTCCGACCAGCCCGCGAAATTCAAAATTTCTTACGTTTTTTTCAATTTGCAGGCCAGTGCTAGGCTGTATGTTCATTAAAATATTATTCGCGCCTGTAAGACATATGTAGTTACAGAATTATAATCATCAAAATCATCAATACAACGCTCTAAGTTCATAAAGCTATAGGAATGACCTTTTCTCTTTTTTTTGTTCTTAGGCCTTTATGAACTTGGAGAGTTGTATTGGTGATTTTGATGATTATAATTCTGTAACTACATACGTCTTACAGGCGCGAATAATATTTTAATCGACATACAACCTAGCACTGGCCTGCAAATTGCAAAAAACGCAAGAAATTTTGAATTTCGTGAGCTGGTTTGGAGCATTCACCTTAAATGACGTATCCCGCTCTGGGTGGAGCGGAAGGACGTGTTAGACTTCGTGACAGCGTGTGCACTGTGTACGGCCTACTACTTTTATAAGTATAGTATCCTGATTCCTGACCATTCAGATCATTATAAAACCTGGAACAAACAGTACTTTTTATTTTTACAAAGCGGATTCTTTGCCACATTCGGGTCAACAAAATGATGATAACAACAAGAGCTGGTCGGTACCGCTTGACCCAAGTAACAATGACTACCTAATCCAGTACCTACTTGCCTGCCTACAGCCTAGGAACACCGTTACCTAGCCTGTTTTCCACCTAAACAGATAGGGTTGCCAGGTCATAAAACCGAAAAGCCGGACAGACCAGTAGCCGGACATTTGGGTAAAAGGCTGGAAGCACAGTAAAAAAGTAAAACAAGGTTTTTATCATCCTACTAATATTATAAACGCGAAAGTTTGTATGTATGGACTATGGATGTATGGATGTGTGGATGTTTGTTCCTCTTTCACGAAAAAACTACTGAACGGATTTGGATGAAATTTAGAGTACTGATAGTTTATAATCTGGATTAACATATAGGGTACTTTTTATCCCGGTAGTAATTTCCCGCGGGATGTTTTCCGACCTCCACGCGGGCGAAGCCGCTGGCAAAATCTAGTTTACAATAAAGTCTTCTTAAATTCGAAGGAAACAACATTTAAAATTAAGTGAATTGTTCATCATTATGATTAATTATTCAATATCCCAAAAAAATACTGAAAGCCTTACAAAAGCCGGACAGGCCGGACACTTCCTAATTCGGCCGGACACGCAACCAAAAAGCCTGACTGTCCGGCTTTATCCGGACGCCTGGCAACGCTATACACAGATAATCTAGGAACTAGGTGGATCGTGCCTTTCCTGACGGTGGATTGTTGGTTTAACAACTTGTAATTTTGTACTATGAACGTTTTATAAATTAAACTTTTATTTGCTAAAATAAATAACTAACTATACAAATTAATACAAAAATAAGAGGACTCTTAGGCATCGAAGTACTCGTCGCCCAGAAGACTGGCAGCATTGCCACGTTGAATGGCAGTAGTAATTCTTTGGTCAAAGGATGACCCAGCCCTCTGGTCACGTGAAGTTTCGCCTAATCGATGAGAAATTTCTTTAAAGAGGAAAAGCGCACTCGGGCCCCATCCCATGACTCGACCGTTTCGACCCCAAACGGCTTAAAACAGAAGTACTACAGATTTATAAAATGTTGTTCGATTTCAGTTCATAAACAGCAAAGTATTAAATAAAAAACATGTTTTTAATTTATGTCATTATTGTGTAATGATTTTTTTTCCATGGATAAATCGAAACGTTATTGAGACCGCTTTATTTAAGTCCTAAATATTTAGGTTGTGTTGATTACGTAAGTTGTAAATTAAATGCAAGCGAATGAACTCAAATATTTAATAACAATAACACTTTAAATCGTCTGATTAAGCAAAACATTACTCAATTTTGTTACTCAACACTACGTTATAAATAGTGGCAGTTTATGTAGAACTTTCCAGATTTTACCACAAAATGTGGTTTTAGTTTTACAAACATAATATATTGTTATTTAACTACAAAAGCGTCACGGTTGTGGTTTTAATGATTTAGACAAGATATATTATCGTTCTGGTACTGCGTATATCCCGCGAGACAGTTAGGCCGTCGGCCTAGCATATAAATAAACAACAACAAAAATCCGCCGGCGGCGTACAAAGTGAACTTTAAAAAAGATGGAAACAAGTAAATTTTATTTTAAGAGGTGCACTATAAAACTTAAACCGTCTCAAGCACTTCGGAGGCAATATTATGCAGAGGGGGTAGTTGCGTAACTTGTTATTAGTAGGAACTGGGTTCATACTGATAGTTAAACAACATTCATTGCGTTATTTACGTTGCTGAGCCGACAATTTATTCGAACAAATGACGCAATGGTTTAGAAATAATCTTCAATCCGATTCAGATTCTGATAGATAGTGCGTTTCGCAATTTGGATGCAGGTCTTTATTTTTTTAAGAAGATGCCTCCGCATGGTATTGTAAATAGTAATAAGTTTAATTGTCAACCTCTTAAATATTTTTTCTTGGTTTTAAAAAAAAAATAACTTTTAAGGTCATTCTAAAATCAAAAGTCATTTATTCAAATTAGGCTGAGGATCAGCACTTTTCTAACGTCAAAATTACAAAAGACAGTCCCCCCAAAACGCCCACCCGTCGCGCACTTCCTAGTGCTTTAGCTGGGAAGAAGAAGTGGCCAACAAACTCCCCAGCAGCACAGCTGTCTGTTCAGTTAGAAGAACTTGATTCTATACAATGGTATATAGTAAAACATTAAGAGACACAAATTAAATTAAATGATTTGCTATATGCCAGCTAGCCAACCCAATATACCAACAAATAAAATAAAAACTATACTCAAGCATAAGCAAAAAAAAAAAAATGTATATAGAAACATGGCTGCAAAAATAAAAAACTGGCATAAAGGGTGTGACAGCTTACATATGCATATGCAATGCTGAATGTTCACATAGCTGTTACGACCTGAGTTACAACTCGAGGCCACAAATGATAAACTAGGACCATCGACGTAAAATAAATTAAACAGGTAAGTAATATTAATAATAATATCAACATCAAAGTCAGCAAGACGACCAGTCACCACAAGCAGCACCCGTTCACGAGCATAACGCAAAGATCAGCCATTGCCCCCCTCGCCATATTTGAGGGAAGGGGGCAACCCGACCCCCGACGCTACCGAAAGCATTGACATCTAAGGTAGCATGACGAACTTTCTGCCGGTTGCTCAAGCAAGAATTGAATGATTACTTGTCGAGGTCGCTAGTTAACCACATTATGCAAAACTAATAAAATATAAAAACTTTTTTACAAAAAAAAAAACAACCGACTTCCCTAAAAACACTACAAAGTGAAAAATAACTTTAATTTCGGAAGTCGGTGTCTTAGGATCTGTATTTATGGTTTTTTTGCCACCGACTTCCGAAATTAAAGTTATTTTTCAATTTGTAGTGTTTTTAGGGAAGTCGGTTGTTTTTTTTTTTTTTGTAAAAAAGGTTTTATTTTTAAATTTTTAGCTGTGGTATTCACCCCGCACTGATTCCAAACAAACAATGCATAATTATGCAATAGCAGAAATCGCGGTTGATTTACTGTCATTTTTTAAAGAGTTCCGGTGTCTGTCTCCCGAACTCATCTATATGAAAATTATATGGGACCATTTCGGAATAAACCCCTTTCGAACAAAAAAAGAATTTTGCAAATCCGTCTATATATGACGGAGTTATGGCCGAACATACATAAAAAAAAAACATATAAACATCCGAATTGAGAACCTCCTCCTTTTTGAAGTCGGTTAAAAATTGGCATAAACAGGAAAAAAAAATATGGAATCAATTATATTGAACCTATCACTAGGTAGGCTAATACTGGAGAAAGAACATAAACATTGTCTTGAGTTAATCACAGCGACCAACTATTCTTATCATTTAAATAATCGTTGATGGAATAGTACGCCTTTTGACAAAGGTTGGATTTTACTTGAGCTTTAAACGCATTTAAAGGTAATTCTAGTAAAGAAGGTGGTAGCTTGTTGTAAAATGTTATACCAAATAATTCTTTTTCGTTAATAATAATTTTTCACGTTAATAAGACTACACTATTTTATAAGTATCATCGCTTTATTATAAGTTATGAAAATGTAAGTAAGAATGTTTGCTAACCAACTTTAAATTGTCATAGATCCTCAAAATGAAAAATGATTACAAAAACCTAAAAATGATTTTCAAAGACCTACGTATTCTTAGTATGATATACCATTTTTTCCCCAATTGACATACTATTTTTTCACAATATGGTTGCTCTGGTTGTCGCCATATTAAATTTTGATCATTGCTATGCTATGTCCTTAGGGACACTATAAAATAATAATAAAAGAAAGAGTTTATTTCTTACCATCATAGCCACCACGATTACATATTATACGAACTTAATACTAATCTCGTATACAATAAACAACGATAATCCAGCAGCATTTGTGGTGGTAAAAAGAGGTTTGATAAATAGACTCTATCTTCTGAACTAGGCGAGGCCTGTATCTCAGAAGATAGCGTTCAGCTGACAATTTCATTATTTTGTAACCTAAAAAACATTGTGTGTTTTAAATTATTAATAAATGTATATATATTTATATTCTTTTTTACACTCGCTAGATTAAGACAAATCGATTGAGGAAAGAATCATCAAAATCGGCCCACGGGTTTGGTTTTTCGAGTAACACAAAGATACAAATATACATAGGTACAAACATTCTGATAAAAACTTTACCCTCCTTTGCGCCGCGCACTCGGGTTATAAGTATACTTACATCAACCATAAACAATGCTCCCTTCCACAAAAATGATAAACTGGCCAATCTGTAATGACAGCTCAAGTCTACCATGGTTAAATAGTTGGTGACTCGGCTTATAATATTATGATTTTACATGAGGAAAGTTGACACTATGTACCGATCTATCTAGATATCTATCGATCCATCTGGGTATCTCTGTAGATAGATGCCCTTCGTATCGGAGAAATCATTTCCTATCACTTATCGGACTTCTACGTAATGAAAACCTCACGGTGTTCCTCCCACTACCATGAGTTGGGAGCGTGAAATATACCAACACCCACTTAAAATTATTATGCTGTCTGATCGTGAGTTGATCTTTTGTTGGGGACTATGAAGTATTGGGAATTACTAATAAGCATAACCGGTCAAACTCGTAAGGAATACATCATTATATTATTCGACAGACAACTACAGCTGTAGACTAAATACTGCACCAAACGTCAACAGATCTGCAGGGGACTAAAATAGACCGCTTTAAATAACTTCGTGAATTGGTGTAGCAACAACACACCGTGTGTTGTTTGTATACAATGTTGGTGTTAAAATAGCATAACACCAACATTTTATGACACTTCACTAACTGTCACTTAAGGTCGTCGTATGACATGCAAATGTCATTCAACTTAAGGGTGGTAAATGGGGTAATTCGATTACGAGAGTGACTTACCTACGTACATCCATTTTTAACCGACGAAAAAAAACGGAGGAGGTTCTCAATTCAACGCGTATATTTTTTTTTAATGTATGACCACGCATAACTTTTTACATAGTAGTCCGATTGTGATAATTCTTATCACAATCAACAAACCGTCCGTGTAGGTGCCGGACGTAAAGAATAGCATCACCCCATTTCTTCCCGTGGGTGTCGTAAGAGGCGACTAAGGGACATACTAGAGAATGGGCAGCAGCGTTCTCTATGCATTGTAGAGTACCATACTGCGATCGCCAACCCGCCTGCCAAGCGTGGCGATTATGGCAAACCCCCCCTTTGGGGGAGGCCTATGTCCAGCAGTGGACGTCTTTCGGCTGAAATGATGATGATGATGATGATGATGATAATTCTTATTGGAAAGGGTATACTTCTAAGGTGGTCCCACATAAATTTGGAAAACAAAATCGAACCCTGAGGGTCGGAAAACAGGGGATGATTGATTGTTCACTCACTGATTGTAATGTATAACCACGCAGAACTTTATAGAGAGTAGTCCGATTTTGATCATTCTTTTTCATTGGATAGGGTATACCTTGCCAAGTATTATTAGTACATTAAAGCCACAAAAAATTATAAAATAAAAACTTTTTAACAAAAAATTAAACCTTTCATTTTCAGCGCCGACTCATAATTTTAAGGTTTATTATTTTTGCTTCTCAGTTTTTTCGGCGGTTTAATTTTTTTTTTCCTTTGAAATCGTTATAGATGACAATGTGGCTCAACCATTTGAAATGTTCCATGAATGCTAATTGACTAAAACTAAAGTATTTTTTTATTATTTCCAACAGGTCCCCTGGCTATTGGCATCCCTGGTGAGCTCCGGGGCATGTGGGCAGCTCACAAACGATGGGGCACGTTGCCCTGGGATAGCCTAATAGCTCCAAGTTTGGAGCTTTGTAGAACCGGCTTCCCTATGTCCAAGGTCATGTTCGACGGAGTTGAGAGCGCTCCGTATATCAAGAATGACCCACATCTCAGGTAAAGTCTTATTTTGTCTGTTCCAACTTTGAAGTTGCTTGCCCATTCTTATACATACAGCTGGTTACGTATTGATTCTAGTGGCTACTACAATCAAAAGTGCCTTTTATTAACTTACTGTTTACATGATTGGACTATGTGGTCACTTACTATTATAAGAAGTAGGTACCTAGGAACTGCTGTCTCTTGTGATATGGAACCTCCTAGCACAAGAACCAGAGCTACTCAGATGTTTGTGACATGACGTGAAAATAAGTAAATTAATTTAAATAAAACTAACTGGTCCTCGGTTACATTCTGACGTCGGGCAAAATGTTGTTGGGTTGTGCCCAAACGGGCAAAAATCCAGACTGCAGGCTGCTACTGAGAAATTGCAGATATAAAAACCCAACAACATTTTGCCCGACGTCAGAATGTAACCCAGGACCAGTTAGTTCATCACATCAAACGATGGCAATAGGCTCGCCCCTTGCGAAATGTGAGTCTACTATAGAGGTACACGTCTGCCCTTTTGAGTCACAAAGCGTAATGTGACGTATTATAACTAACTCGACCTCTAGTAATATTAAATTAGTATCCATAAAGATGATATGTGCTAGACAATACCGGGTTCGTGCCAAGGCATGCATACCTACTATTGCTACTTAGATTCCCCAGCTTTTATGCCGATCATTTTTAGGCTCGTCGCCGCGTCGTAGCATTTTTCAGAGCCATTATTCCCCCAAAATCCTTTGTGTATGTAATTTAAATTCTGTTTTTGTTATATTTGATTACACACACACACACTTCCTCATGGTATACATAAACATCGCTTCCTCAACACCGAGGTTGTTCATTTATTGACATAAGTCTTTAAATACAACGTTTATTTTAAGTTTATAGCTTCGAAACACGAGGAACATTTACATGATTTTTATAACTATTTATTCAGTGGCTAGTCGATATATACCTACCTACCTTTTTAAATTAACAAACAAAGGGTTTTGTGTACTACAGCTAATTCATTATGATTGCTTACAATAACAAAATAAATTATTGTTTCAAGACAAACAGATTACTAGGTAATTACTTAATCAAATATTATTTTACCTAATCTATCAGATTACAAATTATTATTACGATTTCTATAATCTAGATACCGACGGTATTGGCTAAGAATGGCATCATCCCCATTTCTTCCTGTGGGTGTCGTAAGAGGCAACTATGGGACTTACTGGAGAATGGGCAGCAGTGTTCTCTATGCATTTTACCACCATACTGCGATCGCCAACCCGCCTGCCAAGCGTGGCGATTATAGCCATATAGCAAACCAAATTTGGGGAGGCCTATGTCCAACAGTGGACGTCTTCCGTCTGAAATGATGATGATGAGGATGATGATGATTGCCTAAGATTTTGCTATATAAACCCCCATAAGTTTTGCACATCCCTTACCACAGCAGATTTCACATGTAAAGTAAGAGTAACTATATTTTATAGGTGTAACTTTTACAGACGGCGTACAACGACCCGTTATAGATTCCAATTACAGGAAAATACAAACATAAATCCCCCTCAGACCTCCCCCTCATAGTCCCTCTCACCGAGAGGAGGCCTGTGTCCCAACAGTAGGAACAATATAGGGTGATAATGTATGTATGTGCAAAGATACAAACATAAATCTTTTTAAGAATACACACACAATAAATCAACTAAGACCACACAGCATCTTCCTCAATCCATATTTAGCAACAGTCGGAAGCTAACCAGTTTCCTTATCCTCAGGAAAATGTACTTCAACACAGCTAAGGGGCAGTTCCACAAGGCTGGCACGATGGTGAAGCCCAGTGAAGCTCTGTGCAACACCTTCCAGAGGATAGCTGAGAATGGGGGCGATGACCTCTACAATGGGACTCTTGCTACAGACCTCCTGGATGACCTTGAGAGGGTCGGCAGCATCATCACAGCTGAAGATCTGAGGCAGTATGAGTAAGTAAAATTGCTTTATTTAGCTGCACGCGTAGCATGACCACCATAGAATGAACTTCGTCTATTCTTGGTAGGATAGAGATCGAAATGTTATATACGCCAACATAAAACGGTACAAATCTTTCTACAATCTTTAATTCTGTCTTGATCTTTCTACAATCTGTAATTTTGTCTATTCTTCCGTCGACAAAACCCATTTCTACGGTGGTCATGCTACGAGTGCTAGTTGTTCAATTGAACGGAGTTCTTGATTATGTACTCATCATAATCAGCCTATAGTGTTCCCACTGCTGGGACACAGGCTTCCTCACTGTAAGAGAGAGTGGGCCGTAATCTACCACACGGGCCCAGAGCATTTAGTATTATGTCACATGTCTTCGAATTTTTGGTTCGAATACATACCAATTTCTTCACGATATTTTCCTTCACCGTTTTGAGAGCAGTAGTGATGAAATAATTTACACCAAGTAAAGCACCTGTGTGGGTTCGAACCTACGACCTGCAGCTCGTAAGAGGCAGTCGATACTACTGAGCCACCACTGCTCCCATGCCTGATTAATAAAGGCACTGGAAATGTGATTATGAACGTTATTTTTACTATGAGTGAACTAAGTAGTAAGTTTCACAATGGCGGGGGGAAGCAGGGTACCTTTACGTCGAGGATAAGTTAAAAAGAGTAAAGGTAAGACAAATGGATTTTGCCAAAGAGGAGTAGTGACTGACTGTAACAGAAACAAAATGACTGTAGAAAGAGTGTGTTCAGAATGTTTTTTACTTTTTAAAATCACTGCAATAACTACTTATGAGCATTTTATTGAATAAAAATAAACTCCTGACATTGTCTTTATTATAAGTAGCAAGCAACGTCATATACGATAAGTACAATAAGTTCAATAAAACAATGCATTTGTTCAGATTGTATGGAAATAAATAGGAAGAAGTGACGTATAGTGTAAATTGACAGAATTGGTTATCTATTGTATTTTGTTTATATTGTTGGCCTGCTGTTCAAGTGCGTAGGATTGTAGATTATTACAAATTGTACGTCATTGTATTAGTGAACTTACACCCATGATACTTTTGATAAGGTATTTAGACGGTACTATTTGGTATGTAAATCCCGAATGGAAGAGGACTGCTTATTTAGTGGATTTCAGTTAACCCTTAGAGTAGGTCATCATAATCAAGCTATAATGTTCCCACTGCTGGGACACAGGCCCTCTCGGTCAGAGGGAGTGGACCGTAGTCCACCACACGGGCCCAATGCGGGTTGGTAGATGTCGAATGCCTTCGAATTTCTGGTTATAGGACATGGCAGTTTCCTCACGCTGCTTTCGTTCACCGTTTTAAGAGCACTGGCGATAAAATTATTTTCACAAAGTTAACGAAAGTAAAATAATATTAATCTTATTCAATACATGTTCTAGTGCAAAGCAAAGAGCTCATCTGCCAATATTTTCCCACTGAAAGACTTATTTCGTTTACGACATATTTTTCCTTATGGTAAAGACACATTAATGGCGGGACATGCCTGTTTCCTCACGATGTTTTTATTCACCGTTTTGAGAGCAGTGGTGATGAAATATTTTTTGCACTATGTCGCTGTCTGGGCTCGAATTTCGACCCTACGACCTACAACTCACTAGTCGCGGCCTATACCACTAGCTGTCCACGGCTATAATAATAGGTACTGCAGGTCATGGTCAGGCATCGTTGTTCTTTAGTTCAACGACATTCATTGCGTTTGTTATTTTTTTTGAGAAGACAATTTTTTCGAATAGATGACGCAATCTTAGCTTGCATCCTTCAAAAAATTCGAACTCTATTTGATAGTGTGTTACATAATTTGGGTGCTGGAGGGTGCTACGTATAGGTGTATTCCCCGAACTTGGCAAGCCAGACCTGCGCTGCCGAAATCCGTTGTTTACTTGCCTAACCCAATTCTAATTCTATCTTTTCGGAGTCTACAGCCAAAAGTGTTTTTTTTATTCATTTTTTTTTCAAATATTTTACATACTACATAATATACCTACTACATTAGTGACAGATACAAAAAAAAAACAGTGGACAGCAGAGCAGAACCCAGTTTCGTGTTAGGAATTAACGTTACGAACACTAGGGACCACTTCATCATCTCACTAGAAACTTTACTGATCACGTCTGTGGTAGAAGAAAACTTATTTTTCCTACAGGGACTAGTAGAAATTAAAAAGAATTCATAAAATCTACTCCAATAGCTATAGGTATGTAACTATTAATTTCCACTATGGTATTTCAAGTTTTGTTACTTTAACTAAATTTAATCACATTCAATTTAGTATGGTTACCTAATGGCTCATTTCAAGGTGACTTCTGGGTAAGTACATAATAAAACAATATCTACGGTAATGAACACGATCGAACACTTTCGAGAATAGTCTATAATGTTTACTTACTTATGGTAAAGTATGTAGTAATTCAATAAATGTAAATAAATGGAATATTGGAATTCTTAGTTTATCCTAAGTTTGCTTGTAAGTAAATGGAATTCTCTCTCTAACCAAACAATCCCATACCCAGCACGCGTAGCATGACCACCATAGAAAGAACATTGTCTATTCTTGGTAGAATAGAGATATAATTTAATTGACTGGCCTGTTAGTCTAGTGGTTAGTGACCCTGACTGCTGAGATTGAGGTCGTGGGTTCGATTCCCACCCAGGACAAATCTTTGTGTGATGAGCACGATCATTTGTTCTGTGTCTGGGTGTAATTTATCTATAATATGTACCTACCTATGTATTTAGCAATATATAAGTGTGTTTATCAGTTGTCTGGTTGCCATAGTACAGGCTCTGCCTAGTTTGGGATCAGATAACGGCGTGGTGGTTGTCCTAAGATATTTATTTATTTATTAATTGTCATGCTACGCCAGCATAAAACGGTACAAATCTTTCTACAATCTTTACTTCTGTATTTAATCTTTCTACAATCTGTAATTTTGTCTATTCTTCCGTCGACAAAACCCATTTCTGCGGTGGTCATGCTACGCGTGCTAGTATCGTAGTCGTAGGTATGTCTATGATACCTGGGGCGTTTTTTTTATTGGTACGTATTTATTGGTATGTCGACTTAAATAATGAACATGGTTAAATGTTATGTACACCACATACACACCTAGTCAAACAACTGTATTTATTTACGGTACCTGTATTTATTTACGGTACCTGTATTTATATACGTTATGGATATTGAAAAGTTAAACAGCAGTTCGATCGATAACATAAAGTACGCAGTTAGAAATTCCATCGTCATGGAGTTTTATACAATACAATACATTATTATAATTTCTCAAGCATCACAATCTATTTCTTTATATGGACAGACGCCAGCACATCAAGGTACCCGAAACTGATAAATTCTGCCAATCAATCTTGAAGCTAATGCTTTAGCGATAAAGTTGAAAATATATTAAAGAAATTTGACGGATTGTAGTAGCTTGATTTGCTGGCGTTTGTGCGTAAATGATTGTGTTTTATTTTGTCAACAGTTACAGGGGCTCAGTCCATCCTCATATGCAATACATATTTACATTACATAACGTCACGCATGTAATTTTTGATGGATTAGGCAGAGGTGTAAATATCCTACTAATCCTATTATTAATATTATGCATGTGAAATTTTGTATGTTTAGATGTTCGTTAGTCAATCACACAAAAACGGCCAAACGGATTTTGATGAAATTTGGCACACAGATAGTTTATAACCTGGATTAACAGATAGGATACGTTTTATCCCGGTAGTAAGTTCTCGTAGGATAAATTCTGACCTCTACGCGGGTGAAGCCGCTGACAAAAGGTAAAATACCACATTTCATCAGTTATCACTCCCTCAGACGGGCACGATGCGATCCTAATATCATCATCATCATTTCAGTCGAAAGATGTCCACTGCTGGACATAGGCCTCCCTCAAGCACCGCCTTTTCGACCGGTTTTGTGCTTCCCGCATCCAGCGGATTCCTGCGGTGTAATATAACAATTTATATGAAAACTTCGTGGAAATCTTTCTACCAGAAACGCGTCACACCGTCGCATAGCGCCTATCTGTGTGAGTCCCATACACTGAGTTATCAATGGTCCCATGTTAAAGGGGGCGAGCCCATTGCCATGAAACTGGGCCCAAATAATTCAGACTCCGGGTTGCTCCTGAGCAATAAAATATTCATGTATCGCTTTTCAATAAGAGATAAAAGAAAGTAAAGTCCTTACTTATGCACTTACAAAAATACTGATGATTTCACCAGTTGTAGGTATATGAATAAAAACATTGTGTGCCTGAGATGAATGTAGACAGCCGTATAGGAGGGTAGTGTAGGACTGATAATTGACGATAGTTGTTTCTATGATAATTTGGTCTGAAACATCATTAAATTTTTCCGAAGTAGGAATCTATAAATAAAACACCATCACTATTGAGAATTTCCTCATATCATCATCATCATTAATCATCATTTTAGCTGAAATACGTCCACCGTTGGACATAGGCCTCCCCGAATTTGGGGGGTTTGCATTATCGCCATACTTGGCAGGCGGGTTGGCTATCGCAGTATGGCAGGTGGGAAATGCATAGAAAACGCTGCTGCCCATTCTCTAGTAAATTAAAGTAGTGCTATCTCTTACTGATAGACCGCGAAATAAAAATACGAACTGTTTAACCTAATTACGTATCGATTATCTTGAATTTGGCGTTTGTAGTTGCGTCGAAGAAAATCTTACTTCAACTAAATTTGACAGCATATGTCCGTCTCTTTTTCGTTTCATTAGAAGGAAAAAGATAACAATAGTCTAAATTAAATTTAGTTCGTGCATAATAGAATCATTACTTATAATGACACCTTATAATTCCTTTTACCTATCGATGCCTTCCAGTGGTTAAATGTTTTGAGCCAACTTAAAGAACAACTTGTAAATTCAAATATACTTACAGCATTTCAGCTGTACCTACCTCCATAAGTACTTACATATGCTAGGTACCTACTGACTCACCTCAATTTGTTTTTAAACAATCCCCATACCTATTGCATCATTGTTGACATTTGAACAGCTGTTGCGTAGTTCAGTCATAAATTCATAATACGTAACTTCGAGAAGTTCGTAAAATTACTTTAATTTATAATTCAATATTATTTCATACTATACAATGACATTTGTTGTCCCCTGGACTATTATTAGGAAAGTAAATATTTCGTAAAATAATAATGGCTTGCGTCACTTGCATAATGCGTATGGAAATTGCTCTTTCTTCAAATTGCTCTTCCAGAAACCTTGCACCCTTCCTCCCTCTTGCCTTACTTGCTCCTTGAAACTTTGCTTTCTTGCTTTCGCTGTTGGAAACACATACAATTCTTATAATATATTTTTTGGACTTTAGAAGAGACCATGAGCTCTAAGTTTGTTTTGTTCGTTTCTTCGCTGCGAACAGTCAGCTAGGATCAGGTCATCTAGTTTTTAAAATTATTTACCAAAAAATTATAACGTGTAAAAGAGTGAAGACAGGGAAGCGAAGGAAGATCATAATACTTACTACCATTCAATGACTTTCATGAAAAGTCATTCAATGGGATCCTATGAAGAGGGTTATATTGATGATTTTATAATAATTATTATTCTGTAAAGCCATATTTGTTACGATCATGAAACATGTTTTCATGAACATAAGACCTGACACTGACCTACAAATTGCAAAAAAAAAAACGTAAGAATATTTGTATTTTTCTGAGTAACGGTGCCATTTAATACGCGACCCAAAGGACCGGGACTGTGGTCCCGAGATGTGTAAACGTAAAATTATATTACCTTTATTAAAAGTATTGAGCCACGCTAAGTAGATGTGGTACCTATCCATTCCTGCTTTTTGTGGGTAAGCTTCGACAAGCACACGTCATCAATCAAGATCCAGTTCAGGTGGTCTACCTGACCTCTGCTTATCTTCATCGCGGTAGTCTCCCGAATTAAATCGAACAAACTACTTCTTGCATTTTGCTGCACTGGGGGCATCGCCACCGAATACAGTCACTATGTTTCACTATGACCCAAACGAAACTCATATAATAGAGCAGATCGTATCTCAATCAAAACTTTGGTAATTTTTAGATTACTGAAATTGTATTCCGTTCTCAGATTAACACTTTAACTGCCATGGCTAAAATCAGAAAAAGTAAAAAAATATATAGTGTTATTTCACTTTAAATCGATTATTTATTCCATAAATACACTATTTATTCCGCCATGGCCGCCAGGCGACATGTTCAGATTTTATATGTGTTGTCGGTCATATAGTCCGACAAGGCCTGAATGGAACAAAAAGTGTCGGACACATAGTCCGACATGGCAGTTAACGTGTTCTGTACTGGAAAACCGAAGTGTGCCTTTTCCCCCACCACGAACCGGAAAGTTCTAGAAAAATTGAGACATGAGACAGGCTATTGAGCCTGTCTCATGTCTTTTTTAATTTTTTTGCAACAAACATGCTGGTACGCATTATTGTGCCAACATGTATAAATAAATAAACATGCAAACAAATTCGGAATACAGCTTTGATTAAAATAAAACTAATAGATATGTAACGTTCTTACGTTAGGTATTCAAACAGTGACTCTTATACTACACAGACACATTTACTCACACAAACAATCGTTATTATTACACGCCAACAAAGAAAGAGACAGAATAATGCACAAAGGTGGCGTGCGACCAAGACGGAGCATCACCGCTCTTCGTATTATTTCGTTAGAAACGCACGTCACGCCGAGCGACGACGGCGACGCGGCGCCCTGTTCTAGCCAGACGTGTCGCACACTAACGCATTGTATGTTTCTATCCCGCTCTACAAAATGGCGAACAAATTCGAACGGGTACAAATTTATTTAATCAAATCTTTAAAAAAAAATAAGAAAAATGTACTTATGATTGAAATGTGATGCCGAGTGATTTATTTTTTCTTTTAGAGTGGTTCATGCACCCAGTGAAGGCACACGAACGCATTGTTTTTCTTTTTAGTGCGTTACTAGCGTTTTGGAATATACACGCACGCACGTCTCAAACGAAAGCTAGTCGTATTGCGACTGAGAACAATTAGGCGCCCGGGACCTAATTTATGCGGTCCATGCGCTATCGTCTAGTGACACATCTTCTAGTTTTATTTTAATCAAAGAAATACAGATAGAAAGCACTGCCAATTCCATTCTACACTTTGTATTTGTAGTCTGACAAAGCACTTTCATTCAATTGACTGAATCAGCTCAACTTGGGTCATATCAAGTTGCCAAGTGCGTTATCATTGTTAGACTACTTTCTTATCAAAATATTGTCTGAACTATTTGGAGTTCACCCAGTACATAACATAACATCACGCCTTGTACCGCTGAATGGTTGGGCAGAAGTTTACCTATAGTACATGTAATAGTGGGCGAGCCGATTACCATCAACCAGGCACAATTCCAGACCTTGGACTACTATTGAGAACTTGCAGTTTATTATTCGTTATAATGGCCCACTGCTGGGCGGACTTTCCATCTCTCTTTGTCCAGAGCTGCCAAAGACCAATTTTTATTAAAGGACCAAATGGGTAATTGCGGAACTTTTTATCGGTAGGAATTGGTTTAATATTCATAGTTAAACAACATTCACTGCGTTATTTACGTTGCTGAGCCGACAATTTATTCGAACAAATGACGCAATGGTTTAGAAATAATCTTCAATCCCATTCAGATTCTGATAAATTGTGCGTTTCGCAATTAGGGTGCAGCTCATCCCGCCATCTCCATCTGGGCCTGCCGCTACGTCGTCTGCCATTAAGTGGGACCCATTGAGTCGTAAATTTGGCCCATTGATCGTCTGACATGCGGCAGATGTGTCAAACCCAATTCCTTTTTACTGATAGAAAGGATTGATGTATTCCTAACTACGAGTTTAATACCCATAATACTATGTTCCATGTTTCTCTGGCCTACTTATACTTAACCATTTCAGCCGAACGACGACGACTTCGGGACATAGTTCTCCCCCAATTTAGGCAGGTGGGTTGGCGATCGCACTGTTGTGGTAAAATGCATAGAGAACGCTGCTGCCCATTCTCTAATATGTCCCTTAGTTGCCTCTTACGACACACTCGGGAAGAAAATGGATGGTGCTATTATTTACATCCGGTAACACACCGAATACTGCCTATACTTAGTCAAAGAAAATTCCAATACCCAGAAACATGTTTAAAAACATTGAAATGACTGAAAATCAATCATGCACCTAACTTACCATGAATGTGACTAATACTTGAAATTCGTTACGAATTCCTTAGTCGATAACATGAAAACTAACTAAGAATGACATATTATGAATAAAATGGTCACCTAAGTACCTATTAAAAGCGTTTCACAATATGTATTGTACCGTCATTGAATATTTGAAACAATACATTAATATTTCACCTGATTAAATGATAGAATTCTGAGTCATTGAATTATATGGAAAAATATGAGTTATTTAGTTGGTGTAGGTGAAATCGTTGGAAAAACTCGTACACTTTATTGTTTTTAATTGTAATCGGCAAACAATGACATTTGTCACCTTTTATTTCTGTAAATAAAATGTCTACTACATACAAAAGCTGGAAACCGTTGATGACCACAAGATTTTGTAGCTTATTCAATAGCTTTAATTTTACAAACGTGGATGGGTGACCTTCTTTAAATACTAAGAGCCCTTCGAGGCTCGAAGAACACGTTAAGCCGTTGGTCCCGTCTGTCACTCGTGGATCTTTGTCAGTCGTTGCAGGTCGTCAAAAGCCTGAAAATTTGACAACTAGTCTTACTAAGGGATAGCGTGTTACCCAGTACCTGAATTGTGGAGGTAAGATAGGCAGTCGCGCCTTATAAAATATATAAGTACGGTTGGACTGAAAGTCGAGCCCAACTCAAAAATTGGGAAAAGTCTAGGCAGAAGATGTTGTAATGAGGTGTGTAGTATAATAATATAGCAAATCCTGACAATACATGTCAGTATTGCTTACAAAGTGAATTGTCCGTATTTATGCAAAATGGAACGACACGACAAATTTAGTTTATTACTTTTTTTAATTTACTCATTTAAAAGTGGTCTAAATTCTTTATACAAAAAAGAACCACATGATTTTTTCCTTGGAAACAAGGTATATTATGTTTTGTTTATGAATTTAGACCACTTTTAAATGACTATTCTTCAAAAAAGTTAAAAAACTAAATCTGTCGTGTGCTTCCATTTTGCATAAATACGGACAATTATTAACCGTATGACAAATTCAATTATACATCTACATTTCTGTCTCGCCTCGACAAGGCAGTCTTAATAGTTATCGGTTGTCACGTAGCGAAATATGATCAAGAATAGATGCATGCCGAAAATAATATGTTGGCTGTTGGCGAGAAGCGCAGGAATGCAATTAAGATTATGACACACAATTAATATTGCTTATTTAGACATGTTACTTGTTGCTATCTGAAAACATGTTTATAACTATGCTCCATGACACGGGCGAATGGACCCAGAAATACCTAATTTTATGCTATAAAGTTAGTGTAGTTTTTAATTATTTTATTGCAAAAATTCAAAACGTGCCAATTACTTTTTACTTATTTCTGGAGTTGTCGATTCGTTAACAAACAAATTAACTTCGTACAAATCGCCTACAGAATGTTTCTCACAAACTTAGCTCCGCTTTCGTACACTACTGTTAAAGTTGGTAATAAACGTTATATAACTATTCATTAAAAAAAAAATACAAATCAGTAAAGTCACTTTATATAACAGTTTTACAATTTTCCGCTTCCAGAGCCAAAATCACAGACCCTATCGCGGTCCCTCTGAGTAACGGGGATACGTTCTACTCAGTCCCCCCTCCGAGCAGTGGAGCCATCCTGGTGAACATCCTGAACATCCTCAGTGGCTACAACTTCAACGCCTCCAGCATCAACACCACGGAAGACAAGATTCTCACGTACCACAGGATCATTGAGGCTTTCAAATATGCGTACGCGACTAGGACGAAGCTGGGAGATCTGGATTTCTTGGATTTATCTGAGGTTGGTTGAACTAAATTTCGAGACGGTCAGCTGGGTACTTTAGCAAGCTTTAGAAACTATAAAACCTAGTAACAGACGGTAAGTCTTGTTCGAAAATCTTATCCTAAACCTGAGGAAGTCTTTTTATTGGATAGAGGATTTTTCGTAGATCGGGCAGATAATCCCATAAATACATTACGAGACTAGTTACCAAATAGCCAAGTACTATTTAATGCAAGTACTATTTGTATGCTTTAATATCCTCATAACATAATGTTTCCGATAAGTTAGACACAGTTCTCCATCAAGTTTTGAGACATTTAACATTCAGTATTTTGCTTTGCAATGTTGAGTCAATGTGGTGTTCAAATGGGCTGAGGTTTCCTTCTTAATAATTATATTTAAATACTGCTTAGGTAGTTGATAGCTTATTGATCGGGACATTGCTTGAACAAAGGATATTCGATTGAATTAATCGTTTACAAAATGTGCAAAGAATAATGACTGCCTCGTAGCTTTGGTGGTTGCAAGCGCAAATGCAGAACTTCCTGAACTCCAGGGTGATTTTTTCCTGAACCGGGCAGTACCTATTATTGGGGTTTCCCGCCTTTTCTCAAAAGTTCCCTGAAGTCTGGATTTTTGCCTGTTAATAATGCTCGAACACTATTTGCTTACATATGATGAGGCGGAAAGAGGTGTCAATAATATTTTAATCAGGTACATTTCATGTCAACTTATATTCAATTTGGTAAAATTGCGTCGCAAAATATTTATCAGCGAGCTAATGTTTATTTATAACATTTCTAATTAATAACAAATGAGGAAGCTATTCGCAAAACTGCTCGATTATGAAATAGTTAGAATTGGCAATTGATAATAATTTATATTGATACGTAATATTAGAACATAAATACATCGACCTTTTGACACGACTTTATCTTACATTGGCGGGTAGTTGTCAGTTACCGTTCTTCTATAATAGTACTAGCAACTTACAGTTCTTTAACAGTTATTTTAACTCTGATACCTACCCCAGAAGCTACCATATAGCAACGACAATAAGGATCATTTTATTTATTTATTTACACCAATAAGTACAACATCTTACAGTAAGTTTTCCAATACGATGTTATACACACTAATTAAACTATACTACACACTATACAATTTTTGTCAATGATACAAAACCATAGAAAAAATATATTGTGAGCTCACTACGAGTTTTGAGAAATTTGTATGTAGTAAAAATTCAATTCGGCGCTTCATAAAAATAAATGAACCGAACTTTGAGATCCCGAAACGCAATAATCTCTCTCTTAACTTGTGTCAAATACCTACTTTTGTTTTTTTGTGTTTCTAAAAGTAATTTTTGCTTTTCTCCAGTTAATCCGCAACGTGACGACTCCTGAATACGGCACGGAGGTGCGTCTCCGTATCAATGACACAGCCACCAGCAACGACACCACCACCTACGGCGCCGAGACCTACAACCAGCCCGATGCTGGGACAGCTCACATATCTATCATCGCCGCCAATGGCGACGCCGTTTCGGTTACCAGTTCCATCAATTTTTAGTAAGTTTTCCTAAAAGTACTACACCAGAGATGTCAGCAGAACTGAAGGGGTCTGCCTGCTAGTGTCGCGAGATGGTTCGAAAGAGATACCGTGACCCTGGCACATGGGCAACTGAAGGAACACGGGTGGGTTTTAGCGAGTAAAAGTCTGACACGCCCTCCCGCTCCGCCTAGAGCGGGAGAAGTCATTTGACGATTTCCCATAAAAAAAGGCCTAGACAACGTTTTTTCTGCAATAAAGATGATTTGTCCATTGTCCCTTTTTTTTTTTTTTTTTTTTTTTTTTTTATCGTGGAGAAATGCTCATGCATACTGCGCTACTAAGGGGAAATAGCGCAGTTATGTGGGACTCCAACCCACTAAAACTCCACGGTGTCCTCCTACACCGCTTATGGCGGGAACACGGGAACGAAAAAATTCTTCCGCGAACCCGCCGCGGCTGTCCGTCGCCGGACCCACCTCTGAGGGATACCCCCATTCACGGCGCGCATGAACACATAACACGCCGTGACCACCCCGGGGACCAATTAGCATATAGGCGCCAGACGACCCCTTGAATGACACCCTTGGTCCCCCTGCGACGGGTCAGGACTATGGCCCCGCCGCCTACCAGTTTTCGGCCGCAGGGGATAGGGAGAGTGGCCAACGTTATACCAACACTCCTCTTCCCCTGCGGCCCCACCGCGTTCGCCATCGGACGGTGGCGACCCCGTTCAGGCCGCGGTAGGTAGGGAGAGCGGCGCACCTCAATACCGGCACTCCTCTCCCACCGCGGCCTCCAACCCTCGCGATGTCGCCAAACGACACCGCGTTGGCCGCTACGTCGTCGGCTTTGAGCGGAAAAGCCCTGACGAGCGGCCCCTCCTCGGGTTCCTCTTAGCTTCACCGTGGGGTTCTAAACCACGGCTACTGAGCCCCCCCGCCTCGTCAATGCGGGAACCCACTGGGGGGGGTCCATTGTCCCTAAGTCAACATATCCATTGTTGACTGGTCATAAATGGATTACTTGACTTATTGTAGCGAAAAGCCTAAGTCAATCCTGTTGCAAAGTTGTTGATTAAAGCGATTGCTACTTGTCTAGGCCCTCACGCATTCTATTACAGTCTACAGCATTAAGTACAAAACGCTACCTATGCAATGTTCTCTAAAATTACATCACTGGTGCCTAATGCTAATGCTATTTCAAGCTGCGTGCAGTGTAATGGACGGGTACAGGTTAAGTTTCAGCTCTTTTTCTCTTGTATGAGTAAAAATATTCACCAATCGCCTAGCCAGCCCCGGTCAGTGTAACTGACTGACTGTTATTGAGTAAAGCGTCATAAACCTGTTGGTGATACAATGTATCCAATCAATAAAACTTTATCCACAATCATATTTATACTATCTTACAGCTACGGGGCCGGTTTCTCGACCCTCAAGACGGGCATCATAATGAACAACGTGATGGATGACTTCTCTTCCCCTGGCATCACCAATTTCTTCGGACTGAAGCCTTCTCCCGCGAACTTCATCGCGCCGCACAAACGACCCATGTCTTCTATGAGTCCCAGCATCATTGTGGATAGGAATGGAAATGCCAAACTCGTGATTGGGGCCTCTGGAGGAACTAAGATTACCACTTCTGTGGCTTTGGTAAGTTCAAAAGTCAATATTGGTCAAAGAAGATTGGTTTCGCTGCTATAAGGCCAACACAACCAGCCATTTTAGTTGGTATAGCCACAAACTGGAAGATTGTTCTGGCGTTACACTCGAGAGGTATATCTGCGATAATAAATCAAGCACTTTATTTGGACGATTGGTGGAAGGTTCTGCTCATGCATCTGTAATTATACATTGATCGCCTCACCTATTAAATAGATTTGAACTCCTATTTCATTACTCCTCATTAATATCTTACATTTTTTTAAATTACATAACTTTATAAAAATCTGTTTCCAGGTGACAATACGCAAACTGTGGTTCAATCAGTCAATAAAGGAAGCCGTAGACGAACCTCGCATCCACCATCAGATCACTCCGATGCACGTCGAATATGAATTTGGAGTAACAGATGTAAGAAACACACATTATTTACGTTAAGCAATAAGTTTAAGAAATATTCTTTAGAAAGTATCTGTGGAAGCCTATCTCCGACTTTAATCAATAAGTCTTTTCTGGTAAGTCGAGAAGTTTCTTTAGATAACGTTGAGTCTCCTATGACGTCTGCGCCGCAGGCCTCTTGTAAATCGAAATCCTGATTGCAGTGAAACCATCGAACAGTGTTTTACAACGACAAAAAGTGCCAGAAATAATTATACTTACATCCTACCAAAGGGGGGCAAGGACCTCACCACATGGATCGGTAACCTAAATTTAACAATGCTGTATGTAGACATGAGTAACATGATCCTGACAAAGCCTAGAAACTACGGTGTCGCTATGGTCTATGTGTGGGCTATTCCCACGGTATGGTCTTTGTTTTCAACCATTTGAAACTCCTGTAATTTTCTTAAAAAAATATTTCCCTGGATTAGCCCATATACCTATAAATAACGTAAATTCTTTATTTCCACAGGATATAGTGAAAGGTCTTCGAGCGAAAGGACATGGGATGGTACGGTACAGAAGCAGAGGTTCAATAATCTGCGCACTCTTTAGAAATAAAACCGCGATCTACGCCAACGCGGACTTTAGAAAGGGCGGCGATGTGGCCGGCATGGACTGATCCCTGTGCCTAATTAAATAATAAGTATTACTATATTTATGTCGTGAATGAAATTTTAATTTGAATCTGGTAGAAATAAGGTTACAAATGAGTCAATGAAAAAATTCGAACATGTTTCGTGGTTTTTATTGGTTGAGCAAATATGTCAGCTTATGGGGGTTATGTTTCGACAACAAACCTTTGTAGGCTGACATGATGATTGTAAAATTTTAGCCTGAAATCATCCATGAGTCATGCTCCCATTTTTTCAGTACAACAATAGGGTGTGTAACACAAAGCATGGAATCTCCTCGGCGGCGGTATGTGCTAGAGGCGCCATTGTTAACACTACAATATCAACTAACCGTGACAGTTTTCTCGCACTATGATACATTGAAGTACAAACTGTCAGCATTGCATGGCGACGGGGAATCTCTCTAAATCCGACGACAAAGATACGGGACCGTCCGAAAGTCGTTCGATACTTCGCACCGACCCTGATCATCATCATTTTTCGCCGAAACACATCCAATGTTAGACATAGGCCTCCCCTAAGCCCCGCCATTTCAACCGGTTCTGTGCTTCTCGCATCCAGCGGATTCCTGCGACCTTTACAAGGTTATCAGTCCCCTTGTGAGAGGCCTTCCAACTCTACGTCTTCTAGTACGCGATCGCCACTCCAGAATCTTTCAGCCCCATCGGCCATCTGTTCCCTGTCCTGTGCCACTTTAGTTTGGCAATCCTTCAAGCTATGGCGGTTGCCTTGGTTCTCTAATCTCTTCAGACCTGATTCGATTACGCACGGAAACTCCAAGAACAGCCCTCTCCATTGGGTGACTTTTGAGTCTTCTAATAAGGCCCATTGTGAGCGCACCAATCCTTAATTAAATTTTTCGGACGTACAACAATATTTTGGACAACTGTAATTTTTTTTTGTCATTTATTCTTAACTAGCTTCTGCCGCGACTTCGTCCGCGTCAAATTTTTGCTCCCCTGACCCTTCCCGTCGCACACAGGAGTATTTCCATCTCAAATCCGGTCAAAATTATTTAATGGCTTATTTAGTAATAAAACATGGTAATACTATTTAATGTTATCTTTAATGATATTAAAAAGTGCATTCATATAAAAAAAATGTTTTTGCAACTTAAGTTCTTAAAACTATCTTAATTTTCCTCTTCCTCTTTATCGTCTTCATCTATATTTTTGCAGTTGGATTTCCATGCACGTTTCAGTAATGCGTATGATATCTTCCTTGGGGTAACAATCCTTTTTTGCCTTTTGTATTAATGAGTAACATGGATAGATACTCCTATTAGCATTATAAAGGACTAGCTTTTGCCAGCGGCTTCGCCCGCGTGGAGGTCGGAAATTATCCCGAGGGAACATACTACCGGGATAAAAAGTACCCTATGTGTTATTCCAGGTTATAAACTATCTGTGTGCCAAATTTCATCCAAATCCGTCCAGTAGTTTTTTCGTGAAAGGGTAACAAACATACACTCACATCCATCCTCACAAACTTTCGCATTTATAATATTAGTAGGATTTCCCATTGCCTTCTTGTGAAGTCACCTTCAATATAAATTGAAAGTGCCTCTTGTGGCGTGTGCTTTTTCACACTTATTTGCTTTTGGGATAAAGTGTAAGATTTACGAACTTTCGACGCTCTTGTTGGCGTTGCCACTATTTCTTTTATCATAGCTGAGGTATTACTGTTTCCAATAATGCGTTGACTGACTCCAGCTGCATATATTAGTTCTTCAGCAGGTATTTGCTTCCGTATCCCACTAGTTTTTCATCGCTTACAACGCTCACTTAAGTTTTCAAAAGATTTTGTTGGCCGACCCGGCTTAAGCTCTGCACTGAATTTCTGCAACTGTATAGACGATTTGAGCCATTTGTCGTTATTACGCAAAAAACGCTCTTCTTTGCGACTGGCTGCTATCCATTTTCGTTTGAATTCTGTCATAAAAAATCTCAGAGTACGATCCAAGATAGTTTTTTTATAACCAGGGCATTTGGTTATTTCAACTAATTTTGTTTCCAAAAACTCCAACTTTTCCTCAATTTTCTTTCCTTTACAGTCACGCATAGTGTCGTAAAAAGCTCTTCTGTTAAAACTAAAAGTTGATTCTACATTATCTGAAAATAAAAAATATATCAACGTTAAGTCAAATATATCCACATTTTAGACTATCATCTTCAAAAAATAAAAAACAAAAATGGCGCGCGCAGGCGCGGCAAATTTTTATTGTTTTTACTAAAACATATTCTAGGCAACATATTAATCTTAAAATAAAGGTTTGACAAGCCTTGACAAATAAACAAAAACACGATTTAAGAAAATATTTTACACAAATTATTTCGAATTTTTGGTTCATCTTTCTACATTTTTTTGAACACATAAATAAAACATATGTAAAGTAAATAATTGTTATGTTAAAATAATGTGCGTACCTTGTATTTCCACATTCACAATGTTTTTTTCCACAATTTATCACACCAAACGTACAGTCCAAACTCCAATGCAGTGAAAATAAACAAGGGCCGAGAACAAAGACATGCGGTTTAGACAACGACTGGGTTCCGACTGCTTGTGCGGGAAGAGTCGACTACCTGAGTCACAGATGTGTCCCTTTTTCAATGGACCGGTTATTAAGCTGCAAAAATGTGTGGCTTTGATAGGTTTTTGTTTAAATTCGTAAATTCGACTTTTGACCGGATTTTAGATGGAAATACTCGTATGTGCGTCGCATCGAATTGCCTGCCAGTTTTCGTCCATTTTTCGTTGCTGCTCCGCTCCTTTTGATCGTAGCGTGATGTTATATAGCCTCCCTCAATAAATAGGCTACCCGTGTAGGCCGTGTTGGGTCTGAAGACCAGCAGTTCCTGATATTACCGCGTTCAAACAAACAAACTCTTCAGCTTTATAATATTAGTATAAATTTGGGCCCAAAACGAATGTAATTCTGGAAACGCCCGTAACATTGGCCGAAGCTACAGATTTCATGAACCTTAGCGGCGCGCGACGAGCTTTATAAGTACTGCCATCTCTAGACGCTGCCGGCGATTCCGTGCTCTGTGGTGTGTAATCATGTACCTACGTGGCATGTGTACAAAAGCCGTCACTGGCCCATTCAAGGAGTCGTGCGAAACCTGCCAATCACAGTCCATAGTTACTTTCTTTCTTTCGCTTGATTTTAATGTAAGGGTAACGTGTGGGGTCCCACAACGTAGTCTCGAAGTATTAACGTAAAATTTGGCGATACAATAAAAGTAGGCATTAAGGAACTTATTACAAGAAAAATGTGATAGTAAGTAAACGATAGAATAGATAGGATATGAAATGTATTATGGCCATCTTTCTAAAAAAAAGCTATTGTTTATGATATCAGAACAGATGACAAAATGAATTGATAAATGCATTTACGTTACAATATTTAACGATTTTAATGATTATTATACGACCAGCAATAATTTTGGAATAAATGGGCTAACTACTTAATGAATGTAAGTAAAATTAAATTAAAGCATTTCAAATTGGTAGGTATCTCTGTAGACCATTGTTTGTTAATTTAGTTTCAATAATTATGGAATAATTATTGCAAAATATGTAAGTAACTGTAAAGTATCTGATAGTTACCTACTTATGAATGTAAAATTCCTACGTAGTCATCGCGTCACACATTATAATATTTGATATTAGGTACTCAATCAATTTATTATTCAATTAATGAATGGCAATAGGTAATTTTAGAAAAATATTCTCAACTTTATTTCAATTTCATTAAAAATTATATCAACTTTTTAATTAGGTACACTATTTTTTAATCTGCCCCTCTCATTTGGGGGCTACTTAGCACAAACTTTAGATAATTTTCTCTTTTTATATATGTATAACCTGCTAACTATATATTTTTATTCCCCAGCCAACTGCATTTATAACTGCCAACAAATTATCTTTTGAAAATGTCAGAAATTTCATTAAAAAATGTAGACATTCCTATTATAAAAAGAAGATGAGATTATGTAACTATGTTTATCATAACTACTCCACCAACGTATTTAACCAACTGTCAGACCTCAAAAGTTGACAGTTTTTCAAGCCTGACAGTTTTTCAACCATTAACCTCACCCATCCCACTGACGCGATATCGGATCAGCCGAAAAATGTCCTCTGCGTCCCGAAGACTCGATATCGCGTCCTATGACTTCACGCGACTATATGCTTTTTTTCTATGCCGTGATGGTGTGTTTTCGGTTGTAGTCATAAGACGCGATATCGAGTCTTCGGGACGCAGAGGACATTTTTCGGCTAACCCGATATCGCCTCAGTGGAACGGGAGAAGTAAATTATGGCGTATCAGAAAATATTAGTAATTATCTGAACTGGGAGTGAACTGATTACTTAGACATAAATGGTCACAAACTAGTGTTTGTAAAATAAACATTTAAATGTTATTAAATGATTTTTATTTACCTACCCCTGAAAGCAACAATTCAGTCGGTGTCGTGGGACACCAGCATAGCTATTCCGAACCATTCGATACTCTTCTGTACGGTCCTTTAAAACGCTGTTCAGAAATCTAAATACGAAAATTTTGTCAGTTTATATCAAATAGACGACCGCTATTATTCCGACAGCTGTTTGCCATCGGGGGCAAGGCTAATCAGGTTATCAAAATGTATGTATTTTACTAGTTTCCCTATTCAATCTAGTGGAAGTTTCTGGGCGATGACTTTAAAAATAATAATAGAAACAATGCAGACCAGTCAAGAAAAATGTATTTTATTTTGCATTGTAATTGCATTGCATGATGCTTAGACTTACATACTTAAATAATTAATTATTTACAGCTGATAAACCAAGTAAAAATAACAACAAAATAACAATAACGAAATAATTCTTAGCACCTAAATCTAAGCATAGCATCTTACACAAGCTTTGTAACATACTTCTACCACGTCTAGAATATAATTTACAAATAGATAAACATTGATTGATTTGAAAACAACAATACATTATTTGTAGAAATAGATGTACGTGTATCAACACTAATTGTATGTTTTTAATTTTATAGGTACCACGGATAACTAGGTATCTACCAACAGCTAATGATATTTATAGAGTATAAGATGTCCCATATATTCTGTTATATTTTTATTTATGGAATGTTTACAGAATGGTCGACCAATTCTATCCATGTCTTATGATATTATAGAGAAACGTGTGAGGAAAAATTAAATTATAGGTAGTGTGAACTTGTTGCCGAATATTAAAATATTGATACAAACAGAGATAATAATAATTTTGTTAGAATAATCTAATACAAAGATAATATACTACTATCTAATAACAAGGCCTGAAGAGTACGTTTGTTTAAAATTGTTTCATAAAAACAAGAATTAGAATCTTTTTTGCATTTGATAGCTAATTTTTTGAGGAAGGTTATCTGTGGTGACTCTAACATTAATATTTTAAAAATAATCCAAATACCTACCAGTAGACTATAACATTTGTTTCAACGATAAATGTTTTTATTTGTGTAAGTAGGTTTGTACAAACACTTTTAGACGTTAATGATATCATTCAATTTGATAAAAGTGAGTTGTAGAACCAACCCGAACAACTACGACTACTGCTCCATGTATTGATTAAACATTTGCTACGACACTGAGAAGCCGAGCAATGTATTGATTAAACATTTGCTACGACACTGAGAATCCGAGCAAAAGTAATAAAGGATGCTAAAGAAAAACGAACTCAACTACGTTAATTAACGCAATGAATGTTGTTGAAAATTGTCAAATATGATTGCCATTGATACAGTTTGTGTGTTACTGAATTATCTCGCAGCACGTTTAGGAATGTTGGACTGGGATGAAGGAATTTCTGCCAGGGTCGCGAGATTTGTTCGAAAGAGATACCGTGGCCCTGGCATATGGGCAACTGAAGGAACAAGGGTGGGTTTTAGTCAGTAAAAGTTTGACACGCCCTTCCGCTCCACCCAGAGCGAGAGACCCACCCGCAAAAAAAAAAGATTAAGGAATAATTAACTAAAAAGGTTAGAAGTGGGATTTTAGGTTAGATGGGGAAAACCCGAACAAGGAGTATTAGGGAAGATAACGACTTTTATTTTTATCGATATTAACTATGGATTATAAAGGCTACTGAAAGGTTTAAAAACACGAAATAAACCAGTTATCAGGAGAAAACACACAAACGGACACAATAACAAGTCACAATATCATTTAAAAGGAACCGAAATCATAAATACACGTGTTAACCACCACACTATAGCGAGAATCCAAAATATTTATCATAAAATTAAAGTTACTGCTCTATGGGTTCCTACATAAATAGCGGTGACATTCAACATTTGCATACTACTAGAATTACATAAATACATTTCCAAAAAGACAAAGCTATGAAATAAAAAATCTTTGCACCGAATTTGTAATATCATTTAAATCATACAATAGATTGAGCACATCTGAACAACCACACCTATAACGACTATATCATTTAGTCGAATATTATTTAAATAGGGATCTCTTCTTTTATAATTTACAGAAAGTTTGTATGACAAAACCAAATATGAAATGTTATTTAAAAATAGAATCCATAGTTCGTTAACACTATTTTTGGCCAAGATATTGTATAGTCATCTTTAAAAGTCACCAATTAAAGAGGCAAGTCGTCGTTTTCGCATTTGTGTGCAACGGCCCCAGTAGTCAAAATAGGACTTGACCAGTTTTTTTTCGCGTCGCTATAATGGCAACACATCTCTCATAGCTTCGACTGGGGTTACCAGCTTCGTTGAACCGATTAGAACTGTGTTGTCAATACCACTGGTGATCACGCTTCGATGCAAGCGTTTGCATTCCTCGGCCGTGATGCCGCCGACAACAAAGATGATTATAGTGGGGTTGTCTAGCGGATGATTTGTATTCCTCAGCTTCTTGCTGGTTAAAATGCTGTAAAATAAACAATGAACATCATTTAAAATGTTCTCTAAAGAAATTGTTGACTCTACTCACCAATAGATGGCGCTTACTCAATTAATTAATTTATTCGCCGGTAGATGGCGTTATAATAAACAGTTTGGCTTTCTTAACTTGTTTAATATTATTTTTCTTACTTGAGTCCGCTTCTTAGGAAATCCTTGATGCTGTCGTTCCTGTGTTTGAGATCGGTCATGTTGGGTCGGTTTGTATCAACCAAGTCGTCCACTAACTGCTGAAGAACGCCTCGGTACTCGTGACCGACTCCCGTCTCGCACGGCTTCAATACAGAGTTGTATCTGCAGATATAAAATAGGAATTAATAGCACATTAATAATGCAGGACAATCATTCATTGATGCGAAAGACTCCAAAATTGGCTGACTCACTACTAAACGAGTACGCTGCTTAGTTTATCAATAAATTAAAATATTTTTATTGTTTAAAAATAGGATTACGAAGTAGTCAAATAATACTCGTAAATACAATTTCCATACTTTGGGCCAACAAATTCGGTTCTACAACCTTCTACAAGCTTTCCACCAGAGTAATTAAACAACAATTATTTAAAATTTTAACATCACTTAACAAAACAGCACGGCAGTAATTCTTGAGGAGGTAGGCAAAGGTATACCTTGACTGGCCTGTTAGTCTAGTGGTTAGTGACCCTGACTGCTAAGACTGTGGTCGTGGGTTCGATTCCCACCCAGGACAAATCTTTGTGTGATGAGCACGATCATTTGTTCTGTGTCTGGGTGTAATTTATCTATAATATGTATGTATTTAGAAATATATAAGTATATTTATCAGTTGTCTGGTTACCATAGTACAGGCTCTGCCTAGCGTGGGATCAGATAAACGGGGTGTTGGTTGTCCTAAGATATTTATTTATTTACCTATAGTACACACTAGTTTAAGTCCTATGTAATAGAGGGTGAGTCAATTGACATCAACTGGGCAGTTCAGACCCCGGGTTATTACTGAGTCCCTGATGGGAACAATAACACTTTGCCTGTCCTGGGAGTCGACCAGCAAGACAATCAAGCGCATGAAATAATTTGAACTAGAACTTATCAACAGTTGATGAAACAAGCCAATATTTAAAGACCATTGCCATAACAAAAAAAAAAAAAAACTAATAATATAGTGCAGGTGATGTTAGCCTGAATGTAATTTTTGAACTTATATCTGTATAGCGTGTACTGTTAAATGAAATGAGATGTGTTAACTATTGTAGACTAACCTATAAGATAAATAATTAAAAACGAAAGGTCATTTATACATTCTTTCTCTCACTGATTAATCACGAAATCTCAAAAAATACTGGACCTACGAAGATGAAATTTGGCACAGAGGTAGATTATGAGTAGGAGATGTCAGCAGAAAGGATCTTAGAAAACTCCCCTAGCAAAAGGGTGAAACAAGGGGTGGAAGTTTGTATGAAAGTCCGTCAGTTTCGAAGCTAGGTTCTTCAAATGTTGTGTTTAGGCTGACGATTGAAAATTAATTTATTTCCGACATCCACGCGGGCAAAAGCTAGTAAATAAATGAACAAACAAAACACACTCACTTATGCAGCACCCTCCTCATCTGAGCGATATCCTTCAACTGCGCCATCACCATCTTAGACGCCGCATCACAGTCCTCCGGTGTTACCATGATGCCCGTCTCCTCTTTCTTCTGGTACAGACTCTTATGGTCTTCAAATATGGCAACACTTAAAGTTTCAGTAAGACTGTCCTCGTGTTGTTTGGAGAACGATACTTCTGTGCCTATTAGAGAATAGACGTGGATGAGCAGGGCTAGGAGACTTTCCAGGGGTAAGTTTCTGTCTTTGCGAGTTTGTATTAGGTGGGTGATCTACAAGAGAAAAATAAATTAGGAAATAGTATTACATATTTTAGAAATTTTATAATTATACATATTGAAGAAATAAAAGTACGATGAACCAATGTTTGTGTGGTAAACGTCGTCAACTTCCAGCGGGGTAATTAAATAACACACTAACAGTAGGAGTGGCTTCAATTTTGACAGTTCAACAACTTTCATTGCGTCATTTATGCTGTCGAGCAGAAGAACTTTTCGAATATAGGAAGCAATGGATTAGTAATATCCGTCAAAATGATTTAAATGATT
This sequence comes from Aporophyla nigra, assembly GCA_947507805.1. Taxonomy (NCBI): domain Eukaryota; kingdom Metazoa; phylum Arthropoda; class Insecta; order Lepidoptera; family Noctuidae; genus Aporophyla; species Aporophyla nigra. Next base: position 8,237,805 of record OX382305.1, read on the forward strand.
AATAGTGTACGAGTATTACACAAACAGGGCGCAGGGTGCCAAAACTTTTTTAGTTATTATTATAAGTGTGATTTTGTGTTGTTCAGAAGTGAAATTAAATGTTTATTTATTTAAGTAGATCTTATAAGACTTTTACACGTCAATATTTTAAAAACTAGATGGCGCCAGCATTTCCTAGCTGACTGTTCCCTGAGAAGCCAAAACAAACTCAAAGGTCATGGTCTCTTTTAAAGTTCAAACATTATATTATTAGAACATAATGTGAGTCTAACAATGCAGAGCCATGTTTGGAAAAGCCTTTTGAAGAAAGAATCATTGAAGCTTTGAGCTGACCTGTCCCAACAGAAAGAGTCCCTCCCATAAGAAATTTGTAAGTTTAGCCTATATTTGCACGCCGAAATTAAAGGCAGAATAAGAGAACAAATTCATATATTTTACCAACCTTCTGTACCTTATTTACGCAAATAAATGATTTTTGATTTAAAAAAAAAAAAAACAAACGGCATGTTTGTACCAGGCCACTCAGAAAGTATTGCGAAAAAAAGTTTTTTTGTATGAGAGACTGGCCAGTTATAAACTATTATAAAAATAATGATTATTTATAAGTGAAAATAGGTACGTTCCAATTTCAAAATTTCCCTCTACATTTTTTGCGAGCTAATTAAATTATCGTGTCTCATTGGAAAATGGATTTGCGCCGGGAACATTTTCGCGCAACGATTTTTTACGATTTCAAGTGTCGCCTGAAACCGGACGAATCATACGATAGACTTCAAATTGCATTCATGGATGAACGCTCTTCCAATGCAACTGTGTATCGTTGGTATAACGAATTCAAACGTGGTGGACTAACTTTGCGGGATGAAGAAAAAAGTGGTCGCCCTTTGACGGCTGTTACGGAGGAAAACGTGCTAGCAGTGAAAAATTTAATCCAAGACAATAGGCGAATTACGTATCAGGAGATTCAACACATACTGCAGATTGGATCGGGAAGCCTTCACGAGATTCTACACGTGCATCTTCGCGTGGGGAGGATAGTGTCACGCTGGGTGCCGCACAACCTCACCGATGCTCAGAAGCAGGCCCGGGTGGAATGGTGCCGTGATATGATAAACAAATTTGAAGCAGGCTCGTCTCGGCGTGTTTACGACATTATTACAGGTGATGAATCCTGGATTTATCAATACGATCCAGAAACGAAGCACCAGTCGACGGTTTGGGTGTTTCCAAAGATATCAACGCCTACCAAAAGGAAGCGATCTAGAAGCGGGGGGAAGATTTTGATCGCGAGCTTTTTCAATTTGACTGGCTACTTGGTGTCAATCCCTTTACGGAACCAAAGAAGCATCAATGCCGAATGGTATACTACCAATTGCTTGGCAGAAGTTTTCTCTGTTGTGAGCAACAAGCGACCAAACACAGGGCTCCACGAGCTACTGCTACACCACGACAAAGCGCCCACGCACACCGCGCTCAAAACGAGGGACTTCTTGGACAGCAATTCTGGATCACCCTCCTTACAGCCCTGACCTAGCACCGTGTGACTTCTTTTTATTCCCAAAAATTAAAAATCAACTCAAAGGGGTACAATTTTCGTCGCCGGAAGATGCGCTATCAGCGTGCGAGCTGGCTGTAAACGATGTGTCTGCGGCGGAATGGAAAAAGTGTTTCGAAAACTGGTTCAGACGCATGAAACTTTGCATAGAGGCTAGTGGAGAGTATTTTGTAAAGATTTAATAAAAAAATATTTACCTATAGAACACTTCTTTTTATTCTCGCAAAACTTTCTGAGTGTCCCACATATTAGTGGTAAACGATGGCATGAGAAACTGCTTGTAGACCATGGTTACAAAGACTCGCTCGACTTTTTTCTAGATCGCATTCTTATGACTTGTCTACTTGAGCAGAATAGAATAACGTTACCGACGTGGGCAAAGGGAAAACCTGCGTATTGGATATGATCCCACGAGCAAACGATGCGATTCTGTCGCACGACAAGATTATACACGTAAATCTATTTACGAGTGTCTTAACTGTAGCTCGCAACTCATCCCGCGAGGATGAATGTTTGATACTCTTTCACGCAAAAACTACAAAACAGATTTGGATGATATTTATGCACACTGGTAGATTTATTTATTTTTATTTATTTATTTTATAGTTAATTAAAACGGTACAACACCAATTAAATTAATTAACATAGAAACACATAAAAGGTTGACAATAATTACAAAAAATAAAAAATTACCTATATTAACAACTAATATGGAACAGTGGACTCCCTTGCATACTTTCTCTCACAGAACACCAGACATATACGCATCATTTTATTCCATTCATCAACAAACACATCACATTCAGGGTTGGCAGTCAGGAGGGCGTTTAGCATTTTTAAGGTGCGACAGACTGGGGATTCGGCTCTGGCTACAGTCTTAGATGGCAGTTGCGCAAAAAGGTTATGCCGGCGGCTCTGACGGTGTCCAATGTATTTATCGGGCACAAATAACCGACAGAAAAGGCTATGGAGCTCTGGGCAGTCGATACGTCCCCGTAAGATCTTACAGGCTACCGAGAGCTGATCAAGGCCTCTTCTCACCTCCAACGAGTTAAAGCCCAACGTCCCTAAAAGATAGTTGGTGGGGTACATGTATGGAAAGAAATGGTATAACCTTTGGAAGAGACATCTGAGGAAGGTTTTCTGTACTTTTTCTATCATCAAAGTTTGGGTCGCGGTGTAGGGGTGCCAAACACAAGCACTGGACTCCAGTTTGCTGCGAACCAGAGCAGTGTACAACAGCCTAATAACATTGGGATTGTGAAAGTCACGGGAATTTCGTAAAACAAATCCTAAGCGCTTGAAACATTCCTTCGCAAGGGTGGAGACATGATCTTTAAAAGTAAGACCGCGGTCGAAGGTCACTCCCAAATCCTTTACGACGGTGACCCGAGTTATTACTTCACCACCCAACTTGTAGTCGTAATGAATTGGTCGCAATCCTCTACCGTATGTCATAATAGTAGTCGTAGATTATAACCTGGATGAATACATAGGATACTTTTTATTCCGGTAGTACCTTCCCTTGGGATAATTTCCGACCTGCATACAGGCGAAGCCGCCAGCAAAAGCTAGTATTATGAAAGTGAAAGTTGATGTTTAGATGTCTGGATGTTTGTTCCTTAATCACGCAAGATGAAATTTGGCACAATGATAGTTGATAACCTGAATTAACATAGGACACTTTTTATCCCGGTAGTACGTTCCCGTGGTATAATTTAGACGTCGACGCAGGCGACGTCGCTGGCTAAAACTGGTACTTAAATAACTATCTTAAGATGGGTTTGATCGCGCGATCTAATATTCCCAACACATCGAAAATACAGACTGTTCGATTTTCAAGTCTCGACGCTATGCAGTGCGTCGAAGATACAAAATCCTGCCGCAATTTTATTACGTGGTCTAAGATAACACGCTGAGAATTGTACAGAATAGATACTTGTTCTAAAGTTACCTGATGCAGCACACTAGTAGAGTCCCGACTGGCAGCTAGATTCTGAAGCACCTGCTTCTCTAAACTCATGAGCAGTTCCTGCTGAGCTCGCTTCGGAGACTTCAATGTTTGTACCACTGCTAACGCTTGCTGTAGCACGCCCAGGTGTTTGCCGATTACGTCGTAATTACCTGCAAATGGCCCATATTGATTTTGTCACTATTATAAATTAGTTAGAATTATTTACTTTGTGGTGTTTATTAACAATTTTATTTTATTCGTTTGCTTCACGAACATATTTGCCAACACTGTTTATTTTGTAAAAATAAATTAATACGGTTAACAATAAAAATGTTTACATTACGATATATCAGCAGGTTTTGATTATTATATTATTCATGTGAACTAGAGTAATATACACATTCAGCTGTTGAAATATCAATAGCAGAATGCTGACGGGAAAATGACGGAGTAAAAAATTTGTTCTAGGACAGTCTGTATGTCTTTTTGAATTACGTCACTACATTTTCTTCTCAGCTTAAGATACTTATACCTACTAGTAATTATAATATAAGAAACATTTGCAAAATATGAGTGTAATTTTTTTTTTCAGTATTGGTGTCTTTAATGAAACGTTGAATATATATACAATATCTTACAATATTTATATAATTTTAAATCTAAGTTTAAATCGCACCTTCGGATTGCGTATGACCTAATTTTGATCCCTGGAAGACCTCGAGCGCATGAGAGAGAGAAGAGACCTATATACTCTGTGGCATAATTTTATGTTTTTCAATACACCTTTAGTAGCTGTAACGATCTTCTCAACACTTTGTGGCGTGACCTTCAATTCAACAGTCTTAGGACTGAGCGACTTTTGCACGATCTTGGACAGTTTGTTGTAGAGGTCAAACATGACCTCCTCGTGCGACTTGTTGACTATTTACTCATATGTAAAAATCGATAATACTAAAGCTTATATTTATTTACTTTAGAAAACATTTAATAGGTTGAGGAAAAAGTTTCTTCGCATTTTTTAAGAAAATTCAAAACATTTTTTAATAAAGTTTATTTACATTTAACTAAAGTATGTAGGTACCATTTTGTTCGATAACTTTTTGCCATCTTGTAGGTAGGGACATGATCCCATTGCTATAGAAATTTTGGGACTTCTGGTCAAAATACCGCGACAAGTGGTTTTGGCAGTCCTCTCGTGATGTTAACCTGACACTGCCTAAAGAATTCTGAAGAGACCGAAACAGGTGGAAATCTGAAGGTGCAAGGTCAGGACTATACGGCGGATGCATTAACACCTCCCAGCCAAACTCTCTTAATTTTTGTTGGGTGGCTAAAGATGTGTGAGGTCTAGCGTCATCATGATGAAAAACCACACCCCTTCTGTTGATTAATTCCGGCCGCTTTCTCTCAACTTCTTGCTTTAATCTCATCAGTTGTTCGCAGTAGAATTCAGAATCGATGGTCCTGCCTGGTGGTAACAGCTCATAATGAATAATGCCATTCCAATCCCACCACACACACAGCATCACCTTGTTGCGAGTTAACCCGGGTTTCGCCACAGTCTGTGAAGCCTGACCGGCCTTTGACCACGACCTTTTTCGCACGTTCTTGTCATACGTGATCCACTTTTCATCACCAGTTATCAGCTTCTTCAAAAATGGTTCGGTTTCATTACGTTGTAATAAAGAATCACAAATGAGTACACGGTTCATTAGGTTTCTTTCAGTGAGCTCGTGAGGTACCCAAATGTCGAGTTTTTTTGTGTACCCAGTTTTTTTCAAATGCGCCAAAACTGTTTTGTGGTCAATTTCCAGTTCTTCAGCTACGTCGTAACTACTGGTATGCCGATCTTGCTCCACTTTTTCAAAAATGGCATCCATTTTATCCGTAATAGGGCGACCAGAGCGACGTGCATCTTTGACATCAAAATTTCCGGATTGAAAACGCTTAAACCAAATTTGTGCTACTCTCACAGACACTACACTAGGTCCATAAACATCGCAAATTTTTTTCGCGGCTTGCGTTGCATTTTTACCTTTTTTGTAATAAATTTTTAAAATGTATCGAATTTCTTCATTAGATTCACTCATCTCGACGGTACGAAAAACAAATGAAAATCACACATTTTCCTAATTTGAATTTGGAATTATGTTCTTTAAAATTTAAACTTTCAATGATACCAAAACCAGCCAGATACAAATAGTATAGCCAAAGAGATTTTATTACAAGTTCATACATACTATAATGCGAAAAGACTTTTTCCCCAACCTAATACATTTCCACACTGAATACCCTTTCACTTAGAACAGATGAAAACTTCAAGAAGTAAAGATCGAAACATTAAATGGGATATATTGGGACATAGCGAAGTGTGCATAATAGAAAGTATCATATTATGATTTCATCTCCTACAAAGGCGAAACTTGATGATCTTCTGACCTTTATGTGGTTGGATCTTCATTAATGTCTGACTAGGTGACTTCTGCACGTCGCTCTCGGACAGTTTATTGCAGAGGTCGAACTTAACCTCCTTGAGCGATTCTTTGATCATGTGTTACTTTTAGAATCATTGACGATCTACAACACTCTGTGGCGTGACCTTCAGTAGTGTCTTAGGACTGGGTGACTTCTACACGGTGATCTTGGACAGTTTGTTGTAGAGGTCGAATATGACTTCCTTGTGCGGCTTGTGGATCATATGCACGTACACTGTAACTTATACCTATTTACCTTTGAAGCTGTGACGATCTTCTCAACACTCTGTGCTGTGACCTTCAGTAGTGTCTTAGGACTGGGCGACTTATGCACGTCAATCTTGGACAGTTTGTTGTAGAAGTCGAAAAAGACCTCCTTGTGCGGCTTGTGGATCATATGCAGGTACACTATAACTTACACCTATTTACCTTTAGAAGCATTGACGATCTTCTCAACACTCTGTGGCGTGACCTTCAGTAGTATCTTAGAACTTGGCGTCTTCTGCACGTCAATCTTGTAGTTTGTTGTAGAGGTCGAATATGACCTCCTTGTGCGGCTTGTGGATCATATGGACATACACTATAACTTACACCTATTTACCTTTAGAAGCATTGACGATCTTTTCAACACTCTGTGGCGTGACCTTCAGTAGTGTCTTAGGACTGGGCGACTTCTGGACGTCGATCTTGGACAATTTGTTGTAGAGATCGAACATGACTTCTTTGTGCGACTTGTTGATCATGTACTCGTATGTTTGCACGCATGCATCGTCGTCCGCGTGGTACAGGCAGCCCGGACTTAGCTGCATGTCTTCAGGGTGGTTAATACTGAAAGTTAGAGAGTTGGTAAGCCTGGATTGTTGTCATGAAGCGAGAAGGAGGAGGAGAAGGCATGAATGCTGGTTTTACAAGATGTGTACAGTCACAAGCATAAACATATTACTATGAACAACCCGGCAATAATATCTGATTTCATGATTCATCCATTATGAACCTTGAAATCAGATATTATTGGCGGACTATATCTGTTGTCATCATCATCATCATCATCATCATTTCAGCCGTAAGACGTCCACTGCTGGACTTAGGCCTCCCCCAATTTGGGGGGCTTTGCCATAATCGCCACGCTTGGCAAGCGTGTTGGCGATCGCAGTATGGTGGTAAAATGCGTAGAGAACGCTGCTGCCCATTCTCTAGTAAGTCCCTAAGTCGCCTTTTACGACACCCACGGGAAGAAATGGTGTGGTGTTATTCTTTACGTCCGGCACCACACGGTACAACGGTACACGGTATCTGTCGTCAAGATCATGGCAATTATTCTGGAAGGCAAACAAGTGGCAGCACAAATATGTGACATCGAAGGAACATAAAAGCTATCTGACAAGACAAGCAACACCAAAATATATAGTAATATATTTATGCTCGTGACGGTAACTCGTCGTACCTTAGAAGATGTTAGTTTACGTAGGAAACCGATAGATGTTTTCAAATGAAATTTAATTTGATATCAAGCTACTTACACATTAGCTTCACAAAGCGGCGACATATCAACAGCAACTTCAGTGGTATGTCCTGGAAACCTGGGCAGTGCTGACATGATCTTGTCAAGAACTGACTCTGTGGAGTAACTGGTCACGCCGCACAAGTCCAGAGTACGATCCACGATGATCAGCGAGGCGGGGTGTAGGCAGTTCTGGAGATGAAACATAACACTTATAAGAATTTCATTTCTGTGAAAATGTTTTTTTTGCATGGTCGGCTATTATCTATGGTCGGTTATTGATTCGAGCGCGGTTTCAGGATCACACACAAACCCGAAATTTTGATCAAATTGCGCAAATTTATTAAGCATTTATTAAGTTTAACTTTGATCATACTTATGAGCAAAACCTATTAATATTGAATATGCACAAAATATTCAATGGCAAAGTATGTATAGTACAAGAACTAAAAACGTACCCTCCGTCTTTGGATACAAACAGGTGAATTTTCCAAAATGCCAGCTAGCAATGAGCCATATGTGCCAATATAGAAGATATCTTCCTTCAAATTCATTGAATCCAGCATATTATTGAGTCCGCTGGCCAGTCTTCGTGCTTGAGACCTCTCGTCCGTGGACAAGGTAAGCAGGTCCACGGATGGGGTGAACGGTATTAACTTGTCAAAAAACAGTGGATATATGTTGTGGTATGGAGGAGTTACAAATACCACATTGGTAAGGGCTATTGTGAAGATCGGTATGTGCACTACTTCCACTGCACTTTGCTGGAATACACAATGTTTATGGTTAGCAAATAATAATTTGTTAAAGTATAAGATTTATCATATTGTTATAATTCTAACATTAAAAAAACTGACTATATTGATTTTATACCTTTTTTCCAATCCATCCAAGCAGCATCATCTCAAGCTGCTTTGTTGCTTCTATCGGTGCCCGTCCTGACGAGATGATTTCAGCCACATCTCGCCCATCATTCACTTCTAAATACACCACATCCAGGCTCACGCATGATATCAGAATACAGTGTGTTAAGTCACTGTGACGTATTATCTCAGATATTGTTTGAAGCTGTGTGTTTGTTGTTTGTGTTATAAACACTGCCTTCTTCTGGTCTTTCTTGCAAACCTGAGTTATAACAGACACATGAGTTTCTTAGAAACTTGTTGAACAATGCATATACAATGTTGTTACATTGCCTGTGTTGCATCTTTAGTATACTAGGAATTTACAGCGTCAATGTTATACTTCGCTTATACCTAGATACTCATAATTGAACAGTAATTGATCACCGTATTACATTGAGCAGACAGCATTCATCATCATCATCATTTCAGCCGTAAGACGTCCACTGCTGGACTTAGGCCTCCCCGAAATTGGGGGGCTTTGCCATAATCGCCACGCTTGGCAGGCGGGTTGGCGATCGCAGTATGATAACAGCATTGATGATAGCAAAATCTTCAGCCTTTAATAATTACCTCAAATGGGGATAAACTCTTTACAGCAACCGCTCCTCCAGATAGCAAGTTGAACAGACCACCATCCCAGTGCAGACACTCCGCGCTAGCATCGTCAAGGAACACCACGGCTCCAATAATTCTGTTATACACTTCCGACCACCATGCCTTGCCAAATTCCTTTACCGAAGCGCTCGCCATATTGGAGTTTGATAAAATGTATGTTAATTTATCTCATGTTTTGAATTTTGTATTAGAAGTCACCAATATACGATCTGAATTTAACCATATATTTACACATCACTGATGACATATTGCGTTGCCAATCGATTTTGCAATCTTTTGACAATGTCAGTTTGACTCTAAGAGAAGTCGTTCAGAAACATGGCTGCACTAAATAAAAACAACACAGCGTAATATATGAAACTGAAACTCCTTTAGTTAGGCTGGAAACAGTGCTTGACCGACGGTCAGCGCTGACCGTCGATCGGCGTAGCTATATCTATGCAAGTCTATGAACGCGCACACAGCTACGCTGACGGTACGCGCGTGATTTGGTACGCGCGTACGGTCGGTCGAGTCGTCGGTCCGGCTCGTCGGTCGCGCGTACGTCGGTTGACCGACGAGTTATGAGATTGTATGGATGCGTTCCGTTCAGTGCTTCTCTGACGGAGCTACCAACCGTACGCACATATTAGAGCATTCAGTAAAAGGATTCATTGTTCTTGTGAACTGTACACACGCATCGCAGTTCGCCGTCAGCGTAGCACTGAATGCATTTTCGCAACCGACGGTCAGCGCTGAGGGTCAGAACGTACGGTCAGCGCTGACCTTCGGTCAAGCACTGTTTCCAGCCTTATATTATCTGCGAAAGTTCTACATTCATACTATTCTCATGGTTAAAATTAATACAGTATTATTGTATTTGCAGGGGTGTCAGAATCATGAGCGGCATTACACGTTAATATTTACCTATTATTAAACTCACACTTGGTGCAATTAACATAGCACTAAGGCGAATTATTCCGGTTCCTGTCCGACTAAACCCACCACACCCCCTTTTTTACGCATCTTCATATTACGTAGCATATGAAGATGTTAAGAAATGTGATGAAGATATTGTCGTCCTCCAACTGTCAATATTTTCAGAAATAAAGACCAAAAGTACATTTTCAAGCGATTTATTTCCTTATCACAATACAATATTTGTAATCTAAGCAAGTTCTGCATGATTGCACTAACATTTTAATAACTATTACTCCTCATAGCCGCTGGGAAGAGCGTTGACATGGGGGTTGTGGAAGAGGGACTTCTGACCATCTCCCCACGGGAAACGCTGAAAATAGAGAACAAATATTATATTAATGAAGGTTCCAGTTGATAGTGAAATTTTAAACAATAGTCATTATGAAACTTTTCTAAAATATTGTTTTATTCAATATTTAGAAACCATAAACCATTCTCTATTTTGCATATTGCATCATAATGCAACAGCGTGCATTAGGTTCCGACAAAAGAAAATTAGTATACATATAAATAAACCATTTAATTTAGTTTAGATCAATCAATAAAATAAAGTTAAAAGAAAATTAAAATCAGAGACTATACCTTGGTGCGAATACGCAGGTAATCATAGGGCACAAATTCAGGATGTTCTTCATGGGCGTGCTCCTGGTGGGCTAGATAGGCATTGATCATGCCAAGACCAACTGCGGGGAATGCAACAATGAAAGTCATCTTCTTCCATAGTTTGTAGCCACCTAAGAACATAACATAAATATTTTTTTTGTCAAATTACATGAACAAATATTAATTAATTGAAAGATAATTAAATTGTAACACCAGAATGAATAATTTTAATAGGTACATACAAATGTCAACTTAAATCTACATGAAAACCAAAATTCATAACTATTGAATACACATTTTTTTCGGGGCCTTGTGTTGTTTAAAGAAAACTGTAGGGATTCTTAGAGAATGACTGTTCACTAAATAGAATGAATCTTCTGAAAAATTTATAAAACGTAGAAGCCATTGAATACGTTCGTGATAACAGGAAATCGGTCCATAAATCAACACGAAATATTGATTTTCAAGTTGCAAATTAATAGACCTACGTAGCAGGAAAATATAACGCACGAAAATAATATACTGAGAATAAAATAAGTGGATGTTACTACTGAGTTTGGATTAGGTGTAGTTGATAAAATTAGGGCATTTTATAAATGGGCAGTAGATAAGGCCCTTCTATAGGTTATATGGTTACATAATTTTTTGTTTTCCTAAATGTGTCTCACCTCCATGGCCGCCAGCGGTAGCCGCGTGGGTAGAAGACCGCGCATTGGTCTTCAAGTACTGGATTGCAGCCCTTCTCAAGAGGGTATTCATTTTGATTGAAAATTTTATGTCGAATAAACGAGAACCTTCAGCACTTGTCAAAATTTCAATCTAAAATTTTTGTCAACTTGACATTAACTGTAGACATGGGTAGTTCGCGAACGATTGAAGGAAATGAAGTACTTCATTTCACAGAATAAACTTATCTTTCCTTCAGTAGTCATTCAAATGTGTCTCTACTTCATTTAGTTCAGTGTTTCTTTTCGCTCGCACCAACTCAGCATTCATTTCGCTCGCATGCACGACTCGTACATGTTCGTGTCACTTCGCCGGCCGGTCGGTTGGCTGTCGTCGGGCTGACGAGCGACCAAAGAGTAAAATAATATACAGGGAAAAGAGAGCCCTCTTGCGTGATAAAATTGCAAATCTATTTGACAACACGCCATCTGAAAATTGGCCCCAAACTAATCACATACCTACATACGTATAGCTATATAATATATGCATGATCAAATGTTATTATTATAGAATGTTTCGTCCTACCTCTGTAACATGTTCTAGTAGAACATGTTACAGAAATAGGACGAAACAATATAGTCCCAATGGAATAAAAATAATAAAAGGTAGAAATAAAACAAAGAATTATCATAGGTATTTTACTTTTTATTTTTATAATGCTTTCGTTTATTAAAATACATTTGTGCATTCATTTTAATTTGATCTTCGCCGCTATACGTAATTTTTCCTGCCAAAATTCGGTTGACGGATCTGCACCAACTGCATATTAGCAAATTAATTGTTATTTTACAAAAATATTGTTTTAATTGATCTTTATGTTTTTCACAATCAAATGGAAAATCAACTAATATATTAGATATTTCTATTATATGTTTCCTGATGTTTATTTTTGGAACATCTTTTTTTAGAAATGATATACTAATATTTTGAAGTGCAGAGAAGCAATTTTCTAATTGCTGACTGGGGTAGCACAACCATTTTTTGTTGGCATATTCTTTGATCTTTATACAGGGTTAGTATTAATATTTTCTTGATCAATTAGATTTTGTCTACACTTTTGACAAGACTTTACAATATTTTTAAGGCACTTTGTCAAAACCCAGCCACAAACATAATTTTTTTATCCAGCATCAGGTTCATTCCTCTCAACAAAAAGATCTTGATTACATTTAATTTCTTCGTCTTTGGAAATATCAGAAGAATCTGTAGTATTTTCTGGCTGCTCTGTTATAAAAAAATCTAGTGATTGAAGGCATTCATTTACATCTTCTTCGCAGTTTGCGCGGTTTGAGTGGGGCGAGTTATAATTATTTAGAAGGAGAGCTTTAAATGCCCCTTCAAATCCTAATTTGTTAGGGGCAACATTCCTCGCCCCATAACTTCGGATATTTCCAAAAAAATTCTCGACTGGGTCCTGATTTAAATGTCTCGTCAAAAATGTATCAAAGCCATACTTTGTATGTAATATTTTCCAAATTGCTTCTATGCCTTCTATGGTTTTAATCAAGTTTTGTACAGATGGTACAGCTGTTTCCGTCAATCTAATTTTGTTGCCATACTTTTTTGTAACTTTAAACTTTATTGTTTTTAATATTTTCTTTGAGTTTACCCAAAGTTGATGGTGGGGTGACTGTCGTTTAATAGGTCCTTTGTATATTTTTCCATTAGGAATATTGAATGAATTAACATTTAAACTGTCGAAAAGCTTATCTAACAATAATGTTACGTCTATTAAACATCTACATTCCTCAGGGAGATCACCTCTAGCAGTTAAATGCTCTGTTGCAACTGCAACACTGTGACTGAAGATTTGTGTTGCAGACTTAACTCTCATTTTATTAATTTTTTCAGGGTTCACATGCTCTTCTGTGAGTTTATATAGTAATCTCAATTCCCCGTATGATTGATCTGCTGCATAAAGCTTTTGGTAGTATGCCCATTTCACTACTTTTTCTTCATTACTGATATTGTAAACCATGTCTTTGGTCAATAGGTTATTCCTGATACCTTTTATTAGATGAGGCACGTCATACAAGGGGATTATGGTTTTCCCATTCAAACGAATTCGGTCATTTCGCCATTCTAATCTGTATCGAAGACATACTTTTTTTGTTTCATCTACCAATTCTGTGATGGCACCCACATTGACGGTGCTTTGGTCACACACAGTATTTATAATAATAAAGCCTGCATCGTGTGCCTCTTTAATGACTGTTTTAATTAATTCTTTTAATTCAATTTTTTTGAGTCCTGTTGTAAAATAATAAGCGATAGGTTGCTTAAAGTTTTGTTTTAAACCTTTGACCATAAATACAAGAACATGGTCTGCAAATTTGTCATTTTGATTTGTGGCAAATCCATCGAATTTGTCTTTATGAGCATCATAAAATATTTGGGGTGTCAAGGACATCTCATCAAAAATGAGGCTGCATAATCTATCAGTCACAGGCAATTGCAAAATAGTTTTTTTTAACTTTTCAATAATTATTTTGTTTATACCAGGCATTATCTTTATGTTACTGAGTAAACGTTTCATGGTTTTTGAAGATGGCAAAGTAAAATATTTATGTAAAAGTCTGTAACATTTTGGACTTTTTTTAAAAAGGGAGAATGCCAGTACCTTTTCTTCTAAATTAAACCTTCGTCCTTTATCTTTCTTTGCAGTTTGCAACTGCATGTGAAGGAAGAGTTGGGCCGGTTTTGTCATGTTTTGTGCAACACGCTGAAATGATGCATTACTGAAGAGTGTCTCAGCATTTCTCAATCTTTCTTTAAATATTTGACCTCTTTTGCGCAGACGGGTTATCTCGGTCCGAAGATGCTTGATCTTGGTGCACAGTGGTCGAACATAACATGTTCGATTAATTTTGGATGCACCTGGAAAATTATAGTAGAAGTTTAAAACCAGCTGGGTACAACTTTTGGATCAGAAAGGAATCATGAAAGTTTTTTTTTTCATTAAATATTATCATGAAAGTCTCATTAAGTTTTTTAGTCGTTATTTATTTCTCCCTCATAACAAAATGATATGGAGGAAACTATACAGATATTTAAAGTACAAATATATATATCTGGACATTTGCCAATTTGCACTCTGCAATTTAATTGCTTTTACAATTATCAGTCTTTCTACAGGTTATCTAATACAGATTTATTAGGATGTGTCTATATCAACAAGCTGAATGTTATAAATATTAAAAAAGAAAACTTGTACCACCTACCTTTGCCAGTCATTATTTGTGGTTTGCTAATCATAGAATAATTATGTTCCATCAATAATTGCTTCGTGGTTGAGTTTGTACACCTGGCAACTGAAATAAAAAATAGAAATATTAACATCATCATCATGATTTCAGCCGAGAGACGTCCACTGTTGGACATAGGCCAAATATATTGAAATATTAATATTTTATTAGATAATTACTAGTAAAGTAGGATTTCAAAATGGTGGTAGAAGTGTTTCATTTCAGTGTTGTTTGCCCACATTGGGATGAAAACCAAGAACACAGTGAAGCAGTAGGTTAACTACCAAGCTATTAGTTAATGTAGTAGTGATAATGTTTTAAGTGACTATTTATATTGACATTTAAGTCAATAATTAATAGACTGAAAACGTAAACTAACTTGAAATAAACCTGTCTGGCCATTGTGGTATAGTAGACCAAAAACCCTCCTATTCTATATGTTTCAGAGTTAACTGTTACAACCATAATGATTGATGGAAAGAATAGCCAATAAATATTTATATTTAATTAAATAAATAAAAAATTATGAATCAGAATAGAGCAAAATAATTATTTTATTTACCTTCTGCTGGTCGGGATGCAGTAACAGGTTGTAAATGCAGTCTTGAGGGTAGTTCTGGATCCACTCCACTCACTGACGGCCCTGTAATTTTTAAATATGTGACTGAATAAAAAAATCGTAATTTGTTTATTTAGGTAGTAATTTCTAATAAACAAATAAATATTTCTGGCATTATATATATAGGTACTCTACACACTAGTAGTAGTATGGCAAAGATTATCAGAAATAAATAAATTAAGAACACACAGCTACACTCAGTCAATTTGTTTGGATCCACTTAATTAACTAACTATTATAGGTAGGCAAATATTTAATTTTTTTTACCTTCTGTTAGTGATATAGCATCTTGATGGAAATGTTGTGTTAAGGGTTGCTCTGACACTGTTTGACTTGAAGTAGACCCTGTAATTTTAAATATAATTATTTCACAATAACAAATAAAGAAAGTTACATACTAGATTAAACTCAAATTAGAAAGCATGGATGCCACAAACTTTCACTTCCACAGGTACTACAGATTTGACCAAACCCAACATCATCCTAAAGCCATTGTTGTATAGAATGTGCGGTATGTTGAGTGAACTTTGGGTAGGTACATCTAACCCATAGGCTGCATGTGTACACTAAGTTACCACTAAATAAATAGTATTACTGACCTGGTAAATGAAGGGATGGAATGGCTGCTGCATTTATCCGGTTATTGCGGTTTCTGTCTTTATCGGTGAAATGGATATCACAAACCCTCTTCTTTTGATAATATGCATAATCCGCGGGAGACTCCAATTTTCCACCAACAAGAATTACCCAGCTCTTGAACAGGTCAAGAAACTTGTTAACATTTGGAAATCTGTGCATTTGTACCCCTGAAATTTATGAAAATCAAGGTATTAAAATTAATTGATCTTACAAAAACTCACTCATATGTAAGGGATCCAAATTTTTGTACACTTACTTACTGTCTAAAGATTATTGGATCTTTAGTCAATAAATAAATAGATAAGAAGTACTGAGTTTAATCATGGGCCAGGCAGTGTTGGTTTTCATGTTATTTATTATTATTTATATGATTCAACCTTTATTATATAAGACTGAATGATAGCTGAAATAGTATTAATCTCCTTGGAAAAGACAATAACACAATCACATACAAAGAAACTTTTGCACGAAATGTATACAAACATAACATACCATCAAGCCTGTATTCCCTGAAGGGTTAGGCAGAGGTGTATATAATGCCTATATTTCGCTACTTAACAAAATATTTTAAAACTGTACATTTTTGTAAACCATCCCTTTTATCTGCTCAACTATGTTATAAGGTAAATAGCAAACTATAGCATTAAAAGATTTTTTTAGGAATATCGTCTATTTTATGGGTGTAAAATAATACATAATGTGGGTCGCCTTGGGGGCGGAGTGGATGTGTCCTACGGGGTTACAAGCGTGAGACTATGTATGTATATATATTACTTACCACTGGGAGCACATCCGAATACACACAGCCTAGGCTTTATAAACCAATTTTCAAAAACTATAACACTATATTATCACAAAACAAAATGTAAAGCGTCTATATCGCACAGTAAAGTACAGCAGTTTCGGAGTAAAGTCCTAATAGTAAGCCGAGGAACGCAAAGCTCAACTCAGGCACTTACTTGTGGTAATTACAACGAAATAAAACAATACGGATCGGGAACTATAAAATGCGCGTACGCAGATTGAAGCAAACCGCCATATTGTGATTGTTTATTTTCAGTTCAAGAACTGTCACTTTATACAACAAAGGTAGAATCTGGCACCAGGTCTTTTTAAATAAAGTTGATAGTTGTGCTTTATCAAATTATATTTCATTTATGTGTCTATTTCAATTTGTAAGACGAGTTTAATATTTTTCTCGTACTCAACTCTAATTAAAATTACATCAATAATCTTATTTTAAATAAGAAAATTCGATCATGATATAGCGCCATCTGTTGAAAATTTAACGTACTTGTAGACAGTAAATAGTATTAGGGCCAACATCTAGATGGCGACTCTTTCTTTAATTCGCTGTCAAAATGTACGTAGAGTCCCCCCCCTGCGAGCGACGACGGGGCGGCGGCGCCGGCGGCGGCGCCTTTTTGACTATGTGTGTGTCGCTCGTCTAGCTTTCACACACATGACAATTTTTTGCATGCTGGGTAAATTATAATTAGACGTTATCCTCTTATTGAGAGAGTTAATTTTTTTATGTATGATAGAATGTTATCGTAAGTGGTAGTCGAAACACACTGATATGAACTTTCGTGCTATAAAATAAAGTTTAATTTAGCGTAAAAAAATGGTTGTAAACTGTGACAAAAGTACGTTTATTAAAGATTATTATTGTTTACTATTTTAATAAGTTCGTCGAAGGATCGGCATCTCTCTGAAATTACCGAAGGAAAACGAGATACGTATAAAAGTGAACTAAGTAAAGTGCATCATTCATCGTAACGTATCACACTACGCGAGCTCGATATCTCATTGATTCGTTCTGATATGCTGAACTAAATGAAGTACTGAACTAAATGAGTGGACAAATTCATTGAGTCAAAAGATATACTTCATTCATTTCTTTTCACTGACACATTTTGCGCATCTCTCTCATTGATTCGTTCTGGTATGCTGAACTAAATGAAGTACTGAACTAAATGAGTGGACTACTTCATTGAGTCAAAAGATATACTTCATTCATTTCTTTTCACTGACACATTTTGCGCATCTCTAATTAACTGGAATGTTGCCATACATAAAAGAGTTAGAGAAATCAATAAAAGCAGTTTTCTTAGAGTCTATGGTCTACATAGATTACCATAATACCCTTAGAGCATTTAGTCTACGAGATTACCGTGATTATTTATAAAGTTAGTTACATAATTCGATATTCGTCTTGTACATGACATATTTTCTACGCAACGCATACAATCAAACGCGACAACGGCTAGGGTACGATAAATATATATACAAGGCATATCTTCTTAGTGATCACTGTGTTCTTTCTAAGCTTTCCACCCTTGATAGTTTATGTAGAAAAAGCGATTACTGGACACATAAAGACCCCCCTTTGATCCTTAATTCATAAAAATGTTAAGTTCATACTCTCTCTGTAAATATTAATTAATTAATTATAATACTCATGTATAGCCACTACGCGACACTGGCAGAAATTGCCGTAGTCTTCGGTAAATTGCCATAAAAAAAAGCTAGGGTACGGCTGTTGTTTTCTCAGTGCAAATCTAGAATCCAGTTATGAGTAAAGATCATCATTGCACGTGTACATCATTGTACGATAAAAATTATGAACAAAAAACCGTCAACCCTTATTTGCATGATTACAATTTGGCACTCACAGCGCCTTTATATCGCAATTACGGTGGTTTTCATAGTTCATGTTTTACCACTGTCTTGTGAGCGGTTCACTGTACTCTTTCAGTAACCAGTTATCCATGTGACATTAACAGACGGGTACCGTACTGAAAATCGTTAACCATTCTTTAGTCCAATGAGTCAAAGGTCGTCGCCAGAATTCAGGGTTGCCTTTTGGAAATGGCCGCGTGTAATGAGTTGTAGATTCATAGGTCATAGATACGAACTTAGACAGGCACTTTATTTCGTGTAGTACAAATGTCACGAGGAAACCGGCACGTCGTAGAACCAAAATTAAAAGATAAGTAAATCCACCAGCTCGCACTGGGCCTGCGTGGTAGACAGCCCACCAATCTCAGAAAGAGGAGGCCTGTATCCCAGTAGTGGGAACATTATGGGCTGATTATGCAGTTCCCTGCAACACTTTGACATTTACAGAGCCTTAACTGCGACACGATAAATAATTAATTTTAATTAAGGCAGTTAGTTAGTTCTAATTAAAGCCACCGGGTCAAATACGTTTGTAGTCCTATTTATCTATTGTTCCATAACGCCCGGCGAGGGATAAATAACAAAAAAATGTGCTGTAATGGAAAAAATATTGTTTAAAGACAGGCGCGACTTATCGCGGTGGCGATTCTGCGATTAATCACAACGCAATACCTTCCAAACTGACGCGATCAATCGTCGCGCCGCGACGACCTTGTAGCGGCCGCGACGAGTAACACGACAGCTTGTGGTACATTTTGTATGGCGTCGTGGCGGCGCCGCCGCGACGCGACGCTACACAAAAGAGTGGTGGTGCAATCCAAAACAAAAAAAAGCAGTAAGCTGTCGTGCTACTCGTCGTGGCGCGGCTGTGTTGCGGCGCGATAGGTCGCCTTTGTGTGAGGTGTCACGTGCGTTTTCATAGAAATTGTTCTACAGATAAAAATCGCCGAATCGCGCGCGACTGTCGCATCGCGTTTGTCTGCACGAGCCTTAAGACCACGCTACCGAGTGGCAGTTTGGGGCAACCAGTAATGCTAGTTGTGATGGGAATAATAAATAAATACATTTAAATGAAAGAAAGAATATGGCCTACATCTTTATTTCGTTTCTAAATGAACGACAACAAATATTACCTTCATTTTTCAAGGTTGTATGTTGATCAAAATATTATTCACGCCTGTAAGACGTATGTAGTTACGGAATTATAATCATCAAAATCGCCATTACAACCCTCCAAGTTCATAAAGGCTTAGGAACAAAAAAAAGAGAAAAAGTCATTCCTACAGCTTTATGAATTTAGAGCGTTGTATTGATGATTTTGATGATTATAATTCTGTAACTACATGTCTTACAGGCGCGAATAATATTTTAATCAACATACAAACTAGCACTAGCCTGCAAATTGCAAAAAACGTAAGAAAATTTGAATTTCGCGGGCTGGTTGAAGCATTCACCTTAAGGGTTGAGATTCTTATATACAATGTAATAACATGGTTAATTAAAAATTTAAAAGTGGCTTAAATTACGGTGGGGGTTAACAACATCTACTACATTTTTTCTACCTTCACCAAACGTAAAGTACCGTTTACCAACATAAATAGATCTGTATTATTCTGTAAGGAGGTACCTATATAATGGAATGTATTAGTTAATTTAGATGGTAATTGATGAGGATGACATAAGTGTAACTGAAAACTATATGCCTATGTTCTAACTACTACTAACTTTGTTAGAAGTAACATTTTAATTTATTTCGAATTAAAACACAATACGAAGGTCAGTAAGAAAATTAAAAAAAAGAAACCTACATACCTTTGATATACAAAAACCACTACCAATTCATTCTATTATTTAGATAGTTCATGTAGACAGCAAGGAGAGACATTTTAAAACACATTTAATGGCATCAGTGATGTTCTTCTTTGCAACTTTTTGGACAATAATCTAACAAGTCCCGCTTGCACCGCAAATCACAAAACAAATTTAAAACATCGTTCCGGTCCTGATGTCAGAGATAGAATAATGTTTTAAATATAGGCATTTAGAGCCTTGAATTCTTAAAAACATAAATAAAAACAAAAGAGCCCCTTTTTATGTAGTCTTAAAAGTCATATTTTATATGAAAATAGATAACAGTAGGTAATACCATCAAGTTACATTAGGATTATTGTCTAACTATCTCAGAACAACGTTTATTTATTTACTTACTACATAATATGTACACACGGCTACAGGTCAAGCTACACATTTCCAGTTTTAGCCTACCTCGCATTGTATAGGCATTTCGTACAATAAGATGTCAGCTTATACGGGAAATGTATGGCTTGATGCGTAGCCGTGCGTACGAAGCACCTTCGACTACACTATGAACGTCAGTTGCGGGTGGCGCTGGAGTACCATTGCAGGGTTACCAATTAAGAAAATCATCTCTTCGAGTTATTTTGATTGAAAAAGATAAATCGATGTATATAAACAACTTTGAGTAGATAATTATATTAAACTAGGTTGATCAAATGCCGAAAACATTTTCAGGCTAGCCATCCGAAGATTATCCACTGGACATTCCGTAGGGCCATTAGGATAGTGACGCTCCAGAATAGATCTTGGCGAAACCTGTATAAGAAAATACAAAAAATTATGTTAAAAAAAGCATTCACACAAAAAAAGATTGATACTTAACTAACACGCCGACGACCTATCCAAATCGAATACATCATAGTTGCATGGTAATAATGTGTTTCGGAAACACTGTTTCCACTAACCTGATAGACCTGTCGGAAATAGTCCTACTTGCTCTTTTTTAAATGTAGGTACTAAGTATCCATTATTTGTCTCTATCTTACCTTCTTCATCTTTACATGCTCAAAATTATACTTCATATAAAAAGCTGTCTGTTGAAGTTGTCTCAGATTTCTGATGCGGACTCGCGGATCACGTTCTAGTAAACGCATGAGTAGACCTCTGGCTGCATTCGAACAAGAAGTTGCGCTGTCTGGCAGAGTGCCTGCTACTGGCTGAACGAGGTGCTGTCGTTGCTCATGAACGCTGAAAAAAAGATTTTATTATGAGTCAATTTTGGCGCGCTTACGTAAAAGTATGTTTCAAAAAAAAAATTGAACTGATTGATTGAAATACAATTTTTTAGAAGGCAAGCAACATTAATTAACTAGGTAAACTTAGATAAAGTAGAATGATAGGTAACATCTTGAATATTTATTGGTAAGTTTGATAACGTACTGAAGTCTATAAACTTTATTTGAAAACAATTAATAGGTTACGTAGGTTTGATTTACTTCTCAAGTGAAAAATAAATGAATCCGGACAATCCTCTCACCTAGTTTCACTAGAACCCGCCGCCACATTTTTGGGGCTCCTAGCAGCACCTTGAGTTAGTACATCGTTGTCAGACGTTGCTCTTTGACCAATCGCAGGCGCTGGATACTGGAATCACAAAGTTTTTACTTCATTAATATAACGAAACGTAAAAATGGAGCTACTTCACAATCTCTTAAAACCAACATCTCTCTTCAACAATATTTATAAACAATTTAAAAACAAACAATAAAACAGCTTTCCAATCACAAAACAGGTAGGTAATTCAAACTCAAACGCATACGGGCATGTTAATGTATAATCAGGAGAACCCATCTCTGTCGTACACGAATACCGCGGTACTTAGGTAGGTTTCAGAGCCCTAAGGTTTAAGGGGAACGACACTGCAACCTGTCCCCGCGCCCGCCGCGCCTCGTTTGAAAAGAAAAAAGTCAACATCACTCGCCCGGCTAAAAATAGGGAGCCAGCCCCTTAATTGCACACTTGGAATTTACTGCACGATTTAATGATTGTGTTGCGAGTTCAGAGCAGCTTAACGAGAGGGCGGAGTAATGCAAGCAAAGATTGGGAACGTAATTAGTATATTGTTGCACATAAAAATGTTATTACGGCGACGAAAAAACGCAAATTTCGAAATAAGCTTATAGGACATAAAATTAAAATTTATGGCACGGCTCAACGAAATTACTCGGTTTTTCATTAAAAACGCTACATAGTTGATGTTGATAGTTTAATCATTGTTCCTGTACACCGTGACCTAGGTTGGCGGATGCATATAGGAGATCGTTTGATTATTAATTGCTTTGACCTCTACAATGCCAATGAATTCATCTATGGGCCGGCACAATCAACCACTGTCCACTTAGCGTACAGGAAACTTGAAAAGATTTAGACAAACCAGTTCCACTTTTAGAAAATAATTTTAAACAAAAATAATTTGAAAATACGCTAAACTAAAATGTAGAAAATAATTTTCATTAAGTTTAAATTAAAATAAGAATGGAGTGATTAACAACAAAAAAAATACCTATTTTATCGTAAAAAAGCGTGGAGTACATTTACAGGGTTTTTATAGTGACTACTTACTTATTAACTGAGAGTAAAATATTCATGTTAATAACTCTTTCCTTTTTTTAAGCTTATTGAAGATTATTTTCTAGTTTTTAGTACCTATGGTTTTGTATTACTGCGTGTTTTTAAACTATTATTAATATTTATAACTTTTTAGTTTGATTGACCGTTCAAGTGGGTTTTTTGTTAGATTAGTCGGAAATGGGTAATTTACGCACCTGATGCCTTTCTTGGATGTGGGTAGCCGTTTCTCGGCTAGCTCTCCGAAAAAAAAAATCGCGAATCCTAAAGATAGGATAATGGGACAAAGCTTTTAAATTATGGTACTGTCATCGGTCTTTGATAAGTGTGCTAAATTTAAATTTGGTCTGATGCTTTGAAGTGGGTGAAGATCACGTTCAGAGATTCCATTACATACATAAATAGACATAGACACAGAAGAAACTAATAAAAGCGTGTCAAAAAAGCTTGTTTTTGGCACGAGACATCAGGTTTAATCTGAGGCGCTTAAGAGCCTGTTTTATTCTCTTTCCGTTGTATGCCAGATTGCCAGATAAATGTCGGTAGCTGTCACTCAAACGACAATTAAGAACAAAGCTCCGTTAGAATCACCGCTTTGACTACTAATCATTTCTTATCTTTATCGGTTTGCCGCCTCCGAATACAGGGGCACAATAATGTTCACATTTTGTTCTGGTCACGATTCGGCCGCTTTTGTGAATAAGAAATGCATACTTTAATATGTATTAGATTAGTTTAGGCACAAATTGTGCTAAAAAGCATATCTAATGGTAGATAACTCAATTTCTGATGTGGAATCATTTAATTTTTAGTTTTCTACAAGTTTGACACGGTTATTGCAGCTGCAGGCTTGATTAATTAAATTAAAAGCTGAATGACTACTTAGAATGAATTATTACCTAGTATGTCTCTAGTGTCTACCTGTACCTACAATCTGGCCAGGCAACCTATCCCACATTCCATTGTTTTATTAATTACTTATATATCATGATTACACTGATAATAAATAGGTACTAGGTATACAAATCCTGTGTGTTTAATTTTATTCCAATTCCAATAATATCAACCTGCAAACAGCATACAACACCGTTTAAATAAAGTTTTCTAAGCTCTATTTTATCCGCCTGACTTTTATGTATTACTAGTTTCTTCCCGCGACTTTGTCCACGTGAAATTTTGGCCCTCGACACACCCTACGCGTACTGACTTCGCATTCTCTTAGCATAATTTCTGTTTTTAGGGTTCCGCACCTCAAAAGGAAAAAGCGGAACCCTTATAGGATGACTTTGTTGTCCGTCCGTCCGTCCGTCTGTCAAGACTCTTTTTCTCAGGAACGCGTGGAGGTATCAAGCTGAAATTTATAACAAATACTCAAGTCTACTGTCCCTTAGAGCTGTGAAAAAATCAAACTTCTAAGCTAACGCAATCAAAAGATATAGCCGTTTATATCGCAAATTTCCTCAAATTTTCAAAACTCGCAAGGGAATCTAAACCTAAAGGGTACTTCCAGTCGACCTAGAATTTTGAAATTTGGTACGAAGCAACGTCTTATAGCACAGATAAAGGAAAAATTGCGAAAACCGTAATTTTTTAGTTACATCATATAATAAACAGAACAAAACACAGACAGAAATAAAACCAAGCTAAGAAACAGAACAGAACTACGACTCGATTGTCGTGATGGGTGAACTTTTAGTTATATACCTACAGGTTTGTACGGAACCCTCGGTGCGCGAGTCCGACTCGCACTTGGCCGGTTTTTTTCTTTTTGCTCGGCTCTTCAGGGTCGTGGAGTGATGTTTAGCCTATAAAATTCCTCAAATTTAGGCTACAATATGCAAAAAAAAAATCAACGGTATTTCGGAGATTAGCGCGTTCAAACAAACAAACTCTCAATATAGATGTTGAATTGGCCATCTCCATGAGATGTATAGGTACAACAATATTATAATAATTACCCGTCAAATGTTTATGTAACTTTAGACATTTAATTGACTAAAAATAAAATACCTACACAGAAATCTTAATTGATTTGAGCTTAATTTGATTGATTTGATAAAAAAAGTAATACTTAATCGTTTATTTTTATCAAAGGACTATTTAATGGCATCTATCATTTGAAAAAAAAATGTACAAATATAAATAATGCTTATTCCTCTATATAAAAAACAACTACCTGCTCGCAATTTCGTTTCAGTGGAAGTCGTAAGATACACAATGTATTTAATAACAGCAAGTATTTTTATAAAACTCCTTCGGCCCACTATGTCCCATCGCATCGTAGCCCCCGCCCGCACTTTTACTTCGTTTTGACTTAGTGCTCTTTCAGACTTATGTTTCATTTTGCATGATGCCTTCCTCAAGATTTGGGCTATTGAACACAAAAAGATTTTTTCAAATACAACGTGTTCTTCCAGATATTAGCTTGTTCGAACAAAAAACCAAACAGAAAAACTCCTCAGTATTATTATTAGCATAGATATATATATTACTAGCTTTTGCTAGCAGCTTCGCCCGCATATTATACTTATAAACCTTCCTCTTGAATCACTCTATCTATTAAAAAAAATCGCACCAAAATCCGTTGCGTAGTTTTTAAGATCTAAGCATACATAGGGACAGACAGAAGGAAGCGACTTTGTTTTATACTATGTGGTGATTAAGTAGGTACCTATTTATATAGATTACGTTACAAAGTGATACCTTCACTGTAATATTAATTTGTAGGATAAAAACCTACTTCGTGTTTTTTACTAAATTGGTCTTCTAATCAACGCATTTATACGATTACAATACAAAAAAAATCTTCTTTATAATAGGTCTATTACTAAATTAGCTAAAGGTCAGCTTGAACATCTGTTATTGAAATAGGTATTGAATAGAATTATCTTTTTTCATCTTTACCTCTTGCCTTGTTATTTTTTGGGTGGTAAATCATCAAATGACATCTCCCGCTCTGGGCGGAGCGGGAGGGCGTGTCAGACTTTTACTGAATAAAACCCACCCTTCAGTTGCCTGTGCCAGGACCACAATAACACTTTCGAACGAATCTGCGACCCTGGCTGTCCATGGTCTGAAATCACAAATATTAGGTTTAAATTTGCGCATTAGGAAGACTTTTTAAAGCATGATCTACTATGATCGTTTATGCTTCGTAATACATGTAGGTCGTGGATGGGTTATTATTCTTTATGGACATATCGAAAGCCCTCTGTGCCTCGAAAAGCACTTTGACAGTCGTTACGGGGTAGTCAAAAGCCCAAGTCTGATAACCAAGGGATATCGTGTTACTCATTACGTAACTGGGTTGGGGAAATAAGATAGACAGTCATGCACGTGAGGGAGTGGCAGTCTCTGCGCCCTCACGTCCCTAGTCGCCGCAGGCGTAGACGCCCCGGGCGTCGGGAGTCGATCGCAGATTCCCGGCCACCGTAGGTGCGGGCTTCTAGGCGGCGAGTAATGGTTAGGTCGCCGCCCGGTAAGGATCTGTCACCTGTTGGAATTGTCAGTCAAACGTCAGGGATTGGCTAGACTCACTGAGTCTAGCCAATCCCTGACGTTTAACTCAACCAACTGACGTTTGACCAATGTCGATCTATCGGAATTATATTCCAGAGTAAGCACCCAGGCCCGTGTCGACGGCGCGCAATGTACCACGCGCGCCTCAAAGAGATGTCAGCAGTACTGAAGGGGTCTGCTAGGACCGATGTCTGCCAGGGTCGCGCGATTGTTTCCAACGAGATACCGTGGCCCTGGCATATGGGTAACTGAAGCAACACAGGTGGGTTTTAGTCAATAACAGTCTGACACGCCCTCCCGCTCTGCTCTAGAGAGGGAGAAGTCATTTGACGATTTCCCATCCAAAAAAAAAGATAGGCAGTCGTTTTATGTAAAACGCTGGTATCCAGCTGCACTCGGTTAGACTGGAAGCTGACTGCAACGTAGGAAAGGCTAGGCAGATTGATTGTCATGTTTCATATCAAATTAAAACCCTCTTCAGATTGAGGAAAGATCTCTTTTGGCCTTACTGACCTGACACGCTCTATTATAAGATTCCTGCTAACTTAGAATATTGAAAATGAACTGCTGAAAGACTTTTCAGCAGTTCATTTTCATGATTATGAAATACAGTTAACAATATGTAAATATCTTGTAGGCTCTTTCTTAAGTAGGTTGTTATAGCCACAGGTGGATAGCCTGAGCCATCAAATACGAAGAAAAATCAATCACCGGACGTGTCACATACATTTTATTTACTGACATAAATAATGCTAATTGTCATTTGTTATAATAATGTTAACATTGCTTATTGAGTGAATATTTCCCGTTTAGGATTATGTAAATTAAATATTATAGATAATTAGATGTAATTCATTTAATTAATCCCACTCAATGAGTGTAAGTCGCTTTTTACATTCTTCGTAGAAAAAGAATGTACAGTCACATGGAAAAATATGTACAGTCAACCGGACATCAGTAAAAAGTGCACTACATAAATCGCCCTTATAACTAGGACATAAAGGCGCTGTCAATTGCAAATTGTTACCACTTTGCATGTGCGTATGCCTGTAGGTGCTTATGTATGCACTTTGCAAACAACATAATAACACACATAAACTCATGCTTTTTTCCCATAGGGTTAGGCAGAAACCACGGAACGCTACCTACACACTCCTTTTGCCTCGTTTAGGTTCATATAATTGGTCATACACACACGCCGGTTGCGAGTACTACGCACCTGGCCTTTCTGAACAACATCACCAATAAGGTCACTATATGTCCTCCTAGGGCGTCCCCTCCCGGTGTTTCCACTCACATCTGCCTTGTTAATACCTTTTGTAATCCACACTAATATTATAAATGCAAAAGTAACTCTGTCTATCTGTCTGTCTGTCTCGCTTTCCTGCTAAAACTACTGAACCGATTTAAATGAAATTTGGTACACATATAGTTTAGAGCCTGAGAAAGGACATAGGCTACTTTTTATCCCAGTAGTACGTTCCCGCGGGATATTTTTTCGACCTCCACGCGGGCGAAGCCGCTGGCAAAAGCTAGTACAAAATAAATATATTTTGATAAGGGCAATTCAATTACAGAAGTATTATCAGCCTGTAAAGTTCCCACTGCTGGGACACAGGCGTCCTCTCTGTGAGAGTGAGTCGGCCGAAATCCACCATTCGAGCTCAGTGCGCAACGCGCCCATGTAACATGTATTCGAATTTTTGGTTCTAGGACATGCCGGTTTCCTCACGTTTTCCTTCACCGTTTTGAGAGCAATAGTGATGAAATAATTCATAGAAACTCAAGGGCCTGCCTAGTTTAAACCTACGACCTACAATTCGTAAGACACGGCCGTGACCACTGGGCCACCCCTCGTCGTTTACGTATCGGTGGGCAATTAACCAATTACCTACACACGTCCAGCACGCGTAGCATGACCACCATAGAAATGGGTTTGGTCGACGGAAGAATAGACAAAATTACAGATTGTAGAAAGATTAAAGACGGAATTAAAGATTGTAGAAAGATTTTTACCGTTTTATGCTGGCGTAGCATGACAATTCTATCTCTATTCTACCAAGAATAGACAAAGTTCTTTCTATGGTGGTCATGCTACGCGTGCTGGGATAAACCGCGTATCTATAGAATATAATATATCTTTAGAAATAAACATCTTTTAAATAATATCAGTCATATAACATTTAAAACAATTTTAAGAATGATTCAAGCAATCATTTATAATTTTGGCATGAGCATGACAGCAATTTATTCTGTTCCTTCTCGTATTTTCTTTGTTTTTATTTTACCTACCTACATCAATATGTTTACCCAAAATTGGTGTTTAAGCGATACCTCAGTAACCTTTCATGACATGCTCTCATGAATATACTCTTTATTCTGTAAAAACTTCACCGTGAAAATTAGGTGAAGTGAGCTGTCATTCTCGTCATTATCTCACCTCATCGTCACCCACTGCTGGACCTTCGTATTTTCTGCTATACTTCCCGGTTACGTGTGTCCCTCATCCAGGTGTTTCCCACTATTTTGGCGATATCATCAATACGCGCTTTTGGATGGCCTTCGTTTCATTGACCTAAACTTGGTCACTATTCGGTCACTGCTTTACTTCAACAGCCATCTCATCATCTAACTAGATGTCCTACCCGACGCCGCTTGGGGTGAATAGCCCTGTCCCGATGCTAAAGATTGACACTTTTTTGACATCATCATCATCATCATCATTTCAGCCGTAAGACGTCCACTGCTGGACTTCGGCCTCCCCCAATTTGGGGGGCTTTGCCATAATCGCCACGCTTGGCAGACGGGTTGGCGATCGCAGTATGGAGGTAAAATGCATAGAGAAAACTGCTGCCCATTCTCTAGTAAGTCCCTTAGTCGCCTTTTACGACACCCACGGGAAGAAATAGGGTGGTGTTATTCTTTACGTCCGGTACCACACGGTACGGCTTTTTGACAGCTCCTTTTTAACTCTCAAAAGTTGTCACGGTGAGATTTTTACAGCTTACAACGTAAGATATAGGGCCAGTGAACGTATTATTACTGCAGTAATTTATTTTTCATTATATCCTCGTTAGTGAATGGCTAGACATTTTTCAAAATAAAGTTCTATACTAAATTAATTGGCATTAGAAAATACGACGCACTCAAGTAGTTAAAATAGTAACATACAAGCCTTTCTTAGTTTTCAGACAGAGGCTCCTTCTATTATAAATCTTTGTAAAGTATTTAATTGCAAGGAGGTTTTATTAAGAACCTGTTAATTAGCTTTTGACTTAGGTAAATGTTAGTAACCTTCTGACTTGGATGACTGATGTGATGATGCAGGGTTGATTTATTGTTGCCATGAAATGTCGTTTCGGAGACACCTTTTCAATAGAATAAGTAAATTGTGACCCTAGTGGTTAGTGACCCTGACTGCTAAGACTGAGGTCGTGGGTTCGATTCCCACTCAGGACAAATCTTTGTGTGATGAGCACAATCATTTGTTCTGTGTCTGGGTGTAATTTATCTATAATTTATATGTATGTATTTAGAAATATATAAGTATGTTTATGAGTTGTCTGGTTACCATAGTACAGGCTCTGCCTAGTTTGGGATCAGATAACGTTGTGTTGGTTGTCCTAAGAGAGAGATATCCACTTATACATGTATTCTTATACCTACTAATAATTATACCTTGTAGTACGGATCCAACCATTCAACAACAGTAAACATTTAAAAAAAGAACTTACTGAATTATTTTTCCCGTTTTCCTGTTGATTCGAGTTGTCTTGAGCTTGTAAGTAGGATACGTAAATATTGTGTAAGAATCAAATTTATTTTTACGTACTACCCGGTATATAATGTATCCTAAGTTAACATTTCACAATCCGGGTTATGTCCAGTACTATGCGTGTGCCAAATTTCAACCCTAATCCATTCGGCCAGTTTTGTGTTATTGAGTAACAAACATCGAAACATCGAAACATCCAAACTTTCTCATTTATAATATTAGTAGGATTCTTTTGAGAAGTGGTTGTTATAAGATTTATTGACTTTCATTTTGGCTTCGTGGCTACCAACTCGATCGATATCAAAGAACGACTCAACTCATTTACACATTTGTATCACAAATGCATTGGGTATGGGAATCTTTAACCGCTCTAGAATAGGGCTTTGCTCTTGCACTAAAACTAATGCGCAACTCAGATAAAACTTACAGCAGCTTAAAAAATAAAGTAAAAACGTAAGTGACTGAACATTGGTTGATGATGATAGTGGAGGTAGAAGAAAGATAGGCATTTCTACGTAGGTACGGATGATTTCCTCCCTTATAAAGTCAATTGTTACACGATGAATATTACTCGCATTCCAGACCTTATTATTTCTTCTGAATCATGTTGTAGCTATGGGTAGGTATTCAATTTTATACGTCACATTTGACCTTGGTACATGGAAAGTTTATCAATGACTGTCAGAGGAGGTGTTCATGACCTTTACATCATCACTTGGTAGGATAATGTAGCGTGTCAGCATGTGAGCTATACTTCTACACCAAGTGTCGTAATTCCAGCACAATGACAGTTAATTAAAAAGCTATTCGACGAGCGATTGCGTGGTTTGATTGTGTGACAGTCCTGGGATCTCGAGACCCTGACTCCCACTCGTGATCGATCGATGTACGCGATGGCAGTTGTGAAATTTGACCAAAATAATATATTATATGTTATTGTTGTTAATGTCTTCAGACAATATTCTTTTATACGATTTCAATGTCACGTTCAAAACATTTGTATTGAATCGGTTTTCAATTGATAGATTTTGAATAGATTGACGTCAACCGTTTATAATAAAAAAAATAGGTGAGCACTGTATTGCAAAAAAATATTCACGAAAAGCTTGACCGTAAAGGATCCTATTAGGCATATAAACAAACCTGAATAAAATCGGAAATTAGCACAGCATTTCAAGGTTGTTAAAGAAATATATCTTTATCTTAAAAATAATAAAAAAGATAACGTTATGTTCGTTCAGAGTTAGAAGTTATTACTGGACGAGCCAACCGCAAAAGCAGTTTTGCATTTCAGCCAGGTAGAGCAGATGTTTTGCATACTGCGAATGAAATCCCAAAATGTCATTGACTTCCATTAGATACAAAAACGCCTAACTGGTTTAAAAATGCTATCAGAACGAATGTTAGTTAAGGTACTTTTCTTTGTCTCGATTATACCTTTTACTAGGTAGTTCTAGGTACTTAGGTGCACTAGGGATTTAGCTAGAAGAAGAAAATACATGCAGGCGTTTTACTGATACTAATTATTACAGTTACAAATATTGAATTGGAATTCGGCATGTGGTATTCTTAAACCTGACTTGCGTAAAAAAATATATTGGCGCAAGGCATTTTATAGATTTCTTATCATAATGCGGAACTCGGAAGGCAGATGTGGAGGGAATGACCAAACAAATGTTAAGGTTACCTTTTTCTATACTTTTAATCCATATCGTGGTTTTATAGAAAACTGTTCAGCTAGGACGTGTGCAGGTCACTGGCGAACTAAAGGGGCCAGGACGGCACTGTGAGGCTAAAAGTCGAGAAATGCTTTTAATCAAATTCAAAATATGTTAAACGTAGGGTGGAAGTGAAAATTTTCGAGATCGCTCCGCTCGCTCTTGCTTTCTACATTTTGAAAGTTTTTTGTACGGGTTGTACAAAGGAATTCCTAGTTCCGTACAAACACCATTCAAAAGAAAAACTATGCGAGGTGTAAAAATTTTCGAGCTCGCTCTACCATCCTGTATTCGTCTGGTTCTCTAGCTTTTCTGTTCTCGACAAAGATATTTCCTATTTCTGTATTAAAAGTCATAAGAAAACCATGATCAGATCTGCTATCTAGTATGGGTCAGGAGATTGGGCCACAAAAGTGATGAATGAAAGGCAATTGCATGCATCTGACATGAGAATGTTATGAGGGATGTGTGGTGTTACACGAATGGATAGAATAAGGAATGAGTACATAAGAGGAAGTCTAAAAGTGGCACCGATAAGTGAAAAGTTTTGTGAGAATCGGTTGTCATGGTAAAATGTCGTGAGGAAAGTATTGAGTATGAATGTCGATGGCTATAAGAGTAGAGGGAGACCAAAGAAACGATGGATGGACTGTGCGAATTATGATATGGATAGAAAGGGGGTGACTACTGAGATGACAACTAATAGAGAAGTGTTGAAGAAAAAGAGAAGTTGCGCAGACCTCAAATAAATTGGGATAAGGGCAGGACAATGACAAGTCTTAAGAAAACCTAAACTTTTCGGGGTATCGTGTTAAATATTTCAACATTCGTTCTTAGCCTGCCCCGGTTTTGCCTCTCCTGGCCCCCGACAAGGTTAATCCGCCACTGATGCAAGTGCATCGCTCCCGTCAGTCAGGGATACGATTAAAAAGTCTCATGTGTCTGTAATTTTACTAAGCCAACAACCATAATTTACAAACCGGGACACAACAATGTTGTCTGGTGTCTGAGATAGGTAGCTAACGTTTTTCCGGACCAACGATTTTCATCTGGGCCTGGAGCTTTAACAATGGTGGAGGTAGACAAGTAATAGAACTACTATAGTTACCTATCATTTATCCGAACATTACAAATGAATGACGAACGAATATATATAAATGAACAAGCATAAATCCGGAAAATTGGTCGGTAAATCTAATAATTCTTTCTTTTGTGTGAAATTGTTCAGAAATTCTATGTTATTTTTTTCAATCAAACTAAATCACTTACTTCCTGAACTGCTTTACAAAATCATTTTATTTAATTTTTACCTTTTGACGTTTATTTTAATATAAATTTTTGTACGATACGTACCCGACCGTGCAATAACCAATTAACCTCAAGAGGTCAACCCGTACAAGCCCGTTAGGCCAACTACAGGTCCAGCTTGTCAAGCTTCTTTTTGTCTAATTATGATTAGACAAACAGAAGCTTGATAAAAGAAGCTTGAAGTAGAATAAATAATAGTTTAAAAAAACTAAAAAACACGCTTCCATGGAAAACCAAACTAAAAAGTACAAAATAATGGAAAAAAAGCGTGGGGTGCTTTTAAGGTATTTTTTTATTGATATCAGGCACCCCACGCTTTTTTTCCATTATTTTGTACTTTTTAGTTTGGTTTTCCATGGAAGCGTGTTTTTTAGTTTTTTTTAAACTATTATTTATTTTCTATTTTTTAGGGTATTTCGAATTTTGAGACGTATGTCAGCGTAGTTTGTGACAGTTTTTTTGCTGTCCTGGTAACCCTGGCAAGGATAATGGCACAAATTTATGAAATTATTGCATTGTCATCAGTCCTTGACAGGTGTGCAAAGTTTGAATGAAATCTGGTCGTTTAAAGTGGGTCAAAATTGCACTATAAGGAGTCGGTTACAAACAAACATACAAATATACAAACATACAAATATACAAACATACAAGTGAAGCTAATATAAAGCGTGTAAAAAATAAAAGACCCAACCAAAACCACTTTTAATAGAATTGTAAGACTTTAAGATATTACACAAAACATGTTTAAGTAGAAATCCGGACCAAAAACATTATGTTCCGTTAGTTGAACAAACTACATATTATGCTAGTGCAGAAATAAAATAAGTATCGTATTATCTTATTGTGATGAGTCGAGGCATTAAGACACCATGCAGCAGAAAGTAGTCCCGTTGTAAGTTGCAGACGGAAATATTAATATCGTGTGATGAATAGCCACTTGCAACAAGCCGAGGGGAAAATAGATACCCACAAGACATACGTTAGGGCCGACGCGACGCAGACTGCTTCAATGTGTTTTATTTAATAACATGGATGCACGGCCAATTTGTTCAAGTTCGTGCAACATGGCAGAACGATATTACAATGTGTACTTAGATCATTTTACTTAGTTAGGTACCTCTACAAATTGTGATTTGTTGAGTTGTTCGTGAGAGAATCTAACAAGAAGCCAGTGGAAAATATTTAATACGAGTTTATCACGAAAACTCGCAGAACTTTTTGTACAATTCATAATTCGTACCAACTGAGTTTTCTTCAAAGTTTTCTTTATATTGAATCCGGTGTTTAATTAGGTAAACATATGTCCAGTTTTCAGTATTCTCTATAAATCAATTTTTACTGTTCAATAAAACTAAAATATTTTTTATAATTTTGAATAGACGTACCTTGGTAAGAATAAAATAGAAACGTCCTAAATATTTTAAAAGTTAAATCATTACAATGTTGCGTGTGACTGAAAATATGATTTGTTACCGGGAAATTGAGAAAAAATACATCCTTATTATGGGGCTCTAAATATAACATTAATATGAAATCAAGATTTTCAGATCTTACATAAGTTCTTTGTTTCTATACCCTGTTACCGTTTATGCTTCGTCCAACTCTGATAACTACGTCTAAATATAGGTACCTAAGTATTCACCGCCTGTTCTCGTAAAGCGGCCAACGTCCTACTAATTCGCAAAAAAATGCAACTAAAAAGCAGCCGCCGCTATGCCATCAGATTTGTAAAATCGTAGTGATATGGTCTGTATACAGATTTCAGTAGTGCATTGAATTTATATTCCTTATTAACTAGAAAATTTTGTTTTATAGGTAGGTAGTAAGAAATTCTGACTATGCCTGCTAGGAAAGTTTTTTTTAAAAAACTTCAGCTTTTATGGCAACTAAATCGTTCATTCCGTTAAATATACTAATACTAACACGATCCGTAACTCCATTATCATAAATATTATTAACTGCCTTGCCTCCAGAGTACTGAAAACTACCTGGACAACGTCTTATCCTATTCCAAATAAGTTATAGGAAAATAAAAACACAAGTCCCTATAAATATAGGAATTAATGCCTTAGTATATTTTCAAGACGCCTTTTCCTTTTGCTTGGAAGCTGATTAGGAGGATCTGCATTTCAAATAAGATTAATGATGGGCTTAGGCAAAAATATGGCTGTTCAAGTTCTTGGGCAGGGTCTTAGTCCGCCAGTTTTAAGCTTTTGTC
Organism: Aporophyla nigra; assembly: GCA_947507805.1. NCBI lineage: Eukaryota > Metazoa > Arthropoda > Insecta > Lepidoptera > Noctuidae > Aporophyla > Aporophyla nigra. Next base: position 8,273,246 of record OX382305.1, read on the forward strand.
TCCAGTCATCAATTTTGAATCACTGAGCAAAGAAACTGACGTTTTCAATAAATATTTCTGTCAGATTAAGACGAAAGCAACATTTCTTATGAGCGATGTAGAGCGCTGCTTGTGCGCAGAACATACGAGTGTCAGGGTGGCTCGAGTGCGCTAACGTCGGCTCGCGGTCAACGGCCTTGACATTGTACCCGTTTTGTGTTTACATCTTATTTGTATTCTTTAACGACACGCATAATTATCGTCATTTAATGCAATGTAGTCACGTGGAGAAACTTTATAGCTGTGATATATAAATTGTGGTTGTATCAGTTTTTCAGTAAAGTGTTGTTATTTATTCAGCAGTAGTTCGACCCCAGACGACGGCGTACATTAAATTTAAGATGAATTTAACACCACTCTGCGAGACTTCACCTGCCGGTAATAAAGACGACCTTTGGTTAATTCCCGCTGCTCTCTTAATGATCTCAGTTTACTAAACAAAGGGGTTAGGCTCAGGATCCAAATAGCTTGTGTGGCCTAAATACCATTATAATTAGTTCAAATAACTACTGCACATTAGTAGTTTCTTTATCTAAGATAAAATTACAAAAGCAGGTAAATTTTTATCGAGGCCATAGGCTTTTGGAACGTTGAATTATTTTTCTAACACTTGGAGCTCATGAATTTGACTTTAACATTCGGCCAGCCATGTTTCTCCCATAATTAAAGTTGAATGAGGCTGATTCGAGACTGAATACCAAGAGACAAAGAGCTGCAGTGTTTTACTTGTGAATGGATTTGAATAAGATAGAAATAATTTAGGCGTTTTGTTACTTTTTCATGATAACCAGTATGTGTACCACATAAAAGAAACGAGTACCTAATGTGCAAATTGCATGGCGTTAAGTAATAAAGTACCTAAGTAGTATGTAAGGTAAGTATTTTAAGCACGTAGGTAGCTGATGATCAGGACATCGCTGTATTCACACGTTGAAGAAGTTAACTGCGTTGAAAATGTTTTTGCTGCATAAATAATTATACTCCATTTTTTTCCATAAAAAAACAACTATTTTCGAAAAAAAAATTACATACAAACATACAATCACGCCTTTTTCCCATGGGGGGTAGGCAGAAACCACGGAACGCCTACACACTCCTTTTGCCTCAGACAAAAATAACACTAATTACAAATTCAAATCCTCATTCTAAATTTAATTTCGGTGTTTTTGGTTTTGTTTTATTTTTTTTTTGGCCATCGACTTCCGAAATTAATTTAATTTTTTCACACACAAATTACGTATTTTTAAATCAGCAAGCAAAGAAGAATTTTCAAATCGGTTTATGAACAGTGCTTTGGACTGACATAGGAAAAAATACAACCGAATTGAGAACAGCCTCGTTTTTTTGAAGTCGCTTAAAAAGAACAATCAAGACAGTTGTGGGATTTCTTTGTATCTAAGATCTCATCTATATATCTAAAAAAACTCGATATCAAATATTCCATTCACTTCTGCAGATTTACAATGGGTAGGAGTAAAGCATTGCCCGCTAGTCGGAAACAGAGTGAACCGAATATTAAAATTCCGAGTAGACACGACTGTTCACCGCAAAGACAAAGTGCTCGTGGTCAACATTTACTAGTTAAGCTTAATGCTTCCATCGAAGGGCAACACTAAACGCTGCGAAGGTTCTATGCGACACGAAGAATGCTTATGTAACAACGAAAGGAATTCCGGTCTAAATCTGTTATGTTTGAGTATACTTAGGACCCATAATCCCTTGCCCACCGTGTCCGAATTTCAACACACGGCTGGTTCCAAATATGATCACCCAAGTGCTCTACTCGAGCTACAGATTTATAGTGATGAAAAAACATTCAATGGCATCAGTGTTATTGATTACAAAGACTACTAATCTGCAACACTTGTACGTCAAGCAAAGATCTCTTCGAAATTGAATAAAGTAATTCAAATTGGGAGAAAGTGGAGCACTCCGGAATATTTTAGCACTTAATCTGATCTCTCTTGATGCAAGCATCACCGTTCTCTTACCAAGAGTTTCCCTAAGTCAATAAAATCCTTCCTAGAATAGCGTACAATGCGGGACACACAATTATCGTTCATCTCCGTCCTCCCACAACCACTTCTGCATTTAACAATGAGTGACAACACCAACACAGCTGGATGTCGAGTATTTCTATCTTTTCGCCGCAAATGCTTCGACGACGCGGAAGCAACCTTCCTGTCATTATGAATCGTTAACTTGAGGGGTGATTACCTATAATAAGTGCAGGCAAACGCTATAGCTCTGCAAGACCTGTTTATTTGCACAAACTTAGTGTTAGCGTCCACGATTAGCTCCTGGCTAGCAATTGACGATGCTATATTTAGATTCTAAACCAATACTACCGTTCTTTTGAACTCATTTTAAAAACGAAATTTATTAACCGGCAACAATTCATTACATCTATTAATTAAAGTAACTAACTGTTCATTAAGAGCTTTAGATGACACTGATGGGAATTTTATAAAACCATTTAAACAAAAAAATGGAGTCACACATGCAAATTGCTCCAGTTAAAAACCAGTGTAACTGGTAATGTTGGAACCCAAACACATTTATTCTAGAAAGCTCCAATAAATCGAGATCAGTTAGTAGTATCGCCGGTAGAAGTCATTAGTGCGTAAATTCATTGCCATTACCTCGTAGCGCCTGCGCCGGCGCCGACGATCGTCTCCATCAAAAGGACGATGTAGATAGTAATTTTATGTGTTTAACTGTACCTAAGTTGATCAATATATTATCTATATCTAATTGATGTTTGATGCTATTCACCATGCGAAAAACAAGCAATAATGTAGTTGTTTTGTTTTGTAGCAAATAAGAATTTCCAAAGGTTAGGAAAACTGATTTATTAAGTGTGTAGATTGCTAACACGGTATGGTATCACATATGTATATGTAGCAACATTATTTTCTGAAGTGAAGGGCATTGACAATAAATGATGACAAATTGTAGACAGACAAATCCCACCGGATTTAGTAGTAGCAGCTGGATGAGAGTGGCCGAAAATCGAGCTAAATGGCGTGCAATTGGGAAGGCCTATGTCCAGCAGTGGACTGCTATATGCTAATGATGATGATGATGATGAAATCCCACCGGAAAGGACTGGATAATTTAACGACATCGGCACTGGTATGATTACTCTTGAATTAAATTATTAAAGGATAATATAACCGTAGAAGTAGGATGAGAAAAGACCAATGATCTGGACTTTTAAATTACTCAACAATAATGATGATGAAACACAAAGACCAGCAGAACAACACAGGGATAATAAATTTGTAGGAGCAAAAAACAAGCATAATTGCAAAGCTGAACAAATTCCCAGAGACAGTTGGGTAAACCCCGTAATATATAGCTTCGATTATGAGTTTTTGCGGTTTCAGAGCTTCTGGCTATTCAATTTAGAGCTAAATTCTTTCTTCTTGGTGCTTTGTTTTGACTTTATCGATATTTGAGTTAAGGAAAACGTTTCTGTCCGTAGTAAATCGCGTAGTGCCAGTTAATTAGCAACGAAATTCATTACCAAAGGAGGCATGATATATCTTTGATTTAATTTTACTGTATAAATGCTTATGTCAAGTAAGTGATTGATCAGTCTTTTCTACAAATTAGGACATCGGGTAATACTTTCTGCCTTGACACTTAGGAATTAAATTACACAGTCATCACCTGTGAAGTGTCACCTATATTCATTGACGCTCATTGTAGCAGTTTTTTGGAGGAGGCCCTGATTGGGCTCTTGACGTATTGGATCCATAAATACTTCTGACATAACAATAAAGCCAGGGTTAGGTCCACCATAACGATTGTGTCTTGTTTAGTAGGTACCGTCGTGATGTTTTGGACGATTAATTTATACCCAGAATACGTATTTTAGTTCTTAATCTTCCGTCATGGGTTTCTTAGAACCATTTTGTTCATTTTATACTAGAAGATTAGCTGCAATGCAGTCACGAACTTTTTTTACGACTACGGTAATGAGCGTTACTTCCGAAACGTTTCCTCATTTATGTTTAAAGTTTTAATAATAGCACTTGTATGATTCATACATCTGATAATGTCTGATTTAAGAATTCCTTGAATTTGACAAAAACATCTTGTCTGTTGTATTCCTACGAGTTGATGTGTTCTTAGTATTCAATCCCTTGGTAAAAAATGATAGGATGTAAGACTAAATGTACAATTATTCATGCAAAACTGTACAATTAGGAGTCAGTAGTAGAATGTTGGAACAAAGCAAGATAAATTACCTTAAATGACGGAAACATGTTCATTCAGCGAGTTGCTAAATGAGTCGTGTTTACAATTAAAACGGAGACTAAATTACCCTTAGCTTTAGCGGGATGTTTTTAAATCAAATACTCCAGAATAAGATACGTAAAAATCTGTTCTGCAGTCACATTTGCACAACAGCATTTTGAACAACTGAAAGCTAGTCTTTTCGAAAGTCTTTCAAATCGTTGTTCATATCAGGTTTCAAAAAAGTGAAACGCCTTGTCGTGCTTAGATATGGAAAAACCATAAAAAACCAGAATAATAAATAGACGTTAGTCTAGTCTAACAGACCATAATTATAAAAGAACAACAAATCAACACCAATTAGTACAGACAGCACTTAAAACATTTATTGAGCACACAAAAATAATGTATGTCACGAAGACGGCGCCGGCGCAAAACCGAAAACCGGAATACTTAGCGGTGATAGTTCAATCTTACTATGATTGACGTCTAATCACCGTCCAATAGACCGGACGGGTGCTCCGAAAGCGATTAAGTAACATTAACGGTTTGTGGTGGACTAACGGTTAAACCGGAACACATAATTACATTTCTAGTCGAATGTCGTGCCGTTGTTTCAGCCGGGTTTAATTCATGCATTTTAGTGCTTAAAGCTGTTGGACATCACTCAGGGCGAACGGTAAAGTAATGAATGAGTTAAAGCCGATGGCGTATTTCATAACATGCAGGTGTAGCTGTTTCTAACATTTGTTATTTTGACTTATGTTTGAAAGAATGCCAATCTGCCTTGCCTTTTCCCAACTATGTTGGGGTCGACTTTCAGTCTACCCGGTAGCAGCTGAATACCAGTATTTAACTTGGAGTGACTGCCTATCTAACCTCCACAACCAAGTTAGTACGATACCCTTTAGTAAGGTAAGACTGGTTGTTAGACTTTTTGGCTTCTGACGACCCGCAACCACTGTCAACGATCCACGAAAGACTGCCGGGACCAACGGCTCAATATGCTTTTCAAGGCACGAAGGGGTCTTGGTATCGATGGTCACCTATTTATGAAGCATCAAGCGTAGTTTAACCTGATCAATTATTTAGCTATACAGCCCTTCACGTTCAAGAGAATGTGCGCTTTTATAAATTTCTATCGTCACGAAACGATCGCCCATAAAATGTATAGTAAATAAGTTTTAATAATGTTACCGTGGATAAGAATTTAAAAGCGCACAATATAATATAATGTAAAAATATAATGTATTTATTTAGGTACATAAAGGTTTTGTAGTACATATGGGACTTAAAAAGTAAGAATTATTAGTAAGGTACATGGTACAACGAATTCTTGGATGAATCGCTATTCTCCTAGCTAGATCACTGAGTAATCTGTATTTAAGAGAGACAGTTAATTTATTTATTTAACTTTTTAAGCACATAAATGTACAGAGGCGGACTTAATGCCATAGGCAGTTTTCACTCCCGGTTTGGGTATCACAATAATCATGTGAGTAAGCTATAGAGCTTATAATGTAAAACAAAACACGAAAGGAAGAATCTTAATATTAAAATGATTAAACATCAAAAACTAAAAAGTGTTGGTGTAATCAGTTGAGTGAATGTGTGTTTGTGTTAGGATGGAAACATACTAATCCATGCTAAAATAGGATGAAATAGAACTATCTACACAAAATTATGTCCTCCTATTTTAGCATTCAAATACTTTTAGCAGATAAGGAAAGCATATTACTCATATTAGAGTAAACGTGTGGCAAATGCAGTCCCAAGAGAGATTTACAATCTAAAGGCAAAATTATATATCCTTATTCTACGTAGGCCGTGTATCGGCAATCGTTCTAAACTTAGGTTCCGGTATTACTGCTACAAATCTGATTAAATTATTTTCTGCAATGACAAACAGCAACACAGGCTTATGTAGGATAGCTGTACATTCTTTAAGTACCTATATAATATAATTTCTCTAATTTCACTTTTTTTTTTCGAAATCATGTCTCGCAGGTCAAGCCATGAGGTTGTCGGCTGCTTAACCGGACTTGCCTGTAGCTACCTTTATAGATTAAAGCCTCCAGCCAGGGCTGAAAACTAAAGCGACTACTCGCTTAGGGTACCCGCCGTAGGGTACACACCTCGAACTAGTGCATCGCTGGTAGAGGGCAGCAAGAGACGGGCTGGGTAGGAATGATTCAATTATACTTGAAGACACAAACATCTGTGTAGCCTAGCACCCTAATTGCGTAGCACACTATTTATCAGAATCTGAATCATGTTGAAGCTTATCATTGTATCATATGTTCGAAAAAATTGTCTGCTTAGCAACGTAAACAACGCCATGAATGTTATGCAACTGTCAAAATGAGTACTGACTTATGCAATGATTCCTCTGGACACTGGATGGATTTCCCTCTGGACTTTGTACTAGAGTTTCTGTCTCACAAGGGATAGAAATACATACAGTAAATGCAATATTTACAGAAATATATACTGTGTTAAATAATCGTGATAGAACACCATTAAAAAGGTGACCTATAAAGAAAGTGACCCTTCAATTTGTTACAACAGGCCCTTAATTTGTAAACAGGTGCGGAATACACGTTAAGGGTAAAATTGATGGCTCTGTCCGTTTCCTTAGTAGCTGTGTATACGTGACCTTTCGCTGGTGGTTATTAAGTATACATTATGCCGACTTTATTACTGTCTATCCGTTACTGGGAGGATTACAAGAATGTTAATGTTCATTTACCGTCTGCAGGTCATGTCTACTTGTAAATATGTGAACATGAAAGATAAAACTGTCTGAGTGATTACGTTGTTTACCACCCAGAAGTTTTCTGGGTCGAAAATCACATCGTCTACACTGTTTTATTTGTAATGAAAGGTTTAAATAAAGGAAAAGGTTTAAAATCTCCAGGACTGTTTTTTTTGGGAATTGCATTTTCCGGGAAACCACTCGGTACAGACAAAACTATGATAGATTAAATTAATATCCACTACATAAGAAAACATACTATTACTTAGGTATTCAACAAATTCCGACGGGAATTGCTCATATTTATTGGCTTGTTGAGCAACGTGAGAAAGTTTAAGGATGTTAGTTTCAGAACTGAAACGAATGAAAGAACTTATTGAAAACCAAAACTCTAATAAGCTCCTTGTTTAATCCCTTAACGTCTACACATACAGATTGTCTTTGTCACCAAACATAGATATACAGGTTGTATCAGAAATGTGTGGCCAAATTTAAGGATATGGTACAGATCATCAAACTGAAAAACTTTCTCCATAGGACCAACATTGTAATCGCGAGAAATGATCAGCTGACAACTCGACTCAAATCTTATATCTTTAAACGAGCAATTCTTGTATATATATATAATCTGAATCTCGGAAACGGCTCCAAGGATTTTCATGAGATTTAGTATACAGGGGGTTTCGGGGGCGATAAATCGATCTAGCTAGGATTCATTTTTAGAAAATGTCGTTTTATTCGTGTTTTCAATAATGAACTTTATCGAAAATCAACTTAAACATAAACTTATGTATTTTTTATTGGAAGAAAAATAACAAAATATTATTTGTATTTAAATATAATTTCTAAAAAACACAATTAACCAAAAAAATAAATACCGAGCTAAGTTCAGTCATCTAGGTACTGTGAATCTAATACACGCTGTATTACAGTGAAGAGGTCAATGATTATGTCCGTATTCTGTACTTCGTATAGCCTACGTTACGATCAGTTAAAACGTCAAATGAAATTAAAATTACAACTACCTACTGTAGGAATAAATTCCTAAAGTAATAGGATAAGTAGTTGTTTTATTATATGCTTTGAAAATATTAGTAGTCTTTCGGCTGAAGTAATGAGGATGATTATATTTCCAAGTGTTGGATTACATTTCAAAGTAGCAACTAAATACAAACTGTATTTTTTTTGAGTTATATAGAGTTAGCCTTTGTCAGCGATTTCGGCCGCGTGAAGGTTAAAATAATCCCACGGGAACGTACTACGTGGATAAAAAATATCCTATATGTTAATGCAGGTTATAATCTATCTGCTTGCCAGATTTGGTCCAAATCCGTTCAGCCATTTTTGCGTGATGGAGTTATAAACATACAAACATTTAAAAAAAATTACATCTAAACTATATATAATATTATAAAGAGGAAAGATTCTATTTTTTGTATGTATGTTTGAAATGGATAAACTCGAAAATTACTAAACCGATTTTAAAAGTTATTTCACCTATAGAAAACTTCATTATCATCAAGTAACATCCTACTAATATTATAAACGCAAAAGTTTGTGAGGATGGATGTATGTGTATGTTTGTTATCCCTTCCTTACACAGATATAGTTTAGAACCTGGATTAACATATAGGGTACTTTTTATTCCGGTAGTACGTTCCCGCGGGATATTTTCCGACCTACACGCGGGCGAAGCCGCTGGCAAAAGCTAGTAGGCTATATTTTATCTCGAAAAAATGCTCAGTTCCTGTGAGTCACGCCGGCGCCGGCGAAGTCGCGGGCGAAGTGCTAGTTTATAATATTAGTAGAATTAATATAATACTTATGCAAAAGTAACTATGTCTGTCCATTCGTTGTTACGCCTTAACGGATTTGGATGGACATGGACTGATCATGACTTGTATTAGAACATATGATATTTTTTATCCCGATAATACGTTGCTGTGGAATAATTTCCGACGCGGGCCAGTCTACGTTTATATACGAAAAACTAGTTTACTTTAAAAGATTCTGAACAAGAATACAACGCCAATGTTGTTTTCAAGACTATATCAGTACGGATTATTTAACTATGAATATCCAGTTTGCTTTCACGCAAGAAAAAGTGTCATAAAGACGAAATACTAAAGATAATTATCGCTAGGTACAAAAGCCCACGTACACACAATTTGGACGGCGATGACGCAAATTATTTGCGTGCCATTTCTCCTTGGCACGCGATTTCTTTCAGTATTTTCAGCAAACTGGGAGCATATACTTGTGTTGTCATCGAAGGTCGGATTACAGTGAGAAGTGTTTATAAAGGAGAAAGGTAACGTTAAGATTTTAATTTATTAAATGTTTACTTTACCACGTAAACTGAGTAATCCCTTTTAGCGATAAGACTGTCCAATGTGTCAACCTATTTACAATTTTAATATCAATAATCATCATCATCATCATCATTTCAGCCGTAAGACGTCCACTGCTGGACTTAGGCCTCCCCCAATTTGGGGGGCTTTGCCATAATCGCCACGCTTGGCAGGCGGGTTGGCGATCGCAGTATGGTGGTAAAATGCATAGAGAACGCTGCTGCCCATTCTCTAGTAAGTCCCTTAGTCGCCTTTTACGACACCCACGGGATGAAATGGGGTGGTGTTATTCTTTACGTCCGGCACCACACGGTACCAATAATACGCCTAGCCTTTTCCCAATTATGTTTGGGTCGGTTTCCAGTCTAACCAGATGCAGCTGAGGACCAGTATTTTGCATAGAGCGACTGCCTATCTGACCTCCCCAACCCAGTCACTGGGTGATACCATACCACTTAGTAAGGCTGGTTGTCTGACTTTTGGGATGCTGCCGACATGTAATGACCGTCAACGGTCATCAAATGGCAATCGGGACCAACGGCTTAACATGCTTTCCGAGGTTCGGAGAAGTTTCGGTATGCAAATATGGTCACCCATCCATGGACCGACCCCAGCAAACGTAGCTTAACCGGATGGATCGACCCGTGTTATAACTTCCAATAAGACACGAGCTCCTCTAGAATAACTTACAATCAAATATCAAATAGATAATTTATTCAAATTTGCACCATATGGATTGAAGATAAGTATCAATCCTACATTCATATCTTGAATTCATATGGTGTAAGTATATAAAAAAGAGTATTCTATACTTAAAAGTGAAGCGAATTCATCATAAATAATGCCGTAATTTAAATAATATATTCTGGTGTAGAACTCTCAAAATATTAGAGTGTTTTTCCGTAGGTAATATAATGTTTACCTTATGTAAGTATATGTTCAACATTTTATTTCCCGCTATGCACATAGTACGTACTAATATTGTCTTTAAAAGGTAAGTAAGCACGAATATAGAAACGATAATCTTATGCTAATTTAAATTCCAATAACAAATTTTGATGATAATTTCTATCTGTCAAATTGTAAAGAAATAAGTGTTTTGTTTCATACAAGATTCTTTATAAAGCACGTACTTAATTGCGTATATTTTGTTGTTTTCCTTCATTAATCTAACTTCCTTATGTCTAAGAGTAACATCGCACAATCTTCCCTAAGCATCTAAACTATAACATTTAATTGTAGACACGTACTTATCTACTTCCATTTTTAGGATTCCGTACCTTATAGGTGCCAAAGACCCTATATTACTACGGCTCCATTGTACGTCCGTCTGTCACAGGGACTATCTTTTGACGCGTAAGAGGTAAACACAACTCAGGTCAAACTTTCACAGAGTGTAATATTATGGCCACTGAATGACAGGGGAAAGCCATACAAGAAATTGGTTTTTGTTACAAAATATGATTATTAAAAAAATATAAATATGTATTACCGAAACGTTTACAAATTATAATGCCATTTCTTCCCGTGGGTGTCATAAAAGGCGACTAAGGGACTTAGGAGTAGAGATATTGAGCAGCAGCGTTCTCTATGCATTTTACCACCATACTGCGACCGCCAACCCGCCCGCCAAGCGTGGCGATTATGGATAACCCCCCCAAATTGGGTGAGGCCTATGTCCAGCAGTGGACGTCATTGATGCTAAAAAGATGATGATGACTTATTTAATACTAGCTTTTGCCCGCGGCTTCGCCCGCGTGGATGTCGGAAATTAATGCAAGAGGACGTACTACCGCGATAAGAATGTGTTATTCCAGGTTATATAGGTAATATAGACTCTGTGTGCTATTTTCGACCCAGATCCATTCAGCCATATTTGCGTGATTGAGAAACAAACACCCAATCATACATATTTTCACATTTATAATATTATTAGTAGTAGGATTATAACTCATATTACTTAGGATTCATAGTTTATGAGAACATCACGAGTGTTGGTGTTTTTAAAATAAAAGTAATAGTATTCAGAGTAAGAAGACTGTGACATAGGGCTTGGTTTAGTTGAATATAAGTCTTCCTGGTTTTTCTTAACGCTCCTATTTTACCTATACAGACACTCAATCATTTACCAGACACCGAACATAATTATAGGAATAGTACTTTTGCCAGTGGCTTGGCCCGTATAGCTGTCGGAAAATATCACCCGGGAACCTACTACCGGGATAAAGTAGGTATCCTATCTGTTACGTATCCATGATATAATACCTATATCTTTGTGCCAAATTCGATCTAAATCCGTTTGGCCGTCTTTGCATCATTGAGAAACAAACATCCAAAAATCTAAACATCTAAGCCATTTCGCGGTCTCTTACTTGGAATAATACTATTAGGTTTATTTTGAGTATAATGAACACACATGATATTTGCAATTACTATGAAGCCAAAGTAATATGAATTACAATCCTACTTATCCTGTACTACCCGGCCCCTGCCAACGCGCTCTGCGCCCACTTTTTAAATCTTTAATATCTTCTAAGATATTCATTTAAATTACATGCTGTAAAGGGCCATATTGATCTATATTAAATGCACAATGTATTTAAGGTACTTAATTGGATAAGGATTAATGCTGTATTGCTTAAAATCGCTTCGTAAATAAGCCCTTATTTCTCGTAAAAAGTAAAAGATAAAAAATGGTTATTGTGGGTTATCCCTATGAGATAGACATATACCATTGAGGACATTTTTGTAGGCCTTTTTCAGGTGTACAATACTGTAGTACATTATTTTGATCTATTTCGTACGATTCAGCCAGGGTTTTTCGAATTTTGAGACGTATGTCAGCGTAGTTTTCGAAGATAGTTATTTTTTTTCTAAAATAAAAGAATCTTTCTAAAATAAAAATAGCCTAAAGTACTCCTTGTACTCACACATCAGCTATCTGCTAGTGAAAGTCCCGTCAAAATCGGTCCAGCCATTTCAGAGATTAGCGGGAACGAACAGACAGACAGACAGACAGACAAAAATTGTAAAAAATGTTGTTTTGGTATATGTATCGTGTATACATCCATATACACTTAGTAAAAAGTGGTTATCTTAATATTAAAAACAGACACTCCAATTTTATTTATTTGTATAGATTGTACGATGGTGCAGAACCCTACGTGTGCGAGTCCGAATCGCACTTGGGTAGTTTTTTGCTTACTGTCGGAAATTCGGAATCAGGTGTATGACGTAACCGGTACCGCTGCGAATCACGTTTCGGTTCGTTTCTTTTCATCAGTGCACTATCCGTGAACGTCAGTGGCATACGTCACTGAAACAACAATCCAATAAACTGGTTGATTCTCACCAATCTAGAAATGGGTACAGCAGGTTTTGGTAAGGAAAGGAAAGTACCTACAGCTTTTACACGGTCAAATGAAATTAGCGACTGAACCTTCGTAGACGTGATGGGTCTAAACATAATTAATGAAAAAACATGTATTAGTAAGGATAACGTTCTTTTTAGAGTCAAGAGCCGAAGTTAGTTAAACATTATCAGTTTTTAGGGTTCCGTTGCCAAATGGCAAAAAACGGAACCCTTATAGATTCGCCATGTCTGTCTGTCTGTCTGTCTGTCTGTCTGTCTGTCTGTCCGAGTATGTCACAGCCACTTTTCTCCGAAACTATAAGAGCTGTGCTATTGAAACTTGGTAAGTGGATGTATTCAGTGAACCGCATTAAGATTTTCACACAAAAATAGAAAAAAAGCAATAATATTTGGGGTTCCCCATACATAGAATTGAAACTCAAAAATTTTTTTTTCATCAAACTCATACGTGTGGGGTATCTATGGATAGGTCTTCAAAAATGATATTGAGGTTTCTAATATCATTTTTTTTTTAAACAATAATATTTGGGGTTCCCCATACATAGAACTGAAACACAAAAAAAAAATTTAATCAAACCCTTACGTGTGGGGTATCTATGGATAGGTCTTTAAAAATGAAATTGAGGTTTCTAATATCATTTTTTTCTAAACTGAATAGTTTGCGCGAGAGACACTTCCAAAGTGGTAAAATGTGTGTCCCCCCCCCCGTAACTTCTAAAATAAGGGAATGATAAAACTAAAAAAAATATATGATGTACATTACCATGAAAACTACCAACGAAAATTGGTTTGAACGAGATCTAGTAAGTAGTTTTTTTTTAATACGTCATAAATCGTAAACCACAATTTACCTTTCATTCAGTCAACTCAAATATAAAAATTAAAAAAAAAACATTTAATTTCATAAACGATGATGACGAATGATGATGATGATGACCTGCAGGTTTGTACGGAACCCTCGGTGCGCGAGTCCGACTCGCACTTGGCCGGTTTTTTTACATGTAAACTTCAGAGACGTAATGGCTACGATGATGATTTCTAAACACAATAAAACCAAAAAATCTAAAATAACAAACGTTTTGTTTTTATTGTATTTGTGTTTAGAATATCGATACCCTGGTGTTTTTGATAGGTAATTTATTTGAACCTGTATCCAGGATGGCAGGGAAAGTGCAATACCTACGCGGTACCTTTATATCTATACTAATATTATAATCCTGAAGAGTTTGTTTGTTTAGTTGGTTGAACGCGGTAATCTCAGGAACTACTGGTCCGAATTGAAAAATTCTTTTATTATGCAGTTATGATTATTAAATAAAATTACGAAAACCGACGAGGCCTTTGCTTTTCCGAAAAAAAAAAATTAGTCTAGGAATTTCCCGCGTTTTTGTTTTCTTCAAATACATAAACGTTAAGTTTATTTTAATTTATTTTTAATTGTCATTATTTTTAATAAATGCTTATCTCATATTATTATTGTGTTAATTTTTTCGCAAATGGTACGAAAAGTAGAGTATTATCCTCGGTGATAAAGCTGTCTTAGTCTTGGGTGAACTTAAATCCCTCGCTACACTCAGGACTCGTCTTAAATCCCTCGCTTCGCTCGTGATTTAAGTTTTTAACACCCTCGCTACGCTCGGGAGAAACCTCGAGTCCTTCGTAACGCTCGCGATTTAAATCGTCACCCGCGACAGAAGACACTGCTTTATCCCCTTGGTTAATAATCTACTATTTGTGTTTGGTAGCCTATTTATTGACAAAGGCTATAATAACATCACGCTACGATTAAAAGGAGCGGAGCAGCAACGAAAAATGGTCGAAAATTAGCAGGCAATTCAATGCGACGGTAAGGGTCAGGGGAGCAAAATTTGACGCGGGCGAAGTCGCGGGCATAAGCTAGTTTTTAATAATCGACGAAAACGTTCCATTCAGGGGTTCAGAATCATGTAGTGAACCCATGGTAACAAGTCAGGCATCCAGTACCATGCCACCATGTAAACTTAGGTTGATAGAATTCTTGTTTTTCTGTTAGGTATATGTCGGTCGGTTTCCCCTTCTCCACAGTGGAATATATTTAAATATATTCATACATAGATATCCTACTGCAAATTTTCTGTCGTTATTCCCTTTGCAAATCTCAGGCCGTTGCCAAATGTTGAAAAAACGTTCGTCTGCGAAACAAACCAACAATACAAAGACAAACAAGTAATTATTAACAGACGTTAATGGATTTTGCAACGGCAGTTTTGTGATGGAAAACTTCGTTCTTAATATAAAGACGACGCCTATTCTATCCGATTAGCAAATATTTTGAACCGAAACGCGTGAAAATTTTTACAAAACCGTTTGATGTGACGAACACACATCAGAGCTTCAGACTGACATACCCAGGCTGGATATGTACCTAAGTATACTATGTTAATTTCTATAGTTACAAAAAACGTATGTTGAATACGTCACTACCAATATGGTACCTACATAAATTTACGTAGCACCATTTCCAACTTGTGGATAAGCCATATAGGAAATTACCTATAACTACTTAAAAATAACCAAATATAAAGAGGATGAGAACGGAAAGAAAAGTGTGTATGACATGAAAAGATAAGACGTAAGAACATGGATGGCTAATTATGAAAAGCGTCAGTCGAAAGAAAATATTTTGGATGAAAGATGGCGGAACCAGTGGCGGGACACAAAGAACTGAAATCTAACTAAACTATGAAATCGGCTGGACGAGAGTTGCCAAAAATCGAGCTGAATGGCTTGCAATTGGAGGGGACCAGCTCTAGCAGTGGGCAGTGCACTGCTGAACATAGGCTTCTCCAATTATATGCCATTCAGCTCGATAGGATGTACCCTGATGATGGACGAAAAAGTCGAGATGCGTAGAATCCAAAAACTAGATATAACTCAATAACTAGGGCAGGAAAGAGAAACAATTACTAATGATACAAAAAATATATGCGCATTGTTAACCTTAATCATTTGACTCACTGCAGATCCACGAAAAGCGTGTATTTATTAAAAGTTAATTAGCTAACAACGATATAGCACTAACGTCTAAAGCTTAAAATTTGATTGTCTCCTCCGCATTTTGCATCTCCGATGTAAGGTCATCTTTTCAATTTATGTTTATACAAACATTATCAGTATTATTTAGTTTCCAGTTGTACATTGTTTGGAGGTTAACGACGTTATCCTTATGTATAGAGCTAAACGTATTTATTTTTTGTCGTCTTCAATACCTACAGCAATCAGCATTGGAGGATTGTTTGTGAATAGAGTTTCGATTTTATTGATTTATACCCTTTTAAAATTAGTTGTTTAAAGATAATTTGTCATTTAAATTGATTTACGACATACCTACCTAATACGAATTAAAAAAATACACGTATAAAATGCACGTCGTACTTAATGAAATGGGTGTGTGTTATATGCAAACTGAACCCACGATTCCAGCACATGATTCTAGACACCCTAGAGAATAAACTTTTTATCGGTTATTAAAAAAAAATCTGCAGTTTCATAGAAAAGTGCAATATCTACGCGGTCAAAATATATGAGCAAGTAATTTTTTTTTAAATAACTGACTAAGAATTTCAAAGCAAGGGGGTTCAGAATCATGTAGGTGTAGTCTGTGCGTCGATGTCTGCCACTCTGTATAGTGTAGTATCGCTACGACTTCACCATGTAGGCTTATTCCCGTATGGCCCATAAGCCCGCGATTTTTCCCCAATGATTGAGCTGTAGTCTATCAAAGACTTGAAGTCAATGAAGCGAATAATATAGTCGGAGCCTTAAAAACTGTTCGATGATCACCTGATGCACCCAGCTGCCGCAGAGCGTGAATGTTGTTTTTTTACCAAACGTAACGAACCAATGACTGCATGATTCTAAAATTAGCGACAAATTGAACCTTCGATGGAACTTTATGAATGACGGATCAATAACAACTTGCCTTTGTATTTTTAGCTCGAAGTAATTGACTCAATTGCAACTGCAATTGCTTGACAGTTAGTGCACAATGAGTTTTAGAAAAGTTGACTACGCTCTAGGTATATTACATCGTTCGCACATATACAAGCAACAAGAATAATGTACCTGCCTAAGATTTTGTAATGCTTTTCTTGATTTTATGTGTCCATGGAGTTTCTTGCAAGTTCTTCTCTCCATAGAGGTCTACGTTCTAGAATGGGTAACTAGTTTCAATTTTCTGTCGAACTGACCGACTCTTGGTGGCCGAGGTAGTGGCGGCCCAGTGGTATCTTAATCAACATATAACCTGACACTGATCCAAACGCCTCCTGCCTGAGGCGCTACGCGGGGCTCGTACGGTCCATGGCCCTTTACGGGGCACCGGTGTGGGCGCCCTCATTGAGGCTGCGCCCAGCGCGCCGGTTGAGCGCGTCCCTGAAGGTCAAAGCCATCCGACTAGTCCGAGGATACCGCACAGGCTCTTGTGAGCCGGCGAGCCTCTTTGACGGATTGCTGCCATGGGAGCTGACACAAAAGTCCTCGCACATATGTGGGAGTGGCGCAAGGAGGCAAAACGCCGGGTCGAAACTCCGCTGTCGGGAGAAATCACGGCACGGCGGGTAGAGCACCGGTGGGGTCTCATGGCGACATGGCGAGTGTGATTGTCGCAACCCAGTGCTGGGCATGCCACTATTGCGACGGTAATTCCCCTCTTTGAGGAGTAGCTAGAGAGGCGCCACGGCATCCTCACCTTCCGCCTTACGCAGGTCCTCACCGGAAAAGGCTGTTTCGGGAGGTTCCTGTTCCGAATAAGACGAGATGAAACGCCCGGGTGTTTCCACTGTGTGGATCGCCTGGAGGACACGATGGAGCATCCGGTGGAGGTCTGCCCTGCCTGGGCGGAATACCGCCGTGTCCTCGTGGTGGCGATCGGCGGTGGCGACATCTCACGTCCGGCCTTAGTGCAGGCCATGGTTCGGAGTAAGAGGGCATGGGAAGCCATCACCTCCTTCTGCGAAGCAGTAATGCTCGCGAAGGAGGAAGGGGAGCGCGTGAGAGAGAGGGGCAGTCTCAGCACCCTCACGCCCCTAGCCGCAGGAGGAGACACCCCAGGCGTCGGGAGTCCATTGCGGACTCCCGACCACCGAATGCGCGGGCTTGCTGGCAGCGATCAATGGGTAGCTCACCGCCTGGTAAGGAACAGGCCCGTGTCGACGGCGCGTTGTGTTCTACGCACGCCACAAAGAGATGTTAACAGAACTGAGGGGGTCGCTAGGACCGATGGCTGCCAGGGTCGCGAGATTTGTTCGAAAGAGTTACCGTGGCTCTGGCATAGGCAACTGAAAGAATACGAGTGGGTTTTAGTCAGTAATGCTTTTACTGACTTTTACCGAGACGTTATTTGATAATTAAAAAGCCTGACAATGATCTTTTAAAAAAATATGAATTTTGCGGGCTACTTTGGGCGGTTTCCCCTTTTAAAATATGAAATGTATCTACATTAATAATGCAAAAAAATATGAACATACCTGTAAGTCACTTTCAAAAGTTCGATATGCCATATTTACGCCCAGGTAATGTACACAGGTACATTTTGAATTAAGTGGTAACAAAACACTAAAACCTTTTATCATTATTGTTTTTTTGGCGTTCAACAAAAATGTTCTATCGATACGATTAAGGGGTGTGGTCCACCTAATTCGTACCAAATTGAAAAGTATATGTAAACAAAACTTTGAGAAAAATACGGTGCGGCTGTACATAAATGAATGTTGGAATATCACAAAAATAGCCATGAACCAAAATAATAACTGTCTAGTCTTATTCTTTTCAGAAATAGCTTTCAGACGTGTACCTACGAAATGTTAATGAAGACAAGCAAAATGTTACATTTTGATATTTTTCTTTTCCAAAATCCAGCGGATTTTTTCTTTTACTCACGGTACTACGAGTATATAGCACAGTTTTATATAATTAGATGCTAGTGATTATCTATATATATAAAAATGAATCCCTATTTCCCTTGGTCACGGCATCACGCGTGAACGGCTGGACCGATTTCACTTTTTTTTCTTTTGTTGTGTTTGTAATTGTCAGGAGAAGGTTCTTATGAAAGAAAAAAAATAAAAAAATGCGCGTTAAGGACAATGTAAACTTTTTTAATGTAACATTATGACATTTGATATAGAATTGACAGAATGCGTGCTCAAATATCATCAAAGAGACAGGACAACGTCTGTCGGGTCAGCTAGTTATAGGTAAAGGAGAACAGGTATCAGGTGGCAGGGTCGCGGATCCCTGCAGGGGTCACCGATTTGTTCGTAAGAGTTACCGTGGGCTTCACACAGGCAACTGAAGGAACACGGGTGAGTTTCATTCAGTAAAAGCCTGACACGCGTTCCCGCTCTGCCCAGAACGGGAGACGTAATTTGATGAAGTCCCACCCAAAAAAAATCGGTAATGGTGTCGTAAAACTTCTGTGCTGGTCAGGGTATCCCGGTATTGTTGAGAACTGGAAACATTGGTCTTAGTGCGAGACCGGTACCAGGGTAGTACTAGTAGTCTAGTACCTACTATTGGTATTTCTAATCAGTATCAGTACTGTACCGGTACCAAACAAATATTTCCGTAATAAAAGTAAAAAAGCGATATATTTAGTAACTTTATTTCAGAGAATTAAATTATCCAGATTTGTGTTAGGTAGTAAACTACAATGCAACAAATAAAAAAACGAAATAATTAGACACGTGGAGTTCCAGTGTCTAGTAAAAGGACCGTCTAACTGGTCTGCTTTACTTTTGGTCTATACGAGGTTCCTTGTAAAAATATGAGATTAAAGGTTCGCGCCGGGTAATTGAATTTGATTCCGGTACTTGTTTGGTCAAGTACCGGTCCCCGGCTGGAACCGCTATCCAGTACCGAATGGCAATAACCGCAACTGCTTTTGGTGCCGGTCCCATGTCCCTGCATTGGTTGGTACGTCTAATAAAAGCAACCTTCCCCTAGGACCTGTAGGGATAGGTGCGCTAACGATCGAATAAATAAAAGAGATACCTTTTTGCACACGTGATGTCGTGCGCTTATAGATCTCTAAGCTGATCCTCTAATAATACTTATATATCTTTTAAATTTGAAAATAGTGTTTATTTCACAAATGTCATCAACTTATAAAAATAGTTGCGTTGTCTTTACAGTATGTACGCACTACAGGGCATTCAAGTTAATTCAAAGTTACACAGCATTGCTCAACGTTATGTTAGGTGTAAATAAAATTAGCAGTTTTTCATCAAGTTAAACAGCCTATTTTTAACTCTTTCACATAATCATGCACATGGCTAGTACGAGCGATTATTTCGTATGACGTTGATGCGCCATTGGCGTAAGTTGTAATGCCAACGTATGAATAAATGAGTCAGCGTAGACGCATGCTGCGCGGGTTGCATGCTAATTGCAAACAAATGTAATATTAGGTATTTTTAAACGATACAATCATCGCTTTTTATGGCGGCGACAAGATTAGGGGCTGTAGTACATCCACATAATACCGCATATCAGAAACGTCTGGTCATATTTAAGGGTGTGGTACAGACCATCAAATTGAACAATTTTCTCCTTGGTACCAACTCCGTTATCTCAAAAAAGTTATCTGCTGTCCCATACAAAACTTCAGTACGTAGATACTCGATCTAAATATGATACAGTGCAGTGACATCGACATACAAACAGAAACCATGAATTCTGCTTAAGATTCTAATCTAAACCGAGCGTACAAATAGTTCGTCTGGTATAGAAAAAATATTTGTTGTTTCATAGTAAAGTGCAATACTACGCGCTCAAAATAGATGGCACAGCATTTTTATTAACCCACGTCATGCCATTCAACGCAGGTGAATTCAGAATCATGGAATGAATCCGTGGTATCGGGTTAATTGTCGATGTCCCTTTTTTTGTGGGTGGAAAATCATCGAATGACGTCTCCCGCTCTGGGTGGACCGGAAGGGCGTGTCAGACTTTTACTGACTAAAACCCAACCGTGTTCCCTCAGTTGCCTATACGCCAGGGTCACGGTAACTCTTTCGAACAAATCTCGCAAACCTGGCAGGATTTTTTTTTCGCTTTTGGCAACCCTGACAGGTTGTCGATGTCCCTAGGACCCTGTATATGGGACGGCTAATTATTTGGTTTGCACCACACCCTTTTTGACCACACCTTCCTAAGACACGCTCTGTGTATAGACGAGACGTGACCACACTGAAGGAACTAGATAAAAAATGCTACGATTCAAACGTTTTATAACACACATGTAAATGAACATAGCGCCACGTTCTTTTCTTTTATGCGATAAGCTAAACTTCCCATAAAGTCACGAATGGCTATAATGATAGGATTTAATAGTAATAAATAACAGTGTATGATTATTATAATAACAGATAACTAGGCAACGTATCGTAGTACTTGACTAAGAAAATAAGAGTCTGAGTATTGCGTGGGAAAACAAGAATTTTAAAGTTCCACAAACAACAACTTTAAAATGAATCCTTTTTCTTCTTGGGTCTTTATTCAAAGGAACTTAGTTGCTTACACACTGACAGACATTTCACTTAACTGCAGGGAAATCTGGCGTAGAAGAGCAGCGATGAATAATAGTATAACTAGCTAGTTACAGACCCCAGATTTGACATATTTAAAATTGATTATATAGCAAGCAAGAATCTTGTTCTTGTCCGTGAACAAAAACAGCGTGGGGAATCTAGCCATTAGTAAAATGTTAACAATAATGTTAACAAAAGATCGTGTCGAAACCGGCATATCCTAGAACCAAAAATTCGAAGACATGTGAAATCTACCAACACGCACTAGGCCCGCGTGGTGGATTACAGCCCACTCCTTACCAAGAGGAGGCCTGTGTCCCAGCAGTGGGACCATTATAGGCTGATTATGCTAAAACATTAACATCGAAAATATGTCTTGAGCAGTATTCAAACCATCCTGTATGGCCTTGCCCTACAATGACACGGTAAAAGAACTTGCATTATATAGAAAACAATACAATACAATGTAATGTTTAAATGTCTACGTGCCATAGAAAGAAGTACGATGAGAGCAAAAAGAAAACATCGGATAAAAGACGAAGAAATTAGACCAGTGACGACAGTGGTTGACATCACACGGAAAGCCGGAAAACTCAGCAAACGGGTAACAGCTTGGTACCCCAGAAATGACAACATAAAAGGAATATGAATAGAAAAGCAGCGAAAAGGCTGAAAACTAGGGACTCTAATAGCAGTCGGTAGGAAAAAAGTAGAAGGAAATGGAGGAGGCCTTTGCCTGTGGGTACACAGACTAAGACAGCCGGCTACTAATAATTGTATAGCTGTAGCTTAAGTTTCAAATAGTCTAAATAAATAGCTTTTATTATTTTTGTTATACAATACAATGTCCCTTATCTATCACCAAAATGCTTCATTAAAATTCTTCAACGCAGGATCAATAAACAGTTGATTTATAAAGACACGCCGATTTAAATCAACCATGGCTATCGACAACTGAAATCAGTATGAACGGATTTAGATTCGGTCAAGATCACTAACACTATGTATAATCACAATACATATATAGTAGGTATGTAAGAATATGAATGTCAAATTGCATTCCTAGCGAATGAAGTACCTTTTTTTATTTATTCAAAGTCGGATAAACAATAACATACATAAATTCTGCCAAACTGAAGTACACTTTGTCGAAAGTTGTTATGATCTAACAATGTATTATAAATTTTGACATTTTGAGAATGAATGTGCTAGTATAACTTAATTATGTTAAGTTATCTGCTAAGCCTTTTTCTAATTACGTTGGGGTCAGTTTCTAGTTTTACCGGATGCAGCTGAATTCCAGTATTTTACGTGGAGAGACTGCCTATCTGACCTCCACAGCCCAGTTCCAGGGTAACGCGATACCGCTTAGTAAGACTGGTAGACAGATTTTCGGTCTTCCGACTACCTGATAAAGAAGGGTAAGCCCGGTGAAGATTCATAACGCCTGAATTACACGGTTCACTTACACTCATAAATTAAAAAAAGTTAAAAATTGTATACTTTAAAGATATACAAACCCTGCGGTTATACGATTAGGCTATTATGAATATAAGAATCACATTAGTTAATGGTTTCCTGCAATGACCACACAATAGGTCATCTTAATAATGAGCTGAGACCGTTTCAGTACTGAAACGTCACAAGCAGTAAATTAAGTGCTGACAGAATATACTTATTGACTAGGACTTGGAGTTATAATGATGAATGAAGATATTAGCCTCACAATTTGCCTGCATTGGTCATTCTCCTTTAAGGCTCCCCCAAACAGACGCGACACGACAGCGTGAGTTGACGCGACTCTCGTAGAACAATTTATATGAAAACTTCATGGTAATTGTTCTACAAATGTCGCGAGGCGAATATTTTCTATTTTCAAATTTTCTTCCGGTTTTTACATTTTTCAGGCCAGTATTAGTCCACCCGGTCTGGTCACATAATGTTTAATATTTAGCAATTAATTTTAATTATTTTTTACTAACACTAGTTTGTAAGCTCGCATCGTACTAACAAATATGGATGTAATCGCAAGATAAATCTGAAATAAATTAATTATTATTATTTTTGTTAACATATCTCGGGACTCTAGGATCCCGGTCTTTTGGAAGGCGTACGAGGGCCGAAGCCAACTCGCAGAGGCCCCTTAGACAATTTTAAATGATGAGGGGGCACCAACCGACGATTATCCCTGTATGCACTATGCAAGTGCATCCAAAGACAATCCCCGGTTGGAGCAGAACTATTACAGAATATGGAAACAGAGCAAATTAGGCTATAGGTTTGGATGGCTATAGTGGATTGGTAACCGCAACTATGGAGGGACTATGGCCCCTGCCTAATCAATGTTTTGTATACACGGATAAAATGGCAGGGGGTGACTTGCACACTCAATAATGGACCCCCGGGAAACGTCGCTAGCACATAGTGACGTAGCGACAAGGGGGCAACACTTCCTGAGGTGCTTGAGAAGTGGAGAGGTATTCCACGGCTTTCAGAACAATCCCAGAGCCCGGAAGATGGTCAAGATCCCTACGAGCACTTACTGGAATACTTCCTTTCCCCGAGCACGTTTGCTCTTGCGAATCTCCACTCAAGCCAGCCAATAAAGGCAAGAATGAGGCGGGAGCTCTGAACCTCATCAGTGTTCACTCCAGCCGGCCAATAAAGGCAAGCCAGAGATGAGGAACAAGAATTCTCCCAGGAGATAGGGTCCGTGGGGTCGCTTTATTATTATTAGGTTTTAAGTTGATTAGAATATGATTCGCGATCCTAAAAATAAGGCTTTGCAGATTTATAATAATTTAAATCATCAACAGAACCCCTTTTGTTACGTTAGAACCTTAGAGGGACTCATGATTGTAATTATTTAAATACATACATGTTACGTTCATGAAAGATATTTTTCAACATACAGTCTGAACCTGCAAATTACAAGTAACGCATGAAATTTTGAATTTCACAAGCTACCCTGAAACTTTAAATTATTTTATGTTATGTTATATAAATGGGATTTCAAATTATCTTTACATATATTTGTAAAAAGGAAGTGAAATGTAAAAACATCGCTTCCTCTGAACAATTTTCTAGTTTTTTTTTAGTAATGCACCACATTTTCATCACTTTAGTCATGAATGATTTTCTAATTTTTCTTAATACGTCCACACCAGTGGTAACAGCCGACTTACGAGCTACAAGATCGTGGGTTCGAACGCGAACAGGCGCTTTACTATATGTCAATTATTTCATCAACACTGCTCCCAAAAAAGTGCAGGATAACATCGTGAGGAAACCGGCATGTCCCAGAACGCAAAATTCGAAGGCATGTGACAGCTGCCAACTCACACTAAGCCTCCGTGGTGTATTACGGATTTACAGGCTACTCTCTCTCAGAGGAGGCCTGTGTCCCAGCAGTGTAAACATAGGCTGATTATGCACAGGCTATACTAAAAACAGCGCCAGATTTAGACTTGCGCGGCCCATAGGCAGAGCATGTGGCCCTCAACTCGTTTGTGGTTAAGTGTTGAAAGAAGAAAGCAACTAAATAAATTGGCTAACACAAAATGTTTTGTTTCTACTGAGCCTTTATTGATTTAATTTAATTTAATATTTTTATTTGTGGTGTGGTAGCGGCCCTCTTGTGGTAGCGGCCCATAGGCAACTGCCTATGTTGCCTGTGCATAAATCCGGCACTGACTAAAAATCAATTTGTCTGTGTGTAGAAACATTGTAAGAGCATTCGCTTATATTTAGAGTCATTAATTAGTACTGCCCAAGTTAGGAAATGTCGGGAAGGTGCTAAAAGAAAAGTAAAGAACAATACCGAGCCACTAACAAAACCACAGGCCAAGTGCTAATTATACAGAAGCACCGGGGATTCTCAACAAATACAACTCGACGACACGGACCAAAAGGCTTGGTCCCTCGCGCCGTTGTTTAAAATAAATTGAATGTAGCAAAAAACGTGGACGTTGCAGTTGCACGTATTTTTTTTTTTTTGTTGACAATTACAGGAATACAGCCTACAACCTATAGAGCCTCCTTTATTACGATACCTTTTTCGGTTCACAGCCAATCTTATATAATTTGTCTTTAATAAGGTGCATCAAAAAAATGTAATACGCAAATTGCACAATGCCTAACATACCTGTAGGTATAATTACATAAAAAATGCCATTATGTATGGCATATTATTATTCTGATGAAGTTTTCCTACATTAAACTAAACCAAGATTTTGTCAAAGCAACCAAACGTGCCAATTTTCATTCTGATCTGCTAAACAAAGTGACCTTCATTGTGTGGAAAATTCAATACACTGAAAATACAAACAGCAGCATCTTTGTTTTATAATAAAAATAATACCAGTCTTTCATTGTCCCTCTGCAAAAGCCTCTTCTTATCCTCTCATCCTCTTCTGATAGGATAAAAAGTATACAATGTCCTTATCCAGGTCATGGTTTACCTAAATGCCAAATACGTTCAGCCGTTTTAGCGTGAAAGCGTCACAAACAAAAAAAATCTTTAATATTTAGATAATTAGAATTAACATCTACAGAAAAAGCTTTTACTCTATCTACTTATTTATAACTTGATGCAGAATTGGATACATTTAAAGTGTAATTTCAACGTAAGAAATAGGAGATAACTAGATAGAAAAACCACTTTTATGAAGACAGACAAACTTGGAAAATGTTATAATAGTTAATTTTATGGGAAAATATAAGAATAATATACTTTTATGAGGCTCATTTATGCGTTGAAATGCACCCAAGTCATTAATATACGGCGTTATATGCCTCTAAATGTATTTAATGGCTGTAGAAGTGTAGACGCATTTTTAAAAACCACTTAATCTCAACAATTTTATTGATATCGGCGACACTAGCTATAAATCTAATTAACATTATCATACAAGTTAAACCATACAAGTTTAGAGGGTTTTAAAGATATATAAATACGAAAGTATATATATATGGCAAGATACGTGAATTTTACGCCTTGTTTACTGCACTTCATCGCTCGTAAGTAGACCTTGAATTTGGAGGCCTGGATGTTAGTCAAAGAACAAGTCTGAGCACCATAGATTGAGACGGGAAGGAATAGAAAAGGGGGCGCACGGGCTCGCGAGAAAAAAAGAAGCAAGATATTGGTAATTATATGGTAAATAGTAAGATATAACTGGTGAAGGTGAGATATTGTGTTTTATATTGCAATTTTGAACTTCTTGTGTACCGCCTATTACATTTTTTACGGTTAGACTCCAATCTAACAGGAAAACACGGTCGGGATTCAACTCGACCTCAACTAAGCTGGAAAAAGGCTAGGCAGATTTATATGTCGGACGTAATGAATAGCACCACCCCATTTCTTCCCGTGGATGTCGTAAGAAGCGACTAAGGGGCTTATAAATAAATAAAAAGGCAGATTTATATGTGATGGGGGCGAGCCTATTGCCATCAACCAGGTACAAATCTAGACTCCGGGCTGCCATTGAGAAATTCGCGATAGAAAAACCCTAGAACACTTTGCCAGCCCAGCGGTCTACTAATAATATGTTCTTTTAATCGATATCACAATTATTTTATTAACATACGCGTGTGACTAATATATTTTTGTATAAACTACGTAGTCATACTTACATGCGGTAAGTATAAAAATGTACAGGTAATCGCAATAACTGAACTATGCAATAACACTCTTGTATAACATTGAACAATTAATACGATTTTGCTTTAAGAATTGATGTTGATTGATAATAATAATTTTAATTGGTTTTTACCTACGTAAATGGCCTACGTTTGCGTAGCCTTCGAGGATTTAGAAAATTGTTTAGACCTAGACTGAGATTTTAGGTAAATACTTATTGGCTTGTGGCTGAATAATTACAGCCACAGGGGCCATCGAAGGTTAAGCTACGCTTGCCGCGGTCGGTTGGTGGATGGGTGAGCATTCATTGCATATCGAGACCCGTCCTCGAATAGCACGTTAAGCCGTTGGCTGTCACTAGTAGATCTTTGACAGTCTCTACGGGTATTCATAACCTCAACAGTCTGAAACCCAGTCTTACCAAGGGATATCGTTTTACTCAGTAATTGGGTTGTGGAGGTCAGATAGGCAGTCGCTCCATGTGAAATAATAGCATTTAGTCGCATCCGGTTTAAGCGGAAGCTAACCCCTTTTTTTGGGGTGGGAAATCATAAAATGACCTCTCCCGCTCTCGGTAGAGCGAGTCAGACTTTTGCTGACTAAAACCCACCCGTGTTCCTTCAGTTGCCCATATGCCAGGGCCACGGTATCTCATTCGAACATATCTCGCCACCCTGGCAGGACATATCGAGACCCTTCCGTCCTCGAAAAGCACGTTAAGCCGTTGGCTGTCATTAGTAGATCTTTGGCAGTCTTTACAGGTATTCAGAAGTCCAACAGTCTTACCAAGGGATATCGTGTTACCCAGTAATTGGGTTGTGGAGGTCAGATAAGTAGTCGCTCCATGTGAAATAATGGTATTCAGCTGTATCCGGTTAGACTGGAAGCCGACCATTTTGTCTTTCCCAATTTCTTGGGAAAAGGATAGGCAGATTGATATTGACTTATGTGAGTTATCTCTATAAATGCTAATGTAATAAACCAGTCTGTAAAACTCCAGAAACATTAGATTTTTATGGCTTGTTGTTTTTTGTTATTTCAGAGTTGGCTCTGGTAAAACTTCATGATCACTCTTAATGCCCTCCCTGAAAGATATTGCCAATGAAATCAAAACACATAGGTACAATCTAATAGATTTCTTACCAGCCAGCTTTAAAATTTTCTGACGAATACAATGTGTATGGAAGACGACAATAAATAAAAAAATACTGGCAATTAGATCACAAGAGCATTTTAGAACTATCGAATGAATCAAAATTCAAAAAGTGTTTTTTTTTTTCGATCAATTTAAATAATAGTGATGGGCCGAGTATCGGTTTTCCTGATCAGCCGTCTTGCTACATAGTGACTCAACTATTTTATTTTTATTGTTATTTTGTATGCAGACTGAGAACGTCATGAGACATCTCATGATGTTCTTTTACGCAGTTTAATTTAGTGCCATATTGTCGTCCCCACCTAGTTTTAGTGCCGAAATGCAGCCCGAAACTGCAACATCTGCAACCAATTCCTAAATTAGATTAGGTACCTATATATGAAACACCCATTGATGGTTCTCAAGTATTCAATTTATTACGATACCGCACAAAAAGCGTAATCAATTGCCAGCTAAGAGCGATTTCGTTTCGAAAATCTATTACAGGTGTTGCTAAAAGATGCTAAGTACTTCAGATAAATGAGTAATACTCAAAAAAGATTGTTGCCCTTGTCCACTTTACGAGCGAAGCATGTTTAGCATAAAAATGTGCGTTTCCAAAATGCTTGATTTTAGATTTTTTTCCTTGTTGAGACAACAACGCACCCAAAAATTTCCTGTTTGACTACACTATTGGTATTTGTCTCAATCGCAACGACAAGTCATGTTTCCCGAAAACTATTTGCGTGCTGAATTGATATTTGAGATTTTTTCTTAAGTCTATTGTCCCTCATTAGCGAGACTAATTGGAAAATGCTTCATTAAAATACGTTTAGTGGACAGCCTATGTAAAATGTAAATGATGATCAAGCAGTAAATGTATATTCATAGGAAGACGTGTCTATACGTAGTATGACGTATCAATTTGTTCCAAATGCCACAGTTTAGAATTATAGAACTCAACAGACCTATAAAAAGTACTCAAACCATAGTCCAACCAATACACATTTAAATATAGAATCTATAAGTGACCTTGGGTTGGTTATCGAAGGCGTTCACGAGTCACGACGCATAGAAAGTTCAAATGATCATTCGAACTGGTAATGGAATCCAGAATTTAACTGCTGAGTTCGTTTTAAACTGAGAACACTATTGGAATAAGTAAATTTGTCGTGTGCGCCTACGCAGAGCAGTCTGACCTTCCTGCGTGGTGAGATGTCATCGTTTTATGGTCCTCCGACTCGTAATAAACGGAACACGTAACGTTACTTAACGTTGATAAACGGTAGTTCACCAAATGTACGATACTTTGACATCCCAAGAGAAATGTCAAGGTCAGAGTCTGAGCTACACCAGCATTTTTATTTTGGTATCGGTATCGATCATTTGACGTACAGTGAAGTACGGTCACTCACTGCGCTTGCACCGCGGTGCACCAATTAGGCTTTTGTAAAGTTAGATTGAAGGATAGCCATGAATGTTCATTAGGTGTGGTTTTATGCCGAACACGTGTATTCTATAGCTAACTAATGATCCTGAACGAATACCTAATTGACACGTGCAGGCTAATTTTAAGGTTGTCTATATTTAATTAACTTTAGAACACAGTAATTACGATAATAGGAATAATTTAAGTACAAGTTGTTATTCCGACTGAATGAATAACAAAAAAAGAAAACAAAGAAATCACGACAGTATTCAGTGTCATCTTGTATTTATTTCTAATACGTGAAAGTTATGCCCCAGATGGAGACTTTTTAAAGTATAGTTTCTGTCACCTAGATAAATAAGAGTTTATAAACGCCTGTTCAATGTAACAAAAATGTATTTGCAGAAATAGCCAATAAAGCCCGTTCGGGGAAGCAAACCTTAACACATAATAAGGAAAAGCCTAGGGCAATTTAGGAATAGTCACATGTCCCATGTCTGACGTAATATTATTAGTAAAACAAACAATAAACATAACATTGAAACCCTCAGAACGGCCTTTCTTTTGGCGTACCTTACACTCTACAATCTGAATCTGAATCATTTTGAGGGTCATTGCTTACTAAGTTCTCAAAAATTATCTGCTCAGCAACGTAAATAACGCAATGGATGTTGTTGAACTGTCAAACTTAAAGTAATTCCTACAGTTACTGTGTTACGCAATTACCGCATATGATACCAACGAGATTAATCCCTAAATAAGCACATTGTATGACGACCTGACCTGACCCATTATTTGCATAGACGCACGTACATACCTACGTATTGGAGCACAGACAAGAGTCAATCCAAGTGGAAGATTACGTCGCTACAATTATGCTATCACAACATGAAACCTTATTAGATATTCCGACTAAGCATTAGACGTCACGCGAAGTAGAAGAACAGTAATATATATAATATAATATAATATATCTTAGGACAACCAACACACCGTTATCTGATCCCAAACTAGGCAGAGCCTGTACTATTAATGGCAACCAGACAACTGATAAATTTACTTATATAATATTAAATACATACATATTACAGATAAATTACACCCAGACACGGAACAAATGATTGTGCTCATCACACAAAGATTTGTCCTGGGTGGGAATCGAACCCACGACCTCAGTCTTAGCAGTCAGGGTCACTAACCACTAGACTAACAGGCCAGTCCAACAGTTTTTGTGAGACAAAACAGTGTTTATGGAAAGTTTGGGCTAATGATTTAAATTGTAGAGGTAAAGCTTAATTTCCTTTTAAACTATTGACATACAAACGCCTTTACAAGTGTTTGTAAACATATAAGTACGACAAACTACATCTATACAAATATTGGAAAAAGATGTGATAGTTTACCGTTTCTCATGAGCTAGGGAGACGTAGAGACAGTAATTCAAATTCTGTAATGACTGTACTTGACAATTATGTGTATTCAAACTAGTGTATATGTTTTTTCGCTAATAAAGCATTAATTAGACGGACTGTAAATTTCCGGCATAAAAGTCGTTTGAGGCGAATCGATACTTTTAAATAATATAATATTTTCTAAACGCGACTCGCACGAAGTTAATTTACTTGTGGGCGAATCGACATTTCCAGAATCCAGAAACAAGTATTAGGCATGAGTGTACTTCTCCTTGACTTTTCGTTGTTTCCTATCAAGGAAACGTTAACGTTAGTTTTATTCAAAACGAGCCAATTGTCTTATACGAATTTCTGGAATTGTCTTATAAATTTACTTCGTGCGAGGCGCCTATTGAAAATATTATATTTTTTTAAAGTGACGGTAGCTAATCAATATTAGCCGCAGTAATCGGGTAAAACTACCGCGATGTGACCGTGGAGGAAAGCACGTTAAGCCGTTGGTCCCGGCTGTCATTCGTAAATCTTTGACAGTATTACGGGTCGTCAGGATCCCGAAAGTCTGAGAACCAGTCTTACCAAGAGGTATCGCACTACCCAGAAACTGGGTTGTCCTTGTGGAGGTCAGATAGGCAGTCGCTCCATGTAAAAATAAGGTATTCAGCTGCAACCGGTTAGGCTAGAAGCCGACCCCAACATACTTGGGAAAAGGCTAAGCAGATGAAGACGATTAGCTCCATTCGTGCGACCAAATTCGTGCGAGTCGACTAATAAGGGAAATTTTCATTAATTTTCACTATAGGCATCCCTATTTGAATAGGCTGCAAAATATTTACATATAACTTGACCCTGTCTCGATGCCATGCCGGTAGCGGTGCGTCCATTTTTTTTAACTTTGTAAGTTATGAGTTCCGATTTATTTAAAAAAGGAAATTATACGCTAGTACTTATATAAATGAAAGTAAAAAATAAACACATTTTTAAGCCGTGTCTACGAAGTTGAAATAGGTAAACATATAGACATTTCAGTTGGACGGACTTTCAGTTTCGGGTGCTGCATTTTACGAAAAGTCGTTCTGTCGAATAAATACAGATTGGCAAAGAGCGAATTTTTTGCTGGGCAAAATTCACAGAAGGGTAAATATGCCAAGATCCTTACATTACTCTAATGGTTTAAATAATGTTTCCTTATTAGTAAAGTCATGTTCCGTCAATTTAAATTTGTTGTGTGCGAAATATAAAAAGGTGAGTATTTACCTTGTAGAGAGCCGAAACCTAATGTGCAAAACCAAAATATAAAATTATACGTGTGCGGACCAATATTTTTGTGATCTTGAAAGATCGATGACTGTGCATACTTGGATGAAAGGATGCTGCTTCATTTCACTGCTACTTTACTTTATTTAAATAACCGACTTCCATATTTTCGTTTTTTGAAACCGACTTCTGACATTTAAGTTATTTTTCATTTAGTTTGTTTTAAATAAACTTTTATTTTTCGCCCTACATAAATTTGTATATCTCCACTTGCTAAGTAAACAGAAAATTAGTAAAATATCATCTACATACACTAAGTGGAAAAAATACGAATGATTTAAGCTAACTCAAAAAACACTAACCAAACTTGATCAAATTTATATGGAAACACTCGGTAAGTATACCACCTACCCATTCAAACATTTTTTTTTTTAAATATGTTCTAAAATGACGGAAAACATTCAAAAAAGGAACAGCTGAATTGAGAAAAACACCTTTTTTGAAGTCGTTTAAAAAGGAACAACCTTTTTTATAGTTTTCGAGTTTCCTGCCAATGATTTTTAGTTTTTAACCGACTTCAAAAAGGAGGAGGTTATCTATTCGGATGTTTATATTTATTTTTATTTTTTTTATGTATGTTCGGCCATAACTCCGTCATATACCTATAGACGGATTTGCAAAATTCTTTTTTTGTTTGAAAGGAGTTTATTTCGAAATGGTCCCATATAAATTACATATAGATCTGATGATGAGTTCCAGAGATAGACACCGGAACTCTTTAAAAAATGACAGCAAATCAATAGCGATTTCTGCTATCGCATAAATATGCATTGTTTGTTTGGAATTAGTGCGGGGTGGATACCACAACTAAAAATTTAAAAATAAAAACTTTTTTACAAAAAAAAACAACCGACTTCCTTAAAAAAACACTACAAATTGAAAAATAACTTTAATTTCGGAAGTCGGTGGCAAAAAAACCATAAATACAGATCCTAAGACACCGACTTCCGAAATTAAAATTATTTTTCAATTTGTAGTGTTTTTTTAAGGAAGTCGGTTGTTTTTTTTTGTAAAAAAGTTTTTTAATAAAATAGACCTCCTTGCCAATTCATTTCGAACAGAAAACAAAACTAACTCCTACGGGTTACCAGAGTTAGTTTTTGTTTCGGTTTAATGAACTATGAAAATAGTATTGTAACGTATGACGTAGATACGTAATAAATAAGTAGGTGGAAACCACAAAACAGCTCGTGCTACAATCCTACATTGTACCTACTACACCTTTTGTTTCTATAATTTTTCATGCAATGAAATAGTAATATTTATGAATAACTATATTCAGGAGTCCTATCAACAAAACAAAAATATTTTAAATACAATTCTTTGATTTGTAAGCTGTGGAGGACTGAAGACCTCGTACTCATGGGTATTAGATACTTCATGGCAATTTAAACACTAGGCTATCTAATCGTGAAGGTTTAAAAATAATAGGATAAACTGTTTAATAAATAAACTATTAAAAAAATCCTAATAGGTTTGTATTTTGGTCGTTTTGGGCAAATTGATCGTAATTATCTAATTGACCGACCAATTCATTCACACATCACTGTTGAGGATCTCTAAACTTTGTTCCTCTGCATGCGTACCTTGACCACCGTAGAAAGGGGTTTTGTTGACGGAAGAATAGACAAAATTACAGATTGTAGAAAGATTAAAGACAGAATTAAAGATTGTAGAAAGATTTGTACTGTTTTATGCTGGCGTAGCATGACAGTTCTATCTCTGTTCTACTAAGAACAGACAAAGTTCTTTCTATGGTGGTCATGCTACGCGTGCTGGTACATCTTACATCTTTTCTTCAATGATAGGGCCTTGTGGCTAAGTTATAACAGTCTCACGGTTCGATCGATCAGATTAAGCTGCTCTTGTTAGTCCGTGTATGGTCGTCCATCTGTACATACCAAAACCCCTACGCGCCTCGGGAAGCACGTTAAGCCGTTGGTCCCAGCGGTCATTTACCACCCATCCAGTAGAGACCTCCCCGACCCAGTGGTTGTGAAGGTCAGATAGGCAGTCGCTCCATGTAAAATACTGGTAAGCAGTTAGGGGTTGGCCCCAACGTAGTTGGAAAGGCTAGCCAGATGATATTAGGGCAGCCTTTCCCAAAGTGGGCGATAACGCCCCCCTTGTGGGCGCTGCAGGCCTAAAGCGGGGGTGGTAAGAGACCCAGAAAAGACTGTGTAGGGTAAGTAGACTCTACACAACGCCCCCATTTTTTTTTCTGGGTCTCTTACCACCCCCTTTAGGCCTGCAGCGCCCACAATGGGGGCGTTATCGCCCACTTTGGGAAAGGCTGTGTTAGGGGAATGTGCCTAGGTTATAGTTTAAATATTTTCTCTTTCATTAATTCCTCTTACCCCCAGCAATATGAACTGCTTCTGAGTGTCTAATGTTTAAAAGAGATGCTGATTGTAGTATAACCAGAGTGAGGACTGCTCTCTCTTGGTCTTTCCTGACTTTTCCAGTAACAATTACTTTGAGTTGCTAGTCTGCTGGTTGTAAAGGGCACCTTTATCCTGCACTAATAATAAAACTGAAGCTTGTTTGTTTGAACACGCTTATCTCTGAAACTTCCATTAGATTTATCCATATGGTAATCCATTTCTTGAGGAAGGCTATTTAAGACAACGCTGCGAACCTTAGGAACCGAATTAAAAGAAACAATCTGAAAGACCGCTAAGCGAAAACGAAATATGGCAAGCAATGCGATACGACGCTGTGGGTCGGGGAATTAGAATTTTCATGCGGATGAACTTGTGGGCAGGTCCAGAAGCTAGCAAATGAAATAAACTTTTAATTGACTAACGAAAGGTCAGGTGCGTAGTTCTCGAAACCACTGTGTGTGTATGACCAATTGTATGAACCTAAACGAGGCAAAAGGAGTGTGTAGAGATCGTAGTAGGTGGCGTTCCGTGGTTTCTGCCTACCCCCATGGGAAAAAGGCGTGAGATGTGGTGGTGGTGTTATATATGTATGTATATATGTTGACTAATGTCTATCCTCATTAGACAGTGAATTTCTTTGGAAAAAATCGTGACATCGTTGTAGGGTCTATTTTCCGTCCTGCAGCCATAACTTTTGGTCTTGATTTAGAAGATTAGAAGAAACAATCTGTCATTTTGAGAAAGGCTGTTTATAAAACCAGGTTCATAACAAAGACAGCCTTTTCTCTTTTTTTAGAACTTAGAAGTTTTACTGCCAAACATTAATATAAAAAATAACTTGTTTGTCTTACAAATGAAAGTTGAAAGCTCTACGGGGGCACAGCTCTATTTTAGTTGTTAGATTCTTAATTTAACCGAATAACGGTCGCGAAACTTAAGAATTTAGTATTTATAGTATATGGTAAAATATAAATATTTAATTAAAAATCAATTTAATTATTTTTAAACAAATGTTTCACTTAGAAACCAGTATAAATTCTTTAAGTAACGGTGTAGGTACCAATTCCTATTTTTCTGTAAATAAATTAATAGAATAGAATTTAGTACCGCTACACGTAAATAATTAAAATATTAGGTATGTTAAGTGGTTCAAGATTGTGGAGAGATGAATTGAATTAATATATTATGTTAGTTTAATTATGTTAATTTACTATGTCAAAGATTTAAATAATTAAAGTACCTACATGTGTTCTCTTCCGATCAGCCTATTCATCTAGTCTTTCCATTTTCTACGTCAAAATGAAGAACTAAGAGTTTTGTTAAATATAAACTACGTATGCATTACCAACCCACGCTGGGCCTGCATGGTGAATTACGGCCCAGTGTCCCAGCAATGGGCTGTTTATGATGCATGGAGGTAGCTAAAATTATTGCAAATAGTACATTACATAGTACTTAACTTTTATGCAAGGTGTAAAATCTAAGACTTGGTCCCTCCATCTTGACGAGCACTAATTATTGTTTATATTTACACCCTACGTTAAGCAAGTAAGTACTCTACATCAGGATGTCGGTGTTTATTATGAAAAGAAAATTCTATCAATATTATCATATTGTTGTCATTGTTTACTCGTAATCTCGAATACGCTTCCAATGAACTGTAAAAACCTTCCGAATATTTAGGTTACATTTTGAATAATTATGTATATTTCGGCGCGTAGAGCAATTTGTTACGAACTTTATATAAAAATATCAATTAATAATATAGTAAATATAAATGATTTGCTATTTTATATATTGCAAAGGAAAATGCCTTCGCGGAATGTCCTGACATTAACTAATATGAAAATTATGCTAACTTCAAGCAGCTTCACAAGACATTTTACATTATAGTTATGGACAATGTCTTAAAACTTGTTGGTAAATGAAATTACGACAGCGAATAAAAATAAAATTGTATTTAGTTACATAGGTCATAGTCAACATTATTTTTAGAAAATAAACCCTTGCAATTTTATTTTAGAGTTGCTATTTCTGTTTAAAACACACATTTCACATAATGGCCACATTTCATATTTGTAAACAAGCCGTTTGATTTCATTCAGCAACCGATGACTAATTTAATTCGAGAATTTTATTTCAGAATTAAAGTTCAATCGAAATGCACGTATATTACAATTTATGAAAAAAATATTGAATAATATTACCAATAAAGTTTTATTGAAAATATTTATTACTGGCAGTGTTCTCATAAATACATATAGATTTATTTAACCAACTATAACAGTTCGATATTTGAAAAACAACAAAGGCAGACAATATTTTAAAAAGCGAAGCTTCCATCGGTAGAGATGGTCATACGCAGCCAGCTTGCATCGGCTATGTCAACGCGCCTCCCGAACGCGGTATATAAACACGGCCATTATCAAACTACCACCAATACATTGCCGACCGTCACAGCGACCGCACATTTAAAATAAATAACTTGGAGCTTTTAAAAATAAAGTTGTGTCAGTGATTACATCGTCCCTTCAACAATTTTACAGGACCTAAATTCATGTGAGTATACAAGCATAGTGTTAAGAAAACTTGTGAACTTAGGGATTCAGAATTTTGAAAAGTGTTAAAGCCTTTATTTAGGTTCGTCTCCTTATATTTAGCTGAACTTCAAAATCTTGAATGTTTATTCAACTTCTAAAACGAAAATATTTATCTAAGCAAATTCTCTACCGTACAGCCAAACAAACCTTTGTCGCAGCACTCTCTAATTCGAACGCATAAAATTACACTGATCTAGTTCAAATAGAGTAATGCTGGCATTAACAATAACCTGTTTACGCAGTAAATAGATCGAGTAAAGCAGTTGACGCTAGGATGTATCAAATAAATGTTGGTTATGGGACAGGACAAAGCACCATACAAATCCCCCTTTGCACTGGCTAGCCAGTTAGTTGACTATCCGTACTAAAAGTGTGTTTAAAAGAAACTATATACGTCGCATTTTGAAACCAAATATTTCCACTAACAATAGCACTTAACGTCTGTTTGTAATACCTTGCGCTAGTTCGAGCAATCAGTTCAAATTGATCAGTTGCATTCTATGTACTAAGTGACTATATTCTATGTACTATAGTGCACTGTATTCTAGCGCAGCGCAGGTTGTAACCTGTCCAGACAATAAATAAAACAAGTAGCGCAATTCACGCTAGGATGACCAGGATTATTCCCAGTGGCGGGACAAGACAGGCTTGCGATGCGCATGCGATGGATGCACCGACGTACTGTCGCCGGAGATGGCCGATTTGCGGTTACGCTGTTATGCTTTAACGATCGCCATTTATTTGTTTACAAATTATAGCCTCGTATATGCTGGGGTTTTATAACACTTGAAGGTTTCTTAAATATTTTAAGTTTATTTAAGAGGAATGTTTGGAACAAATTGATGGTCCGGGAAAATGTACTTCGCGTCTTGAAATTGTCTCGTCTCATCCCAATTTGCGTACCTAACATAAAAACAGATGTTTTCAAAGAGAATTATTTAGTTAGAAATTCGTAATTAATTTCCTGAGAGAAACTAAACGAATGTTAAAACACGAAGCGTCAGTTCAGGCGAGACTAACGCGTGGAGAATCGATTTCAGGCCTATGTGCAGGCTTCAGGTTACGCCTGAAACATTCGCATTCGCACCTTTTCTAGTTAGTCGCCGACAAGTAACATTGTGTATTAATTAGGCGTTTAGTTTTATTAACATTACTTTTTACTGTTCGTGTTTAGACGTTTGAAATCACCTATTAGTGCTAAATATAAACACGTAAGTAGTGGAACTATACCTGTATTTTTATGAGAAATTAAATATTGATTAATTTGCGCCGCAGTGATAGCCGTTTTGTTTTTTTGGTATAGAAATAAAACCCAATGACTCATAGTGATGCCAATGTAAAATTATAGACAATTCTTTTTTTTTCTGTATCTTCGGCAAACTTCAATTAAAGGCGAGATTAAACTGTGCATTTAAATTCGCAAAAACCATAAAAGCGAACCATAAAGTTGATGAACAATTTAAGGAATTACAGCAACGAAATCAGTAATTTGCCACAGATGGTCGTGAGTAGCTAATGACCCCGCTAGCTGACTGGAGCGAAACAAAACTACGATAAAAACATCTCACCAATAAAACCTACCGCTCGTCGAGCTATCGCGGACAAGCAGAAAAAATCAAATTGTTTCCATGACTCACCCCGGGCGAGTGCAAACTAACTTTAGATCAGTAAAAAATAATTAAAATGACACGATGGTATTCATTAACTTGTAACTAATAAAAAACAGCATAAACTGCGCACAATACAACTGGCGTGCGTATATGGCATTGTATTTAAAATTGCCGTTTTACACGTTTTTTATGTCTTTGCTGGCATTACACGGGCCCAATTTTCTACCCAACTAACTCCGCATATATTAGCTTAAACACCTATGTTAGGTACTAGGCTTGTGTTAAATAGACGATAAAAATGGCAAGCGCCTTCATTCATAGAGAACAATTCAGAAATTATAGTTAACAATAGGCGATAAAGCCGTGGATACACGAATGACATGAATAGTTAGCAAAACTATCACATCCGCGCTCCATAAATCCAGCATGGCGTCAGTTTGCATACGCTCCTGCGACCCAGTGTGACGCAAGCACCAATATGATTTGCGCAGTACATTTCCATGGAAGACATCGGCCATAAACCATTGTAATACATTACACTTTAATGGAAATATCCGCAGAAGCTCTTTGTTACCCTACTTGTACAGAAACAGTCGGTCTATGCAAAAAGCGTTGTGACCAGTAAGGTACTCTACCCAAGGTAACCAGTCACGTCAATTATACAGCATAATGATAAACATTTCCACGGATCATGGGTATTTAGCCACCACAATGCTCTGAGGCAGCATACGTAATTATTTTGGACAGGCAAGGCCAATCTTGAGACTTATGCATAAACATAAAAAAGACGACAACATTCATGGTTCAGATAAAGAACTGTGATCTTCACGGTTGCGAGGACATCTTAGAGGAAGACGATTTAAAAAAAAAACTTGATAAGTAAATTAAAAAAAGTTATAAAAGAAAAAAGCTCAATTCAATTGGATACGGCATCTATTATTGTGTCAGTAGTGTTTCCACTAAATCGATTTGATAAAATAAATGCAATCATTTACATAATGTAACATTAAATAATTAAGAAGCGTTACATAACGCGTGTATGTCCGACAAACCGACAAAAATGTCATGTTACATAGACAGGGTTCAAGATAAGTCACCGGTTAAGTGTTTGCAGTCGAAATGAGAAGATTTTGTTGACATTTCACACTTACTCGAACCGGAGTGTGCCGTTAGTCAAACTCAGTTCTTCCGCTGGCATTGACCTATGCTGCTCTTGTACTGCACTGTCCACCGACTATTTACCGTTCATCTAATAGTTCACCTTTTTGCTTCTTCCAACATTCGAACACAAGTTCAAATTCCGAAACGGTCAGAATGTGGCCTCAGTTAAAATACTCAATTGTTTTTCTGATGTTACCACATCGATTTCGAAACAACACATCTAATACATTAAACTTAAAACGTTAAAAATATAACTGTGGCTATAAAACGGCAATAAAAAATACGATATCTATTTAATAGTCTCAAGGTATCATTAGACCTTTGAGCTTGACTTTAATCTATTAGAAGATAAATAAAAATCATTTAACCTTAACTAATAAAATAGGCAGGTAACTTAATCACATAACTACTTACTTAATTATTTTTTGTAAATAAATAATTAGTAATAAATAACAAATCTTGTTAGCAGACTTAATCTTTTATGCAGAAGGTAATCATTTGATAATGCAGTATTATATTAAAATATATTATACACATAATATTAAAATTCCAAGCGGTATTTGTCGTAAAATAGAAGCAATTCACTTCAGAACAAAAAGTGCACCCAGTATTGCACACGATAAAATTGCACTACATTTCATCAAAATTCTAATCGTCCGCATTACTAGCTATAAACAGCACAAAAACCTTAAAATTAGATAGTTTTCGTTTATTTTCGAAACTACGTTGCTAAATTTAATTAATTGAGTGAAAACTTGACATCCTTACGTTCATTAAATCATGATTCAATCTTTTAGCAAATCTTTTGACATTTATATTAAATGTAAATACGGTATCTAACATTTATATTTAGTCAAGCAATCCAACAAACTGTACATGAATTGCACCATAGGGTTCGCTTGGCTTTGCAGCTCAACAATCCATCATAAGCCATTGTCACATCGGCGTATTTGATTTATGCGAGTGAGATGTTATTGTGGACCGGATAGGGTCGATCTGTGCTGGTACTCCCAATATGTCGACAATGAACCGTGGGCCGTGGGTCGTGGTTGCACAACACACACGTACCAATGAGTTTCATAATGCATCGCAGCTTCGCTGACAACCACACAATAAACTTATCCGGCCAATCTAGTACGATTAAAAATTCCTAACAATTGCATAGGTACAGCTATAGAAAGTGGGCTATCAAATAAACTAGGTATGTACTAGACTACTAGACCAGGTCATTTTTTGTAGAAAGCGCGAAACGTGATTCGAAAAAAAATATCGTCTAGGTCGATCAGTTCTCGTTTCGAACCGCGGAGAAACCAAAAAGAAAGATTTGCCTTTTAAGTATACCCATTTATTTTACTACTGTACTCGGGGCATAATAATACTTAACATTTGTGCATAATTTACTAAGAACTGGTGTGTTTTATTTATACTATTGCAACACACACACGGTTAATGGAAATTAATTTCAATACATTTCCCAATAATCACAGTTACCATCTGAAGAATGTTAAACCTGTTTGGGGAATTTAGTAAGCGTAGTGGATAACATCTCGGCATTTTATCGAGAGCCACCTGGACAAGTGTGGCTGGCCCTGCGCGAAGAATGGGACTGCAACATTAACCTTTACTAAAACGTGAACATTACTCAATCCGCCGCAATGGAATATTTCAAAGGACCTAACTAACAGCGGTTGTACTCGAATGATGATACCTTATTATCATTTTATAACTTCAATTCCAATGAATGTTCCGACAATTCTTCAGCTGTAAACTGATAGTTAAAACATAAGCAATCAATGTTATTGTATTGTATCATATGTGGTAACGATATATCCATTTACTATTATAGTTTATATTCGATAATGTAAATTACCTCAGAATACGTGTTCTACATGCCGATACGAGGTGTTGCGAAGATTTTATTGTGACACGTTGATTGGTTGGATCTCACACCGTCCGCGACGCGGTAAACACGTAATTGGATCAACAAATGGTCACGATTCCCGCACATTATGCTGCAACGCTATATGAAAATTACATTTATAACAACGCGTGTACAATTATGCATTAACGCCCTTTGTATTCATAGCCAGTGCTTTTTGTTAAAGATGCTTCTTTAGCAAATGTATGCACTTCTATAAAACTAAATACATAAATACTGCAACTGGTTATTCAACCGTCATTTGAAATAAGTTTCTATGAGGTTTCATTGCAATTTTGATAGAACCATGAATTATTAAGTTAAAACCAAATTCTGCATACAGCCTTCCTTAAAACATACAAAATTTTCCGCAATAAACATTTTTCTAAAGCTACAGGAAGGTCGAGACCTAGAGAATAGCGTCAGGAGAATGAACTTAGATTATTATCACCGGCACAAAACTCATATGATTCACTTGGTAGATAAAGAAAACGGGGTTATTATGGTGTGCCTAAGTAATTACGATGCACATTACTGAGTCCTTGTAACATTTTGATGAAACATCACATCACTGCTCGTAGAAAAGACTACTGATGCAACATATTATAATGTTGATTACTGTACTTTGCAATACACACGATAGATGCACGCATTAAACAATTATTTTAATTTTTGATAGTTTCTTTTTTGTTTCTACTAACCAGCAAGATTCTGAAATAACGTCAATGATTGCACTGACAAAATGACGAGTTTTAGGAAATGTAAAATTGGATTTCAAAGGCAAATAGAAACGAAATAGTCTCGGATCGATTTCTACATTAGGTACGTTATTCAGAGCTGATAATACCAAATGACAAAAGTTAAATTTTTATGTCTGAATGTTTTTATAAAGTTCAAAATAATCAATTTCAATTTTCATCTGTTACGCTCGAATAAGGAGATCAGCGTTAAAATATGTGCATTTCGTAAATAGGCTCGGTCAGGCGTATCATTGTCATTATGTTGTAACTGTGACAAGTTCTGATACAATATAATAAATGGAGTACACAAGGCCTACAGAATTAGGTTAAGCATAGAAAAAGTTAGTACAGATAGCAGAGTAATCGATGCATTGAAGTAACGAAAATGCTACACATGAAAGTCCGTCTCAAAAATAATATAATCGCAATACAAAATGACGCTGTGAAGTTCCCAGGCTGTCAACTACAGCCCATTAAAAGTAACTGCAATCATGTGCATCAATTTGTATTTTTTTTTAACTGTCTGGAGTTGTTGGGAGCATCAAGTCGTGCTATATACTGCGTGCCTACAGGCAGGCAAATTTTTTCATTGCGCCAATG
Organism: Aporophyla nigra; assembly: GCA_947507805.1. Taxonomy (NCBI): domain Eukaryota; kingdom Metazoa; phylum Arthropoda; class Insecta; order Lepidoptera; family Noctuidae; genus Aporophyla; species Aporophyla nigra. The sequence goes on from OX382305.1 coordinate 8,316,526, forward strand.
AACGAGCATGCGCTGGGCTTCAATTGAAAGATTGCCGCGTCGAGTGGGAGGACGACAATCCTTGCCCTCAGCCGCCGAGGATATCCTTCCAGAAAATAACTAAGCGAACAAACGCATACATGAAGCATGTTAACGCTAACTACGATGTGAACGTAATTTACGTCGCTTTGTATGTGTCGCAGCACTAATATGCCTCAGAATTACGTCTAATTCTGTCCCTCTTTGTTTGTTTCAAGGGATTTATACCGATCCCTAAAGAAATCAAAAACGAAATCATGCTGCCGTATTTTACCAATATGATTCAGAGAAACATTACAGATGGTTATATTTTCGATTTGAGTGCCACAAAATTCAAGATGGTCGATAACGATCCGTGTTGCAGTAATAATACTAAATTAAGTGTAATCAGATGCCAAGAGCGCAGGGCTGCAGAGCAACGCCCGCGCAAGGTTCATCAGTTTATTGATCGAACCAGTTTCGTGAAATTGATGCCCGCAACATTTTTTTTTATTTCTGCTTATTTTCAATTTTTGCCTGCAAGGGTTTTATTGTCTCTGTAACATACTCATTACTTTTATTATGAGTTTTCTGCATGTTACTTGATCGCCATTGGATATTACTGAAGCATTTCTGTCATCCTCTTTTTTGAAACTATACTATTAGTAACATAGTCAAAAAGCTCAGTACGTATTCAATGACATTGATAAATGATCAAATTGGCATCGAATTGCAACAGTACCTACCTGAGTTGTGGAGGTCGGATAGGCAGCCACTCGATGTAACTGTTATTCAATTGCTACCCAGTTAAATTGGAACCCGACCCAAAAAATAGTTGGGAAAAGGCTAGGCAGATTGGTTGATTAGATCAAATTATAACTGATAATAATTGACTGTTATGGACTTTCATTTTCATTTTTCAAGCCAAAGGCACCTATAACGATACAACTATTAGCCAAAGGAAGGCTTATAAATATTTTTTAATCATTGAATACACTGGATGACTCCAAGAAACAAAAAGTCACAAACTGATCGTCGTCGTTTATAAAATGAAGTAAGAACAGCACCGCGTAATAACCGGTAACCAAGAACTTATAGAACGGGTTCTCGTTACGTATTGAACTTGACTTGTGCAACTACACTTAAAGATACACCTGAAATGGCCATCTTGACCTGCTATAGATAAAAAAGAAATCGAAACATCGCCGGCTTTGCAATAAATGAAAAACGAAAACTGGAAAACTAACTGGCTGGATCCAAGCTTTCTGGCCCATAGCTATTAACTTTTGCATTTCAGTAATCATAAAAAGAACACGCGAATTCAATAATTAATATATTCACTCGTTTATCCTCACACTAGATGGTCTGTCCAGATGGCGTCTGATAGTTTTAAATGAAACCATTCAAATTCTAGACACTGCAAACCGTGACTGACGGGTAATGCCTAAACAGACTGCAATGTAAATAGCGTGAATTTCCAAGCGAATGTTTTTCAAAAACTATAAATATCAGACTGATACGAGGTCGATTAAAACGTGGGGTGACAAGTGCGTATGCGTGTGAATCATTCATACGATGCCACGTATTGCATTCTAGTTGGCGATTCAATTCAATGAGCCAATTAAAATTCAGATAATGCGTTGCCGACGTCTGGCCGGATCATCCATATTTCTAACGCGCGTTTCGCATCCTGCGTAGTTCTGAGCACGCACTAGGAAGTGTCCATCATGTGCAATACATATATTATAACTAACTAAATATTAAATAGTATTTTGTCTTTCTTTTACGCAATTTCGGGTTATGAAAATTATTTGCAATCAATTCAATTCAAGTACCCAGTCTAAAAAAAGGCGATATAAAGAAAATGCATGTTCAAGTATGTCTATAATGATTGCATGTTGAAGTTAATGGCAGGTAGTATGGTAACTAATACTAGGCTATTTTAAGATCGTTATTCCCATCGCAGGTTGTTATCTATTTGCGGTGCGGCGCCAGACCGCATTCCAGCAGGATCTGGGATAGCGACTTAATGCCCTACCTTCAGCTAGTGCAGGCTAAAAATAGATCCAGCCGGGGTACACGACCTTCCTAGCTAATGGAAAATAGATGAGCCCTCCGGAGGGACTTGCAAAAAATACATCTTTCATTCAATGCGAATACAAGTTACAATGGGAGCAGCAACGGATGTTGATTAACATGAAATAAATTTTATACTGCTATATGAATTCTTTTGTACTAAGTGGAAAATGAACTCATTCCAATCTCTCAATGCTTTTAGTGCGCATGAGAAAGTTCTATCGAAAGTTCTCCATCATATCTTAGCCTATTTTATAAATAGTTTACATCCTACTTATGCACATCGACATTAATTTGAGACGATTCGAAGATAGGTACCCGTTCCCCAGCAGCGTATCGGGCCCTTAGATGATTCAGCCTTAATAGGAAAATTGCTGCGAAACGTCGAAGCCGGCCGGCGCGTAACATTGGCCTTACCGCGCTCACGACTTGCAGACGTGCATTTGAATCCATAATAATCTCTGTCATTATTTCGTCAGACCACTAATTGTACGTTTTCGTCTTTCCAGGATGAAGGTCTTACTATTATGCTTCGCCTTCGCGGCTGTGGCTCTGGCAATGCCAGTAGCCGAGGAGAAGCCTGAAGTCGGTGCACCACCCCCACCTGTTGTGGCCGCTAAATTAGAGGAGGTCGTCAACGATCAACCCGCTCCAGTTGATGAAAAAAAAGCTGAGGAAGTACCCGAGTTGAAGGAACCTGAAAAGCAACCAGAAGCTAAAAGCACACCCGTAGAAGAAATTAAACCCGAGATTAAACCAGAAGTACCTGAAAAGGTCTCTGAAGTTAAAAGCGAAGAAGTTGTATCAGAATCGAAATCGGCGGAACCTGAACCTGAGAAGAAGCCTGAACCCAGCGAGGCTGCGGAGTCTAAACCAGAAGATAAAGTTGCTGAGCCTGAAGCCAAACCAGTCGAGGAACCTAAAGCGGCTGAAGTGCCTGCACTAGTAAATGAGGTACCTAAGGATGCATCTGCCAAATCAGCAGCGCTGCCCGAGGAAAGCATTGATGTAGTTAACGCAGTGAAAAATGACGCTAAAATCGCTGACGATGTCATGATGCCCGACGTTATTATTCCCATCCCACAAAAGAAAATTGACTTGCCTGAGGTTCCTGTCGCTGCAGTTGAATCAAAACCTGAAAAGCCTGAATCGGCCCCCGTAGAAGAGCCCGCTAAATCTGAAGTGAGCAAAGCTGATGAGCCTAAAGCCGAAGTTAAACCTGCAGAACCCGCCTCAGACGCAATTCCTGATGCACCCAAATCAGAAGATACTCCTGCATCCGAAGAAAGCCTGCGCGTAGTCCGCAATACTGTCGATGGTAAACTGGTAGTTCCGGCTGAAGACAAACCTGAACCAACTCCCGAGAGCAAACCTGCGGCTGTTGTAGATAGCAAATCTGAGCCTGAGGTTGAAAACAAACCTGAGCCTTCTACTGAGAGCAAACCTGAGCCTGCTGCTGAGATCAAACCTAAGGCCATTGCGGAGATCAAACCTGAGCCTGCTGTGGAGAAAAATTCTGAGCCCGCTGCCGACAGAAAAGCTGAGCCTGCCGAAGAAACCAAGCCAGAGGCTCAACCTTCTGAAATCGCCAAAGAAGCAGAAAGCCCAGAAGAGGTGAAGAAGGATGAAGCCGAAAAGAAGGAATCTAAATCCAGCGAACCTGCTGCAGCGTCTGAGCCTATTGTAGAACCCGTCCCTAAAGTAGAGGCTGCGCCCGCGGCAGAGGAGCCAAAGGTTGAGGACAAAGAGCCTAAGAAGACAGCTGATGCCGCCCCGACTAAACCTGAAGAAAAACCTCAAAGCGACGCCGCAGCTGGAAACTCAAGCTCGTCGGAGAGCGTGGAGAGCGGAGAATCAAAAGAAAACTCATCCGAAGAGAAGAACCCTTCCTCATCTTAGATAAGTAGTGTGGCGGCGTGCAGCGGCGGGCGTGTGTCGACGACCCTCGACACGCGCCCCCCGCCCCTCCCGCCGGCGGCCCGCCCCGCCGCAGTGCGTGCGTGAGTGCATGCGAGTGACGAGTGAGTGTGACTGAGTGTACACGACGCAACGCGCCGAGTGCGTGAATATCTCCGACTATTCATTAGATCTAGAGACTATTTAAATAGCCGAACCGAAAAATTACCTACGTTGTAATTATTATTTCTCCAAGTAAATTATCGAATTTCCGGTACTATAAGTAATAAAATATGTTTTTATAATTATGAGTATTTTTATTTTTACCTATATGTTTCACCTTGGATTTAAAAAGTGCTTTAGGTCAATTAGCAGGTCAGCAGTAAGACCTGAATTACGAATGAAAATCACCAGCCTAAAATCACCAGCGTCGTTCTGTTGACTAAATATTACTAGTAGTTTAGTCATTGCTAATAACATTCTTAGTTACCCAAGCTGGAAAATCAGCAGATGCAAATAACAAACATTTCAATAATATCAAACAAATAAATTAAATTAAAGCGTTTGTCTGTAATTTCGTAGTAACAGCTTTTTACTAAATGCTTAAGAAACTATAAAAGGTAATTAAAAAAAAAAACATTTTTTTTTTTGATTTTGTATATATATTAGGTTGGGGAAAAAGTCTTTTCGCATTATAGTATGTATGAACTTGTAATAAAATCTCTTTGGCTATACTATTTGTATCTGGCTGGTTTTGGTACCATTGAAAGTTTAAATTTTAAAGAACAATATTCCAAATTCAAATTAGGAAAATGTGTGATTTTCATTTGTTTTTCGTACCGTCAAGATGAGTGAATCTAATGAAGAAATTCGATACATTTTAAAATTTTACTACAAAAAAGGTAAAAAAGCAACGCAAGCCGCGAAAAAAATTTGCGATGTCTATGGACCTAGTGTAGTGTCTGTGAGAGTAGCACCAATTTGGTTTAAGCGTTTTCAATCCGGAAATTTTGATGTCAAAGATGCACGTCGCTCTGGTCGCCCTATTACGGATAAAATGGATGCCATTTTTGAAAAAGTGGAGCAAGATCGGCATACCAGTAGTTACGACGTAGCTGAAGAACTGGAAATTGACCACAAAACAGTTTTGGCGCATTTGAAAAAAACTGGGTACACAAAAAAAGCTCGACATTTGGGTACCTCACGAGCTCACTGAAAGAAACCTAATGAACCGTGTACTCATTTGTGATTCTTTATTACGACGTAATGAAACCGAACCATTTTTGAAGAAGCTGATAACTGGTGATGAAAAGTGGATCACGTATGACAAGAACGTGCGAAAAAGGTCGTGGTCAAAGGCCGGTCAGGCTTCACAGACTGTAGCGAAACCCGGGTTAACTCGCAACAAGGTGATGCTGTGTGTGTGGTGGGATTGGAAGGGCATTATTCATTATGAGCTGTTACCACCAGGCAGGACCATCGATTCTGAACTCTACTGCGAACAACTGATGAGATTAAAGCAAGAAGTTGAGAGAAAGCGGCCGGAATTAATCAACAGAAGGGGTGTGGTTTTTCATCATGATAACGCTAGACCTCACACATCTTTAGCCACCCAACAAAAATTAAGAGAGTTTGGCTGGGAGGTGTTATGCATCCGCCGTATAGTCCTGACCTTGCACCTTCAGATTTCCACCTGTTTCGGTCTCTTCAGAATTCTTTAGGCAGTGTCAGGTTAACATCACGAGAGGACTGCCAAAACCACTTGTCGCGGTATTTTGACCACAAGTCCCAAAATTTCTATAGCAATGGGATCATGTCCCTACCTACAAGATGGCAAAAAGTTATCGAACAAAATGGTACCTACATACTTTAGTTAAATGTAAATAAACTTTATTAAAAAATGTTTTGAATTTGCTTAAAAAATGTGAAGAAACTTTTCCCCCAACCTATTATTTGTCTGCCTGCTTGTTCTAGCTAATCTCTGAAACGGCTTGGCTGATTTTCACAGAACTTTCACTGGCAGATAGATTATGTTATAATGAGTAACATAGGCTTTTTTCCTGGTAGCACGTTCCCGTGGGATAAATTCCGACATCCACGCGGGCGAAACCGTGGTTACAGCTAATAAATAATACGTGGGTAGGTAATATTTTGTTTTTTGCTTAGGAAAATGCAGTTTATTGGTATAAACCAAATCAACACTACCCTGAAGACCTAACTGCCTAGCTGACCTAATTACGGTTACTGAATAGGGCTTAAAACAAGACAAACGTCCATATTGAATACAAATGAAATGTTTATTTATGTAAGTAGATATTATTATAAGACAATATTATTACACGTCAATACTTTTTGGTCAATATTTAAAACTAGATGGCGCCGGCATTCCCTGAAAAGAAACTCCGAAACAAACTCGTCTCTTTATAAATCGAAACGTTATATTATTAGAATTTTATGAGTCTAATAATGCAGGGCCATGTCTGGAAGAGCCTTTTGCTGAAAGAGCCATTGCAGCTTTGATTTGACCTGCCCCAACAGACGGCATATATGTATCCTTAATCGTGTAGCTCAACCCTATTTTAGGGTGTTCAATCAAATCCGTCACAAGACGCCACGCATAATGCTACACATAAGTTAACAATAACCTTTACATACAATAGTTGAACTTGAACTCTATAACTAATACAACTTAAGTTCATATCAGTCTTTAGGCTCTCTTTGAGCAGAATACTAATAATATGGGCATTACGTGCAGTAGGCTGCTAGACAAACTGTGTATGAATTACATATATGAATACGTTATTACAATAATACGACGCATTATTTATTATATGGTCGAACTGTGGTCGAAATTAAACCATAATTCATTAATATTTTAAGTTTGCATTAAATCATATGATATAAAAATATTAGCTTACGGCACTTCTTCTCCATATAAACTTTAACTGTGACAAATTTCATACTCCTCCGTCCGCGTAATTTTCGTAAAAAGCGGTGCGAAGTTTTTGCTTCACGTATTTATTTAGCATAGAAAATTAGCCATTAATACTAAATTAAGTAAATCTATCACTCTATTCTTTCACTGTACCGCAGACATTGTAACATTACGGTCTTCCATTCATCAGCAAACAAATCCGATTCCGGGTTGGTCTCCAAGAGCGTGTTGAGCATGTCAATATTCGGGATGTAGAGCTACATTACGACAAAATGGGACATTAAATATTATTTGCTTTAGAGCAATTCATTACAATGCATGCAGATCCGACGCACTACCCATCACCGTCAATAACTTTACAGGCTGTTGTCATTTTAGCTCCAGTCGCCTAACTTTAAGTGAAGAAACTTAGTAGGGTCCTGTAGGGTACCTAATGGCAGTGGCGGACTAAACCTGTCAGGGACCGGGAGCGTCAAAACTAAATGGGGGCCTTATTTAGTTCTGACGCCCGCAGCCTGCCCAGGAATAAACCTCGAAATATTTAGTACGCAGCAATGAAAAGGTTGGGTTGTCTTCTGCCTATTGATACAGAATTAGGATATACTTTAACGATACAAAAAATCTAGTACATCAGACGAATGGAGGATAGTAGAGCGAGCGAAGCAAACTCGAAATTTTTTTAACCTCACGTAGTTGATTTTTTTTTTATGCAAGAGCCCGCTCGAAAATTTTGCAACCCATCTCGGATAGGTTAGGTTTTCTTTTGACTATTCGTACATAAATAGGATTTCTATATCGACATGCAGATAAATCTGAGAAAAAAGAGAATGCAGGTTGTAAGAGCAAGCGAAACTGGGTCACATATTTTAGCACCCTACGTTTAAATTTAGCCTGCGTAGGGGTCCCTTACTTCAAACTGCTTTCTACTTACTGAGCATATTTTGGTCCTGTTTATTATTTGATTTTATTTTTTCTAGTTTCGAGCCTAGGGCAGATCACACCTGCTTCCTCGCTAAGTCCACCCGTTTCTATTAGGTAATATCTAAACATCCACTTGTATAGGTAGGTATCTGGAATATTATAAAGTCTATGAGATTATGAGTTCGGACGTTTGGTATTCAAACGACGACGACTTAACTTGTTGACAATAAATAGAATGGAATAAATGGAAATAGTTACTTTCAATTATTCCATTCTATTTAAAATCCCTTTTTTAACAGCAGCACATACACGTCGAAAGGATTGTTTGTATATCCAGTATGTTTGTATGTATATCCAGCATTTATTGAGATTATATGACGACACGCAATAGACCAAATATTAAAAAAAAAATTGCAAAAATAATTGAAAGTAACTATTTCCATTTATTCCATTCCATTATTGTCAACAAGTTCAAGTCGTGTTTGAATATCAAACATCCAAACTTATAATCTCACAGACTTTGTAATACGCCCTGGCGCTGGTTGCTGGTTTGGCCAAGACGATCCAACCACCAACCTGCGCCACTAGTACTTGTTTCCTACCCCAAACTTGGAATCTAACGGTATATTCATTTATTAAAAGATGGTCCATGGAATTTCTTGCCCATACTTCTTCAAATGTACTCACTACGCTTTGGAAAGGGCAACTAGCGTCATTTTTCTGATTGGCCGCCTCCTTGGCAAAGCAAAAGTGCTTGTAATCAGTATCATTGAAATAAAAGCCTTGAGTTTGAGTTTATGGAAATACGATAACGGGTAGCTATTCTATTTAACAGAGAACGATACTTAACGTGCCCTTTCCATATTTTTAATATTTATATCACAACATAATAACATGCTACTCATGTTGATACGAGACAATATAATATTTTGTTGATTTATTTATTCCTGGCTTGGCTTTACCTAGACTTCTCCTGATGGAAAGCGAAAAATCAGGTCTATGATGGAACGAGTGTGCCCAGAAGATGTCTCTTCACTCTTGCTTTGAAGGCTGACAGGTTACTGTGGAACGGAATACAGACACAACGGCTTGCTTCGGTCCAGCCTGTCCCTTACTGCCCCTAGCGACGTCTTAAGCCGGGGTCCGTACTCCACAAAAGGTGCCCTTGGCAGGCAGTCAAATCGCTTAGTGAAGTATTAAGTTTTATGCCCTGCCTGAAGCAGAGGTTGTCGGCTAAGCAGCCGAAAACCTAATAGGTTTATGCAAATAAATGATTATGATTTTATAATTATGTTGATCTGCGAGATGCCATTAACAAAAGCACAACGACTCAGATGTTTGTACAGAAAATACTATTACTATTTCGCAGAATGAGAAATATTATCCGATTAATAATTATTATGTGTTTGACATTTTTCGGGAACCTGGGATCCCGAGAAATGACTTTTAGAAGTTTCGAAGGTCGAAACCCACTCGTGGAGGCATTAGACACTTTTGAATAAAATCCAACGATTATACCTGAATACTCTATGCAAGCGCACTTAAGGACAATCTCTGGTTGGTTCAGAACGATTAGAGAATACGGAAACAAAATATATTGGGTTATTCGTCAGGGTGGCTACAGTGGACTGGTTACCTAGTCTACTTGGAATGCGCTCCTTCTGAATATCAGGACCGCAACCACTAGTTCAGCTTTGAAAATGTAAACAAGTGGTTGAAGTGGTGTGGTGAAGGCACGTAAATATATTCGTCAGTAGTTGGCCAAAACATCCCAGCGCTGAATTCATTTTCTCCGCTCCCGATCGTTATTTCTCCCAAAAAAGTTTATTTTGTTTATATGTATGTATCATTTATTATGTGTATTAGTACCAATTTATTCTTGTATTTTATGGTTGTTTCCGACCTATCTATCCTGTATGTCGCACCTGCCATGCTTGTCTCTCCTTCACCCTAAGGTTGACTGGTAGAAAATTCCTCAGGCATTAAGTACGCCTTTATACAGTATTTTTCGACTTGTGGATAAAGTGTTAATAAATAAAATAAAAATATATCATTATTATAAATACCTCGTCAGTCAGCATACGACAGGTAAGGACTCCCAGCGCCCACCAGTCCACAGCATGTCCGTAGGGCTCACGGGACAGGATCTCAGGGGCTGTCAACAATACGTCAAATATGTAAAGGATTTTCTATTTCCCTGGAGATAGTATAAGTACATGGTTTACTAAGCGAGGTCAAATTAAACTAGTGAAACGTCACAGACGCGATGGGTCGATAGGTATTTAAAATTTCACCAGTAAATTTGATTTGACCTTGTTTAGAAAGTTTATACACTTTAAATATTCCTATACCTTAGGTAACCAAACGAAACCACGTAACGTACAAATAAAGCATATAAAAAATGAAACAAATAATTGTCTCAAGCTGTTTCAAAGTCATTCACACTTCTTGTGCTCTACGCGGCAGTCATTCCTCCATTCACGCTTAAATATACAACATTAATTAAAAATATAACTATAATAATTACTTTTCTATGGAAGGAACTCCTTGATGACGTGTAGCACACGAAGTCCTCTCGTCTTTCACTTTGCGAAACAGCACAACACGAATAAAGGGAAACTTTAAAAACGCGCACTTTTACCACAAATCACTACATACATACATTTAACGCTGATCGTGTTCAAAACATCATTCCGTCTCTTTCATCTTCAAACGATTAACAGAAACAGAAAGATGTTTTTATTTAAATTTTATTTTTTAGTCTTGGTTTATACATCTCTTGTAAGGAATAAACTCCTTTCTTTCTATTGCGTTGTCATGAAACAACAAAACTTTGCGTATTATTTGTACTCTGGGAGGACACTGGCTCCTGCATCACAGTTATAACTAGCGCAGAGTCAGAGAATCGTCTCAGTATTTAGACTTACAACTTGTTTTATGTCAATAAATTATATTATTTATGTATTTTAAATTCCTTTAGCGCTGTTTAGTGATTTTCGTTTTTTATTTTGTGTTCAAGTTATATTATATTACTTTGACGCAGCCAGATGCGTCGAAATGCTTGTTAGTTTAATTCGTCAGTTGTGAATTGAATGTAAATTTTTCTTTCATAGTGTGTTTTCAGACTATGATTTTTTAAGGAAACGATTAGAAAACAGTATTATAGAAACGTCTACTACTATCTTCGAACGAAGTTGTAGAATCAATGCGGATATTGATTCTATAACTTCAAAAAGACGAATTACTTACAGCTGGTGTAAAAAAAAAACAAAAATAAATACTTCATCATTTATTCACTTATATATAAATTATATCACAAGACTAAGATTTTAGCTTAATTTTTTTTGAACTTATACATCACAACATATATACTTCCTGTTTCATTTATCATAAACTCTAATATGTAACAGCCGTTATTACACGCATTCGTGAATTTTATAGTTCTAAAACATCTTTTTTTTAAATAAGGCCAAAGCGAGTGCAATGATATAATATTATTTTACAATGTGCTCGACTTACCACATTTACTCTACGAGGCACACCATCAAGGTATCAATAGAATAAAATATATTGTCGTTATCACCAGGGTTTTGTTTGTAAACATTTTGAAATCATTAAAATTTTAAGGTACTCACTGATATGAAAATTACAAATGGATATCATTATAAATAATTGAGTAAAAGATAAATTGTTGCACCTGCATTGTTGATATTTATCATGATTCTTTATCCTTATACAATGTTACCATTATAAAAATATCAACATTACACATAAACAAGATATCTTTTAACGTAATTTGTAAAATATTTAAAAGAATTTGAGTTATAAGATCGTAGAGCATGTACAGCCTCATCTTTGGTGGCGAAACAATTCTGATAAATATTTTGTTATAGGTACAAGTGTGATTAGATAGGTAGGTCTAGAGACGTGATACACTAAAGCTAGAGTCACAAAATGAGGTAGGATAGTAAATCAGAATTAATGGATGGACTCGGTTCAGTCCTCAAGAAAACAAAAAAAAAAAAGAAAACTAAAAGCAATTGACTCTGGCATATAAAAAACATACATATTATAACATTAACTGTTCTAAAGAATAAAGTTATCCTAAAATATGTTCTGTTGCAAAGTCATGGATTCATATGCTTTTGTTTGACGACGCTCTGCGAGTCACGCTACAATAAATTAAGACATTTTGCAGCACGTCGTCAAAGTAACAAGATCGCCATATAAGTATTATAGAACAAGGAGATGATAAAATGACGTTACAATATAAATATGATTATTTACCTCACCGTCACTTAACATTACATGAGACATTCCACGTACGGCTACCCTAACATTTTTACATAATACATGAACAATCACTGATCATCTAGTACATTATGTACCAATAAAATTCTCTCAACAAACCACTTGAACTATTCGAACAACTCCAGTGACGACTACCAATGCTATTTACAATATTTATAATACACATTCATAAAAATTACTGACGATATATAACTACTTAAGTCGTAATATCTATTATAATTATAATATTTCAATCTTCTAGATTCACACACGTAATCAAAATTCAATATATTTTTTTACATTTTTTTAAATATTTCTGGATTATTCTCGGCGATATCACAAAGCGATCATTTAAATATTAGTGAACAGTCAAATTACTACACTAAAAGAGTACAGTGTGACTCAAAGTGTGACTAAACTTAGAAGCGTTAGTAGTCAATAATAAAAACATTTCGTGCCACCTCATAAACAAAAACTCAAGTGTTTTATTATAATTCATAAAAAAAAACTAACTATTACTTACTCAAACGAATTTCTAGGTAACTATGTCTACATCAAACTTCTGTGAATGCTTGAGAAACCATTCTATATATAAAAAAAACCTTAGTAATAAACAACAGACAAATCCAAAGCTTAACTAAACGACGAAATGAATGGACACATCAACCAGCCTTCTGAGTCATAGCTCTGATATTACAACTAAAGTTAAAACTAACGATACAACAGACAAAATCTTCGATTACATAAAAATATTATTAGTTAAATACGACGTCTAGTAGTGGCTCGGCTCATCCCGGCGAGGGTGTGTGAGCGAAACATACGTTTCTTCGATAATTCTGTAACTAAGATTAACGACCTCAACCATTTTAATTTAGAAAAGCTGGAACTCCTAATAGTATACCTACACGAATTTGAAACACAAAAGAGTTTAGTATAAGCTTACAGTCAGTACTAAAGCTGATATAAAAGTTACACAAAACATTGATTGCAACATTAACTACGACACACGTTTGTGCAACAAACAAAGCATAAGTACAATAAATGACACAGAGATATTAGATTCAGATGTTATATATTGTCAAAATGTTAAATACAGTTTCAATGGTTCAATATTAAAACAACTCATTCATATTATGATTATTATATACACATGTCCTTAGTAAAAATAAATCACACATTTCAATTTAAAATCTTTCGTAAAATAATATTTTTCCGCGTTAGGCGATGAAAACGCCATCTACAGGGGAATTTAGTTTACTTCATAAGATTATAAAAAATTGGTGTTAGGTCTCATCGAGGCGTCTGTATCACGCATAGTTGAAGTATAAATTTCTTCGGCGTGGGGTGACGCTGATATTGAACATCGTGGGATACGAGCACAGTGTGCATCACAAGGAGAGTGTGTCCCGTATGAGTTTGCGCACTGTGTTGCCGACGGAAGTGGGCGGCGCGCCCGAAAGGTTGTAGTGGATCTTGAACAGGTAGGGCTGGATGTCTCCGTACGACGTGTCGAAGATGAGGTCGGCATCGGAACGGCTCGGCATCTTGGGCACGTACTCGTGCCGGTTGATGATCTCGGTGATGAAGACGATCTTGTCCTGCAGCATCTCGACGACGTTCTCGTGCTTGCTGTGCATATCGTGCTCGCTGCGCGCCTGCGCCAGCTCGCAGTAGACGGTCCACACCTCCCAGGGCACGCACTCGGGCTGGAACGGCCAGCGCGCGCGGCGCTTCTGGAAGAACTCCAGGGAGATGGAGCCGCGAGGCGGGGCAGAGGAGGCGTCGGCGCCGCGCAAGAGCGACGAGAAGTCCGAGATGTCGCGCCGCACGCTGCGGCCCAGCGCGCCGGACTCGCAGCACACGTACGTGAAGTCGATGAAGTCGCAGTCCACGTCCACGTAGCTCACTGTCCGGATGGAGTAGCTCTCCTCGTTGTTGTACGTGAACTTGCCGCTGGAGCGGTGGAACAGCACCGTGTGGAAGATGCAGGCCACCACCTCGTCCACCTGCCTGCCCTCCATCGACAGCTCGAACGCGATGGTGCGTGCGTTCATGTTGCCGGCGTCAGTGGGCCGACGCAACTGTGCGAATCGCGACTGTCGACATAATCACTCAAACGAGCTTCCCTTACTGACGGCTCCTCTGTGCCAGACGCGCAACGGATACGAAGCGAGCGATGCACTGTGCCATTTTTAAATTATCAAACGAGTCAACTCCCACACTGAAATGGAGAATGACCGTTTTAGTTTGGCGTCTTATTTAAAACTAGATTTACAGCTATTTCTGTTCCTATCACGAAAGCACAACATTGCCCTATGTGCCGTTTTTCATTGAAAGTATCAAGAGGCCGAGTTGCGCATTTCATGAAAACTGAAAATAATAGTATAATCTGACTATGAAACTCACCCATATACTTGAGCGTGCCGCAGAGCGTGGTTGTGCGCGATCCGAGGGAGAGCCACTTAGAGAGTCCAAAGTCGATCAATCGTATGTGATAATCAGAATCGAGAAGAATGTTTTCCGGCTTCAAATCTCTGTATATAACGCCAGCGTTATGAAGAAAATCTGAAAGTGCATAAAACGGAAATTTTATAATAACTCATTATTATGATATTTCATTCCTATATGGCGCAGGAAGAAAAAGGAAGAAGTTGGATGAATTTGGGAGAAAAATTATGTTACAGTAGTTAGTCGACATGTTTTATTAACGATCTAGTGAAATCGACATACTATTTCTTAGCCGTAATACTTTAAACAATAATAAAATTAACATTTTAAGGGATCAGCAGTGGATCCCGCATGCATAAGCAAATTATAGGGAACATGCAATATTTTTATTTTTGTTTTCACTTTAAAGAATTCCATGTAGAATAGACCACAAATATATAAAAAAATTAAAACATTGTAATTTATCGGAAAAAATGCGGTTTCAAATTGACAGTTTAAATTTTCCCGCGAAAACGGACCTATAGTTCCGATGACGTCATTCTTGTCTGTCACTGGCCGTATTTGTTCGTCGGCTTTCATACTTTTGCGTATTTTTTTCGACTTTCGAGATATATTTTGTAAAAATTTAAAATGGACTATCCATCAACATCAGGTGATCATAACAAAACCACTAATAATCCGAAAAAAGCCGCGTTTATTCATGTTTTGTGCCAATGAGTCCGTGACTACTTCAAAAAAGTTTCCAAATAAATTGTTTTTGACGTTCTGACCAAAATTGAGAAAAAAGTGATATCAAGCTGCAAAAAGAAATGACAATTTATTCTCCAAAGACCACTATTCGATGCTGTGAAGAACACTTTGACGTAAGTCATAAGGCGAATATACTTGTTTTATGTCGTGTGTGTTATACGTCACGAATATACCTACTTGTTATAGGAGTATGCTTAGTTAATCTGCTTGTACGTAAAAACACGTTAGTTACCTACCTAATACTTACAAAACTTGTCTATAGTAGATTTTTTATTTTACAGTTTGAGATCGATGTTGATAATTGGTAAAAGTTTAAAATGTCTGGAGGAAACCTTTTTCTGAAAAAAGATCTCATGTCAACACTAACTCTTGGTAAATAAATTCCTGGAGTCTGCTTTGATAATCCCAACTATCATTTTTATTTAAAAAACGCAATTAATATTCCCATAAAATAATATTCACTTTTACAACCATAACCTCAACAAGTCGTCGTAACAGGCGTGACGTCACTAAACGCTGATTGGTGTTTTGAAATACGTTTCGTTTCAAGTAATTTTAATACGTAATTATTGTTAAAAATCAACATTATGTAAAATAAAAACATTGCAGTGGCCCTTCTTTTATACTTTTTTAACATTTGAATCATAAAATTTTCATAAATATTATATTTGCATCTTCCCTATTATAATAGAGTTATAAGAGTTACTAAGAGTAACTAACTTAATTATTTAGTCTTAGTACCTATTGTTTATTTATTTATGTTTATTGAAATTTTCGTCGACCAAAAAGTAAGGCCTTAGGCCCATCTAGTGTACACTTAATTGATTTTGCCCGGACTACAGTTTATGTTTGCCATCAGTTCGTAAATTTGTAAATTCTAATCTGTGGAAAATGTAGTGGGAGTATACTTGTTAAGTTATTTCCGATTATTTTTAATCTACGACTGTCTGTTTTCTCTTATGAAATAAAATAAAACAGGATTTGCCATTTATATCAGATGATGATAAAGAATAAATGAACTCACCAAGGGCAATAGCAATTTCGGCAACAAATATCTTGACGAGTTCTTCAGGTAGCTTGCCGTACTTGTCGAGCAGAGCCAACAGCTCGCCTCCGGGAATGTATTCTGAAACTGTAAATTATCATGATAATACAGGCTCATGTTTACTTTTAACCAACTTAAAAAAACTGGCCAAGTGCGAGTCGGACTCGCGCACCGAGGGTTCCGTACAAACCTGCAGGTATTCACGGTTTATGCATAAGGTTTATGTTTATGAAATTAAATGTTTTTTTTTTTTTATATTTGAGTTGACTGAATGGAAGGTAAATTGTGGTTTACGATTTATGACGTATTAAAAAAAAAACTACTCATTAGATCTCGTTCAAACCAATTTTCGGTGGAAGTTTACATGATAATGTACATCATATATATTTTTTTAGTTTTATCATTCCCTTATTTTAGAAGTTACGGGGGGGGGGGGGGGACACATTTTACCACTTTGGAAGTGTCTCTCGCGCAAACTATTCAGTTTAGAAAAAAATGATATTAGAAACCTCAATATCATCTTTGAAGACCTATCCATAGATACCCCACACGTATGGGTTTGATGTTTTTTTTTTTTTAGTTTCAGTTCTATGTATGGGGAACCCCAAATATTATTGTTTATTTTTTATTTTTATGTAAAAATCTTAATGCGGTTCACAGAATACATCTACTGACCAAGTTTCAACAGCATAGCTCTTATAGTTTCGGAATAAAGTGGCTGTGACATACTCGGACAGACAGACAGACATGACGAATCTATAAGGGTTCCGTTTTTTGCCATTTGGCAACGGAACCCTAAAAATGGGAGGGTCTTTATCGTTGGCAGCAGAGCAGCCTTGTGGCTCTCAGGGTGGTGGATCCTACCAGGGTCGCGAGATTGTTGGAAAGAGATAAGCGGTCAAGCTTAAAAAGGAAAATATTGGACTGGTGGACGAAGTTAAATTTTTAGGAGTTTATATAGATTCCCTATTAAATTGGAAAAAGGAGCTCACCGCCATTGATTCCTCAATATCTTCAGCTTGTTACGCGCTAAGAAGCCTCAAGGACGATATTAATCTTAAGCAACTTAAATCTGTATATTATGCATTAGTAGAATCCAGATTACGATATAGCATTATGTTTTGGGGGAGCAGTTACGGGTATAATTGCCAAAGAGCATTCATTCTACAGAAACGTGCATTAAGAACGATTGTCAGAATCCCACAACAAGAGTCATGTAAAGAATATTTAAAAAAATTAGGTATTTGAACAGTGCCAAGTTTATATGTTTTAGTACTACTCAGCCACTTTGCGAAATACATACACGAGCAAGAATCACAGGAAGAACGTGAACTTAGAGAGAAATCTAGAAGAAACGTTATAAAAAATAAAATAGCGCCGAAACTTAATATTACTGAACATTGCTCTAAATACCAAGCAGTAGAATTATTTAATAAGTTGTCTACTAACTTAAGATCATTGATTTACAAAGGTACACTATTCAAAGCCAAACTTAAAGCATTCCTGTTGAATAAATGTTTATATTCTATGTCTGAATTAGTGACAAATGATGGTGAATAGTTTTTATATTTAGTAATTTACCTTTTTGACATTAAATATACATTCAAGGCATTGTTCGATTTTGTGCATTTTAGAGAATAGATTTATACGAATTTGACATGATAATATTTACAATAATTTATATAATTACTATTTACAATCTATTGACATATTAATTTATCATATAAGTTATTGATTTTATTTTTAGTGAAATTTACTGTTTGATATTCATAATTTATTGTTTTTAGCTGTAAAATATTAATTAATGTACTACAAAATTCAAACACAATGCGAATTGTTTTATAAATAAATAAATAGGTACCGTGACCCTGGCACATGGGCAATTGAAGGGACACGGGTGGGTTTTAGTCAGTAAAAGTCTGACACGCCCTCCCGCTCCGCCCAGAGCGGGAGAAGTCATTTGATGATCTCCCATCCAAAAAAAAAAAAGGTGGTGGATGCCCATATTAGCAGAAGCATCATAGGTGCGTTGCCTGCTCTTTTGAGACTTCTGGCAACTTTCTAAACGTGAATAGACCTCACGACAACCGAAATAATGACAGCATACAGAGAGCAATTCAACAGTGGTTGGTGGCCCAGTGTTAACGACCCCGACGTACGAGTTGTAGTTCATGGGTTCGAACTTAGGCAGCCGCTTTACTTTGTGTAAATAATTTCATCAGCATAGCTCTCAAAACGGTGAAGGAAAACATCGTGAGGAAACGAAATGTTTTATAAACCAAAAACTCGATGACATGTGACATGAACCAACCCGGACTGGGTTAGAATGTTGGATTACAGCCCACTTCCTCTTAAAGAGAAGTGGCCTGTGTCCCAGCAGTGGGAACATTATGGGCTCATATTGCTTTACAGAAATTAATCTATATGTATACTATTAATTAAGTCAGGCTTTACTGCCACACAAAATACTGTGCAAGAGCCTACGTCAAGTGCTGGTATTCTCTAGCTTCCATTGATGTCTGGAATTATTTAACATAAACTTATACATAAACTAGCATTTGCCAGCGGATTCGCCCGCGTATTATACATATAAACCTTCCCTCTTAAATCACTCTGTCTATTAATGAAAACCGCATTAAAATCCGTTGCGTAGTTTAAAGAATATAAGCGTACAAACACGAAATGCGACTTTGTTTTATACTATGTAAAGATATACAGAAGTAATACGACTACAACTAATTAACGCATCATTAAGTCAATCTCACAGACCTAGTTCAAATTACCTAACCGATAAGCGACCTCAATCAACAGAATAAACAAATAACAAAGACAAAACACTGGACTAAGTACGGTCTATAGTAGATTCACGACCTCATTCATGTAAACTGTTCCAAAAACATAACATATATGAACAGGCCCTTTTTTTTTTCGTGTGGAAATCCTCATGTATGTCCTCCATCCTGGGGTGGGTGGAGGGGTCTGTCAGACTTCTACTGAATAAAACCATACGGTGTTCTGCTGCTACCTTTAGCCGGGGTGCTGGAGTGTTTGCGCATTTCATCACGCTCCAGGTGTTGGCCCGCATGAATACATGCGGACCCCGTCACCTTAACGGCCACGAATGGCCGCAGTTCCTTCAGAGACAGGCGCGCGCGGAACACGGCGCGCCGCCGTCACGGGCCTTTCTCTGTTCAGGCAACAAACACCCCAAGTCTGTTGCCTGCAGGCCTCACCCTAAGGCGGCCGGAGAACATGAACAGCCCCTACTGGACTGAAAGAACCACTTCAGTTTGGCCTGAACAGTGGTATATAGATAAGTGATCTATGTTTGACGATTTGGTTTCCCCACCAAGACCTTCAGGTGGACCATAGTATGTGAAACAAGTAGTGGTACTACTTCCATGAACGAACAACTTCAAAGGACACTAGTAAGTAAAACCTTGGCTTCCATCCGGCGCGTGCGTCTTATATGGCCGCCCCGATCCCTGCTTGAGCCAGCCCGCGCCGCTGAGCCTGTAGCTTTAAATTCGACCCAACTAATAATCATTCCGATCCACCCCGTCCATTGCTGCCCTCTACCAGCGATGAACTAAGCCGAGGTCCGTACCCCACAGGGGATTCCCTTAGCGAGTAGTCGCTCTAGTTTTAAGTTTTTTAAGCCCTGGCTCAATTTATTAAGGTAGCCACAGGTAAGTCCGGTTAAGCAGCCAACAACCTCATAGGTTGATCTGCGAGATTTAAAAAGAAAAGTCTTATATGGATCAGTTTCCACCAAACGAAAAAAATCGGCTAATTCGAGCATACAAATGACAAGGCTATTTAGTTTCAACGACTTGCTTGTAGAGGTCGCTGTATGCGCGTTGACCTTGATGTCGTATTATCCACACGTGGTACGAATTTTTGATAAAGCAAACCAGAAGCCAAAACCGCGTGGTATTTTCGTAACACACTAACAGTAAGAATGGTGTTCGTTTTGACAGTTCAACAACATTCATTGCGTTTTTTAGATGTAGATATTTTTTTTCGAACATATGAAGCAATGAATTCCTGCAACATCATTCAGATTCTGATTGATAGTGTTACACAGTTAGTTTGCTGAAGCTAGAACAGCGGGGTAATTGTGTAACACACTTACAGTAGGAATGGCTTTCGTTTTGACAGTTCAACAATATTCATTGCGTTATTTACGTTGCTGAGCAAACACATTTTTTAGATTGAAAGTGTGTTACACAATTAGGGTGCTGTGCATTTAAATGAAGCCTTAACTGACGTACTGGCAGTCACAAACACTCCAAGATAAACATAACCGATAATAAAAAAAAGATAGTTGTATTGTTGTAATAAAAACGTTATCTAGAACAATCACCTGTACTAATGGGTCGCGTGTTATCACTGTTATCAGTCGACGTGCTAATCGTGTTACTTCCTGCTCAAATTAACCCCATGACCGCAACCAGGTTAACTCAGTGACCGCTGGCACTGAAGCGTGTTATGGTTTTTGTGCTAAAACGATGGATGATTTCAACAAATTACCATTTAAAGTGATTGATAAAGGCAAGGGTTAATGATGTTGAACGTTTTGTCAGTTTTTTGTGTTAACTGAGGATATTGTTAAAACATCGTGAGGAATTGGCGTGGCCTCGAACCAAAAAATCGAAGACATGTGGCACGCTATGGGCCCGCGTGATACTTTAAAAAATTACTTCCTCTCGCAGGGCATAAAGTCCCATCAATGCGGAAATTCATGGCTATAAATGTTATGAAGAAATTTTTGAGCACTTTTCTCAAACAGATTCGTCTATTTTTCCTAGCAACAGCGCGCTAGTAAAAACGTGCCAACTAATTGGGTCGTCCTGTTGAATTCGACATAAATTGGATTTGAAGAGGGAACAATGGCGCAGTGTGCCGAGTGTCCGTGACATGCCTGCGTAGACTATATTTAGAGTGTAAGATAATGCAATCACCCAACAAATAAGTGACTATCACAGGTCTTGTGTGTGTCAACGTCTACGAAGCAGGACAGACTTACGTAAATATAACACACTATCAAGATTTGTGTTTTGTTATTAGACTAAATAACGATTAATGTTAGAACAACAAAGTAAATTTTTTGGACGCTGTTTAAATACAGAAAATTTAATATAAGTAAGTAGGTACTGGTTTTTTGGGGTTCCGTACCCAAAGCGGGTCAACAGACTCTATTATTTAGGCTCCGCTGTCCGTCGGTCTGTCACTTACAGGCCTGTATCTTTTGAACCGTAAGAGGTAAATACTTTAAATTTTCAGTGTGTACTACTTTGGCTGCTATAAAAACAAATTGTTACTAAACCAAAATAAAGTATAAAAACTAAACTACTTCTGTTTTTTTTTAACAAGGTATATGTGACTGGAGGTGCCGGAAGGCGAGCCCGGGGGGTGCCCTAGGAGGCCATAATATAGTGACCTTATTGGTGATGTTCTTCAAAAAGGTCACGTGCGTGGTTCCGGTACCCGGCGTGCGTGTATGACCAGATGTATGAACATAAACGAAGCAGAAGAGTATGTAAGGATCGTAGCAGGTGGCGTTCTCTAGTTTCTGCCTATCTCTATGGGAAAAAGGCGTGAGTTTATGTATGTAGGTAGTTGTCAATGTAAGAGTAACGGTGGAGTTTCTTGCCCATTCTTCTCCATACGAATCTACCTTTTGGAAGGGGCGACTAGAATCTAATCTATTTTCATGTAACAGTTGACGTTCAAAAGTGCCTTTTTTGGGCCTAATTGAAATAAATGCTACTACGCTAATGCTACTATTACTTTGACTTTATGGTACCTACTGTGGTACGGAACCCATCGTGTCCGACTTGGCCCCTTTTTTTCTAATTCCAGTGTTTGGATGACATTAATTTTATTCATTTAATAAACATTATAGGCTTATCACTGTTTGCTCGAGACAGTATCCGCCATGATTATTTTAAAAAAACCTTTCATTCAGCTTAAAGTTGTGCAATATTTGTTAACTCTGTCTGCATGATAAGACATAACGACGATAACATCAAAACGGTGTATGTTGTTTTTATTATTATTTGTTATCGTCTATCCTTGATAAAGTACGAAAAGTTTAGAAATACAAACTCTGGAACTACCAGGCTAATTTGAAATAATTTTAATGTAGGATTAGATAGCCTAACTCTTGAAAAAGGCTAAAGCCATTTAATATCACGCTGGGACCCTTAGGGGCCGAGAAAAAAGGAACAACCATAGCATACCGCTAAGCGACAACATAGTAATAGCACGGGCAGGTGATGCGACGGGGTGGGTCCGGAGAGCAAAAGATTTCACGCGGACGAAGTCGCGGGCAGAAGCTAGTAAATTATAATACTAATAATTCTGCTTGTATTGTCCCAGTGCAGGGCATAGACAGAGCTTTATTTTTATTTTAGACAATTAAAAGTTTCCTAATTAGGAATGCTCGAATTTTAGACTCCACCTCAGTCCTTAATATGCAAAGAAAATTATGATGAGGTGATTAACTATGTCTTTTATCGGTTTATTAGGAGGATCTAAGGTATAGTTTCCCAACCCTGGATCGCCTGACCTCTACTTGTCTGTATGTCCCGAAAAGTGATACATTTCTGTCGATTTCCAAGGATTTTTCAAAGAGAAAGGTTGTTATAAAGTACACTTACCAATATACAGTCTTTTCTTGGTTTGCCAGCGGGCCACAGCACCCGCTATAAAGGAATGATGGCCGCAAACTGCCTGAATGCGAGCCTCCTCCTTAACCTGACGCACTGCACTCTCGTTCACTATCTGAAATGATTTACGTCTAAATTAGTTTCAAGTGAGTGATGATCTGTCAACTGAAAATTATTAAGAGGAAAAGTGAGTGAAATTATTATATTGTTACGCTCTTTGATTCAGGGGATTGTGGGTTTTTCCTGTCAGTTTTATACGACGGTAAGTATTTACTGCGTAAGTATTCTACGCAGCAAAAAGGTTTATTCGATATTGCGCCCGCGACTTGGCCCACGTGAATAAAGATAAAAGCAGAGTTGAAAGTATACTCATTCCTTTAATTGATTCAAAATCGGTCCAGTTGTTTCGGAGATAACCCGGAACAGAAGGACAATCATTTTTTACTTCCATACTTATACAGGGTTAAATTACATTGGCTGGCAATCCACGTGGGCGTTGATTCCGAAAGCCAAAATGAAACAAAAAAAATAAATAAAAGAAAATAATGGACGAAAGGTCAATGCCCGAAATCGGTCAACTGTTTTAGTATTTTTTCCTGGCACTTAGATATTTTTAACGAATATCTAAAAACCATAAATAAAGTAAAATTCTTTTTGTACATCGATACCCAACATGTGGGTAAAGTATTTCCACCTAATTTAATTTGACCCTGTATATTTTCATACGCATTTAGTAAAAAGCTGATAATTTGAAATTTAAGTACTGAACAAACACTTCAATATAATTTATCTGTATAGATGTATAGATAGTGGGGGACGAGGGTCAATAACACAGTATTCTAGAACTGTCCTGATAATTTCCTAAACAAGTTTTCTAACAAGTAAATAATCGTGTACCCGACTTATCATACGACATACAATGTGAGGACTAGCACGCGTTACAGTGATGCGCTAGGCGTGTGTCATAGACAGACGCGATAGGGAAGACCACGGCTCGTTCCGCACGACCGCCAACGCAACGTGGATCTAACAACTAACGAATTAATTGACTCACTGATATTTAAATCCTATCATCAATAACAAAAGCATTTATATTATAACATACTGCAAAATCATGACAAGTCTTAACGCACTTCAACACGAACCGAGGTAAATGTACTCTAACGTACTTTGATCTATCAAATCGGTGTTTAGTCAAACTAGTTATAGTATAATTCGTCAGCATTTTCATCTCGACTTTTGACTGAGATCTACTATCTGACATCCGCATCTGAAACAGCTGGATACCACGCGGTATTTTAAAGTAAGGTTAGGCTTTGTTTCGATCATCTCCCATGAAGGATGTCAGAATATTATCATGAACCGCATGCTTCTCGGGCCACGATGCTCTAACTTCATCATTTCAGCCGAAAAACGTCCAATGCTGGACGTTTACATAAGCCTCCCCTAATTTGGAGGGGGGTTTTACCATAATCGCCATGCGTGTGCCGGCTGGTTAACGATCTCAGTATGGTGGTAAAATGCATAGAGAACGCTGCTGCTCATTGTCTAGTAAGTCCCTTAGTCGCCTTCTACGACCCACACGGGATGAATTTTGATGGCGCTGTTCTTGACGTCCTGCACCACACAGAACGTTAAAACTCATGTAAATGGAACGATATGCGATCTAGCTAAGTAGCCACGAGTCCAGCTGAATAAGTATTAATAAGTGTGCGACGAAATATCAGTGATAAGACGCATTAAAGTATTCGACGGAAAGCTTATCGCTGCGTGAAACTCATTTAGTGGTAATAAGTTTACATATGGGTCAACGTGATAAGAAGATTGCCGATAAAAGCGCATAAGGCTGCATAATCTTTATCAATATTTTGAATGTAACACGTTTTAAGGTAAAAAAATGGAACGCATATAAAAACTTTGACCATTGTCCATACTTCCTGCATGGGCCATTCAATATGTTCGAGACAGTTGGAAGCCATTTATTAAATACTTTTTTTAGACATGACCTCATCAATGTTCGAGCCATTTCTTAGCAGGTTAGTGCTGAGTAATGTTAGCAAAAAATATTCCTTCATGGAGTTTGTTGCCATGACATTGTGGAACATTCAAGAGGAAATTCGAATAGATACAAAAAAAAAAACAATGATGATGCTTAGACGATTCCACAGTAGAGAGCACACACTTATACCTACATTACATCATGATAGTTTTTTCGCTATGTCAATTGGCAAGGTTTTTTTACAAACACGCAGGTAATTAAACCGAGTTATAGGTCAGTTACTCGAGTCTTGCGTACTTGCGAGCGTTAATCTAATAAATAATAATTTAATCATCAGGAACTATTTATTCAAGATTATTTTTATTAATATTCAGATAGGCATTTCACTGCTATTAAAGGTACGTAAGACTATCGAGGCATTGCGTCACACACTAACAGTAGCAATGGCTTTCATTTTGACAGTTCAACAACATTCATTGCGTTATTTACGCTGTTGAGCAGACAATTTTTCGAATATATGGTGCAATGGATTAGGACCCTTTCTAAATGAATCAGATTCTGATAGTGTGTTACGCAATGAAGGTGCAAGTGATACTGATGGCTGTTTAACTGGCAATAAAGTATCAACATTACACATATTAAAATAAAGTCGAAAATTAATCAACTTTACTACATGCCTATGACAGCTTTGATGCTCTTTTTAATACACTTTTATTTGTCATTAGTGGAGTGGATGGATGTTTTTTATCAGGTAATAGTTTTATATACAACTTTCTACTAAGAAACTGTGCCTGGTACCTGACAGAAGCATTATACTTGAAATAAACTCTACTCTGTGTTATATCTCTCATAGATAAAGATCTAGTGTATGATTATTTATCTTATTTAATTATCTTATGTCAAGGAATGTTATGATTTTATGTCTATATATGACAAAAGATTTTTTTACTCTCTAAATAATTCAAGGAGAGGGCAATCTTATCTAAATGCATATCAGCATATGGTTTGCAACCAAAGCCAAGTATTATAGACTCTGCAGCATTTTACAGGCTGGCATGGTGAAAGCTGATATGGTATGGTAGCAGGGGATAAGACATACTGGATGCAGGAGCTGGCAAACCAGGTCTTATGGCGTAACTTAGAAAAGATTTAAGCTGCAATAGGATGACTTTTTATAACTGGCCAAAACTACACAAGAGTGAGAAGTAAAATTTCATAACTTCATATTATGAATAATCTCTTACCTGTGATTTACTAAGCACTTTTAGTGCGTATTCTTTGTCTTCACTAATCTTCTTTACTTTATAAACTTCACCAAATGCGCCCTTGGCTATTGTCTCCTCTATCTGGTAGTCTTTCTGGAGTAGATCAGTGGTGATGGGAAATTCAGGCTGGAAGATTGATTCTTTATGAGCCACTGGCCAGGCTGTCTTGCTTGCTTCTAGTGGGTTTTTTAATGTGGAGTCATTCCATCTGTAATATGTTATTGTGATGTAAAATGCAGCAGTGTAAACGTTCCGGTTAATACAAACAGCTTTCTTTCACTAAGATTCAGAATTTACGAACACTAGAGTTTAGAATTTTGACGGTGTGTTTTAGTAAATAAAATAATATGGTAGGTCAAAAGGTATTTGCAAAGTGTGAGTTCTATGGAAACAATACAATAACATTATGAAGATATATGTAACTGCATGATTGACCCTAATCTCTCACTCAATTGAGATGCACTGCCAATCTACTTATTGGAGAGAATGATGTGCATTGGTGTGTATTTATATCTGAATTAGCATGTCCTATAAACCTAATCAGACTTCTATTAGGTTAAATAAACAACAACATCATATTACTGGAATTTGTGATTACTAATAGATTGAATTTTAAATAATGTCTCGGTAATACACAATTTCAGTATGACATTACATATTTTCTTACTTATCTCCACAGACAGCTGAGGCGAATGATTTAATTATTGCGTGTAAGTAGTCATCTCCATCAATGATAAGTAAGTATCATATGTACTCACAATGGTTATGAAATTAATTATTTCCTGTCTGTCGTTTAGTTTCTAGTTTGAAGGACAGAACAGAATAGAAGAAGAAAAATCTAGGATAAAAAGAATTGTAGTTTTGTCAAAACCATTAATGTGAAAGTTTAGTCAATCAATTAAATCAATTTAGTTATTAAAATATGATGAGGTCAACAAAATTTAATACATGTGTTTGTGGCACATTCATCATGCTACTTTCCAAATAAATACAGTCATTAAGACTAGAGCGATTTGTATGATTTGGTTTGGCAGCCAAGTTAGCATACCATGACATAACCTGGAGTAACATTTAGGATATTCATGATATATACAGTATCGTAATGAAGTGGTAAGGTGTATGATGGTTCTAGTTATCCTAAGAGGCATGTGAAGCTGTAGGTCATAGCTTGTGAGTAATGAAATGCTTTTAGGTGTAAAGTGAAAATAAACAAATTTCGTTACTTTCAATATTCTGTTTTGGCACCTGATGCTGTTAGACCTAAGACTATTGCAAAACTTTGAGCAAGAATTAATTTTTGCAAGTCATAAGATTAAAGATAGGTTTTTGATAGGAAATTATAAATATATGGATCACAGTGGTAAATACAAATGTAAAGATATTATACTATGTTACTTAACATTACAGCGTTCTTATGGGTGCATTACTAGTACTGCAAAGAATTTGATTTTCCAAATTATTTAAATTGTTTATTACTTCCTGTGATTGGTCATAACAATTGATATTTGCTAGGTACAGACATTATAGGATGTACTAAAAATAATGCAATCGTAATGATTTTAATGAATCATCATACCTAATTCATATTTTTTCATGTTTTTTTCTGAATCTGTTCAAGGTTGTTATTGTTTGCTGGTCAGTCTTGAAAGTTTATGAAAACATAACATGAACAATAGACAGTACTAGTAATGCACACATACCAGAGACAGGTTATCAGTCATGTATTATCATGTTTTTTTATTTTTTTATAAAAGTGATATTTTTTTCTTAGCATTGTTCATTAAAAAATAAAGCACACTTCAAGGCATTTCTTGAATTTTAAAGTAACGCATTATTATGCAAATTAATGTATAGCAATAAGTTTTACCAAAATCATCATTGACTTAATTCCTGATTCAATAAAATTTATCACACAATAATAAAACAAAGTTGCAGATGTGTGTAAAGAGTGGCATGTGTAATTATGAATAATTAACTTGAAAATGATTAATTTAATCGAAAACAGAATTTAATGTAAACAGACACTATGAAATAAATAAGATTACATTTTAAAAAAAATATAATTTGAAACTGGCGCGATCGACATAATAGTAATCAAAGGAAAGAAAACTGTTTGTTTTGACGAATTGTATATTGTGTACTAACCTTCGCCTCGAGACGCGAGACCAAGGCCGTGATGCGCTGTACACCGACTGGTTGCTCGTTACACTGATGAAGGAACGCCCGCTGAGGTTGCCCACGAAATGGGAGAGACTGAACTATATACAAAAATAAATTATGCTCCTAAATGTAACAAAGAACTGACACAAACAATAGACATTTTAACGAATCCGTTAGTACAGTAACTCGTCCACACAAAGCAGATACTAAAAACACTACGCAGCAGCTTACTTGAAGGAGAATCCTGTGTATATCTACAAAAATATCAGCTACGTGAGTTCAGCTGAGAATGACATTAACAAGTTTTCGTTTCATCACTTACCTGACTAGTGAACGCCTGGCCGTCGCGGTCTGAATGCGTAGATTGCTTTTGATTCTTGTGCTCAGAGTTTTTATTATGCGTGTTTCCCATTAAACTAAACTAAATGGCTATATTCATGCCCTTTCAGGTGTATTTTCATGTTATTTTAAAAACTGTTGACTAATTTTTCCACCATGAATCGCCCATAAACAATGAAACCAGTGCTGCCATTACAGGTCTTATTGGAAAAACGTAACACTCGAATGTTTATGGTAATTTTTTTCCGAGCCATAAAAGCGCAAATGTGAGATTCTTCTGGCATATATAACATGATTGTAATGTAACTAGTAATTCATCATTTTGAAAAGCTAATGTTATACTTTTCAATCCTTTAACGAAAATATTTTCAATTTAGTAACATTCCTTTGTCAAAGTTGAAACATACTGAATATACGCCACTCTTAGATTATATCTAAGACGCCACTCAAGAAGCCACTTCTGTCACACATAGTCATCAGCATCACAGTTGTCCTAAATCTACTTTTTAAAACCCGTAGGCTAAAGACTGTTGGCGTGAGGAATCGATTATCTTGTTTGTTAAAAAGGTGGTATAGTATAAATTCTAGCGGCTACACTTTTCCTTAAAGCATTTCACTATTCTGATTGGGGATGTTACTAAAGTAACTGACAAATAGTATTTGTACAGAATGCCTAGTATATTTTGAAGTGGAAAATTTAATGCAACATTTCCGCGTCCGGGTTTTATTAGTTAGTACCTTTTACTTTTGTCTTTTATTATAAGTAGGTACATTTGATTATTTGTATGTACGAAAATCATAAAATTTGATTAAATAAAAGTTTTTTTTTTAAATCTAAGTTTTTCTTGCAAATATTCTGGTGAATGTTCAACTGACTTTGACGGGCAACTTCGTATAACGTTTAGATGCACTCAAAACGATTACTATGTAATAGTTTTTTTTTTTTAATAACTAAAATTTTCTAAGGAAGATTCTCGGCAATTCACCACCGTCTTGTCTGTTCGCACTGACTGCTACGTGCTGCTACGATACTTACTACTCAACTAGCCTTTTCTTTAGGAAAGATATATCTCTCAGATCAACCTAGGAGGTTGTCGACTGCTTAACCGGAATTGAAGCTGAACTCGTCTACTTCTGCCAGTCATAACTTGTAAGTAGCCAATATCGGAAGTAGGTAACATTCAGATTTGACGATTTACTAATAACTTGAAATAAGTCATCAAAGAGTACGCACGACTACACATCAAGCTATACATTTCCAGAATAAGCTGACATCTCAGTGTACAAAAAACCTATACAATGCGAGGTCAGCTAAAACTGGAAATTGTATAGCTTGACCTGTCGCCGTGTGTAGGTACTATATGTCAATGACTCGCACAATGCGGTCACACGGTGCGAGTCGAAGCAATGTTATTCTTTTCTTGTTGGGGGTTCGCTGTCATCTTTTATTTTCTTCTTTAATTGAATAAAAGGTCACGCGCACCGTGTCGTGTGAGCGAGCGACAGTCGCCCGCGCGCCTTCATACTTTCCGCATGCGCCTGCCAGTCACCCAGCCGCCATTACGTAAATTTTGTCGCGAACCCCCTACCGGTGCATGGCGAACCCCTAGGGGTTCGCGAACCCCACTTTGAGTAACCCTGGCATAGGTGAACAAACACTAAATAAAAACAAGTTTTGAAAGCCAAACTTTAATAGGTGTATTTCTTAGAAATTATAAATTAGGTTGCCTGGAAGAGATCGCAGAAAGCGATAAGGCCGCCCATTGTATGTTTTTTTTTTAACCGACTTCAAAAAGGAGGAGGTTCTCAATTCGGATGTTTATATGTTTTTTTTTTTTATGTATGTTCGGCCATAACTCCGTCATGTATAGATGGATTTGCAAAATTCTTTTTTTGTTCGAAAGGGGTTTATTCCGAAATGGTCCCATATAATTTTCATATAGATCTGATGATGAGTTCGGGAGACAGACACCGGAACTCTTTAAAAAATGACAGGAAATCAACCGCGATTTCTGCTATCGCATAAATATGCATTGTTTGTTTGGAATTAGTGCAGGGTGAATACCACAACTAAAAATTTAAAAATAAAAACTTTTTTACAAAAATAAAAACAACCGACTTCCTTAAAAACACTACAAAGTGAAAAATAACTTTAATTTCGGAAGTCGGTGGCAAAAAAACCATAAATACAGATCCTAAGACACCGACTGCGACTACCGAAATTAAAGTTATTTTTCACTTTGTAGTGTTTTTAAGGAAGTCGGTTGTTTTTTTTTTTTTGTAAAAATGTTTTTATTGTGTTAAATGTTCTTGTTGTTATGTATTTTCTGGTGTACAATAAAGCATATATAAATATATAAATAAATAAATAAACACTAAACGTATTCCGTAAACAGGAAACGGACCTACTTTGCTGACCGTACCTAGACTTATAACCAAAGTACCTATTAGTTCAACTAACTGTACCTTAATACATTATAGTAGCTATTGTTAGGTGCAAAATATAATAGAAAAAATTCGCACGTCAGTGGTAGAAACCAAAAAGTTGCGTTTTTTTATTTTTTTATTGAAACTGCGTAAGTACTACACTAGCTTAAGGTAGACTGTCGGTACCACGTCGGTACTCAGAAAAAACTTAGTGCATGTCTCTAACATTTGTTCTTGGGTGATCTAAGATTTAAACCAAAATAATACTTAGGTAGGTATGACGATTGCTCACCAGGTAGCCGACTGTCACCCTGCACCCTAATTGCGAAACGCACAATTTATCAGAATCTGAATGAGATTGAAGATTATTTCTAAACCATTGCGTCATTTGTTCGAATAAATTGTCGGCTCAGCAACGTAAATAACGCAATGAATGTTGTTTAACTATGAATATTAAACCAATTCCTACCGATAAAAAGTTCCGCAATTACCCCTCTGGACCATCAATTGCGTGGGTACGTTTAATCTTAACTTCCTCATTATTTGATGATTATCATAACCAGCCTATAATCATAGCTGGGCACCGTTAATCAAATAGTTAACTTCGTTAATCGTTAATCCGCTACAAAAAAAGTTAGCTTCGTTAAACGTTAAAGCGTTACATTTCGGAAGAATTAACGCAAGTTAACGTTAATCGTTAATCCGTTAATATGTGTAAAATTGCATTTTTATATCGTTGCGTTAACAGGTTAGGAACAAAACAAAATACTTGTAAAATTCAAATGTGTGATTTAATCGTCAGGCATAAGGTGCATATTCCTCTTCATGAACATTAACATGTTGAAGTTCTCGTCTGAAAGCGAGGCTCGTTTTGGTGTTAAAATATCATTGTCGTTTCATACTTGTCTAAGCCAGTTTTTCGCGCCGCGCCGCGGTGCTGTGCGGTAAATAGTAGGCATTGGATTAACGATTAACGGACTTCTGCATATTAACGGAAGTTAACGTGTCCGTTAACATTTTTAAAAGTTAACTTAAAAGTTAATCCGTTAATCAAAATGTTAACTTCGTTAATTAACGATTAACGGATTAACGAGTTAATGCCCAGCTATGCCTATAATGTTACCACGAGTCTAGTGGTTCGTATTGTTGGATACAAAATTCCAGTAATGTGTGCGCGGTTAAAATCTTTGATTAGACTTCAAGGAATTTAATCTGATCTGGTAGAACAACAAAGAAAAGTTCCGTATCGGTCGCATCGCATGGTTAGCATTTTGGCCTATGTTTCCAATGCTGAGGCACAGGCCCTCTCTCAGTGAGAGGGAGTGGGCCGTACCCCACCAACCGTCTTCGAATTTTTGGTTCTACAACCGCCATGGCGTTTCCTAATGATGTTTTCCTTCACGTTTTGAAAGTGGTGGCAATGAAATAAAATACACAAAGTAAAGTGCCAGCCTGGGATCGAACTCACGACCTAAAACTATTTGTACTAGTCAGGGCCGATACCATTCTGCATTCCTTCTCCATTATGAACTTTTTGCACCAAATTTTATACTCTGCGTAATTTTCGTAAAAAGGGGTATGTACAAAGTTTTTGCTTGACGTCTTATTATATAGATCTGCCCCGTTGGTCTTGTGGTCGCAAGCGCGACTGCTGAGCGTGGGGTCCTGGGTTCGATTCCCGGGTCGGGCAAAGTGTTACTGGGTTTTTCCATTAGGAATTTCTTAGTAGCAGCCCGGAGTTTGGAAGTTGGCGGTGTGATACCCCCGTGCCTCGGAAAGCACGTTAAGCAGTTGGTCCTACGCCTGATCTCTCTCCGGTCGTGTCGGATTGCCGTCCCATCGGACTATGAGAGTGAGGGAAGAGTGAGTGCTCCTGTGTCTGCGCATACACTTGAGCACTATAATATCTCCCGCGCCGATGGCTAGTCTCCGTTGAGATTGGCCGCCGTGGCCGAAATTCGGTCTGGAGGACTATATATTATATAGATAGGGAGGTAGGAAAGGTCATTGACAAAAGGTACGTAACTGGGTTGTAGAGTCAGATAGGCAGCGCTTCATGTAAAATACTGATATTCAGCTGCTTCTCGTTAGACTGGAAACTAACATAAGAAATTGTGAAAAGGCTAGGTAGATTGAGATACGTAGGTGAAGTACTGTAACTTCATTCAGTATTTCGTTTTGTTTTATTTTTCCAAAACGCATGTTGTTCGCCAATGCACAGTCTTCGGCAGTTTCTAGACTTTAAACAATTTTTCGAACAAACTTTCGTGCGATGTATAGCCAATTCTAAAAAAAATACAGCTATAGTGATTGCCACGCCGATGCAGTATAATTCGAATATGCCGCGTAAATCACCCATGCCGAGAGGTTTCGTGGTGACTTCGTCTTTAATATCCGTATATCTGTATTGTTCCCATTTCGTTATCAATCCAGCCTCAAAAATAATCATCATATATTTATTGTATCGTTCTGTTAAGGGTGAATTTTTGGACAGTACCATAGTCAAATAGTAGCTATGTATTCTATCTTGTTGAGCTATATGTAAATATTGTTCACCTTGTGCATTAAGCCTGTTACGTTTAATGTAACGACCCACGGAACAATCTATGAGGCAAAAACGATGAGTATCACTTGCCATGCGCTTGATACACCCGTATATATCTTTTTCGTAAACTAGTCTGGAGTTAATTGTCAGGAATTTTTCTTCGGTTTCCGGAAGAATTAGATCCGGTGACGCCATTGCTTCAATAGGGTATCCTTTCTCAATAACATCTTCAAACGTGTCAACCTCTTTACCCCTTCTAGCTGCAGTAAAGAACGATACTATCTTAGCTTGGGTTGTAAAATTTATCACAAAAAAGCACCACATAGATACTGCTAAGAAAATACGGAAGGACTCATGTTTTGGCGGTTTATATAGGTTTAACATTAGGACATTTCTCCAAGTATTCATCAAATCTTTGCCTATTTGATCGAATGTAAGACGTCCATTTTCTACAGTTTTATAAATGGAGAAGGTAAGCCACATACAGAAGAAACAAGAATAAAATCTAATTAAAAGTCGGAAGTTCATATTCGCGTTTCTCATTTTAAAAACGGCATTTTCAAAGCCGGCGCGACCTGATACAATGCAAATACCACTATCTTTGAAAGGAAAAGTGAAATCAATATCTACTACAATTACATCAAATTGATATATTGGGAACAAGCATAGATCTCCTCTTCTGCGCGAAAAGGCAAATATCTGATCAATATTGACTTCAAAATTGAATGGTTTCTTCAAGACATTCAAGCTGAGACTGAGATCAATAGTAAAGTTCATGAGTTCAGACATGGTGTTCCAGATCATTCCATCTCTAGCTCGAAGCTTGTAAGTTCCATTCCCGAGTTCCTCTACGACGGAAAATGGTTTAACTTCAGTAACGTATCCCGTAAACGCAAAACCGTGTAAATTTTTGCTTCTATCTTCAAATAGATTCAAGTTTCTCAGATCTTTGATAGCATTATAGGATACGGCGTTTGTATTAAAACCAACACAAGTGCCAAGATGGTTTGTTCTCAGTTTTGAAGTTATAGACACGTTGTGACATTTTTCTACACAAATTAAGTCTTCTTCAAATCCACGAACTGGCATACCGAGGTTTCTTGCAGTCCAACAGCCAAACTTATTATCTGGTTGAACCTTATAATGTTCATTAACATATGGAGTGTAGTCTGACACCAGTAAAGTTTGTTGTAAATCGTCATACTGAACAAAGATTGCGTTTATAACTTTGTTATACCATAAACTGAAGAACAGTTTCGCCATGATTTCTCTATCTTCTTTTCTGTGATAATAAACGATTATGTTTGCTAAAGGATGCCAATAAGGTGATGTTATTAATTTCTGAAAAAGTTCTTCATATTCTCCAAAATCATGGCAGTTAATTATAATCATATTTGAGTGATATGGGACCACGTCTTGTATGTAATAATCTTCAGGGTCGTTTACATTCATAACCACGATAGCAAACGGTAAGTGTTTGATTTTTTTGTAGAAATCATTGGGTAAATTTCCAACGCAAAGTATCGTGTCCCACCCATTCTTCTTGTAATGTGATGAGATTATATCCACCTGAAGTAAATAATGAGACACATCATTACTGATAAAATAAATAGGATGCACCCTTATGGGTGGCAGTTTTTACAAGCAAAGGCAGATTTAGTCTGAATTTTGTATTTGGATCCGTTAAAGTAGGCGTTCCACGGTAGCCCGCGAAATTCAAATTTCCGTGTCAGGTTGTATGTTGAACTAAATATGATTCGCGACCGTAAAAAATATATGTTTTACTGTCATCATCAGCAGCCTATAATGTTCTCACTGCAGGGGCACAGGCCTCCTCTCGGTGAGAGGGAGTGGGCCGTAATCCACCACGCGAACCCTTTGCGGGTTGGTAAATGTCACAAGTCTTCGAATTTTTGGTTCTAAGACATGCCGGTTTCCTCACGATGTTTTCCTTCACCGTTTTGAGAGCAGTGGCGATGAAATAATTTACACATAGTAAAACGCCTGCTTGGGTTTGAA
This sequence comes from Aporophyla nigra, assembly GCA_947507805.1. NCBI lineage: Eukaryota > Metazoa > Arthropoda > Insecta > Lepidoptera > Noctuidae > Aporophyla > Aporophyla nigra. The sequence continues at coordinate 8,352,312 of OX382305.1, forward strand.
ATCACGACCTACTACTAGTAAGCCGCGGGCGTTGCCACTAAGCCACCACTGCTCTAGTCTGTTTTACTGTCTCGAATCATATTTTGTTCAACATACACCCTTTTTTGGATGGGAAAAAAAGAGAATAAAACCACTAGAGAGCGTATAGGCCGATTTCTGCTTAGCACACGACTCACCACTGCGGGCCGGGAGACGAGGAAGAACGTGCGGCTGCAATTGGTCAATTCAAGGTCAAGTTGCATAGGTATGCCCATCGTAGGGCTGCTCTACTTCATTAAGGGAAAATTGTCGATATCGATAAAATGGATTTTAAAATTGTGATAAATACTCAATTAAAGTCAAAGAAATCATATTTAATCAAAATCAATCACTAATAAAATGAAAACTAGAGAATCCAAGAACAAAACTTTCGCCACTATCATATTCGACGAAATAGCAATCAGAAACGGTGTCGAATATCATCCCCAAGGTAGAAGGTACTATGGCCACGGTAGTTTTGGCGCCAGTTTACAAACGGATTGTCAAGACGAAGCTCAAGAAGCCACAGTATTTCAATTGAATAAAATGTTCATTCATTTTAATTTAAATTTTCGATAAAGACTTTCAGCTATTAAAGGAAACAGCACTAATTTTTACGATAAAAATACAAAGTGAAAGTAAGGGATAGATGCATTAGAATTGTCTAATGAAAGAACGAGACTTTTCCAAAAGACATCAACGCGGGACTCACACAGTGTGCTGGTTTACCCAACCACCATTTTAAATAGACCCCTACGGTGGATCATAATCTGATTAAATCACAATAATTTTTCGTACTGTTTATTTACTGATGAAAAGTTATGCGATCATTTTTGTAACTAGAAGTCTTGGAATGTTTCTCACACCACTTCACCGCGCATGAAGGTATTTTGATGCGTTATAATTGCAGATTTAGTTATATTATTTGCAATAATTTAGCGTGCACAGAGGTCTAACAATTGGTCACAACTAAAATGGCTACTTGAACCGCAGCCTATGCATAGGCGACAAAATACTAATAGTTTTCGAGCGTCGGGGCACTGTATGCGCAGTCAAGTGGTTATATAGTCTTTGATGGGAAATCATCAAATGACGTCTCCCGCTCTGAGTGGAGATGAAAGGCGTGTCATACTTTTACTGACTAAAACCCATCCATGTTCCTTCATTGCAGGGCCACGGTAACTCTTTCGAACAATTCTGTGACCCTGGCAGGTCAACATACACCCTAACAGTAAATTTGAATTTCACGGGGTACCCTTGAGCTCTAACCTTAATGGTAATCGCATTGGGAATAAACTCACGCGAAATATGGGTTGTGCTGTACCTGTCTTCCCATATGGGATTACAGCCATAATGTTATTTTTCCTAATGCCATTTAAAAATACAGATACTAATAAATAAATAGTAAGGCAACTCACAATCATATCGATCCTTTGTTCTTCCAAATCTGGTTTAATGAGATTCGTCAAATTCCCGAGCGAAACATTGGCAAACATGCCGAAAATAAGTATTGGAAAATACTTCATGATACCGACAAACTGTCTTTTTCCGTATATTTACATTCTTTCCGCTTGATTTGTAAGCAGCAAGCAAAGGTAGACGGCGAGCTCCCGAGGTCTCATTCACTAGCTGTAGTTTCATGAAATGATCAATCCTTTTCAATAGTTCTAAGTATCTGTGATTTAGCCCCATTTTGATAGATGCATATCTGTGGGTACCTACTAATAGAGAAACAAATCAAATACATTATATTCAAAGGCAATCATACAAATAACTTTGATTACCAAATCTTATTTGGGTAACAGCTCCAATATCATGATAGTGCTCATTTTGGAAATAATATCGTTATTATAGTAATATTGGTACTAAATTATGTATGAATAAAACATAACTGTATAAGTGTGGTTGCTCTATACATGTTAGACTAATAACCAATTTTATTGATGACTTTTTCATACATTAGAGATCGGATAAGAATAGCTATTGGAAAAACTTTTTACAAAAAAATAACAACCGACTTCCTTAAAAAAAACCCTACAAAGTCAAAAATAACTTTATTTTTGGAATTCGGTGTCTTAGGATCTGTATTTTAGGTTTTTTTGCCACCAACTTCCGAAATTAAAGTTATTTTTGACTTTGTAGTGTTTTTTTCGGTTGTTATTTTTTTGTAAAAAGTTTTTATTTTTAACTTTTTAGTTATGGTAGATACCCCGCACTAATCTAATCGCGTTATTCGTTCATTTGTCGCGCAAATACTTAATGCAAATTTAAGACCTATATGGTTTTCACATGGACTCCATTGTCCGAATGGAATCAAATTAAACATGAAGTAACAAACATTAAAAAAAAGAAAGAAATACAGTCGAATTGATAACCTCCTCTTTTTTTTGAAGTCGGTTAAAAAATTAGTCAACATATTAATCAATGTACAGACGCCAGCACACAAAGCCACTACAATCTATCTTACTGATTTCTTTAATAGATTTTCAACTTTATCGCTAAAGAATAAGGTTCAAGATTGGTTGGGAAAATTTGATAGTTTCGGGTATCATGACGCGTTGGCGTCTGTACTTACCTATCCTTTTCCCAACTATGTTGGGGCTGGCTTCCTGTCTAACCGGGTGCAGCTGAAAACCTGTATTTTACATGGAGCGACTGCCTACCCGACCACTAGCTTCTGGTTATCCAATAACTTGGTCATGGAGGTCGGATAGGCAGTCGGTAAGGGTATTGTATTATTATTATTACAGTACCCTTTGGTAAGACTGATTCTCAGACTTTTAGGCTTCTGACGGTCAAAGATCCCCGAATAACAGCCGGGACTAATAGCTTAACGTGCTTTCCGAGGCACGGAGGGGTTTTTGTGTAATGTAAAAATGGTTCCCATTTACAGACCAACCGCAGCAAGCGTACCTTAACCTGATCGACCGAACCGTACGGCTGTTAGGACTTTAAATAAGACAAAATATAACAAAAATAATTACTTTATTCGTCATAAAGGTTCTAACACATATGAACTCCTTATATTAGAATAATGAAAGTCCTAGGATCCACACCGAACCAACAGTTGGTTCGGCCAACAATTAACATGTTAAAATATTAATTAAATGCCAATGAACACATTCTGTATAATAATATCCTTTTTTCTTGTAGCAACGAAGCCTAAAGAGCATTAATATCAAAAGCGGTCCATTGTATTTTATCAATAAAGTACAGATAACAAAAGAGTTTGGTATATATAAGCATCTTTGCCTTATAAGCTTTGATACGAGGCCAGCTGTGGAGGCTCGTTTGCGAGTCAGTTCAGTTACTCAATTCGGCGGTATGTGCAAACTAGGCTCGTGTCCGAAGCTCTTACTTAAGAGTGTTGAATTTAATTTAATAACTTTTAAATCACAATATTTTTTTATATCAATAAATTTGACAAGTCGGCACAAGTTACATATTAGGTATCTGAGATGACTTGTCAGCATATTTATCCTTTTTGTGGACTGTACCTAAAAAAAAACATGCAATGGTTGTGCTCTAGTACTTAATTTTTTTTTATACAACTCCATTTACTCGTCTTCTATGTAACAGGTAATACCTATGTATTAACGGTATGTTTAGATTACTTGTTTCAATTAGCAAGACCGGCAAAAATATACTATGCACACAATATGACAAATATATACATATAATATCTTAAATATAAATCACGGTTTTCTTTATAATATAAGTAACGTTTGTACAATTTATTTAATGACAAAATAAATATCATTTGTTGGTGTTAACAACTTTATATAGATCACTAGTATAATTATTCTATTATTAATTATAGGAAAAGTGTAGTTGTATAATACATTAGTGACTACACTAACTTATTATAATTTCTTATTGCTTAGTCAAGTGCTATGCCTTCATTGTCAATGCTGTAGTTATAAACTGTCATTGAGCTATAAACTATAAAGCTGTAGCCACAATGTTCCAGGCCTTCCGAGTTCCAGACGACCTACGACAGATTATGCTCAGGGACGTAAGAGAACAGACAGGCTTGTGTACACAGACACAATAAGAATGTGTATTTTTCCCACCCTCACGTATGGCTCTCATACATGTTCTTTGACAATTCAGCAGAGGTCCACGCTCAAGGTTTGCCAGAGAGCTATGGAACGGGGTATTCTAGGTATTATACTTATGGACCGGGTTAAGAATACAACAATCCGTCCCATTACTGAAATAACTGATGTCACTCGGGAAGCTGCCACGCTTAAATGGAATTGGGCTAGACATATCTCCGTATGTCAGAGGATCAGTGGGCCAAACTTACGACCCAATGGGTCCCGCTTAAGGCAAACGGCATCGCGGCAGGCCCAGACGGAGATGGCGGGATGAGCTGGTCTCTTTTAGTAAAGATTGGCAACTCTGGACAAAGAGACGTGGAGAGTAGCAATAGGCCTTCGTCCAGCAATGGGAAGAAAACGGCTCATAAAAAAAATTGGCATGACGGATACTCCTCTATATGTGGGGCTTGCATGGAAGCTGCCGAACCTTTGCGCATGTGCTCTTTGAATGCACAGGCGTAAAACTAAAACCCTCGGGATACCCAGATCTTACACCGATGCCTAATAGATCAGGAGACATTATCAATTTCTGGAGGGGGGTGGGTTGTCTGGTTTAACTACCCAACAGGCACCATGACCCACGCACAATAGTCTACCTAAAGGACTAAGTGCGAAAACCAAATCCTCTAACATAGAACATAGATGTTAAAACAGTGTCAAATTAACCACTCCACAGACTAATAATGACCATGTATAAGTTATTTATTACAAAATATATGCAAGTAATCATTTTTTGTCCTGAGCCCGAACGGCTCGGAACCCGGAAGGTCCAGACCCTAACACATGTGAATAGGCACTTACAAAACACCGATGATTTGATGACAGCCGACCGCCCAAATACCAGGGGTGAACGAATTATAATAAATATATAAACTAATAATATTGGTACTACATTTTAATTATAATGAACTAGCTTCTGCCCGCGACTTCGTCCGCGTTAAATTTCGTGTTCCCCCGACCCTTCCCGTCGCGTCAAATCGTCTACCCGTGCGATTTTCCCCGTTTTTGCAACATTTTTCATTACTGCTCCGTTCCTCTTAGTTGTAGCGTGATGTTATTAAGCCTATGTTACTCGCAGATAATGTAGCTTTCTAATGGTGAAAGAATTTTTAAAATCGGTCCAGTTGTTTTTGAATTTATCCATTACAAACAAACAAACAAAAATACAATTTTTTCCTCTTTATAATATTCGTGTCGATAAATATAATTATAAATATTGCTACCACAGCACCAGCTTGTATTATCGCGTTGTATAATTTACTCTATAGCGTCGGCTTAGGTACAAACCGCAAAAGAGTTTTATAGGTATGCAGGCGAATTAAAACATCTTTTAATTTGAACTAATTTAACTCCTTTGCCGTTCGTACACAATAACAAAAGCTAGATAATATTGAAATAAAAAAGAAAAGAAACTCAGCAGTCAATATGGCCATATTTGGAATATATTGAAGCTTTGGAATCAACTTTCTCATTCCTGTTAAAACCTCTATCTCGTTTAATATCGCATACAGTAACACCTGAAAAAAATATGCACTACGGTTATCTTCGTCTTACCGAATCAGCACGACTGTCGTGCCACAGAGTAACCTGCCACAGAAGCGACGCTTCAAAGTTTGGTGCCCCGCGCTTTGTATTAGCGCGTTTGTATGAAATTTCCTCGGACTTTCACTCCGATCGCAAATCGTCGTTTTAAAATGTATTTTTGGAAAAGCATAGAGTTGTTAATACGGTAAACGCCATGGGGGACAACATCTGGCCCTCACTTGTTTAGTAATAGGAGTCAAGTTAAAAAGTCTTGTCCCGACATTAAATGTCATATTTTTCTAAGTCATACTTTCACTAAAAATCAAATACAATCTTTTTATCTGCAGTGCCGTGGGGGTCGCGTCAAATACATATTATATTAGTTGCATATGTGTGACCGACGACTCAATAGAAATGCTTAAAAACCGCCCCTAATTTGCGGTGATATGTCGTCCCCCGCGGCCCCAACGGAACTTTTATATGCCGACCCCATGGTCCAATCAGAAAGACTGAAAAATTAAAGCGGCGTTTAACATGTTAATCTACTTTTGTGAACATGGCAAAACGAAATAGAAACTGCTTCTATGGTTGTATCTTTATATAAGATCCCGTAATCGTGCGTTCATATTTCCGAAGATTCACGATGATACTCGAAGCGCATATTGTTCTAGGGATACCTGTACGAGTTCAAGGATTCAGTCTGCCGTACCTACTTCCTACTGTTCAGGATTTCCTCCAGTTGTTTCCAGGCGCGGTCCACCTGCCCCTGGGTATGTTTGTAGCTCCAAAGTGGACTGAACACCACGTTGGCGACGGCTACGTGCTCCTGGTTGGACACTTGGGAATCTACTCGCTTGGCTGCCTCTTCCGCTGACAGGTTATCGCGCTCTTGTATTCTTTTAATTGCCTATAGAGAAATTATGGGTTAGTTTGGTGGGACAAAAAAGGGAAAATGATGTTCTATAGTCTTGAAGATGGCAGATGACACTGCGTGTCACCTATAGTTGCAAAACTGGAAACCATTACCTGATAAAAAAAAAAAACTAAATATATATCTTAGGACAACCAACACACCATTATCTGATCCCAAACTAGGCAGAGCCTGTACTATGGCAACCAGACAACTGATAAACATACTTATATATTTCTAAATACATACGTATTATAGATAAATTGCACCCAGACAGAACAAATGATCGTGCTCATCACACTAAGATTTGTCCCGGGTGGGAATCGAACCCACGACCTCAGTCTTAGCAGTCAGGGTCACTAATCACTAGACTAACAGTTAAACTAACAGTAAATTAAAACTGATTTAAAATATATACTTTTTATTTTTATTAGAATGCACTGAGACTTGATGACAGTACACAAAAACTGTAATTCTAATAAGAACTTCATACAACTGAGTTAAAATTTAATTTTCATAGTTGTTTACATCATTTTGAACAGTCTGTTCGTCCCGATACTATTGACGCTGACTTTGACAAGTTATCAGTGAAAGCAAGCGAACAGCAACTTTATAAGAACGAGAATTATGATCATTGTGATTTTGACAGTGATGCACAATCTGGGATTAAATGACTGTGGTAGGAATGTATCTATGCTTCCACCAAACAATGAAAAACTTTTTACAAAAAAATAACAACCGACTTCCTTAAAAAAACACTACAAAGTCAAAAATAACTTTAATTTTGGAAGTCGGTGGCAAAAAAACCTTAAATACAGATCCTAAGACACCGAATTCCGAAATTAAAGTTATTTTTGACTTTTTTTTTTAAGATAGTCGGTTATTTTTTTGTAAAAAGTTTTTAACTTTTTAGTTATGGTAGATACTCCGCACTAATCTAATCGCGTTATTCGTTTATTTGTCGCGCAAATCCTTAATGCAAAATTTAAGACTTTTATGGTTTTCACATGGACCCCATTGTCCGAATGGAACCAAATTAAAATGAGACTATTCGGGAAACACTAGCTTTCAAATAAAAAAAAGAATCACCAAAATCGGTTCACTCAGTCAAAAGTTACGAGGTAACAAACATTAAAAAAATACAGTCGAATTGATAACCTCCTCCTTTTTTTGAAGTGAGTTAAAAAGAGAGAAGACAGTGCTCTCACCTCGTCCCTCGGTACGATGACGACCCACAGCTGATGGCAGGACTGGTACCACTTCGCGCGGACCATGACGGCGGCTTCGATGACTACAACTCGGTATCCCTCTTCGCCGAGTGCTTTAATTCGACGTTGAGTTTCTGCCATAGTCGGCGGCCATAGTAGATGGTTTAGCTTTTCTAGCTGCTCCTATAAAAATAACGTTTTGAGCCGTAGAAAAGAATCAGTCAATTCAAAACTCTTTCATTTCATTAATTAAATAATAATTAAATAATTATATTGGAGTCAAAAAACAAATAGCTATTTTTTTTTTAATGCAATACTTATTTTACAAATTCTTATTTTATGTTGTTTTTCTGGTGCAACGGAAAGCAAGCTCGAAAAACGTCGTCTTTGAAAATGCCGGAAGTGACCTCAAAAGGCATATCCTTTTTGAGCCAACTGCTTGAATTCTCACCAAAATAAGGTAGAAAGTGCTATTTATGCTTAGTAGGACACTAAACATGATCAATTTACCTTATCAGAAAACACGATGCTCCCCAGCTTCTTTCTGTCCACTTCCCCGCCCTCAGTGATGACGTCAGCTCCAAAGGTCTCGGATATGGTGCGGTTGAGAGGCAGACCAGGCTTGTACATCTCGTGGGCAATTATGTCGCAGTTTAAAACCGCCGCGCCTTTCTCCCTAGAAATAGTAAAATTCATAGATGAAATAGGCTTTTGCTTCGTTAACGTTCACGCTCGTGGCCAAGTAATAAGGCCAGCCGCACCGGTCAATCGACCAGAGGGGTAATTGCGTAACTTGCTATCAGTAGGAATTGGTTTCATTTTGATAGTTAAACAACATTCATTGCGTTATTTACGTTGCTGAGCCGGCAATTTATTCGCACAAATGACGCAATGGTTTAGAAATAATCTTCAATTCCATTCAGATTCTGATAAAAAGTGCGTTTCGTAATTAGGGTGCAGGTTAAGCTACGCATACCGCGGTCGGCTCGTGGATTGGCCGACCATCTTTACGTACCACTACGTGCCTAGTAAAGCACGTTCTGCTGTTGATCCCGGCTGTCATTTATGGATCCCTCTGTCATCAAAAGTCAGAAAGTCTGACAACCAGTATTACCAAGGGGTATCGTGTTACTCAGTAACTGGGTTGTCGAAGTCGTTCCACGAAAAATACTGCTATTCGGCTGTATCCAATTAGGCTGGAAGTCTACCCCAAAAATAACTGGGAAATGGCTAGCCACATGACGTTCATACATCTGAACGCGGCTGAAGCAAAAGGAGTGTGTAAACATCGTAGCAAGTGGCGTTCTGCAGTTTCTGCTTATACCCATGCGAAAACAGAAGCTAAGATAGCAGAAGCAGAAGCGAAGATATATGTATTTCTTAATAAGGAAGTATAGTTTTGAGATTTTTTTTTGATTAATTCAATAGCATATAAGTTATAGAGAGATTTAAGTGCTTTTCGGACTTGGCGACATGTGGGCGTACTTAGATACACTTCTGCTCAACCCTTCGAGGAAACAAGGCATCAAATTTTGTTATCTACACTAATATTATAAGGAGGAAAAATTTGTATTTTTGTTTGTTTGTAATGGATAAACTCAAAAACTACTGGACCGATTTTAAAATTCTTTCACCATTAGAAAGCTACATTATCTGCGAGTAACATAGGCTATATAACATCACGCTACAACCAAGAGGAGCGGAGCAGTAATGAAAAATGTTGCAAAAACGGGGAAAATCACACGGGTAGGCGATTCGACGCGACGGGAAGGGTCGGGGGAACACGAAATTTAACGCGGACGACGTCCGCGCATCAATGAATATCTTAGGACAACCAAAACACCGTTATCTGATCCCAAACTAGGCAGAGACTGTACTATGGCAACCAGACAACTGATAAATGTTCTTATATATTTCTAAATACATACATATTATAGATAAATCACACCCAGACACAGAACAAATGAAGAAGCTAGTGTGTTATAACTTAATAACTCATGCGTTTGTAATTTGTTTATAATTACTCACTTTAACTTTTTCGTGATACTGCTTTTCCCACTGGCAATACCTCCCGCCAACCCGATGACGTACGGCCAGTCCGGGATGTTGGGATTATGCTGCAAATTAAAATATAATCTGTGTTAGTTATTACTTATTAGAATCCGAAAAAAACCTACATTAATGAAGTCGCGCCTTCTTTTTAGGGGGGGGGGGGGGGGGGGGTTGCTATAAACGCCACGTTTGGCAGGCGGGTTGGCGATCCCAGTATGGTGGTAAAATGCATAGAGAACGCTGCTCGTTTTCCCTTAGCCTTCTACGACGCCCACGGAAAATGGGATGATGCTATTCTTTACGTCTGGCACCACACGGAACCCTTCCACCCCCTTTCTTCTCATGGGGGTACAATAAATAATAAAACTTTTAAAAAATCGGGACAAAACCACAACAACCGCAGTCTGCCACTTCTGTGGGCCAGAATCTATAGTGACCACAGTCAGAAAAAAAAGCCGAGACAATGAAGCGACGGTTCTCAAATAAATTATTCAAATGCCTTTGAAGATTGAAACCGCAACGAAAATAACAATGGCACAAATATATAAATACACAATAAAGCGAGCCCCCTGCTTCGTCCTGTTTTTTTTTCGACTTGGCAGTACTACGGGTTTTTATTATAATAAATAGGTAAGTTTAATATTAATGTCCACTCAGCTCAGTCACAACTCCACTGCTGGGCATAGGTCTACTAGGCCTAGGCTACGCCTCAACATTCTTTAGGGCGTCCCACACTACGCTTGCCGATACGCGGTCTACACTCCATGATTCGTTTGCTCCACCGGCCATCGGTCCTTCGAGAAACATGGCCAGCCCACTGACACTTCAGCTTGTTTACTTTTCAAGCTATGTCGGTAACTCCAGATCCTTTCCCGATAATGTCATTCCGGATTTTATACTTCAAAGCAATTCCATATACACCGTGACATTTTAGTCGTTTTACAACAGCAGCCCACTTCATGTAACCAATGACTACTACACATCCATAAGAAAAAAATTGAACATTTGAATAACTAAAAAATAAAAATATTATTCATTATGATGACGCTTGACGTGGTTTAAATTTGAAATTTTGTCTCATGGAAAATGGAGATGGAAAGATCTAGCCGACTCGTGCACTGGGTAGGTATGTTCTCTACCGTATGATACGTAAACATTATTAACAGGATGTTTCATAATTTTAATTCATTATTTATTTTGCTAAATATCTATTATCTTAATTAATGGTAACAATTTTTAATCACGCCTAGAAGTATATTGTGTCGGATACATTAAGTGGACAACCTTTGTAAGACGACTAAAATGTCGCGGTGTATACACATATACCTTTCAAATAAATTCTCTAAATTATGGAAATTAAAATCCGTTGCGTAGTTTAGAAGAACAACACGGTCACAGACAGAAACGAAAACTGACTATAATTTATAATATGTGTAGATTATCTTACAGTAGGTGCCTGTATCAGTGTGCCGAGCATCCTGATCCTCTGGTTACTAGAGCTGATCTTAGTCTCCTCCTCCTGCGAACCCTGCGCTTGCTCGTCCTGCGCTAAGCCAATCACATGCACATCCATAGGTTGTAGTCCGTTCTCCACTCGCTTTTCATTAATCCTCTTCGCGCCACGAACTGTCTCCTCGCTCACGATTATTAACTAGAAACAAAAGCCTACTATGAATATATCAACTATCGAAATAAATATTGTAAGTACCCATAATAAGATAAGCATATGGTAATGTTCTTAGACAAAAGTGATAAAGATAACACAGGATATGCAGGATCTCTAGTGTTTGCGCCACAACTTGACCAATCATTGTTACATAAAATGTCGTCATATTCTGCGAACCAATGACAACTTCCTGATATATAGCTCTCAATAGCTTGTGAATCAACAACCATTAGCCGAAGTCTTACTCAAGAGACACACGTGGAACATATACTTGCAATGTAATGTCTCATCGTGTTGCAAAGCAATAGATATGTGCCTAATTAAGATAATATAACATAACAACTGTAGAGTCTTGTGTGTATTGGTGATTTAGGAACTCTTCAAATATACACAAGCTCTAACGATTAATAGTTTATTAATAACAGAATAGAAGTAATTTAAAGTTAAACACTAATACGCGGTGCGAGTCGATCATAAAAAAATAAATAAAAACATTTATTTAACTCTTAAAAATACATGCTACAAGCAAGTCGATACGTGGATTAGCGCGGACTATTAGCCGGATAAACTGTGCGCCCACGTAGCACAGAACTGGTGCCCTGAGACAGTGAGGCGGGGTCGCGGCAGTCCACGTAGGAGATGGCGAGACGAGCTGGACAGATTCCGTGAAAACTGGAAGGAGGACGCGCAGGCTCGCGAAAGATGGAAAGAGTGGAGGGAGGTCTTTGCCCAGGAGAGGGGCAATGGAAAATAACAAAAAAAAAAAAACATAACATCTGACATTAATAACTACACACTAATTGCAATTATAGAGTGGTTAAATAAGAACTATTTTTAATAAGACTAAAATCGTGCACTTTAGTCAGTGTTCCTTGACATTAATTAATAATCTTAATTAGGTATATAAACTATAACACACTAAACACAAAAATTAAGAGACGAAAAAAACTAAATTTTCGTGTGACTGAACAGGCTGTAAGTCAGCAGAAAATGATCGTACAGCTAATAAAAAGTCTAAATCTAAGTGTCTTCTTTCCTGCCAGGGTCGCGAGATTGTTCAAACGAGATACCGTGGCCCTGGCATATGGGTGACTGAAGGAACACGGGTAGGTTTTAGTCAGTAAAAGTCTGACACGCCCTTCCGCTCCACCCAGCGCTGGAGAAGTCATTTGATGATTTCACATCCAAAAAAAAAGTGTCTTCTTTCCAGACCTTTTTTTTTTGTGGGTAAAACCCACCCGTGTTCCTTCAGTTGCCTATATGCCAGGGGCACGGTAACCTTTCGAACAAATGTCGCGACCCTGGCAGGCATCCTGGCAGGTCCTAGCGTTCTTTCAAGACCTAGCCATGACATTTTTTTTATAATCTTCGATGCCAGAGTAACCCTAAGAAAACGACCAATTTTTTTCACATAGTAAGGACGAGCCGCATCCTACGACCCATTGACCAGGCACAAATCTAATGCAACCCAGGATTGACTTGCAATCACTACATGAAAGAAAAACAAAATATACCTGGTACTTTGGATCTTCACTGGTTGGTCCATAAAGATCTTTCAAGGGGAATACATTGTATTCCAGGTCTGGGTTGATGTCCATTAGAAAGTTCAATACTTCTTTCATTCTTACTTCCACCGGTTGAATTAGCTCATATAATGTTTTGGCTGTAAATAAAATATAAACATATTGAAATATTTGAAAGCTTTAAATAAAATTTAAAAAACAAATTAAAATAATTTACTTTTATATTTTTTTAAATGTTATCTTCATCATCAGCAGCGTATAATGTTCCCGCTGCTGGGACACAGGCCTCCTTTCGGTGAGAGGGAGTGGGCCATAATCCACCACGCTGATGATAATTAGACTGAATCATACTGAACGAACCTCAGTGACTACTCGCAATGCCACTTGTGACAGCCGGTTCTTATACTGATTGTGCAAGTGTTATGTCACGTCTAGCGAAAAGTAGCTGGCAATTCAATAGAAGAAAGGCTAAACTAAAATATAGTTCTTACACTGAATCAAATTAACATCAGTGACTCCCACCGTGACAAGCTTGGTGGCTCGTAACGCTGCTTGTGACAGGAGGATCTTGTGACCATTGTGTAAATGGTCGAATGTACCGCCGAGTGCAACATTCTCGTAAGTCTGTATCTTTTCCAATGGTGCTTCGTAGGTAACATCTTGACAATCTGTAAAGGAATAGAAAACTCTTTATTATGTACACCATATACATGTTCATATTGGATGTTCACATTGGCATGCTCGATATTGGGTCCATTCCTCTTTTTAGTATACATTAATGATCTACCCCATCTACTTCCAAACCAACCGAAGATGGTGTTATTTGCAGATGACACATCATTGATATTTAAAATCGACAGACGGTCTCAAAATCTTGACGACGTCAATAACTGCATTCTTCAGGTCCAAGACTGGTTTACGGTAAATAACTTGGTACTTAATAAAAAAAAAACCAAGTGCATTAGATTTCAATTGCCTAATGTCAGAGGTAGCGAATGTGACATCTTATTGAATGGGGAAAAACTGGAATTTATTGATCAAACGGTTTTCCTAGGAATCACGCTAGACGAGAAATTACAATGGGGACCTCATATAACATCTCTTGCGGGGCGGTTAAGCTCGGCCGCTTATGCTGTTAGAAAGATAAGACAGTTAACAGATGTAGAAACCGCGCGTTTGTCTATTTTAGCTACTTCCACAGCATTATGTCGTATGGCATTTTACTGTGGGGTAGGGCTGCTGACATTGAATCCATTTTTATTTTGCAAAAGCGAGCTGTCAGAGCCATTTATAATCTATGTCGCGGCGAATCCCTCAGGGAACTATTTAAAAGGATTAATATTATGACGGTACCTTGCCAATTCATTTACGAAAATATTATGTATGTAAGAAAAAATCTACATCTTTTTAATAAAATAAGCGATAGACATAATTTTAATACTAGAAATAAAGACAAGATAGATCAACCATTTTTCAGATTAGCAAAAGTACATACATCTTTTATGGGATACTGTGTTAAATGTTACAACAATGATATATTGCAATTAAATGAAAGGAGGTTTAAAAGTCATATTAAAAGTACACTTTGTAAACGAGCTTATTACAAATTAGAGGACTACATTCAAGATAAGAACGCTTGGAAACATGCTGGTCTCGCTCCATAGGACAGTCTTAGAGTGTATCAAACTAGTTGCTAACTTAATTGTGTAGATAATATTTATTTTTTCTTCTATGACACTGTTTTACATTCTGTAATTACTGTAACTCACACACTGACAGTTTATATGGGTAGTTCATATAATTGTTTTTTTTTTTATTTAACTGCTTTTGTTAATTTAATTTTATTTTCTTTTAATTTCATTTTTTGTGTCTATGTATCCTTTGCATCGTTGTATATGTAAGCGGGCACGCCCTTTATGCCTGGAGGCTTTAGTAAGATTTTAAGTTCTGTTTACGATTTTTGTTTTATTATTCATTTCAGCTTGAGTTTAGTTTTCAATGTTTTGTTGGTATAATGGCGTGTGCTAGCTGACATATGGCGAATAATGTATGTTTTGTTTTATTATATTAATAACTTATACAATATTGTATAGAATCAAGTTCTTCTAACTTAACAGACAGCAGTGCTGCTGGGGAGTTTGTTCCGCCACTTCTTCTTCCCAGCCAAAGCACTAGGAAGTGTCGAAGGGCGGGCGTTTTGGGGGGACTGTCTTATGTGACTTTGACGTTCAAAAAGTGCTGACTCTCAGCCTAGTTTGAATAAATGACTTTTGATTTTGATTTTGATGTGGAAATTCCACATAGGATAATACAATCGGCGTCTTAAGCATTAAATTCCTGAAATCACTATGCTTAGAAAATTAACTGAATGATGCTAAGTTTGCTTTTGTTTCCTTTTAACGGGGTAGCGCCAGGGGCTACCCTGAAATTCGAATTTTTTACATTTTGCAATTTGTAAGTCAATGTCAGGCCGTATGTTGAACAAAATATTACTTGAATTACATTGAATCCCATTAAAGACTATTTAATGAAAAACTCGCTCAATGGGAATAAATCAACTCAGGGGGTTGTATTGATGGTTTTATACTAGTGGTCGCCCATTTTATACTGGTGGTTAATTTATTTAAAAAAATATCAACAATTATCAAAAATATTAGCTCTCTGCCCTCCTTCTCCATATAAAGTTTAACTGTGCCAAATTTCACACTCCTTCGTCCACTTAATTTTCATGATACGCTGCGGATATTGTTGGGGCTGCCTCGGTTTTGCAGTGGGCTGGCAGGCATGTGCGTGCACATATTCATGTAGCCAATTAATATGTTATTATTTTATTTTTAAGTTATTGAGTTTTCTAACATAGGCTAAATTTCATACTAACACTATATGGATCTCTGGTGTGAAAGAATTTTTTTAATTTTATTTTGAACTAGCAATTCGCCCGCGTGACTCACAGGAACTGTGGATTTTTTCGGGATAAAAGTAACCTATTTTACTTGGTGATAATGTAGCTTTTTATAAGTGAAAGAATTTATAAAATCGGTTCAGTCGTTTTCGAGTTTATCCATTACAAGCATACATACAAAAAAACAAATCTTTCCTCTTTCTAATATTAGTTTAGATTATTAGGTTTCTTTTTTGGGAATGATATCGCGCCGGTCAACCTATGAGGTTGTCAGCTAACCGATCTTGCCTGTGGCTACCTTAATAAATTAAGATGTCCAGCTAGGGCTTATTAACTTAAAACTAGAGCGCCTACACTCCCTGTGGGGCACGGATCTTGTCTTAGGGCCTCACTGGAAGCAAGCGAGCTGGATCGGAATTAACATGAGCATCAAGTTGGGGTTTACATTTATTTATAGTAGTGGAAGTACTTGAGGATGGCATGGAGTTTAATCTTTTTATGCTGCCTAGCCTTTACCAACTATGTTGGGGCCGGCTTCCAGTCTAACTGGACGCAGCTGAATACCAGTATTTTACATGGAGCGACTGCCTATCTGATCTCCACAACGCAGTTACTGGATCATACGATACCCTTTAGTAAGACTGGTTGTCAGACTTTCGGGGTACTGATTACCCATAACGATTGTCAAAGATCCACAAATGACAGCTAGGACCAACGGCTTAACATGCTTTCCGAGGCACGTAGTGGTCTTGGTATAGAAAGATGGTCACCCACTCATGAATCAGCTGCAGCAAGCGTAGCTTAACCTGATTGATTGATCCGTCCCTCACCCCTCTCATATCTTTTTATGTACTATAACAAAATAGAAAAGAGTGCAGGCTATTTACAACTACTTTCCAACCAATAATAAATAGTATCTTAGGACAACAAATACACTGTTATCTGATCCCAAACTAGGCAGCGCCTGTAGTATGGTAACCAGACAACTGATAAATATACTTTATATTTCTAAATACATACATATTATAGATAAATTACACCCACACACAGAACAAATGATTGAGCTCATCACACAAACATTTGTCCTGGGTGGGAATCGAACCCGTAACCTCAGTCTTAGCAGTCAGGGTCACTTAACACTAGACTAACAGGCCAGTCGACCAATGCAGTTGTCATTGAGCTGGAAGGAAGTAAAGTATTGACATCAATAAAATTGTTTGCTTGAATCTATCTAGCTATCTTTTAAGATTTATTGCAAAGACCATTTTAAAATTATTGTGGAAGCATATTGAAATAAAAACTGTTTTTGTCTTTATTACAGTTTGCAGCCAATAGCAAGAATCATAATAAAAACAAGTAAACTCTTTAGTTGATTTTAAATTATCAGGTTGACTAACTCACAATGATAAACATCAAAAAATTGAAATGTAATGGTATTTTGTGATGATTTGCATTTATATGATCTACTTAGTTATCTTATCTTATTGCGTAAAAAACAATGTTGCATGAAATTTTTCTTTTTTAAGCTGTTTCCTTTACTCAATATACTTTATCAAAACTTATTTGATAAAGTAATAAGAATTTATTCTTATGCTGGCAGTGTTGTGGCAACATCTCTAAATAGTAGACACTCTGTCACTCTGTCTATACACTTAGATCTAATAAATTACACAATGGATTTTAATGCAGTTTTAATCAATAGACAGAGTGATTCAAGAGGAAGGTTTATAAGAATTATACGCCAGTAAGGTAACTGGCAAAAATAAAAAAGTGTGCAGGATACCCGTCAGAAATGACGTTCCTTACATAATTCTCACACACATACAGACTTATTATAAAACAGAGATAGAAAGAGAGAGTCACATGTAGAGGGCATATAGCTTTTTTCATTACTGAGGATTTCTACCAGTCAACTCCTACCTCTAGCTCTATCTAGGAACTTATCGTCCCATTAATACTTCTAAGAAAAGATTATTATGTAATATTTACCAATACTTTGCATTTTGCATCCAATCATAGCAGTAGGTACGGAATTCTTCAGTATGTCAATTTCCTTGGCTAACTCACTGTCATACAGTATCATATCTATGGGAGAGTTTGTTACTATTTCCTTTATTGATCCACTGGGTTTTAACATCAGTCTTACGTCCAAGTGACCATATTGCGTAGAAGCCTGTGAAAAAAGGTTATCATTAAAATAATATTGATTTTGTTGTAACATATGTAACATTCTCACTATTTTTTAAAATTAATTTAAAGCCTTTATTATTCATAGAATATTTGAATTAAAGGAACTCTTACTTTTGTGTATACATTCTCTATCTGTTTGCTAAGCACAGGCAGTGTGTTCTCGGAGTAATCTTTTACTTTCACATACAACACTTTTCTTACAAACTTGGAAGCCCGTTGACATACTACGTGAGCTTTTGCCGCACTCGAAATAAATACAAACCCATTGTTTGCCATTTCATCAGCTGTTGATAAATAATATATTATAATAATTGCGTTCAGAAAGTATGTCGAAATAACATTTGAATGTCAATTAGTATGACAAATACACAATTGCTATTATTGATGCATAAGTATAGAAATGAAATGTCTCTGACTAATAAAGCTGTTAAAAGTTTCTTTAATTTTGTTTTTTAATGACCCACCTGTTGGACTCATCACAAAAATATACGACACAATAACTGAAAGCAAAAAAACCACAATAGGCGCGCCATAACCAATGCTTAACATTATTAAATGCCGACAAACTAAAGTCCAAAGGTTGACTCTCTTTACCTACCCTATTGAATTATACATACTGATTAGTGTAAATGAATTCCTACTCATGATCATTGATAAAACTACTTCTATTAGGAATCACAAAAGTAAAATAATTCTAATCATAATACAGATTAATACCAAAACTTAGGGAATTGACAAAATTAATACTATGTCATTGAAGTATGGATAAATATGGAACGTGATATTAATTGAAGATACTTATTATATTACCTAATCAAAAGAAAAATAGTCGGCTTAAAATTAAAACATAAAATAAAATATTTTCTTTTGGATTTCGCTCTCGCACAAAATCAAAACAAAAGTTAGGTTAGTCTGTTTGACAATTTCAGAGTGACATTCATGACATAGACATTTTTTTTTTGGTTCTTTTCGTCCCTCTTTGGGACAGGCAAAGGGAGCTGAGCCCATACAGCCAAAATGACATAGACACTAATAGACAGTATGACCAAAAACTGTTTCTGCAGGCAGTATTTTATTTTACATACGGAGCCAGGAAGTACGGCTATCGTTGCCATTTTGGTACCCAACGTCACACCTTCAGACAAAAAGTGCTATTTGGCGCTTTGTAATATAATATACCGAATGACGTGGAACGGCATGATGTTACTTTGCATATCACTACTGGAAACGTCCCGTAATACCACAACAAAACTGGGACTAAAGTTCGTCTTACGAAAGAAGGTCCTGAGCAATATGTGGAACTAAATATAAAGCACCTAAGTGGAACGTTGCAGGACTCTGCGACGTCTGCGAGACTTCCTACTTGAGACGAACTTTAGCCACAGTTTTGTTGTGGTATGAGGGGGCGTTTCCAGTAGCGGTATGCGAAGTGGTATATCAGAGCTATGAAACGATGTGATTGTTTGACTCTTTCCACTAAAGCTATTTACGGAACCAGAGTAGCGGGTAAAGTGCGTAGTGCGTACCTTCCGCCTGACGCAGGTCCTCACCGAGCATGGGTGCTTAGGTGGGTTCCTGTTCAGGATAAAGCGGGAGGAAACGCCCGGATGTTTCCATTGCGAGAATCGTCTGGAGAATACGGAGCACCGCCGTGTCCTCGCGGAGGCGATCGGCGGTGGTGACCTCTCGCGTCCGGCCCTAGTGCGAGCCATGGTACGGAGCGAGAGGGCATGGGAAGCCGTCACCTCCTTCTGCGAAGCAGTAATGCTCGCGAAGGAGGAGCGGGGCGCGTGAGGGAGTGGCAGTCTGTACGCCCTCACATCCCTAACCACCGCAGGAGGAGACGCCCCGGGCGTTGGGAGTCTCCGGCCACCGTAGGCGCGAGCTTGCGGACGGCGAGCAATGGGTAGCTCGCCGCCCGGTAAGGACCAGGCTGGGGTCGACGGCGCGTAGTGTTCCACGCGCGCCTCAAAGAGATGTCAGCAGAACTGAAGGAGTCTGCTAGGACCGATGCCTGCCAGGGTCGCGAGATTGTTCGAAAGAGATACCGTGACACTGGCACATGGGCAACTGAAGGAACACGGGTGAGTTTTAGTCAGTAGAAGTCTGACACGCCCTCCCGCTCCGCCCAAGAGCGGGAGACGTCATTTGAAGGTTTACCATCCAAAAAAAAAAAGTGTGTAGACACATAACTCCTACTTCATTTTCCTTGCCTTGCACAGCGGCCAGCGCAACTTTGGTGGAAAAGGGCTTAGCGGGGGCAACATTTTGTAGTTGTTGTAAGGTTAGGAATACAATGGAAAAGTATTTTATTTGAATTAAACAAATACATTTAAGTCTAATAATATATTTGAAAAGTTACACATGCATACAATGCTTTAACCGAACGAATTTCATAACATTGTAATAAAATTACTTACTGCACTTTCATAAATCTATACATTTGTACTTTTAGCTATTCAAAAACAACGGTAGGCACGCATCTTATACCCTAGCTCTAAATTAACATAGGTACTTAGATATTGGTAAAAATAAAATTTTCTTAGATAGCCCGTCTTTGGGGGATAGCTTTACATAAAATTATAATTTATAAAATACTTTACCTTAGTAAAAATGTCTTGATAAATTAAAATAGAAATGGTTGATATGTTACCCAATAAAAAAAAGTGTTACCTATTAGTTAGGTACTTACATTACGGAGATAACGTTA
The DNA here is from genome assembly GCA_947507805.1 of Aporophyla nigra. Taxonomy (NCBI): domain Eukaryota; kingdom Metazoa; phylum Arthropoda; class Insecta; order Lepidoptera; family Noctuidae; genus Aporophyla; species Aporophyla nigra. The sequence continues at coordinate 8,373,118 of OX382305.1, forward strand.
CTTAATAGAGAGTTTTACATAAAATAAAACTTACCTATTATTTTTTCATCAATATCCGGAATCCATCTTGAGTCAAGCACCCGTCTTTCAGGCTGTTGTCAGCATTTCCTTTGCCTCTCCGCTGGTGCCGCCCTCTATACTTACCGTTGGTACTAAGTATTTCAAGCGCGCATCGGGTGATGGCCCGATTTACCGTCATTATGGAACTCATGATGCACCAGGTAGACCTTACCTGGATTCCGGATATTGATGAAAAAATAATAGGTAAGTTTTATTTTATGTAAAACTCTCTATTATTTGTTTTGTATCAATATCCGGAATCCATCTTGAGTGATGTGTTTGTTATCACCTGGTGCGCTTAACCCAAAGACGCTATAATGTGTATAGTATGGATATAAAATAAAAATGGCTTAATAAAAAATATTTATGTATAATTCAGTAATTGTATTTCAATGAACAGGATCAAAATAATTCGATAAAGATACAGAATGATTAGGAATATTAGAATCATTTTGCAATTCCCTTTTATAATAATTTTGGAAAGTATGAATCATTTTCCAATTACCAGTTGCAAGAATTTGATCAATAGGAAAGTTTTCTACAAAATTGAGAGAAGCTACTGCAGATCTTACTGATCCTGGAGTTGCATCAATACCACTAGCTTTTAAGAGAGACCTCACCCATCCGCCAATCACAGTTCTAGACGCGGGTTTTATATCCCCCTTAACTGTAATAAACAAATGTTTAATACTTCCTCGACGGTTTAAAGTAATATGCAATAGTTGTCTTAACCAAAATACCAAATTTAATTTTTTATCAGGATGTTCCTTAAGCCTCCATCCAGACTGCCTATGGTTATGGTTGTCTGTTTTAGAACCAAATGCTGGCCATAATACAATCGAGATATCGTCATCAACTAGACTAGTGCTGTCCATTCGCAACAATGTAAGGTCGTGAACCCTGCGGCCTGATGCTAACAGTAAAAGAGTAGCCACATGTCTCGATACATGAAATATATTATTTTCATCAAAATTGTACGTACTCATGTGTTGCAATAAAAGTTTAGGGTTCCAAATAGGTGGTTTAGCAGAATTTTCTCGTGCGACAGAAATAGCTTTTAATACGTGTTTTATAAAGAAATTTGACGATAAATCAATTTTTGATGTCAGGTGTGTGAAAGTTGAAATAACAGATTTATGTACCAAAATAGTTCTATAGGCAAGACCTATATCACAATGCAGATGTGCTAAATATCGAGCTACTTGATCCGCAATAGGGTATTTGTAACTAATTGAATGCGACTCACACCATCGCTTCCATCTCCGCCACGCTGGTCTGTAGGTATTGATTGTGGAACTTCTCCAGCTTGACATGAGTAGTTTTTGTTCTTTATCTGTCCAGTCCGTCAACATATCTGACCACCCGAAATCAGCCAAGCCTCCAAGTGTAGGTCTTGCACCTGCGGCGGATGTATCCCTGTTCTGGTATCTATCAGAGTGCGGGCTAGATCTGGAATCAGAAAAGGGGGATGCCGTGCCCGCCGCTGAACATCTGCCTGCCAGAATACCTTGTTCCACTTCGGGGCAATCAAAATGTAGTCTCCGCTGGCTTGGTTCAGGTGTCTCAGGACCCTGGGAATCAGGTTTGGTGGTGGAAACAACCAAGCTAGGACGTAGTGCCACTGATGACAAAATGCGTTGTGGTGTTGTGCTTCCTGATCGTTCACGTCCAATGATGCGTACCTTGGGACTGTGTGAGCTGTTCTCGATGCAAAAAGGTCTATTTCCGGCATGCCCCACATTCGAAATATTTGTGTCGTTGCTGTCTTCGTAAGATGCCACTCTGGGCAAGCCTTCTGCCGAGAAAGAGCATCCACTTCTGCATTGTATCTGCCCGGAAAATAATATGCTGTCAGATAAATGTTCTGCTTGTCTAGAACAGCAAGTAGTTGTCGGGTCTGTTGGAGCAGTTTCTTGGATTTCGTGCCGCCTTCCTTGTTTATATACGAGACTACTGTCCGATTGTCGGTTTGCAGCAGTATCTGTGCATTTTGGAGTTGCTCTTGGTTTTGACGTATAGCTGCGTAAACAGCGAACATCTCTTTTTTGTTGGCATGCCATGTCCTCTGCGAATTTGTCCAGGTTCCCACAATATTTGTATCGCTGAGTTGTGCCCCCCAACCGATATCTGATGCGTCTGTAGTCAACAGATGTGTCACCGGGCTCAAGTGGATCGGCATCGACTTTCCTATAGCTTGACACCACCATTCCATCTCTGACCGAGCTGGTTGAGGGATAGGTAGTAGCCGGTACGGGTGTTTCACCGGAAGCTGTCGACTGTAGTATTGCAGAGTGCGACAGTGAAGGCGGCCTCTCGGAGTCACGAATGTTGCGAAGTTGAGTCTCCCCATTAGAGTTTGGTACTGTTTGAGGGACCACTTGCTTCTCTGGAGTTGTTGGTGAAGTGCTTTGCGTAGCGATAGGCACTTCGGCTCCGACAGGGACTTTGCGTTGCGTTTTGTGTCCCATGTTATGCCGATAAACTCGAGGCACTGTGTCGGAACCAGGACAGACTTTTCGGAGTTGATTGTCCAGCCCAGTAAATGTAGAATCTTTATCGTGAAAGCGATGTCGTCTTCCAACTGAGATTTTGACTGGTTTGCTAAAAGGAAATCGTCCAAGTATACGACGCACCTGATGTTGTGACTCCTCAGGAATTCTGCCACCCAATTGGTTATCGAGGCAAAAGTTCTGGGTGCCGATGAAAGGCCGAACGGCAAACAAGTCATTTGAAGTAGCTGATGCTGATGTGAATCTTGGTGATAATTTAATCTGAGAAACCTGCGATGCTGCTGTGCTATAGCCACGTGAAAATATGCTTGGCTCAGATCTAGTTTGACCATCCAATCTCGTTGTTGCAAAAAATTTGGAACACGGAAGTGACTGAATAGTTGAAATGGTTTGGCTACTACGAACTGGTTCAGTTGCTTCAGATTGAAGATAGGTCGGAAGGTCTGATCTGATTTCGGTACCAGAAAGAACGTGGAAAGGTAGCTGGGCGACCGTTCTGCAGGTTCTAGTACACCTGACTCTAACAAGGTTTGAATTTGTTTCGTCATATTGGGTGATGTTTTGGTTCTGTAACATTTTAGAATCGTGGGACTCGGAAATATTAGCGGCGGTTTCAGTATAAAGGGTATCCGTGCACCGTTTAAAAGCCGGCATATTTTGTCTGGTGCTCCTAGATTGCTCCATGCATACTGAAATTGCTTTAGACAACCGCCTTGAAATATCCGACAGTCATTCGCGACGCTTGGTTTTAGTGAAAGCCTGCGATTGCGATTTCTTTCCCCGAGGTTTTGCTCGCTGGTTGCTTGCTCTGTTTTTGTGTTGTTGTGAAGCGTGTGGGCCATGTTTTTGACTTTTATTGAAGTTGTCACGACGAAAAAATTTATCATCAGCTTGCTTACTAGTGGACGGTTTTTGATTTTGATAGAAATTCTCTTTAGAATAAGTTTGAGGTACTGATTTTGTTGATATAGTTAATTTATCCACCCCCCCAATTTTTTGAAGGTAGGTTTGCACTGCCTCGTCATTAAAAAGTGATTCTGTACTGGGAGGAATTTTATGTAATACATCGCGATGAAAGCCTTCGGAAATCTGGCGCAACAAAGCTTCTCGACGTATATTTATTAAATCGGCCCTACGACCGCACACTATTTGTAACAAGTCATCAGTAACCTTACTATACGCGGATTCTTTCGAAAACAATGTCTCCAATTTTTCAAATAACGTGTTGGGTGTCAATGTTTCTCTAGACTCATTTGACCAATCCACCAATGATTGTAATGTTTTATGCAATTCGTCTTTTTGAGAAAGTAAAGCATTCGTTAATCCAGCAAAGGTTCGTTCCAATAAATATGAGCGTGAATCTTCTTTTAACATATCCGATTCAAAACGCTTTAATTCGTCGTTAACATTTAACTCGACAAAACCGGGGGTAGCTGAATATTTCTTTTGTGCCTCCGAAAATCGAACGGCATACCAATCTTCACATTTAAAACGCTGTAGTTCCGTTAATTTTTTAAGAAACACTTCATTCGCTCGCGGGTAAATCGGATCTTTTACCGTTGTACTGACTTCCGACAAAATCTGAAGTTTGTTATTTTCAGGTCGTCGTAAGTTTAAATCGTTTATGGTAACTGGTGTACTCTTTGTAGCACTCGAATTTATATTTTCAACGTTGGAGTTTTTCGATATAAGATTCGTTAAATAGGTCACTTGTTGTGATAAGAACTCAAAATGTGCATAACTCACGGTTTGGGAGTCCCTTCTCACTCTGCGTTTCTCAGGGGTCGGTCCACTACTCGTAGAGGAACCACTATGACTATCCTTTGTACTGGGTGTCTGAGAACGAACCCGTTTACGCGATAATGAACCGCCATTAACACTTTCTGACTCTAAATTAATATTAGAATTTTCCATACTGACAACGGAGAGGTAAAATATAATCACGAATCTAAAACTTTAATAGTTTTACCAAGTTCTTAAAATGAAGTAGTTAGGTAGAACTTTTTTCGCGAAGTTTAAATATCACTGACAACTAAACGGCGCGAAAAACGACGCTATAATGACGGTAAATCGGGCCATCACCCGATGCGCGCTTGAAATACTTAGTACCAACGGTAAGTATAGAGGGCGGCACCAGCGGAGAGGCAAAGGAAATGCTGACAACAGCCTGAAAGACGGGTGCTTGACTCAAGATGGATTCCGGATATTGATACAAAACAAATAATAGGCATGTAAGTATCTAAAATAACAATATGTGGGTACTTAATATAAAGAAATAAATGCTCGTGGATTCATGATTTTCCTAAAATGAAAAATTATACATTGACTATTGACTAATTTTACCTAAACTTACTTAAATATTACACATCTAGATAATTTCACTTAAAGCGTTGTACTACGTCGTGATTCTTATATCAATGAAATTGACTAGCGATTTTATAAATGTGATGCATCCGTGTGTTCATGAGAATTCTTTGGTGCTACCATATGTCATGTTGTGGAATCTGTAAACAAAAAATAAACATTAGTTGAGAAAATCTGCACCTCTATAAAATAGCTCTGAAACTAATATTATAAATGGGAAAGTGTGTGTGTCTGTTTGTCCGCCTTTCACGGGAAAACGGAGCGACAAATTGACGTCATTTTTTAAGTGGAGATAGTCGAAGGGATGGAGAGTGACATAGGCTACTTTGTATTCCGCGACTTCGTCTGCATCCGCGATAACCGACATTTACGCGAACGAAGTCACGGGAAAAGCTAGTAGCTAACAATAAGTTACTACCAAGTACCTATCTGACATCTAATTAGAGAGAATTAGAGTCATAAACATAACTGAACCCGTACATTTTGTTTTATGTTTGACTGAACCTCAGTCAAAATTAGAATATCCTTATTTAGGAAGGCTATTTAGCTCACTCTCACCTTAGTGGTACTACCCGACCAAATTTGTGGATTACGACACTAGAACCATACTGTTTATGGTACTGAAGACGTCGAACGTGGGACCTACCAGCCTGAGCAAGTCTTGGTCGGTGTACTTATGTTATTTTTAGCCCTCACCTAATCAGCGGTATAATTGCGTAACATATAAAGGCATTGTCTTTCATTTTGCCAGTTCAGCAACATTCATTGCGTTATTTGAAATTGCAACATTAAGTTCTACAAGGATCTTTTTGCGCGTGGCCAAAAACTGAACTAACGTCGCCATTTTGTGTTGCCAATCCAATTTTCTCACAAATGAATACTACCCAACAACGCTCCCCTATGCATTCAGGACACCAAAACACCTCTACGTTCTTATGCAGACCAATTTTAAAATATGAATATAGATTAGAAATTTCCTTCAAAATCCTTCACATTGTGATAGATAGTAGGTATGTAACTATGTGACACGATCGGGCAGTTCATGTCTCACCTATAAAATTAGTGCATATCTTTGAGTCGCAGAGCGGAGTCGTCGGTAGATATGCGCGTGTCTTCCGTGGGTGCAGTGCTGGTCGTGTTCCACTTGCCGGTGCGCTGGTCGCGCTCCGTCGTCTTCATACCGAACATACTGCGGAATCTGCACGATAAAACAAATAAATAAATTAGTGTTATATATTTACATTATTTACGTACCTACCATAAATAAATTAGTGAGCAGTCGCTCCATGTAAAATGCTGGTACTCTGCCAACAAATGACTTGCATGGTCTTTTTTTTGTGGGTGGGGAATCGTCAAATGACGTCTCCCGCTCTGGGTGGAGCGGAAGGGCGTGTCAGACTTTTACTGACTAAAACCCACCCGTGTTCCTTCAGTTGCCCATATGCCAGGGCCCTGGTAGCTCTTTCGAACGAATCTCGCGACCCTGGCAGACTTGCATGGTCTACACTGTTTAGTGGCGGTGCAACTTTTATTGTTCCTTCAACTTCGGCACTGTGATCAGGCTTTAGTTTAGCCTATGGACAGTCGAAATGACATCTATCATCCATTGTGTTTTAGTCCGTTAGGTTTAGAGGATTAGGTATTATTTAATTAAGATAAATTACCTATCTAATTAATTAATATTATTTTATTTTTAAAATCCTAAACTATGATTAGGTACATTTTATCAAAACCGTGGAGTACAGAACATTGTTTATTGCGTTGCGTGATATTTAGTCATTTGTTGTACCAAACAGGCAAACACAATACCAACTCATTCTTATTTTAAAATTAGAACGGCATAGTGTCTGTGAGTCAGTAACGGTTGCACATAAAAAGCTTAAGCTGGGTTTAACACGCTCAGACCCGTTCTCTGGTTTCAGTTTTAGGCCAGCCGAGTTTCGAACTAATGGCTTAATAACTGCAACACCCTAATTGCTATAACACGCCCCTCATGACAATAGCTTTCATTTTGAAATTGTCGTTCGGAATACGCAATAAGGGTGCTGGCCAATAACTTTGTAAAATGACACAGAATTCTGTTTAAAAGGTAAAGATGGCCATTAAAAGCAGTGTTCCATTTTTAAATTCTTCGAAGCAACAGTTCATGGTATTCAAAAAGCGATTTTATCTTCGTCAAACATGCCAACATTATGGCAAGTGTCGGTTGTTGATAAATTGCCTTTCACGGAACCTCGTACATACTCATGCTTATACTTAGTCGTAGTGTATTGTGTACTCAGTACACAACGCTGAATACACGTGCGGTATTAGTTGCTGTCAACATTGGCCGACATTGACTGAATACGGGTATTCATTGTGCTCGTAACAGTATCGGCTCATGTTGGCATCGGCTTACTTAGGGTGAATTAGATTTACTTACGTTGGCCGACAGGAATTCATAAGTTACCATATTCCATTTTCACACGATGACGGTTAATTTGTGTTACAGGCAAAGTTTAACCCAGATCATAACATTGCTAAGATTCAAATCCAAACCTCTCTCAACGTTGCCCGTTAATTTAATTAACACAATTTCGGTTATAAATTATTTTTTATTAGAAACAAATATTGTTGTTGGATTTGTTACTGTATCACGTTTAGCAAAAAAAGGTTTTAGTTAAATATTTCTTATGTTTATCTTACGCTTCGACGCCACCTATGGTACCCGCTACTGCCCGCTGGTAGCCGACCGAGTTTTGGTCGACCCATCAAGCAATGGGAAAAATGAATTGGCTTCAACGTTACCGTTTTGCCTACAAATAATAGTAGGTTATATCACTGATACATACAAGAAAATAGTTTATTATTTCTTATTTTATTGCTAAGATACACGACCTTTTGGAATTGAATAGCACTTGTAGCGTAAGGTATATCTGAAATAAAAATAATATACAAAAAGTTTATTGCTGAATTGATTACAGAGATTTTACAATCCGTTTAAGTAGTCAGAATCTTTTTCAGATTAACTACGAGATGTCCAACAAAAAAAAAAAAAAAAAAACAGAGATTTTACATTGACCCCAAACTAGCCGGTATTAAGGGAACCAATTTCTGAGTCCTTCACCAAGGCTGTGGGTTCTATACAACCACGACATTTGTCTGCACATTATCATACCTACTCCGTGGCATCGACACTGCGACCTACGTGCTCAGTTCCAAAACGTCTTATCTCAATAACAACTCAAAGGGACTATAAAGCTCTTTGTATCCAATCACATACCTCTTCTGCACTAAGTTGCGTACTTTCTTTTTCCATACAAAGATGAGGAAAACGAAAATGCCAAGGCCGATGTTGGAGATGTCGATGATGATCCAGTACCAGTTGGAGCCCCCGACTGCGAAGCTCAGCAGTTCCACCGTCCAGTTCACACCCATCACCATGAACAGCTTTAGGTAGAGGCCATACCTGGAAGATAGAATGGGTTTATTTCATACTTTAGTTTGAATTCCAATAAACAGAATAGTTTTTTTTTTAGGATCTCTAACAATAGATATTATATCTACACAGTATAGGTGTTGGGGCATTCTTCATGGTATTACAATAGGTATCTAGGTATCTGATTAAACTTTATCTGCTGTAACATATTGGAATAATATAGGTACGCATGACGACAATTCAAACTATATATTTCCAGTATAAGCTGACTTCTCATTGTACTAAAAGCGAACAACAACGAACAACAGAGAGCAACGAGAGGTCAGCTGAAACTGGAAATGTATATTTTGATATGTAGCCGTGTGTATCTTCTTTTAAGTGTTATGGAAGGGAATGTGAAGTGGTTTATAAACGTCTGATAATAAAGAATGTTCCAGCATTGAGAAAGCCACCTAGTGTTTTTACAACACAAAGAAAACCTACTGAGTGCCAAGTCGGTTATTATTCCTCAAAACGAATTGGATTTTCAGGGAAAACCAACTGTCATGAACACATTGTGTTTATTTAAGTATTTGCGGAGCTTTGCCTCGAAATTAGGTAATGACTCAGCTAAACGAAAACCGACCCAAAAGATACGTTTTCGTGAAACATGCAAAATGGGGAATCACCTAAAATTCGGAACATTTAGGTATTATTTATTAACATGTGTATTGTATGAGTTAACAATCAGTTTCCTTTATGAATTACTGACTGTTTCCAAGACGATAACCAGCTGCTATTTCATACAAATAAACAATGATTCGATCTTGAACTAAGGAGTCTCTTACTCAATATGTGTAAGGTATTTTTGTATCTGGCTGTAAATATCTACGGTACATAGAATTTTTTGAAACAGTGGGTTATTTTAAAAGTAGAAGCGCTTTCATTTTGATAATTCAATGCGTTAGTAATATTGTCGTGTCGACAATTTTTTTTTTTTTTGTAATAAATTAGCAATAGCCTTCAAAATTATTCAGCTTCTGATTGATAGTATGCAATTAGGGTGCTATCACGTATCGAGGTACATCTGTGTGTCAGTATTATCTTCTCGTGTGATATATCGTTAATATATTGCACATCGGGCCATATAAGAGGATACTTAATGTAAATAAGGGCCCGTGGTTAATAATAGCCACACGTGGCCGAGGACGGTCCGTGGGTGACCATTCGAAACATATCGTGACGCCGCCGTTGGTCCCGGCTGTCATTCGTAGATCACTGTCCATCGTCGTTATGGATAGTCAGAAGCCCCAAATTATGTCAATCAGTCTCCAGACTTTATACCGATAAAAAGGTACCGCTATACCCCTAGTATAGCGGTACCTTTTTTGTTGTGGGCGGGAAATCATCAAATGACGTCTCCCGCTCTGGGTGGAGCGGAAGCGCGTGTCAGACTTTTACTGACTAAAGTTCCTTCAGTTGCCTATGCCAGGGCCACGGTAACTCTTTCGAACAAATCTCACGACCCTGGCAGGCATCGGTCGTGGTACCTAGTAACCAGGCTGTGGTTGTGGAGGTCAGATAGGTAGTCGCTTCATGTAATACTGGCGTTCAGCTGCATCCGGTTAGACTGGAAGCCGTACCACACTAGGCAGATTGATTGACCTTAATAAAACCAATTTCGAAAAATAATTTCGAAAAACCTAAATGAACGATGTGACAAACAAAACGGCTATAAAAATGTATGTCGGTAAATGGAAATTTATGACTGATCCAAACAGCTGCCAGTGTTGCCACTTTTGTTTCTAATATTTTTCAGGTGTCGTTTTTTTTTTTCAATCGACTGCTAAACTACGAAATCGACTGCTAAACTACGAAGTAGGTAGGTATACAACATAATTATATATATACATAAACTCACGCATTTTTCCTATGGGGGTAGGCAGAAACTACAGAACCCCACCTGTTACGATCCTTACATACGCTTTTTGCCTCGTTTATGTTCATACATCTTCACACCTGACCTTTTTGAAAAACATCACCAATAAGGTCACTATATGTTCTCCAAAGGCGTCCTTTAGGAGAATATATAGTAGAACTAGGTATATTTGTGGTATAATTACTTCGTGGCTTACTCCGACCATGCACCTACATCGTTAGACATTAAATTGAAGACTGCAAAGTCGGCATAACTATCGCTTAGCGTTTGTTTCTATGCGTCATTGAAACCCACCCCTTTTCTTGGATAGGTAGGTAAAGCTACTGATCGATAGCGACCTAATGAACGTAATCAATTATTTCTATTGCCTGCTAACGACAAATACTGTTTCGTGCGATAAAAACAATGCAAAGGTAGTGAAACAGTTAAATACTTTCGTTGGATACGAAATGTTTTGCAAAACATTTGTTATCTAGGATAAAAGTTTCGTAAAACACTTCTCTACTTCTAATAAAGCCAAAGAGTGTTTATTTGCACGCGTGGCCTGTTGAACTACCAGTCGGATTAGAAAACATACTTTTGGATTAGAGAACCCTTTACTTCATCATTTCAGCCGTCAGACGTCCAACGCTGGACTTAGGCCTCCCCCAATTTGGGGGCTTTGCCATAATCGCCACGCTTGGCAGGCGGGTTGGCGATCGCAGTATGGTGGTAAAATGCATAGAAAATGCTGCTGCCCATTCTCTAGTAAGTCCCTTAGTTGCCTTTTACGACACCCACGGGAAGAAATGGGGTGTTGTTATTCTTTACGTCCGGCACCACACGGTACCCATTACTTAAGGAAGACTAAAACACTATAAATAACATCACACTAGGAACTGTAGGAGCCGACCAAAAAGAAAAAGTGTCGGAAAGAACGCCAAGCGAAATAATAGTAGGCGATGCGCTGCAACGGGGTTGCTCGGAGGAACAAGAAATTTTACGTGGACGAAATCACGGGCTACTGCCCGCAGCTTCGTTCTAAATTTGAAGTCGCGGGCAGTAGCTTACTGATTTTATAAATAAATTTATTTATATTACTAGCTTTTGCCCGCGGCTTCGCCCGCGTGGATGTCGGAAATTAACGCAGGAGGACGTAGGTACTACTGCGGTAAGAATGTATTAATCCTGGTTATATAGGTAATATATACTCTGTGTGCCATTTTCGATCCAGATCCATTCAGCCATTTTTGCGTGATAGAGAAACAATCACCCAATCATAAATATTTTCACATAATTTATAGTATTAATAGTAGTAAGTAGGATTATAATTCATATTACTTCGGATTCATAGTTTATGAGAATACATGTGTGTAAATAAAACTAATAGTATTCAGAGTAAGAAGACTGCGGCATAGGGATTGGTTTAGTTGAATATAAGTTTTCCTGGTTTTTCTTGACGCTCGTATTCTACCTATACAGACACTCAATCATTTACCAGACACCAAATCGATCATAGGAATAATAGGAACAGTACTTTTGCCAGTGGCTTCGCCCGTATAGCTGTCGGAAAATATCACCTGGGAACCTACTACCGGGATAAAGTATCCTATATGGTAAGTATCCAGGATAACCGAAAATCCAAATCCATCCAAAAATCTACACATCTAAGCCATACTTCGCGGTCTCTTACTTGGAATAATATATACTATTAGGTGTATTTTGAGTATAACGAACACACATAATATTCGCATTTACTTTGAAGCCTATGTAATATGAATTACAATCCTACTTATCCTGCACTACCCGACCGCTACCAACCGGGACGGACGTACCTACGGCCTGCAAGCCGCTCCGCCCCCGCTTTTTAAATCTCTGATATCTTCTAAGATATTCATTTAAATTACATGCTGTCAAGGGCCATATTGATTTATATAAAATGCACAATATATTTAAGGTACTTAATTGGATATGGATTAATGCTACATTGCTTAAAATCGCTTCGTAAATATGCCATTATTTCTCGTAAAAGTAAAGGATAAAAAATGGTTATTGTGGGTTATCCCTAAGAGATGGACGTATACTATCGCGGACTTTTTTGTAGACCTGTTTAAGGTGTATAATACTGTAGTACATTATTTTGATCTATTTTGTAGGGTTCAGCCAGCGTTCGCAACGTAAGCGCAAAAAAATGAGTTTATTAGTGACATCACATTAGAAACCTCTAAAATTATCAGCGTTTATTTACTACATTATGCATGTTATACGCATATAAACCTTCCTCAGGAATCACTTTATCTATTAAAAAAACCCGCGTCAAAATCTGTTGAGTAGTTTTAAAGATATAAGCATACATAGGGACAGACAGACTGCAAAGTGACTTTATTATTTTATATGTAACAAACTTTCATCCCCTATTCCCTATTGTTATTTTATCCCCTTAAGGGTAAAAATTTAACAAACTTTAAATATAATTCATAAATATAAATAAAAGCCAAATAAAAAAGTTTCATCATTCTAGCTTTAAAAATGACAATACTTCCTAACATCATTTCATCCTCCCTTTCAACCCCTTAAAACCCCTTTTCCGCAATAAAAAGTAGCCTATGTCCTTTTTCAGGCTCTTAACTATCTGTGTACCAAATTTCATTTAAATCGGTTCAGTAGTTTTAGCAGGAAAGCGAGACAGACAGACAGAGTTAGTTTTGCATTTATAATATTATATGTGTGGATATTAGTGTGGATGTAATAAAAGCCAAATAAAAAAGTTTCATCATTCTAGCTTTAAAAATGACAATACTTCCTAACATCATTTCATCCTCCCTTTCAACCCCTTAAAACCCCTTTTCCGCAATAAAAAGTAGCCTATGTCCTTTCTCAGGCTCTAAACTATCTGTGTATCAAATTTAATTTAAATCGGTTCAGTAGTTTTAGCAGGAAAGCGAGACAGACAGACAGAGTTACTTTTGCATTTATAATATTAGTGTGGATTAGTGTGGATAGTGTGGATAATTCTAAATACATGTTATAAATAAATTACGCACAGATACAGAACAAATAATTTATCGTGCTCATCACACAAAGATTTGTCCTGGGTGGGAATCGAACCCAGGACCTCAGTCTTAGCAGTCAAGGTCATAGTCGATTTGGTGTAGCGGTATCAACACTGAGTTGAAAGTCGCGCCAAGTGTCCCGAGTTCGATCCCAAGCAACTGAAATTCTTTCACAATGCACGGTTGGCCTAGCGCGCCAGGCGTCCGGCACCAGTCGGGGATCGCGGAAGACATATTGGTTCCCGTGGTCCCCGACGTAGGTGTGGGACGGAACACCGGGGTGGTTTTAGTCAGGCCCTGGCATATGGGCAACTGAAGGAACACGGGTGGGTTTTAGTCAGTAAAAGTCTGACTCGCCCTTCGGCTCCACCCTAGAGTGAGAGAAGTCATTTGATGATTTCCCACCCACAAAAAAAGCAGTCAGGGTCACTAACCACTACACTAACGGGCCAATCATAATTATTAATTATAGCTTCTGCCCGCGACTTCGTCCGCGTTAAATTTCTTGTTCCCTCGACCCTTCCCGTCGCGTCGAATCGCCTACCCGTGCGATTTTCCCCGTTTTTGCAACATTTTTTATTACTTCTCCGCTCCTCTTAGTTATAGCGTGATGTTATATAGCTTATAGCCTTTCTAGATAAATAGGCTACCCAACACAAAAAGATTTTTTTAATTCGGACCAGTAGTTCCTGAGATTACCCCGTTCAATCAAACAAACAAACTCTTCAGCTTTATAATATTAGTATAGATAGCTGTGCCCGCGACTTCGTATACAATCTTTACTTCGTACTTCAAACCAATGACCAAAGTTGACCAAACGAAACCAATAAGATAAGCCAATACTTTTTTTTTCGACCAATTTAGAAAATCGATAAACCAAGCAACCAAAGAACTTTTACGACACACGCAAGAACTTCTAAGACACCTAACAAAACCCAATTTGCCTAGTAAACACGGTGGACGTCATTCTCACGCGGAAAATACACCGCGATTCAGAAAATGACGTCATTTGCACAACGCCATCTATCGGATTTGGATTTCAACTATCAACATTAGTACTATACTGAATTGCGTAACGTAATATTTTACTTCTTGAACTCACTAAATTAATCATATCTTTTGATAGAGTGAACCGATTTCGATGAAACAAAAACTAAGTTAAACCTCAAGTTGCGTATAATGTTTGTATATAAACATTATCAGCATTGAATTCGTAGATTTTACGTGATGTGCGCACAAACAAACAGACAAACCGACAAACAGACAAACCGACAAACAGACAAACAGACAAAAATTTCAAAAATGATGGAAATGGGTTCTGTTACTTATCTTTTCACATGCTGGCTATTTTTTGTTTCAATTTCTTCAATGTACAAAAATTATTTTTCTACAGATTTATTATATGTATAGATAAGCAACAGTTCCATATTTTTAATTTTTATCGCTAAAATTCTATGTAAGGGTTACTTAGTGGACTTCAATGAAGATAAATCTAATTTATAAGACTACAAGCGTAGAGGTGTACGGATGGACGAGTAAATATAAAGGTAAGGGTACCTATACTTCGGATAAAAGTTTTGTATGATAAAAGTTTGAAAGCAATCCCATCTGAAATATTGTCGAGTAGGTACGCCCAGCGCCGTTCACGAATTTACAGCAGTTTTATCTCCTCTCTGGTTTATGGCTATTGCTGTCTTTCTGTCTGTGTTTATTTGTACATTATAATGTAGGACATTTTAATTCTTTGCTTACCTATGTATAAGTAGGTATGCTTAAGTATCTTTTGTGCAACTACACAGGCAAACACTACTTAAAGATATAGTAAAGGTAAATCTGATATGAACAAAAGTATTTAATAAGAACGTGTGTGATATGAAGACGTAAGTGTAAATAAATAGCGTTACGAGTTTACGTAGAAAATTAACACTAGAAGTGCGAGCGTCCCAAATTTGACCCATTTCGATGTTCTTCCTGCTCTAATTATTATTTTATTATGCATATAATCGTTAATTTTTATGACTTTTCATGAAATATGATGATTATTATTATTTATTGTTTATACGAGACTTCAACCACGTAATTGCAATATACATATATTTTTATTCAAATTTACCTCAGTCGGTTTGTTCCGCGCTTCTAGTTTTAAAGAAAGGCCAATATGTTCTAAACAAAGTTAGCTAATATCAACAGCAAACAAATTAGGTATACTCCCATTTGCATTCAATTTAGAAGTTAAAATGAAATTTGCAGCATATTCTGGTTAAACTGTGCTCACCACGGTTTCCAAGCAATCAAACTTGCGTTGGGTCCGCTTTTGTTCATGTAGAGATAACCTGCACATTCTCTAAACTAATTTCTCGTGAAGGATAGAAGTGGAACAGGGTTCCCGTGTTCCAGGCATTTTAATTTAATTATAAAATACCTGACAATCATTTTTGTCATTCCCATACCGACAACTTACAGCTTTCTAAGTTTTTTAAAAAGCTGAAAATGCCTTACGAAATTTTTATATCATTATACATAGAAAATAAATTAAATAGGTAGAATTTTCGAAACCCGTCCACAATTCATGAAAATACCGATGAACAATAATATAGAGGGTAAAAAAAAAACAATCATCAATCTTTGCTCAAAGGTCAATGCGCGTAATCGAACAGCTGTTTTTGCAAATTTTTATGAACAATAGATATTTTTTACGAATTTCCAAAAACCAAAACATAACAGTCGTTTTGTTGCCCAAATGATACCTACACGTCATTGTCATTTAAAGTTTAAAAAACAAATGGAATACCATAACAACTTTAACTAGAAAATATAGTTACTTTCAAAGCAGTAAAAAATCTTCAGAGCTCAGACTTAGCGTCATAAACAGTTAAGTTAATATAGCGAACGAAGCTGCAAGCAGCACCAACTAAGAAATAAAGTACAACAATAATTAATTACCTCTGTTTGTCTTTCTTAAGTTTGTCACTGCGCGAGGACTCCGCGCCTTTCAAGATGGCCGTCTCTTGTCGGATAGAACGGATACGGTGCGCGGTCACGGAGAAGAAGATCACGTTGCATACCACCAGGACCAGGACCGGGGTGAAGAAATAGACCAGGTCGGCAAGCCAGTCTGAGAAAGGAAAGAGGTTTTAGTCAGTTGTGAGGTGAGAATAAAGACCAGCGTGGTGTTCTTCTTTTAAAAGCTGTTGAAAATACAGGAATCAATACTGCGGTTTATTAAAAAGTAGCCCCTGACCCCAAAGCCCGAGGGTTGTCTATAGACTGCATTAAAATCCGAAGCGCAGTTTAAAAGATCAGCGCACAGACGCGGGAAGCGATTTTGGTTTACCTACCTACTATGTAAAGATGGTTTCCAGCCATCTGTATGAGACGTAAGAAATACAGCCTGCATCCACTACCTAATAGGTTGATAGATAGATTCAATCATTTATTTGTGCACACAAAAAACATAACACAACATACAAAGCACGATGAAATAATAACTGAACGTGATTAGTAATATGTGAAGTAGGTGCGAAAAGCTAATATCAAGACCAATACATACAATAGTGATGACATCACTTTAAGCTGTGACACAGTTTGAATGAAAATA
Source organism: Aporophyla nigra (assembly GCA_947507805.1). Classification (NCBI taxonomy): domain Eukaryota; kingdom Metazoa; phylum Arthropoda; class Insecta; order Lepidoptera; family Noctuidae; genus Aporophyla; species Aporophyla nigra. The sequence continues at coordinate 8,390,018 of OX382305.1, forward strand.
ACGTGCGGTGAAACAAAGTCAAAGCATTATTTTTAAATAGGCACAAAAAAGGCACTTTTGCACAAATAGAATTGATTCTAGTCGCCCCCTTCCAAAAGGTAGTTTCGTATGGAGAAGAATGGGCAAGAAACTTCCCAAACAAAAGTGCAACTGGCAATAGATAGAGAATGCAACGCAAAAATTCTACGAACACCTACGAGCACTTAGGAGTTTGGAAAAGATAAACATTAGCTGTTCGATAAATTGATTGATGATCAGAGGAAATCCATCAGATTTTACGATAAAGATAACTTTTATCATGGTAGAATGAATGTCGTTTTCTCGAATTTCACTTTGTCTTCGAAACTTTTGAAAAATAGGTTTCTGGGTCAAAGGAATTCCAAGACAATGCCTGCTGCTAGCAGCATAATTGATACCTCCATTAATACTAACAAACATTTCTAGTTTTTAATCAACGGTCAATGTACTTAAATTACTGAAAAGATCTCTTTAGAAATAAGCAGTATTTTTGTAAGCAACTAGGCTTATTCCGATCAGATCCCACAATCCTGCCAATCTGATGCTATTTTGAGGGATTCGTTAGGAATGCAGGATAACTTTTATTTTAGATGTTGTATAAACCTGTAGTATAGAACAAAGAGTAAATTCAAAATATATGAGTATATTCTAAATTCTTATTCGGTGGCAGCCCTACACTCCAGTGCAACCACATTACAACAGAAGCCACACTCATACATAAAGCATACGGCGGCGGCGGCGGCGGCATGGCTGGTGGTAGGGTTGAACGCAGCCTAAGGCACCTGTCCCACCGCCAGGCGGTGTGCGAGAAGCGAGTAGAGCTAGAAACTAAAAACGAGTTGGCAAGCAACGAGCAGCGATTGCGCGACGGTGACGAGCGATTACTAGCGTTATTAGCTGGGTAGGACATCTAGTCAGACAAGGAGATGGCCGATGGAATAATGCAGTGACCGAATAGTGGCCAAGGTTAGGCCCAAGAAACCAGGGCCGTCTAAAAGCGCGTTGGGTTGATGATATTGTCATAGTCGCAGGAAACACGTGATGAGAGACGCACGGAACCGAACAGTATGGCGGGAAAAGGGGAAGGCCGATACTTAGCAGTGATGATGATGTAGAATTGTAGATATTGCGTATGTACCAAGCCTGAGTCTCTCAGCGAGTGTTGAGCCCAAGCGAGCGGTGCTGAGCGAGTACTGTCATTGATAGCTCTTGTCGCTGCGACAAACATGTACCTACTCAGATGGAAGCGACTTTGTTTTATACTATGTAGCGATGTAAAACGTTCTATGGATGGTTGGATGGGATGTTTGTTACTCAATCACGCAAAAACGGCAGAACCAATTTCGATGACATTTGGCATACAGACAGATACATAGTTTATATAACCTGGATTACCATATAGGTAACATTTTAGTGTGGATTTTTTTTTCTACTTGCACGCGGGCGACACAGGTCCTACAATCTCTTCAGCGAGAAAAATGTTGCTAGCAAGTCGCTTCCTCGGCGGTGGGACAATTGCCTAAGCATAAGTTTTTGTGTTAGGGTTGAACGCAGCCATATTGTGCCACTCGTTTTATATGAATGAGATCGCTTTACGGTTCTGTAAATCCATTTTACCGACGTGTCTTTATGTTGAAACCGTCATATTTTTAATGAGAAACATAAATAATCTTTGTAGGACCGTAAATATTATTTACAAGCGCACTAAAACAATGAGGTTTATTTTTCCACGAATTTTAGTTTACTGTTTTATTCTTGCTCTTTCTATTTCTACTGTGTTAGTTTGTTTCATATTTTAAAAGAGTGGGTGTGTATTTACCTACATTTTTTTTTATTAAAATAAGGTGAATCTTGAAAATAAAAATGATGACAAAAGTTTCTACTCTCAGTCCTGTGCGCATATGGTGGAACAAACACAAAAAAAATCAGTACATTTCTTTTTTTTTTTGTACATTGGCACATTTGGCATGTTGTAAGCTTTTTTTTATATTTATGTAATTTGTTATTATTTATTCGTGATTTTGTATGTTGTGTTATGTCTTTTGGGGCCACTTAAGAAACAAGTTTATCTTTCTTTCTACCTATAAACCAGTACTTACCGGTAGAACCGTAGCTCAGTCACTTACTGAACTGCAGAACCGACGTGCTAATCGTATGGAAGACATCACCACTTCTCCCGTAATCTCGTTACTTAATTTTCAGCTCTTTAAAATATCAGGGTGACGTTACATTGACGCGCAAACTATAACCATGTATTTATCACATGATTCTAAATCAGCCTTTCCCAAAGTGGGCGATAACGCCCACTTTGGGAAAGGCTGTTCTAAATGGAGAGAAATTTGTACGCTAGAAAGCGTAAAAATTTTTCGTCGATTATCAAAAATAAATTTTCTGTTTCATAGAAAAGTGCAATGCCGGCAATAATGCGGTTGAAATATATGGAAGACATATTTTTTTTAATAACCGACGAAAATTTTCGCAGGGTCTTCAGAAGTATGTACTGAGTCCATGGTAAGAGGGTGCACGACGATCAGACGATGAACTTGCCACACTGTATATGTATTAGCATTTAAACCCAACTTACCTACAAACCAGCATCTCTTGGTCCCGAATCCAGGCTTGATAATATGGTTGGGTAGGTCACTGAACTGCATGGCAGCCGTTATTCCGGTCAGGATGAGAGGCACGCCCCACGCATACAGCCCGTACAGCAGAAACCGTCGCTTGTCCCTCCGCTTGTTGGTACTGCCGCCGCGGTAGCCACTGTTATTGTTAACAAAGTTTTTATAAGATCTGCAATTGAAAGGAGGCTGAGGTTTATACCTCAGCAGGAAACCGTGAAATATGGCGTGATGGACACAGACCTATCACAATAGTGATAGACAGGAAAAGAGCTCTAAAAAGAAAAAAGAAAAATAGAAAAATATATCAATAGACAATGTTCTAATATCTATAGTAATACCAAACTTCAAAGAGATTAGCAGTTCATAATAATGCTATGAAATGAACAGCGTCAATTAAATATATAGTAATAAGATGGTTATTGCAGTAACTTGAATATAATGATGATTGATGATATCTTCATTATATCTAAATATATTGATTAATAGCTTCAATTGTTCAATGAGTACTTTCAAAAGCCTCACCCGCTCCTCTTTATTAAAAAAACCCATGTGTATTCCTGATAACTATTGAATTCACTAAGGCCACAGGCCATACTTTGTATTGTGCAATCTTTGTCTTTTTAATTTTATTGATGCTCATTACAACACTTACTACTGCATGTACTGCTACTAAAGCGCCTAGCGATTACACTTTTTTTCCTTTTTTTCTAAAATACTATGTCTACCTGTGGACAGCGTCGTGGCTTACGTCATTACCAAAATTGTTTTTGTTAAATTAGTTGTAAGTTCTTATAATGTAACTGTTTGCTGTTCCTTTAAGTAAAAATAAAATAAAAGCTTTATCAATCCAGAATTTCATTGAATGAGAAAGCCAGCTTGGACCTAAAAATCATTATTTCTAAATGGAAGAGGTATATACCGACATTGTATGTCTACAAGTCAAGCTAGGTAAGTAGTCATAATTTCAAATAATAAACAATTGTGCCAGTTTTTATACATTTTCAACCACATTTACCTCAATGTATTAAAGGCACTCTCTTTATAACATGTCCCGGATGTAAGTGATGGATCTGACTTGAATTTAAATGGGCCCGGGGACCTATTGAACCCTTTAAACTACAGTAACCGAGTTATGTAAAACACAAATTCGGTTTCAGCGATTAAGATGAATAGAGGAAGGATCTATTTTAAATACCTTAAAAGGTAGCTTAAATGTTTAATAAATAAATGTTATAAATTATGTTCTACTTCGCAACAAAACATTTTTACTTGTTTTCTACGACAAAGTAATGTCATTATAGCATTTTTACTGTTTGCTACGCCGCTCGTAGCAGACTTGCTACGACACGTAGCTCTTAAGTTGAAGGCAGCTGTAACTTTCTCGTAGCGCGTAGCTGTTTCGTAGCACCTTAATTTAACAACAAAATTTTTACCTCGCGGTAAAACCGAAGCTTGATATTTATGTACATTTTCTTAATGCATATTATGTACAGTCTTCAGTAAAAATTATTGTATCCTACCATTTTCCTTATTGTTTTGAGTGCATTGACGTATTTTCTTGATGAGTAATAATATTTACAGGAAAAGTGTAATGTCCTTATATTATTTACAGTCATTTATGTACAAGTATTAGCACCTTACCTTTGCGACTGTTGAGCTAAAGTCCCAACTCTTCAATAGGAAGCATTAGAAACATAATTAAAATATGAATACTTATGTAATAATTTTATATACAAGTATGTAATATGTACCAGATATTACCTATAGGCAGTGAAATTTTAATAGGATTTATTATATTGCTACATCAAACATTATCGCTCCACATTTTACTTTATAGTGCCATTATGTCATGTGAATTGCACTTAAAGTTTATGGGCATAAAATGGCCTTCAAAGATAAAAGAGATAATTCATAATGTTGGATTAATGTAATGAAACACTTTGGACATAATCGTAGCGATAGAAACACGCTCCACTTTGAAAGAAATTATAATTTAGGAGATAACATTGAGTTGTAATGTTGTACTCGGAAAGCTCGACCTTGAGGTCAGTAAATAATCATGCATTAAATAATAAAGTTGGCAAGTATTACAAAGCTGTAATCTGGGTATTGATAACAACAAAAGAATAAATAATTTGATAGATTATAGACACTGCTTTGTGAAAACAGATTATGATAATCGAAAATCCCCAAGGGTCATTCAAAATGGCGGACTATATTGGACACTAACGATGACATACTGCTATAATAAACTCAAAAATATCCAATAACCATTACCGTAAATAACCTTAGAAGTAACTACTGCGGAAGAATTGCTTTAAAACTAACTACGTCAACACTTTAAAAGTTAACAAACATAAATTACTACAGAGCGGTAAAAATAACCGTGACTAGTTTTCTATAGCTCACTACTACTTATCTAATGCATATTTATATTTCTACGTATTCAAGAAACTACGTCGCTAATAATATGTGTGCTTTAACAATTAACACTATTTATAACTAATGTGATAGAATGCCGATTCGTGACTAAACCATAACTAAATTAAATATCTGCTAAATAACAAAAATAAATACATTGAAACCTGGATAAGTGGACCCTGGATATGTGTGAAACCTCTGTTATTGATTATTACAATGAGGTCCCGACACTTTTCGCATTGTTTCTGGGAATTGTCAAACCTTTGTAACTGAGACTTGACTTTAAAGATTTCTTCGATGTTTACCTCTTGGGACTAACCTAATAGCCCGTATAATTGGGACAATTTATCAGGTTTGAACACATTATGACGTGTTTGTTTACAAACAGTCTAACCCTTTTCTAATACTTGCTTTATTTGTCAGTACTATTTAAAAGTATCTCATAGTGGGAACCTCTATAAATAAGAGAACTGTCATATTAACCTGCCTATTTGGGAAATTGGGTAAATAAAAAGCGTCTGTAAGTGACTAAAGAGAAAAAATATAAGTCCCTTTAGATCCCACTATCCAGGTTTTATTGTAACTGAAAGAAGGATGTCTGGCAGCAAATTAAAATGAAATATTAATAGTTATCTAAATGATGCAGTTACGACAATCTGAAATCACTTTTGGATTAACTTCACTTCACTAACGTGACTCACTCGTGACGTCACTTAACTTCACTTTTGGTCTTTACTTTTCAGAATTGAAACCATGTTTTATTTATATACTAATGAACTCCACGTTTACGTCAACTGCAAGCTCGAAATTCAACTGCTGGAAAATTGGAGCACAACAAAGACTAAATAAAATGGAGATTAAAATCGATCTATTTCTCCTCGCTTACTCGCGGCATTCTAGGTTTTACCAGACGAGATATTTAGCCATGGCTTTGCGGAAACTCAACGCCTGACTATAAATTAAAAATAATGTGCAACAAAGTCTGCCCAGAAGACACTATACATAGTTGCCTTGAGCTCGCTTCAAAGTGAGTAACTTTTAACAACACATTTTTTACATTCGACAGCTGAATGAAAACCTGGATCGAATGATTATTTACTTTTGCAATGAACAGCGAAATGGAAAACTAAGAATCTTATTTAATTTATGTTAAACTCTGACGTCGGAACAAAAAAACAAAACATTTTAAATGAAATATCTACAGTCTACTTCAAATATCAGTGTAATAAGAATGCAACAACTTACTAGCGTAATAAACGATGCATTCTAAACGATTTCTACAAAATGTTTACTCACTCTGCGCTGTTTAAACTTCCTTTATAACTAAGTTGACTGACCTCTACTCTATAATTGAATGATAGTATTCTTATGAAACCACCTCGTCTGAAATATAAAAACGGAATACTAAGAGAAAATACTAGAGCAAAGAAACGTAAAGAATAATGTTGCACTTAAAAATGACTTCTTTAAAAATGACTTTTTCGATGGAGTAAGATTTCTTCCATTCCGTGATAATTTAACCTTCTGTCGAGTCCAATTAAACGGTAATAAACGTCAGTATAACTGTACTATAAACAGCGATTAGCGTTAATACATTATCAACGTTACTCGATAATGCATTATAATCTAATATGACAGTTTAACAGCTGCCATATCAAGTGGTACTTTTAACTCGTCGACTGTAATAGTTACACCTCCAATAGGCTGTTGCTATCTCGACCGTTTGAATCTCGAATGCCGACGGACTTTACGTCAGTGTTTCTCGACTATATTTCTATCAAATAATGTTAAAATACATGTTATTGACATGTCGTGTTCTCTTAATATTACAACATTGAACTGGCAGTGTTAACACCGAACGTTAATGACCACAAAATTAATAAATACGCGGTCCACTTCATGCGATACGCTATAAAAAGCTCACGTTACCATGCTGTGGGAATTTCAGGCGACGAATATTCAGTAGGTAAATATTCACATTTCACTCGTAATGTCTAGAAAACATTGTCTAGTTTTCTTGAGACGCGAGGTCGGTAGCTGTGAGGTCGTCGCCGCAGTTTTTAATCATACGTAAAAGGTTTTTCGGCTTCACAAAATAATCTAAGATGGAACCAATTTAGCTGGATTGAAGTAAAACTAGACATGTAGCCTTCGTTGTCAAAAAAAGATTGGATGAATGCTAAAAGAAATTAAGGCAAATCGGTCAGTACCCTGAATGGGATTTCTTAATTTTATCCATATCCAGATGTTTAACATTTGATGTTAAATTCATTTCTTGTTCTTTTCCCACACTCTGTGTAAGTCAAAGCAGGAAATAAATACTCTAGACTGACAATATTTCGCAATAAATCCGACTGCAATTACGTCGACTCGCTGAGTCGACTTACGGATGCATATTTTTTGACTTTGACTGAATGAGTCGTCGTTACGGCCAAGGAGTAATTTAAAATGAGCTTCAAATACAGCGTACCATGAAGTAGACCTACCATACTTCTTAACTATGTGGTTCAACATAAACGAGCATTATCTAGCGTAACCAGCGGTTGCAGCGCACGAGTTGCATGCCATTACAAACATCGACCTGTAAGCTATAGGATATGGACCTACAGGTGGCTGGCGCAACCCGGCACACACGGCGTGGCTGATCTGCAATCCAAGGGATACCTCAATTTTATTAACTGTCATCAATTTTCTATCTAATTTTGTGTACTGTACATTCCATTATTTCCATTTACCAATGAACCCAGTAACTGGGTTGTGTAGGTCAGATAGTCAGTCGCTGCTTTTAAAATACTGGTATTCAGCTGCATCTGGTTTGACTGGAAGCCGACCAAAACATAGTAGTGGAAAGGCTATGCAAGTAATGATGATAATCTAACAATGTCATAATCTTATGTATAATGTAGGTGTCACATTTTTGAGTGTGACGTGTCTTAACTTCAAATTAATTTTGTCCTTGAAATAAATTAAGCGTTCAAACTTTATGATTGTTTACCTCAAAGTTGTGTAAGTAGTTGTTTGCGAAATTGCTATTGACAGTGTCGAGAAGTTGCACGAAGACACACAGTGTACAAAAGGGCTTAAACTTAATTGAAAGGGGAATCGAATCATCGAAAGTTTATGACGTTTTTAATCGTTTCCTTTTTCGTATCGGCACGAATTACACCTATTTTTAAATAGCTCTTGTGCAAAATAATGTCACCTGATCAAGGAACAATTTCCATAATTAGGTACCGTATGAAAAATATTTGTTCGCAAATCGACGTCAAATCTGTGTTATAGCCAATTTAAATAACTGTTTAGTTGTGATTTGAATATAAATAAATAACCATTTATTTCACAATATACCTACAGGCTATTCAACTCGATCCCAGATTAGCTTACTAATTAATATTCCTGACTTTACATAATAGTTGCGCAGCAATGGTTAGCTTTTTGTGTACCCAATCCTTAAATCTATATCACAAGGTGCCAGATAACCTTAATACCGTAATAATAGGGATCCACTATCCGTGGATCCACTCCAGTGGAGGGGGAGTAGAAGCGGAAAGATTACAAACATGTTATCAGTCATTATAACGTTATAACCATAAAATTTCAGATTTTATCAGAATCAGAATCAGAATGTTTATTTGTGAAACATAGGTATTTACATAAAGATCTTAGGTTAATATATGTGCGCTATGTTTTGCCGTGAAGGCGTACAAATATTGAAATAAAAACAAAATAACAATTAAACTTATGGTATCAATCCGTTAGTAACACAAAAACGTATTTTGATTTTGTCCAATTTGAGGAAATAGATTAAAACAGATGAAAATCGCGCGACTGATACAATAATGAGAATTTATTTGTCAACCACCATTTTAGAAATAAAATGTCATCGAGAATTCGAGATACGTGAGTTTGTGACTAAATAGAACCTAAAAGCAGTTTTGATTTAATTAATACCGCTCAAAATCTAGCCACAGTTTCATCTCGACGACAACTAAATGTCAAAAACTTGTCAAAAATGTATGGTAACTCGAGGTATTTTTGACAAATTCAGACTTTGAACATTCTTAAAATTACGAGAATTGCCTCTCCAATCTCAGTCTCGATTTGTCAAATATATTATACCTCGAGTTTGCGTACATTTTTGACAAGTTTTTAACATTCGATTGTCGCCGAAATGACACTGCGGCGACATTTTGAACGTTTTTAATAACGATAATTGAGTTTCAGGTCCATAATATATAAAGAGATGAGGATATATAGCGATATTATTGCTACTAATATTTCTACGTATTTTTCCAACACATAGGTATGGTTTGGTAGAATGTATGTAATAAAATATGATCTGTCACGCAGATCTCATCCCAATGATGATTGATGGAGTATCTTTTATTACAGTTCATTGTCATTGAAACATAATGTATGACGTACATCTTCCCGTCTCATTAGCACGAGGAAAATCAATTAAAGTACTTTTAGAAAATTAATTAAGTAAATTACCTTGTTATTTGAAAAAAGAGGATAAATAATACTTATTCCTCCTTGCAGGAAACTCCTTATTGTTATAAATAAGGAATGTTTATTATAAATACTAGTGCAGTCTGTTTTTTGTTCTGGTGGCTCGTATGGTATGGTGGATCAATAAAACCAATTACCAATGCGACAGCGGTGTGACTAGAAAATGCGACAACAATTAGAGGTTTCTTAACAAAAATCAGAATAAAATGTTGTATCTGAATAGTTGTACATATTTACAAAGATATTTTTTACAGACCTCAAAAAAGAAAAGGTCTCGTCGTAGTTTAAAAAAATGTGCATAATTAACACCCAAAATATCTCACAAATGTGTTCTGTGCGTATTGTGACTTTGAGTTACATAAAATACATCGTAATAAGTAAACATAAGTATCGTAAAATACTACCACTTAAAAACCCAATATCAATCTACGTTGTTTAAAAAAAGAGAACATTGCGTAGGCGCAGGAAATCACCACGAATCTAACCGAACAATTGCACATTAGTTATCTTTTTCCAAAATCCTGTATTTGTGCATTTCCCACGCGATATGAAACCTGCTCGACGTTTGCGGTAGATATCCGCCGGCTGGTTTTATCGTATTGTTCACATACATTTTCTTGTGCTATCAGATTTGTTTGTTTAACATGTGGATTGGATAATATGATGAAAGTCCTACTTTGTTTTCTCAGATGTTGATGTGAGTTACAGGCAAAATATTGACAGTGAAATATTGAATCTTTTAGTGCTAAACCACAATTTTTATTTCCAGCGTGAAAGGATTTTTATGTATGTAAAATATAATACCTATACTATTATCGCATAAGTGTAATGTAATTGTAAAATATAACGGATTTATTTACCTGAAAGTCCTCCATATATCGAAACACATGACGTTGAGCCAGAAGAAACTCGTTTGGAATGCGTAGTAAACGATGAACGCTGAAAAATATAAATAAACGTAAAAAACAAAGTTAAGAAACCACATTGCTGAGAGGAAATCATCTGGCGTCAATACACAAAAGATAAAAAGAAACACAACAAACTATAACAACGTTACGCAGGTATTAAAAGAAAATAAATAAAAGGTGTGAGAATGTCTTTAATTGAAATGTGGGTCAATTACGACGCTTCACCGAATGAACGGACAGACGCTTTGGGTATGGGAAAGAAAACAAATATTGAAATTGCGACACAAAATCTTAAAGATATACCTAACTAGAGCAAGGGCAAGGAGTCTCTGCACCTCAGATTTCCATACTAAAAAACCGTATTGTTCATCATAGCCAAACGCAAATTGAATTACCCCATTTTCCCAATCCGTATTCGCTCTGAAGCTGCATGTGGGTGGATCTGACATTTGTGTTTCATGAATGACACCTACGACAGGAAACCCTAATGTGAGCCTGTTAGAACAATTCTCTTTTGATCACCATTGTGCCATATCGTTAATTACGAGCAATGAATCAAGTTGGTTTCACGTGCTTTTGTTCTTACACAATCTCTGCATGGTTTGTTACGAACAAAAAGATTTAGGGCAACTTCACGAATAATCTCTATGTTTTTCAGAACATCTCTTTTCATCTTTCGTGGCAGTGGTTACGTAAAAACTTGAGCTCGAATTCTGTGGAAATACTGTATGTGCTGTTGGAATGATGACATGTTGACACGGCATAGTATACTGCTGTAGTGTGATATAGCTTTTACAAATTGCATTGGAAGATAACCATCTGGCCAGCTAGCGCACTGTTTTTTCTTTCATTGGAAAATCAATGTGAAGATAAATATTGCAATATCGTATAGATTTTCCGCAGTTACCGAGAAGTGGTAGGCGATTGAAACGCCCGTCGACGAACGATCCGAGCCGTCTGCAGTTAGGAATAAATATACAGTCCAAGCTATGCATTTTGTTTTACGGCTAAGAATATTTCGAGTCATTTTATTTGTATGCCTTTTGAAACTAAACGTAGATAAATAAATAGAGGTCTGGTTTGCTTAGTCAACCTTTCCGAGATAACGGTTCGTCTATTTAAATTCAATGAACTTTGCCAACCCACGTCACGCCAGGGTAGATAATTAAGGTATTCGTCGCCTGAACGAACAAACAAACAAAATAACGGATCAATTACTCACATATTTATTGATTTATCGCGGAAATATTTAAAATAACGATCAAGTTTATTCATAAATTAGTTCGTATTCATTGAAATATCCGGCTAGTCATTTATTCTGCGGTCACATACCTATATCAAAAGTGTGTGTGAGTCACATCAAAATTATTATTATTGTTTTTGTTGTGTAATATTGAGCAGAAATTGTAGGTACAAGTACAGTACTAAGTAATCAGTACCCAATAGTCATAAGTTCTAAAAATAAACTGTCACACCTTTTCTTAAAGACCGAGAATTTAAGTAACTAATTCCTCTATGGATATACTATTAATCTGATGGTTTTACCGATTTGTATTTCATTCTATATCAAATGTCGATTCTACAAAGATAGAACGTACCTAATCGATTTGCAATAGACGTCGATGTCTCTATCGCTCTGTTCAAACAACGGCTAATAACTTTGAGACTCAACCGATATAAACGGCAGAGGATTATCAAGATCAATTTGTTTGCTAAATGTCTATAAATAGCTAAAAAGGATCTCATGAAGTGGCTTAGATTTTATTCACAACTAGCTGTGCCCGCGGCTTCGCCCGCGTGAGGTTCGGAAATTGTCACACGGGGAAGTGTTACCCAGACAAAATGTAGCCTATGTTACTCCTTATAACTTCAGCTATCTATCAGTGAACGTCCTGTCAAAATCGGTCTAACCGTTGTGGAGATTAGCCGGAATAAACAGAAAGACAAAAAAATATATGTTTTTAGAGTTCCGTTGCCACATGTCTGTCTGTCTGTCCGAGTATGTCACAGCCATTTTTTTCCGAAACTATAAGAGCTATGCTGTTGAAACTTGGTAAGTAGATGTATTCTGTGAACCGCATTAAGATTTTCACCCAAAAATCGAAAAAAAAAAACAATAATATCTGGGGTTCCCCATACATAGAACTGAAACTCAAAAATGTTTTTTTCATCAAAACCCATACGTGTGGGGTATCTATGGATAGGTCTTCAAAAATGATATTGAGGTTTCTAATATCATTTTTTTTTTAAACAATAATATTTGGGGTTCTCCATACATAGAACTGAAACACAATTTTTTTTTTTTCATCAAATCCATACGTGTGGGATATCTATGGCTAGGTCTTCAAAAATGATATTGAGGTTTCTAATATCATTTTTTCTAAACTGAATAGTTTGCGCGAGAGACACTTCCAAAGTGGTAAAATGTGTGTGTGTGTCCCGTAACTTCTAAAATAAGGGAATGATAAAACTAAAAAAAAATATATGATGTCCATGTAAACTTTCACCGAAAATTGGTTTGAACGAGATCTAGTAAGTAGTTTATTTTTAATACGTCATAAATCGTAAACCACAATTTACCTTTCATTCAGTCAACTCAAATATAAAAATAAAAAAAAAACATTTAATTTCATAAACATAAACCTTATGCATAAACCGTGAATTCCTGCAGGTTTGTACGGAACCCTCGGTGCGCGAGTCCGACTCGCACTTGGCCGGTTTTTTGATGTAAGTACCGTAGACATTTAATGAAAAGCTGTTAATTTGAAATTAGAAACAGACACTTCAATTTAATTTATTTGTATAGATATAGATTTATAAGTCACTATATTTAGTTATGAGTGTTAAAAGAAGAATCTAATTAGGTAACTCGGTGCGAAAAACATTCAACACGTAGATACTAAATTAGTATAATGAGGTGTGAGTTGACCTGTCTCGCAGCATCATTATTGAGATGATATAAGATCGCTCACATTATGGAATGATTGTGATCAATTGTCTGGGTCACATTAGTTTATTAACCTCGTACGATGTGTGAAGCGTACACAATAATGCCGTAGGAGGTATGACATAAGACACTTGAGTCAAAAATTACCTATGTGAGGAGGGTGGACAGGAAAATGTAATATTATACATATACCTAGCTCTTCCTATATAGTTGTAGCGGGGTCTAAGCATGATGATCGGGCCCAAACTCGGAAGTCAAAGGAGGTCGGTAAGAAGTCATTCTAACTCAAGCTTTAAAAGCATTAATTAACGGACTTTAAAAAAGGAGGAGGTTCTCAATTCGAATGTATTTTTTTAAAGTTTCTTACGTCAGTACTTTCGACTGCGACTTCGGGTGTACCGATTTTGATGATTCTTTTTGTAAAAACGTTTTTTTTTTTTTTCATTAGATCATTTGCAGTGGTTAGTTTGTTAGAAAATTGAAGTTAGTGGCCCATTCCAAAATATAGATCTCGGTGATGAAGAATGGGCAAGAAACTCCAAGGACATTCTCTTAAGTCAAGATTTTCCAAAGTTCCGGGTACATTACTCTTGTTGCTTCCATAAATGAGAAAGATGAAGAAAAAATTTCAACTATAAGATTAAAAAATAAGCCCTCACAGTTAAGAGATGACTGGTCGCAACCGACGGGCGTCTTTTCACGAATATGACGCTGGACGATCAGCATCATCTAAATCTAACTCAATTCTATTCAAGAAGGTGCAATGTTTGAAAAATAGGTACAGTTGACATTTTAATACTACGTTTGGAAATGTCGTGTAATTAGCAGTAAAACGCGAAATTTGCAATAAAAAACCACACTAACTCCTTATTAGTAAGCATCTAAACTCAAATGTGGTTTTAATGCAATCTACTAACTAAAAAGATGAAAATGATTTATTCGTGCGAGTGTATTTTGTTAGAGGCTATTGCGTAGTGTAACGACAAGCACGTTTACCGAGTTGATATAAATAGGGTTAGTGCTGCAAATTCTAGGGCTGCTAAAATGTCATGTAAAATCGGTCACATCTATATTTTCGGAAGCATAAGTTGACAGGAAATCTGTTTACAGAAAACAATAACATTATCCTTTAACAATAAAAGGCTTTCTTCAGAACCTTATTTAACGTAATATTACCATCTACCGTATTGAATTAAAAGCTGGAACAAACCCAAAGAAATTAATGGAACCGGTATGAATTTTCATAAGTTCCGTTCTTCCCTAGGGATCGGCTTAACATTATAAAAGTTATTTGTTTTAAGGCCTGCACGAATTTAATTATGCCCTGACTTAATTTGGCTTGTGAATAGAATTATTCAAATGAACCTACTTTTTAGCTGACCATAAAATAAATGATATTGTAATTAAAAGCTGAGCATGCTATTTTTGCGCGCACGAACAACTATGTAACTTTACCAGCATAAATTGGCACGCGATGGGATGCCAGAAAATTATTAAAGGTATTTTTTTTATACCTTTTGGCGCTTGAGCGGAATCGAAAGTAACACTGCCATCTTGTTTTTAATCGAATTATAAAAAGGAGGAGGTTGACAATTCGAATGTTTTTAATGTTTATTATCTAAGAACTCCATCATTTATAAACCAGTTAAAAAAATCTTTTGTTTTCAAGGATATTGGTCCGTATCACGGTCCGTATCGAGTGTTTGCTCATAAATTTGGTGAAGTCCTATTGAGTGGTTTTTGAGTTAGCTTAGATAATATATTACTATTTTTTTTTTTTCATTTAGTGTATTGATGACGTTTTAATAATAGCTTCCTGTCACTGTTATTTAGCTAGTGAAGGTATGCGAATTTGTATGGAGGAGGTACCACAACTAAAAAATAAAATATTGCAAATGTATTACAAAGACTAATATAAACGACTTCCAAAAAAAAAAACACTTCAAAGTGAAAAATAACTGTAATTAGAAGTCGGTGGCGAAAAGACGAAAATACAAAACCTAAGACACGACTTCCGATATTACAGTATTTTTTCACTTTGAAGTGTTATTTAAACATAATTTCACAAATGTTTATCAACAGCCCTCCATGCCTTAATCACTCAAGCGCCATTAGATTCTCATAGCACTATACAAACCTATAACTGACAGTTCGCAGTCATAATATAACATGTTATACTACCCTTAAATAACCATGTTTTTAATCACATTAGCAGGTATATCACAGCTAATATACTTAGTTAAATTACGTCTATTACTAACTATGCTAGGTGTGTCCGTAATTATCCAGGAAACTATTCGTGATTATGTGAAAGCAAGACGGATTGTTTTACTGAACAACAGAGTAGTTCTCGCTGATTAGTTACTTACTACTAATGAGGATCATTAGACGAAAGAGAAACAACAGATTAACAAGAATGTATGATTCAATTATTTAGACAAGTAGCTGCGTCTAAGTAATTTCTTATGTAGTTTCTGGCCGCAGCTTCGCTTTATTGAATGAGGTTTTGTTTTATTTTTTTCGCTGTTTCGGAGATTCAACAAATCAGCCTACCGCAGTCCACTGCTGGACATAGGCCTCTCCCATGCTGCGCCACAACACCCTATCCTCCGCCTTCCGCATCCAGTCTGTCCCAGCCACCTTTTTGAGGTCATCGGAGATTACCGTACTTTAATTCTTGTAAGCATTTAGTACATCTAAGGATAATTTATGTACCAAAATTTATTAATTGATTGTTGCTGCACCGATCGAAGTCATCACGTCAGCGCCGGCTGTCACTGAAAACCAGCGCTGGGACTCTGTCTGTGTATAGGGTCACAGCATTATGCTGAGTGATGGCCGTTTTGCGTGGATGTGACGCATGTTTTCCCACACTTTATTTTATGTCTGTACATAACTCTGATCTTTCTGTGTGTCATGTTTGCCGCAAATAGACGTATTTTCTTTCTTTCTTTACATACATAACATAACGCCTTGTTCCCTGAAGGAATGGGCAGAGGTGTACCTATAGTACCTACCTACATTTCGCCTGTTATGTTTGAGTCCCATGTAATAGGGGGCGAGCCTATTGCGATCAACTGGGCACAAATCCCGACTCCGGGCTGCTACTGAGAAATTCCAGATGGAAAAACCCAATAACACTTTGTCCGACCTGGGAATCGAACCCAGGACCTCATGCTCAGCAGTAGCGCTTGCTACCACTAGACCAACGAGGCAGTCTGACTGCCTCGTTGGTATAGTGGCATTTAGTGCAAAGCTGTTATTTTAAAATTACAAACAGACACAGCAATTTACTTATTTACTTCAGTTATGTCGGTAATATGTTTGTATGTTGACATGTTGGCAGGGACATGGACGCGAACATAGGAAACTTTTAGGGTTCTGTTGCCAAATGGCAAAAAACAGAACCCTAAACTGAATGGTTTGCTCGAGAGACATTTCCAAAGTGATAAAATGTGTGTCCCCCCCCCCCCCCCCGCCCGTAACTTCTAAAACAAGAGAATGATAAAACAAAAAAAAAAATATGATGTACATTACCATATAAACTTCCACCGAAAATTGGTTTGAACGAGATCTAGTAAGTAGTTTTTTTTTAATACGTCATAAATCGTAAACCGCAATTTACCTTTCATTCAATCAAATCAAATATAAAAATTAAGAAAAAACAAAATTCATAAACATGAACTTTATGCATAAACCGTGAATCAGGTTTGTACGGAACCCTCGGTGCGCGAGTCCGACTCGCACTTGGCCGGGATTTTTTTTGGTGGTATTTCATCAAATGACTTCTTCTGCTCTGGGCGAAGCGGGAGGGCTTGTCAGATTTTTACTGACTAAAACCCACCCGTGTTCCTTCATTTGCCTGTGGCAGGGTCACGGTAGCTCTTTTGAACAATTCCGTGACCCTATCAGCAAACTGTAACCATGAATTCAGCACATGATTCTAGATGCCCTAGCGTAGAAATTATTCGTCAGTTATAAAAAAAAAAATCTGCTGTTTCATACCATAGTGGTTAAAATGTATGAAACAGCTAACTGACGTAAAGTTGCACGGGCGTTTTAAAATCATGTATTGAATCTATGGTAGCAGATTGCACGTCGATGTGCCTGTCAGCCTGTATATTATAGTGGTTCGTACTCGAAGTTCGGCAGATTTAATCAAATATTTTATGAGCAGGCTATAAAATCGGGAACGAGAATGACCCTTGTGATATTTAACCCAATTTCGCATAAATCCCGAATTACCATAATAAAGATTTTGTATTAATTAATGTGTATCGTTTCTGCCTACTCACTATTTAACAGGTTATAGTTATTTTATTGTTCCCGAAAAACTTTATAGACATTGAGGAATTTATTGTTCTTAAACCACATATCCAATGCAGACGTATAATAAAAGGATTAATGAGCCAAATCAAAAAATATAGACTCCAGTATTTTTTTATTTGGCTCATTTTACCACAAATCCAATGCAGACGTAAAAGTAAAGAATACCAAATAGCCAAATAAAAAAATACTGTTATTAATGAAAAATGTTATTAATGCATGCGAGTTTCCATCGAACTGAAAATTATTACCAATAATAGCTCACTTCAGGATTTTAGTGAGCCTATTAAACATGCCACGAATAGAATGAACCATTCGATTTAATGCTACTGGGAACGTCATTAACACGTTCATATTAGTAACCAGTTTCAGGGCTTTCAATAACCGCCAGGATCGCGAGATTTGTTCTAAAGAGTTATCGTGACCCTAGCATATAAGCAACTGAAGGAACACGGGTGGGTTTTAGTCAGTAAAAGTTTGACACGCCCCTCCCGCTCCGGGAGACGTCATTTGATGATTTCCCACCCACAAAGAAAAAAAGAAAGGGCATTCAATATACTGTACTAATTCAACGGCGATTTTTAATCGACTTAAAAAACGAGGAGTAATTTGTTTCGCTATATCTGCGGCAATTGTGCATCGATGTTGAAAAATCTTCTTATTCTTTTCTTTTTTCATAGTTAAGGTATGCCTCAGGGACCCATAGGAATTTTATTAATTTTGCTAGGGTAATTTTTGCGTTAGCTTCAATAATAGGTTATGGTGTATCTTAATGAAATTTTACAGTGTTCCTGTTACTGTTGTTGATATAGCAAGTGGTATACGAATTTTTGTGGAGAAGGTACCATAACTAAAAAGACACACTTTTCTAAACTATCGACATTGTAAATGAACTCTACGAAGTGTCGTGGAAGTCGGTGTCTATGCATCTTCACACATGTTGACTAGAAAGGATTGAAAAGATTTTGGTAAGCCCTAGATTTGGGAAACTGTATCATATTCAGTTCGTACGTATATATTCTTGGTTGCAAATCCCCGGTAAATTGAGCTGCAGGTACACGCGCCAGATATTTTTTTACTTCTCGATTGCTATTGTGACTATGTGACCTTTTCAGAATAAACTTGGGATTTGGAACTGGTATTTTGTTAGGACAAGCCTGCCAGACTGTTCCAAGCCACTGCATCTCATGTAAGCTAGAATATACAGAAGCGACCCACTTGAAAGACGTCGAAACAGTAAAGCACAGCGTCATTCTAATGTCTTGCAATTTCCCGCAACGAGAACATTAGGAAAAGAAGTAGGAGTCTTACACTATCTCATTTTAACTCCTGTAGAGGTATAAGAAACAGGGTTGAAAGTTCCTCATCCCTCATAGAAAAAGCAGGATCCTCCGATCAAAGCGTTGTTGTATCTGGTGAACTACTGCCTAACAGTTGAAGTCGGAATGTTGCATAGTATGCTAGTCACGGGAGCAGTGGTGGCCCAGTGGTATCGGTCCCAACTTACGAGTTGTAGGTCGTGGGTTCAAACCTAGTCAGGCGATTTACTTTGTGTAAATAATTTCATCACCACTGCTCTCAAAACGGTGAAGGAAATCATCGTGAGAAAAGCGGCTTGTCCTAGAACCAACAATTCGAAAACATTTGACATCTACTAATCCGCACTAGGACAACATGGTAGATTACGGCCCACTCCCTCTCACTGAGAGGAGCCCTGTGTCCCAGCAATGGGAACAATATAGGCTGATAATGTATGCTAGTTACGCGGATTTGTGTGATGTAATGTTTCTAATGCGGAGTTCGTATGTGGTGCTGTAGATTCCGCTATATTTCTATTACTATCATGAATAAACTTATAAAATCTGAACTACTTACCAACAATCAAGCACCCAGTCATGGCAACTCCTACCCGTCCAACATGGAGCTTCAGATAAGCCAGGAATGGGTAAGCAACGATCAGACCTCCACAGTACGCCATCAGGCACATACCGTGAAGGTTCCTCAGCTCAGGAATGAATGCGTAGATCAGGAATGTTGCCAGGAGGAACGGTACTGACATGATTAGACCTGGAACAAAGAAATAGTTAAATGTAGGCGTAAAAACGTAGAATTTATAGTGTTGTGGACGTTGTGAGACAGTCAAACAACCTCACTTTCGGACTGAAAAATTGTACTACTACTGAGTGAGGTTTAACAAAAGGAAGGTGTCTATTTCTTAGCATATGTACTTTTTAATAAACAGTAATATTCCCTTAAACCCTTTGGGGGAGACCTGTGTCCAGCAGTGGACGTCTTTCTGCTGAAATAATTAATGATTATTACTCCCTACATCAGTAATCAAGTATACGAAAAATGCAGTTATTAAATAGGTTCATTAGACAATTTTACAATGGATTTTAAAAACGTTTTTACAAAAAAAGGAAAAATGAACCGTTTTCTAAATAAAACTCTACGAACTGAAAAATAACTTAATTCCCGGAAGTCGGTGTCTTTGGATCTGTATTTTAGTAGTTTGCCACCGACTTCCGAAATTAAAGTTATTTTTCAGTTGTATTTTTTTTTAATCTTTCCACAATTACCGGAGGAATCGCGGAACATAAATACACAAAAAATAAGCCAAACTTGAAAATCATTCAATCTATTCCGTAAAATTCTCTCCGTGAAACCTTCTAAAAGCTGTCAATTGTGTAAATCGCAGCTCATCAGGTGGAATGGAATGGATTGACAGTTCACTTTCAACTCACTTCACCTAACTTTCACGGCGATTTTTATGAGGCAGATTTTAATGTGCCGCAGCTAGCTAACGTACGCCAGAATCTGGTATGCGCGATGCGCAGACGCTGGCGCATGCTGCGCAGTACCTAGTTATGTATAAAACTTTGTACCTATCTTTACAAACTCAAAACTATTTTCGATACTTACACAGTAATGAACTTGTCGTGTGGTACGTACGTCATAAATGCGTACAATACAGCTGCTCCTAATAACTTTACTACCAAACATAATTGTTGGCAAACATTCCACACTTATAGGAGATGATGTAAATTTTACCGCCCGTTAATTCCGAAGCAATCCAATAAGGAATGGGATCAGAGGGATTCAGAGGATTTGTATTAGTAGGAATTAACTATTGATAATAATTTCCGTTTTCGAGAATTCATGGAAAAGTTAAGCTTTCGATCAAACTGATAAAGATGGATTTGGTATTATAGATGATGAGGATTGAAACAGTGACTTCCAGCTCGCAGGAATATTCTAGTTTGAAAGTCAGGCGATCATCTCACCGTAATTGCGTCACGCACTATAATTCAGAATCTGAATAATTTTTAATACTATTTCTAATCCATTGCGTCTTATGTTCGAAACGTTGTCTGCTCAACAACGTAAATAACGCAATGAATGTTGTTGAACAGTCAAAATGAAAGCGATTACTAATGATAGTAACTTACGCAATTACCCATCTGGTTTATATATTCATAACTATACGTTATTAATATTTACGTTTTGGAATTGGCATCTAGCTTCAACTTTCTGACTAACTGACCGACTTTTTGACAATTCAAAAGTGTCAGTAAATAGTTTACTTTAAATAAATGCCTTGAGTATGAGTTTTAGTTATCTATGTATCTATCTTTGATCATTCCAATAAATATAGGGTAAAAGTGGGATGGTTGCCCTAGGAGGATAGACGCCCCAAAATTCATATTGTGACTTGTAAACATACTACCATCACAGTTAATACTTATAAGCAAAGAACACCCCCCACCCCGCAAGTGTGCAAGCGGCAGCCGCTCTGATCGGACGTACCGTGTGTAAATGGAGAAAGTTCGACGGGCTCGCTCACAAAGATCGCGGATTACGTATTCGACTGTTTCACAAACGCGTGGAACTTTTGATTTCCAAGGGTAAGTGATATTATTTTATTGTTATTTGAATGTGTATAGTTTGAATATTATCGTCAGTAAAACGTTTTGTAATTTTTGTTAAGGGATTCTTTTTTTTTAATAAGGGCATCTATCCCTATTGAAAAGGATAGACGCCTCGTTCTTTGTGAGTATAGATGCCCTTAGGGGCATCTATCCCCTATGGCTTAAGTTAATGTTTGGATGTCATGTTCTCATTTCTTCTTTTCAGAAATGCCTCGCAAAAATATAAGGAAGGTTGGAGTTCGTCCGAGAGCTGAATGGACGCAAGAGGCATTAATAGCTGCAATGCATGAAATGTCGAGAGGCATTCTTGGTGTCAACGAAATATCTCGTAGATATGGGTTTCCATCTAGAACATTGAGGAGAAGATTTGAAAACAAAAACACTGAAAAACAGACATTAGGTAATATAGTTCTATGACCAAAGTTCTTGTTGAGTAATGAAATTATCATATTATTCCTTACTTTGTTTTTTTTTTTTTTTGAAGCTGTTCAATGTTAGAATATGAAAATTTTAACCAAAGTGTAATGTGCCATTATTAAATATTAAAATAAAACTTGTTAATTATAAATATGCTTTGATTTATACCTAAGGGCAACTATCCTCATAGTGACAACAGCATCGGGGCATCTAACCCATAGAAGAGGCATCTATACTCAGAACTAGTACTGTAACTTTTCTTATTTTTCTTTATATAAGCAATAGCTGCATTGAATTCCTTTTTTAAATATAATAAATAATAGACCAATGTACCATTAAAACGTAAAACCTGTTTAAATATGTATGTTTTTCTAGGAAAAAAATAACAATTTCAAAATGTGGGGCAACTATCCCACTTTTACCCTAATCACGTACGCGAACTTCTATTTCTTACAATTCTGGTTTCATATTCATTACTTCGGCCTTAGTAAAATAAACATTGTTACAACGAATAACATATATTTTCACTTCGATAAATTGAAGAAGTATTACAGTGCCAACTGTGAAATATCATGGAGTGAATGTAGGTATGTGAAAAATTGATAACAATCTCTTTGCCGCTATGAAACTATCGCAGATCAATTTATTCAGTGATTCCTTTCAGTCCGTGGTTTGGAAAACTGCAGCGAAACGGTATAAACTTAAATACATTCTTCGTTTAAAAGAATAATCGAAATTGGGATAAATGTCTACAAGTAAGTAAGTAACAATTAAAAAATAAAGTTACAAATTATTTTGGTTATATTATCAACATCGGTCCAGCCGTTTGGGAGGAGTTTAGTGACATAGAGACGTAGGCACTGAAGAAGTATGTATAACATTAGTAAATAAATATACATAACATCTCGCCCTGTTTCCGAGAAGGGTGGGGCAGAGGTGTGAAGTCTCATGCTATACGAGGCGAGCTTACTGTCATCAACCGGGCACAAATCCAGACTCCGGGCTGCTACTGAGAAATTCCAGATAGAAAAACCTAATAGCAGTTAGCCCGACTTGGGAATTGAAGCTAGAACCTCATGCTGAGCAGTAGCCTTTGCAACCACTAGACCAAAGGGGCAGTAACAAATAAAGTTACAAATTATTTCGGTAAAAGTAGGTAGAGTGCTCAGTTTTCCACATGAAAAACTAAAAACAACTGACGCGGGCAGAGGCGTGGTGTGGATAATCCCGGGTATTGGTATCGGTATCGGTAGGTATCGATGTTGAATAAAATGGTATTACAAAGGGAAAATGTGGATCCGTGTTGTGCCGGACATAAATAAAAGCACCATCCCATTTCTTCCCGTGGGTGTCGTAAGAGGCGACTAAGGGACTTACTACAGAGAATGGGCAGCAGCGTTCTCAATGCATTTTACCACCATACTGCGATCGCCAACCCGCCTGCCAAGCGTGGTGATTATGGCAAACCCCCCCAAATTGGGGAAGGCCTATGTCCAGCAGTGGACGTCTTTTGGTTAATAATAATAATAATAAGCAGTGGTCGAGGCTTTTTAAACGCTAAGACTCTCCACAATCGCGAGATATGCAGTCTCAGGGAATATTTCCTGGAAGCCGACGTGGGGATGCATCGAGATGTGGTCGCTGTGGACAAGGGCCTCACCCCGCTCTCCTTGGCTAACAAGAACTGGCGCAAGCCTGTAGTACTTGACACTAATGACCGCATGGAGGTATGGCAGAGTAAGGAGCTCCACGGACGCTTTTTCCGGGCCCTACACGGACCCGACGTAGATTTTCTAGCGTCCGTAGCCTGGCTGCGTTTCGGTGATCTATTTGGAGAAACCGAAGGTTTTGTCTGTGCAATTATGGACGAAGTTATGTTGACGAACAACTACCGGAGATTCATTGTAAAAGACGGCACGGTGGACATCTGTCGGGCATGCCACCGTCCAGGGGAATCAATTAGACACATTATCTCCGGGTGTTCTCGTCTAGCTAACGAAGAGTACTTGCATAGACACAATCTTGTAGCCAGGATTATCCACCAGCAACTTGCTCTGAAATACAACCTTGTGGAATCGGAAGTGCCGTACTACAGGTATGTGCCCGACCCAGTCCTTGAAAATGGCCATATCACATTGTACTGGGATCGATCCATCATCACTGACAGGACTGTTGTTTCCAATAAGCCTGACATCGTGGTGGTGGATCGACTAGAACGGCGCACAATGATTGTTGACATAACGGTCCCGCATGACGGGAACCTCGTGAAAGCCGAGAAAGATAAACAAATCAAGTATCTAGACTTGGCTCGCGAGGTTGTCGACATGTGGGATGTGGACTCAGCGATTATTGTGCCGATAGTCGTCACAGCCAATGGGTTGATAGCCAAGAGCCTCGACCAACACCTGAAGAGGCTCTCGTTAAGCAGTTGGGTCAAGGGCTTGATTCAGAAAGCGGTACTTCTGGACACGGCTCGAATTGTCAGGAGGTTCCTCTCTCTGGAGCCCTGACCGCCGGTAGCTTGGACCTTGTTCCTGATACCGGTGGGCTACTATTTTTTATATTTTTAAATGTTTTGATAATTTTTGTTATTTTAATATTTAAAAATATAATTTATATGTTTGTAAAATGGAATAAAGGAAATAATAATAAAAATTTGAAATTAATTAATAAAAAAATTTGGTTGAAATGATGATAAGGCATATACCTGGTATATTACCTGCGCTTCCATTATACCAAATAAGTATGAGGCAAAGTAAACGCAAACAAAAAACAAAGCGTTACTGATCACCTTTAAGTGGAATTACTAAACGATCCTCAATTATGTCATAGTGTAACACAACACACTTTTTTAAAAGTGACCAATGACGTACACAAAGTGTCGCCGAGTATGTACTTATAGATAATTAACGAACATTTAACAGCGTGCCTATCCCATGGCTCGTAAAAGCGGATATCCTATTGCCTTGTTGGGTCAACAATGTGTTGCTTTGACGACAAAACTATCGCTCGTTTAAAAACTAAACGAGTAATAAACTGGAATGCTAACTTGCTAAAGGTAATTATTTGTTTTACGATGTTGCTCGAAGAAGCAGGATATTTGAGGGTCCCTTCCACTAATGAGGTTGTCACCATTTGATTAATGGCATGTTTTAGTTCACCGTGCAAAGTAATGACCATCTTTAGTAGCCACTCCTAGTTTTTTGGCTGATATTTGGGACGGGCCATGTACACTAGCCATAACAATTTAGTTAACATATTTAAAAGGAGAGTGGACTTCTTTGCCGGTGTCAGTGTTTCCCGTTAGCTAGAGTATATATAGTCCTCCAGACCATGTTTCAGCCACGACGGCCAATCTCAACGGAGACCAGCCATCGGCGCGGGAGATATTATAGTCCTCAAGTATGTGCGCAGACACAGGAGCACTCACTCTTCCCTCACTCTCATAGTCCGATGGGACTGCAATGCGACACGACCGGAAAGATATCAGGCGTAGGACCAACGGCTTAACGTGATTTCCGAGGCACGGGGGTATCACCCCGCCAAGATCCAAGCTCCGGACTGTTACAAAGAATTCCTTATAGAAAAACCCAACAACACTCTGACCGACCTGAGAATCAAATCCAGGACCCCACGCTCAGCAGTTGCGCATGCGACCACGAGAGCAACGGAGCAGTTACCGTACCGTTAGCTAAAACATGACGACCGATGACCTGGTGCAGGCTACAAAAATCCGCTGGATGCGAGAAACACTAAACTAGTCGAAGGTGGTGCTGCTGGATATAGGCCTCCCTAGCGTATATCCAGCAGTGGATATCTTTTGGCTGAAATTATGATGGTGATAACCTGAGTCTTCAATTCTCGAGTGAACTAGTTACTCCTAGGTGAGAATGCACCATGGTCAACAGTTGTTCTGCCTAGCCTTTTCCCAACTATGTTGCCGGCAGAACATGGAACGACTACTTATCTGACCTTCAGAACCCAGTAACTGGGTAATACGAAACCGCTTAATAAAAATGTTTTTGTCAGGGCTTCTTCCTACCAGTAACAACTGTCAATGATGTAGAAATAAAAGCCGGGACCAACTGGTTATCGAGCTTTCCGAGGCACGAAGGAACCTCGGTATCTTAAGGATGGTCACCCATCCATGACCCGAGTACAGCAAGTATAGCTTAACGTTCGAACGACCTGTGTGGCGGTGTTTATTGGCCACAAGGTCCTTAACAATATTATCGTTTTATATCAAGGTGAACCAATATAGGCCTTTCAGATAAATGATCATCATCATTTTAGCTGAAATAGCTCTAAGGCGTCCAGCCTTACCTAAACGTCACCACACCGACCAGCTGTACTTTTCGCATCGAGTTTTTTATATTAGTTAATGTGAGACTGGGTAATATTAGTACATATGTAATAGCAACTGTAATGATATTGAACTTTTTAATTGTATTGATTTTTTTTGATTTTTTTATTATCATATTAGAGATTTTGTTGTATTATGAATGTTTAAGTTTATAGTTTTAATGAGTTTGTTTTTTTTATTTATTATGTACTAGCTTTTGCCAGCGGCTTCGCCCGCGTGGAGGTCGGAAAATATCCCGCAGGAACGTACTACCGCGATAACAAGTACCCTATGTCTTTTCTCAGGCCCTAAACTATCTGTGTACCAAATTTCATTTAAATCGGTTCAGTAGTTTTGACAGGAAAGCGAGACAGACAGACAGACAGACAGACAGATAGACAGAGTTACTTTTGCATTTATAATATTAGTGTGGATTTTGTATAGTTTTCAGACACAATTTGAATTGTTCGTAAAATAAAATTGAATTGAATTGAGTAGATACCCGCGAGCTGCACACGGTGCACGGTCTACATTGAGGAGTCCTACCGACGCAGTTATTTCAGAACCTATCGGCAAGCCCTGCCAGGGTCGCGAGATTTGTTTGAAAGAGATACCGCGGCCCTGACATATGGGCAACTGAAGGAACACGGGTGGGTTTTAGTCAGTAAAAGTCTGACACGCCCTCCAGCTTCACCCACAAAAAAAGCCGTTCTTGAAAATTCTTTATTACCATAAAACGACGTTGTTCTGCGTGCAATGCGCAAAATAACAAAAGATTACTTACCAACAGCATACGCGGTGTAAAGGATAGGACTGTCATCTGTGGAGACGTCCTGGAAGCAGACGCCGGCCACCAGGCGCGGCTCGGAGAAGTTCTCGTTGAACATCATCTCCACGCAGTACGTCGTGGACGGATGCCACATCTGACCCCCGACCGCCACTTCGTATAGCGTACCATTCTGAAAGAAACGGGATTTTTATAGTCACCTTGCTATAAGTAGTCGTTTTACTATTACAATTCTGTCTAACGTTCCATATCTACCGATACTTTTCAATAAGTAGGTATAACCATATTTATTCAGGGAGAATTCAGTTGTGAGACTGGTCAATTACACTTCTTCAGGACAACGCCAGGCCACACACTGCACAAATGTTTCCGACTCCCACCACACTCCCTGGATCGCTCCAACCGATTAACACTTTTCCGGAATTTGGACAATTTCTTTGCTTTCTTGCACATTTAAAAAAACATAATCTATTACTGAATAGGCCTGCTCTTGACCCCAACACGCCTGATGGAAAACGATTGATGAGGTGATGGTATGATGGAACGAGCGTGCCCAGAAGATGCCTGTTCACTCTTGATTTAATGGTAGACGGTTTATATGTGGAAGAGAACAGACGCAGGCAGAGAGTTCCACACTTTGGCTGTGCGCATAATATATGTGGAGGAGAAGCGCTGATTACGACTGGTTGGGATATTAATCAAGTGCGGATGGTACCCTGCAGTTTCTTGCTCCCACATTTTTTTCAGCAAAGGAATCCAATTTAGTACCTGTAAAATAGCGAAATTGCCTAGATACCTATAGTTCATACGTACTTTAATTGATTCAATATATAATTTCATATTTTTAAATTGTTTTGCATGTAAGGTGATTCGATTTCTCGACTACTTTGTACGTATAGAAAGAACCGAAACTCCAGCTCCGAACGAGTTCCTAAAACTGCGCTGTACGCTCCGCTACAGTTTCTTTAATAAATAATTTCAATCAGTCTGTATTCTACCGGGTAGAATGGTAGAAAAAGGAAAAAACCATGACATACAATCAACCAGATATCTTAACCTATTTTTCTTTTTTGAGAATGACATCTCGCAGGTCAACCTAGGAGATTGTCGGCTGCTTAACTGGATTTGCCTGTGGTTGCTTCAATAAATGAAGGCTTTCAGCCAGGGTTTAAAAACTTCAAACTAAGCGACTACGCGCTAAAGGCACTCCCTGTGGGGTTTGTGGGTTTTTTTTTTTTGGATGGGAAATCATCAAATGACTCCTTTTATTTCGAGGGTGTGTCAGACTTTTACTGACTAAAACCCACCCGTGTTCCTTCAATTGCCCATGTGCCAGGGTCACGGTATCTCTTTCGAACAATCTCGCGACCCTGGCAGGCATCGGTCCTAGCAGACCCCTTCAGTGCTGCTGACATCTCTTTGAGGCGCGCGTGGAACACTACGCGCCGTTGACCCGAGCCTGGTCCTTACTGGGCGGCGAGCTACCCATTGCCTGCCGCTTGTGGGGTTACTTCGGCTTCTGGCGAATGTTCCAAACGCGTTCATAATAGCGTATAACTTTGGCCTACTGGACGTATGGTGCGCCAAGCTTGGGTTCTTTAAGAAGCATTATTTCTTTATTATTTATATCTGTATTTTTTTCGTTTAACTTTGTTATTGAAATAAAAATATTTTATTTCATATTAGTCTGATGATGTTGAGTACCTATTATTACCCGACAACAAGATTAGCAACATGATTGGAACTACCAGGGATGCGGTGGCAGGGGTCGTGTTGGTGGATTTATAGGTGACGCTCATGTAGGCAGACGTACATTTCTGATTTATGCGCTCCCAATATGTTTCCCGCTCGGATACATTTCAAAATTATTGGATAAGCTATCGAGCGAATGCGTTCATGTAATAATTCAACAAAGGAAGGTGATACTCGGTAAATACAGATATTTATAAGTAGGTATGTCAGTACCTAGGGTAGTATAATTTCTAAAGCCGTTCGGTATTAGGAAGGGCAAGATCCAGAATTTATTTCTGGTGGAGCACGTGGGCTAGAGGCCAGCTAGTCAGTTAAGTGTCTAACAAATCTAGTATTGTGCTATGCTGTTTTGGAATTGATTCCTTTTCAATTACACAACGGAAAAAAACGCGGGCGGGGACCCCAGTCAGGAACGAAGTTTCTTAGGTAATACTCACATGCACACGCAGTCGTATACTATAGAAACACCCAAAGAAGTGTGATAACCTGGGCGGCAAGAGCGAGCGAAGCGAACACGGGCATTTCTGGGCCAAAATGTAATAAGTGGAGAAATGGTTTAAAAAAAAGCTTATATTTTTCTATTTGAAAATCTGAAAAATCAACTCAATTTACAACCTGGAAAATGAGAAATCCTAAAATTAAGTTAAGGTTCCCAAGTAAATGGAATATCGATTAAATTATAATCGATTAACGTTCATACTATTTAAGAAGATGCCTTCACCAGATGATTAATTCAATTAAAATAATTAAATCTATTAGAAATAACATAGTGCACAGCTTAAACCAATTAAATATTTATATAATTAACATAAATTGATCCATGTTTGTTAATCGATTAATGTATGTTTAGTCTGTGCTAACTCTGACATGACATGCATGACATAACGCTGACACTCACTCGTTTCATATTGTTTATTGCATGTGCCGCATGTGCGTATCGTGTTTCCACCCATAGTTTTATTGATGTTTCCTCAACCCCTGCTTTCATTCTACGGAATTCGGAGCTACCTTCTTGTATGACCCTTGCCTTGCTACCATACCCGACACGGAGAACTCCGCTTAAACGATGGACTTGGACTTGTCATTTTGGATTCTACGAACAGCCTACCGATTGGAAAGCGACACCATGGATCGTTGTGTAAATTGTCGCATAGCGACTAATCGCTGTAATACAACAGATCGTCAAGATTTGGATGACGAAATGATATTAGCAGTAATTCGTCAATGGCGTACACCACAATCTGTAAGTACTTACTCACTTCTTGTTTACCTCACCAACGTCTACCACGCTGGCTTGCAATCTTTACAATATTTTTTCCTTCACCATTATACTAACAAAATAATAATAAAAAATAAAAGGTCAGTGGGTCGTTTTAGGGGCAACATTCTTATTTCTAGTAGCACAATAACAACCTTGGGAACAATGAGTTATATGTACGTATAAAAAATAAACAAATAAGATCTCATATCAAACGTAAATGGTTGTTTGGTAGTTACAGAGTAATTCACACTGACCTCAGTACTACATAGTATAAACTGTATCACGGTAGGACAGTATTCCTCGCACTCCAATAATCACACATATTATCAGTGAACAAACATATTTGAGATATTTAGCAGGTAGTTCGGTATTAATTAATATAATAAAGGATAGGTAAACATTTAAAAGGCCCATGTAGATACATTATATAGAACTAAGTAACTATCGGACCAAGATTTTTTAAAAGTACTTAATCATGTTATCTGTTATTAACCACTTTTTACATCTTTCAGGTAAAATGCAGTGACCATGTTTGCCAAGCTTGCGGGTAGTTGGATCAAAGACCACCTCTTGTTATGAAAATAATATGGTAACTTAGTTGGGCTAGGTACCAAGATAATATAGTACCACCTGCACAGTTTCTAGATGACAATTTAATCATAATTGAAGATAAATAAAAAATATTACTAAAGAACATTTTTATTTTCTCTCCCTCACTCTAGAAATACCTATAAATTATCATCTGCTTAGCCTTTCCCCAATTATATTGAGGTCGGCGTCCTGTCTAACCGGAAGCAGCTGGGTACCAGTATTTTACACGGAGTGACTGCCTATCTGAGTTCCGCAATCCAGTTACTGGGTAATATGATATCCCTTGGTAAGACTGGTTGTCAGACTGGGCTTCTGATGACCCGTAACGACTGTCTAAGATCTACGAAAGATAGCTGGGACCAACGGCTTAACATGCTTTCCGAGGCACGGAAGGGTCTTGGTATGTAAAGATGGTCACCCATCCACGGACCAACCGCGGCAAGCATAGCTTAACCTGATCGGTTAACCCGTGCGGCTGTTATTGCTTAGCCACCAGCCCTTCTACAAATACTTATATAATGATTAAGAATAGAGAGAATAGTAAAGAACAGCACCACCCTATTTCTTCCTGTGGATGTCGTAAGAGACGACTAAGGGACTTAGAATTGGCAACAGCGTTCTCTATGCATTTTGCGACCACACTGCGATCGCCAACCCGCCTGCTAAGCGTTGCGATTATGGCAAACCCCCCCGAATCGGGGAAGACTTATGACCAGCAGTGAACGTCTCTCGGCTGAAATGATGATGATGGTGATGATGAATTATGATTATATTCTTTATATTTAACACCCCAACTGTATTTTAAAGAATGAGAATCGCACTTCAAAAATCAGCTGTTAAGTGTAGATTGTTACGTAACCTCACTTTTCCTAAATCTTATTTAACTCGGTTCTCAGATTGCCAAAACCTGCAAAATTTTCAGTAATTGTTTAATAATATAGTACCTATCAATAGACACCAATTTCATCTTTTTACATCCAGGCCCAAGATTGTATGAAAGCGTATCCGTCTCCTTAAGCAACCCAGCTCGAATTGGTTTGTTTAGTTTTTCTGTTGACCAATTATTGTATTAGTAAGTTTATTTGTTATGAGATTAGAAAAGCTGTATAATCGTCCGAAGTCCCTCGGACCACTCTATCTTTTTGGCATTATAGGTTATCCTGAAATCCTCTCGCCAACTCTGGACATTGATGGCATAGCAGACCTCTGTGCACGACTACAAACTGACTGCAACACTTCGAACCTTGATAGTGATGCCACTGACTGCTGCTGAAGATATAGTAGATGTTTCTTCAGCATTCCTCACCGGACCCACCTATTTTTTTTTCTGGTTGGAAAATCATCAAAGGACGTCTTCCGCTCTGGGCGGAGCGGGAGGGCGTGTCAGACTCTACTGACTTAACCCGTGTTCCTTCAATTGCCAGTATCAAGCCCACGGTAACTCTTGGGAACAAATCAGCGACCTCCTAGCGGACCCCTTCAATAAGTGCTGAATCTTTACTGGATTCACCCTTGGTATTAGGTTACCAGTATTACCCCATTACAAATGAATGCAGATGAGTAAAGCCACTGCTTAACCGCTTGACGGAAACGCGCGCATCCTTCTTATTAGAAATTATAAAGCAGAAAGCTAAAACCGTTAATTACACCATTTTCATATCGTGATGTGTCATTCGTGTATGTTTTTGTGTGTAATTAGAATTAATGGCGCGTCGTTAGGGCAGGGGCTGGACGGTGGGCAATGATTAAAATGGCGTCAATCATTTTAACAGCACTGAATCTACATTGTCCATATATTCATAGTAGGTACCTACGTATTTACTATGATTTATATAACAGCATTTTTTTCTATATTTGTTATCTTCCTTTTTATCCAACTCTTTCGATAGGAATGTACCTAGTAAGAATCCTGGCATAGGCAACTGAATGAACACGATTGGGATTTTATCAGTAAAAATCTGACATGCTCTCCCACTCCTCCCAGAGCGGGAGACGTCAGTTGAAGATTTCCCACCCAGAAAAAAAAAAGAGAAAAATGCGTGTATCACACTACTAGATCATCAACTGTCTAGCCCTTTCAAAACTATGTTGGAGTCAATTCATTTATCTTTATTTATTTGTGTCTCAGTGTATGGTACAGACGCCAGCACATCAAGCTACCCGAAACTGCCAATTTTTCCCAATTCATTTTGAACCTAATGCTTTAGCGATAAAGTTGAAAACCTATTAAAGAAATTTAACAGATTGTAGTAGCTTTATGCGCTGGCGTCTGTACATTAAGATCTTACATTAAACATTGTTTCACACATACTACCATAGCTGGCGTAGAAATATTAAGCTATAAGCTACATGCTACAAACTGCATGCTGCGCTATGCTATGCTGGTGTTACATGCTTTATTTATATTGTTAAAGTATTAATTTGGTCGGTTTCCACTTCCAGTCGGCTTCCAGTCTAACCGGATGCAGTAGCAGTAATACCAGTATTTTACACACAACTAGATATAAACGTTAAATTGGTATTTAGAGCTTTCGCACGTTACAAGGAATCCCCGTAGACTAATTTTATGCGCTACTAACGCTCTACGCTATAAAAGATAACAATAAAAATGCATAAAGGAAGCAATTTGTGTTAAAAACGTGAACTTTAAAAGAGAAATTACGAAACCATTTTTATTATCGTCGTTCGTAGAACAAAATGCGTTCGTTTAAGCTTAGGACCAGATTTATAGTTAACGTTTTGTCTCTATCATGGGTAGCAGGATAATTGCTTAACACACTATAACGGTAGGTACGGCTTTAATTTTGACATTTCAACAACATTAATTGCGATATTTACGTTGTATTCAATTTTTTCGAACATAATAAGCAATGGATTAGCAATACTTATCCTGACTAGAAAGCTAATTCTCGTAATCAAAAACGTTCAAAATCTAGTTGCAGTCGCATATCAGCGGCAAGCAAATGTCAAAATACTTGTCAAAAAGTATGGAATCTCGAGGTATTTTTGACAGATGGAGACTGAAATAATCAGACTGTAAAAGGTTTTAAAATTACAAGAATTGCCTCTCTGGTATTTTGGGACGACCCTTACGAAAAAAAAAAAAACATTTATAAAAATACCATACAGAAACTAACGGTAAAATAAATATATTATGTACTTAACAGCATTGCCATCCAACGTGGCAACGCTGCCAGCGTGCAGCGTTTTGGGCGCTTTTCTCACTGACAGCGATGCGGACTTATTCTTTGATACCCAATGAGCTCTTCCCTATTTTTCCTTTATACTTATCTTTCAAAATAATTCAGATTGTGATTGATAGATAGTGTATTGTGCAAGTAGGGTGCTGACAACTGAACCCATGCATATGGAGGAAAGGAATATGTATAGTCGATATCGGTTTTCTGATTACAGCTACATCACTGCCCGTAATCGGATGATTCTTGGAGTCAGATGTATGAACACAGATTATCTTGGGAGTTCTAGATAAATTGATTCGCTTGTCAATATCCAAGGCTTACGAGGTGCGGTGTTCAGTCGCACGATTAATGATACTATCATATATCGCTGTTTCCCGAGAGGTCTTCAGTTCCTGCCTGTAATTTACAATCTTAGTCTTCGCGAAGATATATGACGGCAAATTTTTTGACAGACTTTTTCATTTGATGATTTTTTCTTTTTATATTTTTACCTCCGAACTCTTTCATTTATAGACCTATTTGAAAAAAAAAAAAAAATTCTTTGAAAGGCTATTTTACTTGTAGATTGGTTCTACATAAATTTGGCTAAGTTTTGATTAGAGGTTATTGAGTTCGCTTCAACAATAAATATTTTATCCACTTAGTAGGTATATGTTGACGATGTTATAATAACTTTTGAAACTGTTATTTACTTATCAAGTATCAAATAAGGTATGCGTATTTACAAATAAAACTGAGACTGCAGTACGAATGTCTTTGAATATGCAATAACGCAATTTTAGATCGTAAGGTGCGCAATAAAATTTTCAAGAATCGACTTTCTTATAACGCCCCCGGCCTAATGAGAAAGTCGATTCTTAACAGGTAAATTAAAAAAAAAAACAATTTAGAAAAATAACAATCGAATTCCAAAAAAAAACTGTACAAAATAACGTCAATTTCAGAAGAAGGAGGCAAAAAAAAGAAATTACAAAACCAAAGACTTCCGAAATTCACTTTCTAGCGTTTTATTTGGATGTTGGTTGTTATTACTCTTCAGTTCCTTTTGATTCAGGATTAGGTTCTGCATTTTAATGCTCCACTAGCTCATTGCATTTACACTTATGCAGTACTGTAGGTGTAGACTGTAGACTACATACAAAAGTATTGATTTCAACCAAGAACTAAGGTTACTATTTCTAAGGTTCATTTTTCCGGCACTATGCGCATGAAACGGTTTTAAGTAGCAGTTATTATAATGATAAAACTTGCATTTATGATGTAGCTCGTGTAGTGTTCGGGAAGATGATCTTTGAATTTTCTGAAAACTTTTATAAAAATCATTTTGACAATCAAGTTATTTACACGATTGGGTAAACAGGTAGCCTATTTGCATGTTGGGTATCGATATAGAACACAAAATAAACATAAAACAAAAAAATACAAAAAAAAAGTCATCATTCGAACTTTATTCCAAATTACAGTGTGACATGAGCATTAAGGCAACCAAACGACTAGCGACTGTTACGTTAGGGGTTTAAGAAATTCGTCAAAAATATATAAAACTAGCTTTTGCCCTCGGCTTCGCCCGCGTGGATGTCGGAAATTAACGCAGGAGGACGTACTACAGTGGTAAGAATGTATTAATCCAGGTTATATAGGTAATATAGACTGTGTGCCATTTTCGATCCAGATCCATTCAGCCATTTTTGCGTGATTGAGAAACAATCACCCAATCATAAATATTTTCACATAATTTATAGTATTAGTAGTAAGTAGGATTATAATTCATATTACTTCGGATTCATAGTTTATGAGAATATCATGTGTGTAAATAAAACGAATAGTATTCAGAGTAAGAGTAAGACGACTGCGGCATAGGGATTGGTTTTGTTGAATATAAGTCTACCTGGTTTTTCTTAACGCTCGTATTCTACCTATATAGACACACAATCATTTACCGGACACCAAATCGATCATAGGAATTATAGGAACAGTACTTTTGCCAGTGGCTTCGCCCGTATAGCTGTCGGAAAATATCACCTGGGAACCTACTACCGGGATAAAGTATCCTATATGGTAAGTAATCAGGATAACCAAAAATCCAAATCCATCCAAAAATCTAAACATCTAAGCCATACTTCGCGGTATCTTACTTGGAATTATACTATTAGGTTTATTTTGAGTATAACGAACACACATGATATTCGCATTTACTATGAAGCCTAAGTAATATGAATTACAATCCTACTAATCCCGCACTACCCAACCGCTACCAACCGGGACGGACGTACCTACGGCCTGCCAGCCGCTCCGCCCCCGCTTTTTAAATCTCTGATATCTTCTAAGATATTCATTTGAATTACATGCTGTCAAGAGCCATATTGATCTATATAAACTGCACAGTATGTTTAAAGTATGTAATTGGATAAGGATTAAGTAAGTAAGTAAATAAACCATTATTTCTCGTAAAAAGTAAAGGATAAAAAATGGTTATTGTGGATTTGGATTATCCCTAAGAGATAGATATATACCACCGCGGACTTTTTTGTAGACCTTTTTAAGGTGTACAATACTGTAGTACATTATTTTGATCAATTTTGTAGGGTTCAGCCAGCGTTCGCAATGTAAGCGCAAAAAAATGAGTTTATTTGTGACATCACATTAGGAATTTCTAAAATTATCAGCGTTTCTTTACTATATTATGCATGTTATATACATATAAACCTTTCACTTGAATCATTCTATCTATTAAAAAAACCTGCGTCAAAATCCGTTGCGTAGTTTTAAGGATATAAGCATACATAGGGACATTAGGGACAGACACACAGCAAAGTGAGTATATGTAATAAACTTTCATCCCCTATTCCCTATAGTTATTTTACCCCCTTAAGGGTAAAAATTTAATAAACTTTAAATATAATTCATAAATATATATCATGTTATAAAAGCCAAATAAAAAAGTTTCATCATTCTAGCTTTAAAAATGACAATACTTAAAACACCTTTTCCGCAATAAAAGCCTATGTCCTTTCTCAGGCTCTAAACTATCTGTGTACCAAAATTCATTTAAATCGGTTCAGTAGTTTTAGCAGGAAAGCGAGACAGACAGCACAAAATTTTCTAAAACCAATGAGCGGCAGCGAGGGCCGATATCGGTCAGCGCACGTTTTTTTTTTTGTTCATTTATTTTTTATTTTTATACCCAACACGTGGGTAAAGTATTGCTAATTTGACCCTGTGTATGAGTTGGACATTCGATGTCTCCTTTGGGGGCGTTTCATTAAGAAAGTTGTGAACTAAGAAAGTTAGGACATAAAACACTTAGCGACAAGATTACTAGTAGTTTGGACCCGCCTGCTTCAATTAATTATAACAAAATTACATTGACCTTAGTTCGTGAAATAGGTATAGCTCGGAATATCTTGGCTAGATTAATTACCGACTATTTGCATAGAAAGCTAGTTTATATCATTCAGTTTGCATTACATATTATAATCATATATTGAACATCAGCTATGATTCGCGATCTTAACAAATATGGCTTTACATAATTATAATTTATAATCATAGTATAATTAAATATAATTTTTGTATATAATTTTTGATTTTATGTTTTCTCTTCTACTATTACAGTCTACATCTCTTTTTATTCTCTTAGGAGATAGGTCGCAACAGGTATGCTGGAAGATATTTCTGTAGAAATAAGCTTCACCTTTGTACGTATTTTTCTGTTCCTTTCTTCTTGTCTGTTAACTATTTCCCTTTTCAAATGAACAGTAAAAGAGTATTACCTTTCCTCATAATTGTGTGTATTTATATGTATTAGGTTGTCCGACTAAAACTGTCCGGTATTCAATTTCGATTAATAACAAAACAACAAAGGTTAAACTCATGACTGTTTAATATGAATTACAGATAATTGCCTCTAAGTTCTATGCATCGCTTCCAGCGCTCGGGAAGTTTCTCAACTGCTCGATATTTGCCACTTGCGTTTCCAGTCCTTATTTCTTTATCCAATGCTTCTTTAAGTGAGTTGATGCCTTCGTACTCCACGCCACCAATTGCTCTCTTCAGAGAATGAAAGCAGCCATAGTCACATGGACTTAGGTCAGGAGAATAGGGTGGTTGGTACCAACGATGAATTTTATTTTCTTCTAACCACTTACTTATTGCGGCATTTCTGTGAGGACGAGCATTGTCATCGAGTATCCACACTTCATGTTTGCGATTGCCACGCCAGTTCTTCATCAAGTGCTCAAGGAAAGTGAGATATCTGTGGTGGTCGATGGTTTCCTTTTCGTTTAAAATTTCATAGTAACTAATACCTGTGATATCCATGGCTAGTATCATTAATAGTTTAGGTGAATACTTAGCCGGGCGTGCCACAGTCGTTGGCTTTTCACCTGGTTTACACCACTCTTTCTTTTGATCTTTTTCTAGTGGTCGGTACATAGGCATCCAAGTTTCGTCAATCGTAACGGTGTGTTCCAAGCGACTCTTTTGCCGATTATATTCACGCAAATTGACTTCTGAATACTCCAGACGCAATATCTTTTGTTCTTCTGTAAGTTCGTGTGGGGTCCATTTTGCATTGACTTTCTTCATCTTCAGTTTTTCAGTTACGAGTTCGTGTAGAGTTGACTTAGGAATCCCTGTGTGCACCGACAGTGAGCGCATGGACCAGGCTCTAGAATAGGCAAAGGCGTCCTTTATTACCTGTAACCGTTCTTCGGTTTTATCAGCTGAATGACTTCCACCACCTCGATGCTCTTTGGTATCATAATCACCATCCCTGAAGCGCTGGTACCAACGTCGTACGGTCCGTTCATTGAAGGCATTCTTACCTACAACACTGACCAGTTGACGATGTGCTTCCGCTGTATTTTGACCTTGAGCAAATAAATTTTTTAAAATGGTGCGTTGGTCAAGCTCATCGAACGAGTTTTTTAATCGTATATCGGCACTAGCTGACATATTTACGACCGTTCAGCAATAGATAGTAGCAGATATTGAGACGAGTAGGTTGACAAAAGACCCAACTTTAGATACAGTACATAGCGCCATCTATTGACAATCGAAGACCGGACAGTTTGATTTGGACAACCTAATATTTATTTATGTTTATTTGTATATTTTAGCTTTATGTATTTATTTAAGTATATGTTAGTTTCTTGCATTATATTTATAAGTATATTTTAGTTTAAGACTTCACATATTCATATTTTCTCTTCTTGTTTTCACACACTATTGTGTACATTTCTTTTTCATTTCTCCGTTCGCAGGTCTGCTGGAAGAAATTTCAAAAGAAATAAGCAGTACTTTTGTACTCAATTGTATTACTATACCTTATCACTCTGTTTTCTTACTGTGTGTACATAAATAATAAAATAAATAAACAAAATAAAACTTATCATATTCAAACTTAAAACCTTGCCGTACTGTACCGTTATTAATTTTATTATTTATATTAATATATTAATTAATTTTATATAAGTAATTTCTGAGGTTTTCTTTTCAGAGCTCATAACATTTCCGTATAAAGCTTTATTAAATATGTCCCCAAAGACTAATGCAGTAAGAATTGTGGTGCTTAGGTGCTGCAGTAGATTTTATAGTACCTACCTACAGGTATATAAATGCATAAATGGCATGAATAA
This sequence comes from Aporophyla nigra, assembly GCA_947507805.1. Taxonomy (NCBI): domain Eukaryota; kingdom Metazoa; phylum Arthropoda; class Insecta; order Lepidoptera; family Noctuidae; genus Aporophyla; species Aporophyla nigra. Next base: position 8,429,692 of record OX382305.1, read on the forward strand.
GTACCTACGTGTAGCTACGTGCAATTAATTCAGTAGAAACTTATATGGACTTTCGTCGTCGTTTACGACTTTGGCTTGATTGTTTTACGTTTTTATATTGTTTTATTTCTTAAAGCTAACGTAAACTTCGTGAATATTTGACTTTAGCTTATCAAGTTTCAGGATAGCTCGCTTTATTTGTACTTTTAGAGGATTATTTTTATTAAATTTTCTGTTATTCGTGGGGTCAGAAAAAAACTAGTTGCGTTGATTGCATTCTTACTGACTCTTAAGACACACTTTGGGTATTTATTATCAAAATAATTAAACACTTGAGAGTTTGGTATGTTTAATTTCAACACACACACAGTTCAAGATGTCTTTGTTGAAATAGTCTGGATTTTCTTTTAAAAAAAAGCAAATAAACGGACTACGACCTAATTGCGTTACATACTATTCAGAACATTTTGTAAGATATTGCTAAATCCATTGATTCTTATGCTCGGAAAATTTAACTACTCATCAACGTAAATAACGCAATGAATGTTGTTGAACTGTCAAAATGAAAGATATTCCTACTGTTAGTGTGTTACACAATTACTCCTCTGAGGCTTAAACTTGTGATGAAAATTGTTCCTCTTCGTTACATCAAAAATGTCGAGTGAAAAATGATTCAATCCACAATTCTATAGATTTCCGTTCCACCTTCAGTAGAGGATAGTGCTATGATTGTAAAACATATTGGCAGGAAATTAATGTTCTTCACAGAGCGGCAGAACGGCATATATTAAATAAAGCATAAATTAGTGGAAGCGTGCATTGTGTTGCGAACTTATTTTTAACTATGTGTATGGTCGAATTAATAGATATACACAGATATGTTTATATTAAAGGCTTCGAATAGGTCAGTGTGAATTTTTAATAACCTACCTAAGAAGGTCTACCTCAATGTTTTTTAAATAGAAAATAAAACGAATAATCAGTGTCGAGCCTTTCTACAAAATGAATGGGATGTACATGCGATCACCACAGTATTCCGTCTCTTTTAAAATAGTGTTTTAATTTACATAGAAAAATAAATCGATACAAGATATAGTGAAATTATTATTTACACAAAATATTTTGGGACGTCCTCTACACCCACGTTCACTGGTTATCTTAATGGTCCGACAATGATTTATTTAATACCGATATATTTTATGAAGGACACATATTCGCCGAATCACTTTCACAGCGCTGAATAGACGGGAGTGGGTGGGTTGAGAACGGTCAGTATTTTCAAACAGAAAACAGCAGTTCTTACTTATTCAATGAACGTAAAGTAGATAGGTTAGGTCATCATCATCACCGTTTCAGCTGAAAGACGTCCACTGCTGGATGTAGGCTTCCCTCAAACATTTTGAGGAGATTTGCCCAAATTGCTACGGTTGACGAGTGGATCGGCGATTGCAGCATCGTGGTATAATGCATAGAGATCGCTGCCCACAAATGTAAGACGTTTATTGACAAGCTAGCTCCAGAAAAAGCCAGAAGAGAAATCTTTTGAGAGATTTCATAATGCAGTGAAATGAACTCATTTTGTATTGTTTCCCGTCCTGCATTAAGTAAGAACTTATTGAATACTTAACTTAAATAACAGTTTAAGTTATTGTGTCGTTAATCACACGGACGTAATAAATTCACGGCAGTTTTTTTTTTCGCACTAGAATTTCAACTTTCGGTGTTAAACCGTGCAATGAGAATTCGACAGAGTCCATCTCAGCGCGCCGCAATTTTACAATATTACGTCCGTGTTTATATGGGCCTACTCTTCCTAATAAATAAGTGTTAGGGATTAAGGGGAGCAAAAATCATATTGCCAGTGGCGCTCATGACCCTATTTACAATGCTGGCTGACAGTGGCGTGAATTTCATATAGGCATATAAGCAGTGCCTACATTGAAAAGTCACCAAAAGTCTGTCAATAACATTTTAATGTGTCCCAAAATTATTAATAAACTAATTAAATTATTATACCTAAAAGGAACCCGCGCGCGTTTGTCAATTTCGACAAGGACAGGCGGCCTAGTGTCTACCTATACAGAAAAGCAATGCACGCCACTGCTAGCTGTCATTCCTCCTGATGCTATAGCGATTAACATTATTGACAGCTCACTTCAAGTTCCCTTTACCTAAGTTTTCACCGTGAAAAGAGACCAGTCACTTTGCATACAAAGTCAGAGACATAGTTATCTTTTTATAGTAAAAAAATTAAAATATCCTGGTCGGGGAAATCTTCCTTCCCCCATATTTTTTTACTCATCGAATCTGGATTTTTGGCGCAATATGCCTTATCTCATTTTTAGAGAATAGATGGTCTGGTTTTCAATGGCTCTTAAGCATCGATATTTTTGACGTCACTACTAAAGATAGCTATAGACAATAGAGATCTCACTGATACGTTTATAACGTTGTTGAGTTAAACAATAATAAACATTATGAGAATCCATAGCTTTTTGTAACAACAGAATCACTGTTATTAAAAACTATGTGTTGTATTTATAGCAGAAGTTTCCGCAAACAACGGCGCTTATAATAAATTGTGGAATGAAATTAATGTTCCCACACACAATTTACCTTATTAGTTCATAATTTTGCCCTATGTTTTACGTAAAAGGAATATAAACAAAATGCCAAGCTTTTACTATATTAATCTACTTAAATATTTACCTGGTAAAATTCTAAAATAACGCGGCACACCACACCCTTACTATTTTTCAGGAAAAACATGTTATCAAATATGTTTTCCATGTCACGGGCTTAATTTGGCAATGTCAGTCTTGTAATATTAGACTTTCATGAAAATAATTAATTGCTTGTATTACACAGTCCGAAAAATCGTATCATGTCACATGTGCCTCCGAGTAAAATATATTTGGGTCATAAATGTGTTACGCGAAATGAAAACTGGTTACTCGGGATTTTAATGATGATATTCATTATTTAATATACCTTTATGAGTGAGTTTGTATTGTTTTTTTTTTTCATTTACATTTTTATAATAATTGTCAGTTCTGTTTAAGTTACGTTATTATTTTTTTGTAATACCTATTGAATTGTAGAATTATTTACTATTTTATTAATTGGTATATGATTTAATAGCAAATAAATAAAATGTTTTTCAAATATTTTTTTTCCTTATTACAATTCAACCGGTAGGGTTCGATTTCAACAAAATAACATATAGAATGAACATTCATTCATAATAAGTGTCCCAGGATACAGCCTCAACCAGTTTCAAGAGCCCTGAGCAGTGCTCTTGAAACTTCATGTCATTACTGGTGATGAATATTGTATTGCGACACAGACGTTTAATTGAACAGCCTATCTTTTTGTATAAATCTCACCGTGCAAACTTTATTGAAGTCAGTTTAAGGTAAGAGCTCCAGGTAGCCCAAGAAATTCAAATTTCCTAAAGTTTAGTTAAAAAAAAAATGCAGGTCAGCGTTCAAGCTTTAGTATGAAAAAAAATTGATTTGCGACTATAACAAATATGGTTTAAAATATTTTTAATCATCAATACAATCCTCTCATTCGATTGAATGATAGTACTACAGCAGTACTACCTATGCTATTATTTTGCAATGGCACTCTAAAAACCATTTAGCTCCTCATGTCCTTGATTCTTCTACACCGAAACATTCTCACGATCCAGCCGCCCGTCCTACGCAAAGAACACGCGTATACGCCACTTGTAATAATAAACACGACACAGTTTGTAGCAACGGTCATTTGTTGGCATTCCAACCAGCCCTTACGGCGTATTATTTTAAAGAGGCAAGTATAATCTTTCGGAAAATTTGGCTTAGTTTTAGTAAATATTTTGACCGGAACAAAGAGAAACATGTAACAAATATACGCAGAAACAATGCTTAGAACTAAAATTGTTTAGGAACCCGTATGTTAAATGGTGCAATTTTAATAATAATTTATTGTTCAACACATGTTTATGATATTCGTATTGCATACAAGAATAGCTATGGTTTCCACTCTCCAAAGGTCGGACGTGACATTTAGACCAGATCGTAGAAATTAGCCTTTATATTAGCTTTAAGGCGTTTAACATTTTTACTCCTTGTCTGTAATTCGATGAATAGATGTGTTAAACGCCGTATGCTGTCTTTGGTTGCACCATATTATTTTTCCAAATATGAAAGATGACACATTATGAATTAAAATGACAGCTCGATAGGGTCACATGAGCCCGCTACTTGGGAAACAAATTGATTAATTTTTTTTTTTTGCACTTTAGCTTGTCCGTACCAGGCGCGGTCGCAGCCTAACATTTTGGGGGGTCACCATGAGTACTGAAGAATATTTTTAGGAAGGTACATCCTCTTTGGTCTAGTAGTCGCAAGCGCTACTGCTCAGCATGATGTCCCGGGTTATAATCTTTTTGCAAAAGTCCACCGGAGTCTCCGTGGCTCAAGTGAGAACAATTTTAAGATAGTAAGACAGGCAAATCCTTCCGGGTTTCGACAGCATGACTGTCTTTGGGGGGGGGGTCATGACCCCTAGGACAGAAACACCCCCCCCCCCCCCCCCCTCGGACCGCGCCTGGTCCGTACTTTGTTGATACTAATTGATAGTGTTGGTTGGTGTTTGGTCTAGCAAAGAAAATAAATCTCTAAAAAGTATAAATTTCAAAAATGTGTTCGGAGAAGTGATTTCGCAATTTTGGCATCAAATCCACTCAAATGAAGAAATAGTTTTTCCACCTTCATGCAAACAAAAATTTGTTATTTCTCTGTAGCGAATTCCCCAGAGCTTGCTCTGTGAATGAATTTTGTTGAAACTAGTTTTGTAGTTAGCTGTAATGTTGAATATCCGTTTAATTAATTGTTTTGGCAGGTCAAGGGCTTCACGATGTTCTGTACAAAAGTAGAGATGTGCTATAGGTACAAAATATACAATATTTCGAGATTAATATTTTTTTTAAATGTGCTCTAGTAACCGTGGCGTCGCGGTCGTGTTTTGTCAAGAATTAAGAAAACACAAAGCGTCCAAGCCAGGCTTAAACGCTTTGTGTTTTCTTAATTCTCATAGAAATGCACATTTTCCATCCAAAAAAAAATGTAAAGACTCCCAAAGACGGGCGCGACACGATGATGCCACGCGATTCTGGGAGAAGAACTTCCATTAAGTTTTCATAAATATTGTTCTACTAAAGTTGCAACGCACCTGTTTGCGGGAGCCTTAAGGCGAGGTTGTAGTACTTTTTAACTTTTTTAAACCTCTGTAAATCTAGCAAAATGGCTAGTTTCCGTAAAAAAAAAAATGTTTAGGAAAATTGAACATACTGTTAAGCGATGTGTGAAGATAGAAACGTGAATTAAAACAATTGGCTCGATAAAAAATAATCACAAATATATGACACTAAATCGCTATTTAAAACGTGTACCTTGAAGAGATTCCATCATTAAACCATGTAAAACTCATACCAAAAGATAAGTTTTATTGTTTTTTATGGCATGCTGAGAATATATTTTATAATTTCCTTATCATTTTGTCTCCACGAAACAATTATACACAAAATCTAGCAGCTCAAGCGCTCGCAACGGCCGGCCAGTGTTCGCCGAAACGTCTTCAACTACAAGAGGGCCTTAATTAGCTAAATAACGGAACATACTTTATATCACGTACCTACTATTGTATTGTGACAAAAAAGGTACAACAAACATAGGAATCATCATAGTGTTACATGATTTTATCTGCAGATTAGCACAAAGCATGCGTGAACCGACATTAGGCCAAATTTTTTGTTTGCGGATGTGATAAAAATTTGCGTTATTCTGACTAATCGTTACGGATGCTGATATAACACAGCTATTTAAACATCAACATTATATTGACTGATGGTCAATTTGCTCATTCTTTTAAACAGTACGAGACGAACACTAAACTTTTCTAGTGCTCATGATCCTTCAGATTATGAAAAAAAAAACATAGTCCATTGCTTAAAATTCTCCTTCACAACTGCCACAAACCCATTACATTTTTTCGATACCGGTATTGTAATGTTCTGTATGGTGCGTAAAAAATAGCACCATCCCATTTCTTCTCGTGGGTGTCGTAAGACGCGGTTAAGAGACTTATTAGAGAATGGGCACCAGTTTTCGCTATGCATTTTACCACCATACTGCGATTGCCAACCCGCCTGCTACGCGTGGCGATTATGGTAAAGCCCCCCAAACTGGAGGAGGCATATGTCCAGTAGGGGACGTCTTTCGGCTGAAGTGATGATGATGATGGTGATATTGTAATGGCCAATACCAGGCTCCAGGTATTGGTGATTTTATTTTATTTTCAGTATAACCTACTGTGACACAATTTCGTTCTATTACACATTACAACCAATTTTTTTATCTAGATAATTTTTAAAACAGTGTTAAAAGATCCAGTGGTTTATTCAGACAGTTAGTTACATATTATTACTACTTGCGCAAGTAAAGAATGGGAATTAAAATGGTGGCTCTTCACCAACTTTATTTGGCATACGAATTCAAGTTCCACAGACTATGAAAAAAAAAAAATACGGTAAGATGAGGGTGGTGATTCATGCGGGGATTTGTAGTTAAATGATCACTAGTTATCAATGCTCCGTACTTTTTGTACAATTTGTCACCGCGTTTGCCACTTTGTCACCACCTCCTCACAATGTTGCGTCAACTAATGTGTACTGGATTTCCTGGCTAATGTACCTAATGACACAATACCGTAGTAAGTACCAAGGTATTTTTCTTGGTAACTGCAATAAAACTGTCCATATTTTCTTCTAATATAATACGAAGTAAAAGTAAAAAGGATGTACGTTACTTAATTATTCGTTGAATGTGGTTAGTAGAACTTATACGAATATTCTTTATTTTTAATCCTTTTCGTCCATTTCATAACAATTTCATTCATTTCCATTTCCACTTCATCTTACTTATTTAAAATAGATCATAGTATGAAGAACCGGATACGTAGCGATCCCGCGACAACCACGTTATTATAAACAATTATGTTTTTTTTTCCCAGAAACGCCTGAACTAACAAAGCTTGCGGTTTCCCAAGGTTGCACAGCACCACAAACCTTGACCGAGATAATACTATTTTGTGTCATATATTTTTATAATGTGGGTGTCAAATTTAAATTTAAAATATATACTATGTGTACTAATTATAAATTAATAATAAAAAGTGTTTGTTTGGTTGAACGCGCTAATCTCAGGAAGTACCGGTTTGAATTGAAAAAATATTTTATTGTTTGGTAGTCTATTTATCGAGGAAGGTTATAGGCATATAGCCTTCATCATCAAGCTAAGACTCTTAGGAGCTGAGCAGAAAGAAGAAGCGTCATGAAGACGTAGACCCCGCACGGCCAGGCGATTCGATGCGACAGAGAGAGTCGGGGGAAAAAAAAATTTACGCGGACGAAATCGCGGGCATAATTCATATACATTCAAACTGACCGTAAATATTTTTTCAGTGCAGAAATCGAAACTATGAACACCGAGCAGAAGCTGTCCGAATATGGTTTTTATTTATGCTTAGCATTGCAGACTTTTCTCGTCGACCTTCGCTCGATCTAGCCGCCACCGCTGAGCTAGTAGTTTTAAATTCGTCCCTATTATACCTAGATGCTATCCGACCCAAATATAGCCGGTCCCAATATAGCCGTGGTCTGTAGTTCTGTACCCCACAGAAGGTGCCTTTAGCATGTCGTCGCTTAGTTGTATGCCCCGTGTATGCACGCCTTATTTACTAAGGCTAGCACAGGATCATACTACGAGATTGTCAGCTGCCCGAAAACCTCGTAGTTTGACCTGCAAACATCTCACTGGATAAAACCACGACATTATCGGTTTTAAAGAATTTTATATTCCTTTTTCTTTTCTTTTAAATCTTCGGCAATCATTTAGAAAAGGATACGTATCTGTAATTATTCCCTCACTTGAGTTAATAAATGCCCGTCAAACTTTTGCTTATTCCCTAGTCGTCGACAACTCGATTTAGAAGGATTTTTTTACGGTTGATATGATGTGTCACATCAATGTGATGTTGTGAGTAATAATAACAAACACATCATATGATTTTTTTCCAATGAATTTAATTGATGACATTTTAACCTCAGTCATCGTTTTTCTAAGTAAATCTATGTTCGTCTCTACGAAAGTGACCATAGAAATGTCCAGTCTTTCTTTGAATTATTTTTAGTTCTAATTTAATAACTTTAATTACTAGATATCTCTGTAATAGTTATATTCGATACTTGGAGTTTTTTTTTTTTGCTTTATTAAATAATGCTAAATAATTTTGATTTATTAATATCACAATTGATGATACTTTATTCTCATTACAATCTAACCTATTAGCTAATAGGTAAGTAATTTCAAAATAACTTAAACTGCTAAGAAACTAGGTATAACATGGAGATATTATGCGCATTGTACATACAGATACGACTAAGTTTTCTTAAGCGTTTGTTGGACGCACCCATTTAGATAAGATTAGGGACTGACAATGTGGCAACGCTTTGTTTTGTTATTTCTAGCATATACATTTTTATTAATTTATATCAGCTGTTTCTTGAAGTGGTCATCACTCACTATGTCACATCAAAAATCATGTTGTTGTTCATCACTGTTGAACAATATTGTTTGTTTACTTGCTTCATGCAGAAAGAGTTCGCAGAACACATTCCTTCACATAAGATAGGTAAAGAAGAAAACTTGCAATTTATTGTTTGCAGTAGCAGTTGTCAGCGGCTTCGCCCACATGTAGGTCGAAAATAATCCCACGGAAACGTACTACCGGGCCAAATGGGATACTTTTAACCCTTCATCTTTTTGTAGGTATGTCAAATTTCATCCAAATTCGTTCTGTAGTTTTTCCGTAAAAGAGTAACAAACATTCTCAAAAACTGTCACATTCATAATATTAGTAGGATATGCTACAAAACTTAATTTATAGTCATCAATTGACGACATTTGAGTGCTTTTTGTTTTCAAAATCTATTTTCACAAATCGTGCAATTAGCAATTGGTTTTGTTTGTCTTCCAAACGAAGCCTTTATGGCAACTAAAATCGTTGTCTTATCTTTATAAATCCCGGACACAAATAAGTTAAAAATACTTTTGTGGAAACAATAAATCAAAATGTTTTAGATTATGCATTATATCAATACCTACTGAAGTATGTTTGGTTTCTGTTTCTTCAGCTGATAAACAAGATAGATCCAGATTTTTCATGTTCCAGGAATAACTCAGCCATTTTTTATCTGGATTAAGTTGGCAAGGGCACGCTAAAAGCTTTCGAAACCTATTTTAATCTAAATCCCGACGGTCTTCAGAATGTGTGGGTTTTGCTGGTCCTGAGTCGATTTATTATTAATGTGAATATTTATAAAAAGGACCGTTTGCCGACGGGGTAAAAGCTATTTCAAAATTAAAATGTGTTTTTTAGAACCACAGGGTAAATAAGCAAGCATCGTAGCAAGTTTTCCAAAGGTCAGTCGTCAATGCATAAACCGCGTTTCCAATGTGATAATTACCAGACGCCTAAAAAATCACCGCGTTTTTACATTCAGGGATGTCCCTTAGCCTTATCGTTTGCAACCAGTTACTGTTGATTGAAATTTGGTGATAAGTGGCAGAGATACCAATCGATAAAATTCTAGTCTGTGCAAGCATTAGGAATAGTGCAGGTTGATAATGAATTAAGGTCGCGGCACGAGCTTCATCAAAAAATTTCTCTAAGTTAGTAAGTAGTTATCAATAGTAATAACTCGGGTATGCGATATTTCGTAAAGCCATGCGGGCTAAAACCTCTACAAGACTTAACTGTGAATACGTAAATTAAGTATGGTTTTTCGCTGGCTCATCATCATTTCAGTCATAAAACGTCCACTGCTGGACATAGGCCTCCCCCAATTTGGGGGGTTTTGCCATAATCGGCACGCTTGGCAAGCGGGTTGGCGATCGCAGTATGGTGGTAAAATGCATAGGAAACGCTGCTGCCCATTTTCTAGTTAGCCCCTAGTTGCCTCTTACGACATCCACGGTAAGGAATGGGATTGTGCTATTATTTACGGAACATTATTATTAAACTTTATTAAATTAGTATCGATCATTTATCTTCTATACTATAATATAATAATTAACAATATCTATAATAATATTATAAAGCTGAAGAGTTTGTTTGTATGTTTGTTTGATTGAACGCGCTAATCTCAGGAACTACTGGTCTGAATTGAAAAATTCTTTTTGTGTTGGGTAGCCTATTTATTGAGGAAGGCTATAAGCTATATAACATCACGCTACAACTAAGAGGAGCGGAGCAGTAATGAAAAATGTTGCAAAAACGGGAAAAATCGCACGGGTAGGCGATTCGACGCGACGGGAAAGGTCGGGGGAACAAGAAATTTAACGCGGACGAAGTCGCGGGCAGGAGTTAGTAATATTATAAAGCTGAAGAGTTTGTTTGGTTGAACGCGCTAATCTCAGAAACTACTGGTCCGAATTGAAAAAATCTTTTTGTATTGGGTAGCCTATTTGTTGAGGAAGGCTATATAAAATCACGCTACAGTTGAAAGGAGCGGAGCAGCAACGAAAAATGGTCGAAAACTGGCAGGCAATTCGACGCGACGGGAAAGGTCAGGAGAGCAAAAATTTGACGCGGACGAAGTCGCGGGCAGAAGCTAGTTAAATATACAACAGATAAGAGGAATACTGCACATCTCAGACAACTGGGATCGTTTCTAAAAGTTAGGAAGGTCTTAATTATCTAATATTAGTTAAGCCTTGTACTTGAACGCATTCCACTTGAAACTATTTGTTCCCGTTTATCTCACAGTAATGAGCCATTGTTTGCTTATCTTTTACGAGTCACAGTCCAATGTTTGGCATAGCTGTTTTCGTAAATGGTTTATTTGATATGTTACGACCTCGGAAATGTCTCGAAAATGTAAAAATTCTCAATTAAATTAAATTTGTAGTACCTACCTACCCATTTCAGGTATTGGTTAGATGAGCAGCTCGCGAGTCTCTTTATAAGTTATTTATTTATTGTTCACTCCAGGTTATAGACATCATTGTAGCCCTGGCTCTTTTACTAGGAGTTCCTGTATCACAAGAGCCAGACTCTTGGAACGAACATTAATCCCTATAATCTGCCAGGATCGCTAGATAGTTCAAACGATACCGTGGCCCTGACATATAGGTAACTGAAGGAACACGGGTGGGTTTTAGTCAGTAAAAGTCTGACACGCCCTCGCGCTCCGCCCAAAGCGGGAGAAGTCACTTGATGATTTCCCATCCAAAAAAAAAACCCTAATTCCTCCTGCCAGGGTCGCGACATCTGTTCGAAAGAGTTACCATGGCCCTGGCATATGGACTGAAGGAACACCGGTGGGTTTTAGTTAGTAAAAGTCTGACACGCCCTCCCGCTCCACCCAGAGCGGGAGACGTCATTTCATGATTTCCCACCCACAAAAAAACAGTCCCTAATTCCTCTGGCAGGGAGAAAGTTTTGCTTTCTATAGCCGTCAAAGGGTATTTCTACTATGTTGTTTAGCTGTTTATGGCACTTTCGGTTATGCTTCGACTCGCGACTTAATAATGATAACCGTGCCGCAGTCGGTTCTTGAATGATTGGCCATCTATTACATATCGAGATCCCTGCGAGCCTCAAAAAGCATGTTAATGCCAATAGTAAACATTTGCCAGCCGTTGGACGACGGGTAATCAAAAGTGCAAAAGTCAGACAACCTAAGACTGGTTGTCTGACTCAAGGGCGTGACTGTCGTGTTACCCAGTAACTCTATATAAATGCTGGTATTGAGCTGCATTTGGTTAGACAGTAAGCCGACCCCAATACAGCTGGGAAAAGGTTAGGTAGATTCTTTGATAAATAAATGATAAATGATTTTATTTCTGTAAGTACAAACAGTTTTACACGTCAATTAAATATTTTTTAAACTAGATGAGGTCGGCATTTCCTAACTGACTACTCTGAGAAGAAAGGCCGAAACAAACTCGTAGGTAACAGTCTCTTTTAAAGTCCAGACATAATCTTGGTCACATCATGTGAAGACCATGAAGATTGGTGACTGAAATGGTCATTATGTTCGGTAAAGATACATATTTGGTAAAGTTTGTAGGTCTAAATCATTAACAGCAGTATTAAATAAATTTTTACGATAATTTCATAATAGCTATGTTTGGACGACGGAAGGTCACTCCCCTTATCAGTGACCAAATAAACTTATCTTTGGATTAACCAGACGACTAATTTTTCTTTTAAATTATTAGTCATAGAGCATACACTAGTCTATAATAATCTGTACCAACAACGGTGACTCCGTTTGCTTATAAACGATGTTTAACTAAATGAGAATCACATAACAGCTTTGTGCTTTGATTATTAATTAAAATAAACTACGATTAACTTGCAATAACTAGTCAACACAGTTATTTTAACACGTGTAGTATGAATCTGTATCGTAATTAACATATTAAGTACTTTGGCACTTCAGTTGGTATTATATTCCATTTGTTTAGGTAGTTAACTAAAGGTAAACAATCTTGATATGTCTTTTTATATAAAATAAATCGTATAAAAGACCAACAAATATTATTTAAATTAAGTTACTTACCTAACATCGGTTTAAGTAAATACCTAATTGTAAACATTTTTAGATTCAATTTTTAGACAGTTTTTTAGATAAAAGACATGTTAAGATTGTTTACATTTAGTTAACTACCTAAACAAATGGAGTATAGTTATTTATCTCGTTGGTCTCGAGGTCGCCACTGCCCAGCGTAGGGTCTAGGGCTATTGGGTTTTTGCATTAGAAATTTCTCAGTAACAGCCCGGAGTTTTGAAGTTAGCGGTATGCGTGCTTCGGATAGCACGTAAAGCCGTTCGTCCTGCGCCTGATTTCTCTCCGGTCCTTTCGGAATACCAACCCATTGTACTATGCGAATCAGGGAAGCGTGCACTGATGCACTGAGATATATCCCACTTGGAAGGCTATAAGAGTAGAGGAGGTCCAAAGAAACGATGATGAATGGACTATGTAGAAGATGATATGTCAAAAAACGGGGTGACTACTGAGATGACGAATAATAGAGAATTTTGAAAGAAAAAGATATGTTGCTCCGACATAATAAATTGGGATAAGGGCAGGAGAATGAAGGTGATATACCGTTGATATTTTATTAGCCTTTATTCTAACGACCATAGAAACGTTTTTCTATTGACACTATGTCACTTCTATTGTGTATTCCATGATGACGTCGTGATATATGTGAATGGAGCATCGAATGGGTCATCTTCCCTTTTAAAATACACAAATGAGTGCCAAAAATGCTTTATGAGCTCCGTAAATAGACACTGACTGTAAGATAATCTGTGGTAACTTCCTACACTTCTCACTACGAGGCCTGATCATATTATAATAGGCTTGGCGCTTGTGGACGTTCGCGACTGTGGATGCTATCTATCCAGATTCCCTATACCCTAGACGCAGGTCACCTATAGTAAGTCACCTACAGTAACAATAAACATGAACTATTTTTATGGGAGGAGTCAGTTTGTTACTCAGAAAGTTATTCGATAAAATAAGCGAATAATTGTGGTACAGAAGGCTCCAAATGAAGATCTCGTGTTCCTTCTCACAATTTGTTTTAATTTTAGTTTACGTTGTTTCAGCAACTCCAAATGTTTAAACCAAGAAAGTGTGAACACAGCTTTGCTCCTCTGTTTATTTGAAAACTTTTATGTGTTTGGTGATAACAGTCGAATTAACAAATAGACATGTATCTTAGGGATAATTTCTCATCATCTATCTAAACTTTTCTCAACTATGTTGGGGTCGGCTTCCCGTCTAACCGGATGCAGCTGAATACCTATGCGTTACATGGGTCGATTCCCCATCTGACCACCAAAACCCAGGAATAATGGCTCTTAATTTCTTAATAGTACTTTAACGGTCTTAGATCAGCCCAGTTAACGAATATATAGTTAAATATTAATATCATTCATTTTACTGCCGATATCCCCCTTCTTTAAATATTAAAGTTAAAATCGGTAAAGGTGGTTTATTGTACGTGCAATAGCATATCGCGCCACCAAAATTAGTAAAAACTGTGTCAACTAAATCGATATTATTATATTTAATTTAATCATCACTATAGTTTTAGTAATATTTCTATTACCCTTAGTTCCTTTTTCAATATTTTAATTCGATCTGTATTCTGGTTTCGTGAATTTGATCAAGCAATATGCTCAAAGATATTAAAATAACACTCTGAATTCTGAAATAACCCGGCAAGTAAACAATGTAATTTACCGACCTATTTGTCATAGTACTATTTAGAAGGTAATATTCCCTTATATACGTCACATTGCAGGTTCCATGAATCATTATATGATAAGGTGCTTCATTCAGTTGCTCAATGAATTAACCACATAACATTATTTTCCGTTGAATTACTAAGACAAAATATGTTATCCTGTATTTTGAATACATTATACCACAGCATAAACATAATATAACATCACGTTAAATATAATCCACAAACTAACACTAAAATAAATATATTATATACAATTAAATAAAGGTAAAAAAAAGGGGAAGAGCTCAATGGGCATCAAAGAATTCGTCCGCATCACTGTCGGTGGGAAAAGTGCCCAGAAGGCTGGCAGCGTTGCCACGTTGGATGGCAATTCTTTGACCTAAAAATAGGCCAGCCCTCTGGTCACATGAAGAGTCAACCAACCGCTTGGCGATGTCCCGGAATACTCGATGAGCACTCGGACCCCACGGCCCTAGTGTTTCAGCCCCAAATGGCTCAAAAATATAGCTCCGAATAAGGTTGTTATATAACACATATCACGTTGTATTCTCCGAAAGGTTAAATAGAGGTGTACCCACATTTCGACAGTTATGTTTAAGTCCCATGTAATATGGGGCGAGCCTATTGCCATCAACCGGGCAGCCTAGACTCTGCTCGTTGACTATATCGTTGTCCTTGTGGTAGTAAGCGCAACTTCTGAGCATGGGGTTCAAGGTTTGATTCCGAGATCTAGTTTTTTCAGATGAAATAACGCAGACTTATTTGTATCGTCTTTGGTCCTTAGCCATCAACAAGAAATTGGAATATTATAAAACTTTTTTTTTACTTTAATACCAGGGCTTTTGGCCACTTTGTAGGTGTGCATTTTTTTGTATTTTTTTTATTTTATATTTTTCATAATGTGCATTTTGTTTGTGCAGAACAAACAATTTGTTTCTTTTTTTCTTAGGACCCACTTTTGAAGGCAAATAAATTTTGCATATTGTACTGTGTCAAATGAAAGGGCTTGTAAGGGACTCAGATAAATATATTTTTCATGTAAAAAGTTTTAAAGCAATTTCAGAAAATTTATGAAAATTGAACATTCACCCCACCGAGCCTACTAAGTCAATAAGTTTGAAAAAAAAATACAGGGGGTTCTTCTGAAAAACCTATGAAGCCGCTCTCTATATTGTGCGTAAAAACGTACATCCGAAGTTGGAATGTAATAATAAGAGGATAAAATTTTCAACAACTAACATTGTTCTTAGGAAAAACATCCCACCTTTCATTCTACGTAGTCCGACAAACACTTGGCCTGTTATTTAGGATAGCGGTTATAAATGAAGTCTTACCTACTCAATAGCATCAAAATCCTTACTCCTATCTATATTTATTTGGGGTCAACGCAACATGTCCGAGCCACGGGCTTTACTCAATGTCTCAATATTTAACATTGAAATGTGTGTTTTTCTTCAACAGATAGATTAGATAGCAGTCCACAGCTTGTCATTTCTTTATGTGATGATGATACACAATGATAAGTGTTTTGATGGTTTCTTCGTATTTTCATGAGACCTACCAGTTATTCAATATCAAGTGACTTATTATAATTAATTTTATTATGAATAGGTGGTACTGTTCAGGTAGTACCCTCGTAATTTATGATATTATTATTAATAATTTTACCTCTTGAATGTAAAGCTCCTCGCCAGGTGCGCTTGAGTCTACCAAATAGCTGTCATTGCATGCTCGCACATACAAGTAGAAAAACTGCTCGTGCGCAGCCACGCTCGACGGCACCTTCCCATTGTACACAGGAGGACTGAAGGGGTTTATAGCTGTAGAGTTAGTTTCCGTACAAGATCCGTTGTAAAATGCGCTCCCGCGCTTACAACATCTGTGCACACAAGTCCTCCCGATGCACGGACACCCCATCACCAAGGTCGTGCCGTTCTGCTCGAGCTCGTACCATGCCCCGTCCTTGTACTCCACTCCCTCGAATATCACTGAAGAGTTTGGGTGCTTCACACCATGAGTAATGTCCAAGCTTTGGACTTCGGAGCATGGAGTACACTGGATACTCACTAACACCAAGAGCTGGGTCACCACTAACAATATAGTCTTCATTTTTACCACCACACTAATTCTTGAGTTTTCACTGAAACTTTGTCACTTTAAGTTCAAACTTGTATTCACACGCTCAGTCCCATTTCAGTTTCAGTAACAAAGTAGGGGGAACCTCACTTAAAATGTCTTAAACGAATTAAATCGGCACTGAAGGTGTTATCGCGGCTGGAGTGTTCATTATCTGAGCACTAGTGAGGTAATTTGATGTATCATTTTCGTACTGATAAGAGATAAGCGGTGGTGGGAGGCGAGGCGTGTTGCAGTCGCCGCTTGTGCGTCCCGACTGGCCGGCGGCGCGGGCAGGAGCCGGTGGAGTGCTCCCTAACGCGTCACGAACGGCCCTAGCCCCCTGCTTACACCCAGGACTATCAATGCGTCATTTGTTTATTATAATAACACATTTAAAGTGCAGTTGATGACTGATGAGTATACTTCTCCTTTATTAATAAGACAGGTAAACAACGGTGTTCCGTAATTTACATTGTTTTAAAACACGTCATTATAGTCGTCATAGCTTTGCAATTAATTGTAATTATTCCCACCATTAAAGTGATCTGTACTGAATCAGTAAGTAATTAAAATTAGTATGACAGGGAAACTGACTAATTTCCAAAAATGTATATGTAGGTACTTAGAAATAGAGAAGGCTCTACGTAGGTTATTAATCATTTTATTATTTGGCGCAGACTCAAAATAAGTTTTTTGTAAAATTTGATAGTTTATGTAGAGCTCGACACACAAGACTCAAAAGATTTATTTATTTTCGCTTTTTAGGTCTTTTTCGTAGGTATAAATTTTGGGTAAAAAGTTTTTGGCGTCATATTTTAATACACTGACAACTACTACCTTACAATTAAAAATACGAAGAGACGTAAAGTGTTACTTACTCTATTTTTATGTACAGATAACTTCGACCTTCGAGTAAAGTCAAAAACGTTTAAATTTTGAACTAAGTGTTCAGGGTTGGTAAAACACTAGTTTCTGTCGCTAAATCACAGTATTATTATCTCCTAATTTCTAATCCTTCATCACTCCTCTGGCCAATGAGCTGATGATGTAACCATCCTTCGGTTCCCAGGATATTGAAGATTTCTGTCATTGAAACCAAAGTTTTTATATCTTATTTCTAATTGTTTAGGTAAGGTATGGTTTCCATTTCTTTTTTGTTTTTTTTTTTTTGTGGGTGGGAAATCATCAAATGACGTCTCCCGCTCTTGGGTGGAGCGGAAGGGCGTGTCAGACTTTTACTGACTAAAACCCACCCGTGTTCCTTCAGTTGCCCATGTGCCACGGTCACGATATCTCTTTCGAACAAATCTCGCGACCCTGGGAGATGGTTTCCATTCTCAGCCCAGCTTCACGATGTGATGATTCCTAAACGCATTTGAAGTAAACAGAAATACCTGAAAAGTAAACAGAAATACCGTCCGTACCCACAATTTTCAGGTCGACGGCACGTGGTGTTCCACGCGCGCCTGAGATGGACCGATGCCTGCCAGGGTTGCGAATTAGTTCGAAAGAGTAACCGTGGCCCTGGCACAGGCAACTGAAGAAAAAATGGGTGGGTTTTAGCCAGTAAAAGTCTGACATGACTCCGCCCAGATCGGGAAACGTCTCTTGATGATTTCCTACCCACAAAAAAAAAAATGGGCTGAACTGACAAACAAAATATGTATAAAATATATATATATATACCTAACCTTTTTTGCGGGATAAAAATTACTGGTAATGTTTAGTCCAGTCCAGCGTAGTTTGAATATATGATTTTAAATTAATACTATCTCAACAAGATAATGCCAGCTCAAAACTTGCAAAAATTACTGCATGATCCTCGAAAAGTGTATAGAGGTAAAAAAAAAATATTATAAAAGGTCAGTAGATATTTTACAGGAAAATTACAGCCATTCGTTAACTTGACAGTATAAAAGTTGCTGAAAAAAAAAAACAAAAATAGAAGCCTTCTTACAAAGACCATTTCACATTTCCTTCCCGGAAAAACATAAGGAATTAAATTATGAAAATAGGCTGTATATATATAATGTAATAAATATAATATACATTTATGTATTTTTGGAATAAATAATGTATTTAAAGTGAATATTTTATATCAGAGAATAGCAGATAGCACATTTAAAACTAGCACCTGATAAATACACGTAAGTTTAGTTATATATTTTAGGACTAAATATTGAAAATTTCGTGGAGGTTCCGAAAATAAAAATTGATCTGATTCGTTCGGATCATTCGGATTCAGTCTGCAGTCTGCTAGTTGATAAGAAAAAAATTTGGCGTTAGATTTTTACAGGTTCGAAATTTGAAGTAGAACAAAAAATATAAAGGCCAGTGTTTCTAAAAAAGGTTGATTTAGAAACTAAAAAGTTTCGTCCGCAGCGGATTTACGCTGCACTATTTACTGAACTATTCTATTTAAACGCGGTGAACATTTATTTGTGCCTTCTCTGTACAAGAAAAAAATTGAAAATAAATAATAGTTTAAAAAAACTAAAAAACACGCTTCCATTGAGTACTTAAGGGTATTTCGAATTTTGAGACGTATGTCAGCGTAGTTTGTGACAATTTTTTTGCTGTCCTGGTAACCCTGGCAAGGATAATGGCACAAATTTATGAAATTATTGCATTGTCATCAGTCCTTGACAGGTGTGCAAAGTTTTAATGAAATCTGGTCGTTTAAAGTGGGTCAAAATCGCACTATAAGGAGTCGGTTACAAACAAACATACAAATATACAAACATACAAATATACAAACTTACAAGTGAAGCTAATATAAAGCGTGTAAAAAGAATTTACCATGATGTGGTGTGATGACGATTTCAAGTAAAGGTGAGTTGAAGTGAAATTTTGGAACTGAGTGGGCTCACTTCCTGTACCTTCCGACGGCATCGGCAGGGAGAAAGAAAGAGCTGTTTAATATACGTTTATCTAAAATTATAAAAGAACTTTGTAATCATGAGATCATTTGAATAGTTTTTTCCTGGACCAAGGCTCTCGGGAGCGGGTGCAGAGCCGTAGCGATGTCGTAGCTGAGCCGTAGCGGTTTCGTAGCAGTTTTGTCTAGCGAAGACGTAGTGACGTAGCAATCTTTGCGTAGCCGTACTATAGGTATTATAGTACTTAGATACGCTACAATTTTAGACTAAAATAGTATAGTAATAGGTACCACGTTGAATTAATAGGTAGGTAATCATTGTTATCAACGAAGACTCATTATCGTCCGCATAACACATTCAGAATGCATAGTGGCGACATCTATGTTAATACATACGAACTAAATACGTAATGAAATACTTTCATCCTGAATTTCTATTCCAATATTTTTTCACGTGTCTAATAGAAGCTCGTATGTATAATCTTTAAATGTTAATTATTTCGTTTCTTCTGCTTTTGCCTTAGCAGATACGATACAATTTTATATAAGTGTATAATATATCCAATAGATGTCTCTGTTATACAATTTAGTATATTGTCTATTAATATATTTTTTGAAATCGCTTTTTATTGATTAACAGGTAAGTATGTTTCTGGTGGAATAGTAGGTATATATTACGAAATCCATTTGCATCATTTACGTAGCCACATACGAAATTATTTTTAAAAAAAACACGTTGTCAAACTAATTCAATGAATTTCAATGGTACCTACTTATTTTATGTTTTTCAAGTGTGGTAACATTCAAATTATTTTGGTTTATGGTTTGTACATCCCCGTCATGAGACTTGTTAAAATGGTTCCGCATACTTTCTTATTTATAGTATTTGGAAGACAAGATCTCACAAATATTATTAACTAGTTTTGTCCGCGGCTTCGCCCGCGTGGATGTCGGAAATTTTCTTGCGTTTGTTTCCAACTGTATGCCTAAATTATAACATTAATTATATGTTTACTTCGTAAATGAAGGACTTTCCACACAACTTTATCCCCTTTTTCAGCTCTTCGAAAGTAAAATGATCCAAAACGCTAAGATACGTATAACTTAAATTTTAATCGTCAACTTATACACAAAATTTGAAAAACCTAGCTTCAAAACTGATGAGCTTTCATACAACCATCCACCCTCTATATTACCACTTTACGGGAAGAATTTCCTAAAATCTACTCTGTGCCAAAATTCATCTTAGTAGGTCCAGTCGTTTTCGAGATTTCGTGATTAATCAGTGA
Organism: Aporophyla nigra; assembly: GCA_947507805.1. Classification (NCBI taxonomy): domain Eukaryota; kingdom Metazoa; phylum Arthropoda; class Insecta; order Lepidoptera; family Noctuidae; genus Aporophyla; species Aporophyla nigra. Next base: position 8,450,337 of record OX382305.1, read on the forward strand.
GTGAATGAATAATGAGTGACCTTTCGCTTTCATATTGTAGATGAGACTTCTCAATAAATAACAATATCTGAATTAATGTATTGTAATTATAGACTGTTCAATTAGGTGGAATAGTTTATTATGAATCGTAAGATGCAAACGTAGTACCTACTACCTAATGAGACTAATAAATTATCAGTACTAATTCTAAATAAATTATCAGTTTAGAACAGTTTATTCCACCACTTAGCCCATTTTAAGGGTGCCATTCATAATTTTCCTGAAAATCGAGTAAAAATCATTCGAAAATCTGATAGCATATTAAGGAATACATAGTAGGTACAGAATTCCTATGTTATTAAGAACTAGGTTACTGTTGGCTCATACAACTCGTAGATAGGTAAATGAAATTCAACATCTTCTATTACAAACCTTAATTAGTAGCGTAGTATGTTTTTTTTTTGTTTTTTTTGGATGGGAAATCATCAAATGAATTCTCCCGCTCTTGGGTGGAGCGGGAGGGCGTGTCAGATTTTTACTGACTAAAACCAACCCGTGTTTCTTCAGTTGCCCTTGTGCCAGGGTCACGGTATCTCTTTCGAACAATCTCGCGACCCTGGCAGAGCGTAGTATGCTTAGTCGATGTTTTTTTACAGATAAATTTTCTATTGTTCGGTCACTTCAATTTCACTCCACCTTAGGTCACGGTGGCATTTTAATAGAATACATCAGCCGCTAGATCATCACCCAAGCATCTGGCCAGCCCTTTCACAACTACTTATGTTGGGGTCAACTTCCATGCTTACCGGATGCAGCTACATACCAGAATTTTACATGAAGCGATTGCTTATCTCACCTCCACAACCTAGATGCTGGTTAACATGCTAAACCTCGTTCAAGTTTCGGCCTCCTGCCCAGCCTACACGAAACCATTGTCAAAGATCTTCGAATGACAGCAGGGACTAACAGCAAGTGTGCTTTTTAAGGGACGGAGAGGTCTCGATATGTAATGCAAACCCATTCACGCTTCGACTTCGGCAAGTGTAGCTAACATTTGATCGACCTGTGCTAATATGATTAATTAGCCTCTAGGCACTCGACTACAAGTAAGTGCTAACCTAACCATACGTTATTTTACGAAATATAATAATTATATGTAATTTTTTTTTTACGGAACCCTATTTTTGACTTTGGACCGTAGCCACGTTTCTACTAGGGAGTTTACCGGTTAGCGTAATAATGTGAGATTTTCTCGCACAGATTTCACCTTTGTGTGTCATCGCAGTTCTTATTTTGTTCAGTCTTTGACACAGGGGCGAGTATGCAGCGTTGCCAACTTGACGGATTTTCCGTCAAATCTGGCGGATTCAGGCATGAGTAAAACGGAACAAAACATATGTTAACGGCTGACGGATTTTTTAGCGGAATCTTATGAATATTACTACTATAACTATTAATACTAACTATTCAGCCTTCAATCGATTAATTTATTTATGATTAAAAACCGTGGCATGTTTAAACTACATTTAATATGTAATTTTATCATCACGTTGGCAGCACCAACTAATGAAATGAACTTATCTGTTAGGAAACGGGGACTTCCCCTTTGGCATAAAGAATCAAACATAGTCAGAAGCTAAGAACAAAACGTACGTCAAGTACTCAAGTAGGTATACTTGTTTATGTGCCGGTCAGTGTTGCCAACTTAGCGGATTTCCCGTCATATCTAGCGGATTTGGATACGTTGAAAACGGGAAAAAATCTTTCTAACGGCTGACGGCAAATTTAACGGAACAAAAACTATCTTCAGCCAAATGTTTTAAATGAATAATTTTGTATGATGGCAATAAGATAGGTCAAGAATTTGAGAAGGGGAGAGTTTTCAGTGTTATGAATTGTGTTAAATCAAAACTGAGAAACAAAATGAAAGAAAACATGGTCAATGCCGTTTTGAATATACGCTCAGGGCTTAAACGTAATGGTAAAACTGTTACTCCTATATTTTGCCTGATGCTTATATATATATACTCCTATATTAGCATGGTTGGAACACTGCAAAGCTATGATCAGCCCTCGACTTCTGCAGCTTCTACAATGGCAACAGAGGATGATAGTACTGAAAATGATTACGATATTATAGATTTTTAATTTTGACGATGATTCAAGGGTAATTAATAGGTTTACATTTTAAAAGAGAAGAAGTAGAGTAGAATTACCTAGTTGATTATTATTTTATTATTAGTTAATATTGTATTCTGTCAAGTACGCTTGGTAATATAATTTAAATTGTAAATTAAACTGTGAAAATATATAACTTTAGAAATTTAACGGCTATTATTGACGGGTAAAAAAATATTTTTAACGGATTTTTGACGGAAATACTCAACGAACTTGGCGGATTTTTAAAAATCCTGTTGGCAACACTGCGAGTATGAAGTGTAAGCTGTAGTACCTTAGTAATCTGTCTGTTGAAAAGTCTATAAATAAGAGATCGAAGGCAGCTGAGCTTCAGTGCTACAGACAGAACACTATTGCGCAGTAATTGTGAAGTGATTGTATCTAGTGCAAAACTTATATTCATTCCAAACGGTAAGATTATTCAAACATAATTTCTAAGCTTCATTTTATTATTGAGTTTGTGTGCTTTGTTTTTACTTTATATGCAATATTTGCACTGTAGGTAAATATCTTTTTTCTTTCTTTCCTCAAGGTCTCATATTAATATTTAGAGACCTGAGTATGACTTTTTCTAGAAAGAAAAAACAATTGTAATTATAGGTAAAATCTTTTGATAAAAGAATAACAGCAATAGGCCTCGTCCGCCCAAAATAGCAAAAATTCTGACGCGTCACGCGACGCCATTTTAAAATGCTGCACTGTAAACGCCCATTATTGTAAGTGATCCAAATTTTAAAATGGTTAGGATCTTTATTATTTAAATTCAAAACGCAGGCGTCTTTTTTAACCGACGAAAAAAAACGGAGGAAGTTCTCAATTCGACGCGTACCTATATTTTTTTTTGTGTATGACGCATATCTTTTGATATAGTAGTTCGATTGTGATAATTCTTATTTTATTGGAAAGGGTACCCCGAAGGTGGTCCCATATAAATTTGGAAAACAAAATCGAACCCTAAGGCTCGGAAAACAGGGGATGATTGATTGTTCACTCATTGATTGTAATGTATGACTACACATAACTGTAGACAGAGTAGTCCGATTTTGATAAGAAATTCTTTTTTTAACCGACTTCAAAAAGGAGGAGGTTCTCAATTCAGATGTTTATATGTTTTTTTTTTATGTATGTTCGGCCATAACTCCGTTATATATAGACGGATTTGCAAAATTCTTTTTTTGTTCGAAAGGGGTTTATTCCGAAATGGTCCCATATAATTTTCATATAGATCTGATGATGAGTTCGGGAGACAGACACCGGAACTCTTTAAAAAATGACAGGAAATCAACCGCGATTTCTGCTATCGCATAAATATGCATTGTTTGTTTGGAATTAGTGCAGGGTGAATACCACAACTAAAAATTTAAAAATAAAAACTTTTTTACAAAAAAAAAAAGTTTTTATTATTGGATAGGGTATACCTTGCCAAGTATTATTAGTACATTAAAGCCACAAAAAATAATAAACCTTAAAATTTTGAGTCGGCGCTGAAAAATCAATGAACAAAGATCACTCAAAGCGCCGCGGACTCGATATTTTAAGGTTTATTCTTTTTTGGTTTTCAGTTTTTTCGGCGGTTTAATTTAGGATACCCCGAAGGTGGTCCCATATAAATTTGGAAAACAAAATCGAACCCTAAGGCTCGGAAAACAGGGGATGATTGATTGTGTACTCACTGATTGTAATGTATGACTACACATAACTTTATACAGAGTAGTCCGATTTTGATAAGTAATTCTTTTTTATTGGAAAGGGTATACCTTGCCAAGTATTATTAGTACATTAAAGCCACAAAAAATAATAAACCTTAAAATTTTGAGTCGGCGCTGAAAAATCAATGAACAAAGATCACTCAAAGCGCCGCGGACTCGATATTTTAAGGTTTATTCTTTTTTGGTTTTCAGTTTTTTCGGCGGTTTAATTTTTTTGTTAAAAAGTTTTGTTTTTATTTCTCCCTCAGCATACTGGGTTGAAGTTGAGGCCTAGCCAGGATAGTTTTTTGCTTGCATTACTGGTAAAGCACTAGAACTACACGTACAAAATAGGTACGTCATTAGTGCCTAGATCAGTTAGCCAATCATAAAAGAAAATATCATTATTGTTTTATTTAAAAACTCTAACTGTGTATTCCCGTTCGTCCCCTGACTTCGTCCACCTAGTGGGACGAACGGGAATTGAGTAATAAGATCGTCGATCGTAAGGTTTTTAATTTGAGTTACCTACCTATAAGAACCACCTTCGTCAAAATAGAAATATCCCCTTTGTTCATATTTTTGCTTTGCAGTTATTGGTCAAACTAAAGCAAAGAAATTATGTATATTACCTATATTAGATCTTCAATTCACATGGGGCTTGTCAACGTTGTCTCTATTTGTGACACTACCAAATAATATCAATGGAAGGCCTGTACACAAGTTACATTAGACAAAGAAAAATCTAGGTAGTACTTAGTAGCAGTAGTAGATTTAAATGCTATTACTTTTGTGTGTTCGTTGTGCTTTACTATCTATCTTTACATAGTGTAAAACAAAGTCGCATGTCGTGTCTGTTCGCTTAGATCTTTTAAACTCCGCTATGTATTTTAAAGCGGTTTTCATCAATAGACAGAGTGATTCAAGAGGAAGGTGAAGCGGGTGAAGCCGCTGGCAAAAGCTAGTTATTTATAATACAGCTTCTAGATTAGATGCATTTCTGAACATTATTGAATTTTCTGATTGAACCTTATTGTCTGGTAAATAAGTCCATGTTCGCATAGACGCAAAAATATCGAACCAAGCATTGAGAATTGAACACAGTACATTCTAGCGCGTCGAAAAAAACACATGTTGGATTTTTTATTTTCAGTGCTGAGCAGTACGTTGAAAATGCAGTGCTCGAAAATTCTTGCTGCGATATTTTACTTCCGGCATTCGTGGACATAATTTGATAATTTATTTAAATCGAACACAGTGATTCATATTTCTGGTAGGTAGTAACACTTATAAAACTATGATAGGAACATTGCTCATTACAATAAATAAAACAAAACATAAATAAAACGAACAACGATTCAACTTTGGCCACTTCCCGCTGTAGGTGCCTTTATGTAGGTACTCTATGATAAGTCCACGGATGCCAGACGTAACTTTATCTTTATTTCTCCACCTCATAGGCAGTAGGTGCCTATCACAAGATTTTCAATTAGAACATCAAAGTCGAAATCCATTTGTAATCGTATTTTTTATTATGAAATTATTATTATATGGATAAATAAGTTTTATTCTGTAAAAGTATAAATGTTTAGGTGCGATCTGCAATATAACTTACAGCTGGCTAGAGTTGCATACATTTTTGCAAGGCTTTTACCGGATTGTGTGACTGCAGATATGTTCTGATTATAAAGAAAAATGATCAAATAGGTCATCATACGACTTTACACCATCAACTAAATACATAAGATGTATCTTATTTAGTTGATCTCGTGAATTTGCAGGATGACCATAAATTATATAGTTTTGAAATGAATTCTCGAAAATGTGTAAACGTGGAAAATATTGTTGGCAACCAATCATAAACACGGATTTTTAATTTACTCACTGCAATACTTGTTTAAACGATGTTTTTTTTTTCTTGATAACAGACTACAAGTGTAAAGATGTTGTAAAATAAATATCTTTAATGTTTTTGTTTAATAATGTTCCAGTTAAAAATGGGACTGCTGGCCGCTCTCGCCGTGAACGTGATTGGAGGTGCCGCTATCTACGCCACAGGTGGTCTCCTTGCACCTGCCGTCGCACCCATGCTGGGATTCGGCAGCGCCGGTATCGCTGCAGGGTCGACCGCAGCCGCCGCCCAGGCCTACTACGGCAACCTTGCCGCAGGCTCCATCATATCACAGCTCACTGCTGCTGCTATGGTGGCCCCTACACCGTAAGTTCCTATACCTTCAACCATACTATATTCCAGTGGCGATTGGTCAATACAAGCCAATTCCCAGAATCAGAATCAGAATCATTTATTTGTGAAACATAGGTTACAGGTCAAGGTGTTAATAATTAAATTATGCGCTATGTTTTGCCATTGATGACATACAAAATTTTTGGTGAAAGTTATCATAAAAATAAAAGCATACCAAATTCATTATATAAAACAAAAAAATAACTAGAAAAATAAAATACATGCATGAGAAATAATCGATAATTACGAGTAATAGGTATGTCAATGTACATACAGTAGTTACAGTGATTTATCATTTAGGTAATCATCTAGGGCATAGTAACATTTCTCCACCAGTAATTTAGAAAAACATTTTTTAAATTTTGTTAGTGGCATGCTTCTTATTACCTCAGGTATTTTATTATAAATTTTGGGCGCAACACCAAAAAAGCTCTTTTTCATTAATGATGTATTGCACTTTGTCATACATAATTGATTCTTATATTGACTACGGATTGGCTTTCTCTTAACCGCTGACAACTTAGTAAATAGATGCGGATTTGATTTTACAAACAATGCAGTTTCTAATATATAAATAGCTGGTAGTGTTAAAATCTTAAATTTCTTAAAGTAGGGAACGCAGCTGTCTGTTGGTTTTAGATTACACATGGATCGTACACATCTTTTTTGCATCCTGAATATAAGTTCCCTGTTAGTTGATTGTCCCCAGAAAACAACACCATACCGTAGAACAGATACTACAAGTCCATGATAGGCTGTTAGCAGAGTCTCTGCATTTACTTTCCTAGACAGTTGAAATAGTAGATACGCAGACTTACTAAGTCGCTTGCAAATTTCTTCTACGTGAGGTTTCCAGGTTAATTTGTGGTCTACAGTTATTCCTAAGAATTTGGCACTCGTGATTTCTTCTATTTTACATTCATTATAAGTTATATTTAATGGTGGATACTCACGCCGCTGATGAAATTGTATAATTTTTGTTTTTGATAAATTAATTTTAAGATTATTATTATTGAGCCAAGTTATGATATTATTTAGAGAATTATTGACTTCATTTCGATAATTGTTCCATCCCATCGGCTTACCTTTAAGAAATCACACTTTCCACGGATCCACTGTTCATTATTTCAAAGTACAATTAGTTTCTATGTGTGTAAAATATCTGCGCGCAAAGAATATCTCTTCAGTTCTCATGTGGCTTCTCTGATTTTTGATCAGAATTAAGTCGTGTGAAGTCAGCGTGAAAGTAGGGCATTATCTGCTGAAGAAACTAAGCTTGCACCACGCGTTGAGCGTTTCTTTCTTTAACGGCTTATCCTGGCCATACCACCTTAGGCGCGAGCTTGCGGGCGGCGAGCAATGGGTAGCTCGCCGCCCGATAAGGACCAGGCTCGGGTCGACGGCGCGTAGTGTTCCACGCGCGCCTCAAAGAGATGTCAGCAGCACTGAAGGGGTCTGCTAGGACCGATGCCTGCCAGGGTCGCGAGATTGTTCGAAAGAGATACCGTGACCCTGGCACATGGGCAACTGAAGGAACACGGGTGGGTTTTAGTCAGTAAAAGTCTGACACGCCCTCCCGCTCCGCCCAGAGCGGGAGAGCGTGATTTCGTGTTCGTTCTTTATGTTTCTCTGCGTTTATTGAGAATCATGTAGCACTATAATCTCTTGTTGTCTGTTATATATTTTATAGCAATGCAGACAGCCTCTACGAGCGAGCTATCAGGACATGTGCGAGTTTTATATATTATTATAATATATACGGCTACGAGAATATCAGACTCTAAAATAAGTAATTTTTTATTTATTATTAGATAACGTCCATCTAGCTCAACTTTGTACAGAAGAAACACTTCTTAAATATTGAACAAAAACCTTGGACTGAATTCGTTTCTGTACTTAAAAAGTAATTTAAAAATTAGTAATCCAATGATTAAAAATTATTTTTAAGTTAAAAAATTAAGTACATCGATGCTATAAATTAATGCCTAAAATATAGACAAGTAGGTTAAGCACCTACCTAAATACCTTAACATTTGCTGCATCAAATCTAACCTATGTTTTCTTTGTTTCAGATAATTTCACATCATCCACATTGTAGGCGACACAATGCATGTAATGTCGAAATAAAGTTTTGATTATGTAGCAATGAAGTTTCCATTTTCACGTAAGAGAGTAATAAAATTAAATAACTTGTATTTCCCTCCCTCTTCCCCCTTATTATATGACACCTAGGTACTGAAAAAAACTAGCGAAATGTGTGTGTAACTGTGTACTAAGTACACCTCTGCTTAACCCTTTCGGCCTGAGAATTCAGGCGTGATATTATTTTGTACCTGTTGCCTCTACAAGGTAGAGAATATCCAATAAAAATCAATAGGTACAGTTTATTTACCTAGTGTTACACTTCAGTGTGAACACTAGGTAAATCTCGGGGGTGTTTTGTTTGGCTCTGTTTCCAGTTTTTTTGCCACCAATTAGAGTTGTTAGTGGTCGTCCAGATGTGGAAATGTGACCATAATTTAAAAAATATATTAATTAGCTTCTGCATTCTGTCATAGAAAGTTTAATAGCGCCAAATTTCATACTCTTCCGTCCGCATATATTTTTAACTTAAAACAAATTCTTTACAAACAAATAAAAAGGCCTATGTCCAGCAGTGGACGTCTTTCGGCTGAAATGATGATGGTTATGATAAATGGCTGTCCCCATTCTTGACTCTAACAAAAATGGTCATAACATACAAGCTTAATATTTCGCATACGGATCCCCGAATAGAAAAATGGTTTTCACTCACCTGCAATATTTATAAACGGCCTATATTATACGACATTCTACACCATGGGATTGATGAGAAAAGAATTATCCCCACTCGATGTGTAGCGACATACCAAGTACTAAGAGTCTCCGAGCTAAGCCGGGGACAGACCGACCAACGGACATACTGGTAAAACTATAAATGTTCCTTTGTTGACCACGGAGCCCTAAAAAACCAATTGCCAAGAGCCTTTATATTTAAAAAAATTTGCTTAGGATGCAATATTTTAACAAATATTAAGAAGTTGGTGAAAAATACTCACTTAGGTAGACACTGTCTATAATGTGCAATGGATAACACGAGACCCATCTGATTATCAAAAAACCGGCCAAGTGCGAGTCGGACTCGCGCACCGAGGGTTCCGTACAAAGCTATAGGTATAAAGTTTAAAATTTAAAAAAATATTTTTATTATATGATATAACTAAAAATGTACGGTTTTCGCAATTTTTCCTTTATTTGTGCTATAAGACGTTGCTTCGTACCAAATTTCAAAATTCTAGATCGACTGGAAGTACCCTTTAGGTTTTGGTTCCCTTGTGAGTTTCGAAAATTTGCGGAAATTTGCGGCATAAACGGCTATATCTTTTGCTTGCGTTAGCTTAGAAGTTTGATTTTTTCACAGCATCAAGGGACAGTAGACTTGAGTATTGGTTATAAATTTCAGCTTGATACCTCCACGCGTCCCTGAGAAAAACGGTCTTGACAGACGGACGGACGGACGGACGGACAACAAAGTGATCCTATAAGGGTTCCGCTTTTTCCTTTTGAGGTGCGGAACCCTAAAAACGGACCCTTGACTGCCCTTGAGCGACTCAAAACAATTGAAAAATATTGTTTTCATAGATCATTCAGTCTATTGTAAAAAGGCATAGAACGTTTCGTTCGAGGTGATGTAAAATATTTTAAGAGGCGAGTGACATTCAACGGTCAAAGTGGAAAGGAACTAATATAATTTTTTATAATTCTTGTGGGTTTGAGACTAATTTCATATTATTATAATGCGGACATTTTAGGGAACAGAGGTTTGTGTGTCCCGGACAGACAGATACATGTGGCAAGGACGACGGCCAGCATCTTTTGAGTGAGGCGCCCACGGATAACTATGGAGGCGCCACTGACGCGTGTACTCCTTACTCTCAACCTCATAGCTAGTGACTCGGACCCATTCTGTTGTTCTCTGAGTGAGTTCACAAAAGCAGCAATGTTTGTAACATGTAACAAAATATAATATTATAAAGTAAGAATTTACATGTTACACTATCGCTTTAGGTACTAGCCTGTAACTTATTTATTTTCCAACTTAAATCTATCAGATTTAAGTTGGAAAATAAATAAATAAAATTATCAGAGATCAAAGACGTACGCAGTGGGACTCAAGCAGCTAGGTAAGTGTTTCTTTTACTAAACAGCCGGTATAAAGCAAATCGCCTTGGGAAACTTGATACTTCCTACTAATCCTACTAATATTATAAACGCGAAAGTTTGTATGTATGGATGTTTGTTCCTCTTTCACGCAAAAACTACTGACCCGATTTAGATGAAATTTGGAACACAGTTAGTTTATAACCTGGAATAACACATAGGGTACTTTTTATCCCGGTAGTATGTTCCCGCGGGATAATTTCCGACCTCCACGCGGGCGAAGCCGCTGGCAAAAGCTAGTACACCATAAATGTCACTTGATTACTTAAGGTATTGTTTAATTTAATGTAACCGTAGCTTATATACACTAAAAACAAAAATTAAGGGATATAAAAAAAAAAAAAAATTTGGGTGATTTTCAACAAGCTGTAACTCCGAGGAAAACGATCGTACAGCAAAAAATTTAAAAGCAAATCGTAGCTCCAAATGTCTAGTTATAGATGTTATAGAGAATATTATGTAGTTTCCAAAACCTTCCTTCGATTTCCTATACGATCATTATTTTCAGAGTTATTGATTGTCAAAGTTAAAAGTACTTTTTTGCTTTGACTGACGATAACTCCGCGGCAAATCATTATACAGGCATTCCGGATACGTCAAATTAAAAGGGATTAAATATAATGACCACCATAAAATGCTTTGATACCCTTAGTTCTTTTACCAAAAATATATACTTGACACCAGAAAAATAAAGTCTAAAATTACAATAGTACTAGCTATTTTAGTCACGACTGCACTTCAAAATGTATTCGAACACCAAATGTAGTAAAAAAGTGTGACCTCCTATGCACGAGCCGAGCGAGCGAAGCGAGCGGTGCCGCGGCAGCGGCCGGCGAGTGCTTGAAACGACTAGATTCAGTGTGGCGCACAAGCGTGCATTCGAACTATGGTGAGTTGCAGTACAGTTTTGTCGCACAAGCGTTATTCGCACATCCATTTGTCGAGCTCACGTAGTACACTCTTAATAATTTGGTGTTCATTAACTATTCTTAGGTTAACAATGATTTTTTTGGAGTCAGTTTGCTTAAATAGGATAGCAAGATGTAAAAACTTTGGTGATAGTTTTACATTGAAATGCTGGTTTAATTTTGGTGATCATTTACTACTTTTGGATTAACAATGATTTATTTGGAGTCATTTTGCTTAAATAGAATATCGAGATGTTAAAACTTTGGTTATAATTTTACATTAAAATGCGGGTTTAATTTTGGTGATCATTTACTCTTTTTGTCTGTTATCTATACATATAATAAATCTGTAGAAAAATAATTTTTGTACATTGAAGAAATTGAAACAAAAAATAGCCAGCATGTGAAAAGATAAGTAACAGAACCCATTTCCATCATTTTTGAAATTTTTGTCTGTTTGTCTGTTTGTCGGTTTGTCTGTTTGTCGGTTTGTCTGTTTGTTTGTGCGCACATCACGTAAAATCTACGAATTCAATGCTGATAATGTTTATATACAAACATTATACGCAACTTGAGGTTTAACTTAGTTTTTGTTTCATCGAAATCGGTTCACTCTATCAAAAGATATGATTAATTTAGTGAGTTCAAGAAGTAAAATATTACGTTACGCAATTCAGTATAGTACTAATGTTGATAGTTGAAATCCAAATCCGATAGATGGCGTTGTGCAAATGACGTCATTTTCTGAATCGCGGTGTATTTTCCGCGTGAGAATGACGTCCACCGTGTTTACTAGGCAAATTGGGTTTTGTTAGGTGTCTTAGAAGTTCTTGCGTGTGTCGTAAAAGTTCTTTGGTTGCTTGGTTTATCGATTTTCTAAATTGGTCGAAAAAAAAAGTATTGGCTTATCTTATTGGTTTCGTTTGGTCAACTTTGGTCATTGGTTTGAAGTACGAAGTAAAGATTGTATACGAAGTCGCGGGCACAGCTATCTATACTAATATTATAAAGCTGAAGAGTTTGTTTGTTTGATTGAACGGGGTAATCTCAGGAACTACTGGTCCGAATTAAAAAAATCTTTTTGTGTTGGGTAGCCTATTTATCTAGAAAGGCTATAAGCTATATAACATCACGCTATAACTAAGAGGAGCGGAGAAGTAATAAAAAATGTTGCAAAAACGGGGAAAATCGCACGGGTAGGCGATTCGACGCGACGGGAAGGGTCGAGGGAACAAGAAATTTAACGCGGACGAAGTCGCGGGCAGAAGCTATAATTAATAATTATGATTGGCCCGTTAGTGTAGTGGTTAGTGACCCTGACTGCTTTTTTTGTGGGTGGGAAATCATCAAATGACTTCTCTCACTCTAGGGTGGAGCCGAAGGGCGAGTCAGACTTTTACTGACTAAAACCCACCCGTGTTCCTTCAGTTGCCCATATGCCAGGGCCTGACTAAAACCACCCCGGTGTTCCGTCCCACACCTACGTCGGGGACCACGGGAACCAATATGTCTTCCGCGATCCCCGACTGGTGCCGGACGCCTGGCGCGCTAGGCCAACCGTGCATTGTGAAAGAATTTCAGTTGCTTGGGATCGAACTCGGGACACTTGGCGCGACTTTCAACTCAGTGTTGATACCGCTACACCAAATCGACTATGACCTTGACTGCTAAGACTGAGGTCCTGGGTTCGATTCCCACCCAGGACAAATCTTTGTGTGATGAGCACGATAAATTATTTGTTCTGTATCTGTGCGTAATTTATTTATAACATGTATTTAGAATTATCCACACTATCCACACTAATCCACACTAATATTATAAATGCAAAAGTAACTCTGTCTGTCTGTCTCGCTTTCCTGCTAAAACTACTGAACCGATTTAAATTAAATTTGATACACAGATAGTTTAGAGCCTGAGAAAGGACATAGGCTACTTTTTATTGCGGAAAAGGGGTTTTAAGGGGTTGAAAGGGAGGATGAAATGATGTTAGGAAGTATTGTCATTTTTAAAGCTAGAATGATGAAACTTTTTTATTTGGCTTTTATTACATCCACACTAATATCCACACATATAATATTATAAATGCAAAACTAACTCTGTCTGTCTGTCTCGCTTTCCTGCTAAAACTACTGAACCGATTTAAATGAAATTTGGTACACAGATAGTTAAGAGCCTGAAAAAGGACATAGGCTACTTTTTATTGCGGAAAAGGGGTTTTAAGGGGTTGAAAGGGAGGATGAAATGATGTTAGGAAGTATTGTCATTTTTAAAGCTAGAATGATGAAACTTTTTTATTTGGCTTTTATTTATATTTATGAATTATATTTAAAGTTTGTTAAATTTTTACCCTTAAGGGGATAAAATAACAATAGGGAATAGGGGATGAAAGTTTGTTACATATAAAATAATAAAGTCACTTTGCAGTCTGTCTGTCCCTATGTATGCTTATATCTTTAAAACTACTCAACAGATTTTGACGCGGGTTTTTTTAATAGATAAAGTGATTCCTGAGGAAGGTTTATATGCGTATAACATGCATAATGTAGTAAATAAACGCTGATAATTTTAGAGGTTTCTAATGTGATGTCACTAATAAACTCATTTTTTTGCGCTTACGTTGCGAACGCTGGCTGAACCCTACAAAATAGATCAAAATAATGTACTACAGTATTATACACCTTAAACAGGTCTACAAAAAAGTCCGCGATAGTATACGTCCATCTCTTAGGGATAACCCACAATAACCATTTTTTATCCTTTACTTTTACGAGAAATAATGGCATATTTACGAAGCGATTTTAAGCAATGTAGCATTAATCCATATCCAATTAAGTACCTTAAATATATTGTGCATTTTATATAAATCAATATGGCCCTTGACAGCATGTAATTTAAATGAATATCTTAGAAGATATCAGAGATTTAAAAAGCGGGGGCGGAGCGGCTTGCAGGCCGTAGGTACGTCCGTCCCGGTTGGTAGCGGTCGGGTAGTGCAGGATAAGTAGGATTGTAATTCATATTACATAGGCTTCAAAGTAAATGCGAATATTATGTGTGTTCGTTATACTCAAAATACACCTAATAGTATATATTATTCCAAGTAAGAGACCGCGAAGTATGGCTTAGATGTGTAGATTTTTGGATGGATTTGGATTTTCGGTTATCCTGGATACTTACCATATAGGATACTTTATCCCGGTAGTAGGTTCCCAGGTGATATTTTCCGACAGCTATACGGGCGAAGCCACTGGCAAAAGTACTGTTCCTATTATTCCTATGATCGATTTGGTGTCTGGTAAATGATTGAGTGTCTGTATAGGTAGAATACGAGCGTCAAGAAAAACCAGGAAAACTTATATTCAACTAAACCAATCCCTATGCCGCAGTCTTCTTACTCTGAATACTATTAGTTTTATTTACACACATGTATTCTCATAAACTATGAATCCGAAGTAATATGAATTATAATCCTACTTACTACTATTAATACTATAAATTATGTGAAAATATTTATGATTGGGTGATTGTTTCTCTATCACGCAAAAATGGCTGAATGGATCTGGATCGAAAATGGCACACAGAGTATATATTACCTATATAACCAGGATTAATACATTCTTACCGCAGTAGTACCTACGTCCTCCTGCGTTAATTTCCGACATCCACGCGGGCGAAGCCGCGGGCAAAAGCTAGTATGTTACTATATCTGCTGGTAAGTTAAACATAAGCCAAATTAAAAGACATTAAATTTCCTAATAGAACTTTTGAGTGTAACAATAGAAAAACAATTTTTGAAGCCCGTAGACCTTTTTTAGACGAGAAAAAATTTGGATTTTTTTTTTTTTTTTGGTAGTTATCTTATCACTCTGTTTTTTTATTGTGTGTACATAAATAATAAAATAAATAAATAAATAAAATAAAAACTAGATATTTGGAGCTACAATTTGCCTTTTTTATTTTTTGCTGTACGATCATTTTCCTCGGAATTACAGCTTGTTGAAAGTCACCCAAAAATTTGGATTTTATTTTTATATCCCTCAATTTTTGTATTTAGTGTATTTGGAGTAATGGAGATCTCAGTTCACCCACAAATTTTAACTAAGTACATACAATTTTAATTAGATCCACATAACATAACCTAGCATCACGCCTTGTGACCATGAAAACTAATAATGTTTGTATATTACTAATCCATTGCTGCATATGTTTGAAAAAATTGTCTGCTCAACAACGTAAATAACGCAATAAATGTTGTTGAAATATCAAAATGGAAGCAATTGCTATTTATAGTGTGTTACGTGTTAAACCCGCTGAGCCCAACCCCAAAATGATTCAGAATGTTACTGATAGAGTGTTATGTACGCAATTAAGGTGCAGGTACAGATACGCATTTATTCGAAAGAATTACCGTGGCCCTGGCATATAGGTAACTGAAGGAACACGGGTAGGTTTTAGTCAGTAAAAGTCTGACAAGCCCTTCCGCCCCACCCAGAGCGGGAGACGTCATTTGATGATTTCCCACCCACAAAAAAAAGGTGTACACCCTCATTTCGCCATTAAATATGCAAAACACAACACAGCAATAATACAATTAGGTAGCTTCAAATACAAAAAAAAAACAAGCCTTCCATAAGTACCCTGATTTGTATGATAACATTTATCGGAAAACCATTTTATCTAACAAATGATTTACGTATTATCATTGCAAAATCGTTCACTCATACCATAGACAGATATTGATTTTATGGCAGCGGCAACATTCTCTATCAGAGGGAGTTCCCCGCTACGTGACTAAGATATACTCCTATCTAGATAAGGTACATTTATGTGTCTGTTCAGTGACGGTTCCGTATAATGTTGTTTCTTATGAATCTTTGCATTACTATCGTTTTGTAGTTTTTTGAGAGATGAATCCTATAGAATAGGTAGGTACCTAATTTTACTATACATTTCTATACGAATATTGTGCAAACTAGACCCTTGTAGAGAGCAATGTAATTTATCGAAAAAAAATGCCGTTCCATATATTTTGACCGCGTGGGTTTACTATTTATCTAGTTGTATACCTGCCAAATTATAAACTTAAATATGTATCTGAATGTGAGTGTGTGTGTGTGTGTGTGTGTTTTGACAGCTGTCTTTTTTTATTAATTAATACAAACAACATGTATAATTGTTTTATAGTTAATAAAACAGATAATAGATTAAAAACAGATTATTTTATGAAGATCTTACAATAAGTGACGTTATATAACTTAAAAGCAAATCTTACATAATTTGAACGTTGTCACAATTAGGTACAGCTGTCAAAAAAGTAGTTCAAAACTAATACCCAACTACTAAAAATTCACGCACTAAGAAGTATAAAAAAGGAAATATTCTCATCCGAAATTGTTTTATACTTTTTAAAGCAGTTTATAATAGTCAGATATTAGTTTTTGAACTACTTTTTCATTTAAATTATTTTGAGGTTATAATTTTAAAATAATTTTAACGGATATACCATCGTCCATAATAATGAACAATTTGAAATATGCGAATTAAGCCCTTTCAGTTGATACCCAACACGGCATCATTTTTTTTTCCGCTAGTGGTCGTAATATTGATTTTAATATGACGTCACATAGTGTATAACCGGCCTGTAGCGGACGATCAGGCCGCTTCAAACGATACCTCATTTGTCATATTACAATATGTAGTTTAGAAGTTATGAGGGAACAGATGAACACACATACATACTTACAAAACAAACATACCTACCGGTCAAAATCATAACCCTCCTTTAGCTGGTTCGCCGCAGTCGGGTAAAAACGTCTGGTAACGTTCAGTTCCGTTCCTACTACAAATCTCTTTTGAGAGACTGTGGAACCCTGTTTTTAGCTATAGGTATACCAGCTGATAGAGTGACCTAATACCTAAGTTTTTACTAGGGGATTCACCATTTGGCAGGCACTCATGTGTTTCAGTGCGCAGTGCAGTGTTGGCGAGTATTGAGTTTTAGTCACTTAGTATCTTAGTCATCGCTCTGTTGAAGTCTATATAAGAGCTCGAAGGCAGGGACGAGCTTCAGTGCATATTGCAGTTTATTCAGTGAGTGTGCGGAGCTTATATTCATTCCAAACAGTGAGTTTTGTTCTTTTTAATTCATAACCACGCAACGTTGCTTAGACAAAGAATACTATCTCTCAATAGAAAATAAATATTGATTTGAAAACCCTCAAAAGAACAACCAATTCGCTAATAAGTTTCATTATTTATTTTAAAATGGCGTACCTACCGACCACCATTTTAGACGGCGTATAAAATGAAAAACGTATTTTCATTCAGCACCAAAATATTCCTCTTAGGTTTGAAAACAGAATTCTGAATTCAAAATCGGAACGTGAGTGTTGTTCAAACACATTCCTGTTTTTAGAGTTTAGATTATTTTTAGAAAAGTATGTTTTCTCTATTGGATTGAGTGACATTAATTTATGGATTAACTTACAAGTTGAACCACATAATATAAAATTCATATACTTAGGTTGGGATATTATTATGTAGGTACACACCAGATGCACTTTTGATCTATATTTAAGCTAAATTTACCTACCTACATACCTACTGTATAATACTTAGCTTCTAGTCTAGGTAACCTCATTGAATGTATTGCCGCTCCCTGTTGTATCTGGTAAATTAATTAATTGGAAGATAATCATTAATTTATCAGATCTAGGTATGTATTTAGTGCATTACAATAATGTGGATATAACTAACAATGTAGATTGTGTGGCCCAACTAATGCAGTTGTTTTTTTTTTTATATTCACACTACCAATTTAAAGATATTGTACAGATAAATATACTATAGTCAGAAGCGACCTGCCCTGCTTCGTATGGTTTTTAAGACTTGACAAAAGATGACGATTTTTTTATTATATTCAAATTAAATACAATGTTTTATACTTTCCCGAATAAATTCTCTAGATGATGTTGAAACGCGTATTAAAATCCAATGCGAAGTATAGAACAACGCGGTAACACAGACAGACGCAATAAATAAATTTAATACTACAATCTTACTATCCAACATAATTATCCTACTTAATATTACAATTATGAAATTTTTTATGTTTGGATGTTTGTTAGATAATCACACAAAAACGGTGCAACGGATTTAGATGAAATTAGGCACACAGAAAGTTAATAACCTAGATTAACACAGTATACTTTTCATCCCATTAGTACGTTCCCGTGCTATAATTTTCGAACTTCACGCGATCGCAGCCGCTGGCAAAAGTTAGCTTCCAATAAACAATAAAATGGTTCATTCTCAACGAATGTTTCAGTAAAGGATGGGGCTTATCGCCGCAATTCTCGTCAACTTGATTGGTGGTGCCGTGATCTACGGCACAGGAGGCCTGCTGCTACCTATCGTGGCGCCTTTGCTGGGCTTCGGCAGCGCCGGCATCGCAGCGGGCTCGGCCGCGGCAGCCGCGCAGGCCTATTACGGCAACGTAGTCGCCGGGTCCATCATATCGCAGCTTACTGCTGCTGCGATGGTTGCCCCTACACCGTAAGTTTCTAAATTTCTTTTGTAACACTTGAATCTACTCACTTGTAGAATTATTTGCTTTCCACTAATACAGCTGTGTAATACACGGCCATGGTACCTAAGTTGTGCATTTTCTATGAAGTCATTTGTGTCCACGGCGAAGCAAAAAGGAGAGATTGATTTTGACCAGTATGTTTGTATTTATGTGAGTACGTATGTATGTTGGTATTAAGTAATTTGACAAATGAGGTATCGTTGGAAGTGTCTTGAACGTCCGCTGGTTTCTAGACTACTTGTGATTTCACATTAAATACCCCCACCCTAATAAAACAATACATTCTGACAGTAGTAAGCGATCATAAGCATAAGGGCAAATGGCTTACAGCTGAAAATAGTTTCTTGGTTCATACTGTTTAGAAACATTATGGGCTGCTGATGAATAGGGGGCGAGCCATCAACCGGGCACAAATCCGGACTCCTCTACTACTGAGAAATTACAGATAGTAAAACCCAATAACAGTTTGCCCGAACTGGGAATCAATATCAAACCTATTACCTCATGCTCAGCAAATAGCGCTCACGGGCACTAAAACCGAAGTCTCTTTCAAAGTTCAGACATAATATTGATCTGAGGGGTAATTGCGGAACTTTTTATCGGTAGGAATTGGTTTAATATTCATATTTAAACAATATTCATTGTGTTATTTACGTTGCTGAGCCGACAATTTATTCGAACAAATGACGCAATGGTTTAGAAATAATCTTCAATCTCAGATTCTGATAAATTGTGCGTTTCGCAATTAGGGTGCAGATCATTGAAGACAGATTGAGTAGACCTATCTATCTACTGTGTGTTGTGTTCAGTAGGTAAATATCTATCATACATATTTGCATAAAATTTCTTGCATAGCTCTGTGGCACTAGTGGGCACCCTTATCTACTGTTCGAGTTGGTATGCCTATTTCCTTTGTCCATTTACATAAATAAGCACTCAATTCTCATGATGAAGTCACGTTGTAAGTTGCACTTCAGTGAATTACAATGTTATTCTCTAAGGATACAGCAATACAGCCAGTGCGCAGTATGCCATTGAATCCGCGGGCCACAGCTAGCAGTTATTTAGCAGTAGTAAAAACAAAGCAGTAATAAGACTAAAATGAATTCTGTACGACCAATCATTGAATTTTGTGAAAATCTAACCTT
Source organism: Aporophyla nigra (assembly GCA_947507805.1). Taxonomy (NCBI): domain Eukaryota; kingdom Metazoa; phylum Arthropoda; class Insecta; order Lepidoptera; family Noctuidae; genus Aporophyla; species Aporophyla nigra. Next base: position 8,470,310 of record OX382305.1, read on the forward strand.
TATTGTCTTTGTTTCAGATAATTTCACATCCACCACATTGTAGGAAAAACAATGCATGTAATGTCGAAATAAAGGTGTTTTGATTATATAGTGACAAACTTTTTTATTCAGTGTTGTCGTCCGTCTGATTTCCTATTTCTATAGCTACTGCAGATTCTAATCATCATCATCATCATTTCAGCCGTAAGACGTCCACTGCTGGACTTAGACCTCCCCCAATTTGGGGGGCTGCCCATCCTCTAGTAAGTCCTTTAGTCGCCTTTTACGACCCCACGGTAAGAAATGGGGTCGTGTTATTCGTTATGGTCCGGCACAACACGGTACCAGATACCAATGGTCCAGATTTTTTTTTTTTTTTTGCTTACAAGTTTTAGTAGTTAAAATATGTGATTGAAGCCTCCTTTTAGACAAGATATGCCTGTGTTAGGAGACTCCGCTCTTCCACAATAAGTTGTGTTAGTAATCCGGTAACTAGTGTAAATAAACTTAATCTAGGACATGCAATATAATATTAAATAGTAAACAAAATTAAATTAAAATTAGAGATTCTAATACTAATAACAAAATATGAACAATAATTAGAAATATTATAAAATAAGAAATTATTCAACTACCAAACGAAAGGGTTCTAAAAGAAAACCACAGAAAACTGTTCGAAACCCGATTCTTTTAATGGGCACTAGCGTGAAGGTCGTAGTAAAGTCCCTTTGTCTCCAGTAGTTGTTGATGGGTGCCCGCTTCGGCAACCCGTCCCTTAGCGAGGACACAGATGAGGTCAGCGTCGCGGATCGTGCTGAGTCGGTGGGCGATGGTAACACATGTGCGACCAGCTTTAGCAGCATCCAACGCTTCTTGCACCACCTGTATTTTATAGTCTAGCTTTAGAAAATCAAACACGTAAACATGGAAATTGCTACCAACGTCGCATACGCGCGTTTTTCAACCGATATTCGGAACATTCTTACTTGCTACAACCGTAGGTTGCTACCGGTATCTGTGAAATAGTGGGGAATTGTCGTGGTATGGGCACGTGATACGGAGAAATGAAGAAAATTTCGTGAAGAATTTTTTGAATGTGATAGCTATAATAGTAGTAGAAAACCAAAGAAACGATGTATGGACTGTGTGAATGATGCTGTGGTTAGACAGGAGGTGACTACCGAAATGGTGAGAAAAACTCATGTTGCACCGACCCCAAAAGAAATTGGAACATATGCAGGAAAATTATGACAACCGATGGACAGGCTCGAAATTTCACGTTCTTTCCTTCAGAATTTATCTAGCCAAACGGCCTTTCACTGACCTTTTCGCTTTCTGTGTCCAAAGCACTAGTTGCCTCGTCTAGAAGCAGGATTTTAGGACGTCTTATAAGAGCGCGGGCGATTGCCACCCTCTGCTTCTGTCCGCCTGATAGCTGCAAGCCTTTGGAACCGATGTTTGTCTCGTAGCCCTGCCAATTATAAGCTTATTTAATTAAGTATGTCATCGTGATTAACAAGCTACTTTGAAAAAAGAAACGTTATCTATACTAATATTATAAAGCTGAAGAGTTTGTTTGTTTGTTTGATTGAACGCGCTAATCTCGGGAACTACTGGTCCGAATTGAAAAAATATTTTTGTGTCGGGTAGCCTATTTATCGATGAAGGCTATAGGTTATATAACATTACGCTACAACCAAGAGGAGTGGAGCAGTAATGATAAATGTTGCAAAAACGGGGAAAATCGCACGGGTAGGCGATTCGACGCGACGGGAAGGCTCGGGAGAACAAGAAATTTAACGCGGATGAAGTCGCGGGCAGAAGCTAGTTAATTTATAAATCATATCGTGTGCTCTACCAGTTGACTCATTTCGCCATCGCCGGTTGTCGCTGAATACCAGCGCTAGGGCTCTGTTTCGTACAGGGCCGCATTATGCTGAGTAATGGCCGTTTTACGGACTTATTAGTCGACTCGCACGAATTAACTCGCCCGTGCCAGTTGTCCAATATGAATTTCTGGAATTGTCGATTCGCCTACAAATAAATTAATTTATTGCGAGTCACGTGTAGAACAAATTATATTATTTAAAAGTGACAATTCGCCCGATGCGGGCAAGTACATTCGTGCGAGTCGATTAATAAGCCATTTTGCGTGGGTGTGACGCATAAGTCTTTCCACCAACTTATTTTTTACACGCTTTATATTAGCTTCACTTGTATGTTTGTATGTTTGTTTGTAACCGACTCCTTATAGCGCGATTTTGACCCACTTTAAACGACCAGATTTCATTCAAACTTTGCACACCTGTCAAGGACCGATGACAATGCAATAATTTTATAAATTTGTGCCAATATCCTTGCCAGGGTTACCAGGACAGCAAAAAAACTGTCTTCGAAAACTACGCTGACATACGTCACAAACTAATTTGTGCCATTATCCTTGCCAGGGTTACCAGGATAGCAAAAAAAACTGTCTTCACACGCTTTATATTAGCTTCACTTGTATGTTTGTATGTTTGTTTGTAACCGACTCCTTATAGCGCGATTTTGACCCACTTTAAACGACCAGATTTCATTCAAACTTTGCACACCTGTCAAGGACCGATGACAATGCAATAATTTTATAAATTTGTGCCAATATCCTTGCCAGGGTTACCAGGACAGCAAAAAAACTGTCTTCGAAAACTACGCTGACATACGTCACAAACTAATTTGTGCCATTATCCTTGCCAGGGTTACCAGGATAGCAAAAAAAACTGTCTTCGAAAACTACGCTGACATACGTCACAAACCACGCTGACATACGTCTCAAAATTCGAAACACCCTAAAAAATAGAAAATAAATAATAGTTTTAAAAAACTGAAAAACATGCATCCATTGAAAACCAAACTAAAAAGTACCTACAAAATAATGGAAAAAATCGCGATATAAGGAGTCGGTTACAAACAAACATACAAATAATAGGTTGGGGAAAAGGTTTCTTCGCATTTTTTAAGAAAATTCAAAACATTTTTTAATAAAGTTTATTTACATTTAACTAAAGTATGTAGGTACCATTTTGTTCGATAACTTTTTGCCATCTTGTAGGTAGGGACATGATCGCATTGCTATAGAAATTTTGGGACTTCTGGTCAAAATACCGCGACAAATGGTTTTGGCAGTCCTCTCGTGATGATAACCTGACACTGCCTAAAGAATTCTGAAGAGACCGAAACAGGTGGAAATCTAAAGGTGCAAGGTCAGGACTATACGGCGGATGCATTAACACCTCCCAGCCAAACTCTCTTAATTTTTGTTGGGTGGCTAAAGATGTGTGAGGTCTAGCGTTATCATGATGAAAAACCACACCCCTTCTGTTGATTAATTCCGGCCGCTTTCTCTCAACTTCTTGCTTTAATCTCATCAGTTGTTCGCAGTAGAGTTCAGAATCGATGGTCCTGCCTGGTGGTAACAGCTCATAATGAATAATGCCCTTCCAATCCCACCACACACACAGCATCACCTTGTTGCGAGTTAACCCGGGTTTCGCCACAGTCTGTGAAGCCTGACCGGCCTTTGACCACGACCTTTTTCGCACGTTCTTGTCATACGTGATCCACTTTTCATCACCAGTTATCAGCTTCTTCAAAAATGGTTCGGTTTCATTACGTCGTAATAAAGAATCACAAATGAGTACACGGTTCATTAGGTTTCTTTCAGTGAGCTCGTGAGGTACCGAAATGTCGAGCTTTTTTGTGTACTTACCCAGTTTTTTTCAAATGCGCCAAAACTGTTTTGTGGTCAATTTCCAGTTCTTCAGCTACGTCGTAACTACTGGTATGCCGATCTTGCTCCACTTTTTCAAAAATGGCATCCATTTTATCCGTAATAGGGCGACCAGAGTGACGTGCATCTTTGACATCAAAATTTCCGTATTGAAAACGCTTAAACCAAATTTGTGCTACTCTCACAGACACTACACTAGGTCCATAAACATCGCAAATTTTTTTCGCGGCTTGCGTTGCATTTTTACCTTTTTTGTAGTAAAATTTTAAAATGTATCGAATTTCTTCATTAGATTCACTCATCTTGACAGTACGAAAAACAAATGAAAATCACACATTTTCCTAATTTGAATTTGGAATTATGTTCTTTAAAATTTAAACTTTCAATGATACCAAAACCACAAATAGTATAGCCAAAGAGATTTTATTACAAGTTCATACATACTATAATGCGAAAAGACTTTTTCCCCAACCTAATATACAAACATACAAGTGAAGCTAATATAAAGCGTGTAAAAAAGCGTGGGGTGCCTGATATAAATAAAAAGCACCCCACGCTTTTTTTCCATTATTTTGTACTTTTTAGTTTGGTTTTCAATGGAAGCGTGTTTTTTAGTTTTTTAAAACTATTATTTTTTTGTTTCTGTTCTTTTCCTCCGGCAAGTTTACCAACTGTTTTTAAACATGTTTTCTTTCTTTCTTCTTCTTCCACCCATGTTTTAAACAATGTTTCTTGATTTAAATAATTATTGAAAAATAATGTTATAGGTGTTTTGCAATGTAACTATTGTATCGGTAAGGTAAGGCATAAATTAGAATGCCAAAGGATTCGAATTCGCGGAAATCATATTAATTTATACTACTGCATTGAGAAACGAGTTACGTTGCAATGACTTAGTAATGGTTTAACTCCATTCAAATTTGATCGTGAATGTGTAATGTATATTAAGCATATTTGTCATTTTAAGCATGCCACTATTTAGTCATGGTCTAGAATCAAAAACCAGGAGGAAAAAGAACCTGCCAGTTTCGCTTAGTTCGAAAGAGTTACCGTGGCATTTATTTATTTATTTTTTATTTATTTATAGTTAATTAAAACGGTACAACACCAATTAAATTAATTAACATAGAAACACATAAAAGGTTGACAATAATTACAAAAGTTAAACAAATTACCTATATTAACAACTAATATGGAACAGTGGACTCCCTTGCATACTTTCTCTCACAGAACACCAGACATATACGCATCATTTTATTCCATTCATCAACAAACACATCACATTCAGGGTTGGCAGTCAGGAGGGCGTTTAGCATTTTTAAGGTGCGACAGACTGGGGATTCGGCTCTGGCTACGGTCTTAGATGGCAGTTGCGCAAAAAGGTTATGCCGGCGGCTCTGACGGTGTCCAATGTATTTATCGGGCACAAATAACCGACAGAAAAGGCTATGGAGCTCTGAGCAGTCGATACGTCCCCGTAAGATCTTACAGGCTACCGAGAGCTGATCAAGGCCTCTTCTCACCTCCAACGAGTTAAAGCCCAACGTCCCTAAAAGATAGTTGGTGGGGTACATGTATGGAAAGAAATGGTATAACCTTTGGAAGAGACATCTGAGGAAGGTTTTCTGTACTTTTTCTATCATCAAAGTTTGGGCCGCGGTGTAGGGGTGCCAAACACAAGCACTGGATTCCAGTTTGCTGCGAACCAGAGCGGTGTACAACATGTGGCATATGCAACTGAAGTAACACGGGTGGGTTTTATTCAGTAAAAGTCTAAACCCCTTCCGCTCCACCCAGAGCGGGAGACGTTATTTGCAGATTTCCGACCTAAAGGAGGAAAAGGACAAATGAAACATAACAAGTCTCACCTGCGGTAAGGACACGATAAAATTATGTATGTTCGCCTGTTTGGCCGCCACGACGACATCTTCCTGCATAGGGTTATGCGCGTGGTCTCCGTACGAGATGTTCTCGGCAATGCTATAGTCGAACAGAACAGGCTCCTGCGATACCAGCCCGAAGCTAGAGCGAGCGTCCGACAACCATAGCCCCGGCAGTGGGTAGCCATCCAAACGCTAAAAACAGAAACAAATCAAGGCGCCCCCGCATGTGGTTAGATTCCGTATGAGGTTGAATGCCAGTTACTGGACTATCGACTCTAAAGTTATGTGGGTAGATTATTATTTTGGTTGTAAAGGAATGTGAACCTCATCACTTCTTCATTAATGGTATTGACTTTATGATTCCAAAAGTTGACAGTTACAACATTCTGAATTCAAGTTTAGATGCTTCACACTAGAGTATATGACCTTCTAAGTATCATCATTATCATCATCTGCATCGGGGTCAGCTTCCAGTCTAACCCGATTCAGCTAAATACCAAAAATTTACATGAAGGGACTGCCTATCTGCCATCCACAAACCAGTTACTGAGCAACACGATACCCTTGTTAAGACTGGTTGACTGACTTTCGGGCTTCTGATGACCCGTAATTACTGTCAAAGATCCACAAATGCCAGCCGGGACCAACAGCTTAACATTCACTATGTTAAGCTGTTTGTCCCAGCTCAGAGTAAATATCATCATAATCAGTCAATCTTCATCATCATCATCATTTCAGCCGTAAGACGTCCACTGCTGGACTTAGGCCTCCCCCAATTTGGGGGGCTTTGCCATAATCGCCACGCTTGGCAGGCGGGTTGGTGATCGCAGTATGGTGGTAAAATGCATAGAGAACGCTGCTGCCCATTCTCTAGCAAGTCCCTTAGTCGCCTTTTACGACACCCACGGGAAGAAATGGGGTGGTGTTATTCTTTACGTCCGGCACCACACGGTCAATCTTCATAAATTCGTATAAAAACCAGTTACTAACGACATCTCCAATGTTGGGGTCGTAGAATCTCTGCAAGAGTTGTGTGACGGTGCTCTTGCCGCAGCCGCTGCGACCAACCAACGCGATCGTTTTGCCTCTCTCCACCTACAACTGATTACTATTAGCATTTCTATGCAAAATAGAGGAGCATAACTATCTCTAGTTGTTGCATTTCACTACCGCATGTCAATCATTGGCATTTAAACCGATATTAATGAAATTTAAAAGTCTCATGCTGCCTACTTAATTTCAAACGAGACACATACTTTGCCCGCGACTTCGTCTGCGTGACTCACAGGAACTGTGCATTTTTTCGGAATGAAATATAGCCTTTGTTACTTGGTGATAATGTGGTTCTATAGGTGAAAGATTTTTTTTTAATCCGTTCTGCAGTTTTGAGTTTATCCATTACAAACATACATACAAAAAATCAAATCTTTTCTCTTTATAATATTAGTTTACGTTATAAGTGCATGTTTTGTAAACTGATGTAAGAGTCTTACTCATCATCACTTTACCCAGTAGTGCTATTCTGTAAAATCTCACCGTGATATCTTCGGTAAAATGAGCCTCAAGTTCACTAATGACAACTCATGTCATTAGTGTCAATCTCTAGCATCGGATGGAATGACAATGGGCAAACCGGGCTGTCTGTTTCTATAAAGGTACGGAGTACCGCTGGTGATAATAGACATAAGTAACAAACAAAGTCAACTTTTGTTTACGAAACGACTGACACAACTCTGCTATAACTTTGGGAGTTGCAGTGCGTCATTAAGCTATACTATATCCCTAAACTGGAGTCTATGGACACCTGCAATACCAGAGGGCGGTACGCCTTTGTTTATTATCTACCATATAAACAATAGTGCTTAAGAGTTCGTAAAGCCTCGCATTACCTCACGCCGATTGACATCATCAAAGAGTTCAACTGAAAACGGCCTTCCGCCTCTCTACTCAGTAAGTCCTACGTACCTTCAGGTCTAAACCTCGTAGTACGCGCACGTCCGGCCTGGTCGGGTATTTGAACTGAACGTCTTCTAAGCTCGCCTCACCTGTTGATCGCTACGAAAAAAGGAAGTAATATTAAAAAAGAAACACCTATTAGTCACAAAAGTTCCGCTTGGAGTTTGCCAAAGAGGGATGGAACGCAGAATTCTTTGTGTAAAAAGACATGGCAAAATTCGACGCTGGGTTCTAAAAGCAGGTATAAAAGGCCAAGCAAGAAGGCTGTCAGGCTTTATTTTTGTGAGTTGGAAATCATCAAATGACTTCTCCTGCTCCGGCTCAAGGTGGTTTGAGCGGGTCGCATCAGCCGGATGCAGGATGACCGCTTTGACAAGTCAAATACATTCAAAATTACTTACAAAAGGCGTGATCACCGGTACGATTGGATCATATATCTGTGGTTTGGAGTTGAGCAGTTCGACTATCCTGCCAGCCGCACTTACTCCCTTCTGGAACTCTGGCGCAAACGTAAACGCGTTCTGCGCTTGACCCGACGCCATTTGCAATGATTGCGTTGTCCTGATGATACAGATTTTTTTATTAACTCCTGTCAACATTTCGCCATTATATTGTGAGAGTTACAACAAGAAATGTTTATGCTACCCTCTGGTAGCAAAAAAACATCTGTAGTATTATAAAGAACTCCCACGAAGAGCTTTTGGTGCTTGGAACTCCTATGCGGCCATATACGAGAACAGAACGATCATAAATTGCTTCTGAACAACAGAAGACTATCATCAGTGGATGGGTAGATCCATAACTATAGCAGAAAATGGACTGTCACGACTTACGCCATCTACATTGCCTTGGCGAATAACATTTTTGGTTCCCTATTAACTCTATAACCTTATTGACTAGGACTCTGAGTCCGGATTCCGAGTAGGAGTTCCGTGTGGTGTCGGACGTAAATAATAGCACCATCTCATTTTTTCCCATGGATGCCGTAATACGCGACTAAGGGACTTACTAGAGAATGCGCAGCAGCGTTTTCTATTCATTTTATCGCCATACTGCGATCGCCAACCCGTCTGCCAAGCGTGGCGATTATGGCAAACCCTCCCAAATTGGGGGAGGCTAATGTCCAGCAGTGGAGATCTTTCGGCCGAAATGATGACTAGTACTCACACTAAGATATCCTCGTAGCGGACGCCTTCTGCCACAATGAGTTGGCCACCATAAGTCAGTGCACTGGCATTGATGAAGTTGAAGATGGAGCGTGAGAGTCCGTTGACGAGACCACGGCAGTGCGCGGCCCTCTTGGCGCCCCGGAGTGCCGGCGCCAGCTGCCGCACGTACTCACGGACAAACATCTGCTCCCGGCCCAAGCACACCACTGTGCGCATATTGGACACTGCCTCTATCGCTATCTGACGAACATCATTGTCTGTTAGCTCTACCTAATTATCTCTTTTTATCACTACATAGTGGAGGGCATCAAAAGCAAAAACTTATGGGAATCATGCTTAACTAAAGGTCGATAGTGGAACTACCTGTCTATCAACTCAGCCTAGTACAGTTCACTGCTGGAAATAGGTCCGTCTCAAGCAGCGCCACAACACCCAGAGGAGCAATTCTACTAAAAACTCTAGATCAACCTGCCAAAAACTCTACTGAGTTTTTGGCAGGTTGATCTAGAGTTTCAAGTTAGTGTATATTTTTGACAAGATTTTGGCCTTAATTAGTCGCTGAGATGAGATTGCGACTAGATTTCAAAGGTTTCTAATTAAGTACGAGAATTGCCAACAGCATCTAATCTGTCTCTTTATCTTTAAATAGATGTCTAGTATATACGCATACGTAAGTTATCAAGGCACCTTAGTACTATTTTCTAACGCGATGGCGTTTCCAAAAGATTCTTGTTTGGTGGCCTTAATCTGCTGGTAGACTACGAAGATGATGAGTGGTAGGAAGGAGAGCGCGACCAGTCCCACGCGGTACTCGAAGACCATGGCCAGTACCAGTGCCAGGCCGACGGAGCCGAACCCTTGCAAGCATATTCCTATCCGCTGACCCGTGGCCTGGGGACGATACACAATTACATTAGAACGAAAACTGAAATATATAAACTCAGAGTTTATCGTCTCAGACTGAGTATAATTAACTGGCATCGTCTAAACATCACGTACAAATTGTTTTGTAAAGTTGTTAAGTTAGCTGCCGTTCAAAACTGGTAATAAATAAAAAACACGTATGTAGTTGTAGGTACAATAAAACTGCACAAACCTACAGTAAAATAGGGAAGATGCAAATATAATATTTATGAAAATTTTATGATTTAAATGTTAAAAAAGTATAAAAGAAGGGCCACTGCCATGTTTTTATTGTACATAATGTTGATTTTTAACAATAATTACTTATTAAAATTACTTGAAACGAAACGTATTTCAAAACACCAATCAGCGTTTAGTGACGTCACTCCCGTTACGACGACTTGTTGAGGTTATGGTTGTAAAAGTGAATATTATTTTATGGGATTATCAAAGCAGACTCCAGGAATTTATTGACCAAGAGTTAGTGTTGACATGAGATCTTTTTTCAGAAAAAGGTTTCCTCCAGACATTTTAAACTTTTACCAATTATCGACGTCGATCTCAAACTGTAAAATTAAAAATCTACTATAGACAAGTTTTGTAAGTATTAGGTAGGTAACTAACGTGTTTTTACGTACAAGCAGATTAACTAAGCATACTCGTATAACAAGTATATTCGCCTTAAGACGTATAACACACACGACATATAACAAGTATATTCGCCTTATGACTTACGTCAAAGTGTTCTTCATAGCATCAAATAGTGGTCTTTGGAGAATAATTGTCATTTCTTTTTGCAGCTTGATATCACTTTTTTCTCAATTTTGGGTCAGAACGTCTAGTCAAAAACAATTTATTTCGAAACTTTGTTGAAGTATACACGGACTCACTGGCTGGATTATTAGTGGTATTGTTATGATCACCTGATGTTAACGGATAGTCCATTTTAAATTTTACCAAAAAAATATCTCAAAAGTCGAAAAAATATGCAAAAGTATGAAAGCCGACGAACAAATACAATCAGTGACAGACAAGAATGACGTCATCGGAACTATAGGTCCGTTTTCGCGGGAAAATTTAAACTGTCAATTTAAAACCGCATTTTTTCCGATAAATTACAATGTTTTAATTTTTTAATATATTTGTGGTCTATTCTACATGGAATTCTTTAAAGTGAAAACAAAAATAAAAATATTGCATGTTCCCTATTGTGTACAATTCTGACATGACAATTTTCTATCATTGAATAGTGAGCGAACGACAATTAAAAAAGAATCTTGAGAAGACACTCAATAAAATATTTGGCTGCACAAATACGGGTATTGAACCAACTGTACAAAGACATGCAACTCTTATTTATTAATTAATTTTTTTTCATGCAATTATTTAATATCATTTTATGAAAATGGCAAGTGTGTAAACGACCAGTGCACAAGGAAAGCGCAGCGTGGATAGGCCACGCTGGGCATTCTGTTGCGCGGTTGTAACTTTTAAGCCACATCCACCTTGTGGTCGGGCCCTAACACTGTTGTTCTCGTATACTCACGTCTGGGTCTTATTAGAAGGCTGAAAGTCACCCAAAGGGCGATGGAGAGGGCTATGCTTGGAGTAACCCTACGGGATCGAATCAGAAATGAAGAAACCCGTAGACCGACATAACCCGAAGAATTGCTAAACTGAAGTGGCAGTGGGCAGGGCACATTGCTCGCAGAACAGATGGCCGTTGGGGCCGAAAGGTTCTAGAGCAGCGACCGCGTACCGGAAGACGTGGAGTTGGAAGGCCTCGCACAAGGTGGACTGATGACCTTGTGAAGTCTGCAGGAATCCGCTGGATGCAGGAAGCACAAAACCGGTCGAAGTGGCGGAGCTTGGGGAAGGCCTAAGTCCAGCAGTGGACGTCTTTCGGCTGAAATGATGAATGATGAAGATGATACTCACGCCTTGTACATAAGCGGCTTCAGAAGACAGCTTGGCACACAGGGCGCCGGTGGAGTTGCTTCTCTCGTCGAAGAACCCCACATGCTGCTGCAGCAAGTGCTCGAACATTCGAGTCCGAAGTCTCTCGGTCATATGCGCGCCGGCCACTCCGAATGATAGCGCCTTCAGGATTCATGTAAACGGGAAACAATCTGTACATCCTCGTGGAGCTGGGACTTATTACTTTGCAATTCAACGTGTTTTGATTCAATTGAAAAACTAATTTCATGAAAAAGTCAATTGAATTAAATGAATTTAGAGGATTGTATTGAATTTTAGTGATTATATAATTCTATATTTATCGCAACCGGCGTGCGTGTATGACTGTACATGTTATTCCTTTTTCCCCGAAATCTTAATTTTCTATATTTTTGTAAAACTGTGGCTGTAAGAAGTGTAACTGGGTCAGTAACATAGTCGTAACTATCTGAATGGCACCTCCTGACCCGCAGTCCCGGTGCAAATATGCCAATTCATTAAAAAACCATTATTAAAATTTTATTAATGTTTAAAGACTAAAACATAAAAAAACAATAACCGATCAATTACTCGAAAATGAGGCTAACGTGTTAGAAAATATAAATATAATGATATGTTAGTAGTCGAAAACGAAAGGAGTGTGTAAGAATCGTAGCAGGTGGCGTTCTGTAGTTTCTGACTGCCCCCATTGGAAAATTGCGTGAGTTTATGTATGTATGTATGTGTAATTCTATAAAGCCATTTTGTTACGGTCACGAATTATATTTTGTTCAACATATATCTCCTCCTAGCTAGACACCGACAGGCAAATTGCAAAAAAACGTAGGAAAATTTGGATTTCGTGGACTCCCACCCTTAAATAAAACTAATCAATATTCTGAATCGTAGATAACGAAAGTTTACAATTTGGTTATCGTGGTCGTAAACATTTGCTTTCGGTTCAAAAGCTCGCAAACATGAAGCGAATGCTTGAGGTTTGGACACACGCAAATTACCCACCTACTGACTATACGCGCCATTATGAATACAAAGATAGTAGAAATTATTGTTTAAACACATTAAGTGCTCGTATGCGCATTTGTGGCTATAAACTACTAATTACTACATGCTTGCAAAATCGGACTATTCTGTAAGAAGTTATGCATTACAATCAATGAGTGAACAATCAATCATCCCCTGTTTTCCTACCCTTAGGGTTGGAATTTTCTTTCCAAATTTACAAACGACCACTTTTGGGATATACCTTTTCCAATAAAAAAAGAATGATCGAAATCGGTTCACTCTGTAAAAAGTAATGCGGCGCGGTCCGAGGGGGGGGACCTAGTGGTCATGACCCCCCCCCCCCCCCCCAAAGTCAGTCATGATGTTGAGACCCTAAATGATTTGCCTGTCTTACTAACTAAAATTGTTCTCACTTGAGCCACGGAGACTCCGATGGACATTTGTAAAAATAAAATTTAGAATATAAGCAAGCAAGAGCAAAGGGACTGCCGGCAGAATCAACAAATTCTAGTAGGTATCAAAAAATCAAAGATATCAAATTTGTAAATTAAACCACCCAACCTATAAGATCTTCTCCTACCAAATATCGCTCAACACGCCTTTTTTAGAAGTTTTTATTTAAAAAGCTTGATGATGATATACTAGATTTTGCCAGCGATTTCGACCTCATGGAGGTTTGTGTTAATCTAGGTTATAAATTCTGTTTGCCAAATTTCATCCGTACCCGTTCAGTAGTTTTTGCGCAAGAGAGTTACAATGGTCCATACATCCTCACAAACTTTCACATTTACAATATTAGTAGGGTAAAATCTAGAAAGTAAAATCGAATGCATCCCACTCGTACGTAGGGTTAGGAAGGCTAAGGTTAAGGCCAGGATTTTTTGGCACCCTACCTGGTGCTTAAATTTATCAGGCTCACTTCGGTCTCTCTTGCATTCTACATTCTCTTAAAACGTGAGCTTTCCTTTTGGAACGATCAAAGAAAATCTAACCTATCGGCATAGCATGTCGAAAAAATTAAATAATAGGTTGGGGAAAAAGTTTCTTCGCATTTTTTAAGAAAATTCAAAACATTTTTAATAAAGTTTATTTACATTTAACTAAAGTATGTAGGTACCATTTTTTTCGATAACTTTTTGCCATCTTGTAGGTAGGGACATGATCCCATTGCTATAGAAATTTTGGGACTTCTGGTCAAAATACCGCGACAAGTGGTTTTGGCAGTCCTCTCGTGATGTTAACCTGACACTGCCTAAAGAATTCTGAAGAGACCGAAACAGGTGGAAATCTGAAGGTGCAAGGTCAGGACTATACGGCGGATGCATTTACACCTCCCAGCCAAGCTCTCTTAATTTTTGTTGGGTGGCTAAAGATGTGTGAGGTCTAGCGTTATCATGATGAAAAACCACACCCCTTCTGTTGATTAATTCCGGCCGCTTTCTCTCAACTTCTTGCTTTAATCTCATCAGTTGTTCGCAGTAGAGTTCAGAATCGATGGTCCTGCCTGGTGGTAACAGCTCATAATGAATAATGCCCTTCCAATCCCACCACACACACAGCATCACCTTGTTGCGAGTTAACCCGGGTTTCGCCACAGTCTGTGAAGCCTGACCGGCCTTTGACCACGACCTTTTTCGCACGTTCTTGTCATACGTGATCCACTTTTCATCACCAGTTATCAGCTTCTTCAAAAATGGTTCGGTTTCATTACGTCGTAATAAAGAATCACAAATGAGTACACGGTTCATTATGTTTCTTTCAGTGAGCTCGTGAGGTACCCAAATGTCGAGCTTTTTTGTGTACCCAGTTTTTTTCAAATGCGCCAAAACTGTTTTGTGGTCAATTTCCAGTTCTTCAGCTACGTCGTAACTACTGGTAAGCCGATCTTGCTCCACTTTTACAAAAATGGCAACCATTTTATCCGTAATAGGGCGACCAGAGCGACGTGCATCTTTGACATCAAAATTTCCGGATTGAAAACGCTTAAACCAAATTTGTGCTACTCTCACAGACACTACACTAGGTCCATAAACATCGCAAATTTTTTTCGCGGCTTGCGTTGCATTTTTACCTTTTTTGTAGTAAAATTTTAAAATGTATCGAATTTCTTCATTAGATTCACTCATCTTGACGGTACGAAAAACAAATGAAAATCACACATTTTCCTAATTTGAATTTGGAATTATGTTCTTTAAAATTTAAACTTTCAATGATGCCAAAACCAGCCAGATACAAATAGTATAGCCAAAGAGATTTTATTACAAGTTCATACATACTATAATGCGATAAGACTTTTTCCCCAACCTAATATTTATAATAAAATTTTCGAGCTCGCTTCGCTCGCTCTTGCATTAATAATTCTCATAGTTACCTGGGCTTTCCTGGCATAAATCGAAAATATAACTCCTATTTCTGTTTGAAAATATAAAACAAATCCGAACCTAACCAGGCAAGCTGTTAAAATTTTCGAGCTCGCTTCGCTCGCTCTTGCTATCATAATTTTTAGAGTTACCTGGGCTTTCCTGGCATAAATCGAAAATGTAACTTAGGAGTTACATTTTCGATTTCTGTTTGAAAATATAAAACAAATCCAAACCTAACCAGGCAAACTCTTAAAATTTTCGAGCTCGCTTCGCTCGCTCTTGTATTCATAATTCTCATAGTTACCTGCGCTTTCCTGGATTAAATCGACAATGTAACTCCTATACATCTTGAAAATATAAATAAAACTAAACCTAAACCACGCGTGTTGTTAAAATTTTCGAGCTCGCTTCGCTTGCTCTCCTCGTCCTACGTAACGTATTAATTTGCTATTCCGTTTTAATTGCCTACTACTTATCAAATAGTGCTGTGAGTGTGACCAATTTCCCAGCATTGTTAAGCCCCTCTCCCCCTTGTAAAATCTGCGTCACTGAATATAATGTGGAGTAATGTGGAGCTGGAGATGTACATGAACATATACATATCAACACGCCTTTAATTCCCGTATACCCATATTTTGCCAGTAATGTTTAAGTCCTATGTCACATAAGGCGAGCCTTCTGCCATCAACCGGGCACATATCTAGACTCCAGGCTGCTTCTGAAAAATTTCTGATGGAAAAACCCAATAATACTACCTGACCTGGGAATCAAACCCGGGAAATCGAAAGATCGGATCCTCATGCTCATCAGTAGCGCTTGCGACTAATTGACCAACGAGGAGATATACTTCCTAAAAATATTCTTCAGTACTCATGGTGACCCCCCCCAAAATCTTAGGCTGCGACCGCGCCTGGTGGTAATACATTAAAAAAAATACGCGTCGACTTGAGAACAAAACCTCCGTTTTATTTCGTCGACTAAAAAATATATCGTGACTTAATTGCAATTATGACCCGTTTCGTGCAAATATGTTAATCGGGGTATGGTTGGTTTATCACTTACCGAATCACGTCAATATAAATATTATCTGTGATTTTTTTTATTTTTTTTGTAGATAACATGCAATTTCCCTTTGCAATTTGACTTGAATTCCATTTTGTAAAATTCAAAATGACAGCATATCAACATGGCGATAAAGACTTTTATTTATTTAATGAATAAAGACGATAAATAAACTCACTTCTATTAAATTCGAGGTGCCCATGATTAATCCAATAAATATGCACACTATGGATACTTTCTCCACTTTCTCCATTAACTTATTTGGGTCAGGATCTGACATGGACTGAAAGAAATACCGAAGAATCCAGTTAAACATTTTGCAATCTAATTTTATATAGCAGGAGGTAACAGTGAACAAACAAGTAAAAGAAAACCATAATGTTTTAACTGGTGCAACAGCAATCAGGAAACTATTTCCTGCTTTGTACAGATAGACAAGCTGTTGAATGCTTCTGTAATACAATAAAATACTTCAAATTAAATAAAAACTAAACTAAACCATGTCCCGGTTTAGTTTAGCTTTTTTATTTAAATTTTAACCCCCGACACAAAAAAACAGGGGTGTTATAAGTTTGACCGCTATGTGTATCTGTGGAACCGTAGCTCTTAAACGGATGAACCGATTTGGATGCTGTTTTTTCTATTTAAAGGAAGGCTTTCTAGCGGTGGTTCTTAGATACGTTTTTATCAAAATCGGTTCAGCCGTTTCGACACGACGCAGCGACGATCCTTTGATCAAAATATTACCTAACATTTCTTATTAAATTTAAAGGGCCAATGCTCATATATTTTTTACTCTTTAGAGATTCCTGATTTGGTCGGGTTTAAAAAAAAAATTAAACATTTATGAAAGACATGTAGGTGTTAGTCACGTTGCCATACAAGGCATATAACTGAAATTTACCATGTGCCTCGCAAACTAGGAACAGTAGCAGCATATCTTGCCAGGATTAGGTATGGTTCATTCCTAGGATGAGCCAGTTCACAAAATGCTCTACTACTGCTAGCTATTTACTAAAAAAATCATAATAAAGAATCCGTGAAAGTTCTGTGTGGTGCCAGACGTAATACGACGTGCCAGACGTACGTTTAATTGACGTGTAAAAGTGTTTTTACAAACCTACTTACAGAAATAAAATCATTTATCATTTATAAAGAATAGCACCATCCCATTTCTTCCCGTGGGTGTCGTAAGTGGCGACTAAGGGAATTACTAGAAAATGGGCAGCAGCGTTCTCTATGCATTTTACCACCATACTGCGATCGCTAACCCGCCTGCCAAGCGTGGCGATTATGGCAAATCCTCCCGAATTGGGGGAGGCCTATGTCCAACAATGGACGTCTTTTGGCGGAAATGATGATAATGATAAAAAAGTCACGCACACCGAACAAATCCCCGAAGACGACAATGAAGATCGGCATAGAGAAGCCAATAATGATGGAGCACAGCGTCCCTACCGCCAACCACTTCCATTCTTTAGACTTCATGGCGAGTACACGCCAACAGGACAGGTGCGGCACTTTGGGTCGATTTTCGTTTTCCGAAGGCTTGAAAATATTAACAATATTAACATTTGCATCCGTATTTAAAGCTAATTCTGTTTAATTTGTGTCTAATATCGTATGACCTACGATTGGGGGGATATTCATTAATTACCAAAGCGAGATTTGACTATAGATTAATTTTACAGATCAGATAATTATAGTATACTAGTTTTTGCCAGCGGCTTCGCCCGCCTGGAGATCGGAAATTATCCCGCAGGAGCATAGTACCGGGATAAAAAGTACCTTATGTGTTACTCCAGGTTATAAACTACCTGTGTGCCAAATTTCATCTAAATCGGGTCAGTAGTTTTTACGTGAAAGAGGAACAAACATCCATACATACAAACTTTCGCGTTTATAATATTAGTAGGAATATAGTACCTAGGATTCAGTGTCAAAAACAAGTTTTGTTTTGGGCGAGAACTAAAATAAGCATAGATAGAGTTGAGTATTAAATAATTTTTCAACACACTTGTAAAGTGACTCGTATGGCAACGCATATAGATTCATAATTTAGCTTATTATAAACTCGTGTTATTTGCTTTACATTACCACACTAGTGTTTGCTACTTTTTTTCAATCTTCGCAAAGACATGTCGTGTACAATAATTGCTGTTTAGCGGTTTTACCAGTGCCTTATTAAGTTATTAGTGTATCATAGGCGCGGCGCGAGGAACAAACAAAACCAGCGCGTTTTTTTGTGTGGTTAATTATTATGCAAAATGTCGACTTCACCTAGAGAAGAAGAACAATAAAAAATACATCTCTGTTTCCTCGCAAGTGTGTTGAAAAACTTCGTATGACACGCATCATTACGCACTTGTTTCATAAAGTACTAGATATTATATAACAGTATACCTACCGCAGCCGACACCTCAGTACCGTCGTAGGCTGATACTTTAGACTCGTTCCTGTCAATCGCATGATCTATATAACAAAAGAATCATCAAATTATTGCGCCACTTATAGGAAGAGTAAAGCGATATGACGAAAAAGATACACTATAGTCTGTGCCAGAAGTGAGAAAAACAAAAGTCATTGACACCTGCCTACCAATGTATTCAAATTACCGTTTTGACCGTGTTAGCGACACTTTTTTCGTATCGTTTTGAAATTTTTAAATACATTGGAAGGCGGGTGTCAATGACTTTTTTTCACATCTGGCACAGGTTTTACATACAAATTTGAGGAAGAATCTGACCAATAACGGTGGAATGACTCTTCCAAACTTTTTAAAGCTGACGTTGCTCATTAAATGCCATAGAAGACATCCGTAAATTACTCGAATTACATATTTCCATAGCCTAGACATGATGCAGGAAAAGTATCCAGTTTACGGCTGACGACGTTCTTTAGAAGACTTCACGCTAAAGCTCGATATACAGTATCAGCTCCAAAACACATAAGACCAAGGAACCACACCTTCTCTGACCTCAATATTCTCGGGCTCCTGTAACACCACCATGTCGTAGTAATGTCCCTTGTGGGCCATGAGCTCGTCGTGAGTTCCCGTCTCCACCACCTCGCCGCCATCCATGACGTAGATGAAGCCCACCTTCCTGATGGTGGATAGTCGGTGAGCCACCACCACCGTCGTGCGGCCCTCCGCTGCCTGAGAGTTTATGGATGGTAAAATTACAACAGCCAAACAAATAATATTTTTATATACCAACCAATTCAAATTTTGCCGAAGTCTCATGATCTCACGTAACTTTAAACTTGTTTCTTTTGTTTGATTGGCAACTCTCGCTGTTTTTTTTTTTTGTGGGAAATCTTCAAATGACGTCTCCCGCTTTTGGGTGGAGCGAAACGGTGTCAGATTTTTACTGACTAAAACAAACCCGTATTCCTTCAGTTGCCCATGTGCCAGGGTTACCGTATCTCTTTCGAACAAATCTCGCGACCCTGGCAGGCATCGGTCCTAGCAGGCCCCTTCAGAACTTTAAGTGTTGAGCCGAGCAGTGAGAATGCAACAGAATGTATCTCAGTGCATCGAAAATGAGCTAAGAAATGTTACATTAACCATGGATTTGAATATAACATAATTTTAAAATTTGAACACTGTACCTAAACAATTGAAGGGTTAAGTGGACAAAGGTGTTAGCGGACAAAATCAAAAAATCCGACTTTTTTGTGTTAACACATTTGCAAATCTGAAATATATACTTGATTGACAGTTAACACCTTTGCTAGCGTCTGTAACTATGTAACGAATTTTATTATTGGTGTGTTTTAAATCCATGAATCAATTTATCATCAGTTAAAACCTATGTTCATGCATACAAGTCGAATTTTTTGATTACATACAAGTCGAATTTTTTGATTTTGTCAGATAACACCTTTGTCCACTTATCCCTTCAATTGTTGTTGGGCCATAAAACATAAATAATTAAATAAACAGCACCTTTTAATAAACTGACCTTATCCAGTGCGAGTTGCACTTTAGCTTCAGATGCGGTATCCAGCGCGCTGGTGGCTTCATCCAGCAGTAGAAGGCGAGGTTGGCGGACAAGCGCACGCGCAATCGCGATGCGCTGCTTCTGACCACCCGACAACGACGTGCCTCGCTCGCCTACCAGCGTATCATACCCCTAAGGTTTACGTCGTAATAATAAGTATGTAATGTTCTTTTTTGTCTGTGGCCTCACTGTTATGTGAAACGCCACTTGAAATGTATTAGAAAACAAAATGGCGACCTTAGTTATGATTTTGACCACGCACTAAAATAACATTCTAGCGCTATAGGTAAAATATTGTGAGCAACCTTCACGCTTTACTATGTCTTCAAATTTTGTCTTCACATTTTTCCTTTTAAAAACCTGACGCAAGTGAACAGAACCAAAAGTGCCCAATGCAATGAGATCTCCGGTAGATTTCGCCCCAGTCACTTGCCAAGCACGTCCAGAGGGCGCTAAGTCTAGAAAATTACGTGTCCTACGCTAGGAATTGGTCAAATTGGGTTCGGCTGATGGAAAATATTTTAACCCGCAAGAAATATTGTGAAAGTATGTGAGATGACTTTGAGCCTAGGTCTTTGGGGAAATTAGACTCATCCTCATCAACATTGGCAGTTTTCTCCAGCTGCTACTGAGTATAGGCTTCTTTCTTCCCGTTTGTGCAAAACTACCGTGGTATGTGCGAGTCTCTACCAGGTCTAATCCGTGGTCTTCTAAAGGTCAAAAGTGGAGATTGTTTAAAAAAAAAATATAACTTTATACCTTAGGCATTTTAATGATAAACAGGTGTGCGTTGGCCTGCTCAGCCGCGGCTTGTATCTCCTCATCAGTAGCATCCTCGCGACCAAAGCGGATGTTCTCCCGCACCGTGTTGTTGAACAGCACGGGCTCTTGGCGCACCAGACC
Source organism: Aporophyla nigra (assembly GCA_947507805.1). Lineage (NCBI taxonomy): Eukaryota > Metazoa > Arthropoda > Insecta > Lepidoptera > Noctuidae > Aporophyla > Aporophyla nigra. Next base: position 8,491,256 of record OX382305.1, read on the forward strand.
GATCTGCGACCGCAGCCATCGGACTGACAGGTCACGCACGTCTATTTGGTCCAGACACACCTAGTTCGTGCGAAGACTGCTAGTTTTATTTATACAAATGATATATTTCTATACATTTAATATGTATCAGTATAGAATTCTAACGAGAGATCATCATCATTTCGGCCGAAAAACTTCCACTGCTGTACATAGGCCTCCCCCAATTTGAGGAGGTTTGCCATAATTGGCACGCTTGGCAGGAGGGTTAGAAACCGCAGTATGGTGGTAAAATGGCTAAAATGCATAGAGAACGCTGCTGCCCATTCTCTAGTAAGTCGCTTAGTCGCCTCTTACGACACCCACGGGAGAAATGAGGTGAAGTTATTCTTTACGTCCGGTAGGACACGGCACAAGAGATATCGGGGCTCTAAAACATATAAAAAAATAATTCGGCTACCAAATTAGCTTTCTATGCTAACTTTGACAAACATGAGCTTTGGTTACCGCCGAAATCATCTCAAATAGGTAGTACAGAAACAAATAGTTATCATCATCTGGGGTCGACATAACATATATTTTTCTTCCATTCTTCTCTGTAAGTTATCATCTCGCCAAAAAACCCCTTTGTATCAAAAAAACAATGGATGCACTGCGTCCATCACAGCCCATCCATCGTTTTGTCTACAGGTAAAGTATCCTATCTAAATACCTACTCACACAGCCACTGACGACATCGTAATATCGGGATATGAGTTGTATGATAGTGGATTTGCCGCATCCCGAGTGCCCAACAAGAGCGACGGACTGTCCACGTTTCACTGTCAAACTTACGCCTTTTAACACCTGTAAAAAAAGTGGAATTAGCTGATTATATCTCATTCTCCACACAATACTGCTACGAAATCTATACTAATATTATAAAGCTGAAGAGTTTGTTTGTTTGAACGCGCTAATCTCAGGAACTACTGGTCCGAATTGAAAAATTCAGAATTCGAGGAAGGCTAGGCTATATAACATCACGCTACAACCTAGAGGAGCGGAGCAGTAATGAAAAATGTTGCAAAAACGGGGAAAATCACACGGGTAGGCGATTCGACGCGACGGGAAGGGCCCGGAACAAAAAATTTTACGCGGACGAAGTCGCGGGCAGAAGCTAGTTCATCATAAAAAAGCAATAAGAACGTAATAGTGAAAATTCTACATCTACATCATTATCATCTGCCAAACCTTTTACCAACTAGATTGGGGTCGGCTTCCAGTCTAACCGGATGCAAAGGCTTGAGTATGCCAGATGGGTGGGAAGAGGAAATTCTCAATAATATAAAGAAACGTTTAGTTTAGCAATTTGTTGTAGTAAAAAATTCATATTCATATCTTTATTTGATTATTTTTATTTTATTTTTATTTTTATTTTATTTATTAGGGACAAAAAACAGTTACATGCTAAGAGCAATACAATACATCCATAACCTAGAATTACAAACATGTAACCCACACCATTGTCCACATATTAATAAAAAGAATAATAAGAAGTGAAAGACAAAATGTATACAAAGAAAAATATGCGTGTGATAGCTATAACATAAATTAATTTAAACTAGCCTCCATTAATATTACTATTATTACACCATTTTAGTCAGTATATCTATAGCCTTTTTCTTGAAAACTTGGTTTGAGAGATCGAATATGTCCAATTCCATAAAGTTATTGTTGTATGCCTCTACAAGGCGACGTAGGGGCGCACGTTCCCCAGCGTTGGTTTTGCACATGTCTGTGTGGAACAGTCGAGGCACGCGCACCCCCCGTTGGATAACAGTTCTAGGCACTATGTAACGTAATTTATTCACTAGGTGAGAACAATCGAATCTATTGTTACATAAGCCATGCAGTGTCATTACGCCCAGAAGCAATCGCCTGGACTTCAAACTAAGAATGCCGTAACGATCCAGTAACTGCACGTAGTGAACTTTTGATTGATGGCATCTATAGTTCATGGATCGTAGAAACTTTTTTTGTACCATTTCTATTCGTGAGCAGTATTTTTCATAGAAAGGGTTCCAGATCTGGATAGCGTATTCCAATTGGGACCGTATCAAAGTCTTGTATAGTAATAAATATGTAGAGGGCCGCACAAAGTCACCTGATGATCTCATGACGAAACCATACATCCGAAATGCTTTATTTACTACATTATCGACGTGTATGTCAAAGTGTAAACATGAATCTAGTGTAACGCCCAAGTCACGAACTGAAGTAGCACAATCTAAGCGTGTGTTGTTAATACAGTAATTAAACCTAATTTTATTTCTATTTTTGGTGAATGAGATGGTATGACATTTGGGAAGGCTTAAAAAGAGCTTGTTTTTTCCACAGTAAGCATGAAGCCTGTCGAGATCGTCTTGCAGAAGTTTGCAATCTTGAATGTTTTTACAAGTTCGATAGATTTTAATATCATCTGCGTACATTAAGAAGTTAGAATTCACAAAACAGTTATTAATATCGTTAATAAATATAATAAAAAGGAGAGGGCCTAAAATGGATCCCTGTGGGACTCCTGACTTAACAATAATAGGGTCAGATTCGTAACCATTAATTACAATTTTTTGTGTTCGATTATAAATATATGAAACAAACCATCGAAGTAAATTACCACGTATCCCATTGAAAGCAATTTTTTCCAAGAGCAATGTATGATCCACCTTATCAAAAGCCTTCTGTAAGTCGGTGTAAACAGCATCCACTTGAATTCTTTGGTCCATTTTTTCAAATAAATAATTGGTAAATTCTAGTAAATTAGTGGTGGTTGAACGACGTTGGACAAAACCGTGTTGCTCGGGTAAAATGAGCTGATGAATGTGGGGATATATGGCACCATGTACAAGACTCTCAAAAACCTTAGACAAAGTAGAAAGGATTGAAATGGGGCGATAATTCTCCACATTGTTTTTGTCGCCAGACTTATAAACAGGAGTTATGAATGCACGCTTCCAAATTGCGGGGAAAGAACCCTCATGCAAACATTTATTAAAAATTATACGTAATGGGTTACACAAGCTATCACAAGTCCTTATGAAGAAGCTGGGTGGTAAGCCATCAGGTCCCGCACCTTTAGAGGAATCTAGTGATTTTAATGTCGTTTGTACAAGTTCTGTGGATAGATAAATATCGGTTATGCAAGGCGAGTTATTTGCGTAGTTATTAGACGGTTGCCAATTGACAGGATCCAAAGTAGAAGGTTCGTAGACGGAAGAAAAGAAGGCTGAGAATAGATTACAAATGTCTATGGGATCATCTGTAGAGACATTACCGAGATACATACTGGCCGGATAGTTGGCTTTACCTTTTTTAGACGAGACGTAGGACCAGAAATGCTTTATATTTTTAGGAATGCTATCTTCAACCGAATTAATGTAATTCCGAAAGCACCGCAAAGACTCTCTGTGGAAAAGCTCGCGATAGTTAGAAAATCTTAAGTAGTCCGATTGATTTCTGTACTTCTTCCATTTTATCCAAGCACGTTCTTTCGTCTTGAAGATTCGTATGAGAGAGGGATTATCAGCCAATATATTTATAGTATATCTTTTATTCAAATTCATACTTTCTGTATTTACACCCCTGTTCTCTGTTGGTGCTAGAAATACGTCGTAGTGAACATGTATAGTACTAACAGGCACATCAGGTCTAGACGGATACTGGAACACCACATTCTTCAACTCAATGGCTCCTTCTGCCTTAGCCGGTATAAACCCGCGGTCCAGCAGGGGGTTGATAGTAGGCACGTTTTGAAGGAGGTTGAATATCTGCGCCCCAGCGCCTCGGGCTAGGCCAAATGATCGCACCAGAGAACCCACTATACCGAAGTTACCTAGAGCCGTCATTATACCAAAGAATACCTGAAAAAATCCGTGTTTTATTCAGTTTCTTGTCAACTACATATCGTAGACTACATACCGTACACTACATACCATACATAAATTGGAAAGCGCAAGTCGATGATATATCTAAAAGAATAAATAAATTCGTATACGCACTGCGAAAGATTAAAAATATAACAAACATTAAAACTGCTATCACTACCTATCATGCTTACGTAGAATCATTAATACGCTATGGGTTCATAATGTGGGGTAATAGGGGTCCGTGGCTTACGCCCCCAGTGGTGGACGCACCCGTGGCGGACGCACCCGATTCGATTATTTTAATTTAAAGCAATTTTTGACCAAATGTACTGTCAGGCGCAAAAATGTTTTACTAACACAATAAATTATTGATTGTGAGTATATGTATAATATTAAATCATAGTTATATTTATAAAATTGAAATGCTTACCTATATATTGGATGTATGTTTTGAAAAGTCAGTCTCAGTTATTTTTCATTATTTATTTATGTAGGTATTTCAATAAGAACTCTAGTAAAAAAAAAAATGTATATGAATTACAGTTTTCATCACATTTAATCAAGAGAATCATTTAACCTCATTATAATAATCAGTCTCCAACGTAATAAATTATGACACTGATTTTAAATAATCAGTCTTAAAAATTACTGCAGAGTAACTAACTTTTTATATAGAGAAATGTTCTTTTCATCTTTGTAACAATAATAATTAAACATAATCAACTGGACACTCAAGTTTATGTCCGTTTATCATTTGAACGTTGTCACTTTCATTATTCAATTTAACTGCACCACCAATACTGGTCATGCCTTTTATTCACACACAGCCATACACTAGAGTTTTGATATTTTTTTAAGAATATTATTCGCAAATTCAGCGTGCAACAGTGTTTTTCCGCCAAGTCTATTTTAACCATATTATAATTATTTCCTTCGACCTTCGCTCGTCATTGTGAGATGACACACTAAACTTTCTTATCAGTTGCATATTGCAATATTCAATAACTTGACTGTTGTGTGAAAGAGACGGACATAATATCTATTTATACTTTCTTTTTTTTTGTTAGCCTGCACTATCCCACTCACTATATCACTTCTTCCAAATATCGCGAAGTCGCGCGTCCTCCTGCCAGTTTTGACAGAACCTATCCAGCTCGTCCCGCCATGTCCTACGTGGTCTGCCGCGACCACACCTCACTGTCTCAGGAAACCAGTTCTGTGCTACTTGCACCCACAGTTTGGCAAACATGTCTTGCCTAGTCCCATTTAAGTTTGGCAGCCTTTTGCGCTTATTGTTTTCAATTTTGTGGACAAAAAGACGGACTTTTTAGGGTTCCGTTGCCAAATGGCAAAAAACGGAACCCTTATAGATTCGTCATGTCTGTCTGTCTGTCTGTCTATCCGAGTATGTCACAGCCATTTTTTTCCGAAACTATAAGATCTATGCTGTTGAAACTTGGTAAGTAGATGTATTCTGTAAACCGCATTAAGATTTTCACACAAAAATAGAAAAAAAAAACAATAATATTTGGAGTTCCCCATACATAGAACTAAAACTCAAAAAAAAAATACATCAAACCCATACGTGTGGGGTATCTATGGATCGGTCTTCAAAAATGATATTGAGGTTTTTAACATCATTTTTTTCTAAACTGAATAGTTTGCGCGAGAGACACTTCCAAAGTGGTAAAATGTGTCCCCCCCCCCCCCGTAACTTCTTAAATAAGGGAACGATAAAACTAAAAAAAATATATGATGTACATTACCATGTAAACTTCCACCGAAAATTGGTTTGAACGCGATCTAGTAAGTAGTTTTTTTTTAATACGTCATAAATCGTAAATCACAATTTAACTTTCATTCAGTCAACTCAAATAAAAAATAAAAAAATTAAAAATAATTTCATAAACATAAACCTTATGCATAAACCGTGAATATCTGCAGGTTTGTACGGAACCCTCGGTGCGCGAGTCCGACTCGCACTTGGCCAGTTTTTTATTGTTACCAATAACCAGTTTGGCTTAGTTAGTTGACGAGTTGGTTGAAGTTGAAAGATAAAATTTCCATATGGTAAGAATAAGGGGCAAAATGTCCCTACCCTTATAACACTCCCATATTATATGTATCAAATGAAAGTACTTGAGAAGTGTATAATTTCTCTCTCATCATGCTCAAACCTATAAAAGATGGGGGAAAAGTTATTAAGACTTAAAAAATAATTTATCTTAATCCTAAGAAAATATACTCATTACTGTGGTGAAACACTTTTCTCATTTACTGTACTAAGTGAAAAAGCACAAATTTTTATTTTTATTAAATGAATCGAATCGGGTGCGTCCGCCACAGGTGCGTCCACCACTGGGGGCGTAAGCCACGGACCCGGTAATAGTACCGATAGGAATAGGGTTTTTGTTGCCCAAAAAATGTGTATTCGTGCCATATATGGGCTTCAACCTGATGAATCTTGCAGGCCAATATTTAAAGGAATTGGTTTATTACCGCTACCTTCTCTCTATATCTATGAAGTATAAATAAATAAAATAAATAAATAGCTTAGGACAACCAACACACCGTAATCTGATCCCAAACTAGGCAGAGCCTGTACTATGGCAACCAGACAACTGATAAACATACTTATATATAGAAGAAGCATAAAGACCTATTCAAAAAGGCAGAGGATGATGCCTTCGTAACCGGTGAGATCCGCATAGGATTGTTTTAAGTGACTTACCGAGACTAGCTTAATATAGTAAAAGCTGTTTAGCTATGTGTATTCTAATTTATAATAAAATTCCAAGTTATTTTAAAACTTTGGATCTTTATTTAAAAAAACATTACTTGATTGGTTAAAAACTAAATTTTTTTACAGTATCAATGAATTTACTGACGGGAAACATTTTTAAAGGTCACCAATAATATTTGCATGCTATAATATAAGCTAAACATGTATGCTCTATATTATGTTATCTTACACCTGTATATACCATGTTTATGGAAATAAATATTATTTCTATTCCTATTTCTACACTACATACCGTACACTATATACCGTACACTACATACCGTACATTACATACCGTACACTACATACCGTACACTACATACCTTACACTACATACCGTATACTACAATTGTTATATCTTAAATAGGTCTAATTAACTATATAGAGAAGTGGAGGCCCAGTGGTCAGCCACAACTTAAAAGTTGTAGGTCGTATATTCGAACCCACACAGGCGCTTTCATCATTATCAGCCTATCTTGTTCCCACTGCTGGGACACAGGCCTCCTCTTGGTGAGAGGGAGAATCTACCTCGTCGGCCCAGTGCGGTTTAGCATGTCTTAGAACCAAAAATTCGAAGACATGTGACATCTACCAACCCGCACTGGGCCCGCATGGTAGATTACGGCCCACTCCTTCTCAAAGAGAGGAGGCCAATGTCCCAGCACTCCAGCAGTGGGAATGTTACAGGCTGATTAATAGTTATAGTTGACATGGGTCAAATATGTGAAACATGTTATCTTACCGAAAACATAACATCAGCATTATAATTTTCAGGGTCGTTTATCACGAGGTATATTCCGAAGTAGAATGACAAGGCATATGAGCAGAAAACGCAGAAGAACAGAGATCCCATTGATAGTCCTGTAAAAAATTCTGTAAAGGAAAGAATTTGAGTTAACACCGTACATTATATTGAAGCATTGTTTTTATGAACTGCAATAGTCTACCGTACCTTTCTTTATGTAGATCTTCTTAGCAGCAGCCAGTGGTTTCTTATATCGCTGGAGCTCATAAGCCTGGCCATTAAAGGAGTATACTGTCCGTATTGAGCTCAGTACTTCCTGAGCGATAGCACTAGCCCGACCTGTCTCAACCGCCTCTTGTTTGTACAAGCGATCTGCTATCTAAGTAGAAATAATATTAATATTAGGATAAGTAAGTAGAAAGGTTACTTTGGCTTCAGTGACTGTTTACTCTTCTCACTTCGGACACTGCAAAAAGTGCATAATTTGGTAGTACCTACAAAATAATTCAAGTAGATACCATAGTCGGCAAGCAACGAGTCAATGACTGGGTTTCACTCCTCAAAAAGTAGTTCAGTAAGACGAACTTAGGAATTAAAACCGGATGTAAATATGGCACTTGTAAGAAAAAGATCGGCCTTGTGGATCGTCACATTTACGCCCGGTTACAATACTGTAAGATATAGCGCTGAGCAGATGGTGGACATTTTATCCGCGAGTGACCGCGAGATGGGTCCTCTGTCGAGCACCGGCCGTTATTTTGTCCTCTATGTGCGTTACTCCATAGATTTCTATACGTTCTATCGTCGATTCCAAACTGTCCATCGTCTGCTCAGCACCTAAACCACGTACTCGCCCAGTCAAGCCGACCAGTATGAAGGTGACAGGAGTCGTGGTGAGACACAGGAGCGCCAGCTTCCACCCCTTCAGCATCGCCATGATGATGCAGCCGACGGCCGTGGTGAAACTGTACACGAACGCCGACACTTTGTCGCCGATACCTTCTTCTAACTTTATGACGTCTCTAGAAGAATGAGAGCAAAAGACACGCATTCTAGAACGATGGTTGACTGAATAAAAGTTAGGTTTCAACCCGTTGGTCTCAAGTGTGGCGCTCTGGGTATGATTCCCAGGTCAAGCAAAGTCTAAGTTTGCTGTGTGATACCTCCGTACTACTGAAAAACCTCGCTAAGCTGTTGGCCCTGCCGGCCCAGTGCTTGATCTCTCTGCGATCTTCTCGGATTGCCGTCCCATCGGACTACGAGTTAGAGGGAATAGAGAGTGCATTTGTCTGAGTACACTTGTGCACTTCATAGGTCATAATATTATATAACAAGCTTCTGCCCGCAACTTCGTCCGCGTTTTGTTCCTCGACCCTTCCCGTCGCGTCGAATCACCTACCCGTGCGATTTTCCCCGTTTTTGCAACATTTTTCATTACTGCCCCGCTCCTCTTTGTTTTAGCGTAATTTTATATAACCTATAACCTTCCTCGATAAATAGGCTACCCTACACAAAAAGAATTTTTCAATTTGGACCAGTAGTTCCTGAGATTAGCGCGTTCAATCAAACAATAAAAACTTTTTTACAAAAAAAAAAAACAACCGACTTCCTTAAAAACACTTCAAAGTGAAAAATAACTTTAATTTCGGAAGTCGGTGTCTTAGGATATGTATTTATGGTTTTTTTGCCACCGACTTCCGAAATTAAAGTTATTTTTCACTTTGAAGTGTTTTTAAGGAAGTCGGTTGTTTTTTTTTTTGTAAAAAAGTTTTTATTTTTGAATTTTTAGTTGTGGTATCCACCCCGCACTAATTCTAAACAAACAATGCATATTTATGCGATTACAGAAATCGCGGTTGATTTGCTGTCATTTTTTAAAGAGTTCCGGTGTTTATCTGTGGAATTTATCATCAGATCTATATGAAATTCATATGGGAACATTTCGAAAAAAACCCCTTTCAAACAAAAAAAGAATTTTGCAAATCCGTCTATATATGACGGAGTTATGGCCGAACATACATAAAAAAAAAAATAAAAAAAATATAAACATCCGAATTGAGAACCTCCTCCTTTTTGAAGTCGGTTAAAAAAACAAACAAACTCTTCAGCTTTATAATATTAGTATAGATATATACCGCGCCGAAGGCTGGTCTCCGCTAAAATTGGTCGCCATGGTCGAAATCTGGTCTATAGGAAATGGTAAGTATGAATATCAGACAGTTCATAATAGCAATTCATGCTGCTACTATTCTAGGATGTGAGAATATTTAATGCTGTGGTAGGTTTAGTGAATAAAACAATAAATGCTTACTCGGCCATTTTAGATGCAAAGTCTCCACTTGCATTGAGATCAAAATACGCGAAGTCTTGATTCAGTACTGCTCTTAAATATTCTTCTCTGATTTTATAAACCTGGAAATGGTTGACTTTTCATGACTTGAATAAAACGCCTTAGGATATACTTACCTAGTTTACAGCCTGGAATCAGTGTACCAACCTAAGTTATTAGCATAGTGATAACTCTTGAGCGTCGTGATGAACTCAACTAAACTTTTCTCTCTCGATTAAAAACAACCCCCTACATTTGCGGCAATCTTCAGCTTGATCAGACCATTGTATTGTACTTATAATGCTTATTTCCCTGGGTCCCATACTATTCATTTTTCCAATAACCATAAGTTGTTGGATTACTTTCGGGCGATATGACCGAAGTAAGCAACAAAGAAAAGGTACTTAATTAATAATTGGGATGTATTGGGAGCAGCAGTGGTAGCCCAGTGGTAACGGCCCTGACTAATGAGTTGAAGCTCATGGGTTCGAACACAGGCAGGCGCTTCACTTTATGTAAATAATTTCATCACCAATTCGCTCAAAACGGTGAAGGAAAACATCGTGAGGAAATCAGCATGTCTTGGAATCAAAAATTAGAATACATGTGACATCTACCAACCCGCACTGGGCCCGCGTGGTAGATTACAGCCAGTTGTCTCTCGAAGAAAGGAGGCTTGTCTCCCAGCAGTGGAAATATCATAGGCTGATTATTGGTAATTATTTTGTTGAATGGACCGTGTGGTGCCGGACGTAAAGAATAACACCACCCCATTTCTTCCTGTGGGTGTCGTAAAAGGCGACTAAGGGACTTACTAGAGAATGGGCAGCAGCGTTCTCTATGCATTTTACCACCATACTGCGATCGCCAACCCGCCTGCCAAGCGTGGCGATTATGGCAAAGCCCCCCAAATTGGGGGGAGGCCTAAGTCCAGCAGTGGACGTCGTACGGCTGAAGTGATGGAATACTGAAGTTCATTCTAATTATTAATTCTCCATTTACCCACCTGATTTATAGCCGTAATATTCATAAGTGCAGATCCCAAATACGCACAAAAAAACAGCAAGACACCAACACAAGAGTACATGACACCAAAATTGTGCATACTCTTCAGAAAGGCTTCACCATCCTCTGTCCCTGATTGGACCGCCTTGTCGTACGCAATCATGTTTTGAAACACATTCGCAACCAGGGTTATGGCAAATGGCAACGTGGCTCCAGCGATAAACGATGCTATTATTGATATAGATATCAAAAATCTGTCCGACTTTGATGAAAATCTGTACTGGAAATAAATTGGACTATAAAGCGCTACAAAGAGTTTCAACGTCACATTATTCTAGAATCTAGTGTATTATTCTACCTTATTCAACTTTGAAGGACGAGAGGAACTAAACAATAAATCAGCAATTTTTATTAAAAATAAATTTAACTACTGTAAAAAAATAGAACTATACCAATGTAAAATATGATATAGATGGCGCAGTCGCTTTTCGTTGCATTTCTTTTTTATCGCTGGAAAATATGAAAATTTATATGTAAACTAAAGTCATTAAATACAAAAACGATGGAATAGCTAAGGGTATTTTTGTGTAAACTCATTGAACACAAAAATAATAAATTAACTCAAAGTAATTTTGTATCTTTATGTCTTTGATTCCTATAAAATTCAAAACTATGAACTGTATTATAGGGAAAAACCTGGTATAACGTTCCCTAAAATAAACCCTATTTTGTATAAGATGATATTTGGAGAATCCCCGAAAATTGTGATTAGATTGCCATTTGAGGAAAGATAAATCTAAATTTTAGTTTTTTGTTAAGTGTTGCTAAGGTAAACACTGCACTACTAATTAAACACCCAAACTAGTCCCAGCCATCCTGTATACGTATTAGTGTCGAATAGTAATAGCTCGTATATCGCTCCTTTAGAATTATAGAGCCCTGAGTATAATATTGAAGATCTCAACTTTAGCTCATAAAATGATAACTCTTATTTAAACAGAGGCCTATTGTGATATACTTAAGCCTCTTGTTTTAATAGTCGACGAAGATGGTGGAATGACCTTTTAGGGTCATTCTATTATTCATGTTCATCATTTTATGATCAGATCAACGTTGAAATCTTAAAATTTCTAGTTATAAATCTACAATTTTAAGGTGCAATGTGGTCCGGCGTACCGACCTAAGACGAAATCCTATTTTAAAGTTTTAGCCGAACCGCGAACGAATGTTAGAAGGACATCATTTCAATAGGCAACCAAACACGAGCTTACAGATTCACACCGTCCCTGTTCTCAGTCACTTTACTTCGGTGGCGTCCCATTATAAATAAAATAAATGTTTTTCTAAAGACACAAACACATTCAAGTGCCGTACATCAAACCAATATAGGTATTTCAATGTAACTTTAAAATGGCCTAATTTTAGGGGATACTTGATATCACAAAACAGTGTAAAAACACGTTATTGCCACTGTTTTTGCAAATAAAAACCAGTTTCAAGTGTCGATGACGGATGTCGCCAGATGACATACGTTAAAGTGTAAATTATAAACAGATCCAACTCTGTTACTAGGTACGCAAAAAGATTTTAACATTGTTATCCTTCTCTATGCTGGTGCGTAACGGCGTAGCACTCGTAACTGGCGCGTAGGGTAACGTTGCTGAGGCGTAGCAAGGGTCGTAGGCCATTCGTAGCACTCGTAACTGGTAGAGGGGTAGCTAAAGATTTCGTTCGTAGAACACGTTCGTAGTACTCGTAGGAAAGACCTACCTTCCACGATCCAACCAAAATTGAATGTGGTTGATCATAGTCCTAGAGTGCAATCTGTAATTTTATTCAACAAGTTGCCAATAGAATTTAAAAGCATGAACAGCATGACTTTATTTAAAAACAAATTAAAGGCATTTTTATTGAAGAAAGGCTATTACAGTGTAGATGAGTTCATTGACGATAAACGACAACCATAATTAATTTATTTGTAAATGATGACTTATTGTGTTTATATGATTTATTTTTATATTAATTTTTGAATTTTCAATCTTAATGCAGTGTTATTATTTAATGTTTTTGTTATACTTTTTTTTGACATATATTTTACTAGTGATATTGTTATATTTAAAATACATGATGAATTCTAAATATGAATGCAGTGAATGTAGTATTTTTGTTATTTTTTTTTTTTTTTTTTTGTTCTATCTATGATATACCTACTTAAAATGTTTCAACACAAAGTATTTTGTTATGAAATAAATGACTTATGACTTATGACGTAGCGATCTATCTATACATTACGGGCTACGGCGCGCTTCATACTAAGTAGCCAATAGTAATTAAAACACGGAAAACCCATAACGTACGTTTTTCGTTTTGTGGGTAAAAATAATATGATTACCTAAATCTCTACAGTTTTAATAGGCTTATGTTTAACTTACCACCAGATATAGTAACATTTAACAGACAAAAATAGTAAATGATCACCAAAATTAAAACCCGCATTTTAATGTAAAATTATAACCAAAGTTTCAACATCTCGCTATCCTATTTAAGCAAAATGACTCCAAATAAATCATTGTTAATCCAAAAGTAGTAAATGATCACCAAAATTAAACCAGCATTTCAATGTAAAATTATAACCAAAGATTTTACACCTTGCTATCCTATTTAAGCAAATTGACTTAAAAAAAATCATTGTTAACCCAAAAATTGTTAATGAACACCAAATTATTAAGAGTGTACTACGTGAGCTCGACAAAATGGAATATGTGCGAATAACACTTGAGCGACAAAACTGTATTGCGACTCACCGTAGTTCGAATGCACGCTTGTGCGGCACACTGAATCAAGTCGTTTCGTTTCGTCGTCACAGTTTTAACCTTACCTAACCTAGTGTACTATGTGAGCTCGAGTGTGTTGCACAAGCGTGCATTCGCACATTCATTTGTCGAGCTCACGTAGTACACCCAATTATTAAGATTTGGTGATCATTTACTAAAGAATCATGTTCAATCTTAACCTGATTTTTTTTTAACGCGTCTTGTTATGTAAAATATCTTAAAAAATTGCTAATTTTTTACTGATTTCGTATCACATAATTGAATTTTCAAATAAAGCCAGGAAAAAAAGAAATTCTAAAAAATGTTTATCATTCTCAATAGACTTTTTGAAACGTAACGTGTTTTACACACGTTTCATTTCACATAATACGAAAAAACTTGTTCGTTCATGTGGTTAATAAATGTTCAAAATAACGAAGTGGTATTTTTTTTTACTTCACTTTTTAATTTGTGACTAGCTATGATTTTTTATAGTTTTATATTAGGGTGTGAAAAGAATAAATAAACGTACAGTTGATAGGGCGCGTAAAACGAACTTCTTTACGTGTATGACAGGCTGTCACTTGTTTGACGTTTTGCAGTCGTTCGTTTGCTGTCACTACGTATTGTACTGAGCGATTTTGGATTTTCTGATACCCTAACAAGTTTTGCATTTTCCACGGACTCCGATACCTACCACATACGATTACTTTGGCCTGTGTTACACGGATACCGATTTAGTCCTTTTTGTTGGGATCTAGACGTTATCGCTTTTGTTGGAAAGAGCTATGGACATGAGCCTTCTACGAGATGGCTTTGCCTGCAACATAAGTGTTAATACGCTTCGGCGTTATCGAGCCCTTCAGCTTCATAGCATAGTCATCTCGCTAACTAGCAGTTGGATATCTCCAGTAATAGTAAGTATAATAACAATCAATTACCTAACTATTTAGTATCCAGTCAACAGATGCTAGTGGAATGATTGTTTTATAAAAAAGGATTGATATCTAAATATCAATCCTGTACAAAAAATATAAGTGCTAATGTATATTTTTCAAGTTTTATGAAATATAGAACTAGTACTACTAGAAATAGGTGACGCCCCTAAGACGAACCGCTGACCGAATGTGCTAGTTGCATGTAGCTTTTCCCCATGTTTAGCTAAAGTGTTCTTTTAGGCAGCTGTTTAAAGCGAAACATGTAAAAATACAAATTAAATATACTTATTTCCATCATCATCATCATCATCAGCCTATAGCAGTCCACTGCTGGACATAGGCCTCCCCAATTGCACGCCATTTAGCTCGATTTTCGGCAACTCTCATCCTTATTTCCATTGCAGGCTTTAAAATCTCATAATTGATTTGTTATTCAGGTAATGGAAGAAGATTACATTTGTAAAGAGTGTTTTGATGTATCCACGAAGACTGTTAATGCTCAGATTTATAAAAACAATGACTGTGACCCATCAGCTGGTTCATCTCGCCGTGGTCATACTTAAGTATGCCTCGTTTGTCGTCGATCATTGCTCAATCGTCAAAGTGACCACATTCTCAAAAAAAACTTGCACTGTAGGTTATGGCGCATGTTATGACTTTGGTGTGGTACTTAGGCTGGGCTAGGCATGAAACTAACATTGTGGCTCCAGCGGCATTTTTAGATGAAATGGTTGTACAAGAAGACATTGAATAAATAATAATAAATCAAATCCTGTTTTTTTATTTAATTTTCCCGACCTCTCCAAAAACATGCAGCACTTAATTATATTATTATATTTGTCGTGATGGCCCAGAGGTTAACACCTCACCTCATGCACGAGGCGTGAGTTCAATACCGGGCCATTGTTTTTTTTTTCAATACCTACGTAAGAACTACAGTGAAGGAAAACATCACAAGAAAACCTGGACATGTATAATTAATCAATGAAAGTCAGAAATCGCCACCTCATCTTGACCAAACGTGGTGATTACTGCTCGTGCCTTCTTTGAATGAGAAAAGACCTTTGCCCAGCAGTGGCACAGTATAAGGACTGGTATTATTATTTACTTTATCCGGACAGACAACGTGAATCAGCCTCTTAGAGTTCGATGGCTAAAAGCATCGTCCTGCTGGAGTCTGGTCCACTTCGACCACAGATTTTGACCGATATTTCAATGAACTATACCTAAATTATTGTAACTTGCTGTAGGTAGTGTAGAAAACAAGGATGGCTTAACATCACACGTGAAGTGTTTAAAACTCAGCATCGTCGGGCTATTACGAGAATATAACTGCTGTTTGCCACTGCGCGCCGAATTGATGATGATATTAAATTGAAGACGGATTTATTTCTGAGTGAGTGCAACTCTCTCAGCGATTAACAAATAATTTCATTTTAATAATCATCTAGTTTTTGTGCAGTTGTCAAACCTGATCTGAAAGCTGTAAATCTATTATAACCTCAAAAACTTATTTACGTAATAGCATTTTTCCCTGGCCTCTAAATAAGAAGATGATAACTTATTGTGTTATTATAAACAATCACTGATTTTATAGAACACTATTTGTAGGTAGACGCGACCTGTAAAACGAATCAAATGACAGGTCATTCAATATATGGAAAGTGGGCATGATTCTTTGGTGGTCGAATACAATTTAAAGTGGAGTCGTGACTAAAATAGCTGGTACTATTGTATTTTTAGACTTTATTTTTCTGGTGTTAAGTAGATATTTTTGGTTACAAAACTAAGGGTATCAAAGCATTTTATGGTGGTCATTATATTTATCCCCGTTTTAATATACATAAGAAATATTATTTAAAATACAAAACTAACATTAACTTTTTTAAACAAGCTGTGTTATGTTATGAAGTAACCTAATACATTTTATCAAAATTATACCAATGAAAACGCAAGAGAACGTAGACATAAAATTCAAATTATCCGCCTGTTGTATCATTTATACAGATAACAAAAATACCTATAGATAAAACAAAACGTTTCTGTGAAACATACGATTTTATCTATGGATTACAAAGGTCTATGTAGGTTTTGTTATTTAAGGCATTTACTAGATTTCTTCGCACATTCAAATATTCTATCTACACAAAAGTGATAACCAGATTGGTACTAGAAGTTAATTTAAAATCAGTTCAATAGGTACCTATTTACTTTGACACACCCAAATATGCTAATAGAATTTACCAAGTCACAGTGGTATCATCCAAGGTCTTTAATTATTATCTATCAAACAGATAACCAGTCTGGAGTGCTTAATTGACATATTTTACAAAACTTACTAAATAGCCTTTAAGGGGTAGGAAATAAGGTACAAAATAGTGTTTGTTTTAAAGATAAAACCGGTAAAGTTGATATTTCTGCAGTATCACTACAATAAACAATATTTCACTATTTAACTCGCGGAAAGAATATTGTAAACTATATTCATTCCAGAAATAACAATGGTCATCGCAAAGAATTACGTTGTCCTAAATCCTTTTGTAGGAGAACCTAAGAAAAGCGATTTTGAAATTGTTGAAGAAGTTCTTCCTGAATTAAAAGAAAATGGTAAGTTACTATTTTTTATTCAATAACAAGTATGAGAAATCGATTGTTATCGATTTTATTAATTAATTATTTCAGAATTCCTCGCTGAAGCAGCATACATCAGTGTTGATCCTTACCAGCGCATGAAACTTGGTTCGACCTTTCCATGTGATATGATTGGCGGCCAAATTGCGAAGTTAGTACTTATTTTATTTCGACTATGAATCATCTACTAGTGCAAAATGACTACAAACATATTTTAATAATAAGAAAGTTTCGAATAAATCACTCAACAACGTGAAAAAGAGATTTGAAGTGTTTGGTATACCTACCAGTACAATATTTCATCTTTATTTCCAGAGTAATAGAAAGCAAAAATCCTGAATACCCAGTGGGATCTTGGGTTATGGGACATTTCGGTTGGAGAACCCACACAGTCACGACACCCGAAAATGAGAAATTCAGTGGGCAAAAACCGTATCTTCACAAATTACCCGACTTTGGAGATTTGCCTGTATCGTTGGCCCTAGGAGTATGTGGGAGAGTAGGGTAAGGATCGTAATTTTGTGGAATTTTATTTAAAAGCTGCAGTTTTTTCATCTGCCCAACCTTTTCCCAACTATGTTTGGGTCGGCTTCCAGTCTGACCGGATGCAGCTGAATACCAGTATTTTACATAGAGCTACTGCCTATCTGACCTCCACAACCCAGTTACTGGGTAATACGATACCCATTGGTAACACTGGTTGTCAGACTTTCGGGCTTCTGACGACCCCTAACGACTGTCACTGATCCACAAATGACAGCCGGGACCAACGGCTTAACGTGCTTCCTGAGCCACGGAGAGGTCTTAGTATGGTAAAGGTGGTAACCCATTCACGAACCAACCGCGGCAAGCATAGTCTAACCCAGCCTTTCCCAAAGTGGGCGATGACGCCCCCTTGTGGGCGCTGCAGGCCTAAAGGGGGGTGGTAAGAGACCCAGAAAAAAAATGGCGTTGTGTAGCCTAGACAACGCCCCCATTTTTTTCGCCCACTTTGCGAAAGGCTGGTCTAACCTAATCGATAGATTCGTGCGGCTGTTATAACTTTTTTTTTCCCAAAAATTAAGATTTCAAAAAATCAAAATCCAAACTTAGCCACAAGCCATCTCTGCTGCAGCTTTTATCTTTGTGTATTTATTACAGAAACACTGCTTATTTTGGCTTTACCGAGATCTGCCAACCAAAGGCCGGGGAGACTGTGGTGGTGTCAGGTGCGGCGGGCGCAGTGGGCTCACACGTCGGGCAAATTGCTAAAATCTTGGGTAATAACATTTTGTCCTATACTTTTATCCCAACCTTGCTTCATCAATGAATTTTCCAATCACCCGTCCGGCGTCACTCCGGACTTTTAAAATAAATAAATAAGTTTGTTTACAGGATGTCGAGTTATTGGATTCGCTGGCTCTGACGAAAAATGCGAGTGGCTTGTCAAAGAACTAGGTTTTGACCATGCAGCCAACTATAAAACCACAGATCTTGCTAAATTTCTTAAAGAAACCGCACCAAAAGGCGTAGACTGCTATTTTGACAATGTTGGCGGGGAAATTAGTAGTACAGTCATGTCGCAGATGAACCAATACGGCCGAGTCGCCGTCTGTGGAGCCATTTCAAGTTATAACGAAACCGATCCTGAAAAGCGGAAAGGTAAGTACTAAATTAATTAAAGTAAAGAACCAATTATTTTTTGAAGGCTTAATTATTTTCTTTTGTATCTACACTTTTATTTTTTCAGCGACAATGCTTCAAATATTCATCGTCGGTAAACAGCTAAAAATAGAAGGGTTCATGGTTAACAGATTTGCCGATCGGACGATTGAAGGTATTAATAAAAACTTGAAATGGGTGAAAGAAGGAAAACTGAAGTATAAAGAACATGTTACAGAGGGATTTGAATCAACCATTGATGCCTTTATAGGATTATTTAAAGGAGACAACATCGGTAAAAGTCTGGTTAAAGTGAAATGAACCATATAGTGATTATAAATAATTATAATGTAATTAAAATGTATATTTAACAAGTGCATAATCTTATTTACAACACCATTCATCACCTGCGTTTGCGTCGTTTTAGAGCAGGGGAGCTTTTCGGCAGTTCTTTTTTATATTTATCTATGAAAAGTTCTTCATATAATATACTGTTTGCCTCTCGGCTTAAATATTTAGACAGATCCTGATAAAGCTGTCTTTTATGTACTTCTTCACTAACTGGTGTCTGTGTGTGGACATTTTTCTTATCATATGATGGTGCTACTGTTTGTTTCAACTCCACAATTTTTTGGGTGTTTTCTTCTATTTTATTAAGTAAATTATCCTCCATCTTTTTCATTCTAGCTTCTAAGTAAGCAATAGTATAGTCTGGGATACTAGGCAGTGCTGGATCTTTAGCAAGATAACGACCAACTTGCTGCTTTTCCTTTTGCAATGTTTTTGTTTTATGAGGTAGTTTTCTTTTATCTAAATCTGATTTACCTGGTTCGTCTAATTTGTCTAGACAATCTTCAATTATATCTCTGAGTTTCATATTAAATTTTCTTTTTTCTGCTATTGCAGCCACTCTTTCTGGAGGCATCTTATTTCTTAACAATGACATGTTTGGTGAAACCTTGTGACTTTGATTTATTTTATCACTTCTAGTTTTTTGAGGAGCATTATTAGGTGAATCCTCTTCGGAAATTATATTTATAACATCAATTCTTTTTTCCTGAGGAGAAACATTATGTCTTCTACTACTAATAGGTTTGCTTTCCGGTTTTTCTAAAATAATGTTATCATTTGGCGTGTCTGTCAGAACAAATGAGGTCTCTGTATTACTAATAATAGGTACTTCTGGAATCTCTTGAATTGGAATTGGATTGAAAACCCTTTTCTTATTTGGGAAAGTTAAAATTCTATTAGGCGACACTGGTTCAAATTTTCCAATTACCGGTACAGGCTCAGAGATCTTTTTCTCAGATATAATCCTAATCTTTTTCCACTCATTTACCAAACTTCCGTCAGCATTGCTGTTTGATGGTTTTGGTTCATCAAACACTTTTACATCAAATGACTGATCATGTAATGGTTTTGGCTCATCAAATGCTTTTTCACCAAACAACTGATCATCAATTGATGGACCTACATTTTCCTGAATTTTTTCATTTGATTTTGTGCCTTCAAATTCAATTGGCACATGAGTCACATTAAGTATAAGGTTCAATGAGTTTTGGTCTTCTGTCCGTGGTGTTTCAATTAGATTGCTGATGTCTACTATGTTATCCTGGTTTATTGTAAGATTACTTTGAGTTATTGTATCTTTTTGAGTAGTATCTTTCAAAATAGAATGGTTCCCTCTATTTCTGCGTGTGAGCGGTTGCACCCTCTTCTTTACAGATCTTTTAGAAGGAATCACGTCTTTTGGGACTACCGGACTTGCCGGTTGTTCACAGAGGTCCTTTAGAGTAATCTGATTGTTATCGTTTATCTGGTTTATGTTATTCAATGAATCCAAGTCCATTAAATCACAGTTAGTTAAGAAATCTCCATATTTAACTGAAAAATTTGCTTTCTTATCAACTATTGTCAAATACTCATTTTCAATATCATCAAGACATATGCTGAAAATTTTTGACTCCTCTTGTCCAGTTTTCGTGTCCTCTAACTGACTAGCATCGCAATAAGGTCCATTTTCTGTAGGCACTGCATCAAACGTAAGTTTGTCTTTCTGAAATACAAATTATACAATTATATTAATAGTTTTCATGATTTTCTGGAAACTCTTAACTGAGAAATAAGATCAAAAAGTAACTTTGTGCTATCATACTATATTATGTCACGATTTATGTCACTTAAAAAAGTTACCATTATTATGGATTAGTATATAGGGGCAAATTAAATTAGCTAGCAAAACTTTGAAGCCGTGATGGGTATTTATATCTTACACATTATATGTTTCTTTTTTTCTTCAAAACTTGCCTTTTAATTTATGTAAACATTGTAAAATAAAGTAGATCTTATGTTAATTCTTTGTGCAGTCAAGGACTGCTAGTTTTGTTACTTGTTTTTTTTTTTTTTTCAACTTATTATGACCTGGGAAGTTATGGAGCTCTGTAACCGTAACAGAACCGTAACCAATATAATATTATTCATATATTAGGTTGGGGAAAAAGTCTTTTCGCATTATAGTATGTATGAACTTGTAATAAAATCTCTTTGGCTATACTATTTGTATCTGGCTGGTTTTGGTATCATTGAAAGTTTAAATTTTAAAGAACATAATTCAAATTAGGAAAATGTGTGATTTTCATTTGTTTTTCGTACCGTCAAGATGAGTGAATCTAATGAAGAAATTCGATACATTTTAAAATTTTACTACAAAAAAGGTAAAAATACAACGCAAGCCGCGAAAAAAATTTGCGATGTTTATGGACCTAGTGTAGTGTCTGTCAGAGTAGCACAAATTTGGTTTAAGCGTTTTCAATCCGGAAATTTTGATGTCAAAGATGCACGTCGCTCTGGTCGCCCTATTACGGATAAAATGGATGCCATTTTTGAAAAAGTGGAGCAAGATCGGCATACCATTAGTTACGACGTAGCTGAAGAACTGGAAATTGACCACAAAACAGTTTTGGCGCATTTGAAAAAACTGGGTACACAAAAAAGCTCGACATTTGGGTACCTCACGAGCTCACTGAAAGAAACCTAATGAACCGTATACTCATTTGTGATTCTTTATTACGACGCCGCGACGTAATGAAACCGAACCATTTTTGAAGAAGCTGATAACTGGTGATGAAAAGTGGATCACGTATGACAAGAACGTGCGAAAAAGGTCGTGGTCAAAGGCCGGTCAGGCTTCACAGACTGTGGCGAAACCCGGGTTAACTCGCAACAAGGTGATGCTGTGTGTGTGGTGGGATTGGAAGGGCATTATTCATTATGAGCTGTTACCACCAGGCAGGACCATCGATTCTGAACTCTACTGCGAACAACTGATGAGATTAAAGCAAGAAGTTGAGAGAAAGCGGCCGGAATTAATCAACAGAAGGGGTGTGGTTTTTCATCATGATAACGCTAGACCTCACACATCTTTAGCCACCCAACAAAAATTAAGAGAGTTTGGCTGGGAGGTGTTAATGCATCCGCCGTATAGTCCTGGCCTTGCACCTTCAGATTTCCACCTGTTTCGGTCTCTTCAGAATTCTTTAGGCAGTGTCAGGTTAACATCACGAGAAGGACTGCCAAAACCACTTGTCGCGGTATTTTGACCAAAAGTCCCAAAATTTCTATAGCAATGGGATCATGTCCCTACCTACAAGATGGCAAAAAGTTATCAAACAAAATGGTACCTACATACTTTAGTTAAATGTAAATAAACTTTATTAAAAAATGTTATGAATTTTCTTAAAAAATGCGAAGAAACTTTTTCCCCAACCTATTATGTATATTGTATCCATATACAGATCCGAAATTGCATATCCATAACATCCCTCCTTGATTTCCATCACATCTGAGGTGTTTCACTAGCAAATTAAATGTAATTCTGTATTATGGACTTACTAATACTGTTTTATAATTTAAACTCAATTTTATTGTGAACAAACCTTGAAATTCATAAAGTTGTCATCTTTGAAATGATATTGGCATACCACTCTGTTCTTTAGCTGTGACACTTTCAAATTGAGAAATTCTAATTTAAGTGCATTTGTAAGCCATTGGTGACAACGAACTTTGTCAAACACAGGGTAGTGGAACATATGAGTTTTGCCATCTGTTCGCGAGGAACAGTTACGGTAAGTGCAGCGGCAACCTCCCATGGCACTACCTGAAACAAATCATGATCATCATCATTTCAGCCTAAACAGGGTGACTGGATGTAAGCCTCCCCCAAGCACCGCCACTTCGACCAGTTCTGTGCTTCTCGCATCCAACAAATATTACAAATAATTATAATAATATCAAATAGACCTTGTCAAAATCGAGTAAGAATCCAGAGATACTGGAGCCCTGACTCACTTTGATTAGAATTTAACTAACAGATGTTAATGAATTACTTGATTTATAAAAGAATATGAATGTACAGGTACAGTAAGGGTCAGAAGACCATCTTAGTAGGAATAGTATCGTACATACTTTATTGCATGCCGTGCTTGGCCAACTTTTTTAGATTTTTAATTCTATTTTTTATACATTGAAGAAGCACAACGCAGATGAATAGTAACAACGTATTGTTTTTTTTATCATAGTTTATTATCTCGAATGGCACTTTCGAATACAAATAATAGCTGTAATACTAGAATAATGAATGAATGCACCTAATAAGTTATATGACCTATTATAAATGTAGTTTTTTTAACAATTTCTATATAATTATTTATCATTAGTAGCATACCAACCTCACCCACCAAGCCAAGCCAATTATATTAAACCTTGACTTAAACGGTTCCAAAGAACACATCGGTATTTATGTATACAAGATAGCTCAGCTAATAAATTAAAAAACTGCTTGAAATAAATAATTAGAAACTACAACATCAAAATCCAAAACCATAGAGGAAAATAATATATTGCTCAAAAAGTCAAAACTTATTTCTTCTTCATCCGTCACATCACCATAGACAAGATATAACATAGATTAAAATAAAGAAAACACTGCAGAGTTACAGACCACAGAATAGTAATGTTAGTAATGCTTGGTGTGCTCCCAGTGACGTCAAATAAATAAATAAGGACTTATATTTACATTCTATGGTCTACCCACCCTGCCAAGGTCGCGAGAACCCTGTCGAAAGAGTTATCGTGGTCTGGCATATGGGCAGCTGAAAGAACAGGGGTGGGTTTAGTCAGTAAAAGTCTGACACACCCTCCCGCTCCGCCCAGAGCGGGAGACGTCATTTGATGATATCCCACCCACAAAAAAAAAATGATCTACCCATTACGCTACGTCCTACGTAGGCGGATCAAAGCGAACGCGATTATGAAGCGGTGACACGCGAATTCAACGCGATGCGGTGCGACGCGGCGGCTATGTCCTACGTGCACGCGAATCGTCTCGCACAGCCGCCACTGACGCCGACGTTCAGTGGGCACTGTGGATTTGTCATGGACGGATGGAAAGAAATATTATTGGAAAATTCATATGTTAAATATCAAATACTCAAGAAGTATGAACGGCGAAGAAGTGAGACTAATATTGTATACTTAGGTCCCAGTTAATTTGGCCCAATCTTCCCATTCGCGGTATGATAATAACCGGTTGTGATATTTTTTATTCCTTTTATCCTATAATATAGGACGTTCTTGGATAGCATTAATTAAAATTTCTATAAATCCGAAATTATAACCAAAAAAAAAAATACGACGGCACCGCATCCAGTTCGCGCGGAAATATCAAGCCAACTGATCGCGTTCGCTTCGTTTCGCGCCGCTCCGCACCGCACGCATGTGCGTAGGACACTTCAATAGGTTTCGACTGTTTGTTGTTTTCGCGCCGCGCCGCGCCGCTTCGCGTTCGCGTCTAGATCGCTCACGCAGGACGTCGCGTAACACAACTTATTAGATATATAGTGCGACCAGTATTTATTTCTAGGAAGAAAAAATGGGTCTTGTGCGGGTCGGACTCGCACAGAACGAGTTCCAAACCACGGCGACGAATTAAGATATACATTTCCATTATAAGCTGACTTCTCATTTTTCTAAAAGGCAATACAACGCGAGGCCTGCTAAAACTAGAAATGTATAGTTTGCTATGTAGCCGTGTGTACAATATATTTTAAAACTACAAAAAAATAAAACATATTTTTTGTATAGATTTTTAATTCAAATTGAAATACAATTTTCATTCCTGGTTAAAACGGAGCAATAGAAAAACACACTATGAAAATTACAATTATCTACCTATTGCGGAATATGAGATACAGCCCGCTGGCAGATAGGCGGACGGCGCGGCGGAGGCTTAGTAATTGAGTTCCGTTGGCATCATTTCGGGTACGAAATCCTCAAAAAGAGATAGGGCGGGGGGGGCTGGGGGGTTTTATTTTAGGCTTGAAAGAAAGTCTACCCTCTCTCCGATGTAGGCCGTATCGATAGAGACGAACAAAAAAGCAAAGAAAGCTTCATTTGCAACAAACTGATTCTTGTACTCAGCGCAGCTAGTGTAGTCAAGAACTATGTTCATCATCATCAGCCTTAATGTTCCCACTGCTGGGACACAGGCCTCCTCTCGGTGCGAGGGAGTGGGCCATAATCCACTACGTGGACACAGTGCGTGTTGGTGGATGTCACATGTCTTCGAATTTGTTGTTTTAAGACATGCCGGTTTCCTCTAAATTGATTTTCTTCACCGTTTTGAGAGCAGTGATGATGAAATAATTTACACAAAGTAAAGCGCCTGCTTGGGTTCGAACCTGCGGCATACAACTCCTAAATCGCGGCCGTTACAACTGGGTCACTGCTCGAAACTAGAACTATGAGAAGAACTATGTTAGACTGTTATAATTTTATTTAGGCGGACCTCAATCAACGGGGCACAAATCCTGGCTGGTACTGAGATGTTCCAGATGGAAAAACCAGATAACACTTTGCCCGACCTGGGAATTGAACTCAGGCCCTCATACTCAGCAGTAGCGCTTGTGAATACTATACCAACGGCTGTCAGTAATTTTATTTATAAGCTCAATTATATCGTACAGTCTTGCGACAGACTAGTATTTCTTACTTAGTCGAGTAGAGTGACGTCTAGCCTAGACAGGGAAGTGGCCGACTAAGCCTGTTGGGGACCCTGGGATGGCAAAACTAAGTGGGACCCCTCCGGCCAGGAATAAACATCGAAATATTAAGCACACCGGCTCGAAAAGGTTAGGTGTTCTTTTCACAATTGATAAGAAATAAGAGGTACTTTGGCAGCAACAGAAAAGTTAGAGCAACAGACGAATAAAGGATGGTTGAGCGAGCGAATTCAAAATTTTGGGTTTGTTTAGGTTTTAATTAAAAGTGTTTCACGAATTTTGGGGGCCCGGGCGGACGACTCCTGGTCCTGACCCTAGGCCGCCTCTATTACGCAATCTTATCAAAGTTGGAGCAATAAGCTTTTCTTTAAAACTGTATAACTTATGTTCCAGCATGCGTAGCATGACCACCGTAGAAAGGAGCTATGTCGACGGACGAATAGACAAAGTAACGTTTCGGGTATACAGTACGACAGCAGCAAAGTAAAAAAAGTCAACTGCACTTTTGATGTGAAACATCTATAGGCGAGGGTAAACCTAAATTTTGGCCACGCACAGGGGGCCCATACTGAAAATTAGTGGAATTAGGCAACAAAGTTTATGATAATTAACAATTAACATATAATTAATACGTTATTTTTTATTATACCATATTTATTTCCTTTCGTAAAGCATGCTTTATAAATATTATCTTTACAAAATAATTTTTTGTTTTGCCTTGTGTCGCATGTTCGCTAGGTTCAGCTACACTTCTCAAGGTCAGCCCTTGGATGGGTGAACATTTAGTTTATGTGTGGCGTTGTCGCAGGTTCGCTAGATTAAGCTGCACTTCGCAGGGTCAGCCTTTGGATGCGTGATAGAGATGGGCAAATGCCTGGGCATTTTTGGCAAATTGGGAAAATTCCTAATAAGTGCCCATAAATTTCTGTCCTTGGGCATTTATTGGGGCATATAATTTTTGTTTCAAAATTAATTTACGAAATTGATATTAGCTTTGAAAGGTGACTTAATTTTTTGAGTTTCTTCTTCTTCTTATTCTTCTTTGTAACAAAAAGTGTTAACATTATATGCCCCGATAAATGCCCAAGGACAGAAATTTATGGGCACTTATTAGGAATTTTCCCAATTTGCCAAAAATGCCCAGGCAACAAATTTCATGAGGACCACGACCGCTCTGACAAGAGTCAGAGCGGTCGTGGTCCTCATGAAATTTGTTGACTAGGGGCTGATGTGATTCGCCTCACGATTTCTCGCCATCCAATGCTATTTTTGGAATTGTGGGTGCACTTATACAATGGATCGCCCACTGCGGATTTAATTTGGTGAGTCCATCTCATGGGTGACTGTCCACGTGGTCTAGTGCCCTCCACTCTACCCTGCACGACAAGGCGTTCTAAAGAGTCACCGTCACGCCTTGAGACGTGTCCGAAGTATTTTGGTATGCGCGTTTGGACTAGATCAGATAGACGCTTTTTGATATTGAGCTCTTGGCGTATCGAGGTGTTGGTACGAAACTCGTTCCACGATACCCCAAGCATTTTTCTCCAACACCACATTTCCAGAGGGTCTATCTTTTGCTTCTCAATGTCGCGAACCGTCCACGTCTCAGCCGCGTATAGGAAAATAGAGAAAAGCAGTGTTTGAACAAGCCGGACCTTGGTAGCTTTTGTTAGATCTCTGTTCCTCCAGACCTTTTTCAGAGTGTCCATTTGCCATACGTCGCATAATTTCGTCAATGCACCCACCTCCGTTCGAGATTAACGCTCCAAGATAAATACACTTGCACTAGGATGGAAATTGTTCGACAAGATTCTATCGGTTCAAACTGAATCTGTACCTGTTTCGTATAGCATTCTTAACAGATGCACTAGGTGTTTCGGCGTGCCCATTTCCAGTAAGGTTTTCCACAACATTGGCCATTTTACTGAATAGAACGCCTTAGAGAAATCCATAAAGCAGACATAGGTCGGCTTGTTGAATTCTCGGGCTTTCTCAACAACCTGACGAACAATAAATATTTGTTCGCGGGTGCCTTTCTCTTTCACGGATCCAGCTTGTTCCAGCGCAATCTCTTTGGATAAGTAAGCTTTTAGATGTTCGTTAAGAAATGAAGCAGTATTTTGCTAGCGTGTGAGATGAGTGCAATAAGGCGGTAATTGCTACAAATCTTAGTGGAGCCCTTTTTATGCAACGGTGTAAAGACTGTATGGGTCCAATCAGTAGGCCAAATTCCAGTCCTCCATACCTCGTTACATATTTCGAAGAAGATATCAACTTCCTGCTCTCCTAAGGCTTTTATAGTCTCAATGGGAACTGCATCACTATCTGTAGCTTTGCCGTTCTTCAGGTACTTAATTGCTGCTCTAACTTCCGACTTCAGTATGTTTGGTTCCAGTTCATTGGGCACGGTTGTAGGGTAATTTTGTGATTGGGGGTCGTGGAATAAAGACTGACAGTAATTCTTCCAGGTCTCAGAAATTTGGTCAAGTTCTGTCACAATGACACCATTGTTGTTTTCAATTGCCCAAGCTTTAGATGTCAGTGATTTGGTTAGGGAACGGATCTTCTGGTCTAGAGATCTCGTGATTCACAGCGGCCCGAGTGTACTTCTATTTCTTGACATATTCTCTGATAGTAGGCGTTTTGGTCTTTACGGCATACAGTCTGAATTTGGGCAGACATACCATTTATAGCCGGATGTCTGCTCCTTTCACCTTCATATCCCGTCTTTTCTCAACCAAAGCAAGAGTATCATCAGTCATCCAGAGATCCATTCATTTTCACATGGAAAAGTAAATTAATGTTATTATTTTGTACTAAAAATGTGATCAATCATTAAATTTCTTCTTTTATTTCTTTATTAAGTACTATTTTACATGAAAAACTAAATTAAATCACTTTTAACGACCCCATATTTTTATGCCCTGCTATTGGGCATTTATTGGGCAGTTATAAATTTATGCCTAAAATGCCGTGTTTTTTCCTTATTTTCCTGCCGGGCAGAAACACATTGCCCATCTCTACGCGTGACTATTTACTTGGTGTGAGGCGTTTTGTCGCAGGTTCGCTAGGTAAAGCTGCACTACGCAAGGTCAGCCTTTAGATGGGTGACCATGCATTCTTTTACTTTAAAACTAAAAGTATTTTATTTTAATAAAGCATTTTGAAAATACGTATTTTGCATTTAGTATTTTAAATATAAAATGAATATACATATTTTGTATTTGAAATAAGAAAATACAAAAGTATTTGCATTTTGCATTTGAATACATTTTATAACCTATTTTGCACATCTCTAAGCTGCACTTCGCAAAGTCAGCCTTTGGATGGGTGACCATTTAGTTTTTGTTTTGCCCATGTGTCGCAGGTTTGCTAGGTTAAGCTACACTTCTCAAGGTCAGCCCTTGGATGGGTGAACATTTAGTTTATGTGTGGCGTTGTCGCAGGTTCGCTAGATTAAGCTGCACTTCGCAGGGTCAGCCTTTGGATGGGTGACCATTTACTTGATGTGAGGCGTTTTGTCGCAGGTTCGCTAGGTTAAGCTGCACTACGCAAGGTCAGCCTTTGGATGGGTGATCATGTAGTTTTTGTTTTGCCTTGTGTCGCAGGTTCACTAAGTTAAGCTACACTTCTCAAGGTCAGCCTTTGGATGGGTGAGCATTTAGTTTATGAGTGGCGTTTTGTCGCAGGTTCGCTAGGTTAAGCTGCACTTCGCAAGGTCAGCATTTGGATGGGTAACCATGTAGTTTTTGTTTTGCCTTGTGTCGCAGGTTCGCTAGGTTAAGCTACACTTCTCAAGGTCAGCCTTTGGATGGGTGACCATTTAGTTTTGGTTATGCCTTGTGAGTTGTGTCGCATCTTCTAAAGTATGCTTTAAAAAATAATTTTCTTCCGAAATTATAGTTTTTTTTTTTTCACTTTGTAGTGGTTTTAAGGAAGATGGTTGTTTTGTTTTTTGAAGTGAAAACTTCTTTAGCGGCGTTGAGCACTTTTTCTGTAATGGGTATAAAATCTTAAACTCGCGTCAGGACACGTGACCTGATCGAAAAAGCGTAGGACGGATGTTAGTTTTATTTAACGCCATCTCTTGGCTTGCGTCAAAAGTAACAATGTTAAAGATGAATCATCATTCAGCCATCGTTAGTACGCTCAAATAAACTATTGTACAAAATCTAGATGTCGTTAGCAGCGATTTTGCAAATTTGTCTATTCAAATCATGTGAAAACGTTGGAAAAATAGTTGTATTCATATTCAGATATTTTTGTCTTCAAATTGTCTAATTAATTTTAATTCTATATTTTTGGTTTTTGTGAATAACCGATTGGTAATTTTATCGCGCTCAAATGTCATGACCTTAGAATAATAATATTATTCTAAGGTCATGACAAAGTTGAAGACGGAGGCGAACACGAACCAGTGATGCCAACTTAGCAACTTTATAGCTAGATCTAGCTATTATTTGGTGACAGACAGCTACAATTTAATAAAACTTGTAGCTAAACTTTTTAGCTACTTTTTCTAGCAACTTTTCATTTCATTATGAGACTTGAGTCTATCGAAATTCGTCGCGTAGTGTGCCGAGTTGAATGAAAAAAAAATCTATGGTCATACATGCTACGGTAAGTACAGGTCGAATTCCCCGTTTCCTCTGCGTTGTTGGGCTACATGTTTGAAACTGCTCAACATAATTTAGCCTCCGAAATTTTAAATGCAATACGACAACGCTGCTCCGCCTTCTTACTGCAATTACTTACGGAATTGCAACAAAGGCTTCCAGACAACTACAAGCAGCTAGAATCAATGGCGTTGCTAAGTCCAGAAGAGGCAATAAAACCAATCAAGTCAAACACTATCATCGACGTTGCTGAAATTTTGGGATTTACACCAGAAATAATAGAGAAGATAACGCAACAGCGGCACATTCTGCATATAAATAAGTGGCGTTCTGAAGAAATAGTTCAGTTTTGGGTCGAAGTAAAAAAAATTAGAAATTCTTCCGGTGACAACATAATATATCAAGATATTAGTACTCTTGCTTTAACTTGCCTTTCACTGCCATATTCTAATGCAGAGGCAGAAAGGTTATTCTCTCAAATGAATTTAGTTAAAAATAAGCAAAGAAACAGAATGAGTTTGATAACTCTGAACTTCAATCCTCTTCATTAGACTCCCTCAGGAAAAGTGGTAAATGCTGCTATAACTGTGTTTTGCCTAAAGACGTACTGCATAAAATGGGCACCGTTGAAAAATATTTAAAATCAATTAAAGATACTGAACCCCAGCCATCGACATCTTCCTCTTTAATTGTTTTATTTTTGAAGTGAAAACTTCTTTAGCGGCGTTGAGCACTTTTTCTGTAATGGGTATAAAATCTTAAACTCGCGTCAGGACACGTGACCTGATCGAAAAAGCGTAGGACGGATGGAGAGTAGACAGCTATCCCCTCTCTACGGCGCGGCGAAAATGTATGCCTGGGCCTACTGTTTCGTTTAGGCGGCGCAGGGCGCTTGCGCGAATGTTCGTCTATGTTACAGCGTGCCACGCGCATCCATGGATGGTGACAGCTGATGGCTCGACCGTCTGTGTAGTGATCACATTGTT
Source organism: Aporophyla nigra (assembly GCA_947507805.1). Lineage (NCBI taxonomy): Eukaryota > Metazoa > Arthropoda > Insecta > Lepidoptera > Noctuidae > Aporophyla > Aporophyla nigra. The sequence continues at coordinate 8,522,678 of OX382305.1, forward strand.
GTGTATTCGTAAAATTCGTGAATATAAAGTGCTTAAAATATGGAAATTGAACAACAAATTATTCCCTAACCATTCCAAAATATCAAACATGCTCAACGTTAATAATCAAGTTTTCACTTCTGCCGGCACTCCCGGAGTGCAATTTTTTTTTTTTTAAAGGATTTAATTTTAACTTTTTAGTTATGGTATCTACCCGTACTAATTCCTATACCACTACTGGCTAGGTGAAAATAAAGACTTATATGGTTTTCTCATGGATGTCATTGTCCGAACTGAACCTCACTAAAACGAGACCACACGGGAAGCACCAGCTTTCAAATAAAAAAAATAATCATCAAAATCTGTTCACCCAATCGAAAGTTATGAGGTAACAAACATAAAAAAAATACAGTCGAATTGAGAACCTCCTGTGTGTTGAAGTGCAGTTGACTCTGCTGCCGTCGTACTGTGTACCCGAAACGTTACTTTGTGTTCAGAGCCATTACGCCTAATATTAAAAGTTTAATTTAATATGGAGTTTTGGTAAGTTTGGATAGAATAACATGAACGTTACTAACATAACTACTACGTTACTAACATGCATTCAACACTGATGCATGAAGTATACGAGCCTCCATTTACAGGTGCGAACTGCATTGTCATAAAACTCGGAACTAAAGTAGCGATAATAGCAATATATAGATCACCCTCAATTCAAAATATCGATAGTTTCCTTAGCTCTTGTGATAATGTTTTAAAAACTCTATCGTCATTTAGTACCATAATTTTAACTGGGGACATAAACCTGAATATCAACCCTGACAATATGGATGCTCGCTCGCACATGTATCTCAATATGCTTGCCACGCACGGTCTTCTGCCGGGACACAGCCTTCCAACCCGAGACAAAACCTGCTTAGACCATATAAATATAAAAACCAAATTTAGTTCAAATATTGTAATAATAAAATCATCTGTAACCGATCACTTTCCTGTATGCCTCACACTTGAATCACGTATTACCCGTAAAGTTTTAAATAAAACAATGGAAAAATTGAACTATGTAAAAATCACAGACGACATAAGACACCACCTTTCAAATAGTAATACATTTTACACATTAACCAGCGTTAATCCGGCGGTCCAATTTCTAGTAGACATAATAAATAACGCAATACAAGCGAACAAAACCACCACCGAAGTTCCTCATCGTAAAAGGGTATTTAAGCCGTGGATTACTCCCGGCCTACTTCGATGCATAAGGCATAGGGACAAACTACATCTGCACCATAAAAAGTACCCTAAAAATAACACCCTAAAAACTACTTACTATAGATACCGTAACTTTTGCAACGACATTCTGAACAAAGTTAGAGACACTCATGAAAAATCTGAGTTAAAGAAACATACAAAAAACCCAAAGGAAACATGGAAGCTAGTCAAAGAAATCGCAAACATAAACTCGACACGTGAACCTAACTTAGACTTACTGAAACTAGAAGAAACTCCGGAGGAGGCTGTAAATAGTGTAAACAACTATTTTGTCAAAGTAGGAGAAACCCTTGCAAGTAGGATTGATGTACCAAACGACATACCAACGAACAGTAATAGCACGAAGGTGTGTAACTCATTCGTTTTGCTTGAAACAGATGAGCAGGAAGTAGAGCAAATTGTTTTAAACCTAAAAGAAGACTGCGCTAGAGGTTGGGACAATATACCTGTCAAGATAATTAAATTGGCTAGAGATGTTCTGGTCCCCGCTCTCGTTCACATTGCCAACTTAAGCTTCAACTCTGGAACATTCCCCACGCCATTCAAACTATCTGTAGTCCATCCTATCTACAAGTCTGGTGACAGGGCTGGTGTCAGTAATTACAGGCCAATTTCTGTGCTCCCAATATTTTCAAAAATAATAGAAAAACTGATGAATAGCAGATTAATAAATTATCTAAATAAAAATAAATTAATTTCTTCGAACCAATACGGCTTTGTAACAGGCAAATCTACAGAGGACGCGGTAATAAAATTAACAAATCATATTGCAGGTAAACTAGACAGCAAAAATAAATGCATAGGAGTCTTTCTAGACTTAGCAAAAGCTTTTGACACCGTCTCTGTTCCCAGGCTTGTGGAGAAGATGGAGAATATAGGAATTCGAGGAACCCCTCTTAAATTATTTACGGACTATGTTACCAACAGAACTCAGATAGTTAAAATTGAGAAATACTTAAGTAACAGTGCAAATATCAATTTTGGTGTACCACACGGGAGTGTTCTCGGTCCTAGCCTATTTCTTATTTATATTAATGAGATATGTAATTTAAATCTACGAAATGGCCAAATAATAACTTATGCGGACGACACGGCAATTCTCTTCCATGGTAAAACATGGTCAGAGGTCGCCGCTCGTACAAACGCCGGACTGAGAACGGTTCTCGGATACCTAAACATGAACTTACTTACCCTTAACTTAGAGAAAACAAAATACATCATGTTCTCGATAAAGAAGCTTCCACCATCTGCTAATGAATTGGTTGAAATCCGAGCACACACTTGTAATCAAAACAATATTAGTGAATGCAAATGTCCCCCTATTGAAAAAACAAACTGTATAAAATATCTCGGAGTACAAGTGGACGATCAGTTAAACTTTCACCATCACGTAAAAATGCTAAGCTGTAGGGTTAGAAAGTTAATAACAGTTTTTAAGAAGTTACGCAGGGTGTGCGACTTGAGCCTGTTGAAGTCAATCTATTTATCCCTGTGTCAGTCAGTACTGGAATACTGTATCTCAGTCTGGGGGAGTACACACAAAACCCATATATTAAACCTAGAAAGATCCCAGCGAGCAGTTCTCAAAGTAATGCACAAAAAGAACTTTCAGTATCCAACGGAGCAGCTATACAAGGATTGTATGGTTTTAACGGTTCGACAACTTTATATCAGGAGAGTCCTGCTCATAAGCCACAAAAGCTCAACGTATGACCCGGTAAGACTGAAAAAGAAACGTAGAAAGGACCTCGTATTTGACCTGAAACCGTGTAAAACAGAATTCTTCAGAAGACAACCGTGCTATATGGGTCCATACCTTTATAATAAAATAAGTAAAAATATTCAGCTACATCACTTACCAATAAGTAAATTAAAACCTACCATAAATGACTTCCTTCTCTCTCAAAATTATGGAAATACTGAACAACTTCTAAAAAGTATAAAATAATAATAAAATAAAATCACACAAACCCACTCATACACCCGAACACATACATACACACAAACACACCACACCTCATACCATAAGCACTCACACATACATATGTTCATTCATAGGTCACACACACGCATGATAGCTATTAAATTATTAATTAAATTATTAAATGTTAAATTATTAAATATATTTATAATTTTGTAATGTTTACCTTTACTAATATTTACTTAGCACCGCACCATAATTGTAACGGCAGCTCGATCACGGTGGTGACGGAAGTAACTGGTGCTTATAGCACAGGAGTTCCTCCTAGTTTAAGCCCAGTTGCACTAGTTTTGTATCTTGCCAGCTACTAATCAGGTTTAATTTAAGTTCCTAAGAATTGTAAATAGGTTTAAGGTTTTGAACAAATAAATATTATTATTATTATTATTATAACAAGTGATATGCTCGGTTATAAAGAAGAATACAATAGTTTTCTTCAGCTAGAAATCGCTCTTCCGTTGACAAAACCCCTTTCTACGGTGGTCATGCTACGCATGCAAAAGCCTTTTTTACACGCTTTATATTAGCTTCACTTGTATGTTTGTATGTTAGTATGTTTGTATATTTGTTTGTAACCGACTCCTTATAGCGCGATTTTGACCCACTTTAAACGACCAGATTTCATTCAAACTTTGCACACCTGTCAAGGACCGATGACAATGCAATAATTTCATAAATTTGTGCCATTATCCTTGCCAGGGTTACCAGGACAGCAAAAAATCTGTCTTCGAAAACTACGCTGACATACGTCACAAACTAATATGTGCCATTATCCTTGCCAGGGTAACCAGGACAGCAAAAAAAACTGTCTTCGAAAACTACGCTGACATACGTCACAAACTACGCTGACATACGTCTCAAAATTCGAAACACCCTAAAAAAAGAAAATAAATAATAGTTTAAAAAAACTAAAAAACACGCTTCCATTGAAAACCAAACTAAAAAGTACAAAATAATGGAAAAAAAGCGTGGGGTGCCTTATATCAATAAAAAAATACCTTAAAAAGCACCCCTCGCTTTTTTTCCATTATTTTGTACTTTTTAGTTTGGTTTTCAATGGAAGTGTGTTTTTTAGTTTTTTTTAACTATTATTTATTATCCACTTAGTTCCAGTTCCCTGAAAGATGAATGGCCTTCGGAAAGCATTCGTTATTTCTGTAAGTGTTAGTTCAAATCTACTTCCAAAAATAAAATCATTTTATCATTTGAAAAGCATTTATTCTCGTCCCGTATCAATGAGCGTCGAGTTTAGATCTTATAATATTTTATTTTACTTTTTTTATCTATCTATGGTTAATTAAAACTATAACAATTTGTGTGACACTAGCGTAGCGAGTCTATTAATCATCTTGATATTGTGTGTATAGTCGGCAATGAAAGTCGATTAAGGCTCACTTGCACTACAATTACATACTACCTAAGTAGGTACAAAGTTTTACTGTTAATATATATCTGTGTGACACTAGTGTAGCGAGCTAATCTATACAATCATCTTGAAATCGTGTGTACAGTCGGCAAAGAAAGAATATTAAGGTCCGCTTGCATCACAATTACTTAGTACTTACTCACAAAATACGTTACGTTTCGCACTAAATTCAAAAGATAAATGAACAGAATAATATTTTAAAACTCCTATGTCAAAGTTCACGTTCGCACGAACGTAAAACTATCGTGGCAGGACATTTTGCGCACGGGATCTTCAACGCACTGCTTAACGCCGAGAGTCGAAAATCGAACAATGCGTTTTATTTCAAAGTGCCGGGATGTACTCTGTTGGATTCTCAATGCTCGGTTCAACACAAAGGTTGAAAATCCAGTGCTCGATAATATCCCGCCGCTATTTTTTTTATTTCAAATAGAACGGCCGAAGCCAATTACACTATTTAAACATATTGTTACGTAGATCGTAAAGTCTAGAAACATCACGCTAACTGCATCTCAGAAAGGGGCAGTGTACGTAAATCGAAAAGTCTAGAAACGTCAAGCTAATTCCATCTAAAGATGGGGCAGTGTTCGAAACTACTAGAAATGACACGCTGACGCCATCTGTTATCAAGTAGCAAGTACTACGCCATCTGTTATCAAGTAGCAAGTACTACGAACAATTGTACGTAGACGCCACCGCCACCTATTGTCGAATAGCGGGATTAAACAGTAAATAGATGTCTGTGGGAGTTACTGGAAGCTTCTACGCTACTTATGAACTGTGGAAAAGTGTTGGATGTTCGCGAATGTTCTGCTCGGGATATAAATAGCGGATTGTCGGGCCGACGAGCAGTTCGATTTCGAAGCGATCAAATACGAATCAAGCGATACAGTACAAGCGAAACAAGTGACTCTGTTTGACATTTTAATTATTGCGATAGTTGTGATTATTTAATTAAAATGTTTTGTGTTTCGATAATATTGGTTTAAATTAATTTGTCCCGAACCCCAGCTCGTAACAATATAATAAAACTATTTTGACATTTACAATTCATTTAGCACAGTCATGCATTCTTCTCACAAAAATTCAAACATTCTGACAGTATCATCTTCCATTGTCATTCATGACTTGGAGTGCGCAATAGTACGGCAAGTTGGAACAGCCAGCAAGCGGTGTTTTATGCCACGACAGTAATTGTCTGGGACAAATAGTTTATACAGATATCATTGTGCAGATCAGGAGCATCAATAATCCCCCTAAGAACGCTTGTATAGGTATCTAGGGAATGCTTTTTGAACTTTTTCTAAAGCTAACGCATACTGCTTCTCAAAAGGATTCCATACGCACGCACTAGATTCAAGTTTTCTACGGACCCATGCCCCAAAAATAAGCTTGATAACGTGGGTGTTATGAAAATCACGACAGTTCCATAAGATGAAACCAAGGCGCTTGAAAGACTCTTTAGCAGAGGACGTGATGTGGTCGTGAAAAATAAGCTTACTGTCGAATATGACTCCCAGGTCTTTCATGGAATCGATTCTTGTGATTGCCTCTCCATTCAGCTTGTATTTAAAGTTAACTGGGTGCCGCATTCGACCGAAGGACATCACGTAGCATTTTGATTTATTAAATTCCATTTGATTTTCTAGGCTCCACTTATTTACTGAATCAATGTCTGATTGCAGAGCTTGGCAATCAAGCTCAGATTTTATTTCATAAAACAATTTTAAATCATCAGCATATAAGAGGCATCTGGCATTCGCAACTACGTCAGGGAGGTCATTAATCACCAAGATAAAAAGGAGAGGGCCGACTACCGAACCTTGACTCACACCCGAGCGAATGTGGTATGGGAGTGACTCATTTATACCTAGTCTGACAAATTGTTGTCGGTCCCGCAAGTAATCTACAAGAAGCCGTAGGAGACCTGGCTACACCTATAGCACTGAGCTTTGATAGCAAGACGTCATTGTTGACTCTGTCAAACGCCTTTTGAAAATCAAATTAAAGAACGTCTACCTGGCGTCTGCGATCAAGACTAGTAGAGATATAGTTAACTAGTGTTAGTAAGTTCGTATTGACGGATCTTTTTTCGCGAAAGCCATGCTGTTCATTGCACAGGTGCTGGTTCACTTGCTTATAAATTCCTCGATGTAGGACATTCTCGAAAACTTTCGCGGGAGAAGATAGTATCGCTATTGGACGATATTCATCGACTGAAGATTTCTTTGACGATTTCGTTATAGGAGTCACACGTGATATCTTCCATGGTGGTGGGTAGACTCCAGATTTTAGAGCTAAATTAAAAATATGGTGTAGGGGCCGAATGAGAAATTCCTTTCCCTCTTTTAAGAACCATGGAGGAATATTATCGGGACCAATAGAACTGTTGAGGTTTATTTTATTTATTCCGGTTCTTAGATCACTTTCAGAGAAGTTAAGTATATTAATGTAATTACGAATATTGCAGTTGGTTGGATTGGCTATATTCTCGTGGTCTAACTTTGGTACTTCAGTTTGGAAGACGCTTGCGAAATATTCTGCAAACGCTTCAGCAGCAGCAGCACCACTGTGAATTTCACCTTTATGGGTTGTTAGGCTCAAATCCGCCTTTTGATCTTAGGTTAGAAATGTGCTGTCAGAACTCTTTGGGGTTTTTCCTAATATGCCGCCTAATGTAAGTATCATAGGCAGTAGATATACGAGACTTTAGGCTAGATCTATACTCGAAGAATTGCTTTTATGTATTAGTTCACATTTGCTCTTTTTCCACGCAGAATGTAATTTGACTTTTTCTGGATATCCAGAATAATATCTGACGTAAACCAGGTAGGATATCTTTTAGTCACTCTGTTTCGGTGTTTTTTAGGGATACAAGCGTCAAATAGGCTGTAAATAATATCATAGAAAATCTGAGTGCTAGTGCTAACGTCATTGGATGATATAACAGCATCCCAAGATACCTCAGAGAGAAGTTCATAAAGAAAATCGCGATTACATTTTTTGAAATTCCAGTCCCTACTACGGTTGACATTACTGGGTTCAAGTTTTTATGTCCTTGCGAACGTCGTCTTACACTTCAGTATTTTACATTGATCATCAATTACTTACCTCCATATTAAATACATATTTTGAAATTAAAAGTGGAATGTACGGTCGCGGTCATAAGTCCAGTCCTACAAAGCTATCGCATCATAACTCGTCACACTAGAGCACACCTGTCTATTGCATCATGAACCAAGAAGAAAGAGCGCGGTATATTCGTGGGGCTAACACGGCCGGCTGTCTTTTTCTGATTATGGTAAAGGGTCCTCGAAACGATCAATCGCATTTGTAAATTTTCACGTTGTTTTTTTTATTTTTACGTTTTGTTACTTTGGACCCTTTTTACGAAAATTACGCCGGAGAAGAGTATAAAAGCTGGCACAATTCAAGTTTATATGGAGAAGGACTGCAGGAAGCTAATATTTTGATTGATGTTGCTTTTTTTCTGGATGGGAAATCATCAAATGGCGTGTCAGACTTTTACTGACTAAAACCCACCCGTGTTTCTTCAGTTGCCTGTGCGAGGGCCACGGTAACGGTTTCAAACAAATCCACGACCCTGGCAGGCATCGGTCCTTACAGACTCCTTCAATTCGTGCTGATATCACTTTGAGGCGCGCGTGGAGCACAACGCACCCTCGACCTGGGCTGGTCCTTACCTGCGCCTACGGTGGCCAGGAGTCCACTATCGACTCCCGACGCCCAGGGCGTCTCCTGCGGCGGCTAAGGGCATGAGGGCGCAGAGATTTTCTCTCCCTCACGCACTCCGTCTCCTCCTTCGCCAGCATTACTGCTTCGCAAAAGGAAGTGACGGCTGCCCACGCCCTCTCGCTCCAAACGATGGCCTGGATTAGAGCCAGACGCGAGAGATCGCCTCCGTCGATAGCTTTCACGACTGCACGGCGGTGCTGCGCCCAGGCAGAGCACACCACCGTATGCTCCACCATGCCCTCCAGGCGATCCATGCAATAGTAACACCCGGGCGTTTCCTCTCGCCACCTCCCAAAGTGTCAGTCTGTCCCATCGTGTCCAGTGAGGACATATGCGTAAGGCGCAAGGTGAGGACGCCGCAATTGTGGCGTGCTCATGATTATTATTGCTTAAAGTTTAAATGAATAATGGTGGAGCTTCGACAACTGGGCGCCCACTAGTAATTAGAATGATAAGACGTTGTTGGTAGGTGAACTAAGTTACGAACGTTTATGTTATTGATATTCGCGGTGTTTAGTTTGAATACCTTAATTTAAAATGCAATCATATTTGTAGTAATTTATAGTAATTAATTCTTGAGTGCTTAACCTAATAATAACTGACGTCACACAAAATAAGAATAAAAATAATGATATAAAATGTTAACATTGGAATTCAGGTGATTTTACATTAGCCATGGCCATAAGTAATAGTAATAAGTTAGTTAATGGTTGTAAGATTGAGGTTAAGTTTCAGTCTTATTTTCTTAGCAAAAAGCTGTAACCTCAATAAACAATAACAACATTTTAACCGACTTCTCTTGCTGACCTTACCACGAAGGTACTACTGTATTGATTTCACGATACCATTTTTATAACATGTCGCTTATTATCTACTGAATAATTCATGAAGATAAGCAGGGACCAGCTAAGCGAATTAATATTAACCTTATTTAAAAATTCAAGCACGCAGTCAATGTTTTGGGTAGGTATTATTAGTAGCGAATCAATTAAGTTACACTTAATTCATTGGTATGTAATTACTGTACAACCAACCTTATAATTTAACTTTATACCTAAAAGCCTAAACTTTATTTTAAATTACAGCATAACTTTAATTGGTCAACTATTTATTATTGACAAAAACTTGTAGTTTGTACTGCTGTTGACCTATATGCTTAGCTTTCGTCGATATACCCATCGTCATCATCATCATCATCAGCCTATAGCAGTCCACTGCTGGACATAGGCCTCTCCAATTGCACGCCATTCAGCCCGATTCTCGGCAACTCTCATCCAGCTGCTACCAGCCACCCGGCGAAGATCGTCGCTCCACCTAGCCTGAGGGCGTCCTACCTTACGTTTGCCGATTCGCGATCTCCACTCAAGAACACGTTTACCCCAACGGTCATCGGCTCTACGGCTAATGTGGCCGGCCCATTGCCACTTCAGCTTGCTAATACTTTGAGCTATGTCGATAACTTTGGTTCTCTGCCGGATCACCTCATTCCGGATTCTGTCCCTCAGAGATACTCCAAGCATAGCTCGTTCCATAGCTCGCTGAGCAACTTTGAATTGATGGACCAGCCCTACCGTGAGTGTCCACGTTTCGGCTCCGTAGGTCATAACAGGCAGGACGCACTGATTGAAGACTTTCGTCTTTAGGCTCTGCGGAATACGCGACGAGAAGACTCGACGAAGTTTCCCAAATGCTGCCCAACCCAGCTGAATTCTTCTGTTAGCCTCCTTCTCAAGGTTGTTCTTACCAAACTGCAGAGTTTGCCCGAGGTAAACGTATTCTCGAACAACCTTGAGGGTACCGCCATTAACAGCAATCGGTCCCGGAGTTACGTGTTCGTTGAACATAACTTGGGTTTTATCCAAGTTCATCCGAAGACCAATGCCTTTAGAAGAATCAACTAGGTCGTCCAGCATCTGCTGCAAGTCCTGCAGCGGTTCAGCCAATATGACGATGTCGTCTGCAAATCTCAAGTGTGCGATGTACTCGCCGTTGACGTTAATACCGCGTCCACTCCAGTTCAGTGTCTTGAACACATCCTCCAATGCGTTAGAGAACAATTTTGGGGAAATTACGTCCCCTTGTCTCACTCCTCGACGCAGGGGGATGTGTTCAATTCGCTGGTCCTGAGTTTGGACGGTCATTGTCGCGTTTTCGTAAAGACACCTCAGCACTTGGATGTATCGCCAGTCGACTTGGCATCGCTGCAAAGACTCCAAAACAGACCTGGGTGCTTACTCTCGAATATAATTCCAATAGATCGACATTGGTAAAACGTCAGTTGGTTGAGTTAAACGTCAGGGATTGGCTAGACTGGGCTAGACTCAGTGAGTCCAGCCAATCCCTGACGTTTGACTGACAATTCCAATGTCGATCTATTGGAATTATATTCGAGAGTAAGCACTCAGGTCTCGATAGAGTCAAAAGCCTTCTCATAGTCCACAAACGCAAGACACAGCGGCCGATTATACTACTACTCGATATACCCACGGACGTAATAACATCGCGGCGTATTTTTATTAGCTTCACCTGTATGTTTGTATGTAACTATGTATGTTTGTAACCGATTCCTTTGGACTTGATTTTGACCCACTACAAACGGTCAGATTTCATTTAAACTTTGTAGACTTATCGAGGACCGATTACATACAAAAATTTCATAAATTTGTCACTAAAAAACACTCTTTTATATCTAACCGAACGAAAAAAATGAAAATAAATAATAGTTTAAAAAACCAAAAAACACGCTTCCGCAGAAAACCAAACTTAAAAGTACGCTTTTTTAGGGTTCCGTACCCAAAGGATAAAACTAAGACTCCGCTGTCCATCCGTCCGTCCATCTGTCACCGCGCTGTATCTCATGAAGTCATGAACCGTGATAGTTAGACAGTTTAAATTTTCACAGATGATGTATTTCTGTTCCCGCTATAACAACAAATGCTAAAAAACAGAATAAATTAAATATTTAAGGGGACTCCCATACAACAAACGTGATTTTTTTGCCGTTTTTATAGATAATGGTAAGGAACCCTTCGTGCGCGAGTCCAACTCGCACTTGGCCGGTTTTTTCAATTATTTTCTACTTTTTAGTTTGGTTTTCTATGGAAATGTTTTATTTAGTTTTTTTTTTATTTCGCCTACTGGATCTCCAACGCACGGCTTAGCACCGAGAGTTGAAAATTGAACATTCTGTTTTGTAGACGCACTGAGATGCACTCCATTGGATTCTCAATGCTCGGCTCAACAACGTAAGTTGAAAATGCAGTGCACGAACAAATCCCGCCAGGATTTTGTTACGTCCGTCACGTCCGTGTAGTCGTCAATTTAGTGCGGATTTCACCAATTAAATTAAACGAGATCAGCACTTGTAAACTTAGTTTAAGACCTGTCAGTGTCAATATTTCATAGTAATTTTGACACTGACAGCTCTTGAACGCAGTTTAGTCGTACTTAACGCGTTCAATTTTATTGGTGAAAGTCGCCCTTAGTGTGTACGGCGAGTCCTTAGGAGTACAGTTAGCCGCTTCAGTCGATCGTTAAAAATTTATATTCAGATCCGCGGATTAGGCTACGGTTACGGATCTTAACTTTCTTACTCAATCGGTGTCGATGCGCGAGACCTTGAAACGATAGTTAACACCACTTGACGCATTGCTTGACAGGACATGTTGCATATTGTTCGTCTTGCATTGCGCGGGTCTTTTCTTTGTTTTGTTTATAGTTTAGTCACTAAATATTTGATTTTAAGAAACAAAAAATAATGTGTATGGTACTTAATAATTTTTCATTGTTTTCTAATCAACAATACATAGAATTTCATCTAAGTATTGAAAATTAATAAGATAATAGATCCGCAAAAGAGTAACGGATCCGGATACGGATCTTTCTTCTCCCTCGGATATACCCGGATACGGATACGGATATCCGGCACATCAGTAGTCCTTACATTATAGACGATATTCGTAGTGCAAGTTAAGTTAATGCACAACTGTGTAGGTAAATCTGTCATAACTCCTACACTTACTCGGTGGTTTTGTTTCGGGTACCATGAGCTGCTAGCCTCACGGTTTTTATCCATGGAACTTTATTTTAAAACTCTTGCTTTTATCGACAGGACGAGTATGTACCTACCTATTTTATATTTAGTTTGCGACGATAAGTACACTAGACCGCACTTCAGTGGAAACAGTTTGGCCTTGAGCTGGCCAAGCGAAATAAGCAGTTTCAAAACATGGCAAGGGTAGCTTTTACTTTGTTTTACTTTTGTTACTATAGACGTGCGGCTTACTGTGCCTACGATACGCGGAAACTTCTCCGGTTACATAGGGCGTGACCGGGTGCGACCCTGCCCACGTTTCTAGTTAATTGAATTAAATATTTTACTTAGCTACATAAACAAAGAAACACATTTTCTTGACTAGTTTTCAATATTGCTTTTCTCGCGTTTTTTATTACAAATGTAGGTATGTAGGTAAGTTGTCACATTACCCAGTTACAGGTGGGAATCAGATAGGCAGTGGATCTTGGTAAAATACTGGTTTCAGCTGCTTCCGGATAGGCTGAAAGCCGACCCTAACGTAGTTGAGAAAAGGCGAGGAAGTAGGCAGCTATTGTTATGGATTAGTTGTCAAAGAAAGGCAAATCAAGTTTGACCAGCAAAAGTGCTTAGGTACGTACCTCGTCGACGCAGGAAAAAGCCAATTATCGTACTTAAAAACGTTCAATTTCAAACTATAATCTCATCACAACAAAACTCAATGTCGAAAATGTAAAATAAGATGATCTTTGACAGATTGTGACTGAGATTACAATGCGAATCATCGTCATCTGTCGCACCTTTTCCCAACTTTGTTGGGATTGCCTTCTAATCTAACCGGATACAGCTGAATACCAATATTTTAAATGGACCATTTGCCTCTCTGACCTCCTCAACCTAGTTATTGAGTAATACGATACCTCTTGATAAAACTGGTTGTCAGACTTTTGGACTTCTGACGACCTGTAACGACAGTCAAAAATCCAAGAATGACATCCGGGGCCAACAGCTTAACGTGCTTACCGAGGCACGGAGGGATAACGACCTCTGTACCTGATCGATAGAACTGTGTAGGTGTTATTACTTAACCCTAGGCCCTCAAAAATTGCGAATGTTCTTAAAAATACGGAAAGCGATATGAAGAAGGTAAGTTAGGTAATCACTTTACCTTGATTTTACCGCCAATCCTCCAAAACAACTGAAACAAACTGACACACTAATCACCTTCCTACGTTAAATACATAAAAAATACTTATTGCTATTACTATATATTTGAACATGCCACTTTATAAAGTTCATTAATATAATGTAAACGTCGTTTCATTGATTGATGTTTATGATACGAAAAACGTTTATGTAGAGGTAGTTCGCATAGGTCTAACTACCTACATTTAGAAATTGAAACAGTTTGATTCTGGCAGCGAGTAAAGTAGGTAGTAGTGAGGTGGTGTTCATACAAGGGAAAGCTCTTTCATATTACAATCATGCAAGTCGGTGATGTTACAAAAAACGGAAATTTTATTAGTAAAGCGTACAGTTCTATGGCACCTATTGTATGGATCTTAAAAATATTTGCTATAAATGGCAACGTGGATCCAACGCGATCCAAATCATACGTTCTCATCAAAAGCATTTGTACATATTCTATACTTGCAAGTTTAAGTTTATATTGTTTATACTACAAAATTAAACATGTTTACCCCAGGATGGACGTTTCTATCAGGCTTACAGACATGATACAAATGATTTCAGACATTTTCATATATGCCATCGATTTATATTTCGTTTATAAATTTGGAAGAAATATATATGTGGAATACTTTAAGCAGTACGAAAAAATTGATAACTTTCTTGATACGAGATGCTACTCTGTATTGAAACGAAAACTTATGAAAGTCATGGCATTTTATACAATTATTTGGATTCTGAGTTCTCTTGGAGATTTAGGAGCATGGGTAGTAACCTTTGGATGGTTGATACCGATGATACATGCAGTATCATACATATTTCTATTTATTAAAATGATGACTACGTTGGACTTGATAGCTCAGGTTACGCATATCGAAGCTCGACTGCGAATGATCAGTAATTTTGTGCAAAATTGCTATTCTTGTACAGAAATGTGTCCAGTTGGACAGTTAACAGAATCTGTGCGTAACAAAAACTGGCTGTATCATGACAAAGACGATGCGATACCTCACTCCCCCAAACAACATGCAGTGGATAGTTTTGAGATTAAACGGATTACAAAGTGTTACCTGTTGCTAACAGAACAAGTGATGTTCATTAATAAAATGTACGGATTCAGGGTAAGTCTCCCCATATTACTCTCTCTCTCTGCTTAGACTTTTACCATTTCATTTAGGATAGCTGCTAAACCAGAGCAAGTGTGTCGCTGCAAGTGGTGCATACAATTGAGTTTTTATGTTTCAGATTCTTCTGAACACCTTGAATTTGCTTTTAGATATGGTGAAAATTTTGAATTTAGCTATAAGAATCGCCGTTGGATCCCAGGTGAATATAGTGATCGCTCTTCTACTACCTAAGTTTTGACATAGAAAAAGAAATAATACTTGGTTTGTTTTGTATCAGTCAGGGTTTGTGACATAAGGTGGTTTACAAAACCTGCGACCTGAGCACAATTTTATAGCCGAAAATAGAGTTTTTGTGTTTGAATGTACGTTCAAACAGCATTATGCAAAAACTTCTGGATAGATCTTGTTTTTTACCATAGTATAAAACAATCGCTTCCGGCGTCTGTATAATTAGATCTTTTAAACTACGCAACGGATTTTAATGTGGAGTTTATAAATAGAGAGTGATTCAAACGGCAGGTTCTTAGCCGCTGGCAAATGCTATTTCCCTATAATTTTGGTCACTTTGTAGGCTATAAATTGTCACGCTATTTGCTATGTGGGATGAGCAATATTGCAATTTATTCGTATTCTTCTATAGTTTAGCTAATTTTATGTATATGGTCTCACAGCCGACTAAGGAATTTTCTTATAATTTTTGTAATATTTTTCCTTGCAGCGAACCCTCTACAACGGCGAGAGTTACAATTATTTACCGGGAATATCGGGAATGATGCGTTTCCTAACCTGCGCTGCCATTATAATATCTGTGGTGTACCAATGTGAGCAAGCCTATCAACAGAAAGAACAGGTCATCAACGTCATTGATCATCTCCTAATCAATAAAAACCCTGGTGAGTATTATTTAACCACACTTGGGAACCAGTTTAAAATATCCCAGATTGGAAAAAAATATCTACTGTTCCCTACAAAAGTGCAATAGGGTCAATAGGTACGCAGTTGTATTTATAATTTTAATAACTTTTTGGTCGACTTATATATTACGGACGCGTCCAACTTGTTTGGTACTGTCACCGTCAAATTGTAAATACCGTTAGATTATAATCTACCTCGCGAAATTGTAATCTGTCGACAGATTGTGAACTGTAATATACTGCTTACAATGTAACGTAATATTTTTCGTTAGATTGAAATCTATCGAAGTGAAACCGTCAAATTGTGAAGTAGCACGCGAGGAAACGCACATCGCGTGCTTAATTGTATTCTGTAAAAATCTCACCGTGATAACTCGGGTGAAGTGAGCTATTATTACTGACAATCCCAAGCATCGTATGGAATGACAGCTCACTTTTAGGTCACTTCACCTATGTTCTCACGGTGAGATTTTGACAGAATAGATCGGCTGGTCAAACGTCATGTGCACCGCGCCGCCATAATTGTTTGTTAATTCGTTCGTTGTCGAATTTAAATGTCACTGCAACATTAAGAACATCGTAAGATTATAGGTTAGAACAGTGACCAACCTACTTTCAAGCTAATGGCAGTTTACTTGGCTATTTAGTATTAGTGCACAAATGCAATCCGTCACATGCAAATATGGTACCGGTTCACAATAATTATGTCGGTTTGCCATGGGCAGCTCGATTATCTATTGAAAAATAATGCGTTATATGGCATGGTGATATATAAATACCTAAATGGTTTATGCAGTTCACAATTTTCCGTCAGGTTATAATCTCGCTAGATAGATTGTAAGCTAACGGCATTTACAATTTGACGGTGACAGTACCATACCACTTGACCCTGAGTTGCACATTGCCACAAACGTTACAAAGTTTGAATATAGCTTTCACCTTATTATCTTTATTTTTTCTCAACAGACGAAGATCTACGTTCAGCGATAGTGTATTTGCGGACGATATTACAAGATCGACCCATTTGCTTCAACATGGAAAATTTCTTCGTACTAAACTACTCAGTTTTAGTTTCTATTGCTTCAGTAGTAGTAACATACACGATAATATTATTACAAAGTGTGAATTGAAAACCACATTCAATTAATATTTAGTTTAATTAGTCAAAAGCAGATTTATTTTAGGCTATCTTCGGTAATAATTTAATAATTTAACCATTTTTGTTGTGTAACCGTCGTCGCGTCGGTTAATATATTTTATTAGAAATAAGTTTTTTTCTCATCTATGTGAATGTAATTCTTTTTGAAAAATAAAGTTCTTAAGGTGAATGCTTCAACCAGCCCGCGAAATTCAAATTTTCTTACGTTTTTTGCAATTTGCAGGCCAGTGCTAGGTTGTATGTTGATTAAAATATTATTCGCGACTGTAAGACGTATGTAGTTACAGAATTATAATCATCAAAATGACCTGCAAATTGCAAAAAACGTAAGAAATTTTGAATTTCGCGGGCTGGTTTGGAGCATTCACCTTAAACGAAACACCACGCCCGTCTGTATTCCCCTAAGGGTTAGGCAGAGGTGTACCTAGTACCTATATTTCCGAAAAAATAATCATTAAATTTTTAATGCGAATTCTAAATTTCGTATTTTATTTCGACCCTACAGTCAGCAAAAACAGTCGGTTAACTCCGTTACATTTACCGAACATTCGGAGTACATAACTTTGACGCGAATTTTCGGAATTCCAGGTTTTCGCTATTTCATAGTCAGGGATTTGTTTTAAATATGTTAACATAGCTCGACCACCATGGGGTGCCTTGGAAGACGAACGAGGCTGAAGCCAACTCACATAAGCCTCTTAGACAGTTTAAATGGAATGAAGCACCAACCGGGACCACCATGCGGTTCCTTGGAAAACGTACGAGGGGCCATCTCGCATAGGCCCCTTTATTAATTAATTAATAAAAGCCCTTTATTTCCGAACATTGAGTGTACACTACATGCATAGTTTGCTTAAACAATTTTTTGACAAATCTAATAAAAAATAATTAAAAACTAAAAATGAACGATTGTATGTACCTATATAATATGACTGTGTGATTTATAAAATGTCCCTTAATTCGGTGTGCCTTTTGGCATAGGCCTCCTCCAACTGTCTCCACTGGATTCGGTTTACCGCAACCCTAGTCCAATATGGTCCCAAGGTCAGACGAATTTCGTCTTCCCATCTTCTTGTTGGACGTCCCCGTTTTCTAGTGCCATCCCTCGGGTACCATAGGGTGACTTGTTTACTCCATTGATTAATTTTGCAACGTAGCATGTGCCCTGTCCAGCCCCATTTGAGATGGTCTATGCGGGTAAGTATGTCTACAACTTTGGTTTTCTTTCTTATTTCTGTGTTTCTGATTTTATCTCTAAGTTTTACTCCTAGCATACTTCTTTCCATTGCCCGTTGACATCCTGCTAATTTCTCTCGATGAGTTTTGGTAAGAGACCAGGTCTCGCAACCGTAAGTTACACAAGGTAGGATACAAGTGTTGAAAGTCTTCGTTTTTATATGAATGTTTATTTCCTTACTCTTCATGATTTCTTTGAGAGACCAATATTTTTTCCATCCATTAGCTATCCTTTTATTTACTTCTTTAGTCATGATATCACGAGGACTAATAATTTGTCCTAAATAAACATACTCGCTTACATATTCTTAATGGTTGCCATTCATTTCAATATCGACCTCTGCAGAGTTAGTCATCATTTTTGTTTTACTTGCATTCATTTCAAGTCCCACTTCTTTACTTTTATCAGCTAGTGTCTGTACCATAGCTTGTAATTTTTTGGGGTCTTCTTCTAGCAAGACTAAATCGTCAGCGAATCTCAAATGATTTAAGCGACTACCATTAATGTTGAGGCCATATTCATCCCAGTCCAGTCTTCTAAATATATTTTCCAGCACAGTAATAAATAGTTTGGGAGACAGCGGATCTCCTTGTCTGACACCTCTGTTTATAGGGAATAGATCGCCTTTCGACTCTAGTTTTATACAGCTTTTACTTTTACCATAGATATTTTTTATTATGTCGATATAGGTGGTATCCACTCCTTGCTGGCTTAGGCTTGACCAAATATAGCTATGGTTTAAACTGTCGAACGCTTTAGAATAGTCGATAAAAGCTATGTATACCGGTTTCTGGTATTCATTATACTTTTCCAAAATTTGTTTAATAGTGTGGATATGATCGATTGTACTGTAACTCTTTCTTAATCCAGCTTGTTCTATGGGTTGAATTTCATCTATTGATTTTGTTATTCTTTCTAAAATGACTTTCGCAAAGACTTTGTAGACATTTGATATGAGGCTTATTGGTCTGTAATTGCCAATGTTTGCTTTATCTCCTTTCTTATGCAAAAGAATAATGTGTGATTCACCCCATTGGCTCGGGATGGTACCTGTTTTAAGTATATCATTGAATAACTTCGTTAGGACTGGACTCAGTTCTTCAATTGTGCCCCTTAGCAGTTCATTTGGTATTTTATCGGGTCCTGGAGCTCTTTCCAATTTTTGTGAATTGATGGCTTTTTGTACTTCTACTGTCAGTATTGGTCATATCATCATATCTATTATTTGGCCTGTTTTTAGCATCTGTTTCTTGATCAGCATTTTCACTAGAGTAAAGAGTTCTGTAGTAGTCTGTAGCTATTCTTTGAACTTCTGTACGTTTTGTTTCTTGCTTGGATTGGTTGTTTTTTAGACCGGAAATCCATTCATTTCCATGTTCCCGTAATTCTTTAAAAGCTTTTTTAGTTCCACCTGTTTTTTTAATTTCTTCTTCCAATTTTTTATTTCTTTTTGCTTTTCTATATTTTCTCATGCTTTCCCGTATTTGTTTGCTGATGTTTGAGATTCGGCTTTGGTTTTCTTTACTATTTTTTTTGTCTGATATGAGTACTTTTCTTTCTTCAAGCAGCTTTACCGTTTCTTCGCTGTATTTGTTTTCATCTTTAATAACACTAACTGGCTTCATTTGTGATAGTTTCTTATCTAGGTGGTCGTATTTTTCCAGTACACTTATGTTAGAGTTAACCATTTCTAGCAGCGGCTTGATAGAAGATGAATCCGTATTTTTCGCATATTGTTCTGGTGACGATACAGTGGAATTTGCTAAGATTTTCCTAGATCTTTTAGGAGGACACCTTTTTAAACAGCAGCGTACCATTCGATGGTTGGTATTGAAGTTTAAGTTCTGTATAACATGTGCGTCATTGAAGTATTTTACTCTGTTTGTGATAATATAGTCAATTTCATTTTTGTACATGCCATCTGGAGATATCCAAGTCCATTTATTTTTTGGATTTTTCTTGTAAACTGAATTGAGCAGAGTTAGGTTGTTTTACAATAGGAATTCTACTAGTTTGTGTCCATTGCTACTTCTTTTACCATGGCCATGATTTCCCAGTATGGATTCTTCACCTGCTTCTCTGGTGCCAACCTGAGCATTAAAGTCTCCCATAACTATTATGTAGTTTTTGTGATATGTCTTTACAATGTCTGATAAATTATTGTAGAAAACTTCAATGTCGTCATTGGTGGCTTGTTCGGTAGGTGCATATACCTGTATGACTGACCATTCCTTCTTATAGCCTGGCAGTTTAATGTTAAGTACTGCTAGTCTGTCAGAAATTCCTACCAGCTCTTGTATATACGGTTTTAGGGTTTGTTTTATCAAAAATCCCACTCCTCTATGACCAGCTTTTTCTCCTTTTTGGTATAGAATGTAGTTGTTGTGATCTTCTATTTTGTTGCCTAATCTTCTCATTTCACTTATACCTAGTATATCGTACTGTATGTTTTCTAGTGACTTTTCCAATTCAAGCAGGCTTTCTTGCGTTCTTAGAGTTCTTGTGTTAAGTGTTGCAATGTTGATTGATTTCTCTCTTTTCGTTGGAGGGTTTTGGTCTAGTTCTCCCGCGGGGACCGGCCGTATTGGGAGACATTTTGGTTGTAGTGTGCTATGATCTTGTTGTGGTTGTCCAGTTCTCGGTGGTGGTGTTTTAGTTCTTACATGAGTCCTTGTCTGATAATGAAACTGATCTTTCTCGCATGAGTTGAAATGCATTTATCTTCCGCATTTTTGGAGTGTTTTGTTTCTTGCTCTGAGTACCAGGGCTTGTAGTTTCTGATCTCATTCTTTTTTCATTTTCTTTAGTGTACTTGTTCCTTTTTTCTTTCTTCGATTGTAGCGCTGCTTTTGACAAATCGTGAGTGATGTAGGTATTTAGTTTCATCTTCTTTTTATTTTTTAGTATTTGAATTTTTTTCTGTAGGGTGGTGGTGGCTAGTACAATTGGTCTAGATTTACCTTCCTCGTTCCTGTTTTTTCCCAATCTCTGCAGTCTGTCGATTTCGCCATATTCAAGTTTCACATCAATATCCTTTAATGTTGTTATTACCAGAGTGGTTAAATCCTCATGGGTTTCTTCCTCATTTTCTGGTAGCCCGTGGAAAATAATGTTATTTCTCTTACTATTTGCCTCTAGATTCTGTATCTTCATGTTTAATTTTTCAACTTCACTTTTTAGTTTTTCATTTTGTTCTAAAATCGGTTGAATTTTTTCCTCAACTTTCTGTAAAACGCATAGGCCCCTTAGACAGTTTTTAATGGAATGAGTACTAAGCGATGATTATCTCTGTATGCACAGTGGAAGTGCGCCAAAGGACAACCCCCGATTGGTGTAATACTATAGCAGGACATGTAAGCAAAATAATTATGACATTATGGTTTGAGTGGCTAAGATGGACTGGATACCGATAACCACAGAACAGATAAAGAGGTTAGAAAGGAAATAGTTCCTGATTTATATTAGAACGCGTGTCGCCGCTTGTCTCCCACTCTTTAACTCCACTACAAGCAAAGGTCCCGAACGTACGCGAATTACGCACACTAATAAATTACACACACTTAGATCACGAGCTTGCTATTGAGTGTCACACTAACGCAAACACTGTACTTGACGTGCACTCACACACACTAAAAGCAATTTATTTCTCATACATGTTACGGTGAACAAAAAGTCGATAATCGATATCGATAAAATTACTGTAATTCTTAAAATTTTTGTTATTTATGTTTTGCAATTTTTTGCTATAATATCGGGAGAGGGACGGGGTTGGAATAGTGTGGACATTCTAAATACATAATAATAGGTACCTATGAAATTGCCGTTTTGTATGAAAAAAATTAAACGAATTTTTTTCATGTATTTTTATTTGTATTAATCGAAATAATCACCCATGCAATCAATGCATCTTTGCCAACGCAGTGGCAGTTTATTGATGCCCTTCTTAAAAAAATCAGCTGGACACGAGGCAACAAATTCTTCAAAGGCATTTTGTACTGCCTCTCGGGTATTGAATTTTTTTCCCGCCAAGAAGTTATCCAAATTCTGGAAAAAGTAGTAGTCTGTAGGCGCAAAGTCTGGTGAGTAGGGCGGATGACGGAGAGTTTCCAACCCCAGTTCTTGCAACTTGGAGACCGTCTGCTGTGCAGTATGAGGTCGCGCGTTGTCGTGCAGGAGCAGCGGAGACGAGCGATTGACCAATGCTGGTTGGAGATGTGCCAGCTTCTCCATCATTGAGTTCAGTTCTTCACAGTACACATCTGCAGTAATGCTCACCCCATTTGGTAAGAAGCTGTGATGAATCACACCGGCGCTAGACCACCAAACAGTGACCATCACTTTTCTAGGGGTAAGTTTTCGTTTAGGGCATTCTTTACGTGCTGAACCAGGATCCAACCAACTTGCTGAGCGCTTGCGGTTATCAAAGAAATCCATTTGTTGAAAATTGTGCTACATTTAGTAGGTATCCATTGTATTCTACCGGTTGCCTCAATCCACAATTTCCTTATATCTGGATCTATTGGAAACCTAATAATAAAATATATGTTTTCATTATAAACAGCTAACCTCAAACCAAATTTTAGACGAAAACCCCACTCAGAAACTATATTGATAACCACAATTAACAATAATTGGTGTTAATTAACAAAGGTATTTTAATTCCAATATTACTGATAATAATCAATTGAATACATTCGTAATATCGACAGTGTTTACAACTTGGTGCAACACTATCGATACGCATGGAATTTCGCGGAATTCAAGCATTGACTCGGCACACGCGACTCTCGCAATGATCGCAATACATCGCGCGATCACTCGCGTAGTACAAGATGGTACCCATCCGTTGCAAGCAATGTATAATTTTGCATCTTTTTTTCGATTGTGTCGTTTTGTCTACAAACTACATAATACAATTGTAATAATTACAAATAACACTCGTATTATAAGGTTTTAGGAATTACCGGTGAAAAGAAATCCCTTCTCGGGCTACACTACACATCTGGCTTCTTTTCCGACACGTTATGATAGCGCAAGACGGCATAATTATTATTTTTTCGCGGAGCTTCGTACGTTGTCACAATACGAGCGCGACTGTTGGCCGGTGACGCTAATTTCGGTCGACATATGAGCGTTCACAATATGAGCGGCGCGCGCGCCCCGCCCACAAGGCCCTTCTAACCTCTTTATCTGTTCTGTGCCGATAACTATGGAAGGGCCCGGGGCCCCGTTATGTCTATAATAATATTATAAAGCTGAAGAGTTTGTTTGTTTGAACGCGCTAATCTCAGGAACTACTGGTCCGAATTGATAAATTCTTTTTGTGTTGGGTAGCCTATTTGTCGAGGAAGGCTATAGGCTATATAACATTACGCTACAACCAAGAGGAGCTGAGCAGAAATGAAACATGTTGCAAAAACGGGGAAAATCGCACGGGTAGGCGATTCGACGCGACGGGAAGGGTCGGGGAAACAAGAAATTTAACGCGGACGAAGTCGCGGGCAGAAGCTAGTAGTAGTTAGCTAGTGGTAGGTAGCTAGTGGTAGGTAGCTAGTGGTAGTTCTACCTGGAAAATTATCCGGGAGTTTTGAAAATTGGTGACTTAATAGATTTTGACCGCTCGCGCCGCCATATTGGAAAAATGGCGCCCAAAACCAGTTTTTATGAAAATAATTCCTCTCCAACTCATTTTACGATGAAAATAGTTATGTAATAAATTAAACTAAAGAAAATTTCCCACAATTTATGAAGTAACCATTTTTTTTTTTGTAGAATCAGACCCATACTCATATTCACTTGAATCTTGTTAGACCGGAAGCAGACTCTAACATCGTTGGGAAAGGGCTATGCAGATGAAGTTATAGCGGCAATAGAAATAAAGACTTCAAAACCAACAAAAAAATCCAAATACGTACTTGTAATAGTTCATTAAAAACAGCCAGCTACCAGACAGATGGACAGATGGACTACAGAAGCTTAGGAATAGGGTTCTGTTGGCACCCTTTGGGTACGGAACGCTAAAAATGAACGTAATTGAGCTTGTGTGCATTAAGCCACTCATAAGACCGGTGATAGAAATGAAGGAATAATCTGGCAAATGGGTGAATATACGCTATTTGAATTCCAATAGTCCATAGACTAGTTTTATGTTTAACTTATTATATTATTGTTTCTGTATGCTTAAACATTAAAGAATATGGTCTTTTATTTGGTCCACATAGTCTATTAACGATAATTGTTTAATTTAAGGCATTAATAGTTAAAAATAGTTATAAATGTATACTCCTCTGGCCTCCCCATTGCTAGATTATAATGATTATATGGCCAGATAATTTAAATACGTATGCCATTATGTTTTTTTTTAAATATGATCATATGCTTTTATAAACATCGAAACATATTTTATCAAAATACACTGTGAAAGTATTTATTAATAAAAAGAAAAATAACTTATTTTCATGTCATGTTACAATAATGTCACTTCATCTGGCGAAACTCAAAGAAGTAAAATTTGACTTAAAACCGCAAAGGTATGTTTTTGTTCTTGAACTACGCGCGTACACAGTGTGAAGTTAGAAGCAAGCTAACGACGTTTAGCAAAACTCCAATAATATTGCGTCAGTTTGCGATTCACTGTAGGAAAGTGTGTTAGTGCCAGTCGTTGGAGTATTTCCTTTGGTAAGTCTGTGTTTTTGTATTTTATAGTTACGAAATTGTATATTTGCACAATGCAATGTTTATTGTATGTAGATGTCATTTGTTACGTTAAATGGTGGTCAGAAAAGCGAGTGATGTTGTTTTTGTAGCTTATGTGCGATTTTGTCACTTCTCTGGCGTCACTTCTCTGGCATATTTCATGCCAGAGGAAATACATAAGCGCCAGGGAAGTGACGACATTTTTTTTTTCGTTACTATTTAATGTTTTTAGGCTATATTTCATTTGTTCTAGATACTCGAGTATAATCAGACACCATGGCGAATGTTAAAAAGAAACAAACAAGGGAAGAGAGGTTAGAAAAAAAGCATCAAGATGAAAGATTACGCTACCAAAGAATTAAAAACGGTCCGGTTAAAAATGCTGAATTAAAAGAAAAAGAAAAGCAGCAATATAAAAAGAAAAGGGACAAATTAAGAGTATAAATGATAAGACTGAAAGGGAACAAAGGGCTGTTAGAAAAATATGGAGAGAGAGGACTAAAAAGCATAGAGATCGCTTAAAGCAACAATCTATCATGAAACCGGTCATGGCAAAGGACCTCCAGATGGTATCGAAGGGACATGTAAACAAACCGCTGACAAAATTGTAGCTTTAGGAACTGACATTGCTACGCTTGACGACTTTGCTACGGAGTTAAACAAATATTGTCCTGGCATTAAAATTTTTGTGATACCCGAAGAAGAAATTGATTTTCAAAAGAAGATTTTGATGAAGGAGAAGGAGAGATGAGGGTAACTTTTTTATAGATCTCTAATGAAGATGGTACTCTTTTTAGAATAAATGACAATGACATGTCTGATGTTAAATGGGAACAGATTTTGACCATATTACCAGTGCCAAATATACGTATGAAGGGTAACAGAGTATTCTACAATTTTCTGAAAAGTTGTTTTTGAAAAGTAAATTGTTGATTGTTTAGTATTTAAGTAAAAAAAATATTAAGTTTTTTGGAAATTATTGAATCTGTTCTATGCAAAAAAATGAAAGTTTTCATTTATACTGAGCACTGATAATTTTTAAGTTTATTTGTTTAAATAGGCTCGAAGACTGATTTGTGTCTCATTAGATAGTACTATTGTTTTGTTTTGTGAACGAAGTTTATATTTTTTGTTTCATTTAGAAATTTTATTTAGATTAAAGCGCCTTAAACATGGCTTTTAAGTTTTTGAACGTTTTATAATTAAAATGAGACGAGATGAAACTGATAAGCAGAAAATATTAATTCTGTTATTTGATACGGGTAATTGAAACTTAAGAATCAACAAACCATTGATATTAAAAATAAGGTTGATTTGTGAAGACTGAATGTATATTAAAAATATCCAAATACTATAATTTATATATCGTCACTGGAAAGGCAAAATTACAAAACCGCCAAATTGGGCATATTGAGTTACAAACATGTTCGAAATATGCTATTTTTTTCTGCATCGATCTGTTTAGATAGCAGTACAATCGAAGCACATTTGTGGCGTTTCAGTAACCCGTATTTTTTTTTCCAATTACAGAAGCATGATATGTACAGGTATGTATGTATGTAACTCAATATACCCAATTTGGCGGTTAAATAATTTTGCCTTTCCAGTGACGATATGTTTTATTTAATATATGTCCCCTTTCTTAGCTAATAATCAAAGGCCTGTCACTTCCCTGCTTTAATTTGTCACTACTCTGCCAATAGTGTCCCTCCCCTGGTAACACATTTTCCTCTGGTGCTTATAAAATCCAAAAAAATGTAAAAATCTTCTGGCCCTCAACATTACAAATTTAAAAATAGTGTCAAAAAGACAAATTATGAATATTGAATGGAACAGATTACATTTCTTTCAGACACAAAAAAATCAAATACCGTATATTCACCCAAATACTAGGACCTACAGCTTAAAGATGGAAATAACAACAGAGGCTTAATAAAAAATACAAAAACACTTATTTTAAATTCTAAGTTTATATTCATATTAAAAAACTTACTGGAAAAAACGAATTTACTAAACTAGTCAAAACTTAAATTATTTTAAGCTTATTTTTCTAATTAACTTTCAGGTAACTGTCACAAGTAAGCATCAGCAGTATGGCTACATTAGTAGTAAATAAATAAGAACTGGTATGTGAACAGTAGTCCTTATTTTATTATATGGTTTGATAGACTTGCATATGAACACTATCTTTAATGCAGTATTTGTATGTAACTGGAACAATTCCATGTTAATTTTTAATAAAATTAAATGAAATTTCATTTCTCCCATTATTGATTCCTAGAATGTTCTACAGATTTGTAGGAGGAAATTGTAGTGCAGTAGTCAGTTGCTTATCTAGTAGATATCAAGTTAATCGCAACCAGATTTTTCTAGTTCTATAAGTTTACTTTTACGGTCTACGCAACTGTTATATCCGCCTTTAGATCCAGATGCAACAAGCCTGTGGCATGGCACCACTAAAAGTAATGAGTTAGCACCACAAGCAGCCCCGACAGCACGAGAATGGCTTGATGGACGGCCCAGAACTTTAGCTAAGTCCCCATAAGTTTGAGTAGATCCATATGGTAGTTCCAAGAGTTTGTCCCACACATCCTGCAATGCAAACCGTATGGTAGTTTTAATGTGTCCGTTTAAAATTTATAAAGCAGTGGTACCTAGCAGTTTAGCATATTTCACTATTTCTGAATCTCATAAGGACAGTTAACTAGTACATATGTCTGTTTGTTATAGTGGTGAAGCCTATTAAGACAAAGTGAAAATCAGGCGTGAGAAAACAATAGTCACAGAAAACCCACCTTTTGAAAATCCGAACCGATTGTTTTTATCGGCACTGTGAATTTTTTCAATTTCCCGTCAAAGTAATCTGAAAGTTCCTCTTTGCATTTCTGTAGCACCTTGTTCTCACTTTCGATATATTTGCATGATAACTCTTTAGCTAGTGTTTCAAAGCTTTTTTCGAAGTTTTTAGAATCTTCAAAAGTTACAATGTATAAAAAATCATCATCTGCTGCAGTAATAACTTTACCCACGGGAGATCCATAGGTATTAACATAAACTGAAGTCCCAGAATTTGTTGAAAACTTAGCAATAATTTGCGAAAGAGACATACTTATTTCGGTTGATAATAAAAACAATGCAAAAACTGAATTCTGACACTTACGAATCCCGCTATTTTTGACGTTCGCCTATTCAACTGATGTTGGAATGTTATTTCACTCGAATTGAGTCTTTTAGCTTAGAAAACGAAAAAAAAAACTTACACCTGGGGATATGGGGGCACTTAAGCTCTCTTCAACGCAGCACCCGACTGGTGCCAGTTCACCCCTGCGGGTTCTCTCTGGTCAAGCGGGGGAGACAGGTGTTTCACTCCACCCGCGTCCAAGAGGGGCGTGCGTAGAACATTATACGCCACCTTGTGTCTAATATGATAGGGGGTGGCGGACGACCCCGAGTCCGTCGTCCCTAGACCCATTTAGGGAGGCTGCAAGAGGGCATTACCTGCCTTCTGCCGACGTCCGATGCACCTTGTGCAAAAACACTACAAATCTCCCTCTCCCTTTCCGCTGCCTCCTTCAGCAATATGGCATTGCCATAGAAGAGGATCAGCGCGTCCCACGACGCTGCATCGTTGACCATAGAATTAATCGAAGCCAGCAGCGGTAGGTCGCTTTCTATTTACGAAACGAAGGCACGGTGCGGCTCCTCCCAAACTGCACATTCTGCAAGCCTATGCCACGCCGCCACCGTGTCTTCCCGACATTGGACGCAGTATTGACACCGAGCTTCTAGCTCTCTGCCTATACGATGCAGGTACTTCTGGAAGCAGCCGTGCCCCAAAAGCACCTGCGTCGCCCTGAATGACAGGGAGCCGTGCGCCCTCCCGAGCTAGTCGTCGAGCACCGACCAGACCACCCCGATAGTGACGAGGTTAGCAGTAGGGCGTAGAAGCCTATCCCGCCATTCCGCCACCAAGACCTGATGGAGCTCGGACCATCACGGCGTGATCTGCCGCTGCAACAATACCACGCCTCGTGTCCGCGACTCCTCATGCCCCTAATATAGTGACGCGAAGGCTCTCGCTTTCAGTTCCCACGGCGGTGATTCGGCCAGTGCGGCCGCAAGCCACCTTGTATAAGATCGTTGGATACTCTGACGGCCATAGCCCTCTGTGGTACTCGCAATTCAGTGATACGCGGGCCGTGAGATCCTCTGCCCACGCCGGAGCCCCATACAGGACTATGCATCGCACGCAGTGGCGTAGCAAAAGGGGGGCGGCGGGGGCGGGCCGCACCGGGTGTCACCTTTTTTGGGGCGACACCCACCCGGTCTCTCAACTTTAAGAACAATGTACAAACAAAAAATAAATAAACCGCTAGCACAAAAATTTCTTTTTCGAGGATTCCTCCACTAGCACTAGCTCAGCTCTATGTATAATTCGGAGATTCCCGCAAAAGAGCCTGACGCTGTCGTGGGGGATTCCCCGTCCCATACTCGCGATCTTTGACGTCTCAGTTCAGTTGCAACATTTCTCATTTGTTTCGTGAAGGAAGTGTGTTATTTTTGGTTGGCGTGAATTGTGTATATAATATCATTGGTTAAACGTGTATTATTCTATAGTGATAGATAATAAAAAAAATTGGCTTCAAGTTAATGATACGAATGTAAAATTACGGGAAGAGGATAATTGTAGGTTTTAGTAATGATTATAGTGATACAAAGTTTGATAATTATTTTACATTTTATTATTCGTTTATACATCGAACAATATTCTGCATTCGTTTTCGGCATATTATTTGAAGAATTTTATTATAAAAATGATTTTAAAAAAACTACAAACTTATATTATGTAGGTTTTAGTAATGATTATAGTGATACAAAGTTTGATAATTATTTTACATTTTATTATTCGTTTATACATCGAACAATATTCTGCATTCGTTTTTGGCATATTATTTGAAGAATTTTACTATAAAAATGATAAAAAAAAAACTACAAACTTATATTACGGACACGTATACAAAACACCACGGTTATTGTTATATGCTCAGAAACCGAATTACTTTTGGAGATACCAAGACTGCGAAGACACTTAAAAGCCGCTAATGTTACGGTTACTGATTGGGTGTCTCTAGATTTTTTAAAGTTTATTATAGAATGGGATTTTACAGAATCTCTTCCAAATCTTATGATTGCACTGAAATTTTTCATGACGGTTTGCGTGTCCGTAGCTTCATGTGAGAGGAGTTTCAGTAAATTAAAATTAATAAAAAACTATTTGCGGGCAACAATGTCCCAATCGCGGCTTAGCAATCTTAGTATATTAGCCATCGAACACGAGGCAATACAAATTATAAATTTCGATGAAGTTATTGCTGAGTTTGCAGCTGTCAAAGCTAGAAAGAAGAAATTTTCATTGTATAACAATTCCTTTTCAGTCTTAGTTATTATTGTGTTTTGTTATTTCTTCAATATTATAAATAATAAATGATCCATGTCCTTTATCATATAAAATTTATTGCTTTTTACTTTCGATGGGGTGACACCACCAACTTCCGCACCGGGTGCCACCCAAGGTAGCTACGCCACTGATCGCACGATCCCCACGTACAACCGCCTGCACACGGTGCTTCGGCCCCGTGAGTGTTGAGTTATTTTTTTTTTAAATCCATTTCAGTTTAAGAGGTTTTCATTTTAATTATCACCTACCTATGCTATGTTGGCAGTGATGATGCAGTTTGTATGTAAAATTATAAAATTCACATGCACGAAAGCTCTAATATATTGTAAATAATAAACATATTAAATTATTAGTAGGTCGTACGCTTTATTATACACAATAATGTGAATTCACAGTGCATTCATAAGTTTGGCTTAAAACTTTTATATACATATGCACAGCCACACATCAAGCTATAAATTTCCAGTATAAGCTGACATCTCATTGTACGCAAAGCCTATACAATGCGAAAGCAAGCTATACATTTCCAGCTAAACCTGGAAATGTATAGCTTGACCTGTAGCCGTGGGTAGTAGTATACATAGCAATTATTTGACCTTAACAACAGCTTTTCCTGTATTTTCACCCCTTAACATACCCACGAGAGCATCCACCATATTATCAAAACCATGGTATATTTTCTCTTGATACTTTAGTTTTCCTTCACCAAGCCATTTCAAATTCGCTTCAACCCCTTCATTCCAACGATCTGTCCAGCGGTTTACTAGAAAACCTTCCATTTTCAATTCCTTCAAAACCATTGCAGGTTGCAGAATCGAGACTGAAACATAATTTTAAATACATAAGTTTTTTTTTAGCCTAATACACTGTCCCATTAAAATATATAAGTATAATAATATATGTCTAAAATATATATTACAAAAAGAAACATCGTGAATCAGTAAACTGTTTAAATGTCCTACTGTTGTATTGTCTGATAGGTATGTAGTAAAAACCTTTTGGTAGTTTGGTCTCGTTATATGATGATATGGAACCGCAAACGCCTACCCTTCCATATTTATTCATGTAATTGATTATAGTTGAGCTTATTTCACCGCCCACCTGTAAACACACATAATTATAGCATTTTATCGAAATAAACAGTATGAACAAAATTATTTAAAAAATAAACGAATAAAATAATGCATTTACATTATCAAAATAGCAGTCAACTCTCTTCGGGCAGCCATCTTTGAGGGCAGCTCTGATATCAACGGTTTTATAGTTAAAGGCGCGATCAAATCCCAGTTCTTTTTCCAAATATTCACATTTTTCATCAGTCCCAGCAAAACCGACCACACGACAACCTAACAAGAGTCAAGTCATTTATTAATTAACTGCAGGATCTCCAAGCAGCTAAGGCCTCCATGATACAAAAATAGAAAACGATTAGACATTCTTTAATGAGCGTACAAATTTGCCTGCATATTTTGAGTGACAGTTAAAATAAAATTTGCGTATTAGCTAATAAACTTTGTTATCCACTGTGAACTTTTTCTTACCCAAAATTTTGCCAATTTGCCCAACATGTGATCCTACTGCACCAGCTGCACCAGTAATTACAATAGTTTCACCCGGTTTGGGTTGGCATATCTCTTTCAAACCAAAATATGCGGTGTTACTGAAAAACAAATTCTCGCATCAATCGTTAATAAAACTGATTTCTAAATTAAAAAAGGTACTAACAAAAATTGTTACTAACCCAGGCATTCCGAGAATTCCTAAAGCAAGGGACACAGGATGCGAGCCAAAATCAGGCACTAGTGTAACAGGTAACAAACCCGCCTGATTATTAGCAGTATCAGGATTTAAAATAGTATGCGTGCGCCAACCGAAAGATCCAGTTAAATATTTTCCTACTGCATAATTTTTATTCCGACTCGAAATGATCCTGTGAAGCAAACGTTGGAATTAACATTACTAATTTTACCACAGTATGCTGAAAAAAGAAAATTTTAATTAAACTAACTTCGCTACTTGTCCTCCGATCATATCAGTAGGCAGTTTATATCCTATCATATAAGCCCTCATGTACGGGTCGACACTAAGGTATTCAGCTTCGGCCAAAACTTCTGAAAATGAATAAAGAAATCAAATAAGTATTGAGCATATTAATGGCATTTCATTTCATTATATAATGGATGGTCATTCGACAAGTTTTATACGAATAAGGTGAAATGAGTTAAGCACCTCCTTCTTTCAACTCCGGAAGTTCCTCTTCGACGACTTTAAAATCAGTCTTCTTTGGTTCGCCTTGAAAATACTTCGTCAGCACATATTTTTGTGCTTTAACAGTAACTCCTGAATACATCCGTTTAGCTAAATTAAATGATGGGAGTAATTTAACCATTTTTGCTGTTAATTACGTGCTTCCTAAAAAATTGATGAAATCTGTAAAAAAAAAAAACTTTAAAAATCATTAAACAACCCTCCAAGTTCATAAAGGCCTAAGAACCAAAAAAAAAGAGAAAAAGTTATTCCTATAGCTTAATGAACTTAGAGCGTTGTATTGATGATTATAATTCTGTAACTACATATGTCTTACAGGCGCGAATAATATTTTAATCAACATACAACCTAGCACTGGCCTGCAAATTGTAAAAAACGTAAGAAATTTTGAATTTCGCGGGCTGGTCGGAGCATCCCTCATATTTATGTATTTGTCCATTTGAAAATATACTGGGCAAACTGTACGTGATCGGGAAGGATGGGCTACCGTCGACAACACAGTACACACTGTTCAACAGGAACGTACGATTCAAATCGATAAATGTCAAACTATAATAGTCGATTTTACGAGGGAATGAATGAAATCTGAATGAAATACATAAATACAAAATGGCCTACGTATTGTTTGGGTCTGGTTATGTATGGAGTAGTTTCAATTTACTAAGTTAAAGTGACCCGATATTAATAATTACATAAAAGTTACAGAGAACAACTTGTTTGATTTAAATAGCAGTAATATAAAAGCCCAGGCAAAGTGCAGGGTGTAGTCGGTGAGAACAATATGTAAAATGATGGCTGAAGAGCTTTGAGTAAAATATTGTCGCCTGCAGAATTTATTCCAGTGAAGAACCATGACTACAAAGCAGGAATTCAATTGTGTGTTTTGCAAAGACATTTTCGAAAATAAGGAAGATTTGCAAGAACATTTTAGGTAACCTATTTGTGTATGTTTGTGAACGTAACGTCATAAATTGTAACAGCCTCGGAAGTTAGAAAATGATTATTTTTTATGTTTAGAAAACACGGGGATCCAAAGTATAAAAACCGCTTTGAAATAGATACTCAAGCATCTGATGAGAAGTCTAAAGAGAAGGCGGAGATGGTTAGCTGTGACGTGTGCGCGCAAGTGTTTCCAACGATATCCAAGGCTATAACTCACAAACACAAGGTGCACCCCGATCACGATGCGAAGTACTTCTGTCCTTGGTGTGGGAAACTGTTCACAATGAAGGTAATACTTGTTTTGGCCAGGAGCCGGCGTCACTTCACTCGCGAGTGGTTGGTGTAGTTGCAATTCGACCTGTGCCCCCTCCCCACCACGCGTGGAATCGCTTATCAATTTGACAGTTGTTTATTGTATCTATTGTCATCATCATCATATAAGCTCCAATCCCCCAATTCTTGGTGACTAAGGACAGTTATCTTGATTATGTTATAAGAATTTTTAGTTCAAAGAAAAGTATAGCAAACTCATCAAAATTTTGTGAATGAAAATATAATTTATGTCTAACAAACTCAGAACCTTCTATGTTCCAGCACTTATATAATGTTCATGTTCAATCAAATCATGGCAAACAAGACAAAATTGAAGGCAAGCGTTTTCACTGTGACAGCTGCAGTGTAGACTTCTACATCCCTTCTGCAATGATCAGCCATAACAAATTCTTTCATCGTCAAGACACTGACTTGCCTGACATAGGTCAGTCAAAGAAAGTCAAATTTTATGAACAGGTATTCCAAATGTTGTATTAAATCAGTAGATAGATTCAATTTCTCATGCAATTATGAAATGTTTAACTAATATATCGTCCAATTATTTCAGGAAGTAATGCCAATTTATTATTGTGCTTTTTGTGGAGAAGAGTATGAAAACAAAGTTAATCTAATAGTAAGTAGTAATCTATTTATAATTTGCTTCCATTATGCAAACTGTAGTATATACCTGTTACTTTATTAATTTACTGTATTAAAAAAACTGCTACCAATAAGGGTAATATTCTCCAACTATTTGGCAAGCTCAATTCTGTATATGGTATGCAAAATCTATTACAGAAACATACAACAGATGACCATGGAGATGAGAATCAGAGTCCTGATGAAGTATTGAAATGTCCAATGTGTGACGCAGTCTTTTACCATTTGG
The DNA here is from genome assembly GCA_947507805.1 of Aporophyla nigra. Classification (NCBI taxonomy): domain Eukaryota; kingdom Metazoa; phylum Arthropoda; class Insecta; order Lepidoptera; family Noctuidae; genus Aporophyla; species Aporophyla nigra. The sequence continues at coordinate 8,557,315 of OX382305.1, forward strand.
ATGCTTATGAGGTTCACCTCACTTTTCATTCATCTGAGGATATGTACAGTGTTAAAAATCCTGAGTAAGTAATAAGAAGATATTATTAAGTAAGAATGAAAGCTCTTGTTTAAAAGTAACTTCAACACAGCTTTGAAATGAGCTGATTGTGCAATGTGGAAATTGATTTGATAAATCTTAAACTTCTTGTTTGTTGAAGTGTGAAGAAAACTTTTTCATACACACATATGCTGAAGTTGATTCTATTTTACAGATACAGTGACCTATTGGATCACTCTCTGGAAACTGTTCCACCTATAATAGTGAAGGTGGAAAACATAGAAACAGAAGATCCATCACAAGATACAGAAGCGGAATCAACTATTAATGCTGTAGGAATTGTAAGTATATTGAATATTGTTGTAATAATAATAAATAAAATAAAACACCTAAGGAGGCTCTCGTTAGGTAGCTGGGTCAAGGGCTTAATTCAGAAAGCGGTACTTCTGGACACGGCTCGCATTGTCAGGAGGTTCCTCTCTCTAGAGCCCTGACCACCGGTAGCTTGGACCCTGTTCCCAATACCGGTGGGCTACTATTTTTTATATTTTTAAAAGTTTTTTTACTTTTGTTTTTCTAATATTTAAAAATATAATTAATATGTGTATATTACGGAATAAAGGAAATAAAATAAAAAAACAAATTGTAGGTAAAAACTAATAAAGATCAAGACCAACTTTGAATAACCTCTAGTGCTACATACTTATGAGAAGTACCATAGTAGTAAGAAACACCGACGGCTGCCATGGCCCATGCACAATGGTCCACTTAGACTAAGTGCGGAAACTTAACCCCATAACATAGTACCATAGTACACCTGGGTACGAGATGAAAGTCTATTCTAATCTCAGCCTTCTTCTAAATTGCATTATAGGGTTTAAGTTCTGTAGGTCATGAAAGTCAGACAGTACGGCTTTATGCATTACTGTCATTTTCTACGAAATCGTATCAGTGGTTAGCAAAAAGAATGGGACCTCTACTAAGCTCTATTTAAGAGAACTGCGTGGCCGCGCGGTTCTTCATGTGCCGACCGCGGGGCCATGGTTAAACCTTTATATCTTTCTGAATATTGGATCTACGGATAATTACCATCGCGGGAAATTATCCCGCGATGGGCGAAGCTGCTGGCAAAAGCTGGAAACTAATAAAACTGTTTAGTTGTATTGGTCTTGAGCTCCAACCCTTCTCTAACACATTCATTTAGTCAGTGACACACAAATGTACACAATGCTTGACTATTTCAGTTTTGTGTTGAAGTGAATGGTACTTACTTTCAGTGCTCACAATATGACCGTACGAGAACTGAGTCCGTAGTGTGCATTCTCATATAATTTCACCGGTTTTTTTTATACCACTTAATTGCCCTTTGCGCTCTTATAGTGCAGACATTGTTTCTTAACCTAACTACAGCAATTTTTTCATTGCAGGAAAAGTTCTTGGAGTTGGCGATGGACCAATCCGAAGACAGTAATAATGTGAAGGCAAAAAAACATAAGAAACGTAAAAAATCTAAGAAATCTGCCATTACTCTTGATGAGTTCCTAAGTATGAACCAAGACGTGTTTGGTGAGGATATTGACTTTCAGGGTGTAGAGGAAGTTCCAACACTAGTTGTTAAAAAACAACTTAAAAATAACAAGAAAACTAATGCCATGGTGACCTCAGTAGAATTAGATAAATTAAAAAAGGCAGGTATTGTTGTAAAGAAGAAAGTTAGTCGAAATCCAGTTATTAAAGGTCTTAAAGTTAGTAATTCTATGCCTATTAAAAGTGCTCTAAATAAACCTGTTTACAAATTAAATAAAGTACGAGGAATAGAAACTTCAAGTGAGGTGTTGACTAAATTAATGAATCAAAGCAATAATCAAATAAAAATTGTGAAAAAAGTTAATCCTAATACTGCAAATGAACTTAAGCAAATAAAAGATTTTCCCAGTGAACAGGCTGAAACAGCCCTTGATAACATGAGTGAAAATCCAGTTGAATCTAAAAGCAATATTGAAGAAATAAGTACACCTATTCCTAAATCAGAGAGTGATATTACAAAGGATTTATCCTCTCCAACATCGGAAGAATCACCAGTGATTACTACTACAGATGATTCATCGTCATGTAAATTGAGTAAAAGTAATGTCATTTCTAATATTGTCAAAAACACAGCTCCGAACATATCAAATAATGATAAAAACATGCAGAAAATGACAGATTCTGATTGCTCACCAGTTGGAGTAAACATGGAACATCCTGAGCAAGTAAACATAGAGAAAACCGAATTAGATCAATTTAATTCTGATACAGAATTAGAAGATATAGAAAATAAATTGGATTCAGGCAAAATAAATAACGATAAAATTTCTGATGATATTCAAGAAAAAAGTGACAATTACAGCAACAATGACAGTGTATTTAATACATCAGCCAGCTCCTTATCTACGTTAAAACATTTAAGCCATCTAATAACAGTGAAACCTGTTAGTCAAAATAGGAACAACTTATCAACAGAACCTACAAGTGATAAAATGATTGAAGCAAATAGTCAAACCCTTCAAAATGACAATAACGAAACTTCTAGCGTACCTATCGCTGATGGTGCAAATCTAAGCAAACCAAAAAATATTATTGGAAATAACCCAACCATGGACGCCCTAAAGACTTTAAGTAAAAATATTACAATAAAATCTTTGTCAACAAAAAGAAATATTGACGATATTGAATCTGAAGATAGTGAAATAGCTATGCAAGAAAAAATAACAAGTAACCCGAAATTACAAGATGTAAGTTGCAGTAAAAATATGACAATTAAGAAATCTAAAATGGAAACAGGTGAATCTAAACCTAATTGTCAAGTTATCAATTCTTCAAATAGTCATGAGAGAAAAAGTATGCCTGGAAATCAACCAATAACTAAACCATCTGTAGGTAAAATCCCCAGCAAAATTACAATTGAAAAGGCTGATAATATCTCTAATATGCCTACAACAAATGCAAATATTTTGAGAAGGCTAACAAATATTACCACTAAACCGATAGGGAACAAGAACAATTGTCTGCCTTCAACTGTTAAACAAGCCAACATTGCCAAGACTTTTACTAAAACTGAAGAGAAAAAGGAAGAAATAATTGAAATTTTTGATATAGATGACTCTGAAGATGAAGAAGAAAACAGAAAACAGGCTCACTCTGATCCTCAACCTACACAAAATACCAAATCTATGGATGCACTCAAAAACCTTAGTAAGAATATCACAATTAAATCTTTGAGTCATCAATCAGCACAAAGAAACATAAAAATTGATAATACCATTAAAAATATTAAGATTGAAAAAGAAGATAACAATAGCCAGAAACAGTTCAAAGAAGAATGTAACATCGACACTCTCATTAATTTGCAAAACAAAAGTAATGCATTCAAAAACGTGCTTCAGGGTTTATGTAAAAATTTAACAATTAAGTCTCGTAACACATCACCAAGTCAATTCCCTAAATTTGAAGAATACAATTCACAAGATTCTAAAGTATTCGAAGATAATGAAGCAAGCGACTCGCAGGACTCTGGTCCAGGTAATATTAAAATTACAGAACTTGATGAGGCCATGGAACATGATAGCGACAACGAAAAGGACTCGCCAACGTCTGAAAAATTAAACACGAATCTTGATCATCCGATTGTCGAGTCTCCAAAAGAATCCTGCAGTGAAAATGAAGACGAAGGTGCTCATGATTTCGAAACAGACATGAAAGCTAACACCCTGCAAAAGAATGACCAATATACGAATTCTACTATCAATTCTGTGTGCTTAAATAATTTAAAGAATATAAATAAAAGTATAACTATAAAATCATTGAGTAAAAACTCAACAGATAACGACGAGAAAACTAAACAAGCACAGACGCATTATAGTGAAGAAACACCACAGAGAACACAATTGCCAACAACATCCAACCAGGTTGTAAAACAACATCAAAGTGATAATATGCCTATCAATAGGACTCCAAAAAATGTTGATCATACTTCAGCTCAATCTTGGAATAAAAAGGTATGTGCTATGAATCAAGTGAACACTGTCAATAAGGAAGTTACAGTAAAAACGATCCAAACGAAAACTATGATTCAAGAAATAACAACAACTGTTACCAAAACTATAAAAACAGTGAACCAGACCATGAAACAAGAAGTTCGAAACAGTTTGCAAACGAATACTCCAGTGGTATCACAACGAATCCACGGAATAAGGCAAAGCCAGTCCAAAAATCTTCAAGGTGTTGTTATTAGACATGCACCACCTATGGTAGGAACTAGAGCTAGTAATACGATAGCTCAGATTAGACCAGCCAGTACAGTCGTGAGACCTTCAAAACAAATTATTCCTATGAGGGGTGGTATACATTCAACGAGGCTCAATAATCCAAGAATGGCGGCAGCAAAAAATATAACTCCTTCACCTAGTGGGAACAATCAAATGATAGGAAGACCCCTGAAAATTTCGCCAACAGCAATGGTGTCTAAGGCAAACGTAAAGAGGCCTAACACTGAAGATGTGAGCGGTCCTTTCAGTTGTTTTAAGAAACCAAAAGAGTCTTTGATTCCTGTATCTGATATACCAAGTTTTTCCAGTAGCGCGGGTGAGGGCTCTGCACAGTTCACCTCTGCCTCACACACCAGCAGTTCTAATTTTACTAGTACTACAAACATAGTCAAAGGGAATTCTGTGGTGACCGCAAAACAAATGAAAACAGAAGTGAACGCTACTTCGCAACAGTTTAGTAGGCTTGGTAATAAAACTGGGTTAAAAATTATGACTAGTCAACACAAACAATCTCAAGTGCAAGAGCACAGTGAATCTAGTCCTATGAGACGGACTACTTTAGAAGCTATACAAAGGCTACAACAGCAAGGTCTCTTGGTGAAGAAGCCTCGAGTAGAAGTCAATGATGCTAGCGAAAATTCCGATCACGATGGTGATAATAATGTAGGTTACAATTCAACGGATGAACATGATGAGTAAATGTGTGTAAATATTTAGCTATAAGTTGACTGAACTAAGTAGACTTTAATTCTGCCCATTAAAAAATCTTAGTATAATTAGTTTTGTATATTTTCCAGATTTCTTTAATTCGCTGTTTAATACAATATTGTATAATGTATTTATTTTGTTAATTAGACGTAAGTATGAAATGTATATATTAACAAATATATGATTAATAAGAAAACTTGTTCCTTTTTTTTTTTGAAATCAAATCATTTGATGTGTCACTAATCACATTTCTAATTCCCACACCTGGAATCATTATCCTAGCGATAACCCCTAATAGACAAACCTCTAATCAGCTATCTGTAGGCTTTTAAAATAACATTTCAAATTTTTATTTCTTATTAAATTAGAACAGTCTGTACCACCAGCTATCTAGCAACCCAATGATGGGTCCCTCTTAGCAAGCGATATCGCGGTAGGCCCAAATAGAGATGGCGAGATGAGTTGGACTCCTTGGACAAGAAATGGTTCTGAGCAGCTTTAAACAAAGGAGTCTATGGAGGCCTTTGTCCTGCGGTGGCACATCATAGGCGTCCCCATCGCCATATCTTCGTTGACGTCGTGGTGGGGCTTGTGCGCTGCGTCCTCTAGGTCTGTGCCGGTAGAGTTTACTTTGCCGAGACGGGTTTAAGCTGTGGAGTCAGACCAAGATAGATACATAAACCTACAGGGCAGCATGTGGCAAATTCTGGGCAGTAGCGCTACTGCCCAACATCTATACAAATAAATAAAATTGGAGTGTCTGTTTTTAATATTAAGATAACCACTTTTTACTAAGTGTATATGGATGTATACACGATACATATACCAAAACAACATTTTTTACAATTTTTGTCTGTCTGTCTGTCTGTCTGTCTGTTTGTTCCCGCTAATCTCTGAAATGGCTGGACCGATTTTGACGGGACTTTCACTGGCAGATAGCTGATGTAACAAGGAGTAACTTAGGCTACTTTTATTTTAGAAATATTCTTTTATTTTAGAAAAAAATAACTGTCTTCGAAAACTACGCTGACATACGTCTCAAAATTTTAAAAACCCTGGCTGAATCCTACGAAATAGATCAAAATAATGTACTACAGTATTGTACACCTTAAAAAGGCCTACAAAAATGTCGTCAATGGTATATGTCTATCTCTTAGGGATAACCCACAATAACCATTTTTTATCTTTTACTTTTTACGAGAAATAAGGGCTTATTTACGAAGCGATTTTAAGCAATACAGCATTAATCCTTATCCAATTAAGTATCTTAAATACATTGTGCATTTAATATAGATCAATATGGCCCTTTACAGCATGTAATTTAAATGAAAATCTTAGAAGATATTAGAGATTTAAAAAGCGGGCGCAGAGCGCGTTGGCAGCGGCTGGGTAGTACAGGATAAGTAGGATTGTAATTCATATTACTTTGGCTTCATAGTAATTGCGAATATCATGTGTGTTCATTATACTCAAAATAAACCTAATAGTATTATTCTAAGTAAGAGACCGCGAAATGGCTTAGATGTTTAGATTTTTGGATGTTTGTTTCTCAATGATGCAAAGACGGCCAAACGGATTTAGATCGAATTTGGCACAAAGATATATTATATCATGGATACGTAACAGATAGGACACCTACTTTATCCCGGTAGTAGGTTCCCGGGTGATATTTTCCGACAGCTATACGCACCAAGCCACTGGCAAAAGTACTATTCCTATAATTATGTTCGGTGTCTGGTAAATGATTGAGTGTCTGTATAGGTAAAATAGGAGTGTTAAGAAAAACCAGGAAGACTTATATTCAACTAAACCAAGCCCTATGTCGCAGTCTTCTTACTCTGAATACTATTACTTTTATTTTAAAAAAACACCAACACACATGATGTTCTCATAAACTATGAATCCTAATTAATATGAGTTATAATCCTACTACTAATAATATTATAAATGTGAAAATATGTATGATTGGGTGTTTGTTTCTCAATCACACAAAAATGGCTGAATGGATCTGGATCGAAAATAGCACACACAGTCTATATTACCTATATAACCTGGAATAACACATTCTTACCGCGGTAGTACGTCCTCTTGTCTTCCATAAGAAATCTTGTTCAATCCCTCTGGCTTGCCATTAATGGCTGGCTGGAGTAAACACTGATGAGGAATAGAGCCCCGACCTCTTTCTTGCGTTTCTTGGCAGACTTGAGTGGAGATCCGCAAGAACAAACGTGCTCGAAGGAAGGAAGTATTCCAGTAAGTGCTGGTTGGGATCTTGACCATCTTCCGGGCTCTGGGATTGTCCTGATAACAGTGGATTACCTCTTCACCCCTCAAGCACCTAACGACATGTTGTCCCCTTTTCGCTTCGTCACTAAGTACTTGGGTGGCTTGAGTTTTCTGGGGCCCATTATTGAGTGTGGTTACCCTCTGCTATTTTATCATTGGCTAGGAATAGTTCTACCATAATACAAGGTTACCAAACTACTATATCTAACCAAACCCATAGCCCAATATTTTGTTTCGTTTCCATGTTAGGGAATAGTCCCGCATAAACGGGGGTTGTCCTCGGGTGCACTAGTATATTACACACAGGGACACCGTCGGTTGATGCCTGATTCCACTTAAAATTGTCTATGGAGCCTCTGCGAATTGGTTTCGTCCATCATTCGTACGCCATCAAAAAGACTGCGATCCCAATGTCCCCAAATTTATTAAAATATCGCCAGCCATTACTGTTTTAAAATCTCTTCAAAATATATATTTGTAACAAATAATAAAAAGGCTGTAACTATGCGACGAAACTTCTAAAAATGTTCGCTAGGTGTGGCTTAAAAACTATCAATCTAATCCACCATTTTACTTATTCACCCGGAAGGGCGTCTGCGCATGTACTTGGTACGCACCAAGTGTCCAATGGGCTAATGTACTTTATGTAATTTGGGTACTATCATGTTCAAGCTACGACAGCGTGCAATAGGAGCCCGGGGCTCCCATTATTCCCATACTTGTCCTATTTGTACTGTGGCAACTCATATCAAGAAATACAATGTCCTTTCCGCCCTCCCACGCTGTCCAAATCTTTTTCGAATGATTGTGAAATGCTTTACAGCTTTCTTGCAATTGCACACTGCTTGGCCCCTTTTCAACTTAACCTCAACCTAATCATTACTTTTGTGACAGATCAGGCAGTTAAGTATACCCCATCACACCAGCAAAAAAATTAATAAAAAGCCAAAACAAGTTATTAAATAACTATATTATTTACATTAGAGAAATAACGCCATTATACAGTTTTAAACACCATGAATTATGAAAATATAAATTGTCCATCAATCTATGTAATACATTCGTTAGTAAATCACAATAAAATATTATAGGTAGGCCAGATAAAGTTAATCTGATTTCGTTTCCACTTTATTCTGTCGCCATTTTTGTTCCTGTAATTGACAAATACGAATTTTGAATTTCCATGTTATCAATTAGATCACACATACATAAATATTCCATATATCACTACAAAACACAGATTGGCATGCATGCAAGCATAGATAAAACAAAATAAATATTTAATTTATACAATAAATAACTAAATCCCAGGTAAACGCTAAGGAACGTGTTTTTTTTTTTATCTAGCGTAAGCCACCGAAAAAGAAATAACTCTTGGCTTAAAAGAGAGAGGAGAAAGGCGCCTGGACCGTTCGTATCGCGGTGAAAATTGCGCTTACTGTTTTCGGGCGTTTGATACGCCTTATTCGCTCATAAACGAGGTGTTATTTCTTTCCAATGCATAAGCCAAAACGCACGACCCAAAGTGCGCTCTGTTTACACTACCACATAAAGAGCATTATAGCAAAACCATAGAATAAAATCTAAACGAAACTCAACAACACTGAATACTCAAACGTACACAAATATTTACATATACATAACATAGGGAAATAGACATACTGTTTTAAAGAATATCCAGTAGATACAATGTAAATGTATCTATGTCGTCAACACTTGTCCAAAACATTAGGTACTTACCAGCACCTTGTTCGCATGGATATTTCAAGCTCTTGAACTATTCAGACCCTGGCAGTGTTTCCTTGCCAAAAGTAACATATTGTATTACTTAGGCTAAAGTATTTTGAATTAATATTGATAAAGCTGTACTAATTACTTCTTTGATTTCGTTAAGCTGAATGTTTTGAAGTCGACAGTAAAGTTCCTTGACTTCATTAAGTCGAATTATTTTGATTACCATAACACAAAGTGCATGTTAGAATCTATAATTCAATTAGCATTTATTGATTACGCGACTTTACTGTTCAGACAAGGAAATAAACAAGACGTGGACGTAACTGACAAACAATATGAAACTCGAACTGCAACATCCTAACCCAAAAGCCACCCTCTCTGACATAATCAATCGTCATGATACCAAGTCGAAAAGTTGCATTGAGATCATAGCCTATAGAAATAATACGCTATGGCCTTGTAGTATTTGCAATCGGACAACAAGTTGATATACGATGAAGTAAATACGAGCGATTAGGTCAGAATAGGAAGTTCAAAGTACGCTAATAAGTGATACATCATGCACGTACCAATACGGCGAGCTCATTGGATAGGCGGTAGGCAATTGCACGCAATTTGTATCGTAGCTTCAAACCTCCTTGCATTTTCTTGCGCAAGGTCTTGTATATTGTGTACATGTTGAGAGAGTGCAATGTAAGAAAAGAAGCCGCCAGGTAAGATATCTGCCGAATGGTGCAAACAAAATACATATAAAAAATAAATTTCAAAATGCAAATGTCGCTGAAAAACAAATTTATTCATCAATGCATTCAAATAAATAACATTCATTACAAATAAGAGCTAAAACAACCATTATAAATTAATCGAATATACAAAGCATAAGTACAACATTATCACTAAATTACGAATAGTTTATTGTTTGATCAAGGCACGAAATATTCATTCTGTTGAGTAGGTAGATAGCCTATCCAGGTATTCCACTTCATAATCTGGCGTCATAAAACATATCTATCGTACAGCGATTTCTGTAACAGTTGCCTGTTACGTATTATTTATAATTGTTATGATAACGGTGTTTCACATCATAGCGATAACAGTATTAGGTATTCAGGTACCTTGCATTAAATCCAGCATCAAAAGTAACAGTTAATCAGCGATGTTCAAATATGACTAGTCCTGTTACAAACTTGATAACACACTAATATTATAATAGCCATTATTTATTACTTTAGGACGGCCCATCTAATTATAATCTATATCTAGATTTACTTCCAACTTATATTTTATGTCCATAATTTACATGTTTGATATAATTACAATGAAATTCTTATTCCTCTAGAGACCCTTTGTAAAACATTTGGACAAATAGTGTGATGTTATTGCCATTTTACTACGTATGGATCAATTTATAAGAATGTATCCATAACCCACAAAACAAAGAATGATCTCAAATGAACTATTTGTGCCTCTTACTACATACAATAACTGAATTCACATCACTATGATCAGTTCTATAAAAATATTATAAAAAGCTACGGCATAGCACAAGTGAGAAGTGACAAATTTTTACTACTTGCTTTTTTTTGCTACACGTCCTGAACAGATTTCATACAAACAAAATAATATAAAATGCGATTCAATATATCACTTGGTGTTTGAGTTAAGAAATGCATAATTTTATGAAATAATAATTTTTCAGAAAAACTAAGGGATACATCGCCACCGATAAATAATAACCAGTTTAATGTCATTGGAAAGGTCTGAGCATTCAGGATGATATAGAAAAAGCACCATGTATGACTACACCCAGATATAATGTTGCTGGTAAGCTAAGGATCAAATCTAGCAAAGGAATGTTATACAGGGTGTCCAGTAAATAGCACGACATACTGCAGGGGGTGATAGCTTGGGTCACTACCTATCAATACAACACAATATATGTTCAGCAAAATCTTACGGATTTACAGTTTTACAAAATTTCGAAATACCGAAAAATCTCTACCTTTGAAACAGATTTTTAAGCATCTCGTAATGAAAAAATCCTTTTCTAGTCCTTTTTTTTACATCAAATTATTCGTGAATAGTTACTTTACTCATTGATAAGTCTTTTTTCTATCAAAGACAAGAATGTTTTCAAGAAATACTATTTTTAACCGACTTCAAAAAGGAGGAGGTTCTCTATTCGGATGTTTTTTTTTTTTTTTTTTATGTATGTTGGGCCATAACTCCGTCATATATAGACGGATTTGCAAAATTCTTTTTTGTTTGAAAGGAGTTTATTCCGAAATGGTCCCATATAAATTTCATATAGATCTGATGATGAGTTCCAGAGATAGACACCGGAACTCTTTAAAAAATGACAGCAAATCAACCGCGATTTCTGCTATCGCATAAATATGCATTGTTTGCTTGGAATTAGTGCGGGGTGGATACCACAACTAAAAATTTAAAAATAAAAACTTTTTTACAAAAAAAAACCATAAATACAGATCCTAAGACACCGACTTCCGAAATTAAAGTTATTTTTCAATTTGTAGTGTTTTTAAGGAAGTCGGTTGTTTTTTTTTTGTAAAAAAGTTTTTTTTGTTTAAATTTGCACAGAACTATTTTCTTATGACTTAAGTTTAACCTACAGTGGTGAAAAAAAAATCCGTAAGATTTAGCTGAACATATATTGTGTTGTATTGATAGGTAGTGACCCAAGCTATCACCCCCTGCAGTATGTCGTGCTATTTACTGGACACCCTGTATATTAAATCGAAGAAAATTACATTATTAAGGCTCGCGCATATTTGGGCGGGCCGCAACAAAACACATCGCATAATTCATCTATTATAATTTTTCAACATTTACATCTATGAACCTACGCACGCACACTACAAGCGAGCTGCAGTGTTGTCCTTTTCTGTATGAAAATGCATTGGGCTGCGGCCCGATGCGGCTGTAATGTGCTAGCTATATCATAAGTTTTTGTATAACTGTAACTTTTTCTAACAACGATTTGAGACTAACTTTCATCTTATTAACAAATTATAGCCATAAAAAGAGCTTTCCATTGACATTTCTGCTGATATTTAGGGCTGATGACATTTTGCCTAACACTGTTTTATTCATCAATCCGCCAAGTGACAAAATAATTTAAAACAATTAAAACTAGTTGTAGTGCAGAGACAGGAATATCGAAACATGCTCAAATAAATAGTTCCGAAGTAACGCATGCAAACACTTTCATACTGTTACTTTTTATAATCGGTGATTAATTTGATCGGTATATTAACGACCTAGATAACTTTATTAACTCGTAAACTTAAATGGTTTTTTCTGCAATAGGTATTTAATTGGATGTAGGTAGGTGTTTACTGATGCACATAACCTTGCACAAGGATATGCTAAAGTAATGAATTGTTCAGTAATGTATAAAAAAATATCCACTTTATTTCACTATGACATTTACTTTACAATTCGTAATGTTCCTAAAATATCAGTAGATGTTGAAAAAGCAAATAAAAACACAATCTGACTATGCAAGCTATAACTGCGAAGCTATCAGTACAAGCTAATATCTGTCTACTCCTAAAAATGCAGCCTTTTTTAACAAAGTTTATAAGCAAAAACTTAAAATCAAAACGGAAAATACATTTTTGGCACACAATTTGTTCGTATTTCAATCTATTACATACTTAAATGACTTAATAAACGCAATCATTATTTTTATATAAATACTTAAATATGTACAGATAAAACCCTTTTATCTAAATAATTTAAATATAATGTGCGGCAATATATATACTAAATCCATTTAATACAGACTCCGTATAAAACGAAAAGGTATAAAATGAAGTCCAGTTATTTACTGAAAATAGAAAAGTACACATAATAAATAATATAAACTAGCTTCACATTATATATTGATATTACTATTTTTGTTAGAGGAATGTTAGATAGCGTACTTAGGGTTAATTATAAGTATTAGTATTCTGACAAAAAAATATTATTATCTTTGTTTTGTGTCTTCGCGCACGATCAGGCGAGGTTTACTAAGTTACTAACTTAAAGAATTATAAAATAAACTCAAATGAACTTCCATGGAAGGTGTGAAGTAAATTATTATAATATTTTTTAAATTGTATTACCTATCTGCGTCATAATTAGGTCTTAATTTCAATAAATAAATTTGTCCATGCTATTAATTTTTAGTCCCTCGATCTTATACTGGTCGCGCGCGGTTAATAAAGTATAAATAAGAAGATAATAATATATAGGAGGTGAATATATATAAAATTAGATCTAGAAGAATTTTACGAAACACCAAATAAAATAAGGATAAAATTTAAGGTTCTACAAACTATGATGGAACAAATTGGTCCACGGGTCCAAAACATCCAACACTAAGAATGCATTCGAGTATGTTTCGATCTATAGCTCTGATAAGGTAGCATGGTAACAGAAACGGCTGCACTGTAGAATAACTTCGTATAAAAGTGCTCAAATATAGGAACTTTACTGGCTTTGTATTGATTTAAAACACTAATCAACAAGTTTTAATAAATCCATACTAATATTATAAATGGGAAAGTGTGTGTGTCTGTTTGTCCGTCTTGCACGGCAAAACCGTAGCTACGAATTGACGTGATTTTTTAAGTGGAGATAGTTGAAGGGATGGAGAGTGACATAGGCTACTTTTTGTCTCTTTCTAACCCCCCACTTCCCTAAAATGGTGGAATTTAACGCGTGCGAAGCCGCGGGCAAAAGCTAATAGTCTATAAAGATTAATTCATCTAAGGTGCTGTGTCAAAAATATGAATTTCGAATAGACTTACATTCGTTTTAAGGAAAGATAGTCACCATAAAAATTATATAACAGATTGTCAAATTGATTTCAAGTGTTGTAATTAGCTGACAGCCAATAGAATCATGGCATAAGTTTCTTTTACCGATATTTAATTAGCTATTCAGAAAACGGGTGTAAATATTATTTACCCAAATAAAACTTATCAGAGCTAGATTGTTCTGGCTGCTTTCAGACAAACATACTTTAGATACTCGTTTTCGTGAGATTTAACTGTGAACGTAAAACATTTGAAGAACAATTTCTTCTATTTTTTTAATCTGCAAACCTATTATGATTGTCTGAAAGCATACTAACAGAGCAGCATTTGTTTGCGTCATCATCATTTAATAGCTAAAATCGCTAACATGACATAAACCAAGTGCTTTCAGTAATTTAATTATCTACTTAGAGCATTTAAACTGAAGGTATACATTCCTGATATTCAGAATCTAACACTTCTAACAGACATTTGTTATTTAAATTAAATTATTGTTTAATGACTTGTGTGCGTAAGTGTACTTGGTGTCAAGAGTGACAGTAACAGTTAATGTTTTTTTAGGGACTGGCACAGGAACCTTCTTCTTCAGCCTACATACTCTAAGGTCTACATTTCTACGTCACTACATCACACAGCGTGCGGCGCGCGTCAGACGCGTTGCGTTGTCCAATCGTTTCAGTTCCACTGTACCTGCTCGTTGAGTTTCTGAGGGATCACGATGAGCGTCGTCGCGAAGTTCCCGATGCCAATCGTCAGGAATGATAAACTTAATGCTGGGATCTGTTGTCGGTTTGTTATAGGACATGCGTTTATATATATTGTTTTATTACAAGTAATACGGATTAATGTAGTCCTAGGTGTTCTGTGTGTTTCTATACGTTCATTTTCTGTCGACTTTCTACCTCTTTTCTCAAAGGTATGAAAGACTATTCAAAAATACATTGATTAATTCCAACGACCAAAAACAGACAGAAAATCTTTTCTAATGTTTTACCAATGCCAAACTGAGCGCGGCTTATTACTTCTGAAACTTCTTCTGAAACTTCTTCTTCAAAAACTCGAGTAATTCATTAACAACTGTCGACATAATGACTGTTTTTCAGTCAGCTCACAAAATATCATTAATTTGCTTAATTAAAGGGGCCAAACTACTATTGCCACAGTCAAAAAGAATAACTTTATGTAACGAAGCGGCGATATTATTATTTCGTGATATTATCTATGTATTATGACTCGAGTTATTAAGAACCTTACTATAAGAATAGAGTAGAAATAATAAATGTAAGTATCATTAAGTACATACCTGCCATGTGGCCTCCGGGTGATAACTGAGACTGTACAATGTGTAAGCAATGTATAGTTGGAACACGTATCCACCAAATAAGAAGGGCAGCAGATACGAGAGTCCACGCCACATCCATGAGTGGAATCCTTCTATTGTTATGTCCATGTTATGTCGCGCTCCCAAAGCCTTAAGCCTGTACAGAACCCCGCTTTGATATCTGAACTGCATGTATTGGACTACACCTGTAAAATAAAAATGTGAAGCATTATTATCAATTCAGAATTACAAAAGTTTAATAGGCAGCGCTTAAAAGAATCGGGATTCTTTAAGTGTATTTCACAAAAAGTTTTAAGCCTGGACCCCAGTTTCGCGAAGCCAAATAAATATCAAGTCCCGTCTGGATCGGTAGGAGGGGAAAAAATCACGTTGCGTGTACAACCTTTAAGTCTTACGCAATCTTTTTCGGAGACGATTGCCTACGGACTATGAGATTCGCCTACACATCACATAATTTCTGAGTTACCAATCTGCCAGTGGAGAACAGTGGTTGCTAAATTACCTCAGACCATTTGTCATGGTCAGCGAGCGGACAATTTTGTATAGATTACCTACTTACATACACATTACGAGCGCTCATGAAAATTACCTATTTATGAGTAGTAGTGTATTACTATTTTGTTGTGTAGCATTCTTTAGTATTCGTAAAATGTCATTATATGGAATGTTTATTCAATTAAACGAAAGAAAAGGAAAAGTCTTTCCAATCGAGTGTCGGTAAACGCGATAAGGTTAAATTTCAAATGACAAACAATGGGTAGTTAATATCATCATATCTGTAACTAGAACTAACATTGTTTCCAATGACCGTTCAACCTAAGGCAGACCTCATCATCATCATTTCAGCCGTAAGCCGTCCACTGCTGGACTTAGGCCTCTCCCAATTTGGGGGGGCTTTGCCATAATCGCCACGCTTGGCAGGCGGATCGCAGTATGGTGGTAAAATGAATAGAGAACGCTGCTGCCCAATCTCTAGTAAGCAAGGAAGGTGAAGGTCAAGGAAGACCTGCATTTACATAAAACTCCAATTGGCTTAATATAATTGTCACTATTTCTTAAAATAATCATGACATTGCATAAACAACTGCATTTGCTAAATTATTCGATTACCGTCCGTCGTTGTCAAGAGCATAATGTAATTGTACAAAAGAATAATACCTAAAAGATACTATAGAGGCTTAAAATGCGCTATCAATTAGTTAATTTAATTTAGATCCAGACCTCACTGTTATCGATGTTTATTTTTACAATTCAGATTGTACAGCGAACAAATATCGGAAGTAAAAACAAGAATAATGACGCAATGCACAGTCCACGACAAAGTGTTTAAAAAAAATAGTTGTTTTTTCCAATTTGTGCTGTAGTTGTTAAATAAACATATACGTACTGATATAAGCGATGAACCACATAAACGTGTGTCTGAACATATTCCATGGTTCGTTCTGCGGCCAAATGAGAAGTATCCCAGCAACCACGGTTGATATAAAGTGATGGAGACGCCACCATCCCTTGATCCTAGATCCGTTCACTTTGAGGATGCTCTCGCGAATCGTCAGCGTGCAGTAATACCATACCAGTAGGAACAACAGTATTAATTGTAATGGCCTTAAATAAAACAGAAGTTATTGTTATTCTATGAATGTATTGTCCAATTGAGTCTTTGTTTTGATGCGCCGCTTGGTTGCGTTGACTTTGAACTATGAACTGGGAACTAAGGTACACATTAATTAGAGTAAAGTTTCTCATGTTTCGGTATATTTTATGTCATCATAACTAAGAAGAATAATCAATAAAATAAGACAGCAAAATTCTGACATATGCAGTGTTTTCTACATTTTTTTATCGGTCGTAAAATACGAATGTGAAAACTAATTACTATTACCTGAAATCTATGTAGAGGTTCGCAACAGCTAACACGAAGGCTATCGCACTGAGGATCAGCTTGAACTTTTCATATTCATCCTTGTATTTAAACCTGTTGGAAAATTTGTGATATAAGCAAAATACGAAATAGTTTTTATGAATTTACAATAGTATATTTTTGCCTACGTATCCTACGCCCCTAGTATCTACCTACAACTACATACCTATAATTAAAATACGCCGATGTTTTTCTGCAAAAGTATATTCTAATGGTTTAAAAACAGAACGTCAGACGCTTCACCAAATTAAAGATGGCAAAATCATTTTTAGTTAGGTACTAAGGAAGTTATTATTTAGCCAAACAGAAACAAAAACAATGTGTACTTTGATATATAAGTTAATAATGACTCAGAAGTAGCAGTTGGGCAACATTGTTTAGATTCGGCACGTTTTCTAAAGTGAGATCCTACTCATTAGCGAGTAGTGACGTCATTTGATAAGACAGTTTCTCGACAATTAGCCCCTCACGGTCTCACCCCTAGGTCGCTTGAATGAACCTTTTACATCTGACTTCTAGACTCTGGTACCACCGTGCACCACATTTGTTTTCTCCGTTTAAAGGAGTTAGGCATTTTCATATTTACAGATGACAGAAATGAAAGGTTCATATGAGATGAAGTATAAACGATTCTTAAGAATTTATTCACGACTCACGTGTTGATTCATAACACGTTACAAACCCACAGACGTTTCTTGTGAGGCAATCGATTGAAAATGATAATAATAGGTATGCTCATTTATATATTGACTGTCGAAGTATAAACTAAACAATTTATGACCAACCGGTCATAAATTGTTTAGTTTATACTTTTATTAGTTTGATCTGCTATTTCCTTCACGTCGATTTCGACTCTTCCCCTAAGGAAGTTGCCTAACTGCACGACCTTTGCTACAAAGGCACCGCGCATACATTACCTACTACGTTGAGAGATGAAAAATATTGAAAATGAAACTGTGGGACATCTAGTTTTTTTTTTTTTTTTGGATTATCCTTTTATTCGGAACACCTATTGAAAGTGACAACAGCGTCTAAAACTTCATATGAAATTTCCTTATCGATAGTTTTAATTCCAATTTTTCCGGCTTTTAAGTATCTAAAGTTACTTATAATCCGGAAAATTTGAAACTAAAACTATCGAGATAAGGATTGATCTCGTTTTATATTATATGAAAATGCAGATAAAAATCTGTTAAATTAATACACATCGTTGCATTCTGTTTGGCCGTCCTTGCGACCGTTTTAGAAACAGATGTAATAATCTGATACGTCAAGAACTCTCTGATGTAACAATTTTTTTAAGTTAGTAGAACTTCTAGAACAGTGACATTCGTTTTGGTTATATTAAAGCTATATTTGCTATTGTTTCTATTAAGCTATCAACGTCGACGTCGTCCACTGCCGTTTGAAAAACACGCAAACACAAGAAGATATCTAATATTATAAACCAATGAAAATGCCATTTGTTTGGGTTTGAAGCTGCTATTAAATAGTTGGTATATGGACATGTTATGAAGTGTGTAGGCGTAGGTAGACTTAATCAGACTTAATTACATACTGGCTGCACGTCGTGGCCAGACACACCGGGTAGGGAACATATTCACACTTCTTGGCGCCGAAAGCTGATACAAAATATTAACTTACTTGTCGTTTTTGTTCAGAATAGACACGTTGACGTTTCCAAGTATGATGCGCAGATACAGACTGTTCTGTTTCGGCAGCGTTGCATTGATCTCATGCAGCATAGCTTTCCTTTTCATAATTTCTTTCTCCAGGTTCGCGACGCGATCATCTTTAGTGACGGCTTTTTTGTCTAGCCTGTTTGGGAATGATTGAAAACAATAAATGATTTTATTTCTATAAGTAGGTTTGTGACAAATATTTTTACAACTCAATCATATTTTAAAAACGGTCGGCGTTTCCTATCTGACAACTCTAAGAAGAAAGGCCGCAACAAATTCAATTCAATAGGACGCAGTTTCTTTTAACGTTCAGACATAATCTTCGTCAGATCATGTAAAGACCGTGTAGATTGATGTTTGAAAGGTTTGCACATTGCAGATTGAGTGGACCAGTCCTTTGTGTACTTAGTAAGAATGTGGTATCGAAATATTGGCTAAAGGTGAATGAAGCCCATATGTGTGGGCACACCACAATTGCGGCGGTAAGTTCCCTCTTAGAGGAGTGGATAGAGAGGCGCCACGGCGTCCTTACTTTCCGCCTGACGCAGGTTCTCACCGGGCATGGGTGCTACGGTGGGTTTCTGTTCAGGATAAAGCGGGAGGAAACGCCCGGGTGTTTCCATTGCGAGGAAACACCCGGGTCCTCGTGGAGGCGATCGGCGGCGGCGACCTCTCGCGTCCGGCCCTGGTGCGAGCCATGGTGCGGAGCGAGAGGGCATGGGAAGCCATCACCTCCTTCTGCGAAGCAGTAATGCTCGCGAAGGAGGAGGCGGGACGCGTGAGGGAGTGGCAGTCTCTGCGCCCTCACGTCCCTAGCCGCCGCAGGAGGAGACGCCCCGGGCGTCAGGAGTCAATAGCGAACTCCCGGCCACCGTAGGCGCGAGCTTGCGGGCGGCAATGGGTAGCTCGCCGCCCGGTAAGGACCAGGCTCGGGTCGACGGCGCGTAGTGTTCCATGCGCGCCTCAAAGAGATGTCAGCAGCACTGAAGGGGTTTGCTAGCACCTATCCATACCAGCCAGGGTCGCGAGATTGTTCGAAAGAGATATCGTGACCCTGGCACATGGGCAACTCAAGGAGCTCAGGTGGGTTTTAGTCAGTAAGTCTGACACGCCCTCCCGCTCAGCCCAAAGCGGGAGAAGTCATTTGATGATTTCGAATCCAAAAAAAAAAGCCCATATGTGTGTGTGATTCATGTAAAAGCTTCAACCGTGGCTTCAATTTTACTGTCTAGCAAGAGCATATAGAAATAATGTGAGCTAAACCAGAAATTTAGCTTTATGTACCTATTACTCCATCAAGGATGAGGCACGTAATATTGCGTCTCTTTCGCAAAGCTACTGTTTAATTGCCTGTAAAGTGGATTTCCAATCCATTACAGATAAGGGATTATATGATTTTTTTCTCATTAATTATCGAGTCATTATTACATTTTGAAAATTCATAAATCCTAGTAGGATTTGTAATAATCAATCCATCCAGTATAATCTCCGTTATTTATCATTTATTCTTACATAATATTAATATAAATAACAAGAAATCGATGTTTGTGTTTATCAGTGGGTACTTAGTGATACTGATTATAGAACTGATAACATACTTTTTCCTTTCCTGTAATTGATTGATTGAAACCAAAATCTTGACATTATGAAGAACATTTCTAATTTTATTTCTTTGTAAACTAGCTATTGGCCGCAGCTTCGCCTGTGTGGATGTCGGAAATTATCCTACGGGAACGTGGCGGCACGTCCAGGTCCCTGTAAGATAATTTCCGACAAAACAGACAGGGACAAAAACTAGCTTAGGTTACTGCTTATAACACCGAAAATCTGCCTTTTTCGGTGAAAGTCGCGTCAATATGGGTCCAGCCGTTTCAGAGATTAGACAGAACAAACAGATAAACAGTCACTTTAATTTTATTTATTTGTATGGATCAGCTGCTACCCGCGGCTTCACACGCGTGGATGTCGGAAATTATAAGATCAGAAAGTGCTACTGACCACTGCTAAAAAGCTAAAGCTATCTGTTATTGAAAGTCCTATCAAAATCTGTCCAGCCGATTCGAAGATACAGAATAGACAGACATAACAAAAACGTGTTATAAGTACCATTTATGCTTTCATATGCATTTAGTAGAAAGGATAGATAGGCAGTCACTTCATATAAAATATTGGTATTCAGCGACATCCCGTTAGACTGGAAGCAACATAGTTGGAAAAGGCTAGGCAGATGATGATGCATTTAGAATAATGCTGTTAATTTGACATTAGAGACATTTAAATTTTGCCTATTTTTATATGTATGTATCTATAGACATGTATCCAATATGTTATCAATACATCATATCACATTTATGAGTGAATTGTTATGCCAATTTCATTTAGGTAAACTCAATACATTGTTTTGCTTAAAAAAAGTATTACGCGAAAAGAACATGATTATTGCTGTTTCTTATATCGGTATCTTCTTTGCATACAAACAGCATATAATAAAAAGTAAACCCAACAGGGACATGGATTCAGTACATCATTCTAAACCTGCCAGCGTTTCAATTTTATGTTGGCTATTAAAACCAGAAAACCTCTTCCATACATTGTGAACGCGTAGGTATAGATATATATCCACTTTTATACGAATCACCTGTTATCCTATTGTAAATTTCATCAAAATAAATAATGAAAATGTTAGAGAGAGAATAAACAATGGATATTTTTGAAAACACGCCAAAGGTTTAAAAAAATTATATGAGAAAATACAAAAAAACTAAAAATAATTTAAGGAATGCGCACAATATTATGTGTGTGTGTGTGGGGGGGGGGGGGGGAGGATGAGTGAGGTGAGGGTGTTTGTGTGATGGGTGTGAATAATGGAGTAGAAGGTTTGATTATGTAATTGTATAGCCTCGATTTCTTCATAACCTTTCCTCTCCAACCATTCAGTGAGTGTCTTTTTGCAGTTGCGGTATGTCATAGGGAATATGTTGAGAATATTGTTGAGAGAATTGTATAGTCGACAGAGTTGCTTTGTGTATTTGTCTCGTAGCGAATACAGTTTTGATCGGGGTTTCTGGAGCTACTTTATTCTTCCTCCAGTTTGTGTCCTTGGAGTGAACGTCCGAGTTGCTTAGAATGACGAAGGGGAGGGATTTATGTTTCTTTAGAGTAATCTGCAGGACATAGAGCTTTCTAACTGACAAGAGGTTCGAAGTCAAGTATAAGGTTGCGGTGGGGAATATTAGTGGCGCCCTCTCTAGTTCTAATAACTTTGTTTTTGATGCTCCACCCCAAATTGGTAAACAGTATATCAATATGGATTGACCCAGGGACACGTAAATTTGTTGGATAAGATCTTTAGTAGGTACGTGGCGAAGAGATTTGAAGGTCCAAATGTTCATTATAAGTTCTAGATGCAAGTGCCACGATAGCCTTTGGTCGAGTCTAACACCGAAATATTCAGTGCTACTAACTTTGCTGATTTGTAAACAAGAGCAGTTGGTGTTAGGGAAGTCAGAGCAGGTATGTATTTTAACCTGGAGATCTTGTGATAGTTGAGTACAAAGAGAATAAAACCACTAGAGAGCGTATAGGCCGATTTCTGCTTAGCACACGACTCACCACTGCGGGCCGGGGGACGAGGAAGAACGTGCGGCTGCAATTGGTCAATTCAAGGTCAAGTTGCGTAGGTATGCCCATCGTAGGGCTGCTCTACTTCATTAAGGGAAAATAGTCGATATCGATAAAATGGATTTTAAAATTGTGATAAATACTCAATTAAAGTCAAAGAAATCATATTTAATCAAAATCAATCACTAATAAAATGAAAACTAGAGAATCCAAGAACAAAACTTTCGCCACTATCATATTCGACGAAATAGCAATCAGAAACGCTGTCGAATATCATCCCCAAGGCAGAAGGTACTATGGCCACGGTAGTTTTGGCGCCAGTTTACAAACGGATTGTCAAGACGAAGCTAAAGAAGCCACAGTATTTCAATTGAAAAAAAAATTCATTAATTTTAATTTAAATTTTCGATAAAGACTTTCAGCTATTAAAGGAAACAGCACTAATTTTTACGATAAAAATACAAAGTGAAAGTAAGGGATAGATGCATTAGAATTGTCTAATGAAAGAACGAGACTTTTCCAAAAGACATCAACGCGGGACTCACACAGTGTGCTGGTTTACCCAACCACCATTTTAAATAGACCCCTACGGTGGATCATAATCTGATTAAATCACAATAATTTTTCGTACTGTTTATTTACTGATGAAAAGTTATGCGATCATTTTTGTAACTAGAAGTCTTGGAATGTTTCTCACACCACTTCACCGCGCATGAAGGTATTTTGATGCGTTATAATTGCAGATTTAGTTATATTATTTGCAATAATTTAGCGTGCACAGAGGTCTAACAATTGGTCACAACTAAAATGGCTACTTGAACCGCAGCCTATGCATAGGCGACAAAATACTAATAGTTTTCGAGCGTCGGGGCACTGTATGCGCAGTCAAGTGGTTATATAGTCTTTGGTTGAGTACGATTGTCAATGGAGAAACAAATGTAGTTTGTCTTTGAAATATTTAAAGTTAAAAGGTTACTTTCAAGCCAGTTAGCTACAGACAAGCCACGTTCGTGGATGTGACCGACGCTGTTCCATGTTACTCTCGAGAAGACAATTGCTATATCGTCGGCATAGTAGAATATATGGGCACTGTCGATTTTCATGTTACATAGGGTGTTTCTATAAATGGGAAACAGCGTCGGACCGAGCACACTACCTTGTCCCACTCCGTATGTAACTATTTCTTCGGAACTAGTGACTGATCCTATTTTTACCACATATCTGCGTTTGCTTAGGTATTCTTTAAAGAGTTTAAGTGGTATTCCTCTTACGCCAATGCCTTCAAGCCTGTGTAAACGTGTAAGGACGCTGACTGTGTCGAAGGCTTTTTTAGGTCTTAAAATACTGCTAGCCACTTATCACGATGGTCCACTTTTTCAGTGACTATAGATGTAAGTGCCAGGACTGCGTCTTCTGTAGACTTTCCCTGTCTAAAGCCAAACGGTGAGGGCGAGATTAAATTATTTTTGGTCAAGTATCTAGTCAATCGATGATTGATTAATCTTTCAAAAAATTTAGACAAGGACAGAAGTATCATACAACACAACATGATGTTACACAACTTACAGTTATTTTTATTAATACATGATTTACACTGTCTTTATGATCACTGACTTTCATTTGAGTCACTCACACTATAATAGGTTTTATTGTTGTGTTACCTACGAGTAACAATAATAAAAAAGGGTTGTTGACCCCTGACATCACAAATCTCTATGACGGAATTATTTTTATTTGAGCCCATCCCCTCTGTAATTAGAGTTCTGCTGATTTGTATGCTTAGTGGCTTTGATATTGTTGCGTAGATCGTAAAGTCTAAAAACATCGCGCTAACTCCATCTCAGAAAGGGACAGCGTTACGTAGATCGAAAAGTCTAGAAACGTTACGCTAATTCCATCTAAGGATGGCGCAGTGTTCGAAACTACTCGAAACGACACGCTAACGCCATCTGTTATCAGGTAGCAAGTACTACGAACAATTGTACGTAGACGCCACCGCCATCTATTGTCGAATAGCGGGATTAAACAGTAAATAGATGTCTGTGGAAGTTACTGGAAGTTTCTACGCTACGCGTAAACTGTGGAAAAGTATTGAATGTTCGCGAATGTTCTGCTCGAGATATAAATAGTGGATTGTCGGGCTGACGGGCAGTTCGATTTCGGAAGCGAGCGAATACGAATCAAGCAAATACAGTACAAGCGAAACAAGTGATTCTGTTTGACGTTTTAATTATTGCGATATTTGTGTTTATTAATTAAACTGTTTTGTGTGTTTCGATAATATTGGTTTAAATTAATTTATCCCGAACCCCAGCTCGTAACAATATCAAATTATACAATGGACATATTATTAAATGGTGGCTTGTGGGACGCCTATGTCCAGAAGTGGAGGTCTTTTGGCTGGATGTTATTTACAGCAATCACAATAAATCCAGCGAAGAGTTATCAAAATCATGTTGTAGTTGAACAAAGTTACCTACTATAACTAATGAAGATAATAACCCAATTTTTAGATTCTTAATTGGGTTTATAAATCTAATTACCATTGCTATTAGAAGCAGTCAACACTATCATTCATTTGGATGGATTAGAAGGCAAGTTAATTAGATCAACAATCAATAATATTGATTATGTTTTAGTACTAATAAAATAGGTTACAAGAAATAGGGAAATATGTTATCTAATGACATTTAGATTAATGATGTTGACTGTATTGATCTGACCTTTTCAGTGCGGCCGCTATGATAGACATGCGGTACTTCTGGTGGTTGATCTCCTTCATGCAGGCCGCTTGCAACTCACCAACCTCCTCCAATTTTGTGACATAGTCTTTGTTTGTGACCTAAAAGAATGAGTCTATAAAACAATGCTGATGCAATTTAACTTCAAATATTCTTTACATAAATAGTACTGGGAATAATAAAATGTCTCACGATTCCTTAAATTATGAACGCTTGAAAGAAAACTGTTAAAGTAGCGAGTTATTAAACAAGCATAGTAATTACCACGTATGTACAGATAAACCATTGTATTTGTTTTTATTACCGTTGTCGTTTACCATCAACAGGCTGCAAATCAAAACTATCGTGAATAACGCATTTGAATTCCATGAAAACAGACGATAAAATTATGTTAAGTGTTCAGATGTAAATCATTATTCATACTTTACCTCTAAGCGTTTGTAGTCCACCAATAGATCCTCCCATTCCTTGAGACACTCTTCCACATCCATCTTTGCAGTATCTGATATTTCTATTTCAACGAATATTTCCTTCACTAAATAATCAGGAGAATTCGACCGAATGCGTGAATTCCATTCCCGTTTTCTATGACCTTTCGTCTGTCATCTGTCGTCGGCCAGCCAGCTGTCGTCGCGTCGATACAGATTATACAAAACTCGAGAAGTGCCGATATTTCGATTCATTTTAGTCGATTTTTTTTTTCAGCCTTGCACTATTAATTACTTTGTCTTCTAGTGTACTACACCTACCTGTATTAGGGTTGAGCAGAGATGTACAACAGTAAGTATGATGTTATAAAGCGAGCCTATTGGCATAAACTGAGATCTATGGATGAAACACCGACCTGGGATCGAATCCCATGCTCAGAAGTCACACTTTTGCCTAATTTAATAATGAGGCAATCACTCATCACTGACTACCACTGTAGGTAATACTGCAAAATTAGATGTATGTGAAGTTTCAATTTGTTTCTCAAGTTGTTACTCAAAAAATGGGCCTTCAGTTCACATGCACATGGCTGGCTAGCACCATACTATGTAGTAACATCACAATCACAAGTTGAAAATACACCTCAACTCTTGAGGTTTACAATCGTGCTATACTGTGCAGTCCCAGAATTTGCCGCTCTACCACTCTCTAGTAACAGGGCCAGTGGTGGGACAAATTCAAGACAGGCCGGTACCTGGTGGCGAAGTGTTACTCCCAAACTCTGGGTTATTAACTATAGAATAGGAATTTCAAAACTATCAACTGCTACCTCAAAATTCAGCAACTGAAAGATTCAAAATCTATTCAGCACGTTGCACGAAGCAATTTCACCATTCTGGTTTCCTTAATTTGCTAAGGAATGCGAAATAGGAGTAATATTTAGAGAAGGGTAATAATTAAACACACAGTAAAATAAATTAAATACTTGTTTATTTACATGAATCGCGAACCAAATCTATTTGGGTTTCGGTAATTAATTTTGACAAGTTACAGCAGTTTGAGTAACTGCAAAATTCTCCAATACTTCAGTCACATATTCTTAGTGCTATTCCGTATCCAGTAGATATCTAACATATTTTTTCAATTATATGTATCAAGAGAATTCTGCAAGTAGATAACTTACGTTGATGTTATTATTCTTACGGTAATTACATTTTTAAAAGTGCAAGATACTTATTTTTAAATTGTAATACAAACGATTTTATGAAGAACACTATGTTCAGCAGATTATTTATAGTAGGCGATTGCCATATTTCAAAGAGATTATATTTCTATGCCAAGATAATATAGCACGCGTAGTAGTAGAGAGCGCCCTTTGAGGTCTATTCTCCTAGTTTTCAGATGTGAACAATTCCAGATACTATCTGCAGATACTTTTCGTAAGAATTTCAATTAACTTTAGTCTTCATGAACAGAGGTGTTAAGTACAGTAATTCAAAATAGTGACGGTTGCTATACCATCCTCTACAAAAATACATATTTAAAAACTGCCATATCATAAACCCGAAAATACAAATGCTTTCCTAGTTTGCTGTATTAACTATTAAAAATACATTTCGGGTCATAAATACATGCACTATCTATTAAGAGATTAATAAATCGAATAAATGGAAATGATTGCAAATAAAAATGACTAGAAATTGTGTATTGTGATGTATTAGCAATATAAAGTATTAACGATATTTTTTCAAATAGAAAACTTCTTTTACATTTTGTTTATTTAATTATAAAGAGTCTATTTGAGCTAACACTATTTTGAATATCAATCGTACACTAGATGGGTACACAGATGCCTATTAGATGTTAAGTTGAGCGCTCTCTACAGATACGCCACAACACCACTGTTACAATCTCCTTGGTCTCAGCATATTATTATTTTACGAATGCACACTGACAAAGCGAATATAATCCTTGTATAAGAATCTAGATATCAAGTTTAGCATCTATCCTGACAGCTGCGGCGCACGATACATACATCTCGATTAGAAATACAAAAGCAATAATGACATTGTATAAGCGATAACTCCATAAATATCTTATATTAGCGTGGTGTTACCTGCCGTCACTTTGCAAGCAATGTACATGTCGCATCATGTCATGCACTAAACACAGCTGTTTCTAACAGTATGAGCGGACTACGCAAACTACACTACGAACTAACCTCTACAACACCAGGCAACAAAATTATTCCGTATTACAATAAATAACTATTGATAGTAATAATAGATATTTTTAATTAAAAACTAAACCCGACCACGGATACATCACCCTATGACATGCGCATCAATAAGAGGAATCCACAGTAACCCCCATTCGTCACAATATTGGTGCAGCAATTTCGATACAATAAGGGAACTTCAATACATACTGCGAAAATCATAACCCTTCCTTTTGGCTTCGCCGTAGCCGGGTTAAAAGGCTTCAATTAAATTTTTCTTTCAATCTAGCTACCTTAAACAGGCCTGTAATTCAAAGTATTAATTAAAGTTTATATCACACATTAATTTACTTAAGACATAATTATGATGACATAAATGAAATTGGCTTAACTTTAAAATCAGATATTAATTAATAATAAAGTAAAACGTGAATTGTATTACAATTACCCATATAGCAATTCAATGCTCTACACCTAACTGTTGTTTGAGACAAGAAAATAAAAACTGACAATATAAATAAATAAAATTTTGAAATATAACTTTTCTAACTTATAGTTAAAGTTTTGAATTGCCAAAACTTAAAATAAGTCTCCAGGAAACCGATTGATATAAAATTCTACAAA
This sequence comes from Aporophyla nigra, assembly GCA_947507805.1. Lineage (NCBI taxonomy): Eukaryota > Metazoa > Arthropoda > Insecta > Lepidoptera > Noctuidae > Aporophyla > Aporophyla nigra. The sequence continues at coordinate 8,585,796 of OX382305.1, forward strand.
CGTGGCTACAATATTCCGTTTCGGTTTCGTTGTCTCCATAGATATTCATTAATGTTGTTGGCGGCGGTGCTAACAAGCATAATGAACATCGATCGAGCTGAGACAAACATCAAAAGCCTTATGTACACTACAATAGTTGATGGAGCATTTATGATGAGTTCAAGTGTGTTCATTAATTATTTGAATGGTTGTCATGAATAACTATCAATATCAAATTTCATAAAACTAACATTATCAATAAAGAAATCAAGGTACAAAATCTGATTGGCTGGGTAATAAATCAAATTACTTATTTATAACAAATAAAATTTATATCTAAACGTTTTACGAATAAACAATAACTATCAAATAAAACAGGACATTGAAAGTTTAATAATAACACACACAGCTACTCTTCACTCCATCGTTGCGAGCGGTACATGACGAATGCTACGTCACTGCTAACTAAAAGTAGGTCCAAATTTTTACAAAATTCGGAAATATCAATTTAACTAAACAATATACAGAAACTATATGCCATTACATTTTAATGGAATGTGTGAAACTAACCGAAGAAGTTGAACACGAAACGAGAATCGGGGCTAAAAGTTTACGCCAATTTAGATATAGGAGACATAGCATCGTCAGGTGTACGAAAAAAAACTACAATGAGCAGAAGGCAAAGACGAAAGTGTCTCTCCTTTACAAATGATTGACCATAATGACAGCAGCTTACATCGCTCTCATTGTAGCTACAACGCGAAATAATAATGATAAGGATATCATCGGTGAGTTTAAGTTACTAAAATGGCAACGCTCTTAGCGACACTCCCAAACTTTGACGGTCTGATCAACGCTGCCTGATATCACGTATGGCAAGCTCCTGTGGAAATCTGAAAATATAACACAGGATTATTGTACAACTGAGTTTTAGGTTTCAACAAATTTTTGCATGTCACCTGACCTCTACAAACATCAGTTTTGATTGTAGGTCGTCATAAAACAAAGCACGGATGTAAGCCTGTTCCCATACCTCCTTTAAATCGAAGACCATGATAGCAACTTACGAATTCGTTAACTCTTGTCACCTTGACAGCCAAGGGAACAAAATGAGGTGGCTTTTAATCACCGACGCAACTACTATTTTCTCGTTGCTTTCTCTAATGCAATATGAATTAAGTTTAGGCTGTTTTCATTAGTATCCTCAGAATAGTGTAGGTAGAGATCAACTATGGTGGTCATATCAGCTGGCAGCCATTGAGGCTGAGATGCCTGGTGTGATGTGGTGTCACTAAAGTCAGGTCTTCCAGACATGAGCACAACAGAAGAAGGTTAGTATAGTATTTCCATAACCGTGTTAGGTACAAAACAAACTTCTTGGCCGTTCAGAGCACAGCATGTACTGTGACTTAGTAGAATTAATTAGGCGATCGATATTGTTGTGTATGGAGACACTGTAGTCTCCATGATTTTTCAACCAGCCAATATGTACTCCCCCAGCCAGGGTCGAGGAATTGTTCCAAAAAGTTACCGTGGCCACTGAAGGAACACGGGTGGGTCTTAGTAAGTAAAAGTAAATATGTATAATTAATTAGATGTAAGCACTTTTGTATCTCATTTTAAGTGAACTGTTTATTTAAGTTCTTATGAGAAAATAAATTCTTTAAACCTAAAAGTCTGACACGCCCTTCCGCTCCACCCAGAGCGGGAGACGTCATTTGATGATATCCCAACCAAAACAAAAAAAAGCCAGTATGTATGTACTCAGAGCGACCACGAAGTTGTTATGAGAGAATGTAGAAAGTAGTATCGAACCAAGACTGGTGGCGAAGTGTTGGTGCGCGTAGAGCGTCTTGAGGCAGCGCGTGTGCGCGACGTCCCACACGCGCAGCGTCTTGTCGTCGGAGGCCGTGAGCAGGTAGCGGCCGCCCGGGTGCCACGCCGCGCCGCGCACCCAGTTGTCGTGCCCCACCAGCGTGGCCAGGCACTGCCCCGTGCTCACGTCCCAGATCTGACACCCACATACAAATATTGTTACAAAGAATGCATGGGGGGGGGGGAATGGATTGCCATAATCGCCACGCTTGGCAGGCGGGTTGGTGATCGCACTATGGTACTGATAAAATGCATAGAGAAAGCTGTTGCCCAATCTCTAGTTAGTCCCTTAGTAGCCTCTTACGACACCCACGGGAAGAAATGGGATGAAGCTTTTACGTCCGGCACCACACGGTACATACCTATGGCTACATATCAAGCTATAGAAAACCAGTTTTAGCTGACCTCTCTTTGTAAAGATTTTTCGTACAAAGAGAATTCAACTTATACTGGAATATATACTTCGGAACCCCGGTAATCCGACAAACGTTTTGCATGGCAGTGTCGAACTATCGAATATGTCGGATTATAGAGTACTGCCTAAGTAGACCCCCTATAGTCCGGATTTATTTACAAAAGAGTACCTTGTAATCCGACAAATTACAGATCCATTTCCCGTTCAATCATGCATTATCTGCGTTACCGAAGACTGTAAAAAAATACATGTCGGATTACAAGGGGTGCCGGATTCGACAGGGGCCGAATTACCGGGGTTCACTGTAGCTTGATTTGTCGTCGTTCGTGCTAGCTACTTGAATGTACGCATGGCGACAAAAAAGCTATACATAACATAATACAGATTTATTTTCCCACCACAATATAAGATAAATTTAACATGGTATAATATATATATTTCAAGTATGAATAAAATGATACTTGTTTGTAATCATCACACAGAAAAATCAGCCCTACAGCCACCTTCCTGAATAGCTAATAGTTTTACACGGGCCATTTTCAAGTTCGTGACGATTTATATGTTGGTGTCCTTTCATATATGCGGTTCAGTATGACTGCAATATACAGTATGCAGTTGTGTAAGTGCAGAATTTTAGCAGCCACCTTAAATAAGAAGAATCTTCAAGAGTTTAATCTTATGTCTTCTCAACATCATTATTTTACAATTCTTTTCGAATTTTCGTCACTGGCTATTCAGTAAGGGTCATTTGTTACGGCACATGGCCAAAGTGGCTGGTCACGGTACTTATTGTATTGATGTTTCTGTGACATTGTCATGGACAGCTAAATGCTAGGAGCAATTATTCTTGTGCGACGAAACATGTTCACAAAGCATCTTGCGGAACCTGTGCCGTGACAAATGTCCCCTATTGCAAAATAAATTGTTCTCTAGCGTTGAAGTTGGGTTGGTTAGGTTGACACGTTTTTGTATTGATGTCTAAATGATGCAAGAAAAAAAAAACATGTATTCAAGTAACTCGCTTCATGTGTTTCAGGAAATGCTAGAATTGATTCAGGTTTAATAAGAATTGCTACAGTTAAGCACAATAGGAAATTATCGTCAGTTATCAGTTGCAAGTTTTTATCCCTGGAAATGTACAAAAAAAAAAAAAGGTTGTATCCGTAAAGAGCCTCCTCTAGAGTAACACGCACTCCACTACGTGCTCGTGCTATATGCACACAGCTGTGCCACGTACCTTGACGGACTTGTCGCGCGAGCCGCTGGCGAGGAAGGGCCCGGCGTGGTTGGCTCGCCGGTTGTCGGCGCCGGCCGCCTCGTTGACGGCGGCGGCCGCGGCCTCGGGCGCCCACGACACGCACTCCACTACGTGCTCGTGCTATATACACACAGCTGTGCCACGTACCTTGACGGACTTGTCGCGCGAGCCGCTGGCGAGGAAGGGCCCGGCGTGGTTGGCGCGCCGGTTGTCGGCGCCGGCCGCCTCGTTGACGGCGGCGGCCGCGGCCTCGGGCGCCCACGACACGCACTCCACTACGTGCTCGTGCTATATACACACAGCTGTGCCACGTACCTTGACGGACTTGTCGCGCGAGCCGCTGGCGAGGAAGGGCCCGGCGTGGTTGGCGCGCCGGTTGTCGGCGCCGGCCGCCTCGTTGACGGCGGCGGCCGCGGCCTCGGGCGCCCACGACACGCACTCCACTACGTGCTCGTGCTATATACACACAGCTGTGCCACGTACCTTGACGGACTTGTCGCGCGAGCCGCTGGCGAGGAAGGGCCCGGCGTGGTTGGCGCGCCGGTTGTCGGCGCCGGCCGCCTCGTTGACGGCGGCGGCCGCGGCCTCGGGCGCCCACGACACGCACTCCACTACGTGCTCGTGCTATATACACACAGCTGTGCCACGTACCTTGACGGACTTGTCGCGCGAGCCGCTGGCGAGGAAGGGCCCGGCGTGGTTGGCGCGCCGGTTGTCGGCGCCGGCCGCCTCGTTGACGGCGGCGGCCGCGGCCTCGGGCGCCCACGACACGCACTCCACTACGTGCTCGTGCTCGCGCAGCTCCATCTACGAAAATAAACAAAGATATGATACGACATTGTAACGGTCGGAGGTCGGGGTCGTAAGGAGGGCTAAGGGTATTGTAATAATTGTGTATAACACGATGCCAGCGGCTTCTTTTCATAAGCATGGTAGCTGGTGTCCATTTGCATGGACACAAATTGTGTTCACTGACTAGACAGATCCACTGCAATCTGTGTAGTTTTTCCTCCAAAGACTTTGTCTGTTTTAAAAGAGCCGGTGTCCTCCGAGTTCGTTTCGGTGTTTCTTCAGTATTGAGGCGTTCCTCAAACCAACCTCACACACCATTACAGTCACGGCGTGCAGCTACCGACTGTTTATGCCCTGTGTTTGTAAGTATAAATCTGTGTTCTTTTCATGTTTTTTATGTAATCACATCTTTTTTATGCACATGTTACTGTGACCGTTTTTGTCTGTATGCATTTTCATGTCCAATATGACCCTCGTATTATTTACAAATTTCCGTTCTAAAATTTCACACTCATTACTAACTACAATAATCTTCAGAGAGTGATATCGTTACCTTGCACTCGTTGGTGTCAGCGTTCCAGATGCGCACGGTCTGGTCGTTGGAGCAGGAGGCCAGCAGCGTGCCGTCGGGCGACACGCGCACCATGCGCACCCACTCGCGGTGACCCTTGTACGTTTTGATGCAATACCTGCGGATGGAAGGGAAATTGTGTCAGAACTTGAATTTTAGATCGTTAAACCAACAATTTGTTTAGTGCATATATGAGAAATAGCACAGCACAATGTATAATTAATTGATAGTAAATAACACATTGTATGCAGCTTTGTAGGGTGTTTATTTGAGATAGGGGCAGTAAGGGAAGTCTTTACCGTTGTATTTGGCCTCAAGGAAACCATCCCTATATTTTACATCCTTGTACTATCCAGCTGCTTTCGATCTGGATACATTGTTTATTTCTAAATACTCTGTACTTTAGAAACGTATATAGTTTCTCAATAATGACGCTGCGGTCGAATTTCATTTTCAAAAGCGACAGTTTATATCTGTGTTATGTGACACATAGGAAGTCATCGCACTCACACGCTTTTTTTTTTTCTACATCCGTTACTTGAGCATAAAAGTGCAGGAAATTAAGTAAAAAATACGACATCCTACAAAAAATAAAACATTCATAACATCCCGCCTATGTTTCCAGAACGGGTAGGCTGAGGTGCAAGAGTACGACCCATTGTGCCACCTATTGCCGCTTATTGGGGGCGGATCTAGACTGTGGGTTGCTTCTGAGATTTTTTGTATAGAAAACTTTCATAATAATTGCCCAATCCCGGAAACAAGTCGTGGAGAAACAGTTGTGACTTCTACAACAATGAGGCAGTGGAATGGTGCTTACAACCAGGTAAATTATGATCCTTACCCAGTGGCGACCTCCCAAGCTTTGATGGTCTTATCTCGACTGGCGGAGTAGACGATGTCGCCGCTCGGTGAGAACGCCACTGACGACACGTTGTGGTCGTGTCCGTGCATCGTCTTCACGCACTCGAACGTTTGGTTGAAGTCCCACAGCTTTATTGACATGTCAGCGCTGCAGGACACTGGAAATTATATAGAAGGAATTAGTGTTTATGTTTTTTGGGTAGTTTGTTGGTAAACCTAGCTCTTTCTATTCTCTTCTTTGCAGTAAAAAAGTGAGCTTGTAATGAACTTTCTTTCATCAGTGTTATAAAAGGCTATTTGGGCAAGTCATGAGTATTCATTGGAGACAGGCGGCAGTAATACTAATCCTTCCTCATTAAGAGGCCGTATACGTAATTTTGGCGATTTCGTTGATTTACTTGATTTTACAGACCAAGTAAGCAAAAAATGGTACTGAAATAGTTAATACCCTGCATCTGTTTAAAATTTCATGCCCAAAATAAAATAAGTTTCAATTATTATCTAATGCATGAGCTCTGCTTTTTTTTTTCAAGAAATGATTAGTCTTGAACTCCAGTTTATTTCTTTTTGGTTTAATTTTATGAACGAGAAGTCTGAGTAGCCGAAATCAAAACCAATTTATATTGCCCATTTCTATAAAATTTGACTAAGTTGAATATTTTTTAAGTATGTTTTTTATATGAAAGTTGTAAAAAGTGATTAATTAATACATTGTATAGATGACTTTCACAACAGTACATTGTTATTTTTCATACCATGTAGATGTTGAAATGATTCGTAAATATGTGATGATATTGTTCTAACCTTCTTACAGTAAAATTCACAAGCCAACCGCCGGTTTGAGGTCGATTAATAAAATAATAAAAATAAACAAGTCGCTCGTTCATTAGGTTACAGTTGAAATGATCTTTCATGTGGTGCACTAAAACTTATAAAAATATTGTATTTTAACTGTAAAATCTCATCAATCTGCAGAATCGGAAAAAAATCGTATACGGCCTCTCATACACTAATTTAATTTATGATCACCAATCGTGGCTATTGTTGAAATTTACCTCCACCGTACATTTGCTTTTAATTTTGATTGGATTCGAATGAAAATAATCATTTTCAAGATGCAACATGAAGATGCAAAGATATACAAGATGGGTTCATTTTATTCAGTTCCTTTCTGCTATAGCAGGTTTAAATAAAACTTAACTGTAAAATGACTAATATCATTGTTTTCACAAGTGCCCAAATGGTTTGATGCCAACTCCATGACACATTTCGATAAAATTTTCCTCTTTCCCGAATATTTTATGTTGGAAATCGTGACTCATTTCATCAGCATATGAATTATTACTGAATACAACTAATTTCGAGTGTTGTGGAGGAAGAACGTCATGATTTCAGCAGGACAAGACATAAATGAATGAGGTTGACGTCACAGGACAATGGATAATCGCATATTACTGAGTACTAAGCACAAGTAATGAAAATCAGCTCATTGTTGTTCTCTTGCAATCGTATTTGCTCTGAGATCTCATTGGACGACCGAGGGCACGGTACGTTATATTCTGCCGTACTAAGCGCAAAAGCGGTATCTCGAAAAAACCGTAAAGTTCATTTTAATGCCAACGGATACATTTAAATCATCCTTACGATTTTTTTTGAGATACCGCTTTTGCGCTTAGTACGGCAGTATTGCCGTGTCAGGGGCTCTCCAGACCTTGCTCCAACAATAAGAAGTTAATTTCCAATTTATTTTCCGTAATAAGACTAATTGTTGGTGATTAAAATGATACATAACATTTATTTCCGTATATTGGTTATGTTTTAAAACTCGTAAAGAAAGGCCGTAACGAACTCTAGAGTTCACAGTATACTTTAAAGTCCATACAACGTTCATTTGGATGAACAGGGTATTAACTCAAAATTTACGATTTTTGACCTAAAAATACAGTCCTACTAAAAATTATGCGATCTTTCTAACTAACGAACATGGTTGCATAAAAACGTAAAAACAAAGCTAAAAAACAAATGTTAAAACTATTTTTATGTGAATTTTTAAAATAAATAAACATTTGATAATAAATTATTAAGGCAATAGTTTAAAAAAACAAAAATTACAAAAAAACTATTATCAATAATTATATAATTAATAATAATAAAAGTTTGCTTTCATTAACCCTTATTTCGAATTTGTCCGGTAGGATGGACAAGTACTTTTGATAAATCTGTTGCTGTACGATAGTCTAACATGTCACAGAAACCCAATTTCTTAAAGTAAAATTCGCGTTTTAAGAACTCCGTCGAAATAAGGGTTAAATATTATTATGAAAATTTACTCCTAATATTTGTGGAACATGGTAGTATTATGAATGCGCCTTACTCATAACTAAATGAATTAACAAATCATGAAAAAATAGGATAGCATAGCAAAATAAACATTATATTAAAAAAATGAAAAAATAATAATAATCGAAAGGTCAAACATAGACTCTCAAAATTGCATTTTATGAAAATATAATTTTGTAGTTAGTACTTTGGTTTATAAGTATTTTTTATGTAAAAAGGTATTATATTCTTGCCTGTAGATTTTCTATTTTTTCTTAGAAATAACAAAATTTACAAACTCGTGAAGAGAACAAAAACGTTATCAATAAAGTAAGTTTACAAGATATATAAGTGAGGTTAACCAATTATTAACGGAAATGGAAATATATTGATATGAAAACTTCAAATCGCTCTCCTGAAAAATAGGCTTTTTTGAGTTAATACCCTGTTCATCTGAACCGACGACATAATCTTTACCAGTTCATATGAAGACCATGCAGGTTAATGTCTGACATGTTATTTTGACTTACCCAGTAGTTTTCCATGATGGTCGAAGGCGATATCCTGAACGGAATCGGTGTGTCCCTTCAGGGTTCGTTCGTACTCGCCGCTCTCAAAGTCCCACACTTTGATGGTCGCGTCCTCACTCGAGGACACCATCAAACTGAACACCGGGTGAAATATTACCTGGAAAATTATTTCATAGTTTCGTGAGTATATAAAATAAACACTGTATATTTCTTGACTTCTCTTTCCTAATTATTATAATGACTGAACTTGGAGTCGTGATGTAGGTGGTTATTAGTTTATTACCATGGATTAGGGCAAGTTAGATACTGGTGATGGTCTTCAGAGAGGTCAGCTGCATAGTACTCGGAGCCGGTGTGCGTGTATGAACGTAAATGAGGCAAAAGGAGTATGTTTTTTTGTTTTGTATTTTAATGGTGTACAATAAAGTATATATAAATAAATAAAATAAATAAATAAGGATCGTAGTAGGTGGCGTTCTTTACTTTCTGCCTGCCCCCATGGCATGAAGGCGTGATTTTATGTTTGTATGTTATTAAAAAGAAATACTACGGCGATAACTGAATCACACGATAATTATAATAAAAACGTGACCTATGCACTCTTAGAGTAAACTCTCACAATGAACTAGAATCAAGCAGTTTATTCGAACAGCTAAAGAATCGCGGAAAGCTATAGATAAAAGTCACACCATTCGTTTAATAGAATTGTGCTAGGTTGTGATCACGAGAAATTATACACAAAAAACCAAAACAATGCATTTTAGACAGCTTTCATTGGATTCGAAAGTTATTATTGCATAAAATTCGTGTTAGATCGTAAAGATCTTTGTTAAGCTGACAACTGTTACTAAACAATTATGTTACTAAGTATCTAAGATAAGTAGCATTTTCAACTATGCAATTAGTAAGAGTCGAATACTGTTAACTATTCGAAGAATGTGTTTCAAGTATCTTCATTCTTGTTATGAAATGAGTAAGAATTCAAATTGTGCTAATGATACAATTTCAGCGAAATCTGAATACTTAAGTGACCGAATTTTTGCCACAAACGAATTTAAAAAAAAAAAAAACGAAAATGAGTTAGATCTTTAAATAACTGAATTGAGATTTTAAAGTGTCAAGATCGGCTAAGGTCTGCACACAATGGGTGCCTGAAGATGGACGTCGCCACCGCGGTCGGCCCAGAAAGCGCTGGCGAGACGACCTAGATACGTACCGCGACGACTGGTTTGAGGTGGCGCGGGACAAGAGTTCCTGGAAGAAATTGGGGGAGGCCTTTGCCCAGCAGTGGGACAGTATAGGCTATTAAAAAAAAAAGATCGGCGGTTGAAATACAAAAAGAAATATAAGAATTTTCTCAAAGGTGTCATATTCGGACAACTCATACTGATATTTCTATCGAGTTTTGCGATGTGAGCAAATTTATTTCCTATTCTTGTAGGAAAATATAATATGCATGATGGAATTCCAGCCTTTTGTGAGCTTGGTTGGTTAGTGGGATCTTTTTGTAGGTTGTCATATCTTCTCCAGTATACATTGAATTGGTTTTGTGTAAATAGGTTACTTTAATTAATAATATAAACCTTAGTAATGGTAGCCCGGTGTCCGGTGAGACAGAATTTTTCTGGTGGACGTGGGATCCACTCGGCAGGTGTGCGCTTGGCGCGCGTTGGCGCACCCTCGATGAACTCCTTCTGAGCCTCTGACAGCTTCGATTCTAATTCCATCACCTGACGAACAAAAACATGTTTAGCATGATGTAGGCTTATTACAATTATTGTTATCTTTATCAATCAATTTGAACAAAAAAGATGAACAAAGGTTGGCCACTGCTGGGTTTGTCCTTCCAGGACATTGCACCTCCTACGCCTGAGTAGTCTAGCTAGATTAACACGACGAGCCAGATAACGAATTATTCAAAATACATACGTCTAAAAGATAAAGAGGCATTTCCGTATCTTTTTCTAATCGGCCATTTATACCGTTATGGCATTCTTCGATAACGTAATCGTCATTGCCAAGTTTTAGCAAAACATAATAATCGTTGAATAAAATTAAGTCTTGTAAACAATCCCAGCTATTAGTGGATCAAGGTTCAAGATGAAAACAGAACAGCGACCTGATTACCATCACCTTGTGTTTTATTTGTTTAGATAGTTGGCATTATTTCTGGAGTGATAGTCAATGGATAAAACGTGTCGTCGGTTAATAAAAGCGCCGGCCGCGGTCGCCATCGACCGCCCGCCCAAGAAAATCGTTCAAGAGTGACCTAGAAACGTCCACCGCACAGATCGATGGAGAACACTGCTCGGAACGGATCGTGCTCAGATGTCGTTATAAATTTTTGCTCTACACGTTTTCACCATCAATGCGTTCAGCTGCTAACAGTTAAGCAATTCTGAACCATTGAAACACCAGAGAAACAGCTTCCCACTTATGTAACTAACATATTGCGTACACCGGGGACACTAATAGGCGTCATCATCTTTTGTGCTCACAGTTCGATTACGTGTGATCAATTATAGAAAGTGTTACACAAGACTTCACTGCAACAAGTTTATTTTAAATGTTGCTGTTGCTATGAAGAAAATGTTGGCAAACAGAGGTGTACTTAAAACCATTATTGAGGTTGGTAATTCCATACATCATTCAAGACGTCCCATCATGAGAATTGCATTCGTAAACAATTATTATGTTAGCCTTGTGCATTAATCCACTAAATGGATAGTTCAATTACAAAGACGTGCTTACTTTTTTCTGCAACCTGATGACCGAAGTCCACTTCTTCTCGAGGAGGCCGCCGAACTTGCGATCCATCTCGCCGGACATGTCGGCTTCCTTCTTGAACGCTTCCAGCGCGTCCGTGTAGCCATTGCTACCTAAATAATCAGCGATCGCTTTGTTCCTGTAACAATACAAATTATTTTGTTTTAGTATAAATGCCCAGAATATTGGCATAGCAGTTTAAGGTTTATGTTTTATCGACGAGTCGCGTGACATACTGCAATTACGAGGAGTTAGAGTTCCTGCTTCGCTGTTAAAATTCTGGGCAAATGACGACTTGACGAGCAGAAATGTCACCAGATAGAAGATATCCCGAAGAACGGTAGCATTTTTCTCCTATCTCGGCTGCGGTTCGTCATATGTCGTGTCGAATACTTAACTGTATCCGCATGGATGTCGGAAATTATCCAATGAGAACGTGCTTAGGTTGTGGTTAAAGATGTTACTCCATATTCATTAATTATCTGATTATGTTTCTACTGCTCGCACACAGGCCTCCTCTCGGCTACTGCTAATAACATCAACTATCTGCCAGTGAAAATCCCGTCATAATCTGTCCAGACGTTACGAAGAGTAGCAGGAACAAACAGACCGACAAAAAAAAAACAATTTTCTTGTTATAAGTACTGTGAGGTTTATAGGTCTCACATCTATTTATTTGCTGGATTGGAGGAACTACTATTCGGTTCACTTATTAAAACTCACTTTAAAACTTGAAGACGTATTTATTTCTTTAATCAGTCGCCCATGGCGTGGTTCTTACAACTAACTTAAAATTCGAACATGCCTATATTTATAGTTAAAACACATAGGTGCAAGTTGCGCCGACTGCGCCGAGTTATCAAATTTTAAATTATCCAATGACATAACTAATTAAGTTTTAGGTTTTTGCGATCGACTCCGAGTCCACCAATCAGAGGCAGGCAAGAGCCTCTCGAGGTTTGGACAGGTTTCGACACGTTCTGATTTGACCAAACTTGACTCCGGAATAGATCGCAATTACAAAGATTCTTAGTTCCTAAATTGAATAGAATCAAACTATATCTAAACTAACTTATAGGTGCTATTATTTACATTGATCATACATAGATACATATTATTACAGTACATAGAATGTATATTATCACATAAGCGATCTATGCTATGGGTGTCCTGTACAATACACATTATTACTTAATCAATCTATGGGCGTCCTGCACATTCCTCCCGCCGTGCGTCGTCCGCTGCTGGCGTCGCAGTCGTAGCTTCCGGTGCAGGATCGTCGTGGTCTATTGATAGCACCACTATCTTCTTCACTGGACGTCGCAGGATACCTCCTTTCGTCGATACGTCCACTGTGCGCACCACTCCATCAGGGCCGGGGAATGTAGCACAGATGCGTCCTCTGATCCACATGTTTCTTGGGAGGTTGCCATCTACGATGAGCACTAGGTCGTCGACCTTGGGAATTATGCCTTTAGTGTGTGGCTCTCTGCGATTCCTTAGTTCTGGGAGATATTCTTTCAGCCATCTGGCCCAGAATATATCGGCGAGCCTTTGAGCTGCACGCCAACTGGCTCGTAGACGTAAGTCACTGTCGTCGAATTCCCCTGGAGTCGCGATGCGACCTGGACCGCCCAAAATGAAGTGATTGGGCGTCAATGCTTCAGGATCTTCGGGGTTCACTGACACGTGTGTAAGTGGTCGGCTGTTCACTGTGTGTTCGGCTTCGATGAGGAGTGTGTTGAGCACTTCTTCGCTCGGGAACCGCTCGTTCATTGTGGTGGCTAGTGCTGTCTTCACCGACCTCACCATACGTTCCCAGGCGCCCCCCATGAATGGTGCCCCAGGTGGGATGAATCGCCAGTCGATCATCTTCTTCGACGCTTCCTCTGCTGTAGCCGCGAAGATGGCTGCTCGCAGTTCCTTTTCGGCGCCGTGAAAGTTCGTCCCGTTGTCGGACCACAGCTGTGCTGGACATCCTCGACGTGCCATCATACGTCGTAAAGCCATGATCGCTGAATCTGTGTTGAGCGATACCACAAGTTCAAGGTGTATGGCGCGCGTTGTCAGGCACGTGAATAAGGCAACGTACCTCTTCTGATGACTTCGTCCCACTGTGATTGTTAATGGTCCGAAGTAGTCCAAGCCGGTGTAAGTGAATGGCCTCTGATGATGTGCTAATCGACAGGAAGGGAGGTCCCCTGTCATTGGTTGAGGGGGAGAGGCTGCCTTTATACGACATCGCAGACACTTGCTTATAATGTTCTTCACAGTTGGTCGTAGACGTAGCACCCAATGTTGCTGACGACACTCGTTGACTATGGTCTCTGTACCCGCGTGATGTAGTTTACGGTGGACGTGTTCGATCCATAATCGTGTCGTGGCGTGGTTTCCATCTAGGATCATGGGTTTCTTCAGGCGCTCTGTGATGTCCGTCATGGCGGTTATTCTGCTTTTCAGACGAATCTCTCCTTCGATGAATTCTGTGCACAATGGGTGTAGGCGACTGCTTCGTGAGATGGGCTTCTTGTTCTTCAGGGCTTCTATTTCTTCCTGGAAGGATTGTTGTTGTGAAGCTCTCAGGATCAGACTTTCGGCGCGGTGTAAGAGTTCAGCAGTGAGAGGTAGGTGATTATTTGTGACCTGTAGTCTCTCTTTCGGTTTGACCCGCACCATCTGCTCACCCCTTCTCCAATCAGGGTCGTTGCTATTGTTCTTCTTGGTTCTCTTGTAGTTAATATTCTCCCCTGATTGGCCGCAGAGTTGCAGGAACTGTAGAACTCGTGCTGTGGCTCGTAGGTACCTCTCCCAGCGCGAGAATCTATTGACTTTTGGTATAGCCTCGCTGAGCTGCACTTTCTTGTGTACGACGCTGCAGGTTCTTTCTTCTCCTGTGATTATGACAGGGTTCTTCTCATCAGCTGGCCATGTATCTGGGGGTCCTCGGAGGAATTCGGGACCGTGGAACCAGCGGTGATCTGCATCATAGTGTTCGGGTACATCTCTCGTAGCGTCATCTGCTGGGTTCAATTTGGTCGGGATCCAGCGCCATTCGTTGGTGGAGCTATGTTCTTCGATGGCTGCAATGCGGTGAGCGACATATGGTTTGTAAGACCTGGCTCCAGTCCTGATCCATGACAGTGTAGTTCTGCTGTCGCTCCAGAACGTGGTTGATTCTGGTACTCTTTCATGTTCTTCCTTAACAGCTGTCGCCATTCTTGCACCAAGCACTGCTGCTTGCAGCTCTAATCTTGGAATTGACATTAGCTTCAATGGTGCCACCTTGGCTTTGGCTGTTACCAGGCAGACGTAGGTTCTTTCGTCGCTGGTGACCGTTCGCCAATATAATGCTGCTGAGTATGCAGATTCGCTTGCGTCGGTGAATATGTGCAGCTGTAGTGATTCCGTAGCACTGAAGCCTGGATAAGTTCGGGGAATGGAGACAAGTTCAAGTGCTCTGAGATGAGCGAGCCATTTCCTCCAGCTTGCGGCTAGGTCACTGTCTAGGGCTTCGTCCCATGCTGTTCCACGACGCCAAACTTCTTGCAGTATTTGCTTGGCTCTGATGGTCACCGGCGATACAAGTCCCAATGGGTCGAATAAGGACATGACTATTCGAAGGGCTTCCCTTTTAGTAGGCGTGTCGTTCTGTAGGACGTTCTGAGGTATGCGTGTTAGGTTTAGATTGAAGGCAAGTGAGTCTACTATTGGTCTCCATATCAGACCGAGAACTCGTTCTGTCTGGATGTCGTCTTCCAGCTTGATGGTGTTTTCAGTCTCGGTTATCTCCCCTAGTGCTTCAAGAAGGGCGGTAGAGTTTGATGACCATTTCTTGAGTTCGAAATGTGCTTCGCTGTGAATGCTACGCACTGCTTGTGAGACTCTTACTGCTTCTTCTAACGTGTCGAAGCTGTTCAAATAGTCATCCATGTAATGTTTCCTTTTGATGGCTTCGACTGCCTCTGGTTGGTCATGTTGGAATCTCTCGGCGTTTGTGTTCTTCACATATATCGCTGTAGCTGGCGAGCAAGAGGCTCCGAAGATCAGCGACTTCATACGGTATTTTTCAGGTGGCTGGTTGTCTCTTCGGTCTCCTCGCCATAAGTAGCGGAGAGCGTCCCGGTCTTCTGGTCGAAGTTCTATTTGTAAGAACATCTCAGTAATATCAGCGGTCACGGCGATTGAGTGCTGACGGAAACGCATTATTACTCCTGGTAATGATTGCAGAAGATATGGACCAGTGAGCAGTTGATCATTTAGCGATATTCCTCTGGTCTTGGCTGCAGCGTCACAGACAATTCTTAACTTGTCCGGTTTCATTGGATTGAAAACCGCGAAGTGAGGTAGGTACCAGGTCCTATGTTCTGACGTGGTCGATGGAGCTGGTTCGGCGTATCCCTTTGACACTAGTGCTTCCATTTGTTCATAGTACCTCTTCTTTAGTTCTGGATCTTTATCGATTTTCTTTTCCACACTGATGAGCCTGTTCATAGCGCTATCGTAGTTGTCTGGCATTCTTATGTTCTTCTCTCGCCATAATAGAGCGGTTTGGTACCGTCCTTCTGTGGTCCTCCTCGTATGGTGCTGTAGAATACGAAGTGCCTTTTCATCCGGATCATTGATGGGTTTCCTTGGATTGACTTGCATGTTATCCATTGTGATGTATTCCTTCACAAGTTCATGAAGATCGTCGTCTGTGTCAGCATGTCTGATGAAGTTCACTGTGTGGCCAAGCGCTCGTGTGTGGCTGCCGTGCAGGACCCAACCGAGTGGCGTTAGTGATGCTACTGGTTGGTTCTTCTTTCCTGTTTTGATTTCTATTGTGATGAGAAGATCCCAGTTGTCTTGGCCGATCAGGAGTCTGGGTCTTGCATCTTCAGTCACTATATCTTTGGCTATGCCTCGAAGATGTTCACAATCCCTGACTGCTTCTCCAGGTATCCTCTGTGCAGCCAACTCTAGCTGCTTCACCGTTCTTGCCTGTAACTTGCGTTCAACTGTTTGGCGTCCCTTGATGCAGAAGTTCACTCGACGAGATGTCACGTCGATTGTGGGTTCGCCGTCGAAGGATGATATACGTAGTGGTTCATATGATCCTTCTGCTCCGATCTGATTGGCCAGGCTATCGTCGATAAGTGTTACCGTGGAGCCATCATCCAGGAGCGCGTAGGTATCCACAGCTCCCGCCGGTCCAGAAAGGTGTACTGGTATTATTTTCAGGAATGACACCTTAGGGGTCCACGCTGAATGTACCTTCTCTTGTTCTTCGTTGGGGCACTCGGGTTCTTCTTTCTTCCTGTCGGCGTGTAACATCTTGTGATGTATGTGGACACAGTCGTTTATTTCGCATTTCTTTGGTTTACAGCTGTGTTGCTTTGTTCTGTATTTGAGGCAACGAAAACACAACCGATTCTTCTTAGCTATGTCCCACCTAACATCGACAGTTGCTTTCTTGAATTGTTCACATTCTATGATGCTGTGTCCCTGTCGTTCACATAAACCACACTTCGGCTTGTTAGTTTCTTGCGTGGCATGTACCCGTTGCTGGCGTCGCTGCGTGTTCTGTTGAGTAGGTTGTGCGGTTGCAGCGATGTTTTCAGGCAGGGCGTACGGGCTGCATATTTCAGCTTCGATCTTGATGAATCGGGTGAACTTCAGTAGATCAGGTTCAGTTCTGGAGTTCATCGCTGAAAACTGGTACCACTGTCTCTTCAAGGTAGGTGTGAGCTTCTCAACAATAGCTTTCGTTACTTCGGGATTGTAGAGATAATGTCCACAGTTCAGTGCTTGCAAAGTTCCAACTATACTTTCAACTTTAGTAGCGAAGGTGCAAACATCACGCGGAGATTCGGTGAGGCGCGGTAGAGTTCGTAGACGTTCTATCTCAGCCATTGCAATTGAGTCTGAACGTCCGAAGCGTAGCTCGAGTGATTTCATAACTTCACTTGGGTCTGCATTCACTATTAATAGACCCTGTACAGCTTCCTTGGCTAGACCTCGAAGGCTTCTTCTAAGTCTGGACATGTTCTCCCCTGCTGTTAGTCTATGTGCCGTCTCATAGTAGGCGGCGCGAAACGTGAGCCAGTCTTGATGAGCTCCGTTGAAACAGGGTAGTTCGGTGTATCTCGTGGGCTGCTGGTACTGTGTAGATTGCACAGCGTGCGTGATCGCAGCAGCAAGTTCTTTCAAGTCCGTCCTTGGTTCTTGGACGGTCATTGTTGTAGGCTGACGTGCGGTGTGCGTAGATGGCATAGACTGTGGCACCCGGGTCCCGGCGGCGTAGCCCGTCGTGTAGTCGTGATGTGGTGCCGTAGTGTAGATCGGTTGCCATGATGTGTTCGTAGTTACGTACGTCGAGTTCTGTGGCCAAGGAGCGGCGGGTTCCGCCGACGCTGACGTTGGTTGCGGCTGCGCAGGCACATAGTTCGGTTGCCAGGATGCGGTTGTGTACACTGGTTGTAGGTTCGGGTGTGGCTGCATAGGCGCGGTGTTCTGCTGCCAGGCGGCGCTCACTGGCAGCGGGTTCAGGTGCGATTGTTCGATCGCAAGGTTCGACTGCCAGGCGGCGATCACTGGCGGTGGGTTCAGGTGCGGCTGTTCAGTCGCAAGGTTCGGCTGCCAGGCGGCGGCAGTGCTCACTGGCAGCATGTTCTCGGGTTCAGTAGTGCTGACTCCCGCCGGTAAAGTCGCCGGGATGTTCCAGGACACGGCAGCGTTCACTGGAACTGCAGGTTCGGTCGACGACTTTACGTTAGATTCATGTGGTCGTTCGGCGATGGCGAGTAGCTGACTTCTTTGTAGCCACGTAGTCACTCGTTGATCATTGCCAGCTTCCGAGGCCACTGAGGATAGATCTTCATCGGTAGATTCAGCTTCGACCTCGGCAAGGCGTGCGGTTGCTAGTTCTACTAACCTTTGTGCTAGCTCCGCCTTGGCTTTAGCTACGCGACGCGATTTCGACACTTTTTCACTCGTAGACTTCATACGGCGACCACTTTCTTTGTTCTTAGGTTCATCGGCGACTCTTTGTTTAGCTGTGCGTTTAACTGTTGACTCGGTCGCGGCGGGGGCCTCCGATGTATCAGCTGTCGTTATCGTAGGCTCCGTAGTGGTCGTCTCAGTCGTAGTCTCAGTAGTGGCTTCTGTAGTGGCTTCCGTAGTGGTTTCAGTCGCTGCTTCATTTGCTTTTTCAGTAGCGGTTTCGGTTCGTTCTGTAGCTGTAGTCGACGGTTGTCTACCCTTTTTCCCTGTAGACCTCGTAACTGGCATTGTTCTTGATGAGTTGTTATAAATATTCTTCAAATAAGTTCACACTGGAGTCTTGTTCAATAGCGTTTTCACTCGAATCCGGCTCGCGAAGGACCAGACAATGTGAGGTTTATAGGTCTCACATCTATTTATTTGCTGGATTGGAGGAACTACTATTCGGTTCACTTATTAAAACTCACTTTAAAACTTGAAGACGTATTTATTTCTTTAATCAGTCGCCCATGGCGTGGTTCTTACAACTAACTTAAAATTCGAACATGCCTATATTTATAGTTAAAACACATAGGTGCAAGTTGCGCCGACTGCGCCGAGTTATCAAATTTTAAATTATCCAATGACATAACTAATTAAGTTTTAGGTTTTTGCGATCGACTCCGAGTCCACCAATCAGAGGCAGGCAAGAGCCTCTCGAGGTTTGGACAGGTTTCGACACGTTCTGATTTGACCAAACTTGACTCCGGAATAGATCGCAATTACAAAGATTCTTAGTTCCTAAATTGAATAGAATCAAACTATATCTAAACTAACTTATAGGTGCTATTATTTACATTGATCATACATAGATACATATTATTACAGTACATAGAATGTATATTATCACATAAGCGATCTATGCTATGGGTGTCCTGTACAATACACATTATTACTTAATCAATCTATGGGCGTCCTGCACAAGTACTGTATACATATACTTCCAGCATTTAGTTAAGGCTGTTACTTTGACATTAGGTACAAACACACATACTTTATTTGTAGTTATTGTATGCATATTGTATAAATTGTATTGAATAGATAATAGATACACAAAATAGAAAAAGTACCATTATGGAATGGAAGTATACCGATGGGATTGCATTTCCGTTACACGGTGTAGCAATCACTGATTGTTACATATGCTACGTTGTTTCTTAATTCCCAGAAAATAGTTACACGTTATTGGCAAATTAAAATAATAACATGTGAGAACCGTAAACTAAGACAACGGATGTTGCTACAAGCATGACGCAGATACGAGTATTGTTCGAGGGCAAAAAGTTTTTACAAAAAACTAACAGCTGAAGATCTCAAGAACATAGGATTTCCGTAATCACGTTTTTACAAAATTCGGATTTTGTTAAGTAGTTTGGTTTAATTTGTAGTTGTATTGGTAGGAAGTTCAGTTTTATCATGGGCGCAGATACAGATACTAATACAGTTTTTCAAGATTTTAGTGTTCACTCGACACGACGAGGGACGTATCTCTCCACTTTATCATAATTGCTCACGTATTTATTATTTAAATTATAGTAATTAATTATATTTATAGAAGTATATGTATTTAAATGAGAGTTTAATTTGTTATTTTATGTCTACCCTTGCACTATTAGGGATACAGATATTTTACTACTCTCTTTTTATCGTCTCTCCTATCGCAGGTATGCTGGAAGAGATTTCTTTAGAAATAAGCATTAATTACCTTTGTACGTATTTTTCTGTTCCTTTCTTCTTGTCTGTTTATATGTACACACATATAAACAATGGTAAAATAAATAGAAAAAAAAACCAGGTATAGGTTTTTTCTTGTTGGATAGATTGTTGTAGAGGCTTTAATTTCCAATAAGATACTTCAAATGTGGAAACGTGAAGATGCCATTGTAACTATAAAATTAATTAAGGATTCCAACGACGTCGCGCAGCAAGGTTACATGGACATCACGAAGTAGGAAACATTAATGTGAACTTGCAACGTAATCAGTCACTGGAGTGTGTTCGTTTTCTGCGGTACAATTACGTAGTTCATTACTTGAGAGGTACCTCTCGTACTGTACATTAATCAGCTGATGTAACTAAACGATCTCGCTCGTACGGGGGCGTAAATCACATGGTTCGATAGTGATAGTTTGTTTGCGATCTTGGCCGGTGTTTTGTTAATTTACCACACCTCAATGGAAAACGAGCACAAGGGTAATATTTATTTATTCTATACTCTCGTCTCTCGCATTCGTTTGAGTTTTGGTTGTCAAGCATATTCATTCGTCCTACTATGCGTTTTCCATTTCAAAGCTACACAATTCCTTGATCCATAAGAGCGCTGTTTTTGCTAGCTGCATGTCGTTAAAGATACCTGATCCCCGTCTACTTCAGCTCATTGCCTTCAGTTTCCGGGTTACTAAATGCTCTAAATGTGTGCACGTATCAAATTTCAAGGGAAACCCACACGATTTGTCAATGTTATCGTTTAATTAGACTACAGGTCAGCCACTAATTACATAAAGACGTTAAAGTTGCTAACATTAAACAAAATACACGCGGTATCTGGAATTACCAACTTTGTAGTATCGGTTTAATGAAAGATGGTTAATCCTAAAAATATAACACTTTCCATAGTTTTAGTTGCGAAGTTTTTTAAGAGTTTTTGTTTAAAATTTAATTCACCAATAATTATGTTAATTTCGATCATGAGCCTTCCAGATACAGAAAGAGTTCCCAGACATCGAACTTGCTCCAATTCGATAAGCTGTTTTTATCGCTGTGACCACGAACCCACGATAGTAGGCACTTTTCTTTTCTGTTTATCACCAGCTACGTATTGAAACTGTAGATAAAAAGTACACAATAAATCTACGGATAAAAAAAAAACAGGATAAGATTCTATAATTGCCGAGATTTGAGTTACTATCTTTCAATCCAACTTACGAATATACATCAACAATGCTTTTATTTCAACAATTATTTATTAATGTAACCTATAGTGGCAATCGTTAACACTTATTCCAGAAAGGAGGTAATGCTCTTAGAACGCAAGGTTAGCAGGTTGGTGATCGCAGTACTAGACCCTTGTACTGTACATTATTATCCGTCACGGTGAGAATCTGTCAATCGTCAATGGTCTGGTGAATTTAGTAATCAACTAGGAGTATTCATTTACGGTCTGACCATCCAAGATTTTACACGTGAGACTGTCATACGTTAGCACTACAGCATAATAGCTTCATCAGCCTATAATGTTCCCACTGTTGGAACACAGCTCGTGGTGAGACGGAGTGGGCCGTAATCCACCACGCGAACCCTGTGAGATGTGACATGTCTCCGAATTTTTGGTTCTAAGACATGCCTTCGTCTTTCTCACGATGTTTTTCTTCGCCGTTTTGAGAGCAGTGGTGATGAAATAATTTTCACCAAGTAAAGCGCCACCCTAGGTTCGAACGTACGACCAACAACTAGTCGCGGTCGTTACCAATGTGCCACGACTGCTCTCTCATTACTAAAAGTACATATAATTCAAACTTACAAACATACTTAAACTACGGTAAACACCCACAGCTGAATGGAGGCCTCCTTTATAACCTTTATAAGGACAATGTTAAGACATAATAATACGTATGATCGTATATTACTAAAAATATCTTCACTTCAGATTATTGATACAATCCAAATTGTATTTGACATCGGTTCAAATCACACGACACACAATGTGTGTTCAACCTATGATGAGGTCATCCAATAAAGAATAACAGACGTGTTAGGTAAGGTTTCGTAAGTAAAGAAACAGTCTCGACCATTTATAATAATTTATCTAAAGAAACTGGAATTTGGGAAACTTAACTTCTAATCTTATATCTACGGTATGTACTCACTGTCCCTTACACACTTTCGAAAATTTCGAAATTTCCATCGTCGATATGGTATTGAAAGGTAAGAAAACCAGTCTCTTAAGGATATTTTATGTAATGGAGCAATAATTTTATGGAAAAATACAGGAATAAACTTGTTTCAAATTAATAAGTCATTTCTTTTTAAATATACCATAATCCTTTAATCTCACTTTTATAAATACCCTTGTTGGAAAAATAATGTCTGGGCCAAGGAAACGTTCTTGAAGCATTCCAGCATGTTTTTCTTTCAGTTCGGAATATCCGCGTGTTTGCCTATAATAAATGCTCATAATGTTTTTTTTTTGATCTTGAACAAATGGAAAACCTGTGTGGCTAGCATAATCCTAGGTACAGGTACTAGATCTTTGTGACTTACTTAATCAAAGGGCTGTGTGGGAAACATCTAAGAGCCGGTTTCTACATTGTTGTACTAGATTTAAATCAAAACATCCTACAATTGGCACTGTTCGTACAAGTAGAGAGAAGACTTACAAAGTAGAGACACTCAGAAAGTATTTAAAGTTGGCAGTTAGTGGCATTTTATTTACAGGTAGTTATTCTGGGTTGTAAATACACCTAATTAATAAACTTCAACGACAAATCAGGTACCTACTGAGGATTAAACGAACCGCCTACACAAACTTTCTAAGAAAGTTTAGTGCATAGGCTCAATATGACTATTAAGCAGGTACTTTGTAAGTCGTTATTTGCATTGAAAGTATAAATGTTAATTTTATTAAAGGGATTCTGCAGAGTATAAATTGTTTTATGACGTAAAGGTTTATGAGAGCTGGTTAATGTATCCCTCATTTACGCGCAGTCTAGTTTTATTAACCTGTTAAGAAAAGAGAAATTGAAGATAGTCACAATATCAGTAATTTTGAATAAGGCAAATCGTACGTCATGCCAACCGAAGCAGCGTTTATTACGATTAAAATCAATAACAGCTGCTTTGCGTTTATGTACATTATCCAATTTACAAATACCATATAAAGTTAAATAATCATGACCAAACAGTGACTCAGTGTTATACAGATAAACTTATATGTATACAGACTACATTTCGTTTTGTATTTTATGTCAGAGCGCATATTTGTTCAGTGAGTGGCATGTGTGAGGGAGACCTCGATGCGTGGTGGACAAACTAGCTTATTTTATTTAGAAAACAGGCTTTGAGTGTTGTATTCGAGTCTTACGTCATTTTACGTGTTCTATAAACCACACACATTGTATTGCTGACTCAATAACTTCCTATCCGCGGTGAAGTGCTTAATTCGATTATTGCGCTTATGCAACAGATAATCCTGACCATTAAAGCGTCAATTGGCAATACTTTCTTGTTATTGAGTTTGGAATTTGGCGAAAACGTTAAAAAGGCGATAGCGAGCGAAGCGTTTCATCTACACGTCTCTCTTGAATAGAGTTTATTTCTTGCTTGATTACTATATCAGGCTTCGATATCAACGAGGTGAAACCGAATCGATTCCAAAGACAATCAGTCTCGCGGGTGTCCCTATTGTTCGCGTGGGAGCAATCAAGTTACACGTATCGCTTATTCTGCTAAGTGAAAAGATTAAGCGAAACAGGTTGGAACGTAAGCATTAAAATAAGTGTATCGTAACAATCGTTGCCGAAGAATTCGTTTTTACTTTTCTTAAAGGGGCGTATGATTTAGCACTGGAGTTCAAACGGTAAATTTTTTTGGTCGTTAAGATGATTGATTGATGGTTATGCTCCAAAAATGAAATAATACGATGACCAAAAATAGTCAACACTCAAGGCAAGATTGAACATTTCGCGGGGGCCTCCAATCTTGAACAGAGTTCAGTAGCAATGTTGGGGCACAGCGAAAGTGGTTTCGTGCGTAGAGCTAGAGGCGCGGACCGATCTGGGACTGCCTGAGAAAATAACTTTCACGATACATTTCCGACGTTACTACTCTGATTGCAGGGACAAGTGGTACCAGTAACAGGAGACTTGGTTCACAACACGCTATAGGACAATAACTTACGTACTATTGTTGTAAAAGGACATTATCTAAAGGTGTGTACGGGACTCTGATGCTAGCAAAAGCTCTTGAATGAACGCCATTTAGTAATCATTACGGCAACCAGCAAGCTTAATTTGCATGGTGGTCTGATTACCATCATTATTACGTGTCATTCGATTGCCTATTGGTAATCTAAACAGGTATCGTTGATTGTTAGGCGCTTTGAATAATAGGCTTGTTCCACATATGCGCATGTTGTTCTACGAGACATTTTTATGGGCGAATAGATTAGCATTATTTGATAGAACAAGAAATATTTACACGAATGAGTATGAGGCATGGGCCGAGTTTGTATTGGAACATGAAACAACGGAAACATCGTAACAAATACGTCACGTCAGTCGATAACAGGGAATATTAATGGGCTGTGATAATGTTAATGCAAATCTGTATTCATGACAAAGTGATCGTACCTATCATGACTTCACCGACCGACATAACAAACATTAAATAACATGCTTAAAAGTGTGCCATTATTTATAGAACAGTATTAGACATAATAGATGACAAAGTTGAGATGGTCTGTTAGTTAGCAACAATGACCGAAACCGGTAAAGAAGCCAATAATAAATGTTGACTATTTCGTTCATCGTATTCAGATTTTGACTGGAAAAAGCGATGGTTTTCTGAATAAAATTTCTTGTTAATTTCGATGCGGCTTTCCAGTAATGAGTCATTCAGTCGGTAACAGCCGAGCTTTATGTTTGATGACTTAAAGCACAAATGCAGCAATTTACATATAAAATTCAAGTTCACACCATGACATTGTCGCTATGAATTGGAGGTTTTATTCAGGGTCAACCAACATTTTAAGTAAAAAGGTCGTGCAGGGAAAACATACCATCAAACATTTCATTTTCCCAATTATGTTGGGGTCAGCCTCCAGTCTCACCGGAGGCAGCTTATCTGACCTCCATAGCTCAGTAACTGGGTAATACGATACCTCTTGGTAAGACTGGTGGCAGATATTCGGGGTTTTGACGCCCAGTAACGACTGCCAAACTTCAACGAATGACGGCCGGGAGGACGAACGGCTTAACGTGCTTCCCGAAATTCCGCGACCACACATCATCACATAGCTTAACCTGATCGATCGACACATGCAGTGGTTAATACTTAGCCACAAGCCCCCAAAATGAATATTTGCGATGAAATGAAACTGAAACTAGCAGCCACAAGACGAGCGTCACCAGGGACGAAGAAATTAGTGGGGCTAAGACCAAAACTATATTTTCGATGTGAAATTATGTTTCACTGCAATAATGAGCGTTAGTGTGTTTGCACTTCTTTCAAGTAGGAAAAATATACGGTGTAATTTCAGCCAAGATACCCTAATAGTTTGGTTGTAAAATAATATTTTACCTCACGAGAATGATTTTTACACGCTTTATATTAGCTTCACTTGTATGTTTGTATATTTGTATGTTTGTATATTTGTATGTTTGTTTGTAACCGACTCCTTATAGCGCGATTTTAACCCACTTTAAACGACCAGATTTCATTCAAACTTTGCACACCTGTCAAGGACCGATGACAATGCAATAATTTCATAAATTTGTGCCATTATCCTTGCCAGGGTTACCAGGACAGCAAAAAAACTGTCAGAAACTACGCTGACATACGTCTCTAAATTCGAAATACCCTAAAAAATAGAAAATAAATAATAGTTTAAAAAAACTAAAAAACACGCTTCCATTGAAAACCAAACTAAAAAGTACAAAATAATGGAAAAAAAGCGTGGGGTGCCTGATATCAATAATACCTTAAAAAGCACCCCACGCTTTTTTTCCATTATTTTGTACTTTTTAGTTTGGTTTTCAATGGAAGCGTGTTTTTTAGTTTTTTTAATTTATTGTTTAAAAAGCTATATCTTTCCTTCTACACATACGAACTAGCTGAAATTTGTCCGAGGACTTCTATTTAGTGTGAAGAAATAGTGGAAGTAATTTCAGCCAAGCTACTCTAATAGTTTGGTTGTAAAAAAATATTTTATCTCAGGAGAATGATTTCTATTGTTTTAAAAGCTATATCTTTCCTTCTTCACATACGAACTTGCTGACATTTGTCCGAAGACTTCTGTTTAGTGTGAAGAAATAGTGGGAGTAATTTCAGCTAAGATACTCTAACAGTTTGGTTGTACAAAATATTTTATCTCAGGAGAATGATTTTTATTGTTTTAAAAGCTATATCTTTCCTTCTACACATACGAACTTGCTGACATTTGTCCGAAGACTTCTGTTTAGTGTGAAGAAATAGTGGGAGTAATTTCAGCCAAGATAGTGTAATAGTTTGGTTGTAAAAAATATATTTTATCTCAGGATAGTGATTTTTTATTGTTTAAAATGCTGTATCTTTTCTTGTTCACATACGAACTTGCTGAAATTTGTCTGAGGACTTCTGTTTAGTGTGAAGAAATAGTGGGAGTAATTTCAGCCAAGATACTCGAATAGTTTGGTTGTAAAAAAATATTTTATCTCAGGAGAATGATTTTTTATTGTTTAAAATGCTGTATCTTTTCTTGTACACATACGAACTTGCTGAAATTTGTCCCAGGACTTCTGTTTAGTGTGAAGAAATAGTGGGAGTAATTTCAGCCAAGATACTCTAATAATTTGGTTGTAAAAAATAATATCTCAGGCGAATGATTTTTTATCGTTTAAAAAGCTATATCTTTCCTTCTACACATACGAACTTGCTGACATTTGTCCGAAGACTTCTGTTTAGTGTGAAGAAATAGTGGGAGTAATTTCAGCCAAGATACTCTAATAGTTTGGTTGTAAAAAAATATTTTATCTCAGGATAGTGATTTTTTATTGTTTAAAATGCTGTATCTTTTCTTGTACACATACGAACTTGCTGAATTTGTCCCAGGACTTCTGTTAAGTGTGAAGAAATAGTGGGAGTAATTTCAGCCAAAATACTCTAATAGTTTGGTTGTAAAAAAATATTTTATCACAGGAGAATGATTTCTATTGTTTAAAAAGCTATATTTTTCTTCTACACATACGAACTTGCTGAAATTTGTCCGAAGACTTCTGTTTTGTTTGGTTGTAAAAAATATTTTATCTCAGGCGAATGATTATTTATCGTTTAAAAAGCTATATCTTTCATTCTACACACACGAACTTGCTGAAATTCGCCCGACGACTTCTGTTTAGTGTGAAGAAATAGTGGGAGTAAATTCAGCCAAAATACTCGATAAGTTTTGTTGTAAAAAATATTTTATCACAGGAGAATGATTTTTATTGTTTAAAAAGCTATATCTTTTCTTCTTCACATACGAACTTGCTGACATTTGTCCGAGGACTTCTGTTTAGTGTGAAGAAATAGTGGGAGTAATTTCAGCCAAGATACTCTAATAGTTTGGTTGTAAAAAAATATTTTATCTCAGGATAGTGATTTTTTATTGTTTAAAATGCTGTATCTTTTCTTGTACACATACGAACTTGCTGAATTTGTCCCAGGACTTCTGTTAAGTGTGAAGAAATAGTGGGAGTAATTTCAGCCAAAATACTCTAATAGTTTGGTTGTAAAAAAATATTTTATCTCAGAAGAATGATTTTTTATTGTTTAAAATGCTGTATCTTTTCTTGTACACATACGAACTTGCTGAAATTTGTCCCAGGACTTCTGTTTAGTGTGAAGAAATAGTGGGAGTAATTTCAGCCAAGATACTCTAATAGTTTGGTTGTAAAAAATTATATCTCAGGCGAATGATTTTTTATCGTTTAAAAAGCTTATCTTTCCTTCTACACATACGAACTTGCTGACATTTGTCCGAAGACTTTTGTTTAGTGTGAAGAAATAGTGAGAGTAATTTCAGCCAAGATACTCTAACAGTTTGGTTGTAAAAAATATTTTATCTCACGAGAATGATTTCTATTGTTTTAAAAGCTATATCTTTCCTTCTACACATACGAACTTGCTGACATTTGTCCGAAGACTTCTGTTTAGTGTGAAGAAATAGTGGGAGTAATTTCAGCCAAGATACTCTAATAGTTTGGTTGTAAAAAAATATTTTATCTCAGGATAGTGATTTTTTATTGTTTAAAATGCTGTATCTTTTCTTGTACACATACGAACTTGCTGAATTTGTCCCAGGACTTCTGTTAAGTGTGAAGAAATAGTGGGAGTAATTTCAGCCAAAATACTCTAATGGTTTGGTTGTAAAAAAATATTTTATCACAGGAGAATGATTTCTATTGTTTAAAAAGCTATATTTTTCTTCTACACATACGAACTTGCTGAAATTTGTCCGAAGACTTCTGTTTTGTTTGGTTGTAAAAAATATTTTATCTCAGGCGAATGATTTTTTTTCGTTTAAAAAGCTATATCTTTCATTCTACACACACGAACTTGCTGAAATTCGCCCGACGACTTCTGTTTAGTGTGAAGAAATAGTGGGAGTAAATTCAGCCAAAATACTCGAAAAGTTTTGTTGTAAAAAATATTTTATCACAGGAGAATGATTTTTATTGTTTAAAAAGCTATATCTTTTCTTCTTCACATACGAACTTGCTGAAATTTGTCCGAGGACTTCTGTTTAGTGTGAAGAAATAGTGGGAGTAATTTCAGCCAATATACTCTGTTTGCTTGTAAAAAATATTTTATCTCAGGAGAATGATTTCTATTGTTTTAAAAGCTATATCTTTCCTTCTACACATAAGAACTTGTTGAAATTTGTCCGAGGACTTCTGTTAAGTGTGAAGTAATAGTGGGAGTCATTTCAGCCAAGATACTCTAATAGTTTGGTTGTAAAAAAATATTTTATCTCAGGATAGTGATTTTTTATTGTTTAAAATGCTGTATCTTTTCTTGTACACATACGAACTTGCTGAAATTTGTCCCAGGACTTCTGTTAACTGTGAAGAAATAGTGGGAGTTATTTCAGCCAAGAAACTCTAATAGTTTGGTTGTAAAAAAATATTTTATCTGAGGAGAATGATTTTTTATTGTTTTAAAAGCTATATCTTTCCTTCTACACATACGAACTTGCTGAAATTTGTCTCAGGACTTCTTTTTAGTGTGAAAAAATAGTGGGAGTAATTTCAGCCAAGATACTCTAATAGTTTAGTTACAATAATTAGTTGCATTTTTTTCTATAGTTCTCTCTTTATTTTCAATTTTCAGCTAGGTTTTTTAGTAGTTGTAGGATTTTTTTCTACCATTGCTCTGATTATTTTTATGTACCCAAACTTAACCTCGGATTGATTTTTCACCTGAAATTCAAATTATTATTAACTAGCTTCTACCTGCGACTTCGTCCGCGTCAAATTTTCGCTCCCCCCCGTCGCGTCGAATTGCCTGCCAGTTTTCGTCCATTTTTCGTTTGCTGCTCCGCTCCTTTTGACCGTGGCGTGATGTTATATAGCCTATACCCTTCCTCAATAAATGGGCTACCCAACACAGAAATAATTTTTCAATTCCGACCAGGAGTTCCTGCGCGTTCAATCATACAAACAAACAAACCCTTCAGCTTTATAATATTAGTATAGATAAGCAGATGTCATGTTAATTTTTAATATTATTTGTAGTTTCGCAATGAAAAATTCTAATTTTTTACAAATATTTAGGGCCCGGGCCCTATCTGCTATGGTTCGTCCCTGTCGGCTGCTAGCTGGTAGCTGCTAATTTCAGTTTCATTGCGATGAATGTATGTGAAGATAACACATATTTATCGTAAATCGAATAACTTAGACATAATATTTCCTTGAAATTTTATCAACCTAATGTTAATATTGTTCCATTGACAGTGACAGAGTTTTAATTTTAAAGTGGACATGTTAATTATATTCACAGTTTTAGCATTTTCCCAAGTCCTTATAAATACCAGTTTACTTCGTAGTACCATGGACAAAACCACAAATGAATCATTTATACAATTCCGAAAATTTATTACAGGAAAATCAGGAGCAAAATTTAAATCGTTTTCAGAGTCAATCAGCCATAATGTGCTACGGATGATTAAATTATCAACAATCGGTTGTTCAACCCTAAAATATTGTGAAATGGAGCATTCGGCGTAACGGGATCACCAATGATGGAAACAACGGGATGGACGTAACGAAGCGGAACGATGTTAAAAGTGTTGAAGAAACCGCACTGTGTTCACCATATCCGTATGAAGAACACGTAACAAGCAACAATTTGCATATACAGTCGTGACTTGAAATTTAAGCGTCTAAGCTACTGTCTAAGCAACGCAGACGACTATTGTCGACTTGCCCATTTTTCGGTGAAATTTTGAGTTTTTTTTCACTGCTTGGAAGTGTTTCCTTGTCAATCAAATCAAATTTAATTTTAATTTAATTTAATAAATTTAATTTAATTTAATTTAATCATAAGTCGACTGTCTGGTTGATAGGCACACAAAGCAGATTTAACCTTTCACAATTCGA
Organism: Aporophyla nigra; assembly: GCA_947507805.1. Taxonomy (NCBI): domain Eukaryota; kingdom Metazoa; phylum Arthropoda; class Insecta; order Lepidoptera; family Noctuidae; genus Aporophyla; species Aporophyla nigra. The sequence goes on from OX382305.1 coordinate 8,616,517, forward strand.
ATACTGCCACAGAATCGGAAGACATACATTTTATATAAATCATGCTCCCGTCTTTATCCCAATTTATTTGCTTTCGGATCGGCGTCTTTTCCTCTAATAACCGTTATTTCAGAATTCTCTTCCTGGCCAATGGCCATATTAAGTTTCACCAAGATTGCACATGGTCCACCTTTTGTTTGTTCTGTCTGTTTACTTTTATAGCCATCTTTCTTCATACTTAACACTTCTTGTGCCATGCTCCTTATTCCTCCGCATTACGTCGAAATCACGAGAATCTGACAGTTTTACTTTGGTTATTCATGAATATTAACAAAACAAAGTTTTCTGTAGACAGCCTATACTTAGACACGTCATTCGCTTCACATTAAAACGATGAACTTTAATTGAGAAGGGGTAGGCGTAGCACTTACTCAACGGTATATTCTGTGATATTAACTTTTATCTTTGCCAAGGAAATTCTTGTTTATAAGTATAGCATTAAAGTTGATAATAGTTTTTCTCGCAACGGGGATGAAGGGGAGGCCGCCCACGCGACTTGGCATATCGATCGGCAGTCGCCCCCACTAGGCGCCGGCTACGTCAGAGCGACACTGCGTCATTGCGAATCCCTTTTCCACGAGCTTCATAAAATTAACTTCCCTCGAGGCTCCGACCTTAAAAATTTTTCCTAAGACGTTGAATTGAATGTTAAATGTACAGCTGATGCGTAATGCCAGGATGATGTGAAAGTTGAGATGTGTGTGATGTTTGTTACTCAGTCACGCAAAAACGGCTTAACGAATTTGGCACACAGATAGATTCTAACCTGGATTAACACAGGAAACTTTTATTCCGGTAGCACGTTCTCGTGGGATAATTATTCGATACGAATTTCTCGACCTACACGCGGGCGCAGACGCTGGCTAAAGTTATTTGAAAATATTTACTTTTCAATGTCAAATGTAAAGTCCTACAACTGCATTTTAAGTCTGGATAATAATGAAGAGTAGGTACTAATTTCGTTAAAAGCATTGCAATTTCAAGCCAAAGCTACTCGGTTATTGTTAGTTATGACGCGAAGTTACGCTAGTAAAAGAGAAACCCAACGAACTTTACTAAAGTGTAAAGTTGGTTTATTTCATAATCCTACTCCCCCATCTAATTTCCAAAAAGCGTCAAATTTAGCGTTCGTTTCATTACGAGCAGTAAACAGGGGTCGAAAGGCAAATTAAATACGGGGAAAACCTAAACGTATCAGGGGAGAAAATACCATCAACTTGATATTTATCAGGGGGGAAAGGTTAGGGACAACAGGCGCAGTAAATTGCCAAGAAACCATAAAGGAAACCAATGTAAAACAAAAACGTTGACATAGTAAAGTTCCCGAGGAAGTTTCTACATAGTAATTTAATTACATTCGTGACCGGACGTTCAAATCCTTTAGAGTAAGCAGGTGAATGCTCTGCTTAATTAGATTTCAAATTTCTCCATGGATCGTAAAGTCGATTTGTCTGAGTACGTCCATTAGAGCACGAATAGAATTAATTGTTGTTCGAAATAAATTATTTGTATGTATTTCGTGTTTCTAAATAACAAAGGTAAAGTACCTGTACTGACAGAATGACAATAAAGTACCTGTGGTGATAATTAAGAACGTGTATTCTTCGTTTCAACTTTCCCATTGATGTGATGTTATCTCTGCCTTTGGTAATTTGGCATAAACAGTTTCGGAAACAATCATGAGAACTTTATGGTATGGAATATTCCGAAGCTTTTGGGATTTGTGTGAATATGGTAGACAAAAATTATAGAAAAAAATATCCTGCCAGCGTGGCTTGTATGCGGGTAGCGACCGGGCGAGGACTGCATTCCTTGCGATCCACAGGCAAGAGCAGTATAGCGGATGGACAACGGGTCTTGAAACTAACAATGCCATACATTCCCCGATTCCCATTATCACTTCTTTGTACTGAATGATTATTTGATTATTTGCCTACATTATGCTACTATAGGCGCTACGATTTCATTATCAACATTGTCTTCCCTAAAGATTCTTGTCCGATAAGATATTATTCTGATAAGCACCTGATTAAAGAGGAGTTCATTTTACATTGTTTCATTTCTAATGACTAAACAGAACAGGTTGTGTAAGACATTGTTATAGTAATTTTACTGTTAATCAATTTTTCAATTGGAACGATTTAATTTAAACAAAATAAAAACTGAATGTAAATTCCAATTTTGATAAAGAGTGACGGTTAGCCTTGGTGGTAGACTGAAAGATTGCACCAATAAGAGCAGTCAGCAGGTTGACATTGATGCAGGCGTATCTTGATCACAATAATATACGATGAGTCACGATCTCATAGCCTGACGGGATGTTTCGTAGTGAATGCCATGACGTATCATAACGTGTCGTACGGACATGCCTAACATCCACAAAATCCACACTCAAGGCCGACAATACTAATTCGAGAAAAGCAGATTATTTTGGGAACACCGCTCACGTGGTGAATGTTTTTTGTTTATGCATCCTGAAGTCTGCCCGTCAACTGTCACAGTTTCTGAACCAAATCACTTTTGAGTTATCTACATCCTAAATAACAACTTTCTAACTCATCTAGACATTTATGTAACAGAGATTATGATCTTGATCGATTATGGTAATAACGAGATACCTATGACGCAAGATGTTTTTTATTTGGGTGCACAAAATGTAAGGCAACTCTCGATACGACCTCGTTTATTTGGAGCCAATAGGAGGTCTTGAATAGCGGGCGTTAAAAGATTCTTATCATTCTAATTTGAATAATATTATAATAGCAACATGCATTTTATGTTCCACAAAAGCACTTTCTCTGTTTTAAGTTTTAATCGCTAGAACAAGTTTCTTCCTAAAAAGTACTGATGTATAATCGTATATCTGTGTGTAATGTTATTACTAGCGTCCGAACTAAAACATAGTAGGTAAGTAAATCCACAGATTTATACTTAGTCAAAGGTTGTTAACAATGGAGATAATTTATTATTTAACATTACACCTACTTATTAGAGGTACATAATATAAAACAATGCACATCTTGATAATCAGTTCGTTAACGTTTACTCGAACAACGATCGACCCGAATAACAGCAAAACCGTAGTTACAGCAAGTGCTGCAATCTTCAGCGGTAAGAGCATGTCCATTTAGCGAAATATGCCTTCTGGTGTTTTAATTTCTGATCGTTATTTTTAATCAACAGACGCGTTCAATGACCCCGATTCGACGCAGTAGATCCGAACCGAATGCGGAATAGACCATTAGATCACCAATGGCGGACAAGTATCACTTTGAAAGTCGGTTATTTTCAAACCACGTGTCTCTTGCAAACTATTTTGCTAAGTGCACACACACTATTAGGGGTTACTGTTAAGTTTCGTAGCTTAATAAAGTTAATCTTATTTGTATTATGAACTTACATAACATGGAGACTTTGAATTCGGACGTGTTGTTTACACTTGTATAACAATAGCGTGTGAACAGCATGACCACATCTTTGTATTGAAGTATCGCGAATTAGATCTCCGCTCGCCTTTCACTTCGTGTGAAGCGAGTTAAAGGGTATAAGGAACGCTAGGGTATTTTAGGTCATTAGTTCACGGCCGGTGGTATATTATGCAGTAACCTATACACTAAAAGGTTACCCCTCTGGTTTCTGTTCAATTTTCTTGATGTTTTGGTCAACCCACAAAAGCAATTTACTTCTGAGCGGACGGCAGATTGACTTGATCGGGATCAGGGTTTAATTTCAGCTACGACAATACATTAACTGTGCACTTGATCGAATGACAAGCTACCTGCTTATAATCTCATTTAATCTCAGATTGAATACCTATTAGTTTGATAAAGTTTCTTTGAAAACTGCAATCAGCGTTAGCGCAGGTGAGCCGTTATTTGCAATTGCAACATCAATAATCGTATAATAATGATGGGATTTCTAGGTTCACGATGAAAGCTGCACACCAACATTAAGTCGAGGAAGGCGCCAACAGCGACGCGGGGTCAACGACATTGCGTTATAAGAGCAACTCAACTGTCACTTTCAAAGGTCGGCAGGCACGCAGGTCGGCTTAGTACCGATGGTACTCCTTGTATGGAATTCAAGAATTAATAGAGCTGACTTTATAACACCTGTTTAACCACTTTATTATTTTGTTTTGAACTAGTACCCGTCTGGCACCTACTGACAGGAACATAATTTGAAAGTTAATTAGAATTATTTGTGATACGATCATAATAAAATGTAACTGTGAATTTGCGAAAACTATATGCGTTAAAATCGATCGTGTTATCCGGTTGTGAAGACAAGGGACTCAATAATAGGCAACACCAGACAGCTACACGCGGAAGGAAGTCTATACTTAGTTAAAGTTAAAAATAAGGTTACTCAAACTATGATTGGATGGATTTTGATATCAACACTGAAATGTTTAAGTAATTGGCATGTAAGCACTAAGCATTCGTGTACTAAGCACTACATATTTGCCTGGCCTACATCATTATAGAAGGTTCATAACGTGTCAGCCTCAGCTTGGGCAGATTAACATCGATTAGATTAACGTTATCAGTATGGATTTATAATTTACTCGTGGAATAACGCCATTACTGTTTTTTTCTCATTTATAGATTCCCCCACAAATAATATACAGGACAAACTGTTGACAGCGACTTCGTCTGTGTGAATTTTGAATATCAGAAGCTTTTAATAAAATATCCAGGATGCAAAGTAACCTATGTCTTTTTTCAGGTCCCAGGCTGATGCTACCTATTTGTCACATCCCAATTCCCATAGCGATCGATTCAGTGGCAAGGCGTGGAAAGGTTACAAACAGGCAGACATACAGAGTTACTTCCACATTTATAATATTAGTTCATTGTTTGTGATTAAAAAAAAAAAAACTAAAGTTCCCCATTTGCCCCTCGGAGGGTAACGTAATAATGGGTCATTTATTTTGTCTCATTATTTGTCAAAACTGCACCGATTTAGACAGAATAGGCCAGCCTGTTATACATAGATGGATGTTACTCGTGTGGATTTCTGTAATATATTGATGTTTTGATAGGATATTGTAATTAATACCAAATTCAGAAAGTTTCTAGTAGAGTATTGGTAACATTGCGTTAGTAGCGACCTTGTTGCCGCTGCAACTATTTGCTTGACCGAATTCATTGAAACTCAATTCTGCTGTTCCAAAACGCAATCGTATATTCTGAAGACAATGGTCCGTCCACTATTGAGATCAGACAGCGGAATAATGCATTGATTTCGTAATTATCTGTAAACTAGATCGACTCATAAAGGTCTAATATTCGTTAACGAATGTTCACAAAATAAACACCTATAACGAACTGCATCAGAAACAATGCAATAAGAAAATATACATTTCTAAGTGCGACTGCTTTCTATTCCGGATTTCTAACCAATTTAAAGATCTATTCTGCGAACAAATTGTTACTTATATGACCTCGAGGTGAACCGTGGAATTAATGTTCATTTCTATCTGATGAAAAGTCAGGAGCGAGGCAACAATGTCGCAGGTGCGTATGTTATCTTCATTCTACGAGTAAGGTCTTATTTATTGCTCAACACCACTTCTTACGATAAAACTGCAAATGTCATCCGCGAATACTGAATCTTTTCGAGTTATGATAAAAATAAACATGTGATAAGCATAATGAATAAATGGATAGTTCTACCTATTTTAATTGATATGATACGATAATTTAATGTGTCAATATTTCGATATGGTAATTTACCTTTTCAGATGTATTTTTGTAACACCATGTGATTAACTGTTTTCGCCATAACAGAATCTCCTTAAACTCCAGATTAATGAAAACTTATAAACACCGAAAGCCATGGGGAAGACCATTCAACATGCCCTAAATCTAGATACGAATCCCCTTCCTTTATGCTCAGCTGCGATCGGATAAAATGTTTTAAACAATTGACTGACTGTAGTAGTCAGAGAGAGAGGTTGAAAGTGTGTTAAACTCGCGTGAACTGACACATAAACGTAAATTACAACGTAGAATACAGAATAAACCAGAAGGCGCGAACGCACATAGTACTGAGGCAACAGAGACGTCAATCTTTATTCCGACCCCTACATGTACCATTCTTTTTTTTTTACATTTCGTGCGTATAGCAAAATATGAAAACGTTTTTCCCCAACAATTTAAAAAATTTCCCTTGCTACGTTTGACGGATGAGGAGAAACACGGCTTGATGCGTTTGTTTCGTTTCGGGCTTTTTGGCACCCAGTGCGCGTCATGGAATTATGGAGTAGGCGCCTTCTGGTCTGTTCTGTATTCTGTGACTGTATGTTACAATAATATATGCATTACTCACAGCTCCTCTCGTTGCCGTTGTGACAACACCATTTTCATCGTGGTCGGGTGACGCTTGAGGCGGCGGGCCCGGTTGGTTCACTGCACTAGAGTCTCACTTATTCACGCGGGCGACGGCAGGAACGCCGTTGCCATTATAACACCTGTGTACAATCACAATAGTTGTTGTTTACTCACCACTTGTAACATTTCTGAGTTGAAGAAGTTTCAGTGACATAACAAATATGACTTGCAGCAATGTTTTGTGTTTGAAATTGATAATAGGCAGAGTAATCAAATGTTGTTACTATGTTCATTGTTATAAAAGTAAACCTTATAGTTGCACACTTTTTCAATTCATCATCATCATTCATTCTTTTTCATTTTTCATTTTTTATTTTTTATTTTTTCTTTTTCATTTTCTACTGAGGATCTCTTAATTCTAAATTTTGAAAACATTATTAAAATGTGAAATGTATACTGTAAAAGTTATGCAAAATTATCTGAAACGATTGCATGAATGATCTTAATACTACATAATATTATGACCATATTAGCAAAAACAGCTGTCAAAAAAATTGGTGCAACCAGCTTTAAAGTGATGAAATAAATTAAGACATGAGGAAGGCATATTAAAGGTTACATTACATCACTAACAGCATTAACATAAACTTAGTGAGTCATCAACATAATTAATATTATGTATATGTATCCACATTTGGAACATAAGAATCATGCTTTTAGGTTCTTGTCATGTGTTTTATTTATTTAACCCTGACAAAATGTGTACTTGACAGTCAAGGAAAATACATGCAAGATTAAGCTTTATAGCTGTTAGCAATAAGATTGTTGTTAAAATATTCATCATACTTTTCTACAATTCCGAAAGACATTTTTTTTTAATGGTGGTTCTTTTTTGCATTCAGTGTAATTTATTTAATGTTATAAACACTATGTCATATTCATTATACACCCCAAGATGACACTCTGACCACTTTATTATACAGTTGTAGGCACACCACATAATTCACTTTTTAGGAACAGTATGCAACTTTTCTCATCCTATTTTTTTGTGTTGTATCACGCAGAATGAGACTCAGCCATAAATTACAGATGAATATAAAATCAAAATGATATAAATTATTCCTTTATTTATGATTACTGAATACATCTATAAATAAAATGTCATAAATCAATTATTGTGACTGACAATTACTGTAATATCAAAATACTTGTATTCAGCTGCGTCCAGTTAGATTGGAAGCCCATCTCAACATAGTTGGGAAAAGGCTTCGCAGAGTGATTTTTACATATTGTAAGACCATTAAAATAGTGTTTGAAAGGTTGTTGACTTTTATCATTAGTGTCAATGACCTAAAAGTATGATATACTAGACTAAGTAATAGAAGTTCTAGTTTCATTATTGATTATTCAAGGATATCTAGCACATTCACATTAATGTCATCATATTTAGAAACACTTTACATGAATAAGTAATTTTCTTGTATTGTCAACCATTTTTGACTATTTTGGTTCTAGCGGCCAAATTGTGAAATGTATATATAGAAGTGACAAGTGTTTTTATTACTTAAATAATAATTCATGAAACAATGAAAAATAAATTTGTAATATTTAACACAATTTAAAAATAAATATGCTATCACTTATCACTAACTTTAACAATTAATCAAGTAGATTGGCTTCAAACTGATTGAGAACCAGTATCAACCTATAAAAATCATTACATGTTTTTTTTCTTAGTAACTATTAGTAATAATTTATTTCTGTAAATGTGTTACTAGAATAGGGAACTATACTACAACTTTAAATGCTAACATAAAGCATTTAAAAGACTTACACACTGTAATAACTTAAAATACATGATTACTTAACCTGTGCAATACAGTTGACTTGAACTATCCACACTGTACTCAAGATGTGTGTCAAATCTAATATCAAAAACGATTAAGCTGAATCAAGCTAATGACAAAAGTCAAGATTAAATTAATAATAATAATAATTTTAATTAATTAAAGTATTTGCACTAATGCGCTTAAGTCTAACTTAAAAACCACTTTAAAGGCTTCATTTGAGTACATTTTAAAATGCTAAACTGGGAACATGTAATTTGAGGCTAATCAAAATTTAATATGGCTTCTATGCCAAGGGCAAACCTGCCTTTATTTTGGTAAGTTGCGCAAATGAAGCCATAATGTGCCGTTTAATGAACTTTGTCATCAGTGAAGTGTTGTTTCATTGCTTTTTAAACAATTCATGTGTTTATGTATTACTTACATTCAAGGTTAATAGGAAGTGAGATGTAATAATTATGAATTTTCAAATCATAAACCCCAAGAAAATGTTCCTGCGCAAAATGGAAAGCATTTTTTTTTTATTTCTCTAGATTAGAAGACCCCATATTTTATATTTTTTAAAGCAGTTTGGAAAAATTATGTTAATGTTTTCATTAATTCCCTAGTCTAGAACTTCTCAGGATATAGGTTTTGTTCTGAGTAGGTAACGTATTCTTAATATTCATTATTCTTTACAGACTGTACCATTTTTAAACTAGATCCAGTAGAATTATGTGACCAGAAATTCGTAGGTTTATGTAATTTCACAGCTTTGTTGTTTTGCATACAAGCATTTTTATTCGAAGTAGGTAACAGAAAAGGTATTAAGCAATATATCCTAAACTGTAGATTGTGTATGGATGCAATTACATGAAATTGAATAAAAAAAAACAGCTTAAAACTTGAATGCAGTAAAATGACTCAGAAATTAAACGTCAAAACCAACAGGGTTACTGTCATTTTGCCACATCAACGAAATTCACGAATCTAATGAAATTTCGATGTTTTGTAGCTACAGTAGGGGTTTGAATTCGTAATCCATACGATTGCTGCTAAATTACGAATAAACATTGTAAGATTATTAAAAAAGAACGGCCATATTGAACGTCTAGATCAGACAAGCTCTACGCAGATATTTTGTTCGGTTTACATTTAAGTCTACATATATAACTGAATAGTAAACCAAATTATACTTACGGAACACAAAAACACTTAAAATTTCACTATTGTCTGAAATAAATATCACGCACTCTACAATCACACTTCACACAAGACCCAAGGCAGAAAACCGTTTTCGTTGCAATGGCTCAAACTCAACCACCAATCCAATACAACATGAAGTTTCGATTTTCTTTCTTCTCTCGACATTTACTGGCACAACGCCATCTAGTTTGCAGTATAGCTATCTTTGGGAAATAAAGATAGAAGATACAAAACAGTTGGTGTGAAAATGAGAAAGCGAAAATTCTATTCGTATTACAAGCGACAAAAAAGCAATTCGTATTTTAATTTTACAGGGGAAACACTGTTTTTTTTTTTTAATTTTATGGATAAGGTATTTTATATCGATTTTTCATTATTTTAAACGCAATTTATACAATGTTCTTTTTATGTAACTAAATGAAAACAAAAATTTCAGGCAAAATAATAAATCACAGGCCGTGACCATTTACCACTACTCGCCATCAGTCACGAATTATCGGTTTTAAATCATTTTTATTTATTGAGATAGCTCATGAGTGCACCTAGCACCTGACAGGCATCAATAGGTGTTCGTGTTCGTATGCAATTTAGTATTTTTTAATCATTAAAAAATGTAGTTATTTGATGGAACACTGACGTAACTAGACTTGAACGTGTACTTTCAATAATCGAAATAATTTTTTTTGAGGTAGGCGATTTATAGAACTTTTAGTCAACTATGTCTACCTCTAATTCAACAAAACAAATGTCCGAATCGTGCGCCCATTTCGTAAGTTCCTCAATGATAATTTTGATTGACGCCCTGAAAATAGTATATTTCTACAATACTCAACCACGCATAGACTCTTTTTAATATACAATAATAAATGATAGCTAGCATTTAATAATAAATTTCTTCCAGATTTTGATTTTTTTGTACACCGTTCGTTGATACCTACGTCGACGAAAGGAATCAAGTTTCATAAATAATGGTGTTTGCATAATTGCCTCGATATTTAGAATATCTAATCAAATAGAACATTTTGAGTCCTTTTAGTTTGAAACAGTGTTTGGCCCCCAAAATGGCAGTGATCAGTGCTCACCTTTCACCTTGCAGCAAGTGAATAGATTTAGGTTTCGATCATCGATGTGTTACTCGTTAAATAACGTACGAGGCACGAATGCTGACTCTGAGGAGCAGTGTGTGCGATGGTGATAGCAAAGAGCAAGAAAGCAAAACCAAACATGGCAAACATGAATAATACTATCAAAAGTATTGACTACAACTGGACACCTGGTCCAGAGTCACTAAACAACCAGGATGGTGCACCCAGAGCTATCTTCATTCCACACTCGAACTCACTGCCGTTCGAAGAACGTCGCGTCACGTTGGAGCAACCTGTCAAGGTAAATAGTTTCCTATTGGAATGTGATATTTTAGAATAGGCTGTTATGTTGCTAAGCCCAAGGAAGTCTGTATAAAATGTTAGGTAGATGGGCAAAGTAATATGTTTCCAATAGTTAGCTGTATGTAATGTGTTAATTTTGTCCAGTATTTAGAGTCCTTATGACAATTGGTGAGACTGGTATTGTCTGAGTAGATATAGAATAGAATAGTTACTAGAATACATGCCAGTTGTAGGCACAAACATAATATTTATTTAGCCTATGTACTGTGATATCAATACAAATAATTTTGTATTGTTCACTAGTAGATGGCATAGGAAAGTTTATTAAATTGATGAGTATAATTGATTCAGCATTTCATTGAATGAAGGTATCATTGTAAATGCTTGAAATAGAACAGGTAACATAATTGCGGTTCTATTTCCTATGCTTAAAATTCATGGCCTACTTGAATTTTAGGGTAAAGAGGGTAAATGACAAAAAGTCACAAATTTTTATTTTTAAGATATCCTATCAACTAGGCAGCTCAAAATAGCACCTGCAATACTATTACATAGTATGAATGTAAGTTTCACACTTAATTTGGACTGTGCTAGGTGTGAATGACGCTGTTGTAACGCTTGCAAGGTTGCAGTACTAGCATTAGCATACAAACATGAAATAAGTCTAAAATGAATCATATTATTATTACCAAAACTTGTTTGTTTCCTTGATAACTTTAGAGTAAAACAGTAGTGCTCATACAGAAATAAGAATAACATTTTATTGCACTTAGATCAGGATTTCATGCTAATGAAGATTTATTTAACAATCAGAGTACTTATTACAGGTAACTAGTATAAAATCAAAATGACAATGAAAGTTGATATAAGACTGTCCGTCTTAATATTCTTTATACACATTTGAAAATGTCTGGATAGATACAATCCCAGTCTTATAGAAAGGTCTGGTTGTTGCTGTAAAAGTAATTCTCTGATGTAGAAAAACCTATTCAAGACAATGTAAATTTTGTTTCGAACTGTTGTTTTGAAACAAAGGAACTTAATAATAGTAGCTGGCTGATAAAATATTAATGTTCACTTTTCTTAATAAAAATGAGTGTTATCTAATATTACACTGATGACCAAAACTACAAAGGAATCTATCAGTTTGGTCAAAAGTTAAACAATGTTTTTATATCTTACTTGATAACTTCTTGGTAACTCAAAAGAGAATTCTCACTAATCTTAATCTGTTGCTGAACTAGATACTTAGATAAGGACTTTATCTGGATGTCAATTGATTATTTTTTCAATTTATCTCATTTTCAGATGGAAAAGTCACTTGTCTATAAATTGTAGAAGGGTATTTATAAAACGTTTTTAAATGCAGACTGAATCACATCGTTCATTTACTTCTGCTCTCTGTTTATGTTTTGCCATATTTTAGAGACTCGCTTTTTCTTAGAGTTAATGTATAGACCTAAGGTTGGAATTGAGTCCCAATATTTAATATGTTCAGATTTAGGACAAACAAAACTAAATATGACAATTATTATCACTATTGTCTTATAGTGCCGGGTACCTATGTGTACAAACATTGTGTTCAGTACCAATGATATCATAAATAGGAGGTAGTCAATTTACCTACCCAATCTGATCTTAAAAAACAGCACCATGTCTAGTAGATGACACGTGGAAGTAGGACGTTGTCATAATTAACAAGACAAGACAATGTGTAACTTGGCTTACTAGCCAAGTTTTGACATGCCACTTGCGAAGCGCATATAACTTGTCTACCTCTTTCAATTTATAATATATTGATATTTTAAAGATTTCATTCCTCTGTCCATTGGGACAGAGGAATGAAATCTTTAAAAAATACATATAAATATAAACTTACTTGAAACAGGCAATAATAATAATATGTTGTTTATCTCATGAAGGTATATTTTAACTTCTTTTAAAAATCCAGATTTTTACAATTGTTAAATCATTATACTAGCATATAAAGTTTATATGCTAGTATAATGATGTAACAATTTAATCATTTTTTTTATTTAACGAAGGTTTATGTTATAAACCTTCGTTAAATAAAAAAAATGATTACTTCCTCTTAAATCATTCTATCTATTGATGAAAACCTGCTATGTAGAGAGGATCTGCTTTACATCCCATATCGTTCTCCAGACCGTATTTCGGCCATGGCAGGCCAATCTCAACGGAGACTAGCCATCGGCGCAGGAGGTATTATATTGCATAAGTGTGCGCAGACACAGGGGCACACCGCCAGCTCCCAAACTCTTGGCTGTTACGAAGAAATTCCTAATGGAAAAATCCGATCACACCTTCAATCCAGCAACATCCAATACTATTTAAAGAAAGTATAGAATTTTCGTTTTTACTTTTCATGGCTACCTATAGTTCCATTGTTACGTAAAACTTTTTAAAAAAAAATTAAACCGCCGAAAAAACAGAAAAGCTAAAAATAATAAACCTTAAAATTTTGAGTCGGCGCTGAAAAATCAATGAACAAAGATCACTCAAAGCGCCGACTCATAATTTTAAGGTTTATTATTTTTAGCTTTTCTGTTTTTTCGGCGGTTTAGTTTTTTGTTAAAAAGTTTTTATTTTGTAATTTTTTGTGGCTTTAATGTACCAATAATACTTGGCTTACCCTATCCAATGAAAAAAGAATTATCAAAATCGGACTACTCTGTACAAAGTTACGCGTGGTTATACATTACAATCAATGAGTGAACAATCAATCATCCCCTGTTTTCCGACCCTTAGGGTTCGATTTTGTTTTCCAAATTTATATGGGACCACCCTCGGAGTATAGCCTTTCCATTAAAAAAATAATAATCACAATCGGACTACTATGTAAAAAGTTATGCGTGGTCATACATTAAAAAAAAAAATATACGCGTCGAATTGATAACCTCCTCCGTTTTTTTTCGTCGGTTAAAAAGAAGGACAAACAAACAGACGAAAATAGTTACTCAGTTGATTCAAAATCTATCCCAATACGACTCGTATTGGGATAGATTTTTTTGAGTTTGAGAGCTGGCGGTGTGACCCCCGCGCCTCGGAAACCAGGTTAAGCCATTGGTCCTGTGCCTGATCTCTCTCCGATAGTGTCGGATCGCCATCCCATCGGACTATTAGAGTGAGGGAAGAGCGAGTGCCCCTGTGACACTTGTGCACTATAATACCTTCTGCGCCGATGGCTAGTCTCCGTTGAGATTGGCCTGCCATGGCCGAAATACGGTCTGGAGAACGATATGGGATGTAAAGCAGATCCTCTCTACATAGCATAAAACAAAGTCACTTCCCGCGTCTGTACGATTAGATCTCTTAAACTACGCAACGGATTTGAATGCGGTTTCCATTAATAGATAGCATGATTTAAGAGGAAGATACGACCCGTATTGGGATAGATTTTGAATCAACTGAGTAACTGTTTTCGTCTGTTTGTTTGTCCTTCTTTTACGTAACAATGAAGCTATAGGTATCGATGAAAAGTAAAAACTGTATCATGGACCCCACCAAGCCAGCCGCGCCTAATCGCTGCTGTGTGAAGGATCTCGGGAAACTTCATTCATAATGTAATTGCAGCCCAGCTTGCAATTGTCATCGAAAGTGCGTGGCACATAGTGGTAATGTGCCTCCTCCCTCTTTGTGGGTTAGGTCTTTGCAACTACATTATACCGCTCCAAAGTTACTCTACTCCTGATACAAATGAACTCAAAACCTCACTTTACTCAATTCCTAACACACAGGCTTGTATTCGGCCGCCTCCTACTTCAATATGAAGCTCTATCTGGCTGAAAAACTTTTTTGCCGAGTTAACCGATTGTCTGGCTTGTCATCCACGTCGGAGAATTGCCCACTTCTCTTATGTTGACTTTGGTCATCATTTTTATCAAATCTCGTTTAATTTCTCGACTCGTCTCACTCATAGAAATACAGTATTTCAACTGTAAAAGTACGAGTGTAAAAATATGTAAATCAGCGAAATCGATAAATTTCCTAAACGGCCTCTTATCGCAAAATCTTTGCAGATTTAATTATTTTATTTTTTTCAAAAAATTGGTTAATGCAGGTTCAACCATCATTTATAAATATCAGTGGCCAGTACTTCTTCTAAAGAGTTTTCTTAAATAAGTTGATATAGTTGGTTTGTTCTTAGACTTTGTTGAGTAGTGTTGAATAGGGCTTAGAATATAATTTTCCATGCTGCACTAGTTTGGCATAAATGAGGATATACTCAGCCAGGATGTTTTCGAATTTCCAGCAAAAATTATAACATTAACTTTGAAATATTCATGGAAGGGCCTATTGTCTATGTCCATTCCTCCATGACGCTTCATTAAGGTCGTCGCCGCAGATTAGGAGGGCCTGCCTCTCTTGAATTCTAAGCAAAAATCCTTACGTGTATATTTTCCTGATCTGTGCTCATCAGAATTTATAAGATATGCGATTTAACCAAGCACAAAATCTGCCAATGAATCAAATTGCAATTTAGCTAATAGGCCTACCTATTTTCCCTGATGAATATTTTTTATTCAGATATTTCTTATTCTTTGCAAGAGCACAGTCATTTCTTTTGTTAAGAGTCAATTGAAACATTAAAATAAAACTCAATTGACAATCGCGTCACACTCAAATCATTGCATTTATCCATAATTTAGTTTGTATTCAGTCCAGGCGCGTGGTTGTCTGTCGAGGGTATATGCGCCCGAGCACGGTCGAGCATGCCTGACTCAGCCTGACCCGAGGTGCTTGAGACGACCACAATTGTGCATTGGCAATTAAATTTAATGAGATTAAATTGTGCTATTTCTGAGTACACATCTGCTAGTCCGCTTGTAAGGAAGTTGATACTTATCAGCTTTATGTTATTGTGCAGGAAGCTTTTGTCCCAAGTTTTACTATTATTAAAACAATTAACAATAGCTCATGTTCGTGTATCATGTGACTCATTGTGTTTTTTACACTTTATCTTACAATAAAATTGATTCATATTGCAGTCGATTGTGAGGTCGTAAGTGTAAGCTCCAACGATATCGGAGACGAAAACTTACCTTGTCCTTATGTGAAAGCATCTATTCGGGGGAAAAGGGTTTAATACAGCACATACATAAATATATGCTACGAGGGGAGGTCAAAAAGTGCGGAATGAAAAAGAAGGGGCGAAAAATTAAAAAAAATATTTTTTTCCTATTCTATGTATGCTCCCTTAAGCCTAATACACTTCTCAGATCTTTCATAAAGTTTATTTATACCTTCGAAAAAAATGTTTTGTGTAGGCCTTCAAAATACGTCGAAATAACCGACTTCACTTCTTCATCATCGGTAATTATTTTTTCCTCGATGCTCTTTTTTCAGTTTTGAAAATAAATAATAATCTGAAGGGGCTTAACCTTCACCCTAATTGCGAAACGCACAATTTGTCAGAATCTGAATGGGATTGAAGATTATTTCTAAACCATTGCGTCACTTGTTCGAATAAATTGTCGACTGAGCAACGTATATAACGCAATGAATGTTGTTTAACTATGAATATTAAACCAATTCCTACCGATAAAAAGTTCCGCAATTACCCCTCTGGACTATAGAGGGTTGGTTCAGTGTTCCGAAGCCGCATTTGTGTAGGGCAACATGACTCTTGTGAACGGGCGCATTGTGCTGCAAGAAGAACACACCACGAGTCCAATTTTCGGGTCCTTTTTTCGTTAATGGCGTCTTTTAATTTTTTAATAAAGTGGCGTAGTATTCTCCGGTAATATTGGCACCTTTTTCTACAATCGGTCAATAAAATGCCCTCTGCATCCCAAAAGACTGTAGCCATAATCTTTCCGGCGAATTGTGACACTTTAAACTTCTTCGGTGGTGCTGCATCTTTTTTGTGCCATTGCATAGACTCCTGCTTTGACTCAGGTTCATGGTGATAAACCCAAGTTTCGTCTTCAGTAACAATTTGGTTCATAAATTCATCCCTATTTTCACTACACAGACTCAAAAAGTCGCGTGAACACTCGACGCGTTGTTGTTTCTGAAGCGGTGTGAGCATTCTCGGAATCCATCTTGCGCTGACTTTAGACATGCCAAGATGATGATGAAGGATATTCAAAAGGGTTGTAGATGATACTCCAACCATTTATCCGATTTGTTTCTTCTTTAAACGGGCATCTTCCAGAACAAGTTTCTCAACTTTTTCGACAATGGCTGAGGACGTTGCCTCAAACGGACGGCCGGAGCGCGAATCATCTAAAATCTACTCACTACCTTGCTTGAAAAGAGTATGCCACTTATAAATCATTGTTTTTCCAGAGCAAGATTCCCCGTAAACAGATGACATCTCTTTCATAATTACTTGTAGCGGTTTTTTCTGCTTAGTAAAGAACTTAATCACGTCAAGATACTCCATTTTCTCCATAGTTGATGTTTTCTTCCCGATTGATGTGTGTATCGAGCGACATCTCAAAGATTAATGAACCGATTGGACTGAAACTTAGTATTTATAGTTTTATTGAGACCACAAGTAGTATCAGGTAAAAAAAAAACCCATTCCCCACTCCAACCCTTCCATTCCGCGAACTTTTTGACTCGCCCTCGTAGTGCGTGACTTTGGCAGGGGACCCCATCGGTGATAGCAAAATTATGATAATAAGATAGAGCTGAAAGCTATCGTTTATGACCCGTAGTAACTCCGATATCCACGAAGTAGTGCCGAAAACTGAGCCAACGACTAAACTGGATGTATCTACATAAAGAAACTTTAATGGGCTCATTGGTCGAACGTGGTTCGAGTGTAGTAAATCAATAACCTATAAGTAGCGCGTGCATCTGAGTAATTATGTTATGGACGTAATAATGCAAAACATGATTTGAATTAATCACACATGAATTATGCAAAGCATTCGTTTACACATGCGCTTGGCTAGAAGGCGAAGGTATTACAATTTTTAACATGCATGTCAGCAGTCATGTATACTGGCAAACTCGACTAGACTTTGTGGTTGACTAAGTATTTTAATAGTTAAATGATGACTTTCCTTTTTTGCACTTCCCCCCTCAAGGTACGTGACGCCAAGTAATTAGTAGCAGGAAAAAGGGTAAAACTTCATTAGTGGATAGTCAACACGCACTCGGATACTAAAACAAAGGCGGGGACTTGATGTCATATCATCCAAGATAAATAAATCTTTGTTAACGATGCTTGCTTTTCATCTATGTCACGTCGTGAGCAAGAGATCCATTGATCTAGATAGTACGGTTTTAATTCACATACAAATAACATGTTGATACACAGATCAATCTATTTCGATCTGTCCTGACGTACGCAGCAGTTACAGATAATTAGGTTGCCATTCTTCGCTTACAACCATCGTTGTAACCTGCTTTCTGAAACGGCTTTGTAATCAACTTTCGCAGGACATTAATCTCTCTCAATTATGTATTATTAATACCTGACACCAGAAAAGTTAGTATTAGGTATATTATGTGTGTAAATGTTATACAAAAATAAATGTTCCTCATTATAAGCGGCAGTAGAATGTCGAAACAGTGGAATTCTTGAAATATTTTTTGATAATTGAGGAAGCTCATGTTATCTAATGGATCTAATGCTTGTATTGCATTCACGGAATGTTTGTTATGTTTCAGATTGGACGCAACGTGTACCGCGCGACTCCGAGTCCGACGAACACAATATTCGAATGCCGAGTGTTGTCTCGACATCACGCCACGCTCTATTACGACAAGGGCCACTTTTACCTTGTGGTGAGTCCCACAAATTGCTGCTATGTACGCTGTACCAACTTGCGTCCAATTGTTACTCACATTCATGCTATTACTGCCCGTTGCGTCGAACACTATCATTATAGTACCTACTATTCAGCGAAACTGCATGTGAAATATAGTATCTAAGTAGTTCCTACCTTTAGCTAGTCATAGCAATTTCTAAACACGCTATACACTGGATCAGAAAACGAAATACATAGTTCTTTGAAAGAAGAGGGCATTATAGCTTCATTAATTCACATCTCATCTCATTAATTACCGTATTGACAAGCTAGTGTAATACTACGCGTTAAACTTAAAATTTGAAGTAATTCATTAATAAGAAACAATTCAAATCGGTTCGGTAGTTGCTGAGATCACCCTGAACAATAGAACAAAGGAACCAGCTCTTTATAGTTCTGTAGATTGATCAATTGTCGTCAGTCAGGTTTGCGAACTTCTTTCCATAACAGTACTTACTGTGACAAACTGAGAGGTCGCTATGGTTATTAACACTTCTATTGAGGGCAAATGTGGGCGTTTCTTGCGTTTAAAGCTGGGATTACACCATCGATTTGATGAAAAATCTAGTAGTAGGGATATCTATAACTCCAGATCATCAATTTAATAATCCACGCATTATACAATCAAGTTATCGTCACTCTGACAAGTAACATACATAACATCACGCCTTGTTTCCCCGGAGGGTTGGGCAGAGGTGTACCAATTGTAAACCCACATTTCACCAGTGCTAATGTCATCAACCAGGCACGAAACCATACTCCAGGCTGCTACTGAGAAATTCCAGATGGAAAAAACCAATAACACTGCTCTATCTTGGGAATCGATCCCAGGGCCTCATGTTCGGCAGTAGCACTTGTGACCACTAGACCAAGGCAATATTGGACAAGTATTGAACATAACTTTACTCGGAAAAGTATTCAATCAAATAAGGGTCAAATTAATTGCTTAACCTCCGAATATGAGTTCTATAATAAAAAATGTTGTTCTCAAAAGAATATAAAGTGACTTATAAATAATACTGGTAATTACTAATACGGTATTATCCTTGTGACAGCTTTTTAAGGCTGTAATGTCCAGCAAGGAACTTGCCGCAAGATCTGTCTGATATTGTTCGAATTCCACAACTCAAGAAACGGTTACCAATGTATTTAATATTGCGTTTTGGAATTGACATTTGCATTTACTTCCGACTTAGTTTGCCTTTTTAAGATTAATAGATAGGTAATTTTCACACACTACAATTTATTCGGAAATGTGTGAATGTGCGTAAAACAACTATTTAGCTTTATAATCTATACTAATTTTATTTTATTTTGTCTGGTGTGTCATTGAATAGGTCTTTCAAAAATATTTCGGGTTGGTGAAAACTATTTTTTCGATTAAGGGGATCCGTTTGTGAAATATCAGGCTTAAAGCTTGTGCTAATTTTTGTTAGTCTCTGCCAGGTAAATGGTTGTTTTTGGATATGTGAATAAAATCACAGTGGTCGTATATAACGAAGTTAAAAGGAAAACTAGCATGGCTAAGCAAGCTTTACTAGTTAACGATTAATAGTAGACCAACTTATATTTGCAGTTGGAATGTATGGTACAACACGTTTTTCAACCACAATGTTAAGTTTGTTCTTGGGATAAATTCATCCCAACTACGAAAGCCCTTTATTGTGCGTGGTTCGACACGCACTTGGTCGACGTTTTGCTTCTTTGTTTGAACGCGCTAATATCTGAAAAATTACAAATAAAAAAAAACTCTTTGCATTTTATAGCCCAATTCTGGAAGAAGGTTACAGACTATTGACATCTCATCACGACCCTTAGGAGCTCGCAAAAAAAAGTCAGAAAGATCGTTAAGCAAACACGAGGTAATTTCGCGGGTGGTCGATGGGATCCAACACGGTGGGTCGGGGTTCGAACTTTCACGCAAACGAAGTCGCGGGCAGAAGTTAGTCAACAATAAAATCATTGAAGAGACACTGATTAGATTTTTTCTCGATGTCTCGTCCGATGTTGCGTTGCATCGGTTTTCCAACTGGGACAGTCAGATTTATGTGACATTAGAGTAGGCCGCGGCTTCGCCCGTTTAAATTAACATACTTTAACCGTATAAACAGACGGTTACGATGCTTCTTTCCCTATCGGGTCAGTCTACTCACGTTCTGTTAAAAATAAGTAAGAAATACCTAAAATTAGAAAAAACACATAAATATTTCTCATTTAAGTGCATAATTAAGATTCAACATAAGAACAGCATCTCATTTGCATAAGTATGTAGAACCGTACATTTCCGACCGAAAATCTCACGACACTATCTCAAACAAAGTCACAATAGCACGTTCATAACAGTAATAAGTATAACCAAATTAGTTGTTATGAATATTACGAGCATTACGAAAAAGTCAACTCATCCCATATTATATTATGAAAGAACCTTGTACTGGTTACGTGTTGGAGCCTAGTAATTCGAGCAAGACTCTCACCGTTTCCGCCCACAACAGGCGATTTCTATGGACGCTTGTCTTCATGGTAATTCCGTTTACCGAACTGCGTCTCCGGTTTTAGAGGTTGTTTGCCTACAAACGTCTGAATTGTTCGCGTAACGTTGGTCGTTTCGTCGTAAAAATCCACAATGAGTTGTAAAGAATGAAGACACTAAACTTGATCGTGCCTCGATAATACTGCCTGTTGGTTACTTAACAATTCAATGCTTGATTCTATTAGTAGGAAATAAGGAAATTGATATTTGCTGGCATACTGTACTTTGTAACTTACTGTTAATGCGAAAATTGGGTTTTCTATGTAGCAGCTAGGAGTCTGGAGTTCTGCTCGGTGGATTGCAATAAGATCGCTCGCTATTACCACAGTATAAAAACTTACAGTAGGACGACGCCTTTGATCTCCTTGTAAATGCCGACAACGTGTAGGCATTGTCGCAAGAGCTAGGGTTGTCTCAAGTAAACTTTTTTAAATTTATTTTAGATCAACATTATTGCCTAACCATAATTTGCATCTGAAATTGATAATACAGGAACTATTATATTAATGTGCTTCGTCTATGGTCTGACACGCAAAAATATACAATTCTAGATTGAGGTTGAGAAAAAACACATGTCACAATCCAAGATGGCGGATATTTCTCTAAATTAAATTTCATTTAGAGAAATATCTGCCATCTTGGATTTGAAAATTGATGTTATTTTCATAATCTTCACCCCAAGAAATCACAAAATTGACACGAATAACTATTTTTTTTTTTTTCAAAAAATGTCCTCCATCCTGGGTCAGGTACACTTGCACGATAGACATTTCCGCGAAAGACACTTGACCTCATTTTTATTTGTAGGGATTTCGTAAATCTTGAAAATGACACCCATGACGAAAAATTTGCAAATTTTCGTTGCGCCATCTTGGATTTTAATTTTGACCCCATAGTCGGTTTTAGCGACCTCTAAACCCATGAAAATGATACCCATGACGAAAAATTTGCAAGTTTTCGTCGGCGCCATCTTGGCCGCCGCACAATAAATAAATATCGGCTACACGTCGCGCCGCCATGTTGGCTTTCTATTAAATAAACAATATTTTATTTATTTGTTTACCTTTCATCCATGCGCGGCAATTGATGAAATCGCAATTCTTTATTAATGTAAGATGACGACTTGCAATCCTTCACAGCACACGTCGTATGCACCATTTTAATAAAATTATTTTTAATTAATTAAAACAAAAATAAAGTGACACACGATAGCCCTGAAAGTTTTATCCCGAACTACTAACACGGTAGCGTATGCAGTTCGGGAGCGCCCTTCCCCCGTCTCGCCCCTCACACCCCGCACGATTGCCCTGTCTAGACGTCTTCGTCGGACGACTGTATGATTTTTAGACTGTGCTATTACTATGGGTCTTAAACTTATAACTGGCGAAATGTGGGTATACTAAAGCTACCTCTGCCCAGCCTTCGAGGAAGACACAGGTGATGTTGTGTTACAGCCGAAAGACGTCCACTGCTGGACATAGGCCTCCCCTAAGCTCCGCCACTTCGACCGGTTTTATGCTTCCGTTTGCGTTCTTCTTTTCTGCTTTGTGTTATGTGTAAAAATTGTGTATAATGAGGAAAACATGGCATAAACGATCGTAAATAAAGACTATCGTAGTTCACAAAATACTACTAACTTTATTTAGTTCCAAGTAGGAAAATATTGTAACTATTGCGCCGTGGGCTCGTTACATAAACGATCAATATTTACTATTACTATTCTAAATTAATTGCTGATAAGTTAGTTTAGTATTGCACAATGGTCATGTTTTTATTAATTTTTGTTACTGGAAAACCAGTTTGAATTATATTTACTTATTATAGTGTTGAGAGGCTAGAGGTGGCCCAGTGGTAACGGCTTCGACTTTATGAGTTGTAGGTCACAGGTTCGAACCCAGATATCGCTTTACTTTCTGTAAATTATTTCATCACCACTGCTCTCAAAACGGTGAAGGAAAACATCACGAAGAAACCGGCCTTGAACTTGAATGCCTTGAACCAAAAATTCGAAGGCTTGAGACATTTACCAACCCGCACTGAGCAAGCGTTGCGTCTCACCGAAAGGAGGCCTGTGTCCCAGCTGTGGGAACATAGGCTGATAAATGGCTGGAAAATTTCAAACATGCTAGTTATTTACCTAGTTTATTCCTGAGGTATACGATAGCTCTCAGAAAGCGATATAAATTATTTATTAGGTTAATATGTAATGAGCTGATTTATGGGGCTTTTACTCGTATAAATGGCTTAGATACGATTCTATGTAGAACTTACTATATCACAGTTCACAGCCGTAGTCTTGGTTGTAGTCAATAACTGATATATATCTGTACTGTAGTGTTATATCGTGAATATACATAAATAACAACAAGTTACTCTTTATGCTACTTACAATATACCTTCATCAAATTTTAATACCAGATACGGTAACGAATTCAGACTCAGGTCTTCTTCCCATGAGGGTAGGCAGAAACCACAGAACGCCACCTGCCGCGATCCTCACATCTTAAGGCCTTCTTCCCATGAGGGTAGGCAGAAACCACAGAACGCCACCTGCCGCGATCCTCACATCTTCAGGCCTTCTTCCCATGAGGGTAGGCAGAAACCACAGAACGCCACCTGCCGCGATCCTCACATCTTCAGGCCTTCTTCCCATGAGGGTAGGCAGAAACCACAGAACGCCACCTGCCGCGATCCTCACATCTTCAGGCCTTCTTCCCATGAGGGTAGGCAGAAACCACAGAACGCCACCTGCCGCGATCCTCACATCTTCAGGCCTTCTTCCCATGAGGGTAGGCAGAAACCACAGAACGCCACCTGCCGCCATCCTCACATCTTCAGGCCTTCTTCCCATGAGGGTAGGCAGAAACCACAGAACGCCACCTGCCGCGATCCTCACATCTTCAGGCCTTCTTCCCATGAGGGTAGGCAGAAACCACAGAACGCCACCTGCCGCGATCCTCACATCCTCAGGCCTTCTTCCCATGAGGGTAGGCAGAGACCACAGAATGCCACCTGCCGCGATCCTCACATCCTCAGGCCCTCTTCCCATGAGGGTAGGCAGAAACCACAGAACGCCACCTGCCGCGATCCTCACATCCTCAGGCCTTCTTCTCATGAGGGTAGGCAGAGACCACAGAATGCCACCTGCCGCGATCCTCACATCCTCAGGCCTTCTTCCCATGAGGGTAGGCAGAAACCACAGAACGCCACCTGCCGCGATCCTCACATCCTCAGGCCTTCTTCCCATGAGGGTAGGCAGAAACCACAGAACGCCACCTGCCGCGATCCTCAAATCCTCAGGCCTACTTCCCATGAGGGTAGGCAGAAACCACAGACCGCCACCTGCCGCGATCCTCACATCCTCAGGGTTTCTTCCCATGAGGGTAGGCAGAAACCAAAGAACGCCACCTGTCTCGATCCTCACATCCTCAGGCCTTCTTCCCATGAGGGTAGGCAGAAACCACAGAACGCCACCTGCCGCGATCCTCAAATCCTCAGGCCTACTTCCCATGAGGGTAGGCAGAAACCACAGACCGCCACCTGCCGCGATCCTCACATCCTCAGGCCTTCTTCCCATGAGGGTAGGCAGAAACCACAGAACGCCACCTGCCGCGATCCTCACATCCTCAGGCCTACTTCCCATGAGGGTAGGCAGCAGGCGCGGTCGCAGCCTAACATTTTGGGGGGGGTCACCATGAGTACTGAAGAATATTTTTAGGAAGGTACATCCTCTTTGGTCTAGTAGTCCTAAGCGCTACTGATCAGCATGATGTCCCGGGTTATAATCTTTTTGCAAATGTCCATCGGAGTCTCCGTGGCTCAAGTGAGAACAATTTTAATATATTAAGACAGGCAAATCGTTCAGGGTTTCGACAGCATGACTGTCTTTGGCAGGGTTTCGACAGCATGACTGTCTTTGGGGGGGGGTCATGACCCCTAGGACCCCCCCCTCGGACCGCGCCTGGTAGGCAGAAACCACAGAACGCCACCTGCCGCGATCCTCACATCCTCAAGCCTACTTCCCATGAGGGTAGGCAGAAACCACAGAACGCCACCTGCCACGATTTTCCCATACTCCTTATGCCTCGTTTACGTTTAACATATATTAACCTATAACATCATTGCGTTATTTATGTTGTCAAGATTTTTTTTTTTTCCGAAAATATGAACCTATTAATTAGCTATATCCTTCTAAATTATTCAGATTCTGATTGATAGTGTGACGCAATTAGGGTGCTGGTCAATAATACTGCCAGATAATCTTGAAATATTCCAGTCAATGTTCCTGTTTAACACACAACGTAACATAGCACGTAGTTAATTAAGTCTACTGCAATACAACTGCAAATTAACAACATTATTACCGTTGAATACATATACCACATGATACAATCAGCCTAACGATCGATAAATTGTTTAGAAAAACAGCAGCTGGTGTATATTATACACAGCAATGGTCCCGAAGATCTATTCAATTCAGTTCATTTTTTGCTGAACATAGAGATAAATACATTAGAAGATGTTGAGGAGATGGAAACATTTAATACAAATAAAAATAATTTAAAATATTAGTTACTCATGTCAAAAAAGAAATCTAAATTATACAATACAATATCTAGAAATTGACAAAAAATAATAATAATAATTTAGCATTCTGAAGCAATCGAAATATAATTGCGCGTACCGTTTTCCTAGATTGATACAAAATTCTCATTAAGTAAAGGACGTTACGGGGGTCAAACAAAGGCTATTTGTAATGAATGCATCTTTTTAAGGATAACTTAGAAAACATAAAGGACAAAACACAAGGAATTCTGAAGCTGTGCGTTCGAATATATTTAAATACGAAATTAGTTGAAACAGATTTTGAACTTGTCTTTTAGTATGTAAATCGAAATAAGCAGGTTCTGCCTCGTTTGTGGCGTTTAAATTATCGGCCCAAAATAGAAATATGGAACTGCGTTTCAGCTCAGCTTATATACTTATTTCAGCGATTTCCTATGAGGCATGGCGCATTTTTAGCATAACAATGGAACAACGATAGTTGTTTCCTCATAAAATCCACAACAATCAAACACAAAAATAAAAACTGGTCGTTTATTTTGTAAGATGAAATCACCTACTTAATGTGTTTTTTTGTACACCGCCACCAGCATTAAATTTCAATACAGAGCGCTTATCAAATTTTAAACAGTTTTTATTTAAACTATAAAAATGCCATTAAAGTTACCATCGGAATGATACAGTTATTTAACATCTTGAAGCAACAATGTGGGGCATATTGATCGTGGCAACTGTATCTTTTACTGTTACATTTAAATACCTGAACACTTAACAGCACAGAAAATCTGAAGAAACATTTGGTCTAGAGATCAAACTAATTCTGCAGCTACATCGAAATAAACTAATTTGTTTATAAACAACACCAATGTTGTTATAAACAGGTATTCGTTGTATGACGTGCGTGTTGTTGTTTACAGGACAATCAGAGCAGCAATGGCACGTTCATCAACAACAACCGGTGCTCCATATCGAAGGAGCAAGAGCCGCACGAGGTGTTTTCCGGTGACGTGGTGCAATTCGGCATACCAGTCGTGGAGAATGCCGGCAATTCTGAGAAGGTGAGTGCTGAAACTGAGTAGACAGTAAATGGAGTGATACCGCGCGGACGATACATGTCGGATTTTATTCGGAAATGCGTCGAATGGAGCAACATCAGCAATCGTCCAATTACTCACGCTATTTTCGTGTACATCGGACAAATTCTGTGAGTGTGATTTGTTGAAATATGCGTAAAAAGCCTTGTACGGATTTGTTTGAAAAAAAAAAAAATGTATCATTTGTGTAAAGTATATTATGGCTTATTTAGGCAAATCGAATCGACCAAGTGGTGATTTCAAATGTGACAAGACCCTGCTCCATTGACCCGCGTCTCCGTGATACCATTACACACCAGTGTTACGTATGGTTCGACAGCAATTCGAACACCTGTTTTTCGCGATAACCACAGACGTGAATCAATTTATTGTAGAAATAATTGCGGTCGCTGCTTGTCGGCGTCACCGTAAGCCACTCAACTGTGTGTTGGTTAACTGCTCCACTGTAGTCGGTTGTTGTTTTGTGTGATACTGCCTTTTATTTGTAATTCCTTCAATGTGGAGTCTAACTTTGTGTATTGACTAGCTTTGCCCTCAACTCGGCTCGCATGGCATTACTATACATAGATGTACACTAAAATCTGTTCAAAC
The DNA here is from genome assembly GCA_947507805.1 of Aporophyla nigra. Taxonomy (NCBI): domain Eukaryota; kingdom Metazoa; phylum Arthropoda; class Insecta; order Lepidoptera; family Noctuidae; genus Aporophyla; species Aporophyla nigra. The sequence continues at coordinate 8,643,879 of OX382305.1, forward strand.
AACATATGTTAGTAAAAATCTTCAAATTCATTCATTCATTGACAGACAATGTAAAGCCAAAAAAGCGTTAGGTATAAAAGCATGATTTGTTTCTTAAGACTACCCTTTACAACGAAAGTTAGCAGAGTGACCATTAAGGAAGGAATTTTGAAAATTCACCTAAACGGATGCAAGTTAGAATAGAAGTTCGTAGTAGCATCTTTCTGCAGGGTGTTACCTTCCGTGGTCCACTTGAAGTCCCTGAACCGTCTCAGAACCCAAGTGGGCAGGTGAGTCGAACCTCGTAAAGTGAGGCTACATCAACGGAACGGTGGCGAGGTGTAGATGTGAAGCTGAGTCACAAAACTATGCTTCACCTCCTATCCTTTGTGCTCCAAAACATCCACAGTTCAAATTGCGCTGCCACCGATAACGCCTTAGAAGTGGTGAAGTTTTTGGCTAACAAAATTTGATAACTGTCGTGCCAGCGACACGAAGAAGATGCCGATGAAAAATCCCATCGGGGCACAGAGCTCGTAACATATAAACCACCTTAATCGAATATGTGGTTCTCTAGTTACGACCGCATTCACTGATTGAGACCTTGACTTTTCTCAAATGACGGAAAGCTTTTAAACATAATATGTTTCATATAATGACGTGAAGGTATTACAATTTATTGTATGTCGCATCGCAGAGGCCTCAAAATTCTTATTATAAATGAAAATATTAAAAAAGTCTAGTCGCTCAGTTTTTCCCGTGTTATAAAAGTTTTGACTTATATATACACCGTGTATAAGTTGCGCAACCGGTTTGTATTATTGTGATCTAAGATGAGTCTCTTGGTAACATCGTGTTCAGATTATAAATTAATTAGATGCTCTCGGGATGATTCGTCATCAATTTTACTGAGACCTGTTTTGTACAGACGCCAGCACTTGAAGCTACTACAATCTGTCAAATTTCTTTAATAGGTTTTCAACTTTAACGTTAAAGTATAAGGTTCAAGATTGATTAGGAAAAATTGTCAGTTTCGGGTACCTTGATGTACTGGCGTTTGTAATCTGAATGCTAGATTGTAGTGAAAATTTTAATTACCATCTTCAGCAAGTTCATGAACATGTCAGTTTTATATCTGGGATTGATCTAGTTGATTTATACAGGGTGTCATCTAAGGTAAAAATTTAGAAAAAAAATGTTGGGAAACTACCTTTATTTTTACACACAATAAAACGGAAACCAATGCGTTTATGGCTGCTTACAGTACAGGGGTCGTAGGGTATGTTAATAACTTTAATTACCCCCAGGTTATGTTATAACTTCTGAATCAATAAAAAAATATCAGAATAACAGTACAAATGTTTCTTTTACTTTACACCTGTTATAAATCGGGGTGTTCTTCGTTGGGTTTAAACCCTGGAATAACACCAGCAGTAGGTGAAGGTCTTGATTGCTTATGTTTGAAATGCATTCGATGATTACAAGAGGAAACACCACTACACGGGCTAGTTAAAACAAACTGTAAATTATGGTGTGTTTACCTTCAATCTGACATAGGAGGATAGAACAAGTGACATGAAAGGTTAACACACTCAATATGCTGACCTAGTATTTTGTTTAGTACTAGAATATCACAAAGCAACGATATTGCTTCTCTCGTTTACGCGCCACTAGCTGTTCTTCTTATTTTCGTCAGCCTATATTTTGTCACACAACTGGGCAAAGGCTTCCCCTTTTTTTCCAAACCTCCCTGTCTTGTGCTTTCTCTGGCCATATTGTATTTTAGTCCTGCAAACTTTACCTGATCGTCACACCACCTTCGTCGTGTTCCATCTCGAGGGCGACGTCCTTCCTCAGATGTTCCGTGATTGACGGTCTTTGCCATCTCTCCAGGTGCATTCGCGCAACGTGTCTGGCCCACTCCCGGTTCATTCTGGCTGTTTTTCTCCAACATCCGTTACTTGAGTTATGGAGCGCAGGGTGTATTTCTGCCTTGGTCGTCCCTACGCGTAACATTGGTTAACCAATGTTACGCGTAGGGACGACGAAGATTAATCTTTGGAGTAAAAACTCCACAGATTAACCAATCTTTATAAAGTGACCGACTTTGTGCACCGTAAGTTAGTATGGGCCGGATGCATACGTTAATGAGTTGTTTTATAATTGTTATTGGAAGAATACCGTTCATATGTTCTTTAAGGGTCCAGTAGGTCTTCCAAGCATTTTAGACTCGTCTTTCGACCTTGTCTTGTATTTTCTAGGACGACACTATCTGGTCCAAGTATGTATACTCATCGACATATTGCAACAAATGTTCGGCTACCTTGACCCTACGTTACTGCTGTTGGTCTTGTGTTTTGGATCTGTTTATTGACAGTCCAACCTCAAGATATGATGTGCTCAGATCATTTCTTCAAGTTCTGAAGGTTCTATAGAGAATAATACAATGTACAAGCGGAACATAGGCCGCTAAAATTATGCTTCATGACTGCCATAATTTAGGCAACTTGTTAAACACCTCCTGCAGTGTACTTGTGCACAGCTTCGGTGAAAGTGGATCGATTCTACTACTAAATAAAAAATTTAAATTCATTAAATCACTGAGAGACAAAACGAAGCCTAACCACGGACTAGAGTGTGAAATTTTGTGCAAGAATCCGTTATGTACCAAAGATAAGCACTTATTGAGGATTTTTGAAAATTAATTCCGTAAAGGGGTTAAATAGGGGATGACATTTTGTATGGAACTTCGTATTTTTTCACCACCATTAGAATTTCAATTAAAAAACGCCGTTCTATGAATATTGCCATTCACAGCGTGTTAGCGGGACTATCTACACTCTACAGCCCATAGTGAGTCGCTCGTACATTTATATCATTACTGGAGAGTAAAAAAATGCATCGTGTTGTCTGATATAGAGACCCGAAACTTCCGTTCTTTATGTGAGACAGAGGCAAAGTTTCGATAAGATAATAATATGTTTTACTATATTCATTGACAGAATACGTTCCCGCCAGTGGTTGCCTTGCTCAAGCTATATCACCCCGATGGAAAGGAGGCGAAGCTATCGTTCAACCCCACTATGACCACACCGCTGCACCTCAAAGAATTGTATCAGCTCAATAATTTTGTTCAGGTAATGTATTCTTTGTGTTGATTGTTTGTCTATTCTAATTTAAATTTAATCATCATTTTTTCTGTTAAATCTTCTTAGACACTTTTAGAAGTAATTTTTTTGGATTGTATTTTAAAACTGAATTGCTAACTCATCATTTCAGCCGTAAGACGTCCACTGCTGGACTTAGGCCTCCCCCAATTTGGGGGGCTCCCCCAAATTGGCTAGCGCTGTACGCATAAAATTAATTCATCGTCATATTAAGCAATCACTAATACACTCTTAAGATTGTATGATGATGCCAAATCCTGGAAGATGTCCTGTTATTTAGCTGAAGTTCTGTATTCTGAAGAACTATCTTTTAGTAGTCTATTGCAAATTGGTCCTGTTTAAAAACTTTCAATCAATCATGATTAATAATTCACACTGTCGATGATAAATAAAATACTGGTACTCAGCTGCATCTGCATGGTTCATCAGCTGGTAAGACTGGAAGCCAACCCCAAAATAGTTGGGAAAAAGGCTAAGCAGATGATGACTGTCGGCGACAAATACTAAGCTGATTTTCATCGATACGTCTTTGTACGTAATTCAGGAAGCGATCCAACGCGAAGCCTCTCTCGAGGGTCGTCTCCGCACGCTACGCGAGTGCGTGGAGCGCACGCGTGCGGAGGCGGCAGCGTCGTGGGAACTGTTTGTGGGCGAGCAACGCTTACTCATGCGTGTACACACGCTGGAGACCATGCTGGCCGTCGGCAAGCAGCCCGACCATCACCAGCTCGCACAGCTGCTCAGCGACAAGAGGAACTACCAGGTACGTGGCAGTGATGTAGCTGGACGTGTTATACAGGGTCTAATTAAGTTAGTTGGCAAAACTGCACCGTCGGGACGGATTTAGAAATTAAGTTGTAGCGGCCAAGCCAAGCCCTGGCTGGAGGCATTAATTTATTAAGGTAGCACAGGCAAGTCCGGTTAAGTAGCCGACAATCACATAGGTTGACCTGCATGATGTAATTCCCAACAAGAACCTTCAGACACGACACCCGTCTGGTCAGTGGATCCTTTCAAAAATTATAAGAAAAATTATTCGCGGGCTCGGAATGAAATGAGAAATAATTACTTTTGAAAATCTTATTTTGTACTTGTTTTGTCTTTATTTGTCATCGATATCTGTCATGTCTGTGATGCCAACTAACCAAATTTGACTCTGTACACTTTTGCGTGCAGATATTTGATATACTTTGAATATTTTTTCCTATCCATATGGGTAGCTAACAAACATATTTCCTAATAAAAGTTGTGTTTTTTCCAGGAAGTGGCGCAAGAGAGTCTCCGCGCGGCGCACGAACAGAGGCTGGCGCTGGAGGAGACGCTGGAGCGACGCAGCCGCGAGGTGGCCGCGCTGCACCAACACAACTACGCGCTGCGACTGACTGCCAACAACGCGCTCGCCGAGCTACAGGTACCGACATACTCTCTAGGCTTTTTATTACATTCAAAGTTAAAATTTTAAAGAGTGTCTCAACTATGAGCTGAAACAATCGCCGCGTTTGTTTAAGTGTATAAGAGGTTTTGAGTTAAGACTCTGATTTGATTTAAAACATAGCTTTCTCTCTTTTAATTTCCTCAGAGGAATAAATATTATTCTTCCTTCGTGTATAGCAGAATAAATGTGTTGTATAATTCTATTTTAATATATAGCTACAATTAAGTACCCAATGTGCAATATGTTTTTTGGTTACACATTGATATAATGTTATGAAACACATATTTTCGAAAATTAATTCTTGTGGACGTATTAAGTCGCAGATGGATTGTCGAATCCGCCGTTTTACACAACCTCCACCCGGTTTACGAAACAGCTCCGTTATATAAAACAGCTGAAACGACGTTTAGGGGTTTTACATAATTACTGAACTATAACGAGCAGGATTGCATAAATGTTTTGCATTTATCAATGTTCCACGATTAGACCTTATGTAAAACAGCGTGAAATTAAAAGTCAGATTAGATTTTAGTCCTACATTTTGATGTATCTCACAGGTTGGCTTACATCATCATCATCATTTCAGACGATAGTCGACCACTGTTGAACATAGACCTCCCCCAATATGGGGGGTTTGCCATAATCGCCACGCTTCGCAGGCGGGTTGGCGATCGCAGTATGGTGGTAAAATACATAGAGAATGCTGCTTCCCATTCTCTAGTATATCCCTTAGTTGCCTTTCGCGACACTCACGGGATTAAAAGGGATGGTGATCTTCTTTACCTTCGAAACCACATGGGCTGGCTGTAATAACTGCTTCTTTGTTTATGGGTATGATTTAAGCTGTCGCCAATTCAATTAGTTTTGTGTTTCTTAAATAATAGGGTTTGCCCGCAAAATAGTAGATTTGTCACCAAAATGTAGTCACCAAACAATATAAAATCAATTCCACAATAAATTACCTAAAATCATGGAGATATGGGGTCAAGTACCAAATAAATGTTTTTGTATGACATACAAAAACATTTATTTGGTACTTGACCTATTATAATACATTGTATTATAATAGGTTTGTCCTAATAGTATTTAAGCAAACTAATTTAAAGAGATCACCAGGGCTTGGTCGTACGCGGGGCTCCTACTTCGGGGTGGTTTATAAAAAAATAACCACGAAGGGGATGGCCCCCTATCCCCTTCTAACCTAACCTATCCGAGTCGGGATGCCTTAAAGTCCCGAATGCATCCAGTTTGTCCTAATATTACAACCGTTACACACCCAATGTCGATGGCAAATGATGTTATGTGATGGTGACAGATCTACCATTCTGAGCACAAAGCTATTATTTAAGTAATAAAACTATTATTATAAGAATGAAGTTTATATTCATGTAATGCACTACAATTTTATCGGTAATCCATCTCATATTTTACACATTATATTAACAATAATTTGATAATTCATACGTGGGAACACTTTTTGTTTATCTGAGAACGAAAATATTTCGTGGCGATAGATCTATTTATTAGGTGATACAACTTGATGACAAATATACATTTTGGTGACAAGAAATATAGGTCCCCTTTGTTTATTCCCTAAGTAAATGTGTATTGTTTTGTCGTAACAGAAGCTGGCAGCGCGGTGTGAGCGCAAGATGTGCGCGGCGCGACTGGCCATCGCCACGGCCGAGGAGCGCGAGCTGGCCGTACGCAGCCATCTGCCGCTCGCAGTAAGTATTCTTCCTACTATATTTTTACTGCCTTAGAAAAATTTAGGTTATGCTTTCGGTCAGTTTTTATTTATAACCGACTTAAAAAATAGAGGAAGTTCTCAGTTCGCCGGACTCGTTTTTTTTATGTATGTTCCCGTATTACTTAAAGAAGCCTGGACTCTGGAAGTGGTTTTATTTTAATATTACGTATTTAATCCATTTTGTGAATGTTAATGATGGTACACCACAGCTATAAAGTGAAAAATAATAAGCCAGTTTACTTTCAACAAAAATTTGTTGTTTTTTTTTTTGTAGAATATAAATATAGTTAATAGGTAGAACGGGCTGGTGTCCGCAAGTCCACGTCTAAGCGCGTATTTTGCGTACGGGTGGGAAATGGGTTATTCGATCCACCGCAGCTCCTCGAGGAAGGCCAGCACCGCCTTGATGTTACTGACTATCACGTAGGGTACCTGGGTTTTTTTTTTTTTTGGATGGGAAATCATCAAATGACTTCTCCCGCTCTGGGCGGAGCGGGAGGGCGTGTCAGACTTTTACTGACTAAAACCCACCCGTGTTCCTTCAGTTGCCCATGTGCCAGGGTCACGGTATCTATTTCGAACAATCACGCGAGTGCCTGGGTTACCGAAGTACTTGGCCCTGTATGTGGCGATCGCCGAGCAGTTTAGTAGCACGTGCGCTGCTGTCTCGTCGTCGTCAATGCAGACTCTTATGACCAAGAGATGTTTATTAAATGACTCATGGCCAGTTATGGCTGCTGAAACCATATGCAGGTGTTGTTTGTTTAGGCGGAGAACCTGTTTCGTGAGACGGACATCGATAAAAGGAAGTGCCTCCTTGGCCTGCCTGCACTCACTTTGGTCCAACCATAGTTTAAGGTGTTGATCCCTAGTACGTTTTCTTACCAGAGAGCGTAGGTACCCGAAGGGGCGTGGTGCGATGGGTTCTGGTCCCACCGATGTCATGCTCGACCCCCTTCTGGCAAATTCATCGGCCGAAAATCTGGATATTTGGCTATGTTATTTTTTACACACAATCGCTGAAACGATTCTGATGAAAGATAAATTATTTATTAATCTCAATTTCTGAGTATCTGCAATCGTCCATACCAACTTATTTTATGTATGCTTGAATATTTAAAAAAAAAAATTGTTTGGATAGAGCTCTCTCTTTAAAATCAACCAATTTGTGATTTTATTTTCCAGTATTCAGTACAAAACGGTGAAGCGAAGATGTTGGTGCTGAGTACGGACAGCAATAAGATGCAGGAAGCGAAGCGCGGAGGTTCACTCGAAGACGCCGTGCGAGCGTTACCCGACTACATCAAAATGTTGTTGCCGCAACAGCTACTCAACAAGGTATATTTACTCTTCGGACTAATAATCTAAACATTAACTAATTGCGTAACGCACTAACAATCATAATCTGAATAATTTTTAAGATTATTTTTAATCCATTGAGTCATATGTTCGAAACAATTGTCTGCTCAACAGCGTAAATAACGTAATGAATGTTGTTGAACTGTCAATATGAAAGCGATTCGTACTGATAGTGTGTTACGCAATTACCTCTCAAGGTGGTAGGGACATTGACGCGCGACCTGTTGCCAGGGGTTTCAGGAAATTGCTGTTATTTTTTATAACTTATGAAAAATTTCTATGCAGAGGACTTCAGAATCATCTGCTGAATTCATAGTCCCATATCGATGTCCCTGCCTTCCTGTATAAATGACGCGCAAGCTCTTATATTTGCTGTTTACAAACAAACATCTATAAATACAAACCTTGCTCGAGGATAGCAAAAAATTTGCCCTAAAAAAATTGCAAGACCCACGGACTGCTGAGTCAATTTAGGGCTTTGCAGCTGTGTGTATAATCAATAAGTCATTGATGCCATGGTGAAATGGTTCAAACACTACTGCACTATTACGTAACACATTTTTAATCAGCATCTGAATCGGTTAGAAGGATAATACTGATTGCTTCATAAGTTCGACAAATTTGTCTCCTCGACAACGTAAACAACGCAATGAATGTTGTTGAACTGTCAAAAACATTCCTACTATAATTAGTGTGTACGCAATTACCCCCTTATTCTGGACTATGAACATGTCTCCTTCACCTTTAGGGTTTTGAACAATAATATTAATATCAATAATATTATTATACGCATCTATAATATTATAGATGCGTAATATAATACAATACCGTAAATTAACATAAGTATTTATTGTGTACAGGTCGGAATAAAAGCGATATCAGCCGAAGGAAAATCAGCGAAGGAGTTCGAATTAATATTGCAGACGAATAATATTTATAATTCCGAAAGCAAAGGTGAGTTTGGACCATTAATTTAATACATATTTTTTCATCTTCAGCCCTTGTTTGAGAAAAGGATGATCATGGTAGAGAGATCCAAAGTATTATAAGAGGTGGAGATGGTGGAGTTTCTTGCCCATTCTTCTCCATAAGAATCTACCTTTTGGAAGGGGCAACTAAAATCAAATCTATTTTCATATAACTGTTGCTTTTTTGGGCCTAATTGAAATAAATGCTTTGACTTTGACTTTATATTGTGACTAGCTTTTTCCAGCGGCTTCGCCCGCATATTATACTTACGAACCTCCCTCTTGATTCACCCTGTGTATTGGTGAAAACCGTGTTAAATCCTTTGCGTAATTTAAAAGATCTAAGCATGTAAAGAAGATTATCTATAAATTGAAACCCATACCATCTATTAGGAATTCATAGAACTAACCAATGAACACACACATTGTGCTATAAAAAACATTTTGCAAATATGGAGCTCAGTAATTGAGATAAAAACTATCCTATCTTTTAAGTTGAATCAAACTGCACACGGTGTGCAAATTTTATTATTATTAAAATCGATTAAGTAGTTTAGGAGTCCATTCCGGACAAACAACGTGACGCGTAATATACAGGGTTATTTGTAAAACACCGGCAACCTCTCAGGTCTATGTTATCAACATCATAATAAACAACTTTTGTTCTATGACTTTTAAAAATTCATCATATTTTAGTGCATCAGATTTTCATACAAAAATCGGCTGCCTGTAAATAAGTCAAGTTCAAGCGCCCCCGCCGCCCTAACCCCGCTCCCCTTGCTAATATACTATCGCTTTCTTTTGCTTCGCATAGACTCCGTAACATTTAGAGCGTTCAATTTAAATATTTTTATTTTTGTTTGAAAATCTGATGCACTAAAAATGATGAATTTTTAAAAGTCATAGAACAAAAGTTGTTGCTTATGATGTTAGTAACATAGTCCTGAGAGGTTGCCGGTGTTTTACAAATAACCCTGTATATTAAGATAGCCAACTCTACTACAGCACATTCCATATTATGTATGGTATCGCACCATTGTATGAACTACTACAAACCTACTATGGATGTGCACCTTACCGTCACTTGCAAACTACGCATCTCACTAACGTCACGCAATCCTGCATAGCGCAAGCAGAGTTTATCGCGCAACTAGCATACATACAACTTCCCGACATCAATCGTCGGGCAGTTGAAACCCGGTCGGAGGATCCTCCCTTTTCTACGGAAGTTGAGCGAACTTTACACACCGTTCCTCATTCTTCCAAAGATGAATAGAAATTTATCCATCCTAGAGATGCCATAGGACCCAAATATTCTCTGAAATGTTCACTTAACTCATACACAATTCATTCGCCACTGCTAGCCTAGGCCTCTGTAGATTTTCGTAACAATCTGTTCTTAGTCTATTTCCTGCTCTCTAGTCATTGGCACCTTTGTGTACCAATGGTTATCAGTTTTTTTAACTGTTTCGCCTGTGTATTGTGATTACACAGCTGTATTATTAGGTCTAAACATGCCTAACTTCTATGAGACAAGCTAGACTTCTGTACTATTAAATGCGTGTTATTTGTTCACAGAAAAGCAGAATAACGAAGAGGGCAGCAGCGGTAGCAGCGAAGAGAAGACTGGTGAGCCTGACTCATGTACTGACGATGAAAAGCAGTCGCGGCTCAATCATGGTAGGCATGGTCGTAGACAAAGAATTAACACTTCGTATAGAAGCGAAGGCCGTATCATATGCCACAAAATATCTAGACTAGCTTCGAATTTTAAATCGAAAATGGGACTATATGATACGTATAAACCCGGTTTATACTGTCATGCGCCCTGAAACTTTGCTTTACGGTAATAGCGCCATTATGAACGCGTTAAATTTAAAGTTGTTTTCATCAAACAATATTGAAAATATGACGTGTCTGCCTCAGTAGTCTTTTCCCCGATTATTATTTGAACTGCATTTTATCGCCTCCTTTAATTGTGATACTTACTAACAAGTTTCTTCATAATTTCTATAAATTCTTCAAAAAACCATACGATGAACTGATTTGTATGTATTGTAGACCCCGGCCATGAAGACTGTCCGAGTCCGTTGGACGGCGAGCTTCACGCAGACAATAACGCCAACTCCACGTATAGTGAACCTAGCACTAGAGAAGAATCGCCTGTAAGTACCACAGTATGTTTTATACTTTTTTATGCATTGCAAGAAGATCACGAATTAACTAAGGATCTTTGTGACTATCAGTTAGTGTCCGACTGAAGGTTCGGTTTCCGTTTGTTTCGCCCAAAGTTTCGGTTTCGGTCAAAACAGACGTCAAATTTTCGACCCAACCGAATCTTGGGTTCGTGAGCTGACGGTTTTGATAGAATAAATAAACAGCAATAGATGTCATGACATATGGCGTAGATTTAGTTATGGGGTCCGTTTTTCACCTTTTTGAGTAATTTAAATTCTTAGCAGGCATGCTACTTTTATTATCAACGAGTAAGGATTCCACCAGATGCGTCTTTGACACTGAGTTCACTAACGATAGCAAATCACACGTTTCAGTAATCGTTTTGACGCTACACCACATTTTGTCATCGTGAGTTCGTTCCATTTGACTACAGTTTAAAATTGCGCTTTCTAATGACACTGACGGCTTATTTGTCGGTGAAAGAAGAAAGATAGAAAATGACAGAGAAAGAATATAAACACAAAAAGGAACAAATTGGGGGAAAATATGCGTCATATCTACGCAAAACGGCCATCACTCAGCATAAATGCTACGACCCTGTACGAGACAGAGCCCCAGTGATATAAATGGTTGTCGCTGTATCGATCTTCTGAAACACTACTAAATTGCTAATTGCAGTGCTAATAGCATGTCTGCTGAGGCCTTTCTTTAAGTTAGGCCACATTTTTACAATTATCATTTTGAAAATTGACAGTTTTTTTTTCCACAATATCTGCTAAAGGTATTTTATATTTGGTTTACCCAAAGATAAAATTAACCTTTTTGAAATCATATTTTTCTCATATTGCATTTTTTTTTTTGGCAAATCTACGTAAACCTTGGGTTGCAGAAAATAATGTCAATTTAACAAACTAGGTTCGGTTTCAGACGATGTTTCGGTTTCAGTTGAAAATCGTCTTTCGGTCGAACACTACTATCGGTATCATGTCTAATAATAATAGTCCTCCAGACCGAATTTCGGCCACGGCGGCCAATCTCAACGGAGACTAGCCATCGGCGCGGGAGATATTATAGTGCTCAAGTGTGTGCGCAGACACAGGAGTACTCACTCTTCCCTCACTCTCATAGTCCGATGGGACGGCAATCCGACACGACCGGCGAGAGATCAGGCGTAGGACCAACGGCTTAACGTGCTTTCCGAGGCACGGGGGTATCACACCGCCAACTTCCAAACTCCGGGCTGCTACTAAGAAATTCCTAATGGAAAAACCCAGTAACACTTTGCCCGACCCGGGAATCGAACCCAGGACCAGGATCGAGCTCAGCAGTCGCGCTTGCGACCACGAGACATAATTTCGACATAAGATCGAACGATTTCTTCTCTCAATTCAGGTCGGAACTAAATGAGAATAGTTATACCATGGTGGCAACATGACTGACTGTCGCTGTAGGGTCACGTGGAGACTGTCTAAAATTGCGATTACGATTACTGCGAGCAATCGATCTAATAGCAAACCACAGCGGGTGTTTCGTGATCATTCAGGCCCGAATTCCTCTGTCGCTGATGTCGGTCGCTGATGTCGGTCGCGCGTACGAATATACGTTGTGTTCTATGAAGCACCACACTGTGACGCTGACATCAGCGGCGCGCGAGTTGCTACGCGCCGCTGATGACGCGCGTCGGTCTCGCTCGTCAGCGCCGCGTTCGTCGGTCGGCTGACGCGCTATAGAACGCTATGAGCGTCCTCACTCTGTTCCCGACCGTCGGCATGCGCGCGTACAGTCGCCCGCCACCATGAACATTGATACCGAACGTGTGATTGCCGAGGTGCGCCTACGTCCTGCATTGTGGGATTTATCGAATGAACTTTACAAAGATCGCGATGCCAGAGCAAAATTTTGGTTACAAGTTTATGAAGCACTTTTTCCCGAATTCAATAATGCGGGCGATGATAAAAAAAAGGAGATCGGTAAGTAAAAGATACAATATAATTTATAAACGGGTTCATAATAATATCCCAAATTCAAACTCCGCTTCACAAATCCACAACAAATCCACTTGGAGACGCCTGTACCGTGGAGCGGTCAGTATCGCACTACGGATGTTTTCATTGGCGCTGATGGTCAGCGCGCTACGCGACTGACGGTACGCGACCGACGTCAGCGACAGAGGAATCCGGGCCTTAATGTAGTGGTGTTATCGCCTATAGTTTGTTCCGAAACTATCTGATTAAAATGTAAGCAAATGTATCAGAAAATGTGATCTCCGAAGTTCTAATTTCAAATCACCATAGAGATGTTTTACATTTGACTATTGAGGTTAATTCTATAAAACTTCAATTTTCCTCGATGGTAATTCAGTTGGAATTTATTTAATGCTAAACAAACAATTTTGTTTCAATAAGTGGTGAGATATAATGTTGAAACTTTCTACATACACGTCATCTATGATTCTTTTTAACGAGCGATTGCGCAAGAATTCAACCTGAACCGGGTTGGTTCATATATATACTTCACCAGATAGTTTTGGAACAGACCATACATTTGTGTTCAGCATTTGTCAATGTTATACATTATTTATCAATGTTTTTCATTTTACCACCTTACAGCCAACTCGCCTGCCAAGTTTGGCGATTATGGCAAACCCTATTCAGGAAGGCACCAGAAGGCTCCAGAAGGTCCAGCAATAGACGTGTTTCGGCTGAAATGATGATAATGATACAATCTACGATTATCAACCCTCTACTTGGCGGCTGATTATCACAGCTTCGAGTAGATTTTTTGCGCTTTTGCAGTATTCTACTACACCTCAGCTTATGGTTATTTTTGTGACAGAAACACGGCTGTCATTATTAAAATGTAAAAAAAATAGGTCTTATTGTATGCCTTTATCCTTTATACCGGTTGACATTTTTTACCGTCTCGACCTTCATGTGGTGTGTTGTGTAACTAGAATAGAAGGCAGGAAGGCCTTCAGATTCATCGTAGGTGACTAAAGGAGCGCGGGACGCGGGTGGACAGGGATGCGTGTGCGGCTCGTGCGCCTACGAAAGATCAATGAGGCCGCCTATCGGCCGGCTTCAAAGGGTAGGACCGCGCTCCGAAATCAATGATACATGCCGCGCATTGAGTAGGGTGCGTATGATTTGAGTTTTGATGGATTTTAATTATTTTTTTTTGTTTTTTTTTTCCAAATTTCTGTTTTTGTTGTTCTAGTATGAAAATGTTACTTTAAATGTGTAGTATTTATTACTAGATCAATTTAATTACATGTTATTCAAAAATAAAAAAAATAAAAAATTCTATGCCAAAAGCTTCTATTCCGTTCACCGATTACCCCCATTTTCTTTCAAGACGCTAAAAAAAGTCACCCAGTATACTTACGAAACATTTTGTGTAGTGCCATTCCAGTTCTCAGGCCTACGTTGATATATTATTACGTCCTATAAGGACAAACCGCATAGATCATTCCGTGCCATACCAAATCCGGTACAAGTTAGCATGAATTACTTCTTATAAAAACGTATTAATTATTGCACATACAACGCTTGTTTAAGACTCAACTCGGCCTCGGAACGTTGCGTGAATCATCGTTTCAGACAAGACCTCGGATTGGAACGTAAATCTGCTTCTTTTGACGTCGGTAGTCTCCAATGTTCGAGAAACCTTTTTTCTGCACTCAATGAGAGATTTTTTTTGTACATGTTTGTAGATTTGAGTAATTCAGCGATGTTTTCACTTATTTTATATAGCAGTGAAACACTGTAATAATGCTTTGTCATAGCGGAAGACGTTTCGTTCGACCTTCCATTCGAACTTCCTTCTAAATACATCAGTTACCTGACGTCTAGTAATTATATACTAGAGAATGATACTGATAGATAATGGATGATACTTTTATATCAGCCCGATTCAAGTACCTCCAATTGTCGGCAATTTCGCTTTAACAAAAAGATTCCAAAAGATTTATCCTGTTTTTGAAGTAAAATGTAAATGGGGTTTCCTTTTAGATTGATCGCTCGTTTTAAGGGCAGCGTAACTTATATTATCTTTAACTAGCTTTCGATCGCCTGGTTAATGTTCAAAACCCAACATCCAATGTGTTTTAAGTCGAATACTTTGTCCTGCGACTTACTGGTCACACAGACAATCTCATGAGAGCAGGGGTATTATTTGTGCGCTCTTTAAGCTGCGGGTTAATTGTGTAACACACTAACAGTAGAAATTTCATTTTGATAGTTCAACAACATTCATTGGTGCCGATTCCCTTATTCACAAACTAAACTAAATTTAAGTTCAGTGCATCTTTTTCTTTCTATTTCATTAAGGAAAGGACAGAAGATAAATTTTAGTTTAGTCCTGTCAAATTAATCAGCGCTTGACGTAAATTGGCGTAATTTTAGTAGGCAAGTTTTTAATCACGTCTAAACTTGTATGGAGCGCTGATTAATTTGACAGGACTAAACTAAAATTTTTCTTTTGTCCTCTTCTTAATGAAATACAAAGAAGAAGATGCACTGAACTTAAATTTAGTTTAGTTTGTGAACAAGGGAATCGGCACCATTGTGTTATTTACGTTGCTTAAGAACTTTTTCGAACACATCATCATTTCAGCCGAACGACGTCCACTGCTGGACATAGGCCCCCCAAAGGGGTCGTTAGCCATAATAGCCACGTTTGGCAGGCGGGTTGGCGATCGCGGTATGGTGGTTAAATGCATAGAGAACGCTTGCTGCCCATTCTTTAGGAAGTTCCTTAGTCGCCTTCTACGACACCCACGGGAAGAAATGGGATGAAGAACGAGAACACATGAAGAAATGGATTAGCAATATCCTCAAATTACTGAAATTATGACTATTGGTGTGTTTTAATTGCTGCTAAAACACACCAATAGTCAGATGCTAAATGCTGGCTCTCTACCATCTTAGTATCTAACCTGGGAAGTGACCTTCTCTGTTGTAAAAATGGCAAAAAAGAGTCGGATCAGCGCTTGCCAAAAATGAATACCGTCAGAATATTGTTGTTTGTCAGTCAAAAGGTTGACTCATCACAGTAGTCAATTAATAAGCAGTTAGCGTACTCCTTTGTTATACTATGATATGTTATCACGTAAATAATGCATACAAGTTGCAGATAAATGCTTTATTTTTCTATAAAACCCTCAATATCCAAGTAAAGGGCGGTGCACGATACGAGCGTGTTATTATGTATGTTAATGCACAATTTCACGGCGCGGTAGTTCGTGTGATGCTTTGTTCTTTATTGCGGAGCGGCGGTGACTCAGGCAGGCGGCTACACTGCAGGCACCGCCTCGGTCCGCCCCTTCTTCATACATTGCTCTCAGCCAAATGATCACCAACGAAATGCTCTTAACAGGTCGTTAAGGTACATTTTACAAGGACGCACTGTCTCATCAGTGCAATGACTCAAATTACAAAGTCAGGTAAAAGAGCTGCTGTGAAATAATAATAATTTAGATTACAGAAATTACGACGGTTAATTGCCTGTAGCATCGTTAATTAACATTGCAGTTTTTAAGCGTTGCACAATTTTTAGCAGACATAATTTGATGGTTAGTTTGGGATTATAACTTTTTACATCTTCAGAGCATGTTGGAAAGTCTTTCCTGCCTTGCATAAGAAAATTATTCTTTCTTTATGGACCTGCATTTCATAGTCTGCCATTCCATAACCTCAAATTATAACTATGGGGTGAAATAAACGAGAAACACATAGATAACAAACAATATATTTGTCAGAGTAAAGCGGGCGTGGAGTACGCGAACATCCTGCGCGTGATGGCGGGCCTGAACGAGGAGATCAAGGTGCTGCGCGAGCGCCTGAGCGCCGCGTCGGCCGACAACTCGCAGCTGCGCGCCGCGCGCGACGAGCTGCTGGCCGCGCAGCCCGACGCGCACGAGCCGCCCGCGCTCGAGCCCGACGACGCCGCCACCTACCGCGCGCGCATCGCCGACCTGCAGGTACGTGGCATGGGCTTTATTAGCTGTTCTAATGTCATGATAA
The DNA here is from genome assembly GCA_947507805.1 of Aporophyla nigra. NCBI lineage: Eukaryota > Metazoa > Arthropoda > Insecta > Lepidoptera > Noctuidae > Aporophyla > Aporophyla nigra. The sequence goes on from OX382305.1 coordinate 8,660,738, forward strand.
TTCCATCTGTTACACCTTTTTTAGTCGATTCTTGAGACTTGACAATATTTAATTTGAAGTAGTTCTTCATACCTTTTTATTGTTAAATTTCTAGGTACAACTTGCCCGAACGACAGTGGCCGAGGAGTCGAACCTCGCCGAAATCCAACGACTGGCGTCGAGCGCGGCGGAGATGCAAGCCGAGCTCGCGTTCCGGCCTACGCGCTCCGACATCGACGACCTCACCGCCGTCGTCGGCAAACTGCGCGCCGAAGTACTCGCCAAAGAGCAGCAGATCGAAAGACTTCGCACTTCCACCGTCAGAGAGCGCTCCATGCAAGACAAGGCCGTGGAGACCGAGGCCGCGCCCGACGAGCCGCTCGACGCGCCCGAGCGGCCCATCGACGCCGGCAAGATCTCCGCCGAGATCGACGAGATGTTCCGCCTCGACTACGACGACGACGACGAGGAGACCGACTCCGCCGTCACCGAGATCAACCGCGACGAGGCGGTCGTGGAGGACGCAGCGGAGGTGGAGGAGGCGGAGGGCTCGGGCGCGGGCTACGTGCGGCTGGACGACGAGGCGCGGCTGCAGCAGACGCTGCACAACGGGTCGCTGCACGCGCTGGAGGAGGAGCTGGTGCGCGCCAAGGAGCGCTGGGCCGAGGCGAGCGGCGAGCGCGCCCTGCTGGCGGCGCGGCTGGCGGCGCTGCAGCGCAAGCCGGCGCGCGCGTGGCTGCGGCGCGCGCTGGCGCTGGCCGTGCCGCTGCTGGCCGCCGCGCTGTACGTGCTGCTGCTGCCGCGCGCCTCCTGATGGACCGCCACCTGGGACCCGCCCGGCTACGCCTAGCGCCCGGCGCCGGCGCACCACGTGCCGCCGCCTCCTATCCGATATCAATATTATATGCGCTGCTTCTGTTCGCGTTCGCCTGCCGGGGGTTTCGGTACATTTATGGTTTAGACTAATTTAGAATATAATTATATTATGATAGAGTCGGTTTATTGTGCACCCTCGGTGAGACACCGGCGAGTCGGCGGTGTAGAACAAATAGTAGCGGGAGCTTGTATGAAAGTGCCATTTGCTAGCGGAGGGCGTGATCACGCCGCGAGGGTCGGTGCACGTTGTTATCGCATGAGTGTATATAACTTAGTATTGTTTCTGTAAAAAGTGTCAGTATCGTATCGATATAGTATAAATTGATTGTTGATATCTGCCATAATAAATAACTGTACATTTTAAATTTTAAGGCCTAACGACTGTCCTAAGTTATAGTAATTATTGTTGTATGAGAGCTATCGAAATTCTCAGCCGAGCGACATTTGGTGACTACTCGAATCAGCTGATTTCCCTTGTTGAATATTTTAGGTAATAATTGATAGTGTGTTCATCTTTTTATTATGGTATACTTGTGAGCATCACGGACTCGCGGCCGCAGCAGAGCTATCACATCGCTTCGGGAGCTACACATATCATTGTTAAGTAACACGGTGTGGGCATTTATTCGTCGACGGACGCGGGCGTTAGGTTTCTTCGAATGGTTTGCATTTTTCTAGTCTTTAGAATCGACGTAGTTGATTGCATGACGATTTGAGCTCCTACGTTTTTAACAGTTTTTGAGCTTATTTACAAGTTTATCCTGTATGACCCTTCGTCTGTCGTGGACGCATTTAGCGCAGCTCTGATGTTTTGCTGGTTTTGACAATATTACGTAGCAGTTACGCATTTTAGTTGAGAGTCACAGGTCGAGTTGACCCCGTGCTTGTACACGTTTTGTTTTGGTTTTAATGTTATCGTGCCACTATTAGTTTTGTTGAGAGGAACACGTAAAGTTTGAGTTGATTGTGCGCAAGAGTATGTTTATGGTATGGTTGAGAGACGCGTCTCAGCTGCACTCGAGCGTCTCGGCGGGCCATTTCACGTTATGGTCGACCCTCGAGATCGCTTAGCTCTGTGATGTGAGGCCAATAGATAATTTTGTAACAAACTTGTGTAACTAACGATTGAGTAATTATATCTTTAGAATTATTATAACTACCACGTTGAAGTCCACTGTCTAAATATTTATTATTTTATTGTTGCACTGATTTTTGTTATGTTCAATGTTTTATTTTGTGTTTAAACCACCTTATTGTAAATAAATTATATCTTATACTCGTTCTTATGTTTAGTTTAGTTTCATGCTGTCGAAGACTTTATGTTGTATTTTATTGAGTAAAATTAATATGCATTCAATGTGGATGTACTGATAAATTTATTGGAAATAATATTGATTTGTTTAAAACGTTGGCTTTTATTTACACACCTACCTAAAAATTGAAAAAGAAAGCGTTTCTTTGACTTCATAAAATGGTATGAATTTAAACTATTTCTCACAGTATTAAATGCTCGTAAACAAGTGCACTGTTTGGGAAAATCTAGTGAATCTACCTCCAGTTAGAATGACGCAGTCGCCAAATAATAGGCTGACTAACAAGATACGTTACTCGTCGGCACGACACACATCATCTATTTATAACTCGTACGAAAGCAACGCTGATTTTGTTACTCTACTTGTTGCCAGCGTAAGTGAACTTGCAATGTGTATGATACAGGTTATAAAATTGACAAGACGCACTGATTTATTTATAGGCACTGTTTAACAAAAATAGCTTGTCATAATTTTGTTTGCGCGTCTGGGTAACGCGTTATCTTTACCAAGCCGTCGGTTCATTCTCATTATTTGTTATTGTAAAGAACATAAATGAGAACAATACGCCTGTATCCCTTTGGGATAGACATAGGTGGGTAGGCACTTACATTAAACATAGCGTCCTCAACCGGGGGCATAGATCCTGATTCTGTAATGCTACTGAGAAATTGCTAATAGAAAAACCTCATTAACACAGCCCGACCTAGTAACCGAAACCAGGACCAGAGCCATAATTATGTAAGAAATTATAAATCAGAATGTGAATCAATTCGAAGGATATTGTTAATCCATCGTAAATAACGTAATGGATGTTGTTACTATAAAAATGAACCATTCCTACTGTGTTTGATAACCGGCGAGCTATCAGACTCATGACGAATTTACACCAGGTTCTTATGACTAATAATAATAAGTGCAACTACCATGAAGATAATTTTGTTTACATGTACATACGTCCCTAATAATCCTATAACTTAGATATCGACTAATAAAACCTCATTAGAAAAGTTTGACTGCCAAGTGAAGTGAAGAAGTGGTGGCAATAACTTCGCCACGCGGTGGCAACTGGGAATTTTATTCCCGTTTGCCACCTGGGTGTCAATTCAAGTGAGGGCGACTGGGAATATTCGATCAATGAAACTTAAACCCGTATTGAAGAAAAGAAAACCATTACCTACTTATTGTTATTTTTTTAAATCATATGCCAGTTGATTCTTAGACATAGAGTAATGGGATATCAATAGGAACACGTTGTATAATACGTACAAACTAAGTTATCAGCGGTGGCTTCCTACAGCCCGATTAAAACTTTATGGCGGCTCGGAAAATTGAGCGAATCGCTGCGCAGTACCAAACGTACGTGTCAACGGGGGTGGGGACTGAGGTACTGCGCAGCAAGTAGCGCATTTTAGAGTAGCCACTAAGTTTGTATCGAACTGTTCCTCATAACGTCAATTTATTTTCACATTTCTTATCATCATAGGTGGATTAAACATTTTGAGGTTTAACTCACCTAGAGTTAAACCTCAAAAAGTTTACCTCGTTAACTCTTGGTGGCGCAAGATGAATTATGTGATGAACCTCGAGTGAGCTTTTAGAGGGGAGTGGGTTTTAAGGTATTAAAGTAGGTGCATAAATAAAATGCAGATTTTAGCTATCGATACAGTGGCGTAACTAGCTGTATCAAAATTAATAATGGCCCTTTTTTAAACAATTGCGGCCAAGCTCAAAATGAAAATATTGTTTATTTTTTTTATAAAATGAAGAAAATAGCATCCTGACTCAGGAGGTTAAACTTAGTTGCTATTGTGGCCCTACTAATAGAATGCATGAGTGAGCGAAGTGCGCTCGAAAATTAAGACATCCTGACTCGCACATTTTTCTATTCGATTTTACTGAATTAATGAAAGAGTTTGCTAAGAAGTATACTTACTATTCCTGCGCAGGATACTTCTTCGCAAAGTTTCTGTGCTTGAAGCCTTTATAAGACCAACAAATTATGCACACTTTCATATTTTCTTTATGTATTCATCCAATAGAGGTCTCTCATCAACAAGTATTTGAGGTGTTGAATAATATTTTTTTTGAATGCTTTATAATAGTTACATCGAGGCTCGAGAAGGCCCTGTAGCTTAGGGGCCCCGTATTATTGATACGGCGACGACGGTGGCTACGCCCCTATATCCATACAAATCGAGTTTTTTTACCACATTGCTCTATCGAAGCCAAGTCTCAAAAAACACATGTATAGTGTAAAATCCAAGCCCGCCTAATAGAAATTTGCAGTACCAGAAGCTCGCCGGTAAGTACGTGGCTATTTCAGAGACAAAGCTGAAAATATATCATACCTTTCAAATCGGAACTCAGCAATACGACGGCGTTAGAAATAGGTAGGTATGGTTTCAGTTTGGTTAGGAACGACTAACTATGACGAACTCTGCAGCACCCTAATTGCGTAATACACTATTAATCAGGAATCTGAATCATTTTGAAAGATATTGCTAATCCATGATTTCATATGTTCGAAAAATTGGTCTGCTCACTACATGCAACGCAATGAATGTTGTTGAACTGTCAAAATGAGAGCCATTAGAGTGTTACGCAATTACCCCACAGGTACGCACGGTGACAAATCAAGCTACCTATACATTTCCAGTATACGCTGACTTTTTAATGTGCGAAAAGCTTATACAATGCGAGGTCAGCTAAAACTAGAAATTATAGCTTGATATGTAGTCATGTTTGCAAAGCTCCATTTTGAAAGACATACGCCATATATGAGTTGTGTAATGAGGAAGCTTTTCCTGCACCCTCTGTTGGTCAGCGAAAGTCCTCAACGCTGCCGTTAGCAGCGTTTTACCTAATAGATTTTGAACTTCTAAGTACCTAAACTTAAACATGGACCACTTGAATTTATAAATACTTACATGTACTTACACTCTTTAGCAAAATCTAACCTGGCCAAATCAAAGTTAAGGTATGTTATTATTTATATTTAAGAATGTTTTTGATTTAACCATATCCTGTTTGGCTGAATGGGAATAGGTGACGCGAAATTATTTTGAAAATGTTCTCATGTGTAGGTCACACGTGAGAACATTTTCAAAATAATTTCGCGAAATACATATGGACAAACCTATTTCCCATCATATTAATTTAAAAAACTGTAGATAATTATCAGTTGATGATGTTTCATGTGTGGGAATCAGCTGTCATAGTAGATATGATCATGTGATACGAAGGAATGAGGAAAATGTCGTGAGGAAAGTATTGAGTATGAATGTCAATGGCTATAAGCGTAGAGGGAGACCAAAGAAACGATGGATGGACTGTGTGAATTATAATATGGATAGAAAGGGGGTGACTACTGCGATGACGAGTAATAGAGAAGTGTTGAAGAAAAAGACACGTTGCGCAGACCCCAAATAAATTGGGATAAGGGCAGGAGAATGATGATGTTTCAACTGGGTAGACCTCTTCTCTGTATAGGGAGTGGGCCGTTATCCACCTCGCAGACCCATTGCGTAGTGGTGGATTTAGTCTGTGCAAAATAAATGTATTTTCTTTCCTTCTTTTTCGTAATTCGTAATTCTTTATTGATATAATTGTTTACATACATTTTTGAAGCCTCTGACTGCTGAACTAGGTGTACCTGTATGTCAGGAGTCAGCGCCCTCTCCCATTTTATTTGTCTTAGACACGAATGTCAACATAGGAAAACACAAACTTAAGTGTGACAAAATACAATTTTAAATACGCAAAAAATTATATAAAATAAAATACAATCAATCAATTCAAAATAATAATACCAACACCCTCACTGGGCACGCGTTGTTGAGTACAGCCCACTCCCACTCGAAGATAGAGGAGGCCAGTGTCCCAGCAGTCGGAACATTATATACCTATGCTGTTTAAACACAATTGCACAAAGTGAAGTGCATGCCTTCGCTGGAATCGAATCCACGATCGACAGTCGTACCTACTCGTAAGTTTCAACTGTAGCCACTGGACCACCACTATATAGAAATAAGTTCTTTATTAGAAGACAAAATACAAGAAACACATAGCATTATTTTATTGTTTCTGATTTTAGCAACAAAGAAGTAATGTAACAAACTTCCCAGCCCATATAACTGTCTGATATTTTATTATTTTATGTAGGTACTTACTGTCTATCTACTGTTCTATATTTAAAGATTATCTCTCTTTAGGTACAACATGATACGCTTTGATATGTGCTAGTGACTTGTTGACCTCCTTACTTGTTTTGCATTATCATTGCTGTTTCACTGTTTAGGCTTGTACTTGGTCATAATGGATCCGCTTGATTTGCGGCTCAAACGAAAATAAAATAGGTAGGTCTGTGTCTACTGTCGTCTGTACTGTACGTCTCTGACCTATGTCTAAAACGAAAATGTTCGTTTCATATTTTTCAACAATTTTTTGATGTTCTTTGGGATGTAGGGGAATGGAAGGTACATTGGACCACTTCAGCAAGAATTGTGTGTAAAGGAGAGTGTAAATGTAGTGCTGTCCCACAATCAATGCGGTACTTAATATCTTGACCAGCGCGTCCTGTTGTTTGCATGCTACGGTACCTAGTTGTTGGACTCTGATGTAAGTGCTACGCTCGTAGCCAAATTCTAGGCTGACTATTTACATTGCTATCGACACGCTAAGAACTAGAAGAAGCAAGAACGAAAACCGTTCAACATGTGCGAAACCTATTCATTTATTTTCTACATTTTCGAGATCAAATATAAAACTAATCAACAACATTTACTCAAAGCTACCTGTTAGGTAATTAGACTTAAATATTTTGATATATTTAATTAAAAGAATTGTTTTAAAAAACTTATATGGTCTTAGGTCTCTTCTACCTTCATAAGCGAGGCACAACGGAGCACAAAGGAAAGCAAAATGGTCTCGCAAAAATAAAACTGTCAGACCATCTTGTCTCAGAGAGAACACTGCTATATCATCAGCTTCGACACAGCTAACGCAAGCACAATGCATCCAGAAGTGAACACGTGGACATTAAACTATCCTCCACTTGATTTCAAATACATCATTGATAAACAAACTATCACTTGTCCTTTTTTAATCTCTTCTATCCCTATTATTTCTTGTCCTTCGATGCTTGGATATACAGTGAAACCTGCCGGCATGGCATGACCAATTCTATATCTATTCTACCAAGAACAAAAAAAGTTCCTTATGTATTTTAATTCTGTAAAAATGTTTCTATTTCATCAATAGTAAAGAGAAATAGTCATCCTACTTGACATCGTACTCTTGCCGACTGAAGAATAGAAACATCTCTTTTCTTCAGTTTTACACAATTTTTCTACGATACAATCTATCATTTTGTCTTCTCTTCCGTCGACAAATTCCGTTTCTATGGCGGTTATGCTACGCGTGCTGGTTAAGTGGGACCTGGATATGTGAAAAACCTCTATTATTGATAGCTGCAATGAGGTCCCGGTACTTTTTCATTGAAGTACCTCTGTTAATGGGACGTTTCGAACCTGGTTAAATGAGATTTGAATTCTAAGATTTTTTTGATGTTTGCCTCTATAATTGGGACTTTTTAGCTCAATTCAAAATCAAAATCAAAATCAAAAGTCATTTATTCAAACTAGGCTGAGAGTCAGCACTTTTTGAACGTCAAAGTCACATAAGACAGTCCCCCCAAAACGCCCGCCCTTCGACACTTCCTAGTGCTTTGGCTGGGAAGAAGAAGTGGCGGAACAAACTCCCCAGCAGCACTGCTGTCTGTTAAGTTAGAAGAACTTGATTCTATACAATATTGTATAAGTTATTAATATAATAAAACAAAACATACATTATTCGCCATATGTCAGCTAGCACACGCCATTATACCAACAAAACATTGAAAACTAAACTCAAGCTGAAATGAATAATGAAACAAAATCGTAAACAGAACTTAAAACCTTACTAAAGCCTCCAGGCATAAAGGGCGTGCCCGCTTACATATACAACGATGCAAATGATACATATACACAACAAATGAAATTAAAAGAAAATAAAAATAAATTAACAAAAGCAGTTAAATAAAAAAACAATTATATGAACTACCCATATAAACTGTCAGTGTGTGAGTTACAGTAATTACAGAATGTAAAACAGTGTCATAGAAGAAAAAATAAATATTAACTACACAATTAAGTGAGCAACTAGTTTGATAAACTCTAAGACTGTCCTATGGAGCGAGACCAGTATGTTTCCAAGCGTTCTTATCTTGGATGTAGTCCTCTAATTTGTAATAAGCTCGTTTACAAAGTGTACTTTTAATATGACTTTTAAACCTCCTTTCATTTAATTGCAATATATCAGAAGGTATTTTGTTGTAACATTTAACACAGTACCCCATAAAAGATGTATGTACTTTTGCTAATCTGAAAAATGGTTGATCTATCTTGTCTTTATTTCTAGTATTAAAATTATGTCTATCGCTTATTTTATTAAAAAGATGTAGATTTTTTCTTACATACATAATATTTTCGTAAATGAATTGGCAAGGTACCGTCATAATATTAATCCTTTTAAATAGTTCCCTGAGGGATTCGCCGCGACATAGATTATAAATGGCTCTGACAGCTCGCTTTTGCAAAATAAAAATGGATTCAATGTCAGCAGCCCTACCCCACAGTAAAATGCCATACGACATAATGCTGTGGAAGTAGCTAAAATAGACCAAACGCGCGGTTTCTACATCTGTTAACTGTCTTATCTTTCTAACAGCATAAGCGGCCGAGCTCAACCGCCCCGCAAGAGATGTTATATGAGGTCCCCATTGTAATTTCTCGTCTAGCGTGATTCCTAGGAAAACCGTTTGATCAATAAATTCCAGTTTTTCCCCATTCAATAAGATGTCACATTCGCTACCTCTGACATTCATTCCTTGTATAAGTGAGACACATTAATCAGATTGGGACAGATTTTGACACGTAACACGTTTGTTTACAAACATTTGAATGTCTTTCGCGCTATCTTAGGTTTTGACCAAAAAACAAGGGAATAAAAGTGTATAAACTGTCCAAACGTAAATATAAAACGTTATCAGCATCTGAAAAATTACAACTTCTATCAGAAAAATGGAATAACGGTACATTTCGACCTCTACAGGGTGTCCAGTAAATAGCACGACATGCTGCAGGGGGTGATAGCTTGGGTCACTACCTATCAATACAACACAATATATGTTCAGCAAAATCTTACGTATTTTTTTTCACCACTGTAGGTTAAACTTAAGTGATAAGACAAAAATAAATTAAATTTAAACAAAAAATAGTATTTCTTGAAAACATTCTTGTCTTTGATAGAAAAAAGACTTATCAATGAGTAAAGTAACTATTCACGAATAATTTGATGTAAAAAAAAGTACTAGAAAAGGATTTTTTCATTACGAGATGCTTAAAAATCTGTTTCAAGGTAGAGATTTTTCGGTATTTCGGAAAATTTTGTAAAATTGTAAATCCGTAAGATTTTGCTGAACATATATTGTGTTGTATTGATAGGTAGTGACCCAAGCTATCACCCCCTGCAGTATGTCGTGCTATTTACTGGACACCCTGTATAAGCGGGGGCCTCTGTAAATGAGACAACTATAATATTAAACCTGCTTAATTGGAAAACTGGATTAATGGAAACCTTCAGTAATTGGTACATAATTCTTGGTCCCTTGAGATCCCAGGTCCCTTAACCAGGTTTCACTGTATCTAGTACCTGCACTGTCTCTTCATATTTCTTCGGCTGGTCCATTTTGTCAGGGTCAGTATTTGCATTTTGGCATAAACCAAATTAGCTTTAAATTTCTGGTTAATGCGGATCGCTATCGCACATACTTTGTTATTAGTTCAATCAATTCTAAGTCACTTTTGCGTACAGAGCAAACCAGAACATATCTATAATTATTTTGAGCCAAAGGAAACTGTAGATCAATGAAATTCATTGCCACAAAATTGAAAATTTTCCGTAGAATAAGAACAAACTTTCCTTGTTAAGTATAAACTTAGTCTTAAGTATTTTATGTCCATGATAAATACTATATAAGCATACTTATACTTCCTGAACACATTTTTTGAAAATAAATACTTAATAGGTATCTACTAATTGAATTACGTAGATTTACTTAAATCTACTTACATAAAGCCAAATCAATTAATTCGTTCCTCCAAGAAATCCTCGTTTCCAAGAAAATATGGATGTAACGAGTGTGTAAGATTATTTTTCGTGTTTTATGGCTCTTCTTTCATTTAACTCAATTTCAGGTAATATTACGAAATAACATGTACATATATTAAATTAAGATTAGTTTTTATCAATAATTTTTTTTTTTTTTTTTGTGGTAACAATATATAATTAGTTGTTAGTTCGTTGTAGTTTTTGAAGGTTTTGCAAAAATGATTTTTTTGAAATTTCCAAGCAATACACGCCAAAATTGATCTGAGTCTGCAGTTCTGTTAAACTTTTCAGTAGGCTGAATATTATGAATTGGCAACTCTAGTTATACGGAATCCGGGAAAATTAAATGTTATTCCTGGACACGGGACAAGACGTAAAATTCCGGGGCAATCCCGGATTTTCCGGCCATCTGGCAAGCCTAAATGTAAATGTAGATCGTTCTGTAAGATTAGACAAAAATACTCGATAAAATAGGTATTAATTAATTTCACTATTAATTAATACCCATTTTATTTTGAATTCACTTTAAGCTAAATATTCTAAGACATATGTAAAATAAAATCGATAAATCATAGCCCTTTTTTACTTTACCTAAAATATTTTTGAGATAAGTATGTGAAGTTTGGAGTTAGTTTTATAAGTATTTTTTTTTAAATCTTTGCGGTTTTATTATATTACAATTTTAGCAATCGTTTTCTTAACTTGGTATTGATATCTTACATACTTACCTAACGTCGAGATAATTATCTTGAAGATAAAAGGCACAATTCACCATTCCTGCCACTCTAAACTGGTATTAAAAATCATATGTGAAGTAGTTTGAGGTTTTTCACTTTTGCTTAACTCTCGCTTGGTGGATATCCTCAAGATATATGTGGGTCGATGTGGCTTTATCCAATACCATCGCCAAGTATTTAGTTATTGACTCGAAGACACCTACAATTCCTTTTCCATGCCAGCACTACAATAAGGAGATTTTCCAAATTTTGAAAATATATTTAGGGTAGCCAGTCAAAATATTGTTAATTTACACTTCAGTAAGAAAACTGAGCAGTTATGATATGGTCGTAGCAAGATGGCACCCACTTAATTTCAACACAGGTGGAAATTGGATTTTTCCATTGTCTTGCTGTGATATTTGACTGGTCTGTTAGTCTAGTGGTTAGTGACTCTGACTGCTAAGACTGAGGTCGTGGGTTCGATTCCCACCCAGGACAAATCTTTGTGTGATGAGCACGATCATTTGTTCTGTGTCTGGGTGTAATTTATCTATAATATGTATGTATTTAGAAATATATAAGTATGTTTATCAGTTGTCTGGTTGCCATAGTACAGGCTCTGCCTAGTTTGGGATTAGATAACGGTGTGTTGGTTGTCCTAAGATATTTATTTAATTATATCATCACTCTCCTGCCGTCATCCCAATTTATTTGGGGTCTGCGCAACATGTCTTTTTCTTCCACACTTCTCTATTAGTCGTCATCTCAGTAGTCACTCTCACAGTTCTATCCATATCATAAATCACACAGTCCATCCATCGTTTCTTTGGTCTCCCTCTACTCTTATAGCCATCGACATTCATACTCAAAACTTTCCTCACGACATTTTCCTCATTCCTCCGTATCACGTGACCAAACCATGAACTAACTGATTCCCACACAACTTTTCAGTGCTCTAATAGAACTTTAAATAGTGTTCTTTTAAAAATTAAATTATTTTCTGGTAGCTAACCACTTTACTATAATTGCATTTCAATCCTTGTTCTACATACCTCCTTGAGCTACACGATTAGTGACAAATGTGTCCACTGACTAGCCAAGTCCACTTAATCTATGTGGTTCTTTCCTCAAAAGACCAGTTCAAACACCAATTACATGGTCTTTACATGAGCTTACCAAGATAATGTCTGAACTTTAAAACAGACACAACCTCAGAGTTTATTTCGGCCATTCTTCTCATCAGTCAGATAGGAAACGCCGAACTCATATAATTAAAAAAACCGGCCAAGTGCGAGTCGGACTCGCGCACCGAGGGTTCCGTACAAACCTGCAGGTCATCATCATCATCATTCGTCATCATCGTTTATGAAATGAAATGTTTTTTTTTTTAATTTTTATATTTGTGTTGACTGAATGAAAGGTAAATTGTGATTTACAATTTATGACGTATTAAAAAAAAACTACTAACTAGATCTCGTTCAAACCAATTTTCGTTGGTAGTTTTCATGGTAATGTACATCATATATTTTTTTTAGTTTTATCATTCCCTTATTTTAGAAGTTACGGGGGGGGGACACACATTTTACCACTTTGGAAGTGTCTCTCGCGCAAACTATTCAGTTTAGAAAAAAATGATATTAGAAACCTCAATTTCATTTTTGAAGACCTATCCATAAATACCACACACGTAAGGGTTTGATGAATTTTTTTTTTTGTGTTTCAGTTCTATGTATGGGGAACCCCAAATATTATTATTTAAAAAAAAAATGATATTAGAAACCTCAATATCATTTTTGAAGACCTATCCATAGATACCCCACACGTAAGGGTTTGATGAAAAAAAAAATTGAGTTTCAGTTCTATGTATGGGGAACCCCAAATATTATTGTTTTTTTTCTATTTTTGTGTGAAAATCTTAATGCGGTTCACTGAATACATCTACTTACCAAGTTTCAATAGCACAGCTCTTATAGTTTCGGAGAAAAGTGGCTGCGACATACTCGGACAGACAGACAGACAGACATGGCGAATCTATAAGGGTTCCGTTTTTTGCCATTTGGCAACGGAACCCTAAAAACCGGCCAAGTGCGAGTCGGACTCGCGCACCGAGGGTTCCGTACAAGCCTGTAGGTATATAAGTAAAAGTTCACCCATCACGACAATGAGTCGTAGTTCTGTTCTGTTTCTTGGCTTGGTTTTATTTCTGTCTGTGTTTTGTTCTGTTTATTATATGATGTAATTAAAATTTACGGTATTCGCAATTTTTCCTTTATCTGTGCTATATGACGTTGCTTCGTACCAAATTTCAAAATTCTAGATCGACTGGAAGTACCCTTTAGGTTTTGATTCCCTTGCGAGTTTCGAAAATTTGTTGAAATTTGCGGTATAAACGGCTATATCTTTTGATTGCGTTAGCTTAGAAATTTGATTTTTTCACAGCTCCAAGGGACAGTAGACCTGAGTATTTGATATTAATTTTAGCTTGATACCTCCACGCGTTCCTGAGAAAAAGGGTCTTGACAGACGGACGGACGGACGGACGGACGGACGGACGGACGGACGGACGGACGGACTACAAAGTGATCCTATAAGGGTTCCGCTTTTTCCTTTTGAGGTGCGGAACCCTAAAAAATGACTAACGTGTAAAAGTATATTATGTACAATAGGTTTGTTTATACAGGTCAATCATATTTTTACAGAATAGATTTTTTTTTATTTCTTTCAGAAATAAAATCATTTATTATTACTGCAAGCTTTCCGTCGGTTTGTTTTTGTACCAAAAAATAATACCAAAACTCATCACACCAAAAATTTTAGTCCGTTGTCCAATTTATGTATGTATATCCCTCAAAACTTCATGTTGTTTATTACGTAGTTATTGATGATTAATAAACCGAGTACATCCTTATTTAATCTATATAGGTGCATAAGAAAGAAAGCGACACATACCGGTCTACTATCGCGTATTATCTACATAATAATATTTACACAAAGAGATATCGCCAGATTTATGTGTCCCAGTAATTCAAGAAAAAGTTGAAATGTTTTTACAGTGGATAAACTCTACAAGATTATAAACAAAAGGACATTTCACTTTTTAATATAAACATTTATAATAAGTGATAAAATATTAAGTGTTTAGAAGATACAACTTTCATTAAACATTGTTTTAAAAATTAATATAATATAAAACAAGACAAGCGTTAATTTAATCATACACAAAAATAAACAAGTTAATGTGATGGCAACACTATTTTAGTTTTAAATAAAAGGTTTAATGCTTATAAACCGCTTTTAAATCACACAAGTAAAAGTCCTGAAATGAAAGGTTAAATATAACGTTAAATAACATTAATACCAACAGGCTACAGGCCTTGTTTAACATATTTTAGGCAAAAGATATCTTCTATTTACAAGTTAGAGTAAGAAAATAAAAACATTGGTAAAAAATAAACTGTATCCTACACCGTCCATCTTGTTTCTACTACAAAACTATCAACACACAGTTTTGGATGTACACATACAGTTAATTGCGGTATTTTTACAACGTCATCAACAGTCAGTCACAAAATATTACCTAAAAAACTTATGGAAAGTAAAGAAAAGCACACACAGATATGAGTGTAAGTAAAGTTTGTTTTTCCTTTGAATCTTGTAGTCTTGTGCTTCTTATGATGGGTGACTTATTCTTCTTCTGCATGTATTTAATCCAGCGTTGTTGTAGAATAAAACGTATAAGCGATACAAACGGACGAAGATCCCACCGACCCGTGTGTGTCGGCCGAGCTGGGAAGTTCGTCCGGGCGTAGCACTTGATACCGCTCTTCTTTCTTCCTTCTTCAGTCTTCAGTCTTCGCACTTCCCGTTAGGTACTTTACAGTTTGACACATAAGTACAAGCATAAAAAAACTAACACGTTGTAAACGTGTTAGTTTTTTCATGAACACAGATAGGTATAATGTTAGCTTCAGTTTAAATACAACAATTACGAAAGTATGACTCTCTACATCAAGTGCGATTATTTAATTAAATTGAAGTCAAAGCGTACGTGTAAAAAATAATTTAAAAGATAAAACAAGTTATTCACCTGTAATAAAGAGCGGATGCTAATGGATGTAGATTCGGCGCGGAGTGAAATAAGCGCTCGGCTGCCTTCCGTCGACCTTCGATCGGCGCGAAGCGAGCGAATGCTGTGGCGAATGTCCGCCGGAGGAGCGCGCGGCGCCCGGCGTCGGCGGTGAACGAACTCACCTTGACAAATGCACCATTTGGCATTGTTCGCGGGAAAACCGGCGGCCTTGCGCGCGCGCCGCCGCCGCCGCCCGAGCCGACCAATCACGAGCCTTCGCGCCACAGCCTGCGACTGTTTTGGCGGGAACAAGTCGTCTGAACCACTGTGAACGTCGCACGCACACCGCAGCGCGGCGCTGTCGTCGCGTCGGCAACAACACGATTTCAGCGTGACGACCTTTCGACGTAATCTTGTGAATGACATACGGGCATGTTAAGTTCTATTGTTCATACGTTTATGAGCCTTAGTTATTCTTTATAAACACTTTAAGGAATTACATTTTCTTTAAATCGTATTTTATGCTAAACTCTTTATACGCGTTTTTTATTTTTTTATTGAAGTCACGTATGCAAAACCTCTCTTCAAGCAATAAATCAAATTACATTTGTACTTAGCTTTTGTACTTTGTATTATGAAGTGTAACACGACTAACACGAGATGTTAACGCCCATTTCAATTACTCAATTATATAGGTAATAAGAAGCCGTCTGGCGTCTAGCACGAATAGATAAATGCTAATGTGGTCATGCTCGAGCGACTCCCAGGTACCCAGCGAGATAAAGCACTAAGCCTGCAATATTTTGCGCGGTTTAATTGAGAGGTAGGTAAATTAAAACGGTATTTTCCTCCCAGTTCTGAGATATTTTCAAATTGAAGAGGATAAACTATAGTTTTATACATTTGATGCGCTGATTATACAGACATTACTTATTTACTACTTCGAATGTCTCATTTTATAAACATACTCTCATGAAAGGAAATATATTGGTTAATGATGGAAAAATATGTGCTTGTTATAAGACATGTGGTTAGGAAATCTGTTGTTTATGAGTAAAAATATATCGACCGTGACTTGTTAGATATGCGGTAATTATCATCCATTTTATTATCAAAATGGCGGATGCAACTTGGGTGTCATGACGTCAACTGGCGCTGCCGTCGGGCGGCGTCGGCGCAGGCGCACCGAACTACCAGTCGGCGGCCCACTTGTATTTCGTGGAAATTAGATAGGTAGGGCAATTGCCTTGAAAAGCGAAATATTATTATTGATAATAAACGTATTAAAACATCAATATCACTCCTACAAAATAATATGAGAAATTACGTTCCCTAAAGCAATGCAAGTAATTTCTTTGAAAAGTCTATGTTTGTTCGTATAGATTTGTCATATTATTACAACGTTTCATTGCATTATTAATATGTAGTAAGTATCTACGTTATTAACAACTTTATTGTATAGTGTTTAGCTACTATTTAAGTTACTGGAACTCGCGTTAGAAGTTTCGATAACTGTGAATATTGTTAATTTCGCTATATTGTTTATTTGGACTTTGTATTTGACTCAAAATCCTTAAATATTAATCATTTATAAGACAAAGAAAGTAATTTTCCAAACTAACAATGAAGAATTGACTTTCCATTGATAGAAATTGCTCTAAGTTTAAATCGATGTCTTCAAAGTAAAACATGACACTCGCATTCTTAAAACCCTTCGTAAGTAAATGAAAATGTTTTCTATTACAACCATATTACAATTCAATACAGAATAATAAAAAATAATGATGAAAAAAGAGTCCTTGTTCCCGAACGCAAAGCTCGTAGGCGAGTGCTACGCCGTAGCAGTGTAGGTCCTTTGTTGGAATAAAATCGTTTATAGGTCAAAATAGTGTTAGTTAATTTTTGTTTGCATTTGGTATACTAATTTTGTTTTAATTATTAAAACTTGTTTATCTAAGTTTTTAGATATTAGTATAAAAATAACCCCAGCATTTCTTTAGTAAGGTTACGATTATCGATATACGATATACGATTATCTTCAACTTAGCAATGATATCTGCTTTCATTTTCGCCTTAAGATTTATAATAACAAAAACGAGATAAGTTTGTTATTCTTCAGTATTTTATAATAGTAAAGACACAATAGAAATACCTGCGACTGAGGTGAATGTTATGAAAACAAAGTTGCGTAAGGATTCCTTTTACAAAAACTAAAGAACTTAATTACAAATTCAGGACTATGAATGAGTAGTATTGCATGGGTATAACAAGTGACTATAGCTCCTGAAATACCCAATAGTATTATGAAAGATAATAAGCTAACATTATTCCTCATGTGGGTACCTTTACCAAAGGTTCAAGAAAAAGGGACGATGCAATATTTTATTGCAATCGGAAATATAATTCGCAGTCTGCATATTTAAGTTTTTTCAACACAGAATTAATCAGAGGCCGTTGGGACCACGAGACCCTGCCTAATATAGTCTGTGGGTGCAATCCAACGCTTGCCTTTATAAATCCTGGGCCTGTGATTACGGTCTAATTAATATAATCATTTTCGAGATCGTACCCAATTTATGGATCCAGTTTTTGTTAAAGATTTTTTGATTAATATCACTTCACATCTTTAAAAGATTTTATGCGGTTTTGTGTAACAAAAATATGGCATATTAAATTAATGTATAAACCATCATGAATATTATGAATGTACGTCATTCTTTACCATTCACGTTTACTGTGAGTCAAATAGCTGTTAACTAGGGTATTTCTCAAAGTGAAGGTTTTAGGGATAAAAACATGGGAATTCTTAAAAGCAATGTTGTTATGAATTTTAATGACTCACTTATTTACGTCTATATCGACTAACCAATTTAAAAAAACTCTATTTAACCCTGCAAATGCTTATATGGAAACAGCTTTACCGACTTTGATTTGACTACCTAACAATTTCACGTTTTGAAATAAATCAGACAAACTGGATAAAGATCAGCCTCATTCTGTAGCCATCACAAACAAGTCGAGACAAGTTCGTTGTTATTTGAGATAATAATAATAATATGGATGACCTCTAAAACGAAAGCTGCAGGGTGAGTCCGGGTCTATGTGTGACTCATTTCTGCCAACCAGTCTCAACTTCGAAATATAAATAGATTCATAATTTTCCTTGTATTTATCTGTTTAATTATTACCTCTATTTCATAACTGTCGTCAGGTCAGTGCTTTGCAGAATGAGGTCGACTGCTGATTAATATATTTTATGCAGTTCACTTCCGAGTACACCTCATTAATTGCAGTGGTCTCTGATTTATTTCTAGTGTATAACCTTTCATATGATTTGTGATTAACAAAATGAATACTTATGAAGTGTCTGATTCTTACTTATTGTCAGTGATTGTACCTTCCATCCATGTTCCAAAAATGGCCTGAAGAAACCAATATGTAAAAATAATAATGAGCTTTTTCGATAACTGACCATCTGAAAAAGCTAATTCCTCGTATCGACGATGACGGCCAGTACAAAAAATATAAGATTCAAAAACGTTTTAAAATGTGAGTAGCTGGTTAAAACTTAAGTGTATTTCAAATAATATTTCGCTACTTATCATTTACACAGCGAATGTCTTCGGCGAGTGCGGCACAGGACATGAGTCAGGTGTCATTGACCCGGCCCGACCGCGTCATCACAATACCTAGCCGGCCGCCATTATATTTTACGCCAGTTTTTATCATCTCGCCGCTCAGTTGACCCTCGCTCGTTTCATTTGAGAACGTTGAATGATGCCGATCGACATCTTATTGACATTTAACTACGATTTGATTTCGGATCGGTGAAGCGCGGCGCATGCACTTGATGGAGTAGTAATGTTCTCGATCTTTTTCAATTTGTCTCAGTATCTGCATGTGGAATAAGCTCACGCTTCTTAAATTCTGTAAAACACCTTTATCTAATCCTTTTCTCTATCTAATCTCTTTTTATAATTTGATCGGGGTTTGCATAACAAAGAGTTTTAAATTCTGGATGAGTCTGCTGATTAATCGACAGCTATTCATAGTTTAGCGCCCATTTGCATGATCTAAGGTTTTACGTGTCAATAGTTTGAGGAAATCTTCTGTACAAAACCCTAAATAATTTATCGTTTTATCCTTAAATTGTATTATTCTTTATTTTATTTATTAATAAACTGTCATATTCATATTAAATCCCATATTGTTATTTAATAATACGATTTAACCACATTTAGCAACATAGACATCGATGGTGCCACTAATTTAGTTTAACATTATTATTTATCGCTAGAAGTTCCCTCAATTTAATTAATGAATATTTATTGTGCGTGCATCCGGGAATTATGAATCATAGGCTCCAACGAAGCCGCATCACCATCACAAAGCTGGCTAGAAATATTTATCACTACGGTTCTATTAGTGATTGTTGAAGGCAATGTGGGCCACTCATTTGTAAATAATACACTACAAATTTGCTATAAATATTTCTAAAGCCAAGATGGACGTATTTTATGATGACAGCGTCATGTTATACGCTTTGGGTGCTAAGATAATAATTTTCATGGGTCATTTAGTTTAATAGTTAAATGTTAATGTAAATTTTCCTCGTCTTATTATTACTTCCATAGCTTCCTGTTAGTTTCTAACATTCATTATGCTAATAAAGGTTTCCTAAATATTAGCATAGTTAAATAAAGACCAAGAAAATGTAAGACAGGAAGATACCTTATATAAATAGGCGTGTGTGTGGGAGGTTTGTGTCAACATTTCTGGAAACAATTCGCTTTGTGACGCGCGGGCGCTGCGC
This sequence comes from Aporophyla nigra, assembly GCA_947507805.1. Classification (NCBI taxonomy): domain Eukaryota; kingdom Metazoa; phylum Arthropoda; class Insecta; order Lepidoptera; family Noctuidae; genus Aporophyla; species Aporophyla nigra. The sequence goes on from OX382305.1 coordinate 8,680,715, forward strand.
GACGTGGAATCGTTAACCCTGCGGTTGGTCGCCCTATTACTTCCCAGAATTCGGCATAACCTCCGCGCGTCCATGTCCTTCCGTCCGTCGTCTCTCCATTATTATTCAAAGCATGGACGACTTATATATAGCATTGTGCTCATTCTAAAGGGCTCCTACCTACTGTACATTCAGTTCTGTCTTCATTCGCCACTGAAGGCTGATGTCATGCCCCCACAAACGTGCCATTCGTTTATATTTGCGCTTTTCTGCATTCTCACACAGTTGCAACCTTAAGCAAGGTCAGGATAAGAATCGGTACTACGAAATCGATTTCCAGCAGCAGCAGGTAATCTGAAACAAAGAAATGTATTCATTAATTTACTGAAAGTATAGTATAAAGTAAAGTATTAAAATATAACAATCATTGTTTTATTAACACCTAGAGAAAAATAACTTAGAATAAAGAAAACTTCTAGACTATCCGAAATTATAACGTTAGGTGCTTTCAAGACCATGGTGGGTTTGCCACCGTAAGAGTTGTATTGTATTCTACTGTAAGGCTCTTTACATGGAACGGTTTCATTTTAGTACGGTGCGGTGTACAATCCGCGCCGTAGATAAAACGTGTCGGTGTACATGCTTCCATAGTGTGCTATACAACACTGAAGACAGTGTTTCCACACGGCGAATAAACTGTAGTTTTTCTTGGCAAGGAAAATGTGTGTGTCGAATAGGCCTAATCCTATGTTATACCACTGCAGTGAAGAACGTTAGGTTAGGTACTATAAATAAACTAACAGTAGTCTCTCAGGTAACAACCATGTTGCTATTCATACATTCATTCTAAATCCATGAGACCATTAAAAAAGTAAATGCGTAGCAACAATAGCAACCGTGAATTGTTCAAAGAGTTGATTAAAGAGATTACTTATTTTCGGAGTTGTATGTTTTGTTTAGAGTTTTAATTAGACAATAACTATTCCACAATTAATGTTTCATTATGAATAATTCGTACGTCTTCGGGGAAGCGAGTGGCAAGGCGTCGGCGTTGGCGGCGAGGTGGCGCGCGCAGTCAACCATGTGTGAATTTAATCACACACACATAGCCCAATAACTGCATGATGTCACCTGTACATTACATTAAATGTGACTCAAGTAGGCCATGTATTTTCCTTTCTGAGTTTCTAAAAGTGCAAAATAATTTACACGTAATGATAATTTTAATTAGACTTTACCATCGCTCTGTGTTGCAGACATTGAAACCGTTCTCTCACATAAAGTTAATTAATTAAGTAAATCTCTATAATTTATTAATTCAATAAGACAATCTAATGTTGATGTTGTGTAAAGTAGCTCTTATTTGTCTTTCATTGTAATAAAAAATAAGTTTAGTTCATTTTAAATCACTTTGAATAGATTTTATAATTTGTATGTATATTTTGATTTATGTTTAAGCTGTGTACTTCTGTAAAGTGACAAATTCATCATATTAATAGATATAAGTATAAATAATCTAAACAGTGAATAAGTCGTTGGAGTGCCTTATTTCAATAAAATTAATAAACTTTAAGTAAATATAGTGGTATTGACACTAAATGCATAGACTTTGTCCTTGTGGTAATTATTATAGTACCGTATGATACCTGCTTCGTTATTCTGTACGCCAAGTAGGCACTTCTGACCTGAGCAAGAATTTGGTGAAAAACTGTTTCATCAATAATCAACTACTTATGTATACTTTTCATTCACATTCAGATATAAAATACCAAATTCGTATTTAATTTTTGATGAATGCAAATAAAATAAATAATAATAATTTACAAATTTCGTAGACCCTGCGTAGACCGTAATAAAAACGCATGTCAGGTATGTTTTTAGGATTATTGTTATACAGCCTTTTATTGCGTCCATCAGTTAAAATATTTAGCACGTAAAATCACGCCTTGTCCCCCGAAAGGTTGGGCAGAGGTGTACCCAATAGTATACCCACATTTCGCCACTTATATTTAAGTCCCAGGCGGCGAGCCTATTGCCACAATTTCAGACTCCGGGCTGATACTGAGAAAAAGAACTATCGTTAGGTAGGTTGGTATTTTAAATTATAGCAATATCATAGGTTTTCGAAATGATGCGGACCAAAGTCCTCTAAAATCTGCCAATGAGGTAGTTAAAAATTTGGGTTAGAATGAAACTGAAATAACGTTATTTTAATCACGATAAGGTATCTTTTCAAAGTAGTAAAGAACCCAGATTTTCTGATTAAATTATTGGAACTAAAAACAAATAAAAACAGCAGTAATAATCAATGAGATAATCTTCACCATCAAGGCTTTTTACTTGACGTAATGTTTCTAGGAATATGTTAGGTAAGTAGAATTGTTTTCAATGGCTGTTTACTAACGATTGAGTCACCATAACCACAGGATCATGGCTGGATTGTGGCATACATTTTAATGATATATTGGAGCTCAGTAAGGGTCAAAATGGACTAACTCTATCTCTGAGCATCATCGTCATCATTTCAGCCGAAAAACGTTGACTGCTGGAGATAGGCTTCCCCCAAGCACAATCACTTCGACCCGTTTTGTGCTTCTCGCATCCAGCGGATTCCTGCGGTATTCACCAGGTCGTCTCTTGGCTACACTAGAATCCCCGGTTTCTTTAAGCAGTTTATTTCAATCACATCTTTCGATACTAAAAATCTTCATACCAGAAAGGCAAACACTAGGTTAGATCAAGGTAGGCATGAAATACGCATGTTTACATAAGCATATTACGTAATTTCTCAGTTCCAAAGCGTACGTTGATTCGCATATACATTTATGTTTCAAAATATGCATAGATTTAAATGAAAGTACATATAATGGCAAAATAACAAATACAGGCTTCAAAACCGACATTGATAAAAAGATGGTTAAATATTATGGCAACGGCAAATCGTTAGGTCGCCGCCTACGTGGTACCTAACCCTTTCCTATCGGGTTTATGATCTGCGTGGGCGAAAGTAACTGATACGTTTTCGTTTTATTGCAAAAAACATATGGAAAGGTATTCGTTAACTATATCACCTTCAATCAGTAGACTGCAGCCTTTTTCAGTGCAAAAACGGCACGATTATTGTCAAATACTTCACTCTAAAATTGCTATAATTTATGGTTTGAAATTTGTCAGAATTGTGTGAATGTGAACACGCAATCAAACAATGACCAGAATAAATCTCTATCATTAGCACGATTTCCTGACACACAACCATTTTTCTATAATAAACGTGTAAGAATCACCTCCAGCCTCCAGGCCTACGCGTTTATTTCGAATGATGATGACTGTTTGATGTTAGCGCAGTTGAATGGCGGCGCGGGCGCACACCTACGGGCTAGCTAGCACACGCGCGTAGCTTTGTGTTTGTGTATACGAAACGACGTCTGTATGGGTTATCGTTATGTCAACGAGCCGATAATGTCGTGGACTCGTGTCACGAGTTACGTCAACGTCAGCTGGGCCGTGGGCTGCGGTTGGACGAAAGGCCCGTCGCGCCAGAAAAAGAATGCTAGTTATACTTATCTAAAGAAATGACAATTAATCAGGTATTTTGGAATTTAAAAAGTCCTTGATATTATTGTAATGGTATCAGTAGGCGAAATTCTGTTTGATGTAGAGCAGATAAGGCGTTAACAGAAAGCACTTGGTTTTTATCAGGCGCTACGCTAAGACCTTTCTATATCAGTGGACGTGATAGACTTATCTGACGGATTATCATAAATAAATGGCGACTTGCTGGTCATTTCTTGGATTCTGCCTGCATAAAGACATCAGGCTCTATCATGAGTGTTCTTGAGATTTGATGGTTGACCTTTTTCATTTACAAAGTTTTGCTTTTACTACTTTTGAACAAAAAAATGCAAACCATGTCATCTACCATGGAACTTTCCGTATCTCTTCCAATCGCAACCCACCTTCGTATGAATGACGTACGGTGACAAAAATACAAGATAACACAACGGTTATCGTTACATCACGCTCAGCTGTTAAACTAGTTCGGCGCAGCATTCCTGAGGGAACGCCAGCGCCGGCGCAGCGAGCCATCGACCACATAAAAAGATAATTACTACACTGTTGCATAACTAACCATTCTTATTTTCTGCAGTAGCTAAGTTTTAATTACTGTTTGATGTTATGGCTTTGTGAAGTATGAATCCCAGTTTAAGAAATGTTTTGCCTAAAGTTGGAGTTTCTAAGCGATTTGACGTGACTATTCAAGTTGACTTGCAATGTAATAACTTCTAACGCCTTGAGATGATGTAACTGTGAGTGTGACGACAGTCAAAATATTTGACAAAGGCGTCCATTTCGGAACGTGGTTATGACGCGTGTTATGGTCAACAATTCCAATAACGAGGAGGACCATACGTGGTAGACCATTTGGAACGATTAGACGTAACGTGACATTATCAATGGACAATCTGTGGGAAAGTATTTTATTGCGGTGCCTGGCATTTGAATGGATGATCGCCATCAGCTATTCAAAAAACATTACTGAGCACTATTATGTATGCAGTTTAAATCGATAATTTTATTTAGCATCGATCGTGAAATAAATAATTCATTTAACGAATCCAATACTCGTGTTTCTATTCGCGAATGAAAGACGATTCTATTGAGATTGTATTGTTTAAACCTTGATTTTTCTATTCAACACAAGATCCAACATGATTACAAATTAATTGAATTGTCTTTAGCAGCAAACTTTTTAGTTAACCTTTTCATTCGGACAGAAGGACCAACTTGAAAATGGCCACATATCCTAAAAGCACACTAGGCAGTTTTCTTGTAATAATTAACCACGGCTGCGCATTGACCAATAATAGTTCACAGTTGTCAAATAATAGTTCATGTCATTATGTCAGCTACAGTGTGTGTATCGCTCATTACACGATTAGCTATACTGACAGACTCTACAGCGTGAACGATAAATTATTTTCGCATGTCAGCTAAAAGTTAGCAGCAAGCAATTTGAAGGTAAATCAAGGGGAGGCCTTTGCCCAGTAAAAGAGAGTTATAGACAAACATCAACCAAGAATGAACTCCGTGTCCCTTACCAACCACAACAAGACTTGGATGATGTAATTTTGTCTGGATGGCAACAGCGTCACTCACTGGAGCGAAAGAGCCACTACGGTCACTAACCCCTGGCTTAATTTGGACACAAACTTCCTCAGAGGAGACATGTGTCCAGCTGTGGTCTATGGGTAGATAGACTGAGAGGTCAGAGTCTTGTGTCCAGTACATAGTAGTAGCCCTGAGCAGATAGCACGAGCGTACTGTATGATATGTTGTTTATATTTGTCGGAGTCATGTCAGTAGGTGGGAGTCAGTTGGCGCCGCTCCGTACACACTCTAATGTAATTTGGGAACACTCAATGCTCGTCTATTATTGTCACTAGCGTGTTATAATAATGTTGTTTACGACACCATTTCGCTGACTTTATGATTAAATTGCTTCTTTAGTTGTGTTTGTTTTAGATTGTATGATGCACGCTGCCGAATTATTGACCACGTTCTAAATGGTGTAATACTACAGTATTTGTGATGAACAATTTGTCCTTTATCGTAAATGTACATTTTATATTAATAATAGTGTACGAATAAGATTCGAGTTGAAGTGACCATGAACGTGTATGTGTAACATGTAGCTTGTTGTCGAGCCAAGGAAATGAGGATTGGTTTGACAACAAGTTGAGACAAGTCCGTACGATGACCAACATGTTGGACAAATTTAGGCTACCGGACAGACGTTAACGGAAGAAGTAGATAATAAGACACTAATTGATATAAATTGTACAAAAGCTTTTGACCTTGTTGTTTAAACTTAGATTTACTTGAAATATTCTAGGTTGATGACAATTAGACACGGAAGTGTGAAATAAAATGACCTCATGCGAACACATTACATCATGAATGGATAATTCATAACCATGATAATGGCAATGTGCACTACACTCTGACATCATAGCTAGGATTCCAAGTTTTGTCATCGACCTGACACCACACTTCAATATTGAGAAACTGTTCCGTAAACTCAATTTGAAATGACTAATATGTTTTGTAAAAGAGATTCCGATATCCTTATTTACAGAATAAAACAATTTTATTTTAGTGGTAGCTTTATAAACTCCTAAGCTTGCTGTTTCGCATTCGATTCAATTTTAATGTCCTAATCAAGATATTCTTGACGCCTCTTCGTTACAGTTCGTTAACTGATTAGATAGGTTGAGCGAACCTCGTTGTATTTATAGTGTTCTGTACTGACGTCGGGAAAACAAAGAAATAAATGATCTCGGAGCCCCTCTGTCTTGGCAAGCGTCGAGACGCTCCGAAACATTAAATTGATTACAAAACCAAAGCAGGAGTCTAGATTCTAGGCATTTCAACCGTTTATTTTGGTGAATAGTTCTTGCTTTTGTTGGTATTAATAGATGTAGCACGAAAGAAGAAAAGTTGTAGATTATTAAATTGAAGCACGTTTTTTTTTTGCAGTATGAAACTGGTGGGTTATCTTACAAAGATCGACTTTAGCTTGACAGGTTTGTAATAAGCTCGATGTTTTAAAATATTTAAAACGACAACTAACCTAGAAAAGACGGAACGTAAATAAATATATAAAAATAAAAACGAATGAAAATAAATTTCTATTATAAGACGTGGAATGCTGAGCTGATAAATTGCACCAAACTATTTCGTGTTGTTTTATTTGCTCTACATTTTAATAAAGTGAATGCCAAAACTGTAATCAAAACAAGCAGCATCAGGTATGATGATAGGTTGATAAAATACCGGTATGCGTAATTTAGAAAGTCCCTGGAATCGCGCCAACGTGATCCGGAAACTTATAGGCGTAACGGCTGTTTGTATTGAAAACTTTTCTACATTCCGTTCTAAATATATGAGTGACGATACTGATAGTCGTTTGACGGTGACGTGCGCTGACGCAGCACTGCCCACGTCAGCACTACTGAATCACGCGCCCGCGCCGCCGCCTCCCGCGCTCAACGCCGTGTGCCCGTCGACATTAACCCATAATGTGCTTCCTTCTTTACAGTATATTCTAGAAAACTGCGATAACATGATCTATTTAGGAAAGGATGACTCCAAAAGAACTACAGCCGTTTTCAGAAACTAGGTTACATCTTACCAAAAAAGACTTCTAGATATCTTCTTCTTTTCGAGTCGATGGTTTTATATATTGTGTTAAATAAGGTGAGCTTAGTAGGTGGCCAAGCCAATTGCGGTATCAGTGGGGTTAGTCAAACTCCTTAGAAATGCAGGTGTATGGACACTTTAGATATTCCAATAGATGGGGCATGATTTTTCCAAGAGCACTTCATTTGCACTGGGTATCAGTGTCTGGAAGTAGAGCACATCGTGGTAGTACCACGAGGTCTGTTACCGTTGGTTAGCGGTCTCTTAAGAAATAAAATAAATAGAATCAGCAAAACCTAGGGTATCCAAATCATCTTAGAGATTAGGTCCACGCCATATTCCGACAAGAAGGTAACAAGAGTAGTAGAAGTTACGTAGTGGCTTTAAATTGACTTGATTGACTTGTAATACTAGATTTCATTTTCAAAATAAATGAAATTCCCCATCCTACCGGGTCAATGTAACCTACTTAGAACATTCCTTAATTCTAAATTAGACACACAGAAAGTTGGCGTACAAAATGTATTTTTACATTCAACAAATAACACTGATAATGTAGCACACATACATTGTCAAACTTGTTTGCAATTTGAATCCAAACTGCGCACTTTCAGCGTGTGCGGGGTGATATTGCGTAAAAACGAAACGCTTTGTCGTCGCCAACACGGTGTGGACGCTATTATGGAGTGTTACAATAACGCATTCGTTTTGGCAGATGGTAATATCAAATCTTTCATTATATCTATGCTCAATTGCCAGGCTCAAATAATTCAAAACTATTTTTAATTACTTGTTAGTTCCACAACTGAATTCATATCTGATTAAAATGTATTCTGTGCGGCCTTTCAATATTTAGGGATTATAAAGTATAAGCATTTGATATTTGACATGAAGTTAATAGGAAATCAGTGTCAAATTGCAAATAATAGTTAGTAGTAGTAGAAAAGTTAGAGAACTAAATTTAGATTCCAGAAAAACTGATGGTAGCCAATAGGCTTATAGAAAACTCTTAATGCTCTATGCTAGAGATTTACAGCCAACTTTCAACTTTCTCGTTACTTAGTGCGCCTATAAATAAAATATTATCAATATATGCATTTCAATATCAACTTTAAAGTATAAATAATGCTTTTTTTTGTATGCGATGCATCATCTCGTAGATCCGAGAGTTGCAATGAAGAACAAACAATATGTATGTTTCATACGTCTATTCTAGTGCATTAAATGCAACATAATCAGTTTGATATGTGGCCTAGCTGCCAACACATGAATTAGCCAGTGAGTGTTTGTGCTCAAACCAGTTGATTATAAATAATTAGTATAATTTATGTATCCAACTGTATTCCGAGAATTAATTGTTAGGTTAATGTTGTTTATCGTGCGTCATTAAAAAATGTACACTGTCTTCTAAGGACAAAATTCGGTTTTGTTTGAAAGTTACTATTAACACGTTAACTAGTGACAATTGTTTTTTGGTTGTTCGCTGTTTATCCTGGGGGGTTGTCAGCTGCTTAACCGGATTTGTTTGTGGCTACATCAATCATTTAAAGCCACCAGCCGGGGGTTAAAACTAACTTGTGACACTTTAAAAACAAGAGTAATCTAAGTCTGTTGGGGCACTAGAAAAGTGAAGAGACAAATTTGAAAAAAATTGGGTTAACTTCAATGAAAACCAGTGTAAGAAATCATAACCCTCCTATGGTTTTCCCGTAGTCGAGTAAAAACTACTCAAACTTAAACCCTTTTTCCATTTTGGAGGGGTCTCCAAACGAATAGTGGGAAAATAAAAACCAATGTTGAGTTTAGCCAGGTAGTCAGATCATTCGCACACAAAACACAATCTAAGTACGTCTAGTTAGTAACTCATCAGTAGGCACTGAACAAATTCCAAGGCCTCGTGCGAAGCCATCAAACATATTTTGCAGAATAGGTAAAAAGGAAAAACGCTGCGAAACATGTTGTAAGTTGCTCGCATACCTGCCTACTATAAAATTCAAGTGTGTTTTCCTAATTCATACAGGTATGTCAATATTATTTATACTGGTGATGGTAATTTTATATACCGAATACTATAACAACTATAAGTATAAGAAAAAAAGATTTGACAAATACTGAATTCCTGTTACACGAACCAATTTTGGAGGACCAGAAGCCAAAATTTCCATGAAATAGAAGAAAGTTTATTAATTATTACTTATAAATTATTTATTTTCGTGGTATCTGAATATAAAATAGTGTTTTAAATAAAATAAAGCTTCCAAATGTCAAATCATAGGACAAGTTTTTATTTTAAACACCAATTCTAAACCGACGCCAAAAATATTATGATGCATTAGATATTCAATGTTATTAACTCTACATTCATTTCTGTATGCCAACAGTGCGAGACACGTTCTAACGTGCAAGAGGCAAACGTTGGCCAAAGGCATCACAACCGGCTATGTGAGTCATCGTCGGGGGACCAGCCGCGACACCGCCAACCCTTCTACGGACAATATTGCACTCCATCGAAACACTTTTATTCACTGTTGCCATGTTCAATTCGAAATCCTTTTTACTTTAGTTTTATTTGTGGTTATGCGAAAAAGGGCTAACAGAATTAATGTAAGCTCTGGATAGCGTCGTTTATGTGTAGAGTCTTTGTTAAATGCATATATGCTTGGTTATATAGAAATTCAAATATTTTGAAAGTAATCTAATATAATATAATCACGAAAAGTACCTGAAAGTGTTTGTTAAGTTTTGTTAATAAACGAAGGACACCAGAATTTCTTTGTTCTGGACAGATGAGTAATTGTTTTGCATTATGCGCCCGCGACAGGTCCCGACTTGAAGCTCGGAGGCAATCGGCCTCCTCCACGGGGACCTCGCGATAACCTCTGATGATTTATAAAAGTTATAGCTTTTTGTTGCTTGCCCAGAAATAACCCGCCCATATGTTTGCGGCATTCAACAAATTATAGACCTTTTTAAGTGACATGAAGATGATTTATTATGGTTTCTTATTTATATTGGTTTTTACATTACCTATTATTTTAGTTTCGGGGTTTAGAGTAATTTTTTCTTTGTGATGTTTTTTGTACATCATCACCTATTTTGTTCAATAAGGATCTTTTATTTGTTAATTGGATCAGAGGGCAGCAGTATTGATGGCTTAATTTTGGAGATTTAGGTGACTTTTCATCACATATTTCAATATCGTTGTTTCAAAGTAATTAAGATTTGCAAATGGATCCTAGAGGAAAATTCTTTAATTGGTAATTTATATCTGTTTCCATATTCGGAATTAGTCCATAAATTGGCGTTATCAGTGACAATGTCGCAAAGTTCAGCGCTCGGATCGCGGCGCGGGCGCAATCGCGCTTGTGACGTCACGTGTATGATAGGTGCTTTATCGTTCACATGTTACACGCTCGATTGTTTCTGTGGAAAACTCATAGTTTTCGCCCGAAGGTCTTCAACTGTTCATATTGCATTTATTATAAGTACTTAGCTCTCAACCACAGCAAGATGTTGCACGATTTCCATGACCGATGTCGATCTATTTGATGCTGCGTTGGCAAATATTGCTTTATCAACCATAATAAGTTGTATTGAAACTACTTAAATGATTTCTTTGTTGCATGGACAAATAATTCTTAAGTAGGCATAATTTACTTGCCACTTAAGTCTTTTGAAGCAAGTTCATCATAGGCGACCTCAGCTATAGAGCGTCAATAAAATACCTAACTCATATGAGAGTCAAATTTCTTTCCACGATTCGTGGTCAAGCATACATATGTGAGTCAAATTACATTCATCGATAAACAGTCAGTGTTCGGCATCGTAAATAAAATAAACCGATAGAATTATGTATGACGGAAGACTCGCTTACGTCAGAGGAAGCGCTTCTTTTAGTGGTTCCAGTAGGCGAGAGAGGCAGATAAAAAGAGAAGCGGAAATGCTCATCGGTCTGTCAATGCGGCGACAATGTCGTGCTATTTGTGTTAAACGAGCGATTTATTTCAGTCGGTCGCGGCGTGAACGTCCGCGGCGGAATTTCGGCCGCGAGGAATCTGATTCCGTTAGCTTGCAGCGACCGCGAGGCCGAGAGCCACCGGCTCCGGCGCGGAGACGGCGGCTGTGCTTGCTGATAGGCTTAGATACCTGTTGCCAGGCGGCGCAGCGGCGGAGGCGCGAGGTGGCGCGGCCGCTGCAGCGAGCGACGCCACCGCCGCCGGCGCGCCGACACCCCCTCTATGACAATGCCACTATTCGTGCACGAGGAAAATTCGAGATGCGGCTGACTCATCACCTCGTTCATCGACGCCGCCACGCTGCTCGTCTCGCTACATACACTTTCCATTCCACAAAATTGGTGCTTATTTCGAAATTTTACTACCATTTTGCTAAACATCATTCTGACGTCAGATTTGCAGGTGTAAAATATTTTTTGCTTCTTACCTAAGGGGGGGAGGGGGGTTCAGCATCCACACGGGTCATGTCGGCACAAGCAAGGCGATCCGGCCGGTGTTCACTCACTGCATTGTGCACAGTAATATCCGATCGTAAATCACACTAAAACGACAGCGAAAAGGAGCTCGCGTGCCTGGTTGCGCGCGCGCACGAACGTCGTCCAACCTTGCGCGCGCTCACGGAACTGACTGCGCCGGCGCTCCATTTGGGTCACTGTCATACGGTGGTGGGTGGTGGGGGACACACGTTCGCCAGTTCGCCTCTGAAAAATTAGCGTCTCGCGAATATGTTTCATCGACGCGGGCGTTTTCTCTTCGAGTTGTGCACCAATCGCTCGCGGTGGTGCCGCCACTAGCCGCTCACTCTTTTCGGCGCGCAACTTTGTGAACTTGCGACTTCATCGTCCGAATATCTATCTATAACTGATGAATGTCCCCACACCTGAGGACTGACTCTCGTTTGCCACAACCACTGGTCATTGCGTCTGTTGTAAAAATTTAATTGAATTTTTGTATCACATCGCCTCTACGGCCGCCGGAGCCGCTTTCTATGACATTTAACGGTGTTAACTCGTAAAGCTAAAACTTAATTTTATTTCCATTCTTGGCGGCAATTACTCTCGGGTAGGCCTGTTAAGTATAAACATTTTCTACATTAATTAAAGCGAACAATTAAAATAAAAGAATGAAATCTTTTGGAATGTCGACTTGGAGAGTTTTAATGTTACTACGTCAACGAATTTGGTTCTTACAGAGTTGAAAAAATATTATTATGCCTCATTTTGTTCACCACACATTACTAATTACAGAAAATGTAGCATATAAACTTACAATGTTTAGTGTTAAATGGCCGTTCCTATAAGTACAAGGCGATTTCTAATAGCCATCCTTTGGATAAACTAAAAGAACGAACAAATACCTAATTAGGTGGCGCATGTTGGGCGGCCTATCTGGGCTAAACTTCACAGTAGAGATAGACTTCCTTCACTGTTTAAAACCCAAGCCAATTCGTTGTATTATTTTTATCCTACTGTTCTTTATTCCTTTAACACCAATAAAACTTTTAAAATTGTTCGGGATATCAAAATCAAATTCTAAAACATCTTACGACCTCTTATAATGAATGAGATAACCATAACCGAACTGGTTGTGGAAAGAATAATTGTCCATTCTCATTCATAAATCTGGCGCCAAAGCGTCTGCGTTGTCTATGGCCGTCGAAGTCGCTGGCTGGAGAAAGTAACTGACCAAGCACTCAATCAAAATGAGGTACCTACCTACACGCTTCGAATGGAGACCTATCGATAAAGATACCATTCGATTTCGATATGTGTCTTTCCTTTGGAAGCGTATTTTATATCACATTAATAACAAAATAATTATGCAGTATGACTAACTGGGAATCAACCTATCCCTAAACGCCATTACGCCAGTTATAGTCATTTATTCATGAACAAGTAGCTTGTATCTGAACTTACATGCAAAAATTACATAATTACACACTAAAATACATTTGAGTTTCATAATTTCATCAACCATTTAACAATAATACATTTTTCATTTCTTCTATAGTTCGACATTTGAATTAAACAATATGGACAATACCTTAAAATTTAAAATAATAACAATAAAATAATTCATAAAAGACAAATTAACATAGATTAGAGTAAATTAAAAAATAATATTATTATGATTACGATTCAATAAAATTACAGTTCTTCTACAGCAAATAGACACTTTCAATAGGATTTTTTTAGATTAATTTTGAAAAACGCGAAGACTATTTAAAATGTCTTCCCTTATAACATGTTTTCATTTGTTCAGTTTCTTTAGTTGTAAGTCTTTCAAGTTCTGATAAATAAATTCAATTAAATTAAGTAAGTTACTAAACTACAAGTGAACTCACTAAACAAGTGTTTAGTGAGTTCTCAAAATAGTTGACAAAACTGAGAATTAAAACGTGACCTGAACAGAAATGTTGAACCTTTCATTGACTGAAATAAGTATTCTTCTGAAAAAAATTTGTTACGCGATGAATAGACCTTTTTCTTCTTCAGTAGACAATTATAGCTCCTAAATACCAAACACTAAGTTTTAACAACATAAATGGCGTTGGTGTAAACCAATTTGGAGATATTAAAAACACATAGGTATATGAAAAAAAAATGTTTCACATTGATTAAATTATGGATAAATGTATAACTTCTATTTTACAATAATAAAATCAGAGCCTTTTCCGCTGATATGTTTCAAATATTATTTTTAATACTTATTAATCATTAACGAGAAAGCCCAATCATACTTTTGACTCGCATTTTTAGGGTTCCGCACCTCAAAAGGGAAAAGCGGAACCCTTATAGGATCACTTTGTTGTCCGTCCGTCCGTCCGTCCGTCCGTCCGTCTGTCTGTCAAGACCCTTTTTCTCAGGAACGCGTGGAGATATCAAACTGAAATTTATATCAAATACTCAAGACTATTGTCCCTTAGAGCTGTGAAAAAATCAATCTTCTAAACTAACGTAATCAAAAGATATAGCCGTTTATGCCGCAAATTTTCGAAACTCGCAAGGGAATCAAAACCTAAAGGGTACTTCCAGTCGATCTAGAATTTCGAAATTTGGTACGAAGCAACGTCTTATAGCACAAATAAAGGAAAAATTGCGAAAACCGTAAATTGTTAGTTACATCATATAATAAACAGAACAAAACACAGACAGAAATAAAACCAAGCCAAGAAACAGAACAGAACTACGACTCGATTGTCTTGATGGGTGAACTTTTACTTATATACCTACAGGTTTGTACGGAACCCTCGGTGCGCGAGTCCGACTCGCACTTGGCCGGATTTTTACTAGCAATTTGAATGAATATAAACAAGGACTTGCAGACAGCGTTTTAAACTCTTGGCCATCTAAGTAAAAGAATTCAATAATAAGAAACAGTTTAACTGAGATCAAATTTTATTGGAGTTTAATTAAAGTGAAACCAGATTGTCGCTTAAGTTAAGTGATGTTTGGTTAATTTACATTAGTAATGAAGGCTCGCCCATTGATGCGGTGGCATAACAAATGACTGCACGACTCCGAGCACACGCCCAGGCCATCATAAGGCTTAGTACCTGCTCCTACCACATTCCGGTTTGATGTAACAGGGCTGACCCACGCGAAGTCTGGATATGTCAATGTCAAATGAATTAAAGAAAAAATTTACAAAGAGAACCAAATTTTTGACACATTATATGATATTGGTTCTTCTGCCGTTTCTGAATAAAATTATTTTGAATAAATAAGGATAATAGTCAGGATACGAGTATCAATTTAATTTACAAAAATTTACGTATCTAAGTTTTGCAGAGACAAATGCAACGGTACCAAACATTTTTTTGATGCATTGGTCCTTTTATCATTTCTGCTTAAAATTAGCCTAAATTAATTGCAATGCAGTTGCAACTAATTGTAGTACAAGTTAGCATACGACTTCAAATATTTATTGATTTTGCTGAAGGTACTTATATTCAGTTTTAACACAAAAGAATTACAAACTCTTTGCTAGCAATTCTTTGGCCCTGGCAGCCAGTACCAAAAAAGTAAAAGTATGGTATAAAAAAAGGAAGAGATATGATAATGAAGAACGCAGCTTTAAAGAAGCTAGAAAAACAGCCAAACAGTTATACAGTATTTTGTGTACGTGCCGAAGACCTACTTACTGACTTTACCAAAAGCTCATGTTTAAAGTCTAGAAAAGACAATGTCACGCAAGCATCAGCCCTAGGATGGTCAGTCATTGCACGTTGACCACATTCTCTAGTATGACACCATCTCATCAAAAACTACTGATTACCTATACGTGTGACTTTAATTTTAAAACGATTTAATGTGAACGCGCTCATTGAATTATTTATCTAAGGTTAAAACCACGCTCGTGTTGAGATTACAGATTTTTTAAGTGCTAATTTATAATGCGAGTATGATTAAGTGTATTTTATGTTTTTGAACTGATTAATTTACTTGTAGGAAAACGATTCTTAAGAGAAAAGCAGCAGGATATCCTGTGAAATTTCAGGCCATTTTCAGGGCCAGCCAATTGCAAAAAAAAAAACACAATAAAATAGACATTTTGCGGCCTACCTTAGTACATCCACGCATCCGTTTAAAGCTTACGCTAATCATTATTTAATTTTAATCAAGTTTTGTAAATAAGGGGATATATGCTAAAACGAATTAATTTAATTATAATCTTAATTAGAATTCAGATACTTAGAATGCACATACCAATGAATAATTAATCAATTGATTACGTGTCGGTATTCGACACAAAAAATGTTTTAAGATAACATCACGATGTTTTAATTTCTCAGTCTTTATCTTATTTACATGGCTAGAATACCGATGAGTTCTTATTTATTTTCTTTAGAAACTGTTCTCACGTCTATGTAGTTTTATTTTGATGCTAGGAGAAACTTCATAGATGATTCGACATAATGTCATATAAAAATAATATTGTAATAACAAACAAACAAAAAATGTTACAATTGTGCTACGTCGTAGCGCTACGAAAAACGCGTAGACCTAAAAATATTTCTAAAAACATTTATAACACGTTGCGTTTTAATATATGGCAAGTTAGGCGTTGATATAATTATTGTCTTGCTGGTTTACGTAGAACACAGTAATTGCTTTATTGATATTTCAGGGCAATGCATGAAATTCCTGTGTAGCAACTGTAGAATCTGCGTAGCAGCTACGTAGTTTATTATAAGGATCAGTTACTGTCAAGACATTCGTCTTGCATGTTTCAGGTTTGTTGAATGTTTTGGAATAGGTTAAGCCTAAGAAATTATATGCTTATATTTTTCCTAACGAATTTGATGTCTGCGTAGTGGGACTTTTTTTCGTCAAAATCCATTTTTTACTTTATCTTATTGTTTTCGAAATATTGTACATATCTTTAAGTCTATTTTTTAGCTATCCCGTATTTAAAATTCTTTTGGCATTGATTTGTGAGTTTCAACGCTAAGAATCAAATGTCCGTCATACACCAAAACGTTGGTGAAACAAAGTTCTGCCACGTTCAAACTATTCATGGAAAACGTTAAGCACCATATCTTAACTTTCTCATTTCATCAATGTAATTACCACAGTATTGCTAATAATAAGCTGCCTACAATATGGATGAATCATGGGGGCCTAAAGTAGGTTTTGGTTAAGCAGAATTGAATTTCCAATCAGCGACTATTTATCATGGTAACCGGTTACAGACTCATCGAAAATATTTACTTTTGCGTCAATCCGGTTTCACACAGTAACAAAACAATCCTGCAGACGATGTCTATTTATTTTATTTATTACTGGCTGATCCGACAGACATTGTCCTGTTCAAATCTATCTTTTTACGAAAATTACGTGGACGGAGGAGTATGAAATTTGGCGCTGTTAAAGTTTATATGGAAAAGGAATGCAGAAAGCATTTTTTTTTATGATTGTTTATTAAAATTTAAATGGTTTGTGGTCCGAATTTCGACCACTAGGTGACTACTAGTTTCAATTATACTAAGGGACCATACTATCGGGATAAAAGTACAGTTTGTGTTAATCCAGGTTGTTCACAATCTGCGTCACAATTTCATACAAATCTGTTCTCAGCTATTTTGACGTGCTATATATTGCCCATAGTAAGAAGCAGGATTAAGTATAATGTATAATTCTCAACCATCATTTCCATTCAGCACAGCACATTTTGGCGTTGGATGGTACAAAATGTATTTACCAGGATTTAAACAAAAATACCACGAATAACCAAGGATTTCCTGAACTGCGAAAATATAAGGATTTTTAATCAGAGATTTTCTTTTAATCTATATAAGATTGGGGACTTTTTCCTAGGTGACAAGATCAGCTTACAATTAGTCTAATTTTGTCTTTTATTATCGTTATGACGGCTAAATGTCAAGAAACAAAATTAACCTCTGCGTTAGTTACAACATACTGGGATCACTAAACGTGGCGATAATGGTGATCATCACAATCGGCATAGAAACATGATGTAAATGGTGTACGAAACTACGACAACGAGAACTTGTCAGACATGGATGTCTTGTCAGTAGCAACCCATGCATGTCATCAGCTTTTTTATGACTTTCTCTTATACAAGTGATAACGTAAATTTCTCGTTTTACGTGGTGAAATGAAATGCTTATGAAAGTAGATCTTTACATGTCAATGTTTTGTTGGTGAATATTTTAAAAACTAGATGGCATATCCTAAATGACTGATCTCTGAGAAGAAAAGCCGAAATGAACTCAGAAGTCATGGTCTCTGGTATAGTCCAAACGTTATATTACTAGAATTTATGTGAATCAAACAATGCAGGAACACGTCTGGAAGCACCTTTTGAACAAAGAGCCATTGCAATTTTAAGCTGCCCCAACGTGTAGCTCAACCCTATTTTAGGGAGCTCAACAATCCGTCAGAAGACGCTGCTAGATCTGCACGACATTTGCGTAAGCCATATACAAAATACTCAAAACAGCCTGACAGCTAGCTTGCATATTACGCGCATTCAGTCAATTTTCTCTTTGAATATCATTAAAAATATTATCATAATGATAATTTCCATATGTTATGTCACGAAAATCAGAGGGATAATTTCGTAATACACCCTCAGTAGGAATCGCTTTCATTTTGTCACTTGCACAACATCTATGGCGTTGTTTACTCTCGTAGCCGCTACGAGAAAACTGAATCAGCCTGGATAATAATGTGTGTACTTTATATGGATAGGACCTTTGACCGTCATTAATTACAGGGCTCATTTAACCATCGCAATGTACTGGGCAGTAGTAGTGGTTATGACGTTACATTTTTTTTTATGAATTCCTGAAGGCTTTTGATTGATAAACATGTATTCTTGGTTATCATTACAAATCTTGTATCAAAAATTAGAATCGTCAGAATATTAGAAGTCTTACAAAATAGAACGTATTAAACGTACAAATTTCATTTGAGTAACCACCAATACAATTTAAACAATTAGTAGCAAACAATATCATGAAAAGCCGACTTTTCCAGAATTGCGAAAAATATAAAACACTGAAATGTTTTCTCCCACAGTCTGATCTCTGAACTCAATACTTTAAGATGAACTTCAATCGTTTAAAAACGTTTCTTCACGATATGAAAGTTCTAAACAGCACGTGATACACAGCGAGAGGTGAGCGTATATCGGCGTCCATCGCAGACATAACTGAAACTCTAGCGGTACTCAATTTATTACACGTCTCATATCGCTAACAACGTTCTCTTGCTTCAAACATCGTGAACAATCCGATACTTATCTCTTTAATAACGAGAGCGAATTCTCTATTATTAAAGTGATTAACTTGGAATTTTTATTTTGTAACTCATATGGCTTCAACAGACCGGGGATGCATGGCACAAAAGGGAGAAAGCCTTCAGTCAGCAGTGGGTATAACAAGGCTGACTATGATGATGACCATGATGAGGTTATATGAGAGGGTAGGGTTTGTTGATATACCGGGTTGTGTTAAAGAAGTATATTAAAATCTTCGTATCGGCAAGCGTAGTGTGGGACGCCCCCCAGCTGGATGGACCGACGACCTCAAAAAGGTGGCTGGGACAGACTGGATGCGGAAGGCGGAGGATAGGGTGTTGTGGCGCAGCGTGGGAGAGGCCTATGTCCAGCAGTGGACTGCGATAGGCTGATTTGATTGATTTGTTTAAAATCTTTGACCGAGCAGTCTACAATTGGACATTTAGGTAAGTGCGTTCCATCTCCAAATGTAGAGCTGCTCGACAGCTAATAATATTCTACTATATTTGGTTATGGCAGTTCATTTTCCTTGTATTTGGAATTTATGCTGTATGTGACTTCCTTGGCGGTCTTCCTCATAGTTAAAACTCATGTATGATTTGATGGACTTGTCACCAAATGTAGCCAAGTAGTTTTTGGTTTAATTTTACTACCTTAAGAACATATAAAGTATAGTATGATTCAATCGCTAAAATATGTAGATGGGAAGGTACTGATTTGAAAGTCAAAGTGTAATCTTGATGCCAAGATTACTGCGATGACTGACTTATATTTATGTGCATTGATTTGGTTTCCTGCCTTTGACAGACGAGAAAGATCACAGAAGGAAAATATAACAATTAATAAAATAACGAAGCGACTGCTTGGGGAGCTATCTTGATAATAAAACGCACTTAAATTCATATACATAATGTAAGTACTGCTATCTCGGTAAGACAGGTTTCACCACGTGTTTCGAAAATCAGGCATTTTACGCACATTCTATGCTTAAATAAAAACTAATCGCTTACTTAAGTAACTACAGCGAAGATAAGATTAAGCCTAGGTAATAAAAAACTTATAACAACAACTTACTTGAACAAAGAGAGCTCACTAAAACTCTTGCGCATCAATGTTCCAAAGAGGCAGAATGAACAGTTCTAAGAGCTTGACTTCACAGTTCTCAATAGAACACGCGTGAACAGATAAGAAAAAAAAAACTCCAGACAAATATAAGTATCACGACTCACGATATTATGATGAATGCTTGTTCGGTGGAGCAAGTCATTGACGTGACTACACCAGTGTTTGGCAACACATTAAGAATGACGCGGACATGACCTGATTGAAAAAAAAAGCGCGGCAAAATCATGGCTGGCTGGGCGGGGCGCGGGGCGGGACAGGGCGTAGCGCCCTTGGCACCGCCCCCTGAGTCACCGGCATCGGGTGCGCCCGCGCAACAAACAAACGATACTCGCTACGAACAACATTATAGCAGCAGCGAAATAGATCAACACTTCTCTTCGCTTGTTCACTTGTTATCTTGAATATTTTATGGGATTAACATCGGAGAGCGTATCTTTGTTGTGTATGTTTATTTGTTTTGCTTTCTAAAGGATGCCCTAATCTTATCGAGCAGAATTGGTATAATTTAAGGAAAATACAACGTGACGTCCAACAAATTTTTGTTAGACGTCATTCTTTAGGATACCTACGTCCTGGATTGATAAAGAACTGGTCAACTACATAGAATTAGTGTAATCTAATGCTAAGTAGACTTATCATAGATACCCTGATACTTTGAGGCATATTTTAATATTGATGTTATTGTACCAGTTCCTTGTATGCTTGATGAAAACTCATTTTATATAATTTACGACGTTAACGTATCTGGCTCACTGCTCAACAAAACCAGGAGCCCACCAAAATATGCGACAAAGTGGACAGAGCCAAATAAAATAATCTTTTGGTGTACAATCAATATATCGGCGTACCTATGACTCACACCTGCCCACAAATCTGGTTTCACAGCATCCGTGTGTTGTTTTTTATATTTCCGACCGTGACATTATTTCGTTTATCGATGTTCATTGACCATTCAGTATTGAGGTCTGAGAACTGTAGTAAGAGAAAACAGCAATGGACTATAAAGATTGCGTCGGTATTTGTGTAACAGTGAAGTGGTGAATGATCGTATGATTACAAGGTGTCACGTAAGAACTACGAATATTTCAAAGGAGGATCTAATTTTGACTGTGTGGCCTTGTTTAGATGCTGGTCATAAGTTTTTGAAGTAACAAAACATAACTTCAAGCCTGAAATAACATAATATCACGCCTTATTTCCCCGAAAGGCTGGGCAGAGGCGTACCTAGAGCAACCTACAACCACACTTCGTCAGTTATATCTAAGACCCCTATATTAGGGGGCCTATTCCCACCCTCAGGAACAAATCCAGACTTCGGGTTGCTATTGAGAATTTCCAGATTCGAAAAATCCAATAACACTTTCACTAAAATTCACTGCCACGTTGAAGTCAGTTTTTGACGTATTTTTTCTGATAGTGGCTCAGTTTATTCAGAGTGATTTGATAAATTGAGTTAAAGGTGATATTGATAAACGTTACTGAGCAAGTGCTTAGGCTTGCAAAAGTTCCTTTCTTTCAGTTTGTGTTTCGTTCTCACTTATGCTTTGACAGTTTTGCAACAGAGACAGGAATGATGCTCAGCTAATGTAAATATTAAGTGTCGTTAATTTATCTTGGCTTTAGATAAAAATACCCAAACGACGTTTATCGATTTCGGACAAGCACGAACATTGAATAGGATAATTTTCATAGAAATCTGTAAACGTCTGAATGGTCTGATTTCGGCTCTACAGTCCTGCACCCTAATTGCGTAACACACTATCATTTTGACGGATATTGCTAATACATTGCTAATATATTCGAAAAATTTGTCTGCTCTACAACGTAAATAGCGCAATTAATCTTGTTCAACTGTCAAATTGAAAGCCATTTCTACTGATAGTGTATTACGCTATTACCGCCCTGATAAACTACTAAGTTTGAATACGTATTGTAAAATTAAAATAATGTAATAATATAGACATTTTATAATATTATTTTAATTTTTTTTTTTACCTAGAAAGCTATCACAATAAAATCAAAATCAAGCAAAATGGTCAACACAATATCAAAGTGCACGTTGAAATCTTTTATTAGAGACAATGATGGCTACGATATTATCTGAATAAAAATGTGGAAATTATTTTTACATTTTATTTACATTAAAACAATTTTACAGGAAAGATTAGATTAATATTTGAAAATGGATGACCCAGCTATGAAAATGTGGTGAGATATAATGTTAAAAATACAGATGAACATGTTGCCTTATTTTTGTTGAGGAATAATTGCGTAACACACATACAGTAGGAATGCCTTACATTTTGACAGTTCAACAGCATACATTGCGTTATTAACATTGTAGAGCAAATTTTTTAAGAGCTTATGAAGCAATGGATTAGCAATATCTTTCAAAATAATTCAGATTCTGATTCATAGTGTGTTACAAAAGAAGGGTGGTGAACAGCGTATGTTTACTCTTTCGTCAGATACTTTTTGATTTAATGACTGTCCTGTTAGTCTAGTGGTTAGTGACCCTGACTGCTAAGACTGAGGTCGTGGGTTTGATTCCCACCCAGGACAAATCTTTGAGTGATGAGCACAATAATTTGTTCTGTGTCTGGGTGTAATTAATCTGTAATATATAAGTATACTTATCAGTTGTCTGGTTGCCGTAGTACAGGCTCTGCCTAGTTTGGGATCAGATAACGGTGTGTTGTTTGTCCTAAGATATTATTATTTTTAAACATATTATAGAGTGTCAAATTAAATCAGCTAGCAAAACTTCACAAACGAGATGGGAATCGATATCTAAACATGATAAAACAAAAAATTGATGACTTTTTTGTGGGGTCATCGAATGCAGTTAGTATAGTCACTTGAAAGATCAGTTTAAAAATCATTTTTAATGTATACATATGAGTACCGACATCCACATGACAGAATGAAAGAAAACAGATTTACACAACTCATACATTAAGTATAAACACTGGAAGTGGCCGCTGACCACTCAAAGAAAATATCAAATATTTTATTTAATCGCATTTAGATACAGACCTATCACGTCTGCAAATGTTGTCTAGCTAATTTAACTTGACCTTGTATATATTATTACGTACTGTAGATCATCTCGGACACTTCATTAAGTTTGTTAAAAGGTATTATAATGGTCAAGGCTGTATTCAAAGGTATATTGCTATGAAATAAAGTAAGGATTTGCTAATAAAAAAGCACAAAAAGGTAAAAGAAAAGAAAACATAATATAAAAATCTACTGTCTATTCAAAACAAGCAACTATTATTTTTACGGATATCATTAAATACAATGTTTGATGACGTAACCATCGACAGGCGATAAAAGTATATTTGCTTACAGCGATTCTCGTGAAAACGAGTCTATTTAGTTTTCAATGGAATGAGGGTTATTCCCCTGAAGCGACATGTCCTTAGAATATTGTACGTAGTAAGAATTTGTTTTTGGGAAATATAAGTAAACACTTGTTGACCTTCTAACTATGTAAGCTGTTTAAGGTTCCGTACCAAAATGGTAAAAAGGAACCCTCATAGTGCGGCTCAGTCTATTTGTCCGGCTGTCTGTCACACCTGGATATCTCAAGAATCACTAATACTATCTACTTGAAATTTGGAATAGTTTTAGATAACGTTCGCTCAACTATTATCAAATAAGAAAGACATTTTGTATAAAAAATTCGAAGTGGGGCTACTAAGGCATGTGGGGTATCATATGAAAGAGCGCTATTTGTACATGCTCATTTTTCTTTTTTTTGTTAGGCTAAAAAATACCATAAGTTTATTCGTTCATTATATTAGTCATATCGGTCAAGAGATGGCGGTGACCTAAAACTGCAATACTATAAGAAATAATATAATACTATAAAATATTTATATATGATGGTACAGAACCCTCGTTGCGCGAGTCTGACTCGCTCTTGACCGTTTTTTTTAATAAACATCATTCGTCTTGCCCTTTGTCCCATATCACTTAGGGTCACAGGCATCACGTTTTCTTCATCCATTATGTTCTGTCTACCGTCACGTTATCATTTATTCCCTTCTCTATCATATCATTTGTCACACAATTTATCCACCTTTTCTTTGGCCTTCCTCTCCTTCTCCATCCATCAACACTTATATCTATCACTCTTTTATTTACATGCATTTCTTCCCTCCTCATCACATACCCGTACCAAGCCAAGCGATTTCCTTTCAACGTTTCTGTAACTGACGCCATTTTGAAACTTCCCCTTTAAACGAATTTCTTGCTTTATCCATTTTCGTTCCCCCACACATTTATCTCAACATTCTCATCTCCACTGAATGGAATCTTTACTCATCCACCTTCTTCACTGCCCAGCATTCCACGCCATACAGTAAGACAGGTCTTATGGATTTACTCTTTTAACTTGAGGGCCATTCGTGGGTTGCAAGTTGTTCCTGTGACTTGTCGCCATATCATTCACAATGAGTTGATCCGACACGGTGCTTTTTAAAATTAACTACCATCTCAAAATTTTTTGTACTTTAGACGGTGCATACCATTTTTTTTAATACATGACGGTATTTTTAACCTTTTGGCCTTTTATTCGCAGTTGGTCGTAGGGTACCCCAATCGATCGGGTTGGGTTAGGTTATTACTGTGACCAACTATGTATGCGCGAGCCTAATTGGTCTCAGTTACTTGACCTTTTCGTATTTTAGGTCCCCAAAATAGGAATGAATCGAAAATAATAAATAAAAAACTTACATAACGATTTCATTGTTAAAAAGTTATCAGATTTAATGTAGAGCTAAGCCCTAGACTCTATAAACCTTACAAATTGGTCAAAATGTACGGCTTGGCCGTGTCGCGGCCGTTGCACTATGGGAATATGGTCTGGTCTTTCACGTTGTGTCATGCAATCGTTCAATCAAACGGCCAAGCCATACATTTTGACCAAAATTTAAGGTTTGTAGAGTTAGGAGCTTGACTCTACAATAGATCTGATAAATTTCTAACAGTGAAAGCGTTGTTTTAGTTTTAGCACCCAATTGTACAATAAATTTTGTAATGTTTTTTTAGAGTGTTAAAAAAATCAGACCGTGTTTGAGGTTTTGTTGTACGAGTACCTATATACAGACTTGAACCTCCCTATGTCTCAGGCAGTTGGAGGGCGAAAGTGACAGATTTCTTAATTTTATTGTTGTTTGTGTGAAAATCCTAGCCTGCATTAACTACATTTCATCTGTCTAGAACTTCCTGACCGTGGTTTTAATAAGTAAGTGACGAAATCTACGTATTTTAGGCATTAATAAAATACAAAGTAAAAAGCTAGATAATCGAAACTTAGTGTGTTTTATAAGTCTGCTATGTACATTTTATTCTGAAAATTTAAGCTCTCTAACATTATCCAGGTTGAAGCTATGCAAGTTTGAAAATGTAGACAAAACGTTTCGAGAAAAGGTAGCTTATTGTTTTAGCTCGTCTTGACGGGGGTGCTACCGTACCCCCAGATCCTTTTAAATTGGCTAGATTTGGAATCTAAACCTACATGCATATCGTTTTTCAGGCCGAGTCCATATTGTGTATTGTATGTAGTCACAATTTTGTGTCTTACTGAACATCCTCATTAAGTTACCCAATATTCACCTTGTAATGTGTCTCATTCTCATCTCAACGCAGCGTTCACTGCGGGTACATTCAAATCCTCCGCCGGGCGTCCACGGTGACTCACGCTCGGGGAGGGCTGATGACGTCATCGGCCCTCGCATTGGCTCTAACTGTTGTTCAACACCCTGCCCCCGCCACATTCCTTCCAAGAAGTCACAAGTTTTTATTTATTTTTGTTTTGAGTGAGCTATTTGTCATCGATGTGTTGTGTGTCAATCTTATATTTTTGTTTTTGGATATAACTCTAGCTAGGAAATGCGTTGAGTGAAGTTAATTGTCAAAGGGAACAGAAATATTGTTGTTGGAATGCTACCTGAATGGTTTCCACGTATCTGTTCTTCGTGACCAATATGGTCACGAAGAAGAGACATTTAAAAGAAAAGAGAAGAAGAGTTAATGGAAAGAAAAAAACGACTAAGATACGCGCCTTCAAAATTATATGTTGTCCACATATCATGGAAAAATACCAAATACCTGCCTATCTTCTGTTCTGGAAGGTTCTACCACAGACACCACAGTTACATAGTGAGTATAAATAAGTACGAATTTATGAAGTTTGGCTCAATTAATTAACTCTTTATCAGAATCATTAGTTATTTCTTAGAGTATAAAACTAATTTTAATGTTATCTGTAAGTTGTCAAAATGTAGCGTTGCGTGGATTCAAGATTCGGCTGGGTGCGGGTGAATGACCGCCAAACCGCGCCAAACGGCCATATTGGATTCGTCACGGAGCGCGCGCATTATGTCTTGTGCGCAAACTTGCCATCATTCACCGACTCACCGGCCAGCATCTCATGTGCACTGCTTACGTCACGTTATTACCTTATTACACGTGCCAAATCTAACATTATATTTAGAACAAACTATTTTGATTACCCACAGTAAATATAACGATGCTTACGAATTTGTTCGAAATAAACATTGAGATGTAACGCTTATTTTTAAAGACCTGCCACATTGATAGATGTATGTTGCTATGCCAATACCTTGTTCGTATAATTTTATCGCCAGTTCAAAGAATAAAGACTCAATATACTGAATAATGTAAAATGTTATGCATTTATTCATTATAATACACGTCGTCATCGATTACATTGATCATACATTAAAAATACCTACTTCAGCTTTCAAAGTCATTATCAAGTCGGAGAAGCTAAAAACAGTAATGTAAACTTATTTTTTTACTGTATCGCACAAAAATACTTCCAGGACCAGTTTTATTGTTTGAAATTGAAAAGGTATCATGGTATCGCCTTAAAATATATCGAAGGCTATACGGCTTAGCAACAGCCTGCTGTGGAGACTTTGATTTCTCTCCACAGCGCGTGCAAGCCACTTCAGAAACCAGATCGTATTGTCACTGAATAAGCCGCATGCCGCCATTCTTATCACTTGTTAAAACTGAGAATGCCAACGTTTACGGAAGATCATAATAAATTCTATGAATATGCAAGCGTACTACGGAAAATAACTGTACGCAATGTTTCTAAATTATACGGCGGAAAACGATGCGAAGAGGTGTTTAGGAGTAATAAATTGAGGGAATTAGCCACATTATATTCTATTATTTAAAACCTCTTGCAAAACTGAATACTTAAACCTAGGGCTATTCCTACGAATGTATTGTCATCAAGGAGGAGTGAATTTGGCCTCCTCATGGAACGATTGGTTGAAATAACTATATCCGAGTATATCCGCAAAACTAAAAAATTGAGAGCCGAAACGGTTTGAGTTCGTAATGTGGAGGTATATAGGAACTGCTTCAGGCCTAGGGCAGAACCTAACAAATGAAATCCCGTACGATATATAGCATGTAGGTGACATTCCTCGCGCAAAGGAGAAACTAGTCGGACGGCATTCAGGGCTCGCCCTTAACCGCCGCGGAGGCCGGGTACCGTTGCTGCCATTGCTCTGGCAAATACCAGTAGGGCTGACTGACATTGCCCAAGAGACTAATGAGATTACAGAAGCTGAGACAATAGATGATATGGCTTATTCCCAGTGGATGTCAGTTAACCACACACCCTGAAAACGAATGGAAAAAGGGCAGGTTGTGAGAAAAAGCATTTATTTTCCCTGGGCCGTTAAAGAGATGAGCAAGCATTAAAGAGATGAGGTATGTACGGGAACTTAGACTTTGCATGTGCTGATTTTATAATCTGAAGACAGCTTTATTGCGATTAGATAGCAAGAGTCCGATTTGCTCGTATTATGCCTCCTCTATCTACAAACAAAGCAAATTCATGATTAAATGCTCTCATTTGTTGTTGTACCTATTAAAAACATAGAGGAAAGATATGTTTGTTTGTAAGATTGTTTGTAATGGACGAGCTCAAAATCTACTTAAATTATTTTGTCTTTGGAAGGTTACATTATTACGGAGTAACTAACGGTGCTAGGATATATGAGTATTGTGCAGATTAAATTAAATATTGTTACCAAACATAATAGTAGAATGTAAAGGGTAGTTTTAAGACCATACGTTGTTAACCTACATTCTGGCAAATACGAGTAGAATCGCTTAGTAGAAAGCCATAGATGTACCGAAAATAGGATGCCCAACTTACCAAAATCTTTCTCTTTAAAGATGAAAAATTATTAACAAAGTTTGTACTACAATGAATAGTAGGTAGTCATGACACGCTTTGCCAGAAGACCATGATGAAGCCTAACATATTGCTCAAGGGCCAAAACCGTTCGAGATTTGAAAAACGATTTTTGAAGATTGAATAACGAAACGAATGAATGAAAGTATATACACAAATATAAATTTTTGATGCAGAAAAATAAGGAAATATATGCTCATACAATTTAAGATGAAGAAAAATACAGGCAACAGATCAATAGCCCGGGGTCATTTGGGGTGTAACATCATGACACCAAACCCCCCTCATAACTATCGATTTTATTTGTTTCTATGCTTGCGCAATTATACTATCGCCAATTTACTGGCATTAGCCTATTAACATTCCACAATGTTTTAAGGTCATGGAGATAACTTTATCAAAATACAGACACTTCAAGCCTAGTGTTTTAAAACGTCGGTAAATATCTACTTACGAATGTCTATGTCGATAATATTATTAGATCATCAGAACTTGTATAAATGATCACATTGCGATTTGACAAGATGGAAACAATAAACCCAACATTTCCAATCACGTGGCTACTCCTGCTAGTATTAGTAATTTATGATAGAAGTTACTGTTAGTATCTATCTGCCTTTATGAAATACTGTGTTACGAGAATAACAGAATCACAGTTTTTTAATACTATAATTAAGAAATTATGGCGAAACTAACTGAGCTGTTGGGGCCAATTTTGTTTGCTAAGCAAAATATATAAAAATTATAACATGGCCTAGGCAGCCCTGTATGGCACGATTCACCCAATAGCATAGCATTGCATTGGTAGAGGTTGCCCGGGCACGATCTGTCCCATTGGACTGGCTCTAGACATTGGCATGCAGACTAGCCAAGATATTAGATTTACGTCGCTATAAGCACATTGTCGAACCCCTGTAATATATTGATTTACTGATATGCAACGGCACGGAGAATTTATATTAACATGCGGACGATTGAACTTAACACAGGTCTGAGAATGAACGTTGTTCATAATTCACAACGCCATTAGGTAAAGAGTTGATAAAATTAGGCTTTTGTAGGTGAAAACACCTGCAAGCCTTCTGGTATTGTAAAAGCAGCGGTAGTCATATTAATTTATTCAACTGAACAGTCATCGTCGTTGGCTTGTTTGCCACCGAGCAACATAAAACAAATCGTTAAGAGAGCACTTATGATTTTTTTTCCAAATTCGCTGATTTTATAGTTAATATACTGTATTTCCATAAGTTTTAATGCACAACATGAAAGATCGTTTCAATTATTATCAATGCAAGATTTAGATTGTTTAAAAAATGGTATCTTTCCGGAACAGTTAAAAATAGCAAAAATTATCCCACTCCATAAAAAAGGCTCTAAAACAGATCCAAAAACTACAGACCTATCTCGTTGCTCCCCATCCTTTCCAAAGTTTTTGAAAATACTTATTAAGAGTAGACTTGTACTTCATCTAAATTTAAACAAGGTTTTGCACATGAGACAATTTGGATACCAAAAAAATGTCGGAACAGAGGACGCTATATTAAGGTGAATGCCTAGATAGCCCTCGCCATACATTTTTCAGGTGTGGAAATCTCGGTAAATAAACAGTTTCTGCAGAATAAAAGCAAGTATAATGAGACTTTATAATGTATTATGTTCGCGTATGGCCCAAATTTTATAAAAAAAACAGTATTTCTAGGAGAATTAGACCGAATAAAAAACGAAAAATCTTTACATGTGTGAGTGACCTGAATCGCGCCATCTGACGGAAATTTATAGAACCACCGAGAAAGTTGGTTGCTGTTGTGTTACGAGTTTACGATTAGTAAACATTCATAATAGATGGCGCTGTTCGATATTCGAACGTTTTAAAAGAATTTATCTTTTAAATTCGATAATGCGACGTTGCCATTCAAGCTTAGCAGCGCTCGCACCCCGCGTTGTTGCCATACCGTCAAAGCGTGATTGCTTGAGTCTTGAAAACTTGCGAATCGTTTCCAGAATATTGTGTTTCTAGCAAGTTAGCGCCGGGCGCGCGGGTTTGCCCGCGCAGTTAACATTTTATGATTGATAAAATGTTTTTTATTATGGAATGAGAAAGAATGCTTTACATAAAGTGAAAAAAATATCTATGCGATCTGCCCTTGGTTCACACAGATACAATACTAATGTAATTATTGTATTATCTAGTTTAAATATGTAGTAAGTAGTTACTAGTACACGACTTTCCAGATTTAAAAATCTTTTTAATGTATGTAAGTAGGTACTGATAACATTCTGATACGCTTAGGTACTAATCCATTGGTTTGGGTTGAATAAAATCAGAGAATAGAAATTGATGTATAAGTAAGTTATGACTAAATCAGGCGATCAGCGAAGCTACCTACACAATGGTGAAACGTAGGTACTACGTACATCTATTGATTGAATCATATTTCATTCATGTGAAACCAGCAAGATTAGTGAATACACAGACAAACCACTTTGATTTTTCATAATTCCTTATTTTACTAGTATTATTAGCACACACAAAATGCGTCAAGCAGGGTTGCCAACTTTATTTTTTAGAAGATCGTACCATACATTTTAAAAGATCGTACTTTGCTAAGAATTCAAAAATAAAAATAGTACGCATTGAAATTTCAATAAAATAAATGGTAAACAAATGTGGTGGGTGTTACTAAAACTTCAACGCAAAATTTAACATTTTGGTATAATATTTAAGAATCTGGACACCAATTTAGCAACTAAACTTTACGACGAGGTTTTTTTTATTAAAGAAAAGGGGCTCGGAAGAGACTTTGTCATGAAATCCACACGAAACAATAAACACCAGTATCATTAGAACTTAAAACGGGATATTTACCATGTTTATTATTACTTAACAAAACTGTGCTACCTACTACTGAGAACCATTCAAATGAGTGCCATCCGTGAAACAGTTTTTATCAGGGCTTGTTAACGTTACCAAATTCACACTATAAGTATCGTTAAGTAACGTTATTTTCATAAAGTTAATATTTTAACGGTAAAACGGGTAACGATGCTTTGGTATCGAATCTATAAAATAACGTTACCAATTAACGTTACTAGTATCGATACTTTTACATACATACATACATAGAATCACGCCTTTTTCCCATGGGGGTAGGCAGAAACCACGGAACGCCACCTGCTACGATCTCTACACACTTCTTTTGCCTCGTTTAGGTTCATAAAATTGGTCATACACACACGCCGGTTGCGAGTACTACGCACCTGACCTTTCTGAAGAACATCACCAATAAGGTCCCTATATGTCCTCCTAGGGCGTCCCCTCCCGGTGTTTCCACTCACATCTGCCTTGTAAATACCTTTTGTGAGCCGACCTTCATTCATCCTCTCAACATGACCAAACCATCTAAGCATACTTTTTTCAATTTTTGTCACTACATCTTCTTTTACACCACACCGTTCTCTTATCACATCGTTACTTAATGCGTTGTTGTCAACCTGCGCAACCTAAGCGGAACGCCATGGGCGGCGGCGCTCTACGGCAACATCGCCAATCAAACGGTGCAAATGCAACTTCAATAATGTAGACGAAAGAAAGAGATGAAAGAAAATAAATAAAAAAATAACGGTACTCAGTTACCGGTAAAACGTATGCCAAGTATCGTTACCAAGCATTACGTGACCTCTACTAATAACGTTATCTTCGTCCGATGAAAGTAACGATACCAAATTTTTAACGTTATTCAAAGCCCTGGTTTTTATTGAAAAGTGAAGTGTTTTTGTGTTTTATTGACGGTAAGTGTTATTTTTATGTGCAATGAATGATTTTCAAGGTGATATAGAGTATTATTATAATGGTAATTAATTACCCTTAAAACTTTACAAAAGTGTAAGATTTAGAAGATGAAATACAAAATCAAACGTTAGCAACACTCGTTGATTGTCGTCACATGACATACTACAAATTTCAAATATTCTCTCTGAAAACAACAGCTTGGTGGTGGTGTTATTTCTGTTTCTTGAAACATTTCATAAATAAGATACATTTGCTGTTGTTTGTAATTATTCTTTTTGATTACAGATTGAATTGCAACTGAACTGCCTAAGATAAACCCGACTAATAAACTTGCATAAATGTATACGACATGTGTATTCAGGACCGCGAAAATCACGGAAAAAAGTGCAAGCAGTATTCAAAAGACATCATGGAAGTTCTTTTAGTGATCTATAGTGAGTAAATTAGATTCCCATAAGATTTCGAATCAGATTTACGTGAGTGGAGGTTATTTGATACTCGTTGGTTCGTGTTGTGTCTTATCTGTGTACTTTTAACTGTACCTATTTCATTTATTTATCTTTTATTTCAGTCCACATTCAACTCAAGATCATCATCAGCTGTCCAACCATTCGACAGCTGAAGATACGCCCTAAACCTATTCGCGTGGTATACCAGAAATTCGATACGAAGCCATAGCCTGCAGCTCTAGCTTCAATAAGTTGAATCTGTTACAGAGCAAGTAGAGACTGTTGATTTTGATTGGCCACAACCCGATTCAGAGACTGAAGCTTATCAACTAACTGTGGAAAGAACATCAAGTGACAACTTCTCAGGTTTGGTAGGGTACCGTATTGTTGACTTGAAGAAGGTCATATGGTCACAACTTTGATTCTTCATCTGGAATGGTAAGTCCCAACTTGATACCATATTTTTGTGTTCATTACATTAGTACGCTTTTGCTTGTTTGTAGTGATGAAGTTTTTGTTTGACAATACCAAAGTACAACATATTTTACACAATGTTCAGTGTAACAAATATCATTATTTCTTGGTATTTATGTATAAAAATAATGTATTTCTTTGATTGTTTCTTTTTAACAGCTATTATTATTTTGATTCTAGGTCCAGGGTCAATTGCGAATTACCAAAATGAATAAATGTTACTTCATTTGCTTTATATCTGTCACCCAACCATTGACTGTCATAAAAGTTAACCGGGATGAGGAAGTTATCAACGCTATGATGCCGAAGTTGGTAACATTTTTTAAAACATGTGTACTGCCGGAAATTATTTTGAGAAGAGTTGAGAAAAATGCTAAATGTCTAGACATCAAGGAATTAAAAGGTATAAAAATATAAGTCTTACTCATT
Organism: Aporophyla nigra; assembly: GCA_947507805.1. NCBI lineage: Eukaryota > Metazoa > Arthropoda > Insecta > Lepidoptera > Noctuidae > Aporophyla > Aporophyla nigra. Next base: position 8,714,198 of record OX382305.1, read on the forward strand.
TCCTAACTTATTCCGCAGGTCTCTGAGGTGTGGGTTCAGTAAGAATAGTCTAACAAAACTGTAAATTCATTTGTTGCAGCGAAAACTGCGTCTTCCAGCATTTGATTCAGATCGCACGGAAATTATATAAATGGAAGTAAAAAGTGACAAGCAGAAGACTGATACGGCGCGGCGGCGGCGGCGACTGCAAAAAGTAGCGCGTAGAAAAGAAGATATTTTATTATAATATTTATAAGTATCTTTGTATGGTGGTACGAGTCGATGGTTCGAATCCAAGCCGGCACTTTGCTTTGTGTAAATTATTTCATCACCACAGTTCAGAGGAGGCCTGAGTCTCAGCAGTGGGAACATTATAGAATAATTAATAAGCTATTTTTGCACATAGCGATGTATAGTTTGTGTTATTTTGTTAGTTCATAAGATTTTTCTGTGTAGATAAGTTTCACTCATGTATTTAGGTACCAGCCTAACAATTCAATTGTAAAAGAATATTTATTGCAGTTCAAAATTGTATCATAAGTAGGTATTCTTGAAACATAAATAAATGTTATGGTTAGCTAGCAACCACTTTGTGTTGTTGTGTAAGATACATGTGCCGTTATATATACTTACGTATGATGTTATTTATATTGTAATCTACATACATAATTCTTTCTAATACTAAATTCAAAATCATAATTGTAAATATCAAAATATTTAAAAAAGTATGTTATCTTTGTATGGTGGTATGACTCGATGGTTTGAATCCAAACGGAAACTATCTAAGTAAATGTAGTGAGAGTAAATAAAACGATTATTTTTATGAAAATATTAACCCCTTTTTACTAAATAAATATTATTAATTTATTAGTAAGGTACAATAAAAAGCTTTACAATGTAATAAATAGTCTTTTATTTATTTATTTAGTACACGTCACTATTTACACTTCCATTCCTTCTTCTTCCTTACATTTCTTCCCGTGGGTGTCGTAAAAGGCGACTAAGGGATTTACTAGAGAATGGGCAGCAGCGTTCTCTATGCATTTTACCATCATACTGCGATCGCCGACCCGCTTGCCAAGCGTAGTGATTATGGCAAAGCCCCCCAAATAGGGGGAGGCCTATATCCAGCAGTGGACGTCTTGCGGCTGAGATGATGACTATTTACACATTACAATTTAGGTTCAGTCACATTACTACAACTTATAGGGACAGTGTACCTATATTAATTTCATTATAAACTGTTTGAATAAAACGACATCTAGTGGTGTCGAAAGTTACTACTATTTACTTTGCATGTGTGTGTAAAGAGTAAAGTCAAGCGGCTAAATCTTTAGAATGTACAAATCTTTGTATGAGACCAGTTAACAAGCACAGTGACTATCTAAAAAAATCAAGTTAATGCCCTAGGTTTCGCATATAATAAAGTTATCTATTAAAGATTTCTAAGTTAGGCGTAAAAATTGAAAATGTTCCAAATTGTGGATCTAGCGCCATCTAGCGACAAAATGGCATCTGAGATAATCATCCATCCACCTTAAAGTAAAGTAAAGTAAAAATTCATTTATTTTCCACACTAATCTAAACACAGTATAGGTACATAAAATAAATGGAGTGGACTGGAGCCTAAACTAGGGCAGCCCTGTATTTCAGGACTCCAGGTCTTCCTCCCGCGGCCAGTAAGTTGGTACGAAATTACATATTACAAATAGAGGTGTAGTTAATAAATAATTACATTGTTTGTGTTTGGGTGAGTGAGTGTGTGTGTTGTGAGTGTGTTCATGCGTGTGTGTGTTGTGTGTGTGATGAGTGATGAGTGAGAGTACTATATATACTGTAGTGGATGATATAATTAGTAAATTGAATAAGAAAAAGAGGGAAGCTGGCATTTTCCTTGATTTAAGCTCAGCCTTTGATACAATTGACCACAAATTACTCATTGCAAAATTGGAGCATTATGGGGCAAAACTTTACAACTTTTCTCTTCATATTTGAGTAACAGGAAAATGTATCTGGATATTAGTAATATGCAAGCGAATGGTAATGGCAATTGCAATAAATCTTCTATGCAAGATATAGTAGCAGGCGTGCCCCAAGGATCGATTGTGGGGCCTATTTTATTTATATTATTTACAAATGATTTAATTAATTACATTAATACAATATTTTCTGATACACAGCTGACAGTATTTGCAGATGAAACCAACGCAATAATTGAAGCTAACGACATACAGGACCTTTCCGCTAAGGTTAATGCAGTGTTAACAGTTTTTAATTCTTAGTTTGAAAGTAATAAGCCAATAATTAACACTGAAAAAACCAAAATAATGTTATTTAGTACAACAGCTCGTAATAAAGACAAAATGACGGTTGCACTTAATGAAGTTAAAATTGACATAGTTAGTGAGGTAAAGTTTCTAGGGGTATACATTGACAAATATTTAAATTGGAAAAGGGAATTGCAAGCAATTGATTCATATATTTCCTCAGCGTGTTACGCCTTACGCAGTCTTAGGGAGGAAATTGACAAAAAACATCTTAAAGTGATATACTATGTTCTGATAGAATCAAGGTTGAGGTATAGTATCCAGTTTTGGGGAAATAGTTTTAAATATAACTGCCAGAGAGCCTTTGTACTCCAAAAGAGAGCCATACGAACCATGGTCCGGATATCACAAATAGAGAGCTGTAGGCCACATTTCATAGATTTAAAAATTCTTACTGTGCCCAGCCTCTATGTTTTAGTATTGTTGGTGAATTAAAAAAAAATACCTTCATAATTATGAAACAGATGAGGAGAGACAGTTGAGGGAAAGTACGCGCAGGAAAGATTTTAAAAACAAAATAAAACCCCAACTTAACATTGTTCAACATAGTCCTCAATATCAAGCAGTGCGGATTTTTAACAGGTTGCCATTGGACTTAAAAACTTTAATTTACAAGCTCATTTAAGTCAAGACTCAAAGTGTTCCTATTGGAGAAATGTCTGTATTCAATAGACGATGACTTATCCACGTTTTTTTTTTATATTAGTTAATGTGAGACTGGGTAATATTAGTACATATGTAATAGCAACTGTAATGATATTGAACTTTTTAATTGTATTGTTTTTTTTTTTTAATTTATCATATTAGAGATTTTATTGTATTATGAACGTTTTAGTTTATAATTTTAATGAGTTTGTTTTTTTATTTATTATTTATTTTATATAGTTTATAGTTTTCAAACACAATGTGAATTGTTCGTGAAATAAAATTGAATTGAAAAAAAAATATTTACTGCCAATTACGTCTATTTAAAGTACGTCTGTAAAATAAAGTTAATCAGCAAAATAGACAAAATTTCGTATACGACCTCTTAACAGCACAATAAGATGCCTTGTTATTAACACATCTATAAATAAATTGCTATTGAAAAAAGTATTTCTGCATAGTTAAAGGTTGCTTCCTTTATTGCAGGCCTTACAAAAATTAAGTTTAATTTTTAGTCTTAAAAACATTTCAAATAAAAGTCAGAATTAGTGGAAAGTTATTTGCGGCCCCTTAAAACAATGTCCATCGAGAGATGGAGCACTAATTTAAATTCAATAAGTGTTCGACATAATAACTACGTGATATCTACGAGGAAGGAACGACCGGCCTTGAGGAATGCCGCCGCTTTACATTGTGAGCAGGGATCTACTGCGACCGCGCGAAACGTTACCATTCCACATTCGATGTTCTTACCTTTTCATTATTTCATAGACTGTTTCGATGGTGTGGTATTAAATTACTACAAAGGAATATATCAATGTATTGCGAACAGAGATTCAAGATTGCGTTAGCTTTCATAATACATAGTTAGCTGGATTCGCGGCTAAGCCTCGGTCTCACAGCGATGTGATCGTATCAGGAGTTTCATCTCGACCGACGCAGTGCTCCGAGTCTGTAATAATTGGCTATTATAGAACGAACTTTGTTGTTTTTTTGTTCACGTTAATACTAACTTCGGTTTTAATTAGAATGTAATTAAACGTGGCATTCATACCGATCAGTCTGTAGGAATGGTTATACAGGTAGGTAGCAGAAAGTTCTAGAAATATGGTTCTTTTTACAAGTACAACGCACCTAAATAAAATGATGTCAGACGGGTATTGTGTAATAAGGCCGAACTTAATTTCCCGGTAAGGAGGAAGCTGATTAAAGCGTCATTTGATTCATCGTATGTGGTGTCGTCACTTCAGGGATTGTAACTGTACTTATTCTTCTTACAATTCGGAAAATTTTCCTTTAAAATTATTCAAAAGAGAGGATGAGTTGTTGTGCTTTTGCCGAGATTAGAACTACAAGGATTATTTAGATATTGCAGTGCAAAATATGTAACGTTTTCTCAAGTTTAATTTTCAATGTAACATGTTTTTAGACCTGTATGAGTCTGTACATTATACACCACACATTTTTTTTTCTTTTCTATCAGCAGTAACACGTCTATATCGATACTCGATATCCTTGCAGCTCCACAAAAACACATGAAACGCCTTCAAGTCTGTGATAAATCCGGTTATATCCAGACAATGATAGTAACCCTAGGTTTGACTCACCTCTTTGTGCGGCAGCGGGCAGGCTATGATTCACGTGGTTGCGTGATGTTCCCATTTCACTGTGATCATGATCACACACAAGGTTGTTTTTATTTCGGTATAATACTCATTATGTAGTCACAGCACGCCGCTGTCCTACTGTCACATGTTGCATGTGGCGCGTTCGTTTTATAGAAATATTGCGTTGAGGCCTAGACAATTTGATTGAGTTTTCGTTTTTTAAAACGTTATCAAATGTATTCTAGGGTTCCATGCAATGCCACAGTGTTTAAATAGTTATTATTACATACGTCACGGAAATACTTATCTATCGGGATGTGGTAAATAAAGCAGGAAATTCAAGCCGGGAAGCGTCCTACCGCAATGTCATATAAGTTCTCGAAATCAAGTTTTGTAATGTTCTAATATTTTATTATTAACAATTCATAACTGTGTAAATTAACTCATAAATGTATACCTATTCATAAAATATTCGTCACTAAAGCACATCCGAAAATGATGGAAAACATAATACGAGTAAACATATTCTATTTACATTATAGTTTACACTGTATGGTGTTAATATTGTCTAAAACACACACAGGGTTCTAAAACTTTATGTTCAAATAAAGTTGGGTCATAAAATGAAATGAAAACTTAAAAAAATAATTAAAAGCAGTGTGGGACGTCGATGTCCCGGCCACAGACCGTGACGGGTAGCCGACGTTACTTTATAATTTCAAATAATAATTATATTTCGAGGCATGTTCGCTAATTAGACTCGGAATAATTTTGTGGCCGTCGCCGCTGCGCGTAAAATATTGAGCTACTAAACTTAAATCTTTCTAATGGGCAGCTAATGGAAATATTGTACCTTAAGATTTTAAATGAAAATAGAATTTAAGTTCCATTGTAAAGTTCTTTTAGTTGGCAGTTACTCTATATGTTGTTTTTCATTGCGTACATCATTTATTCCACATTGTATTTTGTATATCTACATTGGCTATAATATGCGTTTGAATAGTTATATTTGTCTTATCACTACGGTTTTCAATGTCAATAAGCAACTACCAATGCACACACCTCCTTACCCAACAATGTTAATGTTCACCCCTTCTATATCTACCCACCAGATAACAATCTATCTGACAATCAGAGGAAATGTACCTAACTGTATATTGTGTCTGTTCTCAGATAGTTACACCCAGGAACCGACTATCGCTCCTCTAACGCCGTATAAGGGATTAATTAAATAAGTAGAGCATTGACAAGACAGGCTAACATGAGATCAAAGCGCGGCAATGTCGGCTCAGACGGTCGACCAGACACGAAGAGGTGGGTGCAGCAAGGGGGGAGGTTGTCGCGGAGCGTGAGCGGCTCGGGGGGTGGGGGGAGTGAAGGCTGCGTTACGTCATCCGGCCGCATCCGGGTTCGCGGCCGCCGCACCGCACGCGCCGTCCGCTACGTATTGTTCCAAGCCTCCACCAAAGCAGGTGAACCTCTCACCACAGATAAAACTTTAACAATCACCCTTCAATATCACCCACCCAACTTACTGACACAGATGATGTTAATAGACCACATGTTGAAAGCACATCCGTTTCGTTATAACCAAAAAAGATGTTTTAAAAGAGTGCTTTGCCATGTGCCAGTCTTGCTGCGCATGTGGCGAATTTGGGATGCATTGCGCAGATTATTCTAATGTGTTTCTATTTGGTTTCTCCTTGAAATACCTTAACCAACATTGTCCTTTGAGCAAGCCCTGTCATGGTTGTCTTGTCAGTTTTTGACATTGTGTTTATGTAGATCCTAGTTAACATTTTGAAGGACCCAGTCCTGAATCATCCTTCGATCCGATCTTATATCATTGTCTGCCTTGCAGCCTTGATTAGATAATGTTATCAGAAAGTGTATTGTACAGATTGTACCAAACGACAAATTGTCCTATATATCTTAAATAAAATCAACATTATGCTGATATAAGGCGATTTCAAATAATTGTTTGTTTCTTCATTTCAATCGACCTTGTGCGAGCTGTAAAGTTGAAGCTGTAAATTTTCTTTACCGTTACTTCGTCTGATCCGCGGTGGAGCCACCACTGCTGTAACTATACGAGGCATGTTCTGAGCTTTGAAACAAAATTGTCGGATAAAGGCTGCCGACTGTTCAATTTATTCTACATCGCATGTTTTTTATTTATAACTTATTCCAACAATCTACATTTTAACCCCAAATTGTTTAGGTACCTTGTTGCCCGAATGACGTGTTGTAAGTTGTAAATTGTAGCAGCCATCTTTTTTTGTCATTATTTTCCTTGACTGTATTGGAGATGTAAGTTTTTATAATGTCTGTTTAGTTTCACTTACTTACTATATTTACGAAATAAACCAGCTGCAGGGTCAATATAAAGTCATTTTTCCTTAAAAGTAAGCGTGTGCGCCGATCGCGTCTATCTGTTGCTAGGCGATGCCGCCTCCCCGCCCGGACCGACCGTGGCAATCGGAAATTGTCTGAATTCTAGGCCAACACGACTATGAACATCGCTATATTCTGTCTCACTTGCACAATACAAGCCTCCTCGTTTAAAACATACGCGAATACAGCCTCCTTTTTAAATAAAAATGTTAATTAACATTTGCTGCAGAAAATGCATTTCGCGGATGGCGAGTTTTAATCAAAAGACTTGCTCGCATTCTACAGAGAGACACACAGTGTATGGACCTTTTATACCCCATGGAATATTGTGTCTTTGTAACGCAAATTTTTCCTCATATATAATAACATTATTTAGATTCTTGCTCATCTGAACCTAAGACAAGAAACACAACACAGTAATTAAAAAGATCAAAACTCGAAATTCCATTACTTCGGTAGGTTTACAGCTATCGTTCCCTGAAATTTAATATATTGTCACTAGATTTCTAGTAAACTGTCAGTTTCCAAAGGCTCATGCATCGTATTGTCTGAGTACGTATAGTCTAACCAGGAAAACGTGCCTACACAATCGTGAACATTGACGTGTTTTTGTTATTCAATGGCTAAGAGATTTGAAAGTATTTTGTTGTTTGGTTTTTTATGGAAAGATTGCAGAATTCTACTTGGTAACCACCACTCTACTGTAAGCTGTTACTAAGAGGTCCAATTGCTATCACGCAAAAGCTCGGAATCTTATGGAATATGTCAAGATATTTCAGTAAGCATAGTAGTAATTTTGATGAGAAAACCTCTATGGATTATCCTATCTAGGGAAACGGCGGAAGTTAGATTTCTACATACTAAATCACAAGGTGAGATTAGTTAGAGTTGAGGATATCAGGTGGAGTGAGGTGTTGCTGACCCTCTGCCACGCTACAGGTACACAGATCCAGGGCAACAAAACTGTTTCACCCAACAAGACTTTGACCAATAACAAGCACAATATATGTCGTCGTTTTCTCAGAAAATACTTGACCATAGTAACTAAACGTGTTAACAAAACAACAATAAAGATTTTACTATCATCTAACTACCAAGTTCTTTAGTGTCATCACCACAAAATTACCTTTCATTGAGTATTTCGCAATAGTACAAGGTCATTGCAGATTTCTCTCATTGACTATTAAAATCCGTGAAGGTTCAACGTCTAACAAATAGTTTATATTATCTACATATTCAGGCGAAAGCGGCGCATGATCAGTATATAAAACTGAAAGATGACGCATTTTGATGATGTCTACTCGTTTGGGCATTAGGTTGTCCTTGATGGATTTTGAGAGGTAGGTATTTAAAACCTTTTAGTATGAATTGACTTCCTTAGATTTTGCGCAAAAGCTTTTAAAGAGAGCAAAACAGATTCTAGCATCCGACAATACTGAAAATATTTACAAGAAGAAAAGTAGTTAATGCTAGGAATAGACCGTGTGATTTACGTGACATTGTGCTCTTGCATTTTGCTATTTTTTTCAGAGAAAAGACTTTTAAAAATGATAGCTCCGATCCCGAACAAGCTTTCACGTAGGTAACGATACAGATCATATGCAACATTCCGTGTTTTATGTCCACCGCTCTGAATCCTCTAAACTGGCACCGGTCCAAGCATGCCTAGTGCATTTTTTTCGCTAACATCAAACCGGTTACCGAAAGTTGCGCGAGCGCATAACGGCATGGCGGGCGAGAGGCGCGGGATCGGTCCGTGGGAAGAGCGAGTTCCGGCTGTGCCACTTGCGCCACGCCTTTCACCGAGCAAGGTCGTCGCGCGGCCGCGCCACTTTCTTTTATATAACCGCATGCGCTTGCCAACGGAATGTGACACCCGAATTTATAGCGATGACGTCACGCCACGAGGTGATTCACCGCAGTCCGCACCATCGGAACGCCTAAACAGCTCCTACTCCAATTATGGATTATCATAATATCTGAGTACCTATATTGCTTGTTACTGTGCGGTAAAATCTATACACAAAGTATGTAGATCTTCAGACAGGCTAGAGAGCTTTGCACATAATAAATCATTAAAAATATACGAAAATGTTTAAAGTAAGTAGCAGCCGACAAACTTTTGTTAAAAAGATCTGAAAAAAATTAAGAGCCGAGACTCTACCACAGACATTCCAACGGTTATGCCACCATCAGTTATGGCCTTCACTGAACGGTAAACCGAATTAACGAAATGTAAGAAAATTTACTTAAATAGATAGTTGCTTAGTTAGTACTAAGAAACTATAAAAGAAAAATAAGTGCCAATATGGCATTACAATTTTATTTCCCGTTGCATTATTGTCAAAGTTAATGCTCGCTGACACTCTAGAGAAGTCGGGAAAGATAATTACTTTCAACAATGGCTTGCAATATCCCAATCGCATACCCCAGCATTGCCATAAATCTCTACCAATCGAAATCATCGTTACGTTCAATAAATAAACTTTCTAGCAGAGTGTTACTGAAAAAATAAAGCAATGCAATTTATTTGCCGATCCTTTTTAGTAAAACGAAGGGATTATTACCGCCAATTAAACGAAAGCCGACCCTTATTTGTCACTGATAGACACTTGCCGCTGCAAGGTAAGGTGAGTCTGTCCAACTAGCATGGCGAATGCTTTTCGGTGTACCTACTCAGTAAAAATGGCTACGATGCCTTCTTTTACGACTCAAGAGGGTGACCAAGCTTCCTAGGCATCCTACCAGAAAAGCGAACAGCGATGAAGCCCTGGTCATAGACGTGGGCACCATCTCAGGGAACTATGTTGTCCCATTTGGTGGTGAAATGCAACAGGCCTCTAATATTGGGACGCAGGAACTCGCATTGCCTACAAACCACACAACAACTGCTATTAATAGCCTAGTGAGCCAAAACTGCCAAAACAACGTTGCCGAGTTAGAAAGTGACAGGTACATCCGGCATCATGTTCCGGATCCGGAACTACGGCGCGTTCTGTGCGACGGAATGTTGTTACATCATCCGCGGTCACCGCTACAATTGTCGTCACATAATATAATCTTTGAGGCGGCAGCGCACAGTCTAGCTATTTATCAGCCATTCAGACTAAGTTGGTTGTGAGACTCTATCTACTCAATAAACAGTGACAGACAACACACGCACAACTCTAGCCGCATGGTCTAGAAAAATAAAATTGCATTAGAGTTCCATAACGAAGTTGAGCACTAAAGAAGGATTTTTTTGAAACTCATCCCCTAAAGCGGTTTAATAGGGGATGAAAGTTTGATTGGAAGTTCGTCATTTTTGCCGATGGGAAATCCCATAGTGTGCGCGGCTTTTCTGTCTATAATAAAGAAAGCAGGTTATCTTAATACATATGTATGTTACTGTACTGACTGTTAGGACCCCAGTAGTCCCAAGTGAGTCTTAGCACTAGGCGTTAACGTAGGCGAAGACGCAGCGTGGACGTGTCGCGTATTTTACTTTTGATTTTGTGTCACAGTCAAAATCATACCCATCTTTGCCTTACTTACAATAAGGTTGTTTTTGGATTGCTGCCACTATCAAGTCTGTCAACATCACAACGCTCTTTATTTTACGTTGAAATAAGGTTCCTATTGGGTTGCTACTGTCAGAGGTAAAATAACTGTGAACGAATTGTAAGCGTTGCATCGATGACGATATAGCCACTAACATAAATTCAACTCTAAAGAGGGGACTAACTAGGCCGTTTGCTCTTTTGAGAAGAAAAAAAAATGTCATGTTATTTCCATGGAGTTAATATGGGTCCTACACTTACTTATATAGGCGACCTATAACTATTTAGATATTGAAAAGGGTCACGCTTTTTCGGTCTGATGTAGCTGGGGTTACCAACCCTTACCCTGCTTTAATAGAGGCCTAAATAATATATAAAATACAGGGACATCGACACGCAACCTGTTATACCATGAATTTGGCTTTGAAGTTTTTCGTCAGCGTTTATATGTATCTTCGCCTTCTACTTTATTTTTCCAAGCAATTGCTTCGAATATACTAGGTATACTTTATAAAAAAGGTGGCACCCTAGATGTAGCAACAAATGAACTAGGGGTGGGTGGCCATTCTTTCCGGAATAGATCGATTCGAATCGAGACCTAATGAAAAATCGATCTCCGTAAAAACCCAAAAACCGAGGTCTAAAAACGTCGATTTTTATGGAGATTGATTTTTCTTTTTTTGTTTGCTTTTTGTTTTTTGTATTTTCAATATTACTCATTTTTCTGGTCTAAAATATCAATTCTTCGATTAATCGATCTCACATCGTCATGTCTAGAATGAAGAAATGTTCAACTCAATCTAACACGTGGATTTTACATAAGCACCCCGCGTCGCTTTGCGTATCAATGTGTCTATATCTTTAGTCAACTAAAGCACACACGTGAATTCAAGTGCACTCATGTGTGATTATTATCTACTAGCTTTTGCCCACGACTTCGTCCACGTTAAATTTCTTGCTTCCCCAACCCTCCCCGTCGCGTCGAAATGCCTGCTAGTCCTATTCGTGACTTTTTTTCTTTCTGGTCGGCTCCTACGGGTCCAAGCGTGATGTTAGAGACATCCCGAGACGCGGTATTACAGAGAACGCTCGAACTTATACTCGTGATAACTTATAAACTAAACGTCGGATTCGAATGAATTTAAATGGAATTTGCTTAGAAATAAATAGGCCTGGTGATGGAATAATTTATTTGTATAAGGGTTCAACCGGTACCGTGTGGTGCCGGACGTAAAGAATAACACCACCCCATTTCTTTCCGTGAGTGTCGTAAAAGGCGACTAAGGGACTTACTAGAGAATGGGCAGCAGCGTTCTCTGTGCATTTTACCACCATACTGCGATCGCCAACCCGCCTGCCAAGCGTGGCGATTATGGCAAAGCCCCCCAAATTGGGGGAGGCCTAAGTCCAACAGTGGACGTCTTACGGCTGAAATTGTGTGTTGCGTGATAAGGGTTCAACCATGACGGGAATGGATCCAACCTTTGTTCCTACCTGCATTGTAATTAAATTTTAGAACACAAAAGCTGTTATTGTGGCTTAACTATAATAGATGGATATGTTGTCTTGCGGATTTTCTTGTAGATATTAATAAGACCTATACACCTGTAGTATATTATTTTGTTCTATCATTAATAGTTTTCGCAGCACACGCCAAAAACAATTTTGGGTTTTCTACCTTGGGTTAGATTATTGCAATTTTTTTACGGATCCCTAATGTTTTTGAAAATAAATTATAGCCTGTGTTATTTCGTAAAAATTTAGCTATTTACTGGTGAAAGAATTTTTTGAATCGGTTCAGTAGTTTCGAAGCCTATTCGTTACAAACATACATATTATCTATACAAATAAATAAATTTATACAAATAAATAAATCTATACAAATAAATAAATCTGTACAAATAAATAAAATTGGAGTGTCTGCTTTTAATATCAAGATAACCACTTTTTACTAAGTGATTAATTTATCACTTTGACCGGCCATTATTAATAACGCCCGACGGCCCGTGATCCATGTAATGAGTGTAAAGACGTATACTTTGTAATGACAAATATCCGATATTTTCAGCATTTTTCCTCTATGATGAGAAAATATGAAATCAATTGGTGATTCTAACTTTGAGTAAAGACTCTATTGATTCAGCGAAACATTTTTTGTATAATTTATTTCATTGCACATTGGAATTTTGCGTTTTATTTAACAACACAAACCATATACGAAAAACTTAAATTTTCAGCATTATTGCTGATTTCTGAAAAAACGCGAACCAACTTCGCTATTCTGGCACCATATTCGGACTCAGCGACCCAAAAAACATAAAGTCCAGGTGGTCTGGTCTTTCGCGCAAGGTACTTTTTTTTTGTGGGCCTGTGAAATTAATCGTACCAGTGAAAAATGACAGAGAACCAATTTAATATTACTATTATTTGGAAGAAACGTTTGATATTATTCACGAAACTCACATTTCTATCGGGCATGGAGGTAGGTAGAAATAGGATGATGAAAGAGCTCAAACCGAAGTACAAAAATATTACTAAAGAGTTTGTGGCGTTGTATTTGGCTTTGTGTGAACCATGTCAAAAAAAATTAAGTGTTTCAAAAAAAAGGCTAGTGGTTAAGCCTACAAAAATAGTAAATTTAACTCACGATGCGAAGTCGAATAAATAATTATAAACTTAATAACTTTCTTGCACAGTCCTTAATTATTAGATATTTCAGTTGATTTTTCTTAGTTTACAATTTTTTAAACTATTGTTCTTAAGTACATACATACGTACGTACGTACATCCATTTCTTCCCGTGGGTGTCGTAAAAGGCGACTAAGGGACTTACTAGAGAATGGGCAGCAGCGTTCTCTATGCATTTTACCACCATACTGCGATCGCCAACCCGCCTGCCAAGCGTGGCGATTATGGCAAAGCCCCCCAAATTGGGGGAGGCCTAAGTCCAGCAGTGGACGTCTTACGGCTGAAATGATGATGATGATGACATACATACATACAATCACGCCTTTTTCCCATCGGGGTAGGCAGAAACCACGGAACGCCACCTGTTACGATCTCTACACACTCCTTTTGCCTCGTTTAGGTTCATACAATTGGTCATACACACACGCCGGTTGCGAGTACTACACACCTGACCTTTCTGAAGAACATCACCAATAAGGTCACTATATGTCCTCCTAGGGCGTCCCTTGTTCTTAAGTAATATTTTATCAAAATAAAAGTAGGTAACTACTGATGTTATTACAGTTTTAACTGTTTATTTTTTAACTACTATGTTCAATAGTTAATTAATGAACGATAGAGAATTATGTAAGTTTAATTTCATTTAATAAACAAAAACACTACAGTTCACCTATTTTATTACTTTGCCCAAGATAGGGTGGGCATTATTCATAATTGCCGGGAAAAGTGATTAATCATGCTGTTTTAATCACATAGCCCAATTGAGTCGGGCATTATGAACACAGACCGGCTATTATTAATAGTGCCCGGACTAATCAAATTGCCCGTAACATATACACGGTACATATACCAAAACAACATTTTTTACAATTTTTGTCTGGCTAATCTCTGAAATGGCTGGACCGATTTTGACGGAACTTTCACTGGCAGATAGCTGATGTAACAAGAAGTAACTTAGGCTACTTTTATTTTTAGAAAAAATAAATAATAGTTTAAAAAACTGAAAACACGCTGAATTTTGAGACGTATGTCAGCGTAGTTTTCAAAGACAGTTTTTATGAAATACTTTTTGTTAAATACCACGCGGATGAAGTCGCGGGTAACAGCTATTACCTATAATATAACCTGAATTAACACATCTTACCGCGGTAGTACGTCCTCCTGCGTTAATGTCCGACATCCACGCGGGCGAAGCCGCGGGCAAAAGCTAGTTAAAAAATAAAATCTTTCCTCTTTATAATATTAGTTTAGATTAGCCGTGATTTAGTGGAAATGATGAACATGAACTCAATATTTTCAAATAATTGTCTCTGTTTTGATTCGAGAAAAAAAAACAGACAAAATATGGCAGGAAAAAAAATGTTTTCCGCAGATGTACCGACATACCTAGATCCAACTTAGAATAAATTGTAGATAGTAAAATAACCCCAATCCCTCTGAACATTAGGCGTACAATTTAACTTTTAATTTAATAATAGATACTTTAATACAGATGTATTACTTTAAAGTAATTAATAATTTTTTTAAATTGGACATGTCTTCTTTTAAGGTTCCCACAGACAGCCGTGCTGCGACTCGATTTTATGAAAATTTCATAGAAACTGATGGAAGTTTTCATAAAAATTGTTCTGTTGGTTCGCGCCTGTCTGCAGGAGTCTTTACCGTATCATACAAGCTGTGGCTCGTAAACACCTAAGCTTTAAAAGGTTGTATTCTATTAAAACTTAAAAAAATGGAGTACCAAGTAGGTATATAAACATTGAAAATCTAATTTATTGCCATTATTAATGATCTAACTGTATTGACTGAAATGCCAAGTTATGTTAGTTGTGTAGGTACCTATTGCTTCCAGGAATAATTTATTAATTAATTATATAAAATCTTACCTGCCAGATAAGTGAGGCCCTGGCTGACTGGCTGCTATGTACTTACCTAGGTGTATCAACCGGCCATAATAATCATGAGCACGTGCACTGAGCACTGAGCAGTGACCGCTTGCTGTTCAAAACTGAAAATATTTTTAATAAATGGCGACATATTGTAGAAATATGTTTTATTATAAGAAAAATAGTGGTAACAATAATAGTTCAAGCAACACAGATGTATACTAAAGTAACATAACTCAAAAACCACCTGGTTGTTGAAATGTGTTGTAAGAATTAACCGATGACATCTATCGGATTATAATTGAAATGCATTTTCGCACGGCTTTTCGTTGCTACATTTATTTTAAATAATGTATTTTTATAAAATTTCGGGAATAAGAAATTCAAAAATACATTACACTCAGTTATGAAAATTCTTTACTTTTGAAGTTTTGGTGCTAAATAATTACACTGCTACAAGGTTAATAACTATTAACTAAGCTGCCAAAAGAATATTGTTAAATTGCGTTACTGTGTGAATGGATAAAAACTACGTTTCTATTTAAAATTGTTGCGTATAAATTTTGCTAATAAAAATAATAAGTTTAGAGGTTTTAGGAGGTTTTAGTTTTAGGTTTTTATAAAACTTTTAGTTTTAGTAATCTTTGTATATTTCTCTATGGCAACAAGTCGTCTGTATTCACCCGAAGTCATCGTGTCACAATAAAATAAAAAATAAAGAAATTGTCGTTGATGTCAAACAAGTGTCAAACAAATCGGTTTTAATTTTGAGAATGTATTCTATATTTCATGCGTCTGTTCTAAAATATAGATAAACAATAAAAAAACTAAAGACATTAAACATTATCTATTTTTCTATCTCATTCTTTTAAAACTTACCTTCTTTAATTGAAAACGGCGAAAAAGATGCTATGACCTCGTGTTTGATCTTGAACCTACCTAAATAACAACCTTTTATTGGTGTTTTGAAGGAATTTAACAAGAAATAAGTATGCAGCCCGCTACAAGTCCTCGTAAAAAACTGAAGAGTCCATTACAGGATGTTATCATCAATCCTAAAACCTCTATCACGTAAGTTATCTAAGTTGTTGACATACCCCCAAACACCAATTATTAACAATATTGCATAATAATATACTAAATGCCACGCCAAAGAATTGTACCATGATTTGATACCCTAAACGAGCTGCTGTTCTAGGACATATTGAATAAACGAAAGATAATTATATCAATGCTTTGGAGAATACTCTTTATTTTTAATGTTGTGAGAAGGGTCCTTGGATTTTGATGTACCTACCTTATGTGTAGCTTGTTATCTAACTTGCTGTTTCTATAATTGTAGGTGCTCAAATGTCCCAGACTCTCTATTTGATGCCACTGCAGCTAAAAAGCACTTCAGCAAGTTTGGACGTGTTCAGAAGATAAGACTGTTTCCAAAGCGTCACATGTGTATAATTGAGTATGATCAACCAAGCTCCTCTGAACGGGCCGTGCTGAATGCTGGTGCTTACGATGGATTCATGTTTGATGTCACTCGCAGTAAGATGAGAGTGTAAGTATTCCATATTTTGATTTCATTATCATTCATTTTCCTTAATTAACTTGTTTGTCATGTTTGATTATTTTGTGAAAAAAAAGTAACTATTTGTAAATTGGTTTTACTATAAGCACATCACAATACTTATTTCTGAAATTCAGACGTAGACGCAGCAGTAGGAAAGAAGATGATCCAGACTGGTTGCCTGATTCTGATGTCGAAGACGAATTATCAGCAATGGGTGGAGCACCTACATACAGAGTCACTCGTCAAAAATGTATGTATGATAAAAAGATGATTGCATTTATAACATCTGCTTGCATTCTCTAAGCAATTTTCTTTAAATTGATTCTTTTCATGTACATTGTTTGTCCTCAGCCATGGACGTTGAACCTGAACCTAAAACTCCACCATCAAAATTAAAGACACAAGCCAGACCTGTGAAACAAGCACTATTGAGGAAGAAACTTCCAATACGTGAAAAAAAGCCAGTGGTGTAAGTGCTTTCTTCCCACAATTTACTTACAACAAGTTTTCTGTGTGTAAACTTCTTCAGCAGGACGTGACATTTGTTAAAAAAATTCCATGAGGTTTCAATAGAAATTGTTCAACAAGACTAGTGTCACTCTGTCTCGTCGCACCTGTTTATGGGAGCCTACACAGGTTAAATTTGGCTGTCTATGTTTCATGTCCTTGTATCGTTATTTATGTAGTTGTGTAGTTTCGTTTTGTGATGATAAAAACAAACGTACAATTTATTATTTATTTAGTGCACAACCAGCGGCTGTCATTGAAGCTCCAGTAGCAGTGGTGACCATTCAAACAACCTTGAACACCACGGAGGCTGCCACAGAACTGCATCAACTACGCTCAAAAGTATCAACCACTCCTGATGAACAATGGCGCATTCTAGAAGCAAGGGACAAGTAAATATTCACTTGCTGTATTATGATAAACTCTTTGCGTGAAACTGAAGATGCATTCCCATAGTGAAAAGATGTAAGAAAAATTGTCATAATCTTAGCAACAGTCAGAGTCAAAAACTTGTTGAAAATTAATGAAAATTAGAGGGTAGATCGAGGGTACAATACAAATGTTCTTAAAAATACGAGAATCGCTCCTTTGCTGTTTCACTGTTTTGTTTTTTCAACTCAGGATTTTGAGAGCCTGGGGTGGTGCTGGATCCCGTATCAAAATAGGAGGTGCTACAATTGGTACCTGTCAAGATATGTGCCCAGAAAAAGAGATATTACACAGACAAGCAGAACATCAGGTGAACATTCTTTGAGTACTAAACAATAGGCTTCTTTTCGGTTTTCAATGTAATAAAATTACTTTAAATATCGCCATACCCCCTGTGTTTTTCGGGTGCATACCCATATGCACAATGTTTTGTGTGCGAAATTCTGTTAAAGTCAACAATAATTTTTGCTCAATGTTACTGTATTTAGAATTTATCGGAGATACACATCATTAAAGAAAAAAAATGTTATAACCTAAATTAACTAAAACTATTTACAAATTAAAAAAATAGCGTCTAAAAATCATCCGCATCGCTGTCGACTGGTAGTGTACCCAAGAGACTGACGGCATTACCACGTTGTATGGCAATGCTTAGCCTCTGGCCAAGATAAAAACCAGCTCTTGGGTCACGGGAAGTGTCCACCAGCCGTTTAGAAACTTCCTTAAATAGGCTAAGAGCATTCGGACCCCACGGCCCGAGCGTTTCAACCCCAAACGGCTCACAAATATAATGACCAATAAGGTTATTATACTTACGTCGCTTGAGGTTTTCCGCAGCCGCAGCAGCGGCAATGTTACTTAGTTTAATGTATAGTATACGTAGATAACGGCTTTTTGATGGGTCCTTTTACACATGCCCATGTATTTGCTGAGTTCAAACCATACATTATGTTTGGTTAAAAAGTTATAACATCCACCCATATTTTATTCCAGGTGATGACCTTAGAAACCGTGTTGGATTCTGATGGTGAACTGGAGCCCTGGCGAGCCGTGAAACAGTACAGCCGCAGCTCAGCCGACCAGGAGATGCCGATGTGCTACGAGCTGCGCCCCGCGCCCGTACTCATGCGCACTTGCGCATACCTGCTGCATGAGATCGCCGATACGAAACGACAGGTCACTAATATTTACATAATTATAATAAAAATTGACTGCAATTGTTACTTACATGTAAACATTGCAAATGTTGATTGATATATGAGATCAATGACAAAATAGATGGATTGTGTCACAATTTGAATGAAAAGAAAAATATTTTGCTTTTTGAGCGAAACCTGTGATCAGTTCAGCTATTTTTGTTAGATAACCACAAAATAATAAAAAATCCTAATTATCGTAATGTTGCTTCATTTGTTCAGGTCTCGTTGGCGGATTGGTTCCATTTCATGTGGGATCGATTTCGTGGTATCAGGAAGGACATAACACAGCAGGCTCTGTGTTGTGCAGGTCAGTTTGAAACGTACTTTCTCCCAATTTGCCTTCATTACAAAACTTGTATCATTATTTTCTTTGAAACTTTCAGAGTCTATATGCTTGGTGGAAATGTGCGCCCGATTCCATGCACACTGCGCTGCGCGACTCGCCGACCTCGAACACACTCAGTTCGATCAGAAGTTAAACACTGACAACCTAACTAAATGTCTACAAACATTAAAGCATATGTACACTGATGTGGGCCCTGAACAAAAACCAAGGGAAGCAGAGTTCAGAGGATATGTCGCGCTTCTCAACCTAGGTGACGCTAACTTTTGGTGGGAGGTCAGTATTTTTTTATACTTCATTTTTAATTAATAATTCTTTAAATAGTCAGATTTGAAAATCATAAACATGTAATTATGTTCTTGTTGTCACAGATCAAGCAGCTGCCAATAGATATACAGAAGTCGAAACCTATAATTTTCGCCATCAAGGTGTTCAACGCTATAGACAATAACAACTACGTGAGATTCTTTCGACTAGTGAAAGAAGAAGCAACCTATCTGCAAGCGTGTATTCTGCTGCGGTACTTCAACGATGTGCGCGCGCGGGCCCTCGCTAGAATAGTCAAAGCGTACGCCCCTAGAGGAGGTTCTCGCTACCCCGCCGAAGAAATGATGAACTCTCTCGCTTTCGAATCTATAGACAAGTTAAAATCGTTTATCAATCACTACGGACTCAGACTCGCCAGAACTGAAGACTGTGATGGTGAAATAACAATTATTCTAGATAGAAATCAGTTTATAGAAGACAGCGATCCCTATCCCATCTCAAGAGCTATAAATCTTATCGAATCTAAAAGAAACCTTACAGTGGGCGAAATTATAGCTGGCGGACAACTCCCAGATGCTGGATATAGTCGGCACATTCTGTACACAAGTTTTAACTCAGATGGCAGATTAAAAGAAAGTGCTTTAACTGCTGATGATCAAGGATACAATACATTGAATGATAGTAACAAAGATATAAAATCACTGAAAGCAGAGATTCAAAGATTGTCTCAAGGTGGGAAACCAGTTTATGTGATGGAGAAAACACCAGAAAATAAAGTGAATGTTTTTGCTAAACCTGATGTAATATCTACAAGCCCAAAACAGTTAAATAAATTGAGTGGTCCAGCAAATATGCCTTCAGCTACCATTTTTAAACCACCAACCACATCAAGTGAAACTAGTCAGTTTTTATTCAAACCTGCTATTCCAGTTGCGTCAACTGATATCATTAAGAATTCTCCTGAAAAATTGTTCAGTGCTGATACGAAAAAAATATTCTCATTTTCTAATCCACAAGAGACCGCCGTTTCTAATTTATTTACTGGAAAAGAAACAGTTAAACGTCTATTCGAAAGTACTGGGGTTCCAGAAACTAATAATATATTTGGAAAAATTAGTAATGATAAAGGTCCAAACCCGCAAAGTCTTTTTAAAGGAATGAAACCAGAAGATAATATATTCAAGAAACTAGAAGGGAATGCTGTTTTTGGGCAACCCATTCAACCAAAGCCTGCAACAAACTTGTTCACAAGTGCAATGCCTAAAAATGTGTTTGCAGCAAAGGAAGAAAAAATTGCAGATAAAAAGCCATTATTTACTAATAAAAGTATATTTTCTGGTGCTAAATCGGATCTGTTCTCAAAACCAGATAGTACAGTTGGTTTTGAAAAAGGAGGTAACATATTTGCAAAGTCTGCTGCGCCATCAGGAAGTGAAGACAAGCATCCAACAAATATATTTGGTGCGTTTGGAAAGCAGCCAGAAAGCACCAATGTGTTTGCAAAACCTGGAAATGCGGATGATCAAGTAAAGCCGCAGTCTATCTTTATCAACGGCGACGCTACAACTAGCAAGTTGTCGCCAGGAAGTCTTTTCAAAAGTGCAATTATCCCTCCCAATGGTCCAGACACTAAAAGCTATTTAATTTTTCCAAGCAAGAATAAAGCCCAGACAGTGGCTGATAATATATTAAATTCAATAGCAACAACAGAAAGCCCTGCTGTTTACGATTTTAACCAAAATGAAGAAGAACAAAAGCAGGCTGATATTCAACGCCTAAATGCCGAAAGAATGAGGAAGGAAGACGAGAGGCAATTGCTAGAAAACATGAAAAGAGAGGAGGAAATGCGGAAACAAGAAATGATGCGACAAGAAGAAGAAAGGCGTAGAGAAGAAGCACGAAAAAAGGAAGAAGAATCACACAAAATGCAAGAAGAAGCAAGGAAAAAGCAAGAAGAAGCACGAAGAAAGCAAGAAGAGCTCAGATTGCAGGAGGAAAAACGTAGAAAAGAAGAGCAAAGGATACAAGAAGAATTAAAGAAAAAAATTGAAGAAGAAAAGAAAGCTGATCTAAAACGAAAAGCTGAAGCAGAAAAGAAATTTAGAGAAAAAGCTGAACAAGAATCAACAGAGCTTGTTGAAGAACTTGTCAATGAAGTAAATGACTCAACTGTAAAGAGTATTTTGAAAGAAGAATTAGAAAAGTTTAATAATTTGATGCAGTTTGCTAATGCAGTAACTGATGAAATATTGCTGAATTTGTCCAATGAGATATCTGAATCTGAATTGAAAGCAGAGATATTTTTAACACAGCGTATAATGAAAAAATGGTTTCATGTATGGAGGAAACAATATATCAGAAATATTAAAAGGCGAAATCTACTAGAAGATACACCTGTTTGGCTTCCTCGTAAAACTCCTCTGGAAGAAGCATCTTATTTGAGGCGATTAGTTGAAAATGCCACATTAAAGAATATGAATGCTGTTCACAGGGGCTATAAATTTACTGGAGAACTTAGACAATTACCAACCCCGGATCCATATAACATCATGGAAATAATAAGATCACCACTGTTGAAACGTATGAAACAAATATGCTATCCTTATGATAAATGTTTCTTTTGGAAAGTTACTTTGGTATCGCCTGGTGCAATGAAATGGTTACACAGAAAGATTAACATTGAAAAATGGTTATTGGATGCTTTTAGTGACAGCAAGCAACATGAAGAGTCTAATACGCTGATACATGTTAGGAAACAGTCTTGGAATCATTTGATGGATTTTGCTATATCTGTTAGTTTGACAGGTAAAGATATGAATGTTAATGAGGCTATCGAAGGTGCTAATGCTGTACTGTTCTATGCCACTGAAAACGATAATGATATTGTAGAAACAATAGAAGTCACACTCAAACAAAAATACCCATACCAGGTAGTTCCAGTTGCCATAATCTTACCAAAAATGGAACATGTTCAACAACTCTTGGAAGTCTTTTTGTCAAGTCTTGTACAGAAAAATGTCATATCAGCGTACAAGATGTTTGTAATAGACTCACAGAATGTTTCCGAATCATTGAATGCATCCTCAAAGAGTGCTATGAAATGGTTGGCGAAAAAATTCCCACAAACCCCACCCTTGGAAATAGATCACTTGAAGTCTATTTGTCAAAGATACCTTGGAAATGAGATATGGTGTAGATTAAGGTTGGAAAACGATAGCCGTATGAATGCCGTTATAAGAGATTTATACAGATTGATCAAGTGTTATAACACTGCTGTGGATAATTTAACTAAAGTCATAACTAATGAAGATTTGTTCAATTATTCATTATTTCCATTAGAGTTTCAGCGATACCTAGACAGCACATCTCCTTATCCAAAACCGTATGAGTTTATACCAAGTAGTGCGAAGACTACTGATAATGTGTTGGCAGTCAAAAGGATTATGAGCCAATTGAAACTACCTGACCCTTCATTGGATTTTAACCCAGTGAATGCAATAAGCATGCAAGAGCAAATGACTAGCTACTGCAATCAGATCGGTTGGTTTGAAAACCCTGAAGAAGTGTTATGTAGAGTAGTAGCTGTGCTACCAAAAGAACTCTCAAATATAAGCATGCCCTGTGAGGATTTCAACAAATACTTTGCCCACTACAATCTTGTCGACTTTATAAACATAATTGTTTATGAAAAGATTAATAGACTGAATAATTTTGAAAACAGATTCGCTGTTTATGAGAAATCTGTTTTGGAAGATTATCGCAATGCACTTTGGTTGCATGAAGTAAAAGTTATAAATGAAATGAAGCACAAAGCTTTAGAATATGAAGATGATATTGATTTTTACGTCGACGCCAAGCGTCGCAAAATAGAACTAGATTCACTAGAATACCTAATGTTAGAAGACAAGGATTGTACATTAGTTGATGAAAGTATTAAAGAACAAGATGTAAACATAGCCAAATATAGCAACTGTGCAGAAGCTGTCAAACAACTTGAAAAACAAATTGAAGAAGAGAAACAGAAATCGTTAGAATTTGAAAATTTACTGAAAGCTGCATTGGAGAATGTTTAAATGAATTAATTATGTATTTTTCTAAAAAAACAACTGTTTTTACATGAAGTAAATGTGTGATTTTGCAAGCAATGTTTTTTTTAAAATTAATAGTATACATACATAAACTCACGCGTTTTTCCCATGGAGGTAGGCAGAAACTACGGACCGCCACCTGCTACGATCCTTTCATATTCCCTTTACCTCGTTGAGTGTACTACGTGAGCTCGACAAATGGATGTGCGAATAACATTTGTGCGACAAAACTGTACTGCAACTCACTATAGTTCGAATGCACGCTTGTGCGACACACTGAATCTAGTCGTTTCTGGCACTCGCCAGCCGCTTCCGCGGCGCCGCTCGCTTCGCTCCTCCAGCGCGTGCGTAGGTCACAGTTTTAACCTAACTTAACCGGGTGTACTACGTGAGCTCGAGTGTATCGCACAAGCGTGCATTCCAACTACGATGAGTCGCAGTACAGTTTTGTCGCACAAGTGTTATTCGTACATCCATTTGTCGAGCTCAAGTAGTACACCCACATTGCGAGTGTACTGCCCGAGTGCCAGAAACGACTAGATTCAGTATGTGTGTGTAAGGGATTAATTACTTTGATAAGAATATGAAAATTATTCAAAATCAAAAGTCGTTTATTCAAACTAGGCCGAGAGTCAGCACTTTTTGAACGTCAGAGTTACATTAGACAGTCCCCCAAAACGCCTGCCTTTCACCACTTCCTAGTGGTTTCGCTGGGAAGAAGTGACGCAACAAACTCCCCAGTAGCACAGCTGTCTGTTAAGTTAGAAGAACTACTTATTCATATACATCTAATGTTCATATTTGTATAGCATAGCATAATCAGCTTTTAACAATATTCCCACTGCTGGGACAAAAGCCTCCTCTCAGTGAGAGTGGGCTGTAATCTACCAAGCAGGCCCAGAGCAAGTTGCTAGATGTCACATGTCTTCGAAGTTTTGGTTCTAAAATAGGACATGCCATTCTCCCCACGATGTTTGTCTTCACGGTGATGAAATAGTTTACACAAAGTAAAGCACTTGTCTGGGTTCGAATATGCGACCTGTAACTCTTGGCTATTACCCACTGGTCCATTTATATGAATATGAACTGAAGTATGTATTTGCTTTCTTGCCAAGTCAAAGTGATGATGAATTTGACTAAATAATTTTTTTTTTCCATCACTGTTTGAATCACACAAATGGTCTTGATTTTCTTCCTCAAAAGAAACTTCTCACTTCATAGTCTCTTGAATGTCATGCCAAATTATGTTGCAATGTCGTCTTTAATGTTATTACCATGATTATTATTACTTTTATTCAATTGGCATTTACTCCTTCAGCATGATCGCTTCTTGCAGTTGCAGCAAACGTTTTTCAGTACATGCCCCAGAGATCTTTATGCCACATATTGTCGAATTGTGGGAAACCGTTGCAGGCTGCATAAATAGGGTCAAATTAAATTAGCTGGCAATACTTTACTACGTGTTGAGTATCGATATCGTAAACTAATGAAAAAAATATTGTTGGGTGAAGGTAAATCAATGACCACAATAATTGGTCAGCTGTTTTTGTAATTTTTTCTCGCGGTGCTCAAATATTTGTCACGAATTTCCAAAAACTATAGCTATTTCTATGCCTTATTCGTTCGTTGTTTATTGCCTTTATGTACTTATCGCAATGTCATTAAAACTTTGAACAAAGTAGGGAAATTGAAAATATTTTTTTATTATTTTTTAATAATTCCATTTCAAAACCCAACCCGTGAGTTAAGTGTTGCCAGAGAATTTAATTTGGCCCTGTATAAATTGATTAGTAATAAGACTTAAAGCAGTAATAAGTTCATTGAGCTGAATGGCTTAACCAAGGGGGAAGCGCCTGGGAAGAATTTTATGGATTTAAAGCAAGTGCTGAGGCAACTTGAACAATCTATTGAAATGAAAGTATATGAAACTTGGATAGCTTAAACTTGTTTATTGTATATTATCATTGTCGTCTTGTGGCTGTACAACTTTCAAACATGCATCAACAAACTCTGTGAAGATAGGCTCTTGCATGTACTCCTTCATTAATTCATCAGGATATGGTGACTTATCCAGCAACTCCAATATTTCTCTCACATGGGGATTCTCCAAACATTTCTTCAATTCTGTTGATTGTTCTGTAAATTGATACCAAAAAATCAGTAAAACTGCAGTGACAATATTAGGTATAGAGAGTTGCATAGAGCATAGTGCTATTTCTGTGATGTGTTCTACCAGTCTAGTCCTACCATAAGCTGCATTAAGGAACTTCTTTCAAATAAATAACTTCCAGGCAGAAACGAAAGAGAGAACCCACTAGACCAGTTTTCTAACAATATTCAGTGTGTAGAACTTGAACTAAATACTTCATTGCAAAGAGCATACATGAGGTATAGCGAAGAACTTTTAAAGATTACAGAGGAGTTAACCATATTAAGTTTTATTCAGCTTCTTAGAACTTACCTAATAGTTTTAATTTTTCAACCGGCACTGTGTCTTCTGTAGGATACTCACATTCTCTTTCCTTGTCAATTGATTCATTTGTCTCATTAAGTGGTTCTGGTGGGGGACTACAAGGAGTCTGTTTGTGGTTCTTATAGCACGGCACTGAGCAGCTGTAACACATTTGTAGCGGTTATTTAAGTTATAATAATGTCGTTACGTTAATGTTTCACTACGCATTTAATAACGTGAATTTCGTTAAAACTCTACTTACTAAGGCTCTCTGCATACAGGACATTTATATTTAGCGATTTGTTCACATTGTATGCAACTCATTTTAATTATTATGTGATTAATAACTATATTTTTGTTTATAAAATATTGTTTACATGAAGAAATGTCAACGTCCAGAAACACGTGTTTTTACTTTGTATTGACATTTTATCTAAGCTGTTTGGATTGTCTATGGTACTATTACAGTGGTATTATGGTATTAGTACAGTGCGACAAGTTTAACCGTTAGGCGGTTAAGATAATCATATTAAAATTATCTTTTTGTAATTGTACCGAGCTATGGTACCAAGAACGTTATGTCGTCAAAAAGGCGGGGCCATGGGCGCCGGCCATCTTTTTTTCAGGAAACGTTCTAGGGAAGGAAATCTCGATCATTTTTGCCCTTCATCTCGGATATTTTAGGTTATCGTTCGTCTGTTCATACATGGAGTAAATTTGTCGTAATATGCAGTAAAGATTAACTTAGCATAGAGAATGTAGGATCCAACAGCGAGCTCGATAATTTTGCATCTCACCTCAATTAAGTAGGCAAGGTAGCGGTGTAAGGATTTTAGAATTTAGTGGTTCATTAAGTATGCTCTAACTCAAATGAAGAACTAACGACTACTTTTGAGTCTGTTGACTGATTTTTGTAGCTACCTAAATGTAGAAAAAGCATCGTGATTCGTGCAGTATAGTTTACATATAGTAGTTTAAAAAAAAAAATACGTTCTTAAAATCACACCTATTTGCCACGACAGTAGGCAAAAACTTAATGATGCCTCATGAATCCACCTATCTTTATATAATTATATAATTCTACTGTACGTGTGTGTGTCACTGAACTTCTCCTAAACGGCTGGATCGATTTGAATGATTTTTTTTGTATGCGTTTGGGTGGCACCCTGGATGGTTTAGATTTACAAATCAGCCCGACAGATGGCGCTGCTATCGAGTTCTAGGAAACAGGACAACGTCTGTACGGTCAGCTAGTATATTTATATTTTTAGGATGATTTGGGCTTTAATAATAAAAGAAATAAGGCAACGATAGTTAGGAAAGCAATCCATGTTCAGAGGAAAAAAATAACAATCACTTATATTTTGTACTTTATTTGCATTACAATAAATATTTACATGTTCATTAATATTAATCATTATATTGAATATAAATTAGAATAATTACATGTCTACCTATGGTTTTTTCATATCAATGTTGTACCATCATTTTCACAATAGAAATACAACAGATTTGTCTAACAACGAATCCACTTAGTTCGACCGGTTTTGGATGTACGCATGTAGCAGTGGGTACTTCTACCACTTAGGTACATGATGTTGCTTCAGGGCAAAATAAATGTAGGGTAAAATTAGGTACATATTTATTAACGATATACCTAGGTACTTCTTATAGATAAAGTAATGGAGGCCTAAAGACGTAATGGAACATGAGCTTCGTCCACGTATGAGTGGGCAAACTGCCGGAGTGGGAGTTGGGCGTATACTCACACTTTAAGATTAAAATTCATGTCTCTGCGAGAACTCTAAATATTTATCAAACCTACACTATATATTTCATTACTTAGGTACCTTTACAATATGGATATTTAGATAGGTACTCAGTAAAGGGATTTAAAATATTCCTCCCTCGAAAATTGTAGATTTCTTGTACTGTATGTACCTATACAATAGTAAATTCTACTTACTAACAAAGACGCTTGGCCATATCAATACATAAGGCATCTAGTATTTAAAACAATGTCTACAGTTTGGTCAAGTTATCTTACATAATTCATAGGTAATAAGTAACTTAAGTTTATTGACAATAATTATAGAGCTAAGTTCTGCTATTAAGTACCAATGCGTGGTCGCATACTTTGTGGCACAAAATCATTTGGGGCAAGCACTTCCTAAATTCAGTCGCTTGCTCGTTTGGTGTGTCATTTGAACTAGAAAATATAAAACTAAATTACATAAATTATTCTTTATGGATTATTTTGCGGTTAAACATTTTAGCTTTTTTAATACCTAATCTCTTTAAATATTACCTTTACCTACCGGTGGGGAACCTCTGTTCCAAAAACTGCAGTAGGTGGGTAAATTTCTACAGCTGTCACGCTTGACCCTTGTGTGGCCCACAACTAATATCCATGCTCTTTTATAACGACAGTTAATCGCGAAATAATCCGTAAATCTATAATTTCATTGTATGTACTTGTAAACCTATAATGATAAACAATTTGGTGGTTATGGCAGAGGTCCAACGGTTACAGCTCTTCGTGATTCGCGGGCTGTTTGTCACTAATGTAGTACGTTGTCTCAGGGAGGGAGACCCCGTAGTCGGAGGTCGCGAGTGCGTGGTAGCGGGACCGCAGGAGATGTGCGGCCGCCTTCGGTTGCCGGTTACGAGTAAATATACCCTTCTTGTTGCCACCCACGCGGGTTATCGCTGCAAATGGAATAAATGTTTTAGAATTAGTATCAAAACACATTATTAGAACAAATCAAAGAGTTCAGTCTATGCAAGAAAAGATGCATGGCTTTTACGTTCATGCTTTAACTAGCACATTGTCGCGACATGGTGACCAGTCTTAGAAAACAACGTATCAAAGAGTCTCAGAACACAAACTGCGCACCAACAAAGGCTCGACACATTCGATATTTGACAGGTTTGAAGTTGAAAGAGACCAGAGACCACTTATTTTGCGAAAAACGGATGATGCTATTATTTTATAGTCTAATGGAACTTTATAACCATGCAAATTCAGTACATTCCATCTTAAAATCACCATGCATCCTCATCACAGGCATTACAAGTTCATACACCGCCACCCTAGTTCTAAAATCATCATTCAATAATATCATGATAAGGAAGGATCGTAGTCGCTTACAGCGCAACCACTTGAGGTGTCGTATGTGTGGCTGCAGGCGGTCTCGACGACGCTGAGGGCCTGTGCCTACCCTCCCTAAGTAACAACAAGCCAATCACAATACTATCTGCGAAACTGTTTATCTTTCTGCCAGCTCATTCTTAGGCAAAGAGTTACAAAAAAAAATATATATATATATATGTACGTTGAAAGGATTGTTATATGTCATGGAATAATTATCTGATAGTGACAAATTCTAGAAAAGACGTTCAAGTTTTATAACTTTATGTTTTTGCTATTGGAAAGCAGAACAGTTTAGTCAAAACGAAGGTCCATTCCATCCACCATGGATAGCAGGTTACTTATACAAAAGCGTCCTTAAGAATTATTTATACCCCATCCCATTACTACCTCTAAGGCCCCAAAACATGTTTTTCACAACAATATAACACCGATACCAAACCATATTGTGTAAAATGTAATACTTACACTGTGGGGTCTTGAAGTCAGCAAAGTTCCAGATGAACTCCCCGGCGAAGAAGCCTGCCTTCCGCAGGTGATCGAACGCCTTGAAGTGTTCTGCGATCAGCACGCACTGGTACTCCTCTGACCAGATGTACTCAGGGTACTGAAAATGATAAAATTATGTATGAATATTTAAAACAAATTGGTAAACGAAAGAATAAAGCAATTAATTTCAAAATAAAGACTCAATGACGAAATGACGATCAGCACGCGTAGCATGACCACCGTAGAAATGGGTTTTGTGTATTCTTGGTAGAATAGAGATAGAATTGTCATGCTACGCCCGCATTAAACGGGCGGATTGTAAATCTTTCTACAATCTTTAATTCTGTCTTTAATCTTTCTACAATCTGTAATTTTGTCTATTCTTCCGTCGACAAACCCCATTTCTACGGTGGTCATGCTACGCTTGCTGGTAAGGAATCTTACACTTGACAATAGACATGGCAATTATGAGTTAGATCATTGAAATTGTTGAATCAGTTTTTCCCAGCAATGCGATTCAAGATCTACTAGCAATAGTAGCGTTGTTACGGGTAAGGCTACAAAATACTACAAGCTTAAGTACTTAAATTAAGTCACCTCTGCTGACGGCCTCCAACAGGAAAATACAAAAAGGGAACCCAGTGGACTAAAATGTATGTCTTATGCCTTGAGGAGTCAGTAAAAGATACCTATAGTTACAGGCTGACTATCTACGATAGACTTACCAAGTGCAGTCCCTCGATGGTGTCGGCTCCGTACTCGGTCATTATGATGGGCTTGTTGTTGATGCGGTGCCAGTTGGTGGCCTCTTCAACAACGTTGTTGGTGATCTGCGCTGTTTGACCGGGGTTCGCGTACCACCCGTTGTAGCGGTTGAAGCTGATAACGTCCAAGTGTCGACCCTGATACAAGAAGAATTTGTTTTCGTATGGATATTTTAATTCATGTAAAGTCAGATAAATTAAATGTTTAGTTAAAACAAAATCTACAGTTTGCATTATACATGTATTAGAAAAATATGGTTTAAAGGTTTTATATTGTGTAAAAATGTAATAGTCTTTTTACTCACAGATTTGTCAGCGGTAGCGCCGGCAGAAATAGCGATAGTGACTGGCCTTGAGAGATCCATCGATTTAACGTGGCGCACCACTTCTCTGAAAGGGTTTAATGAAACTGTATCAACAAATCAACATCATGTATACTTGGATATACGTAGTCGATTTAGAAATATCTTTAATTGAAACTGTAGTTCGTGCGGCGACGCGATACCTACATCAGTCAACATAAAATCTATAATGGCTGACACTTTCCATCAAGCCGCGTATTCAGTAGAGTTTATAAGACGACAAAGATCCCACACGTTTTACGTGTCCCCAGAGATATCGCGTGACGCCGCGCTGTCCGCGTCGCCCGACTTCGCACAACATGTTTGGCGACCTCGCGTGACCTCTACCGCTGTCGCTCGATACCGTATTGCGTTCAGTTGAGGCACGAAAGTAGCCGAGTTTTAACGTGTTCACGATAAGTTTGTGCAAAAATGTGGACAAACGATGTGGTATTGCGACTTATAGACTATTTTCGGTCTTACGAGTGTTTATGGGATACATCGAATAACGATTACAAGAATAAAAACAAGAAACGTGCCTCATGGGAAGAAATAGCACAAAAAATGGACATGCCAAGAGAGGTTATTGAAACGAAAATTCACAATTTACGGTCCCAATTCACAAGAGAAAGAAAAAAAGTCCTTGCGTCGAAAAAAGCAGGTACTGAAGATGCGAAGCAAAGTTATTGGTTTGCGTATGAGTCTCTATTGTTTCTATTAAAGGGCGAAACTACATCAAGAGCGATGGATACGTTATTAGAATCGGTAAGTTTTATGCTTATTCAAAGTTTCAAACATTTGATCAAACATCAAAACATTGCGTTCATCAACATACCTACATAAAATAAGGTCTTCTCTGCTAAAACATCCAACAATACTGAATGCCAATTGATGGTTTAGATAAATTTAGAAATTGTTACTTAATTTATCAGTTTGGCAGTTGTCAAGCTAGCCTGCCTAATTGGTATAGGCTAGGTTTATAAGTAATAGTATCTCACAAGTGTTTTCGTTGTCTGTAGTTTTATACATTGCTAACTATAATTGCTTATTAAGTCGTATTATTAAAACCTTTTTTTAGTTTTCAATAAAGAAATGCAAAAAAAAATAAGACAAAATAATGACGATTTTTTGACTACTAATTATAACTTAAAACTTATCTAGTAAATTACCCATAGACACATAAATAAAGTGGATCGTTCACTTGACTGAAAAACTCTATATAGTATAGAATCTCGTGTTTGTATCTGAATATTTTTTTACAGTCAAACAAACAAGATTCACAATCTTCAAACATGTCACAATTCGAAACAAATGACGACATTGCGGATTCATTGCAGCTTGAAAATTTACACGATGATCAGAATAAGTCGAGAAAAAGAACTAGTGAAGATAAACTAAACAAATCCCGTAGAATCATGACAGACGCTAAAAAGAAGATGGACAAACACGTGGTAAGGGATGAGTTTGATGTTTACGCGGAATACGTAGCTTCAGAACTACGAAACATAAAGTCAGAAGAAGAGGTTATTATGGCGAAAAGTTTCATAAATGACGTGTTACTGGAAGCAAGGCTGCGGTCTATCAGTCAGTCAGCTACACATTCGCGAATGCCGTATCATGATGATGATGATGATGATGATGATGACCATGACACTGTGTTGTCTTTGCCCGATTCAGGTCAACAGGACGACAGTAGTTATCAATTAAAAGTTGAATCTTTGGAATAAACTTTTTTTAACTTCTGTTGATTATATTAAATGTAAGCCTTGCATTAAACATCTGAGTGTCTGTATCTTTGCCGGTTTTATTTTTACCCCGGACTTCCCAAACTATGGTGCCGATTCCCTTATTCATAAACTAAACTAAATTTAAGTTGAGTGCATCTTTTTCTTTCTATTTCATTAAGGAAAGGACAGAAGATGAATTTTAGTTTAGTCCTGTCAAATTAATCAGCGCTTGACGTAAATTGACGTAATTTTAGTAGGCAAGTTTTTTATCACGTCTAAACTTGTGGAGAAGTGACAGGCGCTGATTAATTTGACAGGACTAAACTAAAAATTTTCTTTTGTCCTCTTCTTAATGAAATACAAAGAAAAAGATGCACTGAACTTAAATTTAGTTTAGTTTGTGAACAAGGGAATCGGTACCTATACCTACCTCGTATATTTTTCCTTTGTCGTCACATTACTACCTACTATAAGTTTTATGTCGGTTGTTATTTTTCCGTATTATGTGTTTTTCGTTTTTTATCCCGTTAACGATTATATACACTCACTTTGTGTAAGTAGGTCAATTAGATAATTATAATAAGATTGTCAAAAGTTCGTTTTAATCGTAGAGCCTAATCTGATATTCCAATATATTTTTTTGGTTTATAGTAAAGGTGTTTGACATTTCACCGTCCAATTAGTATCTGGTTTAAAACGCGGTCTCTAACTTTTGTTTGTGCGGAGAAAAAAAAAATGAACCGTCGTGAGATTAGACAGGCGTGCGAAGTCGTGTACGGACCTTTCCCATTTTACCTGACCTCGCATTGTGTTGGCTTTCCGTATGATGAGAAGTCAGCTTATACTGTAAAGCTATAATTTGATATGTTGCCGTGCGTATGCGTACTTATCGCTCAAAAATTGTCCTCTATTGAAAACATGGCTAATACCAATGTCCAGAAGGCGTATTTCCATTCTGTACAAGGCCAGAACGCAAGAGTGTGAAACTAGTCGCGTATAGATTGGAAATCACTTTTTAATCAAGGTCTTCCAATCTATACAAGAATAGTACGCAAATACAAGTGTATACTTTGTAGTAGCCAAAGTAACTAAATTGTCCCATAATATACAGTGCTAGTCCACATGTAAACTAATCCTGTATAGACGAGCTGCCAGCGAGTGCCAGAAACGACATGGTTTGGGGAGGTTAGGTTAGGTTAAGACTGTGACCTCCTATGGAAACGCCTTGATTCTGTTGATGAACCCTATCAGCGAAGTGTCCTGTCAAGCGTTGCTACTTCCCCTTCATTTTATTCGTCAACCCCACACTTCTTCCGGACTTTAAATCGATGTCGATACACGAAAATTCGACGAAACCCGCATTGGGCACGCGTGGCCGATTATAGCCCATTCCCTCTCACAGAGAGGAGGTCTGCGTCCCAGCAGTGGGAACATTATAGGCTGCTGATGATATGATTAGCCTAGTATATCAATGTCTATGTAAAGTTTCCAGTACTTACCCGAAATATCTGTCAGCCAACTTGTTGGCGGACCGAGGCTCGTTGGAGATCGACCACATGATCACGCTTGGGTGGTTCTTATCGCGTCGGATCAGCTCCGTTAGCGATTGCTTGTGTTTCGTCAACAACGCATCGGAGAAGCCACTGTGATAAAACAAAATCTATGAATAATTAGCAGGTGTATGTTGAACCTAAGAGCATAAAATTGGCGACTAAATGGGATAAAAAAAGTGATAATTTATTTAGGCACCCAATGAGCTTTTTTTTGTTGTTAATAATATGTACCGTGTGGTGCCGGGCGTAAAGAATAACACCATCCCATTCTTCCCGTGGGTGTCCTAAAAGGCGACTAAGGGACTTACTAGAGAATGGGCAGCAGCGTTCTCTATGCATTTTACCACCATATTGCGATCGCCAACCCGCCTGCCAAGCGTGGCGATCATGGCAAAGTCCCCCAAATTGGAGGAGGCCTAAGTCCAGCAGTGGACGTCTTACGGCTGAAATGATGATGATGAATATAGACACACACCGTGTTTAAATTAAAAGCAACAAAAAAAAACAGGCTACAATTTAGGCTTAAGAGTCGACCGATTTCTGTTTGAAATTTTTGGTGAAACTTATATGTATATTTTTACAAAAATCATTACACCTCTTCACTCATTACTTACTCCGTATCCACACTGGGACACTCGTCGATGATCATGATGCCGTACTCGTCAGCCAGCTGGTAGATCTCCTCGGCGTAAGGATAGTGGGAGGTTCTGAAGGCGTTGGCGCCCAACCATTTGATGAGGTTGAAGTTCTTCACCCACAGCACTGGGTCCCAGCCTTTGCCTCTTAGCTTGAGAAGAGAAGCTTTTATTACAATCAGTACCATGGCAAAAATGCAGAGAAAGATTAGATTCCGTAAGTATTTTATTTTTAAATTCTTTTACTAGTTAAACCTATATAATTACGTCTGGACTGGAAGACAATAGATAGTCTTTTAAGTAGATACTTCAAAACACAAAACAGATCCAGTGAATCATTTCAATAACTATCTAGTCTATTCTTGCTTTACAAAAGCTAAAAAAAATATATTTCATACGAATTACGAACGAAGAGCTGACTTACATCAGAATCTTCATGCATGCCGAATCCTTTCAAGTATAGAGGCTTCTCGTTCAAGTAGATGGTGGTGTTGGACCACGTGACTGTCCTGATGCCGATCTTCTGGTTGTAGGTGTCGATCACTTCACCTTGGGGACCTATGAGGGATGCCTGGAGAGAAAATAATAGTACGTTATGTTCCAGATAATCCCCAGATACAATTTACAATATGTCGGTGTTCATAATATATTGGAGAAATCCAAAGAAATTTCATATATATATTTTATTAATTACCGAATGGATTTTCCAAGGTCCAGTCCTCTAGAATTTGCAGTATTCAAGATGAACAACTAATTGAAATAGGTACGTAGGCATTTAAATAGTAGGATTCCATATTGATTCGATTTTTATTCTTGATTTGAGGAAATGAGGATATTTCCTGTATCTAATAATTAATGTACTTACTTGCTTGAGCAGTAAATAAACTTAGCCTCATCGGTTTATCGAGGAATAATACGTGCACAAACCCTTACAAGCCGAACAAAAAGAAAAATTGTCAGAGAGTACGCTAAGCTAAAGCGAAAAAACGAACGAACAGAGGGTAATTGTGTAACTTGCTATCAGTCGGATTTGGTTTCATATTGATAGTTAAATAACATTCATTGCGTTATTTACGTTGCTGAGCCGACAATTTATTCGAACAAATGACGCAATGGTTTAGAAATAATCTTCAATCCCATTCAGATTCTTATAAATAGTGCGTTTCGCAATTAGGGTGCAGGACTACAGACTGGCGATGGCAGGCGATGGTGCGACAACGCGGTAGCTCGAAAATTTCCTTTACCTTAATAGTGTACAAGTATCCAGGTTCGGGGTGCATGAGGTAGGGCCACCACAACTTGGCATTGCCGATCTCCAGGAGTCCGGCGCATTCGTTGTAGCCCGTTATTTGCGTATCGTTCTTGTCGAACAGTTGCACAAGGCACCGAACTTTGTCAGAAGAAGAGCCTTTTTGTGTCACGTTGTATACTATGAAACCTGGAATTTAAGATATTTACATCATATAAATTAAAGTACCTTTTCGTATGTGTCTGTGTGACCGCGTTTTTTTTTCTAAATTACGCAACGTATTTTGGTGCGGTATTCATTAACATTCAAAAAAATATTCCGGAAGGGTTATGTGTATTATTTTAATATTAAACATGTACAGAAGTTTCTATGGTTTCTCAAGTCGTAAAACACCGTATGAAGCTGGAGAGGCTGGCTTATATTACCTATGTGTAATCACGAGTGTTCTCAAGAGTCACAGAATCCAAAAACAGTCTTTAGACATTAATCATTTCACTAATGGCATTAGCAACTATCAATCATTTCATGAAATAGCCGCAAACATAGTATGATATTATACTCGTTATTGCGACTATAGTCTGTGCCAGATGTGAAAAAAATAAAAGTCGGTGACACCCGCCTTCCAATGTATTCAAATATTTCAAAACGATACGAAAAAAATGTAAAGAAAGTGTCGCTAGCACGGTCAAAATGGTAATTTGAATACATTGGTAGGCAGGTGTCAACGACTTTTATTTTTCTCACATCTGGCACAGACTATAATAGATCCTTCAAAGTACCTGTTAGTCCTTGTATGTCAGTATTGACGATGAGGTCATCAATGAACACTTGAGGTGTAGAGTAGAGGAACACGGAGCGGTGGATACCAGCGTAGTTGTAGAAGTCAAACGTGTACTGTTGCTCCTGACGAATTTTGTTTGGACTACGGAAGGAAAGAAAAGAAAATGTAAGTAAAGGTCTTAGTTTCTGAAAGCTGATCAAGTTAGTTTCTGGATCAGATCTATTCGAAATAATCACCAGTCAAAGTTATTTTATTATGATATATATGTAGATGGAATTATGGCGAGGAATCCAGACTGGCTACGGAATTTAAATAAAACAACATTTGTTGGTATTTGACCAAAGTTTAGGAATTGATCTCCGTTTTAAAGTAAACTGTAACGTGTCAATAATGACACTGGAGCTCATTGCAATTTATCAAGCGATCTTTTATAGTCGAAATCAGAATTTAAAAAGAGTTGTAATTCTTTCAGACAGTAAAAGCGCACTACAGCATATTGCTCGATGCGCCTCTGGTTCCAGAGGCACATCGATTGCATATGATATCCTTGAAAATATTTTTTTTTTAGTTAAGAATAACATAGAAATTAAATTGCAGTGGGTTCCAGCTCACATTGGATTACGCGGTAATGAGGAGGCTGATCGTCTATCTAGAATAGCAGCAGAAGAGGGTAAAACTATTGACTACTTACCTGATTATTGGGAGTACATTTCTAAATTTAAAGTATGTTGCTATAACTCCTGGAAACAACACTTTGTTAATATCTGTCAGCAAAAGGGTATCTGGTATAGAACCATACAGGATGAGCCTCCTCGTGTGCCTTGGTTCGATGATGAGAAACTTAGTAGGAATTACATTAAATTAATATTAAGACTTCGCTCTGGACACTATCCATCAGCGAAGTTTGCTTATCTTATGAAAAAAGTTGATTCCCCGAATTGCAGAGAATGTAATCAGATTGAAGACGTGCAACATTTGCTGATGGATTGTGTCCGGAACCAGCGTGAGAGGGAGTCACTTTGGAAGGAGTTAGAACTAAATAAAGTTAATGTTGGAATAATACAATCAATTTTATCTCAACCATCTTCAGAAGGTGCCAAAAAGTTATGCCGTTTAATAACAGTCCTTCCTCCGTGACTTCCTATCAATAACGAATTTTACCTAAGTTGTGTAATGATTATTATGTAATGCTTTATTTTAGTGTTAATGTTAAGAAATGTTAAAGGCACGATGGGGTTGGCATATCTGTTTAGATAAAAACCTCAAAACAAATAAAGATTTAAAAAAAAAAAAAAAAAAAACATTTGTTAATAACTCTCGATTGTGCATTGAACTTCATGACGTATATTGTTTTAAAATGATTCTTTCAAACCTAAAACATTTCTCTTTTGACAAATATCGTTTTACCACCTTATTGTATACAATCCCGTGATACAATCTTTGTTGTTTTGTTTATGCATGAGCCGATGCACAAATGTTTGCAATCTTATTGGTATCCGGGCGAATATTCAAGTTGTATGATATTTGCATTTGCGTTTCTGACTAAATAAATTAACTATTGTTTAAATAAATCTTTGTATTGAATACCTACAAGAGAATAATTCTAGAGAGTCTTCTGGAATGTAGTTAGATCTTAGCGTACTTACCTATTATTTATGCAAATAAAACTCAAGCTAAACATTTGTCTTTACTTTATCAAAGTGATCTGAGCCATTTGGTCTTGAGCAGAAAAACTTGTGTTGAAATTCTAAGCAACACATTTTATCAATGGAGCAATACTTCTTTAGTCTATTGCATTCCAGATATTTCCATATAATAGGTATTAGCTGAGTATTTAAAAGTGAACCAGTATTTTCCTTACGTATTTAGCTATGTGTGACGATGGAGTACACTCACCCAACATAGATACTCTTGACGACGCCCTGAGGCACGGTGTCGCTGAGCAGCGTGTTGTCTACCACCACAGTCAGCAGGTTACTGCTGTTGAAGCTGATCACGTCCGTGATCTCTTTCTCAAACGGCAGGTGGCCGATCTCGTGGTACATCACCGACTTGCCGTTCACGAACTGAAAGTAAACGTTATGAATGAGGAAAATTGCCTAGGAGCCTTAAAGAAAAGTCGTTTCAAAGACAGTATGTGACGATGAGCTTCTATAATAATCATTCGCAAGGCAGACGAAGGCAGCCAAGAGATTGTGGCTAAGTCTTACTACACGCACGGATCGATCGATCAGTTTAAGCTAAGACATGCGTCTGACCATCTGGTCACCCATCCATGGAAAAACCGCGTTACATACCAAGACGCATGTCTTGGAAAGCAGGTTAGCTTGTCATTCGTAGATCTTGAACGGTTTTTACGGATACTCAGAAGCCCGAAAGTCTGACAACTAGCCTAATCAAGGGGTATTGTATTACCCAGTAACTGGGTTGTGGAGGTCAGATAAAGAGTCGCTCCATGTAAAAATACTGATAGCTGCATCTGCTTTGACTGGAAGCCGATCCCAACGTAGTTGGGACAAGGCTAGGCAGATGAAAAGGACAGACGATGAGCAGGACAGGGCACAGGTTCACAGTTGTTCAAATTTTACATACCATGTGCACACACATGGTATGTAAAATTTAGCATAATACTTCACTTTCGTTAATATTGACATCCCAGAGTCTATGTGGAGGAGGAGCAATAGTATGGTGGCCCAGTGTTAATGGCCGCGACTTATGAATTGTAGGTCGTAGATTCGAACCCAGTCTGACGCTTTAATTTGTGTAAATTATTTCAACCACTGCTCTAAAAACCGATGAAGGAAAACATCGTGAGGAAACTGGCATGTGCTAGAATCAAAAATTCAAAGACCCGACTGGTTACATCTATCAACCCGCACTGGTACTGACACTGGCACTGGGCCCCCGTGGTGGATTACGGCTCACTCCTTCTCACCGACAGAAGGCCTGTGTCCCAGCAGTGCGAACGGTATAGGCTGGTTATGTATGAGTGTATGTTACCCTCAGGAGATGTTAGCAACACGTTGCAGTGTTTTAGCAGAGGTAATCACAGGGAAACATTCCCTGGGATCACACCTCTACTAAATCAGATGGTCCATTTAGGAAATAGTGAAATTTTTAAGAATCTTTTTTGCTTATATAAGGCTCTCTGCTGAATTCTGCTACATATCATTAATCGAGACCATCATTTGCAAGCTCATTATCATTTCCGCCTTCTCTTTTGCGCTTTACCAGACATTCGTGGGAAGAAAATTACTCCTAACCTTTACTTAAGACAATATGTCGTTTCTAATACTTGCGTTGTAATATTTATAGAAACAGTAAACAATAACGGGCCCGTAATAGGCAGTCTGCGAAGACTTTTGCAATAGTCATTTGTTTTAACAAAGACAAATGAAGATTGAAGGCTTACCACTGCAATTTTGCTGTTATTTAAGTTACAAAGCTATTGCTGACCGTTAAATTGTAGGTACTATGTAATGTAGTATCTATGTAGAATATTTGATATACTTACTGTAGAATATAGTTTCTGTTCGTTAAGGTACTTACCTTTTTTTGAAACTACGTGCCTAGGAATCTTAAGTAATAACTTATTAAAATACTGTATATTTATCTACTTACGAACTTACTCATCATATTTTTATACTAATCAAAATGTTAGGTGTATTTTTACCTAGAATCGCTAACGTAACACTAAAAGCTTTAAGCGCTTTATTGCTAAAACATTATGTTGTTTATCTTTCATAGATAACAGTAAGTGAGTGTTTACGGATAATGCTCAATACCGCGGTATCTTTGTTGGAATCAAGCTGTGGCCAAGTTTACAAGTTACCTAGTGCCTAAATACATTAACGTTACAAAGATAATTTTGTTGTTCCACTAACGAAATTTAACTAAGTGGGTTAACCGCTTTCCGATAGCGTTTTAAATTAATTGTTTTGTGGAGTAAGTAGGTAAGTTACATAGATACCTATTATTCGTGTTCAAACCCCAAAAGATAATGATTTAAATGACAAATAGATAGACCTGTTGTTATTCGTTATATATGTTAACGTGAAATTGTAAATACCGCGAGATTGTATTCAGTCAGATTATATTTTTATGCCCGGAATCGTACTATCCTACTAATATCTATACTTAATATTATAAAGCTGAAGAGTTTGTTTGTTTGATGAACGCGCTAATCTCAGGAACTAGGTGGGAATTGAAAATTCTTTTTGTGTTGGGTAGCCCGGGGTCATCCATAAATTAGGTCACACCAATTTCATGATTTTTGACCCCCCCTCCTTGTCACAGCTGGCCAAATTTATGAGATCCCCCTCCCTAGAGTGACGTCACATATTTTACAATTTTTCATCTAGAAATAAATATTGAATTAAAACGGCCGTTCCGAAATTTCTTTTATTTCAATTTAAACGATTCTTTAATTATACAATTGACATCAATTCAAACACTGCAAGAAATTAACAAAACAAATAACGATTAATTATATTAATTAAAGATCAAACTTAATCATTTTGAGTCCATGGACTTTGAACTCACTCCTTTAAATTATTTAAAACCGGCTAGCAGCTACTTCATTTTCGTTTGGGTTGTTAATGTCAGGAACATTCGTAGTGTCAACATCGTTTTCATCGAACCAAACAGCATCATCGTCATCATCCAAACAAAGAATTTCTTTGCTACGTCTAGCAGTAATTCTATGAGGACGAATCTTCACGATGGGCAAAACTTCTTGTTGTTTTTTATGTAATTGCTTTTGTTGATTAGTGGCCTTGTATGATGCAAAATATAGACCACAGATGCCACATGATCGCTTAAACAAGTTTGCCTCGACACTGGGGCAATAGCTATCATACGGATACGTGTTTTACTTAACGCTTACGATTAAAATGGATTTTAAAATGTGACGTCACGATATTTAGGACCGCTCCCACCCCCTTGTCACACAATGTCACACTTCGTCGACTCCCTCCCTCCCCCTTAAGGTGTGACGTAATTTATGGATGACCCCTAAACGGCTAAACGCATTTAGCACACAGATAGTTTATAACCTGGATAATAACACAAAGGATAATTTTTATCCCGGCAGGAGTGTGAGATAATTTCCGACTGCCACGCAGGCAAAGCCGCTGGCAAAAGGCAGTATTCATATAAATGTGTTCTGTTTTAGTACTAACACATGCCTGAAATTACCATCTGAGAAAATAAAGATAAGCAAAACAGGATACCAGGATAAGAATACACAGTTAATTTGAACAAAAGCTGAGCGCATTCACCTCACGTGGGTGTCGTAAAAATGTTCCTGCAATACAACGCACGGGTACGTACCTACCTATCACATTATGCTGAGGGCGTAATTTGAACCCTGTTCACGGGATTTTATAAGGATTCTCTTAAATACTTACACATAGGAGCACTATTAATTTGACACTCTGTTACGTTAAAATAAGGTCAAGATTACAATAAAAGGGTTTTTATACTGAAGCTTGTGAGCACGTTACAATGAGTTTGTTTTAAATTGAGATGACATTGGTCTCGGGTTTAATTTAATTTACATAAAGGACAATGAAATCAATTGATAATATTATCTTTCATATCTCACAGGGCGTCGCTCATCAATAGCGTAAATGTTTGGGATTATTTAAATTGCAATAATAAATGCTGTTGATTGACCGGATGATAACTTCAAGATGTTATTCCATTGTATTTTATTTCATTAATTCGGGTTCTTCATCGTCAAACCTGTCCGTCAGTCTGACAAAGGACTGTATCTTATGATCCGTAATAGGTAGACAGTTGAAATGTTCATTATTTCTGTATTCTGTGCGTGCGTTGTTGCGGCCGGTGCAGACCAGTGAACGTTCACCTTAAATATGCTTACCAAATCTCTAAACCAGCGATTACTAAAGTGGGTTACGTGGAACCAAGGGGTTCTGCAGAAAAAGAAACCAAGGTGCCGCGAAATTATTTACTTTTGGCGAACGATAAAGCAATCCTTACTAATATTATAAATGTGAAAGTAAGTTTGTTTGTTACCTTTTCACACCTAAACCACTGAACCGATTTCGATGAAATTTTGGTACGGGGTAAGTTTGAACACCAAGAAAGGACAAAGGCTACTTTTTATTCCGCGATTTCGTCTGCGTCCGAGATAACCGACATTCACGCGGACGAAGTCGCAGGCAAAAGCTAGTTATTCATAAAACCGTGAAACTATTTCATTCTTCACATTAAAAGTTAAAATAAAGAACGAAAGTGTTTTACTTCTAAAATATTTTGTTCTAATTTAAATTACAGTGTCTTTGATTTTTAATACATTGATATGGAGTTCCATAAAATAAAAAGTATTTGGTGAGAGCTCCGCTATCTTAAAAGTTTTGGAACCCCTGCTCTAAACAACATACCGGTTGTAAATGTCGTGACCATAAAGTGCTATAAGAAATATTCCAATTTAAAGGTCTTAGACGGAACCGCTGAAATACCATTTAGCCTTATAATAATACCAAGGGCAAAGTTCAGTTCCACATCAATCAAACGAGGGTGGCTTGTCGGAACAATAGACGAAGATGTGGTGAAATAAAACGAAGTATATGCGAATCACTAAAAGCTTTTGATGTTCCTGTTTTATTTATCATCGTCAGGATCTAAAAAGCGTTTAATATTGCGGAAAAAAGTTCTTAAACCCTTTCGAACCATATACCTTTACTTATTTTATGGTTTTGTTCTGAATAAATCATAAAAAAAAATTAAATTGATTTATCAGTAGGTGCCTAATAGGTATAAAAGCTCCTGAAACAAACACTGATAGACTACAACGATTAGAAAAGACAATAGATTTACAATAAATGTAACATTCCGTATACGGAGTCCCCGAAGGATTAGACAGAGAGCGGTGTACTTATAGTAACTACTCTTCGCCAGTTATTTTTAAGTCCCATGTAATATAGAAGGCGAGTCTATTGCCATCCGTCCGCCATGTACAAATCCACAATCCGGGCCGCTACTGAGAAATTCCAGACTCCGCTTTGCCCGATCCGGAAACCGAACCCAGGACGTCATGCTCAGCAGTAGCGCTCTACCACCACTAGACCAACGAGGCTGTCACATATTTAATATTATATAATTATTATAAAATTCTATGAAAAAAAAACCGAAAAAAAAATATTCTTCAGAAAGGTCAGGTGCGTAGTACTCGCAACCGGCGTGTGTGTATGACCAATTGTATGAACCTAAACGAGGCAAAAGAAGTGTGTAGAGATCGTAGCAGGTGGCGTTCCGTGGTTTCTGCCTACCCACATGGGAAAAAGGCGTGATTGTATGTATGTAGGTATGTACGAAAAAAAAACCCTACTGTTAAATTTCGTGTTTAAGCATAATTAAGGAGTAATGGCTTTTTCTATTGCAATGGGGTGGCTCACGGCACTAAAGGCACAAAATTCCAAATAACATAATATTTTAATCTTTGGCCTTGCAGAACCTTATCATGAATTAACTTACTCCTAAGTACCTTATTTAAAAAATAACAGTTAAGGTTAGTCATACTAATAATATCTGAGTTTCCGGCACACATAGGACCTATAAATCAATGTCATCCTTATAAATCTCAGGTTACGTTTCCATTTCGTATAAATGCTAATTTAATCCCGTAGGTGTCTGTACCGCTGAATGATTTGTATCTGCTTATATTAGCCAGATTTGTGCCCGTCGACCCATATTCTGGAGACATTGTCCTGCAAATTGCGGCCTTTATACGACACTTTATAGTACCTCTTACTAAGTCACTTCGTGGTTGATTTACAAATCATTGTAAACG
Organism: Aporophyla nigra; assembly: GCA_947507805.1. NCBI lineage: Eukaryota > Metazoa > Arthropoda > Insecta > Lepidoptera > Noctuidae > Aporophyla > Aporophyla nigra. The sequence continues at coordinate 8,758,618 of OX382305.1, forward strand.
TAATGAGGTATCGCCTACAGGGCAGTAAATTTGTGATGTCTGACATTATTTAGGTACTGTATCTACAAGTACATAGTATATCGTATGTAGAATGAATCACTATGTCAGTGATTTACAACTTGACTAGAATTTCTACTTGGAAGACATTTCATTTGCTTATTTTGACCTAGAGAACGGATGGACTGATTGAGCAGGATATTAACATATTCAGTAGATAGAATATTGTATGAATTGCGAAGATGATCAATATCACTAAAAAAGGTTTTTTGGAAAAATCGATCTTAAAGGGGTAAAAAGGACCAATTTAATTTGTATTAAAAGTCATATTCCTTGAGTTAATAAACTTGAAACTTGGCACGAATACTGAGTAAATCATAAAGTTATTAATTTCGCTTTTTAATCTACCCGTAAAGGGGGATTAAGTTTTTAGGGGAAATACGAAATCTACTCGGTCGAAGTCGCTGGCATTTCGCCTGATAATTCAAATGAATATAGGTATTATTTGCAAGAAAGCGCATATTTTCGCAGATTTCTTTGCCAATTTCAACAACACTCACTGAAAGTCGATGTGCTTTATTATTCCACAGAATCATAAGGTCTAATATAGGTATGGAATAGGCATGTACTTATTTTACTTATTCCAATGTTCAGTATAACCTTTCCCAGAACAACAGAGGTAGCTGACAAGAACGAGTCCACTAGACAAGTCGGTCGGCAGGAAGCTGATTGAGTAATGTCTGTTAAGTGAGGTCAGTGATTCTTATTGCCCTCTAGTACAATTGGCGTATGAATGACGACCGTCTACATTTCTAAAACATTTAAAACGAACTAAGACGCTATGTATCGTACGTACTAAGTTATGTCTGTCTAATATTCTCTATTCCAAATTATGCAATTAGTGTTCATAAAAGGAAATAGATGGTGCAGCAAAACTTGAAGATATAGTAGGTAACTATTATAAAATAAAAGATAACACTTACGTAAAGACGAAGGAGACAAACTAAGCAATGACGTAACACGAAAACATCATCTTCATCATCATCTCTGCCGAAAGAAGTCTACTGCTGGAGAGAGGCCTTATATAATTTCGGGGGGGTTGCCATAATCGCCACACTTGGCAGGCGGTTTGGCGATCGCAGTATGGTGGTAAAATGCATAGAGAACGGAGCTGTCCATTCTCCTGTAAGTCCCTTAGTCGCCTTTTACGATACCCACGGGAAGAAATGGGGTGATGCTATTGTTTACGTCCAGCACCACATAGATCAGACAGAAAAACATTAGAAAGAAAAACTGTGTTGTCAAGTTTTGATTATGATTGATTAGGAACCGCAGTTGTGGTGCCCGACATTTAATCAAAAAGAGCTAGCATTTCGTTTCGCTACAACAGCTCGTTTAAACGCTCGAGCAATGCATCATTACAAACTCAACATTACCGGAATCAAGCGCATCAATCAATCGGATCGACTATACAAATGAGTTAACAACTTAACAGGTGCACAGTATTTGCATGCAGGCATTTTGCGTAAAGTAAATAATTGATGGCTTGTTGCTGCCTCCCCAAGTAGGTGTGTTTCGATTTAAATCTATGTTAGTAGTCGGCCGTCGGGTCAAACGAGAGCGAACTCGCGAGACCGGTGTCGCACGACAAATTGTCCAATTACCGACAGTCGTTAGGCCGCCTCGTGACAACTACACCTCTGGCTGGCTACTACTGAGGCCGCTGGTCGGGGCTGGATCCTCCCTTGGTGCCAAGACCAAGTTTCAACAGTTTCACTAATTTTCACGTGAATTCTGATATATAATTTATGACTCTCGAGATCATCTTCCATGCAATAATTAAAAATAACTTTAACTTAATGCATCTCTATAATTTAATATTCTATTTAAAACCATATTCATAAATTGTTGTTATATATTTAAAAAAATAATATAATAATAATATAATATAATATTCCACAACTATCACACAACGCCATCTAGTCCCAAGCTAAGCAGAGCTTGTGTTATGGGTACTAGACAACTGATAAACATACTTATATATTTCTAAATACATACATATTATAGATAAATTACACCCAGACACAGAACAAATGATCGTGCTCATCACATAAACATTTGTCCTGGGTGGGAATCGAACCCACGACCTCCGGCATAGCAGTCAGGGTCGCTAACCACTAGACCAACAGGCCTGTCAAAGTCTAGTTTTATGTTATAAAGAATATCTTTTCTTATTTGAATAAGACTTTGCCTAAGTTTCTCAACAGATATGACATTATTTCGTCACCTGTACCAAATTAATTGCAAAGACAAAGAGATTTCAATTTTTATACACGTCCGAAGGTCGATTACCAGTAATGATATCTCTGGGAATATCATTTAGACTGTATGAAATCTAGATTTAAGAATGTCCTAATTTCCAAGCTTCCATAAGAAGCACTCATACATACTTAAATGACGTTAAGTATGGTGACAAGTAACTTAGGTCGGAAGCCAACCTTACCGGGAGCTGGGCAACTGTTTAAAATTCAACACTTCTTTGGGCATGGATTTTCTCAAGTAGAATGTGTTTCAAAGATGAAATAGCGAATATATAAACCGTTTATATGTTAATCGTGAGAACCGCGGTTCTCCACAGCGTCCGTTTAACACAAACCCTTTGAATCAACAATGTTCGCACACGCTGTATATTTGTTTCTGTGCTCATTTAAATAATGTAAAAGGTACGCGTTAGAAATAATAACAACTACTTTCAATGTATTATCCTAATTCATTGTAATCTAATTTTTAGTCACGTATTCTTTTTCTTTGCCGCTTCTTTGCTAGGACACTCTCTTTATTGCAACGTCCACGAGGATTGAACTTATTGACTATGCCACAATCATTATCTTCGCCATAAATAGACTTGACAGTGCTAGAAATTGGTAAAGAGCTGTAAAGCCTACTCCACAACTCTTTATAATATCAAATAGTTTCTAAACAAAATTACACTAGTGATTTTTAGCTATTCAATTCTGTGTCACATGCTTTTTTAACACACATAGTTTAATATTGCGCCGTGACGAAGATTAATTTTAAAAGCACTTAAATTCTAATTTACACGACGGCTAATTAGCCCAAGTGCTTTTTGTTTGCGTCTTACCTAGTAACCCTGGTACAACTTTGGGGCATGCAATGGCTTGAGTTTGTTTCGGTGTTTCTTCAGGGCTCTTCTCAGAGTAAACGAATAGGAATCGCCGACCGTCTATTTTTTTTAACCGACAAAAAAAAAAACTTTTTACCAAAAAATTTAACCGCCGAAAAAACTGAAAAGCAAAAAATAATAAACCTTAAAATTATGAGTCGGCGCTGGAAAATCAATGAACAAAGATCATTCAAAGCGCCGACTCATAATTATAAGGTTTATTATTTTTTGCTTTTCGGTTAAATTTTTTGGTAAAAAGTTTTTATTTTATAATTTTTTGTGGTTTTAATATACTTATAATATTTGGCAAGGTATATCCTATACAATGAATACAGATTTATCAAAATCGGACCACTCTGTATAAAGTTATGCGTGGTTAAACATAACAATCAGTGAGTGATCAATCCATCATCCCCTGTTTTCTGACCCTTAGGGTTTGATTTCGTTTTTCAAATTTATATGGGACCACCCTCGGAGTATACCTTTTCCAATAAAAAAAGAATTATTACAATCGGACTACTATGTAAAAAGTTATGCGTGGTCATACATAAAAAAATAAAAAAAAAATATACGCGTCGAATTGATAACCTCCTCCGTTTTTTTTCGTCGGTTAAAAACGGAGGAGGTTATCAATTCGACGCGTATATATATTTTTTTAATGTATGACCACGCATAACTTTTTACATAGTAGTCCGATTGTGATAATTCTTTTTTCATTGGATAGGGTATACCTTGCCAAGTATTATTAGTACATTAAAGCCACAAAAAAAAATTCAAAATAAAAACTTTTTAACAAAAAATTTAACCGCCGAAAAAACAGAAAAGCAAAAATAATAAACCCTTAAAATTTTGAGTTGGCGCTGAAAAATCAATGAATTAAGATTACTCAAAGCGCTGACTCATAATTTAAAGGTTTATTATTTTTTGCTTTTCTGTATTTTCGGCGGTTAAATTTTTTGTTAAAAAGTTTTTTTTAAATATGATTGACGTGTAAAAGTGTTTGCACACTTACAAAACCTACTTACAGGAATATTATCATTTGTTATTTAGTCAACTCTCTACTTGTACTATTATCGTCCGGTGGATCGGGCAGCTACCCCTCAGCTTCTCTCTAACTAGCAATAACAAGTAAATGACTGGTAAGATGGACATAGAAGATTGTCTTCGTTGTATGTTGACGGTAACTTACCACTTCAGTCGCGTAGTGCACGCTGCTGAACCGCAGCCACACCCGTTGCCCCGAAGCGCCCCACCACGAGGGCACGTAGAACCGCCGGTCGTACCACACCACCCCCACGTGGTCGCGCAAGGTAATGTCCTCGCCGACGTCGTTGTATGATGATGGTACCGGCATTGGGATTACTGGACCAGTCTATGAAGAAATGAATTATCATTAGGTAGAGGTAGAGCGTTTAGACTAGAGGAACCGAAGATATGATAAAGGTCGGGAGGAGTCGTTGGATCCATAAGAACTTATAGATTCCTCATGAAAACTGGACGATGCCTTCTTCTGACTTTTTACCGTTTGATTTAGGTGTCAGATAGAGATTATAAGTCATCAAACTAAATATGTTACCTACTCAAGGTAAGATCATAAAAAAACTTGTTGGAAGTGCAGTTTTTCAAATATCAATATTGGGATTCTTGTCTTTCAAAAATAATATTATTTCATTTGAAATGGTTATAATTAAAGCGATTGGAAACAAAGTTAAACGACCAAAACCAATAATAAAAGTAATTCAGTAAAGTAATTCAGGAATAAAAAAATATCATTAGACAATTGCTGCAATATCATACATATGTTACCGATAGAGTTTTAAAATAAAACCTCTAAGATAAAGGACAAATTAATTTATATGTGTTAAAAGATGTGCCACGATTTCGCACGAGTGCAGGGTCAAATGTCTTGAATATTAGAGATGAGAAGACGAACGTACAGACCTACTCCACAAATAATACAGAAAAGAATGTACGTGATTTATAGTATGTGGATCACAAACCATTTTTCACATGAGTTATCTTTCATACGTCATGCTTGAGTAGATTAATGAAAGTGCAACAGTGAAGTAATTATTGCAAAAAGTTTCAATGTTAAATTGTAAGAACAAAGTGAAGAATTTGTATAGCTTCATTTTCATCATAGAGATAAAATTCAAGTTCTTGAGGCTGTTTAAACTTGAATTAACGATAATTATGGTTATACGGAATTTTAATGAAGATACATATTAAACAACTAATAACAAAAACGTTGTTGACAAACGAGTTTTTGGACAATATTATGTAACAAAGCTAGCGATACATTATTGTATTAGTAAATAACGCATAGGCGTCAAGGTCGGCAGGTTTGTAGTAGGAATCTATCACGATAATAAGTAGTTTAGTAATTTGATATTTTGTTGGAAACATATTCGCATGCAGATTGCACCTTGAGAATCACAAAACGTTGCATCTTTTTTTACTAGGGTTTACTCAATCTCTATGGAGTATCATCAATATATGTGCTGATGGACTGGTAAAAATGATTGACATAAGTAATGAATATATATATTATATAGGTACCTATATAGTCCTCCAGACCGAATTTCGGCCACGGCGGCCAATCTCAACGGAGACTAGCCATCGGCGCGGGAGATATTTTAGTGCTCAAGTGTATGCGCAGACACAGGAGCACTCACTCTTCCCTCACTCTCATAATCCGATGGGACGGCAATCCGACACGACCGGAGAGAGATCAGGCGTAGGATCAACGGCGTAACGTGCTTTCCGAGGCACGGGGATATCACACCGCCAACTTCCAAACTCCGGGCTGCTACTAAGAAATTCCTAATGGAAAAACCCAGTAACACTTTACCCGACCCGGGAATCGAACCCAGGACCCCACGCTCAGCGGTCGCGCTTGCGACCACGAGACCAACGAGGCAGTTAGTAATGAATATACCAAGTTAAGAAATTATGAGAAAGACCAACCAATATTTTAATAAGTGTCAAAATGTCTGGTACAATTAGAGGAGCAGTGTAGTACTGGCTTTATTTTCGAAGCCTATAGGAATATTAAGCAGCTATTGTTGGCGATTCAGAGTAGGCGGATATGAAGGTTGTAATAAATTGAAGATCATCGACCATAATAAAATTCTAGTAAATACTTTATTTTTTAGGATTTCCAATTTATGTTATATTTCCTTATTTAATTTAAATACCTAAAAGGATTACGTGAGCCGATCATAAACCTAGGACCGTCACCCTTGTAAGGTATAATTTATGTGGATATTCAGGATTACCAAAGTTAAACGATACGGGAATGTGGTAGTCATTTCATACGTACCTAAGTGCATACACGTCATCTATAAAAGTAGATACCAAAACTTGAAGCCTTTTTATTTAACAAACGTACAACACATTAATATGTGTTCCTACATACCGGCACGAGTCTAGTGGTATTGCCCCTAAGGCTTATGATATCATCGAACTTTTTGTATGCGTGGTTACTAGGTGTATTACCTTGTCCAGATCCTGTTCGAACCAGCTGGCTCTGTACCCCGTCTCGGGGTCCGTCGGAGATTTCCTGAAGTTCCATATCCCATCGAGTGTCCGTAAGTCCCTAGTTTCTGTTGATTTCGGGTATAAAGGTCCCCCGGTACTGGTCAGTGCTTTTTTCAGTGCTGAGTCGATTTCATTGCCCGTTGCAGTATTCTGAACCACCGCACTTACAACACATAACAGTGTTATAAACATGAACAGTATCTTTTTTCTTGACATTATCTGTAACAAAAGACATAGGCAGTTGAATAAAAAATCTGTGAATACGAGCGAATACAATAAAGTTGTAGAAGTGATTAATGGTCTGCTTATGATTAATTTACTACTTAATGATGACAGAGTAGCCACTATTACACACAATTTCATCAAACCTAGCTTTCCCTTCAATAATAGTTATAAAACAATAAAATTATGGTCTTTATAATTCCATCCTACTACTATTCCTACTATCTTACTTATATTATCAATAGGAAAGTTGGTAGGTATGTTTAGATGTTTGTTACTCAATCACACAAAAACGGCCCAACGGATTTGGATGAAATTTGGAACACAAATAGTTTATAATCTGGATTAACACATAGTATACTTTTTTATCTCGGTAGTACGTTCCCGTGGGTTTATTTCCGACCTCCACGTGGGCGAAGCCGCTGACAAAAGCTAGTTTAAGATAAAGCAGAAGTAGTGAGGTGCATGAAACATACATTTACGGGATTGGCAATATGAATCAGTGGGTAAAAGTGAAACACCTATTGAAGATGCAAGATGCCGCGGCAGCGGCAACAGCTTGAAATGTTGCGTGTCGATGTTATTATCTAGTCTAGTCACTCATTGCACCCAAGAAAGCGTTTTTTCTATTCGTATATTTTATACGTTTACGGGAAAAGTGGAATGTTTCCTATAGTCTAGCTGGAAGATAGCATTTTTTATTTATTTATATCTAATTAGTACCTGTGTTGTCCCTGTTTCAAATACACCAGTTCTTGTTTAGTACCAAGAGAAATATTATCACGGAAATAAATCTTTAAAAAAGCATATTTATATTTACAAGTGTTCGCCCGATGGTCGAAATTCGACTATAAGTAATTTAAAACATAATGTATTTCTATTACCTTATTATATAAAAATATTCGCTTTCTGCAATCGTCCATGTAAACTTTGACTGTGCCACGTTTCATAGTGCTCCATCCGCGTAATAATCGTAAAATGAGGTGCAAAATTTTTGCTTCATGTATTATATGAAGATTTTACTTGAAATATGGTGAGGAGGCAAAATTGAATAGATATTCGGTCTAATACATAGAAAAACCGATTAATCTGATGCAATCCTAGCGCAAAATAGCAACGAACATATTTTGGATAACATCATGTCATCAATGACTGAATTGCTGGCATGGCTGGTGTCAGCTGTTGTCATACAAGTTCTTTGCTCTATGCACGTTCTACGGTATAAATAAAGGTTTACTAAACTTTTTTGTTCACATTATGAGAGGCTTGAAGGGATTTATCAAATAAATTAAAGTAATATTGGCAACTTAATCCACCATTTAATGTTGACCTCTTTTTTACAACAATGGAGCTGGAGTCAGGGGTAATCGAGTTCTCTGCTTGTTTGGTCTGTAGGTGAATGGTGATATTACAGGAGATAAAGACTTTGTCTACGCTTTCCAGGCTGGTCTTATTCCTAAATTACTAACAACACTTTCTACCCCCTTGGGCACCTACAAGTAATCCATAATGGTTCATGGCTACATCTGAACCCACTCACTCATTAGCTATCCTCACCATGTTTTTAAGCGTACGTTACACGCAGTATAATTTTCTTAAAGTGAGTGGAAAGCCAACCCAATCTTGACTTGGTGCTAAGATTTCAAATCCAATAAGTTTCCTATTTCCGCGATATCGTCGCGGGCACATCTAGAATTTCTCTATTCCACAATGCGGGGCCATTGAAAGTGTATCGTACATCGATACCTTGACCGCTGTACCATAACGAACAGTGCAAGTATTATTAGCACCATGTGTGTGAATTGGGTTGAAGAAGCCGGTTTACTTGCACTAATGCTTGATCTAATATATCAAACATATGGAGTTCTGAACTCCTCAAGACCTGTCTCTTGGGATATTTGGTTCTGCCTATATTCTAGCCTACAGGTCTCGTCTTACTCAAGTTCTTCATCAGTTCTCTTCAAACTTCAAAAAGGAAGAAGTTCTCATTCGTCAGTATTTAGGGTTCCATAGGCAAATGGCAAATAGACACGCAACTATTTATCAATTCAAATGTTAAAAAGAAAACTACATTTCAAATAAAAGGAAACAGAGATGACTCCTCAATTAACTAAAGCATATATACACGTATCGTGGTTTGGTTATTGTACAGAGATTAAAGAAAATTACTGGGTAGTTACTATCCGGCGTCAACTAATCGTGGACTGCGAAGAAACCGCACTGTCACGGGAATCTTCAATGATGAACGGTAAACCTACCTATAGTGAGTGGGATTTCGTATGGTACATGAAATAAAGTTTCTAAGTACCTATCAAAACAAAGTACCTACAAAATATCCATTTACAAAAAATACAACGGACTTCAAAAACAAAATACTTCAAATGTTTTGTTTTTGAAGTCCTTTGTGCGTAGTGTTTAGTAAATGGTTTCGTTTCAGTAGTCGGTAATTGCTGCCTATGAATTTCCAAACTAAAGTTATTTAGCACTTCTTGGTGTTTGGAAGTCGGTTATATTTTTTTCTGTAAGTCATCAGTTTTTTTATCGTGGCCACTTCATTACTGTTTAGTTACTAAAGCGGGAGTAAATTTTTGATGGATTTCGGTACTAAAAGAATAGACCTCTTTTTTGAAATTATAAAAAATGTTTGCATCATAGGTGTCATCGTGCAAACGAGGCCGGTGCGCTAAAGTCAGGAAATCAAAATGCAAAATGGTGGCCATAACCATAGTAAATGGGTTGCTTTTCACACGAGCAACTTATGTAGGAGCTCTTTCGACGTTTTCAAGTAACCTCTCTGGTGTCGTGTACAGAAAGGCATTTTTTACACAAGTTTTTAAGATCATGTTCATTATAGTGCCTTTACCAGTTTTCTCGGAAAAATGTCTAAATTACTTTTAAAAGGTGATCCTTCTTCCTGCCAGGGTCGCGAGATTGTTCGAAAGAGATACCGTGACCCTGGCACATGGGCAACTGAAGGAACACGGGTGGGTTTTAGTCAGTAAAAGTCTGACACGCCCTCCTGCTCCGCCCAGAGCGGGAGACGTAATTTGATGATTTACCATCCAGAAAAAAAAAGGGTGATCCTTCTTTACCCTGATAACACTTTAGCACACTCCGCCAGTCCGGTGGGCAGTCGATTAAGTGAGTATGGCAGGTGAAGCAGAGATAATGAACCCCGACCAGGCGCCTTTGGCTTTGGTAGAAAACGGTAGAGCTTCCCACCAGGCAAGGTTGGAGATCCTTCTTCGCAATGGGGGAGCGGTAACTTTTACACATACTTACTTTGTTTTCGTTATTTCGGGTTCGCCTAGCGTTGTTTACTTCTTTTTTTTGCTCCGCTCTTAAGGAAAATGCTTTATGCTAAGTAGCATCCACCTTGCCACCTTCCTCAAGAATTGGATTGTCAATTGCAAGAAGAATTGTACAAATCTAACAGTCCACTTGTTCCAGAGATCAGCGCGTTCAAACAAACAGACTTTATTACATTAGTTAAATGTAAACTGTGGTCCTAATTGTTTTATTTCGTAATTTTGTGAGCACGAGGTGTTTAAAGAATGAATAGTGCTAAATACCGAATGAACATTTTATGAGCTACCTATTATGTAAACATAAAAATTCACATTTCATGTAAAATGTGTAGGTATTACACTAAATGTGTTAGTACCCGCATTATGCCTATGTTAATGGCATGCATTCACGCGTTAGTTACAAAACAGTGGCTTTCTAGCATGCACATGCGCTCAAACAATACGCACTGAATTGTTGATCAGAATTCTGTGCAGATTCTACGCACCACCATGTAGGTAGCTAATAGGGCTGCTACGCTCCAACTATTGAGAAAGAAAGAAAATAAGCTAAAATGAAGTTCTAGGGTAGTCCGCGAAATCCAAATTTTCCTACGTTTATTGCAATTTGTAGATCTGTGTCAAGCTTTATGTTAAACTAACATGATTCCCGACCGCGATACTTTGATCGAAATATTACCTACTAATTGCTTCTTATTAAACTTAAAAGGCAATAATTTTTTTTTTACTTCTTATATGTTTTATTTGCGTTGGGTTTTTTTTTCAGTTCGTCACTTTAGTCGTCTTGAGGGCGCCATTGTTAATGTGATGTCACTTAGAACCAGCGGCAGCGTCCCCTAAAACCAGCGAACGATCAAGACGCTTCCAACGACACCGGAATTGTTAAATTTAATTATGATAATTAGTTCAAAAGTTATGAGGGAACAAATAAAAATGTATGTACATAGAAACATACTTAGCAGCCAAAATCGTAACTTTCGCCGTAATCGGGTAAAAATGAAGATACCTATATGTCGACTTGACCAACTGACTTATCTTTTTACTGTACAAAAGTAAAGCCCATACGTATAATAAAAAAAAATCAACAAAACTTATTCAATGTCAGTTGTCACAAGCTTACAATGGACTTTGTGCAACTTGTAATCTGCATAATCAGCGAGTGCATAAAATGAGAATTTAAAATACACGGTCTCTTATTCATTTGAACGACCTTTGTAAAACTTACTAAAACGCCAAAAAAAAAAGATTGATCAAAATTTCTGTGGAACCAAAGTTCATCATTATCATCATCATTTCAGCCAAAAGACGTCTACTGCTGGACATAGGCCTCCCCCAATTAGGGGTGGTTTGTCATAATCGCCACGCTTGGTGGGGGGGATGGCGATCGCAGTATGGTGGTAAAATGCATAGAGAACGCTGCTGCCCATTCTCTAGTAAGTCCAATAATCACCTCTTACCCCTCAGTCAGCACCAGGTTTTTTTTTAATGAGGCTCAATATAAACAGCGCACATTGGACAACCCTATCATTGACATCACATCATATTGTAGTCATTACGGTATGTTAGATAAACGAGCGACAAAAATATTCAAAGCACCTGGTATGCCACACTATAGCTCTGCGAATAGCTGGCTAGCTTATCTCTTGGCCAATACCTAGTAGTTTTACATATTTAGCATTACTAAATCCTGTTTTGCTAAAACAAAATTAGTTAGCCTTGTGATGCCTGGCTGGAGGATGTAGATCTTTTCCAAATATCCTGCTAAATTCTTGCAGTTCATTGAACGGGTTTCCTGGTTAAATATTTTTGCGGGGTCTTCGGGGCAATTGCGTAAAACACTAAAAGTGGGAATGGCTTTCATTTTGACAGTTAAACAACATTCATTGCGTTATTTACGTTATTGAGCAGACATTTTTTCAATGATTCAGATTCTGATGTATGGCGTTCTATGCAATTAGGGTGCTGGTTAAAAATGTTAGTTTACATTATCTCTAATAGTTGTAATAACCGTGTTTTTGTTAAGTTTGTTTTTTTTTTTCAATATTCGTCATTCGTAAAAACAATTGTTCCGCTAACTACCAAACAAATGATCAGTATCTACCACGCTAATTACTGTATTATCTGAATCTTGTTAATCATTAAGTATGTGTTAGTAGAACAAAAAATATATATTTATTATCTTTCAAAGTATCAATGACTTTGCAGTTATTAACCTGTTTCTTCTGATACGAATATTGAAGTCAGAGTTACAACTGCATTAGAAAGAATTTCTTTCAACATTTATCATTGATTATTGCAGATCGCACAAAGGCTTTTTCCTTGTATTGATATATGCGAGCTGGTGGCTATTGCCATACAGTTTTATCATATTGCGAATCTTCTCCGTAGCTACGTAGATATAGTAGCCCTCTATCTACATTAAATGCGATAACATGAAGCTGATAAAACCAAATCAGTCCCTTATTTATTACGCCAGAGTTTATGCACTTTATTTATGAAGTTCATGGAATAATTGGGGGTTTGGTTCATCTGAAAATGGAGTCGTGGAACGACAGTCCTAGGACTGTCGATATTTAATCGAATAACAGCATTAAAGGAGAGTGTAGGTAGAGTTGTGTGTGTCTCGTGGATGAGTGTGTAGTAATACTTGGGTACCTACTGGCTCACAAACACATAAAATCTGTAGACCATACAAATATTAGTTCCGTGGGGAGATCGAACGTGCCACATCACTCAACACACACGCCTTTCAAGTCGTTAATTGTGAAACTGTACAGCTATAAGTTATATTCTATTGGTACAAATCAGTTTCCAAGGTGCCTAGGCCACCTCAAAGAGATGTCAGCAGTATTGAAGGGGACCGATGCCTGCCAGAGTCACGGAATTGTTGGAAAGAGTTACCGTGGCCCTGGCATAGGCAACTGAAGGAACACGGGTGGATTTTAGTCCGTAAAAGTCTGACACGCGCTTCCGCTCCACCCGGAGCGGCAGACGTCATTTGATGATTAACCACCAACAAAAAAAAGGTGTCTAGGCCAAGGGGCAACAATGCGACATGATTTTGCGCAAGGTTTTAATCCGATTTTGTGGATTATGGCATGGCCAACATAGGCCATGTTCCCATGCTACATGTGGTTTACCACGTTTGGCACAAACAAGTAAATAAACAAACCGAAAGTAATGGCTTATCCGGTTAAGGTGTTTCTTATGTAAATCTACCATTATTATTTATTTATTTGCAGCTCTTAGCAACAAGAGATCACGATTAACCACAAATTGTAGTTTTTCCATCGTCAGTCTCTTGAGACGGATGTGCTTGATTGTCTGACAGCCGTTATTGTTGTTATCATGCGGTAGCAAAGTTTAATTACAAATAATAATTTAATTAAACAAAAAAATGTGCTAACTAAACATCTGTTTTAATTATACAAAACAAAAAGTTGAGGATAATATTTAAACTTATTACTTATTTAAAGTTATTTTTATTTGGGTAGTCTAATTATGTTTTCAATATACTTGTATATTTTAATAACATATGTATATACATTATTCATGCATTCTTGATAACTTGCTAACTTCAGGAGTGAATTTTATAAATTCTTCTAACGAACTGGGGTCATTCTACGAGGTGACTTTTTTATGCAAACGAGTTCAGTTGCCTCAAGGAAAATACTGACTAAATTAATAACACGATTTTGTAATTAATATTGTTAGGAGAGTAAATATCACGTTTTGCCATAAAACTGTAGTTGAACGACCTGTGATGTAATCTCGTCATTTGCATGGAAAAGTTGGCAGTTGCTAATCATACTTAGCCGACATTCACACGGACGTAAAAAATCGCGGAGGATTTTTTTCTCAATAGATTTTCTATAGCAGAGCAGTGGTGGCCCAGTGGTATCGGTCCCGACTTACGAGTTCGAACCCAGGCAGGCGCTTTACTTTGTGTAAATAATTTCATCACCGCTGCTCTTAAAACGGTGAAGGAAAACATCGTGAGGAACCCGGCATGTCCAAGAACCAAAAATTCAAAGACATGTGACATCTACCAACCCGCTATGGGCCCTCGTGGTGGATTACGGCCTTCCCTCTCACCGAGAGGAGGCCTGTGTCCCAGCAGTGGGATCAATATAGGCTGATGATGATGTTGATGATGAGATTTTAAACTCTCGGTGTTGATCTGCACTGAGAATCCAACAGAGTGCATCTCAGCGCGTCGAAATTCGAACAATTTATTTTACTGTTCAATTTTCAACTCCCGGCGATAAACAGTGCGTTGATGATCAAGTGCGCGAGAAAATCTCGTCGCGATTTTATTACGTCCGTGGGTACGTCGACTTAGGAACTACAATAAATTACTTAAGATGAGACGATGAGACGTGTAAAGGTGATCGACCGTATAATTAACTTTTTCATAATATTATTAAGTGGTTATATTGGTCCCGTGTTAAGATCATATTTTAATGTATAAATTCGATTTTCACACGTGTTAATAGTGCAAAAGAGGTGAAAATTTTATGTTTTTACGTTACGTAAAAGGGGGCGTGCTGTATGTCGTAATAATTATCTACAAGTTATAATAATAGTAAATAATACATATTTAGTTCGTCGTATTGTATCAAGTAGGTACAGTCAGAGCCCTGCATTACCTGACCCCTTTTCTTCATTTGTTCTGTGTAGGAGAGGTCAGGTAATGCAGGACACTGACTGTACAAGACAAAAAAAAAAGTTGCCATTTAAAATGCTACATATTTCTGATAGGCTTATGTTTAACTTACCAGCAGATATAGTAACATATAACAGACAAAAAGAGTAAATGATCACCAAAATTAAACCCGCATTTTAATGTAAAATTATAAACAAAGTTTTAACATCTCGATATTCTATTTAAGCAAAATGACTCCAAATAAATCATTGTTAATCCAAAAGTAGTAAATGATCACCAAAATTAAACCAGCATTTCAATGTAAAGACAAAACTGTACTGCAACTCACCATAGTTCGAATGCACGCTTGTGCGACACACTGAATCTAGTCGTTTCAAGCACTCGCCGGCCGCTGCCGCGGCACCGCTCGCTTCGCTCGCTCGGCTCGCAGTTTTAACCTAACCTAGTGAGCTTGAGTGTGTCGCACAAGTGTTATTCGCACATTCATTTGTCGAGCTCACGTAGTACACCCAATTATTAAGATTTGGTGATCATTTACTACATTTGGTGTTGGAATACATTTTGAAGTGCAGTCGTGACTAAAATAGCTAGTACTATTGTAATTTTAGACTTTATTTTTCTGGTGTCAAGTATATATTTTTGGTAAAAGAACTAAGGGTATCAAAGCATTTTATGGTGGTCATTATATTTAATTCCTTTCTGATATAGGAACAACACTACACAGTTCTTGCTAAAATTAGAACTCACTCCACCATTTTGTTTTTTTGGTCATTAACAACGCCACGCTGTCAATGTCATTAAGGTGCCAAAAGTACCTACCTTAGAAAAAAAAGAAGTAGATTACGCTTCCTTCTTACTTTAAGTCAATTTAGTAAAAGCAAGATACTCTAAAGGCTCGTGCAGACCAGCGCGATAACGCGGACGCGACAGGCAGCGCAACCCGAGTCGCGCTTGCGATTTCGCGTTGGTCTGCACGAGCCTTAATACTAGTTACGTTATGGATAGAAAACAATAACCGACCAAGTGCGAGTTCGACTCGCAAATGAATG
The DNA here is from genome assembly GCA_947507805.1 of Aporophyla nigra. Lineage (NCBI taxonomy): Eukaryota > Metazoa > Arthropoda > Insecta > Lepidoptera > Noctuidae > Aporophyla > Aporophyla nigra. The sequence continues at coordinate 8,774,581 of OX382305.1, forward strand.
GTTCTGTACCAGCCTACAATATTTAACATTACATTTTTAAATTACTTTAGTAAAATCCCCTTCTCCCGTTTCTTGTCTCCCTTTTAATTTATTAACTATACTTATTTTTTTGTTATTCCGACCATATTAGTACACACTGAGAAAATTTCAAGTGAAGCCTTAGGAACCGTAATAGGTAGGCTATTACGGTTCAAAAGATAAGACGGAGTAATAGGGTCTAGTTGATACAGAACCATAAAAACGACATCCTAGAATGCATCGATAAAATTCGCATTCTGCATCTCAATCAGTTTAAACATCGATAAAAAGTTTATTAACGAAGATGAGAGAGTATCAAACAACGTGATTGCTAATAATACACAATTAACATCCATGGTTACTGCGAACATGCTGTAAGTACTCCTATTATAAAAAAAATAACGGTTATAATGAACGTCAGAAAGTATACATACACGAAAGAATGAGCTTAATCGTGACTTAATTTGCATACTCTCAAACTATACAGGTATGCCGTGCATGTGCTATGAAAAAGATAAAAAGTCTATCGTATTGTCTTTGAAACGTTACAACAGCCTTTAATAAACAGTAAGGCTATACTATCTTAAGGAGAGAAAATTTGTTTGTTTGTATGTAGGGGGTAATGTCTGAACCAACCAGCCGGTTTTGAAAAAAAAAAGTCGGATTTCTTTATGCATTTGATAGCTTAATGTCTGCGGAAGTTGGTAGGTTTTTTAACACTTCACAACTATAAGGTACCGAGAAAAATAAAAAAGGATCAGAAATAACGCTAAAAGAAAACGAAGTTATATCGCTATTGGGTGATGCGATGCCATAGGATATATTTTATGTTGAAACAAGCACGCAGACGAAGTGGCGGGCGAAGGCATAGTTGTTTCAACTTATACAAAATTCGTCGGTTATACAAAAAAAAAAATCTGCTGTTCCAAACATTTTGACCCCGTAGGTATTGCATTTTTCTATGAAACAGCAGATTTTTTTTTGTATAACTGACGAAAAATTTCTGTGCTAGGGGGTCTAGAACGATATGCAGAATTCATGCTTACAATTTACGCACTGGATAAAAAATGATCCTGTATATAAAAGCTAATCAACTTAACGAATTTGCAGGAATAGATTCCACCGTCTTGGTTGGTACCTATATAATGAAATGCCCTTTGTAATGAAATAAAAAACAATTTTATTTTATTTATTTATAATTATACTCAATACTTTATTGCATTCCACAATGCATATGCTTAGGTGGTAAACATTGGATTTAGACATAATCGTGGACCCTGTCGGGCACAGCAAAAGAAATATAGCAAGTAGAGATGAGGACCTATCGTTTATCTTATAATGTAACGTATTATAGGAAAGCATGGCACTATGATACTATATGTTAGATCTACACGAAGCCCAAAAGATGTTGATCCGATTTCCTATCTCATCTTGTTTACCAATTTATCTTGTTTGTGGTATGTCTGCGTCTTGTTCCTGGCACAAATATTATTGTGCATTGAAATTCTCTGAGGCTCCCCTTACGTACGCTCTACTCTTGTTGAATAGACTCATTGTGCCCATAGCAAGGCTTTATCTTTGATCTCTGGCTGTATAGTCGATTATAAAATACTTATCGTATTTATCGTTTTGCGTTAAAAGTTATCATACAATTTGAGTTTCGCTGGAATATAATGTAATGTTCGAATATATATAATTAATTAAGAACATACATGATTATTATTCGCGATTTTTGGTGAAATACAATGTCGTATTCATGTATACTCTTTTGTTAACTAATTAATTTAAACATTTTAGCAAGGTATGCAACATTTTAACCTCTAGACTCAATTCATGTTGTATTTCAATAAAATTAAACAAAAGCAAAAGCCTATATCGCGAGTGAGGTCGAGCATTACGTCCTGACGACCTTGTCCAATATCCAGTATAGCGATACATCATAACACTGCTACGCTACATAAGTAGCTTTTGTTAGCGACTGTGCAGTCTGGCATCATTTAACCAACTTATCAGGGAATCAAGCCGTAATGGCTGTCTGCCTCACCATGCCTGCTGGAAACCGTGGTAACTCGAGATGAACACAGTTAAGCACTGTGTGAATGCACATGTTTTGTATGATCAAATCTACGCAAGAGGAGCGATGTGGTTTGCAGATAATCTTAATGTAAAATCGCATGTTATGATCGTTAAATCTTGTCTCGATTGCGCATTTCTTCGCGAGTGGTTAAAGTTCACGCTTAATAGTAACTTGTTGAGTAGGTAGGTACTTAAACCCGCTGCTGTAGAACTTATTCGATAATAGTTTTACTAATTTATTTCTATTTGTTTCACTGATAGATATGTTACATTATACCGCTTTCGTTTCTGCCTCCCTTTTCTCCATTATGTTGGGGTTGACTTCTAGTCTTACCGATTGCAGCTAAATACCAGTACCACGGTAATATGCCAGTACTTCACGTGGAGTGACTGCCTAACTGATTTTCAGAACTTAGTTACTGGGTAACACAATACCCCTTGATTGCCAGACGTTCGGGCTTCTGCCGACGACCCGTAACGACTGGAAAAGATCCACCAATCACAGCTGGGACCAACAGGTTAACGTGTTGTCCGAGGCACGGACAGTTCTCGGTGTATAAAGATTAATCTGATCGATCGAGCGGCGCGGCTTTTATTACTTACAAGGAAACATTCCCAGGTGTTCCCTCTCCGATTTTGATCCCGCTAGAATATGTTATTCTACGTTGAATTCTAAGAAACAAGTTTTTTTTTTTTATCGGCGGAAAAACCTTTTTAGGGGGTAAAATGGACCGTCTAAGTTGACCCTCTCAGGACTAGTTTTTCTGGTTTCATATACCTACTTAAATTCGATATTTTCGCAAACGACCAAGTGGGTCATAAACTACACGAAAAAGTATGAAAAACGTACAAACGCGATTTCAAATATTAATTTTTATATTTTTATTTTGCCCTAATAAATTTATCTGATTGTCAGATAAATTTATTAGGGCATGATATACTCATATATGGGGGTCATTTACAGTTTAACTTCAATTTTTTTTGACAAACGCCAGAAGACGTATTCTTTATTTTTTTTTTTATGCTCTTTCGATTGCTGTTGGTCCCGTGAAAAAATAATCAATAGTTTTTTTTTAAAATTGAGTTTTTATTATTTTTCTTGAAAATAAAAATAATTAAATTCAACGTAGAATAACATATTTCAGTGACATCAAAATCGGAAAGGGACATCTCGGAATGTTTCCTTGTTAGCCACAAGCCCCTCATTAATGAGGAGCTTAAGCCCATCATAGCAATAACTAAATAACCGTACAGCTGCTAATGAAGGACCTAGTTAATGAATAGCATTTCACCAAGTGTACAACAATTACCCATGCGCAAGTAGTTCGTGCCATGTCGCCCACGAGACCGCAATAGCCTAGTTTACGCTTATATTTGCGCGGGATGACAATCAGATTAGAATGGAAATGTGCTTTGTTTGTGTTCCCCCTTGTTTTAAACATGTACAGTTCAAACAGTTCATTCAGCCCGTTATTATTTAAGTACGTAATTTCTGCATTAACATCCGTTATGTAAACAAAAATAAGGAAATGTAAACTGTACAGGACAAAGCGGCCGTGACCGTGCCAATTGCGTCTGTATCTGTAGCCACTGTAATCAATGTTTTTTTGGGCTTATGGTGGCTTGCATGAGGACTTTTCTTCTCTTGTTTTACGTCTAATCTTTTGTACTAATCTCTATAGTTAGTTTTTGTATTGTTTCATGGCATGGTTTACATTTATTGAAGCCAAGGACATCGGCGTTTACTGCTAACTATAACGCTATAGTTTCTTATCGAATCGTGTACGATATTAACAGCGCCCTTTTAGAATGTAAGTTTAGCATTCTTTTGAAATATTTTTTTCCTGTATATCGATCATAGTTAAACACGCATCCTTGTAATCTTCATACAATAACGTTACCAAAGCGGTAGTTCAGAGTATAATACGAATAATCGTTTTGTTATGCAAATTATAACGGATATACTGTACTAGGTTCGACTCTACGATATTAAATGCCATGTGATACGATCAAATCTTTATAAAAACCTCAAGTAAAGTTCCTCAATAGAACATTTAGCATAATGAAGCACAATTAGAAATCTTAATGGTCCGGTCAACTAGTAATGAGTTCATCAATTTGAATCATGTCATGGTACTTACCACAAAAAAGTGGAAGAAAATTTTAAAATTAAAGCGAAGAAGTGAACAGCTAAGCATGGGAAAGTTTAAGAAATCCCTAAACCCAAAAGAGGACACAATTAGGCATAAAATTAGCATATTTAACGCAGTGCTTATGTCGTCAACTATGTAAAGGCAGACGTAATTAGTCAAAGTCCTTTGTTCGGCGATGTTCTCAAAGTAAGTACGGTTGTGACTAGTACACTCGTCTGTACAACCGTTGACCCGGTTCAGTGAAATGTCTCATTAAGCCAATGAACTTAATTACTTGCCCAATGCTTCCGCAGTTCCTTGGAATGGAATGCTCGTTTTTAAACAACTGCCGTTTGAGGAAATAGAAATTTCAACGAGGCATCAGACTTTTTTTTTTCGCAAATAAATAATTCACGACACGAAACAATGTGGAGCACGATTGGAATATCTAAATGGACATTTGAAAACGGTAAAAAAAATTGAAGATTGTGTAATAAACGTGTGAGATTGTGTATCAACGCAATTAATATTTGGTTTCGTTTTTTTTTTGTAATCGCGTACAAGGAAAAACTAACGCGTGTGAAAATCGCGATAACGTCGCTGGACATAAAAGAAATATTCATGAGAGACAGAGAAACAGGACAAAGAAAGAATACTAATCCTATGGTGACGGGAAAGCGTATCGTAAAGCCTTCTGTATGAACAAGTGGTAGAAATCTAAGTACTCAGATATTTGCGTGCTGATTATGCGAATCGGAACTTCGGAAGGCTCCAAGATATGACTATCAGTTTCATCCTGTTTTATCGAACGAAATGTCATATTTACAGTATAATTATGCATATTGGTATACATTATCATATTGTGCACTGTTGATGATATGTACACATGGACGTGATAAAATCGTAGCTGGATTTTCTCGCGCTCTGTATTTGAATTCGGTGTTAAACCGAGCTTTCAGACTCCAACACAAGCGCGTCGAAAAACACTGTGTTCTATTTTCAACCCTCGGCCCTAAAAATTGCGTACAATGTGCGAAAAAATCCAGCCGCGATTTTATCACGTCCCTGGGAATCTGTGCTAAGAGATACGTACGTTTATTTGTCAGTTTAAAAGTAGGTACGGTTAAGTAACATAGGTGGATAGCCTTCCTACGTAATAAATAAAACATATGTATTTATTCTGAACAAAGAACAATAACAACTAATTTGGTACGGTTTTGTTACATTAAAAATGTTTTCAGTGTGTACGACACGGAGGTTTACGTGCGTAGACTATATTTAAACGAAAATGTTCAACACGATTACACGACCTTTTTATGAAAAACTATGGGTATTGCGAACAGAATGACCTACTTAGCCAGAAAAGTAAACACAGGTAGGGTTTATAGTTTTATAGGCAGATATGACGGAGTTGTACTTTATCAGTATAGTTTTTAATGTTTTACGGTCTAGAACAGCAGTTTTTTAGTTCATCGTAGGAGCAATGTTTATTGTGTTGATGGCTTTTATTACTAAAACTATGCGCAACTCACCTAATGCCTAGGTACATACGCTCTGTGATATTTTTATTAAGTACTGCAAAAAAATCCTTTGTTCTTCTTAAAGGCTGCATATTTCTCATGAATTGTGGTTGAGTCAGCGAAAAACACATTTTATTGTTTTTATTTAATTTAATTATCTGTGGCTCGTTAAATTCGGACCTACAGGCGTTGTTGTTGATTTTCCGGATGTTTATCTTCTGATTTTCCCGTTCACGTTCTCATCTTGAAATTCCAACTCGATGTTCGTGGAACATGTTTTTTTTTTGTAATAGTCTGGGGCAGGAGTCAGTGTAAACCAAGTGCTCAGTCAAAATTACGTTCATGTTTATTTACATTTCAGCTTCAAATTCAAGAGTTACTTGATATTCGCCGCTTTTTGATCCTATTGCAAGACTTCAAGATCTGAATTACACATAATTCCAGATTGCAAAATACAATTTCTCAAGGTTTATGAAGTTAAAAGGTCTTGGTAAAAGGTTGGATCCATTACATAAAAACAGTGGCTCGCGCTCAAACATGATGTAAGACTTGTTTTTTTTTTAATCGGGGGTAGGTAGGTAGGGGCAAAGTCTACCCTCAAAAAGGACGTTTACGATAAACTGTTAACTATTTAACTGTTATCGAATCAATTGGCTGAATGCGTCCGTAATACTTACTTAGGTACTCGTAGAAATCGTTGAACTATTTATAAGTTTACGCGTCGTTGACCGAACACGGCAAAATAAAACGGCTGAATGTAAACAAACTCTTACATGCATGATGCGTCACGCAAGTTTATCACTTTATCTTATTGAACACCATCTGCAGCATGTACTTGTACCTTTTACTTTTATTCTAGACATCCAAGCGAACCCATGACTTCGCTCACTATGTGGCTTTTGTTTCCATAAATTATTCTATTTGAATTTTTCACATCACGCAACGTGTCTTTATGAGTTCTGTTTTTACTGGCTTCCATCGTAATTAGTGAATGTGAAAGTTCATAAAATTGTGATCGACACGTGTATTGCCGATCAATCAGTTTCTTTGTACTGTGTGAAAGAACATGTTACGAATGTTTTTTTGTAACTTTACTAGGACTAGCCTTTTGCCAACTATGTTGGGATCGGCTTCCAGCCTAACCAGACGCAGCTGGATACCAGTATTTTGCATGGAACGACTGCCTATCTGACCTTTACAACCTACCTTTACTTGGTAGCACGAAAAACGTTTGGTAAGACTGTTTTATCAGACTTTCGAACTTGGGACGACCCGAAACTACAGTCAAAGATCCACAAATGACAGCCAGGACCATCGGCTTAACGTGCTTTTCGAGGCAAGTTGGAGTCATGGTATGTAAAGATGGTCCAACCCATCCAAGGTAAAACTATGGCAAGCGTATTACTTAGCCTCAAGCCCCTCTACTAAGCCTACTAAGTAACCTAAAAACAAATAGGACTCAACTCCATCGAGTCTTATTTGTTTTTTGGTTAACTTATTCATGTTCAGTAATTAGTTTAATTGCTTTAGTAATACTTCCTAATTACACTAACTAAATTATAATTTGAATTAGGAGCAACACTTAAAAACAATTCCAATGTCTTCTTTAAGGCTCTTGCAGATAGGCGCTACTCAACAGCGCGACGCCCCTCTTGTAGAACAGTTTCTATGAAATCTTCATTGAAAATGCTCTGTCAGAATTGCGTCGCACTGTCGCCGTCGCGTGTCTGAGGGAGCCTTACAGCAGATATTAAGGTAGTAGGTAAACACTTTAAAGATTGAGATGTCTTTTTTTAGGGTTCCGTTGCCAAATGGCAAAAAACGGAACCCTTATAGATTCGTCATGTCTGTCTGTCCGAGTATGTCATAGCCACTTTTTTCCGAAACTATTAGAGCTATGCTATTGAAACTTGGTAAGTAGATGTATTCTGTGAACCGCATTAAGATTTTTCACAAAAATAGAAAAAAAAACAATAATATTTGGGGTTCCCCATACATAGAACTGAAACTCAAAAAAAATTGCACTCCGGGAGTGCCGGCAGAAGTGAAAACTTGATTATTAACGTTGAGCATGTTTGATATTTTGGAATGGTTAGGGAATAATTTGTTGTTCAATTTCCATATTTTAAGCACTTTATATTCACGAATTTTACGAATACACAACAATGTGATCACTACACAGACGGTCGAGCCATCAGCTGTCACCATCCATGGATGCGCGTGGCACGCTGTAACATAGACGAACATTCGCGCAAGCGCCCTGCGCCGCCTAAACGAAACAGTAGGCCCAGGCATACATTTTCGCCGCGCCGTAGAGAGGGGATAGCTGTCTACTCTCCATCCGTCCTACGCTTTTTCGATCAGGTCACGTGTCCTGACGCGAGTTTAAGATTTTATACCCATTACAGAAAAAGGGCTCAACGCCGCTAAAGAAGTTTTCACTTCAAAAATATTCATCAAACCCATACGTGTGGGGTATCTACGGAAAGGTCTCTAAAAATGATATAGAGGTTTCTAACATCATTTTTATCTAAACTGAATAGTTTGCGCGAGAGACACTTCCAAAGTGGTAAATGTGTCCCCCCCCCCCGTAACTTCTAAAATAAGGGAATGATAAAACTCAAAAAAATATATGATGTACATTACCATGTAACCTTCCACCGAAAATTGGTTTGAACGAGATCTAGTAAGTAGTTTTTTTTTATACGTCATAAATCGTAAACCACAATTTACCTTTCTTTCAGTCAACTCAAATATAAAATTTAAAAAAAAAGCATTTAATTTCATAAACATAAACTTATGCATAAACCGTGAATTCCTGAAGGTTTGTATGGAACCCTCGGTGCGCGAGTCCGACTCGCACTTGGCCGGTTTTTGAATATTGGCCTGACTGGAGGGTTTAATTTATTGACGCAGCCACAGGCAAGTCCGATTGAGCACTCGACAACCTTCTAGGTTGACCTGCAAGATGTCATTTAAAAAAATAAAATAGATAGGAATACTATGGTACAATAAAAGTAAGTGGGTCAAATAGTTTACCCAGTAGGCAATGCACCTTAATTTTAAAATCTACGTTGCCAATAGTCTACGTTAGTGAAAAGCTGTGGTCAGGTCAATTCAAACCATAAACGAGCTTGCGATATAATCTGTGCTGAACAGTTGCGAGTCAGGGTGTTACAAAATAAATGATCTCAGGAGAAGTTATTACGAGAAGATTACAAGTAGAGCGTGGGTAAGCAAACGCTGTCAGTTGCGACGCGTACGAATCACGAGTTTTTGTGCGGTTACTTTGTAATAATAGTTTTCCGATATACCGGGCCTGCAATCTGCTATTATGTTATGTAAGTAACGTAGCTGTGTCTCCTTTTGTTCTGCTTAACATTTTCCTAATACAATATTGTACATATTTGAATAATATTGAAGTAGGGCGCCTATAGCGGATGTCCGTCTTATAATAAGGATTCAATTTCAGTTTGGGTTCTGTCTTTAGTCCAAATTAATTTATTAGACCAAAGGAATTATTCTTTTAGTTTTTGAAGGAATCGATACTCATCATCTGCCTAGCGTTGTCCCAACTATGTTGAGATCAGCTGCCTGTCTACCCGGATGCAGCTATGATACTCACCTATGATACCTCCTAGTAGAACTACCTAGTATGAAGACTTCCACTTGTTTCTGGAGGCACGGAGAGATCTTGATATGTAAAGACGGTCATCCATCCACGGACCCACAGCGGTAAGCGTAGCTTAACCTGACCGATCAACCCGTGCGGCTGTTTACTTAGTAACAAAACAGTATTATAACACGACAATAAGACTAGATACTCTTAGATCTTCTCTAGTCTTAGCTAGGTATTATTTAGGTATTAACTACTAAAACGTGTACGTATACGGTACGTTGTAATATGTTATCCATATGTATTGGTATAGATATCTATACTAATATTTGAGAGCTGAAGAGTGTGTTTGTTAGTTTGGTTTAACACGCTAATCTCAGCAATTCCTGGTTCGAATTGAAAAATTCCTTTAGTGTTTGGTAGCCCATTTATAGAAAAAGGCTAGGCTATATAACATTATGCTACGACCAATAGGAGCGGGGCGTCAATGGAAAATGTTGTGAAAACGGGGAAAAGATATTCCATTTCAGAGCTTCCGTTGCGTGCGCTGCGTACGCTGCGTAAACGGTTAAAGTAACGCAACAATCATGAGTGTCGGAATTGTTCCCCTTAAAAAGTTCTTAGAGAAAGTACACGATAGCATATATCTATCTTTTAAGGTTGGCTCACTATTACGTTTTTAATTGTAATCAAATCTAAATATTATAAAGTTGAAGAGTTTGTTTGGTTAAACGGACTTATCTCAGGAACTAGGTTTAATGTTGGATAGCCGCTTTATCAAGGAAGGCTGTATACTATATAACAGGGCCGTTGTCTGAAATATTATTTTTAGATAAATTAATTAATTGAAGAAATGGTTACCCTGTATTCTTTTTTACTTGAAAACTGAAAATATCTGTTTCTGCGGCCCTCCAGCTTTTGTAGTAAATTTAATTAGCCCGCGAAGGTATGTAGTTTGGACAGCCCTGCTATATAACATCACACTAGGACCCTTAGGAGCCGAACAAAAATAAAAACAAACCACGACATAAAAACAAAACTCGCATGGGCAGGCGATTCGATGCGAGACGGGGAGAGTCCGGGGAGCAAGAAGTTTTACGCAGACGAAGTCGCGGGCAGAAGCTAGTTATAGAATAAAGTCTCTTTTTGTGTCTGTCTGTGACCGTGTAGTTCTTCTAAGCTTCGAATCGGATTTAGATGCTATTTTAACCATAATTTGGAGAATCATTTGGAAGGTTTATGTGTATTATACATTCGTAAATAACTTACATATAATAAAGAAATTTCACTGTTTTATTTTATCGTAAAAACCACGCGAACTAGTTTGAGAAAATAGTTCGTGAATTAAATATTGTAAACAAATGGAAAATTTTTAAAAGTTGTGTTTTTGCTGCAGATTTCCGTATTCCCTGTTCGTGAAACTTAGAACGTAAAGCTTGTTGAGTAGGAAAAGTATACAGGGTGGCTGGGACATCGACGCACTAACTGAAACCATGAATTCAGCACATGATTTTAGACCCCGTGTAGATTTTGTCGTCGGTTATTACAACAAAAAAAAAAAAAACACCGACGCACCAAAATGTATGGAACAGTAAAGTCTTTCGGAGAATTCATGGTTTCAGTTTGCGTATCAAAATTTCTGCCACTATGTAACGTATTGGAAAAAAAAAGTTACGAAGTGTACAGAACCTATCTACTAATTAGTTTGATGACGTTTGATGTCAATTAGGTATTATTATTTTTATTATCAGATGTAGTTAGGCATCAATTTATTTAATAATATGATAATTCCTCATAGTTAGGCATCCAGCAGGAAAGAGGATAACGGAAGTAGTTGAGGAAAAAATGGTTTTCACACAGAATAATACATTAATTTCGTTCAATTTTATTTATGAATACGGGGATAAAAAGTATCCTATATCCTAATCCAGGCCATGGTCTGCCCATGTGCTAAATATCATACACATCCGTTTACCCGTTTTAGCGCGAAAGCGTCACAAAGTTAGAGAAAAAAAAAATGTCTTTTGTTTACGGAAAAATGTGCTTTCTCAGTAAGTAGGAAATTGACCATGTTCTGTAATTAAACTTGTATTCATTTATAAAGAAGCGATTATTAATTTAGTTAAAATCGTTTTATAATTATTATTAAATGACTGGTAAGTAGTGGTAAGATACCGGTAAACATGGAAAGGCAACGGTTAAAAACCTGTTTAAAAACATAATATCACACCTGTATTGCCCAAAGGGTGACGCAGAGGTGTACCTGTAGTAGTAGTAGAAGTATCTATTTAATTTTCCATTTTTATATCCTACCAGCTTTTGCCAGCGAATTCGCGCCCGCGGTGTTCGAAATACAAATTATCCCACGGGAACGAAGGTACCACCGGAATAAAATGTATCCTATGTGGTAATCCAGGTTCTGTGTGCCAAATTTCATCCAAATCCGTTATTGCGTGATTGAGTAACAAACATCCAAACATACACACGTTCACATTTGTAATATTACCTGGATGTGCTGCCGTAAAAATCGATGCACCCACTAACTTATAATTTAATCAATAGTAACAGTTTAATAGAAGTTAATTAAAAAGTAGTTACATTTCATTCGTAATAATATCAATAAAGAGATACACATAATGACATTACGGGTCACGATGAGTTGTTATTTGTTTACTTTACATAATCATTATTTATTTATCATATTTAACTGAGCGATAGTAGACAGATAGCTATTTATTAAATGTATGAAGTAAAAGAGTAACTTTTTCCACTGTTAAATAAATGTTTGTCACAGTAAAAGAGATTTTGTTAGTTTTTTTTTCTTTTAATATTAGCATATTCAAGTACCAGTAAATCAAAACAATCGAATCATTTTTAACCGACTTCAAAAAAAGGAGGACGTTATCAATTCGACTGTTTTTTTTATGGTTTACTTAGTGACTGGAATAATTTTTAATAGTTTTTCCAGAGTACATCATACGAACTTCATAGTTTTCCTAAATTGTATATTATTCGGGTCCTAAATAGATCAATAACAATTTTATTTATTTGCGTTTACCAATCTTCATTTACTTGCATTAACAATTTAGTAAATCTGGTTAATTAAATAAACGTTTTTAACTACATATCTATTAAGTAGTCGATTATGCAATTCAAGGAAGGAAATGTAATCCCAATAGATTTAACAGGAAGTTGGTAATAAAAGTTTGTTTTAATCAAATTATTTTGTTACCTATAATTGCATTTTTTGTAGGTACTTCATTTTATTTAACTATCTAATTAACTTAGCAATATACCTACCTAGTAACAAAATGTTTTAGACAAAGTAAGTCTTTTAGAATGCTAGATATATACTAATATCAAACTTACTAAAAATAAAAGTTAAAAACAAAAACACAAAATGAATGTTAATTTATTATCAAATAATTTCACATCCTATATCAAACTTTTCATCAACTTGTATTGTCTCATTGTTGGCCGATGGTTTCCCCATAGCTTTCAATTTTTCCCGGTAATAATTTGGTACTTAATTCTTAACAAAAAATATGTGGTTCAAAGAAAAGTAATTGTTTGTTTATCGGCTTCGTGAATTCTTATCACAATTTAAGTTCAAACTGTAACGTGAGCTGTAAATTGTTTTAATACTTCTGTTTTTTTTTTATTGTTTAGAGATTCCACTACTAACGTACCTACCTACCTAACTGTGAAATCGTTTTATAAATGAAAATGAATACAAGTTAAAATGTTTTATGTTGATGTCTTATCCAATAATTATTAACGAGAGGGTGGTTCATGGATTACTTACATTTTTTGCATAAAACTTTCTTGCAGTGAAATGTAAACGCGAAAATCACCCACGAGAATTAAATAACTGCAATAAACTTGTTTTAAAAATAAAAATAATTGACGAAAACTGTTCAAACCAATTCACAAAAATAAAAGAAAAACTTTGACTCTTTTTAACATCTGTCAAAATATTTCGCGATGTTTTTTTTAAAACTTAGAATTCGAACACCAGCGCGCGTTCTCCGCCTGACGCGTGTCGGCGGACTGGCTGGATGTAAAAATCTGTTGTCACATATTATCGGAACGCACCGGCATAAACCAACCGAATCGGAGTAAACACGATTAATTACTGGAAGCGTAGTCAGAACGGTACAACTTCTCGTGGTCGGCTGTACGCTATTTCACTTTCTAGCTTTAGCGTAACTGCATTGCTCCAGGCTCGGTGACAAAAACAAAGTGACCAGCTGATTATGTCAGTAAAACATTATAATGATAAAAAGAGATTATGAGTTATGTACCATAGCCAACCGGGATAGATATGACCGTACATTCGCTTGACTGACAAGGAGGAATACTAAGAAAGCGAGTTTAATTTCTGACTCTACCCAAGTTGATAGTTCATGAACTTCTGCTATAATGTCAATTGAGGCGTTTGTATTGCAGATATTTAAAGTAAAAAATTATAAAAAACAAATTTTAACTCCAGACAAACAAAAACCTATAATAAGTTAAAGAGAGTAGAGAGTAGAGTCATCTCAACATCTCTCGGTTTAATCAGTGTATATATATAAATATATATGTATGTAAGTATATATTATAGTAAATATGTATGTTTGTATTATAAGTTTATAATCTATTTATATTCCCCATCTTATTTATAATTTGATGTAGGATGTATTTTAATAGTTTTTTTCAATAACTGTTCCTCACAATGAAAGCACCTGCCATCTAATCTCTTCACCACCCTTGGTTGACTGGTAGAGAATGCCTAAGGCATTAAGTCCGCCTTTGTACCTTTTTTGTGTGCGAGAAGTTTAAATAAATAAATAAATAATTACGTATCCCTTTAAGTTAAATAATAAGTTGTAGGTAGTATTTTGATCAAATCATCGTCGCGTCGAGGGATTTCGAATGCACATCACTTCGGTTGGTTGAGTTGATTTTTAGATGATCTAAACGTCTGAACAGATTTTTTGAATGATGTCTATCTTGATTAAGTCACCTTTCTGACAAAATAAAGAAAAATTGGTTGAGCCGTTAGAGCGCTACGATGCTACAGATAGACACACAGATACACTGAAACACAGATATATTCGTTAAAGTTATAACAGCCCCCTGTTTGCGTTGGGGGTTAAAAATAATAACAGCACGGAAATCTCTTAAGGAGAGCTCCTATAACATATCTCCTCCTAATGGTGGACAGCATTAGGGGAAGATGTGTTAAACATGCAAGCTGAAGTAGGAAAAAACAAGGGGTCCGTGGACGAGTCTATACTCGTCCTATTTCAAATCTCTCAGACAACTATCCATGTACAAGTTGAACAACAACGGTGACGCTACATGACCCTTTGTAACGGGTCATGTACGCCCCATTTATGCTAACACAAGCACTGGAATCCATGTATAAAGATGTCAGTGCCCGTACCAAGCGCCAGTCCACACAGTACATGGATAGTGTTGACTACAGTTCTTACCGCCACACACTGTCATGGGCTTTCTCCAAGTCAACGAAAGAACAGTAGATTTTTTTTGGTTTGTCAGATGTTTTTCGGCTATACACCTTAGGTAGAAGATCTGATCCATACTGGCCCATTTCCTCTTTAATCCGCTACACATCCCATATTTTCTCAATTGTCACTCCTATTAGAACCTTCGTATACCCCCGGCATAGTTTGCCGACAATACTCAAAAGACTAATACCGCAGTAGTTTTACCCTACTGTTGAGAGCATTTTCCCTTATATAGTGGTACGAATACAGCCTTACACCAAAAACGGGATAAGCGGGGGCACGCACCCTACTCTGTGGGTGCGTCGAGTCGACATCTTGTCGCTGGTCGTCTCTCGCCGGGCCTCCCCGGGTAACTGGGGGTCTCACCTAGCGGGGACTGACCGCCAAGGTGTCGTGAAGAAAGCAGCGTTGATAAATCAACGCCGTGGCGCTTCCACAGAGACACAATAGCAACCACACACAGGGACGCGTCAAACAACGCGTCCCAAATTATCTTTTAGCTTATATAAGGCAACACATTGAGGGGCCCGTATTAGCGGGCCATCGCATACTATCCGCGGACGGGGAGCTAAGCTCCGGCGCCGCCCGCCATGCCCCCTTACGGGGACGTAGCGAATTCCAAGAGTTGCCTTACATCAATCATCCGGCACATGGCTGAATCTCCAACACATATGAAAGATCCGGCACAACAGCCTTTCTACCATCCCGTCACCGCTCTTCAGCATTGCAACAGACACTGTCGTATCCTGCAGCTTTACCAACTTTCATTCCTTTTAGCGCTCTTACAATCTCATCTATCTCTATTTCATTCTGTTCATCTACGTATAAGTTTGGGTCTTCAAAACTGGCGTCTGCCCAGTTTCCCACTCCTTGCACACTATCCTGGCAACTAAATAAACTTTCAAAGTATCCTGTTGTATTTTGCTCTCCTGTAATTCGTTTTCATTTTTAACTGACGAAAAAAAAACGGAGGAGGTTATCAATTCGACGCGTATATTTTTTTTTACTTTGTCTTTCAGTTTCACTTTCATGTCGGAGTATTTCTTTTTAACTCTTTCCAAACCACGTGACACAATCGCTGCCTGATGCATCCTATTTTGGGCCTTATAGGCACACATTAAGTCAGTCCTCTTTCTTCTTCTGCACAAATGAAACAGTTTTTTTTTTCAATATGGAATACAGTAAATGAACATGAATTTAATTTTTTTAATAAAATTATAAAGCTAGTGGTTATAGGTATGAAGTTCACATGCCGATAATCAAAGACAGAAATGGGTTCATGAGTCACGAACTCACGACTTAAGTGCATTCGTCTTGATAGCGAAAACGGGTTTTTCTAAAAGATTTTGCCGTAGGTACCGTGTTGGGCTGATGTTAAGTGGATGAAGAAGGCTATTTTGGACACCAATTACTTATTTTTCTTTTGGGCTGCCGAAGTCAAGTATTAAAAGAAAAACTGGAAATTTTACAACAATTTATATGAAAGATGATTATGTAGTCGGGAAGCGAATACTGATTATGCTTATAAAGGCTATGGGTCCCTACAACTGTAGCCTAGATTTGGATTTATATTTTTGTTGATACATTCAAGTTTTGTCAGGAACACATCGACTATAGAAATTGGCATCTTGTCGGGTGCGGCGTCTTTTGAAATGCCGCAAACTAGACACGTCCTTCAGTGCAATAAATGATTTATCGCGTTCTCGTCTTTTCTCGATTTGAATTTTGAGGAAACGATAACTACGGATTTCTGAGGAATTCCCGGGACGAGAATTCCTTAAATCCATACTGTTACGATAAATTGAAAAAGTAGCTCTGTCTGTATGTGATCTGCCTGTGGGAGTCACAATGAATTCATTCATTTTTTTTCTTTTTTTGTTAGTCTATTACATTTTCAAGCTTTTAGGCTCCCAAACAAACTGGCAAGACGTAACTGTCATTGTTTCTAGGAAAACTTCATGGAAACTGTTCTACAAGAGTCGCATCGCGATTGGCGTCGCGCTTATCTGCTCCAGCCTTCAACCACTGAACCGATCGTAATAAAATTCGACAAATAAGTAGCCTGCGACCTGGAGAAGGATATAGGTTACTTTTTAACCGACTTCAGGAAGGAGGAGGTTCTCAATTCGGATGTTTATATTTTTTTTATTTATTTTTTTTATGTATGTTCGGCCATAACTCCGTCATATATAAACGGATTTGCAAAATTCTTTGCCTTTTTGTTTGAAAGGGTTTTATTCCGAAATGGTCCCATATAAATTTCATATAGATCTGATCATGAGTTCCAGTGATAGACACCGGAACTCTTTAAAAAATGACAGCAAATCGACCGCGTTTTCTGCAATCGCATAAATATGCATTGATTGTTTGGAATTAGTGCGGGGTGGATACCACAACTAAAAATTTAAAAATAAAAAAGTCATTTTACGTCTAGAGTTTGTCTGTGTAATCTTCTAAACTTCACAACGAATTTGATGGGATTTCACTACCATTTGGAGACTGTTCAGGACGATTGATTATGTTTACAATACAATAATAATAAACTTACAAATATTAAACGTGGCCGTGCCTCAGTGTGAAAGCAGGAAGGGTCACTAGTGTCAAGTAAAATAAGATAAAAATGATGAAATAAAACATAAGACGCGAGATCTAGCTGATCCCATTCGTCATTTTTGTCAGGACAATAAGGAATTGGGCTGGGCCGACCTCCGGCCGGCGACCTTGTGACAGATCTGTCCCAGTTGGCTGTCACAAGTCAACCCAATTATTACATATGACAGTATCAGGTTACGCTTTGTGTACTACTGTAGGCAGGCAGGTACAATGAACTGTGCTATGGGCTATTGAAGAGTTACTACCGTAGATCAGTGGGAGAGACGAGTTTAAAGAATCCCATGCCTTTTTTATGATTATAGAGTTGATGGAAATTGGTGTTTCGGTTCTAAAAAAACTATGAAACATGTGTTTCAGAGTTAATTTTAATTTGAACCCTAGCTATTTACGACATCACGATATCTATACTTCTATACTAATATTATAAAGCTGAAGAGTTTGTTTGTTTGTTTGGTTGAACGCGGTAATCTCGGGAACTACTGATCCGAATTGAAAAATCATTTTTGTGTTGGGTAGCCTTTTTATTGAGGAAGGCTATATGTTATATAACATCACGCTACAGTCAAAAGGAGTGGAGCAGCAACGAAAAATGGAAGAAAACTAACAGGCAATTCGATCGATTCGATTCGAGGCGACGCGACGGGTAGGGTCAGGGGAGCAAAAACTTGACGCGGACGAAGTCGCGGGTAGAAGCTGGTAGGGAATAAAGGTATGTTTATTGTAATGGT
The DNA here is from genome assembly GCA_947507805.1 of Aporophyla nigra. NCBI lineage: Eukaryota > Metazoa > Arthropoda > Insecta > Lepidoptera > Noctuidae > Aporophyla > Aporophyla nigra. Next base: position 8,792,800 of record OX382305.1, read on the forward strand.
TTACTCTCGATGTAGGTACCCCACAAATTACCTTAATATAGAGTAACAGTTTCGCTAATATTAATGACATCATTTACCGGCTAGGAACAATCCTTATGGTTACGAACTTTTACAATATTTAATTATTAAACCTTTAACAAATTATTGTAATAATTAAATTTGGGTAGCAAGCACCTCCCATTGCCGACGTTAAGCGAAAAGCGAGTTGAGCCAACAACTAGAAACTAGTTGGCGAGCAACGAGTAGTGAGTTCGCGACGTTGACGTACTACTCACTGGCATGCATATGTAGGTACCAAGCATGACTCTCTCTGCTCGTCAAGCGAGCCTCGTTGCAGTCCATGTAGGTACTCTTTTTGATAGCTCTTCTCGCTGCGACAAACGAGTAAAGGTTTCTGCCAACCGGCGTGACGCGCCTCTAGTAGATCAATATTTAGTTGTTCTATATTTTAAAACTAGATGGTGCCGGCATTTCCTAGCTGACTGAACTCTGAGAAGAAATACCGAAACAAACTTGGAGGTCATGGTCTCTTTTAAAGTACCAACATTATACTATTATTACAATGTTATGTGTGAGTCTAACAATGCAGGGCTATGTCTAGAAAGGGCTTTTGAAGAAAGAGCCATTGCAGTTTTGAGCTGACCACAGACGGCATGCATACATACTGATGCATGCATGCCGTCTGTAAATATCCCAAAATAGAGCTTATTTTAGGGAGCCGAACGACCCGTGACAAAATTCCAATAGATCTTCAGGATATTTGTGTGATGTGAGTGAGAGGTCTGAACGAAGACATTACATTATTTAATTAACAATTGTATCTTTAAATCTTTTTGTGTGTGAAAAATCAGCGCTAAACTATGTAATTTTGCTAATATGGCACCTACAATCTTTTGTAGGTTTCTTGTGCAAATACATCGTTGATAGCTATTAGTGGCTTCGTCGTTGGCAATGGAGCAGATCCCTAAGTGCACATGGCCACCAGCAGCGCACGATTTAAAACGCTTCTCGCCCCTCACCCCCGGCGCATCTTACGGGCTCAGTTAAGATGCGTTATCAGTATTGTGCGTGAACAATACGAAGTGAAGTGATGAGGAAGCTTGTATGTACCGCATCTAGGGTTCCAATAAAAACAAAATAGAAATCCGTGTTTCCGGTGTTTCTAAAATCCACCTCCAATAGTCTACGCGGACGAATCCACTGGCAAAATACTAACCTGCAACAGCGACTCTGATAAATAAATATCTTAGGACAACCAACACACCGTTATCTGATCCCAAACTAGGCAGAGCCTGTACTATGGTAACCAGACAACTGATAAATATACTTATATATTTCTAAATACATACATATTACAGATAAATTACACCCACCCTTATTGGAGGGAGCCCAGAGCGTTTTTGAGCAAGCATATGTTCTTGCAAAAGTTGATAGCTGAGTAGGTGCGACATGAGGAGAACAGCCAAGATATATTTTAAAAGTTTCCATACGAGACCCAAGGTCAGGAGTCCAGTTTCAGACCCTTGAGCCATTTTAAAGATTTTTTGACATTCAGAAGTTCAGCTAAAATTTGAAATAGAAATCCAAGCAACTCGGTTCATCAATTAAGAGATAAATGCAAAATATAACCATTCGCGCACCCTGTGTGCAGTAGCCCATGCAAAGTTAGTGGATACAGCTCTAAATGAAACGTCGTCATCACCGGCTGCCTCAAACCAACCCTGGTGCAAATGCTGTATCTACTGACTGGAATAGCGCCACCAGAAATTCGCAGAGCCTTGGCAAGCTCCAATGAAAGAGGATGGTTTCTAACACACGACACCCTTTGCACGATAACATCCTCGTGTCGCAAAGGCTGAAAAGCTGCAATAGCTTTTTGAAATGTGTCCTCCCGCTTACTAGCGAACGGTGTAAAGAAAGACTAAACCTGCGGCGACATGGCGCTTCACTACTAAACCCATTTGTTCTACCTGCTGAAAATCTCACACTTGGACAAAAGTTACCTTGGCTTTCCTGGAAGTCTTTAAATAGAGTCCAGACTCAGGTAACCAAAAGTAAAGAAAACCTGCTCAGGTGGAGATAAAAGAGAAATGTGGTGCTGTCCTACAAATAATGCGGCACTCGATATCTTGTCCAGCATGTCCTGTTGTTTGGATGCTACAGGAGTTTATGGGCGTTAGGTACTGAAAGTGTCAAGCTCGCAGCTAAATTCTGGGCTAATTATTTTTAGATTGCTATCGATATGCTAAGAAGAAAATAACCACTTTTGGGTATGAAATTTCTTCACATTTGTCATAAATCTTCATCAATCCGTCATATATTAACTATCAGTATAGCAACTATCATATGTATAGTATTGCACAGAACTAATTTAATTTGCCCTGATTATCCTTTAAAAACTGTCCACATCTAAGTTTTTCCTAGTTGTCAGATTTACAGAAAGCCCTCAATTTTTCCATCAGATTTGCCTGTGTGCCCATAATGGGTTGAGCCGCACATGATCATACCAACATCAACTATGAAGATCACTTTATTTTTGGCCATTTTCGAAATCTGAAAGTGGACTACTAACCATGTGGCTATTGTCTGAAACTTTTCTAATATATTTTCGGCGTTCTCACATCATGCACATGCATATCCTAGCTCAAAAACCCTTTGGCCTCACTTTCCATATCGATCCAATTCTGATTAAATATCGATATTACGATATCGCTATGTTGTTATTTAAACGTTAGGCACTCACTTATCCATTATTGTAACAAAAGAACTAAATCATACTGAACTCTTATAATACACAGATAGTTGACATTTAAAGAAATAAATAGAGTGATTCATATCACCATCATCATCATCATTTCAGCCGAAAGACGTCCACTGCTGAACATAGGCCTCCCCCAATTTCGGGGGCCTGCCATCATCGCCACAATTGGCAGGCGGGTTGGCGATCGCATTATCGTGGTAAAATTCATAGAGAACGCTGCTGCCCAGTCTCAAGTAAGTCCCTTAGGCGCCTCTTACGACACCCACGGGAAGAAATATAACATACACATACATATTAGGTGTTATACTAGTAAATATAAACGTCAAATAAGTTCCTACCTTTTGAAAAACAGTGCGACGTTTCCGTAATGATTTTTCAGTATCAGTATACTTGTTATCGTCTTTGTTAATCGATCTAGATGGCATCAATAACAAAGTCTTTGATTGCTTCATAATGTATTTGTATCAACTAAGTAAACCACGTTCTATCACAGCACTCATGGAACTGTTCAACTAACTGCTTTACATACGTGTGGTGCGGTTATCGCTTATTACGTAGGTACTTATTTTATCCTTACGGAAAATTATTCTAACTATATTCATTCGGTATTTAATTTGATCCTACGATCGGTAATTTTACTTTGTTTATATTTAGAACATAGAACGACCCTGCAACTAGTTTAAGAAAATGATAAACGTATCAGACACACGCGGACAAATAAAATACAACCTGCGTCTGAGTTCAGTCTGATAACGCAGCTCTAACGCGTTTATGAATACCATGGCAACACTAGGCTGAAGCTAAGCCCAGCCACAGGCTTAGTGTAGCAATTCTTATAGGCGAGGTTCTTTCCTAAATGGTAAGCGTTTAGGAAAACGATTTTTGAGAAAGGTGTGAAAATTGTTTATTCGGTTACTATTTAATTACAATAAATTAAGTACACGCTAAATGTGAACGCACATTTGTCTGTAATTTATCGTGATCGTTTAAAAACTCAAAATTACCTTTTAAACTGAATTGTTAAATACGTTCCCAACTAGCAAAATACCCTTACAAATAAAAGTTTGTAAGAGCTATGGTTTCATATAAGGTTTATATGTATTCTGATTAAGCCTGAAACTCTAATAGTGTTATTTTATAAGTCTATTTAAGTTTTAAGAGCATTCATACTTGTAACATTATTCTTGTAGACGTTTATAAGAAAACGTTATATAATATTAATAAGAGCAGTGGCATTATAAGCGCCTTTTACAACTCTAATTGCCTTTGATTCTTAATTAAAACTTATAAATACATTTTATAAGTACATTCAATCTTAGAGGTGACTATACTGTTTTATTAGACTTCTGTAAAACTAGTATTTTAAAGGTGTGATTTATCTCACCTAAGACATATTAAAGAGTAGTAGCACTTTTAAAAGTCCTAAAAGTGTCTTAAGCAATTCTCTATTAAGGGTATTTATTTTCCTTGCTGTGTCTGACACGAGACATTGGTATAAAATCAGGTAATAGACCATTTTAATATTTAGTACATATTATGATTAAGTTTCTATTATATCCTTCAGATAAATTAATAGTCCAAAAATTTGCCCCAGATCATTCCCGGCCAATAAAATTGGCCAAATTGCTGATATATTACCCTGCTAAAATATCTCTTTATTTAAGGATTTTCACCAATGGATTTTCAAAAATGGAAGTGGATTAACAGAAGTGGAGCATACCGAAGAAAAATACGTAGAAAATACTTGGCATTAATACAAAAATCAGTGTCTCTCCGAGCATCTCGTGCAACTGACACAAACAATATTTTTGATGAATCTGAGGTTACGGATTATAAAAAACATTTTGAAAAAAAAAATACTTTGAAGTAGGATATCCACAGGCGATACATTTTTCACACAATACAAAGTGCATTATGTTCCATGGCCAAGTTTCATTCTTAAGCATTCGGATCTTTTTTTTACTTATAAAACAGTTGACGTCCATAATTGCAACCATACTGTATGTATATTTGTCCTAAAACATAATATAAGCGTGTTTACATTGAATTTATTTTATTATCTACTTGTACCTATAATGACTTTGATGTTTTTTTTTTTTTGGATGGGATATGATCAAATGACTTCTCCCGCTCTGGGCGGAACGGGAGGGCGTGCCAGAATTTTATTGACTAAAACCCACCCGTATTCCTTCAGTTGCCCATGTGCCAGGGTCACGGTGTCTCTTTCGAACAATCTCGCGACCGTGGCAGATGACTACGTTGTTTGGCTTGCTTTTACTTATTAAGGAACCCTAAAATTATGAGCAGTATGTGGCCGTGTAAACAATGGTGTTTGGTTTAATTTGACTTTTACGAGTGCGATATAAACCTTACACAAAGAATACTGGACTTATATTGTTCTGATAAAGCACTTATGGGTCGTTGGTCGTAATGGCGACATTTTGATATTATTTCACAAATAATTAAAATAATATATAATAAAAGACACATTTTTGAAAAGGCCCGTGAAAATATTGTTATTAAAATTTCAAAATAATCGAGAAAAACTACTTCGCAACCTAATAATCGCATAAAGTGCGTGACAAACTAGCTTACACACTAGAGCGTTTTGTAAGAAAATGAAATAAAATATAGTATTAATACGCGACTTTTTATTATTTTCGAAAAGTTTCTCTTTAGCTCATGGCGGTTTGTGATTACACTCATAATAGGAGATCACAAAGAGGACTACTAGCGACATTACACTTAAATAGCATTAGTAAGAGGACTTTAAGGTTATTTGCCCTTAAAGCACGCCCTTGTAAGTCACTTGTATTTTTTTTTCTTTATAAAAGTATTTGCAAGAGTTTTGTAAGTTTAAAAATACACTTCGCGAGACCATTACAAGGCAATTGTAGGGGTGAATATACTTATAAAGTGCGCCCAAATCCACGCTTATATGTGTCTATAAGTGTGATATAAGACTGAAAAAAAATATGATCTTGGGATATTTGTAAGATTATTTTTTGCTAGTTGGGTTGTTATTTGGTTCTAATTGGGATGTTTTTATAGAGTTCAATGCACTACCGAAATGATAAAAAAATAATTGAGAGACAAGAATTCTAAGATAGGTAGGTATAGGAAATAGCGGTACTTATATTTTCTTAAAGCTATTTAAATTCCGTTTATGAATTTATGGACGACACGGTATGTCCAAAAGTTCATCAACGAAAACTTGTAACGGAAGTTTGAAGAACACATGGGTGGGTACAAAATTATAAAGAGTTCTACTGGTAACATAATGGCATTATCATAGTAATAATAAAAAATCGTCAAAAAGTGAAGGTCGATAAGGAATTTAGAACATGGGTAGAGTAAATCAAGCTTAAAGTTACGATTTACATCAGGAGATTACAGGAACGACCTTAGCTGAGCTCTATGTGAGGAGCTCGCCCGGAAAATTACTATACTTACCTATTTCTGCCGCCAAGCACTGTTGCACGTGAGTTCTGACAAAATCATTACAGTTTTGTCCCAGGGCTGTCTAGTTGGCAACGCATGAGCAATGCTTCTGTACCGGCATCTACCTACACCTTCATGTGCTAACTACGCATCGTCACGCAAAATACTGCATCGCGCCAGCAAAGTTAATCGCCCAAGTAGCAAATATCAATCCTTCGAACGTCCCGACCCGACGTCAATCGCTGGGCAGTTGCCCACCAGACAAAAACCTGTCGGGGGATCCTCCCTTTTCTATTATAGAGTATGAGTAAAATTTACACCCTGTTCCTCTTGCCTCTATATTTCTATGCTTGCAATTAATGTCCATAGTCAGCACTCCGCAGTGACCCACTTAAGCTGGGCCATCCGCTTGTTTGCCATCTAAGACGTAGGATAACATAACGTACTATATTCTTACGATTAATTATTTACGGCCTGCAATCCTTATTCTGCCCAAGATCTTGCTGAGAACCATAATAAATGATCACCTGATCTGGGACATCTATAGCCTATAGCATAATCTGTACTATAGGAACCTGATGCACGTGGGACGCGCGAAGTATTTACTATCATCATTATTTCAGCCGAAATATATCGGCCTCTCCCAATTTGGGGGGTTTGTCATAGTCGCCTCGCTTGTCAAGCGGGTTGGCGATCGCAGTATGGTGGTAAAATGCATATAGAACGCTGCTGCCAATTCTCTAGTAACTCCCTTAGTCGCCTCTTATGACTCCCACGGGAAGAAATGGGTGGTGCTATTCTTCACGTCCAGCACCACACGCAACGAGAAGAATTATGAAATAACTAGCTTCTGCCCGCGGCTTCGCCCGCGTGAATGTCGAAAAATATCCCACAGGACCGTACTACCGGGACTAAATTACCCTATGTGTTAATCCAAGTAAACAATGTCTTATCGCACTGCTTGCTTTGTGTTATCCGAAGAGCGGCGCTCGGATTGATAAATGATTGTTGTAGGATAAATAATCCTAAAACGTAACAATAGTAACGTAATATATAACGGAAAGGCAAATTACCTACTTGCATGCCAAATTTGAAGGCAAATTTAAAGCGAAAATATAAATCCTCTTTATTCCCTACATAGTTGTTCACAGGCAGGGTACAGGTTACTATATATTTTTGAGTTTATTCTTAAAGTACCTCTTTATATACTACTCAAGAAGTTCTGCCCTCAGGTGTTGATACAACCAGGCTGCTAGATGAGCTCACTCTCGAGCATGCCACGGAAAACTGGCCGTGCGAATAGTAGTCCCCTCTAAGATCATATCCCGCTGTTTTCACGCAACCTGGTCCCATTGCACCACTTGGCCGGAATATATGCATGTAATATAAACAATTAATGTTGTTTACAACGAAATAATATACCTACCGCAGTTTTCTTTGTAAGCATTATTTATTGTTTTTCCTTCAGGTGCTAGAATCACCAGGCTGCTCCGTGAGCTTACTCTGGAGCAGGCCACGTATCGTACCATGTGAAAACAGTTCCCCCTTAATTATATAGTTCTATGGTCATGGCAAGCATACTTTGAAGGGAAACTGCACGCTTCTGAACTCGAAAGGGTAGGTCAATGGTGTTAGAGGAATCGTCGGAATAAATACAGACTCCTCTCGGGAACACCCTGTCAGTTTAGTTGCCTCGATAACGTTGCAATGTTTTTAGTCACAACCTGGTGTCATTGCATAATTTTGGCGGTTTTAAATTACGCAGCAACATAACTAAGCGCCAATTCTCAATTTTTAACCGACGAAAAAAAACGGAGGAGGTTATCAATTCGACGCGTCTATTTTTTTATTTTTTTTTTATATATGACCACGCATAACTTTTTACATAGTACCTAGTCCGATTGTGATAATTCTTTTTTCATTGGAAAGGGTATACTCTGAAGGTGGTCCCATATAAATTTGGAAAACAAAATCGAACCCGTCGGAAAACAGGGGATGATTGATTGTTCACTCACTGATTGTAATGTATAACCCCGTATAACTTTGTACAGAGCAGTCCGATTTTGATCATTCTTTTTTCATTGGATAGGGTAAATCTTGCCAAGTATTATTAGTACATTAAAGTCACAAAAAATTCTAAAATAAAAGCTTTTTAACAAAAAAAATAAACCGCCGAAAAAACAGAAAAGCAAGAAATAATAAACCTTAAAATTTTGAGTCGGCGCTGAAAAATCAATGAACAAAGATCACTCAAAGCGCCGACTCATAATTTTAAGGTTTATTATTTTTTGCTTTTCTGTGTTTTCGGCGGTTTAATTTTTTGTTAAAAGCTTTTAATATGTGAGTTGGGTGACCCGGAGGCTTCAATGTGTTAAGAAATTCAACCGGGTAAAGTATGGCACTCCTGTGTCCCAGCAATGGAATCATTATCGGCTGATTATGAAAGTATGGCGTCATCGTTGTTTATCACTGACTCCACTTATTTATAATGATTTTCAACTCCTTCGAACGATCTCAAAATAATTTAATTCATGATTGTGACCTAGGTAGTCGTTTTATGATGTCATGATGGTAGGAGGTCTGCAGGTTTATCTATACTAATATTATAAAGCTGAAGAGTTTGTTTGGTTGAACGCGCTAATATCTAAAACTACTTGAATTGAAAATTTCTTTAAGTGATTGGTAGCCTATTCATCGAGGAAGGCTATAAGCTATATAACATCATGCTACGACTAATAGGAGCGGAGCATCAATGAAAATGTTGGAAAACGGGGAATACTTATCCTTTTGAAAGCTACAGTTGCATGCGCTGCGTAAACGGTTAAAGGAACACAAGAATCATGTATGACAAAATTCTTTCTCTTAAAATTTCTAAAAAAATCCGTGATAGTATATGTCTATCTTTTAAGGTTGGCTCACTATAACGTTTTTAATTGTAATCAAATCTAAATATTATAACGCTGAAGAGTTGGTTTGGTTGAATGTTCTAATCTCAGAAACTACGTTTAGTGTTGAATAGCCTATTTATCGAAGAAGGCAATATAACATCAAGATAGGACCCTACGGAGCCGAGCAAAAAGAAAATGTCACGAAAACGAAGACCTCGCCCAGGCAGGCGATTCGATGCGACGCGACGGGGAGGGTCGGGGAACAAGAAATTGTATGCGGACAAAGTCGCGGGCAGAAGCTAGTCGTAAATATTACTAATATCTGGGTAGATTTTAACTATTAGCTGTAGGGAGAGTTAGTTTATTATCCACCTCTTCGAAGCCCTATTTGACTCCGTAAGGGGATGATTTTGGAAAAACTGTGATACACGTATCTCATAACTATAATTGAAGAGTATGTGTATCAATTTTTGTGTCAATCGACCCACAAAATAAAAAGTTTCACAGAAAATTCAACCCCCCATTTCACCCTCTTAGGGGTGGAATTTCAAAAAACCCTTTCTTAGTGGATACCTACTCTTTACAAAGAACACACCCTCCAAATTTCACGTCTCTAGGACCAGCGGTTTAGGCTGTGCGTTGATATATCAGTCAGTCAGTCAGTCAGTCAGTCACTCAGGACTTTGAATTTTATATATTTAGATAAATAAGAATCTGAATAAATGTTCCATTTCGGATGGAATATGCTAAATGGCATTCTAAGCATTGTTATTCTATATGAAACCATTCCTACTGTGTATAGGCAGTGAATAAGCGTGGGTAATTCAATCTGGATAACAAAAAATTAAACCACCGAACAAACTGAAAAGCAAAAAATAAGAAGCCTAAGTAATTTTGAGTCGGCGCCAAACAAGCAAATTAATCAACTAATTTGGTTTGGTTATTTCTATAAATATAAGGTAATTTAGTAATCTTCGGTTGTTGATTGTTTGGCGCCGACTAAAAATTACTTAAGCTTCTTATTTTTTGCTTTTCAGTTTTTTCGGCGGTTTAATTTTTTGTTAAAAAGGTTTTTTTTTTTTTTTGATATTATACTAATTACTACATGCTTGCAAAATCGGACTATTCTGTAAGAAGTTATGCGTGGTCATACTTTACAATCTATGAGTGAATAATCAATCATCCCCTGTTTACCTACTATTAGGGTATTTTTTTTTCCAAAGGAGGTGGGTAAAGTTTAGAACATTTTTCGCCTATCATAGTCATGAAAATTCAAAGTATTTATTGACGTCATGTTATTGTGTTTTTGTGAAGTTTAGGTATCGACCTTAACATCTATTCTAAAATAATAAGAAAAAAAAAATTGCAAGTCATATAAAAAAAATCATCAAACTTGGCAAATTCGTTGAAGTTTTGTTGACCACTCTGTAAAAAGTTATGCGTGGTCATAAATAAAAGAAAAAATACGCGTCGACTTGAGAACCTCCTCCGTTTTTTTCGTCGGTTAAAAATGTCACGCACTTGCCCGATTATGAAACATTACCACAACATTCCGTGAAACGGGGAATAAAAGTTAACGGTCTCCTCCTATAAACCGACTATCGACAGCACTTCAACCCGTGAGCCGACATATAAAAGTTTACGAGACAATATAACTAGCTGCGATTTCGGCGAACGATGCGATAGATCGATTCTTATAATCATTCGCGAAAATACTTTAGGCTACGAGAAGAACATATTTAAACATTCGATGATGTCTAAAAATGAACAAAATCAAAGGATACAAGTTCGCTAGATTGTTTTCTAACGACTTTAAAAAAGAGGAGGTTCTCAATTCATCTGTATTTTTTTTTGTATGTGTTTTCCGTGATATCTCCGGCAATTGTGGATGGATTTTGTAACATTTCTTTTTTTGTGGATAAGGTTTGCCTCCGCTGTGGTCCCATATAATACTTTGCTTGGATAAAATCAAAAAAATCAAAATCAAAAGTCATTTATTCAAACTAGGCTGAGAGTCAGCACTTTTTGAACGTCAAAGTCACATAAGACAGTCCCTCCAAAACGCCCGCCCTTCGACACTTCCTAGTGCTTTGGCTGGGAAGAAGAAGTGGCGGAACAAACTCCCCAGCAGCACTGCTGTCTGTTAAGTTAGAAGAACTTGATTCTATACAATATTGTATAAGTTATTAATATAATAAAACAAAACACATTATTCGCCATATGTCAGCTAGCACACACCATTATACCAACAAAACATTGAAAACTAAACTCAAGCTGAAATGAATAATGAAACAAAATCGTAAACAGAACTTAAAACCTTACTAAAGCCTCCAGGCATAAAGGGCGTGCCCGCTTACATATACAACGATGCAAATGATACATATACACAACAAATGAAATTAAAAGATATTTATGGCGTTAGCCTCGATAGTAAGTTTTTCATCCACTTTGTATATCTAGATGACATTCTATTGTTTCCTGCTAGAGTTGCTTTCATAGCAAGTAGTGGTATACGAATTGGTGTGGGGTAGGTACATACCTACCATAACCAGAAAGTGAAAAATAATACATTTTCCAAATAAAAAAACGACCGACTACAAAGTTTTTTTTTAAATGACTGAAATTCTAGTCTTAGCTGATCGATGACACTATGAAGGAAGCTAGTATCTATAATCTAGAGCAGCCTTTCCCAAAGTGGGCGATAACACGTGGAGCATGGGGTGGTAAGAGACCCAGAAAAAAAATGGGAGCGTTCTGTAGACTCTACACAACGCCCCTATTTTTTTTCCCGAAAGGGGAAGAGAGTAAGAGACCCAGAACGCTCCCATCGGGTAAGAGACCCAGAACGCTCCCATCCTTTTTCTGGGTCTCTTACTACCCCCCTTTCGGCCTGCAGCGCCCCCAACGGGTCGTTATCGCCCACTTTGGGAAACGCTGTTCTAGAGCCAAAGAGTAGCAAAAAATATGTGATATTTGTTGATGTCACATATTTGTTGGTGGTGGGGTTTAGATAGACAGTTGCTCTATGTTAAATACTCGAATTAAGCTGCATCCGGTTAGACTGGAGACCCTCCCTAATGTAGCTGTGAAAAGACTAGGCATATGGTGATGATGATGTGACATCCAGCAATTAAAGAGCTTTTACGTGGTGGACCACGCCATGGTTACTGCCCACACCCACATACAAAGAGCAGTGAGAACAGTAATAATAAGGCTGGTATGAAAAATCACTTTGGGGAACTTGGAACTTGGGAGATAGGGAATCACCCGTTTCTACAGGATCAATTAGCTAGGACTACTCCGTGGACTTAATGGAGTATCAAAATCAAAATATTATAGAATAAAAATAAGTTGATTTGATGTTTTTTCTGGGGTCAACGGCCTCTGGTAGTTTGGTTACTTAAGTACGAGTTGTAAAAGTATTCTTTTGGAGTTTAGCGTGAGAGTTATCAATAATTACCCATTCGTTACATCTGTTAAGTGTTCACAAAAAAAAAAAAACAGAAATTGCGAGGAACAACTTAAGTTAGTAGTTAACTAGTTCTATAAAAAAGAAACATAATTCAGGCGAAACCCATATTACTTACATACAATAAAATAAAAGGTCACAATCTGAAACAAAATATAATTCAATTTGAATTAGTAAAAGTAAACAAAAAAAAAAAACCGGCCAAGTGCGAGTCGGACTCGCGCACCGAGGGTTCCGTATTCCGTATATCCGGTTCTGTAGTGTTTAATACCTCTACGCGTTCATTTAGAAAGGGGTAGTAAGTTTAAAATGATTAAAAATATTTTTATTATACGATGTACGTAAAAATTAACGGTTTTCGCAATTTTTTCCTTTATCTGTGCTATAAGACGTTGCTTCGTACCAAATTTCAAAATTCTAGATCGACTGGAAGTGCCCTTTAGGTTTTGATTCCCTTGCGAGTTTCGAAAATTTGCGGAAATTTGCGACATAAACGGCTATATCTTTTGATTGCGTTAGCTTAGAAGTTTGATTTTTGCACAGCTCCAAGGGACAGTAGACTTAAGTATTTGATATAAATTTCAGCTTGATATCTCCACGCGTTCCTGAGAAAAAGGGTCTTGACAGACGGACGGACGGACGGACGGACAACAAAGTGATCCTATAAGGGTTCCGCTTTTTCCTTTTGAGGTGCGGAACCCTAAAAAAAGCTACAATATTTTTTTTAGTTGTGTCATGATATCCACCGATGATATCTATCTGAGATTCGATAGTAAATAGGTACCCTATCCCGTATACACAGTTTCGCACAAAAAAAAATAGACTCTGTGGAAGTCGGTATACAGTAAGTTTTTGAATATTTTATTAATATGAATGCTTCGTGCTTTCCAAGTTAACAAGTTTTAATGAAATATACTAGCAATTACAAAAAACAAGGCCAACCCTTATCAAATACAGATATCACACTTCTTATCAAATAAAAATCAATATTATAGATACACTCAGCTACTATCACTCGTTATATCTACATTGGTTGTCCCATTCCATTTCTTTTTTTTTTTCATAAAGTAAATAGATCTTTGTTGCAGGTAAACTTATTAATACATAGGTATTCAGTTTCGTAATATTGTGCCAATACGTGTAATACTTGTTAGTTGTAAATAATGAAAAATGCTGTTAATCCACCAAGTAAGCCTATGGCAGTCCGCAGCTGGACTCGGGCCCCTCCCGGTAGAACCACAATACCCTGTCCCAAGCCATTCTCATACAGTCTGCCCCAGCCCCAGCCCACTTTTTGGGTCGGCTGTCATTGTAATGTAGACGGGGGCATCCCACACTACGCCTGATAATAGGTACGTGGTCCCCACATCGCCTTCGACAAACATGACCAGCCCACTGGTACTTCAGCTTGCTGAAGTTTTCTGCGAGTTTTTCTACAAGTTCTGTCGGTAAAAAAGTAATGTACTTACCTGCCTCAAGTCAATCAACGTAAAATCAGTAGAAATCGATTGGAAGCAATAAGGAAACACATTAGCACACACACACATCATATCATCATCATAATTACCCTATAATCGGACTGCTGGGACACGGACCTCCTCTCTGTTTGAGGGAGTAGGCCTTAATCCACCACGCGGGCACAGTGCGGGTTGGTCTATGTCACATGTCTTCGAATTTTTGGTTCTAGAACATATCGATTTCCTTCACCGTTTTGAGAGTAGTGGTTATGAAATAATTTACACAAAGCGGAAAGCGCCTGTCTGGGTTCGAACCTACGACCTATATTTCGTAAGTCGCGGCCGTTACCACTTGGCCACCACTGCTCAATGACATTGACGTGCTTTCTGAGGCACGAAGAGGTCTTGGTATGTAAAGATGGTCACCCATTCACGGACCAACCGTGGCAGTAAAGGATTTTGGATCCAAATAGCCTTAGCCTTAGTTAAATAAATGGTGCATAATTAGTAAGAATCATTTCAGAGATTCGGTATAGTTATGTATTTCTTTTCTAACTTATAATAAAGCTGAAGTGTTTGTTTGTTTGAACGCGTTATAATGTCTGAAAGTAGGTACCTGCCGGTTTTAAAAAAAAATCTTTTTGTAATTGATAGCCCATTTCTTGAGGAAGGCTACTTAAAATCATGCTAGGACTTATAGAAACTGAGCAATAATAAAAAGAGTCAGAAGACACGCTAATCTCAAACGAAGGGCAGGAAATGTGACTGTATATTGTGGTGTCTTACGACTCCCACGGGAACGTAGCCACAGGCAGGAGCTAGTACCTATTTCATATAGGCTACGAGATACCTTATTACCTAAACAAATAATCATCTAAGATAAATAACGGTACAATAAACCCTAAAATCAGTGTTAGTTTACATCTATACTAATATTATAAAGCTAAAGAGTTTGTTTGTTTGATTTAACGCGCTAATCGCAGGAACTACTGGTCCGAATTGCAAAATTATTTTTGTATTGTGTAGCCTATTTATCGAGGAAGGCTATATAACATCACCCTAAAACGAAGAGGACCGGAGCAGTAATGAAAAATGTTGCAAAAACGGGAATATCGCACGGGTAGGCGATTCGACGCGACGGGAAAGGTCGGGGGAACAAGAAATTTAACGCGGACAAAGTCGCGGGCGGAAGCTAGTTTGGAATAATGCTGTCATTGAATACAATACTAATACCAATGTTAAGATTCGTGGATCGATTAGATAATTTCTATTTTTATTATCCATTTAACTAAGTACATTATGAGTTATGACTAACAAAAAAAGGAAATTCGTGTTCGATGTTATTATTACATAGGTAAGTACTTCCTGGTTATATAGCGTTAACGATAGTAAAAACTAGATTTCAGATACATTGTAGGTACCTAAGTAGGTATCTATTAAAATACTATTCATTCTGAACTGTGGTCCTTACATCGTTTATTACATTCCTGCATAGTTAGATGACAGGTGGTAGGCTGGTAGGTAAGCTACAGGCGGCTGTGAGTGCAGTACGCAGTGCCTCACCCCTAACTAGGGTTGCCAACCGTACTATAATATATAGTATTGTACTATGTTTCAGGTCTGCGTACTATACATATACAGTAAGACCTCTTTAATCCGAACCCCTTCTAATCCGAACACCTCTGTAATCCGAACGCCCCACCGCTTTTACACTCGCCGTCTCACCAGTTGCTTACCGAATATCGAGTACGTGTCATGCGCATTTGTTATTTGTCATTATATACCTCCCATAAACTAAAATATTGTTTTTTTTTTTAAGTTAAAAAAATGTAAAGTTTACAGATGAATACACATTTAAAATTTCACAAAATTATTATATAATAAAATTTGCCATAGTTAAAGTATAAATGGGGGAGAAGTACAGAAAACGAATAAAATGCAAGCAAAGCAGACTGCCATGTTAAACAACATAATCTTCGTAAATTTTACTTACAATATACAAGCATCGATGGTTCAGTGGTAGAATGCTCGCCTGCCACGCGGGCGGCCCGGGTTCGATTCCCGGTCGATGCATATCTTTTTGCGTTGCTTTTTGTTATAACGAGGGTGAACCTTTCGCTTGCAATAATAGTGACACTTCATTATTATTGTTAACGAAAGGTTTGATCGCCAGAAATAGCACGGAATATAAGTCGTTATTTGATTTGATTCCTTGGCATTTCAAATGCCTGTAAATTATATGGAGTTAGATTAAATTATTGTGGAGAATAAAATAGTACATTAAAAGTATAAAATAGCTATAATCAAAAAGAGTATCAAAAAGATTCCTATGAATGAGATCACAGTTATAATGGTCCGATTTCTAAATTATGACGAATCAAAAAGATTATGTTAGACGAATTCGTCAGCATCATGATGTTGATGACGAATAAAAAGATAGATTGCCGAAACCCGGGATTGAACCGGGGACCTTTAGATCTTCAGTCTAACGCTCTCCCAACTGAGCTATTTCGGCTGATAACGGTTTTGCACAATTATAAAATAAAATAGGTATAAGAACCTAATAAGACTCCTAAGTGGAGCAAATACTATAACCATAAAGTTATAGTTACGTATAAAGGCAACTACAGTTTTGAGACGGATGGGTTAAATCGCTCGGGTTATGGGGCCCGAGTGTGCGGTTCCTTTACAAGGAAATTTCTCATCGAATGGTCGACATTTCACGTAAGCAGAGGGCTGGGTTTTCTAGCATTCTTAGCAAGCATTCTTTGTTCAAAGAATTAGTATTGCCATTCAACGTGGCAATGCCGCCAGTCTTCTGGGCATGTTTCCGGATGATTGTGATGCGGACGAGTACGTCGACGCCTAAGTGTCCTTTTGTTTTTGTATTTTATGTAAGTAGGTATCTTTCCTGTAAAACTTATGAAATTACTACTAATATTACTAGCCATTAATAGGCTAAAAAAAAGAACCTAGTGAAAAGCAGTAGAATATTGTCTAACCACACTTGGTAATTAATATAGCATCACCATTTTTTAAAGATTTCAATAATATCAATTACTAAGTACATGAAATTGAATAACTTATAATGAACCGAAATTAATGGAACGAAACTTAGTTTAACGCCATCTATCGGTATCTCTGATTACTAAATCTGATCAGTTAAAAGTATCGCTACTCAACCCTAGATGGCGCTTTTTACTAGAAGACAAAATAAAATTATAGTAATAGAATAGTAATGTAGATGGCGTTGTTTATGTTTTAAAACTATTATTTTTATTTGTACTCTTCACTCATATTTTGAAAATGGCTTTTTTATCCTATAAAAATCCCGTCTGCGTAAAAAAGGAGTCGAAGGCATATTCCTAAATTTCTGTTTTGCCTCCGACTGCATGAGATTGTTTATACTACCTATTAAATTAATTAATAGTGAACCCCTTAAAACTAAATGTATTTGATCTTTTTAAAGTTCATTTTTTACACAGTCGGGTTTTTTTTTTCAAAATCCGTAATTTGATGGAATTAGTCATTCAATCAAAGGATTTTATTAAGGCAAGACAACCTTTTGTGCGATGTAACGAAATCATTCCGTGCGGTGTCGGAGGTTAAGAATAGCATTCCTTCCCGTGGGTGTCGTAAGAGGCGACTAACTGACTTGCTAGGAAAATGGCAGCAGCATTCTCTATGCATTTTACAACCATGCTGCGATGGTCAACCTGCCTGCCAAGTGTCCTGTGTGTGCCTGTCGGTTATGGCAAACCCTCACAATTGGGGGACGCATATGTCCAGCCCCCCCCCCCCCCCCCCAAATTGGGAGATGCATATGTCCAGCAGTGGACGTCTTTCGGTTCAAATGATAATAACGAAATCGAATTTTTACTGAGCGCATTAGTTAATAAGTGATATAGTGTATTTATTAGTGGTAAAGAAGCATCCAGGTGGCCCGACGGCAGGCCCAGGGTAGTAAACAGTGTAATTTGTCTGGGCTAAGTCCTACTAGATAAAAAGAAGTACAGTGCTCACATAACAACCAATAACTGACAAGTCAGTCAAGTGACAGATAAAAGATCAAACACCTGAAATTAAATAATGGTAAAATGTAATCCGTACCACCCTCTGATTATGCTAACAGTAAGTACAACACAGAAAGGTAAGCTTTATGCAACGAATCATAACCATTGTCACGAGATCCGATTCCCGAGATCCGAAATTAGAGGACAAAGCTGTTGTGGATGTGGATTATAGGATAATTGGACGCAACGTCGCTTAACAAAGCAGCTTTCAGGTATTTATGCCTAAAAAAGGATCAGACTTTCGTGCATACAACCAGCGCTCGTTTGTGATCGCGATCCAAAGGGATTTGCGACTAATCGCAAACAAAAATAGCGGCAGAAGTTAAAAATGGTGTTTGGCTGTTTACAGATAAAATAAGTTCTGTGTAGTTTTTGCTGGTGGTTTCATAAAGGATTAAAAACCTTACTTACAGCTTAAGCAAAGACTTAAGTTTAAGTTGCCGTGAGTCTATTTAACTAACAAAAATTAAATTATGTTGGTTTTACAGCGTAATAAAATTGTGAGGATTAAACTTTAGAAAATCTATTTTACTAAAAAATATGATAATTTACCTAGATACTGTTTTAACGACCATGAAAGGTTTTTGAACTAGATTCTTTTCTTTACAAATAATAAAAAAGAGGGCTGAAATTAAAGTTAGTTAACTTTAACTTTTAGGATTTTAACGCGCAAATTGAAACGATGAATACCTACAGTATATTAGACCTAGCGTAGAAATATTTCGTCACTTATCAAAAACAAAAACTACTGTTGCATAGCATAAGCTTATAAAGTTCACGCAGGCTTCGCTTTGAGAGGGAGTGGGCCGTAATCCACCACGCGGGGACGCGGGCCCAGTGCGGAGTGCTGTTTTATAGAAAAGGGCAAAACCTGCGCAGTCAAAATGTATGGAATAACGATTTTTTATTATTATTTACCGTATTTCAATGTTCCGTTGAGAATCATGTAAGTACATACTGAATCCACGGTTACAGGTTGTATATAGTGTACAATGATTAATTTTCAGTAATCAACGCACTAGATAGTAAGTGGCAGACAACAATGCGACTGAGTCAGTGCGGTGATGTGATGTGACACATCGTATGGCAATGTTATTGATTACTGCAAATAAAAACTCATTGAAGCAATCGGCGATGCGGAAAAACAGTTGAGGGTTCCTTACATGGGCGCCTACCACCACAAAGCGCATAAAAGAGCCTTCCACTTTACGATGGTGATATAAAATATCCGTTTTGCAGGGTTTTTAATATAATGTTCTTCAAAGGTCTGTAAGCCCAAGTAACCCTAAGATGATAAAAAAAATACTGTAGACTTTTACGGGCTGATGATTTACAATGACAATAAACGATGATAAATGATTCATTCGAGTCTTACGAGTACCACAAAACCTTCCATTCTAATTAAATATAGATATGCATTTTGGTTGACATTACCTGTAGATTAATTGGCAGAAACATGACTGCGCAATAAATTGAACAAACCATCAAAAAAGTTTATATTGATGTAAGGTGATCTGGTCGTCGAAAGATGATTCATCGTCTGGTTTCTCCAGCTTTATTACTGAACCCTATGAATTAACTCTGTCTGTAACATCCCGTTGATAAATGATAAATGTATGACAACCTTTTTACAGCAACTTAGTTGTAGATGCATGTGTAATTTTTTTACCTAACTAGGTAGATCTATCTAGCAAAATAAAGGGAAATAAAGAAAAATAGTCAACAAATAAATCAACATAAAATCATGATGTCTATATATAGCACTGCCACTCCTTCAACAAATTGGGATTTTATTTTCAAAAGAAGGTTAAAAACGATGTGGTCTTTCTCAAAAATGTTTCGCCCAACGTGGGGCTCGAACCCACGACCCTGAGATTAAGAGTCTCATGCTCTACCGACTGAGCTAGCCGGGCTTCCAGAACAGGACGCAAATCCTGTGGGCTTTGGCGCTGAGGTGAATTTGTTAGGAATGCATATTACCTCTATGTATTGTTACATTGCACTGTCCATTCCTGTTCGTAACAAAATATATCAGTGTATATAGTGTGTACATAGTGAATATAGGTATAGCCAGTTTAATTATTTTTTATATCCACTTTAGCAACTCATTATTGACATGTAAGGCATTCATTCACCCGTATGAGTAATGTTTAACATTATTGTAGTCAATACTTAAATTAAATGCAACCTTTAAATGTAGTTTATAAGACTAAAACCCACCGTGCTCCTGAAGTTACCTATGCCAGGGCCACGGTAACTCTTTCGAACAATTTCGCGACGCTGGCAGAACCCTAAACCCCTGCGTTTCTAATCTACATGGTCACCCTACTAAATTTGTATCCATCGAATCTTTTAATTCGTTTATTTTAAATTCATTAAATATAAGATTGTCAAAATTGTATTATCATGTAGGTGATTGAATAGCTGGCGCCTGTCGCGTGCGGCGCCGCCGGCAGCAAGTACAGTCGGCAACAAACGTTTCACAACTTCAAGTTCACACGGAATAGTTTCGCTTCCAAGAAAAATAAAAGTAACCGTAAGTTGGCTTCCAGAAACACTGTTTATTTAAAGAAATTCGATGAAAAAAACGATTATTCTGTACACGAGCTCGTGCAACCATTGAAAGTGGAGCTTTTTTACGCATT
This sequence comes from Aporophyla nigra, assembly GCA_947507805.1. NCBI lineage: Eukaryota > Metazoa > Arthropoda > Insecta > Lepidoptera > Noctuidae > Aporophyla > Aporophyla nigra. The sequence goes on from OX382305.1 coordinate 8,813,534, forward strand.
GGATAATTAAGTTTGAAGTTTTGCGCAATAAGTTAGCCGCAATAGGTAACAAAATGTTTTCAGATTATTTTGTTAAGCTTGTTACCAAAATTAAAATCCATAGTTCTTCGTGTTTTACATTTTTTTTAGTTCGCGTGCCCAACATTATTCGACCAGAAACCCGTATCTCATCGGCAAATTCCTCGCACCAAGCAAACGCCACTAAAATAAAATATAATGTCATTAAACTTGTGTGCGCGACGCTCCCCGCTCAGTATTCCGGCGTCGTTCGGAGGAAGTGGCACGGCTGACAGTTAGCTTTTACTTAGCAACGCCGATGACCTAAGCTCACATGCGATCGCTTATTACGTCGATAACCATCTGGGGTCTATGTGGGTCACTGGACCTCAGATAGCCCGGTGTTGGTTAGCTTTGGGCCATTATTTGCAGGCGCCGGTTAGTGGCGGGGGTCTCGTGTTTCATTTGTTTCTCTAATCTTTGTTGTTCTTCGAGGGCTGTAGATATTTTAGTAGAAGGATGTTCAAGCATGAATTTGGATAGAGAAGTGTTTTTTTAGGGTTCCGTATCTCAAAAAGATCTTAAAGGATCACATCGTTGTCCGTCTGTCAGTCTGTTAAGATTGTTTTTCTCAGAAACGCGTGAAGGTATCAACTAGATAGGTCATGCAAATACGTAAGTCTATTATCCTTAGAGCTCTAAAATAAGCAATCTTCTAAGTGAAAGCTATTTAAAATACGGCCATATATGCGTCATATTTTTACTATCCCAAATAAATAATAACCTAAGTATAGGGTACTTGCCGTTGACCCAAAATTATCAAATTTTGCAAGAAGCAAAGGTCTCACAGTACAAGTAAGTAAAGGAAAAAGTCCGAAAATCGTTAAGTTGTAGTTCTATCACATCATCATCATCATCAATTCAGCCATAAGACGTCCACTGCTGGACTTAGGCCTCCCCCAATTTGGGGGGCTTTGCCATAATCGCCACGCTTGGCAGGCGGGTTGGCGATCGCAGTATGGTGGTAAAATGCATAGAGAACGCTGCTGCCCATTCTCTAGTAAGTCCCTTAGTCGCCTTTTACGACACCCACGGGAAGAAATGGGGTGGTGTTATTCTTTACGTCCGGCACCACACGGTACCACACCGGTTCTATCACATAATAAAATATTTTTTAGCGATTACCAACTTACATTTGCAGTTGGAGAACAGACGGTGAGGAGGTGGAGCTAATCAATTTACCGGAGAACATATTTAATAACTACAAAGTTAAGTTTGTCTTTGGGATAAATTAATCCCAATTACGGAGAAGTGGCCTAGAAAAAGATGCCCTGAAGTATTTGGTGGCGGCCTTTGTTCAGCAGTGGGACTGTAGGAAGCTTGTTAATTTTTTTTTACAAAAGCCTACATTGTGCGTGGTCCGACACACACCTAACATGAATCTCTTCCTTACATGTTAATATCAAAATAAAGCATGCTTATAACTAGAAAACCAGTTAGCAGTTTTAAGTGATTTTTGTTTGAATTCATAGGCAAACTTATAAAAATATTATCTGTCTCAGATTCGAATAGTCTTGATCATCGTTTCTGAACACAGATTAGAGTTTATTTCTGAGCTGTTTAAAAACCACTCGTGTATGACAGGTTCTGAAATACAATTAGGCCAAGTCAGTGTAAAAACTTTATACGAATACCAGCAATCCAATGAAGTTTTGACGTAAGATATGTATGTTTAACGCTGATTATATTAAGCGAATTGTCATACAACAGAATTTATTTCTACTCTTGAATACCTCGTAACAATCTACATTCCATAGATAAGTTTCATATTGTTTTAATTATTTTTTTAAAACCGCAATAAATAATCCATTACAAAATGTCTTTATTTTTAACCGACTTTATTCCATTCGGTTTTTATTTGAATTTTTTTTTTGTTTGCGACCTCGTTACTCCGTCATTTAAAAACCGATTTGAAAAATTCTTCTTTTGTTTGAAAGGGTATACTTATCGAGTGGTCCCATTATGGTCAAGTTCTGATGAGTGGTTTTTGAGTTGGTTTCAATAATACAATAGGTACGCATTTTTCCACTTAGTGTATTTTGTTGATGTTACTTCCTGTCAATGTTATTGACTTATCAAATGAAGGTACCTACACTAATTCGTTTGAGGTAGGTACCACAAGTAAAAAGTGAAAAAAAAAGTAAAAAAAAAACAAGACTTCCGAAATTCATTTTTCACTTTGTAGTGTTTTATTGTTTGAATACGGCTAAGTTAAAGTTACACGAGCAGTGTTAGTATTAGTAGTAACATGTTTCTTGTAAGTTTAACTTAACAATATTTACTTACAATACATTGTCGCACTTAATCTTATCGTCAATGTATGTTAAAGCGATAAAACAATATTTTGCAATGTTTTTCTAACAATAGGTATCTGGCATCGTCATCATTTCAGCCGAAAGACGTCCACTGTTGGACATATATAGGTGTCCTCCGAATAGGGGGTTTTGCCTCAAACCCCCCGAGGCAGGCGAGTTGGCGATCGCAGTATGGTGGTAAAATGCAGAAAGAACGCAATTCATTCTCTAGTAAATCCCTTAGTCGCCTCTAACGGGTAGAAATGGGGTGGTGGTATTTTTAACGTCCGGCGCCACACGGCACCACACATAGGTCATAGATCTGTAATTTTCAAAACTGAAGGGGTCCGCCAGGACCAATGCCTGTTAGGGTCGCGAGATTTGTTTGATAGAGTTACTGTGGCCCTGGCAGATAGGTAACTGAAGGAACACGGGCGGGTTTTAGTCACTAAAATCTGCCTGCCCCTCCGCTCCAGCTAGAGCGGGACATGTCATTCGATGATTTCCCAGTCACAGAAAAAAATATATCTGTAATTTTAATAAAACGTAGGTACGTATATTTCTTGAGATTTAAGTAGGTATCTAAAACGGCCATTTAAGTTTATTACAAGATGCACTTCGTCTACTATGACTTGTGTAAGGTAAGGTATTCTTACGGTGGCATCACAATTCATCTTCGCCAACATCTTATATATTAGGCAAAATATACACTTGTACAATAAAAACAGTGATATTCATAATATTAATACTAGAAGTAGGGATAAACTACGTGCTCCCTTTCACCGGCTTCATAAGGTTCATAATTCTTTTGTTGGTCTTGGTATTACCTTTTATAACAAGCTTCCCTCTGCTTTGCTAGATTTGCAGTTTAATGAGTTTAAAGCTAAAGTAAAATCCAACCTTTGTTCAAAGGCATACTATTCTATCAACGACTACAATAGTTGGTCGCTGTGATCAACTCAAGACAATGTTTATGTTCTTTCAATCCAGAATTAGTCTTCCTGCTGACAGTTTATATGGGTAGTTCATATAATGGTTTTATTTTTTATTTAACTGCCTTTGTTAATTTATTTTCTTTTAATTTCATATATTGTGTATATGTATCATTTGCATCGTTGTGTAAGCGATATGTAAGCGGGCACGCCCTTTATGCCTGGAGGCTTTACTAAGGTTTTAAGTTCTGTTTACGATTTTGTTTTATTATTTATTTCAGCTTGAGTTTAGTTTTCAATGTTTTGTTGGTATATTGGCGTGTGCTAGCTGATATATGGCGAATAATGTATGTTTTGTTTTATAATATTAATAACTTACACAATATTGTATAGAGACAGCTGTGCTGCTGGGGAGTTTGTTCCGCCACTTCTTCTTCCCAGCTAAAGCACTGGGAAGTGTCGAAGGGCGGGCGTTTTGGGGGGACTGTCTTATGTAACTTTGACGTTCAAAAAGTGCTGACTCTCAGCCTAGTTTGAATAAATGACTTTTGATTTTGATTTTGTGTAAGGTGCCAAGCCGGTATGTAATGTACCTACTTCACAACGTAACATCGCGCCAGTATTCCGCTAGGGGTTAGGTAGAGATGTATATATATATATATAGAACATTTACATTTCGCTAGTTATGTTGTCATGTACCAACACTATCAATCAACCATTCTTTACATACTACACTAGACTTCATCATCATTTTAGTCGAAAAGTTTTTATTTTTAAATTTTTAGTTGTGGTATCCACCCCGCACTAATTCCAAACAAACAATGCATATTTATGCGATAGCAGAAATCGCGGTTGATTTGCTGTCATTTTTTAAAGAGTTCCGGTGCCTATCTCTGGAACTCATCATCAGATCTATATGAAATTTATATATTTCCGAAATAAACCCCTTTCAAACAAAAAAAGAATTTTGGAAATCCGTCTATATATGACGGAGTTATGACGGAACCTACATTAAAAAAAAAAAACATCCGAATTGAGAACCGCCTCCTTTTTGAAGTCGGTTAAAAAACGTTCACAGCTGGACATAAATCCTCCTCCAATTTTGGGTTGCCATATTCGCCACGCTTGGCAGGCGGGTTGGCGATCGCAGTAAGGTGGTCTAAAGCATAGAGAACGCTGCTGCCCATTTTAGCAAGTCCCTTAGTTGCCTCTTAGGATACCCACGAGAAGAAATGGGGTGGTGTTATTCTTTACGTCCGGCACTACACGAAACCAGACTTATAGTAAAGAATTCCAAGTGCTAGTAATAAATCCGTAAACATAGAAAACTGGTTAGGTACTCGGTCAATTCTTCAAAATATGACTTATGTAGTTCCAATACAAAATTAATTTACCTTTTGACTCATAGAATCAACTATTATTTATTGACCTACTATGCTAACCACCACTTACACCTCTTATTCTTCTAATTGAGGTGCGTATATAATATATTTATTTTGTGGCTTTTTCTAATAGATGAGTTAGCATTTTGTGGACGGTTTTCCCAGTGAGTCACAAGTAGTATACCTACGTCATAAAAATTTGGCGGAACGAACGAGTTTAACTACTGTAACAGTGTCATTTCAGGCTGTATTATTAGAACATTGGATTCGTCACCTTGTTTTTTAGAAAACTAAGTTTAATTTTGTTCATCACTTAAAAATATTACCTACTTCTACATCAGAAGTTAAGGTGGATGTGATAAGGTAGCCCAGGAAATTCACATTTTCTGGCATTTTTTTGCGATTTACAGGTCAGTAGTAGGATATATCTTGATTAAAATATGATTCCCAACCGTAACAAATATGGCTTTGGAGAATTACAATAATTAAAGTCATAATAGAACACTTGGTGTCAAGTACAAACTTACACTGACCTGCAAATTCTAAAAAAAAAAACGCAAGAAAATTGGAATTTCGGATTAAGAAAGCGTTTTCTTTCCCTGAAATTCAGAAGATCTAGTGACAGCAACTCTTGTTCATGAATGTATCTCAATGTTAGGCAACGCATCTGTCCTGCCAATGCGGAATTGTTCGAAACGGTTATTGTGGCCATAGGCAACTGAAGGAACACGGGTAGGTTTTAGTCAGTCAACGTCTGACATGCCCTTCCGCTCCACCCAGAGCGAGCGACGTCATTTCATGATTTCCCACCCACAAAAAAAAGGGCAACACTTCTGTAGCTTCCATTGCCCCTTGTCCCCTATTCCCCTTGTGTATACATTTAATATTAAAAGTACTCGTGCACCTAGACATTCGTCACTTGCCTCGTTTATTCACCTAGACTTCCGGTTACTGTCTATGCAAACGAGTTATATTTTTATTACACAACACGACTAAACCACTGCGTATAATTAATGCGGTTAAAAATCCCGTTATTACTTAGAAGTAGACTGTGTCACTAGTACTTCAATCAAATCATTGCACCTTTTATTTACTCACTTACAATACTTAAGTACAATAGTTAGATAACACAAACATTCAACACACTTACAATAGTAAGTTCCGTGTGGTGTCGTACGTAAGGAATATCACCATCCTATTTCTTCCCGTGGGTGTCGGCGACTAAGGGAGTTACTAGAGAATGGGCAGCAGCGTTCTCTATGCATTTTACCACCATACTGCGATTGCCAACCCGCCTGCCAAGCGTGGCGATTATGCCAAATCGCCCCAAATTGCCGGGGCCAATGACCAGCAGTGGACGTCTTTCGGCTGATGCTGATGATGAATACTTACGTATCGTTTGTAGTAAGTACCTTCGCTGAGTTTAACAAATGTGTCAAAAAAGACATAAGAATGATTTAGGAATACTAGTACGTTATGTTTGTACACAGACACATGAAAATTACAGGAAATAAATGTAGAACACAGGAAACTTAGTTTACAACAACAATTAAACATGCACTTGACTGTGATTTACTTTATGGAACAGGGTTTTTCCTGCTTGAGGTAAGTTCAACATTCGAAGTAAAACCAAACAAAATAGATTCAAACTTTGTCTTTCAGGTTTCGGAAGTTTCCAAAGAAAGATCGAGAGGTAATGACATGAAATGTTTCTTCTGTAAATAGTGTATCAGAATCACTTTTAAACGCCATATTACAAAAAGGTGGATCGGGTAACATTTCCCGAAACGTTGACTCCTACGTACTTAGCTTATTTTTCTACCTGAGAAAAAATAGCGCACTCTTTTAAAGTTCAGACATTAAATAGGTAGACCGGTGTATGATTTCTACATTCCTCTGTGTCGAATCCTGTTGATTCCGTATTTAAGTTGATTATATCACTTCACTGGTTCATCACCACATAAAGCGCTACCGTGCAGACCTGCTTCACCGTCTCTGTTTCCCGCCATTGCTTCTGACTGACAGACGACATTAGTGACAGCAGCTGCCTCCGCTTGTATGTATGAGACAGTGTTTACATATCTATTGAATAGATACACTTACACTCTGCATCCCAATATGTTATGGTTTAATTTAATTTTAAAATGATAAAACCAAAGTACCCTGAAAATACCTTCAAAAACAAAAGAAACCAATGGATTTTTTTTGTTTGAGTTCAAAATTACCTGTTAACAAAAACGATTTACTGCCAGTGCACCATATCTTCATAATAAAGGTTAATTTGCTTGTCATTACGTTCATTTCTCGGTACGATGACAATATGGGAACATATCGAATCGTTCACCCCGTTTACGATGGAGACCCGACGGTTTTATGTGCATCGTGCGTCGTAATGACGAGATGTTCGTGTGCTTATTGTAATTAATTTAGTAGGTACTGTACGTTATACTCAATGATACCAATGCTCTCTTTTGGCCGTTTTTCTTTGCAATTGTAATTTGTGCCGTTATTAGTGTGTGATGGTGCAGGGTGAGTTAGTTGCTTGTGCCGCTTGCGGTTAAATAAAAACAGCCCGACGAGTCGATAGATCAGGTTAAACTACTCTTACTGTGGTGGTCCCTGGATGAGTAACTACCTTCAAATATCAAGACTACTCCGTGCCTCGGAAAGCACGTTAAGCCGTAAGTCCTGGCTGTCATTCCTGGATCTTTGACAGACGTGACGGATTGGGTCAGATAGGCAGTCACTCCGTGTAAAATACTGGTATTTAGCTGCATCCATCAACCCTAACATAGTTGGGAAAAGGTTAGGCAGATGATGATTTGTGTGGAATGATAAAGATGAAGAATGATGGTGAAGAAAACTGATGAATAGTGTGGAGAGACGAAATTGTATGAAGTTAGAAATGAGTATACACCGTGACATTTTAGACTAAAATGTCACGGTGTATGGCACAAACTAAAAGTTTTTGTCGTCTTACAAAGGCTGTCCACTCAATGTATCCGACATAATATACCTCCAGGCGTGATTAAAAAATTGTTACCATTAATAAAATTAAGATAATAGGTCTAAGAGAATTTAACAATGCATTAGAATTATGAAACATCCTATTAAAAATGTTTACGTATCAGATGGTAAAGAACATAACTACCCAGCGCACGAGTCGACAAGATCATTCCATTTTCATGAGACAAAATATCAGTTACAAAGTACTTCATGCGTCATCATAATGAATAATATTTTTATTTTTTGGTTATTCGAAATTTCATTTTTTTTTCTTATGGATGTGTAGTAGTCATTGGATACATGAAGTGGGCTGCCGTTGTAAGATTAAAATGTCACGGTGTATAAGGGAAAGTTTGGCTTGGTAAGGTTATGTGATGCGGAGGGAAGAAACGTATGTGAATAAAAGAGTGATGAATATAAATGGTGATTGACGGAGAGGGGGAAGAAGGCAAAAAAAAAAGATCGATGGATTGTGTGAGGAATGATATGAAAGTGATGGGGTTTATTGAAGGTTGAAAGGGCAGAATGGCAGAAAGAAACGTGTTGCGCTGACCCCAAGTAACATGGAACAAGGGCAGGCAGATGATCAGGCCGATGATGATTTGTGTGGGATGGTGCAGGTTGAGTGACGTAACGAAACGGTAAAATATTGAGTCTGTGCAGAGGCCATCATTTTTCGTTGACAGGTGTTCTCTTGTAATGTTAACCTGCTCCACTACTATTAATATTTTAACACAATATATTTACCTGTAGTTAATGTGCCTAATTGCGAGTATAAAAAGGACATTTTATAATGAGTGGATCGTTAAAAATAATGGAATGTGAATCAAAGCAATGTAATTTATGATTACACGTTGAATTTCCATCTTACTAATTAGAATTACCTACAGTTACCAATACCTACTTCTTTCGAAAATTATCACTGGCAAGATACCCTAATTAGCCAAATTAAGATGTATTGAACCTTTTGTTTCGAAACTTGTTTACAAAACTCTTTTCGTAAACAGTGAAGTGCACGCATGCGCTTGCAGAGGCGCGTGAGTCAGTTAGTTGTAAACATAGTCGTCTCGAATCTCGTAAATATATCACTTTGTGAAAGCTGATGATCGATTGCGACTATAAAATTTTGAACGAGAGCAATTATTTATTTCAACAAAAGAAAATGTGACTGAAACTTACAACAATACCAAGTGCGACTTTGTACTGAGTCAGGTGTATAGTTCATCTATTTGTCGTGGGGTTTAAACGCAGCAGGTAAATATAATAAAGCATAATAACCATTATTATGGTTATTACCGTCATTTTATTTTAGTACTTATTTGCTTCCTTATTCTGTAATGCAGGGTATTTCCTAAAATTTATCATTCACACGTAAAAGGTAACTGAATTTGGTGGAACCCTTTTTCAATTAACGTGTCCTAATTTGTAGCAATGCATCCTTTTTTCGGCCATGCATCAGCATAACTCTTTTGTCCCATACAGGCGCGGTCAATGAATCACGAAGCCAAACTTATTTTTTTGTATTATTTCGCGTTTTCGTCATTGATACTTCACCGGTAACGTTTAGTTTTGTTTTATTTATGTCAACGGTTTTTTATTCTTTGGTAATATATTTTTATCAACCGGAACGGGTTATTGAATGCGCTGGTCAATTTGGACGTCACAGGTACAGCCCGGCTAGCTCAGTCGGTAGAGCATGAGACTCTTAATCTCAGGGTCGTGGGTTCGAGCCCCACGTTGGGCGCAATTTATTTTTGGTCATCTTTGTATGAAATGTATGGTCAAAAGTGGTTTTCTGACCAAGAATTTATAGATTTTTAAATACAGAGAAGTATTCCACTTGAATAATATGAGAAATTATGTTATGTTCCATAGGTTTTCCAATGTGAGGAAACATTTGTCACATTATTTACAGAAGTACGCAATGGACATGTAAAAGTGTTCTTTTCCTCAATTATTCCTCCATTTTCCAGGTTTGATTTGGCCTAATTAGGCCGAGTCGATTCATATTGACGCGCGTACAGTAATAGTTCCAATGGCAAGGTTGAATCATGTCGTGAACTGACGTCAAAATAAATGACACTTCGTATTATTTACCGAAGTGCGGTTTAGCCCGACGCGTGGCAAGTACCGTTTATTGGCTTAGATAACAGTTTTCCTCCTTCAGTATGTTGACTTCAAAATGTTAAAATAACCCCAATACTAATATGCTTAGGTGCCATTTTCTTTTCCTGCCTGAACATTCCCTGTTTGTGTTTTTCACTCCATTTACCTGAATTCCCGTGGGTTTTATTAACTTTTAGTTATAAAAATAGGTGCCTAAGGTAGTTACCTATTTTATAACTAAAAGTTTTGTTTAAAAGTTATGAAGGTTATAGTAACAGAAGCCATAGCTGCGGTCAACCAATATACGTAGGTTTTAAAAGTTGAACTATACCTGCGCCTGTATTTAACTGTTTACCTTTAGTTTACTGTTCATTCCAGTTCAAAATAAATTGGCGTAGATGCAATGGTAGGTGAGAATTGAAAATTATGTTGGATCAAGTCGCTATTATGTGCTATGTTAAAATAATATTGAGAAATTCCAACATTAAATTCAATAAAATATTTGTATTACATTAAATTCGTACGCAAAATACGCGCCCGGACGTGGAGTTGCGGACACCAGCCCATTCTACCTACCTACCCACATTAAATTAAACACACACATTATTACTACCGTAAGAACGCCTGTATTTTTAAAATTTTATTGATTGGTCTATCTACAATCGCTACACTGTTCAATCGAATTAATAGAAGCCAACATATAAGCCATGTGCATAATAGAAATCGATATACACAGTATTTCAAAAACATTAATACGTAGATAAAAATGAACGTATTGTAAATACACAAATGACGCATAATTTATACACAATTTTAACACGAATAGAAATCGTGCGTTATAATAGTACCTAATAAAGAGTTTTAATAGAAAACTCTTTATTCAGTCCATTTTGTCACACTATGTGGTTGGACTAGCATTGGAAGGAGACAGGGGCAAGAGCCGATTCAAATGTACCTTTAGTTAATAAACGCTTAGTACACAGTCGTACCTACTACTCATCTTTTTGTAAAGTAACCTCGGAAGCCAATTAATAAATCCCATCCACTTACAGTTTCAATAAAACCAGTCGTAGAACAAATGCATGCGTCATCGTATCATCGTACGCAGGTAGTTCCTAGACATTGACCGCGTGACATACATAATATGAGTATGTATGTATATGACATCTAATGACAGGTAAAATCCCGTTTCCCACTTTGATTGACAAATTTTAGGTTCTTCGTATTTTATTCAGACCATCTGCTTCATTGGTGTTTTGGCTAAAAGAATTTGTGTTTTGGCTCAGCTAATTCAGGAATTTACCGTCGACAACTACTTTTCAAACAATTCTCATGAGGTTCATTTGAAGGCAATCCATAACAATACAATTTATATTTAAATGTTTTACGATAGGATTAGACGTCGAATATTGGAAGTCGTAGTACCGATAGAACGGTAACAAGATCAAAGAAATGGCGGTGTTCATCAGATTATTATCATAAAGAACCAATTTTCTTCTCTTATTGTAGTTACCTAACACGAAACGATTTTCACATAGACAACGCACTATGTGACAAAACTCTTACATCTGTATTGTGAAATCCTCTTTTACGAAGATACGAATAGTCTGAGAATTTCCTTACTTCTCTGCATAGTTACCCATATTCTGTTGTGCTGATATTTAAATTTCCCAGATTCGAGCAGTTTGTGGTGTGAAAACAAATGGGCGGACATACTTAGCCAGCTAAATAGCAGCCGTGGTCTTTGACCGAATTTTCTATTTTCGTCTCTACGAAACATTTCCCGATTAACGGACTGCCGGCCGAATTCTTTTCATAGATTTAACTAGGCACCCAGTCTACCTATGTTTTGTAAATATTTTAATATTTCGGTACTTTCTTTGTTGTTGAAATAACATGTTATGTTTCAATTCTCTATGAGTGCTACAGCGAATAACGCTGCTACTTTCTTTGGTTATATTTTATCAAGTGTTTGTGAGCTGTTCAGGGATTATTACGGAAGTTTTTAGGTTGATAGTTGGGATTACTACCTAGTTGAGAGTAGTGTTGGTGTAGTGGTAACGGCTGCAACTTGTTCTAAATCGTGGGTTCGAACCCATAAACGCTTTATTTTGTTAAATTATTTCTTCATCACAAAACGGTGAAAGAAATCGTGAGGAAACCGGCATGTCCTAAAACAAAAATTTCGCAGACAAGCGACATCCACCCTAACGCTCCAAGGGCTTGCGTGGTGGATTACGGCCCACGCCCTCTTACCGAGAAGAGGCCTGTGTCCCAGCAGTGAGAACATTAAAGACAGATTATGTTATTGTTACCTAAGTACAAGTTGTTGTTTATTTTTAAAGCTTTGTTCAGGCTACAATTTTTTTTCATCTCTTGTGAGTTAAAAAACTCATCTGCTCATGTTGTGTTGAATCCCTCGTAGGATGTGTGAATATTGTAAGAGAACCTTTTTTCATGTTTCATAAATAGAGCTGAGCCAGAGCTTTACGATTAAATTAAAACTTTTAAAATACACACAAAACTTAATTCATCGTTCATCAGAATTTATTGTGTGTACTCTGCAATGGTTATGATTATGACAGGCCAGATTTAATGTTTGCACAATTTAATTTAGTTGCTGGCTCAGTTTTTATAAAATTCAATTTGCAGCATTTTGTTTTTTAAATATTCTGTGTCAACTTTAAACTCTTTTGTTTCAGCAACGAATTTATTTCGCGCAGTTTTAAAATATAAAACACAAAACAGCTGATAAGGGTACAACTGCTGCGAGTCAGGCCTGCTCTCTGTGAGAGAGAGAGTGTGATGATTTATTTTATATAAGTTGTTATATGACACTAAATGTATAGGATGATATTATACGTTAGTGTTCTAGTTAAGTTATGTTGTCGATCGGTACGTTATCGTGTCGCAGGATGTCGTGCTCGTCGGGTCGACGTTCTGACAGGCCGCAACTAATTGTTATAAATTGTGTTGCCATATATTACACTGCGATAATGTTTGTTTGCTAAATATTAAGTTTTTTTATCATTATTGTAAAGCTTTCTTTTAAACAGTAGTTGGCCAAATCGACATTTGGGTAAAGACTTTTTTAAACAAAATGTAGATAGTAAAAATATAGATAACGAACAAGATGCTATTTTCAAACAATATTAAAACCATCGTTGAGGAATTTAATATCTGACCTCAAACTTTTTTTGTTGGGAACGCGTCCAATATGTTTTCTTTGTTAGAATTGAACATTTTAGAAGCTCAGCAAATGCGTATTTTATGTAAGAATACCCTGAAATACAGACTTTGGTGAATATTTCGCTATAAATGAATACAGAGACGTAAATATTTAAGCGCCACCTGTGAGAAGGTCGACATGAAATTGATTTCTGACCCCAGTGCAATATTGTGATAGATTGTAGATACATATTTTACATACTGCCAGTGCAGATGCCAATACTATCTTAAATTTACTGCCGACCAAGAAGTTAACGTCATTATCTAGTAAGGTCTAAGGACCTGTAGGTAGGTAGGCAGGTATCTAGGCACTTCATGCGTGCAATCAAAACTCATTCACAATCTATTTACTAAGGAATATCAAGGGGCTTGTGGGCCTTGTGGCTTAATAACAGTCGCTTGCCGCGGTTAGCTTAGCCCGTGGATGGGTGGCCATCTTTAAATACTAAGACCACTCCGTACTTAAAATAGTACGTTAAGCCGTTCTTCCCAGCTGTCGTTTGTGGATCTTTAACATTCGTTAAGGGTTGTCAGAAACCCTAAACTCTGACAACCAGTCTTATCAAGAGGTATCGTATTACCCAGTAGCTGGGTTTTGGAGGTGAGATAGGCAGTGAACTCCATTTAAAATAGTGGTATTCATCTGCATCCTGTTAGACTGGAAGCTGATCTCAACATAGTCGGGAAAAGGCTAGACAGAAGATGATCTGCATTGTTTACCTTTTACCTTCTGAACAACTTGATGTTTCCCATGTTAATCGTTTTCTAGCAGTTGCTTTCTAAAACACGTTCTGAGCAACTACCATCTTTAGTAATTTTCTGAACATTCATGATTTTTGCAGCTAATATATCCTCATAAAGGGACATGATATATGTTTGTAGAGGTATTACAATAAAGTAGAAAATTCTGCATCAAGGAAATGAATAATTTTGATCAGCGAACAGGCTTCAGAAAACAATCAAATCGTATTTAAATGTGGCCAGTTAGTAGGAACAACACATTATCCTTTTGACCTAATAACATAACGTTACCGTTACGCTGTCAAAATATTCCGAGACGTTTAAATGAATCATTGCGGCATCCGTGGCATCTGACGTCTCCAGCATCATTAATCAAGGAAGGTCCACAAATTAAGAAATATTAATTTTTGTTCGCAGTTCGCGGAACTTATCGCGAACCCCGCACAAAAGTCGCACTTATTTATTTTTATTAAAATGTTGAGTATTACATATTTTTGCTATAAAAACAAAGGTTATCTACGTGTGATGTCTGGTTAAAAACGATACATTTGATTCGTGTGTTTTTTGCTCCACCATATACCTAAGAAACTAGAGGATTTTGTAGATAAAATGGTCCCATATGTAACTAGTTTAATAAGACTATTTGAGGTGCAGATTTCGATATATATAAACATATATGTCGGCGAGGCATAGAGGTGCCATCAACGATGATGCTGGCAACCATTCGTGGCTAGCAGTTGAGTTTGGCGTCTGTCACAGAAAACGTCACTCGGCTAGCGGTCAACGTGCGCGAGTCACCTTTTTATTCAAGCCGCCATCAAGAAAACATGGAACATTACGTTTATAAAAGTATCCTTGATCTATTGGTGCATTTATTATTTCTACCCGTCTACCATGAACGAGGACAACCTGCCGATCCCTGCGCACATGGCAACCTCTCTCCAACATATATTTAAACTAGCTTTTGCCAGCGGCTTCGCCCGCGTGGAGGTCGGAAAATATCCCGCGGGAACGTACTACCTGGATAAAAAGTAGCCTATGTCCTTTCTCAGGCTCTAAACTATCTGTGTGCCATTTCATTTGAATCGGTTCAGTAGTTTTAGCAGGAAAGCGAGACAGACAGACAGACAAACAGATAGACAGAGTTACTTTTGCTTTTATAATATTAGTGTGGATGTGGATTATGTTCTAATTCAAATATTTATAAATCAGTCGCAGAAGTGAATTGGGCATATTTCAATGAATACAATTTTTATAAGCGGCAATAGCACAATGTTTGAGGCACGTACTTTGGAGGCAGAGGTCGCAAGTTCGATCCCTATTTGCACTATTGAGTACCTACTTGAACTCGCAGCATAAACAAATATTGTTTAGTTAGAAGAATACAACATGACTAGTAATTTTCGCTTTGTTAATCATACCTCCCACGTGGTAAGCATTGATCCGAGCGGCCTAGACAAAGGACATGAGGGTAGTATTCACCCTTGTAGGTGCGCACGTGCCCCGGTCACATGTTTAAACATACACTAAGGAGAATCCGAGACTATTTCTTTGTATTTATATTTAATGAGCTCAAGACAAGTTCGAGAGAATACTTGGAATTTTTGCTTCATATTTCCAATGCAATTAACCAAATAATTATACCTACAGAAAATAATATTCGATTAGTAATCAGTTTTAGAAAGTACATTATATTGATGTCTAACCACTTGTTTACAAACTTGAAGCAATAAACTCAAGCGATGGGTTTTGAAATTGTAATGTATAGTGAAACTAGTAAGTGTTACGTTGGCTAGAGCAGGTACTGCCTATAGTTGAGCAAACCTGACCTACCTCACCTGGCGAACAACAGTAAACATTCTTGCGATGACACTTACACGCAATAGCGCTAGTCTTAAGTTACGGAGGTGATTACTATTTATTATTAAATGCCCTACGGAGAATTAGTAATGATAGGAAATTCATGTTTTCAAAAACCTTATAATTTTAGGCCAAGTTGAGCCACTGAAAGTGGATTTTCCCAATACAAATATGTGGCTTATCATCACATGCTTAACGTCATCAGTCTGACGTAGCAAAACATGGTTGTAGCAACGTATTCGTAGCACTCGTAGCAACACGCGTTCGTAGCAAGGTACAAGCAACAAGTTGTCGTAGCTCGGTTGTAGCATCGGTCGTAGCGCGCAACGAGTGGTCGTAGCACGGTTGTAGCAACACGATCGAGATAAACAGGGTTCGTATTTATGATGCAACAGCAAAAGGAGGGGCAATTCTGGTCATTTTAAAAACGTTTACAGTCTCAATCTGTCAAAAATACTTCGAGTTTCCATACATTTTTGACAAGTTTTGACATTTGCTGGTCGCTGAGATTGTGACTAGATTTTTTACGTTTTTAACAACGAGAATTGGCCTTCAGGGCGAGGTTTATTTATACCATAATAGAATCACAAGTCATACTAAAAACTTAATACCATAGGCAATTGTTCATTTCAGGGTTGCTCTGAAATAAATATCGATTTACTGGGTGCGTTTGAATACCAGGATTTAAGATGAAGCAACTGCCTATCTGCCCCTTGGCTTATCCAGGGGTATCGACTTTATAAGTGTGCCAGACTTTCAGGCTTCTGACGACCCGTGAGGACTGCCAAAGGTTCACAAGTGACAGCCGGGGCCAACGGCTTACCGTGCTTTCCGAGGCACGGAAGCGTCTTGGTATGTAAAGATGGTCATCCATCTGCGGACCAACTGCGGCAAACGTAGGATAACCTGATCGATGGACCCTTTCGGCTGCTATACTTAGCCCGCTTAAATAAATATAGTTTAAATATAAAATGTTTTTTTACGGTAATTTGCAGGTACCTTTTGTATTCAGAATATAGTAAGAAGATATCAATAATGTTTGTTTAACAATGCAAGCAACCGATGTGATTTAAGATTGCTTTCAGATCCTTTCTATTTAGGAGCTGGGTTTATCAAGCGATCCCCTAAAGAGAATCCCACGCACTGAAAGCATATATTATTCAAAAGTTAAGAAGAAATAAAATAGGTTTAACTTTTAAGTTTTTGGAGAACGCAACGCTGATGTGCCCTCGAGACTAGACAATAAAGTCGCGAAATCTTGAGAGAAGTTATATTTGGCTGGAGATGTACCTAAGGAATAAAGAACTTGTGCCTTGCTGATGCTGATTATATCAATAAAAGTTTTATTAGTATTTTTGTCTCACTGAGATAACTATAGTAATTCTGCAATGAACGGCTCTTAAGTAATAGTATGCTTAACATAGGCAATGCCTTTGTAATCTTTTCCAGATTACTTAACAGGGTGGCTGGGACATCGAAGCGAAAAACTGAAACCACGAATTCAGAACTTAATTCGACGACACCGACGACGACGGTTATTAAAATAACCAATAGCTCGGCTATTCATTTTGACTGCGAAGGTACTTTTTTATGAAACCACTGTTTTTTTTATTAATAACAGATGAAAAATTTCCAAACCGGGGGATTTTAGAATCATGTACTGAATCATGTCCAAGGTAACAGCATGTGTCTGCAATCCTGTTTAGTAGAAAAGAGGAAACGTCTATTTCGCCGGAAACACGATCTGTTCCGAAAAAGATGATTAATATGCATTCGAACCTTCATTTCCAATACTGACTCATGTGACGATATGAATGGTCGGAAATCCGGAATCCCCATATTTTTATCGTTCTTTAGGAGGACGTCCCGTAATAATTTAAAATTTTGATTTCAGATAAAAAATAATGATAAAATATTTTATACAGATCTATTATATTTAAAACACTTTTACACATCAATTATATTTTGAATAGAAAATATGACGGCGGAAATAAAGGTGGCGGTTCTATTTGCCTGCTGCGAGAAAAAAGCCAAAAATACTTAAGTCAAGCATGATTTTGGTCGAATCGTATGAGGATCACATAAATTGGTGTCGGATATTATCTTTTGAGGAAAGAATCACTAGATTTGAGTGGACCTGTCCAGACAGAAGAAGCATTGGAGCTGGCACTCATAACTTAAGGAGCTCAACGATTCGACGAACAATACCAACAGAAAGGACCCCATAGATATACTTAATAATATTCATCCATAAATTAGATCTTGGAATTAAAATGACTTATTACTGAAGTCTGTGTCGACGTTTTGCATTCATTCAATACTTAGGGTTTGTCAAAAAGTAAGATATTAATTATATCACTAAAGGTTTTGTAGCGATGTAATTAATATCTTATTTTTACTAAGCCGAAGGAAAAAGAAGGGTTATGATTTTGACGGTATTATGTATGTACGTCTGTATGTGGGTATGTATGTATGAGACGTCACATGAAATCTATAGGCCGCCCGGTAGAGGATATAGTCATGAACGAAAAAAAATATTGAACAAAACAATACATTTTAACAGTAGTAGGTTAAGCGATCATAAGATTTAGGACGAAATGGCATACGACTAAGGTTTTGCGAAGTATTTTAAGGATAATAATATTTTCTGTTTTCATACTTTTTTAGGGCGTAATTATTCAGTAGTCTGGTTATCGCAGGACCATCGTGAGTTTTCAACGCCTAGCCCACTTCAAGTAACCCCTTTCCCAGTAAATAGTGACCTCATACTGTTTGAATTATAACAAAAGATTTACAAGGTAAACGAACAACGTTGCTACTACGTACGGCTATCAGCTACGTCAAAATTTTTCCATTAAGTTCATACCCTACTTAAGTTAGTTAATGTTAGCTTTCATAAATCCTATTAGTCAACTTACATGGTGACTGTCGGCTTGCATGTGGGTCAAGTACTTAGAAATTTGTGAACAACCCGCGTTACTCTTTAGTCATCACCGCCCAGAGCGAAGAAAAATTATAACAGTTATTGCAATTTTTGTTTATTTTTCTACAAATTTTTAAACAATCGAATATGATGTCTGGTGGATTTTAAACACCTGTGACTAGTAAGTCTTGTCTAAGTTATGCTATGACACGTCAGTATCTTCCGTTCCAGATTACCGCCTTTTTTAGGTTGTCTGATCCGGGCTGTCAAGTATGACTGTTCGGTATAGGTATTTTCAGCTGTTTCTTATATATTTTAAACGAAAAAGCTTACACATAACATCATGCCTGTAATCTATAGTACACTAACATTGCGCCAATTATGTTTTTATGTTATAGGTGCGAGCCTATTGTCATCAACCGGACACCAACCCAGACTTCGCCTGCTACTGAGTAATTCGAGAGAAAAAAGAGTGAAGAGTGAGAAGAAAGAGTGTTGGAAAAACCCCATAACACATGGCATCATTTTTCATCAGCATCACCCGGAAATCGAACCCCGGACGTCATGTTCAGCAGTGGCGCTTGCGACCACTACACCAACGAGGCTATAAACTTTGACTTTAATCATTATAATAAACTAGAGAGTTTTAAAATAACATACATACATACAATCACGCCTTTTTCCCATGGGGGTAGGCAGAAACCACGGAACGCCACCTGCTACGATCTCTACACACTTCTTTTGCCTCGTTTAGGTTCATATAATTGGTCATACACACACGCTGGTTGCGAGTACTACGCACCTGACCTTTCTGAAGAACATCACCAATAAGGTCCCTATATGTCCTCCTAGGGCGTCCCCTCCCGGTGTTTCCACTCACATCTGCCTTGTAAATACCTTTTGTGAGCCGACCTTCATTCATCCTCTTAACATGACCAAACCATCTAAGCATACTTTTTTCAATTTTTGTCACTACATCTTCTTTAGAAAAAAAGAAAATTGCAGAAAGAAATAAGAGAAATAAAATAAGTAATTATTTTATTTTTGTATACTGATAACACACGCTATGAGTTTCTTGACCATCTCCCATAGCTAAAACTGCAAGCCCAAAACAAAAGAAGGGGTGTCTGTACAATTTTGAAATAATCAACAACGATGTGATTTTTGACATCAAAGCTCCGTTCGAAGTCAAAAATCATCATTGTTGATTTCCAACCTAATGGAAACTGATGTGTTTAGATTGTACCTATATTTCTTCCCATAAAGCAATTTCTATGCCTGAAGCTAACTACAATCATAACATTGAACTGATATCCTGTTTTCTTCCGCACCTACAAACTATACAAACATGCATTTGATAAATGTTTAAGAAACATGTGTGGCGTCGTGATTAGTATAATAACAATCCACAGTCGTGGGTCAAAGTCACGTTGCGCCGGCGCCTCAGCCATCACTCCCAGGCACGTACTATTCCATATGTGAAAACTGCGTCGGACACACTCGCTATTTTTAAATGTCCCTATTTGTGTGTGAAAGGTTGAAACGTCCGACTTCAATTACAAAAAGTTTAAAGAAGTTTTACTTGTGTCAGATTAGTAAGAGTGTTGGATTTTTTGTGAGTTTAAGCTCGAATGTACTGCTAAGCATTTTGGGTAATAAGGAAAATATGATTATGATTTATTACAGGGTTAGAAAAAAATAATATTTAAAAGCATATCATCATCTGCCTAGCCTTTTCCCAACTATGTTGGCGTCGGCTTCCAGACTAACCGGATACAGCTGAGTACCAGTATTTTACATGGAGCTGCCTATCTGACCTCCACAACCCAGTTAATTGGTAATACGATACTCCTTGGTAAGACTGGTTGTTAGACTGTCGGGATTCTGACGACCCGTAACGACTATCTAAGATCTACGAAATACAGCCGGGACTAACGGTTTAGCGTGCTTTCAGAGGCACGGAAGGGTCTTGGTATGTCGATTTATTTAAAAGCAATATATCACTTAAACTTTTTAGGATAGGCCAGTAAGAAAAACAGCAAATTTATTTAAATTTCGAATTAAATATGAACTCTTTAAGAATCTGTAGATACGTAATAAATTCAAAATTATGTCATTTGTTTTACAAATTGGCGGGATTTAAAAAGTGTCTGTCGTGTGTAGAACTGGATTTGAGTTTAAAGAAAATTTTCGCTCATTGATTAATTACGACTTTCGTTGCGGTTACATGACGAAGCCGCATCCCTTACCACTGTTTACAACTGGTTTAATGAGTTTAAACGTGGACGAAGAATAGTCACAGATGATTCGCGAGTAGGACGTCCTCCTACGGTGACTACTGAAGATAACTTGAGTGCTGTGCAGCGAATGATAGAAACTGATACAAAGGTGACATATTAAGAGGTACCGGCAGCTTTAGATATTGGCATGAGTCCTTTAGAGTGGTTCCTTTAAACCGACCCCAGTACGAATGTTGTATCCACTGACAACTATTGCGCTTCCAGAAATTCGTAGGACCTTAGCCAGTCGGATCGAGAGGGCAAAGCTACATGACTCACGCTACCAAACGCACAATTATGCCTCAGTGCATTTTAACGGTCGTAATAGTTTTCTCGCCTGCGTGGGTCCAGCAAATGGTAACATCTCTACAATAAGACGTGATCTCTGGCGGGAGCTGTTTAAGCCCCCAGACATCTTTCTGAGCGCCTACCACCTGAGGTTATGGTGGTCGGCTTGAAAATCCCTAAAAAGAACACAAACTTTAGTGTGATCTATAGTTTATCTCTGGACTGGATGCGGCGTACAGGATTTTGAGGTACAGCTTGGTAGAGTTAGGCTGCGCCTAACATATACTGGAAATAGGCCTCTACTTTTGTTCAACAGTGGACTGCGAAAGGCTGAGTTCATTGATTTTTGACACTTACCTAAGTAGTTTGGTAATGAGTCATTTGAAAGATGGTCCGGGGCTGTCCTCTGCAATCCCTCTCAATAACTTAGCATTGATTGAAACGTCTTTGTAAGGTTACAAAGTCTAGTCTTCTTCAGAATCATAGGGTCATGGAGTCGTTGTACTTTTAAACCTTACCTTCCTAATTAAGGCGGTACAGTCATCAGTTTGAGTAAGGAAATGCACCTTTATTAAAACGCAAGAAAACAATGCTGCCTTGTTTATTATTGCAGTGCGCATGTACAAAACTGTCTATCTACTGCATACGCAAAGCACGTGTTGCCGATATAATCTAGTACTTTTTTGACGATCATTTCCTTTGACACTATCGTCACACTGGGCTTCAAGTTAATTAATTAAATGATAAATGATTTTGTTTTTGTAAGTAGGTTTGTACAAACACTTTTACACGTCAATCATATTTTCTTAAACTAGATGAAGTCGGCGTTTCCTAACTGACTACTCTGAGAAGAAAAGCCGAAACAAACTCGGAGGTAAAATACAAGAAGAAAATAAGTGACGATGTTTAGCAGAGGCTTATGTCCAGCTGTGAACATCTTTCGGCTGAAATGATGATAATGATAAACCAAATAAACTGTAATTATTATAATAATCAGTCTGCTGTCCACTGCCACATATAAAAAGCCCTCCAGTCATACATCGTTTTTGTTATGGTGGTCCTTTTTGTATCTAACATTTCCGGCCTTTTGCCAGATCAACTTGTTTAGGAATTTTGTGGCAAAGCTGGCCATTTCTCTGGTCATCCATAGCCAGATTTGATCCGGCAAGGGGGTGTTCAGCTTTACCCACACATATAAATGGATTATTTACATAGTTGCTTGTGGGTCCTCCAAGCAACTCTTTTAATAATCCATTTAAATCTGCCAAGAAAATCGGTTTCCGACATTGTGTCATCGCAATTCTATTGAAACGCGAGAAATACTCATATATACCATACATTGTGCAGGCGTAAGGACCTTTATTAACATCCAATTTTAGAATGAGTCCTTATATGTGATGAAACATTGTCAATTGTCGTGGCCGTCTACCTGTCTGTCCAAACACAGTGGGTATGCTAAGCTACCGCATTATAGTACATTACCGTGAACTTGTCCGTTTCCTTTAACTGTCGGTTTTTCCTGTTTGCGAGTGGATATCCAGACGTTATGTTATGGTGGAACATTATTCGAATTGTCTTCAATGAAATGTATGCCTTCACGATTAATTAATTATTATTTACTTTGAATCGTTGCCGTTATTTATTTGTATTGCTACATGTAATATGCATTTCTAACTCCTGAATGTTTGTGTTACAATTAGAGTGTACAATTATTTTAGTCTCATGCCAAATTGCACACATGGAAGATCTTGCGGGGGGTCAAGAAGCATTCCTTATGTTTTTTTTAGTTCTTGTTGCGCACTGTTTATGCATTCAGCCAACTTACAGATCAAAAAGTTTGAATGAGTACTTCTTAAATAAAACTGCTAAAAAGATTTCTTCATCCATCATCTTCATCGGCTTCAGCATAATTTTTTTTTTCACTCACATCAGCCATACTTCTTTTCTTCGGCCTTAAAAAAAAACTTCTTTAAAAATAGTTAAGTACTTATTGTCTTCAATAATACTACTCGATAGCTAGCTTGTCTTTTGCTGAAAAAATAAAAGACCAACCTTGTCATTAAGAAGAAAACTCGTTTTTTTCCTGAAAATGAATGGTTTATGTCATTTTTTGTAAGTTTTCAGCCAGTCTGAATATTTTTAGGTCTTAAAAATACTTTATCAAACATTTACATTTTGAGGTCTTCACAAATACCAGTTAGGGGGCGTCCATTAATTACGTGAGGGTTTCTAGGGGGGGAGGGGATCAAGCTAAATCTTTCTAAATCTCACTTAGGGGGACGGGGGGTCTCGGCAAATATCACGTAATTATTTTTCTCGCAGAAAACGGTGTAAAATTGCGTGAAAAATTATTTCTGCAATAAAATATGGTCAAATCTGAGACAATAGTACACTGAAAAAATTTACTTAACTCAAGAGCCAAAATCATGAACCAAGAATACCATTTTGAAGAAAATGAATTTCTTGTGTCAAGAGAATAAATTCTTGAGTAAAGAAATTATTCTTGGTTTAAGAAAATGTTCTTGTTTTTTTTTTCTTCTCAATAATCCAACACGTTTACCGCCCAATTAGAAGTTTTGAAGAATCTCGCGTGAGATTAGGGGAGGGGGGAGGGAGTTGTGGAAAATCTTACGATATCTCACCAAGGGGGGAGGGGGGGTCAAAAAATTCTCAAAAATGCCTCACGTATTTAATGGACGCCCCCTTAGTAGCTGGCTTGTATTTCTGAAAAGAGAATTACTTTTTTTATTTTCTTAAATTTTATAGTCTATCTGTAATTTTTTAAAGTCTCAGATTTCAGCCAACTTTATTATTTTTGGATCTTTAAAAATATAACGCTGTTGTATGACCTAAAAATTACTAATACAAAAAAGCTTAACTTAAAAAAAAAAAACTAAAAGAGTATAAAAGCGATCGGGGAGACGCAAACAGACATACAGACGACCACACGGAGGAAGACAGTCTTAGAAAAAACCTTTTTTTTACATGCTGATTCATACGCACTGAATATTTTGTTTTCATTTTATTACTCACTATCGAGTATCGATTCCAGTTGTTACTAATATTAGCAAATATTAATCTTCGTAATATGGACACACTATCATTGATGATCGTTGTTGTATCGTCATGGCTCAGGTTATCGGCATGATTAGTACATCACGAAAGGAAATGAGATTATAGTTTTGAGAAATGTACTAGGTAGTTTATGAATGGTGCATAAATTCTTTCTGATTAAAAAGGATATTAGGTCATTACATTTTCTTTTGAAGACAAATAATTCGTAATTGTTCCACTCTGCCTAGGACTTAAATGAAAGAATTTGTCTCTTAAGTACTAGGTACCAAAATATAGATAACAAATGTTTCGTTACAATTTATCTGTCGAATTCAGACGTCAATATAGCCGCTTTACCGTTTCATTTCTAAACTTTATACCTCCATTAAGATGAGAATAATGCTTGGAATGACCCATAAAAATGTGGCCCTACTTTTAACTTTAATGATTCAGTGAGTAATTTCATTCGTCAGAAAAATAGGTTACGATCTATTTTGGACACGCAAAAAAGGCGATTGTTTACATTGTGTTAGTAGTCAATAAGCAACCGTCTCATGTCTAGACCAGATGTTCTGTTCCAATACTAGTCGCGTCTGGAGCTTACCTAGTTACAACGAGTACTGCGTGTGTCTAGAGTCTAGACGATGCAGGGAACTTTATAGCGAACTCAGTTTCGGCAGAACAACCCGGATTTGACCCGCACTTTTTGCCTCATCTTTTCGCTACCAAACGTAGTCTGTTTATTTAATACTGCTATTTTGGACTTAAACATCACAGTTCACCAGTGCGTCTTTTGTTTTTTTCCTTAACGGTAAACTGTTTTAATTGAACGCATTGAGCTGCAGGCTAATAAGTTCCCCTAAGCTCGCACACAAAGACCCTACAGAAGCTGCGTACGGGACAAAACGAAAAAAAAACCGGTCATGTCTGAATTAAGCTGGGGCTTCGGAGTTTCGCAACAAAAATATTATGCTAATAGCCGTCCTTGGTCATTTGCTAAGCATAATATTCAGCATTTCACGTTCACGGGATAGCTTGTTATTGATTGAAATAAATACAGCCCATTATTTTGACACTTTAGTTTTAAGCACCGTAAATACTGTGTTGCCCGTGTTGCTGAATAATGAAATACATCACATCACTATCAAAATTCTAAAGAGAAGGTGACAGATGTCACATTTGATCATGTTATTTTTTTTAACTTTATTTATTGCCAAAGTCATGTATAAAGGGCTGCGTTCATGTCGTTGAATCTCGTCTCCTGCATGCGAAAGGAAAGGGACAAGGCAACAAATGCCGAGTGTAGGCCCAGCCTAACAAGGGTTGCCAACCTACTATATTATACGGTGAGAGTGGTGTGACCCATGGAAATTTGTTTTAAGCAAAATACTCCGATTGGAAAACAAAACTAGACCACAGCATTGACTATAAAAATACTCTATAAAAGTAATTTTAAATGTTTTTGACTATTTACTTCTAGTGATTTAAGTAATAACTTTGTATTAATTGCGTGCAACTTTTTTGCTTGAATTAAGACAATAATGAAATGACAGGTAGGTAATAATTGATCTTGCATATCAACTCTTACAAAAAATATATGGATATAAAACGTTTCTTTGGAGAAAAGAGTCGCTTCATTTTTGTAAGGGTTTCGGGCATCACAAGTCCAAAACAGTAAATCTTGGGGACCAGTTCACTGAATATAATCAAACCTCATTTTTTTTAAATGTTATTGCGTACCTAGGCTAGAAAGCAAATTATAAAATATTGGACGGATGTTTGTTTGACAGATTTTCAAAAGACCAGACTGACAACCCTAATGTTGACGGAGTCGCCGCGCGCCGTCCGAGCCCCGACCAATCTAAAAGTTTTGTAGTCAGTTCGCGCGTGGTCGCGGCGGTAGACGCGAGACGAGCGTTGCGCTCATGGACACTGTTTTTTTTTTTCATTTACGATAAACTCGTACTAAATTTGAATTTCAATGGAAACAGTGCGTTAGTTAAATTAAGTACTAAACAGTTTGTACGTATGAATTAATAATAGTGTCTACTTTCATGTTCCATTTATCGATTTTTGGCAAACTCCTTAGAGAATTAGCTAGCTTCATCATTTTTGAGTACAAGTTCATTGGATGTAAAGTCTGAGTGTGAATTCTACAAAGTTATTAGTGCTTGTGTCAGCTGTGTAAGCTTATTTGCTGTCCCTCTCGGTTAAGTAGAAAGGGAAAGGAAGGCCGAGTGTTAAGCAATCGTTGTTTTGTTTTCATGATTTTCTTTGCTGTATGTAAATGTAGAGCGGATTAAGAAAATGTAAGTGTTATTGAGCTTTTTATCACTGAAGTTGTGTGCTTAATTTTTTTTTCATTTGTTTTTATTTTGTTGTTGACAAAATTTTGGCTGTCAATAGTGTTATTTTTGACAACAACAAAGCAATGTGCTCACACGATTTTTTTTTCTATTTGTGTACTGTCATCTAGTAGTACTTTTATAGTTACTGTGTTGTGTTATGATTTATTTGTAGATCACTCTCGGTCATGTGGCGGCTCCAATTAGACTTGAGTTCGTTTATAAATAGTCTCCACTTAGGATCCCTTGCACGTTACTTGTGCCAACGACTAACTAAGCTTCGTACTGGTACACGTATCATTTAAAACTTAAGTTGAAAGCTTTTCAAATGTTGTCAAATATACGGTAAACTGCTGCCGAAGTGTTTCAACCGTTATAATAACATTAAGCATTTTACCTGCAGAGTTTGTCTTAACCATTGTTCATTCTTGCATATTTTCATCATTTGATATTTATAATATTGGATGCTCTTCTTGTTTCTTTCAGAAGCTTTTAAATCGTAATGTAATCTGTAAGAAAATCTGTAGTTATTTAGTCGGTCAAATTAGTAATACAATAATGAATGCCCTACTAAATACGAAGCAAAAAATCGGGTTAAAGACCCGAATAGCCTTAAAGGTGTCGAGTATTTCTAATATTTTAACCAGAACAAAGATATAGTTTCATTGATACTTTACCTACATTGTTCATCATAAATTGAATACATGATCACTATAACTTGTCAGTTATAGTGATCATGTATTCAATTTATGATGAACATTCAATTTAATATTTTAGGCTAATATGGTTGTTTTTAACTAAGACAACACTACTGATATGCCCTCAGTATGTTGCAAATCAATAATGAGTGAACGCAGCCATTACTTTTACTAACGATGACATGTGATATGACAGGTCATTCATGCATGACAGATGAGGTGCATTTAATAAAATGGCGCCAATATCGTAATAGTGTTGTGATTAAATTTATCTATACGGGATAAAAACAACTAAAATTGTTGGGACATTTGAGGAGTTGAAACGAAATATGTTTTTTTTGTTTTAGATAGGTTGTTCTTTGGTAATAGCAAAAGAAATTCAGTGTATTTTTTTACAATTTTATTTAACCATATAAACTTCAATCACAAAACACTTTGTGATTTTCTCAAAGATATAAACATAGCCCTAACACATGCATGAAGGAAACTTGAAGTTTGGTCAGAAGAATTTACTTAATAATATTCTGTAATATCTTGTAACTCAAAACAAAAACCGTATCGCAGTCCTACCTAATTGGAGGGAACCTACAACAACATTAACATAGGATCTGTAAAAATGGATTAATCTCAGAATTATTAAAATCTTTTGCTGAAGTTATTAGTCCAAGCAAAAGGGTACCTAATTGCAATACTTACCAATTTCAATTATTAGGTGCAACTAACAAAGTTTGAATCAAATCAACTCAGCCTCTCGCAGTCCACTGATGGACATAGATCTCTCCCAGTCTGAGCCACATCACCCTTTTCCTCTGATTTCCGATTCATCATCCCAGATACCTTCTTAACGTTGTCTGTCCATCAAGCTGGGGGACGCCCCACACTACGGCTGTTTTGTTGCTCAACTGGCTATCGGAGCTTCGATAAAAATCTACTCGGTCAGCCCACTGCCACTTCAGTTGGCTGACTCTGCAAGTTATCTCGGTAACTCCAGTTCTTTTCCGTATAATTTCATTCCTGATTTTATCCTTCAAAGTAAGGCCAAAGCGCACCTTCCATTTTGTGACCACCCCGTCTATAGTATTATACATATTTTGGCTCCGTGTGTCATAACGGGCAAGACGTACTGGTCGAAGACATTTGTTTTCAACCATTGCGGGATAGGCGACGAGACGACTTCACGAAGTTTTCCAAACATTGCCCGACCCAACTGGATCCTGCTGTCAGCTTATTACTTAAAGCTGTGTCTAGTTTTATAGAAGTATAATCTGTAGAGATAGTCATCCAGACTTGCCCTAGACATTATACTCCTTCAAAAGTTCGAGAATGTAAAATGATTAACAAAAAGTAGTGACTTTCGTCTTGTCTAAATACATGCGGGGACCAACCCGCCGTAAGGCTAAATTCAGGCGATGCAGCATTTGGTCTAATTGCGCACGGCGTCTCTGACATTATGACGATATCATTGTCAAAGCGAAGGTGATTTGTACTCGCCGTTCACGCTGTCCAGTTGAGTCCAACATCTTTAAGTATTCGACCGCATTGGGAGCTAGTTTCACAACCCTCTGTCTCATCCTCTAGAGCAGTTGCAGAACTGGTTTTCTGATCCTGGATCAGGGCTGTCATCGCAGCAGCGTCATACTAATTTCTCAACAATTCGATGTAGCGCTAGTAAATTCGACCTAATGCTTACATCTCTAATTTTAGGGTTCCGTAAACAACAACCCTTATATAGTTTCGTCAAGTGGGTACGTCCGTCTGTCCGCAGGTTAGCTCAGAGACTCTTAGGACTGGAAAGCTGTCATTTGGCATAGATATACATATTAATCACAGCGACAAGTGGTATATTATGTGTTGTAGGGTACCTCTTTAGGCTAAGTGGGGATATTGTTTTTTTCATTTGCCCCGCAGTGTGGGATATCGTTGGATAGGGAGAATATGTTATTCCACTTCAATGTCAAGTTAGTAGGATTAAATCATCCTAATTAAGGAACCCTTCATTGTACGTTGTCCGTCACGCACTTGGCCGGCTTTAAACAAGGGAATCGGCGCCATTGTGTTTATACTGAAGTAAGGTCTTTCACACTTATATAGTTGATAGTCCCGTTTCAACAGTTTTCCTCAAGTAATTTATTGGAAAACACATTTAAACACAAATAGTACTCACTCACTGTAAGGGAAAATTTATTAATTACCATTTCGAGTCATTTATTTACTTTCCTGTGCTCTAACGTACCTATTTACCTCTTAGGTTTCCATTCAGTAAGTGCTAACTACAACTAGTTAACTATTTATCATAAATACAATATTTAAATAAAATGGGGGGCGGGGTCTCGTGGCTAAGTTATATTAGCTCCACGGATCGATAGATCATATTAAGCTACGCTTGGGTGATCATCTACATACCAAGATACCTCTGTGCGTCGAAAAGCACGCTAAGCCGTTGGTCCCTGGACGCGATTGGCGGCGGCGACCTCTCGCGTCCGGCCCTGGTGCGAGCCATGGTACGGAGCGAGAGGGCATGGGAAGCCGTTACCTCCTTCTGCGAAGCAGTAATGCTCACGAAGCAGGAGGCAGGGCGCGTGAGGCAGTGGCAGTCTCTGCGCCCTCACGTCCCTAGCTGCCGCAGGAGGAGACGCCCCGGGCGTCGGGAGTCGATAGCGGACTCCCAGCCACCGTAAGCGCGAGCTTGCGGGCGGCGAGCAATAGATAGCTCGCCGCCCGGTAAGGACCAGGCTCGGGTCGACGGCGCGTAGTGTTCCACGCGCACCTCAAAGAGATGTCAGGATGTCTGCTAGGACCGATGCCTGCCGGGGTCGCGAGATTCGTTCGAAAGAGTTACCGTGGCCCTGGCATATGGGCAACTAAAGGAACATGGCTGGGTTTCAGTCAGTAAAAGACTGACACGCCCTCCCGCTCGACCCACAGCGGGAGAAGTCATTTGATGATTTCCCATCCAAAAAAAAAGCCGTTGGTCCCAGCCGTCATTCGTGGATAGTCGTTATGGGTCATCAGAAGTCCGAAAGTCTAACAACCAGTGTTATCAAGATGTATCGTGTTACCCAGTAACTGGGTTGTAGAGGGCAGATAAGCAGTCGCTCCATGTAAAATACTGTTATTTAGCTGCTTCCAGTTAGACCGATAGCCAACTCCAACATAGGAAAACTTTAGACAGATGATGATAAACATAATTAAAATAAATTGCTGTTTTAAAACAAATACTAAAACTATTCTTGATAATAAGTGCGTATATAAAATATATTTTTTTTGTCTCATTAGCCTATTCTCATACTGGTTTGAATTATTGCAAACCAGTACACAAAGTATAACAAACAGTATATTTGCTGTAGGCATAATTATAAATGAAGATTTATGTTAAGGGCGCAGGCGTTATCTCAGAGATATAATGAAGTACTTACTTTCTCTTCTGTTATCAACACACAATGTACTGACCAGCAATATCAGTCAATATTAAGTCGCTCTGTGAGAGCTTCCCTTATCTGGATTTCCTGTTTTCAATGCTACTCTTGAGAGTTACGAGTTCATGATCTCATACGGTCCTATCTGCGTTTATTTAATACCTGAGTACGATGCTATGGAATCTAATTAATTTACAATGTCAACAACATTACTAATGTAAAAATAAAACAAACTTACTTAGTACATAACGCGCAAAGAATTTCTTTGTGTTATAATTTATTTCTGAATATCATTAAAACCAACAAATATGTTTCTTTGTTTCAGAAATCGCTTCGATATCTTGTGCCCACAAGTATTATAAGTACAAAACAAACATAACGCATCGCCCCATAGCGAGACAACACAGCATCCCACGCCAACAACAAGCTATGCCGAAAAAGTACTCCGTGCTACTACAGTGTTGATGAGAGAACTACCGACACTACTGACCCTCTTATAATAATATGGTTAGCTGACCCATGTGAATACCCGCTGCAGTACCACAATGTCAGATTCCCCGACGCATCATTCTCACAGAAGTTCAAAACTCAATCTCGCTGCAAACCCGACCTCATCCAACATGGATGATCTCGCTAATGTTACTGCACCAAGCAAGATGAACACTAACTCACAAACTTCATGTGTAGTAACAAAGATCGACAGAGTGACACACGACAATCATTCCAATGATAATTTAGGACAAGTACATAAATTGACTGACTTAGATAGATGTAGGATACTTAATAAAGAAAAAATTGAAAGCCAACAAGAGTCTGAAAGACGATGCTCAGCTACAGATCGTCCCTGCCACAGAGCCTCCGAACGATGCGTATTGCATAATAAAGAAGACGTATACGGAAAAGAATCGATTACCAGAAAGAGGGTTGAGGTTGACGAATGCGGCGGTTCAAGGCGGGCCGCTGATTTGAAATTTAAATGTAGTCGGGATGCACAGGAGTGGATGGGAGCGATCGGGAGGACAATGGGCGTCCGCGTTCACGTGCGCGCCATAGCCGTTGTGGGGCTGTTCCTGACCGTGCTGGCGACGAGTACCGCGGCGCCCGCGCCGAGCAGGTCCCGGCCCACGCAGAGTGCTCACGAGAATCCGGTAAGTTTTTAAACATTACCATGAATTTAAATCATCGTGATTCACAGTACCTACACAATTTGCAGAGATACAAATAACAACAATGGGTCCTATGATTTATAAATTGTAATAAGTAGGAAGATGTGGCCCGTTCTAGCTCATGCATACTAAGGAGTAAGATACGTGTATCCTGAGGACTTGTAAACTTCAATCCCGGCCCAAGCGCGCCGGAAACGTGCTACTTATAATACTGGCATTGTCTGTGTTATCTGAATCTGTCTGATTTACCAGACAATGGTGCCGATTCCCTTATTCACAAACTAAACTAAATTTAAGTTCAGTGCATCTTTTTCTTTCTATTTCATTAAGAAAAGGACAGAAGATAAATTTTAGTTTAGTCCTGTCAAATTAATCAGCGCTTCATACAAGTTTAGACGTGATTAAAAACTTGCCTACTAAAATTACGTCAATTTACGTCAAACGCTGATTAATTTGACAGGACTCAACTAAAATTTATCTTCTGTCCTTTTCTTAATGAAATAGAAAGAAAAAGATGCACTGAACTTAAATTTAGTTTAGTTTGTGAATAAGGGAATCGGCACCGTCTGTCTTTACACTGCTATTTTTTGGGCACTCGCACAGATTTGTGTGAGATTTTTTCATACAAAACAAAAGTAATTGGTACCGCCGTTTTTTAATGGGCTTTGTTTACAATTTACATGTTTAACTTTAATATACTGCTAAGCGATTTTTCTACAGCATAAAAATGAGTAGTTCTTTATTGATAGCTGCACGATAGGTGCCTATACCCATATATCGAAAAAAATGACGAACGGAATCGTATAGTTTCGCTAGTAGAATGTGGGCTATGCAGGTCGGCACATACCTACTATTACCTTTATCATTGGCGTGTAGTTACTCAGATTATGATTACAATCGTGATGTTATGTAAGTCCATATGGGATGCCTCAGTAATGTTCGCAATGAAGGTCTCCCCTTTTACCCGGAGAATGTTTGATTCTCCCTTAGAAAGGACCGTAATCCACTGACGGATTAACGACCATTTTAAGGCGTATTTCTACTGAGTGCAAGTAATATGGGGACAAAAAGCTGGCGTGTCGTATTAGATTACTGGCAGTGACAGACGGACGGACCGTTTGGGAGGAGATTAATGGGCTAAGTGACGAGTGGGAGGCATGCCTGTAGTCCTCCGCGAGTCGGCAAGACATCCCGCTCATTTATTTCGTGGACCGTTACAAATAGTGAAAAATTCGACTAATTTTATTGGGGCCACACGACAGCTAGTCCTGTGGGAGACACGGGTTTTCTATTCGACTTAATGTTTATTTTCATCAGGTGCACATTCTTCTCATTTAGTTACAACATTTATTTCCTCTTTCTGTGTAGGTTTAGAGGCAAATGTAGTATCTACATACATACGTCCGGAAAATAAATTTTGAGTGTCGCAATTGACTAAATATGTAAAATCATTGTGTCCATGATTATACAATATTTTACCTTTGTAACACATACGTTATCGCCAAAAGATAATCTAACACTAAACTTTCGTTTCGTTTCTTTTAAGTTGAACGTCAATTACATTTACAGTCTATTACGATACCAAAAATTTCTTAATTCGAAGAAAAAATAGATTACAAAGAGATAAATGAGTTAGGTTGAACGGGATGAGTTGAATCAGATTTGAACTCGATTTAATTACAGTTTAAACACGGCGTGACCGCGATGTTAACAGCTTCCTGCGCAAGCGCATATAGGCCGTGTTTGTGTTTAACTTAGTTATGTAAGTGATAACTGGTCCATTGCAAGCACGGAGAAGTAAGTAAACGGAGGTATAACATGAAGGCGATTGATTAAATGACTGTAATAAAAACTTTGGTAGACGTTTCGTATCACCACACCTTATACCTGTATTAGGTAAATGGAAATCGTAGAAAATATGTTTGTTTCTGAGCACTCCATTCATGATATTGCGTGACAGTGATAGTGTAGCCCTTAGCTTTAGTAGGTAAACCAAGTTAATTTATTTCGTAAAGTGCAGGAAAACTGGTGCAGTACGTAATGCTATGGATATTTCCATACCTTGTTATTATTTATGTTATTATAATTGCGTTATTCGTTTTTACCTAGCTTCCCGGGGGAATTTTACAATTAGTTCAGCCTTAAACGAATAGGAACAGATGGAAAGGAAATTTAAAATCGAGATGATATTGTTATGGCCAGAGCTTTCGTAGTGCTTTATTATGATCAGCAATTCAACTTTAATAAATCAAGTCAGCATATCGCGGAACTTTGCTGGATATAAAGCCTGTTCCGATAAATACTTACTGGACAGTTGGATGTGTAAGTAAATCAGACGGTGTGCTGTAGAGATTTCAGATGTTTCATCTGCCACCACTTGACTCCTTCAGTCTGTCTAAAGACATGTTAACGTCGTAGTTCAGGGATGCACTTTGGCCTCAGCCCCTCTCGACTCTTCTTTATATTATTTGCCACACTATTCGTTTTCACATCGTCAATAGTAACAATATTATTAGATTAGTACATTACCATAATTCAAAATTGCTAGAACATTACGTTATAGCATTTGTTGACACCAACACAGATCCAGTGCAGTAAAGGTGCAATCATGACACGTTTACTTTCCTTCGTCGAGTTTATTATCGGCGTAGGAGGAGCGAGTATTGTAGCCACAATCACTTGACTGGCCAGTGTGTCTTGGTCGGCGGCGTTTATCGGAATGAAATTCAAATAATTGACTTTGACATATTTTTGAAATTAGATCGAAGAACATTGACATTTTTTTGAAATTAGATTGAACGATTTTTGGCGTTAAGGTCTGCAAGACGCGCCGCCATTATGTAATATCTCAAAATACCTATACTAGAAAGGAGGTACCCATTGCTTTTACCTTGGTCAATAAACTTTGGTTCCAACTGCATAAACATATTTAGCTTTTATTACTCAATCCATTGTGTGGTTAAATATATTTAAGCAATAGCATTTATTTTTTATTCGAAGGCAAAATTGCAGTAATTAATTTTAATATGGGGAAAACATTAAGGTAAACCTGTCATCGTCATTTAATTGTAGCATAAAGTGGAAATGAAATTACCTATATTGTCATCAATAATACAAAAATTTCGGCCAGGATAATTATTACAATAATAAAATATAAAACATTAAATCACCACTGCTTTCAAAACGGTGAAGAAAAGCATTGTGAGGAAACCGGCATGTCCTCAAACCAAAAAATCGAAGACATGTGACAACTACCAACCCGCACTGAACCCGCGTAGCCACCACGGGTCACTCACTCTCGCCGAGATGACGCTGTGTGTGTCTCAACAGTAGAAACATTATGGGCTGATTATGCTAATATTAGCCAAAACAAAACCAAGCTAAACCACAATGAGACACTTATAATGTTTGTATTGTAAAAGCACACTCTAATTACTTAATATTGTAAAAAAAACACGATAGCAAAAAAACAATGTAGCTCGCAAAATCGTCATCATTCTTCACATCGGTCTCCAGTTTCATTTTATGCACTGAGATACCGCGACTGTGTGTGGGTGATGTACTATGAAACAAAAGGTGTCTGGGCCTGGAGCTAGTAAATACCTTGCAAACTGCACGGGATGTGCACTGTCTACCGCCTTCCCTTACGGCGGACCACTTAGCTCGGCTGTCTACACTTGCTATAGTGGCTTATATTATTCATGGATATTTTGGTGCAGGAACATTGCTGTTGTTGTGTTTCGAAATAAGGAAAATGAAGCTTTGTTCTAGTAACATCTATTGAACGTCAATTTTTTCCAGGGTAAATTGGTGATAGTTAAATATCCAGCACGTTGTGGTAAAATCCCGCTTCCGAAAAATACCAGTATAAACTAAGTAGGTGTGATATTTTATTATGTTACTATCCAATAGTACCTTTATTAGAATACGATATATGTACAGTACCGACGCACGAGGTAAATAATTAACACAATCTAAAGTGCGTATTCCATTCATTGTTCTTGGTACACACAAACGGCAAATCAAGTAAGGCATGTCTTGATGAAACTTAAAGTATCAACCATTTGTGCTAATTATTCATTCCTTGGCAGGATTTAATACAATCAAGCTTTTAACAGTCTTTTAAACAGTCGTTTAGACTCATGCTCGACCAAATTGACCTTTGCCGTAAAACTAGGTTACCACTTTTCGTTGCTCACGTAATGTTAAAGTAGTCTATAGGTGTACCCAACTGACGTATGTATATGGCCGACATTGTATGATATGTGTATAATTCTCTTTGGCCGGAATGAGGTCACATCTGACTGTAACATGCGGCGCTAACATTGATCTAAGTGATAAATTCACACATCTCTTGAGTTACAACGATCTCGATAAAATTATGAATTATGTGGTCCTGGATTATTGTACAATATCAGGCAATAAGTAAAACGGGATTAACAATTTTTGCTCTTCCTATTTCCGATATAATGAAAAACAGGAATACTTCAACAAAAAGAGTTTTGCGCCCAACGTGGGGCTCGAACCCACGACCCTGAGATTAAGAGTCTCATGCTCTACCGACTGAGCTAGCCGGGCTTGAAGAATTATCTCAAAATACCATACCAATTTCTATTTTCGATCTGATAACTCACAGTAAAATGTCTTAGTAATAATAACAATTTGAGAACAAAAATAAACGGAATCCTAATTTATTTGCCTTTATCATTTCATGGGATTAAGTACGTTTCTTTAAACTGTTAATTGTGTGGACAATACAAGTGAAAATTAACGTGAGTCATAATTAAATTGAAACTGCGCTGGAGGCCATCGTTATTGACCCAAATATTCGTAACGCTATCTATAGCATCCTATTCGACACATCATTTTTAACAAAATCTCGCTCGAAAAGTAATTGTCTTCTGGTGCTCTGTAGGTAATGATTTACAATTTGTAAAACAAGTTTTTTAGAAGTAAATACGTAAAAATAAGATAATTTATTTCATAATGTCACAAGTCTTCTGCCTAAAAAGTAAAAATTGCTATCTTTTTAAACAATTTTAAAGCACGTTAATTAAACTTTGATTTTCGATTTTAAGCCCTATATTTTACACACATATAAACTAAAACTTAATCAAAATCCTATCCGCACGTCAAATAGCTTTATTGTTCATCTACCCGCATGAATGCGTCGCCAATTAGAATTTGCATTTTAGAACGAACCCGTAGCTACTGGTTGAGGTGCACCTTTGATAATCATCCTGCCAGCTTCATCAAAGTAATTAATATAAATACTAATGAAGCTTTTAGATCCTTGTTAATATTAGCATAATTACTTGGGCCCGGTGCCCCGATCACTGGTCATCTTTCACGCCATGTTCGGTTATACCTAGATTTCCAGGAAGCGCTGATAACCTAGATATTAAAAATATGTTACAATTTAAATGAGCTCTTGTTGAGTTGATAAATGTGCTTGTTAGGCGCCATTAGTTGTGTTTACATAATAGCAATCTACAACTTTTCACAAAGCCCTTTTATTTTTTCTAAGAAACTTAAAGACCATATTTTGACTATGACTTTTGACTTTGCTACACCTTTATAGCCAAGGTCAAATACGTTATAGGTTAGATACGAAAAAACAGAACTTACCTAATAAATCTTTCGATCTACAATTAAGTGGGTAGGTACTACTAGTTTATAAAATCCAAGTTTACTTAAACCCACCGATATCCATGGCTACCACACTTTGTGTATCGAATTACTTTTGCATGAAAAATATTTTAGTGTAAGTTAGTCAACTGCTGTAGATTGCAGACGGTGATACTGAAAATTTCCGCGAATTATACTCATTATACATAAATGTCTGTACATAAGGCTGGTAAATTATTGCCCCATGTGCGATGACTGTTAAATTCTACTTAAAAATAATTATCAAAAAACATGCTAACGTCAGCAAAAGCTCTACAGCCAAAAATATAAACAAAAACATAATGATATCTAAAAATACTTCAGAGTATCCTAAAACTGTATTCTCAATCGTCTCTTCTTAAACGCCCGCAGAGATAAGACTCACTGATAAGAAGGCCGAAAATTGATAACGATGACATAAGACGCCAGTCATTATCTGCTGCAAGGTGCAGTAAACAAAACTGTGCCACGCTTTGGTGTGGAAAAATGTAATGTTCCCTTCTTTGTTATCTGGTAAAACATTAGCTTCCGGACCTAAAATTCATGCATGCATGATGTGATCTTAACTATACCAACAACATAAGTGCAACAAAAATAAAGAACTTATAGTCTTTCTTGTAACTAAATAAACACCATTTTAATAAAAATATAGATACTTACTTAAATACCACGACAAAGCGAAACGTCTGTCGTATTTTAAGTTCAGGAAGTGCATGACTTTCACAAACTCGATCAAATCGAGTGCAATGCAACTCTGGGAGCCTGCCGAATGGCATGTGCTGACCGGAAACCGCATCTCCGAGATAAATTTAGCCGCAAAGAGGACGGACATACAAAAATAATACTCAAACAAACCAGTTAGACAGGGACGGATGCATTTCAGTTGTTCAGCTGCTGAATAGGCCTGCACTATTTACATGTGAATCAACGATAATTGGGTTATTCATACGTTGCTGATAGCAGCTGTGTTTTTGATCAATTCTAACGAATTTGAGTAGCTAATTGCGTTTGCCTTGATTAGTTTGCCAAAAGTATTTTTTAAGGATGGTTTCAATGAAGTGGTTTTAGTTAGATTCTATTTTAGGCAGGTATATACTTACTTGCCTCATAAATGATTAAGTATTTATTTACTTTTACCTTTAGTTCGTAATAAAACGAAAAATGAAAACAGTGCGAAATAAAACCGATTTAAATTATGTAGTCTAAAGTTTAGAGTTTCGACTACGAAGTAAGCAGACAGCGAAATAAAATAGACAACAATAAAATATGTCTAGCTAGACAAGGTGTTTCCCAGATAGGACCAGAAAAGTGATTGACGAGCTAATCCGAATCTATGGTCGTACAAAGAGATGCTAACAGAATCAAAAGAAAACTCAACAATTTTGTCTGCTCAACTAAGTAAATAACGTAATGATTGTTGTTGACCTATCAAAATGAAAACCATTCCTACTGTAAGTATGTTACACAATGACTAGTAAACTATGATGGCTTGACAAAGTGAGAAGTCCTTATTTACTTACTGTTGACAGTGGATACATAAATAAGGACTGCTAATGAAGATTCTTATGATAAGGAAGTACAGCCGCTTAACTAAATTGGCATAAATCAAGATCTGTTGAACGATAACACACTGTAGCATGCAAAAATGTATTATGTATCCTAATTTCAATTCAGAACGAGTCGCTGTTCGAAAAATTAACAATGTAAATTGTAACAATTAATTGAGGGTATGTTTGAGCACCGTGGCACCAACTATTCACAGATTCGTCAATTAGTATTCATTGCTTGTTCGCCGCCGACTCCCAGGTGAGTCCGGACACTATTCGGCGCAATGTTCCGGTGAGTCACACTGCATCCGTCCAAATTTACAACTCCCCAAACAATTTTCAACTCTACCTCATTTTAATAAGCATCAACGCATATGCAAATGATAATTGTGTTAGTAATTTAGCTCTATACCGCTTTCCCATTGTTATTCCAAATGTGTTTCAGTATAGTATTTTTAGCCTATTCTTTAAACTTTATATCTATGACGTCGTTGACCTATATTTTCTTTCGTATCACCTAAACAGATGAATGTAAAGTATGGAAAATCTTATATTAAACAAGATTCAATTTTTTTTTTTTTTTTTTTTGTTAATACATTTATTTTTCTTGGGTGAGAGAGTTTTTCGCTTTTACTGTGAATTACTCATTCGCGTGCGGCGCAAAATTTAGTTGGATGTATTAACAAATGTTCGGCTTCTTAGAATCAGCGCATTTAATTTGTTAGTCTTAATTCTGCTAATAATTGCCGACGATGAAGATAAAATTTAATGTTTGAAGTTCAATGAGTAATTTTACTTTTGGTAACAGTTTTCTTTGTAAAATAAGGTTGTTCAAGCAAGTTGACAAGGCAGACTTTATTTTGGGTTTCAAACTTCTCGCAATTTAGTCATAACTATATTTATGTAGACACATGGGTATAGTTTGTTTAAGGTTTAGTGTTAGTTCGTCTGGAGCTTCATAATCAGTTTTGCCTTCATAATCTTCTCTGTGAATAAACTTTGGCTAGATTTTTAATTTCACAAAATCGATTAAAAGTATTTTACATCTTCAAACATCAGTAGTACTTACTTCAACTCCGCATAACATAGCGCAATTACATGAGAAATCCAATGTAAGCATAAAATAAATGAGCATGCATGGACTCCATATGTTTCTGAGACTTTTACATTATATTCCTAAACAAGCTTTCGTAAAACAGTATCCACAGCAGGTGTCATATTGACTTTGCTTGTATCAGGCATTGTCGACCATTCTATTTATTTTCCTTGTATTTCTGCTAGCGTAACATTTCACGCATTCTCCTTATGTCACAACGCTCATCAGGTTTCACTAGAACTAGGTACAACTCACCGAAAAGCTAACGACTCCTTGTTCCAAACTGTATCGGAAAAGAGACTGACAGGCCTTGGTAGAACGATTATTTCGGCTTGCACAGTTTTGAAGGCGTGTCGCCTGTGTGACCAAGTGTACTCTCCTCGTAGTTGCTTTGTAACCTTAAAAGTGCATACTGCATTCTCGTTACCCGTCGTTTTTATATGGTCAAGTTTATTTCTTGGACTTGTTACGTGTCTCCCTTGCTTTATACCAGATTGTTACTTTTAATGCTACCTTTAGTCGCATTCTGCATGAACAAATTGAATTACAGTGCTGTTCGATTCTTGTAGTTTGATTTTTTTAATAGTCAACGGTTTGTGTTTCGTGTGGTAGAAACGGTAGAGCTTCTTCTCAAATCACATGGAAAAGAGTGAAATGATTAGATGGATAAGATTAACTAGAGAAATTCTAATAAAAACGATGATGGAGTTAGTTATTACCATAACAGCAAAGTTAGTAATGATGATTGTAGAAAATACCTCACCAATTTCAAGATTAAACCGACAACTAGTCAAACAAAACTAATTAGCACAAACAATAATACTTTGGCAGCTGTCCCAAATGTTTGCCATTGATTTTAAGAAAAGCTAATGTAGACTAGATACTCGAACGCTGTTTGGTAACGTCTACAGACTATCTTGGCTGTCTGGCAAGAATCCGGCTGTCCTGAAATGAATAGGATACCTATTGGATATGCTCTTCATTTTAGAAATGGTTAGAATTTGCGACCCCATCTGTGTGTATTTTTATATAAAGATATTAGGTCTGAAAGCTATATTGCTGGTGAACGTAACATGGGAGAAACGTATAGCAAGAAAACGTGAAGCAAAGAACAGTGCAATAGGGGATCTTTCAAATCACTAAAGTCTTAAATGAATTTATAGACGTTATTATAAATACCAGCTGTAATAAGGGTATTAGGTGCATTGGTAAGTTACACGATTTTTAGTCTGATCAATTAGGGGTGCCGATGTTAGTCCTGGTTTCTTATATACCATTATTATTTTAAATAAATTGAGAGATTGATTGAAGTAATGTCGTTAATCAATTCCTACCGAAATCGTTGCCCTCACTGTCTTCCAACGTCAATCATTACCATCCCTAAAATTGTATTTCAACTTGCACGAAAGGTTGGGGTACACTTAGTAACTTTCAATTTAATATCAAACAGCCTATCAGACAAGTCTTGGAAACTTTTCTTGAATGTGGAAACGCGGCTTTAACCGTGCTAAGTCTCAATATCTATTATCGATTGACCGCTTCCGCTTATACACTGTGTAACGTCGTATGTGGCGCTACGTGACTAGAGTTCACAGGCAAACGAGCTTTTTGCATAATTTATTAATACCTGTGTGAAGTGACCGTATAATTTATTGTTTACACGCTGGCTATAAAGTGTTTAAGTAATTGAGCGTGGTTCTTTGTACGATAGGTTGGATTGTTGTTCTAGGATTTTGAACGGTTAAAGTACTTATACTAATTTTGAAACTATCACGAACTGAGAGGCACTGTCCGATAAAGTTACATTTTTAAGTACCTACTAATTGATAAAACAATTCGTCGGTCTAAATAAAATCATCAAGGAAGTAACTTTTAATGAGTTTCACCCAGCTCTAATTTAAATGCACGTTGAGATGCACATTTCGAAAGATGCTTTCGCTTCCGTCTCGATCATATTTCAGTCGATTGACGCCTGCTGTGTGCAGGATTCATAAACTATGCGGAGTCAATACAGTTAAACACAAATATGTATTAATGCACGCAGACAGTGAGGGCGCGCGGGCGGCCGGCGCGTGCGCGGCCTAATATTATCTCTAGCTGCGGACACACTGTACAAGAGGTAGCGATTTTATTGGCAGATTTGCAATGAATAAAACAATTAAATTTCGACATGCAATTTTTTTTATAATACAAATAGTTTTTTTTCTACCATTCCATGAGCTCGTATAGACGCACTTGGCGATAGACTGTGTGTGACAGTAAATTAGGAGCTTTTAATATGTATCCGCCTTTGTATATTTAGTCACTATAATAACCGAATCTCCTTATCCGAGTTGTTTTTATTACTCTATTTGTCACCCAAGAATGTCGGTGGCCGCCCATGCACTACGTCTGCAGTCTTAGGCTATGTTTAGACTGACGCAGCGAGGGGAGCTACCTGTGCATGCGCCGAACTATAAATGTGCCCACTTTCACCGCTCGCCCGCGAGGGCGTGACCCGTCTCACAGCTGATGTATTGGCGAATTGGAGCAACAGATTAATGGTAGCAATAAACACTCAAACACATGCTTTACAATAAAATAACGTTTATTGTAATGTTATTATGTTCCCGTAGACTATCTAGGTTTGTGTTTGCTGTGTTTTCCTGCTAGGAATAGCTACATCCTCGCTCTGGGTATTGTAGGAGCCGATCAAGAGATTACGTGTGAAGACACTGAAGTAGTTGTCCACTTGGTATAATCGTCCAATTCATTTATCAAACGACATGATTCTGTCACTATCATTTTATGGAGCATTCGGTCTGATATTATGTTATCTAGAGGCTGCACTACTCTTTAGTAGAAGTACAAATGTAGATACACCAATACATAAGAATATAACATTATTTTTACGAATAAAAACGTATTTTATGGATAGTTCCGTAATTCAGTTCCCACGTTTATAGTTCCCTTCATAGAGCATTAAAAGTTGTTTGTTTACATAAGTCGAAAGCTTGTGCCACATAGCTGTAACTACCAATGAAAATATGTACCTGACTACTGATTAACACACCGTGTCTGCCGTCCAAGCAAACAGGAAGCACTAACGCAAAACTAGATCACAACCGATTCTAGGCCTGTTAACAATGGATTCCAAGAAATAATAAATATAATAGAGCAGAAATGATTTTAATATATTTTGGGAACGATTGTTAGTTTAGTAGTACACTTTGTTCCTAAGCTTTGATGTGCTTTCAGAACTGTAATAATATAAACAAACTCGTGGTTCCTATGTGTGTGTCACAAAAGAAATGGCACAAGAACATTTGTCGAAGTTTATGAACAATTGTG
The DNA here is from genome assembly GCA_947507805.1 of Aporophyla nigra. Classification (NCBI taxonomy): domain Eukaryota; kingdom Metazoa; phylum Arthropoda; class Insecta; order Lepidoptera; family Noctuidae; genus Aporophyla; species Aporophyla nigra. Next base: position 8,856,949 of record OX382305.1, read on the forward strand.
TTGGAGGGACTAACCGCAGGCACATACATATTTCAATTTGAGTCATCATCATCCCTGCAATGTCCTTTCCACCTTTCTTTGTCGTGTTGGTCCCAGATTTTAGTATCCTTATAAACTTAACACACCTTTTCCAATATAAATATTTAAATTCTTGCACACATACAAACCTGGTATAAGTATATTTAACAAGCTATTTAATTATGCACTCTACATAATTGCTTGTAGACAACCTTTTATTGCGAAGCTCAAAACGAACTAACATCATATTTCCATTCTGTTTCGTTAAAAAACCAGTTATTTTACGGTAATTGTCATATGAGATACTATTTAAACTTCATGATAAAACTGGTAAATAAATAATTTTAGGCAAATCATATACATACTTTCAATTTTTTATTCAGTATTTATAATCACTACAAATCGTATTGATATTTGGAAACCATGGGCACTTGCTGAAAAACTGTTTGCAAGAAATATGAATCCAAAAGGTAGACTGCATTTCTCGGTAGTAACGCAAGGACAGTATATTCTTAAGGAAACCATGAGGTATTTCCGTATAAGCAGCACGGCAGTGTCCCTCACGCGGCGGCGCCATTCATTTACTTTCATCGAACACGCTTTTATGACAGCAGTTTGTAGAGCATATCGGTTAGAGCTGTATTTGTAAAGGTCACCGGTACCCCACGCCCTTATAAATAGATAGACACCCCTGGGGGTTGTAAAAATGCGCCAAAGACCCCCCAGTAATATATCAAGATATCGGATTCCGTACGTGCCCACTTCCTGTAAAGATAGTGCAAGAAAAGAAGGTATTTTTAATTATCTACGTACATTATCTCGGAGTAGTCTGCGTTTACCGGTGCGATAGAATGCTGGTTCCTTTATCTTCAGAGTTTACGCGTTTCTGTTATTTGTATTCAGACAGTACGCGGGTAACGAAAGAATTGCATTTGTATAATGTTCAGCAAGTATTTGCATTACCTACAGGTTGCACCGCATTTCCATTAACTTAAAGTAGAAACTTGTGATTTAAAATGTAAAACAGGCTAACTTTCATTGCGTCGTAAACATATTTTTTAATTAATTTCTATAGGCTATGGCTTGTGAAAGGATAGAGAAGGATGGATTTAAATATATTCATCATCACGTACAGACGGCACGCAATATTCACAGTCGCGCCAAAGCTTAATGAATGCTACATGTGCCAGTATTCAGGCTGTATTCTGAAATGAGATGTCTCTCAATATGAGCCAAATATGCTTGTTATTTTGTTGTTGGTCCAGACTCCTGAGTCGAATTTCCTTCCAAAAGCTTTCAAAACTGCATCCAATTTGGCTGCTTCATAAGCTAGACTTTATTCATATTTGCCACAAAAATAGGATTTATGTACCCTACAAACTGCTTCAAAATGTGTTCGACGTAAGTTCAATAAATTATATTTTCGATACAAATATTACTTGTTAATTGATACTTTCCTACAAATATGTCTTCCAGTATGTTGCGAAAAGACAATGAATGAGAAGGTTATCTTGTTGAGCGAGTTCTTAATGAATCGTAATAACCGATGTTCGTGCGAGTACATGGATATTATTCAATGGGCATGCCAACAATACGCCATGGCGGGAAGCGCAATCGATTGCCGGGTGGGGTCAACGCACGGGAGCTGACCTTTGAACCAGCTGATCGAACGTTATTTGTTATTCGAAAAATGAAATAATTTCTTTATTCAAATGTAGGTAAAAGATTTTTAAATTTAATTTTTGGTTATTATTGGTGTGTTACCTTATCAAAATGGAGAGGTAGATAATAAACGGGTTTTTAAGTTCCACATCAGTGATCCCATTCATCTGTTTTACAGCAACAAAATAATGACAAACATATTATTATAAAGAAACAACAAATAAATAAATTGACTTGTATCGGATAACCCAAGCTCTGTCACTGAAAAGTGAAAACAGATGTTATTGTCGCGATTCGCAAGTTCGAGTAGGTACTTAGTTTACACGCAACATACTCACTCAATTTCAGAAGCTCACTTATTTCAGTTCAGTCAAGGAGCGCCGTTGTTTTATGTCTGAACAAGATGTTGAAACAGTGACAGATGTCAGTTATATGCAGCACTCTTAAATTAGCTGCACGAAAGATGAAGCAAGAATGAAATCTATTTTTACTGCAATTTTCGAGTAAATGTGAGTGAAAACGTTCCACGCGTCGACACCCCTTTAATTTAGAAAAAGAAAAAGGCGATGAAATTGCTGGGTGCAAAATAGTAAGGAGAGCCAATAATGATTAGGTTAGTTTTAGAAAAAACTACGAGTTTTTTTTTTTTTTCAGTCATGAAGATACCTTTTGCCCAGCAATTGGTTGATAAAGCAAAAGTAATATTTTATTTCGCGTTACATTAAAGGCAACACAATAAATAATTGACTGCCTCGTTGGTCTAGTGGTCGCGTGCGCTTCTGCTGAGCATGAGGTCCTCGGTTTGATTCCCACGTCGGGTAGTCTTCCAGGGTCGCGAGATTTGTTCGAAAGAGTTACCGTGGCCCTGGCATAGGCAACTAAAGGAACACGGGTGGTCAGTAAAAGTCTGACATTCCCTCTCGGTCCACCCAGAGCGTGAGACGTCATTTGATGATGTCCGTCCCACAAAAAAAAAGGTCGTGTAAAGTGTTATTGAACTTCTATCTGGAGTTTCTTAGCAGCAGTCGGAAGTCTAGAGTGGATTTGTGCCCGGTTCATGGCAATAGGCTCGCCCCTTGTTCCATGGGACTCAAACATAAATAGCGAAATGTGGGTATACTATAGAGACACTTTTGCTCAACCCTTCTGGGAAAAAGTTGTGATGATATGATATGTTATCAATTTATGTACTAAACGACATATTTTAATGATCAACGCTCTGGTAACGATATTATAGTCTCATTATAACGCATATGTTATTCCACGCTGAGTCACCCCGGACGAATTCGCGTGGCGTCTCTTGTTTACTAATAAATCGTTCCGTGTCCCTGACACTGAGGGAAGGCAGTTTATGTCCAACTCGTAGGAAGGGGGCTCAAAAGAAATAAATGCAATGCTTTGGCTGGTCGCCAGTGACGCGGAAAATGAACTATCGAGTGCTCCTTTTGTTGTCATCCCGACCGGCTGAACGAGCTTATTTGCTTCATTATTTAGCTAACATTATATTGTCAGTAATAGCGGTTGTGAATAAACTGACGGCTTATTGGATTATTCGCACGAATTAATTCGACCGAAGCGCGCGAATCGCCACTTTTAAATGTAATTTTATTTTCTGTAGGAGATTTGCACGAAGTTATCTACTCTAAAAGTAAGTGAGCGAATCGATAATCCCAAAAATAAGTTTATGGCAAAAGTTACGTTTTGGGTTTTATACAATATAGCGAACAAAATTATTTATTTTTCTTACTAGATAATAGGAGAAAATCAAGCAAATGTTATTACTTTATTGCATATATTTCAAACGTGCCAATTTCCTAATACGAATTTGCGATGGTCGATTCGCCCACAATCGCAAACAAAATAACTTCATGCGAATCGCCTACAGATAATAATATATAATTTAAAAGTGTCGATTTGCAAGTTTCGGGCAACTTAATTAGTGCTAATAGACGCCAAACTGACGATCCAGATTTCATGTTAGACTGGTTGATGGGACTGGAGAGTATCAGTTAATAACTTCCCACGCAGTTTATGATTGAAGGAAACTCGGTGTAAGTTGTAATGTAGACTAGATTGTCTGGATAGCGTCGGTGCTGCTTAGAACAACTTTAATGTAGGCATCAGAAAGCATGTCAACACTCACAAGCTTTGAATATCTACCTAATATGGATGTTTTAATGAATACGGTTCCACATAACCAAATTCACGGAATATTTCCTTTGCTTAACTCACACTCACTACCATTTAAAGTATGTCTTATTGGTCATACACAGTTTTTAAAATTACCACTTAGCACGTATTTGTAAATATGAGCAAACTATAAAGCGGCCGTACAAAGTTCATCGGCTACTACTTCCTAACATTATTAATACACGTAGTACTATTAACCGCACGTCAGTAAACACTTGAACTGCAAAAACAGTGCTTATTGCTGCGGCATAAAGGTGGTATGAAATAGTTATCATGGACTTGCAGTTGAGTGTACATCTTATGAGCTCGATAAAAGGTAGTGGAGTAACGATGATTCATCTTAAAGAGGTACTGTTACATAAAATGTAGGTCGATGAAAGTTCAAGTCTGAGATTTATCGATTTTTTTATATCAAACATTATGCATTAAGTATGTTTAATGTAATTAATGTATGCACTTCAGAGTTCAGGATATTAATAATGATCATATAAGTAATTATTAGTATTCATCGTTACATATGGCTCGTCTTTTAGAAATTCATCATCTGCCAGTCTTACCGGATGCAGCTGAGAACCGGTATTTTACATGGAGCCACTGCCTATCTGACCTCCACAACCCAGTTACTGGGTAATACGATACCCATTGGTAAGACTGGTTGTCAGACTTTCTGGCTTCTGACGACCCGTAACGACTATCTAAGATCTACGAATGACAGCCGAGACCAACGGCTTAACATGCTTTCCGAGGCACGGAAGGGTCTTGGTATGTAAAGATGGTCACCCATCCACGGACCAACCACGGCAAGCGTAGCTTAACCTGAACGATCAATCCGTGCGGCTGTTATTACTTAGTTACAAGCCCTTCCGTTATCGTCGTCTAAGCTCGTCTCGTAGAAATTGCGTATACGAATAGGTCCGAGTTCGGTATATTGATCGAAGTAATGCAAAATAGTGGGTCATGAAGACCCGTAGGTATTCCACTCTTCCCGTATAAAAGGGAGCGCCGTCTTTGAAAACAACACACTTCTTCTATACTGTAATTTCAGCAGACCTTCCTTTCTTTTTCTACTGCTGAGTTTGTTACGCCACTTCTTCCCAGCTAAAGCACTAGGAATTGGTGAAGAGTGAGAGTTTTGGGGGACTGTCTTATGTAATTTTGACGTCCAAAAAGTGCTGACTCTCTACCTGCCTAGATTGAATAAACGACTTTTGATTTAGATTTTAGACCGTAAACTCTTATAGCTAACATGTACCTTAATTGAGTTACACATTCAGAATCCGAATCATTTTGAAGGATATTACTAATCCATTGCTTCATATGTTCGAAAAAATTGTCCGCTCAACAACATAAATAATGCAATGAATTTTGTTGAACTGTCAAAATCAAACGCGATTCCTATTGTTAGTGTGTTCCGCAATTATCATTCTGTTCCTTAAGACCTAAGGCCAGAGATTGGATGGTTCATTTACATGGTGCTATATCTTCATAGAGAATGAATTTATTGCCTTGTCAGATGGCAAGCGATTATCATATCTTGCTCAATGGTTTCCGCATAGACACGTAAAAGCAAATCGTTGGCCAGTTGCGAAAAGTTATCTGAATCAGAAACGACCGTTGAAAATGACCAATAAAACCCCTGCACGGTTTTATTATTTTGTAAATTGTAATTTTGTAAAGCAATGTTTCTTACAGCGAGAAGCTACCCCGATTCAGAAAAAAAATTACGCTATCCATACCAAGTTGTTCTTAATTTAAAGTTTTACTTTTGATTTCAATTTTATAGTTATTCTTTTTATTTGTTTTTTTTTTTTTCGTGTTAGCACCAGTCGGGTTTAGTTTAGTTTGGAATGTTTTTTAGTTTAGTATTTCGAGGCAGCAAGATATTTAAAATACTATGTACACCGCAATTGTCATGTACATTAGTTATTAACATTCTGTTCAGAATAAGTTTAAATAACTTACGCTAAAAGGCCGTTTCCCATATAAAGGACCACAAGAGATGAGGTTTTCTCCTTCAAGTCTTCAACAAAGAGTGCATTTATCAAAATGCACTATAATAAAACGAACTGTCGTAAATAAATAACAATTTCAGTATTTGCCCCACTCGAAATCTAACTGGCCGTAAATAAACCTGTTGTGTGAACCCAGGCTTCAGACTGCCACGCGTTTGTTTTAGGAATGATTGATGCTAACAAATATCGATACTCTGATGAGTTTTCGAGCTGTTCCCAATTCAAACTGTATGCTTTATACCGATAGGAATTCATGCATGCACTGGACGTTCATTGACCCTGCTAAATATGGTGACGACATTCTGAATTGTAAAGGCGGACAATAAAGAGCCATGTGTTTTGGCATTGTTTTATTTTCATTCCGATCCAGCACGTCACTTGCAGCCGCTGGTAGAGGTGCCCTAAGCCAAGGGTCGTATCCCACAGGAAGTGCTATTAGCGAGTAGTCGCTCTAGTTTTTAGTTTTTAAACCCTAGGGCTAAGGGCCTTAATTTATTAAGGTAGCCTAAGGCAAGTCGGGTTAAGCAGCCGACAACCTTATAGGTAGACCTGCGAGAAGTCATTCTAAACGACAAACATTGTTTTATAAAGCTTCTAATAAGTACTCTGCAGGTCATAGGCCTCTTTCAAGTTGCACCACAATATCCGCTTCGTTGAATCCCGTATCCAGTCTGCCATAGCCGGCTTTTCAAGGTTGTACATCTAGCCTTGAGACGTGTCACGCTACGTTTGGACATTTAGCAATTCCAATAATAAGTTTATTTATTCTTAGTAAGTCACTCAATATAAAAATAACAATAATAATAATAATAGTTAATTGTGACTTAATAATAACAGCCGGACGGGTCGATCGATCAAGCCCTTCCACTGGCAAGAACATTTTTAATCATATTTCAGCTGCGGTATAACGGCAGCTGCCGCTGGAAGGGTATTACTTTTGCCGCGGTTCGTCCTTGTTACATACCAAGACATGCCTCGGAAGGCACGTTAAACCGTTGGTCCCAGAGGTCAGTCGTTACGGGTAGTCAGAAGGCAGAAAGTCTAGTCCATACCAAGGCGTATCGAACTACCCGATAACTGGGTTGTAGAGGTCTGATAAACACTAGTACCTTAGTTGTTCCATGTTAAATACTGGTACCTTGCGGCATCCGGATGCAACAAATGCAATTTAACATGGAGTGTAACCGGTTACCCTGGAAGCCGACCCTAAGAGAGTTGGGAAGAGGCTAGGCAGATGGTTACTCAGTTTCATGTGCCTCTATCGATTTTGTAAAATAAAGTGTCGGTACTTCTCTATTCAGCCCACATTCACCCACTGACGCTAGCTAGCTACAATTCTTCGCTTTCAAAGAGCTTATTCCTATGTTATGTAATAATTCAGACCAGGGTTGTCAAAGGTTCATCACGATGAACGCATAAGTGCTCGTTGTTTAACGAAGTTCGAACGATCACGGCTGGACCAATCAATGGCGGGCATTGGGCCAGCACATGGACGAGTTAAGAATGGAGTACTAATATGCGTGTCGAGATCACTGATCTCTCGGCTCAAGACGTCTCATATTGAGGGTTTCAAGGCAGCAATTGGTTTTCATTTTCGTTGGTGATTATTGCAGATTCTGACCCACGGTTCTACCAGAACAACTCCAAAAACATGTCGCCACAGATCGTCGGTATTAGTTGACATTCACAAGGACGTAATTAAACCACGACGATATTTTTTCGCGCACTACTTATTCAACTCTCGATGTTGAACCGAGTATTGGGAATCTAATAGAGTGCAGCGCGAGTGAGCCTCAGCTTGTCGAAAAAATTGAGTGTTCGATTTTAAAGTTTCAGCGCTCAGCAGTGTGTTGAAGATCCAATGCACGATTTTGACCAGTGGATTTCTTATTGCGCAAATATCTACATTTATTAGACCCCTTTGGCTCATTAGCACTCCATTTGCTCACTAATCCGCCCATACATTTTCATTTCACTGTGATAGGTGAACGACTGCTTTATTAAATTGACATTACGTTATTTAATCGATCCGTACAATACTGGAACTGAACGTAATGATGCGCAGAATTAATTTAAATTTAACTCATCAACGTCAAGCGTCACGGGGTACTGACGATATTGTTTGTTGTTCAAATTATTCCCGAACGATACTGACCGCTGTAATGTGTATTTGATGCGTAAGTACACAGGTTACAATCAAACATCATCACTGGAATGACAGTGGGTACGTTCTTAAAAAAGAACTAGCTGTGCCCATGGCGACGTCTGCGTGGATGTCAGAAATTATCCCACGGGAACGTCCTACTGGGACAAAAACCTATGTTACTCCTTATAACATCCGCTAACTGACAGTGAAAGTCCCGTCAAAATCAGCCCAGCGTTTCGGAGATTAGCAGGAACTAACAGACAGAAAAATAAATCTTTTCTGATTATGAACACTGTATATACTTTCATATGCATTTAGTACAAAGCAGCTGTTGTTTTATTATTACACACAGTCACACAGACTCTTCGATTTTAATTATTTGTATACATATAGATTAGTCCGCAAAGAATTTTTTCGATTGGAGCGCCTTCCCAGAAACCCTAAAATATAAGTGCCTACATTAGTATTCGCGAAGAGAGCTCTCCCCTTCGAGAGGGCAAATGAAAAAGAATAAATAAAATCTTATCTGTATGAAGTGTTACCTTACACCGAGATCTTACTAAGAAATCAAAACGAACGAATAAAATGTTTATTTACAAACGAAGCTCTTGAAATGCCATCCATCATGTGCAGGTCCGTACTAAGCTTTATATCACTGTAAATATTTTCTCGTGGAAGTTTTTATTGCACGCATCAAGTACACACATTGGAGTTTATTGAGGATATTAAGGATAATTTGATCAGTCGCCCGTGTGTAGTCGGCTTTACTACCGTTTTATTAGCCGAAGTAGGCACGTGTGCTCGATCTTAATCATAACTGGCGCCGGAGTTTGCGGAACAGATCTGTCTTAGCTTGACACACATAATGTGTTTCTACTCATGCTCCTTCTAAACGATCGGCAATTATTCACTGCTAACAATGATAAACATAAACACTGAATGTACAAACAACAGCAACTGATCAGTGTGTATGTAAATGCAATAAATGCAGAGAATTGATAAATCAAATTAGTCTGTATTTTGCTATTTCAATGCCAATGGTGTACTTAGTGGGTCTGCTAGGACCGATGCCTGCAAGGGTCGCGAGATTATTCGAAAGAGATACCGTGACCCTGACACATGGGCAACTGAAGGAACACGGGTGGGCACGCCCTCCCGCTCCACCCAGAGTGGGAGAAGTCATTTGATGATTTCCATCCAAAAAATAAATGGTGTACTTGGTTACATTCAGATATAATATTATTTATGAAGCTATTTATGAAGCTATGAATATTGTAAATTTCGCAAAATAAATATTGAAAATTTATGAAAAACAATCAACCACGATGACATACGGTTGAAATTTAAATTACATGTGTAGTGAAATATTAAAGTATGGATACGCTCCGCCGCGTCGTGAATAAAATATTGTCGTGTGGCTTTTGACATGATGCAGAATAAAAGTTCGGAGGATATGGCGAGTCGAATCCCAGTCACTCATAATTTAGTGTATAATAAAATTTCATATTGTCTTCATAAAGCCGTGAATAATATAATCTATAAATAGCTTTATTGGGACGTTCAGATTTTACAGTGATGATTTTTGTCTGTGGATGTAAGTAATTCACATAAAGCATTTTTGGTTTATTGTTGGAGAGCTATGTCTACCAGTCGATCGATGTAGGCTGACGATAGTGAGGATGCACTTTACAATCACTTTACACAATACAACCCTCTAAGTCCATTTAATTCCATTTAATGAATTTAATGGGTTTTTTTTTTAATTCGTTTTAACACAATAACTGCAAACATTTATTTTTTATTTTCATTATTTTATTTTTTTCTCAATGCACATAATTTATGTAATTGACATTGTTCAATGTGATTGAAAATTCTTTATGTGATCTTATTAATTGACTTTTTTATTTGTGGTTCATGAGTCTAAAATAAATTCCTTGTTTAATTATAGTGCATGTATGACTACTTTTGTACGCCCTAGAGGCAAAACATAGCGCCCCCAATGTTTACCAAATAAGAACAAATAATATACCTATGTTTTACAATAAATAAATGAATTGAATTGAATCAAACAATGGGATTAAATGAATTTAAAGCGTTGTACGGATGATTTTAATGATTATAATTCTGTAAAATGTATCATTGTTACGCTCGCGAATCATATTTTAACTAACATACAATCTTATCATCATTTCAGCCGTAAGACGTCCACTGCTGGACTTAGGCCTCCCCCAATTTGGGGGGCTTTTATTTTACAATCTTTTACTAACCTGAAAATTACAAATAGAAGAAAATTTGCATTTCGCGGACTGCCTTAGCGAATCCACCTTAAGTAGGTATCGCTAACACAAGACATAATAATATTATTGATAAACGTATTAATAAGTCATTTATGTTTATTCTTGTTGGTACTCTGTACTATTAAAATGAGTTACAACCTATTTTACACATTTTGGTACGCATTAAAAGATAGCGTTTCGAGTACAACAAAAAAAAATGCGTACTTACGTTCTCAAAGCCAGTGCTGAAACTGAAAAAAATAAAAAAAATCACTGCACTACAGCATTCCTATAAACTCTTTTGTATACAAACGTTTTAACGTACACAAAGGCTTTTAAATGTGTTTTGACCGAATATATTTCACTGAATTTTTTCTCCAATATTTTTTTAGTTCATCGCTCTCATGTGGCAAATATTAAACATATCAAGAATCATCAGCATGTCAACAACATTGACAAGGGACCATCCAGCATCTCTAAAAAACACTTTCTGTGTATATGTTATGTGAAAAGTTTTGATAAAAGTTGACTTAAATAATTTAGTAGAGGACGGACTATGAGTACAATTTAGGAGAATCGTAGAAATAATACACTTTGACGAAGCTCCTCCTAATAGACAGGTCATCTTCAAACATTGGCCCAGTGAACTGAATATTTAATAATAATCAATTACTCCAAAAGGTTATACCTACGTGTTGCCTACGTCAACCGTGCGTAAAAGGTAAAGGTCTTAGGTACAACGTGAACGTCATAATTCTGTAAAATTCACGATCGACTTAACTCACGTATGCGCAGTTAAACAAACAGAAGAAATGACAGAACATAACAAGTGAGCTTAAACTCACTTTTGAAAGTGAGTTCTAGAATGATGCAGAAAATTTGCAGAATAACCCAACTTGTCTGTTAAGGCTCTCGTTGACGGCGCGACTCGAACAAGTTCCATGAAGTATTCATAAAATTGTTCTACTAAAGTCGTGTCACGCCTGTCTGTGGGAGCCTTTACATTCTTAACGCCAGACGCAATATTCCAACCCTTTAGTATCACGAACAAAACGCACATTGTTAAAAAATACTCCCTCATTTTTTTGTAGGGAGCGCGAGACAAAGATGGCGTTCTGTTCAACAATGATTCTAAACACGTGTATTTTACTACCGTAGTCGGCGCCTGCAGTTAGCTTATTGCTATTGGTACACTGGCGGCACGACAAACCGTTCAAAATACCTGTTACATGAATCTCTGTTATTGTCACTGTAAAATTGGTTACTTACTTAGGTACTTGACGTTTAATTTTGGTTGCACCGATAATGGGTTGGCTGGTATTAAACAGGAATTGTTTAAATTCTAGAACAGGAATTGAAGTTAGAAATAATGGTTACGCCGAGTAATATTGTTTGGTGAATTGTTTATTATTTAACTACGTTGTCGTTTCCAGGGGCTATGGTAATTGCAGCTCTTTGTCAGGTTTTGTTTTTGTAGAAAACTAAAAAAAACTAAGACCCAATCCGGGCGGTAGATTACAGCCCACTTCTTCTCGGAGATAGCAGGCATGTTTCCCAGCAGGGGGAACATTATAGGCCCATTATGCGTATGCGTATGTCAAGAGCTATTTTAAATCGCTGTATTTTCTTTCCTATCCTAGCAAATTGCGGTTTATTTACGTTTCACCCATTGAGCTTGTTTAGTTTATCTGAATCAACCGCATTGGTATCAATAAACTATAAATTGCACTTTCAATGTAATTGAAACCACAGGATGTATCCTATCACATCCATTGAGGAGCTTTCTGAACTTGCCACGGAAACGTTAACGACAATAATGTTTTACACTTTATGGCCCAGATATTAAAGCGCAAGTTAGAGTAACGGTGACCTAGAGTTGAGTAGCATTGACCTTACCAGTCATGATTATATTGAATGGACAGACTGTAGGGTTAAAAGCCGTTATTAGAGACGATTATGTTAATTTGAATCATAATCCAAGTGATAAATAAATATACATTACATTTATGTAATTATTATGTCCTGTAAAATGTAAATAACTACTGTTCCAACCTAGTTATTACACTGACATAGTACCGCGTTTAATATTATAGGGGTGAATATTTGATTAAATTAAATACTGGCTACGAGCCTACGAGCGTTCTACAGCTATTATTCGAACATAAATCCATTTATTTTATGCCTTCCTTTAAAATAATTACAATTTGAACACTGAAATATGTATAAGAACTATATTAATTTAAGTTAGTGCATTGTTCGATTAACTAAAGTTGTTTTAGTTGGTTCTTCTTTTAAAATTTAGTGTGGTACGTTTTTAGATCCACAAGGGGGCGATTGCATGTCAGAACAATAAACATTAAGTTTAGATGTTGGAAACAAAACGATCACCCATAAAAACGCCATCATACACTTTTGCTATTAGAATACGAGACCGATGCACTTATCAGCCACGGAGGATTGCCCAAAGCGGATAGTTCATTACTTACCTACTTTATCAAACTTATATTATATTTTTGAGAGTGTATGTTTGCATGCTTATGAATCAATCACGTAAAACCGGCTGAACGAATTTAGATGAAATAATTTACAATCTGGATTAACACATAGGATACTTTTTACAAAATACATTGCCTTCTTTATAATTATCACTCCGATTGAGGATAAAAGATTGTTTATTTGTATTTTCATAATCAAACTACTGACCGATAAATAGTTCAAGGATATTCTTGTGTATATCAGACTGCCTGATAAAACAAATGGAAACACAGAAAATAACAAAGCTTCATTATGAAGTTGTAGCAAAGCTACATGGTTAAAAATGAGGTTAGATATATCATTTTAAACTGAAAACATAAACCATTTAAATGCCTTGCGAGATTTTTTAAACCACAACTATTTTCATAACATCTTTCTCACGTTTTGATTAAAAACGAGAAAAACTATTTACTTGCAAATTATTATTGCAGACTGTCTAGAGAGCTAATGAGAAAATGTACTCGAGTGAAATGAACCTTTAGCACACCGATAGTAAAAAATAGTAACAAATACTCGTTAATTTTTCCTTTTACTTTGAAGAGGGACTCGAAGCTCGGGTCAGACAGTAGACACATTCATTTATCTGGTTCACTTAACATTTACATGTTAGACAGGTGACGGCCACTCCTCCCTACACTCCAATCTCCGATATATCGATTCAAACATTGTAATAAGATCTTTTGTATGAAGCAGATTCATTACGTATTGTCGCAGCTGACAAAATAGCAAATAGGTACATATATCATACTCCAAATTGATAGGTCACCGGCAAAGTCAATGGTAACATTAATAACAATATTATTGACAAAACGCTATGCAGTGTGCCTCGAAATACATCCGCGGAGTATTTTTTTGAAGGTTCAAAGAACTTTTTATAGTCTCCATGAATCCGTCAATCAATGCATTTCAGTTTTAACTGCTTTGTATAACGCACGTTCGCGGGCTCTCTCAAGTTCAGGGCTGGCCTTAAACACGACAAGGGGCTCTTTAACACGACACCCAACTATACAGTTCTCTGCATGTTTTAACACTTTAAAATGTAGCAAGTAATTGGATAATTACTCAATTACTACCCTAGCTAAAAGTGAAAGTGAGATATTTAAATTGGATTTAATGACTCAATAAATTATTTAATTAAAAGAGCATACAGCATTATAAAATAACCGCTGTAAAAATACATATGCTAAAAAGTAAAGTAACTATTTGCTACGCAATATAACTTTCGAATTATCTGTTACGCCAGCCCTATCTCGTAGGCACATAACTTTAAAAGGTATTGAAATGTCGTTATACTTTATGGCAGGATTTATATACCCAGATTACAGGGGTAGCACTCTCATTCCTTTAGGGTTCTGCGCTTTATGTGCGTCTCATTCATCTGGTTCATTTAAATGAGCTTACTCATAGGCATTGCAATTCAACTTATTAGACTCCGTTTAGATAGGTTCATGGCAGATGTAAGAACATGAATCATTGTGACACAGTTCTTAATTAGGCTTATTGTTGATCAAGGAATAAGGGTCAGTTACAATCTGAAACACTAGAGTCTTTGAATTCTTCTCCAAACTGCCAAACAACCCTGACGATCATTAAAAGTCGATAAACGAAACCTTTTACTGTAAGTTTTTATTTACAAAAAAATTGAACGTTTTTCGGTGAAGAAAGTTCCGAAAAGGATCTGTTGCGTGATAATCTTGCTATTTATCAATGTCTCCTTTACGTCCGTAGTAAACTTTATGGGAGCTCTGTGGCTCTATGGGTTATCTGTAGCGGACTTGATCATGATTTTGGGTAGTTTCCTTTTCAGAGTTCACGCTCAGAAGTAATCGGGACGAGCTGATAGTAGTGAGCTGTCTCGAGAATAGAGCCTTCTGCCCATCTACAATCGTGAAGACTTGACCGTAAAAATAACAATGAAGTCGCACGTTTAAATGCCATGAACGTACTGAATGTAGACAAAAGTTATTGTTCTGTCCTATCTAGGTTCACATGTGTTCCTAGAATAATCGAAATAAATCCTTTGTGAGTGGCGCGTTACTCATATCTTTTGACAGTTCGCATCATTTTCCACGACGCATTTTATAGAACTATGCTTTTGTAAGCGTTTGTGAGCCTTCACTGCATTTTATGCTTCACATAATTAAAGACCATTGACTCAGAATATCACATTAAACTGTATAAAGGCTTCTGCAGTAAGGGCGCGACGCGACATTTGTAGAACAATTTCGATAGAAATAGAAATTGTTCTACGAGAGTCGCGTCTCGTCTGTTTTTAGGCCTTAACCCTGCTGCAAAATTTAATTATCATAATAATGTCAAATTGTTTACTAATTAAGGCAAGTTTTCAATAAAATATGTATGTACCTATAAGCTTCAAATTAATGCAATTATTTATCCATTTACCTTAACCACAATCAACTCATTCGCTTAGCAAGCGTTGAACCTCTGAAGTAATTATATTATAATGAATATTATTTTGCCTCAACACTGAAAATCATAACATGATTTTATTTGACTCTAAAGTTTTTGAATCTCAAACTTCGTTGAGAAGTTTAGAACTTATAAATAATAGAATTATTATTTTGGCCTTCAGCACTTCGTGTAGAATTTGCATGATTAAGATCTGTGATTAAGATCGTTGTTTTTATAATCATGTCGTTTTCTAAGACAGCGTCACTGGTTGGCGCCTGCCGTCTGTACATCAGCGACATAATGCGTTTACTGTTAGGTATGAATCAATCACTGGATACTGAGCCATAACTTCATTGAAATAAGGTATTTATTATCCTGATTGGATGGAAAAGCGGTGAGTAATTGTGCTTAGTGGAGGATGTGCGCCAGACGTTACGTTGGTGCAGTGACGTGGTTGGCGGACATCCATTGTGCACTGGACCCTAATTAAAATAACATTTAACTGGAATAAGTTTTGCGATTACGGGGAAGAATCTTTACTGTCATACTACAAGAATTTGCAGTCAGGTAAATGGTACCTATAGGTAATAAAAGTACCCATGTAGTTGTTTAATAACCCACAATATCAGATACCGTAGCATAATCAATCTATAAGGTTCCCACTGCTGGGACACAGGCCTCCTCTCAGTGAGAGGGAGTCGGCCGTGATCAACTACGTGGGACCAGTGCGGATTGGTAGATTTCACATGTCTTCATATTTTTGGGTTGTACATGCGACAGTGATGATGATAGAATTTACACAAAGTTAAGCCCCTACCTGGGTACGAACCTACGACCTACAAACTCGTAAATTGCTGCCGTTACCACTGGGCCACCTCTCCTCTCATATAATATAATGGAAAAGATTTGAATGTCTTATAATGCAGAGGCAGCTGTCGCTCGTGACATGACATAAATCATGTGACTTATCCTCCTGCTCTTGACAGTGTAGGGAGTAAGGATCATTTGGCATGAAAGCTTTTAATTAAGCTTCATTGTTCTAACTAACTGCGTATCAAGTGTAACGTAATCTTACTGGGAATTGTCAAAGTTACACGTCACGATGACTTCTTTGATGATCCTTTGTAATGTTGTTAAGTATTAAGTGCTGCTTCCAATAAACTGTTACAACATATGGAAGTTCATCTTCAGCTGGAAATGTACACAGCTGGACACATAGGCCTCCTCAAGTACTGCCACTTTGACCGGTTCTGTGGATCTCACATCCAGCTGATTCCCGGCCTACATCAGGCCATCGGTTCTCTTTGTGGGATCCTTCTAACAATACGTGTTCCGGTACGCGCTCGTTACTTCAGAGCCTTTCGGCCCCATCGGCCATCTGTTCTGCAAGCAATGTGCCTCGCCCGCTGCCACTAAAGTTTGGCAATTCTTCGGGCTATTTTGGTTACCCCTCTCGATTGCTCTTTGTGTGACTTTCAGTTTTCTAATGAAAGTTAATAAGATTGTAGTATTTCTTATTAGAAATGTCCAGAAGTTCACTTTAACGTTAAAGCATGGGATAAAAACGTGCATAGGTACTTCATTTAAAAAAGGTCACAGGATTCATCTTACTTAACCCATTTATGCTCGCTGTCCTCATTTAAACAACATAATATCTTAAAGATCACTCTTCGTTTGTATAATCTCGTCAGTATACAAAATACGGTCCATACATTATTTTTTTTTACATAATTTGCATTCATACAAACCACACCAATGCAATGCAACAATTACGAAATAAAAATGTACCAAAAGAGTTATGGGAACAGTAAATAATGTTAAAGTGACCATATGGTGGGATTTTGTTGACAGAATTGCTGGCCACGACGGAATAATGTATTTATTGTGAGATTCGCAAACCCCATATTAAAGTATAGTATTAAAAATGTAGAAGATCATTCATTTTCACAATCGAATATTCGAAAGTATCGATACGTACGTGAGGCAACCCTCTACGATATGTGGGGAATAATAAATTGGGTTTGATATCGACACAATACTATCATTACATAATAGACGCATATAAGAGAAGCGAACGTCAAACACCTGTGTCATTAATTTATAATTGATATCATGACTTATATTATGAAGTGTAGCATAATTAATAAGGTATGTACGTATATCCTATTGTCCACACAATACCTGAAATGGAACCATTTGGATATCACCTACCTTTATAAAGAAGTCAGTTTCATACGTGCAGCATTTTGCCGCGTCAAGAACAGTGATTCAGCACAAACCATTATATTAAGTAAACATCTGTATATAGAACTTCCGTAATATTAGTGAACTTTAAAATCATTGACTAATCTGAATCATATTAATACTCGTGAATCCAAATTCAAATACCTACAATATGTAAAACGTAATATTAATTATGAAGTAATCACGCCGACGACGAGGGCATCATGGTGTTCCAAGAAATCAGTGCATTGGAGGAAAAAATACCCAATATAGTCGCAACATAAGCGCATTTTGAACAATGCCAATTTGAAATAATTTACATGAAGGGAAAATCATGATTTATATTTATTTATTTTATTATTTATGTACACACAGTAAAAAAACAGAGTGATAAGGCATATTAATACAATTGAGTACAAAGGTACTGCTTATTTCTTAAGAAATTTCTTCCAGCAGACCTGCGAAAGGAGAAATGTAAAAGAAATGTAGACAATAGTAAATTTTTTATAGGTTTAGGTGGCTACCTACTTACAAAGACAGGATTTTCGGATTGTTTTGGTAACTACGTACCTGTCATTGAAATGCATGATTTGTCCTATAACTTAAATGAATACACGTAAAGTTTATTTTTCCTACCCTAAAATGCAAATAAAAGGAGTTTTTTTTTTTTTGGATAAATATTAATTTGAAAAAGACATAATTTATAAAATTGTATAGATACTTCCATGTAATTAGGCACTAGCACACACTGAATATAAAAAAAAAACTTATATTGCTTTGTTTTTACAGAGACGTAACTACGTACTTCACCATTTTGTGTCATTCAAAAATGTTGATTTGTTTTAAGTAAATTAAGTGCTTTTTTGTTATACATTGTTATTCTTAACAACAAAATATAACACTTTCTTCTAGTACCTAATACACTCATCTTTTATGACGGGCACTAAAACCTCTATCCCTAAAATTACATGTAACTTTGAATTACGTTTATTATATTTCATGTCATATAAACGCATTAAAAATGATTTCATCTTTATTTTATCGTAAAAAGCACATTTGTTGCGTGTTTTATATGTAAGTCGTCTGTAGAATAATATGTGTATGTAACAAATATGTACTTACTTAAGACTACGTACTTACATTCTTTTAACAAAATTACAAAAGCTATATACATCATAGGTTAATAACTCTATTACCTACAGTAACTTATTACAGTCTTAAACACCATTGAAAATTAATGATCCTCAACACACTTTGGTACAATATGAATTTAATTGCTTTATCTAAATATTTGACGCTTCAACTCATTTGCCTGAATGAAATATAGACCCATCTTTCACAAATTGTTTAAGTTTAAAAGCATTACTCTTCAAGATTATGATCACGAATTAAAATTTGGCTAGGGCTTAAATTCTTAGCGCAAAGTGTAGTAAAAATTAATAATATTAATTAGTAAAGTTTGCGCAACATGACATAACTACAGATTAAGGCGTTATCCACATAACGCGACTGTATAAGCGTGGCGCCGCTTTTGTTCGGATTTTGTCAAAATCTGCATAATTAATTCATCAACACGCTACGTAACTTCACAGTGAATAAATTAATTAAGTCTTATTTGCGAGAAGATTCTGTCACCCTATTGTATCACATAATAAGAGCTAAGTTATAACATTGTTACCTAAGCTCCGTCACCGTTATGACGTTGACGATGGCACATATAAGGTTGTTATTCAACGATTTAATTTAATTTTGATAGTTTATTTTGATAATTATAATAGGCAACATGCAATATTTTTATTTTTGTTTTCACTTTAAAGAATTCCATGTAGAATAGACCACAAATATATAAAAAAATTAAAATATTGTAATTTATCGGAAAAAATGAGGTTTTAAATTGACAGTTTAAATTTTCCCGCGAAAACGGACCTTTAGTTCCGATGACGTCATTCTTGTCTGTCACTGGTTGTATTGGACCAACAAATTTGTTGGTCGGCTTTCATACTTTTGCATATTTTTTCGACTTTTGAGATAGTTTTTTTGGAAAAAATTAAAATGGACTATCCGTCAATATCAGGTGATCATAACAATACCACTAATAATCCAGCCAGTGAGTCCGTGTATACTTAAACAAAGTTTCCAAATAAATTGTTTTTGACTGGACCTTGAGACCCAAAACTGAGAAAAAGTTGGTTTCAAGCTGCGAAAAGAAATTTCAGTTTTCTCCAAACACCATTTCAATACTCAAAACTTTATTGCATTCCACAATACATCACATCATCATCATGCATCATTCATTCTTCATTGCATAGCTTTCTTTCCTTTTTGCATTATTCGATGCTGTGAACTGTGAAGATCACTTTGACGTAATAAGTCAGCGAATATACTTGTTATATGTTTAGTAAATCTGCTTGTACGTGAAAACACGTTAGTAACCTACCTAATACTTACAAACTTGTCTATAACATGTATTACATTTATAGTTGGAGAATGACGTCAAAAATTGGATTAAAGTTTAAAATGGGTGGAGGAAAACTTTTTCTGAAAAATAACTCTTAGTAAATTCCTGGAATCTGCTTTTATAAACCTACCTTCCATTTTTTACAATAAAAATGCAATTAATATTCCCATAAAATAATATTAACTTTTACATCCATAGCCTCAATAAGTTGTCATAACAGGAGTGAGGTGACGTCACTCTTGTTATAAACGCTGATTGGTGTTTTGAAATACGTTTTGTTTCAAGTCATTTTTAACTCGTAATTATTGTTAAAAATGAACATTATGTAACATAAAAACATTGCAGTGGCCCTTCTTTTATACTTTTTTAACATTTTAATCATAAAATTTTCATAAATATTATATTTGCATCTTCCCTATTGGTAGATGACAGGAGCAAGATTAGCAGAATTATGATTACGATTAATTACGTTATGATTAAAATAAAGCAAATGAAACATAATCCCAAAGTATGGATTTGACAACTTTTATGTAAGCTGATCTTACTTTATGTCTACAAAGAAAATTTTACCTACGTGTATTGTTTTTCTTTCTCTGATTATACACGTGTGTAGAAAAAAGAATAAGCACAGTACGTGCATCTCTTTTCTAATTTATTTGCCACGTGTACATATTTACTTTTTGTTTACAATATAATTGGAAATGCTTTGTAGTCTTACTTGTCATGATTACTTTTGTCGACTATGACTTTGCCATTGAATATTTTTGACGATAACATCTAAACAACAATTCTAAAGTCAGTGTGCCATATTACCTTTTACATAAGATATCATTTTCTAGGCTGATGGACACAGCTTTTCACATCAAACGAATGAAAATAGATTACTCTGTTCCCTGGGGTAGTCGGGTTCGGGATGTCGGGAAGATGTGGGATAGCGAAATCACAAGGCGCCGGGATGACGACTATAGTGAATCATGCGACCTCGTTAGCGACGCGACGCGCCGCACTCGTTGCGGCAAACTCAACCCTATCGTATCGATAACAATAACATCGATAGCTTGCACCGCACCACCGATGTTTATCTCGACAAAGCTGCAAAGTACGTTGCAATAAATTAGTGTCGTGGCGTGACTGCCATGTAAATTGAAATCTTAATGTTAGATTTACGATTCGTATAAACTGTACGCAATACCGTTATAAAAGTTAACGTTTTATGAAAAATGCATTCATAAAACGCTATACTTATCGTAAAGTTGCGCGTAAATAATTCTAGACGTTTACAATTTTCTTTTATAGTATATTTTTCTAATATTAATACATATCATAATATATGTACGTACCTAATAAAGTTCGCCTTTAATATGCGATGGGAGCTAAAAGTTATAAAATTATTTTTAATATACATCAACCATATAAGGTATCAAATAGAAGTTTATTAACTTTTTACACGATAGCATCGTACTATACGAAATTTATCAGACACCTTACAGCATAAAATGACACTGAACTTTCAAACTTTGTTAAAGTTTTCCGAACATTCTTCTTCTTAGCGTGTTAATGGCAAAAATAACACGAAAAATGTATGTTATTCCGAATATTAAATTGTGAACTTGATCTACAAGAAATAAAGTTAGTACTTACGTCGTTAGTGCCAGCGACTTTGCTTGACTTTTTTATGCTTACATTAAGTATCTTCATAGTTATCAGTTTCAACAAAGAAAAGGGCGTGATATCCACTATCAGCTTGTGTGTACCGTAAGAGGATAGATACCAGTGATACCGCAAGGTGGAAGAAACCTTACCGTAAAGTGATACCGGGAAATTACAGCCATCTATACACAGAAACAAATTGTATGTGCGTTTGTAATGTCAACATAACAGCTTTTTACTGAATGCACTTGAAAGTATATAACGTTACTTAAATAATAGAAAACTATTTTAGCTTGGTCCGGGTTATCTCCGAAAAGGCTTGTCCGATTTTGACGGGACTATCACTGGCATATCGCTGATGATATAAGAAGTAACTAACGCTACTTTTATTATAGAAAAAGTATTAGGGTTCCGCGCAAAAATATTAAAACCGATGATATCCAACTTCCACGTGAGGGAAGCCGCGGGCAGAATTTAGCGTCTACTAAAATTGAAACCATTGGTAATTCCAATACTAGCACTTGTCTTCAGTGTGTTCTCATTCCACACAGCACATTCCCTTCGTCTCTTATCATAACGACACGCGATAGTATCTGGCGACTAACTGCCTTTCTACCGGGATTCTAAGCGATACTAACATACTTAAGTAGGTATGTTGATACCGATAAAGTCACATGAAAAACTGTCTTGGAAGAGTTTTACTTCCATAATTTTCTCAACTTATATTTCCACAAAAATCTAATTTTTTTTTTTAATATATCTTTTTAAATCTTGTTTAATATAATGTGGTAATATGTAACCATTAAAGGGGTACTAAAAACTGTAATTAAACAATCTTTTAAAATTCTCTTAAAATTCCGTGAAAACCTAAAGTCATTTTGATTTATATTTCATTTTAAATGTTGTTTAATACAATAAAGTAGTGTATAAATGACTGTAATATGTTATTTCACTGGTCTACGTGTGTGGGCCCACCCAACAGTTTTGACAACACTGTCGGTGGGCGTCCAGCATATCAAATCTAAACCACATGTGAATACGTTTGCTATCTCGTACAAACTAAAGTAATAAGTAATAAATGCTATAATTGAATGGCTTAACTGCGTTGATAATGTTGCGTAATGGCTTGATCGACGTTTACACGGGTAGTTAATTATAAGATATCACGTCGTTACAGACGTTTCTTAAAGGAGTGGGTCAAGTGCCTGTTGCTCTATATTGTACTCTTGTACTGATTTATTATAGGCTTTACTCCTCTTCTTTAATGCCATAATTTACAAGGTATAAGCTTAGCAAGTTAGCAGCCTTATCTTTTTTCATCCCGAAAAAAGACGACAACGTACAAAGCTGTGATTATTAGCCTTACAGGATAAAAAACCGGCCAAGTGCGAGTCGGACTCGCGCACCGAGGGTTCCGTACAAACCTGCAGGTCATCATCATCATCATTCGTCATCATCGTTTATGAAATGAAATGTTTTTTTTTTAATTTTTATATTTGTGTTGACTGAATGAAAGGTAAATTGTGGTTTACGATTTATGACGTATTAAAAAAAAACTACTAACTAGATCTCGTTCAAACCAATTTTCGTTGGTAGTTTTCATGGTAATGTACATCATATATTTTTTTTAGTTTTATCATTCCCTTATTTTAGAAGTTACGGGGGGGGGGACACACATTTTACCACTTTGGAAGTGTCTCTCGCGCAAACTATTCAGTTTAGAAAAAAATGATATTAGAAACCTCAATTTCATTTTTGAAGACCTATCCATAGATACCCCACACGTAAGGGTTTGATGAATTTTTTTTTTTGTGTTTCAGTTCTATGTATGGGGAACCCCAAATATTATTGTTTTAAAAAAAAATGATATTAGAAACCTCAATATCATTTTTGAAGACCTATCCATAGATACCCCACACGTAAGGGTTTGATGAAAAAAAAAATTTTGAGTTTCAGTTCTATGTATGGGGAACCCCAAATATTATTGTTTTTTTTCTATTTTTGTGTGAAAATCTTAATGCGGTTCACTGAATACATCTACTTACCAAGTTTCAATAGCACAGCTCTTATAGTTTCGGAGAAAAGTGGCTGCGACATACTCGGACAGACAGACAGACAGACAGACAGACATGGCGAATCTATAAGGGTTCCGTTTTTTGCCATTTGGCAACGGAACCCTAAAAAGTTCCAAAGGCATCTCTATAAAGAGGATTTATTTAATTGGTTTAAAAATAAACATTTACTTTCATTTATTTTTATTTAACCCCCCCGGTAGAAAAGCAACCCAAAATTGGGAATGGTTATGTAAACATAATTTAACGTATAATATGAACAAGTCGCTCTCTTTTATCGTACGCAAAACCATAGAGATGGGATTTTCCAAATTTCCCGTGGGGACATAAAAAAGCGAGATAAAGAAAGCAGTTTTGAACACAAAAACGTCGTGAAACAGCTCGTAGTAAATAACATAACATAAATAAATAAATAAAATATACAATCTTGACACTTTTCCATCGAGGTGACATAGACGTGACTTTTAGAGGTTTGGCACTTCGACGTAATACGTATCAACTAAGGTACCATAATTTGGCACTAGCTGTTAACTTCGGTGGCTCAAGGTGTATTAAGTAAAGCAGGAGTAATAGGTACAGGGTGGCAAGAACATCGACGCGTAAAGTGTAACCATGATTTAGCACATGATTCTTGACCGCTTAGCATAGAAACTTTTCGGCAGCTAAGCAAAAAATCGGCTGTTTCATAGAAAAGTGTGATATTTATGTGGTCAAACTGTGGGAACAAAATGAAGCAAAAGCAATTTTTATTTTAAAATAATCGTTGTATAACTTCTACGTCCGAGATCAGAATCATGAACTGACTCCACGGTAACCGGTTGCACGTAGGAGTCCCAGCAACCCTGTATCATAGGCATTATTCACACACTGCACACCATATCGCAGTCATGGTATGCAAATAACAGTGTAAACATCATTATAACATCCTTAGATGAAAAATATGTACTTCAATAGTAAAAATATTTATTTATTTTCATTTTAAGTCACAAACACCAGTGTAGCCCTGGCTTTCAATGCTAGAAGTTCCTGCATCACAAGAGCCAGACGTCTTCTCCCCTTCCCCTCCTATTTTTATAATAATTAAATCCAAGACTTAGAGAAATACCTACCACAAAGAATAGGTCAAGAGGCCTCAAAAAATGTAGTAGCTACCAGCAACTAGTACCATATCGACGACGACGTCAATAAAACAAAGCTATTAAACGACTATAATAATTATACGAACTATAAAAACGTATCAACAGTAATTTATTAAATTGGTTACGAGGATTTACGGCCACTACAGCTGTACGATCATAAGCTGATCATGGACTATTATCGAAATTGATGCGGCACATGCCAATACGTTTAATGAAGTCACGAGTCCGAGTAAATCAATTTACGAAATGAAATCCTATGTACATAGTTCCAAATTTAAAAATTAAAACTTAAACTCCTGACTGGAAAATCACATTAAATTGAATATGGCGTTTGCGTGACTCTATAGGACAAAGTGATGGGCTTAATATGTTTTTATTCAACGATGCGGAACAGTAGTAAGCGATCAAAAATTTAAGGGTGAAGTGGCATACGACCATGACTATTTTTATTTCTTTTGTTTCAGATCGTGATTTTTCTGTAGTCGGGTATTAGTTTTTGTTTTTAACCGACTTCAAAAAAAGGAGGAGGTTATATGTTCGACTGTATGTATTTTTTTTTTTTTTTTTTTTTATGTATGTTCACCGATTTCTCCGCCAATTGTCAACCGATTTTGAAAATTCTTTTTTTATTCGTAAGGGTATACTCCTGAGGTGGTCCCATATTAATTTTGTGAAGATTTGATTTGAGGAACTCCTCAAAAACAAACAGTACACGTAATGTGATTTGGATATTGTACTAAAGATCAAAAATAATTGCTGGTTCTATCTATCCATCCGTGGTGAACTAATTATAGTCTTCGAAGATACCGCATGGAACTCCTCATCGGTGAACAGTACATATAGGAACTTACAGTGAAAGGTTAGAAGGTTAGGGGATAATTCTTTGCATATTATAGGCACGTTTAGACCGTTACTTGTATTCTTATATTCCGTTGAGCTGATGATGGAAGGTACAACTCCTTATCGATCAGGAGTTAGAAGATATCTTGTCCTAGATAGACATACTCGTTGACATCGAGAATTGATTCCTCAGCAGACACTAGAGTGGGCTCTTACCCACTCTACTGTCTGCTTAATAAAAAAAAAAGCAGCCTTAATCATTTTGGCCTGGCCATTTATTATATTTTTATACAAATTTACAATTGCCTTAATCGTTGCATTTCACGCAATGCTCTTTCGTCATGCGGTTTCTTGAGCAATTTGTTTGCAATACCATCCAGAGTCTTTACACGACTTAGCGCAACATAAACTTGGCCTTTAGCAAAATCCAGTAAGACCTATCGCATAAATATGCATTGTTTGTTTGGAATTAGTGCAGGGTGAATACCACAACTAAAAATTTAAAAATAAAAACTTGTACAAAAAAAAAAAACCACCGACTTCCTTGAAAACACTACAAAGTGAAAAATAACTTTAATTTCGGAAGTCGGTGGCAAAAAACAATAAATACAGATCCTAAGACACCGACTTCCGAAATTAAAGTTATTTTTCACTTTGTAGTGTTTTCAAGGAAGTCGGTGGTTTTTTTTTTTGTAAAAAAGTTTTTTAATTTTCTAACGTCATTCACGAAACCCTACCCATCAATCCAACACACCTTCATTGTACACAAAGGTGTTGCATTTGTATAAATCACACCAAACGTTACCTAATGCGTATCAGTGCAGTGACGATGACTGTACGAAATGTCAAATACGCATTCAATGCACGGCGGCTATTGGTCGATAGGTTTCCACATCAAGTCAGTGAACCACGTTAACCCGAATTGGGTGGCCGTCTGTGTGTATCGTCCAACATAATTAATCACGCTCATTGCCAACCAAGGGACGTTAATATGTCCAAGGACTACTCCAATTTATCACAATACCGTGACAAAGTCCACTGGACAATTAATAGTTAGGACTAAACTGCAGTTTGCCAACTTTACGGACGTCTGTCTCGACTGAGATAGTTGTAAGCCCTTTATTGATGACAATCTCTTCTGGTAATCGAACGTTTAAGTTGACAGCGAGTTTACTCATCGTGAGAAAGCTTTTTAACGTAACTTTTCAGTCTTATTAAAGCTTTTTATTTTATGATTTTTATTTTAAAACGTGGATAAAATTATTTATAAAAGGCGTTTTTTTAATAGACTTCAAAAAGGAGGACGTTCGCTATTGGTCTGTTTTTTTTTTTTCATGTATGTTCCGCGATATGTCCGGTATTGTGAATCGATTTCAAAAAATATTTTTGTAGATATGCCTCAGGGGTAGTTCCATATAAATTTTAATAACTTTGCATGGATAGTTTTTGCGGTATCTCGATAATTCGCTTTATGTATCATGATGACATTCTACTAATTCCTCTCACCGTATTATAGCAAGTAGTGGTATACGAATTTGCGTGGGGTAGGTACCAAAACTAAGAGGTGAAAAACAAGAACTTTTTCAAAAAAGTGACAACCTAGACAAATACTACAAAGTGAAAAATAATTTTAATTTCCGAATTCTGTGACAAAAAAAATTAATGAAATACCGGATCAAAGCTACCGGACTTTCGAAATCAAAAATATTTTCACTAATGTTTTTTTCGGAAGTCGGTACCTAGTGTGATTTTTGTTTTTTCTGGGCAAAGGCTTTTATTGGAAATTCAATAGATTGGCAGCATAAAGTCCGACATAAGCTACGATTCCTATATAAAATTCAACCGTTAATATTGTCTGATCGTCCGGGAGTAACCCCTCGCCGGCGACCGGTAAAATTAGTTCTACACAAATTGGCTTTCTTTGTTTTAATACTCATGAGAATCGATGAAGATGTGACTAAACACAACTAAAATGGAAAATTCGTCACTGCATTTGCGTACCGCACCTATTTGTTACGAAGCAAGATAGTTTTTTTTTTTTATTAATATTTAATAGCCTATTTACCCAAACACGAATGATTGACTATGACAATAATTTTGCTCATAAATACAATCTTCTATAAAACAAACAAAAGCTACCTAATGACCTTTCTCTGAACCCACTAACACGGTAAAAACGGTCAGGCAAAAAACAAACAACATCAACCAAAAAAGTAGCCTGACCAGCCCTAATTGCGAAACGAAAATTGCAAATTCAATAGCCAAGCAATCATTCTGCAGTTACTATAAATGCAGTACATCATGTCTCGGCATTTGTATTGCAGCAACTAAGTACAGAACATTGTAAGCACGTTGAACACCTGTGCGATGGAGTAAACTCTACAAGCCGGCCGTCGCTCGCCACTAATATCTCACCGTTCGAGGTGGTTGTCGGTTTCACAACGACCTTGCTATTGCCATTTCAGTTTGCCGACCTCGCGCCATATGATACACGAATTTGCAAACGGTCATTGACTCATAAGTTTGTATAATAAGATCGTGTGTAACAAGACGACGACCTAATTCGTTATTGGCGGACTTTTGATCTCCGCTGGATGCGAGATTGTCGTGATTATGCTCTGGGGACACTGAATGATGTGGGAAACATTATATCAGGAGAATTATGTGATATATATGTTATGATACATACAAACCATGCTGTCTGCAGTTTCGGTTTTTCAAATAGTAGTCATTTAGTCAAAAATGACTATCTCAATTCTCGCGTCAAGGGCCTTGCGGGATAATAAAAGTTGTCCCGAATGGCTCATTGAAGAACATGAAAAAGACCCATTTAAGAAAAAATATATTTAAATAAAAGTTTCAGCAAATGTAGAACTTAGTTATCTTTAGCTATAATTTTCTTGAAAATACCTGTTTCAAAAACGTATTTCTGTGAATTGCTCAAACGAACAATGGAATAAAGTTTGGCAACTTCTTTATGACGCATAAAGAATGTGGGAGATACGGTATAGCGTACATAGCCTTCAGTTAACCGTAAGATTAATAAAAAAATATTTTGAGAAAGCTATAGTGAAGTGTTTGTTTTGATTCGCGGATGATTCATTCACGCTTATTGCTCTCAGTGTAACGAGAGAAGCGTATGCGCACTGCATGCTCCAGACTTTAGTTCAATGACTGACGCGACGTGCGATCATTAAATAGACACAATATAGCCTGCCAAGAATGCTGTTATAATAACAACGATACTATCCGTTAAACTTCAATGCAATCGTAAATTGTTCACAAAACTGACTAACGTCTAAACGATATCTTCTGACGAGTGACACTAATAATTACAGTTTTTTACGTTCCAATGACCCTCCCTAATGTTTTTGTTAGTTTCTGAGTAAAATAAAAATATTTCGGTAACTATACGTTTACGATGCACTTTATCGTTGTTGTTAGAACCGTGCATATCGCGTGTAATTGTCTACGTGAAGTAAAGCATGCACTTAAACGTAGCAGGCTTAGGGTTGACTGACAGAAAATATTTCACAATATTTGAAAAATTGTACGTATTTTCGGTTCGACGTCGTAAAAGCTCTGGTGAGTCCTTGCCCTTTAATATAACAAAGGGTGATGGTTGCGGCCTAATATAAGCCAACTTGCAATAAAACGAAGCTTTTAATGGCTTGGATTTTCTCTGAAACAATTTAATAGTTATCTCGAGGAAACTTTTCAACTACATCCAGCTTCATTGTTGGGATACAGCATTAGTCTTCTGCGAATATATGTATCACAATGTAAACAAGCAATTAGATCATGGCTTTTTTCTTCACCATCTCCACGGTGGCTGTCAGCCCTGCCGGTCGTGCTTCATTCCCGCGGCTGCCGGCGCCCTATTTGGCGTCTCCCGATAAAGTGAAGCACCGGTGTGACGTGTTCGACTTCCAATCCTGTCGTAGCGCGTGACTTGCTACAGTTGCTACACTCTCCACTCTCCTACATTTGGAATTTTTCCACTACCCTAATAAGGAGTCCATATACTTATCTATAGAATTGTTCGTTTACATGTCTTTCTTCGGCACTTTTGTGTTTCTATCAAGTGTCTTTGGGTAAGGTGTTAGCGTTTGTAAGGCATCTCCTTAATAGCTTCAACTATACCGTTTGTTTATCCTTAACGCGTAAGCAAATTGAGTGGATTGATCGCTTGTTGAAATATCTTTTTGGTTGCGTGGAGTTCATTGTAAGTATGTGTTATTAAGACCTAAAGGAAGGCATGACTTATTTCGCACAACGCCAACAACTTTTAATACCAACTTTGTGCGAAAACTCATTGACATTTCGTTTTAAAACCAAAGTTCGTTGTAACGTCAACAAAGCCGTTTGCGAACTTTTGCAGCTTTAAGCTTATTTCGAAATTAATGTTAATTAAGAGGCCCTTAAGTTTCGCCATATTCTGTTAAATATTTTAGCGCCCACTTACATGGGAGGCTCCTTCGCGAGGGCTCATGTAACTTCTGTTTTAGTATTCATTAGTTTAAATTTAGCTTACATTTGCACTTCGGACCGTTACGTAACTTTAACGTCATGCATAAATCTACCTTTCTCGGAATCAACTTCAATCTAACTGAACTTATTTTAATTTTACACAAAGCAATTTCGTACTAAGAGAAGCGTAGAAATCTCTGGCAAATAATGTTCTTTTATAAATCGTAAATAATGTTTAAATATGGATTGCTTCAGGCCAGACATAACATGAGCTAATGAGGTTTTAATAAACTCTTTGTGTAAGTTGTCCAGTAAGTTACCATAAGAGTAAAAGCGAGCTTGCATTATACGCAGCTGTCCGTTGAATCACCGCGCTGCTAGTTGTTAGTACCGGGTTCAATCATAACGCGTATGTGGATAATAACGTTTATTATAATATTTATAAGATCAAGGAGTGTAGAAATGAAGTTATGTAGGAAGTGAAATCATGCGTGTGTTTTCATCAAATCAATTAGGCATGTAATCTGCAGCCGTTTTGATATATTTGGAATATAATGTTGTACCTAAAAGGAGGAATTATCCTAAAATGTGCATCGTATTGTGTCGTTATACTGTATTTACTACAGTGTTGATGCAGTTTATATGATCGAAGCTAACACTGTACTTTTCTCCATTGAAATAAGGGTTACTTTGGCTGGTAATCTTGGATGCCGCCCTACCCTTATAGGTCTTGATTAATAATGTCATAAAATAACGTTTTTTACGGCCTCCTATACCTATAAACAAGTACATATTCACCGGCACATTCACGAAGATAATATTATATCAATTTCATAAATGTAACATAAATGTAGTAGTAAAACTCCGAACGTTTCTTCAGGAACTCGTAAAAGCAGTAAAAAGTGTCCATATAATGTTGGGCAATATCGCAAGTTTATAGCACGGGCAGCCGATATTAGTATTTACTTTGTGCCAATAACTGAAACTTGGTGGAGTTCACCCGTGGGCTATTTGGCCGCTATCAGCTTAGCCAGGGATTTTCACCTTGATATTGCTGAGAAACTTTCAACCTCACTGTTTACAAAAACAAACCACATTTACATAACTAATCTTGGTATACAACTCTCTTGAAAAGCTCTCTTGCGAATGTTTGGATAATATACACATTCGCAAACAAGTATTGTGATTTTGAGTATAATGCGAGTTTTTGAAGTCTTGAATTTAATTAAATAACAACAAAAGATATTTGAGAAGTCAACTGTTGTCAAGATTTCACTCGAAACTTGTTTAAGAGTAAATGCATTTAGCCCAAAGCTGCGACATTCAAGCCAGATTCATGTTTACGTCAGAGGTCAGTTTCCTTTACGGTGCCTTACCCACTTGTGACTAATGGCACTCGATAGCATCAATTGCAGCACTCACCAATCACACGTCACGCCATTTCTGGTTGTTCTCACGCACCTAACAAATTGCATGCGCAAGAGCATCCGTGGCTCAACGGGTTTATTCAAACGGCGTATGGCCGACGTCTCACGAGTACTCACGAGTGCATTAAACATTGTGCTGTCGCATGTCGCCCCCATTTACGACTTAACGCACCAAACGAAGCTATAAAATGTTATGAACTTTGTTAATTAAAAATTGCATTTTGATTAGACTTTATTTTTCTCATTCATCAAGGAATTCAGAGGTTCATTCAATTAGTTTAAATTAACTATAGGTAAATGAAAATATTCAAAGATGAAACATAAATTACTTTCATCAATTTATCTTAGCACAAAAGTAGGATAGTTGGTAAAGTTTTAGCAGACAGTTTTCAGAAGAGGAAGACAAGTAACGATCCCAGTTAGCTTTTAGTTGGAGCGCTTTAAGTGAATGGCTGTATAAAGCCCTTCTAGAAAGTTTACTTACGAAGGCACACTACTTGCGGATTACTTACTTTCATTCAAGTGTCTTCGTTTCTAACTAATAATGGTTACTTTTAATTAGCTGTATCAAAAATGGTTCTAGTTTGAATTAACCTTACCTATACAGCTAATTAAAACTATAAGTAGATACATAGCATCATTATAGAAACATTACATTTCTTCTTATTAGAAAAATTTGATACATGCTTTGAATAAAATCAGAAGGAGAATTTTATTGTGAATAATCTAGTATTTCATCTGGATTTTAGAATCAGTATTCAACATGTGTCTTGTATTTATGAAAATAATTAGGTCACGTTTAGTTTTCGTAGTTTTATTTGATCAGCATCACCACGCAAGCATTGTAATTATGTAAGTTTCATTATTTACAAAATGCATGATACCTTAAAATTAATAAAATAATCGAAAGTTATTCGATTTGTTTTATTACCAACACGATATTATCAGTTTATAAAAGTATCATTTTTATGAACTGCATAACGATGCGCTTAAAAACCGATGTAACTGAATAGCGATGATTCTCAGCAGTACGCGTCAAGTTACTTAAGAATGCCTGTCAGTCACAGTTCGATGGAAACGCGATTGTAATCTGATTCCAATTGGGACCCTTCTCGCGAATTGTCGTTACTTGTACCTCGCACATCATGCTTTCTCACATGGTCGTGCTTTTTGCAAACACACCGATATTATAACTTTACAAGAAGTATTGCAGAAAAAAAATCTAATACTAAGAGTGTCAGATAAAAAAAAACCATTGGTGTTAGCAGCTTTTGATATGACGAGGCTTAATGCAATCTCATTTGTTACTGAAGTATTTTTAGTAGCAGTCCAAACGGTAATTCCGTAACACAATACCAATACGAATAGCTTTCGTTGCGCTGTTATGCAGACACATTTTTGGAACATAATTATGAAGGAATGGATTAGCAATATCTTTCCAAATGATTCAGACTGTGACTGACAGTGTGTTACGCTACTAGGGTGAATTTGAGAACAGGTAATAACTACAGGTACCTACAGAATACTAATATCAAGCTGTACTTGATCGCTTCCATATCCAAGCAAAGAATTGGTTATTTAATATTTCCGGTGCACAAAATTTTACTTTATAACAACATGCACGAAGCGCAGAGCTTTCCGTTACCTTATGATAATGAAGATCCCTCAAAAGACAGTCTGTTGGCTACAAGCCAAACATCAGGTGTGAACAAAGCAAATCTCGAAACACATCCCAGAAATGTCCTGAGTGTTAACATACCGGAAAATCAAAAGAAAACATTATTATTAATTTAAAAAGACATGGCGGGTGTTTTAATACTTCCATTAAAGTGGTATTTGTAAAGCATTTTAGCTGGAAATGTGGTTTAAAGTATATTTAAAGGACATGACATTGATCTGGTTTAAGTGCCAACAAAAGTTCATTGCCAGCCAGTCGAAAGGTAAAAAAATAAAGATATTTACTTTAATAGGTAGGTGAAGGCGTATGTGTCGTACCCAAAAAAGTATCACTTAACACGTAACCACGCATGCATATAAAAATACAGTATGCTTTATTTTTTGTATGAATCAAGTTTTAGGCCAGTTTGTAAATCTGAATATACACGAACCTAAGAATCAGCCTGTATCAGTGATATCTAAATTATTTATAAAAGCTCAGCTGTAAAAGTTTGGGCGGCTCGTCTAGACTTCAGTTAGCGCACCCTTTATATTTATATTGAATAATGTATAGAGGTTAGGACATACAGAAAAATTGAAAATATTTTTCGTAATCCTCTCTACCAAAACCAATTGGCTTATTTTTGTTAAAAAAGTTGAATACAATTTTTTTTTTTTTTGAATTTAGAGAATTTGCATTTAAAGTAGTTACTATAATATTATTGTTTTCAATTGTTTTGCTATAAGTATCTCCATTATTTACCTTGTATCCAAGTATGAAATTAATGTTAGTACCTACGCCTACGGCCTCCTCTGCTCGATGCAAATAACAATGATAATAAAGTTACCGTCATCTACCTACCTTATTTATCACTGATTGGATTATAAATAATTAAATCAGAAAACATTGCAAGTTCCTAATTGCCATCAATAAGAATTATATTCATTCTTGCTGGTTGGTTTTTTCTATAATTTCAATTGAACTGTAATCAATGTATGAATGGACAATCTAGGCACCAATCACAAAGAACATACAATTCATGGAACATACATGTATCTAACTAGATATGATGTACGAAGAACAGCAATTTAAAGTTTACAATAGTAGTGCGGAACTACGCAATTACAGATTGTTAACATCGCCTACGGGCAACAGAATATCCCATGACTAGTTTGTACCTGCGGGGTAGATACGAGAATAGCCCCTATTATCTCCCTACGATATTTCTCTTTTATATCAATACCTTTGATGACAAACAATGTTGTGTTTTGAAAATAGAATCTGAAAACTGCCTGAGGATTTAGAAATAAGGACCGACAACAGATGATATAAATTGATTTAATGTTGTTAGCGACATTTTCACTCACGTGAAGCCGTCTTTTGTTTTGTGAATTGTGACAGCACAATTAATAAAGTTTCCACTAGCTGTACAAAGGTAACCACACCTCTACATAATGAGTAAGTTCGTCTACTGTAATAAAATAGTCATAAAACTAACATGGTATGACCGCCATAACAGTCTGTCGTACCATCTTCAAGAGAGAGTGATACCACGAACTGTTTATTGAATAATTTATTAACAATAAAAGTTAAACAGTTAACCGTGACGTTTTGTAAACGTCTTCATTGTTTTGCGAATATAAATAAAGTTGAACTTTAAAAGGACGACTGACTGACTGACCATGTCATGTCAATGCCCTAAACACCTGTCTGAAGTTTATGTCTCTTTTGAAAGGAAACAACCGAGATTTTTGTGAATTATATGAAGTCGTTGACATTGTCCAATCAAATTATATGAAACCCTCATACGTCATTCTTATTATACATAATTTCGAATTTATACCAAAAAATGTTACCAATTCAGTGTTACCATGATGCGTAATTACTAATCATTACATTATCAGTCCATACAAAGCAAACAAGAAAATGCATTTCACGTAATAGAAATATTAATCATAATAATAACATAGTTTCCAAACATAACGCCATGCGTCATCAATTTATCATACCCTAACCATAATCAGTCGTAACGACAACAGGAAAATAAATATCTTATTTTTGATATGAATGGATTTGATGCACAAAAGCCGGAACAGACATTAAAGAAACAACTCACCACCATTGTTTCACACATAATTCCATTCAATTTCATGTGTCACTGACGCTATTTGAATTTCAAATTCATCCCTCATTGTCCCCTAAACTCGAATTAGTATTTTGATTCGAGTTACCCCGTGACACGTCATGAAACCAGCACATTATGTGACGCCAATGAATACGACGAACGACGAATTCAATGTGATTGGATGCATTAAATGTACGGGTTATTGCATCCGTCCATTCGTCGCGACTAAATCGTCAACTTTTTAAATGACGTATCACCACATTCAAAGAAATAATTACTAAAGAATGACCACGTGCTTTCAACGCACTTAAGTTAAAACATGTATTGTTCTTTGAAATCGATTTTTAAATAAATTGAAAGAGCTTTAATTTCGACTCATACTTTTATAAAGTACATCCACAGGCTGCTTTCGAGCCGAAAAGATTTTTCAAGGATTTCACGCCTGTCATAAATTTGTGCACTTTACTGTCCTCTACATTCATAAAATTATGCACAAATGGTCACCGATCTGAACCAAAATGAGCTCAACGTTGCACGCAAATGCAATTTAGGAACAATGTAAACTCATGCATTCGGTCAGCTATGCATTCCACGTTCCCAACTTTTCACCGCGTTAAAAGATGAAATTGAAAATGTCCTAGGCCCTAAGGTGTCGCTTGCGTGTCTACTCTGATCTGATTAATAGGCTATTATAAATACAATTACATTTTTTCTTTACTTTCTTTTCACTTCGTCTTCAATAAAACAAGTTGTTGAAAAACAAACATTCATTGTGTTAATAACGTCGCTACTAATATTAGCAGTCCATAACGCACAAACATTTCCCCGCAGGGCGGGCTGCAATAAAATACAGTTCAATTTTACTCCACACTCCCTTCTGGGAAACGCCACGTTTTACGTTAGCAGGAAACGACCATCGATGCCAACAAAATAAGCAACTTATTTAATTCGGCAGTTAATAACGCAATGTTATCTGCACATTAAGCATTTCGGTGAAAATGAATAATTTGTGATGAAAAATGTATTGCCTGGAGCTTTTTATTATCTTTCAGATATAGCTACATTATAAATAATACCAAGATGCCGTGAATATTGTTTTGGAAGGGAACTATAAAACGCAGTATCTATTTTACTAGACTATCTCCATCCCAGCTCTCTTGATACGAGCAAGATTTCCCAGATTTCCAACTATATTATAATCTACCTAACAATTTAGCACAAAGGTGAACACACGCATTAAATAGATAGGTATAGCTACATAAGTACCTAGTTTATTACAACATGCATGTATATTTATGTATAGCGCTCTATAAAGACGCGTGCATCGCTCTATTGTTGGAACTAGGAAGCGCTTTTAACTAAAATAACACATGAAGGACTCCCACGCTAGCGACAAATTGTTATCATTATTATCTAGCGAGCAGATGTTTGCCGATAAACGTGAAGCGAGTCTGTACGAAGTATACGTACGAAGTCAACTTGAACGGACGTCCATTCAAGAATGTGTAGTTACATTTGCATTCATTCATCTCTGAACAAATTCCTACGCACGACGTAAATCGCAATCCGCGCTATGAATATTTATGTTCCAGCACCTTAGTGCGTTCTGCACTGTGTGAGGTATTGTGATGAAGCTTAGGTATTCGTATCTATTATGAAGAATATTCCGTTCTTTGCATAAATCTTTAAGACTTTAACGTCATAAACATGTTCGCATTTACTCAAACTCACCTAAGTTTGAAATCAATTTTCGTCCCCTTAAAACTTTAATTTACGAGCAGACAGACTCTGCATAAATTAAAACTAAAATACAAAACGGTAGTGGTGCGAGTAATTTATAATCATATCTAGTGGGGGACGCAGCTGAAGTGACAGCGGGTGTCAATCAATGGAGTGCAATATGCGACGAGCCCGAGCCCCAGACTGTCAGGGCGCAGTCACCCTCGCACCGCAGTTGATTAGCTCGCGATGACAACCACACACGATGCATTCTATAATCTATGGCCACTATGGCGCTGCGCCCGTTGTCTATGGTGCGCGATGATGGCCGCATGGTAATCACTATGGTAATTACCCCCGTATAATTTAATGGATATTGATGAAGTTTGAATTTATATTTTAATGAAGCTCATATTTTGCGGTGGCGTGGCGACATAATAACATCGACGTATGATTATTAGGTAGGTACATAATTTTATAGTGAAATTTCATGCATTTATGCATGTTGGAATATATGTATGACCTTTCTATTATAAATCACCATGGGTCGTAGGTTCGAACTTAGGCAGGCGCTTTACATTGTATCAATTATTTCATCACCACTTCTCTCAAAGCGGTGAAGTAAATCATCGTGAGGAAACAGCCACGTCTTAGAACCAAAATTTCGAGGACATATGACATCTACCAACTGCACTGGGCCTGGGCCCGGATGATAGATTACGGCTCGCTCCTTCTCTCAGAGAAGGCCTTTGTCCCAGTAAAAGGAAAATTATAGGTTGAATATGCATTTATTGCTCGTGCATCCGTGAGTACAAACATAATGTTGATGATAATGTTGCTAGTAATATGATAAGTATTTTGTTTAATTAGTAAGATACTATGTATAACATATAATTGTACTCCTGTTTTTTATCCCGAAATAAAGTAAAATAACGAAGATTTTAAGAAAAACTCCCATTACATATTAATGTAAAATCCCTAAACTCTCTTCTCCTTATGGCAGATAGTAACAACACGGATCAAAAGACGGCCCAACATAACGACACACATTATTCTAATCGACCTAAATAAAGATTTTTGACTTGTTTCCGCAACACTGAAGAAACTGGCACAGGTTGATGGCAGAGATTTGTTAATTAATTAGGGGACAAAATAGGCGTCGTCACGCGACGCACTTAGTGATTCAGGGTACTTAACTTACCTACCGTGTCCTACATTGAGGAATCTTCGGACCCCTACTTAGGGGTACCACGTACCACTACTTTGATGACAGAGGTACTCGTCTACGTTAAACATGCGATATAGTAATTAAGTACTACCGTTAATTATAATGTTTTAATCTTTGTTATTATAAATAGTTACGAGTATTTACAAAATTGGGTCGTATTTAATAACTAGCACTACACCCGCGACTTTGTCCGCGCGAAATTTATTGCTCATATTACTTCGGATTAATGTAGCTTTCCACAGGTGAAAGAATTTTTAAAATCACTTAAGAAGTTTTTGAATTAATCCTTTACAAACTATAAAATCTTTCCTCTTTATAATATTAGTGTATAAAAGCAATGATAATCGCATATTTAATTAATTAGATTTAACGCTTGTGTTATTTAAGGGAATAATTATGAATGTACAACATACTTGGCTTTAGGTACCTATACCTATATTTCAAAAAAAAAAAATTTAAAATGTACCTAGAACCTAATATGGTGCGGTTTTGTAATAATGACGTGAAACTTTTTACCTATGTACGAGTAATGCACGTCAGTGTGTCATACATTGTTACCTAATTGGGGCATTTTGACAGGCAAATTGAGCATCCATTTATATCTACCTACTGCATTTTACCTCAAAAATCGTGCGGGTAGTCATGTAGACATATTAGTGCTTCAATAAATTAATTTCTTTAAATTTTGACCGAAGAAGTAACATAATAAAATAATTCTCTTTAAGCAGCTACAAAAATTCCATCGCACCAAAGTTAGGCGTACAGTTCCCAGAATATTTGCCTTTAATCTGTGTGCCATATATTTAGTTTAACCGATATCCTTCCTTATCCTGTCAGCTGATGCTGAGAAGTATCATTTGAGAATGCAATAAAAACTGCAGGAACTACTAATTATGTTGGTTTACTTACAAGCTGGAACCAAGTTTCATGGTTTTCATCTCATCGTTATTAATAATTAACTTAAACAAAACCCTAGATTGATAAACACAAAGGTGAAGGGCGTGGATAGTTAAAAATACTTAATTAAAAATTGGATTTTATCCCGTTGACCTGTGTCAACTACGGCCTGAATTCAGAAACAACGTAGAAATCAATAACCTCGGCTTGCTACAGGAAAACATAATGTTTTTATTTGTGTTGATGGCAATTTTCGATAACAACTATGGACAAAACTCATTTCGATAAAAAAAAAACTTAAGACTGAGCTTTTTTCCGCTATGGCGTTTTACTAATTTCTGATCGTTTCGAATAGCAACAATATTAACCTACTTAATGGTTAAAATATTTGCATTGTTTTATGGGTGTCTTATGGCCATCGATGTCTACGTCATCGGGGACTAGGGGTGTACCTGCTGACCTGACACAGAAACGTGTAAATTATTGTGGCTGTCCATCTGATTTACGTGTTGCACTCTAGAAATTAAGGAAGTTGGAGCCACTTAAATTACGTTATAGGTACTACGATTGTTGTTTACTTTAGTGATAAAATAATTATTACAATATTAAGTAATACACAACTAAATTATACGAAGTTAGAGTTTTAATCAAACAGTACTTCATACTTTACTGAATCTTTCATGAAAAAACTTGTTGAAAATTTAAACCTCTATTAAAACACAACTGGTAAACATATTACACACGCACGTCTGCACACAATATTCCTAGACAGATCATGTTATATTTAAAAACCTTTCAGCTACCTACAGACGTTACTTTGATAAACAGTAGTCATAGTAGATAATACAGCCTTTCTATCTCCGAACATAAAAGGTACGATTGCCTTAATCTGAGTCAAATTGTTCAACTTGAAAGCAAGTTACTTAAGGTCCTTTTCAAACACAGGTATATGTAAATAAACAGAGTCCCACAGAAGCGTTTAGGAGCTAACTTAGATAAGTTAAGGGAGTGAATAATAGACGGCAGATTGCTTTACAAAGTCTTTATTGTTAGTCGTAAAGTCGGGGGCATCCGCGGTTAAAACAAACTTTGCGCACACCGCAAGCTGCGGACAAGAAGCCACGGTATTCTACTACTTATACACAATATTAGTTTGTTAGTTTACGAATATGTATTGGGAACTTCCTATTCAGAAACTTTGTAAGGAAAAGTTATTTATGTATATACTTAGTACCTACATGTCTTGCTAAGTCTTTATTCCATGGGCGATATCAAAAGATCTTTATGAACCCTCAAAT
Source organism: Aporophyla nigra (assembly GCA_947507805.1). NCBI lineage: Eukaryota > Metazoa > Arthropoda > Insecta > Lepidoptera > Noctuidae > Aporophyla > Aporophyla nigra. Next base: position 8,897,403 of record OX382305.1, read on the forward strand.
TGAAGCACTTCCAGACGTGCGTGTCCAGCACACCTGAAAATGAACACTACATCAGCGAGTGTCATGATGATAATGGATTGAGTCATTTCAGAGATAATCAGGCGTAGCAGACGAACTGACAGTTTGACGTTATCTTCAACGGTCTCACTACAAAACTTTGAATGTCAACCTCATATCCCTAAAAAATATACAAAGACAGTCAAAAGGGAAGTCTCCGAAAAAATACAAAGGGATTCGTTTAACCACCATTGTGAAGCCACGAGTGTGGTTTTAATTAAAAGTAAAAAAGAGGATGTTTGAGGAAGAAAATAAAGTTGGTTTAGGATTAATGAGGGTGTTTAAAAATGTAGATCACAAACTTTATATTCCGGGCCCGTTTGCTAAGTAATAATAGCTGAGGACCTCGTTACTAATTGCCGAAATAAAGCGGCTACGTTTCATTTACATTAATTCATAACGAAACGACGTAGGATACTTGAATAACATGTTACTAGTTTATGAACTGTTACGATTGTTACTACATCAACTATCGGAACAGCTGTGGTTGGTACGATGCCATTATTTCCTGCTGAAGGATTGCTCTGTAGACCTTCGGCATTGTACGTGATTAAGAGTTAAATATTCACCGCTTTTGCCAGATTGATTGAGGAATCGAGGGGCGTGCATTCAATACTGAATCAATCATCTGGAACATAAAGGAACTCTCTTAGCATATTTAAAACTGTCCGAACAGTGTTATGATATGTGTACTCATTGTTTAGTTAGATAATGTAACTAAATCGGCTCATAATCCATAACTCTTATCGATTTGGATATTTTTGCACTTACGCATTGGAAGTTAAAAAAGATGGCGGTTGAACTTCTCAAATAGCTATCTTACAACAATTATTCCTAACTACGTACGAGTTTTTTTTTTTTATATTGTATAATCAACGCATGAATTATATATCTAAGTACAAACTATTATTTCGCGGACATTGGTGTGGGTTACACGTTTACCTACTCTATAACTTACTCTGTCACACTTAAATTGTAATGTGTAACTGTTTTATGTCCAAATAAAGTAAAATAAAATAAAATAAACTCTCCTTATACGCTACCCACCGGAAAAGGGTGTCGTACTCTACGGCAAATAATTACAATTACATGTCCAGTTTGTAGGACAAGTTTAAGAGATAAATGTAGGACCTTTCGTCCGGCAGGGGGCGCTAATGGAGGCTTAATATCAGCTGTACTTTGGGGTTTCGCAATTCGTAAAGTAAAAGGAATCCTTAATGCGCTAAGTACACTGTAAATCCGTTTAGCCGTCTCGTGTATTTCACGTGAATATTATAATATGATAGGTTAGGTAGATACCTACTCATGTGTACGAATGTTATGTAACTATGTTTGTTAACCGACTTAAAAAAAGGAGAAGGTTCTCAATTCGACTGTATTTTTTTTAAATTTCTGTATTAACGTCAGAAATAAAAAGGGGGTTTTACATAATATATGTTTGTGTTTTACCTAATCAGTTAAAGCTTTCCGATTAATAGTTCACCGTTGCGTCCGTGTAGGTACCAAGGTACCTAATTCGGGAGGCCCCTTTACAGTCTTCCCAGAGATGTGCCCTAACAGACGTTGCACAGAGTGGGTTCTGAATTGGTCTTTCAAGTGCACATAGTGACCACCGGGGTGGTATTAGTGAGGTTCAAATCCCACGCTCCCTGGTCTTATCCTCAAAGCCCTGGCGCCTGTTAAAGGTTTTCCCCCGAAAACAAAAAAAAGGTACATAAATAAACAACGAAATATTTAACTACCAAGTTTAAAGTCAACCTTAAAGTGGATATTACCATAATACTCGTACTAAAGGAGGAAAACTAAACGCATGACCTTACTTTAAATTACTAATAAAACAAATCACATCACACAAACACAATACATTTAAATGTATTTAATTCAGCTTTTAATTGTCAATATTGCGTTACATTGTATTTATGATTCAGATTTAGTACGAGTAGGTATATTCGTAGACAGTAGGTAAATAAACTCACGAATCACACATACGATACGAGTCAACCATACTATAAAACATGGCACCTAATAGAACTACACCTCTACCGAGCCTTTTTGAAATATTAAAAGTACACGCAGTGGAGTACGGTACCGTAAAACGGGGCTACTTTGAACAGGTTTTGGAGGTTTTTGGATTATAACTTTTTTTTTACGGCTCGAATTTCACTTTTTTTTACGCCAACAGAACAATGTGTCCTTTGGTTATCAGATCTATGGCAAATTTAAAACCTACCACCCCCCTAACTCTCTATTTTTTTAAATTTATTAAATGTAAAGTAACCCCAGAAGTGGGGTTCTTTGACAAAGCATCGAAATGCAACTGATATCAAAGATAGTATAAGCATGGGTTACTTTGACATCATTTTGACCAAAAAAACTATTATTTTATTGAAAACTATGGATTTAAATGAAAACAATGACAACAAACTATGACGCGTTCCCCACACCCCGCGCCTCGCGCAATATTACTCGAGGTCACGCACACTTGCTGAGCACACGTGAAAACCGATTTTGGCGCTCTGTCAAAGTAGCCCCAAAATCTGTCAAAGTAACCCTGGAAGTCAAAGTAGCCCCGTTTTGCGGTACCTACTGTTTACTAAGTGATTATTCTTACTTAGAACTTTGATCGCCTGTTTGGTCTACTGGTCGCAAGTGCTACTGCTGAACATTAGGTCCTGGGTTCGATTCCCAGGTCGGGCAAAGTGTTATTGAGTTTCCTATCTGGAATTTCTGAGTAGCAGCCCGGAGCCTGGATTTGTGCCCGGTTGATACGGCATTAGCCGGCCCTCTATTAAATGAGACTTTACATAACTGACATAATGTGAGTGTTTACACATCTGCCCAATCTTTCGGGAAACAAGGCGTGATGTTATATATTCTTAAGAAAACACTAAGCCCACGTTCGAAAGGACATAAAAATATTGTCGCAGGAAAATCGCGTAATAGATTTTTAACCCTCTGCTAGTGGCCGATATTTGAAAATACAAGTGTGTTTAAACGGCGTGCTGGGATGCACTCTGTTCGATTCTCAACGGTCGGCTCAACACCGAGAGTTGAAAATCCAGTGTGTTTAGAAAATACCTGTTTATCTGTAAACTATCGTAAGACATGTAGGTACTTACCTAATTATTCACTTTTAATACATACTAATGTTTTATTATAATTTATTTCCAGAGGGGTTACCTGGAGACGTTTGGATACCTGAAGAAGGGCAGGCCGGAGGTGGGCAACCTGCAGCTCATGGACAGCGAACAGGAATATGAAGACGACTTCAGGATCGCCATCAGGACGTTACAAGTAAGAATATTGTCCATACAATATTATAGAATTAAAGACAATGACGGACTCATTGATCAATCGTCAGTTAAGTTTTCTATACCTACCTAATAATTACGGCGTCTTTCATATTATCTGTACCAAAGCGGTCAAACAACGTTATTAAATCCTGAGATAAAAGTAATCTGGTGATTGAACAGTCGGGCCTTTGTAAGGTATACAGGAAGTTGTGTTAAGTTCTTGTGAAGATTCTATTATTGGCCAATCTCAAACTTGCACCACAAAACAAAATAACACTCATCATCATCATTTCAGCCGTAAGACGTCCACTGCTGGACTTAGGCCTCCCCCAATTTAGGGGTTTTGCCATAATCGCCACGCTTGGCAGGCGGGTTGGCGATCGCAGTATGATGGTAAAATGCATAGAGAACACTGCTGCCCATTCTCTAGTAAGTCCCTTAGTCACCTTTTACGACACCCATGGGAAGAAATGGGGTGGTGTTATTCTTTACGTCCGGCACCACACTGTACAAAGTGTGAAATAACACTCACCTCTGCATGAACAACAACCATGAAAGCAAAACAATATCGATTTTGAATTACTTACAATAAACGTTATGCCCTGCCAGGGTCGCGAGATTTGTTCCAAAGAGATTCCGCGGCCCTGGCATATGGGCAACTGATGGAACACCGGTGGATTTTAGTCAGTAAAACTCTGACACGCCCTTCCGCTCCACCCAGAGTGGGAGACGTCATTTGATGATTGACCATTAAAAAAAAAAACTAGCTAGGTATCGCCTCATCCCCGTAACTGTGGAATTTCCCATTTTTTCTCGACTAGCCATGAAACCTGAACAAAATCTTAGCAATCTACTTTACCTCTAACTTGATATCATTATTTCAGCAATTCGGCGGTATACCAGAGACGGGCGTGATCGACGCGGCGACAGAAAAGCTGATGAACCAGAAGCGATGCGGTCGACCAGACAGGGAAGATGCTGACAATGAGCACACGAGGAAGAAACGGTTTGCAGTGCAGGGAGAGAAGTGGAAGTACACCAACTTAACTTGGAGGTAAGAGCTACTAAATAATCTAGACTTGTGAGGTTCATTTCGAAGGTTACCTACATGCCGTGATCTTTAGGGGGAAAGATTACATATAGTTTCCGAAATCAGGTGACTCGAAGTCATGATTGTGCTTTAAGATGATATAATACAGCACTGTCACTGATGTTATACCAACAAAATTGAAGAACACACGCAGTCTATTTTCGCTTTCGCTACATAAACATAAACTTTTCGGTGAATCTAGCATGCTCGACAAGTGTCGAAAAACTAAACTGTCCCCGCTAATACCTAAGCCAATATGTACTTTAATTATTACAGTGAGTTATTTACATGCAAATAAAAAGTCATAAAAATGTTTTCTATTTTAATTACGATCATCAAACTTAACATACATATTATTTTTTAAAGCATCGCTTGTTCACAATATGCATCCTGAAAGTCACAACAGTGTGCTAACAGCGCCATCTATCAACAACACAAGAAACCAATTTAATACATAGCGCCATCTTATATCGAATAACATAACAATAATGATCAGCGCCATCTGTTTTTCATATCTCACACTAGTAAGACTGCCAACAATCAAATAGTCGTTCAGTTTATACTACTCAACACTAGATGACGCGACTAAGCTATCTGTTTGTAAAAATAATAATGTTAACCCTTCACTGCAGTTGGGTAAAAGGACGATGCACAATTAAGTACATTGTAGCGAAAGCACAGCATAAGCTAATTTGAAATCAAATTGATTTAAGATAGTATACTTACAATACCTACTTAGTAGTACCAGATACACCGATACCGATAGTACCTACCTAGTTCATGTATGTGACTCTTCTCGTACTGAACTTTCCATTAAGATCAAACCCTATTTAATTTTCATAAATTTGTGATGTCTTCAGAAACAGACTAAGGTTCAATAACATAATAAGTGTGCAAATTACGAGCAATAACGATATTAGAAAAAGAATAAGGTGGGACCTTAATGTTCCATTTTATGTCGAACAGTTCCGTGTACTATTTGCTTTAAGACCACATAAAATTGATGACAAATAATAGTTAAATCACAGACCTCGTAAAAGTTACGATGCTTTCCGCGTGGCTTAATTAAAAGAATATGTCCTTTTGACGCCTGACGACGACGGATATTTGGAGCTTCAAATACAGAGAAACCTCTTAACTTCATCCTAAAATCACTCTGATTACGACATTTGTTATTGATATAAAGTAGATACAAGTACCACCTACATGACACTATGGGTACGAAGAGAAAAGATTTATTCGTAGGTACATTATACAATATACTTACGATATGGTGATATTTTTATGGGCAATAGGTAATCTATTGTAAAGGTAGCATGGCAACAGTATTTTCATCGACTCGGGAACAGACTAACAAGGTGTGGCACGGTAACGTCTGACTAGTAAGTACCTCGGAATCGGTAGTTAGGTACTTAACTGCAATACCTACGTTTTGCAATACAAGTAATGGCTCATTCACACGGGTTCCGTCATTGACGATTCGTCATAAAACACGATACGTCATGACGGATGGACGTTCACATTGCATACGGAATCGTCTTTTATCACGATTCGGCAATATATCCGAATTGATGTGCACATTAGTTTAAGGCAAAAACCATGATTTGGAGCATTTCCATACGTTTTGTGCGAACGTGTTTTTTAAAAGACGATACGTGATTGAAAACGTGTCCGACCATTTTCACGATTCGTGATGCGTGTGAACACGGGTATTTAAAAAACATAGCAACCGTAAAAAAAAAACGGATCGTGAAAAAGACGATTCGTCAATAAAAACGAATCGTCTTCGTGTGAATGAGCCCTAAGTTGTTAAGGTGTTCTAGCAGAAGTCTTATTGTAGCATATTGGTTATTTCTAGCGATTAATTTTCTCACCGATCTTGCATACCTGTAGAATATAGGACGCGCATTTTAACTTTTTGTTTTGTGCGATGGAAATCACCAAATGGCGTTCCTCGCTCTGGGTGGAGCGGGAGCGTCAATCTGGAACATTCATCGATCCAGAAAAACAAACAAACGTAGTTAAGTACAAAGATTTTGCATCAGAGTCGGGGAACACCTCCTAGCAATTTTTTTTTTTTTTTCAAAAATACCTATTCAATGTATAGTAAGGTATCATAGTACCTACCTACTTTTTTTTTCTGGATGGTAAATCATCAAATGACTTCTCCCGCTCTGGGCGGAGGGCGTGTCAGACTTTTACTGACTAAAACCCACCCGTGTTCCTTCAGTTGCCCATGTGCCAGGGTCACGGTATCTCTTTCGAACAATCTCGCGACCCTGGCAGAGTACCTACCTACTTAAATATTAGTAGAGATACCATAAGTATTGTAGAGCCCGAGGCCCAGCGGAACCCGGGCTCCGAAAGGATGCAACCGAGATATCGCAAAGATGATAATGATCATATGTATTACTTGCTTCTGCCCGCGACTTCGTCCGCGTTAAATTTCTTGCTCCCCCGACCCTTCCTGTCGCGTCGAATCGCCTACCCGAGCGATTTTCCCCGTTTTTGCAGCATTTTCCATTACTGCTCCGCTCCTCTTAGTTGTAGCGTAATGTTATATAGCCTATAGCCTTCCTCGATAAATAGGTCAATACAAAAATAATTTTTCAATTCGGACCAGTAGTGCCTGAGATTAGCGCGTTCAATCAAACAAACAAACTCTTCAGCTTTATAATATTGAAAATACATAATTACTAATGACAAATGAAACGTTTTCTCTTTCAATAGGTACTAGACAATTCCTTCAATGCTCTGACTTGCAAGTACTGATATCCTTGCCTTGCTCCATTGAATACTTTTGCCAACTGTGTTTCAAGAGCTCACCTGACCTTATGCTGGCTGTGCATGTCCAATATGGTCCATTTGGACCAAGACTTTGGCCGTATGCCCATAAGTTTTACAACCTTAGTAAACACGTTACATGCGTAGGTACTCGATTTACAATTGACATGCATACCTAGTTGTCCTGCTTATGTACCTGCGGAAGGAAATAGAACACTACCTATGTACTTAACGCCTCACTGTAGGTAGACTGACATATTCGAGAAAAATCGATAGCGGGACATTTATATAAACGTGTCGTGTTCGTGCCGCCTTTACGTTGCCCACTAGGCTATAGCTTGCAGAGTTTATTCAACTTGCCATCCCTGGAGTGAAAAGCCCGAGTTGCTCGTTCGCTGTTTGAAGTGGAAACAACCGCGGAACACGCGGATAATTTGAAAAGTTCACAATCACCTGCACAGACCGCGGCTTCAGCACAATTTCCTGTCGAATTAATGGTCTGTCAATATTGTAGTCCTCCATTACAGCTTGTTGTGCAAACAAGCAATAAAACTAGCAGCGCCATCTCGCGGTGGGTTTACGAGATACCGGCGCCGGCGGTTTCAGCACAGACAGTGCCTCCCTGAGACCCACGTCACGAGATTATTTGTCTAAAAATACAAATCGGTCTTATGAGGTATTTCTGGAATCCTACCGTAATATTTTTACATTGAGTGTGCGATATAATCAGAAAACACCTCCACCTGTAGACGATTTGACGTGGGTTTGACTTGATTTTTGTTAGAAACCTACCTAATTCTAGATATTTTCTGAAAAAATATTCGTGTAGTTCATTGCTGTAGGTGTCTTTTGTTATTATTTTATATGGAAGTTTCTTAATAGACTGGGTTGTTAAAACTGGATACAGCAGTCATCTTTTCGTATGTTTTTCTTTTTCTATGTTACCAAATTTTTATCATTATAGAGAAACATTTAAACTATATACAAATAACAAAAACAAAAAACAGACTTACATAAGTAGGTAGATATGCACCTAGATATTATTATCTAAACTTCATGTTCACCGCAGCGTAAAGTAATTGCTTCAACACAACTGGAGTTAGTTAATGCAATGGATACAATGAAACGTAAACAAACATCGTTATGTTTTAGACGTCCGATAACGATAGAGTTATTACATGGAAATAACGGTATTGTTTTCGCAATGTCGCTGACAGGGAAGTGACAGGCGCATTTCGCCTCCCGCCGCGTGGGGCGCTGTCATCGCCACTCAGCTGAACACTAGGAATAATATTATTATTTTATGAAATCCATACTACCTATGTAATGTAAAGCTTATTGTTTAAACGGGTGGAAATATTTAGTTGCCATTCCAATGTTGCGAGTTTTATTCTAGAAGTAAAACTTGAAACAAGTTGAACACGGAATAGGTAGGTACAATGTGTTTGAATAAAATAGAGGAACTTGATAATCGTCTTGTTTTTAATTGACGTGTCAACATTGGCGACGGATAACGTTTTCGTATTAAATATTCCTATTTATTATGCTTCCTGATTTTCATTACAAAATATTTTATTTTTCTGAACTAAGAAGTTTCAGCATTTATTATTCCATCGACTGACACGACTGGCAGTTATCTCAAAGCTTTAACAGCTTTTATTTAAATACTAATTTGATCAAATTCAAGTTCTGAGATCAATTTCAAATGTTGAAAACGGTTAATACTAGATTTGTATAAGTTGCACGTATTATATACACTTGCCTGAACCTATCTATGCATATTATACCCAAAAGAATCCTTCTAAAAGAAAAACTGACTATTGAAAATGCACCAGCCAATATGAACTCTACGAATTTCATGAAATAATCGTTATTCTGCAAGTTGAAGTTGACGACCTATTGACGAGTTTTTAATAGGTGATCAACTTGCAGAATAACGGTCACAATCAAATGTCACGATGACGAGCATACAAAGTGTGACGAAATAAAGGTTGCTTGAATGTCCTAACTCATATCGTCATTTTCATGAAGCATGAAAATGACGTTTTCATGCACGTGGTGACCTGAATCAATCTCCTGAAATAAATGGCCAGCATTAATGGTAAAAAATGGATAGTGAGGGGTCAAATTTCGACCGGTAATGTTAATTTTGTAAACTATTTGGAGTACGGAAGCATAGGTAAAACAACACCCTCACCAAATCAGTCTTTGTGTAGGTGTAGCTTGCGCATTTCACATAACTTTTATAGAAAACTGTTATTTTTCACCGATAAAATAGATGAGGACTATGACGAGCCATTATTAATTGTAGTGACGTAGTCAGTGACCCGCCCCCTTCGTCCTCGGCCCCCGACCCCCCGCACCGTCGACCGCGCCCCGCAGGCACCCCGTGGCCACGCGAAGTAGGTCGACATTTCAATATTGAAGGCATTTCACAATTTCTATTGCTCTTTATTGCGACTGTACGGTGTAATAAAGAGCTTATTATGCGTATATTGAATGTAGTAAACCGACGTGGAATCTGTGAACAAATTTTATTAAAATTATGCAAAAATTTTACTCGGACAGAACATCAAGCAATCGTCAGGAAACTAGGTAGCTTCCTTCTTGTATACATTTTGTCACGTGCAAGTTCTGCTCGCAAAGGTAACAAAACTACCTGTACACTATTATAATGCTAGCAGCCAGTGTAAAAGTGCTTTAAAAGTATCTAGTAACATTTTCTAAACTCCGACTGGACAGGAGAACCTCGTAAAATTTAATAAGGCGTGAATTTTCGCCCACCCGTATTTAGAAGTGTATGAACGTAAGTGTATAACATCTTAAGCACGTGCACGCCACCTGGCGGGAATAATAATGTTATCCTTTGAAAAAATGAAGAAACATACATATAAACGTATCAAAAGTTAATATTATTTTGTCCTAAAAGTTTAATGTAAAAGTAAAATAAATTAGGAGTGGAATTTAAAAAAGGTTTTTGTACCCCTGGTGGGACTCGAACCCACAATCCCCGGCTTAGGAGGCCGATGCCTTATCCATTAGGCCACAGGGGCTTGATATCGTGTGCCGAAATTATTTATTATTATACAATCAATGTATAGCTGTTTATCACTTCACGCTTGTTTCCGATTATAGAGTAATCAAAATTGAAAATTATTAAAAATCTCAAAGAAGCATACATAATTTGTACAGCTCGTTTTCGCTTCGGCAGATCAAAGTTATCATGTAAGTATGTATGTTAGCTATCATTTAATTAGTGTGAAGACCTCAGGTATTTCAATGTCAACAGTAAATAAAATATTTACTAATACAATTTTCAAAATAAAGTGTTATCAGAACAAATGAAATTAAATATTTGCATATTTTATCAATAATAATTAATATATGCAATACTAGATTATTTATTTTTATTTAAAAAAAAATGAATAAATAATTCACATCACGTCCAAAAAGAAGTGCCGCCCGAACAGGGACTTGAACCCTGGACCCTTGGATTAAAAGTCCAATGCTCTACCGACTGAGCTATCCGGGCTCGTACAAGCGTTGCCGAAATTACGCACCGCGTTCAAAGCGACAGAATTTTATCCGTATGACACAAATATTATATTGTATTAAAATTATCTACGGAGATCGTGACCATGTGGTTTTTTAGGATATTTACGTAGCTATGAGATAAGTTATCAAACATTCATAGATTTCTGTTTTAAGATGAACATAAAATGGAATCAACAACTTAGGTAAGTACGTACTTACCTACCCAGGTGTTTTTCATTTAGCTTTCTTCCGCCCTACATATTTGATATAGAAATATTTTGTATGATGAAACTCGAGGCACTGATATCCAAATGAGACTGCTATCAGAGTTTTAAGGAAAAGTCTATGCCTTTATTGTTCTGGGAGATTCCCGATGATAAAAGACTGATTCACTCTTCACGTGAGCGTTCCAGAACTAAGGTAGGCGTGATTCATAAATAAGACGCCACGACGTCCTGTGTCATCTAATCTCTCACAAAAGATATGCCAAGAGCGGCAAGTTCGTGAAATACAGTAGTGTTTATAGAGACACGATGCAGAACGTGTACTATTTATGTGAGGTACCTAATACCTACGAGCACTATCTACACAGATTCACCCTTTTTTTCAATACCATTGGTACTGATTTCAGTAGCTTATACCCTGACTAAGTAGGGATAGCTACATATAGATACCTGATAGGCAACTGCATAGTGCCTTAATGTAATTATTGTACATACCTACCCATATATATTACTATGTAGGTTTGCCCAATCCGTATCCAACAGGTCGGCCGGTGTTCACATGACATCGTAATGCGATTAAATGAACGTTATCGATGTCAAAGCTATGGTGCCTACTGTGTCTTTTGATTTTCTCTGTTACATTCACTTAGTACCATCAGGACTACAATCAACTTAGGTGTTGGCTGTATAGAGCGGGGTTATGGCCCAAGTATAGCTTCAATTTGTATTAGTATTTTTTGAGGTATGTAGACGTTTCTCTTCTTTCCACCAGCTAGAAAAGATATTAACCCAGCGATGTAGTCGGATCTATGTGACTTCTCTTAAGATACGAGTAGAAAATAAAAACAGTATCTAACGGGTTCTAGAAACAGCGAGTTCTACTGCGCAATTTTCCTCTCTAAAGAAAAACTTCTAAAGACACATTGTTTATTGAAATATAATATTTCTTGTTTACCTACCCTTTCACTGTCGCCGTTTCTCCGTAGCTAGATTTTCAACAATATCTCATATCACAGTTTTCATTATTAAAGTTAATGATTCTAGAAAGGTGCAGTTAATTTTACCCACTGATATAGCGTCTAGTTTTCTGAATAGGGGAATAAAGTGCTAGCCGTTCTAGTATGTGAGAACCAACGGTACCTATATACTATGTAAGGTACCTATGGTTTGGTTGCTGTTGCTAGGGTCCATTTTACAAAACTGTATTGCATTGAGTCAGTCTTTATGAGTTTGCTAAAAATTACTTTGGTGAAGAAATGTTATTCTGATGTTATGCTAAGTCGAGATGAAGAACATGATTTCTTCATGATTCTTAACCTTTGTTAGTCGAAATTAGAATCTGAATCCTAACTCTTTCTAACATACGTGAGCAGGATTATTCAGCAGGAAAATTCATCACTTAATGCTTTCTGTCTCACTCCCAAATGTGAAAATATGAATAAAATCACGACAAACTAAATCTTAATATGCACAATTAAATGGTGGTATGCGACCGTATTTTCTTATGAACTTCGAACACCGACTACCATTTACACAAAAAACCCTAAAAGTACAAGAGAATTTCCCTGAAATACCAGAGACATCTTACACTTATAACCAGACGGCGGTAGCCTGATATTCCTGCACCACACTATCCGTAGGTAAGTATTGTCCCGCTACGAGTCCTCGCCGGTATATTTGCCGCGATGACGTCACTGTGGCCGCAATCAGCTTTTCTTCGAACCTGAAGGGTTCAAGTTACTACTAGCAGTAACGAAGTGATTAACTCCGTTACTGCCCACACAGATCCATTTGCTTTTTCTATTACTTGTCGTAGTTCTTACAGCGGTGTCTGGTTTTTGTATTAGGTACAGAAATGCTTTTGTTATGTCACTTTTATGTAGTTGTGGTTTTCAAAGTTTTATGAGAAGCTGTTTTAGGGAATCTAATCTAGAGTTTCTTTTAGATTCTGAAACGTCTTTCTTAGCAATGGAGGATATAGTGATGGCTAAGTACCTACATCAAGGAATCGAAGGCTTAAACTTATACTGATTCCAAGTTAATTGCTTTAAGAATTGAAAGGTTTGATATCACCTTTGAACTTTAGAGTCTCCATTTTTATTAAAGTCCCGTGCTGCTATACATCCTGACTCTAAGCACTAATTGAGACATTGTTAGACATGAGGTTGTTTCACAGGACGATATAAATCAGGTTCAATCTCGGCCGAGCTCGTTCAAACGCCACGTTTGGAGACCTCCGTACGAGTGGCTCGTAAATCCTGGACTGGAAAACAATCCGTGCCTCGACCAAGTATCCGGTGGGTCTGAAATTCCAATTAAGGGAAGCTCTAGACGAGTTCGCAGGTCGGCTGCACGCGGGCGATCACTCACTTGCACTTTTAATTAATTTATTTATCGAGTTCGCGAATCGACGGCGCAACTCGCGCCGACGCCCCGCCCCGCCGCCGCCTATATAACCCGACGAGGACCGGCGACGTCCGTCAGTTTTCTCAGGGACGCCACGGGCGCCGGTCGCCCTCACCCGGGAAAATGTGCCGGAAGGACGAGGGATACTTTAAATTTTTAAAGTGGGTAGTCGAAATGTAAGGAGGGTGGCGCGGCGCGGTCGCGAGTAGGGCTCGGTCGACGAGGGCGACGGTCGGCGGCGCGACCTTGAGGTGAGTGATGCACGCGCGGGCGAGCGAGTCGATAGGCACGGCGCGCCGCCCGCCCGCCCACGCGCCTGCACTACAGCTGTTTCACTTGATAACGTGGCGTTTTGTCACTTCTTCTTGTATTTTGACGCAGTTTTCATCACTTCGAAGCGTTTCGAGCACCAAACGCAACAGAAAGTTGGCCACGGATCCAGGTTCCAGGAAATACTCAAGAACATTAACAAACTTTTCAAATAGGCTTAATTCAAACTTGTTAAGTTGTCTTCTTGTAGGAAATTACCATAGACAGAATCTGTAATAATCACGGTTGTTAGAATAGAACGTTGCATAAGTTTTGTCTGTTATAATAGGTATTTGAGTTTATAAATAACTTCAATCGATTAAGACGCGACCGCATCCGTCGGTAAAACGAAGAAGTAGATACTTCACGCTAAACTTATTACGAGAACCTTCGATCCTTGCAGTTCACTGCTTGGTAGGGATAATCTCTTTATTAAAGGTATAATCTCATTTAAAGTCCTGAAATCTAAGCCATAGTTGAAAAAGAAATTGTTGAGCGCCGGTGCAGCGCTCGCGTACGATAACATTCATAATCCATAGCGAGCCCATGGGGTTTGAACCAATCGAGTTACGTACGAAAATCGGGAAAATCGAGTGGTTCATAAATCGAGCAGGATGTAGTATAAGTAGGCAGGGTACTTGGTCGGTGGCCAAGTACAGACGCGCAGTAATTACTGTCTCAGGAGCGAGCTCTTAATTTGCTTAATTTACCCGAACCCGCTCTTCGGAGCTAAATCGCACGATTTAATGGGATATTTGAATGATGCGCATTGTTTTAAAACGTCTCGCTTCTGTTCCGAACGATCTTATTTCCGCTAAAACACTTATTCGTTAAACTGAGCCATTAATGAATTAGCTGCTCCTGTCTTCTGATTAGGCTGATATATAAAGTTTTCAACTAATTTTACGCGTCAGTTCTCGGGAGTCGTGTCGTATTAAAGGGGTTATAATATGTTATTAAGGATATCAAATCACACTTTGAATTGTCTTCACGTTGAAGTTAAAGTGCAACTCTTTAAAAAATATTAAGGATGCACGAAAATTTAAAAAGAACTTGAAAAAAATCCAAAAACGTAGGCACTTCAGCTTCATACTTGGCTTTCGATATTTTGAAGTACATTCCTGGAATAAGAACTCGAAAAAACTAAAAAGAGGTGGTACACACCATGTTCAAGATTGCTTTCGTGTGGTTAGCAATAAAAGACCAGCAAGTATGTAATGAACCGCGCGGCTCTGTATTTAGAGCATGAATTTTAGATACGTGTAACCAAGGACAATATAGGTGTACATAAAAGTACTGTATATCATGTGCCGAGTGGGCTCATAGTCCGCTATTATTCATAATCCGACTGTGCTACGTTTTCTACCTTGAGCTCGAAAATATAACAGCCTACTCCGGGAAATGTTCACAGTTATTTTCCAACTAAGTATTTTATTGCTACAGGGATTGCAAAGTTACTAGGTCCTAATGTAGATAACATTATGAATGGGACGTAACTTTGATGCTTTGAATCGGCACTCCTCGGTTTACCCTAATTACTCCAAGTAGCGGTAAAAGTATAGTATTCCGAAAACATTTCATATATGAACATTTTTATGTTTACCTATAAACATAAAAATGTAAGGTTTTACTGTTAAAAAACAGCCAGATAAAAATTCAAAGCCCGAAATATTATTTAGGAAGCGTTGTAAATGTTGGGATATATGAGGACAGTACGCTACACATACGTGATGTATCCGCCACATTTTAAAATGTGCGGAAAGCTCAACTTTTCCGCTGAGAACGGAGGAGGCCGCATTTGAATTATAGAGGAAACGTTGGCAAGCCGTCAGTGCCCTTGCAGCGTCTTACACTCGTTACGAATATTATGATTTATGCGGCACCCGCGCGGACCGCCGGCTCCGGTAAACAACGATGATTTGACACCATTTACCGACAATGTTTTTTGTACAATAAGTAATTTTGGCTTACCGCACAGCTTGAGACGCGCACAAATAATTTTATAGGTGTGCTCCTGCGTATTGTCATTGTAATAAAATTGCGATAAGGAAAGAAAGCAGCCGCCGTAATTAAAGGTGGAGGTTCCGTTTCACTTTTAATGTTCTATTTAATTGCCGCTTTGATACTGAATTTTGTTGGCGTTCGCGAATTATCTTAAACAGATGTACGTCGTTTGAAGGGACATAAAGTTTTTAGCAAATTGAATACAATACAATTTGTAGGGTATCAATTTAAATTGAACTTGAACTACTGTTTCATTCAGTCCAACTGTCAATTTGGTGTAACCACCGCGGCTAACAATTTAATAACAACTACTAAAGCTGTACAAAATCACGGACCGCTATTTCTAAATAACTAATGGAAACGGTTTTCCTTTCAATTATGAAAATTATCTCTGTATTGTTATACAACTGTGATTTTGTTGTTGCTGGGAATTGTCTATTAACATTATGTGTGTTTAATGCTAATACAATGCAGATGTACTTAATTGTACAATAATATCATTTGAAAACAATATATTATGTTTCTGCGTACATCATATGGTTTGTTATCTGAAACAAATCTCTAAATTAAACCCAGTTCAGTTCTTATTCTTTTAACAATGAGTTTCTGTAATGAAATATACAATTTGAACAGGAATATCCAATGTTGCCTATCATAGAGAATGCAAAGTTATAAGTAGATCATACTTCGGGTATTCTCAAGTTAAAGCTACTTATGTTCTTCATTGTTTCATTCATTTAGCCTAGACTTTTCATTATAATGAATAAAACCTGTGAGTTTTATCATACAACACCATTTCACGACATCTTGCCTAAAATTAATTCAGTGCAAACGGTATAAATAGAAACGTAATTGATCAAACTAAACAAACAATCAAGATATCGGATTCTAAGAAAAGCCCTGTTGCCCTTCTATAACTTTTACCGTTTCGTACCGATTAATAATCACATCAACTCTTTCAACGATTTTACTTCCCCATGAGACAAGCGCAATAAGACAGGTATCTAAAACACATACAAGCGATCCACGTGTCATATAAAGGGCCGTGCTCATGGCTCCTCAAAAAATATATAGTCGATTCAACTTTATTTTCCGTAGCAAAGGTAAATGCAAATGCGGAGGAATTCTTCCAACGATTCGGAAGAAAATGTTGCTGGTACCGGCTCAATCAAAAATGTTTACCTTACGGACTGAGCAGTGAGCTAGCTCCATATTCCAGCCCCTACCATTACACATTCACGTCGGCGCGTGAGTGCACCTCACTTTAGCGCAATTGAGTTTAACGTTAACGCAAACGTGACGTTTTATAGGGATAAGTGGTTTGGTAATAGAATTCACGTGTCTCGCGACCTTTCCCTAACGAGCTAAATTAGTGTTCAATGAAAGACGTGGGTTACACGGGTATTTGTTCCGTTTGACAGTCTTTTACCTTCCCCTTAAAGAAATCTCTGGAGAAAACGTGGGTATTCTTTATGTAACGGACCCGCTGCTAAACGACTTTTATTTAGTCTTAAATAATTTACCTACGTATTGGGAATCCGGATTAGTTGCGTACGAAGTCGCCAATACCAATAGTTTCCTATAGTACTCACGACAAATAAACATCAATAACGGAGTCCGCTTGTTTTCGGAGCAAAAAATACAAGTATTTGAAGAGAGTAGTATTTCGTTGTCAGGTAGAAGCTGTCGGTCCACAAAAAGACGAGCACGTTACATACACACAGCGGACCGAGAGAATTTTTTTGCTGACCGCACGGGAATTGAAACTAGCGAAACTTTTAGCAGGGCCATTCAGGGATATGACTTTTACACATACGTAAACTAACTACTCTTAACCACTAGGTACTCCTTAATCCAAATCACTGGAATAATAAAGAAAATACATGAAAGAACAAAACCTGAAAAGTACAAATGAAAAGACCCGTAATAAAGCGAATCATTAGCATTTCCACGCGCTTCCTAAATGGCTATTATTCCAAAACAAATGTTGTTTAAAAAGCAGCGTTAATTAAGATAGGTCGTATATCAATAAATCCAGACGACTGATTCCTTGCTAATTGCCAGGTTGCAATGAAGTGCGGAATCAGATGCAAGCCGACGCGACGCGGTGCAAAATGCAAATTCACCGTCGCCCTAACAACAGCGAACAGGCGGACGTAAAAATGTTTACGTAGAACGGTTGACCGCTTTTAATTGTTCTATTTAAATACAGAGAGCTGACATAAAGGCTAAAATACTCCGTTTGCAGATCAAATTACATTCATTTTCATCCGCTCCGTGATAATTAAAAACACATTTATATCGGAGCTTTACATGCAATTTGTTTCATGAAACATCATCGTCTTTTATCGCGTCGCGCTAAAAGGTCACAGTTTACTCGATTTCTGGTTCGCTCTTTAAGTAGGTTCTTGTTACGTTTACGACATAACTTATTTGGCTGAGCTGAAATTTTCAAACATACTGGCCACGTTCGCGTAAATTAAAATATCATTTCGCTGACGTAAAAGATATTCTGTAAAGCATTTCATTTCCTGTTTCTGCATATAGTAGATAACATGTTATTCGTCGGTTTACAGTAGCAACCTGCACTTACAAATAGATACATATTCCGCAATGTACAAGTTATGTTTCCCCGTGATTCGGGGACGTGATTGAGGCTACGCAGATATTCTGAATATTTCCACCGCATTCCGCTCGCAGGTAATACGGTGCATATTGAAAGTCAAGCATGTAGTATAATTAAACGCTTCCTCTGCTATTTTGGTGCTACGAATTCGTAAATTTACGCTGTTTACAACTGTCATCAGATTGGGCTCGGAGACAATCTGTATTCGTGAGCGGGGCTCGCAGCCGGGGGTACTTCGTGCGGACGGGGTGCGAATGCAATCCGGATTTAGTTCAATCAATGCATCCACTCGTCATGTTTACGTAAAATTGAGCAGAATCAATTTTCGTCGGCTCACTTAAAATTGGAACACATTCGTCGATATCCGGCGGCACATGGGACATTTCCTGCTGTCTAGTCAGCACTTGAGTGCACCGCGCCCCTACGTCGACGGCCGCTCGACCACGGCACGGGAACGTTTTGTGTGCCATTTTTATTTCATCATAATTCCGTTTTCAATTTCTAGCGGGAACGTCGGTGGCGAGATTGGTGCGTAAAACTCGCGTAAACATTCGAGCGGTTGCGGAACGGTTACTCCCGACTGTAACCGGTTTATGCCAGTGTAGAATGTAAAGAGATAAGGTTCTTTATGTGTGTCATCATTTTGTGTTACGACGGACTTCGTCATCCGTGAGTGTTATTAAGGCGCGCCTGTCCTTCCGCCGCTGAGCTTTATGCTTCACGATTTGAAGAGTTCAAAAACATGTCATATCTTTGCCATCTTTTTGAATGTCATGTTCTTCCGCTTTCTTGTAAACCTATGATTATTCACGGAAAACATCCGAGTCTTATCATACAATCTTTTAAAATGTCTAGATCAAAAACCGGAACCGTCCCTAGTTGTATTATAAAATCTTACAAAAGGACCAGATCAAAAACCCGCGAAGCCATGCTGTTTTGGAAGAGCTTCGGCTGTAATCCAGAACTGCATACACACATACACAGAAACAAAAATAAGAATCATAATCTTCAACAGAAATAGGCTTTTTTCACGATCGCTGCTCTGAAAACTGAAATCACGGGTTCCAGTCTCGGCATCCGACCGATAATCCCTTCAGAAATAATATTGTCCCATCAAAACGTTGGAACATAATGGATACCAATTTTATTCTGAAGTAACGACCCGCAGTATAGCACATCGCTTTCTTCTCACTTCGAGCTCAATTTTATCAACGTCGGTATTTACTTTTTACTGGCAACGCTTACTTTTTCCTATTTTCATCACAGTTATGCCGCGAAACAGCCATGAATTGGCGCAGTGTGATTACAAATTTAAGCCGTCGCAGCTAATATGAATGACAACGGGTCGCCCTACTCGACATTCATTTCCCTCGGCGCACCTCTCTTATAATAACTTACACGGCAACTTCGCCTCAAGGTATCGATGTGTGCCGACACACATGGCGCGACAGGGAACAGCCCACCACGCCTTCCTGGACTCCTGAATGTCGTCTAATACATGATGGCATGTCATTTCTATTCGTATTGCGCTTTTTTCAAAAGACCAAATAAAAGATCGTCGACGTTTCAATCACGCCAACACATTACTTCGAGCACCCTCACAACAAGCCTTATGATAAGGTAGTTTAATCTCATACAGCCGTTTTATTTAAGACATTGAATGGAGCGAAATTACAGACAGTCTACAATTTTCGGCGCCTCAATTGCCGATCTGCAAACAAATTTATACATATCTGATGAAGGTGCAGACTTTGGCGCCCTATAATCCGGATTCGACCCTTGAATGCGAGCGAACGAGCGGGTGGTCGAGGTTTTAGAGTGGCCCTTCAATCAGCCCTTCCTTGCGGGCGTGCGCGGGGCGCGCGGCATCCGCGGTGCCGCGCGGGGGGCGGGGCAGGGCACGAGGACCTTTGAGCTACAGGCTCTTTGACACGAGCCACTGGCGCACTCTTCAAGTAATGATTCATTCTGCTGATGACTGACGCGGCTAATGCGCCAGTTTCCCCCTCCGCGATGTTTGGTTAAGGATTAAGGATTCGCTCGCTGTAAATTAGATTTTACCTCGTCGTCTCTTTTAAATTACCTTGTTCGCATTAAATTTACGTCGTCTAAAAATGCAAACATTCAAGCATTTTATCGAGCGAGTTCCATTCCCGCTATCTGCCAAGTGTCGGCTTTAAATCAACATTGTAATTAAGATCGCTTTCCAGTAACCCAACATTTCCATCAGTGCCCCGTACTTCCGGGTGAAACCTGACGAATAAGCGACAATGAGAATAACATACAATCACGATGTCAGTTATGCACGCACTTTAGTAACCAAAATGCATTTCGAATGATGTCCATAGGTTGCATTTAAAAAAAAAAAACATTAGCACAGCGATGAAAATAGGTTTGACAGTGACGTAATGCGTTCAACAAAATGTACTCTGAATCGTAGCGATGCACGCACCGGTGCGCCACGACAAAGTGTTCATTGTTGGCAGAATTCACCAATTCTGAAAGACAATAGCGATCCTCCAGCGA
The DNA here is from genome assembly GCA_947507805.1 of Aporophyla nigra. Lineage (NCBI taxonomy): Eukaryota > Metazoa > Arthropoda > Insecta > Lepidoptera > Noctuidae > Aporophyla > Aporophyla nigra. Next base: position 8,918,256 of record OX382305.1, read on the forward strand.
CAGGATTGCGCACATAGTTTAAATCCCTAATCGATATTCAGATATAATTTAATCCGTCGCTCAAAAGCTCATTGATATCGATAATCGACTGAAAAATAGGGAAAGAAAAGTGCCGCCTTGTGCTGAAATTATTAGATTAGCTGCTAGAGTTTAATCATCAGGAACTTTGCTGTCTCTGATCGTCCTGTAAACAATTTATGAAACATTAATCGTTATACCTACAGAAGAGAAATGTTTCTGATTCAACATATTTTTTTCAACGTTACTTTTTGACAAACTTCTCAGTAATAATTGTTTTAATCTACAAAAAATTCCAATTAAAAGTTTTTTATCTCTCGCAAAGCTTAGGCTTGGTTTGCAGCCAGCGGCCGAGTTGACTCGGATTACATTTTGTTTTTATTTTATTTTCACATTTTATTTACTGACCTCTGACGCTCTATTGTTGATCTTTTTGTCGCTGTAATGAACATTGTCGTAACATGGGTACTTGCGACTGTCTGACTAAGTGAATACCTATCAGCTTTATATTTTCAATATTTGCTGCTTGCCTGAACAGTGGCAGTGAGGGTGCACGTCAATAGAATATAATGTATTCGGTTGATATGAGCTGGGAAGGCGGGTCGTTATCATGTCAAAGAAACTATCGCATTACCGGACTCAAAAGACTGCGGTTTGTTTGATGTCAGTCATACACGATAGATCCTACTCAATAAACTGAAATTCTATTAAGTTTACCTAAAAATATTAAAAACAACTGCTCTTATAATATTGTTTTCCAAATTTTCTAATTTCAAGATTAATATTCTAATAATTTAATGTTAAACTTTTGGTATAAGTACTTGAGGAAAGATAACATTTCAAAAACTTTCTGAATAATTCCTGCCCAGATATTTGGACGCCACATTGATTCTCGGTATGCTATTATTATTCGCTTTGTTGATTAATACTAATTCAAGAAGTTATCTCGTAACTTTAAAATACAAAGCCGTTTTAAAATAGACATGATAAACTGTTCTACTAATAAGAAACGTTAAGCAGCTTCACACGTAATATCGCACACAAAACAGAAATAATGGCATGTGCCACACCGTTCTACTTTATTCAGTACACACGGCTCCGTTGCATCGCCACCGCATATCAGAGCATAAAATATCATTCTCCTTAACACATCTCGAATGACGTTGGAGTTTATGTAAATTGTAATACACGCCTGGAATATTTCGGTTCGTGTGAAACTCCGCGGTAATGCAGAAGGCATCTTTTTACGCATTCACACCATGTACCTATTAACGGGCAGTCTCCTTTAAAGATATTCCGAGAAAGAAAATAATATCAACTGTGAAGCGAGTCGATGAACAGATTCCGAATAGAGAGAGAGCTTTCACTTGTTGTTATTCTGTTACCGCGTAGCTCACGGAATGCTTATTTTCTTTCAAAGTTCTTTAATAACGTGACGGAAAACTCGATTTAAACCAGGCTACGCTCGTAATAAATTAAATCCATAATGTTATTTAAATGTGTCCATGTTGAAATGTGATCAGATAAAATCTGGGTGCTCGACGTTTTTCCCTATATTTCATTAGGAGCACATTCGGCTTCCCGTGGAAAGTATCGCGTTTCGCGTGTCAATGAACACTGTATTTCATATTTCTAGCTATATAAATGTAATTAAAACATCAGCGTTACAAATTCACCAGTAAATATAAAGCTCTTAATTAACACAGCGGTCAAAGTATTAATTTCACCATTAATTTTGAGTAATTGCGCTCCGTTATAATTTAGACAGATATTACGCAGCTTAAATTATATTTATGTTGTTTTTTATACTTTTCTAACCACATGTATCTTCGTCTGGCTTAATTGGTATAAACGCGAGTAATATTATGATGTATGGATATGAAAATGAATAGGGTAGCGCAATTTATAATTATTATTTTGATATATTATCGCGGAATTCGTTTCTCTACGGAAATCCGGCTTAATTACAAAATTATTGTAATTTATGCCTCTTAATTTAGATAAGTTGTGATTATATTGAAATAGATTTTTAACAAAGCATTCTTATTTTTTCAGGTACGTACTCTTTTCCACTTTTCACCGTGATCTGGTAAGCAAAATACTTTATTGTCGATACAACCATATTCAGGATTTAGGCCATGTACCAAAACCTTTTATAAAGAGGAGTCGAATAAACAACTGGTAGGATAAACCAACATTAAAACCGTTTAATGAAAACGTATAAAAGCTCAGATCGTATTTCATTGTTTATTACGACATGATAAAAAGCGATCAGTGTAAGGATGTAATTAATCCTTTGAGCGGCTACACAGTGGCACGGCACATTCTGTGACAATGGTGGCCGATATACAGGGGATGAAGATGAAACTTGGCTAACCATTGACATACGCTCCATTGATACCGAGGGATCTACAAGGGCAATTTGTCCTTGTTATTTCGTTCGTTCTGAACAATTTGATTCATAAAACACATGGTTTTATCTTTTCAAAAAGCTTATAAAATGAGTAATATTTCTGAGAAAACCATAGCAGATTTAAAAGAGGTAACTAGTTATCACAAAAAATCCGAGTTTCTCTATTTAGATGCTACTGTCTGAAAACAGATCTAAGAAAATCGAGCTCACTAGAACTTACTTTTGGCATGCACTATTAGCCCTAATCTAGTGTAAGATAACTGGTACAAAGAAATATAGGAGCAGTTGTCACCATCGGGTTGGGCGGAAACAGTGCATCCGGCCCTCAGGGACGCCCGGATTTTCTTACAACTCCAGCATGCCCGCAGGACACTACCGAAAATACTCTATAAAGGTCCCTCTCACACTTGATATATTGTTACCGGATGTTTTATATCGATTTGTGCTCCATGAATGGGGATAAAATGTAAGAGGAAATATAAAAAGGTAATATTTTAAAGTAAATAAAACGATACTGGTTCCCAGTTCCGAATGAAGGTACTCTGAATTTATGTGCGTTTGATACAACTAAAATATATTATTTTACGACACATATCGTAAATCTGGTACTTAGTGTTGTTATAACATTTTAGAGCCATCAAATACATTATAAAACAAACTTATAACCGTAAAAGTGTTTCTCGACAATTTTCACGTAAGTCTGTGAGGTTCTTACAAAGTTGTGGAGTACGAAGAGCACTAAAAGGCGGTAATGCGTTAATCCGACTGGCGATATCGGAAACGCGTTCTCTCGCCGCAAATATAATATAAATAAGAATCACGTATGTAATAAGGCGGGGCCGGGGCGCATTCCTCACACGTCCGGGGGCTTCCCGGGGCTTAGCCGAACTTGGGCCATTACCCACGACCACCGGCGGAGATTTCGTATACGACCTGACGCTCGTCCCGACGTCTACAACATTTTTAAGTTTGTAAACCAACAAATGACAATATGTTTTATTAAAAAAGTCAACTCATAAATTATCTAAAAGTTTTGTCGCTGCAAAAATAAAGTATTTTCTATATTATAAAATAAAATAAATTGAACAAGGAAATATAAATTTTTAAAGCTAATATGAGTAGACAATTCCGCAAATGTCAGCTGCTTCGTAGATAACGTATGGGCTCGGTATTTTATAGGGAAGTGTACGACTGACCCAATTAGATTGTTTAATTAGAAACGAGCGCCGAACAAAACCATAGTCGTACAGCGTACCTGCCGCGACAAGACATTTTGTATTTAATCATTTGGAACGGAGTGTTAACCAAAATTCCCGACTGCATGAACGTGTTGGGATCGTTAACATGATTAAAAGCTGCTTATAAACCATATTAGTTTACGTTACAGTTGAATGCAGAAATTACGTAAATACGCTTAGCATGCCCGTCATGTGTGACATTTGAGTCGAGGTTTCACGAAATCCCATTGGCATGTTCGGGAGTTTTGCTTAATCAATAATCAAAATTTTGACCTAAAATAGAGGCGAGAATACCGTAGGTAAAGTTCAGTGAACTTTCATAACAAAATAAACCAATTTAAATTTATAAAGATTGCATTAACTTTGGTGTAAATGTCGTCAGTGATCCTGAAACCGACGTAAGTTTTCCTCTAAAACAACTTAAGTCGCTCCATAAAGTTGCTTACTTTACAATGGAAGAAGGAACCATCAAAAAGTGTAAAACATATCCGTTCAATTGGCGTTCAAATAAAAGTTTTATCGGTTGCTAGTACATGGCAATCAGTGCAGTTTTAGTGGCACGTGCTTCCCGGGAACACAGTTTATGTAAATCGTGTGCGGCGGAACAATCTCAATTGAAGATATTATGCGATAATATTGGAACACTGCCCCCACAGTCCCGCATATAGCTGGACAATATGCACATAGATGACATCTCATGCGTGAACATCAATGCATTTAGCAAATACAGTGGCGTTATAAACAATAAAAGGATAATAAATAAAGCAAAATACTCATATCAGTTTTAATAATAACCTCTCCTATTACGCTAGCCATTTTTCGCTAAAACTACTTGCTTTCAAATTTTAATCAAGCGTGTTTGTAGCTTGCAATGAGAACCAATGGAACTATAAGTTTCAAATATATTTGGGATTTTAAAACATTGGTTAAATTTCCCATGCATTTTCAAACGATCGTATTATTAATGTAAGAATAGGCACAGAAAGTTCACACTATTTCTGTTAAAGATGCCTAAGGAACTTGCCATATTTTTTTCCTTTTCGTAGCATCCTAACGAGCAGACAAACATCTGACTTTTAGCATAGCAGGCGAATACTAAGACGAAGTAGACAGCTTCTTCAAAAAGCAACGTTACACGAAGGCTTTCAACATAAAATATTTTCACAGAGATAGCATTTAAAAAATAAAACATGTTCCAATTTCACTCGCTTACAGAAAATACTATTTCGTAGATGGTCTACGCAGCGACCCGTGACAATCGCTGTACAAACTTGCTTCTTGCTCGACAAAATATATGGCTCCGTATAATATTTTACAATAATATTTATTACAACCATAAATATTTCATTAGTAATTCTAACTGACAGTCTTTATTTTATCCTCATGTGTGCTACGGCGTAGCAGTTTGCTACGCGCGCGCTTGTTTGCGTAGACCTTGAGTTTATTTGAATATAACTGGGGTAAATATTAATGTGGTGGCCATTATGGCAACATATTACTGAAAGTAGTTTAAAAAGTGTTAGTTCGTTAAACGTGGTCGTATCTCACAGTTCTAACGCGGAACAAGTTTGAGTGCAATAATTCCGAGTTTATTTGCGATCTGGCCATTAGCGAGTTAATTATTCAGTGGCGGACAAACTTCGTGCACAACGGGCACGCGTATGTGCCAAGCTGATATCGCGTTCTTATTCCTATTTTCATTAATTTTCGGAACATATTGCCGGCGTCAACTTACGACGGCATACTTAAGTTATTACGCTATTAAGGAACTTGTTCAAATTCTTCTACTCCTTTATGTTGATTCTACTTTTGAGATACGTATGATGAATTTGCAAGATTTGGTATATGTCGAATACTACAATCTGCCTAATTTTTTTCTAACTACTTTTGGGGTCTACTTCTAGCCCACCCGAATGCAAATGAATATTTGAATATTGGAAATTAAATATGAGATGAGGAAGGAATTTTAACGACTCTACCTTAAATTATGATAATATACATATGTCAATCATATCTAATTACAGTTTGCTAACTAAACCTCATAGTTAAGATGATGTAACCTACCACTTGCGAAAATACCTATGTGCCTTAGATGTTGATTAGTCAAACACATAGGTTTCCTATGCAATAGTTCCTTGCCTTAATCTATGCCCGTATGTAGTGTCCTACACACACTATAGGCTGCTCTCAAACAGATAAGATAACACAGTTTGAATTGGCTATAATGGAATCGGGGATAGTAAATAAGGCTGTTGGCACACGGACCAACATACATGTATATCTTGGATATCTTGAGTGTTAGTCGTCATATGTACTGGCACTGATAATTATGTAACAACCCTAATAAAAACGAATTCGTGTTCAAGGATAAGTATTGAAAGGGTTAGCGAATACCTAGACAAACTGTAGAGAATTTCTTTTAATAGCTACCGTAATTTTAGAAATAATATATGGCCTTCTAAGACGATGCTTGACACTATTGCCAGAGCTAATATTAAGCTACCAAGTCTGTGTTTGCTACTAAAGTATAATTGAAATTGATAATTGTTTCTGCCAACCAAATCCGCCACTTGCCTCAGTTACGATATTGTGCTAAATACTCACCTATCTAAACTAGCAACACAAACCCCGATGCATTCCGTGCATCGAGTTTATAGCGTTCCCGAGGTATCACACCAACTCTGCTGACTGCAAGATAATAATTTATTCACATGTAAACTCGTCCTCTCACACAACTTAGATTGGACTTAAACGAGTATGTTGTGCGCTCGTATTATGCTTAATGAAGTTAAACATGTCCCAACCAGGGAACTTGACGACGAGTCTCGAGTAAATTACAATGCCACACTAAAATTATTGTTGAGCCCTCCAACCGACAACGTTAACATTAATAATTGATAGCTTTAAGTTATGATGGCGTAGCATGCGCCAGTGTGCCTAGTGGGACAAACCAGCTCACTCAAATATGTACGACTCTAAAATATTCTAAATGAATTTCTGACGTAGGTATAATAAATTGTTCGTGAATTACTCAAAGGTTTTTATCGTATATTAAATAGTCCCTCGTAAGAAGTTCTCTTTTAACTTGTATTAAAGTAAGCTTTTTGTCCAATGTTTCGTACAAACACATATCTTAATAAAAGATCCTTTGCAAAGACAAAAAACCTTGCGTCGCGCCGCCTGCTCCGAATCTTTGCACACATCTTTTTGCGTCCTCCACTCCTTTTTATTTGTATAAAGTTTTTTATTTTTCATCTTAACTTTTCCCAGTCTAATATCAGACTTCGCTTTGCTTAAAAGATATGCTAGCCCTTCAAACAGAGGGTATAGGTAAGTTCTTTCCTCGATGAGAAGGGAAAGTGAACAACAGCGTCGTTGGCGACCCTTTAAAAATATTACAGAGGCAATGTAAAATTCCTATGGAACTAAAACCCCTGTATCATTTTCCAACTGTTTCCCAACTGCCAATAGCAACATGTGACACACAAATTGAAGGTTTTAGTGGCTACTTTAATAGCAATAGTTGGTAACCACATCTACGTAACTACATTTGAAGTTAGACGGGCAGCTAAAAGGCCATTACTAGACGGGTCGTATGAATTATTTGTAGTGGTAGCGGGCACGCGACGCGGGTAATCGAGTAAATTATTGTGGTAGCGATACGCTCCCTGCCTGCCCTCGCCGGCCTGCCCCCGCCGGCCTGCCCAGTGCCCGGGCAAACTGACATTATGACCACATTTCTGCTACAACTTGAACTTCGACATTAGCAAGGTATACTGTTAGGTCTATTAAATTGATACTCCGTGCATATCGAGCGTTATTTCAACTTAATAACTGCATAGCTGCTGCGGTCTGATAATAAAAACATGTTTTTAGAATCAATACTTGTAAATAATTCAACTGTAATTTTCAGGTAGGTACATTTCCAAGCTTTTAATTGAATACGAGGAATACAAATGTTACATAACTACAAAGTGTTCTATGGATAGGAACTAGGCAACAATAAAACTCATCGAAAAATAGTCGATCGAATAAATCGAGTAGGTGGACAGCAATTAATATTTATTGAAGATACTTATTCTCCTAATTTATGTACTTAGTAACTTCCGTTGACCTAGTAGCAGCTCCTCTTTTAGAAACAAATTATGACTATCTAAATAGTACCGGAATGGATATGTGTTTATTTCAACAAAATGTACCGATCTGTTTTTAAATAGGTCGTAGAGCACATGCATACTGTACTCTGGTTTTACCCTTTCGAAAAAAATCTTGCAACTCCGTTTGTTTCATATCGCGATAAAACTTACAAGCAAAAATGTGTTTCAACTATCGTCAACGGGTAACAGTTCCGGTCAAATAAACCGTGTAGTAATTAAAGATTTAAAGCGCAAGGCGCCGGCGCGACTGGCGCGCTAGCCTAGCGTGCTCTGCGTTCTATTTGAACAACACACAAAGTATAGGCTACTAGGAATACTCGAAAGAATGATAACACACGTCACTTGTCAATGTCGTGTGTCGCTGCCGGGAAACGCTTACATTTTAAAGTAATGATGGCGGAGACAGACATTTGTTATGTCTTCGAAGAAAAGGACGTGACAGGAAAATTAGTTAAACTTTATGAAAAGTACAAAGGAATACAATGATACCGTATGAAAATTTTATACAAAAAGTATTAATGAAACCTGTGCTTATAACAAACATTTCTATTATTATCTAACTAGTTAATTCTATTTGCGTCGAGAAACAATAGTTAAAGTCGTTGGTATCGTGTACGCAAGTACACCGGGTGGCTATGACGCTACCCCATATATCAAACTTCACATGAATAGCTACTACAGTGCTACACACGTTGTATTTCACACACGAGCCTGTGTATCAACGACCTCAGTAGGATTACGAACCTCACTTTTTTACTGACTGTACCGCGCAGAGTTAGTTGCCAAGGCTTTTCGCCGCCCGGTTTCAATTAATTCACTTAAGGTACATTAAAACCATTATCTGTAGTAAGCGTAGGAGAGCCACGCAAATTACGTTAATTGTGTAGGCATTATTAGTAAGCAATTTTGATTAGATCCAACAAAGTGCTCGCTAAAACCTGTACAACATAAAGTTTATTATTGGGCTGTTAAAGTCGGGTATAACGAAGAGGATTTTTATTTAAATTCGAATTTATTGTGCTGTCGCTGAACATACGTTGTCTCCACATAAACCCGGCTGAAAAAACGGCTCAATAAAACCCCGAAATTTACTGCAGAGGCTGTGTAGTGGAAGTTCACAGTTTGTTATAGGCTTCATACACGCGAAACCTTTCTTGAGGTGACTCGACTAAAGCAAGTTCGTGTCTAGTTGCGGTTGAAGCTGTACCGTCGAGTAACTGGGACACTCTCCGCTTGCCTACGTTTTTCCAACGTGCTTGAAACAATGATATTGTGGAGATGAAGCTTTACTCTTTACTTACGCCGAGAACTTGACAGCACGCTCTGAAGTTAAACTTTGTATTGCGCTACAACTATAAATGTTTCAGGGATTCTATATCAGCTATTATATTCGTTATTATTTGTTTCCTTCTTGTGTTCACTAAATATTTTTATTTATGTTTACCCAGCAAAACGTATTTTTTGGTCATTGGCGTCACATCGACAAAAATAACAGTTGTTCATAAATAAGTAGGATAACGATCCCAAAATAGATGTCTAAAAATAACTTTGCCGAAACCTTCCGTAATATTCTAAAATACACATTCTTAAAGCGTCACTGGGGTGTGGAATTTTATGAGTATGTCAAAGAGTTTAAAAGCATTTAATTGAAAGGAAATCAAGCGTTGTAAATTTTGTCCCGTAAGAACCGTTTAGTTTACACACATGAAGAGTATTTGAACCTAAAGGTGGATGCGACGCCCAGCCAAGTGTGAGCAGCATAACGTGCGCATCCCGCACTCCCGCGCTCCCGCTCGTGCCCGCCCGCCCCGCCCGCGCACGACGACCTAACACTTTCATTTACGTTACACAACTCTCGGCTATTTGCTTAATAAACGCTCGTTAAATTAACATACCCACCGAATAGAGGTTCTTTGAGACCCACTTAGGCTCATTGAGCTTTGACTTTTTGTAACACTTCTATGCTTGCGAGCTGCTTTTATTATTCACTGAGCGGGGATTAAAATTGTTTCAACAAATTTTCTCTACTTAAACATACGTAAAAATGTACTCGAAAGCAAATGTAGTTAATTTTTAACACACTCCCTATCTGTGTCTCTATAGCGAGCACACAATACTTAACCCTAAAATTGGGTGTATCGTGGCAAGTGTACATACAAAGAAACAAGATGAGTTGGAAACAGCCGGTAGACGCGGGAGACGTAACGCATCCGGTACACAAGCACCGGCAAGCGGAAGCCGACTCACCGCGACAATCACGCCAACACGCCATCTTGCTGTATTCACCACAAACCGTTGGCATTTAATGGACTTTAGGGACAACGTTAAAAAGTATTTACCGAGTACTATTTTAATACGGATAAAAGCGTGAAATCGCCATTTCAAAAGGGACCCCAGATAAACCAGTCCGTGCCTATCTAAATCGGACTAACAAGAAAAAAATTTCTCTTTTTATAAAGCACCAATCCACAGAATATTTGATACGAAAACTGCGTAACACAATGTTCTAAGCCAATTAGTTGGTCATTTTTGCAGTGGCACGGCTGTGTTTACGCGGAACCGGCCTAAGCTGGAATAAGCCGGTTATGCCCGGTTCGAATCTAATTAAAGGGCACCGTTTTGTCCAAAATGCTGACAGTTGCCATTTGACGCGATTTTTATTTTATATAGCCAGACCAATCAGAAGGTTAATTGGTTTACTTTTTGTGGGTGGTCCTGTGGGTGATATTGTTTTAACGTTCAACAAAAATAATGTAAGAAGCAAAGTGAAAAGAAAAAGTAGGAATGAATAATTTGATCAAGTAATGCAGCAACCGCAGTCGCTCAAAATGAATACAATTGTTTTGTTTTCCCTCGGTAAATTTATTCGTTGTTTAGAATAATGAAACGGGCGTATTTGCTCAAGGAAATCCATTCTCTTACAATTTAAGACGGAGCCGCCTAATGTGTTGCAATTTTTCGTCTATAATAACAGTATGCAAATTGTATACGGACTCCGTGGTTATGAAGAAAACGCGGCCCTGAGAAACCATTAGCCGATGCTGTTATTATTGTATCTTGAAATCATAATTCTACTTTTCACAAATGGATTCTTTATTGAAAAATGCTTAACAATTAAAATAGAGTATTCTGTTGCTATAATCAGTTCGATAAAAGTAGAATTAAAAATAACTTAAAAAATACCTCTTTCAGTACGATGTTTAAGTTCACATTATTTATCAGAGTATCGCTATCTCTTGTAGCATGACGTACACACGGGCACGCTCCAGCCAACGTACGACATTAGGTAAGTAAAAGAGTTTCGTGAGCTGTAATTTAGTAGAAAGCATTGAAATATTCGTGTATAATCTGAATAACATGCCGATATGAACAACGGGGGAATACGGAGGAACGTTAGGGTGTATTTTATCCAATATTAAACGTTCAGGGAACTGCGAGTGGAATATTTTACGAATTACGCGAGGGCTTTTACAATATTCAATAAGATAATAGATGGAAAGAGTCTTCATCAAAATACATGTTTATGATTTAGTAATAAAACGGGTACACGTGTCCTCTTGAATCTTTTATGATTGGTGACGGCAGATTTTGAGTTTGATTTTATTGAATTCGATCGTTTAGGGCATCATTATTTATTCGTGTCGTTTAGGCTTAGGTTTCTATTAATAGCCACAGTGTATACTTAATAGATACAGGAATCTAAAAAGAACTATAACGCCACACATCGAAAACAGTCTATTTTACGGTACACCTAGAGCTCAAGGTACGAATGCATCTTAAAACGTATGTACGTCCACTATATCACAATTTGTAGAAGAGATGTCGAAATGAAAGTCGTACGAGCGATTTTATTCATGTAATAACTCCATCTGGCCGCACCGTACGACATCTCATGTGTACCTACTACCTACTAGGTATATGTTCGTCTGATAAGAGAGCCTCAATATCTCCTAGACCTTCGTAATGTAATTTTTCGCCTCTCCATTTTCTCATGCCCAAAACTTGGAGCTTTATTGAAATATTGGATATCAAGTACGGTAGAGTTGTTTTTATTATTCAAAAGTTTGCCGAATTCTTGGTCCGGTCGACCAAACTATGTATAAAAGACACATTGAGTTTATTTTGATTTTTACCCTGAACGAAATTGGTTTAACATAAAAGAATATATAGGGTAATATTGACTGTGTCACGGAGAACGGAAAATTCGGTCACGCCTCGCGACGTGTGATATGAAATGCTTTTTTTATTTCCCATTGCTTTAGTTTACAAGTCAACGTTTACCTGTCGTGGATAAACGTTTTGAGCGGAACATGTTTTTCTTTACGGATATAAATATTTACTCACTGAGACATGGATTAAATACGTATAGTCAATTTGTCAAAAATGGTAATACCTACAGACTAAAATAACAACAACAATTTATTTTAATTACAACAGACTACAACTACTTTACACAGTAAATCAACAAGCCTTCCTAATCCAGTAGTCTCAATATATTTCCATACTTCGTGAAATATAGGCACTGAACAGACTTAAAATCCAGCTCAATTAATAATGATGATAATATAACAAATCAGGAGATTACTTAGGAATATTAAACACAGAAAGGAACCATTTATGTCAGTAAGGTCCTGCGCGAACCACTCCTTAGAGTCGCGTGAGGGAAATGCATGAAACATTTGCAAACATAGGTACATTGTGGTGTCACCAGGCGCCCTTTACTTTAACTAATATGTCCCCGTTGCTATATCATTTGTCAAGTAACATTATGCAATGCAATTAACATCAATTTTATTATTTGCAAATATACGCCAGCCTTGACACAATGCCAAAAGGAAGATTCTTGAGAGAATCAAGCAATTCTACTTACCATCGAAAATACTCTTTAAGATGTCAATCATAGATTAACTTTCATAAATTCAAACTTTCTTAATATGCTTATCTTCAGAATCTCTATGTTTTCATTAAGTCTTCTATAGTAATAATTACTAGAGAGGGTTCGGTTCTAAAAAGCGTTTTTCTTATACCTTCGCACCTAATGCCCAAGACATCAAATGTATGATTAACTACATACATGTTACTGCAGCGACAAATTCCCGTGTGTGTTGATTTGTAACAGAAATATGTAGGTACTGGGAATGCATAACTTGTGGCTAACACGCAACCGCGCGAAACTCGACGCCGGCGCGCGTATCGATATCCTTTCCCATCACTAATGCAGCTAGACTTGATATAGTAATCTACACTAATATAATAAAACTAAGTGCCTGTCTGTTTGCTTGTACAGATTTTACTGTAGCAGGTTCGTGTAAAATCTTGCTTATGTTGAAAGAACGTTGCGCAAGTGATGAATCTATTTTTGAATTTCGATTGGAAGTAAGAAAAACAACTGAATAATTAAGTACCAAACTGTTATGTAGAAGCCGCAGAAACGTGATTGTTCTAAAATAAATTGTGTAAACAACTGTTGCGTAAAGTATTTGAATGTTGCTGAAGTCGCAAAAATACACAAATATAAAAAAGGTTATATAGGTATATTAATTAAAGTTGAACAATAAGCCGTTTACCCTAACTAATCATGACGTAAGTAAAGCCTTAAAAACAAACCAATTTCGTCGGTGGAAGGTACTGGGAAAACGCAGGAGTGAGGAAGATTATGTAACTAAAATACAACATTAAATATTTTGCACAACCGCAAATAAACAATGTACTGAGTTGTTAAGTAACCGAGTCTCCAAATTAGAAGACAAAACATAAACAACAAGTAAGTGGGTAGCGGACGAGACAAATTTCACCGCATGCCTCGGAGTAAACCACTCAACTAGTGAAAAATTTTCTTGCTTTTATTTCCAGACGGGTGACACTCGATCGCTTACGGCGCGCGGTGTCACTTCGCCGCCCCGCTTGATTTATGCGACCAATATGGCGGCCGCTGTCACTCGCCGACCGGCGACCGATATCGAACCGCTCGTATCATCTAACGCAATATACTTGACCAGATTTTGATATAAAAAGAAAATTACAAAAGTAAATTGTCTTGCTGAGCTCTCAATTTACCAAGCCAATAGATGTGGGTGTTTTATTTACAGAAGGAGGGAAATATTCAAGCAGAGGCAATCCTGCTTAATCTTGGCATTAGGAGCTATCCCGTAATTCACTCGACTGAATTTTTCAATTCGTTTTCGTTGAAGCCTTATTTTCTTACGTTTAATATTATACCCCCCGTATACATGTAGATAGAGTTCGCTGGTGTGTATAAGGCGTAACATTTTATAACTTGTATTGTGACTTACGTTTATTAGGAATTTTCTTTTACCGCATTCATTATTCTGACATTGTAGATGAGAAAATGTGAAAATAAGGGAATAAAATAACACAAAGCGTCATCATTTTTCAATTGAAGTTGAAGAACTTTAGAGCTGCTATCAGGATTTTTATAATTTCGTGGCGCTCACAAAAGGATCGCTCATAAAAATACTCGTAGATCTCAACAGGGAGTCGTCCATAAGCACGACAATATCAAGTAGGCGGCTACGGGCGACACCTCGGGCTCGTCTCGTCTGTTGCCGCTAAGTAGGTCGAATAATGTGACGGGTTCGCCAGGAGTGCACTCCGGACCCTTCGGCCGCTTCAAGAGCTCTCCTCCGCGATCCTCCATACTAAAATCGCTTGATTTGACATGATTTTAAATACCGATATCAAGGTACAGGTACGAAACCCCTCGATTTCATAAAAAATAATTATATCAAAAGCTTAATGCAGTTCGTAGCCAAATCATATACTACTAACTTTTCAATAGCAATGTTTGTTCCGTGACTGTGGTTATTCTACGATGACAGAGGTTGAGAATCGACCTGATCGCGTGCTATTATTTTCATAAATTCATGACAGCTCCTTTGATATGAGCACGGAACTACTGCATTGAAAAATAAACTTCAAAAACTAATCTCAATAAGAAGGCAACGTATTTACATTATTGGTTCGTAAAAAAGAAATTCGAATGAACATGGGGATTTTCCACGAAAGATTTTCCCAACAAATCACTAAGGCGGAATACTGAATCACTACAAGACATATAAATCTATAATTTAGTTGCTTGATTTACTGGTAACTAGGCAATCGATTTGGGATATCATAGGAAGTGTTGGAGAGGAATTGTAGGTATGTTCCTACAAATAAAACAGGACATTATTATACCCAACTCATAACTATATCAAGTAAATCCATGCCTTTAAAATCTCAAACAATTTATATGTAACATAAAGACAAAGTTTGCAAGGCCAACATGACCAGAGAACGCACAAGACAGGGAAGGTTTAAAAAAATAGGGAAGCCTTTGCCCACCAGTGGGACACAATATAGGCCAACAAAAAAATAAAGACAATGTATCCAACGGAAAATACTTACACGACACTCGATGTTAGGGAGCCGTGTGTATTAGCCACAAGGGGGCGGCTGTCACGCTAGTTCGACGTGCGCATCGCTCACGCGCTCCGACGGACCGACTGAATTGAGAAATTGAAACGCGTATCTAATCACAAAAACCTCGCCAATATCAATGTTGATCGTTTCAAATGTACGCCCCTTATAGTAAATCATAAAGCTACGTGTATGCTGGCACTGTAGTCTTCAGAATCAAATCAGGATTCCACCTTAATAACATTTTAAAGGAACACGTACCCACTTAAAGCTCACACCCTCTGAATTTAATTGTCGCTCGCTTCTAGAACGACATGCGGTAGGAATGTTAAAATAATTTTAGCCATTTTCGATGATCTTCTCAATTTCACAGACACGACTCGCCTAAGACGAGCATTTAGGATGCTTGATAAATTGGACCCGATATCGATTTATTGCAAAGTCGCGTTTAAACGAAAATGAAAAATTCGCAAAATCTGGTGGAATCTCATAATAGCCTTTTCATCAATCAATACAATGAATTCGAAACTGACAGGGAATGGCCTCTATTATTTTCGAATCATGGCATATTTTTTACGCGATAAATACTTTTTCCTTCAAGTCATCGCAGAAGCTTTGCAGAAATATGTCGGAGGCTTTCGTCTTTTTCATTGTTCAGCAAATAAGCCTAGTGGGTGGACAAAGGCGGCGTGTCGTGACGACAAGCACGTAAGGGCCCGCTTCCGCCGCGCCAGCACTCTCAGGCCACGGGCTCGAGCCACCTCGAGCCTTGAGCCCGAGACTCGAGCCGCCTCGAGTGCCTGTCGAGCCGAGCGCTGACGAAGCTCACCGAATAGCTGAGATTATTACGCTATGCAGCCGCTACAAAATAGGATGCTGCGGATTATGCAGTCGTATTGCCGAAATAGCTGCAGCTATACGTGCGTTGAACATATTAATGATACGTCCAACGACATCGCATACACATACAATGTAGTTACTTACTTAGAGCACTGAAAGTTGAGTTACGCAGGTTTTCATTTCATTCCGAACATTTATATTCTGTTCGGAACTGACGCGCAGAACCCTCGATGTATAATTAGAGTGTGCAGTAAAAACAAGCCAAATAACTGTGCGCCTAACGAATTTTTTGAAATTAAAAATTCCTCGTATTGCAATGGAAATGTAATATTCAATTTGAAGTGAATATAACTCGGTGGCGCGACAATCTGGCCGAACAAAAAGTTCCATTCAACATGAGACGCCATTCGTAATTAGACGCCACGCAGTCGGAAACAGACACTCGTGGATCTTATGTGCGCTAGAAATTTACAGAGCCCTCTCATTATGATTTTAGTGTAACATTCCGAATTCACAAGATTTTTTTGTTCGTTGTTCGTATGTTGATCATGAATGCAAATAAAAAGTGCGTGTAAACTTAAATTCATATTCCTATAGAATCTACAGGACTCACTTTGTTGTTAAAATAATACACAGCAAAAATAATTTCAGCATTATTAAAAATTCTGTGTAAGCCATTACTGCGAACAAAAAGCTTTTAAGGACCCGACCCAATATTATGCGATTAAAATTCAAAATGAGTTCTATTCCCAACTTTATTCGTCGCAGTAAAGTTCTTAATCTAGCAGACACTGGCACGTTGTGAATGGAATTCTTTGAGCATGAAAATCCATCTTCTTATGCATTTTTGCATTAAGTCACCGTCCGCCTTCTAGGCTACACGCTATTGAAACAGTGCTTTGATACCATTATTCTTCTTGTTTTCCTAGAGCTTTGAATATAAGGTATCACAGAATTATTGTATAGTACAAAAATATCGACGGTTCCGTTAACGCTTTGGTGCTAAGAAAGATGGAATTTTCATGTTACTCCCTATCGTGGCATCACTAGGATGCATGTCAAACATAGTTCAAATATAGAATGAAAGAATTACTCTTGTCAGTTCCTGTCAGTCACATTGACAATAACGACTCCGGCAACTGAAATCGTAATTCAATTACTTTAGCTGTAACTGTAAACACAGTTTGTCAGTTATTTTTTTACTTACTTATATTCAGTATTAGATCGTTGCAGGTAGACTAGTACACACATGTCAGAACGCGCAGGCCGCCGGAGAAAATAACTCAATTAAGTTTAACATTCAAGAGTTCCGGACGCGAATAAATGCGGTTATCACAATTATCCCATGTCCGTGGAAACTAACGAGTTTCACCGAGACTCAGTAACTGGCCCTTTTTGTAATTTTACGATGACTGTTATTAGCTTTCCAGATTGTGTCACAGACTATATTAACCGGTTATCATTTTCATCGTGTGTTTTATTATGCAAAGTTCTTACATTACCTCATTGAACACTAAGAGAGCATTATACTATTTAGCCAGTTATTTCGAGGTAATATGAAATTATGCTTCCTTGGGGAACTGATTATATTAATTTGCGATGACTGTCTTTGAAAAAGAGAGTGGTTGAAGTCGTGGGTAGTGTGCGACGCCACGCTGAGCGTCGCAGGGTTCCGTAGCCGACACGCTCGCTAATGGAGGGGCCGGCAGCGCGCCGGGGGGCTATTACACACGCCTCTTATCGAACATCGACTTTCTTAATAACGAAAAATTAAGCCGTCTCTCTAACATACGTCAGGATACAATTTAAGAAAAGATTCTTGGACTTTTAGCCGCAGACGGGACTTATAACTCTTGGTAGATGTCTTAATCCGAGCTTTAATAGATTAAAGCTGAATCCGGCTGATAGAACTAGTAATATCTCAGTGTTGAACTTTAACCTTAGTCATTTTCGAATATAAGAGGTAAATTTCAGCATTTCGTACCGAAATAAAAACATTAAGAAGGTATTGCTACTATTCTGTAGTTGTTTGCCATTGCTATCTACTTTTCCGAGAGAACTCCGAGAAACATCGGGTCAAAAGTTCGAATCAAATCAAAACTTATGGCAATAGTGAGTACAACTTTCTTTTCTGTAGAGGAAGGGCGTCCTAATTCTATTAAAGTTAGTTTAACCCGATCTGCGACAAGTACAAACATCTACATTCCGTCAAGTGAAATACACTCGATTCACCACAACCTGACGGCGAAACTTCCGAGATCGACGTGTCGACCGACAACTGTTCGCGAACAAACTACACACAATTATACACCCTACGTTACAACTTTAAAGCATCAAATCGTTTAAAGCGAGTAGTTATTTAATTCTTTGACAACGATGTTTCACAGCCACTTAAAACTTCTGAGTGAATAACAAATCTCCTCCGAAAAGTCTATTCAGCGAAGTTATACTGTTAAATTGTTCGTCGGTAGACAGAGAACGTCTTTAAAAAAGTTAAAGGTTGAGAGAGCATGTAAAGGGATCAGGTGGGCGCCACGTCGGCAGGGTGCCGGCCGCCGAGCGCCGGTGTTGGGCCGCTGCATTATCACGCTTTGTTTGCGTAAACGATTAAAAAGCCACGATAAAGTTAATCGGCTAAATCGTTACAGTTCGTCTAATTTTATAAACCCTCCGGTGGATAATAACGTTTAAAATACTTGGGAACTGTTTAATGGTTGCCATTATTTGGTCATCCATTGAAAATTCTATAGTTACTGAAATCTAGTTCATGGATTCAGTGGTATATTTTACGGTAGCATCAACAAATCTAATAAAAATGAATATTATCTTAACAAATATATCAGTTCACCCTTTTAACATCAAAAGCTCGAACTACGCCAACTTGAATTAACCATAACATTGGGGAAACGTGTCGAAGTGGCAACTTGACAAAAAGGTTTCAGTGATTGATGTCTTTCCCCCTTCTCCCCTGACTAACCAACTATAATATACGCCGCACAAATATACGTGGGCACGTAATGCCGAAAAGATTTTTGTATTGTAGGCAGGCCTGATGTAACGTTTTAATCGTATCAAAATCTAATAAATGTTATCAAACGTGATTTGGTGACGAGAGAGCAAAAGTTAAATAAGCATTATATGTTTTCCAGCTATTTATGGTCAATATTGGGGGGAAAGGTTAATTAATCTCCAGTTTTCCACGCAAGAGGCCGTTTATAAATATCACACCGTATACAATAGGTAAATGCGATTGCTTTGGTTTCCAGAAATAAATTGAATGGATGCAGCATAAAAATTTGGCGTTACGTAGCTACGAGTATAATAAGTTATTAATAGAATATTTTAACGTAACGTTCTTAGCTTTAGGTGTCAGTCAGCTTGTATTTGATACCAACTTTTGACACGGCTTCGCCCGCGTGATTGCCGACATTCCCGCAGGATTGTTATACCAGGATTAAAAGTATTCAATGTGTCAATCAACTATTTTTGTGCCAAATTTCACCCAAATCCTCTCAGCCGTTAATCTTTCTTTTTTTTATCAGACATACGGACAAAAATTCTTCGTTACTATTTCATTGGGTGTATAGATAAGTACAAGTATTTCCAGTCTTGTAAGACGTTCGTTCATTCTTAGTTATCTAATACTATAGTGTTCATGGTTCGAGCGCTACCTTCTCCTAACAATTAGAACTCGCAAATTACTTTTCTCGACAAAAGCCATGCGACCGCTGATACAACTTGTCAGCATGTAAACTAACCGTACACGAGAAAGAAACAAATAGTGTATTTATTTAATTACTAGCGCAGCGGTTGACAAATCCATTTACCACGAGACTCGGTATTATCTTTTGTTGTCTGCGTCTGAGACCAATCAATTACTCTGCAGTCGCCAGTGGGGAGTTGATTACTGCTCCACTGCTGATGTGGACTTAACGATATTGTCCAAACGCATCAGTGTACGGGTATCATTGCGATTACGTCTTTAGTATTCATCGGGCGGCTGTTTCGCATACGAGTGTAGATTATCAATGTACTGCGTTCAGCAGTAGGGCACGTATTTATCTGATGCTATTTGTATCACGAAAAGTAATCGATAAGGAAATTATACAAATACCTTTTTATTGATTTTGTTTGACTTTATTCGTTGCCATTAGCAAAAAATAAAATAACGTTAAGAGTATTTCATTTAAGTGTTATTTTCTAAGCTACTGCACAGATTGTCACTGGCAGCTTTTATACATTGTTCAATAAACCCTCCTCCGTAGCACGTTCATTGCACTTTGCATCACAATCGTTTCTTCAATTTTATAATTTCTTAAGCAAAAATATTTCATTCACAATAAAAAATTAAAAATATTTGTCCATGTTTAGGAACAAATTTATCTCCTTGTCACAGTTCATAAAATAAACTTCCATTGAAAAGGCGCCAAAAGATCCGTTATCTCGGTTACAGCCGCTTTGAATAACGATCCAAAGTGTAACCCCATCGCGGCGGTTCTTTGATGTCCTTTAATTATAAAAGTTTTTCTCGTAAAGGAAAGCTTTTACAAGTCGCGGAGAAACACTGCACATACCCCGCGGAGAAACCACCGACTTATGATTCTATTGCTGAACTCGCTCACGACACAATGCCATTCTAGTTTAGAAAAATATTTTTTAAGCGCTATTTTTGAACACGTTTTGTTACTTATCCCAATGATAAAGTTACAGCAGGAAAATGTAATATTATCCGAACGAAGAACTAAAAACTATTTCTGAAAAACACACCTATATAAAAAATGGTTTCTTGTTTGTCTGTTGCTTTTCAGGAAGTCTATTTTCCATCAGCTTAGCCTTTATACGTATTTTCACGTTCACGTCTGTTTCTCAGTCAGTTAAAGAAAACGGTACAACGACAATTTATGTTGTTGAATTTTACATTCACATTGCCTTCGGCATCACGTCTCGTCGAACTGCGTAAAGTTCATTTGTCAGGATCTTACATTTTACCATAAATTCTCGAACGACACTTTCTAGACTGGTTGTCGCAAGTATGCCAAAAATGCGGGCGATTCCTACCTACTTTCCAGTTTACAAAGCGGGGGGTTCATAGTACCTACTTAATAATGTCCGCGCCAAGCTTTGGTACTATTCTTTGTAATTAGCTGTTGAGCTCGGCATTACAGCGCTGACTTCTGTCACTTTGTTTTTTGACGTATAAAATTGTGGTTGGTTTCCCTTTTTATCTACTTTCCGTTGTGTTTATTCTTTCTTTTAAAATCAAGACGAATCCCAACGTAAAAATCCTAATAGAACGCGTAGAAAGGAAGAATTATACATACATCAACATTCCTTCGACGCTCAATTTCTTTTACTCCTATTTTCAGAATGTACATTGGAATTTTATCGGGCGATTCCTATTCCTTTTGCAAACGTTGAATTATTTATTGGACATTATATCTAGTATTACTATTTGTTTCAACTACACAAAATACATGAGCTACGTAATCGCAATGGGTTTGTTCATAATACATTCATTGTTGTATTCAAATAAAGGGCAAAAGAAAATAGAGTTGTGGGCAGCAGCAAAGTAGGGCGCGGTGGGCCGGGCGTATCGATCAGCGGCTAAAACAAGCTCGACGCCGACGTCTGTCTAGCCATTGCCTAGCACACCCTACACAAAGCCTACATCACCTGCGACTCTCTGTGTTCCTGGTACAATGACCCAGTAAAACGATTCCCGGACATGTTGATTGAAACTTGAAATAGCTTGTGTTTTATGGAATTGGATTGGAAAGGGCAGAGTTACGAGTGGACTCGGTTGAATAGTTACGTTCAGATCCAATAGTTATTCACTATTGTTTAAATAAAAGCTTGTGGGAATTTAATCACTCGACTGTTTGATTTAGGGAATATTGGTTAGGGTTTCATTAGCATTTTCATTTCGACGTAAAAAGGGTCTTTTAGGTATTTGACAGTCAGAATAGAATAGGATTGTCGTCTTGAAATTCAGGCAAATATTACGAACAATGGTAAGGGATATGTTAACTATTATTGTAATTAATACCACCTTTAGAATATATGAATACTAATGAACAAAGTTAGCTTATTCAATTCTTAAATCGTAGAACTGCAAAATAAAGCTCGTAGGTTATGAATAATAATTCTTTTTACAGTGAAAATCACTTAATGGAAATATGATCGTGCTTCATAACTATTTGATTCTCATTTGCCGTTAGTAAATGGAAAAATGGAATAAACCCCAAAGTCTCGAATTACTAATCGATGACGTGGATTTGTTTTACTTCCGAACTGAATCTCCCTCATTATTGTCCAATGTGATGAATCACTCTAGATAAACGTTTCAACACAAAGTAAATCAAATGTCGAGTCGAGAGCAACGCGTCGAAAGCTTTTATTTAACATACTATTTATTTAGCGTTTTATTTCCGTTCATAATGTACATGTTAAGTGAACGTTAATCATTAATTTTGTTTACAAAATAGCGACTCATCTAATTTAATGTAACTTTTCAGCTGTAACTAATGCAGTGTTGTAAATACGAACGAGCCTATAAAAAATCAGCAAGCAGTAATATTAGTCACCGACATTTTTTACAGTAATTTATCAGAATACTTTTAGGTTCTGGCTTCAGTATCTCGTTTCCCGTGTCCCAACAAAAGTGACAATACTATCAATGAGAAGTGTCGTCACTGGCCGCGGGGTCGTCATTGTGAGCGTTACAAACATTCCGGCAACTGCGGTCACGTTTATTTCTCTTTAATGAACCGTTAGTGATATAACCATTCGTATTGCAAGCGTTTTCTTACAGCTTTACCGCTGTCATGAATGTCTCTATGCACTTAGGTCGTCCATTAAGACCAATGCAACGTTCACTGACGGAACGCGGTCGTAAAATCTTTATAACATCCTTCCAGCACTTGTAAAGCGTTTTGAGAGTCTTCGTCGTCGTATGCGACCTCGCATTACCCCGCACTATCTCCACTTTTTTGGTGCCTCAGTGTGATCATACAGTCGTCGCTAAGTAGACAAGTTTGTACATAAAGACGTCTGTACTGGATATCGCGGGCGCTTGCTATAAATGAAAGTATTTTAAAGTTACGCCTCGTTAGTCTACCCGCTTAGAAGACGATCTTATCTTTAACTGTAGTCGAGCACTGGTTACTTTATATTTGTTGATGGAACTTAAAACTTTTTCCTATACTTCTGTAAGTCTTGAAACAGTACGAATACAAATTATGTTTAAGCAAGTTGACTTCTGAAATAGCATGCTAATGAATCAAATAATAAAACGAAACAATGCAGTAGTTGGGTACAAACTGCACAATTTATAGAGCATCCTAAAGCATTTAGTGTTGCTATTTGTACGGTGCACATGTAAACGTATTAGGACAACAAACCAATGTCGGGCTGCCGGCGGGCGCCGCGCCAAGACGCCATAGCTCCACACTTGACATATTCCGCCGGAATCCTCGGCTTATAGCAATTTAAGACTATGCAACTACTAAAAAGTGCAGGATTTTGTGAATGAGCGCTTATTAGAGGTCGTGATTTGCCAGCCCCAGAGATAAGTTTAATCAGAGTGCCATTAAGTTTTACTGCTTCGCCGGGTGCATACGGTTTATGGCGGGTTGGGGCGACATTGTCAACAGATCTTGCGACGCTCTTTACGGCTGCTGAAACGTTGCTTTAACGGTTTTATAGTTTTCGTCGTTTCGTCTCGCTGGCGGTCACAGCGCCCTTAATAGCCGAAGCTAAGTGCCCGCTCGGGGCTCCGTTGCCCTCAAGAATGTCTGTTTTTCTTTCATACACACTGAGATTTCCATCTTGAGTATCGTAAAGAATTTTATTTTTTGCCTTATACTTCTAGCGGTTTTGCTGCATTTGATATTAACTCTAAATATTTTGGAACGAGAAACTATCAATAGTTTTCACTTGAAATATTTAAATTCAGACATCAAAGGTTACCCTCATAAATATTTACGTAAATTGCGATAGTTGCTGATTGAAATCACATGGAAAACTAGTTAAGCAAGTAATTATTCACGCCCACGTACTGAAGGTATCGGAACCAAACGGTACAGTTCTGAGGATTCACTCTCCGGCGGCGCCGCCATCGCCTCGCTATTAGTTACATGTGCATAGCCGAACTGTAAGTCTTCTTTAATTAAACGGCGGTGCAGTGACGCAAAGCGCAATCACGGCACGCGGTGACGCATGTCGGCGACGGGCTGCAGCCTCACGTCAACTGCAAGCCTCACAATATTAATTTGAAGCAACTAATTAATTAATTACATGTGAACATTCCGCCATTAATCAGAACGGTCACGTTTGTCGCGAGGCACACGGCTCACAGCGTACTTCTAAGAAACTGATTGGAGCTTCGACGACGCAAATTGGTTTTATTTACTTGACTTGTAGTTCATTTACTTGCTTCTTCGCATAGGAGCATCGATCGGCTTCACGACTCGACTTGGCTTATTGAATTTAAAAAGCTTTGAGCTATTTCTCTATAGCGCAGACGCTTTTCAACATGACTAATGTATCATACCTATGTCGTTTGAAAAGTCCTTCACAGTGACAACGATAAAATATCATTAAAATAGCGAACTTTAACAATATATTGAGTACCTCTACAGCCTTAAAGTTAACCGAACTTTGTAATTACTTTGGAAATCTGTCTTAGTTTACACAAAGCAGCCGGTCGATTGTTTAGTTATTCATTTATGCGGCAATCCTTTTTATAACCAGTTGTTTGCGACGTTCAATGTTACACATGGTCTTAAACATGAATCAATAAGAACTCCATGCATCCAGCGCCATACTGCCACTCAAAGAATAACAAATTCCATTTGCACGATTGTTCCTAAACTTAGTTGTGAAATTTAACTTTCAAAGCAAGTACGATGCTACTATCTTAGTTTCTTAATGTTTTTCGCATTTTAAACACCAACGTGTTTAAAATGTCTAATTTCGTATCAAACTCAAAGTTAACTTTTTGTCACAATACCTTTCTATTCACTAAATGACGTCAGGAACCGTAAGTTAACAACAACTTATCATTTGTAGCTGCGTGAATGTCAACATTACGACAGAATTTATTGCTCTTTCAACACCAAGGGATCCCCGTATCTATTATGTAGATAGTCGTTGATAAGTCGGACGCAAATAAAACAAACTATCGCATAATATCCCCACGTAAGGGTAGTTATGACGTTTCACAACGCAACAAGTAGAGGCGCCAGCCAGCCGCCGACGTGGGGCTGCGAAAGGAATTTCAATCTGGTCGTGATGAGCTGAGCAAAGGCGCAAATTACACACGAGCGACCGTCTTTTATTACCCTTAACGTGCTTTCTCGAATATTCGAGAAGTTCGTTTGTGGGTGGACCTCGGGAATTTAACTCAGTACACTTAGTTACGAAGTAAGTAGGTTTTGGAAAACACGCAGTTGTTGAAACTCTCAACAGTTTATTACTGTTTAAATTTCTGCAGACCTATTGTATTTATGTATAAATTGTTACTATCAGAATTACACGCTGTAAAATTGAGAAAAAAAAATCTCAAAACTTGACTTTACTAACTTAAACTTATGAAAAACAAAGGCATACTGCTAAGCCTTCTCAACCGCCTTATGTTTACGAAAAAACTTCTGTAAATGAATAGTAGAGACGTGTTTAACGACATTATATCTAATATGTAGATTGAGACATAACAATTGAGTGTGCTTAGTGAAAGAGTCGATATTGTTTGGTTGGAACGTAAATACTGAGCGGCGTGGTGCGCAACAAGTAGGGCGACGCGTCGGCGCCATCACATATTGGAATTAGTGAACCAACCTTGGTGGATAACATTGAAGAAAATTCAAATAACGTAGAAAACTCTTTGTATGAAAATACCCTTGGAAATACCTACATGAAATGTCTCAAACATGGTCACAGTTTGAGATATCAATCGTGTTCATTATAAGTTTCATAGTTAGAAATTATTGGTTTTCCGGATTTATTAAACCGTTTTTGATCTTGGATATTATATAAGGTTTCAAAAAAAGTTTTAAATTCAAAGACAATTGACCTGTGATGAAAGGTGCTACATCTGCTACGCCGCTACGAAAGTGCTACGAAGGTGCTACGAAAGTTGCTTCTTGAAGAAAAGGTTCATGTAGCAACGACACAACCAAGAATAGTTCATCTTAAATTAGTATTTAAATACATAACACTCAATCAATTTTATTTATTAGGAATAAATGTATATCATCTATATGAACACAGCATTACCTTAATAGAAAATAGTTTCTATCCTCGTTTTCTTTATATTACCG
This sequence comes from Aporophyla nigra, assembly GCA_947507805.1. Classification (NCBI taxonomy): domain Eukaryota; kingdom Metazoa; phylum Arthropoda; class Insecta; order Lepidoptera; family Noctuidae; genus Aporophyla; species Aporophyla nigra. The sequence goes on from OX382305.1 coordinate 8,944,660, forward strand.
TGTCGCATTATGCTATAATGGTATAATATAAACTAAATATAGACAAATTTCCTTGAAAAGCCAGCAAAATCCCCTTAATACGCTATTCCATCCCTTAAGTTTAAAAATATTTTTTCCCAGGATTTATAATATTAAAGCGAAATCGTTCGGTGTATCGTTGTCGGAGAATAAAGACCTACGAGCTCGTTCCTTCGAGACGCTATCAATACACGTAAATAGCAAAACTCCGCGAATATATAATGCGAGGCAAATTCACGCGTTCCCGTAATTTCTGATTTAATTTCAAAGAAGATAAACTACATTCTGGTAATGTGGAAGCTTAATATCTGCCGAACCTTTTCCGAACTATTTTTGGGGTTCACTTCTAGTCTAACCGGATGCAGCCACCAGTATTTTACGTGGAGCAACTGCCTCACTGACCTCCATAGACCAGCTACTGGGTAACACTCCACCCCTTGATAAGACTGGTTATCAGACTTTCGGGCTTCTGGTGAACTGTAACGACAGACAAAGATGCACGAATGGTGGCTGGGACCGATGATACGGAGGTGTTTTGGCATGAAGTTGGTCATCCATCCACGGACCAACTGCGATGAGCGTAGCTTAACCTGATCAATGGATCCGTGTGGTTGTTATTATAGAAGCTATAAAAATAATAAAATAGTGGCAGTGGTGTCTAAGAAAATTTTTACTTGTTTACACCCTAAGAAAACTTGCCTTTCTTTCATTTCTTAGAAACCGTGAATAAGACCGAATTACTGAAACGACCAATAAATAACAATTCATCTTATAACTGTCATCAATTCATAAGTTTTATAGTCCTGCACAGCGTGACTCACTATCGCTTATCAGCAAACTCTACATAGCTATTGTATTTAATCCGTTATCTACCATATTTTACAAATTAAATAAAATCTAAACTAAACTAAACAATAACGTTTCCGCTGACAATATTTATCTTAACGCCGATATCCGACACGTGTTCGCAGTGCCGACCGTCGGTTCAGCGTCGCAACAAAATAAATATGAAGTACCATTACTGGCATAACAAGGCCGCAGTACGACCGGCTCCATACACCTACGACTACATACGAAGTACCACGAACTCTCAGGGGCGCGCCCTAATAGCAGTCCACTTCCGCTTTATTAAATTTCTTCGCAAATACACTTTTATTGTCGACGGCCAACGATCTTTGTAAAGGACATCGTTGTCTTCACTCGTTTGTATCGTATGCAAATAGTGGAACAAATGGGGGGCGCCCTTACTACGTTTTATGATTTTTATGGACGAGACGAAGTACTCGCAAAAAATACAATGCAAGGAAAGCTCTCGAGCAAGAAATATTCATGTCGACACAGTCAGTCCGCAAATGCAGTCAAATGTTTTTGTTTCATAAATGAATAAATAATGAGGCGGCATTAAACGTTCATGGTAATTGTGCGCTCCATTTTATAACGTGTAATGAGATGTGAAACTGTAACAATATTGTCACAATTAATTATGAATGCAATATGTTATCTGCAAACGCATACAGTGACACTTTATGTATTATAATAATTGTATGTACATAGTGCAGAGTGCTACGTTTTATTAAAGTAAAATAAACCGGGTACACAAAATTGATAAAACCTTACTGTTTGTAACGCAGACGCTGCGAAGAAGGCAAAATAATTAGTTTGATCGTGTACATAACTTAGTAGAGTCAACAATTTACTATGTACATAAGTCTATCGTGTGATGCCTCTTCACGCCAACTTATGGCTTCCTAATGAAGTTGTCGTGCTCTCGTGTGTGTGCGTGAATGACGTCAACACAGTCCGTGTTGGTGTGTGTTCACCATATTATCGGTCTCGGGGTAAATGCAGGTTTTAAGCTAAAGGTCTTACCGATCTATAATTACTTTGCGCGCGATTTCCTTCGATAACGCAAGCGTAAACTTGATGAAGATTGTAGGGTTGGCAAACGGGAAATTTGATTTCCATTAGTAGGTAAATTAGCTTGCACAAAAATAATTTTCCTGTATTCAATACAAAAGTATCGAAACTTCTTTTGGCACTATTTAATATGAATCATGTAAGATCCTGATTGTTATAACTTCGTTAGGCTAATACTATTAGACAGAATGCCGAAAAGAAAGCTTTTAGAAAAATCTTAGCGATAAAGTAGATAAACATTGGTTTACGAGTGTTCCAAATCCCTGTATCATGACAACACTAAAAGGTTATCATAATAGACGGCAACCCTGATATTGCCGGCACTCAGGCAGACTGGAGGTTCGTCTCGAACAAATTGCCGTGATGCCCCCGCCATATTAAGTTAACATCCCCCACCCCCCGCTTTTACTTCACTTCAACTCACTAAATTCACTATTTCATTGTCATAATTAACTTAAAGTGGCAATAAAGGTGATTAGACCTGATTAACGTGAGTTCAGACCTTCTATTATATTTTCAGTACGAAAACTAACTGAATCCCCTTATTATGACTGACTGTCGGAGATGTGAAATTAAGCAACCAACTTTGTTCAACGTTAAAGTTTTAGTTATATATCTCTAAATTCAATAGAAAAACAAACAATACTAAAGAACAGTAATATGTGCACATTATTTTGCCTTTTTTTCTGCTTTGATCCCAACGTGAGCTACTAACATTCATTCAAGTTTTTAATTGCAAAACTTTCCCTGTATCGCGTCAGAATTACTGTGAAATATTTCACGTAGCAAACACGAGTAAAAACTATAATCGATATCCCGAGCCCTACATTTTTCATTAACGGAGGTAAGGGTGTGGGGAATAAATGCCAGTGCTTCAGTAGGGAAAGTTAGGGTGGCGCAGGCAACTCAAGGGGTGAGGGAGGCGGTGTAGAACAATGGCCACCATGACATTTAGCATGGAAGCTATTGTCACGGCCCGTTAGAGTCGCGAGCCACTAGGCGTACAGCCGTTCTCCGGATAGGTACCCTCAAATACGGACTGTCATAGATTGTCGTCTTCCTTTTTCAAAATTCTGAGTCATTGAAAATGTCTCGAATTTCTCGGTAACCTTAAAATTTGTACCAGTACTTTTACGACAGACACTCCAAAACAATCAAATGAAATAGCAGCATTTTGGTGGGCCGGTTTTACAAAAAAAGTTTTCAGATTATTTACATACTGTTTCGTGATTCTGGTTACGTAACTTAGATGGGTACGAATGCCATTAAGAGTTTGCAAATGGTATCATTGAGCAATACAGAGCTCATAAGCAGTAACATAAGGATGTGTACGAAAACATAAACTGTTTAAATATTTTAGGCACATTTTCCGTGCAAAAAGCAAAGCGGAAAAGTTTATTGGAAGAATAAATTGGGACTAAAAAGCAGGGCGCGCTTGCTCGAGTTTCTCTCGAGGGTGGGAAAAAACAAATTGTTGCTAGATGGTAAGTAATGCCGGGGACGTGCCGCAACGACTCGAATTACTTCATTTTACTTGGACCTGCAGGTGTAGCCGCGCCCGCAGGCCGCGCAGCCGCAATCAAATTAAATTTTAATTGTCAAATTAAGTACATTAATGGTGGGTTTTTTCTAGTGGTCCGCAAACAATTTAATTAAATTTTGAGGCGGCACGAAAAATTGCATTCAAAAGGCGAAATAAAAGTTGTATGTCATCGATCATAGAAAAGAGAAACACAAACAATCTGACGTGAGGTTGGTAGAAAATATATTCAGTAAGTAGTTTGGCACGACGCGCTGAGTCATGGATACTGAGCATTCTTAGTGCTCACCTGCTGCTGGACACCTGCGGTGTGCCGCTCATGTAACTAGTCCAAACGGGCCAACCCAATAACACAACTCAAATGTTTCATTCATAGATGGTCTACTACTTACATTGTTAAAATCCGCTTTACATTTAACAATATGACTAATAAGAACCTCATTTTAGGTAACAAATCTAACAGATTGCTTTATTTTATATCTCCTTGAAATATTACTGCGCCATTAGTCAGTGATTCGAAAGTTCTGTAACATTATTGAAAATGAAAAATTACTGTCGTGGAAATTTTCAGTCCGAGCCATCTAACGAGGCAATTAAAGTTGAATGAACTCTATACCTCTATTAGAAACTATCGGAGTACTTATCGTCTAAGGGGTATATATTATAATATTATCATACCATAATTTATACTGTTTCTAGATATTTTGTTTATTTTGAATACTCTAACGACCAATTACTTTTTTATGTACTGTCAAGTACATGAAAAAGTAATTGGTCGTAGTAATTTAATTTAAAGAGTGGTTTTGGTTCAAACCACATCTTTACTTAAAAATTAAATTAGGTCGTAATAGAATTGACGCTATAACTGTTATTCACAATTACCGAAATACTTAATTCTGCCCCCTTTCTCGGACACTGCTAGTTTACATACAAACACATCGAGATTAATTAAATATCACATTTACATGTTTGTAGCACCTTTATTAAGGAAAATACCTGTTTAATCCCGCACTATCAGGCCACTAACTATACAAATAGCAGGGATGACAAACATTTAAGTTTAATATTGACGTGGACAATTAAGTGCGGACGGACGGCAGACGGGAGCGGGACTCGTTTACATATTACAATAACTCCGAGACCGATGCTGCTGACAACCATTCACTAGATAATCGCCTGCATTGTTTGCTGAACCCCTAATGCTTTTAAACCCGCCTAATCTTGCTTGTAAAGGATCTTTATTTTGGATATTAAAACGTAATTAAGCTGTCTGTTTGGTTAAGATTTTTTCATTTCATTTTCCAGTAATAAAATAGACTTATATAAATCACTTGCTTACCTTTAACCAGCCTCATAAATTATAGACATGTTATTTTGACCTTCCCCCATATATCCGACGTCACGTTTCCGCTGAAAGCCTTGCTGGTTCCGTGAAGGAAAAGCGTAGCACATCTAATAAATAGTTGAAGACGCATAGGTTTATTGATCGTTTCATATGAAGCGAAAATACTCCTACGTGTACTAATACAGTAAATAAAGTATTAACGAATTTTTATTACAAGTACCACCCGTGGACCCGCGTGCCTCCTGTCCTCCCCCCCACCCGCATGGGCAAGGGGTGGCTGTTATGTAGGTATTTTTATTTTATGCGGTGACACTCTGAACCCCAATAGGGAAATTGGACTGATACTACTTTTAAGGGTTTTTTTAGACATCAACCGCGGTTTTATGTTTAAACCAATATTGCGTCTTTATGTTTTTTATGCTTTACGACATTGCCAGTTATTATATTTATTACATTTACGCACACAACAACCGCTCCACAAAAGCTAGACAAAATATAGTCATTACAATGGAACTCACGGCTGTAGAAACTTTTGAATTAGCTAGTTCTTAAATGAACAGCTTGCACTTTTAGAATTCAAGATTTAGATCGGAATGAAATTGAACAAGCATTTATGTTGAGCTAGTAACCCCACAGGTAGGTAATAAAAAATAAAAGAATAAGAACGAAGAACGATTATCGCGTTTAGATTGCTACTCGGGAATAAATTGGGTGTGAAATAAAACTAAGTAGCCGAAAGTTTAACATGGCTACGCGCCACGGCGGGTCTACGAGTCTACGCGCGTAGCAGTTGGTAGCACGAAGTTGTAGCACTGTGGCCCCGGGGCCCGCGGCTGCGACGGACAACTTCCTTCGTGTGCCGGTTTTGTATTTCGTGAACTGATGTTTCCGCCTCAGATTTTTCAATACTTCTCAGTTGTATATCGCTGTTTTAATATTGTTGAGGAAACAAAACTCAAATACGAAAGTTTCCGCGGTTGTATCTTATTTTGTAATAAATCTCATAAAACTTATGGAGAATACCGAACTTATGAGATTTGTAATGTCATAATAAGCTCCAAACAAAAATAATATAAAGCAAAGATAGGGAAACGAAGTAACCCTACCATACCTTTTGTGAAAATAAAAGATTTTTGCCACATTACATTGTTCAGGCCTTCATAAAAAAATCAAGACAGCGAGTTTATCCTTGGAACCTTTGTGTTTGGAACAAATTATTAGAATCGTTTGTAAGTAGATATAGCATAGGACTCATGGACTTCATATTTCTTTTGTACTTTGTTGCACGTGGAGATTTTGGCAGCTGTCACTCCAAAAGTCAATTTGATCAAATGACGACGTATATACGTGAACTTGTTTGTAGTGCGGGCCAAACGAGCCTGCGGAAATAAAACAAACAACTGTGATCAGCGACAACTCCTCCGCCATCAAACCACCGCGTCTACTATTGATTATTTCCCGCGGAACTGTGGCTCAGATTGCCACCGAAATCCATTTAGACAGTGGACCTCCGTTACCCCCGAGACATTACTACTCTGCCCAGCGAAAAACAAAACTAGAAATACGCTTTTAATATTTGGGTTGAATACACAGAAATCCAAGACTTAAATTGAAAAGTCAACAACCAAAAAAATTCATTCGTTGTTTTGTGTGTTGTGCACAAAAAGCTCCAAAAAATAAGAGTGCAATCATAGTATGCAGCGCTTTAACGAGTGAGCGGAATAAAGTTTAAATCTAGGGTTGTGCGATATAAGAGTGAGTAAGAAATGTTGGCTTGATAAATGATGCGCGCTGCTTCAATGAATCTCCATCAGCGCGTCGTAGCGCTGCAATTTGAAAAAGGAATTACAGTTATCTGCTCCCTGCTCTATAGACTTGGTATTACAGAATTCCTTGCATCCAAACGTTTGCATGACTATTTGTGAATGCTTTTACGTTATGTGGCAATATAGAATTCTGGTACCTCACACAATATGACATTGCTTTAAATATATTTCTTCTTGAGAAAATTCTCAAAAATAACATCCCAAAAATGTTTTCCCTAACTTATAAAGTATGATATATGACGTACGGACCGACGTATCTTAGTATTATCAGTATTTTCCCGTAGGCGGGGGCGGCGACACAAAAAGTGTCACTCATGTAACTAACAAGGTTATTGTATTGGAACTATGAACCCGCGATAACAAAGGCGCTCCGACGGAGGAGCTTGCATGCTGCTTATCAACTAGCATGCAGCTTAGGTGAATTTTATCCTAAATCATGGACATTTTCTACTCTACTTAGTGTTACTGATTTTGCTACTAAAAGTATCTTATATTATTCTGCATTCAGTTCCAACCATTTTTTGAACAAGCAGATCTGTAAATCGACTCTTATTTGTAATCGTTGCACTAAGTACCTATCGAGTACCTTTCCATTTGGATCTAAAGAAAACAATAGGCAATCTAATGGAAAATAAGTACTATACATTAGGAAAACCACGGAAATTAACTCAACCACCTTCGCACCAACCATTACCTACTTTGTTTGAGTTCGCATCTACTAACCAGTTACTAAAACCAATATAAGCTATAACATATTAAAATAGGCATGCACAGAGCGGCGGCGGCGTTGCAAAGCGTTCACAAACATGAATCAGGTGAAAACCACTTCAAAGCGCTGCATTATAGCAAAACGTACAGCACGCAAATTGAACGCGTCGATCGCGTCACAAATTCTATTGATACAAAATAGCAACAAGCGTGCCGTTCGCTCGACACATGAGCGTTCGCACGCGTGTTTGCCGCCTCTGTTGACCGTCCGAGGCACAGACGCAAACATCCCTGCCCTTCTACATCTGTCCCAAACGATATTGCTCACGCACGATATTCGCGACCCACGTTTGTTCAACAAAGGTTTTAATGTTTATACCTATCTCGGAACCATTTCCTGGACTATCAGTGGACCTTCGAGCGAGCCATAAGTGTTCAACAAGTACCTAGTCAGGATAATAGTGGCGAAGCAGGAAAACTGGCAATAATAGTTAGATTTACCCAGTGCTTCTGCATTAATAGTCTAGAAAAAACATAACAGTTTCGCTTTACATCAGCTTGTAACACAACAAATAAAAAATGGGTTCCGGGAAAACGCACGAGAAACTTTATGTGAACGCTCTTACGACGTTTGCTTGCGATAAGGGCGAAATGTGAAGGCAGCATGGGGATAAAAATGCAGATATCAGAAAAAGCCACATGTGAATAGATATAAAATCGAATTCTAACTAGAAATCTGAAACCTCATTAGAGAAGATATTCGTCCCAAATGTTGGAATGTGTCGCAACGTTGACATAAAACTTGAATGCTACTTCGTGCAGTTGGAAATCAAATAAAGAGGTGCAGCTGTCGACGGTGCAGTTGCGAAGTGCTCCGCTACATGCTCGTCTTCGTCACACAGACGTAATATCATCCACTCCCACGCGACTCCAACAAATAACACTAGAAAAATGTTGTCTCGTTTGCTGCAAGAAAGTTCGTGAGCTGTATAGATACTGTAGACAGTATCTACACAGCCCACGAACGTTTTTCAAGACCACTATTTGTGGAAATAGCTAAATTCTAATAAGCTCCAAACGTTTCGCGGGATTTGATGCCTATTCATTAAAAGGTTACGGCGTGGGGAGGTTCCACGCCTATGTCGGCCGGGCGTGTTGATCCGCACAATAAAGGTTGTATTGCAGCGCAAATATTGAGTCCTGAGAGCGCGCACTGACCCCGACTTATTTCATCTATGCTAACCCCTGTTATCGCCGTCCCATATGGACTCAATTGTCTTGTGTTAGAGCCCAGTGACCGCTTACAATGTGTTTAGCAAGTTTTTTGATCGACTGGTTCGTGTGAATAGTCTGAATACTAAAATGTAAAAGTGACAATCGGCGCCAGCCGTTGTTCAGATTTTTGTATTTTCATTTTCACCGTGCTTTGAAACGAATATCAAAAGGTTTTTCTAGCAAAAACAATAGAGGGATATTATACGTGAATACTGGAATAACAGCACAAACGCACAACTGAGAGTCTAATCCATGGCGGGTCGGAGCGGGCACGCGCCGCCACACTTCCTCTGGATAATTTACAATTTGCGTTTATATTTAGAATTTCTCTCAATACCACTATTAAAATGATTAAACCTAAAGTGGTCTCATTATGTTAAAGGAAAGGCTTTAACGCTGATGGCTGTAAACCCAATTTTTTATACAAATCCATATTAATTACAGTTTGTTATATAATTGCACCTTCGATACGGTGCTCCAGTTATTATCCTCGAGCGTAAGTTGAATGCTCTCGAGTCAAGCGATGGTGTTACAAAGTGCTATTTCGAGCAATCCTTACAGTTAGACCCTTATTTAAACAGCGGCTTTCATGAGTCCCAAGGCAGCCCTCGAGAGGCTCACGTTGCGTACAGACTCGAGTTGCGGCGCCGATCTGCTTCCAATAAAATGATATCTATAGACTTTCATATTGGAGTTTTTCTATTACACTCGATATTTGGAGTCCAAGATTTCTATGTAGCAAACATCACACAACTTGATTTTGTAAACGACATCCCACCTGTTTCTACATATTTCAGAAATGTTTTCAGCCCTTACAGTTCCAACACATCCCGAATGGGGATTACAACATACTTTATAAAAGCGTATTTATGCCTCCCAATAGAATCGCTTCTGAACATTGTCGATGAATATCTCAAATCCAACGAATAAATCGTGCGATTGAAATGTAAATAGGTACGAACGAGCTGCGTTGTGGAATTAATATTTTGATTGGATTAATCTATTAACACAATATCGGAGTGCACAATGGCTCCGCTCGCGGTGGTCGCGCATACGTGCCTACTGGCTGGTGCCCGCAGTCCACTCACATTATGTACTTAGGTATAATGAACATCGGGCGGATGGCGCATAGGAAATGATAGCAATGTGAATCGTTTAATCATATCAGCCACACATGCCTAAACAGTTTTATTATTATGAGCGCATGCTCTTGTTGATAACTGTAAGTAGGTATGTTAGTAACAAGCTAGGTTAGGAACAATTTATGCCTGGCATTGGTATGTTAGCTAGTGAATTCATAAGTCAGCATATTTCCAAAGATATTATATTGACCCGGGCGCCGAACGTCTGATGGCACCTGAGAATCCGAATGATAGTCGGGTTTAGCGGAAATATGCGAGTATCACCGAATTGATGTACTTTTCGGACGTTATTACCAGGCAATACATGAGCGGTTAATGTCTTTGAGACGCTTTAAACTGCGGAATGTGCGTGACATGCGATTTTATGTTAATAGTAGGGCAGTAAGCACTGAGGATATCTGGACATCTACCGGCCAGAGTTAATTTCGTTTTTATAACACCACAAACCCGAATGATCTGTTTACTAGCGGGTCAGTAATAAAAAAGGGGCCGTGGTAGCCATTATGGAGCGAGTAGTCGCGCCGCCCGGTGTCGCCCCCTATCGGGTTGCAAGTGAAACGGATCGTAGGGGGCGGTGACAGATAACGACCAATATGGCCGTTGGTAAATGTCAACTCGATGATATCAACTGATGTACCTCGGTGAATTTCAGTGTTCACGTCCTAATTTTCATGAAAGCTCAAGAATGTAAAATTCCTTTCTATGATGCTTCAAACGGGATTATTCAAGTTAGGAACGAGCTGCAAGTAGTAGTTTAAGAGATTTTATTTCGTTTTCCTTTGTCCATAAAATTATGGATATGGTACAAGTTTAGGTAAGTATAAAACTTTGAAACTCACCTATAAAAATCTTATAGGTATATAAAATTGGCATAACATTTATTCAATTTGAGTCCGAAAAGCATTTCATTTTCTTACACATCAATAAATCAAAGTGTAGGTAAAGCCGATATGAACTAAAGACGTCCTTCCAATTTAAAAATCTCACTGGTTATTAAAGTCTCAATATTCATAGACCGTGCAAGACTATTAACAGACATCTATCTCTATCTTTCATCACATTTCGCTTGCATCATCCATCATGTTTGGACATGTTTTCCGAACCGTATTTATTGACTATCGCACTGAGCCATCGCATTCATTATTCTGATTACAGGAGAAAATTGCTTCAAAATACCATAACTGCATTTTTGATTTTTTTACTGAGACAAATAAGTAGGAATAGCTTTCAACAATAAAGAGTAATTAATTCATTACTGTCGGAATAAAAGTACCCATAGAGGTACCTACTTAAGTTAAAACTCAAAAAGAGTATTAATTTATTATACAGGCGAAAACTTATTATACTCGTTGCACCATTGAAAACGTGTCGTCAGTTTCAATTTAAAAGTCAATACGAAATTTAAATTAAAAACGAACGTTGATGCTATCTGTTTCTGGAAAAACCCGACTTATTTGTTTTGTTCTAAATAAAACAACTGTCAGCTAGGAAGTCGGTACAACCCTGTTTTCCATCTGCGGTTGTTTGTTACCCGTAGGTATTAAAATTTTCATCAAATCTGGTATTACTTAATCCACAGGGAGTGTATCTGAGGCCGTGCATGCCAACGGGTCGCGTTATGCCACGATGCCGGTGACACATCCATTATAGTGACATTTTCCCGCCCTTTTTTCTGTCACATTTGACAGGTTTGAAAGCGACTCCTCCTCGCCAATGTTTTCGGCTTGATCCTCATCCTCTCCACCCACATACGTGATATATTGATGATTGAAAAACATCGTTGTTTCGTAATGGTGCAAAGAGGAGGTTTTATTGAAAAGATAAAGCCTTTTTTACGTGAATTCAGCTTCATACTTCAAAAAAAAAATCGTGCTTTGTTTTCTTTAAAATCATTTCAAACACAATATCGAAGTTGAAAAAAGACAGCCCGTCTTTCGAGAAATTTGACTTTTCTTGGAAAATCAAACTATGATATTTTGTGAGCCAATATTTCAAGTATTAAAATTAGTTGACTTAACTGGCGAAATGAGGGTATGTGCTTAAGGTACACCTCTGCCTAACCCTTCGCGAATTACAGGCGTGATGTTATGTTTATGTTAGGTATGTTTCAAATGTGTGAGAGAATCAATTCCTTATTATTGGAAAACACTTTTTCATCCTACCTATTTACACACAATTTCCTTGTATCAAGATAACCCCTAATAAAATATATACGAGTATCAGTCCACACTATTTTATAAGAGTTACCAACTTGATTAATTATTTAATCAATGCCACCTATCGGTCGCTCCTTGCTTTCCGGGTAATCAGTCAATAGCCTTCGAGCAGAGTGGACGTCCTGTCCCATCTCACTACTGCAGTTATTTATAGCCGCAATCTTCTCATTGCTGCTGTGAAGAAAAAATCACCACCTGTGTAGCGACGCTTCACGATTTATTACTTTTATTGGGAACAGATTTACGCTGACGCGAAGACCGCCCTTTTTGTCCACCTCAAGTTGTATCGGTCTTTAATTTATATTAGAGTAACATTGTAATGTTTAACAGAAGTTTTCCACAGTTTTGTCCATAATAATCAATTAATTTTCATCTTTTTTGTTACAGGTAAGCTTCTGACAGTTATGAACAACACCAACAGTAAGTTTAATTGAACGCCAAATAAGTCTGAACAAATTTAGAAAAGTTAACCGAAAGCCATAAAACACTAATCCAGTTAGCTACTAGAAAAACAAAACTCAAACTTAATTTCGAAGCTAAGCTCCGCTCCGGCAGCTATGTCGGGACATTGCATCCTCGCCGGGCGTTGGCCTGTAGAATGCCGCGAAAATTAATTTCCAAATGTGCAATAGCACTACGTTTGTGGGGACGAGCGGCGCCAATGAACTGTCCGTAATAAATGACATTAGAGCACGTGACGTCACTCTGGGAACATGGCTGCCGACTCTCCGCATCCAATTATGTCTCAAAACTGCCGGACATAAATTTCAATAACACAATTTGTCACAATTTGCGGCAGCGCCGAAAATGCCGTCGGCTCTTTGTTTTTTGAATGCGGGCAGTATCGTAACAGTTCCATATTCCAACCCTTAATACGGCTCCGACAACAGTGGTTCGCACATCGTAGAAGGACACAATCGAATTAGTCCAGCAATAACTTATGACTGTAGCCAGTTGCCTTATGTGAAAGCTGTAGATAAACATCCAACTATAGAGCAGTAATTATAAGTAACTTTAATGAATAACAAAATGATACGATAAGAAATATTACTTTACATACCTAGTAACCAGCGTTGTTAATCTGATTTATATTTCGCTCTATTTATAGCCAACTTAACCGCAGAGTGTAAAGTTCTAAGTTAAAAGGGATTTCATTAATGATATTACTCTGCGAGTAGAAATAACAATAAGTACAGATAGCTGGAACGTAGTAATAGCCAAGACACAAAAAAGATAAATATATATTTCTATTGGAATTTATTTTGTAAAATGTCACCATACTATGATAATAAATATGGTATGAGAAAATCAAAAACGCACAACCCTTGCTTTTAACGAGGGCGTGAAACAAAAAGCGAACTGGAGGATTTAAATAAAGCTACGAACTCACAGAAGGGAAACAAAAACAAATTAATTGTTATGATACAGTTGACATCGCGGAGCTGAATAACGTCGTAAGCGACATGCTAAGAGCACCCTCCGCCAGAGGCGTCTACTCTACGAACTAAAATCGCGAATTAATCGCCAATGAAAATTTCCGTCGAGCCGTGAAATTACAATTTAAGCGACGCCTGTTTATATGACGTATACGTAACTCAATGCTCTCCACCTATATTTTATGTATGGTAAGAGAACGAAACGAACGTCATAAGGAAATGAGTGTTTTACATAATTTAATACAAATATGTACGTTTTAAGCCAAAACAATTGACTTAAAACTACTAATGTCCACAGCTTGGTATACTGATAATACCCAATTACTCATATTATTATGCTTAGGTACTCAATCCTATATAGTTGATTTTAAGATTTTGTAGCCCGAAAAGTTCTATAAACAGTAAGTTCTGAATAATCCATCAAACCACAATTAAAATCCCTCCGATTTCGGTCATTTAAATTTCCCGCAAAGTAATTTCCCTATCCTCAAATATCAAAAACCAAATGTATTTAAAGCTACGTATCCATTTACAAGTATAATTAGATATCGGGTATATCCCACCACAATCATTAGATTATCGTCGCTTGGACATGAAGCCACAATTCGGCGCTACTTATACCGAAGCCTTGTGACGCCCTGCTCGATACTGACTCACACATTTATTACCTTATACGTTATAGGATTATCATATCAGCATTTTACTTACTTCTACATTGTTTGTGATACTTAGGTTATTCTTTAGCGAAAGTCGAAAACAGACTTTATCTCCAGGCTCTTTTAGTTGCGCTTGAATAATTCGAGCAATACCTATTCCAACCACCCAGGCCACGTTTTTAAATTAACAGCCGTAATAAAATAAAATATGTAGCGCACGGGCCAAAGATATTACGAAATACCCAAAAACAGTGTGAGAGAAAACTGATAAGAGTCAGTCCCTTAAACACATGTTAATATTTATCAGTTAATAGTTATGTAAAGTGCAACTTTTAATAAGTGTGTAATGCGATATTATCGTATAATTTATCGACGCCGCCCCGCTGTCCGCGCTTATAACCGCCCGCCCGGCACGGCGCAAGCCCTGTGTCGGGCCGGTCACAGCACGCGCGTGCCGCCCGCGTCGTGCCCACGTCACGGCGCCAGCGTGCCACTCCTGCCATATCACATCCAACCTCCGCGCGCCGCGGACGCACTCTTGGTGCCACGACCAAGCAAAACAATTCAAATCAAACATTCCATTAATTGTACGTCTCGCGGCGATAACGCGCGCCGTTTTATTACTCCGTCTTTTATTTTCGTTTTTATTTCGCATCTCCTAATGCAATTGCACTCGAGCAGCGCGGACTGTATTATTTTTTACGTTGTTATTCTTGTTTTTATTGGTTTTGTGCGTAAGTGAAAATGGAGGCCGGCTATGAAATGGTGAGTTGGAACATTTATAAATTATTTTATGTCTTTTATATGAGGTAAATACTTCCGTTTTGGTACTTACTCACTTTTCTTGTCTAACATTTTAATTTCTTTTCAATATGTTGAAGTCTTCGTGTATTTCTTACTTAGTAGTAAGTATGCAGTAATTAATCATAAAAGTTGAGAAACTATCCCGATATGAAACTTAGTTTGTAAAACGAGAAATAAACATAAAGTAATTTGAAAATGTTAACTGTTAACATACCATTACAATTACGGCCATACAAATCTGTAAGTAACATCAATTTGACTTGTGATCCCGAGCACTCTCCACTCACGCGCATTGTGAACCAATCAGTGACAACATCCATTCCATTGGACCATTTAAACTTGTCACAGAAAGCGACAGTAAATATCTATTCTCAGATGTATCACTAATCTATACAATTAGGCATGCTTTTGTACAGTAATCTTCACAGACATAAATCTACATGAATTGGGATTGACATGCGTGTTAACTTGACAATTAACTGAACTTTTATAATATCTGCTAACGTTATATATTCTTTTTAATTAAGTACAACAGTAATTAACGGATATAAATTATGTAAACTATCATAAAACTTACTTTAAAAGCAGAAACAACCAGTATGTTCGCATTCCCTATTTCGTATCATATTGAACGATATCCACATACTTAAACACTAACTTCATTTCAATGGGTTATCTCCCCGAACAATCCTAATAGCTCCTCGCATTATGTTCCCATAATACACAAGTATTTCATTCAGTTATCGATTGAGTGGCTTCCCTTTGGCTAGATAGCAGATGATAAGATACTTTATCTCGTCCGGCCCGCCCCCTGCCTGTCACTCTCACCCTGATATCAGAAAAAAAACCATAACGGTTAATGAAGATGCTCAATACAAGCAACCGAACGACACTTTTATAAACTGAACGTTGTAGCTCTAAAAAAATACAGGTATTTAGAAGAAACCAGGCATATGTAAATTATAACGGCTGTACCTAGCACGTATTCCTGATCCATTAAGGCGCTTCTTACAAGCATTTATGGTTGTTACGGCTTTATAGCACCATAAAACATTTTTAAAGAATATCTAAGTACCCTTATTTAGAGAAGAATGGTTGTGATGTGAATGTATTTGTGTGTGCATTCTTATTTAATGAACACGTGCACTGAGCCCAAGTGACTTAACAATAAAGAGTCGCAATAGACAATAGAGTCGATATTTCATTAAAATGAGATCCTAAATAATGTTACTACAGCAAAATAGTTGAAATATGAACATACAAAAACACATCCATGCAATTTACAATCGTCTTAAGCACGGGTACCTACTCTAAATCCTCAATCCGACGTCAACAAATTTTTCGTAACACGTCACTATGGACCGATTTCCAAGAAAATAACATAACACATAACATCACGCCTCGTGACCCCGAAGGGTTGTGCAGAAGTGTACCTATAGTACACCCACATTTCGTCTGTTGTGTGTTGTTGTTTTACAAAAAAATATTGACAACAATTAGTATGTAGCGGAATCATTCCCCGCTATTTTCCTGGTAGATGTTCCACACTGCACGTGAGTGCAATGCCGACTACAGAACAATAGAGCACTAGGCACAAGGAGCTGCCTAGCTCTTTAATAGACCATTATTTTCATAGTCTCTCAATACGCATAGCAAGACCAAGAAACGCGGCTGTTTTGTTTTATAAACAAGCGCCTTTGTGTGGCCACACTCATACCTACCCATAACTTACTCGATCAACTCATATCGTAAGGAATTGTAATTTCTTATTATTATACTCTGGAAACAAGTATGATTCAACGCAAGAAATTGAAACACATTTGAATTTCAAATTGTTCAAAATGTTGCCTTCATAATATTCCTGTCGTAGATTAATGAAAAGATAGACTGAACATAATTTGCCATGTAGAATTGTTGTGACGTAAGAATGTCTCGATCAATTAAGAACAGTCATGCGAGCAGCTAACTCTCTAATTATCTCTAGGGGTTTCCTGAAAACTACGCCATCCATTAGGAAAGTTAGTCCGTGGCTAACGGAACACCTCAGGCCACGTTACAACGTCATCCGATATTAGTCATCTGAGCGCGTTGAGGAAAATACAACACAGAATATAATATCGGACGAAAACATTCACATTTGTGTGACGCTACGATTTGTTACTAACTCGTTACCGATTGCAATTCTATGCTAACAAAACAAAGGACAAAGAACCAACAAAGCCTATTTAATAAAATTAACTTTTGACATACTTAAACTGATATTTAATCATTTATTTGTTACTTAACTGCTTCACAGTAAGTAAATGTATTCCATCTAGTAAGTAAACGTATTCAAAAACGGTTTTCGTACCACTTACGTATGCAATATGTTGTTATATTACAACGTATTTTATTATGATCGTATAGGTACCATTTTCTGCCGCCATCTATTTTTCCCAATACATATTGCTGTGTAAACAAGACATTAGTTATACCTGGATTCGTGGCAGTATCACCCCCTTTCACAAAACGTATAGAAGGAAGGTGAACATCACTAGTTGGTAGTGTAGTGGGGAATACGATCCTGGCACAAATTGATTGAGAGCGACATTTGATATAAAATTGTGTTGTGATTGATGCGACCCCGCCTCAGCGCGGCTCAGCTAAGTGCTCTGTCGTGGTGTCGCCTATATGTACGCACCTATACTAAACACATATGTAAGACCATTAGATACACGCGGAAAGTATACGTACATACGTAATGTAACAACTAGATACATCTTACTTTATATACTGATACACGACCAAGCGGGTCTGCCGAGTAATCTTTTTTATATATTCATATCGCCACATTGTCCCTTCACGGGTGAGTAAACGATAGGTGATCGACCTCATCATTAACCTGCCTTCTTGTCGATACGATCTGCTAAAGGCGCGCGTCTGAATTTTCCTCTCATAGCGTGCCATCGCAGCATTATAATCAACTGGCTCATTTCCTCCTCGTTGACAACACGATATCTAAAATTATGTAAACGTGAACAGTAGAAGACTCAAGCTTAAGGCTCTCTACAATGTAGTACATGCTCCTGTTTTATTTTTAGGACATTATCTTTATGATTATGGTTGCTTTTTTGTTACCTTCCTTTATTATCCCTAAACACTTTATTATCTAGCAAAATTTCGAAGGCCGTCGTCGAATGTGCCAATAAATTGGAAGAAATTTCAAATTAAACATAGTAAAATATGATTTTTCTGAACATTTCCAACTCTACGTCAGTTTTACGTGAAACTGACAGCTTGTCTTAAAACTTTATTTCATTTCGCGGCCATTCAGAGAGAGATAGAGCTTATTTTTCTAGGTCATTCAACGCAAAAGGGTGAACCCAAACGTTCGACAAATTACTTCACTGGTACGCTTAATTTACTTTACAAATGCTTTTAAAGTTTTCAGCTGAATATCAAATTGCTTAGAGAAATTAAATGCGATTTGCAATAATGTTTTAGTGAATCTTTGTAACTTTTCTTAGCTGCATAATAATAACTATATTTATTGCTATGCTCGTAATGGATTTTTCAAGTTTAATATACAAGGACATAGATTAGTAATAAATCAAAAATCAAAATCAAAAGTCATTTATTCAAATTAGGCTGAGGATCAGCACTTTTCGAACGTCAAAATTACAAAAGACAGTCCCCCCAAAACGCCCACCCGTCGCGCACTTCCTAGTGCTTTCGCTGGGAAGAAGAAGTGGCCAACAAACTCCCCAGCAGCACAGCTGTCTGTCCAGTTAGAAGAACTTGATTCTATACAATGGTATATAGTAAAACATTAAGAGACACAAATTAAATTAAATGATTTGCTATATGCCAGCTAGCCAACCCAATATACCAACAAATAAAATGAAAACTATACTCAAGCATAAGCAAAAAAAAAAAAATATGTATATAGAAACATGGCTGCAAAAAAAAAAAAAACTGGCATAAAGGGCGTGACAGCTTACATATGCAATGCTGAATGTTCACATAACTGTTACGACCTGAGTTACAACTCGAGGCCACAAATGATAAACTAGGACCATCGACGTAAAATAAATTAAACAGGTAAGTAATATTAATAATAATATCAACATCAAAGTCAGCAAGACGACCAGTCACCACAAGCAGCACCCGTTCACGAGCATAACGCAAAGATCAGCCATTGCCCCCCTCGCCATATTTGAGGGAAGGGGGCAACCCGACCCCCGACGCTAAAGCAAACATTGACATCTAAGGGAGCATGACGAACTTGCTGCCGGTTGCTCAAGCAAGAATTGAATGATTACTTGTCGAGGTCGCTAGCTAACCACATTATGCAATACTAATAAAATAAAATTGGCATAAACAGGAAAAAAAATATGGAAACAATTATATTGAACCTATCACTAGGTACGCTTATACTGGAGAAAGAACATAAACATTGTCTTGAGTTAATAAACGACATATAATCGACTATACATGGTTCTGCTCAGACCGATCCATCCATCACCCTCTGGATTCATAAGGCTCCGTGCAGATGTCCCTTGTACGTTTATAACAGACACGTTAAATGTATACGCTATGATATAATAATACTAGTGTACACTCGGCTTATTTGGCGACGCTGCCAGTAGGGTTATTAATTTGGGTTACAGTTAGTTATTGTATTGTAAATCTACATTTAAATCTAGTACACATATAAGACGGTCTGCACTATTAATTTGAGATCAGTAAAAATAACAGATGCCAGTGTAGTATTATCATCTACTTCCCTAACAAGTTTTAATTTCTTGACATAATCAATCATAATATGTTCCTCGCTTAACATAACGTTTGATATCACAAAGAGTTTGTAACACAATTTTGGAAAATGTTCTAGGTACCTACTATATAGTTTTAAAGTTTAGTGCTGACAAGATAGAGGTGTGAACGACGGCGACGGTAGGCGCACACTTATCTATCAGTAGAGTTGTGCTCACTACCCGCAAGCTCACGCTGAGCAGCCACGCCCTGGCAGCAAGTGAACGATGACGTGATTCCAGCGCGATACATCGCCGTGCTGGGTAATATTGTGTCGCGGGACCAACTGATAGCTCCGGCCCTTCGGCAAAAAATAAGGTCGCCCGTTTACACGAGAGCAAAGGCTTTAAGTGACAGATACTAGATAAATGTTACGACGCATTAGATAAGGGCGGAGCGCATAAAAAGGTCGGGAAAATCTCGTGTAAAAACTGCACTAAACATTTTAATACATAGAATATTGAACGTTGACATGAAGGAGCATGGCACATGGATGTAATTATTGAGTATCGAGTAACTTTGTGAATTCTAGGATAGTCCCCATTCCATTATGCAGGGGTGTAGCGGACAGGCGACGGTCGGCCAAAGTTAGATTGAAGGCGACGACGCGGCAACACGAGCGCGTGCTTAAACTGTATCCCGGCTCACTTAGACCAAGATTTACACCAACTTTGCACTACTCTCGACGCCTAACTACTTGACATAATGTAGTATGTCATACAGCATCTTTTACTTTTAACACATCCCAACAAAATAATTAACCTAATTTTAATTTTAATAAAAAATAATCTTAATTAAAAATAATTATAAAACTCTATCCGTCTTCTCGTCTTTTTAAATTATTTAAACTTTTAATTAAAAAATTATGTTAATAATTAAGAGACAGTTTATATTGCGTCCAATCCTTATATACTTATGCAGTATACCTACGCAAATCTGTCAAATATGAAACTAATTACGAATTAATTCAATTTTATTTTACTTGGATATACATGAAATAGACTAATAGGTACCTATCGAAAGTTGTGCATTGATACTAGAGTCAATTATATCTCTGCGTAGGTTTCAAGAGCCAATTTCATAAAAATATTACGAGTGGGTGCATACGTTGGAGTTTCATGATAACATCTCATTAGAAATTCTATTTAAAGATAATGCTTTTTATTTCCGTCATAACTTAAGTTTACGTCTATGTTATTCAATGTTATGTAAATGCCTACGAACTAAAAGTGAAATAATATTAATTAATAATATTTTAACTCTGGCGTAATCTTTTGTCCAGGAAGCCTTATCATATCAGTGCGATGACAGATGTCAGACGGATGTATCGCGAACGGAAGTGCGCTCGTGGGCGGCTTCCGGCGTCGCGCGCGCATGTCCGGCGACACTCGATACGACGACAGCGAGCCGGCTCGCCGCACGGCTCGGGTTCCACTCCGTCGGCTCGCCTTACAAGTAGCGGACCTACCGCGAAACACCGCTAACTTATTAATACCTACCTACTAAAGTATAAAAAGGAACCAGTAAATCATGTTTCCTTAAACCTCTCGTTTTCTCAAAAACAAAGTGTTAATACAAAGTTACAGCGATATCAAACATTAAGCTAATTCTAGGAACATTCAAAATAACCGCGCGCGGTAATAAACAGTTAAAAACAAATGGAGAAACCTCACAATTGCTCTAATTACCGCCTCCGTTACCAAATCACGAGAAAATTCACGCCCTCAGCCCTCCACGTCACAATGAGGGAATGGAAGAAGCCTGTGAAAAAGCAAATTAAATTAATTGTGATGTAAACGAGGGTAGGCCGGGCACAGTACCTACTGTAAATAATAGATGGCGTTGCCTTCGAACCGCACCCCTTTACAATACAATTTTATTTGGCGTATAAAACGTTGGCCGCGTGTGGCATTACTTACGTAGTTAATAAATAAATCGAATCTGTCGCTGTGTTACATAAAACTGTTTGTGTTTTATTGCCGAACAAAGATGTTATAAACAAAGCCGAGTATTTTATTTGCTCATTTTACAAGTATCTACAAGTGTACTTTTCAGTTTTTCTTTTTTCATGCGTTTAACTTTTGTACACAATTTTAACTAGCGTGCTGAAGTAGACTATTAAGAGGGGTATGTGTAACAGAAGATAATAAATTAATATGTAGCTAATTAATAGCAAGTAGCGGTCAAGACTCGAAGGTGAAAGCTATAAGAGTGTTTATTATGAAAACACCGTGTTCCTCGCGTTGATGCCGAAATAGTCGGAGTAAGACGTTCGATCGGTTTACAAGCGGGGCTTTACAGCGTGCTATTTTGGGCGCTCCATCAAACAAGCGTCGATATCGCTCTTATGGATTTATACAATGATTTAAACATAATTCTTGTTGCGATGTCGGTTTTTTGGGCAAAAAATATTGAGAAGGGATCTTTTTTGTAGCAGGTGATGATCTTTTAGTTTATTCTATGGCTTCTTAGTTTGGGAGATGTACCTGAGATGTGTTCTGCAAAAATATTGTGCAACTCTATATTTACTCTTCTAATTGTAAACTGTGCAAAAATTGTCGTCACCTTGTGTTTTAATGTATAATTGTGTATTATCATCTAATGTATGACTCAACCTCAAGAAAGAAGCCAGGCTCACCAGTTAAAGAAGACCAGAAGACCTCTTAACCTTATTCCCGGTTACTCACTCAACCTGGGTGTGATGTGTGCACTAGTTGCTCGCCCCATCACAACCTCCTTGAGTGAGCGATCGTGGATGAGACATACAACAGCTCCAGAGAAGAATCGAAATCAAGCTCAACACACGACTTTACTTACCAGCTCAACGGACTCTTCAATTAACTCTCTTTTGTTTTGTTTAATGACTGTATTCTTACTAATAACGTCAAAGGACGTGCCTATTTCAAAGTGTAATAGACTTTTATGTGTTCTTAATTTCAGAATGTTAATCTTTAATATGCTCACACCTTCTCATGTCTGTGTTTGGATATTAACAAACCGTTGATACGTGAATACTGGAGTATAGCGCTAGCGGCCAGTAGTAAAATTCAATGAGGTGTATCAATACGCATCTTGTCGAAATTTTCATAGAAAAACGATTGGCCGCCGGTCGGCAAAAATAGCATCACGAACATACAGAAAACAGGCGCGCATCGATCACGTGATGTATTCGTTATTGGCTACTGATTTGGCGGTTTACGACATACGTTTCAGATAAGTAGAGTACAAGACGGATGTGTCATATGAAGGATAGATAATATATTGCATATCAGGTCGCACAATGCACCTGCAAAGCATTGTGCTCGCTTTAAAGAAGATTCGCAAACATCGTTACCCGAGAGGCGCACTCTGTTTACGTCAAGTAGTGCTTTTATCCTTTTCTCTATTCCATTTGGCGCAGTTATTGTTGAGCACAAACCGCTTAGCGAAATAACTACAAACTAGATATGATTCTGGAAACTCAATACAACTCTTTGTAAGTGCTCTTTTTCTTTTGGTAATAAAGCTTCGCTGACAACCGTAAAAAGTCACAAAATATTTTACAAACTACTTGTACCATGTCCCTCTTTCTATATGTTCGAAACTTCAGAATATCTCAGAAACTACTGCAAAGAATTTGGTATGCTTTTCACAATCATGTAAGTAAAGCATTATCCATTATAGTTTTCTTGCATTCATTTTACATGTAGGGAGGGATTCTTTACTGTTCATTTTGTGGATGGAACTGGGTTATTTTATGAAGGTAATTAAAACTAATTATAGCTGTAGATATGAGCCAACAAGTAGGTACCTCACACCCGCTAGTTTCCGCACAATCTCCAATAACTTCAGTACCTCTTATAGTATTGTTATGGCAGTGCTTGCCATATCGAGTGGCACAGTCATGTACAGTCATCAAGTACGCAATAGTTAGCCGCCATTATCTGGCTGTTACACCTGGCCGCATTGATATGCGCTTACTGTGCGCCTGATTAGCCATGCAATGTTTCACACTTAGACACCGATTGTATTCGCTTTACACCTGTCCAATTGCATCTACCATATGTTATTATAATTACACGTCTTGATACAAACATGTAGCGACATAATTAGACATATAATGAACGGCTATGTCGGTCAAACATTCATATTTAATTACTCACTTCATATTGAATGATGACTATAATTCTCATACACTTGATGGAAAGATTCAGGTCTTGTTTCCGAAAAACTTCATCGTATGCTTACATTCAACATACCACCTGTTTTTATAATCCAAACCGCTGATACATTTATTATAATCACCTTGTAATGTATGCGTGTACAGTGTTTTATGGTTCATAAAATAATTTTCCGCCTATTAAGAGCGTAACTCAACCCAACAACTGTATCAGCTTGACCGTACGTTTGGTGTATTCGTCGACCGTACCTTGCAATTTGCGTATGTACCGGTATATAGGTAGTCGTGTCTTGCCATGTGTGTAACTGGCGGGCTTATCCGTAGGCGCTGGCAACTCGCGCATTCGTAGCAGTTGCCAACTAACAGGCCTACGCGGCTAAGCCGATATCAGCTGTCGTCGCATGCTACGCCGTCGCACCGTAGCCGACTACGAGAATTACACTTTCATTACCCCGATAGTAATTTACAACAAAGGTACATCAAAGTAATAGCGCAATAAATATACGTATTTGTAGCGCTATTGGCTTGATGTACTTTTGTTGTGTGTAATGTAGATCATTGTTTTATGTAGTAGATAATGTAATAAGCCTACATACACAGGTATAGAAATATAACAACAAGTTTTTTACCTGTTCAATTTACCTACCTTATTTACCGTTTTTGTTTTTTTTTAGTTACTTAATAACGGAAAATTATACAAGTGCAGACAAATGAATAAAAATGTAAAGTACAATACAGACAAGACAAGCATTACAAGTAGTCCTGTTCTATTGGTACAAGAGTATTGTCAGTAATAACAATAAAAGTTAATACAAAAACATCAGGTTATTACAACGACGAAACATTAAAGGCCAGTGGTGTAATTGTTAGGGCGGTTCCACACACGCCGGTAATTTGGCAGCGGCGACATCGCGTCTATTGCAACACCAATTTCATACCGACAACGTGTAGCTGGAATTGCTTTTATTATACAAGCTAACATCGACAATACTGCAGTCTGTACGCACACATTATAATTAGCCAGCGATACTCTTGGGCATAAAAATTGGCAAAAAATCAAGGAAACCTTCGCTAATGTGTTTGTATGGTCTGGAACTAATTAGGGACGGTGTGGTATTACCTACGTACTCTTAAATCTCTTAAATCCACAAAACAGGAATCCTCGAATCATAAATGTAAAGGATGAATATAAATGTTGCACCATAAACTCTAACCACCTTTCCCACATACTGTCAAAGCTTTCCTTTTAGTTGAGACAAGTTGAACATTCGTTAGTTATGTACCTACCGCCAGCCAGGTAACAATATAATTTGCACGTGACTCTGTCTAGTTCTACTCTTGACAATGGAACTTTGTTAGCAGCGCTCGCTGTCCAGTAATTAATCAACTTGTTTAGGAGGTAACGATTGAGGGTTATCACTGTGCGCTGCAAGGTGCCGCTAATTGTCAAACTTTGCCGACGTCCGGCATACATATAATATTTATTACATGGTTATTCAACTTTTTTACTTGACGCAAAGAGCTTTAACCTTGGCGAAAGAAAATCTTTCTGCCTTTTGATAAAATTCAGGCGTTATTCTAGAAGTTTATACAAGATAGTGCTCTTTAAACAAGCCAAAACAATTTCACTTTGCAGTTTAAATAAAAAAGCCCCCTAAGTCACTTACGGCGAGAAGAAACGACAGTCGAGTGCAATTTTAGGGCCGACACTACCCCTCTAGGAAATTGAAGGTGTTTGGTTTGAGAACATCTGCATAGGGTTGAGTTGTTTACCGTCTCCGGCTGGTCTCAAGACAATTTATTTGAAAGGTGTCGCCGCGCAATCCACTCAGCGATCACAGCCGATACAAATACCTAGAATAACCTGGGTATAAATCACTCTAAGGAAATAAGTTGCTCGACCCATTTACCTAGCTGGACATGTGTTTAAACAACGAATCGCAGTACCGAGACCGATACCGATACCGGCGACGCCACTCACGGTGACGATATTGTGAAAGCTTCTCTATTGATGTTGTTCAATTGAATGGTAACGTCGAAAACGTTTTGCATATCTGTTTTGTTTGTCCCCACTTAACTTCAGAAAGTTGTACCGTTGTTTATGACAAACATTTACCTGATCGCGAAAAGTTATCATATTATGCCACTTGTTTACGTAAACAAATGATAAAGTCATTTATCAAATACGTATTGCATTATATTAAGAAAACAAAAAGGATAGAGATATTTTTTAACTGCTGACAGCACCTATAGTTAATTAAACAGTAAGAGCTCATTAAAAATCAATAGAAAATCTTGAACTTTACGAAATGAACTCAAAGTTCAGAGTTTATTAATACTCCAATTGGATTCAGCGCTTGTAAAGAGCGTTAAATAATTCGTCACAACGGGCACGGGATCATAATATTTCACGGAAAACGTGATACGTAGAGTGATTTCGTTAGTCACAACGAAATTCATAATTACGGGAGATGGCAAAATAAGAGAAAATTGTATTAAATCGCGGGTTATCTAAGCTCTCACTCTTATTATTTCGGAGATGGAGCGCGACGACTTCGAAATTTACTTAATTATGTTATAAAGATACTGATCTGAATAAAACGGAGCTCCGAAAGCCGAGGGAATAATCGTCTGGACTGACGGACAATTGGTAGGTATCTCATCGACGCGGCTTCAGACTGCGACTTGCTCCGTTTTATTATTTATTGCTTTCGTCACAAACGAGACCTTGTTTGCTACATTCCAGATGCAAATACGACTAAGTAGGTACAGCAATCCACTTTGTTTGATGAACATTTTATTTAAGTTGTAGACGTTCAGTCATACGTGATCCTCTAAACAATTTTATTAGTGTTATAGGAACTAGCGCAGCAATGAAGAGTGCTGTCATAACAGTTCATACGGTGCAGTCTCAATTTCGTTAGCGTCGGGCACGTATTGCCGTCGCCTGCTGAAATAGAAAACGGCTGGTGATTAATTGGCAATTACTCCAACTGGCGAGTAATTCCCGCGCCCACTTGTCGCCGAGCTAAGCTCGCATATTATTTTTCCATCGAGTAAATAAATTGATCGTGTGTGCTGCGAACAAAATACAATCAAACACTTGAGGCGCGCGTAATCAATATTATTGTAATTGCATATATATAAGTACCATCAATCAATATTGAATTAGGGTTTTGGTTTGTGTTACAGCAATAAATGTTCAATAAGAGGTACCTACTACCTAATTTCTGCCTGAAAATCTTGGAGTTTTGGTCTATTTGTAACTGGCATAATTTTAAACCACGTCCGCAATATAACTTTCCGTTGTATTCCGTTTCCCTTAATAAAGTTACCTAAAAGGTTAGAATGCGTGTATAATACGCCACATAATTTCATAATCCTATATCTGAACGTTTACTCATGTTTCTAACATAAATTTAGATAATTCGCACAGAGTATAGTGTTACCCCGATGCAAAATTGTAATTTGCTGTGATATAATTCAATATTTAGCGAGATGTAATTGAATATTTTTCCAATTTGTCGCGCGTAATGGGGCAAGATTGAGTTGACGGTCCCCACGGCGAGCGGGCGGGACGCCGCCGCCGGCCCGGCGAGGCGGCGACTGACGTCGACGGTAACGACACGACACCGCGACGGGCTGACACCCGACGTCGACGCATCTCATCGCACGACGTCACATTTACATAGATCCTTTACCATTATTTTAAGCTAAGCTGTGTTTAAATCAAAATAAGATGGTAGGTAGGAACATCTTAACAATTTTTTTTTAATATTGTGCATCGATTTCTTAAGGAAGTACCTACTTTGAATTCATATGCACTGATATGGCAACCCTATAATTGTAATGCACAATATTTATGTGCACCCATGTGCTACATTCAACTCGTAATTTGAAATTTCCAAGTCGATAGTTAACAATAATTTATCTCAATCTAAATATCGCGTATAATGAAAAGGATAGCGTTAGTAAGTACCTACTTATATGTTCTTTCCCAGCATTTAGTCGGCATGGGATGCGCGTCATGTCCCCGTCAATACGTTGGGATTACGACCGAGCACTCCCACATACTCCATGCACGTCACGCGCTGTGTTTTGAGTAACCGACAAAAACGCCTCATCTTTCATCGCGCGATTTCCTTCCAAATAGCTTTACGGTCCCCCTAATAATACTCAATCATTATTTAGATACCATATAAGGGCTTCGGGTATGTTATATTGTGTAAAGACGATTTAAATAAATTGCCGTCTGCTCGACGGAGGAAGAGCTCCTATCACGTTGTTTTAATGCGAACTTCAAACGCGATTACAAGATTGTTTATTTAAATAATGCGCATTTCTTCAAAAGCAATTTTATCAAGATATCAATGAAATAGATCGTTATAAAGCCAGACACCTCGTTGGCACTTCATGAATATGCAACGTTTTAGAATATTTACTGCATTACACACCGCGTTTTCTCCTAGTTTAAGATATTCCTGTTATTGCACTTTGACGTAGCAACGAGGATGATGCCGGCTACGTCACGTCGACTCATTCCAGCGGCGATCGCTCCTCGCATACTAATATTCTCTGCGAGCGATTCCATGTAATTCCAGTCGAACTCCGCCTCCGTTTGTACGCCAGCCAGTATCTTGAATATGTTACTAGGACCTACCGAACGCTCTGTCGAATGCCTCCGTAATGCCGCTACTCAAATCTGTGCAGTCACGTAATCACAACTGCGTGTGTTACATAACACATCTACTAACACAAACCATTCATTAGCTTAAAAGCAATCATAATCAATCTATAACTGAACCGAAAACGGAAACCTTAAAAAAATAACCACGGACCCACAAAACCCTTTAGTTTTTTATAAGGCTCAACTATTAAACGCATTAAGTTCTTTGTAAGTTAATAGCTCCATAATATTTTTTCTATCTACAAAGTTATTCGCCCTAGCTTGGAGCCTGGAGCGTAATGGCTTGACGTGATTCAGCACTCGTAATTCGTCTCAGCCTCAGGCTAAACAAACTCAGCTTATCGCATAACATAAATTGGCAACACGTCGTTAAGGCGACCCGCACACTGCGAGCCGCGCAGGCTTTATCAGCGGCCTCTCGTAAACCAACGCCGTCTGTTATTGCAGCTCGGTTGCGACATTTCCCGAGATTTTTTTCATATCGCAAAACGGCTGCCGATTGTAACGCTAACCGAGGACCCGGACGCGGCAGTCGAACCGCGTAAACGATTTGGCTTGTGCCGATAAATATATCCATTTGGCAATGCGCGCCCACTCCATGCTCGTATCAACTGAAAAAGCGCGCCGCCTTGAGCGCTGCTGTAATTAGAGGCCAATCGTAAAACGAAAGGGTTGCGCCAGAACGTCCCATCTGATAATGAGCGCGACTGGCGCGGCTCCAGCCGCCGCTCATATTAGGCGGTCTCTCCGATGCTATCGTTACGACTTTTACACTTTTACGAGTTGTTTAGTTTACAGAGCCGGCTGTGTACGAGCGCGTGCATTGCCAAATGCTAGTTCGCGGCTCACCGCGCACGACCGCTCCCTAAATATCGCCACCGCTACGTGTTAATGAGACGTACGTTTCAGCCTCGTTTGGCATTGCGCGGAGCCGCTGCCGTCGCCCGTGCCACATTACCTAAATATCTAGCCGTTATGCCACTTCATATTACGCTCCCCTTTAGTTTTATTGTTCGCAAACCGTGATTTTTCTCCCGATACGGAGGCAAACATTTTGCCTTTTAGATAAAATAAAAAGAAAATTTCTCTTGATAGCTACATATAACGATCTGTTGGCATCCGTTTACAATAACAGCGAAAGCTTCATTCCCGACGATATCAATTTTGTTCAGTGGCTCTTAATTAACATTTTCTTTTCTTTCGTTTCCAGGTGAGTGAGGGAGCGAATACAAAACCAGGCAGGCTTTGTGCGCGGCGCGCGCGGCGCCCGTTGCCAGACAAAAAAGAATATTACACCGCTTTCAATTCGAACACACAGAAGAAAAAATATGATCTGCACTTTTGTAAACGCAAATGAGGTTCGCTTTGTAATATGGGACTTAATTTAAATAACGTTTCAGGCCAACCGAACTGAAACAGGTGGGTAATTACGCAACAATTGGTTTAGTTTCATTAATAGGCAATCGGAAATACCTGTTAGGTGTAAATGTAAACGTGTTTTCAAAAGCAGCAAATAGTAACGAAACCGTACACAAGCACACAATGGTAAAACTTTCATACTACATACATGATCCAGTTATTCTAAGGAGCATGATAAACTCTTGCGTCTTGATATACGAGCGACCCGATGGCAGACAGAGATTATCTCAATGTTCCTCTGCTATACAAACGGGCTTCACCTTCGCTGGAACACGAAAACTAGTTTCCACGAACTACTAGTCGTAGACAGCCAAAATGATTTAATGCTTAGGTGCCAACACTAGAACCTTTCGAAGTCTGCAAGACATTATTCATGCGTTATTATCATGAGTTGAATTCTTTTATTGCTCAGAGCAACAACAGTACTATGAAGTGCAGACTTTTATATTGCTTAGATATACATTACCGTTTTGTATCAGACACACAACATAATAATATAATAAAAACGGAACCAAGCAGGGCAGTTCAGCTTAGATAATAATATAATATACTTAGGTACACACAAAACGATTTATTTGAAAGCACTGCAACACTGGCGGGAAAAAGGTAAGCATTTCTAGGTAACTTTTCATCAATGAGGAAAGAAACTGACCATCAAACTATTTCATGATTCTCACGTATTTTAAACTCTAATTTGTATACCGTTCTCACCACGAATTTAACCGTTTAATTTATATTCACAAACAAAAATGTGATATGATGCAGAAGTTAGACAAGCCACTTCACATACTGGCGTTACGTAACAAAGACACTTCACGCGGACTCCGACCTCCGAACCCCAGGAGCGGTTGAACTCTGAACATGTTCAGTAACCTCGCGGTCGACGGCTTCTCAAATAAAACTATATTGCAGTGATGCACTGTACTACAGAATACAGTACACACTTGCACTCAAGTGGGAACGAGAGTTGAAACCAGTTCAGGTATACCCCACATTTCTCAGAATGTAAAAAAATATACTATATTCAAAAAACTAAAAAAAATTAACCGCCGAAAAAAACAGAAAAGCAAAAAATAATAAACCTTAAAATTATGAGTCGGCGCTTCGAGTGATCTTTGTTCATTGAGTTTTCAGCGCCGACTCAAAATTTTAAGGTTTATTATTTTTTGCTTTTCTGTTTTTTTCGGCAGTTTAATTTTTTGTTAAAAAGTTTTTATTTTGTAATTTTTTGTGGCTTAATAAAGTACTAATAATACTTGGCAATGTATACCCTATCCAATGAAAAAAGAATTATCAATATCGGACTACTCTGTACAAAGTTATGCGTGGTTATACATTACAATCAATGAGTGAACAATCAATCATCCCCTGTTTTCCAACCCTTTTTTTTTTTTTTTTTTTTTTTTTGGATGGGAAATCATCAAATGACTTCTCCCGCTCTGGGCGGAGCGGGAGGGCGTGTCAGACTTTTACTGACTAAAACCCACCCGTGTTCCTTCAGTTGCCCATGTGCCAGGGTCAAGGTATCTCTTTAGAACAATCACGTGACCCCGGCAGGTTTTCCAACCCTTAGGGTTCGATTTTGGTTTCCAAATTTATATGAGACCACCCTCGGAGTATACCCTTTCCAATAAAAAAAGGATTATCACAATCGGACTACCACGTAAAGAGTTATGCCTGGTGATACTTAAAAAAAAATACGCGGCGAATTGATAACCTCCTCCGTTTTTTTTCGTCGGTTAAAAATCGAATTCCCACGATGCATAAAGCAGGTACGCAATTTTCCATATTCAGCACTAGGAAAATAATTTTCATATTTTCAAAAGCTTCCTTCCCATACCTAAATCATTTTTAGTATTTTTGGTTCGAAACATGAATAATTTTATTCCTGAAACAAAGCATTATATTGCATTTTATTCTAAAACAGCAAAATATGCTGATGTTTGTCAACTGCAAACATGTAATATAACTGAAATTGCTGAAGCATTATTTTTATGGTTCATTTGACAAGTTGTTTGCGTATTCCCGTCTCTATCCATTATGCGATTTGGCTTACTGGCATGATTCAGAGATACGCGGTCACCTGCGTGACGTAAGACTGAAGACAAAGGTGCTAGTGCGGGCATGCACCCCGTAGGGCGCCGCCCTCGAGGACCTTGCACCCTCGCTCTATCTCTATGCTACTTTATTTAAGATAATGCACTTTTACGTAACTTTGTTCGTTTTCTAACAGCTTCATAAAACAATAAACAGTTCATAGCTCCTTTGAAATAAATACTGTATAGTACTCATATTAGTGTATTATTATTTGGAAATGTTTATTTTCTTAACACGTTAACTGCCATGGCCAAAATCATAAAAAGTCAAAAAAATTACTTAGTGTTATTTAACTTTAAATATATTATTTATTCCAAAAACATGGCCGCCAGGCAGCAAAGACATGTTCAGATTTTGTATGTGTTGTCGGTCATATAGTCCGACAAGGCCTGAATGTAACAAAAAGTGTCAGACACATAGTCCGACATGGCAGTTAACGTGTTAATAAAAGACCAATTTTCTTCAAATATGTATAGAAATGAAAATCTGCACAACCTATATCCGTGGTTCTAAGAACCTTTAGTAAAATGGTCGTGAAACTAATGAGGGTTGCAACATATTTCCGTAAGCTCCTGCATTGTGTCGCATGTGAGTGCCACGACCTCGCGGTCTTCGACTCCTCGCTCGTACAATACTCCATCTCCTTATTTCCTCTCAAGAGCGCATCGACCGGTATAAGGAAACTATTTTCATATCATTTCTCCGTGCTTTATCATTAGGAAAGTTTCCGCTCACTCTTGAATTACAGCATTTGCTGTTTGAACTGCTTTCGTATTCATAACAAGAATGAAAATATTTCAACGATAAAATATGTTTATTGAATTTTACTTTACCTGCGTGTTTATAAGAAATTCAAATTGTATTACAACGCGATGAGATTACATCACTAGCGCGGTTATTAATGTGCAGGGTAAACAAAGCAGTACAAGTTTATTTTACACGAGCTTCGTCCATTCATTACATTTAATTTTGTAACTAATTATTTATTTTAATAAGAGGGTACTTTTTGAGTTATTAACAAGTTAATTATGACTCTTTTAACTCTCCAGTGTAATTTGGTTTAATATAGTTGTTAGATGGGTTAGTAGATACGGTGTTACGGTGAGCACAAGAAGGCAACAGCCTGCTTCCAATCCGGAAGTTATAAATTTGCTTAAACTTGTTTGAGTTGCGAATTCCCGCGATGTTTGTCCGGACGTGCGGGTCCATTTAGTCCCTAAACCAACTGCTAACTTCTGAGCAAGCACCAATAACCAACAAAGATTATAATGATAAAATTATCTTAGTTGAGCATAACATCAGAATTACGTACCGATTTATTCATACACTTGAGTCTTGTGAGACTAGAGGGTTGACGCTTCGCTCCTGGGTATTTCCAAAGTCATTAATATCCGGAACACACTTTTTAAAACTAAATTCAACCGGCTATCCTCCCTTGCTTACTGTAAATAGAGTTACACACGCACGAAAAGGGTCACTCGCCCTAGCCCATACGTGAGCTCTACTGTACCTCCGTACTTCTACGCTTTGGGGTTACAAACCTAATATAATATCACGAAACGAATTTGTCTTCTCATCTCATTTGAGGGGAGGAAATGGATTCGTGACGAATGTTAATCATTTCTGCGGACTGAAAAGCTAAAAGAAAATCTGGATGCTTCACCGTCAGACAATAAATTGAGTTGATGACTTTAGACTGCGTGTGATGTCCTCCCTGAGTGAAGCAATTTAAAACTCCAACGTATTATTTAAAATAAAATATAAGAACTATCTACCTAGTTTCCGAATTACCTGATTACTCCGACTTAAAAACGAACCACACGATTTACGACAGCTGGGTATTGTTACATAAAAAATGAAGGGACATTCCTTCTGACAACTAAACGACTATAAAGTCGATCACTTTTGAAAATGAATCAGTAATTACGCGAGCAGGATAAAAAGCGACAGAGCCGCCTGTACAAAGTAAGGATGTAATATTAACTTCCAACGAAATGTAGTTCAGAATCTACATTGATACCTGGGATTACGTTTTACCCTCTTTCATGACGACGTAATAAAATTCAGCTTAAAAATACCCATTACGTACCTGTCTACAAACCGTTGATCGCAGCTTTAGTATATATTCCTTTTAGAATATGAAAATATTTTAAAGCTGGGTGCGATCACGGTCTGTGCTTAGGTAAATCTTACAAGATCTTACAGTTGAAATTGTTACCTACAGAGTCGGCAATATTTAAAGAGATGACAATGTCAGTTGAAAGAGATCGTAAGTAACCTCATGAAACATTAGCGCGTACAGTTGACGGGAGGCGGCTGAAGTCAGCGACTCATTGTAAATGTATCAGAGTTCACTCCAACTATGTAGTGCTGCGCGGCTCCGGAGCGTCGGAAAACAATCCCAACTGCGTTAATCACTTATTTACGTCCGGGGTCCACTGCCGCCAGAGTATTTCTAACGAACGCCGAGAATTCTGGGGAATCCTAATGAACCGTGGGAATTTCGATTCTAATGAAGCGAGCGAGTTGGAACTTTACAAGTGGACGTAGAGGGGACTTTTCGCTGGTGGCTCGTTCTTAAATCGAATTGCACAGTTTGGTTGGACATTGTTGCGGTGCATCGGGAGCTACGCGGGAAGTAATTTCGCTCAGTTCCGCCGGATATATCTCTCCCAGGACGCAGAGACCTGCAACTAATCGGTTTGTCATTTCCGCAATCGACCGCCGCGACGCCGTTTTGAATACTTGATATTTGTCCTTTGTTTACAACACTGCAGGGAGATTCAATTTGCTTATCAAATCCTCACACTGATCTCTAGATAGACGTATCACAAAACTAACACGTACGCTGTGAGCCAAATTCATTTTCTGATACTAACAAATATAAACTTTGTTGTATCCGGTACTTTCTGCATTAGATATTCCATATTTTAGCATTAAACTTTTGTATTGCTAAGTTAACACGAGGCTTCGTCCGCTGTCCGTAAAAGTTCAATTGATACTTTAAAAATTCAAGACAAACGCTTTTAGTGCACTAAGGTGAGGGGACGGTAAAAATAACTTGAAACACTTGCTGCTCTGAAAGCATGGAGTTACAACATCAAATAGCACCCGTTGTTTTAGCCGATGGCATTATTGGATAGATAAACTGAAACTCACTTAGACACACATCTTCGAACATAGCCGGCTAATGTGCTTAGTGTTATTTCGTGAAACTTAAAATCAATGTTGAAAAATAGGGATCAATTTTAATGTTGAATATCATTTGACCATCCTTTTACTAACAAGTTTTTATTGTCCTATATAAGCTTTGCTCTTGCTGCTCAACTTCAATCATTTATCAAAGAAGATGTTTATTTCTGGGTTAATTACGCCACATAAAATGCTTTTCTCGGCATCATTGGCGAAAATTAATCAGCTAGAGTCAAATAAAACCCTGAAAGTCCCAACTTTCAGGGCTTTATTTGACTCTATAAGTACCTATACAATAATAAAAAGTGTCATAGAATGGGTCCTACAAGACCATTTTGGTACTTCAGAATTACGATACCTATACTTAAAAATGCGTTACTTAAAAAGCATTATCATAGAGTGCAGGATATGTGTTGGCATGCACATTCGGCATCCGTGCGCAGTGCCCTCTAATCTCACCGAGTCCCGGAGCCCGGAGCTTCAGAAAGCTTGCGGGAATATTCATAAAGCCCGTTCACATCCGTCCGTTATCGGGCGGAACGACGCCGCGCGCCGCCACAAACACTATATCGAAAGAGATACGAGAAAATTACTCTTTCACGTGTTTATTTAACGTGCTTTTAATTCTCATTTAAATATTGAAAAGGTCAAAACGTTTTCGTTACAAAGCAGAGGGTAGGGTTACAGTTTGCAAACTTCGAGTTTGTACAACAATAAAACACAACCCGACGTTTCGCAACCTATTATATTATTGTGAAAACCAAATTACACAGCAGAGTTTTTCTTCTGCGAGGAAACCTTGTAAATTACTTCGCTTTAGAAACAGTTCGCAAGTTTTTTCAAAGACTTTGCCTCACGTTTTTCAGCACACAATAAAAATTTTGTTTCCTAACTAAATTCCGTTATTTTAATTAAGTACCGCACGATGTTTAGGTACCTAGTTAACGTTAAACATAATATTATATAATGTTCAAAAGTTTAGATAAGCCAAAATTGCAGTGCCATGTAATTTCAACTCTTCAAAACTTAATGAACCGATTATCTCTAGAAAAACTGCGCTTTTATAGCCAAAATTAAGGTCGTAAATACACCAGTACAGCGGTGCAAGCCGTCTCAACTTTCCAATTACATCTCTCCCAGTTTAGCTAACTCATATAAAAGTTCTAACAACGCGTGTCCTTAACTAGGTCTTAGTTTAGCCCGTGTTATGACTTTAATCATACGAGTATGAGCGATGAACTTAGATATATGCAGTTACATGTAAACCTTCGCCTCTACTATAACTTTAAAATTTGAATGATTTATTTGACATATAAAAGTACACAGATATAAGGTGACACATAATTTAAGCGTGCAAATAGCCTGGCATAAAATAATATGAACTCCATGCTTGAAAAAAAAACCTGCGTTACAGGAATTATCAATCCGTCCATATATGTATAATATAACAGTAATGTTTTAGTAACGTGCACTTTTGTAAATGAAAAAACACACTGAGAACCAGTTTTCTTTCATTGAAATACTTTCTGAACCATGCTCCTTCATTATAATGATCTACATTCTGTCAAAATAAATCTGTAACAAAATTTAAAGCGATTCTACGGTCTACGGAGTCACATCATCTATATTCAACGTGAATTGTGAAGTGATCGCTCACTGATTACCGATGCAATCGTATCACAGAAAAATCGTTTCAATTTTGTATCTGTGCTCGTGCGGAAAATGTCCGCACGGAGCGAACAGTAATATGCTATTACCATCATAACAACGTTACTCTCGACTTAATTCCGCTCCCGGCGCTCTGTCGGCCGGCCGGCTTCACTAATTTCTCTTATGGACACCGCCCACCGTCAAAACCCAATCTAAGCGCTCATCGAACACCGCAGATATTTGTGTATAACACGCGCAACTTCCACGGAACCCAACACAATGTAAACGGAAATTTAGTCATAGTCTTTAGACAGCCATTATAATCTTCTGTAAACATGTAAACGACGACACAATGGGGACAAAACTAGCGGCTAAACCGACGTCTATAGAGAGACGTTAAAGCGTTGTCTAGAAATCCTCTGAAATCCCTAAGGAGCGTCAAAGCTTCCTCCACAATGGCGCACGTGAGAGCTGCCAGCCGACAGCCGACATTCAAAGGAGCTATTATTAAAGGAATATACGCCGATAGAGGTCAATTAGCAATCCACGTCATTGCAACATCGATGGATCGCACTAGACACGCCATTATCCAGTCGTTATTAAAATTGATTATTAAAAGATGTATCATGCGTAAGAGAACGGAAAAAATTGCACTTCTCGAAACTTTTACACATAACTTACTACGTATCTGCAAAAATACGACCAGAAAAACGCAAAACTGAAACGCATCGACTTTCAATTGAAATTTCCTCACGTTTTGTAGAGTCTCTTTAAATCCCTTTATACATCAAAGAATTCAACCGGTAGACTGCTATTGAAATCCCCAGTGAGCATCAATGCCTATTGCCACGTCGCTTATCTACAATGTACGGCATGAAACCTGGAGGCGCAGGCAGCGCGGCACGGAGGGGAAAACATTTCAAAGGAGTGCCTTACTGCATCGAGTGAACAATTAAAGCAGTCGTCTGAGACGATTAACATTTCTGAACGTGAAGTATTGATGATTATAGAATTCATCTGTATGTACCAATAAAAACAATTGACTAATGTCATGACTCCTCTAGATACGTTAATCATCTAGACGTTAAATTCACATCCCAATCAAGACTTGCTATCAAAGATGCGGGCCTCGTTTATTCAGCTTTGTGTTTCTCGACTCTACTGACTATTATGTTTATGATCGCCTATCGATAGCGTTCAATTTAGCGATGTTTTCAATTTATCAACAATAACCGAGATAACGGCTCCATGTCTCGCTGTCGGAGGTGAACTAACAATCGTTGTGACAGGCAGACGGTGGCAGGGCGCGCCAGGCACGCCACGGGGGACCTTATCCCACTGACATTTTATTATTTTTATGCTAATTCCCCCTTTCGAGCAGTAAAATAAAAAGTAATTTGGCATCTCTATCCTTGTTGAAATATTTCGCCGTGATATAGGTATATCGGTCCTCTTTATGACAAGCAATTATGCACTATTCATAATTTATATTAATATAGTAAAATGCGGTTAGGTTAGTTACTTTCAGATTTCTTAACTAACTTATTCTTAAAAGTAACTGTGTTCGATTTTTGACGATCGACACGTGTTTTCTTTAATAATTATTTCTTTGTCATAATAATATCTTAAGACAACCAACACAACTTTATCTGATCCCAAACTAGGCAGAGCCTGTACTATGGCAACCAGATAACTGATAAACATACTTATATATTTCTAAATACATACATATTATAGATAAATTACACCCAGACACAGAACAAATGATCGTGCTCATCACACAAACATTTGTCCTGGGTGGGAATCGAACCCACGACCTCAGTCTTAGCAGTCAGGGTCACTAACCACTAGACTAACAGGCCAGTCAAAAGGCCTTCATGACAAAAATAAATTTTGTCATGAAAGCCCGAAGTACTAAAGAAAACACGTATGGATCGTCAAAAATCAATTAAATTGAAATCTGTAGGCACGTTTAAGATTAGTGCCATTATTACTGTTTCAAGAAATCAGAAAGAAAAAGACAGTAATGAAGGACTGAACGAACTGAAACAACTTCATGCACATTTTCGTACAAGTTTATGACGTCGTCGTGGAACAACTTCTTAGAGCTCATTCACACTAAGACGATTCGTTTTTATTGACGAATCGTCTTTTTCACGATCCGTTTTTAATTTTTGACGGTGGCTATGCTTTTTAAATGCTCGTGTTCACACGTATCACGAATCGTGAAAAATGTCGGACAAGTCTTAAATCACGTATCGTCTTTTAGAAAACACGTTCGCAAAAAAAGGTATGGAAATGCTCCAAATCTTGCTTTTTGCCTTAAACTAATGTGAACATCAATTCGGATATTTTGCCGAATTGTGACAAAAGACGATTCCGTATGCAATGTGAACGTTCGTCCGTCAAGACGTATCGTGTTTTATGACGAATCGTCAATGACGGAACCCGTGTGAATGAGCCCTAACTCATTCACACTAAGACGATTCGTTTTTATTGACGAATCGTCTTTTTCACGATCCGTTTTTAATTTTTGACGGTGGCTATGCTTTTTAAATGCTCGTGTTCACACGTATCACGAATCGTGAAAAATGTCGGACAAGTCTTAAATCACGTATCGTCTTTTAGAAAACACGTTCGCAAAAAAAGGTATGGAAATGCTCCAAATCTTGCTTTTTGCCTTAAACTAATGTGAACATCAATTCGGATATTTTGCCGAATTGTGACAAAAGACGATTCCGTATGCAATGTGAACGTTCGTCCGTCAAGACGTATCGTGTTTTATGACGAATCGTCAATGACGGAACCCGTGTGAATGAGCCCTTAGGTAGATTTTTATTGTGAAGATCACAAAATGCTGCTGTGGTTCAATTCTGATAGTAAAGAAGTTTCATATGATACAACAGAAAATATACGCGGTAATAAAGCAATACTCGGCCAACAAAGTTACTCGCTTTGTCCTGTGTGTAACATCTTTTGCAGCAATAAAGTGTAACGTCTGTAGGGCTGTATACGGACGAATAATTTTAATAGCTCGCTGACAGATTATTTCAGAAAATTAAATTTTAGCTCGTTGGACACAGCCCATAAAATTCGTGCTTACAAATCTGTTTGTTATGACATCGTAACGAGATTATGTCCGTTTCGCAGTGAAGACGTCTCGCGTCGCCATGTCGTCACAATATCGCATGTTTTATTATTTCACGCAATAAACGCAGTGTCGCTGCCACGCCCACGAGCCTCTGCTAAATTATACAGAAACATTTTAATGTGAATATCGAACGCGCATCATGACAGTTTATTACCAATAAATATAACAATGGAACTTATTTATAGGGAATAAAGATTTCATGAACTCATGCGGGTGTCAATCTCCTATAGATATGTACGTGCATACGATAAACGAGTATGATAATAAAATGTTTTCATTGTAAGTTGATGACAAAATTAACAGTGACATCCTGATAATAAGTTGGAAATTATACCTCCAAGAATATTCTCTGGTATAGGTATTTGCAATAAGAAATACCCGGTTTTGTGTTGAACAACGTTTGAGACCTAATAAGTATAAAAAATAGTTATCATCCATAAAATCCGTTACGCATCTATCTGTTTGATATACCTAGATCGATTTATAAAAACCACTGTTTTTTTTATGTTTTCATGTTGCCAAAGCAAGTACAAAAATGTGGGATTTTTCCAGCAAACAAACCTGGAATTTCCCCGGCAAGATTATGAAAAAGTGTCGCGAGGCTAAAGACGTAGGCGTGACCCAGGGCATTGTGATGTGAAAGCGAGCACGTGATCACGTGCCCTCGCCAGCTCCCGCCTGCTCACGTGTCCACAGTTCACCCCTCGAGTCAGACTGTAGGCTTCTGTTTACTCTCAACTCCTTCAAACTGACCCACCAATAAACAACGTGCCGCGAAGTCCTTCAAAACCACTACAAACTTATTTGCGTACTCACGTGTTTCATTTGAATGAAAATCATTACGGAGCTGACCTCGTTTCGTTAAAAATTGGGCATTTGTTGGCTTCATCGTCGAAAACTTTGGTACCGAGTGAAGACTGTACAATTCTTAGTCCAGCAACAAGGAGCCAGCTTAACCTCATTACTTTTAAAAATTCGAATGTATAGTAGGTAAAGAAATAAAATAATCGATACTACTTAGTTACTTGGTTAGGCACAGTGTTAATTAAAATTCATGTGCGTACACGAGGTCTAAGTGTGTGTAAAGCTTGTCCCCTAACATACGTAGCAGCGGACGTGTGTGGATTTGATTATCAGATAATTAGTGTAATGGGGTGTAAAGATACATGACACCCGTGACGTGACCGCTCCAGGAGGCCGCGTCGATAACCGATGTTACACAAACCGGACTATCCGACAATTTAGTCGATATTGATGATCATTTCGACCAACTATCAAATTAATATCAAACGTTATCCAACTTTGGACGTTGTCACCAAGATTAAATTAATCTATAGCAGCACGGATACGTTAAATTCCCTCATGCAGTTTGACCACGCTCATTATTTTGGGCTGACATAACAACATTAACTTCGAAATGCGGTTGCGAGTTTCATCCAAGGCTTGCAATTAACTAGTTGGCTGATATAGTGCGTGCACGAGCGGCAGCCCATGTTAATATGGCAATAATAAATTTCGGGCGGTTTCCATCCGCCGCCGCCCGACTGTCCTGGGGCAGCCGGCACATTAAAAAGACTCGATGAATTGCTTTACACATATCATGCATTAGTGCTATACGTCGCTGCTACCTAGAGGCGTGCGTCTTGCCTCTCAAATGAATAACACCGACTTCGAAACATTAGTATATTCCTTCCTTCGTCCTTCCTCTCTAATTTCCCCGGTGTCCCTAAATAATTATATTAAAATAATTGTTAACAACAGGAGCAGCGGGCGGCGGCCGCCTTGGTTAATTTTAATTACCCGCGGATACCATATTTTATCCGGCAAAATGTGTTGTAAAAATATAGACTGGAAGCTGACCACGACAGTAGTGGTTTGGTGCACTTGCCGATACATCGATATTGAATAATGCGAGCCGCTACAGCTCATCCATTACGGTTTTAATAACCTCGCGACAAATATCCGCTTACTGGCGCTTAAATTAAGCTTGGACTAGATCTCTAATTAAAACCTGTGCGGAGCTAATGAGGTCTCTGTGTTGTACATGACAACGCATAAATCCCGTGTAATGAACGCAGCGAGCGTTAAATAGAGCCGAGTCACTCAAATTGTCCACAATGCGATTATTCCATTACTCGAAAGCTGTCCGGCCGCAGCACACACAGTTCTGAAATGGGGTACGTCCAGCCCCATGCCACTCACACACGAGTACAATACCTACGTAACGCCGCGTCCCTTTACGTAATGACCACTCTCGTCAACTACTATT
Source organism: Aporophyla nigra (assembly GCA_947507805.1). NCBI lineage: Eukaryota > Metazoa > Arthropoda > Insecta > Lepidoptera > Noctuidae > Aporophyla > Aporophyla nigra. The sequence goes on from OX382305.1 coordinate 8,986,961, forward strand.
AAGCAAAGGCTCACTATTTTATTATTAGGACTTACAGAGTCTCTGTTCTCTTAAAAAAGATGGACAACAACGTTTGTTGTACAATGCATTGGTGTTAGGTAAGCTTAGGTAACAGTTACAGGTAGTTTACAACTAGGTACATGTTAAAAAATAGAGTTCGTTATCTTGGAGTTTCAAATAACAGTTAAGATTAGGAGAAAATTAATGATTTGACTAACGTTAGACCAAGACATAAGAAAGACTTCAGGAATAATACTGAAGTTGTAACATATTCCTAGATAGGTAAAATGTGTATTTTTCACATTTTCATTAAGATAATAAAATACCAGCCCCATATATAATCCAATTACATTTCCTGATCCGGAAACTGAACCACAAGTTTTGAAGCTGTTTGCGATCTTTAGACGCTCTGGTTATAGGTATAGTAGGTACTCATACAAATTAATATTTCGCGCATTCTTCTTCTTTTTGTTTCTTGGCTTATTCTGAAATTATAGCGATTCTTTAATAATGAATTGAAAAAATATACGGTGTGTTCTTTAAAAATGTCTGTCTGTATTTTTTTGTTATTTGCTTTTTTTCATGTGTTCGGCTATTTAATGTCATGATATTTTGTCCCCAGCTTGTCTTCTGCGCGGCGGCCATCACAGCTGGATCCGTTCATGACTCGAGCCGTGCTGTCACGGGCGCTCGAGGTCTGGGCCCAGGCATCCCGCCTAACATTCACAGAAATCAACTCCGATGAAGCTGACATCGTTGTTTCCTTTGCCAAGTAAGTTATAAAAGCTATCTCTTTAGAGCTCCAACATCCTCATTACATGTCAAGTTCTGGACGAAGGTTATGCCGTAACTAGGTGGTCCTGCCATGTACGATATTTTCATAAAGCTGTTGTAGTATATTTAATTAAGATGTTAAAAGTTACAAATTGTAAATACATATTAGGAGGGTGGGTGGTTTAGGAAACTTGAATTCCTTAACTAGGTATACTTACACAAAACTAACGATGAATTTAAACAAAACTCAATACAGTTACCATCGCAACAATCTTTAATTCTAGAGAAGGAAAACATCCTTTTTTGCAAACTACAAAATCCTGTACTATAATATCTCTCCTCGCAACAAATAAAATTGGCAGACTTCTTTAAATATCCCCAAGCTTGATTTATTGTGTTGATAATAAATAATAATCAACTGAGGATTTACAGAAACGTCCTATCCATTTTAAGGGGATTTGCGATCTCCTCGTGCGGAGCATAAGAATAGGGTCGGACACTGCTCAAGCTGAATTGAACACTATAGCGTTCACTTAGCGTACAAAATAACTACAGAATACAGTGAGTAAACCCGTTATTTTTAAAACCAAATAAGAATTTGATTGAACAAAATTGTAAGCTTTGCAAAAAATAAGGTTTTTTGTTAAAACAGACCATCCGTACCAGTAAAAATCATTTCAAATTCAAAGGTGCCAGTAGTAGATATAAAGCACTCACGGTAAAAATTTCAAACTATTTGCTCAATAAATCTGAAGAATGTTTTCAGTCAATTCGACAGATGTACTCAACTTCAAGTTGAATTCGGTACAGTCGGGGAAGCCCCAATCACGATTCGCTTTCATTTAATACTTAGATGTGACGCTAAATCTCTTTACGTACAATTGTAACTGACCCTAATAAATTTGAGTTTATTGAGAACTACAATTAAGACAGAAATGTCATAGCTTAAATTAAATATGTTCTGAATTTTTATTTTACATTATTTTCATGGCAAACAATCCACTGAAGCGATACCATTTCAGAATAGTTCTATATGTCCGAATAACAAAAGTATGATAGTAAACAGATACGACAGGGAGGAAGAAAGCTAGCTAACCCTGACAAATGACGCAAAGTTTCCGACAGGAGCCTCATATTGAATGAGCGTTGGGCGAAGTTTCACTTATTAGATCACCGTAAACGACGATATGAGAAAGTATTGGCGACAAAAACCTCAACACTGGACATATTGCGACCGCCATATTGCGGTGAACGCTGCAAACTTGCAGCAGCAGCCGATAACTTCACCGCACTCTGCATAAAATTTTCTTTTTTCGCCAAGCTCCGGGAGCGTCTCATTTTGTGAGTTGAGGCTGCCTTGGTGCCGTGGTCACGTCACGACCTCACTTTTATTACTTGCTGCCGAATCAATAAGAAGTTTGCTCACGACTTCCGATATATTATTCGATAATGCTTTTTCAATTGCGATACATTGTGTACCCTTCAGTTTTCTGTTTTAAGTTTTACTTTGAGCGTTTCAGGTAGGTAAGTAGGGTGTAGTTACTTATTTGAAATTAAGTTCCACGCGTTTCCCTCGCTTAGGCATTATTGTTTTACTTCAGAAATAAGTAAGCTACAACAGATGTAAATAATAAGGTTTATATTAAAGCATGAGGCTTTACATTATTAAAGTCGCCTCTACGATAGAGCAGGAGAGTATCAAATGCTACGCCGTAGGTACCTGCCTCAGATTTTATGCGTGCCGTTAACTTATATTACACTCTATAAAAGTCTTCCGTTTCCTACTATATCTACAGAAAAGTTGTCTTCCAATGATATAGAAACCGATATAACGATACTTGTAGGTGTAGTTGATAGCTGATATAGAAAATGTTTTTCAATAGAATAATTACCGACACCTACCTACATATTTAACTGTTTTTCTGAGATGATGAGATGACGCTCCAAATCCAAATAAATTCTTGGTTTTAATAACCTATTTAAGTATGACGTAGGTAATAAATTCTGACGATCGAATATAAGTATAAATAAATACGTACACGCTCTTACGATCGTCGGTTACGAGGGAATTCCCACCTATACAATGCGACAGATTTTGCAGTCAATATAGAAAAGCAAAAAAATAACAACAGCTTAGTACCCATGTAAAACCATTATAGATATATTTGTGAATTATTACACAGAACTACAAAAATAAATAATCAGAGACCCGAATGTCTGACTGAAATAGGTAAATGGTAGGTGCTCCACAGACTACCTGTAGTATTGTCTCTCCATGTCCCTTTAATTAATCCGTCCAAATGTTTTTTATTATTTTGAGTCTCTCAGCTTAAATGCTAAATATTGTAGTCCTTGTAATTAAATAAATCAATGTTGATATAAATATCAAAAGGTTGTCTTTAAAAGGTCCTTTTTAGTGATAACACCACTGTTTGTTTCACAATATTATAATGTAATATTTCTACTTTCATATCTTTAATTCATATGGTGTACCTAATAACAGTATTCTATATATCTAAAACTGTAACCTAAATAGGTATTATTAGGGGCAGAAAACTCAGCTGAGACAAATATTCAAATTAATTTATTTATAGATAGATTCTGTTACATCTAACGCTATTTCCATATTATTCAAATAAAATCAACCTTATCACATACATATGCATACAAAAAGGTACGAAAATCAATAAATGTATGGATTGCGTGAAAACCTTCGGTTTTCATAGCACTACAAGTAAATAACGATACGTACGGAGTATGTAGTTGATAGGAATTCTGGGCGATATTGTATTATGTAATACGAAACGATTCTATCATCACTTCATTGGGCTGGAACGCTAAGAGTGATTGCACATAGCGCAGTACCCTACACTATGCGTCTACCAGATTTATTACACTCATAAACTGTAATATTGCCCAAGTAATAAAGGATACGTACAACTTAACTGCGTTCTCAACTCACGAATGATATAAGTGCAATCACTGGCTCCTATCATACGCTTATATACAATACTTTAGTTCTCATGCATTTAGACATGTAATGTATATTTTATGGAGCAATTTCAAGTGAAGAACTTTATATTTCTTTTATATTTGGCTTTATGCCTGTAGGTTTAGACTTTATTGCATGTTTACAAAAAAGAAAGAATATTTGAAATATGATATACATTGACCCGTTTCATATCCGCACACATTGGGTTCAGGCGCGGTTGCTAAGGGCAGATACCAACACGGCAATAAATCATCCCCCAAACTCGGAAACTTTCCATTCCGAACCCATTATATTTGACGGCGTATGTCAGCGAGACACTTCCTCATTCCACTACCTTACCTTTGTGAAAGCACTCAATAAAAGTGCTGTCATTACGAGCATGGTAATGTAGATTTCAAAACGAAGATTGCGTCTTTCTATCGCTTTTAAAATCTTCACAAAAAAGGGAAATAAAAAAATTTAGTTGTGTTCTCGATGCTACCAATATGGGTACGGTGGGCGGTGGTAAAATCGCTCTGGGAATATTCCACTGCTGTTCTTATTACCTAAGCGACTCAGAAACCGAACGAGCATAATAATAGCCGTACTAAGGATAGGAATATTTTCCCTATTAGCGCACCCCGCCCATATCGGTTAATGGCAGAACTTTCACATGGAAACTCAATAACGCAACGGTCAGCTAATATCGCGTGAAATATGCATGGGTGAGGTCTTTCCGTTGTGTTTTGTTGGCGCGAAAAATGATTAGGTGGGTACTGGGCAGTAGCCGAGCGTAGGACCCCTGGGACGCAAGTTTGATTGCTCTGCAGACTCCATCCATTCCATTCATTGTTGTTTGTTGCGAGATGAATACGTTACTTCGGTATGACTGTTTTCATCAACAGTAAAAGCCTAATGCAACTCTGTCATGATACCTAATGTGTTATTTTATCTGTGCTTAACCCCTTTTTTGTTTTGTTTGAAACAGGCGTTACCATGACGACGCTTATCCGTTTGACGGCCGCGGCTCGATTCTTGCGCACGCGTTCTTTCCCGGCACTGGTCGCGGCGGAGACGCTCACTTCGATGATGACGAGTTATGGCTGCTGCAACCAAGGGACGACGATGAAGAAGGTAAAGATTTTCACTTATTCCCATGTTCAGAAAATCAGCACATTGATATAACTATTTCATTTAGGGTGCAAATGAATAGGCCAAGAATGTTTTTGATTGTCTCAGTTATGGTATACAACCTATCTACACTTTTATTAGTGCAAGTGTTACCACTGATACGGAACAAAAACGTACTTTCTATTTCCTAACTTTGTGACTATGGTCAGTAGCTATATTAAAAGAATTTAGGTAGGTACGTAGAACTATATATATATATAACTATATATATATTCTTTTTTTTTGACAATTGTAATTTAATTATTTTTCTTTGACATTTGTAATTTAATATGTAGGCAATATTATTTTATTTTTTTTGACATTACAATTTAATTATTTTGTTTAAAGTTATAAAATTAGAATCATCGTTATTATCACAAAATTTGCATGCCGAATTTAGTTGGCGGAATATGAAGAACTATTGAGTGTGTTGTAAAATCTGTAAAATACCATATTTCAGGCAAATAAATAAATCTAATCTATAAATGCACGTAGGTAGTAAAGGAACATAATTACCAGATTTCCGATGAATTTGTAGAGCTTCCGTGAAAAGTTCACATGTAGCTCGGAAATAAGCACGTTGCGGTCAGCCATGTTTTGACATGCAAATGTCGAAAGCGCCGGAATACGCTGTTCACCTTCGTTGTTACACACGCCCAAGTTTTGCCTTTTGTAGGCTCAGTGTTAAATACACGGTTAACGAAGATATTGTTCCTGAATTACAACTGTTAGGCTTAAATAACTTGCCCTTAGAATATTGTCCTACAACAATATTGTAAATTTAAATGTTTCAATGTTAAGATGTTTGGATGCTTGTTACACAAAAATGGCTGAAAGGATTTGCATGAAATTTGCCAAACAGTAGTTTATAACTTGGATTATTAACATTTTATTTTGGTATTACGTTCCCGTAGGAATATTTCCCAGTTACACACGAGCGCAAACAAAAGCTAGTATCTTTAAATGTTAAAGGTGCTAGGTAGCTTCCAGTTTAAGGCTAGGATTTTTTGTGGCCATCTGATTCAACGAGTTTTTTTCACAACCTTTGGTTCACCTACGAGCTTTTCCTGAAGTCATTTTCGAAACCGATCTAATGCATAGATATTCAAAACATTTAGCGAGTTACATAGATCAGCTAGCTATAGGCAATTGCGGCTTTTGGCAATTCTCGTAGCGTTACGAAACTTCATAGAGCTATCAGAATTACGTCACAGAATTAATGCACAAGCTATAGGGAACATTGCGAAGCGAGCCAAGTGTGGTCATCGCATGTATAGTGTAAACACGGCAGCAGCCGATAGGTGGCGACCGCAGCGCGGCGAGGACGCCGCTGCGATTACCGCGCAGCTCCGCTCTGTGCACGCGTGATAATTTACACGGACAACGGACGGTTACAACACCACTTCGAATTGTATTCGGCTAGCCATGTGCAAATATCCACCTTTATTCAACTGAACCCACAAGTGAATAGAATACAGACTGCCTTGCTAACCGATGATAACATGACGATTTTGATTGCGGAAAAATCGGCGTTTTTCCGGAAATTTCTAGCGAAAGCCTCATCGATTAATGTTTACTGATGTACCTAGTTAACAGAATTTTATACTACTTTTCAGGAACTTCACTGTTTGCGGTGGCTGCACACGAGTTTGGCCATTCACTGGGTCTCAGTCATAGCTCTGTGAAGGGTGCGCTAATGTTTCCGTGGTATCAAGGCATTCAACCAAACTTTGTATTACCCGAAGACGACCGCAATGGCATTCAACAAATGTATGGTAAGCATCGTATTGACCCAGCAGTCATCAACTTATTATCACTTCACTGCTGAATATTTTCAATATTCAAGTTATCGTAATTGTAGGATTTTAAAAACTAATCTTTTAATGCTTACGTTGCAGGGCCTAAAAAGAGCACAAAGTGGGCAAAAATACCATATTACCGTCCAGTTGTACCACCACCAACTACTACCACGACAACCACCACAACTACCACCACCACTACAACCAGACGGCCGGTCCTCCATCATCATCACAACAGACATCCAGAACGCTACCCCAACCACCGGGGTGGAGGAGGATACACCCCCTCCAACCCGCGCACTCCAGTTAAATATCCTTCATACTATCCCGTTGACAGACCCAACTACTACCCTGACCGACCACAGTACCCCGACCGCCGTCATCTCAACACGAGCGAAGGTCTTCCCCGACGTACTAATCATCATCACACCTACCGCCCCACTGAAACTACCTCCCACCCCACCACCTACCGTCCGCGCTACCCCTACGTGCAGCCCGAGTATCCGAGTAATCCTAGAACTCATTATCCGAATGATCCGAGACAAGACAACCCGAGAAAGCCGCACTACCCAGAAAAGACGACACAGCGAACGACGACTACGACTCCTGCGGACAAACCTGACACGTGTGATACGAGTTACGACGCAGTCGCACTCATACGTGGCGAACTCTTCATATTTAAAAATAGAGTAAGTACTCATTATTTACATCATATCTATCCTATGAGGATCGAAAGAATATGATACTACAATTAACGGTAAATTGATAGCAAAAAAAAAGCTGTTCTATCTAAACTTCAAATTTTTTTCAGTACCATTGGAGGATAGGAGCTCAAGGCCGTTACAATGGATATCCTATGGAAATAACAAGGATGTGGAGTAGTTTACCGAAGAACCTTACACACGTAGACGCAGTTTATGAAAGACCGGATCGGAAAATAGCAATTTTCTTAGGTATGAGACATGAACATTCAATATTACCATAGTTTTAGGTCTCGGTGAAATAAATCTGATCGAGCCCTCACTTCTACGATTATATCTAAACTAAAGTTAACCTTATTATTGATTTTAGGTAAAGAGCTGTACTTGTTCGATTCACAAAATTTGCTGCCCGGATACCCGAAACCATTAACAACGTTTGGTCTGCCTGAAAGTTTGGACAAATTAGACGCTGCCATGGTTTGGGGTCACAACGGCAATACCTATTTTTACAGCGGCACTATGTATTGGAAGTAAGTTTATTTTTTTTAAACATCAACACGCATGTATTCCCCGAAAGCATAAGTAAGTAGCCAGTAGATAGCCCAACAACATGTCGCAAGTTAGGCACTTATGCTTAAGTTCCATTCATCAGGGCATTCATTTACACAATTTTTTTTTTTGTGGGTTGTAAATCATCACATGACGTCTCCCGCTCTGGGCGGAACGGAAGGGCAGGTCAAACTTTTACTGACTAAAACCCACCCGTGTGCCTTCAGTTGCCTATAAGCCAGGGCCACGGTAACTTTTTCGAAAAAATCTCGAAACTCTGGCAGTTAATTTACACTCTGGGCTTTACTTTAAAGTTTCTTTCATCATATTCCACCACAACTATAATATTTTCATGGAACGACATCGACACTAGCTAAAACAACTAACTTATTTCAGGTATGATGAAGAAAAAGGTCGCGTTGACTACGATTACCCTCGCAACATGGCTATGTGGAAAGGTGTTGGATACAATATCGACAGCGTGTTCCAATGGAAAGATGGTAAAGAACAACCCCTTTTTCAAGTTTTAACACTAAGAAAAAGTAACACAAAATCTCCTAAATCTAGTTTTTTTTTATTTATTTATTTGATTTAATCAGACATCATTTGTAGTCCATAGTTTTTCACAAATACATAAACACTAAATAATTACACAAGATAAAACTGTATACTCTAAATAATTAACTTTATAAACTACTAGCTTTTGCCAGCGGCTTCGCCCGCGTGGAGGTCGGAAAATATCCCGCGGGAACGTATTACCGGGATAAAAAGTACTCTAGGTTATGAACTATCTGTGTGCCAAATTTCATCCAAATCCGTCCTGTAGTTTTTTCGTGAAAGGGTAACAAACATACACATACATCCATCCTCACAAACTTTCGCATTTATAATATTAGTAGGAAGGATGTTTTGAATGCAATATTTAAACTTATATTACTTTTTACTTGTCCAGGTAAAACATACTTCTTCAAAGGCAAAGGTTTTTGGAAGTTCAACGACCTCCAGATGCGCGTTGAAAATGAAAAGCAATTCCCATCGGCTACATTCTGGATGGGATGCGCCACGGAGCGCTCGGGACGTCGCGCCGGCTACAAGGCGCTGCCCGCGCCCGGCTCAACACTACGCTCACCCAGTGCTGCAACTACTATTACTACCAATTTACTACCATTCTTATACTCTACACTTTTATTATTGACAACTTATATTAGGTACTGTTAATTATATTTCACCTTACGTAATTTATTTCTATGACTGCAGCATATTAAAAGAAACGAGTTTTGGTTTAACAACTTAGTATGCATACTACTAAACTATGTATATGAAATGTATACGAAGTAACAGAAGTATGTATACTAAGTATATAGTGTCGCACTTTAACCTGGTTCTGGTTACCGACGTTACCAACAATATATTAGATAGGTACCTACCTATGTAATGTGCGGATAAGATTTGGGAACATTGTAAAACAATTAATGACAGCTAAAAGCTTGACTTTACCTATATATTTTTGCACTACTGAAAGGAATTGAGCAATTACAAATGAACCGTTCATAATAAAGCTTCTAAGTATACATTAAGTTCCACAATCTAAAGAAATTATGATTATAATTATACTGTTAACTGATAATATACCTATGTACACAGACGCGTACCAACGTCGGAAATAACAAGTACATATCGGAAACGTCTGAATTAAAACTAGACTTAGTAACTATTGCGCAAAATGTCACTGCCTATGTGTAGTATTATCAAAAAATTATCTACAATACTATACTATTATTTAAATATAAATATAATGTAATTAGATATTAAGTATTGATAAGAATTATTATTTCTATTATATTTGTACATTTTGATCTCAAAACGATCGTGTGCTTGGTTTGTTAATGTCATGTAAGGTATAAAACACCATCCATTTAGCTTCTGTACAGTTTGTATTGTACTTCGATGTTTAATTGTTAACGTGGATATCAGAGATAATTACCTACGTTGTATCTATGTACTACAGTATTTTAGTAACAAATACTTTGTGTCATAGGTACTAGGTACCAACAACACATACTGCCTTAGTTATCTGATATTATAAGAATATGCATTTGTAGATTAATGTTGTAAAAATTATATTCATTTACTTTATCACATAATATATGTATGTCATCTATATAATAGTTGAGTAAATTATTTATAATATCTCTTATGCTGGTTAAAAGAGGTACACTTTAACTGTAATTTGTAAATGATATACCTAAGTGGAATAAAATAATGGATAAGTAAATATTATAGATGCCATTATTAATCAATGCTAACTATACCTATACATTTTATCATATGATATATACATGTATTTTTTAACAAATGGCCTTATGTGTACTGTGAAAAAGCTAAGAAGGATGATGTATTATGAATTGTATAATCTGATTGTGTTGCCAATGTGGGAAAGAAAAGTAAAACTTGGTAGAATGAAAATGGTGCTTATTATAGTTAGTCATTGTACAGAATAAATTCTCTTTGGATATTTTTGTATGTTGCTGTTGTGTCTAGAATCAATGTTTACCACAAAAGTCAATGATATACCTCTCCTTCTCCCTGTACTCCCTTAGAAAAAAAATTATGTGAAACAATTACAGTTTACAATCCTGTGCAATCAGCAGTTTGGTTATATTGAGGGGTTAGAGTAATTGCTACCAAGTGGACCATAATCTAGAGTGACTTGTACAAGATGTACATAAAACAATGTTATACCTCTCGAGCCACTCAACATTTTAGTGTAATATAGGCTACATTAGACTTTTATAATTTCTTTGGTCACAAATACATTTTAATAATAACTGTGATATTTACTTTTATAAAAAATGCCATGAAATACTGGCGATAAAAAGGAATAAAAATTTCTAAAGTCTTTCTAAAATAATTACTCAATGAATAATTTAAGTTTATTGTAATATCTTTTAAGTAATATTATATGTTTAATAAAGAAAATTTCTATGATATTATGTTCATCATTATCGAACTCAAAACTCAATTTACCTACTTCGATATGCGCGACTGCAAAGGCAAATGTGGATGGGTCATCAGATTTTTTTTAAACTTGCCTGATGCAAATTTTTGCGACACAAAAAGAAAAATGAAGTAGCATTATACAAGATAAGTTTTTATCCAGTGCGCAAACTGTAACCATGAATTTAGCATATCATTCTAGACCACCCAGTGTAGAAAATTTTCGTCGGTTATACAAAAAAAAATCAGCTGTTCCATACATTTTGACCCTGTAGGTATTGCATTTTTCTATGAAACGAAAAATTTTTTTTTCGACGAAAAATTTCTGCGCAAGGGGGTCTAGAATGATATACTGAATTCATGGTTACAATTTGCGCACTGGATAAAAACTTACCCTGTATATCTATTGAAAGATTAGACAACACTGACATAAATACTGAAGCAGATGGCCGGTCGGCGTGGCCAGCCTCCAAAATGAACCCATGCAAAATGGACTGCTCTAGAGATTTCAATATGGGGATCCCGCAGATTTCTTGTCATTTTTCAATACCGGTATTGTAATGTTCAATACCGGGATCCTAGTAATTGTGATTTTATTTTCACTAAAACTACACTGGACAGAAAAAAAATCCGGGCCACCCGCTACCTTTTGAACTAATTCTAATTCGATTTTCCCAACCTACAAGGTATCTACAGAAAGTGCGTTTCATGATCATTAAAATGAATGGAAACTCATTGGGATATAAATCAATTATTGTGTTTATTAAGGATTTTACAAAGAAGAGTCAGTATTAATAGTTAATAGTAATCGTTAGTGATAATAATTTGAAAAACATAAAAATGTAGTCATCATCATTCTCCTGCCCTTATCCCAATTTAATTGGGGGTGAAAAACTAAGAAAAAACTTTAAAATGTTTTTGGTCAGTATTCAGTATTCCCTCCCCTTATTCGGATAACTGCCAGCATCCTCGTATTCATCAATCTCACGAGAAAATCACGATGAAATCTTGAGGAATTGCATTCTACTCTTCTTCAATTGCGATTCGCAGCTCTGGAAGCCTTGTTGGAGCAGGTTCCCGGGCTCGAACCCGACATTTCAGATTATCCCATGAGTGTTCTATCAGATTCAAGGCCGGGCTTCGAACGAGTGCATCCATAAATAATTTATTAGAGGTAATCACAGTTTTATTTCATAACTTTCACTGCCTGTCCATTGATTGGTTGGTTGACAGGCCTGTTGGTCTAGTGGTTAGTGGCCCTGACTGCTATGCCGGAGGTCGTGGGTTCGATTCCCACACAGGACAAATGTTTGTGTGATGAGCACGATCATTTGTTCTGTGTCTGGGTGTAATTTATCTATAATATGTATGTATTTAGAAATATATAAGTATGTTTATCAGTTGTCTAGTACCCATAACACAAGCTCTGCTTAGCTTGGGACTAGATGGCGTTGTGTGATAGTTGTGGAATATTATTATTATTATTGATTAGTCTTCATTTGTAAATTAGTATTATCGAAAATATTACGATGCGAAGGTATGACATGGGTGTATAATAATAATAATAAAATAACTTTAATTTCGGAAGTCGGTGTTTTTGGTTCTGTATTTCAGTTTTTTGCCTCTGACTTCCGAAATTAAAGTTATTTTTTACTTTGTAGTTTTTTTTTGGAAGTCGGTTGTCTTTTTTTTTTGAAAAAACGTTTTTATTCACCCATACGTAAACCATTACTAACCAAGTCAATAGCAGTGACAGGAAGTATTAGAATAACATCACGCTAAATAAAGTGGATTAGATACACAGTGGTGCCGATTCCCTTATTCACAAACTAAACTAAATTTAAGTTCAGTGCATCTTTTTCTTTCTATTTCATTAAGAAAAGGACAGAAGATAAATTTTAGTTAACTCCTGTCAAATTAATCAGCGCTTGACGTAAATTGACGTAATTTTAGTAGGCAAGTTTTTAATCACGTCTAAACTTGTATGGAGTAGTGACAGGCGCTGATTACTTTGACAGGACTAAACTAAAATTTTTCTTTTGTCCTCTTCTTAATGAAATACAAAGAAAAAGATGCACTGAACTTAAATTTAGTTTAGTTTGTGAACAACGGAATCGGTACCATTATCGAAGCTAACGCAAAAAGTATCAAAGCAAAGTCAATCAAATTTATATGAGATCAACCCTGAAACATAACCTATCCATTAAAAAAAGGTTTTTTTTATTTCGGTCTACAATTGGCGGAGAAATCGGTTAGAAAAAAATACATGGAACATAGAACCACCTACTTTTTGAAGCCGTATAACAAATATTTACAATTCTCTGCTGCAACCCTTCGGAAAAATGTAACAGTCTCAGTCAATCATCAAATGACCTCCCCCGCTCTGGGTGGAGTGGAATTGCGTGTCAGACTTTTAGTGACTAAAATCTGCCCGTGTTCCTTCAGTTGCCTATGCCAGGGCCACGGTAACTCTTGCGAACAATTCCGTGGGTCTGGCAGGCATCGGTCCCAGCGGACCCCTTCAATACTGCTGACATCTCTTCGAGGCGCGCGTGGAACACAACACGCTGTCGACCCGGGCCTGGTCCTCACCGGGCGACACCCATTGCTCGCCGCCCGCAAGCCCGCGCCTACGGTGGCCGGGACTGCACAATTCACTGCCGACTCCCGGGGCGTCTCCTCCTGCGGCGGCTAGGGGCGTAAGGACGCAGAGACTATCTCACCCTCACACGCTCCGCCTCCCTTGCGAGCATTACTGCTTCGCAGAAGAAGATGACGGCTTCCCATGCCTTCTCGCTTCGAACCATGGCTTGCACCAGGCCCGGACGCGAGAGATCGCCGCCGCCGATCGCCTCCACGAGGACACAGCCGTGCTCTCACCCAGGCATGGCTCACGTCCACCGTGTCCTCCAGGCGATCAACTCAGTGATAACACCCGGTTTCCTCTCATCTTATTCGGACCAGGAACCTCCAGAAACAACCGTGTCCGGTGAGGACCTGCGTAAGGCGGAAGGTGACGACGTGGTGGCGCCTCTCTAGCCACTCCTCAAACAGGGGACTTACCGCCGCAATTGAGGCGTGCCCAATTAGCATAACGCTGGACACAATTAAATCTGCAGAACATAAACAAACCATAACCACTGCGGTTGCAGTACACAGGTGTTCCGCAGCAAATCAGCTGAAGAAATTGCTGCGGCTTTGATCCTTGAGCTGTGTTGACTACTGAGTACTGTAGCGAGCCCCTTAGCGATTATTTTCGTCGCTCGTTATGCGTGCCCTATTTGACTTTGTTATCCGTTGCCTATTCAATTTTGAACATGTAACGCCTCGTGATGTAGCAGTGGCGTAGTGTGGGTAGGGTGGAGGGGGCGGCCCGCCCCGGGCGGCAGCCCTGGGCGAAGGCCAGGGGCGGCAAAATGTCGCCAGTGAAGCGGGAGTAGAGATCATATGTTTCATGACAGAACGTTTGACAAGTCAACAAACAACAATGACGTAAATTTGAAATTTGCCACCCTGCCTGTGATTCGTCGTTAACGCTCTCGGCTGATTTCCGTGATTTCGTAAACGGTGAGTAAGGAGCAAAAGAGTAAAGCCCTAAGGGTGCATTCGGTTATTGTCGCGCGACTCGCGAAACTAAAACGGAACGCAAACAGAATCGGGCCTTCAGAGGACATCGAGAAGACATTCGAGAAGATGTTAGTGGCAATCGCGGGAACTTTCTGGAGTTAGTGCACCTCCTAGCTAAATTTAACCCTCTTCTAATGGAACACCTGACAAAGATAAAGCTGGGAGCAAGAGTCCCAGTTTCGTATCTATCTCCAGAAACCCAGAATGAATTTGTAAAGTTACTGGGACAGCAAGTTTGATCCTTAATCATCCGTCGCATTCAAGAAGCTAAATATTATTGCGTAATCTTCGACAGTACACCAGACATCTTCCAAAAAGACCAAATGAGCCAGGTTCTGCGATACGTACATATCGAAGGAGAAAAGGTCGCCGTGGTAGAATCTTTCATCGACTTCTTCGAACCAAAAGGAAAAAATGCAGAAGATCTCAGTAAAAGATATAATCGCGAAGATAACATCAGACGGACTGGACATACAGAATTTGAGAGGACAGGCTTATGCAACGCTGCCACAATGTCAGGGATCCACAATTGGAGGCGATCAGCGGCGGCGACCTCTCGCGCACGGCCCTGGTGCGAGCCATGGTACGGAGCGAGAGGCTATGGGAAGCCGTCAGCTCCTTCTGCGAAGCAGTATTGCTCGCGAAGGAGAAGGCGGGGCGCGTGAGGGAGTGGCAGTCTCTGCGCCCTCTCGTCCCTAACCGCCGCAGGAGGAGACGCATTGGGCGTCGGAAGTCCTCTAGATTCCAGGCCACCGTAGGCGCGAGCTTTTGGGCGACGAGCAATGGGTAGCTCGCCGCTCGGTAAGGACCAGGCTCGGGTTGACGGCGCGTAGTGTTCCACGTGCGCCTCAAAGAGATGTCAGCAGCACTAAAGGGGTCTGCTAGGACCGATGCCTGCCAGTGTCGCGAGATTCGTTCGAAAGAGTTACCGTGGCCCTGGCATATGGGCAACTGAAGGAACACGGGTGGGTTTTAGTCATTAGAAGTCTGACACGCCCTCCCGCTCCGCCCAGAGCGGGAGAAGTAATTTGATGATTTCCCATCCAAAAAAAGTTTCCACAATGGAGTTCAAGCCCGGATTAAAGCACTGAATCCGAAAGCTACTTTCGTTGCATGCACAAACCACTCACTCAACTTGGCTGGGGTACACGCTGCTTCTGAATCAGTGAATTCCGCGACGTTTTTTGGAACTCTGGAGAAGCTATTTGCCTTCTTTTCTGCATCAACTGCTCGGTGGAACGCTTTGGTTGCCGTCACAGGTCAAGCAGTGAAACGAGTCACTGAAACGCGCTGGAGCGCTAGACATGAAGTTGTCAAGACGCTTAAAAATAAGTTTGAGGAAGTTCTTGAGGTACTGGAAGAATTGACGGATTCATCTCAAACTTCCGAAACAAGATCGGGAGCCAGTCTTCTTCTGACAGCCATGCAGTCAGGCACGGTCGCAGCCTAACATTTTGGGGGGGGGTCACCATGAGTACTGAAGAATATTTTTAGGAAGGTAAATCCTCTTTGGTCTTGTAGTCGCAAGCGCTGCTGATCAGAATGATGTCCCGGGTTATAATCCTTTTGCAAATGTCCATCGGAGTCTCCGTGGCTCAAGTGAGAACAATTTTAAGATAGTAAGACAGGCAAATCGTTCAGGGTTTCGACAGCATGACTGTCTTTGGGGGGGGTCATGACCCCTAGGACCCCCCCTCGGACCGCGCCTGCATGCAGTCATTCAACTTCCTCACTTTTCTTGGCTTTTGGGTTGCAGTGCTACCTGATTTACCTGCAGCAACGGGGACTGAGTGTGGATAAGTGTGTTCAGAAACTCTGCACTTTAAAAGCTCTCCTAGTGGAAAGCAGAGACCGTTTCGCCCAAGCCGCAATCGACTTTGCTAAGAGTCTCTGCGAAAAACTCGGAATCGAACTCAAAACGAGAAGAATTCGCAGGAAAAAACGCATGCATGGCGATGAATCCGCAGATGTAGCTTTGTCTCACGAGCAGGAACTTTGTCGAGAGGTGTTCGCATCATTTGACAAAATCATTCAAGAAATGATAACTCGATTCCAGGAAGTTCAAGAAATAGGGAACAAGTTCGGATTTTTGACGCCAGCGAAACTTTTGGACAGCAAGTACGAGTGTGATCTTTCTCATGTATTAGAAGACATCGACAAGGACGAGTTTCAGATGGAGCGGAAGCATCTCCAGAAGTTTTTCGCCAGTTCTGAATCAGAGGAAGATATAAGGGGCAAAGGACCACTGGAGCTCGTCCAGTTCATTCAAAAACTGAATCTGGGAATTTCGGTTCCAAATATAGTCATCTTGATTTGTATATACGGTATATATTTGACTTTGGCAATTAGTGTCGCTACTGTGAGAGAAGTTTTTCGAAGTTGAAGCTAATTAAAAATTATTATTTCAGATCCACTATGAGCTCCACTAGACTATCAAACTTGGCTATATTGTCGATTGAACAAGAATTGGCTGCAAATATTGATTTTGACAAAGTTATTTCTAACTTTGCTGCTCGTAAGGCCCGTAGAATCCGTTTGTGAAACCGCTGATCCTATTTTACCTTCAATAAAAGATTCCTCATTGCCTGTGAAATGATGTCTCGAAATGTAATTTTAATTAAGTATTGAATGGGGGCGGCAAAATGGGTCCCTCGCCCCGGGCGCCGAGATGGCACGCTACGCCACTGTGATGTAGTTAATGTTTTTAATACACTTAAGTCTAAAAACAGTGGTGATTTCTGGGGCATTTCCATCAAACTATTAAGTAATATGATAGACATCGTAGCCCCCTATTTAGCTGTTACTTTTAATAAATGTGTTGATGTCGGAGTCATACCATTATTTAAATCAGGTAATAAAAATGACGTTCCTAATCTTAGGCCTATTTCTATCTTACCTGCATTTAGCAAAATATTAGAAAAGTTAATCCTCAAGCAATTGCTAAGACATTTTAATTTAAATAGCGTCCTTCATAATGAGCAATATGGCTTTACAAAAGGTCGTTCAACTACAGATGCGGGTGTTGCTCTCTTGAAACACATTTTTAACGCATGGGAAAACTCGCAAAATGCTATCGGAGTATTCTGTGATCTATCCAAAGCCTTTGATTGCGTGCACCATGACACGCTTTTGCGTAAACTACGTCGTTACGGTGTCCATAACGAAACTATAAACGTAATAAATTCTTATTTACATAACAGGTTCCAATGTGTAAATATTAATGGTGTAAAATCTACCGGGCTACCGGTTCAGTTAGGTGTGCCTCAAGGCTCTATACTCGGCCCATTCTTGTTCTTAGTGTATATCAATGACTTACCATTCTTTTTAAAGGGTATTTGTGACGTTGTACTGTTTGCGAATGATACTTCTCTTATTTTTAAGGTAGACAGGAACAAACCAGATTTTGACGACGTGAACAGTGCACTCTCAATGGTTACCGATTGGTTTACGGCAAATAACCTAGTTCTCTTGATGCTAAGAAAACGAAATGTGTAAAGTTCGCCTTACCGAATGTTAGAAATTTAGGTCCCAACATCGTCTTAGATAAAGAGGTGCTTAAAACTGTAGACTCGGCAGTTTTTCTGGGCATAACAGTAGATGGCAAACTTCAGTGGGGCCCTCATATTTCAAGCCTAGCGGGAAGACTCAGTTCAGCTGCCTACGCCGTCAGAAAAGTAAGACAATATACTGACGTTGATACAGCTCAGTTAGTCAATTTTAGTTATTTCCACAGCGTTATGTCTTACGGTATTCTACTGTGGGGTAAAGCAGCTGATATTCAAAATATTTTTGTCCTTCAGAAACGAGCTGTTCGAGCAATTTACCAGCTAGGTGCCAGAGTTTCCCTAAGGGACTTTTTTAAAGATATTGGTATTCTTACGGTGTCATCACAATTCATTTTCGCCAACATCTTAAGGCAAAATATACACTTATACGCTAAAAACAGTAATATTCACACTGTTAACACTAGAAGTAAGGACAAACTACGTGTTCCCTTTCACCGGCTGTATAAGGTGTATAACTCATTTGCTGGGCTTGGTATAACATTTTACAACAAGCTACCACTTCTTTACTAGAATTACCTTTTAATGCGTTTAAAGCTCAAGTAAAATCCAACCTTTGTCTAAAGGCGTACTATTCCATCAACGATTATTTAAATGACAAGAATAGTAGTTGGTCGCTGTGATTAACTCAAGACAATGTTTATGTTCTTTCTCCAGTATTAGCGTACCTAGTGATAGGTTCAATATAATTGTTTCCATATATTTTTATTATTTTTTTACTGTTTATGCCAATTTTATTTATATTTATTTTTTAGTATTGACTTGATCTATGCTTTGACATATTATAATGAGTAGTATTGCATAATGTGGTTAGCTAGCGACCTCGACAATTAATCAGTCAATACTTGCTTGAGCAACCGGCAGCAAGTTCGCCATGCTCCCTTAGATTTCAAAATATTATTTCGTTTATTTCTTTATATACATATTAATTACATTTTTAAATATTTTTAGAAAAATAAATTTACAACAAAAAACATTAAAAAATATAAAAAATTGTGGGCCTCCGGTAGCGGGAGCAGGGTCCAAGCTACCGGTGGTTAGGGCTCCAGAGACAGGAACCTCCTCACGATGCGAGCCGTGTCAAGGAGTACTGCCTTCTGAATCAGGCTCTTCATCCAACCGCCTAACGATAGCCTCGACAGGTGTTGGTAGAGGGTATCAGCCATCATCTCATTGGCAGATACGACAATCGGCACAATGACAGCCGAGTCAACATTCCACATGTCAACAACCTCGTGTGCTAAGTCGAGATATTTAATCTGTTTCTCTTTCTCAACTTTCACGAGGTTGCCGTCATGTGGAATGGTAACGTCCACTATCATTGTGCGGCGCGCTAACCGATCTATCACCACTATATCAGGCTTATTGGCGACAATAGTCCTGTCAGTAATGATAGACCGATCCCAGTACAACGTGACACGGTCATTTTCAAGAACTGGGTCGGGCACATACTTGTAATACGGTACCTCAGAATCCACTAGTTTATATTGCAAAGCAAGTTGCTGGTGAATAATCCTGGCTACTTGGTTATGCCTGTGCAAGTATTCGCCGTTAGCCAGACGAAAACAACCAGAGATAATATGTCTGATGGACTCACCCGGATGGTGTCATGCCCGACACACGTCAACCGTCCCGTCCTTCATAATATGTCTCCGGTAGTTATTCGTCAAGATAGCTTCGTCCATAATTGCACAGACAAAACCTTCAATTTACTCGAAAAGGTCACCAAAACTTAGCCAGGATACGGATGCTAAGAAATCTACATAGGGCTCATGAAGAGCCCTGTAGAAGCGCCCGTGAAGCATCTTGTTTCGCCATACTTCCTTGCGGTCATCGGTAGTAAGTACTACAGGTTTGCGCCAGTTCTCTTTAGCCATGGAGAGCGGGGTGAGCCCCTTGTCCACTGTGACCATATCCCGATGCATACCCACTTCGGCTTTCAAAAAATATTCCCTGAGACTGCACACCTCACGGTTGTGGAGGGTCTTTGTATTTAAAAAGCCTCGATTCCCGCACTTCCGCGGGATCTACAGTCTCATCACCGATGATCGTGGGTGATGCATCCGGTTTGCGGTCAGCATTGTACGGACCCTCCTATCCAGGGCGTCGAGTTCTGTCTGAGTCCATTTAAGTATGCCGAAAGAGTACATCAAAACCGGCATGACCCAACCGTTGAAGGCGCGCACTTTGTTTCCGCCTGAGAGAAGACTAATCAATACCTTCTTCAGGCGACCAAAGAAGCGCTCCTTCAACGATTGCTTCATGTCAGCATCGTTGATGCCTAACACTTCCGACATACCCAAATACTTATAGCTTTCGGATGAGGAAAGGGATCTGAGGTACATGGAATCCGAAAGTTGGATTCCCTCGGATTCCATAACCTCACCTCGCTTTACATGCATGATTGCACACTTGTCCACACCAAACTCCATCCTGATGGCGCTACTAAAAGTTTCAGTTACCTTCAGTAGCTCCATCAGTTGCAGTCTGCTGGGGGCAAATAGTTTTAGGTCATCCAGAGGAGGTGAGATATAACCTGACCATCTTTCCTCAGCCTATAGCCCAGACCTGAATCCTCCAGCAGTGTGCTTAGAGGATTCAGGGCTAAGCAGAACCAAAGTGGACTCAAACTGTCACCCTGAAATATTCCCCGCTTAATCCATACAGGCTCATCATTTCGCTGGATCTGTGAACATCCTGGATAGCGAAGGACTGTCCTCCATTGTCCCAGGCACGACTCAAGGAAGGTGCGTAGTGTTGCATCAACCTTGTACAACTCCAGCACCCTCTTGAGCCATGTATTTATTTATTTATTTAACCATTTATGTACACACATATATAAACAGACAAGAAGAAAAGAACAGAAAAATTTGTACAAAGCGAGCTTTACACATTTCGTTTTCTTGGCATTGAGAACTAGGTTATTTGCCGTAAACCAATCGGTAACCATTGAGAGTGCACTGTTCACGTCGTCAAAATCTGGTCTGTTCCTGTCTACCTTAAAAATAAGAAAAGTATCATCCGCAAACAGTACAACATCACAAATACCCTTTAAAAACTGACTGTCTGTAACTCCTATGACAAATAGATGTTTATTAAACGACCCATGTCCAGTTATTGCTGCTGTAACCATACGAAGCTGTCGTTTGTCTAACCGGACGACGTGTTTTGTGAGGCAGGCATCGATGGTAAGAAGTGCTTCCTTTGCCTGCCTGCACTCACTTTGGTCCACCCATAGCTTACAGTGTAGATCCCTGGTACGTTTTCTTACCAGAGAGCGTAGGAACCCAAAGGGGAGTGGCGCGATGGGTTCTGGTCCCACCGGTGTCATGCTCGACCCCCTTCTGGCAAGTTCATCGGCGGCATCGTTACCTAGCGAACCGCTGTGTTCTTTTATCCATTGAATGGTTATATTATTGAGGCTACCCACCTGGTTGAGGCGCTGGTGGCATTCGTATATTAGCCCAGAGTCAATCGAGTGACTGTCCAGCGCTTGCAGAACAGCCATACTGTCTGAGAGTATGCGGATCGAGTGGTCTTTAACTGCCCTGGCCATGATGGCTGAAGCAGCAAGAGTGATCCCAATGCATTCAGCTTGGAACACTGTGTTGTGGACTCCCAACGGTGTGGCTATATGTATGTTGAAGTCCTGCGAGAAGACTCCAGCACCTATGCCACTGTCTGTTTTTGATCCGTCCGTGAAGATGCACAGCTCAGTGGAGCGCAAACCCTCACACCGGCGATCTTCGTGAAGCTGGATTCTGTATTTTTTATCAAAAATGAACTGTTTGGGTACCCGGTCATTTATAGCCTTAGTGATGGGGAACTCATTGTTGAGTTCCTTTAGCAGCGCGGTGTGTTGTGTGTCTCTCTATCTCCAGAGGTTAGTTGCGTCCAGACGCGCCGCCGCCATCGTGGCTTCCTGCTGTATGAACAGGTGGAGCGGTGGTAGTCTCAGCATGGCGTCCATGCCTACAGTCGGAGTAGTCCTCATGTAGCCCGTGACCGCCATGCAGGCTAGTCTTTGCATGCGTTGTAGTTGTTGCAGGCTGTAACAAGCTTGGTGCGGGGCCACCAAACCACGGCCCCGTAGGTGATCATGGGTCGGATCACTGCGGTGTACAGCCAAAGTATGATTTTAGGGGATAGGCCCCACTTCTTACCTATAAGAAGAGGCGGAAGAGGCCTATAGCTCGTTTATGGGTGAACATGACTAGCTCAGTTTTAATGGGGTTCACTGAGAGGTCATATTCTCTGCACCATCTCTCTACGATACGTAGAGCTTGTTGGGTGAGGTAAAGATCGTGCTCGTCACCTTCCCTGAGACAAGGATGGCGAGGTCGTCCGCATAACCTATTGTGTAGTAGGTAGTGATTGGCATTGAGTCTGGCGATTACTGCATTGTCTTGATTACTAGCAAAGACCAGTAATAATCTTTTAAGCGGGAGACATATGATTGGTGGTTGTGAACTTCTGCATACTTCTTTGCAAAGAATTGATTACTGCATTGTCTTGATTACTAGCAAAGACCAGTAATAATTCTTTAATTAACTGGTTGAATGCCGCAAAGAAAATCAATTAAAAGCCATTGATCCATATTACAAAGGATTAAACAACTCAGATCTAGATTTGATAAAGAAACCTAAGACCCCATCCTATTTGCGGGAACGCTTCTCCTACGCTCGTCCTTTTGATGCACCTTGCAGGTTGCATCTTAGAAATCTCCTCAAGTTCCCTCCCAACTCAACCGACTTCTACTCCTACTCCTTCACCGTGCATGCGGTTCGGTTGTGGAATGCACTTCCGCCTGACATAAGGGACTGCCCTACTATTGCTGTATTTAAAAGAAGAGTGAAAGAACACTATCTCTCCACTTTGTCATAATTGCTCATGAATGTTTTCATTTTAATTACATTATTAGTATAATATATACTTAGTGATATTTATTCTAGAAATATGTATGTATGTTTGCATGTATGTATATTTTTATTTTGTATGTTTATATTTAAATTCTGAAGCGTTCCAGTTAGACCTAGAGAACTGATTCGCTGCCATGGAAACCACAAATGACGTCGACCAGGCCCTCGACCAAAAGGTGGGAATCCTCAGGGAAGGTTTTGCAAAATGCGGCGTACGGGCAGGAAGTCCAAACTTTCGAAGGAGACTCTGGAGCTTATGACGGAGCGACGTGAAAACCCACCTGTCACTTCGTCAGAACATCGGGCACTCAACAATAAGATAAGATCATTGGTACAACGCGACCTCCGACGCTCTAATACACGCTTCATAGAGAAAGCGATTGAGCAAAATCGGGGGTCGAAAGTGTTCGTCCAACCACTTGGGAGGAGCCACCTGACGAAGTTGACTACATCTAGTGGGGATATCGTCATTTCGAAGCCGGAGATCCTTTCGGAAGTCGAAAACTTCTACGGCCGTTTGTACGCATCGCATGCATCTCGACCTGATCCCGAAAATGAGGATTCTAGAGCCACCTTAACCCACCACTTCACAGAAAACCTGCCAGAAGTCAGCCAAGACAAAATCGAGGCGGCTCTTAAACAGCTTAAAAATGGAAAAGCCGCTGGTGAGGACGGGATTACGACCGAGGTCCTGAAAGCGGGAGGAAGTCCTTTACTGAAAGAGCTTCGGGAGCTCTTCAACTCTGTCCTGTTCTCTAGGAGAACTCCAGAAGCGTGGCGAAGGAGTGTGGTCGTACTTTTCTTTAAAAAGGGAGACAAAACCCTTTTAAAGAACTACAGACCCATTTCGCTCCTAAGCCACGTATATAAGTTGTTTTCAAGAGTCGTCTCAAATCGTCTAGCGCGGAGACTCGACGAGTTTCAGCCACCGGAGCAGGCTGGGTTTCGTGGAGGATACAGCACCATAGACCACATCCACACAGTGCGGCAGATTATACAGAAGTCCGAGGAGTATAGTCGGCCGCTGTGTCTTGCGTTTGTGGACTATGAGAAGGCTTTTGATTCTATCGAGACTGGTCTGTTTTGGAGTCTTTGCAGCGATGCCAAGTCGACTGGCGATATATCCAAGTGCTGAGATGTCTTTATGAAAACGCCTCAATGACCGTCCAAACTCAGGACCGGCAAACTGAACACATCGCCCTGCGTCGAGGAGTGAGACAAGGGGACGTAATCTCCCCAAAATTGTTCACTAACGCACTGGAGGATGTGTTCAAGACGCTAAACTGGAGTGGACGCGGAATCAACATCAACGGCGAGTACATCTCACACTTGAGATTTGCAGACGACATCGTCATACTGGCGGAATCGCTGCAGGACTTGCAGCAGATGCTGGACGGCCTAGTTGATTCTTCTGTACGCATTGGTCTCCGGATGAACTTGGACAAAACACAGGTTATGTTGAACGATCACGCAACTCGGGGACCGATTGCGGTCAATGGCGGTGCCCTCAAGGTTGTTCGAGAATACGTTTACCTCGGGCAAATTTCTGCAATTTGGTAAGAACAACCTTGAGAAGGAGGCTAACAGGAGAATTCAGCTGGGCTGGGCAGCATTTGGGAAGCTTCGTCGAGTCTTCTCGTCGCGTATTCCACAGAGCCTAAAGACGAAAGTCTTCAACCAGTGCGTCCTACCTGTTATGACCTACGGAGCCGAAACGTGGACACTTACGGTACGGCTGATCCACAAATGTAAAGTCGCTCAGCGAGCTATGGAACGAGCTATGCTTGGAGTATCTCTGAGGGACGGAATCCGGAATGAGGTGATCCGGCAGAGAACCAAAGTTGTCGACATAGCTCATAGGATTAGCAAGCTGAAGTGGCAATGGGCCGGGCACATTAGCCGTCGAACCGATGACCGTTGGGGTAGACGTGTTTATTTATTTATTTATATTTATTTATATATGCTTTATTGTACACCAGAAAATACATAATAACAAGAACATTTAACACAAAAAAAACATACAATGGGCGGCCTTATCGCTTTGTGCTATCTCTTCTAGGCAACCTTGGAATGGACAGTGATTGCGTGGACATAAAAATGGGGTTGTCACTGGTATAAATACAGATACAGTTAAACTACGTGTTCTTGAGTGGAGACCGCGAATCGGCAAACGTACGTTACGTAAGGTAGGACGCCCTCAGGCTAGGTGGAGTGACGATCTTCGCAGGGTGGCTGGTAGCAGCTGGATGAGAGTTGCCGAAAATCGAGCTAAATGGCGTGCAATTGGGGAGGCCTATGTCCAGCAGTGGACTGCTATAGGTTGATGATGATGATGATATTTAAATTATAGTATTAGTTTTCTTCTACTATTACACACATTGGTACCGATTCCCTTGTTTACAAACTAAACTAAATTTAAGTTCAGTGCATCTTTTTCTTTGTATTTAATTAAGAAGAGGACAAAAGAAAAATTTTAGTTTAGTCCTGTCAAATTAATCAGCGCCTGCCAAGTTTAGACGTGATTAAAAACTTGCCTACTAAAATTACGTCAATTTACGTCAACCGCTGATTAATTTGACAGGACTAAACTAAACTTTATCTTCTGTCCTTTCTTTAATGAAATAGAAAGAAAAAGATGCACTGAACTTAAATTTAGTTTAGTTTGTGAATAAGGGAATCGGCACCTACTGGGGCCCTGCACCCTAATTGTGGAACGCACTATCATTCAGAATCTGAATCGTATTGAAGATTATTTGTAATCCATTGCATCATTTGTTAGAAAAAATTGTCGGCTCAGCAACGTAAATATCGCAATGAATGTTGTTTAACTATGAAAATAAAACCGATTACTATTGATAGCAAGTTACGCAATTACCCCTCTGGTAGCGGGCCCCAATATTTATACATTCACAATATAAAATTGGTGCCCTAATCACAAAACTAATGCTATAATATAGGTAGATAAAGTTTGGTTTTCTATATAAAGCGTGTTTTTTAGTTTTTTTTTAAACTATTATTTATTTTTATATTTATAATTGGTATGATAAAATTAGATACACAAAATTACTACACTTTTAATAGGGTCACAATAAAGAAAACAGTACAGTGCTATTTCTAAAATTCATTAAATACAACAACATTATTAACAATTTCTTACCTATACCAATAAACAGATTTTCATTTCTTAGCTTCAACTGGAACTTCCATTTTAAAACCTAATTTGTTCCAATCTTCTTTGGCCATAAGGTTATTTTCCATCCTGCAACCTAGGTATTCTTTAGCTTCTTCTCGGCACATGGAATTATTACCATTCTCCTTTAATAAGCACTTCATGTATTTTCTCATACTCTCCTTACAAACTCCGTCGTGATCCAGAGGAAAGCTGCCCTTATCAGGTGGAGTCGGTATAAACTGTTTTTGTCCAAAAGTCATAGTCGACATTTTTAAGTATTACAGCAAAACCCTTATTTGAGAACAATAGTACCTATGGAAGAAAGTACAGGGGGACTTTCTAGATTATAGAAATTAGCTTTTCGCTTTATTCACGATATTTTTATTTTCTAATTACCTACTTCAGATACAGCTGGTATTGACACTTGCAAGTTGCAGCTGACAGCAGACAGCTAGATAACAACACATGCTCCATTCCGAATAACGCTTTATTTGATTTAAGCATGTACCCTCCTAACCTCATGGCAGGTGCAGTGGCAAAATTCAAGTAAAAGGAAAGATGCTTTTTATCACGCAATACAGCCTAATGTCAAACTCAAGCCTTCCACACTTATAAAAAATATCCAAGAAGGCGATAAAATCCGGGTCAGAGACACATCGCTCGCGCATCTATTTAAAATTAAAGATCCCTTTTGCAACTAACATTCCATTTCTACTAATATATTCTTCCCAAAAGCTCCTTGAGGCTTTAATCTAAATGTGATTAACGTGTAAAAGTGTTTGTAAAAAGCTACATCTTCTTTATATATATAATTCTTACGTGTGTATGTCAATGAACTCCTCCTCAACGGCTGGACCGATTTGAATGAATTTTTTTGTATGCGTTTGGGTGGCACCCTGGATGGTTTAGATTCACTATTGGACCCGATAGGTAGCGCTGCTATCGAGTTCTAGGAAACAGGACAACGTCTGTACGGTCAGCTAGAATAAAAATAAAATCTTAATCATCTTATGTTATTTACCCATTTATTCGTTGTCTATTGAGCTTCCAATTTTCAACAAAAGCGACAAGCGCCGCGTTCCTTATTACGCTCACATCAATTTGAACTTACTAACACTCGTTCCGAATTGGCGTGAGCGCGATAACGCTGGTCGCTGTCTCTTGAATCTTCAAAGATAATGTCAGACAGGCACCATCTTGCGATAACGTCTACCTTGCCCTAAACTGATATCACCGTGAGCGCTTTCAAAAATGACAGTTGTGCTGTTTTGTTTTACGTCGCATCATATCTTATACTAACTTGGACTTATTAAAAATTGTGCCGTTTATTAGAATTTTGTGGCGAGAGCAAGTTGTTTTATATGTATGTTTGTAGATATATGGGTTTTGACGTTCAGTGACCACTGTTAGCGCGTTCACGAGCGTTCCGTATTGTGATAGTTGAGAACTCAGTTCTCACTGTCATTATCGTGATATCCAATTCGGAACGCAAATTAATTGATCTGAGCGACGTGAGCAGGAATCCACTGGATGCGAGAAGCACAAAACCGGTTGAAGTGGCGGAGCTTGGGGGAGGCCTATGTCCAGCGGTGGACGTCTGTCTGCTGAAATGATGAGCGCCGTGAGCGATATTTTCTAATTCGGAAGGCAGCCAGGGTATCTGTTTTCTCTGTCATGTCAGTGTCAAACTGTCAATTCTATTGTCTTGTCTGTCAAAATAAAAATGAAATGTGCATTACACGTGCTGAGGAATTGAGGATGTATTGTATTATTTACAAATAAATTAAAGTTATAATTACTGTGTAAAATGTCTCGTCTTATAGTAAAGAATTTACCAAATAAGGTGTGTATATGTTTAGAATGTTTGAAACAGTATTTATGGGTCTTCTATGCATGTTTACACTAGTTATTTTTATATTTTATTGAGGCACCGACTTGCTTAGATTTCATTACGTAAACTGCTTAATATTTGCCATGGGAAGACAACTAACCTAACAGGCTGATTGTTCATTATTATGTTACGATCATAATATTAGCGGTAATTTCTTTTTCAGGTAACTGTAGAAAAACTAAAAGATGTATTTGGAGAAAAGGGTGAAGTAACTGATGTACAGTTAAAATACACTAAAGATGGAAAGTTCAGGAACTTTGGCTTCATCGGGTACAGGACAGAGGAACAGGCGACACAAGCGAGGGAGTATTTTGATGGCACTTGCATAAATTCTATGCAAATACAAGTGGAAACATGTGCAAATTTGGGAGATGAGAAGAAACCTAAAGCATGGAGCAAATATGCACCAGATAGTACTGCTTACAAGAAGCTTCATAAAGATGAAATAGAAGAGAAAAGAAAATCTGAAAAGAAAGAGAAGAAAATTGAGAAAAATAAAAATAAAATTAAGGACCTGCTTAAAAAGGTAACTATTTGTAAACATTTAATTATATTCAATAATTTTACACAGTACTTATCAAGGCTATGATTTTCACATCTTATTTCAGCATAAAGATGATCCGCTATTCGCAGAGTTCATTGAAGCCCATGTCAATGATAACACAACCTGGATTAAAGAAGCTCTAGAGTCTGCATCTAAAAGTGATGATGATGATGATGATGAAGAAGTAACAAAGGCAGACCACAATGAAAACCTAGATAAAGACGAAGTTCCTTTGGAAAAAGATCAGAATACTGAGAAAGAAAAAGTAGTCAAAGTAAAGGAGAATAAAGATAAAAAAGTAGCTAACAAACCTATCAGTGATTTAGAGGTAAGTTATTACTACAAAACATGCAAATAACACAACATCAAACATGCATCATTAGAAATAATTCTTTTCTACCTATATATCAATGAAAAATGGGTAATAACCATACATAGTACTCATATGTTTTTTTTTTTTATTTCGTTCGGACGACAAACGTCTAAAAATAAACAGAAACAACCTAACTCATAAATTAACAAATATAATACCCACTACATTTTCCACAGATTAATATTTACGAACTGGTGGCAAGCATTAACTGTAGTCAGAGCAAAATCAAGTGAACACTATGTTATTGGATTAGAACTCTTAATCTTAAAGCTATACAACCAATAATACCTAATAGTGAATGAGAACGCCCATGAATGATGAGTATTTTCTATTTATTCCAGTACATGAAATTACTAATGAGGAAAGTAGGCGATCCCCCGAGTGAAAACAAAACAGAAGAAAAAAGTGAAATTGTAAAAGATGAACAACAGCCAAAGAAAATAAGAAACAGACCCTTGTTCCATGTTAAAGTGAGTGTTTTTTTTGTATCAAAATAAAAGGCAAATTAAGGGAAGAAATTCATAACGTGATTAGTCAATGACTAATTTGGTATAGCTTCAAAAGTAATGACGTATTTCTTCTCATCTTTTGAAAAGTTTTTGTCTGCCTTCGCATAATTATGACGAGAGAGTCAGAGAGAGAGAGACGAGATCGAGAGAGGAGGGAGGGAGGAGGGTCGAGAGTCTTCAGAGAGTATGCACAGGATATTAGCTTCATGACCTGATCCTAACATCATCCTTTTACTACCGGACTTCCTGAGATACTGCAGTGTACCATCTGCACTTGGTTGACATCCCAATCAGTCATACTTAGTCATCATCATCATTTCAGCCGCAAGACGTCCACTGCTGGACTTAGGCCTCCCCCAATTTGGGGGGCTTTGCCATAATCGCCACGCTTGGCAGGCGGGTTGGCGATCGCAGTATGGTGGTAAAATGCATAGAGAACGCTGCTGCCCATTCTCTAGTCATACTTAGTGCTTCCTCACAATCATTATGCGTACAGCCAAAGTGTGGAACACTCTGCCAGTTTCTGTTTTCCCTTCCACATTTAACCTGTCCACCTTCTAAGCAATAGTGAACAGGCATGTTCTTGGCACTACTGTCCGTCATAGACCTTGTCAATCGCTTTCCATGATGATCGGCTGGGGAGTTTGTTCCGCCACTTCTTCTGAGGAAGTGTCGAAGGGTGGGCGTTTTGGGGGGACTGTCTCATGTAACTTTGACGTTCAAAAAGTGCTGACTCTCAGCCTAGTTTGAATAAAAGACTTTTGATTGATCATGGTCAAGAGCAGGCCCATTCTCTTAAAGAAAAATATATACAGGATAAGTTTTTATCCAGTGCGTAAATTGTAAACATGAATTCAGCATATCATTCTAGACCCCCCAGGACAGAAATTTTTCGTCGGATTTACAAAAAAAAAATCAGCTGTTCCATAGAAAAATGTCAAAATGGGTCAAAATGTATGGAACAGCAGATTTTTTTTTTTTTTTGTATAATCTACGAAAATTTATCTAGAATGGAATGCTGACTTCATGGTTACAGTTTGCGCACTGGATAAAAACTTATCCTGTATATTAAAGTAGTACTGAATAGTGGCAAAAACAGATACAATAATTTATTTATAAAGACTATTTTATTGCATGTTTCAGGTATTATTCTTCTAATCCCATTAATCATCATACAACAATTATACCTATATTTTCTGTTTCAGATAATGGGTCTTCCATACAAATGTAAGAAGAAGGATATAAAAGAGTTCTTCAGGCCATTAGTTCCATTTTCAATAAGACTTCCCTTCGGAAAAGGAAAAAAAGTCACTGGCTTCTGCTATGTTGGATTTAGAACTGAGAAAGAGCTGAAAAAGGCATTAGGGAAAGACAAATTATTTTTAGGTATGCTTGAATAACATTAAGTACATCCCTGAGGTCACTATGGACCAACCAGCCTTACCTGAAGGCCAATTCTCGTTATTTTGTAACGTAAAAAATCTAGTCGCAGTCTCACCTCAGCGACAAAAACTTGTTAAAAATGTAGTGAAACTCGAGGTATTTTTTCATAGATTGACATTGAGATCAGACTGTCAACCTTCTTAAAATTATGAGAATTGCCCCTTTTGTGCCCTCATAGAAACACTGTCGCGCGGAGACAGAGCCCAAACATATGAATGCAGAAATCGCCTATTTATGTTACATTCGCTTTTTATTAGGACAGAGCCTTAGATAAGGCCCACTTGCACCACAAATCACGAAGCATGTTTAGAGGTAAAACAATTTGAAACTTTGTTCTGTTACCATCAATCACTTGAAGATGACAGAAACAGAATGTAATCTTATGTGTTAAACTTGTGTAATGATTTGCAAATGGCAAATCATTTATGAATAACCATAAATCTTAATTAACACAATAATGTGTTATATACTGCAAAAAACATACCTAATTTAATGATATTTTTCACTAGGTAATCATCGTGTTCACATACATCAATATGAGGATAAATCAAAGATGGCTGCAGAAGAGGAGGAACATACTAGTAAAAAAAGGAGGGAAGAGGTAAATATATGTTTTTTAAACCTCAAAATCTAACGAAACATCATGTCTGTAAACTGTGATGTGTAGCTGTAGAGCGCCTGCACAATTCGCAATTAAGTCCTATGTAATAAAGACGTCGATTCTGTTACCATCACATCAGGGTCAATTCCCGTAACTTCAAGAACATTCACAATCAGCATAGCTATTCACACATTCGATACACTTCGATACCGAATCGAACATCAATCATTGTTGTCGTTAGAGTCCCAGTACTATAAACGCTGTTCACAAAGCCAACACCCAATAGACGTCCGCTATTCTTCCGACAGCTGTTTGTTGTCGGGGGCAAGGCAAAGCAGGTTATCGAAATGTGCCATTTTCGACACGATAGCCTGTCGCATAATTTTGCTATACTGATATCTATCTATCAAGTATACCTCTAATTTCCGTACACTTTTTACACGTTTTTGACAGTGATTATTGCTGAGATGAGATTGCAAGTCGCTTTTGAAGGATTCTAATGAATGTTACACGCCGGCACCATCATTTCAGCCGAAAGACGTCCACTGCTGGACATAGGCCTCCCCCAAGCACCGCCACTTCGACCTATTCTGTGCTTCTCGCATCCAACGTATTCCTGCGGCCTTCACCAGGTCATCGGTCCATCTTGTGGGAGGCCTTCCAACGCTCCGTCTTCCAGTACGCGGTCGCCACTCCAGAACCTTCCGACCCCATCGGCCATCCGTTCTGCGAGCAATGTGCCCTGCCCACTGCCACTTAAGTTTGGCAATTCTTCGGGCTATATCGGTTACCTTGGTTTTCCTACGGATCTCTTCATTTCTGATTCGATCGCGTAGGGAAACTCCAAGCATAGCCCTCTCCATTGCTCTTTGGGTGACTTTGAGCCTTCTTATGAGGCCCATTGTGAGCGACCATCAATTGACTATATTTTAGATCACAATCTCAGACAATTTACATTGCATCGCCTACTTACGCTACTATTTACTTTAGCGTCATGTAATCTAAGATGATTATTGAGTGAATATATGTAATGAAAAGGCGTTAAACCAAAATGATTGATCTTTATTTTGCGTTAGAAATCATCAGGAAATCATTTTCCCGCTCTGGGCGGAGTGGGACGGCCTGTCAGACTTTTATCAACTAAAACCCACCCGTGTTCCTACAGTTGCCTGAGCCAGGACCACGGTAACTCTTTCGAACAAATCCGCGACCCTGGCCGGCATCGGTCCTGGCAGACCCCTTCAATTTTTTAGGGTTCCGTTGCCAATTGGCAAAAAACGGCAAAGGGAATTAGGATAAGACGGGTGGATGAAGAGGCAATGTTAAAAGCTATCGATAAAGTTGTGGACAATAAACTCTCTTTTCGGAAATCAGCAGCCAAATATGGAGTTAATGCACAAACACCATAAAGCCATATCAAAAAATTACGCAAAACTCAAGTTTATGATAGCGAAACTCGTGTATTCAAATCTAAATTCAAAAAAAACCAGAACCACCACCACCACCAGAACCTGAAGAATATATACCGCAAATACAAGTTTACTGCCGATCGGATTTTCATCGGAACATTTCATGCACAACTTCTGTATTTTTACACATGTATGAATCTGCCCCATAGCCTGTATGATAGTGCCCCGCATGTGGGGTACATTCATACATTTTTCTTTTTTAGGGTTCCGCACCTCAAAAGGAAAAAGCGGAACCCTTATAGGATCACTTTGTTGTCCGTCCGTCCGTCCGTCTGTCAAGACCCTTTTTCTCAGGAACGCGTGGAGGTATCAAGCTGAAATTCATATCAAATACTCAGGTCTACTGTCTCTTGGAGCTGTGAAAAAATCAAACTTCTAAGCTAACGCAATCAAAAGATACAGCCGTTTATGCCGCAAATTTCCGCAAATTTTCGAAACTCGCAAGGGAATCAAAACCTAAACTTCCAGTCGATCTAGAATTTTGAAATTTGGTACGAAACAACGTCTTATAGCACAGATAAAGGAAAAATTGCGAAAACCGTAAATTTTTAGTTACATCATATAATAAGAAATAAATTTTTTTTTTTTTTTTTTTTTCACCTACAGTTTTGTACGGAACCCTCGGTGCGCGAGTCCGACTCGCACTTGGCCGGTTTTTTCTTTAAAGTGTTACAAAAAGCCGTACAAGTGTATTTACACAAATTTCATTTTTTTGATATAGAGTCAGATAGTAAGACTATTGATTATTGATGAGACAATATAGATATCGATGCCCGAGAGCATTCTATAAGACGAAATATAAAAACTGTATGAAGCTGCCCCACCTTCCCCTATGTCACAGCCACTTTCTTCCGAAACTATAAGAGCTATGCTGTTGAAACTTGGTAAGTAGATGTATTCTGTGAACGCCATTAAGATTTTGACACAAAAATAGAAAAAAAAACAATAATATTTGGGGGTATACAGGGAACTGAAACTCAAAAAAAAAAATTCATCAAACCCATACGTGTGGGGTATCTATGGATAGGTCTTTAAAAATGATATTGAGGTTTCTAATATCATTTTTTTCTAAACTGAATAGTTTGCGCGAGAGACACTTCCAAAGTGGTAAAATGTATGTCTCCCCTCCCCCCTTAACTTCTAAATTGAGGGAATGATAAAACTAAAAAAAATATATGATGTACATTACCATGTAAACTTCCACCGAAAATTGGTTTGAACGAGATCTAGTTAGCAGTTTTTTTTAATACGTCATAAATCGTAAACCACAATTTACTTTTCATTCAGTCAACTCAAATATAAAAATTAAAAAAAAAACATTTAATTTCATAAACATAAACCTTATGCATAAACCGTGAATACCTGCAGGTTTGTACGGAACCCTCGGTGCGCGAGACCGACTCGCACTTAGCCGGTTTTTTAAATCCTAGATTCTGAATTCAAATACGGTTATTGCCCCCCAAAAGTAAATTTAAATAGCACCAACAACTATGCAAGCCTCACCTCTATCGCGCGTCCGGTAAAGTTCAACAGTCTATTTGATGATATCAAAATAGTATCGGCACTAGTCACCACTATCGTGTCGCGCGTAGGTGACGCTATTTTGATTCACTTCGTATTATAGAATGCAGACATATTTTTATCAAACACAAAACCATCAATAAATACGTAACGGTCATAATACTTATAGATCCATATGTTATTTCCGCTAGTCTTTGCTGAAACAGCCTTTAGGAGCTCAATAAAATATTTTTGTTTTCATGACTGTACCTTCGATTTCGTATAAAAAGTTATACAGACTGCGGTTGGTACGGAGTTCCTTAGAAGTGAACATATCCAAATCCAACCTCTTGGATTCTTAAATAGTTGTCAAGTGCGCTTCAACTTGTGGGCCTGGGTACTATTTCCAAGCCAAGTAAAGTTTCGTTTGGAGCTCGAAGTAAAAAAAAATGTTGGTTTACAATACCGCAGAATGTTTCTCTACCGGTCCCATCGCGGACAGCACTATGTGTTCGCAGTATTTATAGATACACATCAATGATGTATATCTGCTTTGTAACAAATAACTTTAATTGGAATTCCATAAGCAGGCTTGCTTATCATTTTACGTCTTTGTCCCTGTTATAGAAAACTGATAGTGGTAACCACACATAGATAATATTAACTATCTGATAAGAGCTATTTAACTTAAGTATATACAGGATATAAGGGACAGCCCCTCCGCAGACCGATGGGGTGAATTCAGTATCATACTAAGGTGACCGGTACGTGAAATTATTTCAGGAACCAATTAACCTGATTTGTTTTATTACCTCAAACGCAATGTATCGTTACCGTGGCAAAATGCACGTAGAACGGCAACGCAGCGAGCCCTCGGCCGCTAGGCGGAAAATTAACTTTGGTTTTGCACGTCGCTTCGAGTATTTCAATATCCATTGCTGCTTTTTAATTTTAGCAGTTTTATTTACATACATGGATTTCTGCTGTCAGGTGACATATAAAACGATTAAAAAAAGAAAATTCTCCTAAGAGATTTCCGGTGGAATATGATGTAAAATAAAGACCTGGAAGCACCCTGTTAATTAACGGAGGGTTATTTTTCATGTGTGCCTTGTCTTTAACAATTTTAAGCCGTCTCATATACTCATACAAACTCCACTCGTAGTAATAAAATAAGGTTTTGTAGATAAGTATTCCTAGCCGAAAGCTTTTCATTTTAAACCAACCTATACATTATAGACAAGCTAGCAATTACATCGGTTTTACATTTCAATACATTTTGCCGTATAGAATACCTGTCTACAGCACCATTCATTTTCAGACATCCCAGAATGAAGAAAGCATCGGTGAAAGTGGAAGTATATTTGTACGGAACTTAGCGTATGTTGTGTCTGAGGAAGAAATAACAACCTTGTTCGAAAAGTATGGTATGTAGCTTAAACCAATTTTAAAATTATTTTTATTCACTTCCTTCTGCCCGCGATTTCGTCCGCTGCAACCGATCCTCGGCGTGGCTGCGGCTTGCCCGCCCGCAATATTACTTATTATAATTTTTGCTTAGCGTGTTTTCTGTCTTTTTTCATTTTTCTCGGCTCTTAAGAGCCGTAGAGTGAAGGTGAATAATCTTCGAATCATTTAAATCTGACAGGTAGTTCAAATCCGATACGAGATTATCGCATTCAGACAGAAAGACGTGGCGGGGAGACTTTGTTTTTATAATATGTAGTGATTATTGTTCATTCAGGTACCGTGTGGTGCCGGACGTAAAGAATAACACCACCACATTTCTTCCTGTGGGTGTCGTAAAAGGCGACTAAGGGACTTACTAGAGAATGGACAGCAGCGTTCTCTATGTACACTGTATACTGCGATCGTCAACCCGCCTGCCAAGCGTGGCGATTATGGCAAAACCCCCCAAATTGGGGGAGGCCTAAGTCCAGCAGTGGACGTCTTACGGCTGAAATGATGAAATGATGATTGTTCATTCAGCCGAAATTCCACTCTTATTACCACTGCTGCATATAGAATAGACCTGTCTTAAGCTTCGCCTCCAATAAGCGGTCCGAAACTTTCCCAGCTTACCGAAAAGCACAGTACCTATACATGTGCGTCCTTAGGAAGGCCTTGAAAGGCGCGGGAATCCGCAAAAAATATTTTCATACATAATGTATTTCACAGGACCACTTGCTGAAGTAAACATGCCGATAGATCCAATCTCGCGCCTGCCGAAG
Source organism: Aporophyla nigra (assembly GCA_947507805.1). Classification (NCBI taxonomy): domain Eukaryota; kingdom Metazoa; phylum Arthropoda; class Insecta; order Lepidoptera; family Noctuidae; genus Aporophyla; species Aporophyla nigra. The sequence continues at coordinate 9,023,764 of OX382305.1, forward strand.
GGGTTCGCTACAGTAACCTTCGTGATGCCCGAACATGCTGTGAAAGCGTATACTGAGCTGGATGGTACGTCCTTCTGCGGCAGAATGCTCCATTTATTACCCGCCAAAACTGAGAAGCTGGAAAATGATGATGATGATGGTATGTATTATCTTTATCTTATCATTCTTTTGAACATCTGTATTTCCCCTAAACAGCTGGACGAATCTTGATGATTTTTTACCGTGTCTTTGAGATTTGGTCCATGGATGGTTTAGATTCACAATTGCAACCGGTAGGTGGTGCTGCGTGCGGGGAGGACAACTTCTCTTAGGTTCGCAGATAATGATATAATATGAAATAACATTATGTAGTTACGTAAAAACAATACAAACGGCGACCTTATCACTAAAATGCAATTTTATGCACGACCATACTATTTTGCCTTGACATGATTGTGACCAGCATGTTTACAATATCACCAGATGTATTTTCTATTTCATAACATTAGAATTGTACTCGAATTCGAATACAATTCGAATGTTATTTTTTAAATCCGATAAGTGATGGCACGATTGGCGTTATGTCCGAGCGTAGGTACGGCTTGTGCACTACGGGTCGCGGAATCGATTCACTATCTGTTGTTGTTACGGGTGCGGATATTTAATATTAGGTTAGTGAACATTAATACATTAACAATTCATCAAAAAGTCCTAAGAGAAATATTTTATGGTAAGGGGTGGGTTGCGTACTCATAACATGCCATTTGCGTTATCGACGTGTGAATGAACGTATTTCATATTTTCAGTATGTATGCCATCGTCGCCCATGAGTATAAAACTTGTTGGTACCTATATATAACTGCAATATGACCACTATCTACAGGTTTTATTTAATGGAATATGGAAAAAGGTGAAGTGCATGAAACTATCTAAATTACCGTTTTTAACGAATGCTGCTTCCTTGACGTAAATACAATTTTAAGTCGAATTAAGTTCCTAATCATTCTTCTTGTCCTTCGTCGTGTCGTTGACACGGCAATGTATGTAATGTTGGCCAAAAAGTTCGCCACTTCCACGGCATCGTTGATGACAGCACAGAGTTCGTTATCGGCGAATTTTTTGGAGCGGCTTTTTTTGTGAGTTGTGAAGTGTGAGTATAAAAACGAAACCTTTTTAAATAACGTGTTATCAAGTTAACGGATCGTAAAATATTACAACATTATTTTCACAAAGGATTTAGCTAGGTACACTATGCACTAAGCTAAACCACATTATTTAGTTATAGTAAATAAATGAATGGTATAATGTTTTTACCCGTGAGAACCTGTAATTGGCAGTTGACATATACAACTGTTATCCATCTGTAAGAGCTGTTGGGATTCTCAATGAATCCCTAAGAAAAATTACTAGTGGTCGCCCAATGAGTGTTCGAAATTCGACTATGTTTTTTTAATTAATTTAATGGATTTCTAATGCATGATTTATCCATACTAATATTATAAAGCTGAAGAGTTTGTTTGTTTGAACGCGGTAATCTCAGGAACTACTGGTCCGAATTGAAAAAATATTTTTGTGTTGGGTAGCCTATTTATCGAGGAAGGCTATAGGCTATATAACATCACGCTACAACCAAGAGGAGCGGAGCAGTAATGAAAAATGTTGCAAAAACGGGGAAAATCACACGGATAGGCGATTCGACGCGACGGGAAGGGTCGGGGGAACAAGAAATTTAACGCGGACAAATTCGCGTGCAGAAGCTAGTAAAAATATAAACTTTCTGCACTCATTCTCCAGGAGCGGCGTTGGCCCAGTGGTATCGGCCCCGACTAACCGAGTTGTAGGTCGTGGGTCCGAACCTCGGCAGGCGCTTTACTTTGTGTAAATAATTTCATCACCACTGCTCTAAAAAAAGTGAAACATCATGAGGAAACCAGCATGTCCTAGAACCAAAAATTTGAAGACATGTGACATCTACCAACTCACACTGGGCCCGCGTGGTAGATTACGGCCGACACCCTCTCACCGAGAGGAGGCGTGTGTCCCAGCAGTGGGAACAATATAGGCTGATTATGGACTCATTCTCCACATAAACTTTAACTGGGCCAAATTGCATACTCCTCCGTCCACGTAATTTTAGTAAAAAGAAGAACAACATTTTTGCTTCACGGATTATTAGATGTATGTAGGTATAGATAAGCTTAGATTTAGGTTGTTTGCTATGGGACGATCAATTGTTAGAGTAGGTCTTTGATGTGGAAACTAACATAATATTTCCATTGCAGAGGGTCTAACATTCAAAGAGAAGAAAGCAAAGAAGCTGAAAGCGCAAGCGAAGTCTTCTCACAATTGGAACGTGTTGTTCCTGGGCGCCAATGCAGTCGCTGATGTCATCGCGTCGACATACAACACTACGAAGGAACAGCTACTTAACGATAACAATAAAAGTAAGTGCGACTTTATTACTGGGTTGTACCAACTTATGTACAATTTGTACATGACATCTGCTTTTGCACAATGCGTACTTTATATATTATTCGTTATAAATTATAATGCACCTATAGGTGGTAAGCAGTGATCGGATATTAGGATGCATATTTACCTAATGTTACTATTTAGCTGTGAAAGCATGGAAGCGGCTTCGTATTTTTTATTAAAGCCGGGTTTCTTGGATCATATTTATTTAAAATTAATGTTTAACCCCAGATGCAAATACATGTGTGTAGGGTTGTATGTGTTAGTTAAAACAACACACAAAACACGGTAAAAACGCGCATTCCATATTAGCCAACATTTCAACTTTAGGTGAATATGCATCTGAAAATCCGATCTCTAGTCCTAAATTCATCAAGTTGATTCTTAAGTTCAATTAATATGGTGAAAAAAAAGTTTATTTTCTTTAAAATGGAACAGATACAAGCGCTGCTGTGAGGCTGGCACTCGGTGAAACACAGCTAGTTGCCGAAACCAGACGTTTTCTTGAAGGAAATGGAGTATATTTGGATGCATTTAATAAAGTAAGTGTTACTTTCAGTTAAAATCGTCTTCCTGACTAGCAGAAAATCCTTTTTACCAAGATATTAAATACAAAATTCTCTTCCAGCCTGCAACAAAGAGATCAAAGACATGCATCCTCGTCAAAAATTTGCCAGCGAACACGGAGAAAGAAGAAATAAAGGCATTGTTTGTAAAACACGGACTAATAGCGAGATTCTTAATGCCACAACATGGAATAACTGCCCTTGTTGACTTTATTGAACCATTCGAAGCAAAAAAGGCATTTACTAAATTGGCATATTCGCAATTCAAGAGTGCGCCACTGTACTTAGAATGGGCACCGGAAAATGTATTTGTAAAATCTGCTGAGAGAACAGAACCGGATAAGATTACGATTGAAGAGAAATCCGATGTAATTGTTAATAAAGTTGAACCGAAGGCATCTGTTGTAACTCGTGAACCTGAGAACAATAAGGAAGATGTCAAAGAAAACTATGACACGGAGCTGGAGGATCCCGAAAACGATACGACATTGTTTGTTAAAAATCTTAATTTCAAAACAACTGAAGCCAGTCTTAAATCGGTTCGTAAACACGTGAACTCGGAATTTATTATATTAACTTTCTATTAGCACAATAATCTAATCATTGTTATTGTTACAGCATTTCTCTGCAGTTGGCAAAGTATATAGTGTGTCAATAGCAAGAAAAAAAGACTCGAAAAATCCGGGTCAATTTCTTTCAATGGGTTACGGCTTTGTGCAATATTATAAGAAGGAACATGCCAACGAAGCTCTCAAGAATCTACAAGTTACTACTCTTGATGGAAAGTCATTAGAATTAAAACGATCGGAAAGAGGAAATACGTTAGTTTCAATTAATTATTATTACCGACATAACATGACACCACGCTCGTTTGTTCCGAAGGGTTAGGACTAGGGTTGCCACCCGTACTTTATAATAAAGTATTGTACGTTATTTCACATAATTGTACTCTATACTTTATGAGAACAATAAAGTACACGAAAATACGATTTGATTTCTTTGGGATGTTGAAAAGTTTAGTCGTAAGTACTTTTTCGTTTAACGAAATGTATGTGATATATCTGCAAAAAACAAAAAAAAAGTTTGAAATATAATAATAAAGACAAATAAGTCATACTTTCTTTTTATACTATGTACTTTTTTTTTTCTTACCTATAATAACCAATGTACTTTAATTTCAAGAAAAAAAGGTGGCAACCCTAGTTAGGACGTGTACTCCCACATTTCGCCAGTTATTTTTAAGTCCTATGTAATAAAGGCAACTCTAATGCCAATATGTTACGTATTTTTATACTACATAAAACTTTTTATTACAGAAATGAAGTAAGGACATCGAAGAAATCTAATAAAGAAACGACGCAAAACGGCACCAAAATTCTCGTTCGCAATGTACCGTTCCAAGCGAACAAGGAAGAATTACACGAAATATTTAGGTAAAGTATTTACGCCAACGAAATAAGTATTAGTTCGCATCGTTTTTTTTTTTTCGTGTAAGGTATAGTCTAGTTCTACTATTTGGTCCAGCAGAAACATGCGCGCCGAAGACATTTTCAGTGGGATTTCTTAAGTAATTTATTCAAGTAACGTATAATTATTTATCTGCGTGAAAATTGTCTGTAAATGTTAGTGGTGATTAAATTTATCATAGATGATTTAGTTCCGTACAATTGCAAGAGTTGAGCCGTGATTGCAAGCTAATATTATCTACTCTGCCTACCCTTTCAGACACAAGCGTCCTCTTTCGTCATTTATTTGTGACCTACATACCACCAAAACATTTTTAAAGCTAGACATTGTGTAAACGTAAATGAAAATTTATTTTTCTTATAAGCAGAAAATTCACAAACAAGAAGGCCGCAACTCACTTTATAGTTCGTTGTTGTAATGTTAATGAACTGATACGGAGTTACTAGTAATTAATGCGCTATCGTATCCAATGTTAGATTAAACACAATTTAAATTTCTTATCTGTTAAAACAATGGAAAAAATAACAATGTTTTAAGTGTATTACTATTTTACAGGGCTTTCGGCGAAATTAAGACTTTGAGATTACCTTTAAAACTATCCCTTGGAGCAGGTCAACATCGTGGTTTTGCGTTTATAGACTATCATTCCAAGGCAGACGCAAAGGTATTTATCTTAATACGTAAGATACCTAAGGTTCATAATAAAAAATTTAAACGAATTAATGCTTCATTTTATTGTTACAGTCTGCGTTTGAAGCTCTGTGTCAATCAACACATCTTTACGGCAGGAGATTAGTGTTAGAGTGGGCAGAACAAAGTGATGATACTGAAGACATCAGTACATTAAGAAAAAGAACGGCTCAAATTTATAATGCACAAACTCCGGGAGGTAAAAAATCTAGAAAAGGTGCGGTTGACGTCGAGAAGTTCGTCGTTCGTTCGTTCGTTCGTTCGTTCGTTGAAGGAGATAATAACGCAATGTAAATAAATAATTATACTGACTACCAGATTTTCTTTTAATTATTTTAGGTGCCTATATACCTACTGCGAAACTTATAGATCGTTTTGGTGTCAGATTTCGTATAAATTAAACAACGGAATATCGTTATCCGCCTTTATTTTTATGCCAAAATAGTTACAAGAGTGATGGATGGCATACATTATTATAAATTTATCTGCGTCACATATTATTAGAAACTTGATCTACAATCTCAAAATGTAATGTCTCTGAACTTGCTCATATTATAATAATGCCCTAGTATTTACAAAGTTTAAGACAATTATTAGATCTCGACATAACATGGTGAACAACATTTTTTACGACAGTCAAGTTTTCGATAAGTGACCTTTATTTTAATATATTTTATAAAGAAATATTATAATTATATTTCACACCTAAACATACAAACATGGTTTTTTAGAGCAATGATCACCAGTCATTGCACTATCAGTGAGTTTGGTACAGTCAGTCAACCACGAAAGTAATTTCAGAATGTTGAATATGAATCTAATTATTGCTACAAATAGATAATAATATTAGTCTCCAAAATATCCTCTAATTTTGCAAAGTCTAATTCATAAATTAATCACTTCTTCTTTACATGGTGTTACTTACTTTGTTGCTGATTGTACAGTACCACTAACATTAAAGGTATTACATTAATTAACACTAGAAAGACTGGGAAAATATTTACATACCATTAGAATAGCATGAAAGTAAGTAAGGGACATAGTAATTACATAATTATGTGACCAACAATAAAATATATAGCATAACAAACAGATTGGCCAGAGGTTCTAAAAGTCTGTACCTACCTATATCAGCATATTATTACTAAAACTTACACCACAATACTCACTTGAAATGTCTCATGCACCTTGTTTTAACTCTTAGCTGTTAATACTTTCAACATATTTAATTAGCATGACTTTGATTCAATAAGCTGTTATAATATACATACAATTTACAGCTACATTTTATAGTTAGTTTTAACAATGTATCCAATAGGATTCTGCCAATAATAATGAAGTGACAATATAAAATTATGAGAAAAAATACATACATAAAATGGCAGTGCTAAATTATGATTTGAGAGTGAGATCTAAAATTTACAATAGTTTCCAAAGTATTAGGAGAATAGTAATTCTAATTATTTTAATTAATTTACACTCATTTGTAGACAGTGAAAATGTAAGTGCCTAATAGTTACGTCCTCTAAATGCTGTGTAGCACATACTTCAGTTTTTTTAAAGGAATGTTTACTTCACTTTTGTTTTGTTTAACTTTGATTTTTACTTAGATTTAGACATGTTTGAACCAACAGTAAATGCTATTTGATAAAAGATGTTATGGCCTTATGTCATTATATATTTCCAATAAGTTGAAACTATGCAATCATCTCCAAGAAAATCAAATTACATAATCATGAATAACATAAATCACAACATTTCAATCAATCTTTACAGTTGAATAAATTTTCCTGACAAATATGCTAGTACCAATGTATCCCACAGTTCCACAAATAATACCCAGAGCTAAGCTGAACAATGCCATGTAGCCAAAATAAAAGGTAGTCTGAAACAGGCCATACATTTTAGTTTTGAAAAGGAAGTAATAGAAAGAGTACAAGTACACATAGATGGCTGTGCTGCCAGCAGAAAGGAAACTGGTCCATTGCCAACGATAGTCCTCGGCATTCAGTAAGAAATAAGTGCAAACAATAGTCACACAGATGGTTACAATCATCAAGATCAAAAATACCAGTAGCATAAATCCGTACACATAGTAAATTTTGTATGCCCAAAAAGATGTAAAGATGAAATACATTTCTATGAATATAGAACCAAATGGTAATATTCCTCCAACTATAATTATAATAAAAGGTTCCATAAACCATTTCTTTTCTGGAATAGGTCTAGGAACTGCATTAATGCGACAAGGGTAGTCAGGCTGTCCTGCTATATTGCGGCCAAGTACCGTTCCTACTAAAGTTAGGGGCAATATCACAAAAGTACAAATGGACATGACAGCTATCATACTACCAAAGGGAATGGCTCTTGATGCGTGGTAATACATAGCAATGAAGTTGATAAAGAATGCTGTACCACAAACCAGCACAGGTAGTAAAAATGCTGAAAGTAACATCTGTTTTATCCAAAGCTTACCACCCATCCTTGCATAAAGTGAACCACCAAAGTATCCATTAACTGGGGATGTGGCGGCATAGATAAATATAGCTGTAGACAGTAATGATCCCCTTTCAGTGTACAGTTCGCCAAAGATGGTAAATATTATAACTGCCAATGTCACTACAGTGAGCTGGTACCCTGCTCCAATCAGCGCTGAGAATACTGGCAAATGAGGAACTGGTCTGAAAACATCACCATGAACTTGTTTCCAACCATATTCATCTCCTAAGTCCTTTTCTAAATCATCAAGATCGTCATCCTTTGAATATCTGGCATAGTCCTTGCGTAGAGTTCTCATCAGGATCATGGAAACAAGTCCCACTAAAAATATTACCATCATGAAACTGTTGAAGATACTGAACCAATGAATCCGGTGCTGGAAGAAATTTGGGTCCAAATATTTATCAAATCGATCTTCAAAGTGGATATCGCTTTTCTTCCAATTTACTTCATAAGTGAATGGAATTTTGGCGTCGGATGTCAGTCGCTCCTTATTCTCAGCTGTAAGGTTTACTTCCACAATTCTGTTCCCATTGTATCCAATGTCGAATTTCTTGTGAGTCCAAATGTAATAATGGTCCCCATCGATTTCGCCTACTGTTCCCCATATTGGTAGGTCATCTATGTACATTTGATACCAATAGTGATTCTTCACGGCATACACAAGTGCTTTGTAGGATTGGTCATTCAGTTCAATAGCACAAAATTGCTGCGCCGGTACATTGTCCCGGTAGGTGATATCGAGACCACTAAATTCTAGTTCGACTCCCTGGAGCGCTTCAGATAAAGTCTCATGGTAATGTCCAATAGTAACTTTAGTACCTACGCAGAAAGGTAATGAAAAGTATGCATACGTTTCTTGGCGATTGTGGTACGGACCTACTGTATTCATCCACAGCACAACTTGTTCTCCATCCTTATATGTATGAGTATGTTCGTCACAGTTAACTATAGTCCAAAAAATAAACAATAAATACAAATATTTCATTTTTATGCAGCAATTAACTTCCTAAAACCAATTACAGTACAAATAAAATAAACATAACACGTATGTGAAATGCCGATGTCGGACATCTATGGAATAATGTTGCCATCACACAAAATATTTTATTTCACGAGATTTGAAACGTCACTTCGGAACATGGACAAAAAAATAAATAAAGTTTAAAAAAACTAAAAAACACGCTTCCATTGAAACCCAAACTAACAAGTATTACTATATACAGGGTTATTTGTAAAACACCGGTAACCTCTCAGGACTATGTTACTAACATCATAATCAACAACTTTTGTGCTATGACTTTTAAAAATTCATCATATTTTAGTTCATCAGATTTTCATACAAAAATCGGCCGCCCGTAAATAGTTCAAGTTCAAGCGCTCCCGCCACCCTAACTCCGCTCGCCTCGCTAATGTACTATGTGCTTTTTTTGTTTCGCATAGACTTCGTAATATTTAGACCGTTCAATTTAAATATTTTAATTTTTTTATTAATGTCTGGTGAACTAAAATATGACGAATTTTTAAAAGAAAAAAAGAACAAAAGTTGTTGATTATGATGTTAGTAACACAGTCCTGAGAGGTTGCCGGTGTTTTACAAATAACCCTGTATACGTATACATTATTTTGTACTTTTTAATTTGGTTTTCAATGGAAGCGTGATTTAGTTTTTTTAAACTATTGTTTATTTTCTATTTTTTAGGGTGTTTCGAATTTTGAGACGTATGTCAGCGTAGTTTGTGACGTATGTCAGCGTAGTTTTCGAAGACAGTTTTTTTTGCTGTCCTGGTAACCCTGGCAAGGATAATGGCACAAATTAGTTTGTGACGTATGTCAGCGTAGTTTTCGAAGACAGTTTTTTGCTGTCCTGGTAAACCTGGCAAGGATAATGGCACAAATTTATGAAATTATTGCATTGTCATCGGTCCTTGACAGGTGTGCAAAGTTTGAATGAAATCTGGTCGTTTAAAGTGGGTCAAAATCGCGCTATAAGGAGTCGGTTACAAACAAACATACAAATGAAGCTAATATAAAGCGTGTAAAAAAATAAAACTTATTAATATGTCTTTTCATTGTCATGTTACATACGCGTAAACATTATAATTAAAATTGGAATTTCTCAGGTATGCCAAAGTTCATTATTTTCTAAAAAAAGACTGTTTTACGAAAATTAGACGATTAATGTTTTTTTTAAAGACTCGAGGCAGGTGATGCCGACTATTGATTAATGCAGATAGATCTTTATTTTTAACCGACGAAAAAAAACGGAGGACCACGGACCACGCATAACTTTTTACTTATTAGTCCGATTGTGATAAGTCTTTTTTTTTTTTTTGAAAGATTATACTCCGAGGGTGGTCCCATATAAATTTGGAAAACACAATCAAACCCTAAGGGTCAGAAAAAAGGGGATAATTGATTGTTCACTCACCGATTGTAATGTATAACCACGCATAACTTATCAAGTAGTCCGATTTTGATAATTCTTTTTTCATTAGATAGGGTATACCTTGCCAAGTATTAAAGCCACAAAAAATTATAAAATAAAAACTTTTTAACAAAAAACTAAACCGCCGAAAAAACTGAAAAGCAAAAAATAATAAACCTTAAAATTTTGAGTCGGCGCTGAAAAATCAATGAACAAAGATCACTCAAAGTGCCGATTCATAATTTTAAGGTTTATAATGTTTTGCTGTTCAGTTTTTCCGGCGGTTTAATTTTTTGTTAAAAAGTTTTGTAGCACCTATTAATTCAATTGTTAGAACTTACTAATTCTATGATTAGAAAATACTAGGTATACACACGCAGTGACTTAGATCGCCGACGACTCCTCAGCTTCTAACGTCATTTGACGTAAAAGCCTAAAAGCCAGGTCATTAAATTCCCAAAAAAAAAAATGGGCTTTCAGTCAGGTTCTGCTTCAAAGAGTAAAGTAACTATTGGTGTTTTGAGGTTATGTGCATGTTTATGATGTGTTTATGTTCTTGAATTTATATTAATACAAAGTAAAAATCATCAAAAATGGAAGTGGACTTACCTAGTTGTGTCCAAGCTAGACTCAAATCGGACACGGGAGAAGAGACAGGAAGTCCTTTAGATCTACCGCTAAACATAACCAGAGATCAGCTGCAGCTAATATGCAATGCTCTTTTACAAGAAGTAAGCCGATTATTAGTTTATCTTTTGTAATCGTTATTTAATTTAATAGTCATTCAGTTACCAGGTCAGATATTCGTCTTAAGGGCGGTCAATTTTTAATAAAGAACTTGTATTTATTGACATGTCATCATCATCATCATTTCAGCCGTAAGACGTCCACTGCTGGACTTAGGCCTCCCCCAATTTGGGGGGCTTTGCCATAATCGCCACGCTTGGCAGGCGGGTTGGCGATCGCAGTATGGTGGTAAAATGCTTAGAGAACGCTGCTTCCCATTCTCTAGTAAGTCCCTTAGTCGCCTTTTACGACACCCACGGGAAGAAATGGGGTGGTGTTATTCTTTACGTCCGGCACCACACGGTACTAACCATGACATGTTATTGACATGTATCAACCATGTATGCAAAAACTACAGACTGATAACTTCTTTCATAAAAATTCCTGTTAGAATTTTTCTTTTTAAGTAAACCTAAAGCAGCAATATAAAGGAATATTATTCCTCCTGTCTTTTCTATAATATTAGTGGCTGGTTTAGTCCCTTATTACTGCTGCACCACAATATTTTATTGTGTACCTTAAAAACATCTCTTAAGGTTTGTCTCTACTGCTTTCTTAATTTTATGAAATATTATTTCAGGAAGACAAGCCATTTCTATTTTTTGTCAAAGATGTTGAAATAACAAATAGCCTGAAAGATGCCCTTGATTTAAAAAGTTTGAACTATGAAGAAGTTGTTGAAATCATATACCAGCAACAAGCTGTCTTTAGAGTAAGACCAGTTACCAGATGTACCAGGTAATATATAAAAAATAGCAAAAAAAAAAAAATTATTACTTTGCTAAAAAATTGCAGGTACATTATAATCTATCGTAATGTTTTAGTTCAATACCAGGCCATGCAGAAGCTGTAATATCAACGAGCTTCAGTCCATCTGGGAAACAGTTAGCTAGTGGTTCAGGAGATACCACTGTCAGATTTTGGGACCTAAATACACAAACACCATTACATGTATGTAAAGGTAAAGCAAATACTACATACTTACCCCTTCTCCACATTTATTATGCTCACAGACCAAGTGTGCCTCTGCCAGCATCTGTGTTCCCTTTCACATTTAACCCATGTGCCTTCAAAGAAAGAGTAAACAGACACTTTCTGGACATGCTTGTTCCATCATAGACCTCAACCTATCCCTTTTCTTCAGGTGTGATTGAAGTCAAGAGCAGCATTGAGTATATTCAACAACAAAACAATCCTTTAGTGACTTCTTTTTTTTTTCAGGTCACGCCAATTGGGTTCTTTGCATAAGTTGGTCTCCTGATGGGTTAAAATTGGCTTCAGCATGCAAACAAGGCAGAGTAATGATATGGGACCCAACCACAGGGAATCAAATAGGAAAAACAATGATAGGACACAAGCAATGGGTCACAGCACTTGCTTGGGAACCTTATCACAGGTATTTTGTGTACTGTACATAGTAATGTCTAGTGCTGATGCTACAATTGACGCCAATTATACGCCTGTATACAGAGTCAAATAAAATAAGCATTTAAAATTAGAATGTTCTGTCTGAAGGGCTTACTTCAACTGGTCAATGTGAACACAGCTGTCTAGGTAGTTGGGTATATTTTGTATATGAATATAGTAGGATATGAATATATGGACAAATATGAGTAAAAATATGCCACCAAATCATTTTTGACTGTTATGGAACTTAATGAACTTATTTCTTATCAATTGTGTCTATAATGTTCTAGGAATCCAGAGTGCAGAAAACTGGCCAGTTCATCTAAAGATGGTGATGTCAGAATATGGGACACAGTCACATGCCTCACAGTCTTAAGTCTAACAGGTCATGCGAAAGCAGTCACATCTGTGAAGTGGGGTGGCAATGGACTTATCTACACATCTTCTCAAGATAGAACAATAAAGGTTTGTATAGATCGTAATGATCTGCATTGAAGTCTCTAACGAAAGGTGACAAAAGTAACATTTTTTAAATAATTCCTCCCCATTTTTTTAGGTTTGGAGAGCTGACGATGGCATCCTCTGCAGGACTTTAGAAGGACACGCACATTGGGTCAACACATTGGCGCTAAGCACAGATTATGTGCTCAGAACTGGACCTTTTCATCCCATCACTGACCAGCAATCCATCATTAGTGATAGTAAATAAACTTTAGTAGTTTACAATTTTTATAATATCACCTTTGCTTTAAACTTTTAATGGTGTTGTTAAAAACAACAGTACCTAATACATTCAAATAAAACTGAATACTAGCCTGAATTTTATTCAGATATGTATTTACTATTACGAGTGGTCGCCCAGTGATCGAAATTAGACCATAATTAATTTTAAGTTTGAATTATATTAGCTTACTGCACTTCCTCTCCATAGAAACTTTAAGGCCCGACGCCCACTATCGGTGGGCATCGGTGCGGCTCGGTACAGCTCGAGCGCCTTACGGCGGCTTCGGGCGGCTTCGGGCGCCTCAGAGCTGCGTCGGGCTACTTCGGGCTGCCTCGGCAGCCGTAAGCATGGCTAAAGACGCCGAGGCTGTCTTCGGGTAGCTCGGGTGGCATTTTCGACACAGACGTTGCAGAACAGTCATATGGATCACCGCACGCGCCTCCATTATCGCATCGTATCAGTTTGTTTTGAAACTATTCATCAGCTACGGCGTCCTTAGCCATGCTTACGGCTGCCGACGCAGCCCGAAGTCGCCGACGCCGCTCTGAGGCGCCCGAAGCCGCCCGAGCTGTACCGAGCCGCACCGATGCCCACCGATAGTGGGCGCCGGGCCTAACTGTGCTAAAATTCATAATCCTCCATCCGCATAATTTTCGTAATAAAGGAGTACAAAGTTTTTGCTTTACTCGCGCAACACTATTTGATTTTATAGGTCATGTAACATCGTGTTTTTTTTTTTTTTTTTTTTCAGAAAATGTTCTTCAACAACGGGCTTTAGAAAGGTATGAAGCGGTATGCGAAAAAAGCGAGGAACGTCTCGTATCAGGATCAGATGATTTCACTTTGTTTCTTTGGCTGCCTGAGAAGGAGAAACGTCCTTTAGCCCGAATGACGGGCCATCAGCAGCTCATAAATGACGTCAAATTTTCACCAGATACAAGGTACTATTCTGTTCATGCAACTAAGTTTTATCTGTTTTTAATTTCACTGATAGCGATGGGGTGCTAGAATGTAATAGGACAGATGGAAACAAAGATATACATAGTTGGTGGAAAATATTATGGCCTCGCCTTCTAATAACTAACATAATGCCATCATTATCTACTATTCATATTACTATCTGTCGCTTATCTCGGTTTTTTTTTAAGATTTATAGCATCAGCTTCATTTGACAAATCAGTAAAACTGTGGGATGCAGCTACAGGCAAATTCATAACCACTCTCAGGGGACATGTGCAAGCAGTGTACATGGTGGCCTGGTCAGCTGATTCCAGGCTTCTATTGAGCTCCAGTGCAGACTCAACCTTGAAAGGTTTGTTATGAATTATCAACCAATCAACTAAATGTCGTTCAATTTTGAATTGATCCTAAAAATTGCTCTAAATCTCGAGAAGTATTATTTATTAATAAAAATTCAATAAAAATGTTAAATGTTTGCGGCTGCCCCTTTTTTCTACTGTTAAATGTTTCATCCCTATGTTAATGTGCTGCCGTCACGTTGACATTAATATTGTCACGTTAGAAATTATAAAAGCGCACAACAGCTTAACTTATGAAAATAATTGCCTAAAATGAGTTTGTACAGATGGAAATGCCGAATTAGATGAGGAATAAAATCTACTATGACTTTAGATGAAGTATAGACAGTTCTAGGAAAGTAAAAATTACGAAGGCAATCTGAAATACTATATAATAGGCAAATAGAAGATAGTTGTCTTCAAATATATAACATAATATTGGAAGATGAGTATCTTCTATTTGCCTGGTTTTTAACAAAATTTATTAAGCCTCTGACTGTACAAATATTTTAATATTATTCTTTTTTCAGTGTGGAATATGAAAATAAAAAAATTAGAACTGGATTTACCAGGGCATGCTGATGAAGTTTTTGCTGTGGATTGGTCACCAGATGGAGCTTATGTAGCTTCAGGGGGAAAAGACAAAGTTTTGAAATTGTAAGTTTGAATTTAAACCCAACAGAGTAATTATTACACTGTAATTTGCTTTGTTAATTAAATTATATTTATTGTTTTTCAGATGGCAACACTAAATGATGACAGCATTCTTCAGTGAAATACAACTTTATTACAGAATAACTTGTTACAATATTTTTGTAAATATAAATAAATGAGTTTCACTTAATTTTAATGCTCTTTTTGACATTAGCCTTTATTCCTGATGCTTCTCCAGCATATCTAGTCATCTCGGTTCTAGGTTCACGGACAGCTCCCTTCCTCCTGATCTTAGCCTTCCTGTATTTGAGCTTATGTTTAACTCTTGGATTTCTTTGATCCTTCTTTCTATGAGGCGTCAAGCCTTTATTTTTAGCAATTTGATAAGTAATCTCACGTTTTTCTCCAACATCCTCCGGAACAATATTCTGTGATGAGGTAGAAGGTTTATTATCTTCAATTTCAATATCATTGGGAGAAGTATCATTGTCTGAGAATCCACTCTCTTCAGATTCATCATTGTTTCTTTGAACATCAATGCCACTGTCAGGCTTGAAGAAGTCGCTGCCTTCATATTCATCTTCATCATCAGAAACACCAGTATCTTCACCTTCATCTTTCTCCATTGCGTTTATGAGTTTTAACTTCTTGGGTGTTGATTCAGGTGACAGTCTTTCTGATTTGCGTTTCTTATCTTTTAGTTGTTTCATTTCAGTTACATGCAGCTCCAAATTGTTTTTCAGTGCTAGTAATATTTTGTCTATCTGAGGTTTTACAACTTCCAAGTAAATCGGCTCCATTTTGTTTAACATTTGTCTGTACTGGTACAATCTTTTTATAACAGGATGATTCTGAATGTTGATTCTTTGACTTTTCAGAAGTACATAAAAACTAATATTCGTACAATAATTCAAAATAAGATCATAATTTGTCTTGACAAATTTTGAGGCGGGACATGTAGGAAGTTTGCCATCTTTGACAAGCTCTAGGACAGGATGTAAATCATCTTTTGCAACTGTTAATTTTGTTTTAAAATCGTCAATTAGGCCTGCAAATTCTGGACTTTCTTTTTCAAGAAGCTGTAACTTTTGTCTTTTTGACATCTGACTTAAATCAGTTTTTATCACAGTTTCTTTTTCCTGAACGTCTGCAACCTGTTTTGACAAAAAATCAAGTGTGAAATCTTCTTCTCCAAGTTGCTCTAAAAGCCTTTTCTGAATGTCTTTGGCTTCTTTTTCTTCCATAAGTGCAATTTCTTCATCATTGCCAAAGCCTCCATAGTCCTCATCCACATAATCTGTTGCATAATATGATCTTTTCTTTTTACCCCAAGCCTTAGAATCAGGTAAATCATCATCTGACTGTTCTTGACCTTCTACATCACTGTCAGCAATGCCTAAATCTTCTTTTTCATTTTCTGAGTCACCTGACTCTGAGAAAGCAAACATTTCTTCTTCACTTTCTGAATCATTGTGTTTTCTCTTGCGCACCTTCTCAAGTAGTCTTTTTTCATTTGGTGTATATTCATCTTCTGAATCTGAAGGTTCATAGTTACCTTTCTTATCAAAGTTGGACTTAACTCTGCAACAACAAACAAGGAATCATGATTAAATACATGACCAAATGATCAGATGGTCATCTTAGGGGCAGTCAAATGCACAGGTGGCCGCCGCATTTTATATTTTTGCTTTGGTTCTGTAGACGTGGGTACACTACATGAATAGCCGACGCGTAGCACAAATGCGAAAATAAAAAAGTACAGCATATTGGGACGATTGCCATCTTTGATTACTGGCGATCAGTATGGTACACATTTGATTTAGTTTTCAAGTACAAAGTTACTAATTATGTAACTATAAAGTAAATTCCCATCGAAATCCAGCCAACTTACTTTATTTTATCTGCCATTTTCGACGTGAATGCAGGATATGATCATAGAATAAATCGCAGCGAGCAGGTTAGTCCATTTGTCACAATTCTCCACCTTTTGTGCTGAGTTACTTGTGGAAGAAAAATTAAGTTGATTACAGTTTCGACTGAAATAATATCAATAGTTTCGCTATTATTGCGTACGTTAAGTTATTTTCAGTTTTAAATAACCGTGCCTCGTTGTTACAATGCATAAATGACATTCCTCTTTCCTTCATTCATTTTTTTTTCGAACTGTTTTAAAAGTAATACAATCGGTTGCTTGAATATCAGCTTTTTGAGATATAATTTATAACGTGTTATTCATTCATTCAGAGTTTATCTGAATACAAATTTATTTATTTCAAAAATAATTTGACAAAAGAGTATCCATAAAAATGAAGTAAACCGGTCAGTGCAGTAATAAAAGAACTCTGTGGGTGGATATCATAATTATGGCAGCTATGCCTTGCAAATGCAAATTAAGGAGAACTGAGACATCATTTGCCACGAGTGTCGTTAGCATCTTTAGACACGGTAAGTTCGATTAGTCATCAAATAACGTATAGGACTTGTTTATAAAACAAAATATTGGAATGGCTATACGGATATTGCTCTTTTTCCGTAGTATTTCTAATCGTAAATCTTTAGGAAATATATTTTTTCCATTGTTATTCCAGCGATTACAAATTACAGCACAGTGGCATAACTTTTGAACATACTTTCAATCAAAATCCGAAGAATCTAGGAAATTGATAAGTTACTACATCATGATGACGCTATGAACAATGTCAAATTTTCAAAAGAATTAAAAGCATTACCATAGTCCTTTGATTAAAATAAAATTAGCGGAAGATGTGTCACTAGACGATAGCGCATGGACCGCATAAATTAGGTCCCGGGCGCCTAATTGTTCTCAGTCGCAATCATAGAGGTCGCAATACGACTAGCTTTCGATTGAGACGTGCGTGCGTGTATATTCCAATACGCTAGTAACGCACTAAAAAGAAAAACAATGCCTTCGTGTGCCTTCACTGGGTGCATGAACCACTCTAAAAGAAAAAATAAATCACTCAGCATCACATTTCACTCATAAGTACATTTTTCTTATTATTTTTTTAAGATTTGATTAAATAAATTTGTAGGGGGAAGTGGGGCAGATTGATTCATAAAAATTGAAAATGTAATAATATGTGAATAAACATAATATTTTTAGTTTATTTTCAACTCAACGTTTAGCCAAATGTATAAACATTATAATGTCAAGGATAATAATTGTTTATGTTGTGACAGTACGGGAAAAATACGTGTTGTGTAAAAAATATCTTTTGAATCATTGTGCCCCACCAACGGGGCACTTAGATACATCACGTGGGGTACTTTAATACAGTGTGAAAGTTGTATGAAATTGGTTAAGTTATAAGACTTTCTTGAAAATTAACACTTCTTTTATTGTGAAAATATACCATAATCAGTCTTACAAATTACTTATTACTTAATCAAATGAACAGTTTAGAATATTTTGTCTTCAAAAACGCTTGTGATGTTTTTGAGTGTAAAAGATTCCAGAAAGGCAGATTATGTTATACAAGGATAGTGTCTTGACAATATTTTGAATGTGCCAATCATTAAAACCTATTTCCAGTTTGCTTTTAAATGGAAAACTCAAAAAACGCTGACTTCAAACGGTTGTAATTTATGTGATGTATATTGTGGCAAAAAAAGATAGATAATCAAAACTTTAGGTGTTGGTAAGACTGTGTTAATGGCTGTTTCATCGAAATTTAGTATACGGTCAGGTGTGAATTTATAGCATTACATGCTCATTTTTTTTTTTTTTAATCAGCTACTGAAGTCTTATTAAATGCAAAACTGCTTGCGGCACTTGTGTTTTTAGGCTTTCTTAGGCTAAGTTCCTTTTCCATTTTCTAAATCCTGCTGCTCAATCTTTCCCGGCACTTTTATTTTTTTTCCCCAAGAATCTGAATATTTACATCCTAAATATTTTGCATACTCATAAGCTAAAGATGAAAGTTGCTGCAAGGATAACCCATAATACATCTTGAGCAAATCAGTACATATTCTGAAAAGACATTTTCTTGGGCAGTAAATACTTGAGCAACAGTATACTTTGACTCATACAAATTAGTAGATGACTTTTCGTTTTCCTCGCAATCTTTTCTGAACTTTTGAACACGATATTGCAGAGTTGCAGGTTTGATACCTGATACCATATTTGTCAGCTGCTTTTCCAATAGACAGTACCCTCGAAGTAACATCTGATATGGCGAGCTTGATCGTTTTTTCATCTATACTACGTCTATCGGTCTTTGGCTTGTACTTGCGTTCCATTTTCTAATGACAACAAAGGAATATATAATTTTAATTGAAATTTATATATTTTCACATTTTGTTGGGGCACCTTGAAACAGTTAGGGGGCACAATGATGTGTATCATTGTACCCCGTACTTCGCTGTATCTAAGTGCCCCAAAAGATATTTTTCAAAATATACGAATTTAGTAAATAAACTAACATTAAAAAAAAAATAAGAGTACTAAATCCTTAACATTTGATCCCTTAACTTACATTTGGTGTATAAAAATATTCACAGGATCGTACAGAAGACCGTAGAAACACTTTTACAAATTACGTATTTTTTTAGTTGATCGCACTCGAAACACGTTACGCGTTGTTAAATGCCACCAGTTGACTGGCTGTCTACGAGATCACATCGGATGCGATCAAACATATGTATGATCGTTTTAGAGGTGTCACCACTCGAATACATACAATCGATTTTTAAATAATGCCTGTGTATCTATGTGCCCCTTGCATCAATGTGCCCCACCTCCCCCTACCCGTTCGAATTTGTTCGCCATTTTGTAGAGCGGGATAGAAACATACAATGCGTTAGTGTGCGACACGTCCGGCTAGAACAGGGCGCCGCGTCGCCGTCGTCGCTCGGCGTGACGTGCGTTTCTAACGAAATAATACGAAGAGCGGTGATGCTCCGTCTTGGTCGCACGCAACCTTTGTGCATTATTCTGTCTCTTTCTTTGTTGGCGTGTAATAATAACGATTGTTTGTGTGAGTAAATGTGGCTGTGTACGTATAAGAATCACTGTTTGAATACCTAACGTAAGAATGTTACATATCTATTAGTTTTATTTTAATCAAAGCCATAGTCAGTTTTGATTGAACATTGTTCCGTAATAACTGTACTGTTATTAATTGTCAAATAGATATTATTTTGTGTGTTATCTCACTTCACTTCTGACTTTGTCCATGATTAAAGAGATGCTAGCGACACCCGCGGCAATTGGCTCATTTGTGCATTTTTATCATTTCGTTCGCGACGATATTACGTGGACGTGGATTTCTACGATATAACATCAGGATAAGAAAAGTAAATAAAATGTATAAAGACGATTTTAAATTTCCGTCCACGATAACGTTTTGTGATGCACGAGTTTCCAAACAATTTATGGACGAAAATATAAATGTCCACGATCCTATCGTCACGTTAGAAATTATAAAAACGCACAACGGGCTTTAAAAGAAAGAAAATCTGCCACTTTTTCACTTTAATGTCGCTACTACATGGAATTAGTATGTACTGTCTATGTTTATAAACCATTTTTTTCCTAACATAAGTTACGTTCCGAGCTACAGTGTAACCGATTTGAGCGTGCTTACACCCGGTCCGAATGTAGAAATCGTGCTTCTGGCTAAAGTCACCATCTAACCAAAGAAGAAGATCAAATCAAAATATTTTTATTTCATATAAACCTACATGGGCACTTATGAAACGTCAGAAGCCAGGTGCAACGCTCTCAGTTCATAAAGCTATAAGAATGACGTTTTCTCTTTTTTTTTGTTCTTAGGCTTTTATGAACTTGGAGGGTTGTATTGGTGATTTTGATGATTATAATTCTGTATAACCCGCGCAGATAGAGAATAGATCTGAAAATGGCGGCAAGTACGCATGGTACGGTTGGCAAAACAAGTTCTCAAACATCGAATTTTATTTTTTATTGACTTGTTTTGTTATAAATTATTCTTTTTTAATACTATTAATTATTAAACTAAGATAAATAAGGAGCAAGGGTACATATGACACTGGATTTGTGGTAGGATACTGCATACTGTGGTAGGATGCATTATCCATGACGAGAATGGAGTTTTTAGGCAAATTTGGTATTAGTTTTTTCTGTTTTTCAAACGTAACGCAAACAAATAACAATCAACTCAACAAAAACAACAATGAATATCAACTAAAATAACAAAATAACGGAACGAATTTAACAATAACTCGGAGTGCGTCAAGTAGCGTGGAAAGCGAATCCTGACTGACTATTTTTTTGTAGCGCGTATTTCACTGTGTGAGTATAGACAGCGATAGAGAGTGAGCGAGAACGCATGCGAGCGGACGCCATTTTCAGATCTATTTTCTATCTGCGCGGGTTATAACTACATACGTCTTACAGGCGCGAATAATATTTTAATCAACATACAACGTAGCACTGGCCTGCAAATTGCAAAAAACGTAAGAAATTTTGAATTTCGCGGGCAGGTTTGGAGCATTCACCTTAACTTAGATTTTTTTTCTGATAACTGTCACCACCTGGCCTATCAACCGTTTTCGGCTTGACGTTGATTTTTGGGACACCTGTATACTCTAGGGAGACTGCTGTGTAATACGGAACGCAGCCCTATTGTTACTTTTTATAGGTTATGATTTATTTGATAATAATTTCTTAAGACTTTATTTAATATGACTATTTAATAACTCTCATCCGCTTACACTAAAATCACATTTTGTTCAAAGAAGTTGTTATACTATGGGGAATTTCGGAATCCCAAAGATATCTTTTATAATGTTGTTTTTATTTTGTGAATTCATATGTAGTAACAAATTAACTTCTCACGATTTCAATGGGGCTCACAAACTGACTGAATGTCGACGCTGTAAAATAATAACGGATTCTTTCAACTATTGGCTGGATCAAACTTCCAGAGGAAAGTATGAAGGTGGAGATGCAGCATGGGAGGAAGCTAAATTAAAATCATATTCACGCAGTGAGATTCGTTTGGTGGAAATACAAGAAGGTTTATGTTCAGAGTTGAAAACACATCAAGATGCATGTTATGCTATCGCAGAAGAATCTGAGCAAGTTCTAGAAAAGTGGTGGTTCGACAAAGATTCAGTTTCTTTAGATTTGTATACATGGCTGTGCATTGAGACCCTTCAATATTGTTGTCCTAATAATCATTACGGCGATACATGTACAGCCTGTCCTCAGGATGGAAACAATAAAGTTTGTGCTGGTAATGGCCGATGTGATGGTGCCGGCACGCGTAAAGGAAATGGTACCTGTATCTGTAAGAAGGGTTACACAGGAAAAATGTGTGATGAATGTTCTAAGAGCTTCTATAAAACTAGTGTTGGTTCTTGTAAAGTATGCCACAAAGCTTGTGATGGATGTAATGGTGAAGGTGCAGCTGCTTGTGAAGCTTGCAACTCAGGCTGGCAATTAGAATCTGGTACTTGTGTAGACATAGATGAATGTATATCAAATGTTTGTGAGGTTCAGCAATATTGTAGCAATACAGAAGGAACCTATAGTTGCAATGAATGTGAATCGTCATGCAAAACTTGTATGGGTGAGGGATCCTCTAACTGTACATCATGTGAGTCAACTAATGTGCTGTGGTTTGGCATGTGTCTTGACAATGAGCTCAAACAAAATATTTTAACAAATACTTATAAAAGAATAGCATTGTATGTTGGTTTGCTTATCCTAACATTTTATATATACTGTACTTCAAGATCAGTAGCTTCAATTGTAGTATTAGTTATAGCACTATTGATATATTTCTCTGAGAGGAATTTGAAAATGACTACAATGGATGTTCTTTTGCAGACATTACATGTAAACCTAAGTTAAATATTATAATGGTCTGTGATAAGTATATCTCAAGTATTTTTCAAACAATTGTATAGAATATTATGAAAAATGCTAGCCGTGCCCATTTTGCAGACAGAACCAAACACTCACTTCACCCTAATTATAATAAACTGAGGTATACTATAAATATCCTGACCCTTAACCTTTTGACCGCCAGAGTCATGTATAGATGACAAACCAAAATGTGCCCAGCACGCCACGGTCACGATTTGCTATCATGACCATGGCGTGCTGGGCACATTTTGGTTTGTCATCTATACATGACTCTGGCGGTCAAAAGGTTAATGATATAAGCAGGATGAGTCAAATATTTGTAAAATTAAGATTAATTCTCAGCTTACCAGATATTTCCTTGTAATTACATTGTCATCTGTAATATAGTGAGTATGTTAAAATAACCTAAATTTAAGAAAAACTGTTTTATTTACACTTGTTTTACATCTATGATTGTCTACAATTATAACATCTTTACATAATGCACAAAGCATTATGTAAAGATGTTATAATTGTTATGTATGTATAATAATGTTGATTTTGTTATAAAGTTAATTGATACAGTTTGTGAGTTTGGTTGTAAAAAATAAAATGCTTAGAAAAGGTGTATTAAAAATACATTTTATTGCAAAATTTATGTAACTACATTTTAGTGTCATTTATATACAAAAATTAAATACAAAGTTTAGGTATTATAACCAAGTTGTGGAATACTATATAATACAGCTGCTGGTGCAGAGATTTTTCACACAAACTGGAAGGCAAATAGAGCAAAATATTTAAATAGGCCAGGAAGAGTTAAATTAAGTGTATAGGTATAACAATTTCTTTGCCCCCAGTATTCACCTTATATTTTATGTAAAATCTCTAATCCATAAACAATTATGTAGGTCGGTAATAACTACAGTGTAAAGTAATTAAATAGCAAACTTATATTTATTGTAAAACAGGCTACAAGGTAACATGTATTAAACTAAGGTATAAATTCACATGTCTTACATTAGCAACTAACTAACATTGACTGCACTTTGTGAAGAAGGTCAAGTCATTATAACCACATGTTTGAGACCAACTATTAACTATCAATTGTGAGGGAATATTTAAATTCTATCATTATCAAGAATAAAAATTGGCAACAGTTAATTTGGCAACAGCAAGCATAGGTATACATTTTCAGTCTGACAAAAAGATAATTCTTAATAGTAATCAAATATTATAATGACTGACTGACAAATCAATGTGCTTATGTGCTTATTTGTTCATATAAAGTGTTATCTGATGAAGTGATGAATAAAGCAACTGACAATTGCATTATTATGTTATTCATAAAATCTTAAATGTATGTAATTTGTAAAAAGACAAAACCTGCTGACTAACATCAATCATCATTATTTTAAGTATCAACAAAAGATCTCAACCTTAGGAAGTACTACAAACAATATAATAATATTGGAAAAATAATAAGTAACATTTTCAAATAGAATGATGCAGTTGTTTTGTGTATCAACATATCACAAATGATAAGACTATAGAATGTGTATAAATGTATAGGTACTTACAATACAAAGTAAAGATATAATACATTGTTAGTAGTTCGTGACAATCACTATGATAAATAAAAGTACAAGCTACACCTTCAGTTCCTACGAAAGTGAAAAAGGATACATTTGGGATTTGTGTGAAATATTCATGATAAATCAAAAAATTATGTGATAAACAGTGGTCTTTGGTGAAGAATAAACATTGTATTCCAAGATGACAAAAACGTGGAGTCACTTAACTTAAGTCTTGAATATATTAACTCAACAACATAAACTATAGGTTAATTAATGTCTCACAACAAAATAAACACAAATTAATATAAATGAAATTAATATTGTTCTAAGAATTTTTATTTTTGGTAAAATTTCCATTTAAGTACTAATATAACACCATTCATCTAAGCCTATTTGTGAAATAGAACGCCTACATTATTTAAACTAGACATCGTAATCGATTTATGTGACATCTACTGTTGCAGGGAACTTACAAAAGTACTAGAAAGTGGTGCTGATATAACATAAAGCTTCTAAATAATAACATACACACGACTAGCATGTAAAATGCTATAAGTGGACCAACTGTTACTACATCCATATTATTAATTTTGTATTCAATATGACTCAGAAATCATGCAACTCGAGATCAGTGTGTTATCAAGTACGTAAAAGTGTTTTGTCTGTCAGGTCAAAAAGTGATCAAATAAATAGGTCAATAAATGGTTGTGATGCTGATTTTTAATTGTTTATCGTCCCACTATTCAAGTATGGAGTCACTCTTTTAATAAATTATCTCTCTCTGAGTTTTGAAGTAAACACGCAAGTATTCTTCATCCTTTTTTGTACCACAACTGTATAATGTTATAAATTCCTAATAGTATTAAAAATATAATTGAAAATCTGATTAAAAACAAATGTCTTGATTGAATTCAAAATGTCTTTCAAAGCTGGAAATAAACACTACGCTCACATTTTTATTAGTATCAGTCTGTTTTAATTTATGCTAATGATTTTAATACCATAAATTATTAAATTTATTTCGGTCCCTCTTCATAATACTTGCTTAAAACCATTTATCTTTCTGAATCAATCATTACTCCATATTCATGAGCTGCACATTCCGTGCGGCCTCTGCGCCGGTGTCAGCTGCACACACTCACAACCGCGTTCTAATTTTACATTTTCAAATTGTAACACACGGCATCTGATAAAGCCGTTTTTAAGTGTTATCTACATACATCCCACTTCATCATATTAAATACACGCTAATTTTTGTAAATGTTATATCTTCTATGATACATCTATGATCAGTCTGTTGTCGTAATTAATGGAATGTATTCAGTTGAATAAATCGGATGTTGTATAAATAAGTACATTGTCAGTGAAAACTGAAAATTGCATTAATGAGCGTCATAACAGCATAACTCATTTCGAACATTGTACCTACGTATTTTATTTGTCGTTAAATACTACACAACACAACATCACGCCTGTATTCCTCGAAGAGTTAGGCAGAGGTTGTACATAATACAGTGTGTGTGTGTGTGTCACGTGTAGTAGTACTACAACATAATTTATATGTAATTTAATTCAATACATTTCGGAATTAGTAATGTAAACAATTAATTGCATTTCACCAATCTGTTTGGAGTGCATTTACGGGCATTGTAATTTCGAGTTTAAAATACTACACTAATAAGACATAGATAAGGAAAGTCCCGAGTACCCCATGGTTCTTGTTGGAATACCATCCCAACAGTACTTTTGTACATGTAAAGGCGCGGGGATAATAATTATTATAATAGCGGACAAAATGAAAAAATATATAGGCGGATGACTGGGTACTTTTTAGTGGTAGAACCGTAAAATTCACAAGACAAGCTATTGAGCGCGTCTACGTATGACCCGTAATATGAACTGATACCGCGATACAGAAATCGCACGTCAACTGTTAAAACAATTATGAGTTGCAGTAATGTAATAGACATTATCAATACGAAAAAAAATGTCGTCTCTTGTGACGACAACGTTTAAACTTGAATTTAGAATCTTGGATAATTATTTTCAAGTTTTTGAAATATAAAACTCAATGACGTACAATGTTCAAATTCCATTGCAAATCAAAAATCTATCACTTAGACGACATTGCGCTAATGAAGATAGTTGAGCAAGTGGGAATTAGTATTAATTATCTAAGATTCTTGATCCAAATTTAAATACTTACACGAATGAGTGTCCAGTAACCGTTTCGCAGCGAGACGAGAAAATGTTTAGCGCGAGTCGCTAGAGCGGGTCGGTGCTGGCTAGTCGAGCAGCGAGTGCGGCGCGCGGTGGTGGCTGGAGAGCTGCGCGGCCAGCTGGCGCTGCTGCAGCAGGCAGTACAGGATGCCGGCCTGCGCCATGGCGTCTACGGTGCCGGCCGCCAGCAGGTCAGTGCGCTGCTTGCTGCCGGCGCCGGCGCTGCCGGGCCGCAGTAGCGTCGGTCCGAACACGGTCGCCAGGTTGTGCATCGACATCTTGTTCTCGCTCTCGTGTTGGTTCACTCTGTATACATCGAAACGTGATACTACATTTAAGCCCTTAAAACTATACAGTGTGTCTGGTCATCGGTGTCCGACCCGTTAAGGCGAAGCAATATGATCGATTTTATGGACAAATCCACCATAATAAGGCATTTTTCCCCTAATGGAATGGGTTTTTTTACTGTTTTGAAATGGCGGCCCCAAATGGCCGCCATTTCAAAACAGTAAAAAAACAACCAAATATTTTCACACTTTTTTAGTTTCCAGTATTTTTTTTAGGTTTTAATGGTAGTTTTTGATAAACATTTTAGTGTGAACTTAATGCCTACTTTTGTAGCTACCGAACGAAACCATTTTTTTTGCCTATAGGACCTCTAATATCGGTAAATATGGCAAAATAAATGAACCCAACCGTACTCAGTAAAAATAAAATGGCCGCCATTTCATACATTATATTTGAACTTAGTGGATTTAAAGAAAATACATTATGAAAAATAAATCAAACACTGCAAGACTACACTAATCCCAAAAACAAGGGATATTAAAAAAAAATAAAAAAAATTTTTGGGTGATTTTCAACAAGCTGTAACTCCGAGGAAAATGATCGTACAGCATAAAACAAAAAAGCAAATTGTACCTCCAAGTGTCTAGTTTTAGATACGGCCATGAATTTTATGCTGTACGATCTAATTTTATCATGTTTGGGTCTGGAGAAATTCCAAGGAAACTACCAAAAAAAGAAATTTTGAAATTTTTTGTCGTCTTAAAAAAGGTCTACGGTCTTCAAAAATTTTTTTTTCATTGTTTCACTCAAAAGCTCTTTTAGGAAATTTTATGCCCTTTAATTTGACGTACCCAGAATGCCAGGACAATGATTTGCCGCGGAGTTATCGTCAGTCAAAGCAAAAAAGTACTTTGTGACTTTGACAATCGATAACTCTGGAAATAATGATCGTATAGGAAATCGAAGGAGGGTTTTGGAAACTACACAACATTTTCTATAAGATACTAAAATTTCACTGTTTTTTTTTTTAAATTTAATTTTTGTCTTTTTTTTCAGTCAAAGCTTTCAATTTAAAAATATAAAAAAATATCTGAAAACTAGACACTTGGAGCTAGAATTTTCTTTTTTGTTGTACGATCATTTTCCTCGGAGTTACAGCTTGTTGAAAATCACCCAATTTTTTTTATTTTTTTTAATATCCCTTAATTTTTGTGACTAGTGTATATAATTGTATCGCTTTAATGCGAATATGCTTTTGGAACATGATAAATTCTATATGTATAAATTAAATAACACTTACTTGACGAAATGGTTTAACAGAAAGTCGATACAATTCTTGTTGAGGTCCGGCAGCTGCGCGTAACATTTTAACAGCGCGTGGCGTCTAGTATGCGCCGGGCCGGAGTCCACAGACGTACCCGCGCCCTTCATTGTGCAAAATAAATTAATTAGTTTCACATTGTTGCAAGACTTACATGCACATACAAGTACCCTTTTTTTTTGGATGAGAAATCATCAAATGGCTTCTCCCGGTCTGGGCGGAGCGGGAGGTCGTGTCAGACTTTTACTGACTAAAACCCACCCGTGTTCCTTCAGTTGCCCATGTGCCAGAGTCACGGTGTCTCTTTCGAACAATCTCGCGACCCTGGCAGGCATCGGTCCTGGCAGACCCCTTCAGTTCTGCTGACATCTCTTTGAGGCGCGCGTGGAACACTACGCGCCGTCGACCCGAGCTTGGTCATTATCGGGCGGCGAGCTACCCATTGCTCGCCGCCCACAAGCTCGTGCCTACGTTGGCCGGGAGTCCGCTATCGACTCCCGACGCCCGGGGCGTGTCCTCCTGCGGCGGCTAGGGACGTGAGGGCGCAGAGACTGCCACTACCTCACGCGCCCCGTTTCCTTCTTCGCGAGCATTCCTGCTTCATACAAGTACCGTTTAAAAGCAGCCCTGCACCATCATTGCGTAACACACTATTGCTAATCCTTTGTTTCATTTATTCAAAAAATGAATCTGTTCCACAACGTAAATAACGCAATGAATGTTGCTTAACTGTCAAAATGAAAGCTATTTCTACTGTTAGTGTTACGCAACTAGCCCACTGTTCTTATTTTCACAGAGAGTTTTGAGAATATAATATACGTACTTGTGTAGCACCCCACGCCTTCAGTAGTTCGGGGTATAGTGCGTCTGTGAACAGAGCCTCGGGCAGTTCCCGCAAGTACAATTTCAAGACACCGGTGACTGAGTGTATGTCCACCTCTTTCAGTAACTGCTCCGCTTCGTAGGCATCTGGGCAAAAGTTATATGAATGGAATAACACTATATGTTATCTGCATAATAGGCACTATAGAAAATATGATACAATGTGCATTTCACTACGGTATTGGCAAATAGGATATCTGACAAACTTTGTTTTTCTGTCTGCGCGAAACCTGTGTCAACCAATTTTTTTTTTTTAAAGTCTCACAATTTCTACGTACAACACTGCGCACATAACAAGGGTAATTTGAAATTACAGGTCTACATGAAGGGTATAATCATCAGAAGGCTGATAAAAAAAAACCGGCCAAGTGCGAGTCGGACTCGCGCACCGAGGGTTCCGTACAAACCTGCAGGTCATCATCATCATCATTCGTCATCATCGTTTATGAAATTAAATGTTTTTTTTTTTAATTTTTATATTTGAGTTGACTGAATGAAAGGTAAATTGTGGTTTACGATTTATGACGTATTAAAAAAAAACTACTTACTAGATCTCGTTCAAACCAATTTTCGTTGGTAGTTTTCATGGTAATGTACATCATATATTTTTTTTAGTTTTATCATTCCCTTATTTTAGAAGTTACGGGGGGGGGGACACACATTTTACCACTTTGGAAGTGTCTCTCGCGCAAACTATTCAGTTTAGAAAAAAATGATATTAGAAACCTCAATTTCATTTTTAAAGACCTATCCATAGATACCCCACACGTAAGGGTTTGATTAAAAATTTTTTTTGTGTTTCAGTTCTATGTATGGGGAACCCCAAATATTATTGTTTTAAAAAAAAATGATATTAGAAACCTCAATATCATTTTTGAAGACCTATCCATAGATACCCCACACGTATGGGTTTGATGAAAAAAAAATTTTTGAGTTTCAATTCTATGTATGGGGAACCCCAAATATTATTGCTTTTTTTCTATTTTTGTGTGAAAATCTTAATGCGGTTCACTGAATACATCCACTTACCAAGTTTCAATAGCACAGCTCTTATAGTTTCGGAGAAAAGTGGCTGTGACATACTCGGACAGACAGACAGACAGACAGACAGACAGACAGACATGGCGAATCTATAAGGGTTCCGTTTTTTGCCATTTGGCAACGGAACCCTAAAAACCGGCCAAGTGCGAGTCGGACTCGCGCACCGAGGGTTCCGTACAAACCTGCAGGTCATCATCATCATCATTCGTCATCATCGTTTATGAAATGAAATGTTTTTTTTTTTAATTTTTATATTTGTGTTGACTGAATGAAAGGTAAATTGTGGTTTACGATTTATGACGTATTAAAAAAAAACTACTTACTAGATCTCGTTCAAACCAATTTTCGTTGGTAGTTTTCATGGTAATGTACATCATATATTTTTTTTAGTTTTATCATTCCCTTATTTTAGAAGTTACGGGGGGGGGGACACACATTTTACCACTTTGGAAGTATCTCTCGCGCAAACTATTCAGTTTAGAAAAAAATGATATTAGAAACCTCAATTTCATTTTTGAAGACCTATCCATAGATACCCCACACGTAAGGGTTTGATGAAATATTTTTTTTTGTGTTTCAGTTCTATGTATGGGGAACCCCAAATATTATTGTTTTAAAAAAAAATGATATTAGAAACCTCAATATCATTTTTGAAGACCTATCCATAGATACCCCACACGTAAGGGTTTGATGAAAAAAAATTTTTGAGTTTCAGTTCTATGTATGGGGAAACCCAAATATTATTGTTTTTTTTTCTATTTTTGTGTGAAAATCTTAATGCGGTTCACTGAATACATCTACTTACCAAGTTTCAATAGCACAGCTCTTATAGTTTCGGAGAAAAGTGGCTGCGACATACTCGGACAGACAGACAGACAGACAGACAGACATGGCGAATCTATAAGGGTTCCGTTTTTTGCCATTTGGCAACGGAACCCTAAAAAATAGAGTGATGGCTTTCATGAAATCATTCAAAAGGTG
Source organism: Aporophyla nigra (assembly GCA_947507805.1). NCBI lineage: Eukaryota > Metazoa > Arthropoda > Insecta > Lepidoptera > Noctuidae > Aporophyla > Aporophyla nigra. The sequence goes on from OX382305.1 coordinate 9,054,896, forward strand.
TTCCGATCCTCTGCAGAATGTGTGCCAGTTCCCACAAAATTCTGCATTCCACTAGTTGTGCGGTAGGTGAGACTGTCCGATGATGTGTCACTGGGTCAGACTTCATACATCTACGAGTACGTACGCATGGCCACACATCAAGCTATACATTTCCAGTATTAGCTGACATCTCATTGAACGAAATAGCCTATACAATGCGAGGTCAGCTAAAACTGGAAAATAGCTTGACCTGTAGCCGTGTGTACTTATAAAGTGACGTTCGCCCCCAGAGTTAACCTAGCAGAAGTTTACTTGGATACTATCATTAGGTTTTAGTTTTCTTTCCTAACACTAGTGTATAGATTCACTGTGGTCTGATAAAAAAGGTTTATTACAATAAGTAGGTACTCACTGGTTTCGAAGCTCTTCTTGAGCCGGTTGAGGTCGGAGGCGCTGCCCGACACGCGGTACACACCTACCTCGTGGATGCCGCGCCGCTCCACCTCGCGCACGCACGCGCTTATTATAAACGGGATGTTGCGCTTCTCACGTCTGTACAGATATACAATTAAATTATTTCATGATGAGTTTAGCCTACATGATCATGGGGATGCTTATGTCGAAAATGAGGATGCTGTATTCGTAGATGACATTTAAATTTCGAACTTAAGTGTGTAAAGAATCATTTTCATGTCTAACATAAGATCAATAACCCAAATTACTATCCTTTAAAAAGCACTTTTTTCTTATTGAATGTACACACCATGTAAGTTGAGTACTACTAATATTAGGTCTTTACCTATGAAATTGCCGTTCTGCACTACTGGCCATTTCAAATCAAAATAATTTTTGTTTGTCTAAGAATTCTAATTTCAAATTTATTTTATTTTAAAAACATGGAATTCTTTTTCCAAAAGTAGTCATTTGTTTATTGATTAGTGTTACATTTTCATCGCATTTCAATCTTTTTCGTCATCATGGATACGTTAAAAATTCGAGTAATTATGGAATATGAGTACCGTCGTGGCAGCAACGCGGCACAAGCGGCACACAACATCAACGACGTTTACGGAGCTAACACTACAAACCAACGCACCACCTGTTATTGGTTTGCTCGCTTCCGTTCTGGAAATTTCGACCTGAAAAATGAACCTCGCGGTCGTCCGAAGACTTTGGTCGACAATGACGAATTAAAGGCGATTGTGGAAGCTGATGATACACAATCTACGGCTGAATTAGCAGCAGCTTTCCACGTTACCGTCAAAACAATATTGGTCCATTTGCGTCAAATTGGCAAGGTAAAAGAACTTGACAAATGGGTGCCCCACGAACTCAATGATCGCCAGCGCGAAGTACGCGTCGAGATGTACCTTAAACTGCTCAACAGACACACAAAGGAAGGAATTTTGAACCGCATTGTTACCTGCGATGAAAAATGGATTCTCTTTGATAACCGCAAGCGCTCAGCAAGTTGGCTGAATCCTGGTTCAGCACCTAAACAATGCCCTAAACGAAAACGTACCCCTAGAAAAGTGATGGTCACTGTTTGGTGGTCTAGCGCCGGTGTGATTCATCACAGCTTCTTACCAAACGGGGTGAGCAATACTGCAGATGTGTACTGTGAAGAACTGAACTCAATGATGGAGAACCTGGCACATCTCCAAGCAGCATTGGTCAATCGCTCGTCTCCGCTGCTCCTGCACGACAACGCGCGACCTCATACTGCACAGCAGACGGTCTCCAAGTTGCAAGAACTGGGGTTGGAAGCTCTCCGTCATCCGCCCTACTCACCAGACCTTGCGCCTACAGACTACTACTTTTTCCAGAATTTGGATAACTTCTTGGCGGGAAAAAAATTCAATACCCGAGAGGCAGTACAAAATGCCTTTGAAGAATTTGTTGCCTCCCGTCCAGCTGATTTTTTTAAGAAGGGCATCAATAAACTGCCACTGCGTTGGCAAAGATGCATGATTGCATGGGTGATTATTTCGATTAATACAAATAAAAAATACATGAAAATAAATCGTTTAATTTTTTTCATACAAAACGGCATTTTCATAGGTAAAGACCTATTACTATGAAAGTGTTTGCAAAATATTTAAACATAATATTATGAGCTGTTTGTGTATCTCTGTAGTTATCGGTTTTCATTATCATTTAGAGCATTATTCAGGAAAAGTTATGACTTATTTATAAGTATAATAAGTTATCTGAGAAATAGCACAGAAATGTCGATATTTTGACAGGTCACCGTTGCGGTCGTCGTGGTAATTTATAAAAAAATTAAGGAGTTAGGACTTATATAGAACTCGTTGTGAGTTATCTAGGCACCAAGTGCTGTGACTTCACAAAATAAAAATGCTATCGCTACTGAATGAATGCAGAAGAACCACGCGGGGAAGTGGAAGAGGCGCCACATTCCAACGAGGTGCCTAGTTAATATGCACAGGTCGTAACCGTGATAAGTTTTCAGAAGCTTAGTTTTAAGGACAGGTCGGCTGTGAAATATTAAAACCCAGTATCTGCATAAAACTAAATTTTACAGGAGAGCCGAAAACCGATTTCTGTAGAACTAACGTTTGCTCTAATAGGTACTAGATTTCAGACTTTGTGTAACATCGTATTTGACTAATTTCTGGGAGTTTTTGCTAGCCTAGTATGTGGAGGATGGTGTATAAGGTCGAAAAACGCAAAAACACCCGTTTAAAAAAATGTCAGATACTAGGTTTTGAAATTGAACAGTCGAAGTGTAATATAAATAGTGAATGTATGAGTATGAGTAACAAGCGTGCGGTCTCACTTGGCGACGTGCGTGATCTTGTTGCCGAAGAGCGCGCCGGGCTTGGCGGAGGGCACGCGGCGCGCCGAGCGCTCGGGCGGCAGCAGGCGCAGGCGCAGCCCCAGCGAGCCGCCGCCCACGCACACCGTGCGCGCCACGCCGCCGCCCGCGCTCTCCGCCACCCACTCGCGCGACAGCTGCGCACACGCATCTCACTTATTATATACCGTTACAGTTTAATCGTCTTATAACGACAGCCCACTTCATGTATCCAATAACTACAACACATCCATAAGAAAAAACTGTGCATACATTTGAATAGCAAAAATATTATTCATTATGATGACGCATGACGACGTAATTTGAAATTTGATATTTCGACTTATGGAAAATGGAGATGGAATGATCTAGTCCACTTGTGCGTTGGATAGGATGCTCTCTACTGTCTGATACGTATTTTTTTTTCTTAGTTCCTATTATCTTAATTAATGGTAACAACTTTTTAATCACGCCTATGACGGGTACATTGAGTGAACAACCTTTGTAAGACGACTAAAATGTCACGGTGTATACCGTCAACTATGGCATCTTTACATTTGAAGAGCTACCTATGAGTAAAACATGAATACAAATATCACAATTGCTAAAAATCTTGTACGAATAGTCGAATTTTCTTCTGTGGTATTGCTTTGAAATTAAATGGCGGATACAGATATTTAGTAATACAGATATGTATTTAAGTACTCATGGGTAAAGTTACTCATAAAAAGTAAAGATGTTGACAGATGTCAACAGTTGACTGTACTCCTCCACACCCTATTTCGGCCATTGCAGCCAATCTCAACGGAGACTAGCCATCGGCGCGGGAGATATTACACACACAAGTGTGTGCGCAGACACAGGGGCACTCGCTCTTCCCTCTCTCTCATAGGCCACATTTATCTGACGAGTCATATTAGTCGCACGCAAGGAAATAATGTTTACGAATCATTGCAATATTGGAATCAATAAGGGCGGTAAATATAGCCCATATGTATCGTTATGATACGCCCAAGTGCCACGAGACACGACCTCGCTTGAGTCACTTGAAAAATAAATCAATCTTTGAATGAAGTATTTTAAATTTTGGCGAAATTTTAAACTGTAATATAAATTATTGGAAAGTTGGTATGGTCTACAAAAAATAAATAAAAAATTGAGCCCAATTCTTTTTTACAAATGATAAGAGTAACGAAAGGATAAACAAAATCAAGGTTTGCGTACGTCTGTTTCATATTAACCAAATACAACAGCTCCGCACTTTAAAGGTATCTTAAAATTTTTAAAGATTAAACTAACCCACTAATTGTATTAGTTAGGTCAGCTAGGCTCAAAACCATCTACTTAATTATTAAAATGTAAAATAGATTCAAACGACTTCTAGCATCGAGGTCACGCAATAAACAGTACTAAATTTACCTTGATAGTACATTTCCCTCGCAGCACAGGTCTAGCCGCGTCTTCATACAACAGCAGTCGTAAGTTCTGTGAGCCCTCCAGGTCTAAAGTAAAACTCTCGTTCCACCGCGGCTGCGCGCTGCGACACACTAGTTTCGATTTGGCCTTGCGAAAGTAGTGCCCATACGAGTCTACCTCCACCACTATGTAGTAATCTGCAATGAAACAGTTTATTCGTTGATTTTATAAGGGTTCCTTCTAGTGAAAACGGTTGGATTCGGCCCTTTATTCAGGTTCAGTCTGCAAGTAACACTTCCACTTAAATGTAGGTTGGACGTAACCTGGCCATGGGCTGTAAACCTCGCTGCTTTGCTCTAGGTGGCGTATTTTCACCCTCTAATTCAGTTAAACCTTATTTGAGAAAAGTCAATGAATTGGTCATGTGCTATTTACCCATCCATGCCAACAGCGTAGCGTAATACTTTCCTATAAGGATAGAGACTACATAGCTTTTTTAAATTTAAAATATTGGTACCACAACCCATATCGTGACAACCCCATTTTTTATATATTATTATTCCACGCAATTCCAAGGTTGCCTTAGAATGTAGTTACAGTGATTGCGTACAGTGGTTGATATCGCAGAAAGCGATAAGGCCACCCGTTATTATGGTTTTAGTGTTAAATGCTTTTTTGTTGTTATGTATTTTCTGGAGTACAATAATAAATAAATAAATCGTCTAATTGCCATAAACATGTCCTGTTGTTTGCACGCTACAGGAGTTGATGGACGCTGCTGAAAGTGCTATGCTCGTAGTGAAATTTAGGGCTGACTATTTATAGATTGCTTTCGACACGCTAAGAAGAAAAAGAAGATCGTCAAATCATTGAGCAACCTGAGCTGAACTCAGAACTTTATTTCTTCAAAAAAAGTTCTGAATTGAGCTGCTTGATAACTAATAAACGCGTGCATTGAATGAACATGATCACTCAATTTGCGTGGTTCTATCCTCAAAATACTATTTCAGACAACAATCCACATGGTCATCATATGACCAAGATTATGTCTGGACTTTAAAAGAGACTATGAACTTTACGTTTGTTTAGGCCTTCTTCTCAGAGTACTCGGAGAGGAAAAGCCGACTACATCTAGTTTTTATTAAATTATTATGTGTAAGTGTTTACAAATCTACTTACATAAATAAAATAATTAACCAAGATCCATATTGTGAGCGACGCGCTTCACTGTTACTCACCGGCGGCAGTGTCGAGCGGCGCGGTCATGCCGCCCACGTGCAGCTGCAGGTCGCCCAGCAGCAGCGAGTCGTCGCGGCCGCTGCGCAGCAGGTACGAGTTCCATGATCCATATTGTGAGCGACGCGCTTCACTGTTACTCACCGGCGGCAGTGTCGAGCGGCGCGGTCATGCCGCCCACGTGCAGCTGCAGGTCGCCCAGCAGCAGCGAGTCGTCGCGGCCGCTGCGCAGCAGGTACGAGTTCCATGATCCATATTGTGAGCGACGCGCTTCACTGTTACTCACCGGCGGCAGTGTCGAGCGGCGCGGTCATGCCGCCCACGTGCAGCTGCAGGTCGCCCAGCAGCAGCGAGTCGTCGCGGCCGCTGCGCAGCAGGTACGAGTTCCATGATCCATATTGTGAGCGACGCGCTTCACTGTTACTCACCGGCGGCAGTGTCGAGCGGCGCGGTCATGCCGCCCACGTGCAGCTGCAGGTCGCCCAGCAGCAGCGAGTCGTCGCGGCCGCTGCGCAGCAGGTACGAGTTCCATGATCCATATTGTGAGCGACGCGCTTCACTGTTACTCACCGGCGGCAGTGTCGAGCGGCGCGGTCATGCCGCCCACGTGCAGCTGCAGGTCGCCCAGCAGCAGCGAGTCGTCGCGGCCGCTGCGCAGCAGGTACGAGTTCCATGATCCATATTGTGAGCGACGCGCTTCACTGTTACTCACCGGCGGCAGTGTCGAGCGGCGCGGTCATGCCGCCCACGTGCAGCTGCAGGTCGCCCAGCAGCAGCGAGTCGTCGCGGCCGCTGCGCAGCAGGTACGAGTTCCATGATCCATATTGTGAGCGACGCGCTTCACTGTTACTCACCGGCGGCAGTGTCGAGCGGCGCGGTCATGCCGCCCACGTGCAGCTGCAGGTCGCCCAGCAGCAGCGAGTCGTCGCGGCCGCTGCGCAGCAGGTACGAGTTCCATGATCCATATTGTGAGCGACGCGCTTCACTGTTACTCACCGGCGGCAGTGTCGAGCGGCGCGGTCATGCCGCCCACGTGCAGCTGCAGGTCGCCCAGCAGCAGCGAGTCGTCGCGGCCGCTGCGCAGCAGGTACGAGTTCCATGATCCATATTGTGAGCGACGCGCTTCACTGTTACTCACCGGCGGCAGTGTCGAGCGGCGCGGTCATGCCGCCCACGTGCAGCTGCAGGTCGCCCAGCAGCAGCGAGTCGTCGCGGCCGCTGCGCAGCAGGTACGAGTTCCATGATCCATATTGTGAGCGACGCGCTTCACTGTTACTCACCGGCGGCAGTGTCGAGCGGCGCGGTCATGCCGCCCACGTGCAGCTGCAGGTCGCCCAGCAGCAGCGAGTCGTCGCGGCCGCTGCGCAGCAGGTACGAGTTCCATGATCCATATTGTGAGCGACGCGCTTCACTGTTACTCACCGGCGGCAGTGTCGAGCGGCGCGGTCATGCCGCCCACGTGCAGCTGCAGGTCGCCCAGCAGCAGCGAGTCGTCGCGGCCGCTGCGCAGCAGGTACGAGTTCCATGATCCATATTGTGAGCGACGCGCTTCACTGTTACTCACCGGCGGCAGTGTCGAGCGGCGCGGTCATGCCGCCCACGTGCAGCTGCAGGTCGCCCAGCAGCAGCGAGTCGTCGCGGCCGCTGCGCAGCAGGTACGAGTTCCATGATCCATATTGTGAGCGACGCGCTTCACTGTTACTCACCGGCGGCAGTGTCGAGCGGCGCGGTCATGCCGCCCACGTGCAGCTGCAGGTCGCCCAGCAGCAGCGAGTCGTCGCGGCCGCTGCGCAGCAGGTACGAGTTCCATGATCCATATTGTGAGCGACGCGCTTCACTGTTACTCACCGGCGGCAGTGTCGAGCGGCGCGGTCATGCCGCCCACGTGCAGCTGCAGGTCGCCCAGCAGCAGCGAGTCGTCGCGGCCGCTGCGCAGCAGGTACGAGTTCCATGATCCATATTGTGAGCGACGCGCTTCACTGTTACTCACCGGCGGCAGTGTCGAGCGGCGCGGTCATGCCGCCCACGTGCAGCTGCAGGTCGCCCAGCAGCAGCGAGTCGTCGCGGCCGCTGCGCAGCAGGTACGAGTTCCATGATCCATATTGTGAGCGACGCGCTTCACTGTTACTCACCGGCGGCAGTGTCGAGCGGCGCGGTCATGCCGCCCACGTGCAGCTGCAGGTCGCCCAGCAGCAGCGAGTCGTCGCGGCCGCTGCGCAGCAGGTACGAGTTCCATGATCCATATTGTGAGCGACGCGCTTCACTGTTACTCACCGGCGGCAGTGTCGAGCGGCGCGGTCATGCCGCCCACGTGCAGCTGCAGGTCGCCCAGCAGCAGCGAGTCGTCGCGGCCGCTGCGCAGCAGGTACGAGTTCCATGATCCATATTGTGAGCGACGCGCTTCACTGTTACTCACCGGCGGCAGTGTCGAGCGGCGCGGTCATGCCGCCCACGTGCAGCTGCAGGTCGCCCAGCAGCAGCGAGTCGTCGCGGCCGCTGCGCAGCAGGTACGAGTTCCATGATCCATATTGTGAGCGACGCGCTTCACTGTTACTCACCGGCGGCAGTGTCGAGCGGCGCGGTCATGCCGCCCACGTGCAGCTGCAGGTCGCCCAGCAGCAGCGAGTCGTCGCGGCCGCTGCGCAGCAGGTACGAGTTCCATGATCCATATTGTGAGCGACGCGCTTCACTGTTACTCACCGGCGGCAGTGTCGAGCGGCGCGGTCATGCCGCCCACGTGCAGCTGCAGGTCGCCCAGCAGCAGCGAGTCGTCGCGGCCGCTGCGCAGCAGGTACGAGTTCCATGATCCATATTGTGAGCGACGCGCTTCACTGTTACTCACCGGCGGCAGTGTCGAGCGGCGCGGTCATGCCGCCCACGTGCAGCTGCAGGTCGCCCAGCAGCAGCGAGTCGTCGCGGCCGCTGCGCAGCAGGTACGAGTTCCATGATCCATATTGTGAGCGACGCGCTTCACTGTTACTCACCGGCGGCAGTGTCGAGCGGCGCGGTCATGCCGCCCACGTGCAGCTGCAGGTCGCCCAGCAGCAGCGAGTCGTCGCGGCCGCTGCGCAGCAGGTACGAGTTCCATGATCCATATTGTGAGCGACGCGCTTCACTGTTACTCACCGGCGGCAGTGTCGAGCGGCGCGGTCATGCCGCCCACGTGCAGCTGCAGGTCGCCCAGCAGCAGCGAGTCGTCGCGGCCGCTGCGCAGCAGGTACGAGTTCCATGATCCATATTGTGAGCGACGCGCTTCACTGTTACTCACCGGCGGCAGTGTCGAGCGGCGCGGTCATGCCGCCCACGTGCAGCTGCAGGTCGCCCAGCAGCAGCGAGTCGTCGCGGCCGCTGCGCAGCAGGTACGAGTTCCATGATCCATATTGTGAGCGACGCGCTTCACTGTTACTCACCGGCGGCAGTGTCGAGCGGCGCGGTCATGCCGCCCACGTGCAGCTGCAGGTCGCCCAGCAGCAGCGAGTCGTCGCGGCCGCTGCGCAGCAGGTACGAGTTCCATGATCCATATTGTGAGCGACGCGCTTCACTGTTACTCACCGGCGGCAGTGTCGAGCGGCGCGGTCATGCCGCCCACGTGCAGCTGCAGGTCGCCCAGCAGCAGCGAGTCGTCGCGGCCGCTGCGCAGCAGGTACGAGCCCATGTCCGTCTGCAGGTAGCTGCGGCACGCCGTCACCCACGCCTGCAGCTCCAGCATCGAGATCGAACTCGAACCCGCTGGAGGCGCCGATGATGCCTGCCAAGTTTTGCCAAGAATATCTTCAAGTAATTTGTAACTTTAAAAACATTAAGAAGAAAATTAACTTTCTCGAATGAGAGTGTTCAACATTGAATTGGTAACTGGGTGAGTAATATCAAGATCTTCTATTTGGTCATACATATAATATACACATTTTTTTGGCTACACTTTTTCGTAAACGATAAGAATCTGAGAGATAATTTTATACAAAGTGTGATCATTGTTTTGTTTTAACAGACGAATACTGGATAGTGTCTATGATAGTAATGCTAAATCAGGCTCACAGCATCTTAAATATATTCAGCAACAGAACACTAACCTGCAATGCATGTATAGAGTCGATCCACTGCGTGCGCTCATACTCCGAGCTCAGGAAGAAGATGTGTTGCCTCTGCAGCGCAGTGGAGGAGCCAGGCGCGCGCGCTCCCACGCGGAACACGAGGTTGGGTGACGCGAGAACTAACTGTGCCTCGAGCTCCGCCAGTTTCTTGCGTTGCTTCTCTGCTGCGCCACGACCGCCAATACGCATTTTCTGTAGGGAATAGAATACAATAACAGTTAAAATTTACTCATTAATACATTCAGGAAAAATTTATAAACTTAGCCATAACACACATAAGAATTTAGGTGGGTTGGGCAGCGTTTAGGAAGCTTCGTCGAGTCTTCTCGTCGCGTATTCCGCAGAGCCTAAAGACCTACGGAACCGAAACGTAGACACTCACGGTACGGCTGGTCCATAAATTCAAAGTTGCTCAGCGAGCTATGGAACGAGCTATGCTTGGAGTATCACTGAGGGACAGAATCCGGAATGAGGTGATCCGGCAGAGAACCAAAGTTATCGACATAGCTCAAATAATTAGCAAGCTGAAGTGGCAATGGGCCGGCCACATTGCCCGTAGAACCGATGACTGTTGGGGTAGACGTGTTCTTGAGTGGAGACCGCGAATCGGCAAACGTAAGGTAGGACGCCCTCAGGCTAGGTGGAGCGACGGTTGGCTGGTAGCAGCTGGATGAGAGTTGCCGAGAATCGGGCTGAATGGCGTGCAATTGGAGAGGCCTATCTCCAGCAGTGGACTGCTATAGGCTGATGATGTATAAACTCTGTATTTATTGCATATCGACCAACTGAACTCTTTGGGAGGGCGAAGGAATGATGAATATAAAACCAACTACTGCTAAGAGACCAACTGTGGAATAGCTTGGCTAACCCTAAGAAGAAGAAGAAGTTAGTTTATGCGTAGCATTTGCAGTTGATTTTTGTTAAAACCGTATTGGTTCTCAGAGAGAATATTATTATATTTTTCTAAATAATGCCTTAGCGGAGACTCGACGATTAGTTCTATAAATTTTGACAGTGACGGAATTAATCAAAGTCAGTCGGATTTGAGTAGATCACCTTATCGTCGGGCGCGGCGCGCTCCTCGGCCAGGATGTGGTCGCGCACGGTGGAGGCCTGCGACTTGAGCGCCACGATGTTGGCGGGGGACGTCTCGCGCGCGTCACCCGCGCCCGCGCTCTCCTCCTCTACTACCACGATGTCCGGCAGAGGGATGAACCATTTCAACTCGAACGTAAACTTGTCTCGCCCAGACGCCTGTGCCGATATTTAAAATATGTTATAATAATTTAAAAAACTTTAATTTAATAAAAATACACGGAGTAGTTCACAAATGGAGTGTTAACCGCGGTGGCAGATGCCATCCGAACGTTCGAAGCGTTGGATTACAAATACGAATATAATCAATACACGCGTCGGCTGGCACTTCATCTGATAACTACTCTGTGTAAAAAATAAAAATCTTGTATTACCGTAGTTACCTTATACTTGGCACAGGCAATGACGTCGTTGAAGAGGAAAAGATGCCTCAGTTTTCTGTGTCCATCTGATAGTTCTACGATAAATGAATTCTTAACGAGTCTTCTTTGAGCGCGGTCAGCATTCTACGGAGATGTAAAGAATCATTGACATACGAACTTTGCTTCATATAATTATTCAAATGCTTTTTGAATAATTATATGAACCAAAGTTATATGAGCTTTGAAATTAAATAATATAAATTTGAATACTTATATGAACTTTGATTCATATAATTATTCTTTTTTTTATAATTATTCAAATTTAATTATACTTACAGGAAACATCGATTTTGTTTGTATAATATTGAACTCGTCTAGGAAATGCTGTGTCATGTTCAGTGCTTCCGTCAACATAGCGTGGTCGGGATGGCTAGCTGGAGTATATTTTATAAGATCCTGAAAAAATTATGATGTTAATTTTCCAATGAAACATTTGTTATTAGTTAAACATGGCATTTATCACCCTATAAGACCTTGGGAACCTTAACCAAAAGTTTAAAGAATAATTTGTGATACAGTTTTTTTTTTCAATTGTAATTTCACTGACATGGAGGACTAGAGCGTTCTTCTGGACCCTGGCAACGGGTTTGTGCAGCAGGTCGTCGAGCGACATGGGCTGTCCGTGGCACGCGATCTGCCGCGTGAGGTGCGCGAAGCTTTGCGACGTGGAACAGCGGCGTCGCACCGCGTCTGTCGCGCGCCCATAGTTGTGGAGGAAAGCGCCGTAGATGTTTATGTTCTCAGCCTAAAACACAACAAACAAAAAAACACTTACTTTTATCGTGCGCATTATAGATTATTATGTTTAAGTATAATTACAGTACTCGGGGGTAATTCAACACGTCGACCTTTAGAAAGAGCTCGTCACATATGCATGATTACATGACAGACGACGCTGAACAAAACAAGGGTCTACTGTCTAAGGATGAAATCCGTAGGTTCAGCCGAAGTTACGGGCGTTTTAACTCCGGGCGTTTTATCACCCACGGATACATTATTTAACGGTATTTAATAATTAAGGGCTTCAAAAACAGTAACTACCCAGAACTTAACTGTAGGTTATTTTTATCTAGAGTAGGTGATATTGACTTGGGGGGACAACATAATGTGCTCCTTACCATTTTCTTGAAATGTATCCCTACAGATAGAGGCTCTTCCCAACTAGCGACAGCTGCTTTCAATCCCTCGAGGAAGTTCTTATGCAACTCGTGTAGTTCAGATATTTTGTAGAAAATTGTATTAAATTCTTCTTCAGTTATAACCGGCTGCGATGTCGACAGCGTGGCTTTTATTGCGTTCATATACTGTAAGGACAATACATATTATTTTTAGTAACGAGAAACCTTCGAGACAAGTAGTTTGAGGTCCCTACGTACACGAACATACAAAAATGTTGTGACCAAAAGATACCACTATGCTTGAAAACCAAGCTTTATGAATAATTTGTTCTGGCTACCATGACATTCGGGGCCGAAACTATGGATGTTCATTATAAACACCGTGTACACACGGCCACACATCAAGCTATACATTTCCAGTATAAGCTGAAATCTCATTGTACGAAAAGTCTATACAATGCGGCGTCAGCTAAAACTGGAAATGTATAGCTTGACCTGTAGCAGTGTATACAAAATCAAGGTTGCAAAGATCAATGGACCGCGCCATATCGCTATCATTGAAATAACGCGGGTCCATTCGTCAGAAATCCAAGGTAGGATTGAAGTGCAAGATGTCAGAATACGTGCAATATGTCGGAATACGGGTAGCGGTTCCGAAATGGAGTTGGACAGGACACTTGACTAGACATGGTCATGGCAGAAGGAAGTAGCTCTTACTGAATGGTTGCCTAGAACTAGGAGTGTTGGCAGACCAAGAGCCAGATAGTATTCAGAAGATAGTGGGTAAGACCTGGTTGAAACTTGGACATACCAAGAAAGCATGGCAGAAAAGGGAGGAGGTCTATACTCAGCAATAGATGGAACAAGGCTACTGAAGAAGAAATAAAAATAGAGGAAACTGCAATTCAAGGCATAACAGAACTAATGTAGATATACTTTGTTAGAAACGATGTGTTTTGAATATGTTCAATCTTTGTATTTCATCCTGTTCTATGTTGTATGGACATAGATGTATTTATTTCTTACTGGCTTGTATTTAATAAAAACTGAAGGAGTGCAAACCATTTCCTAAAGTTATACAGGAAAACTTTTTAACCAGTGCGCAATTTTTTTTTGGTGGTTCAGTATCAGTAATAGAACACATTTCAATTATGTTTTCTATACTTTTTTTTTAATTTTTATCTGACCTTAAATCAGTAAACTGTGGACACCCTACATATTTCGTAATATGATATTGACAATAGTAATAGTTCAGTAACCGCGCGCCAGCGTAGGTACTTTGAACTTCTTAGAATTTTGACCGATCGAACAGCTGGTAGAGGTCAGTAACCGCGCGCCGGCGTAGGTACTTCGAACTTCTTAGAATTTTGACCGATTGCACAGCTGGTCGGTCGTTCACCTTCGCCGCCGCGCCGGCGCCGCGCGCGAGTTACCATAAAAACCAGTTTCAAAATAAACATCTTTCGTTAACGATAACTTAATTTTTTTGTACTAAGATATATCAAAATAAAAATTGCATGGTTATTATAACTCGTTTAAGTTTAATTTGTTAAAATTTGCGCACTGGATAAAAACTTATCCTGTATACTTTTAGGGTTCCTTTGCCAAAAAGCAATGAAAAGGGAAAATATGGGTACTTAAAATGTCTTAGAAGTTTTTTTTTCTACTTTACAAAATGTAGTATATCACTGGATAGATGATTCATTGGTTTACTGTTATCAGATTAGGACAAAATCATTACAATACAATCAAAGATAGTAAAACAATTTCAAATGATAGTACCTTCTCCATAACGTAAAGACATTCAACATAAACGGTTTCACTCTCAATGATACTCGTAATTATACAACGGTGCATGGTCAGACGCTCCGCTTCCGCATTGTTGCTACTCGACTCCTGAAAATAATTAAATACATTATTCAAATCCAAAAATACCTAAATAATAATTAAAAAGCGTAATCAAGTAAGTTGTATAACTACTTTCGCAACAGTACACAATAGCCATTTAAACTTTTGTTTGGAGTAACATTCAACTTAAAAAGGTAAACATTAAAACGATTACCACCAGTACCAGTTCATTTTCAATCATTCCTTTGGATTTGTCCATGGCATACGAATCATGGAAATTATATTCGTTTCCAGTTTTGTGTTTCTTTTAAGTGCCATTTACTGCTATGATTCAGAAAGTAAGTCAAATGCTTTATGGTAATAATGTTATTAAAAGGATTGATTAACCTTAATGAATCTCGTTTACTTCTAGGTTCTGAATCTAATCGAATTGAAGTGAGTCCATTTTACGATACTATTATCTATAGTGATATCGCTGATATAATAAATGACTTTGGAAACAACGGTGTAAGTATTAATATATCTATCACTATTTTGCGGTAACAATATTGAGCTACGCTTTTTAAATGCAATTGTAATGTTTACAGGTTTCACCGTTCGATATGTTTGGGAGCATATCCAACAGCGAAAGTCAAAGTGATGAAGCCATTGAAAATTTGCTCTCTGAATATCAGCATTACTTGGAAAAGGCCCACAAACAGAGAAAGAATCACATAGACAAATCTAAAACAAAAAACAAAGTACCACTCCTACCACGCCACGATCAATATACAAAGGCCAAAACTGGTGTAGGTTTGAAACGTGACGAATACGTATATGCTAACGGCTTTTACAATCCAGGTTCATATAAATTCCCTCCAACATCGTACGGTAGTCCTTTAGACGTATTCATACCCGTTAATACGAAAGGAAAATATATGAATAAACTAGACACGTCATCGCTTCCAAAAGGACATCGTGAGGAAATTCTACCATTTGAAAACTTTATGTTCAATGAAAAAAAAACAATGGATGGATTATCTCCTGTTATGCATAAATCGTCTTTCGAGCCGCTGAAATCATCGTGCTATTGTAAAAACAATCACATTCCTTGCGATTGCGGCTGCAAGCAGTGCTTAGTACGTTTTGAGCCAATGTTGCACAACCCTATGGACCAAATACGTACCATGGATGATCAGAAAAAGAACGTATTGCAACATTCTACTGCATTTGAAAATACTAAAAAAAAATCAGAACACTTAATTGATGATAATATGAAAGAAATGTTTCCTGATAATACGTTAAACATCCGCATTAAAATTGATCTTGAAATACCAAAACCGCAAGATATAATGGGAAAATATTATAAAGTTCACAATCGCGACAGAATGTTTGAACAAGATGACGCAGTATCTAAAGAGCTAACAACAGGGACGAATTTACCATTTCCATATTTCAATTTCCCTGTTCCCATGGAACTTTTTGGATACAAAAAGGCCGCAAAGTACAGTAAAGATGATTCGACCCCATTACACAAAATAACAATCCATAAAAAAAAGAAATCGCGTACCAACAATAATAATAATAAGAAACATCGAAAAAAAGTTATAACTTTCCACAATATAAAGGTGGAGCAGCAACCATTGTTACAGAATCACTTTAGTGATAACATCAGCAATACATTTAAGAACGAAATTAACAATAATGTAACTAATTATACGAACCTCCAACCTTCAAATATGCTACAATTTGAAATTAACGCCATGATTAATAAAACAGACGATATTTTAAACGAAACTCAGACCGAAGAAAGTATCTACTTGATGGTCAATATTACAAATAATCCTTATAATGGAACAGAAGATACACACAAAATTGAAAATAGCATCGAAACTGATTTACCGAGAAAGATCACCAACGTGACCACTACTATTCGTAAAAAACGCGATGTATCGAATGTTAATGTAAGCGCTAGTAAGAGTCTTTCGGCGTCAAAAGCTTTACAGTCAGGAATAACCAATATAACTAAAGAAAGAAATTTCGGGAAAAAAACTGACAAAAACCTATTAAGTGATGTAGAGTTGTTGTATTGGCCAAATGTAACTAGAAACAAAGGAGATGTTAAATCTAAAAATATCACAACTATGATACTGGAAAATGAACACAAGAAGACAAAGTTAAACATGACTAAAGATTCAATTCGTCAGAATCATACCAGGGCACTAGAGCAGGCTATATTTGGTGACGTTGATTGGGACGACGTCGAAATGGTTGCACCAGCTTTCATGTCTTTTGTGGGCAAATACATTCGTGGAGTTTTAACATTTTGCTCTCAGAAAGTTTGCCATTCGATGAACTGTGCAAATAAGACATGCCTGCATAGAGTATGTGTTCCCTTAGATAGATTGAATAACAGAGGACATTGTGCCGGGACCAACAGTACAGGTATTAAATCTTGCAATTGATTTGATGACATTTTCTGAGACCTAATATTTTCAGGTAGATATATCTATATTGATTATTTGCCTGTTTGTTTCAGATAGCGTAGCATCGATGGAGTCAATAATGGATTTGCCTTCTAATGTCGCATTTGAAATAGTTGATATCTTGCAAAACAAAATGTTGGGGAAAATATATGGAAAAGCAACGTTTTGCATTAATGCCAAATGTATCACGCTCGTTGCATCTAAAAAGAACTTTGCGAAATCACGATGTTCTATCAAAGAGTTAAACACAGCAGGGCATTGTTCGAATGTTAAGGTCGTAAAAGTTATGTAAGTTCTTATGTTTAAAAAATAAATCGATTTGAAGAATCGTTTGTTTAGAAAATCCACCCGTTTTCCCATAGTTTAGTGCTTTGATAAGTAAGAAGCAGGATGTTAGACGACTTTTATTCGTTTGGATTAATAGAAGGATGTTGGACGACTCTTATTCGTTCGCATACATTTCAACAAAATGGTGCCAAGTTTGATTTTACAATTGAATATTTTGTTTTTGGTTACGATGCAGACAGTATTATTAATATTAAATTCGGCTGTTACTTTTCCGGTAAATATTAATATTTTCTTATCTCGAGAATGTTTTGTGTGTGCAGTTTTTATATTTTTGATGCGTTAGAACAATAAAGTATAGTCATATTCAATTAAGAATTTAAAACTGGCATAATTATAACAATGGATTTGCGGTTAATATAATGCAATTGAATTATAATAAGCTAATGTGAACTCATTATGTGACATCGCGGCAGGCCGACACGAAGATGGCGCGACGAGCTTGACTCCTACTGAAAGGACTGGCCAACACTAGCAAAAGACAGAAATGTGTGGAAAAGGGAGAGGGAGGCCTTTGCCCTGCAGTGGGACAATATAGGCTAGTTAGATTAGATTAGATTAATGTTAACTCCCCGCAAACCTGTTCCTATAGTCACCATTGCTGTGGAGCCATCGGCATAGAATATTGGGTATAGAAAGTGGTATTATATGATCTAATTTGCAACAAAAATATCTATTGCTGAGAATAAACATTAGGTATTTTCTATTTGTATGACAACTATTCCTATATTTAATTTTTTTCTATGTAATAGATTGATGAAGAAACGTATTTAAATCCTTGGAGAACAAGAAACAAGTTAAAGCCGAAAATTGTGGAATTTGATTCCAATGGAGACGTAAAATTAAAGGACATTTCGAAAGATCACATCTTAACACCTTCACCTTCACGGGAACATGTGAACATGGTGCATACGAATAGTGTTATAAACATAGACAATCTTATCAAGGAAATTAACAGTTTGGTAGCAAAGAAAAAAAAGAACACCCGACTAAAAGTTTTAACCCTTTGCAATAAAACCGGAACAATATGTAGATTTTTGACATGCCCAAATATTAAAGTAAATTGTATTCTATGTGAAGTTAACCTGCGTGAGCATAGTGATGAAAACACTACGCATTGTGAAACACACGACACAGCCTATCTGTCGAAGTAGTGAATTTGTTTTGAATGGAAAACAGATTCGGTAGTTTATAAACATATTAATGATGATGTTATTTAATTTTATTTACATTTTAAACCCTTACTTAAAATATGGTGAAGTTTGAAGGCTTTAAGTATGGTCGTTCCTCACTCATTAAGTAAACATTCCCTACAGGGTCTTATCTCGAAGATAATAAAGTACTTACTTGAAGTTAGTATAAAAAGGAGAGACGGGACTGTTTAAACATTTATTCCCGTTAAGAATATCCATACTAACTGTCGCCATGCTAGTTTCTAAAACCTTTGTCGTATTTTTTTTCTTGTGTTTCGTGCATCATTGCATAAGCAAACCAGCCACAGGAAGTAAGTATATTTCAATAACCTTTATTTATTTAATCTTTTTTTTTTGTAGCCCATAATAAAACACGGCATTCTTTTTTGTAGTAATAATACAGGATGGCTCGGACATCGATGGTCAAACTGAAACCCTTAATTCAGCACATCATTTTAAACCCCTAGCGTAGAATTCTTTATGAGGTTATCAACAAAAAAATCTACTGTATCATGGAAAAGTGGAATAACTACGCGGTTAAAATGTATAGAATAATACATTTTTTTTTTAAATATTCTACGTAAAATTTCAATGCAGTCTTGAATCATATGCCGAATTCATGGTTTCACTTTGAGTCGAAATTCCAGTCGCCCTGTATCATCATCATCATTTCAGCCAGAAGTCCACTGCTGGACATATGCCTCCCCTAATTTGGGGGGGTTTGCCATAATCGACTATTTCGACTGGCCTGTTAGTCTAGTGGTTAGTGACTGCTAAGACTGATGTCGTGGGTTAGATTCCCACCCAGGACAAATGTTTGTGTGATGAGCACAATCATTTGTTCTGTGTCTGGGTGGAATTTTATCTATAATATTGTATGTATTTAGAAATATATTTATCAGTTGTCTGGTTACCATAGTACAGACTCTGCCTAGTTTGGGATCAGATAACAGTGTGTTGGTTGTCCAAAGATATTATTATTATTATTATAATCGCCACGCTTAGCAGGCGGGTTGGCGATCGCAGTATGGTGGTAAAATGCATAGAGAACACTGCTGCCCATTCTCTAGCAAGTCCCTTAGTCTCCTCTTACGACACCCGCGGAAAGAAATGGGATTGTGCTATTCTTTACGTCCGGCATCACACGGAACCCCTGGTCGCCCTGTATATTAGTAAAGAATGGGCAACTAGCTTCATCTTTCTGACTCACCGCCCCTTGATAATTCATAAGTGCCTGTAATTGGTTTATTTGAAATAAATGCATTGAGTTTGAGTTTGAATCGTTACTGTTTAAAAATGCCACTTCATGCTTATGTACTGACCATGTTGCTTGCAGATGAGGTAACAGAGGGCCGCGGGATCGGAACCTATATATGGGGATGGATAACATATCCTTTCTCTTGGTGGAGTTCTGGGGAAACCGAACAACCTGTTGCTGGACCACTTATAGCATCCACGCCGACCATCCCTGACGAAATTGTAGACATTAGGAGTCACAATGTTACAATTTGGTGTAACGATCAAACTTGCAACACAATGAAATGCGATAAGACCCAATGTAGGAATATTACCTGTAATATTTACGATACAGATTTTAGAGGAGAATGCAGAGAATATAATACCATAACTGAATCTGATGAACTCACAGGGCAAAAGCCAACAGAGGCGACACCAAAAGATATAATTCCGAGTAAACCTACAGAAACATATAATGTTACTTCTTTGACTAATAGTACTCAAAAATATGACACTAACTCGGCGGTTGAAGAGCATCCTCTAAAATTAGAAAAAGTTCTTTCGTCAACTGTAAACCAACTAAATCCGGTAAAACATTCAGAAAGCAAAGAAGATCCGACTGTTAATAAAACCCAGGTGAGCATTTTATGGTGGTTGTATTCTGTTAGAAAATTTGTAATGATTGACTTGAAATTTATTTGCAAATTTTACCTAAAATCTTGCATATTTGGGAATTTTTTCTAGAATTTAAACTAATATTCTTATTACAAAAATGTACATATGGAATACTCAAGTACATTTTCTTATTAATTTATTTCTTTTTTTTCTTTCTTTTTTTTTCTTATTTGATACCTGTTAATACCTGCTGATACTAAAATAATGACCAATTATAAAAAATACTATGAGTGATACAGAAGGCACAATCTTACAATTGGGAGAAAGGTATTGTATTATTATTTACATTTCCAAGATTTTTTTTTTTTAAATGAAAGAAAGCTGTTTTGTTGTCTTGATGTTGTATATATTTGCACTTTTTGGCCATATTTCGACAATTTAATATTCCACATTATCGTCATGTCGTCAACATTCGGTTTATTAGTCTAGTTTCTAGTTTAGGTTGTAAATTTATATTTTAAAACATCTGTTTTCTAGTTACGGGAGCAATGTCGTTTGTGTTTATGTTTTTGCTCCACAAAACTTCCACCCCCCATTTTAGGGAAGTGGGGGGTTAGAAAGAAACAAAACGTAGCCTATATCACTCTCCATCTCCTCAACTATCTCCACTTAAAAATCACGTCAATTCGTCGCTCCGTTTTGCCGTGAAAGACGGACAAACAGACAAACACATTTTCCCATTTATAATATTAGTATGGATTATAAATGCGAAAGTAACTCTGTCTGTTATACTTTCACGACTAAACTACTGCACCTATTTTGATGAAATTTGGTTCGGGGTAAGTTTGAACCCTAAGAAAGGACGTAGGCTACTATTTTTTTTTATTCCGTGACTTTGTCTGCGTCCGCGATAACCGGCATATTAGTGGACGAAGTCGGGGGCAAAAGCTAGTAATATAGTAAGCTGCTGTTTGTTTGAACGCGCTTATCTCAGAAAACTCCAGTCGGATTAAAAAAAAAATTGCAATTTATAGTCCAATTCTTGAAGAAGGTTATTCAACATCACGCTAGAGCCAACATGGTGACTGACTGTATGGTTGATAAATACATACATTGTCTGCCCCATTTTTCAATATATCTGGAATAAAATGACTTTATAGGCGTTGTAGAGATATAATATAGTATAAGTTATATTGTATTGAAACAACATTCGTAGTTGTCTTGTACCTAACCCGCAGTATACCGAACTCCGGAACGTAGATCTACGCGAGACACTGGATGTTTTATTGTGCCTATGACTGCGGCATTCCAGAGGTATATGTGTATTTTAAAATTTTTATTTTTATTTTTTTGCAGGTCTAAACAAACCAAGAACTGACCGGAAGTATATATTGATACAACATAAATAGTTATTAAAAATATTTTTATCCACTTCTTTGGATTGCACTATGTTATTTGCAAAACAATGAATAACTTCCCAGTAACTTCCTAGTATAAAGAAAATAGACTTGGTCGTCGAATCGTTTAACAAAACAAAAAAGGAATGTCTACTATTATCACAACCAACGGGCAGGCGAAGTATGTGTAAATTCTACGAGGTTTTCTTATCATCTGTGTCATTACTAGATAAGAGAAATAAGCTTAGTTAAGTAATTCTTATATTCTGTTTGTTTAACTTGAGCGTTAGAGCATGAAGATAATAATATCATTAAGACATACCGACCTATGCAGATTAATTCACCTATATTATAATTATTATAACACTTATTAATTGTTGCATTTAAAACATAATTTTTTGCAATATTTTTTGTGTAACAAGTCTTGTTTGTAACCACAACGTATGGCATAGAGTACTAATCTCAACGTAATTCGTGTTTCTTTTTATTAAATTAAGATAATTTTCCGTTTTTTTTTTATTTTCTCCTACCTTGTTAGAATTCTAATTTACAAAATTATGACAATGATTCAGATACAGTTGTATGTAGAGTCAGGGATTCAATTTGCCGTGATATAGTCATTTCATACAAATATCAAGAATGACAATTATGATTTGAATACCTACGGACTATTTAAGTTGATTTCCTTAACAATTAATTTTCCTGAATCGACAACATCCTACTAATATTATATAAACGTGAAAGTGTGTATGTTTAGATGTTTGTTAATCAATCACAAAAACGCTAGTATTTGGATGAAATTTGGCATACAGATATTATAACTGGATTAACACATAAGATTTTTTTTATCCCGGTAGTACGTTCCCGTGGGATAATTTTCGACTTCAACGCGGGCAAAACCGCTGACAAAACCAAGTGGTATAATATAATAGGGAAAACTAGACTAGTTGTATACATGTTGGTCCACAAACAACTAAAGACACACACGCACGGACAAGCCATGCGCATCGTGCTTTAAAACAGTTTCACCAAACAAAAGTAATGCCGACTGCTTTTAACTTTCTTCATTTAGCTGCAGAACTTGGTAGCCTAAGCTAGTCTATAGTTTACCTGGCCGGTGGAATGTACATGAATGAGTAGTGGACTATATTATAAACAAGCGACCTGCCCATGCTTCACACGGGTCCAATGTAATGTACTAATGTGGCGACATGTCAAAACAAATAGTTTTCTCTGCTATAGTTAAGTTAAAAAGTTTTATATTATCCCATAATACTTCCGGAATAAATGCTCTAACTGCATTAAAATGAATAGGACTAGTTGACAGTAATAAAAATACTAACAAACAAGTTTTTTTTTTGGATTATAAATAGAGGACAGACGTAGGAAAATACGAATATGAACGAACCTACTGCCAGTCGTCTGACACTTTCAGTGCCCAGCACTCGGCTCCCGGGTAGAACGATAGTTCGTTCGCATGCCCACAACTCGTCTCCGAGTCCTACGTTTAAGTAGTTATGTCTTGCGACCATGCCCAGCACCCGCCTAGCGGGTGCAAATCACAAAAATAAGCTAGGTGTGATTAGTGTGTACTTTTGAATAAGTCTTTTTTCAACTGGGCACTGAAAGTGTTTACTCGTGCAGCTTGTGGGTTGGGTATACGCCGAAGGCTTATAGCGTTCTGCGAGTGCAGTATAATAATGCGCTCCGGATATTGTTGGGGCTGCTTCGGTTTTGCAGTGCATCGGGCGAGCATGTTTGTAGATGACTTTCATGCCATTGTGCGTAAACGGTGTGTATAGACGTTGCGGCGATTCAGGGGTAGCCCAAATAGTATTTTATCTACACTGGCGGACAATGTTGATGGACCACTTATCAGTTTCTGGGCTGGCAGGCATATGCGTGCACATGTTCATGTAGTCAATTAATGTGTATTTATTGTATTTTTAAGTTGAGTTTACTAACATAGGCTAAGTTCTGATAACCTAACACTATATGTATCCCTGGTGTGAAATTAAAATTTTGAATCTGAAAATAGTTGTCTTGAAAAGAACC
The DNA here is from genome assembly GCA_947507805.1 of Aporophyla nigra. Lineage (NCBI taxonomy): Eukaryota > Metazoa > Arthropoda > Insecta > Lepidoptera > Noctuidae > Aporophyla > Aporophyla nigra. The sequence continues at coordinate 9,078,225 of OX382305.1, forward strand.
ACAAATTGTTAGTGTTTCCCTATAGGATAATGTGGCTCACATATTCTGTCTAATAAATGAGTTGTATTCAGTCTTATTTTCAGGTAACTACTTTAACAATTAAGGAATCGAAATTGTCTAACATAAGACTGTCAAACCAGAAATAATTGACTGGCCTGTTAGTCTAGTGGTTAGTGACCCTGACTGCTAAGACTGAGGTCGTGGGTTCGATTCCCACCCATGACAAATCTTTTTGTGATGAGCACGACCATTTGTTCTGTATCTGGGTGTAATTTATCTATAATATGTATGTATTTAGTAATATATAAGTATGTTTATCAGTTGTCTGGTTACCATAGTACAGGCTCTGCTTAGTTTGGGATCAGATAACGGTGTGTTGGCTGTCCTAAGATATAAAAATTAATGTCCACTTTGAATATTATTTCTTACCCGACAATGGCTGACCCAAAATAAGGCTATGATTTTAACAGGCTATCTGTGCGTGTTTCTTTAAATCTTAATATATGTGTTCATCTGCTCCCTTATAATTACTATACTTCTCGTCGTATTTTCAGCCCTTTTAGTTGGCGTTTTTGTAACAGTCCGGTGGTTTTTAGGGTTCCGTTGCCAAATGGCAAAAAACGGAACCCTTATACATTCGCCATGTCTGTCTGTCTGTCCAAGTATGTCACAGCCACTTTTTCCGAACCTATAAGAGCTATGCTATTGAAACTTGGTAAGTAGATGTATTCTGTGAACCGCATTAAGATTTTCACACAAAAATAGAAAAAAAAAACAATAATCTTTGGGGTTCCATACATAGAAATGAAACTCAAAAAAAAAAAAACATCAAACCCATACGTGTGGTGTATCTATGGATAGGTCTTCAAAAATGATATTGAGGTTTCTAATATCATTTTTTTCGAAACTGAACAGTTTGCGCGAGAGACACTTCCAAAGTGGTAAAATGTGTCCCCCCCCCCCCGTAACTTCTAAAATAAGGGAATGATAAAGCTCAAAAAAAAAAAAATGATTTACAATACCATGTAAACTTCCACCGAAAATTGGTTTGAACGAGATCTAGTACGTAGTTTTTTTTTTAATACGTCATAAATCGTAAACCACAATTTACCTTTCAAAAAGTCAACTCAAATATAAAAATTTAAAAAAAAAAACATAAACATAAACCTTATGCATAAACTGTGAAGACCTGCAGGTTTGTACGGAACCCTCGGTGCGCGAGTCCGACTCGCACTTGGCCGGTATTTTGTTTTTACCTGTTATACTGTTATTGATGTCATGCTAGAGAGGCTCGTAGCTGAATTATAAAAGCCGCACGGGTCGATCTTCAAGGTTGAGCAACGCTTGCAGAGGGTCGTCCATGGATGGGTGACCATACATTACACACCTAGCCCCCAGAATTCGACAACCAGGCTTATTACTGCCTATCGGACACCCACCACCCAGTAACTGGGGTGGTGGGTGTCCGATAGGCAGTGGCTCCATGTAAAATACTGATATTTGGTTGCATTTGGTTAGACTGGAAGTCCGGACGAACCTAACACAGTTCGGAAAAATAGGCAGTCATAAAAATAAACAAAGTGGTCACTGTTTTGCTGTAGTATATTTTTGCCGGGACGAGCCTGACTCAGGACAGTGGAAACTTTTACTTTCAAAGAGAGAAATATGTTCCCAGCAATGGATGAAGTCGGGACGTGGTTGATGACAAGATCTTACCTGAGTGTGCAGTTTTCTAAACGCCGGCGGCGTGGAACTGGCTTCTGTGTCCGAAGATATAGTCCTCAGGAGAAGAGGAGTGTCGCTCGAATCTGCCAGCTCGGACACCGTGTCGCTTATTTCAGTACCATCACCACCTTTTCTTTAAAAGTAAAAAAGACATATTGATATGTGATCTGATCAACAAAATAATGCAGGTGGTTTTTTCTTGCTAAGAAACAGGATTCAAATAGAACACATATTAGTTTGGAAAGAGATCGGAACGACATGACGGTGATCGTGTCTACTCTGGGAACGATATCTGCGCTTTTTCGATTAATTTAACACCAAACGAGAAACTGTGCACCGGCCATCTCTGGTGTAGTGGACAGTCAGCCCATCACGATTTCCAGCCGAGTTCTAGAGTAGTACCGATCTACTCACAATCTCGGTAGCCAAGATGACAGTAGCTCTCTGCTTGCAGCTAATGAAAATATCGCTTCTTCGTCAGCGTTATGTTGTTAGACCTGTAGACGCAATGGATAGCTGCCGAAACTAGTATTTACAGTACTCGACTGTTAAGAGAGCTCGTCTGTATCACTCATAGCTGTGTGACGTCTTATTAACTGTGTTTCAGTGGGTAACTTACTGCAGGAAATAGTGTATGTTGACGTAGTTGGGCGCGGTGGCGCAGGGCGGCGAGTCAGGCGCGCGCGGCGCTGTGGGGGGCAAGGGCGCGGCCGGCGCGGGTGGGCCCGGCGCGCCCATCGGCAGGGTGCTCGTGCCGCTCGACCCGTCTTCTGTACTCGAGCCCGTACCGCCTTATGAACACAACGACACATAGTCAACCTAATATACAATCTGCTAGGATGCCTCTCCATCTTAAAAGGGGGGCAGACCGTAGTAATAATAATCGCAGTTCTGGATGACGTGAATGATATGTCTTGGGATTTTTGGTAAACTCAAAAACTCAAACTCAAAGCAATTATCTCATATAAACCAATTACGGGCACTTTTGAATTGTCAAGTGGCGGTGAGTTAAAAAATTACGCTGGTTGCCCGTTCCAAAGCGGAATGGGCAACCTATGGAGAAGAACGGGCAAGAAACTCCATGGACACTATTTTCAATCAATAATTTTGTTACATAAAGTTAGTTACATCGTTTGTTGAAATTATCAATGTGACAACGATGGAAAAAATTCGTGCACATTAGAAGCGTCTGTAATTAAACAAAAATAAAATGACAATTCAGAAATTAAAATAAGCCGTGACATCTAAAAGATGACCAGTCCCTACTGATGGTGTCCATTCACGAAGATGAGACGACGTATGGATCAGTACCATTTAGCTCAACCATTTTGAAGGGAACAAAACGATCCAACACACACGCCACCAACAGCGAGATATTTGAGTGAGCATGACCAACTCGCATCTGCTAGGGCACATTGAAGTCAATGACAGACGTACCGAGTAAATGGTAGCTTTATAGGAGGAACATAGTGCTCACACATCTGCTATGTAATTATACAATGCTAAAAGATTGAATTTATACAATGCAAAGACCCAAGGGCTGGTTTTTACGTTGGCCAGAGGATAAGCATTGACATATAACGTGGTAATGCCGCCAGTCTCTTGGGTACATTACCAGTCGACAGCGATGCGGATGATTTTTCGACGCTATTTTTTTAATTTGTAAATAGTTTTAGTAAAAGGTTATAATTTTGTTTCTTAATTAATTTAAATCTTTAATCTATTGAAATAAATAAAAATGTAATACAAAGATATCTAGTATTTACAAGCATTTAGCCAAGGATTTTTGTCAGCAATGTAATTCCCCAACTTATAATATGCTTGGCTGCATAGTGTGCTTTTTATTCAAGATTTAAATTTTGTTTCATTGAGTTGGAGTATGTGGGGTGGTATTGTAACGAATGTATAAACTTTGATGGACATTCTCCATAGCTCTTAAGTCAGTTTGATTTTGATTTGTTGAAAAGATTTTGTAACTATTATAGGCTTTATGTGTTTAAATTCAGCCGGGCAGCTTGGAACATTCGCTCTTAATAAATCAATTGAGACATTGTGTGAGAATTTTAAAGCTTCCGTCGTTTATGATGGTATATATAGTAAAGGAGTTTACAAATTCTTGAGCTACTTCTATGTTGGAGCTTATGGCACCACGTCTCCAATGTGTAATCAGTGTTTCGTATTTTTTTCCTACTAGTTTCGTTATTTATATCTTTCCAAACTGTTTTTATTTTATTTTCTACTGATTTAATTTTGTTGGTAATGTACCGGACTTTATCTATCTTGCAGGTATTTCTAAAAACATTGGAATATGTAGCAACATACTTCTCGAAAGTTTCAGTGTTAAGTAGGACTGTCGTAGTAGGACATCCTGTGATGAGGTTTTTCTTGACCGTTTTTAAAAAGCAGTAGTGATGAAATAAATAACAAAAAGCAAAGTGAATGCCTGGCTAGCCCTGAACGTACTCGCTGGTCGCGCCACTGGGCCACCACAGCTCTTGACGACATCAACTTAGTTTATTATTCTAAGTATAACTTTCGTGACACATAATTATATTAAAAGTTTTGCTCACACTCTTATTCATTACAATACATTCACGAATCAACATTAATAACCTATTTTGACGCAGTTATATTTTACTATAACCAAATTAGGCCCAAGGTAACAACAAGACACATGGGAATTTATGACAAAATTCTATTTTTGTCGTACTTTATGTCATGTTTGTGGTACCATTACTCACCTGCTTGTATATAAACGTATTCGCCATCATTGATATCAACGGGGACTTGATCATAGTACGGCTCGTCTTCAGAGCCGGGTACGCCAGCCGGTATGCTTTCTAACGATATGGGCGCAGATTTATCAGCGTCAGTCGCGTCGCCCAAGTCCGGCGTTGTGGACGTGCCTTCCTCATCGATAGATCGGGGAGTCGCCGCTCCACCAGAACGCTTACGCTCCGAAGACAGGGAGTTGATCGATTCATAACTTTTTACCTGTGAAAAAGAAAGAAGAATATACCTGTAATTTTGTGGTATACATAACAAAGAGTATTTTATCTATTTATATAAGGCTCAAGCTTTACGGGTGGGACTGTTGCGGCATAGTATAGCTGGTCCATCAAATACCCGCCGCAAGGACATCGCCGTCATAGTTTCTATTGAATTTTTTAATTTAATGGCATAGCGTATGGCGCGACTACCGAAATACTCTAGCCCATGCAGATGGCGCCTAACTCAGTGCATGGAGTTTTATCCTAAATACCTTATACCAGATATAAAATAAAAGATGTTCAGAGGTGTAGGTTGAAGTAATAAAAGCAGAAATAAGCTGTGCGCCTATCGACAAAAATTATAAACTTCAATAAAAAAAAAATCATCCCTATTTAAACAAGTTTGGTTTTTTTTTTTTCATATATCGTTGTTAGTGGTCCTCTTCGTTATTATAAGAAACTATTGTGCAAAATATCAAGTCTGTCAGTAAATTAAAGATTTTTGGTGAGAAGATAATCCGCAATACCTGAAATGTACCTGAAAAATCTACCAGCTGTATTCTTTCTGAGTACGTTTTGCGTGTAACCAGTAACCACTGTCGACTTGAGTACACAAGTAGGATACGGGCTAGATAACCTGTACATTTCCTATTCCACAATACTTTAGCATCCTCCTGGTATACAATTCATAAAATTACATTCTCTAATAAAATAAAACTAAGTGTTTTTGTAAGACAACAAAAATTATAATTTTATTTAAATACTTACTCTCTCACTAATGGAGGGCGTCGAAGCTCTACTAGCAATGGACTCGCGTGATTCCGCGTTACGGATTCTACGCCCCAGTGAGGAGGGCGGACTATCTTCTGCTAGCCCGGTCTCCGGTAACGAAGCACCGCGCTTACTGAACACTTTTGGTGGAGGCCTGGACATGGATCAAAGAAAACAAAATTACTATTTGAAATAACTTAAGGTGGATGGATGATTATCTCAGATGCCATTTTGTCGCTAGATGGCGCTAGATCCACAATTTGGAACATTTTCAATTTTTACGCCTAACTTAGAAATCTTTAATAGATAACTTTATTATATGCGAAACCTAGGGCATTAACTTGATTTTTTTAGATAGTCACTGTGCTTGTTAACTGGTCTCATACAAAGATTTGTACATTCTAAAGATTTAGCCGCTTGACTTTACTCTTTACACACACATACAAAGTAAATAGTAGTAACTTTCGACACCACTAGATGTCGTTTTATTCAAACAGTTTAAAATGAAATTAATATAGGTACACTGTCCCTATAAGTTGTAGTAATGTGACTGAACCTAAATTGTAATGTGTAAATAGTCATCATCTCAGCCGCAAGACGTCCACTGCTGGATATAGGCCTCCCCCTATTTGGGGGGCTTTGCCATAATCACCACGCTTGGCAAGCGGGTTGGCGATCGCAGTGTGATGGTAAAATGCATAGAGAACGCTGCTGCCCATTCTCTAGTAAATCCCTTAGTCGCCTTTTACGACACCCACGGGAAGAAATGTAAGGAAGAAGGAATGGAAGTGTAAATAGTGACGTGTACTAAATAAATAAATAAAAGACTATTTATTACATTGTAAAGCTTTTTATTGTACCTTACTATAAATTAATAATATTTATTTAGTAAAAAGGGGTTAATATTTTCATAAAAATAATCGTTTTATTTACTCTCACTACATTTACTTAGATAGTTTCCGTTTGGATTCAAACCATCGAGTCATACCACCATACAAAGATAACATACTTTTTTAAATATTTTGATATTTACAATTATGATTTTGAATTTAGTATTAGAAAGAATTATGTATGTAGATTACAATATAAATAACATCATACGTAAGTCTATATAACGGCACATGTATCTTACACAACAACACAAAGGGGTTGCTAGCTAACCATAACATTTATTTATGTTTCAAGAATACCTACTTATGATACAATTTTGAACTGCAATAAATATTCTTTTACAATTGAATTGTTAGGCTGGTACCTAAATACATGAGTGAAACTTATCTACACAGAAAAATCTTATGAACAAAATAACACAAACTATACATCGCTACGTGCAAAAATAGCTTATTAATTATTCTATAATGTTCCCACTGCTGAGACTTAGGCCTCCTCTGAACTGTGGTGATGAAATAATTTACACTCAGCAAAGTGCCGGCTTGGATTCGAACCATCGACTCGTACCACCATACAAAGATACTTATAAATATTATAATAAAATATCTTCTTTTCTACGCGCTACTTTTTGCAGTCGCCGCCGCCGCCGCGCCGTATCAGTCTTCTGCTTGTCACTTTTTACTTCCATTTATATAATTTCCGTGTGATCTGAATCAAATGCTGGAAGACGCAGTTTTCGCTGCAACAAATGAATTTACACAGTTTTGTTAGACTATTCTTACTGAACCGACACCTCAGAGACCTGCGGAATAAGTTAGGAAATGAGTAAGACTTATATTTTTATACCTTTTAATTCCTTGATGTCTAGACATTTAGCATTTTTCTCAACTCTTCTCAAAATAATTTCCGGCAGTACACATGTTTTAAAAAATGTTACCAACTTCGGCATCATAGCGTTGATAACTTCCTCATCCCGGTTAACTTTTATGACAGTCAATGGTTGGGTGACAGATATCAAGCAAATGAAGTAACATTTATTCATTTTGGTAATTCGCAATTGACCCTGGACCTAGAATCAAAATAATAATAGCTGTTAAAAAGAAACAATCCAAGAAATACATTATTTTTATACATACATACCAAGAAATAATGATATTTGTTACACTGAACATTGTGTAAAATATGTTGTACTTTGGTATTGTCAAACAAAAACTTCATCACTACAAACAAGCAAAAGCGTACTAATGTAATGAACACAAAAATATGGTATCAAGTTGGGACTTACCATTCCAGATGAAGAATCAAAGTTGTGACCATATGACCTTCTTCAAGTCAACAATACGGTACCCTACCAAACCTGATAAGTTGTCACTTGATGTTCTTTCCACAGTTAGTTGATAAGCTTCAGTCTCTGAATCGGGTTGTGGCCAATCAAAATCAACAGTCTCTACTTGCTCTGTAACAGATTCAACTGTATTGAAGCTAGAGCTGCAGGCTATGGCTTCGTATCGAATTTCTGGTATACCACGCGAATAGGTTTAGGGCGTATCTTCAGCTGTCGAATGGTTGGACAGCTGATGATGATCTTGAGTTGAATGTGGACTGAAATAAAAGATAAATAAATGAAATAGGTACAGTTAAAAGTACACAGTTAAGACACAACACGAACCAACGAGTATCAAATAACCTCCACTCACGTAAATCTGATTCGAAATCTTATGGGAATCTAATTTACTCACTATAGATCACTAAAAGAACTTCCATGATGTCTTTTGAATACTGCTTGCACTTTTTTCCGTGATTTTCGCGGTCCTGAATACACATGTCGTATACATTTATGCAAGTTTATTAGTCGGGTTTATCTTAGGCAGTTCAGTTGCAATTCAATCTGTAATCAAAAAGAATAATTACAAACAACAGCAAATGTATCTTATTTATGAAATGTTTCAAGAAACAGAAATAACACCACCACCAAGCTGTTGTTTTCAGAGAGAATATTTGAAATTTGTAGTATGTCATGTGACGACAATCAACGAGTGTTGCTAACGTTTGATTTTGTATTTCATCTTCTAAATCTTACACTTTTGTACCATTATAATAATACTCTATATCACCTTGAAAATCATTCATTGCACATAAAAATAACACTTACCGTCAATAAAACACAAAAACACTTCACTTTTCAATAAAAACCAGGGCTTTGAATAACGTTAAAAATTTGGTATCGTTACTTTCATCGGACGAAGATAACGTTATTAGTAGAGGTCACGTAATGCTTGGTAACGATACTTGGCATACGTTTTACCGGTAACTGAGTACCGTTAATTTTTTATTTATTTTCTTTCATCTCTTTCTTTCGTCTACATTATTGAAGTTGCATTTGCACCGTTTGATTGGCGATGTTGCCGTAGAGCGCCGCCGCCCATGGCGTTCCGCTTAGGTTGCGCAGGTTGACAACAACGCATTAAGTAAGGATGTGATAAGAGAACGGTGTGGTGTAAAAGAAGATGTAGTGACAAAAATTGAAAAAAGTATGCTTAGATGGTTTGGTCATGTTGAGAGGATTAATGAAGGTCGGCTCACAAAAGGTATTTACAAGGCAGATGTGAGTGGAAACACCGGGAGGGGACGCCCTAGGAGGACATATAGGGACCTTATTGGTGATGTTCTTCAGAAAGGTCAGGTGCGTAGTACTCGCAACCGGCGTGTGTGTATGACCAATTTTATGAACCTAAACGAGGCAAAAGAAGTGTGTAGAGATCGTAGCAGGTGGCGTTCCGTGGTTTCTGCCTACCCCCATGGGAAAAAGGCGTGATTCTATGTATGTATGTATGTAAAAGTATCGATACTAGTAACGTTAATTGGTAACGTTATTTTATAGATTCGATACCAAAGTATCGTTACCCGTTTTACCGTTAAAATATTAACTTTATGAAAATAACGTTACTTAACGATACTTATAGTGTGAATTTGGTAACGTTAACAAGCCCTGATAAAAACTGTTTCACGGATGGCACTCATTTGAATGGTTCTCCGTAGTAGGTAGCACAGTTTTTTTAAGTAATAATAAACATGGTAAATATCCCGTTTTAAGTTCTAATGATACTGGTGTTTATTGTTTCGTGTGGATTTCATGACAAAGTCTCTTCCGAGCCCCTTTTCTTTAATAAAAAAAACCTCGTCGTAAAGTTTAGTTGCTAAATTGGTGTCCAGATTCTTAAATATTGTACCAAAATGTTAAATTTTGCGTTGAAGTTTTAGTAACACCCACCACATTTGTTTACCATTTATTTTATTGAAATTTCAATGCGTACTATTTTTATTTTTGAATTCTTAGCAAAGTACGATCTTTTAAAATGTATGGTACGATCTTCTAAAAAATAAAGTTGGCAACCCTGCTTGACGCATTTTGTGTGTGCTAATAATACTAGTAAAATAAGCAATTATGAAAAATCAAAGTGGTTTGTCTGTGTATTCACTAATCTTGCTGGTTTCACATGAATGAAATATGATTCAATCAATAGATGTACGTAGTACCTACGTTTCACCATTGTGTAGGTAGCTTCGCTGATCGCCTGATTTAGTCATAACTTACTTATACATCAAATTCTATTCTCTGATTTTATTCAACCCAAACCAATGGATTAGTACCTAAGCGTATCAGAATGTTATCAGTACCTACTTACATACATTAAAAAGATTTTTAAATCTGGAAAGTCGTGTACTAGTAACTACTTACTACATATTTAAACTAGATAATACAATAATTACATTAGTATTGTATCTGTGTGAACCAAGGGCAGATCGCAGAGATATTTTTTTCACTTTATGTAAAGCATTCTTTCTCATTCCATAATAAAAAACATTTTATCAATCAAAAAATGTTAACTGCGCGGGCAAACCCGCGCGCCCGGCGCTAACTTGCTAGAAACACAATATTCTGGAAACGATTCGCAAGTTTTCAAGACTCAAGCAATCACGCTTTGACGGTATGGCAACAACGCGGGGTGCGAGCGCTGCTACTAGAATGGCAACGTCGCATTATCGAATTTAAAAGATAAATTCTTGTCTAAATGTTCGAATATCGAACAGCGCCATCTATTATGAATGTTTACTAATCGTAAACTCGTAACACAACAGCAACCAACTTTCTCGGTGGTTCTATAAATTTCCGTCAGATGGCGCGATTCAGGTCACTCACACATGTAAAGATTTTTCGTTTTTTATTCGGTCTAATTCTCCTAGAAATACTGTTTTTTTTATAAAATTTGGGCCATATGCGAACATAATACATTATTAAGTCTCATTAAAGTTGCTTTTATTCTGCAGAAACTGTTTATTTACCGAGATTTCCACACCTGAAAAATGTATGGCGAGGGCTATCTAGGCATTCACCTTAACAATAAAATTAAGTGAGATTGAATAATTTAGAAACCGAAACAGGAAGAAATAAAGTTATGGACGAATAGAATAGGGTTGAGCTGTAGATAGGCCCACTTTCCTACACCTTTACCAAATAACCCATGAATAAAAATAACTTACTTGGGTGGGACTTTCTTTTTAGCAACTGCCACAGGATCAACAGGACTGCCTTCTGATGACTGCTGGGACTCTTCAGACTTCTTGGAAGCTTCTGCTAATTTCAGACCATTTACTTCGATGACTGTTACAAAATCACCAGTTTGTGATGTTGGACGGTTTTTGGCTTGATTTGGACTTGTTTGTTCTACTGCTACTGCAATAATGGGATCAATTTATAGTTTATAATATTACTAGTACTTTGCTTGTGACTTCATCCATGTGGATTGTTTACCCATAAAACTTTTAAACCTCATTTTTTTATTAACCAATGTTATACAAAATAATGTCCCTTTGCTGGGCAATGGTCTCCCCCAAAGCTTTCCAATTTTCTTAAAAGGTTTGGTATGATGTTTACTACAGTAACAAATTGAGAACATAACAGTCCACACGACAGAATTTATTTGAATTTTCTGTCATGTTATACTACTACTATTTATTTTGAAAAATCTTTAAACAGATAAACAAAAGTATATTACCGTTATCATGATTGATGTCAGTTCTCTGTACTATTTCACTATTACATCTTCTCCGTGCTGCCTCTGCAGCAAGGTTTGATAATTCATTGATGCATTGGTTCACTGAGCTCCTCTCTGTTATACGGACCGGCTTGTTTCTGAGCTGCACTGGTTCACATTCAGCCTTTTCAGGTGTAGAGTCTTCAGTTTTATTACTGTTTAGACTTACTTCATTTGTCTGCAGCAACAAATCAGTGTTGGAACCCTGAAAAATACATCTAATTAAACAAACTTTAATTTAAAATAATAGAATGCTGAATAAAACATAATTCAGCCTTGAATAGTAATACTCTCATACTATTAACTAAGAGGATGTTAAAACGCCAATCTAAATAGCTGTAATAACTAGGTACTTAATTAAGTTTTATGAATGCCAATGTGAACATTTACCTCATACTCTCCTAATTAACACAGTGTCATGCCTATTCCTCTAAATTAGTTCATGATGCAACAAAGCACACAAAAGATAATTATGTCTGAATGAGTAACTTTTGTTTGTACAAATAAATACTAGTTGGTTAGAATTCTTGCCCACTTTTGGTTGAGCATATTGACTCAACAATAACAATAGTATAATCCATGATGTATTGAACACCCCAGTGTACGCATGATTAGGAATCTATTTGTATTCAGAGGCTTATACCAGCCATCCTATTTACATCCTCATTGATGATTCATCACACCTCGGTGTAGTTGTATAACCATTTGTAGACAGTCTTATGTTGCAAGATATTTAGCAGCCATGAAGCAGGTCAAACATACTGTTACTTTCACACGCTTCACAAATCAATTAACGGTTAGCATTAAATATTTATTAATTAGCACTCATGTGTGGATAATTTTTCCATAGCATTAATATTTATCTCACAGTTATGAATACTGCATGTATAATGCTGAACTACATTAACAAGGTGTAATATTTTACTATAATCCTATGTCAAATAACACAATAGTCTTTACATGACTAATTTATTGTTTTGATACTGTTTTAATATTTGTTACTCATCAAACTATTATTACTATATAGCACACATAGCTGAGGTTTATAACTTAACATTAACTAAGATTTTCAATATAAAATGAAAATATATTATTTATATTATGATTCATGTAAAATATACTAATATTGTGAATATAACAAAATTGAAAGTTTATATTGTATTTTATGCTTTTGAAAATATCTATGCTATCTCTCCTCATAGGTGATCATCTTTGAAATGTGTCTAGCAATATATTGGTTGTTTATGAAAGATACACAATATAAAATTATTATTAGTGGTGGCCCAATGGTCCAAATAAATGATAATCAAATATATTCGCTTTCTGCACTCCTTCTCTTTGAAGACTTGTTACTGTGCCAAATTTCATACTCCTCCGTTCACGTAATTTTCATAAATAGGGGTGTTAAGTTTTTGTTTCACATATTAATATAGATATGCAATCTGACATTAGAGTAATACTGATAACCGACTAGTGTTTTTATTCAATGAAGTCTTGCTAAAATGCATATTTATTTTACATTTTACAGAAACAGATTTTATTTGCAACTTATTAGAAAGTTTCTTATTTACATAATTTGTTTTGCCTTAATACAAGAGAATTTAGTATCAATTAATAAGATAATTATGTCCCCATATAATAGAGAGAGTGACAATTACATCACAAATTACAAGGTTGTATTGATTAACATAAAACTCAGCTTTTGTCCACAATGGAGGTTTATTATGATTATTGTCATTTAAAAACAAGCACATAAATTATGTTAAAGAGGAAAAAACTAATAAAATCCAGTTGTTCCAGGAACAGAATTTTTAATTTTGTTGCCATAGGCTTATGATATTTATTAATCTTTGTGGGATGTCCTGAGATTCATTAAATCAATTATAATGAGTAATTTTTCTACTTTTTATGTGTTTGATTTGAAATGAAGATTTACATTATTTAATTGGATAAATCACAGTTTCAGATTCGGTAACAACAGAGCTTGGACCCTGGTCCCAATACCGGTGGGTTACTATTTTTTATATTTTGAATTTTCTATTCCAATATTTAAAATAATACCTTATATGTATATTTTAATGGAATAATAAACATTTTTATTTGGGGAAATATTAAAACAATTAACAATACACCTATTTTGTGTGTAAATTCATGAACTCTATTAAGTAAATATAATCATAATGATTTATGATTTACCTGCTTGCTATCAGAAGCCTTATCGTGGAGATCGTTCACGTCACCCTCCGAGGGCGGCGCCGTCCGGATGCCTTCTGCGGCAGCCTTATGTTTCTCCACATCTGACAGCAATGTTTCTAAATACTCCACGTAAAACTCCTCTTTCTCCAATTCTTCTCTCAATATAGCAACTTTTTGTTTGTGTTTAGCCAAATTGGCCCTGACATCTTCTTCCCAAGCTGCTGGTAATGCACTCTCTGGAAAACGTTGCACCCACACGCGTTGAAAATCTCCGAAGACACTCATCTCTTAGAAAACGATGTCATGACAAATTTATGTTACAATACAATCAAATATAATTAATTTTGTAATTTTATCAGAGTAAAAAATGTATAACAAATTCTGTCATCGCATTGCAAATTCTTCATTTTTATTTACCACAGATGAACGAAGAACACAGATGTCACTAAAACTTCAATACATAAACAACCATAGCCATTTTGTTCCTCTAAATTCAGTAGCACGCTGGAGAATTTCTGCCATTTCCATACAGTGAACTGGTTTAAAAAAAACTTACCATAGACAAAATCAGCTGGACATTGGAGAAAGAAAATGTCATAACATTGTTTTTGAAATTTAAGTCCAAATTTCAAGAAAATGGATCCAAATTATGTCAAATCCATTATTGAAGGTCTAAAATCTTCATCTTCTAGCCTGGTTCAAGAAACCCTACTAATAATAAGAAGCAAAATCATTACCAACGACAGTGGAATAAAGCTTTTTCGGGAATGTGGTGGCTTAGAATGTTTATTGCCACATTTGCGCAAACCGAATGAAAGAATACTTGATGTTTCGTTAAGCATTCTTGGAAATTGCTGTCTCGAAGAAGAAAGCAGCTTAGCGGTATGTGTGAAAATTTACTAAAATAGTCATTAGCAAAAAATGTAAACAGTCAACCACACATCAGTGGTAACACGCACTACGAAATCTCCTTTCATCATCATCATTTCAGCCGAAAGACGTCCGCTGCTACATAGACCTTCCCCTTGCACCGCCAATTTGATCGGTACAAAATCGCCTTTACTGCTACGAAATAAAGCGCTGTCAATGTCAAATGTTTTTCATTATAAGCAGTAGACTGTACTACATCACTATTTACTTTAGGTATTATGTACTATGTGATAATATTCAAGCATTATAAAAGTTTTGTTAAAACCATAATTTCAGGTTGGTAAATTATTCAGCTTTGGACCATTAGTGAACATAATAAAAACAGTATGCCGCGATAGCATAGTAGGTAGAGCATGCCGTGTGATAGGCAATCTGGCACAAAATAATTCAAATGCAGATGGCTTACACAATCATGGTGCAGTGAGTGCATTGATAATACTCATTGAGAACAGAGACAAGAATACATCTTACCCTACTCTCACAATGGCTGTGCGGGCCATCAGGTAATTTTAAAACAACATTTGACTACCATATATTTTTTAAGAACATCATCATCTTAATCTCAAGGAAGCAAGTAAAAATGAACTCAGTTTTAATGAGTAATGTGCAGATTCAAAAACTCTATTTTGTTTGTGCTTTAATAACTCCTGTTACCTAAGTATAAGTATTCTGTAGATGGTGTAGTCATTAAAATTAAAGTTATTCACATTAATATAATCAGTTTTTTTATTTTGCAATATAAAAAAGATATGTGTTTTTAATTAATCATTGTGTTTCTCTAGGCAACTGTGGATGATACCAGAGAAAAGAGATGATATGCTCAACTTGAAATCAGTGCGCTGCATAGCAATATTATTGACAACAGAATGTGAAACAGCTGGCATTATAAAGTCAACCACTTCAGGCCGTGAAACTGAAGGCTTGAGAAAGAGTCAGGAAGAACTGATCACTGGCATACTGAAGTGTTTGGGATACTTTACAACACATTCTACTGCACAATGTGCTGAACAGGTTAGCTTCCAAAATATATGTATGTCTGATAGAATTTCTTCACTTATTGGTTGAGTCTTAAATGACACCAAGATCATTTTATTATCTCCAATCAACTACCATTTAGACTCCATAAGATACATGATGTGACCCACAGTGGCCACAGTATTTTATTGCTGACAAAAATTTCCTCACATCCAATCCCCAAAACATATATACTGTCTTGCCAACTGCTTTAACATAGCTTATTTACTTTCCAGATTCAAGGAGATGGTAGGGGTTATCAATGCCTTATAGCTCTGACAAAGAAGTTTGAATCTCTTGCACTGAAGTGTCTCATGAATCTGTGCTACCTGTCTAGCTGTCGACCTCTTCTAGGCATAGCAGGATTTGTGGAGTGCTTGGTGAGCATACTGCAGAAAGTTACAGGTATTAAGTCTTTTTATTACATTAATAATTTCAGTACAAAATATTGTTTGTGTATGATCCCCAAAACATAAGCATGACAAAAGGAAACTAAACTTTAGGGGTCATTGAAATACTTTTATTGCTTACTGTCTGCCCCTATACGTCTCGTCGTGTCATATTGCGCAGAAACAGGACGTGAATATGATAAGTGATACATCGCACTGGTGCGAGATTAATATGCTTAAGTTCCAGCTCCAGGGTAGCCTGCGAAATTCAAATTTTCTTACTTTTTTGCCATTTGCAGGGTAGTGGAAGGTTCATCATCATCATATTCCCGTTATACAGATTGCATCGTTTCAGAGCCCAGGGTCTGCTTACTTGCTTTTAACCCTCCATTTCGGACGGTCTTCTTCATCCCGTATTGTGAGTCTATTGGTTCGCATGTCATCTGCTACCACGTCAAGCCAGCACTTTTTTAGTTTTCCCCTTCTGTCGGGACCCGAAGGAGTCGGATTGGCCAGACATTTGTTCCCCATGTGCACAGGCCCTTAAACTGTTCGGTCCGCTTGACCGTGTCGTCGCCTATGCGGAGTGATGTGAAATCTGCTATGTTGTAGGCTAAGAAATCGGTCTGCACCACATTAAGTTTCAGACCACCGTTTTCAAGCGTACCCTTCGACGCTTTCACGCATCTCACCAGTCGTCCCTTGTCCGAGTCTACCAGCGCGATATGAAATCAAATCAATTTATTTCGAGCTACAAAGACCCATATCATAAATACCTTATAGACTATCATACATACAAATAAAAAGCACGTAAACATAACTATTGTACACGAAGTGACGGCTTAGTGTTGCGCTGCGTGGTGTCGCGTAGCCTTCCGCGGAATCGCCGATACACGACACCCTTCGGCCAAAACTCTTCCTAGAGAAAGGTCTCGATTTGATCAGTTGGAACTCGCACCACGAATGACTTGAAGTTCGTGTTGTGGCGCGGTTCCAACTTCTCGACCCTCAAGGTCCAGTTGGTCTTCAAACATACATACTCCACGATCTCCTCAACCTTCGTGGTGTAATGTAGACGAGATACATAGAGCTGCGTCGTTGGTGTAGCTGGACGCAGCAGCATATCGGGTCCTGCTAGCACGGTCCCGCACGGATTCCGACTAGGAGGCTTTCTCCTCTTCTTCCTCTCCACCTTCACGAGCCATCCTTGTCACACGAGCCTGAAGCCGGGCCTAGCTGTTTCGAACCCCTGGGGCAGGTTCACTGCAGCTCTTCACATCCCCCTTCCTGGTCTGCGACACAGGTTTGTGCGTGGCGACGATAGCAGCGTAGGCACGTTTAGGGGTCGACGTACCTACACGAATCACTACCTCGACCGGTGTCGAGTCAGCGACGGCGGCTGCACATGTTGCAACGCGTGCAGTATCAGCAGCGGGTGACGCAGTGGAGCTCGCCGACTCAAAATTGCCGATGCTAGCGTTACTCGCTCCGCGACGTGTACCCACGTTGGATGCAACAGGCGACCTATTTACTTTAACAGAGTTGCGTAACAACTCTACTTCGGCACGCAGTTCACCAATAGTGTTATTCGACACCTCTAATGTTGATTTTTACTTCGGCCAGGCTTGCCTTGAGAGTTGTAATATCTTTCAACAACCTGGTGACATCGACGTAGTCAAACGTGACTGGTGGCAACTTATGTAGCTCCTTCGCCACAAAAGCGGGAACGTCGTCCGGGTCGGTGCTCTTCAACATCGTGATGTTGTTTTGCACACACTTCTGGCCACCATCCCTGCGGCGGGACTGCATCTACATATCGTCAACATACATGAGCAGGCACGGGGGCCTCTCATGAGTCATGAGCCAATCCGAAACTTTACATTCCAGTCGGATCAGATAGTCAACTATCCGCTCCAAGAGCTTCATGTGTAGACCATGACCTTTATACCG
Organism: Aporophyla nigra; assembly: GCA_947507805.1. NCBI lineage: Eukaryota > Metazoa > Arthropoda > Insecta > Lepidoptera > Noctuidae > Aporophyla > Aporophyla nigra. The sequence goes on from OX382305.1 coordinate 9,096,177, forward strand.
CTAGGTCAGTTTAGGGTTGTATGTCGATCAAAATATGATTCGCAACCGTAACAAAAATGGCTTTATAATTTCATCAACCCTCTTAGTTCGTTTTAATGACTTTAAGCAGACTTCACAAAAGGTTCTCATTTCGTTTGTATTTTTTTTCGATCCAGCCGTTCGGAGATTAGCCGGAACAAACAGACAGACAATCAAAAAATAGAAAATATATTTCTTGTTATAAGTACTGTCTAGTAGTAATTAAGTAAAAAGTGTTTTTTTGCCTTGCAATGGCAAATAAATGAAGGTTTACGATTTTGTCTGGGGTCGGTATTGTACCGCAGCCAAAAACTAAAAAATAAAAACTTTATTTAAAAGAAACAACAGATTTTTTAAAATAAAAACGCTACATAGTGAAAAATTCAGGTTTCAATGTCTCAAGTCTGTGGCAAAAAACCAAAATACTACTACACCAATCCACCACCTACTACTATACCAATTTCTGTAATTTAAGGCCTTTTTTATTTAACATGTTTTTCGGAAGTCGGTTGTTATTATTTTTCATTTTTGACAATATGGCTCCATCGAGCCGACATCAACACAAATCATAAAAAGAGCTAATCTAAGTCTCTCTGATCCAGGTCCAGTATCTGCCATATTCGTAAGCATGTTATGGTTTGGTTGTTTAGGAGGTTCTTAACTAATTCATTGGCATGCCATTGCATTGTAAGTCTCTTCATATATAGTGTACGGTTTCTGTTTACTTCTTCTTTTACCGTTCAATCTTTAGGTTATCGTGGATTTCGGAGATTCTCATGAATCACCCTGCGCCTGATATATGTTTTGGAAGTAGAATTTCTATGTTGTAGTTACTGGCAGAACCCCATAGTTCTATACCGTAAGTCGACACCTCTTTTATGATGGAATTAATAAACTTTTATTCTCATGAAATAGTCATCAACATAAAGCTCGACACTGACCTGCTAATTAATTGCAATAATCGTAAGAAAATTTGAATTTCGCGGGCTACTCTGAGCTTTCACTTTAATCGCAAAGTTCTCGCAAGCAACCCATAATGGTAATACGTACTACAATAACATTTATTTCAACTATAGATATTTTCCTGTGGCCGGAAGGCACCGCTCTGGCTCTGGCGCAGCTGAGCGGCGAGTCAATAAACCGATCAACGTTGCGTCATTGTGGCGGCCTTCCCCTGTTGGTAGCGGCTGCACGAGTCAACCCTCACGCTATGCACGCTCTTCTGCAATATGTTTTTGATGATACATGTGAGTTCTTTATTCTAAATAAGTACATTGTTTGGCTATAAATTAGCTTAAAATATGATGGTTCTAAGCGTAGTCCGCCCGAATCCTTTCTCGCCGGAATTGTTCGTTCTTTGCCGATAGGTCGGACCTGAGACGAGGCGAGACGTGATATCATTTGAGCTTGAATTTAGAATCCTAGTATCAATTGGCCTCAGCTTAAACAATATACTACCATAACTGATATTATATTTTCACCATCAATTTTCTATGCATTCAACCACAGCATTTCAGATTTTAGTTAATGAAGGTCTTGTAAGCTTACTTACTGATGAACTGACGACATATCTGACTACTATGAACTATGAACATAACCACCTGGAACACACATCGATGTTATGTGAGGCTGTAGAGAAAGACAAGGAAAGTCCAAAAGACATAAAACCTGATGCTGAATTGCAATCGACTGAAGGCTCAAGTAACGCTGAAGGTAAAGTTAGCTTGTTTGCACGTCGTAAAGGCCCGCTGTCTTCTCAAAATGAAGATGAATTAACGGTGGTAATAGAAAGAGATAACATGATCGTCGGATTTATTGATGCGGTCGACACTGACCCCAGTGATGATAGTGAGAGTGAATATGAGGCGGTGACAGTTCGACGTAAGGGCCACAAAAGACCTCGATCTCTGAGCCCAATGGCTATAAAAAAGGTAATTTTAGCGTCATCTTTGGCGCCATCTCCACAGACGGGAGAACCGCGGAGACAGTCACATTGTCAATTATCCTCATATGGAGATTACTATTAATAATTTTTATTGAATTTGGTGGCATGGCGAGACTATTTCCGTATTTTCTCGTCCGTGAAGATGGCGCCTTATAATATGACAATGAGGATCAGCGACGATTTTAGTTAAGTATGTAGAATTACCGTCATACCTAAAGCAATTACGTCAGTGAAAGAATGATTAAAATTGGACCAAAAATGACGTTGTTACAGCGGTTTTAGTTTTGTATTTTCAAAAACGCTCGCCAATATGCACAATTCGTTGATGACGTAATCAGCCACGTTCGCGTCCGCGGCGTTCTTTTGTACCTTCTCTTAGTTATTGGACTCGCAGTACATTTAAACGGATAATGTCGTCTTAAAATATTGTATTGTGACACGATGCGAAAATACAAGTATTGCTACACCGGACAAATTTGTTATTTTGTTTCCCAAAAGACCCGTAAAATAGAAAGAAGTGGTGTACTTTAATTAGGAGCGACGCCCCGCGACCCCTTAACTAAAACTACTTTATACTGCTGTAAAGATCATTTCAATTTAAAATCAGAAAACATATTACCTATTAAGGACAAAGGAAGAGAAAGGAAAAAGTTTGACTAGAATAATAAATAATCAATCTATACTTATTATAAAGCTGAAGAGTTTGTTTGTTTATTTGGTCGAACGCGCTAATCTCAGAAACTACTGGTTCGAATTGTAAAATTCTTTTAACGTTGGGTAGTCCATTTATTGAGAAAAGCTTTAGGACATATAACATCACGCTGCGATTAATAGGAGCGGAGCAACAATGAAAAATTTTGCTAAAACCGGGAAAATGTATTCCCTTAGAGAGCTTCCGTTGCGTGCGCTGCGTAAACGGTTAAAGTAACGCAACAGTCATGTAAGACGGAATTGTTCCTATTAAAAAGTTCTAAAAAAATGTCCCGATACCGTATGTCTATCTTTTAAGATTGGCTCACTATAACGCTTTTAATTTTAATCAAATCAAAATACTATAAAGCTGAAGAGTTTGTTTAGTTGAACGTACTAATCTCAGGAGTTACGTTTAGTGTTGGATAGCCCATTTATCGAGGAAGGCTATAGACTATATAATATCATGCTAGGACCTTTAGCCGACCACAAAGAAAAACGTCACACATACGAAGACCTCGCACGGGCAGGCGATTCAATGCGACGGGATGAGTTGGGGAAATAGGAAATTTAACGCGGACGAAGTCGCGGGCAGAAGCTAGTAAGAAATAATATTCAAAATAGGTAGAAAGGTGCCTACACATTGGAGAAACACGCAAAAGGTACCTACCTGCCAAATCAAAACATTTTAAAACGTAGTACCTGCCTAGTACCTTACCTAACGTACTACGCCTACGTATAGGAGTGGATCAAGAACTGTAGGTGAAAGCAAATCTACTTATCTTTTCATTTTATCTCATCGTATCCCTGCACTGGAATAACTTGTTTTTTTTTTTTAAAACTTTGCTACCATATACTAATCAATCTTCGGGAGATTGTCTGACTGGATCTTGGTAAATCCGACTTCCATGTTTCCTATCTATCTATATTGAAATCTCCATAAAACGTATAGTAATAATTTGTTGTTTATTTATCTCTATAAAACTTAAAGAAACAATTATAAAAAACAAGAAACAACGACTATAATCCGCAATAATAACAAATCAGTACGGCGGGTGGCGCCCGGGCGATCGTGGCTCGTGACGTCATCACATCGAGCCTTTTCAGGAAGAAGATCGTAACCGCCATTTTGCATATTTTACAGGAGAACGTTTTTTTTAAATATTTCTCAAAATATTTACAGCATCAATTTGAAATTTTTACTTAGTGTTATATGGGCACCTCCCTATTAATTCAAATGTTAAGATTTGACTTAGTACTATAAAATCACATACATTTGTCGCTTACGTTAAAACTGATGACCGTTATTATATAGAGCTGATATGAGTATGTCGATTACGATAATTCTTAAATATCATAAAATAGTAGAAATATTTTTGTGTTTTTTTTTAAACTGTTTTGATACGAGATACCATGCCAGGCAGAGAAGAAAAAAAAAGTCAGAAATACAAAAAAGTAAAAAAAAGGTACTTCTAAGTGAATTTGAGCTTTATTAATAAAATGAAATACAAAAAGAGTCATCACTCCTCGTCTTCATCAGTCTGAGGTAAAGCGTCTCTTGTGTTCCTATCGCAGGGCAAATCCAGATATTCTTTTATATAAACTTCTGGTATGATACCTACCCTTTTCGCACATTTTCTTTAAATCTTCGTATTTCGCCTTCGAAATGGGAATTTTTTCAGTGTAAGCAGTTTTAGGTTCACGAATAGCTTGTTGATTCTGCCGAGACCTCAATATAAGAGACACATCAACAGCTTGTTCGGGTTAAGATAGAACTTGTCGCCTTTTTCAAATCTAGTGTTACGCAGCTTGCTTGTTTGTATTTTAATTTTGTTTGGTAAGTAGGCTGTTGCATAGGAATTCCAATCTTTAATTTAATTATTTCTTAAAAGAATTGTCTCATATATTTTGGGATTTGTCCGAGCATTTCCAATCAAAGTTTGCCATTCAGATGGTGCGTAAATAGTTCTTTTCTGTATAAATCCTTCTATTGTTGCATGCACAGAGTCTACTGGCATCATGGTATGTCCAGGAATGAGGAAGTTTATAGTCAGCCTTTCAACAAAACTCGCATGATATTGCATGAAATAATACAGCACTACAATCATGGCTTTATTTTTATTTTGTCCTGCGCAACTGTCACAGTATAATGCAACTTCATTTTGGGTCCTTCTCTTGTCAACCATTTTAAGGTATTTAATGACAATAGTACAGATACAATTAACAGATACAGAGACAATTAAACGCAAAACGCATTTTATTTCTATCGCAAGCGACAAGTATTTCACTTACGTTGCATAATTTACTATCGTAAGTGCCAAGTAGGATGTTTGCAATAAAATTATTAACCTAAGATTATATCGTAAGCGACAGGTACTATACTAACGATCTATCAGTCGGTGGAGGTTACGTTAAAAAAACCGAATGGATTGTAACTTACGATGAAAATTTCGTAATTAAAAAGAGTTAATTACCATTTCTACTATGAACTCAAGTAAGTGACAAAAGATTCAAAATCAGTTGATCTGGCGGTAAATAATTAAAACCGTTTTTTGGGAATTTTGGCGCTTACGATGTTCTTCCTGAAAAGGCTCGACATGTTTCGCGCGCGCGGAATGCGTTTTAAAACTCCGTTTCTGATAACTTCAATATCTTCGTAATTTCTCGATGGATTTGAGTGATTCAAAAATAAATTTCCTAATCAGATATTTATATTGTATTCGATGTAGTATACAAAATTGATATATCCTTTTGTCGAATTGATCCTAATTACTTCCCTAATACCAATGCCTATTTCTTTTTTAGAAATCTCATCAACTAATCACAATGGCAAGTAAGGACTGGTCAGCTGGTGTTTATTGGGAACCTAAAAGTCCTGAGTGGCCTTCAAACCGTCAAGCATCAACATCTCGCGTTTCTATGAGTCCAGATAGAGACCATGGTCCACTGTCTCCATATTCAGATGGCTATCAGTCTGGTTTTAGTCCAGAGCATAGAGGACCGATTAACGTTTCGACCAATAAACGGGCTAGATGGGACTGGAGCCCTGAATCGGGCATCAGTACAGGAGGACCAATGTCGCCATATCGGACAGACTATCAAGGGAGCCCAAGCAGTTCTGGGGGACCTACTTCGCCGTTTAGCATTAAAGAAGGTAAGTACTTTTATATTTACACTAGCTTTTACCTGCGACTTCGCTCGCGAGGGGTCGGAAATTATCCCACGGGAACGCGTTTATTACCGGTCGTCCCTAGCCCGTCGTCCCCACTGGGTACGAGTGGGAAAAAAAGTTTCGTTCCTCCCCAGTGGTGACGATTGGAACATTTTATATCGCACTCGTTCCGCTATAGACCGAGAGTCAAAATGCAGAAAAGGGGATTTGAAGAAGAGACTTCACGGATTGTTAAAATGTTTTAATTACGACTTTTTGAGCAAAAGTGAACAATGTTTTTGATTAAAAATAATTAAAAAAGACTGAGGCAATTAGTGCAGTACTTGTGAATCACAGGTAATCAACGAATTTAAATTAACGATTGAATTAACTATAGTGAGTAATAACTGATTATCTGTGATACGCACCTTAAAACTGTAAGAATTTGTGTAAATAAGTTGATTATCTGTGATGCACAATTTTGAGAGAATTATTGTACTCGTAAATTCGTTGATTACCTGCGATTCACAAATACTGTACTGATTGCCTCAATCTTTTTAAATTATTTTTAATCAAAAACATTGTTCACTCTTGCTCAGAAAGTCGTAAATTTTTGACTCTCGGTCTGTAGCGGAACGAGTGGGGAATAAAAAGTTCCAATCGTCACCACTGGGGACGAACGAAACTGGTTTCCCATTCGTACCCAGTGGGGATGACGGGGTGGGGACAACCGGGACTAAACGCGGGAACGTACAGCGGGGACATAAGTATACTATGTCCTACTTACCCAGCATAGGTATTCACGACCGTTCGATAAGCTTCCGTGCCACATCAAACATCAACTAATGTAATCAAAAGACTCCTCTAAAGGCTGTTGATAAATCGAAATCCCGAAAATTTCGTCAATTTAAATCAAATAGACGAACGGCTTTCTTCTAACAGCATAGATTGGATAGAATTAAATGAACTTAAACATGATACGGTCGCAAATCATACTTTAATCAACATATAACCTGGCACTAACCGGCAAACAGGCAACCGGGCTACTCTTGAGCTTCCATCGGAACGTTCGACATTTTATGTAGGTTTAATTCTACAATATCTTACGATTTTAATTTCAGATAGTTCCGATTCTGAAATTTCGGGTCGTTATTCGCCCGTGTGTAGTGACAACGAGGGTGAGGCTGTAGACCTGGCGGGAAAAAGCTGTGCGGCCGCAGTAATGGACCCTGGAAAAAGCTGTGCGGCCGCAGTGCTGGACGCGGCACAAATGCTGCGCGATCTCGATGAACTGATGATGGACGATGACGAGAGTGTCGAAGACGCACCTTTGGAAGGTAAACAGATACCTATAATAAAATAATGTTATTTTATTGCAATTTAAGAAGCTAACAACCAGAGGCTAATCACGCAGGATGCGGGAGACTGAATTCGCTCGTGCTATTTGTGTCAACTAACTTGTATGGACGTGTTTAAACCAGCGCCAAGAGTCGCGTCCCCGGGGTTCGCTTCAGTATATCCAGAGCATTAAAAAATAGATTAAATACTGTTAAAGCTAACGTGGCTAGGATATATAATTCTATAATTGGATTCATATAACTCTTACAGAAGCAAGGGTGAAAACAGTCCAAGTCATGTGTACTTTCATCAGTTCAATCTAAAAATGTACAATGCTGGAAAAACGTACTCCCTTCAACATGAATTGCTACATAGTACTTTATTAAAAACGAATGCAATCTTTCCAGATATTTCCACGCTCGTCACGAATTCCAAATCATCTCGCATAGCATGCGTGTTAATCCTATTATTCCGGGTATCCCACGGAGTTAGCGGCGCTCTACGCGAGGAACCAGGGCAGAACCAAGCACTTGAGCTGTTGACGGGACGCGAGTGCCTGAACGCATTGTTGGATTATGTAGAGAGGTGTAAGCAGCCTTTAGGACGAGCCGCTCGCATTCTTGCCCGAGTATTGAGGTATTAAAATGTAGTATGAAGTATTAAAAAAGTCTATAATAACAAATTGCCCCAATACCTATGAAAAAATCTGTCGCGTATCACTTGTTAGAGTCAAAGTAACGACAGCGGTGAACCCGTAGCGTTTTGCCGCGTTCATGTGAGCAAACCTTTAGTGTATTTTTTTATTTGATAAAACTTCTTCAGAATTTCTTCAACAAAAAGAAGTTGCCCGTCGCACTGAAAGCGCCTGGAAGAGCTATTGGTCGATGAAAGCTCTTATGAAAGGAGATCTTCCAATTTGCCATAAACGCAAATTATTAAGGGACATGTGAATTCTCCCTATCCTTACATACGGCGCTCAACCTGGTCTTTGATAGTTCAGCAGAGGACCAAGCTCGAGGTTTGCCAGCGAACGATGGAGCGTAGTATCCTCGGAGTTAAACTTACTGATCGGATAAGGAACACGATACTGCACTCTAAGACACAAATCGTAGACGTCACCCAAAAAGCAGCCAAGCTCAAATGGGACTGGGCCGGACACGTTTGCCGCATGTCAGATGCAATGTGGCCGAAGACTACCACAACATGGGTCCCCGAAAACGTCATACGGCATCGCGGAAGACCCAGGCGTCTCCTCGACTCCACGCCTACATGAAGGGTTGGTCCTTATTGGCTCATGATAGAGTTGAGTGGAAAAGGAAAGGGAGGCCTTTGCCCTGCAGTGGGACAATACAGGCTGATTATTATTATTTATAACTTCTTCACTAATAAACAAATGTTTTATTTTCAGCAATGCTCTCTGCCTAATGAGTATATTGAAACATAGATTAGCTCTTAGATTACATAATATGTCCGTCAGTTCTAAGCATCCGCCTACTAAATGCCAGCAGTGCAAACAAGTGAGTCCAACCATCTTTATTTTTGTGAGTTATTGTTATGTCCCTCTAATGATAACAACACTCACAAGGGGAGGGCACGGTGTGGGAAATTCACTTCGGGACGAGACTCCGTGTGGTAGTAGTGTCCCATAAGCGTATGCAAACCCTAAAATATTATTTCAGAATGGCCAGTAATTTCGACGATTTTTTTGTTTGTTTTTAATTAACTATTTTAATAATTAAATGAATTCAATCGAGAAAAATGTTGCTAAGTATTAAATTAATTTTAGTTTACATTAACTATTATACTTTCTAAATTGTAAAAAGCCCGAAAACTCAATAAAATAAACAATAAAGGCTAAAAAAAAAATCTTCAATAACTCGAAAAACATTCAATACCTTTTTTTAGGATAATTCAAAATAAGAAAAATAATTACTATACAAATATATACAAAAATAATTTTCAGTTCATTTCATAAATTTTGACCGATACAAAATTCCGTGTATACCAAACTTTATCGGTGGGCGGCCATTTTGCTTTGTTACATTTTTTGTGTTTGCGGTCACACTTGAACAAAAATTGTAATCTTATCTCAAATTTAGTACCTTCTGAATACTTTATGGTTGAAAACTAAAAAAAAAAATTTGCGATGATAATTAATGATGTACGATACATCATCAATTATCTTCGCCAATTTTTTGTGAAATGATACGATATGCTTGGTATGCTGCAAAACTCTCTGAAGAGAGAAATATTTGTTAATGTGAATAATGTATGCTTTCCAAATGAACTACTTAAAGAACGTTGTTCTTGTAATAATTCTTCGTTCATTAACTGTGCGAATGTAAAAAAAAAATTGTTTCGTATGTTTTTACGATAACTATCATCCAGGTTCTTGTTTGTAGAAAAAAAAAATATTTTGTAATAATAAAGAAAATACAATTAAAATTTTTTACTTGTTGTGTAACTATTTATAAGATCCTACCATAATTATTAGCTGTTTTACAAGATAAAAAAGTATGATAGTTAATGTAAATTAATTTAATACTTAACAACTTGTTTTTCGATTGAACTCATTTAATTGATAAAATAGTTAATAAAAAAACAAACAAAAAAATCTTCGAAACTACTGGCCATTCTGAAATAATATTTTTGGGTTTGCATACGCTTATGGGACACTACTACCACACGGAGTCTCGTCCCGAAGTGAATTTCCCACACCGTGCCCTCCCCTTGTCAGATTGAAATTGTTCTCTCGCGCTTGTAGTATCTAAACATTTTGTTCCTTTACAGACTTTAAGGTTGAGTACACACTTATTGAACCAACTAACAATATTAGCAGAGTCTAGTTATGGAATTGGTGAAATTAGCTATCAACTACTGAAAGGCAGCTCGGCCATGCAACAAACACTGTCACTGACAATACCATACATCGTAAGGTACCTAAAGCCAATTACAATTAATTTATAATAAGCTTTCTTTCATGATTCTAACGACTTCGTATGTTCACAGAACCGAAAAACCGCTCAAGAAATATCTTATAGACTGCAGTGCACTTAACTCGTTGTTCACAATAATAAGCGAAGCTAAGGAAGATCTTCAAGCCTGCGTTACTGGTTTAGCAAAACTAGCCAATAATGTCCACATAAAAGATCCTAAAGTACTTGAAAATAGATTTACGGGCCAAATATTTGTTAGCTATGATCCTATTCTCGATAACTTATCTCTTGAAGAAATAGTCACTTTTGAACTAGACGATTTAACAACAATCAAAGCCAACAAAGTATTTCTGTCTCAAAACTCGGATTTTTTCAGCGCCATGTTAATGGGGCGTTTCAAGGAGTCTGTAGAAAAATGTGTAAGGTTAAAGAATGTGACCAAACCTGCATTAGAATACCTATTTACTTTGTTGCACTTAGGATTGAATAGTATCACATGTGAGATCCAAATCTTCCCTATGGCTGAGAAACTAGAAACTAATTTAGAAGTCCTTTTGTTAGCAGATAGATTTTTATTTGATAAACTGAAAGGATTACTGAACAGTGCTATTGTACAGTTTCTATTGAAACCGGATACTGTTGATAAAATATATATATGGTCGCTAAGGGATGGCATGGGTTTCTTATGCGTGGAATCAGTCGCTTACCTGCTAACGGGTAAAATGAGCGACTCAGATCGCACGAAAGCTTTTAGTAACATACTCAACCTAGAGTATAAGGAACAATTGCTTGAAGATGTGAAATCTATTATCCTAAGACAGCTGGTAAAGTGATAATAATTAGGTAGCGAAGGGCCCCTGATTTGCGTGATTCCTGTTTCATTATGCTTTAATTGCTTGATTATACTATGAAGTAAAATGTTAATAACAACTATAAAAACTGCCATATACAGAAATATTTTATAATGTAATGTATTTATTGTATATAGTTTTAAGATTTTTAATTCATGGATATTGCATTTATTTAAATGTTATAGTTAGTTTTTAATCTAAACTAACCACCTAGTAAATATTTTGTGATTTCATATTATACAACTCCTTTCCTCTGTCGTTTTGGACATTCCATCACACTTATAAAAAATATAATAAATATATTACCATAAGAAAGTTTACAACTAAAAATGTATTTTTCTTAGTGAGATGTAAATAATACTTTTGTTAATAAAAGGTATAAAAAGATTTGTTAATGTAATTAAACTTATATTCACTTCAATATTTTGTGTATCAATAGGTGACCCAACCTTACAATTTCATACCTTATACCATACAGTCATAACAATAACGAAAAACAATCAAACCAGAATCAATACAATACAACTAATAAGATGTGGGTATCCCATTAACAGGTATTCTGTAGTGCAGTATCAGTATAAAATCACTTATGTTAATAAAAGGCCTACAGCCTTATTTCTCATTTTTGCAATGAAAATGCCAACTTAATATCTCTGTTAGGCACAAGAACCTGTGAAGTGTTTGCTTTTATCTCATCTTTGTTTAAACACTCAAATTCAAAGTTTTGGACAATCTGTAACAAAAAATGAACATTATTAGAAAAAGTTAATTAGAATCATGAATTAAACAGTACTGAAAAAGAACACGAAAAGATTTGGGTATTAATGAATAAAACATGAAATCCCAACCTAGAATAATTTTCATATGAATTTAATGTTTACCTGACTGATAAGCTCTGTCATTTGTAGCATTGCTAACTTTTTGCCTATACAAGATCTGGCGCCAAGAGCGAAGGGCAGTGATGCAGAGGACATATGGTTCACCAGATCTTGCCTTCTTGAATCATTGCGGTCCCAGCGGTAAGGAAGATATTCATCAGCTTTACTAAAGTACTGTTCATCTCTTCCTGATGTATAAATTGAAGCTATGATTGGAGTCTGTAATCATTTATGAATAAAGTTATTCCCATTTCTTCTTGAAACAATAAGTTTGTTAGTCTAGACTAGTGAGTAGTACAATTTTCCAAATGTTTTGACACAAGTTTGTCAAATATTTCAATACTAAATCTTTTAAGAAAATGGTATGGGATAGAAATTAAACAAAAACTTTATGATTCTTTAGGTATATTTCTTTTCAAAATTCTTGTATAAGAGTGTTTCAATTCTTCCATTATGTGTTTGTAGGGTTCTTCTAATTCACTTGGAGCCAATGGTATCTTCAGTTTCCTTCTCAATGATGGGGACAGTAACACCAAGTTGTGGACCAAGCCTATACTACTCGAAGTCATCCAGTACAGACACATACATGAAGGCACATTAGCAGCCACAGGTATCATGATTATTGTAAACACTCTAAAAACATTTGTGAAAACTTTATACAGCTTAGAAGGTTGTCTCAGCTTCGATAACCTTTGTATTTCAATTATTGATAAGTTTGTCAATCCAAATGCCACTGGCAGGATCCAGGAGTGGTCTGGCTCAGTTAAATTAGGAATCCATCCTATGCCCCCAGCAGATAACTCCATAAATGTAACTAATGCTGCAGGGTCAGCGTCTGCCATATAAACTAGGTTCCTCAATGCAAATGACATACACACCCACACTGGAAGTTGAAACCATATTAGTAAGCTAGCCTTGAAAGGGTGGCAGTTATCTCTTACTATTAAATTATTCCATTGTTTTTTCAGTGATCTCTTGTACAGTATAACGGCTTGTTTGTCTGTTAAGCTGTATGCTTTCTTTGCTATTGTTGTTTCCTTTTTTAATTCATTTACCAGGTCCTGAAGTTCTAGGCTGATGTTTTCGACTTTAGCTAAAATGTAGTTTTGATAAACTGACAGTGGTAGAGTCATGAGCGTTCTTATGAGTACGGTGGATGTAACAATAGTGGCCCACCAGGTCATGCCGGTTACGTCGTGAAAGTAAAGTAACCCATCCTGCATAAAATGCACAGGTGTGCTACTTGATATACCTGCGTAAGTTTGTTCTTGCCATTTGACGAATCCTTCCATTGATATATGTCTTCTTAGATAGCAATCCTTCGAATTCAACTTATTTTGATTTAATACACTATAATTACACAATTTGTTTTCGTTTTTTCCTGCATCAGTATGGTTACGACAAATTGCACTGAAAGACCGATAGTTTTTAATTGTAGAGTTCATTTTAAACTTAATAATATGTTTGTAAATTAACATTTTGCTGGAAATTACTGTGTAATTCACAGTATTTCTGTACAAATTCAAGTGTTGAAAAACTTTATAACCTTTAAAATTATTTGACGACTATAGCTGTCAAGTGTCAACTTGTCAAATATTTCCCACAGATGTCAAGTGTCAACCAATATTTCCTGACAGTTACCGACTGACAGGCCGCGTTCCGTATTACGCTCACATTGATTTGAGCGTACTAACGCCCGTTCCGAATTGACGTGAGCGCGATAACGCTCTCCCGTGAATCGTCATTGATGACGTCATGACAGGCGCCATCTTGCAATAACGCCGACCATGCCCTAAACTGATATCACCGTGAGCGCTGTCAAAAATGACAGTATTGCTGTTTTTTTTTATTGTTTTGCTGTTTGGTTTTAGGTCGCATCATATCTTATACTAACTTGGATTAATTCGATATTGTGCTGTTGGCTACAGTCACCACCAAACCAAATAAGAAGAAGAAATTTGTTTTGTAAACAAGTTTTTTATGGCCTAAATGGGTTTTGACGTTGAGTGAGCACTGTTAGCGCGCTCACAAGCGTTCCGTATTGTGACAATTCTCAACTGTCATAATCGTGATACCCAAATCGGAACGCCAATTTATTGCTGTGAGTGCCGTGAGCGATATTTTCTTAATCGGAAGGCACCCTTACTACATACTACTTGGTCTGTGATTTCCAAGGATTGCATAAATTCAAATTTTCTTTTTCTTTTTTAGATCAGTGCAAGTTTGTATGATGATTAAAATATGATTCGCGACCGTAACGAATATGGCTTATTATAATTATAATTGTTAAAGTCATTAATACAACCCTCTAAGTTCATTTAATTCCGTTGAATGCCTATCTTATTAAAAAAAAACATTCAATGGACTTAGAGGGTTTTCTATTAATGATTCAAATTAGTATAGTTACGTAAATACATACGTGACACAGTCATATTATAACCTTAAGAAAATTGAATTTCGCGGACTACCCTGAACTTCACCCATAATGGGGATAACAATTGCTAATTGCGCACTTCTGATATCGCTACAATCCAGCGTCTAAGAAGACAGCTAGCTGTCACCATCCATTAATTATATTTTTGGCAAACAAGTGACTGCTTGACTTATAAATATTTTTATTTATTTACACCAATAAGTACAACATCTTACAGTAAGTGTTTCAATACGATGTTATACACACTAATTAAACTATATATTTATTATAAAATATACTTAAACATAAAATTGAACAATAAACACAGAACCAAAATAAAATTATTACGCCCCGTTTCGCAGCTGTTAACTAGTGCTACACTCCAAGTCGTATCCATATTTAGCTTTCGATTAATTTGCAATCGACACAAAAATAAACATATCATTGGTGGCTTGGCTTGTAGACACTAAACAGTGCTGCAACCTTTAATGGGCATTCAGTTTTTTAACCCCATCTAGTCAGTGTGATGTTTTATTGGCCTCTCTCGTATGAGGTTAGACGATCGGATAATAGTACTTCCTAATTCTATGAAATCCGGAAGTACTACTGTTCGAACGTTCAACCATCAGTATTGTTGCCAAATAATTATATTGGTGCGGTAGGTATTAGTAGTTTTCACCATACTGCGTAGTTTTTAAAAACGATTATTAACAATGAATTGTGTAAATAATAAATGTTTATACCATTGAGTTAATAATATAAGTTAATGCTTTATCCTACACAACTCACAGTCTAGTTTTAATCCCATTAATAAGTAGAATTTTAAATAAAAAAAACTTCTACTCTCTATCGTGCTAAAGAGATATGGTATTTTACTCGTAATGAGATTAAGTATCAGGGAAAATCTACGGAATTTTAGTACCTACTTACCAGGCCATTCAGAAAGTATTGCGAAAAAAAGTTTTTTTGTATGAGAGACTGGCCAGGTTTAAACTATTATAAAAATAATGATTATTTATAAGCAAAAATAGGTACGTACCAATTTCAAAATTTCCCTCCACATTTTTTGCGAGCTAATTAAATTATCGTGTCTCATTGGAAAATGGATTTGCGCCGGGAACATTTTCGCGCTATGATTTTTTACGATTTCAAGTGTCGCCTGAAACCGGACGAATCATACGACAGACTTCAAATTGCATTCATGGATGAAGGCCCTTCCAAGGCAACTGTGTATCGTTGGTATAACGAATTCAAACGTGGTCGACTAACTTTGGGGGATGAAGAAAGAAGTGGTCGCGCATTGACGGCTGTTACGGAGGACCACGTGCTAGCAGTGAAAAATATAATCCAAGACAATAGGCGAATTACGTATCGGGAGTTTCAACACATACTGCAGATTGGATCGGGAAGACTTCACGAGATTCTACACGTGCATCTTCACGTGAGGAGGATAGTTTCACGCTGGGTGCCGCACAACCTCACCGATGCTCAGAAGCAGGCACGGGTGGAATAAAATATCTTAGGACAACCAACACACTGTTATCTGATCCCAAACAAGGCAGAACCTGTACTATGGTAACCAGACAACTTTAATATACATATATATTTCTAAATACATACATATTATAGATAAACTATACCCAGACACAGAACAAATAATTGCGCTCATCACACAAACATTTGTCCTGGGTGGGAATGGAACCCACGACCTCAGTCTTAGCAGTCAGGGTCACTAACCACGAGACTAACAGGCCAGTCAAAATGGTGCCGTGATATGATAAACAAATTTGAAGCAGGCTCGTTTCGGCGTGTTTACGACATTATTACAGATGATGAGTCCTGGATTTATCAATACGATCCAGAAACGAAGCGCCCGTCAACGGTTTGGGTGTTTCAAAACGAATCAACGCCTACCAAAGTGAAGCGATCTAGAAGCGGGGGGAAGATTTTGATCGCGAGCTTTTTCAATTTGACTGGCTTCTTGGTGTCAACCCCTTTACCGTACCAAAGAAGCATCAACGCCGAATGGTATACTACCAAATGCTTGGCAGAAGTTTTCTCTGTTGTGAGCAACAAGCGACCAACCGACCGGGCTCCGCGGGCTACTGCTCCACCACGACAACGTGCCCACGCACACTGCGCTCAAAACGAGGGACTTCTTGGACAGCACGCCGGTCAAACTTTTGGGTCACCCTCCTTACAGCCTTGACCTAGCACCGTATTACTTCTTTTTATTCCCAAAAATTAAAAAAACCGGCCAAGTGCGAGTCGGACTCGCGCACCGAGGGTTCCGTACAAACCTGCAGGTCATCATCATCATCATTCGTCATCATCGTTTATGAAATTAAATGTTTTTTTTTTAATTAGGGTTCCGTTGCCAAATGGCAAAAAACGGAACCCTTATAGATTCGCCATGTCTGTCTGTCTGTCTGTCCGAGTATGTCGCAGCCACTTTTCTCCGAAACTATAAGAGCTGTGCTATTGAAACTTGGTAAGTAGATGTATTCAGTGAACCGCATTAAGATTTTTACACAAAAATAGAAAAAAAACAATAATATTTGGGGTTCCCCATACATAGAACTGAAACTCAAAATTTTTTTTTTCATCAAACCCTTACGTGTGGGGTATCTATGGATAGGTCTTCAAAAATGATATTGAGGTTTCTAATATCATTTTTTTTTAAAACAATAATATTTGGGGTTCCCCATACATAGAACTGAAACACAAAAAAAAAAATTCATCAAACCCTTACGTGTGGGGTATCTATGGATAGGTCTTCAAAAATGAAATTGAGGTTTCTAATATCATTTTTTTCTAAACTGAATAGTTTGCGCGAGAGACACTTCCAAAGTGGTAAAATGAGTGTCCCCCCCCCCGTAACTTCTAAAATAAGGGAATGATAAAACTAAAAAAAATATATGATGTACATTACCATGAAAACTACCAACGAAAATTGGTTTGAACGAGATCTAGTTAGTAGTTTTTTTTTTAATACGTCATAAATCGTAAACCACAATTTACCTTTCATTCAGTCAACACAAATATAAAAATTAAAAAAAAAAACATTTCATTTCATAAACGATGATGACGAATGATGATGATGATGACCTGCAGGTTTGTACGGAACCCTCGGTGCGCGAGTCCGACTCGCACTTGGCCGGTTTTTAATTCTAATATTTAAAAATATAATTTATATGTAAGTTATTTATAACGGAATAAAGGAGATTAAAATTATACTAAAATAATAAATAAACATTAATCAGTTATTATTCTTATTTCAACGTTATTGATCCCAAACTTAACTGAAGTATCACAACGGCGGCAAGTTCAAAGCTAAGGTTCTACAATTTCATGCTAAACATTATTATAATTTAGCCTCCAGACTAAACTCGGTTAATCGAAATAATGACTCTTGTGTACGAGAGTGGTGATTAAATTCAATGTTATAATTTTAGCTACAAAACGTACTGTTATTAAATTGTTGTCAATGAATGTAATGTTATAATGTATGACTCTTGTCTCTGTATTTGCATTTAAATCAATTAAAGCGTTTAAACAAAGATCATAATGTCATGGTAAAAATTAGAAAAAGTCTGGAATGATAGAAAGTGATGTAAATTCCAAACATACTTAACAATTTAGGTAAAATTATTTTTTCAATACTAACTGTGAGACTTCAAGTCTCTACATTTTTTATTTATATTCATAAAATCTTATTGAAGAGATTAATCTACGTTTAACGACGGGAGCGCGACCACAACTTCCAGATGAGAATATTTTCTTGTATCATACTTTTTAGAGCGTCCTTTTTCAGTAGTCCGGTTTTCATCCCGGCTGTAAGTTTCCTTGGATTTTTTCCCTCCTCATAAAATATATATCCTGTGAACTGTCCTCAATAATGACAATCATCATCATTTCAGCCGAAAGATGTCCACTGCTGAACACAGGCCTATCCCAATTTGGGGGGAGGGGTTTGCCGTAATCGCCACGCTTGGCAGGCGGGTTGGCGATCGCAGTATGGTGGTAAAATGTATAGAGAACGCTGCTGCCTATTTTCTAGGTAGTCCCTTAGTCGCTTCTTACGACACCCACGGGAAGAAATGAGATGGTGCTATTGTTTATATCCGGCACCACACGGTACAATCCGGTCTTCAATAGTATAACGTAAAGGACGAATGTATATAGGATGTCTATAATTATCTAGTTCTAGCCATTAAACGTGTAACAGTTATGAAATCAGCGCACTGGGTCGGTTAGCTTCGTAAACGCGAACTAAACACAAAACAAAAACCGGCCAAGTGCGAGTCGGACTCGCGCACCGAGGGTTCCGTACAAACCTGCAGGTCATCATCATCATCATTCGTCATCATCGTTTATGAAATTAAATGTTTTTTTTTTTAATTTTTATATTTGAGTTGACTGAATGAAAGGTAAATTGTGGTTTACGATTTATGACGTATTAAAAAAAAACTACTTACTAGATCTCGTTCAAACCAATTTTCGTTGGTAGTTTTCATGGTAATGTACATCATATATTTTTTTTAGTTTTATCATTCCCTTATTTTAGAAGTTACGGGGGGGGGGGACACACATTTTACCACTTTGGAAGTGTCTCTCGTGCAAACTATTCAGTTTAGAAAAAAATGATATTAGAAACCTCAATTTCATTTTTAAAGACCTATCCATAGATACCCCACACGTAAGGGTTTGATTAAATTTATTTTTTGTGTTTCAGTTCTATGTATGGGGAACCCCAAATATTATTGTTTAAAAAAAAAATGATATTAGAAACCTCAATATCATTTTTAAAGACCTATCCATAGATACCCCACACGTATGGGTTTGATGAAAAAAAAATTTTTGAGTTTCAATTCTATGTATGGGGAACCCCAAATATTATTGCTTTTTTTCTATTTTTGTGTGAAAATCTTAATGCGGTTCACTGAATACATCCACTTACCAAGTTTCAATAGCACAGCTCTTATAGTTTCGGAGAAAAGTGGCTGTGACATACTCGGACAGACAGACAGACAGACATGGCGAATCTATAAGGGTTCCGTTTTTTGCCATTTGGCAACGGAACCCTAAAAACGTGTGGGTTGTTATGTCCGCTCTGACATATCTGCTGAATCTTCCTGCTTTCTGCCAGGGTCGCGAGATTTGTTCGAAAGAGATACCGTGACCCTGGCACATGGGCAACTGAAGGAACACGGGCGAGTTTCAGTCAGTAAAAGTCTGACACGCCCTTCAGCTCCACCCAAGAGCGGGAGACGTTATATGATGATATCCCACCTACAAAAAAATCTTTCTGCTTTTTAAGGTTCCGTTGCCAAATGGCAAAAAACGGAACCCTTATAGATTCGCCATGTCTGTCTGTCTGTCTGTCTGTCTGTCCGAGTATGTCACAGCCACTTTTCTCCGAAACTATAAGAGCTATGCTGTTGAAACTTGGTAAGTAGATGTATTCTGTAAACCGCATGAAGATTTTTATACAAAAATAGAAAAAAAACAATAATATTTCGAGTTTCCCATACATAGAACTGAACCTCAAAAAAAAATTTTTCATCAAACCCATACGTGTGGGGTATTTATGAATAGGTCTTCAAAAATGACATTGAGGTTTCTAATATCATTTTTTTCTAAACCGAATAGTTTGCGCGAGAGACACTTCCAAAGTGGTAAAATGTGTGTCGTCCTCCCCCCCCCACCGTAACTTCTAAAATAAGGGAATGATAAAACTAAAAAAAATATATGATGTACATTACCATGTAAACTTCCACCGAAAATTGGTTTGAACGAGATCTACTAAGTAGTTTTTTTTTAATACTTCATAAATCGTAAACCACAATTTACCTTTCATTCAGTCAACTCAAATATAAAAACATTTAATTTAATAAACATAAACCTTATGCATAAACCGTGAATACCTGCAGGTTACTACGGAACCCTCGGTGCGCGAGTCTGACTCGCACTTGACCGGTTTTTTTTTTATATTTGAGTTGACTGAATGAAAGGTAAATTGTGGTTTACGATTTATGACGTATTAAAAAAAAACTACTTACTAGATCTCGTTCAAACCAATTTTCGTTGGTAGTTTTCATGGTAATGTACATCATATATTTTTTTTAGTTTTATCATTCCCTTATTTTAGAAGTTACGGGGGGGGGGACACTCATTTTACCACTTTGGAAGTGTCTCTCGCGCAAACTATTCAGTTTAGAAAAAAATGATATTAGAAACCTCAATTTCATTTTTGAAGACCTATCCATAGATACCCCACACGTACCTAAGGGTTTGATGAAATTTTTTTTTGTGTTTCAGTTCTATGTATGGGGAACCCCAAATATTATTGTTTTAAAAAAAAATGATATTAGAAACCTCAATATCATTTTTGAAGACCTATCCATAGATACCCCACACGTAAGGGTTTGATGAAAAAAAAATTTTTGAGTTTCAGTTCTATGTATGGGGAACCCCAAATATTATTGTTTTTTTTCTATTTTTGTGTAAAAATCTTAATGCGGTTCACTGAATACATCTACTTACCAAGTTTCAATAGCACAGCTCTTATAGTTTCGGAGAAAAGTGGCTGCGACATACTCGGACAGACAGACAGACAGACAGACAGACAGACATGGCGAATCTATAAGGGTTCCGTTTTTTGCCATTTGGCAACGAAACCCTAAAAAGCAGCTCAAAGGGATACAATTTTCGTCGTCGGAAGATGCGCTGTCAGCGTTCGAGCAGGCTGTAAACGATGTGTCTGCGGCAGACTAGTAAAAGTGTTTCGAAAACTGGTTCAGACGCATGTAACTTTGCATAGAGGCTAGTGGAGAGTATTTTGAAAAGATTTAATTTTAAAAAAATTACCTATAGAACACTTCTTTTTATTTTCGCAAAACTTTCTGAGTGTCACATGTACGTTGTTAATAATATTACCGTATCAAGATTAACAAAATTGCAACCTTATACTTACACCTTTGTCGAGTTTGTAAGGCCCTAAAGTGCATTCTTTAGGCAAAATCCTTGTCAGAAACGGAGCCACGGGATACAACCTCATAGATTCCTTGATTACATAATTTATATTAGAATTTCTTGAATGTAATTCTTGTTTTGCGCTTTCATTTTTTGAAAGCAGTAATAATGTCCATATGGATGTATAAGAAGTCTGAAAAGTAAAAAAACATTAATACAACTTGAAAATAAATTGTTAAATCGATATTTCAAACATTAAATACCGTGTCTCCAGCTGCAATAACGAAATCACCAATTATTCTTTTAATATCTTCGGGCTTAACATTTTCTTCCACTAGAACATTTATCAATCCGTTACTGTCTTTGCTGTGTAATAATATTTCACTGACAATTTTATGAGCTGGAAAAGTTTAAATCCAAAGGTTAGTTTATCGTATAATAGTACCTGATGAATACGATTTTATTGTCATATATGTTACCTAATGTTAGAGATATGTCCACGGATTCTTTAAAATCTCTCCATACTTTTAAATTCAACTTTTGACACGTAATAACCGGCAACCCGTACAGCTTTGTGGTGGTTAGAAAAATCTTCTTTACTGCTTCAGAAAACATGGTCAAAAGAGTTTCATAATGTTGATCTGGCTTGAGTGATGAAGAGCTCCCTAACATTACTGCTATTATAACTGTGAAGAGTTAATATTAATGTAGGTAAGAAATGGATCAAAACGCTCGTTAGACAAATGATCACTCACTCACTCGCTTAGATGAATGCATCGGTCGACCCGTAAAATTATTAACCGACTTCTAAAGAGGAGAAGATTCTCAATTCGATTGTATGTATATATTTTTTTTTCTCGTATTACTCGAAATATCGACTTGCATCGGCAGGTATTATTGAATTTTGGAATTTCATGACGTCTTTAAACTAGCAAATAGAAACAGGCGACAAATTTATTTTGCAGGTCGACCGAAGTCATCTTTTCAATAAAGTAATAAAAAGTTGAATTATTTGCAAAACATACCGTCTATGGAAAGTCTGTAAAATTCAGACTCTAAATTCGGCACAAAAGTGCCTTTCTTCATTTCAATTTTCCACTTTTGTATTAAATTATTTACAGTCTTTCTTACTGGTGCTTCGAAGCAAGTTTCAGAATTTTCCTTAAGTAAATACTTGTTCATAACTCTACGATTTTCTAACCACTCCTCACCGTTCATAAAAAATAAACCCCTTTTAGACCCATACAGTTTTTCATATAATTCCCAAGGCTCTGGCAAAATATGTACGGGATACTTTCCTTCAAGATGCAATAATAGTGTTCTTATTAGCATGGGATCACTAACAAATACCAGTTCTGTGTTACCGCCTAACTTCTCACAATATATGGGACCTAACTGTTTATGGCGAGAATCAGCATATTCGTGTAACCTGTAACAGTAAACAAAACAATAAAAAGTTTAGCTTCCTACGTAGGTGTTCTCTATCCACATTCATCGATCATGGTTACTCTTCGAAAACACAATTACCTGATGGCAAATTGGCAGGCGTGGGGACTTTTAGCAGAAGTTATAACTTAATTTTTACACAAAACAACACATCACATTGGCATGTCGGTGACGTATCTTTTGCCCTTAGCACTCAAAGCGGCTACAAAAGTTAAAAAATTATAATATTAATGATGTAATGCCTTACTTTGTGCCGCTGCCTGCCATAATAAATTCTAACTTTGTCCCGAGAAGAGGCAGTGATTTTGGGCGAGGCATATCTTCAATGGACAAAAGCGTTTTCGTAGCATCAAGTGACAACAACTTGTTAAATTTTAGAAATTTAAAAAGCGGTGCGCCTTTGTTGCGATGCATGGTACCTGCAAAAAATGTTTTTGACTAAATAAACCCAAAATAGATATTCGCAAAAATAGCATACTAGTGTTCAAACTGACGCTATGCCAAGAGACACTGATGGTAAACCGATGTGCACTGTCTGATCATCTGAAACACTGCTATAACTTTTAGCTATGTCTACACCGCCAACTTCCAAACTCCCGGGTTGTTATCTACTAAGAAATTCCTAATGGAAAAACCCAAAGTATTATGCTTGACCTGGGAATAGAATCCAAGACCCCAACTCGAGACCAAGGGAGCAGTTGCTCATATTCAATGCGAGTAACACAAGTAATGCAGGCTTCGCTTTGTGATAAAAATACTGTAACATACCTTGGAATAAGGTGTGCACTGCATGTTAGTACATTAAACAAGACCTATAGAGGTTGTTTTTTATCTTTATGTCTGTCGCACTTGTACGAATTAACAGCTGTCTCGCTTGCACAGTACCTAGGACTAGTTGCGATCACCGACTCTATGCAAGTTATATTTTACAGTTTCACTGAATTCACGAGTATTATAAAATATCCAAAATACAGCTAAAATACTTTAAGGAGTTACAAAGAACTAATACTGACCTTCTCGTCGATGGCGTTGTAGTAACTTTACCAATTTTTATTGGAAACTTTTTTAAAAACAGTACTCACAGTCACGTATATTTTAAAACTCTACCGCTCAACCTAGAACTTGATCCGGCTACTTCTCCAAGCAAACTGAATTAAAATTCTCAATTTGGGACCGCTACCTGATCTTGCTATCGTTCCAGAAAAATCTCATGATTGAATTGGTAATTTTTATGAATTATGTATGTGCGACAATACAGTAACTCTGTAAGAGTGCCATACGTTCATTGATATAGGTACTATATCAATTCTCCCAGTTTAATATTTATAGCTGTTGTGTGTTTGTTTCACATTACTGTTACCTACTACCATTCGCATCATTTTACGGCAACTAATTAATTTTGTTATGTATTCATTACATATATTAATGACGATTTGAAATATGATCTATAGTTATCATTACTTTTGAAAGAAATGATTATTTTTCATAATTATTAAATGGTCAGTATATCATCTTTCTCCTGCCCTTATCCCAATTTATTTGAGGTCGGCGAATTCACACAGTCCATCCATTATTTATTTGGTCTCTCTATCGCAGGACTATGACAATGGCTATAAAGCCTAAGAAAGCATTCATACTCAAAACTTTCCTCACAACATTTTCCTCATTCCTCTGTATCACGTGACCATACCACGACAACCCATTTCCAATATCAGTAATCGGTGTCACTTTCAGACTTCCGCTATGTACTCATTTCTTATTCTATCCATTCGTGTAACACCACACAGCCCTCTTAACATTCTCATGTCAGCTGCATGCAGTGGTCTTTAATTCGTCTCTTTTGTGGCCCAACATTCTGACCCATACAAGACAACAGGTCTCATCATACTACTTCTGGTAGACAAAACGATAAAAGCGACCTTCTATCATGAGACCTATTTTCCTGCGTAAGAAAATGTATTCGTTGCTGTTAAAATTTCGAAAGGCGCTAAGAATTAGTAAAAATCGATTGCTTTGAAAATATTTCAAATTGCAAAAATTCACTGTTTTCTGATTTTTTCCTTTATATATCACAGTTACCCAGTTGGACGCCAAACTTCAACTTCCTAGGTCATCTCCAAGTAGATATTTGATCTAGATATGTCAGTCAGTAACTCCAAACCCTGACGATATACCGCTCGACACTCCCGATCCTACTTATATACATATACGTATATGTAGTGTCAGGTCAATCTACTTCTCGGGTCGTTAACCAGATTCATAACGGGGTTTCAGGTGGACGTGTATAACTGTCCATAGAACTTCTCGATCTCTCTCAACAGCTCAGGTTCGGCGGATACGACTCTGCCATCGTCGGTTTTCAATTTCGCAAGCTGACTCTGCCCAACAGACAGATCTCTTACAAAGACTTTGGAGCCCTTGTTCCGGTCTATTGCGCCTTTTATACGTTCCGTATTAAAGTGGCGAAGGTTGCTTTTCAAGGACTTAGAGGTCTGTCTATTGATCCGCTGGAGCGCATCGTTTGAAGACTGCAGGATCAGTTCGCGCTTCTGTTCCATGAGCTGTGATGCTGCATCAGAGTTTCTTTTTTCTATTTGTATGGCGGGTCTTGAAGAACTTAGACCCGTCTGTATAGACAGTTTCCACGAACCCATCGTTATAATCGTCCTCGGAGCTCCCTAAGCACTCTAAAACGATTCTGGAGTTTGAGCTGAAAGCTCTCGGACGTTTGGAATTGGATCGGTACGGAGCATTGACTTCATCAGCCGAGATATTTCCAGCTTAATATCGATATTCATTGTGCCTCTTACCATGCGGTGATCACTCCCGGTTTTCACCGCGTTGAGACATCATTGAATATTTGCTTTTTCGTCGACATAATGAAGTCAATCTCATTTTTAGTTGCAACATCGGGGCTCTGCCAAGTTCACTTTCTGTGCTCACGCTTTTTGAAGAAGGAGTTCATTATAAAGAGCCCTTCCTTTTCCATAAATCTGGCCAGTAGGTAACCCCGGTGATTCCACGCCCAACTCCAAATTGTCCCACCCGCAACTCATCGTTGCGACGTCTCGTTTGCCCAGTTTCGCGTTGTGTCCCCCATGACAACGGGGAAATGAGTTTTGGAACCTTGGATGGCTCTAGAAATATCCTCATATATGGTCTCTACCTCATCGTCGGGTTGTAGTGAGGTCGGGGCGTAAACCTGTGTGATCTTCAGCGAATCTCTTGCGGATATTCTGAGTATATGGAACACCACGCTGGTCGACACACTTTCGATCTTCACAACGTTGCTCACAATCACAAGGGACTTACGGACGGTAAACCCAACACCAGTTTGGGATTGCTGGTCGCCCTCCAGGAAACAGAGCAGATTTTAAAGCGAAATTTAGGATTATCGAGTCCTCCCCGTCTCTTAGGGCGTCAGATAACCATACCATACCCCATCGTAACCTCAAACCTGTTCAATTCTTCCTCGAGTTCGGGGGATCTTCTTTTCGGTCCGGAGTGTACGCCTGTGATATGTTGCCAGGGCCAAGTTGCCGGTGATTGTGGTAGAGACGGATCGCTTCCGGAGATTCTTAGCACCCCTTGCCTCACCGTGACCTTGACCACTACCGTAGCCTAGGGTAGGTAGGCCGTCGGGCAAAGGCCGTTTTTTATTTGTGCTTGTGATTATTGGGTTGCCAATAGGGCTTTCATCCCGGGAATCTCGGTCTCGAAAATTTCGAGTGTCTCGACGATTTTATGTGGTATGGTATTTTCGAGACTCGAGACTAATAGATTTGGTCTCGGGAATAACGAGACTTTTGAGACTTAAGTCTCATAAATTCATAATTAAAATAACATTATTAAATAATCTATTAAACCAACAGTGTAGCTTAGAGTTTAATACAGTCTGTGGTGATTGACTAACCTTGTTCAAGAATGACACGGATTTTTATAATTATCAGTATGTAGACGAGTTTTTTTGTGAAAATGCGAAGTTATTTGTACACACAACTAAAGGAAATTCGTAGAGAAAGAGTTCCACAGAGAACTTAAATCAATAATTGATTGCAATACGAATATGCGTTTAAAACGAAATGGAGTTCATTGAATCAGAATCCTCCAGCCAGTTGTTGGCCCGCATAAATTCACGTGGATCCCGTCACCCTCAGTGACCAGCAAATCTTTTAGAGAAAGGCACGCAGGGAACACGGTGCGCCTCGGGCCTTTCACTGGTCAGACAACAAACTCCCCAAGTTTGTTGCCTGCAGGCATCCCACTAAGGTTCTGGAGATCGTTCTACGCCCTTCGGCGACGGGTGACTTCTACGGATTGGAAGAGAGGTTGCATCCTCCCTCTTCCTTACCGCCGCGTCCATCGCGACCATCACATGCTTGCAGAAGGAGGCGCCGGCGTCTAAGGTGCTCTCACTTTCAACCATGGACTGGACCCTGTTTCCGTACATGGTCCAGCCCATGGTCCTAATTGACAGCGCGTATGACAGAGTATCCGCAGCATCAACCTCCGCGACGAGGACACGGCGCTGCACTACCCGAGCAGGGCATTCCTCAAGGGTGTACTACACCGTGTCGTCGTCGTCACGGCAGTTGCAATGGTGGGAACCGGGTGTCGGTTCCCGGCCTATGCCGAAAAGTAATGTCGCCATGCCGTCACACGTCATGTCAGCCACTCCCTCACAACGGTTCTAACCACCGCTAAAGTGGCATGCCCTGCACTAGGTTGCGCAAGGCGCTGTTCCCACTCCACCGGACTAGGGTCTGGCGAAGCTCAGCCCTGTACACCTCGACATGACGAAGCATCAGGTGCTCGCCCTGCTCTAGCGTGTCCTGGTACCACCGATATAGTGATGGAACTGCCAACACCTAGCTTCAGACGTTTCATAAGAGCCCAAGTAGGTTTATGTCAAATAAAATATTTTGATTTTATGATTTTGCTACTCTTTTAACAGCGGATACTTCACTAAATATCTGTCAATCCAATTAGATGACACAGTTATTTTCTAGTGCTACGGCTGGTCAGTTGTTTCGGTAGAAGTCAAGTTTGTCTCACCATCTTTATCTCGGCCTGTCACAATAGCATAGTGCGTTTAGTGGGACCCAATCGGTGGTTCTCTAAGTTCCATTTGTCATCTGATATGCGGCAGACAGGAACACTACGGCTGCAGGAATACGTTGGATGCGAGAAGCACAGAATAGGTCGAAGTGGCGGTGCTTGGGGGAGGCCTATGTCCAGCAGTGGACGTCTTTCGGCTGAAATGATGATGCGGCAGACATGACCGGCCTAGTCCCACTAAGGCTGAGGGTCTTTTTAAGTTGTGCTATAGATATGTTTAATAATGTACTTGATTTAGATACCTTGTTTCGACTGAAAATAAGATATTTAATTAAAATAAAACCCACTTTTGACATAGCCTCGAAAGTCTCGTTTTTCCGGTATTTTCGACACCCCATCGCGTCTCGATTTTTTTTTCCCGGGAAGGACTTTAACATTTTAATTAATTTTTAATTATTTAACATTTTATATTTGACTTATAATTCTAAATTCAATTTCAATTTCTGTAATTGAAAAAAAAAACTGGCCAAGTGCGAGTCGGACTCGCGCACCGAGGGTTCCGTACAAACCTGCAGGTGTTCACGGTTTATTCATAAGGTTTATGTTTATGAAATTAAATGTTTATTTTTAATTTTTATATTTGAGTTGACTGAATGAAAAGTAAATTGTGGTTTACGATTTATGACGTATTAAAAAAAATCTACTTACTAGATCTCGTTCAAACCAATTTTCGGTGGAAGTTTACATGGTAATGTACATCAAATATTTTTTTTAGTTTTATCATTCCCTTATTTTAGAAGTTACGGGGGCGGGGGGGGACATTTTACCACTTTGGAAGTGTCTCTCGCGCAAACTATTCAGTTTAGAAAAAAATGATACTATACTCCATTTGTTTAGGTAGTTAACTAAAGGTAAACAATCTTGATATGTCTTTTTATATAAAATAAATCGTATAAAAGACCAACAAATATTATTTAAATTAAGTTACTTACCTAACATCGGTTTAAGTAAATACCTAATTGTAAACATTTTTAGATTCAATTTTTAGACAGTTTTTTAGATAAAAGACATGTTAAGATTGTTTACATTTAGTTAACTAGGTACCTAAACAAATGGAGTATAGAAACCTCAATATCATTTTTGAAGACCTATCCATAGATACCCCACACGTATGGGTTTGATGAAAATTTTTGAAGTGAAAACTTCTTTAGCGCCGTTGGTTGTGATTTGAAACTCAATGAAACGAAAAAGCGACAGTAAAAAGAGACAGACATAACTTCATAAGATTTAACGTGGGAGAAAATGAGATAGGAAATACATGACGTCATTACCATGGACGAAAGAAATATGGATACGGCAAATATTGTCACATCTGAACTTCAAAAAATTAAAACACATTAAAAACGTTTTATCTACCTGTACATATTAGAATTTAATCAAAAATGTTTTATGTACTTTTATGTACATATTATTATTATTTCAAGTCTATTATCGTACCTATATATTATTTATGTAAATACGGAAAAAAATGAAAACTAAAAAGAAAAGATAATTATAATTGCGATAGCACGACGAAGAGTGATGCTGGTGACGGAGGCACCGGTAATCCAGGCAATGGCCAGTCATTGTCCATAAACCTGGAACAAAAGCAGTGTTGTAGTACCTGAATATTTAAAGATAAATGAAAATTAGAAAAGTCCGTAAGTTACTAACATTGCCGGTGGCTGCAAAATCATGTCGTGGTGGCATTGACATATTATATTACTGCGTAAGGACAGGGCGGACCGCATGTTACAATGACGCCTCGAACTTGGTCCCAAAATGGTCTTCCCTTTATCGAAGTGAACTAGAACGCTATCGGCTGTCTTCGGAACGGTCGTATATTTTGCAAGCAAAAATGCCAAGTTGTGCCGTGAAGGGTTGCGTGAACTACGACAAAAAGCACAATAAAAAAAATGATAACATTTAATATCACCGGTAAGTTAAAAATATGTCATTAAATCCACTGCTAACATTATTTAAAACAATTTTCTTTTATATTTGTCTCAACCTTTGACAAAGACGAAGCGAAGCCGCGTAAAAGTACGACATAACTTTGCAGCGGCGCTCGTTGTAGCTGATGAAATGGAAAGATAGAATATTACTATAAATAATTTAAAACAATTGTTTTGTTCGAAGGCTAATGAAAACTTAATAACACCAACAAACTGCAACAAATATAAATTTTCAAAAATAAAAGGTTTTTTTTTATTTCTTTGTACCTCGAAAAATACCACACCCCCCTCTTACAAGGTTACGTCTAGGAGCAGACCACGCGGATTGACATCGTAGTTCATACTAGTTCTAATAGATGGCGTTAGTGTTTTTTGTTGGGCGACCGTGTCCGTCAAATGTTCTCGGACGACCGTATCTTTACTATTTAAATCAATGCGTGGTGGTGGTGGTGCTCTTCCACCACCCCGCGCCCTCTAGCATGCGACCTGGAAAAATACACAATTTCAGTTGCATTAACAGTAACATTACATACCTACATACGTGTCCAATAACCTCTTTTTTTAAGTCGGTTAAAAACAAATCACCCAAAAAGTTTACCATTAAAATGTACGGAAGTCATATCCACACATTTCATCAAAAACAAAATGGAGATTTTAGTGTCACGTGACCTAAAATTCCCGGTTCAACAATCAAATTCCTTCATCTTTTTAGGTTGCGTATTTTTCATTACAATGTTACGCAAATATCTTATAAATGCATAATAACAATAATACAATACATAGTAACCTAAGTAACGTCAATAGTTTGCTATCAATAATAGAATTGTTACTCGTTATACTGCGAAATCCGACGCCGGCCGCGGAAAAATGGCGGCAAAATGGATCACGATGTTTGTTGAACTACAGTTGGCGGAATTAGACGATTTTGATCTGTGTGCAATTAGACAAAAAGTTCAACACTAAAGAAACAGGCAAGTATTTTTTATTAATGCTGTTATCGCATACCACATACCACAGTAACAAAAGTATAATTTACATTTATTATTTTTCAGGTGCCTATTCTACGCAATATATAACCTATAGTTTGAGGAGACTTGGGTTATAATGGGAGCCGTAAACGTCTAAGAAAGATACACTATTTAGATTTTATAAATAAGAAATGTAAAACTGAGACATCACTGTTAATGGAAAAATCTATCATAGCACCGAAAAAAAATACACGGATGATGTTATCTCACGTTTTTCTTTTTAAATAAAACCTAAATTTTTGCGTGTTCTTTCATTTTCATTGTCATGTGGATAGTGATAGTGTTATATACCCCACATAGACATACTTGACGGCTTCATTAGTCAACTGTTCAAGTTTATTCGATATTGCCCGTAACTTTCGAATACCCTAGATGGTGGCCGCAAATGTGATTGCTGAACATTATTTCTTGTGTATCGCTTTCAATCGGCAATCCCTGACTGTAATTTAATTTATTTTTATACTGAATAAGTTTTCATTTTGTTATTATGATGGCACTCGCATCTTTTAGGTAAAAGGTTATTCTAGCGAAATAATGCGCAATCTATTAAATAAAATGAAAGTAAGAGCCTGTGTGCGTATCAAGTCTTGAAATCATGACTGTTAAGAATTTCCGGGATCTCGTGTTTGTTGATTAAGGCCGAGCGCGCACTGCCATGCGTTTTGTTACCGCATAATTTGTGAAGTATGAAATGTCATAGAAGTGCGCGCACTGCGGTGAAATAAACGCATGCGGTAGAGTCATCGCTGCAAATTTGCGGTGATTCTACCGCACAAATTTTTGTATCGCATAGAGTTCTAAGAAGTACCGCGCACTGCGGTGAAATAAACGCACTGATACACGCTCAGTTGCTGTTGGGTTGCGACACAGATATGTCGTTACTTAGCGTTTGTCCGGCGACGGCGGCGGCACGGCGCGCGGCGGTGCGAGAGTCAATCGCAGAATTTCAGGACCAGCAATTCTTAACAAACTATTATAAGACTAGCTTCTGCCCGCGACTTTGTCCGCGTTAAATTTCTTGCAGCCCCGACTCCCCTCGTCAGCTTAATGATTTGATTACAGTTAAAAACGTTATAGTGAGCCAACCTTAAAAGATAGACATAATGTTATCATGATTTTTTTTCTAGAATTTTTCAACAGGAACAATTCCGTCATAAATCATTGCTACGTTACTGTAACCGTTGTTTACGCAGCGCAGCTCTCAAAAGGAATAACTTTCCTCCATTTTTGCAATATTTATCATTGATACTCCGCTCCTATTGACCGCAGCGTGATGTTACATAGTCTAAAGCCTTCCTCGATAAATGGGCTACCAAACATTAATTAATTTTTCAGTAGTTCTTGAGATTAGTGCGTTCAAATAAACAAACTCTTCAGCTTTATAATATTAGTATAGACATATGCAGATAGCGACTCTTGTATTAGTCCATAACGACGTGTGGTGTGGGCTTCACAGTTGTAACTTGAATGACAAAACGTGCGTTTTTTCCACCGCAGTGCGCGGACCCATGACTGCGTTTATTCTACCGTGCGGTAGAATAAACGCACCGCAATGCAGTGCGCGCTCGCCCTAAAACAACAAGTATCTTATCACTTTTAGTCCTAGTATACAGGGTGGCCATACCTGCTAAACAGGTGCCCTCATTTTTTCTACTCTTTTTTGCCAAGCTGTAATAGTCTATAAAATTTATAGTGCAAGCATGGCAATTGTGTCCTTTTTAATCTAAAATAATATTATAAAGCTGAAGAGTTTGTTTGTTTGATTGAACGCGCTAATCTCAAGAACTACTGGTCCGAATTGAAAAATTCTTTTTGTGTTGGGTTGCCTGTTTATCGAGGAAGGCTATATAACATTACGCTACATACAGCTAAGAGGAGCGGAGCGAAAATCGCACGAGTAGGCGATTCGACGCGACGGGAAGGGTCGGGCAACAAGAAATTTAACGCGGACGAAGTCGCGGGCAGTTTTTTATATGGGTTCAAGACCTGAAACAAATGTTTTTTTTTAATTCTTTACGCCGGCTCCACACGGAGCTGTTATGTACAGTGTGAGCAAATCTACCGATTTAAATCTTTGGGCAGCTGGATGTTAAAACTGGTGTAAATTACAGATTTCATGTGGGCCGACAGAATAGTGACGGAACTGCTCTCCTAGGTAATCAAAATTTTAGGGATCGTAAACGTCGTGCTTTGTATGTACTTTCGGCCTACAGAGGAAAGTAATATAATTCTGCGTAACCCTTAGCGAAAAAGGCAAAAAAAAATGAATAAATCAATGAATGTTTAATTAATTAATAAATGTTTATCAACGTACATTTTGTAAAAATATTCATAATTTTTTCCTTACTATTTTTTTTTAGTCAATCACAATTTAAAACAAATGCGGACAACAGTAGAATATTGTAAATAAATTCCTCATAGTAGAAATTATTCGTTTTGTAGTGGGTATCCCGATGCTATGGTGACTTGTCAAAATTTGTAAAATCACCGAAAGTAGATTCACAGTGAGATCGTTTCATTTAGAGAGAATAATACCAAAATAAACACAAAATGACGGTGAAGAATAAAATCGAGGAGCCCAAAAAAGAAAAGGCTGAACCAGCAGCCGCTCCCAGTGATGACTTGGTAAGTTATTTATCAAATAATATTATAAAATCAATCGTCCTATCTGCAAATGAGTAAGAATTCATTGTTTTATTGTTTTTACAGTCTGAAGAAGACAAACGTTTGCAAGAGGAGCTCAATATGTTGGTTGACAAACTGCTGGTATGTTTAACTATCTTATTTCGTAAAATGTTATGAACATGACTGGTGAGAATCAAACAGTTCTAACCTAATTTCGTGTTTGATCTACAGGGAGAAGATGTTGATTTATATCTACCGGCTTTGCAAATGTTGAGCAAACTTATTAGGACATCAACAACGTCCATGACATCAGTCCCAAAACCCTTGAAATTCCTGAGGGAACACTATCCTTCACTCAAAGTTGTTTATGAAAAAATTGAAGATGCTCAGACAAAGAAGTTCTGTGCTGATGTTGTTTCAGTCCTTGCTATGGGTGTTAGTGGTTCCACAGTGAGTAAAAACTGTTTTATTCCATGTATTCTTTGTTTTGGTTTTTGAGTATGGCTTCAAATAATATAAATTAAATTATGATTGACAGGAAGCTGCTGAGAAAAGAGAATGTCTCAAATACTGCCTTCTGGGAACTATGTCTAATGTTGGTGACTGGGGACATGAATATGTCAGGTATGTATATTAACACCTTGATTTATTGGTAATAAAAAAAAATCTTAGTTTTTATCCTTTTTCTGTTATAAAAAATATTGGTTTTGTAAAATAGACAATTAGAAGGTGAAATAGCTGAAGAATGGAATGTTGAGAATATGGATTCCCTGCTCAACCTTGTAAGAGATGTGATCTCCTTCGACATGAAGCACTCTGCTGAGATTCAAGCATGCGATTTACTGATGGAGATAGACAGACTGGACCTGCTGACTCAGCACATGGATCAGAGCAACTATCCCAGAGTTTGCTTATATTTGATTGGGTAAGTAAACCAAATCTATTTATTTACATGAAAAAAACCATAAACCATAAATGGTTTTTTCACTTTTGCCTACCCATTCAAAGATTACTCTTTGATTGGGAAGGCAGAAGTGTAACAAATACTGTTCAGTTATTCATAAAATAGATCATTTAAAAAACCCTTAACATATTATTACAAAATTTATCTAAGAGAAAGAAGATTTATCTGAAACAGTTTGCGGTGCATAAATAAACCCTACAAATTGAATTTATTTCAGTTGTGCCAGCTATGTTGTTGAACCAGAGTCCACTCAGATCCTACAAGGAGTTCTAGACACATACATACGTTTTGGTGAATACCCTCGTGCTCTGCTTGTGTCTATGCAGCTGCATGACAAGGCAAAATGTGAAGAAGTCTTCAATTCCACCACTGATCCGTAAGTTAGCAAAAAAAAAAAAACTTTGATTAGATTTCTATGACAACAAGTCACTTTAAATTAAAATGTTTTATTTATGAATTATTTTATTTTCTTAATATTGTCTTTAAATAATGACACTTTTTCAATTGATCAATCCTCAGTACATTACATTTTTCTTTACAGCTTAGTTAAGAAACAGCTGTGCTACATGCTGGCGCGTCAATACATACCCTTGGAAGTAGATGATGAAGACCTCCGCACAATTCTCCTCAACGCACACATCAATGATCACTTTCTTAGCCTAGCAAGAGAGGTTGGTCATGTTAAACTTAAAACTTTGTACAATTATTTTATGTTATGTTCAATTTACTCAATGCATGGCTACTGCTGCTAGGGAATGCAATCTCGACGATTGGCTACTCGAATACTCTTATTTTAAGTCTGGTGTCGATATTGGCAATGGTTGAGATCTCACAAGATCTGGAACTAGAGATGTTGCATGCTAAATCCGATGTTGAGATGTACGGTTCAAGGTTTACTTTTTTTGTGATATGTTCTGTAAAGATAATAACATTTAAAGGCTGATTGGAATAACCACCAGCAGCTAGGCACAACAGACAATTGTGCTGCTGGGGAGTTTACTGCGCCATTTCTTCCCAGCTAAAGGACTAGGTAGTGGGGAAGGGTGGGCGTTTTCGGGGACTGTCTTATGTAATTTTATTGTTTGAAAAGTGCTGATTTTCAGCTTAGTTTCTATAAATGACTTTTGATTTAGATTTTTTGATACTGGCCGTCATGGCCCACTCACAATGGTTTACTTGAATGACTAAGAACGGTAATCAAACCCACTACAAAGAACATATGTTATGTTCTTTGTTAGTGGGTTTGACTTCCGCTCACATAAACAAATCTCAAAGAAAAAAATTAACCTCTAAATTGAGTAATATTCATTTACACTACGCATTAATAATGCAACCTATTAGCACACACACTATAAATCCGTCAATTATATCCGTATAGATTTGTGTGTTCAGATGCAAGTGCTCAGTCTTGAAATCTCATTTGAGACTGAGTACATGCGGCAGAGACCATCAAAATTAGATTAATTTCAAAAATGTTTGTTTTTATTTATTAGCTCGACATCATGGAGCCCAAAACTCCAGAGGAGGTGTACAAGACGTGGCTAGAGTCAGCTGGATCTGCTCTACGTCCATCTCTCTTGACTGAGCACCCAGTGGACTCAGCCCGACAGAACTTATCTGCTACATTTGTGAATGCCTTCGTAAACGCTGGCTTTGGAAGGGACAAGCTTGTCACCACTGAAGATGGCAACAAATGGATGTACAAAAACAAAGATCATGGTACGCTGTTGCTTATTAAACACCCCTCACACATAAAAGGTCGAATTTAATTTGGCTACCAAAACTCAGCAGACTCCCCCATTGATCTTACACCCTCTTAAAATATCTTATTTGATATAGTGCACATTGCCATAAAACTATTATACTATAATACTAAGCACCTAATAATAATCACCCTTTTTCTAGGCATGTTATCAGCAGCTGCGTCTCTGGGTATGATCCACTTATGGGATGTGGATGGTGGTCTAACACCCATTGACAAGTACCTATACACTGCTGACGAACACATCAAGGCTGGCGCATTACTCGCTCTGGGATTGGTCAACTGCGGTGTACGCAATGAGTGCGACCCGGCGCTTGCGCTCTTGTCAGATTATGTGCTGCATTCAAGCTCTAATCTCAGGATTGGAAGTGTTTTGGGTAAGCATGTTGTTTTAGTACAGTTTTTATATAATTTATTGAACGAAAAAATCATTTAAAAAAATACGACTTTTAAAACCGATTTGATCAATTGACATTGACTGATCTTGCTCTAATGCATAAAGAAGCAACATTATATTAATTTTAACTACAGTAGGACCTCTTTAATCCGTACCTCTTCTAATCCGAACGTGAATATTTCTTTGCCAGAAAAAAGTTTTTACGTAAATTGCGAGACAAAGCTTTTTATTTGTCATCAAATAGGTATTTGATGACAAATAAAAAGCTTTGTCTCGGGAGGTCCCGACAAACTAAAATATTGGATTTCTTTAAAAAAGTTCAATAAATGTAACGCTTATACATAAATATACATTTAAAATTTAGTTTTCTTTTATAAAATATACACCATAAATTCTCTGTACTGTAATCCGAACGTGAGGTAAATTTTTGGAGTTCGGATTAAAGAGGTCCTGCTGTATCTATGACAGTAAGCAAAACCGTAAAAACAATTAAACAATATTTTAACCAAAGTAATATTTTCCTGTAGGCTTGGGTATCGCATACGCGGGAACTCAACGCGAGGATGTACTATCGCACCTGTTACCTGTACTGAGCGACACGGCAGCGCCGGCAGAGATCTGTGCGCTCGCTGCCGTGTCCTGCGGATTGATAGCTGTCGGCTCATGTAATGGCGATGTAAGTACTTCAAGCTATGACGAGTGCCTATTAAAAAAAAAAACGGCCATGTGCGAGTCGAACTCGCGCACGAAGGGTTCCGTACCATTATCGGCAAAAAAATCACGTTTGTTGTATGGAAGCCCCTCTTAAATATTTGTTTTATTCTGTTTTTTTTTTTTGTATTTGTTAAGCGGCAGAAATCAGTAAAAATGTCAACTCTCTAACTGTCACGGCTAATGAGATACAGCCTGATGACAGACGGACAGCGGATTCTTAGTAATAGGGTCCCGTTTTACCCTTTGGGTACGGAACCCTAAAAAAGATCTGATATTGTAGAAATAAGCATAACATACTGAATGGTACAAAAATAAATGACTGCAGTTATTAATTTAAAATGATGAACAGACATTTTTTGATTAATGGTTATGTTCTATTTATGAACTGTAATGATTAATAATTGAATAATGGCTACTAAAATTCTTGTTCACAGGTCACGTGCGCTATCATTCAACGTCTGATTGATGACAACAAAGACTTACATTCATCTACTTATGCTAGATTCTTGCATTTGGGACTGGGACTGTGTTTCCTGGGTAAGAAAATAAATACATATTTTCTTAAGATTTTTCATTGATGTTCACATAACATAACGCCTATATTCTACAAAAGGGTAAGCAACGGCGTAGACATGGTTTTAGTGGCGTTTCCTTTATACTGGGTCTAATTGAATTTCCTAGCGAAACTTCGCAGATGTCTTGCGTATCAATATCTAAACTTGATACAAAGTTGTATCAGCTTGTATGGACAAGCGCTAATTTTTTGCTATTCCCAATACGTGACGGAGGACGCCTAAAACGACGTTTTTTTTATCGCGATATCAAACGTAGTTGTAACTCACTTTTTTGTTTTATCGTGTTTAGATTTGATGTCCATCAGGTATGCCTGTTAGTCTAGTGGTTAGTGACCCTGACTGCTAACACTGAGGTCGTGGGTTCGATTCCCACCCAGGACAAATCTTTGTGTGATGAGCACAATCATTTGTTCTGTGTCTGGGTGTAATTTATCTATAATATGTATGTATTTAGAAATATATAAGTATATTTATCAGTTGTCTGGTTACCATAGTACAGGCTCTGCCTAGTTTGGGATCAGATAACGGTGTGTTGCTTGTCCTAAGATATAATAATAATAATGTCATAAAACAAAAATTGTTTTTCTGAATGAATATTTCTAGTAACTACAGTACTTTATGGTAAATTCTCGTAATTAAAAGTCTCAGCTGTAGCTGAATGTCAAAAATGTATGGAAGCTCGAGGTATTGATTGACAAATTGAGACTGAGAGCAGACGTGATCGTTCACAAAATCAAATGATATTTTTATCATTTTATCATCTGTCATGTTATATCCATCACGTCTTCAGTGTTTCGCTAAATTAAGTTGGATTGTGTACTAATTTTGTGCCTCTAATTGTCAGGTTGCAAGGAGCGCACAGAAGCCACAATGGCGGCGTTGGAAGTATTACCGGAGCCTCAGCAGTCGCTGTGTCAGACCACGCTGTCGATGTGCGCGTACGCGGGCACCGGCGACGTGCTGGTCGTGCAACAGATGCTGCACATCTGCTCCAAACATTACGAGACTGATGTAAGGATGCATCATCGCTCACTGTCATCATCTTCCTGCCATTGTCCCATTTACAGACGCCAGCACATCAAGCTACTACAATCTGTCAATTTTCTTTAATATATTTTCAACTTTTTCGCTAAGCATTAGGTTCAAGGTTGATTGGCAGAATTTGTCAGTTTCGGGTAGCTTGATGTGCGCCAGCACATCTGTACTATCTGACTTGTTGGTTGTTGCTCGGCTCCTATGGCTCGTAGCGTAATGTTAAATAGCCTATAACCTTCCTCTTTCTCTCCTCTATCTCTCTTTCTCTCCTCTATCTCTTTCTCTTGCTCTTTAGCTTTATAATGGTATAGATTGGACTTAGGTATTAGGTAGAATATCGACGGTTGAAACGCTATTTGATCTAAGCGACATTTTTTTAAAGCTGCAGGAGAGTGATGAAAATGTTTTTTTTATTGGAAAAATAAAACTTTGTATCCTTCTTCTGCAACTTTCAAAAAATATCGCTTAGATCAAATAGCCTTTCAACCGTCGATATGTGTATTAGCACTGCACTGCTGTTCTTCATTACATAGACTAGTTACTTTTAAGCCGTAAAAGTAAGCATTCATTTGCAAAATAATGTTAAACTGTATTCGTATTTTAGAACGAACAATCGTCAACCGAGGACACCGCATTCAAGAAGCAAGACAAGAAAGATTCCAAGGATGGCACTGCTACCAGCTCAAGCACAGCCGGCAGTTCAAAGGACGATAAGAGCACGAAAGGTAACCTACAGATTACAAACGAAATACGAAAAATTCCTTTCAGCAGTTGCATTCAGATTAGTCTGCCTGCTGCCATAAGCACACCGGAAAATTATTTAGTTATTTGAAGGAGTTACTGCAGCGTTCTCATATCATTTGCAAGCGTTCCCTCTATATATTCTACTGTGTTCTCCAGGCAAATCATCAAAGGACAGCAAGAACAAGGAAAAAGAAAAGGAGAAAGAGGCTAACAAAGAGCTGTCGTCCGTTCAAGCGGTCGCTACGCTAGGAGTCGCCGTCATCGCGCTCGGCGAGGAGACCGGCGCCGAGATGTGCACCAGGATATTCGGACAGCTGGTGAGTTGATGCACTCACCTTACAGGTCAATAAAACCTGATTTACATGGTGTGTTCTTTTCTGTACCATACAATAAAATCAAAGCAACTAATGACTTACATCGTCTAGAC
The DNA here is from genome assembly GCA_947507805.1 of Aporophyla nigra. Lineage (NCBI taxonomy): Eukaryota > Metazoa > Arthropoda > Insecta > Lepidoptera > Noctuidae > Aporophyla > Aporophyla nigra. The sequence continues at coordinate 9,136,141 of OX382305.1, forward strand.
ACTATTTTAGATAGTGCAACTTTTATTGTTCCTTTAAGTTATGGTTTACGAAGGCCCTAAAAAAAACACACAAATATTTAAAAAACACAAATATTTTAAGTAACGCCATTTAAACATAAATTATAAAACCACTTTTCAACAAATTAACTGAAACTTAAAAGATAATTTAAAAAAAATGATAATTAAAACTTACAACAAAAAAAAAGCGCCAAGCGCCTTGAGAAGGCTCTCGCTAAACAGTTGGTCCAAGGCTTTGTTCCAGAAAGCGATAAAATAAAAAATACAATGTGAATTTTAAGAGCAGTAAGAGTGTTACTAATCATCTATTTATCACAAATCAGGGTCGCTACGGCGAGCCAGCAGTGCGGCGGGCAGTGCCGCTGGCCATCGCACTGTGTTCCATCTCCAACCCGCAGCTGGCCGTTATCGACGTACTCAACAAGTACTCGCACGACTCTGACAACGACGTCGCCTACAACGCTATCTTCGCCATGGGACTCGTTGGAGCTGGTACTAACAACGCCAGGTAAGCTCTTTTACTATTAGACCATTTTACGTTTCATTTAAAACCACAACCAGGTGTTACAAGGCTCTAAAAAAGATTCGAACTTCACAAAAACGCTACTTACCAATAAAATCATAATACTAAATATTTTGAGTTATTCATGGGGTATCTTATTTTAAGGACGCTATAACATTTTTGAATCGCTCAAGTTTAGGTATCTGAGTCGGCACACAACAACATTACGCGCACGCACACACTGAAACCATTGTCTGCTCCATTTTAAACATTACTTAACTAATCTTGATACTCGAAGGTATTATTTATTTTATTTTACTAGCAGTGTCGAATGAAATTAGTACCTAGTAAATTAACTTTACTTGCTGTATTTGGTGACAATTAATAAGTTTTATTACCATGATCATTATGATTTTTGGAATAACGTATAAATTGTCAATTAAAAAAAAACGAGGTGTAACAATAAAAAACTTTAATAATATTTTTCGATAATAAACAAATATAACGGATTTTGATCGTAGACTATTGTTGAAAATATATAGGATATTCCCTAAAGAAAACTAAGCAAAAATAGTGTGACGTCCGAACCCTCACCTTTGAGATTGGAGCGCGTATTCAGAATTTTTAATACACAATAGGAACATGTATACATTTTTGTATGAAGGCTGTTTTTGTACTCTATTATGTATTTATAATTCGAAATGACTTTAACATTTTGGAGAGATGATGATTAACTACATGGTTTTTAATTTATGTAAATAATGAAAGTTACGATAAATATTTTGACTACATACTAGCATAACCCCCAAAATTGATACCCATGTCGACATTTTATCATAACAGTACATCCGCCATTTTAAATTACAAATCGATGATTATGGATAATAATCTTTTTTATAAAAAAACAATACCCGCCGTATTTGGGTCAAATTTGGATGAAACATTCGTAATCACTATCCTAAAATTACCCAAAGTTGATAGCTATGCCCACTTTTTATTTAAAAAATTAAAATATTCGTCGTTTTGAATGAAAAACTTGTGGGGTCGTCGGGGGATATTCCGCCAGGAAGTATGTTCCTTAGTCTTTTTTGACTCCGAATGTAATTTGTATGGAGTTTTCGGCTTCAGCACCTTCGAAAATCTTGAAAACGACACCCATGATGAAAACTTTGAAAATTTTCGCAACCGCCATTTTTTATTTTGACCTCACAATCGGTTTCAGCACCCTTGTCTACCCTTACCACAAGCTACGTTACAGAATTTCGTTCCAAAAATGGACGACACTTGCATAATTTAATTACCACATTGAAAACAGATGTTCATATAACTTTTTATTGAATAATCATCCGCCATCTTGAATTCTTGTAAATGAATACATATTCATAATCATCACTACCTCCATAATTCCCAAAAGAATTTAAGTTATTTATTTCTAAACTAAGTTCTAGTAATAAGTTTGGTACTCATACTTTTGGCCCGAAAAGTATCAAAATTTTTCAACCACTGTATACAGCACGGCACTCACTTTATTATTATTTTGATCGTATTTATTTCGTACAAAAAAGCGATACGCCCGTGCTTCCTAGGGCGCGTCTGAGCGCGGAATGATAAGCCGCGAGTAGAAAATGTATGAAAGAATTTGAGAGCGTTCTTTATTTTTCTCATAAATAAAAAAGTTATGTATTTAATTACAAAATATTTAGGCAAAACGTAGAAGATTATATTAGCCACAATTTCTTGTCATTTTGAAGTTAAAATATGCAGCTGATCTCACTATACAGGTACCTTTTCAGACCCCATTATTTTTCATTTTCTACGATTATTGCGGTGGGGAAAACGAATTTTTGTGAAAATATTGTATCGGACTATACAATTTTTATGGTTCCAAGATGGAGATGATTAAATTATCTTTAATTTAGACCATAATTGACCTCACAATTGTGATTCCTCTTGATTTATTTGGTACCGGAAAACCACCGATATTTATAGAAAAATGTTGTAGCGTCCTTAATGAAACACAGACATGTTTTAAGTTTTGCCTGTACTAAAAACAATGCTGCCACTATGTAACAATTTTATGGATAAAGATTATGATTACGATAAGGTTGGCAACGATGCTGCGCGCCCTGGCGCTGTACCACGGCAAGTCGCCGGTGCACCTGTTCATGGTGCGGCTGGCGCAGGGCCTGTGCCACGCCGGCAAGGGCACCGTCACGCTGTGTCCCACGCACGCCGACCGCCGCCTCATCAACCAGCCCGCGCTCGCCGGCCTGCTCGTCGTGCTAACTGCCTTCTTGGACTGTAAGAATAGTAAGTATACTTCTTGTTTTTTAGGAAAAAATGTATTAGAAGCAATAAGCTGTTTTTATATCTTAGGGCCAATTTCTCTTATTGAAAAATTTATATGGTTACCCACGCTTGACAATTTGTCACATTAATTTACGATAATTTTCATTAGAAAAAGTGGCCCCTAGTCGATTACGTATGCAGAGTAGGTAGTCTATGGCTTAGCCCAGCTTATCGTTTTTAAACGAAATCGAATATTTCTTCCGTCCACTAAACAAAACAGCAAGTACAATTTGGACAAAGAAACTTTTCAATGCATCCTTTCGCCCTTTTACCGTACGCCGTGTGATGCGTGCCAGTTGTATATCTTATTTGAGTTCCAAATGAATAGTTTATTACGTCTCTTAAACAAAACCTTGTATTACAGTAATCCTCGGCAAGTCTCACTACTTGCTGTACGTACTGGCGACGGCGATGCAGCCCCGTTGGCTTGTCACCCTCGACGAGAATCTGCAGCCCTTAAACGTCAGCGTGCGCGTTGGACAGGTAAGAAAACAAAACAGCTTGGAAAGGAAACTAATTCAAAACTACGCAAGTTAGTAAAATTATGAGTCACGCCAAATCAGCTTGTTGATTTTTTTTTTTTTTTTTTTGATAAATTCGTTGTAGTATATGAATAAATAAATGAAAACTCGTGTTAACAAAACCTCCTTCTTTTTTGAAGGCCTTACAAGAATTTGATGCCATTGAAATTAAGTAATTAATTATAACTCATTATTTCGCAGGCTGTTGACGTTATCGGTAAGGCAGGTACGCCAAAAACAATCGCTGGTTCCCATACGCACACGACGCCCGTACTACTATCGTTCGGCGAGCGTGCTGAACTTGCTACCGACGAGTACATCCCCCTGTCACCTGTCATGGAAGGATTCGTCATACTCAAGAAGAATGAGGATAGTGTTATGGCTTCTGTTCAATAAAACTAGCTATTAATCCTTAGGTTTATTTAACATTTATCTGTATTCATTTCAGTTCTAATAAATTTGTGAGAACTATACCAAGCTTGATTTTATTATATCTCCACCCTTTACACCATACATCATGACAGTAACCGTGGGTTTTGCACGAAAGTTCATGTGTAATGTTTTCAACTATTAAAAGTAAAAGAATCGTCATTACGAACGTATGGAAAAGAAACTGATGGACAGTTCTCTGCGGTTTCTTACTACAGCGATTGTTTTTATTAAATAAATAATTTATTTCACCACAATTCGTCACATTAAAATATCCATAAAACTAAGAACATTTAAGGGTTATTTTATTACTAGGTCACAATAATTTAGATACTCTGAATCCTAAACTAGGTGTAGGTGCCTGTGACTAAGGAGACAGTGATTCATTCGTAAACAAACAAAGTCTTAAAGTCAATCGGGACGTTACTTACAACAATAAGAAATGGTGGCAAATAAAACAGATTCTAATTGAGGTCAATAAAAAGTAAAATGAAAGAAGTGTAACTGTATGGTGAGGTGGTAAGTGTAGGGTATGTGTAGTACGTATAGGATGTGACATTTATGATTAAATTATATTTAACATTCATCATTACTGTATATTGCCCAGCAGAAAATCCTATCTTTTGATGATATTACCTTCACATTACCTACTGAAGTTGGGAGTATAGAAAATAATGTTACTCTAATTCAAGATGTGTCGCAAGTTCTCATGCAACTCAGCTCCTGCTTAGAGACCACGGAATAAATTCTTTGTTCTGTGTTAGAGACCATTGTAATCATACACAGTACACCACATCTACATAGCTATGTAACTTGACATTACCTACTATCTACGATGTAACTCTATGTATATATGTATCAAATTTCTTCCAAAACAAATATTAAAAAGTCCATAAATTAAGATTTTTCAGAAACAGTTGAATGATTATCAATTAAAGTTAATGTTTGTTTTATGATTATTTTATTTAGGCAGGTAGCACATTGCAAATCAACTATCACACTAATTGACGGCGACAGTTCTAGTACGGCTTGATTAATACGGTGTCTTCTCAAATATCCCCCTCCACCAATGCGGAGAGTACAGAAAGGCTCCCAGGGGGTCACCAACTGCCATGGCTAACCTGGAAATCACAAAGCCAGGTAGGCTGCAGGTACAAATTCGGTAAGTGGAAGACCATGAACCACAGTGCGAAAAAAAATGTGTTATCTTGGTCGGAGAAGTACTCCTTAACATTTCTTTATTTGGGCTGAATCTTTACAAACATTCCCAAAAATAGCAAAGACATTGTATGGATAGAATGATAGATTCTTTCCACGTCTTTGCTATTTTTTAGGACTGCTCGATTGCTGATTTATTTGAATTGTTTGAATCCAGGCAGACCCAGCCATGCAGTTTAAATTGTGCATTTCTTAAATCACCACTTCTCTTAGAACGATAAAGGAAAACACCATGATTTCGCCAGGAATGGTTAGGTATGTTTAATTACTCTCATTTAACAGAGAATCTTCTTATGGGCAAACACAAGCAGGTACGCTTTCCGTGACGACTTTGATTGACTTGATTAGCATTGGCGCTTGCAACTTGCGATCGCAAAACCAGCGATTCTGAAAGTTTATTATGACGATCTTCTCAGATTTCACAGAACTGCAGATTTTTATAATTTGACAGGCTGCTGACGTTATTTCGGCAAAGCAGGAACGCCTAAAACAATGCTGGTTCCCACATCTACGCCCAAGACGCCTGTTACTCCTACGAACGAACGTCATTTGTGTGCGCATTATGGGTAATTACTACCGATACCTACCGATGAGTTCATTCTAAGGACTGTCTACACCTACAGGTTATTAATTATAGGACTTACTCACGCGTAAGTCTCGAATAAGTACTTAAAAAATCGTATTTTATAAAGGCTTCTTGAGACGGGAGACACGATAACGCGACGCGACACTTGTAAAACATTTTCATAGAAAGTAGATTTTGTTTGCATTGAAATTGTTTTACGAGAGTCGCGTCGCACCTGTTTGTAGGAGCCTTAAAGATTTCCTCATATTATGTTACACGAAAAACCAATAAAAGTGAGTAAGTAAATAATAATTAACTTACTACCTACCCACAGAACACTGTTACAACTAGCAGAATACCTCCTTCTTATATAATAATCTGTCATATAATTTGTAAGAGAATTGTCGTTACGTATTTATAGGAAAAAAAATCTTTATAAAATGACGGATTTTTCTTTGTGGTTTCTTATAATTGCGATTGTGTTAATTTCCTTCACTTTGCTGATGATTGGGTAAGTGTACAAGAATATAATGTAAGTAGGTATGTATGTGTTACTACAGGGTAACATTTTGCATGTTGTTGGTAGCCATTCTACTCAGTTCTGTTTAGTTATCAAACAGCATAATCATAAATTATTTTATTTATGCAAGTAATTTTGTACATAAACACTTTTGCAAGTCAATCATATTTTGTAAACTAGATGAGGTAAGCATTTCCTATCTGACTACTGTAGTAATAAAGATGCACCATTATTTAATAAATGGTTAAAAAAAAAATACCTGAAGCAGAGGCAAACCAGAATGTGTTCTCTGCAATGGTCAATTAGCATAAGATTAATAAATTGTTGCAAATCAACCCCTGTTGTTCCAGAGTAAGTGTAATTCCATGGTGTGCTGGTGAAGAAAGGGACACAATGCACTACACCACATCCTGGACACGCATGGCCATACCGGAGCATGACAGCTTTACTGTGACAATGCCACCCCTGCCACCTTACTTCTTTGACAGTAAAATTAATTGTGATGACTTTTCAAAAACAATTTGATCAATCTAAAATTGTGTTATATCTTGTGTTTGTTATATAGTCTAACTAATTTGAATTATTATAATACCTTAATGAATGCTTTGTTATAAAAGATTAATTAAGTACTAAGTGCCCATTTACAGTTAAATTATCAATTTCATTAAAAAGCTTTGTAAAGTTTGTAAACACTTTATTTTCTTATTTACTATATTTCATAAGACTATTTTGTATCATGAAGCAGTTTCTTCAGTTGCTGAAGTAATTTCTTTATGTTTCTCCTTATCTTCTGTATCATCATCTTCACAGCTGGAGTCAGACTGAGATGATTCATTCTGCTTATTTTCTAACTTAGGCTTCTTTCCTTTCAGTTTAGCATTTTTCTTTTTCTTTAGCCTCTTGGCTCGTTTCTTTGCTGTCCGCTCGGCAGCTGCTTGCCGATTTTCTTCTATTCTGTTATGATATTCATCTTCTAGTTTTTCCTGAAACAATTGCAAAATTACAGAATATTGATGATGATATCTTTGACAGGCAATCATAAGAATTAAGTGTTAGGTATTTATTTTAAAAGGCACAAAATTAAAGCATAAAATGTAGAGTCAAAAATAAATATAAAATCTTTGCTGCACATCTTTGTACACCACAATAGATCTAAGTTCACACAAAATATTTTTTTCTGGTTCACTATAAATAGCGTATTCAGCTCTCTACTGCTAGGACACAGGCATCCTCTATGTGAGAGGCAATTAGATACAAAACATTGACTGTGAGTTATAAGTTTATAACCCAATTACCTTTTCACTTTTTTCTTGAATGAACTTCTGCCTCGCATATTCTTTTCGCCTGAGATGACGGTAGACATGAAATTCTCCCGATCCCGCGCCAGCACTCGAACCCATAACATTGCGGACAAAGTCAGGTGGCGCAGCTAATGATTTTGATTTTGGCGGTTCTGGGATCACCACTGGCTTATCCTGATAGTTAAATAAATAAAATGTTTGTCAGAAAACAGCAATCATGACATTAGGTTCCCGTTACGTGATTTGGAGTACTCACTGGATTTTTCATTAGTTTTTGTAATTTTAGCCTTTGTAAATCAGTGGCATTTCTAATTACTATGGGCTTCTTTTCCGATTTGGATTCAGTATCACTCATTTTTGGATCAGAAATAAGAATTACGAACACAAGAATGGAGACACAAAATAAAAACAACGCGAGACCATACTACAATACTGCTGTCAAACTGACAACTTTTTGTTAAATTGTCAGTAATGTCAGTCAGTGGCTTAACAATTTTGTGACAGTGCTTTAGAAATGCGGTCAATGACGAACTGAAATCGAAACTTTCTGTGAACCGTATTTACGTTATTTAACACGTTAACTGCCATGGTTTTAATTTTGTATATGTTCAAAATCAACAATAATTGACAGTTAATTAGAAATAAGTGAAATACAACTGGGAATATACCGCAATGACAGAGAATCTGTAGTAGTTGATAAAAAGCAGTGTTGCTACAAAAAATATATTTTAGTTCCAAATGTCACCGCAGACTCTTTTTGCCAAGCTGTAGGTTTATGTGAAATAAAATAATTTGATTTCACTGGAAAACACGTCGCTTATGTTTGTTATAAACTTGACAACATAATCATAGGTGTCGATAAATATGGAAGTAACCCGGAAGTACCGTAACAAATGCGACAGATGCGCTGAATCGAGCAAAATGCTCGCTGACTGTTCAGAGGTTAAATAAACTTTGTCTTGAATTTACATCATAATCATTCATCATCATTTCGGTCGGTAGCTATATATGAAGAAGTGTCTCAAACTAAATTTTTGGGTGACCAAGACCAAGATTTTAACTGGAAAACACATGTAGATAATGGTACCGATTCCCTTGTTCACAAACTAAACTAAATTTAAGTTCAGTGCATCTTTTTCATTGTATTACATTAAGAAGGGGACAAAAGAAAAATTTGAGTTCAGTCCTGTCAAATTAATCAGAGCCTGTCACTACTCCATACAAGTTTAGATGTGATTAAAAACTTGCCTACTAAAATTACCTCAATTTACGTCAAGCGCTGATTAATTTGACAGGACTAAACTAAAATTTATCTTCTGTCCTTTCCTTAATGAAATAGAAAGAAAAAGATGTACTGAACTTAAATTTAGTTTAGTTTGTGAATAAGGGAATCGGCACCAGTGTCTCAAAAAGAGTAATTAAGTTTGTATAATCACTCAAACAGGTTAGAAGTATAATTAACATTAAAACGGCAATAACAGCATATCACGCATATTATGTCGAGTCTTTGTTGCGATATGGTTTAATAATGTGGGGTAACAGCACCGATCATGATAGAGCATTCGTTGCTCAAAAAAAATGTATAAGAGCAATCTACGGGCTTCAGCCAGACGAATCATGTAGACCTGTGTTTAAAAAACTTGCGTTTGTTACCGCTGCCTTCTCTTTACATCTATGAGATATGTATGTTTGTAAGGAAACATCAAAATTTATTTATTAAAGCTGATGATGTTAAGGTGAATGCTCCAAACCAGCCCATGAAATTCAAAATTTCTTACGTTTTTTTGCAATTTGCAGGCCAGTGCTAGGTTGTATGTTGATTAAAATATTATTCGCGACTTTAAGACGTATGCAGTTACTGTTAATTGTAATCATCAAAATCACCAATACAACCCTCCAAGTTCATAAAAGCCTAAGAACAAAAAAAAAGAGAAAACGTCATCCCTACAGCTTTATGAACTTAGAGCGTTGTATTGATGATTTTGATGATTATAATTCTGTAACTACATGTGTCAAACAGGCGCGAATAATATTTTAATCAACATACAACCTAGCACTGGCTTGCAAATTACAAAAAACGTAAGAAAATTTGAATTTCGCGGGCTGGTTGAAGCATTCACCTTAATGTCCGTAACAGACGAGACCCCAACAAGTTCGTACTAAGCGATATTCCAAGAATAACTAAATAAGAGTTGCCTTGCAATGTGTGTGCGTTTATATAATAAATTACCAAATGATCTCAAAAATTTAAACACTAGATTATTTAAAAAAAAAAAAGATTTATGAATGGTTATGTAATCATAGTTTATATACAGTGTTAAAGATTACATTGATATAAAATGTTAACTTATGTAACCTGCGAAAAAATTTGCATGCCGATTACTATATTGGCAAAACATGTATTGTTCTAAGTTGTAATTTTACCATCTTTGTATACCGTGTTTTTATGCAAATAAATATATTATTATTATAGATATAATCAGGCCCGGATTGGCCATACGGGCAAATCGGGCAAATGCCCGATGGGTCGGAGGCCCAGTGGGTCGGTCGGGCTGCTGGCTATACCAATCGTTTTCTTTTACGAATGGCAGAGGGCCGGTTGTTCGTGAAATGCCCGGACTGAATTAAAGCCCCAGTCCGGCCCTGGATATAATGTTGACAACAATGAATTAATTTGGTTTGAGGAAATAACCCTAATGTAATTTAATCTGTACTAATATTATAAAGCTGAAGAGTTTGTTTGGTTTAACGCGGTAATCTCAGGAACAAAAAAAAAATTGAATTGTAAAATTTTGTTTTGTGTGTATTTATTGAGGAAGGCTATAGGCTATATAACATTACGCTACGATCAACAGGAGTGGAGCAGCAACGAAAAGTGGTAGGCAATTCAATGTGAAGGAAAGGGTCAGGGGAACAAAAATTTGACGCGGACGAACTCACGGGCAGAAGCTAGTATTTAATCAATTGTAATTTTTCGAATTTAGTCTGCCGCTCCATAAGGTCATCATCACCATATGCCTATCCTATGCAACTGAATACCAGTATGTCATATGGAATATGGAGCGCTGTCTGACCTCTACAACCCAGTTACTTTGTAAATATACACCACAATACCCTTTAATAAGACTGGATGTTAGACTTTTGGGCTTGCGACGACTCGTAATGACTGCCAAAGATCCACAAATGACAACCGGGACCTACGGCTTAGGCGGAAGGTCCAGAGTAGTCCGTGTAAAATCTTCACATACGACTCTCACGTACATTTAAATCCATTGAATGTCTATTTGATGAAAAGGTCATTCAGTGAACTTAGAGGTATTGTATTGGTATTGATGATTTTAAATGGTTAACAACCTAAAATCTCTAAAATAACTGTAACAAATATCATAAGTTACGATTATGTTCAGCCATATTTGTGACAGTCGTGAATCATATTTTAATCAACATATAGCCTGGTATAGTGACCTGCAAATTGCTAAAAATGTAAGGATATTTTTAATTTCCCTGGCTAACCTAGAGCTGTCACCTAAAGCTGTTCAGAATTACAGACCAGTGGTAGGGCCACAAATTTTGTATGAATGGTAAAAAGAAAGTGACCTATCAGAAATCATGCTTATGAAGACAAAATGGCTTCAATATCACATGTATAAATTGAATTTGGATTAGACTCAGACTTTGAGAGAATTGATTGAATTCTTACAGAGTGAATCTACTAGATTTAAGGGATTCTAAAAATGTACATTCTCTTCAAAGTTCCATTGATGGATTTAAAAAAAGAGAAATTCTCAAAAAATAGGGATCATGCAGTGGAACCGATTTGCATATCCGCTAGTTTTGCAAATGAATCTCTGATTCTGATGGCCCTTCATATGCGCACAACCATTCATGAAATGAACGAATGTTTGCGCGTATGTTACTGACCGGGGTAACACTACTTAACAACGCTTGCTCGAAATTCACCCTTAATGTTTTTTCCGGAAAGTGCCGGTTTTTACCCTCTAGTTTCACCTTGTGAAGGACAAACTCACTTGTGCTGTAGGTACTTTCCGGCGGATCCGGCAGATTTTGTGCATTTATAGTTCCATTTGTGTACTGAAATTACGGAATTATTATCAAGTAAGTAGCAGTTTTCATATTAAAAAAATATGATTGACCTTAGTTTTGAAATCATTGGAAGATATGCTAGTGTTTTCTGTAAAAAATAATGAAAATACCCATTTTATGTAACCTTTTTGCTTCAATTTTTGCATACGTCAGTTGTTTTAGTTAACTATTTATTAATTTATCATTTTGTTATGAAACTTGTACGATTGGTGATTAATATCTTAATAATCACTCTATAATTATATTGATTTTTCTACTTAGTCAAACTGTTTGAGAGTAACATACTCAACCTATAGTTGACCTTGCCACCTATTCATGAACAAATTGGGGTAGGTAATGATCTATTGTTATTTCGTTAAGAGAATATAATATTTCAAAATAATTACGAGCAATAATTATACATTAATCAGAAACTTGTTTGGTTTCATTTCCAGAATGCCGATTAAGTCGATCAAAGCTCGTCAAATCTTCGACTCCCGTGGTAACCCCACTGTAGAGGTTGACCTGGTACGTATAATCTTGTTTCTAGACGCGCTTTTCCTCAGAATATCTTTTTGTGTCCTTCATAAATGTAAATCTATACTTAATATTAAAAATGCGAAAGTAACTCTTGCCTGCCTGGTACACTTTCACGACTATACCACTGAACCGATTTTGATGAAATTTGGTACGGGGTAAGTAAGAACCCCAAAAAGGACAGGCTATTTTTTATTTCGCGACTGTCTGAGTCCGCGAAACCGACATTTACGCGGCTGAAGTCGCAGTCTTTTAAGGTATCTCATAATTTCAAACCACAAATATTGTGGTTGAGTAAGTTCGTAGTCTAATAAGAAAACAAACCTACCTGCTTTAATTTGTAAATAATTTTATCTAATCAGAATAACATCCTACTAGTAACTATCAAACTAAAAACTCTTTTATGAGAGCTAGGCAAAGGCAAACAAAATGTGGAATTAATTGTATTATTTTATAGGTAACCGAGTTGGGCCTGTTCCGCGCGGCTGTCCCATCTGGTGCCTCCACTGGTGTCCACGAGGCACTGGAGCTGAGAGACAATGTCAAGGGCCAGTACCATGGTAAGGGGGTCCTCACTGCCATCAAGAACATCAATGAAAGCATTGCTCCAGAGCTGCTCAAACAGAACCTTGAAGTCACCCAGCAGAAAGAGGTATGTTGTGATAATGATAACATTATTTTACCCTTCACTTTGACCTTCATAGTTCAAGATCACACGGCGCTATTTCATAAAAGCTTAAGGTGTTCTGTTCATTTATTTGGGGAAGTCACAATTTTTTTTTTAAATAATTATATTTTGCGTCTTTATAATTATTTACTTATCTCTTCTTTATTGTTGCTGTAATATTTTAAGGTTTACCAGTGTAAAGATGGTTATCTATGGCCAAGGGATAAGCTTTATCATTCATTATTTTACACCACTACCTACTTTTACCAGCAAATAATCATAATAAACCCCTAACAACCCAAAAATATGAGTAATCAGTAAAAACTGCAAACATTATGGTTAGTCTTTTTTTTTTTTTTGTTAGTAACAAGGATGTTTATTGACTATGTATGTAATTGATACACAAAACACCTCAGAAAAAGCACAAAAAACTGAAAATCATACTTAACTCCTGTGACACATACACACCACACTTTGAGCCCAGCTCATTAGGACACCATGGGCACAACCACCTGAAATACGAATTAAAATCAACTCTTGTTTACAGATTGACCAGTTCATGTTGAACTTGGATGGCACTGAAAACAAGTCAAAGTTGGGTGCCAATGCCATCCTCGGTGTGTCTTTGGCTGTCGCCAAGGCCGGCGCTGCTAAGAAGGGCGTGCCTTTGTACAAGCACTTGGCTGACTTGGCTGGCAACACAGAGATTGTTCTGCCAGTACCTGCCTTCAACGTCATCAACGGGGGCTCCCACGCCGGCAACAAGTTGGCCATGCAAGAGTTCATGATCTTGCCGACAGGTTATTATCATTATATATTATACCCTCTCTCCCTGGAAAGTTGGAAATGATTAAAGGCAATCGTGTTATTATAATAATAATAACAACCAATTAGTGTCCCTCTGCAGGGCAAAAGCTTTTTCTCATTTAGGGAGGGCACACAGGCTTGCTCAAAACAGGTGTTAAACATTAAAAACTTGGACAGCAGGACAGGTGGCGACTTTAGATGTATATTGACTATAAGTCAGGATTTCCATACAATGTTTCACCTATATTTGTCAGTACAGTCCAAGAATAACTCGCGAAGTACAAATTAATTGTAAAAAGTCACGTTGGTACTTACGTGGACTTAAACCTACAACCAATTTCATGAGATATGAAGTCTTAAACTACTGGGCCATCACAAAAGTTTCCTATTTTAATCAAGCATGCTTCTCAATCATGTTCGCTGAAGCGAGTGTTGACTGACTTTCATGCTGTTATTCGATTGCGCAGAGCATCGTCTTCCAGCACTCTGAGAAACTCGACCAATCAACTGTTGAGGGTCGTTAATGAGGATTGGAGCAGTCCGATGCGCAAGTATTGGCTCGAGGTTCATCGGAGTGCCAATCGACGATAAAGAAATTGTGATATTTTATTTTATAGTGGAATTTGATGTTAATGGTTATTAAATCTTATTACATTTTATTTTATCGATTGTATTGAATGTATATTAATTTAATGTTGTAATGAATTTAATGTATTTTTTTGTATTTGTGATTTGGTTATTGGGACTTTGTGCTTTGAATAAAAATATACCAAATCTAGAATCCTAGTGGAGTAGCAAACCCATTTGCCAGAAAAGTCTAATCGTCCACACAATCATTTCTTGGAGTTTATATGTTAATGAACAGATTTAATAACATTTAATCTTTTACCTAGGTGCTACTACATTCAGTGAGGCGATGCGCATGGGTTCTGAAGTGTACCACCACTTGAAGAAGATCATCAAGGAAAAGTTTGGTTTGGACTCCACTGCTGTCGGTGATGAGGGTGGATTCGCTCCCAATATCCAGAACAACAAGGATGCACTCTTCCTCATTCAAGATGCCATCCAGCAGGCTGGTTACACTGGCAAGGTTCGTATTTAGATATTGCTTAACATAAAATAGTCTTATCATTATTTATTTGTTTGTCTTTTTAACTTAACCTTTTACTTCTTTACTCAGAATTCTAAGACCTTTACTTACACCTTGAAAAGATCAACCGCAGAAAGTGATGTTCTATGTGTACATCTATAAATATCACATTCGCGCCTTTGTATAAAATATTTACAGGTCAATATCAACTACTGCATCATTACTAACAAAGTTAAATTAAAATCACTGCCTTAGTTTTTAAAGTTCGTTTCTGTTTTAGATTGAAATTGGAATGGATGTCGCTGCATCTGAATTCTACAAGAACGGCACCTATGACCTTGACTTCAAGAACCCTAAGTCTAACCCCGCCGATTACCTGTCTTCCGAGAAGCTGGCTGAGGTGTACCTGGACTTTATCAAGGACTTCCCCATGGTGTCCATCGAGGACCCCTTCGACCAGGACGACTGGGCCGCGTGGGCGAACCTCACCTCTCGCACTCCCATCCAGATCGTCGGAGATGATCTTACAGTGAGTACTTGCAGCAGGTTTTTGACATGAACTAGCCTCACCCATCATAATCTCCTTTATTTGCATGCATTTTGCAGCTTTTGTCAAACATCTGGAGCCACTGACCTCAATAAAAACCCATTTTGAAAGCTAACTGGAAACAAAAGAGGTCCACCTACAGATGATTAAAGATACATCAATATTAAGATAATTTCGTGGTTTATAGGTTACAAACCCCAAGCGTATCACCACAGCTGTTGAGAAAAAAGCTTGCAACTGCTTGCTCTTGAAAGTAAATCAAATTGGAAGCGTTACTGAATCCATTGATGCTCACTTGCTGGCCAAGAAGAATGGATGGGGCACCATGGTTTCTCACAGGTATTTTTATTTAATTTGTGTAACAAATTGTGGAAAGGTTGAAGCAATACATATTTTTTACACATAGACTAGTGCTGGTTAGTTTATATTCTAATGGGTTTTTTTTATCAGGTCCGGAGAGACTGAAGACACGTTCATTGCTGACCTTGTCGTGGGTCTGTCAACTGGTCAAATCAAGACCGGCGCCCCGTGCCGTTCAGAGCGTCTCGCCAAGTACAACCAGATCCTCCGCATTGAAGAGGAACTCGGAGCTGGCGCCAAATACGCCGGCAAGAACTTCCGCAAGCCTGTTTAAATGTATAAAGACGTAAAAGAGCATATTTAATAATGAACACATAGTTGCTTTAGACCGCAATGACTGAAATGTATATGCTCTTAGAATGTTATACAGCATTTTAATCCTCTGTAGTGATATACATAATTTAGTAAGATGGGCAAATTACAGCACATTTTTCAAAAAAATACCTTGTTCGTAAGAGATTATACTGGCTGTAGTGTATGAACTAGTGTCGAATGTATGATGCTATTTATTTAAATTTTAAGGATTATTTTTATGTTTTAAAATTAATTGATATCAATGTGTAAGTTCAATAAATGATGATGTTATTGTAAGTGCTTATTTTATTGAGTTTCCTGTTAGCCAATACCGATGAGTAAAATATTTTAGGTTTTGGTATTTTACAAGATTTTTATTAAATTCTGTACATTGATGCAGTGCAAAGAAACTATCAATAGATACTATCGGTAAAAGATAGTGTCTTGTACCCTCGCAGTCTCTAAAATCCGACGAACTGCTTGCTCTGCTAATTTCCATGAATAAAGCAATAAATACTAAGTTAGTTGAATATTTTAACCTACCCAACCTTTTTTAAAATATATATATATAAACATGTGTATTTACCGGGGTCAGAAGGGGTGGTGGTAAAGGGATTAAGGGTGAGATTCGCCTGTAATTTACAGCCTGGGACGTTCTTAGGACCTCGTGTTACAAAAATGTACATAGAGTCGTCCAACCGTCACCATAACTGGAGTTTGAGACTGGTTCACTAGTATTACGACACGATCACAGATAACAGAAACTAAAGGCACGATAGTTCGTGACCGTCAGGATGGCTGGACCAAACGAGATATGTACATGAGACCATGTACACTATTGTACACTATTTAGTAGCTATTTGCTACCTTTGCGGTAAGAAATAGGTATATCAAAGAAATAAAGTGGTCAGTCATTCTGACGTCAGGTTGGCTGACCACATCCAAGTTCTCATAGTTTTAGCGTTGTATTAACCGCGTTGTTAATATAAATATTTACTACCTATTTGCTACCTTATTACATATTTTTTACACAACTTTAGGAAGCTCCTATATAAAGTTATTAATAAAAGCGATTAAAACGCCTGTTCATCAATTATTTAGGTCTTTTTGTCGTATAATTGCTAACAATGTTTTTGCAGGCGCTTAGTGGCTTATGAACAAGTTATTCATAAGCCACTGTTTCTGGATATTCATAGTAAAGTAGTTGTCCATTTATAAAATGTTATAATTGTTTACATATCGCATTTATTATTAGGAGATGGAGATGTTTTAGATTGATCTTGATCAAATTATGACACATTTTTTTATAATCAGTTACTGACATCTTATTTTTATTAAAAACTACCCGCAATTATTGTGTTCAACTTTACTTTTGTTGTTTGTAACGTACACACGGTAACTATAATTTATTAAAAATCTTTTATAAAAGATTGTGTTTTCACGATGAAACGAGGTAGACAATATTAAAAAAAAAACAAATGTGTATAATTCTGAAGAAGTCAGTTCAATCTATATTCATACGATATACCAACTATTATTACATTGAAAAATATTGAATATAATTTGGCATTCGTTTTAGAGTTTCTTCCTTCATCGGCTCCGAGTGTATAAATAATATAATATATAATTAACATTGAATCAAAATTAAAATCGGATATACATTTTTGTATTTATTTTGAATCATGTACCTACTTGAACGTAATTAAATAATTTCGAATAATTGAGTTAACTAATCTTGTTGTTTTTCTATCTATGACAGCTTTCTTTTAGACAGGAGAGTCCAGATACAAGGAGGAGGAATATCCAGAAATAAGTTGTTCATAAGCCACTAAGCGCCTGCAAAAAAATTGTTAGAAATTATACGACGAAAAGACGTAAATAATTGATGTACAGGCGTTTTAATCGCTTTTATTAATAACTTTATATAGGAGCTTCTTAAAGTTGTGTAAAAAATATATGTATAGGTAGTAAATATTTACATTATCAACGCGGTTAATACAACGCTAAAACTATGAGAACTTGGATGTGGTCTGCCAACCTGACGTCAGAATGGCTGACCACTTTATTTCTTTGATATATTTCTTACCGCAAAGGTACCAAATATTTTATTATAGGGAGCAAATAGGTACTCGATGTCGACAACTCCGTCACTGTGCCAGTCGTTCCGTATAAATTGATACTTTTTAGGGTTGCCAAATGGCAAAAAACGGAACCCTTATAGATTCGTCATGTCTGTCTGTCTGTCCGAGTATGTCACAGCCACTTTATTCCGAAACTATAAGAGCTATGCTGCCGTAAACCACAATTTACCTTCCATTCAGTCAAATCAAATATAAAAATTTAAAAAAAAAAACATTTAATTTCATAAACATAAACCTTATGCATAAACCGTGAATACCTGCAGGTTTGTACCGAACCCTCGGTGCGCGAGTCCGACTCGCACTTGGCCAGTTTTTAGGGTTCCGTTGCCAAATGGCAAAAAACGGAACCCTTATAGATTTGTCATGTCTGTCTGTCCGTCTGTCTGTCTGTCTGAGTATGTCACAGCCACTTTTTTCCGAAACTATAAGAGCTATGCTGTTGAAACTTGGTAAGTAGATGTATTCTGTGAACCGCATTAAGATTTTTACACAAAAATAGAAAAAGACACAATAGTATTTGGGGTTCCCCATACATAGAAGTGAAACTCAAAAAAAAAATCATCAAACCCATACGTGTGGGGTATCTATGGATAGGTCTTCAAAAATGATATTGAGGTTTCTAATATTTTTTTTTTTCTAAACTGAATAGTTTGCGTGAGAGACACTTCCAAAGTGGTAAAATGTGTGTCCCCCCCCCCCCCCCCGTAACTTCTAAAATAAGGGAATGATAAAACTAAAAAAAATATATGATGTACATTACCATGTAAACTTCCACCGAAAATTGGTTTGAACGAGATCTAGTAAGTAGTTTTTTTTTAATACGTCATAAATCGTAAACCACAATTTACCTTTCATTCGGTCAACTCAAATATTTTTTTTTTTTAATAATTTCATAAACATAAACCTTATACATAACCCGTGAATACCTACAGGTTTGTACGGAACCCTCGGTGCGCGAGTCCGACTCGCACTTGGCCGGTTTTTCTAAATATATCTTGAGCTCTTGACTAGTAACTGGGATAACACAGATGGCGCTCCATTGGTTGCGTAGACGCACACGACATGGTGGGTGAGATCACGGCATGACACGAAATTATTTACCGCAAACTTATCTGAGGAAAGTATCATCACACCTTTGGCAACCCCCTTATACCTACACTAGGTAGGTAAGTAGCTATAAGATAATTAGGTTGTACTACTTCATAGTCCATGCTAAAAAATACCCAGTTGTAGGTATGGCAAGTTCAATGCGGTGAAAGCAACATTTATGAACTAGGAAAGTAGTATACCTACATAAAAGTACGGACAGCCTAGCTGTAATCAAATAACCTGCTAACACGCGCCCCTTGCGTGCTAGTGACGTCACGTCGTACCGGAGCCGGTTTACCAAAGAATCTATACTAGACAGTACCTACATGATCGACGCGTGCAGGGTTTATCGTGTTTTACGATAGTAAACAAGCAAACCGTTAATAAACAAAATGAGCTCATTATAATCGCTTTAATAAGCTGCATGAGTTTAATAGTGGTTAGTCTAGTTATTACATTGGTTTTGAATACTACTTCCAACAATGGCTCAAAACAAAGAAGATCTTCGCATTGTGACGTATATGTGTCCATCTCATCCGGTACAGTTATACGAGTTAATACTGGAGTTACTAGAAGATGCCTTGGGTTGCTATGCAACTTTACAATATGAAAGCAGGAGCTCAGGACCATTATCGGATCGTCCTGATCCTTTTTCTACTGACAAGGCCGATTTGGGTAAGAGAACATCTTATAAATAAATAGACCAAGTAGGTCAACGCATTACCTACCTCCATTTTCATTTTCTCTATGTAGGTAAGTATTGCCTTATACTTTTTTTGTGAAAATGATGAAGACTACCAACGTAATTGTGTAGCTTGACCATAATGCAGCAACAGCATGAAATACTTGCATTAAAATAACGTACCAAAAGCCGGGTAGGTGTACATACGTAGTCAATATTAGCCAGGAGCAGTCCACTATTGGACATAGGCCTTTCCAATGGCACCT
This sequence comes from Aporophyla nigra, assembly GCA_947507805.1. Lineage (NCBI taxonomy): Eukaryota > Metazoa > Arthropoda > Insecta > Lepidoptera > Noctuidae > Aporophyla > Aporophyla nigra. The sequence goes on from OX382305.1 coordinate 9,156,127, forward strand.
TCCTCATTCAACTAGCTGCTACCCTACCAGCCACCCTACGAAGATCGTCTGTACATCTAGCCTGAGGGCGCGGCGGTACATAATTATACGTAGTAAGGCAGGCAAATCAATTTTGAAAGAGTAGTTATATGATTGTAAATAAAACAATTTTTCATACCATTTTAGACTGATTTTATTTATACTATTTATTAACTTCCAGCCTTCATGACAGCTTCAGCATATATGAAACTACGCGGAAAGAAAAATGCCTTTATTGATCTACTTCCGGTAACACCTGTTTTTGCTCATCAAATGAACGTGGAAAATAAGCCGGGATATTTCTCAGATATTATCATTCATAGTGATAAAAAGTAAGTACCCTTTGTTTATAAAAATCAAGTATGTACATCTGGGATAAATGGGTAGTAAGAATTGCCTATAGATAGATGGGTAGTTTTGGTGCTCTTTCGATGTTACATAATAGTACTGCCACTTGTTTATGCCTGCCACAAAATGATGAATATTATATATTTGCCTTTATATGTTAGGTAGGTATCGGATGAATCATGAAATCAGATATTATTGCCAAACTGTCTGTAGTAATATATTTATGGTCGTGACTGTACCTATCTATATTAAAGATACGTAAGTAAACTAAGTTACGTGTCGAATAATATTAACATATAGGTAGCCATTCCGAAGCAAGCAAGCTCTAAGTATAAGTAACATGAATTAATATTAAGCGATATTCATTTAAAACCTAGGTAAGTTTACGAACTATGCCTCCAATGAAATAAATACACACACAATAGATAAAAATGTTATCAACATGTCATTGACTTGTGATAAGAAAGAGTCCTCTATTATTCTACAATTAGCTTCCAGACTGCTAATATTGTTTTATCGAAATACACATCATGTAATAAGTTGTTTAATTGCAGAGCTCATAACGTGAATACTTTACTTGATCTTCGCGGTTGTACATTTGCATACAGTGACGAGGAATCTCTAAGTGGAAGCAAAATTGTTTTGAAAACCTTGAAAGGGAAGGGTGAAAACGCATCTTTCTTTGGATCTCTGCTAAGTACTGTGATTTATTATATTTCCTGTCAAAATAAATGTGAAAGTTTGGGTATTTGTTTATAACATTGTAAATAGCAACTTATCAGATTTCAATGGGGTTTGGCTTACATATTTACCGATTACCGATTAGACCAAGTCTGTGAATACACTCTGACTCACAGAGGATAGATAGGTACGTAATATACTTTTTATCAGGGTTGCTCAACCGCACGTTTATGGGAGAAGCAAACCACTTACTACTGTTTACTTACTACTTCGCCAGTCATAATGTTAAATAGTTACTAACCATGGGCGTACGGTTGAATTAACGTACATGGAGGATCCTATAAAGTTAAGTATGACCGCGGGCAGCAGCTAGTTGGTGCAAACACTGCACGTTTCTTTTACATTATCTTTATTTCAGGATCTGGATCACATTTATCGTCAGCTCAGATGGTGCTATCTAAACAAGCAGAATGGGCCGCAGTTGATTCTACTACTCTCCTATACACAAAAAAGTTTATGTACGACGGTGGTAAAGATGTTATAACTTTGGAAACATTGGGTCGATTACCGCCGTACCCTATTGTAGTAAATGCTAAGCTAAAAGGTAAGTGTTACAAATATTTGATATCCTCATACGCAGTTTCCCTACATAATATAAATGTGAGCTACGAAGTAAAGACGTTGAAAAGTTAAATTGTTACCATGAATGTGCGGTTGCCTGTAGCTTTTTAAATCACTCGAGCCGCTAACGTACTACACAGTGCACTTTCCCAGTTTAAGGGCAGTTTTACCCCTAACGTGCGACGACTGTACAAGCGACGCGACGGCTGCGTTGTGCTTTTTTTTCTTCACTTGTTAATCATAGTAATGTAGGTACATCATATACCTAGTACGCACGGCCGCAGGTCAGGCCATACATTTCCAGTATAAGCTAACTTCTCTCTGTACCAAAAGCCCATACAATGCGAGGTCAGCTAAAACTGGAAATGTATAGCTTGATGTGTAGCCGTGTGTACCAGCTTAAATGCCCTGTTATCCCAATTTAATTACAATTTACGTTACATTTGTTTCAGGCGAGACAAAAAAGGCGATATCAAATGCACTACTCAACCTACCTCAGACTCTACAGTGGAAAAGTAAATTTGCTAAATTCGGCATAATCAAGTTCGAGGTCAATAGTGATGTCGCTTACGATGGGCCGGCTGCACAGATGTGGGCCATCCAAAACGAAAAACTCAATGTTCGGTATTATTAGAGCATTTCTCATCATTTCGTTACTGTATATCATTTATATTTTATATACTGACTACACGCCAAAATAAGGAATAACTTAATAATAAAAAAAAATCTTAATGAAAATATGTTTTTGTATTCATTAAATAAATATACTAATAATAAAACTAATAATATATTCCATTGTACCCAGCCTCAATTTTACATTCAATTAGGTGTTATCACTTTTTTTGACATCTTTGTAACACAATATTTAAAGATACTACTTCTTTTTTCTTGTTGCCACAATCCATCAGGACACCACGTGGTACTTTTAATACTGCCATAGTTTTTAGTGGTGCCCGTTCAGACTGGGAAGGTTGGGATTGGGAAGTTTCTGTCTGGAAAATTTATGAAATGTGTTAATATAATGTTATTTAAGTAAAAAAAAGGATAGTTTTCAATGTCATTTTATTTGTATTTCATTAGCATGCTCTAATTATTGAAGTTGACTGTATTCTAACTATAGAATGCAGTTTCAAAATACTTAACCCCCTGATCTTCAACACACTATTAACGGACACCCATAGTACACATGGATACATACCAAGTTACATTTCCAGTTTTAGCGGACCTCGTATTTGTGAGCTTTTACATACAATTAGAAGTCAGCTTATACTGGAAATGTGTAAATTGATTTGTCGCTGTGCATACCAGGGTGCTATAAGTGCCTGGTAGGCGGGGTATGCCCTGACATATTACTCCTGATTATGTGTTTTAGTTAAGGTCTGTGCAGCAGAGTGGCTGAGTATTATCAGAGTAGTGTTGTTAAATCACAATCTTGTTTGATAAGTGGTATTTGAATTATAATTACTTGAGACATGCATTTTGTAGTTTGCAGTCAATCTGTGATATAATAATAATCATTATATTATGATCTACATTATATATAACAGAGCATTAATATAATATTATTATTAAATGCCAGGCAAAATATTTAAAATAACAACTTCAAACAAACAAAGAACTAACACTACCTATCTAGATATAATTATATTAACTATATTGTTAACCAAGATCTACTTTTGAAAACTGCATCTACTATATTGTAAGTTGAAGGACTAAACAATTCCACCGCCATTGATGTGTGCAATTTCTTCATCTGAGAGAGGAGCTCTTTTGTAGCGCAGTGGTAGATCAATGTCCGGGATGGTAGATGTACTCATTGGTGCACCTGTCTGCATTTGAACTGGCTGTAAAAATCAAAGATTTTTATATAAATTATCCTTCACAGACTTTTTAACTCCAGTAGGCCCATGTGTGACCTGAAACCATTGTCTATGCTGACTCAGAAAATACCATGTTTCATTGGTCCAGCCTTCCACAACTACTGCATCAGACCACTTGATGCAATGCTATATGTGGATAAGTGTAAAATACAATTTACATACTACTATAGTATGGATTTATGAAATTGCATCAAATTAATAAGTGTGCTCAATTCATCTCGAATGTCAATTACGTTTCTCTCGATTCTGTCATGTGACAGGAGTGAAACTATCATTGAAAACATAGTTATAGTTACGTAAACACTATTAAAATGCACAAATGAATCGGTTAGTAAACAAAAAAATCAGGTGTATTACGTACTGCGCCAGCAGCAGCTGCTGCCGGAGGAGCAGCCGCTTGAGCCGGGGAGGGGGCTCCGCCTGAACCTAACCCGCCCTTACGAAATTTAATAACGGGAACTCGAGCAAGAACCTGAGTCACTCGCACCATTATGATGGTTAATTTTCCGAGGAGTGTTAGCCAAAAATATATATTTTAGTTTTATTTTATTGGCTGCAATTTGACACTGACAGTTCCAAGACAGGCAAGACCAGTGTTCGCAACCGTACGATAATTATCGTACACATACGATAATTATTTCATGCCTACGTACGATGTGCGACTTCATATTATTATCGTACGCAGATTTTACGATAATTTTCATTATGATGCATTCCTATGTAGGGTACATTAAACAATACTACAAAGATTTTTTTTATTCGCGAATATTTTTTTTTCTTTTTGCTCGCAGTGCTATCTATTGGTTTGTTCAGTGAGCAAATGATATCGATATGTCGTTCGATTTCGATTAGGCAAAGACTTCATACACTATGCGTATTTTTTGTTTCAATGTTGGCAGTTATTCTGTTTATTGTGTTAAGCTCACGAACTAGTGTTCAAGATTCAAAATAGTGATTCGAAGAAAACAGTGGCTGGAAATTCTACGTGATTATCTTTTATATAATATAGTTACAAAGATTGTAAATAGTTTACAAGTAATTAATTGCGAAGCATACGTAAAAATATTGATATCATGTTTAATACGAGTTATTTATCAATTATAGTGATTATTTAAAAAAAAACCTTTTTACAAAAAAATAACAACCGACTTTCTTAAAAAAACACTACAAAGTCAAAAATAACTAAAATTTCGGAATTCGGTGTCTTAGAATCTGTATATTAGGTTTTTGTGCACTAATCTAATCGTGTTATTCATTCATTTGTCGCGCAAATACTTAGGTTGATGCAAATTTAAGACTTATATGGTTTTCACATAGATTCTTATATAGTTTTTGATATTAAAATGGGACCATTCGGTAACCACCAGCTTTCAAGTGAAAAAAAATCATCAAAATCTGTTCACCCAGTCAAAAGTTACTAGGTAACAAACATTTAAAAAAAACAGTCGTATTGATAACCTCCTCCTTTTTTGAAGTCGGTTAAAAAGTACGACAATTTTACTCCATGTACGTTAATTCTACGCTACTAGTACGATAGTTGCCTTGCTTCAAAAGTTGTGAACACTGGACAAGACAGAGAAGTTCTCCCCCAAAATTATTCAAATTTTAACAACTTTTTTAAACGACAATAATCTAAAATTTTAAATACGACTAACCTCACGACGTCACGACTAACAGAATCTGTAAACCTACCACAAAGTACAAAGTCGACAGCTCGCCGCCGCTGCGCTACCGTCTAAACGTGACTCTGGCAGAATAGTCGCCATCGGCTCAATTGCCAAAAGCAAAAAAAAAAAGACAGAGAAGTTTTTGTTTTGACGGTTTGTCTCTTGGTTTGTCTGGACTCGAGCACAGGTATAGAATAGTAATTTCTGTGCACAGATTCGAGTGACTGTAGAAATAACTGGCTGTTGCAGACGTGAGACACCACTGAGACTAGATAGACTGGAGGCGGTTATCACTTTGATGAGTACCTACCCACGGAAAAAACATTGTTCCGCGACTACCAGCCGTGGATATGAGTGCCCTAAAAACAATCGGGATAAAAACTTTCATAGCCGGTTTACACTCTCGCGCGAGTGACGAGGCGAGGTGCGAGGCGAGCGAGTGTAAACGCTCCGTCGTACTCGCCTCGCAGCTCGCCTCGCCACTCGCGGCGCTGGCGCCGGAGGTGGTTTTTTAGGCACGAGTCAAAGGGCCTCGCGAGAGACGCGAGCGTAGTGTAAACACTCGCCAGCGACCATATAATTTAAAAAAGACCAAATAATTTAAAAAGCGGTTACATGGGCGCTGACACTCGCGCCCTCGTTTCCGTTTGTTTACGGCGCCCTTCGGTGCAGGTTGTATTGTTTTGGTGTAAATCTTCAACTAAAAAATGGAATGGTCTCAAGAGGAAACACTGCAGTTCTTGGAAGTCTATTAGGCCGAGAGTATAATTTGGGATCCAAAACATAAACTGCACAAAAAATCCCAAAAAGTGAATGATGCTTGGAAAAAATTATATAGGTATTTTTTTTTAATTTCCTTCTTTTTAAAATGGTCAAGCATCGATAAATATTCATTAAGGCTAGAGTTGATGCCACTATTATTTCGAACTCTTCCAACGTTGCTGGCTCAACGCAAACTGAACGCATCGCGAGAGTTTAAACTAGCACTCGCTACCTCGCAACAACACGCGAGCTGCGAGGCGAGATACGAGGCGAGGCGCGAGGCGAGTAAGCCCGCTATCACTTGCCCACGCAGATGCCACTACTATCGCTAGCGTTCAACTCACAGAACACTAAACATTGAATAAAATCGGAGGTCCAACTCCGATCTAGTTAGGGATGCCACCAATTACATACATAAATAAACTCATGCTTGATATGATTCCAAATGGAATATCCGTTTTACACATAATTAATAATAATAATAAAATTTTGTTTTTTGTATTTTTTTTTGTAATGTTTTTTGGTTTTTTTGTAATGTTTTTTGTATTTTTTGTAAAAATATTTAAAAATGTAATTAAATATGGAGAAAAATAAATAATAATAATAACTTTATTCACAAAAAAATACAAAAACACATAATGGACAATACAATTCATTGCAAGTTGCAAAATCTGAACAAAATATATAACCCTGTCACCTAAACAACCAGTCGGTTATTATTTAAAGTGAAAGTACGTGAGCATATTCGCAAGAAGTTGGCAGAATCATCCCAGCGCTAATTAGCTGGATTCGGTTTCTTCTCTACCTATCGTTATATCTCCAGACAAAGTTTTTTTTAATATATATATGTATTTGTATCTATGTATTTAGTATTCTTCCTTTTTCGAGTTATCTATCCCGTATGTTGCACCTGCCATGTTTTTCTCTGCATCACCCTAAGGTTGACTGGTAGAAAATGCCTCAGGCATTAAGTCCGCCTTTGTACAGTAGTTTTACTTGTGCATAAAGTTTTAATAAATAATAAAAAATAAATAAATAAACTAGGATAGCCTGTATTTTAGGAGACAGTCTTCGGCCAATTGATTGTTTAAAAATGATTTATTACAACAAATGAACGGTGTTGATGTTATTAAGTGTCTGTAATTTTGTTGTGTAGTGAAGTGCAAACTAAATGAGATTAAATGTAATGTCGTGTTACATACACGTTTGTGTTTATGATTGGAGAGTGTAAGTGCCTATACTCCATTTGTTTAGGTAGTTAACTAAATGTAAACAATCTTAACATGTCTTTTATCTAAAAAACTGTCTAAAAATTGAATCTAAAAATGTTTACAATTAGGTATTTACTTAAACCGATGTTAGGTAAGTAACTTAATTTAAATAATATTTGTTGGTCTTTTATACGATTTATTTTATATAAAAAGACATATCAAGATTGTTTACCTTTAGTTAACTACCTAAACAAATGGAGTATAATTGTGTGCGTTTTTGATGTAAAAGCTGTAAGACTACTACTGTCCTCTGTGCTGGATTACTAGGTGATATATGTGAGCAAAGACTCCGTGTAAGCATAGTCCTTTTGTAATAGCCACTCAGTTACTACGGATTTAACTTTATAAGTGTTAAAGTTTAAAATATTTAATAGCGAATTAATTTTTTGGTATATGTGTGTACCTAATACGTAAAATTGGCGTTGTGCAAAGGTGGTTTTGTGTTGGGTTCTCGGAAGGAGATTTACTCGCTTGTTTGGGTTTGGCGGAGGAAGACCAACATGTGTTCTAAGAATCGATCGTAGCACAAAGAGGTGCCGTACTGTTGTAATTTTATCGTTTGGGAAAAAAAAATCGTAGGACTATTCCCACATTATTTAAAAAAATACCGTAAAAAATATGTTAATCAGTCTTAACCCTTAACCGTATGGATTTTTAAAATTCGCTCAAATTAATTTATGATATGTCTTACCCCGTAAAATATCCTAGAAAAATAATAATAAAATTAAAAATACATGGAAATCGTATAAAATTCGAGTAAAACCCCCTGTTCCATATTTGGAACAACATGCATTCATGGTCATTTATACCGGATGACATTTTTTACCGTCTCGACCTTCATATGGTGTGTTGTGTAACTAGAATAGAAGGCAGGAAGGCCTTTAGATTCATCGAAGGTGACTAAAGGAGCGCGGGACGCGGGTGGACAGGGATGCGTGTGCGGCTCTTGCGCCTGCGAAAGATCAATGAGGCCGCCTATCAGCCGGCTTCAAAGGGTAGGACCGCGCTCCGAAATCAATGATACATGCCGTGCATTGAGTAGGGTGCGTATGATTCGAGTTTCGATAGATTTAAATAATTCTTTTTTGTTTTTTTTTTTCCAATTTTCTGTTTTTGTTGTTCTAGTATGAAAATGTTACTTTAAATGTGTAGTATTTATTGCTAGATCAATTTAATTACATGTTATTCAAAAATAAAAATAATAAAAATTTCTATGCCAAAAGCTTCTACTCCGTTCACCTATTACCCCCATTTTTTTCAAGACGCTAAAAAAAGTCACCCAGTATATAGGTTCCATATTTGGAACAACATGCAGGTACGGTAAGAGATCCGTTAATGGGTTTATTAAATAAACACATAAATAGTTTTCAGATACTCTGTATGTGCTGTATATTGTATAAATTATGATAGGATAAGAATAAGGATTTATAATAAAACAGGTTGAACAGTGAAAGTTTTATTCGTTTGTTAAAACATAAAAACTTTTAAAACAATTACGGTCTTTGTTAAAGCAAAAGTAACAATTACATTTACTGCAGTGTACGTGAGATTTTTGTCCGCAGTTTTACAACGCTGCCAGGCATGTCCGATCCCATCTTCAGCCACTTCTTCGTTTGTCTTTAGGAATATCTTTTTCTTCAGATTCTAACGCCAGTTCAAACATTTCATTGATATCTTCTTATATTTCCTCTGTATTTTCCGGTTCGGTTTCTTGTAAAATACACGACTTCACTCTCCATTACTTCTGAATCAGATTCCGAGTCAGTTTCTGGAATCGTTAGCTTTGGTAATTGATATTCGTCGTCATCTGATAGGTTTTCATCATCAGAGTCCTCGGGAAGTGCCAATACACGATTGTTTATTTTGGTACCTATAATTAGCGTAATATAAAGTGAAAAATACAAATAGCACATACCTAAATTACATTCGAAAATTTAAAGCGGTCAGCTAAAAGTACCTACATCTATGATGTACCAAATGCATATTGTTCCATATTTGCCCAACATTAAATACAACCCTTACTTCATGGAGTTCCATATTTGTCCGAATGAATTTACCGTATTTAAATTACGTGTTATGCCATGCAATTACCTGGGATCTATTTTTCTTTTGTTTAAAACTTGTATTATATTTTTATTTGCACAAAAACTTATAAAATTCAGCGACAAAAACAATTCAATCACACGTTCCTGACAAAAGGGCCGACAGACGAGTTCTGACACTGTAATATAGAACGATTGACACTTGACAGCATAGAGGTTTGCCATAGACTTCTTACATTTGGACACACACTTGCACACACTAGTCAACAATTATGCTTTATGCCAAGACGAACCGATGTTGCGCGCGGCGTTTCCCATGGAGTCAATTGAACGGCTGCACTAACGCCACACAATTGGTTTATTGTTTCGGAAATATCATTAACAAAATGAATTCTGACGGGGAAACTCTATTGTTGGCTTTGCTTTTAAAAAGAAAATTACTGCAAAAACGTGAAAATTTAAATAAAAGGATATGTGAGAACCCGTTAAGGAGTGTACGGTCAAGTGAAAGTGATTATTTTGTGCTTTATTGTAAACACATAAAAAAATATTCAATATATTTTTATTGTACATGACTCCGCAGTAACGTGGCGCATACATCGCGCACCTGCGGCGCTAACCCAGCGTATTCATTTACCCTTTCACTGACCCCGCAACAACGCGAAGCCTGCGCCGCGTAGTCGTGACGTCTGCGCTGCGCATACGTTTATCGAACGCCTACGCTGGACAAACGCTAGTGTGAAGGTGCTGTTATTGTAAGTGTAGTCACTATTCCAAGGACACTGTTTTGTCTATGGATCTATTCATTATTTATGGATCTATTTATTATTCCTGCTGGAGTGCTGGCAAATGGCAATATTGACAATGGTAACCCTAACTAGTGGTGGGTCGTTGTCGAATTTTTGACGGACGAAACGCAACCGTTCTTCCGACGACGAAAACGGTTGCAGAAAACGGTCGTCGTAGCAACTGGTTTGAAGAGCCGTCTTCAAACCAGTTGTTGCGACGACGACCGTTTTGTAAAAGACGAAACTTATCGAATTTGGAACAGAATTGCGTTTTCGTTGCGTGTAATAGTTGCAGTTTCTTCCAAAGTTACAACTACTTATAAATGACCAATTACACAACTGACCAAAAAAAAAAAAAAGTAAACAAACATATGACTCGCTCACCGGCTCGTATTCCAAGACATTTATTTACCTATTATCCCAATTCAACAACCGGGCGATTTTGCACTTAACGGCTATAAGCTTACACAGGTTTGACCGTCGCATCACGAACGACAGTATAGAAAAGTAGTAATAAAATATAGACTCTATACCATTGACAAAAGGGTCACTTGTAACTGTAAGAACTGGTTTGTGAACGAACGCGGTATGCTAAGGACGACCGTCGCCGTCGCGACGAGTGTGATAGTTGAATCATTGCGTTCTCGACCGTATTATCTTAGCAGTAAAATAAAAAATCGCATCAAGTAATTCGAAGACTGGTTTGTGTAACGAAAACTGTTTCGATCCAAGACTTGAAAACAGTTTCGTCGTCGTAGTCGTCGCAGAACATAAAACTGTCTTTGGAACGGACGGACTAAGGACGACGACGCGACGCGACGAGTGTGATAGTTGAATCAATGGGTTCTCGACCGTATTTTCTTAGCTGTAAAATAGATAATCGCATGTAGTCATTCGAAGACTGGTTTGTGCAACGAAGACTGTTTGGACCCAGGACGTAAAACGGTTTCATCGTTGCAAGACATAAAACGGTCTTCGGAAAGAGTTCGTTGTCGCAACGCCCACGACTAACCCTAACCCTTTAAAAAAATCTTTCACTGTTCTTTCTTTCAAAGTTTCAGAGATTCGTAATCATTAAATTTTTCCCATAGAATTAGAAACTTAATTAGTTTTCAAGGAATATCAATAAAAAACATGGGAAAAGAAGATGTGTCTGCAAAAAAACGCCGTAAGATAAACACCAGCACAGCAAGTGAAACTTCCAAACAAATGCCAGTAGATGTGTATAAGGTTAGAATTTGATTTGTTTATTTTTGTACTTCAGAAATAGCAACAAGCCGTATTTGAAGCCCATTCAAATTATATTTAGTATGCAACTAACATCGTCGTTCCAAAAAGTATAATCATCCTCCAAAATACTTACTGTGGCTCAACTGATTTCAATTCAGTCTACTGTACCAGCCTGGAGAAAAACTATCTATAAAGAAATTGAAATAAATGTTTTTATTATTGAAAACAAAGTCTTTAAAAAGTAACAAAGCTGCTTGCCCTGTTTTTCTTGCATTAGCACTTGAGCAGATTATAGTTCTGGCGTTTAAACTATTGTTGTGTACAGCGCGTGGTAGAATTCGAAGAGTCGGAAGCCCAATTACGTCCAGCTGAGAAAGATGCTACATTCTTCAAGAAGATTTGTCAAGATATTAGACTATTGTTTGCTGAAATAGCTGAACTAAAAGCTAAAGACACTGAAGAGGTATGTGATTTGTACCTACTAATTACTCTTTTCTGGTTTTTCTTAGGAGTTCTACATCACAAGAGTGATGTTTTTTTGAAACTCTTTGATGAAAAACTGTTACACTGTTTGGCCATTCACCATGAAAGTTAAATGCAAATAGACATATTTTTCAGGGACAAGGTTTATAATAGGTTTTTCAACCTTCATGCAGGCGTAGCTGTGATCTTACTTTTTTTTTTTCTTTTGGCTGATCATAAGGTAGAACTAGCCTTCATTTGAAATACCCCTGTCAGGGAGATTGCTATAATAAGTGTGTTTGTAAATGTATGAAATAAATCTGACCTCTATTCTTTGAAAGCATGTTAAACCCTTGGTCATCCCTGACAACCAGTCTTACCAGGGGTATTGTGTTAACCAGTCACTGGGTTGTGGAGGTCAGATAGGCAGTTGTTTTATGAACACTACTGGTATTCAGCTAGTTTCACCTAGTTAGACTGGATGTCAATCTCAACATAGCTGGAGAAGATAAAAAAAAGATGTTGTATTTCATTCTAGGCCAGAGACAAACTTAATGCAAAGCGAATAGAAGCTTCATTGAACTTAGTTGCTTTAAAAAAACTAAACCGGCTAGAGAAAGTTCGTACAAGAGCTGGACGTGATGCATTACATAAGGAAAAGCAGAGAGTCGACTCAACTCACTTGCTCTTGCAAAACTTATTGTATGAAGCTGATCATCTCAATAAAGAAGTAACTAAGTGCTTGCAGTTCAAGTCTAAAGATGAAGAAATAGAACTTGTGCCACTTGAGGACTTCTACACTGATGCACCTGCTGAAATATCTCGACCGGTAAGTGTTCATACATTTGATCAATCATTCTAATCACTATTACTTGAGATTTAGAAGGAAGATAATGGGCAAAAGTGGTCCAAATTACTGAAAACTATGCAACTATATTTAGTTGCATAGTTTTCAGTAATTTGGACATAAGAAAAGATATAAGGAATTATTTTTATTAAAACTCAGACAAAAATAAATAAAAATTAGTAATAGGCAAATAAAAATAATAGTTTAAAAAAACTAAAAAACACGCTTCCATTGAAAACCAAACTAAAAAGGACAAAATAATGGAAAAAAAGCGTGGGGTGCCCAATAAAAAAATACCTTAAAAAGCACCGCGCGCTTTTTTAAAACAATTTTTTTTTAAACTATTATTTATTTTCTATTTTTTAGGGTGTTTCGAAATTTGAGACGTATGCCAGCGTAGTTTGTGACGTTTGTCAGCGTTGTTTTCGAAGACAGTTTTTTTTTGCTGTCCTGGTAAACCTGGCAAGGATAATGGCACAAATTTATGAAATTATTGCATTGTCATCGGTCCTTGACAGGTGTGCAAAGTTTGAATGAAATCTGGTCGTTTAAAGTGGGTCAAAATCGCGCTATAAGGAGTCGGTTACAAACAAACATACAAGTGAAGCATTAGCTTCACTTGTATGTTTGTATGCCCATTTTTACACGCTTTATTAATATAAAGCGTGTAAAAATGGGCCCAAGTAGCACAGAACTGGTGCCCTGAGACAGTGAGGCTGGGTCGCAGCAGACCATGTAGGAGATGGCGGGACGAGCTGGATAGGTCCCGTCAAAACTGGAAGGGGGACGTGCTGGTTCATGAAAGATGGAAGGAGTTGAGGAAGGCTTTTGCCCAGGAGGTGGAGTCTAGGAAAAAAAATATTCAATAGTATGTCTGTTCAACCACAAGTGACACTGGACATATATAATATACATCATGTACTGCCTTTTTCTCATGAGAGAATTTAGTAATTTAAGATTATCATTGTACATTTTTTACTAATAAATTGTTCATAAGTTGATGTTTGGTCTATTTTAGTTACTTCCATGTGGTATGTCATTTTACTGTGGGGTAGGGCTGCTGACATTGAATCCATTTTTATTTTGCAAAAGAGAGCAGTCAGAGCCATTTATAATCTTCGTCGCCGCGAATCTCTCAAGGAACTATTTAAAAGGATTAATGTTATGATGGTACCTTTTTTTTTATGGGAAATCATCAAATGACTTCTCCCGCTATGGGCGGAGCGGGAGGGCGTGTCAGACTTTTACTGACTAAAACCCACACGTGTTCCTTCCGTTGCCCATGTGGCAGGGTCACGGTATCTCTTTCGAACAATCTCGCGACCCTGGCAGGCATCGGTCCTAGCAGACCCCTTCAGTGCTGCTGACATCTCTTTGAGGCGCGCGTGGAACACTACGCGCCGTCGACTCGAGGCTGGTCCTTACCGGGCGGCGAGCTACCCATTGCTCGCCGCCCGCAAACTCGCGCCTACGGTGGCTGGGAGTCAGCTATTGACTCCCGACGCCCAGGGCGTCTCCTCCTGTGGCGGCTAGGGACGTGAGGGCGCAGAGACTGCCATTCCCTCACGCGCCCCGCCTCCTCCTTCGCGAGCATTACTGCTTCGCAGAAGGAGGTGACGGCTTCCCATGCCCTCTCGCTCCGAACCATAGCTCGCACCAGGGCCGGACGCGAGAGGTCGCCGCCGCCGATCGCCTCCACGAGGACACGGCGGTGCTCCGCCCAGGCAGGGCACACCTCCACCGTATGCTCCACCGTGTCCTCCAGACGATCCTCGCAATGGAAACACCCGGGCGTTTCCTCCCGCTTTATCCTGAACAGGAACCCACCGAAGCACCCATGCCCGGTGAGAACCTGCGTCAGGCGGAATGTGAGGACGCCGTGGCGCCTCTCTATCCACTCCTTAAAGAGGGGACTTACCGCCGCAATTGTGGCGTGCCCAGCGCTAGGTTGCGACAATCGTACCCGCCATGTCGCCATGAGATCCTGCCGGAGCTCTGTCCGCCGTGCCGCGATTTGTCGCGGCAGCGGAGTTTCACCCAGGTGTTTTGCCTCCTCACGCCACTCCCACATGTGGGCGAGGACCTTTGCCTCCAAATCCCATGGCGGCACTCCGGCAAGGAGGCTCGCCACCTCACAGGAGACCGTGCGGTATCCCCGGACTAGCCGGATGGCCATGACCCTCTGGGCCGCACTCAACCGGCGCGCTGGGCGCAGCCTCAATGAGGGCGCCCACACCGGTGCCCCTTAAAGGGCCATGGATCGCACGACCCCTGTGTAGAGCCTCCGGCAGGAGGCGTTTGGACCCCCCCAGATTAGGCAGGAGCCGCTTTAAGACAGTCCTAGCCCGCTCCAGTCTGGGAGCCAAACGTCGGAAGTGCTCGACGAAGTTCCACCGGCTATCGAGGACAAGTCCCAGGTACTTCATCGTCGACTCGACGCTGATGTGAACCCCTCCTACCGTGAGTTGGGAACCCGCAGGTGGCGCGTTCCGAGGACCATGAAAACCCATGGCCTCGGACTTGTGCAAAGCCATCTCGAGTCCCAATTGCCGGATCCTATCGACGATTGTCGCAACCCCGCGTGTCATAAGTTCGGCCGCCGCCTCGTGCGACCTCCCCTGCGCCAGGACCAGCGTGTACGGACGCAGCTAGGGAGGTCGTCGTGCAGCACCCAGTCGTAACCGATGTACCACAGATGCGACCCCACGACCGATCCCTGTAGGACACCGCAGGACATCTCTCGCCGGTTCCAGTCTCCCTGGTGACCGGGGTAGATAATAATAATAATAATAATTAGAGACACCGCCAAGACGACCCCACCCCGGGCCACTGCAACTCCCGTCGTGAGGGCTCGCACGCGCATGATGGCGTCCACCGTAGAGCGCCCTTTGCGGAAACCAAACTGGCTGTCTGCCAAATCCATCATATAATTAATTTATCTCTGCTTCATATTCAATTCTTTTACCTGTTGTGGTATGGTAATTTTATTTTAGGTGCATCATCTTCACATATAATTATATAAATATTGTATACAAATATTGAAAAACATTTTAAAAGAGTAACGGTGGAGTTTCTTACCCATTCTTCTCCATACTAATCTACTTTTTGGAAGGGGCAACTAGAATCAATTCTATTTTCATGTAACTGTTAACGTTCAAAAGTGCCTTTATTGGGCCCATTTGAAATAAATGCTTTGACTTTGACGCCATAGTCAAATGAAGTGATGAAGACTTTCTCATTTATGTGCAAGAATAGAAAATAAAATTGTTCATTGTGATTTCAGGAATTGACCAAAAAAGACGAACACCAGCTCCAACTGGCAAGATTAGAGTGGGAATTGCGCCAGCGTCGTGAGTTGTCGTCAGCTTGTAATGAGCTGGTTTCGTCCAAAGAGCGCGTCGCCGCGGCTATCGCGGCCGCACGCTCTAGACTCGACGCATTGGTACCACATCTTAGAGATGTACTCAAATCTACAAAACCATTGCAAGAATGCTTGGCTCTCAAACTTGATGATAAAAGAGAGGAAGCTAGAGCTGCTTCTTTACTGCCATCACCATTATTTCTTCTGTTTGCAAATGCTAGTGCGTATTCTGATGCACTTGGAGCTAAGACTATTTCAGTTAGTAAGTATCTGAATGTAACTTATCACTCATATTCAGAATCTATCACTACTTTATAACTAATTTAATTTTACCTTGTATACCTATACAAATTTAAATTGTAATTAAAATTTATTTTCATGCATGTTCCTACACATATAAATTAAAATCTCTTTTTGTGCCAGTCTTGTCCGTTTTGCGGTATTCATCATCATTATTTCGAAAGTTTTATGTGATATTTTGTTAACTGGTCTTTAATAAATTATAATTTTGCAGGCATATCTGGTGACGAAGATGAAGCAAGAAGATTAGAACAACTCAGTAATGTGGATAGTGATCTAGGTGCATCCAATGATTCAGATTCTGACCAAGAAAATAATGACGACGATCAAAGAGAGAAAAAGAAGCGTCACCATAGAAATGCCAAGGTATCCAAGGAAGAAAAGGCAGAAGCTAAGAAGAGGGAGGTTTTAAAAAAACATCCCCTGAATGTGCAAGCATCTGTCAAAGTGCAAGATGGAACTGCTTTGAATTTGATCTTTTCATATCTTCTTCATTTGAAAATAATTGTTGTCAAATTTACTGTATCTTTGCGAAAACCTATAACAGGTGTGTCAGCAGCAGATGTGTTGAACGGCCATTGTATATTGAATGAGTTATACCCAGGAGACACGGGAAGTGACTCTCCACACCCGGCCACTTCTTACTTATTGAATGCTGCAGGCATCACTGAAGACTTCCAACATTTCATTCCAGAGCTTGGAAAGCCTTACATATGGGCTCAACGAATGTGTGGTTTAGATTTTATGGCTACAATAACAGAAGATCAGAAGCTCAATAAAAATGTCCACCTCTGCCCTAGTCTAAGTGTCAGCACAGTTGAAAACTTTATTTTAACTTTAAAAAAGAGGTTGAAGTCTAGAGTTGAGTTAATGAAAGAGTTACAGGATTTGGAATCTGGAAAGATACTACCTGTTAAAGGAGACTTGCCATGTCCAGTAAGGCTGTCAGGATCATTGACACAGTGGCAGTCAGTTGGCTGGCCGGAATATAGCCAGTCTCCTTCAACTGCATTTTTGATTTCGGAGGGATTGGTTAATCCTAATGACATGCTATACCGGGCGATTATAACGCGTCAGTCCGCCAAGTTAGTTGCATTAGTAGCTCTTCGCAGTGACTATCCTAGAAAGGCGCCGATGTTTTCACTAACTCTGCATTGGAATGGAACACACCATGCAGGTATCAATAATGATATCAGAGATATTGAAAGAGTTATCAATACAGATTGGGGTTTAGAAGAAAACAAACAACATACTCTTTCTGTACAGATAACAAAGTTGCTAACTTGTTTGGATATACTGCTGGAGACAACTGGCTCTTCAGAGTTTCCACCAGACAAAGTAATGTTTTGTCCAGTGCGCGGGCGTAACAGAGTGAAGCCCTACAAATTTCTCAAACAAGGGACTGGAGTTTTTGTTCAGTATTGATTGTGAATAAAATAGTAAAGTTCTTTGAGATGTGTATTATGTTTCATTCAACACCTCTAACATTCTCTTGCGAGACATGTGACTAACTGGTTTGGCCACCATCAGCGGTTTTAATTTTTGATCGACTAAAAGTGCCCTAGTTTTCGAGATATAACTGTGGTCAAGCTGGGGAAGCTGAGGTGCTCTCTTCAGATCGGCCACCAATAAACCCTTTTAACTTTTGAACCAGTGGTTAACTAATTTTGACTAGTTAGCGACAAATTTTTGTGGTATCAAAATTAAAATCGCTGATGGTGACCAACCCGGAGTCAGTCACACTTGCGAGACAAGTGCGAGTTCAACATCCAATAGGAATAATAATAATTTATAGTGGTGTTACAAATAAGTATTTATTAAAACAAAACAAAATAATTTTATAATACAACAGTCTTTATTCTTATTTCAGTAAAGCAGTAGACATTTTCAGAGGAGAAAACATTTCAGGATCACAATGTGGGCAAAGTATGATGAGAGTAAAATAAACTAAAATTCATTCAATCATACAATCTTTTTCAAGGAAAAATACTTTAAAATCATATTTCACAGCTTAGCCTAAAAATGCCATAATATTGTTATTGGTCGTCAATGAGATCTCTATAGCATTATATTTATACCGAGACATTATTTATTACTTCATAATTTTCATTCACATGATCAACTACAAGTTGGTAATAATAAAATGTTAATGAGACTTACTTTGAAACAATACTACGTTTTTTATCCTATGTTTTAGTACTTTATGCCTATTTATTTCACTAAAATGTAGATTGACTGGAAAAAATAACTCGTATAATTATCATTTCTTAATCTTATTATTCATAATATTTATAGAACAGTTTGCTAATTCAAGTGAAAATGTGCTTAATACTAAAATTTCAAACCTCACTAAATGATACAACCGTTTTTATTTAAAAAGATTTCTAGACACACATCTATTAAACTATATTATATTTATATTCATTACAAAGCGGGCACTGAGTTTAGTTCAGCATTATAATATACTATATACCTCATCCAGGTAAGCATAGACATGCCCTAACAAAATAATTATTCAAACTGGATAGTTGATTGTTATATTCAGTTAAACTAGACTGCTTTGCTAAATAAGGTATAAAATATAATTCTATGAATATCTACTAAGAACTTCTTTTTGTAATGTACTGAATATAAAAAAATATAATTTACTATTGCAATTTCTTGTATTCTGCATTTTCATTCATCGCTAAACGATTGTATACAATGATTTTAATTGATATCATTCACTTTATATTTTTATACATTTTTAGATTATACAATATAGTGTTTTGTGTCTCACTAAGTCATTTTTTTGAGAACAAAATAAAATCACTTTTCATGTTGCATCATGTCCACTTACTCCTACGTGGCTGGTTGCATATTGCATTATGAGATCCCGGCCTCTAGTTTTACATCCATTATTTTGCGCGGCCCTTTGAGGCAGTTGAGCCGTCGTTGTACTGCGTCTCGGTCTGAAAACAAAGTAAAAAAAAGAAAAAAATATCAACTTTACTAATGTCAAATTAAGCTGATTTCAGAATGACAAGTTATTTATTTTGTAAAACATGAGAGCAGAATTATACAGGTCTTAAAAATAATGAGAGGTAGCTACATGTTTTGCCAATCATGGCGTACAAAATTAGTCGCACTAAGACAACTATTACAATAATTATAAAAATCGTTAATAAAAAATTAAAACAATGACATAAAAAGAAAAAAAAACAGGATTAATTTGAAATGTCAACAATTTAAATTCAATTTAAGTAAAATACATATTAGAAAAAATAATAACACAGGTACACATTCCAAATTCTATTGCAGAAGATTATCATTTAAAAAGTCATCTAAGCTGTAATAGCGCTTTTCTAGTAAAAACCCCTAAACGGACTTTTTAAATTTGGTTAAAGGTAAATATTTAACAACATCAAGTATTTTATTATAGACAATGGGTGCCCTAACAAAGAAGCTCTTTTTCAGTAAGGCAGTTTTGCACTTGATTGGACACAACAAATTCTGATATTGAGAACGAATTGGGGTTCTTTTGACGTCTGAAAATTTTTGAAAAAATTGCGGATTTGCTTTTACGAATAGTGCAGTTTCTAAAATGTACAAAGATGGTAAAGTTAGAATTTTTGATTGTCTAAAGTAATTTACGCAACTATCCGTTGTTCTTAGACCAAACATTGCTCGTATACATCTTTTTTGCATCCTGAATATAAGTTCTTTATTAGTTGACTGTCCCCAATAAATAACACCATATCTTAAAGTAGAAGCGACCAATCCATGATAGGCTGTTAAAAGAGTGTCAGTATTTACTTTCCTTGACAATTGGAACAATAAATATGCAGATTTACTAAGGCGCTTACAGATTTCCTCTGTGTGATGTTTCCAAGTTAGTTCAATATCTATAGTGATACCTAAGAATTTTGCATGTGTAACTTCTTCTATCACAGAGTTATTGTAGGCAATGTTAACTGGTGGATGCTTACGGTGCTGGTGAAAGTGAATAACTTTTGTTTTATTTAAATTAATTATTAGGTTATTTTTGTCAAGCCAATTTATGTCACTCAGAGAATTATTTATGTCATTTTGATAATTATTAGGATTTGTACATTTCACAATGGCCGTGCTGTCATCTGCGAATAGTACCATTTTATGATCTATAGTTTTAGGGAGATCATTAATATACATTAAGAATAGTGGTGGCCCCAGTATGCTACCTTGAGGTACACCATATTTTATATATCTTGGTTTAGACAGATATTTTATCTCCAATTTAGTAATAGGACAGATTCTAGTAATTTCTGTACATTGAGTTCTGTCACTCAAATATGTTTCTAAGAGTTTCAAGATGTTACCTCTTATGTAATTTTTGCAGCAGAATTTGATGGTCCACGAAATCAAATGCTTTGGTCATTATCTGTTAGTATAGCGCACACAGGATTACATTTATCTACAGCCTAGAACTATTAATAGCGCAAAAAGCCAATGTGTCTGGCGTGGATCCACGTTTCCATATAAAACGGGTTAGAAAAGCCAAAAAACTATAGCGGAAACTAAACTATTTAGTTCTTAAAGTTACTTTTCTGGAGTTACATACATTGTGAGCAGTTTGTAATTATGTTGTTTGTACTCACATTTGGAGAGCGTGGTGCGGTGCTGCGGGTGAAGCGGATGTCGTTGCACGAGGGAGTGCAGCAACACTTGCGCCGACATGTAGCGTCGCTCGCATTCTTTCATGTCGCCGAACAACTCTTCGATGGCCGCCATTTGACACTGTAACGAATTGATTTAAAAAAAAAATCGGTTATAAATTATAATAAATATGCATGATGTATTCAGTGTTAGCGTGGACGAAGCAAAAGAAGTATGTATCTTTATATCCGAGTAGCGTCGTGTTGACGAGACGCTAAAATGAAAAGAGTTGCACAGAATCCTAATATGGGTAAGCGACTCTAACGATTTAGTAATAATGAATACGACGTACCAGTTCAATAGCATGCTCGTAGAGGATTTTGTCGCAAACTGCAGGAGTGACGCCGGCTTCATGAAGCCTCCTTGACTCGTTCACAATCCACTTGTACTTTCCGTTCATAAGGGAAACAACTAGAACAAAAACAAAATGTAAGGATGCGAAACGTATGGTACAGGAAAGATTTCGAGCCTTTTTAGAGATTTCAAATCCAATAAAATATATTTTCTATTCACAAACAGGTAAGGCAATTTAGGTAAGCTTATAAACTTTGTGACACAGTTTGTGAGAGACTGGTGTCAGCACTAGGAATACCTGTATAGCACATCACTAGGGTCACATCACACAGCATGTAAATATAGTTATTTAGTAAAAGTGAAAGGATAGGGCATAAAATAAAAATATTGATAAACTCACAGGTTAATAACAAAAAGAGAACTGAAAATAAAAACTGGGTGATCTATAATGTGTAGGGATGGACAATTTTGGTTGATTTAGTAAATCCTCCATTGTTTTATAATCTAGGTTATAGACCCATTCAACTAGAGCTCTCGTACAAGTCTTTTGCTGTTAGGTGATCGGTTATGATTTATTTTATTACATAAGTTATACTTGTTTAGGTTCCCACCTAAGAAAGTAAAAATTCTTTGGGAGATAAGAAGCCCGTTTTTAGACATTTAGCAGTTATGAAGATGGAATATTTTCTGCGTTTTCCTGAGATGATCAAAAATTAAGGAGGAGTGAAAACAGTGGGGATAACAAAAACTGGCCTCACCGTCAGGACTGAAGGGTATGTCGTGTTGTGTGTTTGATCAACAGTAGGAAAAAAAATGGCAGAAAGCAGGCTACCTTCAGTACCTACCATCCGTTGAGATCTTTCCAATTTTGAAATGTTCTATTTTGGAGCACCGCCCCATTATATTATGCAGTAGTCAGGAGAGACTGCCTAGTCAGGCCACCTAGTAAGCTCGTCAACTACGTGACGTAGATTTCAAAAAAGAAAGATTAAGTTGCAAATTCTCGCCGTGAGGCCGTGAGACAGCCTCACGGTGATATCTATTGTAATTCCAAGGTTGTTTATTTATCTCGAAATCTTTTGGAAAATGGAACAAGAGCAGGTGCCAGAATTTGTCAGTGCAAGAGTGCGCTTTAATGTTGTTGACCGCACCAAAACCTTTTTGTGCGCAATGGTAGACACCAGCTCATCAGTCCGCTGTGAAAAGTAGTGCCGTATCATCGTTAAATGAATTTACTATAGGGAAAGCTGTAAGTTACAGAGGTCATTAATACAGGCAAGGAAGAGGGACGGCCCGATCATATTTTCCTGAGGTGCACCAAAACTGACAGGATCATCAGTAACATAGTTTCCTATTTTAACTTTCTGAAACCGATCAGATAAGCAGTCCCGGAAGTGTTTTAATAGGGTAGAACTTCTGATTCCCATGTTTTCCAGCTTATTCAGTAAGTTGGGTAAAAAGACTGTGTCAAACGCTTTGGCTAGGTCAAGGAATATGAGAAGCGCCTTATTTTTACTATCAAGATCATTTACAAGATTTTCCAGCCCTGGACCCAAATTAACCCTGTGAAATGAGGTTATTATGTCAAGATATCCGGTAAGTCTGGTGTTCATGAGGCGTGTGATGTGTAGGTGAGTGTTCCAGCGGGTGTGTGTGTGTGTGTGTGGTCTCACCGTTGCGCACTTGCGGCGTGGGCTGCAGCGTGCGCTCGCGGTAGTGCGCGGCGGCGAGGCGCAGGCCGGCCGCCAGCGCCTGCATGGCCTGCACCAGCAGGCCCAGCCGCACGCTATCGTTGCAGCGCTCTGTCACATAACAACACGGATTAGTGATGTAAATAAAATAGTTTATTTGCACCTTTAAGTAAAACAAAATATAGTTTACAATATAAATAGGTTATTGAGGTAGAATATTTGAGTTGTAGCCAATACCTAAGCTATGATAACTTATATGTGCCGGATCGTTAAAAATGTATACAGGATAAGTTTTTAACCAGTGCGCAAATTTTTACAAATTAAACTTTAAACGAGTTATAATAACCATGCAATTTTTATTTTAATATATCTTAGTACAAAAAAATCAAACTATCGTTAACGAAATATATTTATTTTAAAATTGGTTGTAATGGAAACTTGCGCGCGGCGGCGAAGGAGAACGTCCGAGCGTCGCTACAACCTACCAGCTGTTCGATCGGTCAAAATTCTAAGAAGTTCTAAGTATGTACCTACGCCGGAGCACGGTTACTGATCTATTCCTATTGTCGATATCATATTACGAAATATGTAGGGTGTCCACAGTTTACTGATTTAAGGTCGGATAAAAATTAAAAAAAAGTATTGAAAAAATAGTTGAAATGTGTTCTATTACTGATACTGAACCAAAAAAAAAAAAAATTGCGCACTGGTTATTTCTTTTTCCTGTATACGCGGATACGGATATTTCATGTCAAGATCCGCGGGTACGGATCTTAACTTTCTTATTCAATCGGAGGTGATGCGTGAGACCTTATGTAATTTTGACATACCAAAACTTTTTTGGAATGACAAAATTACATAAGGTCTGATCATCATGATTCTCGTCAGGAAAAATAACCGTTGATTTTTTGGTTACTGAATACGATTGTATGTTCAAGTATAGATGTCGCGCGAAGGAGGTACGTACCGTCGGACACATCCATGAGCGCGGCGATGGGCGCGCCGCACGACACGGCCAGGTCTGACAGCAGCTCCGCCAGCATCAGCACGAAGTTCAGCTGGGAGAACACCTTGCTATGCTCCTCCTGCAAACAGTACAATGAATATGTTTAATGGTGGCATTTCACATCACTATTCGGTATTCGCGTTTTTTACTGTTCAGGAGGTTATGAACTCGGCCAGTATGTTTTCCCTCTATGTACACCGATTTTTCCCTGGTTCGATCTACGTGATTATTTTTTCATTTGTGGTCCCATATAATTTTTTCTAACTTTTCTTGAGAAGTCGGTTGTGTTTTATATTTTTTGATTTGTTAATGTGTGTGTATGTGTGTGTAAAGTGAGTAGGTATGTGACTGACCGCGAGGATGGTCTCCTCCTGTAGGTTGGGGATGTAGACGGGCGGCTCGGGCGCGTGCAGTTTGATGCCGCGCAGCAGTGCGTCGGGCAGCGCGCGTTTAGGCGAGCCCGCGCCGCCGCCCAGCGACCCACTCGCCTTCAGCGCCAACGGTACGGCCGGGGGGGAACCTGGGGGGGGGTATTGTTATTCATACAGACAAAAGGATCTCGGTAACACTTTCAACTTAGAAAATCCCTGACTGCACAATACCGGGTTAAATGAATTATACAGGAAAAGTTTATAACCAGTGCACAAACTGTTTAAGTTATTATAACCATGCAATTTTTATTTTGATATATCTTAGTACACAAAAATTAAGTTATCGTTAACGAAAGGTGTTTATTTTGAAATTGGATTTATGGTTACTCGGCGGGTAGGTTAACGAACGTACGAGTACCTAACATATGTACAAAGCTGGGCGCTCGCGCCCGATTCTAAGAAGTTCGAAGTACTTACCTACGCCGGCGAAGCATTCGCGCAGTTACGAACCTATTATCAGGTTCGACCTGGATTTGTTTTTAAGTTAAGGCCGAGACCTGAAGTTATTTGAACAGTAATACCAATTTTTCCTTCATGATTTCATGGGCGTAGGACCATAAAATGCAGAAAGTAAATCATTGTGATCAATTAAATTAAGATGACAGTAATTTTCAATCAAAAATAACCTATCCGTTAAAAAAAATAGTCTAAATGAATTGCTTACCCCTACATGTCACGAATCACTGTATTTTAAATATTTAAAATATTGGCCTTCTCTTTCTAGGCTGTATTTACTATATAGGCTTCCAGCTTCCATTCCGCGTGCTGGCTCACACCGAAGCGACGTGCCGTTTCATGGAAATTTAATGTCGCTCAAAGAAATCAAAAATGTTTTTTTCGACTTCGACTGCCAGTCGAGATCTACCAGATCCTTGTGCATGATTGGGTCAGTAACTACCCATGATGAAGCAGCCTTTGAGTGGCTACTAAAATGGTCCTTCCATTAGTGACGGCGGGGTAATGGATCCCATGGGCTCGCATACGAGGTCTGCTCTCCCTCGCATACATCCTGCAAGCTTCTCGTAAAACTCGCGATCTATGTACTGTGTAATCGATTCGGCGCGGCGCTTGCGCGGGAAAACGATTCAACACGACGTCTCGTCAGTGCGTGCGATGCGCAGACTATAGCGGCTGGGTACTACCAGCCGGGGGGGTCACCCGCCACGCGCGATCTTTGATTATGTTCACGAATAGATTGTCTCCACATTTTGCTGATATAAGGCCGGATAAAAATTTCAAAAAAGTATTGAACAAATAATGGAAATGTGTTCTATTACTTATTACTGATACTGAACCACCAAAAAAAAAATGCACAGTGGTTAAAAAAAAACACTGTATTTATTTAGTTAGCGAAACTCGGTAAACGTGATGGGATGATAAACAATATACCAAAAAAAAATGATGATTTTTTTATTGCATCCACCACGTCTTTAGGTAGTGCAGTCCTGTGGCTTTGCCGTAGTCGGCAAGAGTGAAGCAGCATTACCTGATCTACGCAGTGGGCTGGCGTTAGTAGGCGACACCTGCCACAGCGAGGGCGGCGGCGAACTGCCCGAGTTGCTACTGCGGCGCCGAGTGGACGGCGGCGTCATCGTGAACGGGACCTGGCGATTCAACATACATATTATTTACTAACGGCCTGCTTCATGTTTCCATGTTGTATTGGTCAAGGGGTTAGGGCCTAGCCTCTCATTGAAGAGGTTCTTGGTTCAATTCGGGCAAGTACCAATGTGAGTTTTTCTATTCTTGTACTTTCTATATTTATCTTGGACATATGTTACACACGGTGAAGAAAAAAAAAATGTGGAAAAACCTGGAGTTATAGTTAAATAAGTCTGGAATCACCAACCCATCTTAAGGAAGCGTGGTGATCAATGCTGGTACTTTTTCTGTATGACCATACGCCAGCCTTTCCCTTGCAGTGGGACAATTAAGTGCTGGTAGTGTATAAAGGACTGTTTCAAAATTTACAAATACACAAATTCAAAAAGGGCCAGAGATTTTTTACTCTTTTTCTATCAGAGAAGTTAACTGTAATTTATGAAATGCTGTGAAACCATCAATATGTTTGTACTTAGCTAAACGGAAGGTTGTCTATTCTGGTACAAATCGTTGTCAAGCTATTGAAAACCACTCGCAACCCAAAAAACGTGAGACTGAATTTTTAAAATAAGAACCCAACAGAAAACTAAATACAGTTCCATTTATAAAACAACAGCCAACAGCCTAGTCCGTTGCTAAAGATGTCATTTTTGTATTAAGAACTTACCCCAATCGAAATAAAGACGGAAATGCAAAACCTGACTGTAGTGACCTGAGAAGTAGTGATGTGCCGGGTATCCGTATCCGTTACTTTTTGGGCGATATTTTACCTCATCAATTTTCAATACATAGATGGAATTTTCTATATACAAGATGCAGTTTTGAACCAGCAAAACATTTCAGGAGGTTGCTATGAGACTCGTAAATAATCATATAACAATACGATATCAAGTCAATAATCAATAATACTTTTTATTTTAGATTTTACAATTTTATTGTCTTTCAGCATAACTCTGGATGGGGAGCGCGGCTTTAGATCTATGAAAGAAATGTCGGTTGCGTTTGTTTGTGTGTGTGAAAGCGCAGTTTAAGGACACGTACAGACTGGCCGCGTTTTAAAAAAGGGAGAGTTCACACTTACCGATTTCCGTAAATAAGAGCAAAATTTAAAAAAAAAATACCTGCCCTTTTTATTGTTGATTCGGGTCGAAAATCACTAACATAATTACCTCCTGAAATGTTTTGCAGATCCAAAACTGCACCTTGTATAGGTGAAAAACGATTAAATTCCATTCAAATTATTTTTTATTTCTAAAGATCAAATATTGGGCACCTTTATATTGTAAACATTTATCATAGTGAGTTAGCATACTAATTGTAAATAACCCAAAGGTACTAAATGAACTATCAAAGCGTCAAGAAGTAAAGATCCGTATCCGCGGACATACACGGATACGGACACGGATCTTTTTTGTCCCTCGGATATCCGGCACATAACTAGTACCTACGTTATTGAGTTACTTTCTCATACATACGTACCAACACGTGTTATAATGGGTATAACTATAATATGATGTAAGAGCATTACGTAATGGCGTGAACTTGGGACAAAAGATAACGTTACGCGGATGTTACTATTGCTCCTAATAGTCTGCTAACACGCGTCTCGAGCGTTATGACATAGTCATGATTAGTAAATAAACATTAGCACACATATAGGTACATTTATGTTAATTTTTATTTTTAACAGAATGATGATCGGTGTTACAATCAGTAGAACATTAATTTCAATTTAATATCTATCGTCTGTTCAGGAAATTTTCTTTTATCGATTCAAAAACAAAACAAATTTGAAGTTGGAACAGGGTTTAATGTGCGACCGAAAATGGATTTTCAGCCGAAAACGAAAACAGTCTTCTTTCCGCCGGAAATCCAAACATTATTTAAAAATAAAAATATGTCCGCTGTAAGCGTATACGAGTTCAGGAAAAATACAAGTTAGCGTCGTATAACGAGTTTGGCTTAGATATGTGGTATCTGAACACTAAGTCAAATGCAATATATTGAGAGAAGCAGTTGGATACTTACGGTTGGTGGTGATAGGGAGCCGATGTTGGTGGCGTTACGGCTGTAATTCGATCGGAGCACGTCGATGGGTTGTGATCGTGGTACGTTATTGTTAGATGTTACGGCGAGTGGGTTCTGCAATGAACACGTATGTAAGTCACAGTTATGTACGAGAAACTGCTGAAGCAATACATAATGGAATTAAACGGATGCTAAAGGTCAAAACAGGATCAAATAAGTTGGGTTGCAACAAATGTACATACACTGTCCCACTGCTAGGTAAGGACTATTCCCAAATCCATCGCCAAGTCAATCTCCGTCGCTTCCAGCAGCACAAACTCCTCGCTCTTCGTCTACCCACGTCTTATATAGATAGATAGAACCTCACCCTATTGAGCGCCGGAGCCGGACGAAGCGCCCGAGCACTCCGCCGAGCACTCTCCGTCGTGTATAGATAGATACAAGAGCCTCACCCTGGTGACGGTGAGCGGCATGGGCGCGTGGTGCTGCGCGGGCGGCGCGGGCGGCAGCGCCAGCGAGCGCGGGCGCGGCGCCGCCTCGGAGCCGGACGACGCGCCCGAGCACTCCGCCGAGCGCTCTCCGTCGTGTATAGATAGATACAAGAGCCTCACCCTGGTGACGGTGAGCGGCATGGGCGCGTGGTGCTGCGCGGGCGGCGCGGGCGGCAGCGCCAGCGAGCGCGGGCGCGGCGCCGCCTCGGAGCCGGACGACGCGCCCGAGCACTCCGCCGAGCGCTCTCCGTCGTGTATAGATAGATACAAGAGCCTCACCCTGGTGACGGTGAGCGGCATGGGCGCGTGGTGCTGCGCGGGCGGCGCGGGCGGCAGCGCCAGCGAGCGCGGGCGCGGCGCCGCCTCGGAGCCGGACGACGCGCCCGAGCACTCCGCCGAGCCGCTCTCCGTCGCCTCCACCAGCACGAAGTCGTCCTCGCCCGCCCACGTCGTGTCCGACGACGAGGCTGCAAACATGCCAGTCTTATTATTATCATTCTGTTGTCCTTATCTCTATTCACTTAGGGTAGGTCGGCGCAATATGTCTATTTCTTCCATACTTCTCTATTAGTCATCATCTCAGTTGTCACCCCCTTTCTAGACGTATCGTCTTTCACACGGTCCATCCATCGTTTCTTTGCCTTCCTCTAATCTTATAGCTATCCACGTACATCCTCAAAACTTTCCTCACGACGTTTTCCCGTTCCTCCGCACCATATGCACACATCATGACAACCAATATCCACACAACTTTTCAGTTACCGGTGCCACTTTTAGATTTTCTCTTATACAGGATAAGTTTTTAACCAGAGCACAAATTTTAACAAATTAAACTTAACGAGTTATAATAACCATGCAATTTTTATTTTGATATAATCTTAGTACAAAAAAATGAAGTGATCGTTAACGAAAGATGTTTATTTTGAAACTTGTTTTTATGGTAACTTGCGCGCGGCGCCGGTGCACCAGCGAAGGTGAACGACCGACCGTCGCTACAAGTACCTACCAGCTGTTCGATCGGTCAAAATTCTAAGAAGTTCAAAGTACCTACGCGTGGTTACTGACCTATTCCTATTGTCGATACCATATTACGAAATATGTAGGGTACAGTTTACTGATTTAAGGTCGGATAAAAATTTAATGAAAAAAATAGTTGAAATGTGTCCTATTACTGATACTGAAACACCAAAAAAAATTTGCGCACTGGTTAAAAAATATTCCTGTATACAGACTCATTTCTAATTATATGCATTTATGTAACACCACGCATCCCTCTTAAAATTCTAACTGTCTTTCATTGGACTCGAATAAGTGTTTCTTATTTCTTTGGAACAGTTTACGCCAGCGAAATATTTTATAAGTAAAAAGACTACGATGAGAAGCAGGAGAATGAATTCATAATGGCGAAGTCGTAATGAAATTTGCGTATTTCATAAGTATAACTTCAATTTAACGGTAGATCCCTTAAGACCGTACCGTGGTCAAGTAAGGGACAATATATGGACATACGTGACGGTGAAGAATTTAACGAAGTGATAAAGTTCGTTTGTTCCTACAAGATTCTTTAATCATACAATAAAATTATAAGTCAGAGATTAAAGAACCATATGTCGCTCATAAAGACCCGGACTTCATCTAGCCTTAGGTTTAATTAGAAGCTGGTTTAGCCCAGTGAACTACTAACCCCGTTGTTATTTACGCGAACTACTGACCCCCTGAGTAATATATTACTAATTTGTTAGATGATAAAACATAATTATCGTTAAATTGGCATGGGTATAGAGCAAATCAAATTGGTCTACGAAAAACCAGTCGCAGTTTTTGGTCACGTTAATGAGATGTTGGGTGCCTAATCTTGGTTTACCGTTATGTTAACATAAAAACCCGATTTCTAGATGAGCCAAAATAAAAGTAACCGTTCCTAATCAAAATGTAGGACAATTGGTACCTGCAGAATCGTAGCAACACATAAATGGGTGCATTAACTCATTATAAATGGCGGAACAGGCAATAAATTATTGCAGTTTACAACAATAAACTTGATACCGGCTGTAGGTGCCCAAGGGCAGGTTAGTAGGGGTTATCGAATTTGTTTACTCAGAGAACAATAACATATTTTATTAATATTTAAAACTTTGTTGAACTGTTTTCTGGGTATGTTTTAGTATTTGATCAAGTGTGATTACCCTGTTTTTTTAGTAGCGTTTGTCAATACAATATTGTTACTATGGGTGGGTCGCCACGTGACTTTTAGGATAAGTCGTGTTACATAAATGTCATGAGTTCTTTTATGAATTTGTGCAAATAATACACCTAATGACGTCGCCACATATCTACAAGCGCCCAGTAGCGAATTCGTGTTGATAAACGATCACCTTCAATATAATGTAATCATTAGTGACACTGTGATAACGATAAGTCCTAATGAATAGAATGTTCTTCGTAATACAAGCATTAACTTTTACAAACAATCTTTGTTTGTTTCGAAGTAGGTAGAATTAATTAAACCATATTTCATCGATGAAAAATAAATAGCAACTACTAACTGACATAATAATTACTGACGATATAAAAAAAAAAGTTATTGGACCTTTTTTTTGTTTTTTGATTTGACATAAATTTACTTCAGTCAGAATAAATTTTAAAAGTACTGATTTCTTTAAAAATTAAAATTAGTCTAATCGAAGAGATATTTTTATGCGAACCGCTATAATCTACAATTTTACACTATAAAACAATAATGCTTGTTTGTATGTAAGGGGGTAATCTCAGGAACTACCAGTCAGATTTACAAAATTCATTTCGCGTTAGATATCCCAATTCTTGAGCAAGGCTATTCAACATTCCCCCCCAGTGGGTTCCCGCATTTTCCAGGCGTGGGGGCTCAGTAGCCGTGGCTTGGACACCCACAGTGAAGCTAAGAGGAACCCGAGGTGGACCCCTCGTCAGGGCTTTTGCTGCCAAACCCGACGACGTAGCGGCCAACACGTAGGTTGCGGTGTCGCCTAGGCGACATCGTATATGTATATATTTATTTTAAGAAATAATCTGAATAGTATTTAATAGTTTTCCATTGCTTCCTAATATAGAATTTAATTTGAGTATTGAAAGTTAATAAGAAAAAGATCCGTAAAAGTTCCAACAAAAGAGTAACGGATACAGACCTTCCTTCTCCCTCGGATATCCGAGGATACGCATACGAATGTACGGCACATCACTACTTGACGTTTTCATTCGTGATAATTCACTATATTATACTATCTTAAAAGGGCTGTATCATATGAATTCTGAAAACATTGAGCACACGAATGTAAGTACACTCATTGATGATAATAAATAAATTAAACTTCATAAGAAACGATATTTGTGTTACTACTTCCTTTTCAGAAGTACCTATTTACTTTAACCTACATATTACTAAGTATTACATTAATAAAATGTATTATAATCTATTCACAATTGTTCTTTCGTCTTCCGCAATGATTAACCTGTGGGGTGAAGGCGAAATATCACTTTAATGTGATGTATTGTATAAGTGTCACTTCCCCTATTCGATAAGCGTTTAAGTAATCTATACAAATAAATAAAATTGGAATGTCTGTTTTTAATATTAAAATAACCGCTTTTTATTAAGTGTATATGGATGTATACACGATACATATACCAAAACAACACATTTTTATATTTTTGTCTGTCTTTCTGTCTGTTTGTTCCGGCTAATCTACGAAATGGTTGGACCGATTTTGACGGGACTTTCACTGGCAGATAGCTGATGTAACAAGGAGTAACTTAGGCTACTTTTACTTTAGAAAAAAAAATAGGAGCTCACGAAAAAAAAACTTTTTTGTTAAATACCACGCGGACGAAGTCGCGGGTAATCACTGTATAATATGACAAAGTTAACTTCTCAACATTATATTCATTGTTTATTCTCAGTTTATTAGAAGCAAGCAACATTTTTTTTACACTTTCTATTTTCACCAAGCAAAACTAAAGTTGTCGCAACATTGAAATAGGTGGCGCTGTTTTTATGTCATTTTGAACAAACGCCATAAGATGGCGCTGTCACACATTTTTTAGTCGTGGTGATTCGTATAAAAAATCATAGATGGCGCTAACGTGGATTTCTATTAAACGTTTCTTTTTTATAATTTATTTATTTTATTTTTATAGTTTATTGTAATAGTTGGGATTTGTTGGGTAATTTAAAAGAATATAACGCGTAGTTTCTCAATAATAATCTAGACAAATAAAAAAAATTGGAGTGTCTGTTTGTAATATTAAAATAACCGCTTTTTAGTAAGTGTATATGGATGTATACACGGTTCTTATACCAAAACAACATTTTTTACAATTTTTGTCTGTCTGTCTGTTTGTTCCGGCTAATCTCTGAAATGACTGGAACGATTTTGACGGGACCTTCACTGGCAGATAGCTGTAACAAGGAGTAACTTAGGCTACTTTTATTTTGAAAAAAAAAAGAATATCACGAAAAAAAAACGAACGAATAACTTTTTTGTTAGTCGCGGGCAAAGACTATATAACCACTTGACTGCGTATACAGTGCCCCGACGCTCGAAAACTATTAGTATTTTGTCGCCTATGCATAGGCTACGGTTCTAGTAACCATTTCAGTTGTGACCAGTTGTTAGACCTCTGTGCACGCTAAATTAATGCAAATAATATAACTTTAACTGCAATTATAACACATCCAAATGCCTTCATGCGCGGTGAAGTGGTGTGGGAAACATTTCTAGACTTCTAGTCATAAAAATGATCGCATTACTTTTCATCGGTAAGTTAACAGTACGAAAAATTATTTTTATTTAATCAGATTATGATCCACCGTAGGGTTCTATTTAAAATGGTGGTCGGGTAAAGCAGCACACTCTGTTGAGTCCCGCGTTGATGTCTTTTGGAAAAGTCTCGTTCTGTCATTAGACAATGCTAATGCATCTATCTCTTACTGTCCTTTTGTATTTTTATCGTAAAAATTAGTGCTGTTTAATAGCTGAAAGTCTATATGGAAAATTAAAATTAATGAAAATTTTATTCAATTCACATACTGTGGCTTCTTTAGCGTCGTCTTGACAATCCGTTTGTAAACTGGCGCCAAAACTCACGTGGCCATAGTCCCTCTGCCTTGGGGATGATATTCGACGCCACTTATGATTGTCATTTAGTCGAATATGATAGTGGCGTAAATTTTGTTCTTGGATTCTTTAGCTTTCACTTTATTAGTGATTGATTTTAATTAAATACGAATTCTTTGATTTTAATTGAGTATTTATCATAATTTTAAAATCCATTTTATCGATATCGACTATTTTCACTTAATGAAGTAGAGCAGCCCTACGATGGGCATACCTACGCAACTTGACCTTGAACTGACCAATTGCAGCGGCGCATACTTCCTCGTCCCCCGGCCCGCAGTGGTGAGTCGTGTGCTAAGAAGAAATCGGCCTATACGCTCTCTAGTGGTTATATTCTCTTTGGTCGCGGGTAATTACCTATATAACTTAGATTAATGCATTCTTAATACATTATCCGCGGTAGTGCGTCCTCTTGCGATAATTTCCGCCATCCACGCGGGGAAGCCGCGGGCAAAAGCTAGTACTATATTAAATTCCAATTTTTTTACGTATTTTGCAATTTGTAAATCAGTGTCAGTGTTTGACTCTTTCATGATGAAGTCATTATAACGAAGAACAGAGACTCACGCCCTTTTCCCACGGGGTGGGTAGTAAGTTCTACAGATCGTCACCTGCTACGATCCTTAATTATTCCTTTTGCCTCGTTTTGGTTCATACACGCAAGCCAATTGCGACTACTACGCACCTGACCTTTCTGAAGAACATCACCAATAAGGTCATCCAATGGAATCAAATGAATTTACAGGGTTGTATTTATAATTTTATTGATTACTAGCTGACCCGGCAGACGTTGTCCTGTCTCTTTGATGATATTTGAGCACGCATTCTGTCAATTCTATGTCAAATCTCATAATGATACATTAAAAAGTTTACATGGTCCTATTATAATTATGGTTGTTAAGTATTTTTAAATAAGTGTTCTTAAATTTTCTAATTTTACGCGCAATTTTTAATTTTTTTTCTTTCATAAGAACCTTCTCCTGACAATTACAAACACAAAAAAAAAAGAAAAAGTGAAATCGGTCCAGCCGTTCACGCGTGATGGCGTGACCAAGGGAAATAGGGATTCATTTTTATAATATAGATAATTATGTAAAGTCATATTTTGTTACAGTCGCAGATCATATTTTAATCATCATAGAACCTAGCACTGTCCTGAGTTACAAAAAATAAAATTAACGTAAAAAAAAAATGAATTTAGCGGGCTACCCTGGAGCTTTCACTTTAATATCTCATAGCGAAATACTTTTTGAATGAATTCAGCTGCACATGACTGTTCGTAGCGGGTTATATATAGCTCTAAATGGCATCGAAAGGAGACACATATGTATGCGTATACATCGTGAATCAAGCATCTGGCCAGGCCTGCGTGATGCCGCGAATATTCACTGTGGCCGAAGTAGCCACGGCTTAAGAGCTATTCTAATTAAGGTCACAGTATCTTTTAAAACAGTATGTAAAACGGAAATGATTTCATTGTGTTACGGTTCGCTTATTCAACATTCAACAATGTCATCTGTTTTTGAAGTCAACTTTAATTCACAGCGTAGGTTCTAAATGCAAATTTATGCATTCATCATCATTATTACACAAACTATCTTTTCATTGTTTCAGTATAGATACTTACCTGCTAATAATTGCAAATTAGTAATTTAGAACGCACATAAGTAGACATAGGTACATTCATTCAACATTTATACATATTGCTAACATAATGTGAATTATTTTGTAGAAACTAGATTATCTAGCTAGGACTGGATAAACATCTATATTTTATGATACAATATGTAACATTATATCATTAAGTATAACGGTCCGCACGTTATTACACATGGCGCGCACAACGGTGGTGTTGTGATGTGTAAAGGCAGCACACGTACCGCTCGGCGAAACTTACCGGAGGATGTCGGCTGTGACTTCTTGTAGGCCTGCAGCGTGGGCAGCGCCTGCGGCTGTGGGTTGGAGCTGCGCGGCGCTGACGACGGCCGCGCGCCCGCCCCGCTCGACCCGCCGGACCCGACCGACCCGCCCGCGCCCGCCACGGAAGATGGATTTACACTCGCCCCTATTAACACAACACATTTAAAAACCATTCTACATTCACACCCAAAATGCAACTCATGCAGAACTGTGCAAAATGTTCATTTATATCGATTGAGAAAATAATATAGAATGCAAGCGACAAATAATAAATAGAAAGCGATGATATGATTGATTGCGAGTGAAATAGTAGTCCTTGAAATTTTTGAACACTGCCGGGCGTCGGTCAACGGTCGCCGGTCGCCAGTAGTCCTCTTGTGATGCTCATTGCTCAA
Source organism: Aporophyla nigra (assembly GCA_947507805.1). Taxonomy (NCBI): domain Eukaryota; kingdom Metazoa; phylum Arthropoda; class Insecta; order Lepidoptera; family Noctuidae; genus Aporophyla; species Aporophyla nigra. The sequence goes on from OX382305.1 coordinate 9,192,090, forward strand.
ATGCGTAATGAAGTGTACGTGCACAATTCGTTTTGTTCGATGTCATGCTTTAAGTGGCATGGTGTTCGGTTAGAGAACTATTGACGACACAACCGTGATCCGTCACAGTTATACATGAGCGGATTACAAAAATATGCGCCAACCCCACCCCATGCACAACCAAAGCGGATTTAATAAGTGACGATGTACCCTGACTGTCCCATGACTCCTCTAGGTAACAGTTAGTATCGGGCCGACCCTCGAGATCGCTCTCCAAAATGTCGGGCAGATCCGAGTCCAAACCTGAACAATATGCATAACTTCATATACCGTGACTGAGAGCACTGTAGTTTAGCTTAAATGTGTATGTATGTACATGTGATAGTTCAAAAATTCATGGACTGGAAGCTAGATAACGTTAATGTAAATAAAGCTAAATGAAGAGGTGATAACTCTAACGATGTTTGTTGAGAGTATATTAACTTCGATATAATGAGTTTGATACAGTGAACTAGATCAATGTAATAATGTAGATAATATTGTAGCTATAAATTATATTATTTAAAAATGAATAGTGATAAAACAGTTATATCAATACAATTAACGTCTGTGGAGTACATGTTATATTTTTTTAATAGCTGGACTGTGTAAAATATCGCAGTATGATACGAGTCTTTTAATGAATAGTTTTTTTTTTTTACAACAATTTTCTTTTTCTAATTATTTCAAAATAAGAAAACTAAAATTGTATTCAGCACATATATTACTGTTTAAAAATAGCAATGAAAGTAGTAGGGCTGTAGGGCATTTTATACAGGTGAAACGCGTAGAAGATTTCGAAAGGTTATAAACAATGGAACGGGTCAGCGATGATTAGTCACTCAATCTGATTAGAGTTTCATGTATTCAGCGTTCAATGTTAGTATGCTTATTAATGACTCAGTGTGTTTATTCACAAAAGCGATCTTAAATTTCTTAATTGGATTTAATAATATGTTACGTATTTTGTATTATACAGTTTAGTATTTCTGTGCGTGTTTGGCGATGTAATAGGCGTAGATAAGGCTGTTATGTTAGTACGGTATACTAATAAAATTAGTATTTATTTTGTAAACTTACTGTTGATGGAGGTCGTCCTCGGGCGCTGTAGGAAGGGATGGTTGAAGAAAGCTTCGAAGGGCATGCGCTCGCGAGGGTTTCGTCGCAGCAGCCCAATAAGCAAGCTACACAGTTCGGGACTTGTGCCTGCTGGCATTCTGAAACAAATCAATTACATTTTTTTGCTACATTCCGGAGATTTTGTGACTATTTGAAGGGAATGACCCTCGATCCATGAGGGGCGATAGCAAAACAACACTAGCACAGCCTAGGAACTGAGACTCGCTACTAATTTTCTGATTGGCGAATATTTTTCACTTTCATTCACGTCTCAGACAGGAGATTAGCTAAACAAATAAATATCATGACATGCTTGTTCTCTGAGATAAACATTGAGATAGGACGCGATGCGACCAAATTTAAAAATACTCTCTTTATGTAGAATATGCAGATAGCAATGAACGCTTCGACTGTTTACAAATATTGGGTGGCTTAGGACGCGAGTGCGTACGTATTTAAAGGTAACACCGAAGAGCTAACATGTCACAAAATTGTCAGAGAGCCAAATTCATTCGTGTATCATAGACCTTGAACGATAGAGCCGACTGTTTGGGGGTTAGTAAAAAAACTAGGCACAAAAACTGTCCGCGTTAAGATGTGAATTGAAATGTTCCAGATATTTCTTTTGCACTACTGAAATTTAATTTGTACCTTGATTCAGATTAGATTTGAATGTGACGTTTATGCTGTATGCCTAAAGCCTATAGTTTATTATTATAACAGGTATAAGATCGAGCATACATAATGTATAAATAGTAGTGACTCACTTGGGTTGCAGGTCGACGCTGTTCTCATAGAATGCCTTCAGTTCGTGTGGCGTGGTGGCCTGGAAGGGCGCCTTGCCCGTGAGGCACTGGTACACTATCGTGCCCAGACTCCATAGATCTGCTTTAGCGTCGTACTTCAGTGACATTATCACCTCGGGTGCCTGTACAATTATATTAATGTTAATGATCAAATCTAATCTCATTATTCTTAAATTTTAGAAAATCTAATTGAGAGGGTGGATATATAGATCAGACCTATTTCTAGCTTCTACTGTGGATTGTGTGTTATGTTTTAAATTTGAAAATATAGCACGTCAACAATGTTTTTTTTTTTAATATTGGAAGAAATAATTCACTTTTATTTATATGAAAGTCCTAATCTTAATAATAAATGAATATGGAAGTAATATTACCATATACATCGGAGAGCCGCAGAGCGTGACAGCCATGTTTCCTTCTTCAAGGAACCTTGCGAAGCCAAAGTCAGCTGCATGAAAAAAAAAACAAAATGAATTAAACATTGTGTTGGACATGATACTACGACGTAACTTTAAGGTCGGTTTACGTTCTTTAGGTCATCTATAAGACAGATAGCTTAGATTCTAAATATTGACCCATGATTACAGTAATTCAAAGTTTACTTTGAAACTGGATGAGTCAAATTAATTGATCAACAAGACGACGGATGTGATAACGACACATTTATGTCATCCGATAGAGATAATCAGGTACCTACTTAGTTACAGCAAGGAGACCATTCACGTTTCATACAAAGTTTGGCCCAAACACAAACCCAAGCCAGTGAAAAAAAAATGTATTATTCCAGTTTGGGAAGTCCTATTTATATGAAAAATACTTTATTGTACACCAGAAAATACAAAAAAAAAAACCGGTATTTTTTTTTGTATTTTCTAGAGAATAAGCGCAATCGCAAAACATTATATTATAATGTTTAACGATTGCGCTGATTCTCTGCGATCAACTGGCCCAACTGGCCCTGGCTTGACCATATGGCTGATCTCCTTTTTTAGGATGAAGGGAAATACGAACCAATTTTGAGTGTCATTTCAGAGGCATGCGGCGTGCGGGGTGGCGCTACATTGTGAGTGAGGAGGATGTTCTGCGGCTTCAGGTCCCGGTGCACGATCCCCTTAGCGTGGATAGCTCGCATCGCCTCCGCCAACTGCCTCAGGAACAGTCGAATAGTGCTTTCACTGAGCAGACGGTTCGCTTGTAAATAGTCCGCTAAGTCGCCCCCGTTGCAGTACTGAACAAACAAAAGAAACAATAGCCGTTAGTGATTTGTTGGCGAATGGACCCATTGGACAGAATCCAGGAACTATTTTTTAACTACGTCAATACACGTCAAAGGGGAAACATAGTTGTATCCAGAAGAAAGTATTGCGTAGTTCATTGCTGTTAAAGAAACTCTAACCAAACTATGTATGTAGGTTCATGTAAACAAACGGCGTCCTTGGTATGCAGAAAATTTTTGAGCTATTTTCATTCTATCGAGTAGACGACTAATAGAAAAGAATGGAGAAAAAGACATATTCCGTCGACTCCAATAAAATTTGGTCTACTTAAAGGTAAAAGAATGATGATGATGCAGCAAGTGCATCTTCAGGTTACGCGGCCGCGCGGTAAGCACACCACCGCAGTTGGTCGCACCACCGCACCGCCCGATACGCGTTCAGCTACTGTTTGCCGATATTATCTGCTCGATGCTATGCTACCACAACTCAGTGGTGACACAAAACTCGTTGTTTTGTGAGGGAGCGGTCTGCGTGCTGCCCTCCCCATAAAATATCGGATGGGATATGCTTTTATGCCATAGAGTAACAAAATTACAACGTTTACGTATTATTCCGTGTTCTCCGGTAAACTTACCACCGTCAGGCGTGGATTAGCAGAAATAGGGCAATCTATTAACGGATCGACCTTGACTAGGTCGTAAAATATGAATTTAACGAATGGTGCATTATTTTAACGCAACCAGAACAATATCGATTTAAATCAAAGTGTAATTACTTGCAAACCAACGTAAGAATCTTGTCATATTTGTGGTTTTGACGTCACACAAGTAAAACCGACGGCTGTGTTGTATAACATTAGACTTTACAGAATAAAGCAATTTATAGACATGAAGCATCAGCAAAGTACCAGTAACATCAGTGAAGAAGAGATAACATAGTGTGCGTGTGCGTTTTCTTGTGAAGTTCGATCATTTGTTTTTTGCTTTTTATTTTCCGATAGTGTTATGAATCATTCTCCTTAAAGGTAAAATCGATTAGCTCGCGTTATTTACTTATAGAATTATGTAAAGGCATAGCAGGATTTTGGTGTAAATCAACGACAAACCAATATATAATTAACATTGGCGGTTTTGTGTATTTGTAGAATTAGCAACTGGCAGTTAATGAAGACCATCGTGGCGTATCGGCCGCGATCATTTACACATATATCTGTGTAAATAAAACCGTACACTTCATACATTGCGTGCCATTTGTTGGTCGTAGGTGATATTGAAAATCGGCCACCTAATATTTTCTCGTTTATGCAGAGCGTCGTTATCGTGGTTGATTTGCGATAAGCTGCCATGCCGTTAGTAATCTTATCATTGAGTGATAATAGTTATAAGTGTCAGTGAGTTATGCGCTGTACGCTACGCTGGTACTTGTACCACGACAGGTAACTCCTGAAGTCAGTTGGCACATCTCTACCTAGTAGTGTTCGCATATGAGAGTGACCATGACGTCGAAACATCTTTTCGTGCTATTGTTGGCACTTTTTGCGTAAGTACACAAGTTTTATTTGTTTTATTTAACCGTTGCTGGTAGATCTTATTTTCATGTACTTACCAACAGATAGTCACATTCTTATCTACCAACCAATATATACGTGAGTGCACAGTCGAATTGCAATAAATAGTACCAGCCGCCATTGCTGTCATTTTTTAATTTAGTAACGATTGTGAAAGTGTTTCATAACTTGCAGCTTCACTTATGTATTTCGTTGTTAAAACATATGTGTACAATATTATGAGGTCGAAATAGAAGCACGACCATGTGAAATAAAGTCTAGTTTATTAACTAAAAATGTGACAGTTATATAGGTACCTCATGCAATGATATTAATTAATAGAAGTAACTAATTTAAGTAATTAAAACAATAATCAAAGTAAACTGGTAATACCAAAGGCACGGCAAGTGTAGTTATATGGTGTGAGCTTGAACGAGATTATAGTGTTTACCAAGAACATCGTATTAAAGAAGTAATAAGTGTTACAACTACTGCAACGATACCAGCTATATCTAACTTTCGTATCTAAATTATAAATCTACGTGTATTTTTGTTCTATCAATCAAAACTTAAGACAGTGTGCTAGTTACGCCCTTGTAGTACATACACTTATCGCGATTTTTATCACCTACTTACTTATAACAATTTTGCGTCACCGTACGATAAATTCGATAAAGTCACATGTCATTACTGCATTAATATCAATTTTCAGGATTGCATTGGCTCAAAACGATGACGAATTACACATTCCTGATGAAAATGACAATCAATTTCCACCTGACAATCATCCTGAAAATGATGGAGGCGTAATAGAGGGCAGCGGGGCAGGCGTCATAGACGAGCCAGTTGAGACGGCAACTGAAACTGAAACTTCAGCGGCACCTTTCCTCGAGGAAGTGCCATTGACTGCTTTAACAGATAACGTATCCGTTGTCGCGACTGAAGAACATTCCTGTCCTAAGCCATGCGTTTGTAATATAGAGGGAGACTCTAACAAATACATTGTAGATTGCTCTGGATACGAATTAACAGAACTGCCAAAGCCGTTGGATCCTAAGACTACTGAGCTAAAATTACAGAATAACAAGTTAACTGAAATACCAAAAGAAATATCTGATTTGAAGGATTTAAAAATACTAGATGTTAACAACAATGAAATCATGAAGATCGTTTCTGGTGTAAGTATTCGTAAATAATATCATATATTTAGAAAAGAATATGCACTTCAACATTATATCGCTATTATTTGAATGATTATGCGTTAATGCAATATTTATTAACGTATAATCATTCAAATAATTTTTCAATGGATTCCCGTAGGAAATGATGTGCGTTGAAAATAATATGTAGATAGGTATAAATCAGAACAGTGTGTTTTGAGGCTTTGCATTAGCTGAACCATGTCGGCGTTGTGTGTCAATATGTGCGTAGTCCAAAAAACCGTCTTCAAAACCAGTTTTACCCACTTCCGGCAACGACACCACTCATCATAAGGATGAACCGGCACAAATGATTTATAATTTGTGTTTTGCGAATTTAATTGCAATACTGTAACAGACACGCAAACAGTACCCAGATCTAGCTGTATTATAGTTGATATGGTGATCTCAATACAATAAAACAATTAAGTTTAATTAATTATGTATCTTGTGCACGAGTTCCGAGATAAATATGTTAATACCCTAATGTAAACTAACAAATTTCTATTTTCATTTCAGTCTATAAGTGAACTGCCTGAACTGGTAAGCTTAAAGCTTGCAAACAATCGTCTAATAGAGTATCCACAAGATTTAAAAAATGCTTTCGGGCTTATTAAGTTAGAAGAACTTGATCTGGGAGGCAACGATATGAGAACGGTAAGTACATAGCTTATATCGTAATGTATATCTGAAAACGACACTGATTACATATAATACCTTGTATTTAAGAGGTACTTTATAATCACTGTATTCTTTAAAAAATATGTAGGTAGGTTCTTTAGAATCTGTCCATATAAGGCAATATAAACGGAACAAAAAGCTTAATAAACAATATGACCAAATCATTTAATTTTATAACTACTATTTTCAGGATCTTAAACCGGAATCCTTCTCTAACTTCAAAGCTCTGCGTGCAATTACGTTGCCTAGTGCTGCAGCTAGTCTGGCGGAAGATTTATGTACATCATTAAAAGAATCTTTGGCAACTGTATGTACAGGAACATGTAGTGCAAAATCTTTTGACTGTCCCGAAGCGCCGCCACCACAGGGTATGGAAGAGGGACTGTTAGATTTTGCATTACCAGGACTAATCGCTTTAGCACCTGGAACCGAGGATGAGGTCGACCCAGCCGTGAATTCTCCGCTTGATGTGAAAACAGAGAATGATACCAAGAACAATGAACAAGCGCCGCCCGTAGAAAATGTGGAAACTACCGAGACAGCATCTTTGGCTAATGATGACACCAAAGAAGCAGCTGGAGATTTCTCTCTCCATTCTGCAATTATAAAAGCATCGGTAGAATCTAAGCCAACCGATGCAGAGTCTTCTAGTGCAGCTACTGATAAGTCAGAAAATGAAACAGTAGGAGCAACCACTGTTGAAACTAAAACTGGAGGTGTCGATAAAAGCATTATTGGAATGATTGTAGCTGGTATGGTTGTTGTAGTAGCTGGTATAACAATTAAGAAAAATTGGAGTTCTATCAAAAAACGGTTTAGTTCAACTCCAAGAACTGCAAATGAACGAACAAGCGTTAATGGAAATGGAACCGCGCCTGAAGAAGTCCCGCTCCAGGAGAAATCTCCTGTTTAAACAAAAAATATTAGTTCTATGTGTGGTATAATTATGTTGAGATATGATTTGTTTCGATCTGAATGTTATAATTTATTGACGAAAGACAAAGTTAATGCCATCCTTTACCAGGCCCAAAATGTATGAATGAATTAGTGTTTTAAGTAATAATATGATATGGACATAGAATAAGTTTTTTAGATGTCGCAGTATTTTTGTAAATAATTTAATACCATAATAACTAATAACATAACGAAAGCAGCATTTATAATTTGTTTTTTACTTTGACATAATTAAGTATAATTTTGCAATAAACAAGGTGTTTATTAAAAACTTCTTTCCACTAATATGCGGAACTCATTTATTTCCAATTACAACTAGTTACAAATACCGGTGTTTTTGTAGTAAACTAATTACCACACTGACTTGTTTAAATTCATCGTTCTCGGGTAAGTATAATAATTAATTACACCACGTAACCGATTTACATTTTAGGGGCAAACGAGAAGTTCCCAGAAGACGTTCTATAACTCATTTGACATTATAAGGGCTGTTTTCGAAAGTTGCTGACTGTGGTTTAGTTCGCTTGCAATTTACTAATAATTGGTTTTATATTCGTAATTCAACCAACAATATAAAACGTTAAAGTTATCTTCTTCGAACATAAGGAAAACAAACTACTACATTTTATTTTATCACGTGTATAAAAATGAAAATATTTTTAGAGCTTGTTAAGTCTAAAAAGATATTCATTTTAAGCAAAAATATATTTTTAGCATTAGGTAAGTATGTGGAAACGGCTAGACCGATTTCAATGTTAAAGCTCGCACTGCTGACCTAACGCAGAAAGTGAGGCAGATTTCTTCTCAGTTGGTTGAGTAGGTAAGCTCTGAGATACAGCACATTCTCTATTTTGTGTATGTGGTCACAAAGTCAAACCATTAATTTAAAATAAACTAATTACAAGCACTTTTGAATTTTCAAGGAGTCGGTCTGTCAGAAAATAAAGTTAGTTACTCATTCCAAAGCGTAGTAGGATCCTACGGAGACGCATGCATGCACAAATTGCACAATTGACGCATGATCTATTTTGGCCTTTGCAGAAATTTGTTTACTAAATTGCTTCTAGATGGCGTTAGTAGTTAAACTAAGTAGACCTGTTAGTTCATAACATTTACGCCTGCTTTTTCCAAATCTACATAATAAATTAATTATACTTTTATGTATAATAAAGCTAAAGAGTTAGTTTCTTCTTATGAACTAACTGCGCTGAAAATCTCTGAAACTATTTAACTGTCGGATTTAAGAAATTATTTTTCATTATACTTGAGAAACATCACGCTACGCTTAAAATTCGAGCAAACCCACAAACAGTCAGTAAGCGAAAACTAAGTAAAAGCGTGGGCGGGTGATGCGATGAGTCGGGACTTGAGAGCCGAAATGTTAAGCAAGCCGTGGGCAAACTCTAGCACCTAATTAATCGAGTCGATTTTGTTTTTGTAGCTAAATAAAACTTTATGATCGGAGATCTAATTTTATTAACAATAGATGGCGTTGGTAGTAAGATCCTAAAGTAAGTTGATACTTTGTTACACGGAGACCGTGTTATGTAACAAAGCTCCGAATTTAATATTGCACGTCTCGGTCCCTTCCTGCTTGTAACATACATATTTCAAATGTCATCATCATTTCAGCCGCAAAACATCTACTTCTGGACGTAGGCCTCCCTCAAAGGGAGGGGGTTTGCCATAATAACCACGCACGGACCATTTGAAATGTGTATTTATAAATTTTAGTGGAGGGGCCTGCAATTTTATATGAGTCGGGCTCTACTTTGATGGTAACGATTGTCTTGTGTACTTTGGTAGTGATTGATTAGTAGGTAGTTAGATAGAGTCAATGCAATGATGTTTTTAACATCCAGGAACACAACTCCTTAGATGACAGCTATATTGTTATTATATGGTTGTCGTTGTGCTGTTTTTCAAATTCTACATAGACGTAGTAGCGGGTACTGCTACCTACATTTTTAACAAATGGCCTTGAGACAGAGACAGACTCAACGTATTAATTTTAGATATCTAGATTTGCAAGCATTACTGATTAGATAATAACATGTATCATTAAACCTAGTTGTCTATAGAATGCAAGCTACGCGGAGAATCGTAAGCTTACACATTGAAACAGTTACGTGAAACATGTCAAATAATTATACTATATTAGGTACACACGACGACAAATATCAAGCTATACTTTTACAGTTTTAGGCAGATTCAGGCTTTCCGTACAAAGAAGAGCTTGATATGTCGTCGTGCGTACCAATAGGAACATTTTCTTTCAATATCATTATACGTCTTTAACTTTTATTTTCAGAAGACGTCACATTTCATTGCTCACTACGTGGGCATTTCCGGCAAGCATGTTTTTCACGTAAACGTTAATGAACGATAAAACTGTTGCGTAGTTCAATCAAGTATTTGTTTATTTAGTGAAAATTCAGTTGCGCATGTAAAAAAAACATGGTGAAATAGATAAACTTTGTTTTGGTAAACTTTTTATTTGTTAATTGGTCTAATTTCTACGAGAAGCTGCGCAATCTACACTAATATTATAAAGAGGAAAAATTTGTATTTTTGTTTGTTTGTAATGGATAAACTCAAAAACTACTGGAACGATTTTATAAATTCTTTCACCATTACAAAACTACATTATCTGCGAGTAATATAGGCTATATAACATCACGCTACAACCAAGAGGAGCGGAGCAGTAATGAAAAATGTTGCAAAAACGGGGAAAATCGCACGGCTAGGCGATTCGACGCGACGGGAAGGGTCGGGGGAACACGAAATTTAACGCGGACGAAGTCGCGGGCAGAAGCTAGTATTAATATAATATGAAAATACTAGTTTCTGCCTGCGATTTCGTCCGCGTTTCTTGTTCCTCCGACCCACCGGGTCGCATCCACAACTTCTGCCCGCCCTTGTACTTCGTTTATGCGTAGTGTTCTTTCTGATCGTTTTTTGTTCTTATAGGTCGTAGAGTGATGTTGAATAGCCTATAATCTTTCTCAAGAATTGACCTGTCAAATGCAAAAAGATTTTTTCAAATCCGTCAGTTAGTTCCAGAGATGAGCACAGTTAGTTCAAACAAACAAACTGTTCAGCTATATTATATATTAGGTTGGGGAAAAAGTCTTTTCGCATTATAGTATGTATGAACTTGTAATAAAATCTCTTTGGCTATACTATTTGTATCTGGCTGGTTTTGGTATCATTGAAAGTTTAAATTTTAAAGAACATAATTCCAAATTCAAATTAGGAAAATGTGTGATTTTCATTTGTTTTTCGTACCGTCAAGATGAGTGAATCTAATGAAGAAATTCGATACATTTTAAAATTTTACTACAAAAAAGGTAAAAATGCAACGCAAGCCGCGAAAAAAATTTGCGATGTTTATGGACCTAGTGTAGTGTCTGTGAGAGTAGCACAAATTTGGTTTAAGCGTTTTCAATCCGGAAATTTTGATGTCAAAGATGCACGTCGCTCTGGTCGCCCTATTACGGATAAAATGGATGCCGTTTTTGAAAAACTGGAGCAAGATCGGCATACCAGTAGTTACGACGTAGCTGAAGAACTGGAAATTGACCACAAAACAGTTTTGGCGCATTTGAAAAAAACTGGGTACACAAAAAAGCTCGACATTTGGGTACCTCACGAGCTCACTGAAAGAAACCTAATGAACCGTGTACTCATTTGTGATTCTTTATTACGACGTAATGAAACCGAACCATTTTTGAAGAAGCTGATAACTGGTGATGAAAAGTGGATCACGTATGACAAGAACGTGCGAAAAAGTTCGTGGTCAAAGGCCGGTCAGGCTTCACAGACTGTGGCGAAACCCGGGTTAACTCGCAACAAGGTGATGCTGTGTGTGTGGTGGGATTGGAAGGGCATTATTCATTATGAGCTGTTACCACCAGGCAGGACCATCGATTCTGAACTCTACTGCGAACAACTGATGAGATTAAAGCAAGAAGTTGAGAGAAAGCGGCCGGAATTAATCAACAGAAGGGGTGTGGTTTCTCATCATGATAACGCTAGACCTCACACATCTTTAGCCACCCAACAAAAATTAAGAGAGTTTGGCTGGGAGGTGTTAATGCATCCGCCGTATAGTCCTGACCTTGCACCTTCAGATTTCCACCTGTTTCGGTCTCTTCAGAATTCTTTAGGCAGTGTCAGGTTAACATCACGAGAGGACTGCCAAAACCACTTGTCGCGGTATTTTGACCAGAAGTCCCAAAATTTCTATAGCAATGGGATCATGTCCCTACCTACAAGATGGCAAAAAGTTATCGAACAAAATGGTACCTACATACTTTAGTTAAATCTAAATAAACTTTATTAAAAAATGTTTTGAATTTTCTTAAAAAATGCGAAGAAACTTTTTCCCCAACCTATTATAATAACATAAATTAGTTCCATGCTCAGGTCGGTTTAAGGTCGGCTACTCGAGTCTCACACGCAGAACAACAATAGAATTGTAGATGAAAGTTGATGTGAAAAGAAATGCTACGTTAAAGAGCGGGCGGGTCGCGGCAGTCGGCACGAGACGCAACGCTGGCGGATGTGCGGCTGACTGCTTGCCTACCTGACCGACAACCTGTACCATAATATGTCCCGTTACACTCCGTTATAGAACAACAATACATATTGGCGTGTGCTTTATTTTTTTCAAACATGTATATTAGCAGCTGGTTCTCAGGTATGTATTTACTTTAAAGGAAAAGGTATACAAAGAAACTATTTAGTTAATTGGTTGGGTCATTGACATTCAACGGCACATCGTAAGGTCTGTACATCATTTACTTCGTGGGTCTGTAGGTATGCGCTTGGTGCAAAAACTAATATACAAGCTTCGTAGAACAGCGGGCTCAGTATGATGCCATGCGGCATTCATGTACAGTGTACATGTGTCAGCCTGCCAATGTTCGCGTTTTGATCGACGACACGCAAGATTATGCCTGTAAGATTTATATTATAGTAGATATATGAATACTTTTGAAGTTATGACTCAAGTGCAATGCCCTCATTCGCTTCATATTTGTGTTTCAACAATTCTGGAAAATCATTGACCCTGTTTAATTGACATAAAAGTATTTCTTTCGTTTATATCTTTTTACATGTTTTAATGATTGAAAACTGTTGGGCAATATAAGGAGATTCAACAATGATTTTTTGCAAATAAGTAAGTAGAATGTCAAACTGCATTCCATTTTAGATAGAACTGCATTACGCATAGGTGCATAGTTTCAATATCTTTGAAAGGACTGGAACGAGTTTACCGTAATGTGGTTTGCTAGCATAGTTTCTAAACAAAGAAATTAACTACATATAGGTATACCAATCAGTTCGTACACCGTAAGACGCGCCGGGAAGTGGAAACTACATGAGATCGCTAGACCTTGTCTTTGTTGTATCATTTAAATTCATATATGTATAACAAGCGTAGGTGTGTTCTAAAACAAACCGGTTCTCACTGTATGAAGCAATTTCATCATCCAACACTCGATTTGGTACATCAAAACACTAACTTTATATACCTATATACATGAATAGTAGTTACAGGCAACAACAGCATAATTATATAATGTTGCATAGGTGGTACTGCAGTAAATATGAATAATCAACGGCATTTACAAAAGAAAGTAAGAACATTTGGTGCAATAACGAGGACAGACTGCGGCTGAAAACTATTACTTCATAACGACCGAAAGTGGTTAGTTGTAGTATTTTAAATGACAAGAGCATTAAGCGTATGGATAGAAAGCTGTGGTTTCCGGCACGACACTTTCCAGCTCTTGCCGGGGCGTTGCAGCGCTGAGAGAAACCAGTCTGACGCAATCAACCATGCCAATTGGTCTAGACCAGTGATCGTGTCAGCATGCATGCAATGTGTTTAACTCATTTTAGTATTAGTTGACCACTAGAGCACTTAACTACTCTATATATACGCAATTTAAATATCTAACTAATTTTAAGATTTTTGGAGAATAGTCTCTTTCCTTGCCGATAGATTATTTTATGTTACGTAGACTACAAGTTCGAGGACTTTACGTCGTAGAGGAAAGTAATCACGTATTAGCAAGGACAATGGAAAATAATGATATAGTGATTAAATTAGTTATGTGTATGTAGTCTTGTTTTATTCAAAGAGTATCGCCTCTTAGAAAATAGGTTATACCATATCGATACCTACCTATCGAAAAAATTATAGGATACTGGTGTTCTAGCATCAATAAAAAATAAACATCAACCACTCACTACTCTCGTTTGACCACTGGATAGAAAGCATGCTATCGCCGTGACCAGCAAACATGTGAGCAATTACCTTGCTTCAGGAGCTGAAGGTGCCAAGCTCTTAGTCAAATTCTGGACTGACCATTCAGATTGCCATCGTCACGCTAAGAACAAGACTCCTTACTCTCCACTTACTCTATTTTCAAAAAATATCATAGGATAGAATACCACTGTAGTTATACTGCAACTTTTTTATACTGCATCAATATAATTTCTAGTGCAATTATAATAATCCTAAAGTACAAAGTCAGAAGTATAATAAGAACTAACATCGGTAACTATCAAAGTGCTGTTGAGAGAAGGCCCAAGGTGGCTCATTTTACCCAGTATAGCTAGTACCCGGCCACGTGCGAGAACTAGGGCCCGCGAGAACCAGTCGTATTTATTAATGCGACCACGAGGTCACCACCTGACTCTAGCTATACATCTCTTTGTGTTTATATTATCAATGCCCGTGCTATATTATTCATACATCATACCTGTTCAGTTCGTTTAATTGAGCTATGAACTAATTAATGCTCTTATTAAGTGTTACTATAAATTAATTACTTGTGTTGCTAACTGTAGATGTTTAGCTGCTTTCCATTAAATTCCGACGAAACAATCCGAATTATGATGACGATTATGGATTTATTTAATGAAAATCATGAGTTTATTTATATATTATTCCGTGTTATTTATATGGTAGATAACGGTTCGCTAAATCATGGACCAAAAACTAATTGACATTAATCGTGGTTCGAATAGACGCTGATTTAAATAACCTTACATAACAGTTTAGTACCTATTGAATAAGTAAAATGGTAAAATACAAGTTCACATGTGTATCGTAGGAACGAATAAACGAACAACCTAAATGAGCTTATCATTGTAGGCAGCGCAGTCTTTGTTCAAAGTGTGATCACTGATCACAGTTCATTGTACGAGCACGATCTTTATTGTGAAATCACAACCGCTAAGAGAAGAGAGAGACATGTTTTTATATGTCAGTAGGTATCTCAATGAGTCATCTGCGATTTTTAGCCAATACATTATCGATATCAACACTTCTACAAAATTGTGTGCGATGTACAGGTATTAAAGTTAATCTTGCCTTATTCTGCAAGTTGAGATCTGTTTCATGTATTCATGCAGCAATAACTTTCAGATAATATAATCCTGAATAAATGGGCTTCACGAGCACTCATGTTAGTCCTCATTCATCAAACGTAGGTACGTAACGTAGAAGCGGAAACGATCTAAAGCCAGGTGACGTACAACCGTTACGTAATAATGGGTTCTGAATGTGGAAACTGATGAATAAAATAGAACTTGAGGTTATATTCAACCGGCATGCCAAATGAGTGCGTCAGGAAAATGCCATTGCCATATATCATCACAACACTTGGCAGACAGATCAACAGCCGCAGGTGTTGGTAATACTGTAAGTGGGCGCAAAAATAGTACGGTGTTGTTCTTTCTCTTGGCATTATAGGAATTCACATTTTTATAAATCACACCAAAAGAAAGCGTTCAAAAAGCTGGTCCATATTTAGCTGCACCGTGAGTGAAATCAGCTAATGGTGTTGATATAAAATGAAAGCTAAGATCTAAAACATTGTTAACATTATCTGTTTCATACACATTGTTATGTGTGCTGTGATTCAGTTCCATCCGGCATGAAATCAGACGTGCATGCAATGCATTTGATCGGCAGATGACCTTAGTACATAATTAATTCTGAATGCACACTGTGGGCAGTGAATGTGCTTTTTTCGCAATAACTTGAAAGACAATTTCACAACTACTCTAATGGCATCACACACCCTTCCTCAACTAGGACGAATAGTCCTAGTGAAAATAAAATCTAACTAAATACATGGATAAATAGTTGTAAGAAAATTGCAGAGGCATTCATTTGTCTGTTATAAACAACGAAAATTATATGATAGACAATAATCACCATACAATAGTATATTGCAAAGCATTGTAGTTCCGCATCAGGCCTCTCTGAGTCCTTGAGAGGCTTATATTTAGAGATGATACGACGATACTGATTAAAATGACAAAAAGTATAGTTAATCAATTTTAATATAACAGTCATTATACATGAGCATGTACACCTTAAGTGTATAAAACGTTAATCGATGGTATAAACACAAAGAAGGGTGAACTAAATAGTATACTTAAGCTACTTGTAAAGTGTTAAGACTTTGCACGAATATGGAGCATTGGCAAGCCACACGTGTTCTGTCCCAATCTCGACGACAACACGTGACCAGTTTAAATTAGGTGGCAAGCATATACTGTGTGTACGTACAGTCTGCGAACCGTGTCTAGATAATGAGCTGCTGTTTTGAGATATGAAAATCAACATTATACTCCAAAACCGAGCATTAACTTCTTTTTAAATTACTTCAAAAAGGAAGAAGTCATCTATGTAGTCGTTAGGAGGGTTGTTGTTTAAATGAGTGGATCTAAGAACTAAGAACGTCCTAAACTGACTGGAGACTTTTTCTAGGATCATGATATACTCATTCGTAATACAATGGCAAGCCAGAATACGACGCAATAACTAGAATGTTGGTCCTTCCGGGTTGTTTTTTTGCTTTGTTATTAAATTACTAACTCGTGGGTGACGACTGACTAGTGAATAAAAGCTGTTAGCTGTTTACTTTGACGAAGACAATTTATTTTACTATGCTCGATAAGGTCATTCTCTTGCGGAGAATTAAGATTCTCAGTGAATCGAATCGCGGATGGTTCTAAAAGTACAACACCATGTATCGATATATTTGGAACTAAAATCATGTCAAAAACGTAGAGTAGCTTTGGAAATATGTTCCAAGTTGGATTTCTTCTCCAAATTATAAGATTGGAAATAAATTTTAGCGAACTTGGCTTCTAAACTAATAATCTTCTTGTTTTATCGGAAAATATAAAATGTAAACGTAACATTATAACATTTCCTTAGATAACAATCAAATTTGTTGAAGTTATTATATTATGTCGAGTTATTGTAGATTATATAGTGAAGTTATAAATAAACATCCAAAACGTTGACGATGCCAATTAGTAGAGTCATGGTCTACAGCAGCCATGGCGACTATCCATGTACCTCAACTAAACGGAAATCGTGCCAATGAACTTGAGTTTGGCTTTGTATCGCGATGAGGGCATTGCTGTTTTAGTTTTTTTTACGCAATGAAAACAAGTGTACGTAATATTATACACGAATAGCGTCGCAGGTACTTGGCTTTACCACGTCGTTTGTGACCTGCTTTGTCCATTTGACTCGTGTGCCCTTGAAGTTTATTTATAATAACAAATACACATACATTTGGAAAGAAGCAGGAATAATTCTAACTATGTTCCTCGCCAAGTCCACCAACAAAGACGACAATTTTCGCGATACATAAGCAATAAATTGCTACTATAATGTTAGCTGCAAGCATAGAAGCAAACAGCACAAATCATGTCTGATAGACAAATTAACGACACACAGAATAATTAATTAACTACGGAAAAATACTGTAAAATGTAGGTAATTATCATCTTGAGGATGATCTAACTGGACAAGTTTTTGATCCACCTTTTTGTGTATATCTAGACATATACACTAATAAATTATTAGTGTATATGTCTAGATATATATCGGGTTCTGTTCGAATTCTATACCATTATTAGTAATAATGGTATAGAATTCGAACAGAACCCGATATATCTTTTGGCAAACGTTGATTTTGATGTAACGAAATGAAGAGTATTGTAGCATATAAGTAGAGTATTATGCCACGAAATATAATTATGGTGTTTAATATTTTCATGTCGTATGTAAACATACAACAATGTTGCTGGGCCTGTTATTGGTCTGTAAAAGACTTTCATAGACTAATGTGTTATGTTTTTCATGTATAATAATATGTTTTCAGCTATTTATCCTTTATAAAACGACAGGGTGCATCTATAATAACTTTATTTTATGCAATTATGACACATTTATTGTTGTTTCTTGTTTGTCTTTATTATCTACATAACGTTAGGCTTAAGCATTACCTAAATACGTTTCGACGTTGTTGGCGATGACGAACGTCATTTCTGCGCAATAATCTATTTATCAGTAAAGAACGGTAGACAATATAGTTTTATTTATACAGTATCTCGCCACGAGGCAGAGACACGTACAGAGGCGACACGTGTGCGGTGTTGTATCGTAACAGACACTATGTCGCCATTAGTCGTCATCTTTCTCTTAATCAACATACTATCCTTAATTAATATTAGAGACGGGTTAAAACGATGATTCATTTCAATGAAGATTGAAATAAATTATCATTTTCAATCTTCATTGAAAATGATGCAAAATGCTGATGCACTAAAATAAAAAATAAAAGATTAGTGGTTTACAGTTATAGATGATAAATAGGAATTCTATTCGATAAACGCTACTTTTTCACCGTATTAATTGTCTTAGGAATATGCACGTTAAATAAGATTAGCCAAGTAAGCCAACCTACCTAGATCTTATTTGTAAGTGACGATGTCAGTGAGTACGTGACCAACCACACAATAAAATATGTATGAAATAATCTACCTACGATACTTAATTTTGGCAATGAACAAAACTATGCATTAATGCCGGAAACCATCTAAATATAGTAAATGCAACAGATAACGATTTGTTTATCAATATTCTTTTGTTTGCAGGTACTTTATATGGCAGTAATTTTAAATGTATAAATAAGGATAATAGATAAATAGGTTAGTAGGTCATCGTAGTGGCATAGCATCATCGGTCGAAACCGATAGCACGTTGCTATGGTAACCGCTTCTAAGTTCTGCCGCAGATAAGAATTCGCTACACTGTTTAATTATTTTCTGTATAATCTTGATTTGACTTGACCTTTTACGGTTATAAACTGCGCAATACAGAAAAGAATCGTATTCGGGGCAACAGATCATATGAATTTAGGTAATCTGCGACGACAACGAACAACGCGCGACACGCCCTGCCTGCGTGGTGAAGCCGACTACTATTTATCTAATGCGTAGTGACCTTGCTGCGGATCCACATGCGCGCATGTCATGCGGAAGCCGGCATGGTTGTCGACACACCAATAAAAAATTCACTTCGATATTTTGTGATTTCAAACTATATATTCCATGTCTAATTCATTCGATAGAGTCAAACATTAAAATTTAGACTTGGTACCAACGCTAGAGAAGATTTACGATATAATACAATATGAACATTTCATTTTCGTACTAGGCTTATAGTTACAAATGTGACCATATTAACATTATAAAGACTGAATGAAGATATCTATATTTATATAAAAATGAATCCCTATTTCCCTTGGTCACGACATCACGCGTGAACGGCTGGACCGATTTCAGTTTTTTTTTTTTTTGTTGTGTTTGTAATTGTCAGGAGAAGGTTCTTATGAAAGAAAAAAAATAAAAAATTGCGCGGAAAATTAGAAAATTTAAGAACACTTATTTAAGAATACTTAACAACCATATAATAGGACAATGTAAACTTTTTGAATGTAACATTATGACATTTGACATAGAATTGACAGAATGCGTGCTCAAATATCATCAAAGAGACAGGACAACGTCTGTCGGGTCAGCTAGTTTTTACACGCTTTATATTAGCTTCACTTGTATGTTTGTATATTTGTATGTTTGTATATTTGTATGTTTGTTTGTAACCGACTCCTTATAGTGCGATTTTGACCCACTTTAAACGACCAGATTTCATTCAAACTTTGCACACCTGTCAAGGACTGATGACAATGCAATAATTTCATAAATTTGTGCCATTATCCTTGCCAGGGTTACCAGGACAGCAAAAAAACTGTCATAAACTACGCTGACATTCGTCTCAAAATTCGAAATACCCTAAAAAATAGAAAATAAATAATAGTTTAAAAAAACTAAAAAACACGCTTCCATGGAAAACCAAACTAAAAAGTACAAAATAATGGAAAAAAAAAGCGTGGGGTGCCTGATATCAATAAAAAAATAACTTAAAAGTACCCCACGCTTTTTTTCCATTATTTTGTACTTTTTAGTTTGGTTTTCCATGGAAGCGTGTTTTTTAGTTTTTTTAAACTATTATTTATTTTTTTATAAAGACAATACAATGACACTCACGCACATATACAATAGATCTTATTTTCCTTCTTACTTTTTCTCTTTTGTTATTTGTATATTTATAATGTAAGGGAAGAGCGGACCCTTCAACTACAGGTATTTCTATGCCTAAATGGAGACTCTCCTCGAAATGCAATGTAAGCTAAAATGATATGTTTTTTTTTTTTTTAATAAAACAAATGCAAAAGAAATAAAGCGCCGTTTACACAATTACTCTTTTTTCTTATTGTGTAATTCCGGAATCATTCAATTATTTCTTCATTACCATACAATGCGTTGTTTTGACATATTTGATCCACGCTTTGCTGCAACGATTAAATATCAGGATAATCCATACTAATATTATAAATGCAAAAGTAACTCTGTCTGTCTGTCTGTCTCGCTTTCCTGCTAAAACTACTGAACCGATTTAAATGACATTTGGTACACAGATAGTTTAGAGCCTGAGAAAGGACATAGGCTACTTTTTATCCCAGTAGTACGTTCCCGCGGGACATTTTCCGACCTCTACGCGGGCGAAGCCGCTGGCAAAAGCTAGTATTAAATAAAAATGAGTACATTATTGTCCGTAACCTAGTTACCTTGCCCTTAATCCATATTCGATAAAATGTCAAGCCACTCGCTTTTTATCACATTTTAAATTTTAAACTACTACGTTTATTTAAATTTTATCGGACTTCAATGTCCGATAAAATTTGTCGGTGCGGAATGTCTTCAAACTTAACTGCATAAATCATAAATAATGAAATTAATGTGATCATGAAGAATGTTAAAAATATTTTTTTCACAAAAACTATTTTTTGGAAGTCTATGAAAGTGTTTTAATTTTTCACTTTACAGTTTCAGTAAACGGGTTGTGGAGGTCGGATAGACAGTCGCTCCATGTAATACTGGTATTGGTGAACAGAAGAGGCTGATGATGAGTTGTACTACTGGTTACCCGAACCCAACACATTATGTATACCACTATGTACTTGCTACGTAAATTTTATAACATCATCAACATTGACGAAGGATTATGAATTATAACGTGTTGGCCTGGTTAAAATGATTTGCACCAATATAAGTACTTAAGCATTACATTATGAATAATCGAAGGGAACAATTTCCGATCATTTGGTTGCGATAGCGAAGTCAGTTTATGGTTATATGCTTGCAGTCATTAATTCGTACGTATGATTCAACGTATTTTGTTTACCGACTAGTTAATTAATTAACCACGAGCGTACATTTCGGAAATTAAAACGATGAGCATTTAGGTTAAGGACGCTATAACATTTTTCTACAAATATCGGTGGTTTTCCGGTCCCAATTACATCAAGAGGAATCACAACTGCGAGGTCAATTATGGTCTTTAATTATAGATAATTTCATCATCTCCATATTGGTACCATAAAAATTGTATAGTCTCCTACAATATTTTCAGAAAAATACGTTTTCCCCACCGCAATAATCGAAGAAAATGAAAAATAATGGGTTCTGGAAAGGTACCTGTATAGTGAGATCAACTGCATATTTTAACTTCAAAATGACAACAAATTGTGGCTAGTATAATCTTCTACGTTTTGCCTAAATATTTTGTAATTAAATACATAACTTTTTTATTTATGAGAAAAATAATGAACGCTCTCAAATTTCTTCATACATTTTCAACGCGCGGCTTGCCATTCCGCGCTCAGACGCGCCCTAGGAAGCACGGGCGTATCGCTTTTTTGTACAAAATAAATACGATCAAAATAATAATAAAGTGAGTGCCGTGTTGTATACTGTGGTTGAAAAATGTTGATACTTTTCGGACCAAAAGTATGAGTACCAAACTTATTACCAAAACTTGATTTAGAAATAATATAACTCAAATTCTATTGGGAATTATGGAGGTAGGGTAATTATGATTATGTATTCATTTTCAAGAATTCAAAATGGCGGATAATCTATACTTAATAATATAAAGCTGTAATCTCAGGAACTGCTGGTCCGAATTGTTTTTTTTTTGTGTTGGATAGCCTATTTATCGAGGAAGGCTATAGGCTATATAACATCACGCTACAACTAAGAGGAGCGGAGCAGTAATGAAAAATGTTGCAAAAATTTCCCCGTTTTTGCAACATTTTTCATTACTGCTCCGGGTAGGCGATTCGACGCGACGGGAAGGGTAGGGGGACAAGAAATTTTACGCGGACGAAGTCGCGAGCAGAAGCTAGTTATTCAATAAAAAGTTATATGAACATGTATTTTCAATGTGGTAATTAAATTATGCAAGTGTCGTCCATTTTTGGAACAAAATCCTTTAATGTAGCTTGCGGTAGAGGTAAACAAGAGTGCTGAACCCGATTCAAAATCAAAAATGGTGGTTACAAAAATTTTCAAAATTTTCATCATGGGTGTCGTTTTCAAGATTTTCGAAGGTGCTGAAGCCGAAAATTCCATACAAATTACATTTGGAGTAAAAAAAAGGCGACCCCACAAGTTTTTCATTCAAAACGACGAATATTTTATTTTTTTTAATAAAAAGTGGGCATAGCTATCAACTTTGGGTAATTTTAGAATAGTTATTACGAATATTCATCCAAATTTGATCCAAATACGGCGGGTATTGTTTTTATAAAAAGATCTTTATCCATATTGGGGGTAGGGATTATAAAATCTTCGATTTTTAATTTAAAATGGCGGATGTACTGTTATGATGAAATGTCGACATGAGTATCAAATTTGGGGGTTTTGCTAGTATGTAGTCAAAATATTTAACGTAACTTTAATTATTTACATAAATTGAAAATCATGTAGTTAATCATCATCTCTCAAAAATGTTAAAGTCATTTCGAATTATAAAAAGGTACATAGAAGAGTACAAAAACAGCCTTCATACAAAAATGTGTACATTTTCCTATTGTGTATTAAAAATTCTGAATACGCGCTGCAATCTCAAAGGTGAGGTTCGCGCGTCAGACAATTTTTGCTTAGTTTTTTTTAGGGAATATCCTGTATATTTTTAACGATAACAACGATATTCTACGATCACCAGCAGTTATATTTGTTTATATTATCCAAAAATATTGTTAAAGTATTTTATTGTTACACCTCGTTTTTTTTTTAAATGTCAAATTATACGTTATTCCAAAAATATTGATGATCATGGTAGTAAAAGTTATTTGCTGTCACTAAATGCAGATAGTAAATTTACTTTACTTCTAATTTTACTCAACAGTGCTAGTAAAATAAAATAAATAATACCTTCGAGTATCAAGATTAGGTAACTAATGTTTAAAATCGAGCAGACAATGGTTTCAATGTGTGCGTGCGCGTAATATTGTTGTGTGGCGACTCAGATACCTAAACTTGAGCGCTTCAAAAATGTTATAGCGTCCTTAAGAAATTATTTATTTCTTCGCCTCTTCGGGGTTAGCCTGCGCCGAATGGCAAGCCAAAACGCGTGTTTGAAAATAGAACCACTTCTGCAAACGGTACTGTTCTGGCGGGAGTTATTTTAGCCACTGTTTGAGAAATATCGCTTCGACATGATTGGTTGTAATAGCAAATGGCAATATTTGATAATTACCTACTGCAATCACGCAGGAAGACTGTATACGTAAACGAAGAAAGATTTTAAAACGTGCAATCATTGGCACGCTGTCGTTTACCCCAAGGCCCAAATGTCTGACTGACCAAAAAGGCAATAAACTTTACCGGGTGAGTCACATTGAATAACAACTCCAGCACATAAATACATGCTTGTAGCAAGTTTTTCACTGTAAAAAGGTGTTACTTAGTTAGTTTTTGCTTGTTCATATTTTTTGTCTGATATCTAACGACAATCACCCAGGTGTCTAAGAACTAATATGAATATCACATATGATAATTTTAAAATTATATGTTATTTTATTGTGAACTCACCTCCATGACGACATAGACGTAGGCGGGGCTGTCCATACAGTCGTGCATGGCGACCAAGTTGGTGTGGTGGAGGGCAGTGAGTTCGCGAAGGATTTTTATTTCCTTCACCAGAATCTCTGAAGCTTTTTGTATACCTTTCTTCGTCACTACTTTTACAGCTACAGATTGTGACGGATTCTGAAACAAAAAAAAAAAATAACCAGTTAGTTACATTGTTATTTGTTTATCACTACTTACATGTATTATAAAACTAAGTCCCCCACGGTGTCTGTTTATTCGCAGTAAATTCACAAAATACTGGACGGATTTTTCTGCGGTTTTCACCAATAGACAGAGTGATTCATGAGGAAGGTTTATGTGTATAACTTGTTGGGTCATTGTTGAAAATGTCGGAAAAATGAGGCTTTACTTTCAGGGGATCAGGCAGCGTTCACAAACACTGCCTAATTGATCTCTTTGAGATATAACAAAACAATTTACGGTGGGAAATTCGTCTTGTAGGTACAATAGGTCTACAGAAAAGTCCACGCGTCCCTCGCTGTCGCATGTCGCCCGCTGTTGCGTATGCCTACAAATAAACATACTATTCTAGCGTATGTTTATAATTATACCTTGTATGTTTATATTTTATATTTCCCACCTCCAAACGAGCGAAGCTTCTGGCAAAAGCTAATTGGAGCATAATTTGATTTACTAGTTAACTATTTGCATTTAGGTAGGTTGTAGAGAAGCAAAGACTGCAATAAAAGCTACCTCACTCTTTCTGAAGTGCTGCTAATAGATTACGAGAACAAAACTTCTGATGGCAATGGCATGTCTGAATTGGTGCTGACTGTGCTCATAATTCTCTCTGTAATCTTTTTAGCAAAAGTTTCATTTTACAATTTATTATTTAATTCTATGATGGCCTCGTTGATTTAGTGATCGGAAGAGCTATTGGTGAGCACTATGTTTTGGGTTCGGTTCCCGAGTCGGGCTGAGGTATTGTTGGGTTTTTACATCTAAAATTGCTTAGTAACAGCCTGCATTTGTTTCTCAGGAGCCTGCATTTGTGTTTGGTTGATGGCAATAGGCTTGTCCCATGTTACATGGAAGTTAAACAAATCTCGCGAATTGTCGGGGTACTTCGCCTTCGGGGTATACGGGCGTTCATAACCAGCCTTGAATGTTCCTACTGCTGGGACAGAGGCATCCTCTTTGAGACGGACTGGACCGTATCTACTACGCGGTGCCAGTGTGAGTTGGTAGATGTCACACGTCTTCGAATTTCTGGTTCTAGGACATGCCGGTTTCCTAACGATTTTTTCCCTCACTGTTTTGAGAGTGGTGGTATATACATAACGACAATACAGTTGTTATGTAAATTCGATGTAGGTATGACGAAAGACACCTTGAAATTAACTGTTCTAACTATGAGTTGTTCTGTAAAATGATAGTTAATGCAAGTGCAGTGAGCGTTGCATAAGGACTTCGCGTTGCAGGTGGGCGAGTCTCATGCGTGTACCAAGGCCTGCATAGATTGTCTCTATGGCAATTAGGGTACTTGACTGCGTTCGCCCGGCCACATAATGTGTGTGAATACTTCTAATTATGAATTTTAACAATACTGACATTGGGTTGGATACGCAGGCGAAGAACCAAGTAGGTATTAACCAATTGTATTATGGCACAATTTGAGAGGTCTACGCTCAGGTGTTAATAATGCATAAGTATAGAAAATTTTATTCTGTACTGTGTAATTCACATCTAATACCTACCTAGAATCAGAAAATTGTGTTGTAGGTAACGGTTCTATTGCATTGCATCAATTTTGTGAAGTATAAAAAAATAACATAACACATAACATCACGCCTTGTTTCCCCGAAGGGTTTAGCAGAGTAGTGCTTATAGTACACCCAAATTTCGCACGTAGAAGTCCCATGTCATGGGAGGCGAGCCTATTGTCGTCAACTGGGTACAAATACAGACTCCGGGTTGCTACTGAGGGACTCCAGATGGAAAAAAACCCAATAAAACTTTGCCAGACCTGAGAATGGAACCCCAGACCTCGTGCTCAGTAGTAGCGCTTGCAACCACTAGAGGTGGCGGCACGTCAGTAGTAACGGTAAACAGTACCTAAAAGCTGTCATGTTCATCATAACCAGTCTATAATGTTCCCACTTCTGGGACACAAGCCTCCTCTCTTCGAGACGGGGTGAGCTGTAATGTACCACGTCGGCCCAGTGCGGTTTGGTAGATGTCACATGTCTTCGAATTTCTGGTTTTACGACATGCCGGTTTCCTTACGATGTTTTTGTTTATTGTTTGGAGAACAATGGTTTTTAAATTTTTTAAACAAAGTAAGTAACTCGTAAGTCGGGGCCACTGCTCTCCTGTCCTGTTATTCTATAGAAACTCTATACACGCTAAACCATTCAAAGTGATAATTTTCACTGATGCGTGGCCTACTGTCCAATAACATAGCGATAGTAAACATAGCTGTATATCAATCGAAGCAAGAAGTAAACATAAACGCGT
This sequence comes from Aporophyla nigra, assembly GCA_947507805.1. NCBI lineage: Eukaryota > Metazoa > Arthropoda > Insecta > Lepidoptera > Noctuidae > Aporophyla > Aporophyla nigra. The sequence goes on from OX382305.1 coordinate 9,218,473, forward strand.
CATTTTTAACCGAATTCCAAAACGGAAGCTTTTTATTGTATGTTCTGTGATTATTGCTGAACAAGTCGGTCGGTGTCTATGATTCTTTAATGGAAGGGGGTGAGGTGGTGGTGTTCCCATATAAACTTGGTCAAATCCTGATGAGTGGTTTTTGTTTAGTTATCGATTGTAGCATGATTGTAGCTATGCGTTTATATCGCTCTTCATGCTGTTTGATCATTCAGATAACAAAGTTATCTACCGTGTTTTCTAAATGCACGCTTTCATCTGTGACGTACGTCCGTATCGTTCGCTGGGATGATGATGAACTGAGTGTAAAAAATAGAAATAGTGTTAAATTTCGCAAGGTAGGTAACGTTTGGAAATTTTTAATTGACCAGCCTAGGATCAGCACTGAATAGCTGATATTATAATTCATACTCAAGCAATACGGAAATCTATCTCCTATATTGCAATTATTTTAGCAGCATATTGTGGTCTTGTTGTAAACCGAAATGTTAGTCATGCCTGGTCAGCGTCTGAACGCATGATATTTTAGTGTTTGTTTATTCCACAATCCAGGAGAGTTTAAGTTGGAACGTGCAAGGATTTATTTTAAGCCTTCAGTGCGATTTGGTTTAATTTTGCTTTTATCCAGAGGGTGGTGCGCCGGCGCAGATCTAACATTAGCCCGCCCTACATTCCGTAGGCTCGTGGAGCGATTACAGTTTGACCTGATTTCATCACGAGCCCCGTGCGAGATCGTAGTTAGACCAATTCCATCGTAGTTACATCTTATAAGACAAGTACATCAGTTAAAATGTTTGGAAGGAGTTTATTGTTAATAAAATGGTAATTCAACATACGATTTTAAATTATAATAAAATAAAGTAATTCACAATACAGCACACCTACGTAGTTTGATACTGCGTTGTCTGAAGTGCGGTCACGGTCACCGTTCGTGGTGCACTTCTACTTGCCAACGTCATTCGTTTGCCAATGCAATTACGTTGTTACATCATTAAATGTCACGTCAAGAAAATTATACTATACGAGTATAGCTCACCCTAGCGATTAGTCAAAAAACCTTGGGAAATGAATTGAAAGTGAGATATGGAAATGGCAATATCGTGCTTACGCAAACGTTCATTGCAAGGCGCAATGCGGCCTACTCCTGCACTAAGATCAGTAACATCCTTTATATTTACCACATTTTATGGAAATAAAAGTTGGTAAGTATAAAAACAAGATAATATTTAAGAAATTCAGTTTTTTTACTAAATGATGATAGATGAAATAAGATTAGATTTTCTTTGGCTCAGTCGGCTCAGTATGGCAAAATGCAGAATAAAAAAATACCAATTTTAAAATTTTGGGACGGAAATCGACTCAGTCGTTAATTTATGAACAAACTACATTCAGGACTCAATTTATTCTGTTACACCTTTTATTTGTAGCTCATAGGTGCTTGACTGCTTGGAAAGTTCATATACCCTATAAGTGCAACAATTCATTATGAAAGATAAGGTTCATTATCCACTTTGTCAGCCTGCAAGTTTTCCCACAGATTTCCAATGACAAAAGCATTACGCCTTTGGTTTTTACTGATAATGATTTCTTTCAAGATTTTTACAAGCTAATAAATACAGGCCATTTTCATCTAATTTCCTGTAGCAGACTACAAAGGAAGTCATTACAATTTAGTTTAATGGTTTTAGGTGTCCTGTGAGTGTACGCACGTGCCTAGTATAGCGCCCTTGAGGCGTAGGCACGGTGCGCACGTTGCGTATCGCATTGTGCGACGATCTATTGTCCGGTGGCTTAAAACAAAGACTAGAAACCTAACGCGCGGCCGCACAACATAGAACTTACCCGGTAGGCTCGTCCATGACGTCAGACCAGGTCATACCGCATTTTAAAAGGAGTCAACTGCAGATACAATTACTTGTTAAGCTGGGAATCAAACCCATTGTTTTGCGAAAATAAAGAATAAGGTCGACCCTTCCGTTGAGGAAATGATTCCTACTGAAAATAAGCTATAGAAGCATAACAAAGCCATTTAGCCCACATGGACTCTCACTGATTGTTATCTTTGAAACAGCGGGGTTGCAAATTGCTATACCTATACTATACAGGGTGTCCAAGAACCTGGCGTCCAACTGGATTCCCACGATGCCCCAAGTTCTAACAGTACTCAGAAAAATATTTTAAAAAATCCACCCCATGTACTTACAGAATTATACTGATTTCAAAAAAAAAGGGGAAATGAGCACCCTGTGACATACTTTTGAATGCTGTGACTGCTAATGCTGATAATTTCGATATTTCTTGGAGGTTTTGTAATCTAGGGTATTGCTGTGTCTAAATAGAATGTAAAAATAATGTACTTATTGTACCATTTAAAAATAAAATATTATTTTAACTAAAGGTGATATGGAAAACTATTGAATTTCGCAACTTTGACCGACTGTAGTGTAAAAAAAATGTACCAAAATAGTATGGCAAGTGACGTCAAATTTTGACGCGTTTATTCCTCTTTTTAAAAAGGTATAATACTTACACATTAATTTGAAAAAAAAAATTTTGATAATATTTTTACTCAACAACCCAATTTTTACGAAGTGCCTACCTACTAACGGTAACTGTCGGACCCTTTCTTATCTTAGAAACTGTTATGTTACTACTATTATTTACTTCGGTTCCAAGAGTGAGCAAGAAGGAAATACACACAGGTAGATGGGTTCCCAGTAGAATAAAAGCAAAGAATGTTATTTTATTACAATAAATGTTCAAAATGTTGACCACCCGCGGCAATACAAGCTCTCACTCTCCTTAAAAAGGACCGCTTTATGTTTCGCGAGTAACTTTTTTGACGTATCACCTGCACTACTTGTGTTATCTTCTCACGAAGGTCAGCGATGTCATTAATGGGCTTCGCATAAACGAGCTCCTTCATAGTTCCCCAGAAAAAAAAATCCAGCGGATTTAAGTCAGGTGAGCGGGCTGGCCACGGGATTGTTCCTGATCGCCCAATCCACCTGTTCGGGTATTGCTCGTCCAAAAACTCTCTAACGGATACGCGAAAATGTGCTGGACAGCCGTCGTGTTGGAACCACATATCTGGTGGGGTCTCTTCTAGTAAGTTTGGCAAATCATTTTGAAGAAAATTTAAATATGATTCGCCAGTCAAATTCTCGGGCATCTCAAATGGACCAATAATATTCCCACAGAGAATACCGGTCCACATGTTCACTTTGAACCGGTACTGGGATCTATCTTCTCGCATCAAGTGCGGATTTTCCACATGCCACTCGTGCAAGTTGTGTAGGTTCATGTAGCCATCCTTCTTAAATGTTGATTCATCTGACCACAAAATTTTGTCGATAAAGTTTTCGTCTTCTCGATGTTTTTGCAGGATTGTTTCACAAAACGCGACTCGGCTCGGATAGTCTCGAGGTAAAAGACTTTGCACTCGCTGTACGTGGTACGGATGATATTCTTCTTTTTGGAGAATACTGTGTGCTGTGCTCTTCGGTATCCCCGTATCAGCTTCTATTCCTCGCACAGAGATGCTTGGATTTGCCGACACCGCCTCTAAAACTTCATCGCGTATGAAGTCATTTACGGGTCGTCCTTCACCAGCTACTTGATTGGGGAACCGCCCGTCACATAGTGATCTGTGCACATTAATGAAAACTCGATGGTCGGGATATCGCGTAGCCCTCGGATACCTTTCTCTGTAAAGTCTCGCTGCAGCTCGTCCATTACCTCTACATTCTCCATAAATGTAGTGCATATTTGCGTATTCTTACGGAGTGTAGGTCGCCATGGTAGCACACACAAAACACAAACTGTCCAAACACAGGCAAAGGTCGTCGTAAAGAGTTCGTTTCAAAGTCCAGAGCACAAAGAGTAATCGAGTCCAATAAACAAAGCTTTAAATCGTAGTACGTGATCAATGGTAACAATAAGAGAGAGGTGCGTAGTAACGGCAGGAGGCAGTGACGCGTACTGACCGTACTGTTATCCTAAATAGCACGATCCCAGATAGCGTCACTATCTATCTCACTCGCACCTCTAACCTTTTTCTCCCTCACTCTTACCTGAATAATGGGGTACCATAAAGAAGAACCAGCAAATCGCAAAGATAGTTTCTGTCTTGCTCCCTCCTGTTGTAATAACGAATCACTATGGTGAGATGCATGCACATACCGTCCCTTACGGTCTAACCTGTTTTTTGAGAGGCCTGTTGTTATTTTTATGAGCATACAATAGTAATTCTTTAGAGGTTAGATTCAATTCGTCGTAAATTTTTCTTTCTAAGAATTCTGTAAGACATCGTAAAAATTGGGTTGTTGAGTAAAAATATTATCAAAAATTTTTTTTTTCAAATTAATGTGTAAGTATTATACCTTTTTAAAAAGAGGAATAAACGCGTCAAAATTTGACGTCACTTGCCATACTATTTTGGTACATTTTTTTTACACTACAGTCGGTCAAAGTTGCGAAATTCAATAGTTTTCCATATCACCTTTAGTTAAAATAATATTTTATTTTAAAATGGTACAATAAGTACTTTATTTTTACATTCTATTTAGACACAGCAATACCCTAGATTACAAAACCTCCAAGAAATATCGAAATTATCAGCATTAGCAGTCACAGCATTCAAAAGTATGTCACAGGGTGCTCATTTCCCCTTTTTTTTTGAAATCAGTATAATTCTGTAAGTACATGGGGTGGATTTTTTAAAATATTTTTCTGAGTACTGTTAGAACTTGGGGCATCGTGGGAATCCAGTTGGACGCCAGGTTCTTGGACACCCTGTATAAGTAGGTTGTATACATTTATGTTTAATACCTCAACGGGTTACACAGAAAAACTAGTGTGTATTTATAAGCACCCACGTGTAAAGTAACTTAGTTAAGCCAGCTGCAAACAGAAACCGGTATAGTCGAGCAGCTGCCGCGATACGAGAGGTGACGCCAAGATGCTACACAGAGAAGAGCTAAAAGATAACAGTCACAGGGACCGCATCATAAAATATAAACTATTGAACTCCCCACTTTTCAATCTATTATACATTTAAGGCTTCTGCAGACAGGCGCGACGCGACTTTAATAGAAAATTTCTATTAAAACTTCATGGAAATTGACCTACTTGAGCCACGTATCGCCGCAAGTCTGGAGAGAGCCTTTAAAGAGACTCTGATTGACACATTAATCAACGCCGACCCTAAACCACTGAAGCTAAAAAGATGGTCTGTAGATTCCTTTGTGACGAATTCAAGATTCTTGCCTGTGGCAAACGTTTTTCGAAAAACAAAAAAAGGAGTTTCAAATATCTTCCATTTGTAAGGTCAAAATAAAGACAAAAAAAATTGATTTAATGATAACAACAAGTTGCTACGAATGTAGTGGTGGGGCTAACTGAATTTTTGGCAAACTTTCACATTTGCAATATAACATACACACAACGGAAGTATTTTTAGGGTTTCGTTGCCTAATGACAAAGTGCGAACCCTTATAATTTTGTATGTTTGTCTGTCAAAATGGTGCAGTGAAATTAAGAAAAAAATAATTATTTGCTCATTTAATAAGCGTGTGGGGCATATAGCGGGATCTCATAATTAATTTAAAAGATTATAATGCTTCTACGGTCTGTCCCAAAACTATCTGATGAAAATGTAAACAAATGGATCACAAAATTTTCCCTGGGATGATATTTTGTTGAGCCTCTTATAAATTGAGGGTTTGATTTATTTTATTTGGATACTTAAACCTGAAATCCCAATTCTAATTTTAAATCACTTTACAAGATGGTCTTCATTTAGACACTCAATTGTCTCTATAAACTCAATTATCGTTGATAATTTTTAATTTACAATTTAAGTAATAATGATATTCAAGCTATACTCAATTATTTGAAAAGGTAGTGAGATATAAAGTTGAAACCTTTTAAATACAGATGTATCTGTTACTGATCTGCTTTATTTAGTAAGTGTTTTTGTTAAAGAAACTCACCTGAACACGGTTTGTTTACTTTCATTAGATACAATGCCTAAACCTGTAACTTTCTTTTTATTTTAGAATGCTGGATTTGTACATTCACCAGGTTGACAATTAAGTAGTAGCTGTTATATATTTGAAGAGGGGAGGGGGAGACCTATGTCCAACAGTGGGCCTCATAATCATTATGATGAATGTGAACTTTCATAATATGCATAGGTACTGATTCAATACTATCTTATCAGTTTTAAATTAGAGCAGAGTCTGCAGTGATTTATTATGTTCATTCAAGTATTACAAATGAATAATATATTAATATGAAGTGAAAATTATTTTCAAATGGGTTAATTTTTTATTTGTATAACTGTGTTGTTATTGTTTTTATAATAGTACATCCGGTTAGACTGTAAGCTGACTGCAACATAGTTAGGAAAAGGCTAGGCAGATGATGATTTATGTAATAGTAGAGAGTTTAAATAGTAATATCCACAGATGTAGACATGATAGTTTATTAATAATGATTTTAATTTTAAAGTTTTGATGTCCAATAATTTAATTATCCTACTAATATTATAAACGCGAAAGTTTTGTATGTATGGATGTTTGTTCCTCTTTGACGCAAAAACTACTGACCTGATTTAGATGAAATTTAGCACACAGATAGTTTAAAACCTGGAATAACACATAGGGTACTTTTTATCCCGGTAGTACGTTCCCGCGGGATAATTTCCGACCTCCACGCGGGCGAAGCCGCTGGTAAAAGCTAGTTTCTAATACCAGTTCAATAGCTAGTAGATCGAGTCTTTCTGATTTCTATCAAGATCTGGATCTGTAATTTTCATGGAAGATTTATCTAACCGCAGAGTCCATTGTTTCTTGGCTAAATTAGCACAAAATATTTGAATACTAATTAATCAAATAACGACACGGATGTCAATTTACAAAGTAGGTATGTACAGATAATAATGTTTATAAGTTTTATAGGTTACTTATTATCAGCTGATTATTTTCACGCACTCACGCCAGACAAAATATTATTATTTGTTATCATTGTAATTATTTACATCAACATTGGTTTACCAAGTTCAAAAATTGCAATACTGTGAATGTATTAGTGCAGAATTTGGAACGTAAATACGAGGAAATGCCACCACCCACGATCGAAACAAATCAATACAATAGTTACGTGAAACAACCAAAACATAGTATTTTTCGCAATCAAGATCCTGTAAGGTTCGAGATTAAACATATTAATTATATTGAAGGCAAGTTAGAACAAAAGCGCGTCATGGAATTCGAGATTGAGATCATACACACATACCTTTCTCTTCCTTCCTTTGTACACCATAGCGAAGGCTCCGTGCCCTATAATGTCTTGTTTGGTGAATTCATATTCACCAACTTGGATGACTTCCATTTTCACAAGTTTTCCCTTGACCACGGACATGTTTCTTAGAGTTTTTATTTATTTACAGTCTCATACAATAAAAAGATCAATAACTTTTGGATATTGGATTTCGGAACTTGACTGAGCGCTACATTATGATCACAACTAGCTGCTAATCACTTCCATGCTTCCATTAAAAGTAATAATTTCACTTTGTATTACACTAACGTATCATCATTATTGTTAAACCAAAACACAACACACAACGAATGCAAAATGAGTAAAGTGATTTTATTTTGTGTTGTTTTGCGAAGTGGAAGACGGTGTTGCCCATTATGCGAATTTAAATACTACCACGAACAAGAAAGTTCTGTTTCACAGTTCCACGAAACAATTTTTATTGTGTTCAAGTTGTATATTTTATTTGTAGGTTTGCATAATTTTGGTGTTGAAAAATTGAATTATCTTGATCACAACCACAACATTATCAAAAAAAAAAAACATTGTTTATTTTCAGACTACACAGTCCATAGCAGATGTTCGTGACATACATCTTATAAACTATGTTAGTACAATTTAAATAACATTTTAAATAATAATAATTTCTTCCCTAACCTGCACCTGTCACATGCAGGTCAGTGAAGCGACGCATGATCGCCGAGTCCATCCTATCCGCTATCATTTTCAGGATGCCGTTACAGCTCCCCCTCATACTGTGCACGACAGACATGGTTTTTCTACGCATAATTGCATAGAAATCATCTATATGAGCATCTGCAAACATGCCTGAAGCACTACAGTACCGCGGAAGCCGCACCAGCGTCCTGAAAATGTTATTGTATTGGATGCGGAGTGCATTATAGGCTCGCTTTGTGAACTTGGCCCATAGACCACCCGTGTAGAAATTTTGACAGTAGGCTTTAAATAATGTTAATTTAACCTCTACTGTACACCGAGCGAATTTCTGAGCACATATTTCTACGGACCGATAATGCCCTCCGCTCTCTTTCTATATCATGATCATCTTTACATGTTTCTGTTACTGTGACCAAGGTACTTAAACTGAGCCACCTGTTTCAAGTGAACTCCATTCAGGCACAGAGCAGGAACACAATTTGGTTTTTTGTTTTTACCAACAAAAACCATAAACTCGCTCTTGAGTTCATTGTCGGGCACAATGCACGGTCGAGTACGGACGTGTTTGCGCTGCTCGATACGAATATTATATTCGCGTGTCGCGCGGCTTTAGCCGTTGCCCGGTTAACGTCGCTATGAGTTCACAACCGCTCATACCCAACGAGGTTTTGGCATTTATCAATCATGCCATCGATTATATGGACGAAGTCAGCATCTTGCAGATCTGCAAGTCCAATTTCAAGGAGGAGGAGATCAGTAGTGCCAAGCTGCTGCTGTTCCAATCGCTCGGCAAAGTCGAGCAGATGCAGTCCCGCCGAAGGGATGGTGGCCAGAAGTGTGTGCAAGACATCATCACAATGTTGAAGAGCACCGACCCGGACGAAGTTCCTGCTTTTGTGGCAAAGGAGCTACATAAGTTGCTCCCAGTCACGTTTGACCACGTCGATGTCACCAGGTTGCTGAAAGATATTACAACTCTCAAGGCAAGCCTGGCCGAGGTAAAGTCAACATTGGAGGTGTCGAATAACACCATTGGTGAACTACGTGCCGAAGTAGAGCTGTTACGCAACTCTGTTAAGGTAAATAGGTCGCCTGTTGCCTCCAACGTGGGCATACGTCGCGGAGCAAGTAACGCTAGCATCGGCAGTTTCGAGTCGGCGAGCTCCACTGCGTCACCCGCTGCTGATAATGCGCGCGTTGCAACTTGCGCCGCCGCCGTCGCTGACTCGACACCGGTCGAGGTAGTGACTCTTGTAGGTACGTCGACCCCTAAACGTGCCTACGCTACTATCGTCGTCACGCACAAACCTGTGTCGCAGACCAGGAAGGGGGATGAGAAGAGCTGCTGTGAACCTGACAACAGGGATTCGAAACAGTTAGGCCCGGCTTCAGGCATGTGTGACAAGGGTCAAGGATGGCTCGTGAAGGTGGAGAGGAAGAAGAGGAGGAAGCCTCCTAGTCGGAACCAGTGCGGGACCGCGCTTGCAGGACCCAATATGCTGCTGCGTCCAGCTACACCGACGACGCAGCTCTATGTGTCCCGTCTACATTACACCACGAAGGTTGAGGAGATCGTGGAGTATGTACGTGTGAAGACCAACTGGACCTTGAGGGTCGAGAAGTTGGAACCGCGCCACAACACGAACTTCAAGTCTTTCGTGGTGCGAGTTCCAACACTTCAAATCGAGACCTTCCTCAGGGAACAGTTTTGGCCGAAGGGTGTCGTGTATCGGCGATTCCGCGGAAGGCTACGCGACACCACGTAGCGCAACACGACGCCGTCACTTCGTGTGCAATAGTTTTTATGTTTTGTATTTGTATGTGTGTTAGTCTGTAAGGTATTTATGATATGGGTCTTGGTAGCCCGAAATAAATTGATTTGATTTGATAGGTCTCACAGGCTATTAACAATTTCCTTAGTTATATGGTATAAGTACAGCAAAATATCGCATACAGCGCCGTGTGAACTGTGAACGGCCGCTCACCAAACCATGATTATTTCCATTCCACTTCAATTTGGAAATAGTGTGCGTGGTAAAGCTCAGTATCGATTAAAGCCAACCTGTAGCAAATTATTTTTTTCGTTCCTGACTCACACATTTTTGCACTTCGGATAGGTTTTCTTTTGACATAAATGGAAAAGACGTACAGAAATGGAAAACCTGAAAAATTTGGACTTAAAAAAAATTTAGAATTAAAATAATCTTTGCACATCATTATATGACTTGTTTTTTGCGCGAGGGCTATGGCATTTGCTTCACCTTCTAGTTCTACATGGCTAATTTGGCCCTGCATTACTATACACATATTCGATAACCTGATTTGCCATGTCCCCGAAAACGTTGGGTTCAGAATTGTGTCTAGAGGACATCTTCAATAGCATTGATTAATGTTTGATTATGTACGGAAGTGCATCAAATGGTTCTCAATACTTGTCGAAACCTGAACCGAACGTGTAAAAACCCCTTTACAGAAATGTTGCCAGATTATAAATTGAAATTCTACCGAAATGTGGGGATTCATTTAGTAACCTGACATTATCTGTGACTGAAATAAATTGCATGTGTACGATTTAGACCACCCACATTGCTATGTGCGAGGATCACAACGTACTACGCTACTTTTGTAAATTCCGTACAATTTTTGGGTAAAAAATGTGCGACGCAAAAATAATCGTCTATAAGATTAGCTGTCCGCTAAATGCTGTGTGACAGTACTTAAAATTGAACATGGCGCCCTCTAGAGGTCCTAGTTATTAACTAAAAAAATAATTTCAAAGAGGATGATGTTACGTTTCAAATTAAAGGACATAATTAACACATTTTAAATATACCTACACATTGTTTCAGAACCTATAAACATGAAAGGTTAAGTTCAAAACCTAAAATTAGACTAATAAATCACATTTGAAAGTATGAAAATAGATAATATTCTCATCTGAAAGTGTAGTTGTATGCCACTTACCATATCAAAACAATTTATTCACTCAGTTAAAGGTAGTAATCATAATACATTTATAAGCTTTATGGTAAAGTGATATTTATTATTATCATTCTTAATTTTTAAAGTATTCTTTTTCAGTAGTCAGTTTTAGTTTTCGAACTTACATTTTTTCTATATAATTATTTCAATTTTAATTTAATTATTTTAATTTAGTTAACATAATAATTATATTAAGAGGTAGGTATTCAGGCCATCTACCTTTTAATCAGAAGAATTTCTTACTATCAGTAGAAAATGATGAAATACAAATTACAACAATCATTCCACATCTTTATTCAAATTATGAAGCTCATAAAATAAATAAGAAAATTTTGATAATGCTTTATTTCTTAACGTTTTTAGATTGACAAAAGTTAGTAACAGAAGTAGTAATAATGTAATCAATTTATTGTAGAGGTTTAATATTATACCTGTTTAATATAATATTTGAAACTGAGAAATGGTTTTGATTTCAAAATTTAAATTGATAATTTTACAAATATGTGGATAAGAAATAAAGCAATATCATTATTAATATCAATTCACTAAAGTTGTGACTATCTTTTTTGATCTCCCAAGTCTTCAATACTATCTTCATCAATCTGGAAAAAAGAAAGTCAGATAAAAGTTACATGCTTTAGATAAATAAAATATTTTTAAGTGTATTATGAAGTTATTTTTTAAGATAACAAGTTGAATACATGATGTTTACTTATTAAATAAAAATTATGTGATGATGGTTAATTTATTTAAGGGCACGAGTTTCATTCTTCTATAAGCAGAATTTAAAAAATACACTATAATAATGTTCCATTATATACCTCTGGCCATTTTTCTGGAATAATATCAAAAAGATCATCTTTCACATCTCCCTGAATTACAATCTCATCGTCGCCAGTAACTGAAGAGCCGCAAGCAAACTTCGTACCAAAGAATTTTGCCGCCACCTTTAAATCAATATCTGAAATAATAAAAAATATAAGGAGTAATTATTGCCCATAACAAATTCAACCATATGAAATTGTTACCGCTTGCCTTGTGTTCAGATGGAAGTTATCATTCTTTCTTCACATTCTAACGAAAAAAGGGTAAGATAGGTTGCATATGTACAAAAAACTCAAAGTAGGGTTACATAAAATTAAGAATTTGAAAATGTTAAAATACCATTAAATTACAAATACATACCGAAAGTACTCAGTCCAGACACCACTGTGACAGATTTCTTCTTGCCCCGAGGAGCCCTAGACACTTGCACTAGCTTGGGAACATCTTCCTTTTTCTTTGACTTCAACATACCCTTGCCACCACGCTTCTGGCGCTTCTTTTCTTCTTCACCTCCTGCATTTTCTTCTTCGTCTGGAATGAGTTATAAAATAAGTGGTAAATCAGATATATTTTTTTACATAGTATTAGTCTCTTACCACATTCTATTTTCCGATTTGTCTGTTTCGATAAATCCGTAAATAATGTAAGCAATAGTTTCTTTTAAAGTCTAATTGTTTAATAAATACAAAAAATCAACGAATTACATGGATACACTTAACCTAGCTATGTCAAGATTCTCCAAAAAGAACTCACCGATTTTCACTTTTTCAAATTCTGTTGGTAAGTTTTTTTCAAGCCATTGCTTGCATTTATCGTATTCTGGGTAGTATTCACAATATTCAATTGGCATAGAACAATTACCACAGTACTGAACCTTTAGTGGATAGGTTACACCTTGTCGGGGACCCATAGAAAGGTCTCTCTCACCCATGTTGAATTCCTATTTGATTACAAAAAAATATTATCGCATACTCTATTCTAATGGACTTTACACTTATTAAAATTCGTATATAAATTATAAACGTTTAATTTTTCACCCGCAGCAGTCAATTCATAAAATCACTATTGGTTCATAATTTGACAATTTTGACAACTCGAAAATTTGACACAGACACAAGGGAGACAAATCTCAAAAATGTTTGCGAACTTTGATAACCAGTCTTTTCATACCAATGGCAACTAGTCCTCTTAAGAACTTCGATACCTAACCAGACTTTTCATACAGAGAATGTCTCTCTGTCATAAATTTTTTTTTATTTGCCCAGCATAGCTATTCACCACCATTCAAAATGCTTCCTAGTCTACCTTTTTTTATCTAGTGGAAATCCTTATGGAAGTCCGGGGTGGATGGAGGGGTCCGTGAGACTCTTATTGACTAAAACCACTCGGTATTCTGCTGCTACCTTTGAGTGTACGACTAAACGCCGATAGACTAAACACCGACAAGGCTTTACTTCGACGGGACTCTTCAACGACAGATCTCATCAACATAATCTAGTCGTTACTGGTTCCTAGGAGGTCACAGTTTTAACCTAACCATAAAAAACCTACTTTATCGGCTTGTGTCACTGATGAGCCCTGTCGGCGAAGAGTCCTGTTGGCGAAGTGTCCTATCGAAATAAAGTCTTGTCTCTGTCGGCGTAGTACCTGTCGGCGTTAAGTCGTACACTGGTTACCTTTAGCCAGGGTGAAAGCAAGAAAAGTATTTATTGTGAGGGTGCTGGAGTGCTTGCTCCCCCGGCCAGGTGTAGGCGTATGAATTCATGCGGTCCTCATCACCCTCAGCGACCACTTATAGCCTCAATTCCTCCTGGGAAAGGCGCGCCGTTGCCGTCTCGGGCCTTTCACTGTTCAGGGAACAAACTCACCAAGTCTGTTGCCTGCAGCCCTCACCCTAAAGAGGCCGGAGATCGATCCGTGTCCTCCGGCACCTGGTGACTTTGTTAAGATAAACCTCCCGCTTCGGTACACCTGCTCAACCATTCGGGTAACAAAGCTAGATGATTATTTGTATATTGTAGTTTTAGTAAAAATCATCAAAAAATTGGAACAATGACTTTCAATATCTACGCAACCAGAAGTAAAGAAAACAAATCATAATAATTTTCTAATTTTTATAAAAAATTCGTTATGGGGATTTTACACCCGTTTTATGATTGAAAATGATCATCTAAGACCCTCGATATTACATCCAACAAATTCAAATCACATAAATTAGATAAATACAGTTTTATGTGCGTCGGTCTGTTTAAAAGGATTGCCGCGGCAAAATATGTTATAATGAAAGCACTCATCCGTACAGTTTTCAATGTATGCTCCTACGCGTATTTCCATTCTGTACAAGGCCAAAACGCAACCATAGGAATCTGCTCGCGTATATTTTGTAATGCATTTTTTAAACTTGTGATTACAATGTATACACGAATTTTGCGTACTACTTGTATATAGTTTGTAACGTAGACGCGCACGTGCATCTTTCCAATTTATACAAGGCCAGAATGCCACCATAGGAATTTGGTAGGACTTCTGATTGCCGGGCTTCGATTTAAGGGGTGTTACGGGAGGAGGGGGGAGGTGTACAGCCTCTGCTGTGAAGAAAAAGTTTCGACCCCCCCCCCCCATTTTTGAGAAATTTGTTTGTTAATATTCTAAACTAACTTTAGAATTTTCGTGTATCGATATCGATTTAAAGGCCGGAAGAGGTGTGGGGTTGACGAATAAAATGAAAGGGAAGTAGCAACGCTCGACAAGACACTTCGCTGACAGGACTCGTCAACAGAATCAAGGCGTTTCCATAGGAGGTCACAGTTTTAGCTTAACCTAACCTCCCTAAACCATGTCGTTTCTGGCACTCGCCGGCCGCTACCGCGGCACCGCTCGCTTCGCTCGCTCGGCTCGTGCGTAGGAGGTCGCAGTTTTAACCTAACCTAACCTAAACTCCCCAAACCATGTCGTTTCTGACACTCGCCGGCCGCTCGTCTATACCTACAGGTTTAGTTTGCATGCGGAGTAGCACTGTATAGTATGTAACAATTTAGTTACTTTGGCCACTACAAAGTATACACGAGTATTTGCGTACTACTCTTGTATAGATTGGAAGACCTTGATTAAAAAGTGATTTCCAATCTATACGCGACTAGTTTCACACCCTTGCGTTCTAGCCTTGTACAGATTGGAAATACGCTGCTCCTACTATTTGCCATCATTCCCAGGGAAGGTTCAGGCTATCAGAAGGTATGTACTTAATTATGTGCAAAGGTGGTATTTTTTTAACCGAGTGAAATCGGGGTGGTGTACATACAATAAAAGATAGAGGTAGGTAAAGTATCAATTTACTGTTTAATTTCAATAATATCGATACAAAATTCATATTATATTACATTAAACACTTTGGTATGCCTAGACATGAGTGACAGTACTGTTTCGTGGTTCTAGCTGGTTGTTATAGGTACTTAAATGTTAATTAGTACAAAGTTTTCAACTAATGAATAATGTTACAAAAACTAATAAGTGTTGAGTGTCGTGATTTTTGTTGCATTTAATTTTCACATTTATGTATGTGTGCAGCATACGTGTATGTTACAGAATTTATTAAGTAGGTAGGTACTAACATTTTTCAAATGATTGTGGGCCTGTAGATTTAATTAAGAAACAATACATATATTAACATTTTTAGACTTTGTAATCTTTTAGCCTTTTTACTGGTTAGGTACACAATTTAATATTGGAAATAGTGTGATATGATTTAGTCTCATTTAAGAGCTCTTTCGTAAGGATTCCGGATAACACTTTAGGGTATAAATAAATAAATGGTATAACAACTGTACAAAACATAGAACGAGTTGATTTTAAGACTAATAACATGCCTACTTAATCTATGTGTAATCTTATGCAAGAATAAAAATATAACTACCTACTTCTGAACATAGGTTACATAAGACATTATGATTTTGTCTAAGGTGTACCTAATAAATGATAGATAGAAAGATACATAGTTCGACCGACGATCGAGTTGAAATAAAAACTCTCAAAGATGGCGCGAACTGGCCTCGTGCGTTCCGGAAGTAGCATCGCGATAGACATTGCGCGTTCCAATTTAGTGCACATCAATATTAGACATGGCATGGCACATCGGACGCAACCGCTGTTTCCTCTTCGCACCACGACCGGCCTCGGGTAGCGGCTCGCAGCGGATTTGGAGCGAGGAACTCCATAAAATCTTCATTGCATATATTACTTTCGTGTCGTGTACAGTAGGCCGCACGTTAGTGATAACATATTGACCTTGAGTTGGCCTAGCGTAGTACGGAGTTTCAATTGTTTGTTTTTGTTAACACAGATGTGCGGCCTACTGTACTTCGCTCCACAGCCATCAAATTTATAGCCATTTACATTCCTAGTGAACAACTACCCTAATGAAATAAGTCAAGTTTTCTTTGAAAGTATGTGTAAAATTATGCCACAATATATTTAACTATTATATTTATAAAAAATCTAAATTCATTTGAATTTTCTAAAGAGGTTCTCATTTTATTATATCTATGTGAGTAGGTAATTTTTAATGCTACGCTACCTACTTATTATTGCAGTCTATTTTTATACATCTATAATACTGTCATGTTTTTTATCGGAAGCTTTGAGTTTTTCTTGCATTTGAGTCAACATGTCTTGCATACGTCGGATCTGGAAAAAAAAAGAAATATTTTTTTTTTTTAGTATAGGCTTTTCTGTATAGGTAGGCACTAGGCCACCTGTTCTTGTCTAGGCAGATAAACGCGGGTTTCTTTAAGGAATGATAATTTAGTTAGTTTCTAATAAATACGAGACACACACTAAAATGTAAATTTAAATTCCGAGCTTATAAAGTGTACCATGCACTGCACCCTGACAATACTGCCCGGGGTGGCAGCGCGGTTATAGTCAAAGAAAATCTCCGCCATCATGAAGAAGTTAAATAGGTATGTCATGAAATTCAAGCTGTGGCGATGTGTATTCAATCTAAACTGTATCCATTCACCGTAGCGGCCATTTACTCACCTCCGAGATACAATATAAAAAAGATCATTATGCGAGATTCTTACAGCAACTCGGACAAAGATTCATTTTAGGTGATTTCAACGCTAAAAATACGTAGCGGGGGTCAAGACACCACGACAAAAGGAAGGGAACTAATGAGTGCTACGAAAGAGCTAAAGTGTGAAGCTATTTCTACCGGAAAACCAACTTATTGGCCAAGCGATCCACGCAAAATTCCAGATCTAATAGACTTTTTTGTAACTAAAAATATTTCTAGTAATTATTTGGGCATCGATGAATATTTTGACATGAATTCGAACCATTCACCAATAATTTTATCGGAATGGTGTCGGATCCTACACACAGAGAACAATCCTACGCTTGTAAATACTAACGCAGACTGGGAGAGTTTCAGAATAGATTTGGATAATTCAATATAATTAAGGGTTCCATTGAAAACTCCAGAACAGCTGGAATTGGAACTGAGTAATTTTACAACTAGTATACGGAAAGCTGCCTGAAGAAATACACCGGAAAAAACACACCGGGTCAAAGCAACCGCCTACCCTGCAAGAATTAGGTGTCTTATAACCGAAAAGCGCAAACAAAGAAACAGGTGCATCAGACTAGATGTCCACAAGATAAAAGACTGTTGAACAACCTCACTACGCTTAGTGAGGTTGTTCAACAGTCTTTTATCTTGTGGTTCTTCCTTACGAAAGAAATTCAACACCAAAATGACTCCTTAACAAACAGCTACCTTAGCCAATTAACGAGTGACACTAAAACCGGCTACTTGCTTTGGAAAGCTACGAAGCACGTAAAACGACCGATCGTGCAAATTCCTCCTATCAAGAAAGTAAATGGAAAATGGGCAGTGACCGACGAACAAAAAGCCCTAAGATTCGCTGAGCATTTAGAGCAAATATTCCAACCAAATGAAGGCCAGACTGATGAGATGATAATTCAGGGAGTACAAATTATTACAGACATTAAGTTAGTTCCCCCAAAAGAAGTATCTAAAGAAATTAAGTGTAATTTTAATCGAAGAAAATTCTCTGGTTACGACCGTAATTACAGGAGAAATTTTACAGAACCTCCCACGTAAAGCTATAGTTAAGCTTACCACGCTCATTAATGCTGTTTTTCGGATGAAACACGTTCCTGACATGTGGAAAGTAGCTGAGGTCATCATGATAGCCAAGCCACCTCATGAAACCACATCTGGTCTGTAACCAATCTCATTGTTACCAGTGTTGTTAAAAGTATCTGAGAAACTTTTTCTCAAGAGATTGAAGCCTCTTATTGAAGCTGCAAATGTAATACCCGATTACCAGTTCGGATTTCGAGAACAACACTCTACGCTCGACCAAGTACACAGAATCACTAATATTATTGAAAGGACACTAGAGGAGAAGAAGGTGTGCTCCACGGTTTTGCATGATGTTGCACAGGCGTTCGATAAAGTGTGTCACGAAGGCCTCATTTATAAGTTAAGAACAATGCTGCCTCCACAGTTTTCAGATATCATTGAGTCCTATATATCAAACAGATTGTATAGAATAAGACAAGGAAATGCCTACTCAAACCTTAGGCAAATAAAAGCTGGCGTACCACAAGGAAGTGTACTAGGCCCGGTCCTGTATCTACTATACACCTGTGATATTCCTGAGCTAGAAAATGGGGTAATTGCAACCTTTGCTTTTTTTAAAACTTTGAAAAACTTTTTTGTCAAAAATACCACGAGGACGAAGTCGCGGGTAATTACCAATGTAACCTGGATTCATGCATTCTTAATACATTAACCGCGGTAGTACGTCCTCTTGCGATAAGCCGCGGGAAAAAGGTAGTTAAAAATAAATTACACCCAGACACAGATTGAGATTGTGCTCATCACACAAAGATTTGTCCAGGGTGGGAATCGAACCCACAACCTCAGTCTTAGCAGTCAGGGTCACTAACCACTAGACTAACAGGCCAAACCAGGCTAATGGCAGACTTATAGTGATTTTTTTAAGGTAGGCACTGCTTATATATCTATACTAGCTTCTGCCCGCGACTTCGTCCGCGTTAAATTTCTTGTTTCCCCGACCCTTCCCGTCGCGTCGAATCACCTACCCGTGCGATTTTCCCCGTTTTGCAACATTTTTCATTACTGCTCCCCTCTTCTTGGTTGTAGCGTGATGTTATATAGCTTATAGCCTTCCTCAATAAATAGGCTACCCAACACAAAAATAATTTTTCAATTCGGACCATTAGTTCCTGAGATTAGCGCGTTCAATCAAACAAACAAACAAACTCTTCAGCTTTATAATATTAGTATAGATTACAATGCACGCCACTGGTAATATTTAAATGCTCCATGAGCATAGTCAAACCACACCCTAATTGTGTAACACACTATCAAGTATAATCTAAATCATTTTGAAGGACATTGCTAAAACATTGCTAAGTATGAATGTTGGTCATTGTTTTCTGCTCAACAATGTAAATATCGGAATGAATGTTGATGAACTGTCAAAACAAAAGTAATTCCTACTGTTCCTGTGTTACGCTATTACCCTGCTGGTTGTTTTGATCACTTACGGTTACAGTCGAATCGGGTTTAGCAAACGTATGAAACACGTTTTGAATTTATAACTACCTACATAGTTTAAACGAGGTTGGCCTCGGCACTCTGTAGGTACACAGTTTCTATCCCCATTGTTGTGATTGATGTAAATAGGACTGTCAATTCGGTAGGACTCTTTAAAATAGCGTCATTCATTATGTAAAGGAGCATTATTAATATGCACGTATGGAAAGGACATTCGTCAATCGGATACAATAAAAAGTACGTTACCTCTTCGTCTTTCTGCAGCAACAGGCGGTCGGTGTCCGTGATAACTACGTCGTTGTTGTTCCCCATCGAGTCTCTCTTCAGTTTTCTGTAAACATTAGTATAAAATATGTAAAAAGCTCAAGCAGATGCATTTTAGTGAACGTGAATTGGAACCTCAAAAATATGCTTTAAACCTCTTTTTTGACCAACTATTTATTGTGAAAACTTCGCAAAAAAATCCTAGGCTGCAGAGTATGGCCTTGTTTTTAATACACTTAATTAAATTTTTCTATTTCTAGCTGGAACTAGTATGTTCGAAGCACAATAATTGACCTCATCTTCTAATCAATTCCATTGAACTAAATATAGCTTATATCACGACATCTTTAATTCTTTCTACTGCACTAATTTAACGATAGAAATAGCTCGCGGGTTCAGGACCCGAGTCATGGTATATTGAGGTGAACCCTCTTTTATTTAGCACGGGCAATTTAGCTTAGTTAGTGAG
The DNA here is from genome assembly GCA_947507805.1 of Aporophyla nigra. Classification (NCBI taxonomy): domain Eukaryota; kingdom Metazoa; phylum Arthropoda; class Insecta; order Lepidoptera; family Noctuidae; genus Aporophyla; species Aporophyla nigra. Next base: position 9,238,635 of record OX382305.1, read on the forward strand.
GTCAACGTGACCGTTACTATAAGTATTGTAGGCGGTTTGGGCTCTCAGTTCTCCCTAATTTATGATGAAATTGAATAGGAAACGGTCTTGTGACACTTAAGAACTTTGTTGTAAAAAGAAATACTGTCCGAGAAGTATTAGCTGGACTGGGTTCCTTATCTTCCGTAGTTGCAGAGGAAAATAAGAAGTCATCGTCAAACTCTGGACAAATAGTTCAATTATACCTAATGGCGATGATGGTAATGATTAAAAGAGAAAAAAAAGGAAATATTTACAAACCCTCTCTCCCGCATGGCGTGTTGCGATATCTGCGAGATGCATTGCGCGCGGAAGTTCTCATAATGCACATCCTGCGTCACGTCCTTCAGGTCCTGCATGTGCGTCGAGATTAGCATCGTTCGCAGCTTCGTGAAGTCCGAGTGCCGGGGGTTCTCGACTGTCAATGTCACAACTATTTATTGGAATGTTTTCAGACTACATACTCAGATCATTTGATTGAGATCAGAGTTAATCAACAAGATTACCACCATTGGAAATCCTTCAAGCTGTGGTTCTTTATACATGAGGTACAATGGGTGCGTACTACTGGTAATTAATAAAAAGTGAAACGTTAAGTATTCACGCATCAACCTCATGGATTTACTACGGCGTGCTACAGGGAAGCATCTTGAGTCCAACTTTATTTTTTCCCATAAAAGCAACATATATACTCTATTATATTCTGTGATTAAACTACAGGTCACTGCTAAATTAACTAGTCATGTCATGAATGTTACAATAGTTCAAGGGTAACTGTGAAACGATGAGATTAATGATGTTTATTTGTTGCTTGCTGCATCATTCTCAAACATATTATTGTCCCCGACCGATGAACAATCTGTTGTTGTGTTAACCCGTAGATTGTTCACTAGATCGCGATCGTCGATGTAGATGCGATTTATTATTTGGTTCTTGTTTTTGAATGCAGTTAGTGTTTACTAATTGCCGACATTAAATACCAATGTCATTGTTTAATGACAAAGACTATGTCGCGAGATTTGTGGGTCATGTCATCATTCACGAAGTGTTTATAGGATTGGAAACATAATAATCTAATAACGCACTTGGTTTGTCTACATAACCAGCCTTTTACCGTTCCCACTGCTGGGACACACACAGGCCTCCTCTTGGTGAGAGGGAGTGGACTGTAATCTGACTGACTGGCCTGTTAGTCTAGTGGTTAGTGACCCTGATTGCTAAGACTGAGGTCGTGGGTTCGATTCCCACCCAGAACAAATCTTTGTGTGATGAGCTCATTCATTTGTTCTGTGTCTGGGTGTAATTTATCTATAATATGTATGTATTTAGAAATATATAAGTATGTTTATCAGTTGTCTGGTTACCATAGTACAGGCTCTGCCTAGTTTGGGATCAGATAATGTTGTGTTGGTTTTCCTAAGATATTAAAAAAAAAAAAAAAAAAAAAAAATCTACCACGCGGGCCCTGTACGGATTGGTAGATGTAACATGTCTTCAAATTTTTGTTTCTAGGACATGCCGGTTTCCTCACGATGTTTTCCTTCACCGTTTTGAGAGCAGTGGTGATGACAAACACAAAGTAAAGCGCCTGCCAGGATTTGAACCCGCAACCAACAACTCGTCAATTGGAGCCGATACCATCGGGCTACCACTGCTAGGGGGTTTCGGCTTCTTGGTTAGCATGAGTGAGTGCATGTGTCGTACACACGGATCGTACCTATACCTGTAGAATTCTGAACCCCCGATTAAAAACCAGAACGCGTCTATCGACAGGTAAAAAGATTGGAGAACGAAGGTTACATAATTTTCGATTTTGTTTATTTTATAAAGATTTGATGGTTTTTCTATAATTTATGCGGGTCAAGCATTTTAAGAAATATTTTACTTTAATTGACGGAAGAGGAAAGGCAAGGTACCAAACTTACCATCGACAATTCCCCAAGGATACTGGCGTCCGCGCACTCGCTTGCCTCCCACCTCTAATACTACATCTGAAGCGACCACAGCGAAGGGAGCCGCCGCTTTCAACTCACGGTCTTGTTGTTTGAACTCCTCATCCTCGTCGCTATCGCATTCAGGGAACTGGTAAACCTGATAAAGAATTCACAGAATTTAATGTTACAGTTTAGTTACGAATAAAAAGTACCGTCAAGACATTCTACGAATAAATTGTTCTTACTTGTATTTGATGTTCTTCCAAGTCGGTAAGTATGTGCGCCTTGAGCCGCTTCACCTCGGCTGCTGTGAGAGAGTCCGCTTTCGCTATCACTACGACGATGTTTACTTTACGGTGCAATCGTCTCATCATTTCCAAGTCCACGTGACGTAAGCTACAATGAGCCGTTGTATTAACCATCTTAATTTGTCGAGCTACAGTTATGTAGCCTTTGCATACATCACAACAATTACAAGTCTCATAAAAATTGAGATGGTGTTCGTATACCAATATATACTGTAACGAATTATTCTGAACATTCTCCTGTTGATCCCTCTGCCTAAGTAAATGTAGAGCAAGTTCAAAGTTCAATATGATTCAGATCGCTACAAAAAATAACTTCATTTGGTCGGGGATAGTGAGAATACGTTGCTCCTTAGTCAAGGGTGTAGGTATCCCATTTTTAATTCATGAGAAAAACAAGCACTGGCAACAGCTGAGACTTTTCAATTTACTAATAACGAATTTGTTACATACCAATCAATGGACGCTTTAATAGAAAGTGTCAGACGTCAGTAAATCAAAATTCATTCAATGGATTCTTTAACGACCATGACTGGATGGCAATGTAGGTATGTTGAGAAATATCTTGGAGGGGAAATGGCTGGCATTATCATCATAAGAGTTCTAATAGCCATACTCCATCGAGTTGTTATTGATCTGTTTATTGCTAGCTATCAAATAAAGTGAAGTTACTGCTGTTTATGATGCGCTAAATAGATCATACCAGTTGCTGACGATGGGAAATTATTAGGTATGGAATTAATATTAAAATTCCAATGATGGACATTACCATAGGATTTTTGATGCATATTGTTGGATAGTTGATTAATTATCCTGCGATAAGCACATATTCGTTTCGTACTGTGTTGAACACATTAATTATTTAAAAACCTAATACACACGTTATTTGACTGCCTGTTATCGGTGCCCGATTAGATATTCTGAAAATAACTGTATGAATATTGAGGTGTTCGTAAGGTACAAGTTTAGTGTTTCGGCAGGCAGTTCATGCAGCAGGTACCTAACCACATACTATACATATTGTAATAATATAAGAGCTCGTTATTCAAAAACCTCAGATATTTATTTGAAGTTCTTGCTCGACTACCTATAACATTAACAGCACGTGTTCTTCCGCATCGGTGCTCCTATCTATACGGCCCTGACCATAATTGACCTAATAAAAATAATACTCTCCTCCGGACACGTACAGACGTCGACTGCACATGGGAGATAGTATATATGAGATTGAATCTATTTATGTAGTGGAATGGGGTCAATGCGTGTTTTCTCCATAGACAGAAAGTCTTGGCCGAGGAGGAGACCCGCGGCAAATTGGTCAATTTCAAATTATTCGCCTCATTACACACGATGTTTGTACCTACTCTATAATTTTCAAGTACTTTTGTGGAGGGACTTGTTTAACAACACAATAGCTCCTAAGACAACACAAGCACAAAAGAACAAAAGAGAAAGTTATCTAAGAGTGGGTAAAATGTCGTGTATTGTAATATAAAATGTGTTACCTATGAGCCCAGGGCGGAACGAAATAGAGACAGCAATGCACTCGATTGTCTTGCATGTGACGCCGATTTAATCCACTTTCATCTGTGAAATATTGTCTGAACTGTTCATCGATGTATGCAGAACAAACCCTCCATGAGTCTTCGCAGTTAATAGCATCTCCAAACCCGGGTGTGTCTACTATTGTCAACCTCAACTTTACCCCCCGTTCTTCGATTTCCATTGTTTTCTTTTCAACAGTTGTTGTTTTTTCTATTCTGTCTGCAATGTGAACAATAAACATTGAGGCATTGCCATTTGTATTTGAAGTCAAATAGCATTATTTCTTGCTGCCAACAATCTCTTCAAATCTTACCTTGTGCGTCAGGTATTTTTCTGTTTCTGTAAAGGTCTCCTAAGAATAAGCTGTTGATGAGTGTCGACTTGCCCAGCCCTGATTCACCGACTACCATAAGTGTGAAATCGAAACCTCTCTTCACCGACTTGCGGTGCACTTGCTCGGGCAGCGTCGCGAAGCCGATGTAGTCACGCTCACCACGCTCACGTTCTGTCAACCAAATTAAATGCTCTATGTTATTCATGGTTTTAGAAACATCAATTTCGTTTAATCCACAATGTTAGTTGTTTACGAATGACGGTATTGAATTAGTGGTGGATTCTTTTATTAGATCGTGCCGGCATAATTTTGTAATACTGTCGGAAATCCTGATTTATTACTTATTTTCTACAATATCAACATTACACGGTACACCGGTCAATCAAAGTAAGAACTTGGTTCAGCTTTTAGGATTCATTCAGACTGAAATGAAAAATGGAACATAAGTACATATAAATAAGCATGATAAAAATTATAGCTGCTTGTGGTCGTACTTAGTATTTCCTGAAAAAAATACCAAAAAATTGGTGCAGTACAGTTATTACAGCATGATAGTAACGTGAAATACTGTTCAGTATAGTTTGGTTCGGAACCCTAATTGTGCGAATCCGACTCGCTCTTGGCTAGTTTTTAGGGTTCCGTTGCCAAATGGCAAAAAACGGAACCCTTATAGATTCGCCATGTCTGTCTGTCTGTCTGTCTGTCCGAGTATGTCACAGCCACTTTTCTCCGAAACTATAAGAGCTGTGCTATTGAAACTTGGTAAGTGGATGTATTCAGTGAACCGCATTAAGATTTACACACAAAAATAGAAAAAAAGCAATAATATTTGGGGTTCCCCATACATAGAATTGAAACTCAAAAATTTTTTTTTCATCAAACCCATACGTGTGGGGTATTTATGGATAGGTCTTCAAAAATGATATTGAGGTTTCTAATATCATTTTTTTTTAAAACAATAATATTTGGGGTTCCCCATACATAGAACTGAAACACAAAAAAAAAAATTTAATCAAACCCTTACGTGTGGGGTATCTATGGATAGGTCTTTAAAAATGAAATTGAGGTTTCTAATATCATTTTTTTCTAAACTGAATAGTTTGCGCGAGAGACACTTCCAAAGTGGTAAAATGTGTGTCCCCCCCCCCGTAACTTCTAAAATAAGGGAATGATAAAACTAAAAAAAATATATGATGTACATTACCATGAAAACTACCAACGAAAATTGGTTTGAACGAGATCTAGTAAGTAGTTTTTTTTTAATACGTCATAAATCGTAAACCACAATTTACCTTTCATTCAGTCAACTCAAATATAAAAATTTATAAAAAAAACATTTAATTTCATAAACGATGATGACGAATGATGATGATGATGACCTGCAGGTTTTTACGGAACCCTCGGTGCGCGAGTCCGACTCGCACTTGGCCGGTTTTTTTCATTCATGAGTTATGCAGTAATCGATACGATACCGACATACATTCGTTTACGTTTATGAAAAACTATGTATTTAGTAAACAACGTTTCCTTTACACTTTTCGTCGATATATTGATTAGTGATCATTTAATTGATGCAAAATTCTCAGGTTCTTATCATAAAAATATTTTTCCCAATCTGTCATAATCAATCAGTCCCTAACATGAGTTTTCAAGGGTCCTGGGTCTAAGCGGGAAGAACATGTGAATGGCTGACAAGCTTGTCACATTAAGTTATCTGATTAACATTAATTCGTTCACAACAGAAGGCCGTTTATTATTCTCGTTGTGTGCCTACGAGTAAAGTGAGTCTGTTTAGCCTATAGGAAGCAGGGCATTGCAACGCGCGCGCAGCGGAGTGGAACATGACTGGTTCCCTCGGAGCCTGGCCGTGGGCCGCCGCGCGCCGTCCAGGGACGAGGCGCGTGCCACCCGATATTGAGGACAATAATAAGGACAGCTAGCGGAAGCGCCAAACGTGCCACTCAGCTACAATGCGCATACACAAACTCTTGTTCTTATCTATTGTGAGGAGGAACTAAAGGCACCGACATGAACTACCTAGTTATCAATTTTGTTCTTATTTTAAATCCCAGGAATATAATCTTACTGACTATTGAGAACATTACTTGCAGTATGTTTTACATTAGGTTAATGTTTTATTCCTAGTAAACCGTTCTACTATGGTTCCAGGAAAAAGATTTATCGGTGTAACGGCAGAGTTGTGCGATCTTACGTTCCTCCCACGATCTTACAATAAGACAATGAAAATCGTTAATTACTTATAAACTACAACTGACATTTTTCTTACAAGTTTGTCAAGTATTACTTTCTGTGTGAACATGAAAACACACTATTGTTACTATTGATAGTTAAAGAATTGTGAGTGGTGGCATTTTCTAAATAATCACAAGTGGTTAAAAACGACGTATTCAATGGCATAAGCAGAGTACAAACTGACACAGTTCAAATAACGGATTAGTATAAATGCTCTTGTTAGGTATTAATTAAGGCCTTTAATTGAATTATATCATCGCGCCTAATAACAAAAGATGGTAAGTATGTACGGCTCTTTCGAATTTTGGAACAAAATAATAATACAAAATATTTTTTCTGCATTCGTCTCTGTTTTTTTCAAGTGTGGAACCTATGAATGGTAAACTTACGAATGTTTACAACGGCGGTAAAGGGCTTCTTTTTCTTGGCAACATCGTGATTATTCGTTTCCTCGGTGTCTGCATCTTTCTTAACGCCAATGTTGATGTCCAAAATAGCAAATGTGCCTGTTTTTTCCATAATCAATTTGTTTGTGAATTTTAAGATCTGTGTTGTAACTTTCAATGGTTGCTTTATCGGCTTTGTGAATTGCGAGAAAAACGCGGGAATTTTCTTCACGCACGTTGGATTTCAATTGTAGCCTGTATTATGTTACGATGATGGTGTAAATCGACGCGCTTTGTAAATGTAAAGCGAGGACATGGAGTGGTTGAGGAACAACCATGGACACTGGACATTCGCGGGCACAGGAAGGCGCGGCGCGACTCACGCGCACTGTTCCGCTACGGGGCGCACGTTCGCACTGCGCGGGCCGCTAAACAAACTGACACTCAGATTCAGGCAGGTTAGATGGAACGCCAGAATTGCGTAACTCATTAACAAACAAATTACCGTTCTAAATTAAGCGACCTATTAAAATTTGGTCAACTTTGTATTATTTCACTATTAGAATACTAAGGAATAATACAAAGTTAACCAAATTTCACCGTGTTATTCTTAACCACTAGAAGAGGAAAATAGGCATTAGACGTGCCAAAATGTGTGCTGTCTAGCAACCACATATTTTTTACTAGGGACATAGACACGCAGACTGCAACCAAACCATGAATTCAGCACATGATGACCGATAGTGGAACGATAATGTAAGTTTTGTTGATGATTTCTGAAAAAGTAGGTATGCTATTTGGAGAAATAGTTTAATTTTTCCTATAATCTTTACATAAACTTCTATCTCACATAATAATTTCAGATTTTTGTCTCAGCAAACTTGGGAGATAAGGTGGGGGAGGGGAACTGTATATTTTTTTACATTTTTCTTCAAAAGTTGAAAAATATGCAGCTATAAAAAAAGAAAATGTTTGTGAATGTGCAAATAGAGCTCTTTCATATGATAGCCCATACGCACTAGTAGACACACTTCGAATTTTTACGACCACCGTTCAAGTATCTGTTGCAAAAAAATATAAGTACACATTTTTATTTCTTTCATATTTGCAAAATAGTTTGGCAAACGTCATCTAACACTATTCCAAATACAAGTTGATCGCACTACTATACCGGATGACATTTTTTACCGTCTCGACCTTCATGTGGTGTGTTGTGTAACTAGAATAGAAGGCAGGAAGGCCTTCAGATTCATCGTAGGTGACTAAAGGAGCGCGGGACGCGGGTGGACAGGGATGCGTGTGCGGCTAGTGCGCCTACGAAAGATCAATGAGGCCGCCTATCAGCCAGCTTCAAAGGGTAGGACCGCGCTCCGAAATCAATGATACATGCCGCGCATTGAGTAGGGTGCGTATGATTTGAGTTTCGATAGATTTAAATAATTTTTTTTTGTTTTTTTTTTCAAATTTCTGTTTTTGTTGTTCTAGTATGTAAATGTTACTTTAAATGTGTAGTATTTATTGCTAGATCAATTTAATTACATGTTATTCAAAAATAAAAATAATAAAAATTTCTATGCCAAAAGCTTCTACTCCGTTCACCTATTACCCCCATTTTTTTTCAAGACGCTAAAAAAAGTCACCCAGTATAGTTCTTGAGATCTGGATATGTCAAGAACTACTGACTGACAGACTGAGTCTCACCATAAGAGTTTCCTTTTACCATTTTGGTACGGAACCCTACACCTAACAGCTGTTTCATTGAAGAAAAGTTAAAAAAGTGGGAGCCTTTCGTTTTGCCGAAAAGATTTTGACAAAATTTCACTACCCAAACAAATTTTAGCAACCTTTTTTATACCAATGCAATAACTGGAATGATTTTAGTACGCACTTTTGCATTTGGTCAAATTTTTACTCGGCAGAATATTACCAAAGATAATGTCATTATGGCATTTAGTCTTTAATCAAATGATTTATTACCTACAGCCATGGACCTAAAAAAAAGAATTTTTAGGTTTTTTTTAGGTCCATGCCTACAGCAAACAATCTTTAGACAATAAACGTTAGGTCAAATGATTTGCTATGACAAAAAATATAAAAGTAAAAATAAGATTTTTTGGGAATTATATAATTAAAAATGGAATTTTATTTCAATATTAATCATTTATTTAATACAAAAGATTTGTAACTTACAATTTAAAATTTTTTGCAATGGACATTGGCAAGTTTATTTCGGAATATTCAGACTTGGGTTGCAGAATTCGATTAATTCTGTCGTCTTTATCCAATTTTTTTTTCTTTTTTTGTTGCGGTTCAGCTGACAGTATAATCGCAGCCAGAATCGACTAGATTATGATATAGACAAAAAATATTAAAAAAAAGAGTTTATTTTTAGCTGGCTATCGAAAACCGAACTAGATAGACGACGTTCATGATTGAAAAAAAAATGGTTAGGTCAGGTTAAAATTGTGACCTCCCACGCACGAGCCGAGCGAGCGAAGCGAGCGATAACGAGGTAGCGGCCAGCGATTGCCAGAAACGACTAGGTGATATTGAAAAAAGAATTTATTTGTAGCCGGCTATCGAAAACCGAACTAGTTAGACGAGGTTAATGATTGATAAAAAAAAATGGTTAGGTCAGGTTAAAACTGTGACCTCCTACGCACGAGCCGAGCGAGCGAAACGAGCGGTGCCGCGGCAGCGACCGGCGAGTGCCAGAAACAACTTGATTATATAGAAAAAAATATGGAAAAAAGAGGTTATTTTTAGAAAATAAGGAAAAATATATTTGGAGTATTTTATTTTGCGTAAAATCAGTTATTCCAACTGAAATATTTGACTACATAAATTTGTATTATGTATTAAATTGGTAAAAGTACTAGATGGTAAACGAGTTATTGTTTAAGCGTTCACTTGCCAAACATTGCGGTTTGCGTTACAATTATTTGGGAAGAGATTTTTTGCTAAGTAATAATTTGGCAAATGAAATTATGCAGAAAATTGTTTAGGAAGTGATAATTTGTCAATTTCTTTTCGATGAAACATAGGTAACCCTAAAAAAGTATTAAGTATGAACAAAGACACTCCCAAGAGTAACCTACCCGGTAAACAATTATGGAACAGCTTATTATTTTAAATAACCTATGAAAAATTTCAGGTCCAGAATTATGAACTGAATTCATGGTAACCGCTTGCTCGTAGACCTAGACTCGTACCACCCTGTACAGTTAAGAAAGGGGGAGTTTGTGGAAAACATTACGAAGTCAAATCTCTTAATTATCTACTAAAAGTACCAAGAGTAAAAGAACTAGCCAAAGAAATAGCTCCCTTACCTACATTCGCCTTACTTACTTTTCATGAAGTAGGTACGTGTGCAGCGGAAACATCTACCAAGGCCGACCAAGGTGTGGCGCTAACTTACATAACGGTAATCGAAAACCCGGCCAAAAATTTGAAGACATTCATAACTTTGAACTCTCTCTTTCGTTGCATTCGTTACAGACGAAACATGATATTTCATTGGTAACCAGCACTTCACCCATGACTTTATCCGCATGGTTTTCGTATTATCTTCCACAAAAAATATCCTCTCTCCCCTCCGTTTTCGATTTTTTATTCATTAGGTAGCTCTTTAATATTTAACTAGTAAGGATTTTATATATTTATAAGGAATTAAAATAAACTGTAATTACCTACATAAATACCAACATTCAAGTTTTAATCAAATAAATTGTTTGATATGTTTGGCTTAGGTCAAATGCAAGTTTATTGATCAGAGTAAAATGATTTTATATCTACACTGTATCGTTTTAATTTTCTAGTTCATATACCCTAACCTCCGCTCCGTCCAGAACCAGAAGATATATGACATCGATTGCCACTAAACACCGCAAAAAATTAAGCGTGAAAATCAAAGTTTTTCCAGCTGACTGGGTTATACCGTTTTTCCAAAATCGATGTTTTGCAGTTAGCTATTACTCCAACTCCTAAGACCGATTTCCAGTATTTACAACGGTAAAAGTACCTGCGTCTACTGCCCCATCTCAAAACTCCATCCTGTATATTAACAAATGAAGTATGCTCATATATGTACCTGTTCATAAATTAATAACGTCTTTCCTCTTTATGACTACTTTTCTTAATCGGCCAGATGTGAGTATACTCTACTTTGATATAGGTAGGTAGATACATACTTCTCTCTGAATGAGAGACGTTGCGATTTAGTTGCGACTCATCCGGTGACGCAACGCATCTTGTATTGTTGTGTCTGCTTGGAATTGCATAGTTTAGTGGGCCAGTATTATAAACACACGAGTTGCATCTTTGCTATAGGCTTAAGAGCACACCGAGGGATTAGCTAAATAATTGCTTTCTCCTCATTCCTTGTAAAATCGTTATTTACTTGAGTCTCAGTTATGCAATTAATATGTAAGATATTTAAAGATCCCGATCCAGGCAAATCCATTAAAAATATGTTTGAATGTTCGTTTACTTTCTTTTGAATTAAATAGAATTTTTCCTTCAAATAACGAATGTGTACTCCTTACTCCTACAGGTATAATTGCGCAACGTAATACAATAACAGTAGGAATGTCTTTCATTTTGACAATTCAACAACATTCATTGCGTTTTTCATATTTCTCGATCTTGAAGCAATGAATTAACAATATCCTTCAAAATGATTCTCATAGTGATTGATAGTGTGTTACGCAATTACGGTTTTGCTTCGAGTGAGGCCCTCAGGGTAAAGCAGGGTCGGATCCCCTCTTAATTAATAAGAAATACTGTGTTTCTTTATACCGAGGGTACGAATTACAGTCAACAAAAGAGATAAAAGTACATACTTATATACGTACATACAACTTATTTGCTACTTTTTTAATAATCCATGTTGTGCGTGTGTGCTTGACATCACTCTTCTGATATAGTAAAAAACAAGATGGTAGCTAAATTTCGTTAATTATTGTTTGTATCTTGATTAAAAGCAGCAGCAGTTTTAACAACAGAGTTGGATACAGTTACGTGTATCTGACTCTTTTGTTGGCCCACTATTATCAGGTAATTACCTACTTAATATTTATTATTAGGTAAAGTAATATCATATCAATCTAAACCTGTCATCGTCGTACCTAAGTCTTGTCTGGATTCGTGGAGTAGTTGTACACAAATCCACCCCCGACACCCAGCGTCCATCTTTACACGAGAATCTTCTAGAGTATTCAAACGGGATTGTTATTAGATTTGAAACAAAATTTCACTTATTAAACTATGTTTATCTACAATGTACTCGAATCTTCCAGCATTTGCTACGACCGTCTTAGTACCACTGAGAATCGATAAAACTGTAGGGTGCAAACCCCTACCAGTTAATGTTTTCCTATGGGACACAGTCTCAAACTTGAATCTAGCTCCAATAATTTTTTATCCATTGTAAAAGAATATTGTTAAGGGGCTTTTACTTATTAATAAAGTTAAGGTTTAAGGTTAAAGTTCTTGAAAATATCATCGACACCATTGCTCCTGTCTTGACAGGTATATTTAATCAATGTTTAGACCGCGGTACGTTTCCTGATTTAATGAAACATAGTAAAGTAGTACCAATTTTCAAATCGGGTAGTAAAACTGATCCTTCTAATTATAGACCTATATCTGTGTTACCAGCATTGAGTAAAATTTATGAAAAAATCATGCTGGACCAGATGTTGGCTCATTTCAACTCAAATGGAATTTTACATAGTCGACAGTTTGGTTTCACGAAAGGTAAGTCAACGAGTGACGCGGGAGTAAAACTTATCAGTCACATATTAGAATCCTGGGAGCAGTCCCAGGATGCAATTGGCATTTTCTGTGACCTCTCAAAAGCGTTCGACTGCGTTGACCACAATACACTGATCTGTAAATTACACCACTACGGAATTCGTGGACAAGCTGCCGATCTTGTTCTTTCCTATTTATCAAACAGACAGCAAAAAGTAAACGTTGGCGGGGCTACGTCCTTGGGGTCTCTTGTTAAGATGGGCGTGCCGCAAGGTTCAATTCTTGGCCCTTTCTTATTTTTAGTTTACATAAATGACCTTCCTTACATGATAGCTAAGTTCTCGGATATAATTTTGTTCGCTGATGACACTTCACTTATTTTTAAAATAGATAGAAAAGACAGGGATTTCTTACATGTTAACGATAGTCTAGCTATTCTTTCGAAATGGTTTGCAGCTAATAATCTCTTACTGAATGCGAACAAAACGAAATGTATTAGGTTCTCATTGCCAAATGTTCCCCAAGTAGATTTAAATTTAAAACTTGATGGCAAGAAACTAGATGCTATTTCGGAAACTGTATTTTTAGGAATTACTCTAGATTCGAAACTGCAGTGGGGTCCCCACATTAGAGCTATGTCAGGTAGATTAAGTTCAGCTGCATATGCAGTAAGAAAAATTAGGCAGTTGACCGATATAGGTACAGCTCGATTAGTATACTTCGCTTATTTCCACAGTATTATGTCTTATGGCGTTCTACTGTGGGGTTCTGCAGCTGACGTAGATTCAGTTTTCATTTTGCAAAAGAGGGCAATCCGCGCAATCTATAAGATGGGGCCTCGCGAGTCTCTTAGAAACAAATTTACAGAAATTGATATACTGACTCTTCCCTCTCTTTATATCTTTGAATGTATTTTGTATGTTCGCAAAAATTTAGGCCTTTTCAAAATAAGAAGCGATTTCCATAACATAAATACGCGTAGTAAAAATGAAATTGTGATACCAAAATTTAGATTAACTAAAACTAGTAAATCATTTCTTATAAACAGTATCCGCTTCTATAACAAGTTGCCAAAGTCTGTTACTGAACTTAGCTATGGAAAGTTCAAATCACACATCAAACGTGTCCTTATCAAAAAAGCATATTATAAGATAAAAGACTACGTTGAAGACAAGGAAGTTTGGCAATAATTCCTTCTGCACATGTGGCTTCCCTGGTAGCTCATTACAGGATGACCTGTGTCTATTAACTGCTCCCGAGTGACGATGTACATTTTGTATTCAAGTTTTTCAGTTTTTACATTCTTTCACATTTACTCGTTTTTGAAATTGTATTCCTACAATTGTACATTGTACTCTTTAATATTAGTTGTCATGGCAATAATGACATTTGGTTTAAATAGTGTAATATGTCTTATTTATGAAATAATATTATTTATGTAGATTATTTTATACTTTGTGAATGTGAGAACGTTGTAGGCCTTGTAGACTGTAGACAATTTTCTATCTTATTCAGTACCTGGTACTTGTTGATAGGCCTACACCGTCCTCCCATACTATTAACACTGTAATTTGAAACAATTGTAAAAACGAATTATTTTTAAAAGAGTAACCGTGGAGTTTCTTGCCGGCTCTTCTCCATAGGAACCAACTATTTGGAACCGTGCACCTAGCTTCTGACGTTTCATAAGTGCCCATGTAGGTTTATATGAAATAAAAATATTTTGATTTGATTTGATTTGATTTGATTTGAATAAGAATATAATGAAGAACTTACCCATAGTCATCTTGAGAATATCAGTGCGTATAGGACTGTTGTAAAAATACTTCTTTGTCAATGAAATGAATGTTTTCGTATTGCCACATTTAGTAGAATACTATTCATTTGTTTCGAAAACGTTTTCATTATCCTTATTATGACTAATTACATTAATATTATAGTGACTTATTTAATGTTCCTAAAACTATCGATTTATTTTTGTTTTTAAAAACTCAGATAACACTGTGCCGAAAATCTTCACTGCCATTTCACCAAAACAGTTTATTTAAAAAATAAAAAGATCCGTTCGTATTTTTTTTTTTGCAAGATAAAGTAGTTCTGCACGATATAACAGTGCTTAAATTATAATACGTTGAAAATAACTCAATTAGTTGACCGCAAGTTAACTTAATATCACGATACTAATCCTAAGAATTGTATAAGTAATCAAAAACAGTAGAAAAATTTAAGATAAAATAAAATCACATTGTTTGTGCGCCGTCCTGTGCGTTTAATGTTACGTAATGTGAGGGTCCCGGGCCGAGCTCGCGCCCTCGGAGGACACCCCTCTCTTCGCCCCTTTGTTTGGCCTTGCGCGCAGCTATGCGCTGTTTCACTGCGCGGGAAAACCTCAAGCCCTCGTTGGCTAGACATGAACCCCGTCTACTGCGCGCGCACTGCCCACGATCGATACTCCCTCGGGCCAACGCGCCTGCTCCAACGCGCGTCGCCCTCGCCCACTAAGCTCTATCTACTTCAAGCTCTTTACTGCCCCAGATGCAGAAGTATTGGCATTGTACCTGCTCTATTTGAATTCAAGGTCGTGTACGTCACTTTATTTTTAAATGGCCTACCTACTTGTTATTTACTAACTATTATTATTCTTTAAATGATGGTGAAAACCAAATCAAAATCGTTCAAGTACATTAGAAGCAAACGCTGCTACTGAGCAGTTTAAAAACAATAGTAATTATAATGCTTGGTTGATTGCTTACATATTTGAAGTTATTAACTGTATTTTTATAGAATTCAATTGAAAACTCGATGACTTCTGTTTAAATTTGAAAACAAGTGCGGTCCCAAACCGCTCTACATACGGTGAGCGATTTTTCTCACCAAGAAAACATTTTGTTTCCCAGCAATTATTTCTGCTCATTGTTCGATAAAATGTACAGAATGAACAACAGAACTAATACAGTTCTTCCTCATTTTAAGGATATTTTGTAGTTCAAATTGATTAGCATGACCTCCTGAAAACACCAATGTTTTGGCTTGTAGGAAGCTGGGTTCTCTGCAACGTGCTGTGGCAATCGCTCTGGGCACTACGTAGAGTGTTATAAGTCGACTTTGTCACGTTACCGCTGCACTGGCAGCCAGTGGCGTGCATTGCATATAGTTTAAACTATACCTCGAAAAATCACCATAAGTCTGTCAATTACATTTTAATGTGTGTCCCGAGATGATGTTACGGAAGAGGCGACTAAGGGACTTCCTAGATAATGGGCAGCAGCGTTCTCTATGCATTTAAAAACACCATACTGCGATCGCCAATCCGCCTGCCAAACGTGGCGATTATGGCAAGCCGCCCTAAATCAGGGGAGGCCTATGTGACGCCACTGGACGTAAACTAACTAAATTATAATACCTAAAAGAAACCCGCTTTAGTCTGTCTAGACAAGAACAGACGGGTCGTCCTCCATGTCGCTCTGCAACGCTGACAGCACTAACTAGTGCTTTCAGCGTGGCAGAGCGACATGGAGGACGAGCTCGCATCACTACACGCAGACGAAATCGTTACATAAAAATTATTCCTCGACGAAATCGGAAAATAACCGCCATTATGTTGGTCACGAGGCTTCATAGCTCTTCATGGATGTTAGTATCAAACCATAATAAATCGCTTGCAAGGCCCTGGACGCCAAGAGCGTTTAAAATCATGCCAGGAAGTCCATGTATACCTACAGTGGTATGATAAGGGCGGGTATTTGGATCAGCGGAAGAACCTAACTTATTTGGATCAGAGAAAATCAATGCACAAAACAGTGAAATTATTTTATCAGAGGACCCAATTTGGTGCTTCATTTCTGCTTTTGAATGATAAATGCAAAGTTGTGCATTAAAACTTATAGAAATTGAGTATTTTAACCGTAAAATCACGCCTAAATCACGTAGATCAGCAATATTCTAAAAATACTAATTGTCTATTTTACGCAATAAAAATCTTTAAAAAAGATTAAGTGTTTTTATCTTTTGATTTCATGCCATGGGATGACTAAGGGACTTACTAGAGAATGGGCAGTAACTTCCTCTCTGCATTTTACTAACATACTGCGATCGCCAACCCGCCTGCCAAGCGTGGCGATTATGTTAAACCCCTTCGCATTTTGGTGGAGGCTTATGTCCAGCAGTAGACGTCTTTCCGCTGAAATGACGATGATGATGATCTTTTTATCACATAAATATATCAGGATTTAACTTAAGTGAAAAATCTAACCAGCAAAAATCGCGAAGTCTTTATAAATGCAAAAGCCGAGTACTTCGTCGTTTTACACCAGGGGCGTAGCTATCGCCGTATCAGCCGTATCAATGATACGGGGCCACCAAGGTACAGGCCCCCGTCGAGCGTCGACGAGCATATAATAGTAATATACATTTATATAAAATGTTTTCGTTTGTGTAGGTCGGTCGGTATCAATCTAAATAGACAATTTGATTAAATTTCAATAGGGCAATAAATAATTTCCTTAAATTGATCACTAGACACTTTTGATGTGTGTAGAAAGAGTCGCATGGAGATATGTAAGGCAAAACTTCCTTCCAAAAAGAATGACATCTTTTGAATATTTAGTGTAAGATACTTTTAAACGATACATTACACTATGTTGAGTAAATAAATGTTTTTGGAACGAAGTTCTTGAACGCCGCTTGCGGTAGCGTAAATTGGTAGAAATAACGTCATAGGTAGGTGTAATGAAAAAGATTATGCCCGTCTACGCTAGTTTCTCTCTATCTCTGTATCTTTCTATTATATAAGATAGAAAAAGACAGGACAGAGAGAGATTAAAGCTGCTGAAATGATTCGAACTTTTCATTTTAGTTTTGTTGGTTTTCGAGGGTTTTGCGGCCTATTGTTAAGTCAAAATGGCGACTAATTTATGAGACCTTCTAAAAACGTATGCCAGATGGATGTATATTAAAAACACGTAAGTATTTAATTCACACTTTTTACCTTTTACCTCCTATATTAAATTAAATTTAACCTCATAAAAGGAGGGGTGCAAAAAGTTTTCGAGCTTGCTCTTAAGGCAAACTTAAGGACTCTTAAGGCAACCTTAAGGATTCTTAATTCTTAAAGTTTTCTGCATAATTATAAAACTTAAGCCGTACGTACATCAGGGTCGCGAGATTGTTCGATAGAGATACCGTGACCCTGGCACATGGGCAACTGAAGGAACACGGGTGGGTTTTAGTCAGTAAAAGTCTAACACGCCCTCCCGCTCTGCCCAGAGCGGGAGAAGTCATTTGATGTTTCCCCATCCAAAAAAAAAAGCCGTACGTACACACGGCTTAAATTTCGATGTCACTTTGCTCGCTCCGCATCTAAGATTTTCTCAGAAATATCACCGTCAGTTTTTCGAAAATCAATCATGTACTTTGTTTGAAGAAAGTTGGTTCAAGTAATAAAATAACGTTAGTTTATTAACATTGTTTTGGTTTGTTAAATATCGAGAACTATTTAATAAAGTCGGAATAAAGTTTTATTTTGTAGATTTTGCTACAGGCTCTGCGCTGGCTGGCTCAATTCGGCACTAACGAAGACGTACATCTTTATTCTGTATTTATTTATCACAACTCATGTGATATTCTATCAAAAAAAAAAAACGAGCGTAATCCCTCACTTAGAGGATAGAAACCTTATAAACATATAAAACTCATGACAGTTAATATTTAACGGCCTTGGGACGAAAGATCAAAGCCAGAGGTAGATATCCTATTATAGTGCAGGTGAGGGGACGGTTACAAAATATCAATGAAAATGAGGTCAACGGAAGACTTGGGTAACAAACATGAAAGAGAATTTAGGCCAAGGTTACCTTTTAAATTTTCAGAGCGCGATTCTGGAACGTCGTCGCTGAATGAGATTGAAGGCAGAACAGACAGAACCAATTAGTGATAATGATAAGGGCCCTATAAGTGAATTTATTACTTTAATATAATGGGAGTGAGCCTATTGTCACGCAATGTGAAAGTACCGTGCACCCAGACAACCCAATTTTAGACTAATCCGGTGATCGAACCCAGGACCCCATGCTCTGCGCCGAGCTTTCGGCTACTCGACTGTGTGATCTGTCGACTGTCACGTTGGTCTCGTGGCAACTGCTGATCGTGAAGTCTTGGGTTAAATCTTCTAGACGGGCTAAGTATTAAGGCTGCCGGAGACCGGCGCAATGGCACTCTAGTAGATTAATTTCCATGAAGTTTTCATAGAAAGTATTCCAGTAGAGTCACGTCACGCCGTCGGGTCGCACCAGTCTGCAAGAGCCTTCATTGGTTTTGCCCCCATTAGGCATTTCCAGGGCGGCGTTTGAAGTTAGTGATGTGACACCTTGATTCTGGTGCCTAGGAAAGCACCATAGATAAAAGTTTTACGTACATTTCAATGGAAAGCACGTATAGCCGTTGGTAATGCTCCTGACTTCTCCCCGGTCATATCGTATGGCCGCGTCCTACTCATCTTACTAAGAGAGTGAGTGAACAGGGAGTACACCTGTGTTTGAGCACACACTTGTATATTGCAACATCTTTTGCGTAGGTTGCCTAATCTCCGTTGACAATAGCCGCCATGACCGAATGTCGGTCAGGAGGATATTATTACGAGTGGGTACTTAAGGGTTATTTATTGTTCAGACATCTTCAAAATATTTGTTTTAAAAAAAAATAGACTTTCAACTCTCTCGAGAGAAAAAACATTCGATGTACCTCTTGGCATGTACGCATCGTGTCCGGCCAAATCTACGTTGCCTAAAGTCACTCACTGAACAACTGAAGCCCAAACTTAAGCCAATAATTTCCACCCGGATTTTGCCAGCTTTTTGTGCCTCGGCTGAACATTTTCCGTCCTTTTCGACATAGGGTGTTTTTTTAATGAATTCTGTCAAAAGAGAGATTACATTGAAAATATTCGGACGTATTTTGAAGTGTCCTAATTTTCGAATTTCGAAATGGTAACTGTAATAATGTCAGAAAAATCTTTCTGCGGTCCTTAACTAAGTAACGACACTTAAAAATAGAACCAGTCAGGTTGAAGTGGGACCGGAGTTGACACTGGCCAGTTAGGCAACGACATCGTCAGTCACTTGACGCCTGAGGATGGATCTCACCATCTCATCCTTCTCAACCACCATTGGAAATCAAAATAGACCGAAAAAAAAATCAGCTGATCGCTATCTCGTATAACATCGATTCGTTGGTACTTTGTAGCTTAGATATAACAAACCTTTAAAATCTTTTTGCCCAGAAATCGTTTCAAAAGATAGATACTAAGAAAGAAGGTCTTATTTATTTTTTTATTTATTTATTTATTTTGGATCTCCAACAAAAGATGTACACAATACATTGACACGTAAATAAAGGGTAACATGAGGTATTAAGTAGGTGTACTCCTTCACTTATAGGAGACCACAGCATGCACAATAATTTACAACTAAGCTAACAAAGTTAAAATATTAATTATAGGTATTTGTTTATAGATTATTAAAAGAAGAATATGAAATACATTGAAATACTTAAATTAACACCTAGAGATATTTAAATTAAATTAAATCTAATAAACATTTTTTATATTTAGAAAGAGACTCACAGATGTCTAAATTCTTAGTTTTGGCTAATATGTTATATTGCCTACAAAGTCTCGGAACAGCGGCGTAATGACCGAGGTTAGTTTTTGAGCCAGGGATGTAAAATAAATTATATGTGTTAGGTCTGGGAATCCGAGTCGGAATTTTAATCTTTAATGAACTCAAAAGTTCACTGCAATGTATCGTTCCATTAAATAGTTTGTGGAGGATGACGCAGTCCAATTTCTTCCTACGACTGGTTAGTGTATTAATGTGGTAGTGTTTCAACCTATCAGTGTTGCTAGTAAGTTGTTTAGCCAAGTGATCTCCGTAGCACAGATGGTAAAGGAACCGCTTTTGGACACTCTCTAATCGCTTCGAGTAAACTTCGTAATGTGGATTCCATACCACTGAACCATATTCTAGGATTGGACGGACTAAAGTATTGAAGAGCTTAATTTTTGTCGCGGGTCTTTTAAATTCCTTACTATTTCGCAAAAGAAATCCCAGTACCTTGAAAGATCTTGAGACAACACTCAGGATGTGTATATCGAACTTTAGGGCTTGATCGAGTTGAACTCCCAGGTCGCGAATTTCACTCAGTTTCTTTACTTCAATTCCCTCTATGTAATATTTGTTTTCGACTACTTTTTTATTACGAGTGAACTGGATGTAGTGACATTTACTAGTATTTAAAAGCATTCTGTTTGCTTTGCACCAGTCTACCAGTCTATCGATGTCATCCTGTAGGTTTTTGGAATCTAATTTACTCATAATTGGCTTCTTACTCATAATAAGCGCTAGATACTACGATGCTATTTTATTTACCTGTAAACGACTCATAGCAACTACTTGACTGCTGATTACATACAGTAATTATTTACAAAGGAACTTCTGTTAGTCCTGCTGCAATCATGCCGCTCCGCACATAGGGCAGGTTGCTGGTTTCATTATGAAGAAAGACATGTCATATGTATCAGAAACAGAGACAGGTGAATCGAAGGAAAAGAGTTTCGTTTATCTATCTATACTAATATTATAAACCTGAAGAGTTTGTGTGTTTGAACGTGGTAATCTCAGGTCCAAATTGTTCTTTTTTTGTGTCGGGTAGCCTATTTATTGAGGAAGGCTATAGAGATTTTGATCTTGATTGATTTTAATCAAAAGGAGCGGAGCAGCAACGAAACAGGACGAAAACTGGCAGGCAATTTGATGCGACGGGAAGGGTCAGGGGAGCAAAAATTTGACGGGGCCGAAGTCGTGGGCAGAAGCTAGTAAAAATATTCGTAATCGGCGAGGCGCGGGTGGTAAAGTTTCAAAGGTTGACCAAGCTAGAGTAGTGCTATTACATCGAGCGTTGAGTCCTTTGGGTTTTCTACACTGTTAGAGGAGGTGCTAACGACATTGATTTTCAGACGTGCATCCGCGTGTTAATAGTGCGTTCCTCCTGTCAGACTACCGATCACGGCGGCCAATATCAACGGAGATTGCCAATCTACGCAAAAGATGTTATAAGGTAGTATAGCAGTGCGTAAACACAGGTGCACTTCCTCTTCCTTCGCTCTCATAGTCTGAAGAATGGGTATGCAGGGTAGGACGCACTATCCACATATTTAGAAATTCTGAAAAGTCACCCTCTTCAACATTAATTGTGCGCACCGCCAAAGTGATTGCTGGATCTGTATGCCAGGTTGGGTTCTACTACCTTACCTATGGTATTAAAACTCATCAACCAACAAAGCGTATAAAGGTAAATAGTCATTTTCTGGCATCGTAGACTCAATTCATTGTTTCCCAACAAACGACATCGTTGTTTTCAATTTGCACACAAGAAAATGGCTAGGTTATAGCTATGGAACAGCTCAACTGTTACCAGCAGAACAGTCCTTGAATGAAGCAGCGCTTTCCTGCCTCCTTATAAAAATTATGAGATGCTTTTGTCCAGCGAGTCGTTTCTGATATTTCCAACTAGAACACAACAGACACGTACGGTAAAAGTTTAAAATTAGAATTGAATTGAAAGAGTAATGTCAAGTATGAAATGACGGTATGACCATGATAATTCGAACTTTCCCTATAAAAAATAATCTTCATACTTCACGAACTCCAATCTACATTTGGGATAGGAATCAATTTATCATTCGAAAGGTCATGGCCGTGGGTCGGATCTCCGAGAACCGTATAATTTCCCAAAAGGCATCATTCCAATTTGAGAAAATCTTAATTAGGTTGTAGTCTCATCGGCTTCTGTAGACTAAACTAGCTAGACCAAACTTATTTTATTTTGAGTTAATAATAATAATTAGTTGGTCTCTAGAAGTCTGTTTAACCAAACTTCGAATTAATATCTAGAAACTAGGTCGTCCAACAAAATATTGGAATTTGACATCCAATTCATAGTAGCAGTAGCCAGCAGTTGTGGAGGTTATTCGAGGTCATTGTGATATGACATTGTTAATAGGGTGTTATAGATAGAGCCAATAATACCTACATCGAATCCATTTGCGATAAACCTATGTTTACGTGTACAAGCTGATCATTGAAGAATACGATTAAGTAGATATATGCCCAGGGGCTGTTGAACCCTACCTTAAGCTTAATAACCTTCAATAACCTTAGAATGTAAGTAACATTCAGCAGTTTAAGCGGTTAATATTGGATTTCTCTAGGGATTTCCTCGCTAAATAAGTTGGCACTGCATATTAAATATCGGGTAGTATAGAAATTCTATCCGCGGGAAAAGTGCCAGATGAGACGAGAGTTGGGAATACTCAAACTACGTCACGCATAGCCCGAACTAACTTTTATAAACTCGCTTCTATACTGTGGCCACTAGAGTGGAAAGTACAACTTCTAATCGTGCTGAACACATTGGCGGTTCCCACGGACACGAATTAGACCTTATTGCGGGGAATTAGAAGCTTTTTTACAAATATTGCTATGAGAGAAAGCACTTTCCGGTTGTGTGTCGTGTTGGATGACGCAGACGACGGCGTGACACGCCGAGCACCGACCCACCAACGGTTGCCAGTACTTGCCAGTCGAGCGGAGTCCGCTCGTCTGCTAGGACTGGAACGTGACCTCTCTACACAACATACAGTTTTCCGCGAGTACTAAGTTACCGTGTGCCAAGTTGAAACAAAATAAATGACATCCAGATAGCGAACAAGTACGTTCAATAACGCAGTGTGTTACAAGGTAAGTCTTCTCAATTATTGTGTGATGTGCTGTTGTGGACTATTTTAACACAACTTAGATTATTAAGTTATTGAAACTACAGCACGAAGTTAGTTAAATAAAGTACATATCTATTGGAACTGAATTTCTGTTTTGCAATCGTAAAATGTTAGAGTTTTACAAGAAGTGGCTTGCAACAACCGGTTAATTTAAAATAAGATAATTATTAAAAAAAAAATCTGATGCTGTGTTCTAATATATATAATAACTAGCTGATTAATTATAATTTTAAACTGTTCGGATGAGCCTAAAATGCGTACACATATCGAGGTTTATTGAAAAGTTGCAAAGAATGAGATGTTTGATTTGCAGTCGCTTGTTTTCATTAAATGCTTTTGAAATAATTAAACGTTAATCAATTATTATTCTTAGCAAGATGTCTCATACGGCATGCGTATTAAAAACGAACTAGATTCAAACTTTCACATACTTAACAAAAAAGTGTGCTGCATTGTTTATTGATTAACGATGCATGGTGCATCAATGAAGTTTCACATTTTAAAAATTCTGTTTTAAAAAGTGAAAATAACTTAAACATTTAATTAATTCGTTATTGTTATTAACCTCCTTGTCTGTGATACTGATGTTGTATTAAAGCCATTGGTTTATTAAAAAAAATAAAAAATAATCCGGTTTACTAAGTGGCACGAATTACCGCAAGGAGAAGACTTGTCGCAAAAGAATTTAAGCAATATGCTAAATTAAGACAGAAGACATGCGAAAATACTAGTAAACTAACTTAATATTCGTTTGACTTTAATTGGGCCAAGGTAATTGAGCTTGTAGAGCCTTTAACTAGGCGTAACTTGTGTCCCACTGTTTGATATAGGTACAAACCCAACCTTCGCTAGGTTCAATTTAAGTTTAAAACTCAACAATGTAAGTAAACGGAGTAAATATTATAACATGGAAATCATCAACTTAAGACGGTTACGGTCTTTTGAAAACGAAAGTTTTTTCTTTCATTTAGCGGGACTACGACAACAGGGTTAATGTGCCAATGGCAACAGCGGAACGAAAGCTGACAAAACAGTTGTCATGAGCACACACGATGCCGAACAGAATTTTGATACCTACGTACTATCTTTATTATAGAGATAAAAAGGGCACGCCCCTACAAAATGAATCTAGGTAAACTTGGACCAACGTTGTAGCCGTGCGTGGTAGAGCAATAGGCTTTCTTAATTACTGTTCTACCACGACTGCGACATACTTACGTAGGTTCATGTACTTAGCTTATTAAGTTATTAAGCATGCCAAGTTAATACTTGGGTTGCTTGAATGCTCTGCACGCTATCAGTATAAAACAAAACCCACCATTTATCGAAGATTGATTTTAGGTAGGTTCTACATAGAAACTTTACAATTTCATGATCATGAATCAGATCGATATAAACGGTGGTAGATAGAGAGGCTGATTGGGCAAGATATTTTGAACAAAGAACCTAAATTTAAAAAAAATGGTATCTAGTCACTCGTGAATTGCTAATTTACTTACGTATTTTGCAATTTGCAGGTCATTCTCAGATTGTATGTTGAACAAAATGTGATTCGCGACCGTAACAAGTATTTATAGAACTATAATCATTAAAATCATCAATACAGTACATCCTATAAGTTTATATCCCATTTAAATACTATTTCAAGCCCTTATCAGGAAATACAAAGATAGTATCTTTTTTGGGATGGGAAATCATCATATGACTTCTCCCGCTCTGGGCGGAGCGGAAGGGCGTGTCAGACTTTTACTGACTAAAACCCACCAGTGTTCCTTCAGTTACCCATGTGCCAGGGCCACGGTATCTCGTTTGAACAATCTCGCGACCCTAGTAGGATAAAGATAGTATTGAATCTCGATATAGAAAAGGCAAAGTATGTTATGATTAGACAATAAGAATAAAAAGCTTACCAGTCTAAGATATCGTGTTACTCAGTACTTGAGTTGTAGAGTTAAGACAGGCAGTCGCTCCATCCCCCCCAGTGGGTTCCCGCATTGACGAGGCGGAGGGGCTCAGTAGCAGTGGTTTGGACACCCACGGTGAAGCTAAGAGGAACCCGAGGAGGGGCCGCTCGTCAGGGCTTTACCTCCCAAAGCCGACGACGTAGCGGCCAACACGTAGGTTGTGGTGTCGTTTGTCGACATCGCAACTGAGGCGGGCCGCGATGTCGTAGTATCTGAGGCATCACGGCTGAGGGTTGGAGGCCGCGGCAGGAGAGGAGTGCCGGTATTGAGGTGCCCCGCTCTCCCTACCTTCCGCGGCCTGAACGGGGTCGCCACCGTCCGATGGCGAACGCGGTGGGGTCGCTGGGGAAGAGAAGTGTTGGTGTAGCGTTGGCCACTCTCCCTATCCCCTGCAGCGGAAAAGTGGTAGGCGGCGGGGCCACAGTCCTGACCCGTCACAAGGGGACCAAGGGTGCCATTCACGGGGTCGTCTGGCGCCCATGTGCTAATTGGTCCCCGGGGTGGTCACGGCGTGTTATGTGTTCATGCGCGCCGTGAATGGGGGTATCCCCCAGAGGTGGGTCCGGCGACGGACAGCCGCGGCGGGTTCGCGGAAGAGTTCTTTCATGCCCGTGTTCCCGCCATAAGCGGTGTAGGAGGACACCGTGGAGTTTTAGTGGGTTGTAGTCCCACATAACTGCGCTATTTCCCCTTAGTAGCGCAGCATGCATGAGCATTTCTCCACGATAAAAAAAAGGCAGTCGTTCCATGTTGGGAAAACGCTAGGACGAAGAATGAAAATTTTAGACACGCTTCTGTACCTACTACCTTACATTCCAACAACAAACAGTAGAAAAATTTGCTTTTTGACACACAGCAAGTGATGGGAGTGGAGTAGTCTCAGACCACAAACCATTAAAATTTAATATTCGTACCCTGTGTAGGTAGTATATCTACATTAAATGTATAAATACGTCCCCACAGGGTACGGATGTAAATTGTAAACTATGCATAATGATACAATTTCATCCAATTTCTCAATCGCCAGTTTAATCATTGGTTGATTAAGTTATAATACACTGCGATTTCTCTAGTAGCCCGTACTTAATCGTGCGTGTTAGAAGATTTAATAATAAAAAACATTCATTGTTACTTGCCGAAGAGATAGTAACTTTTACTAGTTTTATAAGAGGCGTATAGACACAATATGATTTAATTTTATGACATTCAGATAACATTATTAGATGTGTATTCGATTGGATGACAGCAAAGAGACAATTTTTTGCCGTCTTAGTGCGGAATACCATCCTCACAAAATTATGGAACCAAGCGAGATACATATAAATAAGAACCTACTACAAACGTATCTGAATATGGAGAAGACTCTACCTACGTGATGAAACCCGAAAAGTTGAATAACTACGTGATATTATGGCGATGCGATGTCAATAATGATCACCTACTCCACAGGAGGGTCAAATAGCGTGCGCACATGACCGTGGCACGACATGACTAATACAAAATACCCAGTAATACAAGTCACGCTTTGAGTAAATAAATAAAAGAAAGTTGTCAAATACCAAGCGACGCAACGTTTGTAACGTTTGCAGATATTTTGCAGTACTTAGTCACAGAAATGTAAAGGTATTAAACATAACATCACGCCTATATTTCTCGAGGGGTTAAGCAGAGGTGTACTTACAGTACTTACACCAATATTTCGTGAGTTATGTTTAAGTCCTATGTAACAGGCAGCGAGCCTATTGCCATCAATCGGGCACAAGTACCTAATCTACCCTTTAATTACTACTTAAATAAATTTGTTTTAAGTTTATGTTTTTTTACTTTTTATGCATTTACTTTATTTTTAAGGATTCCGTTGACTGGCCGAATGTGTGCCAACAGGACCATATTAGGTACCTACATGGTGAAGCTATATTGCCTCACAATGTCATTACTTATGAAGTTATGACCATTTGTCGCGTAATTATTAGAATACCTACGTATTTTATTACATGATGACTACATTCACTTGATTGAACACTTTATTTTTAGAATATTCAAGATCATGTTTAGGATTAAATCATTTATTTAATATACTTTGAATTGTCTTCCTCGAACCTATACCTGCACCCTAATTGCGAAACGCACAATTTATCAAAATCTGAATGGGATTGAAGAATATTTCTAAACCATTGCGTGATTTGTTCGAATAAATTGTCGGCTCAGCAACGTAAATAACGCAATGAATGTTGTTTAACTATGAATATTAAACCAATTCCTATCGATAAAAAGTTCCGCAATAACCCCTCTGTTCACCATAATAATAGGTAACGAGTAGTTAGCCTAGGGCGGGGGCTGCGTCACAGGGCGGGCGGCAAGTGTTACAGGGAAAATGGAGCAGACCCGAGAGGTTCAAACTAGGCCGGACTTTATATTATACTAGCTTTTGCCTTGAGCTTCACCCACGTATTATACATATAGGTACCTTCCTCTTGAATCACTCTGTCTGTTTATGAAAACCGCATTCAAATCCTTTGTGTAGTTTTGAAGTTCTAAACGTACAGACGCGGGAAGCGACTTTGTTTTATACTATTTAAAGATTTTGCAGTTTAGAACCCAACTATTTTTTTTATTTTATTAGTCTATAGGGCTGATAGGTGTTAATTCATTTTCAGTTTTATGAATAGGTAAAATATGAGTAGGTATTTAATGAAAATGCACATTTATGTATCGCAATACACTTTATGAACTTTAAAATCAATTTTTGCACGGCAAGTCAAAGATTAGTAGCAAAAATGTTGATCGAGTACCCACAGTACTTAGAACACCTAACTAAATCAAACGATGGTTGCTTGGTGCTTCCTGAGTATAAGATCGGTCCACTGACCCAGTGACCTTGAACCAGCGACCGGTTACGCCGCATAACTGGTGCGCTCGCCCAAACACTACTATAATAATATTCAAAAGAAAGCTCCACACACCTACTGACGACCCATCACAACACTACACTGTGAACAATACAGTTCATGAATTAAATCGTCAAGCAAAGCCCGAACCGTTTGATTTCGACCGACACGTGCCTAAAATTGATAGATACAGTAATAAATGGGAACATATATACCTACATAACTTTAAGTACAAAAGTTCGTATTTATTATTCTAACGTAAATTAGAGCTTAACGTTATAATTTGGTAAAATATTTGCATGCGATTGTACATCTTCACATCTAATACTTAGACCAAGAGCAAGGTCCATCTAATGTTTTCAAATTAGGTACTAGCACCTTATAGGGCATAAGTTTTCTCTATAAAATACAAAATGATTAGAGAACTTGCCCGTAGAGCGCTTAATCAACGTTCACTTTTCATCATAATTAAAATAATGATTGCCATGAATGACAGCATCAGTCTAAAATAGTCCATGTTTACTAAGTAGGTAAATAAATTAATCACTACCAACCTACAATCTTTTTAAAAATCGGAGATGTTCATTATTTAATCAGTGTGTGAGCAACCAAACCAGTACAAGGAAAATCAATTACGTTATCTATCTAGAATACTTTATTGTTTTGCAGATGGCTGGCAGCGCGAAAGCGAGTTTAGCTCGCATTTTCCTTTTGCTGACCTTTCTGGGGGCGACGCGTGCGCAGTCACACACTTATCCCACTTACAATCCAGGTAGAGTGCGCATACATCAAGGCGAACAAATTCAATTTTCTTTATTTAAACCATGCAATTTATTGCAAGACATCTAAAACAAATATGTTAAACATAATGGCAAAATTATATAGGTTTACACATTTTGATTATGCAACACACTCATTTTGTTGACTGTATCTGTATGCATACATACATATATGAAATCAATCAACGCCGTGAGTCTGGAGTTATCTCAGCGTTGGATTATTGATTGGTGCTGATTCAATTCGATTGCGTTTTCTAAAAATACCAAAGCAGGTATAAACCGGCTGGCACGAGGGCATTGGTTTTAATCTTATTTCTTTCGAAAATGGCATTTACAAATATGGGGATTTTCCAACAAAGTTTTTTCATGTTATTTATCTCTTTTAAAATCACCGGTTATCAGCTTCCTAATTTCAGTTATTGCATCATATCGATACCAGAAGTATCAATTAACGTAAGGGACATTCTGGCGAAAATGAGTTATATATGTCATTGGATTCAGAATTTTCAGCTCTATCGATTGGTATTATTAAAAAAATTCTATCGTTAAAAAAAAATCCCTTACAGTAAAAATTTTTGGCCTGCGTAAAACGATTTATGACAAAAAAAAATGATGTAACAGACGTTTACATTTTTTTTTCTCTGAAAAATAAAGTAAGTCATAGTGTTAAATAATTTACACCCTTACCATAAACCTCAAATCAGTCGATTTAAATAACATTTCACCATTAAAATAGTTTAATTTACTAATAGTTATCATCATAATCTGTCTGCCCATTCCTAATTATTTATTCTTGTAATAATATAAATTACTTATTAATATTTATATCATTTATATTATTTTATTCATTAATCTTTCAGGAAATTCATATTTTTTCATCTGTCTTTCGTTTCCAGTACATTCATTCAATTACTTAATAAATAAGACTTGATTAAGTCTGAGAAAACATATATTTTTTTATTCATTTAGTGATTATAATTAAAAAGCTAATTAAACGTAATTATTAAATATACAGAGTTTGTAGGACTGTTAATTAAAAGAGATCATGGAGTCAATTATACATAATTATTTTTACATTGATAACTAGGTGTGTATGACTGTTAATTAGAACACTTACTTTTTAGAACATTTATTTAAACTTAACAAAAAGTTTTATAGACTGATGAGTGTGTTGAATTTATAATAATTACGCAGACATAAAAGCCGAAAAAAAATTTATTAACCATTAATCGTTTTATTTTTGTATCCCTAAATTTCATTTAAATCTGTGATAGCTGAGCTGAAACTAACATTAATCAAGCAAAGAACCTACTTCCATGGTGTTAAAATACCATAATTTTAGTAGATAATAATTAGTTACATCAAATTGCAACACTGTAAAAGTCCTTTACAATAGAATTACATATAATTTTGTATTGCTCTTGCTGCTTACACTATGCTTGACGGTTTACACATAAAATATTAGTAACGTAAGGCACAACTAAACATATTTTTTTAATGTAAGGGACATGCTATATTATAAACCGCTGGGTATTCCTAAATCTTGCGTTTATAGCATGAAAGAAGAGCAAATTCTAAGAAACTTTCCTCTAGACACAATTAAAATTGAAGCAGACAGTAAAAAGTTATAGACAGATTTCAAAAAATAAAATCGTTTTTTGGCTCTTCTGAAAAACCGTGTTTTGTCCCTTACATTAATTGATACTTCTGGTATCGATATTATACAGATGAGGTATCTACGAACTTAGGCGAAATCGAATCCAGGGAGAACAGCCCAGATCTGGAGTTCCGGTACCACGACCATGATCAAATGACTAGATACTTGCGATCTGTGTCTGCGAAGTATCCAGCCTTGACTGCGCTCTACTCCGTCGGGAAATCTGTGCAAGGTAAGCACGTAGGTTATCAAACATGGCATGTCTTACCTTCAGATTCATTATGATCTGTCCAAAATACGAACGGTGGACCGTATGTGGTTGTTACGACCACAAATTAAATGAGGAAGATCGACCCCTCACGGCATCTGTCGAAACGATGCGAATGTATATGAAACGAACTAGTCTGATCGTTTCATGTATATTTATGTAGGTACCTTCACACCCGGTTGGCGCACATTCGTTCAGACTCATTTTTCTGTGTGCCCGTATACTTATGAGTTATCTATCACTGGCCATTCCTAAAATTTTTAACATTTTTATTAACCGACCTTTCTCGACCCTACTAAAGAGATGTTCTTCCCCTAGGCCGAGATCTTTGGGTGATGGTGGTATCAGCGTCGCCGTACGAGCATATGATCGGCAAGCCCGACGTGAAGTACGTCGGCAACATTCACGGAAACGAAGCCGTCGGTCGCGAGCTACTTCTGCACCTCATTCAAGTTAGTTGCCACAACCGGTGCTTAGCTGCAATGAGCACTTCCTCGTCATAATCAGTGACTACCTGTTTACATAGTTTGTTGGCTACGTTGTACTGGAGAAATTTTTAGAATCTTGTTCGTCTAATCTCGTTTACTAGTAAGATAACTGGAGTCACATTGTCTTTAGTTTGTTCTGGTTGTAACGTATTATTATAAACTCTAAGTTAAGATTTCTCTAGATACTGGGAACGGCTTTTGACCCTACTAACAGAGAGAACAAAAATGATGTTTCAATTTGAAGTCTTAATGTTTTCAAACGCACTTTAGGTACTATTGAGAGATGTCCTCGTCAGGGCAGCTTTAATCTGAACTTATTACTCATAAACCCACCCTTTTCAATATTTCCAGCACCTCGTGACGTCATATGATACCGATCCCTACATAAAATGGTTACTGGACAACACTAGGATCCATTTAATGCCCTCTATGAACCCAGACGGTTTCGCCATCTCGAAGGAAGGACAGTGTGACAACACATATGGCAGGTACGGGATATCTAGACAATATATTGTTTGTAATGGGTATTATAACATTGTTTGTAACGTCATTGCTAAACCATAATAATGCTCATTATACCATTATAGGAAAAAGCGACAACTAAACTAACTTAACAAAACAATAAATTGAACAAATAACCCACATATTCAGTATAGCATGACTAGCAAGGATAGTTTCAATGGAATTGAAAATGAGTAATAATATCTCACTGGAATTTCGTATAAAGTTGTTACGGAGAGCGGTAACTTTTTGAAGAGCGCACAATTATAAATGTTCAATGCCGTATTACCACATTCGCCTTTGTTCGATGTTCAATACATCTTGGTGATGGAACAATTAACATAAATTGTACAAGTCGCACTTATTAATTCGCAGGCACAACGCTCGCCGTTACGACCTGAACAGGAACTTTCCGGACTTCTTCAAGGCTAACACGAAACAGCCGCAGCCAGAAACGGAAGCCATCAAGGAATGGATCAGCAAGATTCAATTCGTGCTGTCCGGTTCACTGCACGGCGGCGCTCTCGTGGCATCGTACCCTTTCGACAACACGCCCAGTGCCAGTAACTGTCAAAAACACTTTTATTGTTCTCTAACCATGTTCAATAGTCAGTTTCGTCACGCGCTTCCGGTCACATATCATACTAATCGCCCATAGCCACAACTGCCGGAATTCGCTCTTTGCACTTACCAATTATGATTGCGTTTCATGGGCATTTTATGTTAATTTTCCTCATGCATGCATTTTAGTACTTTCTCATTACTTCTCCGTATCTATGGTTTCATAAAGTCAATATTTAGGCCTTTGGACATAACATAAAAAGGTAACAAGAGTAAAACATAATATAAATGTTTAAAAAAGAGGAATTTACTTCTGAGATAGACAGCAGTAAAAGATATGTTTCTTTTGTTTTCACGCAAATCAGGAATATGCAGATCATCAGTTCTGTGTTCCGGTGAGGTATCACGTTAATTTTACCTTCTAACATTAATATCAATAAAATTAATAATATTTGTTTTCGTCCTACATGTGGCCTGAACGCAGTGTTCCAGAGCTATGCGCACTCGCCGTCTATCGCGCCCGATGACGACGTGTTCCGTCACCTGTCGCTGGTGTACTCCAACAACCACGCCAAGATGTCACGCGGCGTGTCCTGCAAGTCAGGCTCGCCCAGGTTCGAGAAGGGCATCACTAATGGCGCGGCTTGGTATCCTCTCACAGGTAATATTAAAAAACCTACCATTTTAAACACATAAAATAGAGCAATTTACAGTACCTAATTGCGTTAAAGCTGTTATTCCATGGTGGCATTAAATTAATTGGCTTGCATTGACGTCAAAGATGTTAGTCATGTAATACGTCGGAACACACGGTGTGATGCATGCTGATACCTATTATTCCTACTCAAACGCAATGATGTTCAATTCCAGGCGGTATGCAAGACTACAATTACCTGTGGCATGGATGTATGGAGATCACATTAGAGATCTCTTGCTGCAAGTATCCCCCTGCACATGAACTAGCCAAGTATTGGCAAGACAACAAACAGGTAACTAAATCATCTGATATTTCTGAGATAAATGATGATGGGTATCAAACATTCGGTTTCTTCAATTCCGATATACAGGGTGTGGCGTAAGTAGTGGTCCACCGTTCAGGATTCGATGAACCAGATAATTAACTATAACAATTGAAAATTTTAAACATTTTTACCCAAGGGTTCCGAAAATATTTCATTTTTGTCTTTTATTTACGAAATTTCTACCTTTTATTACATATTTGTTTGTAGTTTCAACAAAAACCATTATTTTTTCATTTTGATTTCTGTTAATTACTGCTGAATACTAGAGCTATCATGATAAATTATGATTTTTTATTTAAATTCAGCTCTTTTGAAGAAAAAGTTGGTTCTTCTCTAATTTTAACCCCAATTTTTAACACACCATCAAGCTCAAAAGCAATTTTTAAAAAAAATGGGTAAAAATGGTAAAATTTTTTAATTGTTATAGTTAATTATCTGGTTCATCGAATCCTGAACGGTGGACCATTACTTACGCCACATCCTGTATAAGTAATAGTATAATACCACTTAGTAGTGGTTAAATCTAGTTTTAACTTGGGAATCGGATTACGAACAATCCCTGACGAGAAAATAGATTTGTATCTTTTATAGGATTAAATGCAACCAAATGATCAATTGAGATAATAAAAACTGCCAGCGATCATGATATTAATTTATTATGTATCTTAAAATTACGTACCTTTATGACACTTATATCCAGGTTCAAAAAAATCACTTTTTTAAGAAAAACATTAAATTAAATTAATTATTTAAACTGAACGGTAAACTATTGCTGCTACAAGAAACAGAAGCACCGATGGAGCTTTAGAAGCAGCGGAGTTCCAAGGCTCACCAGGAGATCGGATTCCAATCACACCGCAAGCGACTCGTGGGCCCGCGTTACCGGTTAGCAAGGAACTCTCATCTCCTCCCTGACCCAGGTCATCTGTTTGCTCGTGGAGAACCAGAGTACGCCCCAAGATATTGTTACGGCCTCGAAGTGAAATTACGTTGTCCACAAAGTCTACAACAGCGAGCGCAATGCCATTTCCTACGAACACAACATTTCCGAGGTCACCAACATGACGCACTGGGTGATCCCTGCCACCGTGACTGTTGCCATCAGGGTTGAAATGCGCGCCTGACGCATCACAAGTACTCGTGTCGCCGAATTCGTGCACATGAAACCCGTAGGAGCCGGCGCCTAAACCAGAAATGTTTCCAGTGACTCGAAGCCCATCTGTTGTCTCAGTGAACAAGATACTCCCGGTCACATTCTGCGAAACCAGTTGTGCTACAGCAGATCTAGTTTCACCATTAACATAGGCGACAGCAAAAATTGCGATGAAATATAAGAATCGGAAAAACATTGTGAGGTGAAAACAAACGTGTGTTCTAATATGTAAACAAAAGAGCTTTGGTTGACTTCAGACAAAACGTAATCTTAAAAGTGATGCGTTTATCAATCTAAAATACTGATTAAGATAAGATACAATCAGGTACTATGAAAATAGAGTACATTCTGCACAATCTTGCCATGGCATAGGTATTCAGAATTTGAAAACATTATGACGATGGAGGAATGGCGACTAATTTTTAATCGTACGACCACCTTTGCTATTACTTATACCGAAAAAGAAGTAGAAGAAAGCGATTAAGGTAAACGCTAGGGACTTTTGCTAAAAACCCAAAATTTTAGGTTCTGTGGAGAGTTAAAATCGTGCGCGGCTGAAGGTTTTTGCAGACATATTATTACTAATGACGGATACAAATTGGTGAACCGTAACATGAAATGTAACATACTTTACGGACAAATGCATGCACTGTCGTATGTGATTCTTTCCACAAAATACTATTATTTTATCTGACCAAGATTATGCCTGGGCTTTAAAGTAGACTGTCATCTCTGAGTTTGTTTCGGCCTTTATTCTCGAAGGACTCAGGTAGGAAACGCTGACATCGTGTAGTTTTTAGAATACGATTGACGTGTAAAAGTGTTTCAAGAAACCCTTCTTACAGAAATAAAATTAATTATCATCATTATCATCATTTCAGCCGAAAGACGTCCACTACTGGACATAGGCCTACCCCAAGCTCCGCCACGTCGACCGGTTTTGTGCTTCCCGCATCCAGCGGATTCCTGCGGCCTTCACAAGGTCATCGGTCCACCTTGTTGGAGGCCTTCCAACGCTACGTCTTCCGGTACGCGGTCGCCACTCCAGAAACTTTCGGCCCCATCGACCATCTGTTCTGCGAGCAAGTTGCCCTGCCCACTGCCACTTCAGTTTAGCAATTATTCGGGCTATGTCGGTTTCCTTGGTTCTCCTACGAATCTCTTAATTTCTGATTCGATCGCGTAGGGAAACTCCAAGCGGGCTATGCTTTCTCCATCGAATCGTCTCGTTCGAATCGTCGTCTCTCCATCAATGAATTATCATTTAAGATATATGGAACAAACTCGCCTCGTTGTTGTGGTACATTTCATTTTGTAATACATACATTTGGACGACTCTTTTGTGTTATGTTTCATGTTAGGTTTCACCAATATGTAAACCATAATTCGTCATGTAATCCGTGTACTATAAAATCATATAAAATAAAGCAAGATTTCCAACAAGAAGGAGGGACTTTAAGGCTGCTTAAAGAGGAGCTTGGGCTGACACAAAGATGGACCGCTAATAGAACTAATTCGATTAATGCCAACCTTTTCTTCGGTCTAGCAAATTACGCTAGTCGGTTATGTTATTATGCAAAAATTTAATATAATTAATAAAAGAAGGCAGCGAAAGAGAAGAGAGATGCAGAGAGATGATGTGTGTGTGTGTATGTGATGTGTGTGATGTGTGTGTGAGATGATGTCTATGAGAAGCATGTTAGCCCAACAGTTGTAAAGTACCTACTGATTGATTAAAAAAATATTAT
Organism: Aporophyla nigra; assembly: GCA_947507805.1. Classification (NCBI taxonomy): domain Eukaryota; kingdom Metazoa; phylum Arthropoda; class Insecta; order Lepidoptera; family Noctuidae; genus Aporophyla; species Aporophyla nigra. Next base: position 9,275,024 of record OX382305.1, read on the forward strand.
AGCCAACAATAAACCGTCGGTATTGTAACTTGGGAGCTGGGCGCGCCACCACCCTGTTGATGTCGTTACATGAGTGCTAAATACCTGCACGTGCATGCTCGATAAGATATTATATCCATTTAATTCATTTGTTTTGTTAACATTTCCCGTCCTTATCTTCATAAATAAAACGTAAGTAGTTTAAATGCAATGATGCATTAGATTATAGGTATTTATGTACTGTTTACCTGCTAAATCTATACTATAATATTATAAAGCTGAAGAGTTTGTTTGTTTGGTTGAACGCGCTAATCTCAGGAACTACTGGTCCAAATTGAATAATTCTTTTTGTGTTGGGTAGCTACACTCAAAAGGAGCGGAGCAACAACGAAAAATGAACGAAAACTGGCAGGTAATTCGACGCGACGGGCAAGGTCGGGGGGGGGGGGGGGGGGGTCTACCTACTGCATTTTCTTTTGCTGTGCCCGACAGGGTCCACGATTGTTTCTAAATAAAATGTTTTACCACCTAAGCATATACATTGTGGAATGCAATAAAGTATTGAGTATTGAGCAAAAATTTGACGCGAACGAAGTCGCAGGCAGATGCTAGTAATTTTTTATGTCTGAGTCATATCTAGCTAGCTCGTATATAGCATTGGTCAAACACTGGGAACGGCTATTCATATTATAGAAATACTTACCAAATATATTCTTGTTCGCAGTCCCTCATCAAATACTTGGCAGAAGCACACCGTGGAGCGCATGGCTTCGTGATGGACGAGAATGGCAACCCGGTGGAGCGAGCCACCGTCAAAGTGAAGAGCCGTGACGTCACGTACCACACCACCAAGTACGGAGAGTTCTGGCGTATACTGCTACCCGGAACCTACAGGATTGATGTAAGAATTACACTTATTATCATAAATGCACATAATGTTAAGTAAGGGAACATGAATTGCCCTGACATACGAAGGTGAAACTGTATTACAACCCAAGTTGGCAAAACTCAAAACAGATTTTCATCTGACGTCCACTTCAGCACGTAACACTTACAGTCTAAGTACCATTCAAACTTCTATCTCTAGGAGTATGTAGTGTAAGCCTCACGTAGTTACCAATTAGTAACAGCCTGAGTGGTTAGGTACCTAGGTGCTTACCGCTACCTACCTACTCAGTTGTCCTAGATCATGTTTAAATCAGAATCTTAAGCGATTGATTGGAGGCTGACAGACAAATTGTTACTTACGTTTTTCGTGACAGCATACGAATTGCAATGATGATAGAAGTACATTGCCAAACAAGTTTTGGGAATATTGTAGGTATTAACTAGTACCTAAAGTTCATGTTATTTTGTCCGTTTTCGCTTACAGGTATCAGCGGAAGGATATCTGCCGCAAGAAGTAGAGTTCATTGTAATAGAAAGCCATCCTACTCTATTGAATGTTACTCTACATTCAGCAAAGGTGAGTACCGGATGAATTTGTAAACTATACCTGCATTCTAAATTCAAGGGGCTTGATTGTTTAGCAAATAGATTATAAACCTTGTCCGTAGATTCAAATCACAACTGTTATTATTACCTGACATATAACACGGCAAATTAACGTTGAGTGGAAATTTACTTAACAATCAATCCCTGACTGTACAAGTTTACATTATGTCTGTTTATATACCCCAGTATTTTTCCAATCAAAAACATCCCAATGTAAAAATATCCTACAATAACTATAATTGTTCAAACTGTAAATATATTCATAATTCACTCGCTTGTTTATAGTTGCACTAATAGTGGTGTGGTTACAACTAGTTTTGTGCTTAGGGTTACACCCCGAAGACGGCTGGCGGTCGGCAGGCGGCCCCTGTGAAGACTACCTCCCTACCTACAGCACCTACCACAGCTACCTCTGCCCCCTATAACGATGGTGCTATTGTGTTCCCCGAAGACTGATCCCGAAAGATTCCTTTAAAAATGTGAAAAATTCGCTCCCTTTAAATTACTTACAATGCTGAAACCACAGCTTGCTACTGCGGGGTTTTTTTTAAATAGCCCGATTTTTTTGTTATTCTTTTACCGCCTTTTTTCCGTAGGGTTTTCTAGGGACCATAAAGGGTACACGAAAGGTTGAGTGTAGTGTCGTTAGTCTTCTATTTCTGAATAGCCGTGCACCGCAGAATTACCGTGGTCCATAAGAAGTTAAAAAAGAACGGATAAAAATGCCCGAGCAATTTACTGGCTCCATTAAAATACGAACGCATTACCATAGTCTGAAGTAAAAAATTGTATGAATATCGACACAGCTCGCTTGCGCATGCTCGCAGCTCGGTTGCTAGCTGATTGAATTAGAGCCAGAGAAGGCTCGAACCTGCGCGAGGATTTATCAGGACACGCTGGTGTGCAAGCGGCGTAAAAGTGAAATCGAGTTATTAATCGCGAAGTAGGTACCTATAATGTAATCAAACATTACTCTTATTTTTATTAGGAGGGTTGTATGTATCAAAAACTTGCCTGTTGCCTGCTTAGTATTTAGTGTTATTCCAATTACTTAAGTACAAATGTGTGTGTATAATAATGTGTGTCATTGGAAAGTACCTACATTATATCGTCACATCCACGGCAAACTTACGAATCTGCAGTTTTGGTAAAATCGATATTATGATGAAAATCTGTTCGTAATGTTTAAAATATTAACAATCCGTTATTCATTATATAAAAAAGTACCATTTTAAAAACCAAAATGTACCATGGTACCTATATACCTGTTAACAAAAAAAAAGAAATCGTTGATATTTACTTTCAAAACGCTCCCCTGTAAAATACATTTTCTGCAGATTCGTAAGTTTGCCGTAGATGTGACGATATTAATTATTCATATTAACTTTGTAGATAAATTTTTACCCTTATCTAGTAACCTATACACTTCTTGAGCACGGTGAGTAACTTCAAAATGTACATACTTTCAGTATAACTGTAACTAATATTGCAGAGTAGGTGTGGTTAAAAATGCACCTCGCAAATACAAAATAATTTTTAGAAAGACGCAATAATTTAGCATCTTACAATATTATGCTATTGGGGAATGAAAGCTTAAGCATATTAATGTCAATTTTGACATGCATGATAGCTTAAAATAAATGTGTTGAAAAAATGGTTAAACACTTCTTTTTGCGAGCTTTCCCTCATATAATAAACAGTGCTTGCTTGTAAGTTTTAACCTTTATTATGATTTTGATAGATTTAAACATGGGTCAGTGGTATAACGTGTAACGTTGTGATGTTTCAGCGCATAGACGGCGGGCCGTACTACCGGCCGGTGGCGCTACCACCGCGCATCCCGCTGTCCCCGCCCGCCCAGCCCGGTATCTTCGCCTCACTCTCCAACTCCTTCAACACCATCGTCTCTAACATCTTCGGATAAACTGAACTAATAAAATAATTCAGCCGATTATGAATTGTTATACCAATCAGTGATCCGGTGCAAAAGAGATGATGATATTTCGTCCTTTATAACCCCATCTCTCTCGCACTGGGATGAAGATGGTTCTAACAAGACATAATACGGCAAAGAGTGTGTTCGCTGGGAGATTCGATAGACGCAGCTGTACAATTAATTACTTATTAGTAGATACACAGGGATATTCCACAAGTGTTCACTTTAAATTTTTTTGTAGATCCAATCCACTAAAAAATAAAATCTGCGTGATAGCCGTAGAAATTAAAATAATTATACTTAGATTCTGAAATTTATGTAACTCATAAAGTATTAGAAGAAACTAATTAACAAAAATATTGATTGATTATTCATATTTTCAGCTACACAATAAGTCTAATTAATTAATAGTACTCAGTAATATTATAAGTATTATTACTTGATTAAGTAAATGTTTAGATACCGTTGTGTTTATCGGATTAAAATGCAAGTTCATATAATATTTAAAGAGAAATGGGATATGCAGCAAAGTAGCCGTATTGTAAGATAAAAAGATATACTTCCGCATTTATAATCTAAGTAAAAAGTATACTCAAGACATACCAAATTATGCAGTAATGCCAATAGTACGTATTGCAGGGCTCTCGACCCCATAAAGCAAAGATCTCTTCAAAAAGATCAAAATATTTTTAAGGAATTTGTAAATATACATTAGTGGATAAGATTAGATGCTTTAAGTTAAAATAAAAACTAATTTATTACATGCACGTGTTGTTTATTTCTCATATTATAACAAAAGGAATCGTATTGTGTTGATTTAAAAACATCTATTACTCTGGATTGTTAAGAATTCCATAAGTTGAAGTCAACATTTAACTATATTTACAACAGATGATCATGCATAATTAAACATAACATTAAAACACAGATGACACAGAAGCATCTAATACCAAGATTCATAGAGCTTTGACTTTGATTTGTTGCGTAAAGTTGACAATTCATACGACTATGAAAATTAACAGTACGAAAATAAAGTTCATATTCGCGACACTTACTTTACTAAGCAAAGTCAAAGAGCTGTAAAGGTCAGTTTCTCGAACGAAACTTAAGGTAACAAATTGTCAAGCGCCCGTCAACTGCTGTGATTGGTTGAATGACTTATCAACAGCCAATCGCATCATTTGAATGGCGTTTTTTGACGCATCGGCAAATTTCGTTCCAGAATCTGGGCGATCGACTCTTGCCCTAAGCCTCCGTTTCATCAACTTTGACTTGGTCCCTGGCGACTTGGAAGGCTGCGATAAGTGCCGCGAGCTCGATGCGTTCACTACAACCCGAAGCAAGGCGCGCCTCGGCGTCCGCCATCTTTATCAGCAACGTTATGAGAACTTCGGGAGGAAGTTTCACTGTAACGCAAATGATCCGTTAGTTATTGGTCTATTTATTTTGAGACATTTGGGTTTTGGTAATAATTAATATTAATCAAATTTGAATGACGTAAAAACATTAGTAAGCCATTGCAATGTTACTCTTATCTCATTGTAATCTTTACATAGTACAAGAGTCGCTTTCCGCGTCTGTACACTTTAACCATTTATACTACACAACGGATTTTTCATCAATAGAAAAAGTGATTCAAGAAGGTTTATATAATAAAATGCCGGTGAAGTCACTGGCAAAATCTAGTAAAGTATGACATGAATGATTGGCGTGAGTTTGATAAAATGCTGAGCGATCATTCTAATTTATACTTTACCTTATCGAGATAAGAGTTACATTGCAATAACTTCTAATAGTTTTACATCGATCGTGAATGTTCATATTGAGAATCATATCAGCCGAAAGACGTCCACTGCTGGACATAAGGGTCCCCAAGCACCGCCATTTCGGTAAATGACAAATGATTTTATCTCTGTAAGTTTGTAGAACAATGGTGAACAATGGTTGTGGTTCTCGCATGCAGCGGATTCCTGCAACCTTCACCAGGTCATCGGACCATCCTCCAATACCCACCTCGGTATGCAATATATTGTAGACAAGAGTTACATAATTTAAGTAAGTTCCAAGTACTTACCTCTTTGTATGATCGTGTGAACTTCAGTCAAAATGTCGCCCAGTGCCAACCCTTTTGCAAGTTTGAGATCTTGGATGTCTGTGTGATGATATTAAGGATATGATATTTTGTATGGCATATTTAGAACAGATTTTCCCATCGTTAGATATCGTTTTTTTTTTTACCACTTTTGGAAATCACGAAGCCAGGCCGCACAACAGGCAGGTAAACTGCCATCAGTTGGGCGGCGAGCAATGGGTAGCTCGCCGCCCGGTAAGGAACAGGCCTGTGTCGACGGCGCGTATTGTTCCACGCGCGCCTCAAAGAGATGTCAGCAAACTGAACCTTAGGACCGATGCCTGCCAGGGTCGCGAGATTTGTTCGAAAGAGATACCGTGGCCCTGGCATATGGGCAACTGAAGGAACACGGGTGGGTTTTATTGACTAAAAGTATGACACGCCCTTCCGCTCCACCCTAGAGCGGGAGAAGTCATTTGATGCTTTCCCACGAAAAAAAAAAAAAATCGTTTTTGTACGGAAAAACTATCTAAAATTCAAAATAATTCCACGAATTATGAAATGTCTGGAAAAATCATCTCATAAGGTGCTTAATCTTTTATACTGTCACTGTACAGTCTCTTCGGCCTATGTGAAAAACAAGAAATGTACAATACACATGATTATTCAAGCTCGTTGAAACAAACATTGTTAAAAAGGATACTCTTGAAGCACACAGCGAAGTCGTTTTCATTGAGCAGCCAGTTGAGTATGTTGTTGATATCGGAGCGCAGCGGGTGTCCCACGCACGTGTACACGTTATCTTCAGTGACGTCACGGTACGCCAACCACGTGCTCTGCAAGGTGTTCAGAACCTTCCGCATGTCGCCGCCCGACAGAGCCAGCAGAGCTTTGATACCGTCTTCGGATATCTTTACACTGCAAATCAAGATTATATTCTTCGGTTAAGGGAGTTGAAATTCAGACTCCGACTAAACTTATTTCTTCTAACATAAAGGCAGATTTGTAACCTGCCTCTGACCAAACAACCGACTGCTGAAGAGAGCATTAAACAATATTATTTAACTAGATGAGTTCGGTATTTCCTAACTGGCTACTCTGATAACAACGACCGAAAAGACTCAGAGATCACAGTCTCATAATCTTGGTCAGGCCAAAGTAATACGAGGACCATGCAGGTCAGTGTCTGAGATGGCATTTTGAGGAATGAATCACAAAAATTTTAGAGGATTTAGACTCTTCTTAGATTTTAAAAGAGTAACGGTGGAGTTTCTTGCCCATTCTTCTCCATACGAATCTACATTTTGGAAGGGGCGACTAGAATCAATCAAATCAATTTTCATATAACTGTTGACGTTCACATGTGCCTTTTTTAGGCCTATTAGAAATATATGCTTTGACTTTGACTCGGAAGTTAGGAGCTCAACGAGTCGACGAACAATACCAAAGAAAATACACTTAGGTAGGCCTCATATAGTACTGCAAACTGCCAGATTTAAAAAAAAGTGATCGAATAGTCTTCAGAATTCACAATAATTAAAATATATTATACCTCTCAACGTAAATATTCATATCAGTGAGTATTTAAAAAAATATAGCAAAGAAATAGCGACATTCAGTCAAACTTGGAGCAGCTCAATACCAACCCTTTTCATCTATACAAATAAATAAAATTGGAGTGTCTGTTTTTAATATTAAGATAACCACTTTTTACTAAGTGTATATGGATGTATACACGATACATATATCAAAACAACATTTTTTACAATTTTTGTCTGTCTGTCTGTTTGTTCCCGCTAATCTCTGAAATGGCTGGACCGATTTTGACGGGACTTTCACTGGTACAGATAGCTGATGTAACAAGGAGTAACTTAGGCTACTTTTATTTTAGAAAGATTCTTTTATTTTAGAAAAAAATAACTGTCTTCGAAAACTACGCTGACATACGTCTCAAAATTCGTAAAACCCTGGCTGAATCCTACGAAATAGATCAAAATAATGTACTGCAGTATTGTACACCTTAAAAAGGCCTACAAAAATGTCCTCAATGGTATATCGCACCCCTAGATCTAAAGGGAACTAACTCAAAATTCCTAATTTTTGAGTCATGCACACCTTCGAGTCTGTCATTTCAATATCTATCGACCAATAAACCAGATTTAGCAACTATTTCCAATATTCGACTCCGAATATTGGAAATAGTTTTGAATTTCGACTCGAAGGTGTGCATGACTCAAAAATTAAGAATTTTGAGTTAGTTCCCTTTAGATCTAGGAGTGCGATATGTCTATCTCTTAGGGATAACCCACAATAACCATTTTTTATCTTTTACTTTTTACGAGAAATAAGGGCTTATTTACGAAGCGATTTTAAGCAATACAGCATTAATCCTTATCCAATTAAGTACCTTAAATACATTGTGCATTTAATATAGATCAATATGGCCCTTTACAGCATGTAATTTAAATGAATATCTTAGAAGATATTAGAGATTTAAAAAGCGGGCGCAGAGCGCGTTGGCAGCGGCCGGGTAGTACAGGATAAGTAGGATTGTAATTCATATTACTTTGGCTTCATAGTAATTGCGAATATCATGTGTGTTCATTATACTCAAAATAAACCTAATAGTATTATTCCAAGTAAGAGACCGCGAAATGGCTTAGATGTTTAGATTTTTGGATGTTTGTTTCTCAATTATGCAAAGACGGCCAAACGGATTTAGATCGAATTTGGCACAACGATATGTTATATCATGGATACGTAACAGATACGATACCTACTTTATCCCGGTAGTAGGTTCCCGGGTGATATTTTCCGCCAGCTATACGGGCCAAGCCACTGGCAAAAGTACTATTCCTATAATTATGTTCGGTGTCTGGTAAATGATTGAGTGTCTGTATAGGTAAAATAGGAGCGTTAAGAAAAACCAGGAAGACTTATATTCAACTAAACCAAGCCCTATGTCGCAGTCTTCTTACTCTGAATACTATTATTTTTATTTTAAAAACACCAACACACATGATGTTCTCATAAACTATGAATCCTAAGTAATATGAGTTATAATCCTACTACTAATAATATTATATGTATATGTGAAAATATGTATGATTGGGTGTTTGTTTCTCAATCACGCAAAAATGGCTGAATGGATCTGGATCGAAAATAGCACACAGAGTCTATATTACCTATATAACCTGGAATAACACATTCTTATCGCAGTAGTACGTCCTCTTGCATTAATTTCCGACATCCACGCGGGCGAAGCCGCGGGCAAAAGCTAGTCCCCAATATAATCTTTAGCAGTATAAAAGGCTTGAAATGGCACAACTTACTTTTAATGAATGATTTGAATTTATTAAGAATTAGATCTTGAACGTGGCTTGGAAGTTTATTGTAATATAATTTTCTTTCGTGTATTTTCTTAGACCTTGTTGTAAGTACAACAAATTTGTGTTCGTTCCTAGCATTTATAATATAATATGAATATTACAATATTTTTTTTAAACAAATTTATATTTTTTGGGCATTAAAACTGTTGAAAGGTCTTTTCTTGACTTTCGGAAGATGCACTCATGTTACAGCTATAATAAAAGTGAACATACCCTTCGGCAGTGGCGACTTCCCGTAGTCGCGGGACTATCTGAGTCTGTTGCAGAGGTGCAAAACGGAATCGCGTACATCTTGACTGCAGCGCCGGTATTATTTTGCCCAAATAGTTGCAAATTATGCAAAACCTTACATTTTCCGTATACTTTTCTATAACTGAAACAAGCAGTGTGAGAAACAGTAAAATATTTATTTAAGTATTGATTTAGAAACAGATTAAAATAATAAATCAATATGAATGGAAAAGTAAATCAATATCCATACCATAATCCTAATTAATATTACAAAGTGTTGTTTGTTACGGTTTCATGCTTGAACAAACAGCTGGATGAATTTTGGAACACGGGTAGAATACTACCATGGCTACTTTTTTATCTCGGTACTATGTTCCCATCGGATAATTTTCGACGTCTACGCGGGCGAAACCGCGGGCAAGAGTTAGTAATATTATAATTGCGAAAGTGATAGCCTGTCTATCTGTTAACTTTCCACACTTTGACGTCAGAATGGATTTCAACAAATTTTAGGTACACAGGTAGACCATGACTGAAATTACGACATAGGGGTATGATCCCGTTAGTACGGTTACGTGTGATAATTTCGGACATACACGCAGGCAAAGCCACGGGCAAAACCTACTAATAAATATACTAAAAATAAATAAAAGCCGAGTATTGAGAAATACTTTTTATTATTGTACGCTACATATAGCCGACGACGCTTTTCGCTGTTCTCTCCTCAAAGCTTTTCTATTCATTATAAGTGACTGCATAGGTTCCGACTTCGGCGAAGGCGTGTGGCCGTTCAGTTGTGGGTCCTTGAGCAACACAGACCGGCCGTCCACGATGGCCGGCGGCAAGCGATTTACCGTCACCCCCAACACGCGCGCCACCAGGCTTGTGAAAGCGTTGCTCACCTGAAATTTTACACATCGTTCACGCTACATATCAACATAGTAAGAGCACCCATAGTAGTGCATAATAATTAATTTATACGTATGCTAAATATAAATTACGGTTGCAAACATTTTCGAGGCTGTTTCCCACTTGCAGCCTACATTTTCACATTTTCTGTGTAAGTTGGCAAAGCTAACTTCTACAAAGCTATTTCCGTAAGAATATTCAATAGAAATCTAACCAAGAATTTCTAGATGGGTTGCAAAATATTCGAGCTCGCCTGACTCGCTCGTATACTACATTCTTGTTTTTTTGGAAATTAAAACATCTTGCCAGGTGCGAGACTCGTAGTAAAGATAAAGTATAATATAATAACGTACGTTTGTTTATTTTTTATCGTTATTATTTTCTTGCAAAAAGTTACTGGAAATACCTACATGAACTGAGAATGCCAGTGGGGCCTCATTTTATTTTGGGGTCTTTCTTATACAGGTTTAGTCCGCCACTGATTGAAAAAAAGTGTGACAGTTGCATAATTAAATATGCTGATAATTTAAGTTTCTCGTAAATTTGCTAAAAACCAATTTCGTTTAAAAAAAAGGGACTTACCATCTCCCCCGTTCTTGCTGATCCTTTGAAGCTCTCCAGCAAATGTTCGGACGCAAATTTTTGTACACAGGACAGTCTCACTGCCCTCTGGTGTTCCAAATCAGACTTATTGCCAAACAGAGCCATCAAGGGTTTCGTCAATTCATTTTCGAATATCTCCTTCACTTTCCGAATCCATTCCGTAAGTTTATCGAAACTTTGCAGATTCGTGAGGTCATAAACGAACAATATAATCTGGAACAGACGAATGGTTTTTACCATAATGCCGCCGATGCATCTTTTTTGAGACTCCTTTAGGTAAACTTCAGAACATTACCACCAATGTACCTACGTACGCTTAATCTCATCTGTCTAGCCTTTTCCTAACTATGTTGGGGTCGGCTTCCAGTCTAACCGAATGCAGCTGAGTACCAGTATTTTACATTGAGCGACTGCCTATCTGACCTCCACAACCCAGTTACTAGGTAATACGGTACCCTTTGGTAAGACTGGTTGTCAGACTTTCGGGCTTCTGATGACCCGTAACGACTGTCTAAGATCTAGGAAAAACAGTCGGGACCAACGGCTTAACGTGCTTCCGAGGCATGGAAACTTAGTGTGTAAAGATGGTCATGCATCCACGGACCAACCCCGGCAAGCGTAGCTTAACCTGAACGATCAACCCGTGCGGCTTTTATTACTTAGTTACAAGCCCTTCGATGGTATTATGTTCTATTTTAGTTTAGGTATAGTTAGCATGACACTTTTAACAATTTCTGTACGATACTTGTCAAACGGTGATTTAATTATTTTGCTTGATGTTCTTTCATGCTAGGAGTATACTATATTATTATAACACCCATAGAACAGAACCAAGCCTAGCTTACTTACATCAGAAGCATACAGATAGTTAGCGAGCATGTGCGTCTGTAGCGCGTTGCCGGCGACGTCACAGAGCTGTAGGGGCACGGCGGGGCGCAGTCCTATGCACTGGCCGGCCATCACTTCTGCGCCTTGAGTGCCGCCCACCGGAGCCACGCTGTTCCCACCCAGGTACCGATGGCATAGACAGCTCTACAAAACACATTAGCATTTAATTTTATCAAACTTATTCTCTATATTTAAATTGGGTCAATTTAAATTAGCTAACAAACTCCGCAGGCGCTGACATGATGGATATCGATATCTAAACATGATGATTTTACGTAACTACAGCCGACTACGCGTTCTACGGCCGATGATAGTGTAGTTATTTGACATCATAAGGTTAGCCCAAGTTCCAACGGATGTAATAAAATAACGGCCGATTTTTTTTATGCACGCTATGCAGTGAGTTGAAGATCTAGTGCGCGAAAAATTAGGTAGAACGTTTTAGAAAATCATATCGTCTCACGGCTGTTCTGATACACGGTATTGGTTTTTCAATCAATATGGGTGACTCATTTCCACTTACTGCCGATTTTACTAAAAGGCGGCTGGGTTTGGATACAAAGGTGTTGTGGCCCATTTCTATAATTAGGTACATTATACCTAACTGACTACCGAGCTGACGACTGATAGAAACAGACATGCTGCAACGACTCCGAATAAATTGGGACAAGAGCAAGGGAATGATGATGAGGTACCTACATATGCAATAGTCTGGGTTGTTATTACTTTTATGATGGACTAGCTTGTGCCCGCGACTTCATCCGCGTAAAATTTTTGCTCCCCTGACCTTTCCCGTCGCATCGAATTGCCTGCCAGTTTTCGTCCTTTTTTCGTTACTGCTCCGCTCCTTTTGATCGTAGCGTAATGTTATATAGCCATCCTCAATAATTATGCTACCCAACACAAAAACAATTCGGACGTGTAGTTACCGAGATTACCGCGGTCAACCAAACAAACTCTTCAGCTTTATAATATTAGTATAGATTAATCGTAAAAATATGTTTGTCGTAGATCCAGCCAAGACATGGTAAAAATCCTTACAGACAAATTTACAGACATATTTAGAAATGTTGGAAAAGCATAATTTTATTGCAAAATAACACTTACCTTCCCTGTTTTAGGTTCACCAAGAACAGCAATCTGAATGGTCTTGGCTTCAACACCGTCGTCTTCACTGTAGAGCATCGTAAAGAACTTGTCGACCCATTTAAAGTTTTGAACGGATTTTCCAAATTAAAAGAACACAGTTGTCCAACATCATCAAATATAATAAATGATTAAAACAAAGGTTTAACATTATTAAGAAGTTAAACATGATACCATGCTTTCAGAAGCATTTGTTTTCATTAAATAACCATGGCAACGAAATAGGTACGTTCAAATACCACGACAGCGAATGTTTAGTGATTGAATACCACAATTATCAAGCAAATTACTTCATTAATAAGGTTCGTTTGGAATTAATAAGAAAGAAATATGCGTCGCCGAAAAATTCCATCCAACATTTCAACAATAACGGGTCAAGTAGGCGTCTGACCACGCACAGTGAAGGGTTCCGTAGTTGGATGTATTGTAAGGCGCTGGTGGCACTCGTATATTAGCCCAGAGTCAATCGAGTGACTGTCCAGCGCTTGCAGAACAGCCATACTGTCTGAGAGTATGCGGATCGAGTGGTCTTTAACTGCCCTAGCCATGATGGCTGAAGCAGCAAGAGTGATCCCAATGCATTCAGCCTGGAACACTGTGTTGTGGACTCCCAACGGTTTGGCTATATGTATGTTGAAGTCCTGCGAGAAGACTCCAGCACCTGTGTCACTGTCTGTTTTTGATCCGTCCGTGAAGATGCGCAGCTCAGTGGGGCGCAAACCCTCACAACGGCGATCTTCGTGAAGCTAGATTCTGTATTTTTTATCAAAGATGAACTGTTTGGGTACCCGGTCATTTATAGCCTTAGTGATGGGGAACTCATTGTTGAGTTCCTTAAGCAGCACGGTGTGTTGTGTGTCTCTCTTTCTCCAGAGGTTAGTTGCGTCCAGACGCGCCGCAGCCATCGTGGCTTCCTGCTGTATGAACAGGTGGAGCGGTGGTAGTCCCAGCATGGCGTCCATGGCTGCACTCGGAGTAGTCCTCATGCAGCCCGTGACCGCCATGTCGGCTAGTCTTTGCATGCGTTGTAGTTTGTTGCAGGCTGTAACAAGCTTGGTGCGGGGCCACCAAACCACGGCCCCGTAGGTGATCATGGGTCGGATCACTGCAATGTACAGCCAAAGTATGATTTTAGGGGATAGGCCCCACTTCTTACCTATCATTTTCCTACATTGCCAGAATGTGATGCAGGCCCTGTTTAGTTTGCTGTCTAAATGACTACTCCAGTTTAAATTACTGTCAAAAGTGACCCCGAGGTACTTGACTTCGTTGGCCAGCTGAAGTTCTGTATTGAACAATTTCGGTAGGCGGAAGAGGCCTATAGCTCGTTTATGGGTGAACATGACTAGCTCAGTTTTAGTGGGGTTCACTGAGAGGTCATATTCTCTGCACCATCTCTCTACGATACGTAGAGCTTGTTGGGTGAGGTTAAAGATCGTGCTCGTCACCTTCCCTGAGACAAGGATGGTGAGGTCGTCCGCATAACCTATTGTGTAGTAGTGATTGGCATTGAGTCTGGCGATTAATTAGTTAATCACCAAATTCCATAGAAGGGGTGACAGCACCCCTTCCTGGGGGCAGCCTCTGGCAATCATGGCCAGCTGCTGCTCATCCTCTAGGCGAACCACGCGCTTGCTCAGCATGTTTGTGATCCAGTCTATGAGTACCTGTTCAACTCCATATCTGGAGAGGGCGCTGCTGATGCTGGAGAAGTTTGTTTTGTCGAAGGCTCCTTCGACTTCGAAAGACTGGGACATTAATTTAACAATCCCAAAACACAACTCTCTCTAACGTACCTGCACCACACCGCACTGCATTGCTGGCCTTGAATTGGACCTTTTAAATTAAATTAAATAATGACTGCACTACCTGAACTTAATGGTTTTATTTGTATCCGAGAGATATGTGAGATATGTTTCATTTGGGTACTGTATACCCAAATGAAAAATATCTCAAGATCCTATCATTGTCTACCTGTGTTCCTCATTATAAATCTGTTTAGCCATTAAAGTATGACTAAGTAATAAAGATCCAAACACGCCAAGTCCCAAACATCCAATTTACTCTTTATCTTAATAGCTATTAACATGACTTACTTCTTCTGAGAGCATTCTGTGCATCATTAGTCATAGCATCTGCTTCATCTAGTATAATCAGCTTGGGTCCAGCTTTGAATATTGTTCTGGTTGATGCAAAGCTAAGTATCTGACCTCTTACAATGCCTATCCCTCTCTCATCAGATGCGTTTAATTCTAAGACCTGAAAATTTTTAAAGAAACATTAAAAGAATTAAGAACATAGTTTTTACAATCAATTAATTAGTAATAAAAATTGTAAAATATGCATTGTTTAACACTAGGATAATCAAAAAGAATTATCATTTATTTATAATTAAAATAAATCAAATTGAAGTGTCTATTTGTAATGCAAAAATAATGGCATTCTTACCCTTAAATAATTGTTTTTTTACTAATGGCTTGGGAAAGCAGGTATAGGTAGTACTAATAACAAAAACAAGTCTTTTTTTCTTTCTCCCGGCTAATCTCCAAAACGACTGGACTGATTTTGATAAAATTTTATATGAGGATAATTTGAACCCCAGGGAAGGACATAGTATAGTATAAAACAATTATGACTTACCATTGAGTTAAACTGTTGTGGCGTGTACATTTGTCTTGCACAAGCTAAAATTGTTGATGTTTTGCCAGTCCCAGGAGGTCCATAAAATAGCAAATGAGGCAATTGCTTCTGCTGCATAAACTGGTTTACTATAATGTTCACAAATCAATTAATAGCAGAAATAAACAAACACCTACAGGTTAAAATTTAGAATGAAGTGTTACCTACTTGTTTTAATTATATCATCGTGAGAAATTAGTTCTTCTAACTTTGAAGGACGATATTTTTCGACCCTGAAACATGAAACATGTGTGTTAGCAGCAGTAATACCTTTCCTAAATAGCTACTATTGTGAGTCTATGTTTAAGGTGTTCGTGTTCTTTCTTTCTATAATAAATAAATCAAAGGGTTAGAGGGTTGGGGTTGGGGAAGTCTGTTTAGCTTGTTTGCTTACCAAAAGCATAAAAATGAAAATTGTGTTTAGAAAATACCGGGAAAACAAAAACTAACCATGGCAGATTTTTGCTCACTTCGCCCACGGTCATTTTAAACTATGGACTTATTGGGCAGTAACTGATAAACCAATCGTAAATTAATGAGACCCCAATTCCTGAAATTCTTTCAAAATAAAACGAAATTACACGAATTTGAAATTTGCCAGTCAACAATAAAGTGACTTTTTTTAACTGACTGACAGCCAATAGACATTAGATAGAGCACAGCAGTATTGCCAACTTTATTTTAACGAAACCACAAATTGTGGTATCGTAACCCACCAGAAAACCACTAAATTTGACGATCCCTCAAACCACCAGAAAACCACTAACATATTATGCCAGACAAATAATACCTAAATATTTGAAAATAAAACAACCACATTTTTTTTATTTTAGTTTATTTTGGATAAGTACGAAAAAATTAAATCTTATAGGCAATCATCTTTGGTAGAATCGGTTTCTTCTATTTTTAAGCATAAATTTCCTTAGTCCCAATTGTTTTGTACTACGCTACGCTATTGGGCAATATATCGTTTTTGCAGCATTTTCCTTCGCGTTTTAAACCAGCACGAACTGTGAGAATTGAATATAGCAAATCTAACTTCATTCGGTTTCTGTGTTTCGTTCATCATACTAAATAATCGCTTTACGTCAGCGTTAGAATGAGGTAAAACTTGAATTGAACCACATAATTTGCACTTAGCAACTGGACCAGTAGTACTTTCCACCACTTGTTGTAACCAGTCCTTTAAATTAGAGTCACGTAACCAACTTTCACGGAACTTTTAGGTGTACTCAGGTGTACTGTGGTTAAGGCATATTCGTTTTACAAAATGAACCAAAACAAGTAAAACACCCAACGCCATCTCCGAACTGCACCCTAATTGCGAAACGCACAATTTATGAGAATCTGAATGGGATTGAAGATTATTTCTAAACCATTGCGTCATTTGTTCGAATAAATTGTCGGTTCAGCAACGTAAATAACGCAATGAATGTTGTTTAACTATGAATATTAAACCAATTCCTACCGATAAAACGTTCCGCAATTACCCCTCTGTACTGTACTGTCTGTTGTATTTATATGTTTGTGCATGCACAGGAAACATCAAACTTGACCCAGTTTTTATACAACTATTTTCGGGTAATCCCCGAAAACATCATCCTTAGTTCTCAGTGTTACGTACACATAAAAAAATATACGCGTTTAACGTAATCGTTCGAGTTATTTCCCGAAAATATGTTAACCGTTCTAGTGGTTGAATTTCGTACCTTACCACTAACAGAAGTAACCAAAGCCACTAGAAAAATCCACTAGCCACTAAAACCAAAATTTGCCCACTAAACAGTAAGTCTAAAGGTCTAAACCACCAGATCTAGTGGAAATTCCACTAAGTTGGCAACACTGGAGCACAGCCACAGAGTACTATAAAGAAACTGTCAACAGATTACTCATGTGTTCTGTATTACTAATAGTAATAGGGTATTCTTAATTTTATGGAGTTATAATAATAATAAACTCGCCGGGCAGCATCTGGCTAGCTATTGGGCAGTAGCGACCCCACGGACCCTATCTCCCGGGAGAATTCTTGTTCCTCACCTCTGGCTAATTGGCCAACTGGAGGGAACACTGACGAGGTTCAGAGCTCCCACCTCATTCTTGCCTTTATTGGCCGGCTTGACTGGAGATTCGCAAAAACAAACGTGCTCGGGGAATATTTCAGTAAAGACTCGTGGGGATCTTGACCGTCTTCTGGGCTCTGGGATTATTCTGAAAGCCGTGGAATACCTCTCCACTCCTCAAGCACCTCAGGAAGTGTTGCACCTTTTTTGGTTTCCGGGAGCCAAGTCACCGCCTGCCATTTTATCCGTCTATATATACAAAAAAACATTGATCAGGCAGGGGCCATAGTCCTTCCATAGTTCCGGGTTACCATCCACTATAGCTATCCAAACCCATAGCCTAATGTTTTGATTCCATATTTTGCAATAGTCCTGCTCCAGCCGGGGCCTGTCAGTGGGTGCACTAGCATATTGCTTACGGGAACAATCGTCGGTTGGTGTAAAAGATCTATAAGTACCAGTGTATCTTCTAGTGCTTTAGTCTTCTTTTCTAAGTACTTTCCAGAATTGAGATTCTCCAGCTTTTTTAAGAAGTCGGTTAAAATCTTTTAATATGACAGATAGACGACAAGTGACAACAGAAAAACTTTTTTACAAAAATAAAACAACCGACTTCCTTAACCCTAGATTACTAAACTATCGTAAAATTTACGACGGCAAAATCATGATTCCTGGAAAAAACAAAGTTCGCGTCGCTCCCTTGTCCCCCGCCTCACTGGCCGTCCTTCCTAATTGCGTCTGTTAGTTTGCCTATCTTTGGTATTGAAGCTATTTCTGAAGCGGCAATTATGCAAGAATCAAATTCTAGAAAAACATATACCTTGTATCCGTCTAAGGCTAGAAAAATGGCAACTAACTTTTGCATGAAATGTAAAAGAGCCAGATGTAGGGTGCACAACATGTGTTCAAAGTGTGTAGAGCAAAAAAAATTTAAGTATTTTCATTATTATGTGATCTCTCAAACCCAAAGAATAAGTACTTAATTGTAATTTCTAAAATAATTAAAATTTATGATTCGTAGATTTATTGTTTTATTTTCCTGTCGTATTTTTTACGAATGTATAGTACAGTAGTAGGATAGTTTAGTAATCTAGGGTTAAAAACACTAAAAAGTGAAAAATAACTTTAATTTCGGAGGTCGGTGTCTTAGGATCTGTATTTATGGTTTTTTTGTCACCGACTTCCGAAATTAAAGTTATTTTTCACTTTGTAGAGTTTTTAAGGAAGTCGTTTTTTTTTTGTAAAAAAGTTTTTATTTTTAAATTTTTAGTTGTGGTATCCACCCCGCACTAATTCCAAACAAACAATGCATATTTATGCGATAGCAGAAATCGCGGTTGATTTGCTGTCATTTTTTAAAGAGATCCGTTGTCTATCTCTGGAACTCATCATCAGATCTATATGAAATTTATATGGGACCATTTCGGAATAAACCCCTTTAAAAAAAAAAAGAATTTTACAAATCCGTCTTTATATGACGGAGTTATGGCCGAACATACATTAAAAAAATATATATGTTACCGGTCAAACCCGATTTTAGGATGAACTAGTTTAGCCTAGGCCAAACCAGTTCTCCCTACACGCGATAGGACAAACCAGTACAGGCCTATGCAGAAAAGGCAAAAAAAACAGCATGACAGCCTAGTAAAGTAAAAAAAAGTAGCGATGCAGTGTCACGATATCAGTCCTGTGTACAACTTCAAACGTTGTTAACTGTTACACATAAAAATGTAGTAATTATGTGGATAAGCGAGAATTGGTTTTGCATAGGCGAAACTAGTTTATCCTAAAATCGGGTTTGGCCGGTAACATATATATATAAACATCCGAATTGAGAACCTCCTCCTTTTTGAAGTCGGTTAAAAATCAAATGTAATCTGTTCCCACTGCTGATACACATGTCTCCACTGTGTGAGAGGGAGCGGGCCGTAATCCACCACGCGGGCCCAGTGTCACGTGTCTTTGAATGTTTGGTTCTAGAACATGCCAGTTTATTCAAGACGTTTGGCTTCACTGTTTTGAAAACAGTAGTGAGGAAATAATTTGCACAAAGCAAAGCAACTGCCTGGGTTTGAACCTGCACCCTACAATTCGTAAGTCTCGGCCGTTACCACTAGACTACCACCGCCCTACGGCCCAGAACATACAATTTCTATTAAGTAATCTTATTTATATATCTTTTGTGCCTTCAAATAATACTGTGTTCTTGTGAACTTATTAAAGAATGTTTAGGAATAAAAATGTTTAAGTCAGTCTAAAATGTCTGTAAAGGTAAGTTAGCCTAAGAATTTGTTAGTTATGGTTGTATACAATTAGAATAAGATCTTTTTGCATACATTTTGTTATATAATATTTATAATAAAGACATTTAAAAACAAATAAACTTATTTATACGCTGAATTATGATTGTGCACAGATTGATACTTGAATTTGAATATACTGTTACTTCGCAAAATTAAATTCCTTCTGAAATTGATACTGAAATCATCATCATTGGCAGCCTTGCTCGACCTACTTGACGCCAATGCCCGAGTATAGGCCTTGTCTCTTATGTGATATGCTTCCCTGCTCTCCGCGAATTGCAACTAGTACTTTTACCCGCTATCTTCTGAAAGTCGTCCGCCCACACACACACACACACACACACACATCTAGATAGGTGTTGGTCAGCCAACACTTCTACCGTGTCGCGGCAACTTTTCAGTAGGGGCTCTACTCCACCTGCCACTGTTACAAAACTCCACTGTTGAAATGAAAGGCAACATTCTTTTCGCAGATTTACTTGGTTTTTATATAATAACATCACCACGCCTCTATTCCCCAACGGGATTAGGTATTTTCCACATTTCACCAGCTCAATAATAACATTGATTTTATTTAACTAACTTAATATTACAGGCACATAATATAATCATGTAGGTAGGAATTCGTTGTTTACCTAATATTTACAACAGAGTCAATTGAAACATTTAATTCTTGTTGGTTAATAATAAAATACATTTAATTTTTTGAGTGTTTTAGCCTAATCTTTACTGTCCTTACTTAAGTATTTACAGTTATATCTATGCTTGAAAAGTTTTGAGTGTTTTAGATTATAAGTGTAAACAACTATTTAATAAGCACACTTGCTATATATTCTTCCATATCAGCTCGCGTTACACTTTCTCTCGTTTGGCTGTCAAATATAGCACTAGCTGAGGGCTCCCAGGGCCACATGACGCGCCGTGTGTGTGCGCTTAACGTATCCATTTTGGCGTCTGCTGGAATATGGTACTCGCTATTAGGTTTTCCATCCCTGCCCATGCTGAAGTAATATTTCCGTCCACTGCTCTTCGATATAGCCGTGATCCAAGGATCTGAAAGAAGCATAAAATAAAAACTTGCAGTAAGGCAGTAAGTGTGAACTTGGTTTATCTCTACAGTAAAATTATTTTTATGTGTTTTTGTATGCCAAAATGCAAATACTGAGATGAGATGGAGCCGAAATGTTTAAATACAGTATGTTTGCAAAATAATATTATTACCTTTTATTTCTTTCAAAAATAGGACAGATCCAACAACATAGAACATATCATTTCTGTTAATCCTATCTGGAGTATTAATCGTTACAGCTGACTTCACTCGTTTCATGGCGCGATATTCTAAATTGCTAGCAGCAGATTCGAATTGTTCCATATTATACAATCTCTTAGTTCTTATTGGAAGAGCTTGATTATCGAATGGTTTATTCAGTGCGGAACAAAACAAATTACATTGATTAATTCTGGAAATATAAAGATAAAAGTAAAACATTTTTAAACAGGCGTAGGCTGGGCAGTCAGCCCTTGTTAGTTCTTTTTAGCTTCAGGGCATAATAATCGTCGAATATAGATCGTACGTTTATACAAGACGTTATAAAGACCTCAGAAATGACTAACCTGTCGCTTAGGGAATCGCCAGAGATATCAACGCCACCCAACATCAAAGCGTCTACAATGTGCAACGCCTTGCTGTAAATTTGATTGTTGCCCTGTCCACGATATTCTTTTACGATCTAAAAACAAGTTTTTGTCTTAATTAACGATTTTCTTATGATTCTCTTCACTTTTCTTTGTAGTAGTAGTAGTAGTAAATCTGCCACTATATAAGCGATAGTGCATGCAAAGAAGAAAAACAAATATTATAAAAATATAGTAATAGGTGTCATTGTGAATACCTCTCCATATATCAGTGTTTTAGCCGGCAACGTCAGATGTAAATCTACGACTGCTCTCCATGAATTCGATTCCAATTTAAAAACTTGCTTGCCTCCACAACCTTAAACGATAAAAATAGTTTCTTATACATACTGACAAAAAATGGACACCTCGTTTGTCAAAATCAGAAGCTTTTAAGTTACGAACCAACATTTCTGGTCTTCAATTCGCTTCTTAAATACTTGTGCATTGCCCCAGTCGGGTATAAATAATTGAAATGGATTAGTTACGGTTTTAATGGCCAAAAAAAAAATCAGCACCACCATAAACCAAGCAAAAGTAAATACCAAACATTGTTTACCTAAGAATATTCTTAAATCCGGGCTATTTTTCCCACTGCTTAAAAACACGAAATTCCAGTCTAATACATTTCTAAAATACATCTTAAGATCGGAGCAAGTCTCCAAGTAATTGGGCGGTTTGTTCAGTATGTTAGATTTAAAAGCAAACAAGCTGTCTGCATCTGATGCTGGCTTCCTTATCATGGATCTGATAGACGATAATGTATCGTCATGACCTCGACGTTCTGGCTGTGTTCTCACTGCATCAGGTAACTAAAAATAATTGATCAATTAGTCAAGTTGTTTCGAATTATCATGAGAAAGATATGACATTTTTTTAAGTTTTGCCCGCAGCTCTGCCAGCTTCGAGTTCGAAATAAAACCCTTTAAAAACCGATACACATTATATTTGCCAACTTCCTGGCTGTCAGTCGTCGATCTTTGACAGTCGTTACGGGTCACCAGAAGCCGAAAAGTCTTACAAACCAGTCTTATGAAAGGATTTGGTATTAATTACCCAGTAACTGGGAGGTGGAGGTGAGATAGGCAGTTTTTACATGTAAATACTGCATCCTGTTAGAATGGAAGCCGATCCTAATATGGTTAGCAAAAAGCTAGGTATATTGATTGATTTGGCAACTTTCCTGGTGATCGGTCAGAGCGCATTCAAAAACAATTGGACAACTCGCAGTTGACGAAAAAAATATTTTCGCAAAATGTATTTAAAAAAAGAGTGAATTGTTTCTAAGACAGTTTCCCCGTATCTCTTATGGATTCTAATTATCTCTATTGTGCCAGTTAATAAAACAATATGCGTTTACATACACAATAATTATAACTTACTTTCCACAAAGCTAAACACTGCTCTTTCATTTCTGCTTGTGTAGTGTCCTTTAAATTTTTATCTTTGCTGAACCTAGCTATTTTTAATAAATTTTGAATTTGCCTTTCTCCAAGTCTGAAAGTATGATTGCAATATTATAGTATTTGTCTATTTTCATATTTAGAAATCATAGGCCTGCTTCATCACCCGCCGATAAGCTCCTTTAATTAACTTAACTGCAAGATTATAAAAATATTGGTTGGTTTGATATTTTAATAAATAGATTGCGACTATCCGGAAGATCTGAAACAGGCCATATGTTACAATGACTGCATACATACAGGCAGTTGCTTTTATAAATGTATTCAAAAAAGTGTTTATCCTCTTCTAATACTTTTAAAGGTACAAGTTGTGTGACGTCTCCGCCGCGGTCGACGTCACTCCATAGTATTGAGTTTACAGAGGCAAGGTGTTGTTCTGCTGGTTCAGTCCCCAGCCTCTTCCACAAACATACAAGGTATCGCTCAGAATTAGCGGGTCTCGAAGTCACTGGCTTGTGAATACAAACTGAAACATAAAATGGCAGTTGAAATAAGTAAAATAAAGAAAACTGAAGATAAAGAAAATTACGGTATGCAAAAATTGATTGTTTTACCTTTATCGAAACATCTGTATAGGATGTAAATTAAGCCAACACTAAACAGCGTGAAGACATCAAAAAGTTTAACAACAAAATGGCCACCAGTTCTCACAAGCATCAGAGCAGCAAGACATTGACATAGGTACAGCTGTTTTGACAAAATTTCTTGTATGTTTTCTTGACCTTCTACAGAGAAGCCCTGGAATATCCAAGAAAATTATCAAATATCTGTACATAAAGAAAAATATGGGAGAAACAAATATTTTAACTGATATTTATCTGTTGCAAATTTGTTTACATATTACGAAGAGAAAATAAATACTTACACCATCAGCCATAAGAAAATGTACTCCTTTATCCTCTGTTTGTTTTAGGACGTGCTCTTTTAATGATGTAAGATTTGCAGGATTAAAGATATTTCCATCGTCTTTCACTCCATAAAATGGATTGAAAGTTTCAGCAGATCCAGCATAGAAATCAGATAGTTTAAAATCGTTAGGTCCTTTTAAAGTGAAGCCAAAACCTAAAACAAACAGCCTAAATATGTGAAGCAAGAACTTTGTACCCCTTGTTAAGAAAATAAGCTGATAGAGGAGTATGAAATTAGGCACAGTTAAACCTTATATGAAGAAGGAGTGCACAAACATAATATTTTTTAATTAAATGAATTAATGTCGAATTCGACGACGAAACAATATACAGAATTTATTTAGTGTTCACCCAGCCGTTAAGGCCCTCACTCTCATGGTTGTTGTCACATCCATGCAGAATACAATACAGGCAAATAAACAAATATGTATTAATAAAAATCTTGTTTCAAATTGACATTGTTTTCACAAAATAATTAAGTGAAGGCAATAAGGTCGATTTTCCGAAATCACATAAATTAGTAACTCAATTGTGAAATTCAATTACCTTTCGCCCTCCAACCCTTGCGATACAACACATATTCCGAAAAGCCTCCAGGACCAGCGCATACATCAGCAAAATACAGAATTTCGTTCTTATCTACAGCATCTTCACCATTTTGTTTCTTAGGGTGTGTAAAATTAAAGTCGAATACAGCGTCTATATTGGCCATCTTCACGGCTGCTCTGTTCAGGAATATCACAGAACCAATAGTTTCATAGGGATTACTACGAAACCGCGCATGTCGTAAATCCTCATCATCCAAACTATCGAAAATTGTCTGCAAAATAATAAGTATCTCCTTTATTCATTCCACCTCATATAACACAATACATTCAAATAATAAATGTGTCCAAAAGTTGCGGACGAATATAACCCGACATAAGTTTATAAGGCAAAATGAGTCGTCGAATTTAATTTTGGTCTGATTCATATAGCGTGTTCAGTGTGGCACAAAGACAAATTTTGTAAATTGAAACCCAACGCAATGCAACAGTGGCGACACACTTTACACGGCGTAAAATACGCTATCAAGTTCAGGGCGATAGTTTCGGCAACCATCATCAGGACGTCACCGAGAAACGAGATTTTTCGAACCGAACGAGACGTTCCGGTACCAGCGATCATTAATCCACCGCGTGGTAACTCGGCGGTTTTACTGACTAAAACCCACCCGTGTTCCTTCAGTTGCCCATATGCCAGAGCCACGGTAACTCTTACGAACGAATCTCGCGACCTTGGCAGGACCATTACCAGTCTAATGATTCAATTAAGAATATAAAAAAAAACTAACTTTGGATTCTAACACGCCTTTTAATATTGTTGGGTCCACAAAATGGGTTTCATCATCAATAGTTGTTTTTTTTGGGCCTCTTCGTAACCATTTCTCCAAAACATCACCAGATGGTGGTTCCTCTGGTGCGGGATCAAGCCATAGCTGCAATAAAAAGGTTAGCCAATAACAAGAAAAGTCCAGTAAGATACCATGATACCATGGGACTCTAACGAAATCAACAAACGTTTACCCATGCCTTGGTTGGCATTGATGGCGCTGGTAATCTTCAGTTGATTTTCTTAAAAAAATTAAATAGTAATTAAGAGTGTTCCGAGTGGTGCCATACGTTAAGAATAGCACCATCCCATTTCTTCCCATGGGTATCGTAAAAGACGACTTACTAGAGAATGGGCCATTCTCCTTGAATTTTACCACCATACTGGGATCGCCAATCCGCCTGCCAAGCGTGGCGATTAAAATCAAGTCATTCATTCAAATTAGGCTGTGAAGCTTTTTGAACAACAAAGTTACATAAGACAGTCCCCCAAAACGCCCGCGCTTCACCACTTCCTAGTGCTTTAGCTGGGAGTAAGAAGTGGTGCAACAACGATTATGGCTAACCCCAAATTGGAGGAGGCCTTTGTCCAGCAGTGGACATCTTTCGGCTGAAAGGATGATGAATTAATAAAGTCTCCTAGCTTGATAAAACAATGAGTGCAAACAACAAATTGATGTAATAGTTACTACTAAACTACTATAGTATGTATAATTGATGTAATTCAAGTATTTCAATAAACAACTTACGACTTCCTCCCTTGCTTCAGGCTTTGCTTCCTCAGTAATTTCCTTAATGTCTTGAGGCAAAGCTCCCACTGCTGACGGTTTAGCTCCTAAACCTCTGCGACCTTTTTGTGCAGATGCTTCAACAGGTTGTGTTCTACCATGTTCAAATTTACCTAAACCTTTTCCTGGTGTAAACCCCATGTTCATCATTATCCGTTTGGATTTTTCTGAATACTCTCCACTATATGTTTCCTCCATATTTTTGTTATGTTCAGGATTTTTGCTATAAAATGTGTCGGAATCTTGGAAGCCAGGACGCCCTGAACCTTCTTCATCCTCTGGGTCATCAAACACGGGCCGATAATCATCATATTGATCATTGGGTGAAGAACAATTCTCACTTAAACTACTTCTGCTTAACCTAATGTTCTCTTCAGGACTTCGATCTCCATAGCTTTGCCTTACTTTCCCTGGCTGTTGAATATCACGTCCATAATTATCAGTAATTGGTGTGTCCGGGCTGTCTTTATCTGATTCTTGCAGTGCTAAATAAATAATTTTAGAAAATTATTATTAAACAAATTCTTAAAGGAAATCTTTGTTTGCTTATTGCTCATACAAATAGTATAGCTTTATTTCGAATTAATGATAAATGACTTTATTTTTGCAAGTAGGTTTGTACAAACACTTTTACACGTCAATCATATTTTTAAAGCTAGATGAGGTCAGCGTTTCCTATCTGACTACTCTGAGAAGAAAGGCCGAAAAAAACTCAGAGGTCACAGTCTGTTTTAAAGTCCAGACATAGTCTTGTTCAGATCATGTGAACACCATGTGGATTGGTGTCTAAAGTGGTCTTTTAAGGAAAGAACCACACAGATTGAGTGGACCTGTCCAATCAGTGCACGCATTTGTCAGTAATCATGCAGCTCAATTCAGAACTTAAGGAGATCAATGATTCGACGAACAATACCAAAGAAAGGACATTTGTGTAGGTCACATAAATTACTCAAACTGCCAGATTGTGATAAAAACTAAATGACAAGAAAAGAAAACCGGAAAAAAAAAACACCCACTTAGTCTTCACATTTACAATAATTAAAACAATATAATACTTTAAAAGTAAATATTCATGTCATTGTATGAGTAAAATTCATCAATCTATATATCGTCGGCTTAGTGCAAGAACTCATTAACTGCAAAAAATCACTAAATACGTTTTTATCTGTAATGGACTCCTTTGAACACATTCTACAAAATGCAAAAACACACTAATTTCTATCCAGTCAATTTTAGGCGTTACGGCCTTGCCATAAAATCCATAACTGCAACTTTAGAAGTCAGGCATTTACAAAGAATCACTAACCTGCACTAGTTATTTTTATGAAATACATAATTATTCAAAAAACAACATACATATTATACAGAACTCATTTTCACTAATAGCCATTCCCTTAAAATGCATATAAACCAGGAAGCTTCCAGTTACAAAATCAAAGAAAAAAGATTTAATAAAAATGTGCAACGAAAGAATTATACCTGCAGAACTACAACCATTGGTATAATATTTTACCTGACAAAGAAAAAAATAATTTAAGTTTAATATTATTATTATGGATACCTTTTGAGACTATGCAATAGGTACCTACTAGCTATTGCAAGTGCTTACGACAACTGTTAAGATATAATTGTTTTGTTTATTTTTCCGAATTTATTTCGTTTTGATTATTAAACTTCCAATTGCTTATTCATTTGAATTGGTCTATAGGTAAACTACTTAAGGTGAATGCTCCAAACCAGCCCACGAAACTCAAAATTTCTTACGTTTTTTGCAATTTGGAGGCCAGTGCTAGGTTGTAGGTTGATTAAAATATTCGCGATTGTAAGACGTAGGTATGTAGTTACAGAATTATAATCATCAAAATCACCAATACAACCCTCCAAGTTCATAAAGGCCTAAGAACAAAAAAAAAAAGAGAAAAAGTCATTCCTACAGCTTTATGAACTTAGAGTGTTGTATTGATGATTTTGATGATTATAATTCTGTAACTACATAGGGTCATTTCGCCTGTTCGCGTCCATCGCCCAATTCGCGTCCATTTTACGGATCTCCCTTTAAAAATCCTCGAAAATAAGTAAACTAATACACCAATCAAACGAAAAGTGATTACCGCTAATACCTCAATGTATAAGAGGCACGTACACATGGACAGCAGGTCCGTGCGCCAAACCAATCCCGTTTAGAAAAAATAGTTAGTCTCGGCTGTTCATCAAGGGGTGCGTACGCGCGGGATGTTGAGATAAAAAATAGTGTGCAGCGGCGTGTTCGATGGTAAGTTTTTTATTGTTTATGTGAATTTTAGGATACATAGCTGTTTCTAGACTTATATAATGAAAAAGGGAATAATATTAATTATGAATTTGATTATGTTTTTTTTTATATTTATCATATAAAATAAGGTGGACGCGAATTACTACATCGAATTTACAAAACTTCCACTTTGCGTCCGCAATGGACGCAAACTATACCTACAGGAGATAATAATAAACCAAATTGCGTCCACTATTTTTAGTTAAATACAACTGACTTGCTTGTAAAAATAATTTAGAATGTAGTGATTATTATTATTGTACATTTTTTATTAAGACTACGAGTTTATAATTCTATTGTTAAATGAATTTAGTCATTTATTTCATTCGCCTTTTTTTTCTATTTAAGATGAGTGCTTCGGAGACAAGAAAGAAGAAGGAAAAGAGAACATACACAGAAGACGATTTAAAGAAATCGTAAAATGAAATTTGAGAGTAGAATAAGTCGATAAGACAAATATACAAAGAATATGCTATTCCCAAGACCACAATATTTGACAAAATCAGTGCGCGCAGACCAGATGGAGTAAAGAAACCGAGACCAGAACCAGCACCAGGAGTGGCTTCTTAACATTTCCAAATGTGGATTTCCAGTGAAAAAGCAAGAATTATTGGATACTGTTCAGAAAATAATTCAAGAAGGGGAGTTCGAAATTAAAATTGTTGTATTGTTTTGTTGCTATAATATAGCCAAAAACTTATTATTAATCAAGGCTCATCTTTAGCAATAATAATATACCTCGTGATTTAGGGTAAAATTAACAGAACTGATTACTGTTTATTCTTAAAGGTGCAATCATTATTTACCTACTACTTACCTAATTTTAAGTTCAATCAATGTTGAGAAGAATTATTTTAATTTTTTTAAAGTGATGTTTTTAATGATAATAATGTTGTTTTTTAATATTTATATTCTTAAATAAAGAAATTGTTAAAATACAATCTTTCTTTACAAATTCTTAAAAATATCACCCGTATATTCCTTTTCTAAGCTGGTGGACGCAAAGTGGTCCACGGGTGGACGCAATTTGGATTTTGTGGACGCAAACTGGCTAAAACGCCTAAATCTGAAGTTTATCTATTTACAATAAAAGCACAAGATGTTTCGAACCAAACTGAAAGTTAATCTTAAAATAGACTATATAATGAACACATTACATACATTTTTCATAGAAATTAGTGCTGGGATATTTTTATTATCGCCGTCAAACTTGCCAACTGCACTAAATGGACGCGAACAGGCGAAATGACCCTATGTCTTACAGGCGCGAATAATATTTTAATCAACATACAACCTAGCATTGGCCTACAAATTGCAAAAAACGTAAGAAAATTTGAATTTCGCGGGCTGGTTGAAGCATTCACTTTAAGTAAGAGCTCTGTTAATTACCTGTTTATTCGAAGACTGACTTACATGGGGAGTTTTTTTTTTGTGATAAAAATTTGATATTTTGTTTGTTTTAAAGAATTTAATTTGTTTTAATGACTAGCATAGTTTTGTTCATTATAATACTGGTTACCCCTTTTTTTAAATAAACGTTTGATTGAGTTTCGTTGTTTTTTTTACAATTTAAGAAATAATTAATTCACATACCGAACAGACTTACAGTAGAAGTCATTAACTTTTATTTTTTGTTTTAAAAAAATACATATCTTTATAGGACTAGCGACTCTCACTTGTTTTTATTCATATTCATATTAATCTAATTGAAAACATTTAATTTTTCACCACCGTAATTATATTTAGGACAATATGGGCAAATCAACATAACCACTAACTAATTCGAACTAAAATACCATTTATCTCAGAATAGTGAATATGTCACATAATGAGTTCTTGCAATAAGCCAACGATATATAAAAATGAATCCCTATTTCCCTTGGTCACGCCATCACACGTGTACGGCTGGACCGATTTCACTTTTTTTTTTTGTTGTGTTTGTTATTATCAGGAGAAGGTTCTTATGAAACAAAAAAAATAAAAATTGCGCAGAAAATTAGAAAATTTAAGAACACTAATTTAAGAATACTTAACAACCATAGAATAGGACAATGTAAACTTTTTTAATGTACTAACTTTATGACATTTGACATAGAATTGACAGAATGCGTGCTCAAATATCATCAAAGAGACAGGACAACGTCTGTCGGGTCAGCTAGTGTGTATATAAAATCAGGAAATGGTCGCAGTGACAATCATACACAATTATGTACCTTGTTATTTGGATCTACATATAATTTTCTAGATAATTTGGCATTCTGTAATTTGGAGCCTTGCCATGCATTTATATTATTAAATGTGATTGCAATTAGTTGTCTGTACCATTGTACTATCCATAAATATTTTGAAATACATCCACATTATTTTAAATTACATCTGCATGTTCGTCAGGGTGATTTCTGTATTTGTGGTAGGAAGCAAAACTCTCATAATGCATTTTGCACTAAAGACTCTGTGAAGAGGCAAAAACTGTTGTTAAAAGTATGTACCTGTTAAGTGTTTATATATATATATATGTTTGCATATACATATATATCAATATATATCTTAGGACAACCAACACACTGTTATCTGATCCCAAACTAGGCAGAGCACTCCGCTGTGTTTGGTACTCACCAGAGCCATGTGATGTGGTAGATGATGCTCCATAAGTGTCAGCTCTACCTCGCTTAGCAGGTACAGTAATACTTTCATCACTGCTGCTGTCATCATCAGAAGGGTCTGTTAAACATCAATAAAATTGAATTAAACAACCTATTCAGATGACAAAAACCAAATTAATAACTATGCTTTGATTGTTTGAACAGGCAGAATAAAGAAAAAAGTAAGAGGTATAAAGCTCAGATGCAGAATCCAGTGTGTAAAACAGAAAAATACATTTGATTTAATGATGTCCTTATTACTATTATAATTGTGTTAGTAACTCTGTCCTATATGTTACCTATTCCCGACTTTTTCGATTTCGATGTTTACACACACTAATTTGACGAAGGTAGAGCATACCCTGGGTTAGGATATAGATACTTTTTATAGATAGAATGACCTCGTAGGTTAATAACTGAGCACAACGCGGGAAAAAGCAGGTGATAAGCAATAGTTGATGCATAAATGTTACCTGTGCACCGTAGACACTGAATAAAGAAGTTTGTTGTGTAGTTTTGAGGTTAAACGCCGACAATAACAATCCCAATATTATTTAAAGTAACAAATATTAAAAATTACAGCAGACACTCTATGCGGTTTAAGGAGAAAACTTACCTGAAAGATTCATGTTCAGCGTTGGTTCAGATATTCCACGAGCTGTTATTACGTACGTAGAAACGTACAATTAACCCGGCAAATAAGGATTAATTAAAACTCGGTAAACGGCGTTATGAATCCATGCACTGTGTAATTCTTTTATTTGTGAATTAACAACTCCTGTTACCCTTTCAACATAAATCTAAATGTAAGTTAATAATTTGTTTGTAAAAGGAAAAAATCCAAGTAATAAACTATAACATAATTTTTTATAAATGTGGTGTTGCCATTACTTTTAAAAGTTTTAACTTTACATGCTCTGTGGTTTTAACCATTACATTATTTTATTTGCATTGACTAAGACAAAGGTTACACGCTCAGTCTGGCGTCAGTCTGGTCCATCAGTCTGCTCAGAATGACGGGAGAATTATCGTCTAACCGGTTGACTGACGGACTGATGGTCCAGAATGATAAAAATTAAATATTTTAAATATTTTCTATCATTCTGTTGTGAATGACAGCAGACTGATGCCAGACTGATCGTGTAACCGCTCGAATCATTCTCGCGTCAGTCATTCACCGTCCCCGACGCAATGGAGCAAGACGTGCCAAGCGACGAAGCGCTGCCGCCGCCGCCCGCTTCACTCCCGCCACCGCCAATCGAGATAGAAAAAGAATTCATTCTCACATTCGAGTCCTTGCCAGAGTTATGGGATAAAACACATATTTTATATTGTAATAAATACAAGAGAAATGACGCTTTGCGAAAACTCCTCGACATATATATATAAATTAAACCCGGGGCAACTATAGAGGATGTCAAAAAAAAATCAACGTTTTACGGTCCAACTACAGGACTCGCTCAAGAAAATTATTTCATCGCGAAGATCTTCTTCTTCATCCTGTTGTCGTATTTCATTTAATAAATTTAAATGCGTGTAATGTTCTCTTTTTTGTAGCCAGGTTTTCATCCATCGCTTCCTTTTTACGCGTTTCTTTAGCAGTAAAGCGATAATTATAATAGCACAGGCTCTTTTTTTTTCAAAATATCCATGGCTAGGCAGGATCAGATGACTCACTTGACTGTCGTCTTCACTTTACGAATGATGACTAACGTAAGTTTTATCAGTCTGCTGTCAGTCTAGACTGAGCGTGTAACCGTGTTTTTCATCCATCATTCTGGCATCAGTCTTAGCCGGACCAAACTGATGGACTGAACTGACGCCAGACTGAGCGTGTAACCTTTGTCTAACAAGGGGAGGGCACGGTGTGGGAAATTCACTTCGGGACGAGACTCCGTGTGTTAGTAGTGTCCCATAAGCGTATGCAAACCCTAAAATATTATTTCAGAATGGCCAGTAGTTTCGAAGATTTTTTTGTTTGTTTTTAATTAACTATTTTATCAATTAAATGAGTTCAATCGAAAAAACGTTGTTAAGTATTAAATTAATTTTAATTTACATTAACTATCATACTTTTTAAATTGTAAAACAGCTAATAATTATGGTAGGATCTTATAAATAGTTAACACAACAAGTAAAAATTTTTTATTGTATTTTCTTTATTATTACAATTTTTTTTTTTTCTACAAACAAGAACTTGGATGAAAAACTTCGAAAAATATTATTTCAGAATGGCCAGTAGGCCATTCTGAAATAATATTTTAGGGTTTGCATACGCTTATGGGACACTACTACCACACGGAGTCTCGTCCCGAAGTGAATTTCCCACACCGTGCCCTCCCCTTGTAAAATAACAAATAGGTTTTAATTATTTTGATATATAGATTTCAAATTATTAAGCTATGCTGATATTAAAAGCACCAGCACAGTTTCCCTAGAGGAAACTTTACAGTTTGGCAATAAAGAGACTGGAACAAATGAGGGCGCCTGTTTAGCAGGTATGGCCACCCTGTATACTAGGATTAAAAGTGAAAAGATACTTGTTGTTTTAATCAACAAACACGAGATCCCGGAAATTCTCAACAGTCAAGATTTCAAGACTTAATAGGCACACAGGCTTTTACTTTCATTGTATTTAGTAGACTGCGGATTATTCGCTAGAATAACCTTTTATCTAAGAGATGCGAGTGCCATCATAATAACATAATGAAAAGTTATTCAGTATAAAAAATAAATTAAATTACACCCAGGGATTGCCGATTGAATCCAATACACAAGAAATAATGTTCAGCAATCGCATTTGCGGCTACCATCTTGGGTATTCACAACCATTCGAGGGTTGGTATGCCTGTATCAAATTTGACATGAATGATAATGAACGAATCCTGTTAATGCTGACAGTTCATAGTCGACAAGACGGCGACTAACAGCTGCTTTCTGTCGGAAACTAATCGGAAGTCGGAGAGTACCTATAACATGTCGCATTCGAAAGGTACAGGCAATATAAATAAATAAATAAAATTTTATTGACATAAAACATTGTTACATTTATATATTAAAGCTTTGACTCCTGAGCTAGGTTGTAACCTGTGTTACAGGAATCAGTATCTTCTGCCATTTTTTGGTACATTAACATTTATGTAATAAAATTTAAACAATCATGAAATCACGCAATAATCGAAGCACTTGTATGAGAGTGTATGTGCGTGTGTGAGTGTGTGTGCGTGTATGGTGTGTGGGGTGTGCGTGTGTGGGGTATGCGTGCGTGGGGTGTGCGTGTGTGGGGTGTGCGTGTATCAAGGGTATGTATATAATGAATATAGTTAGGGGGACGTAGTTGTGTTAGTGTTTATATTAATAAGTTTTCTGTTTGTGCAAAATAAAATCAATGCTTTGCTACAAACATTAGATTACTCTAATGTTTGTAGCAAAGCATTGATTTTATTTTTCATTTCACATTTAGAAAGTGAGTTAATTAGAAGGGCCCTGTTAATTTTATTATAAATATGCGTACGTAGAAAAAGATTTTGTCGCCTAGCTGAAGCAGACGTTCATTTAACCTGTTTACAGACATTAAGGATGGTGCGTTTACTTATATATTTGTTGTTTACAGGTGTTATTATGTGTTGTTTCAATGTGAGATTGAGAAGATATAACTGTCTCACTGTTAGCACTTTACAGTTTTGGTATAACGTTACAGTCCGAGACCAATATGGTTTAAATGTCATAACTTTGAGCAGTGATCTTTGAGCTCTTTCGAGGTGAAGTATAATAGTTTTACAGGCACCTCCCCACACCGTGATACAATATCCCACTATTGACTGTGCTAGAGCAAAATAAACAGTGCGAAGAAGATTCCAACCAGCCACATGTCGAAGTTTTCTAAAAGCCCAAATAATTTTCATAACACGGGACATGGGGACGCCAATTTAGTCTTTCATCCAGAAGTACACCTAGGTATTTTATATTTGCTTTTTGGGAAATCGAAAGACATGTGCACTGATTTTTGCTGTCGGGAAATTTGCAAGAGTGATAGATATCGAATAAACTTGAACAGTTGACTAATGAAGCCGTCAGGTATATCTATGTGGGGTACATACCACTATCACTATCCACATGACAATGAAAATGAAAGAACACGCTAAAATTGTTTTATTTAAAAAGAAAAACGTGAGATAACATCATTCGTGTATTCCTTTTCAGTGCTATGATAGATTTTTCGATTAACACTGATGTGTCAGTTTTACATTTCTTATTTATGGAATCTAAATAGTGTAAAAATGTTTCATAAACGTTTATGGGTCCCATTATAATCCAAGTCTCCTCAAACTATAGGTAATATATGTATTACGTAGAATAGGCACCTGAAAAATAAGAAATGTAAAAATTATACTTTTTTTACTGTGGTATTTGGTATGCGATAATAGCATTAATTAAAAATACTTGCCTGTTTCTTTAGTGTTGAACTTTTTGTCTAATTGCACACAGATCAAAATCGTCTAATTCTTTCTTCCGCCAACTGTTTTGGTGTTTCTCCAGGAGTAGAAAAAATCCTTAATTTTTTTCACCTTCATTAACAACTTCTCTAATTGTACTGTGAGATTTACCTTAAAAAAAATATAAAGATAATCATATTATTTCCATGTACATTTTTCAATTTCAAGTATCAACCATTAAGAGTCAACGTACACGCGATTTGTCAAACTAGAAAACATAACCTCAATAATCTATTAGTAAATTTAACAATAAAATGGCTTGAAACTTATAATACCGATAAAACTACTAAGTTTTATCGCAGTTCTTTCGAAAACATTGTCAGATTTGATGAGATTGTCAGATTCAGATTCCGCCAAATATCTTACGAAAACTTGGTATATCACAGATCACACTGACTCCTTATTGTTTTATTCATTTTTTATATGTACAAAAGCATTATTAATTGATAGTTAATTAGTAATAAGTGAACTACAACTGGGTACTTTACACAATGACAGTGAAGCTACTTGTTGTTGATAAACAAAGCAGTGTTGCCACAATAAATATATTTTAGTTCCAATTATCACCACGACAGACTCTTTTTTGCCAAGCTGTACTTTGTGTCATTAATTTCATTACCACTGCTCTTTTAGCGATAGCGCTGGTAATTAGTGTGAATCATCTTCACACTAATTACCAGCGCGGGAGACCAGAATCCAGTACGAATGGAATGGAGGAGGATATTGCCCCTTCAATGCGTAAGAGGAGCACGAGACGATTCGGCACACTGAGTTTAATAGCAGTGGCGATGGCGTAGCGTGTCTTAGCGGGGCCCAGTATAAAAATTTGTTTGGGGGCCCTTATGAAGGTAACGATTTCTCACAAAAGAAAAAAAAATGGTTGCATAAAATAAAAAAAATTTGATTCATCATAATTATCTATCTGTCACTTTTTCCAAAACTTTTATAAACAACTAGCTTCTGCCCGCGACTTCGTCCGCGTCAAATTTTTGCTCCCGTGACCCTTCCCGTCGCATCGAATTGCCAGCCAATTTTCGTCCATTTTTCGTTTCTGCTCCGCTCCTTTTGACTGTAGCATGATGATATATAGCCTTCCTCAATAAATAGGCTACCCAACACAAAAATATTTTTTCAATTCGGACCAGTAGTTCTTGAGATTAGCGCGTTCAACCAAACAAACAAACATACATACAAACTCTTCAGCTTTATAATATTAGTATAGATTCAAATTAAATAACTCTCCTTACCTTTTTTTCCGCAAACTGAAGATAATACATAATTCTACTGTTATCCAATTTTAATAAGTTATTTTACCAAGTGTGTATATTTTTAAAACCGAGAAAACAAAAAAAAATACTAAAGCGTTTACGCTTTAGTATTTTTTTTGTTTTCTCGAACTTGATGCGTGAAATGAGCTACCCAGTAGTAGAGATTGACGCACCATAATCGATAAATCAGATCGGCTATTTTACGAGTGTGTCTGCTTCGAATGCTTTCCGTGTGTTTCTTATTGTGCAAGTTGTTTAAACTGAATGTTGTTAAATTGTCAAGTTTTGTTATCTGTGCAGGACGACTTTACTATAGTTTATTATGGTGATTCGGATGACTGTTCGTCTTTGCCAATGCAATCTGAACGAATTAGATTAAAATGATTTTTATGAATGTGTTTTTTTTATTACATCCATAATCTTTATTAGAAATTATTTATAATTAACCACATCTTTTTAAATAAATCGATTAATGTTCAATTGCAAAACTTCTCGATTTTTGCTAATAATCGAATTCATTACGCAAAGAGAAGAGTTTCATACATTCGACAGAACGTGTTGCGACACGACACGACATGCAAATATGTCCCTAACCATATTAAATGTATGAAATCGATATGCTTCTGGCGCGTCACGACACACCACGACATGTAAGTATGTTTCTGCCTTAAGTGTCACTGTACCCCTCCTATGTGAAAAAGACTATAAACGGGAAAATCCCGCAGCCCGCGATAATCGATGTAGGGTGTTGCCAACTTTGGAACGCACGCTTTACGTGGGAAAAAAGAAATTGCTTTTTGTGACTTTTGCCACATCTGAAATAAAAAAGGGAAGTTTTTATTAATTTTTGCTTACGCACGTCGGGGGCCCCCGTGGCCCGGGGGCACCGTATAATTGATATGGCAGATACGGCGGTAGCTACGCCCCTGTTTAATAGAGCTTATACTACTCCTGGTACTTTGACAGATCAAGAAAGTACCAGGAAAAGATCAATAATACACAAAATGTTAGTTATAATTATATCGAAGTTAATTTTATCACCTTCAAAGTATGCTCTTTCAGAATGGATATACTTTTTTTTTTTTTTTTGATCACGAGGTGGAAATCCTCATGGATGTCCTCCGCCCTGGGGTGGGCGGGGGGGTCTGTCAGACTCTTACTGACTAAAACCACCCCGGTGTTCCGTCCCACACCTACGTCGGGGACCACGGGAACAAATATGTCTTCCGCGATCCCCCACCGGTAACCACTGCAGATTTATGGTCAACAAAAACTAGGAGCTTTCTTGGTGTAACAGCACACTGGGTAAGATTTCAGTAATACTTTTTATCTTTATGAACTGTATTCTTCTTTCATTACTAGGAAAGATTTTGATTGAATAAGAATTTATTCACAGTACATTTAACTTTCAGTAAAATTGAGGCAGTAACAATAATTAAGCATTATTTTCATTTTCAGATTAATGCAACTTCGCTGGAATGTATGAGTTGTGTATTATCTTTCAACCGCTTTAAGGGATCACATATTTATGATAAGATTGCTGAAATGCTTTTTGAAATCCAGTCTTCATTCAAATTAAGACATGAGCAAGTATTGTAGTATCAACTACTACAGATAATGGGTCAAATTTTGTGAAGGCTTTTCGAGAATTTGCTACCCACTGACCAGAATTTGGTTTCACTGATTATGTGCCTGCTTTTTCTGACGATGATGTTGAAGGTAATAAAATATTATTTTGATCATACCATTTATACTTATATTACATATAATATAGAGAGTTTATCAAAATCATTCACATTGTTCAATTTAAGTACCTATCAAATTTTAACCAAATCACATTATTTACTGTCATCATTTCAGCCGGAAGACGTCCACTGCTGGACTTAGGCCTCCCCCATATTGGGGGGCTTTGCCATAATCGCCACGCTTGGCAGGCGGCTTGGCGATCGCAGTATGATGGTAAAATGCATAGAGAACGCTGCTGCCCATTCTCTAGTAAGTCCCTTAGTCGCCTTTTACGACACCCACGGGAAGAAAAGGGGTGGTGTTATTCTTTACGTCCGGCACCACACGGTACCGGACGGTATTTACTGTATTCTATCCTGAATGATGTTGATGTTGCTTTGACTCCTACCAATTGGTGTTTTTTTTAGTAATTGTTGAAGCTTTTGTGGAATCACCGTCTACTTCTGATATGTTTATGAGGAGATTCTGTTACCAGTAAATATAACAGAAGATGAAACTAGGGAGAGAGAATTATATTTGCCTAGGCACCTCAGATGTGCCAGCCACACATTAAGTCTTTTGGCCACTACAGATATGATTCATTTCATCAAAGCTTCTCCGTGTTAGCAGGGTTCACTATTCAGCAATTGCTAAATGTACTTTGTTATGGAATATGTCCAGAAGACCCAAATCGGCTGAAGTCATAAAAGACTGTCTTGGACATCAGTTAATATATCCCTGTCCCACAAGATGGAACTCTCTTTATGATTCTGTAGCGCAGCTTATGAGAACCAAATCAAAATTAAATGACCTATTTGATAAGTTGTTTAAGAGTAACACTTTCTCTGCCATAGAACTAGAATACTTGGAGGAATTCATTGAAGTATTGAAACCAATTGCTACAGCTCCAGATTACATTCAGGGCAACAATTGTTACTATGGCAAACTTCTGCCTACTTTAATGTGTGTTAGATTTAGATTGACTGCAGGATAGCAACTTGAGGCATTTTACTCTCATTGTACCACAACTAAAAGACAGCTTGGAAAAAAGATTTGATAAGTTTTTTAAACTGTCACCTGAAGTAAATGGAGCCATATCGGCGGCATGCTACCACCCTCGTTATAAAATGCGTTGGTTACCAGAAAGCATCACAGCAGATGAGAGGCAAAGAATTCAAAATCTTGCCATTCATGCCTTAGAGACAAGTAAGTAACAAAAAGCATGAAATAATAGATGGAAGCAGCAGGAGTAGCGTAAAGAAGATGATGATTTTATTGTTTTTGAGAACAGAGACAGTGATCAACCACACACATCTAAAATGGAGTTAGAATTGGTCAACTTCCCCTCCTTGTCCCCGTATGCCATATCCCCGTCACGGGGACAGCGGGACGTGATTAAATTTATTTCCAGTTGTCCCCGTAACGTATATTCGGCTAACGGGGACAACGGGAAGTAAACTTTTCACGAGTCGTTGTCCTCTTAAATCTGTATTGTTTAAGCTTAGTTTTTTAGCATGGGAAAAAGAAAAGGGAAATAAAACAAAATTTATTTATTTGTATTGAATTTTAATTTGAGGTAAAAAAAAACAATTATTAAATTTACACAAATAACACAACTTGAGCATTATAAATATAGTAGTAGTAGTATAAAATCAACAAAAATATCACAATTACTAAATTTGTAAATTGGTGTCCAGCATGTAGAAGTATTGTGCCTCCCTTTCTGTGTATTTGTTTTAAATCACTACTTCCTGAAGGACCTGGCTGAGAGTTTCCGGACATTGTTGATCACTATTGGAAAAAACGAAACATTAAATTGATGACTTCCAAACATTTTTTTCTCTCTACCCTAATGGTTATTAGTTTTTCTGCAAGTACATACTTAATTATTTTTTAACATTCTAAACATCCTATAAATGCTGTATATAAAATATTATTGTTTTAGTTAGATATTAAAAATAAACTACTTACATGTACTCCCATTTACACTATCACTAACATCACCAGTTCTCAATATGAAGTTCACAAGTAACTACAATAACTAAGTAGATCCCTTTGTCGAATTCTGGAGTGATATTTTGCATGAGCCAATGAGACTTCGACAAAAACAATGTTATCTGCGCTTTTGTTCCGCAGCTGCAAGGGCGCGCGCGACGCCGCCGCCGACGCCGGCGCATCCTTTTCAAGGTCGCTCCGTTTATCATAGTTACTAGAAAACTTAATTTGGAATGTACGATACATTTCAAACAATAAACATGTAATAAAATCGATTAAATTTATAAAAAATACTACTTGAAAACAAGGTCTAAATCCCTAATATTAATCTACCGCGTACCAAGACCAATCTACCAATATTTCCATACACTTTATTTGTTGGGTAAAAGATGCCAACGCAAACATTCATAATACTACAGAAAAATGAAAAAACGGGGACTGTGGGCAATATTTTTTACTTATTTTATTCAACTATATTAACGGGGACAGTGTACGGGGACAACGGGAAGTATTTTTAAATATTTAATTGAAGTACCGCTGTCCCCGTAGGACGGGGACACGGTGTACGGGGACAACGGGAATAAACGTAGCTTTCAACGTTTTATAAATGAGAATTTGATTAGTGATAGCGGGTTATTAGATATTTTATTAGTAAAATTAAAATGTATGTAATCAAATATTTATTTTCTCAATATCTTTTATTATTTGTCAGATTTCCGAGTGATAATTACACAAAAAAGTAAATGGGTCAGCATAGTTCAAGGGGAAAGAAGTCAACATGATTGGATTCCTACAAAAAGAAGTATGTACAATATCAATTATATTTGTTACGGCTAAAGGTGGGTGTGAACATAAACTTAAGATTAGCCGGCTAAACTTAGGTTTATCTTCGAGGAGGTGTTAATGTTAGTTTCTTCTATCTTTAGCCGGCTAAACTTAAGTGTAACTGGAGGCCCTTGGCTAAAATGTAGAAGGAAATGAAAAAGGAAACAATGTAATAATGTTTACTATTTATAATGTTTAATATGGAGGTATTTGTTGGAACATGATAAACTAGGAAACTATAACGGTTTACCAACAGTCGATTGGTCCATGAACCGTTGGTCAACATTATTTTTAACCCACTAACTTTTCATCCAAAGGACTTTTCACCCACGAACGTTTCGCCAACATAACTCAACGTCAGTGAATGCTTTACCAACAGAATATGGATGTGCGAATAACACTTGAGCGACAAAACTGTATTGCGACTGACATAGTTCGAATGCACGCTTGTGCGGCACACTGAATCAAGTCGTTTCTAGCACTCGCCGGCCGCTGCCGCGGCACCGCTCGCTTCGCTCGCTCGGCTCGTGCGTAGGAGGTCACAGTTTTAACCTAACCTAACCTAGTGTACTATGTGAGCTCGAGTTTTTGGTCAAAACATTCTGTTGGTAAAGCATTCACTGACGTTGAGTTATGTTGGCGAAACGTTCGTGGGTGAAAAGTCCTTTGGATGAAAAGTTAGTGGGTTAAAAATAATGTTGACCAACGGTTCATGGACCAATCGACTGTTGGTAAACCGTTACAGTTTGATAAACTAGAATGGCATATCGAATTACAAAGGAAATTATTTATTCGGCAGCGGCATGTACACGCAATGTACCACATATTGTCTTGCAATTACATCTTTGAAAGCCTTGTCCACCTGATGTTGACTGTTCATTAGCAAGCTAGCGAACAGTCATTTTCACTGACGACACTTTTTCCAATTCTACGAATTTTTGTTCACAAACTGTAAACTGATTTTGCGGAAATTTTTAGCCGTTTCATTTCGGTTAATGTGCACATTAGTCGGCTAAAGATGGAATATCACGACGCAAACTAACATGATATCGAACTTTAGCTGCTTCTCGAAGATAAACCTAAGTTTAGCCGGCTAATCTTAAGTTTATGTTCACACCCACCTTTAGCCGTAACATATTCACTGAATAGGTACATACACTATCGAAAATCCGGTCTGCAGACCTCAAAATTGTTTAGAATTTGTGAGTAAATAGATAACAATTGTGCTTTTTGTTTTATTTAATACATCATTATCAGTGTCGTATTCCCAGTTATAATCAATGTCTCTTCTGTGGCAAATCCGCATACTGTATGATTCACTAGTGTACTACAAGCGCAACACACTACAGCTATACTCCATTTGTTTAGGTAGTTAACTAAAGGTAAACAATCTTGATATGTCTTTTTATATAAAATAAATCGTATAAAAGACCAACAAATATTATTTAAATTAAGTTACTTACCTAACATCGGTTTAAGTAAATACCTAATTGTAAACATTTTTAGATTCAATTTTTAGACAGTTTTTTAGATAAAAGACATGTTAAGATTGTTTACATTTAGTTAACTACCTAAACAAATGGAGTATAGCTATGTATCTCTTTCTGTATCATACGTTCTGTACTTTGATTATCTGTATTATCTATCGCAGTCGTTGTTGACAATTACTATAAATCTGTAGGTAAGTACATACAATAAAACATTTTGAAACAATTTAATGTGTTTATATTAAAAAACAAAACAATCACTTTCACTTGACCGTACACTCCTTAATGGGTTCTCCCATATCCTTTCATTTTTGTTTTCACGTTATCACAATTTTTTTTTTTTAAAAGCATAGCCAACAATACAGTTTCCTCGTCAGAATCCATTTTGTTAATGATACACACATCAACACGGTCTAGGGATATTTCATACTCAATTAAATAACTAGAAAAGTACTGGCCGCATTGGAATCTTTTATACACCGATTTGTTTGTAATTTATCTCAGACTAATTCCAAATTCAAATTTTTGAAAATTCTTTTGTTTCGGTGGCATAAAAATGTCTTGATGTATAGGAGAGGGAATTTTCATTTGTGCGAAATTTAGAAAACAATACGAATTACGTTTAGTTGTGGTTTAGTTACAGTTTTTTTTTTCATTTTTAAACGAAAGATAAAGTTAAAATTGAGGTATTGTAGCCATGCAACGCCGACATTTGACGAGGTCGGAGATGTTACGAGCTGTGGGAATGCTGGAAGCTGGATCTGTTCAGCGTAATGTTGCTGAGGCCATAGGGACCCATCAAAATGTAATTTCAAGATTGTGGACACGCTATCGTGCCACAG
Source organism: Aporophyla nigra (assembly GCA_947507805.1). Classification (NCBI taxonomy): domain Eukaryota; kingdom Metazoa; phylum Arthropoda; class Insecta; order Lepidoptera; family Noctuidae; genus Aporophyla; species Aporophyla nigra. Next base: position 9,318,506 of record OX382305.1, read on the forward strand.
GTGAAGTAGCGGAGAGGCACCGGGGGCCAAGTCGCATCACTACCCCCAGACAAGATCGATTTTTGCAAATTACTGCGCGAGCACAACCAAATGCAACGGCGACTCAATTGGTCCAAAGGCTGCGAGTGGAACACCAAGTGCTTGTGAGTGACCAAACTGTAAGAAGGCGACTGCATGAAAGCAATCTACGCTCTCGTAGACCACTCCGGGTCCCACCTTTACGGAGAGGCAATCGTGGACGACGATTAGAATGGGTTCGGAACCACGTGGACTGGGGCCGTGACCAATGGTCCAATGTGCTGTTCACGGATGAATCCAGGTTCGGCTTCCATCCAGATTCACGAAGGACGCGTGTTTGGCGAGTTCCTGGACGATGGAGCCGTCTCCAGAACCCTCAGGAAGTTCACCCATACCAAGGAGGAACAATTATGGTTTGGGCAGGAATTCGTCTTGGAGGACGGACGGATCTCGTTTGGGTGCGGGGCAATATGACGGCAGAACGATACGTCCAACAGGTGCTGGGGCCCGTAATCTTGCCCCACAGAACACAAATGGGGCAAGATTTCCTGCTCATGCACGACAATGCCCGGGCACACACGGCGAGAACGGTAGCAGCTTGGTTACATACACATAATGTTAGGGCCTTAGACTGGCGTGCTCAATCGCCAGATCTAAATCCCATTGAGCATGCGTGGGATATGCTGCAAAGAAGAGCTCTGAAGGAAGTTCCTGAAAATCTGGCTACAGAAGATCAACTTTTTGCGCACCTCAGAAGGACATGGGACAATATTCCGCAGCAAGACATTGACAACCTTGTTCTGAGCATGCCGAATCGTTGCCGATGTGTTATGAACATCACGGGCGCTTTCTCAGACTACTAACTTCAAGTTTATAAACACAAATTAAATGATTTTTCTATTTTTTTTCAGTTTTTACTCACAAATTAAAAGTTCATTCATATACGGTTTCCGTCTATGCTTCATTTTTTTTCCATAAAATCCTGAAATTTTAATCTATACCTTAACCATTATTAAAAAATGGTAGAATATTAAATAACGTATCTTTTAAATGTCATATAAATAATTAACACATTGATAGTAATTCGCTTTTTTAAAAATATCCCTAGACCGTGTTGATGTGTGTATTTCCGAAACGACAACGCAATTTATTGTGTGACGTTGTCGTTTCGGTGTGTAGGGTAAATACGCTAAAAGTCGGCCCCCTTACGGTTTTTCTGTTTTGGGATCGGTTTGGCACCATCAATTTGCAACGAAAGGATAGCTTCCGATGCGGTTTTGGATAGCTTGATAAATATATTTCATGTTTATGGGCATAAGGTTGACTTTTCTACTGCTAGGAAAAAGTACTAAGGTTTAGATGCGTTGAGAACGAAAAAACCCTAAAGTCGGCCATTCAAGGCCCATGGTCGGTCGCGTTTTTCCCAAATGTCGGCCGGGTATAGGGTGTTTTAAATTAAGTTAGACAAATATTATTAATATGATTTATTTTGCAGGAGTCTCACTAATTATACATTATTAATCGTATTTGTTTAATAGTAGGTAAAGTATTCTTTTTATTTGCACTTAAATTATGTTAGGTATCACAATTTACAACGAAGTAAACAACACAAAAAATAAAAAAAATCGTATAAAAATACTTCAAAAGTGATTGTTTTTTAAACTTTTAACGTCTTCGTAACAATATTTATAATAACATTAAATATGTGTCAAACTAGTCGGCAAATAATAAAAAAGGTTAAACATTATTATGCTATGGTAAATATACGTAAATGTGTTTGTCATTAATTAAAAAAGTCTTAATCTCTTCAGTCATATAAAAAAGTATACCGACCTAGCATCAACATTTTTGGGCTTAATTAGGAACTCTCGTTATACAATAATATATAACAAAAAATATTCAACAATATACAAACTAGGTATATAATAATATAGGTAAGTCTAGGTATATACAATAATCTGGTAAACAATTAAATTATTTTACCAGTGATAGGTAGTAAAGTAATATTAAACAAATAAACAAAAGAAATGAATGTTTTTCATTTCCCATTTTTAAAGCACTTCGACGAAGTAAAAAATACTAGGCTTTTTAAGGAGTATCTAAATCTAACTCGTTCGTTGACTTATTTCGGGGTGCCTTTTCATAAATAGTTCATACCATGTTTGGCCCGGAGTATCATTATTGAATGGATTTTCCCTGTTTTCGGCTTTCATTATTTTTTTTACACTATTAATTAAATCGGTTTTTTTTTTTTTTTTTTTCTTGGAAAACCGCACTTTGCAAGTTGGTTCAAGCTGAGTCTCTGACACAGCCGGACGTGTTTGCGCGCGCGCAACAGATGTGGTATTTTACCCGCCTGACTTCGAAATCGAACCGTGCTATTGTGTGTGTGCTTCTGTGTCGTAATTTGAAATCGGGTATACAACGTGTAACATAATTAACGCAAGGGCCTCATACCTAATTAGAGTTTTGAGTGAATAAAGAGTAGTGAAGAAAAAAAAGTCGTGTGCGTACACTAGCAGTGTTTTATGCATTTGAATTTGAGCCCTACTGCCTTGAGATAGGATTGAATTCTTTCTGGCTCAATCGGCAGACTTGCGTCCATTCAGTTACGTTACACCTTGTATAAAACAAGCAACCAAAGTGTCATTGGTGCGAGAGCCTGCCTGCCAGAAGAAGAGTGAGCCCTGATGAACCCGGTGAGCCCGTTCCTAATATTTCAGGGATTTTTGTTCACCAAACTGCGTAAGACTGGCTTTGTTTTGCCGCGCGCGGGAACCCAATATCGTCATCACACGAGTAAGCGTTGTGTGAAGGATTGCGTTCATACTAACTACAAAAGGGCTGAACTGGTCTATTCTCGCTATCATTCTGGAACAGAATACGATACCTATTATGACGCCATAACTAAAGCTGCTATTATTGTAACACATCAACGAATTTTTAAATTGCTAAAAGCTTGCTAAGTGGCCCACAACCACTCCGATTTGAATCGGTTACACGTGAGGCGAAAATTTTAAAAAAAGGGTACCCGTCAGACCCTTAATTTTTAAGTTGAATGCACATTTTGTTATACAGATAAACAAAAGAAACCAAAAAAAAAAGGTCAAACCCATAAAAAGAGCGCCCGACTTGCACGTGTCTTTGACTTGCCCCACAAACAAAAGCATTTACAATGGTTAAAATTTTACCCATCTCAAAAGACGGGAATTGTCTGTTTAGTGCGCTAGCCCACCAAATTAACAACCTAATGGGCCTAACATAGAGATGTCAGCAGTACTGAAGGGGTCTGCTAGGACCGATGCCTGCCGGGGTCACGTGATTGTTCTAAAGAGATACCTTGACCCTGGCACATGGGCAACTGAAGGAACACGGGTGGGTTTTAGTCAGTAAAAGTCTGACACGCCCTCCCGCTCCGCCCAGAGCGGGAGAAGTCATTTGATGATTTCCCATCCAAAAAAAAAAAAAAAAAAAAAAAAAAAAAAAAAAAAAAAAAAAAAAATGGGCCTAACATTTGATCATAGGAATATCCGTCATGATCTCGCCGCATACGTCTTGGAACATCGCCATGTTGATAGAATTCACCTAGCACTTTTAAATAATATACAGGAATTTCTCCCCAACAGCATTCTTTCCCAGGAACAAAGGATTACAAAACACAACTGAGCAATCTAACGAAACTTTCTGGGGTGGCGAAGATATAATTATCGCCGCGTCCGAATTCTACCTCGTGAACGTGCATGTGCACATATGCAATAGAAACACAGGTAAATTCACCAACCGGCGAACAAGCTCCGCTAACATACACATCCTCTTCATGAACCAGCACTATGATACAGCTATCCTGACCAACGACAAACAATGCAATAACAACCGGATAATCCTAACGCAAGGTCTAACCAGCGTCAAAGCACAACAACATACCAAACCGTTTAGTAACAGGTACAACACACGAGAAGAGCAAGAAAAACCCACGAAACCACAGGTTAAAACGGGGTTGCTCGTAAAACGCCAAGTAGGTAACTCATTAACACCATTCGAACAACAAGAATCAACACCACTTACACCGTTATCAGATGTAATCGCGGACAACACGGGATACACAATACTGAACAACCCCACCTCTACCGCAATTAAGTACACTTGCACAGACCTGCGCATAGCAACTTGGAACGTACGCGGCGTCTCGAAACCAGGAAAAAAAATCAAATTACGCCGAACTGTCACGCAGGAACATTCAGCTCCGCACACTACGACTGGTACCTCTTAGGAACTGCGGGTAACGCACACCGGGTCTTGCAATTTTATTAAGAAAATATGCCCAAATTGAATTAGTCAACAGTAAAAAGGACACCGACGTGATGTCAGCTACCCTTGAGGTTGGCATGGGAAATGACAAACCAACTCCCCTGTACATAATCAACTCACACATCAACAGCTTTTCCGTGAAAGCAACTAGATCATTCACAGGCTTATTAAACTTGATTAGACAAAAACCAAGGAAATGTACTTTCATAATAATCGGCGACTTCAACGCCCAGATAGGTCGACAAGATACATTAACCTTCCAACGCAAAGGGTTGATACAACAAAACCTTCACCATGAATTTTCCAACTACAACGGCGAACTTTTAATGGATATAGCCAACAGGGAAAAAATTTCAAATAGAAACCACAAAAGCTAGAAAATCATGTAGAATAACATGGTCGAAGGGTACTCAAAAATCGCAATTGGATCACATCATCACGCCACAGGCAGCAAAAAAACTTTTTCACTTTATTAAAGATGAATGGGTCACCGGTCGCATCTCCGACCATAAAATAATCTGGGGAGTACTAAAATCAAACTTAATAGTAAATAACAACAAAAATAAAACACTAAAGCAAGACAACGGTACCAAGGAAACAACAAAGGCCAATTATTTCGACAACAAACAATGCAACTATGCCGCTCTCAACAGAGCAGCCATCAAAACAAAATATCAAGATTGCATCACAAAAAAACTAGCAAATATGGGAATCTCCCCAACGGATGTACTAAAAGCCGCTGCTCAAGAAACTTTGAGGCTTCAGCCAATTTATTCAAGGGACCATCGAATAGCCCTCGCTAACGTACAAAAGGCCAAATTCCTACAATGCAGGCAACCGGATAACCCCAATAGGCATAATCGCGTCAAAGAATGTCAGACAACACTTCAAAAGGTTACATATCTGGAGAAACAAAAAACATGCGGAGCTTGCTTCTCTGGACTGGGTAAAACGCACCCCGCAAAACGCATGCAAATGCCCTATTCATTCTACAGGAAAAACAAACAGCAAACAAAACGCAGAAAAAGAACCGCGTTCATACCGATGTCCAAATAGGAGAAAATACTAAAAAAATTCCAAGGGCCTTCACATACCAACGGTAAACACTACAAAACCGATAATAGAAGCACAAGGCGAAGAACCGACGCACAGTGGGTCGAAACTATGATTTTAGTGACTTAGGGCTCAACTTTGCTTTTTCACTTTTTTTTTTATGCGGATGGGTAGAGCTCATTAACCTCAATAATAATTGTTCTGATGTATTTTTTCCTAAACTTTATACTTTGGGTAGAAAAATGTGTTTTGTTATTTTTTTGTATGGAGCGGCTCAAATAAACTTAAATTCCTGCTAAGTAGCGTGTGATCCCGCGTTGAAACTTTATTTTTCATATACCTTGTCTGGTCTATTATCATTTGATGCTATAAACAAATGCATAAAGTTGCAACTCTGCCAAATAAATGGATCGAAAAAAATGAAAAAATACATAGAATAAAAAGCTTCATTTTTTACTTTCGTAAGTTATTTTAAGTTAAATTTGATATGGAATAGTAAGTAAAAGCACGTAATAATACACATAATTACTTAGCAACTAACAACAATACATTTAAAAGGTCCCTAATTAGCTTAAATTTACTAATACTACATATATTAGTAAATTTAAGCTAATTAGGGACCTTTATTTAAAAATGTGGATATGAAATCAATTAATTTCTATTTGTGTGTTTAATTACTGTAATTAGCTTAACCTTTTACCTTATAAAAAAACAATGTTTTTCACTTTTAGTCATTACTGTAATATTAATTAGGATAATTAGTTAATGAGGGTAGTAGAAAAATTAGTAAACATTGTTTGTCACTGGATTCTGGAAGTATAAAATGACCATAATTTATTATATACTAACTAGTGTTCGTTTATTCGTACTACTACTAACATCTCGTGATTCTGATCGTCCCTTTTTCGTTATAATGGATAATTTAGTTAACAATTTAGATTTATTTATGATTTTAAGAGAGCAGGTCAAGTCACTGTCGGATAGTCAAAAATTCTTTCAATTCCTACAACATAAAATAAACGTGACCGAAGAGAACAGTGTTGAGCTCCAAAAATTCTGTACGCGCTTTTGTTCAAATATAAGTGCAAGATGGGAACGAAGTAGTCGCACGTTAGCACAGTTTGTAAGAAAAAATGGTGATTGGTTGGAACGTGCAATAAACTGGCCCGAAGGAATGATACCTGAAGCTGTGAACACTCAACAGGAAAGGCTCGAGATTTGTAATACTGAAGATGTCGAAAATCTACCACCATCTACTACAGAAGCTTCGACATCTACATTTACACCTCGAAAACCTTTCGAGGAATTGGGCTCCAGGCAAAAACGAAGACGCGTTGATCAAATTAACCAATCGCTTTCGTTATCCCCGGATGAACTTAAAGCTACTACAATTGCTAGTTTAAGAAACACCGGAAATGAGGATGTAGGAAAAATTATGAACCATTTACTAAATCACCCCGAAGATCTAGAAAAAGTTAAAGAGTGTTTAAGTACAAGTAAACCGAAAAGTAGTACATATTCACCCGATAAGGCACTGTCTTTATTAGTTTCACTTAAATTAAGTAAGTGGCAGTATATAAGCCTAAGAGAAGCAGCAAGTGAAAATAGGTCTGATTTATACCCTTCTTATTATAAAATAAAACAAGCGAAGGCAAAATGTTATCCAGGGAAAGAAGACATAATTATAACTGAAGAAGGAGCTGCTATTAAACTGCAAGCTTTACTCAACTTGACGGTATCTAGGCTTTTAGAAGTGATTACTTTAGATTTGGATTCGCCAACTGAGTTACTGCTAATAAGCAAATGGGGTTTTGATGGAGCCTCAGGTCAAAGTAATTATAAACAAAAGACTGAAGCAGAGTTTGATGACTCAACTATCTTCATGGCCAGTCTAGTTCCTATAAGGCTTCAACAATGTGATGGAACAATTGTTTGGGAAAACGATCGACCCTCATCAACTTTCTATTGCCGTCCGATAATGTTCAAATTTACCAAAGAAACGCAGTCAACAGTGGTAACTATAAAAGCTAGCATAACCGAAGAAATAGAAAGACTTCAGCCAATCAAGTTCAATCAAGTTGAAGTTAAGCATCAATTGCACTTGACGATGATAGACGGCAAAATATCGTCATATTTGTCAGACACATCTTCAGCTGTCTGTGATATCTGCAAAGCAAAACCGTCAGAGATGAACAATTTAGAGTCACTTGCTCAAAAAGAGAACAACGAAGAAGTGTTCCAGTATGGAATGTCATCTTTACATGCCTGGATAAGAAGCATGGAGTGCTTACTTCATATCGGTAAATATAATTTTATTAGTTCATAATTTTTTTCACGTTATATAGTTACTTGTGAGATTTTTATTTAAGTGATATTTCTTTTTGTTTGCAGCTTATCGTTTGGACTTCAAAAAATGGAGTTGCAGGGGCGATGACAAAGAAAAAATGTCACTCAGAAAGAGCGCTATACAGCAAGCGTTTAAGAAAGAATGCGGTTTACTTATTGACGTAGTCAAGCAAGGAGTAGGCACAACCAATGATGGCAATACTGCCAGAAGATTTTTTAGGGATGCAGAAACAACAGCTCGCATAACAGGAATAGATAAAGATTTAATAGAAAGGTTTCATGTGATTCTTCAGACGGTTGCATCTGGAGAGAGCGTGGATCTTTCTAAGTTTTCCGAATTTTGTAGAGATACTGCACAATTGTACGTTCACTTATATCCCTGGTATTATATGCCTTCCAGTATACATAAATTGTTAGTACATGGGAGTGATATAATTAAGCACTTTGGTGCCATACCTATAGGTAAACTGTCGGAAGAGGCAGCGGAAGCTCGTAATAAAGATTTCCGGAAATATAGAGAGAGTCATTCTAGAAAGGTAAGTAGAACGGCGACAAATGAGGATATTATACACAATCTTCTTTTGTCTTCTGATCCAAAGATCACAAGTCTAAGACCTCGAATGGTGAAACAAAATATAATGGTTCTCTCTCCAAAAGTCAAAGAGCTTCTGCTGATTTTTCCCACAGAATCCGATATAGATTTTATTGATGTAGATAATTTACAAGATAGTCATAGCGATAGTGAATAAGATTTTTTGGTAGTTTGTAAGTTTCTTGTTTTTTTTATTAGTTTATAAATGTCAAACTCATAATTGAAAGGAAATAGTAATGTTTGATGTTGTTTATAGTTAGTTTTTAGTTTGCTTGTGTTAGTTGTAGTAATGTTAGTTTACCTTTACTAATTTGTATTATTATGTACCTATCTTTACTTACTATTCAGTATTAAATCTAACTTAAAATAACATTTCATAAACATGTTAAAGTCATTAAAACAAAGAAATTGAAATTCATAGATCCCTAATTAGCTTAAATTTACTACTACTACATATATTAGTAAATTTAAGCTAATTAGGGACCTTTTAAATGTATTATGATTAGTGTGATTAGCTTTAAATTTACTAATACTACATATATTAGTAAATTTAAGCTAATTAGGGACCTTTTAAATGTATTATGATTAGTGTGATTAGCTTTAAATTTACTAATACTACATATATTAGTAAATTTGAGCTAATTAGGGACCTTTTAAATGTATTATGATTAGTGTGATTAGCTTAAATTTACAAATTTACTAATACTACATATATTAGTAAATTTAAGCTAATTAGGGACCTTTTAAATGTATTGTTGTTAGTTGTTAAGTAACTATGTGTATTATTACGTGCTTTTACTTACTATTCCATATCAAATTTAACTTAAAAGAACTTACGAAAGTAAAAAATGTAGCTTTTTATTCGATATATTTTTTCATTTTTTTCGATCCATTTATTTGGCAGAGTTGCAACTTTATGCACACGTTAATAGCATCAAATGATAATAGACTAGACAAGGTATATGAAAAATAAAGTTTCAACGCGGGATCACACGCTACTTAGCAGGAATTTAAGGTTATTTGATCCGCTCCATACAAAAAAATAACAAAACACATTTTTCTACCCAAAGTATAAAGTTTAGGAAAAAATACATCAGAACAATTATTGTTGAGGTTAATGAGCTCTATCCATCCACATGAAGAAAAAAGTAAAAAAGCAAAGTTGAGCCCTAAGTCACTAAAATCATAGTTTCGACCCACTGTGCGACGGTGGCCGAAATAATGGGAATCATCAATAAAATGCGGAACGGGACAGCCCCCGGAACGGATCAAGTAGTAATCGAGCTTTACAAAGCGATGCCCCAAACATTACAGGAAGCCGTAACTAAATACATAATAAAAGCCTGGTCAGAAAACACAGTACCGGACACGTGGCTCGAGACCGTACACATACCAATTCCAAAAAAAAAAAAAACCTAACGATGTGAACGAGCATCGTCACAACACAGGCTATAGAATTTACGCTACATACTTACTTTAAAAAACTTGACGACATAATAACGGAACTAGGCAGTTACCAAGCGGCTTTCTTAAACAATAGATCAACAGATGACCACATTTTTACGCTCAAAAGGGTTCTAGACGAGGAATGGCGTGCAGGTAAACGAACGTACGTTCTCGCCCTCGACATAGAAAAAGCATTTGACAACGTTGACCTCAAGGCATTAAGAGACATATTATTACAACGAACCAACAAATCGATGACCAACAGAATAATCACGGCATGCCTGAATGAAATAACATGCATCAAATAGTGCGGCCAGCAAAGCAGTTGGATTATCAAAGGAAAGGGAGTTAAACAAGGTTGCCCCCTGTTCCCTCGCCTTTTTACATTGGTCATCCACGAAGTTTTGAGAACCCTCGAAGAGGAAACTCATCTAATCAAACGAGATCAGCAGGGCTATTGGCTAACTTTTTGATTGCCAGTGACTAACAGGCTACAGTTGTACACCGAACTTTGATGACAACTGAGAATTTCATAACATTGGTATTGCGTATCATAGTAAGTGGATATCACGTTACGGTGGCTAACGGACCGGGGTCGGTGCTCTTCATCTTAGCACTTGACGCCTCTATTTTCTATCGACTATTATGCGGCTAAGTTCAATAACGCCTTTGAGCGTGACAATACTTCATTTTATGGAACCTTTTATATTTGACGGTTTATAATACACTTGAAAAATGATGTGGGCGGTAAATTCAATCTTTGCCAGAAGTAACTCTACGGTGTAGCGGAATTAAAATAAACAGTGTGTTGCTTTGTGTTATCTTATCAAAGTGTACGTTTTTGAAAATTAACGCGAAAGTTTGTATGTATGGATGTATAGATGTATGGATGTAAAGACGTATGGATGTATGAATGTATGAATGTTTGTTCCTCTTTCATGCAAAAACTACTTACCCGATTTAGATGTAATTTGGCACACAGATAGTTTATAACCTGGAATAGCACATAGGGTACTTTTTATCCTGGTAGTATGTTCCCGCGGGATAATTTCCGAACTCCACGCGGGCGAAGCCGCTGGCAAAAGCTAGTTACGCATAACTTCATAAGTGTACCAAATTTAAGTAATTATTATTATTTTATTTGTCTTAGTTTAAAATAAATGAACAAAAGTTCTAGCGCCACTATAAATTTATCTGTGTTAACGCTTCTTTTAGAGAATGCTGTTAAACTGTAATTGGTGACTGTATAAGCCCAAGGCTATTGTTATCTATACTTACTTTTGATAAATTGTATACAAAAGCTAAATTGTTAAATTAATAAATAAATAAAACATTATCATATCATTTTGAACATCATTTTATTCATTCTTTTTTTACACGCTTTATATTAGCTTCACTTGTATGTTTGTATGTTTGTTTGTAACCGACTCCTTATAGCGCGATTTTATTCAAACTTTGCACACCTGTCAAGGACCGATGACAATGCAATAATTTCATAAATTTGTGCCATTATCCTTGCCAGGGTTACCAGGACAGCAAAAAAACTGTCTTCGAAAACTACGCTGACATACGTCACAAACTACGCTGACATACGACACAAACTACGCTGACATACGTCACAAACTACGCTGACATACGTCACGAACTACGCTGACATACGTCACAAACTACGCTGACATACGTCTCAAAATTCGAAACACCCTAAAAAATAGAAAATAAATAATAGTTTAAACTATTATTTTTCCACAACAATACTTAATGCAATGCGTGGCAACGACAGGAATCACAATAACACAACAAAAGACGTAATGTTTATACGCTTCACTAATTACCGGCCTCGGTGCTTATCACAAGAATTTCTAAAACACTACCTTTGAGTAGTGTCTTTCACGAAAGCCACGATTCACTAAATGATTATCAGTTTGATGTCCACTGTGCTTAAACAATCGCAATCTTTTATTTATCGATACAAAAACATCTGTCAAAATGAGTTACGGTGACTATCAACCAACTATAAACGACACTGAGTGCCTATGACGTCATCCTAGATAGGCACTGAAGATAGCCAATACGAAAGTTGCTATTTGACAGTTGATCGTTAAACACTTTGCCAAATGATCATCATTATTAACTGTCAATAGAGATACGCAATAGCCCTACAGGACCGCGAAATCTCCCTCCCCCTAGTATTATCATTTGCGGACGACTTTATTCTCATTACAGATGAGCAAGAAGGCCTAGAACGCATCTTATACCACATAAAACCATTACTTAATAGTGTAGGCCTTCAAATAAACGAAATAAAAACAAAAAGCGTAATAAGGGACCCCATAGAAACACAGAAAATGACCCTCCATGGAATAAATATACCAACAACGGATGAAATCAAATACCTAGGCACCTACATAACGTCCGAATTAAGCAGAAAAAACTCAATTAGAAAACGATGCCAACAGGCCATGAGAAACGCTAAATCTTTACTACCATTCATATTGAACTCAAAAATGGACTGGAAACTAGCTACACTTGTGATCGAATGATTATCGTACCTTGTATGATATATGGCTTAAAAGTATCAGCACTCACAAAGGCGAACCGTTCAAGACTGAGAAGATATGAAAGAGTTTTCATGAGAGACTTGATCAACCACGCTAGGAACAAACCGAGACAGAAGAAAATGCATCAAATCTTAGACGGTAAAACCATAACAAAACGCATCAAGAACCACAGGATGTGCTACCTAGCACACATTTTCAGACGCTCTGAACCACACCTGTTACATGCAGCAATGCAGTACAGGGCCAAATCTAAGAAGGTCGGACGACCTATTTACACATGGAATGACAACCTAAAATAGGACATGAAATACTTCGACAAGGAAATCCAGTTTTGGAGGGACACGGCTGGAGACAAAAATAAGAGCAAGAAAGCGGCTAGTGATATCTACAAAAAACCAGAAACTGATAGCAGCAAGAACTCAGAAGACGATCAAGATAACAACAACACAGAACATAGCGAAGCCTCGACAAAGAAAAGAGCCAAGCAAACGGTTAACCAAAAGATGCATCGGTGAAGCTCTACCTGGATCAACATGCCGGCGACGACGTGAAAAGATGCCCTCCTATAGACAAATCACCCTTCTCTCCACTAGTCCAATGCTTACTTAAGGCTGCATAGTCGGTAGGCTCGTAATCCTTTCCTATCCTATGGGCACGTCTTCCCTACCATTACAGCGCCCCCCGGTCTACTTCTTGATATGCAATGGCCTATGTAGCACCATGAATCATGAGGCTTCAGGGGCTAGTGCAAATCTCGGGGTTCATTCGATTAATCGAGTCTGGTCAAACCACGCTGGGATCGGTGCAATTCATTTCATTTCATTTCATTGGAAAACCGCACTTTGCAAGTTGAATCAGCCATTGAACTAGTACTTCTTCTTCGGCTGGGTTTAAAACTGAAGGACGTCCCGTTTTATAAGTATGTATGTTTATGCAACCAGCTAATCTATCTACCGTGTGGTGCCGGTACCGTGTGGTGCCGGACGTAAAGAATAACACCACTCCATTTCTTCCCGTGGGTGTCGTAAAAGGCGACTAAGGGACTTACTAGAGAATGGGCAGCAGCGTTCTCTATGCATTTTACCACCATACTGCGATCGCCAACCCGCCTGCCAAGCGTGGCGATTATGGCAAAGCCCCCCAAATTGGGGGAGGCCTAAGTCCAGCAGTGGACGTCTTACGGCTGAAATGATGATGATGATGAATCTATCTTGTAATGTGGTTCGCAGGACGCCAAATAGTTTGGAGGCTGTACGAATGGGCATTCCATTATTTACTGCCTCAAGCGCTTCCTTTATTTTTGTGCGATCGTAACTGCATAATTTTCTTTGCTTCCGTGTAGGCCCTGGATCTCCCTGCTCTGTCATTGTAGTACCTTAAATTAAAAGCATTAGTTCTAAAAGCAGCTTTTTGTGACATGCAGGTTAATTAATTAAAGATTCACGACCAACCATTTATATTTTTTAAGCTAATTAACATGGGTTTATTAGGTAGCAAGTTCCAAAGAGCAATTTATATCTTACTAGCGACCCGCCCCGGCTCCGTACGGGTGCAATCTCTACTATATTATTCATGTTATATACATATAAATCATCCTCTTGAATCACTCTATCTATTAAAAACCGCATCAGAATCCGTTGCGTAGTTTTAAAGATCTAAGCATACATAGCGACAGACAGACAGCGGGAAGCGACTTTGTTTTATACTATGTAGTGATATTCCCAAACCGTAATTATCGTTATGATACCTTAAGCTTTTTCAATATTATCAACTCCTACATTTAAACTTAAATCTTTATATTATTCATAAATTAAATGTATAATAAATATTTAATTTTGAGAAAATAAGAAAAAGTAATCAGCCTGTATAGTTGGGCTCGAACTCGAGGCAGGTCGACATTACGATCTTTAATGTTTCTAAAGCCGGCCCCTATTTCGTGTACGTATTATTTCTCGAGATTCAACTAATATCACCCCGGCCGGTATTTGGCGATTAAACGTAAAATAGATTTATTTGCCTATATGCGTTGCAAATTCTCTTATTAAGCCAGTGGAATTAGTACAACTGGAATTTATAAAACAGACGTCGGCCACGGCCGAGAATCCGGTTTTAACTCAAAATTGGTATTCTATTGGCGGCCTCCTATTTTTCCTTTAACCCATTCACTGCCACTTAAATTTTAAAAACATCACCTGGGTGCCACTTAATATTTTTCCTTCACCAAGACCTTCACAATACCAACCGTGTTTTCCTTACCAAAACAAGAATGACAGTTCGAAGCAAAAACCAACAGTTTGTCCACATTTAACAATTGTTTCTAGCCGTGTATGTTGGCAAATATTCAAATAAATTCTATAATTTTAAAGTAATTCCAAAAATCGTCCTAAAGTACATTCAACGCATATGGTGCGTTGGTGGCAACGAATGGGTTAAAACAATACGTAAAACATTGAAAAAAACTATCTCAAAATATAGTAAAAATCACTAATTACTTTTAATAAAGCTTAAAACAAAAAAAAAAAGGAATGACTTACCGTTCTAATATCAATCCCCGTAGTGTGGGTATTCACAGCAAGTAAGGTACTTTTAATATGAACTTGACGCTTCGACGGCGCAATCGCTACAGACCCTCAGTGTGCGAAGAGTGAGTGACGTAAACGGAAAGTAACGGTTTGTACAAATAGAGTATAAACTAAGGTTGTAATTCGAGTGGCAAATTTGTCACTTCATTACGTTTTAAATGAACGCAAGCTGAAAATGTGCAGACGGCCGAAATTTGGGGAGGGGCCGACGTATGGCGTATTTGTACGGCCAAGTGAAAGTGATTATTAACCGACTTCAAAAAAAGGAGGAGGTTATATGTTCGACTGTATGTATTTTTTTTGTGCTTTATTATAAACACATAAAAACCGGCCAATTGCGAGTCGGACTCGCGCACCGAGGGTTCCGTACAAGCCTGTAGGTAGTCACGGTTTATGTTTATGAAATTAAATGTTTTTTTTTACACGCTTTATATTAGCTTCACTTGTATGTTTGTATATTTGTATGTTTGTATGTTAGTATGTTTGTATGTTTGTTTGTAACCGACTCCTTATAGCGCGATTTTGACCCACTTTAAACGAACAGATTTTTTTCAAACTTTGCACACCTGTCAAGGACCGATGACAATGCAATAATTTCATAAATTTGTGCCATTATCCTGACCAGGATTACCAGGACAGGCTTAACTTGCCTGAGCGTCTTTTGTATGCTGTCCGCTAGAGGGCGCTAGTTAGTTGACGTACATCTGTGACGCGTTCCGTTCGAGCGGTAACTGCTCGCGCTTAATATAAAAATCTAGCTAATAAGTGAGTTTGTCAAGACTTTTTTTGTGTTAAACTTGTTTTTCTTGAACAATAAACTGTTATTGTAATAAGTGAGTCCTAATTTGCTCCCCACCGACGCTATAAGGGGCTGCCCAACGTGTGTAGGTATTTCGTGTAGTGTATTACGGAGTGCAGATCGCGAAATAACTTGCAACGATCACAAAAAATAACCGTAGGGGACTATTATCAAACCTAGGAGTGTGTTCTTCTTGTTTATCCTGTGTCTTCAGTGACCAAAATGCCAAGAACACGGTCAGAAGAAAACTCGGACTCGAATGGCGCTGCGGACGCGGCCGCCGTGAACATTACAATGTCTCAAGAAACTCTCGCTAGCTTTATAGCATCGAATGCTCTCCGCAGTTTTTCGATGTTAAGTACTTGAAGGACCTGCTGCATTTTGGTGGCAAGGTGTGAAGCAGTCAACCAGCACGTGGTCGGAAGCCGTCACCAGAATAAAATGCGCCTTCGGTGAACATGACCCGCCACATCGCCTTTACCGTAAACTCTTTAATATTAATCATCAAGAAGATGAAAACACTGACTTGTTTATTGCTAAGGTACGTACAATATTAGCCAAGTTCCCAAAGGATGACCTCTCAGAGAAGCTTCAATTGGATATGGCATACGGTCTACTTAACACGCGCATTAGAAAACGCGTGACGAGAGAATGCGTTAATAACTTCGACGTGCTGCTCTACAAGTCTCGACAGGTCGAAGATTTGGTAAAAGAAGTTGCCTAATTTTTACGATTGTCATGTTTACAATAGTTAAAAGATCAGCTACATGTTCTCAATAAAATGTTATTTAATGGCAACAACATAGTTATTCCTAGCACTATGCATGATTACATTTTAAAATTGGTCCATGAAGGACATCAAGGTATAAACAGTTGCATACGCTATGCAAAGACAACTGTGTACTGGCCTAGCATAGATGATGACATCACTAAATTCATATCACAGTGTCCTACATGTCTTACTTACCGTCATAACAATGCTAAACAGCCAATAATACACCATGAGTACAAGATGCTACCATGGTCGAAAGTTGGTGTTGATATCTTTGAATTTAACAAAAGTAAATATCTTATTGTTATAGATTATTATTCAAAATATGTAGAGATAGCTTATTTAAAATCAGATTCAACAGCTAAAACTTTAATAATACATTTAAAAACTAATTTGCACGTCATGGCATACCAGAAACCATGAATTCAGATAATGGTCCACCTTTCAATAGTAAAGAATTTAAAGATTTTACTACTGAATGGGGTATTCACCACACTACTTCAAGCCCATACATGAGTCGATCAAATGGAATGGTGGAACGAGAGGTTGGTTCAATTTAATCCATGTTTTCAAAACGTAAAGCTGACAACTCAGACCCATACATTGCTCTACTGATGTATAGGAACACTCCTAAACACACAGGTTATTCACCTGCACAACTGTGCATGTCACGCAACTACGCACTAAATTACCAACCTCGGACACCACATTAACACCAAATACAGTTGACACCAGTAAGGTAGAGAAGAAAATTAAAAAACAACAGTTAAATACAGCATTTTATTACAATAGAAACACAAAAACACTTCCAACACTAGACATAGGTGACAAAATCTATTTTAAACACAAACCACTTGGGTTCCTGGTATAATATCAGAAAAGGATAGTCTTCCTCATAGCTATATTATCACTTCTCCTCAAGGATCTTTCCATAGAAATCGCGAACACATATTGAAACCAACTTCAACCACTCCACCGTTGACTGTAGCAGTACCTAAAAAGAAAACAAAATTAGGACAGAGAATAATATCCCCAACCAGTCAGCACCATATGTGACACTATCAGGGCGTACAGTTAAGAAACCAATTAGATATGATGATGAATATAATTAAGTTTCTATGTACAATGATAAATAATAGACTTGTATTTATTTTTTACCTTGAATTGTCAAACGTCACAAGTGTCAACGTCAACCATCAGTTGCGTTCCGTTTCAAACTTTTGTAAAAGTTTTCATGGTTTGACTACTTGCGATTGTACTAAAAAAAAAAAGAACGATTGAATACTTACTTTGTTTTATAAACCAGTTGCTGGCCATGGAATCTTGTCAGGATAATTTCCTAAAACTTAAGTAGTGTTAACACTTTGAACGCCGTGCGTTTTTGAACTAGTCTAATACCGTACGCCGGCGATTTTTGCATTATTTTGAAAATTTGTAAATAATAGTCTATTACAGATACCTACATATTTTTTATACATTGTAAATTTAGGTTTATATTTGTTATTTATGAAATAAAATTATTAAATACATATAATGAAATGTATTTATTCGACAGTTTTGAATAGTGCACTGAACAACTCGAAACGAAGCGGGACGGCGCGCGGCGTACTGAGCGACAGGAACGTACGCACTCCGCGTTCGTTCCTGTCGACTTGACACACACATAAAAAGAGCTACGTATCTATAATTTTGAACATGTGTGCATTATGGATGTAGCTAATGACCAATAACAGCCAACAGTTACTTATAGTTATCATGGAATTGAAAGTAGATTAATAAGTTAAAAAAACACGGTTTTATAAATTAACCAAACTAAAAAGTAGAAAATAAATAATAGTTTAAAAAAAAACTAAAAACACGCTTTATATAGAAAACCAAACTAAAAAGTAAAAAATAAATTTTAATAAATTTGAAGTAAGAATAGTATAAAAAATCGAATAAATGTAAATGAATAATAGTGTAAGAAAGAAAAAAATGTTTTATTTTAATAAAAGCGTGGGGTGCATGGTGTCAATAGTTAATAATATTTCATTGACAGATATGACCAGAAGGATTATCTTTTCGATAATATCTTAAAAAGCACCCCACGCTTTTTTTGAAATAAAACATTTTTTTCTTTCTTACACTATTATTCATTTACATTTATTCGATTTTTTATACTATTCTTACTTCAAATTTATTAAAATTTATTTTTTACTTTTTAGTTTGGTTTTCTATATAAAGCGTGTTTTTAGTTTTTTTTTTAACTATTATTTATTTTACTTTTTGTATTTGAGTTGATTGAATGAAAGGTAAATTGCGGTTTACGATTGATGACGTATTAAAAAAAACTACTTACTCGATCTCGTTCAAACCAATTTTCGGTAGAAGTTTATACTTCTCTTATTTTAGAAGTTACAGGGGAGGGGACACACATTTTACCACTTTGGAAGTCTCTCGCGCAAACCATTCAGTTTAGGAAAAAAATGATATTAGATACCTCAATATCATTTTTGAAGACCTATCCATAGATACCCCACACGTATAGGATTGATGAAAAAAAATTTTTTGAGTTTCAGTTCTAAGTATGGGGAACCCCAAAATTATTTTATTTTTTTTCTATTTCTGTGTAAAAATCTTAATGCGGTTCACAGAATGGCTGTGACATACGGACGGACGGACCGACAGACAGACCGACAGACATGACGAATCTGAACTCACGGAGCGATTTTCGCCCGCGTCCGCTGCGGTTACGGGCCCGCAGCTTCTATAGAATGCAAATATTTATATAAAAAATTAAAGCACATTTCACGACGCGTTTTACGCCCGCGGTGTACGGGGTTGTATGCGGCTCCCGCTGTACCGGCGGGCAACTAGTAGAATCGCGCGGGCCGCGGTTACCCGCAGCCTCGGCGGGTGGCGCCCGCGCGCTTTGCGATCGGTTGGCGGGCGACCGCGGGGGCCGGCGGGCAGCTGCCAACATTTCCTCCGGTGATATAGGACTTACCTTAATGTTACTGCCAACATTTCCTCCGGTGATATAGGATCTCGCATATTAGTATGTTGTTTTTGAAGAGCAGTTTCCATTTTTCTTAAAAGTTCTGAATAACTAGATACGGACATTCGAAAATAATTAAAGAATTTTTCTTCGTCCTTCTTTAATTCACTAATAAGAGTAACAAATAATCCATAACGATCTCTGTCCTTAATCAGTGGATGCACCCAGAACCTTTTGCCTTCTTTTTTTAATTCTTCTGTGAAGTAAGTATAACGCGACGGCTCGTTTCTGGTGTGTGTCCATGGCGGTCTGGACCTCAACTGATCGTTAACCGCCCGTCTTGCAATCTTGCGATCATCGCCCGCCACGTTTGCGGGCTATGATCGCAACCGCGGCGGCCGCGTAACCGCGCGAATAACTCTCGGTCTCGTGAGTTTTGAAATAAAACCGCAGATCCACGACGGCGGCGGTTGCGGGCGAAAATCGCTCCGTGAGTTCTTAGCCTAAGGGTTCCGTTTTTTTGCCATTTGGCAACGGAACCTAAAAAAATGATTCAATATATTTTTATTGTACATGACTCCGCAGTAACGCGGCGCATGCGTTGCGCACCTGCGCGGCTAACGCAGCGTATTCATTTACCCATGCACTGACGCCGAGACAACGCGACCCCTGCGCCGCTTAGTCGCGGCATCTGCGCTGCGCATACGTTTATCGAACGCCTACGCTGGACAAACGCTAGCGTGAAGGCGGTCTTACTAAATTGCTTGTACCTTTACCTACCTGTGTAAAAATCTTAATGCGGTTCACAGAATACTACTTACCAAGTTTCAACAGTATAGCTCCTATAGTTTCGGAAAAAAGTGGTTGTGGCTGTGACATACCCGGACGGACGGACGGACGGACGGACGGACAGACGGACGGACAGACAGACAGACAGAACAACGATGACGAATCTACAAGGGTTCCGTTTTTTGCCATTTGGCAACGGAACCTAAAAAATGATTCAAAATATTTTTATTGTACACGACTCCGCAGTAACGCGGCGCATGCGTCGCGCACCTGCGCGGCTAACGCAGCGTATTCTTTTACCCTTGCACTGACGCCGTGACAACTGCGCCGCATAGTCGCGGCGTCTGCGCTGCGCATACGTTTATCGAACGCCTACGCTGGACAAACGCTAGTGTGAAGGCGGTCTTACTAAATTGTAAGTACCTTTTGTAACATCTATATTGGACAGATGGATGACTCCTGTCACAGGTTTTTCGTAGCATAGGGGTCATTGATCAATCTTGCACTGGTCTTATTTGCATAGTAAATTAAGTGTCACCTGTATCTGTGTACTTTATGTCAAATAAATTCTATTCTAAATTTATTATATTCTATTGTATATCGACAGAATAATGTGGATATGCCCCAAATCCCAGGATTAAATTTTGATAACCAGACAAATCCCGTAATCTATTTATAAAAACCGGCCAAGTGCGAGTCGGACTCGCGCATCGAGGGTTCCGTACAAACCTGCAGGTATTCACGGTTTATGCATAAAGTTTATGTTTAAGAAATTAAACGTTTTTTTTTTTAATTTTTATATTTGAGTTGACTGAATGAAAAGTTAATTGTGGTTTACGATTTACGACGTATTAAAAAAAAACTACTTACTAGATCTAGTTCAAACCAATTTTCGGTGGAAGTTTACATGGTAATGTACATCATATATATTTTTTTAAGTTTTTATCATTCCCTTATTTTAGAAGTTACGGGGGGCGGACACACATTTTACCACTTTGGAAGTGTCTCTCGCGCAAACTTTTCGGTTTAGAAAAAAATGATATTAGAAACCTTAATATCATTTTTAAAGACCTATCCATAGATACCCCACACGTATGGGATTGATGAAAAAAATTTTTTTGAGTTTCATTTCTATGTATGGGGAACCCCAAATATTATTGTTTTTTTTTCTATTTTTGTGTGAAAATCTTAATGCGGTTCACAGAATACATCTACTTACCAAGTTTCAACAGCATAGCTCTTATAGTTTCGGAAAAAGTGGTTGTGACACTCGGACAGACAGACATGACGAATCTATAAGGGTTCCGTTTTTTGCCATTTGGCAATGGAACCCTAAAAAGGCGAAAGTATGTGAATTTGCTTAAGACTATTAAATAATTTGTATTGTGAATTTAATACTAATAAAAATTGCATGTTATCTTTGGTTTATTTGTCTTATCTCTGAGGTTTTTATTATTATTTATTTATAATATTGTTGGTCACGCGGGCTTGTCTATTAGAAATCCCGGGAAAATCCATATTAATATCAACATTTCGATGCAAGTACATAAAATAACTCTACCTAATTCCAACCTCTGGTTATCACAGATGTGTGGCTAAATGTACATAATAAGATTTTACGACATGTATTGTTAATCCCAATTTATTAAATAGAAAATTAGGAGATTAGGTAGAGCGATGATGAAAATTGTAAGACAGGATTAGCAGATTCTGATGCATATTTTTTTTTAACCGACTTCAAAACGGAGGAGGTTCTCAATTCGGATGTTTATGTTTTTTTTTTATGTATTTTCGGCCATAACTCCGTCATATATAGACGGATTTGCAAAATTCTTTTTTTGTTCGAAAGGAATTAATTCCGAAATGGTCCCATGTAAATTTCATAAAGATCTGATGATCAGTTCCGGAGACAGACACTGGAACTCTTTAAAAAATGACAGCAAATCAACCACGATTTCTGCTATCGCATAAATATGCATTGTTTGTTTGAAATTAGTGCAGGGTGAATACCACAACTAAAAATTTAAATTTAAAAACTTTTTACAAAAAAAAAAAACGACCGGCTTCCTTAAAAACACTACAAAGTGAAAAATAACTTTAATTTTGGAAGTCGGTGGCAAAATAACCATAAATACAGATACTAAGACACCGACTTCCGAAATTAAAGTTATTTTTCACTTTGTAGTGTTTTTAAGGAAGTCTGTTGTTTTTTTTTTGTAAAAAAGTTTTTATTTGGTAATAGGTAGTTGATGTGAAAGTCACAGAAGAGTATAGATAGGTACTCTATCTATATCACTATACTAGGTTAGAAACTGATCTTCTAGTTTTGGTAGCTGGAACTTTGTAGAAACCTTGATAAAATTAACTAATGTGAACATTAGGCTCACTGCAAACATCTTTAAGTTCTAGGTTCATCAAAATGAAGGCATCCTCGTAAAAGAATAAAACAGTTCGACACAATCATCTAAAAAATATTTAACTTAGGTTGGTAGATAACAAAGGGTAAATGTTGGACTTAAATTAACAATTTATCAATATGTACCAAAGTCATGTGTTTATTGAATCGTTACCATTGAATCAGAATAACAATTACACAATTTTATTGTTATCAGTTAGCTAACCTTTATGATTAAGCCATTTTTGTCTGATAAAATATTTACTGTCAATCTTGATGAGTCCATTAGTATTAATCTAAACTTATTTAAATTAGTGTCTTTTGCACTACACTTATAATAATCTTTCACTTGATTTCTTTGACATAAGCATCAAGCTCTGCATCCAATTGTTCAGCAGTGGGCGCAGGACGCTTGCCACGGCCTGCTCCAAATCCTCCACGGCCCCCACCACGGCGTGAATTGCCACGTGATCCACCTCCACCTTGATTTCTATTTGCACCACCTGTACAAACAAAAGTATTCAAGTGTTATCAGAGTTTTAGCATGGAAGTTAATGAAAATTTTATTTGTTATTATCAAGCTTCTATGTCTTACTGAACAGTAAACACACTGTAATGAGATATCTTGTAATATTTTTAATTTACTGATAATCTGTTCACTAAAGTGCCCACGGGCTGCTCATCAAATTAAAAGTCAAACTGCTAGATAGATAATGCACACCTGTAAGGAATATTTATATTTTCTTAACCATGAATCTGATTTCATTTTAGGGATTCAAAAAACCAAAGACTATTAAAACTGCATCAAATACACAAACAAATGATAACTACCTCTATTCATATTTCTCCTAATTGGTCCACCACCACCACCAGTGCCGCCACCACCAATGCGACTTCTTTCTTCAGTTCTAAAAGTGCTGATTTCAGACGTTGCTAGTTGTATGTTCATTGCTCTCCCATCTAATGGCACCCCGTTGTACTGTTTCATGGCCTTCAAAGCATCAGCTCGTCTATCAAACATCACATCAGCAGTACCTAAAATAGAAGTTAAAACATGTTTATAATTCTTGATATACATTTAGACACTTGAAAAAAAAGACATTTAATGAAATATGCTTACCTAAAGACCTTCCAGATCTATCATAGTGTACAGCTGCACTTTTCAGAATGCCAAATTCTGAAAACAGCTCCTGGATATCTGAATCAGAGACCCCAAAATCCAGATTGGATACTAACAATTTAGTAGGACCAGTTGTGATAGCCTGCATGGCATTTCTCTGAATCTTCCTTTCACCAAAGTCACTGAACATGTCATGTTTCCATGCGCTGTTAACATCGCCCTGAAATAGGTGGTCCTTCAAAGAGCTTGCCGATTAGCCGCTCAATACCTCATTGAACATGATTACACCCAAGTGTAATAGTGTGGCATACAAATTAGTTACATACACTGCTACATTTTTGGGTAACAATATAAAATTTTACAATGTGATTACAAAACAATAGTGACAAAAAAATTAAAAGGAAATTGCTCATAGCATTACAACTGGACGATTTGTCCCACATTTTAATGAAGTTCATATTTTAGCACTGAAAGGCACACACTCGCGATGATTTTAGTACTGCGTCTTGCAATGAGATCAAATCAGGACTGAACACCACAGCAGACTTCCTGGTCTCCCATGCCTGCAGCCCGGAGCCTTATAAGACTCCACGGTGAAGACAACACGGTGATGCATTCCCACTAGGATATTCTGATACTTCCACTAAATCAGTGAATATTTAGGTTGAATCGCAGTGATCCCAAAAAAGTGACATCTGAAGTGTTGCGATTGTTTGATGCATTTCGATAGCTTTTGATGCCAAACATCTGGACATATATTTTTCAGACGAAATTATTCCGGTCTAAACGTAGAACATTTGCAAACGCGTATTTAGTAAAGGAGAGCTTTCTCGAAGCCAAATTTAGATCACAAGATCTAAGTTAGCAAGAGTGAAAATATGTTAAGTAGTGTTTAACTGCTGCTACATACAAGATAACTGAGCCATCATTGCAACTTGATCGTCCTTAGATTTGAGTGTAATGTTTAACAAGATGCGTCATTTCACCACGTTTGTCCGCCATTTGCAATTTGAATAACCATGTAAGTAATAATTTACCCTTGTGTAATTCGCTGATTTAGATATACCGCCACGGTTTCTTCCACGTAAAACGCCCCCCGTGCGGCCATTTCTAAACCCACCACCACCAGCAGCACCAGAACCTCCACGGCCGCCACCAGGTTTTCTGGTGGCATTGAATTTTCGTCCAGCACCTCCTCCACCTCTAGTTGTTTTCTTGTTTGCTTTTATTATATCATCTAAAGCCATTTCAATTTGGTCAACCATCTTGGACAAGTTCTTTAAAATATAATCTTTAAAATAATACTTTTGTATATTTTTTTCCTTCCTGTAAATGTGCGTCGACGATGAGTACACAGTAGAGATGGGTAACTCAGGAGTGATAGATAAAAATGATATGTATCAATCCGTTCTGATCACTCACTCTTTATATCAGTTCAAATCCGAATGTATCAGTGTATCATTTACAACTCGTTCAATCGTCGTCCTTTTGTATCTGGCGACACGATGTCTCTTCGGAAAGTCCAGACATCTCTTTCGCACCTCCCTACTTGGAATGTTCTGTCGCACTTTCTCAATACGGAGAATAAGTGTTTGACCATTTTAAACTGATATAATATGTCATCTACCAATGTTGTATTCATTAGTCATTAATTTCATTGTAATATAATTATAATAAACTAAAAATTAAAGTTCATTATTTTCGGGTATTTAATGATCAATCATAAAAATAGATACCTAAAAAGAACGAAACGAGTAGTGCAATAGAACAGAAAGATACATCTTACTGAGTCGTTAGATTGAATTGAACGAAGCGAACCTCGCTGAGCAGCGCATCAGTGTATCGTCGCTTCGTGTTGTGCGCGGATTCAAAAGGATGTAAAGATATGAATGAGTGATACATATCCCGGTGAATCTTACTGAGTCGTTAGATTGAATTGAACGAAGCGAACCACGCTGAGCAGCGCATCAGTGTATCGTCGCTTCGTGTCGTGCGCGGATTCAAAAGGATATAAAGATATGAATGAGTGATACATATCCCAGTGATCAAAAGATACATATCAATCTTTTCTTTTTAGTGATACATATTGCCCATGTCTAGTACACAGAGAAAAGAAGACAAAGAAAGGGTCGATCCGAAATAGCCAATAGTGAAACGTCAAACCACAGACTAGACATAATACTATCAATCAACAAAAAATAGACCACAGACAAGTTAGTAGGGTGGCAAACTTAAAAAAAAAACCATCTAATGAGCCAAATGCACTACCACGCCTCGTGAAAGTTCACCCGTGAACGGTTTCGTAGTTGAGATGCATGGCATTGGCAACCTAATGTCTCGGAATACTATATGACCCCTCTGACCTCATGGCTCTACAGTTTCAAACGGCTCAGTCATGTAATTTCCAATTGGATTGGTATGTTTACGCCGTTTAAAGTTTTCACTCCACTACAGCCCGCTGTGGTGAGATGACGGGATAGCGCAAGGAAGGGTATCGATTGACACATGTTGCATCCCACTAGACTTAAGTAAGTAATGAGATTGTTGCATTGCGCGTCATATATCTTGACCGCATAATGTAGCTAGGTTAAATGCTCTAAGACTGAAGCATTACACATGACTCGACTAAATCAAGCATGGCACATGAAACTCAAACATGTGTTGGTTGTCCTAAGATATTTATTATTATTATTATATGACGCGCGGGACGCGCAGACACCGCTGACTGCCTACGTGTTGTTTTTATTAAATCATGACTCGAACTGTATGACACTATCTCAGTTAGAGTCATGGCCTGTCATGGTCAATCTATACTTAATAATATTATAAAGCTGAAAGAGTTTGTTTGTCTGTTTGTTTGGCTGAACGCGCTAATCTCAGGAACTACTGATTCAAATTGATTAATTATTTTTGTGTTGAGTAGCCTATTTATCGAAGAAGGCTATATGCTATATACCATCACGCTAATGAATAATGTTGCATAAACGGGGAGAATTTATTCCTTTTGAGCGTTTTGTTGCGTGCGCTGCGTAAACGGTTAAAATAACGCAACAATCATGTATACTAACGGAATTGTTCTTCATAAAAAGTTCTAAAAAAATCCTCGAGAGTATATGTTGGAATATAACAAAATATATCGGTCCCACTTAAGTAGTTTGAGAGGCTTGTTCTTTCATACGTATTTACATTGTGCATAACTATAATATAGTTGAGACGCTAGTGTTCCGTCTGGACTAATGTCGATCTTTTAAGGTTGGCTCACTATAACTCCTTTAATTGTAATCAAATCTAAACACTATATTATCTCTAAACCAATATTATAAAGCTGAAGAGGTTGTTTGGTTGAACGTACAAATATCAGAAACTATGTTAAATGTTGGATAGCCCATTTATCGAGGATGGCATATAGGTTAAATAACATCATGCTGCGACCAATAGGAGCGGAGCACTAATTCAAAATGCTGCAAAAACGGGGTAAATTATTATTTTAAGAGCTTTCATTGCGTGCGTTGCGTAAACGGTTAAAGTAAAGCAACAATGACGTAAGCCGGAATTGCTGCTCTCAAAAAGTTCTAATACAAAGTCCGCGACAGCATATGTCCTTATTTTAAGGTAGGTGCACAATGTTTTTTTCAAATCTATACAAATAAATAAAATTGGAGTGTTTGTTTTTAATATTAAGATAATCACTTTTTACTAAGTGTATATGGATGTATACACGGTACACATATACCAAAACAACATTTTTTACAATGTTTGTCTGTCTGTCTGTTTGTTCTGGCCTACTCTTTATATGTCTGTGGTTCTGGCTAATCTCTGAAATGGCTGGACCGATTTTGACGGGACTTTCACTGGCAGATAGCTGATGTAACAAGGAGTAACATAGGCTACTTTTATTTTAAAAAGATTCTTTTACTTTAAAAAAAAACTGTATTCGAAAATTACGCTGACATACGTCTTAAAATAGGCCAGATTTCATTCAAACTCTGTAGACTTATTAGGAACCGATGACAATACTATAATTTCATAAATTTGTGCCATTATCCTTGCCAGGGTTACCAGGACAGCAAAGAAAGTTTCTTTGAAAATTCCGCTGACATATGTCACAAACTACACTGACATACGTGTCAAAATTCGAAAAACCCTAAAAAATAGAAAATAAATAAAGGTTTAAAAAAACTAAAAAAACATGCTTCGCTAGGAAACCATACTAAAAAGTAGAAAAGAAAGGAAAAAAAGCGTGGGATGCTTATTAAGGTATTTTTTTTTATTGATATCAGGCACCCCACGCTTTTTTTCCTTTATTTTCTACTTTTTAGTTTCTTCTATTTTTTAGGGTGTTTCGAATTTTGACACGTATGTCAGTGTAGTTTGTGACGTATGTCAGCGGAGTTTTCAAAGAAACTTTATTTGCTGTCCTGGTAACCCTGGCCAGGACAATGGCACAAATTTATGAAATTATAGTATTGTCATCGGTTCTCAATAAGTCTACAGAGTTTGAATGAAATCTGGTCGTTTAAAGTGGGTCAAATTTGCGCTATAAGGAGTCAGTTACAAACAAAACGTACAAACATACAAGTGAAGCTAATATAAAGCGTGTAATAAAGTAATGTTGCAATGTCCAAGTACTGTCCAGTACCGCGTGCAGCTCGTCATTACATATTATAAAATAATAATAAAGTCACTTCCCGGTGTGTCTGTCCATATGTATGCTTACATCTTTAAAACTACGCAACGGATTTTGATACGGGTTTTTTTAATAGATAGAGTTATTCAAGAGGAAGGTTTGTATGTATATAACATGCTGATAATTTTAGGGGTTTCTAATGTGATGTCATAAATAAACAATTTTTTTTGCACTTGCATTGCGAACACTGGCTGAATCCTATTAAATAGATCAAAATAATGTACTACAGCATTGTACACCTTAAAAAGGCCTACAAAAAAGTCCTTAATGGTATATGTCTATCTGTTAGGGATAACCCACAATATCCATTTTTTATCTTTTACGTTTTACGAGAAATAAGGGCTTATTTACGAAACGATTTTAAGCAATACAGCATTAATCCTTATCCAATTAAGTACCTTAAATACATTGTGCATTTAATATAGAACAATATGGCCCTTTATAGCATGTAATTTAAATGAATATCTTAGAAGAGATTAAAAAAGTGGGCGCAGAGCAGCTGGCGGGTCGTACGTCCGTCCCGTCCATCCATTGGCAGCGGCCGGGTAGTACAGGATAAGTAGGATTGTAATTCATATTACTTTGGCTTCATAGTAATTGCGAATATCATGTGTGTTCATTATACTTGACTGGCCTGTTAGTCTAGTGGTTAGTGACCCTCACTGCTGAGACTGAGGTCGTGGGTTCGATTCCCACCCAGGACAAATCTTTGTGTGATGAGCACGATCATTTGTTCTGTGTCTGGGTGTAATTTATCTATAATATGTATGTATTTAGACATATATAAGTATGTTTATCAGTTGTCTGGTTGCCATAGTACAGGCTCTGCCTAGTTTGGGATCAGATAACGGTGTGTTGGTTGTCCTAAGATATTTATTTTATTTTTTATACTCAAAAAACTTTTTTGCAAAAAAAAACAACCGACTTCCTTAAAAACACTACAAAGTGAAAAATAACTTTAATTTCGGAAGTCGGTGGCAAAAAAACCATAAATACAGATCCTAAGACACCGACTACCGAAATTAAAGTTATTTTTCACTTTGTAGTGTTTTTAAGGAAGTCGGTTGTTTTTTTTTGCAAAAAAGTTTTTATTTTTAAATTTTTAGGTGTGGTATTCACCCTGCACTAATTCCAAACAAACAATGCATATTTATGCGATAGCAGAAATCGCGGTTGATTTCCTGTCATTTTTTAAAGAGTTCCGGTGTCTGTCTCCCGAACTCATCATCAGATCTATATGAAAATTATATGGGACCATTTCGGAATAAACCACTTTCGAACAAAAAAAGAATTTTGCAAATCCGTCTATATATGACGGAGTTATGGCCGAACATACATAAAAAAAAAAAAAAAACATATAAACATCCGAATTGATAACCTCCTTCTTTTTGAAGTCGGTTAAAAATAAACCTAATAGTATTATTCCAAGTAAGAGACCGCGAAATGGCTTAGTCATGTTTGGAGTCATGGTGTAATGCAACGTTACTCGGGACGAAAAATGTCATATAACATCACTTTGAAAGGCACTGTTTTGCGCATGTCTACACACCACAGCACACAACCTAACCACAACTTTTTTTTTGTGGAGAAATGTTCAAGCATACTGCGCTACCAAGGGAAAATAGCGCAGTTATGTGGGACTCCAACCCACTAAAACTCCACGGTGTCCTCCTACACACATAAGGCCCACAGCGGTACTCTGAGCATTTACATAGAGTTATTAGTATTCACCCGGGGTGTAACAGCTGTTTAGAAAAAAACGTGGCCAACTATAATGCTATTTGCCGTACAGTAATTCTATTAAGCACCACAAACATGCCACAAAGTCACTGTTATTGAGCGCTTAGTAGTGCAGTGCCCTATCAGCTGTAAGTTTTCTGAATAATAGCCCACACGTGTACTATACAACCGTTGCATTTTATAAAATAAAATAAAATAAATAAATAGTGTTTTATTTCAGGCTTTGTACCCATATACAAAAATTACAATAAATAAAATTAAATCACAATCAATACAAAACTAAAATTTGAAATTAAAATTAAAAACAATCACGATTGCAATGAAAAATTCAAAATAAAAACGAATATCAAAATTAAAATAAAAAAACAAAATTAAAATCATAATCACAATCAAAAGAGAACATGTAACCCACTATAACGTAATCAGTTACTTTGTGAACTTATTTAACAAAAAATTAATGCTTTATGCTGCATACAGGTTCACTTTTCCCCTATTAGTCAGTTGTTACCATACACTCGAATAACAGCATGCATCGAAGTGTCGGCATGCGTGAATGGCACATTGGACGCGACGGGTTCCGTATGTCATATTTATAAAAAATGAAATCAATTTATTTCAGACATAACCCATATTACAAAAATTAAGATAAAAGTAACAATGCTGCAGCAGAAAACAATAAAATGTTATTAACAAACTAAAAATATATGTCACTTAGTTGAAATAAAAGCAAATGTCAAATTTACGTCGGATTTAAATTAAAGTAACAATAAATAATAATTGCACATATTGACAAAACAATACAAAAAAGGCTTTATAAATAGAGATCAGTGTGTGTAATTATTCAGCACGTAGCTGAGTAAGAGTTCCAATTGATAAATAATTGCATTATAATAACATTATAGTAGCATTTATGGCCTCAAGAGCTGAATATTGCCTGATTAACAAGGCACGTGGGACTTACTATACAGCAAGGAAGACGAATGTGTACATTGTGTGTACTTTTAAACAGCTGAAATGACACACTGAGCGAAATAGTGGAATGCAATAACTCAATATTATTTATTTTTCTTTAATATGAACTGTCAAATTGTAAAACATGAAGTGTATCGTTGTGTGCAAGATCTCAGGAGCCATTGTGAAAATAAACATAAAATTTAAGGTAAGTTAAACTTCGATTTCTTGCTATTATATTTCAAATCTTCTTGGGAAGGTAACTTTACTGTCAAATACCATACATATTTAGTTCAAAATTTTCACGCGCCTTCGGAATACCACTAAATACTAAAAGAAAAGTAACAAAAATTGAATGAATATAAAATAAATTTGTTTGTTTTAGTACAAAGAAAACAAAAAAAAAACTGTTTTTGTGTAATTCATTTGTAATCCAAATTAATTACGATTGATGCCCTATAAAATAAACAAAAATTTAAAGATACAATTTTATCAGTAACGCAGTGAATATGGCGGATGGCAAGTGAACAGTTTTAATGTTAATATAATGCTAAGGTCTGTACGGGTGTTCACATGTGGCCTTTAATTCAGCAGAGTAAAATAGTTTGGCACTTGTGGAATACAAATCAGACATGGATCGATTAGGAGAGTTATATTGGTTCACATTTGCATCAGTTACCTTGATAACTACCTTTATGGATCCAAGCTTTTAGGGTTCCGCCGTGGTTCGTTTAAAGCCATTTTGTTCCTTTTTTTAGTTGTTATTCGACGATAAGTATTTAATTAAAATTGTAATTTAAGTAGCTGATATTATAATTTAATTATGGGTATGTATAATACATAAGTTATTGATTTATTCAATATGCGACGAAATACCTATAACTTAGTAGATACCTATCTGAAAATAATGTATTCTTCTGGCCTAATAATAATTAATTACTTCCATATGAAATTGAAATTGACATGCCATACGCACAGTATTTATGCGACGCGAAAAGTATTTTTTATGAAACATTTCGCTTGATCTGCAACATGGTGCATGCAACGCTATCGTTCACACGCCCGCGCCGGCGCGCGGCGCGGTGACGACGTCATGTCGCATTATTTGTTTACATAGATCATCAGTTTATCGCTAAATCGCAACTGGGTTGGTCGTTACAAGTTAAGACGCTTTCGTATTCTACGATAGATGAACAATATCATTTCAATTTAGGGTTGCGAATAAAAGTAAATAAGTTGCGATCGACTTAATTCCTGCTATTTTGGTAGGTAGTAAAGTAGGTCCTCTGTGTTTGTGTCTGTAGATGTTTTGTATATAATTATTATGTTACGTTAAGTTTAGGTATTTAATATGTTATTGTATCTCGTGGTTTTTTTTCCTCAAAAACTGTATAGGTAGTGTTGTCATTTTAAGGAACTGATACTTCTATTATAATAAATATATTTCTCTTGTTTTTTACAGAACAAGCTTTTAAAAATGGTTCAGACTATAGAGAGCGGTGTTGTCGATCTAACAGTCGTTCCTGCATCGTGGAAAACTAAGGAAATTCTATGGTGGCCACCGAGAAGTACTTTTATACTTCTTGAAATTATAAAAAGATGAAAATTCAAGGCGTGGACCAGGGTAGTACACCGTAAATTGTTCTTTAAAAAGGGAAAATCAAATAAACATAAAGAAAATTACGTTGTTTTTTTAGATGCTAGCTGTACTGATATTTCCTAACTGACTACCTCTGACAATAATTGTCGAAATCCGGAATCTTAAGAACTCTCGAAATTAATTTATGTATTATAATTTTAAAAAATCTTGGATTCCTCTTAATAAATCTTCTTCATTTTTAAGAAAGTACCAGAAACAAATCCCGAAAATGTGTAGGTTATAAGAAGATTTTTGTAGCAGAGAGTACCTACTCAGCCTAATGTCACCAAACACACTGGGTGCTTACTCTCGAATATAATTTCAATAGATCGACATTGGTCAAACGTCAGTTGGTTGAGTTAAACGTCAGGGATTGGCTAGAATCAGTGAGTCCAGCCAATCACTGACGTTTGACTGGCAATTCCAATATCGATCTATTAGAATTATATTCGAGAGCTTTTCGAGAGTAAGCACCCAGATCTCTATTTATAAAGGCTTTTTTGTATTGTTTTGTCAATATGTGCAATTATTATTTATTGTTACTTTAATTTAAATCCGACGTAAATTTGACATTTGCTTTTATTTCAACTAAGTGACATATATTTTTAGTTTGTTAATAACATTGTATTGTTTTCTGTTGCAGCATTGTTACTTTTATCTTAATTTTTGTAATATGGGTTATGTCTGAAATAAATTGATTTCATTTTATTTTATTTTTTATAAATATAACATACGGAACCCGTCGCGTCCAATGTTCCATTCGTGCATGCCGACACTTCGATGCATGCTGTTATTCGAGTGTATGGTAACAACTGACTAATAGGGGAAAAGTGAACCTGTATGCAGCATAAAGCATTAAATTTTTGTTAAATAAGTTCACAAAGTAACTGATTACGTTATAGTGGGTAACATGTTCTCTCTTAAAATGCAATGGTTGTATAGTACACGTGTGGGCTATTATTCAGAAACCTTACAGCTGATAGGGCACTGCACTACTAAGCGCTGAATAACAGTGACTTTGTGGCGTGTTTGTGGTGCTTAATAGAATTACTGTACAGCAAATAGCGTTATAGTTGGCCACGTTTTCTTCTAAACAGCTGTTACACCCCGGGTGAATACTAATAATTCTATGTAAATGCTCAGAGTACCGCTGTGGGCCTTATGTGACAATTTATAATGCAGTTCTGTGCTACTTGGCCCAGATATTACATGGTGGACTCGACAGCGATCCGACACCCCCCGACCACGATATGTGTTCCGGCAGGCGGCGCCCGCCGGGGGCCATGAAAGGCCATGGCCTCCGACTTGTTGAGGGCCACCTCCAGGCCTAGGCGCCGTATGCCGCTCACCACCAGTGAGACTGCAGCCGTCGCCAGCAACGCTTCCTCCCTGTACGAGCTCCCCCGGGCCGTGACCAGCGTGTCATCCGCATAACACGGCAGTTCCACGCCCGGCGGGAGCTCGCCTCTCAGCATCCAGTCGTACCCGATGTTCCACAGGAGCGGGCCAACGACCGAGCCCTGTGGAACACCGCACGACGGGTACCAATATGTCTTCCGCGATCCCCGACTGGTGCCGGCCCGCCTTTGCGGGCCTCCTCACGTTGGGGGGGAGTGAGGTGTTTAACTCCCCCCCATACATCACAGAGCGGCGCGCGTGGAACACTAAGCGCCACCATCTCGGGTCCTAACCTAACCACAACCTTTTTTGGTGGAAATCCTCATGGATGTCCTCCGCCCTGGGGTGGGCGGAGGGGTCTGTCAGACTCTTACTGACTAAAACCACCCCGGTGTTCCGTCCCACACCTACGTCGGGGACCACGGGAACCAATATGTCTTCCGCGATCCCCGACCGGTGCCGGCCCGCCTTTGCGGGCCTCCTCACGTTGGGGGGGAGTGAGGTGTTAAACTCCCCCCCATACATCACAGAGAGGCGCGCGTGGAACACTACGCACCACCATCTCGGGTCCGTAGCAATAGGGGCCGACGGATGTCCCCAGATCCGTCGCCCCTGGACCCATTTAGGGGGGCTGGAAGAGGGCGTTTTCCGCCCTCCGCCAACGCCCAGTGCGCCTGCTGCGGGCTGGGTGAGCGGAAGATATCTCCCGCTCCCTTTCCGCAGCCTCCTTCTGCGACATGACAGTTTCGCAGAAGGATACCACCGCATCAACCTAACCACAACCTTTTTTTTTTTTTTTTTGTCGTGGAGAAATGCTCATGCATACTGCGCTACTAAGGGGAAATAGCGCAGTTATGTGGGACTTCAACCCACTAAAACTCCACGGTGTCCTCCTACACCGCTTATGGCGGGAACACGGGAACGAAAAAACTCTTCCGCGAACCCGCCGCGGCTGTCCGTCGCCGGACCCACCTCTGGGGGATACCCCCATTCACGGCGCGCATGAACACATAACACGCCGTGACCACCCCGGGGACCAATTAGCATATAGGCGCCAGACGACCCCTTGAATGACACCCTTGGTCCCCCTGCGACGGGTCAGGACTGTGGCCCCGCCGCCTACCAGTTTTCGGCCGCAGGGGATAGGGAGAGTGGCCTACGCTATACCAACACTCCTCTTCCCCTGCGGCCCCACCGCGTTCGCCATCGGACGGTGGCGACCCCGTTCAGGCCGCGGTAGGTAGGGAGAGCGGCGCACCTCAATACCGGCACTCCTCTCCCACCGCGGCCTCCAACCCTCGCGGTGTCGCCAAACGACACCGCGTTGGCCGCTACGTCGTCGGCTTTGAGCGGAAAAGCCCTGACGAGCGGCCCCTCCTCGGGTTCCTCTTAGCTTCACCGTGGGGTTCTAAACCACGGCTACTGAGCCCCCCCACCTCGTCAATGCGGGAACCCACTGGGGGGGACCTAACCACAACCTGACCTAACTTCCAAAGCGTTCGAGATGAGACTTTTTTTTTTCTTGAAATTTCATCGTATTGTTGACCTTAAGGGTCGTAACTACTCAACTGGTCTTTCCTGAGGATTCCTTAAATGATTTTAAAAGGGCTCCTGCCACGTGAGTCGTATACAACGTGGTGAAGATAATATGACTTTAATTGAAAGCACTGGCATTGCTGGTTCATAGAAACATTCATAAACTATCAAATATATCCTACCATCGAAATTAAAAAAAATCATTTTTTCAAACAAACTAAAGAGCATAAAACTGTCCACAAAATAGAACACCATTTAGAAATATTAGTTCACTGACCTGCGGTAAGACTGGCAACCGAGCGCGGTTTTATTAATAAGCGCCCGCGCGGTTCACGGCGGCCGGCGACGACCCCGCGTAGCGACAGGTGACGTAGGTAATGTTTTGGCACCATTAATAATATTATTAGTACACAATTACAATACATTAAATCACAGATTATTAACGAAATAGTCAGTCAACATTCACCCGCGAGTTATCCACTAATCAATTTAACAAACACTTACACACAACACAACACACACACAAAACACACACTAATACACAACACACAACACACACACACTAATACACAACACACACACTAATACACAACACACACACAACACTTATTAAACAATCACTTAGCTAAGACTTTAGTATTAATTTTTTTTATTTTCAATATGTCCGCCGTGTTCTTGAATACACAGTGTACACGTACGTATAATATTATTTCTCACTCTTGATAATAGGTCACCAGTAGCAGCCATGTCTTTCAATTTATTAAAAGATATTATAATTCTATTTTTTAAATCATCAACGGTATCAACTTCTGTAGAGTATACCTCATTTTTTATGTGACCCTACAAGAAGAAATCCAGTGGCGTGAGATCTGGTGACCTCGCTGGCCACCGCACTGGTCCATAACGGCCAATCCACTGCTGTCCGAACATTTGAGACAAACGCTCTCTTGCAGACACAACTGAATGAGCTGGTGCTCCGTCTAACTGGTACCACATCTGCCTGTACACGTCCAGCGAAAGTTCGTCCGTGTATTCGGAAACGGGTCCAGTGAGGAGTTCTAAGAACTTCACTGCATTTAAATTGCCATTAATAAATACTGGACCAATTATGGTATTTCTGTGTATGCCAGCCCACACATTGACAGCAAATCTGTACTGGTGTGAAGTCTCCCGTGCTAGATGCGGATTCTCGCGGCTCCAGTACCGAAGGTTCTGTCGGTTCCATAAACCATTCCTTGTGAATGTACTTTCGTCAGTCCACATCACATTGTACAGGAAGTCAGGATTCTCGAGATGTTTGGTTTCCATCCAGCGACAGAAAGTTTCTCTTACTGGCTTGTCTCTCCGTAATAACGCTTGAACTTTCTTGTACTTATAAGGCCTGCGTTTGTCTCGTTTTAAAACTTTTTGAATCGTTTTGTGATTTACACGAAAATGGCGACCTGCTTTACGCAGACTGGACGTCGGGTTGCGATCAAAATAATTTAAAATCCTTTCGTCTGGGATGACAATTGCACGCGGAGGAGCACCATCTACATGCGGGATTAGGGATCGATTTTCCCGTATCCTCTGGACAGCTTGTACAATAGTCCGCCCGTGGGTCGGACACATACGGTTGTTCCCATACCTCTCTCGGTATGTCCGTATTGCTAAAGCGGCATTTCCGTGACACTCCCCATAAATTAAAATCATATCGGTGTACTCCGAAGCTGAGTAATTATAACGAGGCATGATGATTTATAATTATAATGCAACAAAAACTTCAAACACAGTAAGTATTAAGCGTCTAATTTCGCAAAGTTCACTTATCAATTTAACTAAGTACCTATTCTACGTATGTGTCCTGTCACTATTACAACAAAGCGTCAAATTTCGCACAATTCACTCACTTAAGCGTCTTAAAAAAAGATACGAAAACACTCGAGCGGCGACTTCGGAAGAGCGCCGGCGCATCAGAAATTCTAATGCGGAAGGAAGCACGTCCGGTGACACACTGACCGAGTGACCGTGGCCAGACAATATCACTACCCCTCCCGTATCCCCGCGCGGCGCCCCGCGTTCGCCTTGGGTGCACTCGCGCACAAAAGTACTGTGCCTATTATTTTATTTTGGACTAGCCAGGTTTTTTGTACATAATAAATAATAAAATAATCATCCGTTGAAAATTCTTTAAAAAAAATACAGTTCCTTCACTAATTAATCGAAAGAAACTTCGTTCAATCCGGGTGTCCCTTGACACCTCTCAAGTTTTTTTTCAGTGACGTGGAAATTGTGGACGATTCTTTTTGTAACACCCTGGTCAAAGCTGTCAATGTCTGTTGTTGGTTTTTGTTTGACTCTTTTATTTTTGCCAGGAGTTCGGAAGACAGTAAAAAATTCCGAATCTTTTGAACTTTTTACAATTCATCTTACTGTAGACTCGGAACATTTTGTTGCCAATACGGTCCGTTTCATACATTGTTTTTAATTATCAATTGAATTATTATCAGCCTCTCTCGTCATTATTTTTCTCAATTTTCTATGTACAACCTATAGTAATCATGCTATACTTACTTCAATTCATGATTCCTAATACTTATCATCCTTTTTATGTTCTATGTTTACACTATTCATGCTATACTTTAATATATATTATCTTCCTTTTTATTTGTTTATATGTCTACACTCAGCAAGCATTTATTAACTTAAAAATAGCTGAAATAAAATAACTCAATCAGTGTGACCAACTTTAAATTATAGATCCTGCCCCACTTAGGCAAGAAAACTGACAAATCCTGCCAAAATCGAAAGCACAAAATGCCAAAATAATGCCAATATAATTTAAAAATTTAAAATAAATAGACACATTATTTTTTTGGAGTTTTATTTAAAATAATTGATCTTAAAGTCTAAAAGTGAACTAAATTAAATTATACATTCGTATTAGCATCGTATTCTTCTTGATCACTTTCTTTATACATCGCTTTTGTCATTTGTTTAATCATTTTTTTAGTTGGCTGGAATGAAACGCAGTCACCATATTCACTAATGCTAATGTTTAACATGTAAAATAGAGGCGACATGTTTATTAATAAATCTATTCCGCGTTTTTGTTTTTATGAGGTTGATTTGCGACAATATCCTTTCACAAGCAGCATTCGACATTGGCAAACATAACAAACTTTTTACAAAATTATAAACATTAACGTATTTTAAGTCTCCATTTGAATTTCGAATTTTACCAATGCACCCCAAAATTTATCAATATTTAGAGTTGGCTTAGCGTTACTTCCGCCAGATTCTAATAAATCACTAACATCTTTGTCAAGTTTTAATTGTCTGTATTCATTGTCAACTTTTTGAATTGTATGTTCATCAACAAGATTAGGGAATTGCGTAATAACATTTACTATCGAAGTAAACTCCTTGTATACAACGTCTTGAGGAGATAAGAACTGTAATTGCTTAAAAAGGTCATTTAATTTAACTTTTTTTTTCCTTTCTCGATACTGCATCCTACTCTTTTTATGGGCTGAAGCGGCTATACTGCCAAGTCTGTCAGCTTATATTGCTAATACTGCCAAATACTGCCAGATTTCTAAAACGTCAAACAAAAGTGCCAGAGAGTAAAATAAAGGGCTAAACCTGCCGAAAAGGCAGGATCCTGCCACATATGGTCACACTGAACTCAATTTTCATGTTATGACATACCAAATTGTCAACTGTCAGTTACTTTTCTGCTTAGTCTATGAATGACTACTTTTTGGTTTATATAATTTTAAATTATTTTTATCAATATATCTAGAGCTATTTGATTTTATTAATTATTACGTTTGTTTACTAATTAACTTAAAATTATATTTATAAAATTCTTCACGCACTCATGTGGCCAGCTATACGCACTCGTGAATATGTCCTGGCCGACTGCACTGTCAGATGACATGATAGCCATAAGCTAACATTTGGAAGTGTTTAGAAAAGGAAGACGACGTTGATATAAAAACGGGCGTTCGAGCCGCTGACGGGACTACTCTTGAACTCGGACCACTCTTGGAAACCAGGCTACTCTTGAAGCAGTTCACTCTTGAAGCCGTTCTACTCTTACCCCGGGCTACTCTTGACCCCGGCCTACTCTTGAACCAACCCGGTCGACTCTTGAAGCCAGTGTACACTTGAAGCCAGTCTACAGGCCTCGAGATCTACTACGGAGCTCACCTGGCGGATCCTAAGATCTACACGAAGCCCTCGAAGAAACCCTGATATCGACCTGCCGCTCTGCTGCCTGCTCCCGTCCCTCAGTGCTGGACCACAGAACCGTATAACAAACTAGAGTGCGTGCCAGGCAGGGTCTTTTATACTTAGCTTTACTTCCCATCTCCTGTTAATATTTCTCTAATAAATTGTAACAGATCTGCCTTTATCCTCTCATTCCAATAGGATAAGCAGATACGTAACAAACCATTTCAGAATTAAACACTTTTATGCGCGACGGTATATTGAGAACGAATGTAACGTGAACACAGCTCGGAAAGCTTCAGTCGAGTGACGAACCAATAGCGCACCCGCAACAAGCGGCGCGTCACGCGCCCGCCCTGCGCCCTACCTCATAGCGAGCTGGCAACGTGTGGAATACCAATGTCCCTGGAGGTTGTTAACTTGTCGCGTATTTCTCCTATTAACAATACATCATGTAGAAAATGCTTAAAATGGAAAATAATGTCCTGTGGCTAAACTACTGGATATATTCGATTGATTTTTTGTGTGCAGGATGATAATATAATAACTTATACAAAGTTTAATTAAAAGTCGTATAGTCCTCTCCGCGTTGTATACTGGTACAGGTATATTTACGAAGTATGTGCATCCCAGTACGCAGCCCGGGTGCAGACCCAAACACCTTGAAGGTATGACGTCATACGTATAGGGTAGTTCGAAACGAACCGATACTACAAGGTACTGGCCAGTTTGTGCGGCATCGGCACGCCAAAGCCACCTGAAACTACCCGACAGCTTACGGCAGGATCCATAGCGTCATTCGTGCTTTAGGAACGTTCGGACAATCTACTCTCATATCTCTTTACGCATATGTATACTTGAACCGTCGTACCTACCGACATTATATTGGAGGTATACCATATGTACTTATCGCATACGTTTACTTATCAAAATCATTACACAGCCAAATACTTACAAGTATTTTGAAACCCTGCGATACCTTGTATTTAGCGATACCTTGAAGACCAGGTATGGAGATTGGCAGGTATATCTCATCTCTACAAGGCATTATAATCATTCCATGGTCTCTTTCCATAGTCGCCTAACAAGTTTTTTTTTTAAATTCTTTGCCAACTGAACCGGTGTTCCCAATTTATTACAATATACTCTATGGCTGGTGTCGATTGTTTTGTTAGTGACAAGTGGTGATGGTAATGCAGAAAGATAGGTCGTCGAACTTTTCACTTCGTGGTAATAGCTGAAAGGACAACACAACATTATATAGTAAAGATACTAAATTTACATTTAGAACACCACAAATCTACATAAAATGTTTACAAGGATAATATTATTGGTAACACACCAAACTACACGTTAATTCCAAAGAGTTTAGGGGAAAAGTTAGTGAAGATCTAATAATTAACTTATTTATTAACTGTAATTCATAAATTTAGTTTTAAGATAACCTTGTAGTTTTCATATTAAGTGTATTTCTCAAAAAGAATACAATTCTTCTTTTTGAGAAATACATAATTATCTTAAACCGTGTGAATCTCGAGAAACTCTCTTCAACAAAATTTTGGTTCTAGGACATGCCGGTTTCATCACGATGTTTTCCTTTATCGTTTTGAGAGTAGTGGTGATGAAATTATTTACACAAAGTAAAGTGCCTGCCTGGGTTCGAACCCACGACCTACAACTTGCAAGTCGGGGCCCGTACCACTGGGCCACCACTGCTCTCAAATCTATACAAATAAATAAAATTGGAGTGTCAGTTTTTAATATTAAGATAACCACTTTTTACTAAGTATATATGGATGTTTATACGATATATATACCAAAACAACATTTTTTACAATTTTTGTCTGTCTGTCTGTCTGTCTGTTTGTTCCCGCTAATCTCTGAAATGGCTTGACCGATTTTGACGGGACTTTCACTGGCAGATAGCTGATGTAACAAGGAGTAACTTAGGCTACTTTTATTTTAGAAAGTTTCTTTTATTTTAGAAAAAAATAACTGTCTTTGAAAACTACGCTGACTTACGTCTCAAAATTCGAAAAACCCTGGCTGAAT
This sequence comes from Aporophyla nigra, assembly GCA_947507805.1. Classification (NCBI taxonomy): domain Eukaryota; kingdom Metazoa; phylum Arthropoda; class Insecta; order Lepidoptera; family Noctuidae; genus Aporophyla; species Aporophyla nigra. Next base: position 9,360,479 of record OX382305.1, read on the forward strand.
CCTACGAAATAGATCAAAATAATGTACTACAGTATTGTACACCTTAAAAAGGCCTACAAAAATGTCCTCAATTGTATATGTCTATCTCTTAGGGATAACCCACAATAACCATTTTTTTATCTTTTACTTTTTACGAGAAATAAGGGCTTATTTACGAAGCAATTTTAAGCAATACAGCATCAATCCTTATCCAATTAAGTACCTTAAATACATTGTGGATTTAATATAGATCAATATGGCCCTTTACAGCATGTAATTTAAATGAATATTGTTACGAGCTGGGGTTCGGGATAAATTAATTAACACCAATGTTACCGAAACACAACAAACTATTTAATTTAATAAACACAAATATCGCAATAATTAAAACGTCAAACAGAATCACTTGTTTCGCTTATACTGTATCGCTTGATTCGTATTCGCTCGCTTCCGAAATCGAACTGCCCGTCGGTTTTTTTTTTTTTTTTGTTGGACATCCTGTAGTTAATCTGAAAAAGATTCTGACTACTTAAACGGATTTTTGCCCGGCGATTTCTAAAAAGTTAAACTTTTTAGACCTCCAGCCGGGCCATAGTAAAATTAAAACTAAAGCGAAAGTCCTAAGGGTAACCCCGAGGGGGGTTCGCACCTCGGCTTAGGCAATCACTGGGGGAGGGCAGCAAGGGACATGCTGGATCTGGGTTAAATTATTTAGGGGCTAATTTAAAGCTACAGGCGCAGCATCGCGGGCTGGCTCATGCAAGGGTCGGGAGGGACTATTAAGTCGGGGTCGCGACGACGGACCTCGGCGGCGAGGTCGGTACGATCTGTGTTTGTGTGTTGTTCTCACTGTACTGGTCTCTTTTCGACTCTCCTGGAGGAGAGTAGTGGGATCATCGGGTTCGCTGAGAATGTGCCGCGGACACTGCCCGTCGGGCCGACAATCCGCTATTTATATCCCGAGCAGAACATTCGCGAACATTCAACACTTTTCCACAGTTTACAAGTAGATTAGAAACTTCGAGAACCTTCCACAGACATCTATTTACTGTTTAATCCCGCTATTAGACAATAGATGGCGGTGGCGTCTACGTACAATTGTTCGTAGTACTTGCTACCTGATAACAGATGGCGTTAGCGTGTCGTTTCGAGTAGTTTCGAACACTGCCCCATCCTTAGATGGAATTAGCGTGACGTTTCTAGACTTTTCGATCTACGTAACGCTGTCTTTTTCTGAGATGGATTTAGCGCGATGTTTCTAGACTTTACGATCTACGTAACAATATCTTAGAAGATATTAGAGATTTAAAAAGCGGGTGCAGAGCGCGTTGGCAGCGGCCGGGTAGTACAGGATAAGTAGGATTGTAATTCATATTAGTACTGTGGCTTCATAGTAATTGCGAATATCATGTGTGTTCATTATACTCAAAATAAATCTAATAGTATTATTCCAAGTAAGAGACCGCGAAATGGCTTAGATGTTAAGATTTTTGGATGTTTGTTTCTCAATGATGCAAAGACGACCAAACGGATTTAGATCGAATTTGGCACAAAGATATATTATATCATGGATACGTAACAGATAGGATACCTACTTTATCCCGGTAGTAGGTTCCCGGGTGATATTTTCCGACAGCTATACGGGCCAAGCCACTGGCAAAAGTACTATTCCTATAATTATGTTCGGTGTCTGGTAAATGATTGAGTGTCTGTATAGGTAAAATAGGAGCGTTAAGAAAAACCAGGAAGACTTATATTCAACTAAACCAAGCCCTTTGTCGCAGTCTTCTTACTCTGAATACTATTACTCTTATTTTAAAAACACCAACACACATGATGTTCTCATAAACAATGAATCCTAAGTAATATGAGTTATAATCCTATTACTAATAATATTATAAATGTGAAAATATGTATGATTGGGTGTTTGTTTCTCCATCACGCAAAAATGGCTGAATGGATCTGGATCGAAAATAGCACACAGTCTATATTACCTATATAACCTGGAATAACACATTCTTATCGCGGTAGTACGTCCTCTTGCATTAATTTCCGACATCCACGCGGGCGAAGCCGCGGGCAAAAGCTAGTATTATATAAAGGGGGACTAAGCACGGATTCCTGAGGTAGACCTCTCCAAACCAGTCTCGGTTCAAAGCTTTGCCCGGGTATTCTGAGATGAACACTACGATTTGAAAGAATATTGCAAATGATTCTCCGAATCCTTGCCGGAATTTTCGGCTCTTGCATTTTCTGTCTGAGGACTGGAAGGAGGACAGAACCATAGGCAGCTGAAATGTCTAAGAAAACGACCACTACAGAATTGTTCCTACTCAGGCCCAGCCGAATCTCTGGTGCGAGGGTACCCACACTATCAGCTGTACCCAGACCTCTCCTAAAGACGAGTTAAGTCATTGGGAGCAGATTACTGTTTTCTACAAACCATTTTGGTTGGTTTTTAATCAAATGTTTTTCAAAGTTTAATTAGAATGGACGATAGAGCAATTTGTATGTAAGAACAATGATTGTTAGGATTTAATATGCGGGTTACGAATTGAACCTTCCATTCAGGGGGAACACAACCGGAAATTAAACAATTATTGACAAAGTACAGATAAAATTGATCGGTCTTATCACCAGCTTTAAAAATGAAGGAGTAAGGGAATCCATCCACATGACTGATTTCCTATTTCTTTTTTTGGTTATTTTGGAGGATTCATTATATTTAATACAGTAGCCGGGGAAAATATAGCCATTCTTATCAGACTCGTCAGTTTGGCGTCCGTTGGATCAATTTGCTCGTTGTCATCGGGAAGATTCGTTTAACGGTAAATCAAATGGTATGGGGTATATGGGGGGTTTTTGGCATCAATAGTGGATGCGAGGTAATTAAAAAAAAATATACAATGTTAAGTGTTAAACCAAACACTATACTACAACAGAAATACAAAGAATAGTGCCGATTAAAGTTTACACTTGAAAAATTTACTAAAATCGAGAAAATTCATGGAACAAACAAAAGTACGTATAAATAATATACGTCTTCACCACTACCCATAAAAAAAATGTTTAGGATGTTATATTCTGTGGTCTTTCCTGTCATAGCAAATGCCAAAGTGTCATGCTTTTCCATGCATGGCTGTTGCTGTGATTCTGTTTGACTAGGGATGACCGATGTGAATCGATCTTTCCGAACATTGATTCATGGCCATACGATCTACTGACTTTTTTAATCGATTCAACAGGATACGATCTTTGCCAGATCGAATCGTATGCGCCTAGAAGATCGTATGAAGAAATCATCATCATCATCATCCTATAGCAGTCCACTGTTGGACATAGGCCTCTCCAATTGCACGCCATTCAGCCCGATTCTCCGCAACTCTCATCCAGCTGCTACCAGCCACCCTGCGAAGATCGTCGCTCCACCTAGCTTGGGGGCGTCCTACCTTACGTTTGCCGATTTGCGGTCTCCACTCAAGAACACGTCTACCCCAACGGTCATCGGTTCTACGGCTAATGTGGCCGGCCCATTGCCACTTCAGTTTGCTAATTCTTTGAGCTATGTCGATAACTTTGGTTCTTTGCCGGATCACCTCATTCCGGATTCTGTCCCTCAGAGATACTCCAAGCATAGGTCGTTCCATAGCTCGCTGAGCAACTCTGAATTTACGAACCAGCCGTACCGTGAGTGTCCACGTTTCGGCTCCGTAGGTCATAACAGGCAGGACGCACTGATTGAAGTCTTTCGTCTTTAGGCTCTGCGGAATACGCGACGAGAAGACTCGACGAAGCTTCCCAAACGCTGCCCAACCCAGCTGAATTCTTCTGTTAGCCTCCTTCTCAAGGTTGTTCTTACCAAACTGCAGAGTTTGCCCGAGGTAAACGTATTCTCGAACAACCTTGCGGGTACCTTCATTGACAGCAATCACTCCCGAAGTTACGTGTTCGCTGCACATAACTTGGGTTTTGTCCAAGTTCATCCGGAGACCAATGCTTTTAGAAAAATCAACTAGGTCGTCCAGCATCTGCTGCAAGTCCTGCAGCGATCCAGCCAATATGACGTATGTCGTATGCAAATCTCAAGTGTGAGATGTACTCGCCGTTGACGTTAATACCGCGTCCACTCCAGTTCAGTGTCTTGAACACATCCTCCAATGCGTTAGAGAACAACTTTGGGGAAATTACGTCCCCTTGTCTCACTCCTCGACGCCGGGGGATATGTTCAGTTCGCTGATCCTGAGTTTGGACGGTCAGTGGTGCCGATTCTGTTGTACAAAATTCTCTAAACTAAACTAAAAATCACTAAAATTTGGTTTATTCCTGTCAAACGACGATTTCCTATTCTGAAATAGACTAAAGTGACACAACTTAACTATATTTTAGTTTGACAGCACTAAGATTGCACTGAGTTATTAGTTTAGTGAAAATGTCAATTTTGCTATTCTGAGTTTGTCGGTTTTCACCAAAAATTTAGACTATAATAATTTATTTTGACTAAATGTGACTATTTTTAATCGCGATTAAAAAGGTTTGGAATAAAACTAGTGGTCATGATTGTCATGAACAAAAATTCACACCAACGCATCGCCTTCACGTGCAAAAACAGTGCTGTATTTTTTATTTTTTCTTTTGCTTATATCTCGAAAATGGCGTGTCCTATCGCAAAAATAATGAAATTTTCGACCCCCTTTGAGTACACCGGAACATATAAATCTCAATACGTGGGTAATCTTTTTTTTATATTTTTAAACAAAAAGTGAAAAATTCCATATAAAACACGTCCAGGCTGCCCCCTTGCGCGCGCCTTCGTCTCTAAAAAAATAATTGCGTAGCGCATACAAGTACCACGTTGCTAAACCAAAAGAAAAAAAAACACGTTGATTGTCAAATTCGTTTTTGGTCGTGTCAAAATAATTTTTAAATTTAGAGATTTTTTCTTGCAGAATAGTGTTAAAATTCTCATAGCCAAAAGTAAGGAATTTTAGAGATAGTTTAGTTAGTTTAGTTCGGTGTACAACAGAATCGGCACCAGTGACGCGTTTTCATAAAGACATCCCAGCACGTGGATGTATCGCCAGTTGACTTGGCATCGCTGCAAAGACTCCAAAACAGACCAGGGTCTCGATAGAGTCAAAAGCCTTCTCATAGTCCACAAACGCAAGACACAGCGGCGGATTATACTCTTCGGACTTCTGTATAATCTGCCGCACTGAAGAAATGAATGAAGAAATCGTATTAACTAAAACCTAAACAGCACGAACTACAACTTGTCGGGTATGACAGCTTTTCCTTCCAAACTTCTGTTTTCTCTATGAATTTATTAATTTAGTAAAGTGTAAAAGATGTTTTACACTAAGCAGATTCCAGTTGTCTACATTATAATTTAAACAGACGCACTGGATTTAGCCTATTACGGCTTTCTGTCAAAGTATTTCCAGCTAGAGAAAATAGATGTTCGGAAAGGAATGCTAACATACCCGACAAGTTGTAGTTCGTACTGTCAGGTTTTAGTTAATACTGTCATGACGTCGTTCGTGGCATACTTTGTAATATATCTATTAAGTAGATTATGCTGAAATAAATAATTTAACATACCTATTGTGCTTCTCATTATTATTATGTAATTACGATACGATCTCTTGAGATCGAGGAAGATTGTTTCAATACAATACGATTAAGATCGTGAATCGATTCCCGCCAGAAGATCGATTCAAAGCAAAGAATCGGGCATCCCTAGTTTGTCTATCGTATTGTTTTGCTATGCGTGTTGGTATTTTGTCATTAAATCTAATAAATTCAAATTTATTGAAGGTTAGAACTGTAAAAGTAAAGGTTTTAGAAATTCTAACCATAATAAAATAACTGAGATTTATTCTGAATAGAACTTACTCGAATGCAATGGCTCTGAATAAATATATGCACCCTCGCAACATTTACCGAACACCGCCTGATTTCGGAAATCTATCTAAGATATATTCTGAGTTTTCTGCCATTGCAAAAGTGGTAAGTAGATGTTACATATCACTGCAGAGTTGATAAGTGTAAAAGGAACGTCGTGAAATTGTAGTGGCGAATTATGTGACACCTTTTTTACTATTTCATTAAAAAATCATCCTGCAGTAGACTCATACAAATACATAGTCTCATTTAATTGAATGATTTTGACTTTAAATATGGCCTTTCCCATTTCATTTTTTAGGATGTCACAGGCAAAATTACAATTGACTTCAAAGATCCACACAGTCTGAGAGTTCTCACAAAGTGTCTTCTTAAATCTGATTTTAATCTGGAAGTAGACATTCCTAAAGACAGATTGGTTCCCACCCTTCCTTTAAGGCTTAATTACATATTATGGCTGGAAGATTTACTGAATGCAGTTCAAAGAAAAGATAAGATATGGGGATTAGATATTGGTAAGTATTTGTAAATAAAGTCTGACCAGGTAAAAAATTGGGGAAATTTTTGAGTCTTTTTCTAAAATGTTAAGTATATTGATAAATAACATCTCATTTTTAGGAACAGGAGCTTGTGCCATTTATCCGTTATTAGCGGCTGTTAAAAATAAATGGAATTTTGTTGGAACAGAAACTGATACAGAAAGCTTTTCGAAAGCCGAAGAAAATGTACAAAAAAATTGCCTAAAAGAACTTATAAAATGTGAGAACATATTATTTATAGGAATAAGTTATTGGTACTCATTCAAATCACTATTATTATTTATTCTCTCAAATCAGCATTATTATTTACTTTTGTTTTTATTTCAGTGAGAAAAAACTCCACGAAATCTATAATTTCACATGTATTTCAACAAGATGACAAGCATGATTTTGATTTCTGTATGTGTAACCCGCCTTTCTATAGCACCTTGCAGGAATTGTGTGAATCAAGGAGTCCTGCCAGGTATGTTCCTGCTTACATAATAATTTACAAATGTAGAAAAATATTGTGTGGTTATGTGAATCATTATTATACTTACATATAGTGTAAATTTAAACGCATCGGTAGTTTGTAGAAATATATGCGGTGTAATTAATGTCTTTACCTTACTTTCAGGCTACCACCAAAGAATGCTTTTACAGGGTCACCTCAGGAGCTGATCACTGAAGGCGGCGAGTTGGAATTTTGTAGACAACTAATTAGAGAGAGCAAAGAGCACAGAGATAATGTGTTGTAAGTGTTTGTTTCTCAAAAATTGTAATGGTTTTAGTAGCAACTTTTTTAAAGTATAATTTAATCATTTGTTTTACATTTTCAGAATATTTACCACAATGGTAGGCCATAAATATAACTTAAGTGTTTTATTACAATACTTAAAATCGGTGGAAATAAAACACACTCACACTGAATTTTGCCAAGGTCGAGTTACGAGGTGGGGGCTGGCATGGACTTACAAGGATTATGATTTATATAATCTAGGTATGGTGGCAATATTCTTATTTTATTTTAGAAAAATATATGGTGTTGATTTTCAAAAAATCTAAAAACACGTAATTGTTCTTTTTTTTTGTATAGAATTCTAGATCATTCATGCATATTAATATGGATAGATTCTATGGTATATACACGGTGTAAGGGACCCAATGTTGACACGCAAACTTAACACGAATTCCGCATATGATTTTTGTCCCCCCAGAACAGTTCTTTTTTTTTTGTTAATGGATGAAATATTGCATTCATTGCATTGTGGGCAATCATGAAAAAAAAAAAACAGCAGTTTCATAGAAAAGTGCAGTACCTACGTACGCACGGCGATAAATCAAGCTATACATTTTCAATATGAGCTGACTCCTCATTGTACAAAAAGCCTATACAATGTGAGGTCTATAAAAACTGAAATGTATATCTTGTTTTGTAACAGTGTGTTCAATATGGAAATGCATGGAGCAGCAATCAATCATTTTTATCAACTAAAAGTTTGTGCGTCAATGGAAATTACATCAACAAACTGGATTGTTGAAAGTAATATAATTTTATTATAACAAGTTTGTTAAGTATTGTACATTCTTACAGTGCCTCCAAGAGACAAACCAAGAAAAAAACAAACACCAACAATATACTTGTTACCGGAATTAACAAATTGTGATAATACAACAGAAGAAGCACTAAGCAAAATAAAAGAGATGCTTGATAAGTTAAGTATCACCCATAAACTACTTGATAAACGAGGTAACAACGTAACACTTGATATAGTTGCAAAAACGAATACTTGGTCACATCAAAGACGTAAGAGGAGACTGGAAAAAAGAAGCGAAGGCTATGCCAAAGTACCTAAATTGGAATTAGAAAAAGATATCAATGTGAGCATTTCGACTAACGGCAATCAAGTAGACACCGTAGACGACAGTGTATCGAATAGTTCAGATGTTCCAGTGTCACCAAAAGTTGACGAAAGTTTCAGCAGTCAAGAAGAATTATATGAAAACAATCATGATGAACATTTAGATGGTTCTGCACATACCAGTAAAAATCAACCACTAGTACATGCCTTTTTAAAATTATTGAAGAAAGAAAACAACATTTTACTTGAAATAGAACATCTTGATGGCAATGCAGGGAAAGAAGGATTGCATCAAATTGTACAATATATTAAAAATAATTGGAAGTAAAAGGAGCTGTGTTTCATTACCCACAAATTAGAATACCCTACAAACCGAATTCTAGCGGAGATGTTACGCAGTAATATAATATGTCAATGGGAGATGTGTTCCGTCATCAACTGTCCCGCGGTTCAGTCAGCCCTCTATTTATATGACGAGTTTACATTAGTAGATATTGCGCGAGCATTCGTGGCACTCCGCCACCCGATCATAGAACGGCGACAACGTCCCTAGATAGTTCCAGATCAGATAAGTCTGCTATTCGATAATAGATGGCATTGAACTTTCTAGATTGATCCAGTTTGTGTAGTACCTGGTATTTGATAATAGATGGTAGCAGGGTGGTGTTTTATGTCTTAATAATCTACGTTACATTAATAATCAAAATAGTGGATTTTAGAAATGATTAGGTAACTACGTAAGTTACAAGTCCGTAGCAGACTGCAGCAACAGGTGATGTGTCGTGACGCAGCGACCCTACTGGTTTCCATATATTTCTGTGGAATAACTTCCGTAGCTAGCGACACGTCGTTTTCAACTACGGGTTGTGCGACGGACTACACTGTCGCCCGACGGCAGACTCGTAGTGCTGTCAAGGTGCGAGCGACAATGCGATGAATTAAAAAAAATATGTTTCTCCGACTCCAAGAATGAGAAACTGTACCTAAAACTAGTTGGCCCGCTGTGCGATGCGTCCCACAATAATTATTTTAAGTGTCATATAAGATAATACCTATTTAGAAAATTATAGGCATCTCTTTATACTTATATAATGAAAACAAGTCATAGTCTTCTTCTTCCTCTTCTAGCATAAGTAAATTGCGATCGCCACTCTCAAACACGCCCGAAATCATGTCCCACGAAATACTCAAAACCGACTGGAATACGGGCTGCTGTCGTGTGCGTAGTCCCAGCGGAAAAGTGTCGAATTTCTTCATTTCAGTTTAGCAGATATTTAGTGTATGACGTCGTGTAATTGTGTATGGTAAATAAAAATTTGTGCATCCAACCATTGCGGAGATATTCAACAAAAACTGTTTCCGCTGGGACGACGTATTCCTAGCGGCACTTTTTTTTTCCTATGGACGTACAAGAAAAAAAATACATACAATAATTAGTGTGTAACGATAGGTAATTGTGTATGTTAAAATGAAATTTGTGTGTCTTATATTTGTCAAGATATTCAAGTTGCCGCTGCGCTGACGTTTGGCTATTTGATGAAAATCATATAAAACGGTTTAGCACAGAGTTGTAATTTTTTACGCAGGTTGCTTTGAATTTGTGTGTTATGTATGTGAAAACAGAATTTGAAAGAAACCTACCGTTCAGAACTCATCTCCTTTATTTATATCTTGTAAGGGTCTACAATATCCTGCCAAGTTTCACTCATGTGCTCTTAGTAATTAATGAGCAGTGGCATAATTTACTACGACTGGAACACTATATTTTATGACATCCGATTGTAGGACTTTTTAAAGGAAAAGCAAAATGAAACTTATTCCAATATTTAGTGTATTAATGCAACTATTCACATGTAAAATTTCAGCTCATTACACTGAATGATTAAATAGATATAATAAAAATAACAGAACAAGAGCAAAACATCGATAAACCGACCAAGTTTGAATGGCTACATAAAAGCGGCCGTGCAGTATAAAGAGCTAACCTTAGAATAATAACGCATAGAAACCTAGTATGAGTGCAAAAAGTGAGGCAACTAAAACTGAGCCATATTTGGCTTACTTCTCTCGGCGACAGTGCTGCCAATTTAGCATTTTTATGGCTAAATTTAGCATTTTCCCTAGTCATTTGGCATGCAAAAATTCAATTTAGCATATAGCATATTATTTAGCATTTTACTCGGAAAGATTTATTTAAACTTGAATTTCCGAACGCAACATATGAACCTTTAAAAAACGTGGTGATGTTTCTGAACGCTACCGTAGTGGTCAGGGGAAATCCCGCTTGGATTGATTGAACTACATAATCTGTGCTTAAGTTGGCAGCACTGCATTTTTATGGTTTACGAACTTTTCATCAAAGGTGTTCTTTTCAGGTTTTGTTTTATTTGTTTGTGGTTGCGTTCGTTGAATTAGAGTTTTATTTTATAGAGTTTATTAAATTGACCGGAGCGTTGGAAGGCCTCCCACAAGATGGACCGATGACCTGGTGAAGGCCGCAGGAATACGTTGGATGCGAGAAGCACAGAATAGGTAGAAGTGGCGGTGCTTGGGGGAGGCCTATGTCCAGCAGTGGACGTCTTTCGGCTGAAATGATGATGATTAAATTGACCATGCCTCCAAAATATAACCAACATTATCGTGCAGAGTGGGAATTGATTTCCGATTTTAAAGAGTGGCTTCAGCCTGTCGAAAGTGACACCACAAAAGCGTACTGTAAGTATTGCAAGTCTCAAATTGTGGCAAAATATTACTGTTTAAAACAGCATGCTTTATCTTCCAAACACCTAAAAGCAATGGAACCATTAATAGGTCAAAAAAAAATTGAGTTCCCGAAAGTAATCAGCAAACGGTATAGTAAATGGCTTAAAGTTATTGCTTTCCGATTTGAATATAAACAATATCATCGGCATTGGTACGGATAATGCAACTGTTATGACAGGAACCACCAACGGCAAAACAAACACCATCAGACAATGACTGGTTTTATGCTGGCAAGGTAATCACGCTGGAGAAACTTCAATGGGCCATCCGGAGTTTCCAACCATTTAAGGTCGCTGGCCCGGATGGGGTGTTTCCCGCCCTACTACAGTGGGGTGGAACCCTCATCGCAGAAAGACTGGTGCCTTTATACGTTCCCAAAGGATGGAGGGAAGTGAAAGTAATATTCATCCCTAAACCAGGTAAGGGCGACTACACAAACGCCAAATCCCACAGACCAATCAGCCTGACCTCTTTCCTTCTAAAGACCCTGGAAAGGCTGTGCGACCGGGAGCTGAGGGACGGCGCTCTGAAAGCCCTACCGTTGCACGGTAATCAACATGCATACAGCTCGGGTAAGTCCACCGAATCGGCGCTTCATCTGGTAGTTAGCCAGATAGAAGAAGCGATTCATCAGAAAGGGACCTGCCTGGGTACTTTCATAGACATTGAAGGAGCCTTCGACAAAACAAACTTCTCCAGCATCAGCAGCGCCCTCACCAGACATGGAGTTGAACAGGTACTCATAGACTGGATCACAAACATGTTAAGCAAGCGCGTGGTTCGCCTAGAGGATGAGCAGCAGCTGGCCATGATTGCCAGAGGCTGCCCCCAAGGAGGGGTGCTGTCACCCCTTCTATGGAATTTGGTGATTAACGAATTAATCGCCAGACTCAATGCCAATCACTACTACACAATAGGTTATGCGGACGACCTCACCATCCTTGTCTCAGGGAAGGTGACGAGCACGATCTTTAACCTTACCCAACAAGCACTACGTATCTTAGAGAAATGGTGCAGTGAATATGACCTCTCAGTGAACCCCACCAAAACTGAGCTAGTCATGTTCACCCATAAACGAGCTTTAGGCCCCTTCCGCCTACCGAAATTGTTCAATATAGAACTTCAGCTGGCCAACGAAGTCAAGTATCTCAGGGTCATTCTTGACAGTAAGTTAAACTGGAGTAGTCATTTAGACAGCAAACTAAACAGGGCCTGCATCACATTCTGGCAATGCAGGAAAATGATAGGTAAGAGGTGGGGCCTATCCCCCAAAATCATACATTGGCTGTACACCGCAGTGATCCGACCCATGATCACCTACGGGGCCGTGGTCTGGTGGCCCCGCACCAAGCTTATTACAGGCTGCAACAAACTTCAACGCATGCAAAGACTAGCCTGCATGGCGGTCACGGGCTGCATGAGGACTACTCCGACTGCAGCCATGGAAGCCATGCTGGGACTACCACCGCTCCACCTGTTCATACAGCAGGAAGCCACGATGGCGGCAGCGCGTCTGAACACAACTAACCTCTGGAGGAAGAGAGACACACATCACACCGCGCTGCTTAAGGAACTCAACAATGAGTTCCCCATTACCAAAGCTATAATTGACCGGGTGCCTAAACAATTCATATTTGATAAAAAATACAGAATCCAGCTTCACGAAGATCGCCGGTGTGAGGGTTTGCGCCCTGAGCTGCGCATCTTCACGGACGGATCAAAAACAGACAGTGGCACAGGTGCTGGAGTCTTCTCGCAGGACTTCAACATACATATAGCCACACCATTAGGAGGCCACAACACAGTGTTCCAGGCGGAATGCATTGGGATCACTCTTGCCGCCTCAGCCATCATGGCCAGGGCGGTTAAAGACCACTCGATCCGCATACTCTCAGACAGTATGGCTGTTCTGCAAGCGCTGGACAGTCACTCGATTGACTCTGGGCTAATATACGAGTGCCACCAGCGCCTCAACCAGGTGGGTAGCCTCAATAATATAACCATTCAGTGGATAAAAGGACACAGCGGTTCGCTAGGTAATGATGCCGCCGATGAACTAGCCAGAAGGGGGTCGAGCATGACACCGGTGGGACCAGAACCAATCGCGCCACTCCCCTTTGGGTTCCTACGCTCTCTGGTAAGGAAACGTACCAAGGATCAACACTTTAAGCTATGGGTCGACCAAAGTGAGTGCAGGCAGGCCAAGAAAGCATTACCTGCCATCGATGCCCGCCTCACAAAACAGGTCCTCCGGCTAGACAAACGACAGCTGCGTATGGTTACAGCAGCAATAACTGGCCATGGGTCGTTTAATAAACATCTATTTGTCATAGGAGCTACAGACAGTCCGCTGTGCAGGGCCTGCATTGAGGACGACGAGACAGCAGCGCACGTGCTTCTAAACTGCCCGGCGATCGCCACATACAGGGCCAAGTACTTCGATAACCCAGGTACCCTACGTGAGATAGTCAGCAACATCAAGGCGTTGCTGGCCTTTCTCGAGGAGCTGGGGTGGATCGAATAACCGATTTCGCACCCGTACGCAAAATACGCGCTCAGACGTGGAGTTGCGGACACCAGCCCGTTCTACCTATTATCTATTACCTATTAACCACCAACGGTGTCCATCAATTGCTGAAAATTATAACTGGCAAAGATAACTTGGTATTAATACGCTGTGTGTGTCATTCCTTGCAATTAGCAATGTGACATGCCTCCGAACAGACACTACCTAGAAATATAGATTTCCTAATACGTGAAACTTATAACTGGTTCAGTCATTCGTCGAAGCGGCAAATGTATTATAAAGAATTATATAAAACTATCAACTGTGGATCAGACCCCCTTAAGATCCCTCGATTATGCAATACTAGATGGATATCCATCGAGCCAGCTGTGGTTCGTATTTTTGAACAATGGGACGAGTTGAAATTGTTGTTTCAAGTTGCCAGAAGCAGCGAACAATGTTACATGGCAGATATATTGCATAGCATGTACAATGATCCCGTAAACCATTTGTATTTAATTTATATTAAGCTAATCGTTCAAGAAGTCCAAAAGGTAAATAAACTTTTTGAAAGTAATGATGTTGACATAACAAAACTGTACAATGACCTTATTGGCTTAACGGAATAAGTCGACGCATTTTAAATCCTACAGCCAGAGTTGACGTATTGACACAAAATATTGCCAGTTACGTAGATCCGTCGTTGTACATGGGCTACGCTTTCGAGACAAAATTGAGGGAGGATAATTTAGCACAAGAAATGACGCAAAGCCTTAAACAGAGATGCATAAATTTTACCCTCAAACTTGAAATAGAATTACAATCGAGATTGCCTACGAACTTTGCAGTTCTACGAAAAATTTCAATGTTTTCAGTGCAGGAAACGCTAAAAGTTGTCAAACCACCAATCGTTGAAAGAGCGCAAGAATTTAATATAGATGCAACAGGAATTGATAAGCTTATATCACAATGGCGAAACATTGTTTTAAAAAAATTGCAGTGTACTTCCTCTACTATTAAATTTTGGTGTGAAGTCTCGGACTACAAGGACGCTGCTGAAAATAATCCCTTCAAGGAACTGGCAGCATTTGCAACAACGTTATTAACATTACCTCATTCGAATGCAGACGTAGAGCGTGTATTTAGCCAAGTTAATTTGGTAAAAACTAAACTCAGGAACAGTTTATCAATTTCAACCTTAAATGCAATCTTATACGTATGATTCGGATTAAAAAGGGTTAACAAATGCTGTCACTCCTACGAGGTTCCTGACCCAATCTTGCGAAAAATAGGGACAAATGAGGCCTATAAATCTACATCTTCCGCTCCAGCTGCATCTATTGAAGGGGATACAGACGAAGGTCTTCATATGTTATTTGTGTCACAAAATTAGTTCTAGATTTTTTTAAATAAACGCTCTCTCTGTGTTGGCATTTTTTTTTAGCATTATCCTAAAATTTTAGCATGTTTTTGGCATTTTCTGAATGTAGATTTAGCAGAAAATATTTTTTAGAGTTGGCAGCACTGCTCGGCGAGCCGTCAGTGCTCAAGGTCACGTTCCGTCGAACGTAGCTCGCGAGTAAATAATTTAAAATAATTGAAAATGACAGTTTGTAGCGTGAAGGGATGTCATAGCACTTCAGGAAAACAAAAAAAAATGTGATCAAATTACATTTCACACGTAAGTACTTACATTTGATGCGTTATTTTTACGTAAATCGATCATCAAACAAAATTTTTATTTACCTAACTAAGCACAATACAGTGTTGCTATTTGTGAGGAAAAAATACCCACATTTCTTTCAATTTTGTTCTTAGTTTTGTCCAACAAAAAAATAATTGTTTTTGATGTACCTACGCTATTGAATACGATATAATATTTTGCCAGTTTAGAGAAACTAACTTGGCATTAAGTATTTTATATTAGTCTTTGTAAATAGGATACTGGTGGCGATTCTGTGTGCGTCAAACTAAACTATAATTTTTTACAGCCTCTAAATTATGGTCGTTATCGACACTGCTACCTAAAGTGTTTTTAAACTAAAAGTAAATTAGTAATTTACTGTAGTTAAATAAAACCGGACCAAATAACTAAGTTTGTTTGTGATTATTTTCCTGTAATTGTTTGATTAGGTACATAAAACAAATGCTGTATCTATTACCTGTACCCTAATTGCGTTATACAACACAATCTGTTTCGATTTGAAACAGATTGTTAATCCAGTGCTTAATAAGTTGGAAAAAAATCTGCTCAAAAACGTAAATAACGCAATGAATGTTGTTGAGCTGTCAAAATAAAACAAATTAGGCAAAATTGTTTACGAAAATAAGTTACGCAATTAGGGTACTGGTGTGCCTATTCTGATTATGTACTTAACTACTTACGTGTATTTAATGCAATATGAGCATTCCATTTATTTGTTTTTTTTTTTTTTAGTCTTCCGGTCGATTCTGTGATAGCCAATCGTTGGATACAAATAATTTGAAGTAATCGCAAAGGGAATTCATGGAAACCAACTAAAAATACAAAGATATGCTCAATGCATTTCCGCCACGAGGATATGTATTCAACGAGAAAAGGTATGCGAAGAATTCGCCGTGGTAAATACTATAAGAGACGTTGATTCAAAGCGTAAACTCTTTAGGAAGCAGTTGCAACTGCAAGGTTTTTAAATGATAAGCATAAACTGTTGATTTGAAGAGTGGTATTATAAAGATTACAATATTATTGATTAACATGTTTTTAATTTTTGTAATTTTCTCAATCATACTTTCTTATTTATTATACAATTAATTGATATCAAACCCAATTTTTTTACATGTCAGCAATTAATACATGCCTATATTATTATTATAACACCTCAAACATCCTTATTTCCTTTTACTTTTAAATAAATTGAATTTTACTTTCCGTAAAAATATGTCATATTACATGAAAAATCATCTTCATCTTATCGAGTTCCTGATAACATATAATACTTGTCTTGATTTGATCCAGTTACATAGTAGTGCGTTTTCCCATATTTTGTGGGTAACGGCCTGGTAATGGTATCACTGAATGCTATATTTGTTTGCGTTTGAGGAACGTAGACACATTCGGCTCACGCACACAAAGAAAATGAAGTGGACACACGATTTCGCTCATGTTTTGTTCTAGACGCGGCTTCTATGCGTTATTATTCTAAGGAGCTAACATTCTAAAATGTCCAGTGTTTTACAGTTATTGGATCGGTATAGGTGTGCACACAATTCTTGAAGAAGTAACTACTTAATAACTTTCGTGATGAAAATAGTAGGTAACTTGTTTTTTTA
Organism: Aporophyla nigra; assembly: GCA_947507805.1. NCBI lineage: Eukaryota > Metazoa > Arthropoda > Insecta > Lepidoptera > Noctuidae > Aporophyla > Aporophyla nigra. Next base: position 9,377,320 of record OX382305.1, read on the forward strand.
GACTTACGAAATTATTACAATAATAATTGCATATGTATTAACAAATGCATTTATTTGTCAGAATATTACGAAAAAATTGTTACAGTAGGTAATTATTATGTCCCTAATATTCTGGTGCTTCCAGCGCACAACTATTTTGATTAAATAGAAATACTAATAATAAAAAGAAAAAAAAATCATTAACATTTGTATTTCCACGACTTGCTAAACAAGCAGCATAAAGAGGTGCAGCCACCGGATCTCCCTCCGAATCAGGGACTAGTGCCGCCTGTAACACCTGAAGAAGTGGAAAATGCTCTTCGTCGCATGAAAAATCGGAAAGCTGTCGGAGCCGATGGAGTACCAATCGAGGCCTGGAAGGCGATGGGTTCTCGTGGTGTGGGCATTTTAACTGACCTTTATAACCGCATACTCCTCACCAGCCAGATTCCTCGTCAGTGGAGACTGAGTGTTATTACTCCGGTCTTCAAGGGCAAGGGATCAGTGCAGGACTGCGGCAGCTACCGCGGTATAAAGATCATGGCCCACACCATGAAGCTCTTTGAGCGAATTATTGACTCTCGGATCCGTCAGGAATGTACAGTCTCGGATGGCCAATATGGTTTTCGCCCTGTTCACGGGACCATGGACCCTGTTTTTGCCCTAAGGATCGTCATGGAGAGGTACAGGTCGAAGAATACGCCTCTACATTTCCTATTTTTGGACATGGAGAAGGCCTTCGACTGTGTTCCTCGTGTGATGATCTGGTGGGCACTGCGGTCCAAAGGAGTACCAGAGGCTTATATTGACACCATCCGAGACATGTACCGCGATTCCGATTCCGTGGTTCGGACCACTGTTGGCGACACTAAACCCTTTCCCATTACTGTAGGTGTACACCAGGGATCCGTCCTGAGCCCGTTCCTATTCAGCGTAGTATTAGACGTTGTGTCAGACAGCATCAGGAACTCCCATGAGCAGCCCCCGTGGCTGCTCATGTATGCTGATGATATTGCGCTGGTAGACGCGGACAGGGGACGACTGGTGAGACGCGTGAAGGCGTGGAAGGGTACGCTTGAGAACGGTGGTCTGAAGCTTAATGTGGCGAAGACAGAGTACTTGGCCTGCAATACAGCAGATCTCACATCCGTCCGCATAGGCGAAGACACGGTCGAGCGCACGGACCAGTTTAAGTACGTGGGATCTGTACTCCACGCGTCGGGTGACATCGACTACGACGTCAAGGCACGCATTGCTGCAGCGTGGGCTAAATGGCGAGAGGTGTCTGGTGTCATTTGTGACCCCAAGATACCGGTTAAGCTGAAGGGACAGGTCTATAAATCCATCATTAGGCCTGTCCTTTTATATGGCAGTGAGGCGTGGCCCGTACTTGAGCGGCACAAGTAAGAACTGCGTGTCACGGAAATGAAAATGTTGCGCTGGATGTCCGGAGTTACGCGGAGAGACCGCGTCAAGAACTCACGCATTCGCGGCAGCCTTCATATCCGTGCGTGACATAGCAGACAAATTGCAGGAGTGTCGCCTACGTTGGTACGGGGACGTATTACGGAAACCGGCTAGCTATGTGGGGAACAAATGTCTGGCCATGCCGCCTCCGCCGGGTCCCTGTAGAAGGGGCAGACCCAAAAAGTGCTGGCTTGACGTCGTAGCGGATGACATGCGTACCAACAAACTCACCATAAGGGATGCACAAGACCGTCTGAAGTGGAGAGTTAAAAGCAGGAAAGCGGACCCCGGGCTCCGAAAGGATGCAACCGGGATAACGCAAGGATGATGATGATGAATTACACGACGTCATACACTAAATATCTGCTAAACTAAAATTAAGAAATTCGACACTTTTCCGCTGGGACTACGCACACGCTGCTGTCGGGTTCGGAAACAAGTTCGCTGCGACATGAGACCACGCATGCCATGCCATCACGACGTGTCGCCACGACTTAACCTGGGAACACGTCGCCCTCTGCTGCTGCCTGCAGTTGGCTGCGGCCTTGCACCTTTATAAACAGATGCATGGGCATATACCATGCCCATTTGAAGCTTAATTTTTAGGTACCTATCCAAATAAGGGGCTTTCGGAGACGATTACAAAAAAGTTATGCAATATGTGGTTCAAAAAAAAAAAAAAACTAATGCACTTGTGGCATCAAATCTAAAATTGATCTAAAATAACTTCCACCAACATCAGATTGCTTCAAACGTGATCTTGTTTGGCATGTGATATTTTCTTGAAGGAGATTACGCTAATCCGCTCTTTTTTTTTTTGTGCGTGGGTTATCATCAAATGACTTCTCCCGCTCTTGGGGGAGCGGGGAGGCGTGTCAGACTTTACTGACTAAAACTCACCCGTGTTCCTTCAGTTGCCTGTGCCAGGGCCACGGTAACTCTTTCGAACAAACCCGCGACCCTAGCAGGCATCGGCCCGAGCGGAACCCTTCGATTCGTGCTGACATCTTCGTGAGCGTTACTGCTTCGCACAAAGAGTTGACGGCTTCCCATGCCCTGACCTACCATGGCGCGAGAGATCATCGCCTTCACGAGGACACGGTGGTGCTCCACCCAGGCAGGGCAGACCTTCACCGTATGCTCCACCGTGTCCTCCAGGCAATCCACACACAGAGATGTGCAAAATAGGTTATAAAATGTATTCAAATGCAAAATGCAAATACTTTTGTATTTTCTTATTTCAAATACAAAATAGTTTTTCATTTTATATTTAAAATACTAGGGGGAGGTGGGGCACATTGATGCAAGGGGCACATAGATACACAGGCATTATTTAAAAATCTATTGAATGTATTCGAGTGGTGACACCTCTAAAACGATCATACATATGTTTGATCGCATCCGATGTGATCTCGTCGACAGCCAGTCAACTGGTGGCATTTGACAAGTCGTAACGTGTTTCGAGTGCGATCAACTAAAAAAATACGTAATTTGTAAAAGTGTTTCTACGGTCTTCTGTACGATCCTGTGAATGTTTTTATACACCAAATGTAAGTTAAGGGATCAAATGTTAAGGATTTAGTACTTTTTTTTTTTTTAATGTTAGTTTATTTACGAAATTCGTATATTTTGAAAAATATCTTTTGGGGCACTTAGATACAGCGAAGCACGGGGTACAATGATACACATCATTGTGCCCCCTAACTGTTTCAAGGTGCCCCAACAAAATGTGAAAATATATAAATTTCAATTAAAATTATATATTCCTTTGTTGTCATTAGAAAATGTAACGCAAGTACAAGTCAACGACCGATAGACGTAGTATAGATGAATAAACGATCAAGCTCGCCATATCAGAAGTTACTTCGAGGGTACTGTCTATTGGAAAAGCAGCTGACAAATATGGTATCAGGTATCAAACCTGCAACTCTGCAATATCGTGTTGAAAAGTTCAGAAAAGATTGCGAGGAAAACCAAACGTCATCTACTAATTTGTACGGGTCAAAGTATACTGTTGCTCAAGTATTTACTGCCCAGCAAGAAAATGTCTTTTCAGAATATGTACTGATTTGCTCAAGATGCATTATAGGTTATCCTTGCAGCAACCTTCATCTTTAGCTTATAAGTATGCAAAATATTTAGGATGTAAATATCCAGATTCTTGGGGAAAAAAATAAACGTGCCGGGAAAGATTGGGCAGCAGGATTTAGAAAATGGAAAAGGAACTTAGCCTAAGAAAGCCTAAAAACACAAGTGCCGCAAGCAGTTTTGCATTTAATAAGACCTCAGTAGCTGATTAAAAAAAAAAAAATATGAGCTTGTGATGTAATGCTATAAATTCACACCTGACCGTATACTAAATTTCGATGAAACAGCCATTAACACAGTCTTACCAACACCTAAAGTTTTGATTATCTATCTTTTTTAGCCACAATATACGTCACATAAATTACAACCGTTTGAAGTCAGCGTTTTTTGCGTTTTCCATTTAAAACCAAACTGGAAATAGGTTTTAATGATTGGCACATTCAAAATATTGTCAAGACACTATCCATATATAACATAGCTTAACTCTCAAAATCTGCCTTTCTGGAATCTTTTACACCCAAAAACATCACAAGCGTTTATGAAGACAAAATATTCTAAACTGTTCATTTGATTAAGTAATAAGTAATTTGTAAGACTGATTATGGTATCTTCACAATAAAAGAAGTGATAATTTTCAAGAAAGTCTTATAGTTTAACCAATTTCATACAACTTTCACACTGTATTAAAGTACCCCACGTGATGTATCTAAGTGCCCCGTTGGTGGGGCAGAATGATTCAAAAGATATTTTTTACACAACACGTATTTTTCCCGTTCTGTCACAACATAAACAATTATTATCCTTGACATTATAATATTTATACATTTGGCTAAACGTTGAGTTGAAAATAAACTAAAAATATTATGTTTATTACCATATTATTCCATTTTCAATTTTTATGAATCAATCTGCCCCACTTCCCCCTAAATGCAAAATACGTATTTACAAAATGCTTTATTAAAATAAAATACTTTTAGTTTTAAAGTATCTTTATTTTGTTAAAAAGTTTATTTATTTCAGTCAGCTAACAGGGTGGTAAATTTACTGTAATAACTTACGGTCCATGACTTACTTAAATTAAATTTACTAAACATATTTTAATAAAATAATTAGCTCAAATACACTGTCGCTCATCTTTCTCCTGTGTGGTCTCATAATCATACATACCACCATAAGAAAAAAGTAACTAATAATCTGTGGCCTGACAAGAAAGCAGTTCAATTCAGTGTTGCCATAGTGAGAAAAACAACTACCATTTCTCATCACATTAATTATTAATTCTTTGATGTTTACAAAACTTAGCAAAAAGTATTTTGCATTTTGCAAATACAAAATATGTCCTAAAAAGTATTTCAAATAAAATGTAAAATGCTTTTCTAAAAAAAGTATTTAAATACAAAATGGAAATAGGTATTTTGTATTTTCTATTTTGCATTTCAAATACTGTTATTTTTTAAATGTCACATCCGGGCGTTTTCTCTTATCCGGTACAGGAACCTCCCGAAACAGCCGTGTCCGGTGAGGACCTGCGTAAGGCGGAAGGTGGGGACATCGTGGCACCTCTCCAGCCACTCCTGAAAGAGGGGACTTGCCGCTGCAATTGTGGCGTGCCCACGCTAATCAGCCCTAACGATCAATAATAGTGACTGGATGCCAAATAAATAGGAGATGATTTCTTACTCAATTAACTCAAATCATAATGTCCCGTGTAAACATAATAAGAATTTTGATGTTATAATATCGCATTAGGTACATACCTGTAATGGTAAATGTAATTAGGAAAATAAATAATAAACTTGTAAGCCTATAGGTACATGCTTTTCATGTGTGCGTTACTCCAGCGGAATGTTGTCGCTTTTCAGGATTTCGGCTTGACAGGTAATTAGTACACCATCTCGTATAAATGTGCCCGAAATTTAGAATTTGTGCGTCCAGCCGATCCAAAGATATTCACGAAAAACAGATTCCGCTGGAGTAACGTTACCCCAGCGGCATGTTTTTTAACCGGTGGTGGTCGTAGCTGAGTACAAACTAGCTACTTAGATAGATCAAATTTGTGCCTAATTGTGCTGAGGTTTCAGAGTTATTCAAGATGCCGCTGGAGTAACGTTTAGCGAATTGCTGTACCTCTGAAACGGCGTGACATACAACTACGATTTGTTTAACTACGGTGGGTCTTAATTTTTGCTTATGCTGTGCAATTTTATTTTTTCTATAATCGACACCGTTGGAAAATAATAAATTGTTTTTCAAAACCCTAAAATCGATCCTTGCGCTTCAATGAGAAACCCTAGAAACTTACCAAGTAGGTATGGTAGTTTGTACCTTTTATGAACTCAAAGCATCTTGCGAAATTAGATGTTTCTATTCCAACTCCTCAGAACGCTATTCCATTTCAATTAAAATCTGGCTACGCTAAAATGTAACACTCCAATACATGAGTAATTATTCATCATCATCATCATTTCAGCCGTAATACGTCCACTGCTGCCTCCCCCAATTTGGAGGGCTTTGCCATAATCACCACGCTTGGCAGGCGGATTGGCGATCGCAGTATGGTGGTAAAATGCATAGAGAACGCTGCTGCCCATCCTCTAGTAAGTCCCATACTCGCCTCTTACGACACCCACGGGAAGAAATGGGGTGATGCTATTCTTTACGTCCGGCACCACACGGAGTAATTATTAAGTGACGGTAATTATGATTAGACAAATAATTAGTATCTTTATTCAATTGCTTATCCTTAAAGTTTCAGCTGAAAAATTCTTGTAACTACGCAGATATAAGAAGAAAACCATAGGAATAGTAGATTATTAACCAAGGGGACAAAGCAGTGTCTTCTGTCGCGGGTAACGATTTAAATCGCGAGCGTAACGAAGGACTCGAGGTTTACTCCCGAGCGTAGCGCGTTTATTCTCGTTGTCCCCGTACACCGTGTCCCCGTCATACGGGGACAGCGGTACTTCAATTAAATATTTAAAAATACTTCCCGTTGTCCCCGTACACTGTCCCCGTCCTACGGGGACAGCGGTACTTCAATTAAATGTTTAAAAATACTTCCCGTTGTCCCCGTACACTGTCCCCGTTAATATAGTTGAATAAAATAAGTAAAAATTATTGCCCACAGTCACCGTTTTTTCATTTTTCTGTAGTATTATGAATGTGTGCGTTGGCATCTTTTACCCAACAAACAAAGTGTATGGAAATATTGGTAGATTGGTCTTGGTACGCGGTAGATTAATATTAGGGATTTAGACCTTGTTTTCAAGTAGTATTTTTTTATAAATTTAATCGATTTTATTACATGTTTATTGTTTGAAATGTATCGTACATTCCAAATTAAGTTTTCTAGTAACTATGATAAAATGAGCGACCTTGAAAAGGATGCGCCGGCGGCGGCGTCGCGCGCGCCCTTGCAGCTGCGGGACAAAAGCGCAGATAACATTGTTTTTGTCGAGCTCTCATTGGCTCATGCATAATCCCACTCCAGAATTCGACAAAGGGATCTACTTAGTTATTGTAGTTACTTGTGAACTTCATATTGAGAACTGGTGATGTGCAGATTGCAGAATGCAGATTTAAGAGGACAACGACTCGTGAAAAGTTTACTTCCCGTTGTCCCCGTTAGCCGAATATACGTTACGGGGACAACTGGAAATAAATTTAATCACGTCCCGCTGTCCCCGTGACGGGGATATGGCATACGGGGAAAACGGGAATAAACGGCGTAGCGAGGGTGTTAAAAACTTAAATCACGAGCGAAGCGAGGGATTTAAGACGAGTCCTGAGTGTAGCGAAGGATTTAAGTTTGCCCAAGACAGCTTTTTATCACCGAGGAAAATACTGTACTTTTCGTACCATTTGCGAAAAAATTAACACAATAATAATATGAGATAAGCATTTATTAAAAACTAGCTTTTGCCCGCGGCTTCGCCCGCGTGGATGTCGGAAATTAACGCAGGAGGACGTAGGGTAAATACGCCAAACGTCGGCCCCTCCCCAAATTTCGGCCGTCTGCACATTTTCAGCTTGCGTTCATTTAAAACGTAATAAAGTGACAAATTTGCCACTCGAATTACAACCTTAGTTTATACTCTATATGTACAAACCGTTACTTTCCGATTACGTCACTCATTCTTCGCACACTGAGCGTCAGTAGCGATTGCGCCGTCGAAGCGTCAAGTTCATACTTAAAGTACCTTACTTGCTGTGAATACCCACATTTCGGGGATTGATATTAGAACAGTAAGACATTCCTTTTTTTTTGTTTTAAGCTTTATTATCAGTAATTAGTGATTTTTACTATATTTTGAGATAGTTTTTTCAGTGTTTTACGTATTGTTTTAAAGGAAAAATAGGAGGCCGCCAATAGAATACCAATTTTGAGTTAAAACCGGATTCTCGGCCGTGGCCGACTTAAAGTAAATGCAGTCTGTTTTATAAATTCCAATTGTACTAATTCCACTGGCTTAATAAGAGAATTTGCAACGCATATAGGCAAATAAATCTATTTTACGTTTAATCGCCAAATACCGGCCGGGATGATATTAGTTGAATCTCGAGAAATAATGTACACGAAATAGGGGCCGGCTTTAGAAACATTAAAGATCGTAATGTCGACCTGCCTCGAGTTCGAGCCCAACTATACAGGCTGATTACTAAAAGTCCAGGACCGGAAAAAAAGTATGGCGGCTAAAAAGGAAGTCAGGGCGACAGCAAAGTTGGCCATTCAAAAGAAGAGACAAGATACACAGAAGAAAACTAGAAAGACTAAAGAAATTAAAAAACGTATTAATTGTGCTGGGTGTGAGGAGGTACTCGTTAGCGATGTCGAAGATGACAACTTAAAAAACGTTGGGTGTGATCGGTGCCCAAAATGGTTTCATCTTCAATGTACGACTAAAAAAGGGTTACCATATTCGGAAGTTGCTATTAACGAGTTTGTCACCATTGTATTTTAATTGATTTAGATTTAGATACTCCTTAAAAAGCCTAGTATTTTTTTACTTCGTCGAAGTGCTTTAAAAATGGGAAATGAAAAACATTCATTTCTTTTGTTAAATATTACTTTACTACCTATTACTGGTAAAATAATTTAATTGTTTACCAGATTATTGTATATACCTAGACTTACCTATGTTATTATATACCTAGTTTGTATATTGTTGAATATTTTTTTTTGATTATTGTATAACGAGAGTTCCTAATTAAGCCCAAAAATGTTGATGCTAGGTAGGTACATACTTTTTTATATGACTGAAGAGATTAAGACTTTTTAATTAATGACAAACACATTTACGTATATTTACCATAGCATAATAATGTTTAACCTTTTTTATTATTTACCGACTTGTTTGACAAATATTTAATGTTATTATAAATATTGTTACGAAGACGTTAAAAGTTTAAAAAACAATCACTTTTGAAGTATTTTAATACGATTTTTTTTTATTTTTTGTGTTGTTTACTTCGTTGTAAATTGTAATACCTAACATTATTTAAGTGCAAATAAAAAGAATACTTTACCTACTATTAAACAAATACGATTAATAATGTATAATTAGTGAGGCTCCTGCAAAATAAATCATATTAATATTATTTGTCTATCTTAATTTAAAACACCCTATACGCGGCCGACATTTGGGAAAAACGCGACCGACCATGGGCCTTGAATGGCCGACTTTAGGGTTTTTTCGTTCTCGACGGATCTAAACCTTAGTACTTTTTCCTAGCAGTAGAAAAGTCAACTTTATGCCCATAAACATGAAATATATTTATCAAGCTATCCAAAACCGCATCGGAAGCTATCCTTTCGTTGCAAATTGATGGTGCCAAACCGATCCCAAAACAGAAAAACCGTAAGGGGGCCGACTTTTAGCGTATTTACCCTACTACCGCGGTAAGATGTGTTAATTCAGGTTATATTATAGGTAATAGCTGTTACCCGCGACTTCGTCCGCGTGGTATTTAACAAAAAGGGGCCGTTCAAGTATTACGTAAGCACATTTATTACAATTTTTTACTCCCCCGTCCCCCTTGTCAGCAAAAGTAAGCAAAGCTCTTACCCCCCTCCTATGCTTACGTAAACATTGTTATATGCATTTTTCTTTTAATGTACTCATGAGCAGCAGTTATAATTCTAGGAATAAGAAAAAACTTTTTACAAAAAAATAACAACCGACTTCCTTAAAAAAAACAATACAAAGTCAAAAATAACTTCAATTTCGAGAGTCGGTGTCTTAGGATCTGTATTTAAGGTTTTTTTGCCACCGACTTCCGAAATTAAAGTTATTTTTGACTTTGTAGTGTTTTATTTTTAAGGAAGTCGGTTATTATTTTTTTGTAAAAAGTTTTTATTTTTAACTTTTTAGTTATGGTAGATGTATCTATACCCCGTACTAATCAAATCGCGTTATTCGTTCATTTGTCGCGCGAATACTTAATGCAAATTTAAGACTTAGATGGTTTTCACATGGATTCCATTGTCCGAATGGAACCAAATTACAATAAGACCATTCGGAAAGCACCAGCTTTCAAATAAAAAAAGAATCATCGAAATCGGTTGGCGTGATATTGAGTTATTCGTCCATCTGTCGCACACATACTTCATGCAAATTTAAGACTTGTATGGTTTTCACATGGAACCCATTGTCCAAATGAAACCAAATTAAAATGGAACTATTCGGGAAGCACCATCTTTCAAATAAAAAAAGAATGATCAAAATCGGTTCATCCAGTCAAAAGTTATGAGCTAACAAACATAAAAAAAAATTATAAAAATAATACAGTCGAAATGATAACCTCCTCCTTTTTTTGAAGTCGGTTAAAAATAGATTTAAGATTGGGGACTTTAACGCATATAATATTCATTTAAAATACGTCAAATCGTCCATCATAGCAAAGGAAACGAAAAAATAGGTTGACGGAAGAAATTTAGTCAAGTGAATAGAGCACGGTCGTCTTTGGTCATTTCCCATACTCGGTTCTAACCGAGTACCTAAACGTCTTAATTATTCGTGAGAATCCCTGAAAATGCGTTTCATTTTCAAACATAGACAATGTGTGGGTTGCCATATATTATGTGTAAAAAAGTAAATAATCACTGCTCACGTAATCACCATCTAGACCCCCCACCCCCCATGCCATCAAAAATAAGCAAATCAAAGACCCCCCGCCTGTTACATATTCGCATAGCACCTAAACCGCTGACAAGCGTTCACCCAGTTTCCCCAAATTGCATCAGCCGCGCACACGAGGCGCCGACGCAGCACAACGTGATGCAGCCCGGCACCGGACATCGCGGCCTCCGTGAACTCGTCACTTTTAACACAGAATCGGTTAACTGTCGACCATTGTAGTATTTAGTAAATTGTAATTTCTTATTAAATAAATTGTATTAATTAAATCTTGCATTTTTTTCGATCCTCCGGCTACAGCCTTCGTAATTGGCGCAGTCGGTAGGATACTCGCGGGCCGGTTCGCGAGATTAAATTGCTTAAGTCGCGAGTCACCCGGGTGGCCGTCGGGCACCGTACGAGTATCCAGAACCTACGAGAGCTGCAGTCCAGGGGAGTATCCAGACATCGATACGGAAGAGGTACAGGATTGTTTCAAGTAAGTACTTTAGAATCGCGCTAGAGTCGCTTCCTTTTATCCTTAAGTGTTTCCCTTAATTATCCAAGATTTTCCATCCACGGCAATCTCGGTTATCTAGGTTAGATAGTAGTAATAGTAGAATTAGTAATCTAGACGCTAATAGAAGTTTGGAAATAGAACAAGAGGATAGTAATAGTTTAATAAAATTGTATCGAGTATGGCTGACTCAGTCGATCAAGTTTATAAGGCCCTACGATTGGTTCCAGAGTTCGATGGAAACTCGAACGTATTAACTCGATTTATAAAGCTATGTGATCAGTTAGTACAGCAGTTTATAAGAAATGGACCGGAATTTCAGTTAAGTAATTTGGCATTATTAAATGGAATTTTAAATAAGGTTGTGGGACCCGCATCGCGCACGATCAATTCAAACGGTATCCCAGAAACTTGGGAGGGAATTAGGAACGCCCTAGTTAATAATTTCGCCGATCAACGTGACGAGACGTCACTGTATAATGACTTAGCGCTCCTAACACAAGGGTCTGCAACCCCGCAGGAATTTTATGAACGGTGTCAGAATTTATTTAGTACTATTATGACCTACATCAGCTTACATGAAACGATAGCGAGTACCATTGAATCTAAACGAACCTTGTACAAAAAACTCACTTTGCAGTCGTACTTACGTGGTTTACGCGACCCGTTGGGTTCTCGCATTTGGTGCATGAGGCCTGATACAATAGAGAAGGCTTTAGAATTCGTGCATGAGGAGATGAATACATTGTATTTACAGCAGCGTAACGACCATGGACCTGACAAGAAGCAGCAGCCTCAGCATCAGGTTAGTCCTAGACCTTCTTATGATTTTAAGGCGCCTGCCTTCGCTACGCCGCGTTCGTTTATGTTACCATCTCCTAGGTCTTTTAACATGCCAGGACCGTCGCGACCGTTTATGCCTCAAGCGCAGCAGTCTGCTCCAATGTGGAGAAATCAGCCCCCTCAATATCGCGGCCCCACACGTACACAGCAGATGTTTAGTGCACCGCCGACCGATCATAGACCCCAGGGTCAAGCTTTTAGGATGCCTAGTCCCAGACCAGCTGCTAGTAGCACTCCGCAACCTATGAGTGGCGTAAGTCATTACGTGGCAAAACCATTCGCCCCACGTGCACCCCATGACTGGTCTACAGCTGGTAATCCACCACCCTCGAACTATTTTAGAGCACGGGAATTTAACTTTAACGACCTAAATGATCAATTGCAGTATAATTATTATACCGGTTATTTTAATAGCAACGATTACTACCCCCAGGAATATTTAGAGTTTGACAACTACGGTTATCCGATTGAATATGCGTATGAGCAACCGAAATGTACGGAAACTTGTGTCATAGATGAAATAAAAGACACTCCGAATGCTAAAGAGGAGGATTTTCAGGAAGTTACCAAATCAGACAAGTTAAAATAGAGATCAATTTACAAACACAAAGGCAACTACCATACATTCAGATTTCAAACCCTCCGCTTAAACTATTAATTGATACAGGTGCAAATATGTCCTTTATTAGCCCCGCAGTTGTTCAAAAGATTTTATCTCACATACCATGTAATTATGATCCTTTCGAAGTGACAAACATTCATGCCACCACTAGAAGTGATTACTCTATTACATTACCATATTTCCAGGAATTTAATGAGTCAGGTGATATGACCCTTTACGTTTATACGTTTCATAACTTTTTCGACGGTTTGATTGGATATGACCTGTTGGAAAAATTGGAATCTAAAATAGACCTCAAAAATAGACTGTTGGTTACTCGAAACTCTAGTAATCCTTTGTTAATGTACGACTCTCGCAATAGTAATTTATACGAGGACATAATACCGGCTAATTCATCTAAACTAATTAAAGTTCCTATAAACTCTGAGGACGGTGACGTTTTAATTCCTAAACAGTGTCTGTCAAATTGTTTAATAGGTGATTGTGTAACAACTGTTAGTAATAGTAGAGGTATAATTGAAGTAACGAATGTGTCATGTCATGACGTAGTTTTTTCCATGGATCGCCCCGTTAGCGCTGAGTTGTTTAATATTCAGTGCATGCGCACTGAACAACAGTCCGATCGTGTTACAAATGTCTTATCTCGCCTACGTACAGACCACTTGAACCCTGAAGAAAAAGCTAATTTAGAAGTATTATGCACTCGATACGCCGATGTATTCTATATTGACGGCGAGTCATTATCTTTCACAAACCAAATTAAACATTCAATTCGAACCACAGATGATGTACCAATTTATACAAAAAGTTACCGATATCCGTTCATACACAAACAGGAAGTTCAAGATCAAATCTATAAAATGTTGGAACAAAATATTATACGACCCTCACAGTCTGCGTGGAGCTCCCCCATCTTGGTAGTTCCCAAGAAAGCTGACGCCAGCGGGAAAACTAAATGGCGTTTGGTCATAGACTTTAGGAAAGTAAATGAGAAAACCATTGATGACCGTTACCCTATACCCAACATTTCGGACGTACTTGACAAGTTAGGTAACTGCCATTATTTCACCACATTGGACCTTGCGAGTGGCTTCTTTCAAGTCGAGATGAACCCAGACGACATTCATAAAACCGCGTTTACTGTCGAGCATGGGCACTTCGAATTTCTTCGCATGCCGATGGGTTTAAAGAACTCTCCTTCAACCTTACAACGGGTGATGGACAATGTCTTACGGGACCTCCAGAATGTTGTGTGTTTAGTGTACCTTGATGATATCATCGTTTTCTCAGTATCCCTTCAGGAACATATGATAAATCTGGAAAAGGTATTTCAGAGACTCAGGGAATCCAATTTTAAAATCCAAATGGATAAATCCGAATTTTTAAAATTAGAGACTGCGTATTTGGGACACATTATAAGTAAAGACGGTATAAAACCTAACCCGGATAAAATCATTGCCATTCAGAAATTTCCATTGCCGAAAACCTCAACAGAAATTAAACGTTTCCTAGGTTTGTTAGGGTATTACAGGAAATTCATTCCTGACTTCGCCCGAATAACAAAACCTATGACGCAATGTCTGAAGAAAAATTCAAAAATTGCTATATCCGATCCAAATTATATTAGTTGTTTTGAGAAGTGCAAAACTCTTTTAATCAATGATCCAATTTTGCAATACCCAGACTTTACTAAAGACTTCATACTAACTACTGACGCTTCTAATCTCGCCATTGGTGCCGTTCTCTCACAAGGTCAGATAGGTAGCGATAAACCTGTAGCATTTGCCTCACGCACATTAAATACCAGCGAAATTAACTACAGTACAATTGAAAAGGAACTGTTAGCCATCGTATGGGCAACCAAATATTTCCGCCCCTACTTATTTGGCAGGAAATTCAAAATTGTCACGGACCACAGGCCCCTACAATGGGTCATGAATCTAAAGGAACCCAATTCACGCCTTACCCGCTGGAGATTAAAGTTAAGCGAGTATAATTTCACTACAGTATATAAACCGGGTAAATTGAACACTAACGCAGACGCCCTTTCCCGCATTGAAATCAATAATGAAGATGCAAATTCCATAGCAGTTAATACATCTGAAAAACCACCTTCAATGACAGGCTCTACAACGGCAACAGCTCACACTAGTGCTGAAAATCCCATATTAGAAGTACCAATATCTGATGAACCCTTAAATAAATTTCACCGCCAGATATCTTTCACAGTCGTAGGAGACATCAAAAAACGCCCAACCGCATCTAAACCGTTTGAAACCCACACTAAAACTACAATACAACTATCAGAGTCTAATCTTGAAGAGGATGTAATTAACGCTATAAAGGAATACGTGAATCCCAAAGTAAAAACAGGAATTCTTATCCACCCTCCTCTAGCAATGTATAAAATAATTCCGATAATCCAAGATAAGTTTAAAAGTTCCGCCTTGAATATGGTCCTAACGAAAAAAGAAGTAGAGAACGTTAAGGATTACTTAAGACAACAGGAAATCATTCGAAATTACCATGAAGGAAAAACCAATCATCGTGGTATAACTGAATGTTTCCTTGCTTTATCACACCGTTACTATTGGCCTAAAATGAAAGAAAGTGTATCGAAATACATTAATGAATGTAGTATTTGCGGACAAGCAAAATACGACCGAAACCCGATAAGACAAAAGTTTTCCATAGTCCCACCTTCAACTAAACCCTTTGAAACTGTACATCTGGATCTTTTCACAGCTCAAAATGAGAAATTTCTTACCTTAGTTGACGCCTTCTCGAAATATGCGCAGGCATATCATCTCAGAGATGGTACAGCGTTAAGCGTCGTTCAAGCTCTTCTAACGTTTTGCACCCACCATGGCGTTCCCTATACTATAATAACAGACCAAGGACCCGAATTCACTAATGCACTATTCTCAGAATTTACTCGTCTTCATAAAATACAACATCACAAGATACTCGCACACACCCCTAACGATAACGGTATAGTCGAACGTTTCCACTCTACCATTCTCGAACATCTTAGAATCCTGAAATTAGAAAAACATAATGAACCTGCCATAAATCTTATGCCTTACGCAATTCTAGGCTATAATAGCTCCATACACAGCTTCACTAAATGTAGACCTATAGACTTAATCACAGGACATTTTGATCCTCGTGATTCCTTAGACTTAAACTTATCCGAGCACTTATTACAACAATATCTACAGGATCATAAAAAACGACTAACTCAAGTCTATGAAATAATAAATGAAACTTCCCTTCATCATAGGACTGAACTAACTGAAAATAGGAATAAAGATCGCGAGCCCGAGAAAGAATATAGCCCGGACCAACAAGTATTTGTCCGTAACCCTCTTGCTAACAGACAAAAACTAACTTCGCGTTTTACGCAAGACATAGTATTAGCCGATCTCCCCATTCACATCTACACTAGAAAGAAACGTGGTCCTGTCGCAAAGTCTCGTCTGAAACGAAGCCCTAAACATCCTACGTTGTTACAGGATGCTACTGCTGCTACTACTCCGAATGACGCAAGGACAAGAAGTAATGATTGATCCCTTGGGAAATGGCCCTGGTATACTTCCGTTTAACTTAGGAACGACGCGTATCATTTCCCATTACCATTCCTTCCTTAATTACGTTAATCTCGATAGCATACAATCTCAAATAGACATAGTCAACAAACAATTGTCCGACATTAGACCTAAACTAAATAATAAAACGTCCCTATTATTTGAACCACATATGAATTACTTAACATCTAAGTTAACTAAAATATTTACACAACTAGAATCATTTAAACATACTCGTCATAAAAGGGGACTTATCGATGGACTCGGTTCCGTTATTAAGAGCATATCCGGTAATTTAGATCAGACGGATGCAGTCAAGTATAATAATGCCATAAAAATCCTTCAGGAAAACGAACACAAGATGGAGTTTCAAATTAATCAGCACGTCAGTCTATCGCAAGCTTGGGTTCTACGTAATGCCAACTTACTAACTAACATAACTAAAAATCAGGAAAAGATAGGAAATGTCTTAAATCGTATAATCAATAGTACAGCTGACTTCGATTTTATTCACTACGCCCATATGGCTCAGCATTTAATTATTCTAAGTGATTACATAGACAACTTATTCGAGGAACTCCATAGACTAGAGTATACTCTAGCGTTTATACGTGCATTAAGCACACCGCATACGGTAGTTAGTTTAAAGGAGATTAGATATATGTTAGATAAACTAAGGATTTTATATTCCAATCATGAAATCCTTAACATAGAATTAAGAAACTATTATGATATAATTAAGTTAGGATACTTTTACGTAGGTGATCAGATAGTTTTAGTCTTTAAGGTACCGATTGCCTTTCCTTCAATCTATAACCTCTATAAACTGTCCCTTGTCCCTAACAAGTATAACAAAATCCTTTTACCTACCTCTCCTTTTATCGCGATTTCTGGACAAGATTCCAGGTACATGGAGGCTGAATGCCCGAAGGTAGATTCCCTGTACCTCTGCGAGGAAAAATTAAAATACAATACTCAAGATGACTCAGATTGTATCCAGCATCTTATCACCAAGCAAGAACTTCTATCAACTTGCAAACTATCATCAGTCGCCTTGAAGAAAGAAGCTGTAGAAACACTCGACGAGAAACATTACACTATGAGCTTTCCACGTCCGACTAAAGTAAAGATATCATGCAAACAGGAAACATACAAAACCCTTGAAGGAAGTTATTTAGCTATCATTCCATACAACTGCTACATTAAGACGCCCGAATTTACTATAGCGAACTCCAATAATCACATCAAGGGATTTGCTTTAGAAATTATGCAATTGCCTACATATTCCGAAGTTTTAGAAGTACCAAATGAGACACCAATCATCTTAAACTCTGCTGACCTAGGAAGCCTGCACTCTGTAAACACGAAGATCATGCTACAAACTCCAGTCAAACTGGAAGAAACAATTGATACAAGTCTCTACCATACCACGATTCCAATCTACTTACTGTTATCCGGTGCAACTGCACTAATCTTTGCACTGATGTACCGACGACACCGAGCGAAACGTCTTCATAAAAATCAACCAAAAGAAACGGATGATTCAGGAAATTATGCTGAAATCCAAGAACAAAATAAAGTCCGTCCTAGCAAGATAAGGATTGATCACAGCAACATTTCATCATCTCTTTCGCCCAAGATTTCGAAATAATTGCTTATCTTCGAGGGGAGGTGTTACATATTCGCATAGCACCTAAACCGCTGACAAGCGTTCACCCAGTTTCCCCAAATTGCATCAGCCGCGCACACGAGGCGCCGACGCAGCACAACGTGATGCAGCCCGGCACCGGACATCGCGGCCTCCGTGAACTCGTCACTTTTAACACAGAATCGGTTAACTGTCGACCATTGTAGTATTTAGTAAATTGTAATTTCTTATATTAAATAAATTGTATTAATTAAATCTTGCATTTTTTTCGATCCTCCGGCTACAGCCTTCGTAATTCGCCCCCCTATAGTGCTTACGTAATACTTGAACGGCCCCAAAGATTTTCATAACAACTGTCTTTGAAAACTACGCTGTAATACGTCACAAACTACGCTGACATACGTCTCAAAATTTAGCGTGTTTTTAGTTTTTTTTAACTATTAATTATTTTTTCTAAAATTAAAGTAGCCTAAGTTACTCCTTGTTACATCAGCTATCTGCCAGTGAAAGTTCCGTCCAAATCGGTCCAGCCATTTCAGAGATTAGCCGGAACGAACAGACAGACAGACAGACAGACAGACAAAAATTGTAAAAAATGTTGTTTTGGTATATGTATCGTGCATACATCCATATACACTTAGTAAAAAGTGGTTATCTTAATATTAAAAACAGACACTCCAATTTTATTTATTTGTATAGATAATGACAATTAAAAATAAATTAAAATAAACTTAACGTTTATGTATTTGAAGAAAACAAAAACGCCGCAAATTCCTAGACTAATATTTTTTGTCGGAAAAGCAAAGGCATCAAGCTCATACGGCATCGTCGGTTTTCGTAATTTTATTTAATAATCATAACTGCATAAAAAATGCGTATTCCTTTTTCAAAAAGATGTATAATGCTTTATATACAAACTCAATGGTGTAAACACAGATGCAGTTCAGTATAAATTTCGGTAAGTATTCCTTTAAATCACATTCTTCCCCTAGAGGATGAATGAAATTCAGTACAATTTTCTTTCCCTGTTTTTAACAGATTAAAGATGACTATTGTTATGTTCGCTTTTTGTGGCATAGAATGTCACTTTTTTGAGCAAGTGCAGTGGTACGAAAAAGAAATTTAATGATTAACCGAACAAATTCGAATGACTGTATAAAAGCGACCGCGCAGTACATTGTGCCAACCTTCTTAAATTTGTAGTTTTATAATGAAATTTTGAGGGGTACAGGTGCGTACAAATGGTTTAAATTACGATTTACTTATAAAAGTAAGTAAATAGTTATTTAAACCATTTGTATATATAAAAATATAAATATATAACGTAGAGAGTTATCAGAGAGTAGGGACTTTATTGACGAGTTTAGTACAAACATAATGTTAATAAGATTTGATTGTAGGTTTGAACATAACTCCATACTTACCAATATTATGGTTCTCATGGCCTTATAAGGTCACATATACTATTATGTTTGATAAATATGACAGCACTTTTACCACTTACCGTTGTTTTTACTTTTTAATTTAGTTTGGTTTTTTAGTTATGTTCTAACATTTTTGTGAAAGCTAAAGTTCAATATAATATGGCTTTTACATACTGTGCTCGTGTACCTTACGTGTGAGACTGTTTCAAAAAACGAAATTTTGTACTGTGAAATTAAAGAAGGTTGGCATAATGTACTGCGCGGTCGCTTTTATACAGTCATTCGAATTTGTTCGGTTAATCGTGAAATTTCTTTTCCTATGGTTTTCTTCTTATATCTGCGTAGTTACAAGGATTTTTCAGCTGAAACTTTAAGGATAAGCAATTGAATAAAGGTACTAATTATTTGTCTAATCATAATTACCGTCACTTAATAATAACTCATGTATTGGAGTGTTACATTTTAGCGTAGCCAGATTTTAATTGAAATGGAATAGCACTCTGAGGAGTTGGAATAGAAACATCTAATTTCGCAAGACGCTTTGAGTTCATAAAAGGTACAAACCACCATACTTGGTAAGTTTCTAGGATTTCTCATTGAAGCGCAAGGATCGATTTTAGGGTTTTTGAAAAATAATTTATTATGTTCCTATGGTGTCGATGATAGAAAAAATAAAATTGCACAGCATAAGCAAAAATTAAGACCCACCGTAGTTAAACAAATCGTAGTTGTATGTCACGCCGTTTCAGAGGTACAGCAATTCGCTAAACGTTACTCCAGTGGCATCTTGAATAACTCTGAAACCTCAGCACAATTAGGCACAAATTTGATCTATCTAAGTAGCTAGTTAGTACTCAGCTACGACCACCGGTTAAAAAACATGCCGCTGGGGTAACGTTACTCCAGCGGAATCTGTTTTTCGTGAATATCTTTGGATCGGCTGGACGCACAAAATCTAAATTTCGGGCACATTTACACGAGATGGGGTACTAATTATCTGTCAAGCCGAAATCCTGAAAAGCGACAACATTCCGCTGGAGTAACGCACACGCTTTTCATTATCATCGTTAGAGTGCTAATTTTCTTGCTTAATTTTTTTGCTTTTATTCCCCTGCGCAATTTGGTTTTAGAGCGAAATTATCGACTGCCGATGCGGTGCATAGCCTGACTGATTATATTTCACTAGAACTTGGCAAAGGACACCAGACCCTGGGAGTCTTCCTCGATGTAGCCAAGGCATTCGACACGGTATCTGTTTCTCTTCTTCTGAACAAATTAGAAACCATAGGAATAAGAGGAACGCCGCTGAAACTTTTTACTGACTATTTAGACGGCCGGTACCAATGTGTTAAAATAGATAATATTATGAGTAATGAACAGAAAAATACTAGTTTCGGTGTACCCCAGGGGAGTATTCTGGGCCCCACACTATTCCTAATTTATATGAATGAATTGTGTAATCTAAATATTAAACACGGTAAAATAATATCATATGCCGACGACACGGCGTTAATATTTACCGCAAAAAGCAGAAGCGAACTGTTCGAAGTCGCTCAATTAGGATTAAATTCTGTGACTAACTGGCTTCAAAGCAATTTATTAACATTAAATGCCGACAAGACAAAATATATTCACTTCTCCATGCGCAAACCTCAACCTAACATTATTAACCCTCATCTATATGCCCATAAATGCGGAAACTGTGCAGTTAGTACGTGTAATTGTCCTTCTATTATCAAAACGAGCAACATTAAATACCTGGGGGTTATAATGGACGAAACACTCTCTTTTAAAATACATATTGAAAGCCTTAGTAAAAGAGTGCGTAAACTTATATATGTATTTAAGAAATTACGAACATTAGCAGACAAAAAATTAATCACACAAGTTTATTTGGCCCTATGTCAATCTATTATTCAATACTGTATCACTTCTTGGGGCGGTGCACCAAAAACGAATTTGCTTCCTCTTGAAAGAGCTCAAAGAGCAATTTTGAAGGTAGCAAACTTCCATCCCTTCTTTTTTCCCACAGATCTACTTTATAAAACTTGCAACGTGCTGACTGTTCGGCAGCTTTTCATTATGCAGTTAGTATTAAAACAGAACACCATGCTTACCTACACTGCTGACAATACTAACAAGAGACGGAATGATATAGTATGTATAACAAATGAGACCTCAAAACATGTCTTTGTAGAAAGATTCTATACATTTTTAGGCCCATTTCTGTACAATAGATTAAATAGAAAACTAAATATCTATAAATTAAACTACTTTAGCTGTAAAAAAAATATACTTCAATATTTACTAACCATAGATTATGCACAGACAGAAGATTTACTAGTTGTCTGCAAATAAAACCGCTAACTCGCTATTTTACTTTTGTTACCTAAGTTTTAATTTTAGTTATTACTACACCTTGTTAATTTGTTACATTATAAGAATTTTTGCATTTGTAGCCTGAAACACAGGTTCTACCTAGTTCAGGCAAATTAGCAAATCTGCTCTATTTTAATTGTTTAACGTATTTATTGTAAATGTGACCCTTTTTTTATTAATAAACAATTTATTTATTAATTTATTAATTATATTTGGCTAAAATGGCTGTGCCACATCCGCACAAACGAAAATTGTTCCGTATTTTGCTAAGGAAACCTATAAATGATGCCCAGCGCCTGAGCATAGGTGTCCCTTATTGTGCATCATCATTTCAGTCGTAAGACATCCACTGCTGGACATAGACTTCCTCCTTGGAGGACATGCTACCATAAGGGTTCATACGCACTATGCGGGTAGCCGTGCGGCTGACCGCAGGATGCGGTTGAAGAACCGTTGCGATTTGCGGTTAAATCGAGCCATTTCAAAGAAGGACGCGGAAGAAGTTGCTGCTATTTACTACATTTACACACGTTACGTAAAGAAGAAAAAACTAAGAAAGAAAAACTGGGTGCATCCTTATTTGCAAACACGAGATGAAACCAAGCATTTTGTAATTTTTTTCGAAGAACACACACATTCACTCCATGGCGGCCAGCCGCAGACTCAAATTTATGTTTTTTTTCTATTTTTGTGTGAAAATCTTAATAGAGGCAGGTTTAGGATAAGTTGCCTGATCCTTTTATTCTCTACGATGGAGAAAGCAATGAACAGCGAAACTGAAGTGGGGGCAATGACTTCCCAGTCACCGCCGGTGGCGACTGGGAATTTTTATTCCCATTTGCCTCCGGTGGCAATCCCCGCGGGGGCGACTGGGAATATTCGCGCAGACTGAACCGCACAGTGCGTATAGCAACTGTCCGGCTAGCCGTCACTCGGGCCGCAGCTCTCCGAGCGACCGGAGAGGCCTGCGGGTAGCCGCATCGCAGTGCGCATAGAAATGAATACTACGTACATAATTGTGCTTGCGGGCAGCCTTACGGCTAGCCGCATTGCGGCTACCCACATAGTGCGTATGATCCCTTAATTCATAACTATCAAGGGTAGATCGTCGCTCCACCTAGCCTGAGCAGAGGCTTTTCTTTTTTTTCTGCTTTCTATATCAGTTCAATGCTAGAACAGAGATTTGCATAGGATTTCTGACCGTCTAAGAGCAACAACTCTAAGCAAACACCTGAAAACTACTTCCACTAATTACAATAAGTAGAAGTGTTTTCGGTTGCCCTACTAGTAATATTTTTTAATATTTATTTAGGTACATAATGGTTTTGTAGTACTTAAGGGACATAAAAAGTAAGCATTATTAGTAAGGTACATGGTACAAAGAATTCTTGGGTGAATCGCTACTTTCCTAGCTAGATCACCTAGGAGAGATAGTTTCCACTTCCAATTTGGGTATCACCAAAGAGATTTAAGACAAATACCTAAATAATTTAATGTCTTTGGGTATCACAATAATCAAGTTAATAGGTAAGCTTTAGAGCTTTTAATGTGTAATGAACAAAACACAAAAGGTAAAATCTTCAAATGTAAATGACTAAACGTCAAAACTAGAATGTTTTTTTTTTTTTAATCCAATAAGGAGTGTTGGTGTGGTCAGTCGAGTGAATGTGTGTATCTGTGTGTAGGGGTGGGTGAGTAAGGGTGAATGTACGTGTGCATTAACACACATCCATTAAAAAAATAGGAAATAGGGTAACTTTCATGTAACTGTCAAGTCTCGTCGTACGTTATATTCAGGAGGAATGCACTGAGTGTGACATTGCATATGCTGTGTGGTAAATCTATACTAATATTATAAAGCTGAAGAGTTTGTTTGTGTGGTTGAACGCGGTAATCTCAGGAACCACTGGTCCGAATTGAAAAAAAAAAAAAATGGCATGTGTGTAATTCACACGTGGTAGAAGTGAAACCTTCAAAATTTTTGGCTTCAAGATAATGATACGAAAGTAAAATTACGGGAATAGGATAATTGTAGGTTTTAGTAATGATTATAGTGATACAAAGTTTGATAATTATTTTACATTTTATTATTCGTATATCGATCATCATCGATTTATAGCGACAATATTCTGCATTCGTTTTCGGCATATTTGAAGAATTTTATTATAAAAAGATTAAAAAAAACTACAAAATTATATTACGTACACATATACAAAACACCACGGTTGTTGTGATGCCTTTACTCAAGCTTTGTACTACGAATTCGTGCGCGCACAAACGCCTCTCATCTGTCAAAAATGATGCAGTACCTATCTTGATCGCAAAAATAACTCGATCTGTCAGTCGCGATGGTTCATCGATTAGCGGCGAACTTTCATTTTTATAGAATTTAGCATTAATAATCTACATTTATGATGGTTATGCATGGACGAGTGAGTACGCAATAGACGGACAATGCAATATAATCGCTTATCTCAGCCCTGGAACGCACCAACGAAGGTTGACAGTTTGACATAAACATTTGGATGAGCGTGGTGATCCGTACGATTATAATTAAGTTTTAAATGCAAAGTTGTGTGTGTGAAGTGTTTTAGTCGAAACGTAAGATGGACAGGTAAGTAAAATACAGTTTTTATTGCCAGGATTGTGTTTTTGACAAAGATTTGCACGTAAATAGTTAGTTCAACAAACATCGTCATCCATTTTTCCGCGGCCGGCACCGGATTTCGCAGTATTACGACTAATAATTCTACTACTGATAGCAAACTATTGACGTTATTATTGTTATTATGCATTTATAAGATATTTGCGTAACATTGTAATGAAAAATACGCAACCTAAAAAGATGAAGGAACTCGATTGTTGACCCGGGAATTTTAGGTCACGTGACACTAAAATCACCATTGTGTTTTGTACGGATGATGAAATGTGTGGAATGTGGATTTGACTTCCGTACATTTTAATGCTAAAATTTTTGGATGATTTGTTTTCAACCGACTTAAAAAAAGAGGAATAGACACCTATGTAGGTATGTAATGTTACTGTTAATGCAACTGAAATTTTGTATTTTTCCAGCTCGCATGCTAGAGGACGCGGGGTGGTGGAAGGGCACCACCACCACACTTGACACTTGTACCTAAAAATTTTGTTATCCGTAAGAGGATTACAAAATTTTCCGAAATACCGAAAAATCTCTACCTTGAAACAGATTTTTAAGCATCTCGTAATGAAAAAATCCTTTGCTAGTGCTTTTTTTTGCATCAAATTATTCGTGAATAGTTACTTTACTCATTGATAAGTCTTTTTTCTATCAAAGACAAGAATGTTTTCAAGAAATACTATTTTTTGTAATTTGCACAGAACTATTTTCTTATCACTTAAGTTTAACCTACAGTGGTGAAAAAAAATAAGTAAGATTTTGCTGAACATATATTGTGTTGTATTGATAGGTAGTGACCCAAGCTATCACCCCCTGCAGTATGTCGTGCTATTTACTGGACACCCTGTATAGGTACGATAATAGACTTGAAATAATAATAATATGTACAAGTACATACAACATTTTTGATTAAATTCTAATATGTACAGGTATATAAAACGTTTTTAATGTGTTTTAATTTTTTGAAGTTCAGATGTGACAATATTTGCCGTATCCATATTTCTTTCGTCCATGGTCATGACGTCATGTATTTCCTATCTCATTTTCTCCCACGTTGAATCTTATAAAGTTATGTCTGTCTCTTTTTACTGTCACTTTTTCGCTTCATTGAGTTTCAAATCACAACCAACGGCGCTAAAGAAGTTTTCACTTCAAAAATCTATTTGTGTTGGGTAGCCTATTTAATGAGGAAGGCTATAGGCTATATACAATCACGCTAAGATCAAAAGGAGCGGAGCAACAACGAAAAATGGACGAAAACTGGCAGGCAATTCGATGCGACGACGGGAAGGGTCACGGGAGCAAAAATTTGATGCGTACGAAGTCGCGGGCAGAAGCTAGTTATAGATATATAAGGACGCATTCATTTTATTGTACAAGTAAGGGCCAAGATAGTAGAAAAATCTCTTAGTGTATTTAAACTTAGTTTGTGGAACAATAGGGGGATCTGTTGTACCTTGGACAGAGTTGTATCTAGAACAATCTTAAACTCTCTTTTTTAAACTCCCGTGGTTTTATGAACATTTGTGTACCTATGGTATTTGAAACGTCATTTGTCTAACTTAACGTGAGTTTGTTGTGGTTTGCCGGCGCGCCGCGCCGTGTGAGTGCAGTTAAAAAGGGTTATTTGTTTTTATACATACACAAAGTAGGTTTTTAAGGATTTACGTCTCGCCGATTTACTTAAAGTTATGCATGTTTGTGAACACTGTTTTATTTAAAATCTAATCTTAGTTTATCTAGGTACTGGACAGCATAAGTGTCAAATCCTAACCTCGATCGCAAGTGGGTTTAAACAGCTTATAATGTAAAGTTGTCGCAATGTTGTACCTTAGCCACCCCACTTACGATGTACATACCTTGGTCCCTAGGCCGAAAATAGGACAACAATTATTTACACATCTTTTATGGGTATAATTGTAGTGCACTAAAAAAAAAGTAGAAGAAAGTTGCAAGTTAAAATTACATGATTGTATGCCAAAAAATTGTCAACAATAATTAGCACAAAATAGATGGGTGAAGCTTTTTAATGCTAATATATTATTTGAGATTATACATATAGTTATTACTTATATTATTTCAACAGAAAATAAATAAATTATAGCTACTTAAAGTTCTTATCTTGATTTGAACCTGCTATGTCCAAGGTCAAGGCCCATTTCTTCCCGTGGGTGTCGTAAAAGGCGACTAAGGGACTTACTAGAGAATGGGCAGCAGCGTTCTCTATGCATTTTAGCACCATACTGCGATCGCCAACCCGCCTGCCAAGCGTGGCGATTATGGCAAAGCCCCCCAAATTGGGGGAGGCCTAAGTCCAGTAGTGGACGTCTTACGGCTGAAATGATGATGTCCAAGGTACAACACACGGTTTCCTCTTTTTTTTCAAGTGGCTGGTGGTCCCAGATTTTTCAGAATATACATAGTTTTATGAATGAATTATGTAGTTTATTAAAGATCTTTACTTACATGCACACTGGACAGGGGCAACTTACACCATTAATTTTAAAAAAAACAAAATTCAAAAAACTGGCCTAGGTACAATAGGTTAGGTTCCCCTACAAATAATATCTTTCCGTCGTTTGGTATTAGTACTAAAAGGAGTTTTTTGGTATTGCAGAAGAACGATTTGTAGAATGAAATGTTGCTTTACGTTGAGGACACGAAATGTTGCAATTTTTAGTATAGCTCTGTGGGACACTTCCAAAGGTTTAAGAACTGTTTTTGTCGCCCCACCCTAGCAGCTAATACTATAAAAAATAATAGATTGGCGTACAATAAGGCGTAATATACATTGCGAATAATAGACGACGACGATACTAAAAAGGTTGGTGTAATCAAGTTTTAAAACCGAAAAGCTAGACATACCAGTCAGTTTAGCCGGACATTTTTAATTTTTTAGCAGACTTCTTCATTTCATTAAAACATACATATAAATTATATTTTTAAATATTGGAATAAAAAACATTTGAAAATATAAAAAAATAGTAGCCCACCAAAAAAAATAATTTTTGTTTAGTCCTGTCAAATTAATCAGCGCCTGTCACTACTCCATACAAGTTTAGACGTGATTAAAAACTTGCTTACTAAAATTACGACGACAATGTCCTCGATTTCACCAATATTTTCACAAAAGGCTGGTCGTCATGGCTAACGAACTTCACGAACGTTTAGCAGCACTTGAAGCTGAAACCTTAGCTCTACGCACCCAACAAGAGCAGTCGAAGCCTCATTGCACCACTGTTGCGGCAGTTGCTGTCAAACTGCCACCCTTGTGGACTGATAGGATCGCGGTATGGTTTGCTCAAGCTGAAGCACAATTTCTCCTGGCTGGTATTTCAGCAGATGCTACGAAATTTAGCCATATTCTTAGCCAAATCGACCACAAAACAGCCGGTGAAATCGAGGACATTGTCGTCAACCCACCTGCTGAAAACAAGTATCTAAAATTGAAGCAGACGTTACTCGAACGCTTTTCAATTTCCAAAGAGCAGCGAGTTAAACGAGTCCTTAGCGACGAAGAACTTGGTGACAGAAAACTTTCACAGTTCCTCCGTTACCTACGGCCACTCGCAGGAAATACGCTGACTGACGACAACATCTTGCGTCAGTTATGGCTTCGCCGCTTGCCTCAGCATGTGCAAGGCATCCTTGCAGCCCAGGCTGATCTTAACCTTGACAGTTTAGCCAATATCGCCGACAAAGTTGTCGAAGTTTAGCCAGGACCGCCAAATATGTTTGCAACAGCAGTCACACCTTCGTCCGTCCAAATGGCAGAACAAATTGAAGACCTGAGTCGGAAAATTGAATCGTTAACATCCGAGCGATCGCGATCTCGTAGTAACTCCAAATCACGTCAGGGTCACCACTTTGGGGACATAGGTGAAAGGATTCTACCTGTGTCCTCTTACGAGTATTATAGGTGAGGTTGTGGAAGCCGGAAGTAAAAATCTTGCTTGTAGGTAATAATATTATAATTATCACACACGTAGTATAGTGTAACGTTGTATGAATATCCACATATTCAATTAATTCATAATCAACGTTAATTCTTAACTTATAAAAATATTAGCGTATGGAATGCGAGGAATCCCTACACATTCCTCCGTGGGTAAGCTGACGACGTGATGTTTTTTTCGACGTCATAAAATGGTGCCATTTGTGGGTATCAGCGAACAGTTTTTAATCGTGCAGTGACGAAAAGTCACGTTTATGCGGGTAGTCTGCATCAATACACCAGTTTTTGGTGTTGTAAAAACTTGCAAACGACGACGTGATGTTTTAGTTCCACCGACAACGAAGTTAAGCGGAGTAAAGCGCGCACGAGTATAAATAGGCTCGCACTGGAGACCATACATTCATTTGATTGCCAAAACTTACTCTGGTAACACGTTCGCAAAATAGTTTCTTTCTGTATTAGACTCTTGCGACATTTTCCCGTATCCAGACTTTTATTTTTATTAAGTTTGCATTGATTTAAGATTTAATAATCAAATATATATTTCACAAGTGTAGTGTTTATCCCCGTGAAGGGTAAGTTTGCCAAACCAAAATTATTATAACTGCTAGCTCATGTATTGTTTTCTTTACTTAATAGGCACCTACAGACATAATTTATTTTGTGTTCAGATTTTTATTGTCTGTTGGTTTTATTCTTTTTTTTAAGCCTCGAGTGTGTCATACGCTCGCAGTGCCAATCGATGTTTTTAGGTGAGGATTCTTCTCGCTAATTTAACTATGTGTACTTACCATGTAAACTCCGCTCTGATGAGGACCAATACACACAAACGCCTTAGCGCTTTACGTCCTAGGCTTTCGCTTACGCGGTGAGGTCATCATCAGAGAGGGGTTACAGAGGACAATTATTTACCGCTGGACGTTGATTCCAGGGAACAAGATTGGGATTAATATTCCACTCCTCGACGTTCGTTGAGTTCGGCTGACTCACCCTACCGAACGTTCGAGACCTGCGCACACACTATCAAGCGGCACCCACCTGACCTGTTGGCGCCTTACCATCTCGTCCCTGCGGCCACCTTCACCTCGTGGTCAACTCCTCGGCGTCGCGTCACTCCAGCTACGCGATAAGCCAGGGCAGTACCTAGTGCGCCTACTTCTACAGAACAATTAAGTAACAAGTGACGGCCTTGTAGTCCACGATCCCATAATAAATTTATTTTTTTTGTAAACGTTGGTGAGTTTTTTTATTTTAATTACTCCCACCCGTTTCAATAGTTTAGAATTACATACACTATTTGACACAGTTATATAAGTAATTAAACTAATAAGGACCGAATAAACTAATGACTTTGAATCTAGTCCGCGTCGCGTTACGGTTGAAGCAAGAGAGCGACGCTATGAGTAGCGTCCCGGGTCGTGGCTTGGTGTTGCCACTTAACAGCTAACAACCTTACAAAAACTTATACAACTAAACATAGTATTATATCAACTAAATATAGTCTTTATTGACCTTGCCAAGGCTTTTGATACCGTTTCGAGACCAATACTGATTAAGAAGATGGAACGTTTGGGTATCAGGGGCATTGCTTTGGAATGGTTTACCTCCTATCTTTCTGAACGTAAACAGAAGGTTTGTCTGGGACATTTCCAGAGTAACTCTGCGAGCGTAGGATATGGGGTGCCCCAAGGTAGTGTACTTGGCCCCACCTTGTTTCTCTTATACGTTAATGGTCTCTGCTCACTCAATTTGGCCAACGCGCAAATATTTGCTTACGCAGACGACACAGCATTAATTTTCCATGGCGACTCATGGAAAGAAACCTATGACACTGCAGAGGCCGGAATGAAGACGGTGATCAGCTGGCTGCAACATAATTTACTTACCCTTAATATTAAAAAAACGAAGGTGGTGAACTTCTCAGTAAGCAAAAAAACAAGTGCTCCTAATCAACACGTACTCAAATCCCACCAATGCAGCTATAGTCTAAGAGATAGCTGCAGCTGCCCTGTCTTTGAACAAGTTGAGAGTATCAAGTACCTCGGTGTCAGCATAGACAAACACCTGACATGGACAAAGCAAATACAATCGGTTGCTTCGCGCGTAAGGAAGCTTTTGTACATATTTAAAAGACTTCGTTCTATAGCTGACAAGGATACTCTCAAGATGACCTACCTGGCTTTATGTCAATCTGTGCTTGGGTATTGTATAGTATCTTGGGGTTTCGCTGGCAAAAGTTATCTCATTGTGGCTGAACGTGCACAAAGAGCCATTCTAAAGGTCTCTCATGGATTAGGAATTCGATACCCCACTGACATGTTGTATCGTGAAACGAGAGTGCTTACTGTGCGCCAACTTTATATTTTGTCAGTGCTACTTAAATTTCATAAAACTGCAGTAGCCACAGTCGTAACGGATCACCGCACACGTAGAAAGCCCAAATGGGACAGAGTCTTCTGCAAACTAAAATTCGGTAATAAGGCCTTCTCATTTATTGGACCATACCTGTATGAAAAGGTTAACAAAAAGCTCAACATCTACTCCTTGACGAAGTTTGGGTGCAAAAAACAGGTTCAAGAGTGGCTGCTCGGGCTTGACTATACTGAAACGGAACACCTTATATCTCTCAACTCTTAAAGTATTCATCTTCACATACACTTGCTCATCTCTTCCTAACAGTCACATCATACATACAGTTATCACATACGTACACTTATCACATACACACGCTTATCACATACACTCACTCTCCACATACACAAACTCTTCACATACACACACTCTTCACATACACACACTCTTCACATACACACACTACTCACATACACACACTCTTCACACACACACTTTGCATATCCACACTAACACTCATCACATGCATATATCATTTTGGTTACCTTTTAGTCTATAGTTTTAGTGAAATTTACTAAACTGTTGCTATTGTTTAACAAAATCCATATTATATGTCGAAAGAGACTGGATCCTGCGACACAGGGTATCCTAGTGCGGGATCCAGTGTCACATCTAAATACTGTGAAACGTTTGTGAACCAATAAATATTATTATTATTATTATTATAGTACAGGCGACGCCACGTAATGTAAGGTGCATTCACAGATGCACAATACGTGACGCCACAACGTCAATTTAAGTCAAGCGCTGATTAATTTGACAGAACTAAACTAAAATTTATCTTTTGTCCTTTCCTTAATGAAATAGAAAGAAAAAGATGCACTGAACTTAAATTTAGTTTAGTTTGTAAATAAGGGAATCGGCACCATTATTAATCATTTAAATTTATTTATATGTAAATTTTTACAAATAGATTTTTTTATATAAAAATATTTAGTATAATGTATTAAATATTTAATATTATGTATTAAATTTTTAATATTAATTGCAA
Organism: Aporophyla nigra; assembly: GCA_947507805.1. Classification (NCBI taxonomy): domain Eukaryota; kingdom Metazoa; phylum Arthropoda; class Insecta; order Lepidoptera; family Noctuidae; genus Aporophyla; species Aporophyla nigra. The sequence continues at coordinate 9,409,006 of OX382305.1, forward strand.
TCATTGCAATAGTTAGCGGAAATGACAAAACCCATTTGCAAATTGAAAACAAATTGAAACAAAATGTTTATTTACCTTAAAATGTTCTGAAATGACAATGAATCATCTTCCTTTTAAATTATCATTCATTAAAAGAAAAATTAAACAAAACAAGAATGATCTAAATAAACTTTAAAATCATTGTAACATATAATATAGTCTGGCCGCTAACGCTATGTCCTACGTAGGCGGTTCAAAGCGAACGCGATTATGAAGCGGTGACACGCGAATTCAACGCGATGCGGTGCGACGCGGCGGCTATGTCCTACGTGCACGCGAATCGTCTCGCACAGCCGCCACTGACGCCGACGTTCAGTGGGCACTGTGGATTTGTCATGGACGGATGGAAACAAATATTATTGGAAAATTCATATGTTAAATATCAAATACTCAAGAAGTATGAACGGCGAAGAAGTGAGACTAATATTGTATACTTAGGTCCCAGTTAATTTGGCCCAATCCTCCCATTCGCGGTATGATTATAACCGGTTGTGATATTTTTTATTCCTTTTATCCTATAATATAGGACGTTCTTGGATAGCATTAATTAAAATTTCTATAAATCCGAAATTATAACCAAAAAAAAAATACGACGGCACCGCATCCAGTTCGCGCGGAAATATCAAGCCAACTGATCGCGTTCGCTTCGTTTCACGCCGCTCCGCACCGCACGCATGTGCGTAGGACACTTCAATAGGTTTCGACTGTTTGTTGTTTTCGCGCCGCGCCGCGCCGCTTCGCGTTCGCGTCTAGATCGCTCACGCAGGACGTCGCGTAAGAGAATGCGTTCGTGACACCTGTCAGTGCAACAATTCTAGTAACTCATAAAGATCAAATTCGCTAAACACGTATTCGTTTATTTGAAACTGACATGTATCATAAACGCATTCTCTCGCCGGCCAGTCTATAATTATTATTTTTGGTTTTATGGTCATTTTCCTTTAAAATTGAGTAGTAATAGTCCTCCAGACCGAGGCACGGGGGTATCACACCGCCAACTTCCAAACTCCGGGCTGTTACTAAGAAATTCCTAATGGAAAAACCCAGAACACTTTACCCGACCCGGGAATAAACCCAGGACCCCACGCTCAGCAGTCGCGCTTCCGACCACGAGACCTTCTAACTATCACGGTCCATGTGATACAGCCTGGTGACAGACGGACGGACGGATGGACAGCGGAGTCTTAGTTATAATTCCTGTTTTCCCCATTGGGTACGGAACCCTAAAAATGTTCAAATTTAAAAAGTCCACCAAAATCTTGGATATACCTGATACCGTCTAATTTGGCCGGGAACGCAACCATAACGTCTGACTGTGACCGGCTTTATCCGGACGCCTGACAACCCTACATGGGGCTGATGTGGAGTCACACACTACAAGAATCGCCAGCTTAGCGTAGCGTTGACTTTTTTTTTTTTTTTTGTTGGACATCTCGTAGTTAATCTGAAATAAGATTATGACTACTTAAACGGATTTTCGCCCGGCGATTTCTAAAAAGTTAAACTTTTTAGACCTCCAGCCGGGCCATAGTAAAAATTACAAACTAAAGCGAAAGTCCTAAGGGTAACCCCGGGGGGGGTTCACACCTCGGCTTAGGCGATCATTGGGGGAGGGCAGCAAGGGACATGCTGGATCTGGGTTAAATTATTTAGGGGCTAATTTAAAGCTACAGGCGCAGCATCGCGGGCTGGCTCATGCAAGGGTCGGGGGGGACTGTTAAGTCGGGGTCGCGACGACGGACCTCGGCGGCGAGGTCGGTACGATTTGTGTCCGTGTGTCTTTCGAACTGTACTTGTCTCTTTTCGACTCTTCTGGAGGAGAGTAGTGGGATCATCGGGTTCGCTGAGAATGTGCCGCGGACGGCGGACTTTACTAATGCGGGAGGGGGTATAGCTAGCTGCCGCGACAACCAGAGGGTTGCGGTGGGTTACTGCTCTATCGAAGAAACGCTTTGAAGCGCGTTTCATGAACTGCTGGATCGTAGGGATCCTGAGATCTAGGTGGAGATTGATATTCCTAACGTACCAAGGCGCGCCTGTGGCTTGTCGGAGAAAAAGATTCTGGAGGGTCTGCATCCTATGGATAGATCGGGGTTTAGCATGTGCAAACACGGCGGTTGCATATGTCATGATGGGCCTAATACAAGCGATGTAAATGCGCTTCTTACACTGAAGCGACAGTTTACTGCGCTTGTTTAGGACGCAGTGAAGCCTACCGAGAGCGCAAGCGGCCCGCGAGTGGGCCTGCTTTATGTGCTCAGAAAAGTTGAGGTGATCGTCGAGGACGACGCCTACATATTTGGCTTGCTTTCCCCAAGGGATTTGCTTGCCGAACATAGAGATGGGTCGGGGAGAGGGGTGATTTTTTCGCGGTCGGGTGTAGAGGACAGCCTGACTCTTGTCGGGATTGACTTCGATTCGCCACTTCCTGAACCACTCGCCGAGCTCGTCGACTGTGGTTTGGAGCTAGCGAATTAGCGCTTTTACACTGTATCCCGAGAAGTAGATGGCTGTGTCGTCTGCGAACAGAGCTAACATTGCCTTTCTGCTTCTGGGGATATCACTAGTGAATAGTGTGAAAATGAGCGGAGCTAGTACAGAGCCCTGAGGGACTCCTGCAAGGATCGGGTGAGGGGAGGATAGTGCCCCTTCGATGCGGTAGCGAAAGGTGCGGTTCGCGAGAAAGTCTCGTAAGATGAGCACGAGACGGTCAGGCACTCCGAGTTGGTACAGCTTGTATAACAAGCCGTTGTGCCAGACTTTGTCGAACGCTTTCGCTATGTCGAAGAATACTGCACCCGTGAACATACCACGCTGAAAACCAGCATAGATATGCTCGACGATACGGTGCACTTGGTGGACACACGGGTGTTGGGATCGAAATCCGAACTGCTCGTTGGCAGGGACCGAAAACCTTTATAAATTACGGTACAGGTATTGAAGAATTTTGGTTATTTTTAAGACTTAGGTTACCACTATCTGGGTAACCAGACAGAAAAAAAATGTAACCTCTATTCAGGTTACCGTTTTAATACCGGCTACCTAAAAATGACCTTGATTACGAGAAAAAACCTTTAATGAGGTTACCGTTTTAATACCGGTTACCTAAAAATGACCTTGATTACGAGAAAGAAACAGAATATCGCAATGCCAATCATTTGTATTTGTTGTTGATTACCAGGAAAGTAGTCGTGCTGTGCGGTTCCGTTTAAGTACTTAGGTACGCTTATTTGGTTGGTTCACCTTTTTGTGGAGTGCCTATTTGTTGACGAACAAATTGTGAAATGGCAGGAAACGGTAAGTATTTTGGTATTTACATCAGGAAACGGTATTTCTGTATTTACATGTAAAGTTTTAAAAACGTAGGCCATTCGGAATGGCCGCGAATGGCCCATTCCTTGAGGCGGTAGTAGCTACATATGTGTTGGTAATAATAATAAAAGTAATAATAAGGCAACACCGCGCCGACAGACGTCACAGTTTTCAGTTTTTTCAATTTAAATAGTCATAATAATTTTAAACCAATTTTCATAAGTATTTTTAATTTAATAGCCTAAACAAAGGTTTACGGTCTTTTTTATTATTTTATGCTATGCCTAGTAAAGACTAGGCATAGCATAAAATAATAAAAAAGACCGTTTCACATTAAAAATATGTAAATCTCATCGAAAACTGCCGGCTCGGGGGTGACATGACAGATGTCACCTCCGAACAACAATGAAAATAATTGAAAAAAAAATCAAATGGATAAACTGAAGAAATGTTGACAAGATCAGCGGCACGTCGCGCACGCCCACCACCTGCACCCAGCCCCACTGCGGGCGCTGTGACGACACCGGCCGTGGCAGTTTCGTCGAGCTCGAGTGACGAGTATTTCTCTCCGCCCACGACGCCACCTGCTCGTCCACGGGGAAGACGCCGGCCACCGGCCTCTGGTCCCAGCTCCCGGTGGAAGTGTGCAGCGCATGAGATGGACACAATCCATCAATGAAAATGTCATGCGCTCATACTATGGGGCTACAGAGGGGGGAAACAATCTGACCGCGTACCGTGTTTGGATGCTCTCTCTTTTTCAGGTGCCTGAGCCAGCTGTCAACGTTTCGGCACAACGACTGTCGGATCAGGTGCGGGTCATCCAACGTCATCGTATGTTGGATGACACTGTACTTGATCGCTTGCGAAACGAAATGCGGAGTAGCCATGTCATCGTCCCCACGCCGCAGACTGCTGCAGTACCACCGCAGCCAATCACAATTTACGCTGACGAAGGGAGGGATGACAGGGCTACAAACGTAAGTACCCATTGCAATGATGAATTGAGGAGTGCTTTGGAGTGTGCGATTCGGGAATATCGGTTCATAACTCCCGAACTTAGACCACGCTTACCTCGTTTGCCCATGCATAACAAAAATGGGGCACTGGTGGCGGCTTTGGATTCGCAGTTGTCAAACTATTTTGATAACTGCGAAGACCTCGCCGATACTCATTCGATTCTGTACTGCGCGGCTGTAGCGGCATGTCGTGTAGCTCACGTCAAATTCCCTAATGACTCTAGAGCTAGACGACCGAAACCAGCCGTACCAGCTTGGCAGTGCAGAATTGAACGTCGTATTGGTGGGGCCAGAGCCGTCATCGGAAAACTAATCTGCTTCAGGGAGGGCAACACTTGCCCTAGAGTGATGCGCTTTGTGAGGCGGGCGTTCTCGGGGACTGATATCAGCCCTCAGGACTATATGTCCCGTGTCACAGAGCGCATAGACTTCCTGAAGCAGAAAGTATATGCATGGGCGAACCGTATTCGTAGGTATAAGCGGCGAGTGGACCGATATACTCAGAACCGCACCTTCCAGAGTGATGAAAGGTGGGTATATAGGGCTTGGGAGCGACCGGTCCAAAGTGTGGCGGACGCGCGCCTAACGGATAATGATGCCATGTGTTCTTTTTGGCGCAGTATCTGGTCGGTGCCTGTCAGTCACACCGAAGGGGATTGGGCTCGAGAAGTCGAGCGAGCCTTCGAGCCAATACCAGAAATGGGGGGCATTACCATCTGCCCCCAAGATGTAGCTCGTGCAGTCCGTCCATTGCCCAATTGGAAGTCTCCAGGGCCGGACGGGCTGCACAACTTCTGGATTAAATGGTTCATTGGATCGCATGCTCGCTGGGCGGCTCAGTACCAGACTGCTTTGGAGTCTGGTTCGCTACCCCAGTTCCTAACAACAGGAATTACCCACCTGCTCCACAAATCAGGTAGTACCGTGGAACCCAAAAATTATAGACCGATCACTTGTTTGCCGACGGTCTATAAAGTTCTTACATCCATTCTGAGAGCTAAAATTTACAATCATATTGACACCAACTCCATCATGTCTGTCTCTCAAAATGGATGTAGGAACGGGTCTCGCGGTACTAAGGAGCTACTCCTCATTAATATGGCCATTAGCCAACAGGTTCGTCGTTCCCGAAAGGATCTGTCGACATGTTGGATAGATTATAAGAAGGCCTATGACTCGGTGCCACATACATGGCTCAAGAGGGTGCTGGAGTTGTATAAAGTCGATGCAACTCTGCGCACCTTCCTGATTTCATGTATGGAGCAGTGGAGGACGGTCCTTCGCTATCCAGGATGTCGAAATATCCAAAGGAACAGCGAACCGATAAGGATCGAGCGAGGCATATTTCAGGGCGATAGTTTGAGTCCGCTTTGGTTCTGCTTAGCCCTGAATCCTCTGAGTACACTGCTGGAGGATTCAGGTATAGACTATCGGTTGAGGAGAGGTGGTCAGGTTATATCTCACCTCCTTTACATGGATGACCTTAAACTCTTTGCCCCCCAACAATTTTCAACTGATGGAGCTACTGAAAGTAACTGAAACCTTCAGTAGCGCCATCAGGATGGAATTTGGTGTGGACAAATGTGCGGTCATGCATGTAAAGCGAGGGGAGATTGTGGAATCCGCGGGAACCCAACTCTCGGATTCCATAAACCTCCGAGCCCTCTCCGCATCCGAAACCTATAAGTATTTGGGTATGTCGGAAGCATTGGGCATCAATGTTACTGACATGAAGCAATCGTTGAAGGAGCGCTTCTTTGGCCGCCTGAAGAAAGTATTTAATAGTCTTCTATCAGGCGGAAACAAGGTGCGCGCCTTCAACGGTTGGGTCATGCCGGTTTTGATGTACTCTTTCGGCATACTCAAATGGACTCAGACCGAACTCGACGCCCTGTACAGGAAGGTCCGTACGCTGCTGACTGCATATCGAATGCATCACCCACGGTCATCGGTAATGAGGCTGTATATCCCGCGAAAGTGTGGAGGTCGAGGCTTTTTTAACGCTAAGACTCTCCACAATCGCGAGATATGCAGTCTCAGGGAATATTTCCTAGAAACCGACGTGGGGATGTATCGCGATGTGGTCGCGGTTGACAAGGGCCTCATCCCGCTCTCCTTGGCTAACGAGAACTGGCGCAAATCTGTAGTACTTGACACTAATGAACGCATGGAAGTATGGCAGAGTAAGGAGCTCCACGTACGCTTTTTCCGGGCCCTACTTGGACCCGATGTAGATATACTAGCGTTCGTAGCCTGGCTGCGTTTCGGTGACCTCTTTGGGGAAACCGAAGGTTTTGTCTGTGCAATTATGGACGAAGTTATGATGACGAACAATTACCGGAGATTTATTGTGAAAGACGGTTGACATCTGTCGGGCATGCCACCGTCCAGGCGAATCAATTAGGCACATAATCTCCGGGTGTTCTCGTCTAGCTAACGAAGAATACTTGCATAGGCACAACCTAGTAGCCAAGATTATCCATCAGCAACTTGCTCTTAAATACAGCCTTGTGGAATCGGAAGTGCCGTACTACAGGTATGTGCCCGATCCAGTTCTCGAAAATGGACATATGACATTGTACTGGGATCGATCCATCATCACTGATAGGACTATTGTCGCAAATACGCCTGATATAGTGGTGGTGGATCCAGTAGAGCGGCGCACAATGATTGTTGACATAACGGTCCCACATGACGAGAACCTCGTGAAAGCTGAGAAAGATAAACAGATTAAGTATCTTTACTTGGCTCGCGAGGTTGTCGACATGTGGGATGTGGATTCAGCGATCATTGTGCCGATAGTCGTCACTGCCAATGGCTTGATAGCCAAGAGCCTCGACCAACACCTAAGGTTGCGTTGCGCGTGCTGCGTGCCGTGCCAGCCAGGGCCGTGATTGGTCGGCGTTCGCCTAAGTTCGTGTGTCGACTCGACTCTTTGTCACACACACAGGCGATGCTCGCCCTTTGACTAATGCCGACGGCTCGTGTAAGATAGGGGTAATTTTTATTTCGGTAACCGGTATTAATACTGGTTGTATTGAATTTAAGAATAAAGGTAACCTTTAAAATTACCTGTAAAAGAAAAAAAGGTTGTTACCGAAAAAATACCCGTATTGATCATACCGGTTTCGGTCCCTGCTCGTTGGGGATGAGGCCCTTCGTCTCGGCATAATCCCTGAGTCGTTTATAAATAAGTTTCTCATTGATCTTGCCGAGGACTTTGAGCAAACTAATGGGGCGATAGCTCGTGGGCTCGGTTTTGGGCTTATCGGGCTTAGGGATGCCAATGACGGTGGCTTCCTTCCACGTTTGTGGGAGTAGCATTGTCGTGAAGTGAGACTAGTATTTTATATCCCACCGATTTGAGCTGTGGTAACATTACAGTGCTGACTCTATGGCTCTATGGTTTGGTGTTATTGTCAAATAAAAATGTCTTTTCAACAGTAACAGTGAGAACTTTACATGCTCTGTGTTGAGAACAGTGCTAAAAGTGAGGTGTCAACTGTCAAAAAATGTATTTACTACCACAATAAAATTCAACTCCGATTTTGCGCGATTTTTACTATCTTGAGTTTTGAGAGTTGAAAGAAAAGGCTGAAAATTTTATATTTGGGGGCAAAATTTACAGTTGTAGTTAGTTATATCTGCCAGATACTATGGAGTCTGAACCACCACCAACCGAAGCCACAACAGAATTGCCGACGACCCAGAATGAGGAGGAACCAAACAAAGAACTAAATTCTAGCAATAATGCTGTGGCACCTGTTGTAACGAGTTCTGGCGAGTTACCTGCTCCGCCTGTTCCTTCAGCAATAAAGGACACACAGAAGTCTAACTCAAAAAAACCCAAAAAAAGGAAACCCAAAGTTCCTCGCGATGTAACAGCACCGCGGCAACCCCTGACCGGTAATACTTATTTTACTATAGTGAACTGAGAGCAAATACTCTTGGATTCACTATAGTGAGTCAACATTGATCTAATTTTCGACCCTGAATCCAATAAGGGACATTCTGTGGCTTTATAACCTTCATTCTCACAGATTGTATATTTATGGAAAGGACTTGTACTGCTCCTTAAAATGATATTTCTTTCTATATCAAACACCTTGGGCTTTAACTCTATATCTATGCCCCTCAGTTTCACCCATATATGTCTCGATCCTGTGGGAATATAGGGCTAGAAATTATCCTGTGTCCTAATCCAGCTCATGATCTACCCATGTGCCAAATCATATCCGAATTTGTTTAGCTGTTTTAGCGTAATAAACAAACAAAATATCATTGTTTTTTCTCTTTACAAGATTAGTTACATGACTCAGTTAAAATTTGTAGGATATGTCCGGTACTTGAATGAGCGTCGTGACCAACTCCGTGCTGAACAACCAGACCTGGGGTTTGCAGAGTTGACACGCCAGCTAGCTAGTGAGTGGAGCAAGCTACCACATGAAGAGAAGAAACAATACTTGGATGCTGCAGACCAAGATAAAGAAAGGTATATAAATAAACCACTTTAGATAAAAATTCATTTAAAATGGTCTATGAAGGTTATGTCTCTCAAACAATTATTTATTAAAGTTATTGTGTTTAATATTTTAAGATACATCCGAGATTGGGCTGAATACAAAAAGACAGATGCATATAAACAATTCAGAAAACAACAGATGGAGCAAAAGGATGCAATCTTGTCAAAGAAAGTGAAACATAATCCACCAGAAAACTCTGTATCTGCAGGTAATTAATATAAAAGTTCTGGAAACTTGTAAAATATAGTTCTATTCATTGTTAGCTGAATTGCCAAAAAGAAAAAGTTCTATTTCTAATAGACATTTCCTGCATCAGTGTCATTTATGTGTTACACAAAAATCAATACTTGCTTGCTTGAAAGGATATATTGATAAACAAAACTTTTTACATTAGCAGGGACTGCTCAAGTTACTACAGATCAAAATACTCCGGTGAATACAAATAGTCCTGTGGCCCCTATGCCTGTGAATGTACCACGACAGCCTACCCCACCACGTCCTAGACCTTGCATAACACCGGCTTCAGTAAGTTGTTATTTTTACACTCAATTTATCTCAAATTTTGTGTTTTATTTTAGTATTATTTTAAAATTGCGCCAAGAAACACTAGTTTCATAACTGACAAATATTTTTTGTCTACAGGGTGAAGATTTGACAGCTGGAGACACAGATATACCAATATTCACTGATCAGTTTCTTCAACATAATAAACTAAGAGAATCTGAACTAAGGCAGCTACGGAAAGCGAATTCAGATTATGAGCAGCAGGTTTGTAAATTGCATTATACAAAAGATTTATACTATTTATTTATTATATTTATAGGAAAAGTGAAGCAGGCAGTTCACAATTATTGTTTTTTATGGAAATTATACAATGACCCCGAGACATGACGAAATTGATGAATAACTGAAATGTAATTATATTTTTCAGAATGCAATACTGCAAAGACATGCTGAAGAAGTCAGTGGTGCTACGTCGAAACTTCGTGTTGAAACCGCGGCCGCCGCCGAGCGCACCGCTGCTCTTTTAACACATCGTCGCACACTTGTTGCAGCACTAGTCCAGGCATTGCATTTAATAGCTATTCCAGGTACCACTCTTTACTCCTTGAGACTGGGCTAGTTTTCCATCACAAAACAAGCGCTTATCTAGGCTTTGTTACAAACTCTCCGGATCTGTTCATGTGCACTGGCTCGGCCAGCGTCAGGGATTTTAATTTTGATTACACAAAAAAATTGTCGCTCATTAGTCGCCAAATATCAGAATTAGTCAGTCACTGGTTCAAAAGAATTAAGGGTTTATTGGTGGTTGATCTGGAGTCAGCTTACCCCAGATTGGCCCATTTGAATCTCTACGAACTACGGCACCTAGCGAAGATCTGTTTTCTTCCAAATTTAGTCATTAATATTAGTCGGAATTAGCCACGTAGTCACAGATCAGGGTCGGTTTGTAATTAGGAAGATATTAAAGAATTCAATTTCACCATACACTGGTACAAGCAAGAACAAAATCCTTTAAGTAGATTCTAGACACTATGATGTCATATGGTGATGTTTGTTTCAAAATATATAAATAAAGTTATTTAATAATTTGAACCCGGCAAAGAAACCTGTATTAATTATCTATATCTTATTCGCTGGCAGATAGATCGCTGCGCTCGGTTTAATTTACGGTAAATAAGAAAGAGATAAATGCGCGCGTATACAGATGAGCTACTTAGACCGAGTTGGCCTTTTTTTTGGGTAGGGGTAGGAAATCATCAAGAATTCGAGTAGGGATATAACATATGTGGCACATCATAAATAATAATGAATAAGGCGAAGCCGAGTTTTCGTAATAATTTACGTAGTTACATAATTATAATTAGTCTGACTCTTCTTAGCTTGGCAAAATTAAGTCAGATGACAGTCATACAGCAGAAGGACTAAGATTTTATTTTAGTAAGGTTCAGTAAATAACTGAACGTTTCTCTTCTGGCACTTTATCTAATTCAAAAGCGACGAGTCTTCTCTTTCGTGGGTCCCTAGGTCCTGGTTGGTTAAACTTTAGCGGAGGTAAATATTCATTTACGTCATATTTTAATTGATTCGCGTCCCGTATGCTCGTTACATGATACGTTGTTTAAGTGAAAAAAGGGACAAAAGTCACTTGGTAGAACTCAAGGGGGTAAGGGATGCGCGAGAGTGGACAGTAAACTATCGATCGATAGATATCACTTATGAATTTGTTACTACAGACCAGAATTTAATTTTATATTATGCTTTAGGAATATTCAGATACGAATAATTGTTATTTAAAAAATAAATTAACGAGCAACCAGCTTAGTAAGCTACTTTCTATAAAATATTCCATAAATTTACCATACTTCGCATCTCTAGCTGTAGTAGGGTCTTGTCGACTGTGGCGTGAGGAAACACACCTCTTGGATTTCGAATAGCATTTTTTTTTTTAAGTAAGATGTTTAACCAGGTTCTTGACTCTAATCTTTGTGCCTTTTTACGATATTTTATTAATTTAGTTTTAAATAATAGCAAAAAGAAACGCCATTATGCTACCGCGACAGAGTCGCTAAAACGTGTGCGCGTTACGATTGCTCCGCCAGAATAAAACTCCGCCAAAATATTTTCGTTTGATCAAACCGAAAAAAAACTACGCCAAAAAATTTGTCGGAATTTGTAAAAATCGAAGGGCACAAACCAAAATTTTGTCAAAGTAGAAATAAAGAAGGGTTTTAAATAAATAAAATTTATTTATTTCAGGCATAACAACCCATATTACAAAAATTAAGTTAAAATGTGACAATGCTGTAGCAGAAAATAATGAAATGTCATCAACAAAATTTAAAGTTTTAAGATTTTTTTGTTTATTAAATAATAATAGAATTTGCTGGTTGAGCCAGATGTTATCCAATATCATCCTTGCGTTATCCCGGTTGCATCCTTTCGGAGCCCGGGGTCCGCTTTCCTGCTTTTAGCTCTCCACTTCGGACGGTCTTGTGCATCCCTTATGGTGAGTTTGTTGGTACGCATGTCATCCGCTACTACGTCAAGCCAGCACTTTTCGGGTCTGCCCCTTCTACAGGGACCCGGCGGAGGCGGCATGGCCAGACATTTGTTCCCCACATAGCTAGCCGGTTTCCGTAATACGTGCCCGTACCAACGTAGGCGACACTCCTGCAATTTGTCTGCTATGTCTCGGATATGAAGGCTGCCGCGAATGCGTGAGTTCTTGACACGGTCTCTCCGCGTAACTCCGGACATCCAGCGCAACATTTTCATTTCCGTGACACGCAGTTCTTGCTTGTGCCGCACAAGTACGGGCCACGCCTCACTGCCATATAAAAGGACAGGCCTAATGATGGATTTATAGACCTGACCCTTCAGCTTAACCGGTATCTTGGGGTCACAAATGACACCAGACACCTCTCGCCATTTAGCCCACGCTGTAGCAATGCGTGCCTTGACGTCGTAGTCGATGTCACCAGACGCGTGGAGTACAGATCCCAAGTACTTAAACTGGTCCGTGCGCTCGACCGTGTCTTCGCCTATGCGGACGGATGTGAGATCTACTGTATTGCAGGCCAAGTACTCTGTCTTCGCCACATTAAGCTTCAGACCACCGTTCTCAAGCGTACCCTTCCACGCCTTCACGCGTCTCACCAGTCGTCCCCTGTCCGCGTCTACCAGCGCAATATCATCAGCATACATGAGCAGCCACGGGGGCTGCTCATGGGAGTTCCTGATGCTGTCTGACACAACGTCTAATACTACGCTGAATAGGAACGGGCTCAGGACGGATCCCTGGTGTACACCTACAGTAATGGGAAAGGGTTTAGTGTCGCCAACAGCGGTCCGAACCACGGAATCGGAATCGCGGTACATGTCTCGGATGGTGTCAATATAAGCCTCTGGTACTCCTTTGGACCGCAGTGCCCACCAGATCACCACACGAGGAACACAGTCGAAGGCCTTCTCCATGTCCAAAAATAGGAAATGTAGAGGCGTATTCTTCGACCTGTACCTCTCCATGACGATCCTTAGGGCAAAAACAGTGTCCATGGTCCCGTGACCAGGGCGAAAACCATATTGGCCATCCGAGACTGTACATTCCTGACGGATCCGAGAGTCAATAATTCGCTCAAAGAGCTTCATGGTGTGGGCCATGACCTTTAGGCGGTTCACCCACTGAAGATGCGTCCCGCCGTGGTGCGCAGAGCGACGTATAACGCACGGGGCGCCTTCCGTCGCGCATTTCCGCGTCGGCAGTGTGTTGTGCTAGGCGTGATTTCTATATAAATTGAGATGAGCATTTCTCAAAAAAAATGTACCATTGATCAGAAACGCACTAAAATTTAAATGTTGAAATAAAATTGTTTTTATTATTTTAAATTATAGATAAATGTCTAAAGATTTAGAATATAAGGTTTATTTATGCCCGGTTTCTGAGGTACTCTTATCGGTAGTTTATCTGTTCATTAGCGCTATTGGTTCGATAACTTGACAGTTTGCGTTTCCGAACACCGCAATGTAAGATAAACTCCGTTTAAACTTAGGTTATTTTATCCGTCCAATGTTGACCGTTTATCGGTTCCATAATTTTATTTGACGTTTCATTTCAAACTATATTAACTTTTAGGTTATACTTATTTAAACATATATTTGTAATAAGTTCGTGTCCTGGGAATTAAGTTGCCAGTGAAAGTTAAATATTAATATCATTCAGATTTGGAAGTACTGGAGCTTATTTCTAATACATATATCAGTACCAAGGAACTTAAGACGTAGGAGAAATCCATTCGAAATGTTATTGTATTACGGATGAAGAATTTAAATTGAGATATCGTTTTGATAAGAACACTGTACCATTACACCTAAGCAATATTATCAGCCCTGCTCTAGCTCCCGTTACGCATCGCAAAAGTCCATTGTCTGTTTTGATAAAAAATTTGATCGCATTACGATTTTACGCTACAGGTACATTCCAAGTATTCATTGGTTCACAAAACCACTAGAGTTCTTTATAAATTAAGCAATGAAATAGCCAAGCTGGCTACAAGTTATATAGGTATGCCACATTTCGAAGACCTGAGAGAAGTCAAGGCACAAATTTTTAATTTAGCTGGATTTCCAAATGTAGTTGGTTGTGTAGATGGATCACACATACCAATTCAATCTCCTGGTGGTGACCGAGCAGAATAATATTTAGAAATAGAAAAGGTTTCTGTTTAGATTACTAGCGCTTTTAATCAAACGCCTAATCAAGTTTGTTGAGCAATAATGCACAAATACGGCTCATTGCATAAACATTTAGTTTTTAAGAATTTATTTTCTAAGTACACGTTGTTAACTTTATGTTATTTTCGTCTGGGTGTGCTTCGTTTGGGTGTGCTTCATGGAATACCTCATTTTTTTCTTCTTCATCTTGTCTTTGCACGGAATACAACTATTAAATCATCGGAAGCTTTTTATTCAAAATAATTTTGGGTAAAAACTCTCAACAGTTTCTTTTCTATTCATGTACAAGTTGTATGTGATGTTAAGTTATACATTCGTGATATAGATGCTCGTTGCATGACAGTACCGTCTATTATAACTCATTCCTACGAGTGCGACTCGATAATAATGAGATAGATGGTCACCTCATAGGAGACAGTGCTTATCCTTGTAAAAAGTTCATGATAACACTATTCTTAAATCCAGCTACAAATGCGGTAAAACGTTACAATGAAGTACAAATAAAGACTAGAAACACAGTTGAAAGAACATTTGGTGAGTGGAAAAGATTTCAATGCCTCTCTAAAATTACGGTTAAAATAAGATCACACATTAGCTGTAATTGTTGCAACAGTTGTGTTACATAATTAATATAGCTCTAAAACAAAATGATTCACTGATAATTGATTCTGCTTCTGAACAAGGAATCGTAATAGACTCTGTTGATCAACCCTTTTCCTCTGAAGGAAACCATTTCCGTCGGCTATTGTTGGAGCAATATTTTAGGTTGCTAACTTTCTCTTTTATAAATATTTCAAACTGGAAAATTGTCATATTGTACAATTATGTACGTATAATGGGGACACAAATAAAAAAAAATCATATGAACTTGGCTATTTCAAGTTAAATATGCACTTCGATAAGAAGCATCTTCTCTCTTTCAGTATGTTTACTACGTTTTCCAGATTCCATTATGTTATTATATAAAAGAATGGAAGCGCAAACGATTCGAAAGACATGTAGTGTAACCGACAGCGAAGTAAAATTAATATCAGGAATCATAAACAATGAACTGAGTACTGACAATAGAAAAGAAGGTTTTACCCATAAATATAAAATTACGACTTTACATATTTTTAACTAAAATAATATTAGGCCAGTTATTTACCCTTGAAAAAAAATCTTTTGTTTATTAAACGAGTTTTAGAGACCATTTAAATAATAAAAATCAATTTTAGATGCAATCTCATAAACAGACCCATCTAGCGGCATCTAAGAAACTACTTGACAGTTTCATAGTTATTGAATGGTTTGTTTTGTATTCAGAAACGCAGTGACAGTTAGCCGACGTTTATCTTATGCATAACTTTATTGAATGAATAGTTGTTGAGAGTTTATCTTGGAACTTCAGAAACCGGGCATTAGAGATTTAATTTGTAAAAAAGCAGTGAAATGTATAAAACTAAACCCAAGGCGGAAAAAAAATCTCATTTTGTTACTTTCAATCTATTACGTAAATTATATCACCAAATCAATTTCGACAAGTTTTAATGAGTTAAAAAGGATTTCATAGTAAAACTTAACGTGTTTTTAATAAAATCAGTTTAATAATAAGAGTAAAACATTACATTTTAAGCGCTAACGGATCCTTTACGTTACCTTTTGGCCACACCTCTGTTTTAAAATTACAGTAACGCAGCTATGGTGTTGTTTATTAATATGTTAAATATATACATATGCGAAAACAAAGCACATATCTGTTTTTTTATTATAAAAACATCTAAAAGATTAAAAAATTATAACAATATTGAAAGAAATAGTCGTCCTCTTTTACGGGACAGTAACAAAAATGGAATTCTGGTAACAAACTAGGATCTTTTAAGCCTAGTGTTCACAGCAGTTCAAATCATTATTAAAATTTATTATTTTAATTAAACGTCATTATTTGAACTGCTATCAAGGGACATTTATACTTGAAAACAATATGCTATTGATAATATTTAGGAACATTTTATATGACTGAAATATAACGTAGGATGTACCTACGTTATATTTAAAGTAAGTGAAGTAGCTTAAAAATAAGTTTAACAGTTTTTAACAATTAATGAGTATCATACAAATTGCCTCTTATAATAAGTTTGATTCGGTACACACACTGCTACACATTTCCAGTATAAGCTGACCTCTCATTGTATTCTATACAATAGGAGATCAGCTTATACTATATATATATAGCTTGATGTGTACACGGTACACAACTTTTAATATTTATTTTTGTAACACAAATATCGTTTCAAAACGTTTCTTAATTTAATAATTATGAAAAAGGACACACACGGTCACACATTAAGCAGTAAAAGCAATTAATTGCAATAATCACACTCATCCGCTGGATAGTGGTCGTATATAGCGTAGTTACATCTTTGGCACCAGAAAAATTGACTACGCAATAACATTTTTATTTGTTCAGCACTCATCGTGGATACAAAATGCAGCAAATTATTAGACGTTTCTGGAATAAACCCACAGCCATAACATTTCGGTGCCGCGATAAAATGTGTCGAAGACCAAGGCCATGATAGACCTAGGAGCAAACACTTAATGAAGTCGTCTTTACGCAAAAAATCCGTTATATCAAGGAGTATCATTATTCGAGATTACTTTTGTGTTTTATTCCTTAAAATATCTGAAACAAATTATTTTACCATTATCAGTCCATAGTAAAAATGGCGAAGCTGCTCAAAATTACAGTTTAAAACAAGATGAACAAATTATAAAATCCTTAAAAGTTTGACCACCGCCACACGCTTGACAGTAGTAATGATTGCATATCATGCACTTGGTTACTTCATGCATCAACATGGAATGATTACATTGGTTACATGTTATTTGCCGTCTTACAATATTACGCAGTGATTTAAATTTAAATTTTGAATCTGATATTTTTTTGTGGTAATCAACAACTTGCGGTGGTTTTATAAGTACATTTGAAACTATTTTTATTACTAAGCAACTTTTAGAAGAGAATGTGTGTGGAATTCCAATCTTTAATTTATTGTTACATTCACCCATATTTTCTTTATCTATATGAATTGATAAATTATCTTCTACTGTCTTCGAATTACTGACTTCAGGGGTTTGAGGACTAGAAATAGGAATCTGGATTATTTTATTGTACACCTTTGAACCAACAGAAGTAGAAGGTCCTGGACCTGCAGGTGTAGTCGAAATGTTAGAGTACGCGGGAGTTCTAGGTATGTCTTTAATCGCAACTATATTAGTTTCGTTCCACATTGATTCCGAAATTATATTCTCTACAGTGCTCTCAGTAGTCACTGGAGATGTTTCACGTGTGAGTATTGCGTTACTATTAGAAGTAGAAGAAACATTCTCCATATCTTCCAGGTAAATTGCCTAAAACTCTTCATCGGAAGTTATATTGTACACATTGCCAACATTAACCACTGGTAATCTTGACTTTTCAAATGTGTGTAATTTTGGTATGAAACAGGGGCAATAGTCCGAACTACAAAAGCAACTAAGTATTCGATGTTTAATTTGATTGTTTTGTAAAGTGATAATTTGGTGAATTAATCTTGTACCTGGAACAGTTTTGAGTGTCGGAGGTAGTAATTTGGAAATCTCGTCAATATTTTGTTGTGCAATATAGGAACAATGAACAGACTTCACACATTCTAAAATGATGTTATATACATCATCCGCATTAGACACATCTCTTCCATATGCTACCTGTCTGTCTAATGTTCTTTTGACTACACCTCCAATAGCGTCGGCCACGCCTTTTCCATGGCCACTCTCAAAGAATGACCACGTTATTCTAATATTTTTAATTGTTGCGAAATGATTAATCAAAAAAAAGTTATTTTTTTGGCGGTATTGCGAGCTTGGCCCGTCCGAAAATATATGAATTACTTTTAAGTGGGGTTCCAAACATTTCATCAATTCTAATATCGGTGTAAGATGAGCCCATATCGCACTTGGTTGATGTATATTTGAAGGCGAAAAAGTACAAAATGATTGTTTTTTGCCATTCAAATAAAGCATGCCTGTATGTAAGGTTACCTGATTCTTAGAAGCACCAAAGTGCATTGATTGTATTTCTGAACTCAGTTTGCACTCGAAGTTTTGTGAAAAGTCACAATGAATGGCCGCTTCACCCGGGTTTAAGTTAGCAATACATTTGTTATATTCGTTTATTTGATGCCACATGTTATAACAGTGAATTTTAAAAAGTTTTAGTTGATTTTCAAATATGTTTATTAAGTCTGCAGTAGTATGTAGATACTCGACGACACAACTGTATTCTGACTGCAAGGTGCTTAGGGTACGACAGATCTATGTGCTTGAATCCATCTTGAGAAAGCATCGATCGGCTCCCCCTCCTGATACTGCCAGACGTAGACAGAAACTAGTTTGGCATATTTCTTCATATCACACAGCATTTGCGAGAAGACAGTATTATATAACAAGCACTATACTTTATAACAAAATAAATAAAAAACTTAACATAATACATTTAAGCAAGCATGATGCTAAGGTTTTAGTGAAAGGATGGTTATTACAATTGGACTACCTAACAACAGAACATCTTTTATCTCCACAAATATAATAAATATATTTATAAAAGGCACACACACACACACGCACACTTACACTACACGCACACACCCACATACACGCATACACACCCCACATACACACATACTTTTATTCACTACTTGCATTTTCTTTTTAATAAAAATAAATATATATATATATACATTTATTAATAATTTAAAACACACAATGTTTTTTAGGTTACATAATAATGAAATTGTCAGCTGAACGCTATCTTCTGAGATACAGGCCTTGCCTAGTTCAGAAGATAGAGTCTGTTTATCAAACCTCTTTTACCACCACAAATGCTGCTGGATTATTGTTGTTTATCGTATACGAGATTAGTATTAAGTTCGTTTTAATATGTAATCGTGGTTGCTATGATGGTGAGAAATAAACTCTTTTTTTTTTTTTTTTTTTTTTTTTTTTTTTTATTTTTCTTTAAAGTTTTGGTCATTCGTTTTGTTTTAACTAAAATTTGTTTACCATTTGTATTTTTTTTATAGGTATGGTCAATTAACTCCCACATTTGCCAACTGATTTCCTCTGTAGGATTGTAGTTTTCAGAGTCGTATTTTAGGGATTTAGTTTTACAGTTAATACACATATCATACATACATTCATAACAATGAATATCACATACAATTGTTGTTAAAAGATTGGTCATATTAATGTAGTTAAATACCCCCGCCCTCTTTAACGCTAAAAATTTAAAGTTAATGTTACTGTGTTTTTCGCACAAACAAGTGTCTCTATTTTTAATTGACGGTGAAAGAACATAAAAGGGCTTATATCTACAAAAAGTTGCAAATGATGCAGAGTTACTCTCCCGTTTATATTTATCGTAAAGGCATTGTAATGAATTATTGAGATATCTGATTTGATTTTTGGTTTTATTTAGAGTTCTGCATTCTCTTTTACCAGCGGTAGATCGGCTTATATCGTCTCTTAAAAAGAAATTTACAATAGATTGCTTAGTTTTTAGTTCTCTAGTTGTCTTTTGCTTTTTACGTATTTTACCGCTTAGGCCAAGAGTTTTGCCAATGTAAGATGATGCTCTCTTTTGTTTCACTATGTCGCTGTTGGCGATAGACTTGAAAACATCTTTTTCTTTGTTGCCTTGACATTTTTTGTAGGCATTCTTCAGTGATAACTCCAGTATTTCATTCCTAACCTTTAATCTATTTATTTGTTCATTTAAATTTTCTTCTATCTTTATATGTTTTTGTTTTGCACGGTACATCTTTTTGTTTAAATTTTCTGTAAGCCGTTTTAAATATGCTATGCGACTTTGAGCATTATTCCATTGTTTTCTATACATGTTTCTGCTTCTTATTAGGCGTTTATTATTTTCTTGCGATATATCTGGAACCGACTTAGTTTCCGACGCATTTTCCGTTGCTGTTTTATTGTTTTGTTTCTTCTTCCTTTTTTGTTCTCGCCACTTTTGTCTTTGTTTTTTTTTTCAGTCTCCGACATTTCCTCCACTTTTTTATACGAATACTTTGATTTTATTCTCTCAAGGTTTTTTCTTCTCTGCTCCTCCAACTTTTCAGGATTTTCTTTTAGCTTTTCTCGGTACCGCCTCATTTTTTCAGCAGGAGTTAGAGGAATTTTTGATTCGAAGCTGTAAAATAACGAAGCTTTACCATGCAGAAAGTGGTAGGATAGGTATCCTGAAATTAATTTTCAGCGTTTTATAGGTTTTATGCCTGCATGCCAGGCAACCATGCCAAATTTTAGCTTTCATGCACATAAATCTGCGAAAAAATGGCTATGACACACGAACGAAAGGACGAAGGGAAATGGTAAAACTTTATGAGTATCTGGTATACTACGAAACCCTAAAGAAGTCAAATATTCCACAGCAGCAAATGTAAATGTGTTATTGTGTTTTTTTTTTAGTAAAACAGCAAAGTTGAGACGATCATTATATGGGTCATTTTCAGAAAAAGTGTACACTATTAAAAATTGGACTTTTTTCATTGATTGATTCGAACTGACCTAATTTCTCTTTTCTATTTTTATACCTTTCCTTTTCTTTTTTTTTCATAAGATCATACAATTCAGGATCCTGCTTCATGGTGGAGTATCTTTTACGTTTATTTATTGCTATTTTCTGTTTTTTTAACTGAACTTCTATACTTAGCTTTCTTTTACTCATAGTTGTGATCTGAAAGTAAACAGTTATGTTAATTGGTACAATATTCTAAGGGTAGGGAACAACATGAAACATAATTCTACTTATACATACTTTATTTATACTCGTAAATTATTATTTTTATTTATAGTTGGTTAAAAACTGTTTTTTTTATATTTACTTCGATGATTTGATCACCCCAGAGTTAGAACTTCTCTTAAAAAACTACGCTTCCTTCATTGATTGTTGTACTTAATCTGAAAGAAAAACAATTCTGTTAGTGGCCCCAATTCTGTAAGCATAGGTTAACATGAACCATTAATATTTGTAAACATACTTTATTAATAGGTTAGTATTTTGATTGATATTTGGTAAAAAAATTGGTTTTACATCTCCCTCAAATCACCCAGAGTTATAACATATCCTGAAATAGCACACGCACTGTTTCTATTGTGGCTGTTTTTTGAATGTACACATTATAATAATTCAAATCTGATTGTTGTTCATATATTCTATATATTTTGTTATTTTTCGAGTCTTCACACAGAGCTTTACAAATTCCACCCTCATACGTCGCATACATTACATCAAAATTTTCCAGAACATGGAGGAACAGATTTTGGTTAGGCATGTTACGATTAGTGTCTATTACTAATATATAATAAATTAGTTTCATATTGTATTATAAACTTTATTCCCAGTCTGAAATAAAAGAAGTTTTAGCTGTATAATTAGGTACACCGTTTATAATTAACTCAAATATAAGAATTAATAAAACCATAATCGCTTTAAGTAACACTAGTAAATCCACCCTACTACAAATTTATTGTATCATCTTCCTAAGAATTCCATTCCGAAACTTTTCAATTCCATTTCTACGTTACCTGCGTTTTGGTTACGGAACGGAAGTTTCGGAACTCTGACTTTAAACACTTTTGTTTTAATTACTTTAAACTAATACATCAGATCAACAAGCTTGGTACAAATTTAAGTTCACTGAAAGCTAATAAAGATAACAAAATAATTTGCAAGAAATAAACTTGTAAACTTACTTTGAAATTGGTCGCGGCACTGGAAAATGAAAACTGGACCGTTGCTGATGTGTATTTGTTCGTCCGCTGGCTGCCGTCAAAATGACCGAAATACTTGTTGGAACCCGTTGACAGCATTAAAAATGTTTCCGATATTAAAAAAATACGCTTTTAAGATAGTTTTGATTGCATCCTCTTGCAAAAAATGCGGTTTCGGAATGGAATTTTCCATTTTAACTAGTTTATGTCCCCGCAAAGATTAAATTATTTAAATATTTTGAGCGATTAAATTATTTAAATATTTACACTTTTTGTGAAAATGACCCATATCTCACACTACTACCAAAATAATAAAATATTGAACTTAATTCAAACTTCATTAGCTTGAAATTAATTAAATGATTATTTAATTTTCATAATCCGACAGTCAATACTCTGACTAATAATTTCCTATTTTGTTACTCTCTTTTCCTTAGATACGTTACCACTCAAAAGTAACAAAAAAGGAGGTAACAAGTCAAGCACAAACAAATTATTCAAACTGTAGACACATGCAACTTGAAACTAATCTCGATTATGATTTGATTAAAGAAATCCAAATTGAGAGCTTACATGGTAATTTAAGTGACACAGCAATTAAAGCTGAACTTACCTGTGTTTTTCCGGTAACAAAACGGGGATTTTATTCTGACCGGTAACTTATTGTACGACTTTCAACGTCCGCTTAAGGCACATAAAAGAACGATCAAAATGAAAACAAGATGGATGTCAAGCTTACTAGTGTTGCTATTATTCTCAAATATGTTTATTACCAAATCGTAACAATATTACCGAAATTATGGTAACAAAAACTGGAAATTTCAATAGGAACTTTTTACAGGACAAGTTAATATAATTCATTACAAATATATTAAACAATAAATGAAGAAACGGTCTTTTTTTACTGAATTGTGACATATAGTTATTAATTTTATACATTTGTTATTTTTGCAATACCCATGTTTACTCAATTAAAAATCGATAGTTTGGTAAGGTATTCAAATTGGGACACTTCACTTTCCATACAACTAGATCAGACCGATTATTAAAAATAATATTTTAATAAAAAAGTTGTTAATGGATTTGTGTCTTTTTATTATTTTTTGGTTAAAGTTGTTGTAGTGATTATTAAACAATTTAATAAAAAGTAGTAATGCTTTATTCTTACAAAGAAAAAATATTTTAAAAAGTAGGACAGGGCTAATAGACGAATGTACATTTTTTTTGAGAAATGCTCAGATACTTGCATACAATGGTAAAATCTGCCATCCCGCGCTACGCGACGGGGCGCGGTGCAGTGGGTGGAGCGCCTTATACCGCGGTAGCTGCTGCAGTCCTGCACCGATCCCTTGCCCTTGAAGACCGGACCGGATGTTATCCAATATATAATTGCTAATATTCAGCTAGAGATATTCCCAAATCAAATAGAAATTATGGTTAGGTACCCTAATGAGGTTAATATGCCAAATAAATGGATGTTCTCACCGAAGTCCTAGCATTTATAGATAGGTAATGATATATCAGCGTACAAAGTAACGTTTAACTGCGCGGCCCACATACTTGTCGTTTAGGACAGATTTCGTGTGTTTAACTGAACTTGTAGTTTTTATTGCTTTCGTTAGTTTTGACAAATTAGGACCTTTCTTTTGGTAACAGATTAACTGTATGAAGTTTTAAGATTAAATAAATAATCAACAATAAAGTAACAACAAGTGTACGATTGCGCGCACGGCCATAACTTCCAATGTGAATATTTGCCATAATTATTCAGTCTTCAATTGACAAAATTAAGTAGATCTCTAACCCAAGTAGTTGTAGTGAGATCGCAATCCTCCACGTTACGTTCGCGCAGTCAACTTAAAACCCTTATAAATTCTTTATTTCTACTTTTGACAAATTTTTGGATTGTGCCCTTCGATTTTGACAAATTCCGTCAATTTTTAGGGTTCCGTTGCCAAATGGCAAAAAACGGAACCCTTATAGATTCGTCATGTCTGTCCGTCCGTATGTCACAGCCATTTTATTCCGAAACTATAAGAGCTGTGCTGTTGAAACTTGATAAGTAGATTTATTCTGTGAACCGCATTAAGATTTTCACTCAAAAATAGAAAAAAAAAACAACAAATTTTGGGGTTCCCCATACTTAGAACGGAAACTCAAAAAAAAATTTTCATCAGACCTTTAAGTGTGGGGTATTTATGGATAGGTCTTCAAAAATGATATTGAGGTTTCTAATATCATTTTTTTCTAAACTGAATGGTTTGCGTGAGAGACACTTCCAAAGTGGTAAAATGTTTGATGCCCCCTGTAAACTTCTAAAATAAGAGAATGATAAAAGTAAAAAAATATATGATGTACATTACCATGTAAAGTTCCACCGAAAATTGGTTTGAACGAGATCTAGTAAGTAAATTTACCTTTCATTCAATGAACTCAAATATATCCTCGCCCATAGGGTGAAATGTTCTTGTGGAAAAATGCAGATTTTCTTTAAAAAAAAGGTTGTTTTTTTTTTTCATTGATTTTACGTTCTATTAACGAAACCAAATCACTGGTTTCAAGGATAACGGTGTTTAACCTTACACCCTGTATATATATATATTTTTAAACCTTTAATTTCAAAAACATAAACCTTATACCGTACCGTGTGGTGCCGGACGTAAAGAATAACACCACCCCATTTCTTCCCGTGGGTGTCGTAAAAGGCGACTAAGGGACTTACTAGAGAATGGGCAGCAGCGTTCTCTATGCATTTTACCACCATACTGCGATCGCCGACCCGCCTGCCAAGCGTGGCGATTATGGCAAAGCCCCCCAAATTGGGGGAGGCCTAAGTCTAGCAGTGGACGTCTTACGGCTGAAATGATGATGATGATGATGATGAAACCTTATGCATAAGACGTGAATACCTACAGGTTTTTACGGAACCCTCGGTGCGTGAGTCCGAATCGCACTTGGCCGGTTTTTATTTTTTGGAGAAGTTTTGGGTTTGGATAATCTGGCGGACCAATCGTAACGCACACGCTAAAACGCATTTGCTATTGCCTTTGTATTATAGCTTTTTATCAGTCTTCCGGAAAGCGAATACGTGCCCAATCACAATTTAAATATAATGTTATGAATCTTTTATCTAATAATAATAATGCAATGAAATGAATGTATAATAATGATTTATATTATAGAACGCTGCTGCCCATTCTCTAGTAAGTCCCTTAGTCGCCTTTTACGACACCCACGGGAAGAAATGGGTCCGTACCATAGATCTAATCATATTTTGTATAATTTTAAATTTCTGTTTTTCACTCGACACTGAATTGTTTATTTATTTATTAGTTATTTGTTGTGAATGATGTAATAATTTTTCAATATGTACTGTATGTTTAATAATGCCTTTTGGTGGCACTCATTGCCTATATTTTATCTTTTAATATGCGGATAATGTAGTGGGCTGCAATATTGTTATTCACACCTATTATTTTTTGTTATGTTAAAATTATATATTGTAGCTGTTTATTGTCCCTAAATAAATAAAATAAAATAAAATCACCTGTACTTAAAGCAGCAGATGTTTTCAATTTATGAGTAAACACTTATTTTTGGGTTCTGTCCACAAAAGGTGAAGATGTGAACATTCACTAACTCGACGCCATCCGTCTAACTAACAATCGTTGGTATTTTGCCAAAACCCACACCTTACGAACGCCAGTTCGACCGGTTTCCACATATTGGCCGAAACTGAAAGTTCGGTCAAACACTACATACATACATTAATGTATCAAGTACTGACCGAATTTAATATATTCTATCTGAATTGTTTCTAGCAGACAGGTGTATTTTTTTTTTATTGGTTTAGCACTAATTGTATTTGATGATTTGTGCAGGCATTGTTGCACGCCTTAGAAACTTTCTTTTAGATAAGATATTAAGGTGATTAAAATATAATGACGTTATTATTAATTTTCACCTAGGTGGGCCAACTGGAGCGACAGAGCAGAACATTGAGGAATACTTGGAAAAATTACAAGGTCTAGCAGCTGAGGGCAAGAACAGTGCAGTAGTGAAACAAGCTCGAGACATTCTTAATAAGACTGAATTGCCTATGAACTAATTTCACCAGCACAGATCAGCAGTGATGTACTTTTTGCTATATAAGTGTCAAGTGTGTATTTCAGGGTGCATTTGAATTTTTGAAATAAATGAAAATGTAGTCATAATAATATGTTTTTTATTCATCTTGAAATTATTATTGATACCAACATATTATTTCAGAGAATTAAGTTATTTACATAAAAAGTGATTGTATATACGGGACAACATACTGTCTTTAGAGTATGAGAGATAGAATAGTAAAATCTATTACAATAATACTGCCCTCGTAGTAGCAAATGCAGTAATCGACATTTTTTCGATTTCTCGTTTTTCTCAAAAATTCAATCTGGACGCTTTCAGCTATACGTAGATATTTTCTTTATTTTTTTTTTTGTACTGGAACATGGTGAAACAACAAGGAAAAATGCAGTATTTCCTGTGAAATTATCTGATATTGTTAGTATGAATGCAGCAATGATCATAAACCAGATTAAAATGCAGTAATCACGTATTTAGTACCAAGTTAGAATGCAGTATTCGTCTAAATACTAGTAAGAAACGCAGTACTCGCATTTTGGCTGCATTTTAATTTAGTACATTCGTATATTTGGTTATTCATTACTTTCTAAGGTGAAATGCAGTATTGGTTTATACTGCGATTTAACCTAGTATTATAAAACAAAATATGTAAAATTGCTGCATTCTTATAGCGCATACTGCGTTTTACATTAGTGCCTCAGTCTGTGCTCGTCACTCGCGGTGGTGGGACGTGCTGCTGCCGCGCGCCGCATACGACTCGTGTTTCGTGTTGGTGCTGTAAGATATTTGGTAAGTTGTTTGGTGAACCTATTACTTTACGAGTACACGAGTCAATATTTTGATTTATTTTTCGATGAAACTTATCTTAAATGCTACTTAATGTAACGAATAAATGAAACTGACCTTGAGTTTTCTAGGTACAAATTTATCTATGCCTAAACATCGATACTTACTTCATTTGTTTATAAAACAGAAGAATTTAATATAATTTCTAAATCTTACTTGTAACAGACTTATACCTACTGAATTGCAATCCTATCCTACTAATATGTTTGGATGGATTGATGTTTGTTACTCTTTTACGTAAAAACTACTGAACGGATTTGGATGAAATTTGGTACACAGATAGTTTGTAACCTGGATTAACTCATAGGATAGTTTTTATCCCGATTTTATGTTCCAGTGGGATAATTTTAGAGATGTAGTGGGTGAAATCGCTGGCAGCAGCTAGTTGAACAATAACCATTGAATATGGATTAATTTTTAAAAATTCATTACGAATTATTATCTACTAACAAATGTTTCTTGAACTATTTTAGCTGCGATTTTATAAAATTCGTGACTACAAATAGGTAATAAAGTTCGTATTGTATGATTTTTGTGTTCCCTGTGATATTTAAGTACTGTTTATTTTGATTCCAGATAAAATGTCTGCAAATCAGCTTCGTGGTCGAAGATTAGTCGATATGGTAGTAAAACCTGAAGAAAATAATATTCAAGAGAGGGAGGAGATAAAGTTAGAGCCGACACTTGTGGAAACTTTAACCTTGGAAATAGAACCCCTTTGTAACATTCATGATTTTTCTAAGCTTTGGGCGCATCCATTTGATTACAATTGCTATTATCACATTTTACAACCGCCAATTGAATATGATTTCTCGTTTAACTTGCCGGTTGATGACTTGGAGAAGCAGATTAAAATTTTAAATGATTATTATTCAAGAGAAGATACAAGTGTTAATTTAATATGCGATGAAACAATCTCAAAATCCCTTATGGGCACCCCAGTTCCAGCTTCATTAGAAAACCAAAATCCCGATCATAGTTTAGAAAAAAATATTGATGACGAAAATTTTCATAATTTAACACCGGCTGCCTCTGACTTTCATTCCTCATTAAACTTGCCACTAGCTGCTGAATTTGATATGCCCATAGAAATTTTTAATTATTCATTTTCCAAAGATGAAAGCTTTAGCTTAATTTGCAATAACAAAACATCCAGCTCACTTGTGCCTACTCCAAAGGCGGCGGAAAATCCAATTAGAGAAGAGGAAATTGAAGAGGTCGATAGTAGGGTCCAGACCAGTGAAGAAACGGCAATTGAAAGTGATGCGCCAAAGGGCCGCACTAAAACCGGAAAAGCAAGGAAGAGAAATGTATACACAGAATCTTTACAAATGAGAAAAGAAGTGAAGAAGCTCACTAAATTAAAAAAATTCACCGTTAAACCAGCATGTTCCAGTACACATGCCTGCAAAAAAAAATGTTCTGAAAAATTTTCACAATTAGAGCGTTTAGAGATCAACAAAGCCTTTTGGGATCTTAGTTATGAGGGACAGGGATACTATATACAATCGTTAATAGAAAAACTAACCATTAACCGGCGCATTAGGGAAAGTACGTTATCCAGAAACAATACGTATAAATATTTCTTCGAAAAGGATAATATGAAGACTGAGGTATGCAAAATATTTTTTTTAACCACATTGGGCTACCACCAAAAAAACGATCGCCGCGTACTGGACGCTTTAAAAAAACCAATAAATGCACAAACAGATAAACGTGGTAAGCGAGAGCACAAAGAGAAAATAGACAGAAACTTACTACGAGACCATATTGAAACTTTCCGACCAGCAATTGCACACTACAGAAGAAAACACGCTCCCAACAGAAGATACCTTCCTAGCGACTTAAGCGCAACTTTCATGTTTAATGATTTTATAGAAAAACATCCTGAAATAAAAATATCTTATGAATTATACAGACAGTTCTTAAGAAAAGACATGAACATTTCGTTTACCCAATTGGGAAACGAAGAATGTGAAGAATGCGAAGGGTATAATTTACATCAACCTACTTGCAGAGAACCAGCATCCTGTGATGTTTGTATTTCCTATAAAAACCACCAAGTAAGATACAAAAAAGCCCGAAACTTGTATCAAGAAGATGTTGAATTGTCAGCGGCTGACCCCAACAAAATATTTTTTTCTGCTGATTTACAGAAAGTGATAATGCTACCAAGGATTGACATGTTCAAATCAGTAATTTTTTGTCCGAGGATTATAGCATTTAATGAGAGTTTCGTGCCTTTAGGGCCTACGAAGTCTCCATATCTACAGCCCTTTGCTGCAGTTTGGCATGAAGGTACTTCAGGCAGGAAACAAGAAGACATCATCAGTGCTTATAAAGCGTTTTTTCTCAGCAAACGTGACTGCTCCGATATAGTTGTGTGGACAGATAATTGTTCAGGTCAGAACAAGAATTGGGCTTTTTTTACATTTCTTGTGCAGATTGTAAACAGTTCTGAAATATTTGCCGAAAATATTACAATCAAATATTTAGAACGTGGACATACTTTTATGTCAGCTGACAGTTTTCACCACCAAGTCGAAAACCAACTCCAAAAAGCAGGAAAGGTGTATGATTTTTCTGATTTCATTGATTGTGTGCAATTAGCTAATTCAGGGAAAGTTACAGTAAAAGCTATGGAAGTTTCAGATTTCTCTAAATATATGGATCATTCATCTCAACATAGACTTAAAAAGAGCACAAATAGAGTACCGTGAAATATGCCAACATTGCCCCCAAGGGGAACTTTGCCCGAAGGACCATTTTTAAACATATCTTTGATTTGTGAAAATATCTTAATATTATGTCAATATTGATTGACTTTGGTCGAAAATAGGTTATATGTATGACAATACTGACTAAGGTGTTTGTTGCTAGTGTGGCTTAGTAACTCGTGGGAACTCGTCGAATGAGGTGTGTGTTTTTGCGGGCCAATTTTAGTGCAAATTTGAAAGTAAATTCTGCGAGATGGTGAAAACACAGGTTACTTTGCTTTATATCACATTGTAGAAAATTATTTGTAGATTGTAATAAAGTAGTGTCATTGCTCAGGGTCTTTCAAAACGAAAGTTATGTTGATGGGCAAAGTTATCTAGTAAAGTTCCAACCTACGATTGACAACATTACCCGCCATCAAAAAAGGCTTAGGGTTGGCACGTTACGAAACTTAATATTTTTTAACCGACTTCAAAAAGGAGGAGATTCTGAATTCGGATGTTTTTTTATTTATTTAGCGAAGTTTATTCAATTTTAAACATATGTATTTCACTAAAAAAAACAAAGATGACTTTAGTTATAGGGCACTGTGAGAAGCATTTGTGTTTAAATAAATTAAATCGTTTATTTATAAAAAGGACACATTTTTGTGGTTTAAGCAGGCGTTGGTCTTATGTTGTTTATCTTTAAAAGTGACTATTTATCTATATATGTATGTATATCAGCTCTGGCTCTGGCTCTGGTACCTATTATACAGGCTCTGCTTAGTTTAGGGTCAGATAGCCCTGTGTGAGACACTTACAATACTAATAAGCGCGAAACATTTTCAACGTTTTACTTTTATTTACCAAAATACATATTCTTTGTAGATAGAAAAAAAAAATCAGAATAATTTTACCATATGCCAACCCTAGCACTTTTAAAAGGCAAAATATGGATTGTATGAAAAAGATAAAAAATGTCAGGGTAACATTGCCCAGTCATTTTAGTAAGAAACTTTTGATTGTGGCGTTTACATTCCTAAAGTAAACGCTATCTTTATCATAGTTCTTGTACTGGTGTTTATGTCATCTGCTTACAAGCCTTACTTGCGTCAAAAATCAATGTTGGCAAAGTTGGCTAAAAGTCCAGATAACTTTGCCCGCCAACAAAATAGCACAAATTTTGAATTAAATGTTGAAAAATAGTAAATTTAGCTACACTAACACATGCATATAACCTTACAGTTGTAGTTGATGAAAGAAAATATCACGTCTCCATAGAAAAATCCTATTAAAATTGTAAAAAACCGAAAAAAGTGGGCAATCTTGGCATGTTTCACGGTATATTTAAAAGATATTGTTATTGTGGAGGTACACAGAAACGAAAGTAAGTTGTTTGTGAAAACAGAGTATGATGGAACGCTACATGAAATCGAGTTCCTGAAAGTAAAATACTTGAAGTCATTGTCAATTCCTGATCCCATCAAAAACACTTTTCCAAGGGGTATATCTAACGACAGAAAATCAGCTATTCTTTCTACACTTTCCAAAATAATTCCCCAAAATAGATTACCATTTTGGCAAAACCTCCATATCAATGATTCTTCGGCTGATCTTGTGAATAACTTGGAAGCAGGAGACTGTGATGAAACATGAAAAAAATGCTGTGATTAATTCTTAAGATTTACGAGTAATTACTACTAAAAGACTGTTACTGTGCCATTATTAATTAAGTACTTAAATAATTATTATTTTTTTGTTTTCTACGGAAGCAGTGTTCCGTTTAAATAATCTAATGCGTTTGAAGAATGATCTCATTTATTTTATGGTATTAAATCACATGTTATAAACATGATGATCATTAGTAATAGGTATTTCTAAAGAGATACATAATGTTCTATTATTTTAGTTAAAAAACGTCCAGTATGTTTTTATTACTCCACGTCGCAACAAAGACTGTTTAAATTTATTATAAAATAAAATATTTTCATAATACCCAAGTCTTTCCCTTTTTTCCTATTTTATTTATTTAAATTATAGGACAAGACTTATTTACACTGCATTACTTCTATTAGTTTAGTTGTCTTCAATAATTAACTTTGCTAATGCTAAATGCAGTTAATGTATTTCCTAGAAACAAATGCAGTAACAAACACGAGTACTGCATTTTAATGCACTACTTTGATATATTTGTAAATGGCGACACAAGGTTTAAATGCAGTATTCAAGTTTATAAAGACCTACATTAGAAAAAATACTGTCAAAATCAAACTAAATAATAATTTGTATTTTTGTACTTGTTCTGTAACAAAACATATGAGTTTTTTAATCAGTTATAGTAAAGATTTAAAAAAAAAACACTTAACCGCGTTTTTCTCGAAACCGCCATTTTGCAAGTACTGCATTTGCTGTTACGAGGGCAGAATAGATGTCTAGATATTGCTGTAATTTAAAGTAGAAAATAATACATAAATATAGCGCTAAACATAAAGCTTTACAGTGCTGACAGATAATCAATGAAAAGAGCATTAACCTCTCGAATGTCTTATGTTACACAGTGCGACATAAGCAATTGTCTTTCTATTGTGTCTCTAATTAAGACATTCGACGAGTTAAGTTTAAAAAAATAATTAAACTTTTCCGTTGGGGGCAATAATGCTACGTCAATGCCTGTGCGGTTCGCGCAGGCGACAAACCCGCGTGCACGTCATGTAGCACTACCTAAGTAAGTACAAAATGTACGTGCATTATACACATAGACTCTACTTATCTACCAGTGTAAACCTCCGCTCGACGCGACATTCAGAGCGGCCAAGAACCATGCGCAGTCTACAGAACAATACATTACCTAAATATTTATGTTCTGTAGCCTACATAACATAAAATCTACTGGATTGTCTAAACACAGGGTCAAATTAAATTAACTGGTGAAACGCCACAGATGTGTAACAATATCTAAACATGTAAAAACTATATATTTTTGGGGTCAGTAACCGTAGATAGTGTTTTTAATTCAGTTTAAAAATCTGTTATTTTTGCAATACGAGTATAAAACAAAAAACATTAACTCAATATAAAATGAGTAACTACAATACCAGTTGTCACTCCATAAAAATAACATAAAATTTATTTGTTTTCGTTTTATAGTAATATAATGGTAATTCTGTATCCATTACTGCTGCGGAGTTTCTTTAGGTTATTTAATTTGATCTTTTAATGATTGAAAGTAGTTGTGTTTGGAATATTAACAACTGTTACAGCAGAAAGTGTCGACAAATTAAGATTTGTCAAGATCAGACACTCAGCATTATCACTATAACTTACTCTACTATGATTATATAATTAAATAAGTGCTTTTGTAATCAACATAAAACTGCATAGTAAACTAGTATAAACCTCTTTTACTCATGGGAGTCAGTTTCTTAATTATATGTGTAGCCATAATATTTTAATCATTATTAGAATCGAAATTTAAAATCTTCTAAACATTAGCTTTTACACTTACAGCTAAATAGAACTCATGTAAGCTGAAATGACGCGCCCCACTACCGATTTACGCACAGAAGCAAGTTTAAACGGGCGCAATACACATAAAGACACCATTTTTAACCAACTTCTGGAGGGAGGTGGGCTGGTTGGAATAAACATTGACGGCCGTCATGGCCCACGCACAATGGCCCACTCAAAGGATTAAGTGCGGAAACCAAACCCCTATAACATAGAACATAAAGACACGACTGTAACTGATCATTCAGTTGCCAGTTAGACTCAAACTTAGGAGAATGCTTCATTCGCGGATTTGTTTTCCAACTAGTCAAGAATGTGCGAGAGAGCAGTCTTGTTCCATACAATGAGCTATCACTAGTATCACTACTCCATACAGAGAGCGATTTATCACTGTACTAGTCTACCGCGACATTCACAAACAGATCATATTTCACATAACAGTCAATGCCCCCACACAGATGTTAATAATGATATATGATTTTATTTTTGTAAATAGGTTTGTACAAATACTTGTACACGTCAATCATATTTTAATAATAAAACTAGATGAGGTTGGCATTAATGTGCAGTATGGAACAGCCTTGCTCCTGATCATATCGAACCTGACCAAAACAGACTCAGATTCTCCATTCTTATCTGCACTCACATCTAGATTAACTCTGTACGCAAAATACGCGCTTTGACGTGTTTTTGCGGACACCAGGACGTTTTGCCTAGTATCGAGATCAATTAATTAAGGAGTGGTGTGGGTCATTTCAGGTTTGACGAGCTCTAATTTAATACTAAAACAACAGATTAGTCAAATTGTAACAAAAGATCATCCAGTTCTTTATCACTATCTTCTGCATCTTCTTCATCATCATCATCATCATCAGAAGCCGCATTAGTATCATACTCATGTAGTTTTTTCCTCCACAGTCTGATAAGAGTATCCCATGACCTTCTGCTGTATTTGGCAAACTTATCAGGTGTTTTTGGATGATCTTTTGTACGTTCATCACTGTAAAAGAGTGTTATTAACAAAATTATTAGTTGTAAAATAAAACCCATTTAAAATGAAGGAATATAAAGTTAACTCAACTTACAATTTCACATGGCTTATATAGTTGTGATACCCCACTGTGTTTTTTCCATAATCAATCTGTTTTTGTCGTCTCTGTAGTATGAGAGTGTCAGTCTCCAATTCTAATATTTTTCTAGGTGGGCTGGATAGAAACAAAATATTATGTATGAGCTTAAGGTTTAATAAATTATAAAATCAGCATAATCAGCCTATAACATTCCCACTGCTGGGACACAGGCCTCCTCTCTGTGAGAGGGAGAGGGCCATAATCCACCACGCGGGCCCAATGCGAGTTGGTAGATGTCTCATGTATTTCGAAATTTTGGTTCTAGGACATGCATGCTTTTTCACTGTTTTCCTTTAATATTTTGAGATCAGTGATACACAGAGTAAACTACCACTCGTAAGTAGGGTGCGACACCACTAGGCGACCACTGCTCCCATTATAAAGTGCTCAGTACATACAAGACTGACAGAAAAGGGACAAAGCACAGGTTTTAGTTGAGAGTACTAGCGTAGCATCGTGTTTTGCAAATTGTACCTTTACATTAAATTGTATTTCATATGCACCAGTCTACTGCTGCTTATGACATTACTACAACAAACAACAAAGAGAATTGTTGATTATTTTTATTACAAACAATTCTCTTAGTTATATTTGTTGGAAAATCATGTTTCCATGAAATAGTCATACATTCCAGCAAAAATGACATGCAATTCCCAAAAAAACTAAGAAAAATTGCTACCTCTATAAGTGCTCTAAAAATTAAAAACAATATGTACCATGGCTTAGTATCTGTGTCATTCTTAGTGTTTGGTTTTGCCTTTTTCCTGCTGTTTGAATTTTCCCTGCTACCACCTGTTTTTCCTTTTGAGGAATTACCATCTGAAACATTATAACACTGATATTTTCTTCATTTGAAAGTCTTAAGCTGAGCTGGAATGATACATGTAGTGATTGGCAAACTAATTTTAACAGAGAATAAACCAAAATGTGGAGAGTTCAAAAATAGATTTAAATTTCACAACTTTTCCCCAACAACAGACTCAAGTACGAATTATACTCACTATCTCGAGTTTCATCCATGACTCCAGACCAACTTCTTTTAGAGGTTATTGCATTCATTATCAGCTTAACCCAAACGATAAAATAACTCTAGAATGAAGAGAATAAACTTCTTGGTTAATTGTGTACTTAAATTGTTTCTTATTTTTTATAATATCGCATTACGTCAATGCCGGCTGTCGCTAAAAATCAGCGCTCGAGCTCTGCTTCGTAGGGTAGTAATATTATGATATGCGATGGCTGTTTAGCGTGGATATGACGCATATTTTCCCCCGACTTGTTGTTTATATTAGTCTGTGTTCTTTCTCAGCGTCTACGCCGCAAATAAACATATTTCTATCGAAACGTTTCCAACATTGTAGAAAGTGAAGATTCCAATAGTAACTTCGAAGTACACTATGATAAAATAAAGCAAGGCAATAGGCAGCTGGCATAGGGATAGGCAGAGTAGATTTCTAACAACAACAGCCAAACTTAACTTCGGAACAAAAGCTATGCCAAGAGCATAGTGCCAAGCCTCATCGAGAATAGGAATCTTCACTCTTACATGAAGTATTTTAACAGTGCAACATACTTACAAGTTAATACGAAGGAAAAGTCATGAAAAATAGAAATACATAATTAATGTAAAACAAGCAGCGAATTTAGGAATATTGTAGCCGCGTGACATGAAACGAAAACGCGCGAAACAAACTAAAAAAATAACAAAGTTTATGACTGACTGTCAGCAGTGTTGCCAACAACGCGGGACCCGATGTCGCCCATTTTTCACAGCTTAAGTAGCCTAATATAGCCGAATTTCAGTCAGCGGTAGCCTAAAATATCAGTATGAATAAAACAAAAATGTAGTTTAAATCAATTTATTTGTACCTACTTTAAAAAACACAAGAAACAAAGACAGTTTAATATCACACAGCTTCGTCATCTGCTATCAATGCTAAGGCATCTGAAAAGCTTTCACCGTCAGCATCATCAGTGGTAGATGTTGTAGCCGCTGTGATCACGGAATATTCTTTGTTCTGTGGCTGTGATAGTACTGGCACAAGCTTCACTGGATGCGTACATTTTTCTGCCAGCATGTAAACTAACCATTTGATTGCTTGGTTGAAAGCTGTTGCAGCAGATATTTCTGACATTCATGTGAGTTCGAATTCTAAGAATGGCGATCAGCATGGGTAGTTGCATTCGGTTTCTTAATTTTGTTTTTACCGTTCCCATTACGCTGAAAATTCTTTCAACGACGGCATTACTCAAAGGTAATGAAAGACAGCGTAAGGAAAACTTTGCTAAATCTTTGAACATGGGGTTCCCTCCAGCATTCTGCATTTTCAACACCTGCACCCAAAAATGTAAAATATCATTGGGAGAAGCTGTACCGATTATTTCCTCGATGCGCATCGTACTTAGTACACGCCATTGGTTCATAACAGCTTCCCGATCAATATTAGGTACACCTAACTGCCATGGAAAATCTTCAATATTCGGTCGGCTGGTTGAGAGGCACACATGGCTTGGTGACAAGAAT
The DNA here is from genome assembly GCA_947507805.1 of Aporophyla nigra. Lineage (NCBI taxonomy): Eukaryota > Metazoa > Arthropoda > Insecta > Lepidoptera > Noctuidae > Aporophyla > Aporophyla nigra. The sequence continues at coordinate 9,445,774 of OX382305.1, forward strand.
TCAATTTTCTCCACCACTGACACATTAAGTGGTAGCCTGTCAACTAATTCCTTTATCAATCGCACGAGGAAAGCAGTGCATCGCTGTTTGATTTCTTTGGCTTTGCTGGCTGAAACAATATTTTTTTAAAGTAAATCATAAAACCTTTCTCCGAAGTCGATTGAGTCTAGCGGAAGCAATGAATTTTCAAAGATTGCATCGGTTTTTCATCGTAGCTTGTTTGAAAACCTCAATTCCTTATCTTTATGTGTTTTAGTTTTCATGTGCTTTTCCAAATCAGTTTTGTGTGCACGGAGTGGTGTGACACATAATTTACAAAATGCCTCACCTTTGCCGCTATCCGTCAGTTCAACAGGTGCTCGAGTAAGCCAATCTGTAAAGGAAATTGTTTTTTTTAGCATATCTGCTAAGTGTAATACACTGGTCAATTGCGGATTGATTGGTGATTATATTTCTTGACATGTTGTAGAAAGCGAACGAAAGCTTGTTGCGAAAGAAGTAGACTTGCCAAGACCGTAGCAAGTGGAGGTCCTTGGTATATTTGGTCTGGATACCCCTACGGGAAAAAGTACGCCTAATTCCCCAATTTTTGTAAGTATGCGTAGGTGATCAGCCTGCCTACTACATCTTAACCGGGCTGGAAACTCAGACCAAATAAAAAACCAAGACATAGCGCGAAAAACACAGTGAAGCATGCGTAAAAGTACACTTCGCTCTGTACATAAACGTTCACACGCACACCAAAGTCCAACTAAAATATACCTCACTTGTTTATGAAACCGGCCTACTTCACTGTTATCAACGCTATGTCTTGGTTTTTTATTTGGTCTGAGGCTGGGACAAATCAAAAAATGATTGTCTCACCGGGAAGAGCTCACTAAGTAAACAAAAACATTAGCTTTACTTAATTTTAAATGCTGGTATTTTTACCCACTCGTCGCGATAATGTTTCACATATTTCCCGTGTTTTCCCATGTTTTTGTCACAGAAACTAAAACTTTTGACACAAATGCTGTACGAACCGAAACGTAATTGACAAATAATAACTGGAATTTTCCCGAACTATTCACTCAGTATAATACGATTATTGCGGTAGTCGTTTACACCAAAGCGAATACTTATTATTTCATTGCATCCTAAATTTTGTTACATATAATAGCTAAAACAAATTCAGGGCATTCCCCGAAACTAACCAGCCATTAACAAATAGGGTGGCCATCCTTTCTTTCCTAATATCGCAAACCTTTTACATTAATTTGCGTGTGAGATGTTTTTCTTTTCTTAAGCTCATTTATGATTCAGTTAATTTAAATAGTGGTCCCTGAACTGAAGTAGCCTAAAAGGCGACCAGTCGCTTTTCAATTTTTTTCGTCGCCGATTCTCTTCCTGAGTAGCCTAAATGGCGAAAAATCGCCTACGTTGGCAACACTGACTGTCAGTCAGACACATGACAGAGAGACGCACAGAATATTAATACCTGGACAGAAGACAGAAAAAACTAAAACCAAAGACAATAAAAAGTCAGATAAACACATCACGTTCCAAGTTGGTTCCACAAGAGACTTTTCGGTATTCATAAAATTTAACATAATATCAAACTCATGAAAGTAATTATTATAAATAAGTTATGTAGCAAAATTAGAATATCGGCGGTACTCTATGAACAGGGCTGATTATTAAAAAAAAATGACACCAATCAAACCGAGAACATTAAACTAACGACTTGTGTCGTAAATTCGTAATACTTTTCTAATCGAAATGCTTCAGACTCATCCTTATCAACAACAAGCTGACGCGGACGTCCGGGATCCAAGACATGATAGATTGAAAACGAATCTAATGCTTTCATTGTGAAAACGGTAAAGTTAGTCGAGGAGCGCTGCCTTAAGATCGTAGTAGTACCCATTGCCATAATCGATGATAGGGAAAATTAAGGACTGCACAAGCATTGTCTTCGTACTCGCTTGTGGGTGGTAAATTTTTCAGTCGGTACAGACTCTGTAGCGTTCCAGTATCCTTCTAGGTCGCCCGAGCGACTTGAGTACAGCTTTGCAAAAAAGAGTCTATTGTGGTTATAATTGGAACTAAAATATATTTTTTATGGCAGCACTGCTCTGTTTATCAACAACAAGTAGCTTCTCTGTCATTGTGTTATGTTCCCAGTTGTATTTCACTTATTTCTAATTAACTATCAATTATTAATGCTTTTGTACATATAAAAAATGAATAAAACAATAAGGAGTAGTGGTATGAGCTGTGATATACCAAGTTTTCGTAAGATATTTGGCGGAATCTAAAGTGGAATAAATCTTGTCTCCGAATGACAATTTTTTCGATCCAAGAAATGTATCTTGTAGTCAATGCCAATCATTGTTTTTCCTTTCAAATACTAAGTTTTATCGGTATTATAAGTTTCAAGCCATTTTATTGTTAAATTTACTAACAGATTATAGAGGTTATGTTTTCTAGTTTGACAAATCGCGTGTACGTTGACTCATAATGGTTGATACTTTAAATTAAAAAATGTACATGGAATTAATATGATTGTCTTTATTTATTTTTTCAAGTTAAATTTCACAGTATAATTAGAGAAGTTGTTAATGAAGGTGAAAAAAATTAAGGATTTTTTTCTACACCTGGAGAAACACCAAAACAGTTGGCGGGAGAAAGAATTAGACGATTTTGATCTGTGTGCAACTAGACAAAAAGTTCAACACTAAAGAGACAGGCAAGTAATTTTTATTAATGCTATTATCGCATACCACATACCACAGTAAAAAAAAGTATAATTTACATTTATTATTTTTCAGGTGCCTATTCTTCGTAATATATCACCTATAGTTTGAGGAGACTTGGGTTATAGTGGGAGCCGTAAACGTCTAAGAAAGATTTTTAAACTATTTAGATTTCATAATTAAGAAATGTAAAACTGACACATCAGTGTTAATTGAAAAATCTATCATAGCACCGAAAAGGAATACACGAATGATGTTATCTCACGTTTTTCTTTTTAAATAAAACCTAAATTTTAGCGTGTTCTTTCATTTTCATTGTCATGTGGATAGTGATAGTGTAATGTACCCCACATAGACATACTTGACGGCTTCATTAGTCAACTGTTCAAGTTTATTTGATATTGCCCGTACCTTTCGAATGTGACATGTTATAGTCCGATTAGTTTCCGACAGTAAGCAGCTGTGAGTCGCCGTCTTGTCGACTATAAACTGTTAGCATTAATAGGATTCGTTCATTATCATTCATGTCAAATTTGATACAGGCATACCAACCATCGAATGGTTGTGAATACTCTAGATGGTGGCCGCAAATGTGATTGCTGAACATTATTTCTTGTGTATCGGTTTCAATCGGCAATCCCTGAGTGCAATTTAATTTGTTTTTTATACTGAATAAGTTTTCATTATGTTATTATAATGGCACTCGCGTCTCTTAGGTAAAAGGTTATTCTAGCGAAGTAATGCGCAATCTACTAAATACAATGAAAGTAAAAGCCTGTGTGCCTATCAAGTCTTGATATCTTGACTGTTGAGAATTTCCGGGATCTCGTGTTTGTTGATTAAAACAACAAGTATCTTAACACTTTTAGTCCTAGTATACAGGGTGGCCATACCTGCTAATTATTATTTATTCATTAGACAACAAAAGGTCCACACTGACAAAAACAAAAATAATTAAAAGGTGTTAGCAACAATATATCTTATAATCTATGTTAGTACTTATACACTACTACAGACAATGTTGTTTTGATGAGATGTCCCATTATGGGGCTCTCATCAGGCCTGTCAGCTAGCACCTTCAGGAGGCTGTTGCCACTGCCACGCAATCTGGCGAGCAGAGACGCACTTTTTTTCCGTACGACAGCTGAGAAGCTGTCGACTCGGGCTCTTGCAAACATCTCTGACGCACTGCAGTAACGTGGCAGCCGCATCAGCACCCTGAAGGTATTATTATATTGGACGCGCAGTGCACTGACGGCACGTTTGGTACAGCTGATCCATAAGGCGCTGGACAGAGATGTGCAGTGTGCTTTAAAAAGCGTGTGTTTGACCGCTTCTGTACATCGAGCGAACCTACGGGCCAACATAAACAGGCGCCCTCATTTTTCCAGACTCTCTTTTGCCAAGCTGTATGGGCTAAACAGGTGCCCTCATTTTTCCAGACTCTTTTTTGCCAAGCTGTACGTCACTTCAGGTTACCAGCAATGTGCAAACAATAATAAGATCGTACATACCATCTACCTACTCATATGCTGAGAACTTCCGATGAAGAACATCTGATGAGGCTTAACTGCTATCCCAAATCTATCAGACCAGGTTTTCATGGCTATCAAGTCCCAATTTAATTTGTCGATAGCTTCAGGTACTCAACCCTCCCTTATTTGATAGGTGTCAACTCTCTCTTGACAGTACAATTGAAAGTCATCTGCATGCCCTTATATCGCCAGTAACTGTCAGGAGGAAGGATACTATACTACGCCGGTTTCGAGCACTTTGAATAGAAAAGGAAATATAGAAATCGGGTGGAAGTCGGTAGGACGAGGGTAGAAATTTAGGTAGAAGGACTAACAGTAGGACGAACATGGGCTTCACGCCACTGGGATGAGAAAACTCCAATGTGTAGGAAAAAAAATCCAATGTTGGTAATCACAGGTGATCCAGAATAGCTAAAATCATACCATGGGGGATATTGTTGCATCCTAACGCTTTTGATTAAGCTCACGTACCTACTGAAGAGCGCGTTAATATCGTGACGGGAATTTTCATGCACTGAATCTTCAACTTTTTTAGTTGAACAGCGCATTGAGAATCTAACAAAGTGCAGTGCGAGTGAGTCTCGGTGCATCGAAAAAACACAGTGCTCGATTTTCAACTCTCGGCGTTAAGAGCCATTTTACATTTTTGCGCGAATATCTATGATTTTAGTCGTCTAATTTATCTCTCATCTCATCTTTATAAATACTCTGCCATTGACGAATACATGTAAAAAATAGATCAATCTTTTGTTTTGACACTTTTAGTAGCACATTTACAAAAACTTATTTGTTTACTTTGTAGTAGTTAATCTCCCACAACTAGTTTTCTTAAAAATCAGCGCAGGGTCAATTTAAGACCCCTATTTCCATCATTAATATGTAGAAATTTGAGTAAAAAAAATACACAAAACATCAGACATATAATCTAGTTGAAACATTTAGTACTAGAATATTGATTTTTAATAACATCAATAAGTAAAAAAATTAAGTCTTATGGCAATTTTTACGATCGCAATTTTATCGCGTTTTTTTGGTTTGAATAAAGCATAATTACATTAAAAAAATCATGTCAATATAAAGATAGTAGAAGTAGATGGTATGCTCTATAACAAATCGAATTCTCAAGTTTTATTTAAATCCGTTAATTTAATTAGACATAATATCGTTTTTAAAATCACTCTAAATTAGAATAAATTACGATGCACAAGCGGGCATCGTTTAGTACGGTGCGAGCGATGGAGGAAGGATCTGTGCCACTTTTTCCCGCGTCTCAGTTTTCGAGTACTCGTATCGTGAACGCAAAAATATACTACGACTACAACATTTTGCTGCTCTTCGTATTTGTTTTTTCTTTGAATGATTTAGTTTCGTTTATTATCAAGTAAAGTATTATTTTAATAGATTGTAGAATAATTTTATATTTTTGTTTTAATTGTTTTAGCAATGGGGCGTAAAGGTCGTGTATACGATTGTGTCAAAAAAGGCAAAATAAACATTCTGCAGCCGTACAATAATTGCGTATTGCCAGAAATCATAGACCTTAGAAAGGCAAGATCAATGCCTTTACGACAAATATTTATTTAATGACTCAACTACGCAATGACTCAATGGTCACTATTACCTGACAATAATATGTGAATACTTTTTTTTATTATTTTTATTATATACTTTACATAACATATATTTGTATTTTTTTATTAGTCTAGAAATCTTTAGTAAACTGGATAAATAAAAGTAAGTATTTTCATAAATCTCTAAATACCGCATTATAATTCTAAAGGCTCAAGATTGTTTAGACCGTCTCAACACTCGCATTACACTGTTTGTATTGTGCATGTGTGGATATCTATGCACACATACACAAAGTTGCCGTCTTTTACCTAAACTCGAGCGTTCAAATTTTGTGAAAGGCCTCTTAAGCATTGCGTTGCAGATCTCAAGCTCAAACAAATCTCACCGCGATTTTATTGTGCTCGTGAGTGGACACGTGTGCACGTGGGCTAAGGTAGCTCGCGAATTTTTTTATTTTTTTTTTCGTTTTTTCCAATTTGCAGCGTGTGTATCGAGCATTATGTATTCTTAACCCAGAGCAACGAATTCAGACGTACATAGAAGCACAGTTCTTATGGCCGGGTTGAAGACAAACTTAAGGCGACCCAAATAGCCGCTTGGCAGCGCCGCTGTCGCGCTGCGGTGCGGGTCTACGAGAGTGAGTGAGCGCGAGAATACGAGAGTGAGTGATCGCGAGAATGATTCTGCCGTTAGCGCCGCTAAGCGAGAACCGAGAACTAAACGTGCAGACATATCCCCAGTAGAATCGGCACAGATAATCCTAAAGAACTGTGCTTCTATGTACGTCTGAATTCGTTGCCCAGTGTGAGTATCTTACTATTTGAATAGTAGTTCTACTGTTTTTCAATGGTTCCCTGATTTTTGTTTTTGTTCATATTTCTTCTAATACTTAATGTGCCATTTGAAGCTGAAAATTCAATATGCTTGATTTTTTTTTTTGCTTTTTGGGTGGGCTGGGCATGAACAAAGTTTACTGACTCTGGTGTTTAACCCAAAATTTATAAAAAAAGTAAATGCATTTTCAGATTTTTTAACTTTTTAGTAGTCTTTATCCTGTGTTCGACAGGAGAATTATTGTTCTGAAATTACTATACATATAAATAAATATTTCTAATTACATAAATATGTGTCCAGTACGTTAACGCGTTCAGGATATTGATGGGGCTGCCACGCTTTTGTAGCGCATCAGATATGTTAGCAGACGCTCAAGTGGATTGCTTTCAAGCGATACATCGCAAAAGAATAGCGTCTCTGATCCGCCGCATACGGGGCAGCCCCAACAGCTTCCTGCAGCTTGTTGCAGGGAAAATGGATGTGGACTGCTCCTTCATGGAGCACTGGACAAAACTTCATGTATGAGTAGTGCGGTCTTGTTCCAGTGTTTCTGTTGTGTGTATTTAAAAATTATAATAAAATAAAATATAACTAGTACGGATTATTATAGTGTAATTATTGTAATTTATTAAAATTAATCTGAATTAAAATTAAATTGAATTACTACAACTTTTTATATGTTCGATTTGCTGTTTCTTTGTTTGGTAGGGTTGGCAGCACTATCACTATCACAGAATGACAGAACCTGTGGATACTACAGATTATTCTAAACTAGTGATGGGCAGTGTATAAATACTCGGAGGATGAATATTCGTTTTTACACATTATTATCGAAAAAAAAATATAGAATAATAATGATGGATGATGGGATGTATTAATGGGTTTTGATGGTATTGATGGGATGTGTTTGTTGCGTGGTGTCGCGCTACAACATCAACTTTAAGTTGTCCGTGGTACGAGTTCTAACTGACCATCTACAGACCTGCTTGAGAGAGGGCTTTTGGCCGAAAGGTGTCGTATATCAACGTTCCCGTGGACGGTTACGCGACACCACGCAGTGGAACACGACGCCGTCATCATTACGTGTTTAGTGATAGTTTTAGTTTAGTTTTGTTTATAGAATATTTATTAGTTTATAGTTATTGTTTTTATATTATTTATGCATTGTTTTTATGGGCCTTAGTAGCCTGCAATAAAGGATTGTATTGCATTGTATTAATGATGGATAAATATATTTTTGTGCATGGGATAATTCTTTTATAATGTTAATGACTTGTACTGTTATTTGAACTGTCCGGAATACTATATTTTAACATTATTTAGTTCTGACATCAATTGCCAGGGCTGTAATTGTGTCAGGAGTCCCACTGTCTCTAATAGAATATGCTTTTAGATTTTTTTTAGAACCTTTCTTTAATGAGAGAGTACAGAATCGCCACTCAAATAAATATCTACGTGAAGAAATTCTAAAACACATTATAAACACGGTGAAGAAAAGTTTGCTGTTGTTGGTGACCACGCCACGCTAGAAACACAATCAGTAAAAGATGTTGACTCTTTAAACTACGAAGCATGCACTATTCATTTACTGACATGAGTCTGGTGTGGTCACGTCTGAAATATGAAAATTTCAACAATTTTATAAATTATGCAGATATAATTAAATCTAAAAAAACAAAAGAACTGATATTAAAGCAGGCATTGTAAAACAAAGGAAATCGGGAGAGAAGTTAAAGCTGCCGTGCTGTACAAGGTGGGGCACCTGATAAATACGAAAGCCGCTCTCTTTAGTTCTAACAATAGAAGATACTATCATGTCGCATGACAAAAGCAGCTTTGCGTTATTTTCGTGGGATTACGTAGATGAATGCTTCTCTCTTTTAAATAGAGTACAACAAGTGTCCACCTAGTGTATTTATGATCTTCTAGGATAATAAGTCTAAAAGAAGGTTTATTTTGTTATTAAGTTTCTTGATAATAAAGCCAAAAATCAAATTCTCTCAGCAGTGGCAAAAAGGATAACGATTGCTTTTAAATTTTTCCGCCTATCTGCTTGACTTTGAAGCTTGCTGCTTGGCAAGTGGTACGGAGGGATGAGGAAAATGTGAGGAAAGTTGTGAGTATGAATGTCGATGACAAATAAAGTAGGGGGAGACCAAAGAAACGATGGCTGAACTCTGTGAATAATATGGATAGAAATGGTGTTAAAATGGCGACTAGTAGCGAAGTATGGAAGTAAAAGACAAGTTGCGCCGACCCTAAATAAATTGGCATAAGGGCAGAAAAATGATGATAATGATGATGATCTGCATCACCAAAAGACTAAAGGTCGAGTTACATCGAGACAAAGAACTGGATGCAATAGATTTTATAAACGGAATGTCGAAATGGTTTGTTGAATGTGGAAGCAATGCCAACATTCGCTGCCTAAGGCCAGGAAAGGTTGTTGGGGAAATCCTTTTATTAATATGTGGAAGAACACTAACGAAATAAGCCCCTTAGCCGAGTGCGAGGGAGAGGCAATCTCTGCGCTCTCGAGACTCACCCAGCGTCGGCAGTCAATTGCGGACTCCCGGCCACCGTGGGCACGGGCTTGCGAGAGGCGAGCAATGGGTAGCTCGCCGCCCGGTAAGGACCAGGCTCGCATCGACGGCGCGATGTGTTCCACGCGTGCCTTTAAAGCATGTCAGCATTATGGAAGGGGTGCGCTAGGACCGATGCCTGCCAGGGTCGCGGATTTGTTCGAAAGAGTTACCGTGGTCCTCGCATAGGCAACTGAAGGAACATGGGTGGGTTTTAGTCAGTAAAAGTCTGACACGCCCTTCTCCTCCACCCTGAGCGGGAGACGGCATTTGATGATTCCCACCCAAAAAAAAAGCCTGGTGGAAAGTTTCAATAAAGATAGCTAAACTAGCAGTTGCAGTGGTGTGTGGGCTAAAAGACCTTCTGTTGCAATGGAAAGGTCTTTTAGACCACACACAAACATTCACAGAGAAAAACATGGTGTGACGACAGAAAAAGTGGCAAAACTTACATTTATTAAATACTAGCTTCTGCCTGCGACTTCGTTCGCGTTAAGTTTTTGCTCCCGTGACCCTTCTCGTCGCATCGAGTTGCCTGCCAATTTTTCGTTGCTGCTCCTCTCCTTTTGATCGTAGCGTGATTTTATATAGCCTATAGCCTTCCTCAATAAATACGCTACTCAACACAAAAAGATTTTTTCAATTCGGACCAGTAGTTTCGGAGCATATTCAATACAAACAAACAATCAAATCTTTCCTCTTCATATTATTATTAGTAGTCAATGATATTTTGTATATAATGTCGTTGTTATTAGTATAGAAAATTGGTATATTTTAACGAATAATAGTGATCTCAACGAATATGTGATTTCTTAAAATGTTAATAATTGAAGTGATTATTTTACTGACGAACTCTATTCGTGATTGAGTGAAGTTATTGTAAATATAGGCTTTTTAACTGTTAAAATACCGTACTTTCACACAACTTCTTTTTTTAAATGTTAATTAATTTCAATCCATTTTTTTGTTAAATGACAAAATTTTCATTAATGAAACTTGAGATAGTATTTATCCGCTGTATTGGATAAATACTCAGTAAAACAGATATTTATCGAGTATTTATCTATTTTGTGTATTTATCCGGATAAAATCTCAACACTATTCCAAACCAATTGTTGCCGAAATGACGAATGTGTGATGTCGAAATCAGCCGAAATGTCAAAGATGAAAGAGTGGTTATCAGAAATGTCATATTATGTTTAATATTTTTTTGTAGGAATTACATTTGGTACAATTGATTGTTTACTCCGTAATTATTGTACTCACGAAGTATTATTCATTCCTTTAAAATAATGCTTTAAGTATGTAATTTTTACATTAAAAAGGTTATTATTGAAATATTATGTAAAAAAAACCGAATTATATATAAAATGATGGTGAGTAGAATTAAATAAAGTACTAAATTATTGACCAACAGTTGTAACAATCCTATTTAGTAATACTTAGTTTTACTTACTGCCCAGTGTTACTTGGTATATATCCTAATTGAATGTTTATTTGCAGGCTGAGCATGAGATAGATGAGGCCTTAGCCTCATTAGATGTACTTATGTCTGAGTTCTTTGCACCGGCTACAAGTAACTTCAGAAAAAGAGAGATAGAGAGTATGCTTGAGAATTTCTCTAATCGAAGTGATTCTTGGAAACATTGTTTGTTGTTCCTTCAAAAATCACAAAACCAGTATGTTTTGATGTTCACATTGACCACATTAGAGGTAATGTTAAGTTTATATTTGACACTCATATTTATTAAACAATAATAAATTGTTGCACAAACAAAAGTATCCTCATGGTCTAAGTATATATAAATTATTAAGCTTCCTCAAAATTGTTAGGTACATATATCAACATAATTTTAACAGCTTTGAGGGAGTTTAATATTACGGAATACCATTTATTTTTGATAAATATTGGTATAACAAATATAACTATATAATTTGTATATATCTTGTAGAATATTATCAACCGGCAGTGGATCAGTCTGTCAGACAACGACAAAACAGAAGTTAGACTGACATTATGGAATGAATTGTTGGCCAAACATGAAGTTATGGTGTATTTTATCAGAAACAAGCTTGCAGCGTTAATGGTGTCAATCGCCCGCTACGACTGGCCACATGTGTATGATGACTTCTTCAGTAATATTGTTGAGGTAAGTTATCTTACACATAGGTATGTATAAAAGAAAATTTTGTAATGTAAATGTAGATCTATTGGTTTCTAAAACTATAAATAAATTAAGAAGAAAACTCTTCTATTTTCAGCTTAAATAAAACCTTTAATGAAATGCAGAATTGCAGAGAGTGAACAAGGATAAATTAAATCCAAAATTAAAATTTAATTCCATATCCTGTCGAATGATAGCTTTGCCATAGTTCATAATTCTGTTCTCATAATTTCTAAGGAAATTAAAACTGCATGCAAGGAGTAAATAAATGTATTATTTGTGATGCAACCTTTTAAAATGAAATGACTTTTATATCAAATCTCAATCACCTGCCAAAAGAACAAGATCAATTGCCACAGCTGCACAAAATATACACAGATGAGATTTATTTATTAACTAGCAAGCGCCTGCAGTTTCACCTGCATGGATGTCAGATATTATCACATGGGAATGTGACAAAAAGTAGCCATATCTAGTAGTACCTAGTACTCTTTATAACATCAGGAATCTGCCAGTGAATGTTCTGTCAAAATTGGACTAGCCGTTTTGAAGATTAGTCAAAACAAATACAGACAGATGAGAGTATTGTTATAAGTAATATACACTTTCACACGCATTTAGTAAAAAGAGGTTATTTTGACATTACAAACAGACACTTCAATTTAATTTATTTGTAAATATGGTTACTCTCTGAATGTTATCTATGAACAGCACCGTGGGCTACATTATTGCTTAATTTTTTTTTTTTTTCTGATTGTAATAAAGCACGATGTAGCTGTTTGTTGTTCCTGTTTAATAAATACAGTTTTCTGTTTTGTTTTACAGTTGATCAGAAGTGATGGGTCTCGTTGTCTGTTGGGTCTGGTCCTGGCGCAGGCCGCGAGCGAAGAGCTTGGGGCGGCGCGTGATACTGGCGTGCTGCTGCCATCCTCGCGTAGGAATCAGCTTGAACGTCTCATGCTGAAGGGGATGCCGCAGCTGTTAAGTGCTCTTAGTGGTAAGGTCACCAATTCAGATCTAAGACTAATCTTGCTAAGAGTATTGATTTTTAGATCTTAATTTTGTTTATTTAGTTCTTTTTGCTGTACTGATTGTAAGAACCTAGTGTCTCCAACTGTTTCGTTTAGTATCTCTTCCAAAATATGCATTCGTATTATTTCAGATATTTTGGAAAAAAATGCTCAGAAGGAAGGACAGTCCAATCCGCCGCCCTCACCAACAAATGGTGTACCACAAACATCTGCACTACCAGACCTTTTGGCAAATGCACATGATGTCAGTACTACGGATAAGTAAGTCAAAAATTAAATGTATAATAATTTTAAATGAATAAATACACTTTATCATTTTTTATTGTATTTTTAAGGGACACATGGACAGGGCTTCTGTCAATCTATTTGTTGTTCTTCATTCATCTTCATGTTGTCAGTTGCCAGCGACTTCGCCCGCGTATTATACATAAACCTTCCTATTGAATCACTGTCTATTGAAAAAAATCTCATTAAAAGCCGTTGCGTGATTTAACTCTTTCAGACACGCTTTTACATTAAGAATATTTCGAAACTAAAACTGTCATAAATTCAATAAACCACCAATCGGTTTCTTCTTGTTAAGTATGATTCAAGCTTTCATGATGATTCAACTGATTGTGGCTACATGGCACAGACTTTAATAAAATAAAGCGTGTAAAAAATCGGAAGGAGGTGGTTCGTGACTCTAACCACCAAGACTGAAAGAGTTAAAAGATCTGAGCATACAAATCCGGGAAGCGACTTTGTTTTATACTATGTAAAGATTATTTTGCATTTCACGGCCATGCGCCGTACATTGCAATTTAAACTTTATGCCATTGATGCAAAAGTCAAAAATATGCATATAATTAGTACTATATATTTTGGCGTTACTTGTTCCAGGGCCCTGAATATGGAGATAGTGGTAAAGTGTCTTACGACTCTTCAACATCTATTCTCGTGGTTGCCATTATCTTCTCACGTGCCGCCATCATTAGTCACCACAGTGTTCTACTGGGGCAGTATAGCAACACAATCACAGGTTTGTCATGTTGTGCTAAAAGGATCTTAGCTTATCCAAAATTATAAAGTGATAGTTGGTAGATGTCACATGTCTTCCAAGTTTTAGTTTTAGAACATGCCGTTGTGTGGGTACGTTGGGTGGGTTTAACCTTCGAATTAGTAAGTCGCGGCCGTTACCACTGGGTCACCCAATACCACTCTCTTAGATCAAACTACTCTATTGAATGATTATTTCATGAAAACATGATATTTGACAGTGAATTATAACTTAAGGAGATTGCTGATTCTCATGATTCTATAAAAGTATATTTGTTACGGCCGCGAATCATAATTTAACTAACGTACAAACTGGCACTGACCTGCAAATTGCATTGTTGTGGACTTGTGGCGATTTGGCGTCAAGATGGCCTTTTTTTTTTTTTTTTTTTTTTTTTTTTTTTTTTTTTTTTGGATGGGAAATCATCAAATGACTTCTCCCGCTCTGGGCGGAGCGGGAGGGCGTGTCAGACTTTTACTGACTAAAACCCACCCGTGTTCCTTCAGTTGCCCATGTGCCAGGGTCACGGTATCTCTTTTGAACAATCACGCGACCCCGGCAGGCATCGGTCCTAGCAGACCCCTTCAATAAAGCTGACATCTCTTTGAGGCGCGCGTGGAACACTACGCGCCGTCGACCCGAGCCTGGTCCTTACCGGGCGGCGAGCTACCCATTGCTCGCCACCCGCAAGCTCGCGCCTACGGTGGCCGGGAGTCCGCAATCGACTCCCGGCGCCCGGGGCGTCTCCTCCTGCGGCGGCTAGGGACGTGAGGGCGCAGAGACTGCCACTCCCTCACGCGCCCCGCCTCCTCCTTCGCGAGCATTACTGCTTCGCAGAAGGAGGTGACGGCTTCCCATGCCCTCTCGCTCGTCAAGATGGCCTTAAGAGATAGGTCAAACTCAAAGCATTTATTTCTAATAAACCAATTACAAGAACTTTTGAATTGTCAAGTGGCGGTGAGTCAATTGAAAAATGAAGCTAGTTGCCCATTCCAAAGAGTAGGTACCTATGGAGAAGAACGAGCAAGGAACTCCATGGATACTCTTTTCAATCAAACATTTTGTTACAAATAGTTGGTTACATCATTTATGTTGATATTATCGGTAACTAGCTTCTGCCCGAGACTTCGTCCGCTTCAAGTTTTTGCTCCCCTACGGGAAGGGCCCGTCGCATCAAATTGCCTGCCAGTTTTCGTCCATTTTTCGTCGCTGCTCCGCGCCTTGTAGCGTGACGTTACAAAGCCTATAGCCTTCCTCAATAAATAGGCTGCCCAACACCAATATATTTTTTCAATTCGGACCAGTAGTTCCTGAGATTACCGCGTTCAACCAACGAACAAACTCTTCAGCTTTTTAATATTAGTATAGTTGGTAATAAGTATGGCGGGGTGTGTGCGCAGAGCGTGGAGGCGGCGCTGTGCGGGCTGGGCGGCGTGTGCGAGCTGCTGTACCGGCGGTACGCGCCGCCCTCGTCGGCCGCCACGGCGCTGCGCCTGCAGCACTGCGCGCTGCGCCTGCTGCGCCACCTCACGCACACGCAGCACGCCATCATGCACGCTCACCACGAGTCAGTATACCTACATACTCATTTTTATTTTGTCTACATTGTGTCTTGCTGGGAAAGGCCACACTTTTCTCATTTCTCATAAAATGATGAGATCTTTGGTCTTGTTGACCCAGCAAACATGTGATTTGATCGTCACATCACCCTCGCCGCGCTATTTCAATGACAATGACCTCCATCAGGCGTCCAGTGAGTGACAATCTCTGCCCATCTTGAATGGTATTCCATCCCATTCAAGATGGGCAGAGATCGGGCTCAACAAATATAGTAGGAGAGAGCAGAGGCGGTTCGCCCTAAGGAGCGCTGGTGCAGTGAACTCCCTCCCATAAATAATTATAATAAAATTATACTCCTTAATTTCATTACTAATATTACTTTTTAAAATCTATCGTAAAAAATACTGTAAATACCAATAAAATAATTACCTTTACACATTTAATTACCCATCCAGATACCCGTCATCCCATATCATTTCATAGGTAACGCGCGAAGCGGAGCGCTCACGATTGCGCTCAAATGAAACAAAATTCAGTACATTGCCTAATACGAAATCCAATAGGAGGGAAAGAGAAATTTCGCCACAGTCCTGCGCGTGAAACAACAGATTTTCTATGAAAAAGTAGCCAATTTCGGAGCGCCGCTCACGCGACGTTGCCGGTGGTTCATTTTACCGCCCGCGCCGGCCGCACAACAGCGATTGCGCGCGACGTTGCCACTCTTATATAAACAAACATTAGTCAAGTTAGATGCATGCGCGTGTTAATTTAAGCAGTATATAACTATAAGTGTATATATATATACCAATTATCAAGCTTTGAATGTCAGAATGATAACGGCCTATTTACTGTGTATAGGAAAGGGTTTCAATAAATAAAGCACAGAAAGACAAGACTACACATATATTTCAATTAGGCTTGTCAGTATTAATCAGAAAGCTAGTCGTCCGTTCCAAAACTAGGTCTTCATGGAGAAGAAGGACAAGAAACTCCATGGAAACAGTACTGAAGTATTATATCAACACATTTCTTACATTGCCATACATTGTCATTATCATAAATACATTAATTCTATCTCTTGGACCATTGTCCAAGAGAACTCAGAATAATATCAACGTAATCCACAATATAACAATATCTAGGAAAAGAATAATATGAATATTCCATTTATATGATTTAAAACATTAGCAAGGTTGGCAACACTATAAACAGAACAACAACATTGTCATAATAGGCAATAATTAGGATATAATATCAATTACTTAACTTACGTGACCTCTGGTCGATCCTTTCCACACAATAACAGCACTAGAACTAACCCACTGAACATCTGTGAAGCAACTGACTGTTTCACTGTGGCTCCGGCCTTTTATACCCGTTAACAAACGACTATGATTTCAAAATTGACGGTTGAGTCAAATCAGTGTTTGATTTAAGAAAAATAAGTTTGTTATACAAATCATTTAGTAAATTCAACAATTAAATATTGTATACATAATAATTACATCTATATATCATTATTGATAATATTCTGATGAGGAATTGTGTATCAAATGTAAACAGGGTTATAGTTAACATAGGGGTGTCTCTTTTTATGTCCAATTAAAAAAAGAAGTGTTTTAAGCAAACTGAAATTATTTGAATAATCTATCACGGCCAGACTGACCTGTACTTCGCTCTCGAAGTACCAAGCTAATCATAAACATTTTCAAAAAGTCTCACAATTCATACAATAGCCTCTGGCCTTGACATATCAGTCCTATCACCTGCTGCGCGTGAATTTCAGAAAGATATCAGGGCAGTGGCCGCCCAGCAGTTCATACAATAGTCTCTGGCCTTGACATATCAGTCCTATCACCTGCTGCGCGTGAATTTCAGAAAGATATCAGGGCAGTGACCGACCAGCAGTTCCTATAATAGTCCCTGGCCTTGACATATCAGTCCTATCACCTGCTGCGCGTGAATTTCAGAAAGATATCAGGGCAGTGACCGACCAGCAGTTCCTATAATAGTCCCTGGCCTTGACATATCAGTCCTATCACCTGCTGCGCGTGAATTTCAGAAAGATATCAGGGCAGTGACCGACCAGCAGTAACTAATGTAAATACTGTTTTGTTAAGTTTGTCATTTTAAACATCTAATGTTAATTGGACACAAATTATATACTGAAAAATCCAATTAGTTTAAATATTTATGCTAAATTAACAAACCTAATTAATAACAATGGATGTAATCAGTTTTACAAAACAATTGTTATAGAAATAATTCAAAAAGCCATTCCCATTCAAGAACCGTTGTATCAAAACACTAGGCAGTGATTATGAAAATGATTCGAATAATTCATCGCTCGGTCAATCTGACAATATTACCGAAAACCGTATTCAATAAACATTTACCATCCCTTCACAAATTTTTGACATGGTCACTCCGACCAAACTTCACTTTGGAAGCAATAACAGTAAATAATACCTAACGAACCAAAGTAAAAACAATTATTTCGCAGACATTAATTTTGAGAAAAGCAATTTATTTTTCGTGAGCATCAAAATGCTCATTACTTTGGAAAAAAAAAAACAAATCCAAGTAAAAGAAGCCACATCCTCAAATTAATTTCAATAGGTGGTGTTAGCTACTTTGGAACAGAGTCAATCGAGTCTGACTGTCCGCTTTAAATGAGCCCAGTGACCACGGTCTCCAGCAACGAAAGACCGATTGAAGAAGAGATGGAGGATCATACCGAAGTATAAATTCAATTTTCAGGACGTTAAACAAACTACTAACTATTTATTCCGAATATTTATACTTTGTGTTGTTTTCTTCGTTATAATTTATAAACATCGGAACTCTGTTACTTGATTGATTTCAAAATGCTAGAACTACCTTGGGCATACACCGCCCGTGACATGTTCCGAAGCTAATGAACAAACTGTGCTGAACAAGCTGTGTAGAATTAACACTATGTTGGAGCAATAAGTCTATCTATAGTGTATTAAATCCTAATATCAAATTGATGTTATAGCAACTTGAATATCTATTTAGCTTTACGTTTAGGTATTAAGATTATTATTTTTGAACTAATTTGTTTACATGTTTGAAAATTAAATAGCAAACGCAGATTAAGACAAAATTAAAAAATGCAGAAAACAATTAGTCAATATTATGACGTTTTTAGCATCTTATTTTTTTTTCTAAAACTATTTTCATGTATTTATTTATTTGTAACCTAATCAACGGTTTCTCTTTATACTTTTCTAATGCTACGGTAAATAATAAAATACGTGACCAGCCAAGTGCGCGGCCCTAACGTAACGGTTTCTTGTTGTTAGTAAGTGTATCATAAAAACAAATTAAAACTTTAACAAAACCAGATTCACTTTACAATTATTTTTTTAAACCGACTTCAAAAAGAGGAGGAGGTTTTCAATTCAACTGTATTTTTATGTTTGTTACATCACAACTTTTGACTGGGTGAACCGATTATGATGATTCTTTTTTTTTTTAATTGAAAGTCGGTACTTTCTGCGTGATCCCATTTGAATTTTATTGACTTTGCTTTGGTAGTTTTTTCTTTAGCTTCGATAATACGAATTTAATCCACTTTGCTGCTATTCACGTGGCCAGCAATGGTATAGGAGGTAGATACCATAAGTAAAAGTTAAAAATAAAAACCCGTTTCAAAAAACAACAACCGACCACCTAATTTTTTTTTTTTTAATTTATGGTTTTTGTTAGAGGTGGCTACGTAGTCAGTCTAAACTTTTTT
This sequence comes from Aporophyla nigra, assembly GCA_947507805.1. Lineage (NCBI taxonomy): Eukaryota > Metazoa > Arthropoda > Insecta > Lepidoptera > Noctuidae > Aporophyla > Aporophyla nigra. Next base: position 9,464,590 of record OX382305.1, read on the forward strand.
TTTTTTTAACTTTAACATATTTAACCGGTACGTCTTTCTGTACAAATTAATACCTTCTAAACGTATCATATCACGCAGTTTCACTTTTGTGAACACCTGCATCATACTACTTCCTTTTTTTTCAAAATTTTATCCTCTAATAATATTTGAAAGAAACTGGTTCAATGACTATTGAGTAGTTAACATATTTCCATCCACAATAATCCATTGTTACTTGATTATCTATTGAATAATGATGTAAAAGTGATTGGCAATACTTAATCCCTTAATTTTATCATTTTATCCCTTTGTATTTCGTTTTAATTTAAAAGAGCTTCTAAGGATTTTATTTACTACTTATTTCCGGAAAACTTCCTGATATTATCACAAAAAGTCGAGGTTCCACAGTCTCAAACCTCATATAGCAAGTTGTAGCACCGCAGCTCTCATTTTCAAGGTGCGAGTGAAGTTAGCGACCCGCCAACCAACGGTTCCAAAAGATCGTTAGTAGCTCCACCATCGAACATGAAAATAACAAAATAAAATTAATTAGTAAGCGGTTTTAAAAGGACAGAGAACAATCACCACTTCTGATGTTAATTTAAGCAGTATATAACTATAAGTGTATATATATATACCAATTATCAAGCTTTGAATGTCAGAATGATAACGGCCTATTTACTGTGTATAGGAAAGGGTTTCAATAAATAAAGCACAGAAAGACAAGACTACACATATATTTCAATTAGGCTTGTCAGTATTAATCAGAAAGCTAGTCGTCCGTTCCAAAACTAGGTCTTCATGGAGAAGAAGGACAAGAAACTCCATGGAAACAGTACTGAAGTATTATATCAACACATTTCTTACATTGCCATACATTGTCATTATCATAAATACATTAATTCTATCTCTTGGACCATTGTCCAAGAGAACTCAGAATAATATCAACGTAATCCACAATATAACAATATCTAGGAAAAGAATAATATGAATATTCCATTTATATGATTTAAAACATTAGCAAGGTTGGCAACACTATAAACAGAACAACAACATTGTCATAATAGGCAATAATTAGGATATAATATCAATTACTTAACTTACGTGACCTCTGGTCGATCCTTTCCACACAATAACAGCACTAGAACTAACCCACTGAACATCTGTGAAGCAACTGACTGTTTCACTGTGGCTCCGGCCTTTTATACCCGTTAACAAACGACTATGATTTCAAAATTGACGGTTGAGTCAAATCAGTGTTTGATTTAAGAAAAATAAGTTTGTTATACAAATCATTTAGTAAATTCAACAATTAAATATTGTATACATAATAATTACATCTATATATCATTATTGATAATATTCTGATGAGGAATTGTGTATCAAATGTAAACAGGGTTATAGTTAACATAGGGGTGTCTCTTTTTATGTCCAATTAAAAAAAGAAGTGTTTTAAGCAAACTGAAATTATTTGAATAATCTATGCGAATCCGGGAATTTTCTAATTAATAATCATTTATTACGTGTTGAAATAGCCTGTACTTATCAGTTATTACTTGTGAGTGTTAAAATGGACAATTATTATGTGGAGTTACTTCGTACGCTATGTATTTTAATTGTTTTATTTCAAGTGAACACCCATACAATTTTGTCACGAGCCGCCTCTGGGAGAGAGACAGCTTTAAAAACTTCCACACCCGTTCTTACTGATCTTCAAATATGTGATCACTCAGTTTCTTACTTCTATTTACACGCCAAAGACGCCCAGATCAGCGTCTGATACATTTTGTCACACAGTACAGTAATTTATTAATTGCACTTCGAAATGCAATTAGTAAATTACTAGAAAGAGAATTCTATTCGCACGTTAAAAGGCTTTTGATTCAAATTAAGTGAGGTCGGATGCTTGCGAGCATAATCCTTGATTTAACGCTTCTAAGTGACGGACAGAGATGAAGATACAGAAAAATGCTGATACTTGTGTGTTAGTAACAGAGTCGTCTCAAGCCAGGGTCGTACTATTGTGTTTCAAAAGTTTTTTCAAACCCTACATCGACGATATAGGTATGTGTGTCACTAATCAACAAATATAAATCCTCATTAGTGATAATTGAACATTGTGTCCATTTCAGTTACCTTAACAAGTTAGCAGAGTTCCTAAAACTGTTTGTGTCATTGCATTTCAAGAGGTTGGAGGCGGAGCCAGAGTTTGATGCCATCGAATTTTTGTCATATCTATTCCAATATACATTCCAGGTATGTTTCATACTCAAAAGTTATGAATATGTTCAGTAATTTCGTGTTATAATGTTGACCTAATCAAATAATGTTTTCAGGTCCCCACATGTGCTATTTTTGTAAACTGTTTAGATATATGGATACAATTTATCGATATTTTGAAGCCAGAAGACACACCGAAGTATGTAAATATTACTGTTTCAATTTGACATTTAAATTAGCAGCCATATCAATAATTATATGTAACACGGTTTTGTCTTATTTCAGATATTGGGAAGCATTACAGGCGCTTGTGAATGGAGTGTTGAATAAAATACAGTTCCAACACAATAAAGCGCAATTACAACACCTCGACAACGACATTCGAGATGATGACGTGAGTGGATATTCGTATTATCTAGTAGCTTAGTGATTAGGGGCACGATCTAACATAAATTATACCGTGCCATTTAATTATTGCCAGATATATTGCATCAAAGTCGTCACCTAGTTTAAAAAAAATATTATTGACGTGTAAAAGTGGGTACTACCCTACTAACAGAAATAAAATAATTGATTATTTATAAGGATCTTCATAATACCCTGATTGAATCATTAGATAATCTTAATACTTTTGAATGTATTTCAGGGCCAGACAGAGTGGCACACATTCCTGAAACATTGTATCGAATGTATAGCACGCGTCGCGGAGCTAGCGCCGCTTGATGTGTTCACTGCAGTGGTGAGTAGACCAAATATGTAGCTTCTAGTATTCCATTAGCGAATATGTGAGCACAAAAAAAAATGCTTATAGGGCGGTGAAAAAGTTTTTAGTATTTTATATAAAGTTATACTAAATGTCTTTGGCCGTAGTGTTTTTATCTGTCTGCACGCGTAGCATGATCACCATAGAAAGAACATTGTCTATTCTTGGTAGAATAGAGATAGAATTGTCATGCTACGCCAGCATAAAACGGTACAAATCTTTCTACAATCTTTAATTCTGTCTTTAATCTTTCTACAATCTGTAATTTTGTCTATTCTTCCGTCGACAAACACTTCTACGGTGGTCATGCTACGCATGCTGGTGATGATACCATACATAGATATAATTGCCATTTAAGAAAAAGAAAAAGTAAAAACAATTTCCCGCCATTTTTAATAGCTTTTCTCCGCAAAAAACCTTTCTATCTTAAAAGAGAAAAAGAAAGAAATAGTGTCAGTATGAGTAGCACTAAGTTGGTTCAGGGCGTTTTCAGTCCGGGAATGTTAATGTCAAAGATGCAGCTCGCTCTGGTCAACCTGTTACGGTTAAAGCCAATGCCATTTTTTTTTAAATGGTGTATTAATTGTAATATTAGTAGTTACGACATAGCTGAAGATTTAGTGTTTGACCCCAAATAGTTTTGACGCATTTGAACAAGTCTTGGTTCACACAGAAAGCTCGATATTTGGGTGCCACACGAGCTCACTGAAAGAAACCTCATTAATCGTGTACTCATTTGTGATTCACCTTTGAAACGAAATGAGACTAAACCATTTTTTTGAAAAACTGATCACGGATGATGAAACGTTGATCACCTACGACAAGAAACTGTGCAAAAGGTCATGGTCAAAGGACAGTCAAGCTCCAGAGACAATAGCGAAATCCGGATTAACTCGCAATAAGGTGATGCTGTGTGTATGGTGGATTGAAAGGGAATCGTGCGTCTCGGGACGCCTGACAGAAGTGATAACTTAATCTAAGTTGAACTATTTAATATTGAAACGGTGATAGTTTTAGGTTATATGCTCACTGTCAAAAATATATGTCTATCGCACACTAAACATTGAGTAGGGGCAAGCGTATGTCCGAAAAACGGCTAGCGTTGTGGGTTAGAGTGAGAGAGGAGAAGCCTGCCTACCGCTGCCGTATACGTAAGGGAAACGGAAGCCAAATAGACTGGCGCCGTAACGTGTTACGTAACGAAGCGGTTTAACCTCCAAAAAGAAGTTATCACTTAAAAAAAAAGGTGTGTCAGCTTCGACGCACGACTGGAGTTTACTCCTTACGAACGATTATAAAATACATATATAGATTAGTAAACGTAACATAACGCATAACGTAACGTAACAGAAAATTTTGATTTTACTCCCCGTAAATTTTCATACCCCGGGCTTAAGCATTTATATAAAATTCGAATCTTAAGGAGTAAACTACATAAAACGAAATTGTCACCCATCCGAAGGCTTCCCTTGAGAAGTGTGGCTTAAGCTAGCGAACCATGCCTACGAACGATACAAGGCAAAACAAAAAAACTAAATTGTCACCCATCCAAAGGCTGATCTTCGGAAGTGTACCTAGCTTAACTTGGCAAACCAACTATGAGGCACAAAAAAAACTAAATTTTCACCCATCCAAAGGCTGACCTTGGGAAGTGTAGCTTAATCTATCTAACCTGCGACAAAAGGCAAAACAGAAACTAAATGGTCACCCATCCAAAGGCTGACCTTGGGAAGTGTAGCTGAAACAAGCAAACCAACTACGAGGCACAAAAGAAGCCAGACAGACTGACGCCGTTCCGCGTTATGAAACGAAGCGATTTACCCTCCCATAAGAAGTTATCTCTTCAAAAATGGCCGGACTCAATCAACAGAAACGATATTTCTTTCATAATGATAACCACAAACATTTTGCCAGTCGGAAAAAGTTTAGAGAGCTTGGTCGGAAAGTGTTAAAGCATCCACCATGTAGTCCTGACCTTGCACCCTCAGATTTCTACCTGTTTTGATCTGACTGTCAAAACTACTTGTCGCAATTTTTTGATCAGAAATCCCAAAATTTCTACAGCAATAGAGTTATACACTATCTATAAAAAGGCAACGAGTTATCTAATAAAATGGAACATTATGTATCATAATCATAAATTATTTTGCTCTCGCGCTCCCACTTAAATGTGCACGATGAAAGGAGTGCAATTTGTTTTTGTAACTTGGATAGTACCTAGTGGGAAATACGAATATAAAGGAGATATGGCGTAGCTGGAGTTCCAGCTACGCCATATCTCCTTTATAGTTATAAACGAGGGTCTTATGTGTGTAATTTGCAGCTGGAGCGCTGGCAGTGCCTGGCGGGCGTTCACGCGCGCGCTGCCACGCGGGGCGGCGAGGGCGAGCGGCTACTGGCCGCGCTACTCGACCTCGCCACGCTCACACGCGTGCTCGGACGCCTCGCCCCTGCTTTACTTGCCGGTACACACATCGCTCTTTAATTTAAAAAAAAATAATTGTTAGTGTTTTATTTAACATCATATATTATTATATTGTTGTTCAGAGGCGGAGAGCAGTAGGCGCGCGACAGGCTGGGCGCTGGGCGCGACGCTAGTGGAGCGCATGGCGGGCGCGCTGGCCGGCGCCGCGCTCACCCGGCCGCATCGCGCCGCGCCGCTCGCGCACCTCGCGCACGCGCACGTGCAGGTGTAAGTACACACACAGTACAGTACAGTACAGTACAGCCGCGCGACGCTAGTGGAGCGCATGGCGGGCGCGCTGGCCGGCGCCGCGCTCACCCGGCCGCACCGCGCCGCGCCGCTCGCGCACCTCGCGCACGCGCACGTGCAGGTGTAAGTACACACACAGTACAGTACAGTACAGTACAGCCGCGCGACGCTAGTGGAGCGCATGGCGGGCGCGCTGGCCGGCGCCGCGCTCACCCGGCCGCACCGCGCCGCGCCGCTCGCGCACCTCGCGCACGCGCACGTGCAGGTGTAAGTACACACACAGTACAGTACAGTACAGTACAGCCGCGCGACGCTAGTGGAGCGCATGGCGGGCGCGCTGGCCGGCGCCGCGCTCACCCGGCCGCACCGCGCCGCGCCGCTCGCGCACCTCGCGCACGCGCACGTGCAGGTGTAAGTACACACACAGTACAGTACAGTACAGTACAGCCGCGCGACGCTAGTGGAGCGCATGGCGGGCGCGCTGGCCGGCGCCGCGCTCACCCGGCCGCACCGCGCCGCGCCGCTCGCGCACCTCGCGCACGCGCACGTGCAGGTGTAAGTACACACACAGTACAGTACAGTACAGTACAGCCGCGCGACGCTAGTGGAGCGCATGGCGGGCGCGCTGGCCGGCGCCGCGCTCACCCGGCCGCACCGCGCCGCGCCGCTCGCGCACCTCGCGCACGCGCACGTGCAGGTACCAAGTGAGATGTCAGTAGCACCAATCCGTAGCATCAGAACTAACGCTCACTTCAAGTAAGTTTACACGCGTACGATTTTATAGAATGGACCGGCTCGCGACGAGCTGAGCGCGATGCTAGCTGAGCGCTGGTAGTTACTTGTCGGTTCTCACGTGCAGTCTATTTAACAGACACGCGGAGATGTTCGCGTGCATGGGTGCCTGGTGTTGCTACGCGAATGAGTGCGGCGTCCCAGTCCAAACAATGGAGGGACTATTCTCTTCTGCGGTACCCTTCTTACTTCCACACGAAATACCGGTCAGTTTCATCCTTTGCTCATTTGAATCTTCATTTTGATTTGTTAAGTTTTGGGCTGGATGTATGGTTTTTTAACGTGCCTTTTCTCTAGGAGCCGCCTTTATTGTGCCATGCCGCAGCGCATCTTCTCTTGAGTCTCGCAAAAAGCGTGAAATTTAACTGCGATCCCGTAGTGCTTTCCGGGGACCTGTATGAACATGCTCAAAGATCTCTGCAGTACCTCCCGTCTAAGGTAGGATTATTTCGCAAAATATCTTCTTTATCTTGCTGGAGTTTCTCCTAACCGCTTTGAAGATTAACTATTTGATAAAAATACGAACGCAAAGATAGAATTTAATGGGTAGAAGTAAAGTAACTGTGCCGTTGAAAGCATTCGATTGGGGCATCAGTTGTCATCGCTGGTCAAGTAGTAGCATAATGCTGTTGCAGCTGAAGTTGTCTATCCGATTGCGATAAAGCCGTCCTTTTTATTTCCTGTGTAATTAAAATAAGGTTTATTCTATCAACCAGTGTTCGGTTAAAAACTGTCGCTTATAGCTACTATACATTTATATGTTTCTAATCCTCGGTGCCGGCAGCGGGGAATGGTATCCGGCTCGAAGAACCATATGTTAAGGTGATAAGGTCGAGATTTGCTTGTTGGTGTTTTGAATGAAACGACATGTGGTTTCGACAAAGATCTAATGGACACTGTATATGAAGTAACGACTGAGTAGCTTGAACATATAAATTCGTAGTTAGCTATAAGAGACAGTTTTTAACCGAACATCCAGTCTTACCAAGAGGTGTCATATTACCAAGTAACTGTGTTTTGGAGGATACATAGGCCATTGCACCATGTAAAATACTGGTATGCAGCTGCATCCGGTTAGACTGGATGCCGACGCAAATCATACTTATTTGGCAAAAAGGTTACCGTCAATAATGGCATCTTTCCATGAACAAAATGAGTAAAATATTATTATAAATGAAATGTCTCTCAATTACTAAAATATCTTGTACAAAAACTGGAGTTTTTCACTTTTGTATTGCTTTGATATTAAAAGACGGCAACCGATGTTTAAGTTGGGATATATTTAGGGACGGTATACATGGTTAAACTTGCTCATAGAAAGTAAAGTTCCACAGTTGATCGTAGAGATGATGTATAAGGCATATTGTTGATGTCAGACGGCAGCGGTAGTCCGCGAGGCGCTGGTGTCGCTGGCGCTGCGCGGCGCAGGTGGGGCAGGGGGTGCGGGTGGAGGGGGCGCGGCGCGCGCGCTGCTGGCGGCGTGGGGCGGCGCGCTGGGCGCGGCGGGCCCGGCGCACGCGCTGCCGCCGCTCACGGCGCTACTGCACGCCTTCTCCGACGCGCCTACGCAGGCCAAGAAGGTATGTGCTTATGTTCACTGCTGAATCGTGTTGGACTTGAATTGTCACAAATCATTTTATTTAATCCTGTTTGGGAAACTTAGTGTTCTTAAAAAAATACATGTTGCCGCCAATAAACTAAAAAAACCGGCCAAAAGCGTGTCCAACCACGCACAATGAAGAGTTCCGTAGTTGGGATGAATTTATCCTAAGAACAAAGGTAACATTGTAGTTTATAAACATATTCTCCCATACATTCCATCTGCAAATTAAAGTTGGTCGACTATTACTTGTTAACTTGTAGAGCCGACTTAGCTGTAATCGTTTTTAAATTCGTTATAAAAACCTCCAAACCCAATCCCTCTTTCGACTTTTCCCGGTGTACTGCGATTTTGGGGTAGTCCTTTAAGAAGGAGCCTTACGAACTTACTGGGCCTGCTGCGTAGTCGTTTCCAAAGCTGATGATGAACAGCACGGAATGCAACGTAGAAATGAGGGTTGAGTACGTCTATGAATACATTTACACGAGACACGACAAAGAAGTCGCTAGACGCAGAAAACACTTGGAACGCTTGGATAATCGACCAATGAAACATCGCATGAAAGGACTTCTGCCGCTTTCACACATGAATGGATTATGTGAAAGGTTCATCAGCAGCCTATAATGTTCCCACTGCTGGGACACAGGCCTCCTCTCGGTGAGAGGGAGTGGGCCGTAATCTACCACGCGGGCCCAGTGCGGGTTGGTAGATGTCACATCATCACATGTCTTCGAATTTTTGTGTGATAGCTTATAAGGCTGGAATTCCACTGTAACTATAGATACGACGCCGGTTAATAGAGTTGTATGTTAAAAGACATGTGCGTCGAACAAATAATTGGTATAGGAGAAGAATGATAATGGAAATGACTGTCATATACAGGGTGGCAGGGACATTGAAGCCAAAACTGTTACCATGAAATCAGTACATGATTCTGATTGCGTTACAATTTTTCGTTGGTTATTTAACAAAAAAAAATGCTGTTCCTTACATTTGACCGCGTAGCTGTTGCATATTTCTATATTTTTTTGACGTAGTCTAAATTAACTCGCTTTCCCCAGGCGATAGCGGAAGGTATTCAGAGCTCGGCAGAGACTGCGTTACGAATGCTATGTGAGCCTTCTTTCGCGTCAGCTGAAGCGGAGATCACAGACTTCTTCCTCGCACTGTTTACCGCGCTGCTGCCGCAACTTGGCAACTTTGCCTACAACGCCATCGACGTGTTCTTGGAGGTTGCGCAGAGGTACGTATTTCCCTTTCTACACGTAAATGAAAGATAGCCAATGGGATCTCATATATTTCTGACATATGAGCGGCTCTAACTCCGTTACAGAAGAAAACGGCTCGAAACATTATACTGTCAGTCAGGTTGTTATGCAGCCAAGGTGATGTCGGGTATTTTTGATCCCCACAAAGTATCACATTCTTCTGAAATGAACTTCGTTTTTTTTCGAACGACAAAATTACATAAGACAGCAAAACGTAAAGCGCCCGCCCTTCACTACCTCCTAGTGCTTTAGCTCAGAAGAAGTGGCGCAACAAATTCCCCAGGAGCACAGTTTATGCACGGTTTTTTGAAGGCGATGTGGCATCCTATATTTTGGCGTTGTGTGTCTCGTCAGACAGTTGTGGTGATATTTGTGCCGCTACTTGTAGATATATGCCTTCCATTGATGACCACATATAATTACCGAGGAACACGAAATCAGAATGCCAATTCTTGTGATTAAAAACATTAAATTAAGTCGCAGTGTCATTTTGGCGATTATCAAATGTCATTTTTTTTTCAAAACTGTATGGAACCTCGAGGTATTTTTGACAGATTGAGACTGAGATCAGACTGTGAACATTCTTAAACATACGAGAATTACCCCTCAGATATTGTCTCCAAACTGTCCAAAGTAATATATTTATGGTCGTGAATGTACAAGAATGTATCGATGTGTGCAGGGGCGGCGGCGAGAGCGGCTTGGAGCGCCTGGTGGAGTGCGTGCGGCTGGGCGTGGAGGCGGGCGGCGGCGGCATGCTGGTGCGCGCCGTGCTGGCGCTGCTGACGCGCCACGTGCTGCCGCGCGCCTCGGCCGACGCGCCCGACCTGGCGCGCGCCGCCTACCGGCTCCTGGCCAGGTAAGCACAGCACCCTGCGCGTGCAGGCGGCGGCATGCTGGTGCGCGCCGTGCTGGCGCTGCTGACGCGCCACGTGCTGCCGCGCGCCTCGGCCGACGCGCCCGACCTGGCGCGCGCCGCCTACCGGCTCCTGGCCAGGTAAGCACAGCACCCTGCGCGTGCAGGCGGCGGCATGCTGGTGCGCGCCGTGCTGGCGCTGCTGACGCGCCACGTGCTGCCGCGCGCCTCGGCCGACGCGCCCGACCTGGCGCGCGCCGCCTACCGGCTCCTGGCCAGGTAAGCACAGCACCCTGCGCGTGCAGGCGGCGGCATGCTGGTGCGCGCCGTGCTGGCGCTGCTGACGCGCCACGTGCTGCCGCGCGCCTCGGCCGACGCGCCCGACCTGGCGCGCGCCGCCTACCGGCTCCTGGCCAGGTAAGCACAGCACCCTGCGCGTGCAGGCGGCGGCATGCTGGTGCGCGCCGTGCTGGCGCTGCTGACGCGCCACGTGCTGCCGCGCGCCTCGGCCGACGCGCCCGACCTGGCGCGCGCCGCCTACCGGCTCCTGGCCAGGTAAGCACAGCACCCTGCGCGTGCAGGCGGCGGCATGCTGGTGCGCGCCGTGCTGGCGCTGCTGACGCGCCACGTGCTGCCGCGCGCCTCGGCCGACGCGCCCGACCTGGCGCGCGCCGCCTACCGGCTCCTGGCCAGGTAAGCACAGCACCCTGCGCGTGCAGGCGGCGGCATGCTGGTGCGCGCCGTGCTGGCGCTGCTGACGCGCCACGTGCTGCCGCGCGCCTCGGCCGACGCGCCCGACCTGGCGCGCGCCGCCTACCGGCTCCTGGCCAGGTAAGCACAGCACCCTGCGCGTGCAGGCGGCGGCATGCTGGTGCGCGCCGTGCTGGCGCTGCTGACGCGCCACGTGCTGCCGCGCGCCTCGGCCGACGCGCCCGACCTGGCGCGCGCCGCCTACCGGCTCCTGGCCAGGTAAGCACAGCACCCTGCGCGTGCAGGCGGCGGCATGCTGGTGCGCGCCGTGCTGGCGCTGCTGACGCGCCACGTGCTGCCGCGCGCCTCGGCCGACGCGCCCGACCTGGCGCGCGCCGCCTACCGGCTCCTGGCCAGGTAAGCACAGCACCCTGCGCGTGCAGGCGGCGGCATGCTGGTGCGCGCCGTGCTGGCGCTGCTGACGCGCCACGTGCTGCCGCGCGCCTCGGCCGACGCGCCCGACCTGGCGCGCGCCGCCTACCGGCTCCTGGCCAGGTAAGCACAGCACCCTGCGCGTGCAGGCGGCGGCATGCTGGTGCGCGCCGTGCTGGCGCTGCTGACGCGCCACGTGCTGCCGCGCGCCTCGGCCGACGCGCCCGACCTGGCGCGCGCCGCCTACCGGCTCCTGGCCAGGTAAGCACAGCACCCTGCGCGTGCAGGCGGCGGCATGCTGGTGCGCGCCGTGCTGGCGCTGCTGACGCGCCACGTGCTGCCGCGCGCCTCGGCCGACGCGCCCGACCTGGCGCGCGCCGCCTACCGGCTCCTGGCCAGGTAAGCACAGCACCCTGCGCGTGCAGGCGGCGGCATGCTGGTGCGCGCCGTGCTGGCGCTGCTGACGCGCCACGTGCTGCCGCGCGCCTCGGCCGACGCGCCCGACCTGGCGCGCGCCGCCTACCGGCTCCTGGCCAGGTAAGCACAGCACCCTGCGCGTGCAGGCGGCGGCATGCTGGTGCGCGCCGTGCTGGCGCTGCTGACGCGCCACGTGCTGCCGCGCGCCTCGGCCGACGCGCCCGACCTGGCGCGCGCCGCCTACCGGCTCCTGGCCAGGTAAGCACAGCACCCTGCGCGTGCAGGCGGCGGCATGCTGGTGCGCGCCGTGCTGGCGCTGCTGACGCGCCACGTGCTGCCGCGCGCCTCGGCCGACGCGCCCGACCTGGCGCGCGCCGCCTACCGGCTCCTGGCCAGGTAAGCACAGCACCCTGCGCGTGCAGGCGGCGGCATGCTGGTGCGCGCCGTGCTGGCGCTGCTGACGCGCCACGTGCTGCCGCGCGCCTCGGCCGACGCGCCCGACCTGGCGCGCGCCGCCTACCGGCTCCTGGCCAGGTAAGCACAGCACCCTGCGCGTGCAGGTATTTTGGGGCCTTTGCTTTTTCTTCTTTATATAAATGATTTGCCAACCGTGGCGAAGAATAAGTGCGTCTTGTTTGCAGACGACATCTCTTTGATAATAAATAAAGATAATAAAGATGAACGATTTGAGGATAAGATTAATGCTGCCGTAGAAACTATAATGAAATAGCTCGAACAAAATAACTTATGTGTGAATGTTTCCAAAACAAAGTATATTAATTTTTCTAATTACAAAATGATAAAAGAAGCATTAAACATTTTTGGACGTAATATTGAAATTGAAGAAGTTGACCATACGAAATTTTTAGGCATAGTAATTGATAAAAACTGTAATTGGAAAAAACATATTGAAAATTTGTGTAATAGGCTAAACAGCTTTGTATTTGCACTAAGAAACCTCAGAAACACTGTTGGACTTAATGCAGCCCTATTGGCTTATCATGGATATGTCTCATCTGTGCTAAGATACGGCATAATCATATGGGGTAATTCCAAAGACAGCAATAAGGCATTTATTGTGCAAAAAAGTGTTTATGAGCTGTGTTTGGTGCAGACCCATTAGAATCGTGCAGGCCTATTTTTAAAAGGCATAAACTATTAACGTTAGCGTCTTTATAAATATTGGAAATGGGGGTATTTGTAAAAAAACATCCTGACTTATTCAATAAAGCCGATAGCGACAATGTTTATAAGGTGGGCAAAATGTCAAGGGATCCAACAAAATTGTCAATGCCAAGATGTAGGACAGCGTACTGTCGCAAAAACAGTAATAGAATGGTAAACATATTTAATAATATACCGAAGGTTATCAGAGAACTACGAACTAGCTTATTTCAAAAGCATCTTAGAGCATGGCTCATCGAAAATTGTTTTTACACTGTTAGGGAATTTCTGTATTTTAGAACAAATGGGAAACTTGCATGTCATGACTATTAAATGTATTTTTTTAATATAATTTAATTTTTTTTGGACATATTTTGTAGTTTAAGATTTTTTTTTGGACATTTGTAATTTAATTATTTTTCTTTGACATTTCTGATTTTATTTTATTTCTTTGACATTTTTAATTTGATATGTGGACATTTTTTTATTTATTTAGTACTTTGTTTTTTTGACATGGCAATTTAATTATTTTGTTTAAAGTTGTAGAATCATCATTATATCTTAAAATTTGCATGCCGAATTTAGTTGGCGAAATATGATGAACTATTGTGTGTTTTAAAATTTGTAAAATACCATTATTCAGGCAAATAAATGAATCTATCTATCAGGCGGCGGCATGCTGGTGCGCCGAAAATCTTAAACGGCGGCCGAAACATTTTTCAAATTGTTCTTCATGTTTGTCGTTTTCATGGTTTTTGAGGGTGCTAAAACCGATAGTGATGTCAATATGAGAATGGAAGATGGCGGCTTCAAGTTTTCAATACCATTAAAACGATCAAAAGACCATTTGAGAAATCTGTCTAAAATCGTCTTTAGATCATGAGAAGATCATATGAAGACAATGTAGATTGATGTCTTCACATGGTCTGATCAGAATTATGTCAGAACTTTAAAAGTGACTGCAACTTTTGAGTTTCCTTCAGCCTTTCTTCTCGGTGTAGTCAGAAACGGCGACCTCATCTAGTTTTTAAATATAATCGACATGTAAAAGTGTTTGTACAAACCTATTTACAGAAATAAAATCATTTATTATTAAATAAATAAACCGAACACTCCAACAATTGTCAAAGACTGTTCGAGTGGTCCGTTTACGCTGTGCAACGATTAACTGCTCGATTCGCTCATATACGACAGCTTTTACTGACCATCAAACCTGACCAAACTGAACTTTACATAACAGCGTGCTGATTCACCGTTGGCGGTACTTCTTCCCGAACAAATGCGAGGAAGCGGAGAGTATCGCTCGCACGGACGAGCTGCGCGGCGCGCTGGCGGCGCTGGGCCGCGCGCTGCTGCAGCCCGATATCGAACTGTTGCGGCTCAACATAGACACGCTCGACACGCTCAATACTAAGTGCAAGCTGTACCACAAGGTGAGTCATAAAATTGTTAGGTGCCTCACAGCTGCTTTATTTCGTAACGGTAAGGGCAGTTTTCATAATTATTTTGTTTCTTTACTATTGACTTGCGGTTTACTGGTTCTTTTTGCTAAAAATCGGACACGAAAAGCTTACAATGAAAGCTTATGTTTCGGCACAGTAAAAAGACGATCAGTAATCTCAACTAGGCCCGAAATCAGTTGTGTGGTGAAATGGCAACCTTTTTGCAAATTTGAAAAGTTCTGTAAACAAAACTTTTCAATGTATTTCGTCTAAGATTCGTGTATTAAACACATCCTTATTACTAATAATTTAAATAAAAACAATGAAAAATCAGGAAATCATTTTGAGATATACTAGATGGATGATTTTTTTTCAACGTTCACCACGTTGGAAAAAATGCAGAACACATAAAACGTAACCCCTTGTCTTGAACTGACTCACTCACGAGTAACCTGTTACCTGACGCGTGCTTCGATCTCGCATAAACGCGATTGCCTACGTGTGTGAGGCGATTCCAACCATGTATTCTACATATATTTAAATACTGTAGGCAGTACTACACAAAGTGGTATACAAATCCGTGTGATGCGGTGCAGGTGATGTTCCGCACGGAGTTCCTGGGCTCGTTCCTGTCCGTGCTGCTGCTGGGGCTGGCGGAGGGCGGCTGGCGCGCGCTGGCGCGGGACGAGGTCACGGCGGCCGTGCACGCCATGGCGCTGGTGGACTTCGCCGCCTTCCGCGCCGCTTTCCTGCCGCACTTCCTGGCCTCGCTGCCCGGCCTCGCGCCCGACCACCAGCACCTCTTGGCACAGTTCCCGCCTGACACGGTAAGCACTCACTACGTAGATATGAACTCTATTTTGCCAAGGTATTAAATAAGTCCCGTGGATTAGATAGTTGAGATAGCAACAATCATTGGTTCATTGTTGTGATCGTCAACACTGGTCGCGGAAATCCGTTGGATTACAAATAGTCGATGTTGTTTGGATAATGAACAATGGTTTTTTTTTTTTGGATGAGAAATCATCAAATGACTTCTCCCACTCTGGGTGGAGCGGGAGGGCGTGTCAGACTTTTACTGACTAAAACCCACCCGTGTTCCTTCAGTTGCCCATGTGCCAGGGTCACGGTATCTCTTTCGAACAATCACGCGATCCCGGCAGGCAAATGAACAATGGTGACAATGAATGACATTTAAACTTGACTTACACTTATTCGAAACAAACTGCTGCGTCTACTCGATGTCAGAAATTATCCCACGGGAATGTGCGACCAGAACAAAAGGTACCCTAGCTATGTCCTGCCTCCGGGTGCTATATATTTACTTGTAATTTTATTCGAAATCCGTGCATTAATTTTAGCGTGAAAAGGTAACATACAGGAAAAAAAATTAACCAATGCGTAATTTTTTTTGGTATGAACTACCAAAAAAAATTACGTATTGGTTTATATATCAGTAATAGAACACATTTCAACTATTTTTTCAATACTTTTATTATTATTTTTTATCCGACCTTAAATCAGTAAACTGTGGACACCCTACATATTTCGTAATATGATATCGACAATAGGAATAGGTTAGTAACCGCGCGCCGGCGTAGGTACTTCGAACTTCTTAGAATGTTAACCCATCGAACTGATAGGTACTTGTAGCTACGCTCGGTCGTTCACCTTCGCCGCCGCGTAGGTACTTTCGAACTTCTTAGAATTTTGACCGATCGAACTGATGGATGAGTACGTGTAGCTACGCTCGGTCGTCCACCTTAGCCGCCGCGCCGGCGCCGCGCGCAAGTTACCATAAAAACCAGTTTCAAAATAAACATCTTTCTTTAACGATAACTTATTTTTTTTTTGTACTAAGATATTTCAAAATAAAAATTGCAAGGTTATTATAACTCGTTTAAGTTTAATTTGTTAAAATTTACGCACTGGTTAAAAACTTATCCTGTATAGACACAGTTACTTTCGAATTTATAATTATTAGTATGAAAGAACCGCCAGCTGAAACATCCAAGACGGGCCAATGTTGCCGGACCGATAGCAGTATCCAGGTTCAATTTCAAGTTTCAAATTCCGTTCTCCACAAGAAAATAATACTACGTATATTCACACAGCAATAATTGTTCACAGGATCTGCCAACCTTCACGCAGAACATCCAGCGCCTGATGAACGACGTGAACTGTTACCGCGCGTACAGTTCGCTTGCTCCTGTCGGGATGGCCTCCTAGCACCTCCTAGACTGTCACGTTCCGCTGTGATATTAGACCACTTGTGATAACTAACTTATACATTTGTAGCTCTACGTACATCTGCAAATGGTGCAGTAAATAGACGATAAATTGAAATAATGAAGTTATTTGAACAAAGAATATTTAAAGAGTAAAAAATACGTAGCTCTAATCGAAGCAGTGAAAACGTCAATTTGAATGTTTGGTTCAGACATATTTTTAAATGAAGCGCAAAAAAAGTACACTCGGCTACATATCATACTATGCATTTTCAGTATAAACTGGTCTCACATTGTATGGGATTTCTGTCAGCGTAAACTGGAATAGTATAGGTTGCTATTTAGCCGTGTGTACATACCTATTTTAATGGTCAATCAAAGCATACTGGGAAACAAATTTTTATAATTGAAAGGCGATTGCGATTTGACTCCGACATTTTACAAGAAAATTAGAGAAAAGTGTATTAAATGATATTAAAATATGTATGTTCCGATTGCTCGGTCGAACTAATTATTATTGAGTGAATACTTAAAAAAAAGTGTTTGTTTAAGAATAGTCTGGTGGCCCAGATAGGTACAAGTATTTTGAAAGTGAATTGTGACAGTGGAAATAATAATCTGAACATTAGAAATAATAAGTAAAGTTGTATGTTACGTTCCAACTTCCGTTTTTAAGACCAGTGCTCATAAGTACGAATCATATTGATATGAAAAACCACTATCACAAATGTTTATGAGAAGATTTTGTGAAAAGTATCGGAATGGAAATTATGAAATGTAAAGTTTTCCCAGATTATGTGTAAAATCTTTGTGCTTATGTAAATGACTGGGATAACTAATAATATTTTTGTACTGATGTGATGTAGAAATAACTGTACGAGTTTCTTCATTTTCCAATGTGTGAGTTCGTTGTAGGGTAGACGCGAATGGGAAATCGTTAGGCTAGAGTATTGTTGTTGCTTATGTTATGTTGCCTTCTTTATATTTGACGAGCAATAATTGTTTGTTGCTTCAAACTGGATTAACATATTTTACTATGTTGGTAAACTTTGTTGGTAGTTTTAGTGGGTAGGTTTAGCATATCCTATTAGGTATGGGTGTAGTGGGATGACCAATCCTTAATTTAGAACTACTAAGGACGATGCGCTAAGGTAGCTCGCGATATTCAAATCTTAAGTTTCATGAAATAGTCATTAAATGGCAATAAATTAATTTAGAGGGTATTTGTATTGATGATTTTTAATTCTGTGTGTACATACGTGTTACAGTCGTGAATCCTATTTTATTCAACATACTCTGACACTGACCTGCAAGAAATGTAAGAAAAATTGAATTTCATGAGCTGCCCTGGCACTTCCCCTTCTTAAATAATGATAGTTTCTATATTTCATTGTTATCATTAGGTAATAGTTTACTAATATTACTCAAACAAATCAAGTTCTTGACCGAATTTGGCGTATAAGACTGTACATATATTCATTCGAGTTTATTTCTATTTATCTTAACACCTATTCTTATTTTAGAATGCCTGGTCGAACTATAGAATCGTATTTACGATGTGATTCTAGAAAATAAATCATTTATCTGCATTTATAAAATTAGATATTGCACGACGATATCTTCGCAAATAATGAAACTAGTCATTGGAAAAAAATTGTATGTAAAGAGGCATGTTGTAGGTTCATTTGAAATGAGGTAAATGAAAAGAAAATGTGTATCTACTTTATATCAATAACACAGTACGAATTATCAATTTGGATAAAATTGTACTCCAGCAATTTGCCTCGTTGGTCTAGCGATAGCAAGTGCTAAGCTAAGCATGACGCGCTTCGACTCGTTTCGATTCCCAGGTCAGGCAGTGTTATTGCGGGAATCCATTGGGAATTTCTGAACAGAGTCTAGAATAGTGTCCGGTTCTTGAAGGTAATAGGCTCGTCCCTAAAGATATAGGACTTGAATGTAACTGGTGAAATTTAGATGTTAGTTACGCTCTGCCTAACTCATTGGGGTTTGATGACTCTATGCCAACTTACAGTAATGGGCAAAACTTACCGAAATATGATGGGTGTAAAAAGATACTTGACGAAGCTGAGAGTCACTTGTCCCTGCTGTTATGATAATTTCTTTGTTCTTGAGATAATGCAAGGACAAAGTCTCTCCCAACTCTCCGTCTCAAATACAAGTTTTAAAAATTATAATAACTTAACATTTAATACCAATAACTGTACCTGTAGTTTACCAACAGTAATTTTTGCTTAATGTTACTGATTTGAATGAACAGAACACAAAGATAATGGCTATATCTTTTTACACCTTGTATTAAAAAGGCAATATCCTGTGAAGGTTTTTAAAACTACTACAATTATCAGCTTAGCTTTGAAAATGATTACCTAATGGTGTTCAGAAAATGTGGTCAGATGGTTAGTTAAGTATATAGCTGCCATTTTTTTTTTGTCCTATTATTAGATGCTGACTGTAGCAAATGAATAAACAATTCGTAAATAATTTATTGCATTTAAGTTTTAGTTGCTTGGGGGTGCAATAGGTCGTGTGATAATGTTCAAATAATAGTATGTGAGGTTAGAGAGTAATACAAACATTATTATTTCTGTATGCTTATTGACAAGAAAAATAAAGAAAATCTAGTTGTTTTGATAAATGTCAGTTTTATTATTTCCTGTATCACACTAATATCAGACAACAACATTAGCAACATGCAAATAACTAATCACACTCACAAAGTGAAATAAGTTATTTTATTGGTTTGATTGAGAAACATTGGACAAACATTTATCAAACACTGCCATCACAATATCTTTATGACTAGCATATAACTTTATATCTGGAGTAACATCCACCCAGCGCACGCCAACTGCATCATCACCAGCATGTAATTTTAATGCCCCAACAGTGGAGCCATTGTTGTCATGAAAATTGTATGCTATACTCTCCATCCAAGCATTGTCTGTATTGCGATGATCATCAATGTATCCCTTATACACTACATCTCCCTCATTGAAGAATTCTTCAAATTTTTGGAACCAAGCTTGTTTTTGATCTGGAAATATATAAAATCTTTTTTATTGTGAACACCATAGTTTTATGAAATAAGAGGTAGTACTTGTTTTACAGTATGTTTTGACTTCAGTCATGTATAAATGAATTAAACATTGCTAACCTTCATCCAATACTAAAGAGTTCATGGCTTCTTCCTGAAACTCCCTGACTGCTGTTGCACTTACTTTCTCACCAGGGTCTACCATTCCACCTGGCAGTGCCCATTCTCCAGTGTCCCTTCGTTTCACTGCAACGCATTGCAGAATAGGCCTGAAATAAGTCTGTTGTGTAAAGCAAATAGGTAACTTATAGTAAAAAAAATAATTGAGTAGTAAAAGAGTTTACTTATTGCTAGATTTGTCCTTTTCAATTTCCCCATTCTCAAGTCTTTTCCACCGAGTAACAACTGGATCAGCAGCATGGTTTGGTCCCCATCTGCCAAGAACCCCCCGACCAGATATACCTGTTCTTCCTATGGGATTTAGAGGGTATCCATTCTCTATTTTGTATTGGCCCATGTAGCTGATTCTGCTAACTTTACCATCCACATTGTTCCATTGTGGATTGAATCCAGGGTCTCCTAAACACGTCAGAATAAATTGTTAAAGCTTTTCCTATGTAGGTATGTAAGAAACTTATTTGAAATAAGTCGTGGGTGAATCTTACCAATATTAGGATCTGCCCATGGCTGTCCATGTATGGATGACGCAGTATGATTATGTGGTCGATATTCCTTATATTCTGAAGACCAGCTGACCTTGTCGTCTGGCACAGGGAATCTTTCAATGTTAGAACGGGGGTAAAACCCTCCACGACATTTAATATGAGTAGTTATCATAATAACGCTAGATCGAATCATTAAAACACTTAGAAGTATAATAAAAAATGTTCTTATTGTAATACCGGTGAACTTTGTTATATTATTTTCATAATTTCTCATGCTTTTTAGCAACAACAAAGTAAACATTCGTTACTGTCAACAGTCAGTGACAAACTGACAAATGTCAGTCAGTGACTCAGGGCGCGTTCCGTGTTAAGCTTTTTTTTTTTTTTTTTTTTTCACATTGATTTGAGCGCGCTAGCACCCGTTCCGAGTTGGCGTGAGCGCGATAACGCTGTCCCGTGAATCGTCATAGATGACGTCATGACAGGCGCCATCTTGCGATAACGCCGACCATGCCCTAAACCGATATCACCGTGAGCGCTGTCAAAAATGACAGTTGTGCTGTTTGGTTTTAGGTCGCATCATATGTTAAACTAACTTGGATTAATTAGAAATTGTACTTCTGGCTACAGTCGCCATCAAACCAAATAAGAAGAAGAAATGTGTGGTGTAAACAAGTTTTATATGGCGTATATGGGTTTTGACGTTGAGTGAGCACCGTTAGCGCGTTCACGAGCGTTCCGTATTGTGACGGTTCTCAACTGTCATAATCGTGTTAACCGAATCGGAACGCCAATTTAGTGCTGTGAGCGCCGTGAGCGATATTTTCTTATTCGGAAAGCACCCTTTAGACAGCTTAGTGCTGTTGAGTGTTTATATGTTCTGTGGCTGTCACTCTTATCCACAGAGTACATTCTTGCTTATGCACTAAGAAGTCTTATGCCAGATACACACGCAGATACTTGAAATTCTCAAGTCCACGTTTGATTTTGACAGCAGATTAATGGTCGCTAGCGTCAAAGAGATGTCAGCCACACAAAGAGATGTCAGCCACACTGAAGGGGTCTGCTAGGACCGATGCCTGCCGGGGTCGCGTGATTGTTCAAAAGAGATACCGTGACCCTGGCACATGGGCAACTGAAGGAACACGGGTGGGTTTTAGTCAGTAAAAGTCTGACACGCCCTCCCGCTCCGCCCAAAGCGGGAGAAGTCATTTGATGATTTCCCATCCAAAAAAAAAAAAAAAAAAAAATTGTCGCTAGCGTTTTCGAAAACTGTGTGTGGTCGTGAGATTTGAAATCGCCAATGTTGTAGTTAACTTGTAGGACGGAATTGTTCCTATTAAAAAGTCCAAAAAAATGTCCCGATACCATATGTGTATCTTTTAAGGTTAACTCACTATAACGTTTTTTAACCGACTTCAAAAAGGAGGACGTTCTCAATTCGGAAGTTTAAATTTTTTAAATATTTTTTTTATGTGTGTTCGGCCATAACTCCGTCATATACCGGTTGACATTTTTTACCGTCTCGACCTTCATGTGGTGTGTTGTGTAACTAGAATAGAAGGCAGGAAGGCCTTCAGATTCATCGTAGGTGACTAAAGGAGCGCGGGACGCGGGTGGACAGGGATGCGTGTGCGGCTCGTGCGCCTACGAAAGATCAATGAGGCCGCCTATCGGCCGGCTTCAAAGGGTAGGACCGCTACAATAGCTTAACCGCTAATTTCGGAATTCGGTGTTGTCTGTTTTTAAGGTATTTTTGCCACCGACTTCCGAAATTAAAGTTATTTTTGACTTTGTAGTGTTTTTTTAAGGAAGTCGGTTTTTATTTTTTTGTAAAAAGTTTTTATTTTTAACTTTTTAGTTATGGTTGATACCCCGCACTAATCTAATCTCGTTATTCGTTCATTTGTCGCGCAAATACTTAATGCAAATTTAAGACTTATATGGTTTTCACATGGATTCCAATGTCCGAATGGAACCAAATTAAAATGGGACCATTCGGGAAGCACCTGCTTTCAAATAAAAAAAAAATAATCATCGAAATCGGTTCACCCAGTCAAAAGTTATGAGCTAACAAAGATTTAAAAAAAAATACAGACGAATTGATAACCTCCTCCTTTTTTTGAAGTCGGTTAAAAATAGACACAAATAGTTATGTTAATTTAATTTTATCGAAGAGGCAGCCCTGCGATTGCTGTGGGATCGCGCGGTGCGAAGCAATCACGACTGTATGCTTGAGCATTTAGGCACATTTTAGCATGCAGTGGTTGCTGACGCGACGGAGTAGGCTATTATAGCAGTAGGTATTGGACATTTTCTACTAAATAGTTACTACGTAACAGATACTTCATATCTGTTACGTAGTAACTATTTAGTAATCTGTGGCGTTACTAAAAAACCGGTCGGACGCCGCACATGGCACGAGAATGTAAAGTTATGTATTTTAACTACTGTTTACATGTGTTGTTATCTGATAATATATGTTGTAAGTTGGATGATGAACTATTTCATTTCCTTGCTTCCACATAAAATTCCCCCGTAAAACTCCCACGTAACTAAACCTGTTTACTAATACACTATAGTAGACATGGTTAGTTTTTGGGTATGAGATCTTCAAGACGCAAGCTCAAACTTTAGGCACTGAAATGAAAACGTAGTTTTATTTTGATGTTAAAAAGATTGTCGTACTTAAATTTATTATCGGCCTTTCCTTTTGGTTGTAATGTATGCATTAAAATAAAATATGTTTCAAGTCTTATATTTAAAAAATAGTGTTCTATAGCATTTACACATTGTATTCACTATTCATTTACTATTATCATTTTCTTCTTCGTGTTGTTTTCTTAACTGTAGGTTTCTTAAATACTTCATCATCGTCTTTTTTCTGAAAGTCTTCATCTGTAAAAAAAAATACATACATGTTGTCAAGAGTATTTTTACTATTTTTTATTTGATGGTTCATGTTTTACGTTTTGTCTATATTTCTAATTATACTATCTAAAAGGTTTACCGGAGTCATCTGAAGCATTTGCTGATGTTTTATTGTTCCTCGTAGCTGCTCTACGATTCGACTTTCTTACACTTTGTGGAGTGTTTTCGTTGCTTGGCGGTTCATTCTGCTAAAAAGTAGACACAAATTATTATTTTTTTGTATTTTTTTTTTTTTTACTTAAGTAGGATGTTGAAATGTGGAAATTTTGTACCAATAAAATCTGCTTTGAGTTTTGTCAAAGTTACTCTACAAACGGAAACTTTGGAACTACTTTACCTCGTCAGGGCTAGAAGAGGACCGTCTTCTGTTCCGCCTAGCGGCAGGCTTGCGGCGCGGTGTGGCTCGCACGGGCTCGGGACGTCGCGGCGGAGACGCACTCGTGGCGCCACCTTCACTATTCTCTTCCATCTTAGCTTCCTCACCGTCTCGAACGGCGAAACATTCTTCTATCTTATCACTCAACTCCGTGACAAGAGTCTGTAACAGTTTTCTTTGTTAATATTACACAATATGAATAATGTCCTTTATATTATACCACAAATTGATAGGGTAAAGAAAGTTTAATCAATGTTTTCTTTCGACCTACCTTAATTTCATTTTTGGCCATTTTGGCAGTGCTATTCATTATATTGTTAAAGCAGTCCATAACTCCATTACAGTGCAGTTTATCTTTGTAACAGTCGAGGTTCTCGATGAGCTTGCGTAGAGACCTCTCGTTGTACGTGAATAGAGACAGGCAGTAGGCAAGGTCTCGCCACTGTCGCTCTTCTGTCGATAGCTTGAATCTTTGGCATAGCTTCTCTATTAAGGCTTCCATTTGTCGGTCTTTTTGAATAAGCGATGTTATATATCTAGAATAAGAAAAAAAAAAACGTAATAAACCCGAATCCGCCAGAAGAAGGGTTATCTATATCTATATATATAAAATTCAAAGTCCTGAGTGAGTGAGTTAGTGACTGACTGACTGATATATCAACGCACAGCATAAACCGCTGGTCCTAGAGACTTGAAATTTGGAGGGTGTATTCTTTGTGAGGAGTGTTATCCACTAAGAAAGGGTTTCGTTTAAATTGCATTCCTAAGAGGGTGAAATGGTGAATTTTTCGACATCCACGCGGGCAAAGCTGTGGGCAGACGTTAGTGTTTTTATATTAGTCTTTGCCTAAAAAACTAGTCGTTTTAAACTCTTTAGGTGACTTAAACAACTCTATAAAAGTCACTTCTGCTGCCAGTACCTTGGAAACACTTGTAACAAAATCAAAAAATCAAAATCAAAAGTCATTTATTCAAACTAGGCTGAGAGTCAGCACTTTTTGAACGTCAAAGTTACATGAGACAGTCCCCCCAAAACGCCCACCCTTCGACACTTCCTAGTGCTTTAGCTGGGAAGAAGAAGTGGCGGAACAAACTCCCCAGCAGCACAGCTGTCTGTTAAGTTAGAAGAACTTGATTCTATACAGTATTATGTAAGTAATTAATATTATAAAACAAAACAAAACATACATCAAATTATGCGTCATATGTCAGCTAGCACACGCCAATATACGAACAAAACATTAAAAAACTAAACTCAAGCTGAAATAATAAAATCGTAAATAGAACTTAAAACCTAAATAAGAGCCTCCGGGTATAAAGGGCGTGCCCGCTTACATACACAACGATGAGGAAAGCTAATTCTGATTCTGGTTGAAAGAACATAAACATTGAGTTAATTACAGCGACCAACTATTCTTATCGTTTAAGAAGTCGTTGATAGAATAGTATGCCTTTGAACAAAGGTTGGATTTTACTTTAGCTTTAAACTCATTAAACTGCAAATCTAGGAAAGCAGAGGGAAGCTTGTTGAAAAAGGTAATACCAAGACCAACAAATGAATTATGAACCTTATGAAGCCGGTGAAAGGGAGCACGTAGCTTGTCCTTATTTCTAGTATTAATATTATGAATATCACTGTTCTTAGTGTACAGATGTATTGAATGATGAATTGATGTTTGATGAATTGTGATGCCACCGTAAGAATACCAATATCTTTAAACAACTCTCTCAGAGAAACTCTAGTACCTAGTTGGTATATAGCTCGAACAGCTCGTTTTTGAAGAACAAAAATATTTTGAATGTCCGCGGCTTTGCCCCACAGCAGAATGCCGTAGGACATAACGCTATGAAAATAACTAAAATAGACTAATCGAGCTGTATCAACGTCCGTGTATTGTCTAACTTTCCTGACGGCGTAGGCAGCCGAACTGAGCCTCCCGGCTAGGCTTGAAATATGTGGGCCCCACTGTAGTTTCGCGTCTACTGTTATGCCTAGAAAAACTGCCGAGTCTACAGTTTCAAGCACCTAATTATCTAAGACGACGTTGGGTCCCAGATGCCTAACATTCGGTAAAGCGAACTTTATACATTTTGTTTTCTTAGCATTAAGAACTAGGTTATTAGTGGTAAACCAATCCGTAGCCATTGAGAGTGCACTGTTCACATCGTTAAAATCTTTTCTATTCCTGTCTACTTTAAAGATCAGTGAGGTATCATCGGCAAATAGTACAATATTACAGATATCCTTTAAATAGAATGGTAAGTCGTTAATATACACTAAGAACAAGAATGGACCCAGTATTGAGCCTTGAGGTACACCTAACTGAACTAGTAGCCCGGAAGATTTCACACCATTAATATCTACACATTGGTGCCTATTTTTCAAATAAGAACTTATGACATTGAGAGCTTCGTTTCGAACACCGTAATGACGTAGTTTACGCAAGAGCGTGTCATGGTGAACGCAATCAAAAGCTTTGGAGAGATCACAGAAAACTCCAATAGCATTTTGCGAGTTCTCCCAAGCATTGAAAATGTGTTTCAGCAGAGCAACACCCGCATCTGTTGTCGAACGACCTTTTGTAAAGCCATATTGCTCATTATGAAGGAGGCTATTTAAATTAAAATGTCTTAGCAATTGCTTGAGTATTAACTTTTCAAATATTTTACTAAATGCAGGTAAGATAGAAATGGGTCTGAAATTGCCAACGTTATTTTTATTACCTGTTTTAAATAATGGTATGACTTTACTACTCTTTATGAGGTCAGGAAAAGATCCTAAATCAACACATTTATTAAAATTAACAGCTAGATAGGGGGCTACGATGTCTACATATTACTAGATAGTGAACATCTTACTGAACAATACTCACTTCATAATAACTCTGTATTGTTCTTCAGCGACATTCAGCTCGGGGTCGCTGAGCCTCGATATAATGTCTGGCATGACGTTATACAGCGCATTGCCTTTTTGCGATAGTTGTTTGAAGAATAGCTTCGTCATGGTAGCGACTCGCGCATCTTTGTCCGCACAACATAGCGCCATGTCGGCAATCTGCCCTTTCACTCGAACCATCTCGTGGAGAACCAAGAAGGAGAGCATTTTAACTGCACATTGTCGGACTTCTAATTCTTCGTCACTTAGTCTGAAATATATAAGGTTATGGCTAAGTCTTTATTAGGTTAAAGATTTTAGATAACACTAATTACATCATAACGAATGAAGACAAATCAGAATTTGTATAATTTAATACAAGTGGTGAAACAGGCTAGATTATTAAACATGTAAAAGAATGTTGGAACTTGTATGAGATAGAAATCCTTTCTGAGAGTTTGGTTACTAATAATCTCATAGGGGAAATGATATAAAGGGTCAAAACAGATTAATACGAGATTTTTAATGCTGCAGGTTTAACAGTATTCATACTCACATGTGATAAATATGATGAGTCCAGGGTTGTGTAAGATTGGGGAATCGCAAGGTAAGGTCGGCGAAAGCGATTGTCAAGTTGGTCCGCAGGGACACATTCTTGGACTTCTTGAGGACTGTCACCATCAGCTGAAGACCGTCTTCGCAAACCCCGTTGGAAACCAACATAAACCTGAAATTTACATAAAAGCAATCATATTAAACGACGAAGCATGTAATTAGCTTGCGTCTAACGTCACCAGAATATGACGGACTGACCAATATTATAGTTAAATTTGCTAGTTCTGTAGCGTCCCGTCTGTCGATCAAGGATGAAAAGAGTGGTGCATTATAACGCTATGGTATGATGCGCTAAGCTAGTGCCGGCGCCCACGATGTCTCGCTCGCACACTATACCCGTCCTGTTCGCGCACAGTACCTAGTGAAGCTGAGCGCGGCGGCGGCCTGCAGCGGCGGCGTGGCGCGCGCGGGGTTGGACAGTAGCCAGCGCAGCAGCGGCACGTAGCGCGCCAGGCTAGTGCCGGCGTCCACGATGTCTCGCTCGCACACTATACCCGTCCTGTTGGCGCACAGTACCTAGTGAAGCTGAGCGCGGCGGCGGCCTGCAGCGGCGGCGTGGCGCGCGCGGGGTTGGACAGTAGCCAGCGCAGCAGCGGCACGTAGCGCGCCAGGCTAGTGCCGGCGCCCACGATGTCTCGCTCGCACACTATACCCGTCCTGTTCGCGCACAGTACCTAGTGAAGCTGAGCGCGGCGGCGGCCTGCAGCGGCGGCGTGGCGCGCGCGGGGTTGGACAGTAGCCAGCGCAGCAGCGGCACGTAGCGCGCCAGGCTAGTGCCGGCGCCCACGATGTCTCGCTCGCACACTATACCCGTCCTGTTGGTGCACAGTACCTAGTGAAGCTGAGCGCGGCGGCGGCCTGCAGCGGCGGCGTGGCGCGCGCGGGGTTGGACAGTAGCCAGCGCAGCAGCGGCACGTAGCGCGCCAGGCTAGTGCCGGCGCCCACGATGTCTCGCTCGCACACTATACCCGTCCTGTTCGCGCACAGTACCTAGTGAAGCTGAGCGCGGCGGCGGCCTGCAGCGGCGGCGTGGCGCGCGCGGGGTTGGACAGTAGCCAGCGCAGCAGCGGCACGTAGCGCGCCAGGCTAGTGCCGGCGCCCACGATGTCTCGCTCGCACACTATACCCGTCCTGTTGGCGCACAGTACCTAGTGAAGCTGAGCGCGGCGGCGGCCTGCAGCGGCGGCGTGGCGCGCGCGGGGTTGGACAGTAGCCAGCGCAGCAGCGGCACGTAGCGCGCCAGGCTAGTGCCGGCGCCCACGATGTCTCGCTCGCACACTATACCCGTCCTGTTCGCGCACAGTACCTAGTGAAGCTGAGCGCGGCGGCGGCCTGCAGCGGCGGCGTGGCGCGCGCGGGGTTGGACAGTAGCCAGCGCAGCAGCGGCACGTAGCGCGCCAGGCTAGTGCCGGCGCCCACGATGTCTCGCTCGCACACTATACCCGTCCTGTTCGCGCACAGTACCTAGTGAAGCTGAGCGCGGCGGCGGCCTGCAGCGGCGGCGTGGCGCGCGCGGGGTTGGACAGTAGCCAGCGCAGCAGCGGCACGTAGCGCGCCAGGCTAGTGCCGGCGCCCACGATGTCTCGCTCGCACACTATACCCGTCCTGTTGGCGCACAGTACCTAGTGAAGCTGAGCGCGGCGGCGGCCTGCAGCGGCGGCGTGGCGCGCGCGGGGTTGGACAGTAGCCAGCGCAGCAGCGGCACGTAGCGCGCCAGGCTAGTGCCGGCGCCCACGATGTCTCGCTCGCACACTATACCCGTCCTGTTCGCGCACAGTACCTAGTGAAGCTGAGCGCGGCGGCGCCCTGCAGCGGCGGCGTGGCGCGCGCGGGGTTGGACAGTAGCCAGCGCAGCAGCGGCACGTAGCGCGCCAGGCTAGTGCCGGCGCCCACGATGTCTCGCTCGCACACTATACCCGTCCTGTTGGCGCACAGTACCTAGTGAAGCTGAGCGCGGCGGCGGCCTGCAGCGGCGGCGTGGCGCGCGCGGGGTTGGACAGTAGCCAGCGCAGCAGCGGCACGTAGCGCGCCAGGCTAGTGCCGGCGCCCACGATGTCTCGCTCGCACACTATACCCGTCCTGTTGGCGCACAGTACCTAGTGAAGCTGAGCGCGGCGGCGGCCTGCAGCGGCGGCGTGGCGCGCGCGGGGTTGGACAGTAGCCAGCGCAGCAGCGGCACGTAGCGCGCCAGGCTAGTGCCGGCGCCCACGATGTCTCGCTCGCACACTATACCCGTCCTGTTCGCGCACAGTACCTAGTGAAGCTGAGCGCGGCGGCGGCCTGCAGCGGCGGCGTGGCGCGCGCGGGGTTGGACAGTAGCCAGCGCAGCAGCGGCACGTAGCGCGCCAGGCTAGTGCCGGCGCCCACGATGTCTCGCTCGCACACTATACCCGTCCTGTTCGCGCACAGTACCTAGTGAAGCTGAGCGCGGCGGCGGCCTGCAGCGGCGGCGTGGCGCGCGCGGGGTTGGACAGTAGCCAGCGCAGCAGCGGCACGTAGCGCGCCAGGCTAGTGCCGGCGCCCACGATGTCTCGCTCGCACACTATACCCGTCCTGTTCGCGCACAGTACCTAGTGAAGCTGAGCGCGGCGGCGGCCTGCAGCGGCGGCGTGGCGCGCGCGGGGTTGGACAGTAGCCAGCGCAGCAGCGGCACGTAGCGCGCCAGGCTAGTGCCGGCGCCCACGATGTCTCGCTCGCACACTATACCCGTCCTGTTCGCGCACAGTACCTAGTGAAGCTGAGCGCGGCGGCGGCCTGCAGCGGCGGCGTGGCGCGCGCGGGGTTGGACAGTAGCCAGCGCAGCAGCGGCACGTAGCGCGCCAGGCTAGTGCCGGCACCCACGATGTCTCGCTCGCACACTATACCCGTCCTGTTCGCGCACAGTACCTAGTGAAGCTGAGCGCGGCGGCGGCCTGCAGCGGCGGCGTGGCGCGCGCGGGGTTGGACAGTAGCCAGCGCAGCAGCGGCACGTAGCGCGCCAGGCTAGTGCCGGCGCCCACGATGTCTCGCTCGCACACTATACCCGTCCTGTTCGCGCACAGTACCTAGTGAAGCTGAGCGCGGCGGCGGCCTGCAGCGGCGGCGTGGCGCGCGCGGGGTTGGACAGTAGCCAGCGCAGCAGCGGCACGTAGCGCGCCAGGCTAGTGCCGGCGCCCACGATGTCTCGCTCGCACACTATACCCGTCCTGTTCGCGCACAGTACCTAGTGAAGCTGAGCGCGGCGGCGGCCTGCAGCGGCGGCGTGGCGCGCGCGGGGTTGGACAGTAGCCAGCGCAGCAGCGGCACGTAGCGCGCCAGGCTAGTGCCGGCGCCCACGATGTCTCGCTCGCACACTCCGCGCACGTACTCTGCGTCGGCATCGTCGGCTACGGCACCTTCGACACCTGTGTCCTCCTCTGTCATTGTTGTGTTCACCTGTTAGCACGGACATTGAACTATTTAGAATAACACGATAATGGCAACACAAGCTAGACTTCTAGGAAACGAAGTGGCTCATAACGATGTACAACCTACGGAGTATATTTTCTAAAATGATCTCTGTATTTTTAATCTTTGTTCGAGATCCACTTAAAATACTCATCTGCTAAACAATGAGCCAATAGATCATATCGTTAACGGTTCCGATAGTATAAAGAAGGCACTTGTCATATTACTTGACCTGGCCAAAGCGTTTGACAGTGTCTGTACCAAATCTATTAAACAAACTGGGAATCAGGGATCTACCATTAATACTCTTCCGGGACTACTTATCTGATCGGTTCCAGAGGGTTAGAATTAGGAAACTATGTTAGTGATTATCTACCTGTCACTTTTGGTGTACCTCAAGGAAGTGTGATTGTGCCCTCCCTCTTTCTTGCCTATATTAATGATCTATGTAACGTACAGCTATCCTGTGGTAAAATCATTTTTTTTTTTCGATGATACGGCACTACTTTTCACAGCAGACTTATGAGCTGGTATCAACCATTCCGTCAAAAAAGGTTTTGATACGTTCCTGACTAGGTTATAAAAATAATATCCTTCTGTGTTTTATGTTCTATGTAAGCAGGGTTTGGTTTCCACACTTAGTCCATTGAGTGGACCATTGTGCGTGGGCCATGGCGGCCGTCGGTGGTTGTTCCAACCATATAAATCCTTACCCTTAACGTCTATAAAACCAAGATAAAGCTTACGCCCTCACTAACCAAACGCAATGAATTCCTATCCCATTTGCACATTAAAGCGCACTCTTGCATTGACACAAATGATGAAAACTGTTCCCATCCCGTTCTCCAAAAGACTATTTCATTAAAATTCCTTGGAAATATAATAGATAACAATTTAAGCTTTCAACTACAAAATAGTCAGCTTAACGTCGAGAATTAGCAAAATATTTTTTATTTTTCAAAAATGTTCGTCACGTACATCATGGGGCAGTGCTCCAAAGCTAAAGTTTTAGAATTGGAAATAGCCCAATGTGTGGTACCTTCCATCTTGTCGGTGAGCCAATTTTTTGTTTTATATTCTGTTCTCAAGAAGCGCTCCTTAATAATTGATCCTCCCTCTATCTCGTGAAAAGGCAGAACATATTCTGCAATATTGCTAAAAGTCTAAGGAACAAGCTTCTCTATGCTATGCTTACTTAGGTTCCCACTTGTACTTGCTTTGGCAGTACATCTACTATTTTTCCATTTCTATATTAAAATCTCATTCTTACAAGCCTATGTCGTTGGATAATAACAGAGGTTTGTAAAAAAGCTTTAGTTGAATGGCTCCATAACTTAGATTTAAAGCAAATGAGGAATTACTAACTCATCCAAACTTGTTTATACCACTAATTTTCCAAAAATAAGTATAATATCACGTCTTTTCCACTTATCTTTTTGTTTTTAATCTGTGAGTCAATGTTTGATAATTTTATGTGATGCCCTATCACTTCACATTTACTAATTATGTTTACTTACCGTGTGGAGGAACCTGGTGATCTGCTAAACGGGTATTTCTAGTGCAGACACCAGTCACAAACTAGTGTCATATAATTTTAGGCTTGTCTAAATTAATAAGATGCCATTGTTTGCGAAGAGAAAATAAATCCTTTGAATTTAAACAATCAAAATCTAAATGAGCATATATTGAACATTTTCGCTTCGCTCCGCAGTAGAACAGAAAAGCTAATAAATAAAAGTATCGTTGTTGCCAACGCACCGAGGGCCCCTTGTTGGAGGTGACGCTGGCGGAGCGCTGCAGACGCGAGGAGGCGCTGGCGTTGCTGAGGTTCATGAGCGTCTGGCGCCGCAGCTCGTCCGTGCGCCCGCGCTTCCCCGGCGTCGCGAATGCGCCCGCTTTCTTCTTACGTTTCTCTTCCACCTTGCGTTGTTCGCGGACCTAATGACAAAAAATCCTTGTATTGTGATGTTTGGATCTAAGAAATGTTATAAGTGCTCAAAGTATTCCTATTTAAAAAGTTTCTTTTTCGTGTGATGGTAAAAGATCATTTTTAAGTAAGAAAGGAGTAAGAATTTGTTTTTATTCTAATTATAGTCTGTTTGTTTAAAAGCGAATCATTACCTCATTTCTCCTCCTGAGCTCGCTGTACACGTTTATATCCAGGTATATAAGCTGCTGTAGCGCCACTTGTCCCAACACGAACACGAAGCGCGTCAACAGCTCCACAGGCAGGCTGATCTCCTCCTCATTATCACTATCTTTCACCATCGTCTCTTCAACCCTTCTGTACATCTCTGCAAGAATCTTCCCACTTACTACTTCCGGGGTATCACAGATCGCGTATATCAGATCTATGGAGTTTGCAGCAAAGGCAGTGAATCTATCGAACTTACAGAATGTTTCCATCAGACTGTCGAAAACAGAGGTGAAAATCGCGTGTTCGAC
The DNA here is from genome assembly GCA_947507805.1 of Aporophyla nigra. NCBI lineage: Eukaryota > Metazoa > Arthropoda > Insecta > Lepidoptera > Noctuidae > Aporophyla > Aporophyla nigra. The sequence goes on from OX382305.1 coordinate 9,497,545, forward strand.
GGGATATCTTTGACTCTTTTTCGTTAAGGGTATCAATAGTTGAACGCTCAAGTTCCTTGAGTTGTAGTCTGCAGTTAACCCGTGGGATTGTATGACGTCTAGGTTCGCGACTGCTACTGAAGGTTTCGCCTTAGTGACCATCACTAGAAGTGTGAGTGCGGCGTAGCTATCCATGTCTGTAGTGCCATCAATTTTCTTTAGGAACATTTCCCAAAAAACCTGTGAATGAAAAGAAGGTTTTTATTTGAGACTAGACTGCTATACTTTCCGAACATAAACATGACATTTGTTATGGATAGTAAAGTCACAAACAAAATTATTTGACTGGTAGTACATAATTTCTATCTACGTATATGCTGAGAATGTATGTGAAAACGAGTAGCACATAACACGCACGCACACTTTCGACTTCGCTGTTGTCTCGGACCGTACTGAGAGCCTCCTGAGCTTTTTTTTTCTTTTGGATGGGACATCGTTATCACCCTCGCAGGCATCGGTCCTAGCAGACCCCTTCAGTATTGCTGACATCTCTTAGAGGCGCGCGTCGCCGCCGCCGATCGCCTCCACGAGGACACGACATTGCTCCGCCCAGGTAGGGCACACCTCCACCGTATGAGCCTCCTGAGCTTACACACACATTCACAGCATGTTTGTACACTTGGTAACCACAAGTAAAGCGCGCATCGCTTCGTGAGAGAAAAAAAAAATACGTAAGCAAAATATAAAAAGTTCAAAAACATGTATCACTATATCGATGTTTAGAAAGAGACTGTCACATGAGCGACAGAGACCAGACTCTAAGACCAACGTTTCATAAACATGACAGGCTAAAAGCCTTAAGTTTTTATTAAATATGTACCAGGCCAGTCAGAAACTATTGCGAAAAAAAGTTGTTTTGTATGAGAGACTGTCCAGTTATAAACTATTATAAAAATAATGATTATATACAAGTAAAAATAGGTACGTTCCAATTTCAAAATTTCCCTCCACATTTTTTGCGAGCTAATTAAATTATGGTGTCTCATTGGAAAATGGATTTGCACCGGGAACATTTTCGCGCTATGATTTTTTACGATTTCAAGTGTCGCCTGAAACCGGACGAAACATACGATAGACTTCAAATTGCATTCATGGATGAAGGCCCTTCCAAGGCAACTGTGTATCGTTGGTATAACGAATTCAAATGTGGTCGACTAACTTTGGGGAATGAAGAAAGAAGTGGTCGCCCTTTGACGGCTGTTACGGAGGAAAACGTGCTAGCAGAGAAAATTTTAATCAAAGATAATAGGCGAATTACGTATCAGGAGATTCAACACATACTGCAGATTGGATCGGGAAGCTTTCACGAGATTCTACACGTGCCTCTTCGCGTGAGGAGGAAAGAAGCAGGCTCGTCTCGGCGTGTTTACGACATTATTACAGGTGATGAGTCTTGGATTTATCAATACGATCCAAAAACGAAGCGCCAGTCGACGGTTTGGGTGTTTAGCCTACCAAAGTGAAGCGATCTGGAAACGGGGGAAGATTTTGATCGCGAGCTTTTCAATTTGACTGGCTACTTGGTGTCAATCCCTTTACGGAACCAAATAAGCATCAACGCCGAACGGTATACTACTAAATGCTTGTCAGAAGTTTTCTCTGTTGTGATCAACAAGCGACCATATACAGGGCTCCGCGGGCTACTGCTCCACTACGACAACGCGCCCACGCACACCGCGCTCAAAACGAGGGACTTCTTGGACAGCACGCCGGTCAAACTTCTGGGTCACCCTCCTTACAGCCCTGACCTAGCACAATGTGACTTCTTTTTATTCCCAAAAATTAAAAATCAGCTCAAAGGGATACAATTTTCGTCGCCGGAAGATGCGATGTCAGCGTTCGAGCAGACTGTAAACGATGTGTCTGCGGCGGACTGGAAAAAGTGTTTCGAAAACTAGTTCAGACGCATGAAACTTTGCATAGAGGCTAGTGGAGAGTATTTTGAAAAGATTTAATAAAAGAATATTTACCTATAGAACACTTTTTATTTTCTTAAAACTTTCTGAGTGTCCCACGTATGTGCGTACCTGTATAATACCGGGACTGATGTCCCCCTTGTTGACCCACTTGTCCACCAGAAGCTCGAGCGCGAGTGCGCCGCCGCGGTCGACGTGCGTCGTGAGCGCCACGAGCTTCTTGGCGATAGTGAAGCATCGCGCGCGCTCGGCCTTCGTGTCGCACTCCAGGTACATGTCGCGGTACGCACGCTCTACTGCTTCACGTTTCTCCTGATTATTTTTAAATCAATGATCCAAAATTAGGTACTAGAATTAACTGCTACCAAAAATTAATACTATAACCAGAGTATATAGAAAACACTCTTAATTTTTTTTTCCAACTAAGTTCGCCTCTGTCTGAACGCGCTAATCTTTGGAACTATCTGCCAGAGATTTATAATATTATTTTTTTGCATCTGCTAGCCCAATGAAGAAGGTTATAAGCTATTTAATATCACGGTACGACTCTTAGGCCCAGACGGCGATGGCGGGATGAGGTGGACTCCATTAATAAAGATTGGTACTTGGCAGCTTTGGACAGAGAGAGGTGGAAAGTGAGTAGGGAGAGCTTTGCCCAGCAATGGGATATTAATTGCTAATAATCGTATCTCTACGTTGAATCCACCGCCGTATCTCTACGTCGACGTCGTTGTGGGGTTTGAGCGCTCCAAACTCTTGGACTCTACCGTTAATGTTTGCTAGAACAGAGCTTATCTTCCGGGAGTATCTTGTTCCTCACCTCTTGCTTAACTTTATTGGCCGTTGGAGTTGACGGATGTGCAGTAGTAAATGTATGTCATCATCATCGTCTACCCAGCCTTTTGCCAACTATATTGGGGTTGGCTTTCAATCCAACCGGTAGCTGAATACCAGTATTTTACATGGAGCGACTGCCTATCTGACATCCACTACCCCTTGGTAAGACATGTTGTCAGACTTAGTAAATGTATGTATCGCTATATTACTTTCACAACCAAGTAAACATCCATTAAACAAGCTTACCTGATCCGGCGACCACACAAGCAGCAACATATTCGCGACGCCTGTTTTCGCCGACTCAATATTAAAATGATGCGCCGTCGTAAAGAAATCTATCGCCTCGCTGACGTCACCCGCTTGCTTCGACATAAGCAAGGCGTGTATAAGTGGCACCGCTTCGGAGACCATGCGACTGAAGTGAACTGACTCTTGGAGAAAGGCAACTATGTTTTCTTTTTCTTCTAATCGTTTGTACATGGCAAGATCTTGTTCACATTGCTGTGTTAGAGATATGGTTTGTTCTGGTATTATGAATATGTTTCGAAGTAATGCTACGAAGTACGCAATCTGCAATGAGTTGATAATTAATGTTATTTTACTTGTTAAGTCTATGAGGAAGAGCTCCTAGATACAGGTACTTCTGTAGTTCTTACCTGTTGACTTTTTTCCATGTCGCATCGAAGTAATTTAGCATCCGGGTACTGTCTCTCAGTGTGCTTAACAACAAGGTACGCCTTGAAATAGTTCTTCTCGCGTAAATGTTTGCGGATCGCGTCATACAAGTTCTCCAGCGACGCTTGGGATAATTCTGGCTCATCCTGTGTGAGTATTTCCATTCCTTTTTTTATATTTTTAACGACGTCACCCTCTATACTCTCCCACTTTTTGATCAACTCAGGGTCGGGACCCGGATTTAACTTCTTTTGTAGATCTTCCATGATCGCTGTTTCAGTTTTCAATTGTTCTTCCAGCGTTTCTAGTTTCAGTTGTGCAGAAAATGGGTTGCATTCCAAGAATATCTATAATGTGAATAATACACTAATATCATAAAGGGGCGAAATTTGTTTATTTGTGAGTCTGTACGTAAGTAGGGGTTTTTGGAACTACCAGTTATTTAAAATCACGCTACGGCCTTAAGGAGGCGAATAAAAAGAAAAAAAGTAAAAAAGGATGTTAAGAGAAAACGAAGTAATGTCACCCCCTATTTTTTAAACATAGCTGGTCAAATGTGGGTTTACTATAGTACACCTCTGCCTAACCCTTCAGGGATTACAGGAGTAATGTACGAACTATTATATATTATTTCTAGCTTTTGCGCGCGGCTTCGCCCGCGTGGATGTCGGAAATTAACGCAGGAGGACGTACTACCGCGGTAAGATGTCTTAATTCAGGTTATATTATAGGTAATAGCTGTTACCCGCGACTTCGTCCGCGTGGTATTTAACAAAAAGTTTTTCATAAAAACTGTCTTTGAAAACTACGCTGACGTACGTCTCAAAATTCAGCGTGTTTTTAGTTTTTTTTAAACTATTATTTATTTTTTCTAAAATAAAAGTAGCCTAAGTTACTCCTTGTTACATCAGCTATCTGCCAGTGAAAGTTCCGTCAAAATCGGTCCTGCCATTTCAGAGATTAGCCGGAACAAACAGACAGACAGACAAAAATTGTAAAAAAATGTTGTTTTGGTATATGTACCGTGTATACATCCATATACACTTAGTAAAAAGTGGTTATCTTAATATTAAAAACAGACACTCCAATTTTATTTATTTGTATAGATAACAATAGAACTGAAAATATGGATATATGGCATTTGTGTATTTGAAAGCCGAAATGGGAGGCCGAGTATTTAAATTTGATTTTGAATGTCCTATAGCCTAACGTCGGTTCATGAGGTTATGTGCCATTTTAGATTGTGACTAGTAGAAAAATTGAAAAGGACAAGTTGCGCCCAATAAATTGGGTTAAATACAAGCGAAAGATGATGATGATTGTGGCAATAGGGATGGTCTATGCCATAGACCATCGACTCCATGATCTCGAGACAGTGTATCCTACACTATGACGCTCGATTGGTTAAGGTTATATGGCAGGAGATTTGTTCGAGAGATTCTGTGGCCCTGGCATATGGGCAACTGAAGGAACACGGGTGGGTTTTAGTCAGTAAAAGTCTGACACTCCCTCCCGCTCCGCCCAGAGCGAGAGACGTCATTTGATGACATCACAACCACAAAAAAAAAAAAAAATGGCAGGAAACTGGAGCTAGGTTGCGGAAAACGGCTGACCATTAATTTGTAACTGTACCTTAAGTAGTTGTATGGCGGCTTTCCTGACTAGCGCAGCCTTGTCCCTGAGCCGCCCGATAGATCGCTCAAGCACACTGCGCTGCCGACTAACCGGCACACAGTTCTCTCTCTGAAGTCGACACCAGAACTGAAGGACCTGTTTTAATATTACATTAATTTACACACCAAAATACGCATAAGATTCTAACGCCCGATTTACATCGTCATCATTTCAGCCTAAAGACATCCACTACTGCACATAGGCATCCACCAATTTAGGGGGGGGGGGGCATATTTGCTCCCCCCCCCCAAATGGGGAGGGGGTTAATATTTGCAATAATCGCAACGGTTGGCAGGCGGGTTGACGATCGCAGTATGGTGGTAAAATGCATAGAGTACGCTGCTGCCCATTCTCTAGTAAATCCAAAGTATCAGTCACAAACGCAACAACTCAGCGGGCACACACGAAATGACGATACAGTTGATAAACGACTAATAACAGTTTAGATAGACAAGTACCTTATTACCAAGTGACCTCATTGGTGATGCTCTAAAAGGTGAATTGCGTAGAACTCGTAACCGGCGTGCGTGTATGAAAATAGACGAAGCAAAACGGATATGAAAGGAGCGTAGCTGGTAGCATTCTGTAGCTCTTTTTGCCTACCCCATTGGAAAATTGAGTGAATGTAAGTGACATACCTTGTGGCGCACATACGCGGACAAATCGTGCAGGTGCTCGTACAGGTCGTCGAGGAAGTCATCACGCTGCGTGCGCTGCGCGTCCGTCAGCTCCTCGCCGCACAGCTCCACGCTCAGCACCTCGCATATCATGCCCAGCACGCTGATGCGGAGCGTGTACGACTACAATAGTAATTATCACTTCACTTCAACAATTTTATCATTATCAATCATCATTTCATCATTATCAATAATCATTTCACCATTATCAATCATTATTTCATCATTATCAATCATTATTTCATCATTATCAATCATCATTTCATCATTATCAATCCCCATTTCATCAATATCAATCATCATTTCATAATTATCAATAATCATTTCCCCTTGGATCTCTGTGGAGTACAGACGTGTTCTCAGTGTTATTTATTGACTGTTTTTACAATTAAAATACTCATTCATTCAAATTAATTCTCGAAAAATAAATAGAGGTGCATAACTCAAAGGAGGTGTAACGGAGCGCAGATCCACGCACTCATTAATAAATGCGGATTTACAAAACAACACCTACAGCACGCACGTGAGTACTCTGCACACATACATAAGAGACGTGAAAGAGACGCCGCTAGTCCGCTACCCCTGCTTCTATAAATGCGAGAGTAGTGCAGCCTGTTTGTGCTTGTGTAAAAGTGCGTACACGCACTGAGAGGTCTTGCTAGATTGGACGGAAAGCAAAAACATAAGAAACCGCCGATTGCGACCAGATAAGCTTGACCCCCGTTACATTTGTTTGCTAAAACGCACCTAAAGCCATTGCTACTATCGTTTCTGCCGTCCTGGTACTTGGTCGTCCCCGGTAAATATGCCTATTAACCGCACGCCCCCCCCCTCTCCGCTACCGACGTCATGTGTCGTTGAATCACTGGAAGAAGCCCCCGTGCATGCACGCCTCGCTGCTAATCTGTCACCTCTACAACAGTGTGTCTCGGCGCCTGATCTATCAGTAATCGCTACGGAACGAAATGTTAAGAAACGAAAATTTGATGGTGTTGATGAAAATTCAAGCGCTATAACGATGAACGCTTTCTCCGATTTTTCGAAACAGCAGGAGAGTCGTTTTGAAGACCTTCTGTCAAAAGTAAACAATATCTTGGACCAAAATATTGAACTAAAAAGGAGCGTGGAAGTTATGTCAAGCAAATATGACGAATTCTTGTCTCGTATAACTTGCCTGGAATCGGAGCGGAAAGAAGATAAGAAATATATTCATCAACTAGAAGAGAAAATTGAGTATTTGGAGCGGAAGTCTCGTTCGGCGGGCTTGGAGATTCGCAATGTACCCAAATTGATTGGTGAAAATAAGGATCATCTGTGCAACCTGGTTGTAAATATGGGGAAGACTCTTGATATCAAAGTCCAACATTCAGATATCAGAGACATCTACAGAATCAATGCCAAAGATAACTCTAACCCTATCATTATAGAACTTAATACGGTGATTCTGAAAGATAAAATCATCACGGGTGTTAAGAAGTTCAACAGGCCTAGGGATAAGAAAGAAAAGCTTAATACCACCCACCTGGGTCTTCAGTCTTCAGCACAACCAGTTTATGTCTCAGAAACACTAACTTATAAAAGTCAACGGTTGTTCTACGCGGCGAGACAATTTCAAAAAGGACATGGTTACAATTTTTGCTGGACGTCTCATGGAATTGTTTATCTACGCAAAGTAGCAGAAGATCAGCAAATTCGTATCAACTCCGAGTCTGACCTAGAAAAACTAAAGAATGCTGTATGACTAGGTAGTTATCTCATCGTTTGTAAAAAAAACGTCATTCTTTTAATTTTGCATGTTAATTGTATATTGTTAACGTTATTTTTCTTTTTTATATTTGCCGTTATCATAATAACTTTTGCTGTAACTCAGAACCACTTTTCAAACTATTTATTTTGTTTAAGTACACATACACACCAACAATCACACATATTACACAGCAAATTAATTTGCAAAAACAAATTATACGCACCGATAAATACTTCAATTTCATTACGCTATTTCTCACTAATTTTCCAGAGGAAAACCGAACCCAGATACTTTGATCAATATTTTTCTCTAACAAAAATTCGATAACTTGATTGATTTAACTAAAAATATTGACACCTTGACTGTCTCCAAAGCTATTGCTTGTGAATTAGACAAATGTCGTACATTAATTTTAAAGGACACAAAAAAATTCACAGTTTTAACACAAAACATTCGTAGCATTCATTGCAATATGCCGGGATTAGAAACAATGTTACAAAGGTTAAAAGTGGAATGTGACGTTATAGTGCTCACTGAGTGCTGGTTAAAGAAAGGAAATTCCATACCCATACTAGCGAACTATCAATCTTTTGCTACTAAAATTAATAACAAACAAAATGACGGTGTCGTAGTTTATTGTAGAGAGTCACTAGACTTCTTTGTTGAAGAGCCAGATTTTCAGGAAGGAAACTGTCTGGTACTCAAAAATGATGACACCGCAATTGTTTCGGTTTACCGCTCCCCATCCTATAAAAACATTGATAATTTCCTAAGCTCCCTAAGCAGTACTTTGTCGAGTTTATCTCATTGCAATAACATAATTGTTGTTGGGGACATAAATATTGCAATCAATGAGGACAAAATTGAACTTCCTGGGGAAAGATATCTCACGTTAGCTGCTTCTCATGGTCTTCTACCGGCACACACGGAGATCACACGTGCGGCAAGTGGCACGTGTATTGATCACATCTTGCTTAAAACAAAAAATTTGAGCACGACCCTTGTACCTCAAACTACCTTGACCGATCACTACCCCGTCCTCCTTTGCATGAATCTTAAACATATACGAAACTATCCAAAAATTACCTCAACAAAAGTCGATTTTGAGAGTTTGGGAAGAGATCTTCTCAGCGTGGACCTAAATCCAATATCATTAACAAAGGATCCCAACGTAGCCACTGACTATCTTATAAATAGCATACAGGTGACAATAGAAAAAAACACTAAACTAATTACTCAGTCTAGGCGTAAAAAAATATTAAAACCATGGGTCACGCCGGGATTATTACGATGCATGAAAAACCGGGACCAGTTGCATGCAAACCATAATAAGTCACCTAAAAATGAAACTCTAAAAGCTACATAATATCCGCTACAGGAATTTTTGTAACCAAATTTTAAAGAATGTTCGGAGATCCTACGACAAAAATCAAGTTGAAATGGCTGGCAATGACCCAAAAAGATTGTGGAAAGTTATTAAAAGCATCGCTAACACAAAAAAGGATAAAACTTGTCCTTCTGAATTATTAGGAATATGTTCCTCTCCTCAGGAAACAGTGAGTGAAATGAACAGCTATTTCATAAATGTAGGCAAATGTTTGGCTGAAAATATAACGCAGACACATAATACGTGCACAGATAATCTCTCATCAGCTGACCCTGTAAACAATTCCACATTATACTCCTTCTTTCTCCAAGATACCGATGAAGAGGAGGTTGCTCGTCACATAGATGGACTGAGAGCTGATTGTTCGGTAGGCTGGGACAATATTTCTAACAAACTACTAAAACAATATAAAAATATTCTTGTCCCGCCCCTAACAGTCATCTTCAACATGTGTCTTGAGACAGGCACCTTTCCTCAAGCTTTTAAAAAATCGGTAGTGCATCCTATAGATAAGGGAGGAGATCGAGCCCATTTTAATAACTACAGGCCAATCTCGATTCTGCCTTCTTTGTCCAAGATTCTTGAAAAAATTATTAATACCAGACTTGTCAAATATCTTGAACAAAACAAACTTTTTTCTGAAAACCAATTTGGCTTCCGGGCAGGAAAATCCACAGATGAAGCAGTACATAAATTAACTACTTATATCACAACAAAATTAGATAAGGGCAAGAAGTGTATCTCGGCCTTTCTTGATCTCGCCAAGGCATTCGATACAATTTCTGTCCCATTGCTTATTAAAAAGTTAGAAAAACTTGGTATAAGGGGAATTCAGCTTCAGCTTTTTGAGAGTTACCTAACTGGACGTTATCAGCGTGTACGAGTGGGTAATCACTGCAGTACAGAACTCGCAGTATCTTATGGAGTTCCACAGGGCAGCATCCTGGGACCCACTTTATTTCTAGTTTATATCAACGATCTAACAAACCTATGTATACCAAAAGGCGAAATAATCTCATATGCGGATGATACTGCTCTTCTCTTCTCTGCCGATAATTGGGATGAGGTCTACGATGCTGCCCAGGTCGGTTTCGATATGGTTCAAAAGTGGTTATATAACAATATCCTAACCCTTAACCTCGAAAAATCAAAATATCTAGCGTTTTCTATCCGCCAAAAAATTGAATCCAATAACAAACACCAGATTATTCCACACAGCTGTGTCTTCAAAACAAACTGCACCTGTAAACCGCTAGAGTGCGTTGATAAAATAAAATACCTGGGTATTACAGTTGACTGCCATTTCAAATTTAAAGAACATATTAAGCTGCTGACTTCTAGGGTACGCAAACTTATATATGTGTTCAAAAATCTTAGGCACGTCACAGATGCGACTCTATTAAAAAGGATTTACCTTGCTTTGTGTCAGTCTATCATTTCATACTGCATTCTATCCTGGGGTGGAGCTCCTAAAACCACTATCAAGAGCTTAGAAATAGCTCAACGGGCGATACTGAAAGTGAGCAATTTTAAACCGATATTGTTCCCAACAAGAACACTCTATCAGTGCTGCCAGGTATCTACGGTTAGGCAATTGTTCATAGAACGAATTGTATTGAAGCAACACAGTGAACTCATCTATGACCCATTGCTGACCAACAAGCGACGAAAGCACGAGGTATGCACGCGATCACATGAGCCAAAAACATCTTTCATCAGAAGATTCTACTCTGTTGTTGCTCCTCTTCTTTACAATAAAATAAATAAAGAACTTAATATTTATCCGCTCAATAAATCCTTATGTAAAATGAAGGTACATAACTACCTAATTGCCCTTTCATATGAGGAAACAGAGAACCTGTTTATGATTCAGAAATAGTTTATGTTATTGACAATTACACCATTTTATTTTATTTTTTCGGTAAGACGTATTTACACTACACAACACCCCAATCACCATTCATTACTATACACTAACACAAAATCACACACATACACACACCAATTTTTGTATTTTGCAATTGTTTTATTAATTAAGATAAGTCATCCATATATTTGCATGTCATTTGGGCTAATATGCTATTGTCAAATTTGAGGGGACTGGCGCTGTATGTCGAGATACAGGACTCGTCCTAGTTCGACAACAGATGCTAACATGTTATGCACCACCAAGTACTAGCCCATAAGTATGTATAATTCATTGTATTTTCTTTTTTCGGTGAAATAAATGTAAATGTATGTAAATGTAATGTATTTCAGCCGAAACTCGTCCACCGGTGGACATAGGCCTTCTCCAATTTGAGGGGGTTTGCCATAATCGCTACGTTTAGCAGGCGGGTTGGCGATCGCAGTTTGGTGGTAATATGTTTAAAGAACTCTATTGCCCATTCTCAACACAACATAATATTAGTATAAACGTTTTCAGATACGTATTAATAACGATCTCAAAATCATTATTGGCTTGTTTACGAAGTTCACAATCGCAATGGTGCGTGTAAGTTTACGCGACGTGCACGTAAAACATACTTTTCGATTAAATAGAAAAAAAATATACCTCATCACTCTCCAGATATGGCTGTATGGTTGCAATAGCATTGGTCATCTCTTTGGGCAGTTCCTTAGTGAGCTCTAGTAAGAATGCGCCACAATTTCTTGCAGCTCCCTGCTCGGTGCCAACACCGGCATTCTCATCTCCAGATGACGCTAATGCTTCTGCTATTTCACGAACCTAAAAATATGAATGACAATTTATTATTAAAATCATTGACAATCATTTTTGCTGCATAAAAAAGAATAATAAAAAACCGAATTATTAAAAAAATCTGAATGTTACCATTTGTGGTCCAAATGTTCCAAGTCCAAATTCTTTAGTCAATTGCACTACTCCTGCACATATTGGTGATACTGAATGTTCGGACATTTGTAGGATCTGAAATAGAGATAACATAACAATGACTACACATCTAGACTATGACTGTATAACATAGCAGTGCTATGTTTGACTAAGAGATGAAGGAACACAATATGTAGGTGTGGCTTATAATGGTCCTCCAGACCGTTTCAACCATAGCGATTAATCTCAACGGTGACTAGCCTTCAATGGGGGAGATATTATAGATACACACTCTGTCTTCCCTGCCGTCCGATGGGAGAGCACGCACTCCGCAGTTGCCAGGACCATTGGGGATGTATTGAGGAACAGGAGTATCACATTGGCAACTTCTAAACTTTAGCTGTGAAATTAGTAGTGGAAACACACAATTACTATGTCTGTAATTCAAATACATACTTATACGGAGTTGATATGACAGAGGGGCATTAAATTACACTACGTATACTATACGTGTTTAGTATTAATTCGATACGGTATAAAAATAAAAAGCACCAAAAATTAGTTTTTTTTTTTTTCAAACAAACTAAATAGCTTACAAATCAGAGTAAAACGCAACCACCCTTTATAAATAAATTTAATTGACCTTAGATACCTAGGTAAGAACGACAACGGCGCGCGCGCGCGTGCTCCGCGTGTGTTATCTCGTATCAAAGAGGGCGGCCGCGCGGCTGACGCGCTGGGTTTATGTTAGGTTTTGAAATACGCGCACAACAGTCACAACAAAATCACAAAATTTTTAAATTCTCGATGTGTCCTCCATTCACGTTGCACAAATTATACCGACGGAGAATATTGTTATTTATTTTTCTAATTACATCACTGTCCGTCGCTAAGCACTTTAATTTTGTAAAATGCTAAAATAATCCTATTTTTTAGTTCAACAATTGTATTTACCTCAGAGGCATACACTTCACCCTTAATGTACCCCCACAAAAAGAAATCCATGGGAGCGAGGTCTGGAGATCGTGATCGTGGAACAGTCGAGTCGTTTCACAAAAAAACTAACACTGAATAATAATAATCCCAAGTTACGTTACGTTACAGGACACTGTCACAATAAAAAATAAAAAAATACTGTTTGTCTTAAACTAAAAATCACAATTTTCAGCACGCGAGTTCCACAAAACAAAATCTGCGCGGGAGAATCTTACGAAACGCACATTCGCGGCAGGATCGCGCCGGCGAACTGAATAAACAAGTTTTTTAGGCCGATCGCAAGGATCTTAGATGCAGTAGAGTGACGTATTTCTATTTCTTTTACGCACGGGAATTTTTGTATAACTGTCACTCTCGTAATAAAAGTGTAAGTGTGTGTATTCATTGCTTCCTTGTTTGCATTGCCATCTTTTAGCGAAAATATTTGGTTTTACTTGTGACTTGGATCAGAGCGGCAACAGCGCATTTCAGATTTATCATTTTAAGGTGCATGACCTATGCGTATAGGCATAATCAGCTGTTAGAAAAGATACATCGTGTTCAAACAGGGCAAAATCTTAAAAAATCATTTGCGACTAAACTACTGCTCCTATTTAATTGATTTTTGGTACAGGGCTTGAACATGGTCCCTAGTATAGGCAGTTTAAAGGAAAGCCCCTCTGTCGTATCAAGTTTGTATTACTAACTAGCTTTTGCCCGCGGCTTCGCCCGCGTGGATGTCGGAAATTAATGCAAGAGGACGTACTACCGCGATAAGAATGTGTTATTCCAGGTTATATAGGTAATATAGACTCTGTGTGCTATTTTCGATCCAGATCCATTCAGCCGTTTTTGCGTGATTGAGAAACAAACACCCAATCATACATTTTTTCACATTTATAATATTAGTAGTAGTAGGATTATAATTCATATTATTTAGGATTCATAGTTTATGAGAACATCATGTGTGTTGGTGTTTTTAAAATAAGAGTAATAGTATTCAGAGTAAGAAGACTGCGACATAGGGCTTGGTTTAGTTGAATATAAGTCTTCCTGGTTTTTTTAACGCTCCTATTTTACCTATACAGACACTCAATCATTTACCAGACACCAAACATAATTATAGGAATAGTACTTTTGCCAGTGGCGTGGTTCGTTTAGCGTGTAGGTATCCTATCTCTTACGTACCCATGATATAATATATCTTTGTGCCAAATTCGATCTAAATCCGTTTGGCCGTCTTTGCATAATTGAGAAACAAACATCCAAAAATCTAAACATCTAAGCCATTTCGCGGTCTCTCTCTCTATTAGGCTTATTTTGAGTATAATGAACACACATGATATTCGCAATTACTATGAAGCCAAAATAATATGAATTACAATCCTACTTATCCTGTACTACCCGGCCGCTGCCAACGGATGGACGGGACGAACGTACGACCCGCGAGCGGCTCTGCGCCCGCTTTTTAAAAATCTCTGATATCTTCTAAGATATTCATTTAAATTACATGCTGTAAAGAGCCATATTGATCTATATTAAATGCACAATATATTTAAGGTACTTAATTGGATAAGGATTAATGCTGTATCGCTTAAAATCGCTTCGTAAATAAGCCCTTATTTCTCGTAAAAAGTAAAGGATAAAAAATGGTTATTGTGGGTTATCCCTAACAGGTAGACATATACCATTGCGGACATTTTTGTAGGCCTTTTTTAAGGTGTACAATACTGTAGTAAATTATTTTGATCTATTTCGTAGGATTCAGCCAGGACTTTTCGAAATTTGAGACGTATGTCAGCGTAGTTTTCGAAGACAGTTATTTTTTTCTAAAATAAAAGTAGCCTAAGTTACTCCTTGTTACATCAGCTATCTGCCAGTGAAAGTCCCGTCAAAATCGGTCCAGCCATTTCAGAGATTAGCGGGAACAAACAGACAGACAAAAATTGTAAAAAATGTTGTTTTGGTATATGTACCGTGTATACATCCATGTACACTTAGTAAAAAGTGGTTATCTTAATATTAAAAACAGACACTCTAATTTTATTTATTTGTATAGATAAGATGTTATTTATAATTACCTGAACCAACTTTATTAGACAGGAAGTGCCATGGTTGTATTTTTTTATCAGCACACCAAGGACTTGAAACACAGTCTCTCGAACAGATTTGTTCTTGATTATTTGTTCATCTAATGCCTTATAGCAGGGTTCAGCAACCATTCTGAAATAAGTTATAAAAATTATTCACTATTGACCAAATTGAATTAAATCAAACTGGTAATTTTAAAACTTAATATTCTGTCAGCTGAAATTATGGATCATGCATAACTATTTTGAAGGTGCAAAAACAAAGAAACTATTATTAATTCTCTTATTTTTTTTATTAATATTATTTGAGACTAGCTTCTGCCCGCGACTTCGTCTGCGTAAAATTTCTTGTTCCCCCGACCCTTCCCGTCGCGTCGATACGCCTACCCGTGCGATTTTCCCCGTTTTTGCAACATTTTTCATTACTGTTCCGTTCCTCTTGGTTGTAGCATGATGTTATATAGCCTTCCTCAATAAATAGGCTATCCAACACAATTTTTTTTTTTCAATTTGGACCAGTAGTTCCTGAGATTCAATCAAACAAACAAACTCTTCAGCTTTATAATATTAGTATAGATGTAATGCACTGTGTAAGTACCCTATAAAATAACTTACGAAACAAAGTTATCTTCAGCCAAGGGTGGGTCCCACAGCTTAGACAAGGGTTGCTGAAGCACTAAGTTGAGTGTTACCAAGGCAGCCTGTTTGTCTGACTCAGTCCAACCACAGAACTCATCTTCATCTGTTGCCTTCTTGCCCTTTTTTCCCAATGTTAGTTTTGTGGAGTTCTGTTAGAAATTATAAATTTTAGGAATCATAGGAACTTATTCAATGTTGTAACATCACGCACTGGTGACCAGTTTCAATATTTTTATTATAAAATTATTTTTTCTATCATGTAGAAATCTAAATAACAAATGAGGTGGTCCAATGTAGGATGAAGCAAGCCAATTGCCAGCTAAAAGCCAGAAATTCATAGTCCAGACTACAGCACGTGAATTCTTTATGAAAAACACACTAAATTTGGCAGACCTGGGAACCCAGGACAAACGTTCAGCAGACTAAATATATCTGTGGAATATTTGATTTATTTCGTGTTCTTAAACAATAATATAGTTTTAAACTGTAAAACACAGTTGTACTCACATCAGCAGCAAGTTTAGTGTCTTTAGTCTTCATAATCTGAGTGAACAGATACATTATCATTTTCAAAATGTTCAAATTCTTCGTTCTGACCTCAGAATCTATCTCTTGTTCTTGTAATATAAGATCTAGGTGGTTGCAGAGACTTTTGCTTGTTCGTATGATGTGTTCAAAACCTAAAATTGTTTGAAACTTGTTATGTAAAGTTTGCTTTTAATTTACTATCAAATAAAATGTTTTTTTAAATATTAAATAATGTTTAGATCAACTGTTAATTAAGCTAAGTTTACCTTTGTTTATAACATTCCATTCAAGTTTGTTTCCATGAACCATGATGGAAAAGTAAGTATCAAAATGTTCCAATATGTATTCCACTCCTTCAGCATTAAAAGCCCGCGCGGCATCTATAAATAGGAAGCTTTAGGAAATCTTATAGAGTATGTACGGACAAGTTATTTTATTTAAAAACAAATTTTATTACCTTGTAATTTGGACAAAAGTACGCGGGGTTGTACAACGTCTTCAACATGATATTGTCCTGCGTGAGATTCTAGTAATTCGTCCTTCTGTAGTGGTATAACAAATTCAAAGTAGCTCATTTTGTATCAGAACGATAATTATTTCTCCATTCGAAGAAATATCTGAGGATAAAGAATATAAGTTTTATTTCCACAACAATCAAGCAGTCGGCGGCAAGCGGCAAGAAACGTTTATTTTTAAATTTGACAGGTGGCAATGTGGCATGGCATCGATAGCCCTTACTGTCAAACTTATGACAATTCTGCAATAATTTGAAAAATAATGAATGATTAATTCGGATTCAAAACGATCAAATAGAAATAAAATACTGAAAATTACTTTGTGAATTTTGCAAACTGTTTCATCATAGTTCTGTTAATTTGAAATGACTATTGCATGAAAAAGGTGTAAAAGTTAATAAATGACCTCAGAGGGTTGTATGCAGTTGTCGGATTCAAAACGATGAAATAGAAATAAAATACTGAAAATTACTTTGTGAATTTTGCAAACTGTTTCATCATAGTTCTGTTAATTTGAAATGACTATTGCATGAAAAAGGTGTAAAAGTTAATAAATGACCTTAGAGGGTTGTATGCAGTTGTCCTACATACCGTCGTATCTAAAGACGAAAGTTTTTGACCTGTGTGTGTTGCCAGTAATGACCTATGGTACTGAAACGTGGTCTTTCACAATGGGCCTTATTAGAAGGCTTAAAGTCACCCATAGGGCAATGGAGAGAGCTATGTTTGGTGTTTCCCTACGTGATCAAATCAAAAAGAGATTCGCGGGTGACTCTAGGTAATCGGCATTACCCGAAAAATTGTCAAACTTAAGTGGCAGTAGGTAGAGCACATTGTTCGCAGAACAGATGGTCTATGGGGTCGAAAGATTCTGGACTGTTGACTGCGTGCCGGAAGACGCAGAGCTGAAAGGCCTTCCACAGGGTGGACCGATAACCTTCTGAAGGCCGCAGAAATTCGCATAACCGGTCGATGTGGCGGAGCTTGGAGGATGCTTATATCTAGCAGTGGACGTATTTCGGGTGAAATGATGATTGATTATAATTATGTAAAGCCTTGTTCAACATAAAGATTGATACTCCTGCCAGGGTGGCGAGATTTGTTCGAAAGAGATACCGAAGCCCTGGCATATGGGTAACTGAAGGAACACGAGTGGGTTTTAGTCAGTAAAAGTTTGACTCGCCGTTCCCCTCCACCCAGAGCGAGAGACGTCATTTGATGATTTCTAACCCACAAAAAAAAAACTTGACACTGTCCAGGTAATTTGCAATAAACTAAAAAAAAAATAACTTCCCTGGGTACCCTGGAGCTTCCATCTTAACCCTTTACCGCATGTCGTGCCACATTTGGAACAGTTCATTATTGTGTTAAAATTTACCTCTAGCAACATCTTTTCGCCTCGTTCTATATTTCAGTGTCAGAACTCGTGTCGTCTGTCGGCCATTTTATCAGGAACGTCTGGTTGAATTGTTTTTGTCGCTGACTTTTATAAGTTTTCGTGCAAATAAAAATATAATACAAGTTTTAAACAAAAGAAAAATGGATCCCAGGAAATTGTATGGCATAACACGTAACTTAAATTCTGCATCCTAGTAAAAAACATCCATAAACTCTGTTCCTTATTTGGAACACGATGCGCTAACGTTAAATTCATTTGGACAAATATGGAACTCCATGAAGTAAGGGTTGTATTTGGTTGTTTTTTCACGATTTTGACTTTGACGTATTTTCAGGCAGCATCGCTAAATTTAAAAAAGCAATGCTCAATAATATGCAATTTTTGTAATTTTTCTCATTATATTTGTAACGTATTGTAATTTTTGCTCAGTTTTTGTAATTTCTGCTCAGTTTTGTTTTTTTTCTTTCTATTCTATTTTGTGTGTATTTTAAATTGTGTTTTTAGTTTGTTACTTAATTCAATCTTATTTAATTTAATTCATTTTTTTAATTTTATTCAATATATTTAATTTAATTTAATCTTATTTAATTTAATTCAATTTATAAAATGTTGTTGATGTTAGTTTTGGTTACTTTGTTATTTTGTTATCCATCTTTGTATTAATTAATTATTGTTTAGTGAGATTTTAATAAAAATGCTGTGCTCACCTATAATTTAGATGCATGCAATGCTATATCATTTGAAAATGATATGCACTGTGAATGTCTTTTGGTGTATATTTGTTGGTTTGCCTAAATAATTAAATAATGTTGGACAAATATGGAACAATATGAATTTGGTACATCATAATAAGATGCACTTTTAACTGACCGCTTTAAATTTTCGAATGTAATTTAGCTATGTGCCTATTTGTATTTTTCACTTTATATTACGCTAACTACAGGCACCAAAATAAAAAATCGTGTATTGGCACTTCCCGAGGACGCTGATGATGAAAACCTATCAGATGACGATGAATATCAATTACCAAAGTTATCGATTCCAGAAACTGACTCAGAATCTGATTCGGAAGTAGGTAATGGAGAGTGATGTCGTGTATTTGCAAGAAACCGAACCGGAAAATACAGAGGACATATACGAAGATATCAATGAAATATTTGAACTGGAGCCAGAATATGAAAATAAAGATATTCCTAAAGACAAACGAGCAAAGATTCATAAGCGATCAACATTATTATGGACTGAAGAGTATTTAATACGAGAGCCAGGATATTTCTTTTTTGGGTTGCGAAGATCTGCCACCTCGTGAAGTGGCTGAAGATGGGATCGGGCATTGGCCTAGTTGGGCAAAAGATTGGCAGCGTTGTAAAAACTGCGGACAAAAGTGTCACGTGTACTGCAGTAAATGTAATTGCTACTTTTGCTTTAACAAAGACCGTAATTGTTTTAAAAGTTTTCATGTTTTAACTAATGAATAAAACTTTTACTGTTCAACCTATGTTTTATTATAAATCCTTATTCTTATCCTAACATAATTTATACAATATACAGCACATACAGAGTATCTGAAAAATATTTATGTAGCTATTTATTTATTAAACCCATTAACGGATCTCTTACCGTACCTGCATGTTGTTCCAAATATGGAACATGTATATAAATGACCATGAATGCATGTTGTTCCAAATATGGAACAGGGGGTTTTACTCGAATTTTATACTATTTCCATGAATTTTTAATTTTATTATTATTTTTCTAGGATATTTTACGGGGTAAGACATATCATAAATTAATTTGAGCGAATTTTAAAAATCCATGCGGTATGGGGTTAAGTTGACTTCCCACCGTCCGAGATATTGCGAAGGATGCGGATCAACCCACACCGACGCACCATGGAAAGAGTGTCGTCTGTGGTAGCACAGACACGTCTGTCACGTTGCGTCCTATCCGCGGCAAATCGGTAGCAAAGAGATAACGTACCTACTCTGTGGCAAAGAGTATGTCGGTAGCATGAACCTAAAAAAAAGAGGTCGGTAGCTTCACTTTTTGCATTTTAATGTCAAAATGGATCTAACTTCAATACCCTCACAGACCGACACGCACGGTTGGAAGAGTCTTGATGTGCAGTGCGTGGCTATCATTAGTCGTTGGTCGCTACCATGCCGTGAGAGTTAATCCACAAAATCACGGATCGGGGAAAGCCGCCTTAGTTTAGTTGTAGCGAAAATAATTATTTTGTATACAATATTCATATGTTTGATTGTGAGTTATATCACTTACTTTTACATATTTAAGAACTGAATGTTCTCTCTTTTAGCATGGGTCAGTCAATCAGGTTTAACTAAATCTTCATATACTGAGACGTCTACACCTATCCGTGCCTTTGAAACCACGTTACGCCGTTAGTCCCAGCTGTTGGGGCTTCGAAAGCTTTGATTTCGGAGGCTGCCACCTCAGTATACTCAATGTACTGGCCGCTAAGTTATCGCCAAGTTATAGCTATGAAAACTTTAGTGGTTACTATAATAAAACAAGACATCTAATCAAATACAATTATCTTTTATTGTTACACTTTTATAAACAGCCATCTTAGGCAAAATCCAAAATCCCAGAGAGTGAACAAAACTAAAGATGTGACAGACATCATGTTCACAGATAATTAATATCTTAACACTCCCCCTCAATTTTATGTTTGTGAAAACTTACAAATTGCTTCTATAAATAAATGAAAATAAATTCTACCAAACTTTAACTTTAACATGGCAACACAAACTTAGTAATATTTAAATTCTTGAAATTGCAACACTAAAACTGACATATATAAGTTTTGACAGATAATTTTGACAAGCTAGTGACAAGTGACAACATAACCTTAAAATATAAACAATGCAAACATTCTATGAAAAACAATGTTACAAAACTAACAGCTTGTCACGAAAATAGCAAAACTTAACACTACACAGTGGTTTCGTCATAATGTCCGAAGTATTTTCACTGGTACTTACGTATTTAACAATCAAAAAATTTTGGTTTACAATGTCTTTTATGAAATGATATTTAATGTCTATGTGCTTGGAATGTTTTGTATTTTCACAATTATGTATCATTTTTATTGCACTCTGATTGTCCACATAAAGCACAATATTACACTTTTCATTAAAGTCAACTGATAATCCTTTCACAAATAACAAATCACTGACACAACTTGCAGCAGCTATGTATTCACTTTCAGCACTGGAGAGAGATACAGTCCTCTGCTTTCGTGATGACCATGCAATTAGGTTCCCTTGGTGATATATTAGTGTTCCACTAACACTTTTCCTTGTGATCTTATCACCTGCCCAATCGGCATCTGAAAATGTTGAAAATTGTTTTCCATCGGCGTCTTCACTTCGTTACAATCTTGCATCTTATACTTTAGTAATAAATTTTTAATAAACAGTTTTTGTGATAATTTCAATGTATTTTCATTTCTCATAATTTCAATTCCTAAGAAGTTAGATACTCTTCCCATATCTTTAGCTTTAAATTCTTCTTGCAATTTTCTTGATATTTTATTTATTTCACTACTCTTTCCCATCAGTAAAATATCATCTACAAATAATATGAGCCATATATCTTTTCCTATGTATAAACATATATCATATTTTGATCTTTTCATGTTTATTGTTTGACAGAAATTATCAAATCTTATATTCCAACATTTTGGTGACTCTTTCAATCCATATAAAGCTTTTTTAAGTTTCAGAACAGTTCCTTCTTGTTTATTTTCCGAACTTATTCCCTCTGGAACTTTGATGTAAACTTCTGTGCTCAAATTTCCATTTAGAAATGCTGTAGGTATGTCCAACTGCTTTGTTTCCCAGTTATTATTTATTACTTCTGATAATCCCATTCTTATGGTAGTTATGTTGGCTACAGGGGAATAAACATAATCTTCTGTGTACTGTTGAAATCCGCGTGCAACTAATCTTGCCTTTTTAGTTCCATCCGATTTTGTTTTGAAAATCCATTTTGTGTCAATAGCACTTTTTCCTTTTGGCAATTCTGATTCTATCCATGTGTTTTGTTCCTTTAATGACTTAATCTCTTTATCTATTGCTGTTTTCCATTCTTTATCTTGTTGAATGGCTTCTGTGTATGTGGCAGGATCGCTTTCACTTGAAAGTAAACAATAATCTTCATATGTATTTAAATCAAATTGTTTAGGCTTTTTTACTTCTCTTCCACTTCTTGTTCGCTTGATTTCTTCGTTTTGTTTTTCTGGAGTGGAGTAATTATTCTCTTCTGGATCATAAAAACTTTCTTCTTCTTGTATTGATTCTGAATACTTTGTTTCTTTTATTATTTGTTTTTCTTTTGGTTTCACACACATTTCTTTCTGAATTTCATTTTCTTCTAAGTATCCTTTTATATTGTTGTTTTGTTCTTCATGTTGATATTTTATGTTTGTTTCATCAAATCTTACATCTCTTGAGACAAATATCTCATCAGTTTTTGGGTTCCATAAGGTATATCCATTCATAGAATATCCTATCATTCGAGCTGGCACTGCTCGTCTTGACCATTTATCCTGTTTGGGCATAATATGTGCCCATGCTTTGCATCCAAAAACTTTGATTTTATTTAAAATTAATTCCTTGTTCTTGATCCTCGCAGGTACTTGATAATTTATTGAAGAACATGGCGATCGGTTGATAAGAAAAGTAGCCGTTAAGATTGCTTGACCCCATAGGTGTCTTGGTAGATTTGATTCATCTAACATGGTTCTCGCTTTATCATATATTGTCCTGTTCATACGTTCAGCTTTCCCATTTTGCTGTGGGCTATATGGCTGCGTGTATTCAATTTTGATACCTTTTTCATAACAAAACTTTTTGAGACTTTCCGCTGTGAATTCCCCTCCATTATCACATCTGATCCTTTTCACTTTTATCCCATCTTGCCTCTCTTGTTCTATTATATAATTGATTAATTTATCTGTGGCTTCATTTTTGCTTTTTAACAAATACGTCTGAGTATAATGAGAATAGTCATCTGTTATTGTTTGGAAATATTTATATCCTTGTTTAGTTGCTTCTCTTGCTGGTCCAGCAATATCAGTGTGTATTAAATCTCCTATCTTACTTGACCTTGGACTTTGTAATCTGTTAAATGGTAGTCTGGTTGATTTTGACCTCATGCATGCTTCACACACTTCCTTACTGTATGGCAATCCTAATATAGCTAGATGTTTTCTACACATATGACCCATTCTTTTGTGCCATAAGTCATTATCTTCTTGTATCACATTACATTCATCTTTATCTTTTATTTTTATTGAGAAGGTATATAACATATTCCTCTTTTCTCCAAAATATTTCTTTTTACCTGCAGTTATTATTAACTTATCCTTTTTGAAAATTACTTGCTTTTCTCGTTCTGCTAATTTATTGACCGACATTAAATTGTTACTGATTCCCGGTACAAGTATGACTTCCAGTCTTAATGGTTCATTTTTGTAATATCCATCAAGATATCCTGATTTATGTGCTGTCAGTATTTGGCCATTAGCAATTTTGATTTCTAATTTCTGTGACAGTTGCTTGACATCTGTGAGGTATTTCTCATAAGATTCTTTTATGAAATGCTGAGTAGCTCCTGAATCCACAACAAATGTTAATATTCCATCATTACTATTACATACAAGTGCTTCATTTGAGGCAATAAAAATTGGTTGACTTTCAGCAGGATGAGCAGTTCCTCCACGAGTTCTTGGTCCTCGATATCCTCTTCCTCTGCCTCGTCCTCTACTGTAGCACTCATAGGACTTATGTCCCCTCTTTTTACATTTATAGCAGGTTATATTCGATATAAAAGATGTATGTGGCTCGTTTGTAACTGTTTCTTTTCTTATTTCATGATCAAGTAGTTTAGTTTTTACAAAATCTATTTTTATTTCAGTGTTCACCGCATCCAAAGCTGTAATTATGTGGTTGTATTCTTCACTCAGTCCTGTTAATAGATAGCATACTTTGTCTGTATCATTAATCTTGTCTCCTGATACCTCTAGATCTCTGATTAAGTTATCAAAGTTTGAAAAATACTCTTGAAGATTTCCTTGCTGTTTCAAGTTTAGAAGTTTTCTTCGCAAACTTAATTTGGAGATTACACTTTTTCTTTGGAATGTACTTTTCAAAGTGGATATCATATCCTTTGCGTTAACGCATTCTTTTATCAGATTTAGATGCTGATCCGTTAGACATTGAACAATAATGTTTCTTGCTTTTGCATCGTCTTGTTTATTACAGTCTTCGATTTTTGGTAACGACAAAACTTCACTTAATCCCTTTTCTTCTAAAATACAATTCACCCTGAACATCCAATTGTCGAAAGCTTCTGGATTTAGTTGGGGAAAATTGTAAAACAACTTAGTTTGCTGCCCGGCCATTTTCTTTTTCTTCGTTACGCTTTTGTTGCATAAAATTAAATCTTTGAAAATCTCGACAATCTACTTCCTACTCGACACTATTTGGCGTCTGGGCCCATAACCTATGAAAACTTTAGTGGTTACTATAATAAAACAAGACATCTAATCAAATACAATTATCTTTTATTGTTACACTTTTATAAACAGCCATCTTAGGCAAAATCCAAAATCCCAGAGTTTCCGTATATATAAAAGTACTCTGTGTCCCAGAGAGTGAACAAAACTAAAGATGTGACAGACATCATGTTCACAGATAATTAATATCTTAACAATAGCCGCTATATAACGGCCGCAGTCACAAGTCACCCCTCAATGATGTGCTAATATTTCATACTTTGTATTTTTTCCAAATATTGCTTTCCATTTCCATCACAAAATAACACCGTATTGTATAAGTTACAATTAAAATATTTGTTTGAAAATATTAAACTTGGCAGCACTATATTTTTGACGAATGGTAATATTTTTGACACGTTGCTTACATGTCATTTGACGTTTGACTTTCGCTCGCCAGCGCACAAGCCAGGCCAGCTGAAGTGGTGGCATAATAACGAGCTATCTTTGTATTTTTGCTACACGTAGTTCGTACTAAGTATTAGTGATATTAAGATCAATATTAAATAAATAATCATGTCGGGCAAGGCAAACAAGGCTTTTACGAAAGAGGAAGAATTACTTCTTCAAGATTTTAGCCGGAATGTGTCGACGAAATCTTCAGCCCTATTTTACGGGAATGCTTTCATCGTATCTGCAATTCCCATATGTGAGTATTACCTTATTACTATTCGGACATTGGTACATTTTTAAAACTTATCGTTTTATACATAAATATTAGACTACGGTCGAGTGAAAGTACCGTTCGATATTACATCTGTGTCACTGTTACAGGGTTGTTCTGGAGGGTGCATGCTCTGGAAGTGAGCTCGTCACTGGCATGGTTTGCGATAGTTACGACAGCGAGCACCTGGCTGCTGGCTCTGGCCTACAGGAACACCAAATTCCAGCTGAAGCACCGTGTGGCGGTTCGCAGAGAAGACGCAGTCGCGCGCGAGATGGCTCGCAAGCTGGCTGACGACAAGAAGATGAGCAGGAAGGAAAAGGATGAAAGGTAATCTTATCACTTTTGCTGCAGTTTAGGAAGTATACTTCCTGAGACTCTCACTTGGAAGTCAAATCAAAGTAAAGTTGTAATAAGTCTTTTTTGAATCCTCAGCTTTGTATTCATTACCGATCTTTAAGTTGTTAGATATCTTATCAGTGGTAAAATAATAATTTTTGCTTGATAACATCAACAGGTACAATATTTGATGAAGAAACATTGATCTGAACACCTGTATTATTCTAGTTGGAAAGTAATTATTGTAATAATATAATCAATGTAAATTAACCTAATTAATTCTAAATAGACTTTTTAATTTCATAATCAAATGGTGATAATAACAACCATGGTTGCCTCCCCGCCATATTCTCTTCAGCCTGCTCACCAAGTTTACCGATTATAAAATACATTTTTATAATTTACAAGCTCTAAAACTGAAGATAAACTTACTCTGTGGGAAACATCTTAATAATCAAAACTATTTATTATAATTTCAGGATTTTATGGAAAAAGAATGAAGTGGCTGACTACGAGGCTACCACCTACTCCATTTTCTACAACAATGCTCTGTTCCTGACCATCGTCATCCTTAGTAGCTTCTACATCCTGCGCTCTTTCACACCCACTGTGTATCCTTTTACAAACAACATACAACTACAAACCTGATGAGTATGATGAACATCATCAAACTTCTTTAAAATTCATCATGTTTTAACATTCACTTTCTTGTCCAGAAAGCATACGTCCAGCAGTTAACTATGGGGTACAATTTAATTGTTCCAATCAGTATTTTGATTTAGACATTTTAAAATATATGGTATAAATTGTTAATATAGGTAGATGATAAATAGTCAGTCAAAATGAATTGTATCTAGTTGCCACTAGATAGTCAAACGTCATCAGATATGCATTAAATACTTTGGTTGTCAGAAGAATGTTTGAAATTCGTTTTTGACAGTTTAATATTTTATATTATGTGTTTTGTTTGTCCAAAAAGATTCCTTAACTCTCTGATCACAGAAACTACATTGTGTCGCTCTCGGTTGCCTCAGGACTCCTGGCCCTGCTCTCCACTGGAACCAAGTAATGAACTGCCTGTGAATAGTGTTGCCAACAGAACAAAATGAACTACATCTAGTTTTGTCTGCTGAACTGAAAGTGGCAACATTGTGAGTGAGTGAAATTGTTACAAAAGTTAAGCATGACTGCCTCTGTTTTGATGAGGCATGTGTACTATACTTTGCAGTTATTTATGTGTTTACATTGAATAAATATAGAATAATTTTATAATTTAAATATAATAAAATAACCGAAAACAGTCTTTAGTTTTATTTACAAATTTGCATAAGGAAAACTTATAATTATATGGTTTTTCTCTATTCTTAGTAGTAAGTTATCTAAAGTTATTCTAACAGCTGTTCTTCATATTCTTCAGGGTGGGTTTAGTATAGTTAAAAATCACAAACAGCTTTCCTTCCACACAAAGTACATAAAAGTTTTTCCACATAGTCCATAATGTCACTTAACAGTTGTTACCACTGCTGCATAAAGCACAAACAAGTTTAGATGTTGAATGAAGAATAGTAGTAATTTGTTCACATATTTATCTGATTGTTTGACTAGAACATAATTGCTTTCAAATATTGGGGCGTAAAACGAATGTAACTGATTCCTTCATTAAACTAATAATCTGCTCAAGATTGTGTTATTTTGAATTTTGAAATAATTTAATTAATTAAATTATATAATTCTGTGAGCTATTTGTAATATGCGCATTAGTGGTTTACGCAGCAGTGGGAACGTGTAGTCACAATATTCGTAGGTGTGTCACAGATTGCCGCTTGGCAAGTGACAATGGCGTCGCGCTGCAAATCCCAGTGTTCGCTATGGAACTTGTGGTTTGTCAGGGGCTCAGTACATCATGCCGACGTGCAACGGCTCCGTGCGCTGGAAGTACACGTTGGGGTTGCTGCTGAAGGTGGGCTCCACGCTCGTGTACACGCTGCCCTCCTCCCCACGCACCATCACGCCTGCACACAACACGCTACAATCAGTATGTTTAACTTACCTGCAGAAGTAACTATAAATGTAGTCTCATACATGAGGTCCTGAATGCGGGATATGACAAGATAAAACCCGTAAACTTGAAAGTGATCACTGAAGAAAATCGAAATAATCTAATCTAAACGACCTGGCATTACGTTTTTTGTAGGTGAAAAATAGGTGTGAAGTGAGAGTGCATTTAAATACAAGCGAGTGAAGGTAAATGAGTAGTTACCTGGCGGCAGCAAGTAAGGATAGGGCGGGTAATTGTAGTGATAGTTTAGCATAAGGGGGTGCATGGTGTAGTGCGGCGGAGTGTACAGGACGCGTGAGTGCGGGTGCTGCGAGTTCGCGAACAGGCCTCCGTACGGATCTGCGAAAAGAACATCGCTATCTGCGGTCAATCTGTGCGTGGAAGCGCTAGTCCTCACTAGTAGCGCACTTTAGATACTTAACTAACCGGCTGGCTGAGCGGGCGGCTCCTTACGGTCCAGCACCGGGGGCGGAACGGGCACCGGCGCCGCCGCCGATACCATGCCGTACTTGACCGGCTTGAAGTGGAAGAACGAGGGCGAGTAGCCGGACCCGCCGGCGCCCAACGAACTGAGGCCCTCGTCGCGGTCCGCGTCCCAGCGGCCTTCGCGGCCCAGCGCTGCCAGGCGCCGGCCCTTCGGCGCGAACATGAGCGCGAATACCACCGCGCAAGTGGCGAGCAGACCCGCCGCCACGCACGCGTCGCGATGCCGCTCAGGCGCGCCCAGTGCTGCCGCCACCCAGCACACCCACACGGCGGCAGTGGCGCCCCCTGCGCCCGCGATGTGCGTTGCTTCGCGGTAGTTGTCGCGGATGCCGCGTGACCGCAGCGCCACTCCGCACACCACGGCGATCAGGAAGGCGGCATAGCACAGCGACAGCAGCATGTCTGACATGTGCACATCGCACCGGCCGCCGCCGCTCATCACTCGCGGAGGAGAGCCGCCGAGCCACTGTGCACCAATCGCTACTTGTATCATTACAGCGAAAAACAATAGGAGTCCTTGGTACGCTGCAGGTAAATATACTCCACCATTCAAACTAAGTAAAAAAACACACTTTACTAGGAGCGAAGCGAATACGATTACATACGCGACACCCGTTCCGAATCGGACTGCACCACACGTGAACGCAGTCGGCGTGGTTGCAAACAATGCAGCCGTAGCGGCGCACGAGAACAACCCGAACAGTAGCGTCTGTCCAAGAAGCAGGTGGCGATGGCTCGGCGCCTTGCGACTCGCTCCCCATATCACAAACGCTTCAAATCCGCCGAGGGTCACCATACTAACACAAGCGAGAGCTAATATAGGGACTGCCCACGACTCTGGCCTCAGTGCGCCCAAAATTTGCGGGACGGGGGCTAATACGATGGTCAAATTCGGTTGTGGTTCTGGTGTGACAGTTGTAGATGTCGAAGGTGGTGGTGGCGATGAAAGTCGTTCCGGTATGACGAAGTATTCAGTGCTCATTTCTAGTCGATGAGCTTCAGTGCGCGCGGGGCGGCGCGGGGGAGGGGCCGGCTCCGGCGTCTCCTCTTCCTCGACGGAGAGGTTCTGTTCCTCGTAGTCCTGCTCGTAAACGTCGTCATATTCATTCTCGACGTAGTGGTGTGCGGAGGGGGCGTTGCGTGGGGAATACGAAGCTGGGACGCGCGGCGCGAGGCGGTCTCCGAAGCGCGCCGTGTGCGCCCCCGCGAGAGCCGCCAGCGCGGCGGCGACAAGCAGCGCGCGCGCAGCTCCGCTCGCCATCAGGCCGCCGGGGCCCTCAGCTGCCCGAGTCTCGCTGCAGACACATCCGCTCTCGTCCTCTTATCTCTGCAACAGATACATGCGGCGTCAGTCACATAGCGATTTATCCGTCTCGTCTCGAGTCGCAAAGTTTTGACTCTGAGATAACCAAACAAAGAAAACCGGTTCGACAGTCGCCTTGCACCTCCCTAGCCCTAACTTAACCGATTTAGTATTCTTTGCCGTTTTATTTTAGGTCGTTAAGATTGAAAAAGCCGACGCAACATTCTGAATGCCCACTTGCATATACGGGGAGAACGTGGTCACGAATGTCTCGCGACTCTTATTATGTTATTGTTCTGTTTTAGTTGAAAGCAAAGCAAGTTCATGTGTGCCTTTTATTATTTTTCAAAAGTACTTTTGCATGATGTGGTGGACATTCATAATAGGTCAGCCATTTCAAGCAAGCTTATATTTATGTTGGTGGGTACTATTTTACGTGGATTGTGGCTAAGTAATAAGTAACAGGAGCACGGTCCAATCGATCAGGTTAAGCTGCGCTTGCAATGGTCGGTTCGTTGATAGGTGATCATCTTTCCCTCCAGACCCCTCCGCTGTTGGTCTTACCAACGGGTATCGTATTTCCCATTAACTTGGTTATGGAGGTCAGATATGCAGTCCCTCCATTTAAAATACTGTTTTCAGCTTCATCCGGTCAGGCATAGCTTTCTGCACTCCTCCATATAAACTTTAACGGTGATTTTAATACTAGGTAGGTACATACTCTGTCCGCGTAATTTTCGTAAAAAGGGTTGTAAAGTTTTTGCTTCACGTAATAATAACTTATAAGAACAAACGTAAGAGTCTTAAGTTATGCAAAGAGGTTAAGAAATAAGAGAACGTATAGGAAGCAAGACCGAGCGATACGAGCTCAACGTTTGTTTTTGTCCATTCTTAAAGAATTGGACCATCTAGAGCAGTGGTGGCCCAGTGACCGCGACTTACGAGTTGTAGGTCGAACTAGGGTATATGATTATTCGAGGGTTTTCAATTCTCGGGTCTGGAAAATTCTCGAACTCGATTTCTCGGGACTATCCGGGAACCCAATAAATTTTCTCACTTCCACTCAACCGCCGCTTTCAGGTTTGTTTTCAGTCTGGTAATAGTAGATGGCGACGGTAAAAGAACGGGGTCCCTTAGGGCAGGGTGTTGGCGCCAACGCTTTTTAACATCTACACAAACGACCAGCCTACTACACAACATACTGAACGCTTCCTGTACGCGGATGACTTGGTTCTAGCGGCTCAATCGGCGACTTTCAGTGGTGTGGAAGATAAGTTGTCAATGGCACTTGACTTACTGGGAAAATACTATGATAGCAATGCCCTCCGGCCAAACCCATCCAAGACAGAATCATGCGCATTACATCTCCGCAACAGATACTCGAATCGGGCCCTAAACATCACGTGGCGGGGAACTATAGTTAAACATTGCTCAAACCCAAAATACCTGGGAGTAACGTTAGATAGGGCACTAACGTTTAAGTCACATTGCTACAAAACGAAGCAGAAGGTCGGGACCCGTAACAATCTGCTACGTCGTCTAATTGCTACAAACTGGAGAGCAGCACCCGATGTCCTTCTCACAACCGGCATGTCTTTGGCTTCTCTGCTGGCGAATTTGCGTGTCCAGTGTGGCACCGATCCACACACGCCAAACAAGTAGACATTGCTTTAAATGAGACATACCGGATAATATCGGGCTGCCTCAAACAAACTCCTCTAAATAAACTCTACCCTCTTGCAGGAATTGCACCACCTGCCGTACGAAGGGATGTCGCATGCGCGATGGAAAAAAAGAACCAAGAATCCGATTCCCAAAATCCCCTCTGCGATTACAAGACGACTCCAGGCAGGCTTAAAAGTCGTAAGAGCTTCTTACGCTCTATGCAGGCCATCCAGGACAAACCACCCTTTTTTTTTTTTTTTTTTTTTTTTTTTTTTTTTTTTTTTTTTTTTTTTTTTGGATGGGAAATCATCAAATGACTTCTCCCGCTCTGGGCGGAGCGGGAGGGCGTGTCAGACTTTTACTGACTAAAACCCACCCGTGTTCCTTCAGTTGCCCATGTGCCAGGGTCACGGTATCTCTTTTGAACAATCACGCGACCCCGGCAGGCATCGGTCCTAGCAGACCCCTTCAATAAAGCTGACATCTCTTTGAGGCGCGCGTGGAACACTACGCGCCGTCGACCCGAGCCTGGTCCTTACCGGGCGGCGAGCTACCCATTGCTCGCCACCCGCAAGCTCGCGCCTACGGTGGCCGGGAGTCCGCAATCGACTCCCGGCGCCCGGGGCGTCTCCTCCTGCGGCGGCTAGGGACGTGAGGGCGCAGAGACTGCCACTCCCTCACGCGCCCCGCCTCCTCCTTCGCGAGCATTACTGCTTCGCAGAAGGAGGTGACGGCTTCCCATGCCCTCTCGCTCCGTACCATGGCTAGCACCAGGGCCGGACGCGAGAGATCGCCGCCGCCGATCGCCTCCACGAGGACACGGCGGTGCTCCGCCCAGGCAGGGCACACTTCCACCGTATGCTCCACCGTGTCCTCTAGACGATCCTCACAATGGAAACACCCGGGCGTTTCCTCCCGCTTTATCCTGAACAGGAACCCACCGAAGCACCCATGCCCGGTGAGAACCTGCGTCAGGCGGAAGGTGAGGACGCCGTGGCGCCTCTCTATCCACTCCTCAAAGAGGGGACTTACCGCCGCAATTGTGGCGTGCCCTACAAACCACCCTTAGAGAGGACCAAACTATTCACCACCTTCCTCGTTCGGACTTCGTTGAACCCCAGGAACACTTGCCTTCCGGCCGTGATCTGCAGTGGCCTAAATGGAAAGCTCTCAATCGATTGCGTACCCAGGTAGGCCGCTGTAGACACAATTTGTCAAAGTGGGGGATTATAGACTCATCCGACACCCAGTGCGAGTGCAGTACGTCTGATCAGACCATGACCCACCTGCTGGAGTGTCCCAAGTACCCGTTACCTGCAACTCAGATGATCTCAAAAATGCCACTGATGCCGCAATAAACGTGGCCGCCTACTGGCCTCAAACGATATAAAGTGTACGAGTACCATCGACACGAAAGAAGAAGAACAATATTATTCTTCTTTTCATCTTCTTTATCTTTACATAGTATAAAACACTCGCTTCCTGCGTCTGCACGTTCAGACCTTTTAAACTAAGCAACGGATTTTAATACGGTTTCATCAAAAGGCAGAAATCCTTTTTAACCGACGAAAAAAAACGGAGGAGGTTATCAATTCGACGCGTATATTTTTTTTTTTGTTTGTTTTTTTTTTTTTATGTATGACCACGCATAACTTCTTACATAGTAGTCCGATTGTGATAATTCTTTTTTTATTGGAAAGGATATACTCCGAGGGTGGTCCCATATAAATTTGAAAAACAAAATCAAACCCTAAGGGTCGGAAAACAGGGGGTGATTGATTGTTCACTCACTGATTGTAATGTATAACCACGCATAACTTTATACAGAGTAGTCCGATTTTGATAATTCTTTATTCATTGGATTGGGTATATCTTGCCAAGTATTATAAGTATATTAAAGCCACAAAAAATTATAAAATAAAAACTTTTTACCAAAAAATTTAACCGCCGAAAAAACTGAAAAGCAAAAAATAATAAACCTTAAAATTATGAGTCGGCGCTGGAAAATCAATGAACAAAGATCACTCAAAGCGCCGACTCATAATTTTAAGGTTTATTATTTTTTGCTTTTCAGTTTTTTCGGCGGTTAAATTTTTTTTATATACTAAAAAACATTTTCCAAAAAAAAAACAACCGATTTCCTTAATAAAAACACTACAAAGTCAAAAATAACTTTAATTTCGGAATTCGGTGTCTTAGGATCTGTATTTAAGGTTTTTGCCACCGAATTCCGAAAATAAAGTTATTTTTGACTTTGTAGTGTTTTTTTTAAGGAAGTCGGTTGTTTTTTTTTGTAAAAATTTTTATTTTTAACTTTTTGGTTATGGTAGATACCCCGCACTAATCTAATCGCGTTATTCGTTCATTTGTCGCGCAAATACTTATTGCAAAGACTTATATGGTTTTCACATGGACCCCATTGTCCGAATAGAACCAAATTAAAATGGGACCATTCGGGAAGCACTAGCTTTCAAATAAAATAAAATCATCAAAATCGGTTCACCCAGTCAAAAGTTATGAGGTAACAAACATAAAACCATTTTTTTTTAAACTTTTTAACAAAAAATTTAACCGCCGAAAAAACTTAAAAGCAAAAAATAATAAACCTTAAAATTTTGAGTCGGCGCTGAAAAATCAATGAACAAAGATCACTCAAAGCGCCGACTCAAAATTTTAAGGTTTATTATTTTTTGCTTTTAAGTTTTTTCGGCGGTTAAATTTTTTGTTAAAAAGTTTTTAATTTATAATTTTTTTGTGGCTTTAATGTACTAATAATACTTGGCAAGGTATACCCTATCCAATGAAAAAAGAATGATCAAAATCGGACTACTATGTAAAAAGTTATGCGTGGTCATACATAACAAAAAACAAAAAAAATATATACGCGTCGAATTGATAACCTCCTCCGTTTTTAGGGTTCCGCATCTCAAAAGGAAAAAGCGGAACCCTTATAGGATCACTTTGTTGTCCGTCCGTCCGTCTGTCAAGATCCTATTTCTCAGGAACGCGTGGAAATATCAAGCTGAAATTTATATCAAGTACTTAAGTCTATTGTCTCTTGGAGCTGTGAAAAAATCAAACTTCTAAGTTAACGCAATCAAAAGATATAGCCGTTTATGCCGCAAATTTCCGCACATTTTCGAAACTCGCAAGAGAATCAAAACCTAAAGGGTACTTCCAGTCGATCTAGAATTTTGAAATTTGGTACGAAGCAACCTCTTATAGCACAGATAAAGGAAAAATTGCGAAAACCGTAAATTTTTAGTTACATCATAATAAAAATATTATTTTTCATAATAAAAATATTTTTTTACGGTGCGCGTGTACGACTCGCACTTGGCCGGTTTTTTTTCGTCGGTTAAAAAATACAGTCGAATTGATAACCTCCTCCTTTTTTTGAAGTCGGTTAAAAAAGGAACTCAAAGATTTACATATGTATGTGAATAATCACAATCACTATTTTTGGCAATTGTGTGTTAATTTAACTGTTTGGCTAGTCTAAGCACATAAAAAAAAACTAATTCATTCTGATAAAAAGCATTTATAGCAATGCGAGACAGCCGCCTGCTTATTATGCTGACTACATTTCGTTTTCTTTTATGTTCAGGAAGTTCAACAGCGATATTAGTAATGGGTTTCAGCGATTTCAGTTTAAGCAAAACTACTAATTTGAGAGCCAAAGGGTCGTTGATACTTTCCAATTTTGTCAGCAACACTTCAAGTTATTTTATAAATTGGCATCTTGTTGGGGGCGGCATCCTTTGAAATGATTTCCCGAATTCTCGACTTTCCTCGATCCGAATTTCTCGGTAATGAGAACTAAGGACTTCCCGAGAATACCCGGGACGAGAATTCCCTGGAATAAACCCTAGTTCGAACCTAGACAGGCGCTTTGCTTCGTGTAAATTATTTCATCAGCACTGCTTGCAAAACGGTGAAGGAAAACATCGTGAAAACGGCATGTCAAGACATCAGAAAATTCGCAGACACTTGACATCTACCAAGCCGCACTGGGCCCGCGAGGTAGATTACAGTCCTCTTCCTCTCACAGTGAGGAGGTCTCTGACCCAGCACTGGGAGCGTTTCAGCTGATTATGAGGATTAACTTTGAAGACATAAGCAGAAAAGCTTACAGAACAGCAGCTGGCAACATACTTCAATAAAAGACGTAAGAGCTCGAAATATTGACGATTCTCTATTATTTGTAAGTTGCTGCTTTACGATTGTTTTTGTATATTTGATTTACACTCCTACTCTTTGTCGGACCTTTAGGATATAGGTACAGCCTTCGATCAAAAATTATTGATCGAAGGGTACAGCGTAGAAAACACCGTCAGTGGCAGG
Organism: Aporophyla nigra; assembly: GCA_947507805.1. NCBI lineage: Eukaryota > Metazoa > Arthropoda > Insecta > Lepidoptera > Noctuidae > Aporophyla > Aporophyla nigra. The sequence goes on from OX382305.1 coordinate 9,532,919, forward strand.
AAAGTAAAAAAAACCTATTTGACATCACGACCATCAGTTTTTAAAGATTTTCTCACCAAATTAGGTAAGAAGGTATTGTGCAATATAGTATCGTTTTTCCTAGAAAATAGGAAAGTTATCTAGTAGTTGGGTATCATTTGATAAACGAATAAAACATATTGGCTTTGTTTATAAATTACTTAGCATTATCATGTGCCAGTGAAGTCTATTGTGTTAGCTGCCACCGGGAGCTTGTCTTTACGCTAGCGAAAGCGTGAACGATTAATGTTGTAGAATTTATCGGTACTTATATGTTAAGCATGAAAATCTGTATCTGTGTAAATGGCAAATTTAATAAAAATGAATAAGACGTTGATTACGTCGTATCTTCATTTAAAGTTTGCATATAGAGTACCTAAGTAACTCGATTTCAAAAGTCTATTCAAAATATCGTTTCAGGCCGCACTTCGCTGGAAATGCTCATGTTTTAGGATCTCAACTCATTCACAGGAGACATACTACATGAATTTATCTTCATCAACCACTAATCTGCTACATCCAAGTAATACAAGTAGGTACGTTGAAGATGAAGCTAAATAAAGCTTTGAACTGAAATGAGGAAATTTTGTGGAATTTCAGACGCTAACTCGTTTTAGTAAAGCTCAAAGTAAACAATAGCTCCGTGATCTGGAACTACAATAACAGTATTATCTCCTAACATGTACCCTAAGAAAATAAATCCACGGTGACCGCAATTCGTCACTGCGATAGCTTCAATATAAAATATGCATCTCTCCTTACAAGGAAGCCTCTAATTCAGCCGAGAGATTACCTAGACAGCTTCACGGACCGGATCGTGACTTTAAACTTATTATCCGAATCAAAGTACACTGAACAACGTATTGTAGGCAGATTTGGTGCGAAAGTAACGGTGTGTGGACTCGGCTCTCGGGCCATCCGACAATCGTAGGAGCAAACGATCTCTGCAGCCAACGGGACTGAATAGTGTTATCTTAAATCACCTCCAAATCTCCGCGCGAACCGTATCCAATGATTGCCTTATACTTTGTTTTATTCAGCCAATATGATCGTGCTGCAAGCGCTTTCGTAATCGATCTATCTCCTCAATAAATATAGATAGTCATCTAAACGAGCAGGTATTAGCGCATAAGACTTAACTTACAACGTGGACAACGCACTGATAGTGTTAAAAATAGTACAAAGCGCTACTTATGACAAATTTGGATGTTGATAGAAAACATAATCTGTGTACGCACTGCATTGTTCTTTTGTTCAATTAAAGACGTATACATAATATTTACACGTACCCTCGGTCTTACGTCCAAAGTAATTACATCACAAGTAACTATGTAAATTGGCTAAATTCATCGCTGTTCATGGTGACACAGTGGAAAGTCAAAGTTTTCCTTTGACAGTGCGCAAAGTAGAAACAATGAGACTTAGGGAAACAGAGCGTTGTTCGTGTGCGCCAGCGCGTTGTAAAAGTAACAGCACGAATACTCGGAGTGAAACTCGCCTGAACTGATTGTGTGGCGGAGACACCAACACTGCTGAGTGGTGTTCGCATCTGCGACGTCACATTCCTCCGTTACAGACAATTATTTAACTGATATTTCACTTGCATCGCTCGTTCATTGTGATGTGATGAGTGGATGATACAACGCATACTTGTTAGCTTAACACCTAACGCCTTCTTGAAGTGTTAAGCTTTAGCAACTTCAAGAAGGCATTTGTTTGTGAAGAAGACGTAATTTTTCAATTAGGTGTAAAAACAGTTGTTCATTACCAAAATTGTCAGCAAATTATACGTAGATAAACGTCACGGTCGTCAGAGATCTGCAAGTGTAACCCACTTGCTCATTGCGGTGATTATAGAGCTCTATTTTGGGTGAGGTCTATGTCCTATGTTTAGCAGCGGTAGATTGAATAATCTTGTTTGAATACTGTTGTCAACCTTTTCACATGGACATTTCAAGACATAAGTCATTGAAACTTCATGTACGAGTATGCTCATACATCATAAGAAATCGATACGAAATTACAAGCGTGATCAAAACACTTTGTGGAAAAAAAAATGCACACATTCCTACAATGTATATTTCGATCTAATTGATTGACTAAGTACACTTTATTGTAGTTTTTATAAATTATAATCCACGGATAATAATTAACTTGGTTTTTCGTGTCATGAGCACTTTCTGTCTGCTATTATGTTTCAATTACATGAAACGTAATTAACGGTAACCTTAAAATTACAGCATAAGAATTTTGTTATGCACGTATCCGCAATAAATGTGAGCGCATTGTAACGATGTGCAGGCATGAGGCAGCTACCTAACTATCTGTACGTTCTGGGTGAAATTGAAGAGCAGAAACCGTTGCAGTTGTAGCGCATGCATACAATGATTGAAATGTAAGTACAAACGTAATACGCATTATATTCCTGTACATGACAGTAGTGTGAGTGATGTTTTATTGCAGTGATTATTATTATCTAAATATTTATTAAATCACTGCGAACACGTTGGTCACTTGGTCACAAATGGTTGCCGTGATTTTCACGCTTATAGTAAACTGAGGTGATCACACAGTACGAATATCTCATTTATTTAGGTTCAGGATTTGACTACACTCACGCCAGGTATAAAAAGATGTGACATTTCGGTCTGGACGTTGCTAGTGACTCCGATGTGATCTCTTCTTCTGAGTACATACTGCAAACTGATTCAGCAGGTGAATTGGGAAAAGACCCCGCTCATAGGTATGAATAATTAGAAGCAGTAACTATTGTCGACATAACGATAGTGATGATGGTGACGACACTTAATTTACTTTTCACGGAAAAAAGCGTTCGTGAATACGAGCGCCTTGATAGAACTAGCATCAAGGCGTTGTAACCACGATCGTCCATGATGTGCCTGATTCATTAGTCAATGACCCGCTTTACCTAGCACGATGAAAACTAATTAAAACGCCGTTGAAAAAAAATCAAGGTGGCCTAAATGTGTCTAATGACTGAGTAATTTTTTGTGACATTGACTTTAGCCGTTGTCTCTATTTTGGTCCTAAAAATAATAAATGAAATGGTCATCCCGTCTCTTTTTGCATCAGTTGTTAAGGCCCTTGTGCTAAGGAAAACAGGCAGCCTAAAAAGAGAATGTCTATTAACCTTGGTCGACGATACCTGTCGAGCCTGAGCAGTCAAGGTGAGCAGGGCATCCCTTTTTTCGCTGATGTATTATTACTAGCGGTCGCGGTGGTCGAAATAAGACCATAACTCATTTAATTTTAATCAACAACAATAAAAAATATAAGCTTTCTGCACTCCTTCTGCATACAAACTTGTTTAAAACAAACCCAAAAACAACACAACAAAACAAAATTTGGCACTGTCAAGTGTCAAACTTAATACTCCTCCGTGAGCTTAATTTTCGTAAAAAGGGGTAGGTACAAAGTTTTTGCTTTACGTATTAGTATATAGATAAGATGTTGGAGAGAGATAAGAAAAATGTAGTTTGAACTAATGTCTTTCGGTTTTTGTCAGTTAAATACCTCGTTTAATAGAAATGCTTGAGCAAATCTTAATCGGAATGTTGTGGAAAAGGCGTTACAGTACAGTACAACACTCTTCTAACTTTATAGTGCTTTAATTTATAGATTACTCGAACGCAAATAATTCTATCAACTGAAACTTTGTGAAAAAAGTGCAAATGCCAAATCTCCTTATTATAGGGCTAATTATCTCAACGACAAAGAAATTAATACAGTTGACATAAACCCCCGAATTTTGAAAAAGGAGTGCTCCAAGCTGCACTCTGTGCCCCATTTTGTTCAACACATAATTATGGAGATTGAAGTACTTACGTAGGTACTTCTTAAGAGTGGCGCCTGAGAACCTACGATAGGTTTGAAAATCACCCACAAGTGTTTAGGAATATGGCTAAAGAAGGAGGTGGAGGGTAGTAGAAGTCGGCAACTACTTAGTAGTTATCTTTCTACCTCATTGTTTGGCTATCTCTTGGAATTAATTGTAGGCATCTATAGATTAATGTAGAAGTAGGAAACATATATTGCCGAGCCCAGAATTGAATACACGTACTGTGAACACTATATGGTTTTCTCTTTCAAATATTTCGTGACAGCTCGCTATTAAAAGAGTGCATGCGCACCTGAATACATTGGGACACCATCGATACTGTAATTGACGCATGTTCCAATGACGATACTAACCTACCGACATTTTTGTGATTGCTGTGACCATACTCACATTTGGAGCGTGGAGCTTGAAAAGAGCGAGTGATGAAGCTCACCAAATCAATTTAATGCCGGCAGTAAAATACATGAAAGTGAGAACACACTTTATTAGAACACTTCCATTGAACTCGAATTCCTTACAGTTTATCAGCCAGGAATTGTCAGAAGGTTTCATTTGTAAAAGATGTGATAAATGTTAGCTTCCAGCATCGCAGCAACCTGAGATACCCGCGACAATGATTAAACGACATGACTCTTTAATTTGAAACCTCAAAAACACCAATCCAAAACTGCTGGGCTTAAAAGTGCATAAGACAGGTGTTTCAAAGTGAGCGAATTATCATTAACTTTCTCGCTGAACAGGCATAACGTTTGAATTATTGTTACTCAAACTCTACAAATGACTAGTTCACTACCTATATGTGAATGTTTGCGTTCGCCGTCTTCTATCTCAGAGTTATAGGTAATGTAACTATGCTCTAAATTACAATGATTTATTGCTCCATGAGGGCATTATTTTTCCCATTATAGAAGGCACATTTTGCGTGTCTCGAGGCTCCAGGCCCATCGGCCATCCCGCAGGATTACAAGGCGAGGTGTCGCGTCGTCGTAAACACTTTGATTTATGTCCGCTGAGCTATTTCGTGGCCGGACATTTATTTTGATTTTCATTGCCCAGAGCCTTTGCGAACGCTATTACGAGATCGTTTTGCGGACAAGGAAGTCTTAAGAGATATGCTTTTGTTGTACAGAGGTTGTGACCCCATAATATATAATTTCTAACGCAATTTATGTAACTACCAGATGAAGATAATTTACATGCTGTCCTGGGCTTTACTATTGAGTTGCGAATAAGAATTAATGATCACTTTAAGTCACTTCGCTACGATGGGTTTAACAACCCATCGAGATTAATGCTTTGCGTTCGAATGGCTGGCAGACATAGCTGGTTTTTATATCATTTTGATTTCCTCTCTGTACGTAAATAAAAAGAGCGTGACGAGAAATAATTACATAAGGACGCTGAAGCAATGACACATAGACCGGGGCATCGGACAGAAAAGTGATGTCGCTAGCTGATCCCGAGGTGTGTGTAGTTTTACAATTATATCATCCACATTCATTCAGAAATTAATACCTAGGAAAGAAAACGGGACATGAAGAAGACTTTAGAAGGAAAAGCACATAAGCGTCTTTATATGACTTAATATGGAGATGTACATACATACATACATAGAATCACGCCGTTTTCCCATGGGGGTAGGCAGAAACCACGGAACGCCACCTGCTACGATCTCTACACACTTCTTTTGCCTCGAAATTGAAAAAAGTATGCTTAGATGGTTTGGTCATGTTGAGAGGATGAATGAAGGTCGGCTCACAAAAGGTATTTACAAGGCAGATGTGAGTGAAACACCGGGAGGGGACGCCCTAGGAGGACATATAGGGACCTTATTGGTGATGTTCTTCAGAAAGGTCAGGTGCGTAGTACTCGCAACCGGCGTGTGTGTATGACCAATTGTATGAACCTAAACGAGGCAAAAGAAGTGTATGGAGATGTGTGTCTTCGATTGTCGAGTTTAGACAAAACGGATGACAGAACACTGGTAAGTAGTGGTAAAAAGAGGACAATGGGTATACAGAATATAGGTAATATACCTATATTCTGTATACCCATTGTCCATTGTAGTTATCCTATATGGGTGTTGGTACATTCACCAGGACAGCTGAGATAATAACTAAGAAAAAAATAAGACGAGAATGACTACTACTACCAAAGTCTGAAGTAAGAAATGAAAATGAGAAATTGACACGAATGATAAAACGTGGACATTTTAAGCGCAATCACTGATAAAGATTTAACTGAAGCAAGGAAACAAGTAAGTAAATCATAAATTCAGTTTATAAGATTACATTAAGTAAGTAGGTAATGTTTTGTAACTTGTGTGTGAACTAGTTAATCGTCTTATATAATGGAATTAGCAAACAACTACCGTAGGTAATATTTTAACATCGAGTTAGCCAAGCTTATTGAGGGATCATTATTTTGAATGAATTCTAACTACAATTTTATTGGTGGTTAGCATTGTTTGATATCCAGAAACAGCTCAGAAATTTCTTACGCCTTTCCTATCCCAGGGTTGACTAACACAGTAGGAACGATTCAGAACTCATCTAGCTTTTATGAGGTCATTTTTTATTGACATATGTGGCTTATTAGCACCCTTAACACAATGAATGCAACTCGGTTTGACTCTCCACTTATATTCGGTGTACCTTGGATCATTTTTAATTTTTTATCTGTAAAACTTGTGGTATAACAATACATTTAGTTGTTTCCAACTTTTTTGCCTGCCGTACCTAGACGGTGACCAGCAGTGGACGTCTTACGGCTGAAATGATAATGATAGCTAGTACATTTTTATCATAATTTTTTGGAGTCAGTCAGTCAAATCATGACAAGAGATGAGATGAATCTTTAACTAGACGTTTTTTCACTAGTTCATGTTCATAGTGCAATTTTTTGCACGCATCATAATATATAGCTCACATCCCCATAATATATACTTAAATCGTTTGCATTATGTAAATGAAAGTAAAGTTGTTCAGCTAGCAACTAGGTATGCGTATACCTATGGACAACGGATGCACCACCGGCTCGGGCCGGGATAATGTCGATTGCATACATAATGTAAATATATAATGATCCTTCTTTCCACGCTAAGTTTTTATAAAAGTTTTATCTTGAATCAATTGGCGATGTTTAATGCAGGCCGTAACTGTGGCTCCATAAAGCAAAATGTTGGGCTCGTCCAGTCGAAAGCATTCAGGTCTACCAAAATAATAAAGTGCGACACGAAAATATGTAGTGTCTTTCTTGCATGTTGACGATAAATAACATGCAGTAGAACTCGTTCTGTTCAGTATTAAACATTTATGGGCAGTCTACCGATTTAATTCAGTATTTGTTTATGAAGCTGGCAGTTAAAAACTTTATCGGAAAGGCAGCTGTAGGTTATTGTTGTTATACTATATGTTATTGAAAAAACAGAATTAGTCATTATTTACTATCACACAAGAAAAGTGATTAATGAAATAGCTTTAAAGCAACAACTATAATTAATTAGACGTAAATACGACTAGTTCCATAATAGACAAGATGAACACTTAACATTGTTATTACATTCAGACGACATGCCTAACGGACAAAAAATTCAAAGTGCAAATTATTCCAGCAAAAGAAGTTCGTCGATCTTAACAAGGTGAACAACAGGTTCAGTATAGATCGACTTAACTCTTTTAGCCCCGAGGAGCCAATGCGCCGGCGACGGTCAAAGCCCTAACCGGCCCTTAAAAGAAGATACTCACGAAAATATTTCTTCAGTGCTGCTACCTCTAATTAGATCTGCTATCGAGAACACAACGGCCAGGCCCACGTCATAAATATCAGGTTGCTTTTTCATAGTCACTTGCGCGGGAAAAGCACCGGGCCTCCATGCGTGCGAGTGGCATGGAGTCTCAGGACAAACTAAGCGAATTTCTGGGTGTCCGTGATGCGTGACGGGTGCACGTGCTCGATGCGCAGACGCATCTTTACCGGAGGCTATACACTGTGTCTTGTGCAGAGGCGCGCGGAGCGTCGCTCTGCAGGCGTCTCGACAATTTCATACGTCCATACGCCGAATTTTACATAGAGTAAGACTATTTAGAAACGAATTAGGTACTAATTATTTCATGGCAGCATCGTTTTGGAAGGAATCCTAACTTTTTTTTTATTGATTTAGCTGTTTACTGATTGTGTTTCGCTTGCATGTGCGTAAGTCGCGCGTTCTCACGGCATGAAGTTTGTGTACGTTCCCTAATCAAGTGGTCGGACAGGTAGCGCGTGTCGCCATCATTAGACGTTTCGCCGTTTTGACGCTTATTTTGACGACAACTGGCGATAAGCTTTTAAGTTGCGTCATGAGATGTGAATCTAGAAAGAGATGACTACTTCCTGTAACTCCTATACTTGCGGAATGAGCATAGGGGCTAAAGCGAACCTGACTCTACCATAACGCCAACTAACACACGGGTATGTTTTATTCATGGCAACTGTATTATTTCATGAAAGTCTTTATATATTCCGAGTTTCGCTCAGTATTTTCCGGATGAGAAACTCTTGTAATATTTTTAATTATACCCTGTGTGTCTATGAGAATTATTTAACATAGTACTTCGATATTCATTCACTTGGCCGACCATTAGAATGGAAAATGTATGTCATCGTAGTGGCGTACCACCGACAATGCTGGAGACATCAACGTATGAGTAATGTGACTTTCTTTAGCGTGTTACAAGATCATTTGAAAGTAATTGTAATAGTAGAATATTGTATTTAATACTTATTAAAACTAACTCAGTGCCTGTTTAACTAAATGTTCCGAATGCTAGTGGAATAGGTACTTAACAATCAACAAAAATTCTTCGGATGTATAAAAATATTAAACTTAACCGAGCAGGTAGGGTACTCATTTGTTAAGTTAATGAGTCTTATGAATACAAAAATGTTGGTTATAATAGGCTGACCAGTGACCGAGAGATCATTACTTATGCACATTTCTTAAGACAATACTTTTAGTAACGGCCGGGTGGTTGGACCATGGTGAGCGTCGGACACGTGCGTTACCTACCTATACCTACCATGGTTTTTCCCAACTTGAGTCATTGCCTGTCCTTTCTTCGGGCGTTGACTCCAGAGTAATATTTAAAAAGTTCTAGAACTGGGCCCTTACTTTGATATTTTTAATGGTTAATCTAATCTTTGGATACCTACTTAGAATGTTAGCCATAGTCAGAAAATGTTAATTAAAATTGGCTCCAAATCATCGGAGGGCTAAGAGCGGTGCCTTGCGAAGTCCGAGTTTTGTCCAAGGGGAAGTGCTTCTTTTTCTGGTTCAGGCTTTATATGTATAGGTAAAGTAAGTTAAAGTAATTTTATAAGTAGGTATTATTATTGGCCTTTCAAGGGTAATCCGCCACTAGGAAACTATGCCACGCCCTGTAGATCTAACTATATGTTGCAAGAGTTTGGGAAGTAAATAGCATGCTAGTAGGTAATTTCCTTGAAGCTTCATATTTGGGGAGAGGCCATAGGTACATACAATTTTATTGCTATCAGATTACCTACCTAGATTCAATAAGGTAAGTACTAACAAGTGGGTACACCAGGGCATATAACGAGAAACAAATGTATTGGGTTGAATCTGATGGTACATTTTATGATCAGTTCTTAATTCTTGTTTCCTGAGTGTATTGTGTAATAGGTGGGACAGCCCCATGCTGGCTCACTGGATACGGCTGCACATGTAGGTGTCAGTTGTATCAATTTTTGTTAATAGTGTTTTTTATTTTTCTTTTTTACTAACATTTAGTAAAGACGTTTACTAACAACATATGGATCGCATAATTAGGTCTGAATTAAATATTTGTTATTATTAATTATGTGTTCTTAATAACTGTATTTTCAATTAACATAGATAAATATTTTTGAAATGAAATAGAAACTGCTCGTCTCTGAATTCTGAATAAAATTAAACAAATATTGATAGATACATTGCACCTTCACTGCTTTCATCTCAGCGGTAGTCCAATTTAAGTCCGACAAATTAATTTATCAAGTGAAAATTAATATAATTAATTTCACCATTTTCGTCGTCTCTGTCCGTCGCATGCACGTCGTTCAATCGTCTCAATGCTTACGACTTTCCCGTTCTGCTTCGTCGAACTATTTGATGACTGTTGATATGCGTCGGCGTCGATCGGCGATCGTGTGTAAACCGCGCCATGCTTCGCTATGCCTCCTTAGCCAGCGGTACCTAGGTACTTACCGAGTCTAATGCCATGTTCGCATAGAAATTATTGTGAACTAATCATAGGTGCTTAGTTAGCATACGTGCAACCTGTTTTCTAATAGATATTACGGAATGGATGACGATTATTAACTCAATCCAAAGGACATTTAACCGTTACATGAAAAGGCATTTCTTCGGAACGCATTTTATCTACATTATTCAATAAGGAAATTAACAAGGCCCAGCATCCTGATTGCGTACACACTGTCAATGGCAATCTAAATCATTTCTTATGAATATTGCTAATACATTGCTTCATATTATTCGAAAATGTTGTCTGCTCAACAACGTTAATAACGCAATGAATGTTGTTGAACTGTCAAAATGAAAGCTATTCCTACCGTTAATGTGTTACGCAACTACCCGCCGCGCGCCTGTTTCCTCCTATCGACTTTATTCCTAAAACTAATTTACACGTTGCCGATGACATAGAACATTAGTTGAAGCGCAATAAAAGTTGCACTGTTGCACCATCTAAACAGTGTTTAGATGAACCAAGTAATTTGTTGCCTCAATTTTATTGTATGCCACAGGCCAGAATCTTGAATCGTGTAGGGAAACAGGGCTTTAACATAACATCACGCCTTGTTTCCCCGAAGGGTTGGGCAGAGGTGTAGGTACTTGTAGTACACCCACATTTCACCTGTTATGTTTAAATCCCATGTAATAGGGGGCGAGCCTATTGCCATCAACCGGGCACAAACCCAGACTCCGGGCTGCTACTGAGAAATTCCAGATGGAAAAACCCAATAACACTTTGTCCGACCTGGGAATCGAACCCAGGACCTCAGCTCAGCAGTAGCGCTTGCTACCACTAGACCAACGAGGCAGTCAGAAACAGGGCTTTAATCAGTCATTCATAATCTCCTTTGCTTTGTTTGAGATTCGAATTGTCATATCTTTTGTATCGGTGCTCAGGGCCTTCAGCCACGGCTCACACCTTTTAATTAGTTTCAACAGTCTAAGAACTATATGTGGCGAGAACCTTTCTAAAAGTTTCCCGTATTGCTGACCTTAGGTCTCAAATTTCTTCAATATGATCTACAGTCAACTCTTCGTTTTGATCTAAGTAGTCCCTACCTAGGAAGCTATCTGCGGCACCTAGTAAGTTATGTTTTATTTTTTGTTTAACTCAACTGCTTCAGCAAAGAGGGTTATTATTTTAGGTCCCACGTTGACTATTGGATATAATAAATATAACAGTTTATCCAAACGAATTGATTGAAATGGCGGGATTTAACGATTTCGATATTATTGGGTCCTTGCACTGACGTGGCGTGAGTGATAGAAATAAAGTTTCAATACAAATCAATTTTATAAATAATGTATTTTATTTCTAAGCATAAGAAATCAATTACAACATTATCGTCAGAAATATACATAAAGGTAGCAGTAGATAAATAGGACAACTACACTTTCCCAACTCTTGTTATCCGCGTAGACACCAAAGCTCCATCATGTAGAATGTACAGACTAGAGTTATTTACTATTCTTGTACACAAAGTGCCTTTTGTAGTTTGTATTGATCACGATATATTTTTATTTGCAGTTCCCTCACAAATCGTAGGTACACTTTAATTATAATATACAAGGTAAATTAAATTAGTTAGCGGAACTCCGCAGGTATGATCAGTGGCGGACTAACAGGGGGGCGGAAGGGGCGGCCCGCCCCGGGCCTCCGGTCTTGGGGGGCCCCCAAATGCCTCCGCGTTCCCCTGATCAAATCCTTAACAAGACTATAAAAATGTGCTCAATACCTGTAGATATAAAAAAAAATAACACAATTTCATCAAGATCAAAACACTACAGCCATCTAGACTTTTTACGCCGTACTAAATATTCTTTTAACTTTGCTAAACGCGTCCAGTACGCTGGGGGAGTTCCCGTCTTTGTAGCGGGTACTTTCCCACGAATCCCTGAATGAATGAAGTGCAAATAATTCACTCTTGTACGCCTACATTTACATTCACTACATTTTATTTACGTCGAAAAATAAACATTGGCCTGGGAGGTGCAACGATAAATCCGAGAAGTAAATCCAAAGGCACTGTTCAGTCCTTGTTCTAATCATTCCTTGAATCTTTGTTGAGCTCATGCATTTGCATGCTTTCCTTCCAGCGTCACGGGTTTAGGAACAGTAGAGAAATTATATTCGTTCTTTTCATCATCTACACAGAGATGGCAATTGCTGAAAGAGAAAACTGGAAAAAAATTAAAACGTTTAACGGATACTCGCTGGAGCGCTCATGTCGAGTCAATAAAAGTTGTAAAAGAAAACATAGAGATAATTGTGAGTAGTTTGGAACATTTTTGAGATCCACCAAAGGAAATCTAGATGCAAGATCAGGAGCAAGCTTGCTCTTGCCAGCTGTTTGTGATTTTACCTTTCTAACCTATATACAATTCTGGCTTTCGATACTGGAGGAAGTAAATTTAGTTCAACAATATTTGCAGTCTCCAAAAATGACTCTGGATACAGGAATCACCAAACTAAATGCCTTGAATGACTATTTAATGACCGAACGAACAATGATTGTAGACAATGCTGTAACTTTTGGCATAAGAAAATGCAATGACATGGACATCAACATCGACAAACGAGGAAGAAGGAAGGTAAAAAGAACGATGCCGGGTGAATCAAGTCATGATGCTTTTTTTTTTTTGGATCGGAAATCAAATGACTTCTCCCGCTCCGGGTGGAGCGGGAGGGCGTGTCACGCTTTTACTGACTAAAACGCACCCGTGTTCCTTCAGTTGCCCATGTGCCAGGGTCACGGTATCTCTTTCGAACAATCTCGCGACCCTGGCAGGCATCGGTCCTAGCAGACCCCTACAGTGCTGCTGACATCTCTTTGAGGCGCACGTGGAACACTACGCGCCGTCGAGCCGAGCCTGGTCCTTACCGGGCGGCGAGCAACCCATTGCTTGCCGCCCGCAAGCCCGCGCCTACGGTGGCCGGGAGTCTGCTATTGACTCCCGACGCCCGGGGCGTCTCCTCCTGCGGCGGCTAGGGACGTGAGGGCGCAGAGACTGCCACTCCCTCACGCACCCCGCCTCCTCCTTCGCGAGCATTACTGCTTCGCAGAAGGATGTGACGGCTTCCCATGCCCTCTCGCTCCGTACCATGGCTCGCCCCAGGGCCGGACGCGAGAGGTCGCCGCTGCCGATCGCCTCCGCGAGGGACACGGCGGTGCTCCGCCCAGTCAGGGCGCCACCCGTACCACCACCCTCCGTGCCACCGTATGCTCCACCGTGTCCTCCAGACGATCCTCGCAATGGAAACACCTGGGCGTTTCCTCCCGCTTTCTCCTGAACAGGAACCCACCGAAGCACCCATGCCCGGTGAGAACCTGCGTCAGGCGGAAGGTGAGGACGCCGTGGCGCCTCTCTATCCACTCCTCAAAGAGGGGACTTACCGCCGCAATTGTGGCGTGCCCAGTACTAGGTTGCGATAATCGTACCCGCCATGTCGCCATGAGATCCTGCCGGAGCTCTGTCCGCCGTGCCGTGATTTGTCGCGGCAGCAGATTTCGCCTCCTCCCGCCACTCCCACATGTGGGCGAGGACCTTTGCCTCCAGATCCCATGGCGATATTTATCAATTCAAGAAGAAATACGTCGGTCAATGTATGAATGCATAGACTGATTTATACAATAATTGACGACACGATACGGGGCCATGAAACAAATCCACATCCACACTTCCACACTAATATTATAAATGCAAAAGTAACTCTGTCTGTCTCGCTTTCCTGCTAAAACTACTGAACCGATTTAAATGTTTGGTACACAGATAGTTTAGAGCCTGAGAAAGGACATAAGCTACTTTTTATCCCGGTAGTACGTTCCCGCGGGATATTTTCCGATTTCCACGCGGGCGAAGCCGCTGGCAAAAGCTAGTCAATAATATTTTCCAAATTATTGAAACAAAGTTTATGCTAAAAGCTTCAGATGACGCTCTGGCTGTAGCAGTTGTTAATCTGATAGAAATTTATGGTGAATTTGACAAGGAGCAAGTTTCCCAAGAAATAAAAAGGTACCGCAGGCACATAAAAGCCACTGATACGAGTATGGACGTTGCTGCCAAATGGAGAGCCCAAGAAATCCTTCAATTTATAATAAAATGGGACTTCAGTGAATCGTTACCGTGTATATCGCTTATACTTCAATACTTCTTGACCATTTGCATCTCGGTTGCATCATGCGAGAGGAGTTTTTCGAAACTTAAACTAATTAAAAATTATCTTCGATCTAAAATGGGTCAAGAGCGACTGGTTATTCTAGCCGTGCTCTCAATAGAAACAATAATTTTCAAAGAAATCGATTTCACAGAAGTTACTGAGGAGTTCAGTAAATTGAAGGCACGAAAACACATATAACACGCTACAAAAACTAAAAAACTATCTTTAATTTATTTTATCTATTTTTTTCTGTCGATCGATTCGTATTTTACATTCCTAACTCATATCCATTCCATATTGTAGGTATGTATGTTTATTTAGCCTAATTTAATTCGAATTTAAATTTCACTCAAGCTGGGGGGCCTCATTCAGCTTTACCGCCCCGGGCCTCTGACGGGCTTAGTCCGCCACTGGGTATGATGAGTAGACAATGATATCTAAATATAAATAAATATTTTTTTCATAGAGTTACTGACTGCTGGTTGCTTAAACTATGAGTTGAGATAATATTTGTTTTGTTGATTGTATCGTATTTAGATATCGATACCGACAATGTCTGTGAAGTTTACATAAAAAAAAGTTTTTTTTCAACTGAAATTTCAAGTAGGTGCATCTACTTCCCCTATCAGGTATCATTAAACCATTTCTTTTTTGTTTTTACATGTTTACATATCGTTACCCGTTGGCGGAGTTTCGCTAAATCATTTAATCTGCCCTGCACAAGGTTTTCAGGCAGGTCACAGTCTAGGAGTGCTGCTATGCAAAAGTTTTTTAAATTTAGTTAAAATTTCACGAAAATTATTCAAGTATTTCAACAACTAATTTACATTGCAAACTGCAAATACCATTAAATACAGTATAATTACAGGAGTTTTTTTTGGACTGGTTTTAAATATTGTAATGGTAGGGTTATTATTGCATTTCATGCACGTCCCAACCTTATTAAAATAAAAATAACGGCAGCGAATTTTGTTGAATTTCATCATAACATAAAGAGTACCTACATGAAATATATATTATTTTACAACTGAAAAGTATGCATAGAAATGAAGGTTACAAAAAAATATACATGATGTCATAGAAATTATAACATTGTGGAAAATTATTTACGGACTTTAGAAAACGAATTCTGCCAATTCGGATTCTTGCTGTGACTGCCGGTTATCTACGAAAACCTATTCGGACCTCGTTAACTCGATATTGATTGTAGTATCTCGGAAACAAATCCGAAAATAGGTGCTCATTTAAAAACAAAAACAAAATATCTTTGGGATAGTTGTGAAAAATGCATGCAGTTATCATAATGTAAAAGTAAGGAGATCGTTCCAATGGTGTTTCGAAATACTTACTATTATTTTTATAGGAGTCTATTTTGTGAAGATATAATTAAGTATTTACTTTAGTAGTAGGTAGGTACACATTATATTATAATAGTTGTGTGGTGACGGTGTAGTTTCGTGAGTAAATGTGGAAATTAAATTACAACTTGTCACAGCTATCCAGAGCAAGTCTGGTCTGGAGGTCACTACAAAAGCTACATAACTTAGGCTTAAATTTAATATTACGTTATTTGATTCCTATTTTTCTGGAAACACGACTTGGCCCAGACATTCCCTAAAGATGGCAGAAATGTAAAGCTCGCTTCAATGCGCAGTACAGGCCCCTATTATTCAGGTTCCAGTAAAGCCGCATTGCCATGGTCAATCGTGCAGGCAATAGTACAGCCAGTGCATTATCTAACGACCTATCATCTTACAGATTTCGATCAAGGAGATGACCTAAACAAAATGCGCAACTAACGGAACTAAATTTCGTGGATCGAAACGAAGCAGACTACTTATCTATTAGAACAGTTATTTACATTACCTAGCTATGAAGTGGTTCGTTTATTATTTACTTAACATTTGTTTCTTTTATATCAGCCTTTCTTTGAAAACGTATCCATGCCCAGTAGGTATTATTTATAAGTCCATTCGCACAGATGTTTGTGCATAATTAAGTTATCGAAGAGTCGAGCTCTGTTACCATCTCTATGCAAATTGACTCTCTATAATGTTCTAGATGTGACTTCGTATACTTGTATATGAATGTCATGTCTATACCATTATTCATACATGACTTTCATGGAACTATTGGAAGATGTGTGTGAAAATATTTTAGTTCTTAGTATAGGAGAGATGCCATAAGAATACTATTTCTATAAACCTGTCTGACAAAGGCCAGGGCCGTCTTTAACCTATAGCCGGGTACGGAACTTCGTGTATCATGCCCGATACAGACGCTTTCCGTGCATTTTGCTATACCTATGTTGTACTTTGGAATGCAGAATTTATGTAATTTATCTAACAAAAGCTACATTTGACGAGAATTTAATTGAAAATCTGCTCTCTAGACTTTACATGGCAGAAGACGACCCTTCTATCCAAGCGACCCCAAGTTCCTATGTACAATTTCGACCGATGCAGTAAAAGCCATGAACTACTTACTTATATTTTACATAATTATTGCAATTTTAACAATATTGACGCCACTTTACGACGACATCCGATCCTTGAAAGACGTTAACTGTTAGTGCTGGCTGATCTTAAAGTGCGTATACATAAAAATATCAATGGTATTCCTTTCCTAAACATACAAAACAGACCCAGTCTTATCCGTAACCTTGTAACATCCTTTAAGGCTCTCTCTTCATTATTTAAAGCTGTACCTCGCAGGTAGTAAAAGTACAGGTTGTGATTATATTTTGACATGGTGTTGTGGGCGGTCGTCGTCGTCGCTGTGCTCCTCCTGAAGGAGCAGACTGTCTGGCGGGCCTCGTGGTGGGGCCCGAGCGCTGCCTGAGCGGCGCGACCCTCCCCGGCTGAACATCCTCGATAGCTGGGCGAACTTTTTGCGTGACGCTGCGGAGGGATTTCAAGATTAGGATATAATTTTACCAGTGTTAAAAGTGATTAAAATAGATCTCACGATTTGCGATACTTAAAACTATAGTCACCCAAAGAGATAAGTAACCAGGTTCGTCGGATATACATAAGTAGTTGATGTTTAGTAAGAAACCGATGGATGTTTTCGAACGAAATTAATTTGATAAATGCACTCTATGTTTTCTATTAATAAGTTAATTTTATACGAAAACATCCACCGCCGGTTTCCTATTAAACTTCAACTATACCCAACGACCCTGGTTACTTATCTCTTTTGGAGACAGTACGTCCAGCGCACCCTGGGAAAATGGGGAAATCACGCACGCTGCCGCCACACCGAATATGCGCTGAACGTATTGCCATGAACGGGACAGACATAAAGTTTCTGGGCTGCTTCTTATGGAAAAGCCAAAAGCATTATGTCCGACATGGAAACTGAATCCAGGCATCATACTCAGCAGTCGTGCTTAACACGACTAGAAAACATTAATGTGGTTGCATATAATATTAGTATGATTACCTATAGCTTTAGGCAGGGGCGTACCCAGGGGGGGGGGGGGCAGAGGGGGGCAGCTGCCCCACCCTGGAGTTTGTTAACGTCCCTACTAACAATCTACTTTTGTCGATAAAAATAACTTTTTGCTATGTGTAATACAACATACAATTTGTAAATAGTTTATACATATATGCAAGCGTGTTTTTTTGTTTTTTTTTTTTTAACTATTATTTATTTTTTAGGGTGTTTCGAATTTTGTGACGTATGTCAGCGTAGTTTTCATATTCTGTGGTGAAGTTTTCGAAGACGGCTTTTTTGCTATCCTGGTAACCCCGGCAAGGATAATGGCACCATTTATAGAATTATTGTATTGTCATCGGTCCTTGATAATAACGCCAAATTTCGAGTTAATCCGAGGTTTTAAAGGGGGTCAAATCATGTTCAAAGTTTCCGTTACATAGGCACATACTAAAATACGTATGAAGTTAGCTAAAAGCGTGCTAAAAATCGTGCGACTCGCTAGCAGTGCTGCAAGCAAAAAAACTTTAATTTCGGAAGTCGGTCTTTGGATCTGTATTTTAGTTTTTTGCCACTGATTCCCGAAATTAAAGTAATTTTTCACTTTGTACTGTTTATTTGGAAGTCGGTTGTTTTTTTTTTGCAAAAATATTTTTATCTAGCCTGCTCTAATTCAATAGCAGTGACGGGAAGTATTAGAATATTTCAACACGCTGAACAAAGTGGATACCTACGTATTATCTAAGTCAACGCAAAAACGATCAAAGAAAAGTCAATAAAATTTATATGGGACCCAGAAGCATAGCCTATCCATTAAAAAAAGATTTTTTTTAATTAGTCAAAAAAAAAACTATGGAACAAAGAACCGCCTACTTTTTTGAAGTCGGTTAACAAATACAATTAAGTCCTTGCTGCACCCGTCCCGAAAATATAACAGTCTAAAACTCTCCCGCTCTGGGAAGAGCGGAAGGGCGTGTCAAACGTTTACTGACTAAAACCCACCCGGGTTCCTTCAGTTGCCTATGCCAAGGCAACGGTAACTCTTTCGAACAATTCCACGGCCCTGTCAGGGATCGGTCCCAGCGGACTCCTTCAATACTGCTGACATCTCTTTGAGGCGCGCGTAGAACACAACGCGCCGTCGAGACGGGTCCTTACCGGGCATCGACAATGGGTAGCTCGCCGCCCGCAAGCCCGCGCCTACGGTGGCCGTGAGTCTGCAATCGACTCCCGACGCCCGGGGCGTCTCCTCCTGAGGCGGCTAGGGGCGTGAGGGCGTAGAGAATGCCTTTCCCTCACGCGCTCCGCCTTCTCCTTCGCGAGCATTAATGCTTCGCAGAAGGAGTTAGCGGCTTCCAATGCCCTCTAGCTCCGTACCATGCCCTGCACCAGGGCTGGTCGCGAGAGGTCGCCGCAGTCGATCGGCTCCACGAGGATAAAGCGGTGCTCCGCCCAGGCAGGGCACACCTCCACCGTATGCTCCACTGTGTCCTCCAGGTGATCCACGCAGTGATAACGCAGCGTTTCCTCCCACCATATCCGGAACAGGAACCTCCCGAAACAACCATGTCCAGTGAGGACCTGCGTAAGGCGGAAGGTGAGGACACCGTGGCACCGCTCTAGCCACTCCTCAAAGAGGGGACTATCCGCCGCAATAGTGGTATGCCCAAGTCTAAAACGCTGGACATAATAAAATGTGTAGAACACAGGCGTTCCGCGGAAGAAAGGAGTGAAAATTTAATCGATTCAGCTGAAGAAATTGCTGCGGCGTTGAACCTTGAGCTGTGTTGACCTAAGACAGCAAGCCGCCAACAACAGAGGGCAATTACTGGCAATTAATACCTTATTCCACCGCTAAATTTGAAAGATCATTCAGTACACTCAGACGCATAAAAAGTGGCTAAGATCGACCACTATTGACGTAGATTAAATGGGCTTTGTATGCTGATATTGTGTACAAAGAAAATTTGTTAACGCTATAGCCAATTATTTTATGAAAGACGTCACAAACCGTTTTGCTGAAGACCCCCGAAAGTTACTTTTAAAACATCTATTGTAAACGTATAGAATTAAAAAAAAAATGTTTATTTATTTGACTAAGTGCTTATAAAAATCTGGTTTGCCCTCCCCCCCCCGGGCCAGAACCTGGGTACGCCCATGGCTTTAGGTCTCATTTTAACGACAAATAACTCGAGTTCATTTACTCTTTCATTCCCGTAAGCCATAAGGAAGTTGAAGGTAAAGACTAATTAGAGATTTTAATAATCTTTGAGTTGTTTTTACCACTATACGACCGTTAGTTGCCGGATTCGGTAAGTTTGAAGTAAATCAATGTGGGTAATGACCCTGGGCCTTAAGTAAATCAAGAAATTTACCTCTGAAATTTAGGATTTGCTAATTAAAATAGTTTCGATGCCTGTGACTGCGGAATTGCATTATAAGAGCGTGGGTTTTGCATTTGTCTTTAGTTGGTTTTCGTATTGCCTCATACGCGTAACAATTGTCGTTCGTAATGTTCGCTTTTTGAATGAGAATTTAGGCTAAATTTCAAATTATTTAGTTCATCGTTTCTCGAATCTCAAGAAATAGTTTTCATTACGTCATCCACCACAGGCAAGCGTAGCGTGGGACGCCCCCCAGCTAAGTGGACCGACGACCTAAAGAAAGTGGCTGGGGCAGACTGGATGCAGAAGCCGCAGGACAGGGTGTTATGGCGCAACATGGGAGAGGCCTATGTCCAGCAGTGGACTGCGGTAGGCTGAGTTCATTGATTGTTTGGCGTCATCCTCCGTGCCATTTTCTAACCATATTAGTCAAATCTTGGTTAGAAGACAAACTTCATTAGGTTCTACCTACCTAAATAGCCTAGTTATAAATTTATCCCTTTTGGGAAAGACAGTTGAATTGCCTTTAACATTGCATTCTACTGCAAATCTACCGATGATGATTCATGTGTATATTAAAAGAGTAAAGGTTTACTCACACTTGCCCATATTCTTCAGTCTCTCCTTGAACGCAGCCTCATCATCATGGCTCTTTGTCTTCTGCCCCTGCTCGCTGTCTAGTGCTGCCATGAACTCCTGGTTCCACCGCAGCTCCGCCATGAATTCCTCGTTCTGAAGGAAGGTGGCGATGCGGTCATCGTCCATCTCCAGACTGAGATCTATTCGCGCGTCTGTCCCGGGCGGTATTCGCAGAAACATCGGAGGTAAAGGGCCTAACATTCTTGGCACCCATTTTCTTCTTACGGCTAAAGGAATTGATTCATCGTCGACGTCTCTGTAATAAGAAATAATTAGGAGTAGGATATCTAGTCCAAAAGCAGGTTTGTACGTCGCGCGTCTTAAAACTTAGAAGGACAAAAATACTATCACGCCTGTTATTCGTTGGGTGAGGTTTTACAAAGAAATTAATCGAAAGTAATTGTAAAGTATACCTGTTATGTACGTACAGTCACCAGTGTCGTCGGATAAAGGTAGTTGAAGTTTCGAAAGAAACCAATTGATGTTATCGAATAAAAATTAATTTAATTGATAGAAATAAACAGTTTAATTAATTATCAAATTAAATTTCATTCGAAAACATTTCATCGGAATTTAATTAGATAAATGTTATGTACCTATTAATTTTATTTTATTTTATCCGAACAAATCCTTCGGTCACTTAGGTACTTAACTTTAACTATAACCGACGACCCTTGTTACTTATCCTTTTGGTATAGCCACATTTCGCCAGTTGCGTGAAGGTAAGTGCCATAGAGCTTCTTCTCTCCTATCCTTTTGCTGTGCTCTACAGGGTCCATAATGATCTAAGTTACAAAGTTACCACCTAAGTACACATTATGGTAAAGCAATAAAGATATTGAGTATTGAGGACATACAGTGTGGCAGGGGCGTCAACACGCTAACTGTTAGCATGAATGCAGCACATGCTCCTAGACCCGAGCGTAGACATTTATCGTCGGTTATAAAAAAAAGAAATAAAGAAAGAAAAGTGCCCTACTTACGCCGTCAAATGTATGGCAGAGCAAATATTTTTTTAAAAGCCATCGAAAACAATCATATCCTAAATCCCTGGTAATAAGGTGTGCAGTGATCTCACTCCCTGCCATCCTATATTGAATAGGGGGCGACCCTATTGCTATCAACCGGACAGAAATCTAGACCACGCGCTGCTACTGAACAATTAAACTTAGAAGTAGAATTATCGTTCATCGTTGCTAATTGTACGAAGAAGCTCAATGATAATGACACGCGCACAAAGCAGTAGGTGAACGGGGTCGCGTGATTGTTCGAAAGAGATACCGTAACCCTGGCACATGGGCAACTGAAGGAACACGGGTGGGTTTTAGTCTGACACGCCCTCCCACTCCGCCCAGAGCGGGAGAAGTCACTTGATGATTTCCAATCCAAAAAAAAATAAAAAAACTTTAGAGGTGTCAAGGGACACCCGGATGGAACGAAGTTCCTTTCCAGGATTCATAATTTTTATATATTTTTTTATTATTTATTATGTACAAAAAACCTGTATACACTCAACAAAAATATTCTCTCTCTATCTTTCTCTCTCTCTCCCTCTCTCTCTCCATCCCTCTCTCTCACCCTCTCACTCCCTCTCTCTCGCCTTCTCTCTCCCTCTCTCTCGCCCTCTCTCTCCCTATCTCCCTGTTTCTCTCCCTCTCTCTCTATCTCTCTCTCTCCCTCTCTCCCTGTCTCTCTCTCTCTCTACTCACAACAAAAAAACAACAATATACAAACAAATACAAACAACAAAATATATACCGTCGAATTGACAAACCTCGTCCTTTTTTTGAAGTCGGTTAAAAAGTGTCGTGACAACTTTTCGTAAGATTTTTTCCGTCTAGCCCCCTTTCACAGCGCGCGATAATGAACTTCGTTCCAAAAGCAGTAGGTGAAGCCGGGGTGTGCATGATTGTAAATGCATCAGCACCTACTAATGGCTTTTCATATCGGGATTTCCACAGAATAACAGCGGCATTTGGCTGCAATCGCTCAAGAGACAGATTTTGGCCTTAGCACACTGACCTCCCAAGTAATGTTTGACTTGGCAACGAGCCAAGTGGGATTGAAAGATGGAGAGAAAGACATAATCACATATGTACCCACCTAAGTAGGTACCGCAAGGGAAGTAGAACTAGGCAGCCTACAGGCGCATTTTTTCTTCTGATAGTCGTTACAAGCAACGTTACAACAACAGCATCCATACAGTTACCATTTGTTTAAAAGCCCCTCAAATGTTCCTCCCGTAGATCTAAATGGGACACATTTGCAGAGGTTAACAGAATTTAAATATTTGGGCCATATTGTTAGATTGTTACGGAGGATCTTAAAGATGATTCAGATATGGAAAGAGCGCAGAGCGATGGCTGTGAGGGGAAATATCCTGGCTATCGCAGGTTTGCTTGTTGTTCAGTACCGGTAAAAATAACACTTTTTAAGGCGTTTTGTCAAATATTTCACACCAGCAGTCTGTGGGCTAATCATACCCAAAAAGCAGACAACACACTGCGCATTCAATATAACAATGCCTTCAGGGCGCTGTTGAAGCTCCTGCGTTACTGTAGTGCATCAAGGATGTTCGCTGACGCGCATACTGACGATTATTTCGCGATCATGCGCAAGAAAGTGACATCACTGATGCGCAGAGAGAGAGAGAGAGAGCAGCAATAGCATTCTGAAGGTTTTGTCAGATAGGTTAGAAGGGCCTACAATGGATAGGTTTATCAAGCTACATGTCAGATATGGGGCTTGATAAATTGTTCCTCTAATTGAATGCTGTGTTTTTGTTTTGTTTTGTTCTAGTTTATGTTGTTACTAATATAGTTAGTAAGTTTTTTGGTAATACTAACACGCTATGGGCCTTCGATGCCTGAAAATAAACAATAAAAAAAAAATAAAAAAATTACCTAATCCTAAACGACATAAAGCTGTACAATTTTATTTTATTTTGAGGATTATGATTATGTATGATCAGAACACTATCCAGGGGAAATTATACATAATGTATGGATAGTTCTAAAACATTGAGTACGTCACGTATGTACCCCGGCGTTATGAATAAGCATTTATAACGCCAGGGTACATACATGCTCTATGTTTTAAAACTGACAAAATATCTAAGAGCACCCTTACGTCCACTGATATCATAGTCTCGATGAACATTTCTGCTAGTCATGCTAACCTGTTGCCGCAATTGTCAGTTGACCTACCGGTGAAGATGACAATGACAACATCACTGCTAAGAACGGAAGACGTAATCGTTTTGACGGACACACAATAAACTGACGCCGCGGCGCGGCGGTTTGTTTGCGTCGCAGCGGGGAGAGGTTCTATTGTTTTGTACTTACTGTGCATTCGTTTCCGTGTTATCTTTCAGGCGATTTAATTAACAGTAGAACCTGGTTAGTTACAATCTACTTACACAAGTGCTGTAGTGTCGTTGTCATCGCAGTTGTCTGAACCTCTGCAGCCTGAGCGGCGATCTTTGCGACGAGACGGTGTGCTACCTTCCACGCGCTCCATTTCGAGCCGCAAACGTTCATTCTGATTATCAGTACTCATAGCTAGAAGTTGGTCAATGGTCGCATCAACCGCGCCCTGGTTAGCGCGTAGTACGGCTTCAATAACATCGTCGTCCATATCCGGGAACATCGTCTTGAAGTCAGTCATCGCCTGCGTGAACTCGAGCTGCATGGTGGACGCCATCGCGCTGCCGGCCTACGGCACGCGACTCGCCTGAAACGTCACGAGCGCGCGCCCCTCGCCGGCGAAACAGCTGATATGTGACGCAGAAGTGCCGCAGTACTGCTGAGGTCCGTCGCTGTGCGCCTTTCGGCCATCCTCGCGGCGCACTACACGCCGCCTCGCTCCGTGTCCTCGACTCACTAATTAGCAGTTCGCTTGCCGCAATAGTCCTGAGCGGCGTGGTGCACTGGGCGCTATCATGATGTGCAATTTTCACTCTCGTACTTTTCAGATGAGTTTTGCGCAGGCGCGAAGTGAGGCGGGGGGTAAATCGTCGATATAAATAGAGAATGCAGGCGACGGCGCGCGTCCCGACGGCCGGCGTCGTCCGAGCGCGACCCTCGCTATCACTGAGCCTGCCGCCTTGCCGGCGGCGCGCGGCATGCTGCGCGCGCAGATGCAGCCCATTGTTTGTAAATCATGTTTGTCCCTCAATGTGACCTTTAAAGCTGCCGCGGAAGGTTCGAGGATCTATCCTTGGTCTTACGTAACACTGAATTATGTACGGTTTAACTAAGGAGAGTCCAAACAGCATCCCTGTTTGAAAGCTGGGCTTAGTCCTTAGATAAAAGTTGAAAAACAAGGTTATCTATCTGTGAGAACATAGAAGCTAAGGCAAACTGTATGGATTCATTGTTTTGTTTTATAGAATAGGTCACAGTTCCTCGCATCCACAGGATGGTCGTAGTAGAATCACCTAATTCACTATCTATAAAAAAAAAAATGTTCTGTTGGGATGTAGCTATAGGTATCTTTTAAATTTTAATCCATAAAATTCATAACTGGATTGGATACAAACAGTACCAACCGGTGAGTCGCGTCGCGTCGTCTATGTACGACGATTTGATAGGGCGAAAATTTGGTCAAATGGCAAACCGCTGTATATACTGGTATAATATAAACCAAATACTTTCAGAAGTTTTTGCATGATAGAGTAACAAACATCCATACACATTATACCATACCACATCTATACAATACAAATAAATAAAATTGGAGTATCTGTTTTTAATATTAAGATAACCACTTTTTACTAAGTGTATATGGATGTATACACGGTACATATACCAAAACAACATTTTTTACAATTTTTGTCTGTCTGTCTGTCTATCTGTTTGTTCCGGCTAATCTCTGAAATGGCTAGACTGATTTTGACGGGACTTTCACTGGCAGCTAGCTGATGTAACAAGGAGTAACTTAGGCTACTTTTATTTTAGGAAATTCTTTTATTTTAGAAAAAAAAATACTGTCTTCGAAAACTACGCTGACATACGGCTCAAAATTCGAAAAACCCTGGCTGAATCCTACGAAATAGATCAAAATAATGTACTACAGTATTGTACACCTTAAAAAGGTCTACAAAATGTCCGCAATGGTATATGTCTATCTCTTAGGGATAACCCACAATAACCATTTTTTATCTTTTACTATTTACGAGAAATAAGGGCTTATTTACGAAGCGATTTTAAGCAATACAGCATTAATCGTTATCCAATTAAGTACCTTAAATACATTGTGCATTTAATATAGATCAATATGGCCCTGTCCAGCATGTAATTTAAATGAATATCTTAGAAGATATTAGAGATTTAAAAAGCGGGCGCAGAGCAGCTGGCGGGTCGTACGTCCATCCCGTCCATCCGTTGGCAGCGGCCGGGTAGTACAGGATAAGTAGTATTGTAATTCATATTAATATGGCTTCATAGTAATTACGAATATCATGTGTGTTCATTATACTCAAAATAAACCTAATAGTATTATTCCAAGTAAGAGACCGCGAAATGGCTTAGATGTTTAGATTTTTGGATGTTTGTTTCTCAATGATGCAAAGACGGCCAAACGGATTTAGATCGAATTTGGCACAAAGATATATTATATCATAGATACGTAACAGATAGGATACCTACTTTATCCCGGTAGTAGGTTCCCGGGTGATATTTTCCGACAGCTATACGGGCCAAGCCACTGGCAAAAGTACTATTCCTATAATTACGTTCTGTGTCTGGTAAATGATTGAGTGTCTATATAGGTAAAATAGGAGCGTTAAGAAAAACCAGGAAGACTTGTATTCAACTAAACCAAGCCCTATGTCGCAGTCTTCTTACACTGAATACTCTTATTTTAAAAACACCAACACACATGATGTCCTCGCGCCCTCGCGTCCCTAGGCGCCGCAGGAGGAGACGCCCCGGACGTCGGGAGTCGATAGCTGACTCCCGGCCACCGTAGGCGCGAGCTTGCGGGCGGTGAGCAATGGGTAGCTCACCGCCCGGTAAGGACCAAGCTCGGGTCGACGACGCGTAGTGTTCCACGCGCGCCTCAAAGAGATGTCAGCAAAACTGAAGGGGTCTGCTAGGACCGATGCCTGCCAGGGTTGCAAGATTGTTCGAAAGAGATACCGTGACCCTGGCACATGGGCAACTGAAGGAACACGGGTGGGTTTTAGTCAGTAAAAGTCTAACATGCCCTCCCGCTCCGCCCAGAGCGGGAGGTCATTTGATGATTTCCCATACAAAAAAAAAAAAACTATGAATCCTAAGTAATATGAATTATAATCCTACTACTACTAATATTATAAATGTGAAAAAATGTATGATTGGGTGTTTGTTTCTCAATCACGCAAAAATGGCTAAATGGATCTGGATCGAAGATAGCACACAGAGTCTATATTACCCATATAACCTGGAATAACACATTCTTATCGCGGTAGTACGTCCTCTTGCATTAATTTCCGACATCCACGCGGGCGAAGCCGCGGGCAAAAGCTAGTACAGAATAATAGTAGTATGAACTTTGAAAATTAACGCTGGATTCGGAACGAAAATCGTCGTGTAAAATTAAACTTGTGTCCAGTGATTGGCTGTTGATAATTCAGATTTGGTCAACCAATCACAGCAGTTTCCGGAGATTGATTATTTTAGCTAATGTTTGTGAAGATTTTTCATTCCAGAAATTGGCGTACAGAATCCGAATCCTAAATGTTTTTTTTTTGCCAAAATTTAAAGAACACCGAATGACACAATTATAAGTTTTATTGTTATGACGCCCATGGGCGTTTAGTGTCCCTTGTCAGTTTCATAGGCAGTTATATGTTGTAAAGACTAAGTCCACGTTCGCACGAGCGTAAAAACTACACGGCGAAAGTTAATCCCGTAAGTACTGGATTTTCAACTCTCTGTCCTGAGTGCTTACTCTTGATTTTAATTCCGATCGATTGACATTCGAATTTTGACTTTTCGTATTCTTGAGTTCAGGCTAGCGCCAAAATGTGTTTAAATTGGGTGTCCATTTTGGAGAACTAAGTGGAATCGAGATCGGGCGTTGTTGTTGTTCCAATGTTTCAAGAGTACCGAATCACGTGTATGAAAAATTAACATTGGAATCGTTTTGGCTTTAGATTGGAATTAAAATTAGGTTGAAGAGTAAGCCCCTGAGCCGAGCATTAACAATTCAATAGAGAGATTCCCATCGCGTCAATAACATTGCCGGATTTTCAATCCTCGCCACTAAACCACGGGAAAATAAGGCTCGTGCCTGTATCTGGGTTAATGATTGTTTTCATCAAGTTAAAAAAATAAAAGCATTTGTTTAATTTTATTTACGATTTATTTCAAGAATATTTTACATTAAGTATAATTTAGTAAGTAATAAGTTATACACGTCAATTTATCGTTAGTGCATTTGCAAATTACTTAGGTACTAAACATAGACAAAATAACTTAAAATTTCTTAAACAAACCAAAGTTTTACAAGTTCATTAACTGAGCAAAAGATTACTGATCAATTAATTCTTTGAACTCACCCTGACTTTTTTTTTAAACCACCTACATTTTTAAATCCGAAATTTAATTACTTTATATTCGACACTTTATGTTTACAGTTTACAACATCGGGCAAGACTCAAATAACGAAGAACATACATAAAAGCAAAATACTAGGAAAAACTGACGACATATTTTTTACAATTTAGGCCAATACGAAACTACTTACGGTGTCTTACCAACTTACCACGTAAAGCAACGTTGAGAATAGCAACCTATGACGTCACACCGAACCCTATCTAGGTACTACAGACACATTTATTTAGAATGATCGAAGATAAGGTACTACAAACATATTCGCCAACGATATGATAAGGCACCTATGAGTGGTATGCATATTGTTCCTGCCTAATTTTAAACCAACTTCAAAAAAAAGGAGGAGGTTCTCAATCCGACTGTATTTTTATTCAACTATTAGATTTGAATGTACTGTCGTATAATATTAAATGAGATAGGTATATGTAATTAAAGTTCTCGTGAGGAAGGCTATTGCAAGCTCAAATTACTATTCACCCTGAGTTACTAACCACACGTATGCAAGTATCTGCTATTATTATCATGTAATGACAAATCGGTGTGTTTTTCTCTACCTACTTCGAGACAAGTAACTTTTATGTATTTAATTTTAATGATCTCTATGAAAAAGGTATTTAACTACAGTATACAGTATCAGATCACAGCTGCTTATCAACACTGTGTAACTGATTTTGACAGTTTAATATGTCAATGTCAGGATCCGAGGCTACTACCGTCGAATCACTATGGACGGCGTTCTGTCGTATATTGACGCCAAACGTAGTTTTAAAAGAATTTAGAATGCTACATTCAGGAATGTTCGTAATATGCTCCGATGCTTATGTCCGTTCATTTGCATACTCTTGATATCGAGTCAGATACTCAAGAACACGCTGTTAAAATAACATTATCACAAAATAAACCCAACATAGGACAATTAACTATTTAAACGACTGGCCTGTTAGTCTAGTGGTTAGTGACCCTGACTGCTAAGACTGAGGTCGTGGGTTCGATTCCCACCCAGGACAAATCTTTGTGTGATGAGCACAATCATTTGTTCTGTGTCTGGGTGTAATTTATCTATAATATGTATGTATTTAGAAATATATAAGTATGTTTATCAGTTGTCTGGTTACCATAGTACAGGCTCTGCCTAGTTTGGGATCAGATAACGTTGTGTTGGTCGTCCTAAGATAAGATATTATTATTATAAACTAAGTATAGCAAAGTTTTAACGCATATGAGAGACCTCGTCAGGGGCCTCGAAACGTGTACTTAATAGTGTAGTTTATGATTGGATAGGGAATATAATTCTAATGATTTCATGAAGTACAAAAATAAAATTTATTACGATCAACGCAATGGCACTATACTCATGTATGACAAATCTAGATTTAATTCAGTGACATTAACGTCGAGACGAACTTATTGGCTCACGTCTACCTAGTCCACAAGGAGTCAAGCACAAGAATTACAATAACAACAGTATTTATTTTACAAAAAAATAAATAATACAAAAATCATCTCAATGACTTGTCTAAAAATAAATACAACTATGTGAAAGTGACAGACGAAGAGTTTAGAAACAATTTTTAAACAGTTTTTTTACATGATAGCAAAGAGGATTATGAACTTAATTATAATAATGAGGGCCGTTTTCCTTGCACTTGTAAATATTAAAAGCTCTTTGGAAGATTTCTACTTTAGTTTTAGACACACACATACTAAGTGCAGTTACTTCCGTATTGAGCGTTCAAAATGATTGGTGTAGAATAAGGGCGCTCTGTAATTCAAGCGGTTGCACGATGATCGAGCGATTCCGCATTTGGCGATAGTTTACGTCGCGTTAACGCTGCGCTCACGTCGGTGACGTAACTGTATGGAAACTAACGTCGCGTTTCCGCTGCGCATACGTTTGCATAAAGTACCCTTAGTACATTTTGCAGCGCTGCAAAATTTGCTCACTTACATTCAAGTGTGCTAGCGCCGCAGAGGTGTAGAGGAAGTTTCAAACAATCTCTTAAATTAGGAGTGCCCTTATGTGGTGACAAGAATCCTCGGTGCTGTCAGTGAAGTATGAGATTCAGACGCGCGCCTGCGTGCCGTTCTGCGGCAGGACGACCATTGTGTTGGTCGGCTGCGGCTGCGGCGGGGCTTGCTCGTTCTGTGCCCTCTCCTGCTGAAGAATGTTGCAAGAACTTCGTCAGTTTATGTTGAAATATTTACTTAAATTGCATATATTTTGAATAAAGAATTGTGACTTATTCATTTATGATACTTGTGCACTGCACCGTCAACGTCATCACATTGGTTTACACGAAGAGGACTATCCTTCTTTTTAATAATATCAATCATGTGAAAATTTGATGTTTATAACTTTATATGTTTGTGACTCAAACACGTATTAACCCAACGGCTTAACGGATGAGCTCTGGCACAAAGGCAAAACATGTCCTGCCTGACGAACTTACTACGCTCTGGAATTGGCCGGTAGCTTCGTTTTTCTGACTGACCGACCCCTTGGCAATTCAAAAGCGTCTGTTATTGGTTTAATTAAAATAAATGCTTTGGGTTTGTGTTTTTGTTTATGAATAGGTACATAGTTATAGTTTTACTAGGACACTAGTGAAACAACGGGCAATAGTTGTATAGAATTAAGTAAGGAGCAGTGGTAGCCCAGTGATAACGGCCCCCAGTTAGAAGTTGTATTTCGTGGGTTCGAACCCAGACAAGCGCTTTAATTGGTGTAAATAGTTTCATCACCAC
This sequence comes from Aporophyla nigra, assembly GCA_947507805.1. NCBI lineage: Eukaryota > Metazoa > Arthropoda > Insecta > Lepidoptera > Noctuidae > Aporophyla > Aporophyla nigra. The sequence continues at coordinate 9,564,051 of OX382305.1, forward strand.
TGCTCTCAAAACGGTGAAGGTCAACATCGTGAGGAAATCGGCATGTCCTACAACCAAAAACCTCGAAGACATGTGACATCTACCAACCCGAGGGGTAATTACGTAATATTCTATCAGTAGAAGTCGCTTTCATTTTGACAGTTCCACAACATTTATGGCGTGTTTACGTTGCTAAGCAGCCAATTTTTTGAACATATGAAAGAAAATGGATTAGCAATAACCTTCAAAATGATTCAAATTCTGATTAACAGTGTTTTATGCAATTAGGGCCCGATCCCTCTCAAACATAGGTCTGTGTATCAGAAGTGGGATCGCTATAGGCTGATTATGCAAAGTGCGGATACTCACAACGGTTGTAAGCGAGGGGTCAGCAGCAGCCATGAGCGTGGCGGCGCGGTAGGAGGGCGGCGGGGTTTGCTTCACAGCCTCTTCATAGTCGGGCAGCAGGCTGGAGTAGTCCGGGGCGGGCGCGGGCGCGTAGGGCGCCAGCTGGCCGGCCGACACCACGTCGTCGCTCGAGATCACGAACGGAGTCTGCAGCGCGTGCGCGCGCATCGTCAGGTACTTGTAGCAGCGCCATACTACGCTGATGCAGTAGCCCTGTGGGGGGAATGAAGTTAAAGTTACTAAATTTACATCTATCTATTCTAGTGTCCCGTAAAGTGCCGGACGTAAAGAATAGCATCTCCCCATTTTTTCCCATGAGTGTAGTAAAAGGCGACTAAGGGCGACTAGAGAATGGGCAGCAGCGTTTTCTATGCATTTTACCACCATGCTGCGATCACCAGTCCGCTTGCCAAATGTGGCGATTATTACAAAGCCTCCCAAGTTGGGGGAGGACTATATGCAGTGGATGTCTTATGGCTGAAATGATGATCATCTATTTTATTGATTATTTATTTATTTCTGTATCTGCCCATGACATCACACTGTGCCCTGTCAGAATACCAGCACTGCGGCACTTTTTTAAATCTTGCAGTATCATGCTGAGACCGGAGCCTTATGGCCTCGTACTGGACTTTCTGTTTTTTACTTTCTAGAAATATTGTCATTATTAGATTTTTATGATTGTGTGTTTAGTTTAGTGTGTGGTTTCCTGTGCGAGTCACAATAAATACTTTTTCTTTCTTTCAAATTTAAAACAAAATGTCAAATGCCCATGTAACACCCACTCACATAAAATTGGAAACTTCACTCGAAGTAGTGGAGATTATGTTTACGTAGGATAAACTGTCCAGTTAGGTAGGTCCAACTTCGAGAAAGAGGTCAATCGTCGAATCCGACAACAATATTATTGTATGCCGGTTATTTCTTTATCTACATATTAGTTACATTTTCAAATATTTTTAGAAAAATAAATTTACAACAAAAAACATTTATTGTATTTATTATTATAAAGGGGTATGTGTTTTGGCGACACGATCGTTTAAATCTTAAAAGAATGATGATCACTACAATAGTGTTTACATTTTAATGCTAGTAGTAGTTCTATTCAGTAAATTAAAAACCAAAATTGAAGCTTTGTTAGTACCTTATTACACGTTACTACGTTTTGTTAGTTAGAAATTTATACAAGTTATACTTGGAAGTATTTTGAAAGGAAGCACTACAAAACGGTTTACAGTAAGGTACCAGGCAGTATTTAGTGGAAAATTATTGTTCAAACTTGGTGACGAAAAACTGAAAGCTAATTCAGATAGTTGAGATGTGTTCTAGAAAGCGACAATTTAAACGCACTCGAACTTGGGTAGAAACCTACATCACACCCACCTTAACCTGAAGGTAAATCAAACACATAATATTAAGATTGATTATTGAATTACGCATTCGGCGCAAGAATTTAGTTTCCAAACGCTGTCACCTTAAGAGGGAAGAGCCAGGGTAGCTCACGAAATCCAACTGTATTTTCAGATCATTTAATCCCATTGAATTGCTATTTTATGATAACCTTAAGTTCAGTTTGCGCTACAACTTCCAACATTCACTCTTAAGTCAACTAAGATTGAAATAAAGTTGTGAAATAGTAGTTGTGAAGTAGTGTCTAAGTGATATAGGTAAAATTAAATTGTACTCGTAACTTATTACTGTTAAACAAAAAAAAAAAGAAACTTGTTTCCAGCTAAAACACTAGAAAATCGCCTAAAGGGTTGGAATTCCGAAGACAGTTTTTTTCTATAAATTACATACCTAACAGGCTATAAGCTCGGTCTGTACCTCTATACCTATTACGTGGGACTTAAGCATAACTGCCGAAATATGAGTGTACTATAAGCACACCTCTGGCTAACCCTTCGGAAAACACAGGTGTGATGTTATGTCATGTTACATTATTACATTTTAAACCTTAAATATAAAGTAATTTGTGACACGTTACCTTGAGCAGTACGGCGACTAGGAATGCTGAAAGTACGACGAGCGCTAAGGCAGGTGCCGGTAGCTGCAGCAGCTGAGCTCGCCAGGGCACGCGGCGGGTCTCCGCGACCAGCCGGTGGATCGAGCGCAGGTAGCATAGGTACCCGGTCGCCGTCAGACTGATGAGAAAACGGTATGGTCCAATTGTAATCTATACTAATACTATAAAGCTGAAGAGTTTGTTTGTTTGGTTGAACGCGGTAATCTCAGGAACTACTGGTCCGAATTGAAAAAATCTTTTAGTGTTAGGTAGCCTATTATTGAGGAAGGTTGACGCGGCTGAAGTCGCAGGCAGAAGCTAGTAATGTATAATGCTTAATCAAAATCTTAAATTATTCATTCACTGACAGATAACGCATAGAAGCTGGAAGCTGGGTCTAGAAGTTTGAAGACAAGTGGCAATCGCTTTAAAATCATTTAATACTTTTACAAATTTCTACAGAATTGACATAACCTTTCAATAGCTTATTAATGTCAATTCTATACACTTTAGTTGCATTATTTTAATAGCACTGGTGACTCAGTATAGAAGTGGTGGAAAAAAAGTTATCACCACCACTGCTCCCAAAACGGTGACGGAAAACATCGTGAGCAGACTGGCTTGTTCTAAAACCGAGAGTGCCAATCCGCATTGGGCCCACGTGGTAAATTATAGCCCACTGCGTGTCGAAGAGAGCAGGCTTGTGTCCCACATTAAACTTTATGCAATTCATTTTTAAACATCATCGTAGTCGCTGATACAATGTCACGTTATCCCTAACCCAATCCCACGTTAATGGCCCTTTGGACACTCCTTTTAGTAAATGCCCTTTTAACACACAGTTCCAAAAAGGCTAATCAACAAAAAAAACTAGCTAGCCTTTCAGTAATAAACCGGGTGTCAATTTCTGATCTCGCGTAAGGTCGCGCGGGACGTAAGACGATGTAAGGCGACTGAGACTCAGAAAATAAGTACGTACGCAGAACGTGCATTTACTGCTTTATTTACATTTAAGGACATAGAAGGGTACAGTGACGTCTTATGGAATACCTAACTGACTTCCGCGACTTCGTCAGCGTTTATTTTGTAATTTATTATTTATAATATAATTATCCAGGGTAAGAATAGTTCAGGTTACCAAATTATCTAATTTCAAAACGACCGGTAGTTCTGTTGTGTTAGGTGTGAACAGGCATACAGACAGATAGAGCTAATTTCGCATTAATAATATTAGAATGGATAGTGGGAATATAAGTAGGTACCTATGGATGAACTATAAGTTTTCAGGTTCCACATTTCAAGTGTTTTTTTTTTTTAAATAAAACCTTCAATGTTATTTTTGTAAATTTGTTCAAAAAAACATTTTTTACACGTCATTACGTTTCAAAACTAGATGAGTTCGGCGTTTCCTAACCAACTACTCTAGAGAAAATATACCGAAACAAAATAAGGAGTCACCGGTCTCTTTTAAAGTCATCTATTAGACATCTTGGTCAGGACATATGAAGACCATGCCGATTAATATCTGAGTCGGTTAATCAGGCTTCCATTTGGTATGATAGCTGCCACATTAAGGACAACATACGGTTATAATACAAACAATAAACCGACAGTTGGCGTAGGAAAGTGACTCATATAATTCGATTGCATTTTGGACGTCACTAGCGATTAATCTCATCTGAATTTAAATTACAGAGTAAAAACCTCCGATGTACGTAATACAAAAAATAAAAGCGTAATAATATTGCGTAATCATTGTTAATCCGGTCCAAAGTAAGGCTTGTATTGAGAAAATACGTATAAGTCCGATTTAAGTGGCAGTCAGGCTGTACTGATTTGATATACTGAAAAAACTTACACTGTGATCGCAAAGTCGAATATCTGGAGGCAGAAGAATGGCAATAGGTGGGCAGGCTTGCCGAGCGCGGCTCCGTAGATCAGCATGAACGTGATGGCCAGGGTGCACACTGTGACCAGTGCCCCCACATCCACGTCATCTAGTACACATACATTTGAAGTCTATTAGAATATTGTTCATTCATTTTGTACCCCGTTTCCGGTGCTCTCGTGATGTTAATTTCAAGCAAATTATACCTGATCATGAAGCATATGAGCTATTATTAACTATAATAGTTCAAAAGTTGTATGTCGTGTGTTGTATGTTGTGTTGTAGTCAGGTATTGTAATTCAATTGTTTTTTTTTCTTTATGATGAAATGAAATTAAAATGAGGAGAGCTGCAAACATGGTATTGATGTTATATGCTGTGTATTATTTTCCGTTCGTAGTCATGTTTCATATTAACTATTTATTGTGGCTAAGCATAATACCACAGAAAATGCCTACGTGCAAGAGTTCTCAGTAATTGTATTATTGATGATCTGTTTAAAAAAGGTGTGCAACTTTGCATACATTATTACATTGTTGTATATTTATTGCAAGGTCACAGCTGCTGTTCTATACAATTGGAGGCGGACTATCTTATGTCGAACATCTCGGTCACCTCCCAACAATTATTGTACCGCCCTATATCCTGTGTGTGATGTAAGTAGTGAAAGTAGGTTTTTGGCAAACCCGCCAAAATCAATACCCCTTGAGAGAGCACTAAGTAGTAAGCAAACGGAGTTTTAATATGTTTAATCTGCTGCTGTTTTCGTTGAGTAGGTATATATCTTGAATTCTAGAAAAGAAAGCCGAGTTTTCGTATGTCTGCGCACTTCATTTACTTTCTACTCAGTTTGACGGTACACTTACGATAAATCAGACTATGATCTCGATCTCTTGGCTGTCCGACATGTTGCGGGAACGAGCTCGGTGGCGGCTCGACGTTGGACAGAGGCGTGGGGATGGCTTCGTTGCCTCGAGCCACGTCACTCCAGTTCGGGACGGGGGCAGAGTCGCGTTCCAATTCGTCGAGCAGTCGTGGATCGCGAACGATAGCAGCCAGGAACCCTAACGCAATGAGGTGCAGCATCTACGAAGAATGTTCTCATAAGTTAATGGTTTTGGGATCTCTAATTTTGTTCCCAAGCGAGACGTCTTTCCTGAAGTAATCCTTAGCTACAAGGGGTCAAGATTGATTCCTGCCCAGTTAATTAATGAACAGCTCAATCATCGAACAATATTGAGTACGACTGCAGGTCGCTCCATATACCCACCACTCCTTCGGAAAACATACTATGTAATTAATTTAGAGTCGGTGTGCGTGTTTGATACTATGATGTACCTATAAAGTAGGTACGGTTACCTTTCAGGTACGATTAAATTTCATTCTCTTTCTTCCTAAACTAAAGCCTTGGATATAGTAGGTATTGGCTTACTCCCATGGGAAAACAGTACGTATTTGCCATCTCATGAGATTGACCATAGAACTTTGGATCTTGCATGCAAATTTTGTGTTCTTGTCACGTTAGCTGGACGACAAAATAATATTAAAACTTAAACTTATTTACATAAACAGAAGGTAAATGAATAATAATTACGACTGTCATGGTAGGGTAGAAGACCTTGAAAACTAGAGTGTAATAAACCAGCTATGCCTATTTTTAGGATAAAAACAAGGAAAAGCTTATTTATCTTATTTATTCTTCATAATATCGACATACGATTATGAGATTCAAATTATCATACCTACGACATAACTGACAGAATACTGTTTGTTCAATTTCAGCACGGTTCTATTGGGTCTAGGTATAGTTAGCTAAACAAAAATAACAAATACATGTCATCCATCATACTTACTAGGTGCCATGTTCCCAGTAGAATGGTCCCAGTGCGCACATGGAGACAAAAGCAACAGCGCCATTCGCTGTTGCGCTCGCTCCCAAGTTTGGGACGAAACCTCAACATTTTTTCCTGTTAACAAAAATCACAATTAAGTCCATAAGTAAACTGCTTCTTCTGTTTGTGTCTAAAACTAAAAAGGTATTATTTGATTATGGCAAATATTTATAAAAGTTTACCTTGACATTGATCTTAGCCATGACTTGGAAAATGGGTTTTATTACAATAGCAGTAAGTAAGGTTTACGTAATTCAAGTTTTACTACCGACGCAACGTGGGGTTAACTGACTACCTACATAATGTAATTACTCAATTTTTTACTATTATTATGAAATCTTCAGTTTTTATAACTAAAGCTTATCCTATAATCAAAACAATAATTGTGAAGATAAGAGACGATGGCAACACATCAAAGTTGAATAGTTCAATCTATTAATTACTATTGCCTTGGTGAAGCTTAAGAGATTGCCGCACTAGCAAATTTTTCAATTAGTCCATTGTTTTATCCAAAGAATATGATAGTTAACTCTATCGACTCTGGTATGGGGCTATTGAGTCTAGAAGTGGGTAACAATATGTTTGCATTCCGGTTAAAAGACCTTCTTGATGTACAGAATATTCTTCATTGCACACCAAATTAAGGAAGGTCAAAAAAGATCAATGCAAACGGTGAGTAGACAACAAAGATGAGTTCCATGAACCAATCTTTAAAATTATCTTGCTTTGGTACTTGGTTTTATATGAAAAGCAAGATTTAATCTTGATCTACACAAGAGTTTCATTATTTGTTATCTAGTAAACAATAATAAAAATGCTACTGAAGTCAATATACCTAGACTATTTGAAAATTTTATCAACACATAAATCTATTATCATGAGCATTGCCATTCAGAATGTGGGTAAGCATAAGTACATTATTATGGTAAGGTAAATAATACACAATAAGCACCTACTACAAAACAGACTACAAACACAGCATGTACCCAAATCAATATTAAAATTGGAGTAAACTGAAATTTTAAATTATTGTGTAATATTTATGACTGTGTAATATTTGAAATGAAGTTTTTTTTCATAAGTATTTGCAAGGTTAAATAAACATAGTAGTAATCAATTTGATATCAAATCCAGTAACAGCATGTTAGCAATAAAATGCTGTACATGTATAGTGTTGTATGAATCATCAATGTTCTTTATTTTAAAATGCACACATGAGTCCATTTTATTTTTTAGCTTGGGCAGTATTTTTGTTAATTGGTGAAGGTCCATATAGCAATTCATTGACTCTGTCTATTGATTATCTGCAGTGGGATGCCAACAGGCTCGTATTGTTATTATCTATTGTAATTTAAACATTGTAATTTAACAAAGCATTTTGTTATGGGTTTATTAAAGTTTATTTTTAAAGTGTGATGAGAACTTTACCCCACACTAGGAATTATTTTTGTAAGGTTCCCCTTGGAATCACTATTTTTGTTCAGTCACATAATTAACTCACAAACTATAGCACAATAACCAATCACTCGGCCACTGAACTAATCAGCCATCAATAACTAATCAGCCATCAATAATGGGATGGTGATGATAATGTTCTTACCAATCTAGATAAAATTGATGTAAATAAACTAATCTACAATATTTTGAATGCCATCATGTTCAATGGAAAGGGGGGAGGGGGAGATTTCACCACTTCAGGGATTAGTATTGAAATTAATGAATTCAGGCTTTGTTTTCCTAAATGAATTCCTTAATTTACATTACAAAACTAGGTAGGGAACATATAAGTTTAATAGGTAAAATATCTTGAGAAATAAGAAGGATATCATCACACTTAAAAAAAAGGAAAGTTCTAGCCAATGTCTTCAGTACCGTACGATATAATAAAAAAAATCTGTTGCTATCGCGGCTATCAAATATTGAATGTTGCAGTAAATGCATTCTACAGCAACAAAATAATAATTTACAGCGCATATGTTTATGTACGTAACAAATTCTGCCCATCCTAATTGAATTACCCAAAGACTGCCAAGTTACTAAAAATACAAGGGTACTTGCCTGTTTAACTGTGATTCTATTATATTATAATTTTTTCCACTACCACTTCGAGAAAAATGCTTTTCACAGAAATAAATAGAAATTTCCTCGGTCCAAGTTACTGTGTGTAATAAATTCTATTATTTTATTCATTCATTTTTACATCAATAGTTCAATACATGAATGAACGGAACGAATGTTCTTGAACTAAAATAGTGATGCTATTACTATTGCCGACAGTGTCCCGGACCTGATTTGATTGATAGTCTATCTAGGCTCGCCTAAATGTTTGTGTGGACCCAGTTTTGGTTATGCCTTGATCACACGTACCACGTACCGGGTAGACGTTTCTTGCGTTTTTTTTAAAGTGTCAGTGAATGATGATTTCGGTGAATATAATGAGTAATGCTAATGACGCTATTACTATTTGCGAATGACCAACAGATTATTGTTTCAAAACAGTTTCAAATTCAGTGCAAAAAAAAAAAACATCTGATCACGTAGACCTGCACTTTTGTAGGAAGCAGCTTTTTTTTATTAACAACAGACGAAAATGATCATTAGAAAGGGTTTAAAAACCAGTACTGCTAATTAATGATCATTAAATGATTATTGAGCATCGGCGTGTCTGCCTGTCTGTAATTTAAGGTGGATGCGCTAATGTAGCTCGCGAAATTCAATGTTTCTGTTTAATGTAGGTCAGTGTCCTAACACTGGTGTACATTAAACATGAACTTGCACATGAGATGTTATAAATATAATTAAAATAAACGTGTGGGATGCAACCTGTGTTGACAGCCTTGCGCCATCTCATATTTCTAGAACGGTGGGCTGTGCTGGCTGCTGAGACCCTCAAGCGGCGCAAATACTGTAATTTTATAGGCGACTACAACTTTGAGCCGATTGGGGTTGAAACTCTCGGGTCATGGGGCCCGAGTGCGTGTCTCTTTTTAAGGAAATTTCACTTTGACTCTTGGCTATGTCTCGAAAAACCAAGTGGGCACTTGGACCCCATGGCCCTACTGTTTTAACCCCAAACGGCTCAAATATGTAACTTCCAATGAGATTGGAATATTTTCGCCATTTGAGGTTTTCCGCACCTGCAGCAGCCGCCCCAGCGTATTCCATCGTACAGGCAAGGTGGGATGGCGCAAGAGTGTCGACTGTCGACACAAGTTGCGTCCCACACCAAAGGCCTGCCCACCTTCCAAGGCATTATGGTCATTCTGTCTGGCCTCTCCCTCTCCCGTCGCATCGAATTGCTTGCTAGTTTTCGTCCATTTTTCTTTGCTGCTCCACTCCTTTTTTATTGTAGCGTAATGTTATATAGCCTATACCCTTTCTCAATAAAAAGGCTACTCATGGAAAGATTTTTTCAATTCGGACCAGTAGTTCCTGAGATTACCGCGTTCAACCAAACAAAAAAACAAACTCTTCAGCTTTATAATATAAATCTGTAATATTGCCACATAAAACCGTAAATTTCGGGTAGTTTTTTTTTGACTTCAGCCAACAAATATAATCAACATGTATTTTTATTTAAATATGATTCGCGACCGTAACAAGTACAGTTTTATAAAAAAATTGTCTTTGCAATCATCAATACAACCCTATATTTTGTTTCAAATAATAACCATTTAATCCCAATGAAGACGTAGAGTTGGAAGGCCTCCAACAAGGTGTATCGATAACCTTGTGAAGGCCGCAGGAATCCGCTGGATGCGGGAAGCACAAAACCGGTCGAAGTGGCGGAGTTTGGGGGAAGCATATATCCAGCAGTGGACGTCTTTCGGCTGAAATGATGATGATGATGAATCCCAATGAATGAAATTGTTATTCAATAGGATTAAATAAACTTAAAGAGTTGTGTTTTATGTTGATAATTTTTTCGCGGGCTACCCTGGCACTGGCCCCTTAATAGTTTCAGATAGCACCCCTTTTTTGTGGGTGGGAAATCATCAAACGACGTCTCCCACTCTGAGTGGAGCGGGAGGGCGTGTCAGACTTTTACTGACGAAAACTCACCCGTGTTCTTTCAATTGCCTATATGCCAGGCTCATGGGCTCTCTTTCAAACAAATCTCGCGACCTTGGCAGAGGATAGCACTCCTTGGTCAGGCAAAAACTTTCAAAATTTCAAAAATGGCCAAAATTCGTTATTTTTAGAGCAGGTTTTTTGTGAATGTTTCGGCAGGGCCAACGCAGTTTTAGCATAGTAAAAATGTTTTTAATGTAGCAACTCTGCTGAATCAATGTCACTGTCAGTGAAGTGTCAATTTAAACTATCGGATACAGATGTAAGGTAAAAACATTTCCAAGTCATCTTTCGTTCGTTTTTAGTTACTATTATCAAATTGTATGTTGATATTGCAGTGATAATGGAAAAGATTCCTGATCAGATCGGTTACTTGGTTTTAACAGAGGACGGGGCTGTTCTTGAATCTGGCGGAGAATTAGAAAACGATGAACGTGTTGCTACAATAATAACTGATCTCATCTCCTTATCGAACAAGTGAGAATATTTTAATTACGTGTGATTTGTCCGCCCTGACTCATTCTCAGTAAAAAGTCGCGACGTGGTTATATTATTTTGCGATTAACCTGTTCTCTTATTTTCAGGGTCGACCCATTAGCTTTCGGCCCGAATGAACAGTTTAAGAAAATATCAATAACATATGATGACCATTGGTTTGTAATATGCCTTTCCAATAAGAAGATATATGTGGTCAAGCGCAGTATACAACCAAACACATGTGAAGGAAATGCAGTAAATGTGTGAGATTGACAAATAAACCACCATGGGTCGAAACTTGTTAATGAGTAGCCTTGAGAATGCATCATTTAACATTATATTTCAAATTATATTTAGATGTATAACATTTGTGATTAATGCGTGGGTTATTAGGAATGTTGGACATGAAGTTCTTGGTATTATGAATGTGCGGCTACTGCTCTTAGAGAGTACTATACTATTTCTCAGCCGAGAACCATTCAACAGAGCTTGTCTAGGACAAAAAGATGGGTTCACCTTGAAGCAAAAAATAAACCAAATTTGGCTGTCTCTACCCGTTTGTAGTTTTCTATCCATTGTTTTTGTTTATATTTGGTTAAACTGGCTTCCTCTGGGTTACCCAGAACATGTGTTTCAATATAGAATAGGTTGCTGGAGTGTAGCCTTATCATGTATATTAGAATTATGTTCTGCTAATGTTGCATTAGTGGCACAACTATTCTGTTTCATCAAATTAAAAGTGGCCCTGGATACTCTGCATATTTTTATAAGAACTTTATTATTCTTGTCTATTGTAATATATGATAGGTCTCTTGCACTCATTGCATTCTCTGTGGCACAAGTTGGTAGTATAGGAGCTATAGTCATTTGTTACTACTTATTCTTTTATTGGTATATTAAAAATAAGCCATTTTATGCAAAAGGAGCTCTTAAAAGTAAAATAATTCCTGACTCTGTTTTTCATAGTCTATATGATAATATGGATGACTTCCAATTTAAATCACTAAATGATTTCTTACCAATGTATTCTGCTAGACCAGTAAATGACTATTTCAATAAAAAATTAATCACTCTCACATATAGTTTTGCTAAACAATGTGTTGTTAAACAAGTTCTGACAGAGGGAGAAAAATATGTGATGTCGGTCAGTCCTGTGATGTCCTTCAGTGAACAGGCCACTTATGATGTTGTCAACAACTTGGGAAGTCTGGCAGCAAGGTTTGTTTTCAGGCCTATAGAAGACAGCAGCTACTTTTACTTTACCCAAATGGTGAGCAGAGAATTACCCCTTCAAAAACAAGATCAAAATAAAATTCAAGAATCATGTACAGTACTATCACATGTTTGTAAAACAGTTGCTTCTATTGGTTTAATAGTTTTAGTATTTGGACAAAGCTATGCAAGAACTTTACTTTTACTGTACGGTGGAGAGACATTTGTTGCAAGTGGGTTGCCAGTACAGTTGTTAAGAAGCCACTGTTTAGCTATTGTTTTGTTAGCAATTAATGGAGTTACTGAATGTTACACATTTGCCACAATGACTAGTGCCCAGTTAGATAGTTACAATTATTTGATGGTACTATTTTCAATAAGTTTTCTTTTATTGTCATACATTTTAACATATATTTTTGGACCAGTTGGTTTTATTATATCAAATTGTATTAATATGTTTGCTAGGATAATTCATAGTGTTCATTTTATCAGCAATAAATACAAAGATACAGATTACAAACCCCTTGATGGGCTATTTGTTGGGAAGTTCTTTTTGTTGGCTCTGTTTTTAGCTGGCTGTGTTTGTAGCTATTCAGAAAACAAAATATCACAAGATTCTGTAATCCTCCACATATTGATTGGAGCTATATCGTTATTTTGTGTCCTACTAGCTTGGGGATATGAAAATAGAGAACTTGTTGTTATGGTGTACAAAAATTTTAGGAAAAATGAAGACAAAGTTTCTCTTGATTAGCATTCGATTATTGTTAAGCTTTTATGAGTATTCATTACCCATGTTATAACTAAGTAAATAAAATAATATAGACACGTTATTATATGATATATGAGTTGTTTTATTTTTAAACATAAAAGTAACAAGATAACATTCTATATATAGTATTTGTTCAATCAGTATGCGACCGCGCCCCCTGCGCTGTTGCCTGGTTATTGCGATAATGCATGATTAGTTCATTTCCAACTATAATATTATTCCAATCTTTACATCGGGTAAAAAAATATTCCCTTCATTTGGGCTTCACATATCCGTCTTACTTCATCTGCGAACAAGGACATAGTGATCACCGTAATATGACGTGTTGTGAGACATACTCCAACCACCACTCGTAATGTTGCGTTAAGTACTTTTACGTTTGTACACGTACACACGAAGAAGACATGTGATATCTACTACGCACGCACGACCTGCGTGGTCCATTACAGCCCATTCCCTCTCGAGGAGAGGGGGCCTGGTGTCCCAGCAGTGCGATCATTATAGGGTTATTATGATGATGATGACACATACCAAATCATTTTCAAAAATAAATTATCTCTATTACACTAGATCAAGACAGCAGAGTGGAAAGGACAAAAGGAGGCCTTTGGCCTACAGTAAAACAAACATTGAAATCATTGAACTCATTGGAAAGCTGATATGACATTCGACAACAGGAAGGCGATTAACACACGGCCCCGCGCACCGCCGCGATAGGCAGTGAAGCGGATCTTATGTCGCATTGCCCTCTATTAAATCCGTTGATGCCTAACACACGCACACCGACCGACCGCGTGGTCAATTCGCTTTACCGTCACCGCCCTCCGCGGCGGTGCGCGGTGCCGTGTGATAATCACCGAAAAGTTGCAGGAGCCGCGCTGTTATCGGCAAAGTGTATCAAGGACAATCGGTGTGCACTTGACGCCCGCCTCGCTAACGTAGGTATGTGTACGCCCACAAATCAACTCTTGACTTAGTAAACTACTTATTAAGTTCGATTGAAAAAAAAATATGTCTAAACTATTAAAACATACCTGCTATTTCTTTCAGGTTGGCATTTTTCTCTTGAATAATAACATAAAACTCTCTTTCATTGGAAGACTTCCCTGTAATCCAATATTCATCTGGTGTTTTGATTATAATTTCTCCATAGTTTCCAAGGCTGCTGGTAGAAAAACAGATTATGTCATAATTAGATGTGCTCTACACTGTTTTGTGATTAATTAATACTTACTGTTTGATGCTATTCTCACCTTTTCTTATCGGAATGTATGTTTGCTATTATACTTAAAACTTCAGGTTTTATAGTGGTCGATGGGTGCAATTTGTTAATTGTTGGCTGAAATAGAAACCATTGGAAATAATCACTATCTCATATATTTCTAAGTAAAAATATTATAGTCACACCTTTAAAAGCAAATTCCTGTTACTTACAGAGCTTTTAAATGCTAAATTCAATCTATTGAAGTACACAAACTTGTGTTCTGAGGCTGCAAGCTGTGCAGTATGCAGTGCATGTAACGTGCATTGCTCACTGATCGTCGAAGCTATCGCAGATAGTTGAGGACCAATAAATGCGTCTAATGATCTGAACATCTCGAACTGTAGTTCCACATTCACTGTAAAGGAAAGGCTTTTTATTTGTATCACAATAGCAAAACGAGAAGAGAGTCGAAAATCGAACAGTGTGTTTTTTCGTGGCGCTGAGATGCGCTCTTTTGGATTCTCAATGCTCGGTTCTACACCGACAGTAGAAAATCCAGTGCCACGATATGCTTATCTCCATCTGAACGTTTACTGACAGTCGTCCTAGCTTTTGACCGCGGCTGCGCCCACGGTATCGTACCACCAGGATAAAAATAATCATATGTCCTAACCCAAAACATGGTCTACCCGTGTGCCAGATTTCATCGAAATGCGTTCAGCCATCAAGGCGTGAAAAGGTAACAGATAGATAGGCAGAGTTCGTTTCACATTTGTAATATTAATAATGTGGAAGTAGGTATGGGTTAAAACATTATCATCACTTAGGTTTTTAATACAATTGGGTTGGTGGAACACATAAAGCAAGAAATCAGCGCACTGGCTGCCGCGCAGGCGTCTCTATGCTCTAAGGTGAAGTAGCCTAGTGTGAAAGCTACAGGGTAGCCCGTGAAATTCAAATTATCTGAAACTTCTTCATGTAAATGTCATTCAATCGAAGTAAATGAACGAATAGGGTTGTATTCGTGTAAAGTCATATTTGGTACGATCGCGAATCATTAAATTCAGAGGCGGCCTTAGGGGGTGGCGAACAGGGCAATCGCCCGGGGCCTCACTCTTGCAGGGGCCTCGCGCAACAATCCAAGCAAAAATTAAAAAATAAATGTTTTTTTGAACTATATTTTTTTTAAATTTAAAACTTTTGATTTTGTAGCTATTTATTAAGGTTATAAAATAACAGTAAATTAAAATAAAGTTAGTTAACTAATTCATTAATTCAAAACATAATTGAAAAATTCATTATGTAGTATTTGAATATCGCGCCTCGAAACACTTAGAGATCGGTTTTTTAATCGCATAGCACTCGGGTCCACAGAGTACATTTTTATATAGGGTATGCTCGGGTCAGCTGGGGAGTCCGTCGGGACGTAATATTCTGCTCCTTTATCGCTCGGAGAATCCCCGTGTTTCATTTCGTTCATCGACTCTTGTCACCTTGGAATTATTTTGCTTGCAGTATGAGTTACAAAAGCCCAAAAATGATATTGACAACAGTTTAAAGAAGTCAGAAGACGACGTAGAAAAAGGCATTTTGATTATGAAGGGGAAGATGAAGCTCATGAATTGAATGTGAAATAGATTATCAAAATAAACTATTTTTATGTCATTGTCGACTATGTGCGCGCAAGCTGCCATCCTAGGTTTGAAGCACTTAAACATCATGAGAGCATATTTGGTTTCATGTATGATATAACAAGATTAAAGAAAATTAATGATAGGTAGTTAACTAGTGAACTTTTCAAGCATTGCAGTGACTTGCAAATATCTATGACAGTAGGAGAAACGTGATATTGATGGTCAAAAATTGTAGGAAGAACTGAATATTATGTTCTTCCGTGTGTATGAAGGCAATGACGACATTATCTCGGTGTTGAAATACATAATAGAAAAAAAAATACTGAAGTTTATCCCCTGTCGAAATAATCTTGCGAATTATTGCCACCACATTGCCACACACTGTTACAGTTGCGTCTGCTGAAAGGAGTTTTTCGAGGCATAATTATTACTAAAACATTTTTGGGGAATTCGATGACACAAGATCGGCTTTCAACAGTTGCTATTCTTTCAATCGAAAATGAAGTAGCTCATTAGATTATTCTGCTTTAATCAAAGATAGTCTTAGGAAAAGCGGCAATCATCAATTTTAAAATTTATCATCTCTGTATTTGTCTTAAATTTTATTTATTTGAATAACTTTAGCATTTCTCGTCAACCATGACAAATACCTAAGCCAAACAAGCAGAACTACTTTCGCATCACATACTTTTCACGAAAGACAAAGGGCCTCGCAAAGACCTGCCGCCCGGAGCCTCGCAATGGGTAAGGCCGCCGCTGTCATTAATAATCAACATACAACCTTGTATTGACCTGCAAATTGCAAAATACGTAGAAAAATTTGAATTTGGCGGGCTACCCCGGAACTTACCTTAACACTAACTTACCATCAACAGTGAAACAGACAGTGGCGCTCATTGTTCTATAAACCACTAAATAATACTGTTTAGATTCCAAATCGTCCTCTCTCATGAGGTATACTTTCACTAATTTCTGTAAGTCCTCCTGGTTATGTATGCCGTCAGGGGGATGGATAAAGCGACCGTGTCTCTGGGCGGCTGCCACAGCACCACCTTGGATCTCCTTTTCTACTTGTTTAGGAAGCAGGGACTGTACCAAATATTGGTATAATGTTAGCATGTCATGAGTAGAGAGGCCATTCCTGTGGACGAAAATACCTTGTGTTTATAATAATGAGTCATATCATTTTGAAATTGGCTTCAAACACATATTATTTTAAAATTATTGGTCACTTGTGTTTTGCTACTTTTTTGTGCCATGGACCCTTAAACTTCTTCAAAATCATTATTATGTAACAACTAGCTTCTACCCGCGACTGCGACCGCGTCAAATTTTTGCTCCCCTGACCCTTCCCGACCCATCGAATTGCCTGCTTTCAGTCTATTTTTCGTTGCTGCTCCGCTTCTATTGATCGTAGTGTGATGTTATATAGCCTTTCTCAATAAATAGGCTACCCAACATAAAAATATTTTTTCAATTCGGACCAGTAGTTCCTGAGATTACTGCCTTCAACCAAACAAACTCTTCAGCTTTATAATAGTAGTATAGATTCACTAGAACAATAATCTAAGTTGTTTTTTTTTAAAGTCGCTTATTAGCATAACAGTCATACTATTTATTGCTTATCTATCAGCTAAGTTAACGTTAATTACTATAACAATAAAAAAACCCAGGCAATTCATTAATTTGTAGAAAAATTTAAAATGAAGTAGCAAAGAACATCGATTATTATAACACAAAATGTCTTTGGAACTACTTGTTTTTTTTTTCTTAGTGATCATTACTTCTATCACAGCCCATTTCAAGGTTACCCATTAACTATCGAACACTCTTTATAATATTACATCGTCTATTAGAAACTTACCATATAAGTTGTTCATTGTAGATAAAAGAAATACACTTGAAGTATGGGTAGTTGACTTCTAATAAGTCAATGAAGCATAGGACTTTGAAGAACGAATTTTTATCCAGTGGCAAATAGTTGATGCCTTGTATAACATCCGTTATATCATTTGAGAGACTCCTTGAAGATATGTACTGAAAAGTGTGTGTGTAATAATATAAATAAGATTATCAGCTCAGGTGTGTCCATTTGTTTCCAGAGTTAATACATGCAGAAATATAAATAAAAATCTTACTGGGGTGAAGAACTGGTCACATATTGTGTATATTTCTTCTATAGGGAAGTTTTTGAATGGTCCTCTGAACATTCTGAACATGTTGTATGCTGACTTTACTAAATCATACATCACAGATGGGTTTACCTGGAAGTACAGATTTTTTTCATACAACAGCAATAATACCAAATTAGCATTGAATACTGTGAAAGTGGCTTAGTAGTTATTAAGTTATTATAGCTAATAGTGAATATGGATTTATTTAGTATTAGCTTCTACCAGCAGTTTAGCTCGCGTATTATAGATATAAAAGTAAAATCCGTTGTGTAGTTGAAAAGAATAAGGGTACAAACATGAAATGCAACTTTCTTTTATACTATGTAAAGAATAACAGTGGAGTCCAACCAAATTCCCTGAATAAACAGGCATTGTGATTTTTCGTTTTTAGTTTCTGGATACAACAAAGTAAGTGAACAAATAAATGTAAATAACAGATATTCCAGGTACTTACAACATCTGCAGCTCCTCGACTTTCTCCAATAGCTGACAATGCTTTTGTGGTGTAAGGTATTCTGACAACCTGAAATATCAAGGATACATTGAATGTCAATAGTCTCATATAATCTGAGAATGAAAACTATAATTAGCAGAGTTTTAGCATCACAATCAATAAGTCTCTAATGTCCCCACTAGTGGGACACGGCCCTCTTCTCTACAGGAGGAAGGTGGTTGGCACAGCAGGTTGGTGGTTACATGTCTATGATTTTTTTATTGTTCATCATGCTGGTTTCTTCATGACGTTTTTAGAGTAGTGGTGATGAAATAAAATACACAAAGTGACTCCTTGGAATCTGACCCACAACCTACAACTCGTAATTCAGGGCCAATAACACTGGGTCATCTCTGCTCAAGTTTTAGGATATTTTTATCTATTTAGTAAGAAGTAGTGTTGGATGCATCATTATGACATCAATTTATTAATAAGAGTACCTACTCTGTGCTATGTTAACCTTAACCAGGCGCGGTCCGAGAGGGGGGGTTCTAGGGGTCATGACCCCCCTCCCAAAGATAGTCATGCTGTCGAAACCCCGAACGATTTGCCTGTCTTACTATCTTAAAATTGTTCTCACTTGAGCCACGGAGACTCCGATGGACATTTGCAAAAAGATTATAACCCGGGACATCATTCTGATCAGCAGCGCTTGCGACTACTAGACCAAAGAGGATTTACCTTCCTAAAAATATTCTTCAGTACTCATGGTGACCCCCCCCAAAATGTTAGGCTGCGACCGCGCCTGACCTTAACATAGTACTTTATCCTCTTTATTAAAATGTTTTTCAATCTTACTAGATTTTGTATATAAATGAACTCAAGGCTAATTATTAAAGTCATATTACCAATACCATCCAATATCCTTTTTCTGGTTGATAGAAAATATATCTTTTTGTCTGTGTTTGTAAAGCTTCACATGGCTCTGATGAGAATGTTCTGGAAGAGAAGGAAGAAAGTGGTTTATCATTAAAATAGAGATTCAAAATAAGATAAATACACAATGGTGAAACATTCATTTAGTAGGAAATATGGGTTTATATTTTTATAGGGAACATAATGTAAGTAGATTATCATTCTCGTAATAAGGGCACTTATTTCAGTTTATTTGGGGATGGTGCAACATGTCTTTTTCTTCTGCACTTCTTTATTAGTTTTCGTCGCTGTAGTCACTCTTTTTCTATCCATATCATCATCGACACAATCCAACCATCATTTCTTTGGTCTCCCTCTACTCGGATTTACAATAAATATGAACATAAAATATTTGCAGTCAAACTTACGACATGAATTTGACCACAGCTTCACATAAACCAACTTGCATTTTTTGGGCATCAGCACTTGTTTGACTAGGGTGATAAAATAATATCCTCTGTAGTTCCTGGAAATGTAAAAACAAAGACATTTAATCATAATACGAGGCAGACATCAAAGTATTAAGATGACAACAGGTGAGCTGAAGATTATATCTTTCTTTGACTTGATTTTAAGAGTAAATATAACGAGTAATAATAAGATAACTGGTCAGTGGGTCGTCTTAATTCTTAGCAGGATATTCAATTAGGGTCTCCAGCTAAACATGAACTACGACTTCAATCAAAAATAAAGTTTTTACACTTTTACTTTAGTTGTTTGTAAGTGTCGGAAGATTTCTTTTAAAAGGTAACGAAGGCGAAACGGCAACATTAAGACAGTTTTAAATGTATAATCAGTAATAAGCATTATCTAAAAAAGCCAAATAAGTAGTTTCCAATGTTTTAGTGATAAACATAACAAGGGGAGTAGGGAATGATGTAATACAATACTTACATCGCCTTCCCTAGGGCCAAAACTAGAGTTAAAGATAAAGAAAGAACTAATTTTAGCTTTTGCATCAATCATTGTATAGAATGTAGATGTCTTTAAAGGATTTATCATTTAATTTTGTAACAAACAAAACAAGTAATGAATCCAAAAAAACATTGATTAGCGAAGTCAAATCTGTCAATGTCATTGTCAAATAGCAGACAGCCACAGCCACAGATTACACTAACAACGGCAGAGTTGCGTTTCAATTATCATAAAAATTGAAAGTACCTAATTTAAATAACTTTTTGTATATAGCGCAATTTACATTTGCAGCTCCATACCCATTTCCTATTAATTTGTATATTAGATTACAAAAAAGATTTAAATGTGATCTGATTTATAAATAATTTACGTATGAATATGAGACTGTAACTTTTCTATAAAAAAATCTAGGATAGCTGCGTTACCATAGTAGCGATAGATTGTTATTATTTTAGTAATTGTTTTCATTTTGAAGCACTTGTACCGAAGTTTATTGTAACGAATTACGTTATCACTTGATTTTTTGCTTTGATTTTTAATCATGTCGATTCGAAATCCAGCGCTGCCTCTTTTGCCTGGCTATAGTACAAATCCAATGGTGAGTAAGTAAATAGGTTGTAAGTACCGTATCAAGTAAATAATTTAATGTCTTTGACCGTCTTTCTTCGCACTGACTGTATCATACAAATGCCAGAACAAAGTATGGACATTAAAATATTGACACCACAAACTCTCTTCAGTGGAATATTATTTAAATAATTAAAAGCTTAGGAGAGAACGTAGGTACTTACAAAATCCTGAGACGTTACAAAATAGTATTAAGGTCGTTGTCTGACACTCTGTATTACATTCTGCATTGGTTTGGTTTACCTACTGGCGAAAGCGCAGTTTCTATTTGAAAAACCGTAAATTGGATTCTAGTTGGTTTAAAGTGTTATTTTTACAATATGCGGCAGATAAGTATATACAGTGGAATCTCTATAACTCGAACCACGTTAAGTCGAAATCCTCAGCAAGTCGAAAAAAAATGCCATTCCCTTCCGCAGAATCCCTAAATACGCGGTATCTCGAATTATTTAGAGATTGTAACTCGAACAAAATGTTATTTCCCTACGAAGTATTGATAATACGTATTTATACTCTATAACTCGAATTTCAAAAAGGAGACTCCGTAAGTCGAATCAAAAATATAGTTAGAAATCACGCCTTCGATGAGATTCCACTGTACTTCAATATTATTTCAGGACAAAAACGTCCACTGCTGGACATAGGGCTCCCCTATGCACTGCCACTTAGACCGGTATTCTGCTTCTCGCATCTGTCTACTTGTAACAGTATTAAAAACACACTGCGCCTGACTCTTTAGATTAATCTGTTTTGAAGAAAAAAAACAGATAAGTAGATAAAATTTATGTAAGACTGAAAAAGAGTGGGGTGCTTGATATAAATTAAAATACACCTCAAAAAGCACTGCACGCTTTTATTCCATTATTTTCTAGTTTGGTTTTTATGAAAGCCTGCTTTTTAGTCTTTAAACTATTATTTATGTTCTATTTTTTAGTTCGGTTAGCTACAAAATCGGGTTTTTCGGTTTTTTTGCTCTCCTAGTGATCCTAGCCATAATAAATGATTGTGTTGTCATCGGTCCTTGATACGTGTGCAATCTTTCAAATTAATACGAAATTTTGAAGGGGGTGAAAACTACGTACAAAGATTCCGTTACATATAGCTACAAAATAAAATGGCACTTGCATGTTCAAATTGTAGATCAAGAAATCAGCACTGCTCCCGTAACTGTAATTACAGTAAGTAAAAACAAAAATAATTGGGAAATCGCACTTTTTTTTCTTCATTTTTAAAGTGGTGTATTATAGCAGATAACTCAGATATCTAAACGGACAACAAAAGGTAAATTTGCGATTAAAAATAAAATATTCCATGTAGGACTTGATTTAAGAATCACAGTACTGTGAAAAGTCATAACACTAGAAACTCGACTTACTGTAATTATAACAATGGCGGCAGAGCAGCTGTTGCATGGGGTAGAGAAATTTGGATTAAGACGTCCAACCTCATGTATCTAATCAATCTGTCTTGGATGTCCTTACCTATGATATTATTTTTCTATTTTAGATAGGGAAGAAGAACTTTGGAATTCGGCCTATATTCACGACAGTAGATAAAGTCAACATGTTGGTTGATAAAGCGGAGGAAGGAAGCAGGGTGCCTTCGTTGTATTGTCGGAAACAAGCGCCAGATCTACCGACCTGGATCATGTATGATAAGAACGTAAGATATAATTAAAGTTTTGCTTTCACAAAGGTATCTAGCAATAATTTAGGTAACCGAACCCCTGTAAAAGTTTGGCGTAAATTGGAATTAGGAATTTAATGTCGGTTCGGTCGCGAGATCACCATAGTTCGTTGCAATGACAGACTTAAAAGGAATTAGACTAGCGCGAGTGGGGACAGGCACAACGGAAGAGAGACCTATACTCAATAGGAAGCAAAGCAGTGCAATTGGTAAACACGGGTTGTAAAAGATGACAGGGTATTTAGCTATAGCGCCTTTATCTACTGTCACTGATGAGGCTCTATGTCACGATTTGGAGGTGTAAGTAGGTACCTAGCGGTTCACAACCGCAAATTGTTATGATCGTACCCATTATTTCTTGATAATAGAAACCTTATATGAGAGCACATTGACTGCAGGAAGAAGTTAACTTTTGGGGAGGTCAGCAATCATCGAATTGTCGATATCCTCAAAAGTTAACTACTCACACATTAAAATGTATCCTATTCCTATCCCTTAACATTGTATTTAAGTAAGTTTTGTATGATTATGATTAGATTCTACGCTTCCAAGCTTTTTTCCAACAAACGTTGCACGAATTCCGTTCTGGCTCTAACATATTACGGAAAGTTGATATCTTTTTCTACCTTGAAGATGGCACTATCAAGGTTATGGAGCCTAAGACAGTAAACAGTGGATTGTCACAAGGTAACTATTTTTCTTGAAACTTACTTTAAACAATAACGTGTAGGAGACATTAAATTATAACCTCAGTAGGTATTGCGTTTCCCGGATTATTCTGCCCGCTATGGTACATATAATAAATCGATAAGTGGGTCTTTTTAGGGTTCCGTTGCCAAATGGCAAAAAAACGGAAACCTTATAGATTCGTCATGTCTGTCTGTCTGTCTGTCCGTGTACCTATGTCACAGCCACTTTTTTTCCGAAACTATAACTATGCTGTTGAAACTTGGTAAGTAGATGTATTCTGTAAACCGCATTAAGATTTTCACACAAAAATAGAAAAAAAAAACAATAATATTTGGGGTTCCCCATACATAGAACTAAAACTCAAAAAAAAATTCTCATCAAACCCATACGTGTGGGGTATCTATGGATAAGTTAAAATGATATTGAGGTTTCTAATATCATTTTTTTCTAAACTGAATAGTTTGCGCGAGAGACACTTCCAGTGGTAAAATGTGTGGGGGCCCCGTAACTTCTAAAATAAGGGAATGATAAAACTAAAAAAAATATATGGTATACATTACCATGTAAACTTCCACCGAAAATTGGTTTGAACGAGATCTAGTAAGTAGTTTTTTTTTTAATACGTCACAAATCGTAAACCACAATTTACCTTTCATTCAGTCAACTCAAATATAAAAAAAAAACATTTAATTTCATAAACATAAACCTTATGCATAAACCGTGAATACCTGCAGGTTTGTACGGAACCCTCGGTGCGCGAGTCCGACTCGTACTTGGCCGGTTTTTTTTCCTTGTAATTTGTCCCACTACCGATGGGACAATTCGGTGGCGCAGAGTGGAGTAATCCAATGTACCACATACATACCCACCATACTTACGTCTACACCAAATATTGACCCTAGGAAAAGAATTTGTAATTAATGATTTAATCATAACAATAAATCTCTGTCCTTTGTTCAGGAACACTGATCAGTCGTCAAAGAATTCGGCTCCCGCATAGCTATGATTTGTATTTCGATGTTCTGGATCTTAATATTGGGCGGGAAGTTACATTCTTTGGCAAAAACTTTAAGGTAAAGTTTTTTCTCTACAATTTACACTTTCAGTGCCCAGTTGAAAAAAGACTTATTCAAAAGTACACACTATTCACACCTAGCTTATTTTTGTGATTTGCACCCGGTAGGCGGGTGCTGGGCATGCTCGCAAGACACATAACTAATTATATGTAGGACTCGGAGGCGAGTTGTGGGCAAGCGAAGAAATTATCGTTCGACCCGGGAGCTGGGTGCTGGGCAGTAAAAGTGTGTTTTGTTTTCATGAAAATATGAATATCTTTTCTAAAGATAATAAATATGGCTTTGTCTGCAGATTGTCAATTGTGACAACTTTACGAGAGTGTTTCTAAATCGCCTGGGTATCAATGTGCCGGATCCTATACCATATCCTGATGCTATTGAGGTAAGTAGTCGCAAGTCCTTACGTACTCATGTCTAATGATTTAATTAAACATGACATGTATCTACAGCGTGTTTCAGATATACCTACGTTTTTTTTGCAATTTTGCAGGCCACAGTCAGGTTGTATGTTGATTAAAATGTGATTCACGTCCGTACATACGTCATGCATACATATTAATCATCAATACAACCCTCTAAGTTCATTTAATCCCACTGAATGACTATTTCTTGAAAAAGTGATTCTAGTCAGGTGCAGTCACAACGCAAGTTGTAAAAAAACGTAAGAAAAATTAAATTTCGAGGGCTACCTTGGCACTTCCCTCTTATAGGTATGATAGAGACTATCAAACTTCCTCCATAGGACCAACATCATAAGGGATCGAGTGGGGATTGAAGTTTTGAACGAGATAGGGGATTATTTTAGCGATTACGATGTTGATCCCTAGAGAAAGTGGCGCAGTTTGTTGGTCGTGGTAGCTCGCTGTTAACCCACACCATACACCCACACCATACATTTCCGATGCACGCTGTCTTACAATAAATACGTCATGTTGTATTGCTGTTTTAGAGAACTCTGGATCACAGAAAGCCTCCGAAACGTAGACCATTCAAACAATTTTTGGAATTTGACAGACAAGTTTTAAGGTAGGTAATGATTTTTGTATTCTACATTCCTATGTGTAATTTTGGGAGTTGAGTAAATAACGGAAGTTTCCGAAGGGTTTTACAAGTCGTTTGATAATTTATAGACGGCTCTATTGACTCTAATCAAAAGAGCAAATCCAACCGTGACGCGTACATACTCTACCTACTAATACCATTCGGTACTAGTTAGACTAAAAGCTTTAGTTATTCGTGTTCTAGATTTATTTAATTCAGAGGTGTAATTGCGTAACACACAGTCAGTAGAAATGGCGTTCAAGAACATTCAGTGCGTTATTTAAGCTGTTGAGCAGACACATTTTTCGAACATAATATGGGTTAGCAATATCCATCAAAATGATTTAGATTCTGATTATAGTGTGTTACGCAGGTTAGACGATTGTCCTGTATCTATTCTAACATTTACCCCAATTTACCTATGTTCCATTATTTTAAAGTTACTTTAATCTCTGTCTGTTTTAGGTTTTATGGTTACTGGGATGATCGTGATACAGAATTTGGTACATTGCATCACTTGGAAATCCACTATTTTTTGGCAGACGATACTATTGAGATCAAAGAAAAGTTAGGTTCTAACTCTGGCACGGAAGCCGGACCGATGTTTTTAAAGAGAATGCGTCTGCCTCGCGTAAGTCACATAGGTTTTCGGGAAAGCTTCGGAATCTTAGTAGCTTATAAATGAGCGATCCATTTCTGCGAGTTTGACTG
Organism: Aporophyla nigra; assembly: GCA_947507805.1. Classification (NCBI taxonomy): domain Eukaryota; kingdom Metazoa; phylum Arthropoda; class Insecta; order Lepidoptera; family Noctuidae; genus Aporophyla; species Aporophyla nigra. The sequence goes on from OX382305.1 coordinate 9,589,920, forward strand.
CCGTAAAGGTCACATATCAATTTTTTTCAAAGCATACTTTACAATTGTACATGTCTGCAGACTTACGATATTTTCTATTTGTGTCAAAATAACGCTAGGAAACTCTCAAAAAGGATTTAATTAATTTAGTTTGTGTATGTACTTGAGGTGCTTATTCTCTAGTCTATTTTGTCGACGTTCTAGAAACAACCAGCCAAGATAGAAATGACTGGCGGACCGCCGATACCGTCATATAGTCCGGCAGATCTGAGTATTGGAGCCATACTCAATGTGTTCGGACGTAACGTGGTCCTCACTGATTGTGATCCCTATACTAAGGAGTATTACCGTGTCACGTATGGATTTGGTAAGTCTGATATCTATATTTTAATATGTGAAGCGAAAATTACTTACGCGTACAAAGTTTTTATGGAGAAGGAGTGCAGAAAGGTAATATATGTAGAGTAAAGAAAAATGGTCGAATTTTGTCCACTAGTGACCACTAGTTATTATTATTAATACAAACCTTTAATGTCCCACTGTAGGGCAAAGGCTTCCCTTATCTCCTTCCACTTCATTCTGTCTATGGCTACTAAGGTTCCCAGAGGTCCTTATCGAAGGAGTCAAGCGGGGTAATTGCGTAACACACTAACAGTAGGAATGGCCTTCATTTTGACAGCTCAACAACATTCATTGCGTTATTAACGTTGTTGAGCGTAATATAAATTTGAATGTAGGAAGCAATGGAATAGCTGCAGATTCAGATAAATGACGTAATTAGAGTGCAGTTTCATATGGGAAATCTATATTTTGAAAAATGTTTCTTTTTTCAATTTTTTGTATTTTATTGTAGGTATTTACAATAAACCATATTCTAACTATCTACAATTTCCAACAAGAATTCCAATCATCTTTGACAGAAATTACTAAACATTATTTCACTCTGTTCGTTGCGAGCATGAACGGCATAGCAAATAGGCTATGCTAAATCTTCGTTACATAATTGGTCATTTTAATTAAACGAAAGTATATTTTTAGATACGTTCACCACATTGGCAGCACCCCGTGACGAAAGTAAGGAATGTATCAGTGTTCGGATGTCAGACCGTGAGCTGCCGCCATGGAATGGATACGGTAGCTATGATGACTCGGCTGAAAACTGTCGCACTGTGGAACCTAAAGCACCGCACAGAGACTTTATCAAATTCCTGAATAAGGACAGGTAATACGTACAAATAAATTTATTTCATTTCATTTCATTACAAGTTGGTTGACGTCACCTTAAAGTGCGAATAGGTACGTTGGACGAATGCGGCAGCGTGGATGCTAAGGTTCCATTTCATCAAAATATGTATAAATCTTCTGTACGTGTGTATGTCACTGAACTCCTCCTAAGCGTCTGGACCGATTGTCATGACTTTTTTTGTCTGTGTTTGTTTCGATCCCTGGATGGTTCAGATGGACAATAAGACACGGTAAATGGCGCTGTTTGGGCAGCACAACGGCTGTCAGGTTCGCAATTAGCTATATAATAATCTGATTAGTAACATTATACGACTTTCCGCAGAGTTGGGTTTGATTCGCACGTGCTGCGTTTTGCAGCTCGACTGATTACTGACAACCCCAACGATACCCGGCGCTATTTCATCGTCAAATATTTCCTATGTGATGATACTATTGGCGTTTTTGAACTCGGCGAGCGTAATTCGGGCTATCTGGTAAGATATAATTTATGGTACTTAATTATTGGGCGTGGTTGGGCGTAAGAGTAAGTGGGTGCCTGGCGGATTCTACGAGCACATACGCGGCTTCTACGAACGTTCAATGAAACTCCACAAGGTTGTGTACGTGGCTTCAAGTGGCGAGGGCTAGAATGAAGGCCAGGGTAAACCTTGCGAAAATAAAACACTCACCACTTTATGCCAGCATAAGATTTCTTTAAAAGATAAAGCTCCACTTTCTACTATACCGAGTTGTTTTCAATGAATTTGGTACGGAAGATATGGTTTTCTTTGCGCGCAGGAGTTTTTACAGTAAACTTACAAACACATAAACAAATATTGTACGTTGAAATAATGAATGGAGGATCGCTGGGAGGTGAGATTTCTTACAGGTAAGCTGATGGGATTTGACTTGTGTGGACCCGTCGCCACTGGTGGCTACTTACTTCTAACCTACGCGCTTATTACGATCACGAACAAGCGGCGTTGTTGTGCGGCTGTTACGTGTCTGCTACGCGTCTGCTACGCGTCTACTACGCGGCTGTTACGCGGCTGCTACGAGGCACCTGTGCGACGGCTACGCGGCCGCACCTATACTGGATTAACGCTTAGTGTTTGAACAATTTGATGTGGACAGCCATCGTTTTATTTAGCAAATTAAATAGTTACTCATGGTTCGATTTCAGCGTTGGTATTAGTTTATTACTAATTTTTAATTACTTAGTTTTGAACCTTCTTCAACAGGGTGGCACATTCTTCAGGCGTGAAAAAATGTATCTACCAGACGTGAATTTCTTTGTGCCTAAAGAGCCCCCAACTTACACCGATAAAGACATGTGGATTGGTAATGAGCTGGTCGTCAACAAGCATCGATTCCGACTCATCGGCGCTGATGAATATGCTCTGCGGTACATGGAGCTGAACGCTGAACAGGTGAGCATCACAAAAACCAACTTACCCAAATTTATAATGTCCTATATTGTTTCCACAGCATTTTTGCTAGTAAATTCGTTTTCGATTTTAGGAAGAAGTAGTTTTAGGGTTCCGTTGCCAAATGGCAAAAAACGGCACACTTATAGATTCGTCATGTCTGTCTGTCAGTGACATACACGGACAGACAGACATGACGAATCTATAATTATTTTTTTTCTTTTTTTGGACATCTCGTAGTTAATCTGAAAAAGATTCTGACTACTTAAACGGATTTTTGCCCGGCGATTTCTAAAAAGTAAACTTTTTAGACCTCCAGCCGGGCCATAGTAAAATTGAATCTATAATGACGAATCTGTTCCGTTTTTTGTCATTTGGCAACGGAACCCTAAAAACCATTTAATTTCATAAACATAAACCTTATGCATAAACCGTGAATACCTACAGGTTTGTACGGAACCCTCGGTGCGTGAGTCTGGCTTGCACTTGGCCGGTTTTTTTTTTCATTAAGATCATAAAATAATCTTTTATATACTTTGACCAACGGAGTAATTTCGTAACACACTAACAGTAGGAATTAGTTTCATTATGAAGGCTACCAGTATTCATTGCGTTGTTGAGCAGAAACATTTTTCAAACATATTATTATGAAGCACTGGATTAGTAATATCTTTCAAAATTATTCAAATTCTAATGGATAGTGTATTACGCAATTAGTGTGCTATACAAACCGAGAGAATGTCAAAATTCTAATGTTTGTAAATGCTATTAGACTTCTGTGCTCATTTACCTATAAATCCATAATCTTAACCAGGACCTACCTTACCTAAGAACCATAATACAGGTAATCAGATAATGTTAATGCTTATGTCCGTTAGTACCCCATGGCGAACATAGCTTTGATAATGGACAAGATTCGCCGAACATTGGCTTCTCAAGAAAATGGCTATAAGAACTTTGTAGCAAAATATATGGAAGCTGTTGTGCCGGACAAGAAGGATCTTATGTCTGTTAGATGTTTCAAGTAAGTTCAGCTTCTTACTTTAGTATAGCCTGAGGGCCTAGCCAAATGGCCATCGCTACCAAACGATAAACGTTAACGCTCAGTAGTCGTTAATAGATTTTCAACTTTAAACCCTAGGTCATAAAGTTGAAAATCTATTACAGATTGCGGAGCGTTAACCACCGGTACGAGCGAAAATGCTCTGTAATCTTTAATAGATTTCCAACTTTATACTGTAGAACATAAACTCGAAAATGTATTGAAGACTACTGAGCGTTAACGTTTATCGTTTGGTAGCGATGGCCATTTGGCTAGGCCCTCTGTTGTATTTAAATGTAAATCCATGTGTTTATGTAGGTTTAAAGGGGAGGGATTTTTTTTGTGGTTGCGAAATCATTAAATGACGTCTCCCGCTCTAGGGTAGAGCGGAAGGGTGTGTCAGACTTTTACTGACTAAAACCCACCCGTGTTCCTTCAGTTGCCCATATGCTAGGGCCAAGGTATCTCTTTCGAACAAATCTTGCGACCCTGAACGGGTTAGGCTTAACTTTCTCTATGGAATGCCTCTCGACGCTCTGGTATTGCAAGTGTTCATAAGCATTGGTATTTAATAATCACGATATCATCATCTGCCTAGCCTTTTCCCAACTATGTTGGGGTCGGCTTCCAGTCTAACCGGATACAGCTGAATACCAGTATTTTACATGGAGCGACTGCCTATCTGACCTCCACAACCCAGTTACTGGGTAATACGATACCCCTTGGTAAGACTAGTTGTCAGACTTTCGGGCTTCTGACGACCCGTAACGACCGTCTAAGATCTACGAAAGACAGCCGGGACCAACAGCTTAACGTGCTTTCCATGATACGCTGACCCACGTATTGCAAAAAAACGTAAGTAAATTGTGAATTTTGCGCGCTTTTTAATACCTCTCCCTTAACACTATTGGATGAAATCTTGCTCACAGATAGACCCTGTCCTGAATTAGGACACAGACTTCGTTACCCGAGTACTTGACATTGAATTGTGTCTGAAAATACGCTTATTGAATTGTAATGATAACTTATCTTTAATGAATAATGATGAAATGTAATTTTGATGAATATTATCACAGCTTATGCACCATCTCACCAATTTGTACGCCACGATATGCGGCTGAACATGTAGGAACTTTTTTGTATCTACTTATATTATCTTGCATGCAATGTATGTACTCCTTGTTTAAACAAATAAAATTTACTTACTTACTTAAAGTAGGTCTGTTAGGGTGCCTGTGAAACCGTAACACAGCTAGTGGGCTTTACAGTAAACAGATCTATTATTGCAGACAAGCGTTGAAAGAAATAATGTGCGAGAAGATGAGCGAGCATGAGTTTGTGACTCTGATAAGATTCTTTCGAGGTGACCCTGGACAAGAATTGTTTCCACGAAGGGAGATGATCAGGTACAATCGTGATAAGATATAATAATACAAGTTAGTAGCAATAATGATTATGGTAATTAAAATTAATGGGTGAAAAACCAGAGGTTGAATTCCGAAATAAGTTTTTTTTTGGTGCCGAGCCATACCTGGGAACAGCCTGGTTACGGAGTTGTTGACGGACTAAAGCTAACTTATTTTCAGGACTCCAAGTTTTAAATGTTATAACATAACTTTAATAGCAGGCGATTTTTCCACCAAATGCATTTTTGCTCAATTTTTACCTTTGATGTACAAGAAACCGGCTATGTGAAGGACATCATTACATCTTGTGCAATGGTTCATAAATAGGTCCCTTGTCTTCACGGAGCTGACGCGTGGTTTGTGGGACGACCGGGAACGTCTTCATGAGGGTCTGCTGCACGCTGACGCTACTGGCTCGGGCGTACTGTCTGTAGAGCGCATGCGTCAACTACTGCGAGCACACCGTCTGCCGCTCAACACCGATCTCCTGAACTGCATGCTGCAAGTGTGAGTGATGTACTGAATGGTAGTGATAAACTCGAGTTCATACAGTTCCTAAAATTTTACCATATCTATTGCACCCTTTATATTGTGGGACATACAAGACTTCTTCAATAGGAGACTGCGACAGGCTGATTTTCATGAAGCTACAGTCTCAATGCTTTAGAGGGATTTTCGTCTTACATTATTTAGCTAAGCTATTTTATGACTTAGGTAAAGTTTAATCGACTTAATCAAGTCATTTTCAAATTATTACCATTGGTTGCACCTTTTAGTACAGGTCAGCTCAACGTTGCAATGGCTCTATCTTCAAAATGTCCCTCTAGACCAGTGTTTTTCAATCTTTTTGATTTCGCGACCCCTTTACAAGTTGAAAAATTCCGGCGACCCCCTTGTGTCACAGAAAGACAAAGAAATTATTTAATTAAAATACTACGTTAATGATACATTTACTTCAACTTAGGGAACAGTAAAAATTTCATCACAATCGGTTCAGTAATTTTTATGATATGGACATATATGTGTAAGTGTAACGGCCTGGCTTATTGATAAGAGCTACACGTGTAGTGTCAAAGAGAAAACATCTCAAAACCTTGGTCAAATTTTAGTACACGTAAAAAATCTTGCTGCAAATTTATGCATTGTATATGGTTTTAAGAAGTCGGCTGTTTACTTTTAGTAAAAGTACTTTGTTTTTGTAGTGTTAGAACCTTGCCTTTTTCTTTCAGCCGGCGACCCCCCGAGTAAGGCTTCGCGACCCCCCTCGGGGTCGCGACCCACAGATTGAAAAACACTGCTCTAGACCTTGCCATGCATTGTTAGGCTCACATAAAATCCTGGTAATATAATGTTTAGGCTTTAAAAGAGACCACAACCTCTGAGTTTATTTCGGCATTTCTTCTCAGGGATAGGTAATGTAGTCTTCTAGTTTTAAAATATTGACCAAAAAATAATTGACGTGTGAAAATGTCTTAAAAGATCTAAATACGTACGTAAAAAAACATTTAATTGAATTTTCTATTGGTGTGCAGGTTGCAAAAAGACGAGAACTGCAATATCCAGTACGAGGACTTGATGATGTTCCTGGACTTCAAGACTCGGCCGGTGGTCAACCTCACCGAGGCAGACTACGACAAGGTCGTGCGTCATGCACCGCCCCTTAAGGACACTGAGGTAAGGTTTTACCACAGTCTTCTTACAGTTAATCCAGAAAAGGTATGCACTCTGGTAATTCGTGTTCCTGTATTAGCACGAACCTCGCGCCACAGCGGTGAACCTTCACACAGGCAAAGCGTCTAAGTTTTATACAGCCGTGCTTTGTAGTACCTAGTGCACGAATCATTGCGCCTGTATGAAGTTTTCTCTTGTTTCTCTCACTCTAAAAGATTTGCAATTTTTTGAATTACATAGAGTTGTTAATATATAATTTTGTAATCATGGTAATACAAAACAGCCAAGTACCTAGTTTCATGGTTGAAACAACTCTAAATTAGATCTCATCATCACGCGTTCGTTTTACGATTATAGATTCCTGGAGCGCATTCTTTTTTGAGATATCTGTACTTCAGTACTTCTTCTGACAATCGGTGAACGTGACCTTTTCGTCAAACCGTCGCGCGTCGTCCGGCACCTATTCTTTTATACCCTCCTATAAAGGAGTAGGTGTCAGAGCTAATGTCTCAAACTATCATAGTGTAGCTATTTTGGCTGCATATCCTTGATCTTTTAAACAATTCCTTAAGATAGGAGAAAAAACATTGACTAAGAAAAAAAATTAAGTAGTGAGGATTGGGTCAATACTTCTGAACCGTGTCTTATATTGCATTTTTCATTAAAAAAGATCATTGTAGTGACATGCAAGATAAATTGTCACATAGATTCCAATAAGAATTGCATGGGGATATATCCGTGACCTTTCGCCATTCCTTTCTATGTACCTATTATTCTTGCCCACGCAAGAGAGGAAGAAGTTGAGGAAGTAAAGGTGAACATCAACTACAAACTTTTACCATAAATTCAGCACATGTCCACAAACATCTATGCAAACAACCGTCTTATTGTTTTTTACGCTGGAGAGTCTAGTCTCTTCAGCGTAAAAAAATTATGACAGTTTTAAAAGAAAATCTCCGTTCCTATACATTTACCTTTTCCTATACAGATAAACAGATTAATATTATCATCTAGTAAAAGTGTTACAAAGAGGTAACAGAACAGTTTGCGTGTTGGGTCCTTTACACCTGGTATACCTACGTAAAGCTACATATTCTTTAATATTTTATAGTGTAAGCTGTGGGGTGACGCAGAGTTGGATATTCCCGTCGGCTACGTCAACTGGAGCGCCTTCCTTTGTCAACTGAATCTCGAACACCTCGTCAAGGAACAGGCATGATCTCATTTGGATCCCCAATAGTTAATTATAGTCCAATTCGAAGGATTTCTTGATGTCAGAATATCTAGGATAAAAATACTCATATTTTTTCAAATTAACCTATGCCAACAATAATCTTTTTCTTCAACCTTCACGTGATTTACCTCTGTATGATGTTTACATAGGTATATTTTTAAATCTGATTCCTTGCAAATGGTTCCATCAGCTGGTCTGCGGCAATAAACAATGGTTTCATTCATTCGCGGCCCAAAATATAGGTATTTGAAAACAGAGTAACTTAGTAGTTATTATGAAATAGTTATTTAAAAATCAAAATACATAGCCAGGGCTACAAAGAAACCTGCCAAGCTTAGGATGGCTAGAAATATTTAAAAAGCCATTGCAGCATAACGAAGAATCATTAAATTATTCTAAATATATAGATAATTATGTAAGCAGAGATTCATTTACGTAGGTATATCACTTTGACCTATCATAATATATGAATCGGTAAGCAGCAAAAGTCGCTTAACGCTTCAATTTTTTTAAATCTTAATTATTGAACAAAACATTAATAAATCGCAACAGCATTAAAATTCTAAGAAAATTTACAAAATATGCAATTATAAGAAATGCTGATAAGTAGTTGATCAAATAATTTTGTGTAAATTTTGATGATTTGTAAATATGATAGTTGTAATAGACTTCCGTTGCTGACCTTACTACCTTTTCATTATAAGACTTTGAAGATTCGGCCCAATAAATATAAAATTGTTCTTATATTCTTTAGGCAATATGTGAGAACTAGGCAAGTTTCCTTAATCACAGTTAAACTAAAAAAAAAATAGTTTTAGTTGTAATACCTAAGGTAATTAAATATTTCAAGTATATGTATGGTTTTAACATAATTTTTCTATATTATGATGTTTTGTGTGTGTGAATAAATATTGTATTTTGTGATTTCATCTAGTTTTTATTCGTAACCTCAGATCGTTTGATTTTGCCCTTGGAATTTATAATGTTAAAGTTTACGCCAAAACTAAACTATCTTTCAAAAACTATACACCCACACATGCATTGTAATAAATACAATTTTAACAAAATACACTCAGAAATCACTTTCAAGCACAAAACTCACCACTACTACACTAGGAACAGGGATAGTATAGAACTGCCTTGAGTTAGGACTTAAGGAAGAAGAACTATCTAGTTTCAGGGAGTGCAGTTTTATAATAAGTTACCGAAACAAATAACAGTTTCTTCATTAGTGAACATTTTCAAAAATAGATTAATGTTGTATTTGGCTAACCAACAATAAATCACTGCTGTATGTAATCGATAGATTGACCATTAACTTAAGATATTTTGATAAGTTTCTCATATTTAAGTGAACTATGTTTGTTCTTTAGAGAAATAAATGTCTTTAAAAAGAATAAGGGGAAAAATTACCGACTTGGCGACTTGATAAATTTTACTAGCCTTTAATTGACCCACTAGGACAGCCTTTCCCAAAGTGGGCGATAACGCCCCCTTGTGGGCGCTGCAGGCCTAAAGGCGGGGTGGTAAGAGACCAAGAAAAAAAAAGGGGGCGTTGTGTAGAGTCAACTATCGCCGACTTTGGGAAAGGCTGCACTAGTGCAAAAGCCTGTTCTCATACAAAGTAAACATGTTTGGGCTTTGATTACCACGTTTGCTCAAGACAGATTAGCTATTGCAGACTTACATATAACTTTATCATCATCATCATTTTAGCCAAAAGACGTCCTTTGCTGATTATAGGCCTCCCCCAAATCGGGTTTATCATAATCCCCACGCTTGAAAATATGGTGGCTTGGCTATCGCAGTAAATGCTGCTGCCCATTCTGTAGCAAGTCCTTGTATCGCCTTCTACGACATCCACGGGAAAAATGAGATGATACTACTCTAAATGTCCGGCTCCACACGGACATACAACTTGATACTTATAGTGAAATCGTGAGCATTCACGAACTTTCTGTTTGTAACCTACTTTCTTTTATAGAAAATTAGGGAAGGGTAGACATATATTAGTAATGATATTTCACAAATAAATACACAGCGTCCATGTTTCGAATTTGTATAATTATTTTTTCGATCACAATAAATACGATTTAAATCATTCACTCTGTATTCTCACTATAGTTACAATTAAAATACATATCATAGGTACAATACATTCACTGTTGCAAACACATCTTCACAACATTGAACATGTTACGTGATGTAGGTAGTTAGGACTAAAGTGACGTAGAAATAATTGTGATTATTATTCATTACAAATGGCTACACACCACATTCACGCATCCAACTAGAACTGAAAATAAGAAATAAATAACTTAAAAACTAAACGTACAGCTAAATGACTTCGTTCTAGTAATAGAATACCGAATTATTTTAATTGATTCGATGTCATTTGTTTTAATTGATATGTCGCTATTAACCTCTATGTCTGTAATTGTTGTTGATTCTTTTTAATAATTTGAACTCAATGTCATGTCAAACAAGTAGTTTTTGCTTCGTCGTTCCAAGAATTTTTAATTTAATTTTATATTTTATCTTCTTCCTTATAAATGTTTAAGTATTTCACACGTCTCGTATTGTTTCGTTACATGGCACAAAGCATTCACTTGTGTCGATGCAGTCATACATTTAACTCACTCATATCTTACAAGAGGTACACAACATTATCTCCTAGGCATTTAATTTATGACACTGGACGGATTCGTTATACATAATTTAGATACCTAACTATAATTTACATATTTACAGTTTTCTTTTATTTTAAACAGTATTGTCAATTGGCTTTCAAGTTTGTTGGTTTCCTTTAAAAATATGAAACATGAAGTTTTGAATAAGGTATTTAGTTTATTAGCTTTAAAACTTTTCACGTGACGTTTCATATTTTCATAGTAGCCGGCAACCAATGCTTAGGGACAATAAGTACTTTACTTATCTGAATGCATTTGTGGAGTTTTAACATTATTTTATATTTAACACTTTTTTTTAACTCGTGTGTTCGTCGGTTCACCGTATAAGAAGGTCCTTAGAGATCAGTATCTTTAGATGACGTACCGCCAACAACACTTATTATTATTTGCGTGTAATTAAATTATGCTACTATTACACTAATCACCACATGTCCTTCACTCGCTCTGCCGCTGGTATTTGAGGTCGGTACCTAGAAAACAAAAGAGTCATTCGTTAACTATGCACTATGTTCGCTATTCATAGAAATACAGACAGCAAAACTGAATTGATTTCTCTTATTCAACAGTGATTGATGGAAAATCGAATTCATCATTTCATATGAGTTACTGATAAAATGATACCTTTACGGATACGTCAATTTAAAGCGGAGCCGCCAGGGTGGGTAGCTTTCGAAATACAAATATTCTTACTTTTTATGTAATTGGCCAGTCAGTGTCAGGCTGTCATCATCATTCTTCTGCCCTTATCCCAGTTAATTTGGGGTGGGCGCAACATGTCTTTTTCTTCCACACTTCACTATTAGTCGTCATCTCAGTAGTCACCCCCTTTCTATCCCTATCATAATTTACGCAGTCCATCTATCGTTTCTTTGGTCTCCCTCTACTCTTAAAGCCATTGACATTCATGCTCAATACTTTCCTCACGACATTTTCCTCATTCCTCCGTATCACGTGACCATACGGTATGGTCACGTGCTACGGAGGAATGATGACAACCGATTCCCACACAAATTTTCAGTTATTCCATACACCACACATCCCTCTTAACATTCTCATCTCAGCTGCATGCATTTGCTATGTTGATTAAAATATGATTCGCGACCGTAACAAATATGGCAAAAATTTAAAATCATCAATACATTAAATCTCATTGGATGACTTTTTCATGAAATATTAGCATAACATCATACATTATACAATCTGACCGACCAGCAAGTTATAAAAAAAAGTAAGTAAATGATTTTCACGGGCTACCATAGCGCATTCATCTTAGTACAATGTTGCTCTCGATTCACAACGGGTGAATATGCATGTTTGCATCAATACTCACTTTACAAAGTAACAGCAAGCAGCACTTATTTAACATAGCGACAAGACTGAGAAGTACTCGTAATGTACCTATGCGGAGGGATGGAGGGCGGCGACGCCGGGAGAGCCCCCGCGGCCAGTGGCGACATCTTGATACCGGAACTGTTACCGTTTATGCTTGACCCCAGACTTGAAGCCGAGTCCGCTCTGAAACATTGGATATTTGGAAATAAGTAGGTACCTCTGATATGCGAACAATACTTTTTCTTGAATTTTTCTCATACGAAAGGAATAACTACCGATCGTAGAAAGACCATCCTCTATATATCAGTGGTTAGTCCTTTTGTATAAGTCAACGCCTGAACAAGTTCTAGCTCTAGGATACTGAACATCCACAGATGTTATGGTCATTAAACTTATGTGTCTTCGTGTGTCCCTCAAAAGTGTTGAACATGACGATCTCACAATTATATTGAGATCAAGAGTAAGATTCTTCATCATTTCAGCCGTACTCTGCTGGACATAGGCCGGTTCATATTAGGTCTTTACCTATGAAATTGCCGTTCTGCAGTACTGGCCATTTCAAATCAAAATAATTTTTGTTTGTCTGAGAATTCTAATTTCAAATTAATTTTATTTTAAAAACATGGAATTCTTCTTCCAAAAGTAGTCATTTGTTTATTGATTAGTGTAACATTTTCATCGCATTTCAATCTTTTTCGTCATCATGGAAACGTTAAAAATTCGAGTAATTATGGAATATGAGTACCGTCGTGGCAGCAACGCGGCACAAGCGGCACGCAACATCAACGATGTTTACGGAGCTAACACTACAAACCAACGCACCACCTGTTATTGGTTTGCTCGCTTCCGTTCTGGAAATTTCGACCTGAAAAATGAACTTCGCGGTCGTCCGAAGACTTTGGTCGACAATGACGAATTAAAGGCGATTGTGGAAGCTGATGATACACAATCTACGGCTGAATTAGCAGCAGCTTTCGACGTTAGCGTCAAAACAATATTGGTCCATTTGCGTCAAATTGGCAAGGTAAAAAAGCCTGACAAATGGGTGCCCCACGAACTCAATGATCGCCAGCGCGAAGTACGCGTCGAGACGTTCCTTGCACTGCTCAACAGACACACAAATGAAGGAAATTTGAACCGCATTGTTACCTGCGATGAAAAATGGATTCTGTTTGATAACCGCAAGCGCTCAACAAGTTGGTTGGCTTCTGGTTCAGCACCTAAACAATGCCCTAAACGAAAACTTACCCCTAGAAAAGTGATGGTCACTGTTTGGTGTCTAGCGCCGGTGTGATTCATCACAGCTTCTTACCAAACGGGGTGAGCATTACTGCAGATGTGTACTGTGAAGAACTGAACTCAATGATAGAGAAGCTGGCACATCTCCAACCAGCATTAGTCAATCGCTCGTCTCCGCTGCTCCTGCACGACAACGCGCGACCTCATACTGCACAGCAAACGGTCAACAAGTTGCAAGAACTGGGGTTGGAAGCTCTCCATCATCCGCCTTACTCACCAGACCTTGCGCCTACAGACTATTACTTTTTCCAGAATTTGGATAACTTCTTGGCGGGAAAAAAATTCAATACCCGAGAGGCAGTACAAAATGCCTTTGAAGAATTTGTTGCCTCCCGTCCAGCTGATTTTTTTAAGAAAGGCATCAATAAACTGCCACTGCGTTGGCAAAGATGCATTGATTGCATGGGTGATTATTTCGATTAATACAAATAAAAAATACATGAAGAAAATTCGTTTAGTTTTTTTCATACAAAACGGCATTTTCATAGGTAAAGACCTATTATTATGGGGGGTTTGCTAAAATCGCCACGCTTAGCAGGCGGATTGGCGATCGCAGTATGGTGATAAAATACCTACAGAAGGCTGCTGCTCATTTCTAACGACACCCACGGGAAGAAATGGGGTGGTGCTATTTTAAACGTCCGGCACCACAAGGCACAATTCTTGCCATATCATATTGAACAATTAGACTGTTCTCTCATTTACCTGTCAATCTGTCTCCTGAAGAGCGGGTACCTCCACGGTGAGTTAGGTTTTCTCTGCTCATGCTGATAAGCGGGGTTGTCCCGACCCCTCTCGTTCTCGCTAACAACTGTCATTGAGACCTGCCCCTCCTCACGGGTCTTTGATGACAGTCTTCTGCAATGTTCAGAAGCGCTACGAATTAGGGACAGAAAAACTAAGTATTTTTATGCAGGTAGCGGTGTTTCGTCGTCTACCTATCCATCTACGCTTCAGGCTTGGTTAAATAAGAGTGATATGTATAAACAAAGGATAGGAAAGGATGAGGCACTTGATATCTTGTCCAGCATGTCCTGTTGTTTGCACGCCACAGGAGTTGATGGACGCTACCGAAACTGCTAAACTCGTAGCCAAATTCTGGGCTAACTATTATAGGCTACTATTTAGATTGCTATCGACACGCTAAGAAGAAGAAGAGGATACTTGCGTTACACAATTACAATAGGAATGGCTTTTATTTTGAAGGTTAAACAGCATCCATTGCGCTATTTAAGTTGCTGAGAAGACAAGGTTTTGGAATATAATTATAAAGCAATGATTATCAATATCCTTCAAAATGATTCAAATTCCTATATTATATTCCTATACTTTAAAGTTACTGAAACTAAAAATCTTACCTGAAGCTGAGCTTTCCAAGCAGAATTAGCCATTATGACTATTTTAACTGGAGAGTCGATAACTAGTTTTTCTATCACCACTCAATCAACGGATATTCTCCGATCAAATTTTGGGTATTACTTTAAATACCCCAATAGATACATTGAACCTTTAAGTTACAATATATTATTTATTACCGTAACTAACCTGATATAAAACAAGCAAGCATACTATTTCTTTTCAGTTGGATGCCTGTGTCAAATGCGTATCCAACATCTCTGATTCTAAAGCCTGAATTACACGGTGCGATATACCGGATGACATTTTTTACCGTCTCGACCTTCATATGGTGTGTTGTGTAACTAGAATAGAAGGCAGGAAGACCTTCAGATTCATCGTAGGTGACTAAAGGAGCGCGGGACGCGGGTGGACAGGGATGCGTGTGCGGCTCGTGCGCCTGCGAAAGATCAATGAGGCCGCCTATCAGCCGGCTTCAAAGGGTAGGACCGCGCTCCGAAATCAATGCTACATGCCGCGCATTGAGTAGGGTGCGTATGATTTGAGTTTCGATAGATTTAAATTTTTTTTTTTGTTTTTTTTTTTTCAAATTTCTGTTTTTGTTGTTCTAGTATGAAAATGTTACTTTAAATGTGTAGTATTTATTGCTAGATCAACTTAATTACATGTTATTCAAAAATAAAAATAATAAAAATTTCTATGCCAAAAGCTTCTACTCCGTTCACCTATTACCCCCATTTTTTTTCAAGACGCTAAAAAAAGTCACCCAGTATATGTCTGTGGCACATAAAGTGCACAATAAAAGCTGCGTCCTCCAAACTGTGTGTCATGAGGAACAAGGCGTAAAGTTCTTTTTGCTGGTGGGCCACTACCCGACGATTGATGTCTTTGACGACTGACACAGTAAACTCTGCTGGCGAGATGCAGAATTTTGCGTCACGTCATCTCAAGCGTTGATAGCATGTAGCGTTATAGATGCCGCTACAAGACGATGCAAGTCACTTGTTGTTTCAATTTTATTGTATGCCGCAGGCAAGTAACTTGCATAGTGTAACTTTCGCTTTAACTCACCTTAGTATCCTAGAAGGTAATGAAGCTTGTATCTGCGGCCTGGCACGCTGTCTACTGTCAACGATGAGCACGTGTCGGTCGTACGGCGTGTCGTAGTCTACCTCCAGGACTGTTGAGAACCGGTGAGGCCAGACTAGGTCCAGGATTGCGATTACTAAGCCCACTGTCACGCATACACAGCCTGGAATGAATGATAATATCATTAATACAACAGTCTTTCTTTATCTGGGATACAAGCTACAGCATCATTGACGTGGTTCAGCGTTATTGAAGTGGTTTCGCACCACTATCTTTCTTCTTGTGGTTACCGTGAATGATATTTGTTTTTCGGAATGCACTAGATTTCGTGAACTCATTTCGTAATTACGGTAAAAGAATATCTAATTATCTACAAAAAATTAACATCCCAGCTGGCTGGATAAATCAATACGGTAGTTGGTACAGTAATACAGCTTCACAAACCTTACCTGCTATCAAAACAAGCCAGAAGCACCATCCTAGCGAGAAGAACAGCATGGCTCCATCGAGGCGCACGACTAGAGGGGTGTGTGGTAGCGACGCCCAGTAGCCCCCAGCGGCTGCGCACAGCACCACTCCCAGCGTGGCCATGGCATACGCGCCGTATCGCGGCACCACTACCAGTAGCAGGTTCATCAGTAACCACAAAGCTAGCGCCGTCCTGAAACACGATTACAAACTAGTTTTAACCCTGTTTCTTTGCCAGATAATTGGTTTTTGGGTAAAAGGCGAGACTAAATTTCAAGCCTCTTCTCTTCTTCATCATTATCATCACAATTTTGGCGGAAAGATGTCCACTGTTGGACATAGGCCTCCCCCAAGCAGCGCCATTTCGACTGGTTCTGTGCTTCTCGCGTCCAGCGGATTCCGGGCTTCACCAGGTCATCGGTCCACCTTGTGGGAGTCCTTCCAAGTTCTCTTCTTAAGTCATGTTAATTTAGTTCTAGGATCGAGAACAGAAAATATGTACAACGCGTCGTCTAAATTCCCAGAAGGATTCGGCAGAAGTGTATATAGTGCACCCAAATTTCTCTCGTTATTGAACAAACCCCAGGAAGTAATCAAATAGTGTCCGTACCATAACAGCGTAGATGTGGTGTATCCCGCGGCGCGGTACTTCGCCCCCCAGTCGAAGCCCTCATGCTGCACAGCGAAATGTTCTGCGACTGACAACAGAGGGAAGGGTAGCCCCCGCGCCAGGCCGTCGCGGTAGAACTCCTGGATGGCGCCGGCCTCCTCCCAGCGGAACTGCTCGTTGTAGTCCACGCCTGGGTCGCCCACGCTCGTGTTGCCCCAGGATAGGGCTGGAAACAGGGAATTATACACACAATTTAAAAGTTCTTACAAGAGTGCTTCTGTGTTGCTGAATCTTCTTCTATCAGTATTATTCATATCTTAAGGATTTCGTTGTATTATGGTATGAGTGGAATGTATTTCTGCGTCTATCCTCAGATGGGAGTAGACTCTAGACAGAGATAAGAGGTAAAAGATAAATTAAAACTATGCCCCGCAGTAGAGCGCTTTAGTCAACCTAAATAAATGGCTAATTACAACATTTAGAAGTGAGTGAGAGAAAGAATCCTAGCTATGTTCCTTAAAAAAAAATCAGCCATTACGACCACAAAAGTCTTTAATTTCACTACTAGTAGTACGTTATAAATACGTATCATAGACACTATAATACAATTTTATTTCAATAAAATACATATTTTAAACTATATTTTCTGTTACAAATAGGTACATTAGACATCTATATCCGAATTAGATGAATGCCTGAATTTCGGCTATCATCGTCAAAACCCTCAAATAATGAGCACTTAGAAATAGGGATCAAGTAGATATCTCCTTTAATGCTTTTTCTAAGTTTTGTCTGCCTGTTTCTAAGTAAGTGCCTTTTTTTCTACTATTGTACATCTACACTAATATTATATAAAGAGGAAAAATTTGTATTTTTGTTTGTTTGTAATGGATAAACTCAAAAACTACTAAACCGATTTTAAAAATTCTTTCACCATTAGAAAGCTACATTATCTGCAAGTAACATAAGCTATATAACATCACGCTACAACTAAGAGGAGCGGAGCAGTAATGAATAATGTTGCAAAAATGGGGAAAATCGCACGGGTAGGCGATTCGACGCGACGGAAAGGGTCGGGGGAACACGAAATTTAACGCGGACGAAGTCGCAGGCAGAAGCTAGTCTGTACATAAATAGAAAAAAAAGAGATGACAATTAACATACTAATTAGATACACAGACAAAATACACGTTAGTAGCTCGTGCCTTCTTTGTACGCGAAGAGGTCTTTGGCCCCCAGTTGACAAACATAGGCTGGTATTATTATTAAGTAGCACATTGTATGGTATCATACCTGTGAGCGTGACGTTGACATGTCCAAGCCCGACGTGCACGGCGAGCCAGCAGTCCAGGCGCTCGGCGGAGAACGCGCGGTAGGCGGCGCGAGCCACGCGCGCCCCCGACACGTGCCATGACGAGCCATGCTTACAAACTGGAACCGAGACAACAAAAACATTGGTAAGAACTCCGAGGCTCGATGACAAAAGAACTGATAATAATGATCATGTTATTTTTAGAAGAAAAAGTGCCGTATCTTGATCTTTGACTTCAAACGTCACTATTGATCTATCTATAGAATGCGAAAGAATTTGTTGAGGTTTGTATTACAGTGTGCAGACAATGGAAACTTTCCAGCGATATTATTCAATTCAGTCCAGTCTCAGTAATGGCATTTGTAAACTTTGCATACAACACGGTTTTGACTTGTACCGTTATTGAAATTATCGCAACCGGAATATCAGTACTTGTATTGAATTTATAATGAATCATGTCGGTATGAGTATCAATAAGCGTAATCTGGAACTGTGTCACTAACATTTCATGAGCTTATTCGATACATATGGGTAGCTATGTCCACAAGAGATGAAGACGTGTACGCACGAGGTACGCAGCCAAAGTTGCGTTTGACATACGAAAATCGCGGTCAATGGCAAAAGGCAAGTTGATTTCGCCACTTGAGCGGCCACCCGAAACAATGGCAGATTCATTACGAAAAATTTACAAAATCTTTACCAAACAAATCTTAATTTTAATTCGATTATGTTCAAGACATAAAAATCTTAAGAGCTCTGCCGGATATGATGTTCAGTTTTTATGCGGACGTGTTTTCTGTCTTTGTTAAGGCTTCTTCAGACAGGCACGATGGAACGTTTGTAGAACAATTTCTGTGAAGTTCTCATAGAAATTGTTCCACAAGAGTCGCGTCGCGTCGCGCCTGTTTGTGGGAGCCTTAAAACGGTTTTATTAATCTTTGCCTTGGTATTTTTTTCCTCCTAATCGTATATGTAGGTATCATTAACCTTCTCTCATTGGACTTGTTATGGTAGTCTTCCTGTAAGACTTGATTTTCCTCATTAGAAGTCTATCTTGATTTATCATCAAATCTGCCATAAGTGCCGTATGGCTCACTTAAAATAATATTTACTATACCTTAAAATATTATTTCACTTTGCCAAAGGCATCTAGTTATAAATACGTCAAATCTTCTAAGCATATTTATATGTACAGGAGCGTTAGTTGCTCTGTTGTTGCGGTATATATTCTTAAAGTGGAAGCTTCAGGGTAGCCGCCAAAACAAATTTTCTTATGTATTTTGCAATTTGCAGGTGAGTACAATTATTATAATTATTAGAATCATTAGTATATTCCTCTAAGTTCATTTAAATGCCATTGAAATCTATAACACGAAATATTCATATTTAATCAAAATATTTTGTTTATCAATATACGAGTACAACCTGGCACTGACCTGTAAATTACACGTTAATTAAACGTAAGAAATGAATTGATTTGAATGCCACGCGCTACCCTGGACTTTCACCTTAACGCACGTCAAGTATAATTTAGAAATACGCATCCCAATCATCTTGTCAGTTATTGTAAAGTATCTATCAACAATTATTTTCGTCATAGTAGGTGTCTATAAATCGTACGATAATTTATATTTCCTCACCGTTTCGTAGACATTTACGAAACACTACTGTAAATTTTATCTCAGCAACTAAAACTTTACTACTGAATTTAATAAATAATCTTATTTCTTGTTGTTTTTAAGCAACGTACTTGCATTTTAATTTAGTGTCCATTAGGATTTTCATGGCAAATGAGAGTAATTAAGTCGTTAAAATGGTTGCCAAGGCTGTTACGTCTGCTGCAATGATTGGCGCTTTTAATGTAGTCTTAAAATTGTAATGCAAAAACTGTTCGGTTGCGTCTCACTAATTATGAACAAAGAAAGTGGAAAGTTGGATATTCCATAATGCTTACCTAGAATGACGGTGCCGACGAAAAGACTAAGTGTGACTATCGTGAACGTTGAGAATCTCTGTAACAAACAATGGATAGGTCTTAATGTAGCTGTTATGAGTTATACGTAGTGATTATCGTGATGGCGGGAGACGTTTCGTAAATAACGCAGTCCGTAGTACAATCAGGTGGAGATAATACTATGCTAGGTGTAATATTAAACAAAACAATGGCCATTAGATTGTCAGGAATGTTTAGCTATTTATTTAGGATCTCCCACAAAGGCTGCTCAAATAAATTATAAAACACAGTAATAAAAAGGTTCTTGGTGGTTCTTTGGCTTGGCTTGGCATTTTTTTTCAATGGGCCTTATTAGAAGCCTGAAAGTCACCCAAAGGGAAATGGAGAGAGTTATGCTTGGAGTTTCCCTACGTGATCGAATCAGGAATGAAAAGAGGTAAGCGCCATAGTCCGAAGAATTACCAAACTTAAGTGGCAGTGCGCAGGGAACAGATTGCGGATGGGGTCGAAAGCTTCTGGAGTGGCAACCGCGTACCGGAAGACGTAGAGTTGGAAGGCCTCCCACAAGGTGGACCGATGACCTTGTGAAGGCCGCAGGAATTCGCTGGATGCGGAAAGCACAAAATCGGTCGAAGTGGCGGAACTTTCGGGAGGCCTATGTCCAGCAGTGGACGTTTTTCGGCTAAAATGATGATGAATAAGGCTATTGTTATATAGAGTTATTATAGGTCAGCTACCAATGCAGACTGTTCGATGAAAGGTTTACTGGACTGTTTATGAACCCATCAAATTGCAAGCCATCAAACTGTAATAACATAATTGATTCTCCATTTAAAGAAGTATAAAGTGTTGAGAAATTCTTATATTTATAGGTAGCCATATTTAATGATATAATTGAAACATTTTAACTACTGTGTTTAAAGTGTATATCTTGCGTATAAAGTCCAGTAGATTTACAGAAACTTAAGTAGTCTCAAACTATTAGAATGACATCATGTATTGTTTCTATCATTAAATTGTATCTTGAGGTGGTATGAAAATATGATCGTAATGTCAATCTTCGGGAAGGTGAAGGTTTGACATTTCTGGTGTTCAATTGATTCTTAGACCGCATTGTAGTCAAGTCTAAACTGCAGAGGCGATGCAACCTTGCATAAGAACTAAGTGTTCATTACATTATTCATAAATGAAAGGGGTCTGAGAGAAGTATTGTTATTTGTCCAGTTGTTATTGTGACCTTAAACAGACGCGTGACATTTTGTCAACGATAGAGATATCTGTAGCCGTCTTCACCTGTCAACGGCTGCAGTTCTGTCCACCTCTAAGGTCGTCAAAGCACCGGTTGTTTGTAAGAGTCCTTATCTTTACATCACAAAACACTGGCCTCAGTAGCTAGGTCATTTAATTCACAAAAAAATACACTGGCTTAAAATAGCATTTAAAGAGTACAACCTCTTTCCTGATGCCGGGGAAGACAGCGAGGAAGGCGACGTAGAGCGTAAGCGCCGCGATGAGCAGCGCTAGCGCAGGCACGTCGGCCGCGACGGCCGTGCGGTTGTGGTACGCATACAGGGTCGGCCCGCCTTCCTCGCGGAATGCGTCGAACCACCCCTTCATCGCTCACCCAGCCTGAAACAAGGGAGATGGAATCTTAGTACTGGGAATACAATAGAATACTCTTTATTATGTACACCATATAAACAGACAGATATATATGTAGATTTTTTTACATAAAGTGACACAATGGGCGTAGAGATTAGTGGAAGGCGAAAGTACGTATTTATTGGTATTTCTTAAGTACACATGACTCGTGAATTTATCGAAGGTTCATGAACTAATCAAGTTCTAAACAGAAAAAAATTGCGGTCTAGTAGCCGTTAACCGCTCGAAAGAGCGAAAACACCCTTCAAGAGATGAATCCTCCAGGACCTTCTATCAACCCGGGAGTACTGCGGCAACTGTAACTTTGCGTGCCAGACCGGTACGTGTGGAGGCGGCGACGCCCGCCCCTGCTTGCTGTGCCTGCAGCCAGAACCAACCTACTGGCGAAAACTCCTCTCACTAGAGCCATCCGCGTGGTGAACGACGTTCACGAGAGGGTTGATGTATTGTGGTGCAACTTGAGTGAATTCGCAAGAGTTACATTATTTATAATATGTTATTTAGATGTAGGTTAAGATTTAAGATAGTATATTATGTAGTACGTGATTTTATAGGATGTAGTTATATTAAGGATTTAGCATGTAAGGCCACTCTATCGCATTGGATCGCTGATCTGTAATGGTAGTGTAGGTAAGATTGCGTAAATAAATCAATAATAATAAATAAATAAAACACCAAATTTTTCTTTTAGAACCAAAAAAACTAGCTGATGGTAAATTCTAAGAACAATTTAGGATCCTTCAATTGGAATAATAGGCTTATGATATGTGCCACATATTATTATGAGTAATGAGCTACGTTTCGACGCTTTCCTAACACAAACGATGAGAAAGAAGGCAATTAGGTTTTAACTAAATTACACACATCACTTTATTATCCTGAGTTTCATAAAAAATATAAGCAGAGCATTGTAACTATGTTACAAACAAGTCATCATAAATATTAAAGTTGCTAAAATTGTTCCGGTTGAGTATTTTTTATTAACGAATTTTGATGAAACCTGATGAAATACTTCAGATATTCTGAAATATTCTTACACTACTTCAGAAATTATTTTAATTTAAAACTGTGTTAGTTTAGCATTTACTGGATAATTTGAAGATATTTTTTTCGGAGTCTGTGTGAAAATTTCTGCCATTCTCGAATATACGTTTTGTTATTAAAATTGAGTTATTTATGTGTATGGGTTCAGAAGAAGATGTAGGGGTTGAATTGAAAAGTTTCGTCATGTTGAGAGGATGACTGACTGAAGGACGGCTTACAACAGGTATCTATAAGGCAGAAGTGAGTTTCCACTCTCATATGTCCATATAGTGACCTTATTGGTGATATCTTCAGAAGGGCCACGTGCGTAATACTCGCTAGCGGCCTATGTGTATGACCAGATGCATGAACCTAAACGAGGCAAAAGGAGTATGTAAGGATCTTAGTAGGTGGCGTTCCGTAGTTTCTGCCTACCCCCATGGGAAATAGGCGTGAGTTAATTAAATGTATGTAATGTGTATGGACCAAGAATGTGAGATAAAATGTAGGTGACTTGTGGACATGAAACTGAAAGGAATCGAAACGAGATCTACGGATAGGCTTAACGTAAAACTAATTAAATAAGCTAAATTCGATATCCAACTTTAATTAGTCAGCCAATTTTCAAATTGGTTACGCAAATACTAATGGAACGCAGTAATTAAAATCAAACATAATCTACGAAACGGTTATCGAATGGCATTAGTCGGCATTTTCGAGATACATTCCATACATATATGCATATGTATTAGTATTCAGATTAAAGGTATAAGACTTCAAGACCATGCTAATGTAATTAATAACTATGGATATTCCATTGATGCAATGTGAAGATAAGTTAAGTGTAGGTGTGAATTGGTCGGGGTCGGTCCTACCACAGACTCTCTAACTCATAATCTGCCAACAATGTTCCTACTATTATAAGCCCTGGCTGGAGGGCTTAATTTATTGACGCAGCCACAGGCAAGTTTAGTTAAAAAAAAAAAAAAAAAATTCTTATATTGTGTTTTGGTTAACATGATCGAGTTGTTATCTGTTTACCCACATTTTTTTTTTGCCGTTTTATTTTATTTTTTATATATACGTACCTCAGTACGCTCTAATTTTAAAATTAGTTTTAGATACTATTTTTCAGTAACTGAATTATGTACTGCAATTCTTTATGAGAAATAATGTTGTTCTTAAACCGAAGTACCCGACAACTTACACGATTGACCAGCGAGTCATTAGAAGTCAATCCAAAAAAAAAAATTACCGCTGCAGTGACACAGACCTCCGCTCAGTAAGAGGAAATGAGCCGTGATCAACCACGCCGGCTCAGTGCTGCGTACGCTGGTAGATGCCACATGTCGTGGATTTTTTCCCTTCACCGTTTTGAGAGCAGTGATGATGAAAAATTTACACAAAGTAAAGCGCCTGTCTGGGTTTGAACCTACGACCAACCACTTGTAAGTCGCAGCCACTACTACTGAGCCACCACTGCTCTACTAACTGTTCTATGTTAATCAGACAAGTTTCGTACTTGACACGAATATTCAGTGCAGCAGATTTATGTGATGCCGCTAGTATAAATACTAGCATTAAATTTTATATGTAAACGTGTTTGGATGTGGTGGTATCTAATAAAATTATCGTTATGGTTGCACCAGGCTACATTGGATAGAGTGGCACATCACTACCTATTTTAGTGATGAGGCTTTTCGCAAGATTTACGAGATGGACGGCATCCATCTTTGTACAGACTAAAGGTACAGCTGTGGCTACAGCTAATGATTAATAAACAGCGTTATGTAGGTAGATACAATGTCAGACTACTAATGCGTTTTAACAGGTGTTGCGATAAAGGCCATGAAATTATAATGTAGCCAACTCAGACCCTTTTTGGAAGGGATCAAGCGCTAGAAAACAATTTGGTAGAGATGAGACTAAAAAAAATAATTGAGTGCTAAATGCTTACTTAGATATATGAAATATAGTTCGTGTACAACATGATCACTTTGACACTAATTAGGCTTTGGGCTATCGACAAAATAACTTTTCGTTGTTAATTGTATTAACACAATTTACAGCAATAAAACATTTACACCAGTTCTCGGTAACTCTAAAGTTAAATGAAAAAAAAACCTTTTTATAATTCAGAAAACAATACAGAGTGTCGCAAAAGCTATCGTATCTCGGTGCAGTGACGCGGCCGGAATGCGCAGGAGTTGCGAAACACTCCCGCGTCGCTTCGCCTTCGGGAAACGGATGTAGTTGCTTTACGCCTTATGGTGCACTCAGTTCAGTCGGTAATTAAATAATAAACTGCTCGCGATAATCCGAGATTGTATGCCTTGCGTAAGTAACCCACTGAGTGTGAAATACGGAGCAAACCACGTTTAGTAAAAGCTGCAAGGACTACGATTGTGTGATTCGTATGCAGATAGTCGTTGCAGCAATGTATCTGCGTTTTGTTTAAAGAGTTGCATACAGAAACAATTTGGATTTTTCCTCCTACAGTGGCAATAATTTTAAGAACCCTAAGGTAGGCGACAATAATGGTGCGGAATCGCAGGAGAATTATAAAACTTCAATGCTATTTCATTAATTAACTCTACAAACTTAAAATTATCAACGAATACGCTTATTTCTCGTTAAGACTGTACTTGGCGTGGACCGCTATTTCTACCCAAGACGGGTTGAATGACATCTATAACATTACTATATACTTATTGAGTTTTACTCGTCCTATAGAGGCCGACGGAATACACACCTACATTTATCATTTTTTCTTATTTAAAGATTAAGTTCTATAAATAAAACCATTATTACTGACAGACATGAGCCAGCCATTGTACCTTGTTCAGAACCTTGAACTTAGCGGTAGGTGTCGGAAAATTCTCGGAAATTTAATTGATATTTGATTGATAAAAATAGCTTTAAATTGAATACAATCAAATGTTCAATCAAAAACAGACTATTGACCTCTATCGAGATAAAGTTCTTGACATAAATTGAGGCACGTGGAGTGGTTTGTCGGAAGTGTGTGTGTTGTGATGCTGATGATAAGAACAAGTCGCCAGTGGGTGCGTACCGGAAGAAATGTCTCCGAAGTGTTCCATCGAGGTTGGTTCACTTCATATTATACAGAACATATTTAACCTTTGTGGAGGAGAACTGGTTACGAGTAAGGCCTCATTTGCCAACTTCTCTGTTAAGTACATATGCAATGTGAAATTATATTTGAATCTATAGAGGCCTTACATGTTGACAACGAATTTCATTTGAGTTGATTAATAGTCCGTCAATCTTCATTCACACATGAACAAACAGATATAAATATCTCAAGATTGAAACGTTATTTTAACGGAAAAAAAGAAGTTCAAGTACGAATTAAACACGATACTATTTACTTCGTGCTCTCTGAATACAATTTGACTACTATGTGTTATGTTTATTTCTTTTAGAACCATTTGGGGAGACCTTCATTCCTGATGAAAAACTGTATCTATTGAAAAGAATGTTACAGTTTTATTGTGATTATTTCTTATTATGTAGATTGGAAATGACATTGAAAATAATAATTGTCAAGAATGTCGATGGTCACTCAGAATGCATAGCGGAACTGTATTGTTTCAATACTTAAATTAGTTATCTGTGGCAGTTCATTTGCAAAACGAGGCCGAATATTAATGAGTTATTATTTAGCACATGTTTACTATAGTTTTATGTTAATTGATTCGTTAAAGTTTAATTTGTAGATGGTTTGTAGTACAATATCGGCTAGGAATATCAGCTTTTGTCGTTTTTACATAAAAATCACCATTTGTACCCGACTACGGCGAAGCGAAAGAGGGTTATTTATGATTTAGACCGTTGTGTATGTATGTATGTAGGTATGTATGTATGTATCTTCATCTTTCCCTCATAACTTCTAACTTGCTTATCATAATTACTTTTAATAAATATCTTTGGAATCGTTTTGATTGTCCGCTGGTGAAATCATATTAAATTGAATATTGCGCTCTCTAGGGGAAATAAAGTTATGAACAAACTATTTTTTTAATTCAATAATACCCTGTAGAGTATCAAATGACAGGGCTTAATAAGCACATTCCAAAAATACGTATAAATATATTGTGATCGGTTAGCCCAAAAAAAGAAAATACTAAACAATAAGTAAAAAAATAAAAACCGACTACTGTAGGTTCACGCTCAGTAGTCATGTTTTAGTTTTTGAAAAAATATCTTCTTTGATATATATAGGTACATATTCTAAAGCGGAATCTAGGATTGATATTACACATGGGCTTGAATTTTTTTGAATAAATTACGGTTTCAATCGGTTTCAGTCAACCAGTTGCGTCTATCATAGAAATGTGTGTTCGTTGAAACGAACTTGATTCAAATCTTGCGGTTTTCTCAAGCTGCCTACGGAAACACAAAAAATAAGCACAACTTTATATACAATATTTTATGTTCAATATTCTGTTCTGTACGTATGTGCATACCGGTGCCATTATAATGAAGTGGTTTGCAAAGTTCAAGGGTGAACACTTGAACACTAAGTTATATGCATTATTTAGCTTTTGTTCAGTAACTATAAATTGTCACTTAATTCTTGTTGGCCTATAAATGAGTTAATAATGGTCTTGTACATAAAAAGCTCTTTACCACCTCGTAGTATAATTGTACTAAGATTATGCATATGTTTAAACAATGGTTACGTAGTTTTAAGTTTATTGTTCTACAAAGAGCAATTTCTTTATCTTTGTTATAGTGATTGTTAAAGCAGTTCGTGTGTATAATGTGGACTGTTTCATGGATATTGGTGGAATGGTATGTTGGCAACAGTTACGTACATTGCGGCTTGGCTTTCTCTTTGTATAGCCAAGTGATGGATGATGTTCGGGTACTCGAGTACGGGCAGAATGATGTAGTACCTCTTAATCCTTATTGTCCATGTTGGCCCATTGTGTGGCAAATGTTGGTATACCGATTTGTAACAACTGTGTTTACGCTTCAGTTTGTCATGTTCAGAACAATAACTTGCATTCTGGAATATCAGAAATTTTGCTGAATAGTTTGTCAATTTAAGTAAGTGTATATACTTGGCTATTGCTACGCATGTTAATCTGTTTATAATATTGTTGTTCGTTTTCTTCATCCGTCTTCCAACAAACAGGCCAATTGGTACCAACCTACGACGATTATAATTCATATTATGATAATTTTAAAAATGTCGTAATATTATTAGTCTGTTATTAAAGATTATGTCAGACATTATTTCATAACAACATACATACGTATAGGTGACATATCCAACTGTATATTTCCAGTATAAGCTGACTTCTCATTGTAGGAAAAGCCTAAACAATGCGAGGTCAGCTGAAATTGGAAAAGTATAGCTTGAAATGTCATCGTGTGTACCTATTTATTGAAATAAGATAATAATGTAGAGTTCAGTTTCATGGTCAAGTTTATGACTTATTTTTGTATTACCTTCTAATCGTTTCGATAATCGGTGTTTTTGTGTGGTAGAAAACCAAATGAGAATTGGATGTGAACTGTGGCCACAATCGAACATTTTATTGTTTACTAGCTTTTGCCTGCGGCTCCGCTCGCGTTAAATTCAGGGTAACACGATTCCTCTTTCCTGATTTAGAACACAGAAGAGAACTCGGAACAGAATGTTATTTTTAACCGACTTCAAAAAAAGGGGGAGGTTATCAATTCGACTGAATTTTGTTTTTATTTTTTTTAATGTTTGTTACCTCATAACTTTTGACTGGGTGAACCGATTTTCATGATCCTTTTTAGGGTTCCGTGCCTCAAAAGGAAAAAGCGGAACCCTTATAGGATCACTTTGTTGTCCGTCCGTCCGTCCGTCCGTCTGTCAAGACCCGTTTTCTCAAGAATGCGTGGATGTATCAAGCTGAAATTTATATCAAATGCTCAAGTTTACTGTCCCTTGGAGCTGTGAAAAAATCAAACTTCTAAACTAACGCAATCAAAAGATATAGCCGTTTATGCCGCAAATTTCCGCAAATTTCGAATCTCGCAAGGGAATCAAAACCTAAAGGGTACTTCCAGTCGATCTAGAGTTTTGAAATTTGGTACGAAGCAATGTCTTATAGCACAGATAAAGGAAAAATTGCGAAAACCTTTTTTTTCGTAACATCATGTAATAAAAATATGTTTTTTACGGAACCCTCGGTGCGCGAGTCCGACTCGCACTTGGCCGGGTTTTTTTTATTTGAAAGCTGGTGCTTTTTGAATGGTTCCATTTTAATTTGGTTCCATTCGAATAATGGGGTCCATGTGAAAACCATATAAGTCTTAAATTTGCATTAAGTATTTTCGCGACAAATGAACGAATAACGTGATTAGATTAGTGTGGGGTATCTACCATAACTAAAAAGTATAAAATAAAAACATTTTACAAAAAAATTACAACCAACTTCCTTAAAAAAACACTACAAAGTCAAAAATAACTTTAATTTCGGAAGTCGGTGGCAAAAAAACCTTAAATACAGATCCTAAGACTCCGAATTCTGATATTAAAGTTATTTTTGACTTTGTAGTGTTTTTTTTTGAGGATGTCGGTTATTTTTTTTTTTGTAAAATGTGTTAATACGCTACTGTAGACGATATTATATGTCTTTCCATTTGGGGATAGAATGTAAAGATTCTGGGCATCGGACATACGCGAACATGCTACATACAATTGTCCATGGGAAAAGCACAGCTTTTCTTAGTTCACCCCAGCCACCGAAAAAGAAAAAAAAAGTAGCCTATGTCACTCTCCATCCCTTCAACTATCTCCACTTAAAAAATCACGTCAATACGTCGCTCCGTTTTGCCGTGAAAGACGGACAAACAGACACACACACTTTCCCATTTATAATATTACAATAGTATGGATTTGAAACTTTTCCATGATAATATTATGAGAATCGAATTCATAAAAATAATATTTAGACTGGTCAGTATCAAATATTTGAACGAGGACTGAGTGATTGCCATTCAGATTTTATATGGGAAGCAAAGTAATTAAGAAAAGAATATATCTAACATACAAAATAAGCGTAATCCGCATACAGAATAATTTTTTATCCAGTGCGCAAACTGTAACCATGAATTCAGCATATCATTCTAGACCCCCCAGCGTAGAAAATTTTCGTCGGTTATACAAAAAAAATCAGATGTTCCATACATTTTGACCCCTTAGGTATTGCAGTTTTCTATGAAACAGCAGATTTTTTTTTGCATAACTGACGAAAATTTTCTACGCTGGGAGGTCTAGAATGATATGCTGAATTCATGGTTACAGTTTGCGCACTGGATAAAAAATGATCCTGTATAAAGTTCCCTCTGCTAGGAAAGGGGCCACTTCTCTTCAATAGGGATTGGGCTATAATCTACCACGGGGCCCAGTGCGGGTCGGTAGATGTCACATGTCTTCGAATTTTTGGTTTTAGGACATGCCGCTTTCCTGACGATGTTTTTCTTCACCGTTTTAATTGAAGTGGGGATGAAATTATTTACACAAATTAAAGCTCCTGCCTGGGTCCCAACCCACAACCTTACAACTCGTAAGTCGTGGGGGCCATTGCCACACGGCCACCACTGTTCCACAGACTAAATACCTAATAATGTTTAAGTACGTATATATAGGCAAACGTCAAGCAAGACGTCAGCTGTCCGCCTCCATTGCGCTCAAAACGACTGGCATCATTAGGAACACCAATTTGTAAAGAATTAAGCTCCTATTAAGCAACCTTGCCCTGTAGCCCCCGGAAGCCAAGCGTGGGTCATTGTGCTCTGAGGAAGGCCGCCCCAATAACCTTGTATGTCCATCGGTGATAGCAAGGGCGATCACAACCGTCAGAATACGCGAACGTAGATGTTATGTTAAATTAGAGACTGTAACATACAATTAATGTATGCATAGAACCGCCAATTTATTTATTCTGCAGCAGTCTATGTTTGTGATTATTTCTAATGAATAAATATGATTGCGAAGTTTGCGACCAATTGATTTATTTTCAATCGTTTGGTCATGGTACCTTATTGTTTTACGAATATTGCGTATACCTTGTGATTTGCACTTTAGCTGTTAAACTTGTATAAAAGAAAATAAAGGGCAAAAAGAATAACCTTGAACATATTCACCGTATTCCATCATACCGAGCCAGAGTGTCCCTTGCTGCCCTCTACCAGCAATGCCATGAGCCACACAGCGGGTGCCCTTGGCGAGTAGTCGCTCTAGTTTTAAGTGTTTAAGCCCTGTCTCTGGAGGTCTTCATTTATTAAAATAGCCACAGGCGAGTCCGGTTAAGCAGCCGGCAACTTCATAGGTTGACCGGAGAGAAGTCATTCCAAAAAACAAAAACACCGTAGTCCTTTTAACAATTAATAGTGTAGTTTCTAATTTAAATAAAATCTTCATTTTCCTTGGAACAAACAGCATTGTTTAGAGAACAAATCAAATCAAGGAATAGTACGTGCATGTCGCATTAATCTTCTGGTCTCAGATCAGGAAAATGCTTCTCTGTCCATATCAGATGACTTCCAAGTGGTCATGGACCTGTCACGGTCGTTCGAAGTCGAGGGCACCGGGGACGAAGCACCTTGCCTCCATCAGTGACTCAGCCTTGCTCCTTTTGAAGATTATGACCCCATAACAGATGCGTATCACGTACCGTCATATTATTATGACAAAGGAACGTATAATACGATATAAGTTAAAGGTTTTATCGATGT
The DNA here is from genome assembly GCA_947507805.1 of Aporophyla nigra. Classification (NCBI taxonomy): domain Eukaryota; kingdom Metazoa; phylum Arthropoda; class Insecta; order Lepidoptera; family Noctuidae; genus Aporophyla; species Aporophyla nigra. The sequence continues at coordinate 9,621,443 of OX382305.1, forward strand.
TCATAATCGTCGATCAAACCCATCGCTTATTTAACTCCACTCACAATTTTAATTGATTTGCTTTAATTAAAATGTAATGTTTAAACTGGACTTTTGATATTGTTTATTTTTGTTTGATTTTTTCTTGCTGCATAAACTTGTTTAATTACAACCTCACTGGAAGAAGTCATTGGCTCCTGATATACAGGTATCTACTCTAAGCTACCTCTGGAGGATAGTTTTTTTTAATGTAACCTGTGTTTTTGCCAATAAATAATTTATTTATTTACTAAACGTTCTTAAAAACTACCAATTTCTTCGAAAGTGGTCGAATTTGGCCGTTGCAACTATTTAATTTGTGTCGTTTTCTACGTACGTCCTCAGTTTTTATACTTCTAAGCTAGTTTCAGGGCATCGCCTCTTCATGGTTTTTGTTTGACTGCAGTCATCGACCCTCCTGATGACCGTTTTTTGAGTACCTTAATGTGGAACATTAAACATTTTAATGCGTTCTGTCGTACATTTTATTTCGCACTTGCGAAATGTATGATGTTTGTTATTATTGAGGCAATAAAGGGCACAGAGAAGTCGTTCAACTCGCAATCTTTGTGATTTTGACATTTCACGCGTTGAGAAATGTAGTTCATTCGGCAAGTGCTATATTTTCAACAAGATGTTGTATTGTTCTGGTGGGGAAGATCACAGTTTCATAGACATAATTAATAATCGCTCAGTGTAAAAGAAAGGTGGTTCAATACTAGACTTGTTAAATTTTAAGAATAGATATTCTCAGTTCTTTGGTGAACCGAGCATGATATATAGATAATTATAATCCAACAGAGTGCAGCGCGAGTGAGTCTCAACGCATCGAAAAAAGGTAGTGATCGATTTCTAACTCTCGATGCCCAAGCAGTGTGCGAAAAATTCTGCCGCGATTTTATTACGTCCATGGAACGTAGGTTTAGTGTGTTCCTTAAACCTATGCTTCTATTTTCACAGTTATTTATTTAAAACTTTACGCACAAAAAAAAAATACAGAGGCGGACTTAATGCCATAGGCATTTTCTACCAGTCAACCTTTGGGTGGTGCAGAGACAAACAGTGGTAGATGCAATAAATTTGATGATTGAATATTTTAAAATACTTTATTCATTTAAAGGATCTTCTAAATTAAAAACTTCCCAAGATTCAATTTTATCTATTCATTCATTTTTTTTTTTGCACATAAACTTACAACTCAATACAGCTCAATGTAACAGGCATATTATAAGCAAAGTTCTTGACTTGGCTTACGCTTCAAGTGCCAAACACGTAAAGTTACGATGTGATAACCTTGCGACGACACTTGATAACTTGATTGCAGCGTCAGCTAATTGTTCTTTACCAATATTCTATTGTAAAACTATAATGGCCTAACCAAATAGCTTACACAAGCTGCTGTACAAGTGGGCAAAGGGACAATGTCGTAACACATTCTTTGTGTTAAAGAATTGTTTAGTGACAATATGTAATGATCGGTACTTATAACTAACACTTGAGCATTATTTCGTAATCTGTCAATTCTTAAGTAAAAAAATAATAGTTTAAAAAAACTAAAAAACACGCTTGCATAGACAACCAAACTAAAAAGTAGAAAATAATGGAAAAAAAGCGTGGGGTGCTTTTTAAGGTATTTTTTTATTGATATTGAAGCGTGTTTTTTTAGATTTTTTAAACTGTTATTATTTTTTAAACTATAAGTGTTTCGAATTTTGAGACGTATGTCAGCGTAGTTTTCGAAGACAGTTTTTTGCTGTTCTGCTAACCCTGGCAAGGATAATGGCACAAATTTATGAAATTATAGTATTGTCATCGGTCCTCGATAAGTTTTACAGAGTTTAAATTAAATCTGGTCGTTTAAAGTGGGTCAAAATTGCGCCATAAGTCGGTTACAAACAAACATACAAGTGAAGCTAATATAAAGCGTGTAAAAAACATTCTTCAAAGGCTTATCAAAGTACAAATCCATGTATTATGATTCGTAGCACATGTAGTTTTGTAGTTTCTGCTTACCCAGGCCCGCTTATGTATTGCAGCTAAGCATAATGCGATCTCACTCAAATGATATCTTTATTAATATGAACTCTCGCAGGTCCACCTATGAGGTTGTCGTCTGCTTAACCGGACTGCCTGTGGCCTCCAGCTAGGGCTTAAAAACCTTAAAATCATAGCGACTACTCGCTAAGGGCACCGCTTGTGGCGTACGGACCTCGGCTTAGGGCATCGCTGGTAGAGGGCAGCAAGGGATGGCCTGGATCGGAATGATTATTATTTAGGAGCGAATTTAAAGCTACAGATTTGTGGCTCGAGCAAGGGTCGGGGCGGAAATGGATATAATAATAATAAATATCTTAGGACAACCAACACACCGTTATCTGATCCCAAACTAGGCAGAGCCTGTACTATGGCAACCAGACAACTGATAAACATACTTATATATTTCTAAATACATACATATTATAGATAAATTACACCCAGACACAGAACAAATGATTGCGCTCATCACACAAAGATTTGTCCTGGGTGGGAATCGAACCCACGACATCAGTCTTTGCAGTCAGGGTCACTAACCACTAGACTAACAGGCCAGTCGATTGCGGCGGGCCTCGGCGCAGCGTGGTGACGAGGACTAACTCAACTCAATTTCTCTGTGACTCTTTCATGGTCTACATACTGATTATACGAACAGTGAGCTAAGATCATCACTCCGTTTTCGTACAATTGTATGATAATTAGGAAAACTCAACACGTTTGTTAAAAACTAAACTGACCACTAATTACGAAGAATAAGACTTAAATCTTTGTTCAATATTCTCTTATTTCCATCGTTCCACTTTTAATTCACCACTACTTAGCATAAGAAAATGTACGTGGCTCAAGAGAACACGCGATCACCTCCTTTCAGCTTTTAAATGGGCATTGTGTTCGAAAGGTCGTAGATCATTATCAGTAGGCAGTTAACATTTCCTATTAGGCAAAACAGGCTGTTGGTGGAACAAAGATGTATCTGCTAAACTATGTAGGTACTATTTGAGATTCATAGACGAATCGGGGGCACTGATTGACCTTAAGTTTATCATACATGATGTTACTTACTTTTGGTTTACTTCTCAATAAACTACCTATATCTGTTTGATTGCTTCGTAAGTCTAGTGGTCGCAAGTGCTACTGCTGAGCACGAATTCCTGGTTTCGATTCACAGGTCGGGTAAAATGTGTTATTGGGTTTTTTCCATCAGTAATTTCTCAGTAACAGTCCGCATTCTAGATTTGTGCCCGGCAATTGGGTTGCACCCTATTATATAGAATTTAATTGTAACTGGCGAAATGTGGGCGTCCTAAAGGTACGCTTCAGCTTAATTCTTCAAGGACACGTGGCATTTTATAAGGTTGTTTTATATCTCTACCATGTGTGGAAGTTATGGTCTACAAACGTTACTGAAGACCTGGCCAATCCTAAGCAGGTTGGCCTATTCAGGTTAACTGTTAGCCACTCCATATAATATAGGTAAGAAGTATCTTTTGAAGTTTCAAGATTGTAGTTTTGCATTATTATTGCACTAGCCGTTCTTATGCAGGTCTGCAGTTAATAACTACAGTAATTTGTACTTGCAGCATAATTATAGTGTTATCTACATGTCCTCGGCAACTATAAAGGGTATCTACATACTACAAACACAATGTACTACCTTAATGTTGGATGCTCGTCCTCGCGAATAAAATATTTACCGGCAGAACGAACTGGCAGTTAATTTTATTGTGGTTTACCTTTGATCTGCAGTTTGAAGGTTTAAGCGTTTTATAATGGAACAAAATTTAATAGGCTCGATAAAATTTACTGAGTGTTCTGGTTTCATACTAATCTGATTTATTATTTCAAGTTATTATTAGTGGTTGTAATGGCCATCACATTATCGATTGTTATAATTTATATACCTTCTAAACAAATTCTTTTTGTTTTGGGAATGTGAGAACGTTGTTGGCCTTAGAGACTAGATTTGTTGACCATTTCTGTTTTATTAAGTTTCTGATACGTGTAGTTAGGCTTACACCGTCCTCCCATACCTGCATTACATTCACACAGTAATTTGAAAACATTGTTTCAAAGAGATAAGAGTAAGGTTCTTGCCGGTTATTCTGCATAAGTGACAATGTAGGTTTATGTGATTATTTTTTTCAATACAACATACAACAAAAACATCCATTAATTGATTTCCGATGGGTTTGAGGTTAGATTCAGACGTTCTGTGTAAAACCAAATAGTCAGTAAAATATACACTGGCAGGAAAACGGTGAGATGAAAAAGCAAAATCTAAGCATTTAGAAAAATTATGGTGACTCGAACAGTTCAAGCTAAAAGTTAGTTCGTATTACAGACGTTAGTAGGGGTGGTTATAGAAGCAGCAATTACGCAACAGTTTATAATAGTGATTCTAATTATATTATTATTATCTATTTTTGACTTTAAGCCAAACCGCCGTAGGTGAGTTCTATGTACGTGAATTAGTCTGTCAGTGTACGTGACCGCAGGCTTAGCACGCATGCGTGACTTTTGGCACGCTCGGAAGATCGGCGCGCACGCATGGCTCTTTGATCGGCACAATATGACGGCACATCCTCAAAATATTTTGTAACTTATAGGCAGTTATATACACTGTGTCATACTTTGACTATTTCGTTTGGAATTTTTAAGGATATATTGCATATAATATGAAATCTATCGCATGATTTCAGTCACGTATGATCCGGAGATCGCAAAAGTAGAATTTGAGGATATATTGACAAACTTTGATTACTGTTAATTCATCTTCATTATGAGAATCCTATGAAAGAAAATTGCCATGTGAGTCTTAATGATTAGACACCGATAGACAATTAAACGAGTTTTTTTATAAATATCCGTTACTGACTCACTGCTGGGCAATGGCTGGGCAAAAGGCAAAGCCCTTCCAGGTACTACGTCGCGGTCTTGCTAATTTCCATTTCCACATAATCAAGACAAAATACTCCTATGTTCGCAATTTGAATATTCATAATGTCATCTAACTTAGACTTTACTTAGCCTTTGAAAGGTATTTACTAAGTAAATAGTGACCGTCACCTACCAAGTGTGTGATTGATTCGTGATTCGTTACGAACTTAAATCAAAAGTCAAAGTCAAAAGCTTTATTTTTTTTGTTTTACCCAAGTATCTTTTTTGAGTATACTTTACACAAGTGCAGAATCGCCCACTTAAAATATAGTATACAAAGTTTGTGAATAACGCAGCAAATAATGTTTTTGAGTGGTCATAGAGAAAGGAATCTGTTTCTTTTTTGCAGTGACTAACGGTTACCGTGAGGAAGTGGTAGTTACTTTGATTTATTTTGCGGTTTTAAACCATTTTTTACTTGGCTAATGATTTTTATGATATGACAGTAATAGTGCGTGCTTTTGCAAGTCTGCTTAAAACCACAAACGAACATGGTTTCTGTGGTTCTTTAGGAACGTGGCATAATATACTTCAAATGAGTTATGGCGATGGTTGCTTATTCTCTCTACAACATATCCCACAGTTACTAAAATAAAAGCTTTTCCTTTTTTTAACAAGCTACTATGTAACAATTTGTTTGTTATTTATGTTCGAAATTATACCCTTGGTGATCACAATATTATTATTGTTGTCTGTCTTGTATACACAGTGAGAGTGAACAAGATAATAACAGACGATCACTAGTTTAACTTGACCCTTTATGGGGGCGTCACTTGCAAAGCAACAATGTAAAATTCTGAACATAAAATAAGTTCTTTTCTTCTGCGGCTGCCAAGTTACAGTGGCCAGTCTGTTGATCTTTGTCGTACATAATGTCGGTTAAAAGTAGATCAATCAACGGTTGTTGGTACGTGAGTGGGGCCGGTTGCTGTGGTTACATAACCCAACGTGTGGCCACTGGCCAGAGCCAAGTGCTCGGAACTTGACCTTGACTTGTTCCACATACAATTTACTGCCCATCACGACGATCGACATAGTTATGTTAAATAGGGTTTTTTACATTGTTTAGTGTTTAGAAGGCTAATTAGTTTTATTCCCGGTTGGAGTGCATACTTCACGCATGTAGCAGTCTATCGCTATTGTATGATTCATGTGATGAATAAATAATTAGTGATGTCTGAGGATTGACAGAGATTCAGAAGGATCGAGTGTAGGATTGGGCGTGTGATATTCGATTGCTGTAGCAACGTAAGATTAATGATGGATAAAACATGGAGAATGCTCGAACGGTATAGCGGAAAACGTTGCTCGCTTATAATGAAAAAGTATTTAAATTGTACTTACTGGAAATAAAGTTTACCCAAAATATGTTTATTTTCGATTCCGAAACTATACTGTTTCTTGTTTTTTGCCAGTGTTTTTCTAATAAATAGGTATATCACACTTTAAGGTTTGGTATAGAAAGAGAAAAGATGCAGTGGAACCGAGGTAAGCCTTGTCACTTCGTTTATAGAATACAATATGGCTCAGAGAATAGGAATTTTTAAACTACATAGCTCAGTGGAGTGCACAATCGATCTGCAAACAGACGCAAAAATGGCGTCGTCATATTTTGGATAGCTAGGCCTACTAATATGTAAAAGCTGTTAATTTGAATATCAAATAAGAAATGCAAGAGGTTAAACGCTTTGCATTTTCGGAGTAAAGAACTGAAATCGAAGTTTGTCAAATAAATTTGTTCGTGATGCCAATGTTTGACAACCTTGATGACTACGCCGCGACGTTGCCTATACCTCTAGAATCTGGTGTTAATTTACCTCTTGTCTACATTTTAAGTATAACGGAGTAGACGGGTTCTGCTTACAATGAGACTATTTACTTCTCAATCAGTGTGTTTTCGTTATTTGCGTAAACGTGACGTAGTTACGACTTAATAGTTAGTTGCAACGTCTAGTGGCCTCCACCGTCATCTAATGTGCGATGCATTATATTTCGCACGTAGATAGTTAAAAACAAATGCAACAATCATTAATTTTACATGCTGATACTGAATAACAATCCGCTGTTTTTTGTGGCTGTTGTAGATCAAAGATCAATGCAACATTATAAATTATCAGTCGAATTGTAAGTACGATCAAAACAATTTTCAAGGTACTTGGGCGTTTAAGACCTGGAGATAAATTATCCGAACAAGTATCTATGGATAATTAATTTTGATTTATTATGTGCTGAGACATAAATAGATCATCTACCCGCTGTGAGTAATTTTTCAAGTGACGGGTGCGAACACGAGTCGCGTGCATCGGACAACGCTATAACGTGTTTGCATTGAGTGCTCCGGTACAACCTTCTCAAATGACAGCGGCGTATAAAAACAACGGACAGTTGGTATTCGAGCCAAGGTCCTGTAATGAGATATGTTAGTAGATAGCTGTGCTAAGAGAATTAAGACAATTCCGCCGGCGAGCAGATAAAGCTTCGCTGGGTTTAATAATTAATACTATGCGGCGCAGGGTGTTATTAGCGAGATGCGTGAGCGCACACGCCGCGTGAACAGCATTGTGAAGGAACCGATTGTGAACGAACGGCAGGCAGTTACTCATTACAATGAAAAGTAAAGGCCACAGCTTAATGCCGGGATAAATATCTTTTATTACTAAAGGTATACCTCGATACCTCTTTGTTTTTTGTTACTACAATACAAGACTGTTGAATTAATGTTTAATTAACCTTTTAGTGGCAGGTATCCTAATGATTGATATCGCTATGAATTCGATATTAATAGAGTAATATTAATTCGAGGTTGATGTGAGCTGTAGATAGGTTTACCGGGCGTTGTCTGTTGATCCGAGACAATAAGTGATTGCGACACGCAGGCGGCCGCGGTGCACTCAATTAACGTGGGAAATTATTATTTTTATCTCATCCTCCATCGCAAGCAGTGAGCACTGAGGCAGCATGTCCAATGAAACTACGAGGAACAATGTATACTGACTAATTCCTTTGTTGTTATTAAATTTTATGTAGGAATTATACACTCTTGTTTTACAACCACGCTCCAATTATGTTTATTACGTTTAGGATATCAAATTGTTGAAGATTATTATTGTGCAAATGGCTGCTTCTTCCTAGACACGCGGCACGATTGTTTGACAGTAATTATGAGATTTCTGAGAAAACATGGAACATTCTGACAGCTGGCGTAAATTACCAGCAACAGAATTAAAGTGTTTCTTAATGTATGTAAGCAAATTAAGATACATTCGATCCAGTTCTGTTGCCTACGTATTTTTTCCACTTTAGTGTAGGTATGTTGATATTTTTGTAATAACTTCCTATCACTGTTATGTATTTTGCAAGTTGAGGTATCGGTACGAATTTTTGTAGGGTAGGTAGTGTGAATACCATAGCTAAAGAGTCAACAATAAAAGATTATTTAAAAAAACAACCCAGTTCCAAAAAAAAAAAAAACATCATAAAATCTAAATTACAAAATCAAAGACACCGACTTCCGAAATTTAAGTTATTTTTCACTTTGTAGTGTTCTTTTTTTAAACAAACATTTAGCGCGCATCTTTAAAATGTGATGGCTAGATTATTTTCCTCTTCCTACTTGGTCAAGATTCTGCGGTGTGGTGCTGCGTCATATGCGCCGAGGTCGCGGGGAGGTCGCGCGGTTCTGCACTAAACTATAAAGATTTGCATATTCCTACGATAACTGACCATTGTCTTGGAATGTAGTCTTACAAAGAACTTGTTCTTTTTTTTCTTTATGACATAATGCTCGTAACTGTTATTTCATATTCTCACAATAAATGCATAACGAATAGTTTTACGAAGTAGTTTTTTTTATGTATCCGTTTGTAGTAAAATATGTGTTGGTTCTGGAGAGTTACTTATTTAAATGTTCTTGTGTTTTGGCAACATGTGGGATATCCCGTCATTAAGTTAATAACATAAAATTATATATATGCTCTTGTTATATGTTTTGCAAGTTACTTTGGCGGTTGACCTGACCCAGATATCTGTTTCGAGTGACCTAGGATAGTTTCCTAATTGTGGTCGGTTTTGTTGCCTATATTATCAGTAGCTGCGTCTTTTTCCATTGTACGGCAGATAATGGAAAAATGGTATCCCTTTTTCCACTGGAAGCTTCTGATAATCAGCCTATAATGTAGGAAACAGTATAGGTTGATAATACAAAACTGACCTAATCTTCCAAAAACCGGCTTAAGGAAATGTTAACTTTTGGGGGCAGTTTTGTATAATCAACCTACGTTTCCTCTGCTGGGACACACGCGTCCTCCCTTGGAAAGGGAGTCAGTCGACTGTCATCAACAATGCGGCCCCAGTGCGGGTTGGTAGATGTCACATGACTTAGATTATTTTACTTCTAGGACATGCCGGTTTCTGCACGAAGTTTTCCATCACTGTTTTAAAAGTAGTTGTGAGGATATTATTTACACAAAGTAAAACGCCCGTCTAAGCTCGCGACAACTCGTAAGTCGGAGCCGTTATCACTGGACTACAACTAATCACGCTAATAACTGCGTGAATCAATAATTGAGAACACAATTTGTTTAAGTTAATTTAGTATGCAACATTAGGTCCCTATTTCCTATTTCCAAATGACGACATATTACCAGGCCACTCAGAAAGTATTGCGAAAAAAAGATTTTTTGTATGAGAGACTGGCCAGTTATAAACTATTATAAAAATAATGATTATTTATAAGTGAAAATAGGTACGTTCCAATTTCAAAATTTCCCTCCACATTTTTTGCGAGCTAATTAAATTATCGTGTCTCATTGGAAAATGGATTTGCGCCGGGAACATTTTCGCGCTATGTTTTTTACGATTTCAAGTGTCGCCTGAAAACCGGACGAATCATACGATAGACTTCAAATTGCATTCATGGATGAAGGCCCTTCCAAGGCAACTGTGTATCGTTGGTATATCGAATTCAAACGTGGTCGACTAACTTTGGGGGATGAAGAAAGAAGTGATCGCCCTTTGACGGCTGTTACGGAGGAATACGTGCTAGCAGTGAAAAATTTAATCCAAGACAATAGGCGAATTATGTATCAGGAGATTCAACACATACTGCAGATTGGATCGGGAAGCCTTCACGAGATTCTACACGTGTATCTTCGCTTGAGGAGGATAGTTTCACGCTGGGTGCCGCACAACCTCACTGATGCTCAGAAGGAGGCACGGGTGGAATGGTGCCGTGATATGTTAAACAAATTTGAAGCAGGCTCGTCTCGGCGTGTTTACGACATTATTACAGGTGATGAGTTCTGGATTTATCAATACGATCCAGACACGAAGCGCAAGTCGACGGTTTGGATGTTTCAAAACGAATCAACGCCTATCAAAGTGAAGCGATCTAGAAGCGGGGGGAAGATTTCGATCGCGAGCTTTTTCAATTTGACTGGCTACTTGGTGTCAATCCCTTTACGGAACCAAAGAAGCATCAACGCCGAATGGTATACTACCAAAAGCTTGGCAGAAGTTTTCACTGTTGTGAACAACAAGCGACCAAACACAGGGCTCCGCGGGCTACTGCTCCACCACGACAACGCGCCCACGCACACCGCGCTCAAAACGAGGGACTTCTTGGACAGCACGCCGGTCAAATTTCTGGGTCACTCTCTTTACAGCCCTGACCTAGCACCGTGTGACTTCTTTTTATTCCCAAAAATTAAAAATCAGCTCAAAGGGATACAATTTTCGTCGCCGGAAGATGCGCTGTCAGCGTTCGAGCAGGCTGTAAACGATGTGTCTGCGGCGGACTGAAAAAAGTGTTTCGGAAACTGGTTCAGACGCATGAAACTTTGCATAGAGGCTAGTGGAGAGTATTTTGAAAAGATTTAATAAAAATATTTACCTATAGAACACTTCTTTTTATTTTCGCAAAACTTTCTGAGTGTCCCACGTATTATCTCAAGTCACATATTTCATTTCAACATGTTTGTGAAGTAAATTTCTCGATGTAAAAATAAACTTTAGTATTTTTACTATTAATTAGGAAGCTGTAGCAATGTATAAGCAATTAGCAAACATTGCATAAGAATAGCGTCAGAACATTATAACTCTAAATAATACTGATTTAATATTGTTGCTTTATATCTACGTTCACTATAGGAATCATTCGACCATTAAATGCTTCCTGCAGCAAAGGCATGATAATAGAAATAGTTCTTTAGAGTCACGTCGCGCTGGCCTGTGAAAAGCCTTAACTATTGAGGTCTGTAATAGTTATTTATGCGGTTTGAGTCACTAAAGGGCTTGCGTTTTCGTTAAGGGGGATGTGCTATGTAGTCTGCGAAATTCACTTTTTTTACCGTTTTTTTGTGATTTGCAAGCCCGTGTCAGGCTGTATGTTGACTAACACGTTAACTGCCGTGGTGCAAATCAGAAAAACGACAAAAAATGTACTTGTGTTATTTCACTTTACATAGATTATTTATTCCATAAACACATTATTTACTCCAAAAACATGGCCGCTAGGCAGCAACGAAATGTTCAGATTTTGTATGTGTTGTCGGTCATATAGTCAGACAAGTTCTGTATGACACAAAAAGTGTCGGACACATAGTCCGACATGGCAGTTGACGTGCAAAAAACGTAAGAAATTTGGATTTCGCGGGTTACCCTAATTTTAAGTAGTATCTTTTATTGTATCATCTGTATTATAACTGAACGTTACAATTTAGAGTTACTCTCAAATGTAATGGAGACAGTCGGGGCCTAAATGTAATGAGTATATGAATCTGGTAGAGTAAAATTAGGTATACTACGTGCAACAGTGACAACGCTGTTACTAACTGCAATGGTTTAGAGTGAGTCTCTAGAATATGATTTATCGTAAAGAGGAGAACCAGTAATTATAACGAAACAGAACACTGGTGGCCCAGTGGTATGAGCTTCTAATGACGAATTGTAGTTCGTGAATTCGAACCCAGACTTTACTTGGTGTATTTAATTTCATTACCACTGTTTTCAAAACGGTGAAGGAAAACATCGCGAGGAAATTTGAATATCTTAGAACCAAAAATGTCGAAGACATGTGACACGCACCAACCCCCAGTGGGCCCACGTGTTGGATTGTGGCCCATTTTCTCTCATAGAGAGGAGGCCTACGTCCCAGCAGTGGGAATAATATAGGGCAACCCCCGCATAATTCATAGGAACCTACCAATAAATTAACCATAAGTAATCATCGTCACATGTCATAACTAGGCTAGTGACTGAGCAAAATTCAAGTACAGTCACCAAAATAGATAAGTTTCGAATAAAATAAAAATAAAACAGACGGTCGATTATATAAGTATACTAGCTTTTGCCCGCGGCTTCGCCCGCGTGGATGTCGGAAATTAATGCAAGAGGACGTACTTACGCGATAAGAATGTGTTATTCCAGGTTATATAGGTAATATAGACTCTGTGTGCTATTTTCGATCCAGATCCATTCAGCCATTTTTGCGTGATTGAGAAACCAAACACCCAATCATACATATTTTCACATTTATAATATTAGCAGTAGTAGGATTATAATTCATATTACTTAGGATTCATAGTTTATGAGAACATCATGTGTGTTGGTGTTTTTAAAATAAGAGTAATAGTATTCAAAGTAAGAAGACTGACATAGGGCTTGGTTTAGTTGAATATAAGTCTTCCTGGGTTTTCTTAACGCTCCTATTTTACCTATACAGACACTCAATCATTTACCAGACACCGAACATAATTATAGGAATAGTACTTTTGCCAGTGGCTTGGCCCCTGGCCACTGGCAAAAGTACTATACCGGGATAAAGTAGGTGTCCTATCTGTTACGTATCCATGACATAATATATCTTTGTGCCAAATTCGATCTAAATCCGTTTGGCCGTCTTTGCATAATTGAGAAACAAACATCCAAAAATCTAAACATCTAAGCCATTTCGCGTTCGCTTACTTGGAATAATACTATTAAGTTTATTTTGAGTATATAATGAACACACATGATTTTCGCAATTACTATGAAGCCAAAGTAATATGAATTACAATCCTACTTATCCTGTACTACTCGGCCGCTGCCAGCAGATGGACGGGACGGACGCGGACGTACGACACGCCAGCTGCTCTGCGCCCGCTTTTTAAATCTCTGATATCTTCTAAGGTATTCATTTAAATTACATGCTATGAAGGGCCATATTAAATGCTGATCTATATTAAATGCACAATGTATTTAAGGTACTTAATTGGATAAGGATTAATGCTGTATTGCTTAAAATCGCTTCGTAAATAAACCCTTATTTCTCATAAAAAGTAAAAGATAAAAAATGGTTATTGTGGGTTATCCCTAAGAGGTAGACATATACCATTGCGGACATTTTTGTAGGCCTTTTTAAGGTGTACAATACTGTAGTACATTATTTTGATCTATTTCGTAGGATTCAGCCAGGGTTTTACGAATTTTGAGACGTATGTCAGCGTAGTTTTCGAAAATAGTTATTTTTTTCTAAAATAAAAGAATCTTTCTAAAATAAAAATAGCCTAAGTTACTCCTTGTTACATCAGCTATCTGCCAGTGAAAGTCCTGTCAAAATCGGTCCAGCCATTTCAGAGATTAGCCGGAACAAACAGACAGACAGACAAAAATTGTAAAACTTGTTGTTTTGGTATATGTACATCCATATACACTTAGTAAAAAGTGGTTATCTTAATATTAAAAACAGATACTCCAATTTTATTTATTTGTATAGATTTCACTTTTAAACATCCATAAATTTCTTACTTAAATTCAATTATATCCGACGACCCTGGTTACTTATCTGTTTTGGTGACCGTACAGAAACCTACACCTACACAATAGATGAGCCTCATTTTGTCAAATGACAAAGCAGTACACTATTAACGAAGACATCCATCACGCCGATAATTGAATATAAACCATATGACACTCGTCGACACGTCTTCTAATTAAACCGGGTTCAATGCTTCTTGCTAACGATCAATTAGGCTCAGTTTGCGTTGCCTTTGCAATTAATAACGTTTTTTTGGTCGTGAACTGATGTATTACGTCAATCACCATCCCAATTTTATTGCAAGGGCAAAAAAACTACCTCTGTCTTCTCCGAAATAATTTGGACGTGATAAAACACTTAATTATGGTTTAGCTATTATTTTTATGAGTAAAAAAGTCAATAAAGTTTAGATATCAGACAAGAAAATGAGTCACGATTCATATATTTTTGAAGAAATTCCTGGAACTTAATCATCTTGTGTATATAATATAGTTTTTACGGAAATGTGCAGAAGTGTGAATTTGACTTCAATTTGTCAGTAGTTTTTGTTAACTGTTTAACTTACCTACATTGTATATCTATTTGCGATTCAATCAAGAAAGATATCCGTTGGTGGTGCCGTCAATCATATGACGGATGATGTAAATATTTTAAGGTTCCGGGATCAGGTTTTTTGTAGAATATCGCAGGTAAGTATCGAAGATTTCCATTACGGTTATTGATTATATATTTAGCTGTTTATTACTTTGTTTTTATGGAGCAAGATTGTGATCGTGATACCTACCGATCATCAATTTCCTATATTTGATAGAGTATATTTTGTCAATTACTTAGCAATCTACGTTTAAATGCTGTTTAAGATGATGATCATATTACTTTTTTTTTAAACCAGCGTTTTAGAAATCATGTCAAAGTGGACTTTTTTCAAACCAATTACATTCTACGCTTATTATTTTTACATTAACTATTTCTTAAATATTAGCTTATCAGTGTCGTAATATGCGTAAAGGGAAGTTGGTTTCTTCATTACACAGTCCCAAAGTAAAGTTAAATTAACAGCAAAGCATTAATTGAGATTTGATCACACGAAAATTCCTTGAAATTACCATAAAACCACTAAATATGAGTTGTTTTGAGTAATTAGATTTGACGCAATCCTAAGTACGTTGGTACAGACGCCAGCTCATCAAGGTACCCGAAACTGTCAAATTCTCCCAATCAACCATCAGCCTAATGCTTTAGCAATAAAGTTGAAAATCTATTAAAGAAATTTGACAGATTGTAGTAGCTCGATGTGCTGGCGTCTGTAGTTTTTGATAGTTCTGTGTGAATTTAATGTAAACTTGATGTTTTTAGTTCAATTCGAAGGGACACTCGAATTAGTAGGAAGACTTGTCGCAACATTACGAACAATGGTTGGGAATGGACCGAGTTGTGAGCACGTAACGAAGATTGTTTGTTACAGATAAATGTATAATTACCGATCTAAATCGTAAATGAGTGACGATTAGGGAAAGTTTTAAGGATGTACAGAATTTAGTACAATCATGTTTGTTTATCACATTTTTCAAAATAATGTTCGAATGATACAAATTATTCATAAATATAAAGATTGCTTTTGTTTTAAGGCTCGGTAAGAAGCAAATTTTTAGGTATTTGACAATAGTGCATCGCGGCAACAAATTTAATGAGGCTCACAACAGCGATGCGTTTGAAGTTAGTTGAATCGAATGACTAACATAACACAAGTAATTTTGCAGTAGCAATTAAATTATTTAATTAAGGCGCGGACTGACTACGATTTTAAATGCTACAACTACATGCTACAGCTCCAACAAATAAGGTTGAAAATTGAATAAATATTTGGATTGACGATGTGACTAAGCTGCGAATTGGCATTTATTTTACGGGTTTTATTTAGATTATTCGGACTACACACATTAAATTAAATACTTGTCTGGTTAAAGTTTTAAAGTAATGTTTATTCTATTGAACTCTTTAAAAAAAAAAATGTTGTTATCGCTGAAAATACAGAGATGTTCGACGTCAAAGTTTTTTTTGTGAAACAATTTTTATTGGGAAACAATTTTTCACTATTCTATTCGGTTAGAATTTTTCTTTAAACCCTTCTCTGTCCACTGTATTTTTTGTGTCGTATATTTTCATTGCGTTACGTCATACTCGATTGTCAAAGACACCAGTGTTTTGTGAATATTGAGGTAACACCGCGCCTTAATTCCAAAAATTATTATAGTTTAAGCTCAAAATTTTAGAAATTTGTGTCATAAATTATACGTTATAGCATTGTTTGTACGATTGCATTATTTTCATCTGGCTTGAAATATGCATGACTGTGCAACAAAAAACTGAGCGTTTGACGGTATCCTAGGTTTGGTCAGTGCCTTAATAGAACATGATCAGCAACTAAGTAAGCAAGAAGAGCCAAGTCATGAGTCTCCACTTATAATTAGCATACAAGTATGTCAGTTATAATATTCTGATTATGTAAAAATAATCATTTTATTATGCCAAGTAATAAATTAAGGTAAGTATGACGAATACTTGTGTAATATTAATTAAAATCTCAATTTGTGTATTGCTTTAAATGAGGTTTTTATATAAATCATAAGAGTTTCAGTTCATTATCGATTAGTTACAATACTTATTAGATTTATCTCAGGAAGTAAAGCCGGAAGTCGTCGAAATCCTTCTAGCTATGTATTTCCCCATTTAAACCGGAACTGAAGTTCTCCACTAATTATCTATGTATTTATTATATATCTATTAAATTAAAGAATTATATTTAACCGAGTTTATTGTATTATTTAAAGTACGATTTTAAAAGTGTAGAACGATGTGCTAATCTTGCCAAACCAGTTCAAAATTATAGAATTTGCTTAAAAATAAAAAATAAACCATGACCTTATAGTTTTAGTAGATCCAAATTACTTTCACTAAACCAAAAAAAGTCTTTAGGTCAGTTTTGCGTGGGTTGTCACAAAACTGTTCGACTTGTTCACAATGTTGAGATAATTGTTCATGTTGGCAATTTGTGTAAATCGTCGACTAGTGGGAGCGGTCGAATGCCTGTCCAGTGTAGCCTACTGCCCAGCCCGCTTGTAATAATAGATCGGTTTGGAAACAATCCGGAATTACCGTGCACTTTCATGTTTTACCAACAGACCAGTTTTATTACACCGATAAATTGTTGAAGTCTGAGCAATAATCTTATCATACAACCAATAACTTCAATTCTGACATTCAAATTGTTTCTCCCAATATATTATTTTGATGCAGGTGTTAAGATGCGAGGAGGAAAATTATCAAAACAAATAAATATTCAATAGGTTAACGACTATATTTATTTACGAAATTGTGTTTGTCTGAATTACTAATTTAGGAAGACAATTAAAAATTTTGGAGTGGGTATAACAAACAGGGGTCATTGCACGAAAATGACATTGTAGATTATGAATTGTATAAATGAGGCATCGTTCATAAGCAAATGGTATCGTTGAATTTATCAATGAAAATTATTATGAAGCAAATTCAGATGCAAGAAGCACAGAACCGGTCGAAGTGGCAGTGCTTGGGGGAGGTCTGTGTCCAGCAGTGGACGTCTTTCGGCTGAAATAATGATGATGATGATGAAATTCAGAAGCACATATAAAGTAAGTGCTATCTGCTGTTATGGATCTTGAAAATGAATGTCATTTGTTCAAACTAGGCTAAGAGTCAGCAGATTTTTACCGTCAAAATTACTCCTCTAAAACGCCCGCCCTTCACCATTTCATAGTGCTTTAGCAGTGTAGCTGGTAAGAAGAAATGGCGCAACAAACTCTCCAGCAGCACAGCTGTCTGTTAAGTTAGAAGAACCATAGAAAAATAAAGTGTGTTTGCAATTATTGTTCCTAAAGAAGCTTGTTGTGAAGAAAAACTTAGTTTGTATTAATAAAACGCAGGCGCAATTAAGGACTGCAGATTTGTTCAAAAGAATTACCGTGGCCCACTTACAGGCAACTGAAGGAGCACGGCTGGGTTTGAGTCAGTAAAAGCCTGACACTCCCGGGCCATCCCGTTCCATTCGATTATTTCCCAATAAAACAGAGGCGCATTAAGGGAAACATTTTTTACAAATAAACAGTGCAATCGAGAGTAGTTATAAAGCTATTATGCAAAAGATATAGTTAAAAAATATTATCATTTAGTAAATCTTACTTAATTATGACAACTTAATAGTTAACCTTAATACTGCACAGTTGTCGAATTAAATGACGCGTTCAGTAATTTTGTAAACTAAATTTTGAATAGGCGTTGTTTAAAGATACCTGCGGGCAAAGTACTAACAATTAAGGCCTTAATTGCCTTTTAAGGCCATTTGCCAATCATTTTGCAAACTATCTGAAATTATCATCACGCTTGTATTCCACAAAGGTTAGGCAGATTAATAGGTAGCGCCCTCACTTCGCCAAATATATTTAACTCCTATGTAATAAGGAGTTAAGCAGACGAGCCTATTTTGATTAATTAGGCACAAATCTAGACTAATATCTAGTAAAAAGAATAACGCGATGACACTTTTGCCCGTTATCAATTACACCTTTCAGGCCACATCTAAATTATTATCTAAATAAAATACCCTAATGCATTTCTGAATAATGAAATCTCTAAATTGTTTGTCACTTAAACCTACATAGACACCTACGAAACGTCAAAAGCTAGGTGCACTGTTTCAATTGGTTGTTTCTTCTGGAGAGAAAATTTCAACGACCGTGTCTGTCCCGACACTTAAAAGCCCAACAGTGGGCTTTTATTGAGGCATTTATACAGGGTTATTTGTAAAACACCGGCAACCTCTCAGGACTATGTTACTAACATCATAAGCAACAACTTTTGTTCCATGACTTTTAAAAATTCATCATATTTTAGTGCATCAGATTTTCAAACAAAAATAAAAATATTTAAATTGAACGCTCTAAATGTTACGGAGTCTATGCGAAGCAAAAGAAAGCGATAGTATATTAGCAAGGGGAGCGGGGTTAGGGCGGCGGGGGCGCTTGAACTTGACTTATTTACAGGCAGCCGATTTTTGTATGAAAATCTGATGCACTAAAATATGATGAATTTTTAAAAGTCATAGAACAAAAGTTGTTTATTATGATGTTAATAACATAGACCTGAGAGGTTGCCGGTGTTTTACAAATAACCCTGTATAGGTTTCGCCATGTATAAGATTTGGGAAATGGAAGACACAGGATCCTATCCTATGCTCAATAGGCGCGTCTGCAACTATTATACCAGCGAGACAACTTTAGAATGAAGGCGTCAAAAGTGTTAATTAAATATGGTGTCACCATGTAAACATTAACATGAATTACATGCATGTTTCCTCATGGGACATGATTAATCACACGTAGAATAATCTTAAGGCTGCTCATTACGAAATACAAATAGTTGATTATAGTTACATAATTTATGAAAATATTGTACATTGTGATTGATTGTCTTCCGTATCTATAGAATTCTGCGTAGATTGCGACAACTATTATTGTCATCAATATTGTTGTTTCATTGACTATTACGAAATAAACATAAGTAGCTAGTTTTGTGTCTTTCGGTATATTCCTAGGACGGGCCCCATTTAGATTGTCAGTCCCGGATTTCCACCTAGGCCTTCAAGGCCCCAGCCTAGAGGCCGCACTCACCCAGCTACCCTGACTAGGTTGCTTGCTTCGACAGGCGCTAAAATATTTCTGTATTATCCTCATATCTTTCTTCTGCTTTTATAAATCTATTCTTCTTCTATTTATGTTTCAAATTGTCAAAAGAATTCTAACCCTTGCTAAATTTCCAAAATGGCTCCGGGATCGGGGTTCTCAAATGCCAAGTGCCTAGGTCTCTACGTCCGGGCGTGTATATTGTGGTTTTATTTATAAAATTTCTTTGTCGTTGACCTGAAATAGTGACGCACGTGGCAACTGTTCCACCCTCTGCCAAATGAAACATAATTTTGGCGTCACTGACGGTTGTGTCAGCTTACTGTGGGTGTGTCATAGTCATTGTATTCATTATTTAAAATTCTGGTGAAATGGTGATGTTATGTCATTTCAGCTACAGCAAGAGCAAATAAATCGCACTGCCACCATACGAATGAATGATTAGGAATATGTTTCTTTAATAATGTTATTTACAAATAACAATCGGTTTCCAAAAACACTACAAAGTGAGAAATAATTTTGGAAGTCTGTGTATTTGGTTTTGTATTTTCGTTTTTTTAAACTTAAACTTTATAAAATTTTTGTTGCTGTGGTTCCCTTCTCAAATATTCGTGTACCTTCACTTCCTAAGTTAATAAGGAAGTAGGACTGTCAGGAAGTTGTTTTAACATCATCCACTTACACTAAGTGGAAAAATACGTATTATTGAAGTTAATTTTAAAAAATCACAAATCAGAAGTTGGCCCTATTTTAATGGGATAACTCCATATCCTTAAAAAATCTTTTTTCAAATCGGTTTAAAATAAGTGACGGCGTATTGAGGTAACAGACATAAGAAAATTGAAACAAATTGAGAACCTCCACATTTTTTGAAGTCGTTTAAAAAGGCAGATATGAACCCAGTACCTACAATTCTGAACCAGGAGTAAAAGGCACACGAAACTTAAATTGCATAAATGGGTAATTGTAACATAAGTGGAACAATCCTTACATTGAATCGCATACATTTGGTACTACCTACAATAGAGAAGTGCATCACAGAGTATACTCTGTATGCAATTATGCATTGGTACTATATTACTAGAAACACACATAAAACTGAATTGTCTTGCCATACTGTGGCTTGTTGAATCATTCAACGAGCTTTGTTTATTCTTCGCTACATCAACTAAGCATACACGAAGTAGGTATGTGATTCTGATTCAATATGTGCCAGTCGATACACAAACAATTACAATTGGAATATTTCCGCAACTGATTTTCAATAAAGATACAAGTGAATTTATTAACCGACGAAAAAAAACGGAGGAGGTTATCAATTCGACGCGTATATATGATTTTTTTAAGTATGATCACGCATAACTTTTTACATAGTAGTCCGATTGTGATAATTCTTTTTTTATTGGAAAGGGTATACTTTGAAAGTGGTCCCACATAAATTTGGAAAACAAAATCGAACGCTAAGGTCGGAAAACAGGGGATGATTGATTGTTCACTCACTGATTGTAATGTATAACCACGCATAACTTTATACAGAGTAGTCCGATTTTGATAGTTCTTTTTTCGTTGGGTAGGGTATACTTTGCCAAGTATTATTAGTACATTAAAGCCACAAAAAATTGTAAAATAAAAACTTTTTAACAAATAATTAAACCGCTAAAAAAACTAAAAAGGAAAAAATTGTAAACCTTAAAATTTTTAGTCGGCGATTTGAGTGATCTTTGTTTATTGATTTTTCAGCGCCGACTCAAAACTTTAAGGTTTATTATTTTTTGCTTTTCAGTTTTTTCGGCGGTTTAATTTTTTAAAGACGATTCATTTTATATAACATGAAGAGGTGTTAAAATAACTGCAAATTACTTTTGAGTGCAGACGTTATTAAAATGATAAACACCTGTGCTATCTTTTCGAAACTACAAACGATAATTATAAATCTGCCTAGCCTTTTCTCATTTTTGTTGGGGTCGGTTTCTAGTCTAACAGGATTCATCTGAATATCAGTATTGTTCATGGAACGATTGCTTATCTGACCTCTACAACCCAGTTCCTGGGTGATACAATACCCCTTAGTAAGACTGATTGTCAGACTTTCGGGGTTCTGACGTCCGGTAACGACTGTCTAAGAGCTATGAATGACAGCCGGGACCAACTGCTTAGCGTGCTTTCCGTGGCACGGAAGTGTCTTGATATGTAAAGATGGTTACTCATCTACGGACTGATCAACCTGTGCGGCTATAATTACTTTGCCCCTTCAAACACACAAAACTACAAATGTTAATATCAGTGAAAAATAGTTACTCATCGTGAACTCATGATGTGTGTTAGGCGTGATAAATGTTTTAATTAAATAAGTAATACTTTAGCAGAACTTGTAAACATGCAATTGTACGATAAAACATAAAATACATTAACTTTACCAGTCCCATCACTGAAACTAAACTTAGATTTAAACAAAGATGCAGCTGTCACTCAAAACGATAGCACATCTTGCTTTGTAATTTATAATTACCCACTCACCTAATACAACTGCACTTGTGAACACAATTAACACCTCCTAATATGGCACAAGGAGCGCTGGCACAAAACATCACAATATACACTTTTTGTATACTAGTCGTGTCACTAACCGGACGGGGGTGCACTGGGGAACTACGTCACTAGGGGTCGTAAGATCGCGTCGTGTGAAGTTGCGTCGGACAACTTGTCACTAATATCGGTCGTGTTGTATCGTTAAAGGCTCGCGTCGGACTGAGCGGTTTATTATTATATCGCGGCAAGGAGCGCGGCTGTATTCAAGGTTCCGGCCGCGGCCGGCGCACGCAGCACGTAGCGACGCTTATCTGCCGTCGCCTTTGTCGCTCACGACTCGCTCGTTCGCGTCTCGTTACGCTCACGTATCGCGACTGAATCTTCACGTTGTACTATTTTGGAAAACGACTGTTTCGTGACGTGACGGGAGATCAAAATTGGTCGTTGATCTTTCCAACTCATGTGGGATGAAACTAAAAAGCTGTTCTGATCGGTTACTGCGATACGTTGATATTCACATGTTAGAGCTGCCAACTCGCATGTTAATTTTCAGAATTTTGCAGCAACTAAATCTCCAAGTTGTAATGATATTTTATCGTCCAATTTCATAAATCACTGCAACATGATACTGTTTATTTAAATATTTTGATTGAACTCCTGTCATTAAACAGCGGTTATGCATTGAAAAAATTATTCCTAACAACGTGCGTTTCTTTTCCGCAGAATAGGTTTAAGTCCTCGTTGCAGACGCTCCATATAAATTACTGCTATTCAGCTGCATCCGGTTAGACTGGGAGCCGACTCTCTACACAGTTGGGAAAAGGCTGGACAGATTAATTGACTGGTTGGATGGGCCTATTGTCATTAACCATGCTCAAATTCTATATTCCTGGACTGCTGCTGAAAAATTCGTGATGGAACAACACAATAATATTACCCGACCACATGCTTAGCAGTCGCACTTACGAACACTAGACCACCGCGGCAGTAACATACCTTTACCTCATCATCATCATTTCAGCCGAAAGAAGTCCACTGCTGGACATAGGCCTCCCCCAAGCACCGCCACTTCGACCAGTTCTGTGCTTCTCGCATCCAACGTATTCCTGCGGTATTAACAAGGCCATCGGTCCATCTTGTTGGAGGCCTTCCAACGCTCCGTCTTCCAGTACGCGGTCGCCACTCCAGAACCTTCCGGCCCCATCAGCCATCTGTTCTGCGAGCAATGTGCCCTCACTTAAGTTTGGCAATTCTTCGGGCTATGTCGGTCACCTTGGTTTTCCTACGGATCTCTTCTTTTCTGATTCGATCACGTAGGGAAACTCCAAGCATAGCCCTCTCCATTGCTCTTTGAGTGACTTTGAGCCTTCTTATGAGGCCCATTGTGAGCGACCACCTTTACATAATACTCGTTAATCTCAATAACACACTCAAATAATGTGATTTAATTTCAGATTTCAGATTTACGTTTTACTTTACTATTATTAAGTTTCAGTTAAATCAAGCATAAACACAAAGTGCTGTGGTTAAATTTGCAAGGAGTTAGGCATTTTTACCATTGCACATATCGGATTGGGTAGTATTATAACACATCACGGATGCTGGATGCAGCTGTATGAGAGTTGCCGAGAATCGAGCTGAATGGCGTCCAATTGAAGAGGTCTATGCCCAGCAGTGGACTGCTATAGGCTGATGATGATAACACATCATTGATGCGTTTTAAACTGATTAAAAAGTAAAGTGTAACTGAATATCTTATGACACTGTTGTAAACAATTTACAATGTCGTCTATGTTTTTATTTACGCGTAAATAGTGCTACAGTTAGTTATATGAAGCAGTGTTATTGTAGGTATTAGACGACTACCATTGGTTTAGAAATAGATAGCTGTAAACACAGAGGTTTTAAAACAAGTTTTTCTTAAAATTGTGGTGAAATAGTTCCAATGATAATACTATTTCACAATGATTTTAAAGAAGACGAAATGCCTAAACTATGAGTTTTTCTATAATAAAGCTTTTAAAGCAAGTTTTTATACACATTTTGATATCTTTTCCCAAAAATTCCATTAGTAGGTAAGCATTTTAATTCCATCCCGTTTTCGTAGCATCTCGTAGCCCGTAGCACGCAGCCGTAGACGGCCGTAGACAAATGCTACGAAAAAATAAGGGTAGCGACTACGCGGAAATAAAATGTCACTAAAAGAAGTTTCTAAATATTACCGTGACTCTTGTCACATCGTGAGTACTCTTACAAAATTAGGAGGTTAATATTAAAACGACAAACAAACATACAACCCAATACAGATGTTAAATAGTATAATATTTGCTGTTGCTACGTTCCGTCAATATTTTTTTCTAGATACATTAGATAATATATCATTATATTGATTTAGATGTTGAGATAATAAGCAGGTAGTAGACTTCAGATAGCTAGTATCGGAAATGAATTATAACTGGCCGGTTGACCTTTCTATTTGGCATATTCAATAGCGACTTGTAAAGAAGTAAATAAGAATCAGAAATCACTTCCTACTCGCACAAGGTTACTTGTATATTTCCTCTATGTATTAGTTTGTATTTATTAATAGAAGAACAAAATATGTAGATGTGTTCAGAGATAATGACGAGAGCTATTAGTAAGAATAATTTGCGTTCTTAGGTTCCGTTTCTATACAAAAAACGAATCGTTTTACTTGCTAATGGAAATGTTAGCAACTAATGTTGATTTGGAATAGTTTTTCAATATTAGCAAAGTACGTTTTAGGATTGCTATGGAAGCCTCCATAGCAATCACAACCATCCATTCATCAGCCATCTATCTATCATCATATCTTGTATCTATATTTTGCACCAGTGATAACCCCATTTTTATGTCCACGCAATCACTGTCCATTCCAAGGTTACCTGGAAAA
This sequence comes from Aporophyla nigra, assembly GCA_947507805.1. Taxonomy (NCBI): domain Eukaryota; kingdom Metazoa; phylum Arthropoda; class Insecta; order Lepidoptera; family Noctuidae; genus Aporophyla; species Aporophyla nigra. Next base: position 9,646,386 of record OX382305.1, read on the forward strand.
GATCGCAGAAAGCGATAAGGCCGCCCATTGGATATTTTTTGTGTTAAATGTTCTTGTTGATATGTTTTTTTTGGTGTAAAATAAAGCATATAAAAATAAATAAATAAATAATCTATACGTATAATAAAATAGAAGTAAAAATTGTATATTGAATATTTTTGAAAAATAAAAAATAAGTAATGTTTTGATAAAAGGTGTAGAAAAGAGAGAAGCCGACAATATCGTTTTATGTTTTTAATGTTCGTTTATCTGTTTGTCTAATAATATGTTCCGGATTGATGCAAAAACAGGCGATCAGATAAGAAAGAAATTTGGCACACAAATCGTTTTTAATTTTGATAATACTTTTGGTCCCGGTAGTACGTTCCTGTGTGATATTTCCGACAAACACGCGGGTTTATTTCCGAAATGCAAGTTAGAAGCGCGCTGTGACTCAGTGAGTAGTCATTGCCATTACTATCGTGTTGGCGTGCTAAAATTCCTGTACAGTTTGACCTGAGACGAAGTCAGTCAGTGAGTACTCATTTCAACGACTATCATGTTGGCCTGCTAAAATGTATTATTCCTGTACAATTTGACCCCAGACGAAGTCAGAAGAAGGGGTCACCATTTCACAAATCAGTTCAATCTAACTTAAAGTCAGTAGGTTATAGGAGCAGGGTATTCAACAGCGAAGTCCACAGCGGAATACCTTGTCTTTCCAAATATTAAATTACTCCTAGTACAATGAAGGATAAATGAGTATGTTGAAACAGTGATACATGTGTCGTTCACCATGTCTTATAATGAAATTAGACGCGGTATTGTGATGGTAATATGAGAGATATTCTTTTGAAATTTATATTAACAAACATGCTGACTGCATCGCTGGGCTCTTTGTTAGGTTCTCTTAGTTTTGCATAATACTCGAATGTTTGGCGGGTATGGTTGGCAAAATAAATGAATTGGCAATGGCGGTAGGCATGTGTTTGAGTGAGGGCTATTCTGAGAACAAAGATCAAGGATTTTTTTTAAACATGTATGGCAGAAAGTACAGACGCCAGCACATGAAGCTACTACAATCTATCAAATTTCTTGAATAGGTATTCAACTTTAATGCTAAGGTATTACGTTCATTCTTCCCTCTCACCGAGAGGAGGCCTGTGTCCCAGCAGTGGGAACAATATAGGCTGAATATGTATTAGGTTCAAGATTTATTGGCAGAATTTGACAGTTTCGGGTACTTGATATGCTGGCGTCTGTACTTATCTAAAGTGACTTATTTCAAAAATCGTTTATTTTGTTTGCAAACAACTGCTAGCTCTGCTTCATAGTAAGACATTCCCTTATCATCATAATGTTCTTAATGACGGGTATTGCATTACACATAATCTTCTTTATCAATTTACACAGTGAACTTCTTTGCTGTCTGTATCTCGCGTACCCAAAATTTGTTTATATAATGCACGTACATACTAATAGTATTTCGTTCTGTGTCGCATCCACCATGTCTAATTTAATTTAGCGTCCCAGTTTCGGTGTGAATTGTTACGCGTTCTCCTAATGGTACCCTACTTGAACCTGACTGTTTAGAATTATTTCATAATTTTCTTTACGCTAGTCTCTTTATTTTCACACTAGCTTTTGCCAGCGGCTTCGCCCGCGTATTATACATATAAACCTTCCTCTTGAATCACTCTATCTATTGCTGAAAATTGTATTCAATCCGTTGAGTAGTTTAAAAGATCTAAGCGAACAGACAGCGGAAGCGACTTCATTTTATCCTATGTTTTATACATTCACATATTAGCTACTACACACAGGCTACTAACAGCCGGACGAGTCTATCAGTCGGATTAACCCGTTGCGCGTCGCTCGGTTCCACGCGTTCGATTCAAAGTAAAAAAAAAAAGTAAATGTCGTGAGGATGTTGCTACATGAATAAACGTCAAAAAACTACATCCAATGGCAACCGATTCCTTATGATCCAACGGGTGCACACGCGACATTTGAAGCATTTTTTCTTATGATCCCCGGGGGCTCATAAGGACGTTTGAGGGGTTAAGCTACGCTTACCGCGGTTGGTACGTGGATGGGTGACCATATTTACATATCAATATCCCTCCGTGTCTCGGAAAGCCCGTTTATCTTTGACAGTCGTTACGGGTCGTCAGAAGTCCGAAAGTCTGACCACCAGTCTTACCAAGGGCTACCATATTACCCAGTTACTAGGTTGTGGAGGTCAGGTAGGCAGTCGCTTTATGTAAAGAATTATGTTTAACTTACCAGCAGATATAGTAACTTATAACAGACAAAAATAGTAAATGATCACCAAAATTAAACCCGCATTTTAATGTAAAATTATAATAAAAGTTTTAACATCTCGATATTCTATTTAAGCAAAATGACTCCAAATAAATCATTGTTAATCCAAAAGTAGTAAATGATCACCAAAATTAAACCAGCATTTCAATGTAAAACTATCACCAAAGTTTTTACATCTTGCTATCCTATTTAAGCAAACTGACTCCAAAAAAATCATTGTTAACCCAAAAATAGTTAATGAACACCAAATTATTAAGAGTGTACTACGTGAGCTCGACAAATGGATGTGCGAATAACGCTTGTGCGACAAAACTGTACTGCAACTCACCATAGTTCGAATGCACGCTTGTGCGACACACTGAATCTAGTCGTTTCAAGCACTCGCCGGCCGCTGCCGCGGTACCGCTCGCTTCGCTCGCTCGGCTCGTGCATAGGAGGTCACAGTTTTAACCTAACCTAACCTAGTGAGCCTGAGTGTGTCGCACAAGTGTTATTCGCACATTCATTTGTCGAGCTCACGTAGTACACCCAATTATTAAGATTTTGTGATCATTTACTACATTTGGTGTTCGAATACATTTTGAAGTGCACTCGTGACTAAAATAGCAAGTACTATTGTAATTTTAGACTTTATTTTTCTGGTGTCAAGTATATATTTTTGGTAAAAGAACTAAGGGTATCAAAGCATTTTATGGTGGTCATTATATTTAATCCCTATGTAAAATACTGATATTCAGCTGCATCCGACAAGACTGGAAGCCGACCCTAACATACTTGCGAAAAGGCTATGCAGATGATGACACAAAATACTGACAATCATTGCATGTTTGAATAGTCGCAAGACTTACGGAACTAGGAACGCAGAACGCGTCTCTTACCTGCAACTGAGTTAAAAACCGGCCAAATGCGAGTCAGACTCGCCCACGAAGGGTTCCGTACCATTATCTATAAAAACGGCAAAAAAATCGCGTTTGTTGTATGGGAGCCCCTTTAATATTTATTTTATTCTATTTTTAGTAGTTTTTGTTATAGCGGCAACAGAAATACATCATCTATGAAAATTTAACTGTCTATCATGATTGAGATACAGCGTGGTGATAGACGGACGGGCGGACAGCGGAGTCTTAGTAATAGGCCCCGTTTTACCCTTTGGGTACGGAACCGTAAAAATGAGTTTCAATTCAAACTCAAAATAATTTATTTCCAACACATAAATTGTATTTGAGGTTCAAATTGAAAAGTAACGTTATATATCCGGAATCTTGTTGTATAATAATAATGTATTGACGTAAAATATCATAAATCATTTAAACCGCAAATACTAGAGCGGTCGGCTCGCATATTTTAATCGAAACGTCAAAGTTACGAAAGATATTTCAACCGTGATACCGTTAGTATTGATGTTGCATTTGGTCTTCGAATCCAGTTTTCAGGCCGGTTTAGTTCACATGTGTGTCATTGCGCCGCGTCAAACATACTGCCAAGAATGTCAAAGTGTCGAAGCTTCGTTCCCTATTAACAGAATCTGGAACGACAATCCAGATTCATGCGATGGTCGATCATTGTCAATACTAAATTAACTGCATTTATCCGAATTCTATTAATAGATAAACAGCAAGACATTTATCGGAGCGTAACTTACGTGGGATTGAAAATAAATTGAATCGTTCGCTTTGTAAATAATAGTATAAATAATCTCACGGTTACTTCAGGTGTTTCTTGTTCCCACTCTCACGGTTTTCAAAAGATGTTGATTTAACACTAGAAGTGCGGGCGTCCCAAATTTGACCCATTTCAATGTTCTTCCTGCTCTAATTAATATTTTATTATGCATATAATCGTAACTTTTTATGACTTTTCATGAAATATGATGACTATTATTATTTACTAGCTTCTGCCCGCGACTTCGTCTGCGTTAAATTCCTTGTTCCCCCGACCCTTCCCGTCGCGTCGAATCACCTACCTGTGCGATTTTCCCCGTTTTTGCAACATTTTTCATTACTGCGCCGCTTCTTGGTTGTAGCGTGATGTTATATAGCCTATATATAGCCTTCCTCGATAAAAAGGCTACCCAATACAAAAATATTTTTTTAATTCGGACCAGTAGTTCCTGAGATTAGCGCGTTCAATCAAACAAACAAACAATCATACAAACAAACTCTTCAGCTTTATAATATTAGTATAGATTATTTATACGAGACTTCAACCACGTAATTGCAATATACATATATTTTTTTCAAATTTACCTCAGTCGGTATGTACAGCGCTTCTAGTGTTAAAGGTATACGTATCACTAAACACTAGTCTGTAGAATGATAAACCTATAAACGTCTCATAATCGCCTGCGCATAAAAACATCTGAGGCCAAAACGAACATTAACCGATTGAAATGATATTTTCATTGAATGCTCGATCGCTCATAAAATGGCCTCACCGTCACTATGAGTAAATTACATTATTACAATTATATAAAATTTACAATTATAAAATACTTAGTCAATCATCAAGGTATTCAGTCGTCTTTTGTTTTTATGCTGTTCGTGTCGCGTAAGTTGCAAGTACTTGGTAGTAATAGACCAATTAGTTTGAAGGATCCCGCGGTACTTTACTCCGACGAGTTGGTACGGGTTTTAGTATCATTACGTAAGTACTTCCATAGTAACTTACGCCTCCATTTGTTTGAAAGAGTTACTCTGGCACAGGCAACTGAAGGAAAACGGCTGGGTTTTAGTTAGTAATGTCTGACACGCGCTCCCGCTCCGCCCAGAGCGGGAGAAGTCATTTGATGATTATCCAGAAAATAAGCCTTCATAAAATTGACATAAACACTGTAAAACGTGTCACAGAAAAGAAAATGCGTGAGATTATAAAAATAATAATGTCTCTTATATTTTTCTCATTTTACAGCAACAGTAAATTTTAGACCATCCACGGAATTTAACATATGAAAGCTATTATAACTATAAAGGTATGTAGTTTATAGTGTTGCCATACACCAAGAAAAATAGTACCAGTACAGCATTTAATTAGAAACAAAATGTTATTTCTAAAAACTCATGTTGCAACTATGTTGGCCAAATACCACCAGCATTTCCATACAACATGGTAATGCTGCCAGCTATTAAGGCATCTTTCCTGCTAACGACGATACGGACGAATTTTTTATGCCCTATAATTTTTTCCCATACTTTTAAATTTACATGTACACATAATAATTTACACTTGCTTAAATTTTAATGTGTCTTAAATAAAAATACCTGAATTGCTAAGAACATGAATAATTTCGGCTCAAATATTCGCGATTCTTCCTGTCAAGGAGCCAAATTGCGTCAATAAAAACTACGCCAATATATTTATGATGAAGATGACGCAAATTGACTCAAAAGTGACACACGGAAAACTGTTTGAAATGCATTACAATGTTCCTGTATATCGGAAGGCGTTGAACAATCGAGTGTTACAAGTGCATGTCGTTGAGTTGACTCACTGCATCGACTCCCCGAGGTTGCTGTTGTGAAACCTCGCTCATCAAACTCAGCCTCTAGCTAAAAATAAGATAATACGTGAGCATTAAAATATATTGAGTAGCAGTAAATAGCATCTCGTCAACAATGTTGTTATATTGCTTTTAATTTTATTGTCTCGTCGGTCTGGTGGTCGGGCAAAGTGTAATCGGGTTGTTACACAATTTTAATTACCTGTGGCAGCTTTATAGCTTCTTCAGACAGGCGCGCCGTGACACTCCTATAATAATTCCATAAAGTATTAAAGTGTTCATAGAAATTGTTCTACGTGAGTCGTGTCACGCCTGTTTGCGGGAGACTTTAGAGTTTAGATATTGTGATGGCAAAGAGCTCGCTTATGATACTGGACTTTTTCCAAAACTGACATATTTGGGTCCATTTAAAATATAAAGGAAAATCTCTGCCTACCCTTTTGATAAAACAGGCTCGTTTTATGTTTATTATCACGTTTATACCATTCACAAAATGTATCACATGAAAGCTAATATAAGATAGTTTGGCACGTTTCAATTGATGGTAAAACAAGTCAAGTCATGATTAAGTACTATTTTTTATACCATTTGTTCCGTGTGGTACCTACCGGACATAAAGAATAGAACGATCCAATTTCATCCCGTGGGTTTCGTAAGAGGCGACTAATGTACTTACTAGAGAATAGGCAGCAGCGTTCTCTTTGCATTTTACCACCGTACTGCGGTCGTCAACCCGCCTGCCAAGCGTGGCGATTATGGGAAACCCCCGAAATTTTCCAGCAGTGGACGTCTTTCGGCTGAAATGATGATGATAACACAAAGGGAAATTTCTGCCGACCACTTTTGATAATGTCTGTATACCCAACAGGACCCTACGTCGTTTAATCCGATTGAATGTTATATGTTAACGTGCATAGTATTTAGTACCTTCCGAATCGTATAAGTCAAAAATTAGTACCTTAATTGTTACAGCGTAATCTTCAATTATATTCCAGCAGGACCCTCCGCTGTTTGAAGGTCTATAAAAAAATCTTATATGGTCCCGTTTAGCGGTGTATTAGTACCATAAAAATACCTTAGTTTAATTTTAAAATCACGATTATTTAATGAGGAATGCACCTGCGAAACTTTTGTCAAGCCAGCAGGACCCTATTTTGTTTTGAGGCTTTCAGTCCAGACAGGCATATTTCTTATAAGCATTTTATTAGTACTTTTCAAATAACCTAAGGTTTAATTTAAAAAGTTTGTATTTTAGCTGAAAATTAGTTTTATAAAAGTTTTTGTACTGTTTCAGCGGACCAACGCCTCGTTTGGTCGATGTATGAGCTTTCACAGCTTTAAATAGGTATGGTGGTGTTAATCAAAGACAAACACCGCTAAACGGGACCATATAGGATTTGTCTATAGACCTTCAAACAGCGGAGCGTCCTGCTGGAATATAATTGAAGATTACGCTGTAACAATTAAGGTACTAATTTTTTACTTATACGATTCGGAAGGTGTAGTACCTTGCACTACTTATACTATGAACGTTACTAATAACTTTCAATCGATTTAAACGTAGGGCCCTGCTGGGTATACAGACATCTTTTGATAAGACAGGTACGTTCTGTATAATATCAATTTTAAACCGTTCACAACATTTACCTACCATCTTAAAGCCATCATAACGATAAAGATCGTTTGGCAACTTGTCGATATTCTTTCACAAGTTTATTTGAATAGCTGTAAGATTATGATTAAACACTATCATTTATTATATTAATGAGGCTTAATGAGGACATATTTTATCTTTCTAATGTGTACCTACCTTAAAGGATTTAGTTACTCAATTTTTTTACACTTGGATGCATCGGTTGGTGCTATTATAATGTCTTAAAATAAAAATAATCATTTATTGTCTTCTGTTGAAGCTAACTTAACTAGGTAAAGAAATCCACATCGAGCAGGTTGTGTGTCAATTGAAATACAACACCTATACTTTAGGTAGAAGTAAGCTTCGATTGATTGTCATTTTTTTTGACAGTATACCTAAACGATACTTTCGACTCTGTATTCTTGATATTTGTCAATACATGACACCAAACGTATGACATATGTCACGATATTAATAATACATTTCGCAAATCGTGTGAACCGTGGCATATATTCTCAGATGAAGTAAATGTTAAGCCTATCTACAAAGGTACGAGTTGCTATTTATTATGCGTGTCATATGCTAATTTTCACAAAGTACTAAGAACTTCACCACGGCAAAAATGTCGTTGGAATTTTTATGGCAATTCTACATGTGCACACATAGTTTTGTATTAATTATCGAGGAATTGCAGAAATGCAGGATTACCTTGAAATATCAACATTCCATAATAATTTCCAACCTTTTCTTTTAATAAGGACAATAAATACAAATGGCATTCAATATAACTGTATTGTTACTTACTAGGAATTTTGTCCGACCCTTCCCTTGCTCTAGCCAGCCCGCGCCGCTGAGCCTGTAGCTTTAAATTCGTCCCTAAGTAATAATCATACCGATCCAGCCCGTCCCTTGCTGCCCTCTACCAGCGATGCCCTAAGTCGAGGTCCGTACCCCACAAGGGATGCCCTTATGGAGTAGTCGCTCTAGTTTTAAGTTTTTTAAGTCCTTACCTTATTAGGGCAGCCACAGTCAAGTTCAGTTAAGCAGCCGACAACCGCGGTTAACCTGCGGGTCATTCCCAAAAAAATAATAGAATTATGTATACAGGGAAACAATCGACGCGTGTATATATAATTTTACAGGTTTATTTCGCCCCTTGTTGCTAGGTTCCGAATATGTGGTAAGTATCTATCATCCTTTCCATTTAATTTAATTAGAAAGCGTATTTCTATAATTCTGTTAATAATTTCAGCTATAGAATAAAACATTATGTGTGTACGTATTTTTTCCGTTTCCCGTATTTCTGCCGTTCGTTTAAATTATTAAGTAAATTATTTATCTTAATTACTAAAGTGTAACGACATTGCAAACAAAATAAAAACGTTTTACCATATTAACAAAAAAAAAAGCAGGATATAATATGATATAGGTACATATCAGTCGCATATAATGAACTTAGTTAAGATTATTCTATAATTGTCGCACGTAGGCGTAATTATCCGAGCAAGCAATTAACATGCTGTGTCCGGTTGACATTTATAAATTATACATTGCTATGCACAGGTATGTAATAGAACAGAGACAAGCAAGAATTATTGACACATGTCGAGACCAGCCATTGTCAAAATAATATGGGAATGCTGCAAGCTGCAAGTTGCATTACCATGCATACGTGACGTAATACAAATCTTACTAAGTTGATCATAGCCCACATACATGGATGTAACATTTATCTTTGTCAAACTGTAACATACTGGACATTGTTAGTGCGTAATGGTAACCTAGTTTAGGGATGGCAAACCTTTTCGCATATTACAGAAAAACTAATTTGTTTTTGACTAAAACTTGCCCGTGATAAGTTATCTTAGACAAGTTAGGTAAAAATAAAACTTAAATTACACGCAATAAAAATCTATACTAGCATATTGAAGCTGAAGATTTTTTGTCTGTTTAAACCCGCTGATCTCAAAAAATTCTTCGCATTTGACAACCGAAATCATAAATAACGTTATAGGCTTCTTATTATCACGCTACGATCCTTAGGAGCCTAACAAAGAGGAAAGAAAACGGAGAACAGTGATTGTGTAAAATAAAGCACAGTTGAATAATGTGCATATTACAAAAAAATGTACGTATCATTTCGTACCGTAAACTTTTTTCCTGAATTTTCTGTCGCAACCCATCATAGGTTTGCCATCCCTGCCGTAGATCGTTTGCCTTGAGTGCGCGGGCGCAGGGCGGCCTCCGCGCGACCGCCGTGACCTCACACACCATAAACTACAGGAAAATGTTTGCTTCCGTACACCTGAAATATTTAGTCTAACGACCGTCACTAATGTGTTTTGTCATTTACTCTTTCCTTGAGCTTATGAAATACTCTAGGTCCCATCTTGTCAAATACTTAACGTTTCATTCATTTAAATCTACATCTGCCTAGCCCGTTCTCAACTATGTTAGGGTCGGCTTCCAGACTAATCAGATGCAGCTGAGTACCAGTATATTACATGGAGCGACTGTCTATCTGACTTCAACAAGATGTTTTATTAATTTAAATAAATAAATAATAAATTTTACCTACCATGATGAGAATCGTTGCCCAGGTGTTGATTAATTGAAATATTTTATACCGTGTGTTTTACGAGGGTTAAAGTTTTTAACAGTAAAAGTACCGTTAGTTTTCGTTCATTAATTTAAAATATTAACATACTATCTAAGATTATAAACTGTCATTAAGGAATTATATAAATAAAACGGTAAAATAAATTTCCTTAAACACTAAAAATTAACGGTAAAGAACAACCATGATTTCGAGTTACAAATTATAAGCTTAAAAAAAAATTGTCATAAAGAAAAGTGAAGGTCACATACCAAGTCGAACGATATTGTTCCTAGAATTGGACAATCATTATCGAAAATTATAATATAATTTTTTTTGGAAAAAATACATAATTAAAACGGTTAAAAGAATTACTTAAAACACTAAGAAATATCGGTACAAAACAATCATGATATCTAGCTACAAATAATAAACTTGAAAAGAATAGCCTTTAAGAAAAGATAAGGTCACATACCAAGTCGAATGATATTGTTCCTAGAATTGGACAATCGTTATCGAACATTTTAATATAAATCTCACTTTTATCGGATATTATTTCTTCGAACTCCTTCAGCTTCCTCCGTGAGTGTCTAGTCACGCACTATGACATCATACGCCCACAAGTGGTGCATAAAACTGGCACCTATTAGGTATCTGTTCCACCACGGACGAGGAAGTGACTAGCTATCAATGATTTTCTCGCACAAGAAACGGACCAAAAATTGTAAGTCCCGTGTAAGTAAAAGATTTATATAAATTGATAGTTGATCGTCGACTGTTCACACTGCCGGCGAGCACTCGTTTGTCGAGAAGATCTATCAAAGAGCGAACTCGCTCACCAACGCTTATTTAGAAGAAACCAGTTCTTCTAAATAAGGAGGTTTATACTGTTTTCTTTACCTACAAAGTCCAACCACTATGACACACTCTCACAGTTGCTCGCCAACCCGTTTTTAGTTGCTAGCTCTACTCGCACAAAATATTAGTAAACACACAAAATGTTAGTAAATAATACGATCATCACTAGCGTACGCTCTCGGTAGCCATTTTTATCTGTGGTTCTCAATCACTTTCCTCATGGGTTGGCGACAGGTCGACAACGAGGTCCTGCCCACTTGATCGATTTGATGGTGATAGCTGAGAATATACCCCCTTATTTAGAAGAAACCAGTTCTTCTAAATAAGGAGGTTTATACTGTTTTCTTTACCTACAAAGTCCAACCACTATGACACACTCTCACAGTTGCTCGCCAACCCGTTTTTAGTTGCTAGCTCTACTCGCTTCTCGTTAATCGCCTGGCGGTGGACAGGGGTCTGAATATTATCACTAATAAGAAGAATATTTTCCTGATTCAACTGCTATGCGTGACTACGATCACGATAGTCAGCTGTCTATTAAGAGTTAGAGGTACCAGCAGTGATTGATTATGAGAGTTGATGCCCGTGCCTTGGAGTTCGAGACATCGCCGATATCTCGAGGAAAATCTTTTTAAAGGGTATGGTTCGCCAAGGAAATAGCAGACTATGTCCCACTTGCAGGAGTGTCTCAAGTTTTTGAATATCTGCGTATCTGATGAAGATAAAAAATCAAGACATAGCGCTGTCAACAGTGACATAAGGCCGGTTTCGTAAACATGTGTGCATTTAGTGTTGCCGCGTAATGTTTTTTTATGTTCACTTACGTATAATTTGTGATTCCATTTTACTTTTCATTTTTTCAAAAAAAGAATAATTTTGCACTTTTTCACCACACAATTTGGTATTTTGGCGATGAAATAATGTAATTGTTTCAACGTTATGCTTCAATGATGAACTAGCTCTAACTAATTGGTAAGGTGTAGTTTGGATGTAAATTATGAGTGCGTGTGTGAGTGTTTGCATGGAGCTAAATATAGTTTTGTAGGCTTCACTGTATAGTTCGCAGCTCTATGTCTTGATTTTTTTATTTGGTCTGAGGGCTCCAGTAATAGAAGTAACCTACCTCAGGAACTATCGAGAAGACTTAAGGAAATAGTTCGGTACTGATGCCTGAAAATTCTGGTATTTTAAATTAAATAGAAATCAATTGTAGATTTATTGACGAGTTTTTGACAAAATACGGCGAAGATTTTAGAATAAAGTGAGGTAAGTTTATTGAGTAATTTAATTAGAATAGATAACAAAAAAAAAACAGGTATTGAAAACAATTTATTTTGTAATGTTATAGGTTCTTGGTGTTAAAGGGCGTGTTAGGAAACATTATTTACATACATGTGATTCATAGGAGGGTCATTCAAGCTTTCATTTACGAAACTTTCATGTTACCACACTGACATGACATTATTGTGAAATATGGTGTTTTATTGTTTGAACGCTCGCGCTGTCGGTTAATTAAACAGTCATAAATTAATGTTGTGATAAATGTAAAATAAAGTTGTGAGCATAAATTATAGGTAATTCAATTTTAGGCTTAATATTTGACTACAAAATGAATGTTAATGTCACTTCCTATATCTTTAGTAAAAGATTTCTGAACATGTTTTGGAGATGCTTCTACTGTGTGAAAATAGTTCTTAGGTAGGTACTTATGGGTTAGTATCAACAGCCACATGGGTTGATTGATGAGGTTAAGCTACACTTTTCACGGTCAGTCCGTGGATGGGTGACCATTTTTGTGCCTTAGAAAGCGCATTAACTTAAGCTGTTAGTTGCGGATGTCATACGTGGATTCGTAGACAGTCGTTACGGGAAGTCAGAACCCCGGAAGTCTGACAACCAGTCTTACCGAGGGGTATACTGTCCTGCCAGGGTCGCGAGATTGTTCAAACGAGATACCGTGCCCCTGGCTTATGGGTAACTGAAGGAATACGGGTGGATTTTAGTCAGTAAAAGTCTGACACGCCCTCCCGCTCCGCCCAGAGCGGTAGAAGTCATTTGATGATTTCCCATTTAAAAAAAAAGGGGTTACCCAGCACCTGGGTTCTGGAGGTAAGATAAGCAGTTGCTCCCTGTCAAATACTAGTATTCAGCTGCATCCGGTTAGACTGGAAACCTAGGCAAATGGTTATTTTCAAGCTGCGTGTATGCAATGCGCATGCACAAGTCGCCTGATACCGTCTAGAAACGCAAAGAGATGATCTTAAACCCCCTTCTGCCACAAGCCTAACCTAGGCGGTGTGCCCCCGTCTGCAGTCTTACGTATATGGTCAAAATTATATGAGCATTACGTAAAAGAAGACAATGACATGAACGATCTAAAATAGATGTGGGAAAATTCAGTTTATTTGTGTGGTAGCCCAGAATCAACCAAGTTGTACCTAATGATTCATTTAGTTGATAGTTTTGTATGGGTTATGGTAGATATCGTGCAAGCTCTGTGACAACTGGAAATTAAAAAGTCATTAAATTGTCACTTACAGGATATCTTACGTAATTTTTCTTAAATTGCGGTCTCGATATAATCGCGGTGGATATTCTGTAAGTGACAATTTAAATGCAGTTATAAGCCGTGAACGTTAATCCTATTTAAAAAGTCGTTACTTTCGTAACATGCAGGATTTTAATCAGGAAACCCAGGACACACTTATATTGTCTTTATAAAGGCATAAGGATCAGTTTGTATAGTTTTCTCATGTTCCTTATAAAAGGCAGAATCTCCAGACCAGACGAGTATCATGTCTTGCAACTGCCCTAATGGTGATCTCGGGAGTAGTTAAATATGCTAGATGCGCGGTAAACTGCTTAAGCGATGGAGGAGTTTTTGTGACGTCAGTATCATGCGTAGTTCGCATGGGACCTGATGCTGCCATAAGTTGTTGTCATACTAGTGTTTTCGCAACTATAGATATTGCTTTTGTTCCCGGTAGCTAACAAGATGTGGCTAAACATCGATATCGTATAATGAGGAGCAACTGTCATGACCTCCGTAACCCAATAAGGGAAAATGCCAGTGTAATATAGTGTAGCCTTTATTTAATTCCTAGCGTCTGCATAAAGAAAGTGCAACACAATCGGGCTACGGGCTGCGCTTGCGCAAGTATGCGAGTTTCTCTTACTAGCGCCAGATTCACAGACTACTAAGTAATCACGGGGTGCAGATGTAAATTACTTGTTTGTTCTCTAAATCACTGTATTCAGATCATTTCGTTGCTTACAAATCATCTCAATATGTTTTACGTAATTTATGAATGAAGAATTAATGTTCCGTGTGTTGCCGGCCGTATAGAATAGCACCACCTTATTTCTTCCCGTCGGTGTCGGCTAAGGGACTTACTAGAGAATGGGTAGCAGTATTCTCTATGCATTTTATCACTAAACTGTGATCACCGATCTGCCTGCCAAGCGTGGCGATTACGGAAAACCCTCCCATCATGGGGGAGGCCTATGTCCAGCGGTGGACGTCTTTAGGCTGAAATGATGATGATGATGATAATATAAGAATATCAAGTAATTCGAAAATAAAGGAAGTTGTCTAAATGTAGCATTAAGTTAGGTACAAAACAAAATTTGCTAAAGTAAAAAGAGAGAAACTTTCAATCTTGTACTCTAATTCGATGGTAATGATGTAACAACACCCAAACCAGTTCAATATTTGTGCAATTTCTTCTCAAGCGTGCATGCTGAGTCACATTTCAAATATGCACAAGAAAAACCCTTCGAAAATGACTTCGCATGTCAATACGAGTGTATTTCGCATATAGCAACGTGTATGTAACGTGTTGAAACTTAGTCTGGCATTCTTTCAACTTAGTAACGAGTAACTCAATACATATTGATGGAACAGTGGAGGAATTTCTGTTATTTAAAGGAAATAGGTAAAGCCTTGAGACTTTATATGTAAGGAAGATTGTTTTTACAGACATTGAATAGTAATTGGTTCCGAGAATTTCTTCCGGATACAAAGCCGATTCCAATCGACTACTGAAAAGGTTGCGTTGGTATTCGTCATACCTATAATACGAGAAGGGTTTCGTTTCTTTGTTCGCATATATGTAATTGTTTTGTTTGTATGTTCGTGTCGCGTAAAGTTGTTCCGTGTGGTGCCGGATGTAAAGAATAGCACCACCCCATTTCTACCCATGGGTGTCGTAAGAGGCGACTGAGGGACTTACTAGAGCATGGGCAGCAGCGTTCTCTATTCATTTCACCACCATACTGTGCTCGCCAACCCGCCTGACAAGCGTGGCGATTATGAACCCTCCCAAATCGGGGGAGGCCTAAGTCCAGCAGTGGACGTCTTTCGGTTGAAACGATGACGACGTTTGAGTATGTCAAAAACCTTCGTCGTATCTACGATTCCATTTATATATTTTAAAGGCTTTGAGCAGAATTCTGTCAATCTTCTAACCACAACGATTTACCCCCTGGGTCATTACTAAACACACTTTTCAGGGTATCTAATAGTCAAAATCAAAATCAAAAGTCATTTATTCAAACTAGGCTGAGAGTCAGCAGTTTTTGCACATCAAAGTTACATAAGACAGTCCCCCAAAACGCCCGCCCTTCACCATCTCCTAGTGCTTTACCTGGGAGTATTATTAGTCCTCTAGTCTATATTTCAGCCATGGCGGCCAATCTCAATGCAGACTAACCTTCGGCGCGGGAGATATTATAGTGCACAACTGTGGTTGCAGACACAGGTCTACTCTCTCTTCCCTCACTCTTATAGTGGAACGGCGGAGACCGGAGAAAGATCAACAGCTTAATGTGCTTTCCGAGGCACGGTGGTATCACACCCATTCCAATCCGGGCTGTTATTAAGAAATTTCTAATGGAAAAACTCAGTAACACTTTGCTCAACCTAGGAATTGAACCCAGTACCTCACGCTCAGCATATCTACTGCGACATTATGAACCCAGGTATGAAATATTTCGGTTAAAAATATGAATGCCGCATAAGTAAATACATTAGTCAATACTGTAAAATATGATGGTGGTGACATAATAAATATCACCTGATCTTTGGATTAGCTGTCACATTACTCATTCACTGCGAGGTGTCTATATGACGGTAGTCAGTAGTCGATATTACAGCTGACCTTTGACTAAACAGGTCCCATATTAACTGGCTGAGCCGCATATATGTATAATAATTTAATTTATTATGTACGCGTTTAATAATCTCGCTGATCTTGCTAACGGCGCGTGGGTGTAGCTTTGTACGTTTCACAGTTCTGCATTCAGTAAACTTGTAGGATAAACCGCATTGCTCAGGGGTTTTGTCATGCAGTCAATGCTAAACATTTCTAAACTAAGGATCCAAATAAGAAGATTGAATAAATCCATTCAAATGTCGTAAGCTGTGATGACTAGCGATGTTCTTCACATTATGAACAGTGCATGTTTCAAAGGATTACCACAGAAATCAGATTATCTTGAGGCGAATCACAGCACACGTTTTGATAAGAAATAATGAAATCAGACCATATCTCCGCGGCGATTTATCTTGATCTAGTTTTAAAAGTCAATCGGAGGAAATGCATAACTTACGTTGATCGACGGCATTGAGCAAACCGCCTGTAGACTGTCATTACTCACTATTGCAAATGATCAATTAAATTCGATACGAAATTTAAAATGAGCTTGTGAATTTTGATCAGTTACGGAGAGTTTCTGACTGAAAATACGTTATAACAATGAATTTTCATCTGAGAAAAAAGAAAAACCGTTATTTGTTTTTGTCAAACGTAGAATGGGTGTGAGCAAATTAAGGGGTAAAGTTCCTGCCAGGGTCGCGAGATTGTTCGAAAGAGATACCGTGACCCTGGCACATGGGCAACTGAAGGAACACGGGTGGGTCAGTAAAAGTCCGACACGCCCTCCCGCTCCGCCCAGAGCGGGAGAAGTCATTTGATGACTTCCCATCCAAAAAAAAGGGGTAAAGTTCTTTTATTCGTATTTTTACAGTCTTTCTCCACAAGCCATTTCTGATAAGATGCATTAACTCCTGAAAAAATGAAAAAATGAACTACTTAAGTCACAGAAACACATGACTTAAGAGCGGGTTTAGGTCACACAGTGCTATAAACTATATAAAAGTATATTCTGTTGTAATTTTAAGTAGGAACGTGCTTACTTTCGTTAGGATCCTTCGCTTTTATAGTATACATTCTAGTGCAGTCACGATAGCGTGACCGTTTCAAAAATTTCAGATAAATTGCTACTTGGATGAGCACATCACTAACTATATTTGTAACTATGTGAATAGATAGAAAGATTGGAGTAACCCATTGTAAAGTATATAAGGAAAAATCGTGATCATGCTAAAGAATATATGATTTCCTAAGAAATCGATCAATTAACAAGAACTATGTACATATGGTGAATCAATTACACGAAGAGATTGGAACCAATCGCTGTTTGAAACAGAAGATCGATTGCAAACGCACAGGAATGTGCGTTTTTGATTACGTGCGCGTTCTTCATAGGTTAATCGACATTCAACCTGAACATTACCGCTAGTGCAAGTGTCATGGGTTATATAAGATATCGCTATGTTTTACACTTTCTACGATACTGTACTTGACCTGTAGTACGTATTATTTTGGCTTCCAGATTAAGCAAAGAAAAAGTGTAAGCAATTGGAAATACCGATTGGAATTAATCAAATTTAAGGTTTTTTTATTTGGGTGGGAAATCATCAAATGACTCTACGTGGAGCGGAAACGTGTGTCAAACTTTTATTGACTAAACCCACCCGAGTTCCTTCAGTTGCCTATGCCAGAGCCAATATTGTAACCAATGAGGTTAATCCGAGGTGCCATTATTGCTAGTTGAAAGTCAGGGATAGGGCTGGATAATAATTTTCTGCGCAAAAATACACATTGCATTAGTTACAGTTATTTAAGTTGTCTATCTACTTACGCACTGAGTTAATTTTTCGATTTGTACGATATTGGATAGAGCTACTATAACTGTGCTATTACTCAAAGAATTGTTCTATAGTTTTCTTGAGAGCATAGTCAAAAGCTAAAACGATAAAATATATTATATTATTGAGTTGAAAACCATGGTGTTAAATACTTGAATACCCGTTTTACCGAAGTACGTTACTTTCTTCTCCCATTATCGGCTCAGTATGATAACTATTCTAAATGAAGGCGTCATGTAATGTCAGTCGGCATGTCGTTGGCGGTAAGCATACGAGTCGGCACGTTGACAACACTTTCTTCGTAAATACCTCATTACATAAAGGTAAGGGTGCCAACTGCCGGCAGCATTCCAAGATACCTACGTATGGCCAATAATGAGTGGGCAATACTAACTGACTATAGCATGCTTTTTCATTTTGTAATGATTTTGATTGATACTGTATGTAAACTACATTTATTTAGCTAGAAAATTTTGCCGACGTAATGGGTAAGTATCAATTATCATAAGTTATACCTCAATAAAATAAAATAGATTTTATTTTGGGTTAACGTCTACTAATAGTGTTGTTACTAGAAGTATGAATTGATTTAGAAAATCTGTTTTCTTTTGTTTTATCGTCTTTGGATATTTACATTTAAAACGTCAGTGATGTGATGAATGAAACAACATAATGTTTTTCTGACAAAAAAAATATAGTTTTTTATTTTATCGTGTTTAGATTATGTCGTCTGCGGAGTTTCGCTACCCAATTTAATCTGTCCCTGAATACGTTTTATTAATAAAGTTTTCAGGATTTTTTGTATGCATTTTATTTCAATGGTCTTATGAGGAAAAAGTGCCATTAAGTGACGGGAATGAATGTATGATGTATCTTACGTGACTTAATAGAAAGTGAAATCATAAAACAAGATTGTTTTAATAATAGTTTTAACAATATAATCGACTTATCATTGCCCTCCCAGCTTTAAGAATGAAATATGAATTTCCTGCCTGATTTAAGTTGTTTTTCTCTTCAAACTGCCAAACCCACAAGGGGGCACAAAAAGTTGTTTTGCAGATGTTGACAAATTATAATAATGTTTACG
The DNA here is from genome assembly GCA_947507805.1 of Aporophyla nigra. Lineage (NCBI taxonomy): Eukaryota > Metazoa > Arthropoda > Insecta > Lepidoptera > Noctuidae > Aporophyla > Aporophyla nigra. The sequence continues at coordinate 9,665,354 of OX382305.1, forward strand.
ACATTATAATAAATAACATGTTTGTCAAACTTTATATGACATTCTGGTGCTGACATTCAAACACGAAAGGTGACCTGCATCTTTGTTAAAAGGCTCAGAAGAATAACTCCTCAGAGGTTGGGTTTCCACAACAAAAAATATATAATCCCTTAACTAATGGATCTCTTCAATGTACCTCGCATTTGTATAAAACAATTTACGTTATGAAAAACACCATTAATGTCTTGCGACATAATATCATCAAAAGGAATTGCCATCGGTAATGCAAAGGCATCAAGTCTTAATACATCTTAATGTTTTTGATGGTTGTTTCATACGTCACGTAAGTAATAACAACCGCACGGGTTGATCGTTCAGGTTAAACTACGCTTACCGCGGTTGGTCCGTGGATGGTTGACCATCTTTACATACTGAGTCCCTTCCGTGCCTTGGAAAGCACGTTAAGCCAGGACAGTCGTTACGGGTCGTCAGAAGCCCGGAAGTCTGACAACCAGTCTTACCAATGAGTATCATATTACACAGTAACTGGGTTATGCAGGTCAGATAGGCAGTCTCTCGATGTAAAATACTGGTACTCAGCTGCATTCGGTTTGACTGGAAACCGACCCCAAAATAGTTGAGAAAAGACTAGGCGGATAATCAAGTTTTAATATATAATTACAACTGAAATCAAATCTCAACAATGGGATGTAAGCACGTAACCTCTAACATAATAGGTGTCAGTGATGATCGGGTGGACGCAGGATGTTCAATTGTTTTGCCTGTGCGTCCGTGTTCGTTGATGAATGTTAATGTCAGTAAGCAGCTCGATGATTATCTGTGATTGCTTCCTGCGAGGCGGCGCACGCGGCGGCGCCTCACTGCGCATCGAGGCGCACCTCCCAAGGAGGCCGGCGCGCACGCATTGCCCACGGCCGTCCGAAGTGCTCGTGTGAAGCACACCTAATCACCAGTCTTCCGGATCCGGCAGGTAAAACCCAACAAACAATAATAATGAGCCTCATTTCGAAGACGGATCAAATTAGGATACAATTGCTCCGAAAAGTTTTTATTATGTTCCATGAACCCGATTGTGAACAGGATACTCTAAGAATGGAGGTGGTAAAACCATCTTCTGTGTAAGTATTTTCCTCTAGTTTATCGAATGACATTGGTGAGGCTATAGTGCGTTCCGTTGAGCGATTAAAACGGTCACGACTGATGCGGCTCCGGTGCGAATCAGTGCTAAAGTTCACTTTCGAATTATTATTTCTATCTGCTTTCGGATTACAGTCTAGATATTATATAACACTTGATTAAATGGTATGTAAATTAATATCATAGCATTAAAAAACAGAAGCGTCTTCAATTTGCATCGCAGTAAATAAAATATTCGTATTTCTAAATTCATAGTTTGAGGTTGAAGTATAATTTAGTTATGGTCATGACCACTCGGCTGCGGCTTCGCGCAATTCACGGCAAAAATAAAACAAAGGTGCGTCAACAATGACGACCTTGTCGCGCCCGCAGCCATGCCGAGCTGTGAAGCAGCGTCGCCGTCGGTCGGTTGTGCAACACTACTTCACTAGAAAGCACACTTTCTTTCACGTACATAGCAAGGACTTATCGGCGTGTCAAAAATGGCAATTTATTTTTCGATGTAGCTTCAAAAGGTCAAGTCTGACTCACTTTGAAAATACCGACTTTAAACTTCCGCGTCGTGGTTGGTTTGGTTCGCGATTAAACTCTCTCACCAACTAGCTCGCTTTTGATCGAATGTTGCCCGTATAGGGCATGCGCAAGCGCAGTAATATAATACGGAGTCGAGTGCGATCGCCGCGGTGTCAGGGTTCCGAGGTGGCGGTCCGCGGCTATTTACACTTTCACCTCACTCCGGGCTTTACCAGAATTTACGTCACCGCTGCGCCGGCGCAATTATATCATCACGAAATCAGCTGCTGAGTAAGTGGCACAGTGGCACACTGGGCTTTGAACCCAAGTCTCACTTTTTGTTTAGCTATTGTATTTTGGAGAGTTGCGATGTCCGTTATCGGTCATTAGGTTTCATAATGAATAGGAAAGCCATTTACATTTTCACTTACGTTTTCATTCTCACGTACGTGTGCAATGCTGAGGAGTACATTTCATTATGAGTCATATATTAAGTCATCACAGAATAGAATGGAAACTAGATAGTCTTCTCTATATTATTTACACACCGAATGAATCATTAGTTATTCAACAATTTAGAGTTGAGGGATTTTTCATTTAATAAAAATTAAATAAAAATATAATAAATCCACTTCATCGTTTATTAATGAATTGCATGCGACTCTTCCGCAACTCCCTTCAGTAAAAAGCTACTTATGTTCTAAAATATAAGTTTGAAAAACAGAGCTTAGATACCTAATGAATACTTTTTTGGTTGAATGAAAAGTTGTTCGCAATCTGCTTGAAATTATATTTGCCTTCAGTTTTAGGAGTCCAGATTATGTAACTAACTATTTATTTGTGTCCATTCACTACAATGACTTTTTTAATGTTGTTTTGTATAGAAACTTAATTGAAGTCATGCGGAGTAAAATGTCTTGTAGTAAAATGTTCTGAACTGTGGTCAAACTTTGTTCTATTTCATACATGATTGTTCCACGTCCATGTCCATAACCTAGAACTATCGTATGACATTCACGCGAGCATGCACTCCCTCTTCGATAACCTTACCATTTGCGTTTGTTATTTCAAGTTATTTATCGGTCGACTTGACGTTAGTAATTACAGAATGCCTTAATGGCTGTTCAAAGTATAAACGAGTATAATAATTATCAATATTTTATCGTTAATGAATGTTAAATATCCCATTCTTCTTGCGACCATGAGCGGCTCTGGTCACGGTCAGTCTAAAGGGCTTTTAGCATTTGATAATATTTAAACAATATGTGCAAAACAATGGTTAAGTTTGCTGAACATATTTCAATACCGTAATGTTGATTACACACACAGATCTTTGTATTGCGCGGCTACAGGTCTACACAGCCATTGTTTTTTCGCGGTTTCTCTTTACCTAGTCGTGCGTTACCTCTTGTCGTGGACTATATCGTAAGCTCTTGGTGTTTGCTAGCCGTTACGTCACTACACAAATCCATTATGTTATAGGCTTTCAAACAATGTGTGGTTTTGTAATAATTACGCTTCAAACATGAAACATAATAAATTTTGATTCACTGAATATTACGCACATTATTTAATACTGAGTTTTCTTTATTGTCTGGCAGGCGGTGTGACCCAGAATGTAACAATTAAATGTAACTTCGACGTAAGTTAATATGAGTTCCTAGTTTTCAAGAGAACTTTAGGAATCTCGGTGGTGTAACCTCGTTAAATGTAAGTATGAGTTAGTGTTGAACTTACTCGTGTTCCGGAATTGTGTTCTTGTACTTTTCTCTTTTCATTTCCACGTGTTTGTTCAGGGTTGTGGGTGCGGTTCACTGTTCATGTCACAACACTCACGGCACACATTGTACAGTACATTACATAAACACTACTTATTAGCACTTTGTCAGATTCACTATTTTTGCCAGTCCCATGACTCTGCAACCTGCAACAAAGATATTGGGCATTAGTGACGCGTGAACACATCGTTATGTTCGCTTGTGGGAGTCGGCACACGAAAGTGTGGGCTGCAGGCAACAATTTTGGTGGAACATCCAAAATTCGCCCATTATGATCTCTTCTACTATATTAATTCTGATAGCGCAACACAACGTTGTCACGTATGAAAACGTTGGGTAATATCGTACTGAAATGGTATTCTTAGGCCATTATCCTCTGTTATAAACTTAGAGACAATTCCATAGTTTAGTTTAGACATTTGATTGTGATAAGTGATCATGATAAATCAGTATCGTACTTGTAGAATAATGATGAATCTAAAACTTCGTTATATAATGGTCTAATTTCTTAATAATTTGCTTATGCAGTTTGGAATCGTTATTATGTCTGATGACACGTCTCCAATCAACTCGCACACTATCAGATTGATCGATTGCTCTCGGATATCGAAATTAATCGATTATCTTATTATATTTAGGCATTCGAGTGGTTGTTAACGTAGATCATTGTCGTGCATTTTGCAATGGCTTAATAATAGCTTAGTTTTTCGCAAGCGACCACTATTATTTATTTAGAAGGGTGATAAATTGCGAGACTGTTCTGTATAATTAACTTTATAATAATAGCTTCATTGCTCATTAATCAAACTTCTGTTAAACAGAGAAGAACGAGTTTTAATCGAATCATTCGATATCAAACAGAGTATTGTGTTTTTCACGTTAGTTCGATATTTTAAAGACATACTGGGGTAGAAAATCATGCTATTGATAAAATCAAAATATTTTATTTCACGTAAACCTACATGGGCACTTATAAAGGCTCCTTCAGACTAGCGCGACGCGACGTCGCGCACGAATCAGCGATTTATAACCGTAGATCAATTTCTTTGACCGTGTCGCGGCGCGACAGTTCGCCCCTATGTGAAGTGTCGCGCGTGTTTTCATAGAAATTGGTCTACGGATATAATCACCGAATCACGCGCGACCGTCGCGTCGCGCTAGTCTCCACGAGCCTTAAAACGTCAGCATCTAGGTGCTACATGTCATCATCATCATCATTTCAGCCGTAAGACGTCCACTGCTGGACTTATGCCTCCCCCAATTTGGGGGGCTTTGCCATAATCGCCACGCTTGGCAGGCGGGTTGGCGATCGCAGTATGGTGGTAAAATGCATAGAGAGCGCTGCTGCCCATTCTTTAGTAAGTCCGTTAGTCGCCTTTTACGACACCCACAGGAAGAAATGGGGTGGTATTATTCTTTACGTCCGGCACCACACAGTACATGTGCTACATGTTTGGTGCTACATGTACTAGGTGATATGTAGGATATCCGGTACGTTCTTGTTATTATTCATCTGTATATATAAAATTCAAAGTCCTGAGTGACTGACTGACTGACTGATATATCAACGCACAGCCTAAACCGCTGGTCCTAGAGACATGACATTTGGAGGGTGTGTTCTTTGTGTGTAACTACTCCTAGTTATCCATTAAGAAAACGTTTTTTTTAAATTCCATTCCTAAGAGGGTGAAATGGGGCTTGACATTGTGAATTTTTCGACATCCATGCGGGCGACGCCGCGGGCAGAAGCTAGTAATAAATAATACCGTAACTACCTTTTCATAGCAGCGCAGCTTGTATTCATGCCTGTTTGGAACTTTTTATCGATCATTCTAGATCACGAAGAGCAAAACACGTCGCCGCTGACGTTCGAGATTGGATCGTGAGAAATTTGTGCTTGTCGCGCTGTTTCACAGACAAACAGGCATTCCTTGTAGCTTTAGTTTTAGAAAATAACATGCAAATTGTACATTAAGGGAGCTAAATACAATTGAACAGTTTTGTGCAAATAAGGATGTACGGTCACAAAAAGAGATATGGTACCAGGGTCTCGAATAAAATTACTAGAAAACAAACACACCAAATTTAATTTAATTAGAAAACAACCATCAGTTTCTGACTAAACTTGAACTATATCTAACGACTTTTGATCTTTTTTGGTGATTCTACGCACGGCGACAAATCAAACAACACATTTCCAGTATAAGCTAACTTATCATTGTACGGGAAGCCTATACAATGCGAGGTCTGTTAAAACTGGAATGTAGAGCTTGATATCCGTGTGTACCGCTTTCTTCTGTTTTCAAATGATTACACATTAATTGCGACCGAAGGACTTAAAAGTCCCTTTTGTTGGTTCTCGCAATTAAATGATCTCAGGGAATCTTAGTGTTCCAAGTACATTATGAAGTAAAATATTTATCGCTACTTAAATAAACGTCGTATAAATTTTATAGTACAGCACCAATTAATAAAATAATTAACCGAACGGAGTGTCAGTATTGTATGTATTTTACGTTCTAATCCTTGACGCGTACCTAGATATATCCTTTATCCTAATTGCCGGTGTTATTTATAGCTCAAATGTTATCTGTGGTGTTGCAAGCGTCGGCCTTCGGTTGGGGTCCTGTTGTGGACAATCACTCGATGTCTATAATTACTCATTACGTTAATGGATGTTCGATCGAGGTATTATGTGCTTTGTCACGACTCCATCACACGAGCGAGTCGTCATCACTCGACACGTGATTTACTGAGGGAACCTGCGTTGGTACGGGGATCTTGATTTATGACTGCGTTATGTGGGACACGACGATCAAGATAGAATGTTGCTAGTGCACTACAATTGTAGGTATAGTTCAGGAAATGTTAAAGAAATGATACAAATGTAGACAATGATGTTGTTCACTTTTCAACCTTATGCGTTGAGCAATAAGTTTGAAAAGTGGTCAACCGCCGATGTCCACGATGGTACCTTAGCAACTTTTTAAAATGTGTAACTTATTTGGTAGGTGTCTGCTAAAGTTCTGGTTGGTTTAGTTAGTATTAGTTTTTTGATAGCATTACGCACAATGTAAGTATTTTTTAATCTATAAGATCGAAGATAAGTTCACGCTTTGAAACGGCTCATATTGCCTTAATGATTATATTATTTTACTATATCGAATTTTAATGTTATTTCTCATAATTTTTGTTTAAATCTACAAAATCTCAACATTACTTGATGGTAAGTTTTAAGTGAGGGTGTTGTTGCTGATTGCCTAGTTCAGCTACAGTTGCGGAATTAATTTTTAAAAGAAAATATAGCTTAAAACACACGTGTGTCATTGGAAATAAATATTGAAATAAACTTATTATTTTTGTGTTAAGCGACAATTCATAAACATTCAAAGGTGGTTACAGCATTTCCGTTATCATTACAGGTAATTACATCCTAGGTGTAAGTTTGATTACTGTCATAAACTAGTTGTCAAAGAAACTCTGTATTATCTAAATGGTATAATTTTTATGACTGGAAAAGATCTAAAAGCCTTAGCGCCGGTTCCTAGATTCTGGTAAATGACATTTCTAAATTATGTTATGCGAGCCAGTAAATTGCAGTAATAGCCTCAGAATAAATTACTATGTGGCGTCTGTCTGTATGATTTAATGTATCTCTTTGAATGGTAAATGTATAAACAGTGTTTGCTGCAAAAAGGCTTAATGTTGTTGAATACGACGCAACTCTATTTGGATCTAACCAACGAATAATATGATGCTTTCAAAATATCTTTGGATTAGATAATTGTTTTTGATATTATATATTTTGTTGTGCCTTCTTATACACGATGTCTCCATTTTATTTTATCTACTCTCCCATGGCTGTAGTGCTGGAAGAGATTTCTTTAGAAGCAGTTATAGCCTTTGTACGTATTTTTCTGTTACTTTCTTCTTGCCTGTTTTTGTTATGTGAGAGAATGGGAGAATTCAAAGGATCTAAGGAAAATAACAACAATTTCTCAACACCAAAAAGTCCAAAAACTAATCCTTGAGTTACAACTCTTAATCAAATTCTAAGCTTTACCCGAGATAAACATTTATGGAGCTGACGACTGTGGAATAAATTACGAATCTTTCGAAACACCTAACTACATAACATTTTAAGTACGATTACTTTAAACATGCTATGTGCGAAGAAGGACGTTGAAATTAACATGTATTTAATGTAAATACAAGGAAAATGAAAATGTAAACAAGTGACAGTGACTTCTCTGCAGCGCCCGCATAGCGCTATGAGAGATATTTTCGCAAGACTGGTCACAGACATCCATCAGGCGACCTTGCCCGAAATTCTTCTTTGACCGTTGGCGTCATCCTTTCCATTAGGCAGTAGGCTCTACTGTACTAAAACCACATTCCGTAGAGTACGTGTGTTAAAAGTCTCGCCATTAGAGGTTTTTTCTTATCTTAGGTTACGTACTTACTAAAACTATTAATCGCCCAGTGGTCGAATTCGACCACTAGGCGACCACTGAAAATTGTATGCATTTCATAAGCACTATTGTTTTATTATTTAAAAATATTAGCTCTCTACGCTCTTTCTGTACACAAACTTTGACTGTGTATCTGCGTCATTTTAGTAAAAACTCCTTATTTTCTTTAAAAGTTTTTGCGCCACGTTTTAATATATAGATTATGTTGGGGTAGGTCGTCCTTTTTGGTTCAAATAATTTTCGCATAAAAACTAGCCTATCTGACAGGCAAAGTTACTTCACTTATCCTAACAAAAACTATGGTCAAAACAGGAGAAAGGTGTGGGTCATTCAGCGATATAAAAACTTGATTCTAAATCTCTATCTTATGTAAATTCCTGTTATGATTTCGAAGATAAAAAAAATAATTTAATAGTGTTTTTTAATCCGAACGTGTTTTTAGTCATTTGGAAAATTCGATAACGTCACGCTGGCTGACGATATCCCACATGACGTAGACGATGAATAGTATTATAAGAAGATGTATGAATACATTGACTCTATGCAAAAACCCGACCTCGACCGGTGACATTGTCTGTACATCCTTACATTGATTGTTATTTATATCAACGTGCAGTATTTTGATGCATAACATATTTTGAGCGTCTGTTTTGGTTGCAATGCGTATTAATTTGTGCGAGGCTTCTAGGTCAAACTAAATCTGAATGTCTAATGTTACGTCAGGCTTATTATTTAAGTACTTTTTTGGCATTATGGTACCTTTTGGCCATCGCCGTGGAATGAGATATCCTATATAAGTTTACCATAAATAACCTAGTTCTCAATGACAAGACAACGTAAAGTATAAAGTTCGCTTTACCGAATTTTAGACATTTAGGACCCAACATCGTCTTAGATAAAGAGGTACTTGAAACTGTAGTCTGGGCAGTTTTTCTGAGCATTAATAGTAGATGTCAAACTTCAGTGGGAATCACATATTATTATATCATCAAGCCGAGCGGGCAGGCTCAGTTCAGCCACATCGTCGTCAGGAAAAAAAGAGAATACACTGATATTGATACATCTCATCATCAGCTAATAATATTCCCACTGCTGGGACACAAAGCTCTACTCTTTGAGAGGGAGAAAGCTGTAAACTACCACGCGGCCCAGTGCATGTTAGTAGTAGGTGTCTCTATGTCCTAGGAAATACCGGTTTCCTCACTATGTTTTTTTTCACCGTTTTGAGAACAGTGGTGACAAAGTAAATCGCCTGCCTGGGTTCGGACCCACGACCTACAACTCGTAAGTCTGATACAGCTCAGTTAGTCTATATCAGTTATTTCCATAGCGTTATGCCACTATCGCATTTTTTTGAAGGACAAAGCCGCTGATATTCAAAATATATAAATTAGTATCAATCAATCTTTTTCAGGACAAGACAGTCAAGTAACTTCTCTACTATGAAGGTAATGCTCTTTTCTTGAAACAATAATGTTTTTATACACATGTACCTAGGACCGCTTCTACATTAGTCTATGTTGATACAGTAGCACAAGCCAAGTAGTTTAAAATTTCATAACAGTCGAATATTTTGCTAACATTCTATACAGTGTTAGTTAGTTCCGTCCACAGTCTTCTATTTCAATCGTAGATGTGTAATAGGTCGTTCGTTTTGATAAAACGACACCTTGTAGCAGTGAATCGTGATGATGTGGACACGTGAGTGAATAAAAACAATTGGATTTGCGCCACAAGTACCAATAATGTAAATGACTCAGGTACCTTCATAGATATTCGTCGCTGTAGTCGAACGTGTACGTGTGAAACTGTACCACAATGTGTTTATAACTTAGTACATATACGTGGGTATTATGTATGTATGTGTGCGGAGGTTCTGTGTGAACAGTCAGTCTATGCCCGCGTCTGCACAATAGCTCGCTCGAGTCACGCACGCGCTACTCTCCACACTATTGTTAAGGAGATTTGATCATAAAAACAATTAACAATCAGCTGTCGAGGACGTCTATGTATAGTTAGAGTTAGGTGCGACTGACGTGCCCCGTGACTACGTCCGAGTTATTAAATCATGACCTCCATTTGGGTTCTTATACTTTTAATAGAGGTGAGAAAACAAGTTTTGACGTACATTTAGGATATTCAGTTACACGTCTACCTCTTTCTTATAGTTCCATTCTGACACATCTAAATGAAGATACAGTAGTAACAGCATCACTGATTGCAAAAAGTAACACCTTTTGAGACCTTTTCAAGTCTCGTAAATGTTTTTGTTCTATTTTATAGTTGCGTTGCGTAAATGTAAGATTACAAACATTCAGATAAGAGGCAATTTATCCACAGGCTATATAAAATATTGGTTCCGTGACTAGATAGCTGAACTCCACACAGACTGGTCGTCAAGTCAATTCGCTCTTTGTACATAATAACTGCGCTAGGCCGTCACCAAAGAAAATCGTAGCACATTAGTAAAACTATAAACTCTTCTATAGGCATGTAACTTGATAATGGAGACTATTATAAGAACAAAAAGTTATTTAGAACGTTTTTAATGGGCAGTAGGCGGACAGCTGATTTGTCAAGTCACTCTAGGAGACTTTTAAAAATGCTTATCTATTAATAAGTGTGCGGGCGTTCTTAATATTACTCCTAGAACGATTGTTTTATGAAATCTTTAATAGATCTAGAAACACTTACAAAGCAATTGGCGATTGGTGATAAGGACGCTATTGTGTGGGACGATGGGTCCAGAAAGATGGACGACTTTTAAAATGTGGCTGGGACTGACTGGATGCTAGGATGCGGTGGAGGACAGGGTGTTGTGGTGCAGCCTGGGAGCGGCGGATATGTCCAGTAGACTGCGATACTCTGAGTTGATTGAAAATCAAGGCAATTAGTAGATTTGGTTTAAGGATAAGTAACATTTGACTTGGTATAAATCAAAAAGGATGTTGAGGCAATTCAATACGTGTAATAAGCAAATGCCGATTTAAAAAAAAAAAAGTTTCTCTGTTTGTCTGAATTGCGGTTTATTCTAGAATCACGCAAAACGACGTTGTTAAAATTTTGCATTAATATTTCCAATAACTCTGGTCAGGCTATAGTAGGCATTATTATACTATTTTGTCCCGACAAAGAGAAAGTTTAGAGGGTATGACATTTTATTACCAAGGGCAGTTGGTATAGCAATGTGTTACCTGCTTATTGTTATGGTTATTTCTTTTATATGGTGTGGGCCTGTGTGTAGAATACTAAGCGGTGCCATTCGATACGGAATCATTGACACAAGGCACAGACGACTTTTGTGGACGAGACGACGGTCTTACGACTTTGCTTTTTATTGATGCCCTTTATTCCTAACCTATTAATTCTCAAAACGGACTTAACTCGAATACTATTTTAAAGTTATCATATAACTTATAATGTTCCCACTGTCTGGAACACAGGCTTCCTCTTGGTGAGAGGGAGTGGGCTGTAATCCATTACGCGGCCCCTGTGTGGGTTGGTAGATGTCACATGTCTTAGATTTTTTGGTTCTCGCACATGTCGGTTTCCTCACGATGTTTGCCTTCACCGTTTGGGAGCAGTGGTAATGAAATTAAATACACTTTGTTTGTTTGTTTGGTTGAACGCGGTAATCTCAGAAACTACTGGTTCAAATTAAAAAAATATTTTAGTGTTGGGTAGCCTATTTATAGAGGAAGGTTATAAGCTATATAACATCACGCTACAAGCAAAAGGAGCGGAGCAGTAACGAAAAATGGACGAAACCTTGCAGGCAATTCGATGCGAAGGGAAGGGTCAGGGAAGCAAAAATTTGACGCGGACGAAGTCGCGGGCAGAAGCTAGTGATGGCATAATTTACACAAAGTAAAGTGCCTTCTGGGTTCTTACTTACGATCAACAACTCGTAAATCGCAGCCGTTAACAATGGGCCTCCACAGCGTGGCGAGCACGGCCTCTGTGATAGGCTCCAGTCACGCGTTTTATCACGTTTTTTTTCTCCCAAACTGTGACAAAAATGTGTGGCTCAAGCCTCACACAGTAGGCCGTGCTCACCCTGCTGCTCTTTAGAGTCGTTATACATCAAACCGCACTCTTACCAAATTAGGCACTTACACGTTAAGCTTGAGTTGCTCAATCGAGAATGCTTTTAAATGATTTCTGTGTTGACTGACTTCCTTCATTCGGCATTCAACTCATCAAAAACAAAGATAACATACCTAGTAGAAAAACCGGACAAGTGCGAGTCGGACTCGCCCACCGAGGGTTCCGTACAAATTTTCAGGTACATTATTATCAAAAATAGTTTTTTAATTACTCAAATATCATTGTTTTTTATGCTTCAAATTACAAATGTATAGTTTTCAGATTTTTCCTTACACGACAGTATTACTTGTCAAATTTCATAGTTTTAGGTCAACGGGAAACTCTATACATTTTGATTCCCTTGAGAGTGTCGAAATATACGTTTTTTGTGGCATAAACGACCGTATCTTTTTTTTCTCGTTAACTTAGAAGTTTGGTTTTTTCACAGCTTCAAGAAAATATAGACTTGAGTATATCATTTTAATTTCAACTCGATACCTCCACGCGTTCCCGAGATAAAGGTCTTGACAGACAGACAGACGGACGGAGAACAAAGTGATCCTATAGGGGTTCCGATTTCCTTTTGCGGTACGGAACCCTAAAAATCTTCTCAAACTCTCGAATGATCATGCCCGAGGATTTATATAGATTTATACAATAGCATCACTACGGTATCTTTTGGTACCACACAAAAATTACCATAGAATACTTGTAGCTCCGAATAATGTTTCTTCCCACGTTATCTCGGGCGGTGATTGATTGATGGAAAGGTAAGTCAGTAATAGTCACGCTGATTTTCAATTTAGTCGTGTAGAAAGGTGCACGCAGTTAATGATAGCTTAAGATTAACTTTCACACGTGAAAACACATGTGCGAATATGTTTATAATGTCCACAAGACACAAAATAAAAATCTTGTGTGAATGTGTTCTTGTTGTATCAACAACAAGAACATATTCGCACAAGATTTTTCACGTGTGAAAGTAATCATTGTTAGTTATAACAACATCGTTACGAACTAATCTTAACATAATAAAGAGTCATAGTTGGTATGGAATGTGATATTAATCCATTGCAGTGCGATTTTGATTACGCAAATAGAGCCAAAGCGTTTCCGACCCACGAAACCCTTAGCACGATAACATCCTTGTGTCACAAAGGCCAAAAAGCCATAACAGCTTTTTAAAGTGTGTTTTCCCACTCACTGGCGAACGGTCTAAAGAAAGGCTAAAGCTGTGGCTCTACCAAACCCATTTGTAACACTTGCTAATAATCTCACACCTAGACATGAGTTGCCTTGGCTAAAATGGAAGTCTTTAAGTAGACTTATCGCGGACTCAGTTAGGCTGAAGCAAAGAAAACCTGCTCAGATAAAGATTCAGATGACTTCGCTCTGTAGTGTATATATGAGGTTGACTCACAAACAATGGGGTACTTAATATCGTGTCCAGCGAGTCCTGTTGTCTGCACATTACAGGAGTTGATGGAGGCTAGTGAAAGTGCCAAACTCTTAGGTTTGCCTAAGGTTGGTTTCAGTCAAGCCCAACTTTGCTTAGGCTTGATTTTTCATAGACTGCTATAGACACGCTAAAAAATAAGCACAGTTCTTTTATCAATTTGCAACATACAGTAGAAAAACTGGACCGAAATAGGCGGTTATAGGGTATGATTTCAGGTAATCTTGGTCTACCGCATATTATTGAACTGTGCCTTTACCTGTATATGTAAGCATTTAGAGAGAGATCCCCGAGGAAACGAGAAAGAGACTCGGAAAACAAAACTTCATGAAATTCTTTCTTTCGTTAACAAGGTAAAAGGAATAGGTAAGTAAGAACCGTAGATCAGTTATTACTTTCTGCCAGCCTTCATTAATAAGCCTTTTTAAGAAGACGGCTTAAATTCCGGATATATATATACAAAAGGATTGTTATGTTTACAAGCTACCCTCTCCTCAAGTGCTATCGTCGTATGCCAGGTTCGCGAGATTTATTTGATAGAGTTACCGTGGCCCTGGCATATAGGCAACTTTAGGAACACGGGTGGGTTTTCTTCAGTTAAAGTCTGACACGCCCTTTCGCTCTGCCAAAAGTGTTATCAACGTCGTGGTCAAAAAGGAGGACACTTTATACGTTCGTTCATAATCATCATTTCAGCTGAAATTCGTTCACTGCTGGACATTCACCCCATGGGAAAAAGGCTTGAGTTTATGAATGTGTATGTGTCCCTTTTTCGCCTTTTACGAAACCCGTGGGAAGAAATAGGATGGTGCTTTTTTTTACGTCCGAAATCACACGGAACCTAAATAGCAAAAAAATATAACTTTTACGCATGAAATACATAATATTCGCATATCCTAAATACGATTATGGTTTAGTAAACAAAGTTTCGTACGTTTTTAGCAATGTTTACGTTTTATACGTGTCTAGTATCCATTATACGGCTCAAATATCAGTTGCGTGAGGAAACGCCAAGTAAACGGCTCACTTGCTTCAATAACCGTTTTTGTATTATTACTGTTACGTGTTGTTATATAATTTTAATATAAATATACTGTTTGTGCTTGCTATGTAAGAGTTATATGAAGCGACCTGTGATTAAGATGTGCTAAGAACTTTTGAAATCTGTAGTAATACTTTTATAGATTTTGCAGCGCATCATCAGCAGCGTATAAGGTTCCCACTGCTGGGACACAGGAATCTTCTAGGTGAGAGGGAGCGCATATTCACTATTTATTACACTTCTAATTCCAATTTAAAGCGCTTTAATAATGTATTAGTCTAATTATATAGCTCACTGTGAAGGTATTTCAGCATAATAATAACCCGTATGGTGGTATTACAAACAAATATTTGGTTAAACATAACTAGACTGCATAATTAACTAGTTTCTCAACATATTATTAACTATTCCATTGAAACTTATGTTAATTTACTAAAAAGAACACTGAAGAGTTTGTTTGATCGCGTAAATCTTTGGAACTATAAGTCGGTTTTTTTTTTTGCAACTGGTAGCTCAATTTTTGAGAAAAAGTATAAGCAATTTACGATGACGCTATGGCCCTTAGGAACGGAGAAAAAAATTGTAAAAGTCAGAAAGAATGCAGCGAACACGAAGTGCGCAGCTATAGGATATATTTTATGCTTTACCCAGAAACACGCTAACGAAGTCGCGGGCTGAAGCTAGCAGATTTTATTGTTGCACATGATCATCATTTAGGTACTTACCGTTGATGATATGAGATATGGTGATTAAGCATAGTCGTAATCGTAATTATCACGTTTTGCAAACGGATTTATGATGGCATTACCTGCCGGGATGCTTCTTCTATCATCATTATTTTCATTCTTTTGACTCACCTAATTTTATAATCTGTTATGTATCCTTTGCATTGATAAAGCTATTATCAAGTGACCCGGTATGGAACTGTATGCAAGAATTCAAAGACAGTGCCCAGCCGTAAGAAAGGCTTTTCAATATGTAACCTACCTCGATAATTCCGTTCCAACTATGAATTTATTCACAAAAATACCTGTAAAACCTCTTCTGTCTTATCTACATAACACATGAACGGAACGGTATAGACTGATAATGTTACATACATTATCAGTCTATACCATTCCCATTGTGGCACAAGCCTCATCTCGGTGAGAGGGAGTGGGCCGTAATCTACCACGCGGGCCCAGTGCGGGTTGGTAGATGTCACATGTCTTAGATTTTTGGTTCTAGGACATGCAAACCGTTTTGGGAACAGTGGTGATGAGATTATTTACACAAAGTTTAGCGCCTGTTTGAGTCTGAACCCATGACCGCGACTTATAAGTCGGTGTCGATACCACTGGGCCACCACGCTCTCCAAGCACTGCCTTATCTAAGCTACGAATATGACAATACTGTGTAATTATTGAAACATAGGTAAAACATGTATATTTTCCCAACATATTTTCATGTAGATATTTCCACATCGTTCGTTACGACTGACATTTGTACGTTATCTACAATTAGCTGTTCCAAGGTGCATTGGGTAACCTAATGTGCTTATGAACTTCACTTAATTCTGAAATGTTCCTTATCTTTTATAGTCCCATCATTACTTAAATTGAAAACATAATGTAGGTACCTATAGCTCACCATCACGGTCGTTCTATCTGACAGGTAAAGAGACTATCAAGTATGAAGATGACTGATTGAGGACTTATTCCAGTTCCTAGAAACGGGATGAAATATTTTGAATGTCATCATTATGGGGTAGTTAAAAGAACTGACATTGAGTTGTGCAATGTTGGCCTTAAGAAGTGACGGTGACCATATTAAATTTTTTGGGTGGGAAATCCTCAATTGACGTCTCCCGCTCTGGCCGGAGCGGGAGGGCGTGTCAGACTTGTACTGACTAAAACCCACCCGTGTTCCTTCAGTTGCCTGTGCCAGGCCCACCGTAACTCTTTCGCGAACAAATCTGCGATCCTGACAGGGACAAATCTGCGACCCTGGTGACTTTTATACTTGTACATGACTGGCCTGTTAGTGTAGTGGTTAGTGACCCTGACTGCTAAGACTAAGGTCGTGGGTTCGATTCCCACCCAGGACAAATCTTTGTGTGAGGAGCACAATCATTTGTTCTGTGCCTGGGTGTAATTTATCAATAATATGTATGTATTTAGAAATATATAAGTATGTTTATCAGTTGTCTGGTTGCCATAGTACAGTTGTAGTTTGGGATCAGATAAAGTTGTGTTGGTTGTCCTAAGATATTAAGATATTATTACATTAGCGGTCCGGAAACTAGCCAACCTAGCCTAGATTCAAATAATATTGTGTTTATCAAGTTCCAAGGAGTGAATTGTCAAATGTAACGACCTCGTAATTATTTCTGAAATGATACGGTAGCATGTTCTTAAACTCTGGAAGACTAAACTAGCAAATCTAGTAGCTAATATTGGGAAAATTACCACATTTAAAACTGCTATTCTCTCTCCAAAAACTAGCTTCTTGATTTTATAACTTGAAATACAAAAGGAGGTTTAATTACCTACAATTTCTTTTAACGCGAGGAGCAGGTTTCACAAAAAGTTGTAAATTGGTAAAAATATCTTTATGTCACGTTTTGCCTAGCGTGATTGATCAACTTCAATAAGTGAACAGAGAACATTATATTTAAAGTTGAATATCAACTGTGCGTTGTGCTAGCAGTGCTATAAAATGCGTTTATACATATGTTGCCATATTTATCCTATTTTGATGATGATCATCACATATGTACGTATCTACCGCTGATAATTATTAGACATGGTGGTGCTTACGCATGGTCGTAATCGTAATCATCATGTTTCACAAACAGATTGATGATGGCATTAGCTGATGGGATGTTTTTGTTTCATCATCATCATCATCATTCGGACGAAAGACTGTTGGACACAACATTTGTTTCTTTCGACTCACATAATTTCGTTATTTATTATGTACTCATAAACAGTGATTAAGTTTCCATCGAGTAAGCGCGTATGGCAGTGTTACGTCAAAGGTTAGATAGGTACCTAAATGACTTGGCACTAAGATGTAAGAAACACTTTTCTATATAGGCCCTAACCTATCTAGATACATCTCCCTAGATAGCACTGGAAGACTAAACAAGGCATATCTAGTAGCTAGTATTGGGAGAGTTAACACATTTAAAACTGCTATTCTTAAAAAAAACTAGCTTCTGGATCTTATAACTTGGAATACAAAAGTAACAATTACCATCAATTTCTTTTCTAAATATGCGGTGATTTTCACAAAAAGTTGAAAACTGCAAAAAAATATGAAACCATTCGTCCTAGCGTTCTTTCTATTTCACACAAATCGTACTTCCAAACTTTACGAATACAGTACACCGATATTTTAAACTTCGAACTTCAGTATGACAGTCATCTTTGTCACGTTTCGCCCGGCGTGGTTGGTCAATGTCAATAAGTGAACACAGAACATGATATTTAAAGTTGAATATCAACTGTGTGTAAATAGTGTAGACATACCTACATACTAGACTACTACCGGTTGTCCTCGCTTATTCTAGCCAAAATATTTTATAAGTGACTTTAGCACTAATCACTTTCCGTGATCTAATCTTAGTTTTAGCAGCTTTGTTGAGCAAATAGGAACCTATGTATATGTATTGTGAGCTATGTGCCTGGTACAAAAGTATTTCCTGTTTATTAACCCCCGAAGCAAAAAGAGGGGTGTTATAATTTTGACCGCTATGTGTGTTTGTCCGTGGCACTGTAGCTCTTAAACGGATGCACCTATTTGGATGCGGTTTTTTTAAATTCAATTTAAAAGAAGGCTTTCCTCCAGGTTAGACATATTTCATCAAATTCGGTTCAGCTGTTTCGACACAACGACGATCCGTTGATCGAATTATTGACTACAACTTCTTATAAAAGGCCAATACGTATATTTTTCTTACGTTTTAGACGTTTTATATTGTACGGGTTTTTTTTTTCGAATAACTAAGTAGGCATAACCTAGTTCGCCTCACCCACGCAGACAAATGACGCCTAAGAATTTGAAGAATAAGATGGAATAGGAGATTTTAAAGGTATCCAAATATTAAACATGCAACTCCTTTCAATTTAGTAAACACATACTTAGGTATTTTTATCTAGCAATATTCTACGATAAGTTTCGCGACAGCTTGCAAAATTCAGCGTTCTAATTAACGGCTACGTCTAACTGTCGGTGTTTGTGCTTGTACGCATTTCTCCCAGACGAACTGAACCATTGCATACTACTTGCAGCTTGTACACTGTCCGTATACAACCCGTACACTGGTGGGCTACGTTACGACAGTGTCGAACTGATAGCATTCTTACAAAACAAACCACTGAGTAGATCTAATCTGAGTCCGTCGCATAAGTTACAACATTACACTTCGATTAAATCATATTAGCTTCGGTTGCGGTCAGTCTGTGCTGACACGGTGCTGATGCGAACTAAATTGGATGTCGCCTCGGACCATGCGCAATTTTTGATTGATTTATTTACTACGTACCCTCGCAAGTATCGATGTTTAAATTTGAACTGATTTTTTAAATCAGAATATAATAGTTATTAAGTAATTTGCGTAACATGCATATGCCGAACATGCATTAATTCTAATAATTAAAATTGTAATACATTATTCTTTTTGTCCTAATAAGGCACATCGACCTTTAGTCAAATAGATATTCATAGCTATATAATCCCCTTCGTTCCAAATCGCCTCGTCTACAAGCTTAACGAATGCTTTTAAGCACTTCACAATGACTATAATTATCTCCTTTTATAGATTTTAGTGCAGTGCAATGGATCAAAAATAATTGTAACTCGCTTCAAGTACAAGTAATCGTAAATTACAAGCTTATTGCCACAATAATATGAATCGGGACAACAATTGTAAAATTCAAACAAGAACTGCCGTAAATTGTTTTAATTGAGGACAAGGATGTCGAGCTGGGGCCGTGGCGTGCGACTGCGGTCGCAGGCTCCATGAACAGTTTTAATTGATCGTATTCACCTGCCGAGATCGGCGAACCGATGCCCTTGCGGAGTCTCCCAGTGACGTCACTGCGGCACACGTTATGTGGACTTCCGACCGGATAAGTTTAGCACATCACTAGCACTAGGAAATGTGTCGAGTTGCGAAACTTCGGAGGTCGCCGGCAGAGAGCGCCGTCGCCGCGCGATCACTGAAAACTAAACCCGCGCACACTACCGCGCAGCTCGCCGCGTCGCCGTCGCCGGCGCAGCGACGAAAGCGCGTTAGAAAGGGACGTATAGTCATTTCTTTCGTTTTAGTCGGGCATCGATAAATGAATAGCAGCTTTCATATTGATGGCTGATAGCCAATGAGCCGGCGAGCACCTGCCAGCTGGTTATACATGTTATAAAAACTAACATTTAAATTAAGGAAGCAGATTATTAAAAATATTGATAAAAAAAGAACAACTCATAAAGTAGCTACTTTGATCCGGGTTGGAAACGATTGGACGCTGTACAAAACGATTAATCTTGAAAATTATTGTCAATTAATTTTCCCACTTTACACTTAGCTGGACGCATTAATAATTCTTCAGTGATCTGTAATCAGTAATTTTCAATTAGCTTCCTCGCGAGAGAGCGTATAATCAGGAAACAGGCGGTTTATCAGCGCACGCGCACCCGTGCGGAACGCGCGTTGATTTTCCGCCAACTTTTCACCACACGTAACGGGTCGCGGATGTCAGACTTCGGTATAGTCTGCCATCATAGTGCCGGTTATGTAAATAAACGATTAAATATAGATTACGTCATTTTAATGTTCTTGTTTGACTTTTTAATCTGATTTCAATGATAAAAATGGAGATATTTTGATTTTATATGAGCGTGAGTTAAGCAGACTTTTACGAATGAAATACACACTGAATACCTTTAATAAGTTTCATTCACATGCACAACGCATCACTTTTATATATCACGTCCATCTTAAAGGTTGAACTATTGAATATTATTTACAGAAACAAATAAAAAAGTATCTGAGATCATAATTCTTGTTCTGCCAAAGGTCACAACGAACGTCCACTTACTAATTGACCCGAATTAATTTGCATTACTTTGAACACAAATGAGACAAAATTATATAAGTTGGAGTGAAGGAAACAGAGCGTGTGGCTTATGAGAAGATACGGACCGTTGAGTTTGTTTGAACATTACATTAGCCGAGTAAATTGTACCCCAGCGTGATCCCGAGGATAAAAGTGAGGTGATTAAGTGGCAGAATTTATTACTTCGGCATAAAAGAATACATTGTGAAACTGTGTCGAATTGAGAGCGTTTGTTGGGGAATGTTATGTTCAGTCTGCCATTAACACCTCTTGTCTCAATAAAAGAAAAGATAAATACAAGTTTAATCAGTACAGATCTCGGTCGTGTCAAGACTGAATGTATCAATCAAGCTAAAGTGCCTAAAACATGAATTACATAATGTAGCAAATTTCAGACAAAGGAAAACGTGAAAGGAAACCATGTTTTCGTTTTTCGTACAATTTATTATCCTCGTGTTTCATTTGTTTGCTCTCGTTCACATATGGCGTAATCCGTAGCACATTTACGTGTTCTCTATATTATTATGATTGATGCGAAACTAGCTTACTCAAACAAATGTCAAAGCACGTTGGGAAACTGTACTTTGGCATTGATATATTAAACTAGACGCCGTTCTTTGTAAGAAGTAAGAAGAATCGTGGATGTAGCTGTCTCAGCTGCCTGTAACATTCGGTTGTTAGCTTCGATGGTGACTGACAGATCCAATTATTTGCAACATGTTCTGTTTCAATACAAAACAAGCACTTTAATAGGTTAGGGGTCAAGCTGTTTATTGTTAAGATCAAGAACCTTGTGTTTGATTAGTTTCATTATTAACCTTTGTGTGAGAAGCCGTAGGCTGTGAAAGTAAGTTAATTCATGCAACAATCATAATTGTGGTCATGATAGATTAAGTTAGTGAGCCCCTCCAGGTGTACTGTCAGGCTTATGGTGCGCTGTGTCGGCGTGGAGGTTAGGTAACTGCTGGAGCGCGCACTACGTGACTTCGACCGTAATTAACAACAATTATGTAGATATCGTCTGCATAACGCACCGCTGACAACCTCCACAGCCATAAATAATGAAGCAACGAGAATAAAATTGTGCATGTCATGTTAATTTACCAAGTTATTATTCTGTGTTCTTGAGAGTTTGCGAAGAGAAATCTTCGACCGTAGACCTTTGCGCGTTGAACTCTATTGTACGAAAGTTGAGTCGCCCAGGCGTGCGACAAATGTAGTAAATATTTACTTGTTCTCTGTCCTCTTGACTGTGCTATTCAACTTTACTTTTATGTTTTAACCTAGTTTTAAATCGTTAATCATTTCAAAAGAGTCGTTACACGTATTAATCTTTTATGCAGTAACCCTAATGTTGGCTTAAAAATGCCAATTACTTGGGAAGTATTACCATGTTGGTCCTTTAAATGAAGCACATTTATATGTCTGTGTTGAGAGACATTATAATTAAGTACTTCCTTGGAAGATCATCTGCAAATAAATGGTCGTGATTAAGTCGTATAGAGTAGCCATACTCACGAATTGCAGTACGTATATTTTATTACCACATTACTGGTTTGTAATCATCATCATCATTTCAGCCGAAAGACGTCCACTGCTGGACATAGGCCTCCCCCAAGCACCGCCACTTCGACCTATTCTGTGCTTCTCGCATCCAACGTATTCCTGCGGCCTTCACCAGGTCATCGGTCCATCTTGTGGGAGGCCTTCCAACGCTCCGTCGTCCAGTACGCGGTCGCCACTCCAGAACCTTCCGGCCCCATCGGCCATCTGTTCTGCGAACAATGTGCCCTGCCCACTGCCACGTAAGTTTGGCAATTCTTCAGGCTATGTCGGTAACCTTGTTTTTCCTACGGATCTCATCATTTCTGATTCGATCACGTAGGGAAACTCCAAGCATAGCCCTCTCCATTGTTCTTTGGGTGACTTTTAGCATTCTTATGAGGCCCAGGTTTTGTAATGGATATCATAAACTGTTATATTAATATTGTTATGTACACAGCACACACCATCCACCAAGATATGGATATTAAAACTGCAGGCTTTGTGTTATTTGAAAATACATCGCGTGTGCCGTAACGCTCATAAACACAATATGCACAATGTATACTATGCATATTTCGTTCAAGTCCATATAATATTGGCACAGTAGTAGGTAATGCTGAACGTGCTTTGAACCCAAAATGAACTGCAGCTGAACTTTCGGTGAAAATAAGAAGTTCGGCTATGAGACCATAAAAAAAACATAAAAACTTCGGTAATATCACTTGAAAATTGATATCTACAAAAAGGTAACTGACTTTTGCTAGACAACGCAAAATTTTGAATACTAGTAAGTACTAATAAGATTTCATATGTAACACATAATAAAGTAATTTTCAGCAATAATTATTGCAATGTCTAGATCTCAAAATTCTTTCAAATTGATACCTAAATTATTATTTAACTGAAAACATTTCAGTTATTTTAATATTATTTTGTACCTATCTAATTTTAGGAATTAGAACCGAATTTCGGGGAATGCGGAAGTCTAGTTAAATCGAACCTCCCTACACTGTAGAAAATTATTGGAATGATTCCATTAAGCGTGAAACGAGAAACACGTAAGAACCCACAGTTATAATATGAGCCATACGAGGAAATAAACCAGAACCATCGCACCCGACTGTAAGAGAAAAGGGTGTGTGATTTGATTGGCTAAAACCACAAATGACTTGTGTTATACTTATAAGTATTAAAATTACTTCTGTTTCTTGGTAATATAAGTGAAATATAATTATATTTCAACTAAGTTATCAAGAAACTGGAATATATGTTCATCAGGTCATTCATCTATTTTCATTACAAAATACCTAAGTAACTGCATCAACTGTGAAACCACAACAAAACAGGTGCAGCAATACTATAACTCACGTAAATACAGAACCTACAATTTAGAATCCACAATAGACACATTATAAATTATAGTTCAAATAGGTGATGAAGATTGCCACTTTATTCTGAAGGCAGTATCTAATTTACGTTTAGAACTTTATTCCATTTACAATCATTTGAGAACTACTTTATTTTGCTTTTAAGTAAAGTGCAGGCTGCAGTGAACGAAGGGAGTGAAGGCTACGTATCGTGCAGTGTGGCAACACTGCGATCAGCTCGCCTAACATGCACATCGCGACAAAATTCTATCATCTCAACATCTCGTGCCGAAAAGAGACCTGGCTATGCTCACCTAAAGTCATATCTCGCTTCGCCGCGAGACAATACGGGGACAAAACTTTATCGCGCTCTTGTAAGCGTGGCTGAACTAAAATCGAGCGGTCAGAATCTGTGCAATATGATATTATACACTAAGTTATGGCCTTAATTGCCGGACCTCAGTGATTTGTTCGCACGCGCCGTTCCATTGCAGAGCACACACGGATGTGTTTGATGCACAACTTGAGGACCCACGAATGAGCTTTGTGCAGTCCCGAATACTTAGCAGGGTAGACAGCATTCTACATTGTAAGTGCGTCTGTAGTTAGCCAAATGTGACTTATTAACTAGCAAGTGATTAATTCTCTTTGAGCAATGGGGTCTTATTAAACAAGAATATATTAATCTCTATTTATTTACGTATCTAATTAATGTAGATCATGTAGTAGATACTCAAGTAGGCCGCTAAAAGCACAATCTAGCGAAATGGGAGATTTTTTAAACAAACTGACAACCAGTGCGAATGTAGTGGTTTTGATTATAAACCATGCTCGATATATTGCCAAGTTCGGTCCGTACCCCACAGGGGGTGCCCTTAGCGAGTAGTTGCTCAAGTTTAAAGTTTTTTAAGCCCTACCTGGAGGCCTTAATTTATTAAGGTAGCCCCAGGCGAGTTCAGTTACGTAGCCGACAATCTCATAGGTTGACCTTAGGTGATTAAAAAAAATACAAATTGGGATTTTCAGGGTGTCCATACACCTGAACTTTCGAGGACCTAAAAACCGCCACTGACGATAACGCCGCGATTTACGTGGCTACCTACTGGGCCCAAGTCATTTAATAATGTACCATTGACTCAAAAGATAAAGACAAATATATCATAGTCATTAATGCTTAGTGATAGAGCAGATCATCAATAAAAGTAAACAAAAAGTGATTCTGAAACACGTAATTAAGTAATCGAAGAGCTCAATTTCAATTTTGATAGCGTGTACTGGTTCAATCAAAACTAGTGCACGATCAGTGTGTTCTGCGCCGGCGACGGTCGTGTGTCACGAGCCCGCAAGGCTATTGTCTGCACCTTTTACTTTGAATTAAGAGCGAGGAGCCTCGAATTACAATCCATAAATAATCCAAGAACGACTCTTAAGGTCTGGGAGTAATCATACAGTGGAACTGTTATTAAATATTGTAACGCACTACTGTTCAGCCAAGCGTTTACTGTTCGGCACCATTTCAGTTAATGCTTTTGATATTTAGAATAATTTGCAGTTTGTTAAGTACTCGCAAATTGATTTGCAATTTATAGCCGAGATTACTTGAATCCTAATTAGTTTTTAAAACTATTTTATTATTTAAAATGCATTATATCATTATCGTACCGTGTGGTGCCGGACGTAAAGAATAACACCACCCCATTTCTTCCCGTGGGTGTCGTAAAAGGAGACTAAGGGACTTACTAGACAATGGGCAGCAGCGTTCTCTATGCATTTTACCACCATACTGCGATTAGGGTTGCCACCCGTCATCATCATCATTTCAGCCGTAATACGTCCACTGCTGGACATAGGCCTCATTGCCACCCGTACTTTATAATAAAGTATTGTACGTTATTTCACATAATTGTACTTTATACTTTATGAGAACAATAAAGTACACGAAAATACTTTATTTCGCAAGAGGATTTTGCAGAACTATCAACTGCACAAAAATGGCAGCAAGTATTTAATAAAGTGATGAGAATTTTTTAAACCTGTTCATAATAATTTCATTTTCATTGTCTATTCCCGCCACGTCAGAATTCACAGACAAAGTTTTTTCTGTGATGCAAATAGAGAGATGAAAGAAATAAAACGTCTTGGAATTTGATAAAAAATGAATTCCTTATTTACTTTAATTTAAATATAGACTGTAAAGATGCTGTGCAATTGTTTAGTAGAGATACTAATTTGATACAAACTGTAAAAAGCAATAAAAAATATGTTTTAAAATATAATAATAAAGAAAAGTAAATCGTACTTTAATTTTATACAATTTACTTTTTTTTCTTACTTATAATAACCAATGTACTTTAATTGCAAGAAAAAAAGGTGGTAACCCTAACTGCGATCGCCAACCCGCCTGCCAAGCGTGGCGATTATGGCAAAGCCCCCCAAACTGGGGGAGGCCTATGTCCAGCAGTGGACGTCTTACGGCTGAAATGATGATGGTGATGATTATATTATTGATTTTCAATGCAAATTATACACACATACATTAACTCACGCCTTTCCCCATGCGGGTAAGCAGAAACGCCACTACGGAACGCCTCGCCACCTGCTACTATATATGCTTTCATACTCCTTCTGCGTCATTATAATTTTGAATATTTATTTGATAAACTTTACTTTAGATTTAAGAAAGTGGTACGGTCAGTATCTAAGAAGGAAGGTCCATTAAAATTGTTATTTTTAAACATCATTGAAATTATCATAAAATGCAAACTGGACTCGTTAAACTGCTTTTCAGTATTTCTTAATGTTGCCGAGAGTTAATACTTCCTGTGAATTCCGATTTTAATTAAATAATTTATTTAATAATTAAGATCTAAAAAATTACATCATAGAAATTTCTCGCCGACTGGTCGACACTTTACGTGACCCGATGTTTGGCCAAAAAATCAGCATTCCCATTCAACGTGGCACTGCTGCCAGACATCTGGGCACGTTTCCTGATGACAGCGATACGGACGAATACTTCGACGCCTAAGTGTACTTTTCTTTTTGTATTTATTTGTATAGTTACTTACAAAGTAATTTAATTTAGCACTTAGGCTACATAATAGATATTATTCACATGGATGAATATGTTGTCAAATAGAAGCGATTGAAATTAAAATTAAGTGTGTAAATCGCATATATGTTAAATTAAAATAATATTTGAATTATTTCGATGAATTTTATGCTAAGTGCAGCCCAATCAGGAAAATAAAAATGCAAAACGTATCTGTATTTAATTAAATATTTATTTACAATCGATTCAACGTAAAATACAATTATACTAAAGCCAATACAATTTATACATTATTTACAATACAGCTCCTCGGAGCACCGTCGTATAAATAATACAATTTAGATCGCAATGAGTATTATAATTTCTAAAGTTACTACTATTTAATGATTTTTTGTACATTGAAATGCGCGATTGATGTGTTTGTACTACATCATTGTTAAACTGATTTATAAAAGCATAAAAAACTAAAAATAAATAAGTTACGTTAACCTAAGTTATACAGGAATGTTTAAATATCCGTGTTTGCAGCATTTATATTCTATTCATAATCATTAGGAATGCATTTGCGAAAACGGATAAAAAGTTTCACAAGCGATTTTGTATTTAATACAATGTAGGACGAAACAGTCAATTAATTGATTGACTCACCCCTGACTCAAAGGCATGCTGTAAATGGCTATAAAGCGTTACATAAAGAAACTCTTTTGGAAAAATTAATGACAGGGTTTCTCAACAAAATTATGGTTTTTTGTAAAGTTTCCATAGGTCGAAACTTTTTAATAACGTCCATCATGGATTTTATTGGGCTCATGGATTACATCATGGATCTCTAACAGAAATGGAAAATAACTAATTCAGTTTAAATTACAATAATATAAATTGGTAACTTTTGGTTCAGCTGCACCCATTTTGGTAAATTGGGTGATGATTTAATGAAATCCATAATGGTCGTTCAAATCCAACGATTTGTCTATTTCGACCTACATTTCTCTAATGGCTCGGATAAAGCCATATTTCACAAAAAGTACATGAAAATGGTAAAGATGTACATTATCCGAAGTTCTCGAAGTGGTGTATGAAGTACGGCAGACGTCTCGTCCTGTTTACTTGTTCACATGCTGACATCACAGATTTGGTGAGTGGCCGAGGACCGCACGAAAACACGCCAATTTTTGATACCTGGGGGTTTAAATATATATAAGTAATAAGTAATTTAATTATATTAGGATTGTACGCGGAGGTGATACGAAATAAAGAATTGGAATGGATATATTCTTACAATGTAACCCATTCAAGAATTGCACGGAACGATTCTCGTTTTGAAATTACAAACTTAAATTCAAACCTACTAAAAAATTATGTAGGACTAGCTTTTGCCAGCGGCTTCGCCCGCGTGGAGGTCGGAAATTATCCCGCGGGAACATACTACCGGGATAAAAAGTACCCTATGTGTTATTCCAGGTTATAAACTATCTGTGTGCCAAATTTCATCCAAATCCGTTCAGTAGTTTTTTCGTGAAAGGGTAACAAACATACACATACACATACATCCATCCTCACAAACTTTCGCATTTATAATATTAGTAGGACTAGCCAAAGTCTTTAATTTTATAAGAAGCGTTTTTGGGAATATTCATAGTAATATGTTTTCAGTCACGGTTAAAGTAATTCTATACAAAACCCATGTAACTTACATAGCTGTGTTTCTTCTGCACAAACTTGAGGAAGGAGGACATGTCTGGTCTTCCGAAGTGGTTCACCGCCTTCAAGCCGGTGAACATCGACGTGCGAGAGAGTCGCTGGAAGTGGTTCTCGCAGATGTACTGTGGAGGAACATATAGCGATGAATGAGTGAGACTTATCGAATGAATGTATGTAGTTTGAAGACGAATCTTACTTTTAGTATGTAGGTATGTAAGAGTTGTTACAATGATGATTGGTAAGTATAAATATATGTTTTCCAATACCCTAATTTGATGTTCCAATAAAAAAATTGGGGAAACCAACTGGAAAAACCTTCATCTTCGGAACGAGCAAAGTTTAAACCTCTTTCGAAAGAATTTCATAGTTTTGGTGAAACGAAAGGTCAATTTGAAGTATGCCTTTTATAAATAGTATGGTTTTTATAGCGACCCCAATAGATATGGATAAAATGGCTGGTTGAAATCTTCTCAGCATAATATTTGGTGAGAGAGTGGTCTGTTTACTTACCAGCATGGTGGTCCTGAGATCGAACTTGTGGAAGAACTGTGTGATAAAGATGTGTATCTCGAGCACGTTGGTGACGTCCTTGCGCTCCACGTCGCGCAACACATCGATGAACCACTCGAAGTGCTTGTGCGACGGGCATATCCAGAGGAAGTATACCTGTGTAACCGGAATTTTATTTACGATACTGAGAATGTATGTTTAATCTATACTAGTATTATAAAGAGGTATTTGTTTGTTTGTATGTAGGGGATGAATTATTCAATTCCGACTGGTCGTTGCAGAGTAATCTCTGTAAGTACCAGTCGACTTTGGAAAAATATTTTTGAATTTGATAGCCCAGTTCTTGAGAAAGGTTATAGGCAACGATGACATGACGTTACGTCTTTTTGGAGCCGAGCAAAAAGAAAGAAAGCCGGAAAGAATGCTAAGTGAAAACGAAGTAGCGAGCGGGCGATAGGATGCGATGCGGCGGGTCTGGAATTCATTTCATTCAGAAATAAATTCCCTAAATGATGTTGAAAACTGCATTTGTTCTGTTGCGGATTTTGGAAGAACAAACACAAACAAACACGAAACGTGGCTTTAATTTACCTTTATGCTAAAATAAAAGTAGAAATCCAAAAGCAAATACCTACTTAGTCAACTGTATAGAATACATGAAAAGTGCCGTGCAGATGTTAAGTAGTCATATACTATCCTAATGTATCAGCCTAATTTTACCATGAAAGGTTACTTCGAAAACTCTTGAACATTTATGTTAGTGGGTCGCTACTAAGGTATACCAGCTGATGCAATTCGCCCTAACATTCTTAAGTTCCACAGAAAACGGATGCATTTTCGTAATCACTTTATGCAGTTGACATCCAAGTGCACTTAAGGAAACCTGTATTGACATTTGGAAGTTTTCTTGGCTTAGTATTAGGAAAACTTCACAGACAAGAAATGCCGAAGCCAGTTAGAGTTTAAAAGATAGCATACAAATAAAATAAAACTGTTTGCGTATTTCGTTATAGGCGTCTAGGCTGAATGGTTATTTCGTCAGTATGTATTTATGTATTACACAAAAGCCAGAAATCTCCAGTTAGAGTCTATGTCATCAGTTTGCATGAGAACTAAACAGTCTATTGTAGGTCATTGGTCAATGCTGTAAACGGTAAGCCACGTGCTAAGTCACGGTAAGTCGTGAGTAAGTGTCAATCGTTCCCAATTCCAAACAATAATTTTCTATTTGACGAAATCGAGAATTTATTCAATAAAATTATTTCATTTAATATTCATGGTTATTATAAATAAAGACATGGCTATGAAAGTGTTGACCAAAGATTGTGTTGTTAAGCTAACCAATCTTTACGGTTATAATGTTGACAAAAGGATTTCGTTGACTGTTAAACTGTGTTAGTATTACAGAATCAATTCTTGAAATGGTGGTTACTTTACTTCTTTTCTGTTATTTCGCATGCTCCAGTTCACTCATCTCTTATATAGGAGTAGCAGCATAAAACAACATTTAAATGTTTACGAGGTGTGATTACGTGGATGAAGATTATTTTACACTCTTTATATTAGCTTCGTTTGTATGTTTGTTTGTATGTTTGTTTGGATGTTTGTATGTTTGTTTGTAACTGACTCCTTATAGCGCGATTTTGACCCACTTTAAACGACCAGATTTCATTCAAACTCTGTAGACTTATCGAGGACCGATGACAATACTAAAATTTCATAATCATAGTGCCATTATCCTTGCCAGGGTTACCAGGACAGCAAAAAACTTCGAAAACTATGCTGACATACGTCACAAAATACGCTGACATACGTCTCAAAATTCGAAACACCCTAAAAAATAGAAAATAAATAATAGTTAAAAAAAAACTAAAAAACACGCTTCCATAGAAAACCAAACTAAAAAGTAGAAAATAATGGAAAAAAAGCGTGGGGTGCCTGAATAGGTTAATCGACCCGTGCGGCTGTTATTACACAAGCCCTTCCAATTTTATTATCAGGTATATGAAAATAAAGCCTGAACGTTAAATGTCAGATGCTGTGCTGTACACTGTTTTAAAAAGTATAAAATGACAGCAACATTTAAATGCTGAAGAGGCACAAAGTGATTATGGTAACATATTTGAATTATTATACAAGTTTCTGCCCGCGACTTCATCCGTGTTAAATTTCTTGCTCTCCCGACCCTCCCCGTAGCATCATCATTTTTTCTTTTTGCTCGGCTTCTAAGGGTCCTAGCGTGATGTTATACAGGTTGTCCCAAAAATCAACGTCAAGACGAAAACGGTTGATAGGCCAGGTGATGACAGTTATCAGACAAATTATAAAAAAAAACTAAGTAAAGCATTTTTTTTTTCAGTTCAGTCAGTTAAAGTTGGGCAATGTAATAATTTTTAGTACACGGTGGAGCAAAAAAGTGATGTTTTCTTTAAAACTTAGGTAGTTGTGTTTTAATTTTGGACTGTAGTTTACAGAAGGGTTATTCAGGGTTACATCACTCACAAAAAAAATATGAAAAGTAAAGATTTGTAGTTACAATAATTTGAAAAGTACTTAACTTAGATTTTTTTTATTATTTTTCTGATAACTGTCACCACCTGGCCTATCAACCGTTTTCGGCTTGACGTTGATTTTTGGGACACTCTGTATAGCCAAACCTTCCAAAGCCGACGCCTTCCTAAAGGTAGTTTCTGAGAAGAGTACGTTATTTGTAAGGTGTAGTTTACCTTCTTGCAGGCGACCCCGGAGTACCGGTTGGTGGAGGTGCCGAACACGAGGTCGTTGAGTATGGAGGCGTAGGGCGTGACGCCGATGCCGCCGCCCACCATCACAGCCACCTCGAACTTGTACCAGTCCTGGTTACCGCCTCCGAATGGACCCTGGATCCTGGGAGAGGGAAGAGGAATTGTGGTTTTAAAACGCTTGTTCATCATCATCATCATTTCAGCCGTAAAACGTCCACAGCTGGACATAGTACTGGAGATAATCGCCACGCTTGCTGGCGGGTTGGCGATCGCAGTACGGTGGTAAAATGCATAGAGAACGATGCTACCCATTCTCTATTAAGTCCCTAAGTCGCCCTTTCGACACACACGGGAAGAAATAGGATGGTGCTATTTTTTACGTCTAACGGAAAACGCTTGCTTTGAAAACAATGCATCTGTCAAAGAATTATAGATACAATATGCTTCCTTGCGCATAATTTAAGTCTGAGGATGATTTCTTATCGTTGTAAAGAATAGGCCGTGGTTTTGACTTCGCAGTTCTGGGAATCCCATGGAGAACCATTAAAGGAATTTTTAATTAATATCAGAATGTTCTTTACATTTAAAACTATATTTTGCCAGAGCGAATTAAAACATCTAAACCTTCCTCTTGAATCAGTCTGCTTATCGAAGAAAACCGCATTAAAATCCGTTGCGTAGTTTACAAGATCTAAGCGTACAAACGCGGGAAGTAACTTTATTTTATACTAGCTTTTGCCAGCGACTTCGCCCGCGTGGAGGTCGGAAAATATCACGCAGGAACGTACTACCGAGATAAAAAGTACTCTATGTGCTAATCCAGGTTATAACCTAACTCTGTTTTATAATTTCATCAATATCTGTTCAGTAGTTTTTGCGTGAAAGAGTAACAAACATCCATACATTCATACTCACAAACTTTCGCATTTATAATATTAGTACGAGTATGTGAAGATGTTCGTGTGTTTCTTCATTAGAATAATATGGCTAGATTTTTATACAAGGTTAATTTTACTATATTGTTTAACTATACCTTATTTTAGGACGATCCTCAGTGTTGTAATTGCAGGGATCGAAGTAGTTCCTGAGCTTCCACGTCCAGGGTCCCTGTGCCTTGATGTGGCACGACAGGAAGTTCTCGTGGGGAGCTGACGTTAATGTGAACGAATGAAACTCTTCCTTCTTGAATGCAGTACAGGACAGGCGCACCCATTGACCTAAGAGGAAGGAGATTTTATTTTCTATTGTTATACACCTTGTATATTCTATTGTGAAAAGTTGTTAAAGTTATGATGAAATACTAAAGAAAATTAAGTATAAATAATTACGTTTTGAATAGAGGATGTAATTTATTGTAGGTAATGGTTTGATGGCTTTCATAATTACCTGATAAGTATTTCAGATTAGGAGGCCTGTAGAACTTAATTTTGATAACATCCGATGGTAACATTTCCGTTTCTAATACATCCAAGGCTAAGTACTTTGTTCGTAGAGACACCACCTGATGATATAAAAGGAGGTTAAAATACTTGTGCATTTTCATAATTATTGTTAATCAATGCCGAGCTATTTTAACTGGGCTGGTTATCCAACATTGAAGATTGGAATACTGATTAAGGACTTCTATCACAGTTTGCAGATTATTACACACCATCTGATACCTGATACCGGATGCTTAAAGTGTAACAGAATTTGAATAGACGGACAAGTTTAACGGACGCAGTGGAAACAGCTGTAAGATTGATAAAACAATTTCTTCCAACATTCTTTCAACTGAAGAGTGTAAATGACAGTCTGTCGTCATTTATACTCTTGACTGGATCTGTCCTAAAAAGAAGATCAAGAATCCATTATCATCCAGTGAGCCTGACCAGGCCGTGCACCAGACACAATGATTGTGCAAAGTAGAACGTGTAAGGAGCGTGCACATCAGAACCACGGGTACGAAGTTGTGAGTGTCTTGAAAATGGCAGGTCCTTGGAGGAAGACTCAGAATCTGTGCGCTATAGTGAGCCTCTTCAATACGTGCACCAGACACAAAGCGTATAGTAGCACATGTACTACTATAAAACACTTCCTCATAAGGTATCTTACCTTATCAAGAGTATAAATGACGGCAGGTTCTAGGAAGAAAGATCCAGACTAGAAGCGCTCCAGTGACCCTCGTCGGTTCGTGCACCAGACACAAAGCGTAAAAAATCACCCGGACGGCTGTAAAACCATTCCTCATAAGATATCTCACCTTATCAAGGGTATAAATGACGGCAGGTCCTAGGAAGAAGATCCAGAACCTGGGCGCTCCAGTGAGCCTGGCTAGTCCGTGCACGAGACACAGAGCGTACAGGAGGACGTGCAGGGAGTGCGCGCGCCAGAACCACGGGTAGGCGCGCTTGCGGATCACCGGGTGGGCGAACACGAAGATTATGCACATTATCACGAAGAGGAGCACGCCGGTTATACCTGAGAAATAAAATAACTTATAATAAAAAAATAACCATTCATGATTATTTTTTACAGTACAGTCAACAAAAGAGTAGTCGTTATCTGTATGGTTTTTTTTTGGGTCATCAAATGATTCCCGCTCTGGGTGGAGCGAAGGGCGTGTCAGACTTTTACTGACTAAAACCGTGGCAGGCATCGGTCCCCTTCAGTTTTGCTCACATCTCTTTGAGGCGCGCGTGGAACACTACGCGCCGTTGACCCGAGCCTGGTCCTTACCGGGCGGTGAGCTACCCAATGCTCGCCGCCCGCAAGCTCGCACCTACGGTGGCCGGGAGTCCGCGATTGACTCTCGACGCCCGGGACATCTCCTCGCGGCTAGGGGCGTGAGGGCGCAGAGCTACTGCTGCCTCTACCTCACGCGCGCCGCCTCTTCGTTCGCGAGCATTACTACTTCGCAGAAGGAGGAGACCACTTCCCAAGCCCTCTCATCTGAATGGTTTACACGACAAAACAAAACAGAATCGCCTTCTGAATGCGTCGTGAAGTTCATGCCATCGTAACTCCATCACTGAGAAATTACAACTAAATGGTATGGAAATGGTAATATTTAGTTGTAATAATGAGTGTGGGGTTGAATATATGATACCTTTTGAAAACTCTATTAATTTTTGAAAATAGGCCAAGTGCGAGTCGGACTCGCGCACCGAGGGTTCCGTACAAACCTGTAGGTATAAAGTTTAAAATTAAAAAAAAATATATTTTCATTATATGATGGAACTAAAAATTTACGGTTTTCGCAATTTTTCCTTTATCTGTGTTATAAGACGTAGCTTCGTACCAAATTTCAAAATTCTAGATCGACTGGAAGTACCCTTTAGGTTTTGATTCCCTTGCGAGTTTCGAAAATTTGCGGAAATATGCGGCATAAACGGCTATATCTTTTCATTGCGTTAGCTTAGAAGTTTGATTTTTTCACAGCTCCAAGGGACAGTAAACTTGAGTATTTGATATAAATTTCAGCTTGATACCTCCACGCGTCATTGAGAAAAAGGGTCTTGACAGACGGACGGACGGACGGACAACAAAGTGATCCTATAAGGGTTCCGCTTTTTCCTTTTGAGGTGCGAAACCCTAAAAAAGAATAAACTAATATTTTGTGTCGGTCCTTTTTTTTGGGTGGGAAATCATCAAATGACGTCTACCGGTCTGGGCGGAGCGGGTGGGAATGTCAAACTTTTACTGACTAAAACCCACCCATGTTCCTTCAGTTGCTTGAGCCAGAGCCACGGTAACTCTTTAGAACAAATCTGCTCTGGAAGATTTTAGATGTTGGAAGGTCCTGCACGTAAAAGTATGAGGGTTAAAGTAATCATTAAAATTCTGCCCATACCTGTAACAGTCTGGAACACCCAATAAGTGATGCCTGGTCGGAAGTCCGAAGTAAAGTGGACCTCTTTAGTGAGACAGCGTAGATTCTCAACAGGCTGCGTTGATACGTGGTAGAAGTTCACCATATGACCGGCCGTGTGGAGGAGGGAGAAGAATAGTGCGGTGCAGGCCACTATCTTGTGGAATTGGATGCTCGAGTCTAGTGGTATGTATTGTTGGATGCTGAATTCCTGTAATAAGTGTTTTACATAAGTAAGTTGTGCGATAAAATCTTTGAATAATGTTTCCTAATTACAATCCTATGGTATAAAGACAGACTTCAAAGAATGTTATCTGATCAGTTGTACATACCTATTATCACGCCTATTTCCCATGGGGGTAGGCAGAAACCACGGAACGCCACCTGCTACGATCTCTACACACTCCTTTTGCCTCTTTTAGGTTCATACAATTGGTCATACACACACGCCGGTTGCGAGTACTACGCACCTGATCTTTCTGAAGAACATCACCAATAAGGTCACTAAATGTCCTCCTAGGGCGTCACCTCTCGGTGTTTCCACACGCATCTGCCTTGTAGATACCTTTTGTAAGCCATTCTTCATTAATCCTCTCAACATGACCAAACCATCTAAGCATACTTTTTTCAATTTTTGTCACTACATCTTCTTTTAAACCACACCGTTCTCTTATCACATCATTCCTCAGCCTATCATTCATAGTCACACCACACATGCTTCGCAAGGAACGCATTTCCACAGCATTTATTCTAATTTCATGCTTCTTTTGCCACACCCAACATTCACTTCCTGATACACTGATCAGTTGTAATAACAGACAAAAGTTTCGTATGGATATATTATAGTATCGTAAAAAAATGATGATGATCGATTTGAGTAAGTTACATTCTGCAGTAAGATAGTTGGAGTAATATCTGATCAAATATCATCATCATCATCATTTCAACCGATAAACGTCCATAGCTGGACCTAGGCCTCCCCAAATTTGGGGGGTTTTGCCATAATCGCCACGCTTGGCAGGCGGGTTGGCGATCGCAGTATGGTGGTAAAATGCATAGAGAACGTTGCTGCTATTCTCTAGTAAGTCCCTAAGTCACCTGTTACGACACCCACGGCAAGAAATGGGATTGTGATATTCTTTATGTCTGGCACCACTCGGACCAAATCTTTGATTAGTGTTTCCTAATTAAACATCCTACGGTATAAAGATAGACTTCAAAGAATGTTATCTGATCAGGTACAATAACAGACAACAGTTTTGTTTTGATATATGTAAGTAGTATAAAAAAAAATGATCGATTTGCGGGTACCTACATTCTGCGGGTAGATAGATAGAATAACATCCAATATATCAAGTATCAAGATATTTATGAAAACGGACTCAGCCTAAGAAGATTTCGGAAGATTGAAGTGTTTTTTTGTCGATTGTTGTTTTGTGAATAAAGAAAGATGAAGACTTACTTTTAATTTCGTCAGCAGATTCCTCGACATGGTCAGCAACAACAGACTGTAGCAGAAAGACAAAGAAGCAGCGGAGCCCCTGGTGATGGCGATACCAACGCCCATGATATGCCGCAGGTCCAGGTGCTCCGACATGAACGAGTAGTGCGCGAATCTTTCCACGAACAGTCCGATGGTCACCACGTAGAAGACGAAGAGGTAGAAAATATTTTGTCTATTCTCTTCTAGGAAGGTTGTGAGGTAGTCCCATTTTAGTAGGATGCAGTGCCTGAAGATGATAAAAATTACGTTACGAAAAGAGTTCAAGGTTTTAAATATTGTTATTTTTGTTTAATATAATGATGTGTAATTTGATTTATCAGCATGTAAGGGGGTTTGGGCCACTGAAGGGGTCTGCTAGGACCGATGCCTGCCGGGGTCGCGTGATTGTTCGAAAGAGATACCGTGACCCTGGCACATGGGCAACTGAAGGAACATGGGTGGGTTTTAGTCAGTAAAAGTCTGACACGTCCTCCCGCTCCGCCCAGAGCGGGAGAAGTCATTTGATGATTTCCTATCCAAAAAAAAAGGGGGTTTGGGCGGCTAAAATGGAAAGCAATAGATCAAAGACAATATGAGTGGATTGTGTGAAAGGTGATATCATGGTTGTTGATCTAGTGGTCACAAGTGTTACTGCTGAGTATAAGGTCCTGGGTTCGATTTCCAAGTCGGACAAAGTGTTTTTAGGTTTTTCTAACTGGAATTTCTCAGTAGCAGCCTAGAGTCTGGATTTGTGATGGCAATAGGCTCACCCCCCATTACATGGGACTTAAATATAACTGGTGAAATCTGGATGGCCGGTAGTTATGATAGCTCTACCTACATAATATCTCTGAGCTAATTTATCGACTAGTAGAGTTAGGAAAAATACTTGAAAATATTAACAGTAAATGTGGTTTTCTCGGTTGTGTCCACTTTGAGACATATTTCACATACCTGGATTGCTCCATAGAAGGTTCGATATGGAAGCTGGTCATCCTCGCGACGTTGGTAGAAGTGTCGAGGAAGTTTTGTTTGGCACCCTTGCAGTCCAAGCCGATGGCTACGAATTCACCTTTGTATTCCTTCATCATAACTTTGAAGTCTGAGTATGTTAGGTGATCTTTGTGTTGGAGGCCGGCGTCCTATAATACAAGAGTAAA
Source organism: Aporophyla nigra (assembly GCA_947507805.1). Lineage (NCBI taxonomy): Eukaryota > Metazoa > Arthropoda > Insecta > Lepidoptera > Noctuidae > Aporophyla > Aporophyla nigra. The sequence goes on from OX382305.1 coordinate 9,703,348, forward strand.
AGACGCATTATTGTCAACTTCCACCAATGAAAGAAAATTAGATATTGTCTTATTGTCGTAATTTTCTTCGAGTGCCGCAAATGCATATTAAAACGCTTTGTTAACGCACCGGTCATAGATAAAAAACTACAATTCGCACCCAATCAACCCAGTTATTGAAACAGTTAAAAATAATTATTCATTGTTTGTGGCACTCTCCGGACTCCGAAACCGCCAAGTCCGAGTCGGGCTCACACACGAAGGGTTTATCTAGAGACCGCAGGGTACGGTTTTTTTAAAAAAAAATTTATATATATTAATTATTTTTTTGGATGGGAAATCATCAAATGACTTCTCCCGCTCTGGGCGGAGCGGGAGGGCATGTCAGACTTTTACTGACTAAAACCCTCCCGTGTTCCTTCAGTTGCCCATGTGTCAGGGTCACGGTATCTCTTTCGAACAATATCGCGACCCTGGCAGAGGGCACGGTCAAAGCAAAAACGCCAAAAAAAGCAAGATTCTTGTATGGGATCCCGATTAATTCTGACTAAATTTCATTTCTTTTTCATTACTTATCGTTATCGCAGGATAAAAAAATACACACTGAGAATTGCAACTGCCTATCTATTAAGGTTCATGAGATACAGCCCGCTGACAAAGAGATGGAGATGGACGGAAGGCAGAGGGTTATAATAGGGTTCCGTTTGGTACTCTTCGGGTACGGAACCCTAAAAAGAGAAATCCCGATGTAAGTGTTTTAAAAACTTTTAAACACTTACACACAATTTACAATACTCACAGAAAACATTCCATCGATAAGTTCAGTGACATGCTCGTCTCTGAGCGACGTGGTCCGCGCGATCTCGACGAGCGAGCGGAGCATCTCGCTCAGCTCGCCCTTGTCGATGACACCGTTACGATCGTCGTCGCACATGTCGAAGATGATGCGCAGCTTGTCTTCTGTCGCCCCTCGGGAGAATAGGACTACCGTGTCCAAAAATTCCTGCAAGATAACACATTTTTGAGGTACTGTTAGTACTAATAGTGCCTTGAAGAGCACATCAGTTGTCAAAAGTTTTGTTTTTATAAAAGCGATAGAGAGTCGTTGAGAATTACAGAAGCTGGATTTGAACATTTTGAAAGACATGCCATGTCGAGTGATTTTTTACATACAGCTTAAAGTACAAACGCCAGCATACAAAGCTATTATAATCTGTCAAATTTCTTGAATAGACTTTCAACTTTATCGCTGAACTATTAGGTTCAAGATTGATTGGGAAAATTTTACAGTTGCGGGTAGTTTGATGTGTTGGCGTCTGTACAATGCTTGAGCTGCACTCATAAACATAACAAAATCAATTGACATTGAAATTAGTGAAACTCACCTGGAAAGAGATCCTGCCATCTCCGTCTTTGTCGACAATGTTAAACATTTTTTTCACGAATACAGCATCTGCTTTCATTCCAAGAGCGCTGGCAAATTCACTCTTTGATAGTGAGGTCCTCATTACAATAGACTGAAACCACATTTTTAAAAATATTTTTTATATCTTCTAAAATGATTGAACAAACTATCTAGTTGTTATGGTAGAGTACTTACTTCAGGATCTGCGTCTTCATTCCTCCGGTGCCTTTTCTCGCCGGGTGCTAAACCAAATGTGATGGCGTAAGCTTCTCTGAAGAAATGTTCCAATTTACGTTGACGACGTTCTCTTGTTTCTGCTGTTGCCAGAATTTGTTCACGGTGACCCTGCGAGTTATCGAGCATATAGAAATAATGAAATACTGAACATAATGCTAGCATACCAACGCGCATACCACGATGGATAACCCCAAATACAAAAATAGTCACTGTAGTCGAAATCGGCCCAGGATAATAATTATGTACATACAGTGCCCTGCATTACCTGACCCCTTCTGCAAAGAAGAAATGAAGAGGGGTCAGGTAATGCAGGGCACTTACTGTACATATTTGGTTTTTTCTATGCGTTAGCTAGTGCTTACTTCGACAAACTGATTGTCCCAAAATAATGGAGTAAAGACTTCCAAATGTGGCTTACTTGATCTGCTTATATTTACAGGCCCAAGTTAAAGTCGGTGAGCTCACTACAAATTAATTTAATATTGAATAGTAAAATAATTTATGTCATACCTGAGTCAGATTTAGTGCTTTCTTATGATTTGCCAGAAACGTGTCCAACTTAACAAGAAACTTGCGCCGTGAAGCAGCGGAGTCCATTTCTAGAACAAGATCGTGTTCCCGCGGTGCACGGATCAACACTAGAGGGCGCTTGTTGTTTCTGCTTTCCTGAAACATGGCGATTTATGGAATATTACGAAATACTTTGTGATATTTATTTGGTTCACCTTATTACAATGTCATCTATTGCTGATTGGTCTTTAGTTTTGTTATAGCTAATCGCATGTAGTAATAGAGGTATTAGAAATAAGGTGAAAAATGCAATCATTATCAATAGAATTGGGAATATACTAAGATCAGACGGGTGTTGTCAACTGCTCAACAATTGATGGGGGACGTTGTATGCTTGCGATGCAGGGTTTCGCGTGTCGTCAGTGTGAATAGTGTGATGCGATGTTTGTATGTGGCGGTGTAGTAGTTGCTACTTAGTATTTGGAGGTATGCGGAACAGGGTGTAAAATTCACTCAACCTCCGTAGAAAAGGGAGAATCATACCTCCAAAGAAAATAAATAAATTCAATACACAAGGGCGTGTATTGCAACCATTGCTAATTACCATTTACATTACGCTTAAAATTCAAGAGTAATTGAAATAAAGCGTTCGTAAAGAAAATTATATTTACCTGACTTTCAAGCACTGTGAGTTGATCTGTGTGATCCAGTGGAAGTGTTCGTAGTTTGTCTCCTTTGCGGTCAGTGACGTGAAGTGCTGGCTCTGGTCCCAAACGCAACTTTACAAGACGTTTGTATGTTGCATGCACCCATTCACGACACACCATTTTGTCAACTGAACCTTTAAAATAAAAACAAAGAATAATTAACGGTGTTTTTTTTGGGTTAACATCTCTTAGATTAGCCTAAGAGATTGTCGGCTGCTTAACCGGACTTGCCTGTGGCTACAGTAATAAATTTATGACTTGCTTAAAAGCATAATTTTAGCTTAATTTTAAGCATGAAATATTGTTGATCTTAGTTCTAGTTGCTTTGTTATTTTGCTATCCATCTTTGTATTAATTATTGTTTAGTGAGATTTTAATAAAATTAGATGCATGCAATGCTATTACATTTGAAAATGATATGAAATGTAAATGTCTTTGTGTGTATTTAGTTGGTTTGCCAAAATAAATAAAACAAGAGGAACTACAAAGTAATGGCAACCATGCATACTTCAATCAGCATCGCTGGTAGAAGGCAGCTATGAACGAGCTGGATCGGAATGAAATGGTGAAGTTTCTTCATTTGTTTATTCTTAATCTTAAAATTTTTTGCTAATCAAATTTGATGACCAATGATCTCCTCTTTTTAATTTCCTTTACGTAATTGTACATATATTTTAGTGCTGGACTCTCTGTGATCTGAAGGGTGCTCAACCTGACTAGATATAAGTACAAAAGTCATATTCTCACCTTTATATTGTGCATTCTTCAGATGTTCTTGTTGGATCTTAAGTTTTCTTCGGCGACTGTTCTGCAACTTCACCACTCCATACCCTGCGCCCGCGCACAGTATGGGAACAAAACCCAATATCAGGCAGGTGTAGATGTATGCGAATTCGTTGCCCTGAAATAAAAGAAGTAATGATAATTAAAGTGTATTGTAAAGGTGTGAATATTGTTGAGACGGAAAGTGATAAAGGTGTTGAAATGGTGTCAAATCGAGAATAGACTGTCGCGATGCCCGGATGGAGTCAATGGTCGAGCGGATCAAAACGTCCTAGACGAGATCGTTGTAGAAATCTATGGGCATGGTTTTTAAGAGTTACCGTGGCCGTGGCATATAGGCAACTGAAGGAACACGGGTGGGTTTTAGTCAGTAAAAGTCTGACACGCCCTCCCAGAACCGGAGACGTCATTTGGTGATAAAATATGATTGACTTGTAAAATTGTTTGAACACTTTAAAAGCCAATCATATTCTTTAAAATAGATTAGGTTGTTGTTTCCTACTCTGAGAAGAAGACCGAAACAAGCTCTGAGCTCAGTCTACTCATGTCTAGACATAATCCAGCAGTGAACACGATACGACTAATATGAAGATGATAATACAAAGTAATAACATAATCAGGTGTATATTGTTTAAGTAACATCCACTGAGGAGCAGTATAGTTCAATGAAAATACTATCTATACTCGACACGGTATTAGAACAGAAGTCCAAAAGTCTGACAACCAGTCTTACCAAGCGGTTTCATACTATCGAAAGCATCTGGGTTGTGAGATCAGATAGGTAGTCACGCCATGTTATTATCATCATCATCAATTCAGCCGAAAGACGTCAACTGCAGGACAAAGGCCTCCCCACCTCAACCGATTCCATGCCTCTCGCAACCAGCGAATTCCTGTGGCCTTCACCATTTTTTTTTGATGGGAAATCATCAAATGGCTTCTCCCGCTCTGGACGGAGCGGGAGGGCGTGTCAGACTTTTACTGACTAAAACCCACCCGTGTTCCTTCAGTTGCCCATGTGCCAGGGTCACGGTATCTCTTTCGAACAATCTCGCGACCCTGACAGGCATCGGTCCTAGCAGACCCCTTCAGTGTTGTGGGAGGCCTTACGCTACGTGTTCCAGTAATCCAAGTCAATTCATGTAATAAACTGGTATTCAGCAGCATCCGATTAGACTGGTTGCTGATCTCAACAGGGTACTCCCTGTTGGGATCGGCTACCTAGATCTATGATGATGACTATAGACGGTATTTACCTCGAAGTAGTCGTATCCTCTGAGATACTTGCAGGGCGGCAGTTTGGAGGCGTTGAGCTGGTAGGGCTGCGGGCACGGGTCGCCGGCGCGCCAGTGGAACACGTCGCGCTGCAGGTCGCGAGGGCCTACAGATGTACTGTTCACTATGATGTCCCACATCGTTATCTGGCGTAGTTCTGCTATTTCATCCTTTGTGAAGATACTGGAAAAGAGATAGGTAAGTTTATTAAGTTTCATCATTATTTTGTCAAATATTTGTCGGCATGATTTGATGAATTGTTCGCGGGCCTGGATTTCTAAGTCAAAGATTTCTAATATTTGGTCGATAAAATTGGTAACAGTCTTCACCAAGATACAACTTTTTGATGAGAAGATACTTGATAAGAAGCTCTCGCCTTATCAGGTGTCTTTTGATCTAGATATTGAATACTTTTCATTTTTATGGATATCGTTTTTATTTACAGATTAATTTCCTATAAAGTGGAGGCCTGTATCCCAGCGGTAGGAATATAAAGAGCTGATTATGCTTATGTTAATTAGGAACTTACCTATTTTGTTCATTTTCGAACCAAAACCTATCGGCGTCTCGTATCCTGGTAAACTGATCTATAATGATAGCTCTGAACAAGTCTCCGGGATGTCCAGTAGATTCCAACATACCACCTGGAAATTAAACATGAATTTAGTTTCCCTTATACATATATACAACTAGCCTCTGCCCGCGACTTCGCCCGCGCAAATTTTCGCTCCCCTTCCCGTCGCATCGAATTGCCTGCCAGTTGTAGTCCATTTTTCGTTTGCTGCTCCGCTCCTTTTGACCGTAGCGTAATGTTATATAGCCCATAGCCTTTCTCGATTAATGAGCGACCCAAAGCAAAAATATTTTTTTTAATTTGGACCAGTAGTTCCTGAGATTAGTGTGTTCAACCAAACAAATAAACTCTTCAGCTTTAAAATATTATAGTAAAGATACTAGCGATTGGCAGCGGCTTCGACTGCGTGGAGGGCGAAATTATGGGTTATTCCCAAAATACTCCAAAAAAAGTTCCCAAACGACTCCATGAGAAATATAATATTTTTAATTAGGTTTCATTCTACTCCATGATAATATTAAAATGTTCTCAAAATACTCCACTCCATTTTATTCAATAAGCTAATTTAAATATGTACCGAATAACTATAAAAGGGTACTTGACGTACAGTCAGGCTCAAAAGCTTTGCAAATATATTTTTAAATAAAAAGAAATGTATAAATAAAAGAATTTAATTCCTAGACTAGAATTTCAATTGGAAGATGAGCTAAAGCACTACAATTAGCCACGTGGTCTTTTTTCTTTGGTTTTAATCCCAACATCGCGACTTTTCCTCAATAAAGCTTGCTTAAAATGGAAGTTACATCCTTTATTTTTTTGGATGGGATATCATCATATGACGTCTCCCGCTCTTGGGCGGAGTGGGAGGGCGTGTCAGACTTTTACTGACTAAACCCACCCGTGTTCCTTAAGTGCGCATGTGCCAGGGTCACGGTATCTCTTTCGAACAATCTCGCGACCCTTGCAGGTATCGGTCCTAGCAGACCTCTTCAGTACTGCTGACATCTCTTTAAGGCGCGCGTGGAACACTACGCGCCGTTGACCTGAGCCTGGTCCTTACCGGGCGGCGAGCTACCCATTGCTCGCCACCCGCAAGCTCGCGCCTACTGTGGGCGGGAGTTTGTTATTGACTCCCGACGCCCGGGGCGTCTCCTCCTGCGGCGGCTAGGGACGTGAGAGTGCAGACTTGCCACTCTCTCACGCGCCCCGCCTCCTCCTTCGCGAAAATAATTGCTTCGCAGAAGGAGGTGACGGCTTCCCATGCCCTCTCGCTCCGTACCATGGCTCGCACCAGGGCCGGACGCGAGAGGTCGCCGCCACCGATTGCCTCCGCGAAGACACGGCAGTGCTCCGCCCAGGCAGGGCACACCTCCACCATATGCTCCACCGTGTCCTCCAGACGATCCTCGCAATGGAAACACCCGGGCGTTTCCTCCCGCAAGTTACATCCTTTGATTATACATAGCATTGGGACATGTATTGCCCAGAACACTGATGATTGCTATTTCTAAGTCAACAGTAACTGTATGAGGATTCCATCCAGGCACGTGTTGTTTTATTAAGTTCAGCATGACTAATCATGTATAACGGAATTATTCCTCTTAAAAAGTTCTAAAAAAACGTCTGCGAGAGCATAAATGTCTATCTTTTAAGGTTGACTCACTATAACTCTTTTAATTGTAACCAAATCTAAATACTATACTATCTCTAAACTAATATTATAAAACTGAAGAAGTCGTATGGTTGAACGTACAAAGCTCAGGAACTATGTTAAATGTTGAATAGCCCATTTATCGAGGAAGGCTGTTATATAACATCACGCTGCGACCAAGAGCAAAAATTTGACGCAGACGAAGTCGCGGACAGAAGCTAGTTACAAATAATTACGAAGTTGGATAATAATCAGTTCAGTAAATTACCCTTAATATACATCCATCGTGACACGAGATTTTTATACTATCGGTATTTATGTCGATGGAGCATTTTGAGAATTGATAACGAATAATCGGTGGAGTACTTTGGGAATAGTTCCAGATACCAATGGAGCAGAATGGGAACAAAATAATAAGTAAATTTAAATAATAAAAATCATTGGAGTAACTTGGGAATGAATGTATGAGATTCTTATCTTTTTAGAACAAAAGAATGGAGTATTTTGGGAATAAGCCGAAATTATACCACGTTATAGGAATGTACTACCGGGATAAAAGTATCCAGGTTATAAACTGTGTGCCACATTTCATTCAAATTCGTTCAGCCGTTCCACAAACTTTATACAATTACAATATTATACAATAGTAGGAATTTAGGTAAACAGTGTTCTTGTTGAACTTACCAATATAAACATCTATGTTGTCAAGTCTCCCATTGTAAGCTTGGATTAGTCTCTGCAAGAGATCAGGGTTGCCCTCAAATAGTTCTGGGTTGATTTCGTTGAATGTTTTTATTTTCTTCAGTCCAAAATATTCTCTGTAATTAATAACTTTTCTGTTTATGAAGGTTTAGTATAAACGAAATTAGTAATATTGTGGTCGAATAATAAGTGAGCCGCTAAATTGCATGATAATTTACATATAGTCCACTTTTGAGAACCTTGGATTTCGAGTAGGATAGTAAATCCACCATTTGTTTTCACTGTTCATCATCATCATCATCATCATTTCAGCCGTAAGACGTCCACTGCTGGACTTAGGCCTCTCCCAATTTGGGGGGGACTTTGCCATAATCGCCACGCTTGGCAGGCGGGTTGGCGATCGCAGTATGTTGGTAAAATGCATAGAGCACGCTGCTGCCCATTCTCTAGTAAGTCCCTTAGTCGCCTTTTACGACACCCACGGGAAGAAATGGGGTGGTGTTATTCTTTACGTCCGGCACCACACGGTACCGGTTTCACCGGTGTCACCGGTTTCACTGTTCACCACCTTATTACCTTTTTTTTGTGGGTGGGTAATCATCAAATGACGTCTCCCGCTCTGGGTGGAGCGGAAGGGCTTGTCAGACTTTTACTGACTAAAACCCACCCGTGTTCCTTCAGTTGCCTATGCCAGGCCCACGGTAACCCTTTCGAACAAATTCGCCACCCTGGCAGGACCATTTTATTACCTGGCAGTATTATAATCAGGGAGTCCATTATCTCTTCCTCGCATAATATTGAGTGCACCAAGATCTCTTCGTGAGAACTCCATGGGTCCAAACAAGTTGTCTCGAACATCCGAACAGAGTAATGCATCCTCTCGCTCTGACACTTGTGATGCCATTCCTAGGAGGACTTCTTCGATTGGCACTTGAGACATCACGTCCTGAAAATATTTTTACCACGTATTAGATGAATTCAACAAACATTTGCTGCATCAGCTCTGGCTTAAAAGTTTTTATTAACAAAATTGAAAATGAAGAGATTTCTTATGAGATACCGATCGGGATATATCTATTGGTGTTTAAACAGAACTTTCTGTTTTAAGTGCTATTGAAGCTTGAAGCAAGAATGGTCATGAATATCAAGCAGTTCAGGGGAGTGCCTAAGGCTAGCACTTGAAAAAACTGGTATAGTATATTGCTTTTTTTTTTCCTTTTTGTAATGACATCTCGCAGATCAACCTATCAGGTTGTCGGCTGCTTAACCGGACTTGCCTGCGGCTGCCTTAATACATTAAGGCCTCTAGCCAGGGCTTAAAAACTTAAAAGCGACTACTCGCTAAGGCCACCTTCTGTGGGGTATGGACCTTGGCTTAGGGCACCGCTGGTAAAGGGCACCAAGGGACGGTTTGGGTCGGAATGATTATTATTTAGGAACGAATTTAAAGCGGAATCTAAGGTCAGGGTGGAGATGTAGTTCTATTGTTTCTACCCATGCTTTAAAAACATGACTCTGATAAGTCTAAGTGCAATGGCCTGTTAGTCTAGTGGTTAGTGAGCCTGACTGCTAAGACTGAGGTCGTGGGTTCGATTCCCACCCAGGAAAAATCTTTGTGTGATGAGCTCAATTATTTGTTCTGTCTGAGTGTAATTTATCTATAATATGTATGTATTTAGAAATATATAAATATATTTATCAGTTGTCTGGTGGCCATAGTACAGGCTCTGCCTAGTTTGGGATCAGATAACAGTGTGTTGGTTCACCTAAGATATTATTCTTATTAACTCATTGAACTCTTCTACTCACATTTCCATCCCACCAAGTCTGACACAGTCTGATCGCGTCATGTCCTCCCGGCGCCCGTCCATATTTACAGTGTCTGTCTCTCAACAGTATGGCGGGCGGTACCAGCGTGTGGCCGAAGCGGAAGGCGGCCACGGCAAAGGAGTGAGTGACGCCGGGCGCTATGTCTGCGCGGTAGCCTTTGTATGGAGGTAAGGGTACGCCAAGGAAAGCGGGTACGTACTCGTTGAGTATTATGTTCTGGAAAACAAAAGTTATACAGTTAATAAGATTATTCTGCCAGTTTCCAGCGGGTCACACACATGGAATGCTTGTCAAAGTACAATATTTATTTATATATTATTAAATTACTGCGGTCAATTTATAGAGACTGACCAAGAGAAGTATGAAATCTGTGGATTTTATTGTATTGCTGACTAGGAGAAAGAAATCAATAATTACAGTGGTCAACACCGATGGCGATTGATTGTTTTCACTTGCTAACTTGCCAATCCCAAAAAGGCAGCTACATCTATGAGAAAAATGGGAAAAATCCCGTTAAACTTATAATTCTTACAAAGCACTAGGAAGTGGTGAAGTACGGGCGTTTTGGGGGACTGTCGTATAAATAATAATAATAATAATATTCCACAACTATCACACAACGCCATCTAGTCCCAAGCTAAGCAGAGCTTGTGTTATGGGTACTAGACAACTGATAAACATACTTATATATTTCTAAATACATACATATTATAGATAAATTACACCCAGACACACAACAAATGATCGTGCTCATCACACAAACTTTTGTCCTGGGTGGGAATCGAACCCACGACCTCCGGCACAGCAGTCAGGGTCGCTAACCACTAGACCAACAGGCCTGTCACATATGATTATGACGTTCAAAAAGTGCTGACTCTCAGCCCAGTTTGAATAAATGACGTTTGATTTTGATTGTTCACCTGTAAGCTAGCAATAACAATCCTCCTAGCACGCTGAAACAGCTGCTCGTCGCTCCACTCGGGATGCTGGCGGTGCACCCGAGCCGCGACCACGTTGTGCCAGCGGAGCAGTAGCATACCGAATGTTACCATCGCTGGGTTCTGGTTCGTGCGGGGATCACCCAGTACTAGGAAAAAAATAGGAAGCAATTAGAGTAATGTGGTATGGTATGGTTTAAAGTCAATAAAAAACCCTTTAAGTGTTATAATAATATCAGCAGTAAAAGAAAAAAAGAAAATTAAAAAAATAAAAACATTTATTTGATTCTTAAAAATACATGCTACAAACCAGTCATAATGAGATAGCACATGAATGTATTGTCACAAAATAGATCCTAACCCCCAAACTAGGCCTGGGCCTGTATTTTAGGGGTCAGCGTTCAGCCATGGGTTTTTTTTTTTTTTTGGATGGGAAATCATCAAATGACTTCTCCCGCTCTGGGCGGAGCGGGAGGGCGTGTCAGACTTTTACTGACTAAAACCCACCCGTGTTCCTTCAGTTGCCCATGTGCCGGGGCCACGGTATCTCTTTCGAACAATCACGCGACCCTGGCAGAGCCATGGGTTCAAGAATCAATTTATAAAGTTGACAGCCTTGGTTGTTGCCATTTTGGTACAACGTATAGTTAAAAAATACTTAAAAAATTACAAATAGAAGGTATAACACGCATATTATGTAGGAAATTAGAATTACAGAAACAAAGTATGATGCTAAAGAGTTATGTGTGTTTGTATGTCTGTATGTGAAGTTGTGTTTGTTGAGTGTATCTGTGTAAATGTGCATGTGGTGGAAGTGTGTTATTTGTATGCATATGAGTGTGAGTGAGTGTCTGGTTTGGTCCGCACCTTTGAATATGTGTAAAAGGACGGGAAAAAGTAAGAACGGTTGACAGTGTGTTTAGGTCATAGGATCATATTATATCATGAATGTAAATAAACTTTCAGTCTCCTGATAGTCCATCTTTTGGAGCCAGTCTGCTACTTTCTTCTTCATTTCCTGCCGACACATTTTAGCTATGCTAGCAGTAACCCTTATAATCCCCAAAAGACGACTAGAACAGAAAATGGAGGACTCAGTGGAGCCTAATTTGAGAGAGGAGCTGTGCATAATCGGCTTACAGCGTTCCCACTGCTGGATAGAGGTCCCCTGACTGCTCTACGAATGACGAACGGGTACTGAGAGTGCCCTTTCGTCATTCGCATTCGTTACACTGGAAGCTGACTCCACCATAGTTGAGAAAAGGCTAGACCGAATGACTTGCTCACACATACTGTAAAAGTTCCAAAAATAAAACAAATAATCTTCTGAACCCTCAATAAACTAAACAATAAAAACTCACAGAATAGTCTCTCAGGACTGAGCATCCTCATATAGTGCGGCACGGGGTTGTTGAAGAGAGGAACTCTCTTGGTGTTGCGCAGGGGCATGTCCCCATCACTCGCAAGGCTCCCGTTCTGTTCGCATAATGATATAAAGTTAGTTGTATGCAGCTGAGTACCACCATGTGATTTTTAATGTGTTTATTTCTCATTGTTTTATGTGGTAATGTGAACATTTTGTGCGTTGAGACTAAAGTTTTGGGATCTTACTTGGGCGTTCGCACCAACATGAAATTAAATTGGAAATAAATTGGCAACCAATCTGTACCCCATGCTGGACTGTTTTATTGTCTTGGAGTAGTAATAAATATTTTTTTGTTAAAGACAAGGGAGGGTTGTTTAAAATGTGTGAGATGAATTCTTTTATCATCCGTCAAAAAAGGAGAGAACCAAAGATTTTATCGACATTTTAACCAATTTCTCATGCTCTTGACCAAGGATATATAAATGATTTAAGAACGCGAATTAATCAATGAAGCTTAAAATATATTCAGAGTACGTATTTCATACATGAGTTACGTGACCTTTGGCACATAGACTTAGCTCGCTGTTAAATGAAGAAACATGACTGATCGCGTACAAATACTTGTTTCAATTATATTGTGCAATAAGATAAATTATTCGCTGGTTTAAAGTTAAAATTTATGGATGCAAATGAAGTTCTATATGGTGATAAATATATGAATAAAATAAACGCATTGAAGACAATTTAGTAGCCTGATTGACTGACGAAGAGAGATCCTTGATTTTGTTGCCAAGCTATGCTAATGTTCGTAAGGTTTTCAGTGCCAACATCGCGTTAAATATGCACGAATTGTCATAGATTTTCTTCAAACTCATGATTATATCGCAGCTATCACTGTCGACAACTTGAAGAATCAGAGCCATGGCCCTTTTTTTCTGTGTTGAAAATCATCAAATGATGTCTTCCCGCACTAGAGTGGAGCGGAAGGGCGTGTCAGACTTTTACTGACAAAAAACCCACCCGTGTTCCTTCAGATGCCCATATGCCAGGGCCACGGTATCTCTTTCGAACAAATCTCGCGGCTCTGGCAGCGAGCCATGGCCCTTAGCTATACTTTCGTTTTTGTAATTGTCAAAAGACAAGACAGCTCATTAGCTATATTATTTCGATCTACGAGGCATGTATCTCATGTTGCAGCGAAAGTATACGGGTTGATATGTGAAAGTTGTTGTTGTAAAGGCACTTAGATATGTAGATGAGAGTATATGGTAGCATATGTAGTTGTAGGAAAGTACATAAAGAGGCAGGCGTGGCTGCTGGTGGCACCTGAAATGACCTCATTGCATTCACCCACGCCTCGCTGGTACTGTAGACGAAGCTGCCGTCGATCCACGCAGTCATTTGGTTTATCTGCAAAAACAAATAAAATGTCATACTTATGCCATATGCAGGGTCGAGCGCAGCATGTTTGCATTTTTCGAAGTGATTGAGTCGTGTCTAAGCAACTAATACATATTATTTTGTATCAAGTAATTAGGTCAAATATCTTTACTTTGTTAGCCACATGTTCAGTTCGACATACAAATTATTCAAGTTATTTTAATTGATTGATATCCAGAGGTATATTGACATAACAATGTGCTTGTGCGCATGCTTAGATCCTCTGAATAGTATGATGTCTTATACTTAAAATTCCTACGAGCTGCGTTCATTTAAAGTGCACAGAATTGACAGTTGAATAATGCAACAAGTATGGGGTTACTGCTAATTTATTCAATGATACATTTTATGGTTCAACTCAAATAGTTTTAGATTCGAACCAGGCTTATTTTGTAAGCTAATGTCTATGGGATATCAAGCAATCCCTACCGAATTAGATGTTTGTGATTACTTGTGTATAGCTGATCAAACTAGCTGCAATTAAATGCCAATTAAAATTCCTACTGCGGCTTGTAGATTTAAGGTAAGGTTCGCTCGTAGGGACATATTTGTAGGCTGCCGCTGCATTCATATGATGGGTGTATCTGGGTTATACTACCATTAAGTTTTATTGCCTGGAATTCGGCCTTCGATGAGCACAGACCGTCGGAGGTTAGGCCGAGTTTACGTTACACAAAAAATATGTGATTTCGTAATTAGAATTTGTAATGCAAACAGTGTAAATGTTTGATTCGAAAACAATGCCTGGAATCGTCGAGGTTTGCTGTTTGTGTGCAAGTAAACGAGTCATTGCAGTGTTGTCTTTACTTCTTTTTGCGCATTATTATATGTATACTAGCTGACCCGGCAAACGTTGTTTTGCTCGGACAGACAGACAGACAGACCGACAGACAGACAGACATGACGAATCTATAAGGATTCCTTTTTTTGCCATTTGGCAAAGGAACCCTAAAAACAATACAATGACACCATGTTTCCCCAAAGGGTTGGGCAGAGGTGTACCTATAGTGCACCCACATTTCGCTAGTTATCTTGAAATCCCATGTACTAGGGGGCGAGCCTACTGTTCTCAAACAGACACGAATCCAGACTCTGGGCTGCTATTGACAAATTCCAGATAGAAAAACCAAATAACACTGCCCGACCTGGGAACCGAAAGCAGGACCTCATGCTCAGCAGTAGCGCTTGCGACCACTAGATCAACGAGGCGGTCTTCCTTTTTCATTTATTTACTAGCTGACCCGACAGACGTTGTCCCGTCTCTTTGATGATATTTGAGCACACATTCTGTCAATTCTATGTCAAATGTCATAATGTTACTTTAAAAAGTTTACATTGTCCTATTACCTATATGGTTGTTAAGTATTCTTAAAAAAGAGTTCTTAAATTTTCTAATTTTCCGCGATTTATTTTTTCTTTCATAAGAACCTACTCCTGACAATTACAAACACAACAAAAAAAAAAAAAGAAAGTGAAATCGGTCCAGCCGTTCACGCGTGATGGCGTGACCAAGGGAAATAGGGATCCATTTTTATATATATAGATTATGATGAATAATTTTTAAAGTAAACGTTAATCTCTTTGTATTATTTATATAAAGCACAGTAATCAATAATGTTCGATGACTTTAGTAAAGTTGAAAGCTTGAACGGAACTCGTCATGTGTAGGCGGACGTACTCTAGCGTGACGATGATGTAGCGATCAATACTATCGATCACACTGAATACTAATGGCATAACTGAACATACTGACATCATGATTTCGGTACATTTGGACAGGTTCTATGTGGTCATCGCTTTGGAAATATTGAACCGTCTACTGTTATTCTAATATTACGCGTAAGCAAATAACTAAACGAGCCTCTGGTCAACCATAACTTAATAAAGTTTTTATTAAAACACTTCACTCAGTGAATATTCATATTTGTTTTATTTGATTCATTTAACGTGCACACAATATCGACTAAGCGATGTGGGAATTATCGTTCAATTTTTGCTTTTATTCGATTTTTCGGTAAGATAGTGGAAGATGTTGAGTGCCGAAATCAATTTGGTATTCTATTACTTAATGAAATTAGAATAACACAGTGATTTTGCGTGTTCAGACGTCATGCCGAATGAAAGGTGTAGCATCTAAATTCTGTTATAAATCATTAATGAGTTTCAACTCCTCTGCAGGCAATACTTGTGGATGATAGAATGATACAGACGCAATTCACAGTGTGGGGCAGCGTTAAAAAAAAACTGATGTAGCTATAATTGGAACTACATATTTTAAATGCTGTCATGACACAAATTACTCAATCAGAGTTCCTAAAAAGGCAGACCGTCACTCATTACACTTTACGTACTTATAGGAACATATCTGTATTGACCTGTATGCACCTTCATACCATGTATAGGACCACTCATCTCTGTCTTTAGACACATTGAATCTATGGTTGGTTTAAAAAGTAGCCCAGCATCCGGCTTTGATGATAATTCAAATGATTACGGCGACTCCCAAGTCAATGGTATGTGATACTGATAACTCAAGGTAATGTCTGTCTATCATTCCTACGTATCTAAAAAATTCTTATTGTTTTAGATGTGTACTTTACCTGTTCTCTGGGACTGTTAGGACTTTGTCCAGTGTTCCGGTCATATGCTGCTCTAAGGAACGGCATGTATTTGGCTCCATTACACTCCGGGTCATACATGTGGTCACATTTGTCCACTGGTATGCGATGGTGTTCGATGGGACACCCAGACTCGGACGCCATTACGATCTCACCGGTTACGACCTGGCCTGAAATAAGTTGTTTGAGTAAAAAAAGAACACATTTTGAGTGCATGCATTGTGCTTGTGGAACAAAATAATATTGCACAGTCACGCTTTAACCCCAAAATGGTACTGTGCCTGTATAACTTATGTTTATAAAAATAAAAAAATCTTGTTAGTTTTAATTCTTAACAGATTTTAAAAGGGTGATAAGTGGGCTATATGCATTTATTTGCTAATAAATATTTTGTCCATGAAAATAAAACCCAGTGTATAGTTGACATCATCGATGCCTCTCAGTTTTAGTACAATCTGAAAAGCGTAAGGGGATTGCTGTCTTACTTACCAAAGAATGCCAGCAAGGCGGTCCTGTTGGCCAGTGAAGGTAGTCCATCTTGTCCTCTCATGAAGAGTTTGGACAGTGTCCTTGCACCAGGCCGATCGACGCCCGCCATCATGTAGACCCCATCAGCGTATGACGCTGGCGTCTTGCGCGTGAGACGGCTACCTGTGGGTAAAAGAATATTGTTTTATCATAATGATAATGAAGTTGTAGATGACATACGAATGCATGATTTATAAAAAGTATTAATGTGCTCGTGGAACTGCAGGTATTTAGGCAAATTGCAAAGGACTGAGACAATGAGACTTCGACTTCATCGTCATCATTTTAGCCTGGGATCACCCACTGCGAGATATTGGGCTTTTCCTTTCTGCCACATATCCTGGTACTGTGCTTGTCTTGGTCCAGCTTAATATTGATCAGCTTAAGTAAGGTTAGCCACCTAGATAGACCTCACGTCCCTAGCCGCCGCAAGATGAGACGCCCCGAGCGTCGGGAGTCGATAGCAGACTTCCGGCCACCGTAGGCGCGAGCTTGCGGCAAACAATAGGTAGCTCGCCGCCCAGTAAGGACCAGGCTCGGGTCGAAGGCGCGTAGTGTTCCACGCGCGCCTCAAAGAGATGTCAGCAGCACTGAAGGGGTCTGCTAGGACCGATACCTGCCAGGGTCACGAGATTGTTCGAAAGAGATACCGTGACCCTGGCACATGGGCAACTGAAGGAACACGGGTGGGTTTTAGTCAGTAAAAGTCTGACACGCCCTTCCGCTCCGCCCAGAGCGGGAGAAGTCATTTGATGATTTCCCATCCAAAAAAAAGCCACCTAGATACAATTACGACTACACCAAAATTTAGGGCAGCAGTTTTTCGCAGCAGACTACTACTAAGTTGCGTGTGCTTGTATTAAGAGAACGTCACGTTTTCTTCTTTTATTCTCCCTGTCATTTGTCACGCTACCATTTAGGTACTCCCTTGTCTTTTATATCATTCCGGACCTTGTTCCGGACACAGCATTATGTCAGATGGATGCACATCCATCTTTTATTTGATATTCCTCTCAATCTCCATCCATTGACTGGCCTGTTAGTCTAGTGGTTAGTGACCCTGACTGCAAAGACTGAGGTCGTGGGTTCGATTCCCACTCAGGACAAATCTTTGTGTGATGAGCACAATCATTTGTTCTGTGTCTGGGTGTAATTTATCTATAATATGTATGTATTTAGAAATATATATAAAGTATATTTATCAGTTGTCTGGTTACCATAGTACAGGCTCTGCCTAGTTTGGGATCAGATAACGATGTGTTGGTTGTCCTAAGATATTTATATTATATTATATATATTAACATTTATATTACACTTTAAGTCACATAACTTTTTTCCTCCTCATCACATCCCCATACCATGTGATCACTGGCGCCACTTTTAAACTTCCCTTTATGTACACATTTCTTTTTTGTTTTTATATATGCTCTGCATTATAGTCAATACCGTGATCCGTTAGTTGAGTTTAGTAGGATTCATATGGAGTATTTCACAGCCAGAAAGACTGGAACCATATATACTCATCAGAAACATATTACCGGAATTCGAATAGTAATGTGAGACTGGTAGTATAAATTTTATTTTACTACTGTAGTTACTCGTAATTACGGCAATTATGAGTATTTAATACACATGAGTAATAAAATAATAATCATTAAAAGAGATGATCGATGTTGCGTGTTGCGAACACGTATCAATGGTAGGCTTTCAAAGACAAGTGTTGTGTTAAAGTTTAAACCTTATCTTGTTATGAGTATGACCACATCAAACATATTGGTATTTAACCCACACATTCATGATTAATAATATTTTGGTTTTAAAACTATATCTGTCGAAACGAAAGTTGTTTACAATATATCATAATTTTAAACGTTCGGTGGACATTAATTTATTTAAGCGCTTTGATAGTGCAAAAACACGAGTGGTCTTAGATGTCGAAAAAGGCAGCGCCGAGTGTGATTGGCTGATGTGTTCAAGTTGTGTTCATGAGTTATTTATTGCGTGTGTAATTGTAATTAGGTTTTAGATAAATATGAAACAGTGAGCTACTGGTGGATAGACACGAATGTTATTTGTCGAATGGCTAAAAAACATGGTTACGTTAAAGAATCTGGAGATTACTAGGCAAGTAACGGCGGGACGGTTTCAGATAAACTCCATAATTGGACAGACTTATAGCTGCCAGAAGTGAATGTAGCCGGTCACTCTCGTAAAGTCACAGCTCTCAGAGAATGCTCAGTATTGGGTAATATCCTCTCTGTTTTATTCCTGTGGACATTCACTGTAGATGCATTTATCTGGCCTTTGCATTGTTCTTGCACATAATTTATCGATTTTCATCACAATTGTGTCTCAATTTAAGTTGGGTTTTAAGATATAATCTGAAAGGATCTATATATAAATCTGATACAGATAATACGTCTAGTATTATCTGTATCTACTCAATTAGTTACTTACTTTAATCTAAAATTGTAAATAGATAATGTCATACACATTTTGACTCTGGTTTCAACAGATTATCCGCTACGAGAATCTACTTTCCGTATAATATACGTTTGCAATATTTTCGATAATTTTTTTTCGATTAGAGCTTTTATTTCTAGATTACTAATGAAAAATCATCTCTAAAATGCAACGAAAAGATTTTGCATAATTTACCCGTAAATCATAAAACTTTATTTGCATATTTGATAGTATGTATTTAATGTAAACTTATAAACATTTAAATGTAAGGATATATAAAATTCGTCAAACGATTGCTGACAGGTTGTCTTGTTTCGAATCGTTGTTCCATGTTACTGGAGCATACAATGGAAAGTGACAGGAGAAAACTCTAATCTACAAATATGGTTGTAACATGGTGCACACATGCTCCGTGACTTACTAGCAATTTCCATATATGAATATGTACGTGATTACCTTATTTCCATTATCCTACTAATCCTATTAATAATATAAATGTAAAAGTTTGGAGGATGTATGGAAGTTTGTTACTGTTTCACGCAAATACTTCTGAACGGATTAGGATGAAATTTACTCTAGATTAACACATAGGATACTTTATATCCCGGAAGTATGTTCCTGCGGCATAAATCCCCACCTCTACACGGTCGAAACCGCTGGCAAAAGCTTGTAAAGAAATAAATGTAGCATAGTTTCCGTAGCTACTACGTCTTCATTGACATTTACCGCGTATTTCCTTATTTTAATTGCATCTGTTACATTTTTACATATTTGGTAATCTAACACCTCTCGTTTTTTACGTGGACGATTTATAACTGATGTCATACATTTATTACCTATTTTTTTGTCATATTTGTTGTTTGTTTGTTTTTTTTTCTATTTTGTTAGTTCTAGGGTCGATTATGGTTTCTATTTAAATCAGTATTAAGAACGCTACACCCATTTTTATAAAGTAACATGTCGCTTAGCATTTAGTTTATTTCTAATTTTAAAGTCAATATATTTTCACATTTTCGAATCGGTTATGGGTTCTATTAATCATTCCGTATAATATAGTGTTTATTGCCTTTCCATAGTCGTTTGTATCACATTACGGTTTTAATTTATTCTATATGTGGAGACGGCAACCCCAATCCTTACTAATATTATAAGAGTTACCGTGGCCTTGGCATAGGCAACTGAAGGAACAGGGTGGGTTTTAGCCCGGAGCTGGAGACGTCACTTGATGATTCCCACCCACAAGAAAAAAAAAGGATGGCAAGGACATCGACACACAAACAGAATTCACCACATGATTCTAGACCAGTGATTTTCAAAGTGGTCTAGGTGGACCCCCAAGGAACCACAGGAGACTCGACGTGGTCTCGAGGGAGTGAAAAAACAACAACAAGAACAACAAGTCGTAAGTGGGGGTCCACCAAAACTTATCTGGTTTCTATAGTAAGGAACAAAAATGTTGGCTTGGCTGTACGAAACCAGTAAAGTTTTGAAAGTGGTCAACGGACAAAAAGTTAGCTTGACTAATGTGAGTGCATAAATTGAGCTGGGACAACAAAAACAGTGTGCCTTCCAACTATTCTAACACATCATTTAATTGTAATCCAGGTACCAGGGTAGGTTTCAGGTTTAGGCGATGGTCAGACTATGGGTTTTGAGGTTAGCCGTCTGTCTAGCTAAACTATAAACATTTTAAATTGCAAATAATTTAATATGCAGACTGAGAACGCAGTTTAATTTATCGTTATATCTCCAACTTTTATAGCGTTATCCCCTCTGTCACTATAACCAGTAAGTTTTTTTTCGAAAACCACATTTCTTTCTAAAATTAAATGATTTACGACCGACTTTTTTATTATCACACAATACTGAGCTTGCTGTTTATTCAAAAATAGTTGCAAGGCACGTGATATTTAAATTAATGGTAACAATTAAGTATAAATTGGCCAAAATCAAGTGTGTCTTGTTTGACAGGTCATTGAAAACGACGCTTTTATCTCTGCTCCGATTTATTGACGAGAGCTGTCTTTCTGATTTGCCTTTACGAGGGCTCCTTGGTAGGTGGTAATTAATATGTAATTTTTAGTCTCTCAGATATGGTCGGTCACGATTTCAACTGTAATTACGTCTGTCTTATTTTTTGCAGCGCACAATTTTTTGGGGAATAAATATATCGATAAAAACATTTAAGACCGTCTAGGAAAAATGCGCTAAACGATTATAAAATTGTAGAAAAATAATCTTATAAATCACATTGATAATGTTAAGGTTGCTTACCCCACTATAGAAGAACTTGAAAATAATAATTAAGATACAGGAAAATATGTAAATAAACGTAAATATTTATGAATATTTAAGAAAGATTGATTAGTGGCTTGGTTGATGAACTAATCAATAACTTTTCTAACTTTCACATTACGTCATTGAAACAAAGTTAGTTGTTTTGCATCAGTAATAATTTACAAAATGTCAATGTGAATTTTATTATTATGTGTAAACGTTTAATGACAAGACATTACGATCAGATGAAGCGTGAAATTAATTAGAACAAAATTATTATGCGCATGTTAATCTTAATTAATTAGTGGTTTGATAAATTGTTAGATTATGTATCAACTAGGCGGATATTGATATAACTGGTTACATTACACGTGTACCTTTGTAATTCCGAATATCTTTGCCCTGGTGTTTTGAGGGCTACCAAAAATATACGGACCCAATGCCTTGTATAATATATAATTCTAAATGACCATGGATTGGGTACATGATTCTGAACCATTTCTTGATAATCGACAAAAAGTTTTTTGTCGATTATTTCGCTGGGCGTCAAACATTTTTACTTGTGATGCAATTATCTTTCACAAATATAGCATTGAAGAATAATATAGCTTTCTACGGGTGCAGAAAATATTGAAATCGGTTCAGTAGTTCCAGAGATCAAACTACAAAAAAACTCACAAACTTTATATCTTTATAAATAGTGTAGATGTACTTTTAGGTTCAGAATCATATAGTGAATCCATGTGTTAACAAGTTGCGTATCTATTTAGTAGCGTTGCGTACACTAAGAATAATATACAGTACATTACTATATGTATTACTAGCTTTTGCCCGCGGCTTCGCCCGCGTGGATGTCGGAAATTAATGCAAGAGGACGTACTACCGCGATAAGAATGTGTTATTCCAGGTTATATAGGTAATATAGACTCAGTGTGCTATTTTCGATCCAGATCCATTCAGCCATTTTTGCGTGATTGAGAAACAAACACCCAATCATACATATTTTCACATTTATAATATTATTAGTAGTAGGATTATAACTCATATTACTTAGGATTCATAGTTTATGAGAACATCATGTGTGTTGGTGTTTTTAAAATAAAAGTAATAGTATTCAGAGTAAGAAGACTGTGACATAGGGCTTGGTTTAGTTGAATATAAGTCTTCCTGGTTTTTCTTAACGCTCCTATTTTACCTATACAGACACTCAATCATTTACCAGACACCGAACATAATTATAGGAATAGTACTTTTGCCAGTGGCTTGGCCCGTATAGCTGTCGGAAAATATCACCCGGGAACCTACTACCGGGATAAAGTAGGTATCCTATCTGTTACGTATCCATGATATAATACCTATATCTTTGTGCCAAATTCGATCTAAATCCGTTTAGCCGTCTTTGCATCATTGAGAAACAAACATCCAAAAATCTAAACATCTAAGCCATTTCGCGGTCTCTTACTTGGAATAATACTATTAGGTTTATTTTGAGTATAATGAACACACATGATATTCGCAATTACTATGAAGCCAAAGTAATATGAATTACAATCCTACTTATCCTGTACTACCCGGCCCCTGCCAACGCGCTCTGCGCCCACTTTTTAAATCTCTAATATATTCTAAGATATTCATTTAAATTACATGCTGTAAAGGGCCATATTGATCTATATTAAATGCACAATGTATTTAAGGTACTTAATTGGATAAGGATTAATGCTGTATTGCTTAAAATCGCTTCATAAATAAGCCCTTATTTCTCGTAAAAAGTAAAAGATAAAAAATGGTTATTGTGGGTTATCCCTAAGAGATAGACATATACCATTGAGGACATTTTTGTAGGCCTTTTTAAGGTGTACAATACTGTAGTACATTATTTTGATCTATTTATTTTGTAGGATTCAGCCAGGGTTTTTCGAATTTTGAGACGTATGTCAGCGTAGTTTTCGAAGATAGTTATTTTTTTTCTAAAATAAAAGAATCTTTCTAAAATAAAAATAGCCTAAGTTACTCCTTGTTACATCAGCTATCTGCCAGTGAAAGTCCCGTCAAAATCGGTCCAGCCATTTCAGAGATTAGCGGGAACGAACAGACAGACAGACAGACAGACAAAAATTGTAAAAAATGTTGTTTTGGTATATGTATCGTGTATACATCCATATACACTTAGTAAAAAGTGGTTATCTTAATATTAAAAACAGACACTCCAATTTTATTTATTTGTATGTATAGATTAAAAATTATAAATCGCTTCGAGTCGAATCCGCTGTGAAAAAATCTCAGAATTTATACAACCGTCAACGACGTCTGCCCTCACGCGTCTGCCCGCGTTCGGGTCGCTTACTCGGCGATGGCGCGTCATTGCCTGGCCCGCCCCTCCACCCTCGTTCTGCTGGCCGCGCCGTCGACTCATCGCAGGTCATTCTTATCGTTATAACTTTTAAACTATTAGTCCAAATTACTTAGTGTAAAAGACAAACTTCATCTACATTAAATACCGAAAGTGATGAAGGTATTTAATTTGATAAGAATTAACTAAATACTCTAAAATATGCAATGTAAAAAAAGTATTCAATTTAAATGTTTTTATAGCTCACTATTTTGGTTATAATGGCTTCCACATAAAAGGTAGATATATGCTGTCGCGGACTTTTATTTAGAACTCTTTAAGATAAACAATCCCACAATACATTCTCTTCATGTAATTCTAACGGTTTAGGCAGCGCACGCAAAGATAGATCTCAGAGGGCAGGATTTTTTCCGACTTACTTGATACTTATCGTTATTTTATGGCCAAATCACATAAAATCTTTATAAATTGTAGCCTATGTGTTATTCTGATGTATAAGCTACATTACTGTAAAGTTTCATCAAAATCCGTTCAGTAGTTTTTGCGTGAAAGAGTAACAAACATCCATCCATCCATCCTCACAAACTTTCGCGTTTATAATATTAGTAGGATGCATTGCATTGAGTTTTAGTCGACTTAAAACTGAGACAGTAGTTAAAATCTTTTAGTTAAATCTGCACCGTAATTGCGTAACACAAGCAGAATTTGAATCATTTTGAAGCTTATTGCTAATCCATTCTTTCTTAAGTTTGAACACATTGTCTGCTTAGCAACGTAAATAACGCAATGAATGAACTGATGAACTGTTAAAATTAAAGCGATTTCTACTGATAGTGTATTTCGCAATTACCCCTCTGGGTAATGGATGTCTTAAAAGCGATGTTTTTGACTTGGTAATCAATGCTCGTCACCAAATTTGTGAGTTTTTGTTGCCAGCAAAGTGTGCCAGCACGAAAGAAGTTCATTGTTTATGCCTCAAAAGGCTGTTTATGGTCTGATGGTCCGCAGTTTATGAGAATCCCCTTCTGGATCACATTAATACGCACAAGAAAATATTATAGAAAAAGAGAAAGCGAAGAGCTTGCAACAACGCGAGACTTATTCCAAAGTTCATGAACATAAAATTTGTACTTATTTTTATTGTTAATATTGATTTCTTCACATTTTATAGCTATCAAGAAGCCTGTGGTTTGATAGGGTAATTAATATATAATCGTTAAATTAAAATCGCGTAAAGTTTATGTCATTATTTAAATGAATTTATGTAAACTGGCACGTATGCTTTGTTTTCGAAAGTGTTTTAAGTTCTTTTATATGGCATTCGTCATTATTAATTTTATGTTTTGTTAAATGATATTCCATTTCGTTTTAAGTTTTGTCATAGGTTAGAATAATATTATTGTGACCAAACTTGTTAAATTGGCATAAAGGTTGTATTTCGTAAGGTTTTCACGTGAGCATATTGGTTGTGCTAGGACCGATGCCTGCCAGGGTCGCGAGATTTGTTCGAAAGAGATAGCGTGACCCTGGCACATGGGCAACCGAAGGAACACGGGTGGGTTTTAGTCAGTAAATGTCTGACATGCCCTTCCGCTCCAACCAAGAGCGGGAGACGTCATTTGATGAATTCCCACCCACAAAAAAACAAGAGACACCCGGATGGAACGAATTTCCTTTCCAGGATTCATTATTTTTTATTATTAACCTGTATACACTCAATAAAAATATTCTCTCTCTCTCTCTCAACAAAATATATACGGTCGAATTGAGAAACCTACTCCTTTTTTTGAAGTCGGTTAAAAAGTGTCGTTACAACTTTTTCTCTTAATTTCCGTCTAGCCCCCTTTCACAACGCGCCATAAGGAACTTCGTTCCAAAAGGATATTGGTTGTTATCTTATTTTAATGTATATATTTCGAATACATAATTATCCTATATTTTTTCCTCTGTTCGGACACAGGTCTCCTCTCTTCGAGAGGGAATGGGCTGTAACTTACATGGAACTTTTGATTCTAGGACATGCTTGTTTCCTGACAATGTTTTCCTTCGCTGTTTTGAGAGCAGTGGTGATGAAATTATTTACACAAAGTAAAGTGCCTGCTTGGATTCGAACCCATGACTTAAAATTCCTAAGTCAGGACCGATACCACTGGGCCACCACTGCTCTATATTTCGAATGCGCGACACATATAGGCATTGACTTTCATTATCTATACCAGTATTATAAAGCTGAAGAGTTTGTTTGTTTGAACGCGGTAATCTCAGGAACTACTGGTCCCAATTTAAAAAAAAAAAATTGCACTCCGGGAGTGCCGGCAGAAGTGAAAACTTGATTATTAACGTTGAGCATGTTTGATATTTTGGAATGGTTAGGGAATAATTTGTTGTTCAATTTCCATATTTTAAGCACTTTATATTCACGAATTTTACGAATACACAACAATGTGATCACTACAGAGACGGTCGAGCCATCAGCTGTCACCATCCATGGATGCGCGTGGCACGCTGTAACATAGACGAACATTCGCGCAAGCGCCCTGCGCCGCCTAAACGAAACAGTAGGCCCAGGCATACATTTTCGCCGCGCCGTAGAGAGGGGATAGCTGTCTACTCTCCATCCGTCCTACGCTTTTTCGATCAGGTCACGTGTCCTGACGCGAGTTTAAGATTTTATACCCATTACAGAAAAAGTGCTCAACGCCGCTAAAGAAGTTTTCACTTCAAAATCTTTTTGTGATGGGTAGCCTATTTATCGAGGAAGGCTATAAGTGGGGTATATAACATCACGCTACGACCAAAATGAGCGGCAATGAAAAATGTTGCAAAAACGGGGAAAATCGCACGGGCAGGCGATTCGATGCAACGGGAAGAGTTGGGGAACAAGAAATTTAACGCGGACGAATTTGCGGGCAGAAGCTAGTGTTTATATAAAAATAAAGAATCATAAAGCATCATAAAATTCGCCTGTATCATTGTCAACAGGAAAGGTGCCAGAAAGATCGTTTTCATTATAAGGTGCGCATGGCGACAAATCACGCTATAAATTTTCAGTATAGGCTGACTTCTCACTGTATGGAAAGTTTGTATAATGCGAGGTCCGTTAAAATTGAAAATGTATAGCTTGATATGTAGCCGTGTGTACAACAAACATGCAATAATCACTGGGAACAAAAACAATGCTTTATCAATGAGAGAACTGGTCACACGGGGGATTGAATGCGCGCGTGACGCTTGGTGGCGCAACTTCACGTCTATTTGCATGAGCCACGAATTAGGGACGAGGAGATTTCGACTCGCACACAAATTACACCGAGCCTTCGTAAACTTTACTCATCATAGTCATTATCGCTCGATAATCGATAGACGATAATATAAATTGCTCACGATGCTATAATAATAGGCAATGAGAGGGCTATTTGATTATGACTCAAAATCCTATAATTATCTTAGATGATAGTTTTTATCAAAATGTCTTATGATAAATTGTGTTTCTCTATAATTATAATTTGGATATTCAGTTATTTAGCTTTAAAACCATTGTTTTTTATCGGGCTGTTTATGTATTTATTGCTGTTCTAATAAAACATTTACCTGTTCTTATACAAGGTGTGGTGGAAGAAAAGCGTGTGAACTGCTTGAGAATTTGCTTTAAAAATATTTGCGTTTGCGATTTTATTTCGCATGAATATGCGATTAAAAAAACCGCATCGCAGTGCACATTAGGCTAATCGCAGTCATAAATCACTGCCAATCTGATAAGGATCGTTGCACTTTATTCGTTTCGCATTTAACGTAGCCTACAGCAGATTTTCTTTTTGAACTTGCACCTGCACAACATTTTATTTAAATTCATAGTCATTGTATATCAGTAATTGCAACCAATACCTGTTCCCTGCGGGGTTAATCTAAATAGATACCTTGGACAAATTAATAACCGAATCCAGATAGACATAAAAATAGACTGATAGATTAACGATCTAATTTAATTTATTATCTTATGACGGATAATTAATTTTAATTGAAATGAAAGGCAATATGTCGAACAATCGATGTGTGATATAGATACAAGTGAGGCTGTCAGTGTGTCCTGTCGATATACATCGCAATTACGAAAGTTCTGATGACAAATCTATTAGGCATATGTAGATACAGAACCTGATAGATTTGAACTACTTAACAGCGATCATAATGTGCGTTGATAGTTAGATACGTATCAATGCACATATGATCTGCCAGGGTCGCGAGAATTTTTCGAAAGAGATACCTTGGCCCTGGCACATGGGCAACTGAAGGAACACGGGTGGGTTTTAGTCAGTAAAAGTCTGACACGCCCTCCCGCTCCACGCAGAGCGGGAGACGTCATTTGATGATTTCCCAATCACAAAAAAAAAAAACTTTAGAGGTGTCAAGGGACACCCGGATGGAACGAAGTTCCTTTCCAGGATTCATAATAGTTATAATTTTTTAATTATTTATTATGTACAAAAAACCTGTATACACTCAACAAAAAAATTCTCTCTCTCTCCCTATCTCCTTCTCTCTCCCTCTCTCTCTACCTGTCTCCCTCTCCCCCTCTCTCTTCCCCTCCCCCCTCCCCGTCTCCCCCCTCTCCACCTCCCCTCTATCCCTCTCTACTCACAACAAAAAAAACAACAACATACAAAATATATACGGTCGAATTGAGAAACCTCGTCCTTTTTTTGAAGTCGGTTAAAGCATGTCGTGACAACTTTTCGTAAGATTTTTTTCCGTCTAGCCCCCTTTCACAACGCGCGATAAGGAACTTCGTTCCAAAAAATGCACATATGATCACTTTAAGTAGTTTTAAGAGTAGAGGCCCTATGATAATGGCCATGACTTTCAAGTTATAGGTGGTGGGTTCCAGCTCAGATATGCGCTATTCTTTGTCTTAATAATTTCATGAACACTGCTCTCAAATTAGTTAAGGAAAACATCGTGAGAAAAGCGGGATTTCTGAGAAACCAAAAATTCGAAGACATGTGACATCTACCAACCTCCACGTGATGGATGCCATTCCTTACGAAGAGACGAGGCCTAGCTGTGTGTTTTAATTAGTGATGAAATATTTCATAACAATACGATAAGCATGGTAATTTAGTGAATTGTATAATTTGGAATGCTTAGAAGTCAATAAAATGAATGCCTCTTTAGTGACTAAAAGAATGATATGTTTGGTACCTACGTGCCTTTTCACACGTTCCACCAGCCGAATTGGCGGCATAGTATACACCGTGTTGTACTATTTTCTTACATTTGAACGGCAATTAACCTCACCGAATCATTCGCCTTTGTACGAAGTTCCTCATCATTTCAGCCAAAACTTGTACATAGGCCTCCCCAAATTTGGGAGTTAGACACTAACGCCACGCTTGATGGGCCTCGCACCATCGCAAGTATGGTGGTAACATGCATAGAGAATGCTGCTGCCCATTCTCTAGTAAGTCTATTAGTCGTCTTTTACGACACCCTCGGGAAGAAATGGGGTGGTGCTACTCTTTATTTCTGGCACCATGCACAACCAAGCTCCTATCTCCTTTAATTTCTATCTATACATATATCTTGCCAGTACGCATCAGTTTCGCAACACTAGATGACAAATTAATAAGGCCTCTATCGAGCGTTATCTCGGTGTTAGTAGATTCACGAGTTGACCGCGTTACGCAAGAGGTCATCGCAGCAGCTACTGAGCATCGTGACTTTACGCGACCTCTTTTATAGTTTCAGTAGGTCAACCGCTAGTTTAAGCGTTTTTCAAACTATATTGAAACAAATGCTCGTATACCTACCTTTATAGGTATTTGGAAAGTGCTTTTAAAATTATCATAGGTCCAGAAAATTAAATTTATTTAATGAAATCTACACTGCCTTTTTTCATTAATTATCTTGAGAATATTGTTTGGATAGCAACTAGCACTCACTTAAAAAACATCTTACAAAGTTTAAAATAATAAAAATAAACGGGTTATCTGTTTTGAATACCCAAGTATTTTATTATTTCATCATCATTTGTATAACTGAAAGTTTATGAAGAGCTAATAATAAAGAAGCGTCAATCTAAGCACTAGTCACGATATAAGATGACTTGATAAAATGGTTCAATAAATATGAATTGGTGAGGTAATCTCACGTCTTGCTTTAAATACTTAGAAAAGATAAGTATCAGAAATATAAAAACTAAAGTTACAATTATTTATCATAAAACTTATATTAAACATCGATAGGACGCGCGTTGAAATCTTTTACTAGAGAGCTTCCCACTTCGTAGCAATTTCATTTATTTTAATTTTCCGAATCATTTATTTCATTAAATTTACTTAAAGCGATTTAATTGAATGTGAAATAAATGTACAATCATCATAAACCTAAATTGTATAGCCAATAAATACAAAGCTGTAATAAATCTTACAAAATCTCTATTCAATGTAAAATAAATTGAAAAGATACAATCTGTTCGCTAAGCTCAAAGACGTATTGATTCTTACATTGAATTGATTATGTATGAGCATGAACGTGAGAGACAGTGGCCAGATATAATTGGTATTATTCGATGAACAAGTTATTTGATGGATGAATGTAAATCAGTGGTTCGCTGAGCAACTTCAAAAGAAATCAGAAATGATTTTAGTTCTTCTACAGCAATCGAGAAACAAATTGTTTCATGTCAAACTAAAATAATAATGAAGATGATATTATTATATTTGAAACCTAATTAGCTAAATACCACCCAAAGACTATTTAACGGTCGATTTACAAATATGGTAATAAATTATATTTTGTAGTTTACGTTAATTAATTTGCCATTTGCCATTCGTCGTGCGTTCCGTCGGATGAATGTCGTGCTTGCCTCTATATGGAAACTTTAATGAATCGGATTGTGTTCCAGATATTCGCATATTACAATTTTGATGAATTTTTAGCATACACATTCTCTTAGTGGTATTTTTTACTTAAAAAGACATCCCATAACTCAACTCTTCATTGGTGGACGTTCTTTACTTAAGAAGAGGTTTCTAGTGTCGCAAGTAGCAATAAAAAAAATCCAGGTAGGTGTACCTTTACCACGGTAAACTATGATATAAATGATCCATCATACAGTGTATCCTAGTATGGACGCCAGTCTCTCAAAAGGTATTATATTTTGTGTATTGTTGTCAAACCGCTACAACATTTTTCTCTATGTTTATACTATGTGAACCTCTGTGAGGAGGGATACTAAAGATAATAGAAGACATATTGCTGATACCTTAAATTATTTGCAAAATGTTTGGGCAAGAATACTAGTAAGGAATGAGCATATACGATATACGTATGTTTAAACAGCAAATTGAGTAATTTATGGTCCATTACTTAAACAGTTGTAAGTTTAACTGACACTATCGTTAAGGGAAAAATGTGTCAAATAATACCTAATTCATATTTAACTTACATCGCCCATGCATTCTAAAAGGTAGCTAATAAATATTGAAGTCATACTCAATAATAATGGCGCGTACCGATTACGTAATTCTGCTCCATTATTGACACAAAAAAATATTTAATATAAAGCAGTTCCCACTCACATTGAAGACAAGTTTCCATAAATTGTGTTACAAATATGATCATATCGAAAGTGGTTCAGGGACCACAAAACGGCTACTGTCATCTGATAAGCAGTCATCGGATTGTAAATAAATTGGACAATATACTCATGTAATCTTTGTGTAACTGTTTCAAAATAACTGACTTAAACAGCTAGATAATGATAATACTGTCTATCTATCTGCCAAGTATAACCTTATGCAGCTGAATACCATATTTCACATGAAGCGACTGCTTGTCTGACCTTCACAACCCTGTTACCTACTGGGTAGTTGAGAGATTAGTTGTCAGTCTTTTGGGTTTTTGACTACCCGTAACGACTGGCAAAGATCTACGAATGATGGCCGGGCCAAATACATAATGTGCTTTTCCGCGGGATAGAGCGGTCTCGAAATCTAATGTATGGTTATCCATCCAGGAACCAACATCGGCAAGCGTAGTTTAACCTTCGATTTATCAGTGCGGCGGATATTATAATATTTAGCCACGAGACACTCCTTAAACTCTTAAACAGTCACTACATGAACATAGAAAATCTTCAAGCGCATTATGTTTCATGTGGCCCAGTGGTAGCAGCTGCGGCTTACAAGTTGGACGTTGTAGGTTTGAATGCAGACTGCCGCTTAAATTTTTGTAAATTATTTCATCACCACTGGTCTTAAAACGGTGACTGAAAACATCGTGAGGAAAGCGGAATGTCTGAGAAACCAAAAACTCGAAGATATGTGACATTCTTGCGCAGGGCTATACTAATCTTCTCTGTATCGTTCCAAATTTAGTATATGCACTGCCGAAGCAAGTACATACATTCACACACAATGGTTCCCTCAAAGGACTAAATGCAGAAACCAAACCCTAATAACATAGAACATACCTTACACATGTGACATTTACTAACCCGTACTGGGCCATTTTGGATAGCCCACTCCCTGTCCAAGAAATGACGCCTATTTGAATGAGCAAATATGTGTGTTGAGGGTTATGTTCTTGTTTGAATGATGTCTTCTTTCTACCTTAGATTATGGTCAAACAATCACCAGCATCGATATCAGGTGTAGTACCTCACAGAAACCGAATGATGTTTCAATGCGGATGCAATTAAAACTACACTTTATGTAAATTTTATGAACATATGGAATCATATTTTTTGTTCCAGCTTTATCAATATCATTATGTTCCTTTAAAGAGTATGTGAAACATTCAGCTTTATGACCACTCTGAATAAAAAGCTTCAAGTAATAAAAAGTGCTTAATACGTGAATTAACTGAATTAAGCCCAGAGAAATGCGGACCGACATCATAATTTGCAATAATAACTATATTTAAGTGCTAAATGTGCACAAAAGACATAAATTGAAAGTATTATAAATATTAAGCGAGAACTCAAAAGATAAGGCATTGCTCTTAACTTTAGTATCTGATCAGTGAATGTATTAAAGGCCTTTTAGTGGCATTCTGGTAAATCTGTTCTTTTTTTTATTCTTATGTTATTTTCAAATAAGGAAATCAAAGTGATTTTCTCGCGAGAACGCCTGCGAGAAAATTTCCAACCTCCTCGAGGGCAAAGCCGCTGACAAAAACTAGTTTAAAATAAAACTAAGGTGGGCCTACGTATGACGACAAATTATCCATGAGGCATAGAGATTAGAGCAAGGTCAACTCGATAAATCAAACAGCTAAAGCAAATCGTACTTGATTAACGTCAGTTCAAACAATGACAGCTGACAAAGAGGTTGAATTTGACCGTGTGGATTACTCGATAGCATGTTACAACACTACTCAGGTTTCTATGTATACTTGCATGTTTGGACATTGCATTGTTTGATATTTAACTTCAATTTGATTGCTGTTTTGAAAGTCTTTTTGTCTGTTGTGAGTGACTTGTATAGGTTTTTATTGAGACTAAATTATACATAATTAGGCTGGTTAATTATTGTATCATACTTTGCGGTCATTAACAAAACACTACTATTCGTTCACCATCATTCATCACACACAAATCGACGTTGATTATACGGGGAAACCTATTACCATGGATTCTGGACATCATTCTGGAACCCCTCTTTTTTTTTGGATAGGAAGTCACCAAATTACTTCTCTCGCTCTGGGCGGAGTGGGAAGGTGTGTCAAATTTTTACTGTCTAAAACCCACCCATGTTCCTTCAGTTGGTTGTGCAAGGGCCATGTTTTTCGTCGGTAAATAAAAAATGGTCTTTCATACATTTTGACCGTGCAGGTATTGCACTTTTCTATTAAACAACAGATTCTTTTTATTAACGACGAAATATCTACGCTTGGTCTAGAATCACTTGCTGAATTCATGGTTACAGTTTGCGCGTCGATATTCCTGCCATCCTGTACATTAGTCATGTCCTAATAATTTAAGCGAACGGACATCCGTATCTTCAGGCTCACGGCTATAAAACAGCTGTTAAGAACCTTTGAATTGCAGAGTATCTACTACAACAGTTACTAAGCAAACGCATAATAACCCGTAGCGATCTGCCAGGGTCGCGAGATTGTTCGAAAGAGACACCGTGACCCTGGTACATGGGCAACTGAAGGAACACGGGTGGGTTTTAGTGCGAAAAAGTCTGACACGCCCTCCGGCTTCACCCAAGAGCGGGAGACGTCATTTGATGATATCCCATCCAAAAAAAAAACCACCCGTAACGTTCCCACTGCCTGGCACTCTTTTCTGTAAGAGGGAGTGGGCCGTAATCCACCATGCGGGCCCAGTACGGGTTGGCAGATGTCACATGTCCTTAACTTTTTGGTACCAAAAGATGTCGGTTTCCTCACGATGTTTTTCTTCACCGTTTAGAGAGCAGTGGTGGTAAAATTATTAACATAAAGAAAGGCGCCTGTCAGGGTTCAAACCTACGACAAAGAACTCGTAAATACAAGTCGCGGCTGTTACTCTTGGGTCACCACTGCATCAAATAGTTCCTCGAAGGTGCTTATTTTAGTTAATGACGTTTGTGGTACTCACCAACTGATCCCCAGTCTGGGTAAGCTCTGTTGTTGAACCAGCCATCGTAGCGCTGCTTCTCATAGTACACCTCTGAAAAAGGACAAAAAATATTTATTTATTAACTTTTCATTTGCGTCAGTAACGTAGCATACGTAGCAAACTACGCAAGTACTTCAAGTACACAACGCCAACATTTTCTAATTTTAAACCGTTATCATATTACTAACTTTTCATTCGCTGTAACGTGGCATACGTAAGTAGTATTCCAGTACACAACGATAATTTTTTCTCATTTAAAATCGTTATAATATTACTAACTTTTCATTCGCGTACGTAACGTGGCATACGTAGCAAAGTACGTAAGTAATAGTAAATAGTACACAACGACGGTGTTATAATTTCCATCAGTCATTCCACTTCACCATAAAAGTGCCAGTTCGATCTCTTAATTACAACCTACATAACGTTAACCTGGGTGGTTAACCAAACTCGTACAATGAATAGCGTAGAATGTTTATTGGTAATCATAGTTAATCAACACACATTGAATCAGGTGTACCTAGTTAGTACCTAGGCATGTTTTTGCTGATAGTACGTCGTGCTAGATGCGTGGTCGACCGTTCCTATCGAGGCCTTGCTCTGTCCGCTAACCGAGATGCATCGCAATGAGCTCCTCGTTACGCATTTATTGAGCTTAAAAGTTGCAAGTGAATAATGTAAATGGACATCAATAAATTTATGATTGCTATTATATATTGATTTACTGTTTACAATATATACTAGAGGGATTTTTACCTGTTTGCCTGATAAACCGAAGAAATTAAAGTAAACAAAAACAAAATGTAGTTTCTACCTATTCATCCTTTCCTACTAAAAGAATAATTATAAAATGGAATATTAGTATCTAACGGTATTTTTGTGTATTGCTGAAATATTTTCATTTATCTAAAGCAAAAGGTATGATGTCAACAGTCAAAAATAGTTTGTAAAAAAGGTAAGAAGGCGTCTCGCTAATCTCGTAATTAAAAACAATCAAAATCTCGTCGCAGTCTCATCTCAGTGATAAAAAAATGTCAAAAACTCCAGAAAAATATATGGAAACTCGAGGTATTTTTGACAGATTTAAACTGACAATGAGGTCAGACTGTGAACGTTCTTAAAATTACAAGAATCCTCTCTGATCATTAGGAATAATAAATTGGCTCCTGTTAGAATTTATTTAACGATAAAATTGACTTCTATGTGGACGATTTAGTAATTAACAATGTAATTGCCCTTATTTATAGTCAATATATCACTTTTTAAGAGATCTGGCCCTCAGAGTAATACATAAATCGTGCCATAATAACTCTTTGATGTACCTCCTATTTACAGCTGGTTAGTGAATTAGCTAAGGAGTTTATTTTATTCTGTTAATTGGTAAAGTAACATTTGGATGGGGTATTTATGGGCACTAGTATCATTCCTTTATTTGCGTATTCTATGCAAAGAAACAAAATTTAAAATGTTTGTTATGTCAAAGTAACCGCTTTTAACCAAATGCTTAAGAAAGTATATACGGTACTTAACAAAAATCTAAACATACAAATTTAAAAAAAAAACTGAGTGTTTGTTTGTAATGTCAGAATAACAGCTTTTTATTAAAAGCATTTTGAAAGTGTATACTACGGTATTTATAACAAAAAAAAGCAATGTTAAAACTTTGCCTGTCCGTCTGTTTGTCCGGTTAATCTCGGAAAAGGCGGGACCGCTTTAGACGAGGCTTTCACTGCCAACTAGTTGATGTTTTTATCCGGTAGTAGAATCCCGTGGTATGGTTTCCGACCACCACGCGGGCGACAGTTGATAAAGCTTTACCTATAGAGAATTTAGACTTCAACTTGATTAAATATGAAACAAAGATTTTAAAATGAATGCATATTTTTTTGAGTGTGTAACAATTTATCATATTCTTAAAACGATAAATCACTGCCATCTTTATTCCGATTGTTGATTTCTTTTAATCTGCAGACAATACTATGTTATAGCTATAACTTTTATTATAAGTCTGAATAGAATCAGGCTACAATTAAAAACATTAAGCTGATTATTAAATTAACAACCAGCTGTGATGCTCTATAAAATGTTCAATAAAATTAAAAGGATTTCATAAATTATAGTAGGTTGACACTATGAATTAGTGCAGGTTATCAAGAGGAGATATATTATCTTATTTAATCTAGAGCTGCTGCGAGGACATGCCGCCGTTACACCTACGAGACATTCGGAAAATTAATGGGTAATCCGTTTACATGACGTCATTATTCACTAGCGATTCGCTCATGCTTTGAACCGGCGTATACGATTTCACATGTAATCATATAAACTTATATTATTAAGAGAAAAGCTTTGATTTTTTTACATGTTTGTTGCGCATACGCTCTAAAACGGCTTCACAGATTTGGATGAAATTTGGCATATGAACGGACCATGACCTGGATTAGGTTATAGGATACTTTTTATCCCAATATTGACACGCGATCGAGGCTCATGTCGGTGAAGCGCAGGGTGTAGCTAGTGTATTGTACCCATAACCCTTTCGGAATAAATTATGTAAATGATGGTGAAAACCACATTTAAATCCGTTACGTTTAACAATGCAGTCACATAGACAGAGACTCAAACATAAACATTTATTTCAGATAACAATATCAGTATTAATTTGTTGTTAACCGGTCATTCATGAACAATTTTCTGTAACATCATAGTTATTTCTAAATAAATTATTATTTAAAATAAAAATATTGAACATGCTTTACTACTTCAGCATCCATATTATTGTAGGATCTTCTCTTGCATGACTTATTTCACAAATTTCATCAAAATCGGTGCAGTGGTTTAGTCGTGAAAACGTAACAGACAGACAGACACGTTAATGAAACGGATATGGATGATTAAGTTTGAAGTTGTAACCTGCACCCTAATTGCGAAACGCACTATTTATCAGGATCTGAATGGGATTGAAGATTATTTCTAAACCATTGCGTCTTTTGTTCGAATAAATTGTAAGCTGAGCAACGTAAATAACGCAATGAATGTTGTTTAACTATCAATATGAAACCAATTCCTACTGATAGCAAGTTACGCAATCACCCCTCTGAATGTTATAGCCAGCAGTAATCACGTTTTTTGTCCTTTTAACAGTCACAGTATTTCTATTTAGGTACGCAAACGACAACCAATAAATAAATCAAATCGTACCTATTTAATAATTGCATATAGAAACGGATATAGGTACAGACTGCTTGTTGCCGGGACACCTGTGTGTGCGCATTTTTTACCACATGTATGTTTCATGAGTAATTATGGTCGCAATAATCGATTGAAAAATTGTTATAAAATAACTATGATATTACATTAGAATTGTGACATGACATAGTTTAGTATGAGCTAATAATTCATATGGTAGACCGATTAAATCGTGGGTTGGACCACAGTATAAGAAAAATAAGTTACCTACTTAGTTATATTTGTCTGCCACCTGCGGCGTATTAGTACGTTTGTATATATCGTAAATACCGATACCCGTTGGGGTAGACGTGTTCTTGAGTAGAGACTACGAATTGGCAAACGTAAGGTGGGATGCCCTCAGGCTAGGTGGAGTGACGACCTTCGCAGGGAGAGTTGCCGAAAATCGAGCAGAATGGCGTGTAGATGGAGAGAACTATCTCTAGCAGTGGACTGCTATAGGCTGATGAAGTACTGTAGCTTGATATATCAGGCTTCTATTTATGAGAGTTTGTGCAGATATTAATGCAAATTGGAAATGTTTGTCGCTGACATTTGTATTAATGACTCACTAGTCATTGGATGTTCGTTTTGTATTTGAGGTTAAGAGCGTACCGAGGGAGTTGCGAAATAATTGCGATAGTTTGATCCCTTGCTGCATCTTGATTGCTTCGCCTTTATTATGCAATTAATATGTAAAAAATGTAATGGTTCACTTTATACATTTTATACTTTATAAACATTTTAGAATGTGTATTTGTTTTAATGATATGAAAGAAATACCTAAATGAGCTCACGATCCGCCTATTCTCACCTGAGCCGCCACGTTTAAATTAGCGCCAGAAGTTCGATGCGTTCTTAATCACGAGTTAAGGACTGCATCCCGCAATAAAAAGAGAATGAAATCGATTGACTTTGGGTTTGACAGGTCAGTATAATAAGGATTTGCCAAATTTGTGCCAATCAGTAATCGTCATTATCATCATCATTTCAGCCGAAAGACATCCACTGTTGGACATAGGCCTCCACCCAATTTGGGGGGGTTTGCTATAATCACCACGCTTGGCAGTCGGGTTGACGATCACAGTATGGTGGAAAAACGCGTACAGAACGCTGCTGCTCTTTCTCTAGTAATTCCTTTAGTCGCCTTTTACGACAGCCACGGGCAGAAATGGTATGGTGCTATTCTTTACGTCCGGCACAATAAATACATTAAGGTTTTGAGAAACAAAATAACCCGCAAATAGCTCATATTCGGAGAATCATTCAAAGAAAAGACGATATTCGGTAACGGTAAGAGGTCGATCTGTTGATAACTTAGGTAACCTTGAAGTAAGCAGGTATTCCACTTAACGCACACTATTGACAACTCACCTCAAGCTACTTTACCAAAAATCTCATGCTTAGATGTTTTAGAATGGACCAGCTAGTCCAGACGAAATGTAAAGTGTTCTTTCAACATAAACATTAAACATCACAAACTAAACAATAAATGAACTTAATAAATGACAGTAAATATAGAACCTCAATGCAAGTGTGTTATTAGAAAAGCAAAAGACAAGAGCATGATCAATTATGATTGATCGGCATATAACTCTGTGAGACTCAAGGTAGGTACAATCAGGTTTAATTAATGACTAAATAAACATTTGAAAAGCCGAATGGTTTATACCGTACATGTGCACGTGTGCATAAAACATATTCATAGTCGGTTGCATTCTAATTCGTGCATGTAAATTATTGTTATCGGACATAGATCAGGACAGCGAAAGGCTATACACAAAAGGGACGGTAGATAATTGAGATAAATGTAAACGAGGCTGTCATTGGTAGTCTGTGATAGGCAGTTTGTGTGACAGAAACTTCAGAGATCTCTATTTTGTACTCGCTCTAGTTTCGTAACATGTATCGGGAATGCGTCACAATCAAATGCTGACAATGTCGACAGTGCTGTCATGTTGAAAGCTTTAGAGAGTATGGACAAGTGTAAACAGGGCATAGGTATGTCGTTTCTTCGCAGACCGGTTGTAAATGACATTGATCGATCAAATATCGAGTGACGGAAACAAGTCTGTGATTTTATTAGCATCGTCGAACAAAATCGATTGTAATCGCGAAATCGAGGTTTCGAAAGCACCGTACTGATTAGGTTCTAGTAGATTAATGTCGATTCGTGCGTTTATATATTTTCTAGCAGCAGATAATTGGTATGATGATAAGTTCTACATTCTTTAAATGTTAGTAAAAATTTACATGAACACGAAAAATTGGGTACAAAAATGAACGAAAGATTTTAAATATAACCAACTGGTGCGAATTCAAAAATCGAACATTTTAACATTCTAAACAACCTGTATTATTAAACCCAACCCGTTAAACTTTAAGCCAGTTTAAACCAGTTGATTTTGTTCTAAGAAATGTTAAATTTGTTACAAAATATACGTAAAATAAGGACTTTATTCATAATCATGTGAGACATAATAATTTGTGGTAACAGGCTAGTTTAACTAGTCTAAACCGCTGACAGCTGATCTAAGTGGGTTAGTTAGGCCATAAATGTATATAAACATGTATATTTGTTAGAGGCATGCAAATAAACTATTGAGTGTTCAATACTGAGAGGACTTTATCCTAAATGTAGTGTATCTATTTAATAGATATGTAAACACTATCTTTTTCATAAAAGAGGAGGTTTTGCTGTCACTGATGTTATCTGTCAGTCATGAGGTATGGCGGGAAACCGAAGACTTTAGGCAGGCTTGCATGATAGCGCTTGGTGTGGTAGTGAGCCAGTGGAGTGATATCACTAATTTCAGCCAAAAGACATCCACTGCTGGATTTAGGCCTTCCACAATTTGTGGGGGGTTCGCCTTAATCGCTACGCTTAGC
Source organism: Aporophyla nigra (assembly GCA_947507805.1). Classification (NCBI taxonomy): domain Eukaryota; kingdom Metazoa; phylum Arthropoda; class Insecta; order Lepidoptera; family Noctuidae; genus Aporophyla; species Aporophyla nigra. The sequence goes on from OX382305.1 coordinate 9,743,710, forward strand.
AGGATTGTTGGCAACCACAGTATAGTGGTAAGATGCTTAGAGAACGCTGCTGCCCATTCTCTAGTAAGTCCTTTAGTCGCCCTTTACGACACCCACGGGTAGAAATGGGGTGGTGCTATTCTTTACGTCCGGCATTACAGGGAACAACGGAGTGATTTAGTCAAATTACATATGGAATCAGCAGGATTCTACACACTAAATAAGGGAATAATGGTTTTCTCTGATGTAGTTGTACTGAATATAATTCATTCCAGGTTCTGCTATAACGTCATACTGAAAATTATCGAGAAATCTACAGGTTTTAGAATTTCTTCGTGACTGTTAGTCTCGTGGTTAAAATAATCGTATTTCAAAAAGTGACTGGCTGAATTCTCTTATAACTATTTTTACACGCTTTATATTAGCTTCACTTGTATGTTTGTATATTTGTATGTTAGTATGTTTGTATGTTTGTTTGTAACCGACTCCTTATAGCGCGATTTTGACCCACTTTAAACGAACAGATTTCATTCAAACTTTGCACACCTGTCAAGGACCGATGACAATGCAATAATTTCATAAATTTGTGCCATTATCCTGACCAGGATTACCAGGACAGGCTTAACTTGCCTGAGCGTCTTTTGTATGCTGTCCGCTAGAGGGCGCTAGTTACTTGACGTACATCTGTGACGCGTTCGCGGTATAAAAATCTAGCTAATAAGTGAGTTTGTCAAGACTTTTTTTGTGTTAAACTTGTTTTTCTTGAACAATAAACTGTTATTGTAATAAGTGAGTCCTAATTTGCTCCCCACCGACGCTATAAGGGGCTGCCCTACGTGTGTAGGTATTTCGTGTAGTGTATTACGGAGTGCAGATCGCGAAATAACTTGCAACGATCACAAAAAATAACCGTAGGGGACTATTATCAAACCTAGGAGTGTGTTCTTCTTGTTTATCCTGTGTCTTCAGTGACCAAAATGCCAAGAACACGGTCAGAAGAAAACTCGGACTCGAATGGCGCCGCGGACGCGGCCGCCGTGAACATTACAATGTCTCAAGAAACTCTCGCTAGCTTTATAGCATCGAATGCTCTCCGCAGTTTTTCGATGTTAAGTACTTGAAGGACCTGCTGCAGTTTGGTGGCAAGGTGTGAAGCAGTCAACCAGCACGTGGTCGGAAGCCGTCACCAGAATAAAATGCGCCTTCGGTGAACATGACCCGCCACATCGCCTTTACCGTAAACTCTTGAATATTAATCATCAAGAAGATGAAAACACTGACTTGTTTATTGCTAAGGTACGTACAATATTAGCCAAGTTCCCAAAGGATGACCTCTCAGAGAAGGTTCAATTGGATATGGCATACGGTCTACTTAACACGCGCATTAGAAAACGCGTGACGAGAGAATGCGTTAATAACTTCGACGTGCTGCTCTACAAGTCTCGACAGGTCGAAGATTTGGTAAAAGAAGTTGCCTAGTTTTTACGATTGTCATGGTTACAATAGTTAAAAGATCAGCTACATGTTCTCAATAAAATGTTATTTAATGGCAACAACATAGTTATTCCTAGCACTATGCATGATTACATTTTAAAATTGGTCCATGAAGGACATCAAGGTATAAACAGTTGCATACGCCATGCAAAGACAACTGTGTACTGGCCTAGCATAGATGATGACATCACTAAATTCATATCACAGTGTCCTACATGTCTTACTTACCGTCATAACAATGCTAAACAGCCAATAATACACCATGAGTACAAGATGCTACCATGGTCGAAAGTTGGTGTTGATATCTTTGAATTTAACAAAAGTAAATATCTTATTGTTATAGATTATTATTCAAAATATGTAGAGATAGCTTATTTAAAATCAGATTCAACAGCTAAAACTTTAATAATACATTTAAAAACTAATTTGCACGTCATGGCATACCAGAAACCATGAATTCAGATAATGGTCCACCTTTCAATAGTAAAGAATTTAAAGATTTTACTACTGAATGGGGTAGTCACCACACTACTTCAAGCCCATACATGAGTCGATCAAACGGAATGGTGGAACGAGAGGTTGGTTCAATTTAATCCATGTTTTCAAAATGTAAAGCTGACAACTCAGACCCATACATTGCTCTATTGATGTATAGGAACACTCCTATACACACAGGTTATTCACCTGCACAACTGTGCATGTCACGCAACTACGCACTAAATTACCTACCTCGGACACCACATTAACACCAAATACAGTTGACACCAGTAAGGTAGAGAAGAAAATTAAAAAACAACAGTTAAAAACAGCATTTTATTACAATAGAAACACAAAAACACTTCCAACACTAGACATAGGTGACAAAATCTATTTTAAACACAAACCACTTGGGTTCCTGGTATAATATCAGAAAAGGATAGTCTTCCTCATAGCTATATTATCACTTCTCCTCAAGGATCTTTCCATAGAAATCGCGAACACATATTGAAACCAACTTCAACCACTCCTCCGTTGACTGTAGCAGTACCTAAAAAGAAAACAAAATTAGGACAGAGAATAATATCCCCAACCAGTCAGCACCATATGTGACACTATCAGGGCGTACAGTTAAGAAACCAATTAGATATATATGATGATGAATATAATTAAGTTTCTATGTACAATGATAAATAACAGACTTGTATTTATTTTTTACCTTGAATTGTCAAACGTCACAAGTGTCAACGTCAACCATCAGTTGCGTTCCGTTTAAAACTTTTGTAAAAGTTTTCATGGTTTGACTACTTGCGATTGTACTAAAAAAAAAAGAACGATTGAATACTTACTTTGTTTTATAAACCAGTTGCTGGCCATGGAATCTTGTCAGGATAATTTCCTAAAACTTAAGTAGTGTTAACACTTTGAACGCCGCGCGTTTTTGAACTAGTCTAATACCGTACGCCGGCGATTTTTGCATTATTTTGAAAATTTGTAAATAATAGTCTATTACAGATACCTACATATTTTTTATACATTGTAAATTTAGGTTTATATTTGTTATTTATGAAATAAATTTTTTAAATACATATAATGAAATGTATTTATTCGACAGTTTTGAATAGTGCACTGAACAACTCGAAACGAAGCGGGACGGCGGCGTACTGAGCGACAGGAACGTACGCACTCCGCGTTCGTTCCTGTCGACTTGACACACACATAAAAAGAGCTACGTGTCTATAATTTTGAACATGTGTGCATTATGGATGTAGCTAATGACCAATAACAGCCAACAGTTACTTATAGTTATCATGGAATTGAAAGTAGATTAATAAGTTTAAAAAAACACGGTTTTATAAATAAACCAAACTAAAAAGTAGAAAATAAATAATAGTTTAAAAAAAAAAAAAAAACACGCTTTATATAGAAAACCAATCTAAAAAGTAAAAAATAAATTTTAATAAATTTGAAGTAAGAATAGTATAAAAAATCGAATAAATGTAAATGAATAATAGTGTAAGAAAGGAAAAAATGTTTTATTTTAAAAAAAGCGTGGGGTGCATGGTGTCAATAGTTAATAATATTTCATTGACAGATATGACCAGAAGGATTATCTTTTCGATAATATCTTAAAAAGCACCCCACGCTTTTTTTGAAATAAAACATTTTTTTCTTTCTTACACTATTATTCATTTACATTTATTCGATTTTTTATACTATTCTTACTTCAAATTTATTAAAATTTATTTTTTACTTTTTAGATTGGTTTTCTATATAAAGCGTGTTTTTAGTTTTTTTTTAAACTATTATTTATTTATATAGATCTGTATATACTACAACTATGCATATATTACATGTAGTGTCGGAACCTCTCATACTCATTAATATCATTGTCTGAAGTGGCACTTAGGAATAACTGTTATAATATTTGACCTGTCTGATGATACGATTAGCGGCCGAGAAGATCCCGGTCCCACTTACACAAAATATGGACAATTCAACCCGTTCCTTTTCTCAAATAGAATATTTGACAGAGTATATAAACAATTCCGAGAGAGGCACAAAAGCCGCTCCACAAAAGAACGGTGCCCCCAGTCAGCATAGACTTTGATTCGCAGAGTCACTTCTAGTTTATTAGTTACTTCAGGTCTAGGACCTGATGGGATCTTAAATCCAAAACTTCTCACACTTGTTTTATACAGTATAATTCAATCGTGTGTGAAAACAATTACATAATATGTTGCAAAAGATCCCCACCCGGAAACACTGTAACAAATAAAATACACCGAATGCACTTGTAAATTATGATTATTTTGTAAGTGATATGCCACGAAAGCCTTTCAGGGACACGACCTTCAGCAATGAAGAACGTGACTTAGAAGAAGAAGAAGTGATATACACCGTGACATTTTAGTCGTCTTACAAAGATGGTCCACTCAATGTATCCGACATAATATACCTCTAGACATGATTAAAAATTTGTTACCATTAATAAAATTAAGATAATAGGTCTAAGAAAAAGAAATAATGCATTAGAATTATGAAACATCCTGTTAGTAATGTTTACGTATCAGATGGTAGAGAACATAACTACACAGCGCACGAGTCGACAAGACCATTCCATTTTCCATGAGACAAAATATCAATTATAAAATACGTCATGCGTCATCAATTCATCATAATATATAATATCTTTATTTTTTAGTTATTCAAGTTTTCTTTTGCCATTTGGCAACGGAACCCTTATAGATTCGTCATGTCTGTCTGTCTGTTCGAGTATGTCACAGCCATTTTTTTTCCGAAACTATAAGAGCTATGCTGTTGAAACTTGGTAAGTAGATGTATTCTGTGAACCGCATTAAGATTTTTACACAAAAATAGAAAAAAAAACAATAATATTTGGGGATCCCCATACATAGAAATGAAATTTAAAAAAAAAAAAAAACATCAAACCCATACTTGTGGGGTATTTATGGATAGGTCTTCAAAAATGATATTGAGGTTTCTAATATAATTTTTTTCTAAACTGAATAGTTTGCGCGAGAGACACTTCCAAAGTGGTAAATTGTGTCCCCCCCCATAACTTCTAAAATAAGGGAATGATAAAACTAAAAAAAAATATATGATGTACATTACCATGTAAAATTCCACCGAAAATTGGTTTGAACGACATCTAGTAAGTAGTTTTTTTTTAATACGTCATAAATCGTAAACCACAATTTACCTTTCATTCAGTCAACTCAAATATAAAAAAAAAAAAAAAAAACATTTAATTTCATAAACATAAACCTTATGGATAAACCGTGAATACCTGCAGGTTTGTACGGAACCCTCGGCGCGCGAGTCCGACTCGCACTTGGTCAGTTTTTTTCTTATGGATGTGTGGTAGTCATTGGATGCATGAAGTGGCCTTCCGTTGTAAGACGATTAAAATGACACGATATATAACTTTTTTTTACTAATCAATGAAATAAACAATATTCTTTTCTATTTTATCTGATGATAAGTTAGATCTTTGACATGGATTACTATAATATTAACAAGCTTTATGTTTTTTTTCTGGATCTGGTACAAGACTAGTAGACTGAGTAGACATCAGTACTGGCTACCCTTTCATTTATCTAATTTGTGTGTTGATGTTGTATTTATTCGTTTGTATTTATGTAAGTGTGATTTTGTATTTATTATTGAACAATTTAATGGTTTTTTTTTTCTAATACCTATGGGTTTTGTGGTACTTGAAATAAATTAATTTTAATTTGTTATTTTTTTCACAGTTGAGTATATTATTTTTGTTTACTATGGTCTACCGACCATCTTCACAGTAACTAGTGTCCTGTCAAATTTTGACCCTCCAATCCGACTGTGTAACCCATCGTACAATTAATGCTCTATCTACCTACAAACTGCTAAGTAAACGGCTAAAAATCAAAATACTCGTGACTCGGCCTTAGGTACATTTTTTTTTACTAATTATAGTAGTATTTGTTTGCACAGCTCGTGTCCTAGTGATAATTGGTTATTATAACATAATAATTACGTAGGATAATTTTTGTTCTTTGGTAGGTAATATCCACTTAAATATTTGGGCCGAAACAGCCCATTATCGTTAATGGTCCTATTAGCTGATATTAGCAAAAAAACTAACAATTTGCGATTCGTGATGACCGTAGGTTCCGCTTAAACACAAAAAGTAAATCCGGTACAGAGGCGGGTAATTAATATAATAGTTTCATATGCCATGTTTTTGCACTAATAAAACTTTTTACAATGAAATGAGATCATGGATCATGGAACACATCAGCTCATCACAATATCTTATTTTTTTACAGTCACGTACCTATAACTAATTGGTATCTCAAATTGACTGGCTTTGTCAAAATAATCTGAGTATTCAATTGCTGCTTGGTTATTAAGAAACCCAATGTAAAAATACGATAAAAACAAAAATGTTGTTCAGACTCTTTTTCAGTAAACGTCACGGACATCTTTTATCATCATCTGCGTAACCTTTTCCCAACATATAGTTGGGGTCGGCTTCCACTGTAAGCAGATGCAGCTGAATGCCAATTTTACATGGAGCAACTGCATATCTAACTGTAAGATTGGTTGTCAGTATTTTGAGCTTCTGATGACCCGTGATGACTCTCAAACATTCATGAATAAAAGCCGGGACCAACGGCTACACGTGCTTTCCGAAGCATGATCAGCCGTCCACGAACCAATCATGGGTGGGTGTCTAACTGTTTTATAGTAAACATGAACTGTAGTGCTATTCTGTAAAAATCTCACCGTGATTGAAGTGGGTGAAGTGAGCTAAGTGAGGTGTCATTAGTGTTAATCCCTAACATTAGAAGAACTGACTCACTTTGAGGTCACTTCACCTAAGATCTCACGGTAAGATTTTAACAGAATAGATTGGCTGAAAATCAATAAATTGATACCTACCTACATATTCTTTTTCTTTAAATATTTAATACCTCTAAGAAGTAGATAGGTTGGTCTTAAACTTGGTTATAAGTCCTAAAAAGTTACAAAGCATTTACCTACGTGTCATAAGTAAATGTGTACGGAGGAGTCAACTAAAAATAGCTTTATAAGCTTTATATTGACTTAGGTATTACGTGATGTAGCCAAGTGATGTGACCACTTTTATGACTATTCCAATAAATATAACCAGGAAGTAATCCACACATTAATTAATAATATAATCAGCAACAAGTATGAGCACATACCTTGTAATTGTACTAATAACTTGTGTAATTACCATTTCATAACTATTTATTTATTGGTTAAAGCACGGAATGTTCAGTGCCTTTACTTATTACAAGTATGTGAGATGAGTACATTTACATAGTCCTGCAACAATTCAATGATCATACAAAGTCATTATCTTCTGTCGCTTAAAGGATGGTTATTTATTGTATTTATTCTGTTATTCAAAGATGTCCGCGTATTCTCTAACGATCGCCCACTCAGAGGTAAAGTTATTGTGTCCGTTTTTGCACATATTGTGAATTTGACACGATGTATCATAATTGATCAAGAATTGCATATGAGACCTAATGAATGGAGTTTCGCTTCCTCTTACCTTATTAGGAAATCAGACTTCATTCTGTTTGAAGGTATTCAAAACAAAAACATTGCTGAATTTAAAATACCGTGTATACATAATGAAGTTAATGATGTTCGCCCAAGTCAAATGACTGAGGAAGTTTTACTTTGTTATAAAGGATTCTATAGACGGATGACCACACATATTGCATTCAGCATTTTACGTTTACATATAAGTATGGCAAGTAAAATCTCGATTGCATGATGCGTCGCCATTAATAGGCGTTGTCCTCAGGGTCAAATAAACGATTAATGTCATGGTCAAAAATTCAAACACGAGGAAGAGACGAATGTGAAAACATGAAAGGAATTTGAATTTAGTTCAGTTTGTGACTGGTTTATTGGCACAAAAGTTCCAAGCACAACTGGTAGGCGTAAGATCCTGTTTGATTATCTGGTATAACAAGTGTTAACTATGGGGCTTTTCGATTGGGAAATCCTCAATTACAATCCTTGTGTTGGAATTCGCTAAATAGCTATGACTCGCCCACCATTGTTTGGAAGTAACCAGTCATCGGCGATGTATTTGTGTCGAAACTCTTCGTGGATGTTAACCCTTCACGAGATTTACATGCAAAATGCCTGACAGTTATCTTTACTAGTGAATAATTAGTTGATAGTAAACGGGAAACTCTTTGAGCGTGCGTTGTAGAGTGATTATCTAAATAGCGGTTGTTGACGGAGGAGTTACGTTAGCGGCCTTCAGCTTTCACTATCGCAACATGTAGACGACGACGCGACGCGCGCTGCATTCGCTCGGCGTGTGCGCACGCCCGGCACGGTTTACGTGATCCCACGTTAATTTGAACTGGGTTTCATCTTCAATTTGATTACAATCGAGACGGTCGTGGTCGCTGAAGTTGAGGGAGTTTCTCACTTTCACAACTATATGCATAAGTATAAGCGTAATATACCCACTTCTGGGATACATGCCTACGTTCAGTTAGAGGGACTGGGCCGTAACCCATCACGCGGGCCCAGTGCGGGTTGGTAGATGTAACATGTTTCCGAATTTTTGGTTATAGGACAAGCTGGTTTCGTCTCGATGTTTCGCTTCAACCATTTTGAGAACAATACTGATGAAATTATTTACACGAAGTAAAGCGCCAGTCTGGGTTCGAATCCACGACTCCTAATTAAAATCGGGGCCGGAACTACTCAACGATAATGAGATATTATTTCAGTTTGTTTTGAAGTTGGATTTATTTCCATCTATGCACCATACCATTTCAGAGTGTCCATCATTTTTGAGAAAGTTTAAAGCTCAAATGTTTACCAATAATTCAGAAACCCGATAGTACCCACATGGAAATATCAGCCTTCATAATATATGTAGCTAGGTTAGGAATTATCATTACTTGTTGTGGTGTGCATTGACATTTAAATGTCAAAAATTGTCCCGGAATTAAACGATTGCTGTATTAGCTGTGACGGAAAGATTTATCGTTCAGGTAATACGATTTAATAGCACGGATATGTAGCACCTTATCAAGAACCTTTTGTCAATCTCTTTTTTATCTCCTGTCTCTTCAGTTTCGTGTAGATATTATAATTTTAGAGCCTCAGAAATCTTTGGAGTTGCAGATTCGAGTCGTTTTTATTAACATGAGTATTAGTCACGGTAAAATGTACGAAAATTGTGAGTTCGTATGTAGGCCGTAATCTAAAGCACCTGCCATCTTACTTCTTCACCACCCTTGGTTGGCAGGTAAATAATGCTTATAAGTTTGCCATTGTACTTTTTTCTGTGCGAAAAGTTCAATTAAATAAAACTTTGGAACTCCTGAATCGATTCTGAAAATTCTTTAATAATGGGAAACTCTATTTCTGAGTTTCATAGGATATATGTAATGATAGAACAAGAAAATTTACACGAACGAAGACACGGGCTAGTGTAAGATAAATTAAACTTTTGTTGATAGGGTATCAACTCAATGGATCCTTATCCTGTGACTCTTGGCATTTGGCCAAGGTCTGACTAGATCAGGAACTAAATCGATGCTTATTAGCGAGTATTACAAGCAAGCATTTCCTATGTCATTGACTTTAATTAAAGTGATAAAGTTTATGGTTGTAAGATTTTTTTATTTTTTTTTATTGATCTAGTATTTCAATTATGTAGATTTTTTTTATATTTTGTAAATGTGAGAACGTTGTAGGCCTTGTAGACTGTAGATTTGTAGATAGTTTTCTATTTTATTCAGTACCTGTTACTTGTTGACAAGCCTACACTGTCCTTCTATACCTATTAATACTGTAATTTGAATCAATTGTAAAAGTCAAATATTTTAAAAAGATACCTATAGGAACCGTGCACCTATTTCTCATGTTCATTAAATGCCCATGTAGAAATAAAATATTTTGATTGATTGATTTTGTCATTGACTTTAGAGTGATCAAGTTTATGGATCTAAGTATGTAATTCTAAATAAATTAGGTCAATAGGCACTCGAATTTTCCTATAATGACTCGCATATTAGTTTCTTTGCAATTTATAGCCACGATTTTTTTTTCATTGCGACTTGTATTTCGAGATTAACCGGATGTTAAACCACATTACTCTGAAGCCGTTATATTATAATATAAAAAACATTGTTTGGCATATTATATCTAAGCAGATTACTTTATTTTATCGAGCTTTAGTTTTTGCTACATGATGTAAACAGAGATTCGTGAGCTATCGTAAAAAGTGCACAAAGTTTTGCACGTTAGAACCGAATTCTTCCTTAAAAATATACATGTAGTTACTTTATTAATAAACTTAGGTTTGCGTGTGTGAGGTTAAGTTTTTACGCAAGTTCAGTGTAAGTCAAGGGCTCTGGTTGCAATTATCAAATTATAATTAGTTATGGCACGTCATACAGACAGCCTTAACCTTACCTACGTCTTGGAGGATTCGAAAGCAAGTTTAATTGTTTCTTTAATAATATTTACAGGATTTAATATATTCGTATTCATTTTAATTATTTTATTTTTTAAATTTAACTAGACATACATTCATACATACATAAACTCACTCTTTTTTCCCATGGAGGTAGAAACCACAGAATGCCACCTGCTACGATCCTTACATACGGTTTTTGCTGCTTTATTGAGAACATTACCCTAATTTAAATTATTTCGTACCTGAGAATCACATATAATTTAAGACCATATAACAATACGTATGTAAATTAAGTAAGTCGAAAATGTTACTTTTATGTTGCTTACGTGAACATGGTTTAATGTGTCATGCTTATATTTTTCGAATTGTCTCATGGAACTTTCACGCTATGATTTGACTGTACTGATTTACATAATACATGAATAAGTAATATACCTACAACATTATGGACGTACCTACCACGATACTCATCTCTTTCAAATATGAAAATGAAATGGACATACTTTTCTATGTCCGAAACGAGAATCTCCACCTAGATCTCAGAATGCCCATCATTCAGCAGTTCATGAAACGCCTTTCACAGCGTTTCTTTGACGCTGCTGTGAAGCACCCTAATCCTCTGATCGCGGCAGCGGCCCGCTACACTCCCTCCTGCATTAGTACGATTCGCCGACCGAGGCATACTGTAACCATTCCTGATGACGCTACAACCCTTCTCCAGGAGAGTAGTAAACTAACTAGCACACTCAAGACACACAGACATAGACCGTCTTCCGTCCTCGCCGGCGAAGCCCACCGCGACGTCCCTACCCATGTCCGCCACGACCCTTGCTCGAGCCAGCCCGCGACGCTGAGCCTGTAGTTTTAAATTCGCCCCTAAATAATAATCATTCTGATCCAGCCTGTCCCTTGCTGCCCTCTACCAGCGATGCCCTAAGCCGAGGTCCGTACCCCACAGGGGGTGCCCTTAGCGAGTAGTCGCTCTAGTTTTAAGTTTTTTAAGCCCTGGCCCTAATTTATTAAGGTAGCCACAGGCAAGTCCGGTTAAGCAGCCGACAACCTCATAGGTTGACCTGCGAGATCGATACGAAGATCAAACCGAACTTCGTTTAATTTAGAAGCAAGAACTCTTATTTTAAATTTCGAAACTTATAATTCAATTAACCGCAAACCGAGCCAACTTCGTTAATTCTTAAACACGTAAAACGATTGAACCTTGACCCGTAGGAAGCGGAAGTGCAGTCAAGGTCGCGGGGAAATGTTGGCGGGTGTCGTGACTGCTGCGCTGCGCACGCGTCTAAAATGTCAAGACCTCGACGTCACCACAATGAGTTCACGCGCTAATGATCGAGATATCAAAGTGATACAATTTAAAGTGGAGCTGTTACTAACGCCTCCATGCAACAGGTTGTATTTCCGTGTATTCGTATTCGGTGATCGCTATTTGGCGATTAAGCATAATATTAGCAATAAATTTATTCGTTCTGAGTGACTTTGGAACTGGAATTGCTTTTCTTGAACTAGGTATCTTAGTTGATCATGACGAAGGTCCCTACATCATCGCATTAAGCCTGCCTACCTACATAATTATCTAACTTAGTCCAAGTAGGTAAGGTTATTATCAAATTTTAAACCAATAGCTTCAGAATACAGTGAAACTAGGAAACTAAGACGAGGATCTGTTTTGTCCAGTATCTTGAGAACGCCTTGATGGTCTAGTTGTCACAAGCGCTACTGCTGTATATGAGGTCCTAGGTTCCTAGGTCAGGCAAAGTGTTATTTAGTTTTTTATCTGGAAGTTTTCCCTAGCAGCCCAGAGTTTGGATTCGTGACCAGTTGATGGCAATAGGGACGTCCCCTATTACTATAGTATTCATGCTATACTTACACTTTAATTCATGATTCCTAATACCTATTTATCATCCTTTTTATGTTTCTATGTTTACACTATTCATACTATACTTTAATACCTATTTATCTTCCTTTTTATTTGTTTATATGTCTACACTCAGCAAATCGATCTAAATACGATTTATTAACTTAAAAATACCTGAAATAAAATTTTAACTCAAATTTTCATGTTGTGACATACCAAATTGTCAACTGTCAGTTACTTTTCTGCTTAGTCTATGAATGGCTACTTTTTGGTTTATATAATTTAAATTATTTTTATCAATATGTCTAGCTATTGGTATGATTTTATTAATTATTACGATTGTTTACTAAATAACTTAACTTAAAATTATATTTATAAAATTCTTTACGCACTCATGTGGCCAGCTATACGCACTTCTCTCTCGTTCTTTACGCACTCATGGATATGTCCTGGCCGACTACACTTGACAGATGAGATGATACCCACAAGAAAACTAATATTTGGAAAAATGTTTAGAAAAGGAAGACGACTTTGATATAAAAACGGGCGTTCGAACCGCTGACGGGACTACTCTTGGAAACCAGGCTACTCTTGAAGCAGTCCACTCTTGAAGCAGTTCTACTCTTGACTCCGGGCTACTCTTGACCCCGGCCTATTCTTGAACCCGGCCTACTCTTGAAGCCAGTCTACTCTTGAAGCCAGTCTACAGGCCCCGAGGTCTAATAAATTGTAACAGATCTGCCTTAATGCAATCATTTCAATAGGATAAGCAGATACGTAACATTACATGGGACTTAAACATAACAGGCGAAATGTGGATTACCTATACTAGGTAGACAACTCTCACCTCTGGCCAACCCTTCGCAGAAATAACGTGTGATATTATCTTTGTATATAAATTCATCTTTAATTGTGTTTAAGTCATCTTCTAAACAATATTCCGAGATACGTCACAGGGCATCGCGCACGAATGTTTGTGAAATGCTTTTCAAGGATCTCTCAGTAATGAATAATCAATGCAATAATCTAATCTTTTACCTTGATCAGAAGGATGTAATTTGAAGGAAAATTGAACTTAGAGTTGATGGCGAAAGTTGGAATATTTTGTTATGTTAGATGCGTTGGGGCCAGTAGGTAGCAAAATTGAAAGGGTCCGCTAGGGCCGATGCGTGCCAGGGTCGCGGTTTTTTTCTAAAGAGATACCGTGGCCCTGTCACGGGTTACTGAAGGAACACGGGTGGGTTTTAGTCAGTGAAAGTCTGAGACGCCCTTCACCCAGAGCAGGAGACGTCATTTGAAAACCGTAGCCACAAAACAGTAGGTAGCCATGCCGATCGCGGCATCAGTGGCGCTTTTAAGGTCCTCAATAGTGCCAGATGGAAAGGTACTGTCAGATAATTGGAACGAAGTTCCTTATCGCGCGTTGTGAAAGGGGGCTAGACGGAAAAAATTCTTACGAAAAGTTGTCACGACATGCTTTAGCCGACTTCAAAAAAAGGACGAGGTTTCTCAATTCGACCGTATATATTTTGTATGTTGTTGTTTTTTTTGTTGTGAGTAGAGAGGGAGAGAGGAAGAGAGGGGGAGAAGGGGATAGGGGGAGAGGGGGAGGGGGGGGGGGGAAAGGGGGAGAGGGCATGAGGGGGAGAGAGGGGAGGGGGAGAGGGGAGAGAGGGAGAGAGAGAGAGATAGAGAGCGAGGTAGAGAGAGAGAGAGAGAGAGGTAGAGAGAGAGGGAGAGAGAAGGAGATAGGGACAGAGACAGAATATTTTTGTTGAGTGTATACAGGTTTTTTGTACATAATAAATAATTAAAAAATTATAACTATTATGAATCCTGGAAAGGAACTTCGTTCCATCCGGGTGTCCCTTGACACCTCTAAAGTTTTTTTGTAAATATATCTGCAAATAATCCGTTGCTAATTTAAGCAGGCTACGTTTAAACTTCATGTCAATACTGTGAATCCTGTTCAAGTTCTATGAACATTAACGAGATGTATAGTGCTCGTAATCACAATTCGTGACTGATCTACACGCGGGATGTACTTGGTGACAATAAAAACACATAGTACCAGTACACATCCTAGCTGCACAGATACACCGGATCCTTACGTGTATGGTAATAAAGACCCTGGGTATTTACGTGAAGGACTAGAATCCTTTGCACAAATATTACAGCATATATTGTGTTGCCAACTCCGTGTGCACGCGTGTTTTATACATCCGCCTGTAGTGTGTTTAGCAATAATATTATCGTTTCCTTCACTAAATGGATTCAATTAAAGTTGACGTAAAACCACACAACGGATTACGGATCTGTAATACAGTTGTGTGTATTAACATAATTATATCAGCTTATAATGTTCCCACTGCTGGGATACAGGCCTTCTCTATGTGACAAGGAGTGGGCCGTAATCTACGACGCGGGCCCAGAGCGGGTTGGTAGATGTCATATGTTTTCGATTTTTGTTTTGACATACGTGTTTCCTAACGATGTATGAACCCTCACTGTTTTGAAAACTCAAACAATTTACACAAAGTAAAGTGAGTTCGAAACTACGACCAACAAGTCGTAAGTCGCGGCCGTTACCACTGGGCCATCACTATATTATAGTTGTCCGTAAAACGTGTTTAATTGTTTTATTTTAAAATACATCACTGCCTGGGTAAAAATCGCAAATAAATATAAAATTATAAATAAGGTAATAAACTTAGATCTGTGAAATATTTATTGCGATTACTTTCCAAGGTTTAAAATCAATACGAGAATCGAATTGTAATAATAATGCAGCATTGAGTGTGTGCTTAGGCACCCATACAATTTGTGGTTGTCAAAGAGGTTCCCCAACTCTTAAACTCTCAATTGTATAAGGTTAGTAACGATAAAATCATGTTAAGTAAAATAACGGGTCCGTGGCTTACGCCCCCAGTGGTCGACGCACCCGATTCGCAGGGTAATGAAACTTATTAATACTTTCATTTTAATGGTAAAAAGAAATTAAGAAAAATCGCTTTGAAACAGATTGTTGCACCTAGATGCGGATTTCAACTTTTTATTACTTTTACTATAGAAATCATTAGAAATCGCCTACACAATAGATTATTATATAATTATGTACATAAACTTTTTTGGAATAATGGACTCTAATGAAATGGTCATAGAAATATTTGATAGTCATATATTTCACGATAATTACCTTTAGGTATATTATTTCAAACTGGCAGTTAAACGCTTTTCTTGTATAAGTTCATTAAGCTCAGTTACTTAATATTATATGATAATGACAACTTAATTTCTGAGACGGGTCCTAGACTCGTTTTCATTAAATAATATAGTGTTTTTTTTTTCTCTCAGACAGAATGTGGCTTAGGTTGAATCCTTGAATGGATTTTTTGTAAGTACGTAGATATTTATGAATATAATCAATTGTAGAAAATTAATGCAAATAACTTTCTCAAGAAAAAAGGATGAAATAAGTTGATAGGTTAGAGGGGAAAATATGTTCAATGGGTTTTTACTCGAGGTAGAAGCCGTTTATTTTCCAAAACAGGAAAACACTAGAAAATCGATTAAAAACTTACCAGGATCGCAGACACCTTGTGTAATAATCTGTAATACCGGAATCAGCATCAGCAGGAGCCAAGTACGACTCCGTATAGTATCCGGCGTAGTCATCGTGTTTTTTAGAACCTGAAAGAAAAAAATAGACAATTGAAAACCGTGAATTTTAAGCCTGTTATAATAAATTTTATAATGATAAGAGTAACAATACTACTTTGCATCGTCGGTTGTATCTTGTTGCTAAGTTGTGTGAAATATTTTTCAATAAGTGTTTTTGTTTTGGGATTGACATCTCGCAGGTCAGCCTAAGAGGTTGTCGGCTGCTTAACTTGCTTGTGACTGCCTCGATAAATTAAGGCCGCCAGCCAGGGCTTAAAAATGTAAATCTAAGCGATTACACACACTAATGACACCCCCTATTGGGTATGGACTTGGTCTTAGGCGTCGTCGTTGGAAATGGGCAGCAAGTGACGGGGTGGATCGGAGTCATTTAATCAAGTGTTGTGTCCTAATCCCTTAAATCGTAAGGTCAGATGACAACGTAGAGCCTACGCTAGGTTTAAGCGACGATAGTTCTTCGCAGTGGAAAAGTTGGTCTAACGCCTATTGAGTAAACGCTAAATTGAATTGGTAGAAATTCATACAGGGTGTGGCGTAAGTAGTGGTCCACCTTTCAGGATTCGATAAACCTAACTATAACAATTAAAAAAAAATAACATTTTTACCCAAGGGTTTTTTTTTACAAAAATCGCTCTTGGACTTGATGGTGTGTTAAAAATTGGGGTTAAAATTAGAGAAGAACCAACTTTTTCTTCAAAAGAGCTGAATTTACATAAAAAATCATAATTTATCATCATAGCTCTAGTATTCAGCAGTAATTAAAAGAAATCAGAATGAAAAAATAATGGTTTTTGATGAAACTAAAAACAAATATGTATTATAAGGTAGAAATTTCGTAAATAAAAGACAAAAATGAAATATTTTCGGAACCCGTGGGTAAAAATGGTTAAAAATTTTAATTGTTATAGTTAATTATCTGGTTCATCGAATCCTGAACGGTGGACCATTACTTACGCCACACCCTGTATAATTATGTACATAGGTTTGTTTCCGTTAAGTTAAAACCACACACCGTCTTAAATATAACAAGGAATGATAAACCTATTTTCGTCTATGGGTAAACCTAAACTACAACTATAAACACGTACTTAGAGATAAAGAGTAGGTAGTATGGAATAATGTATCATGTAGGAAGCATCTCTTTGTAATACCGCGACAGATTTGACGAGAGCCCGCCTTTCATAAAACGTCGGTGCCCAATATGGTCATATTTAAACGGATACAAAATCTTCAACTGTCTTTATGACTTACTTTTTTTTACTGGACAAAGAATGGGTACGGTAGCATTACAAATAGCGGGCACCTTTTTATTGTTAGGCTTTCAAACAAAGGCTATATTAAATTAATGCATTTAATTATGACTTGCAAGCTGGTGTTTAGAATTTCATTATACTAAATACGAATACCAACCTTGGCATTTTTGGTTTGTCACCTCTGGAGTCATATTTATTTTACCACTTTCATTGAATACTCAAAAAGTACAAACACATAGAAAAATAACAGACTATCTTCTTTCAATAAAAGTTTTAAAATGGCTATACTGTAAACATTTTAGATAATAAAAACAAATGACAACGTTTGCGCTTTTAATTTCGACGCATATTGTAATTCTTATTTAAAATTTAGGCATAGAGCACAAGAAAGTAATAATGTCAAATTGCAAAGTTTTCTTTTATAAGGTGCTGGCTGCTTTTGTGTAATTATGAATTTCAAAAAAAAAAAAATGCCGAAATTATAAAAGTTTCGTATCGACATTTTAAAGATTGGAAGAATTGCCTACTTCAATTTTGACTAAATTATACAACTCTATAACATTTGAACCTAAAGGTCAATGAACTGTTTAACTACTCGAGGTGTCACTTGTTTTTCACGGAAGTTCACACAGCGAACCTTGTGCATAATGTTCTGAGTTAATGATTTAACTGACACTTCTACGTGTGCCAACCATTTAAAAAATGATTAACGTCCTCAAAGGTATGTTAAGCTTCGTTAGTGTAAATTTATTGCGGTTGTAATTTTATAATTTAATATTTAAGTACGTGCTAGGTTTGTCTAGGTTTTTTGATCTCGAGGTGGAAATCCGCAGGAGGGTCTGTCAGACTCTTACTGACTATAACCACCCCGGCTCGCCTCTGCGGACGTCCTTACGTTAGGGGGGGAGTGAGGTGTTAAACTCCCCCCCCCCCCCCGTACATCACAGAAAGACATATATTTTACACCGAAAAACATTCCAAAACTATATTTTCGGCATCAGACTTGTTCAACACCTCGTAAGCAATAAATTTATTCAATGTTAAGTTTTCAATATTTTACTGTTTTTGTAGATATAGCAGTGAAGTTTTGCAGTGTAGGTTTTAACAGTAAATAATACCTTTTAAGGTTGTAATTAGAGCAAAACCCGTATTTTATGTTACGTAAGCCTTGTGTTAAAGAAGAAACTTGCAGGTATAATATTAGCAATAAACAGTTAACCTAATTACCTTACACGATGTTATATCCCATAAAATGTGGCCTCTATTCAAGATTTACATATCAACAGTCTTACAACGTTACTTATGTTAGTGTAGCAGGGACATGATATCTTAATCTAGATCAAAACCTTATGTTCTGTGAATAAACTACTATGTATTAAGTTATTAAAACCACTGCTTGGCTACTAAAACTTAGAAATAAATAATGTTTCTTAGAATCGGAATTAATGATAAGTCATATACTGGGTGACTTTTTTTAGCGTCTTGAAAAAAAATGGGGGTAATAGGTGAACGGATTAGAAGCTTTTGGCATAGAAATTTTTATTATTTTATTTTTGAATAACATGTAATTAAATTGATGTAGCAATAAATACTACACATTTAAAGTAACATTTTCATACTAGAACAACAAAAACAGAAATTTGGAAAAAAAAAATTAAAAAAAAAAAAAAAAACTATCGAAACTCAAATCATACGCACCCTACTCAATGCGCGGCATGTATCATTGATTTCGGAGCGCGGTCCTACCCTTTGAAGCCGGCCGATAGGCGGCCTCATTGATCTTTCGTAGGCGCGCGAGCCGCACACGCATCCCTGTCCACCCGCGTCCCGCGCTCCTTTAGTCACCTACGATGAATCTGAAGGCCTTCCTGCCTTCTATTCTAGTTACACAACACACCATATGAAGGTCGAGACGGTAAAAAATGTCAACCGGTATATCTGAAGCTGAACTAACTTGTCTCGATCAATCAATATACCTAGCCTTTGCTATGTTGGGGTTGGATTCCAGTCTAACCGGACGCAAATGCGCACTTGAATACCAGTATTTTACAAAGAGCTACTTCCATTCTGACCTGCACAACCCTTTGAAGTTACTGACACAATATCACCTTTTTTTGCATGGGAAATCATCAAATGACTTCTCCCGCTCTGAGCGGAGCGAGAGGGCGTGTCAGACTTTTACTGACTAAAACCCGCCCGTGTTCCTTCAGTTACCCATAAGCCAGGGCCACGGTATCTCGTTTGAACAATCTCGCGACCCTGGCAGGACACAATAGCCCTTGGCTTATATGACTGGTTCCCAGAATTTTAGGTGGGCTTCTGACGACTGTTAAAGATTTACAAAAGACAGCCAGAACCAACGGCGCTTTCCGAGGCACGGGGAGTCTGGATAAGTCAGAGACGGTTACCACCCATCCGGGAACGTCAATGCTTTAATTGATCTTTCATCAGACTGACAAAGAAGCCAGGTGGTGGGTCGCTGCAGAAACAACTTACAACTGAAAGAACGCGGGTGAGTTTTAGTCAGTAAAAGTCTGACACCCCCTCCCGCTCCACACAAAGCGGGAGAAGTCATTTCATGATTGAGAGATGAAAAAAAAATTGTTAAAAAAAAATAAAAAAACACGCTTCCATAGAAAACCAAAATAAAAAGTAGAAAAGAATGGAAAAATGTGTGGGGTGCTTGATATCATTAAAAAAATACCTCAAAAACCACCCCACGCTTTTTTCCATTATTTTGTTTCCTATAGAAGCGTGTTTTTTAGTTTTTAGGGTTCCGCACCTCAAAAGGAAAAAGCGGAACCCTTATAGGATCACTTTGTTGTCCGTCCGTCCGTCCGTCCGTCCGTCCGTCCGTCCATCTGTCAAGACCCTTTTTCTCAGGAATGCATAAAGGTACCAAGCTGAAATTTATATCAAATACTCAAGTCTACTGTCCTTGAAGCTGTGAAAAAATCAAACTTCTAAGCTAACGCAATCAAAAGATATAGCCGTTTATGCCACAAATTTCCGCAAATTTTCGAAACTCGCAAGGGAATCAAAACCTAAAGGGTACTTCCAGTCGATCTAGAATTTTGAAATTTGGTACGAAGCAACGTCTTATAGCACAGATAAAGGAAAAATTGCGAAAACCGTAAATTTTTAGTTACATCATATAATAAAATATTTTTTTTAATTTTAAACTTAAACCTACAGGTTTGTACGAAACCCTCGGTGCGCGAGTACGACTCGCACTTGGCCGGTTTTATAAAGTATTATTTATTTTCTATTTTTTAAAGGGGTGTTTCCAATTTTGTGACTATGTGAGCGTAGTTTGTGACGTATGTCAGCGTAGTTTTCGAAGACAGTTTTTTTGCTGTCCTGGTAACCCTGACAAGGATAATGGCACAAATTTATGAAATTATTGCATTGTCATCGGTCCTTGACAGGTGTGCAAGTTTGAATGAAATCTGGTCGTTTAAAGTGGGTCAAAATCGCGCTATAAGGAGTCGGTTACAAACAAACATACAAGTGAAGCTAATATAAAGCGTGTAAAAAGGGGTAATCCGAAGAGCGATAGGACGACTGTCACATCGCACCCTATGTCTCAGCTTTTGTCGTACTCTCTGTGCAAGAAGAAGTCTAGCGGCTAGAGCTATGCTACGTTATTAAAAATAATATATAAAATAATAGTTTTAAAAAACTAAAAAACACGCTTCCATTGAAAACCAAACTAAAAAGTACAAAATAATGGAAAAAAGCGTGTGGTGCTTTTTAAGGTATTTTTTTATTGATATCAGGCACCCCACGCTTTTTTCCCATTATTTTGTACTTTTTAGTTTGGTTTTCAATGGAAGCGTGTTTTTTAGTTTTTTTAAACTATTATTTATTTTCAATTTTTTAGGGTTTTTCGAATTTTGAGACGTATGTCAGCGTAGTTTATGACGTATGTCAGCGTAGTTTTCGAAGACAGTTTTTTTTGCTGTCCTGGTAACCCTGGCAAGGATAATGGCACAAATTAGTTTGTGACGTATGTCAGCGTAGTTTTCGAAGACAGTTTTTTTGTTTTTGCTGGCAAGGATAATGACACAAATTTATGAAATTATTGCATTGTCATCGGTCCTTGACAGGTGTGCAAAGTTTGAATGAAATCTGGTCATTTAAAGTGGGTCAAAATCGCGCTACAAGGAGTCGGTTACAAACAAACATACAAGTGAAGCTAATATAAAGCGTGTAAAAACGGAGAATTGGATGCCTAGTGGTATCGGCCCAGACTTACGAGTACGAGATCGAAACCAGTAATTTCATCACGGCTTCCATCAAAACAGTGAAAACATTGTGAGGAAACCGGCAGGTCCTAGAACCAAAACTTTGAAGACGTGTGCCATCCTCCAAGGCTTCAAACCACACCAGGCCCGCGTGGCGGATATAGCCCACCCCGAGTCATAGATAGAGGCCTTTATCCCACAGTGAGAACATTAAAGGCTGAAATCTGCTTAATTGCAATCACTATTACGACGAAGAAGAAAATTAGACTCATCATTTGCGTGCTCCTCTTCGTCGCCTTACGAGCAATTTTAATAAGAATTTCTGCAGTCTGGATCTGTTTGCTTTACCGCATAAAAAGCAGTATTAATGGCTTTATGTTTTGTTGATTCTTTACTATTAACATTCCCCTTTTTTAAATTGTTAACAACGCTAGTCTTAAAAAAATCCAAATTGTCTTATTGTATATCTGTGGAGAACGTGGTTGATTTCACATTTGTATCATTTCTGTATCCTATTTTTTTTTATTTTTATATCTTAATGTGAAATTGTTTGTTTTCCCGAATAAATAAAATAAAATAAAAATCATATTTCACTAGGTAAAACGCAGTGATGGTTTAAAACGCAGTGTTAAACAGTGAGCAGTTACTGTACAATGGTAGCAGTACACCTAATATTTCGTGTGAGGACATGGAATAGTTTTTCATAATTAAGTATTTACAGAAAGTAGGAACCATTCTTACATTATTACTTTGTTTTAAAGATACTACACGTATTTTATATATTTGTATCTAATAAAAACAGACTTCTAAATTGCTCTAAAACCTGCTAATATTGCTATTAATAAATATGTACCTACTGAACGGTCCTCAGCACCTGTTCTTACGTAACTGCATCATAGTGAAACCCCACACAAGTCGTAAATTCTACAACAAGATAATATACAATGCGTGTTTACTAATAATCAACAACGAATTTTATTAGAACGACCACGCAATGTCTTAAAAGCAATGTGTAAATCTCATATTGACCAGTTTTACTCGTAATGGTATCTAAGCCGGGACGTTCACTTGCCTCGCGAGACATGAATATTAATAAAACTAAGGCCCATTCACACCTCGCTGCGATTAATAGGTTTATAATAATTACAAATCAAACTGGTGGTTTTTACATACATGGTGACAGTTATATCGACATTGCAAGCTGTAACCATGAACTCACCACATGATTCTTGACTCCCTCCTCGCAGAAAATATTCGTTGTTTTTTTGTATCAAGTGCAACAAATAAGTTGTCAAAATGTGAAGATAAGATACATTCTTTTAATTAACGATAAACAGTTTCAACGCAGAGAGGTTCAGGATCATGATAGCCTCTGTCGGCTTGAGTCACGCATTTTATCACGGATTTGCTCCCAAACTGTGATCAAAATGTGTGACTCAAGCCTATCACAGTGGGCCGTGCTCGACCCGCTGGCTTCAGTCCGCGACTTCTTCCACGTAAAATTAATTGTTTTGGTAATCTTTCCTCAATGTTTGTCTTATTTGTTTTTTAATAAATTCGTTTATTTATGTATATTTATGTGTGCTTATATTTATATATAGTTAGATATATATATTATATCAATAGTTTAAATAGGTTTATTCGTTTATATTTTAAATATTTATTCATCAAATTTATTGCACATACCACTGTATGTCTCTGCATCACCCAAAGGTTGACTTGTATAAATTGCCTATGGCATTAAGTCCGCCTGTGTACATTTGTGTGCGTAAAGTCTTAAATAAATAAATAAATTGTTTAAAATAATATTAGTCATTATTATATTGCACTCTAATGACCTCAGGACATGTCCAACGGATAATTTTGCGATGTGTAAACCGACCTTTAGTGCGAATTTGTATATAATGTGATATAGTACTACGTATAATATAAATAGAACTGAACTAGTCGCTAGTAGTGTTATATACCTAGATGTTACATAAAAAGACATTATTTGTCATTCAACCTTTGACCTTTCGTGCCAATCGCTCTCGGAAATCTCGGCTATTTTATCATACGGTTACTTTCTGACCTCTTGACCGTAATTGTTTTTTCTTTATATCTACTGTGGTCGCCCCGAAAATTTGGGTTGAAAAGAAAAAAATGCACGGCGGAAGTCTCTCAGTGCTTATGTCAAGGACTCTATGATGAGGAATCATTACTTTTTGCATTCGAACTGGTTTAATAATATTATAAAAAAATCACGTGAATTTTCCGCTTATTAATAAGCCATATATATGGTTATTACAATTTTTTGCTAATATCTTTTAAAGATTTCTTGCACGACAATAAATAATATTTAGATAATGTTATATCAAACTGACGTATATTAAACGTTAAAAGCCGTAGCTTTACTTAATTATTTTTTACTACCACTATCGTACTATTTATATACAACGGCAAATTATGGCAAATTAATCGAACAAAAAAAAAAAACTATTCGATCGAAAGAATATGAACTTTTACAAAGTTGGGATCAAATGTATTAAGTATATCAAATGCATCCATGAAGTTTAAATAAAATATATTCTATTTATCAAACATCATGTACTAACTTACCTGCATAATCTATTGAATATATAGAATTTAGAAGGGACAAACTGGCTCCAAGTGACAAGTGTACGATTGAGCCAAAAGGCTTTATAGATTGACAACAACCATTTACCGAGCGCATTAGCTTTTATAATGACAAGATATCACAAGGACGTCGCCACATGCCTCAGTACGAAAGATGTACGCCGAGATGTCTGGCCCACATTACTGTACTGTCTTGTGCAACTGCAGATTTACTCGTAAGCCACCCAGTAACATAAGTACACGAAGGTATGCCGTGAAACTTACTTTGTTCACAGACAAAACACGTCGCGAATAAAAACGAAAAACACAAAATGAAATCGTGTGATGATATTTAAGACCTATTACAGAAAGGACGGACGCTACCTGAATACCAAGCGAAAAGGTTCCACCAATTAGCATTCCAAACAGAGCATAGATTTAGGTATTCCCCAACTTGAAGTTCAAGACCTGGCTGAACATGGTGAGCTCAAAAGTAACTAACTGGCTTTATTAATAGACTAGCTTTTGCCCGCGGCTTCGCCCGCGTGGATGTCGGAAATTAATGCAAGAGGACGTATAACCGCGATAAGAATGTGTTATTCCAGGTTATATAGGTAATATAGACTCTGTGTGCTATTTTCGATCCAGATCCATTCAGCCATTTTTGTGTGATTGAGAAACAACAACCCAATCATACATATTTTCACATTTATAATATTATTTGCCCGCGGCTTCGCCCGCGTGGATGTTGGAAATTAATGCAAGAGGACGTACTACCGCGATAAGAATGTGTTATTCCAGGTTATATAGGTAATATAGACTCTGTGTGCTATTTTCGATCCAGATCCATTCAGCCATTTTTGCGTGATTGAGAAACAAACACCCAATCATACATATTTTCACATATATAATATTGTTAGTAGTTGGATTATAACTCATATTACTTAGGATTCATAGTTTATGAGAACATCATGTGAGTTGGTGTTTTTAAAATAAAAGTAATAGTATTCAGAGTAAGAAGACTGTGACATAGGGCTTGGTTTAGTTGAATATAAGTCTTCCTGGTTTTTCTTAACGCTCCTATTTTACCTATACAGACACTCAATCATTTACCAGACACCGAACATAATTATAGGAATAGTACTTTTGCCAGTGGCTTGGCCCGTATAGCTGTCGGAAAATATCACCCGGGAACCTACTACCGGGATAAAGTAGGTATCCTATCTGTTACGTATCCATGATATAATATATCTTTGTGCCAAATTCGATCTAAATCCGTTTGGCCGTCTTTGCATCATTGAGAAACAAACATCCAAAAATCTAAACATCTAAGCAATTTCGCGGTCT
The DNA here is from genome assembly GCA_947507805.1 of Aporophyla nigra. Classification (NCBI taxonomy): domain Eukaryota; kingdom Metazoa; phylum Arthropoda; class Insecta; order Lepidoptera; family Noctuidae; genus Aporophyla; species Aporophyla nigra. Next base: position 9,769,156 of record OX382305.1, read on the forward strand.
CTTACTTGAAATAATACTATTAGGTTTATTTTGAGTATAATGAACACACATGATATTCGCAATTACTTTGAAGCCAAAGTAATATGAATTACAATCCTACTTATCCTGTACTACCCGGCCCCTGCCAACGCGCTCTGCGCCCACTTTTTAAATCTCTAATATCTTCTAAGATATTCATTTAAATTACATGCTGTAAAGGGCCATATTGATCTATATTAAATGCACAATGTATTTAAGGTACTTAATTGGATAAGGATTAATGCTGTATTGCTTAAAATCGCTTCGTAAATAAGCCCTTATTTCTCGTAAAAAGTAAAAGATAAAAAATGGTTATTGTGGGTTATCCCTAAGAGATAGACATATACCATTGAGGACATTTTTGTAGGCCTTTTTAAGGTGTACAATACTGTAGTACATTATTTTGATCTATTTCGTAGGATTCAGCCAGGGTTTTTCGAATTTTGAGACGTATGTCAGCGTAGTTTTAGAAGATAGTTATTTTTGCTAAAATAAAAGAATCTTTCTAAAATAAAAATAGCCTAAGTTACTCCTTGTTACATCAGCTATCTGCAAGTGAAAGTCCCGTCAAAATCGGTCCAGCCAATTCCGAGATTAGCGGGAACGAACAGACAGACAGACAGACAGACAGACAGACAGACAGACAGACAAAAATTGTAAAAAATGTTGTTTTGGTATATGTATCGTGTATACATCCATATACACTTAGTAAAAAGTGGTTATCTTAATATTAAAAACAGACACTCCAATTTTATTTATTTGTATAGATTAGATGAGGTCGGGCCAAACAATAACATTCCTTAAATACCAAGTCCTAAATGAAGTGTTTTGGCCAAGTACAGTAATTATAACAAAAGCCATTACATGCCATAGACGTTAGTTTTTTCTCATGATGGTCCGATAAGTGTTTGAATTATTAAATAAAATAATGGTCATGTATAATTGCGCTTGGGCAAGCGGCGCGTGAATTTGACCCATTTGCAGACAAGGCCGACTTGCCAAACCGTCAGCCAGCATTGTGCTTATAGTGCAACTATATCTTCTGCCGCATCAGATATCTTTGATGCTCTTTGTGTTTTTGCACGGTAGTTGAGTTCGCAGATTCCTTTTTAACATGATTCACTAAGGATACACCGTATTGTATCATAATAATCTAAAGAATGTTGCCTATAGACGATTTTTGACTACCTATAAGAAGAATTCGAAAAGCGTTTGTTGGTTGATGTGATACACACGATACTGGACTGGATGCAGACTCAGCGAAGTGGTAAAGTTAAGATTGAACATTATGTCCCGAGAACCAAGAACGATGTATCATGATAGCTAACATTCAGCTGAAGCCGATATAATAGCTATCGGAATACATAATGAGCCTATAATGTTCCCACTGCTAGGATATAAGCGACGTCTTTGTGAGACGGAGTGAGCCGTAATCCATCACATGGGCCCAGTGCGGATTAGTAGATGTAACATGTCTTTGAATTTTAGGTTCTTCGACATGCTGGTTTCCTCACGATATTTTCCTTAATCGTTTTGAGAGTAATGAAATAATTATCACAGCGTAAAGTGCCTGTGTGGATATTGAACCTACGATCTATAACTCCTAAGTCGCGCCCATTTCCACTGGGTAAGGAATGCCGAACAATAATTCCTGAAAGTTGGAATAGTCAACATAATAGCCAAGTTTGCAGAAACTCATGCAAGTTCGAGTGGTGGTGGGTCAGTGGTAACAGCCGCATTACGATTTGTAGGTTATGGTTTCAAACCCAGGCAGGCGCTTGACTTTGTATAAATCATTCAATCTCCACTGCTCTCAAAACGATGAAGAAAAACATCGTGAGGAAACCGGCATATCCTAGAACCAAAAATTCGAAGATATGTGCCATCTATCAACCCGCACTGGACACGCGTGGTAGATTACGGCCCACTCCCTCGCACCGAGAGGAGGCCTGTGTCCCAGCATTGGGAACTATATAGGCTGATTAACTAAGCAAGTTCTATTAGAAGCCTAAAGCGAACGTATTATATAGATTATGTTAAACACGGTTCAAGTTCATATTCTTAAAATTTGATTGAAGTGGGTCAGTGGGTGTAATATCATGTCACCTTCGTTTTTAGGATTCCGTTGCCAAATGGCAAGAAACGGAACCCTTATAGATTCGTCATGTCTGTCTGTCCGTGTATGCCATAGCTACTTTTTTCCGAAACTATAAGATCTATGCTGTTGAAACTTGGTAAGTAGATGTATTCTGTGAACCGCATTAAGATTTTTACACAAAAATAGAAAAAAAAAACAATAATATTTGGGATTCCCCATACATAGAACTGAAACTCAAAAAAAATTTTTTCATCAAACCCTGACGTGTACCCACATCTATGGATAGGTCTTCAAAAATGATATTGAGGTTTCTTATATCATTTTTTTTCTAAACTGAACAGTTTGCGCGAGAGACACTTCCAAAGTGGTAAAATGTGTCCCCCCCCACCGTAACTTCTAAAATAAGGGAATGATAAAACTAAAAAAAATATATGATGTACATAACCATGTAAACATCCACCGAAAATTAGTTTGAACGAGATCTAATAAGTAGTTTTTTTTTAATACGTCATAAATCGTAAACCACAATTTACTTTTCATTCAGTCAACTCAAATAAAAATTAAAAAAAAAAACATTTAATTTCATAAACATAAACCTTATGCATAAACCGTGAATACCTGCAGGTTTGTACGGAACCCTCGGAGCGCGAGTTCGACTCGCACTTGGCCGGTTTTTTTCGATCCTCCGCAATAAGTCAAATGTGTCACATAGGTATCACACAACAAATACGTGATGTTTACCTTATGAGGCCTTTTATCATAAAAAGGTTATTTCTAAACTTTAGATTTCATTCGTTACATCTAAAACCTTTGATAGCGATCAATTCAAACTTTAGATATCCATTCATTAAAAACATAATACCGTATATGGAGGTTAAATAATTTTCAAAGACTTGTTCGCTAGACGTGTTTATGCAAATAAGATTTTAATGAGTGAATTCGCCATTGTGAAGAAATAAAAGAGAAAAATCACTAATTCACCAAAATCTTCAATGTCGATAAAAGTGTAGCTTTCATTGAAACGGCAAAAGCATAATATAAAAAGTATAATATTTATCCTTTAAAAGATTTGTAACTAACCCCTCACAATGTTCTTCAGTTATAAAAAGTTAATAACAAGATAACGCAAAAATCAATAATGAAAAAGCGTGTCTCACGAAGAAAAACGTTCGTGTCTGCTTTGATCTAGTGATTAAATACGTGTAAGTATGACATAAGACATAACTGTACGTAGAGGTGTTGCATTTTATTGTTTATGCGTCGTACGACCTCCGGCCACCGCGTGTGGCGGTGTATTGTAATGGGTCATTGGCAGGATGTCAAAGAGGATCCTGTCACCTCCGTGATTCACGCGGATTTCGATTCGCCGAACACGATCGGTGGCGTTTGAGAAACACGAAGGCTTTTCAGTGAACTCATGCGGAAACTACACGGATACTAACGTCTTGATAATCTAACGAAATACTAAAGAGTGCTGATTAATAGTTCCGTCTTGTGATTAACAGTACATCCATTATTGGTTAATAATGATTTATTTACCATGTAGCAAAAGACCGATGGAGGAATAAGGACGCTAGAGCAAAGTTTCAGTATAATTCAGGATGATGCGCTAAGGTAGGCCGCGAAATTCATTTTTCTTACGTTTTTTTGCTATTTACAGGTCAGTGTTAGGTTGTAAGTGTATCAATATGAATTAAAATGATAACTAATATGGTTTAACACAATTACAATAATTAAAATCATCAAAACAACCGTCTAAGTTCATTTGATTCCATTCAATGAAATGAAACAGTAATTCAGTGGGTTTAAATGGTGCTTTCCTTTCAGAATGGTAGATTAGGAGACGATCGGTGGTACGGACGGAAAGGTGAATACTGAGATGTATGAAAATGGGATAAAGAGTAGTACCGTTCAAGGATGGACCCTTAAAAGAAGAAGGCGACATTGCAGAGCCAACATCAAAGAAATTGGAATAAGTCATAAAAATAATGATGAATTTGTTAAACACAATACTTACTATCCCGAAAAAAAAAATGTCATACCCACAAGTTGCCAAATATGTCAAGTATTTAGTTACTATAAGTAAAGTGATCGAGAGTAAGATTTAAGTCCGATATTTAATGGGTTAAAATCAAGTGAAGCCATTGAATTCATGAAACTATCTTTAAGTAATAAGTACACGTAATATTGAGGAAAAGAGGCCTCCATTCATTCAGCACGGGAAGTCAAGCAAAGTTGCAACACTATCACCTTGTGTTCACTTACTTGCGATTTGTCACGTACCTTTGTTTCTGCTCGCAGTAAGGCGGAAACACTTTTAGATACACCGAATTACAACAAACAAACCACGTTTACTGGAGCAGTCTATGTTATTTCGCTAAATAATACTCATCAGTGATTCTGATGACTGATGAGTAAAGCCTTCAAAACAAAGGAGCGCTAAACATCAAATCCTTGAGCATTATTTAAATGTTGTTAGTTACATGTATTTAATAATGCATTATGCGGTGTGTTCGGCCTTTACACATTTTGTCAAGATACCTTGATCCGTATCAGCTTTATCATGCTTTGTCAGACCAGCTGATCTCGAAATGCCGGCCATACCCAGACCGGTCCGTGCTTAACTGTTCATCTAATGTAACTGTTCAGACAAATATTGTAGGCGTGTGGAGTTAACGTAAGGAGGACAACCACAAAGTATTGTTACAAAGTTTTCAATCAATATGCTAATTGTGGCTTATTTTCTCCTGCGATGAAAAACGTGTGTTTTTAGTAGACAAATAAATTAGGACGATGGCCAGTCGACGATGACTCCGACGTCCAGTCTGATCGCGTCCTTGCGTTCACTACTAACGTTTGCCTTATCATCTAATGCCATCGTCTAACGTAGAATGGACCCACTGCTAGTAGAAAGGTAACAACACTCACCTCTTAATCACGAAAAAGCATCACTTTGGTGTACAAACACAGCAGTTTGTTTCAGTCACGACACGCCAAGCACTGTCTTTGGGAGGATGTTGCCAAAGTACTGACACAATATAGTTCACATGAAAACTGTTTACGGAGCGAAAGCGGTTTATGTTTGTACGCGGAAGTGTGGGTAGTGGTCGGTGGTGTCGCGCCAGCGTCGAAGGCGGTCGACTCGCGCGCGGCTGCGTCTGCGACTCGCGGCGACGCTCGTTTCACCGGCAGAGGTGTCGCGAGGAGAAAGTCTCGACCGTGGTGCGCCGCGTCGGTTGGCCGACGGCGCCGCGACGTGGGGGGGTCGTGACGTCGACGCTAAACCAACAGCCACCTGAGCATCACCAGCGATTGCTTCACCACTCACGCAAGTCATGGTTGGTTGCGTTGGGATGAACAGCTAATGAGATGTATGATAGCAACCATGTATGATGTTATGAAACCTACCTGCAATTTGAAATATTTTAGCAGCTTAAAATATTATCAGCAAATCAATCAATATTTAGGTACTAAAAGGCTGTCGGTAAATATTCTGTAAATGATGAAGAAATATTGGTAACATCAGAAACACCATGTTCATATATATTTAAATAAATGCAGTAGCCGTATACACTTCATACACGCGAGCGTGTAAACTTGCGAACACAAACAGTCTTCATAAAACGAATTTGTAGTCTTTGGTGTCGTCTATTGTTTTTTCCTGTGAACTCCGTAACTGTTGTAAATGAATACGAATGAACGCAGCGGTCGACATATCGTATAATTTAACCAATTAGCCGATGTTCCCACGGAACTCCTCGCATCCCCTCGAGACGTGAACATACGCGAAACATGTTGAATGAATTGAACGAATAGTTCAATGAGAGAAACGTGAGATATAGGCGGACATGGCCCAATGAGATGTAGGAAAACAATTAATTAATCAAGATTTATGAGTATGTACTTAGTATTGTAATAATAACTCACTATCAGTTGAAAGGGAATTAGGGCGTAGTTCCTTTGGCAAGGTTACCATTATTTTGATATGAGTGATTACCATCCCGAGGCTTTGAAATAACTTCGTAAATAGAACTGCCTATAACAAAATCAATCACATGATGAAATCTAAGGCGTACGTACTTATGTGTTTAGGATATACAAAGGAAGCATGACGTATATATCAGATAACAAATTAAAGAAGAGATTCAGTTTGAGGAATCATCGGGGTCATTAAAAATATTTATTGCGGTAGTTAGCTTAAAGCAACAGACAAAGCTCGAGGGAGACGCGTTTTACATTCTTGATGACAAGTCACCCATTCGCCATACCAGGGATGGACTGAGTAGTAGCAATTCGCTTCTATTAAAATAAAATTGTGATGATAATTTTCAATGAAGAGAAGTGGATTACCAATGGTGAAAAAGAAATGAATTCAATCAACCTGCCTTCATTCAATTATGTTGGGATTAGATTGCAGTCTTACTGGATGCAGCTTATGTTTTTACGCGTTTTCCAAACCAGTTACTGGGTAACCTTTAGTAAGACTGGCTGTCAGACTTTTGGGCAGTTTGCTACCCGTAGCAACTGCCAAAGTTCTCGAATGACAGCCGGGACCAACGCGTGCTTTCCGAAGCACGGAGCGAATTTAGGTAATGGATGGTCATCCATCTATAGACTGAGCGCGGCAAATGTAGCGTAACCTTCAGTCAAATCATGCAGCTGTTATTCTTTAGCCACAATACCCTAATGAAGCAAAGAACTCATCAATTAATATTCTACTAAATCAACGAGTACCTATCGTTTAAAAATTCCAAAAAATCATCACATTTCTGCCATTTCTAAAATAATAATGTTTCTCACAAGACGGCTATATTATTCGCTTGAATTTCATACTAATATTAAAAAAAAAACCCAACAAAAAAGAAACTTTCTCAAGCCCCGAGAGCGTCCCTGCGACATCGGCAGCCATCTGTTTATACAATTATCGGTTAAGAGCGAGTCAGTGGCGCGCGCTGTTCTTCCTAAATGAGTCCTTCATGAGCGATATCCAGCGGGATACTTATTAGTGGGCCCCCATACGTCCCCGGATTAGTACGCATCCCGCATCCGAACCTATATTATCACTGGAATACGCAAATCGGCGTAGTATCTAGATTTGTAACGAAGTTTAATCATACCCTAAGTTTAATAGACTTAAAGTTAAACTACCAACTTTCGTAGCCGTATTTTTGTTCCGATGGAGAATTTCCTAAATTACCAATGTGTGGAAGAAACATGGGAACAGCGTATGTTCTCGGTGAGCTCGTACCAACATGCGGGCGCGCAACCAGCGGCGAAGCAAAGGTGCCAGGCCAATGCGCGAGAGAGGGACCGGACGCAAAAGTTAGTATACTGCATGTGGAAGTTACTTTTATTGGTTTCACTTCCAGGACTTTTACTATACTTTCTTGTAGGTAAAGTCTGCGTTGTAAGCTCTCATAACAATGACTCACGTTTTATATTATTTGGTTTCCCATATCATTTGTATTACTGTTTCACAAGAATTTCTTAAACGGCAGCGTTAGTACCTAGATGGTAGAAGACTGGGTATTTTTTCTGTATTACCTACTTCGACACTAATTACATTTGATTTATCTATAGCCAATTTAATATTAAACGTTTTCTATAACACATCTATGAAAGTATAGGTACTTTGTGCAATGATCCTCTTATGTATCATTCGGTTCTTCAAATAACGATCACTTTCAAATCGTAGAACTTATAAAATAAATGATGCTATTTAATTGACAAGGTTATAATGATTGCTACAGTAAGATATCGTTTGTCATGATAAGATCTCCTCACATTTGGCGCCTGCAGACTACTGGACTTGAACTACTACTTACTGTATTACCTTTATTAAAGTTTAGAACTGACCCACAAGACGTATTATGTTGCAAGTGGCAATTACTTGTATGATTTGCGAGATACGTTTTTTGTACCATATCTACCTAATATCTTCAAGCTTTGGTGGTTTTACGAGGTTAGCAAGTCACACTACTTCTCACTTTAAAAGCTACCTGTCTGAATCAGAATAAAATAAATGTGATTTCAGCCCAGCAATACCGCTCTTTTTTTTTTTTGGATGGGAAATCATCAAATGACTTATCCCGCTCTGGGCGGAGCGGTAGGGCATGTCAAACTTTTACTGACTAAAACCCACCCGTGTTCCTTCAGCTGCCCATGTGCCGGGGCCACGGTATCTTTTTCGAACAATTACGCGACCCCGGCAGGCATCGGTCCTAGCAGACCCCTTCAGTGCTGCTGACATCTCTTTGAGGCGCGCGTGGAACACTACGCGCCGTCGACCCGAGCTTGGTCCTTACCGGGCGGCGAGCTACTCATTGCTCGCTGCCTGCAAGCTCGCGCCTACGTTGGCCGGGAGTCCGCCCAGCAATACCTTAACACTTTCGATCTTACCGCCAATTTCAAGTTGACCCTCCGGGAGGGTCACTGTATATTCGACTTGAGTGAGCCCTCCAGGAGGGCTCCCGGCACTGTACGTCTTAACTCATTCCCAGAAGTTGGATAACTTCGATTTCAGAGAGGGAACTGAAGGAAAATAGACTTTTGAATCATTGAACCACATTTTTTTACCATACTATGCTTATTTTAATAGAATTGTTATCAAAAGATTTGTGTTTCCAAGCAGCGTGAACATAGCGTTCAACACGCTGCGCCTGCTCATCCCTACAGAACCACCCGACAGGAAACTAAGCAAGATCGAGATCCTCCGCCTAGCCGGCAGCTACATCACGCACCTCGACAATCAACTCTATACCGGTAACGTAAAGTCTACTATCCCCTATCAACTTACAGATCCGGCTTTCAAGAACTTCAATATTTTTAAAGTACCTAAGAAATAGGTGGGCCGAGGCTAATTGTAATCTGATGCAATAAGTGCGGTTTGTGTTCAGTCTCAAAGAATTGAAGTGGCCTTACTTTTGTATAATATATGTATAGCACATTCCATTATTTGTACTCCATATTAGTTGATTTCCTGGTTCTCGTATTGATTTGGATTATGTTTGCTCTTATACCTCATTATCCAATTAAGTAGACCGGTATGATTTTTGATATTGAGCTTATTTGTTTGAAAAGAAGGCTCGTTAGACTTATGCAACAGATTTGAATATATTTTTCATTATATACAAATAATTGTTCCTCGCGGTGTCGGACGTAAAGAATAGCACTATCTCACTTCCTGTAGTTGTCGTAAAAGGCGACTAAAGGATTTACTAGAGAATGAGCAGCAGCGTTCTCTATGCCTTTTACCACCATACCGCGATCGCCAACTCGCCTGCTACGCGTGGTCATTCGGGCCAATTACCGCAATTTGGGGGACGAATATCTACAGCTGTTGACGTCTTCGCCTGAAATGATGATGAAGAATGACATAGAAATAACAGTATTTTTATTTCAAATTTTACAGGAGAACTGGAACAACCTTGTTTACAGAAGAATGACGTCAGCGACCAAGATAAATCACTGTGTACTTTTTGTTGGTCGTCCGTGAAAAAAGACGTAAGTGTTAAAACACATCTTCTGTAAAAAACTTCATTACTTTTTGTATCAGACTTAAATTTACTAACGTAAAAAGTTTGATTAAATATGATATAGGTGGCAACAAATAACTATATCACGATTTTCTCACAGAATTATTACTTATGCACGTGACCAGTTGGTAAGCTGACTCAGGTGGAATGCAATCATATTATTTTTAAATTCTTCAACTTATTATAATATAACATCACCCCTTGTTTCCGTGAAGGGTTGGGAAGAAGTATAAGTACCTGTAGTTAACCTACAATTCAATAGTTTTGTTCAACTTCCATGTGATAGGGGGCGAGCCGATTACTATGGACCAGGCACAAATCCAGACTTCAACCTGCTACTGAGAAATCTTAGATAGAAAACACATTTAACACTTTGCCGACCTAGGAACCGAACCGAAGACCTCATGCTTAGCAGTGGCGCTTTCGACTACTAGACCAAAGAGGTAGTCGGTTAAAGTTTATACAACAAAATCTATTAAGTTCATAATATTTTAAAACGATGACTGTTAAACCTCTCCTGCGTATCCAGTAAATGTCGTAAAAAACAACTGAAAGGTTGATCCCGAACAGAATGGATAGCGAAAAACACAAGGCTGAGTGTCAGCTGATGTCAGCTGGTGTCAGCATTTCACAAAGATATATCTGACTTCTTATAAGAGCAACATACCATTACGCCTTGTTTCCACAAAGGGTTGGGCAGAGGTGTAATAACCTATACTACACCCATATTTCGCCAGTTATGTTTAACTCCTATGTTATTGATGGCGAGCGAATTGCCATCAACCGGGCACAAATTCAAACGCCGGGTTTTTTTTTGGATGGGTAATCATCAAATTCTTCTACCGCTCTGCACCCTCATCGCGAAACGCACAATTTATCAGAATCTGAATGGGATTGAAGATTATTTCTAAACAATTGCGTCATTTGTTCGAATAAATTGTCGGCTCAGCAACGTAAATAACGCAATGAATGTTGTTTAACATTAAATATTCAACCAATTCGTACCGATAAAAAGTTCCACTATTACCCCTCTGAGTGGTGAGACTTTTATTGAATAAAACCCACCCGTGTTCCTTCAGTTGCCTGTGCTAGTGCCACGGTAACTCTTTTGTAAAAAAATCCGCGAAACTGCCAGGCATCGGCCCTAGAGCTACTGAGAACTTCGACAACCCTCGTCCCGTTCGTTGTTGTACTCGGCCCGGCTCGTGTCTCGCTTCTTTACTTATACTATTGATAATATTTATGTACATTTATTTTCGTGTATGTTCCAGAAACCACACACACAACAAATAAGTTACTACAAGTCCCCGCGTTGAAACAGCGCTTTCAGTCCAGACTCAAGCCTAGTCCAACAATAATAAAAAATAGTTTTACGTGAAAATAATGCATTTATAACTTATTTTATTGTTAGATATTGCTAATGCTTTGTAATTAATATATAAGTGAAAGCATATTTTTAATTAACTATCCGTAAGATATAAGTGCTGTTAGATGAAGCAATTAATATTAACATGGGTTTTTGGTAAGCAAAGTTAATGTTATAGATTCGCACAGGTTTTTTTAAGTGCTATATTATCTGTGCCTGTGCGCCTAGATTTCTATCGTCTGATATTCTGAATCTACCTACTTGCGCTAGATATATTGGTGTATCTAAACATATTATATATCTGTAATTAAATAAGTAAGCATGTCGGTCTAGTCTCGTATTATGTAGTTTTTATTACACGTTCCCTATCTCAAAATCAGGTAAAATTTCGTAACAGAGATCTTAATGGCCTCATCACTCATCCAAGTTAGGTCTTGCGATCACCAAAGAGCCTATCTACGTTCCGTTTTCTTATTTTTAACCTAATATCCGAGATACATGAGGCCAGTTTCTCTAACTAGTATACCTAATAAGTTGTTAACTCTGGCTTCGTGTACGTAAACAGAACTTGCTTCATTTCTAGGCCAGTTACCGAGTGGGAAAGTTAGTAAGCTAAAGTCTCAAGCAAGGATAAGATAGAATGGAGTTTTTTTTTTTGAGCTAGTAATACCCCTGCCACTGATTTCACCATCCTGGCTAACATAATAGCTTCATGTATCCGTCAAAGCTAGTAATCGTTTGGCCAGTGTACAGTGACTACGCATTTTGTTTTTCTGACCGAAACCATGAGTTATTGTACTGGCTAAAAAATTATCTGGCATCATTTAAACATCGCCTACGAGGCTAGTTTCTCTAACCAGAATAGTATACCGAGATTTTAGTTTGCTAGCGAGCTTTGTAAAACTATCCTCGTGAAGGTGACTAAAGGGCTTACTAGAGAATGGGCAGCAGTGTTCTCTATGCATTTTACCACGTCGTCTACCCGCCTGCCAAGCGTGGCGATTATGGTAACCGCCCCCATTTTTGGGGAGGCCTATGTCCAACAGTGAACGTCTTTCTTGTGAAATGATGATGATGATGAAGAATTAAGTAACAATTATGGACCTCCTGTCGGGCACATCATTTCAGCCGAAAGTCGTGCACTACTGAACACAAGTCATCCCCAAGCTCTGCCACTTCGACCGGTTCTGTGCTTCTTGCATCCAGCGGATTCCTGCGGCCTTCACCAACTCATCGGTCCACTTTGTGGAAGGCCTTCCAATGCTACGTCTTCCAGAACGGCCACCACTTCATAACTTGTCAGCCCTCATCGGCCATCTGTTCTGCGAGCAATTTGCCTTGCCTACTGTCATAGCAAAATTTTGAATAAGTAGGAGAGAGGAAAGCCCTGAAGTTTGGGCCTGGTAAACATAAATTATGGGATTTCGGTACGAAGGGATAGGCTGACACATCCTGTTACTTATTGGTCAAGCTTAGCCATTTACACTAGGTTTTGTAGAATGTCAAATATTTGGGTAAGCCTTTGTATAACCGGCTAAGCACGTTTCGTTTTTGTTTTGACCTCAGGAATAAATCTATACTGCATTTGTTACTTTGGCTTCATGGATTTATTAATCTCTTTTAAAAATGAAACTAAAAGTCAAAATGGCACAATTTTATTCAATCTAAAATGTACTATTAAGTAGGTATGTAGTTCATAACAGAAATAATCACAACCAGTGTTATTTAGGTAGTCGAAATTTGATTAAAGGTATATAAACTACTAGGTGATGGGAAAGTTGGCAGTGTTACTGGGCGATTTTATAAAAAACGTGTAAAATATATGCCTCTACTTGCAATAGAAAATTTTGTAAAAAATCTAATGACATGGAAACAATAATATTTACAATATCATACTTACAATTATGAACCCTAGTTGATATAACAAATTCATTCTAGCAGTTCCCGCACTAACTCATGCTTGATAATAGTGAAATGTGTGTATTTCAATATAATATAAATTGTAAAAAAAACATCATTAAATATTTAAGTACCTACCAGGACTTTTTAAAAGCTTTTTTGAACATCTTTCAGTAGTTTTAGTGTCCAAAATCAATTGTGACCGATTTCACTTACATAAAGGACAATACATCACTATTCCCTACAAATAAACTATAACATTATTACAATTTGTGACTAGTGAAAAATCTAGTCAAATTAAGTAGAACTTTAAACTATTCATAAATAATAAAGGCAAGTACGTATTTACAGAAAAAAAGGTAATAATAATACATAATCCATCAGAATATATAAACAAACAATCTGAAACATGTTCACATTACGCTAGAGAAATGCAATAAAACAAATATACCTATCGTGCGTCAACATCAACAAAACAGAACATAACTTTAGAGCATCACATACACACAAATTCCTCTAAGAAGACATCACAGTCAGAGATATTACATACTAAATTGTTGTGCACATATAGTCGTTTTTATTTACACTTGGGACGCAGCTTTGGAGCTGTATAATGTTTTGATCACGTGAAATGTTCCAAGTTTGGGCTATCGAACACTGTTTCTTTCCCTTCCTATGAAGGGGCTTGCTTCATGGTTGTTTTTCTCCAGGTTCCCGGAGAGCGTGGGGTCTGGTCTACTACGCTTGAAGAAGCCCAGCTTCCATAACGCGATGATTAGTAAGACTAGCACTATGAGTCCCACTATCACTGAGATGATGATCACCCACAGTGGCACTTCTGTGGGCTCGCTTATCTTCAAGTCTGGATATGCGACTGTGTCCACCTGTTGGGATATATGGAATTTTAATAAAGATTTTACTCCGTATAATGCTGCTACTAATTTAAGCAGAAGAATCTATAAAACATGACCCTAAAAAACTTGATGAAAACAAAACAATGTTAAAGGAGGCAGTGGATCATTCTCCTCCTAAGAACCTGGTACGGAAGACCTTAGAAAAACCTAAATTAAACAAAATATTTTTTTACAATGTTATACTTGAATGAAAATCTTATCGAGATCACCGGTCTAGTCAATGCGTTCAGAATTGAATTGAAGACATGCAATGCTAAACTTTGGTCCAAATCGAATCAAGATATCATCACGCTTCTGAAGGCTACCGACCCAGACGACGTGCCGACATTTGTGGTGAGGGATCTGAACAAGTTACCCCCAGTCACATTCGACCACGTCGACGTTACGAGCCTGTTGAAGGACATTGTTTCTTTGAAGGCAAGTCTAACTGATGTACAGAGGAAGTTGGAGACATCCCAGATCACCGTCGCGGACCTGCGCTCAGAACTCGATGAGTTGCGCAACTCTGTGGCGTTAATTGGGTCACCAGCGGCGCGTGTAAATACACGCCGAGGTGGCTGCCTCGATACGTCGGTCACGAGTTTTGCGTCAGCAATTTTGTCGCCGGCGCCGATTGCTGAGACAGCGTTGCGCGCTTCATATGTGCCTCGTTGCCCTGTTCCCGCCAACGCAGCTCCTCCCCGCAGCGCTGCACGACCGATGCGACCTTCAAACTCGTTGGTCACCCTACCTGCTCCCCCTGCAAAGCCCGTGCCTTTAAAGGAAACAGAACGGGATGATGACGGCTTTGTGACGGTGCAAAGGAGGAAGCGCCGCCAGAAAAGCTGTAAGAATCGCTGCGGCAAGGCTACCATAGAGCCCAACGAGAAACTGCGCGCCGCGAAGCCGAACACTCCGGTGTATATTTCGCGTCTCCATTACACCACTGACGCGGAAGACATCGTGAAGTACGTGCGCCAAAGGCTGAAATACTCGCCGAGAGTGCAGCTGCTGGAGTCGCATCGCAACGTCAATTTTAAAGCGTTTGTGGTGCGCGTACCAACATGCTACCTGCCTCAGGTGATGGAAGAAAGCTTTTGGCCACAGGATGTGGTATTCCGCCGCTTTCGTGGACAAGTGCCGCCAGAACGCACAAAGACTTAGTGCAACTTTAGTGTTACTAACATAGTTTTTTTTTTTTTTTTAAGTTATATTGACTAACACAATTGTTATTAAACGTATGTATACTTAGGTTAAGGTATTTATCTATGGGTCTTTGTTACCTGAAAATAAATGGTTTATTATTATTATTATTAAATCCGTTATGGAGGATGAGTTACCCGCGAAATTATGATTAACAAAATATGATTCGCAACCATATCACGTATGTATTTACATAATTATAATCTTATTATAATCAACATATTACTGACCTACAAATAGCAAAAAAAAAGTTGATTTTTCCGGGCTACATAAGGGCCCTTTTCTTTGCATTACTTCTTACATTGTGAAGTGGTTTTTGGCGTTGCTAGTTTAGATCATCAAATGAGGAATCATAACACAAATATTTTTAAAAGTACAAACTCACCGTAGTCCTATCATCAATCTGTTTATTCTGGTGAATATTAAAGTGCGCCGGTATACTAATATACGCGGTAGAAGCTATATTGACTCTGGCTGCTCTCGCGAACTCCTCGACAAGAGTCACGTTCCACAGTCGCGCACGCACGGTGATGGTGCTGGTCTTCATTCGACCAAGCTTGTAGATCACACATTGGAACTGGATGCATTTCGCTGTTTTTTGTTGGCAGTTCTGGAATTAAATGAAATATTTCAATAAAAGTTGCGTAGCCGGTAGAGTGTCTGGAGGTGAAGATACTTAAATAAGTACTAGCATCTGACTTTATTCAAATTAAAAAGTTACTGAATTGTCTAACCATCCCTGGGCAGATCTGACTAGATAATCCTTTCATGTCAGCAGAAGCTAAGCAAACTTAATTCTGGGCCGAAGAAAGAAGAACAATAGCAGCAAGCTATTCTGGTATAATAGATGATCTCAGATAATAGAGGATCTCAAATAATAGAGGATCTCAGATAATAGAGGATCTCAGATAATAGAGGATCTCAGATAATAGAGGATCTCAGATAATAGAGGCTAAAGGGAAACCGAAGAGGCTTATAAAAGTCTGTGCGTTTTTAATGTTTTTTGTGCTAAAACCTATACTCAGTCCCCAATGAGTGTCAAGCCCTCCCAAAAAACAATCCTGGATCCGCCCCTGGAATTATGTCACCTGACATTTCCCCAGTGGCTGCATATTGCAAGCATGTTCACCTAGATGTTTTTTGTAGCTTTGATATTATTTAAATTATTTCACTTACCAAATTGATAACATGTTTCCTATCAGTATAGGCCTCAGCCTTCACAGCATCTTCATCTCTCTTCCGTCTCACTTTATTACTACTACTGCTATAAGAGCTAGAACTGCTGGAGTACTCCATGGACTTTCTTCTCGTTTCATTGTGGGATTTTTCGCTTGAGCTGACGCTTAGTTTGCCGTTCGTGAGGAATGGATTGATTTCTAAGTTCTCTAGGGGTTCCGGGGCGCCTGGTCTTCTAGTTAGGTTCAGGGGGTTGATTTCTCGGGCGAAACATTCTCCATTTTGATCTGAAATGTTAAATTGTTAGTTTAGATTTATGAATATGATTTTCTATGCTTCAGTTTACTTTAATCCTACAATAAGTTAATGGTGTCTACAAATGTAGGCTAGAAGTTGACATGAGCATGAATGCTTACAAAAGTAAAGCTTAATGCGGTTATGTCCGGATAGTTTGGGGGCCTGGAGACCTGTAACACAGGTATTCCTAGTACAGGCTCCAGTCTCCACAACATCAATGTATTTTTGTTACCACTATTATGTATTGTGCTCATTTATCATTATGTAGTGGAGAAAATAAACGTTTATTTTTTATTATTTTTATATCTGTCTCTATGCTAATTGATGTATGATTGGTGCTGTACTGTTTAATGAACTATAATAAATAAATAAGGTATTCTAACCACCGTGCAGATCCGAA
This sequence comes from Aporophyla nigra, assembly GCA_947507805.1. Classification (NCBI taxonomy): domain Eukaryota; kingdom Metazoa; phylum Arthropoda; class Insecta; order Lepidoptera; family Noctuidae; genus Aporophyla; species Aporophyla nigra. Next base: position 9,786,041 of record OX382305.1, read on the forward strand.
TAGATACTTAACTGAATTTTTAAATAGAAATTTGTCTAATCTGGATCATAAAATAAATTCCATGGATTTTCAATAAATCATTTTACCCCCTGTCTGAGTGTTATATAAATATTAATCATTTGAGAAAACGAAGCTTCATAAAGTTCCAAAATGAATTATATCAATGAGTTATACTGACCAGCTTCTCCATCAACAGTGGGCACGTCTTCTGGATAGAGTAGCCACTTCCCCTGTGACGAGTCAGACGCGAGCTGATGAGGCCACTGTATCACAACCTGCACTGAAGACACGTGCCATGGGCCCTCGTTGAACACCTTGGAAGAAAGAAATTAAGATATTTATGAATTTATGTCCATATCGAAAAAGCCGAATGGGAGGGATATGGCTAAAATTTACAAACATTATAATTTTCATCTGTAGTATAGTACACACGGCGACATATCAAGCTAAACATTTCTAGTGTTAGCTGACCTCGCGTTGTATAAACTTTCGTACAATGAGATTTCAACTTATACTGGAAATGTGTTGGTTGATTTGTTGCCGTACGTACAATCAGTTCATTCGGTCCATTCATTCGAATCGGAATAAGGCTGTGGAGGTTTTGATCATCACAACATTATGGTTAAAATTTTCCGAACGTCCAGACAACCAAATTTTAAACACTTGTAAAAAACTATATATGCCATTTTATCCGAACATACCTGATAAGTATGCACCACCCTGGTCCCGATGTCATCAAAGTACGTCATAGCAGACTCTCCCTTTATTCCACCACCGTAGAACACTTGCTCTGGTCGTGCCACACTGTAAACATGACATTCACAGATAAGCACCAATATTAATTACCTAACATCAAATCAGCCAAAATGGTAGATCCTGTGCTGCCCGTTTCCTGCAGAATTCCACAACATACACCTTAAAATTCGTGTATCAGAAAGCATCTTTCCACATGAACTTCCTATAATAAAAGTTCCAACAGCTGACAAGTAACAAACTCTTTAAAGCCTCGGTCACACACAGCGATTAATCGCTGCGAATGCCTACTCGCCCCGAGTATTCGCTGTATGTGACAGGCTATTTGCTGCGAATAGATTTAGTCGCCGCGAGCTGAATTCGCCGCGATTTGAATTGACCATGTTCAATTTTACTCTCAGCGAATGCCGTGTAGTAATCGCCGCGAGTATTCGCTGTGTGTGACAGGGTACTCGCTGCAAATAATCATTCCTAGCAGACGATATTTTGAACTTGCGCACCAACAGACTGTCGAAATTCTCGGGTAGAATTCGCTGTGTGTGACAGGCAGGCAGCGAATTGTCGCTGCGATCATTATTTGCAGCGAATGCACTCGCAGCGAGTATTCGCTGTGTGTGATCGAGGCTTTAAAGACCATTAGAAAATTAAAATCGTTGAAATAATCCTGTAATCCTGACACTTAAATAGCTTCTACTAAGAGTAAGAAAGTATAAGAGTGAAATTAAGTTAACCAAATCAAAATGCCCTTACCCCTTGATTAGCAGTTCGGCATTCTTAATAACCAGTGCCTCAACCTCCATAGGTTTCTTCCCAGGGTGCAGTTCCTTAGACGTGGAGTTAGCCCACACCGTGAACACCACTGACTGGTCGTTGTCTTCTAGAGCGCGCGCGTCGAAACGCATCGTGATTGGTGGAGAGCCGTCCGCTTGCTTCTTGAAGGGATTCTCCAGCATGCATGTTACTGTAGTCTTATTTAGGCTTGTGCAGATAACGTGTTTGTCCTAGAATATTTACAAAAGCAAGATTTATATTTATTTGTTATCTGCTGTTTCATTGTTGTGTTTGGTTCAAATCTTCAACACAGTAACACACTACGCGTGATCATTGTGAAATTAGTTACCGTTTGTTGAGATAGATGGCGGGACCGGTCCTAAGGAAGGCGTAAGTTCGCGTGTGGCCGTGACTGTTATATTTTATGGGCTCGACCTTTTTACATAAACGAGATTTACTAGTAACTCTCTATTGGAAAAATATATTGCTGCCACGCAAATAAAAAAAGCAAGACGTATTGTTGCTGTTCCTTCTCTGCAGGTACTTAAAGACAATTTGAATTCATTCGAAGATGTATTGCCCTATTTTAATATAGTGTATTTTGGGTTCAGACACTTACGCTAATGTTAACTGCAATATAATGCAGACTAGGTGGATGGTTGACAAACAACTGTGCTTCATAAGCAGACTCCCCGTAGTTGTCCACTGCTATGGACAGCTGAATTTCTTCTTCCTGTCCCAGGGTTAGCGCGTAACTCGAGTTGTCATTTGCTGAAATGGCAGAACTCGAAAATTAACGCGTAATTTAAATAAAGGCCAGTTAGACACAGAAAATAACTGTTGCGTTTCTGAAAGTTGTGTTCTTTTTCGGATCATCTAAACTCTTATGAACCAATAAAAGAGAGATGGGTAATAGGCTACCCAATATTTGACTGAAAACATAAAATTAATTAAGAATACCAAGATTAATGTCATAAAATGAACCATATTGTAGTGATTACAGAAGCAGGCTATATTACAATACTAAATTCTACGATACTTACTCAGAGGCAGCCACAGAATAGCATCAACAACCAGGTCGCTGATACAAACAGCATCAGCTCCGCAGTCATTGAGGAAGTTGGCAGTGAACATAGAACTGGCAGTAGCGTTCAGTACGGGGTACTGGTCTACATCGGGAAGTATGCCGGTGGGAGAGTAACGAGGTTCTGCGTGCACGAGGAGGTAGTTTAACTGGAACTGTGGATAAAGAGGAGATTATTAAAGATTAAGATTTGAAATAGAGATAAAGAGTTAGGAGATGGACAAGAAACTGATAATGGTGTTTATTGTTTGCTGCACCTACAAAAAGTGGCAATTGACACGTTTTTATGTCATGTTTATGACACGTTTTTGAGTCGCCAGCACATCAAGCTACCCAAAACTGACAAATTCTGCCAATCAACCTTGAACCTAATGCTTTAGCGCTAAAGTCGAAAATCTATTAAAGAAATTTGACAGATTTTAGGTAGGTTGATGGTAGTTGTCTGTACAAAGTTACAGGGAACCATATCATCTATATTTATTTACCAGTTCTTTAGAAATTGGCAGTTAGTATTTTGAATCATTTATGAATAATTTCATAAGAGTGTCATTTTGTCATCAATCTCGCATTAATTAGTAGTGACTAAACATATAAGTTTACATACGCCAGTGAAGTGACCATTAATCTAGCAATCAATAGCTGGTCACACAATTTCACCAAGAGAATATAATATATTTAAAATTACCTTGATCGGGGTCTGTATATCCCTAGTATTATTTTTCAAATACACGATATGTTCTCTGCAATCCTCAACATCTCTTCCGAGCATAATAGTCTTATTGACGATATTGCTCTTATCAGAGTCGAAAAACACTCTAGAGTATTTCCTTCCACCGGGGAATGTTTCAGCTTCGATGACGTAGTTGAGTCTATGGATGGTGGACTGCGTGGTCTTGACTAAAGATTCGATGGTGCAGCACGCTTGGAAGTGGAAGCAAGTGTAGTTGGAGCTGGGGTCACGTTCGCAACCACGCTTTGTGGGATCGACATTGATGATGGTGTTCGAAGGTCGGATTGAGGTCTTGATGTCGATGATCGGTCGTGTTCGTATTAAGGCAACGCTGCTCTGAAAGGCGAGAAGAAGGATGTTCAGCATTATCAATAAGTAGATTGAAGGAAAGACACAGTATGTACAAAATACCGTGTCTTCTATTTCACAATCAACTATGTCCACGATAGGTAGAGATTATTTTTAAACAAATTTTCAAACTTTTGTAAAATAATTTATTCGGATTTCATGGTAGATCATATCAAACAACTAATCACTAGAACTCACATTTTCGTATGCGCCAACTAATAAATCAGGATATCCATTGGCATCCAAATCAACTCCTCCGGACAACGCATAGCCGAACGTCTTCATTAGAACCGGCAAAACTTCTGCAGTTATCACTTGATCTGGTTTAGAATTCAAACCCTTTTCTCTGTCTCCCATGTAAATGTATACAACCCCATTGCCTTCGTAAGGACTTCCTACGGCTATATCTTGGCATCCATCTTTGTTCAAGTCACCAGCATTGGCAATGGCAATGCCGAACTGGGATTCTTGTTTTCCTGTCAATTTGACGTTGTATTCTTGGTGAAGACTTGAGTTTCTGTTCAGATATAAGTAGACTGCACCGCCCACGTCTCGGGAAAAATAGAAGGGAGCACCAACTAATAAGTCTGGTAACCTAGAACACATACATTTTATATTATGAATTTGTTAAGGTTATGTAAAATCATCATTGATCTTTGATTAATTATTTATGAATACTTGTTATTTTAGTACCTTTTATAATATTATTAATACTAAATGTAAATCCTACGAAATTTTAAACTCCGTAAAATGTGTTATTGTAATAGCAGTATGTGAAATATGCAGAAATATTGTTACAGGTGGTCGACCACTATCTGATTTGTTTCTAATATCTTTTTCAACTATAGTTAGGGCACCAAATTGATCACGGATGTCATCTATGACCTCAGATTTGACTTTTCTCTAAAATTTGAAAGATTAACAACATCAAGAAAGAAACCAACATACCCATCTCCATTAACATCAGCACTGGCCACTTCATATCCGAAGTTGGAACCGAACTGCTCTCCTTTAAGTAGTAGGGTGAAGTTCAGTATGTTCAGGTCTGTTCTGCCCCAGTCTTCGGTGGCGAGTTTACTGAAGATGACCACTTGACCAGTACCGTGGGAACGTGGTGCCCCAGCCACGTATGAGGCTTTGTCACCTCCGAAGAAGTTACCGCTAGATACTGACATGCCTGGAATTACAAGAAAAATGATTTCTTATTGTATGAACTTTTGTTTGCATTTCTTGGAGGTCGATGATTGTGGCTTAATTGTTACAATCCGAAGGATGCCGGAAACGGGATTTTAGTGATTCTTGGGGAAAGCACAGTCAGGGTTTTCAGCTAAATGATTATGTTGATTGCGAAACTGTAATTTTGGCAAAATTTATGCAGAACACACACATTAATCAAATGTTATTATGTCTGTTAAAATGTCCTTATATGTAGTATCAATAGTGCCAAAAATATCTTCCACGAACCGAATATTTTTAGATATCACAATTATGGTTTAAGCGAACACACGTTATAAAACAACGATAATATAATAATAACTGTAGAACCTACCTAAATAACTGTACTTCTCGACAGGACTAGCGCCGTCCTGCACTGGCGCCATATAAACGACGTTGTCTCTCTCCAGAACATCATCCCTGGTGTCCTGGGCGAAGATGGTACCTCTCCAGGTGTAAGGACCTGGACTGCCCATCAGCAACGTGTCGTCATCTAGAAGAGAACTGCTTGTTCCTACTTGGCAGAATCCGTATTCTTCGTGTTCTCTGGAAGATTACCAAATATTTTCGTTATAAAGAAATACTAGCTTATAATCGAGCTTTGCCCGCGTGGAGGTCGGAAATGTACCCATGGAGAGTATTATCGGGATAAAATGTATCCTTTATACTGTGTACCAAATAATTTGTTCATTGTCCTTCGTTCTACTTCTCATTGATTGTTCTTCATCGACAGACAGTTACTTTCGCAGTTATAATATTATATGGATAAATATGCGATAAACAAAAAAAGTTTCTGTTGCATGTGATTTATGACAATACGAAATACTAGGCGACGGTCAGTGACAATAAATTACTGACTGTCTACAAAATATCTAGGCCGAGATAATTATTAAGGTACTGTCTAATTATAACCAATATATTATGCCCTGAAATTATAGGATATAAATTGCTTAGTGATGATAGTTACGCTATTGGGATTAATTGATAGCGATACTTAAAATTAAGATCTATGGATATACAGAGTTTATTTATCAGGCTTTTTCCCAACTAATTTGGGGTCAGTTTCCAGTCTGACCGGGTGCAGCTGAATTCCAGTATTTTAAATATAGAGACCGTCTATCTGAACTCCACAACCCGGTTTCTGAATAACATGATATCAATTGGTAAGACTGTTCAGGTCGGTCTTCTGACTATCCGTAACGACTGTCAAAGATCTAAGAATAAAACTCGCAACCAACGACGCAACGATGTGCTTTCCGAGGCACTATACACCATTCACGAGGCACATAATGGCTGGTCACCCATCTACGGACCGACCTCAACAAGCGTTGCTTGACCTTGTTGATGGACCCGTACTGCTTAGCCACGAGCCCTTATTGGATATGGACAAAATTGTAAAACCTTTACTACTTGAATACGAATGGTTTGGCTAGATTTATGTGTGCATTTTTTATCATGTGCGTTTTGTTTGTGCACAATAAACCTTTTTCTTGCTTGGTATGAGGAACAGGGTGTAAAACTCACTCAACCTCCGTTAAAGTGGCAGGATCTTCCGACCAGACGGGTCTCGTATCTGGTGGGTAACTGCCCGACGATTGATGTCGAGACGTTGTATATAGGTAATATGCTAGTGCGCGGTAAACTCTGCTTGCGCGATGTAGGATTTGCGTGACGTCAGTGGGATGCGTAGTACGCATGTGGCGGTATGCCGCCACATTAGCATAGGAAAAAAATTGAGGCCAGCAAATATCTGCCAGGTTCGCGAGATCAGTTCGAAAGAGGTACCTTGACCCTGGCACATGGGCAACTGAAGGAACACGGGTGGGTTTTAGTCAGTAAACGTCTGACACGCCCTTCCGCTCCGCCCAAAGCGGGAGACGTCATTTGATGATTTCCCATCCACAAAAAAGGCCAATAAATAAAGAGGTTCATACCTAACGACAGATCTTCCTCTGCAGGGCTCCATGACATCCACTAATTCTAATTCGTTATTCAGTGTATAACATAGACCTTGGCCGAATTGCAGCTCTCCCTGCTTTCGGATATATCTGAAAAAATATATATTAGTGAGTAACACAGATCATAAATCGTGCGGAAATTTTGGATCTAGGTCGCAAAAAGTATTTTTACAGTGTAATCGCTAAAATAAATGAGTCTACGTTGCATTTGTCGCACGTGTTATTTATAAATGCAAGTTTTTTGTGTCACATATTTAAGCGATCATCGTCAGCTACTACATTGGTTTCTATCATCTTGCTGTACAGGGTCAAATTAAATTAGCTGGCAATAGGTAACCCACATGTTGAGTATCGATTTAAGCTAAAGGAACAAAAAAAACTTATTTGTAATTGGCTGTCAGTCTCACATACAATTTTTTATTCTAGCTTATGTTTGTTTTAGATGTAAGTCATCCAAAGATGTTAAATAAATATTTCGATCGGGCTAGGTCATTTACCGTAATGGCGTTTTTACTAATTTCCAAAAACTTTAACATAACAATCGTTTAGTTCAACAAAAGTTTTGACGTCATCAAAAGTTTGTTTTTAGTTCATTCATTTTTGATATCGATACCCAATACGTAGGTACCTAAACTATTTCCAGCTCATTGAATTTGACCCTGTATATTTGAATATGTACCATTCAAGTATGATGTAAATAAAATAAGTCATACCTATTTACAATAAGGTTTTAAGCGTTGTGTTTCAAGAATTACGTGATTTCAATTCATATTCAATTCATTTATTTATTGTTTGTCACAGGTAAATAGTCAGATCTTACAATAGTGTTAATGAATCACTGTAACATACCCATGGGGTGTACAATATTTATATTAATAACTAGGTAGGTATATCAATGTTGTTGGTTATGTTACTGTTTTTGTCAACCTCATTTTACATTAATTCTTACACAATTATTAGGGACATACAATTTAGTTTAATAAGTCAAAAAAATAAAAATAGAATAATAAGTATACCATGTCAATTTTGCGTCAACCTCATCAGACATTATTAATAGACATAATTATTTTGGTCATGCGATTTACATTAGATAAGTACAAAAAAGTAAACAAAATAAAATAATGATTTCTTTTAAACACCATACGTTTTTCCTCGAAGGGTAAGGCATACATTCACACATCCACATTTCACCAGTTATGTTTCAACGGTCATTCAAATCACCAAAGTCATACAAACCTGTGTGCGCAGACGGCAGCCTTCTTCCCAGGACCCTGACTCCGCACAGACACTCCCAGCCATTGTCCCTCTTTGATCTCATCCGAGTAAGGGGCAGTCAGGTGATCAGAATCCAAATCTGCACATTAACAAATTATCAGTACGTGCCACTCAACCAAACGAAGTTGACTGTTAAGAAGCATCGATTTTTAAATCATAGCAAAATTAAATAAAAAATATTGTAATGATATCAATCACATATGTTATTTCATATGGATTATGTTTTACTGAGGTGTTTAGCACAAGTTCTCTTAATTTAAAAAGCTCAATTAGACACAAAAACAGAATTAGGGTATAATTGCTTAGTTTTTACGCAATTCTAGAACACCATGTTATAAAAACTCAACCCAAAGTAAATTAAAATTGAAACAAAACTGCAAAAGAATATATTTATTAGAGATGCGTCAAACAAAGGCAACTGCTTCGGAGGTGTTGGCTAGTTGCTTTTGTTTACAAAACAGAAGTTTCAGACTCAATCTCAGTAAGAAATAGAATCGGTGATAATCTCGGCAAATGCAAAGCATTGCAACCAGGCGTGTGTAATGCAAGAACAAAGTTCTCAAATAACAGCAAAGGAATCTTGCAAATGCATCAGAAAATGATACCCTCAGTATCACGTTGCACAAACATCGTGCACTTGATAGAACATAGCATTTCGTATAAACATGCATCCCCTACTTTATAACAAAACCTGATTTATAAGGTCGTCAAACTAAAGTGATAAAATGATAAAACTCTATATTATTTGATACTTTTTATATCGGTACAAACAAAACCACTTTCAAACGTGCTTTAATTAAAAATGATAATAAGCTCTACATACTTTATTTTTACGTGGAGAGACAGTGACTTATTGTGTTATTAGTCGAATCGATATTATCCATCGTTTAGTGGTTTTAATATGTTTTTATCGATATTAAAAGTGTCAGTATAAGTGATCAAAGTGTGTTTGCTAAGGTGACGATATACTCCTGCAACCTGTAATGAGTCAAAGTGATAACAACGTGAAGATACGGCTCAAACTTGTGGTCTCGGGTTAATGGTCGTTATCGAAGACTACGTATGTTAATTAATTAATTAATATGTAAGTTATTCGGCCCAGCGTTACTTTGTAGTCTCTTGTTAAACTTATTATTACTCAAAACCAGACATAGATTGGTTTTGACCATATTATTAAGTAATTAGAATTTTGTCAGTGCAATGTTTTCCGCACATTTACTCCGAATGTGTGATTCGTTAATTACTAATGTTTTAGATATTATAGCCAGTCACCTTTAGTTTCCTGTTACGAGTTAAGACGGTCATGTGTATGTTCACCTATTAAGATGTTCGTGAGATTAAACTGTAAATTAATATTTGAATGCCTATCATATTACGAAGCTATATATATCTTACAATTCTAACAAGCTCTAGGTCTAAGTTCGTCGTAGTCTACACTAAATACGTTTTCGTTTGAGTTTCTTCCACGTTCAGCATATTGAACTGAATTTACTCCAGATAACGATCGGTACTTAACATACGTATAAATATTAAATAAATAGGTTGTACTATCTAAAGTGCTGTGTAGCTCAAGCATGTGATTTTGGTGCTGTTGCAAGCAGTTAGTGCTTTATATTATCGTAAGGAGGATGCATTTCATGTCGATGGATTTTCCTTAGATTTGTTTCAGCTAAATGGGGCTTTATTGCAGTAGGGTTATATAAATATTCAGCAAGTATCGTTTGAACTGAACACTGACATGATTTAAATTGAGAAGTTTACGACTGTAGACTACTGATAGGTTTTCTATTACAGAAAATGCATCCTATATACGTAAAGACGTGAATGTGATGTTTTGCAAAATAAAATTCAAACCACTAAGTTAGTGATGTCATGCGTTGCAGTATCATAATGACGGTCCAGCTGGAACTTAGGCAAGAGTTGACAATTAGTAAATCAAAAAGTACATAACAGCGATTAGTCGATTAGTCGAAGAGCAAATGATTAAGAATAAAAGGAGGTTGAGACCACAGCTCACTTACTCGTGTCTATCTTGCCGTACTTCGCTGTTTGGGGCACCACCGACAAAAGACAACATTTTAGTTAAAACTTATATCGATATTTTAATCGATTACATTGATTCTTCGGCATCGATGGACGTTCCAGCGATTCCTTCGTTTGTATCTAGACTGTGAAAACACTCTAGGAACTACTTAGCAAGTGTTTTGCTAGCCCTAACTACTAAATCATCTAAATAAGTCTTCTATGCGTGTATTTGACAGGTTCATCTAAATTCTATTGTGGTTTTAAAAACAAAACACAGTGTGAGAACTATTACTATTGTTCTAACCAACTCACTTAAACTTAAAACTTAATTTAACACTTGAATTGTGAGTAAAGTAAACCTTTATCCTGCATTGTACGTACACGTAGTATGTACAACTATGTTGTTTGAAAATCGTCTGAAAAAGGAATAGGTATGATGGAGATCAGATGTCAGATGCAAATGAATCGATGTTCAGATATCTTGAAGGCTGATGAACGGTCCAATGCATAGGAACGAGTTCTCTAATATGTCTCTGCGAAGTTTCCCCACAACAAATGCTTTAGTTCACAGTTTACTCACTCCTTTTCCCATCAGTGATGATTTGTATGCAGTCTGTGGGAGCTGAGGTCACCCCACACTTCCACAGCGCACCCGACTTGGTCGTGTTCGGTTGTAGGTTCTGACCCAGAGGAGCGCCAACCAGCAACCTATGGCAAAGAAAATAAGAGTTACTTACGTGAATAAATTCACTTCAACAGTTTTTTTGCCTAACCCTTCGGAGATTACAGGCGTCATGTTATGTTATGCTAAATTGAATAAACTTGTGTTAATTTACATCCCATCAAAAACATAAATGTGAAATGAGAGCCAAGTTCAATATTATGATATAATTATGCCTAGGTTGTTGACTTCAACGACAAAAGAAGTGATTCAGTGGTCAGTCCTGAAATTTATTTATAACTACATAAAATATCATTTCTTCTTACAACTTAGGATAATATATTGTAGCCTAAGGTCTGACTTTGCTAGTTTTCATATACGAACTATATTATAACCTTCGCAAGTTCTAAACCTGTTACTTGTCGGTTCTTATTTTATTATTCCGAAAATTTGGCTTGCTGGTAGAAACTAGCCATCGAAATAATAATTCGTATATGAAAACTAGCCAAGTCAGACCTTAGGCTACAATATATTATCCTAAGTTATACGTAAGAAGAAATGATATTTTATGTAGTTATAAATAAATTCAGGGAGGGGTCAAAAGTGGCTCCAAATGGTTCGTGTAATATTACACACGGTGCTGCTCGCCAGTTCTGTTACTGGAACTTGGCTTGACACGCTGCCGCGCTTCTAGATACCTAATATTATAAATAAAGAGTACACATTTGATTTTGTGTATGTTTCTTTGTTACGCTGTTCTGCTTAAATAGCTGCACGGATTTGGATGAAATTAGCACATGGGTAGACTATAACTTGGATTTGGACATATTTACTTTTTATCCCGATTTAACAACGGGATCGAGACTTATACTGATGAAACTGTATGACATTAAGGTTTAGTCTAATACAGCTTCATATTTACTAAAAAAAAAAGTATCTTTACGTTCAATCACAAAATCGAGCACAGCGTACATCATGGATTGCTTGTCGTAGTCCCGAAGCGCATCGCAGCTTTCATCCATCTACAGTACTGAATAATTATTAACCTCATAATAATACAATTAATCAATCCGCAGGGCAGCATGTGGCGTGCTGTTGGGCAGTAGCGACCCCACGGACCCTATCTCCCGGGAGAATTCTTGTTCCTCATCTCTGGCTAGCCTTTATTGGCCGGCTGGAGTGAACACTGACGAGGTTCAGAGCTAAGTGCTCGTAGGGATATTGACCATCTTCCGGACTCTGGGATTGTTCTGAAAGCCGTGGAATACCTCTCCACTTCTCAAGCACCTCAGGAAGTGTTGCCCCTTGTCGCTGCGTCACTATGTGCCAGCGACGGTTTCCGAGGGTCCATTATTGAGTGTGCAAGTCACCCCCTGCTATTTAATCCGGGTTTATACAAAATATTGATGCGGCAGGGGCCATAGGCCTTCCATAGTTCTTGGTAACCAGTCCATTTTAACCATCCAAATACATAGTCCAACATCTTGGTTTCCGTATCCTGCAATAGTCTAATACCAACCGGAGGTTGTCCCTGGGTGCATTTACACGGTGCATACGGGGATAATCGTCGGTTAGTGCCTCACTTCATCTAAATTTTTTAAGGGGCCTCTGCGAGTTGGCTTCGGCTCCTCGTACGCCTTCCAAAAGACCGGGATCCTAGGGTCCCGAGATATATTAACAATTAATCATATCAATGATGTAGTAAACCTAGCGGAAACAAATAAGCTCATCATAACCTTTAATCTACAAAATTAGATAACATTAACTAAGTACTATGTTTAATTCATGAATTCTACTAATTGTACCTAAATCTAGATAATTATTACAAACAAGCAATAAAGAGCATTAAATAGGTCATCTTAGAAAATAACTGTTGGTATAATAACACATAATTTATGTTCCGATAACAGTGTAGGTAACTAAAGAAACAGATAATACAATAAAACGTAAAACTGATAAATAACTGCCTTCACTGCATCTCTATTTGGGAGGATGTAATAAAAACGATAATTCAGATGATGAGATGAGTGAACACCATCATTAAATTATCTTCCCATTCATGAATCAAAAGGAATGAAGTTGAATAAAACCGTCACTGTCCATTGAGTTGGTATAACGAGATATGATGGCGGTGCGCTAGTGAACCTTCATTACGTCATTATGTCCGTAATGACGGGACACACGGCGCGTACGCGACGACAAACGGTGTTCCTTCGTAATTATGCAGAGATCACAGATTACCGTGTTTACAAGATCCTCGATAAGGAAGTAACGGGCTAACGCAGTGTGACGTAATTAGTGTCCGTCACGGTTAGTACAAAATTTGAGTAACGTGTGAACATTTTATTTAACCATAGGTACACACTTATATAAACAGACAAGAAGAAAAGAACAGAAAAATTTGTACAGAGGTGATGATTATTTCTAAAGAAATCTCTTTCTGCACACCTGCGATAGGAGGGAAGATACAGAGATGTAGACAGCGCGTCAATTTAATTTAATTTCATGACTTTTTAGTACCGACGATTATGGTTTAAGACGAGCCGGGAGTAATTGAGCATGAACACTCAAATACCATATTCCGTGGCAAAACAATCGAGTTTAGTGTTTAAATAAATATTTATTGTACTAATGAACGTTCATTAATATTCACTAAAAACTGAGTAAGTACGTGACTACTATTTAATATGAATATGAAGGAAAGAAATTACATTTATTTAGCACAAACTAAAAATCGCAGTCTATACAGCAGGAAGAATTTAAAGACATGTGACATCTCTGGGCCCGCGTGGTAGATTACGGCCCACTACCTCTCACCGAGAGGAGGCGTGTGTCCCAGCAGTGGAAACAATATAGGCTGGAATATAATTATGATGATAAAGCAGGGAAGAGTAAAATCAAATAAGAAAACGTAAGGTGCGATGACAAAATAGCATGTGTGCCTGACGGCTGCGCCAAAAAGGCCTACTTCAGCAAGAATACCAGACAACTATTGCCTGACGCTGGTTTTCAACTGGACCTGAATATGGATTTTTAACCGACTTCAAAAAGGAGGAGGTTCTCAATTCGGATGTTTATATTTTTTTATTTTTTTTTATGTATATTCGGCCATAACTCCGTCATATGTAGACGGATTTACAAAATTCTTTTTTTTTTTTGAAAGGGGTTTATTCCGAAATGGTCCCAAATAAATTTCATATCGATCTGATGATGAATTCCAGAGATAGACACCGGAACTCTTTTAAAAATGATAGCAAATCAACCGCGATTTCTGCAATCGCATACATATGCATTGTTTGTTTGGAATTAGTGCGGGGTGGATACCACACTTAAAAATTTAAAAATAAAAACATTTTTACAAAAAAAAAACAACCGACTTCCTTAAAAACACTACAAAGTGAAAAATAACTTTAATTTCGGAAGTCGGTGGCAAAAAAATCATAAATACAGATCCTAAGACACCGACTTCCGAAATTAAAGTTATTTTTCACTTTGTAGTGTTTTTAAGGAAGTCGGTTGTTTTTTTTTTTTTGTAAAAAAGTTTTTATTATCATTATCATCATTTCAGGCGATAGATGTCCACTACTGAGCACAATCCTCCCCCAATTTGGGGGGTTTGTCATAATCGCCACGCTTGGCAGGCGGGTTGGCTATCGCAGGAAGGTGGTATAATACATAGAGAACGCTGCTGCCCATTCTCTAGTAAGTCCCTTAGTCGATTTTACGACACGCATGGGAAGAAATGGAAAGAGTATGGGCTTTGTCATGCGAAAATCGTACCTATCCAATAACCAGGTGAGATCTTGTTAACACGTATAACTGTTGACTAATTTGAATATTAGACTACCTCGTTGTTTAGTGGTCGCAAGCGCTACTCTGAGCACGTGATCCTGGGTTCCATTCCCTGGTCGGGTAGACTGTTATTGGTTTCTCAGTAGGTAGCAGCCTGGAGACTGAATTGGTACCCGGCTGATGACAATAAGCTAGCCCCTTATTACATGGGACTTATAAGTATCTGGCGAAATCTGGGTGCTCTGTCTACACCTCTGCCCATCCGTTCGGGGAAACAAAGCGTAATGTTATATAAACTACATATTAAACCTCCTAACAACAATATTGCAGTAATCAATATAAAATTAAAATGCATATACAGACAGAAACCGGCTCTAGAACGCATAAAATAAAGTTGTAAATAAACATGAGATGCACAAGACTGAATTAGCGTAAATAATTATAGGTTCGATCCTTCCCTCCCGAAGCCAGTCATGGCTTAATTAGAGCCGGTACATTTGCATGGTAATGCTTGTGGAACATTCATTGTTTTCCCGATAAGGTTAGTTAACATTGCAACGGCTCCGCACTCTAATGCATCTAGTCACCAGTACATATTCGATTTCTTCACTCGGTCTAAAGTGGCTATAAATTATTCGAATACACATAGCTTAATATTGTTTAGAAGTTTATATCTTTATTGGTTTGTGTTTCATGCGTTAATGTAGCCCACGAAATATCAATTTTGTAACGTTTTTTGCAATTTGCAGGTAAGTGTCAGACTGCATATTGATTAAAAACTTTTTAACAAAAAACTTTTTTGCAAAAAAAAAACAACCGACTTCCTTAAAATCACTACAAAGTGAAAAATAACTTTAATTTCGGAAGTCGGTGTCTTAGGATCTGTATTTATGGTTTTTTTGCCACCGACTTCCGAAATTAAAGTTATTTTTCACTTTGTAGTGATTTTAAGGAAGTCGGTTGTTTTTTTTTTGCAAAAAAGTTTTTATTTTTAAATTTTTAGCTGTGGTATTCACCCTGCACTAATTCCAAACAAACAATGCATATTGCGATAGCAGAAATCGCGGCTGATTTGCTGTCATTTTTTAAAGAGTTCCGGTGTCTGTCTCCCGAACTCATCATCAGATCTATATGAAATTTATATGGGACCATTTCGGAATAAACCCCTTTCGAACAAAAAAATAATTTTGGAAATCCGTCTATATATCGTCACCCTCCCCGCTAACTGTCGTATCTCACAAACTGACGTATCTACACGGACATTACCTACGTGTTCATAACTTTGTTTCGAAAAGGTGTCTCTAGTCCTCGTGTCTCTATTGTTTACCGTTTAGAAGATAATCAAGTTTTTTTTTAGCGTATGTGCAAAAGGAGGGAAAAAATATTCTCACTATCTGTCGTATGTACTACAGTTAGTAAGATTTTATTTTTTTCGTCCCGATGCAGAATTTTTTTCAATAATGATTACTATTTTTTTTTGCATTTACGTCGTTTAGAGATCAAAGCTTTTTTTACGAATAAGAAGCTTATTGCCATATCATTAAGTCACACTGCGGTATGCACGGGGGTGGGGTGCGGGCGGTTGGACTCTGAATGAGCAGGGAATCAAATCTGTCTGTCGACCAATTCTTCGTAGAGTGACAGGTCGCTCGCACAATAATGATCGAACAGCACATTGAGAGATTCCCGAAGGTTGAATCTCATTACTGCAGGGACCATTCTTCTAGAGAATACTTACATCGTGAACTGACGCTACCCAAGATGTACCTACCACATGTTTGAAGAAAAGATTAAAAATTGTTCCGTGAAGCCCAGCTTATCTTCATTTCTGTATGAAGAAAAGCTGGGCTTCACGGAACAATTTTTAAGGGTTTTTAAATCCAAGAAATTGTCTTTCCATCGCCCATAAAAAGATCAGTGTAGTTTGTGCATGACGTATTTAAAAGGTTCTGAAGAAGAGAAATTAAAGATTTGCGAAAAGTATAGGAAGCACCAACAGGAGAAGACTTTGTTTAGATCAGAAAGAAATAAATGTAAACTAGCATCACAGCAAAACCCAACCCCAATACAATTACTACATTTGACCTCCAATAAGCCATAAGCTTGCCTATTAGCAATGAAAATGCTGTTTTTTATAAACGTCGTCTTTCGGCGTACAATTTCACAATATATGATACTAGCTTCTGCCTGCGACTTCGTCCGCGTCAAATTTTCGCTCCCTTTCCCGTCGCATCGAATTGCCTGCCAGTTTTCGTCCATTTTTCGTTTGCTGCTCCGCTCCTTTTGACCGTAGCGTGATATTATATAGCGTTCCTCAATAAATGGGCTACACAAAATAATTTTTCAATTCCGGCCAGTAGTTCCGCTGATTCTTGTCATTCCCCTTTTCGTACAAACTTTCATCCCCTATTACCTATAAGTAGTTATTTTACCCGCTTAAGGGTAAAAATTTAACAAACTTTAAATATAATTCATAAATATATATTATGTAATAAAAGCCAAATAAAAAAGTTTCATCATTCTAGCTTTAAAAACGACTATACTTCCCTACAACCTTTCATCCTCCCTTTTCCGCAATAAAAAGTAGCCTATGTCCTTTCTCAGGCTCTAAACTATGTACCTAATTTCATTTAAATCGGTTCAGTAGTTTTAGCAGGAAAGCGAGTCAGACAGACAGAGTAACTTTGCATTTATAATATTAGTGTGGATTAATAGAGCTTTATTTATATTTTCATATACCAAACAATCACGTCGTAACAGACACAAGTTGAAAAACAAAGTTCTCACAGAGTGACGTATCTGCTTCAAATGAATATAAATAAATAAATAGATATCTTAGGGCTTTAGGGCTACTACTAACTTAAAGAGTAAGCCAAGAGCAATAAAAAAAAGGAATTAATTCATAAATAAAGCCACAGCCAACGTAACTACAGTAACATGATTGTAGCGTCCGACCGAAAAACTGTTGCCCTGAAAAATTACGAATTGCTAGATACGACAGTTAGCGCGGAGGGTGACGATATGACGGAGATATGGCCGAACATACATAAAAATAAAATAAAAAAACATATAAACATCCGAATTGAGAACCTCCTCGTTTTTGAAGTCGGTTAAAAAAAAGAATAAATATAAATTTTTTGCTTTTCAGTTTTTTCGGCGGTTTAATTTTTTTGTTAAAAAGTATTTTTTTTAATAATTTTTTGTGGCTTTAATGTACTAGTAATATTTGGCAAGGTATATCCTATCCAATAAAACAAGAATTATCAAATCGGATTACCATGTATAAAGTTATGCGTGGTCATACATAAAAAAAAATACACGCATCGAATTGAGAACCTCCTGCGTTTTTTTTTCATCGGTTAAAAATATGATACACTTTAGTCCAAATACATATGTGGCGTGAGAGCCATATGGTCTCCTGTTTGCAATATTTTACATGACAGTGTTTTAGTGGGATATGGCTTTACAGAATCACTATATTAATATCATCAATTCTATCTTCCAACTTCAATTAATCCCAACATACAGCCAGAAATTGACCTGCAAATTACAAAAAAAAAAAAACGTAAGAAACCGCGTGCTATGCTGTTGCTTCCCCTTTAATCATTAGATGTCATTGTGCTTTTAAGATGAGCAGTTACAAAATGATAAATAAATTAATAATGCAGGCTAAAAGGCAGCCGATCCATCGATCATCTCGCAACGAATCGATTCGGAGCGCGCGCCGTGTTCGATCACTCGATAGCAAATAACCGATTCGTATTCAATTTAACATTAGTCACGGGCAGCGGCCTCTGTGATTAGATTATACATACGAGTACGTAGGTTCTTCTACTACATGCCCTTATGCATTTAAATGAACATAAATCATTACTAACCCCGTCGCGTGTCTTCTCTTACTTGACCGTATTAACAAGCAAGTTTCGTGGCTATTAAGGGAATGTAACTTTAATGACTGATTTGATTCCTCTAAAAACTATAAGTTAAATAATTAATAAACATTTAATTCTGAATCAGTATCTAGTTTTTAGGTTTGCTGTTTTGACGGGAATAGTAGGTAATTCTTACTCTCAGCTTTCCGAATATTAATACAGTCTATACATTATTCCACCCACGCATTGAAGGGTCGACGTACTCAAAAGCAAGGAATAAAGGAAAGCTCTAAACAATTAACAGCTCATTGTTTTGCTTGATGTTGCGACATTTCCTTATCTAAATATTTCGTTAGGAGCGAGAAAGCTCCGCGTTCTAAATTTGAGTTGAACAAATAGAACTGCAGCGCCCTGCGCCGAACAGTGCGCCTCCGACGGGCACTCCGCTAAAAGATCCCAGAATACTTCCGCGTGGGTATCAAATAGAAGATGATTAGTTTTTGTTATTGCAAAAGGCGATCGGTCAGACCCTCATGATCAATTTACAGCACAAAGGGCTCATTTATGGTGATACGGTGTTCCGCGCCCACATCGTGGCGATCGATCGTGCCCTCATTGGGGTTACCCGCAGAGTGCGCCTACGCTGTGTTTATTACTCCGTACAATAGTTAAACTAAATATATTGTAAGACAATATGTTTGTGAACTTAACCCGCGGTTTCCATTAACCGTTAAAATGTAAACAACGTCAACGTCTATCGAAGACCGCTCCTAGTTAGTGTCTCGTGTTTCGTATCCTTGGGCCGCGCCCAGCACTGTGAAGGGCGATAAATTCCCATCAACAACGTATCTATCCTTGACATCGACCGATAGTGCCACCATATTGCACAACCATTTAGATAGCCATTACAATAAAAATGCATTCCGTGGGTGGCCATCAATCTTTCTTTGAGAGCTTTACGGTTTCTTGACTTGTAAAGAATGTTTTAATGTCAAGTTGATGATATTTGGGGGACCAGATACTAAAATTAACTACGACGACGAATTTGTAGGTGTGTCCGCGTCACGAAATAGTTTAATAGACTATGTGGTTGTAAAGAAAATGAACGAACTATTTGATAATGATAAATCTAAGCAATCAAAATTAGATTCGGAAAACAACCACTCACATCTAATTAACATATAATGAAACATGCTGGTCAATTGACCGCATGTCCAAATCAAATCTTAACAGTTGACTGGCAATGACTTCGTGAGTCCAGGAACTCGATAAAACTTTGATCTATAGTGAGTAGTATTCGATTAAGTCAATTGTGGAGATCAAAGAGCGGCGGTCGGGCTTCAGATGTTGTGATATCACTGAATGGGACTTCATAGCGCTGAATGCCTACACGCACATTACGTGCGTATGTGTTGCCCTACGTGATCACATGCGAAAACGGTATTATGTGCACTTTGTAGCATCTATTGAGATGACACAAAGTGCACATTGTCGAATCATAAACACGTTATAGGCAGATAGTAATTTTGTTACCGCAAACTGTCTTTCGGTAAACGAATCCATTTTATAGGTGGGTACGGCAATGAGAAATTTTTGAAAAAGTACGGTAATAATAAGAATTAATTATGATTATATAATGAACTCTATTTTACCCCAACATAAATGATTAGAAATTGATATTCTTGTGGTTTAAACGAATCATTAAAAGTGTCATCGTTATGTGGTTCATGCGGTATGAAACAGGATATATCTTCACATTAAAAAATACATGCCTTCGACCAGACGAACATGGAGGTAAAAAATATTATGTGGAACCGGAATAAATTGCCTTTTCATTTATTTAAGTGAGCAACTGAATATTATCTTCTCAGTGAATGACAAAAATTCAGGCACATAGTTTATTTAAAATTGCTCAAGCATTCTTTCTTCGTTGAAGTTTAATCAACATATCTCGGTAATACCTTAAAAGATACTGAGGAATTACATGAAAATACCTATAATTCTAGAATTTTTAAATTGAAGCGAAAAAGGATAAAATAAATGAGAGAATGCAAACTTGTTTTTTATGCAAAATTATTTTGTAGCAAGGTATTCAACTGCGTGCAACATGTAAATGTCTGAATATTTTCGGTTCTTTTAATTTTTTGTTGGACTTGTGCGTGTAGCACGAGACACGCGTGGTGACAAGCAGGGCTCGGAGTGGCCGCCGCCGGTGGTCCACCGCAAACACAGCCCGCCTCCATTGTCCAAACTTTATTGTCATAAGTGCCTACATGAGGTCGCTCCTCTATCTCTTGAAAGATCGACCCTTCACGACAAACGCTTATTTAATGGGTATTAAATGCTGTGAAAGAACAGAAAGGTGCCATTTTAGTTTTTGTTGTAAACCATTCATAAATTTTCTTTGTAATTCCGAACTTTCGAAGTTCACACTTAAATATGCCTGTAAATATTATTTACTGTTTGAAATATATTGCCTTAAAAAAAACAAGCACATTTGAAGTACTAAAGTAACCGGCTTTGGTTCGGAATTGTTCGCAAAAGGAGTGAGCACGCGCCGCGCCGTGTGTGGCACAAATTGTATGGAAATAAGCAGACAAGTGCTATGAGATTTGTTCACTGACCAGTAGACAAACAAATTGTTACAAAGCCATTATCATCCCCTGTATTTACTTTGATGTCGGATTGAGACTCCCTAAGGGGACGGCCCACGGGGGTGATTATGTTTAAATACCAAATGTTCATTAGAATTCTTAACACTCTTTATAAGTAGAGTCCTAGAGTAAAGACTGTGAGGTAATCGTAACGTAGAACGCCCACCAACTAGATGGATCGACAAACTTAAAAACCTAGTGGGAGAGACTGGACGCCGAAAACCGGGTGTTGTGGTGCAATTTGTCGATGTCATGTCCAATAGTGGACTGCTACAGGATGATTTAATTTTTACTCTTCATCTGCCAACCATTTTCCCAACCGGCGGTTGGGGTCGGCTTCCCGTGTAACCGAATGCATACATGGAGCGGCTGCCTGTTTGACCTCCACAACCCAGTTACTGGGAAACACGATACCCCTTGTATGCCTGATTCTCAGATTTTCAGGCTTCTGATGACGCATAACGAATATCAAAGATCTACGAATGACAACCGGGACCAACAACTTTCCGAGGCACGGAATAAAGGTCCCCCACAGACCAAGCGCGGCAACCATAGCTTAACTTGATCGACAGAACCACGCAGAGTTAGAATTAGTTACCGAATTTTAATTAGTTAGAATATTTACATTTTATATAGGCTAAAAGACAAAATAATATTAAAAATATGTATAAGTATATAAAACAGAGTTAAAAGAACCACAACAGTTGATAGAAACTAAATAGGTACATAGACACTAAAACAGGACCCCCACGCAAACAAAAGAATCCAGACTTTCTGCCTTCAACCGTAACTAAATCCAAGAGACAATCTTCATTACCAGTATCATCAACAAAACCTTCTTTATTACCCTTTCTTCGCTCATCAATTCATCATCATAACAGACAAAGGAATTTCATGACTATAGAAACAGTCGTTTTTATTGGCTGTCTGTAATGTTGTTCGGGAGCTTTCGCGATTGTTCGGACGGTACTGCGATGTGCCGTGAAACCTCTTAATTAACGAGGACGTATTTACTTGACTATGTAAAGACTTCAGCTGGATATTTTATGGCGTGGTGAATGTTGGACGGTATTGTTGCTTCCCTTAACGATGTGATGATTAAGAAAGTTGACATTAAAATCAAACTATTCGGAAAATAAGCATGAGGCTGTTGTTATCTGCCAGGGTCGCGATATTTCTTCGAAAAAGATACCGTGGCCCTGGCATATGGGTAACTGAAGGAACACGGGTGGTCGGACACACCCTTAGGCTTCACCCAGAACAGGAGATGTGATTTGATGATTTCCCACCCACAAAAAAAGGATGATGTTATCAGAAGGCCAATTCTGGTAATTAATAACGTTAATAATCTAGTCGCAGATTCATCTCGGTGACAGTCGAATGTCAAAAACTTGTCAAAAATGTCCGGAAAGTCGAGGTAGTTTGGACAGATTAAAACTGAGATCAGACTGTGAACATTCTTAAAATTACGAGAATGGCTCTTCTGAAATTATTACACATTTCTCCAGTACTAAACCCCACAAACACCACAAGATCAACATTAAGTCCAACTGATTTATCGATGATTTTTGAAGATACATTGGCAGAATGTTCACCATCGTTTCTGCCTGCCATAATACAAAAATTGAATAGATTACATAACTCAATAGAGCTACATAATACATACTACACAATATAACAACCATCATCAAACACTCCTCATAAATATTCTCCAATACGCACTGCAGAACGTAGATTTTGAAAATAGTACGTTAGTTTGATATTATAGTACTTATGCAGTACCTACTTAAACAAAATCAAACCTTTTAACATAATGCCTTAGGCCTCAATTTGTTTGATCGTGCCCGAAGTGACACCTCGCGGCGCAGAATCCATTATGCATCATCTTCGTTGACATTTTGAATTTATTACCGTTGTCTTAGTGACGGAGGAGGTCTACCTGAGTACTGAGCAACTATGACGAAACACAAGAAAGTATGAAAGTGCTTAGATTGCAATGTCACGACGCCGTCGGTACTTACTGTACGTGTACGTGTTCGATACCTACGCACTAAGTTACTTGTTTGTCTTTGTCACTAACTTTGATCGTACTTTACGTAGCTTTGAACACTTTTCACACGGTAATAAAATTTAATTTTTAAGCAAGAGTTATTTTAACAACGCGCCTTCTATAGATACAGACGATATACCTACCGTGCAAGTTTTTAATAAATTAATAAAACCTATTTACTCTTCAACTACGCCAATTAAAAAATAATTTCTATTCAATAAAATCAATTAACCAGAGGATGTGAGAGGATATAAAAATAACATACATATTTCTAGTGCAGAAGTGGCGGTCTGGTCGCCTGGTCGCGTCAGTATCGGGTGGCGAGATCGCTCATTAGCGGTGGTCGCCGATACCCGTCGCGGTTCGTGACTGAGCCATGTTCTTCGTTACTGACTGCTCTAAGTGTCACAGCCATGTTTTATAATCGTTCATATATCATGCACGCCTCAATAGGAGGCCTTCGACCCGCTTTCTCGCAGTTGAAGTTATTAATTTTCTAAATAAAATGGATGTATGGTTTTTGTTTATCGAAAGTACCTACCAAACTACCAAAGATTTCTGTATTTCTTCGATGTACATTTTTCATTAGCATAATTATTATCAATCCATAAACTTCGTATTTTGAACTATCTCCTCTCGCAAGTTAAACCTGCGTTCACAATAACAGAAGCCATCAATTATCGATTTCAACATAACAACAAAGACATAACATAAAATTTATTAACACATATAGTTAATGAAGACATCAGAAGCATGCTCACGCGCCTGTACTAGTAAGTCACCATATCTGAACATCTACACCGGTCACTGCCACAGAGTAATGAATAACTAACAATATTTAGTATAAGTATGTAGGTAATCTGTGGTAACGGTGTCGACCAACGATTTATAACCCCTGTCCCACAATTTTACTGCAAGCGTGTACAACCAGCTTTATTTCTTATCTGTTCTTTTGCTTTAAATTTTAACTGCACCTTGTATGTCGCATTCTTTATGTTTATTGGTTGGTACAATTGTACAGCATTTTCTGTATGGAACCTTTTTATTGTATGTAAAGCAAAAGCCACTCTATCTTCATAAATGGAGTGGCATAGGTACTTCACAGGTGGAGTAATCGAGAGAAGAGATTCATATGCCTTCTCCTGACTATTGTAGAACATGTTTTTTGCCTGTTTATAGGGCGGCTCGGTATCTTTTGCATAACAATAGTAATATCATCTATTATTTTGTACGTATTATAAACATATTTAGTTTACCATCCCTTTATAAGTCAAACAAGTGAAATTGATGAGATAAACCTTCACAAGTAATAGCAGTAATCAATTGTCCTAAAAGAAGTAATTAAAAGAATCAGTGCAACTTAAGCTACAACATCATTCTAAGTTATTCAGGCGTTTAACATAACACAGCGCACTTAATGTGGCTTACTAATGGTGAACATAACCATTTGCCTTTCACTAAGCAGAGATAAATAATAACAAAGTTGTTCAAAGGGAATTGAATCTGTTCCCAGTACTAGGGAAACAAAACAAAATAAACATGGTTAGCGCGCCATACACCTGAAGTTATGCGCACTTTGCGAACTCTGTGGAAGTCGTAAAACCTTCTTTTGTTTTTCTATTACAGTCGTTGACATGTGTGGCTGAAAATGATGTCTGTATCAGTTTTGTTTTTAGTGATTCTGGGAAGCATTGAAGGGAGTTTCTTAAAATTGTATTAAATTTCGAAAACATTATCTAGGAAATGGCATTTTCATTCCGATGTTTTAACTGAAGCTTAAAAGCAGTGAATTTTCTCATTTTTTTTTTTAAGCTTGCAGTTTTTTTCTTTTTAGGTTTTTGGTAGTGATAATCATCAACATTTACTTATTGGAAAATCTCTTAACTAAACAATTAGTTTTGGAATGTAAGTTAATTTATTTCCAGGTGCAAGCAACACGCCCTCCAAATATAATATCTGTCACCAAGGAAATTAATTTGGCGATCTATTCTTAGATCATACCATGAGTCACGTTACTGGTTCCAGTAATTATATACTTAAAAATATTAGGAGGGTAGTAATGGTAAATACTTATAATTGAAGTGGAAGCTCCATATAGTAACCCGCGAAATTCAAATTTTCTTTCTTACGTATGTAGCAAATTTGCACGTCATTGCAAGAGTATATGTTGACTATTTCATGAAAAAGTCATTAAATCGAATTAAATCAAGTAAGAGGGTTTTATTTTGTATCTTGAATGATTATAATTATCTTAATTCATATTTCTTACGATCGCAAATCCTACTTCAATCAACATAAAAACTTGTACTGACTTGCAAATTACAAAAAACGTAAGAAAATTTCAATTTTGCGGTCTACCCCGAAGCTTTCACCTTAAGTTCGTTAAACAATATTTAATGATCGTTGAGAATTGTAAAGCGCTACTGGCGAGGCGGTCGGTGACCACGTCTTCTATACGTATGTATATACAATTTAGCATTTACTTGGACTTTCGCACGCAACCGTCTGCTTACTGGTTTTGTTGTTTGTATAACGTTTAGCTCTATTAAAATAAATTGATGGTAAACTGAAGAAAAAATAAAGACACACACATCTGAGAAGCAGTCCTCGTAACTTTAAGAAGGTTCTCAGTCTCTATATGTCAAAACTACCTCGAGTTTTAATACATTTTGACAAGTTTTCGACGTTTGATTGTCGCCGAGGTGAAACTGCAACTAGATTTTGAATGTTTTTAAGTACGAGAATTGTCCTTCAGCTTTTCTAACAAAATATAAACATGCAATCAACGGTTAGTGAAACGAAGAGGCCGGACAAAACAAAGACATAAAGTTTAAGATTTCTAAATGCAAACGTCGAAGAGATAGTTTCATACAAATTCAAATAGGTGCGAACATAAAGTTTACTAGAGAATGCATAAACAGTTGCACTTCACGAGTTGCCAGTATTATTAATCTTTGGTTCCCTTGACACCTAGAGCTGGGGTGCTCGAAGAAACAAACAATACTGGATTATCCGCGGAACTGCTTCACGACAGAATTATGTAAAACTATAAATCATGATAGGGTACAAAGCTGCACGCAGAGGCAGCATCGCGCTGATTATCACGAACCTGTTTATCAAGGAGTGGTAAGGAAATGGAGTGCACACTCGATTTTTTAAGGAATCGGAAAGAACCGTTACCATTTTTGTATCCAAAGTTTTCATTTGTGTGTCCATGTGAACGCTGTGCGAAAATAACAGATTTCAACAACCGGGAAATTTACTGATACAGGGTTACAGGTACATCGTAACCATGAATTCAGCACATGTGACAGAGGCCAAAAAACGTGAATTTTTCGTCGATCGACAAAAAGTAACAGAATTTTTCGTCGATCGACAAAAAATAACAGAAAAGTTTTACACGGTAAAAAGTATGGAACACCATTAAAAAAAGAAACTAACAAAAATTTCAACGTATGGTGGTTCACAGTCAGGAACTGAATCCATGGTAACAAAAAGCACATCAATGCCCCTGCCACCCCATAACTGGCCATTACAAACAAATGGCGATGTTGGTAACAAAAAGTTTAACGTTGATAAGTATACCTACATAGCGGAACAGGACTTGAAAGTTTTCCGAACTACGCGCCGAGCTTGTCTACTGCGCTTTGGAGGGTGGCAGTCTTGACTGCGCCCAGTGAAGTAAATAGTTTTATCGTCTGCGAATAGTGGCAACTGTGCCTTAAACTTTTAAGGATATGGCTTGAGAATATTGTGAAGCTAGTATAGAGAACTGAGGGACTGCTGCATCTGCCAGGGTCGCGGATTCGTTTGAAACAGTTACCGTGGCCCTGGCACACTGGCAACTGAGGGAACACGGGTGGTTTTTAGTCAGTGTAAATCTGACTCGCCCTCATGTGTCATTTGATGATTTCCCCTAGGAAATAGGATAGTGCCCCTTGCCTGGCCTAGTGTTCATTATTGTTTCGAAGGGTCGAAACAATAATGAACGGTGCGGTCCGCCAAAAAGTCTCGTAAGATGATATGAACATTTTGTTCAAGAGCCGTTCGTTCGCACCTTCGTCCTTCCCACTTCGTCGTACATCATCCCTCCATTTACTAACTACTCCATGTATTTCACAGACGGAGGGTAAGTAATAGCCGATGGTGTGCATTAGTTACAGGAGCGTGGGCGGCCAGCGCTCCAGCTCAGTAAATAAGCTGGACTAATCGAACTGGAATTACTGTGCTTTGTATTATATTTTGTTTGCTTACTTTAAAAGAGTTGTTTCGGCCTTTGGACGTAAGATTCTGGGGGCGATTGCGTAACACACTCCTAGTAATTAGTTTTTGAAAAAGTATCCACCCACCCATAAGTTTGTTTCTAGTGTTTGTAATGACAGTACCTTATGACGACCAATTCGTCGTTAGGTTAGGTTAGTTCGTTTGTCGGTTTTTCTAGGTGTATGTTCCGAATTGGTACAAAAACTGCAAAACTAATTGAAATGAAATTTGGTACACGTAACTTATAACCTGTACTGTTAAACGATACAGGTATTGTGAAACTCGGTAGTACATACCTGTGAGATTTATTCCGACATTTCTGCGAGCGAAGCTGTGGACAAAAACTAGTAATATCAAAGTATTTATTTTAAACTCCTATTTATTACTCGCGCCATTTTCCTGCTCAATATTTTCCATACATATTGTAGCTAGCTAGCCCTAGCTCCTCGGACAAACGGCTCTTGTTTGTAACTTTACAAGTATATTCTGTGCAAAATACAAGACTTACCAACAAAGTTGTTGAAAGCTAACTTAATTTATCTTATTACACGATGAAATACTAAATAAAATGCAGTTTATTTTATAATCCTCCAATGTTTTATTCCCTCGTAAAATATTTTATAAGCTACAACGACCAACATGCGCCAGAGTCGATTGTTTTGCTCACGAGTGGTGTACACAGAACTGGTCGCCATTGTAAATACACAGTACCCACTAACATTACACCTACACAGATATATAGTGAACAGAAGACCCGGAACACACACACATTAAATCAGTTGTACGGAGCCTGGACATTCTATTTGTTTCCAACGACCAACATTAAAACAAATTAATGTGTAGTAAAATAACATTAAGAAGACTCTGTGGGCAGAGCCGCGGTTCACAACTGTGTGGGATATCGTAAAATAGAACACCGCTCATATTAAACTACATGTTAGAACTGTTAGAAGCTATTTAATATCAACAGCACAGTCGTATTTGTAGAAAACGAGGTAATTTCTCTTTAAGACTTTAAATTATTGTACATTATAGAAATAAACGGAGCAGCAGTGTGTTTATTTCCTATCTTTCAGTAAGTAGCATACTGTTTTTAGGTTATAAAATAATGAAATTGTCAGCTGAATGCTATCTTCTGAGATACAGGCCTCGCCTAGTTCAGAAGATAGAGTTTCTATAAGCAAACCTCTTTTTACCACCACAAATGCTGCTGGATTATTGTTGTATATGACATTAGTATAGTACGTTTAATATGTAACCGTTGTTGCTATGCTGTTGAGAAATAAACTCTTTTTACACGCTTTATATTAGCTTCACTTGTATGTTTGTATATTTGTATGTTTGTATATTTGTATGTTTGTATATTTGTATGTTTGTTTGTAACCGACTCCTTATAGTGCGATTTTGACCCACTTTAAACGACCAGAATTCATTCAAACTTTGCACACCTGTCAAGGACTGATGACAATGCAATAATTTCATAAATGTGTGCCATTATCCTTGCCAGGGTTACCAGGACAGCAAAAAAACTGTCACAAACTACGCTGACATACGTCTCAAAATTCGAAATACCCTAAAAAATAGAAAATAAATAATAGTTTAAAAAAACTAAAAAACACGCTTCCATGGAAAACCAAACTAAAAAGTACAAAATAATGGAAAAAAAGCCTGGTATCAATAAAAAAATACCTTAAAAGCACCCCACGCTTTTTTTCCATTATTTTGTACTTTTTAGTTTGGTTTTCCATGGAAGCGTGTTTTTTAGTTTTTTTTAACTATTATTAATTGAAGTGAAACTTCTAATGCGACTTCCAACAAGGTAGCGTTTAACGTTTAACGCTACCATGGCTACTATGAAGGCACAATTGTCAAAGTGTTCGTGCACACGCCAATGATTCGACGGATAGAGTTTTTGAAAAATCGAATTGTTTAATGTTAGCAGAAACGTTTACCCCTTCCTATTTTCATTTCCACATTACGAAGTTTCACTTCCTCCGCCGCGCGGAGGGACTCCAAGCACTATATTTTTTTTTGTTCTTTTCTTTTTATCTAACTCTGATCTGAGTTTAAAGGTGTTCTAATTTGGCAGTTAGACATGACTACAAATTGTCTGCAGCCTTTTTTGACCTCCAAATTTATTGATCATATTGACGCCCTGTACTACTCTTATCTTTTCGTAGAGTTTAATACGTAAAAAATATTCTAACGCCATAAATACGGCTAAGATTTGATACAGAAAACTTGATACGGGTAATTTGCGGTTACCATTTCTAACATAAAGCGAATCTAAACATAGAAATAGCCCAGCAGTTACCACAATAGATGCAATCAGGGCTAGAGTACGCGCAATTCTCTCCGCAAACCGTTTTGTGAGTATTAGCCGTCAGACGGTGGATCTTTGCGTTTGCTAAACGCTATCGATTAGCACTAGCCACTAACACAAGGAACATTTAACGTTATGAAATGTACCGGTACTCTGTGGGCAGTGGGAGTCGGTCGCGGTATTCCCGGGACAATATTTACCCAGGCCGAGGCTTTCTCACGACCGCGGGCGGCGCGGGACACAGCGATCAGTAAGAGTCAATAGTCCAAAATATTGTTTATGTAACAATTTCGAGTGTGTGATAATGAGTGGTAGACGTTATGTATCGGTTTTGAGTTTATTTTCTTTTGAGGTTGGAAGCCAGAAATGTTATGTCAATAATACGAGATAGCTTTGATAAGAGTCAAAACGTTTCAAGTTGCTGCAATTCCTCATCTTTGCTTAAAATCGATTTTTCTACTTTTGTATCCCTTTCATATTTAATGTAGTAATCATGAAAAAAGATAAAGTTCCATATGAAAACTAAAGATCAGTTGACCGGTACTCGATTCTATAAAGCTGAATATAGTCGCGATATATACAATCATCCTTACTATACTATTCATTAAAATGTCTATACCCCTGGCAATAACAATAAAACATATATAAACTTGTCTCCAGTTTAATCTAAATTCGCAATACAACTAATTTTACTTCGTGTACAACTCGAATGCGGTGACGAAAATACCTCCCTGTTCTAACGTCATCCCTCCGAGATATAAATAGAGAGGTGCGCGAGAGCACTCGCGATTCAGGCCGGCGCATACGCATACGACTTGCATATACCACGTGCAACGTGCAAGAAACCAAACCATCTGCTTACTTAACAGATTTATATTTATGTTTATTTGAAACGAGTATTAAAACATCATCTTTTAGGCAATGTTTTGATCTATTTCAATCACGGAATTCACTTTAATCCTGCATCTTAAATGTTGTGTTTGGTAACATCTGCGGATTCTGCGGTGCTGTCAATAAATCAACTGTATGATTAATATACACTGCGCATAAACCAAGGAATATTCTTCTTTATGAAGTATCGTCATTTATTATTTTCGTCGCGGTTCAATGATTCATAAATCATATTAAGAGAAGTGCAAGACCTTATTTGTGAGACTGTACCAAATTAAGCGCGAAAAAGGTCGGTCAAGAGCACGGGCCACAGGCTAGTGATATAAAAAGTATAGAAATAGTCGGCCTTGTGCTAGCAACATTGTCACTAGCAGGAAGAGGCAATTGAGCGAATGAGTCGGCGAGCGCGGATCTGAAACGTTCAATGGTCTGATCACGTGTGAACTAGGCCAGTGGGTAAGTCAATGACCCCGCTAGATCACGGAGAATGTCATAAGGATATTGATCGCGGTTTTGTAAACATGATGGGAATATTTGCGATATTTGGGCATGGGAGTTACCACCTCTACTAAGACGTCACGATCATCATTATTTCAGCCGAAAGACGTCCACCGCTGGACATAGTACCTTCCAAAGGGGAGATTTGCCATAGTCGCCACGCTTGGCATTTTGATTGGCGATCGCAGTATGGTAGTAAAATTCTTAGAGAGCGCTGCTGCCCATTACTTAACCATATACATACATATACCGGATGACATTTTTTACCGTCTCGACCTTCATATGGTGTGTTGTGTAACTAGAATAGAAGGCAGGAAGGCCTTCTGATTCATCGTAGGTGACTAAAGGAGCGCGGGACGCGGGTGTTCAGGGATGCGTGTGCGGCTCGTGCGCCTACGAAAGATCAATGAGGCCGCCTATCGGCCGGCTTCAAAGTGTAGGACCGCGCTCCGAAATCAATGATACATGCCGCGCATTGAGTAGGGTGCGTATGATTTGAGTTTCGATAGATTTTAATTTTAAAAAAATTGTTTTTTTTTCCAAATTTCTGTTTTTGTTGTTCTAGTATGAAAATGTTACTTTAAATGTGTAGTATTTATTACTAGATCAATTTAATTACATGTTATTCAAAAATAAAAATAATAAAAATTTCTATGCCAAAAGCTTCTATTCCGTTCACCTATTACCCCCATTTTTTTTCAAGACGCTAAAAAAAGTCACCCAGTATACACACTTACCGGTCAAAATCATAACCCTCCTTTTTTCTTCGCCGTATTTGGGTAAAAACGAATTTTGGCTCTAGTGCAAATTTTTTTTTTTTCGATATAATTACAAAATCGCTTCCCATCATCATCATTTCAGCCGTAAGACGTCCACTGCTGGACTTAGGCCTCCCCCAATTTGGGGGGCTTTGCCATAATCGCCACGCTTGGCAGGCGGGTTGGCGATCGCAGTATGGTGGTAAAATGCATAGAGAACGCTGCTGCCCATTCTCTAGTAAGTCCCTTAGTCGCCTTTTACGACACCCATGGGAAGAAATGGGGTGGTGTTATTCTTTACGTCCGGCACCACACGGTACCAGCACCACATCGCTTCCCAGCACCATAATATATGATAATGGAATGTACTACCTAATAAATTCTTAGAGTGAGCAACTATATTACTAGTTATGAAGTACGCAACTTATAAAAGTATAATGAAGGAAACAGGTAAATTAGATTCCTTAGTTATCGACTAGACTAGAAACCTGGCGGTAGGTATTAAGTACTATTAATATTATTCTCTAGAAAGAACTTAGACTTAACTTAAGCTAAATGTGTAGCTATTTGTGTTTCAATCTTTTAAATTACTCTCGAAGACATACTGTTACAGCTTCTGAAAGTTCTTCATAACTTACATGCTTATTAATCTTCATAAAAACGAGCACCCGCAAGATCATCCAGCATCATTTATCATCTCAATATGATGACATTTCAGCCAATTAGCGAATGCTTTGTGCACGGTATCGAGATAATACGGCAAGGTGCCTTATACGGCACATCCATATTGGGCGAAATTTAAACTGATTGGTGGGGAAGGAGACTGGACAATACACTAAGCACTACAGAACATAAGTAAGGAGTAAGCACAGTATTAACCCTTATGCGCTCGCCACTAATTGGGCCCTAACTTGGATATGTCGGTATTTCGGCGAAAACTCTTAATTAATTATGCCTAAAGTGTAAGGGGATTGTTGGGTTGTTTCTTTAACGCTCATGTGTGTGTTATAGGAAAGGGGGACTTACTTGATTACGAGTAACAGAGAGAACTTTTTCTTCAAAAGTGATCATCAAAATGGACCTGAAGGCCAATATTCTCGTAATCTCATTTCGATGACAGTCAAATGTAAAATGTGCATGGAAACTGCACCCTTATTGCGAAACGCACAATTTATCAGAATCTGAATGGGATTGAAGATTATTTCCAAACCATTGCATAATTTGTTCGAATAAATTGTCGGCTCAGCAACGTAAATAACGCAATGAATGTTGTTAAACTATGAATATTAAACTAATTCCTACCGATAAACAATTCCGCAATTACCCCTCTGGAGGTATTTTTGATTAAGTGATCTCAATCAAAAATACCTCCAGATGGGTAATTGCGGAACTGTTGTGACTGTGAACATTCTAAAAATCACGAGAATTACCCCTCAGATGCTCATGGGAGTAGATCCCATCATTATTGTGTTCTTTGTTAGTTTGGTGTCCTTCGTAAATATTGAATTCGTGGACATTATTTAGTCTTGAGGACAAAGTATCGTCATTATAATAATGTTGCCAGCGTCTTCGCCCGCTAATTATACATATTAAACTTTCTTCTTGAATCACTCTAGTCTATTGATGAAAACTGCAGAACTGCAAATCCGTTGCGCAGTTTAAAAGATCTAATCGTACAGACGCAGGAATCGACTTTTTGTTATCCTTGTAAAGAAGAAGATGACCAAAGTGTATAGAAATCAAATCAATGAATTATGAGTAACACTAAACGTAGGCATAGAAAACATTGTTCACAAAATTACGGAATTCCTGTATAATTTTAAAGAATAGCTCAAAGACTTCCATCCATCACCCCGGTAAGTTCAAGGCAAACGTCGGTTACCAAATCTCAGACAGGGCTTGTTCGTCACGATACTGCTTACCATAACAATAGCAGGTACATTTTACAAGAAGGTAACATCGCCGACCCTCCTCTATAATTTATGGAAATGACCGCAAACAAAAACACACGACAAAGGTGTCTACTCGAAATTAAATAGATGGGTTGTGTATCGTGTTCTTCATTGTTTAGCTATTGTTACGTTGGTTCATAATCGTAAATATCATCCCTTGACCCTCTGCTGTTGAACCGATACGTTTTACGGCTGAAGCTATTAAAAGTTACGACGTCCAAATGTGACCGGATACACACAAAGTGTTGGCTTTTGTGTGTTGGCATTCCGAAAAAGGAAAATAGCATAAAAATAAGAAAGCGAAAATGTGTTATCGATAAAAGTATCGCCTTGTGTAAAATTTCGGGGAAACGAGTTACTTAATCGGAAAGCTAATAATCATATCGTTGTATTTTTATCGTGATGTATCTGCAGTGCGAGGTATGTGCGGTGTGGCGCGCGCTAAGTGCCCGGCTTCGCTTTGTCGCGATAACGCGGCGCGCTCGCTAATTGGACACGATTTATTAGCTTGCGCGTACGCCACAACTAAATCCGAACTCACCTTTAATTTTAACCGGCAACTGCCACTTTGTTTACGGTCTAACTAACCGCAAGATTCTGTTAATTAACTACGGTATTGTTTAGTGATACAAACCGCAGTTTCAATGTTCTGGTGTTCATGATCGTTCCCTATTGCCTAACCAGATGTCTTTATCTCCCTACGTTGGTTACGAAACGCGTTCGCCCACGTCCGAATTTCGAATCGACTTCGCTATCGAAAAATAGAAAGTCATAAATTACCAAAGGGCCGCTTTCCCACTTATATCTAGGTTAATGCTGTCGGGGAACTACGGAACTGAACGATACTGGAAGGAACTCGCGATGACTTGAAGCTATTTTTGTTACGAACACAGTAACATAAATCATTTGTTCCGGTTCGTATTCAGCTAAAGAATGTTTTTGTTGTAAAAGTTCTAATCATGAATGAAAACTATGTTTTTTAATAAAACTAGAACCAAATACTAAAATAACAGAATGAATAATGGAAGCTTCCTGTATTAAATCCACACATATAAGTGCAAAGGAATCTGAATACTAATTGCTTCCAAACCTTTGCACGAACTGCTACATAGTCGTATCCAGTGTAACAAAATCAAAGGGTATCAATAAATAGTGAATGGATAGAGTGTCTGCTGGGCATGTAAACAAAGCAGATGCCAGCGTGGCCCACATGAGCGGACGATCATCTCTGACGTAATCACGTAACGCGGTGTTGCAACCTAACCCGACGGTCAGTTTGCAAGCTCGTTTATATCTTACTAAACACATTCCTAGTTGCTACGTTCAGACTTCCATGTTTTGAATGAGAACCTTTTAGGACTGAAAACCCTGTTCCGTCTGCAGAGACCCAAAAAGTAGAGCCATATTGAAAATTTGCACCTTCATCATGAATTCAAATTTCAAGCATTTCAACTTTTCTGTAAACAGGAGTCCTAACAAGTTAATTGTGCCATGCTTGGCTTAATCTTACTAGAAGTCTACGACATCGAGGACAGGGCGATGTGCTTCGAGTGGAGTTGGGAAGGGCATTTAGTTAGACGAGGAGGTGGCCTATAGAGTAAAGCTGTGACTGAATGGTGGCAAAGGTCAGCCCAAAGAAACCAGGGCCGTCCAAAAGGGCGTTGGGTTGAAGATATCGTCAAACTCGCGGGGAACACCTGGATGAGTGACGCACGGAACAGGGAAGTTCGCCAGAAAAAAGGAAGATAGACCTTCCTTTCTGACCTTCCTGACCAAGCGGTGGCTGATTCCAGGCTAAAATAAAATGATGTTGATTTTCTTTCTTGTAGTTTTCTAACCCGTAATAAAGCTAGTTCCCTGTAGTAACGAAACTGTTATGCAATCTAAGGCGCCGGTTAGAACAAACGATGTAATAAACTGTCGATAAAAATATAATCTCCTTCCTTTTTCCGGATTAATGGCCTCATGGACGCTAGTGCAGCATTCATACAGGTTTTAACAAGCCAGTACATTTCAGACAAGCAGTTGACAACCTGTCCAACACCTAAGAACATGTTTATAACGGAAATATTATTAATATCTGATGCACTTCAAATGAGGGTACAGCCTTATTCCGACATCCTACACAGATTCTGATAAGTACCGCACTTAATTTATAACAATTAATTTGGACATAAAGATTACTAATGAATGCTGAACGGGCCCGATTTCTTAATGACTAACTTTAAGTCGTAACTCGTTGCCACTGATTCCTGCGGTCAATTATTTTTAGTTAAATGACATCGGAATTAGAACTATTCGTTTTAATTCTGATGTCATTTAACTAAAAATAAGGAAGACTTCATAAATATTTCTTCATAATCAGTGACGTTCCCAGTTATTACAGAACCTATTCAAAATTAGTCACTAGAATTTGGTCAAGAAACTAAACAAATAGGTATGAGTCACTCGCACTTTATTTTGTATGGACAGTGGTGGCCAGTACAGGATAGTTTAGATTTCCGTTAATTGTTTCCATATTCAAAATTCAATATTCAAATGAGATGTCACAAAATAACACAGAGCTTTTAATAGATGAACCCATATATTAGAACATATCAATGATAATGCACAGAATATTTGCATACAATCGCGACACTTATGGAGTTGTGCCCAGAATTAAACATGGGCATGTCAATATAAAGAAGAAGTGTTTACAAAAATAATTCTGACTAATTCCGACTATTAGAATAACAATTTAGTAGGTAGAGTATGAAGGGTTAAATCGTTTTGACAGAAATATCAAATCTTCTAAGGTCAAAGTTATATAGACAACTGCCTTCAGATAATGTGTGCACATCTGCAAATAGCTTTCAGACGGAATGTTGAAAATTATAAAATTGAAAATGAAGAATCTTGGTGATGATTTTCAAAAGCTATCCAATGAAATAGAAGTGGAGCTTACTATTCGATTTTCACGAATTTACTCGCCTAGTCGACCCTTTATATATTATGTTGTTTTTTATAAGCTACTCGCACGAAGTTTATTTATTTATGGGTGAATCAACAACTTCAGAAATACGTTTTAGGCAATTGGCACGTTTAACTTCGTACGACTAACTCACTGAAACGTCTGTACAAAATAATATATGTAAAGAGTACATTTGCCCGATTCGAGCGAGTTTTGTGCGAAATAACTAAGCAGAAGCAGGATAAATGGATGTACGTATATCAATAAATGTCAATTTTCCAAAATCACGGTAGAAGGTACAGTCAGCATCAATAATATCGGGACGAATAAACGGTTCAAATAAAAAAAATAAAAAAAAATAAAAATCTAAACAAATAAGAAAATTAAATATTAACTCAATGATACAAGGAATGTTTCAGAATGAAGACAGTTACGACAACTGACATTCTCACAAGAACTTTATCCAATTGAGATAAAGTTTAATTTTCTTAGTTGTTGAAATCATTTTGAACGCACTCGACTGACTGATCAGTCAGCGTCAAATATATCGGGATTCGGGACGTATATTTTTGACGCTGACTCTATTATGGTAATAATGTTAGCGTTGAACTTCATTCACAAAGACCGACTCGATTTGATTCCGACTTTTGATACAAATGCCACGCTGGTATTAAGGGAACTCACCCACTATGAGTTCAAATGTCGCCTCTGTCGGAAACACCATTCAAAATGGTGGGCATGTAAACAAATTAAGGAAAATACTGATTTAACCTGTGTATGAAAAACATTAAATACATTCAAATAACTTTAGAAATTAAATTGGTAAACCACAATATAATTATTTCATATTTATTAGACGACAACAGGGTTATTTTTGATCATATTTATATTGTGAATCATGAAAACATTGAAACGTGTAAAATTATTCAGCATGACGCATTGAATGACCTGAAATCATCATTTACCTACTAACTGATAATTTACAGACGCCAGCACATCAAGCTACTACAATCTGTCAAATTTATTTAATAGATTTTCAATTTTACCGCTAAAGCATTAGGTTCATGGTTGATTGGGAGAATTTGACAGTTTCTGGTGCCTTGATGTGCTGGCGTCTGTACTGCGCGCATTCCATGTTTAAATAAATCTTGCGCGGACGCATCTGTTCCTGCTCAGATTTCATGTAAAATTTCAACTTCAACATTGGTGAAATTTTCACAAGCAAAGCACATGAGTGCGAGATTCACCAGAAGAGCGGTGATCTCATAGACATTAAGTGCCAATTTGCTTTCGAAGTATAACGGAACTAAATTAGCTATAAACCGCAACTACAGTAGGTACCTAGTTATTACATTTTTTATTGGACTTGTTGAGTCAAAAGATAAGTTGAGAAAAACGAGTACAAAAAATACGACGGCTTTTAGAAATGCTACAACAGTCTGTAGTACACATAACAAAAGATAAATGACGATAAAAATTAAATCTTATCGAAATTAAAGAAGCAAACGACATAATCACGTCGACACATCGCGCCGGGCCTCCAAATGAAATGGATTCGACATTTGAATTGTAAAACTGTTAGATCGTCGGTAGTGGGACGCGGCGACCTCCGACCTGCGCCGCGCTGCGCAGCGCCAACCATGCCAGATTACGATGTACATGCATCTGGTTTACAGATGTTAATCGCGGACTACTACTCTTTATGGTCGTATTAATTCCACTGTTAACTCTTTGTTTTGTTGACATATAAATAGCTTATTATGGCTACTAATAGCCCCAGTCATAACACGAGTTATCTTGAAAAACTGTGTCAGTTCCGTGTTTAAAATTTTACTCGACCGTCCGCTGTCCGATCCAATTTCCCGTCCGTACGAAACGTTGTAACGTTTTATGCGTTGTTTAGGTCGGAATGCATATTGAGGTCGGAATGTTTAAAAAATCTTTCAATTGTGGGGCAATTAATCACTTATGCAGCGGGTGTTGAGGATCTGTTGACTCACAGTTAAATGAAAAGGAGCATTACAAATAAAGTTAAGTGCTGCGTCGGGTCTCGTTTCTTTAATAATGAATCACGATGTGAGAAAAGAGGCAATTACTCTCATTATTGCCTCACATGAGTCATGGCAGGGGAAGCGGTATATCACATGCGCCGCCGAGGGTGGCGAGCCACTGCGTTAAACGTCATACATTACGACTAAGCATTTCAGGGAAGTCAAACATACTGCGATATGCGCACAAATGTCTTCTAAAATTACAGCAGCTGCAGTACTTAGGGAACAGAAACTTTACACGTTTCCGTCCAGATCATTCATAGAATACATAAATAACATTACATCATGCTTTTCTATCCCCGAAGGGTAATGTAGAGGTGGGTAGGTACCTTTGCATCTACTAACTACACTCACATTTCGCCAGTTATGTTTAAGCTCTATGTACCTAATAGGGTGCGAGCCCTCAACTGGGCACAACCTCAGACTACGAAATTCCACATAGAAAACCCGATACCACTTTATACAATCTTGCGTGTAGCGTTTGCGATCACTACACCAACAACAAACAATAAAGAAAGAAAGAAAGAAAAAGAAAGAAAGAAAGAAAAAGAAAGAATACCGTTTATTACAAAACCTAACTAATTTAAAAATGTGAGATTACCTTAAATGCGTGAAAGCTCATAGATGTGATCGATTGATTAAAGTTTAACACCTCTTTGATAAGATTTCAGATTAATGCCTATTTAATAGATAAGCTTCGCATCACCAAATGCATATTTTTACCAGTTTATCAGATAAGCGAATGAGCTTGAAACCGGGTCCATGAGATTGATTACTAATTAATTTCTTAGCAAAACTTGTTCGTGTTGTTAATTCATTAAAGGCGCTTAGGTACGCGGATTAACCGTTAGATAAATAATAATTATAGTCTCAATAAGACACGGCAGATAATATTTTCCCTCAGTGGTCTACGTGCAAATATACATGAAGCATTTCAGTTCCACGACGAGCAAAACATTTAAAATAAATCAATGACAAATTTGAAACAAATAGGGCGATGAAAAACGGTATGCAAAATTTTAATTAAATTTATAATGGGTGATGTTACACTAGGTTTTTGTTTAGTTACTTATACAGATATAAGTTACGTACCTACCACTCATTTAATATCCATTTGAAATAAAACTTTAGCTCATCCATTCAGCTCTAATAAAATATTTCAACAAAAACAAAAACCGCTAACATCTTACATACGTAAGTAAGCGTGTGAACTTATTAGGTCAAGATATTCTTAGCAGACACTCCACAATATTTCAAGAAACTATGATACATTGCTTGCTCCTTTCACAAAAAAATCATGAACTCCAAAGAAAGGAAGCAATGGACCGCAAACAAAGGCAAAGATTCTTCCGTGACTTAGGTGGAGGTGCTGTTGTTTCGTGTACCACATTTGAAGTCCAGATTAGAGAGTACAAATCCATATACACATGGAACGGATATGAATAGCGTACGACGAACAAACAGACGGTTCTAATCACAACAGCACACAATGCTATTGTTTATTTCATCCCGTGAACACGGAATCTGTATCTTGATACTCAAGTGGGTGGTCGATAACCATCGTGATAGAATGCATAGTTGTGGTATTAAATATATCAATAAACAGCTTTTTTAACTGTAACTTTGGGACAAGGAAAAACATATTTTCTCGTCGTCAAATTCTTTGCATGTCTCATTCAGATTACTTTGTCGGCGACTATGGATTAAATTAGATGGTTAATAAACTGAACGGAATGTAAAAATTCAAAAACTACTCATTTGAAGAAAACAATGGTTTCCTGTAATACTGGTGTTGTTACCTACCTCAGGACTTCACTTTGTTTACATTTTTATGTCA
This sequence comes from Aporophyla nigra, assembly GCA_947507805.1. Taxonomy (NCBI): domain Eukaryota; kingdom Metazoa; phylum Arthropoda; class Insecta; order Lepidoptera; family Noctuidae; genus Aporophyla; species Aporophyla nigra. The sequence continues at coordinate 9,826,752 of OX382305.1, forward strand.
ACAAAGAATTTATATATTTGTTTTATAAATACATTTTTAAAACGATTTATTTAATTGTCTGTTGTAACCTCCACTATGTTTCAAGAAATCAATTCGTGATTTTATAATATTCTACGCCAAGCAAAGCATTATAAGTTCGTAGATCCCTATTCATAGAACATACCTACATTCATCAGCTTTTAGTACTGCACTTGACCGGAAGCACTCGAGGTCTGGTAGCCGATATCGATACCAGCCCCACTTCAGATTACTCCGACACCTCAAATAGATTCCATCAGCCCAAGTTATTTGATCTTACCACTTGAAACGAAAAACATAAAGGATCTTAAGAAGTTTGATGGAGCAAGGATGAAGGATAGCCAGATGACCCTACTTACTAAGCTTCTATAAATATTTAAAATTATAGGTCGCGATAAAGTATATCTCTTAAATTCTCTTTACAAAGATTAGTGTGTGCGGATGTGTGAATGATAAATTCAATATTGAAAGAGTAAATGTAAACGCACCGCTATTTACATGATCTCATTGATACTGAAGATAATGTTTTATATAAGCAAAAAGAAAGAAGAAAATCATCAGCCTAAACTATTCTGAACAATCTTGGAATCAGCTTAGAGTCTAACTTCACTGCGATGAAAGTAATTTTGCTAAAAATCTCCGGTAGATCTTGTTACGAAGAAAAATGAATACAAGTACTAACAATTCTTAAAAGCAATGTGTTCTAAGTTACAGCAGTCTGTAAACGTTTATTACTGAACACAAGCCTCTTAATAGACTTTGAATCGAACAGGCCATTCTAAGAAAAGCAGTAACACAATCCAGATATGATGCTGGTTGTACAGGCCACTAGCAAATTAATCCTCTAATCCTGAAAGCAATGGATGACGTGTAATGCAACCCGTTCGCAACATGGTGCCTTGCACTCGGTGGCGGTTGGTCGTGTAAAATAACAAGAAGTCGTAAACTGAACCGGGACGTTTATGGGCCTGTTCTCACAGTGATCCGGTATCGAGACAGTTTTGCACAGAATTTCAATAAGATACAACCATATTCTTAAATCCAATTTAAAGTAATGTCCATATGGGAATCGAAGGGTCCAGCAACGACTGCGTTTACTTATTTGTCATAATCGTTAAGTTCAAATACTGTAAAGTCGGTTTCATAAAATTGGTTTCCAGGAATCATATTCAGAAGAGTAAACTTTAAAGAGTATGGCAACTCCGCGAAGATTAGCTTGTTTAGCTTGGTAACTACGGCATATAATGACAAATCTTGAATTCAACTCCAGATATTAAAATACTTGACTAAATATAGCTCCTACATGAAGCATATACACGCACAATCTAAAAATAACTTGATTTCATACCGGTCCCAGGTAACATAAATATGTAGAGTACCTATGTCTAGTAAGCAGAACTAATAGCAGATAGCAATAACATGATTCAAGGCTCTGCGGGCATCTCGTCTACATACATAAATTATGTTGTGCATGTATCTAATATCTCATTACGTAGCGATAGACTCCTTAGAAATGTGGCGCCAACAACTAATGATGCACCAAGTTGTTCTACGCTTCACATTACTGCGGCGTGTGACGAATCAAGAATGCAATTTGAGATGAAACGCGGATGTAAGGCTTCCATGTGCGTCAAATTGCATCAGAAATTGCGTTTAATCAAATTCTTGCATTTCTAGGTACTGGGTTCTCTTAATGACGATGTTTCAATCTTGTTTGCATTGGTACCTAAGTGAACTTAAGATTTCTAAAGAGACTCATTATAAATTAATGATTAAATAATCTGATGACTGGTTTACCTTTTCAATTTACTTCAGTAAATATTTGCTGTATCATAGTTTGACTGGAGATGATCGCTTATTTCCGTGCCTCAGCATTATTTTGGTCAATTTACTGTTTTGGGTACGCCTTCACAATCTGTTGCGTTCACGGCAACAATAACTTATTGTGTGCGTTCCGAAGAGTGAATTACGTCTTGCATGACTTGAGGTTTTTTTATTAAAAGATTTAGATTACTTTCAAATTCTTCGATTCAGAATGTTTATGTTGCATTTCTCTTGATCTTGATTCGATACTTGGGCAGTTGTGCAAGTTCTTCGTACGCAACTTGCGCCTACGCACATTCCGAAGTAAGATCGAATGTTTGATTTTATTTACCTTTGACACCTTTCTTGATCGATATCCGAAATGTAGCTTCAGACTTACCTGAAAATAAGACAATATTTATTAGATACGTTGTTAAAATATACATTGTTACAAAGACAAAGATTGGATGACGAAGTTCAATAACATACAATATTAAAACTCTCTAAATCATTTGAGTACCAAACTTTATTCTACAATTTTCCCAATATTAAAGGAAGAGCATTTACAACTGAACTAGAAACATTCCCACAAACACCAATTACAGGTTGTGATAGGTATATCTAATAAGCAGTTATTTAGCTCTAATTAATACAACCTTATGTTGCAAGTACTGCCAATATAGTTAACACAATTGTAGAAATTCTTCGATAAACGAATAATAGGTTCGCGTTAATTAGCAACGAGAGTACTTACAGTCGCCTTATATTCTTGAACAATGCTATTGACCTCGTTGCAATTAGGTTTAGTGCTGTTTAATGAAATGTCCTCTCTCGCAATTGTGTCAGAAGGGCTAAGGTTATCGAGATAGTTGGCTACTTGGCTATCACTCTTAAACTTTGCTGTGTACCTACAGCATTGTCTGACTCACTGTATTTGAAACTGTTATGTATTTATCTGGCTATATACTATTTGGCAAGTTTGGCACGACTCAAGAAAAGGAGTGCTCGACAGTCAAAATACTCATTTATTGGCATTTATATGTTTTTCAAAAATCGAATGGCTACCAGCGTTTGAGTATTCCGCGTTCAGAGTATAAAAACGTGAACCAATGGCAGAGTATAATGACAACCTTCATACTTAGAATTCAATCACGAACTTTCATTGGTCGCATCCCCTGCGTCTGTAATGGCGCGGGCAAATAAAGTTTTCGCCGGCTTCGTGACAAAATTAAAACAACGAGAAACTTCAAAACTTGCGTGTGTGAACTGTGTTACTAGAATTCTTCAAAGCTCTAAGGTACTTATGAATTGGGATTCGGCCAAACAAGATCATTCATGATCAAGAACGGGAGCTCTCAGCTAACTGCAGCTGGAGTAAACGTACGTGACCTAAGTAAGGTATGGGTTTCTCGTTGTGGTGGCGGGTGTCTTGTAATACACTACCAGTAGAAATGGCTTTCATTTTGACAGTTCTACCACATTCATTGCGTTATTTACGTTGTTGAGCAGATATTTTTACCGAATAAATTGAGCAATATCCTCCAAAGTGATTCAGACTGTTATTGATTATATGTTACGCAATTAGGGTGCAGGCTGATCCCAAATGTGGAGATTCTTATAGTAAACCTCGAAGGAAGACACTTGGGAATAAAATTGACAAGTTTATACACATAAAACCTTTTTTGAAATTGCTTTGATTATACTCAATGTTCTGCAAGTCAATAACCCACACGTTACAATCTATTTCGAACGAAAATATTGAAAACATTGCAAGATTTTGCATAATCGAAATTTACATCTACTCTCACATAAGTTTTGATATTATGTCAAGCGCTATTTTTACGGTAGACATTTTCTAGAAATATAATTTAAAGTAAATTTTAAGACAGACGCATTATATTGCTTCAACCGCAACATTTTCAATTACACAAAAGAATGACAGCATAGAAATCAATTTCATCTTTGCGTAGGAGAAGAAAAATGTTTCATGTCGTAACTAAGGCGTTTGATTGACTAAAGCATGCCTTAGGAAGAGTAATATCTGTGCGTATAATAAGCCCTTCTATTTTAATCTAAAGTGTTTTGCCGCTTATCACAGACCCATTAATTACGGTTACGGCCGAATGGAGTCGGACGCCCACTAATACTTATGTACTTGCACCAACACAAATATAATTATAGTAATTGATTTAAATATCATAATAGTAGGGTTGTCGCAAGATCCAATCTAGAGATTTCAATAGTGTGTAAACAGCGTAATTGAAGCGCTTTCTATACAAGTTGTGTGTTATAAGCTTTATTATCCAATCTTCAAGCATCCATCGACGGGCGCCGATCCTATCTTGCTTATTATTTTTTTCTTACGATACTAGTAAACAATGGTTAATATTGAATCGATAAAGAACTCATGCTCATAAATAAAAGGTGATAATGATATATTGTAAAGATAGGTGCATAATCAATTTGATAACGATAACTTTAAAAGTATCTACCTACTTATTTTTTCATTTATATTATATAGCATAGTTACTAGAATATAAACTCTTGATATGGCAGGTTCTCAATTTCTAATAGACAAGGATATCAAAGAGTAAGAATCATAGATAGTTAATGACTAACCGATTATAAAGTCGTAACATTTATCTCAATTTTATGTGTTTTCTCCACATCCCGCGTTACGTATACCATAGATAAAATAGAACCACAGCCATTGTCCTGAACTCCTGACCATAAATACTTGAATTTACGAGACATAAAAACACGTTTCGTTTGTGGTTTCTTTTGGGGGATTATCAAAGTATCATATTACGGTAGCGGGTATCTGTATGTTATTAAATTGTCCTTCAATAACGAAGGATGTTCTATGCAACCGATTGCTCCTTTTTCAATATATACTTAAAGAACAAGATGTTTATTTCTTAGCTACACCCATCGGCATTGCGGCAAGTACGATGAAAGGCAGCATTCACGATCTCTGGGTGTAGTGTTACCGGAGCCATGGAGGGTAAGAAGATGTTGTTTATACTGAAGCTAATTTAAATATTTACCCATTACATTTAAGCAAATAGCAAAGTTTAAAACATTCGTGAGAACTCTCTTGACAAATATGTGGTCTGGGAATTAGCATGGACGGTTATAATAGACACACAAGATGGTAGTCGTCTGACAAACACAACGGTTGCGATAAGCAGAAATATGAGAGCTATCTAGAACAATGGTGGCACTCTATTCGTTTATTATCTTTATTCTTTGGCTTTCATAATGCTGACGGAAATATTTGAATGTAGAAAAGGTCAAATGGTTATGGCGTAGTGCGTTGACGAAATAAGATATAAACGTTTGACGTTAAGAGTAAATAACTTTTATCCAATTGTTATTGTAAGTCAGCGTAAACTGTCCCAATGTTGAGCATAGGCTTTCTCAAAAGCCTTCCAAGCATCCTAGTATTAGGTACCTTATTGATAAAATATAATAATCTACATATACATTCTATATCAACACTATCCACACTAATATTATATATGCAAAAGTAACTCTGTCTATCTGTCTGTCTGTCTCGCTTTCCTGCAAAAACTCCTGAACCGATTTAAATGAAATTTGGTACACAGATAGTTTAGAGCCTGAGAAAGGACATAGGGTGCTTTTTATCCCGGTAGTACGTTCCTGCGGGATATTTTCCGACCTCCACGCGGGCGAAGCCGCTGGCAAAAGCTAGTTCTCAATAAAGAGGTAAAGTTGGTAAGTTTGTTTATAGGGGTAATCTCTGGAACAATCAGTCGAATTTGAAAGTATCTTATTGCATTGCTTTTGATAGCCAAATTTTTGATGAACGTATAACATGACGCTACGACTCTTAGGAGCCGTGCAAAAAGATAATAAAAAGAGCGCTAAGTGAACAAAATGTTTACAAAGAAGTTAACCACGAAAATTTGTATTATTTTGACCTGTTTCAAATATAAACGCAGCTCGTAGTACGGTGTTCATAAATAAATCGCACAGCGTTCTTACAACTCCACCTGAAATAAGATGAGATGGGGCTGAGTAACTCCCGATGACGTCACCGGTCATCGCCCTCCCGCCTGTAAAACTTCAGTAAAATTCGCAGTCAAAACAAACCGTACCCCCATAAAAAGAACTTTATGAAAATAACCCTCATTTACCAAGATTTAGAGTTCTATTTCGAATCGATGAACTCAACTCCAGACATCATAATTTTGTGTAGTTCCGACTTGCACGCAAATACTCAAAGCTTTCCTGCACGCGTAGCATGACCGCCTTAGAAACGGAATTTATCGACGGAAGTGAAGACAAAATGATAGATTGTATCGTAGAAAAATTGTGTAAAACTGAACAAAATAGATGTTTATATTCTTCAGTCGACAAGAGTACGATGTCAAGTATGATGACTATTTCTCTTTACCACTGATGAGATAGAAACACTTTACAAAATTAAAATACATAAGGTACTTTTTATGTTCTTGGTAGAATAGATATAGAATTGGTCATGCTACGCCGGCTGTTAGAACAAACTCTGGATCCACTTCGGGATGTTTATTATACATTGGTTGCCAAAATTATGTATATTTTCTACATTTTATTACTGTGTTAATAACTCTTTGCATAGTTATAGGCTACTTGTTCGTCATTTATCTTAATTTAGTTAGTATCTGGATTCTCTTTGTAATGGAAACATCAATCTGTGGAGTAACATCGCCCACGCTCTTTTCTCTCATTTAGCAACTGTCAAAGTTTGGAGTGAGGTCTCTGTCATACCCACGTGCAGTAGGAGTTAAGTGCACGTAACTTATTATACCCCATTTACTTTGTAGTCCGTTTAATGCATAGCAATTCATTTAAATTAATTAATTCAACGAATGTACATTTCTTTACCACTTATTAAGCCATGATTTCAGTGAAACAGATATGACTCATGAATGGTACTTTTCCTTTTGAATCATGTAACCATTAAATTACAAGATACGCCATTTAAATTTCGTGTCCCAGGACAATACTGCGAGCTTTGTCGCAAGTTAATGATTCGTGATTCGCTGAAACTGCCAAGCCTAGTCTGGGATTTTAATTACTGTGCCTTTCAAAATAGCTGCGCGTAATGTATAACTTTAGGCATGTGACATTGTGTGTTGCATATGACATTATAATGAGCAGTTCAGAGAAGTAATCTGCGGGTAACACTGGGTGCTTCATTTGATTAACACTAGAAGCGCTGAACATACCGACTGAGGTGAATTTGGATAAAAACATATTTATATTGCAATTACGTGGTTGAAGTCGCGTATAAATAATAATAATCATCATATTTCATGAAAAGTCATAAAAAGTTACGATTATTTGCATAATAAAATATTAATTCGAGCAGGAAGAACATCGAAATGGGTCAAATTTGGGACGCCCGCACTTCTAGTGTTAAAGTTTATGGATGATGCGATCGTCTGGCGAACTGTTAAGGTGAATGCTCCAGCCACCAGCCCGCGAAATTCAAAAGTCCTTGCGTTTTTTGCAATTTGCAGGCCAGTGCTAGGTTGTATGTTGATTAAAATATTATTCGCGCCTGTAAGACATATGTAGTTACAGAATTATAATCATCAAAATCATCAATACAACGCTCTAAGTTCATAAAGCTGTAGGAATGACTTTTTCTGGTTTTTTTTTTTGTTCCTAAGCCTGTAAGAACTTCGGCGGCGACCTCTCGCGTCCGGCCCTGGTGCGAGCCATGGTACGGAGCGAGAGGGCATGGGAAGCCGTCACCTCCTTCTGCGAAGCAGTAATGCTCGCGAAGGAGGAGGCGGGGCGCGTGAGGGAGTGGCAGTCTCTGCACCCTCACGTCCCTAGCCGCCGCAGGAGGAGACGCCCCGGGCGTCGGGAGTCGATAGCGGACTCCCGGCCACCGTAGGCGCGAGCTTGCGGGTGGCGAGCAATGGGTAGCTCGCCGCCCGGTAAGGATCAGGCTCGGGTCGACGGCGCGTAGTGTTCCACGCGCGCCTCAAAGAGATGTCAGCAGCAATGTAGGGGTCTACTAGGACCGATGCCTGCCAGGGTCACGAGATTGTTCGAAAGAGATACCGTGACTCTGGCACATGGGCAACTGAAGGAACACGGGTGGGTTTTAGTCAGTAAAAGTCTGACACGCCCTCCCACTCCGCCCAGAGCGGGAGAAGTCATTTGATGATTTCCCATCCAAAAAAAAAAAAAAAAGCCTGTAAGAACTTGGAGGGTTGTATTGGCGATTTTGATGATTATAATTCTGTAACTACATATGTCTTACAGGCGCGAATAATGTTTTAATCAACATACAACCTAGCACTGGCCTGCAAATTGCAAAAAACGTAAGAAAATTTGAATTTCGCGGGCTGGTTGAAGCATTCACCTTAAGGGAACGAATACTGTAGTTAAGTAATTGTTGTACCGCGTGGTACCAGACGTTAAGAATAGCACCATACCATTTCTTCCTGTGGGTGTCGTAAGAGGCGACTAAGGGACTTACTAGAGAAAGGGCAGCAGCGTTCTCTATGCATTTTACCACCATACTGCGATCGCCACTCCGCCTGTCAAGAGTGGCAATTATGGCAACCTCCCCTAAATTTGGACATATCCAACAGTGGATGTTTTTTGGCTGAAATGATGATCAATTGTTGTATGGCCCAGCTGGACCTCCGCATCGATGTTCGCGGCTGCCAAATGATAAATTTCCCTTAGAAAGGGACAGCGGTATCCATCAGTGAACTCATTTTCGTTTTATGATTATCCCTCAAGATCCAGTCATATAGTAGCTTTATAGGCAAAGCCCACGTTCACCAGTGAACATTTACGGGCCAATATGATGAAACTGTTTGCAGTTTAAGACGGAAAGCATCCATAAATCCAAAGTAAAGGTGCAGCTATAGGTTATTTACGTAGGCTGTAAAACAGGCCGTCTATTCAATGGTGTCTATCCGTCTGACTTCGCACTAATCTGATTATAGACGCACAAATAGAATACTCAAGCATCGCCTATTGTTATTCTACCATGATCGTAAGATACGTGAGATCAATATCTTACTTTATAGACGTCATATTGTGACGTTTAAGTTTTATGCTCCTTACGTCCTTTGAATAGTCGGCTTTGACCATAGAGTTTAATGATTTAATCCATACTTAAGGCTCGGGTATACCGAGAACTGTTTTCAAAAATGGAAACTACGCTAATTTAAATATTCGACTAAACTTTGACGGTAACTTTTGATCGGTAGGTTTTAGGCTGACTCAGCTGACTCCTAATCTAATTAGGCACGCGCAAACTATGTAGCCATGAATTCAGCATATGATTACGGCTCTTAGCTTTAAGCTTTTTGTTAACACCTATTTTACGTTGTGGAACGCAAATATATGAATATGATTCTAGAAACCGTCTACCGGTGACAGTTTTCGTCAGTAATAAAAAAAATCAAATGAAAATAATCTACTGTTTCATAGAAAAGTGACCTCCGTGATTAATATTTATGTAACAGCAATTTTTTTCCATAACCGTCGATAAATTTCATCGCAGGGGTTTCAGAGACTGAACCTAAAAATAAAAAGGGGGTTCAGAGTCATGGTAACCACATGCTCGTCAATGTCCCTGCTAGGAGTGTACTACGTGAGCTCGATAAATGGATGTGCGAATAACACGTGTGCGACAAAACTGTACTGCGACTCACCATAGTTCGAATGCACGCTTGTGCGACACACTGAATCTAGTCGTTTCTAGCACTCGCCGACCGCTGCCGCGGCAACGCTCGCTTCGCTCGCTCGGCTCGTGCGTAGGAGGTTACAGTTTTAACCTAACCTAACCTAGTGCACTATGTGAGCTCGAGTGTGTCGCACAAGCGTGCATTCGAACTATTGTGAGTCGCAGTATAGTTTTGTCGCACAAGTGTTATTCGCACATTCATTTGTCGAGCTCACGTAGTACATCCCCCTGCTAGTCTGATAGTTATTATAACAAATTAAGGTTAGCAAATTTTAACATGTTTTTTCGCCCATGACAAACTTCCTTATTACCTACGTGCGGAATCCGCATCTCGGTCACGAACACTGTCAATGACACAATTGGGAATAAATAACACCAGCCAGCACGTTCGTAACAATTATCACTATACTATAAAACATTTAGTAGAGGAGAAATTATTGAATTAAAATTATAGTGTACAGGTTCCGTAGGTACTTATTAATAAAGGTTATATGTGTGGATGCACGTATACACAGGTAATTGCAACTGACCACACAAGTAGAAGTAATTTCATTGGGCGTGCTCACACCGCCCGGAGGTTTCGTACTAGCCGCGCCCATTCGTAATGTATGCTTATATTTATTAATAATATAATAACAAAAGGGCTCCGTTGATTTATTTTAAAACATGACTTAATAAATATGTCAGCAAGTTACTGTTGATATGCATGTGGCCAAACCATTTGCGTAGTCGATAAATCTTTAATCAGACAGTCTTAATTTACTCAAGTATAGCTTCGAGCGTTTAAGCTGACATTTCATATTCATGTAAACGAAATAGCTGTGCAATTTAATTCGCGATTGTTATTCCTCCGTTAATTTATGTTTGAAACAAAAACACAGAGAAAGCAAAATAATTAAATAAGGAATGTTGAAGTGTTGATGTTCTTTTGTTTGGAATTTTTAATTCAGAACTTGTACACTTCCTTTGCTATTTTACTAAGCTGTTCAGGTCAAACTCGAAAAGAAAAAAGAGCCGTGCTAGCTTCTGTGCTTTTTTATTTTTTTTCCTATTTCACAGCTATTTGAAAAGCTGCGTTCAACCGTGCGTGTCGGCCATTGTAGAGCTTGGTGACGGCTGCGCGTGCCTGCGCCGGCAGCCGTACGAACCATTTCGCGGATCGCTGCCCCCAATAATTACATACCTTATAGACCTCACAATTTCATACACCTATTGAGGCCCATTGATATAAAATAACCTGTTGATATCAACTCATCAATTGTATCGATACAATTTGGGCATCAATGATTTATAATTTAATCGAGTGCTATTGAACCTTTTAACCTTCAAATCAGAAATTGATGGCGCGCGGCCAACCGGTACTGATGGAGCACGACTCCTGGGCTTTGAGAAACAATTGTTATACACATGGTTTTCTACAATATAGGCTGATTTAATAATAGTCAAATAACATTTTGATTTACTGTTAATAACGTAATTTTCATATGAAATTGGAAACCTTTGATAGAGGCCAAATATTGGTGTGTAGAAAAATGTAATTATAATATCTCTTAGTACCAAATATGTTATTTATCATGTGTATTAATTACTTTAGAGTTTGTGTGTGAGACTGGTTTTATCTGTATAATTAAATTACGAAGCATTGTTCATGTGTAACAATGGCGTATAAAGTAAAGAAGATGTCTCGACGCATGCGTGTCTACACACCTGGTGTTTAGTAATTACATAAATAATCAGCCTATAATGATCCTACTGTTGGGATACAAAGGTCCTCTCTTCGAGACGGAGCTACTACGCGGACCCAGTATAAGTTGGAAGTAGAGTTGACAATCGAACAGCGTGTCTTTTCGATGCGCTGGAATGCACTATGTAGGATTATCAATGCTCGTATCAACACCGAATGCTCGTATCAGAAACGAAGTTATCCGGAAAAGAACTGGAGGTACCAACATAGCTTGCAGACTAAGCAGGTTGAAGTGGTAGGGGGCTGGCCATGTTTGTCGAAGGACCGATGGCCGATGGAGCAGACAAGTCCTGGAGTGAAGATCGCGTATCGGCAAGCGTAATGTGGGACGATCCCCAGCTAGATGGACCGACGACCTCAAAAAGATAGCTGCGACAGACTGGATGCGGAAGGCGGAGGATAGGGTGTTGTGACGCAGAATAGGAGAGGCCTATGTCCAGCAGTGGGCTGCGATAGGCTGTGTTGATGTATCAACACCGAGATTAGAAAATCCAGTGCGCGATAAAATCCCGTCGCGGTATTTTGTCGTCCATGTACGTAGTCCAAGTACGTTACGGCTACCTATACCACTAGTGTTATGTTTTACTATCAAAACCTGTACATCTCAGGGTTATCATCATTACTACTATTGACGAGTAAAGTAACCTCTCATAGCCTATGTTTATTTGTACAGATTGGCACACCTTATCATTACGACACGAACTAATGAGGCACGCACGATTTGAAAGTAAGCGTTATTTACTTATATCGTGAGATTTTTAGACTTCTCTTACACACTTATTTAAGCTTCAGTAAACATGGATTGTAAGTACAGTCAGGGAAATTAATTATTACGTTTTACACGCTCAATTTACCGTGTTATAACCATTTCATACAAAGGGCTTGTGGTGAAGTAGGTATTAACAGCCGCACAGGTCTATCGACTAGGTTAAGCTTCGCTTGCCGCGGTTGGTCCGTGGATGGGTGACCAGACCATCTTTACATACTAAATCACGCTAAGCCTTTGGTCGCGACTGTCATTCTACGATCTTTGACAGTCGTTACGGGTCGTCAGAAGCCCGAAAGTTTGACAACTAGTCCAAGAGGTATGAAGGACAGATAGTCATTCGCTCCATGTAATATACTGGTATTCGGCTGCATCTGGTTAAACTGGAAGCCGACCCTAACATAATTGGGAAATACCAGATGAAGATAGCCGTTTTATAATATAGGCGTACAATTTAAGTTACTAGTCAATGTCCTGTAATAATTTCCCTGACTTCGCATGCACACTTCATAAAACAAATGAGGTCGTCATTGAAATTCGATTTTAATCCTGGCCGTTAAAACCATCAGCTATTCCGAAAAATAAAAGAAAAGTTCTTCATTTAAAAAACAATGGATGGTGGAAAACTATTGGTTATTGGCCGCTGCACAAACTCCTCCTTTTCTAATTAGTGTTTTGTCAAGGAGTCAACCCCCAACTACATTATTATAATCCATAGTCATTTGTTTTTAAAAGTTGCAAAAACTCTGTAATACAATTACACTCAAAGCGAGAAATCCTAACCAGCATTAACATGCATTTCATCTCAAGAATGCAGATTATACAGATGTTAATAACTCGTTTGCGTGTGTAACAACATCTCCAATACCTACCAGAGGTCATTGCCCCGCTCATCCGACACACACATGTTGTCTGACGTTATAATCTGTCCTTTTATTAACTGTTACACAACACACACGTCCATACAAATAGAGTCATAAATAACATCGAATACAAAATTCATGAAGGAAATACAATTCATTCATAATCTTGGTCCATTCTTCAGTTTAATGCGATACACAGCCAAGTATCATGATTATTTCTTACATAGCAATGCGATTTAAAAGTTTAATGCTGGTTGGTATCTTTGGTCGGTGTTCGGCCACAAAGTATTGCAATGTTTATTTATTACGTACAAACAATCCTCTTGAGACAGTTGTTGACGAGCACATCCTGCCCACTGACATTGTCACATCGTTTAAATAATATCAGAAGCTCGCAGAAGCAGCTAGATATATCTTATATTAACAACTTTAAGTTGTTGAGTTTGTTTACTTTGATAATAAAAAGTGAAGCAAACATCCTGCGAGCGAACTGACGGATCAAATGTAAGATGACGTATACCAGTGTAATCTCGTTAGTAAACCGTTTTAATGATCTTCAAGATTATAGAAATTAGGCGGAGAAAAGTGGAAAATGTTTGCAGTAAAGTTTTAATCCACTTTTTTTATTTTTACTTAGACAGATACGAAGACGCGGAGAGATGCACACCTCTGCCGAACTCTTGGCATATTCAGCCTAAAATCTTTCCACTGCTGGACCACAGTTCTCCTCTTTTCGAGAGGGGGGGTGGGCTACCACGCGAGCCAAGTGCGTGTTAGTAGATGTCACATATATAATGTCTCTCAATTTTAGGTTCTAGCAAGTGAGCCCAGTGCGTGTGAGTAGATGTCACATATATATGTCTCTCAATTTTAGTTTCTAGGACATGCCAGTTTTCTTACGATGTTTCAACGTTTTGAGAGCAGTGCTATTGAAATTATTTACACAAAGTAAAGCGCCTGTTTGGCGTCGAACCCATGACCTACGACTTGTAAGTCGCTGCCGTTTCCACTAGACCACCACGACTGTACGAACTCGTGGGCTGGCATGATATTACGTGGTATGTCGAGGAAACGACAAATACCTTAAAAAATAGTAATGTAGTCACAAGTTGGCAACGAAATTATTTTCTTCCCAAGGTGAACAAATCTGGGCACACCAGAAGATGAATTGATAGTATACCGCCCCGAGCCTCGCGCAGCAATAACTTGTCCAGTTGAAAGATCACAGAATTACGCAAAGTACAGACAAATGACTAGTTATTTGTCTATGAGCAAACACATAGACTTATATTATAACTATAAATTCTTTAAGCCCAGGGCATTACTTATTTTAAAATTATTAACGGATGGCAATATTTATTTGCAGCATTTAATATGCAGGCTTGCATAAAAAAAACTATCGATGAGTTTACGTTACTATAGCGACTCAAATATCATAGGCAAAATATTTTTAATTTATATAGACATTAAACTAATTTAAAAGCCACCGGTGTTAAAATAATTCAGCAGAAAAACGTCCACTGCTGAAAATAGGTTTCCCCCAATTTGAAGGTTTTGCTATTATCGCCACGCTAGGCAGGCGGGTTGGCGATCGCCATATCGCACCCCTAGATCTGAAGGGAACTAACTCAAAATTCTTAATTTTTCAGTTATGCACACGTTCGAGTCTGTCATTTCAATACCTATCGACCAATAAACCAGATTCAAAATTATTTCCAATATTTGGAGTCGAATCGACCAATAAACCAGATTCAAAACTATTTCCAATATTTGGAGTCGAATATTGGAAATAGTTTTGAATCTGGTTTATTGGTCGATATGTATTGAAATGACAGACTCGAAGGTGTGCATAACTGAAAAATTAAGAATTTTGAATTAGTTCCCTTTAGATCTAGGGGTGCGATATGGTGGTAAAATACATACAAGAACGCTACTGCGCATTCTCTAGTAAGTCCCATCGTCGCATCTTACGACACCCACGAGAAGAAACGGGATGGTGCTATACGTCCAGCGCCACACGGAACACGAACAAGGATATTAAAAAAAATAACAAAAATCAGCGTTTCCATACGCGTGGCGATGCTACCAGCCTTTTGGGCACTTTTCCCGTTGACAACGAAGTGGACCAAATGAACAAGTTACCATTTAATCATGTGGATATGTCCAAACAGGATACTCTAATTAAGTAATCGCGCAATTTTACCTAATTAAATAAATTTTAGTTAGTACATAATACTGCATTTAAAATTAACCTAATTCGGGAATATGACGTAAGGCGATTAACACACGCCACCGCGCACCGCCGCGGTAGGCCGTGAAGCGGATCTCATGTCGCATTGCCCTCTATTAAATCCGTTGATGCCACACGTACACCGCCCGACCGCGCGGTCGATTCGCTTTACAGCGACCGCCCTCCGCGGCGGTGCGCGGTGCAGCGTGATAATCACCTAAATAATACAGGAAAGCGGCAAGCTTGTAAAGTTTTAATTGATGTCGATGTCGAGTTGAACATTTACATGATACATAATATCTACCCACATACTTATTATTTATGTAACTGTCCCAAGAGGACCTAAACACAGGGTATTCACAGGCAATTTGAATTTAAATCCTTTCCGTTCTATTAAAAAAACAAAAGCTCATCGTGCGTAATTTTTTACAGCCATAGAGTGGTTAATTTAGACTATAAATCAAAAGCGCTATTACAATGTGGCATGGCGTCGCGTGTGCCAAGCCTTGGAGTCGCGCCCTGCAGCAGTTCACAGAGACAATGTTATACAGCCCAACAGGCCGGACAAAGGGTGTGCGAAATAGCTACTGGTCCTTGAAACACGCGATTTCATTTGCTGAGTGAAAACTGTAGTAAAAAATATGAAGTTATGTACTTAATTATACTAAAGAGAAATTTCGCACATACTTTATAGCGTTGTCCTTTATTATACCCAGTTTACACTGGGTGGCAGGGCAATCGGCGCACAACATGTTACCAATGAATTCATGGATTTAGTACATGATATATGTACCCCTTTTTTTTCTGGGTGAGATATCATCAAATGAATTCTCCCGTTCTGGGCTGAGCAGAGGGCGTTTTAGACTTTCACTGACTAAAACCCACCGTGTTCCTTCAGTTGCCTGTGCCATGG
The DNA here is from genome assembly GCA_947507805.1 of Aporophyla nigra. Taxonomy (NCBI): domain Eukaryota; kingdom Metazoa; phylum Arthropoda; class Insecta; order Lepidoptera; family Noctuidae; genus Aporophyla; species Aporophyla nigra. Next base: position 9,842,815 of record OX382305.1, read on the forward strand.
CCGCGGTAACTCCTCCGAACATATCCGCTACCCTGGCAGGCCTCGGTCCCAGACTGCTTCAATAAGTGGTGACATCTCTTTGAGGCGCGCGTGGAATACAACGCGTCGTCGACCCGGGCCTGGGTGCTTACTCTCGAATATAATTCCAATAGATCGACATTGGTCAAACGTCAGTTGGTTGAGTTAAACGTCGGGGATTGGCTAGACTCAGTGAGTCCAGCCAATCCCTGACGTTTAACTGACAATTCCAATGTCGATCTACTGGAATTATATTCGAGAGTAAGCACCCTGGTCCTTACTGGGCGGCGAGCTAACCATTGCTCGCCGCCTGCAAGCGCGTACCTATGGTGGCCGGGACGACATGTACCCCTGCGGTCTGCGGTGGATTATTTTTTGTCGATTATTAAAAAATAACAATGCTTAGCTGCTTAGCGAAAAATATTATCGCTATGGATTCTAGAATCGTTTGCTGAATACATGGTTACCGTTTGAGCGTTGATGTCCCAGCCAACATGTATACAGAATGTGTTTAAATTCTTCGCAAATTTTATCGATTATTTTATTAGCACTTACTACTATTTACAGTCACGCTTTGCAGTCTTATGCGTTTGTAACGAATATCTGATTATATACGGTTCGCATTCTAATTAGGGAAAAGGTGAAAACACATTACCTATTCCCATTTTTGCAACTTCGAGGTTAATTGATAAAGGTATATTACAAGCTTTAATGGCAGTTTTGAAGCGATAAAATGAGCATAAATATGTTTATATTCTGGTTTTATTTAGCTAATCTACTTTAAAAGCCACTTATGCATTTACTTAGTCATAAAGTTTTCTCAAATGTAATGTCTACATAAATAAATGACTGCCGAGCTGATTATTGGAAAGTGTTCAAGAACAAGGACTTTAACCCAGCCCTCAAATTAGGTAAATTTTATGCTTATAGTTGGAACAACAATTTAAATGTTATGCATTTAATTTAAACACCGCTTTAATTGATTCACAAAACTGATTTCCTTATATCATTATGTTCAAAACGTTTCCGTTGCCTTATGTATTTCTGTAGTTGTTGATTGGCCCACAAATAAATTAATGAAATAAAACATTATTAAAAAAACCGGCCAAGTGCGAGTCGGACTCGCGCACCGAGGGTTCCGTACAAACCTGCAGGTCATCATCATCATCATTCGTCATCATCGTTTATGAAATTAAATGTTTTTTTTTTTAATTTTTATATTTGAGTTGACTGAATGAAAGGTAAATTGTGGTTTACGATTTATGACGTATTAAAAAAAAACTACTTACTAGATCTCGTTCAAACCAATTTTCGTTGGTAGTTTTCATGGTAATGTACATCATATATTTTTTTTAGTTTTATCATTCCCTTATTTTAGAAGTTACGGGGGGGGGGACACACATTTTACCACTTTGGAAGTGTCTCTCGCGCAAACTATTCAGTTTAGAAAAAAATGATATTAGAAACCTCAATTTCATTTTTAAAGACCTATCCATAGATACCCCACACGTAAGGGTTTGATTAATTTTTTTTTTTGTGTTTCAGTTCTATGTATGGGGAACCCCAAATATTATTGTTTTAAAAAAAAATTATATTAGAAACCTCAATATCATTTTTGAAGACCTATCCATAGATACCCCACACGTATGGGTTTAATGAAAAAAAAATTTTTGAGTTTCAATTCTATGTATGGGGAACCCCAAATATTATTGCTTTTTTTCTATTTTTGTGTGAAAATCTTAATGCGGTTCACTGAATACATCCACTTACCAAGTTTCAATAGCATAGCTCTTATAGTTTCGGAGAAAAGTGGCTGTGACATACTCGGACAGACAGACAGACAGACAGACAGACAGACAGACAGACAGACATGGCGAATCTATAAGGGTTCCGTTTTTTGCCATTTGGCAACGGAACCCTAAAAAGGGTCTGGCGAGTAAATTCGTGCGAATCGACTAATACCTAAACAACTTTAAGTCGCGTTACGTATTAGATGACTCATTTAGTTGTCCTGTTTTGTTTTACATGTCATCATTTCAGCTGAAAAATGCCCACTGCTGGAAATAGGCCTCCCTCAAAGGGAGGGAGTTTTCCATAATCGCCACGCTTGGAGAGCGGGTTGGCTATCGCAGTATGGTGGTAAAATGCAAAGATAACGCTAGTGCCAATTCTCTAGTAAGTCCCATAGTCGCCTTTTCCGACATTCACGGGAAGACATGAAATGGTGCTGTTTTTTACGATCGTAGGTATGTAATTTAGAAACTGTTTTGGTTTAGGCCTCCAAATATGGGCTTACGGTAACTTAAGCTTTTGTATTTTTCCTTGTATTCAATTGCAAAAAGGTATGCAGATTTTTAACAAAAACATAATTTCAAATAACAGTAGTAAACCTACGTTACAACTTACGTGCGTCACGATTTTTCCTATTAGCCGCGTAGATACAGACGCCAGCACATCAAGCTACCCGAAACTGAAAAATTCTGCCAATCAACATTGAACCTAATACTTTAGCGATAAGGGGCCATCCATAAATTACGTCACACGAATTTCATGATTTTTGACCCCCTCCCCCGTCGTTGTCACAGCTGGTCATATTTATGAGACCCCCCTCCCTAGTGTGACGTCACATATTTTACATCTAAAAATAATTATTTAATTAAAACAGCAGTTCCGAAATTAGTTTTATTTCAATTTAAATGCTTATTTAATAAAATTAACATCGAATCAAACATTGTAAGAAATTTGAACCTTATTGCTCTACAGATACGAGTTGCAAATGTTTTTGAGTTTTTCGTTAATAGTTCAAAGTTCGTGTTTTACTTAACGCTTACATTAAAATAGATTTTGAAATGTGACGTCACGAAATGTAAGACCTCTCCCACCCCCTTGTCACACAATGTCACACTTCGTCAACCTCCTCCCTCCCCCTTAACGTGTGATGTAATTTATGGATGGCCCCTAAAGTTGAAAATCGATTAAAGAAATTTGACAGATTGTAGTAGCTTAATGTGCTGGCGTCCGTACACACATCATGATACACAATACCTATTCGTTATTACGCACTTAATAGATCCAATGTCACAAGCACTCACATTAACGCCCCATATCGCTACATGTGACTATATCCGTTGTTCCTGCCATACCTACCAATTGTAGGCGCCTATTATCATGCCCGAACACATTGGCCCGAAAAACATAAAACGATTTATTGTTATATTCGTAAACATGCTCCATAAAAGTATGAGTAATCTAGCAATAAGAAGATAATTATAGTCAGCAATAGATACCTACTTAGCCATCTTGCTACTTTCTGATGTGATGTCTTAAATTTAACGGACACGAACAGACAGCTGTGCTCCTGGGAAGTTTGTAGCGCCACTTCTTCCTAGAGAAAGCACTAGGAAGTGGTGAAGGGTGAGCGTTTTGGGGGACTGACTTATGTTATTTTGACATTCAAAAAGTGCTGACTCTCAGCCTAGCTTCAATAAATGACTTTTGATTGTGATTAACCCCTGAATTTGATATGGCCGACGACAGCTAGTTTAAAATATTGAAAAATAGATACGTTCGATAATACATTTAACTCTATCTTGTCTATAACTCTTGTCTATGGCCTACACACAAATTAAACTTTTTGCTTTCCGTACCACGGTACCAAACGTGGGACGCGTATCGCCAATGCATACCTAGCCCCAGAACTATAGTGTAGGTTACCTCGTGAACCTGTTGACTGGCAGTTTAAATTAGCTGGGTGTTAGCCAGTGACATTAGCACCCGCCGTAATTACCGACTGACCTACATAGGGCTTAGTTTAATTAATAATTCGAGCTGCAACTTGCGCTGACAAGCGTACCGTCCTTATATGGAGAGACCAGTACGCATATCCATCGGAATTGAGACTAACTTGGAATAGAACAACTTACTTTGTATAGAGGATTAGTATTCGATATTCAAAAAAGATGTGACCTTCATTTGTTTCTTTATTCTTTGATAGCCTTGACAGCCAATGTTATTTATCATTCACAGTTACCTACCTATTGCAATCTGGCGTTACAGTGTACAGTGTGAAGCAGCTTATGATAAGATTTATACAATTCTTGTGATCGTAAGATAAATCTTATCTTATCTTCCAGTCATAAAAACATACTATGTTTCATGAAACTTTGCGTGTAAGTCTCAGTACTATAATACAAAGTAACAAACAAGCCAATATTACTGAGTGTCCCTAACTTCGTTATAACTTTTACATAATACAATTACCTAGAATCCTTTTATCGCCTCGCAAAACAAGAAAGTAGGAGTATACTTCGACTAGACAGACGGAGCAAACCTAACCAAATTAGCTCGGCTCGAATTCTTTCCCGATTGGCACGGATCGTGACTCCCATTCCGACAGTAGAAAGAGTATCTACCTAACTACTAATCCTTGCTAATATTATAAAAGAAAGCGAGTTCGTCCCACTTTCGCGGCACCACATTACTATGAAAGACCTTGGAAATTTGCACAACTTGGCTGCTGAACAACCTGGCCAAAGAAGAAGGAATAGTTTTGATTTTGTTTTTGGGACAAACAAAAGAGTCACGCATGCAAAACCTCGAGGTTACGCTAGTGTAAGCCTAGGCTTACCTAGTCTTAGATAGTCTTCCGAAAGCCATCGACAATAATCCATAGGAACAGAAACCTCACGCGTCGTCCGGTCACGTTCCTAAAATATTGGCAACGTTATGTGCGAATGACAATGACAGGCGCCATTCCGCATCGCGCATACAAATCGAATAGTCGTTTCGGTGATGAATGTTCCGTCAAAACGCTGTCAACCTTTATTGGTCAGCAGCGAGCTGGAATATCCAGAAAGCTACCCGTTGTTGGTTTTATACATAGAATGAATTTTCGTTCAAACGATTATTTAGTTATTGTTACACTGAAATGGAATTTTCGAAAAACGCGTGAATAGTTAGGTTCCGCACCATGATCGTATTAATCATTTCAAAAAACATAAAACGTTTATCGCTGAATTTTTAACCGACTTCAAAAAGGAGGAGGTTCTCAATTTGTCGGTTTGTTTTTTTTATCTATGTTCCACGTAGTCCCAGGCAATTTTAGATCGATTTCAAGAAATTCTAATACTTCCTGACACTTTTGTTTACATAGCAGGTATACGAATTGGCCACACCAGTAGGTACTTAGGTATCATAACTAAAAAGTGTAAAATACAATTTCCAAAAAAGACCCCCTTCCGACACCTTGTAGTTAATGTATTTTTCTTTTACGAAAGTAGGTCGGTTTTTGTTTCGAAAAAAGTTTCTATTCTCTATCACATTTATTCTCAAACTTTCGAACCTCAATTTTAACATAAAATTCCTCCAAGACAACCTGTAACTGAATAAATACCTACATGATACGTGTTATAAAGCATTATATACGACGTGCATTAGGCAATAAAGCCATGAAAGCGCTGTAACAGTAGGCGTCGAGTGCTGCGATGCATTGTTGCCAGTTTACTGCCGCTCCTAAATATCGACCGGGAAGTAGCTGAGTGGTCTACTTGGAGTAAAGTACTGGACGCTCGTAAACTAGTAATTTCCGTAATATAATCCTTAAACGTATTGCTCCTCTAAAAGGTCTGATCGTTAAGTAATATATGCCTTTAATATATTTTTCCTCTGTGCTATAATATAATGTGCGAGCCATAAATGAATGCACTGTTGGTTTATTGATAAGTCAGTTTGAATTGCATTGTTTACATTTCCATTCATTCATATTTTCCTCCTTTATGAATTAAAATTTCCACTTCTGCTGCAAACAATCATTTTGATATTATGTATTCATTGAAATAGTCGAGTCGAAGCAATCATAGTCGATGTTGAGCTACAACAAAGCCATAGACAAAAGCGTGTAAAACAATAAAGGAACACGCAATCAAAATTCAAAATTGAGGCGCGCACAATTAGAGTGTATTCACGCCCCAACGCTTGTATTCAAATTTCGAACATTTTGATGAGTGCTTTTTTTTTCTTTTTTATCCTTTGTTTCCATGACTTCAATTTGTTGTCCCCTACACTGCACAGGAAACTGTGGTTTCATAGCGTATAAAAAGTTATGACACAATTACCAGACCCATTGTACCTTTGTGCTCGCAAACAACTTTACCATCATCAGCAGCCTATAATGTTCCCACTGCTGGGACACAGATCTTCTCTTGGTGAGAGGGAGTGGGCCATAATCCACCACGTGGGCTCAGTGCGGGTTGGTAGATATCACAAGTCTTCGATTTTTTGGTTACAAGACATGCCGGTTTCCTCACGATATTTTCCTTCACTGTTTTGAGAGCAGTGGTGATGAAATAACTTACACAAGGTAAAGCGCCTGTTTGGGTTCGAACTCCCGACCTACTCGTAAGTCGCGGCCGTTACCACTGGGCCACCACTGCTCTCCAACTTTACCATGACCAAATAAGGTGCAAGAAATTAAAAAGAGTCAATAAAATATTTTGACACTTATCGTAAATGGTTTGCCAACTCAGTTTGGAAAGAGCGTGAAATTAAAAATTTATCGCGCTGGTGGGTCCAATAACAGATGAATAATAAATCCGCATGGAGGATGACACATCATTTATTTTCCGCAAGCATGAACGCATGTCAATCGGCGCAGGCGGCGGCGTGAGGCTATGTCATGTACAAACAGATTGCACATGTCACCGATAGCCCGCCACGGTGGGACATCTGCTTTTACTGACTCATAACTACTAGCAAAACATCTCTTGTATTAACACGTGGATTGAGCTGGTAGGAAAGTTTAAACAACCGTAATGTAGGAAGAGATTTTTTTAAGTATCACATTGTATTATGTAGCGAAACTCCGCATACCTATGCCGATCTTGCTCCACTTTTTCAAAAATGGCATCCATTTTGTCCGTAATAGGGCGACCAGAGCGATGTGCATCTTTGACATCAAAATTTCCGGATTGAAAACGCTTAAACCAAATTTGTGCTACTCTCACAGACACTACACTAGGTCCATAAACATCGCAAATTTTTTTCGCGGCTTGCGTTGCATTTTTACCTTTTTTGTAGTAAAATTTTAAAATGTATCCAATTTCTTCTTTAGATTCACTCATCTTGACGGTACGAAAAACAAATTAAAATCACACATTTTCCTAATTTGAATTTGGAATTATGTTCTTTAAAATTTAAACTTTCAATGATACCAAAACCAGCCAGATATAAAAAGTACAGCCAAAGAGATTTTATTACAAGTTCATACATACTATAATGCGAAAAGACTTTTTCCCCAACCTAATAAGTAAAGCCTAATAAATATAATAAATGACAATATTTTTTCGTGGCATAGTCTTGGTTTACCCAGGCTCTGCCACCTTCAGTAAGGATAGAGTCTATCTAATAAGGGAGCTGTCTGATTACAAACTGAAAAGTTACACAAGTAGAAAATTACCTGGCTTTGAAAGTACCTCACCTCACCTAGCTAGACTAATGGGTGCGATTAGGACCATGCCAGGTAATGCATCAACTTTTTCAATTAAACTTAATTGAATTAGTTTGTGCATTAGTCTGAAAAATGAACATGTCACATGCAATATTAATGATTGTTTACGTTTAGCTTGAGAGCAGTATTGACCCAGTAGTAAGGGCCGCAACTTACGTAGTTTGTAGGTCGGTGATTCGATTCCAAGCAGGCACTTAACTTTCTGTAAAATAATCACCACTGCTCTCAAAACGGTGAAGGAAAACATCGTGAGGAAATCGGCAAGTCTGAGAAACAAAAATTTGAAGACATGTGACATCTCCCAACTTAGACTGAGCCCGCGTAGTGCCCACGCCCTCTTATCGAGAGGAGGCCTGTGTCCCAGCTGTGGGAACATTATAGGCTGACGATGATGTCGTTTAGCTTAGTCGGTGTTATAAACGTGACAAAGAGTCTAGGTTCCTTCGTGATGGGTCTTGAACAAAATGGTCATGGAAACTGATAATATATTATTGAGCAAAATATGTGCATACAATCCTCTAAATCACGTTTTCTTGGCGTTAATTGTTTATTTATAAGCAGTACTAATAAAATTCAAATTATACAGAATATATTTTACTGAAGATACGACAACTGAAGTTTTGTGCTATGAAAATCTTTCCACGATGCCTATATTTGTAAGACCTCATAAAACAGTTTAAACTGCCATTTAATGATAATTTGTCGACATGAACATCCATATTCTATTAAAGCGATAACAAAATAGATAACTATCTGATCTCTACATGAAAATCGTGAGCCTCATTTTCACGACGTTGAGCGAGACAGACAAGGGAATTATGAATGGGCACCGCGCCGTACCGCGTCGAAACAGATTGAAAATACAAGTTTGTCGTGTTAGGGAGCCGTACATAATGGGAAGGGCCCGCTTTCCACGGCAACTAGGCCACAATAACAAGAGAGGCGATCGCTAAGTGAAATTAAACACAGCGACGAACGCCGCGGAAATGCAAGACATCGGATAGGTAACGCGATGCGATAAAACTCGGGGACCGCCCCGATCATTGTTTGTCTACACATCGTGTTAGCTGACTTCGGTGTTTCTCGGCTTACTTCGACACACATCGGCGCCACTCATCTCGTGTTTAACATTTCTGAACGTAACGGCAAACTCGTACTTAGCATTCGTCTTTATTTTGTACGTTCGCTACATTACCTTCCCACAAATAAGGCTTAGGTACTTATTACTGTTAGTAATTTATACGTAAGTATGAGCAGTCACGTTTCCCTACAGGTGGTTCTGTGGATAACGCTAAGTATCTCGATACCGGTGCGGCAATAACTTTTGCTCTTAAAAGTCGCATTCTAGTCAAGTTATAAACGTATGGCCTACTGGCGCCTAGTTACAAACGATTCATTACAATGAATTCTTTCAACGGTCGTAGCGATAAGTTTACAGTTAGCTTGTAACTCGCTTACTGAATTATGTAGTAAAAGACTGCGACTCAAGAAAATTGTTTGCACGGAATTGTTTTCCCGTGATAATTTCAGCCGAAGTTTAAAAACACCCAATGCTTGAGCCCTTAGCTATTTTTTTAAATAACGCTTTCAGTCCGAACTGAAATTGAAATGAATTTTAATGAACATAACTTTTACCACCGATCCGATAAACTTTTACAAAACATACAGCAATAAACAAAAATCATTTTCAATAAAATAGAACGACCGTTTCAGCTATAAGCCCGTCTGAATTCTAACAGAACGTATACAAATCACTTCGAAATTGAAAAACGTAAACATAGTATGAATGACCTGAAAGATTCAGAAAAGTGTTTACATTTGGGAAACTTCGCACCATTCCTAATAGCTACTCAATTCACTATTAGCAAACATTTTGTTCCGAGATGAAAACAGAGCTATGTGTCGACACATGAATTTACACACGCTACGCACTTTACATACATAAACGAATGAATGGGCTCAGAAAAACACTGGCCAGTACTAGTCGCAACTTGTGAAACTATGAAGTATGTACATTACATTTTATGAATTTATCACATTATTCGAGTATAGTCGATTATTGCTCTGTGTCTATGGTAGTATTCTATATACATATATCTGTAGCCGTTTCGAACTAACGTCATGTCGCGAGTTTGAACATCGCCTTTGGAGAGACTGTGGTTTTCACACGAATACCTAAAGTTATGGCTATTACGTACTGTCACGATTACCTCATATCAAAAAAAAAAAAATCAAAAATCATTCACCAAAAACCAAAAATCATCAAAACCTTTTTAAATAGAACCATTTAAAAATACATACAGTACATGAGTCAATGCTGGACATAGTATAACTACAGCCTCAGTGTTCTAAGTTACATGTTCATTTTGGAATGTCCTTTACTCCTTTCATCTCCCAAAACTCTATCAAAGTAACAAGCAACCCAATTAGTAAAAACAAATGTCCTGTGAAACTGTAACTGTGAAATGAACCATCAATCTATAAAAGCCAATCAGACATTAATATATATCTCTCAAGCACCATTGGTTACACGCGTCCCTTCAAATGCCGGCACGTGGTCACACAGATGCATCGGAGCGGAAAGTAGGCCGGTTCGGTCCTGGCTGGCGAGAACGCGAGAAGTTACAGGGAAGTGCAGTGATGCGGAACAATCTCTTTACACTACGGTAGAATACGGCCGATAATGTCACATTGAGTGTTGGAAAAGTTCAGCTCTACAGAACGTTGTCATTGTTACAGTTTATTTGTTGGTGGACTTTTTAGCACGCGTTCAACTTGATGATACACAGTTTGCATTACAGCGCTTTTGACCTCTGCCTTATTATCGCGCAATAAAAATATGATTTGCGGCGTTTTTCAAAACGCCGCAAATCATATTTTGGTTGTATCAATCACCCTTCTCATACTGTGTAACAGTTAGTGTTAGATAGAAAGCTCGATGCTGGGTTCGGGGAAACAGACTGATGCGAAACAATTTCTTTACACTTTAAGTATATACTACGCGGCCAATGTCACATCGAATATGCAAACTAGTTCAGATTTCAGAGCATCGTCGCCGTCTTTTTCAGAGTGCGTTCAACAATTTGGGAAAGCACTTTTCAACGTAGCATTTTTACTATCGCGTACTTTAAAAATGAAACCACGTACATATCAGCCCTGTCATATCTACCGGTGTGACAGTCTGTTACAAAAGCTCGATATGTTATATTGACGCCTCGGTACCGTTCAGGGAAGTGCACTGATGCGAAAAAATCTCTTTACTTACATTATATTCATGAAGTGTTGGCCGTCCCACCAATAGGGTCGGAGAAAGTGCCAAATTGGACGAAAGTTATTTTTGTGTTGAGTGTTTTTGCATAGAGTGATGTCCTTTTTTGTTTTGATGGATTTTAACGGAAAGATTTTTTGTTATTGTTTTTGTTTACGGAAAGTTTATGGAAATGCAATGATTTTACAGTACATGCCAAACCATTTTAGTTGATAAATGATTTTATTTCTGTAAGTAGGTTTGTACAAACACTGTCTCACGTCGTTTATTACTATGTACTTCTATCTTTACTACTGTGAGAAGAAAGGCTGAAACAAAAAATTAAAATCAGAGCTCACAGACATAATCTTGGTCAGATTCACAGAATTCATAGAACACATATTATATTGAACACACTTTAGTTAATTTCCGTTTAATTCAAAATGTACAATATAGTCAGAATTGTGTCATCTATTAGCCAGTATTATCTTTCAATTCCTGCAATTTGAAGCTTCTTTCCGCACAACAACGCATTGTAGTCTCGCTCATTCAGAACACAATGGCCCAAATGACAATATTCAAGGACTGCCATAGAAATACCTTTACCTATTCAGAGATGTTCGCGAATCTTTTGTGCGATTTCCCATCCCCACACATTATGTTGAAATAATAGAGTGCACGGCCATCGGGCATTCGCGCCCGAACACCGTCCAATAAAGTAACTTGATATACAAACACGACAGTTTCACACTGAAAGCTGATAACTTAGTACACTTTATTTGGAACTTTCTCATATTTTACCACGAACTTATCGGCTACATAAATAAGTTGAACAGATAAAGTCTGTCGACGTGTTTACTTTCCTAATTCGTCTTCCTCTTGACGCGATATATGGCTTTTGTGTATAGTTTATTTCGTATTTTACACAGAGCTATATTTTACGATGTTACTTGGAACCTACCAATGCGTACCTTTGTCTAAGAAAGCGGGTTAATTGCTCTTTATTAAGAACAAGTACCCTAACTTTAAATTCTCTAACTTTATTGTTATTAGTAAAATGGTTTCGTTGTTATTGCAATGGTTTTTTTTTTTTTTTTTTTTTTTTTTTTTTTTTTTTTTTTTTGTAGGACATCTCGTAGTTAATCTGAAAAAGATTCTGACTACTTAAACGGATTTTTGCCCGGCGATTTCTAAAAAGTAAACTTTTTAGACCTCCAGCCGGGCCATAGTAAAATTAAAACTAAAGCGAAAGTCCTAAGGGTAACCCCGAGGGGGGTTCGCACCTCGGCTTAGGCAATCACTGGGGGAGGGCAGCAAGGGACATGCTGGATCTGGGTTAAATTATTTAGGGACTAATTTAAAGCTACAGGCGCAGCATCGCGGGCTGGCTCATGCAAGGGTCGGGAGGGACTATTAAGTCGGGGTCGCGACGACGGACCTCGGCGGCGAGGTCGGTACGATCTGTGTTTGTGTGTTGTTCTCACTGTACTTGTCTCTTTTCGACTCTCCTGGAGGAGAGTAGTGGGATCATCGGGTTCGCTGAGAATGTGCCGCGGACGGCGGACTTTACTGATACGGGAGGGGGTATAGCTAGCTGCCGCGACAACCAGAGGGTTGGGGTGGATCACTGCTTTATCGAAGAAACGCTTCGAAGCGCGTTTCATGTACTGCTGGATCGTAGGGATCCTGAGATCTACGTGGAGATTGATATTCCTGACATACCAAGGCGCACCTGTGGCTTGTCGGAGAAAACGGTTTTGGAGGGTCTGCATCCTATGGATGAATCGGGGTTTGGTATGTGCAAACACGGAGCTTGCAAACGTCATGATGGGCCTAATACAAGCGAGGTAAATGCGCTTCTTACACTGAAGCGACAGTTTACTACGCTTGTTTAGGACGCAATGGAGCCTACCGAGAGCGAAAGCGGCCCGCGAGCGGACCTGCTTTATGTGCTCGAAAAAGGTGAGGTGTTCGTCAAGGATGACGCCTAGATATTTGGCTTGCTTTCCCCAAGGGATTTGCTTGCCGAACATAGAGATGGGTCGGGGAGGGGGGTGATTTTTTCGCGGTCGGGTGTAGAAGACAGCCTGACTTTTATCGGGATTTACTTCGATTCGCCACTTCCTGAACCACTCGCCGAGCTCGTCGACTGCGGTTTGGAGGTAGCGAACCAGCGCTTTATCACTGAATCCCGAGAAGTAGATGGCTGTGTCGTCTGCGAACAGAGCTAACATTGCCTTTCTGCTTCTGGGGATGTCGCTAGTGAATAGCGTGAAAATGAGGGGAGCTAGTACAGAGCCCTGAGGGACTCCTGCAAGGATCGGGTGAGGGGAGGATAGTGCCCCTTCGATGCGGTAGCGAAAGGTGCGGTTCGCGAGAAAGTCTCGTAAGATGAGCACGAGACGGTCAGGCACTCCGAGTTGGTACAGCTTGTATAACAAGCCGTTGTGCCAGACTTTGTCGAACGCTTTCGCTATGTCGAAGAATACTGCACCCGTGAACATACCACGCTGAAAACCAGCATTGATATGCTCGACGATACGGTGCACTTGGTGGACACACGAGTGTTGGGATCGAAATCCGAACTGCTCGTTGGGGATGAGGCCCTTCGTCTCGGCATAATCCCTGAGTCGCTTATAAATAAGTCTCTCATAGATTTTGCCGAGGACTTTGAGCAAACTAATAGGACGGTAGCTCGTGGGCTCGGTTTTGGGCTTGCCGGGCTTAGGGATGCCAATGACGGTGGCTTCCTTCCACGTTTGGGGGAATATGTTATTACTCAGGGCACCATTGAAGATGGTGGTCATGAGCATAATCAGGTGAGCGGGGAACAGCTTGATCACTCTACTGGTGATGCCGTCTGATCCGGGTGCTTTACGTGGTCTCAGACCCTTGATGATCTCGTGCACCTCGTCTGGTGTGACGGGGGGCAAGGGATCCTCAGGGTCTTCGACGGGCGGGAGTGATGCTTTGCGTTCGACTTCCGCGTTCACCTTATCGACGAACGCTTGGTCTACTGGCTGCGAACTTGGTGTGCATTGGGCTTCGAGGCTATCGGCTAGGCATTCAGCCCTGTCGATATCGTCGAATGCAATGGTCGCATCGGGGCGGGTCAGGGGGGGCATTGTGGAAACCTCAGAGGATTTGAGTTTCCTTTGAAGTTCCCAGAATGCTAGGTGAGTCGGCTCGAGATCGCCCAGCATCTTGTCCCAGTTAGCGTTACGCAGCTCGGACACACGTGACGTTACAGCACGCTGTAAGTTACGCATGTGAGCTTTGTTCGCGGCACAGGGAAAGCTACTGTAAGCACGCACGGCTGCGTTCTTCTCAGTCATCAGAGCACGTATATCGTCTGGCAGCCTCCAGAGGCGGTCAGCCGCCTCTGGAACCTCCCGTGAACAATCGTTCACGATCGATTGTACGTGCTCCGTGAGTGAGTCGATCGCAGCCGTTGTGTCGGCGACGGTGTCGAACTGGTCGGGAATGGAATCTAAGTGAGTCGACGTGTTAGATTGTAAGCGTTCGCTTACTTTCTTCCAGTCGGTTATCACTTTAGTGGTGGGGGGTTGAGAGGGGTCGCGGGTACCTATCCGGGGGGCTAAGTGCATTACTACTGGCCGGTGATCAGAGTCGAGCTCGTGTATAGCTTCTATAGAATCCAACCTTAGGTTGACGTTCTTTAGAAGTGCCACATCGAGCACGTCAGGTGATTGATCGGGGTTAAATGGGTAGTGGGTGGGAGTCATCGGGGCGATGACGTCGAATAACATGGTGGAGCAGAGATTAAAGAGTTGTCTGCCTCTGGTCGAGGTGCTGGTACTATTCCAGGCTGGATGTTTGGCGTTGAGATCGCCCGCTATAATAACGGAGTCACTCATGCCGAAAAGTTTTGAGAGGTCGCTATTTAAGAGTTGGGGGTTCTCGGACTCTATCCGAGGGGGAATATAAGCCGACACGATAGTGATCGGCTGGTGACCTGTCAGTCCTAACCGACAGGCCGAAACTTCTAATCGGGAGAGAGGGGGTGGGTCCATAGGTATGCAGTATAGGGACTTTTTATAATAAATGAGAGTGCCACCTTTGTGGCAACGGTACCTATCGTTGCGAACTAACCGGTAGTTTGCAATTTTAGGGTCGCGTTGGTGTGGCTTTAGGAACGACTCTTGTATGAGTAAGATGTCTACGTGATGGTCGCGGAGGAACGTGGCGATCTCATCACGTTGGCGGAAAATGCCGTTGGCATTGAAAAAGCCTAGCTTTAGGGAACGGGGTTTGAGTTTAACTAGTATTCCGTTGTTATTCATAACGGGACCGTTGGGAGTTCATGACGTGGAGGGCTTGCGTGACCTCGGGGTACGCAGCGTAAATTGATTGGATTCGGAACAAGTTGCCGCCGGCGGCGACCAGTTCCTGGGCCATTTGTTGAGCACGCGGGGAGAGGAACGTGCTGTAGGTATTATAGGTCCCGGCGATTACGTTGAACGCATCGATGGGAGCCTGACCTCTCCTATGGTCTGGGCCTGCCATGGGGGCAGAGGGGGGCGCGACGCGGGCGGCGGCGGGTGCGGCCGCGGAGAAACCGGGGGGCGCGGATAGGGGTGCGGGGGCGCGGGTACGCGGGTCCATTAGAGGAGGAATGGGAGCGGGCTTAGGCCTAGAGGAGGCCAGAGGGGGGAACGCTTGGCTTGAGCTCAGCTGAGGCCATGCCATTGGGCGTTGGGGGGCCAATCTCACGGGGAGTTTGGCCGATGGGGATTCCCTGGTTTGACGGGCGTCGAAACGCTGCGCTAACTTAGGGGAAGAGGACTTTGGGGCTTTCGGGCAGCCCCTGTAGTTTGCCGGGTGACCAGTCTCTTTGCAGAGTACGCAACTGGGTGGTTCTGTGCAAAGAGCTCGGTCTTTAGGCCGGGAACATTCCGCTGTGCCATGATCGCCCAGGGACTTGACGCACCTGGGGGTGGCAAAGCAGTGATAGGCGGAGTGACCGTAAAGCTGGCATCGGTGGCACTGGCCTACGATGCCTGTCTTACGGGGCTTCTCTATGACTAGACCGGACAGATTGCATACTGCTTTTACCTTGAATATGGGGTGGTGACCCTCCGTAGGAGGGCATACCACCAGGACCATATCGAAGGCAACGCCTTTGCCGGATCTGTGCATGCGGTGGACCTCTGAGACAGGCACGTTCTGTCTTTCGAGGTCGGCTTTGATCTCATCCGTGGGGATTTCGCAGGGAATCCTGCGAATGACCACTCTCGTCAAGCGCTCCTCAGGTAAGGCGTACGTGTGGTAGGACACGTTCCTTACCGTGAGAATCCTTGTGAGCTCACGGAAGTCATTTGACGTGGGGACTAGCACTTTAATGCCCTGCTGGGTGGCTCGGGCATTTGTGTAGTTTACCCTCTGTTCAGCGCACCATTTGGATACCTCCGTCCACTTTGCCTTGTCCTGAATGAACACTGGCGGTAGTGGAGGGAGTTTCCTGGCGGTGTTTGAGCCAGAGGGCGTGGGCTGGGCGCTAACGGTAGCGCGGGGCGCGGCAACCTTCGCGGGGGTTGGAGGCGTGAGACGGATTGGGGTCGCGGTGGCGGCGGTCGCCTGCGGTGGGGTGGGGGTGGACGCGGTCGCGGTGGCGGCGGTCGCCTGCGACGTGGAGGGGATGGGCCCGGTCACGGTGGCGGGGGTCGCCTGTGACGTCATCGGGGTGGGAGTGGCTTCCTCAGCCGCTATGAATTTAGCGGCTGGTTCGGTGCTACTGCCCTTTTTCTTTAGTTTCCGCTTGCTCCCTTTACCGTTTTTACGGGTAACGGTCTCGTACGCCTCCCCGTCCGAAGCCGAGGAGGGGTTCGAGTCCGCAGGGGGAGCTGAGGTGGTTGCCTCGGCGGAAACTGAAGCGGAATCGGAAGTGGGAGCGGGGGTGTCCTCTGTGTCCATGGACTCGTGAGGATTTATCGCGGCGTCGGTGTTACTCAGGGCAGGGGTAGCCGGTGAGTCTAGGGCGTCACTAAACCTAGTGACGCCGGAGACTGCGAGTGCGCGGGCTTTCCTTTCCTGATTTTGTTTCCATCTTTTATGAAAGATGGCCGTGAATTCAGCGTCATCCATGATTAATTCAAGGATCGCTAACTTCATGGCTTCTACCTCATCGGGGGTCATCTTTTTGGGCATGATTCCCAATGATTTAGAAGAGAATTAGGGTGGGGGGGGATTCCTAATCGCTCAGGAGAGCGAGGCCTATCCCAAAGTCCTACTCCTAACAACCTAATCCCCGGTGGGTTTCCGGGGGTGAGTATTACACTCCTCTGTCGGGTATAGACAGGGAGGTGATCCTGGTGTGCCCTAAGAGTGTATCCCGTTGCCAATCTTATTGTGCAAACGGGTTCCTAACTGGTCAAAACGGCGGGTACAGAAGGTACCCTGACCACTAGTGCGGGGGGTATAGAAATACCCGCGGCACTAGTACGCGGCTGTGAAGGGAAAACTGTCACCAGGGCTGACGAGGGAAGCCCCCAAGGCCAGCGATCTGGGACCCGTCCAACTTTCGCCTAGCCCTGAAGGGGATAGGCGGGTGTGTTGGGTCAACACCCACTCGGCTTCGTTGGCACCGTTAAGGTATCCACCGAGTGACCACGAAACTGTGGCTTTGCCCTGAAGGGGCCACAACACTTCACAACACAACGTTTTAGACCTTTTCTCTTAGAGAAACTAGGCCGTCTTGAAAAAGACAGCTTAGAATAACGTTTTAAACGACTCTGTTTCAAGAAACAGTTGTCTTGAAAAAGACAGTTTTCCGAATATTTGAGATTTAAATAAATTTAAATCCCAAAAATTACGGAGAGTAGTCGGGGCGACTACGCGGCGTGAGCACTGAGCACAACTGACGGGCGATCGAGCGGCGGGCGGTGGAGGGGATACGCGCAGCGGAGCGGCAGCGTAACGACCTTCCTTGGCGAGCGTCGAGCGTAGAATGCGATATTTTTGTTATTGCAATGGTCAATGGCCATGCCCTTTATACGTACGAGTACGTGATCGTAACCGATATTAGCAGTAAGTACAAATGTAGAACGGTCTTCTCGTATTAGAATAAAAAGCCCTTAAATCAAGGATAAACCTTTGTTCGAACAAAGGTTTATCCTTGATTTAAGGGCTTTTGACCTCTGCCTTATTATCGCGCAATAAAAATATGATTTGCGGCGTTTTTCAAAACGCCGCAAATCATATTTTGGTTGTATCAATCACCCTTCTCATACTGTGTAACAGTTAGTGTTAGATAGAAAGCTCGATGCTGGGTTCGGGGAAACAGACTGGTGCGAAACAATTTCTTTACACTTTAAGTATATACTACGCGGCCAATGTCACATCGAATATGCAAACTAGTTCAGATTTCAGAGCATCGTCGCCGTCTTTTTCAGAGTGCGTTCAACAATTTGGGAAAGCACTTTTCAACGTAGCATTTTTACTATCGCGTACTTTAAAAATGAAACCACGTACATATCAGCCCTGTCATATCTACCGGTGTGACAGTCTGTTACAAAAGCTCGATATGTTATATTGACGCCTCGGTACCGTTCAGGGAAGTGCACTGATGCGAAAAAATCTCTTTACTTACATTATATTCATGAAGTGTTGGCCGTCCCACCAATAGGGTCGGAGAAAGTGCCAAATTGGACGAAAGTTATTTTTGTGTTGAGTGTTTTTGCATAGAGTGATGTCCTTTTTTGTTTTGATGGATTTTAACGGAAAGATTTTTTGTTATTGTTTTTGTTTACGGAAAGTTTATGGAAATGCAATGATTTTACAGTACATGCCAAACCATTTTAGTTGATAAATGATTTTATTTCTGTAAGTAGGTTTGTACAAACACTGTCTCACGTCGTTTATTACTATGTACTTCTATCTTTACTACTGTGAGAAGAAAGGCTGAAACAAAAAATTAAAATCAGAGCTCACAGACATAATCTTGGTCAGATTCACAGAATTCATAGAACACATATTATATTGAACACACTTTAGTTAATTTCCGTTTAATTCAAAATGTACAATATAGTCAGAATTGTGTCATCTATTAGCCAGTATTATCTTTCAATTCCTGCAATTTGAAGCTTCTTTCCGCACAACAACGCATTGTAGTCTCGCTCATTCAGAACACAATGGCCCAAATGACAATATTCAAGGACTGCCATAGAAATACCTTTACCTATTCAGAGATGTTCGCGAATCTTTTGTGCGATTTCCCATCCCCACACATTATGTTGAAATAATAGAGTGCACGGCCATCGGGCATTCGCGCCCGAACACCGTCCAATAAAGTAACTTGATATACAAACACGACAGTTTCACACTGAAAGCTGATAACTTAGTACACTTTATTTGGAACTTTCTCATATTTTACCACGAACTTATCGGCTACATAAATAAGTTGAACAGATAAAGTCTGTCGACGTGTTTACTTTCCTAATTCGTCTTCCTCTTGACGCGATATATGGCTTCTATTTGTGTATAGTTTATTTCGTATTTTACACAGAGCTATATTTTACGATGTTACTTGGAACCTACCAATGCGTACCTTTGTCTAAGAAAGCGGGTTAATTGCTCTTTATTAAGAACAAGTACCCTAACTTTAAATTCTCTAACTTTATTGTTATTAGTAAAATGGTTTCGTTGTTATTGCAATGGTCAATGGCCATGCCCTTTATACGTACGAGTACGTGATCGTAACCGATATTAGCAGTAAGTACAAATGTAGAACGGTCTTCTCGTATTAGAATAAAAAGCCCTTAAATCAAGGATAAACCTTTGTTCGAAGCTTCATTCAAATTAATGTAAACTAGTGAACATACTGGGCCATGTTCTTCCCCAGTATTCAAATATTCAAGTGCCAGGTGCTAGATTAAGTTTCATACGAATAAGAACAAAGCAGGCTGTGTTCCGTCGTCTAAACAAATTGGAACAACGCTGGACTTGTTCCAGTCTGAAGGTAGGTACATACCCCAGGCTACGGGATAAACATACCGACATACGTACCATGACTGTATCTTGATCAGACGAATAAATTATAACCATGAATATTAATACTCGCCACGTGGGTTGCCAGCTCAAGGATGAATTACTGTTGCATGCAGATAACTTACCTAAAACAAAGGAAATGAACTTTAAATAACAATACACAGAACTACAGTTTATACAGTAAACGTGTCTAAAGCATAAACAAAAAGGTTAAATAGTTTTCGTTATCGAATCTGCAACGGACGGGGGTCGGAATTAAATAATTAAATTCTCTTTCGTTTTCTGTCAGTGTGACGTTAATTTATTTGATGTGACCACCCCGAAGAGCTATTGTGCTGCTCTTCACGCCAGTCACTAGGACGTGACTGGGGGAATCCAATCCGGGGAGATATTGTCCGTACTGATTTAATGGAGCTTTTGTTATTTATTTGATGGCGAGTATACGCATAATGTGAAATGCGACGGCTTATTTGAACTCAGATATTAGTAGAACTGCCTCGTTGGTCTAGTGGTCGCGAGTGCAGAGCATAAGTTCCTGGGTTCGATTTCCAGATCAGTCAAAGTAATTTTGGGTTTTTGCCATCAGATATTTATCAGAAGCAGCCCCGCGTTGGAATTGCCCGATTAAAGGCAATAACCTCGCCCTATTACGTGATTAAAATATAACTAGTGAAATAAGGGTGTACCTAAAAGTTAGTCTGCCTAACCTCTTGGAGAATACAATTGTCATAAAAGTAGAAGTGGATCGATCAGAACATAGACGAAATGAGTTTTGCAGGAAAACTCTACAATTAATTCCCTTGTGAAGTTTCTCTAACCACTCCGCAGGGATGACCAATAGAGAGCAAGAACACTCAAGCATAAAGCACTCGAGAAACTATCTAAACCTTCTCCAATAAACATTCATTCGATACTCAAACTTGAATTAAGTAACAGCACCGATGCACCATCAATAAATCTTCTTATCTTAATGAAACTCATAAAGGGCTGCCGTTTCATAGCTTTTAAATCGCTTTATTAAGAAGCTTTTACACCAATTAATGATCAAGCGCCGGTATATCTCTCAAGGAGATTGTCGGATCATTGTAGACCGGGAATAGCCCGGTCCTTGCCCGTGGCCGTAGTAAATTAGTCGTCATCTCGTAACCGGGATGAGAACAATGACGCCATGGCCGAAACGGACCCAGATACAAATACGCACGAACAAAAAAAAAACAACACCTTCTTTGTAAATGGAATGCGTTTCTACGTAATTCCCTTTAACGAAGCATTCTTTGGGGACTCAACATTCCTCGTTGAAGTCAGGAATAGTTCTGTGGCTTTTTACTGCGGTCTTAATGCAACTTATCCGGTCTTTAGCTTAATTCTTGATACACTTGATTCTAGAATGTCGGCACTCATACTTTATGAGACGTATTTAGGTTATATGTAAACAACGTGCATAAATATTTCAAGAACGTCAAGACTTTGTATCGAATTAGGGAAAGTTGTAAAACTGACAATAAAATTCTGATGAATCGCACACATGCTATAGCGTCTTGCGACATCAAAGTAGTTGTATAAGTTACGTTACAACAAAGATACTAATAAATTACTATTCTGCAATAAAAAATACAGTAAATTATGGCTAGGGCATTTGTATTGACCAGCAATAATTGCCATAAAATGTCATGTCGAAACAAAAGTCTGCAGCGTTCTCAATTTAAATTTCGTGATCAATGCTGAAGAGATAACAAATGCCAGGGATAATACAACAATTTAAAAGGCTTGTAAACCACCCAGTCCCACAAAAAACGGATTTAACAAAATAATGACGTGATTACAGTGGTCGACAACAAATACGGAGAACAAACATAAGTAAATGTATCTGCGCCTTGCTCGGCTATTTTGGTACAAGTTCAATTATTTCCCGAGGATAAATTGTGTCGGGACGCACATTAACTCAGTTAATTTACTTTTATATTTAACTCGCCGCTACCGAGGATATCTCGAATTACTCCTGAAGCTGTTGGTAATGGAAAAACGATAACAGTAAAACCACTTGTTGTTTTAGTCTCAGGGACTATTATGGTCTACCGCTTAATTGTAACAAACTACCAATCATTTTGGGTAACTTTAAACGAATGATATCTGAGGCTGAAAGTAATGAGAACATTTCCATTGCACATTGGCTTATGAAAGAATCGATAAAGATCATCCATCATTTATCGTAACAGCTACTCGAAGTCATCTCTCAATCCGGCATTGATTTAATCTGTATCATTTCAGTCGAAAGATGTCCACTGCTGGATATAGGTCGCCCCCAAGCACCACCACTTCCACCGATTCTTTGCTTCTTGCATACAGCGGAATCCTGTGGCCTTCACCAGGTCAGTATATCTTGTGTGAGGCCTTTTAATGCTACGTTTTCCAGGACGCGGTCGCCATTCTAGAACCATTCGGTCCCATCGGTCTGTGAGCAATGTACTCGTACCCTGCCTACACATTGATTTAATATACAAGAAATCAGCATGCCCATTGTACGAACTTCCTTGAAAATATTGGCATGACAGACAACAACACAATGTTTAATTATGAATGCGATTCAGCCGTGAATGTTTAATATTATCATCGAGATTGCAATTTTTACGGATTTTGGTGAGACACAAAGCTTTCTTGTGAACCGAGAGCGATATTTCACATGTTTTTTTCAGTGATAAATCGCTGTCCACAGCTTATTATGGATGGTAATTTTATAGTGGAGGCCATATAAGCGCATGATTAATTATCAGATATGGTGGTGTGCGCGCTTCTTCGACAATCGATTATTACTGCAGTCACCATCAGGATTGAGGAGCCTCTTAATGGAGATTCCGAAAACATCGTTGTCACTTTTTGCGGCGAACATTTAATCATTAAGCGGTACAAGTAACGTAATGTTGCAGATAACACTTTAGGCGTGTTGGTACATGGATGTTCTTAATGTTTATGACGGTCCACGTTTAAGCTCGTTTAAGTTTTTTTTCTTTCGAAATGAACAGTGTTTTTTGCTTGAAATTACTGCTTGATAAATTTATCGGTACTTAAGGAAAACTCCCAAGGATTGTGGAGGTGATTATATCTTGTAGTCTTCCTAGTATTGTGCTGCAATTCCCCCACAGTATAAGGATTCCACAAAAGCAATTCATAAAATATATCGAATAACATTTCGGAGATACAGATATCACGATAATAAAATTAAACAGAAATCAGTAAATCAAATGATACGATACGTAGGAGGTGGTAAGGCGTGTAATAATCGGTACCGCATTCGATAGTGATTCCCGCAAACGTTGATACGGCCGATTTACGACACGTAATTACCAGCAACGGTCAAATCATAGCCGGCTGTCTGTAGGCAGACATTACTGCACCTAATAATGCGTGGGATTAATACCATTCATTTTGTATGAACTTTACTTAACGATCATTCTGGGCTTTGTAGAAATCGTCTCGCATTTTCGCTGCAATTTGAAGACATTATCTATATATTTATTATGAAAGCGCACAATGGTGCTGCGCTAACGTTCATTTTGCGTAACTTTTTATCAATAAACTCAGCCTGTCGTAGTCCACTATTGGGCATAAGCCTCTCCCAGGCTGCGCCACATAACTCTGTCATTCGTCTCGGACTCAGATTCGGCCCACACTTGTTTGCTTAAGACTATGATAAGATAAACCTTACTGACTCTAAAAGAACTTAACTTTACCATCTCATCCTCACCTGCCTAGCCTTTTTCCAACCACAGAGTGACTCGCATATGGAGGTTACGTTGTGGATTATGTAAGTTCGTCTTTCTAGTTTTATTGCTTTGAAATGACAAAAAAAAAACGATATTTTTCAACCATTGTCTACTCTTGAGCTATCATATTTGCTGGCTGAAAACTGTAAAAGTAAAATTTTACCCATTGATAAAAAGATTTCTTGTTGATAACCACTATAATTGATGATATCACGTTTGAGATCGGCTTTCAGTCGACCAATTCATAAGAACTATACTATTTTTATTTTAAATCGGAATTAAACGAAACAGCTTATTTAAACTTATTGTCATTCTTAAAAGAACACCGCACACCGCACGAGGTCAAACCATAATTAAATTAAAGCATTTTATTACAGTCAACGAATTCAATTTGCATCTGGCCGATTAGAAAGATACTTGACGGCATCACAACAAAAGGGCTCGAGTTATTCAATCGAAAAGAGAAAATTCGAATTTCGAATCGAACGAAGCGTCAGAAAAACATGGCGACAAGCAAACGGGTATCTCCCACGCAAATTCCTGACAGGGCACAGTTTGCAGTGCCGAGGTGCCAAGATGCTGCAGAAATAACGCACCTGCCCTAATAGCAGCGCTTTAAGTGCTAACCACACGCATTTTATCGGCACCAGCGACGTTTTTATAAACCATATTACCCTTCTGAGCAAAGGACATGGCGGCATGACACGGTCACTTATAGTAGGTAACATTTTACTTTCAATTTATAAAAATAAATATGTTTAATCCCATATGGATACGTAAACCATGAGCATTCAAGGGGGTCGCATGCTAAGCATGAGAGTTCGATTCCAGGGTCGGGCAATGTATTTTTTCCATTTACAATTTCTCAGTAGCAGTCCGAGATCTGGATTTATGCATGGTCAATGGCGGTTGAAAGTTCACCCTCCATTACAGAGGACTTTAACATAACTGGCGAAAATTTGATGTACTATAGTTACAGCTCTGCCCAAGATTTCGAGAAAACTAGGCGAAATATTATTAAAGTTTACGATTAATCCATCAAATATTCGAAGAGATTTGTTGAATCGGAGGGGAAAACCACCGATGGGTTCCAGTCGGACATCGCTAAAAGAAATCTAATGTAAATAAATCTTCAATATTATGATTATAATTTCCCGTTTTATTTTAACACACGTTTTAAGTCATAACACTCATTAAATGAGGCGGACAAAATTACACACAACATATAAAATAAATTTTGCGCTACTGTTTAGTAATAATTCAGCAGAAATCAATAAAATAAGCACAAGAAGGATGCACTTATGCACTTTATTATACTAACGATCACCGTGCAAACGAAACCCAATAGGTGAAAGTTTACGTTAAAGCATTTTCTTCAAAACTTTCGAAAGTGGGTGAAAAAGGGCCACCTACAGTAAAGTTACACCTATTATTTATTTATATGTTTATGAAATTGTATAAAATAAACATCATTTCGTTTTATTCCCCAGAAAAGACAGTCGTGAGGTCGATATTTAAATCGCCTTGCGCCAACTTGACGTGCAACATAATTGAACTGTTTTATGCTAATATATTTATGCACATAAATAACAGCTGACACTTATGTACCGCGGGGTGAACGAACTCGGGCTCGCTGATTCATCCACAAATTTGAGATTAGGACAAACATCCCATAACTATAATGGTATAAATACACATATAAAATCTTTGCATAGTATAAAACAAAGTCTCATTTCGACACACTTAGATTTTTTAAACTACGCAACGGATTATAATGCGGTTTTCATCAATAGACAGAGTGATTCGCGAGGAACATTGTGTATAACTAGCTGTGCCCGCAGCTTAGCCCGTGTGTATGTGAAAATGGGCGTGGTATCTGGACAAAAAGGAAAGGCCTATGTTACTCCTTATAACATTAGCTATGTGCTAGTGAAAGTCCTGTCAGAATCGGTCCAGCCGTTTCAGAGTTTAGCCAAACAGAAAGACAAGCAAAAATTTAAAAAAGGGATTTTTTTATGTATACACTTTCATATGCATTAAGTGAAAACCTGTTAATTTGAAATTACAATTAGACACTTCTATTTCATTTGTATAGACACGCGGATAAAGCCGCTGGCAAAAGCTGTTTGTTTATTAAACGGGAGTGCTTGCTTCCATGTTACGATATTTTTTCACAATGCCGTGAAAAATAGGTTAATGTTTCACGAAGTAGTGAGTAACGTATATACTACGTGCTCTCAAATACATAGTACCAACTACGACTAGAGCACGCTACAGTATGACACTCGACCATAAACATGCCGTATCTATAAAAATAAATTCTGGTAACCTTATTTAACTGTATAAGCTCTGACTGTTCACTATGAGTCTGAAATTATTCTCAGGAAAAACAATAAACATACGACCTTTATACAGCTTCAATAATAATTAAATTCCTATTATAGTTTTATTATTCAATTAATAATTAAATGGCCGGTTACAAAACTAATTGATTGGCCGCTATCAACAATAAACATTTAATAGTCCTGCGTTCGAATAATTATTTATTGCAAATAATTTCATTAGCAGTTTCCGTTGCCGATCAAAATTGAATGTATATGTAATTAATGAGAAAATTTACTTGTAAAATGAGTGACTCATTCGGAATTAAAAGGAAACACTCATGATCTCATATCATCTCTATTTCCGTAACATCATACCTAATCCTCTGTTCCGAGAGTAATTCCTGTAATAAAATTCACGAAGGTACTCGTCATCTATTTATTCGTTTCTATAACCAGCAAATACATTATGTATGAGTCAATTTATTGTTATTGAAAGATATTAGCTTCCCCCTATTGAAATAAATATCCCAATTCCTACATTGTTGAACTTAGTTATACAGAATCTCATGTTTTTATATTAGGGACTAAAATATTGGATCTTTTTATTAATCATATAGGCCAGTCATCTATACATATAATAAATCTGTAGAAAAATAATTTTTGTACATTGAAGAAATTGAAACAAAAAATAGCCAGCATGTGAAAAGATAAGTAACAGAACCCATTTCCATCATTTTTGAAATTTTTGTCTGTTTGTCTGTTTGTCGGTTTGTCTGTTTGTCGGTTTGTCTGTTTGTTTGTGCGCACATCACGTAAAATCTACGAATTCAATGCTGATAATGTTTATATACAAACATTATACGCAACTTGAGGTTTAACTTAGTTTTTGTTTCATCGAAATCGGTTCACTCTATCAAAAGATATGATTAATTTAGTGAGTTCAAGAAGTAAAATATTACGTTACGCAATTCAGTATAGTACTAATGTTGATAGTTGAAATCCAAATCCGATAGATGGCGTTGTGCAAATGACGTCATTTTCTGAATCGCGGTGTATTTTCCGCGTGAGAATGACGTCCACCGTGTTTACTAGGCAAATTGGGTTTTGTTAGGTGTCTTAGAAGTTCTTGCGTGTGTCGTAAAAGTTCTTTGGTTGCTTGGTTTATCGATTTTCTAAATTGGTCGAAAAAAAAAGTATTGGCTTATCTTATTGGTTTCGTTTGGTCAACTTTGGTCATTGGTTTGAAGTACGAAGTAAAGATTGTATACGAAGTCGCGGGCACAGCTATCTATACTAATATTATAAAGCTGAAGAGTTTGTTTGTTTGATTGAACGGGGTAATCTCAGGAACTACTGGTCCGAATTAAAAAAATCTTTTTGTGTTGGGTAGCCTATTTATCTAGAAAGGCTATAAGCTATATAACATCACGCTATAACTAAGAGGAGCGGAGAAGTAATAAAAAATGTTGCAAAAACGGGGAAAATCGCACGGGTAGGCGATTCGACGCGACGGGAAGGGTCGAGGGAACAAGAAATTTAACGCGGACGAAGTCGCGGGCAGAAGCTATAATTAATAATTATGATTGGCCCGTTAGTGTAGTGGTTAGTGACCCTGACTGCTTTTTTTGTGGGTGGGAAATCATCAAATGACTTCTCTCACTCTAGGGTGGAGCCGAAGGGCGAGTCAGACTTTTACTGACTAAAACCCACCCGTGTTCCTTCAGTTGCCCATATGCCAGGGCCTGACTAAAACCACCCCGGTGTTCCGTCCCACACCTACGTCGGGGACCACGGGAACCAATATGTCTTCCGCGATCCCCGACTGGTGCCGGACGCCTGGCGCGCTAGGCCAACCGTGCATTGTGAAAGAATTTCAGTTGCTTGGGATCGAACTCGGGACACTTGGCGCGACTTTCAACTCAGTGTTGATACCGCTACACCAAATCGACTATGACCTTGACTGCTAAGACTGAGGTCCTGGGTTCGATTCCCACCCAGGACAAATCTTTGTGTGATGAGCACGATAAATTATTTGTTCTGTATCTGTGCGTAATTTATTTATAACATGTATTTAGAATTATCCACACTATCCACACTAATCCACACTAATATTATAAATGCAAAAGTAACTCTGTCTGTCTGTCTCGCTTTCCTGCTAAAACTACTGAACCGATTTAAATTAAATTTGATACACAGATAGTTTAGAGCCTGAGAAAGGACATAGGCTACTTTTTATTGCGGAAAAGGGGTTTTAAGGGGTTGAAAGGGAGGATGAAATGATGTTAGGAAGTATTGTCATTTTTAAAGCTAGAATGATGAAACTTTTTTATTTGGCTTTTATTACATCCACACTAATATCCACACATATAATATTATAAATGCAAAACTAACTCTGTCTGTCTGTCTCGCTTTCCTGCTAAAAGTACTGAACCGATTTAAATGAAATTTGGTACACAGATAGTTAAGAGCCTGAAAAAGGACATAGGCTACTTTTTATTGCGGAAAAGGGGTTTTAAGGGGTTGAAAGGGAGGATGAAATGATGTTAGGAAGTATTGTCATTTTTAAAGCTAGAATGATGAAACTTTTTTATTTGGCTTTTATTTATATTTATGAATTATATTTAAAGTTTGTTAAATTTTTACCCTTAAGGGGATAAAATAACAATAGGGAATAGGGGATGAAAGTTTGTTACATATAAAATAATAAAGTCACTTTGCAGTCTGTCTGTCCCTATGTATGCTTATATCTTTAAAACTACTCAACAGATTTTGACGCGGGTTTTTTTAATAGATAAAGTGATTCCTGAGGAAGGTTTATATGCGTATAACATGCATAATGTAGTAAATAAACGCTGATAATTTTAGAGGTTTCTAATGTGATGTCACTAATAAACTCATTTTTTTGCGCTTACGTTGCGAACGCTGGCTGAACCCTACAAAATAGATCAAAATAATGTACTACAGTATTATACACCTTAAACAGGTCTACAAAAAAGTCCGCGATAGTATACGTCCATCTCTTAGGGATAACCCACAATAACCATTTTTTATCCTTTACTTTTACGAGAAATAATGGCATATTTACGAAGCGATTTTAAGCAATGTAGCATTAATCCATATCCAATTAAGTACCTTAAATATATTGTGCATTTTATATAAATCAATATGGCCCTTGACAGCATGTAATTTAAATGAATATCTTAGAAGATATCAGAGATTTAAAAAGCGGGGGCGGAGCGGCTTGCAGGCCGTAGGTACGTCCGTCCCGGTTGGTAGCGGTCGGGTAGTGCAGGATAAGTAGGATTGTAATTCATATTACATAGGCTTCAAAGTAAATGCGAATATTATGTGTGTTCGTTATACTCAAAATACACCTAATAGTATATATTATTCCAAGTAAGAGACCGCGAAGTATGGCTTAGATGTGTAGATTTTTGGATGGATTTGGATTTTCGGTTATCCTGGATACTTACCATATAGGATACTTTATCCCGGTAGTAGGTTCCCAGGTGATATTTTCCGACAGCTATACGGGCGAAGCCACTGGCAAAAGTACTGTTCCTATTATTCCTATGATCGATTTGGTGTCTGGTAAATGATTGAGTGTCTGTATAGGTAGAATACGAGCGTCAAGAAAAACCAGGAAAACTTATATTCAACTAAACCAATCCCTATGCCGCAGTCTTCTTACTCTGAATACTATTAGTTTTATTTACACACATGTATTCTCATAAACTATGAATCCGAAGTAATATGAATTATAATCCTACTTACTACTATTAATACTATAAATTATGTGAAAATATTTATGATTGGGTGATTGTTTCTCTATCACGCAAAAATGGCTGAATGGATCTGGATCGAAAATGGCACACAGAGTATATATTACCTATATAACCAGGATTAATACATTCTTACCGCAGTAGTACCTACGTCCTCCTGCGTTAATTTCCGACATCCACGCGGGCGAAGCCGCGGGCAAAAGCTAGTTTAAAATAATTATGCTCAAAAGACCTCAGAATTTTCGGACTTCTTTCACTTTTTAAATTTATTTATCTCAGAATTATTTATTTGGCCATAATTGTTAGTAAAAAAGATATAATCAAATCAATTCATCACATTCAAATTTCGAACAATAAAAACTTAAAATCACTCATGTCAAAAATCATGTATCAGAATCATACTAGTATCTTCTAGTCACATGAAGCTGGAGGAATCCCCCTAGTACTGCAGACTGGCCTGTCAGAGTTCTTCCTTAGGCTTCCGTTGGCGATCTCCGAATCTCCGCATTAGAGAAGCGTACATAATAGCATAAAAGTCATCGGCTCTTGTGTCACCCAACGTACCCAACGGGCTAAAGTATCAAGGGAGCCTCATATTACTTCTAAAAGGTGCTTCTGACCTAACACGATTTTTATATCTATAGTCACTGGCATAAATACAATAATATTTTACAGGCTAAAAGAACCAATAGACTTCCAAAAAATATTACAAAGTTAAAAAAAGCCGGCCAAGTGCGAGTCGGACTCGCGCACCGAGGGTTCCGTACAAACCTGCAGGTCATCATCATCATCATTCGTCATCATCGTTTATGAAATTAAATGGTTTTTTTTTTTAATTTTTATATTTGAGTTGACTGAATGAAAGGTAAATTGTGGTTTACGATTTATGACGTATTAAAAAAAAACTACTTACTAGATCTCGTACAAACCAATTTTCGTTGGTAGTTTTCATGGTAATGTACATCATATATTTTTTTTAGTTTTATCATTCCCTTATTTTAGAAGTTACGGGGGGGGGGACACACATTTTACCACTTTGGAAGTGTCTCTCGCGCAAACTATTCAGTTTAGAAAAAAATGATATTAGAAACCTCAATTTCATTTTTAAAGACCTATCCATAGATACCCCACACGTAAGGGTTTGATTAATTTTTTTTTTTTTGTTTCAGTTCTATGTATGGGGAACCCCAAATATTATTGTTTAAAAAAAAATGATATTAGAAACCTCAATATCATTTTTGAAGACCTATCCATAGATACCCCACACGTATGGGTTTGATGAAAAAAAAAAATTTTTGAGTTTCAATTCTATGTATGGGGAACCCCAAATATTATTTTTGTTTTTTTTCTATTTTTGTGTGAAAATCTTAATGCGGTTCACTGAATACATCCACTTACGAAGTTTCAATAGCACAGCTCTTATAGTTTCGGAGAAAAGTGGCTGTGACATACTCGGACAGACAGACAGACAGACAGACAGACATGGCGAATCTATAAGGGTTCCGTTTTTTGCCATTTGGCAACGGAACCCTAAAAATACCTTTACTTTCGAAAGTCGGCGTCTTTGGATCAGTTTGTTTTTTAGCAAAAACATTTAATTTTCACTTTTTAGATAAAGTCTACCCCGCACCAAGTCGTACATTATTACTAGCCTTGTCAACAGCGGTGATAAGAAATATTAAAACAACATCACGACAAGCAAAATACGTATTATCGATGTTAACGCGAAATCTATCCAAGCAAAGTCAAATAAAAATTATATAAGACCTCTGAAGCATTACATATCATAAATACAAAAAAAAAATACAATTAAATTAAGAACCTCCTCATTTTTGAAGTCGGTTAAAAAGTACTATAAGCGTTATCTTTCTAAGTCTACAGTCATGCTGCACCTTCCTGGTCAGGGTTCTTCCGTTATTTTTTTAGATAGCTTCAAACCATATTTGTAAACGAGGCTAGCACTGTTTGACTTGCAATCTCCTCCTTATAAGCAAAGTTCGCGTTTTATTTTAAGATACATCGCTCAAAAGGTTTATGATAGTTACAAAAGTAGTAATGAATACACTGACGTCACATATTTTTATATTTAGACATTAAAACTGCAATAACGGGAGTTATTGTCACTCATAACGTGAAAA
Source organism: Aporophyla nigra (assembly GCA_947507805.1). NCBI lineage: Eukaryota > Metazoa > Arthropoda > Insecta > Lepidoptera > Noctuidae > Aporophyla > Aporophyla nigra. The sequence goes on from OX382305.1 coordinate 9,874,595, forward strand.
GAGTATTGCTAAGGTGTAATCTTTTACTGCATGGAGCTCGTAAAAGATACCAAATGATGTATGAATTGTAAAAGATATTATCACCGTAATCCCAAAAGTCATTCGAGCGTATCACATGATAGAGTGTTACATTTCTACGCTATATGGGATTATAAAATGACTGTAGATTATGTTGGGTTAGTTATAACGGTGATAGTGAGAAATACGCTAGTTATGTGGTAGTAACTTATCATTATTTAAATTACTAACTTTTGCCAGCGGCTTCGCTCGCTTGAATGTAAAAAAATATTCCATGGGAAGGTAGTACAGGGATATCAGTATCCTATGTGTTAATACAGGTTATAAACAAGATGTGTGCCAAATTTCATCCAAATCCGGTCAGATGTTCTTGCGTGATTGTGTGACAAACATCTGAACACACAAATTTTCATATTTATGTATATGGATATTAATAGTAGTATCATACCACGTCTTTTTTAATATTATTATTTTATTTTGTTCCAATGAGTTGATCAAATTTTGTGTTAGTAAATGTTTGCTAAGAGTTGTCTACAACAGAGGAAGAACGCTGATTTCTGAAATACACATATTTATATCTAGTTCAGACACAGACGTTCATGGAAACAAATGTCACAAACTCTATATATACTACTAAATTGTTGTACAATTTTTGAACAATTAAAGTATATCTATTAAAAACGATGACCCATTGTTATGCTAGCTAAGAAGCGTAGAAGCCTCCTTTTAAACTTTACCATAGAAAAACATGACCATATCCCACTTTATTACCATACTGAATGAACAAAACACAAAAGTGTCCTTCACAAAGACGATCCACGTAGCTCGCAAGTTCATAAGGCTCTTTGATATAAACTTCCAAAAATAAAACCGAGGGTCCAGGATGACGCAATTCAGCAACCGGTCTTTTTAATTGCAGCATTCCTTTATGAAGCGTGTCCTGGCAATATATACGAGAGCTGATAGCCTCGGAAAACAAATTTATTTTCGGAGGAACATGGCGCCAATATTGCGTGGATTACGAAGTATTTTAATTTACGAACAGGGACAGTGATGTCGATATAAGGCGCTTCTCATGAACTGGCCATTAATTTATATTTCCAAATTGATGTTTATGGTTTTAAGAACTTCTGGAAAAAACAGACAGTACCGAGTAAAAATATTCCATGTAGCAAAAGTCAGACTTAGACAATACGTAATGAAAAATCAATGTTTATTTTCTTGGCGGAAAGCTGTAGACAATTTCTAAGCACTCTGTTTACCAATTCCAACAGCACCAGTTTGTATTAGCAATTTTTTTCTCGAGACTTTTCCTAGACAAAACAAGAATCTGCTTTTACCAACAAAATTTCCCGTCCCCGCTTACATTATTGCGTTTCATCGAGTCTGTCTCCATATAATGATATCATACGCACATCATTATGAGTAACGAGACACATCAATGCATACTAATCTCGCGCATACGCCGGCCGAACTAATGTTGCAGCCGCGGCTACCTTGAGGCCGCCATGATTTATTGAATACCGCTATAAACCGACTTAACTATACAAATGATGAACCTCCGCAAATGATGATGAAACGTCATTCTATGAACTCCACAAGTAAGGAGTAATTTGTTTGGAGCTATATTTTAATAGATAGGAAAGTACAGCATGATTCCAAATATAATATTAAAGTAGATGTACCCGCGGCTTTGCCAGCGTGGATGTCGAAATCGTATACAAGTAAGCCTTAGAACATCTCCTATATGCCAGTGAAAGTCCCGTCAAAATCGGTCAAGCCATTTCAGAGATTAGCCGGAGCAAACAGACAGACAAAATATTTAAAAACTGATTTTTTTTATTCGTATCGTTACCTAATATGCATTTAGTAAAAGCTGTTATTTTGACATATCAAACAGACACTTCAATTTTATTCATTTGTATTTATGTCTGTATAGAGGTATAGATAACATTATTGCTATCGCACCAAGGCCACGCAATCACAACACAATCAATGGTAAATCAAACACGACTACAATCGAACAAAAAACGTTCAAAACGTTACGGTACAAGAGCAATCTTCATGTTTATACGTACAACATGTGATCAATTATAGATGCGCCCTCGATACTGGCCAGGAAAAACCTACACCCATTAGAAGCACAGTTATATAAAACGAATAACATTGTACAAATGTGGTAAATAGTTAAAAAGTTGTCGTTGAGTAACGGATGGACGCGGTCCGTCAATGGGTTGGAAAAACTTGTCGGGTTATGCGAGCCGATGGGCGATGGCGACTGACTCGTATGTGATGCGATGGGCGGATTACTTTCTAAGTTTTTATTACGTATAGATGTGTTTTTGTAAGTCAAGGTGAGCGGACCACCTGTGTCAATATAAAGCCCTAACATTACATGTGATCTTGTTTTGTTATAATGAGGAGGGAAAATGTATAATAAGTTATGTTTAAGATGAGTGTCCTACTGTTTTATGTCCGTCATACCGCCATTGCAAGTTAAAGAAATTAATCCTACTATCAACCTTTGAAATAGGTTGCCAAACGAACATTAAAAAGTGATCCATACTAATATTATAAAGTTGAAGAGTTTCTTTGTTTGATTGAACGCGCTAATCTCAGGAATTAGGTACTGGTCCGAATTTAAAAAATCTTTTTGTGTTAGGTAGCCTATTTATCGAGGAAGGCTATAGGCTATATAACATCATGCTACAACTAAGAGGAGCGGGGCAGTAATGAAAAATGTTGCAAAAACGGGGAAAATCGCACTGGTTGGCGATTCAACGCGACGGAAAGGGTCGGGGGAACAAGAAATTTAACGCGGACGAAGTCGCGGGCAGAAGCTAGTTGAGTATATGTTCATCATAATCAGTCTATGTTCCCACTGCTGGGACACAGGACTCCTCTGGCTGAGAGTGAGTGGACCGCACATGGGCCCAATGCGGATTGGTAGATGTCACATATCTTTGAATTTTTGTTCTAGGAAATACCAGTTTTCGCACCTTTTTGAAAGCAATAAGAATAGTGATGAAATAATTTACACTGAGTGAAACGATTGTCTGAGTTCGAACCTACGATCTACCACTTGTAAGTCGTGGTGGTTGTCACTGGGCCACCACCTACCGCTCATGTATGGCTTCAGTAAATACCTAATATTTTGAAGCAAGTTACAGTCCATAGCTTATTGTATAAGTTAAATAATAAAACATAAATTTACCAAGCTAAATGGATTTTAAAATTATGTGATAAGGTAAATTACCCCATCATCTAATACCTTTCCCTCAATAATTTCAAGAAGATGGGTTTTACTAGATGCGCCTGAGCACCGTTAGCGCCTTCTAACAGTACATAATGTGGACAAGTTATATCGACACCGGTCTCTGGGCACCCATCCTAGACGACCTGACAACTTAATTGAATCGCCATACTTTTGCTCAACAGATCAACCTACATATGGCTTGATAAACATTTCTGAAGATTGGCTATTTACTTACAAAAACTTAATAATATGTTTATAATCTACTAGCTTTTTGCAGCGACTTCGTCTGCGTAAATGTCGGTTTTCGCGGACGCAGACGAAGACGGGGAATAAAAAGTAGCCTATGTCCTTTCTTGGGGTTCAAACTTACCAAATTTCAAAGTCGGTTCAGTGGTTTAGTTGAGAAAACGTAACACACAGACAGAGTTACTGTCGCATTTATAATATTAAGTATTGAATTAGTATAGATTAGCGAAAAAGTAAACATTTTGACAAAAGTTTGAGTAGGTACATCTCATTGCCGAAGTACAGTCTATCCAGACGAGCCCTGACTCCTAAACAAGGAAGATCCCGTATCTTAGGAGGTAGTCTCTTCGCATTATAGTACAGTAGACGAGTGATTTATGAGCAAACTAGCCAATAATAGTGCTTAGAAAAACTACGTACGGTCTAAAAACACATTTTTTTGGGCTATAAAAGCTAAAAGAACGATAAAACTAACAATAAAAATCAAAATAACTTTCCTAAAACGAATGAGAGAGTTAAATGTTTGTGGATTTCCAGGACACAAAAAGCTTCGGTTCGTCCGCCTTGTGGAGTGAGGCTGGGTTATTACAACAGCCAACTCATTTAATCATAAATTGGTCTCAACAAAGAACAAAAATTAACGTCTGGATATTTCAAACAGAGAAAGCGATAACCCTATCTATCGTGAGAGACCTATACAATCAACATTGTTCTACAAACCATATTTTTTCATCATCATCATTTCAGCCGAAAGCACACCCCAACACACATACACACTACTACTACACACACTACATACACACACACACTGCTCATATTACACTGCATACACACACGCACACACACACACGCGCACACTACACACTGCGCGCGCTACACTACGCTATATACTGGACATAAGCTTCCCCAATTTGGGTGGTTTTGCCGTAATCGCCACGCTTGGCAGACAGTTTGGCGATCGCAGTATGGTGGTAAAATGGATGGTACGTCCCTTAGTCACATCGTACGACACCCACGAGAATAAATGAGATGGTGCTATTTTTTATGTCTGGTACTACAAGGAATATTCATATTAATGAATATTTTTTTGACAAAGACCTAATTAATTAGCGCCCATGACATAATATCGGTGGCGGCCTTCACACTTACAGGTCAACACTTCCCATGGGCGCTGTAAGAGGTGATAAGGAACTATGTCAGGAGGATATGCAGTACCTACTTACGTACTTGTCACTTCGTGGTCTGCACCCTAATTGCGAAACGCACAATTTATCAGAATCTGAATGGGATTGAAGATTATTTCTAAACCATTGCGTCATTTGTTCGAATAAATTGTCGGCTCAGCAACGTAAATAACGCAATGAATGTTGTTTAACTATGAATATTAAACCAATTCCTATCGATAAAAAGTTCCGCAATTAAGTACCCCTCTGATTAGCAAATCACTATAAAGCAAACTCATCACATCATCTGCCTAGCCTTTACCCAACTATGTTTGGATCGGTTTCCAGTATAATCGGATGCAACTGAATACCAGTCTTTTAAATGCAGCGACTGCCTATTTGACCTCCATAACCCAGTTACTGGGTAAAACGTTACGCATTGGTAAGACTGGTTGTCCGACTATCGGGCTTCTGACAACCAGTCACGACTGCAGAAGATCCACAAATGACAACCGGACCATCCATAAATTACGTCACACAAATTTCATGATTATTGAACCTCCCCGCCCGTCCTTGTCGCCCGTCCTTGTCGCCCGTCCTTGTCACAGCTGGTCATATTTGAGAGACCCCCCTTCCTAGTGTGACGTCACGTATTTTGCAATTTTACATCTAGACATTGATTTTTTTTTAATTTTTCGTTCATAGTTCATATTTTGTGTTTTAATAGTACCTACTTTAAATATGTATATTCAATTTTGAAATGTGACGTCACAAAATTTAGGGCCCCTCCCTCCCATTGTCACAATTCGTCGACCCCCTCCCCCCCTTAACGTGTGACGTCATTTATGGATGGACCATAAAGACCGACTGTGGCAAGCGTAGCTTAACCTAATCGTTCGTCCTATGTGGCTGTTTTTACTTAGCTATAAAAGATCTAACAGTAGTAATAGTTTCTGAAGAATGCGGAAAATTAATAGGTTGACAATTTTAAGCAGAAACGCAGAACGGATTTGGAGAAGTACAAAGAACATTTTGTGGTTTGGAGAATCTTCTACCATTAAACTTGACGCGGTCAGCCACAGCTAGTTAAAATTATTCTTCTATTTAAATGTAATCTTGAAGCAAACCTCTGAAGCAGCCAACCCGTCGCAGTCAATCCCATGCACACGACACACCGTAAGCATATCAGATTAGCAAATGCATCCTTGCATTAACCAACGGCCTGCGCAGACGCAGCCTGTCTACTTTACTCCCCTGTTCAATTAAAAGCAAATTCCGACATTAAAGTAAACTAGTGGGGTATTACTGCGCGCGCGATATAACCAGTTCGGTTACCGACCGAGTGTTATTTACCCCTGCTACAAGGTATTTTGCCGAACGACAGCACAAGGGCTCCGCTCTGACGTGCGCTTGCGACGCTGTTAGGGCGCGTTCCCACTTTGTCGTGACGACAGATAATCGGGTAGTTTTTTATTAAGTGTCGTGGCTTATATGTTTAAATGGAGGTGCTCACATATAGAACGACACGATTTACTGTCCTCTACAACATTTTTTGCAGTGACAACAGATTGTCATGACAGTGGGAACGGCTAGCACGACAGTCGTAAAGCGATAAAAAATCATTACGACTAAATCGTGACCGCAAATCTATCGAAGCCACTATAAAAATATCGTCTCGTCGTATACACATGTTTTCCCTTCCCCATCGCACCCGCGATTGTAGATTTGTAGCTTGCTAATGATGTGTAAACGACAAAGCGCGTGCCGCGAAACGATAAAATATCGTGGCGATCCAATGGGAATAGCTAGATACGATAGTCGCTAAACGCTAAAAAAAATTGACGACTAGCAATCGTTTTAATGGGAACAGCTAGAGACGACAGTCGTCCAACTATAAATTAATCGTTACGACATAGTGGGTACGCGCACTTACACGCGTTTAGGCGCGACGCGCGACGGTAGCGCTTTACAATATTAGTTGGTTGTAGCTTGGAATTATTGAACATTGTTTCGTGTTGTGCCGGACATAAAGAATAGAACCATCCCATTTCTTCCCGTGGGTAAAAGCACAAAACAACAAAAAAATCCTACTACAATAATAGGAAGACGTCCACTACTGGACATAGACCTCCCCCGAAAAATAGGGGGGATTTCCCATAATCGTCACGCTTGGCAGGCGGGTTGGCGATCGCAGCATGGTGGTAAAATGCATAGAGAACGCTGGTGTCCATTCTCTAGTAAGTCCCTTAGTCGCTTTAGGCGACCACGTCTTCCTATTGCTGAAGTAGGAATTATTAGTTGTTATGTGCTTTTTAAGTCTGTTTGTAACGGTATGAGATAAAAAATAACTTAAGTAAGCCACTCTCCCACTCTCATCTTCCTTTTATTGAACAATTTGCAGAGTAGCGGAACATTTTTTTCTTGTTCTTCAAAAATTTACATAAAATTGTTCTCGGCTAAAAAAATATTTCTAGTCTTCCTCTAAAAAGCCGGTTTGAAAAAACAGCACGTGAGTTCAAATTATTTATTTATTCAAAATAATAACTTGGCTTATAGACTTGATTTCTCACAGGCCACAGGGTCAAAAGAAGACTTTGACCTTAGCGAAACGTCAGCCTTGAGAAGTATTCTCGCAAAATATCACAAAGATGTGTCATGCGCGAAAAATGAACATGTTTCAATACAAAAACATGTTATTTTATTCTTATTGTAGATGCCTTCATCGTAGTTCTGCGTAAGATAAAGCCAAGACCAAGCTATTCGTTCTTTCGACTTTAGTTAGTAATAATATAATATATAATTATATCTCAGGACAACCAACACACTGTTATCTGATCCCAAACTAGGCAGAGCCTGTACTATGGTAACCAGACAACTGATAAATATACTTATATATCGCTAAATACATACATATTATAGATAAATTACACCCAGACACAGAAAAAATGATTGAGATCATCACACAAACATTTGTCCTGGGTGGGAATCGAACCCACGACCTCAGTCTTAGCAGTCAGGGTCACTAACCACTAGACTAACAGGCCAGTCGATAGTAATCAAGAGCTTTTTAAAAATAAAGATGGCATAGGTTCAAAGTTATACCTGCCAGGGTCGCGAGTTTCGTTCGATAGAGGCACCGTGGCCCTGGCATACGGGCAACTGAAGGAACACTGGTGAGTTTTAGTCAGTAAAAGTCTGACACGCCCTTCGGCTCCACCCTGAGCGGTATACGTCATTTGATGATGTCCAACCCACAAAATAAATAAAAAAAATTGGTTCAAAGTTCACAGAGCAAAAACAACAAACTGATATACTAACCTAATAATGATGTACCTATATAATTGTACACCGAAATTTACAATGCAAATCTTAATGACGTAGGTATTAAAAGAATTCCAACAATGTGTTAAACATTACTGACACTTGTAAATACGAAAATAAATCCTCCACAGACTAGTCTGCGTTACTAATGGTCTCAGGATCAGCATTTATTTAACATAGAATTATTTTAAACTTGCTGTAGCCGCGACTTCGCCCGCGTGGATGTGAAAATGGACGTGGTACCGGGACAAAAAGCCTATATTACTCCTTTTAACATTAGCTATCTGCCAGTGAAAATCCCGTCAAATTCGATCCAGCCGTTTCAGAGATTAGCCGGAACAAACAGATAGACAGACATACAAAAAATTTAAAAATTGTTTTTTTTATATAAGTACCGTATATACTTTCATACCGGGTACCGTGTGGTGCCGGACGTAAAGAATAACATCACCCCATTTCTTCCCGTAAGAGGCGACTGAGGGACTTATACTAGATAATGGGCAGCAGCTTTCTCTATGCATTTTACCACCATACTGCGATCGCCAACCCGCCTGCCAAGCGTGGCGGTTATGGCAAAGCCCCCCAATTGGCCAATAGGCCTAAGTCCAGCAGTGGACGTCTTACGGCTGAAATGATGATGATGATGATACTTTCATATGCATTTAATGAAAAGCTGTTAATTTGAAATTACAAACAGACACTTCAATTTTATGTATATGTATATAGATGTATTAAGATTACACTATAGTACAATATAGTAGAGTGCGCATAAGGTCAGGCGCATAATAGTTGATTCTGACTCCGCTAACCATGACCAGTCAAGCCTTAAAAGGTTAGACAGAATACTTCGTCCAATTACGAGCAAATGTGACGTAGTATAGGGCCTTAGAGTACAAATCTAATCAATTCTATACGGACTGCTGAAGATAACCTATGAGACCTGCACATAAGGTACAATTGGCTTTCATGATAAAGAGTCTTGTATATATTTTAGTCCCAAAACCGTGTTATAACAACTTTTTTTTCTTTTGTGTGTCGGAAATCATCAAATGACGTCTCCCGCTCTGGGTGGAGCGGGTGGGCCTGACTTTTACTGACTAAAACGCACCCGTGTTCCTTCAGTTGCTCATGTGCCAGGGTCACGGTGTCTCTTTCGAATAATCTCGCGACCCTGGCAGGAGCCTAAAGCTCTGAACCATTTTTTGCATTCCCAACTATATTTCGTTTTGTGTAATGTTCCGAATACAGAAATTACTACTTAGTACCGGACTAAGTCAGTAGACTAGTCAATTTTGTAAAAAAAGGACTGTATTTCGATGTCTGCTAAGATGTTATTTGAAAAACAGGCTCGATGGTTTAAATCACACCTAAAGAAAAAAATTTGTTTTGTAATAAGACGGAAATGGTCTATTCTCACTCTACTCTGTGGACGTCACTGGTTTTGTTGTACTCCGTTTAAATTATTACAATAATAGTAATTTCGAAGTAATCTATTTTCAATGCATTAGTCTTAATGTCAAAGATCTTTAACCTATAATTTATTTACATTAATTCAATCAACCAAACACAAAAGCATTAATAAATAAATAAATGTATTTATTGTTTTTTTATTTATTTATAAATTGTCAACAAAACAATTTTACTGAAGACGTCTATAAGCTTAGTCAACCCTATTTTCGAATATATGAACCTCTTACGCTTCTTGTAAAAAAACTGTGCTCTATTTCCCATTAATCCTCACACACGGGCCATCAAAAGCCAAAGTCTTACGAAAGCAGTCTAGTTACCGATAGAACAAGATTCTTAACTTATCTGTGACAACCAGTAATGACAGCTAATGAATTAACATCCGCTGTTAATCATGTAAGACGAATAATTGCGAAGCTGATTGACAACTCTCCTCGTACTAAAAGGTAGAAACTTAGAAAATTACTCAGAGAACATTTTAAGGGCTATGAACCTTAATTTGTTAATGGTAAAGCTCAAAATGAAAAGAGCTGTAACTGAAAAGCCAATGACAGTAATGAACTCAATTAGCGAGTGGGTAGATAGAGATACTGCAGGTATAACTTTTATGAGCTAACTTGATTTTAAGTTGACGTAGGTACAACTTGCAGCTCTTAATCAAATAATAATGAGTTCAAATAGGTGAGTGAAATCCACATTATCGCTTTATAAGTTGTTGAGGGCAAATGTTGAAAATTATCTATTTCATATATTATATTGAGCTATGGATAGAAGTTGCAACATTGTCTTGTAAACAAGCTTATCAATGAGTCAACGATGAGAGGAATTATTAACGAAAACTTATAGCAGATGAATAAATAAACGCATCCTCACTTCCTGTGCTCACACACAATGAAGCACACACACACACACACTTACAGACCTACAAACACACATGCACATTGCGCTGGCGTCACCTACAGTGTGGGCAAACACTCATCTTACTTATACTTGAAGAGATATCAGATGCTTATCTGATAGTAACAACACTGATTCAACTTATCAAAGTGTTATTTTACCTTACCTTTTTAGATCTAAGTACTTATTTTATAATGCCCTTGTAAACTAATGAACAATAATATATAATTTAAGAGATTGTAAATTCTGTGTAGTGATTCTATAAATCAACAATATGGCGGAATAATTCCGCAGTAAGCCATTCAACAAATTGATTTGTGTTGGTTTTGACTCGGAGACAAAACATTGTCTCGATGTTGTTGCATTCATTTACTTTGAAGTGTTGTTAAATTATTTGATTGTATAACTAAGAAGTTCTATTAATAGACAATCAGCAAGCAATTCAGCAGCAAATTGCAAATAAAACGCTTTATCTCGTCAGTTTATGCACCAATGCACTTTGTTTCACATTCACGGTCTATTTACGTTTAGATATTTATTATTACAACAAAAGCAAAATAACACTTAATCTCTATAGGGTGGCAGTAACATTGATGCTCAAACCTTTTTCTTTAAATTTAAAATCAAAAATTTCTACGCAGTAGGTCAAGACTAACCGGTTGTGAAGTGCTGAATCCATGGCTTTAAGTCAATACCCCTACCACCCTGTAATGAACCCTACAGCATCCAACTATGAGTCTGCAATCAAACTATGCAGGATTCTTTAAAAATATGTAAAAGCCCACAACGACACTTTTAAAATTATCGACACAATCGACTCACTCGAGACAGTCTTAACTGTAAATCTCGATTCCCAAAAAGCAGTACACCCTTAGGGATCTACCTGACCTATTGTCTTCAACAGGGTGTAACTCGAAAATTGTGAGCTATTCCGAGAAGTCACGCAACTCTCACTTTCGTTATTCTAGTCGACTGAAAAAAAAAAAATGTTCGTAAAATGTAAACTCCTTTCCAAATCTTGCAATAATCAATTGAAATATGCGTCATGTCTGTTCAGATACAACCTAAATCTTCAGCAGCATGTTTACAGGAAGTCAGCAATGAATCAATTCTATTACTACTACTTGAGCATAATTACAACAAGGCTTAGATAGAACTTAAAGCATCTGACTCATCCTTTCTAAGCTATCAATAACACGAACTAAACAAACAGACTTCTTCACAAAGCTCTTAATACATTCTCAAGCCCCAGCCCGGCCTAACAATCGCCACAATAATAATCCCATTGAAAACACTAACAAGTCTTAGTGGCCGCAATCACTGGGAGGAGGCCTGCGGAGGCCCGAGGCCAACTATTTACCATAACAAGGGGGGCCATACACAATGGCCGCCTATGGAAGGAGAAACGGGCCTAACTAGGTGTAAAATGAGCTGATGCGATATGTAGGCCCCTTTGTATCGCGGACTAGAAATCTTATTATGTTACGTTGGTCGCTCGCTCCGGATTTTATTGTTTCTGATAGTGAGTTCGTAAATAGTATTTACGATGTGATCTTACTCTGATTTCTATTTATTTTCTGGTCAATTCATACCCGTGTATTTCGAACGTTCATTCTGATTTCAGTTTTAATCTGTCAAAAATACCTCGTGATTTCATACATTTTTGACAAGTTTTTGACATTTGATGATCGCCGAGATGAGTCTACGACTAATAGTTTTTAATTTTGTGATTTTCCGTCTGCTAACTACAGTTCTGTCGTCCAGAGAATACGTTCTTGAAACCCGTCAGTTTCATTCAAACGAATACGTGTTTTACGAATTTGATCTCTATTTGTTACTAGAATTGGCACTCTTACAGGCAGGAATGCATTCTGTCGACGGCCGAACTATACGGTTTCTCACTATCGTCAATTATATTCTTTAAGTAAACGAATTGAAAAAACATCTAAGTGTTTGTAAAGTCAATGACTTGTCGAGCAACCTTGAACTAATACTGGTACGCATTGAGAGCGAAACAAAACTCTTGACAAGAAAGCCGCTACGGGTTACTGGCTCCTTCAAGTTGTTACAATAGCACACTATTGTTTCTAACTCCGCTTCAATCACGAACTGCTTCAAATATTAGAAAAAAGCACCCTAAACTTAAAAACAGCCACAGAATTTATTGCCTTAGAATATTTCGAAGAATTTTCACCATACTCTGTTAGGTAGGTACCGAAAAACGTAAAAGAATTAAATAACATACTCAAAATTATCTTTAAGGTCTACACAGATCGCTGTTTTGAGTTATAGTCCAAAAGATACAAAGCAACAACAAAATCAATGGTTTCGTAAATTCGGAATAAGTTATGACGTCCTAACGTTTTCTATAAACATTTTATAGCATTCCTCTCATATCTCAAATTAAAACACACAGTGGGATAATCATTTCAAATGAGTAAATTAGATGTGAGATTTTAATATTAAAATACCAATTCGAGAAAACATCTCCGCCTGAAATGACATATAAATATAATAACGACAAGACAGCTCTCAAATTGCGGTACTTAATTCAGATTAGTTTTTATATTTAAGGTTTATTTATGTTTGTATAACCATAAATTAAAATACATGTCGTTTTTGGGTCTGTAAAAATCCAGTTTATTTCGCGAAAGAAGCCGAAGTATGAGAGTTAGCGAAAGTGGTCAGTGTTGTACAGAGGTCTGATACCATACTGGGCGACGCTGCGCAGACGTCCAATTAGAGGGAATGTGCGCCTGCGCCCCTCGGGAGGCACACACAGGGAGTTGCGATTTATGCCTCACTCCCACACTTTATTGCCTCTCTAGGCACTAGCTCTTCGTCTGAGATTATAAGGCTCCGCAGACAGATATTCTTAAATCACGAATACGGCATCATCAACCGCGATTTACGATCATACTACCCGATATTACATACACGGATAACACATGCAAATCACGTTTTGCCAGAAAGTGGTTGTTATAGCTCTATCTGGTAAAATATCACGTTTTTTTCCGAAATTATAAACAATTTCCCACCCAAATTCAGTGTCTGCCCATAATTACAGTGTCATCGAAAAAGGAAAACTTTACATGAAATAACAGCGATATAAAGTTATCAGCGCTAAAAGTTGTCCGAAAAACGGGTGAGATTAAACGTAAGAATCTGGTTTGAGATCCGCCTGTAGCGCGGGGGCTCCTTAAAAGGCGGCTTGTCGACAATAGCCTGGGAACTCAGCTCATTTGAGGAGAAAATATCATGTCGTGTCGCTCGCCTCGCTAAATCGCTTTTTAAATGGGACTCAGTTGGCGACGCGTCATGAACAAATATGAAATGAAGATGAATCCCTGTAATTACTTCACAGTTTGTTTTGCAAGAAGAAATGCCGACGTTTTTATTACAGAAAGGAGTAATTATTACATGTTTTTATTGGCAGATAAATGTGTGACCAGTTGACAGCCAAAAGATTAAAAAAAAAGTTAAACGCAGCTTACATAAATTAAAGAACATGACAAGACCATTTACTTAATTATCTTTGACTTTTTAGAAGGGACACAAACATTTTTATTTGTTTTTGTAATTGACTTTTTTACATTTTAACTATATTGTCCCCACTGTTGGGACACAGGCCTCCTCTCAGTGAGAGGGAGTAGGCGGTAATCTACCACGCGGGCCCAGTGCGGGTTGGTTGATGTCACGTCTTCGAATTTTTGGTTCTAGGACATGCCGGTTTCCTCACGATATTTTCCGTCACCGTTTTGAGCGCAGTGGTGATGAAGTTATTTACATAAAGAAAGCGCCTGTCTCGAATCGAACACACGCTCTCTATTTTGATTCTCTTCTTAATTGAACAGTTATGTTTGGAATTAATACCAATTCCACTAAGGAAGGGATGTCAAAGATATTAACTAATATTTATAAAGTAATTAAATACTGTATGTACCGTGTGGTGCCGGACGTAAAGAATAACACCACCCCATTTCTTCCCGTGGGTGTCGTAAAAGGCGACTAAGGGACTTACTAGAAAATGGGCAGCAGCGTTCTTTATGCATTTTACCACCATACTGCGATCGCCAACCCGCCTGCTAAGCGTGGCGATTATGGTAAAGCCCCTCAAATTGGGGGAGTCGTTGATCAGTCGTATGACGTCCACTGTTGGACTTCTCCAACAGTGGACGTCATACGACTGAAATGATGACGATGATGATGAATTAAATACTTAATATCGGTTTTTTTTCCAATCTGTCCCTAAAGGTTCGCGATAGCGTCATACGTTACTTTTCACCTTGAGTTGAACAAACAGGGGCGACCGTAGCTGCTCGATATCAGTGGTATTATCACTACTAATCTCTCAATGATAACAGATAAATGAACGAAAACTCCACGTTTCTATATCGTTATCACCAGTAACTGCCGCGCCGGTTATTAAGATTGAATATAATTAATAATTGAATGCATTAATGAAGCAATAATGCGTGTAGCACTATCGCCATCGTTTTCTTTGCTCATAAACCTATAACGTTTTACAAGCTTTTTATTTTATCGCCTTGTAAATTATTTAATTACTGTTAGACCGGTTCCTGTAACGATCAAGACGAATCAGGTGAATTAAAGTTATTGGTTCTCTCGGAGAATGGCTTAAGTTGGCCTTAAAATTTTACTGGTTCGATTCTGTGCCGGTCAGTCTACAAAAAAGTTTATTTATAAAAATACTTTTACTTCTAGTTGTGGTACAGAACCTACCTACCCCACCTACATTTGTATACCTTCTGATGCTGAGTAAATAACAGTGTCAGGAAATTATTAATTTAATTACGCATTATTGAAGCAAACTCAAAAACAACTAAACAGAACTTATCCAAATTAATAAGAAATCTACACGTTTTCAAAGAAAAGAAGAATTTTTCAAATCGGATATCGTATGATAGAATTCTGAGGAAAATACTTAAAAAAAAAAAAACAACAAATTGAGAACCACATCCTTCTTTGAAGTCGGTTAAAGTGCCAAAAGATGTTATATCAAATGAGAGAGCAAACGGCTATGACCTTGCACGCGCTAACGAAGGCTACAGGCCGTACAAGGCTGGACTCTAACATAAAGAAATAAGTTCCCGCGTAAAGACCTGCTACAAAAAATAAACTAATAAAAGAAACCGGCGATGTTCGGAACGTGAACGCGCCGCTCGAAATATTCCAACTCCAAGTTTTCGCTTTGGAACAAAGAGCTGAGTGTAAAATGACAAAAACCTTTACTTATCTCGCTGACAGCTCAGACAGTTGAGAAAAATTAAACTTAATTATTAGAGTCAATCAGTTTTGTTCAACCTATCCATATACCGTTACAGAAACATTAATTTGATTTGTGTGGAATGTATTATTTTCATTTTCAAGTCAAAGTCAAATCATTTAACATAAAAGGCTTTACATTGAAATAAAATTGATTCTAATCGCCACATCCAAAAAGCTTGTTTCGTATGGAGACGAATGAGCAAGAATCTCCACCGTATGTATAAGTGAAGACTATGCACCTAAAATAAAATTACTATACCACAGTAGTCAAAAAGAATTAAAAATTAAGTAATGACAGATAAATTAATATTTATGTAATAGAATTAGACACATGGTGCTCACATATTTACAGACATAGTAAAGACTATTTCATTATGATATTCTATAAATTTTAACAAATAATAAGACAGTGTGTTAAAGTAATCACGAATCATAGAATGTAATAATTAAAGTAATATTTCAACCAGTTCGATATTGTCTAGGGTCGTCGTGTATTTGTATGTCATAGTAATATTAATAACTAGCTTCTGTCCGCGACTTCGCGTTAAATTTCTTATTCCCCCGACCCTTTCCGTCGCGTCGAATAGCCTACCCGTGCGATTTTCCCCGTTTTTGCAACATTTTTCATGACTGCTCCGCTCCTTTTAGTTTTAGCGTGATGTTATATAGCCTATAGCCTTCCCCGATAAATAGGCTACCCTACACAAAAATATTTTTTTCAATTTGGACCAGTAGTTCCTGAGATTACCGCGTTCAAACAAACAAACTCTTCAGCTTTATAATATTAGTATAGATATGTTTGGGGAGGCCTATGCTTTGCTCTAGCAATTAACGCCTTTCGGCTGAAATGATGAAAATGATGTTAATAAACCGCTTAACTGTAATAAAATCGAAACAATTTGTATCCAAAACGGCAAAAATTATTTCAATAGGTATCATGCATCGATTTAAAATGTGTTTCTGCTTTAGCAACAACATTTCAGAGATAGTAACGTATCACGGCGCTATCTATCGGAACAGAGACAGATGTGCCCGAATTGGGTTACTTCGATAGCGCTATCGAAGTAATGCGCGAATTAGACATTCAATCAGAAACAAACTTCAACAGTTCACTCAATCCGGAACCATTTTTTTTGTTATAATGATCTGTAACTGCCTTTATACGGATACTGGAATCGTTTTTTGCCGGTTTTATCGCGGCTTACGTGATAAAATGTAGCCCGAAGTCGCTGTTCCAAATATGTTTTATTTCCTTGTCTACGTTAATTCAAACACTTCTTAAATCCCGCATAAAATGTATAGATGTAGGTACTGCATTGCATCGGTCTAAACACTTAAAACTTCATAATTATGCTTGCTTATATACGAATAGTTCCGATATAAAGCTCTTAGTTAAAAGTCGACATCATCTGCCTAGCCTTTTCCCAACTATGCTAGAGTCAGCTTCCAGTCTAACCGGATGCAACTGAATACCAGTAATTTACATGGAGCGACTGCCTATCTGACCTCCATAATCCAGTTACTAGGTGATACAATACCCCTTGGTAAGACTGAATGATACACTTTAAAGCTTCTGACGACTCATCATCATCATCATTTCAGCCGAAAGACGTCCACTGCTGGACATAAACCTCCCCTAAGAACCGCCAATAAGAAGAATTTCCAAACTTAAGTGACAGTGGGCAGGGCACATTGCTCGCAGAGCAGATGACAACTCATAATGAGATAATTGTTGAGTTAAAGACTGACAAACTGTGCTCTGAAATAACATAATCCATGCCTTCTCACTATGCGTTTCGACTTTATAGGAAGCCCATCAGACTGTTCGACTATTAAAGAACCACGAATGACAGCTGGGACCAACAGTTTTTTTTTTTTTTTTTGGGTGGGACATCATTAAAAGACGTCTCCTCCTCTTGGGCGGAGCGCGAGGGCGTGTCAGACTTTTACTGACTAAAACCCACCCGTGCTCCTTCAGTTGCCCATGTGCCAGGGTCACGGTGTCTCGTTCGAACAATCTCGCGACCCTGGCAGGCATCGGTCCTGACAGACCCCTTCAGTTCTGCTGACATGAGGCGCGCGTGGAACACTACGCGCCGTCGACCCGAGCCTGGTCCTTACCGGGCGGCGAGCTACCCATTGCTCGCCGCCTACAAGCTCGCGCCTACGATGGCCGGGAGTCTGCTATTGACTCCCGACGCTCGGGGCGTCTCCTCCTGCGGCGGCTAGGGACGTGAGGGCGCAGAGACTGCCAGGAACCAACAGCTTAACTTGCTTTCCGAGGCACGGAGGGGTCTTGGTACGTAAAGAAGTTTATAAATACATATTAAAATATAAAAACAGCAATTACAAAATAGGCAATAAGTAAGCTCACCGTATCTTAACTGCTTACAACTACCAGTAGCTTGTAACTGTTGTTACTGGTCGAACAAACGAACGACGGGTCGTAAGTTCACGTGAATTGTGATCGAGATGAAATCTATATCGGTATTCACAATCGACAAGTCAATATAATTCCCGATAAATATCCTGAAAGTAGGGACCTTATTTTCGTCTGCAGCTTGACCTGTTTGACCTTATTAGGTTTATTTATCAACTCTTCTCATTGTTATACCATATCTGTGGTAATAGCTGGGTTAGATCCCTTATTGTTTCAACAGTTTTTAGTTTCGATTGTTAAGATCTTTTTGTTACAAATTATTGTTAAGGGCGCTTCAGGGTAGTCCGCGAAATTTTCAGGTCAGGGTTAGCCTATTATCGCTACATAGTATAAAACAAAGTCGCTTCCCTCTGTCTGTCCTTATGTATGCTTAAATCTTTAAAACTACGCAACGGATTTTGATGCGGATTTTTTTAAGTAGATAGAGTGATTCAAGGGAAAGGTTTATACGGATAATACGCGGGCGAATCCGCTGACAAAAGCTAGTAAGGAATAAAATATAATTCGCGAGCGTAACATGTCTGTATTTATAGAATTATAATAAATAAATTCATCAACACCACGCTCTACATTCATTTAATACGTTTAAATTACATGAAAAAGTCATTAAATGGAATAAAATAAACTTGCAAATTGCATAAAACGTAAGAAAATTTAAATGTTGCGGACTACCTAAGCACATCCACTTTAAGAGCATTTAACTTAGTAGAATTTCACTTAAGCTGGAACTCATTTTAGTTTAAGAGAACAAATGAACAAAATATCTAAAGGATCCTTATAAGGACTTCTCAATGAAAACTGCATGCACAATCGGATGCTTTGCCTTGACTTCTAACAAAATGAGTTATTAAATGATAAAAGTCAAGAACGATGTTTACCCTCTCAGGAGTACAAAGTAGCTTTATTCACACAGTGTAATAATCGAAGTGATTGATTAATTCAATAGAGGCAGCTGCCGTGTGATTGAGACGCATTCTGCATATCAATTGCTTCCAATGAAGCCTGGACTTTGGCGGCAACCCACTGCCCGCATCTATGCAATAAAATAACCTTTATAATCATATATCTTTCATATTTAAAAGATATAAATTACGTCGAATTCATTGCATAAAATCTATTTTGCATTCATCCAATGTCGGGTGTCGCCTTCACTACTTACTACAGAACTTTCTTATGCAGTATTTTCTATGCCTGTTTGGTCTAGTAAGTCACTTCTGTGGAACATAAGGACTTAGGGTTGATTCCCTGGTCGGGCAAAGTATTATGGGCTTTTTCTATCTGGGATTTCTAAGTAGAAGCCCGGTTGATGACAATAGGCTCGCCCCCTATTACATGCGACTTAAACATTATTAACGAAATTTGGGAGTACTATAAGTAGTTGCAACTCTGTCTTACTCTTCGGGGAAAAAAGACTTTATATTATTTTCTTTTTAATCTATTTTATTCACTCTTGATGTAACTATTTACATTCATAACAACTCAAAAGTCAACAGTACAGTTAACACATTTTAATTAAATTTTATTATCCAGTAACCGGTACTTAAAACGCTTCCCGCATGCGCGCGCGTTAACTTACTTTACTCAAATAAAATATGTCTGAACCATCAATTACGGTGCACAGGTAGAATGTCAGAAGTGGGTATTACAGCGATAAATAGCCATACACAGAGATAATTACCCGGAGATTGCGAGAGTTTGAGACCGGTGATCATTGCTCTACTTGACGTTGTCAGTCGTTAATTTGAATAAATTCGATGTTGAGTTAGTTGTTCTTTTGAGGTTAGTGCAGGTTCGAGGACTGGTTGAGTGCGCAGTTGTCAGCGCCTACGCAAGGTGGGCGGACGTACTGGCCCATGCACTTACTTGATCTTGAATTGTTTACTGCCTATGTCACGTATACGTCATTTCGTTTTATAGTCGGCTGTAATGAAAGCCTGTCAGACATTCCTTCAGTTTAGATTGTTAGGAATAAATCCACGAGATTTAACAGGTGTGTATAATGTCTTATTTGAGATGCATTCTTAATGAAATGCAAATTAAAGTCGAGCTTTATTAAACTCAACAAACGCACTCAACGCTTCATTCACAGTGCTGCCGGACGTAAAAAAGCACCATCCCATTTCTTCCCGTGGGTGTCGTAAGAGGCATCTAATGGACTTACTAGAGAAGGGGTAGCAGCGTTCTCTCTGCATTTTACCACCATATTGCGATCGCCAATACCCCTGCCAAGTGTGGCGATTATGACAAACCCCCCTTCAAATTGGGAGGCCTATGTCCAGCAGTGGACGTCATTCGGCTGAAAAAATGATGATGAATCCAACGCTGCTGGGCTTTCTAAAAGAATAACTCTATCAATGTATAGTCAAACACCATAGTGTGAAGCCTACACCACCATCTTTACAGTCTCGATGAACGAAACTGATAATTATCTTCAGCCCCTTTTTTTTTCGTGTGTGGGAAATCATCAAATGACGTCCCACGTGTTAGACTTTTACTGACTAAAACCCACCCGTGTTCCTTCAGTTACCTATATGCCAGGGCCACGGTAACTCTTTTGAACAAATATCGCGACCCTGGCAGACACGATCAAACCTATGGATGAGATGCTAAAACCTCTTTATCAACCAGAAAAGAACTGCACCACCCAGCACCATCTTCAGCACCCTAAAGGCTGAATTTCACGATACAAAATCAGAAAATAATAATCACAACTTACACTCCACTCAACTTCTTACATGCAACGTTTCATACGTTGATAAGCACACAATACTATATAGAAGGCTACAATCTCAAAAGGAATCTAAATGTTATCTTCCATATCTGCAATAAACAATACGAGTTGAATCGCGACTGAATGTGGGCGCTCTATTCACAATGCTCAGAAACACGCGGCCTAATAACGATGTATGTGCGCCGATTTACGTTATATTCTTAGATCTGATACATCTTAGCTAGCTGTATCTATATCTTACACACTCAACCACATACAAGATGTTCTTTTTGATGTGTTTATTATTATTCTAGGGTATTAATGAGACCATGTCAAAGAATCAAACGGCATAAGTTTTTTTCGGTTTAATTTTTAATATAAAATTATTCGACGTCACTATTATTTTACCCTTACGTAATATTTGATAACGACGCATTTTCTAAAGTTAATATTTGTTTGTTTAAAAATTATTTACTCGTACTTACCAATGTAACTTACACACTTATTCACGAAAAAAAAACCTCATCACTTAATACAACTATGCATATGCAACTATGTCCATGTAGGAACCAACTTCAAAAAACTTTTTACAAAAAAATAAAAACCGACTTCTTTAAAAAAAACACTACAAAGTCAAAAATAACTTTAATTTCGGAATTCGGTTAGGATCTGTTTTTAAGGTTTTTTTTGGCACAGACTTCCGAAATTAAAGTTATTTTTGACTTTGTAGTGTTTTATTTAAGGAAGTCGGTTTTTATTTTTTTGTAAAAAAAGAATATTTTTAACTTTTTAGTTATGGTAGATACCCCGCACTAATCTAATCACGTTATTCGTTCATTTGTCGCGCAAATACTTAATGCAAATTTAAGACATATATGGATTTCACATGGACCCCATTGTCCGAATGGAGGCAAATTAAAATGGGATCATCCGGGAAGCAACAGCTTTCAAATAATAATGTATATCGTCGTTGCAAATTTAAAATCTCCTATGTAACAATTTTCGCAAATACGAGCTATGCATATATTTTAAAAGCGATTTTGTATACCTACCTATTGCAAAAACTCATATGTGAATATCTTAATGTATCGTTAAAATATTCGCTAATTTAATAAAATCTCATGTTTATTGACCATCGAAAACTCCTATGTGCCTGATGTAATAAACTGTAAAACCACTTATGTGACAAAAATTTGCAACTTAAATCTCCTATGTGCAGAAAAATAATTACATTTATATAAATATACGCTGAACGACACATTGATATACGACAAATTCTATCTCAATACATTATAAGTCCTTTACACTTTACATCTAAAAAAAAAATAAGAATGTTTCCTCAGTTTCTTTTTCAGGAAACAGTTTTTTTCGTTTTTCTCGAAAAGTTACTTTTTACACATAGGAGATTTTGAATTTGCAACGACGATATGTAATATTTTTATTATTTATATTTTAAAAAAATCTTCGAAATCGGTTCACCCAGTCAAAAGTTATGAGGTAACAAACATTAAAAAAAAATACAGACGAATTGATAACCTCCTCCTTTTTTTGAAGTCGGTTAAAAAAGAGGAGGTTCTAAATTCAGTTGTATTATTTTTTTATGTTTGATAGATAACACAGAACTCCGTCATTATACCCCTAATTGATAAATTCTTCTTTTATTTGAAAAGATTGACTTATCGAATATTTTGCTCATGTTCTACAAGTATTTTGAGCTAATACTGGTGCACAATAGATCCTATGTATCTATGTTTTCATCTTCAGTGGATTGAGTTGATCGTTATGTATCAGTGAGTCACAGAGATAAATCTATGAGTACCTATTTGTCAGACCAGTTTCATATGAAGTCCATCAATGGGACGTGATATTTTGTAGCTTAATCTTAAGCTCTTGAACAGTTAATCACGTCTCAATAGTTTTATTTTTTGCTAGCAAATAACTGCATTTTTATTGTACTTGTAAATATGTATTGTTCTTGGGTTGATGATTTAGGTTCTTGTAAGCCCGACTTGATTTTCCCTCTTGTTTCTGAAGCATGGGGCTGATGTGAAGTGTCATTATGTTGAAGCAGGAAAAGGCTAAGCTCTACGGCACACGATTTTGAACCTGCTCAACAACCACCCTTGCTTTTGGAAAACAAAGACGAAAACACAGACAAAGTTAAATATATCACAAGAAAAAAATCGTGTAAAATATGTGGAAGTTTTGTATGACTCTTATTTTTAACCGACTTCAAAAAAAGGAGGAGGTTATCAATTCGACTGTATTTTGTTTTTTTTTTATGTTTGTTACCTCATAACTTTTGACTGGGAGAACCGATTTTGATGATTCTTTTTTTATTTGAAAGCTGGTGCTTCCCGAATGGTCCCATTTTAATTTGGTTCCATTCGGACAATGGGATCTATGTGAAAACCATATAAGTCTTATTTGCACTATCTAGCATAACTAAAAAGTTAAAAATAAAAACTGTTTAACAAAAAAATAACAACCAATTTCCTTAAAAAAAAAACACTGCAAAGTCAAAAATAACTTTAATTTCGGAAGTCGGTGGCAAAAAAACCTTAAATACAGACACCGAATTCTTCACCTAAGACACCGAATTCCGAAATTAAAGTTATTTTTGACTTTGTAGTGTTTTTTTAAGGAAGTCAGTTGTTTTTTTTTTTTTGTAAAAAGTTGGTCTCGTGGTCGCAAGCGCGACCGCTGAGCGTGGGGTCCTGGGTTCGATTCCCGGGTCGGGCAAAGTGTTACTGGGTTTTTCCATTAGGAATTTCTTAGTAGCAGCCCGGAGTTTGGAAGTTGGCGGTGTGATACCCCCGTACCTCGGAAAGCACGTTAAGCAGTTGGTCCTACGCATGATCTCTCTCCGGTCGTGTCGGATTACCGTCCCATCGGACTATGAGAGTGAGGGAAGAGTGAGTGCTCCTGTGTCTGCACATACACTTGAGCACTATAATATCTCCCGCGCCGATGGCTAGTCTCCGTTGAGATTGGCCGCCGTGGCCGAAATTCGATCTGGGGGACTATATATTATATCATCATATATTAGTAATATGAAAAGACATTCAGGTTTGCCATAATCGCCACGATTGACAGGCGGATTGGCCATCGCAGTATGGTGGTAAATGCATAGAGAACGCTGCTTCCCATTTTATAGTAAGTCCCTTAGTCGCCTTTTACGACACGATGGTGCTATCCTTTACGTCCGACACCATATGGAACCCCTATTTCATTTCCACGCAAATATATATCTAGTCTATTGATTAGGTACCCACAAATAACAATACCAAGTTCCAACTTGGTATTGTAAGTGCACAGATCAGTATCCGAATATAACTAAACAAATTGTTGCACCGCACATAATAATTATGAATTAGATCTGTCACAATGATAGTAACTACGATTCTAGCCGCAACATTGGCTAGTCCTTATTTTAATTGCATTTGATCCAATAATTGGTACTATTGGGTAATAGAATGGAGTCGGTGCCAACAATTATCTAACGGTAAATTATAGAACAATTTAAATATCAATGGGAGTGCATGCCGTCATTTATCTAGCGAGTGCTTTGCATAGCATGATTAGGTACTTGTAGCTGACTGAAATAGTATGCGCCTGCGCTATCTTTAGTGCTTACTGAAGCATGCGAGCT
Organism: Aporophyla nigra; assembly: GCA_947507805.1. NCBI lineage: Eukaryota > Metazoa > Arthropoda > Insecta > Lepidoptera > Noctuidae > Aporophyla > Aporophyla nigra. The sequence continues at coordinate 9,899,054 of OX382305.1, forward strand.
ATTTTACACCAAATTTTCAAGAAATTTTATATCTATTTACTGGTTTAAAACTAATTTTTATTTTACTGTTCGTTTAAATTAAATGGATTGATCTCTAGTTACTAATTTACTTTAAAAAAAAGGGAAAAATGACATGAATTATATTTTATTTTTACTTTTCATTGACAACATCCGCCTTCTTTTTTACAGCTCATTCCACCATTTCACCCATTGTCTTTCAGTTCAAAACGTCTAGTTTGTTCTACAAAATACGACGCTCCTCGCTAACCATCATTGCTTAGTAAAGTTGTGAGAATCGACAGACAAACGAATGGCTATCGTGGTCCCCGGCGACAGACCACCGACTTGTCACTTCATGCAACGTTACGATCTCGAAGCCGACATCTTATTACTGAGCGCACCAAGCTACAACACAAACCTGCTGCGTTTCCTCACTTCGTATTCTGTCTATCCCGTTACGAGAAACCGTGACGACGCATACATACATAAAATCATTATACAAATACATATTTACATAAAAACAGGATAAAGGATCATCTGCTACACATAAAGAATCTGGAGACATTTCAAATAACCAGTAAATTCCTCACCTAACTCCAGTTTGTTTGGACATTTTATTTTTGACAGTCGCCGGTCGTGCCGGACAGTTTACTACAAGTTTATAAATACCGTCGGGAAATAAACAAGAAGTAGTAGCTGCGTTGCTTCCGATAATTGGAACACAATTTCTGGAGTTGAAGCCAGTTACAGGCTGTAACGGACGCCATTATGAGGATGTTAGAGCGATTACCAAGATAACACCATGGACAAATAGTTATCTCCACCGTCTCGTAAATCATGGGTAAACGCCATAATTGGAGCTTCACGTTTAGTCAAGCTTCAGTCGGTAATCAGGAATGTGGAAGTAGCTCAAGTTTTTTGTGTAATCGTGTCTGTAATAGGCAATAACCAATAACCATACAAGCATCTTTTAACCATAGATCAACGCTGTGAAAGACATAAATCATTTTAATCGCTGCTAAAACTTTGCTTTACACAGTGTCCTGTGCTTGACAGATTTTCAGTCGAGGTAAGTACCATTCTATCAAAATATCTCATGAAGTGCAACAAAAGATTCAATTCCCATTCAAAGTTCTAAACTAAAACCACACAGGCACAAATAAATTTAAATTGTAACAAATCGTTTCTCAAATATTTATGTTATTGAATTTCCCGCATTGCCCCAAAGACACTCATCAGACTAGCGTCGTTAGTTGCTCCCCGCTGAGTCCGACGTGTGAACAATTTAATTGGGAGACCGGGGGAACAGCCCCACTCATAGACACGGGATTATTGAAACGAGACGCACGTCATTAACCACTATTTACATACAAAATAAAAACTTATTTATTTATACGAGATAAAACGTAAATTGAGTGTCAAACAGACTTGAAACTTTTATTACCTTCTCACATTCAAGCTGCTGTACAGAGAAGCTATTTTTCATCCAAACACAATAAAAATCTGTATACATTTGAAAGGGCACAAAAACACGTATTTTAATAAACAAACACGTTACAATATCACGTCGAACGGTGAGAAAATGTCTCTATTTGTGTGTAAACTACTAAAGTTACGTATAACTCCCACGTACAAGGTATTATTAGTTCAAAAGCTTTGGAACTTGTTCGTATTCGAAGTACGTGCATTTACATTCACAACTATAAAGTACGGTGAATAGAACTGAGATGTATTCTAACCTTTATTTATGGTGTTGGCATACATAAAGATTGATGAATGTGCAAGAAACTTTCATGGAATGCGAGAGTACGGGATAGTCTGGGCTTACTTCATGGTGACCATAAAAGTACGTGTCGTTAAAGAAAATAATTTCGTAATCGCTATGTAAACCTATTTGGATAAAACGTCTTTACATTTGTAAGAAAAAAATATAAAAGCCGTCAGATATTTAATTCAGTCAATTAAATTTTGTATTCATGAAGTTATTGACATAACCTGTAATTTATTTGTAAAATAACGGCGTGCACACATAATCCTGTAATAGAATCTCGATAACGGCCGATAATACTAACTGTGGGTAAAATTACATAAAAGTGAGGCTTTTAAACTACTAGTTCTGGTCCGTAAGTAATCGAACTATCTAATTATCGGGACCTAGCAGAGTCTATGACCCAGTATTTACATAGAGTGCTGTGTCAGACATAATGTTTGCAGTTTACGATCTGCATATATACAGAGATGATAATACGTGATCTGATAACGTAATTTATACAACGTGAACGTCGATATTGTAATGTAAACGCGATGTCGTCAATAAAAGTGATTGTCGATGAGAAATACAAATATTATGTCTTGCGTCGTGTCGTCGCTCGTTATCACAGCTTTATCAATAGATTATTATTTTACTTTTACAAATTTCAGTCAGCAAAGATGAAAAGATTTTTACTACAAGATTGGCTGAAAATATTGTTTCAGACGATAAAAATTGTTTAGTTTTTAAAATTTTAAAGTTCTTTTGTGAAACACATGAACGTGAACTCTTCATCAAAGTAATAAAACCAAAACATACAAGAGGAACATATATGTATAATCCCTAATGAATACTCCATGTGCGACTCAGTTAAAACATTAGGTTCTCATAGAACATGTTCTAAGAAACATTTTTTTGTACGTTGACATCCGTTAAAAACAAAAACAACGCCGCAATCTAAAAAAATATCTACCGCGACAAGATCTTAGAACAATCACACAGATAACACCAATTGGTAAAACCGAGGCATAATTAATTTTGTAACTATAAAACGTACATCCAACTTTAGCTGAACAATTTTGAACCTTAGGTACAGATAAAAGAACATGTAGTATAAAATATTTGGCGAATTCAAGCACAGTGACATCTCGGCCAGGATATAAATAAAGAGTGGGTCGAGGATACATCGCCAGTGCCACCCGCGGGGTGAAGTTGGATGTCTTCCAGCTTCAGATACACGCGAGCTAGTCTACTGAAAAGTAAACGCGACTGAAATTGTGACTCATCCCGACTTGCTTTTCTTAATTTCCTTTTCGATAAGATTTGCTCTCGAAAAGTTCAATGAACTGTTAAAGTTGAAACTCAAATGACCTCTTCATCCTAAATCCTTTTAAATGCGAAAGTGAGTGTGTTTATTTGTAACGTTTTCATGCTAACGGCTGAGCGTATTTGGATAAAATTTGGCACGTGGGTAGACCATAACGTGGGTTAGGACACAAAGTACTTTTTAAACCGATATTCTCGAGATTTATGCAGATGAAACCGCTGGCCCCAGCTAGTATGTAATTACATATTTTCTTTGTTTTTTAAAAGTAAGAAATTATTCTTTGCCTATAAATTCAGCAGCAATTTACATAGATATTTGTGAACAAAAACTCAGCTTAAACAAACGTACCTGGATAAGATTAATTCAATTGTTAGGTACCTACTTTGTTGAGCATACAGGTTGTGGCGTAAGTAGTGGTCCACCGTTCAGGATTCGATGAACCAGATAATTAACTATAACAATTAAAAAATTTAAACATTTTTACCCAAGGGTTCCGAAAATATTTCATTTTTGTCTTTTATTTACGAAATTTCTACCTTTTATTACATATTTGTTTATAGTTTCAACAAAAACCATTATTTTTTCATTTTGATTTCTGTTAATTACTGCTGAATACTAGAGCTATCATGATAAATTATGATTTTTTATGTAAATACAGCTCTTTTGAAGAAAAAGTTGGTTCTTCTCTAATCTTAACCCCAATTTTTAACACACCATCAAGTTCAAGAGCAATTTTTGTAAAAAAAAAAATTGGGTAAAAATGGTTAATTTTTTTAATTGTTATAGTTAATTATCTGGTTCATCGAATCCTGAACGGTGGACCATTACTGACGCCACATCCTGTATACATCAAAAAACGACTGACATATTCAGTGCTTAGATTTTCTGATTACTTATGTGCCAATTCACCAATATTTTCATCACACCTTAATATATGACTACGTCAGTAATCAGGAAATATTTGTTCAATGTAGTCTTTGAACAAATCTCATCTTCTTCCGCCTGGCGCCCCCCCTCCTTTAGTAGGTCAGTATCCGATCTGCTAACACATTCCTTCCATGTTCATGTTTAACGTTAATATTTTCCTTGTCGATTCATCAAAATCGAGTGCCTATGAAGCATGACGTATTCATTTACCTATGAGACAGCAAATTCTAGGAATAACATCAATATAGCACTAATCTCTCTGTGAAACGTTAACTTCCTAACGGAAATGAATATTTGAACAGCCGATTAAACTAAAAGCAATCGCAAAAACCGTCTGAAAATGCTACTTATGCAGTGAAAGTAATATTTTCTATCAATGGTATATTATTTTTGCTTTGAGTTCACGTAACAAATGCGTGACCTGCACCCTAATTGCGAAACGCACAATTTATCAGAATCTGAATGGGATTGAAGATTATTTCTAAACCATTGCGTCATTTGTTCGAATTAATTGTCGGCTCAGCAACGTTAATAACGCAATGAATGTTGTTTAACTATGAATATTAAACCAATTCCTACCGATAAAAAGTTCCGCAATTACCCCTCTGGCTTCATGTGCCAAGTGCATTTCCGCCCTGGCAACTAGAACAATTCCTTTGGCGGTGACCCTAATCGCTAGCTATGAGCACAGTGATAGCTTCGATCTAGACAATATACAATTGAGATTATGCTTTTATTAAAAAGATATGTAGAGTTCAAGTGCATGTTGAGAATGTGTCTTATTTACCATATATTAACTTAGTTCCTACGTATACGGCAAAAGATTTGATTCACCTATACCCTAATTGCCAAACACACTATTAGTCAGAATCTGAATCATTTTGACATATATTGCTAATCCATTAATTCCAATGTTCGAAAAATAAGTCGGCTCGGTAACGTAAATAATGCAATGAATGTTGAACTGACAAAATGAAAACCATTCGCACTGTTTATATGCTGCGCAATTACTTTTTTGGAACTTGCTGAAGCGTAGGTTCTGAACTCAATATTATTTAACAAACTATAATCATTCCCATATCGTTAAAGGGCTCCGTAGTTTATCTTACCTTATCTAGAGTTTCAACACATTCTGATATGTTAAAAAAATACAGCACGCGAAGTTTGTCAGGATCTCTCCTATATCTGCCAATAGACTATATCGCTAGTCTCGACTTCACTACTCTAATAAATTAATTTCGCAGTCTATTTTCATTGCTGCGTCCGACAAGTCCCAATATACCCCTCACTATCTAAGAAAGTTCGCGGTAGTGATGTGACATCAGTGACATGACATATCGATCAGTATCAGTGACATCTCTCGAAGTGTCCGCACGTGATGATGCAGAATTAGCTCCGGCAGCTGAGTGCAATGCTCGGCCTGGCGCCGCTCCGCACTAGGTCACAGCCCTGCTCTCGTACCGAAATGTATTCCGCTCATTCATTATATATTCCGCTGTTTATATACGTATCCATTCATGAAGCAGATAGAGGATACGGAAGTATTGCGAGTGAAATAACTTTGGCCCATTTGCAAGTTCTATGACAAAATTGCCAAAATTGTTCACTATTTTACTGACCATACTCGCCGTTCTCATTATTTTTCTTAAATAAAAACACTACATGGCATTAACTCCTTTCTCTCTTTAAGGGGGTATTTAATGAATATGGAAATGTTTTTGTTTGACCCAATCTTCTCAGGTAAGTACTTTTTCTGACTCCTTTGAAATGCGCCCAGTACGACAGGTAGGGACAGGCCTTACGCCAAGAGACACCTTTTTGTTGATCAGTTCCGTTTAAGTTAAAGCCTTTACAGGACCATTGTACTATTGGTACTTTTAAGAGTCTATTGTCTCAACTTCGATAAGTGCTCTTTGACTAAAGTACTCGTAAGTAAATCTCCACGTGATGTAGGTAGGTACTTCTCAGTCTAGAATGTTTTATAAACAAAGTACCAACTAGCCACAAGTTACATAAAATGTAACTCATTAAACAAGTTTACTTAGCATTAACAAGTGCCGAGCTCAGCATATAGGTATACTGCATATTACAATAACTTCATAAATTCCTGATAAGCATTTCTGATAATTTTCATATCACACTCGAACATAAGTTTTCGTACACTATACTCAAAGAAGCAAGATCAACAGACCGATAGAGCATGTGGAAGGCGGTGGCCTTCACATATGACATCATAATGTCTCATTACTGTAAGATACGTTGCGATGATCAGCACTCACCAACTTATGTTTGATCCATCTCCGTTGACGGTGAGGTGTTCCGCAACAGAAAATCCAAAATAAGAGCCTGGCTCTCCGAACTTTATCACAGGGATCCTCGGTTCCAGATTAAAACTTGTGACACTATATAAAATGCACATTAATAAAACACTAGCGCACCTAACTTCAGCCATGGTGTTCACCGTTCGTTATATATTCGTGTTATAAATCGTGTAATCGCACCAATTCACTGTCTCCCTGTTATTATTTGGCACATCGCGACTTTCGTGTAGTTGTATCGTGCGACGTCGAGACCCCCAGCGCGGTTGCCGTCCGCCGGCCGAGTCAGGCAGAGTATTCCCGCTAAACTCAACTCGTATCTGTGTCTCTACGTAGTCATAACTTGTTCTACACGCCTCGACGCTTGCGAGGTGCGCTCGTGGTAGAGGCAACTGAACTCATAAACTTTGTCAACTTTTTTGTAACAGCGCCATCTGCCAAAATACTGCTGAACTAAGAAAAGAAAACGACACGAGTACAACATTTGAACTCCTGTTTTGTTTTATGGTAACCGCGCCATCTAGTGTATAGATCATTAATTATGCAGCTTAAGTTGAGCCATCCATAGCACCTTTTACTAAACTAGTTCCATGCAACTCTGATAGATGTCTACTGTACTTGCATCTACAAATACTTTTTCAGCATGATCATAAATCAACGACGCCAATGATTAAATTTGATGAGAAAGCGCATTAGTTAACTTTCACATCACAAGCTTTACGTTTATTTTGGTTGGAGTAAGCTTCAGGGTCTGGGTTCGGATTTCAAGGGTCTGTAGGGAAAGCAACATAAAAACATAATTGAATCAAATAGGCTGATTTATTGATTAATGTATTACAATATTCGAGAAGAAAATAACAAAATTAAATTATGTCCCGATAACGTAAAATACTCATTATAAACTAGTCTTTTACTACTCTCTCCGGTACAAAATGTCAAAATTCCAATTTGATTGTGATTGTATTACGAATTAACAAATTACGAATGAATAAAATTAAAATACTGATCAATCTTTGCTTTTGGAAAGTACTTATAGTAACTTGAGTTACCAACACAAAGTGCCTTAGGATTTAGAAGAAGGCTGTAGACTCCACCAATAATCATCACTGACGTGCGTCACGTTTATGATAGCAGCCTATATTTGTGTCGTTACTATAGCAGTCTTCGCAGCGGTGATGGTAAACGTGAGCTTGATGACGAGCAGCTCGTAAGTATACTTTTCAGCTAACAGCTGAAATGAGCATACAACCGAATCGCAAGCAGCATCGGTCTAACATTCAGACCATTTCTCGGTTGCAGACTCGAGCGACCAATCGATTGGCATATGACGAAACCTATGTCGCGCCAGGTAGGTTTTTAGTATTGCAATACCTTAATGTGAGACGACTATCGTCACGGGTATTGCAACACCATTCGGACCTCGTGATTTATTTAAGGCAGTGGATGGAAGGTAAGCTCGGTCTGTGAGTGCGCGAACAGCAGGTTCAACTGTGAGTCCAAACCGACGTTGAAGACCTTTACAAGTTTGGCGACGGCCTGCCCCGGGTCCTTGCGCACCAGGGCCACTCCCGACACCTTCATGAGATGCACCTCTGAATCCACGGAACCGCCACCTGTGGTGGCTAGCTTCACGTGGCATGTGACGTCCACATGGACATATTTCTCAACTGCCTTTCCCCGTTTCCCTGGTACATCTACGTAATCTGTCTTTTCTTCAGCCTGGGGCAAATCTGCACGGAATACGCTAGCTTCTCCCAGTAGACCCTGCAAAACAAACATATAGCGTGAGTATAAATAGAAACAAATCCTAAAACATCCGTCAAGGTTATTTAATCAACTCCCATATTCTTGGCTGGAAGCCAAAGTAAAATGTAATTAGAAATTGTCCTTCTGCCAAAGTGTCTTGAACTTTGACACCAGTATAAATAGAAAGAAGTAAACAAATCTGTCTGAAAGACGTTCCATCGTATTATCTGTCTTTGAACACGAATCATGTTCTCATGGCCACTCGCCAAGGGGGTGTAACCAGCTTTTGTTATTGATTTATGATTCTATCGTGTCAAATACGTATTGGATGTTTTACTTCATTGCAACATGACAGAGATCGTACGAGAAAATATTATTAATAAACAGAATTTTTAGTACTGACCCCATTTCCTGTGATGGAGAATTTCATCCCCGGATGGATGGCACGAGTTTCAACACCAAGACCTTCAGGATGCGAATCCGACCAGAAATAGTTCTCCGGCTCATTGAGGGTGTCAGGTTTGAAGGTGATGCGCTTTCCGTATCCCATGCCGATGGACTGCAGCAACATGCTACGACCCTCGAAGAGATGCCTCCTGCTACCGGCCGGCTTGACGCGGTAGTAGAAACCAGGAATGATGCGAGGATCCACGTAGGTTCCTGAAATGAACAAATAATTTAGAATGATGACTTGCAACAGCGATAAAGTCAATAGTAAAAAGTATAGTAATAATAATTACCAATCACGGGCAGTTCATATTTCTCTAAGCCAACAATGCAATACTGGCAAGGAATGTCTTTAATATCACCACCATTGACGGTAACCCTTCTGGAGGATGATTCAATGCCAGGCTTGAGTTCGTAACCCTTCCTGAGCTGCTTGATGCCGATGGCGACGTTAAGCACTCTGGACACGGTCGCGTTTCCTCTGCCTTTCTTCAGGATGGCCACACCAGTCACAGGTACCAATTTAATAGCGCCATCATTTTCGTACCACTCAACTTTGCAAAGGGTGTTGATTTTAATTTTCTTGTCAATGGATCCATCGTCGTGAATCTTCTGCTCGATTTCAATCTGATTTTTCTGCAAAAAATTAATGACTTGGTCAGAACCTTACAAATAAAGTCAAGACGTTGAATTCTTTATACTGTTAAATAACGAACTCGTTCCTTACCTGCTGCTGGACAACTTCCAAAATGCCCTGCGGTTCATGGTTAGCATCGTAGATCGTGAACTTGTCCCCAACGGAAACGGCTTCGATCTCAAACAAAAATCCTTCAGGCCTGGAGTCAGTCCAGAAGAAATTGTCGTTCTCATTGAGTTTGGATCCCACAGGCTCGAATGTTAGGCGGCGGGCATATCCACGGCCAATTGATTGCAGGGTGAGGGCTTTACCTCCGAACAAATACCTCGGCTTCACTGATAGGGGAGGAGCATCCAGAGCCTGGAAAATTGAGGTCTACATTACTCATCATGTTAGTGAAAGTGACTAAAGATTCATATAATTTATTACTTATTTGTAATTCAACTGTGATTCTTCATTCTGCATTTTTGTTAATGAATAAAGTAGAAAATTATTTACATTGTATAATTAACAACTGCTACATTTATTTATTGCTTCTCAAAATCAAGTTCGTGATCAGTTATGACTATTTTTCCGAGTCATCATTATTCTAGCGCTAAAAATGATTGTGTTAAAAGATGAGCGAAATTGTAATTAATATACCATCGAATAATTTGATATTTCCCATATTTGCATTCACGATGAAATGAAAAAATAATCATATCAAGACCACCAAAAAGTAAGTTTTTGAAATAGAACATTGATATGATTAACAATGGCGTAACGCCCTTATGAATGATACTTATTGTTTACCTATTATGGACATAACATGCTGCCAGCCAGTTTGTCAGTTTTTGACCTGTCGGGTCTCTGCCGGTTTCCTGAAGTTTGTATGTCAACGCCGCACTGGGCGAGGGTCTGAAAAACTGGACGATCCACATACCATCGCCTACAACGTGCACACAACCAGTGGCAAATCACGCAAGTCAACAGTGTTGATCGTTGATGATATTTTCAATCTGGAAATGTCAGCAACGGACACCGCTACTCACTGAACTAACTCCCCAATTTTCTACATTTTCCAAATTCCCCTCTGGACTGCGGAAATCGACTAGCGAATATTCCAGAATACGATTTGCATAAAGATAGGTCGTTAATCAACACTAAGATCCCATAACAGCTTCTTTAGACAACAGGGTATAAGGCTGCCATGGCAATATTCAACTGCTTTAGAAAACTAAAGCATGAATACAAAGACATTTCTATTACAAGTTAAATAGTTTATTTAATTGAATTAACTTTAAATCAAATTATGTATATTAAGACGAATATATTAAAGAGGGTACAACTTTGTGTACAATTTTCAATGTTTATACGTCATAATTATATAGCATTTCTATGGCAACCTTATATATTGCGCTCGAGTTCAGAAGTTAATAAAAGACAACTTACTAATTATTAATAAGTATGTAACTCATCGATTGTGGTTACGTACAATGGAACTTTTCGAATATTCTAATATGAATGTGGTTTGTTATAACTTGAAATTTTGAATAAAATCCATGAAAAAGTAGCCAATTCGTCGTCAAGAATTTTCGTTTGTTCCATGAACAATTTTGTAAGACTTGAAGAGACTCACCATCCTCTTGATTCTGAAAAGGATTATTCTTACAAAAATGTTCTAATCTAACCACAACCGATATATTTGGCATATTTGGCAAAATTTAAAGGAATTGTTCATGAATGTTAGGGCAAAAGTTTTATTTCATTTTTCAAGTATTATTTTTAAAACAAAGTAAAAGATTTAGCACAATAGTATGTCTAAAGCCAGCTGTTACGACTATCCAAATTCAACTCATAGCATTCTTTCATCGACATAGTCGTTTCTTTTGCAGTCCAGTTTCAAATAATTTTGCCCGATTTTATGGATCTTCGTCGTTTTTCTGTTTGTTTCCCAGGGGGAGCTTGCAATTGATGCACAAAAGCGATTCCAGAGTGATTCACATAACAGATTTGTCGATGGTTAAGCAACATTCATATAATCCGGTGAGGAATGGTCATCATTTCATATTTTGATTTTCTTAAGTATCTTTTTTAAGCTTTGAAATGTGGAGGATTGCGTGTATTTGGTTAGTTATCGCAATCACCAACACTTCTTTGATATAAATGAGACAATTTCCCACAGATCGGCGATCGAGTATGTATCTGCGACAATGTTTAGACATCAATTAAATTACTGATCTCACCTGCATCGGTCTGACTTTGTAACGGAATCCGGTTCTGACGCGAGGGTCGATGTACACGCCAATGACGGGCATCTGATGGGGAGCGGGCTGCGGCACGCGGTACACCGCGGGGACATCGCCCAGCGTGCTTGCGTCCAACAGGACCTCCTTATTGTATGCACTCTCCGACCAGAAACCCTTGCTCGGGACATCAGTGGCCTCCTACAAAAGTGACGACACATTATTTCAGGTACAAAATCATTCAACGATTATCCGACACAGCCATGTCACTTTATTTATCTCAAATTCGTACATCAGGCCATTCTGGATCTTCGTACATTTCTTCAAAACTTTCGCGGTCATCGCAATGTTTTTTGACTGCAATCATTGTGGTTTATATACCGATCAGAACTGTTGTACTTAATCAAATTAGTACAATGACCGACCTACCGGCCGTCAGATGGAAGAATAAAGCAATCAAGTCTAAACATAAGCTACACCTGCACCTAGTTGGCAAAGCTTAGGCGCCCATGTGATGTTTCATAAACTGTTGCCAAAGCGTGTTGTTATGAAAATTAAGTCGTAGTTGTTGTCTACTTTTCATTTCCGACCGTGTCAATCAAGAAACATTGTTTAGTTTCATAATATGCAAAACAAAGAAAGACCTAAAGTTGAGAAAGCTATCAATGCTGCCAATGATACTGTAGAGGGCTAGACGCAACTTAATGAATAACAATCACCAAGATATGGGATTATACATATGTACCTTTAGAAGCTATTTACAACGACATCATTGTATTCGAATTGAAACTATGATTGAAACTCATTAAATGCCATTAGTGCGACAAGGGCTGGACAATATCAAGTCATGTCATATAAGTAATGGTTTGTGCGTCGGCAATCAAAAGCAAATTGATTTGTTGATCACATCTACCAACTAGGATCAAAGTCTATTCGTCCGTGGATAATGTACAAGTTATTTTTAGAGACATTTCCTCCGAGCTATTTTGGCTACTAGTGGTGATCGCTGCAAATTCCGCTGCGCCTACGCGAGTATTTGATACAGGAAACGATAGAACTTCTTATTGAGGCCTGAATCCTAATTCATTTACGAAGGCTACGACCTCCTAAAATTTGATGTCGTCAGAAACCTAGCAAGTTTATGTTATCGACCTTATCCTCCGCATGAGTAGCAAGCCGGTGAAGCGTGATAAATGCGAAATCAATTTGAAGCCAGTCAAATGCAGAGAATGTTTGTCTACGACTAATTTTATGACGTTGTTCACTCAGTGAGGTGTTATCAATTATGATTACCTCATTATACCGGTGTCTAGACGCGCGGGAGTCGCTGTGACGTCTTACGACGATAAAGCGATAAACGTGACTGCTGAGAAACGTGTGACATACTTTACGAAATTAGTAAACATCGGACTAACAAATCTCTTGTAAATGGCGAAATTCCAAACATTGTCCGCAACTTTATTTACCAAACATACGAAACTGTATATTCTCACTGACTTGGGTTTCATGAAAACCGAAACACTATTTATAAATTCGACGTGGTTTGTGTTGTAACTTGTACGTAAACTCTTCCGTCAGTCCACGCCCTAAATATCTTGCCAAGATTTTTTGCTTAACATTACGCTTTGCCATTTGGCTCGGATTTAAAAAAGCAAAAATATAGTATACTTACAGGAATTTCTAACTCCGGGAATGCTTCTTCACCATCGCTTTCATAGTCGCTAGGAGCAGGGAACGAGGCTTTCGGTGTGCCCTCAAACTCCTAATAACAAAATGAGACCCATATAAGTTTCTATGATTCATTTATTTACTGTATGAGTAATTGTACAAGATGTAGGCATTATCTTGAATGAATTATGGAAGAGAGCGTATGTTTGTATATCACTGATAAGAAAAGAGGACAAGACAGTAGTAGCCCTTGACTTACTGAGTGATTGTACATATGCATGTCACATAATAAGTATACATACAAAATGTATATCATGATTGTAAGGAATCTTGAAGAATCTAGAAGTTTTACGTCTTAAAATAAAAATACAGATTTTTATGCTTTTTGTCTGCATTACCGACATATGCTATTTTTTAACAAGTACGGCAATTTCAGTTGTTAGTAATGCTTTATTATCGGACAAGGCTGTTTCAATAAATTGTTAATTAAATCCATTGCAACTGTTATTAAAATCACTATTTACTGTTTATATTTTAAAACTGAGATTTTAAGCTAGTAATTTTCAAACTTAATTGTTACAACAAGCAAGATATTGAACATTTTAGTTAGAATATTCACTTTTACTAGGCATACAAACATTTTAACGCGAAATCATATAAAATCTGGCATTGTTTTTACCTGCGCAGGTGGCAAAGATTCTCCGAAAGCTGGTTCCACGTCAAGAGCGGTGGATGTGCCAGCGAGACGCGCGCGGGTCAGGTTCCACAGACGCTGCAGAGCCAAAGGAGCCTCTGATTGCATTTCCATTGCTGGGCTGGCGAGCATCTTATCTTCTTTAAATTCTTCTCAAATCTGCCAAAGAAAATGTAAAATTATTCATTTGTTTTACAATGACCTCTGTGACATGCGGCAATCAGAGTAATTCGAATTTCTACAATGATATTCAACAGCATTAACATATGCTTTTCGGTAGTTTAAATGGCAATTTTATTATATCAGCAAAAAGCATGTTGGAACTGTGTTTCCAACATTATTTTCACTGATAGAATGTCATTTAGTCTTGACCAGCAGGATTTCTAACTTTCTTCTTTCTAAATTTATGCAAATGTCTTAGAAATCGCGAAATTCCTATTGCTACCTTGACCTAGACGACTGCAAGAAGCAATAATAACCGATAAATGTTCCAATTGTTATTCAATAGTAGATCAATATCTCTTTACCTCTATTGGTATCATAATACCATTCAAAGATTCAACCATCGAGCCATGGCTAACTTTAACCAAAGTGCGCCATACCGAATTTACATAGACATAGTTTTGTTTTGACTTCATCCTATTCAACTCCAAATAGAACAATTTATCCAAATACAATAGTATTGTGAGAAAAATTTGTAACTCCAAATTGAGTGACTGAAAAATTCTAAATACTGTATTTAACCGTTGAATATCTTATTTCAACGTCTAACTGCCCTATCTTCACATCGTATGAAGATATATTATGTGATATATATTTTATGCGGAATTTCTATAGTTGGATTTGGAGACAAAACAAAATTCTATGATTGAATGTTTTATGGTTTCCTCATTCGTAATCGTTCTATCGCCATGCGAGTTCACGACTGTTTCATAACAAGCAGCTGTGTTGGGTAATAGTTTTGACGAACGTTCACGTGTTTTATAAAACTATTAAATGTACACAAATGTTTTACTATTCAAACGTTTTTCCTACTTGTTCATTTTTTATATCGTTCCTTCCAGATTGGTGACATTATTTATGCTTCTAGATTATTTTTTGCGTAAACTATCCGACAGCGTTGGCCCAGATTTTGCAATTTTATTTATTTCCAACAGCAATTCTTCTGTTGTGATTTGTTGACTATTTAAAAAAATCTGAGTTCCCATTATTAATGTTTGTTAATTTTAGACCATATGTGTTGTCTATGTCATATATTATATTGCTTCCTCGTATGAACAGGTAAAGGTCTCGTGATGTTAATATTATTTGATCAACTGAATTCGTGAGAACGTCAGAAGGACAGCAAGATACTTCAATTTGTGGAATATTTCCATATGTAGAATGAATGAAAGGTAATTCACCTGTCCCACCGTATTTATAAACAGTGCAAATATCAGGGGCTTCCCAATTTTATCAAATTGCAAATATGGTTATCTCAATATTTTAGTTCATTGTATTTGTTTTCCTGTAGCAGCAATATGAATTGACATGAGTTCAAAATTTTATTGTCCAACAGTCCTTGTTTCGGAGGATAACCTGTTTGTCGATTGTCATTTTACGGAACAAAAAATAACCCTCGCTTCTACAAAAGGAGCAGGTAAAAGTTGAGAAAAAAACTACTGGATACCAACTTGAGCGACATGATTGAAAGGATCATATTCATAGCGATTACGGGTCAGCCAAGCGAAACATTTTTAGTTATACATTCTTTAGTAACTCTATGTGAGTGAGATTTGAAATTAAAACTTGGATACATGTATTTTACTTAATAATTATAACAGAAAAGCAAAAACAATGTTTTCAAGGAAAACCACACAAATTTTTATGGGGTGTTTTTTCAACTTTAAGCTTACCTATAGCATAAAACTGCACTTTAGAACAATATGAAAAAAAAAATAAGAAAAAGTAGGCGCCCGTTTAATAATAGGCGCCACCAAAAGGAATATTCGTGCAATGGAAAGTGATTTAGTTCACCCTGACGAAGCTATTCCAGCGGCAGCGGGCCCGTCGAGAGAGAAAGCGCCCGCCGATGAACAAGTCGGCCATTGCTGTTTATTAACCGTTACTTAGACCAGAATGTTCTCCACTATAATAAGTTATAAACTCCTGCTATGCTTATTTGGTTATAATCCTTTACTTTTCCGCTTTACACATTCGGTAAAATTCATGCATTTCAAATATTTTGTAACTTACCAATTCTCAATATAAATTTCGCAACAGCTGTAACTGACGGCGACTCAAGGCTTCAATTTAGCTAATAACCTCCACAAATCTACAATAAAAAAAGTAGTCACAACAGTTTCAGCGAACGTCACACGGTGCAAGACTTTCAACTGTACAGAAGCGCAGCTAGATCACCACTGAGCGCAAACCCTCGCTACGGTGGTATTTTAAACTTACTGGTGCTCCCCGGCCGCGCCGCGCGCAGCCGAAGGGGATGCAGATATGTGGTTCAAGCGAGACAGAAAGAGGAGCACGTTCCAACCGCGTGCTCCACCAGACACTTACACACACATCGACAAACAGTTACGCATGCGTCGAAGCTACCGATACGTTTGAATACGTCGAGGTCGACGTCACTGTCCCCCTTTTCAGAACTAAGTACAGGCGAAGGCGGGGGATACGCACCCGCAAAGTTTGCACGTTTAACAACAGGTAACACGTTTATCCAAACTTTGGTATAAGTCAACAAACGGGATTTCGTATACAACAAAATAACCTTGGAAAATCACGTCACAGAGTCACAGTAATTGCTAGAAAAAAGTAATTAGAATATTATAGATCGTCTACCGTAGTAAACGAATCAGCTAATCGGTAATGCTAATGTAACAAACACGTGACGTGAATCGTGAAATGAAGACCATGTCCCAATCACACATATATATGAGGCTAAAAATATTCATCAAAATAAACTTAATATAACTCGATGAAGACTGAGGAATACCAACTAACTGATGCACTGAGTTAAATCTGTAGTCAAGTATGAGGCACGTGCACGATGTTTTGGTGACTGTCTCCACAAGCGTACAGGAAGGTGAAGCTATTCTTGTAAAGACTATTTTTATCATGGAATTAAAATAGAGAACAACTTTGATTTATTTACTTAATTGAAACAGTCCTTACAAAAAATCTGTTCATCAAACTAATCACAGACTGTCTGATATAGCAATTAAAATCGTATGTATTCGCTCTGTTATGGTCGTTTTCAATGAGTATTCTAGTCAAAACAAATTGTCTACTGTTAGCAATAATTATCATCATGATTCCCACCATCAATCACATCGCCCGAAGGCGTTCATTGCTAATATTGCTATACATATTATTATGTCTTGCTATCCATAAATAAAGCCCTGTGTATGATAGACATGCCAAGCATTGGAGCTTACATAATCAAGAACAGTCTTATAAAACGGGCTACGTACGTACAATAAGTGTAACAAATCAAAAAGCAATCGATAAAACCATATACTTTACGTCACACACTCGAGTTCAAGGTAAACTGCAGTTATGAATTCTATTCGTTATGGAGTTCCGACTAAGCCGTGTTACTCATACATTTCTTTACTTGTTCAAACAAATCTGTAGAATGTACATGCTTATTGACAGTAATTAAGTAATTCCAAGAACAGATTACTTAATTACAAAACTATTTTACCGTACCAAAGTACTGTTATAAATTATCTTTCACGGAATCCTTTACAAATTAGATGAAGCAATTCATGCGGAAACAAAGATAAGATAATTTTGAATCCACAGAGCTTATCACTGAAATCCAGACACAGCTTTAGATAGTAACAAAAATAAACAAAGAAGATAAAATCTAGCATCTCAACGCCACGTGTGACAGTCAGTACTACCTTTGGACTTGACAAATTTACAGAACAGACTTCAAGACGACTGCAAAGAATTTACGCTAAATAGATTAGAAAAACTCTTCAAATAATCTGCCAGACGATATCATAAAACATTGTCGCCAACGTAAGCTCTATGTCTCTTTACCGTCTGTCTACGTTACATATTATACAAAATTCTTTAGTTACATCGGCCGCCATTTTATCTTCCGTAGACGTTGCACCAATCGTATAAATAGAGTATTTCTTGATACCATCGAGATGCTTCCGTGCAAAATTAATTTCTTCGTCATGTTGGTTATTAAAACAGACTGCTGTAAATGGTGTAAGCAACTTCGTAGATCATATCGATATCAATTAATTAATTTGCTATGATAAAAAAGTTTAAGACAAAAGAATTTTAAAATAAACAAGATATGAAAATAGACATCTATTTGCGCCAATACTGAACTTTTTTCGACACTGGTGTTAGGAAATGATGGTTTTAAAACAGTCTGCAGTTATTTACGTTTTGGGTGTGTGTAAATAGTACCTCGTTTCGAGGCGAAGTCAGAACCCAATTCATTCTTCTTTGTCTTTCTAATTTTAGCAATAAATGGTTCATCCACTGGATGCCGAAAGCATAGAACTGTCAATGTGACATGCTGTGTTATCCAGGACATCAAAATGTATTTTAGCTAAAAAATTATGATGAAGGGAAATGAGAGAGGCTTCGTTATTATATCAAATGCAATAATAATCGGAATGATATAAAAGAATCCATGTTAATATTTCGTATTGGAAGACTGTTCTATCGAGGGAATCATGTTACGGACATGTCGTCACTATGCAGACCGTTCATATTATAAACTGACACCCGCTCGATTCTTAGAAGCCAATGTTTTACAAACATGGCTTCTGATAATATCTACTCCCGAAATGAAACGGTAGGTTGTTCTCCATATTAATGCTCATAATTACAGGCTCAAATACATAGGAACAACGATAGGAGCTATTGTTAATCTATGAACATGCATACAAGAAATATCTATTTCACGAGATGAACTGTCAAATTATTAAAAGCTTTAGACTTCTTCCATGGCAATAGCTAAATAAGCAATCAGGCTTTGAGTTACGAGTTGTAGGTTTGAATCCAGGTAGGCGTTTTACTTTGTGTAAAATTTATCACCACTGCTTTCAAAACGGCGAGGACAAACGTCATGTCCTAGAACAAAAAATCGAATGCATGCGACATCTACTAACCCGCACTGGTTCGCGCGCTGGATTACAGCCCATTCCCTCACATTGAGAGAGCAATGGGAGCATTATGTGCTGATTTTGTAGTCATTATCATCAGTGAAGCCGAAAGACATTCACTACTGGACATAATATAGGCAATCGTGCAAATACGAAATACCATGCTTATTATATACAGGATAAGATTTTATCCAGTGCGTAAATTGTAACCATGAATTCAGCATATCATTCTAGACCCCCTGGCGCAGTCATTTTACGTCGGTTTTACAAAAAATCTGCTGTTTCATAGAAAAACGCAATACCTACGGGGTCAAAAACTATGGAACAGCTGTTTTTTTTTTGTATAACCGACTAAAATTTTCTACGCTGGGGGGTCTAGAATGATATGCTGAATTCATGGTTACAGTTTGCGCACTGGATAAAAACTGATCCTGTATAAGTTTATGTTCTACTAGATAGATGCTGTGGAAAGAAGAAATATTTAGAGTTACTGTTCATTGTTTTCTTTCAAAGATATTGTTTCCACCATGACACACCCTCTTTTAGATGCATCTGACTAGCAACTACTCAGCTCAAATCTGCTAAAACACTACAAATTGTTAATTTGATAAAATCGTTGGTATCAGAGGCGTA
This sequence comes from Aporophyla nigra, assembly GCA_947507805.1. Classification (NCBI taxonomy): domain Eukaryota; kingdom Metazoa; phylum Arthropoda; class Insecta; order Lepidoptera; family Noctuidae; genus Aporophyla; species Aporophyla nigra. The sequence continues at coordinate 9,918,555 of OX382305.1, forward strand.
GCGTGCCCTGGCGGGGCCCCGTATAAAAATTTGTTTGGGGGCCCTTATGAAGGGTAACGATTTCTCACAATAGGAAAAAAAAAAGTTTGTATAAAATTAAAAGAAATATTTATTCATGATAATTGTCTATCTGTCACTTTTTCCAAAACTTTTATAAACAATTCAAATTAAATAACTCTCCTTGCTTTTTTTTCGGCAAACTGGAGATAATACATAATTCTACTGTTATCCAATTTTAATAAGTTATTTTACCAAGTGTGTATATTTTTTAAAACGAGAAAACAAAAAAATAAGCTTTTGATACATGAAATGAGCCACTCAGTAATAGAGATTATAGCACCATAATAGATAAAAAGATCGGCTATTTTATGAGTGCGTCTGCTTCGAATGTTTTCCGTGTGTTTCTTATTGTGCAAAATTGTCAAATTTTGTTATCTGTGCAGGACGACTTTACTAGAGCGGAGATGAGTTTATTATTGACTTAGGTGATTCGGATGACTGTTCGTCTTTGCCAATGCAATCTGACAACGAATTAGACTAAAATGATTTTTATGAATTGTTGTGTTTTTCTTTTTACATCCATAATCTTTATTAGAAATTATTTATAACTAACCAGATCTATTTAAAAAAAATCGATTAATGTTCAATTGCAAAACTTCTCGATTTTCGCTAATAGTCGCAAAGAGACCTCACTATTTAAGTCATTTGACTAAATGTCACTGTACCCATCCTATGTGAAAAAGACCATATACGGGGAAATCCCGCAGCCCGCGATTGCCGATGTAGGGTTTTGCCAACTTTGGAACGCACGCTTTACGCGGGAAAAAAGAAATTGCTTTTTGTGACTTTTGTCATTTCTGAAATTAAAAAAAAATTGGGAAGTTTTTATGAATTTTTGCTTACGCACGTTGGGGGCCCCCGTGGCCCGGGGCCCCGTATAATTGATACGGCAGATACGGCGGTAGCTACGCCCCTGGTTGGTATATCATGTAAAATCATTAACAGAAAGTCACGTTGTCTAGAACTGCACGTGGTGGTGTCTATGGCTCGTTGTTCTAGGTATATGTTGCTATGTAAGTAAAAACATACCCATGTCAATGCTTATACAATTAGTTCATGTATTACAAACCGGTTATAAGCAGATACGACTTTACTATGTATTCAATAATGCCAATAGAAATTGCTTACTTACCTACTTGACTAGACTAAAGTCCTACTTATTCTACATACATTTTTGGCACCAATAATTTTATGTTTGTGAAATCATCGTTCTCATCATCATTTCAGCCTTAGACGTCCACTGTTGGACAAAGGCCTCCCCCAATTTGAGGGGCTTTGCCATAATCGCCACGCTTGGCAGGCGGGTTGGCGATTGTAGTACGGTGGTAAAACGTATAGAGAACGCTGCTGCCCATTCTCTAGTTAGTCCCTTAGTCGCCTTTTACGACACCCACGGAAAGAAATAGGGTGGTACTATTATTTACGGCACCACACGGATCAAACACGTGTTTGTGAAATGTATAAGTACATATTCATATTTGACTAATCGTTAGCTGATAGTCGGTATTTTGACACGGTTCGACCAGACTTGACATATGAACGCTGGAAACCATCAAGAAAGAAATACCGGTATCAAGTTCAGTCTGAATTCCTAAGACGAAGTTCTTGGATGCTTTAATGATAGCCTAATGAGACAAAGGTATTGATATGATGAGAATAGTCACAACAATTTGAACATTTATCATCGATTTAAACACGAGGTAGCCAATTAGTTCGGCACGAGACTCTTAAGCACATGCGTACTTAATGACTTAATAATCAACCATTAATAAGTACTTAGTCTACTTTTATGTATAGCGTGTAAAAGTGGTTAGTCTTCGAATAGGAATATTCCTTCATTATCATTGGGTATTCATAGTTCGAATGGGTTTTTCAGTACTTAAGGAAAAGGCGTTATGTTGAGTTAATTGACCTGCAGAGATACTTAAGGACAGTCTGTCCTTCAACCTGACTTTCATAATTACGGTTACCAGAGGTTCTTGAGGAAAGGAGGTAGGTACGGAGTACATATTTACGCTTCCCATACATCCGGATTAATTCCAGATTGTAGGTACCATCGCGGACTCTGGCGATCGACCACTTTTTAACCGACGAAAAAAAACGGAGGAGGTTATCAATTCGACGCGTATATTTTTTAATTTTTTTTTGTTTGTTTTTTTTTTTTTATGTATGACCACGCATAACTTTTTACATAGTAGTCCGATTGTGATAATTCTTTTTTTATTGGAAAGGGTCTACTCCGAGGGTGGTCCCATATAAATTTTAAAAACAAAATCAAACCCTAAGGGTCAGAAAACAGGGGATGATTGATTGTTCACTCACTGATTGTTATGTTTAACCACGCATAACTTTATACAGAGTAGTCCGATTTTGATAATTCTTTATTCATTGTATAGGGTATACCTTGCCAAGTATTATAAGTATATTAAAGCCACAAAAAATTATAAAATAAAAGCGTTCTTTATGCATTTTACCACGATACTGATTTCGCCAACCCGCTTGCCAAGCGTGGCGATTACGCCAAACCCCCCAAATTGGGGAAAGGCTTACGTCCAGTAGTGGACGTCGTACTACTGATATGATGATGATTATGAATCAAAGTGCTGCTTATTATTAAAGAAAGCTTAATATAATAATAATATCTTAGGACAACCAACACACCGTTATCTGATCCCAAACTAGGCAGAGCCTGTACTATGGCAATCAGACAACTGATAAACATACTTATATATTTCTAAATACATACATATTATAGATAAATTACACTTCTTCTTGAGCATCTAATAATCCTATGATACTATTGTCGCTGTTATCGATTGACTTTAAATAAATAATTCCACTGAATGTCCACTGGAATTGTTTATTTCCTCCATAGACGTTTAATATTTTTAACCGACTTCAAAAAAAGGAGGAGGTTATATGTTCGACTGTATGTATTTTTTTTTTTTTTTTTTTTTTTATGTATGTTCACCGATTTCTCCGCCAATTGTCAACCGATTTTGAAAATTCTTTTTTTATTCGTAAAGGTATACTCCTGAGGTGGTCCTATATTAATTTTGTGAAGATTTGATGTATACTTTGGGAGATAAACGAAGGAACTCCTCAAAAACAAACATTACACGTAATGTGATTTGGATATTGTACTAAAGATCAAAAATAATTGCTGGTTCTATCTATCCATCCGTGGTGAACTAATTATAGTCTTCGAAGATACCGCATGGAACTCCTCATCGGTGAACAGTACATATAGGAACTTACAGTGAAAGGTTAGAAGATTAGGGGATAATTCTTTGAATATTATAGGCACGTTTAGACCGTTACTTGTATTCTTATATTCCGTTGAGCTGATGATGGAAGGTACAACTCCTTATCGATCAGGAGTTAGAAGATATCTTGTCCTAGATAGACATACTCGTTGACATCGAGAATTGATTCCTCAGCAGACACTAGAGTGGGCTCTTACCCACTCTACTGTCTGCTTAATAAAAAAAAAAAGCAGCTTTAATCATTTTGGCCTGGCCATTTATTATATTTTTATACATTTTTATATATTTTTATTTTTTTTAGTATGCGGTTCTCTATTCGGATGTTTATATTTTTTTTTTTTTTTTATGTATGTTCGGCCATAACTCCGTCATATAAAGACGGATTTACACAATTCTTTTTTTGTTTGAAAGGAGTTTATTCCGAAATGGTCCCATATAAATTTCATATAGATCTGATGATTAGTTCCAGAGATAGACACTGGAACTCTTTAAAAAATGACAGCAAATCAACCGCGATTTTTGCTATCGCTTAAATATGCATTGTTTGTTTGGAATTAGTGCGGGGTGGATACCACAACTAAAAATTTAAAAATAAAAACTATTTTTAGAAAAAAAAAACAACCGACTTCCTTAAAAACACTACAAATTGAAAAATAACTTTAATTTCGGAAGTCGGTGGCAAAAAAACCATAAATACAGATCCTAAGACACCGACTTCCGAAATTAAAGTTATTTTTCAATTTGTAGTGTTTTTAAGGAAGTCGGTTGTTTTTTTTTTGTAAAAATAGTTTTTTTTAGTATTATAAATTATGTAGGTTATTTTAATTATTTTCCTTTACTGTGAGTAATTTGTTATTACATGAAAGTTGAATATATTTATGGTTAAATAACAACTTTCCCAATATAGTAGGAAGATGTAATACAAAAGTCTACGGTTTTAGGCATTCAAAATGTCCCGATTATAATTTATCCTGTGAGGAAATTTACGACTTCACCAAAACTTGGCAGTATTTTGTTGTTATTTTTACCAATACCTAAACTATGATGACAAAGTGATGTTATTTGCTACCTATATAATATATCGACATTTGAAATGTAAGGTACAAGGATCCGAAACGTCCCCTACGATATTTGAGATTTCCACCGTCGATAAGTAAATATCTATGTATATGTTGTTGTTAATAAGTGGTTTTATTAACCCGTGACGCTAAAAAAGGGGTGTTATAAGTTTGACCGCTATGTGTGTCTCTCTGTGGCACCGTAGCTCTTAAACGGGTGAACTGATTTGGATGTAGTTAATTTTATTTAAAAGTAGGCTTTCTAGCGGTGGTTTTTAGAAATATTTTATCAAAATCGGTTCGGCCATTTCGACACGACGATCCTTTTATCAAAATATTACCTACAACTTCTTAATACGTACATTTTGTTTTACTTTTTAGAGGCTTTTGTTTTGTTCGGGGATTTTTTAGTCTTATTAAAGACAAGGCTGGTATGCGTTTTCAAAGTGAAATAAAAAAAGGGATCAAAATTGGTATTTTTCTGATAAGCCAATTACAGTTGTAGGTACCTGATGTAAAGTTTGAACTTTTAAAGTAGGTAGGACAAATATTAAAAAATAAAATAGAAAAACGACACCTTTTCCTATTAGACCCATAGCTCTAATAAATAAAACAGTTAATAGAACGACGATAATTAATAACTCATAGAGAGACGATCGTGTTTGGTACATTACCTTCTTCAACAAATCCTTTTACTGGCTCCCATCGAGTTTGTACCGGTGACACTCTAATGAGAACCTTCCAGCGCAGGGTGACAATGTGGTGGTGCTAATAGCGTGATGGCTGCGTGCTCCTTGCGTGATACCTACCTGTAGAAGACTTGTGATTCACGAAATGCATCGGGGAAAAATTCTGATGACAAGTACTTGTATTAGTAATTGACTCTGTAACAATAAACAGTGTTGAAGTTAAAGGACCTATTTCTCACGTTTACCCATATCAACATCCTCAGCAGCCTATAATGTTCCCACTGCTGGGACACAGGCCTCCTCTCAGTGAGAGGAAGCGGGCCATTATCCACCACGCAGGCCCAGTGCGAGTTGGTAGATGTCAAATGTCTTCGAATTGTTGGTTCTCAGACATGCCGGTTTCCTAACAATGTTTTCCTTCATCGTTTTGAGAGTAGTGGTGATGAAATAATTTACACAAAGTAAAGCGCCTGCTTGGGTTTGAACTCACGACCTACTACTCGTAAATCGCGGCCGGTACCACTAAGCCACCACTGGTCTCATGCGGTTCATGGTCCTTTGGAATGCCACTTGAGAACGGCTGGCTTGATTTGCCTTTTATTTGGTTTAAAATGTTCTTTATCCCGAATGTCCGAATTAGGGTTTTATGGAACAGATTCCAGATTCAGGTTTCAAATTCGGGAACAACTGAACGTCCTTTCTTTTGCGGAATTTGGACAAGACCTCTGTCGGATCAGCTAGTTCTGTAATAAAACTTGACATCAATCTCACTTTTGCATTCGCAACAGACTGATTCTGACCGTTCACAGTGGAGTGAATCAAATTAGATTGAGTTTTCACGGAATAACAAGGCAGAAGATATCCATGTAGACCATGTTTACACTGAAACGATAATGTTACACAATGGCCCATTCACTAGTCAGCTAAGCACGCTGCTTCAATATTATGCATTCACTTCCGTAGTCAGGTGAACACGGCTCCAAATTGATTTGATACCAATAATATTTGGCCCATTTACCCCATTTTGGTACAACATATTGATTAAACAGAACCAGCGGCTTAACATCGCCGCTACATTCTTATTAGGGGTTTAACGGAGGTGGGCTTACCGCAACCGAAATTGGAAACAGAGTTTTAAAATTTGACATATCGGAACTGGAATTGGAGTAGGAGTAGAAGACCGAACCGGAGGCAGAAGATAGATGTGTTTTAATGAAAATATAATCCAATTATGTAAAAGAGTGATCAGGGTTCCCCGTGCGACAAGCATAAACATGTTCGTACGCGCTGGCAGCGGCCGGCCATGAGCTCGGACCTTCTATTTCAACCTCTAATTTAAAAGTGTCGGAACCGAAGTCGAAATCGGAAGTGTAATTTCAATCGGAGGTTCTGACTTATCGGAATCGGAGTCGAATCTTCGTAACATCCCTAATTCTTATATATAAAAACCTTTTGCCGACGTGCTGAATATAGGGTCTACTATACTACGGTAGCTACAAGAAATGGGTAAATCACTTTACTATTGCAGTTTTTAGGGTTCCGCACCTCAAAAGGAAAAAGCGGAACCCTTATAGGATCACTTTGTTGTCCGTCCGTCCATCCGTCCGTCAGTCTGTCAAGACCCTTTTTCTCAGGAACGCGTGGAGGTATCAAGCTGAAATTTATAACAAATACTCAGGTCTACTGTCCCTTGGAGCTGTGAAAAAATCAAACTTCTAAGCTAACGCAATCAAAAGATATAGCCGTTTATACCGCAAATTTCCTCAAATTTTCGAAACCTGCAAGGGAATCTAAACCTAAAGGGTACTTCCAGTCGATCTAGAATTTTGAAATTTGTTACGAAGCAACGTCTTATAGCACAGATAAAGGGAAAATTGCGAAAACACCTCGCTGGCAGCGAGAAGCACAGACCAAAGCGAGGGTGCTTGGGGGGCGGCCTATGTCCAGCCGTAGACGTTTTTCAGCTGAAATGATGATGACGGTGATGACTGTCCTACAGGGCAAAGGCCTCTCATGCCTCACACAGAGTGAGAAGAGAGCATTGATCACCACTCTTGCTCAAGAGGGCTTAACGATTCTAGACTTACCTATTTTAACTATAAGTCCAGGTTTCCTGACGATTTTTTCCTTCACCGATGTCAGTACTTAATGTTCACGAAAAACTCATAAAATACGTATGAAGTGATTAACTCACATTAATGGCCCAAATTCCCCAAAACTTCATGCATGAGAGGCCAGGACTTTACCACTAGGCCATCACGACTAGGTTTTATAGTGTAGATGGATTATGTAGCTATTTTCCTTCCGCCTGCACTATATCTTCACAACAACTACGCTAAATTGAAAAGTTTGAGTTCACAACATAACGACCAATAAGATTTACGGTCAATAAAGTTTATGACCTATGCATACGACATTTATGTTTTCTGCAGTAACTACTGCAGTGCACTGAGCACTTGTAGCCCAGTGGTAATAACGGCTGCGACTTACGAGCTATTAGTTATAGGTTCGAACCCCGACAGGCGCTTTATTTTATGTAAATTATTCCATAATCACTGCGCTCGGTGAAGGAAAACATCGTATTGAAATCGGCTTGTCCCAGAAATTCGGAGACATGAAACATCTATCAACCCACACTGGGTCCGCGTGGTGGTTTATGGGCTATGGCCCACTCGCTCTCACAAACAGGAAGCCTGTGTCCCAGCAGTGGTAACATTACAGGCTGCTTATGATTATATATAGTCCTCCAGACCGAATTTCGGCCACGGCGGCCAATCTCATCGGAGACTAGCCATCGGCGCGGGAGATATTATAGTGCTCAAGTGTGTGCGCAGACACAGGAGCACTCACTCTTCCCTCACTCTCATAGTCGGATGAGACGGCAATCCGACACGACCGGAGAGAGATCAGGCGTAGGACCAACTGCTTAACGTGCTTTCCGAGGCACGGGGGTATCACACCGCCAACTTCCAAACTCCGGGCTGCTACTAAGAAATGCCTAATGGAAAAACCCAGTAACACTTTGCCCGACCCGGGAATCGAACCCAGGGCCCCACGCTCAGCGGTCGCGCTTGCGACCACGAGACCAACGGGGCTTATGATTATGCTGTAACTAGAAACGTGTATGTAGCCTTCTTTCTCGGTTGCACTCGGTAATTGCGATAGCCTGAGAAATATAAGTGCAACACAAAATGAATTCATAAATGTGCAAGCGTAGGGCACAGGACATGTTAAAAAACCGGCCAAGTGCGAGTCGGACTCGCGCACCGAGGCGAGGGTTCCGTACAAACCTGTAGGTATATAAGTAAAAGTTCACCCATCACGACAATCGAGTCGTAGTTCTGTTCTGTTTCTTAGCTTGGTTTTATTTCTGTCTGTGTTCTGTTTATTATATGATGTAACTAAAAATTTACGGTTTTCGCAATTTTTACTTTATCTGTGCTATAAGACGTTGCTTCGTACCAAATTTCAAAATTCTAGATCGACTGGAAGTACCCTTTAGGTTTTGATTCCCTTGCGAGTTTCGAAAATTTGAGGAAATTTGCGGTATAAACGGCTATATCTTTTGATTGCGTTAGCTTAGAAGTTTGATTTTTTCACAGCTCCAAGGGACAGTACAGTACAGACTTGAGTATTTGTTATAAATTTCAGCTTGATACCTCCACGCGTTCCTGAGAAAAAGGGTCTTGACAGACGGACGGACGGACGGACGGACAACAAAGTGATCCTATAAGGGTTCCGCTTTTTCCTTTTGAGGTGCGGAACCCTAAAAACTACGTATAATAGCACTGCCACATAATAGAAAATTACAGGCACATGAGATATTTCACCTTTCTCACTAGAATACCACCGCGCCTGCGATGCCTCTACTATTGTAAATCAACAGTACTATTCTCTAAGGATACAGCCTTGCGCGCAGCGCTAACCTAGCGACGAAACATCAATGTGGTATTCACTAAGCTGCGAATAGCTACACTAGCGCTCAAGGCTGCACGGGCGTGACTTGGAACTACTCAACTCAAATATTTTACACCCATAAAACTCTCAATCGAGTTTCTTTTTGTCTTTCTAAATGGCATCTTGCAGGTCAAACAGACTTGCCTGTAGCTGCCTCAATGAATTAACATATCCAGCCAGGACTTAAAAACTAAGCGACTACACGGTAAGGGCATCCCCTATGGGGTCTGAAGGCCTAACTCGTATATGTAATACGCGACGGAAGGTTACAACCTAGATTTCGACGACGACCATAACTGCGTTAGTGAATACTGTTTAGATCCAGCGCTGCACGCTCGGTCCAAGGCTGCCTCGACGACGAGCTCGTCCAACACATTGTCACTTGAAGAATCTCATAGCAGAACATATCCACAGGCAGCAGTTACCAGTAACCAGCAGAAGGGCTGCCAAGTTGATCGCTAATAACATAAAACTCGTTGTCAATCGTACTTATGCGAATCGTCAAAAATGGAATTGGATATTTCAAGAAAAGATTCTTAATGCACGTCACCAACTGTAAGGCATGCCCATGCACACGCCCCATTAACAACGTCATGCGTTAAAAATGAAACGTAGAAACAACAAGCTGCCATTGCCAAGTTCTGAATTTAGTGAAATGGAGGCATGTGCCAACACCCACCACTTTCTCACACTATAAATTATTCAATCGCAATCGTAAAATCAACAATGCTGCGACCTCGAGCGGCGCATGCGTCGCGCGATGAACATGCCAAAGGAAATATGCACATATCACGTGTGGATTAGATTGAATATTAAGTCTTGAATATTAAGTCTTGAATTAGATTGATTATTGAGGATGTTAATCGTTAAGCAAATTCACTACCAACTTAAGTTGTTCGTATATTCAGATCACAACTCATTCACTAAACACAGAAATTTCTATATAGCTGAAAATTTATGTAAAACATCTATTTTCAGAACAATTAATTTCTCTGACTGTACCTATATAATAATTTTATGATATTGCTATGCTCCCTACAAATATTTCATTCAGATTTGGGAGCATAAAGACTTTCGCAGACATGCGCAACTCGACGTCGCTATGAAAATTTCATGTAAATTGAACAACTAAAGTAGCGTAAGTGAAGGGCTTTTGCGTCACGCCAGTATGCGGGAGCCTTGAAGATAAAAATCAAGCAAAGGAACATGCCAGAAGAGTCTTTAAAATTTAATACTAGCTGTAACCTGCACGTGAGCTATGGGTGATAGATAACTAGTATAACGATCAAATAAATATTTTTTTAAATATATTATCTCGTCGTGCGCATTGATTAAAAGTCAAACGTAATAAATTAAGTTTCTCGTCAATAACACATGCTTTTTTCTTGATATTTAAAAACTCACATTGTGTCCGTTCATCCATTGGAAACGAGAGCTTATGCAATCCGATAACCTTCATATTCATAAGGAATACTTTCCTCATAGCCTGAATCTGCTTATCTACTACGATACAAGGTCTTTCATTTGATAGCCCATATGAGTATATTTTTTTTTCGTTGCTTTATGTTCTCGTGAGCGCACCATATTCAATTTAATGTGACATCTACAACCAGCGGACTATCAAGACGCTTTTAACGATACCTCATTTGTCAAATTATGATAAGGAGTTTAGAAGTTATGAGGGAAGAGATGTACATACATTACATACAAACATACGTGGCGGTCAAAATTAAACCCTCGCCTCCGTAGAAGATAAAAAGAAACGCCACTGCTACCGCGATGAATGTGACCAGTCTATTCCAAATAAAAAAGCTCTAATACTGGATATTACGACAAAAACCCTAATCGCGGCAGCCACCCGCTACACTCCCACCCATATTAATGGAATTCCCCGACCTAGGTATACCCTAACCATTCCCGATGACGCTACCTCCCTCAGGATGATAGTAAATTCACTAGCACTCTCAAGAGGCACCGCCAAAGACCACCGTTTTTCCGTCATCGCCGCCGAAGCCCGCTTTGACGTTCCAATCCATGTCCGCATCGACCCTTGCTCGAGCCAGCTCGCGTCGCTGAGCCTGTAGCTTTAAATTCATCCCTTAATAATAATCATTTCGACCCAACCCGTCCCTTGGTGCCTCTACCAGCGATGCCCTAAGCCGAGTTCCATACCCCACAGGTCCGCACCCTTAGCGAGTAGTCGGTTTAGTTTAAAGTTTTAAGTCCTGGCTGGAGGCCTTCATTTTTTAAAGTAGCCATAGGCAAGTCCGGTTAAGCAGCCGAAAACCCCATAGGTTGACCTGCGTTAAATCATTCCCGAAAAAAAAATTACGACAGGAAGTCCATCTCATAATATTTTCACTGATCAAGAAAAGAGAGAACTAGAGAGTGCTTGGATGATAACTTGCCACCTAATTACGCCCGAGCTTCATCTAAATATTTACACAATTTGGAAGCCGTTATTCAGCCGAAGCTGTTTGGATTGAATCTGAGCCAAGCATTTACTTACGTAGGTAATTCCAAAGTCTAGACTGAGAGAAAGAGGGCATTATACATGAATGAAATATGGTATAGTGTGGCCAATAATGCGATTTTTTCGAGGAAGCTACCCCAGAAAATAAAAATCTCCTTTAATTCATCTGAATATCTATTTCGTAGTCCAAGATGAAGTTAGATCTTCAAAGTAGGCATTTTAGATTATTTTACTTTTTTACAAATAATGAGAGGACAAGGAAAATGAGTACGCACGTATGGCACGGACTACCGTGCCATACGTGCGTACTACCGTGGCCTTGGCATATGGGCAATTGAAATAACACGGGTGGGTTTGAGTCAGTAAAAGTCTGACACGCCCTTCTGCTCCGCCCTAGAGCGGGAGATGTCATTTGATGATTTCCCACCCACAAAGAAAAAAAATCCATGCAAGACGTTACTTTAAATCAAATCAGTCATATTTTGCTTCAACGCTGTACAAATATCAATAGGTAAACATTCAATAACTATACATTTATCCATTATTTATTAAAGTATTTAACGTTATTCATTTGAAGGACAACACATGGCCTATCCGTTTAGTCCATGTACCGGGCACGTGAATTAGTCAAGAATTTCTATAAATCCTTGATTTAAATTATGTATTAATTATTGACATCATCGGTTTTAATAACAGCTTTTTTTGGTAATATAAATAGATATTATTGAATACGTAAATAACTCGCCAATAAAAACACATTGTTACACTTTTACGTTCCTACGTCAAGAAGTAGATCCAATCAGTTGTAAGTTTCCATTGTTTATTAATTTCAGCAAGCCGTGTAATACTTTATCAGCCTAAATTTTAATTACCCTATACATTTTTGTACCTCGATAACCTCTGGCTAAGTATTCTAATATTCTAAATTTTTCCTTGTCTTTTGGAATTCCCTTAACATCTGTAGGTATTTTTTAGAGTTAACCTACCGATGGTTTCAAACATTCAAAAGCGCTGATATTTACGGCTTATAAACAAATGCATGATGCACCCTTATTGCGTAACGCACTATTATCTGAATCGTTTTGAAGCTTATGTCTAATCGTAAGCGTCATAAATTCGAAAAAAATGTCTGCTCAACAACGAAATTACCGCAATGAATGTTGTTGAATTGTCAAAATGAAAGTGATTCCTACTGATGGTGAGTTAACAATTACCCGTCTGGTTTCGAGAATAAAACTAAACTATGAAATCAGCTGAAAGATGAATCAAAATCGGGATCTTTACTACACCTACAGTTATTGAGCTTATAAGCTGACCATTATTATCAGAAGCAAAATGTTCCAATGAGAAACAAACAAATGGACTCAGACTTGAAGCGAAAGTCACATTGAAACAGACAGCGATTGTTACTGGCTGAAAATAACCACCTTATTATTCTCTTTCCCCTACAGTGAAACACGCTCATTTGTTTCAGAAATAATTCATGGGTTCAGAGAACGTTCGATAATGTTCAAGCAAGGCCGCGGGTCGATCGAATGCACCTACGAGAGTCTCACATTCATCACAATCGATATAGAACTCACAATGCGGCACAGTCGACCTCTATTTAAACTTGAATCTTTATTTGTCACAGATAGTGTTCAGTGTTTTTCCATAAAAAGTTTTTGGCATATACTTAATTAAATTTGGTGAAGAATTTAGTAACGCGTTCCTACGTAGGTCGTTTCGAGTGCATGATGACGTCAACTCCCAATCTATTCTATAGGAGTCTCGAAGTTTTCTTTTGAGATACTCCCCTTTTTTCTTTTGTGGGTGAGAAATCATCAAACGACGTTGCCCACTCTGGGCGGAGCGTGTCAGACTTTTATTGCGGAACCCACCCTTGTTCCTTTAGTTGCCTGTGCCAGGGCAACGGTAACTCTTTCTAACAAATACTCGACCCTGGCAGGCATCGGTCCTCACGGACCCCTTCATAAGATAACCACCTGGTTTCTATTTGGATAAATTCGTTGTCGAATCTCGTATTAGGGCATTTTCACAAAAATGTACCCCCACCTTGAAAAATAATGCTTTTTTGATAGTATTATATTTTAAACCGTCTTTGGTCTCTTTAGAACGGAAATTCAATAAAATATCCTTTAAGGAAAAATAAAATATTATGGGCTTAAAACGAAAATACTGTAAAAAATATGAGAACATAACGGAAAGTCTCGCAAATTTAAATCAGTTGTGTGACTATATTCAGTAGCTGAGAAAACGGTGTAAATTATAAGAATTTTTAGATATTTTTTATTTAATGACTTTTAAATGCTCATGTAATTTAAAAAAAACACTCACCATTTCCAATTTTTACCGTTGTACCGTGTGGTGCCGGACGTAAAGAATAACACCACCCCATTTCTTCCTGTGGGTGTCGTAAAAGGCGACTAAGGGACTTACTAGAGAATGGGGAGCAGCGTTCTCTATGCATTTTACCACCATACTGCGATCGCCAACCCGCCTGCCAAGCACCTGCAAATTGGGGGAGGCCTAAGTCCAGCAGTGGACGTATTACGGCCGAAATGATGATTTCCAATTTTTATATCTTAGCTTATTAAAAGTACATAATATGTTCAGTATGTGACTTCTGTTACTTCAACTGTCATAATTATCTACATTTTCAAATGTTTTGATATGTTTTTTAGAGAAAAGGCTACAAATATTATACTATGAATCATTTTCCATTTGAGAGAGTAATTTGAAGGTCATTAAATGTAAAATCTACTCAAATAATCAAGAAATTCAGCTCCGTAATATAGGGACAGTCACGTAACTGAATACCTAAAAAGGGAAAGGGTGCGTTTACATGGCGAAAAAAAGTACACAGGCACAATTAATACATATAATTATATGTATAACATTATTTAAGTTTTAACAAAATTATCACAATCGGTTCTTGCCTAAGGTATCCCATTTATATTATTAATTATTAAAGGTAAATTATTTAGTATCAAGATTATTAAGTCTTTTATATAGCACTTATATCAGTCTTCGTGATTCGTTTATCATTAACATTAATAATAGCAAGCAATCTTCAACAACACAATCAATTCCGGTCCTTAGACCATAACAATTGTTGGCTTGAAATATCTAACTACAACGGATAACCTATAGTTACATACTGAGATCTGTAGCTTTCAGATATAATTTTAATTAGATTTTATTCTTTTTTCTGTCTTTTGCTTTTAAGCCCATCATTTTGCGTACATATTTTTTGTTTGTGGTATTTTTCACAAGTTGTTTTAAATATTGTTTCTCTTTATGTGCTTTTGCCCTGTGATATGTCTTTTTTAATGTAAATTCAAGCACTTCCTCTCTTGATTTTTGCTTCATCAATTCATTAACCGACGAAAAAAAACGGAGGAGGTTATCAATTCGACGCGTATATTTTTTTTTTGTTTGTTTGTTTTTTTTTATGTATATATATTTTTCTGTAACCACGCATAACTTTTTACATAGTAGTCCGATTGTGATAATTCTTTTTTATTGGAAAGAGTATACTCCGAGGGTGGTCCCATATAAATTTGGAAAACAAAATCAAACCCTAAGGGTCAGAAAACAGGGGATGATTGATTGTTCACTCAGTGATTGTAATGTATCACCACGCATAACTTTATACAGAGTAGTCCGATTTTGATCATTCTTTTTTCATTGGATAGGGTATACCTTGCCAAGTATTATTAGTACATTAAAACCACAAAAAAAATATAAAATAAAAACTTTTTAACAAAAAATTAAACCGCCGAAAAAACTGAAAAGCATTAAATAATAAACCTTAAAATTTTGAGTCGGCGCTGAAAAATCAATGAACAAAGATCACTCAAAGCGCCGACTCATAATTTTAAGGTTTATTATTTAATGCTTTTCAGTTTTTTCGGCGGTTTAATTTTTTGTTAAAAAGTTTTTGAAGTGAAAACTTCTTTAGCGGCGTTGAGCACTTTTTCTGTAATGGGTATAAAATCTTAAACTCGCGTCAGGACACGTGACCTGATCGAAAAAGCGTAGGACGGATGGAGAGTAGACAGCTATCCCCTCTCTACGGCGCGGCGAAAATGTATGCCTGGGCCTACTGTTTCGTTTAGGCGGCGCAGGGCGCTTGCGCGAATGTTCGTCTATGTTACAGCGTGCCACGCGCATCCATGGATGGTGACAGCTGATGGCTCGACCGTCTGTGTAGTGATCACATTGTTGTGTATTCGTAAAATTCGTGAATATAAAGTGCTTAAAATATGGAAATTGAACAACAAATTATTCCCTAACCATTCCAAAATATCAAACATGCTCAACGTTAATAATCAAGTTTTCACTTCTGCCGGCACTCCCGGAGTGCAATTTTTTTTTTTTTTTATAAGTCCGCTATCTTTATCGTAGTACGTTGTTTAAAACGTTGGTATCGTTTTTTGTAAGCCTCTCTTTGAGTTTAATTTTTTTTATCCTGCGTCAACAAATTTCTGCATTTTCTTAATAATTGTTTAGTTTTTTTCCTGATGTTTGTTTCATTTTTATCTTTCGTAGTTTTATACAAGGTTCATTATCTACATTTCTTAGTTCTAGTTGCTTTTTTACACGCTTTATATTAGCTTCACTTGTATGTTTGTATGTTTGTATATTTGTATATTTGTATGTTTGTATATTTGTATGTTTGTTTGTAACCGACTCCTTATAGTGCGATTTTGACCCACTTTAAACGACCAGATTTCATTCAAACTTTGCACACCTGTCAAGGACTGATGACAATGCAATAATTTCATAAATTTGTGCCATTATCCTTGCCAGGGTTACCAGGACAGCAAAAAAACTGTCACAAACTACGCTGACATACGTCTCAAAATTCGAAATACCCTAAAAAATAGAAAATAAATAATAGTTTAAAAAAACTAAAAAACACGCTTCCATGGAAAACCAAACTAAAAAGTACAAAATAATGGAAAAAAAGCGTGGGGTGCCTGATATCAATAAAAAAATACCTTAAAAGCACCCCACGCTTTTTTTTCCATTATTTTGTACTTTTTAGTTTGGTTTTCCATGGAAGCGTGTTTTTTAGTTTTTTTAAACTATTATTCATTTCTTCTGCATATTGCTTCTTTTTTTTCTTCTCTCCATTTTTTGCGTTGCTTTTCTGCTTCTTCTTCCGTCATTTCTGATATTTTCTTTTTTTTTTTTGATTTTCATTCTTTCAATTTTTTTTTACGAGCTTTATATTCTTCCGGGCGATCTCGTTTGAGTTTTTCCCTAGAACGTCTAGTTTTTTCAACCCCGGTGAGAGGCATTTTGATATTCCTAAAACAAAATTTAGTACTACTAAAATGAAACCTACAAATAAACGAACATAAAAATGTACACCCATACAAGTAACATTAAAATTTAACAAATAAACATACAACATCAAATATTTCAAGTTGTTTTTCAATAATAATTCTTTTGAAATCTACTATTTGCCGAGGTTTGGTACTCAGTCAAAAACGTCTTAGAAAAATATTTTATAGGTCAAGAAAATTGCCATGTAAACTGTGCTTTATGTGTTCAGGCATGTTGTGATTTTTTGTTCAGCATGTATGTGACCGCTCAAATAGTCACACAACGGAAGTCACATTTAATTATCCTCTAGTAATAAAAACTGTTTAAAAATAGCCACAATACTTAAATTCATAAAAACTTTTGTTCAACATAGTTAACATAAGATTTTAAAACTAATTAACTAAAAACTACAAGATAAATACTACAGGAAATAAGACAAAATATGGTCACATACCTGAGACAACATTTCGTTCCCTGCGGGTGCAAACACGCGTGACCTCTTTCTAAGCACTTTTTTGATACTGACGGCTTCTAACCTGACTAATTGCATAGCGCCAACTATGATATTGTCAGTAATGAAAAACTATTCGAACTACAGTAAATATTTTGTTAGAAAAATGGGTGACAAAACTGAATGTTCCGGGAAGGACAATTTTTTCGATTTACTTTCTTCATTTTTAAATATTTTTTTGTTAATAGGTTTTTATATTTTACTTAGTATCACAATATTTGATTATCTTAGACTAAAAAAACCCTTAAAAGAGGGTGTCTTTCTTACAATAAAGTTAAGATATAAGTTATTGTATTCGTAAGACTACGCAGGGGACAGCGCAAAATCACCCATTTTTCAATTGTTACTTTTAATTAAAATGAATTAATTTGAGATTATCATAAAGTTTTTGTTAAAACCACAAAATACTGTATACGTTTATTCACTTTGATGACAAATATAAATAATTCTGGCAACTACTTCATGAATAAAATTTAATCAAATTCGAGGGACACTGGAAAATCAGGGGGTATACATTTTTGTGAAAATGCCCATTAAGTGATTTGATGGTTCTTGGCCGCTGTCGCCAACCAATCGCAATGGCTCACATGCGATTTACCATTCAAATTATCCTATCGAATGACTATTTCATGAAATTGTGACATTTGAGGCCAATTCTAAGTTACAGGTTCTTATAATAAATCTTTAGAGGTCGTCTATAGAATTTAAAATTCTACTAATAAACATTCTATGCGAACGTTAAGCCGTTGTTCCCGGCTGTTTTGTGGATCTTTGACAGTTGGGGGTCGTCAGAAGCCCGAAAGTCTGTCTTAACTAGTCTTTCCAAGGGGTGTCGTATTACCCAGTAACTGGGTTCTGGAGGTCAGATAGGCAGTAGAAAACTCGTATTCAGCTGCATCCAGTTAGAATAGACGAAGCCGATCCCAACACAGGGAAAAGGTTAGACAGATGATGATGTTGCTGACGAACATTTAAAATCCTATACAACAAGCAGTGCAAGGGCGTGCAATTTGCCTCAAAGAGATGTCAGCAGCACTGAAGGGGTCTGCTAGGACCGGTGCCTGCCGGGGTCGCGTGATTGTTCGAAAGAGATACCGTGGCCCCGGCACATGGGCAACTGAAGGAACACGGGTGGGTTTTAGTCAGTAATCTGACACGCCCTCCCGCTCCCCCCAGAGCGGGAGAAGTCATTTGATAATTTCCCATTCAAAAAAAAAAAAACTAGTTTACATACATACATAATTTTTACAGTCGTGAATCATATTGAAATCCTACAATCTAGCACTGACTCGCAAATAGCAAAAAACGTAAGAAAATTAGAATTACGTGGGCTGCCTTAGCATATCCCATTAGATCGGCTTTTCAGAAGGCTGTTGTGAGGCTGGCAGCTAGTGATTCTCGTCTTCTTTATTTTTTATGATGCCACCCATGAGCTCTTCCTCCATAAAGCACTGTGATGTGAGTGAGGCTATCATGCTATAGTGGTACACTGAGTAGCTTCCGCTTCAATCAATTAATTCATAGACATCTACTTGTATCCGTAGTCGCCATTCTTTATATCGGCACAAGCTATACGACAATAGCTGATGCAGTGGTGAAAAGCTTGGCCTGTGTGCGAGGGACTGACCCTCTTAGACCCACGCAAACAGGCCAACCTTTACGTCAGCAGACGAAGCTTTAAGGTATCGGTGGAGAGTAGTGGATGATGGAGCCATTTGCGACCGTCACAAATATGGCATTGCAGAATTAAAATCATACAATCCTCTTAGTTCATATAATCCCATTTAGTTACTTTTTCATGAAATAGTACTCAATGGGATTATATGAGCTTACAGGGTTATGGTTTGTGTCACGGTCGCGATCGCGAAGTATATTTTGTTCAACGACGGAGACCAGACAGACTTGAAAATTGCAAAAAACGTAAGAAAATTTTAATTTCGCGGGCTACCCTGGCATTTGTCCGTTAATTTAAAATGCGCGGCCCTCCATTGCTACTTGCAAACACTTTTCAAATGTTTGTTTAAAAATTGTAGAGGGGCGCGTGCAATTTAAAATTATACGGATCTCCGAAAATTTATATGTATTTAGCCATAAAGCCGAATGATTCTGTAAAGTTTATATTCGAATAATGAGAATATTAATTCATTATCATTCTAATTATAACTCATGGACACAACATAACCCCCGTATCAAAAGGTGTAAGCAGTACTATCTAAATACTATTTACGTCAATGGCCTCTGAAACGCTTTAATTAGGTAAAGCCGGATGTTATCAAGTTCACACGTTATTGATAATTCGTAATTGGTTTACATTTCACATTTCGTTTGAACCAAACGTTAAGCGTGGGCGGGTTGTAGGTACCTACCTAATCTATACAGAACGATGTACTACGGCTTCAGCGATCGAACCCAACCTATATGAAATTGTGGCGACGATGGTCTGGTTTACCTAGATATAAAGTTGTTTGTAAGTCTGGAAATCCATTGGGGTCAATGATTGAAAATATCTACTGGCTGAAAATAACTGGGTTAACTTTGTTACGGCGAGAAGATAAGTAGGAACATTTTCTATTTATCAATAGTTTTTAACTTACACTCAAGTTAAATTTTCGTGTCGTATGGAATAGGTAATTTATTATAAACTAGCTTCTGCCCGCGACTTCATCCGCGTTAAATTTCTTGTCCCCCGACCCTTCCCGTCGCGTCGAATCGCTTACCCGTGCGATTTTCCCCGTTTTTGCAACATTTTTCATTACTGCTCCGCTCCTCTTGGTCGTAGCGTGATGTTTTATAGCCTATAGCCTTTCTTGATAAATAGGCTACCCAACACAAAAAGATTTTTTCAATTCGGACAAGTAGTTCCTGAGATTAGCGCGTTCAAACAAACAAACTCTTCAGCTTTATAATATTAAGTATAGATTTCAATTTCAATTCCGCTATTCGCTAGTGAATTACACATTTCTATTTAATTAGGTAAGTTTACTGAAAGCAATTCATTACATATATTACGTTCTAGTATCTACATACAAATGCACTAGATCACACTAATTAATGCACTTATGTAACTGAAGCTATTTGTATACAATAAACAAGGTTGACAAGTAGTCATATCAGACCATCTAACAGACACTTTCACAGTAGCAGTGACATCATCATCATCACTTCAGCCGACGCGCGACGTCCACTGCTGAACATGGGCCTCCCCAAGCACCGCAACTTTGACCGGTTCTGTTTCTCACATCCAGCGGATTTCTGCGGCCTTCGCCAAGTTATCGATCCACCTTGTGGGCGGCCTTCCAATGCAGTGACATTATTTAGTAGGTATTATAGGATTTGCTTGCGAAAAATCTTGCTAGATCTATGATTCAAAGTACACATGACGACATATCAAGGCAAACTTTTCCAGTTTTGGCTGACCTCGCATTGTTAAGGCTTTTCATATAATCTTCTTCTTAGAGGATCCATGGCAAAAAGTTCAAACATCTTTGGCAAAATTCCGAAAATTCAGCTGCACGAACTCTGCTCACTTCATACAATGAGAATTCAGCATAAACTTGAAATTTATAGCTTGATGATATGTCGTCCTGCTTACCTACCTACTTAAGACGTTCCTCAAGTAGCTTTCTACCTACCCATAAGGTACCTACCTCTTTCTGGAAACAAAACAGATACAGACATAAAAATTGACCTTTATAAGACTGATCTAATTTGAAAGTAAATTTTGTTTTGAATAGATGCCCATTTTTCTTTTTGATTTAATGCTCGCATCGCGCATCGTGTTAAGACAACGTGCTCATGGAAGCATAAACAACAGTACGAAACACGTGTTTTTGTAAATATTCTCATACGTGTTTAGGTAGGTAGTACGTTTTTCTTAATGGAAAACCTACTCAAGTCCAGAGAAACCATCTCAAGTTAGAAAGGAGACGGATACGCTTTCATACAATCTTGGGCCTGGATGTAAAAAGATGAAATTGGTGTCTATTGATAGGTACTATATTATTAAAAAATCACTGAAAATTTTGCAGGTTTTGGCAATCTGAGAACCGAGTTTATTAAGATTTAGGAAAACTGAGGTTACGTAACAATCTACACTGAACAGCTGATTTTTGAAGTGCGATTCTCATTCTTTAAAATACAGTTGGGGTGTTAAATATAAAGAATATTAATATAATTCATCATCATCATCATTTTAGCCGAAAGACGTTCACTGCTGGTCATAAGTCTTCCCCGATTCGGGGGGGTTTGCCATAATCGCAACGCTTAGCAGGCGGGTTGGCGATCGCAGTGTGGTCGCAAAATACATAGAGAACGCTGTTGCCAATTCTAAGTCCCTTAGTCGCCTCTTACGACATCCACAGGAAGAAATAGGGTGGTGCTATTCTTTACTATTCTCTCTATTCTTAATCATTATATAAGTATTTATAGAAGGGCTGGTGGCTAAGTAATAACAGCTGCATGGGTAACCGATCAGGTTAAGCTACGCTTGCCGCGGTTGGTCCGTGGATGGGTGACCATCTTTACATACGAAGACCCTTCCGTGCCTCGGAAAGCATGTTAAGCCGTTGGTCCCAGCTATCTTTCGTAGATCTTAGACAGTTGTTACGGGTCATCAGAAGCCCAGTCTGACAACCAGTCTTACCAAGGGATATCATATTACCCAGTAACTGGATTGTGGAACTCAGATAGGCAGTCACTCCGTGTATAATACTGGTACCCAGCTGCATCCGGTTAGACAGGACGCCGACCTCAACATAATTGGGGAAAGGCTAAGCAGATGATAATTTATATAGGTATTTCTAGAGTGAGGGAGAGAAAATAAAAATGTTCTTTAGTAATATTTTTTATTTATCTTCAATTATGATTAAATTGTCATCTAGAATCTGTGGAGGTGGTACTATATTATCTTGGTACCTTTTTTTTTTTTTTTTTTTGATCACGAGGTGGAAATCCTCATGGATGTCCCCCGCCCTGGGGTGGGCGGAGGGGTCTGTCAGACTCTTACTGACTAAAACCACCCCGGTGTTCCGTCCCACACCTACGTCGGGGACCACGGGAACCAATATGTCTTCCGCGATCCCCAACTGGTGCCGGCCCGCCTTTGCGGGCCTCCTCACGTTGGGGGGGAGTGAGGTGTTAAACTCCCCCCCATACATCACAGAGAGGCGCGCGTGGAACACTACGCGCCACCATCTCGGGTCCGTACAATAGGGGGCGACGGATGTCCCCAGATCCGTCGCCCCTGGACCCATTTAGGGGGGCTGGAAGAGGGCGTTATCCGCCCTCCGCCGACGCCCGGTGCGCCTGCTGCGGGCAGGGTGCGCGGAAGATATCTCCCGCTCCCTTTCCGCAGCCTCCTTCTGCGACATGACTGTTTCGCAAAAGGATACCACCGCGTCCCAGGACCCCTCGCTGCCGACCATCGACTCGACAACGGCCGGCAGCGATAGGTCACTGCCTACTTCTGAGACGAGGACACGACGCGGCTCCTCCCAAGCGGCACATTCTGCCAGCGTATGCCGCGCCGTATCCTCCCGGCAGTCGACGCAGTGGTGACACCGGGCGTCCGGCTCCCTGTTTATGCGACACAGGTACTTCCCGAAGCAACCATGCCCCGAGAGCACCTGCGTCGCCCGAAACGACAGGGAGCCGTGCCTCCTCCCGAGCCAGGGCCCGAGTACTGGCCGGACCGCCTCGACGGTGGCGAGGCCGGCGGTAGGGCGTGAAAGCCTGTCCTGCCAGCTCGCCACCAGGGCTGCGCGGAGCTGCGACCGACGAATATTATCTTGGTACCTAGCCCAACTAAGGTACCATATTATTTTCATAACAAGAGGTGGTCTTTGATCCAACTACCAGCAAGCTTGGCAAACATGGTCACTGCATTTTACCTGAAAGATGTAAAAAGTGGTTAATAACCACATTAATAACAGATAATATGATTAAGTACTTTTAAAAAATCTTCGTCCGATAGTTACTTAGTTCTATATAATGTATCTACATGGGCGTTTTAAATGTTTACTTATACTTTATTATATTAATTAATACCGAACTACCTGCTAAATATCTCAAATATTATGTTCACTGATAACATGTGTGATTATTGGAGAGCGAGGAATACTGTCCTACCGTGATACAGTTTATACTATGATGTCACCTCTGGTCAGTGTGAATTACTCTCTAACAACCAAACAACCATTTACGTTTGATATGAGATCTTATTTTGTTTGTTTTTTATACGTACATATAACTCATTGTACCTAAGGTTGTTATTATGCTCCTAGAAATAAGAATGTTGCCCCTGAAACGACCCACTGACCTTTTATTTTTTATTATTATTTTGTTAGTATAATGGTGAAGGAAAAAATATTGTATAGATTGCAAGCCAGCATGGTAGACGTTGGTGAGGTAAACAAGAAGTGAGTAAGTACTTACAGATTGTGGTGTATGCCATTGACGAATTACTGCTAATATCATTTCGTCATCCAAATCTCGACGATCTGTTGTATTACAGCGATTAGTCGCTATGCGACAATTTACACAACGATCCATGGTGTCGCTTTCCAATCGGTAGGCTGTTCGTAGAATCCAAAATGACAAGTCCAAGTCCAACGTTTAAGCGGGGTTCTCCACGTTGGGTATGGTGGCAAGGCAAGGGTCATACAAGAAAATAGCTCCGAAGTCCGTAGAATGAAAGCAGGGGTTGAGGAAACATCAATAAAACTATGGGTGGAAACACGATACGCACATGCAATAAACAATATGAAACGAGTGAGTGTCAGCGTTCTGTCATGCATGTCATGTCAGAGTTAGCACAGACTAAACATACATTAATCGATTAACAAACGTGGATCAATTTATGTTAATTATGTAAATATTTAATTGGTTTAAGCTGTGCAGTATGTTATTTGTAATAGATTTAATTATTTTAATTGAATTAATCATCTGGTGAAAGCATCTTCTTAAATAGTATGAACGTTAATCGATTATAATTTAATCGATATTCCATTTACTTGGGAACCTCAACTTAATTTTAGGATTTCTCATTTTCCAGATTGTAAATTGAGTTGATTTTTCAGATTTTGATATAGAAAAATATAAGCTTTTTTTTAAACCATTTCTCCACTTATTACATTTTGGCCCAGAAATGCCCGTCTCCTTTCTGTAAGGCAGCCGCCGCCAGTCAGCCTCCATGACAGTTCCTAGATTTTTGCAAGAATTTAAAGTGTCGGAAGGAGTGAAGCAGCTTAGGAAAGAGTGTATCCCATCCACCCCGGTCGTCCCGTCCCGTTAACGGGGTGGTTGGGAAAAATTGTTGCATCGACCCCGGTAGTATCGACTCGGTCGTTTAACGGGGTGGATGGCACAGATTTAGTCTCATCTACCCCGGTGTGTTTTTAATGAAGCGGACAGCACAGATTGAGTAGCTTACGCCCCGGTAGTATTTAAAGAGATTTTTAATTTTCTTACACATTTTGTATGTCTGCTAGAAAACACTTTGTCTTTGAAGTACCAGGTGGTCATAACTCTATAGGAGCTCACCTAACCCGTTGTGTCAGCTAGAACACGCCTTATGCCTTCGAAGTACCAGGTTGTCATAACTGGGTAGGAGCTTGCTAAACATAGGAGTGTCAGCTAGAAAACACTGTATGCCTTCGAAGTACCAGGTAGTCATAACTTGGCTGGAGCTTATCAGACAAAGGAGTGTCAGCTAGAAAACGCTTTATGCGTTCAAAGTACAATTAATTGATTCTGAGGCGGTACGAAGTTCGCTGGGTCAGCTAGTTATTGGTATAAAAATAAATATGAAGTGTAATTATATAATTATTAATATTTAATATTCTCAAAAATGTTATGTTACTATTTTTAATTGAATTTTTATTACTTTTTTTTATTAATAATGAATAGTAAGCACCAAGAAACAAATACTGGAACATAAGTACTTTCTACTATGCGGCGCGTATGCTACTCAATCTGTGCTGTCCGCTTCGTTGGAAATACACCGGGGTAGTTGCGACTAGATCTGTGCCATCCACCCCGGTAAACGACAGGGTCGGCTCAACCGGGGTCGATGGCACAAGTTTTCCCAACTGCCCCGTTAACGGGGCGGGACGACCGGGGTGGATGGGATGCACTCTTAGGAAATCTCTCTAATACAAAAGAAACAAATTAATTATCAATGTTTCAATTCGGACGAATGTAGTGTCATCGTTGGTAACTTAGTAGTATCTCGTTAGAATTTGGTAAGTTTACCTATAGTTAAGATTTTGCGTTCATTTAATCGTGGGTATGATTAACTAGATGGTTAAATCGTTACTATTGTTAGTTTTTACAGATGCTTAGTCAGCATGTTGAACATGGTAAGGTCAGCAAATTAAGTTAATTAACACAAGTTTTTTAGATATTATTTACTAAGCGAAAGACATGAAATACGGAAAAGCAGTTCATTGAATCATTTTGTCATATTTACATCTATACAAATAAATAAAATTGGAGTGTCTGTTTTTAATATTAAGATAACCACTTTTTACTAAGTGTATATGGATGTATACACGATACATATACCAAAACAACATTTTTTACAATTTTTGTCTGTCTGTCTGTCTGTCTGTCTGTCTGTCTGTCTGTCTGTCTGTTCGTTCCCGCTAATCTCGGAAATGGCTGGACCGATTTTGACGGGACTTTCACTGGCAGATAGCTGATGTAACAAGGAGTAACTTAGGCTATTTTTATTTTAGAAAGATTCTTTTATTTTAGAAAAAAATAACTATCCTCGAAAACTACGCTGACATACGTCTCAAAATTCGTAAAACCCTGACTGAATCCTACGAAATAGATCAAAATAATGTACTACAGTATTGTACACCTTAAAAAGGCCTACAAAAATGTCCTCAATGGTATATGTCTATCTCTTAGGGATAACCCACAATAACCATTTTTTATCTTTTACTTTTTACGAGAAATAAGGGCTTATTTACGAAGCGATTTTAAGCAATACAACATTAATCCTTATCCAATTAAGTACTTTAAATACATTGTGCATTTAATATAGATTAATATGGCCCTTTACAGCATGTAATTTAAATGAATATCTTAGAAGATATTAGAGATTTAAAAAGTGGGCGCAGAGCGCGTTGGCAGGGGCCGGGTAGTACAGGATAAGTAGGATTGTAATTCATATTACTTTGGCTTCAAAGTAATTGCGAATATCATGTGTGTTCATTATACTCAAAATAAACCTAATAGTATTATTTCAAGTAAGAGACCGCGAAATTGCTTAGATGTTTAGATTTTTGGATGTTTGTTTCTCAATGATGCAAAGACGGCCAAACGGATTTAGATCGAATTTGGCACAAAGATATATCATGGATATGTAACAGATAGGATACCTACTTTATCCCGGTAGTAGGTTCCCGGGTGATATTTTCCGACAGCTATACGGGCCAAGCCACTGGCAAAAGTACTATTCCTATAATTATGTTCGGTGTCTGGTAAATGATTGAGTGTCTGTATAGGTAAAATAGGAGCGTTAAGAAAAACCAGGAAGACTTATATTCAACTAAACCATGCCCTATGTCACAGTCTTCTTACTCTGAATACTATTACTTTTATTTTAAAAACACCAACACACATGATGTTCTCATAAACTATGAATCCTAAGTAATATGAGTTATAATCCTACTACTAATAATATTATATATATGTGAAAATATGTATGATTGGGTGTTTGTTTCTCAATCACGCAAAAATGGCTGAATGGATCTGGATCGAAAATAGCACACAGAGTCTATATTACCTATATAACCTGGAATAACACATTCTTATCGCGGTAGTACGTCCTCTTGCATTAATTTCTGACATCCATGCGGGCGAAGCCGCGGGCAAATAATATTATAAATGTGAAAATATGTATGATTGGGTTGTTGTTTCTCAATCACACAAAAATGGCTGAATGGATCTGGATCGAAAATTGCACACAGAGTCTATATTACCTATATAACCTGGAATAACACATTCTTATCGCGGTTATACGTCCTCTTGCATTAATTTCCGACATCCACGCGGGCGAAGCCGCGGGCAAAAGCTAGTGATAAATAAATCAGACCGTGTTATGGACTTCGTTACACTGTACTCTTTTAGTGGATTTGCCCAAAATCTAATACAAGAGGGTAGACGGAATACCTTGACACCATACATTATCATTTTTGTCACGTCGTTTCACACAGATAGTTGATCGGATTGTAGATAGTTCAGAATAGTAATTTTATTCGATAAGGTTTTTTCCCAACACTTTAATGGTAAACAATAGATGACTATACCTACATATCAATTTATTCCTGACGGAAACACAAAGGAAAATTTAACAAGCATTTCTTTGGCTTTGTCTAAATATGGGCTCGTGGTAAAGACGATAGGTTTCTTGTCGTCTTTGGAATAACTTTGTTTGCTTTCCTGTGACCGGCCTTGTATTTGAAGGGTAGTACTTGTTAGTGGAACACACTGTTACTATATGGTATTCTACGTCTTTATTTGGGTGTGTGGCTCACTTTACGTATTTTTAGCTTAATATTGCTTAATATTGCTAAATATTGCTTTTTTTATTTTTCAGAATCAAGCTTCCCTCTGCTTTGCTAGATTTGCAGTTTAATGAGTTTAAAGCTAAAGTAAAATCCAACCTTTGTTCAAAGGCATACTATTCTATCAACGACTACTTAAAGGATAAGAATAGTTGGTCGCTGTGATTAACTCAAGACAATGTTTATGTTCTTTCAATCCAGAATTAGCTTTCCTACTGACAATTTATATGGGAAGTTCATATAATTGTCTTTTTTATTGTTTTAATTAACTGCTTTTGTTAGTTTATTTTTATTTTCTTTTAATTTCATTTACTGTGGACATAATATACTCATTACAATGATTTTAAATGAGTTGTATTGCAACATGTAGTTAGCTAGCGACCTCGTCAGCTGTTCATAATATTCTTGCCTTGCCTTTGCCGGTTGCTCAACCGGCAGCAAGTTCGTCATGCTCCCTTAGATGTCACTGCTTGCGGTAGCGTCGGGGGTCGGGTTACCACCTTCCCTCAAATATGGCGAGGGGGGTAATGGCTGACCTTTGCGTTATGCTCGTGAACGGGTGATGCTTGTGGTGTCTGGTCGTCTTGCTGACCATGTTTTTGTTAATGTTATTTGTATTAACTGTTATTTTATTTTATTCCGGAGGTCCTAGTTTAACTATTGTAACTTCAACTTAGCTATATATATGCATCAATGTATGTATATGTATCATTTGCATCGTTGTATATGTAAGCGGGCACGCCCTTTATGCCTGGAGGCTTTATTAAGGTTTTAAATTCTCTTTACGATTTTGTTTTATTATTTATTTCAGCTTGAGTTTAGTTTTCAATGTTTTGTTGGTATATTGGCGTGTGCTAGCTGACATGGCGAATAATGTATGTTTTGTTTTATAATATTAATAACTTACACAATATTGTATAGAATCAAGTTCTTCTAACTTAACAGACAGCTGTGCTGCTGGGGAGTTTATTGCGCCACTTCTTCTTCCCAGCTAAAGCACTAGGAAGTGTCGAAGGGCGGGCGTTTTGGGGGACTGTCTTATGTAACTTTGATGTTCAAAAAGCGCTGACCCTCAGCCTAGTTTGAATAAATGACTTTTGATTTTGATTTTGCGCGTTAGGTGGCAATGGGCTCGCCCCTCTTACATGGGACTTAAATAAGACTGGAGTAATTGGGTGTACTATAAGCGCATTTCTGCCTAACGAGACTTTGGCGTACTTTCTGAATTTCTCTAAGAAACATGTTCAAGTGTTATTTACGACAATAAAAAATAAAAAAAAATTGTATAAATGGCGTTGGTTCGGCATTTACAATGTTTATTACCTACAGAAGTGAAACAGAAAAAAAGGGCAGAGCGAACGAGAGACGCGGGGATCTAAAAGAACACCTTTATATGCGCCCGTGACGAGGCGGGTGCGCGACTGACTGACTGACAGGATGCGCGGGACGTCATCGGCAGCGTGCGCATCGCGACACGTTCCATATCACGCGTGTGATAGTCTCCCCCTCTAACCCCAACGAACGTCCTCGCGTTTGGGTTAGCTTCTACGAAGCCTCCCCCTCTAACCCTAACGAACGACCTCGCGTTTGGGTTAGCTTCTACGGGGCCTCCCCTCTTACGTTTCTCCTGTACTGGAGCTTGGATGTGACCAACGAAGGGAGTCAGTACGGAGGCATGATACTTCCCTAGCACCGTACCGTCACTGAGGCGCTCAAGGATGTATGTAGTGGGACTGACAACAGCCTGAATCTTATATGGCCCATCACGACGAGGAATAAACTTTGACGTCTGCCCTCTGCTGGTGTCATTAGCCCCTTGGGTTTTCAGTAACACTAGATCACCAGGCTTATAATCAGGGGCAGGTCGACGATGTTCATCGGTATACTTCTTATGCGCCGCCTGGGCACTCTCGTAGACGTCACGAGCGTCTATGAGCACCGACGAAATCTTCTTAAGATAATTGGTGATGTCGCCTACATAATTGTCGTTCTCGATAATAGCGCGCATCTCTGACACGACATCCGCTGGCGCGCGCATGTCTCGCGCGAAGTTCAAATAAGCGGGTGAGTAGCCCGTTCCTGATGTGACCGCCGAGTTCATGGCAAAGCGAATCGCAGGTAAGTGGATATCCCACGTGTCATGGTCTTTACCTACCAGGATCGCCAGCTGCGGCTTTAGGTCCCGGTTTTTACGTTCTACTGGGTTTGCCTCGGGGTGATAAAATGAGGTAAGTGATTGTGTAATTCCCATCACGTGACATGTCTGCTGCATTACCTCACTGACTGACAGGATGCGCGGGACGTCATCGGCAGCGTGCGCATCGCGACACGTTCCATATCACGCGTGTGATAATTGTTAAATAAAATTTATTTTACTGTTAAATAAATACCTACAAAAACAATATAAATAATTTTCTAATTTAATTTAAATATAGCATAAATTCATTTAAATACATGTTTAAGTGATATATTTCGCAGATCATAAATAAATAATCAAAGCAAAGTGAATAATGCCTACATTTACATAGAAAATGCTTCAATTTGTTTGGCTGATTAGGTCGTATTACATACGCTGTCATTGTTTACATGAAAAAAATTGAAGGAATACGATTATCTTAATCACTGGCAATCATCTTCGGTAAAATAACAGCAAAAATGGTTGACAAATATAGCAATGTCATAAAAAAATGCATTGGATGGTACTTGCAGGAATAAAATGAAAATAAAAACCCATACGAAGAAGGGTTTTTTTCTTATCATTTCAGAGATCTATATCTGACAATAAACTACAATCAAAAATTTTATAAGTTTCTTACGCATTTACAAAAGACATCGACATCGTTTTTACGACAAACGGCTGGTCGGAGAAAAAATCACCAAACGCTTTTAGCCTTATATTTAGATGTTATGTACTATAGAATCAAGAAAATAAAAGATTTGCGAATATATTTTTTTTTGCAAAAAATTAATTTTTTTTTTGCTAAAAATTCTCGTCTTTTTTCCTCAGTGCCCAGTTACGTACACTCCTACCATCAAACTTTAGGCGAGCTTCTACTTATCATTATTTTCCATCACGTTTGCTGAAATGTTTTGAGGGCTTCGCAACAAAGGCAGATGTTATTTAACGGAGAAAAAACAGGGTACTTTTGGTATGTGCTGATATTGGGTTTCAAATTTGCAATTTAATATCGAAGATGATCGTCAAAAGAAACAGACAACGGTGCGTGCCGTATGTCGTGTTTTTGACCTTGGCATAGAGATGGACTTCGTCCTAGTATCTCATAGTACTTTTCATATTGCGAGCTGTAAAATTAATCTAAATTGAAGCTCAATAAGGAAGTTGGTACGAGACATTCGTCTGGTACATTAAAAATAAATGTCATACAATCTGTTTGAACAAAACTATTTTATTTATTTGTTCAAATTGATAACGAGCAGGATTTAATTAGTTTAAACTCTAATTTCATGTACTTCTTCATATTATTAGCATTGGTTTAATTACAAAATTGGCATCATATAAACAATTATTATTCTCGGATAAGTTATTTATTTGAATGTGACAAAAATAAACTAAGTTCACTTAAGTTATCAATTTAAAACACGGTGCTGTTAAAATTGTGACGTATTTGTAAATAAAAATTGCTGTGCAATATGCAAAACTAATTAACATCACTATACCTAAATGAAAACATGCGTTTTAATAATTTTTTAATTCCTTTAAAAATAAAGAGTGAATTAATTTTTCACAAATATTTAAATTTCATTTTATGGCAACACCACATCATTTTGTTGCCAGTTTCAAAAAATGAGATCTGAATTTTAAAAACTTAAACCTCTTACTCGAGTTACATAAATAAATATAAAGTATTGGTTTATATTAAACCTAACTTTAATGGAAAAGTTCGGTATTAGTCACGAGTACACGATACATAAGCATAGTAGTCTCAGTAAATAAAAAAGTCACCTCTATTAACTCTGATACAGATACGTACCTACTCTTAAATATTAACACTGTCTTGACCGCATTAGTTTATAATCCCTAACGAGATAATAGCCTGAGATTTAGTTTAACATGACTCACTATAGTCAAATTTGAATATTCAGTACATATTTCATGTCCATACTAGCGTTCCTATTCTTTATTTTTATTGCTCGCTCTTACTGACTCGTTGCTTATACATTTCTGTTATATGGTAATGACAGCCAATACTTCTTCTTAGCGAGCTGATAGCAATTGATATGGAGTCGGCCCAGAATTCGGCTTTGACTTTGGCGCCATCAGTCAGAAAACAAGCACCCTAATTGCATAACACACTATCGACCACGATCAACGGCCCTAGTGAGTTTCTTTTAACCATCTTAACTTAGCGCATCCACCACATTCGGCGCTCCGTTTCGCCCTGGATTGATGAATCGGAGCGCCGAATGCGGTCGATGCGTAAAGGCGAGATACGGTTTAAGACATTTATTTCTCAAAAAGAATACAATTCATTTAATATGAGTTTTTTTTTATCTTAGGACAACCAACACAACGTTATCTGACCCCAAACTAGGTAGAGCCTGTACTATAAATAAGTTAATTATTAGACACAATTTTTACAGTGTTGTGGATAAAAGGTAAATGTGGGTAAAACAGACGCCAGCACATCAAGGTACCCGAAACTGTCAAATTTTCCCAATCAATCTTGAACTTAATACTTTAGCGTTAAAGTTTAAATTAAAGAAATTTGACAGAAAGCTACTAGAGCTTCAAGTGCTGGCGTCTGTACTATTACATATCGATTCTTGGAGGCAAGTCAATAAATGGTTAAAAGAATCTCACACTAGGGCCACTCAATCATTGTGGAGGATATTAGTAATCGTTTGGTTTATACGTTAAATAATACAATGTTTTTTTTTAAATATAAAAAGCGTTTATCGTGCATAGTGACGAGATCAAAACGCATGTGCCTAATTTCAGCCCGAAAGGTTCAGAGGAAGTGGTTGAAATATTGATGGGAAAATGCCAAGACATAAAAGAGAAATTAAATAAAAGCCTTTACAAAAAGTGTCAGCTCAACAATCTAACGCAATTAACGTTATTGAACTGTAAAAACGAAATCCTAGCAATGGATTTCGTTTTTACAGTTCTGTTAGTGTGTTACGCAACTACGCCGCAGTGCTTTTGGTAGGAGCCAACATCGCCTCTCTACCTTCGCCTCTGTATATAATCTACATGTCCCATATAAATATATCTTGCAACATACTCAAAGCCTGCATCTGCGTGTCATTGGACGCAGTCAAATCGACGGTAACGTATTTAGCTGCCTGCAGGATTTTCAGACAAGACGCGTTCTCTGGAGGTAATTTGTGACAGACTTGTGTGAAGGTAGCCTTAGCGCAGTCGTAGTGGAAGACGAGGGGATCCAGGATGTCTGTTAAGTCCGCTTGGGTGAGGAGGCAGCATAAGTGGGCTAGAGTTACGCATAGCTGAAACAATAGAGAACATTGTTTGATATTTGAGCAGCCTAGCACAGGAATTGGTTGTTCAGTTGGTACCATAAGAAGCAGTCAGGGTTGAGTTAACTCAAGATCAATCATCAGAAATGCTATAAACCGCGTGTAGCTACTAGAGTGACTTGCTGCCAGTCTTCATTCTCGCCTTATCCCAAGTTATTTATCGTCGGCACATGTCTTTTTCTTCCACACTTCTCTTTTATATAAGTATGTTTATCAGTTGTCTGGTTACCATAGTACATGCTCTGCCTAGTTTGGGATCAGATAACGTTGTGTTGGTTGTCCCAAGATATTATTAGATATTATTATTATAAACCGTGAATACCTACAGGTTTGTACGGAACCCTCGGTGCGCGAGTTCGACTCGCACTTGGCCGGTTTTTTGTATTAATTTGGAACTAGACTAAAGGCGATCAGATTTACGCACTCTTTGAATATTACGCTTTTAATACTGTTATCCTAAAATTGACTTTTATTTTTGAATTGGAACAATCTAATATCGATAAATCTCTACTTAGTCACACACGTACATCGTCTAGTGACGGGGTCGCTAACTCACTGCGAAACTATTATAGTAACTTTTTGTACCATTTACTAACTCCAATGACTTTCAATACTAAAATTTTCGTAAACCCTTTATTTAGATTTTACATAAACACAGAGTAGTGTTTAAAATGAGAGAGGATTAAATTAACATAACGTTGATGGATAGGTCTATTAAGTTCATAAAAAGGCTATTATCTCGGTAGTCACCCCCTTTTTATCCATATTATCATCATTCACACAGTCCATCCATCGTTTTTTGGTACCCCTAATCTTATAACCATCAACTTTCCTCGCGACATACTCGGTTTCTAAATGGCAAATCAAAATTTAAAAAAAAAACATGAAACAATTTAAATCATGTCAAGTGATTAACTAACATCATCATCAGTTCAGCCACAAAATGTCCACTGCTGGACATATGCCCCCCAATCTGGGGGGGTTTGCCATAATCGCCACGCTTAGCAGGCGGGTTAGCGATCGCAGTATGGTGATAAAATGTATAGAAAACGCTGCTGCCCGTTCTCTAGTGTGTCCCTTAGTCGCCTCTTGCAACACCCACGGGACGACTGACTGACACAACAGAAGTCAATACAAAGAGTTTACACGATGTGGTTGTTAGTTACTATTATATTATATTATACTAGCCAACCACAGCTCAATTTTTCAGTTGACTAGTGTGACAAAAGAATTCGATAGTTAAAAAACAAATGACAAACGAGCATCAATAGTTCTGCCAAAACTCACCTGTTCAATCAGATTATCTTTGTGCTTATATTCATTAAAATCATCAACATCAGCCGCGTTCTCCATGGCAGCCAGTACGCCCCTCCACACTAGCGCGTAGTGTTCGGCATAGTGCGCACGCGCAGACGGCGCACGCAACGCCGTCGCCGCGTTGATACGAACCTTCAGGTTCTTGCACTCTTTGGTTAGAGTACACAGGCTGGAGTAAACTTGGTTCTGAGGAAGAATTATTCGATTGAGAAAAAAAAAACAAATCACGCCTTTTTCTCCTTCTTTCATAAGTAGAAACTACAGAACTTCCTCGTTCATACATTTGGTCATGAAACCACATAGAAGTATCACACATATTCAGCCTTAAAATTTCCTACTGCTGGGACTCAGGCCCAACATTTTTAGACTGATTTGTGGGCTGTGATCTATCAGGCGAGCTTAGTGCGTGTCTAAACTATTGGCCCAAAATTTGAAACAGAAAATGCAGTGGAGATCATTGACCAATACTCAAAACGTTTCTCGTTTATTGGATATGCTAGTCTAGCGCCCTTGTTATGCTCATAGCATTAATTTACCATAGATTCCTTGCTTTTTGAAACCTAATTTAATATCTTACCTGCCATCCATTAAAGCAAGTGAACAACTGCTCATTCTTCATAGCGTTGCCCATCGCGTAGCAAGCATTCCACCGCACCTTCATATTGTTCACCTTACACGCGCAATCCAAAAGCTTCCCTATTGCCGTCTCGCATAAGGTCTTTAACTGCGTGTTCCTGAGAAGATTCTCGTTCTTTATCAAGCGTAGCAGGTTCCCCAGGCCGCGGGTCGCACTCATTTTTACCTATTCAGAAAAATTGTTATAGTTCTTTGTAATTCTTAAATTTCCTATTCATTGTTTACTATAAAAATGTTACTGCCAGTTGTGTCTTAATGTATTTTTTTTTTTTTTTTCTTATTTAAAAATAAAACACCTTCATAAGCAAATTCTAGAATTTTCAAGGTTAAGCCTTACTTGATTACAGCATCAGACATTGAACTCTTTCAGTTTTAACACCTTTGTGTGGAAAAATTATATGACAAACTCATTTATCGTGTGGTATTGTTTAGTTTTAATTTCATCAAATTATTTGCACACGAAGAGTGAAGCATTGTTCCTAAAACACTGAATAAATAAAATGAACAAGAAGGAAACCCAAACCGAGCCTCTGGATGTCCATTGATCTTTTATTTAAGGTCTGAAAATATCTTAACCTTGACCGACAAACTTGTCTAATACATCAATTTCAGTAATCAGAGGGGTAATTGCGTAACTTGCTATCAGTAGGAATTGGTTTCATATCGATAGTTAAACAACACTCATTGCGTTATTTACGTTGCTGAGCCGACAATTTATTCGAACAAATGACGCAATGGTTTAGAAATAATCTTCAATCCGATTCAGATTCTGTGCGTTTCGCAATTAGGGTACAGATTAGCCTACCTTTTAGCTTTTAGCTCAGAATTACTCAACCACTACATCTGTTCTTGTTTTAGTTAACACATCCTGTATGGATAACGGTCCAGTCAAACTTTCCATTAACTTAGAGATAAGGAATGTTTTAACAAGTGCAAGTCATAAACTGATAGCGTATGCCCACGTGCGGAGTACCGCGGACCTCGTGTTGTTTTAGTGACCCGTGGACTCGTGCCGCGATTAGCTTTCTAGATTTCCATAATAAATGTATTTTTAGACTATGTTACTACAGAGAAACGATAGTATCAGATAAGTGCCTGGTTACTGGAGTAAATGTCACTAGAGATGGGCCGACTATAGCTTTGGCGTGCTGGCCGACCGACTGGCCGACCGGTCAATTGCAAAATGACCGACCAGTCGGCCAAAACGATCATTGCTTTCTGTGAAATTCGGTGTACAAAACTGAAACTGCAATTCTAAAATAATTAGTAAAGGATAGCGTACGTTCTTTATTTAGAGTTGTAGCTCTGGCTAAGATTTTTTTTTTTTTGTGTAATTTGTATTTTTCTTGATTTTTGTTCAATTATTAACAACCAAAGGAAGAGTTCATATTCCTAGATTATCGACAAATTGTGAGGCTGATGCTAAAATAAACATTATTAGCAAAATATGAATAAAGTAAAGAACCGATTATTCGGCGCTTTTCGTCGAGTAGTTACCAACTAGTCACTCGGCTTTCCCGACTAGTCAACACATCTAATTATCACTTACTAGCTTCTGCCCACGACTTCGTCCGCGTCAAATTTCTTGTTGCCCCGACCCGTCCCGTCGCGTCGAATCGCCTACTCGTGCGATTTTCCCCGTTTTTGCAACATTTTTCATTACTGCTCCGCTCCTCTTAGTTGTAGCGTAATGTTATATAGCCTATAGCCTTCCTCGATAAACAGGCTACCCAACACAAAAATATTTTTTCAATCCAGACCAGTAGTTCCTGAGATTAGCGCGTTCAATCAAACAAACTCTTCAGCTTTATAATATTAGTATAGATTTTATAAGAAGAAAGAAGAAAGAAAGAAAATACGTTTATTACAAACTAAACACAACACAAATATTAAAAAAAAATAGCTGGGGAAAATATGCGTCAAATCCACGCAAAACGGCCATCGCTCAGCATAATACTGCGACTCTGTGCGAGACAGAGCCCCAGCGCCGGTTTTCAGCGATTAATGACTTATTTTATTACCTATATCTAAATCAAGATTAACTTTGACATAAACCTACATTAATATGATAAGCAGAATATAAAGGTGCCTTCTCACAGACAGTGACAATTTATGTTGCAAGCCAGTCATTCTTATACAAACTAAAATTTAACCTATATTTCAAATTAAAAGCCGTTTTTTTTTAAACTTATTTATTAATCTGTGAAATAAACTTAAAGTTTTATATTAAAAAAAACTGTAACTTTTATCCGTCGGTTAGGTACATAGAATTGTGTTGCAATCGGGAGTGATAACGTCACACCATGAGATAACGATATGTAATACAGTCCCCCGCCGCTTCGTCCGTTGTTTTACTGTTTTATGACCAACTCTATATTGAATCCTACTTCCTAATAATATTTTATAAATGTGAAAGTTTGTGAGGATGTATGCATGTATGAATGTTTGTTATTCGTTTCACGCAAGAATTACAGAACGGATTTAATAACCTACTTATATATAATATGTACATAGGGTACTTTTTAGCCTGGTACTACGTTCCCGCAGGATAATTTCTGACTTCCACGCGGGCGAAGCCGCTGGCAAAAGCTAGTAAGACAAATTTGTCATGTATACCGGATGACATTTTTACCGTCTCGACCTTCATATGGTGTGTTGTGTAACTAGAATAGAAGGCAGGAAGGCCTTCAGATTCATCGTAGGTGACTAAAGGAGCGCGGGACGTGGGTGGACAGGGATGCGTGTGCGGCTCGTGCGCCTACGAAAGATCAATGAGGCCGCCTATCGGCCGGCTTCAAAAGGTAGGACCGCGCTCCGAAATCAATGATACATGCCGCGCATTGAGTAGGGTGCGTATGATTTGAGTTTCGATAGATTTTAATTATTATTTTTTTGTTTTTTTTTCCAAATTTCTGTTTTTGTTGTTCTAGTATGAAAATGTTACTTTAAATGTGTAGTATTTATTACTAGAACAATTTAATTACATGTTATTCAAAAATAAAAATAATAAAAATTTCTATGCCAAAAGCTTCTATTCCGTTCACCTATTACCCCCATTTTTTTTCAAGACGCTAAAAAAGTCACCCAGTATATTTGTTGCTTGTATTAGCTACGATATATCATAGAATTCACGTAAACGTATTACGATATAGGAAAGTGGAGTAGAGATAATCTCCGAGTGTAACGTGTTATTGCAAAAGAAGGTTTTTCTTTTGTCATGGTATAAAACATCCAGCCCGTTTTTGTAATAAAACCGTAGCTATGATTGAAATACAGTTTTTTATACAACGCTGAGTACTTGGTCCGGAATAAGTCGTCAGTTTTTTTTACTAAGCCGCGGTTAGAACCTAAAGTTTAGGTATTTCGCATCGCAGCATCAAATTTTAGTGCAATGTTCTATGTTCTATGTTATGGGGATTTGGTTTCCGCACTTAGTCCTTTGAGTGGACCATTGTACGTGGGCCATGGCGGCCGTCGTTTTAGTGCAATTTTAATTTAATTAAAAATAATTGGACGATTCAGTGGAAACATTATGAGGTACTTCTTAGTAGTATTAATTTCGTTTAGTACGATTATTACAAAAAATAAGATACATTGTGCGAGTTAAAAATATTTTATTGAGCTGTTTTACGATTGTTTCATCTTGATACTATTTTATTTTAACCGACTTCAAAATAGGAGGAGGTTATCAATTAGAATGTTTTTTTTTTATGTTTGTTACCTCAGAACTTTCGACTGGGTAAACCGATTTTTATGATTCTTTTTTTATCAAAAAACTGGTGTTTTCCATGTGGTCCAGTTCTGACAATAGCATCCATGAGAAAACCATATAAGTCTTAAATTTTACCAGACCAGAAGTGATATAGGAATTAGTAGTACCATAACTAAAAATAAAAACTATTTTCAAAAAAAAAGGCTTCCTTTAAAATACTACAAAGTGAAAAATAATTTTAATTTCGGAAGTCGGTGGCAAAAAACTTAAATACAGATCCTAAGACACCGACTTCCAAAATCTTTAATTTTATTTTTCACTTTGTAGTGTTTTAAAGGAAGTCGGTTTTTTTATGTAAAATATTTTTTTATGATGAAATATTTCTGATAAAGTCTTTTCTTTGAAAATTTGACAATACCCTCAATTTTAATCTTGTAAAACTACTCTTGCACTTGAAAGTGTAGGTGAACCAGAGACAACCCGAGATATATGTGACCTTTATCGACAGTCAATCTAAACACGGATTGATAGCGCCAGGCACAAGATACATACACTATATGATTATTTTTATTATGTAAATAAGTTTGACCCTTAACCGACTAGCTTTTAAGACGACATTCCAGCCTAAACAATCATGAATCATGCGCGTGATTTTATGTTTTTTTTTTTAAAGAACTATCATTCAAAACATGAATGGACTATATTCGTGCGCAAGACAGACGTCCGACTACTTTGAGATAAGACAAATGACAATTGTAATTGTTGTCACCAAATATTACGTTGTTAGGCTTACCTTATCATTGTCGGCTGCGCACTGAATGCTGACCTCTAGAAGGCGAACCAGCAGGGCATCGTCTAAGTCGTCGCACTCTGGGTCCTCTCTGTTAAAAGAAATGGTTGTTTAGAATTCTAATGGCTATAGCTAGGGTTTCCTAGCTAAGCCGTCCTATCTATATCTATACTAATAATAAAACTGAAGACATTGTTTGAACGCGTAAATCTCTGGAAGAACCAGTTGAATTTGAAAAATTATGTTTGCATTTTATATCCCAATTCTTAACCCATTCATTGCCACTTAAATTTTAAAATCATCACCTGGTTGCCACTTAAACATTTTCTTAAGTACACTCAACGCATATGGTGCGTTGGTGACATGACGTAGTTATCTCGATCAACACAAATGGTGCGTTCGTGATATGACGTAGTTATCTCGATCAACGCAAATGGTGCGTTGGTAGCAACGAAGGGGTTAAGGAAGGCTGCTTAACATCACCCTAGGTCCCTTACTGGCCGAGCAAAAACATAATAGTCAGAAATAACGCAAAACGAAAACGTAGTAACAGCGCGGGCAAGAGATGTTGCGGGCATGCTATGGGTCGGTTGGGGGACAAGAAATTTCACGCAGACGAAGTTGTTAGCAGAAGCTATAAAAACGGGTGTCATGGAAATATGTCATTTTCAACAGTATTGGACACAAAGCCATTGAAGGACACAGAACAAGAAACAATTGAAGTTTTATTGTAATTACGTGTGGAGGCGTTTAGTATCCAGTAAAGTGTCGAAAAAGGCGCTCTGTATTTTGACAGCCGGTAGAATGTGTCTATTTTCTTTCTGAACCAAAGCTTTAAAACGTCCAGCAATGGACATCTTTCAGCACTTCCAGACAAGTTCTTAGTAACTTGACTGGCCTGTTAGTCTAGTGGTTAGTGACCCTGACTGCAAAGACTGAGGTCGTGGGTTCGATTCCCATCCAAGACAAATCTTTGTGTGATGAGCACTATCATTTGTTCTGTGTCTGGGTGTAATTTATCTATAATATGTATGTTTTTAGAAATATATAAGTATGTTTATCAGTTGTTTGGGATCAGATAACGTTGTGTTGGTTAAAAAAAAAAAAACTTAACAGCAACAAAATCGCAAACAACTCTTAAACTCCAAGCAATTATTTAAAATAACCAATAACAGGCACTTTAGGATTGTCAAGGATTTGGTCAATCTCGTGGCCCATTCTAAAGCGTAGAAGGTACTTATGAAGAAGATTTAAATTATAACATTGGTTACATCATTCATGTGAGAACGATGTAAAAAGAGGTACACATTAAAAGCCTCCGTAACAAAAAAAAACCGGCCAAGTGCGAGTCGGACGCGCGCACCAAGGGTTCCGTACAAACCTACAGGTATTCACGGTTTATGCATAAGGTAAATGAAATTAAATGAATGAATCGTTTATGTAATTAAATGTTTTTTTTTTAAATTTTTATATTTGAGTTGACTGAATGAAAGGTAAATTGTGGTTTATGATAAAAAAAAACTACTTACTAGATTTCGTTCAAACCAATTTTCGGTGGAAGTTTACATGGTATTGTACATCATATATTTTTTTTAGTTTTATCATTCCCTTATTTTAGAAGTTACGGGGGGGGGGGAGATTATTCATTAGATTAGGTTGCAACAATTCAGAAACTTTCGTAAAACTCCAAAATGTTACTCGTAGCGATAAATGATGCAAAAGAATCGTGTGTAAATACAATACGTCATCCAAAATGCCGATAACTTTTTGCACTTCGCTCATAGGTTGATCTATGACATTTATTTGGCGGTTTCCATTATGTCGACAAGTACTGTTTAATATGAATGTGTGAAGAAGACATAGGTACATATTTATTTTCATCCGTATTCGTTAGAATCTACTCGACCTCATTTAAAGCAAACATTCAAGGAAAAAAGATGAATTTAAAAAGCTAACAATCGCTTAGAATTTGGAAAAGACGATAATGTTTAAAGCCAATAATCTAGTTCCTCCTCTAATTTAAAACATATTTTGTTCATTCACCATCATTTCAGTCGAAGGACGTCCACTGTTGGACATAGGCCTCCCCCAAAAAATAGAGGGGCGTCACGCATGGCAAGCGGATTTGCGATCGCAGTATGGTGGTAAAATGCAGAGAGGACGCTGCTGCCCATTCTCTAGTAAGTCCCTTAGTCGCCTCTTACGACACCCACTGAACCAACACACCGTTATCTGATCCCAAAACTAGGCAGAGCCTGTACTATGGCAACCAGACAACTGATAAACACACTTATATATTCTTATATTTTGAATGCTATAAGTATTTAATTTTAAATCAATGACTTATAGGTACAGGTAAAGAGAAAACAGAAATTAAACTTAAACTGATAGAAATTAGGTACTATTGAGTAAGTTATCAAGTTCACATTCGTCACTGATGACGTGGTCATAAACTGAGTAGAAGCAGCATTTTTCACACCAAAAATTTTCTTCTTTTAACAATGATCTTATGTGTTCTTTATTCGGAACGAAGTGTTGGGGCCGTCTTGCAAGATTTTTTGAAACTACAACTACAACCACAACAACCACGACATTTGTGAGACAACAAGAAGTGTGTTTCGTTTCAAGGCCACCTTAAGGTTTTTAAAGCTCGGAAATCCCTTTTAGTCAAATAGCGATCGACGTCCAGAAACATTGCCATTTTCAATGCTGACACCTAAACAAAAACATTAAAATAAGACATAGGTACCTAAGCAATATAAAATAACCGTCCGGTTATAGAAATGTTTGCGGAACTCTAATTCCAAACAATATGGCCAAGCAATGGTTCTGATATTTACCATTATTAAACAAAGTACGCCTATAACGGATTGATAATGTATTTGGGAAAACCAACTTTGTCAAAATGGCGACTTTTCGTTGTATGTCTAACTGAAACCAACATTATTTTAAAAATTCAACTTAAATTAAAACGCAAATTTCAAAGGGCGTGTAAAAATTTTGGTAAAAAACTTATTATACTTCACCGAAAATATACGTGCGCCATGTACATTCAAACACATCATACATCTTGACTTATTGTTAACTAAAAATTGATATTCTAGATAATACTCGTATATATATAAGAAATGGATTATTAATGTTTACAAATGTGCGCAGCAACATTCACCAATTCACAACACTTTGTATGAGCTTGTAAGAGATTCACTGTGTACGTTATTGTCATATTTGGTTCCATTAAACGCTGATAGTTAGCTTCGCGGGAGCAAATTGTTTTACGTAGTCCAACTATAAGATCGTTGTTGTAGTGTTTGGTTCCATTAAGTGCTGATAGATAGCTTCGCGGGCGCAAGTAGTTTTACGTAGTTCAACTATAAGGTCGTTATTGGTCAAAGTGGTGTTCACCAAGTCTACTATAGACATTTAATTAGGTATAATACACCTATAAATTGGGCCCTTTTCCGTGGTTATAATTGCTTACTATTCCGTTATAATCCTAATGAAATGGTGGTTCCAGGACAATTACTAGACCACATTTTGCTGCTTGGGTATCACCTATGTTTACGAATAAATGATTCTGATGTGATTCTGAAAAGAAAATCCTATTCCTTAAAATGAATTATTTTCAGGACGAGGATGTACATTCAATGTTACCACAAGAGACAGTATCAGAGAAAATTATAATTAACTGTGAAGTATTGTGTTTAGTAAATTATTTTACACCCACGGAAAGAGATGGAATGGTCCTATTCTTTACGTCTGGCACACGCAACATGTTATATTTTGTGACTTGGAATGAATATCAGTCATGAATATCTGATCTAAAACTTAACTAAAATATAGACTGCAGTTATTGGATCTAAGTTGACGTTAAGTCCAGAGAAGATACGAGCATTAATCACTAGACTTGCTTATATCGTTAACTAAGAAAACTTACACATTCAACACGAGAGCGTCGCACAGGTTACCGAGCGCCCAGGCCGCTTTAGTCCGTACAACCAGCGTAGGTTCAGCTAACGCACGTAGAATGTTCTCCCCGCAGTCACTCACGAAACCGATGTCCTAAAACAAAAGAAGAGCGTAAGTTTTAACAGAATATACACAAGTGTGACCCAACTACGAGTTTACTTCGCTGTGCTGCTGGTGTGTTTGTTGCGCCACTTCTTCCTAGCTAAAGTACTAGGAAGTCGTGAAGGGCGGGCGTCTTGGGGGACTCTGTCTTATGTAATTTTAACGTTCAATAAATGCTAACTCTCAGCCTAAATAACTTTTGATTTTGACTAGTCTGCCAGTTCAGTTGGTTTTTTTTTTCTATGTATACTTTATTTCAAGTACTTTTTCTTGGGAATGTTATCTCGCACATCAATTTAGGAGGTTGTCGGCTATGTAACGGGATTTGCTTGTGGCTGCCTTAATAAATTAATGCCTGCAGCCAGGAATTAAAAAAATTAAGGGTTTAAAACTTAGGACGGGAGGTTGATTTTTATTTGGCAGTTAAAATATAAAACGAGCTGCGGTGTCTAAATGTAACTAAGCAGGTAACTTGAATAAATCTCGTTGTAAATAAACCAAAAAAGATGGTCGCCATGTAGCATTTGTAGATGAGGTATTTGGAGATACTAGGAGGAACGTGCCACGGAGTCATAGCGGATCAATTGGCCAATTGACCTAATTTTGTGATGTTGATTGTTTGTTTACGTGTACCCTCACTTATCCTAACACGAAAAAGCCTTTAAATGCTTGTAAAAATAATATGTTTGACACGTAAAGTGACAAATTGGTCAGATTCGTTATATCAGTCTGGCAACCAGTCTTACCAAGAGGTATCGTATACAATACAATACAATCCTTTATTTCAGGCAACTTAGGCCCATAAAAACACAGTAAACAAATAATATAAAACAATAACTATAAACTAATACATAT
Organism: Aporophyla nigra; assembly: GCA_947507805.1. Classification (NCBI taxonomy): domain Eukaryota; kingdom Metazoa; phylum Arthropoda; class Insecta; order Lepidoptera; family Noctuidae; genus Aporophyla; species Aporophyla nigra. The sequence continues at coordinate 9,963,360 of OX382305.1, forward strand.
TTTATAAAAACAAAACTTAAACTATCACTAAACACGTAATGATGACGGCGTCGTGTTCCGCTGCGTGGTGTCGCATAACCGTCCTCGGAAACGACGATATAAGACACCTTTCGGCCAAAAGTCCTCTCTCAAGCAGGTCTGTAGATGGTGGGTTGGAACTCGTACCACAAACGACTTAAAATTGATGTTGTGGCGCGATTCCAACCTTTCGACCCTCAGAGTCCAATTGGTCTTTACTTTTAAGTACTGCACAACTTCCTCAATCGTGGTGGAGTGATGCAGACGTGAAATATACAGCTGCGTCGTAGGCACAGCAGGGCGCAACAGCATGTTGGGTCCACTCGGAGCTGTACCACACTGGTTTCGTGAACAGGGCTTCTTCTTCTTCCTTTCCACTTTCGTGAAACCCTCTTCATCAACTTGGCCCGATCTCGGCAAGGAGCTACGGACCGCAGCCAGGGCAGGTTGTGCACCCTTCATTTGGTTTTCCCCAATTTTATTCTGCCGCATAGACTGCGACACACCTGATTTGCTGGTGGTGACAATAGCGGCGTAGGCACGTTTAGGGGTCGACGTACCTACGTGTGACGTTTCCGCAGCCGGTGTTGTGGCGCGGGCGACGGCGGCGGCGGGCGACGAGCGTATAAGCCAGTAACTGGGTTGTGGAAGTCAGATAGGCAGTCGCTCCATGTAAAATACCGGTACTCAGCTGCATTCGATTAAACTGGAAATCGACCCCAACATAGTTGGAAAAGGGCTAAGCAGCTGATGATGTTGACATAAAGTGACAGATTCTGCTTTCTATTTAAACAAACCCAGCTGGTTACCAAAAGTTACTTAAGTACACAGAACTACTTACGGACCGTCTGGTGCCGGACGTAAAGAATAACACCACCCCATTTCTTCCCGTGGGTGTCGTAAAAGGCGACTAAGGGACTTACTAGAGAATGGGCAGCAGCGTTCTCTATGCATTTTACCACCATTCTGCGATCGCCAACCCGCCTGCCAAGCGTGGCGATTATGGCAAAGCCCCCCAAAGTGGGGGAGGCCTAAGTCCAGCAGTGGACGTCTTACGGCTGAAATGATGATGACTTACACAGAAACGAATTATTGCATATCAGAATCTCTAGAAAACGGAAAATAGGTAGGTTATAATAAATTATAACATAGTTAGCGCAAGGTCATCAGCACTGTACGCAAAATACTCGCTTTGTCGTTTAGTTGCGGACACCAGCTCGTATTTCTTATAGCCATCAGCAGTCGCCTCCTCATCTATTCGTGATCTTAGAGAATACGAACCAGGTTCACTGATACAGTGAAATATTACTTACTTCTCTCAGAGTCCGGTACATAACAAGCATAGCCAATGCACGCACAGCGGCTGCGCGCACGGTTGGCTCCTCGTCACTGCATGAACCAATCAGAAGCGTGCAACATAGCACCTGGAGGTGTTGCTAAAGAAAAACAATATTTGAAATAAGAAATAGACTATGAATATGAGGGCGATTACTTAACATGCGTGCTTTGCATACGTTTTATTGAGGCACATTAGAGAGCAAAAATTTAATTAAACCAAAAAATATAATTCTGTTTATTTTGTATGAGAACCCGATCGTTCGAACCATATCGTCTATACAGGGTCAAATTAATACTATACCCACGCGTTGGATATCAATATAGCAAACTAATAGAAGTCTATCTACAAAACAAGAGTGAACAGGCATCTTCTGGGCGCGCTCGTTCCATCATAGATGACATCAATCGCTTTCTATCAGGCGAGATCGAGGTCAAGAGCAAGCTATTGTGCTAATGCTTGCTAATGTTTGTGTGATGAGCACGATCATTTGTTCTGTGTCTGGGTGTAATTTATCTATATTATGTATGTATTTAGAAATATATAAATATGTTTATCAGTTGTCTAGTACCCATAACACAAGCTCTGCTTAGCTTGGGACTAGATGGCGTTGTGTGATAGTTGTGGAATATTATTATTATTATTCAGAAAAATAAAAATTTTGACGATGGTCAATGTTCGTAATCAAACGGCTGTTTTTGTAATTTTTCGTGGAACATGGACATTTTTACGAATTTTCAAAAACTATAATATTAGGTTGGGGAAAAAGTCTTTTCGCATTATAGTATGTATGAACTTGTAATAAAATCTCTTTGGCTATACTATTTGTATCTGGCTGGTTTTGGTATCATTGAAAGTTTAAATTTTAAAGAACATAATTCCAAATTCAAATTAGGAAAATGTGTGATTTTCATTTGTTTTTCGTACCGTCAAGATGAGTGAATCTAATGAAGAAATTCGATACATTTTAAAATTTTACTACAAAAAAGGTAAAAATGCAACGCAAGCCGCGAAAAAAATTTGCGATGTTTATGGACCTAGTGTAGTGTCTGTGAGAGTAGCACAAATTTGGTTTAAGCGTTTTCAATCCGGAAGTTTTGATGTCAAAGATGCACGTCGCTCTGGTCGCCCTATTACGGATAAAATGGATGCCATTTTTGAAAAAGTGGAGCAAGATCGGCATTCCAATAGTTACGACGTAGCTGAAGAACTGGAAATTGACCACAAAACAGTTTTGGCGCATTTGAAAAAAACTGGGTACACAAAAAAGCTCGACATTTGGGTACCTCACGAGCTCACTGAAAGAAACCTAATGAACCGTGTACTCATTTGTGATTCTTTATTACGACGTAATGAAACCGAACCAATTTTGAAGAAGCTGATAACTGGTGATGAAAAGTGGATCACGTATGACAAGAACGTGCGAAAAAGGTCGTGGTCAAAGGCCGGTCAGGCTTCACAGACTGTGGCGAAACCCGGGTTAACTCGCAACAAGGTGATGCTGTGTGTGTGGTGGGATTGGAAGGGCATTATTCATTATGAGCTGTTATCACCAGGCAGGACCATCGATTCTGAACTCTACTGCGAACAACTGATCAGATTAAAGCAAGAAGTTGAGGGAAAGCGGCCGGAATTAATCAACAGAAGGGGTGTGGTTTTTCATCATGATAACGCTAGACCTCACACATCTTTAGCCACCCAACAAAAATTAAGAGAGTTTGGCTGGGAGGTGTTAATACATCCGCCGTATAGTCCTGACCTTGCACCTTCAGATTTCCACCTGTTTCGGTCTCTTCAGAATTCTTTAGGCAGTGTCAGGTTAACATCACGAGAGGACTGTCAAACCCACTTGTCGCGGTATTTTGACCAGAAGTCCCAAAATTTCTATAGCAATGGGATCATGTCCCTACCTACAAGATGGCAAAAAGTTATCGAACAAAATGGTACCTACATACTTTAGTTAAATGTAAATAAACTTAATTAAAAAATGTTTTGAATTTTCTTAAAAAATGCGAAGAAACTTTTCCCCCAACCTATTATAACAGTCGTTTGGTAGCCCAGTGTCATTAAAACTTTTGAACAAAGTTAGAAAGATGTTTTTTTTTTTAGTTTGTTATGCGTTTTAGTTACAATAATTTAATTTGACCCTTTATTTGCGGGATAGCCACAAATCGACAACAACATACACCCAAGAATCGTAATTAAACTACGTTATTTAATTTATAGAGTTTAGATATATTATCTTTCTTATTTTGACTTCTTCACGGATTCATATTATATGCAGTGATGATGACATACCAATTACTCTCGATGACATTGCACAATGATGTTATGTTATTACTACACACATGACAATCGTACCATACGTCAATGGTCCACATAAAATAATTAAGATTATGTATGTAAATAGCATTCGTGATAATGGCTTTTACTACGTTAACTTTGAACCGGGTGCATCTGCATAAAGCCGCTTTTAGATGGTCATAGTACGCTTAGACAAGGTACCTTTGATAAAACTGGACGCGATGCATGTAGTGGACATGGACCGATACGATTTTAGTTTCCAAAGGCCAAGTGCGCTTTGATCACTGTAGTCACGATCGACTAGCGTCAGAGTTGTCTTTAAAGTGCACGTTTACTCAAATTTGACTTCTGCTAGGCTGTTCTGACATCTTACGCCTGATATCTGAGGTATCCTCGAAGTTTATCTTTTCGTACTGCTATTAAATAGGTTCTATATTTTGGATATTTTTTTTTGTTTTTTTTGTTTTGTTTCTGAGCATACAGAAGAATACTAAATGAGATTAAGAGTTATTCTAAGGACCTCAGATACGGCAGGGGCGAACACGCCCTATTGTTTGTATTGTGATAGGCTTGAGTCGCACATTTTTATCAGTTTGGGAGAAAAACCGTGATAAAATGCGTGACTCAAGCCTATCCACAAAGGCCGTGCGCGCCCCAATGGGCCTTATTATACATTTTTCTGCGGAAAATAAATAAATAAATAAAATAAAATTAATAATAAATTTTATTTTTTAAACAGCTGCTGTGTTACACTTACATGCGAGAAAATTATAATACATAACTGCGAACAATCAGTTTCGCCCCTCCCTTGTAAAGAGACTCATTTTACAGATTTTCTCAATTTTCAGGACAACAATACCAGCTAGGACACAATGGTCAAAGGCAAAATTGTTTATTAATAAATTATCTACAAATAAGTTCCAGCAATCATTTTAATACGAGTTACGAGTTTCCAAGCTATGGTGCGTCCAAGTTTATAAAATCTTGCCGTTTTGCCCATACATTGAAATTTAGAACGAATATTTTAGTCAACCAATCACACGAACATCTCGATCAGAATTGTTTTGAAAGACATTATGAATCTACTACTGAAAGTCACACTTACCGGTAATTCTTTGAAAGATCGTTCTCCAATGTTAGCAATGCAGTCACAGACCACTGCTTTAGCGGGCGAGGTGTCGTGGCACTGCAGAACGGTAGACAATTGTGTCACCAGCTTCCCCCACATATAGACGCAATGGTTCAGTGGTGGCGCTCGATCTATTTGCTCTGCAAAGATGGGAAGAAACAATCCGTAAAGGTTTTATGTCTGCTGGGGAGTTTGTTGCGCCACTTTTCTTCTCAGCTAAAGCATTAGGAAGTGCTGAAGAGTGGGCGGTTTGGGGGACTGTCTTATATAATTTTGACGTATAAAAAGTGCTAACTCTCAGCCTAGTTTGAATAAATGACTTTTGATTTTGTATTCACACAGCAAAATAGATTGCCCACAGCTCTTAAGTAAGTTTAGTTTTAACTTACCACATAACTACCCGCGCCACCCAATCAAAATATTACGTCCCCCATTTCGCAAAACTGTTTCAGGGTCGAACTCCCCAATCCCAAAACTTTGCAGGCTTCTCAATAATTGTGACGATGCTATAGATATTTGTTGTTCATCAATTCATAAATTCAAGCACCAATTCCACCAAAAATAATCAACACAACACTACACTGAACTATGTTACTCTTAACCTATATCTATATTTAAGCTTTTAACTGTCTTAATAATAAGAATGTCTTTAATATTAAGTATGTTTATTTGTATAACTTTCAAACCACTGTAATTATTTTTTAAGTAAGTTCATGCACGCTGTGTTTATCGCTTCACTTGGTGTGTATTATAACTTGTATTATTAGATTATAAAGTGTAACAATTGTAGATAGACCAATAAATAAATAAAAAAATAAAATCCATCACTGGAAAGCAGCTATGAAGAAAAACAGCCTACCCACGCTTACCCAGTTTCTGTATCCCGTCTCCAAGTATACTGATAGTACTGGCAGTCTGTACCACGACATCCTGATGTTCATGCTGCAACATTTCGCTCAGAATGTCTCCGAGAAGCGTGATGTGGCCGTGCAACAGATCTTGAAGGTGGTGAAACGCTACTGCAGATAACACTTGTAAGGACTCCAAGATTATTGGAATCGCTGATGGTTTGATTCTCTGAAAAAATATTGAGTGTGGCATTTATTTTGCCTAAACTTTTTTTGTGGTAGGATATCATCAAATGACTTCTCCCGCTCTACGTGTCAGACTTTTACTGACTAATACCCACCCGTATTCCTTTAGTTGCCTATGCCTAAAACCTTACCTACGGATTACTAATGAGTAGAAATTTATAAAGAGAAAATTATTTGAAAATAGGCGTAACAGCTGCGAATTTAAATGCGTTAGGAGCGTATGACATAATATGTCATACGCTATAATATTATTACTTATCTCTAAGATACAGGGACACCCCTAGTTTGAATATCATGGATTTAATGTATTGTGCATAGTATAAGCCATTTAGTTATAATATCACTGTATTAGTATGTAGGCTTTTCTTAAATAACAAAATATATATTTCAAAATATTTAAAAAAAACAATCTGTCATTATTTTGCCAGGCCCAATCCTGGTTGGTTGGAAGTATTACACCCAGAAAATTGTAGGGCATTCACAAAACATAAAAAAAAGATAGAGTAATCGTAACAGCAGTATTAGATTTTTTTACTAAATTTGCCACAAATCGTACAAGTTGTTTACGAGCTCACCAATTCCCTTTAATAGTGTACAATTTGTAAGGATAACAACAGTTCAATTAAGACTACTGCGCGCTAAACAAAGTCCAACCGTTCTGACGTCGCGGTCGGGCCCCTATTACTAGTTAATATATCAATCATTTGCTTTAAGTGGACCATCGTCACGTAATAGCTTACAAATAACACCGACGTGATCAATATCTGATGCTGCGATGCTATTTTTAGGCAACAGGCATAATTTTTCGGCAACATTCTATCATATATTTCTTGTGACTCTTGAAAAGGAAGTACCAAAAATTTCAAGAACATAACGATAAATGATTTTATTTCTTTAAGTAGGTTTGTAAAAACGCTTTTACACGTCAATAATAATTTTTTTAAACTAGATGAGGTTGTCGTTTCCTATCTGTTTACTCTGAGAAGAAACGCCGAAACCAACTCAGAGGCCAGTCTCTTTTAAAGTCCAGACATAATCTTGGTCACATCATGTGAAGACCATGTAGACAGCTGTCTGAAATGGTCTTTAAAGGAAAGAACCACACAGATTGAGTGTAACATAACATCATGCTTCGTTTTTCCAATGGATGGGCAGTGCAGCCTATAGTAGGTACACATCCTTGTTTAGCCAGTTAAGTCCCATGTCCCCTATTACATATTAGCCTATTGCCACCAAACGGGTACAAATCGAGACTCAGAGCTGCTACTGAGAAATTCTAGATGGAAAAAGCCAATAACACTCTGCCCAAAGTTAATGCACATTATTTTATTTTTCTTGTTGACTTGACCTATTTAACTGGTTTTGCACACCTAACTACAATTTTAAAAACAAAAAATATTTACATTAACCAGTATATTTCACAGATATTTATCCAGTTATATCCAGTGTCCAGATAAAAATCCGGTATGAAGTAAAAAATCTGCATATGAATACAATGATAACTCAAAATTCTCAATTTTTGAGTTGTCTTACTTTAGATCTAGGTGTGCGATATTACTTATCTCTAAGATACAGGGACACCCCTAGTTTGAATATCATGGATTTAATGTATTGTGCATAGTATAAGCTATTTAGTTATAACATCACTGTATTAGTATGTAGGCTTTTCTTAAATAAAAAAATATATATTTCAAAATATCAAAAAAAAAACAATCTGTCATTATTTTGCCAGGCCCAATCCTGGTTGGTTGGAAGTATTACACCCAGAAAATTGTAGGGCATTCACAAAACATAAAAAAACGATAGAGTAATCGTAACAGCAGTATTAGATTTTTTTACTAAATTTGCCACAAACCGAACAAGTTGTTTACGAGCTCACCAATTCCCTTTAATAGTGTACAATTTGTAAGGATAACAACAGTTCAATTAAGACTACTGCGCGTTAAACAAAGTCCAACCGTTCTGACGTCGCGGTCGGGCCCCTATTACTAGTTAATATATCAATCATTTGCTTTAAGTGGACCATCGTCACGTAATAGCTTACAAATAACACTGACGTGATCAATATCTGATGCTGCGATGCTATTTTTAGGCAACAGGCATAATTTTTCGGCAACATTCTATCATATATTTCTTGTGACTCTTGAAAAGGAAGTACCAAAAATTTCAAGAACATAACGATAAATGCTTTTATTTCTTTAAGTAGGTTTGTAAAAACGCTTTTACACGTCAATAATATTTTTTTTTTAAACTAGATGAGGTTGGCGTTTCCTATCTGTTTACTCTGAGAAGAAACGCCGAAACCAACTCAGAGGCCAGTCTCTTTTAAAGTCCAGACATAATCTTGGTCACATCATGTGAAGACCATGTAGACAGCTGTCTGAAATGGTCTTTAAAGGAAAGAACCACACAGATTGAGTGTAACATAACATCATGCTTCGTTTTTCCAATGGATTGGGCAGTGCAGCCTATAGTAGGTACACATCCTTGTTTAGCCAGTTAAGTCCCATGTATTACATATTAGCCTATTGCCACCAAACGGGTACAAATCGAGACTCAGAGCTGCTACTGAGAAATTCTAGATGGAAAAAGCCAATAACACTCTGCCCAAAGTTAATGCACATTATTTTATTTTTCTTGTTGACTTGACCTATTTAACTGGTTTTGCACACCTAACTACAATTTTAATAACAAAAAATATTTACATTAACCAGTATATTTCACAGATATTTATCCAGTTATATCCAGTGTCCAGATAAAAATCCGGTATGAAGTAAAAAATCTGGATTTACAACACTGGAAACTGGTTTCAACAAGATTGATAACAAAGTTCAGTTCATTATAAAAGTTATCAGTGAATCGTATAATGTTATCAATGTTAGGTACTTTCCATATGGACTTGGGAATGTATAAAATTCTAGCATGAACTTAAGATATATTTTCATTCCGACCCAGCCCGCCCTTTGCTGCCCTCTTCCACCGATGCCCAAAGCCGAGGTCCGTAACCCACAGGAGCTGCCCTTAACGAGTAGTAGCTCTAGTTTAAAGTTTTTTTTAAGCCCTGGCTGGAGGCATTAATTTATTAAGGTAGCCATAGGCAAGTCTGGCTAAGTGGCCGACAACCTCGTAGGTTGAACTGTCGTTCCCAAAAAAACGGTATACTATACAATAACAGATAAATCTGTTTAGGACCAAAGACATATACGAACCTACAACGAAATTAAAAACTGTTACTGCATCGCTCACTTATTTCGTTAATAGGAAAAAACAACTATTAATTCTTTTGATATTTGGCAACGCCACATTGTCGTTTGTATTTGTCGTAGGAATTTCAGCGCTCCTCAAGTGTGCCCATAAGCAATTAAAAAGTTAACTTACCACAACTTCACTGCCCCTAAAAATCCAACCCATATTCTTGAAGCATATATCCAAAATCCAACTCCTGAAATAATAGCCTTCTTCTATTTCTTTATCACCGCTTTGTATGGACGGGTGATCAACGGCGGTAAACATTTCATCATCCGAGTACCCTTCTTCAAAGTCATCACATTCTTCAGAATCTACTTTGTGGGTAGTATAAACTATTTTGGAAGAACTCATGGAGGTCGATATTTTAGAAGGCACTGCATCTTTTTCTATTGCTTTTAGAACTTCGTCTACTTTAGGATCCACTGAGAGAACGCATCCCATTGTGATTAAGGCGCCAACTTGTAGTGTTACATCTGAAATGTGTATAGTGTCAAAAAAATCGCTATCGTCACTACTATAAATAATCATTACTTTATTTTCTGACACCTAAGACCCATAGAGTAATATACACATTCGATTGTTACTTATTCTGTCAGGGTCGCGAGATTGTTCGAAAGAGATACCGTGATCCTGGCACATGGGCAACTGAAGGAACACGGGTGGGTTTTAGTCAGTAAAAGTCTGACCGCTCCGCCCAAAGCGGGAGAAGTCATTTGATGATTTCCCACCCAAAAAAAAATAATGCTTACTTATTTACGTACTTCGTATTTATAAATCTAGAAAGCCACCACTATTTTGGCTCTGAAATTATACATATATGGCGTTCCACGCATAAAGGTACCGGATGTCCGCATTTAGTTTCCGAGTTATTTGCGTTTTTATAAAATCGGGTGAAAATATGGCATTTTGTGATTTTTACTGATTATTGTTCTACAACAAATTTGCTACAATTTAATACAATTTACATCTACAATCAACATTTCTAAGCACATTTTTTTAAAAGGAAAATTTTAGTAATAAGGTACTAGATTTCAGTGGGTCTTATATTTATTTATTTATTTATTTATTTATTTTGGATCTCCAACAAAAGATGTACACAATACATTGACACGTAAATAAAGGGTAACATAAGGTATTAAAACAAAAACAAAACAAAACACACACATTATATAAAAACTTTTTAACAAAAACTTAAACCGCCGAAAAAACAGAAAAGCAAAAAATAATAAACCTTAAAATTAAGATTCGGCGCTTTGAGTGATCTTTGTTCATTGAATTTTCAGCGCCGACTCAAAATTTTAAGGTTTATTATTTTTTGCTTTTCTGTTTTTTCGGCGGTTTAAGTTTTTGTTAAAAAGTTTTTATTTTATTTATTTTTTTTGTGGCTTTAATGTACTAATAATACTTGGCAAGGTATATCCTATCCAATGAAAAAAGAATTATCAAAATCTGACTACTCTGTACAAAGTTATGCGTGGTTATACATTACAATCAGTGAGTGAACAATCAATCATCCCCTGTTTTCCGACCCTTAGGGTTCGATTTTGTTTTCCAAATTTATATGGGACCACCCTCGGAGTATACCCTTTCCAATAAAAAAAGAATTATTACAATCGGACTACTATGTAAAAAGTTATGCGTGGTCATACATAAAAAAAAATAAAAAAAAAAACAAAAAAAAATATACGCGTCGAATTGATAACCTCCTCCGTTTTTTTTCGTCGGTTAAAAATGTCGATATTTTCATAATTATTATGTTGAGTTTTTTAATTTTAATACTTTTTGTATATAGGCAGTACATTATCGGTTATGTTAGTGATACATTGATGCATATAATGTATTGGGTATGTTTTTAATTCATTTGTAATAGTTAAACACAGTTAACTTCGTACCTGTTTTCCCCAAAGGGTTAAGCAAAGGAGATTTATAGATCTATTTAATATATAGGACTTTTCAGTTAATGTTAATTGTATATTTTTTATTTTATTTGTAATTATTATTATTCTTTGTTAATCCAAATAAACGTCAACGGCACGGCCAAACTAGGTCATCCGCTATAACAACTTTTCAATCTTACCTCTATGCACCAAAAACTTCCTGGTGGACATAACCAACTGACTAATAAGGCCCTCCTTCATCTTATGATAAGGCGTCGCCTGCACGAGTGCGGCGCAGCATTTCAGGGCTACAATGATGACGGCATGGCTTCTCTCGCTCTCCAAGATACTGTTTAGGACCTTGTGCAGGCATGTGATCATGTAGCCCAGGGATTCCGAGAACGGAATGAATGAGCTAGTTTCCTTTTTACTGGAAATAAAAAAGGAGAACTGAATATGGATAGTTGCACTGGCTTATATTGTTGTGCTTACGTTTACATTATTATGATACTGGTATTGCTAATTGTGTAGAACTGTATGTAGGTGTTAATTGTGTGTTAGGAATTGTGTGTTAGTATATAAGTAATTGAATTATTTTATTTTAATTGTGTGTCTATGATATCGACACAACTAACTTTTAGTTTTATTTGTATGCTCTCGGGTAAAATGTAGCGAACTGTGCATCTTTTTATAACATCCTATTGTAATTTTTAACCTACATTTACAAATAAATGTGATTTCATTTGATTTTATTTGGAATAATATTTATATATACATATATACTTTGACGTTCCAAAAGTGCTGACTCAAAGCCTAGTTTGAATAAATGACTTTTGATTTTGATTTATTTCAGTAAGTATGAGTATGGTGAACGAAGGGGCTTGTGGTTGGCAAATTAATAGTAGCCGCACGGGTCGATCGGTCAGGTTAAACAACGCTTGCCGCGGTTGGTCCGTGGCTAGGTGACCATCTTTACATACTAAGACCGCTACGTGCCTCGAAAAGCACGTTAAGCCTGTCGTTCTGGCTGTCATTCGTAGATCTTTGACAGCCGTTACGAGTCGGCAGAAGCCCGAAAGCCTGACAACCAGTCTTACCAAGGGTTATCGTATCACGACAACCAAACGTGTGTGCCAAATTTCAACCCCATAGCTTCAGTGGAAGTGGGTGAAATATTGATTGCAAAATTCCAGGGCATAAGTGAAGTTAAATAAAAGCTTTAAGATTTAAAAAGTAATGCAACTAGTGGTGTGTAAGGTTTCCCACCGAACCTACATTTTACTATAATATTGACGACCTCATGCACAGGTCAGGCCACCCAAAGGATAGTTGCTAATTCCGTTTAGCATACGTCCTGAAAGACAGCACACAAACATATCCATACTTTCATTCTTAATATGCGAACTTAACTCAAAATTCGCGATCGTAACATATGTGTTTTTACAGAATAAACTTTAAAATCATCAATACAACCCACCTCTAAGTTCATTTTCCATTGAATGACTAGCCATTCGAATCATATTTTGTTCAACTTACAACCTGACATGACCTGTACCATTACAAAAAAAAAACCGGCCAAGTCCGTGTCGGACTCACGCACCGAGGGTTCCCTACAAACCTGTAGGCATTCACGGTTTATGCATAAGGTTTATGTTTATGAAATTAAATGTTTTTTTTTTTAATTTTTATATTTGAGTTGATTGAATGAAATGTAAATTGCGGTTTACGATTTATGACGTATTAAAAAAAAACTACTAACTAGATCTCGTTCAAACCAACCTTCGGTGGAAGTTTACATCGTAATGTACATCATATAAATAAACAAACCATAATTCTCTTATTTTAGAAGTAACTGGGGGGGGGGACACATTTTACCACTTTGGAAGTGTCTCTCGCGCAAACTATTCAGTTTAGAAAAAAATGATATTAGAAACCTCAATATCATTTTTGAAGACCTATCCATAGATACCCCACATGCATGGGTTTGATGAAAAAAATTTTTTTGAGTTTCAATTCTAAGTATGGGGAATACCCCAAAATGTATTGTTTTTTTTTTGTTTTTGTGTGAAAATCTTAATGCGGTTCACAGAATACATCTACTTACCTACCAAGTTTCAACAGCATAGCTCTTATAGTTTCGGAAAAAGTGGCTGTGACATACGGACGGACGGACAGACAGATAGACAGACAGACAGACAGACATGACGAATCCATAAGGGTTCCCTTTTTTGCCATTTGGCTACGGAACCCTAAAAACGTAAGAAAACCTGAATTTCGCGAGCTATCCTAGCGCTTCCACTTTAACGGTTAATTTTACGTCGCCAGCTACGTTCTCCTGGGGTTCGAGCAAAACCTTATACTCAAATAAAGAATCTGCTCACCTGGTTTCAGCCTGAGACAAGTACATCCTGGACCTAGACAACAACGCCAGAATGACACTCAGAACACTCGCCCGACTACTGGCTATAGGGTCAGTAACTGCACAGTACGCAAGGGTCTTCTTAGCTGATTCCTCTGCAGCCCAGTTAGCAGCGTCTGGCGAATCCGGTAAAAGGGCCCACCAGTAACCAAAAATCTCTCGTTTTTGTTTAACCTGAAAATGTTAATCAGGTAAAGTGTGTAATATAAGGCTTATTGGCCTATAATTGCCAATTTCATATGTATCTCCTTTATCATGGATTAGAATTTCAAGTGAAATCTGTACATATTATAAAATAATACAAAGTCGCTTTCCAATAATAACAGACATTATGATATCCTTATCTTTCACTACCTGTTAAGACCCATCACGGGATTTATACTACAGCCTATTAGTCTAATAACTTGCTTATGAACTCTGTAGGATTATCAATTATTATTTATTTATTAAAAGCCTGTGATGCCCCACTGCAGGGCAAAGGCCTCCCTACTCTCTTTCCACTTCTTTGTTTAAAGCTGCTAAGGACCAGTTCTTGTTGAAGGAGTTCAGCTAATCCTGCCATCTCAGTGTGGACCTACAAAAATGTTGCTTGCCATTAAGAGGGACTCATTGGATCGTAAGTTTTGCCCGTTGGTCGTTATTGTCGTCGACCATAATTATGCATTACCTAGTTAATAAATCTCATTCACTCCTTATAAAACATTGAACCCTCGAATAGGCTCCACCGCAGGAAAAAAATGAATTCAATACTAACTTTGACCAAAACCAAAAGCAAATTTGAAGCACTCTGCCTCACTCTAGACTTCATAGCAATCAGTTTAACTTCTTTACTATTTTCCACATCAGACATATCAGAGTCACTGGTTAGTGCCCACTGATTCTTGGCTTTTTGAGGCTCCAAGTAGTTTCGACTGGCTGGTTTATATGCAGAGTTGTTCTCAAAATTATCAACATCTTTCATAAGACTGCGGTCCGACACTGGGATTTCTTTCTTCAAGCTCTCTATTGCATTATTTCTTTGCTTCCGCAGTTTTTGTTTCTGAAATGTAAGAAAATAAATAATAAGTTAAAAAAACCGGCCAAGTGCGAGTCGGATTTGCACACGAAGGATTCTGTACCACAAGGCAAAAAACGCCGAAAAAACACGTTTCTTGCATGAAGACCCCTTTAATTTTTAACTTTGTTATTATTTTTATTATTCACAGTTATAGTGGCAACTGAAATACACATTCTGCGAAGTGACTACCAATTAAGGATCATGATATCCATAATAGGTAGACAGTTGAAATTTTCAATCACATGGGATACAGCCTGCTGAGAGACAGATGCGTAGACAGACAGATAGCTGAGGCTTAGTAATAGGGTCCCAATATGATAACGGGATATAAATAGAACACCAGATATGATATAGGATGGTCTATATAATGATATTCCTTTTTATTTATCAATCATTTTGTTTTGATATTTCTAGAATACAGTACCTAGGTATCTGAACTTTCTTTGAAAACATAGATAAGACTGCTAATAGTCCTAATAAAGAACTATTGGCAGAAACAACCCCAACCAATCTTTATAATGCATTGCTACTTTGATTCTTAAGCTAGAAGTAAGTATATAACCACTTTACCTTTCCACCCTTTGGGTTAACAGTATTCACAACAGGCACCATGGCTATGGTTTGTTGAGCAGGCATAATCTTTTCTGGCTGGCCAGTCTGCATGACCAGACCATAGAGTATGCAATATCGACAGATTCCCATCACCTCAGGCAAAGGTATATTTATGTTAGGGTCATTGAAATACAGCTGAGATAGTACCCTTAGTGCTGAAATTATTACCTGTAACAGTAAATGTGTATAATGCTTTATTATTTGTTGCTTTTTCAGTTAACATAATTAAGGAAGCTGGTAATTAAGGTAAAGTTTAGAGGAAACTTAAAATTTTATTTATTTACTTATCCTCGTGAGACGCGCCAGACATAGAGAATAGCATCACCCCATTTCTGCCTATAGGTGTCGTAAAAGACGACTAAGGGAATTATTGGAGAATGCGCAGCAGCATTCTCTATGCATTTTACCACCACACTGCAATTGGCGATCGCCAACCCACCTGCCAAGCATGGCGATTATCGCAACTTACCTCGAATTGGGGGAGGCCTATGTCCAGCAGTGGACGTCTTATGGCTGAAATGATGATGATGACCTATCCTCTAAATTTATGAATACATACCTTACAATACAAAAATTCATCTTTTGTCTTTGAATATCCCTTCATCAAAAACTTCACAACTATTTGAGATATCAGCTCCTTCAACTCAGGAGCCACATTAGTATCATTTTTGCTATCATCTGAAGTAGATATAATACATATGATACATTTTAAAGCTATCAATTGTACTTGTAAACTGTTTTGGGCTTTTTGCACACTCTTTGATGAGTCAATAAGGCTTATGAGAACTCCTTGACTACCTATTAACTCCTCAGTAAACTGTAAAAAAAGTTAATGTTTTGCGTTAATGGACCTTCATATTGAATAGTATACCCTACTATGGTTTATTAGCAATACAAAATTTAGTTTCAAAAATGTATATTATAAGATTAGAGCGTCGGTAGAGAAGAAAGAAGGCCTGAATTGCTATGACAGGAATACTTCATAATAACAGATGGCACAATCAATTTTATGAACACTTACCTTCTGACTTGCTTGAGGATTAGATTGTAAGATACATTGCATACTATGGAGAATATCAGGCAACACGATATCCGTGCACTGCTTTAAGCATTCTATGTGCCATGAGATCACCTTCCACAAGTAATCAGTATCAAATTGCAAGTTTTGTTTTGTGACAATACTATTCATTAAATGTGAGGTTTTCGCCGCTAAAAAATCATCAGTAGGCTTCACGTTTAAGCAAAGAGCTGTCATTAAAGTTGCAGCATCCTGTAATATGCATAAATATTATAATAAAAATGTTAAATAGAAAAGTATTAGGACAAAGATAACCTAAAAGGCTTACATGTTTTCGCACAAATAACTCCGCTTTGTAAGGTTTGGCATTCAATTCGTCTACCAGTTTATTAAATTTATCTTTACTGAATTCTTTCAGATAAAGTAAGTTGCAAAGTTCTCCGCATATTACAGAAAAACTCTGCGAATTTGTAGTATTCATTTTTAAGCTCAGTTTCGCAGAACTTATAACTTAATTTACTGATATTATTCAGTTAACTCTTCAATATTGCTTGATATAACATAATATAATGTAAACCTTCATAGTTTTATGAAACATCGGGAAAAATCATAACAGATTTTCAATGGGAAAAACTAAATATTGCAATTAAATAAATTACTGGGTCAGTACTATTTGTCACTTGTCAGTTTTGACATTGACACACAACATAAATTGACGGAAAGATCGGAAAGATCCTTGTATTTCGTTCAGAAATGAGGCGTAAAGAAGGACATGAAGTTAGAGATATTTATTTTAAATCACTAATCACGATCAAAAACTAATCTATCGCCTTCGCCATGGAACGGTCGTGGTGGTGTAGTAGCATGGTCGCCTCGTTCACCCGATTTAACACCATTGGATTATTTTTGTGGGTTCATATGAAACAAAAAGTATACGCTACAGTTCCAAACACCAGGGAAGAACTCGTCGCAGATAATTATGGCAGTCACCGAAAAAATTAGATCTGTTTTGAATTTATTTAGGCGCTCATCAACCCAATTGGTACAAAGAGCCGTAGCGTGTCTACAAGCTGGAGGTGGCCACTTTGAGCAACTGCTTTAGATATTTTAACTGTCATTGAAAAAACATTTAATAAAATTCAATATGAATTTTATGTATTTCCAATGATTTCCTGTTTAGGGTTCCGACAAAGGCTTTTTTTGCGTGCGCATACGCTATGTTCAAACAGCAATAACTCATAAAGTCTTAGACACACAGTTGTGAGCTTTATGTCCGGAGACAGATTTAGAGCTAAGCTACAATACGTAGCTTAGCTCTAAATCCGTCTGGATATAATAATATAATAAAAGTTTATTTATTTCTCTCACAATGGTTTGTAGCATAACAGTTTTGACTATAGATAATAATTCACATTGTGAGAGCTGGTGCCTGATGTAGGTTTCAGAAAAACCTGTATTACAGGTCACCAGACCCCATTTTGTGGCATGATACTAGTAGACAGGTGGGTAAGATGTGTTTCTTACTTTTTTTTTTTTTTTTAACTCGTTTATTCGTAGATATTAAACATAAAATGTAATACAATTCTTCTGCCAAACTGCAGTACAGTTTGTCGGCAGTGTTCTCGTGGATACAGCTTTTAATATCTAAGTATAACAAAAAGGGGTTCACAAAAATAAAATAAAAAACAGCACATGATGGGCTCAGGTCGTCTTGCCCACCAGGCTGGCATGAGCAACGTAAGCACACAACCCACTCCTCCTGACCGCCGCCACACCCCCCCGCCGGAGGGAGACAAGCAACCCAGCGCGAGCGAGACGCCGCGACGGCCGCTCGAGCGGCGACAAACGACAACAACCAACAACACACGCCTCGTGCGCATGCCAGACTGGTCGACTCACGCTTGCCTCACAAACGTTTTAGCTAGCTAAACTCCATTCATAATAGCACTAGACAGAAGTTAAAAAGGTTCTATTTGATGTACACTTTGTAAAAAATAAAAAGTACATTAAACTTGTTAAAGTTACGATTACTGCCAAAATTATTAAAAACTACTTATAAACCAGCGCTCACACTAAATTGCAATCATATTAACCTTCTATCCTATGAATAAATGGAGTTTAGGCTCTTACGCTAAGGACATAAACCTAAATAGTGCTTACGTAGGACATTTTTTAAAACATTTTTGGAGACTACTTCAGTTGCAATTTGAGGTAATTCATTTAGTAATGTTGGAATTAGCCATCGCTGCGTTCTTTGACCAAAATAATTTGTTATTTTAGGGACTAAATATTTGCTTCTTTGTATCACCTTACGGGTTGGCCGGTTATACACTCTCTCAATTTTGTGTTCGTTTTTATTGTGGTGTCCTAATATTATAGATAACTTGACTTTTTTTTTGTATAGGTAATATTCTGCAAATTTTAAATAATTTCTCGTACTCCTTATTCAGTTTGTCTTTGGTTGCCTTGTTTGATAATAATTTTAATAATCTAATTTGTAATTTTTTTATTTTGTTTAAATGTACCGGAAACGTCAGCCCATAAGCAGCCAACCCGTAATTTATTGTTGCATCTGCGAGTGCGTGGTAAAGAACGTACAATATTCGCTTACTAACTATATATTTTAAATTATTAAGTTTCCCTAGTACTGAGCGCAATCTAGCACACACAGTGTCTACATGTGCGTCCCAAGTAAACGATTCATCGATTGTCAGTCCTAGGTACTTGTAGTTTGCCACGCGCTCAACACACTCACATTGACAGTTTGTTTTGTAATCATGAAGGCAGTCATACGAGTGGCCCTTTACTGAGATACATGCGTTTTTCGCTATACGGTTGTACGGAGATGATATCAACATACATTTGGTCTTACTTAAATTGATAAGTCTTTAAATTGATAGTCTTACTAAACTATTATTACGTAAAAATGCAATTAAAACCAAAAAAGAAAATAATAATAAAAATAAATAACTAGCACAATTAAACAATTAAAACAAAAATAAAAAAAAATTAACACAAGATAAAATAGAAAATAAAATAACACAACTGAAGCAGTCAAAGGGTGCATTGTGAACATTAAGGTTGTGAATGTGTAGATGGATGTTGTTGATGTGTACGTGAATGGAGGTGACTATGTATGTGAATAGAAGTGAATGTGTAGGTGAATGGTAGTGAATGTGAGGGTAATGATTTGAATACAAGTTTTATTTAATTGAGTGGAGCAATTTCTCTGTGTCCTCATACGAAAGAGTTTTCAGGAAATCAGTTACTTTTTGCTTACAACTGGGTTTGAGTAGAGGAAAAATATTTTGACCCCTGTTTATAACATTATAAAGATAATCCCCTAGGTAACAAAAGAACTTGTGGGACAGACTTACACGAAAGAAAGTAGTACTGCACACAGTACCTTTTCTTCGTTTATCTTTTAATAAATGCGAATCGTAGACTAGCTCCGAATGCTTTTTCAGAACTGTGTGCAGAATGAAGGTTTGTCTTATTGACAACACATCCCACTTTTTGAACAATTCGACTGTAGGGAATCGAAAGGGAAGACCCGCAGCCACCTTAAGTATAGCACGTTGAGCTCTTTCCGCTTCTATCAAGTGGGTTTTAGCAGCTCCTCCCCAGGAGATAATGCAGTAGTCAATAAGAGACTGATACAAGGCATAGTAGACCATCTTGATGGTTTGAAGGTCGGCTACGTGTTTTAAGGTCTTGAATATGTAAATGAGTTTACGTAATCTCGTTACCAGGACGTTTATGTGTGGTTTGAAGCTGAGGAATTGGTCTAAGGTAATTCCAAGGTATTTAATGGTATCTGTCCTTTGAAGAGCGGGACATACGCATGGCCGATTGTCTGACCAACACGTGTGGGCCGTTAATGAAAGTGAATATGGTGGTAGCACATTTGAACGAAGTGCAAATGCCACGTATTTGGTTTTAGTGACATTGAGAGTCAGCATATTGTTCTGCAGCCAAGCAACAACCCTATTAAGCCCCTCCTGAGCCACACCAAAAAGATCGTCCCAGCTATCACCACTAAAGAAAAGTGCTGTGTCATCTGCAAAGGTAAAAATTTGCCCATTACTAAGGAGAAGCTGACACAGGTCGTTGATATATATCAAGAAGAGAGTCGGTCCGAGTATACTGCCCTGAGGCACTCCAAATGTCACTGGCTCTTCATTACTCAGCATACCATCAATTCTAACTTGCTGCTTTCTGTTAGATAGGTAGTCCTGGAACAATTTGAGGGGAAGACCTCGTACTCCCATATGTTCCAATTTGTGCAATAAGTGTGGGACAGAGACTGTGTCGAAGGCTTTCGCCAAGTCCAGAAACACCGTCAAGCACTTTCTCTTCTTATCTAAATTCGTGATGACCGAGTTAACCAACTCATGCACCGCATCATTGTTAGATTTACCTTTCCGGAACCCAAACTGGGAAGATGAAAGAAGGTTGTTTACCTCAAGAAACCTAATCAATCGATTATTCATCAGGCGCTCCAGAACTTTTGAGAGCGTTGGAAGAATAGAGATCGGTCTAAAGTTGTTAACACAGTCCCTGTCACCACCCTTATGTATGGGCTTAATAATAGCTGATTTAAACGCCTGTGGAAATGTCCCTGAAGATAATGCTAGGTTGCAGATATGGGTAATAGCGGGACATAGAATGTGGGCGTATTTTTTTAGCAACCGGCCTGGGATCCGATCAACTCCGACAGCACAATTATCTCTCAATCCTTGAACGAGTTGCAGAATCTCAGAGTCGTCCGTAGGGAGCATGACCAATGAATGGAGAGGAGCGGTTGCCGTGAGATTATCAGCTTTGTTTCTGTGAGGGAATGAATGAGTAGTGACTTGCTCGGCTAGGTTGCGTCTAACGTTTGCAAAGTAGGTATTGACCTCGTTGATACTCTTGTCCGGGTTGGCGCTTGAGATAAGACAGGAGGAGTGATCTATTGCCTCGTTTGAGCCGCTAATCTGTTTTATAACATCCCATAACTTCTTTTTGTTGCCACTTGCATTCTTAATTTCTTGTTTTTCATAGGTTCGTTTAGCTTTCTTCAGAAGTAAAGTGCAGTAGTTTCTATAACGCTTATATGTTGTCTGAAGTATTTCGTTATTAGGGTCCCTTTTCAACTTTTTATACAGATTATCCCTGTTTCGCATGCATTTTAAGAGCCCTTTTGTAATCCACGGCTTACTGACAAGTTTCCTTCTAGGTATTTTAACTACTTTGGAGTTATCTTTGATAGCCCTTGACAGACAACTAACTAGCAAGTCAGTTGCTTTATTTAAATCGCTGCAATTTAAAATATTTTGAAAATCTGTCTTGCTTATAGCGAAGTTTAGGTTATCATAATCAATACGGTGACTAATTTTATTTGTAAAATCTAGCTGAGACTTGTGAGCAAGGTCAAGACTAATGGCCACACTTTCGTGATCCGTAATGGATGATTCAACCACAATGCAGGTAGCTTTCAGTTTAGTCTTAACCATGATGTGATCCAGACACGTTTTTCCATGGGTAGGTAGAACATGTGCTGGCAGCATACAGTGACTAGCTAGGACATTAAGGTATTCGTGAGAGCGTTTATCGGGGCTGTTCATCACTATATCTATATTTACATCACCGCAAAGTATTATATTTTTGTAGCTGCTTAAGGAAGTGAGGAGTACATCGATTACGTGCGTAAAATTGCTAGTGTTATGTTGGCCGGGAGGGCGGTAGATTCCAAGAATACAAGTATCTGAATTTAATTTAAGTAAAAGACAATTTGCGTCACAAATTTGTGGTTCTTCAATAGACACTTTGAGTTGTTTATCGTCAAAAATTACGACTCCTTCGTTTTGTGTCCTATTCAAGGTGGTTGATGCATAGTTATAATTGTCAAGGATAGGTATATCTTTGGCTGAGCGTAGCCAACATTCAGATAGGACCAACACGTCCCATAGTACATTGGACCTATGAAGAAGTGTAATGAAGTTTGGCAAATTGCACGAAATACTACGTATATTTTGAGAGAGAATGTTAAGTTGGCGATTGTTAAGATTCACATGGGTTTTTAATTCATCAATATCACATCTAATAACTTGAGCCACCGACAAGGAATCCAGATCCGAGTGAATAGCTTCAATGTTTTGCATCATGTGGAAATATTATTGAAACATGTTGGTCACTATAACGTGACCCGTTAGCTACGTTAAGAAGTTGGTTGACACTCTGGACTGGTATATCGGCGGCTATTTCCATAATAATGATGGCATGTGAAATGATAGGTTGAATGAAATATTTAAACAGACAGTTACTATTGAGGATTAACGCTCGATTTACAAAATCTTGATTCAAATTGTGTGTTGTGTAAAATGCATGTGTATTACAAGTAAGTTGATTGTGTGTAACAGACGGTTGAGTGAGTTGTGAGAGACTGCAGTTGGGTATAACATGTGGTGACAAATAAGTGTTTGTATATTTAACGAAAGGCATAATCCAGATTGAGACTATTTTAAACACAGAAGATGATAATGGAAGGCAATTTATAATAAGTACAATATCCAGTCACAAAATGAGTTTGTTAAACTCAGACTCATCATTAATACGTACTGGCGATGACCCTTCTTCTTTCCTAACGTAAACTTTCCCATAGGATGTCCAGGCTGCAGCAAGCTTTTTATCCTTGACATTTAGGCGCGCAACATAAAACAATCTTCTAGCTTTGCTTGTTAAGTACTCTGATATAAATAGTGTACATAAATCACCAGGTACTTTGATGTGTTGTGAGTTCAGACGTGGTTCTTTAAGTTCCCTTCTAGCCTTATTGAACGAAATGTACTTGTTGATTATAGACTCCTTTCGCAATGTTGTATTAAACTCGACAACTACAGCTTCGGACTTTGAGCGGTAGATGTCTCTTATCTCCGACCCCTCAATTGCTGTCTCAAGCCCCAGTGCCGAACCAAGGTTCTGAACTATATTGCATAGGATGTTTTTGGTTTCAGCTTCCTTCTTAGGTAAGTTCCGAATCTCAATGGTTGTACAGCGCGCATTCTTTTCGAGAAGGTCGATCTGGTTTTCAAGGGTACTCACTCGGTTTTTGTATTCGCAATTTTCTTTTTCAAGGCCATCAATTTTCGCAAGGAGTTCTTGATGTTGGGACGTAAGGGTTCCGATAAAGTTTTTGATCTCCTGGTTTTGCGCAGCAATAGTGTTCAAGGTGCCGCTTAACAGATCGAACTTGTGGTCTTGTTGTAGTTTGAACTCAACGAACATAGATTTAATTTCTGAAATGGAGGAGGCAGGCTGATCTGTGATATCACCAAACGTGCGTTTGCACCGTTTAGTTACATTAAAATAATTATCTTCAGAATCTGATTTATTGGTAGTATCAAGAGCTGAATCTGAATTGTAGTGTATTGGAGGATTTGGCGGATTTAATTTACATTCCGATTTAGGAGGTGAGCGCTGCACTGCCATCTTAAGATAGATATCCTAATAGTTGTGTAGTAGGGGTGGCGCCACCAGTCACAATCACTTGCAATGCAACACGGTCGCACTATATTCGTCGCTGGAACGCGCACTCTGACTTCGTCGTCAGAAGGTTGGTAGTACTGACAGCGCCGGATACACTGTATACTACCTACATATACTTATCAAAGTTAAAAAGAAAGTATCCCAGTTGAGTAAGCTTTCATCATGATCATCATCATTTCAGCCGAAAGACGTCTCCGGCTATAGGTGTCTCCCAACCACCGCCACTTCAACTGTTCTATGCTTCTCGCATCCAGTGGATTCCTGCGGCCTGCACTGGTTCATCGGTCCATCTTGTACATAGAGAATTTGATCTTGTAGGAGTAGGCTTTAAGTACCTACAAGTTAACGAGTACTAGTTGACCAACTTATATTTGCTGTTAGAATATACGGGAGAACATGTTTTTCAACTACAATGTTAAGTCTGTTCTTGGGTTAAACTATTCCTCCAACTAATTAACTCTTCCTTTTGCGTAGTCTAACACCGTAATACGCTCTTGGTCGGTTTTAACTATAAATTCACAATAAACATCTTTCGTTAACGAAAACTAATTTTTTTGTACAAAGATACCTATATCAAAATTAAAATTACATGGTTATTATAACTCGTTTAAATTTAATTTGTTGTTTGAGCACTGGTTAAAAACTTTTCCTGTCATACCTTATACCTAATGCTAGCTATCTCCAAAATAATTTAAATAAAATTAAGTTCACAAACTAAAACATGGTACAACCACGTTTTACCAGCGTATGATCAAGACGCTTCCAATGATAGCATTGTGATAAGCAGTTTAGAAGTTATGAGTTAACAGATAAACATAGAAACATACATACGGTATGTATATCACATACGTACCGGTTAAAATCATAACCCTCCTATTTGCTTCGAGGTTCTAGGGTAAAAATGAAGTTTCCTCATAAACACTATAATACCTAATCATTTCGCAATAAATATTATTATACCAACCTACATAGAGAAATACCTAGCTGTTACACCTAATAGTACATACTAATTCTTTATCTTCCACTTAATAACTGGCCACAATACTCAAAAAAAAAAAACATCCAAGTCAATACAGATCAATCAAACCTTTTACAAAAAAAAGATGTCGTTTTTTTATCCTCAGATTGATAATCCTCCCAAAGAAAAAGATATTCCACGTCATCCGTGGGAAAGAACTATAAAAGACGCTTATTCTAGCACGTACAAATATGGTCATAATTCTGCGAAGAATCCAGTATATCCACCACCCAAGAAAGTCAAAGTTCCTAGCCCAGACCGGGTGAAATTCACGGTGATTGGAACAAGAACCGAAAAGGCATTTATTTATTGCATGAAACTAGTAAAAGGACTACATAAGTATAGATGGAGACACTTCGATGCTCCAGTCATAAGAGGTAATAATAAAAACGTGTGTTCTCCCAATGGTCGAAATTCGACCAAAATTCATTTAAATTTAAATCAACAATTCTTAAAAATAATTTAAACTGTGTCAAATTTCATACTTCTCCGTCAGCGTAATTTTTGTATAAACCTACAAAGGTTTTGCTTCACGTGTTACCGTCATATTTTGATCATAGTGTCTAAAATAGGGGGTGACTACTGAAATGACGACTAATAGAGAAGTGTGGAAGAAAAATACATGTTGCGCCAACCCCAAATAAATTGGAATAAGGGTAGGAGTATGATGAAAAATTAGTATTACCTAGTACCTAGTAGTAACACGGCGAATGGTATCCGCAATAATGTCCAAGCACGTATTTTTGGTACGAATGCCTTTAGGTATCAACGACACCAAAGTACCCACGAATAATCTCACTGAGGTATACAGATAGTTACCACTACGACGAATTACACAAATCACAAGTGTGGCCTGCGTTCCAAAAGTAAATAAGTTATCCAAACCTTTAACACGTTGCGGGACGGTAGCGACTTTTTCAAATTATGTGATATGGCAGTAAAATTGCCCATACAAGTTACGACCACTGCTATATCCGTAGCGTCCTAAAGTAATATAATACTAAAGCTATATTGCCAGTACCTCAGTTCAGAAGAGTTTAAAAGTTTACGGTGGTGCCCGTAGGTGGTGGTAATGCCCGTACTGTCATTTTCAAACATCGAAAAATCGACTGCTAATGCAGTGCGTCCCGCAACGTGTTAAACATAAACCAGCGACAACACACGTACATTGCAACAATTTGGAAGTACAGTTTTCGTAGTTTCGGTTAAGCTGTCGTTCAGGTTAAGCTACGCTTGCCGAAGTCGATCCGTGGATGGGTGACCATCTTTACATATCAAGACCCTTCCGTGCGTCGGAAAGCACGTTAAGCCGTTGGTCCCGGCTGTCTTTCGTAGATCTTAGACAGTCGTTACGGGTCGTCAGATACCCGAAAGTCTGACAACCAATCTTACCGAGGGGTATAGTATTACCCAGTAACTGGATTGTGGAGTTTAGATAGGCAGTCGCTCCATGTAAAATATTGGTCCTCAGCTGCATCCGGTTAGACTGGAAGCCGACCAGAACATAGTCAGGAAAAGGCTAGGCAGATGATGAATTTTCGTAGTTTGAAGTGCTTGCTACCTATAATTTATTGTCTTGCGGTTGACTACACTGGTACTCAAAATGATGCTTTGCGGCGATGGAATAAAATACTACGTGAGTCACATCGCCCACATCCCACTAAGTTATCAATTGTCTTACTCGGCCTAATAACTAACCTACCAGGGCAACCAGCAAAATTAAAATTTTCTTACGCGTTTTGCAATTTTCAGATCTTTAAAATATCATATAGATCATCAATACAACATCCCATTGCATGAATTATTTACGAAATAAGTCGCGAATTATATTTTATGACCTGCAAATTGAAAAAAGAAACGTAAAAAAAAGATATTTCGCTGGCTACCTGAGCGCATTCTGTCCCGTTTTTGCCCCATATCAAATATTGTTTTTAGCTGTAACAAGCGGAGAATGGCCAAGAACATGGAATGATTTGAAAATTAAGTATGGTGGCGAGGCTTATTGCTTGAAATCACAAGTTGCTGTCATTAAAAATGAAGAGTTCCTTGGCGGAGAAGAGGAATTAAAAGAACTGATCGAATCGAAATATATTTACCACATAAAAGTAGATTATTATGTCGAGGCTTTTGCTTTGTGCTCCAATTATTTAAAGTCATTTTCTGTAAGTTTAACTTTTATTATTCTATTCACTATCTATATATATAAAATTCAAAGTCCTGAGTGACTGGGGTGTAAGGGGGCACACTTACCATCTCAGTGCCCCAAGTCAACCTCACCTGCACGTGGTGCACCCTGCTGAATAACAAACGAGGCTCTGACGACCGACAAGTGGCGGGATAACCACTTCTATAAAAACTTCACAGCTAAATGGCACAGACTAGTGATGGGCAGCAGCGTCACCAGCGCAAGAAGCTGTGATCTGCGATCGCCAACCCGCATGCCCAGCGTGGCGATTATGGGCAAACCCTCCAAATGGCAAGCCAAAATCAACCACGGCCCCCAGTTCCCGGCCGCCTTGCTATTCCTGATTTTGGCGGCGCTCACGGTAACGGCAAGGTAGGGGGTGCGAAGAATCCCCAGGTTTTACGAACAGCCGCCAAACCCAACTGACCTTGGCTACGTACAACGGACGCACGTTACGGCTCGACGAACACCTAGTGCAGCTAGAAGAAGAGCTCGGAAAGATGAAGTGGCACATTCTTGGGTTGAGTGAAGTCCGAAGAGAGGGGGAGGACACCATAACCCTTGAATCTGGCCACCTTCTGTATTTCCGAGAGGGAGACCAGCTATCCCAGGGCGGAGTCGGGTTCCTGGTAAACAAATCCCTTTGTGACAACGTTGTGGAAGTCTCCAGTGTTTCGAATAGGGTAGCGTACCTCGTAGTTCAGCTAACCGAGAGGTATAGCCTCAAGGTTGTCCAGGTATACGCACCGACCTCGGCACACTCGGATGACGAAGTGGAGGAAATGTACGAGGACATTTCCAAGGCCTTGCATTCCACCACTAAGGCCCACTACAATGTTGTTATGGGGGATTTTAACGCTAAAGTGGGAGTACAGAATTGCAGTGAATCGGTAGTAGGATCCTACGGGTTTGGCAGCAGAAATCATAGGGGGCAAATGCTTGTCAACTTCCTTGAGAAGGAGGGGCGTTCCTTGATGAATTCCTTCTTCAAGAAACAGCCCCAAAGGAAGTGGACGTGGCGAAGCCCCGACACTATGACAAAAAATGAGATAGACTTCATCATAACGGATAGGAAGCAATTATTCAGAGATGTCTCAGTGATCAACAGGTTCAATACCGGCAGTGATCACAGACTTGTCCGAGGCTCTCTGAATATTAATTTCAAGCTCGAGCGAACTCGTTCGATGAAGTCTAGGCTCCGTCCAAGTATGCTTCAAACTATGTTAGGATCTGAAGCGTTCCAGTTAGACCTGGAGAACCGATTCGCTGCCATGGAAACCACAAATGACGTCGACCAGGCCCTCGACCAAATGGTGGGAATCCTCAGGGAAGAAGGTGTGAGGTTTTGCAAAATGCGGCGTACGGGCGGGAAGTCCAAACTTTCGAAGGAGACTCTGGAGCTTATAACGGAACGACGTGAAAACCCACCTGTCACTTCGTCAGTACATCGGGCACTCAACAATAAGATAAGATCATTGGTCCGACGCTCTAATACACGCTTCATTGAGAAAGCGATTGAGCAAAATCGGGTGTCGAAAGTGTTCGTCCAACCACTTGGGAGGAGCCACCTGACGAAGTTGACTACATCTAGTGGGGAAATCGTCGTTTCGAAGCCGGAGATCCTTTGGAAAACTTCTACGGCCGTTTGTACGCATCGCATGCATCTCGACCTGATCCCGAAAATGAGGATTCTAGAGCCACCTTAACCCGCCACTTCACAGAAGACCTGCCAGAAGTCAGCCAAGTCGAAATTGAGGCGGCTCTCAAACAGCTACAAAAAGGAAAAGCCCCTGGTGAGGACGGGATTACGACCGAGCTCCTGAAAGCGGGAGGAAGTCCTGTACTGAAAGAGCTTCGGGAGCTCTTCACCTCTGTCCTGTTCTCTGGGAGAACTCCAGAAACGTGGCGAAGGAGTGTGGTCGTACTTTTCTTTAAAAAGGGAGATAAAACTCTTTTAAAGAACTACAGACCCATTTCGCTCCTAAGCCACGTATATAAGCTGTTTTCTAGAGTCGTCTCAAATCGTCTAGCGCGGAGACTCGACGAGTTTCAGCCACCAGAGCAGGCTGGGTTTCATGGAGGATACAGCATCGTAGACCACATCCACACAGTGCGGCAGATTATACAGAAGTCCGAGGAGTATAGTCTGCCGCTGTGTCTTGCGTTTGTGGACTATGAGAAGGCTTTTGATTCTATCGAGACCTGGTCTGTTTTGGAGTCTTTGCAGCGATGCCAAGTCGACTGGCGATACATCCAAGTGCTGAGATGTCTTTATGAAAACGCCTCAATGACCGTCCAAACTCAGGACCGGCAAACTGAACACATCGCCCTGCGTCGAGGAGTGAGACAAGGGGACGTAATCTCCCCAAAATTGTTCACTAACGCACTGGAGGATGTGTTCAAGACGCTAAACTGGAGAGGACGCGGAATCAACATCAACGGCGAGTACATCTCACACTTGAGATTAGCAGACGACATCGTCATACTAGCGGAATCGCTGCAGGACTTGCAGCAGATACTGGACGGCCTAGTTGATTCTTCTGTACGCATTGGTCTCCGGATGAACTTGGACAAAACACAGGTTATGTTCAACGATCACGCAACTCCGGAACCAATTGCGGTCAATGGCGGTGCCCTCAAGGTTGTTCGAGAATACGTTTACCTCGGGCAAACTCTGCAGTTTGGTAAGAACAACCTTGAGAAGGAGGCTAACAGGAGAATTCAGCTGGGCTGGGCAGCATTTGGGAAGCTTCGTCGAGTCTTCTCGTCGCGTATTCCACAGAGCCTAAAGACGAAAGTCTTCAACCAGTGCGTCCTACCTGTTATGACCTACGGGGCCGAAACGTGGACACTCACGGTACGGCTGGTCCACAAATTTAAAGTCGCTCAGCGAGCTATGGAACGAGCTATGCTTGGAGTATTTCTGAGGGACAGAATCCGGAATGAGGTGATCCAGTAGAGAACCAAAGTTGTCGACATAGCTCATAGGATTAGCAAGCTGAAGTGGCAATGGGCCGGCCACATTAGCCGTCGAACCGATGACCGTTGGGGTAGACGTGTTCTTGAGTGGAGACAGCGAATCGGCAAACGTAAGGTAGGACGCCCTCAGGCTAGGTGGAGCGACGATCTAGTTCGCAGGGTGGCTGGTAGCAGCTGGATGAGAGTTGCCGAAAATCGAGCTAAATGGCGTGCAATTGGGGAGGCCTATGTCCAGCAGTGGACTGCTATAGGCTGATGATGATGAGGATGATGATGAGTGACTGACAGACTGACTGATTGATATATCAACGCACAGCCTAAACCGCTGGTCGTGGAGACGTGAAATTTGTGAGGAGTAGGTATCCACTAAGAAAGGGTTTTTTGAAATTCCATTCCTAAGAGGGTGAAATGGGGGGTTGAAATGGTGAATTTTTGGACATCCACGTGGGTGAAGCCGTTGGCAGAAGCTAGTACTATATAGATGTCCAACACTGGGCAGAAAATCAGTAGTATGAGGACTGGCTATTCTTCATGAAAGAGTTACTTCGTGCGGCAGTTTTGCCGGTATCCGAATGTTGGAATTGTAATCGATAAATATGAAATTAATTTACGTAATCGATGTAGGAACTCATCTGATGGCATGTATTGTATACCTGTATGTAGTAAAAGTAGGTAGAGGTACCTACGTGTTCAAACCTACCTACGGTTCCGTGTGATGACGGACGTAAAGAAAGCACCATCCCATATCTTCATGTGGGTATCGTAGAAGGCGACTAAGGGACTTAGATACTAGAGAATGGGCAGCAGCGTTCTCTATGCATTTTACCACCATACTGTGATCGCCAACCGCCCTGCCAAGCGTGGCTATTATGTCTACCCCCCCTCCGCCCCTTTTTTTTTTTTTTTTTTTTTTTTTTGGATGGGAAATCATCAAATGACTTCTCCCGCTCTGGGCGGAGCGGGAGGGCGTGTCAGACTTTTACTGACTAAAACCCACCCGTGTTCCTTCAGTTGCCCAGTGCCGGGGCCACGGTATCTCTTTTGAACAATCACGCGACCCCGGCAGGCACCGGTCCTAGCAGACCCCTTCACTGCTGCTGACATCTCTTTGAGGCGCGCGTGGAACACTACGCGCCGTCGACCCGAGCTTGGTCCTTACCGGGCGGCGAGCTACCCATTGCTCGACGCCCGCAAGCTCGCGCCTACGGTGGCCGGGAGTCCGCAATCGACTCCCGACGCCCGGGGCGTCTCCTCCTGCGGCGGCTAGGGACGTGAGGGCGCAGAGACTGCCACTCCCTCACGCGCTCCGCCTCCTCCTTCACGAGCATTACTGCTTCGCAGAAGGAGGTGACGGCTTCCCATGCCCTCTCGCTCCGTACCATGGCTCGCACCAGGGCCGGACGCGAGAGGTCGCCGCCGCCGATCGCCTCCACGAGGACACGGCGGTGCTCCGCCCAGGCAGGGCACACCTCCACCGTGTGCTCCACCGTGTCCTCCAGACGATCATCACAATGGAAACACCCGGGCGTTTCCTCCCGCTTTATCCTGAACAGGAACCCACCGAAGCACCCATGCCCGGTGAGAACCTGCGTCAGGCGGAAGGTGAGGACGCCGTGGCGCCTCTCTATCCACTCCTCAAAGAGGGGACTTACCGCCGCAATTGTGGCGTGCCCTGCGCTGGGTTGCGACAATCGTACCCGCCATGTCGCCATGAGATCCTGCCGGAGCTCTGTCCGCCGTGCCGCGATTTGTCGCGGCAGCGGAGTTTCGCCCCGGCGTTTCGCGTCCTCGCGCCACTCCCACATGTGGGCGAGGACCTTTGCCTCCAGATCCCATGGCGGCACTCCGGCAAGGAGGCTCGCCGCCTCGCAGGAGACCGTGCGGTATCCCCGGATTAACCGGATGGCCATGACCCTTTGGGCCGCACTCAACTGGCGCGCTGGGCGCAGCCTCAATGAGGGCGCCCACACCGGTGCCCCGTATAGGGCCATGGACCGCACACCGGTGCCCCGTATAGGGCCATGGACCGCACACCCCCCCTCCGCCCCCACTTTGGGATCCCCCAATGTTCAGCAGTGGACGATGGTGATGATGATGATGGCGAGTTCAAAGGAAGGGCTTTGCCCATCAATACGAAAATGTAAAACCATAGCCGATTATTAACGATTCAGCTATGGTGACCATTTCTGTTTTTGATGACTAATGAGTTACGGATGTATGCCTATGGCTTATATAGGTAATCATTAACGATATACACTATTCATTAGATCCATGAAGACGAAGAGTAGTGGTGGCGGGATAATGGGCCTGACTTACGAGTTGTAGATCGTAAGTTCGAACCCATTCAGTATGGTTTACTTTGTGTTTTAATAATACCCGCTGCTCTCAAAAAAGCTCGAGGAAAACATCGACAAACCGGCATTGTGTCCTAGAACCAAAAAATCGAAGACAGGTGCCATCTACCTACCCTCACTGAGTCCGCGTGGTAAACACAGGCCACTTTCTCTTACAGAGACGAGGCCTGTGTCCCGGCAGTGGGATCGTTATAGGCTGATTATACTACTCCTGGAGTGAAACTCACTGTAATTATTTTTTCAGAGACCTTACGCGTATCTTGACATTCAGATCGATGGGAACAATGTTGGGACGATGATATTTATGGTAAGATTAACCTACTGTTGCATACGGGACACAAGTCACATAAAAATTGGCTTGCATAACACTACCCACATAAGAAATTAATAGGTATTTATTTTGATGTGTGTAATTATACTGAAATATGTAGCTTCTGCCCGCGACTTCGTCCGCCTTAAATTTCTTGTTTCCCCAACCCTTCCCGTCGCGGCGTCGCGTCGAATCACCTACCCGTGCGATTTTCCCCGTTTTTGCAACATTTTTCATTACTGCTCCGCTCCTCTTAGTTGTACCGTGATGTTATATAGTCTATAGCCTTCCTCGATAAATAGGCTACCCATCACAAAAAGAATTTTTCAATTCGGACCAGTAGTTTCTGAGATAAGCGCGTTCAATCAAACAAACAAACAAACTCTTCAGCTAGCATAGATCTACCTACAGCTTAGGTAAATCTTAACGCGATCACATGAAAAAAAATCATAAACTTATTCAATTAGGTAAGGATTTTGTAACAAATATTTGTAAAAAGGCTCGCAGACTTCCTTTTTGCGCGCAGTATCTTCGCCTAGTGAAAAAAACTTTTTACAAAAAAATATAAACCGACTTCCTTAAAAACAAAAACCACCTTAAAAAAAAGTTATTTATGACTTTGTAAGTCAAAAATAACTTTATTATTTTGTAAAAAGTTTTTATTTTTAACTTTTTAGTTATGGTAGATCACACTAATCTAATCGCGTTATTCGTTCATTTGTCGCGCCAATACTTAATGCAAATATAAGACTTATATGGTTTTCACATGGATCCCAGTGTCCGAATGGAACTAAATTAGGGACCAAACGGGAAGCACCAGCTTTCAAATAAAAAAAAAAAACATCGAAATCGGTTCACCCAGTCAAAAGTTATAGCTAACAAACATTAAAAAAAAATACAGACGAATTGATAACCTCCTCCTTTTTTTGAAGTTGGTTAAAAAGAGGCACTGACTCACAACCGCCAAGCAATACATAGTTATTAAAAAAAAACAACCGATTTCCTTAAAAACACTTCAAAATGAAAAATAACTAACTTCGCAAGTCGGTGTCTTAGGATTTGCATTTAAGGTTTTTGCCACCGACTTCCGAAATTAAAGTTATTTTTCACTTTGAAGTGTTTTTAAAGATGTCGGATGTTTTTTTTCTTTTTGTGAAAAGTTTTTATTTTTAAATTTTTAGTTATACTGTATAAATATAGTATCTACTCCGCAGTAATTCCAAACAAACAATGCATATTTATGCGATAGCAGAAATCGCGGTTGATTTGCTGTCATTTTTTAAAGAGTTCCGGTGTCTGTCTCCAGAACTCATCATCAGATCTATATGAAATTTATATGGGACCATTTCGGAATAAACCGCTTTCGGACAAAAAAAGAATTTTGCAAACCCTATATATATGGCGTCTATACAGGGTTATTTGTAAAACATCGGCAACCTCTCAGGGCTATGTT
This sequence comes from Aporophyla nigra, assembly GCA_947507805.1. Taxonomy (NCBI): domain Eukaryota; kingdom Metazoa; phylum Arthropoda; class Insecta; order Lepidoptera; family Noctuidae; genus Aporophyla; species Aporophyla nigra. The sequence goes on from OX382305.1 coordinate 9,997,302, forward strand.
ACTAAATTCATAATCAACAACTTTTGTTCTATGACTTTTAAAAATTCATCATATTTTAGTTCATCAGATTTTCATACAAAAATCGGCCGCCCGTAAATAGGTCAACTTCAAGCGCCTCCGCCAACCTAATCCCGCTCCCCTCGCTAATGTACTATCGTTTCCTTTTGCTTCGCATAGAGTTCTTAACATTTAAAGCGTTCAATTTAAATATTTTTATTGTTGTATGACAATCTGATGAACTAAAATATGATGAATTTTTAAAAGTCATAGAACAAATGTTGTTGATTATGATGTTAGTAACATAGCCCTGAGAGGTTGCCGGTGTTTTACAAATAGCCCTGTATATGGCGGAGTCATGGCCGCACATACATAAAAAAATATATATAAACATCCGAATTGAGACCCTCCTCCTTTTTGAAGTCGGTTAAAAACTAGCTTCTGCCCGTGACTTCGTCCTCGTGAAATTTTTGCTCTCCTGACCCTTCGAATACCGTCGCGTCGAAAATTGCCTGCCAGATTTTGTCCATTGCTCGTTGCTGCTCCGCTCCTTTCGATCGTAGCGTGATGCTATATAGCCTGTAGCCTTTCTCAATAAATAGGCTACCCAACAAAAAAATATTTTTTCAATTCGGACCAGCCGATCTATTCTGTTAAAATCTCACCGTGAGAACTTAGGTGAAGTGATCTAAAAGTGAGCTGTCATTCCATCAGATGCTTGGGATTGACACGAATGACAGCTCACTTTAAGCCCACTTCACCCAAGTTATCACGGTGAGATTTTATCAGAATAGCACTACAGTAGTTCCTGAGTTTATCGCGTTCAACCAAACAAACAAACTCTTCAGCTTTATAATATTAAGTATAGAAGTATAGTGAAATATTTTAAAAAAGATCCACTTATTTGCACACAAAAAAAAAACGAACGTCCAGATAAATAAAAATTAAATAAAAATACACACTCCTGGAAACTTTTTAATACTCTGTTGGACCTTCCAAGGCATTAGCGATGGCGCTACATCAGCGTGGCATACTGAGTATCAGGTTATATATTGTCACTTGCGGAATACCGCTCCATACTCTGGAAAGATGTGCAAAAAGCTCTTCTTCCGTGTTCTAATTATAGGGAAGGTTACTAAACGCTATTCTGAGCAAATCCTACTCATGCGCTATAGGAGCGGACAGAACAGGCCACTTTAATAGCCTGATATTGTTCTGGCAGAGCAAATCCATTACCAGCCAGGCTGTATGTGCACGCACATTATCTTACATGAACATTAAATCTTACTGTATCAATGAGGGATAACCATAGGTTGCACAATCACGCTACATTATTGTTCTGCATTTAAATTGCCTCGTATGAAAACGAAGGACCTCGTCTGATTCTTCCATACAGTTCAGCCCAAACCATAATCGTTCCGCCCTGGTATAGATAAACTTCCTGCGGATTCTGGAGACGACTCTGGTGCTTAGGAACTCTTGGTGAGTTCGCATAGTTTTCTTCAGTCGGTATGAAATACAAACCGCAACTCATCAGAATTGAACAGGAGCCCATTGAGTGTCGCTCCAGTGCAAATGTTGGGCACATTTCACAATAATCGACGCCCTCGGTATCCAAGTCGAAGAACTGGAACTCTAATAGGTCTGCCAGCATAAAGATTAACTTCATGCAATCTTCTTCGTCAGTTTGGTCACTGATGACCACTTGGTGCTGAGGCAGCACATGACTCCGGTCTTCGTACCAGCCGGTGAGCCGTAATTTAGGCCTCCTCACAGTATTTAGCAGAAAGTGGTCTTGTTCAGAGTAGTAACCCTGTATCTTTTTCGGTGAAGTTCAGCAAGATCTCCTGTAGCTCTGTAACTGGCCCATATTCGTTCAATTATGCTTGGCTGCGTCGGCAGTTTCAGTAAGTTGACTGCGCCCTGATTCTAGGCATCTCCCAACTTATCTAAAGCCCTCAGCATTATTCAAAAAGCCAAGTAAAGTTTTTTTTTTTTTCTCCTTATCCCAAAATGATAGTAATTGCAGACCGCCTCGTCGGGTGGCTGGTGCGGGAGGGGCCGGACTTGTCGGACGGCCAGTACGGCTTCCGCAAGGGGCGCTCTACGGTGAACGCCATCATGCGCGTGCGAGCCCTCACGACGGAGGATGCAGTGGCCCGGGGATGAGGTCGTCTTGGCGGTGTCTCTAGACATCGCCAATGCCTTCAACAGCCTGCCCTGGAGTTGCATTAGGGAGGCACTCTATTATTACCGGATGCCGACCTACCTCTGTCGCGTGGTCGAGGCCTATCTGACGGATAGGGCCATCATCTACCCCGGTCACTAGGGAGAATGGAACCAGCGAGAGATGTCGTGCGGTGTCCCACAGGGATCGGTCCTGGGGCCGCATCTGTGGGACATCGGTTACGACTGGGTGCTGCGCGCCGACCTCCCTAGTGGAGTCAGCGTAGTTTGCTAAGCTGACGACACGCTGGTCCTGGCGCAGGGGAGGTCGCACGAGGCGGCGGCCGAACTTATGACACGCGGTGTCGCGACAATCGTCGATAGTATCCGGCAATTGGGACTCGAGGTGGCCTTGCACAAGTCCGAGGCCATGGGTTTTCATGGTCCTCGGAACGCGCCACCTGCGGGTTCCCAAATCACGGTAGGAGGGGTTCACATCGGCGTCGAGTCGACGATGAAGTACCTGGGACTTGTCCTCGACAGCCGGTGGAACTTCGTCGAGCACTTCCGACGTTTGGCTCCCAGAGTGGAGCGGGCTGGGGCTGCCTTAAAGCGGCTCCTACCCAATCTCCCCCAGATTGGGTCCAAACGCCTCCTGCCGGAGGCTCTACACGGGTCGTGCGGTCCATGGCCCTTTACAGGGCACCGGTGTGGGCGGCCTAGAGGGTCATGGCCATCCGGTTAATCCGGGGATACCACACGGTCTCCTGCGAGGCGGCGAGCCTCCTTGCCGGAGTGCCGCCATGGGATCTGGAGGCAAAGGTCCTCGCCCACATGTGGGGGTGGCGCGAGGAGGCGAAACGCCGCGCCGGGGCGAAACTCCGCTGCCGCGACAAATCGCGGCACGGCGGACAGAGCTCCGGCAGATCTCATGGCGACATGGCGGGTACGATTGTCGCAACCCAGCGCAGGGCACGCCACAATTACGGCGGTAAGTCCCCTCTTTAAGGAGTGGATAGAGAGGCATCACGGCGTCCTCACCTTCCGCCTGACACAGGTTCTCACCGGGCATGGTTGCTTCGGTAGGTTCCTGTTCAGGATAAAGCGGGAGGATACGCCCGGGTGTTTTCATTGTGAGGATCGTCTAGAGGTCACGGTGGAGCATACGGTGGAAGTGTGCCCTGCCTGGGCAGAGCACCGCCGTGTCCTCGTGGAGGCGATCGGCGGCAGCGAACTCTCGCGTCCGGCCCTGGTGCGAGCCATGGAACGGAGCGAGAGGGCATGGGAAGCCGTCACCTCCTTCTGCGAAGCAGTAATGCTCGCGAAGGAGGAGGCGAGGCGCGTGAGGGAATGGCAGTCTCTGCGCCCTCGTGTCCCTAGCCGCCGCAGGAGGAGACGCCCCGGGCGTCGGGAGTCGATAGCTGACTCTCGGCCACCGTAGGCGCGAGCTTGCGGGCGGTGAGCAATGGGTAGCTCACCGCCCGGTAAGGACCAAGCTCGGGTCGACGGCGCGTAGTGTTCCACGCGCGCCTCAAAGAGATGTCAGCAAAATTGAAGGGGTCTGCTAGGACCGATGCCTGCCAGGGTCGCGAGATTGTTCGAAAGAGATACCGTGACCCCGGCACATGGGCAACTGAAGGAACACGGGTGGGTTTTAGTCAGTAAAAGTCTGGCATGCCCTCAAGTCATTTGACGACTTCCCAGCCAAGAAAAAAAAAACCCAAAATGATGTGTGTGTAGTTAGGTTTTTTTTATTGATTATTGTTGAAGTTCAACCAACATTGGATTTTGTATTGCCAGTACTTCTTCTAAAGATTTTTTTAAATAAGTTGATACAGCTGGCTTGTTCCCTAAACTTCGATGAATAGTGTACTTACTCATGTGCGAAACAACATGACCATTTGAAGTGGTAAATTTACTTCCAGCTATATTCTGAGATAGTACCTCTTACTTGCGAGAATTTCCTTCGTCTCTGTAACGAAAAAAAGGGGGGCTATTCGGGAACTCCGATACATCGCATAGTGAAAGACGCTTGGATCCAGTGTGGAGGATTCGGACTCAAAGACACGGATTTCAGTTGCGAAAATTTTATTGTACCGCATGATAGACGAGGTGTCATCGCCATGGCCAATGATGGCAGGTACGATTACAATTCTTAATCCATTTAGATACACGCCTTTTACCAAATAAAGCACTTACACGAGTGCAGACGCTAGAGCTGGAGGTGAGAACGTTGATTTAGTGCATATTGTGTGTGTAGTGCGAATTGAATGGCAATGACCTGCAACGTCTACAATTTCGTTCTCTAAACTGGCCGTTAAGGCGCTAGTTACATTTTAAATGCAGAACTTTCAATTAATGACATAAAAAGGTTCAATGTTTAAAAAGTCCAAGATTTATGAAAGATATATAATTAATTCTGAAAGATTTGTTAATTTCAGACATGTTGATTGTTCGACGCAATTCTTTGTTTTATTGCAACCACAAGAGTGGATGGCATTCAAATATGTGGCCTTTGGTCAACTCATTAAAGGTGAAGAAACTCTGAAGCTGATAGAAGAGGTACCTACGTGGTACGAGTCACCGAAAAAGGATATTATAATCGCTAAATCTAGCATTTTAAACTTGGAGTGCCAGGATATTACAGTTAACAAAGGATCTAATAAATACATAGAGGGCCACCGTGAAAATCTGATAACTATAGGAGAGATTTTTTACGAAGTAGGTGATTTAGATACAAACCTACCTACTACCAAACTAGTTACAGACACTAGGTAAAGGTTATATTTTTCTGAATGTTCATGAAAATTTTCAGGCATTGCTAGAGAAGGTGTTTTTAGAGGTCCAATTTAGAAGTTTACAACGAATACAGGATGAAATGATTGTGGATGAAGGCGACATTACTTCTGAGGAAATTGCCCAGAATTTACGTACAACACAAAGGTATATTATATAAGATGTTCTTTTTGATATCCCACAAGCTCACAACTCTAGGGTGAGACGATTTAAATATTATTCTTTTTTTTCTCTTTAATTTTCTCATGCAAAATAATCTGATGTCACGATTATCTATGTATCATTTACGTGAAATATGATAACGTCGCATTTTCTTAGCTTAAAAGTGAATAATTGGTTTGAATGAAAATGATTTTCTCATCAATGAAACTTACACCCAAATTAAACATTATATTTGAGAAAAAAACCATTACTGAATTTTTTATAATATCGCTAAATCTAGACAAATAAAGTTGGAGTGTCTGTTTGTAACACTTTTACTAAGTGTATATGGATGTATACACGGTACATATGTATACCAAAACAACATTTTTTTACAATTTTTGTCTGTCTGTCTGTCTGTTTGTTCCGGCTAATCTCTGAAATGGCTGGACCGATTTTGACGGAACTTTAACTGGCAGATAGCTGATGTAACAAGGAGTAACTTAGGCTAATTTTATTTTAGAAAAAAAATAAGATCTCACGAAAAAAAATAAAACTAATTAAAAACTTTTTTGTTAAATACCACGCGGACGAAGTCGTTACCTATATAACCTGGATTAATACATTCTTACAACAGTAGTACGTCCTCCTGCGTTAATTTCCGACATCCACGCGGGTGAAGCCGCGGGCAAAAGCTTCATAAAATTAGTCATACAATTCATCTGTGATAGTGGCGCGCACTGGGGCGAACTATTGTGTTCCTCACACAGTCTTAAAGTCAAACTTATAGGCTACTGCACTCAATGGCTCGCTAAATCCGTCACAAAATTGGACATGCAATTCTTCTGTGATTGTGGTGTTCGCGCGCACTATTGTGTTCCTTACAGCCTTAAAGTCAAACTCATAGGCTACTGTACTCCGTGGCTCGCTAAATCCGTCATAGAATTGGTCATGCAATTCTTCTGGGATGGTGGTATTCGCACGCACTATTGTGTTCCTCACAGTCTTAAAGTCAAACTCAAAGGCACTCCATGGCTCGCTAAATCCAGCTTTACTGAATTGTCGAAAACTTATAAAAGATTGTGTCTACTATTTCTATGTATGTGCCTAATTATGTATACAATTATAAATAAATAAACACCAGTGGATTTACTGTTATTCAGATTCATGCGGAAAAAAGAAGAAATAGATAAACAAATAGAAAAACAACCTGATCGTACTAGTGAAAAGGTCGAAAATAACGAATTTGACGTAGAAGAATATGAGTACGTGCCTGAAGAATACTCTTATCAGCATGCGTCTCCGACGGCGAGCTCGAGTATACACGTCAAGCCTGAAAAGCCTTACTTTATACCTCTAACAGACGTGCCCTACCCTGGCGAAGTTAGCTCCGAATTTGATCTTAAAAGGTTAGTTTTAATTAGTCTCTGTTTATGGTATTTTGTTAGCTTTATTAGCACGTACCTACCTATGAGGTACATGAAGTGGCGGTCTTTCCCGAAGAGGCCAAATATTAGAGGCAGCCAATCTGAGCCTGCAGCTCATGATGGCAATATCTTTAGCTTTAGTAAATAATGGAGCTAATTTTCGTCAAACACAATGACTTCTTGACTTTCCAACATCGTAAAGAATGGAGCTAAGTTGAATCTAACACAATGTTACATTGACTTTACAACTTTACCCCGCTTTTACATTATGGTATAAAACATGTAGGTATACAACTCTCAGTAATAACGTGTTGTATACAAAACTTATCGAAAAAAATTATTACTATGAACAAAATAGGCACCTAATAATATAACGTCTGAAACATCTTCAATACAAATACACGGAGATTTTTATCAGACTTGTCGAAACAGCCCCTGGCTTTAAACTAAAATATAGGTATTTAACAAAATAAAATACCGTAAAATAGTCTGTTCCATTGCTGAATTAAGGCCTCTCCCAAATACCCCATTTTTGTTTTTTTTTTTTTTTTTTTGGATGGTAAATCATCAAATGACTTCTCCCGTTCTGGGCAGAGCAGGAGGGCGTGTCAGACTTTTACTGGCTAAAACCCACCCGTGTTCCTTCAGTTGCCCATGTGCCAGAGTCACGGTATCTCTTTCGAACAATCTCGCGACCCTGGCAGGCATCGGTCCTAGCAGACCCCTACATTGCTGCTGACATCTCTTTGAGGCGCGCGGGGAACACTACGCGCCGTCGACCCGAGCCTGGTCCTTACCGGGCGGCGAGCTACCCATTGCTCGCCACCCGCAAGCTCGCGCCTACGGTGGCCGGGAGTCCGCTATCGACTCCCGACGCCCGGGGCGTCTCCTCCTGCGGCGGCTAGGGACGTGAGGGCGCAGAGACTGCCACTCCCTCACGCGCCCCGCCTCCTCCTTCGCGAGCATTACTGCTTCGCAGAAGGAGGTGACGGCTTCCCATGCCCTCTCGCTCTGTACCATGGCTCGCACCAGGGCCGGACGCGAGAGGTCGCCGCCGCCCAAATACCCCATCATTAGGCAAACATTGAAACATAAAAAGATAATAATTGAAAACGCCTAATATCATACTATTTTCGAGCTTGCTGCGCTCGCTATTGCATTCTGCGATCTCTTATCTATATCTATAACTATATATCTATAACTTTATTAGAGTAAACGCGGGGTTAAGATACAAACAGTAAACTAAAAGAAGGGGAGGGCTATTACTGAACGGTCTAGGGCGCCCCGACTGCTATTCCACCTCTACATGCATGGTTCGTGGTTTGCATGTGTTTATCGATTGTAATAATACTAAAAATTATTTGAATCTTCAGATTGCTGCAAGGGGACTATTGCCTTGAAAGCGATTTAGACACAGAAACTGCTAAGAAGAAGACACATGACGCCAAGCTAATGTACCATTCGCAAATACTAGCAGGGCTTTTTGAGTTAAAATCTCCAGATTCTGGTTCATCAGGTCAAGTTGTTGCGTTTTTGCTATTATAAATAGTTAGTCTTGTAAATTGCGTATTAGGTACCACTTGTAAATACTAACTGACGTTGTTTATTATTTACAGAAAACAGTTTAAATTCTGAAGATGAGAGAGAAATCCAGCTATATCTACAGTAAACTTTAATTAATGTTATTAAGTATTTAAGTACAGTCGGCCGCATGTCGGTGGTAACACGTTGATCTTAACCTGGCCTAGTATAATATATTAAGAGATTTTCACTAGAATAAACCAGCCATGTCAACTTGTTACTACCATTTGTGCGTGCGACCTAGTGTACCTAAGTGGGGTTCAATATTTGTACTTACCTATGCCATACCCTGTAAAATGACATCTTTTTGTTTCCGAATACGCGAACGTCGTGCCACAGAGAAACCAGACGCGAAGGTTCTATCTGTTTTTTAGATAGAACTATCGCGTCACGCGTAATGGTCGTGCACCTATGATTGCGTGTTTATATGAAGCTTTCTCTCTATTGGGCTACCTAATCCGGTCGCTATCAGAAACTGTTTTTCAAAAATTCTAAAAAGTTATTTTGAAATTGCATAGAATTGTTCATACTTTGCTCTACTTTTGTAGCTATGGCAATAAGTTAGTACTTTCATGTTTGTTATCATTCTCTTGCCTGCCGTTATCTCAATTTATTTGGGGTCGCCGCAACATGACTTTTTAGGGTCACAGCGCACATAATCAACTCGGAAAGGGATCGTCACCGTATCGCCTTTCGCCTCGCCGTCAAACAGGCGTCAACCTAACGTAAGCACGTAACCAAAGCGGAACAGAAGCTCCGATACGGATACTCGGCTACAGCTAGACGACGACGCCGCGCTTACGGTTCGCCGACCGCTGGTTGACCTGGCTGGCACAAGATCCGTTTGAATCGACTTTGAAGTGGCCTTGTGAATGACAGCATGTGTGCGCTGTGGCGCAGGTGGGGGCAAGGGTGGACAAAGAGACGCAAGCTCGGCGATGGAGAGGCGTAAGCGCGGGCACGACGAGCCGTAAGCGCGGGGACCGCTGGTTTCCACGCGCCACACCGCGGTTCGTGAGCTGGTCCCGGGGCGAATCACTTACGTTACGGTCGATTAGTGTGCTTTTTAGCATACAAAGAATATTAAACGGCTCGAGTTGATACGGTAACGATCCGTTTACGAGTTGATATGTGTGCTGTGACCCTTATTTCACACTTCTCTATTAGTCGTCATCTCAGTAGACACCCTATTTCTATCCATATCTTTATTCACACAGTCCATCCATCGTTTTTTTGGTCTCCCTCTACTGTTACAGTCATCGACATTCATACTCAAAACTTTCTTCACAACACTTTCCTCATTCCTCCATATTACATGACCATACCCTGACAACCGATTTCCACACCAGTTTTCAGTTATGGATGCCACTTTCAGACATCCTCTTATGTACTAATTTTTTATTCCATCCATTCGTCACACGAATGGATAGTGTGGTGTGGTGTTTCCTCATTTCTTATTATCCCATATATATTGTACTTCCATCGTTGTAACCACTCCATAGTAGATTTCGACACGATTTCGTTTTTCCGAAGAGACGACGACGCGTATTTCCATTTTGTACAAGGCCAAAACGCAAACATAGGAAACTGCTCGCGTATATTTTGTAATGCATTTTTTAAACTTGTGATTACAATGTATACACGAATTTTGCGTACTACTTGTATATAGTTTGTAACGTAGACGCGCACGTGCATGTTTCCAATTTATACAAGGCCAGAATGCCACCATAGGAATTTGGTAGGACTTCTGATTGCCGGGCTTCGATTTAAGGGGTGTTACGGGAGGAGGGGGGAGGTGTATAGCCTCTCCTGTGAAGGAAAAATTTCGAACCCCCCCCCCATTTTTGAGAAATTTGTAAATATTCTAACCTAACTTTCGAATTTTCGTGTATCGATATCGATTTAAAGGCCGGAAGAGGTGTGGGGTTGACGAATAAAATGAAGGGGAAGTAGCAACGCTCGACAGGACACTTCGCTGACAGGGCTCGCCAACAGAATCAAGGCGTTTCCATAGGAGGTCGCAGTTTTAACCTAACCTAACCTAAACTCCCCAAACCATGTCGTTTCTGACACTCGCCGGCCGCTCGTCTATACCTTCAAGTTTAGTTTGCATGCGGAGTAGCACTGTATATTATGGAACAATTTAGTTACTTTGGCCACTACAAAGTATACACGAGTATTTGCGTACTACTCTTGTATAGATTGGAAGACCTTGATTAAAAAGTGATTTCCAATCTATACGCGACTAGTTTCACACCCTTGCGTCCTAGCCTTGTACAGATTGGAAATACGCGACGACGACTTTGCGGAAAAGCATATTTAATTGTAACAAATTAATTAATAATTGTAAAACAGTCATTATTTTTTTCTAGAAATAATGTGGATCGTGTGAGTTTTGCGGGAGGAGTCATAAAAACCATAGCTAAGAGTGTCAAACATACTGATTTATTTGAGGCCCACAGAGTGTAAGATTATTTCCAAATTATTTCTGTTTCTTTCCTGTGCTAAAACTTTAACAAAGTGCTTTTTTCCAGGTCTGATTTGGTTCCTGACGAGGCCCTGCGAAAATACAGGTGATTTTCGTATTTACATTATGAAGAAATGCTTGTTTTATCTCAATAATAAAATATTATGTTTCTGATTTTTAGAATGGCTGAAGAAATGTATCGACGTGGACGTGAAAAGTAAGTTTTACTTGAAATCTGGCATAAAACCTTAATTGTATAGAGATAATCAATTTAAGTTTCAATTGGTGGTTTCTAACAAGGAGGTACCTATCGTTTATCATTAGTTGTGTGGGTAGATACTTCCGTAAAGACAAACGATTGATAAACATATTCGATTTCGACTTATCGACTAAAAATAGTAGATACGTATATGTAGATACAATTGGGTATACCAACGACACTGGAGCTAGTGCAAGACGGTTCTTAGCAAGTCTTTCTGCAGAGGTGACCCTGTCCATTCCAGCCGTATAAAGGGTTGTTTCCCGACTTGACTTTCAATGCCTTGGGTGTGCTATACCGACCGCGCGTTTCCCATAATGTTCGACCGAACAAAATAGCGCGATGTTTTGTCAGGTTTAATCGTAGGTCGATTAAACCTAACAAACTTTTACTTTACAGACCTCTAGCATCTGGGATTAATTTAAATCACCTACTTGCTACACTTTGTTGGAGCACCACCACCAACAAGATGGACCGATGACCTTGTGAAGGCCGCAGGAATCCGCTGGATGCGGGAAGCACAAAACCGGTCGAAGTGGCGGAGCTTGGGGAGGCCTATGTCCAGCAGTGGACGTCTTTCGGCTGAAATGATGATGATGATGAATGACTTGCTACACTTAAAAAAAAATGGCCTTGACTTATCCGTAACAGGGTGACCAGAGCGAGCTGCATCTTTGACATTAACATTTTCGGACTGAAAACGCTTGAACCAACATAATGCTACCTCACATAGTTTTATTGCAGTTGTTACAAAAGCAGAAAAATACGACCTTGTATTTTCCCTGCGGGTATATTTTTTTGGAGGTACACTGTTACCTATTTTATCTCTAGGTTCTATAAAAGCCGTTTTTTTGTTTTAATATCCTATTTGAGAGACGAGTATATTTTTTTTTAAATTCATTAACTAAAATATCCCTATGTTGTGTTGATGTGTGTATTATAAAATATATTTTTTTACTATTTTTTTCTGTTTTTCTTTTTTTTAGAAAAGTTTCTATCATTGTGCCTGAAGCAACATTTGATAATCTATGCCACAAAGAGATAATTAGACGTCAGACTGGGTTCGTGCGTCCAGAAGATTTAACTAGGATGCGCCAATTCGAAAAACGGGATGAAGATGATGATGATGAAGATTTAAGTGATGACGAACTCGACAATTATCTCCCATATACTAGGTGACAGCGCTAAGATCATTAAACATAGATAGCTAGCGTTATAGGGTTCAGTCTTCAGTACCCACCTCAATAGGAAAACCCCGGCTACGTGCGTGCCGCGCCCCGCAGAATGAAGGGCTCCGTAGTTACGATGATTTTTTAGTCCCAAGAACAAACCTAACATTGTAGTGTAATATTTATTTATTTTATTTATTAGCTTTATTTTTATCCCTTACAACATGAGGTTTTGTGGTGTGTACTTATTTATTTGTTAGTAATGTTAGTTTTGTACCTAAATAATGTTAGTATTGTTAGGTATAAGGGCCGCCTATTGCGGTGAAAGCCTCCTCTAAATCATTCCAGATATCCCTGTCTTTTGCCTGTCTGGTCCATAAGTTTCCAGCTATTTGTACGATATCGTCACTCCATCTTTTAGAAGGTCTACCCTTCCTTCTTTTTTTACCTCTTGGGTACCAAGTTGAAATGATTTGTGACCATCGTTCACCTATAGCTCTCTGAATATGGCCTGACCACTTCCATTTTAATGTCAGAACCAACCAATGTTTTAAGTGTAATAAGTAATAACTTATTATCCAAACATTTCTACAACAAATGTAAGTTGGTCGACTATTAGGAAAACTTAAACTTGTAAAGCCTACTTAGCTGTGATACTTTTCATCAAAAACAACCTTTTAGCTGTAGGGCTCTTGACTCTAACAAAAAATTGCACTTTAAGGCTTACCTAATATCGCACAAAGGAAACATTGGTTTCACAAACCCGCTAATTTTAGAGACCTATCCTACGACACTCCGTACTACCCAACTAGCAGAAAAATCGTATAAGCTCTCACGACTATGGATCGAGAAACACGCGTATGAATGATTAAATTATTTCAAAAAGCCGTATAAATAAAAGCAGTTTTCCAGATTTTTTTACATTCAACGCTACTTCGCTCTATAAACTGGTCGAGTAAATGATAAATGATTTTTTTAAACTAGATGAGGTCGGCTTTTCCTAACTGACTACTCTGAGAACAAAGGCCGAAACAAACTAAGAGGTCACAGTCTCTTTTAAAGCCCAGACATAATCTTGTTCACATCATTGGAAGAACATGTAGATTGGTGTCAGAAATGGTCTTTTGAGGAAAGAACCGCACAGATTGAGTGGACATGTCCAGTCAGTGCACGCATTCATCAGTAAAAGTCGATTTGACGAAATCATATTCGCATTTACTCGATAATTATATGTCATGTTGTGTTAATTGTGTGTTGTGTTTGTAAGACATCTCTCGATCGCCTTCATGCAACCGTAAGTCTTACGACAGCTCTGTTACAATAGCAGCATTTAATGCCCTATGATAGCTTTCTGGGCTAACTTAACAAAGTTGAAAAAACGCTTTAAAATGATGTATGACAGCCTCAAAGGTGCTCTAAACATAATTTGAAAGCCATCATTCAGCTTAATAGTGGTATGAAAGTTCAAAACAATCTTTTACAGCACTGTAAACGCCATTTTGTTACAAAAAGAAAGAAAGATAGAAAATGGCGTTTATTAGCATTATATCATTTTAAAGTAAAACCTTAAAACTAAAAAAATGAAGCAAAAACAATGATAATAATGACAAAAGGGCCTCAGCTCAGCATAATGTCAAATGACAACACAAGGTGTGCCACCTGACGCTGATTTTCAGCTGCAACCCAAGAGTGCCATACGTTAGAATATTAAATACACATCATCATCATCAGAAACAATCTTGTTTGCTTTTATTTTGTGCAAATGGACTTTAGGTAAACGGTGTTTTTTTCTTTAGTTGTGTAGAATTTCGACGGAAAATAAATAAGATGCACTCATGATTGAACAATCAACATCAACAAATAAATGTAAATGAAGAACAGTTACAATGATTTTGCTGTCTGATATAAGAACACTATTAAGAGTAATTGTAAAGAACAGAAAAATTACGACGAAATGATTATTATAATAAAAATATGTCAAATTTGTAAAATATGAGACCTAAATTTAAAAAATGTACATTGCAGAATATATATTTTAATTCGTAAGACCTATGAGCTAACTTGAATAGGTCCAAATTGTCAGTATGGCTGTAAAATTGTTTGGCAATGGCATACTGTTGTCTAATAGAGAACAAGTAACATTTGAGTTGGAATTACTCTATATTCTTTGGACTATTTAGCTATTTAGACGATATTTACATCACTTACGTATGAAATCAAAGAGAAGTGCGACCAAATCGCGTTGAGAGAACGTGCACAGATCATTTACTCAACATTTTGGAGATCCCTCTCCACCACCAATAGCTGAATTAGAAAAGTGCTGCTGACTTTTTTACGATATATTTTGCTAGTTAAGTATGGGGTAGACAAGAAAAAATCTCACTACGTGTAGACGTGGTAACCTAAATTCTTTTTTCAAATTTTCACCTAAATTCTTCCGTCAATAAAACCCCTTTCTATGGTGGTCATGCTATGCATGCAGGCGTAGTACGAGCACTGTCTCGTCGACGGAAGAGTAGACAAAATAACGTTCCGTGTAGAGAGTACGACGGCAGCAAAGTAGAAAAAGTCAACTGTTCTGCTCTTTTCATAAAATTCACTCTTCGACATGATTCGACTCGAAATCCTTCGTTTTTAGGGTTCCGTTGCCAAATGGCAAAAACGGAACCCTTATAGATTTGTCATTTCTGTCTGTCTGTCTATCTGTCTGTCTGTCCGAGTATGTCACAGTCATTTTTTTCCGAAACTATAAGAGCTATGCTGTTGAAACTTGGCAAGTAGATGTATTGTGTGAACCGCATAAGATTTTCACACAAAAATAGAAAAAAAAACAATAAATTTTGGGGTTCCCCTAAGAACTGAAACTTAAAAAAAAAAATTCATCAAACCCATACGTGTGGCGGGGTATCTATGGATAGGTCTTCAAAAATGATATTGAGGTTTCTAATATATTTTTTTTCTAAACTGTATAGTTTGCGCGAGAGACACTTCCAAAGTGATAAAATGTCCCCCCCCCCCCCCTGTAACTTCTAAAATAAGAGAATGATAAATCTAAAAAAAATATGATGTACATTCAGTACCATATAAACTTCCACCGAAAATTGGTTTGAACGAGATCTAGTAAGTAGTTTTTTTTAATACGTCATAAATCGTTAACCGCAATTTACCTTTAATTAAATCAACTCAAATACAAAAAAAAAAACATTTAATTTCATAAACATAAACCTTATGCATAAACCGTGAATACCTACAGGTTTGTACGGAACCCTCGCGGCCTTGGTGCGAGAGTCCGACTCGCACTTGGCCGGTTTTTCATATCATTATTATTTCTGTATGATTCTCAATTTTTACTGTTATTATGTCACTTATACAAAGACAACGACTACAATTTTTCTAAAAGTGTCGAAGTACTGTATTTTGGAACAAAATAAAATGTTACAGTAGAGAATATTGGCCTTAACCTTCCTTGCTAATGCCATATTAAGAAAATGATGTGAAATAGGAGAAGATAGCTTTATTCTTCTATTATTATCACAGTTATGCGTTCAAAACGCTCGCCTATAAAATCGTGATTTTCTAGATAACCATATGTATACTTCATGGCCGTCGAGTTAAAAGATTTCTACTGTCTTTAGCATGGCGATTACAAAATCAAATTGTTTTCCCTACCTTAGGCGACTGACAGTTGTCAATGTGATTTTGATAGTTTGGGATAGAAAACTTTCTTCTAAAGTATCAGTAAAAAGGACTTAAGGGGAATGCTCCAACCTGCCCGCAAAATTCAAAATTTGCCTGCAATTTACGTGCAAATTGCAAAAAACGTAAGAAAATTTGAATTTCGCGAGCTGGTTGGATCATTCAACTTAAAGAAGAATCTTTAAGAACGAAAGACAAAATGACAGATTGTAGAAGGATTTCTAGGATGAGATGTCAAAAATGAAGAAACATAATGACACTTTGTATGAAAACAGCTGTGTCTATTCTTCGTAGAAATAGAAAGGGTCATGCTAAGCCTACTGAGACACGCGCTGCACTCTTGGATTCTCAATCCTCGGTTTAATATTGAGAGTCGAAAATCCAGTGCATCAAAAAATCCCGTTGCTATTTTATTACGTCCGAGTGAATGTCGCCTTAGTCTTGTAGTCTCAAGCACTACTGCTGAGCATGAGGTAGGGGTTCGATTCTCAGGTCGCGATTTCCATTAGGACTATCCGAAAAATAGCTGGCCGGTGTCTGGGACTCGTGTCCAGTTGTTGGAAATATGCTCGAGTCAGCTCTACCCGTTTACATGGGACTTAATCATAATATTTATATACTAATGTTTTTGTATCTTTTGTGTGTTTTAGACAAGTATCAATTCAACCACCCTCAGTAACCTCATATAAAACTAAGATGGGATTTGGCCGTCTGGATCGTAAAGACAAAAAGGATCCCATAGCCGAGGAAATCCAAGAGATGCTACATGAAAAACTCAAAGAAGAGATTGAAAAAAGGTGAATAAGTTATAAAATAATAATAGGGGGAAGTGGGGCAGATTGATTCATAAAAATTGAAAATGTAATAATATGTGAACAAACATAATATTTTTAGGGTATTTTCAACTCAACGTTTAGCCAAATGTATAAATATTATAATGTCAAGGATAATAATTGTTTATGTTGTGACAGAACGGTAAAAATACGTGTTGTGTAAAAAATATCTTTTGAATCATTCTGCCCCACCAACGGGGCACTTAGATACATCACGTGGGGTACTTTAATACAGTGTGAAAGTTGTATGAAATTGGTTAAATTATAAGACTTTCTTGAAAATGAACACTTCTTTTATTGTGAAGATATCATAATCAGTCTTACAAAATACTTATTACTTAATCAAATGAACAGTTTAGAATATTTTGTCTTCAAAAACGCTTGTGATGTTTTTGGGTGTAAAAGATTCCAGAAAGGCAGATTTTGAGAGTTAAGCTGTTATATATGGATAGTGTCTTGACAATATTTTGAATGTGCCAATCATTAAAACCTATTTCCAGTTTGCTTTTAAATGTAAACGCAAAAAACGCTGACTTCAAACGGTTGTAATTTATGTGACGTATATTGTGGCAAAAAAAAGATAGATAATCAAAACTTAAGGTGTTGGTAAGACTGTCTTAATGGCTGTTTCATCGAAATTTAGTATACGGTCAGGTGTGAATTTATAGCATTACATTACATGCTCATATATTTTTTTTTTAGTCAATGCAAAACTGCTTGCGGCACTTGTGTTTTTAGGCTTTCTTAGGCTAAGTTCCTTTTCCATTTTCTAAATCCTGCTCCCAATCTTTCCCGGCACGTTTATTTTTTTCCCCAAGAATCTGGATATTTGCATCCTAAATATTTTGCATACTTAAAAGCTAAAGATGAAAGTTCCTGCAAGGATAACCCATAATGCATCTTGAGCAAATCAGTACATATTCTGAAAAGACATTTTCTTGGGTAGTAAATACTTGAGCAACAGTATACTTTGACCCGTACAAATTAGTAGATGACGTTTCGTTTTCCTCGCAATCTTTTCTGAACTTTACAACACGATATTGCAGAGTTGCAGGTTTGATACCTGATACCATATTTGTCAGCTGCTTTTCCAATAGACAGTACCCTCGAAGTAACTTCTGATATGGCGAGCTTGATCGTTTTTTCATCTATACTACGTCTATCGGTCTTTGACTTGTAGTTGCGTTCCATTTTCTAATGACAAAAAAGGAATAATATAATTTTAATTGAAATTTATATATTTTCACATTTTGTTGGGGCACCTTGAAACAGTTAGGGGGCACAATGATGTGTATCATTGTACCCCGTACTTCGCTGTATCTCAGTGCCCCAAAAGATATTTTTCAAAATATACGAATTTAGTAAATAAACTAACATTAAAAAAAAATTAAGAGTACTAAATCTTTAACATTTGATCCCTTAACTTACATTTGGTGTATAAAAATATTCACAGGATCGTACAGAAGACCGTAGAAACACTTTTACAAATGACGTATTTTTTTAGTTGATCGCACTCGAAACACGTTACGACTTGTTAAATGCCACCAGTTGACTGGCTGACGACGAGATCACATCGGATGCGATCAAACATAATGTATGATCGTTTTAGAGGTGTCACCACTCGAATACATTCAATCGATTTTTAAATAATGCCTGTGTATCTATGTGCCCCTTGCATCAATGTGCCCCACCTCCCCCTAAAATTCGTTTATTTCAGACTATTAATGTCCATATTTTGTTAGTATCACATTATCTTAAAAACTGTGTTAGTCGTGAAGAGATTAATATACTCATATAGAAAATAAATTAAAATTAAATACCTTATACTACCTTATATGTATCTTATACTACCTTAACTTATTATTTGAAGAAAATAAAAATAAGTTTGGCTTATTTAACCAAAATGGTCCGATGCATTCATTAGCAAAAGGCAAAGAGAATAAAAGCACTAGAGAGCGTATAGGCCGATTTCTGCTTAGCACACGACTCACCACTGCGGGCCGGGGGACGAGGAAGAACGTGCGGCTGCAATTGGTCAATTCAAGGTCAAGTTGCATATATGCCCATCGTAGGGCTGCTCTACTTCATTAAGGGAAAATAGTCGATATCGATAAAATGGATTTTAAAATTGTGATAAATAATTAAAGTCAAAGAAATCATATTTAATCAAAATCAATCACTAATAAAATGAAAACTAGAGAATCCAAGAACAAAACTTTCGCCACTATCATATTCGACGAAATAGCAATCAGAAACGGTGTCGAATATCATCCCCAAGGCAGAAGGTACTATGGCCACGGTAGTTTTAGCGCCAGTTTACAAACGGATTGTCAAGACGAAGCTTAAGGTGTATAGTATCCTCGTTAACCTTGAGCATATGGGCGGAACTAAGCTCCATACCCCCGCACACACGTAACGAGTGGCGGCGGCGCGCTAAACTAAAACGACGACCAAAGATTATGCAGAGACGGACGAAGGTCGGTATTTTTGCCTACGACTGTAAAAGGTACCGAATGGTGGATCAATGGCTGATACTTTAGAAAGACGCAACTATTTGATGTTTATACTGGACATATTTCTTTAAACATGCAGGTATGTGATTGATTAAAGAAAGACAACTTTTCGGGTTAGAGGTATCTTTATTTCCCATAAAAAACAAATTTCACTTACATGAGAAATATTAACATATTTTTAAAAAAAGATTGTTTTTGTAACGCACAGTTTTGGTAAGGAAACACTAAAAATTAAAAATTACAACAAAACAGAAAAAGTCAATAACTGTAGGATAATCGCTAATAAATTAAACACTTTCTTTGCCTGGGCATTTTTATTTAAATACAAACTATCTTACAGTTCACACAATAAAATATATTAACAAAAAAGTATTTAGAAATGCCACCACTAATAAAGCGTCCACGCGCACAACAAATCGACTCCTCTGCAAGGAGCTAGTCTATAAACACACACTGTTACAATACGTTCGTAAGTATTTACACTAACACACACGTCGCGCGTAGTCGGTCGATAGCCGGAGCGGAGCAGCGAGCGACACAGCCCTCCCGTCTGAATGCTAATGCACGACTGCAGCCCGCGCCTGCGCAGAGCCCCTCTACCCTTGACGGCTTAAAAGGGGGGTATTTCTTTGCAAAATTTTGATTAATTTACAATATTTTATTGTAAAATCGTAGTGCCTATAACCTTTTATTTTTATGTGTAAAAATATTTCCAAATAACAAAGCTGTTTAGTAGGAGTATGAAATATAAGCCAAAAAATTGGGTTGTCGTAAATATTTTTTTACAGCAAAGGTTTTAACCCTACGAAAAAAGTGCTCTTGTAAAAATTATGTACATGAATCTATAGCAAAAATATTTTTTTTTCAAATCTTCAAACCAAGTTGTTAATGAGAAGATAGGTTCATAAAGTGACCGTTTTACGGCACTAAACCGGACCAAGGCCCTTCAGTATTTCAATTGAATAAAATTTTCATTCATTTTAATTTAAATTTTCGATAAAAACTTTCAGCTATTAAAGGAAACAGCACTAATTTTTACGATAAAAATACAAAGTGAAAGTAAGGGATAGATGCATTAGAATTGTCTAATGAAAGAACGAGACTTTTCCAAAAGACATCAACGCGGGACTCACACAGTGTGCTGGTTTACCCAACCACCATTTTAAATAGACCCCTACGGTGGATCATAACACTGCGGAACAAAAAAAATTAAAAAATCTGCGGCACTTAATTTGTTAATGGTTTTTGTAAACACTTGTATTAGACATACTCAGCATGTATTTACTTTTTTTAGATTGATTCTGGTTTTTGAGATAAACGAAAGACAAGAAATAAACGCAAAAATTACAACTACTCTCCTAAAATTAAATATATTTGTTTACACACTACTAATTTCTATGATTCTTCTTACGTATTTAATTACAGCAATTCTACTAATCAATTATTAGACCCTGAAATTATCAGTTCCTGTCTTATTTCAAGTTTATGAGTGCTTTTTGTCTGGAAGAATATGAGTTCTTTACGAAAACCTTGTGTAAATAACCCCAACACTTTTTGTTATATATGTGGAAAATTTTGTATACAAAAACAAAGAAAAAAGATCACTGAGTTTGTGATAAAAACCTACGAAGCATACTTTGGGATAAAACTTGCCCAAAAGAATAAATATTGGGTGCCTAATATCGTATGTAAGTCTTGTGTAGAATCTTTGAGATACTGGAGTCAAGGAGGACGTAAAGGGCTTAAATTTAGAGTGCCGATGATATGGACTGAGCCTACTAATCACGTCAATGATTGTTACTTTTGTGCAGTGAATGTAAAAGGCATCAACCGGTATAAAAAACGCACTTGGGTTTATCCTAATGTAGAATCGGCTAAACCCCCAGTACTGCACAGTGATGATTTGCCGATTCCAGTGTTCTCAGGTCCATCTACTTCAAACTGTGATGATATTGAAATGTTAGAGGGATCAGACAATCAGAAGAGTAACAGTGAAAGTGAGTTCGAAGGAAGTAGTTCTACTAAACTGGGATTTTCTCAAGAGGAGCTCAATGACTTGGTCAGGCATTTAAATTCATAATAGAAAAACGTACAGAAAAAGTTTTTTGTAATATTTTTTAATATTTAATGAACAGCACAATATATATCTTCGCTTTTTATATATTTTCTATTAAGGTTCTTTATTGAAATATTTATTCCATTAATGTTGGTATTTTTCTTTAGATTTTTCCTTTGAAATAGTTAATAGTCTTTATCTCAAAAACAAGAGCCAATTTTACAAATCTAATATTTTTCTAGTATTCAACACACAAGTCTAATACATAATTGATTTTAATCTACTATGCCGCAAAATGACTGTTCCCCAGTGTAATCTGATTAAATCACAATAATTTTTCGTACTGTTTATTTACTGATGAAAAGTTATGCGATCATTTTTGTAACTAGAAGTCTTGGAATGTTTCTCACACCACTTCACCGCGCATGAAGGTATTTTGATGCGTTATAATTGCAGATTTAGTTATATTATTTGCAATAATTTAGCGTGCACAGAGGTCTAACAATTGGTCACAACTAAAATGGCTACTTGAACCGCAGCCTATGCATAGGCGACAAAATACTAATAGTTTTCGAGCGTCGGGGCACTGTATGCGCAGTCAAGTGGTTATATAGTCTTTGGCAAAAGGGCTTTAAACCTTCGCCTTGGTACGCCATTTAGTTTTTTTTTTTTTTCTTAATGGCGTTCGCACTAAATCTTGATTTCTATCTGTGATTCTGAACTACAGGGTCACATAAAATTTGCTGGCAATACTCTACCCACGTGTCGTATTAGGTATCGATATAAAAGACTAAAGAACAAAAGCTCAGGTCGGTTTAAAACTTTAAATGACACAGTGTTATGTACAATAACGCAAACAAATGACTGTTATGACTAGAGATCGGATATTCAGATGCATATTCACCTAAAGTTGAAATGTTGGCTAATATGGAATGCGCGTTTTGACCGTGTTCTGTGTGTTGTTTTAACTTTTTACCGTGTTTTGTGTGTTGTTTTAACTAACACATACCCCCCTACACACATGTATTTGCATCTGGGGTTAAACATTAAATTTAAATAAATATGATCCAAGAAACCCGGCTTTAATAAAAAATACGAAGCCGCTGCCGTACTTTCATAGCTAAATAGTAACATTAGGTGAATATGCATCCGAATGTCCGATCACTCACCACTGGTTATGACATACCATTTCAAAAAACTTTGGTAATTCGTACAAAATATCTAAGTTCCATCGAATTACAGTTTCTTTTATTGTTTCGTTAGTTTTCGATAAGTATCGATATCCAACACGCGGCTAAAGAACTGTTAGCCAATTTAATTATAACCTGTATAACTTATTTTTTGTTTTTACAGACATATGCCCCAAGAAGATGCCGAGCCTTTACAAGCTGACTCCCCAGCTACAGTCCCCATGGAAATGGGTGCACCAGAACATCACACTCGAGACAGGTTATTGATTCACCTATTATTAGCTATCTTAAACTGAAACGGTTTACCAACAGTCGATTGGTCCATCAACCAATTGAGTGTTGGTAAACCGTTTCAGTTTCTAGCTATCTTGCTAAACTATTATTTTAAATAGATTGGTAAGTACAGCCAACCATATACCTAATTGTCAGCAAACATGTCGAACGTGCACTACCTGTACGATAATGCGGTTTATCTACCTTATTTGACCCGTTATCATACAATTCAGATTTAAACATTTAGAATTCCGTGATTCGAGAATTCAGCCCGCATTTATCATTTCATTTGATATGGTGTTCCATAAAATAAAAGATGTCTAGTGAGTGCTCGGGTATCTTACAAGTTTAAGAACCTCTGCTGTAGATCACCTTGGAATACCTACAGGAAAACCCGGTGCTTAAATACAAGTACGCACGCCTACAAATCAAGTTATACATTTTCCAGTATAAGCTGACTTCTCATTGTACGAAAAGCCTATACTTATAGCTTGATATGTAGCCGTGTATACCCTTAGATAATTAAGAATAAGGTGGAAGTTCCAGGGCAGTCACAAAATTCAAATTTTCTTCCGTTTTTTGCAATTGCAGCTCAGCGTCAGAGTGTACGTTTTATTAAAATACGATGATTAGAGGGCACTGTATTGATGATTTTGATAGTTAGAGTAAAAGGTGGTGATGTGGCCCCTGCATTTTTATTGACCCCCTCGATATTTATAGTTTAGAAAATAGCCATCTACTTTGTTTTTGGTGGAATGCGGAGATGGTGTGACATTAATGATTTTAATCCAGTTTTAATCTATTATTCTGTAAACGTGGAACGATCGCGAATCGTATTTTAATCAATATACACAACCTGGCACTGACCAGAAAAATGCAATATACGTAGGATTTTTCATTTTCATTTTGTGTGCTACCCTGTAAATTTTACCTAGAAAATAATAAAGATGTAAGTCAATATCATCATCTTCCTGCCCTTGCCCCTTGGGGCAACACGTTTTCACTTCCATTCTCCCCTATCAACCATCACGGTATCATTGACTCCCTTTTCTTTCGTACCATTCCTTATTTACCTACTAATACTCACATCTTCATGATGGATTGTTCATCACCAAGATGTGACTGTCAGTATAATTTATATCAACAGTCATGGTGGCGTTGCATGGACATCAGGTAGCGATTTTCGCGGGACGTCGATTAGCGGCTTAGTTGATGGCGGGCCGAAGAAGCGGGTTAGCGACTTGCTCGATGGTAAACGGGAATTGTCCGCCCTCACGCGGCTCATTGGTGACATGAGTGCTGACCTGGGCCCAGGACCAACTTTAAAGAATTATAAGTAAGTATCAGAATTATACCTACTCACCAGATCTTGCCAGTCTACAATGAATTTACGCACGATATTGATTATACAGGGTGACTTGTAGTTTGACGTATTCCTGCCACCGCGCTGGGGCGAGCACGGCCTACTGTGATAAGCTATTTTTTTTCTGGTTGGAAAATCATCAAAAGCCGTCCCGCGCTCTGGGTGGATTGGAAGGGCGTGTCAGACTTTTACTAACTAAAACCCACCCGTGTTTCTTCAATTGCCCATATGTCAGGGCCACGGTATCTTGTTCGAACAAATCTCGCGACCCTGGCAGGCATCGGTCCGAGGGGACCCCTTCAATTATGCTAACATCTCTTTAAGGCAGAATCTCTGTGATAGGCTTGAGTCACACGTTTTTATCTCAGTTTGGGAGTAAAAACCTTGTAGGTCAGTCACAAATTTTCGTCGCAAAACAGTGACGTATGTTGATAATATGATTCGTGGCCGTAAAACATATGGCTTTACCGAATTATAATCATCAAAACAACCCCCTAAAGTTCATAATTATTTATCATTCCTAGTCAATTATTATTTACCTATAGCCATAGAAATGTCTACTGTGTGGACTGCTATAGGCTGATGATGACTATGATGATATACATTTTCTAAAAACGTAAGAAAAATTGAATTTCTCGGCTACTTAGCGCATCACCCTTAAGTATTTCATAAAGCCTATAAAGCCTAGTCTGAGATTAATGGGATTCAAAAAAACTCAGTTAATAAGTATTTTTGAAAAATTCCCAGAATTCGTCGTAAAATATCACTTTATCTAAACTCAAATTGAATGGCCTTCATCATATATCATTAGGTACATTGTTCTTTTTCTAAAACATTTAACATTTAAATTAAAGTTTCTCGGGTTGCAGCTGAAAATTAGCGACAGGTGGTGCATCCTGTGTTGCCATCTGACATTATGCTGAGGCCCTTTTGGCATTATTATCATTGTTTTCTGTAAAACTAACATAGAAGCCGCTCCGCGAGTTGGGACCTGAGGGGTAATTGCGTAAGTTACTATCAGTAGGAATCGCTTTCATTTTGACTGTTCAGCAACATTCATTGCGTTATTTTCATACACTTTCTTATGAAGAATATTAGAAAAATATGTAAAAACTTGAACTTACTTTCCAATTACCCTAATGTATGGTATGCGCAAACACATACTCACATCTCACACACACACACACACACACACACACACCCTTGTTTGTACAGACACCCTTACGAGGACCTTGGTAGTTCTTGACCGTACCGAGGACCCTCCAAAAAACTGGTTTTAATACTTCGTTGGCCTTTTTGAATAAGATAGAAAGAGACAGATGACTAAATATATAGTGATAAGCTTATTGGCATAATGCTATCTCAACATTTTTCTGTATGAATTGCGGCTATCATACCGAGGACCTGAAATACACAGCCAAATGTGACCAGCGATGCACATACGAGGACTTTGTGTATGCCAACCGAGGACCCCTTAAGTCAGCCCTGCGACACCCTTCCGAGGACGTATTTTTACACAATATTTCTTATATCTTGTACTAACTGCGGACGCTGTGTTACACTTTATATCACTAAACTGAGGACAGTTTTCCGAGTAGAACTTGAACACAGCGAGGACATGAAAAAACTTCCTACCTAAATACCATTAGATAATTTATTAATGTAAGTAGAATGTTCCGAATTATTCCTTACACACATTTTCTAAAAATGAAGTACCAAGCGAGGACGAGTCGATTATCTTTACGTTTGTAGGCGCTTTTCAAAGTATTATGTTATACCAACATAACTGGCGAAACGTAGGTGTACTTTTAGTATACCTCTACCTCTAACCCTTCGGGGAAATAAGGCGTGATGTTATGTTACGATTCAATGTTTATTTACACAATATTTTCACGGAAAGTCTCTTTTCTCTAACATTATACATAAACAAACTGGCCAAGTGCGAGTCGGACTCGCGCACCGAGGGTTCCATACAAAGCTGCAGGAATTCACGGTTTATGCATAAGGTTTATGTTTATGAAATTAAATGTTTTTTTTTTTAATTTTTATATTTGAGTTTACTGAATGAAAGGTAAATTGTGGTTTACGATTTATGACGTATTAAAAAAAAAACTACTTACTAGATCTCGTTCAAACCAATTTTCGGTGGAAGATTATATGGTAATGTACATCATACGCTCCGTCTTCCAGTACGCGGTCGCCACTCCAGAACCTTCCGACCCCATCGGCCATCCGTTCTGCGAGCAATGTGCCCTGCCCACTGCCACTTAAGTTTGGCAATTCTTCGGGCTATATCGGTTACCTTGGTTTTGCTACGGATCTCTTCATTTCTGATTCGATCGCGTAGGGAAACTCCGAGCCTCCCACAAGATGGACCGATGACCTGGTGAAGGCCGCAGGAATACGTTGGGTGCGAGAAGCACAGAATAGGTCGAAGTGGCGGTGCTTGGGGGAGGCCTATGTCCAGCAGTGGACGTCTTTCGGCTGAAATGATGTTGATGATGATGATGATGTACATCATATATTTTTTTTTAGTTTTATCATTCCCTTATTTTAGAAGTTATGGGGGGGGGGGGACACACATTTTACCACTTTGGAAGTGTTTCTCGCGCAAACTATTCAGTTTAGAAAAAAATGATATTAGAAACCTCAATATCATTTTTGAAGACCTATCCACAGATACCCCACACGTATGAGTTTGATGAAAAATTTTTTTTTGAGTTTCAGATCTATGTATGGGGAACCCCAAATATTAGAGATGCGCCGAATGTAGGTTCAACCGAATACGAATGTTCGGCCGAATACTCGGTCCAAAATGTACCGAACCGAATATTCGGCCGAATCATTCGGTTCACGTCTGCTATAATTTTACGATAGGTTTATTAAAAGACATAATAGTAATCCTGAGAATCAGATTTTAATTTCCTAACATTGTCATTCGTCAAAAAAACTTAATTTGATTAAAACTTCAATTACCTACTAATTTTGATTCTTAAAGTTTCCTCAATTTTTTTTTTTTCGTTTGTGAACTAGTATTTGTTACGGAAGATATATGTTCATTGTTGATTTCATAGAAATTTAATTTAGTTTAATTTATCATTTGTAAAAAAAAGCAGAAGTTTTTTTATTACAATTTTATTTAAATTTATTGTTAAAGTTAATATTTTTTATTTTGTCAATAAATAATTGGTAGAAAAAGTAGTGTCTCTTTAATTTAAAAAAAACTATTATATTATTTAGTAATTAGTTACCCTTACTGTTTAATAAAATGTTCTTTTTTTATTATATTAACAATCATTTTAATATTCGGTAATTATTCGGCAAATCAACCGAATATTCGGCCGAATACGAACATGAAAAGATATGCCGAATGTACCGAATACGAATATTCGGCCGAACATTTGGCGCATCTCTACCAAATATTATTGTTTTTTTTCTATTTTTGTGTGAAAATCTTAATGCGGTTTACAGAATACATCTACTTACCAAGTTTCAACAGCATACTGCTATTATTGCTCTGACTGAAAGTCTTTTTAGAACTAAATAAAACAAACAACTACAGTGACTCGCAAGTCGCGAGTGAGCGAATGACAATATTACAATCGATTCAAGTTAGAAAGGGATACCAAATTAGATGTGTATCATTCATACTCTCACAGTTTTTTTTCATTGTCGGTATCCATGCACGTAAATTTGATCACGAAGGAGCTTACATATCAAATACTATTAGGTCGTTTTATGCATATAATATTTGCAAAATAGTTCCATGAAATAAGAAGAGTAGTTGAAAATGTTTTGGAACCCGGTATCTCCAGTTTCTACCAGTTTGTAGGGACAAACTGGCAAGATACTACGCGATGCATCCGCCTACCGCCTGATCTTATAGGCGCATATAAGTCCGAGTTACCGGAGTTATTACTCTTGAGTGCAATTACTCTTGTTTCATGCTTTCATAGGAGTCCAGATCCTATGTTTGCCAGGAAATATGATCCCATATACCGATATAAGTACAAATTATAGGATTATGCGTACTTGAGTAAAAACAGCATCTATTTATGCTGTTAAAAGCGCAGTAGCAACCACCAAAACCATCATCGGAGCTTTATAAGTCCGCGTAGCATTATAAAATACTTAATGTTATGTTAAGTTTTTAGCCCAAATTATGTCGATCTAATTATTTTCTCTGTAATTCGTTTTGTTTGAGTCGAATAGTTTGTTTAATTTTAAAATAAAACTTTCTTTATTTCGTTGTACTTGTTTACTTCAACTTGTTGTTTGTGTCCCATGACCGTAAATATTGTATGGTTGAAATGATAATGTTGTGTAATCTAGAAGGCCTAGGTAGTTAGCACAAACAGCAGAAGAAGCCTCCTTATTCCTCTTGCGCCAAGTAGCTACTAACGATTTGCTTAAGGGTTCAGTATACCTTCGATGTTTTCCTCCATAATTTTATTTAAATGATAGCACATAACTCGTCTTCTACACACGAGGAAAACTGTCTAAACGAGGACTAGAATACACATTGTTCGGAAAATCTAGCAAACCGAGGTCTCAAATACACATTGTTTGGAAAAGCTACCTAACCGAGGTCCTTTGTGTTAAAGTTAACACAAAAGTCCTCGAATAATACAACCAACGTGAAATGAGTGTAAAGAGGCTGTGTATGAGGTGACACAGGCGCCACCTGGTGGATACACAATGCGTGTGTAAGATTATGAAAATTTTTGATCAAACCGAGGTTCAGACAACTTTTTCCTATTAAGTATACAGAAAGGCTCAAAATGGCTTGCAGAATACGAATCTTTGGTCAAATCAAACCGAGGACCCTCGAAAAGGTCCTCGCTTTGAAAAGGTCCTCGGTCGTGCCTTGTGTATTCATACGCACGTCCTCGGATGGTACTTAAAACAAACACACAAACACACACACACATACACACACATCCTTTCAAACTCAGTCTCACAGACAATTACTCAGGGAAAATAAAAATATTGTTACGTTTTAATTTTAAGTTCTATTTTATTTTAATTTTACGTTTTAAGTTCTTTTATTTTTTGCTTTTCTATTTTGGTTTTGCCCCTACTATGTGGAGGTGGGCGTTAATGACTGCGACACAGTTTATACTAATGCAGTTGTTATCGAACACAGTGTTTTTGTAAATTGAGTTTTTGTTACAATAAATTTTAATTTAATTTACGTTGATGAGCAGACAATTTTATCGAACTTATGACGCAAAGTATTAGAAATAATCTTCAAAATGATTCAAACTCGGATTGAAAATGCGTTACGGAATTAAGGTGCTGGTCATTGCGACTGGGTGCCGGACGTGCGATGGAATGCTGAGAGGTTAAGAAGTAGAATGGGCAATACTTAATTCTACACATTTTTTTTTTAAATAAGTATTTCTACCGTTTGCAAGTATGACCTTTGCCAGCATTATCGACTGTTTCATCGGCACCTCTAAATATATTTTTAACTTTCAGTATCGATATAAATATTGCAGCATGCGTAGCATGACCACCGTAGAAATGGGTTTTGTCTATTCTTGGTAGAATAGAGATAGAATTGTCATGCTACGCCCGCATAAAACGGTACAAATCTTTCTACAATCTTTAATTCTGTCTTTAATCTTTTACAATCTGTAATGTTGTCTATTCTTCCGTCGACAAAACCCATTTCTACGGTGGTCATGCTACGCATGCTGATAAAACAAAGATATCGTCCGCGTAATTTGTACGCTACTTCCTCTCTCATTTTTGTTGAGATGGGTGGTGTCCTAGTTCATCTAGATACGGAGATGATTTTCGAAATTGCTTAAGTACTCAATAAACTTTTCCCATTATACGTTTCAACCGTTTGACGTTTTAGAAAATTTAGTGACATCGAAAGGTTTGTTAAAGTACTCGGTATCTATGCAATGTATTTCAATGAAGGACATTCAATTTGAGAGTTCAGAGAAAAGTTATTTATAGTACTGAATTCGTAGATATAATATTTTTTAAATACATAGACAAAAAAGGGTTTTCTTGTTTCCTATGAATAATCGCCTCAGCTTTTCGGGAGCTCAGTTTTTCCAAATGGATCACGGTATCACGTTCTAGAAAGAATACGTCAAATTACAAGTCAACCTGTAAATAGGTAGGTTATGCTTCATTCTCATTCTAAACTACCACCCTTTATTATAATACCTAAATGATTATATGTATAGGTATATTAATTGCATTTTTCTTTATACATTAACAGACCAGTTTCGGAAGAGGAACAAAAGAATACACTCTTCCTTCTTACGTATTCTCCGCAAAAACATTTAATTTTAACCAATCTAGAAGAAGATCCTCGTGAACTTTATTTAGCGCGCCGCCAATCGTTGACAATGAACATGCCTCGTGAATATCAGCATAAATCCATCGACCATATTCTTCGTTTACAACATGGGAAAGGAGTTTACCGCAGGATCTCTACTGACTACGTAAGGACCATCGATACGATCGAACAAAAGGAAGTAACTTCTTTAAGAAGTTTGGAATATGCGAAGCACCGACCTTCAATGTCTGTGAAGGAATACCAAAGACGAAATCGTGAATATAATCAAAACCTAGCAAGATTATCGAAGCTTTCCAGAGGTGAAATTAAAAAAAAGAAGGAAAAAGGTAAGTAGACATATTATAAGGATTTTAGAAGAACGGTAGGTTGACCTTTATAGGTGTGAGGTGAGCATAACAGGCTAACACCTCTAGCCAAATTTTCTTATCTGTGCATCTGTCAATGTCAAAATATTGACATGGTGGCTGCATTTGTAGCAGCAGCAACCACAGAGCATGTAAACAGTATTCTAGAGAACACGGGAGTGCAGACCCTACTGGTAGGCATCAGCGAAGAGGTAGGCAGGTAGGAAGGCGAGTGAATTCAATCTTGCCATTCATGTGACTTTGAATGTTAACATTTTTGTTCAAAAGTCGAAAACTAAGAAGCCTAAAAAAGAATATGTGACAATTTGCAAATAGCGCTCTTTCGAGTGATACCCCACATGTCCTAGTAGCCGCACTTCGAATTTTTAAGAGACCCGTTCAGACCGTGTTGCGAAAAAAAAGGTTTTTATTTCTTTCTTATTTGCAAAATAGTTAGGCAAACGTCATCTAAAACTATTCCAAATTTGAAGTTTGAATTAGTAGTTCTTGAGATATCCAGTTGTAACAGACAGATGGACTGACAAACTGAGTCGCCGAATAAAGGTTCCTTTTTACTATTTTGGTACAGAACCCTAAAGAGGCGAAAACTATGTAAAGAGGAACGAATTTTTTTTTTATCTTGGCAATGGTAGTATTTCTATTCATACATGGCATATTTCTGGCAAGGATATTTACATTGCCCGATGACCTTGAACATTTGACAACAATAATTTATGAAATTGTTTCCAATTACAGTGTCTTGTAACCTGTGACCCGAAATTTGAGGAATTTTAATTAATAAAATGTTGTACAACCAAAATTGTGATTTCTATTTATCGTTAATTTAAGCGGGAAAAGATCCAGTTCATCCTTCCTTCGTTCCTATCCTATACAGGAAAAGTTTTTAACCAGTTCGCAAATTTTATTTTTTATTTTGATATGTCTGGGAACAAAAAAAAATGTTTTCGATAACGATGATGAAGATGTTTATTTTGAAACTGGTTGTATAGTAACACACCGGCTCGCGGCTCAGCGGAAAGAACGTACGTAAGTATACCTAACAGCATCAGCGGTGTGCTCGCTCGATCCGCCGGCAGATAAGTAGGTGTTATTCACACGGGTACTATAACCCGCGCAGATAGAAAATAGATCTGAAAATGGCGTCCGCTCGCATGCGTTCTCGCTCACTCTCTATCGCTGTCTATACTCACACAGTGAAATACGCGCTACAAAAAAATAGTCAGTCAGGATTCGCTTTCCACGCTACTTGACGCACTCCGAGTTATTGTTAAATTCGTTCCGTTATTTTCGTTGATATTCATTGTTGTTTTTGTTGAGTTGATTGTTATTTGTTTGCGTTACGTTTGAAAAACAGAAAAACTAATACCAAATTTGCCTAAAAACTCCATTCTCGTCATGGATAATGCATCCTGCCACAGTATGCAGTATCCTACCACAAATCCAGTGTCATATGTACCCTTGCTCCTTATTTATTTTATTAATATTTTTTGACATTATTTCTACTATAATAATAGTTTAATAATTAATAATATTAAAAAAGAATAATTTATAACAAAAAAGTCAATAAAAAATAAAATTCGATGTTTGAGAACTTGTTTTGCCAACCGTACCATGCGTACTTGCCGCCATTTTCAGATCTATTCTCTATCTGCGCGGGTTATACTTACTTTTATCATGTTCGAAATAAAAAAATAAGTTTAGGCCGTGACCTAATGTTATTGAAGAGTAATACCAATTTTTAACCGACGAAAAAAAAACGGAGGAGGTTATCAATTCGACGCGTATATTTTTTTTTTGTTTGTTTTTTTTTTTTTTATGTATGACCACGCATAACTTTTTACATAGTAGTCCGATTGTGATAATTCTTTTTTTATTGGAAAGGGTATACTCCGAGGGTGGTCCCATATAAATTTGGAAAACAAAATCAAACCCTAAGGGTCAGAAAACAGGGGATGATTGATTGTTCACTCACTGATTGTAATGTATAACCACGCATAACTTTATACAGAGTAGTCCGATTTTGATAATTCTTTTTTCATTGGATAGGGTATACCTTGCCAAGTATTTTAAGTACATTAAAGTCACAAAAAATAATAAAATAAAAACTTTTTACCAAAAAATTTAACCGCCGAAAAAACTGAAAAGCAAAAAATAATAAACCTTAAAATTATGAGTCGGCGCTGGAAAATCAATGAACAAAGATCACTCAAAGCGCTGACTCATAATTTTAAGGTTTATTATTTTTTGCTTTTCAGTTTTCTCGGCGGTTAAATTTTTTGGTAAAAAGTTTTTTTCCTTCATACTTTCATGGGCTTAGGACCATAAGATGCAGACATTTAAATTACTATGATCAATGCATCGGTTTCTTCTACATTCAGGGGTATTTAAAAAAATGGAATCAACTAAGTAATTACAATGTTCAATCAAAAATAACCTATTCGTTAAAATTAATTGCTTACCCCTGCATTTCACTAATCACTATTTGAGAAAATGTGATCCTTCTCTTTCTAGACTGTATTTAGCAGCTTCCATACCGCGTGCTGGCTCACACCGAAGCGACGTGCCGTATCATAGGTCCTGGAAATTGGATCTCGCTCAATGAAACCAAAAATAGTTTCTTCGACATCGAAAGCCTGTCGAGGTCTGCCAGACCCTTGTGCATGATTCGGGGTCCTGCACTGCCCATGATCAAGCAGCCTTTGAGTGGCTGCTAAAATGGTCCTTCTATTAGGGACAACGGGGTTATGGCTCCCATGGGCTCGCATACATCCTGCTAGCAGCATGAAACTCGCGATTAGTATAGTCTGACATCGTGACGTGCGACACGTGCGTTGCGGGGCTTGCGTGGGAAAGCGATTGGACACGACGTCACGACGGCGCGTGCGATGAGCGGACTGTCGTGACCGGCCACAGCATCGCTGCCCTGCCAGCCGCCCGGGACGGGATTTCACCCCCATTGCAATACCGCCCCGTCTGTCATTCGCCGCGCGATACGTTGGATATTATTACGAACAGATTGCGTCCATATTTT
This sequence comes from Aporophyla nigra, assembly GCA_947507805.1. Classification (NCBI taxonomy): domain Eukaryota; kingdom Metazoa; phylum Arthropoda; class Insecta; order Lepidoptera; family Noctuidae; genus Aporophyla; species Aporophyla nigra. The sequence goes on from OX382305.1 coordinate 10,030,947, forward strand.
GCTGATTGGTGCTCTGTTACTGATACTGAACAATAAAAAAAAATTGCGCACTGGTTATTTTTTTTCTTATGCTTTAAAAATACAAATTTGAAATATAAAAAAATGCAAACTCAAATAAATAAAAATGCAAATTTTAAATAAAAACAGTTTTAATAACACTGAAATAGCACATATAATTTCCCATCACAATTTAATACTACTAGATACAATAGTTACATCATCACAATGCCAACTTATGTACATCATTACGTTTGTTCGGTGAGCTAATGCTTGTGCATAATGTACAAAGGATTAGAGTACACGATATCGATACAAAAATTATTTGGTTAGAAATGCTCTTCTTTGAGCGAACTGTCATGTCCCTTATATCTAACGCCCTCGAACCAAACAATTGACACTAGGAATCGATATTATTCGAATTCAGTGATCCACGAACCGACTAGCACCCTGCTTCATTACTTAAGACTGTACTCTTCTACTGGCCGTGTCCGATAGCATTTCCACCGTTGGGCTGTCCGGGCGGCGGTCGTGGCTCGTTGTTATTGTTGTTGTTTCCCTCGCCATTGCTTTCGTTGTTATTGCGATTTTCTAGTTGCTGTTGCCACATTGAAGCGTAGAAGCCGCCTTGTGCGAGAAGCGCTTCATGACTGAAAATAACATAAAACCCACAATTACTCAAAACACGAGTTATACAAACATACATAACATAATGCCTGTATTCCCAAAAGGGTACGGCAGACACCCCAGAGTTATACGGAAAATCCCCAAAAACGCTGTATATTCACATTCATAAATCCAATTCTACTGACCTTCCTCTTTCGATGATTTCTCCTTCTTTCAATACCAGAATTTCATCTGCGTGTATGATAGTAGAGAGCCTGTGAGCGATTATAATTGTTGTCCTATTCGCACATACTCGCGCCAGAGCCGCCTGAAACAAATTAGATGATTAATACTGTCTTTTAATTGGTTTTTTATTTTAATTATGTTTCTTCAATTATTGACTAAACGAATGAACTGTAAGGGTGAAAAATTAAACCACCGAAAAAACTGAAAAGCAAAAAATAATAAACCTTAAAATTATGAGTCGGCGCTTTGAGTGACCTTTGTTCATTGATTTTTCAGCGCCGACTCAAAATTTTAAGGTTTATTATTTTTTGCTTTTCAGTGTTTTCGGCGGTTTAATTTTTTGTTAAAAATTAAACCGCCGAAAACATTGTGTGTTTTTATTTTATGATTTTTTGTAGCTTTTGTGTAAAATCGGACTACTCTGTATAAAGTTATGCGTGGTACACAATCAATCATCCCCTGTTTTCCGACCCTTAGGGTTCGATTTTGTGTTCCAAATTTATATGGGACCACCCTCGGAGTATACCCTTTCCAATAAAAAAAAGAATTATCAAAATCGGACTACAATGTAAAAAGTCATGCGTGGTCATACATAAAAAAAAAACAAACAAAAAATATACGCGTCGAATTGATAACCTCCTCCGTTTTTTTTCGTCGGTTAATAAAATGATGAACACAACAACCAACCTCTTTTTTAACCGATCAAAAAAAAAGAAGGATCTCAAGGGGACGATAACCACGCATTACTGAGTAGTCCGATTTTGAAAAGTCTTATTTAAAATTGAACAATAAAATCCACCGCAAATTTTTGTTGGATAACCTATTTATTGAGGAAGGTTATAGGCTATACACCATCACGCTACGATCAAAAGGAGCGGAGCAGTAACGAAAAATGGACGAAAACTGGCAGGCATTTCGATGCGATGGCAAGGGCAAGGGCCAGGGGTGCAAAAATTTGACGCGGACGAAGTCGCGGGCAGAAGCTAGTATTAAAATAAAAGGTATTAACAACAAGCGCCTTTTTAATAAAAATAATAGTTTAAAAAAAACTAAAAAACACGCTAAAAAGTACAAAATAATAGAAAAAAAGCGTGGGGTGCCTGATATCAATAAAAAAATACCTTAAAAAGCACCCCACGCTTTATTTCTATTATTTTGTACTTTTTAGTTTGGTTTTCAATGGAAGCGTGTTTTTAGTTTTTTAAACTATAATTTATTTTTTATTTTTTAGGGTGTTTCGAATTTTGAGACGTATGTCAGCGTAGTTTGTGACAGTTTTTTGCTGTCCTGGTAACCCTGGCAAGGATAATGGCACAAATTTATGAAATTATTGCATTGTCATCGATCCTTGACAGGTCTGCAAAGATTGAATGAAATGTGGTCGTTTAAAGTGGGTCAAAATCGCGCTATAAGGAGTCGGTTACAAACAAACATACAAACATACAGGTGAAGCTAATATAAAGCGTGTAAAAATATGAACTAGAGACACTAACATCTAGGTTATAATGTGCAGATATTTTTACCTGTATATTTCTTTCTGTGTTGGTGTCAAGTGCTGACGTAGCTTCGTCAAGCAGAACGATGGCCGGGTCTTTGAGAATAGTCCTCGCGATTGCTATCCTTTGCTTTTCACCTCCGCTGAGACGTAGACCTCTTTCTCCGACCTGCAAATGAACAACGTATGGGTCATTAGCGTCGTCAATAGGTGATCCTATGTTACTTGTATAGTAACTTATATTCTGTTCAAATAAACAACTATTGTATGAACATAGCCTCTCATTCACTATAGTGTCATTGACAAGGCGCCGATGCAGATTAGCCTACTAAAAAGTGTCAAATCTCGAGTCTTCTCGCACATCTTACGAGTGAGGCCAATACGGCCATACTTTGCACCGCTATGATTTCAACGCTATTAGTTTCACACGGGCAATGCGGTCAATCGTCAAATCCGACTCGGCTGGGCAGCGTTCGGGAAGCTACGCAGTATCTTCTCGTCCCACTTACCGCACTGTCTCAAGACAAGAATCTTTGACCAGTGTGTGTTGCCAGTGATGACATATGGCACTGAGACGAGGTCGCTCACAACGGGCCTCATAAGAAGGCTAAAAGTCACCCAAAGAGCAATGGAGAGGGCTATGATTGGACTTTCCCTACGTGATTGAATAAAAAATGATGAGATCCGTAGGAAAACTAAGGTAACCGACGTAGCCCGAAGAATTGCCAAACTTAAGTGGCAGTGGGCAGGGCACATTGTTCGCAGAACAGATGGCCGATGGGGCCGGAAGGTTCTGGAGTGGCGACCGCGTACTGGAAGACGGAGCGTTGGAAGGCCTCCAACAAGATGGACCGATGACCTGGTGAAGACCGCAGGAATACGTTGGATGCGAGAAGCACAGAACAGGTCGAAGTGGCGGTGCTTGGGGGAGGCCTATGTCCAGCAGTGGACGTCTTTCGGCTGAAATGATGATGATGGGCAATGCGGTGTCGCAACGCAACGTCGCTTACTATGACGTCGCAGCGTCTCGGTGTTGGGTGTCAGTCTTTTATACAATATCTTCCTTTTGATACCACATCCGGGTATTATTGAGACCATGTCAAGGAATCAATCAACAACAACATATGAATATTTTTTGTTTTAATTTTTCATACAAAATAATTCGAGGTCAACATTATTTTTGGCAAACATGAATTCGTCGTTCGTCTCCATGAATGGCCTGGCTATACAATGTTTTATAATCATATTTTTTTGAAACAGCCTGTTTTGCTAAGTAAAAGCTTCGCAGATGATAACAATTTTATTTTATATGGCGCAACGGTAATTAGCAATTCTTACCTGTGTATCATAAGCATCTGGGAATGTGAGGATCCTATCGTGAATATCAGCATTCTTAGCCGCTGATATCACGTCAGCTGCCGGCGCTGTCAATCTGCCATACTGAATATTATACCTGAAAATAAAACAATAAACAGGTAATCTAAGTTGTACTTTTTGATGTCAGTTTTTATTCAAATAGAAGAGATAGAAGAGTTACAGGAGAAGACGAGAGAGAATAGAAGAACTTAGAGGTTCAGTGTGCGTTGTGGGCCAGGGTGAACGGTGAATGCAACACCAACCGGGTAAAGCAGGAGTCAAAATTTTAAAAAGACTAGGCAACCACATTTGCCTAGTCTTTTTAAAATTTTGATTCCTAAATCCATTATAAATTAGCCTTAGTTTGTTATGTCATATATTTTACTAATGAAATAAGACATACTGCTTGCATTGGAAGTCAACAAACTGTTCGAACATTCGAAGAGCGCACCAATATGATTTCAACTTATTTCAACTAGCACAAATTTGATTTTTGTTTTGTATAACATGCTGTGCTACGCCTCGCCAGGCGTTATGAAATATGAGGTGGACTTTCAGGGGTGAATGAACTAAATAATAGCTAGTTTACCGTCAAAACGTCGCGTTCAACTTTAGCATCAACGCAGGTCGACGGAGTGGCGATGAAGATAAAAATTATATACCAGCTCAAAGTCGAACTTAAATACGACGACAACGACATACGACTGAAATTAAAATAACATAATAAAAACCGACAAAGCGGCATGAAGCATCGTCCAGCGGCCGAATTTAAACTGTATGCTATAGTAAATAAAATCGACTTTCAGCTGTCGTTTCACCACGCAGTCAGACCATGTTCTTGTCGACTTACCTGACAGTATTATTGAATAGCACGGTATCCTGCGGCACAACGCCTATGTTTGATCGCAGCGAGGCCTGCGTGACCGTCCGCACGTCCTGCCCGTCGACCAGCACCGCGCCTTCGTTCACGTCATAGAACCGGAATAGCAGCCGCATGATTGTTGACTTGCCCGCGCCACTAGGACCCACCTATTTACAACATTGTTAAGTTATAATAACACGATACTAAAAAAACAAACATTTTGAACATAAATTCAAAGTCGCTCAGCGAGATATGGAACGAGCTAAGATTGGAGTATCTCTGAGGGATAAAATCCGAAATGAGGTGATCCGTCAGAGAACCAAAATTGTCGACATAGCTCATAGGATTAGCAAGCTGAAGTGGCAATGGGCCGGCCAAATTAGCTGTAGAACCGATGACCGTTATGGTAGCCGTGTTCTTGAGTGGAGACCGCGAATCGGCAAACGTAAGTAGGACGCCCTCAGGCTAGGTGGAGCGACGATCTAGTTCGCAGGGTGGCTGGTAGCAGCTGGATAAGAGTTGCCGAGAATCGAGCTGAATGGCGTGCAATTGGAGACGCCAATGCCCAACAGTGGACTGCTATAGGCTGATGATGAATAACACGAAAAGCAACTAAAGGCCCATTTACACAGGTTTTCACAGGTTATCAATTCGACGCGTATATTTTTTTTTTTTGGTTTTTTTTTTATGTAAGACCACTCATAACTTTTTACATAGTAGTCCGATTGTGATAATTCTTATTGTAATTAGATAATTTTTTATTGGAAAGGGTATACTCCGAAGGTGGTCCCATATAAATTTGGAAAACAAAATCGAACCCTAAGTGTCGGAAAACAGGGGATGATTAATTGTTCACTCACTGATTGTAATGTATAACCACGCATAACTTTGTACAGAGTGGTCCGATTTTGATAATTATTTTTTCATTGGATAGGGTATACCTTGCCAAGTATTATTAGTACATTAAAGCCACAAATAAATAAAAAATAAAACTTTTTAACAAAAAATTAAGCCGCCGAAAAAACTGAAAAGCAAAAAATAATAAACCTTAAAATTCTGAGTCGGCGCTGAAAAATCAATGAACAAAGATCACTCAAAGTGGGCACTCATAATTTTAAGGTTTATTATTTTTTGCTTTTCAGTTTTTTCGGCGGTTTAATTTTTTTCACCACAAGAATAGCTCAGCATTAAAAATCGCTACACTAACAAACATTTTAACTTACCAAGGCGACAGTACTGCCAGGCGGCACCTTAAAGCTGATGTTATTCAACACAAGCCGCTCAGGTCCGTATCCGAACGATACGTGCTTGAACTCGACCGCGCCGCGCCGTACCAACAAGTCCGGAGCTCCGATAGCGTCGCGCACGTCGGAATCTACTCGCATCAGGTCGAACATGTTCTCCATGTCCACGAAGTTCTTTTGGATGGCTCTGCGAAGAATTTGTGGGTCATTTTTTGTGAATAGGTAAAAATACATGTTGCAATAGGAAAGACTGTCAAGTTAGTTTTCTGTTTGGTCTGCAGATACCACTATACACCGTGACATTTTAGTCGTCTTACAAAGATGGTCCACTCAATGTATCTGACATAATATACCTCTAAGCGTGATAAAAAAATTGTTACCATTAATAAAATAAAGATAATAGGTTTAAGAAAATAAATAATGCATTAAAATTATGAAACATCCTGTTAATAATATTTACTTTTCAAATGTTAGAGAACATAACTACCCAGCGCACGAGTCGACAAGATCATTCCATTTTCCTTGAGACAAAATATCAATTACAAACTACGTCATGCGTCATAATGAATAATATTATTATTTTTTAGTTATTCAAATGCTCATTTTTTTTTTTATGGATGTGTAGTAGTTAGTCATTGGATACATGAAGTAGGCTGCCGTTGTAAGACGACTAAAATGTCACAGTATAACAGAAATCTGCGATCCTTTCTCCTACCAGAGTCACGGATTAGTTCGAAAGAGTTACCGTGGTCCAGGCACAAGCAACTGAAAGAACACGGGTAGGTTTTAGTCAGTTAAAAGTCTGACACGCCCTCCCACTCAGTCCAGAGCAAGACAAGTTTTTGACGGTTTCCCACCTAAAAAAAAAAGGTGTAACAGAATAAAATGCAACTCCTGGAACTAGTTTGTTCATAATTGACTACTGAATCGGTTTCAGTAACTTTCAACATGGGTATTAAAAAAATATATATATGCATTTTTACACACGCCGATTGAACCAAAGAAAATTCAATCTGATTTCAAAGCCATAAGACTTAATTTTAAATGCATAAAATATTGCAAGTCTCAACACGATTATTACGATATTAACAGGAATCTTAAAATCTTCATTCGTTCTAAAAAGTTTTGGTCTTTTTATTAAGTTTATAACTCAATAAACTTAATAAATAGTCCAAAACTTTATTTTAGAACGAATGAAGATTTAATATATTTTTGTGTCTAGTCTATTCTTAGGACTCCTAAAGCTTCCCTTCCGGGAATCCTGTGATAGCGGTTCCACCACATAAACATTACGGCGCAATATTACGGCGGTTGTAAAAGATGGTGGCGTTAAATGTCAATAATATCGCCATGAGGCTAAGTTATAAAGATTAACCTAATCTCCATTATTGTGCGACTATTATGACCTCGCTTTTATATCGATCGTATCACTCACGGAGGGCAGCGATTATTTATCTTATTTCTATACATCATGCATTATTCTGATAAACAAGGAACATTATTATTGATGCAGTGCGTGATAAATAAAGGTGAATAAACTTGTATAGCTTGCGTACAGACACACCCTATTTCATCGTAATCGTTAGATTATGAAAGTGAGGCAGAGACGTGCTGTCTTGTATGGGTCAGAATGTTGGGCCACAAAAGGGATAAATGAAAGGCAATTGCATGCAGCTGAGATGAGAATGCTTAGAGAGATGTGTGGTGTGTGGTGTTACACGAATGGATAGAATAATAAATCATAAGAGGACGTCTCAAAGTGGCACCGGTAACTGAAAAGTTGTGTGGAAATCGATTGACATGGTATGTGAGACGGAGGAATGAGGAAAGTTTTGAATATGAATTTAGATGGCTATAAGAGTAGAGGAAGACAAAAGAAACGATGTATGGACTGTGTAAATGATGATATGGTTTGAAAAGGGCTGACTACCGAGATATCGACTAATAGAGAAGTTTGGAGGAAGAAGTCATATTGCGACGACCTCAAATAAATCGGAACAAGGGCAGAAGAATGATCATGGTTTTGTTAGTACATACTATGTCCATAACACTATAAAATATTTATCAATACTTTAGGAGAAAATCACTTCTGAATCTTGCGTAAGTGTAAGGTATTTATGCTGATAACTGAACACTATAACGCCTCTACATATTTGTCTAATCGCCTTTGAGATTGGTCGCCGAGATCAAAACGTGAGGTCAAAGTCAACGCATTTATTTCAAATAGGCACAAAAAAGGCACTTTTGATTGTAAATTATGACTTGTTTGTATGAAATTGGACTGATTTTTGACTTTTTCAATCTAAATGCTGTGTTAATTATTATTTTTTTGTTATTGAACTACTGACATTTTATTTTTTATTATGTTATGATGTGAATGCACTGATGTAGTTACTATTATTGATTTTTCTATTTAATTTATGATGATTTTCAACACTATGTATTTTGTTAAGAAATAAATAACTTATGAACTTAACTTATGAACGTCAATATTTAAATTAAAATAGAATTGATTCTAGTCGCCTCTTTCAAAACGTGGATTCGTATGGAGAAGAATGGTCAGGAAACTTCACCGTTACTCTTATAAAATGTTTCCAATATTATACAATGTTTATATAATTATATGTGAAGCCAATGTACCTAGGAAGGCGTCCCACAAGGTGTACAGATGACCTTGTGAAGGCCACTGGAATCCGCTGGATGCGGGAAGCACAAAACCGGTCGAAGTGGCGGAGCTTAGGGGAGGCTTATGTCCAGCAGTGGACGTGGACGTTTCGGCTGAAATGATGATGATGATGACAATGTACCTAGAATAAAGGTATCATACCCAGAAGGAAATCCTGGAATAAAATTAGTAGGATACTACATACCTGTAGTAGGTTCCGAACCAGTTGAGCGGCACGTACAGCTGCACGATGTAGGACGCGAACAGCACGTAGTCACCGACCGTCAGCTCGTTCGTCCTCACCACCATCGACACGCAGAGTAATGAACCGGCCAGTAGACCTGATCAGAACAATATTAAACGTAGTCATTTCGTTCACGTAAAAGAAATATAGTATCGAAATCTCTTTTTATAGAGGGAATCTGTACTTTGATTTGATTATTTGAATAGATACTTATACACCAAAATGCCGTTAGTACTACTACTACTAACTTATTATATATATATAACTTATATTACCTATCAATTATTTATTATTCAAATAATTTGACAAAGTGGGGGATTACGGACTTATCCAACACTCAGTGCGAGTGTGGTACTTCTGATCAGACCATGCCCCATTTGCTGGAGTGTCCCAAGTGTCCGTTCACCTGCACCTCGGATGATCTAAATAATGCCGCTGATGCCGCAATAAAAGTGGCCACCTACTGGGTTCCAGCAGGAGCTTTTTACACGCTTTATATTAGCTTCACTTGTATGTTTGTATGTTTGTATATTTGTATGTTTGTATATTTGTATGTTTGTATGTTTGTTGGTAACCGACTCCTTATAGCGTGATTTTGACCCACTTTAAACGACCAGAATTCATTCAAACTTTGCACACCTGTCAAGCACCGATGACAATGCAATAATTTCATAAATTTGTGCCATTATCCTTGCCAGGGTTACCAGGATAGCAAAAAAACTTTCTTCGAAAACTACGCTGCCAACCGTCACAAACTAATTTGTGAAATACCCTAAAAAATAGAAAATAAATAATAGTTTAAAAAAACTAAAAAAAACACGCTTCCATTGAAAACCAAACTAAAAAGTACAAAATAATGGAAAAAAAGCGTGGGGTGCCTGATATCAATAAAAAAATACCTTAAAAAGCACCCCACGCTTTTTTTCCATTATTTTGTACTTTTTAGTTTGGTTTTCAATGGAAGCGTGTTTTTTTTAGTTTTTTTAAACTAAGTATTATTTATTTTCTATTTAGGGTTCAGAATCATGTTGTGAATCCACGGTAATCAGACACGCATCGATGTCCCTACCACACTGAATAGTTGAAACTTTCTAAATAGAGATGAATGTTCTACTAATTCCTTTTACTGCCTAAGGGATGTCAAAGAGGCATCAGGAACTCACTATAAATAAACTGAAGATGTTAAATAAGGTTAATAATTAATTATCGTGGTTATGTGAATAAAAACAGTTTCTAAGGAAATCAAGCTAGGGAAAACGATAAATTATTTCTGCTTATCTGTGGTACTGTTCGGTTTTAACAAAGGTTAGTTTTTTATTTGAAATATTTTCCCTAAAATCAACCAAGAGGAGGCAAGGTCACTAAAAAATCTATATACTAATAATAAAGCTGAAGAGTTTGTTTGCACGCGAATCTAAAATCACTAATCTCTGGAACTACAGGAGTCGATTTTGAAAAAATCTTTATGCATTTGATGGCCCAATTTTTGAGGAAGGATTTAGATTTTTTTACATCACGCTACGACCCGCAGGAGCAAGCAAAATGAGAAATCCGAAAACGAAGTAAAAATGCGGACGGGCGATAGAATGCGACGTGTGTGTCGGGGCTGTAATTTCATGTTGACGAAATCGCGGGCAGAAGCTTAATATTTGTCTTAGGAATTTTCATAAAAAGTAGTGAGTAAATATGCACTTACCAGAGCAAATGATGACATTTTGTAAAGTATTCAGCATGTTCAGTGTTATCAGAGATTTGAACTCCTCCCTCTGAAAATAGTTAAAAGCTTTTTAACTGGAGGTAATTAATAAAACATACCTTAAAATTACGGCTGTATCCCTAAAGCGGTAAGCAGTCCTGTGTAATAGGGGTACGAGACTATTGCAGTTTACTATTCATTCACAAATCCTTCAGAATCCTGGGACTACCGGCCGTAAGAACTTTCTAATGTTTTAACTCACTGCAATTTGCTGGTCCTGGGATTAAACCCAAAATTTTATGATCAGCTATCACTCTTGTGACTACTTATCACACGTGAGATTGCTGACCGAAGAACTACGAGGCAGTTAGAAAACTCATTAATATGACCATATATAGAACCATAGGTCGTTCTACTTTTTTACCGACAACGGTTTGTCCTTCGTCTTGTTATGGCATCTCGTTGGAGTATTAATATTTACGGTTTTTTTAATTTGGTTCAAATAAACGTCCGTATTTTTCTTATCTACTAATATTATGTCATTTTTATTTTCTTTAACCAGCATATTTAATACGTCTTTTTCCGTAGAATGCCGTGACAGAGTGGTAAGCCGAAATGTGGTCTCCTAAGAAAAAGGCCACTCTGTCACATATTTTTTTTCTAAAACAAACATTAAAAAAAAAATACTAGCCGGAAAGAAAATTTTAATTAGTCCTAATGAAAACACAGATGCATTTTTTTTTAATCCCACACAGAAACCTTATTTATGATAGTTCAAAACAAAAAAAAAAAACAGAAAAACTTCTTTCACTGTCGGTCGGTAAAAAAGAAGAACGACCCACATACGTTATCTATGCATGTATGGTCATATTATTGAGCTTTCATCAGCCTAAAATGTTTCTACTGCTGGAACACACTTCTCCACTCGGTTAGAGAATGTAAGATACAATAACACTGGTTATGAGTCCAAACTTATGTGACCACCACGCGGGCCTAGTGCGGGTTGGAAGATGTCACATGTCTTCGAATTTTTGGTTTTAGGACATGCCGGTTTCCTCACGATGTTTTCCTTCACCGTTTTTTACACACTGTAAAGCGCCTGATATGACCATAGTAAGCAAAAAAATAAGAAACTGAAACCATTTCATTATTACACGCTTTATATTATAGTCTTTTCGCCATAAGATGAGTTCCCTGACAGTTCTTGTCTGATAATTGTAGTGACGTGGCCTAACTAAATATAATCGATTTTTTTATAATATCGATGAAAATGGAATCGGATTATCGATTTTAGATTTTCAAAAATTTTTTTTAATAAACTGGTTATCCTACTTCCTACTAATATTATAAATGTGAAAGTTAGTATGTGTGTGTGTGTGTGTGGATGTTTCTTACTCTTTCACGCATAAAGTATTGTACGGATTTTGATGAAACTTTACAGTAATATAGCTTATAATAGGTTGGGGAAAAAGTTTCTTCGCATTTTTTAAGAAAATTCAAAACATTTTTTAATAAAGTTTATTTACATTTAACTAAAGTATGTAGGTACCATTTTGTTCGATAACTTTTTGCCATCTTGTAGGTAGGGACATGATCCCATTGCTATAGAAATTTTGGGACTTCTGGTCAAAATAACGCGACAAGTGGTTTTGGCAGTCCTCTCGTGATGTTAACCTGACACTGCCTAAAGAATTCTGAAGAGACCGAAACAGGTGGAAATCTGAAGGTGCAAGGTCAGGACTATACGGCGGATGCATTAACACCTCCCAGCCAAACTCTCTTAATTTTTGTTGGGTGGCTAAAGATGTGTGAGGTCTAGCGTTATCATGATGAAAAACCACACCCCTTCTGTTGATTAATTCCGGCCGCTTTCTCTCAACTTCTTGCTTTAATCTCATCAGTTGTTCGCAGTAGAGTTCAGAATCGATGGTACTGCCTGGTGGTAACAGCTCATAATGAATAATGCCCTTCCAATCCCACCACACACACAGCATCACCTTGTTGCGAGTTAACCCGGGTTTCGCCACAGTCTGTGAAGCCTGACCGGCCTTTGACCACGACCTTTTTCGCACGTTCTTGTCATACGTGATCCACTTTTCATCACCAGTTATCAGCTTCTTCAAAAATGGTTCGGTTTCATTACGTCGTAATAAAGAATCATAAATGAGTACACGGTTCATTAGGTTTCTTTCAGTGAGCTCGTGAGGTACCCAAATGTCGAGCTTTTTTGTGTACCCAGTTTTTTTCAAATGAGCCAAAACTGTTTTGTGGTCAATTTCCAGTTCTTCAGCTACGTCGTAACTACTGGTATGCCGATCTTGCTCCACTTTTTCAAAAATGGCATCCATTTTATCCGTAATAGGGCGACCAGAGCGACGTGCATCTTTGACATCAAAATTTCCGGATTAAAAACGCTTAAACCAAATTTGTGCTACTCTCACAGACACTATACTAGGTCCATAAACATCGCAATTTTTTTTCGCGGCTTGCGTTGCATTTTTACCTTTTTTGTAGTAAAATTTTAAAATGTATCGATTTTTTTTCATTAGATTCACTCATCTTGACGGTACGAAAAACAAATGAAAATCACACATTTTCCTAATTTGAATTTGGAATTATGTTCTTTAAAATTTAAACTTTCAATGATACCAAAACCAGCCAGATACAAATAGTATAGCCAAAGAGATTTTATTACAAGTTCATACATACTATAATGCGAAAAGACTTTTTCCCCAACCTAATACATCAGAATAAGATATAGGCTACATAACGTCACGGGAGCAGAGCAAAAACCTGATATAACGCACTCGTACTGACGCGACGCGATCGCGATTAGAAAATGGCCGCTCCGATTCATCAATTTTTTTGTCGATTAGTGTATTGAGTAGTGGCAATCTCTATTGGCCTACGTTCCGTTCAACGCATTAGACATTTTTAAGATTTATACTTTTTTATTTTATTTACTTAATTTATTAACAGTTAATTATGACTACAATAATTTACTTAGTAATTTACGAAAGGGAATATTTTTTTTTATCATTTCTTTTTTAATTTTTTTGCCGGTTTATTTTTTATTCGTCTAAAGTAGTATGCGCCACGGAAAAAAATGAACTGTCAGGGAACTCATCTTATGGCGAAAATACTATAGCTTCACTTGTATGTTTGTTTGTAACCGACTCCTTATAGCGCGATTTTGACCCACTTTAAAAGACCAGATTTCATCTAAACTCTGTAGACTTATCGAGGACCGATGGCAATACTATAATTTCATAAATTTGTGCCATTATCCTTGCCAGGGTTAACAGGACAGCAAAAAATCTGTCTTCGAAAACTACGCTGACATACGTCTCAAAATTTGAAAACCTAAAAAATAAATAATAGTTTAAAAAAACACACGTGGGGTGCCTGATATCAAAAAAAAAACCCCAAAAAGCACCCCACGCTTTTTTTCATTATTTTCTACTTTTAGTTTGGTTTTCTATGGAAGCGTGTTTTTTTAGTTTTTTTTTAATTAATATTTTTTTCATCCAAAATACGCCCATAGGTCTCGATTTACCATAGCTTTAATTATCGAGCATAAAAAAGATGATTGCGACTTACATAAAAAGCTCTTTACATACAAACATTAACTCGCGCCTTTTCCCTTGGAGGCAGGCAGAAACTACGGAACGCCACCTGCTACGATCCTTACATACTCCATTTGCCTCGTTTACGTTCATACATCTGCACCCTTAGCCAAGTTGATAATCTGCAATCGTTAACGCTAGTCGCTCAACATTAAGTCACGTGGTTAGAACAAACGAATAGAAAATTCGTAGCCAAGTTCACATCGTTCAAAATGATAGAATGATTTTTTATCGTTTCTACAATGTTCAACGCTACATCCTTTGTTATAATGTGTCGTTTTTGTAAAGACATTGTAGAAAGAGCGCCCGACTAAACTAAGGCGCGTCAACATGGCTACCAACTTATCGTTTTCTACAATTGTTGACCGAGGCGTTACCGATTGGAAAACGGAATTCGACACGAAACGGTTGTAACTTGGCTAGGGGCGCTGGTCATACACGCACGCCGGTTGCGAATACTACGCACAAACTTGGAAACTATTTCTTACCTGATATTTAACTATAGCCTCTCTGTAAGACACGACCTCATACACCTCAGCGCCATAGTACTTGACTGTCTCGTAGTTGAGGAGTGAGTCCACGGAGCGTGCCTTTTGCTCGTTGTCAGCTAAATTCATCCGCCTCTGGAACTTGGTCCGCCATTCTGTTACAGCTATCGTCGCAACTGAAATGTTTATATGATAAATGTATTAGGAATCTTGGAGATTATAAGAAATAAGGTCAGAGAAATTTGTTAAGCACATTGACGATCAACTTAAACATTGATATTACCGTATTAGCCTATTTAAGGAAATTTCTAAACGGCTGGTGGACACTTCCCGTGACCCAAGAGCTGGTTTTTACCTTGGCCAGAGGCTAAGCATTGCCATACAACGTGGTAATGCCGCCAGTCTCTTGGGTACACTACCAGTCGACAGCGATGCGGATGATTTTTCGACGCTATTTTTTTAATTTGTAAATAGTTTTATTTAATTTAGGTTATTTTTTTTCTTTATTAATTTAAATCTGTAATCCATGTAATATACTTAATAAAAACCTACAATCTGATATTACCGTATATTCAAATGCCACCGCCATTCTTTAAAAGTTGTAATCATAATGTTTCCACTAGTGGAACACAGAACGATCTTTATTTAAGAAGGAGTGTGCTATATTCTACCACGCGGGCCCAGAGACGGTTGTTGGAAATAAGGTCTTCGAATTTTAGGATCTAGGATATACCGGTTTCCTCACGATGTTTTCCTTCACCGCTTTAATAGCAGTGGTGATAAAATTATTTTCATAAAATATAGCGCTGATTGGGGTCGATCCCACGACCTACAACTGGCAAGTCAGGGCCGTTACCTACTACTGGACCATCATTACTCGAAGAAATGCTAATAATATGTTAAACTGACGAAGGGTAACAATAAATTTCCTAACTATTTAAATCAAGTTTCGGGTTTCGTGAACGTCCATACTGTGTCAGTATCATAATCACTATATCTTAACACCCAGGTCTCTAGTCTCAGGTTATGTAGGTAATTTATTCAAACTAGGCTGAAATTCAGCACTATTGAATGTCAAAATTAAATAAGATAGTCCCCCAGATCACTCGCCCTTCACCACTTCCTTCCTGTTTTAGATAGGAAGAAGTGGCGCAACTAACTCCGCACAACACAAGTTCAGTTAGAAGAACTTGTTTTTATACAATAGTTACTAATTAACATTATATTGTTACGACAATAAGTCATTTCTGTACGAATTTCGATAGCTATTGTCAGTTTTTATTTTTATTTTTGTGCTGAGACCTTGTGCCAATTAGAATAATATAGCGAACAAAATAAATCATAATGATCAAAAAATAAATAAGGCCAAACACTGCTATCGGACACGCGATGAATTGCAATACATTGTAGCTAAAAATCAATACAACAAAGGCTTGGAAAGGGTGAAAAATCGTTTCAAATACTAACATTTTACAGACAATTACTTGCACGCGACCAGTGAAACCGATATACGATGACATAGATAAAACGACATTGAAACTACTTACTGCTTATTCACATTACAGATACCAAAAAAGACATGTACATGGACAAAGTACATTATACGAATGTGTTCTGCGATAAAGATATCACGATTTTAATAAATTAATGGCAACTTATTGTTAGATAGCACGCACTGAGGCATCTGTTCCACAGCCGACGATCGAAGAATACAAAGAAGCTAAGATCGATGTTTTCGCTCAGAAAAGATACAAAAGATTAAGTCAGTGAAAGATACAACAGAGACAAACGACGCAACTGTAACTCGCTAACTCGTTTGTATTTACTAGTCCTACTCGCTTCTCGCTTCCTGCCCGCGGTGGCACAGCTACCCAAGCCTTAAAATCGATCGCTACGTACTGGCGACCGCTTATGCGATAACTCATTGAAAATAACTACGACAAAATCGATAACAATAGGAAATAAGGCAAATGCATAAGGAAATTACTTATTCTTTAAAATGCAAGGTCGTTCACTTTCAGTGCCAGGTCGAAAAAAGAATTATTCAAAAGTAGACTCTATTCACACCTAGCTTATTTTTGTGATTTGCACCCGGAAGGCGGGTGCACGGCATGGTCGCAACGTACAAACTACTTATACGTAGGATTCGGATGCGAGTTGTGGGTATGCGAACGGTAATTCCGTTGGACCCGGATCCGGGTTCTTGGCACTGAAAGTGTTAATTTCGTTGGCATGATTATGTTGCCAGATGACGATGCAAGTAGCAGTAAAAGAGGTATCCCCTGGGTCGTAGATAGAGAATGGATTAGATTACCTATCAGCTTATACTATTTATCAGATACCGATAGTCATTCAGATGCACTTGTAAGCTGGTGCTATCTAAAGTAGTAGGGAAATACTTACCAAAGAAATCGTAAAAAAACAGCAGATTTTAACCGATTTAAAAAAAAGGAGGCCACGGCATGTGCTTTACTTAATATAAATAATTTTATCACCACTGCTCACAAAACGCTGAAAGAAAACAGGGAGAAAACCGGCATGTACTAGAACCAAAAATTCGAAGCCATGTGACATCTACCAACCCGCGCTGGGCCCGCGTTGTAGATTACAGCCCACTCTCCGAGGAGGCCTGTGTTCCAGCAGTAGGTATAATTACAGGCTGATTATGATTAATAAAATAAAATAAATATCTTAGGACAACCAACACAACGTTATCTGATCCCAAACTAGGCAGAGCCTGTACTATGGCAACCAGACAACTGATAAACATACTTATATATTTTTAAATACATACTATATTTTAGATAAAATTACACCCAGACACAGAACAAATAATCGTGCTCATCACACAAAGATTTGTTCTGGGTGGGAATCGAACCCACGACCTCAGTTTTAGCAGTCAGGGTCACTAACCACTAGACTAACAGGCCAGGCAGAAGAGGTTCTCGATTCTCAGAAGTCCGTCATTTATAAACCGATATAAAATTCTTTCTGTCAAGTTCCGATGAGTGATTTTTCAGTTCATGTTATAATAACTCCCTGTCACTGTTATTTACTACTACTACCACAACTAAAAAGTAAAAAAAAAATCTTTATTACAAAAGAATCAATCAACTTCCAAAAAAAACTATAAAGAGCAAAATACCTGTAATGTCGGCACACACACACTGTTTTGAAAGTCGGTTTCTTATATTTTTTTTTTTTGTGGTACTCCAATTTGTAGACTAACAACTGGGACAAAAAAATGCACTATTACAAGTGCAACTAAATTAAAGCTTGTAAAAATACTCACGTATATAAAGCACCATAGTTGAAAACACGATAAGTCCGAACCACACATTGAACTGCGATACAAAATATATGACAGCCACGATGATATCTATGAGCGTCGGTGTGATGGAGAAGAGTATGTACGACAGCAGATTGTCTATGGAGTCCGTTCCTCGGTCCATTACTCTCAGCACCTCTCCAGTCTTCCGCGACAAATGCCACCGCAGGGGCAGGTCGTGAAGGTGTCTGAATAGTTCTAACTGAAACAGACAAGTTATTGAAACAATCGTTGACAGAATCTATTGAGGCCTATTAAGGCATAAGCGATATACACCGTTCTAGTGCATCGCAGAGATTTTTGCTACCAAAAGTAGCAGTGAATATCGCCTATGTCTAAATAAGCCTTCGGTGTAAAAAGTCACGTAAGCCACTAAATAATCAGAGGGTCATGGCCATCCAGCTAGTCCGGGGTTACCGCACGGTCTCCTGGGATCTGGAGGCAAAAGTCCTCGCGCACATGTGGGATTGGCGCGAGGAGGCGAAACGCCGGGGCGAACCGCCGCTGCCGCGACAAGTCGCGGCACGGCGGACAGAGCTCCGGTGTGATTTCATGGTGACATGGCGGGTACGATTGTCGCAACCCAGTGCTGTCACGCCACAATTGCGGCGGTAAGTTCCCTCTTTGAGGAGTGGATAGAGGGGCGCCACGGCGTCCTCACCTTCCGCCTGACGCAGGTCCTCACCGGGCATGGGTGCTTTGGTGGGTTCCTGTTTAGAATAAAGCGGGAGGAAAGGCCCGGGTGTTTCCCTTGCGGGGATCGTATGGAGGACACGGTGGAGCATACGGTGGAGGTGTGCCCTGCTTGGGCGGCGAACCGCCGTGTCCTCGTGGAGGCGATCGGCGGCGGCGATCTCTCGCGTCCGGCCCTGGTGCGAGCCATGATACGGAGCGAGAGGGCATGGAAAGCCATCACCTCCTTCTGCGAAGCAGTAATGCTCGCGAAGGAGGAGGCGGGGTGCGTGAGAGTAGCAGTCTCTGCGCCCTCACGTCCCCAGCCGCCACAGGAGGAGACGCACCGGGCGTCGGGAGTCGATAGCGTACTCCCGGCCACCGTAGGCGCGAGCTTGCGGGCGGCGAGCAATGGGTAGCTCACCGCCCGGTAAGGACCAGGGTCGGATCGACGGCGTGTAGTGTTCCACGCATGCCTCAAAGAGATGTCAGCAATACTAAAGGGGTCACTTAGGACCGATGCCTGCCAGAGTCGGGAGATTCGTTCGAAAGAGTAACCGTGGCCCTGGCACATGGGCAACTGAAGGAACACGGGTGGGTTTTAGTCAGTAAAAGTATGACACGCCCTTCCGCTCCTCCCAGAGCGGAAGAATTCGATTCGGGTCATTTGATGATTTCCCATCCAAAAGAAAAGCTACTAAATAATAATAATATAAACATGTACCTATATAAAAATGACGACAAAGAATCGTAGGGTACCAAAAAATTCGTCCGTATCGCTGTGATTGGAAAAATGCCCAAAAGGCTGGCAGCATGGCCACGTTGTATTGCAATGATGATTCTCAAAATATTAATTGCTGTTTCGTTAAATGGTATGTCCATACTTGTCTAATGAAACAATACAAAACAACGATGTCATTAGGTGATTCACAAGTGATAAATAAATCACCTTAGTTAGCATAACATTTCAGAGATTTATTGAAGGCTTCAAGAAACCATATGTGAAGTGTCTAACTCATTGCATGTATTGGTCACGATCACCGGATCATGAAGTGAAACACAATACCTCTATGACAATAAGTTGTGAAACATCTGATTCATACCACAATCATAATTAAATTATGTTACTAGGTCATACAATATTTATCTAATATCCGTGTATTTATGCTGGGCAGTTTGTTTCGCCAGTTTTTCTTAGATAAAAGACAAAAACTAGGAAATGGTGCAGGGCGGCCGTTTTGGGGGTATGTCTTATATATTTTTGACGTTCGAAAAGTGCTGACTCTCAATCTAGTTTGAAATAAATCAATTTTGATTTTGTCGTGTTTTGTCCCAGTGCAGCAAAGCTTCACTATTGCTTACACGTCTGTTCACCGCTAATGCGGGACATTTCGTATTTTTTTAATATCCTGATGACTGTTGCAGCACTTAAACAAAATCTTGATATATTTGGGAAGAGAACTATCTCCAAAAGTACAGGAGAACAATCTACTGCTCAGGAGGCAGATCTTTTTGCAAACAAATTAAGTAGTATGATTAATTCATTTTTAACATTATTTTTAGTCCCTTCGGTAGGAGTCAAGCTCGTATACAAAGAAATAGCTAACAATATTTTCTCGCTAGTAGATAAATACCTGTAATTCCCTAGTAGTATACTGTTGCACTTTGATCCACAAGAATGACCGCATATTGTTGAGGAGTCCCATCCCACCAGTGCCTCCCCCCTGCAGGAACTTGAAGAACACGTAGATCACAACCAGGTCCCATCGGAAGTAGAAAGGTGGGATGGAAATACTATCGACTGGAAGGAACATAGCTTAATATAATACCCTGTTGGTTATTGGACACAGAGAATTCTTTTGTTCATTCGAGAATCGGCCTGCTCTTGACCTCCGGTGAGTTCAACAATAGGACAAGCGTGCCCAAAAGATGCCTGTTGATTCTGGCAATGTATTAAACTTGCAATGAAACTAGTTACCATTATGTTTAATTGTCTTCTAAGATACGAACGATGATCAAACGGCGACGGTCGATTTCATTACATTCTACAAAATATCAGTAGCAATCTTTCAGCAAAGCGTTTAGGTGTTCCTATCTGAATTAGAACTTACCTATCTTTTTGCTATAAATAGGCACGAAAAGGTTCACCGCTCGTCCAGCGATAAGGGCGAGCACGCATATGAGTACATAGATTTGTAGGCATACACTCTTCCGCGGCCACAGGAAGGGTAATAGCGTTCGCAGTTTGCCAAACACATTGCGGAATGTCGATCTGTTGTCATCTGGCTGTGGAGAAAAAGACGTGTTAAAAATGTTTGATATATTTCCTAAGGCTGGCTTCTGGCTGCACCAGAGCGCGGTGAGCGAGGAAAAGATCCGCCAATAGAATTGCTTAATTCTAAATATTAAATAATTCTACAGGTGGATTTTATACTTGTTTGACTCTTAAGAGCGGCCAATCCACCATATTTCTCATACAAACGCCCGTACGCGATTATGGCGATATATCATATTGTACTTCAGATATTTTGAACATACAGGTTTATATCTAAGTTTCTATGTAATTAAAAATCTTTTTTGCACACATTTTATCTGAACTTTTTGGCCACCCATAATTTACTATTACATTGAAAAAGTAAATAGAACATCTTCATATAAACCTCGCAAATGTAATGGAAATTCTAAAAACAAACTTTTTTTTCCAAAACCTCATAAGGCTTTTTCAAAAGCGCGCATTTCTTGGAACAGGTTTTGAGAAATCTTCGCGCACCAATTTCCGATCCGATGCTATCGCGTTCTCACTCACTTGCACTGCGTTGGATGAAACAACAAGCTTTTCGATCATGTTCGCGAGAGGTATGGACCGGGAAGGAACCCCATAAAGGTTTTGTGTAAGCTTACAGAAAGGTGTTTAACGCGGAAGTCAACTTGCGACATAAAAGTTGCTACTGGATAACGGGGCTTTAGATTCAGTTTTGTTATTTAAGTATTGTTCCTATTCGTTATAAATATCATTTGACTAAGATAGGCTGAACTCCTAGAACCAAGTCAAGAAGTTATAACATAAAAAATATAATAATCTCACAGGGTTGTAGACGTGAAAGTATTTATCCATTGCCTTCATGATTGTTGAGTAAACCAGTTAAACAGTCTGAAAACAAACATCTTTTCAGAAAAAAAAAAAAAACACTGTTCAGTTCTTTAATTTAATTAGGAAAGATCCGGAGTCAATAGAACAAAATCCTCAAGCAATACGATATTGGTTCGTAACTGCAGGGAAGCCGTGACAGGGAATGTTGGTTCTTCCATATGCTTTTATAACATGAAAAATGTGAGATTGTACCCAGTTAGATCTTTGTATAGCCGGCTGATAGCTACAGGGTACTATACCGTATTTCTTATTAAAATTTACTGTTTGCTTAATCACTCCGACTTTAATTATTCTCAATTACTTTTCAGACTGTTTACTTGTAAGTACTCACCCTATTTGAAATTATAGTATCACGTAATGCCAGTTCTAAAATATGCAAATAATGTAACAGAGGTCAATACACTTGATAATTTTATCACCTTTTTAAATTTAAATATATCTTTTTCGGCTGTTGTAACAATTAAATGATTTTGATATGGACATGACATCTTAACCTATAAATAAATAACAAAAAAATTAACAATTGACGTGAATGACAAAAGTAATGTAGAGAAAATAAAAAAAGTTTGATCATTAGAAGTTTGTTATAAAAAAGTTTTTATTTGACGGTTAAGTATTTATGATTACTGCAGATGAAACTGATACTACAGCCGATTTCATATAAAGAAAAAACAATACATACCTATAACTACGACATATCGAATAGTTTTATATAAATTCCGACCAAAGGAATAAATACCTTTCCCTCGCAAATACGTAAGATACGATTGTTTAATAAGGGATTAAGTACGCCAAGGGAAGCGAAAAATTCAGTACACTCCAAAAGCCTTAGCACAATACTTTTATGGTTTCTTCTAAAATAATATGTATAGGTATTGTTAGCTCTCAGGGTTTTCCGGGTTTCATGCACGGACATAGTGTGAGCACATTCATAAAAAATGTATATGCATTTCAACTGTTTATGAAACAGCTCTGACAATGTTTTGATGGTTGATTGATAGACCTTTAAGGAATAACTTCACTTATCGAAGCCGTATTGGCCCAAGCCGTAATCCGCCTCATTTCGGTTCGGAAGACGCGGCTCGATACCGCGACGAACTTAATGCGAGAAGTGTGGTGATAATGTGATACGTGATCGTCTCAAGCCTAATTTGCGTCGATAAGTGTCCCTGAAAAGTTGAATGTAGCCTTTGCTATGAACCCGCTCCGGATGAGCCGTCTTACAAAGACAAAAAAAAATGTATCCTGGCGTCTAAATAGCTAAAACAAAGTTTCTCACCCTCGGTGGTATATTCCTGCGGTTGTCGTCTTCGCCTTCGAGGAATTCAAACTGGTGCATGATGCCGGGCGCCTTCATGCCAAGCACGAACATGATCATGCATGACACGTAACGTCCAACAAACAGGGCCATCTCCAGTCGATCTTGTAGACTAGAGACAGTAAAGTAGACAATAAGTTTCACGCAAGAGAATAAAAAAGGAATGACTGAGAATCAATAATTCCTCTTAAAGTCACCCTAACTAATTTACACGAGGGCAGTTTTTCCGGGCACATGTATCTTCCCCTTTTTTGCTCATATTCGGAGGATTTAGCTTGGAAATGGGACTGAACAGACAAATAAGACAACCGTATTTGGTTTCACAACTTGTGCCGAAAACATACTGGCTTTCGTATAAATATTACTACTTTAGGAGGCAGGTGAACATTCTTCTCTTACTAAAACTAAGATATCTAGACATAAATCTTCTTCAATAGGGTTTACGATTTTTGTATGTACCTAGTTCAGCGAAATATAGCATGTTAAGGTGGAAGAGTAGCTCGAAATACAAATTTTCTTATGTTTTCTGCAATTTGAAGATCAGTGTCAGGCTGTCCTGCCAGGGTCGCGAGATTGTTCAAACGAGATACCGTGGCCCTGGCATATGGGTAACTGAAGGAACACGGGTCGGTTTTAGTCAGTAAAATTCTGACACGAAGAGAGCAGGAGAAGTCATTTGATGATTTCCCATCCAAAAAAAGTGTCAGGCTGTATGTTGAAGCAAATATTATTCGTGATCCTGACCTGCAAATTGCAACAAACAGAACAAAATTTAAATTTCGCGGGTACCTTAGCGCATCGCCCTTGAGTTAGAGCTAAGTTATCGAAGTTATACTCACTTTTTCAAATGCCACCACCATCCTTCTTTATTAAGATTCAGGAAAGAAAGATTTTCAGAGACAAATATCATGGCCCAGAAGACAAGCAGAACAAATCCGTGCCCCTTTGGAGGGACAGACGGCAACAGAAACCGCCTCTCCAATACTGCTAGGTAGGCCGATAACGGAAACACTACTAAAGTTATCACTAATGCTAAAATCTGTAACAAGTTTATTTACAATATAATTATATATATTATGTTTATACACAATAAATAATAAAGAGAACTAAAGAGACACTTAAGTCAAGTGTAAGTGAAGTACTAACAGAAACGAAAAGTGCACGTGAGACATAGTTCTACATAATATGCATAGACACCATGACGCGTGCAAAATTCTACCACATTTTTCCGCTCAGACATTTTTTTATTCAGATATCATTGACAATGTCGCAGTGGGCCAAAAATTTTTTTTTTTAATTTTTGCTTTTACAGAGAGGTTTAGAAAAAAAAAGTACCATATATCCATAAATAGATCCTCCTTTAAATACAAAAGCCTGCAGGAGGAATCTTATCACAGCCAGCACTGGTACAAACAACGTGAAAAACAACTGCACAGCGAAGAGCCGTGAAGTTCTGACATCCACCACTTCTGTAGCATATCTGAAAAGAAACAGCATTTTGAGCATTGGTTTCCTAGCAAAGGAGTTTCGTCATATTATAATAGCCTTCATGAAACCCTGCAATTTTCATCAGTACCTATCCTACTATAATAATCCTACTAATATTATAAATGCGAAAGTTTGTGAGGATGGATGTATGTGTATGTTTGTTACCCTTTCACGAAAAAACTACTGGACGGATTTGGATGAAATTTGGCACACAGATAGTTTATAATTTGGAACAACACATAGGGTACTTTTTATCCCGGTAGTATGTTCCCGCGGGATCATTTCCGACCTCCACGCGGGCGAAGCCGCTGGCAAAAGCTAGTAATATTATAAATGTGAATGTAAGTTTGTTTGTTAAGCTTTCACACGAAAACTGCAAATCGATCAACATGAAACTTTGTACACATATTCTTGGAGGTATTAGAAGTAACATAGGATACTTTCAAGAAAAAAAAAATTACGAATGTAAAAAAGTTGTTTGTCAAAAATCTCAAAATCTAGCTACTTCAAAGCCATGTAGCATTCCAGTAAAGAAGTTCCAAAAAATTTGACGAAGTCGCGGGCAGAAGCTAGTTTGACAATAAGATGTCAAAACACACTCTGTATTTGGACAGCTGTTATTGGGTGGCTTTTCAATGCTTTCTTAGAAAACATAATCTTTACTATTTGATACATGAAGACCAGCTTTTAAAAACTGAGATATGTGGTTAGAAAATCTCTAATTTTAAGACCTTTATTTTCAAAAAATCAATACTAAATTGAACAAAGAACCAGCCATGGTTTTTTGTTCAATTTAGTATTGAATTTGTAGTTTAATATTGAATTCGTATTTGTATTTAATATTGAATTCATATTTGTATTTAGTATTGGGCTAGAGTCCCGCTAATGTTTAGTGGAAAAATATGTGTGCAATTTCAAAAAATCAAATAAATTGGAGTGAATGCAAAAATTAATTCTTCTCAACTGCAGGTAGACAAATAGACAGACAAAGAAATATAATAATGTGTATGTCATATGGAGATAGATCAGTTCATAATGTTTAATTAAATCATTTTAAACCTATTTATAATATCAATGTTTTAATTTATAATTCCAAAGTTAATCTCACATTTATTACCATATCAATGCATTCAAATGTTATCAGATTAATTAAAAATTAACAGCTATAAAACGCTGCTATGTTTTATTATTAGATCAATTATATTATATCAACATAACTAGTACATAAAACGCATGGATGGTGGGTGATAAATAAAATAACTAGGCATTGTATAAATTAGCTGATAACACTTAGATATATTATGCCACAGTGTTATCTTTATAGAAGAGTGAGAAAACATTTCCTGCCATGCTTAAGATCGATCAACAATATCCTCAAAATTTTCCTTGTACTACTATTGTAAAACTGGTAGTTGCAATCAACTGCCACTTTTAGAATCTCTAAAGTTTTCCTTATGAATAATATAGAGTTTGTTCAATTCATAAGCCAATTTTCACATTTGACTACTTTCACATACCAAATTTTAACATGTTAAGAATAGCTATAAATAATAAATTTAGAAGAATAAGCTTTTTACAAAATGTGAGTTCCAATTGTGTAAAATTATTGACACACTTGTTGTTGAATAAAATTAACATAATTTCCTTTGAAATTCTTAATACTGCCAGTAGAATATTTTGTGATGTCATTGGAATTGTTGACTGACAAGAGTTACAATTTCAATATTAGATTATTAAACAGAATCAAGTTGTTTCTACTCAAAAGACAATCTTGGGTGATACATCAATGATGACTTTAAGTTATTGAATAATCTAATCAAAACAAATCATTCTCATACCTTTTATACATTACAATTTGTATCAGTCCAAATATTAACAGGAATCCACCAATGAAGATTGCGGAGATTGTCTCCATAAAACACTGGGATATTCCATGGTCCACCCAAATCTCTCCCAGGGTCACGTTAGGGGGGCAATATTCCATCATTTTGCTGCAAACACATAACAATTAGACGAACACATTCATATAGTTATGATGAAAAAAAAAGACATGATGATTCAACACTGAAATTGGATTGTAGGTTGGTGGTAGATTGGGGGTTGTTTATTAAGAAGTTAAGGTTTTAAAAATATTTTACATTTTCATAGGAAATTTACGCGCATGTTAGCTACGCGCAGTAGTGATAGTGCAACAAAATTATACAGAAATTAAAACGCAAACATATTCGTTAAAATTTATGAAAGTACACAACAAAAGCATGATACTTACAATGCGGTTAAGTCTACAACGCGGTTTTAGTTTAAAATTTCATCAAAACACACTGCCGGCTAAGTCATATTGCCCTATCAAAATGCCATAATCATTTTACTGAAAATTACTTAATTTATTTTGACATATGACAGGTCCACTGACATTTTTTTTTTTTTGGTTCTTTTCGTCCCTCTTTGGGACAGGCAAAGGGAGCTGAGCCCATACAGCCAAGTCTGATTTAGTTTTCTTTTTCTTCCAATTCTTCTTTTCTTTCTTGTCTTTCTATAATATAATCAAGGCCGAAACCATGTCTTCTTTATTCAATGTCTTCGATATCCAATAGTCAGGCCGAAACCAAGTCTTATTTTTATCAATGTCTTCAATAACCAATAGTTAGGCGTAAGCCAAGTCTTCTTTTAAGGTCCACTGACATTTCTTTCATAACCGCCAATGTTTTATCGTGGCCAAAGTATCAGCAGCCATTCAGCCTTTGTCACTTTTGGCGACATAGACAACAAAAATAAAGCAGCCCTATCCAACACTTCGACATTCTGCTACGCCTGCCTGCCTAAAAAGCGATGAATAATTCAGCATGGCGAATGATTGCCGTAGAATTCTAACACTTGCTACATCTACAACTAACAGCTGCAAATGGAACAAACTGCAGAAAAGTATCTAAATTAATACTGAGCAATTATTTTGCAATCCAGTACCGTTTCATCATGTGTCAGGTAGTGCACAGCCCACTTTATTTCAAGCAATAGTCGAGCAGTTGCAATGAACTATGCTTTAGCAGTAGTATTAAGCAATTTAATATAAAGCACCAGCTATGGGGTTTTTAATTGTTATAGCGGGCCGAGACCCATTGGCGGTTTTTTTCTTTGACCCGTGTACAGTGACTATTTAGAAGTACGGGCAGTAACCGCAAAACCACTTAGTGCACGTATTACGGTACAAAATCTGTCGCAGCAAAAACCAACATTACGCACGCTTGCATTAATTTTTACCGTCACAAAATTTTGTAACTAAAAATCTGTTGGATTGAATCTAACCCGCACTGATATTTGTAACTTTTACGGTTGCTAAAAGCAGTTGATTAAAGGCTTGTTCAGACTAGCGCGACACAACGGTCGCATGCAAATCGGCCATTTATATCCGTAGAATAAATTCTATAAAAACGCGCGTGACTCTCCACACAAGGCCACCTGTCGCGCCGCGACATGGTTATAGAAATTGTTCTACGGATATAAATCACCAAATCGCGCGCGACCGTCGCATCTCGCTAGTCTGCACGAGCCTTAATGTTTATGAATGTACTGAAAATATGCTCTACCCAGCATAAATCTCCAACGAATGTAATGACGAATTTCTACATCTTGAGTCTGAAAAGTAGACTGCTTAGTTTTCAGAACTTCACCCCGTGAGAGACCAAAAATATTAGTAAAATTATAGGCAGATAAGGTGTTGCCTTGTTTAATTGCCATCGACACCATTGCCCCATTTAGACACGAGATTTACCTAACTGTTTTTAAAATTAACGATGAATGACTTAATGTTTATGTACCATTTCTCTCAGGCATATGAAATCATTAGATAAAGATTTTTTAAACCAGGTCTTATAGATAATATCGTGTTTCTGAACGAACCACGGAAAACATTTTAGTGTATGTGTGTGAGATCGTAAAGTACTTGTACGTGTTTACAATACGAATTCATTAGTGTGAGTAGTACAGAGTTCCGGATGTGTGCGTAGTCGCGGAGTGACGGGTGTTGGATTAGATTACGTTTTTAGCAATTGTAAATCATTATTTAGTATAGCTACTTTCCGTGTAATATCTGCTACAATTAATTATTAACTTAACGTTTATCTTTAATGGTAATTTGCAAATAAGTTAAGTGGTCCTATGTTAGTAAAAAAATATTCTGCGAA
This sequence comes from Aporophyla nigra, assembly GCA_947507805.1. Lineage (NCBI taxonomy): Eukaryota > Metazoa > Arthropoda > Insecta > Lepidoptera > Noctuidae > Aporophyla > Aporophyla nigra. Next base: position 10,059,610 of record OX382305.1, read on the forward strand.
TGTGAATGATCAGCATGTGTCACCATTCATCAACAAATTCTGTGAAACGGTTAACAGTCGCGATGTGAGGAAAGTCATGACTATCAGCTGAAATCAACTTGCGTTAGTTAGTGTTTGTGTTGCGAACCAGTGTTATTTATTTTTTGCCTGGTGAAGGTGATAAATTGAGACTCAAAATGGCGGACCTCGAGGCTGTGCTGGCCGACGTCAGCTACTTGATGGCTATGGAGAAGTCGAAATGCACTCCTGCAGCACGAGCTAGTAAAAAGATAGTTCTGCCAGACCCAAGGTAATGTCCCCAGGCGTAAAACTATGCCATGACACCCGGGTCGATCATGTTTACACGATTCAATGAAAGACTTTTGAACTTGTTTACAAAATTGATTTTGGGACGATTTATTATGAATTCTGTTTAATCTGTGCGAGGATTAAATGAGATAATTACATGAAATCATAATTACAAGTAAAGATTAATTTAAACAGATCAAAGTTCATGCTTTAGAAGTTAGTATACACATGAAAAAAGAAGTTGAGATAGTAAAGATAGAAGAAGTAGTAAGAAGTAATATGAAACTTAATATTTAGAAGATCAATATTTAGTTAATTTAATGTTATTAAACAAAACGGAAATAAATTTAGGTCATTACCATCTGTTGAGGTCATTGCACTCAGGCCATGGAATTATGACCAAATTATATCAGTTTCACAAATCTGGTTTCTTATTTATTTGTTTTTTTTTTACCAATAAAAATGTTAATTTATTTACTAAGCAGATTGTAATCTTTTGCTTTTGATTTTACCTACTATAGATGGAAATGAAGATAATTTAATTTGATTTTGGAACTATAAAAGGCTTTTCACAATTTTTATGTTGTTCCAAAATTGTAATGAATTAATTTCATGTAGTTTTTAATAATAAATAAGTTATAGAAAATGTTAAAAAAAAATGTATATTATGTGAATCATAATTTTATAGATAGGTACCAATTATAAATACATTTTTATATGGAATTTATTTCCTTTTTTGTAGGAAACGATTCCATTAGACAATAAAGTAATGTAAAAAAAATGCAAATGAAATGTGTGTCATCTTCAATGATTGAAAAAAATACATTTACCAATTAATTGCTCTTGCATACCATTTCTTTTTTTGAGTTGTTGTCAATAATCCTTGACATAAAAAGATTAAGCATCAAATATAAGAAGTGTGCTATCTATTATTGAATATCACATCAATTTAAACAACAAACAAATAAATAAATTATGGTTTTCAAGAAATAATATCACCAACAAAAAAAAAATACAAGAATTATGTTGAATTGATTATGTCACTAATAATGCTCTTGTTAGGTCTAAAGTTGTGTAATAATTTCAAAGTGCTCATTTCTTGGGAAAAATAAGTTCCTTAAATTAAAAAAAGTGAAATAGGTATCTGTCCCTATTTTGTGAGAATATTATGTAGCACTCTTCAACAAATTTGGTGGTGGTGATATCACAAAATTAGCTATTTAAAAAGTCCTACAAACGGCTTGAACAAAGCAAAACACCAGTTCAAGCGTGATGCCCAAAAAAATCTATTATAAATACAGTTCATGAGCCTTGTTTGACGTCCCAATATTTCAACAGGAAGGAATGTGGCAATTTGAGTGTTACTCACCATTCTGTTACCCCATGTAAACACACTAAATGACCTCTAATTCATTTAAGTGACTCATTTGTGGATTGAGGCTGCAAAAGTACAAACAGATGTTTTAGGTCAGCCTAATTAGATTATTAGGATGATACACTTTACAACTAGACTAGATAGAACTAGACTAGTTTTAAAAGAAGGCAGTTTTGAAGTGTATTTCTTATTGAATGATTAATGGACCTAAACAGATAAATGTTCACCTAAAAAAATATTGTACCTAATCAACCTACATTATTTTTGGCCGTTTTTTATTAAGTTAGTGTTTAAACTATAGCTATAGGTACTTATTGCCGACACAACTTTCAGCCCGCAAATTACCATGAATAAAATATAACAACTTTACAAAAGTGTAAAAACTGGAAGACAAAGAATCAGTACATCTATCATTCTTTGTCATGGCATAATATTTTTTTCTGGTTACTAATCATCGTTCACTTACATGTGCACTCTGATAACAAGTATTATTTACACTATAAAATACAGCATGTCTGTATTTGTCAATACGCAGAGTAAAATAACACAAAAATGATTATTTTTCCTACATGATTTTTTTTTAAAAGTTTTACCAGATTGAAAATAGGTAGTTATAGATAATAGGCAGTGCAGTTAAACGGCGTTATTTCCAACGTAATCAGTAACAAGTAATTTTTTTATGAACATACCACTGACCACGAAAAATCTCTCAGAAAACTCATACACGAAAGCCAAGGACAGAGAAGCGACTAGGATCTCAAAACTCGATTTGCAATCGAATTTAAACCTTATGTTGAGCAGTTCCTTTCAAGTTTAGTACCCACGGACGTAATAAAATCGTATCAGGATTCTTTCGCGCACTGGATCTTCGACGCTTTGCTCAGCACCGAGAGTTGAAAATGGAACACTGTGTTTTCGTCGCGACGTACTCGCGGTGCACTTTGTTGGATTCTCAATGCTCGGTTCAACACAGAGAGCTTAAAATTCAGTGCACGGAAAATTCCCGCCGCGTTTTTATTACGTCCGTGTATGTCCACTAACATTCCATTTGTATGAAGCGGCATCTAGACCGCCACCTGCGAACTACGCGACACACTGGCGTCACGCTAAAATCCCGCGCAAGTAGAGTTTACCTCACAACTAGCATATACAACGTCCCGACATCAATCGAGGGGCTATTGCCCATCAGACACGACAACCATCTGGTCGGAGGACCTTCCCTTTTCTACAGAGGTATTACTTTATACCCTGTTCCTCATAACTCCAAATGTATATAAAACTCATATTCAAATATCCAATATGAGATGATAGGAGTTCATTCTTATCACGGCTTTCGAAGTTGGTTCGCGTTCTTTGTCCGATTTTCGCACATAGAATTGAAAAGTTGAATTTTGCAATGTTCGAGTTCGAATGTGTGTCACTTTGGGTACCAATGACGATTTGGGATAAGCTGAAAAACGCAACAAACTTTTGAAATACGACCACAGACCCAATATCGAATTTAAACAGTTTTCTAAAATACATGATGGGTGAGACGTGAAACCTACCCAGCAATCACGTAAGGCCCACTTTGCCCCACTCATCTTTTTCTGAACGACGGATATCTTATAAAAATAATAACCACCAGGCCAGATTTATCTCGGTCAAAGTGGGTTTGCCCTATTCATATTCCACCAATCTTCTCATGTGCAGGCAACAGTCAGACTTCCATAACGTGTTTCTGCCGAAACGGATTAGGTTTCATTCGCTCTCAGAGGCTCCCAGTGTCTTCCAGAAACACAAATTCTCTAACATTATATTGGAAAATTGATGCACCATATTTATTTTGCCGCTAAGAAGAAGAATAACTTCTGCGTACCGTTCGTATTATTCGGTGAAAAAATTGCTGTAAAGCAACTGATGGCGATAACTATAGTCCACAAGTTAATATAGACCTCGTACTCTAGCAAAAATTTGAGAGATGTTCCGTTCCGATCGCTGTAAGGCTTTGCATAAACTTGCGCACGTGCAGTGAGTTATTTTTGCTAAACTTGCAAACATAGCTCACCGATGCACCAACTTTACACGCGCATAAAGCGAAACCACTTATTCAAGTGCATGTGCTTGAGAAAAACACGTTTCTTTTGCAAATACTCAGATAATTTTATATGAAATGTTCGCAGACAAAGGCTCTGTATATCTGGAGAAAAATCGTCGGTTTTAGCAGAAATACTCATCATAGTTCGAAAAAAAACTTGTAAAAAGTTCTTTGAAATCTTGTGCTTAGTACATTTGACAGACGTTTCAAACTCCAACAAATATATCGCATCACATGGTACGATAAACGATTCGATTAAAGAGTGGACACACAAATTTCAAAGATGTGCCCAAAACGGTTGGAAGAGCTATTGGTCGATGAAAGCCCTTATGAAAGGATATGTTCCAATTTGCCGTAAACGCAAATTAATGGAGACGTGCATTCTCCCTATCCTTACGTACACGCCACACCTGGTCTTTGAAAGTTCAGCAGAGGAGCTCGAGGTTGACGGGCATTCTAGTGTAGTCGGTATCCTTGGAGTTCGACTTACCGACCGGAGACGGAACACGATACTGCGCTCTAAGACACAAATCCTAGATGACACCCAAAAAGCAGCCAAGATTAAATGGGCCAGGGCCAAACACGTTTGCCGCGTGTCGGCAGCATTGTCAGCTAAGACTACCACAGCATGGATCCCTGAAAACATCTAACGGTATCACGGAAGGTCCAGACGTACATGGCGAGACGAAATGGATGCTTATATGAGAGATTGCTCCATATTCGCTCAGGATCATGTTGAATGGAAAAATGAAAGGGAGACTTGCCATGCAGTGCGACAATACAGGCTGACATATTTTATATGCCTTAGTCTTTGGTACAGATACGTTTATGATTAAGTAACTACTCTGTAAGCTACTGCAGTGCCGAGGTCCCAACATCGGCATCTAAGACCTCGAGATGAATATAAGTATTCAAGGAGAATCGCACTCTGCAGGCCGCATAGTAAAATATGAAATAGGAAAGCTGCGTGTTGGTCTGGTCGTAGCAAACCTATCGCTTTTTCCAAGCATCAGTTCGTTGTTTGGGTTTTTAAAATAGAATTTCAGGCAATTCTATAGTAATCATGTTTATGTCATGGAAGAAGAGAAAGAAAATGGCATCAAAATGAACGATATGCCCAAAGTCCAAGAGCTTTGCTCACCTAATTCTTGACGACGCAAGTAATAAACGTTTTATCACATTATATTTAATGCAATCCTCTTATTATTTAAAACAAACATACACACCCTTACCAACAATCCACCGACTACAAAGGATGTTCAAAGCTCGAGAAAAAAATAACGAATCACACACTCACTGATTCTTCTCATCATCATCATCATTTCAGCCGTAAGACGTCCACTGCTGGACTTAGGCCTCCCCCAATTTGGGGGGCTTTGCCATAATCGCCACGCTTGGCAGGCGGGTTGGCGATCGCAGTATGGTGGTAAAATGCATAGAGAACGCTGCTGCCCATTCTCTAGTAAGTCCCTTAGTCGCCTTTTACGACACCCGCAGGAAGAAATGGGGTGGTGTTATTCTTTACGTCCGGCACCACACGGTACCTGATTCTTCTAATAAAGCTGAATATTCACGAATGTTCGTGCATCGATTTGATTATTACTGATCTCGATGCGTTTACCATCCATCTTTGAAATGTTTGCTTCACTTTCCGTTTTATCAGGGAAATGGAAAGAAAATCTTTTTCTTTGCCGAATTTATTTCATTTCGCTTGCTAGATATGTTTTGATACTTACTCGTTCTACTAGAAACGATTATAATATTTACCGTGCCGTAGACGTAGATACGTACAAATATACTAGCCAACATCACTATGCAAGATGCGAACTAAGCACTCTACTAAGTTTACCGTCGTGTTACAGACGGGCTCGTAAAAAGTTCAAAGGCACGTCCTCACAGAAAAAAATATGGTGGTCGCGGCACGGTAAACAAAACGATAAACTAACATTTTATTTAAGTCGCGACTCCGTAGCTTTGTTACACATTTTATCGGTGAATTTGTGACAAACTTAGTGGCTCTTGGAGTCTAGAATATCCAAAGAAAGCGTTATCGATAAACATGGGCAGAAGACTTAGAGAAAATACTGTTATCATTATATTGGTGATCTCAATAACAGTTTAGAAACACATCAAGAGGAAAGCCGACGTCCTCCTTCTTAACATCGTCCCCACCAAGAAATGTCATGATTTATCCTCAGCCAGCACTGATGAAAACGCAAGTTTTTGTAGCCTTTCTATTACATTGTTTAACAACCTTTTTATTTGTTTCAGTGTTCGGAGTGTAATGCACAAATATATGGAAAAGAAGAATGAAATAAATTTCGACAAAATATTCAATCAAGTCTTAGGTGAGTATTGTTTGAAGATCCAATTGACATAATGTTGAAATTCTGAAGGCATCATTGTGTATAGTTACTTCTTTAACCTGACGTAGTGCAGCTGCTCGACCGTCTTACAAAATATAGCTCATACTGACGGTGGAACAAAGATAAATGTCAAAAATGTGCCAATTTCGTCACTACCTAACTTTATTATAAAATTGATGGGTACTTAAGTCGCTAACGTACAGTAAAAATTTATAGTGTAGCTAGGGAAGTAAATAATTTGTAGATGAAACAGTAAAAAGTTTTACAATGGAGCAGAAGAAATAAATCGGGCAATTACAGCAGGAATTACGACCATTTGTAAAAATAATGCATGGTCTTCGTGACTGTATGAAACGGTAAAACAAATGTACGATTATAAGGTCGCATCCTGCATCATCATGTTTTGATCAGCAGTATCCGTCTTCCACGATCATTGAACGGGTAATTACCCCTCGTGCTATTTTGGATACTATTTTGATTAGTTTAACTAACAGTCCATTGCAGGACCAACAGGCGCAGCTTCAAATGGCACTTCCTAATGTTCGCCGCTGCCTTATCTGTTTAATGGGTACAGTATCTTAAAACGTTAGCTATAATGGACGTTAACGCACCATGTATTTAGGAATATATTTTCGGGTTGTGCCAGCTATCAGATCATTTGAGACACCAATCTATATAGTCCTCACATGATCTGATCAAGTTTGTGTCTGGACTTGCTATTATAGAGGCTGATCTCTGAGTTTGTTTCGGCCCTTCTTTTCAGAGTAGTCATATAGGAAACACCAACCTCATCTAGTTTTTAAAATATGATTGACGTGTAAAACTGTCCAAACCTCCTTACAGAAATAAATCATTTATCGAAATCGCCTTCTATACAGTTAGTGTACAGCATACATTGGAACTCCTAACCAAATTAAGGGTGTTTATAATGTAATGTCATGCGGATTTGGTCACGTTTGCATCAGCGAGGCATAATTATTATGCGCCTCACCTGCAGTGATCTCTTTTAATCGAACATAATATAAATGTTTTTATTATGACGCGTTCTCCTCGCGGGTTGCGGATACGGATTTGCAGACGCATGCGGGAATTCCACGTGCGTGAGCAAATCCACGTGAACCAAAAACACCAAAATCTCCTAAATTCAAAGCTTTGCATTATATGATAAGCCAATTTCACTCCAATTTTATCGAACGAATATAGTGTTCCGTCTTGTTTAATCTACCACGTCTTCCTAAGTTCCTCGGCAGTTCGGCTTAGATTAGAGACAACATTATTGGTTGGTCGATGCTAAAAGAAACAGTGTTGTGTAAACACGAGGGCCCTTTGAGCCGTTTCTTTTCGAGCGATTTACGTCTGCGCTTTTACAATTGCTTCGTAGATTGAACGAGCACTTATGTCGTCTGATCACACGTCCATGTTTGCTATTATTCTTCTTTGATGTTTGTGTTGTGTTCTAACTAAAAATAACAAAATGTTTTTCTCTCTGAAACTCCATTAGTTAAAATACATGTTTAAATTAAACCTCAGAAACAGTTTCTAACATTTAGCTGAAATTGCCATATTCATTATTAATAATTCGCCCATGCTTTGTGCTCTCATGCTGAATAATGTACGCTCTCTGTAAACAAAGATTTCTCAGAGTGTACTCTGTCTACAACGAAGATAAAAATAGTGCAACGTGCATACCATTTGTTGATTGTATCAGTTTTAACCGGTATGTATCGCAAACAGCCGTAATACGCCATTGATTTAAGTATTCCGGACAAGTTTAATTCAAATTCACTTTCGTAACAACTTTCTTGCGGGGATTTGTATCGTAAACAAGATTAAACGTAAGCGAGCCGAGTAGGCCGCGTCGTTGGTTCCGCACACAGCTATGTACGCCGGATTATTGCCGCTCTGCGTACAATTGCTTTCCCTCTAATGAAGTTGTCTCATGTCGCTAAGGATAATTTTCTTCGTCCTGGACTTAGTTTTGCCGAGTGCCTTTTTCTCCAGCTGCCTGGCCTAGCTTATCCTATTTTATAGAGATTTATTTATAAGCACTGGATATAAAATCTGTTACATAATTCATGCTTCCCTTCTAAAATAAGCAGAAGATGATTAAAAATACGTCACAGACGTCTAGTTATTTGGAGCTTGATGAAAGCAGAGCCTGGTGTTGACATAAGTGTCAATCTGTTAGATACAGATTGCACTGCAGCTGTATAGCAGGCCCGCTGGGGCGCGGGTAGTTCGATATCGAAGATTTCTCTCGAGGAATCATGTAGGTTTATGGCACACCAGGTCGCAGGCTTTACTAGCATCGTATTTGAACAACAGAAGTATCTTTACATGTAATTGGAAAACTAGCCTGCCTTAATGTGTACTTGTGTGTATCGCACCCCTAGATCTAAAGGGAACTAACACAAAATTCTTAATTTTTCAGTTATGCACACCTTTGAGTCTGTCATTTCAATACCTATCGACCAATAAACCAGATTCAAAACTATTTCCAATATTTGGAGTCTAATGTTGGAAATAGTTTTGAATCTGGTTTATTGGTCGATAGGTATTGAAATGACAGACTCGAATGTGTGCATAATTCAAAAATTAAGAATTTTGAGTTAGTTCCCTTTAGATCTAGGGGTGCGGTATGTATATTGAACTACTAATTATAGAAATACACGTAATTGCCAGTAAACACTGGCAATTACGTGAGCACGAAACGTATTTCACTCCAGGTATAATAGGGTAATGTTTTATTTAACTTCATTCCATTGTAACTATAAATCAAATACATTTATTTTTTACTGTATGCAACAAAAACATAACGTTTAAGTGAATCAGAAAAGAGTTGCTTGGTACTCTCATTTTATTACTTGTATACGAAGTGTGCATTTTCTGTGTGTAATGCAAGTTATAACTTTTCTATTTCGATGTTGCCACTACTAATTATTTTCCCAACGACAAAATTGCTTTTTATGCTAGTTAAAACAGCTTCACCGGGTCCGTCATCAACATCTTTACTACACGGCCTTTACTTACAACAGCATCTTTATTAACTTACATGTATGTCATTTGTGCTTTATTGACTACGAATTTTGGTGGTTTTCGGTCAGCTAAATCTTTCTAAGTATAATCAGGAACTATATTCCTGAATATACTTGAATCTACGTCAAAACTTGAATGTAGGGCAAACAGATTCGTCTTTTTGAGGGTTTCGAAAGCCTAGGTGATTAGGGGTTACGTTCACGGAGATAGAGCACGGGGATAACACGAGAGGATCCTTATCTGGCCTATATATCAGTGACCCACAGCGGATCAAAAGACAATACCATTGAAAGGCATTTCTGAAAGCCCGGACACTATCTACTCTCCAGACATGAGCAGTTGCGTTGTGAGTTTACTTACGTAAGAAATAAAGTAGATTGTCCTAGAAAATTACAGTAAAGTACTGCAGGCATTGCTACAAAACATTGTTTAGATTAGGTTTGTGAAACTAACTTAGCCATACTTATTGAATATTTCACATCCGGCCACATTTCACATTTGAATGGATGGGTATTGTGGGTAAGTAATAATAGCCTTTCGCGTCGATCGATTAGCTTTACCTACGCTTGCCAGGGGCAGTCCGTGGATGGGTGACCATCTTTACATACCAAGCACGCAAAGCATCACCTGCGAAGCAGTAATGCTCGCGAAGGAGGAGGCGGGGCGCGTGAGGGAGTGGCAGTCTCTGCGCCCTCACGTCCCTAGCCGCCGCAGGAGGAGATGCCCCGGGAGCCGGGAGTCGATAGCTGACTCCCGGCCACCGTAGGCACAAGCTTGCGGGCGGCGAGCAATGAGTAGCTCGCCGCCCGGTAAGGACTAGGCTCGGGTTGACGGCGCGTAGTGTTCCACGCGCGCCTCAAAGAGATGTCAGCAGCACTGAAGGGGTCTGCTAGGACCGATGCCTGCCGGGGTCGCGAGATTGTTCGAAAGAGATACCGTGACCCTGGCACATGGGCAACTGAAGGAACAAGGGTGGGTTTTAGTCAGTAAAAGTCTGACATGCCCTCCCGCTCCGCCCAGAGTGGGAGAAATCATTTGATGATTTCCCATCCAAAAAAAGGCACGCATAGCACGTTAAGCCGTTGGTCCCGGCTGTAATTAGTGGATCTTTGACAATTCGTTACGATCTTTCCGAAGCCCGAAAATCTGACAACCAGTCTTACCAAGGGGTATCATAGTATGATATGGAGGTCAGATAGACACTCGCTTCATGTAAAATACTGGTATTTAGCTGCATCTGGTTTGACTATTTAGTGCAGTAGTACTACAACAGATATCGCCAATAAACGCACCAATTATAGTAATGATAGTAATGATATTTGTTTTTTTGCGCGTCTATGAAAGTTGTTCCCGTAGATAGGTCGTGATTTACTGTCTCATTACCGGAATTATGTTGCTATATCTTCACGAGAATCTGTGAAAATGTAGGAAGGCAGAAAAATCGGTGCTAAAATATCTTCTCATAAAAGGTCTTTAATTGGAAAACCTTCATAGATGTGATGAGCGTCGGTTCCAAATAAAATTCTGTGAAGTTTAGCCAATGTATTAAAAAAAATACCCTCATATTTACGTAGTTCAGTATGATTATAATATTCTTCCTTCCAGTCCTACTACTGTGATATACTGCATTATTATTCTATTCGTGTCAAACAAGTAGTTAAATCATACAAATACAACGCAATACAAATATTTGTCACGAGGCAGACCTAAGCTTGCAATCTAAAAGCCATTTTAAATGTAACCCAAGCGGAAATGTTCGCGACTGCGTCTGCGATGTGGAATAAAAAAGCCTACTTATGTCGTTCTCCAAGTCATGGTCTAGTCATGTGTCAAATTTGCATCCAAATCCGTTCAGCCGTTTTAGCGTGAAAGCGTAACAAACAAACATAAAAATGTCTAATCTTTTCTGTTCATAATATTAGTTTTGATACATTGATCCCACTTGTCCGTGGGCGCTTTTTTATAGAAATTGCAGTAATTGCAATGCTAGGCATGCCTCTCAACCTACTATAGGTTGAGAGGGCTATATTGCAGCGAGGCTCCCGGGAACAAGTTACAAACGCAATTTACGGTGACCCCACTTCGCCTTGTAGTAAATAACTTTATCGGCTGCACTGGACTGGATATTGTACGGGCACGTCACCATCGCTCGTTCCCTTGTAGACAATCGCTGTTTGGATTTTATGTGATAAAAGTATTTTCTGAAATAATTTCCAAGTTTTCTATGCCAAAAATGGTTTAGAGCGTACAGAGCACGATAAAACCTAGCTGCCTTTAATCGAACTAGGTGGCAAGCTTTACCATATAGAATGAGAAATACTACTCATTTTAAAATAAGAGTAAAAGAAAAGATTAATTCTTGATGAATTGAGAACAAAATGAATTAAGTACTTCTGGAATTATAGAGCTAACACAATTTTAGTACAAATATCTTAAATGATTTCATTCATTCAATGATGGACAACGCACCCACAGCCTTCCCGCTTGGTTTCGAAGCATAAAATGCACATGTGGTCCTGTATCCATATTGAAACTTGAAAAGTGAGCACTAAGGTTCCTTCCAAAGGAACCTATCTATATCTAGTAAGTGTTAAATAATAAAGAGTATTCTATCTTTCTTTTTAATTCCACAGTCCTTCCATAAGGGGTTATGTAGGGGATGGAGGTTTGTAATTTTTCCGATCGGACATCCCATCGCGCATAGTCTTGACTGCATAGTGGTGTGTGGAAATCTTCCTATTCTCTAACATCATCATCTTCCTGTAGGGAATAAAATCTAGGGTACAGGATTCTCATTAAAATTTTACTTAAACCTAACCGAGTTACAGTACCTCGAAAAATTACATAATGTGAAGAGCGGTTTACGTTCAGTGTTACGCAATCACGTATTCTCTTCTCTTACGTCGTGTTCGTACCAGAATATTTACCTTTATAAATTTTTACACAGTGATACCATTTTCACGTAAAACATGGACTGCTGTCGTACCAAACGATCATTACGTGTTACGCAGACCACTTTTGACTCAATTAGCAGATGCCACACAATCAATTGACATCATGCGTATTAATTTACATACACATGTTAAAAATACGCATGAAGCAACCTTTGAGGTGTTACGTAAACAAAAACATAATTCTAACGTATTTCTGTATTGTTCCAGGTTATTTATTATTTAAGGAATTTTGTGAACAGACTTCTGACGAACCAGTGCCACAATTAAAATTTTATGAAGAGGTAACATATGAGCCATGTATGATGTATGTTCAGTTTCATTTAAAATTGGTGTTATGTTGAAATAACATGCGTATTTTCTTCGACAGATTAAATTATACGAAAAGCAAGAATGTATTGAAGAGAGACGGCGTATCGCAAGGGATATTTATGACAATTTTATTATGAAAGAACTTCTAGCACATACACATGTAAGTAAACGAATATTATGATCAATGCTTATGTTTAATCGTCCTGAAGACACAATGTTCAACAGACTGGTTTAGACTAGCTGATATCCTTTTGTCTTCTAAGGCAGAGAATGCAGTAAGCGTCTTGGCTGCTGTAGCCAATACAAAGTACGTAGCTGCCAGTGTCAGATAAGCTAAACAAATGCAGTATAGCTGTGTCCTTTTTGATATGCATAATGCATAATACTATACCTTGCCGCATTCATAATTCTACTCCACAAACAAGAGTACAAAAAAAATCTCAGACTTGTGTCTTTCATACCTTCCTAGGTGTATGCATTTATTGTCATGTTAAAATCCAGAGTATTAAGTTCATAAAATCTAAAGAAGAGTAAACAATCGGAGCTCCTGCGCTTCGCCCAGTATCATCGCTCGGCGTCTGTTCGGTTTTAATTCTTAGGATTATCTCAGTTGTTCTAGGAGATTTGCACTCAGCTTCACTTGCATAACTATCGTTATGTAGATTTGTTCCGAAGCTAGAACAAATATTTGTTACAGTTGCATAGAGCAATAACCAGAAGCTATTGCACTCCGTTGTTTTTTCGAATTAAATTTCTATTATTGTAGCTCTCTTGTATTAGAACAAATTACATAGACTGGACCTTGCTTTCATAATGTCCAAATGTTTTATGTCTAGCATTCTAGCATAGTAAATGATATACAGTTATTCTTTTTCTTAAAACAACTCTGAAACAAACATTTAAATTCTTTAAAATACATTGATTTAATTTACTTTACCTGGCCGCTGTGATATTCAGTCCAACGAACAGTCTTTGTAAACCATATTTCAATTATGTAAAAGCTTTTAACCCAATGAAATGAGTGACTACAAAGTGATACGGTCTACGTGGTCCATATACCTATATGGTCGCGGTTTTCGTTTTCAAATAGTTTCTAATCTAACATCTCTGTATGTTATACGTAAGTTGTAGGGTCCCTATACATCAGCCGACAGCGCCTTTGTTATTCGACCTTCTTGTTGCCAAACATCGCCGCATATGGCGGTTATGTTCTCTGACATGACTCTGTTTTCTCTCTTTTTGTGGCCAAAGTTTTTGATGAAACTATAATGCTAGGGGTTTGTGCAAATGTACATACAAATATCGTACATTGAGAAGTTATGTTACTCAGCGTCCAAGCTGCTGATTGGATTTCAACGAGTATGTTTAACATTTTTTTAAATAAAACAGTTGCAATTCAAAATCTGTACGAAGTTAGTATAGAAATTGCGAAACAAGAGGTCGTAAGCGTTGTATCCGGCTAGAATGACTGTTGTTTGTATAATGAGCCTCGTTAGTGAGGTGTTGGCGTGCTGCCCAGGCGCGTGAACCTCCGATAAATAGCTTAACGGTGGACACTCATTATTTGAAATGTTGCCCTTTAACCCCGTAACTCGATATCATCTGCATATCATGGATAATGACTGGCCAATCTTAATTCTAGTCCAAAGTTTAGGAAGAAATAATAAAGGGTGACAAGGGCGTTAATATGTGCAACCTTTTACCATGGATTCAGTATATGATTATCATGAACCCCTGATGGAAATTTTTCGTCTGTTACTTTTTTTTAAATCGCTGTTCTATACATTTTGACCGCGTAACTATTGCACTTTTCTATGAAACAGTCGATTTCTTTTAATAACCCACGAATCTTTCTTCATTAGGTGCCCAGAATCGTGTGCTGAATTCTTGGTTTCACTTACTTAGATGCTTAGACTCTGTCACCTTAATTAGATCAGTTGTGTCATTTCAAACCATCAGTGACATTTTCTCATAATAGGTTTACCTACTTACGAGTAGGTAACTAAGAGAAGTAAAGAAAGCTAAATAGTTTCTGCAACAGCTAGAGATCGCATTCTCAGCGGGTGACAATAACAACAAATAACTTTCATGAGCAGTGGCGTCTCTATTGATTTCTAATCAGACTAGTTGAGAAACTGTCTGAACTGCTTCGGAATACACTGGATTTTATCACCTCGTGGCTGTTGCGTTAGGTATCGGTAAGTGTAGGTAGGAAAAACTTGCCAGCATACGATAATGTTGCGACTTGCGAACGACTCTAAACTTTCATGGGTTTGTTATGTATAATATCTGGACCAGTAAAATGTGGATCATAAAAGTATGCTTCTCATTTTAGTAGCACTGTCGAGTTTCTCAAATTACCAGTTTTCACATAAAACAATATGCAGTTTCCTTGACTACTGTATAGACCCTGAAAGTTCCAGTGATCGATTCTACTCAATTATCTATTTGGAAATATGTAGATCCGAATTATCTGATATTGTTTTCGAGTAAAAGTTCGTCGTAATTTACAAATCGATGTTGGTCTGTGATAGCTTTTAAACATAGTTTGATGATATACTGTTTAAATATTGGGTTATCAAAGCTATTTCCAATGTAACTAACTTAATTTTTCATATTGACTGAATACAATTGACACTGAGTAGACACGTGTATTTTATAAAGTAGCATTACGGTAACTCATAAAAATACGTTCTAGTGTTATATTTTATGAATAACATTAATGTATTCCTAAGTTTCACACGTTATTCCATAGCATGCGTGATGTGTACACATTCCCAGTAACATAATTTATTTATATCTAACCTCGATACCGTATTTGTTTATTTCACTTGTAAATCATATGTGAATTTTTTTCAGGATTATTCTAAAGAGTGTGTAACGCATGTACAAAAATATTTAATGAAGCATGAAGTGCCACCAAATCTATTCGAGGTATGTACCATCAAAAATTTGTAAAAGAAAGTTGGAGTCTTGAAGAAATGCATAAATATTAACGGTCAATCGATTTTCAGCCCTACATTGAGGAAATCTTCCAACATCTACGAGGGGAACCATTCAAATTGTTCTTAGAAAGGTAACTGACATTGAGATTCTTTTCAACGTTATTTCTCACGTCATATCACCATTATAATAATATCTTCCTTTGTTCCAGTGACAAATATACAAGGTTTTGTCAATGGAAAAACTTAGAATTAAACATTCAGCTCACAATGAACGACTTCAGCGTGCACCGCATCATCGGGCGAGGCGGGTTCGGCGAGGTAAGAGCGGCCATTAAAATTACACCCGTAAATAAATACACTCAAAGTACAAAGTTAGTTACGCAAGTCTCAATGTAAGTCCCAAACCTAATATCATTAGCATTCTGGGCTTGCAACGTGAACGTGTTTACTATATTCATATTCATCTCGACGAACGGAAAGCCGCTACGTAGGTGTAATAAAGCCGTCCTGTTCCCCCACTGGAATAGTGATGGATTTTAACGCCTGTATTTTAATATTACACTTATAAGTACAACGTGATCACTCAAATATGTTGTGTTATACATAATTTACTACCACCACCCGACTTCTAATTTTATTAAAATTAGAAGCCGGGTGGTCGTTGGTGATCGGAAAAAAGTATGTTTTATATGAAGAGCCTTTTAAAATGGTTCATTTAAGCAGATATATGACAGAAAGTATTCAGGTAAAACACTAGGTATATTGAGTTTTACCAAACCGGAGTATATCTGGAAAAGATTGTATGTCGTCATTGCGGTCTGAGAAAGGTCTGCCTTCAACCTTGGTTATCTACTTGGATATGTGTGTAATCGTTTCACGAAATATCCTATTTTGAACGCGGATACTGCTACAAATATAAATAACATACTTAGACTACATTGCTGCATTGTTGTGAACATCAAGATTTATTTGATCGACGTTAGGTCATTTTTACTCTTCACAATCGTGTTTTATTTATATTTCGAAGAAAGAAAATCTGAACGTTTCCTACATTCAATTCTTTTCTTACAGTTCGTATACACGAAATGTGTGCTTAAATAATATTTTAAATAAACTGTAGCTTCACGTCTTCGTGTGTTGTACGAATCAATTCGAGCACTTATGTCAGGAAGCGACATGAAGTGCTCGTCATAAATCAGTTCACACGCGACTTCCTATTCAGTTTTACACTTTATGTAGCTGAAAATGTACGTTTTTCGTCATTATAGTCACGCTTTACCCCCTTGCGACGCTGAAGGCTAGGGGACTTTTAATGAGGGGAAATTCTATGAATTATTGATTATGGTTTTAATTGTACATGTTTTTAGCTGCTAGTTAGTTATAGAACAGATG
The DNA here is from genome assembly GCA_947507805.1 of Aporophyla nigra. Taxonomy (NCBI): domain Eukaryota; kingdom Metazoa; phylum Arthropoda; class Insecta; order Lepidoptera; family Noctuidae; genus Aporophyla; species Aporophyla nigra. The sequence continues at coordinate 10,076,352 of OX382305.1, forward strand.
CCATGCCTGAATAAATACATTACGATCCTAGTTTACAAAGCACAAATACCTCTATTTTCCCAAATCAGAAGTTCAGAACAGGATCCGAGCTTCATCATTGTTTCTGAGGAAATTTGGTTTCCCAGCGCTTAAACAGAGTTAACTTTGTACGATGATATCACAATCCGATGATGTAACGACCAGACATCCCGAACACAACCTTTTAAGAGTATCTACACGTAGGTACAATTTGGCAACGGCACGTTATGCTCACGGCGCGTACAGATAAATACCTTATTTACATGTATCTTGTATACAGGTGTACGGGTGTCGGAAGGCGGATACGGGCAAAATGTACGCGATGAAGTGCCTCGACAAGAAGCGTATAAAAATGAAGCAAGGGGAGACTCTCGCCCTCAACGAGAGGATTATGCTCTCTCTAGTCAGTACGGGGGTAAGTACTTTATTACATTTGTATTTGTTTATGACTTTGTCGCCATTTCGACGTTATTGCGTGTCGGATTGTGTGTTCTTGAAGTTTAGTTGTGTGACGAATATGTTTCGGCAAATTGTAACAACCGCATCATGCTGTGGGTGGATTGCTCACCTTTGAAATACCTTTGTCAAATATTTTCTTGTGGCTAAGCACACTGTTACTACATACCGATTAGGTCGTCACAGTCTACTATCGAGGCTAGCCGGCACGTCTACTCCAAAAAAGATCTAGCTGGGCTAAAAGAAACTTTGAAATACCTTTGTGGAATATTTTGTGGTAGCTAAGCACACTGTTGGGAGAGGCCTATGTCCAGCAGTGGACTGCGATAGGCTGAGTTGATGAAGCACACTGTTACCACATACCGATTAGGTCATCACAGTCTACTACGGCATAAGCTGGCACATCTTTTCCAAAAGGATCCAGCTGGGCAAAAAGAAGCTTTGAAATACCTTTGTGGAACGTTTTCTGGTAGTTATGCATACTGTTACCACATACCGATTAGGTCGTTACAATCTACTACGAGGTAAACCGACACGTTTTTTTTCTAAAAGCTTTCTGCTGGATAGCAGGCCAAAAATAAGCTTTAAAATACCTTTGTGGAATATTATTCGGTAGCTAAGCATACTGTTACTTATAATAATACTTTTGTGGAGTATTTTCTTGTAGCTTAACATAGTGTTTCACATACCGATTAGGTCGTCACAGTCTGCTTTGGGATAAACTGAAACGACTTTATAATAGACAAAAATGGTTACTGGGAAGTTTGGCCAGCTTTTCGCACAGCCTAAAAACTTAACGCTCATAACGATATTAAACTCTTCGAGGTAGTTATATTCAACATTAAAGTTGACTTGTTCATAGAACCAGAACGTTACAAGGTAGCAAATCCTCGCTATAATAATAATGGCGATACTCATGCACTCATAACCGCACGAGGAACGGCAAACAGTCATTTCGCACAATGTTAACTGTCTCCGTCTACGTGTTCCAACAAAGATAAGGATTGTTAAAACTGACATTGTTCCCATAGTGTATGGAAGCAAAGAGGATTTTAGTATAGGGAAAGGAAACCGCATATACATCGACATGAAAGATAAACAACATGATAATTCCTATAGATATGGTATAGCTGTATTATTATATGCATGTATGAAACTATACAGAGAAACGCCCACTCGTAACTGCGTCCGATGTTTTTAGATATTGGAATGAAACAAAGTGCATCTACTATTGTGAGATAAGCACATAGGTTTATAGAGCTTCATAGACATATCCCCATCAAAGAGCCATTGTAGCAGAATCTGAATCAACTATTCCTGGGAATAGTCCGGACAAAAATAGGGAAGCTAAAAGCGGAAGTTTATTCGAAAATTTTAACAATACGTCTGTTAATTTAGGTGTATTAAAAGATAAATGATTTCTAACTGAATGTAGAGGTTTTCAAAATCAAAATCAAAATCAAAAGTCATTTATTCAAACTAGGCTGAGAGTCAGCACTTTTTGAACGTCAAAGTTACATGAGACAGTCCCCCAAAACGCCCGCCCTTCGACACTTCCTAGTGCTTTAGCTGGGAAGAAGAAGTGGCGGAACAAACTCCCCAGCAGCACAGCTGTCTGTTAAGTTAGAAGAACTTGATTCTATACAGTATTGTGTAAGTTATTAATATTATAAAACAAAACATATATTATTCGCCATATGTCAGCTAGCACACGCCAATATACCAACAAAACATTGAAAACTAAACTCAAGCTGAAATAAATAATAAAACAAAATCAAAAACAGAACTTAAAACCTTAATAAAGCCTCCAGGCATAAAGGGCGTGCCCGCTTACATATACGATGCAAATGATACATATACACAATAAATGAAATGAAAAGAAAATAAAAATAAACTAACAAAAGCAGTTAAATAAAAACAAAAAAAAAAAAACAATTATATGAACTACCCATATAAACTTTCAGTAGGAAGACTAATTCTGGATTGAAAGAACATAAACATTGTCTTGAGTTGATCACAGCGACCAACTATTTGTTGTGGTTGATCGATTTACGTCAGTATTACGGAAACCTTAGTATAAAATTGTGTTGTTAGGTTTCTATAGAATCTCAGTCATGCCACATGGACTGTGTATTTAATTTTTAATCGATCAACCAATGTCGTGTAAACGTAGAGTTAAAATACAAGGACTTGATATTCTTTTTTAAAATGATTAGCTGTTTAATAGTTACGTTTCCTCCAGAATTCATTCGTTAAATCAATTAGGACTCTAATTGCGTAACACTCTTTCATTATCAATCCCAAGAATTTTGCACGGTCCTAATCCATTGCTTCATAATTTTCAAAAATTCGTCTACTCAACAACATAAATGACGCGATGAACATGGCTGAACCTTTTTTCGCAAACCTACTAAGATAATCCTTTTCTCCTCTTGATATGCAAACAATACCTTTAAATCCTAGCAGTTTGCTCCACTGGCTTCCTATTTTCATTTTACATATTCAGTTCACACAAAGCATTGTTACAGGTGAATGTGATTTAACGGGTTCCCGAACTAAACTGAATTTAATATCCGCTTGTTAACGTCACCACCCACGTACATGCAAAGATACTTCCGTCTATTGCGATCGCCCCCGAAATACTCCAAACTCTCGTATCAATTTTAATTAGTTTCAGCCTCCCAGTCCGGGTAATTCGGCAAATTTCTTTATTATTGCCTTTCTTGCCCACAACTCGCGAGCAAAAAATTTGAGGAATTTATTCATTGTAATGAAATAAAACGGGATGGGTCATGGGGTCAGTCCTTTGTTGTAAGGGTGTTGCCCAAATAACGATAACAAAAGTATAAATTTGTAAAAATATATTCTCTAAATCTAAAGTTGAAGGCATTATAAATGATGAATTTATGATTCTGTTGCGCATCAAAAGCAATTGACGCGCGTAATGTAATCAATAGATACGAAACATTTCAATGATTCGGAATTTTCTATTGATCTCACCATCGTTGTTATTATATGAATGGCATGCATAACGATGTTGTTTGTTTCTGTGCGATGGTATACTGCGATGAGAGTATCGTTCGTTTGAATGAAATTACCGACTCGCGACAAACATAGAGTTTCTTCATACGTTGGTTTAGTATCACACCACCAAGTTACTGCACAAACAACACGTTTAATACTCCGTCATAGCCTGTTATGTATTTACAGATTAACGGCGTCATAAATAGTTCATTTATACGCAGATTTATTATTGGATCAGCGTTATCAGTGGCTAATGTGTTACAAATTATCAATAAATTGTGATCGACGTTACAAAACGGATGATGGCCTATGTTCTGGACTTTATTACTTGTTCTATCGATAAAATTTAATAACTCAAATAATGACCGTGTACTTTATTCCCATCGCTCTCGCCATCTACGAGGAAAATAACACAATACTTACGAACTATTTTAGAAACGAGTTCAAATGTTCCAACAACTTTCTCACGGAAATTAAAAGAACACATGTTAGCAATACGGAAAAGCTGGCGAATACATTTAATGATGATGATATCATCCACAAAAAAACAGTAGGTTACGCGTTTAAAAATACATGGAACAGGTGAAACCGAGCATCTTGTTTAGCTCAACAAATCTGAAACATCTGCTACTAGTTCAACTAGCATCAAACTATCTAATGATTGCAATTTGTCGTTGTTTTTTTGCACTCGTTTAGTCTTGCTATACTGAAATCCATCACAGCTTATATTTATTTAGCAGAAACCGATAGACTTCGAGCAACTTTCATTTTTGTTCAAGCGCTTAAACAGCTTCCTCTATTGTTGCGTTTTCTTATCTAAGGAAATGCTTTTTCACATGACATTCTAGGACAACTTTCTTGCGCAACTCGCAATTCAATGCTTGGAACTGTTCTGCGCTGCCATTGTGTGCACTGGATAGACATCACAGTGATTTCAATAGTAAGTAATCTCACAGCGATCTGCTAAGAAAAATAGATGGATTGTGATAAACGATATATTTCAGAAACAATAGTAGGTAGAGTTAAAATGATAAAGTCATGACCAAAGAGTTCGTTTTGATCTAATTTATTCTAACATAATAACCTGATCAACTTCCTCACATGCTCACATGTAGTTATGCAAATTATGTGTGTAATTCACGCTAGCACGGAATATCATTACAAACAAGGGCAACATACAGTAACATGGCAAAGTACACATTCTTATTTGAAGAGCCCGTCGTGCGTCGGTTTTATCAGCCGATGAGTTTACGCTCTCCAAGAAATTGAACTTGACTCGTGCACGGGGCAACTTTGTATGTAGAAAATGGCTTTTTTCCGACTAGACACACTCGTAAAGCGGACATCCAACGTCCGTAATAAATATATATTATCTGTAGGGCTGATTTGAGAGTTTTTTCTCGAGACTCTGTTTCAAGTGTCTCCTACAAAATAATTTAAGAACGAAGTGGCTTTGCGCAAACTCCATCTGAAAATGCTTTGTTGAAACCACCGTGTTGAAGTAGGTTATCCTTACCATCGTTTGCTCTGAATATAATATGTACCTCTATATATACTTAGATACTCTTCATCCGATTAGGTGCCATGTGTGACCTCGTATTTCGACAAAATTTTAAAGCGCTAGTGGTAAAGACACTTTTCAGAACACAGTTTAAAGCTTTAAACCTTTGCACGATATTGGCACGTTAGTTGAAGTTCTCAGATACTTTGCAGTGCTCCAGACTCCTCCAATAGAAAGAAGGGAGAAAATATAATTGAATGTTTTGTTTTGGAAATAAAAGAAAATGCTTTAAATTGTCCTAAACGAGTTATTGCTTAAAGTGGGATTGCATTATGCCGTTAGTGACGTTACATTACTCTTGTGGATGGTGTTAGAAACCGCTTAGTATTCTTTGTTCGTAAGCATAGAGACAAGATATTAGATACTCAAATATGCGCATAATTTTCGCAAAGCACAGCTATATCAATGACTATAATATCCGATTGCTTATCGATTGCAAACTGCTTTGATTCGATGCAATACAGCAGTGATATACGTTTTATGTGTGATATGGTATCGGGGACATAAACGATATCCAGCCAATTGGACTGAAACGAATTGGATCGCCCTCAATTTGTCGTCGTAGTACAATCCGCTTCCGCTGCATTTTGTTTCGCCGTTTCATCCCGACGATTAGTGATTTCCATTTTACATTCAGGGCTGAATATATACATATGTAAAACACCATGTGTACAATTTTATTCTTCGTGACCTAAAAGGCTTCCCCAAAGTTTAACAAGGCCGTCGGTTTCCGAAGCAAAGTTTATATAAAACGAGAAACTGTCAGTCGTTCTGTTACAACATTTATATGTAGTCAACTTTCGACATGAATTTTCTTTTACTGTGACCTTGTTTTAAAACTTTATGCTGTGCGGTAATAAAACGTTTTTATTTTATGTTTACGAGTAAGCAAACTCTGGTTTATAGGACGGGACGGTCCGGTCTAGATGTCAAATTTTGTCGATGTTCGATCATACATGTCCATCTCAATTTGTTCTCTTCTTATTTGTAAGCCGTCATGATAACAGTGCTCTTTTCACGAAGCGTGAACCATTCATAATCACGTTATAATTCTTTATGGACTCATTTGCGAATGCGATTAAAATATCGTATAAACGCTAGTTATATGGTAGATATGTTTAACTTTTCAGCACGCATGAAAATATATTTATAACCAAGAGTAGGGCATTTGATAAAATCATGTTTCTTAAATATATTAATTTATTTCTCTCTGTACATCGTATGTTTTGCGGAGCCAATGAATGTAAGATAAATAAATGGCGTTCACGTGGAAAAGGCGGCGCACTGTGAAGTCTTTGTCATCCGCTCACTCAGATATAATTACATATTGAGATTTGAACACGCCCCTTTCCGTTTCACTTACAAAGTCATCAACTACCAGTAAACGTCATAATCACAGTTTACAGAAGGTATTAAGATCAATGTATTTGGCAGCGTTACTGTTCGCAGTATGATATTATAAGTACATAGATTCTGCTGGCCATTCATCTTCCAGATATAATCCCTACTCGCCTCTTACGTCAGTCGCGGTAAGTGACGGGTGGTCTGTTCGGCGAGACCACACGGTAATGTTACTTTATACGGGTTAGTTTATCATTTATGAGCGTTCGTCTGGTGTCGGGGCGGCGCCGCTCCGTCTGTCCGTGTCGTATGAACGGTTTCGGAGTTCTTCGGAGCTCGACTATCGTCGGAAACGCCTCGTCTCGCCCTGTTTCTCGGTAACAGTAGCAAACGTGACTGTTATCAATTCTGAGTCCTGGAAACAAACCAGAAAAGTCACCCAACTTTTTTGGTTCTGTTCCAGGACTATGATATCAAAGGAAAGTAAGGAACTTAGAAGATGCCTTGTTATTTATTATTATGTATTTAGAAGCAAACATAAAGACACACTTAGTTACACATTGGGAATACTTGTTTACGGATTAGTGGTGAGGGTGACCGACTTACCATGTTTTGTACATAAATCTAAAAAAAGAAAATATTTTTTAGTACTTACCTTATTTCTTGCCACTATAGTTTCCTTTTTTTTTTTTTTTTGTTGTACATCTCGTAGTTAATCTGAAATAAGATTATGACTACTTAAACGGATTTTTGCCCGGCGCTTTCTAAAAAGTGAAACTTTTTAGACCTCCAGCCGGGCCATAGTAAAATTAAAAACCTAAAGCGAAAGTCCTAAGGGTAACCCCGAGGGGGGTTCGCACCTCGGCTTAGGCGATCACTGGGGGAGGGCAGCAAGGGACATGCTGGATCTGGGTTAAATTATTTAGGGGCTAATTTAAAGCTACAGGCGAAAAAAAAAAACTATAGTTTCCACTGTAATCAATACGATTGTGAACGTTGAAACCACACAGCCACCGCGCACCGGGCTGGTTAAACAAAGGAGTGCATTCATCATAATATGTATACTTAAATATTTCCGTCTGCCATAATATCGTGGCATTTCCACTGCTGTGGTTTATAGCTTTAAATGCTATTTTACATTCCGTATGACTAACAGCACTAACACCCAAGTTATATTTGTCATCAGCCTTCATACGATTATGCCAATTTCCCATTACTGTTTACGTTTTGTGTGGGTGCATGTATAAATAAATTTAAACTAGGTACCGGGATTAATTTTATAAAAGTTGGTATGTTTATTTCCTGCCCCAGTTATAGTGCACTGCATTATTAATTAAATACCGCGGTGCCGCACGCGTGTCGTGCTTTTTTGGTATGATTAAAGGTCATACGGTGTGAATAAATAATATAGTAAATACTTACGTCCCTGCGACGCCTTTGTCCTCTATGTAGCAGTAATTTCTGCCAACATTGAAAATCGTTTCCTTCGTCATTCGTCTAAGGAAAACATCCCATTTCCTTCGTTGTAAGCAAAACGATACGTTTCACATGCTATGAGTGTTTAGCAATATATCATTCCTAAATCAAGAGTAGGTACAGATGAATAAACCAAACATTACTTCATGGATTTCGATTTCAAAATACCTTCCAGCTTCTTTGCTTACCTCACCAGGTCTAATTTTATTGGCAAAACCAACGCCAGGGTTGGTTACGTCATCACCTTAAAGTGCCGAATTAAGTCGAAAGTAGTATTTGGATGAAGACAGGAGTGACTCATGCAACGCAATTTTTGGTGAAATTAACGTTGACAATCTTTGCAAGGATGCCAACATATCGATTGGTCTGCTCTGTTTGCCAGTGTTTGCTTCTACATCAGTCGATGAGCAAGTTAATATTTTTACAGCTAAACGTATCGAAATTTACGACTATCACGCATCTGTCCGTGCAGTTAAGGTTCCACATTTGCTAGCGCCGCACAGTGGCGCTCATTGACCTGGGCCCCTTGTGGTTTAGCGGTTTGAGGTGATTTTTTTTTCAAATGTTCGTCATAAAATTCCCTATTGATTCCTCTTTTTAGATTTTTGCTTCGGGTCTTCATTTTCGTGGAATTCGAGTCCAAAAATGGGTTTGCTTGGAAAAAACTAGATTTTTCGCACAAAAATGACCCTACGGAAGACGAGATTGAGATTTTATCGGATTTTTTATGGGGAAATGCTCGTCTTGGAAAACCCTACAAGACTATCCACTTAGAATCCGGGGAGAAATTTTCTGTTGCCCTTAAAATGGCCACAATCATCCGGAAAATTTCTCATATCAGAAATCGTTTTTCTGAAAACTGTTTATTTAGCCAAATTATTGAACATTTATGTATTTTGGATCAGAATGACCAAAAACAGAAAGGTTCACATAGTGTTTATTGGTCTTGAAATTTTAAAGCATCCAATGAGTGCTGCAGACTTTCACTATCATTCATTTTCATCAGAAAAATCAACCATTTCTCATTAACAATGAAGTATTGTATCCTAAATGGTCACTTTTATCAAGAAATTGAATTACCAAAAAAGTGTTCAAAAACATTTGTGGAACCTTTCTGACCTTTTTTACAATTACCGGAAAATTCTTGTACAAATAATTTTTGTCAGATCAGGATTTTTTGCAATACTTTAACAGTTTTCAGAAAAACGATTTCTGATACTTATGAGAAATTTTCTGGATGATTGTGGCCATTTTAGGGGCAACAGAAAATTTCTCCCCGGATTCTTAGTGGATAGTCTTGTAGGGTTTTCCAAGACGAGCATTTCCCCATAAAAAATCCGATAAAATCTCAATCTCGTCTTCCGTAGGAATGAAAGGAAAAAAAAAATTCACTGAATTCTTCTCTTCCGACTCCCAGTTGTTATTCTTCATATGTTTTAAGAAGCTAGAAAAGACTGTATCAGCCTGCTGGTTGTTATCTCTCCCATCAATAGTCACATCTTCAATTTTCTGCACCTAGTGTTGTCTTTTCACGCCGAAAAAACTGAAAAGCAAAAAATAATAAACCTTAAAATTATGATTCGGCGCTGAAAAATCAATGAACAAAGATCATTCAAAGCGCCGACTCAAAATTTAAAGGTTTATTTTTTTTTGCTTTTTAGTTTTTTCGGCAGTTTAATTTTTTGTTAAAAAGTTTTTTTGTTTTGTTTTTTGATGCTGTTCAATAAAGTATTAATACGTGAAGCAAAAACTTGTAGTCCTTTTTACGAAAATTACGCGGTCGAAGGAGTATGCAATTTGGCACAGTTAAAGTTTTTATGGAGAAGTGCCGAAAGCTAATATTTTTATAATAACTAATAATCTTCAAACTTACAAATTTAAATGAATGGTCGAATTTCGACCGCTAGGTGACCTCAAATATAAATAAATAAACCCACTCCTATCGGAAGCTTATTCAGCTTAGTTGATATAATAATAATAAATAATAATATAAATAATAAATAATATTCCACAACTATCACACAACGCCATCTAGTCCCAAGCTAAGCAGAGCTTGTGTTATGGGTACTAGACAACTGATAAACATACTTATATATTTCTAAATACATACATATTATAGATAAATTACACCCAGACACAGAACAAATGATCGTGCTCATCACACAAACATTTGTCCTGTGTGGGAATCGAACCCACGACCTCCGGCATAGCAGTCAGGGCCACTAACCACTAGACCAACAGGCCTGTAATGACGCATTACTAGTAATGTCCACAGTTCAAATAATATCACTGAGGCTTAAATGAAGGAATCGGCCTAAATGTTACGTATGCAGTCCCGGGAGGCAATGGTGTATAGTTAAACACACACACATTTTGCCAGTTACGTTATAAGTCCCATGTAATACGGGTCGAGCCTATTGCTATAAACTGAGTACAAATCCGGACACTGATCTGCTAGTCTGCTACTGATAATTTTTCTAACAAAGTAACCCTATAACATTCAGGCCGATTCGAGGATCGAAATCAGGATCCTAAGCTTAGCAGTTGTGTCTGCAACTACCTAAGCCAGTTTCTCAGTAAAGACTAGTCGGTAACGATTGATGCGGGTGAAATAGTTCTGTGTAAAAATGTGCGCTCACACTTCCGCAGTTCTGCCGGAAGAAATGTAGATTTCTAAGCTGTACCTTTGTACTGAAATTATAGATATGTCGTATCCCTGTATTTTTCTACTGTGACTACACAAATCCTACTAATATTATAAATGCGAAAGTTTGTGAGGATGGATGTATGTGTATGTTTTGTTACCCTTTCACGCAAAAACTACTGAACGGATTTGAATGAAATTTGGCACACAAATAGTTTATAACCTGGATTAACATATAGGGTAATTTTTATCCCGGTAGTACGTTCGTAAAGCCGCTGGCAAAAACTAGTAATAAAATAAATAAATAAAAACCTGGCCAAGTGCGAGTCGGACTCGCGCACCGAGGGTTCCGTACAAACCTGCAGGAATTCACGGTTTATGCATAAGGTTTATGTTTATGAAATTAAATGTTTTTTTTTTTTAATTTGTATATTTGAGTTGACTGAATGAAAGGTAAATAAATTGTGGTTTACGATTTATGACGTATTAAAAAAAACTACTTACTAGATCTCGTTCAAACCAATTTTCAGTGGAAGTTTACATGGTAATATACATTATATATCTTTTTTAGTTTTATCATTCCCTTATTTTAGAAGTTACGGGGGGGCGGGACACACATTTTACCACTTTGGAAGTGTCTCGCGCAAACTGTTCAGTTTAGAAAAAAATGATATTAGAAACCTCAATATCATTTTTGAAGACCTATCCATAGATACCCCACACGTATGGGTACGATGAAAAATTTTTTTTTGAATTTCTTTTCTTTCTATGTATGGGGAACCCCAAATATTATTGTTTCTTTTTCTATTTTTGTGTGAAAATCTTAATGCTGTTTACAGAATACATCTACTTACCAAGTTTCAACAGCATAGCTCTTATAGTTTCGGAAAAAAATGGCTGTGACATACTCGGACAGACAGACAGACATGACGAATCTATAAGGGTTCCGTTTTTTGCCATTTGGCAACGGAACCCTAAAAAGCTACTTTCCGAAGATCAACTTGGAAAGACCTAAACAGCTAAAACAAAAAACCGTTTTTTTCCGAAGAGCAACTTACAGCGATCTGTACCCGCTTTAGGCAAGCACTCTGTTAAGGCAGTCAAGATTTTGATGATTTTATGTATAAGCATTTATTAATATTTGCATTTCTGTTCTCCAGGTCGACTGCCCATTCATCGTGTGTATGACCTACGCCTTCCATACGCCAGACAAACTGTGTTTCATCCTGGACCTGATGAATGGCGGGGACCTGCACTATCATCTGTCACAACATGGCGTCTTTAACGAGGCCGAGATGAAGTTCTATGCTGCTGAAGTTATATTAGGTAATATACGAAACATAAAACCCTTATAGAATCACAAAAAAAAAATCTCGACGTAATTTTGAATAGCCCTAGTTTGCAATTTTCCTTCAGTAGGACTTATAGTTATGCTTCTCACAAGCTTCTGTCTGCGGTTTCGCCCGCGTGGTATATCGGATCGGGCGATAAAAATGATCAGGGATCAAATATCACAACACCATTTTGTATCGGTTCACCCTTTTCGGAGATTAGCTGGAACAAACAGACAGATAAAAAATTCAAAAATTCTTTTCTTGCCTCGTCTATACTTTCATACGCATTTAGTAAAAGCTGTTAAAAAAAAGTATCGTTTAGTAAAAAGTAAAGTGTATGTTTGTAATGTCTTAAACATTTACAAAAATAGACTTTAACTTTATTTAGATAGATTTTTGATTTATAACTATACGATGTACACTATTTATTGGAAGAGCTGGAATAAATGGTTAATGCCATTATACAATCTTATTCCGCAACTATTTTCCGATGCGATAATCGGATCACCGTATGACCCATTTCTCTAACACCGTTGCTCTAAATAGGGTGAAAATATCTACACCAGTTTTATCCCCTAATTAAAAAGAATGGGCGTAAGATGCGGATCAAATAAGAAACGGGCAACCACGACAATAGACCAGTGGTGGCCCAGTGGTATCCCCGACTTACAAGCTATAGGTCCAGGGTTCGAACCCAGGTAGGCGCTTTACTGCCAGGATCGCGGATTTGTCCGAAACAGTTACCGTGGCACTAGCACAGGTAACTGTAGGAACACGGGTGGGTTTTAGTCAGTCAGTTTGACACGCCCTCCCACTCTGCCCAGAGGGGCAGAAGTCATTTGATGATGTCCTACCCAAAAAAAGGCAGACGCTTTAGTTTGTATAAATATTTTCATCACCCTTACTCTCAAAACGGTGAAGGAAAACAGCGGGAGGAAACCGGCATGTCTTAGAGCGCCTTCACACTAGCGTTTGTCCAGCGTAGGCGTTCGATAAACGTATGCGCAGCGCAGACGCCGCGAAAACGCGATGCAGGCGTTGCGTGTTGCAGCGTTTCCTCTGGAGTCAATTGAACGCTGCGCTGACGCGGCGCAGACGTCACACAATTGCGTTGTCGTTTCGGAAATATCATTTTAAGTTGTACCTACTAGTTCAGGCGCTTGACTACGAATGAACCAATCAACGTGTGCACAGGGGTGCGCGGCTGCAGGTGGCGGGGAGAGGTCGAATGTGAACAGGATTGTACATGACTCTGCAGTAACGCGGCGCATGCGTCGCGCACCTGCGGCGCTAACGCAGCGTATTAATTTACCCTTGCACTGACGCCGCGACGATGCGACGTATGCGCCGCGTAGTCGCGGCGTCTGCACTGCGCATACGTTTATCGAACGCCTACGCTGGACAAACGCTAGTGTGCAGGCGCTCTTAGGACCAAACATTCGAAGACATGTGACATCTACCAACCCGCACTGGGCCCGCGTTGTAGATTACAGTCCATTCTCTAAGAGAGGTAGGCCTATGTACTAGCAGTAGGAACATTTTAGCCTGATTATTACGCTGTAAAGAATTATCGCGTCATTTATGTAGATTCAATTGCGAAACATTACACTATCCGAAGGCCACACAAGTGAAACCGGCCAAAGCTACTTGTTAATATTGTTATTGCAGTCGTATATCAACATGAGTCAGTATAGAAGCACCTATAAATAATCTTTGCCGTATCAACAGAATGTAATTTTAGACTGTATTTAAAAACTGACGCAAGGAAATAAATAAATGACGTAAATAGATAAATTATTAATTTTATTGGTCAATGTTGATGACGCAATTTAATCAGGCGATTTATTGACTGCTTGATGAGTGATTAAACGGGTATGTGGTTCTAAATGAAAATACAAATATTTCCGTTAGTATCTAGCGTGTATTTTTACAAAAGTTGCTAAAATAAAATCAATCATTAGCTTCGAAAAATTTTATTATAAAGGTTTAGTTTGCAGAAAATTTTAATCCTACTATCCTATCCTATGAATATTATAAACTAGCTTTTACCCGCGACTTCGTTTGCGTAAATGTCGGTTATCGCGGACGCAGATGAAGTCGCGGAATGAAAAGTAACCCATGTCTTTTCTTGTGGTTCAAACTTACTCCGTACCAAAATTCATCAAAATTGGTTCAGTGGTTTAGTCGGGAAAGCGTAACAGACAGATAGAGCTACTTTCGCATTTATAATATTAAGTATAGATGTGAAAGTTTGTATGATTGGATGTTTAGGTATTTGTTACTCAATCACGCAAGAACGGCTGCACTGATTTGGATGAAATTTAGCACACAGATAGTTTATAACCTTAACCAGATAGTCTATATTGACACATACCTAGGATACTTTTATCCCCGTAGTACGTTCCCAAGAGATATTTTCCGACATCCACGCGGGCGAAGCCACTGGTAAAAACTAGTTTGATATAAATGTGAACTACCATAGTTTGTGTCGACCAATAAAATTACTTCAACAAGCATAAAGTTAAATTTATTTGCCTAAAATAAACTCGGCCACGTAAACAGCATCCTGTAACCTAAATTACCGACAACCGTGACGTTTAACACATTACAATTTTCTTTCCTAAGGTTTGGAACACATGCACAAGCGTCACATAGTGTACAGAGATCTGAAGCCGGCGAACATTCTCCTCGACGAACATGGACACGTCAGAATATCGGATCTCGGACTCGCTTGCGACTTTTCCAAAAAGAAACCGCACGCTAGTGTGTAAGTATCCTTATTTTTAATCTGTATTACGAAGTCAATAACGAAATATGGTAAGATTGTTTCCATGTTGACTTTTTTATTCAAAAATTGAAACAATCTTCTATCCTACGAGTGAGCAGACTCTGCGTTTCGTTCTGCGTTCTGCGTCTACTGGTCCTTGAGCTGCGGAACCTGTAAATGTGAACAAATAATATGGGGGGTAATGGTCATCGATGCGCAAATTAATATCACTTATCATGAATTCAGTATTTGTTCTAGGACTAGGGTTGTTCCGTACTTTATAATAAAGTATTGTACGTTATTTCACATGAATGTATGTACTCCATACTTTATGAGAAAATTAAAGTACACGAAAATACTTTATTTTTCAAGATTTGATTTCTTTGGGATTTTGAAAAGATTAGTCGTAAATACTTTTTGCAATTTGAAATTTATTTGATGCAAACTGCAAAAAGCAATAAAAAATATGTTTTGAAATATAATAACAAAGAAAAATAAATCGTACTTTATTTTTATACCATGTACTTTTTTTTTCTTACCTATAGTAACCAAAGTACTTTAATTGCATGAAAAAAAGGTGGCAACCCTATCTAGGACCCACCGGCGCTGGAATTTTTGTAAATGATTAAAAACAAAATTGTCCTCCGTAGCAGGGGGTCTAAAAAGGCCGCTTTAAATCATAATAGGATAAAATATTGAATCATATTTAATCGTAAGATGGTCACAAACTGACAATTCATAATATTATCTGATTGACAGTTTTGTAATGGAGATTCGTAAAATTGACCACAAATTATGAATTGCTTTATTGACGTAAAATGTTAAATAGCAGAATCATCCTTTCAAGAAATAAATCGTTTTTAGAGGAATAGCTTAATGTGGCGTTTATAGGCACCTCATTTTGTTTATGGGTGGAAAATCATTCTATGACGTCTCCCGCTCTCGGTGGAGCGGAAGGGCGTGTCAGTCTTTTACTGACTAAAATCCACTTGTGTTCCCTCAGTTGCCTGTGCCAGGGCCACGGTAACTTTATCGAACAATACCGCGACCCTGGCAGGGTTTATAGGTCCCCTGCTGTCTTCATGCGCTGAATTCACGGTAAAAGTTAACGCGTGTCCTTTACATCGTGTATAGCTTAGCTGAAACTATTCAATATATTGTTATTATTTAAACAAACCCCACGTGACCGCTGCACAATATCGATACGAAGTCATTAAGGATAATATTACTATTTATAGGCAACATAACGACCGTAATGCGCTTGTTTAGGAATCAATTGACGTAATGCACTATGCTAATTGTTTTAATAGGAGCCTTACGCACACTGGTCTCTCTTATGCAATCCTATCATAATTATTCCAATTGCCTTGACTTGTAATTAAATTGCTCTGTTATTTAACTTTTTTATTAATTAATTGTTTGTTGACGCATGCCGCGGTTGGTCCGTGGATGAGTGATTATCTTTACATACCAAAACTCCTCCGTGTCGTCCCTGCTGTCATTTGTGAATCTCTGACAGTAATTTCGGGTTGTCAGAACCCCGAAAGTCATAACCAGACAACCAGTCTTACCAAGGGGCATCATATTACCCAGTAACTGAGTTGTGGAGGTCAGATAGGCAGTCGCTCCATGTAAATTACATTTACTCAGCTGCATCAGAATTGACTGGAAGCGGAAAAGTCTAGGCAGATGAGGAATTGTTTGTTGATCCAGATTGCTTTTTGTGAAATAATGTTTGAGGTTAATGATTGTCAATGTTTGTTGAGGTCAATAATTATGAATAGTAATATGGTAAATTCTTTTCGTCGCCTGTCGATAGCAAACTAAATATAGTAAGCCCAGAATGTGGGTAAGAGCTTGTCGATTTCAGCTGCGTCCATCAACTCAGGTAGCGTCCACCAACTGGATATTCTGGACAATATATGGTGTTGAAAAAGTGTTTCTCTTAAATTTTGGCGTCTGTCAGAGGGATTTTAGTGACCCCTCATCATTGGTTTACTGAGAACAACACGTTTCTGCTAAATCAATGATCCACTATCACTGGTTTAGTTAGTAGAAGCTGCTAAGTCCACGATAAAATAAATTCAAATGATTGTATGACGTAAATGATTTGCCTCGAACATATTTTCCTTTTTCGCGTTTGTTTGGTCAGTATAAACTGTGGGACTCCCACAAACCTAAGGATATTATTAGTTGGCTTTAAAACAACAAGAGACTTTTATGCTAAAATTAACACATTGTCAAGTTGTGACCATAAGAATTATAAGTGGTCACAAGTTTAGATGAATATTATAGCAATACATTTTTTTTGGGATTTGCTACTCTATCCATAACCTATTATGTCAACTTCTGAACACATGTTATTATGAAATATCATATTTTGAGAGTTTATTTTCTTTCTAGCTCTGTCAACGGTGGTTAGAAAATATCGCATAAATACTTTGCATATTTAGAACCATCATCACGGAATGTTGATTTATTGTTACTGTAGGAGAAATTAGTTAGAATATAAAAAATATTGATGTTGTCCGGAAGTATTTTAAGCTACCCATCTCAGTACTCTACTGTATTACCTGTAAAATAAAAACATTGTTTTTAAATAACCCTTTTGTTATGATTTCCAGGGGCACTCACGGCTACATGGCGCCCGAAGTTCTTTCGAAAGGCACCGGCTACGATTCTTCCGCTGACTGGTTCAGTTTCGGCTGCATGCTCTACAAGCTGCTCAAGGGTCACTCGCCATTCCGCCAACACAAGACTAAGGACAAGCACGAGATCGACAGAATGACGCTTACCATGGTAAAACTCTTTGATTTAAACTTTTTTTACAACCACTTGCGATTTCTCTCTTTCGCTCCAATCGCTTCCTACGCAAGTTTATAAACCTTACTACACTGACACTATTCTTTTTGCTATTTCTTAACCAAGCGCAAACTTTCGTTAATATTTTTAACCAAAGTTGGGTTTGTGGATAAAATCATTTTAATCACTATTACTTGGAGCAAACATTAATCAATTTTAGACATGATTCCATGTTTTTGATAAGAACGAATGAGCAGCAGCATAGAAAACGCGCTTTGGCACTTATAAAAAGCTATTAAACTATAAGCGCAGCCTATGCACAACCATTTTCCTAACTATAATGGGACCAGCTTACCAAAACAGATTACCAGTGAATTAGTCATAAATTCTATGTTGAAAGTAAAAGATGGAATCATGTCTGCAATAGAATTACGATGTATTCCAGAACGTGGAGCTGCCGGAGTCGTTCAGTCCCAGCTTGAAGAGCTTGCTCGAAGGGTTGCTGCAGAGAGACATCAACAAGCGGCTGGGGTGCAAGGGAAGAGGGTATGTGAATATTGTCCATCCTAATATTTTAGTATTCTGTTGGCCGAACGAATTAGGGTGATCGGCGCCCAAGTAGACCATGACCTAGGTCTACAAAGTCATATCCTAACATAGGATACGACTTAGTATCCCGGTAGTACATTTCCAAGGGATAGTTTTTGGGCATCTGACGACGTAACGAATGTCGAAAGATACAATAATGACAGCCGAGACCAACGGTTTTACGTGCTTGCGGTACGGAGGTGTTGGTTTGTAAAAAATAGTCACCCATCCACAGATCAACAACGGTTATTATTTAGGCGCAAAATCTGAAACTGTCGCCAGAGACTGAGAAGTTGCGAGGTACAAGCCTAATGGCTTGGTAATGATACTTCTTCTTTTTTTGGTTCTTAACTGAAATATTAATTCCAAGATGGGCTAAAGCAGTACTATTTTGCAATACTGGACTTTCTATAAAACACAGTCATCAATGTGCAATTTTTTTCTGGTTCATCATTTCGCTGACGCAAATGTTACTTTCCCAGAATCCAATCAGTCTGTGCTAACTTAGATCCGTGTTTTGGAGGAAGGAAAAAGTCAGTCGCATACCAATGACGAACGATAAAACACAACCGTTATAAGCGGATCTTCGCAAAAGGACGGGAAAACCGATACGTAAATCATTTGCGAAATTTGGTAAATACTACGTTGATGCAAAGTTAAATCATGATATGCCAAGTAGGCCATTAAAAAGGCACGTTTGATAGTCAACATTATCAAGAAAATAAAATTGATTCTAATTTAGTTTCTTTTGAAGAAAAAACTTTAGGAGGAGGAACAAAGGAGGCTTCGTAAAGGGCAAGAAACTCCATAGTTGCTTTTAAAAAATGTTTTTACCATGAAGGGTGGACTATATCGATGTGCAAACTATAACCAAGGATTCAGTACATGTTCTTGAAGCACCTTGAGTTGAAATTTCTCGATTATTAAGAAAAAAATACTGTTTTGTACATTTTGACTGCGTAGGAATTGCACTTTTCTATGAAACAGCAGATTTTTTTGATAACCCACGAAAGTTTTTATGCTGGGCTAGGCTCTTAGTAGAATTCATGATTACTATTTGGTCATCGATGTCCCTACTCTACCCTGAACTTTATTTTGTATACTGTAACGCATACATCCTAGATCGTGTCGGAAGTTACGATTATTACAACGGTTAGAAACTAAATGAATCAAGTTTCCCTCCGCCAAATCAGCAAAATACAAAATGTTAAATAAGTCATCATCATTTATTTGAGTTGACTAACCTCACATGATAGAAATCGCTTTCCCCATTTTTCTTTCTTGAGGATGCACTAAGATATCCTGCAAAATTTAAATTTTCTTATGTTTTCTTTTAAATTTAGAGGTCTATTTTAGGTTGTGTGTTCATTAAAATATTATTCGCAACCGTAACAAATATGACTTTACAGAAAAATTATGATTATAATCATCAATACAACCCAATAAGTTCATATATGTATTGTCATTTAATGACTTGAGTGTTTTCAATGGGATTATACGAACTTTAAGGGCTGTATATTTCGATAGCGGACCCCCGGCCATCGTAGACGCGACTTTCGGGCGGCGAGCAATGGGTAGCTCGCCGCCCGGTAAGTACCAGGCTCGGGTCAAAGGCGTGTAGTGTTACACGCGCGCTTCAAAGAGATGTCAGCAGAACTGAAGGGGTCTGCTAGGACCGATGCCTGCCAGGGTCGCAAGATTGTTCGAAAGAGACACCGTGACCCTGGCACATGGGCAACTGAAGGAACACGGGTGGGTTTTAGCCAGTAAAAGTCCGACACGCCCTTCTCCGCCCAGACCGGAAGACGTCATTTGATGATTTCCCACCCAGAAAATAAAAAAAGAGTTGTATATTTCTGTAAATACATACCTGCACGTTACGATCGCGAATCATATTTTGTTCAACATACAACGTTACACTGACCCGAAAAATACAAAAAAACGTAAGAAAATATGAATTTTGCGGACTACCTTGGCGCCTCTTCATAATTCCTTGTAAATAATTTTTCTTTTACTCATTTCCAGTGCGGACGAAGTCAAAGAGCACGTATTTTTCGCGGGTATTGACTGGCAACAGGTGTACCATCAGAAGTACACGCCGCCGCTGATCCCTCCGCGCGGCGAGGTCAACGCGGCAGACGCCTTCGATATCGGCAGCTTTGATGAGGAGGATACTAAGGGCATCAAGGTAACCTTTCACCATCATAGCCTTTTGAAAAAATAATTATTTTTATCTCTAAATAAGGCGTGGGGACATTTTACACCTAAGACTACTGTCCCCTAGATTCGGGAGTTCCGGTCCACCTGCATTTAGTTTTGCCCGGCTGCCCTATTTGTGTTATCGGCCTATTGGGGTTGGTACAATTTCAGACAATATACCAATGAAAATGTCTGGAAGAGCTATTAGTTTATGAAAATGCTTATGGAACGAAAACTTCTGTCACTCAAGCGAAAAAATTTGGGCATGTGTATTTTTCCTATTTTGACATGGACTTGGTCTTTGACAAACATTCAAAAGTCAAATTGATGGACCATATTCATAACGCCATACTGGACTCCAAAACACATAGTCCCGAAAATGTGATTTAATATAAACCATCGCGCGATGTAGACGACAGACACCTCATATATTAAAAATTATGTAGCCGCTAGGATGTTTCGATGCACACAGGCATTGATATGCGTGAAAAACAAAACCCTGTCTTAGCTATCGCGCAATCGAGTAAAAATCCTATCGTGTTCCAGCTGACCGAAGCGGATCAGATGCAGTACAAAGACTTCCCGCTGGTGATATCAGAGCGCTGGCAGTCCGAAGTGGCGGAGACTGTGTTCGAGACCATCAACCAGGAGGCCGACAAGATGGAGCAGAAGAAGAAAGCCAAGCAGAAACAGAAGTTCGATGCTGATGAGAAAGGTTTGGATCAGTTCTGGGGAAGTCCTCATGATTTTCTGGCCCTTATCCTAAATTGTTTGCGGTCGGCGACATCATGTTTTCCTTTTTCAGTCACCCCTGTTAACTGTCACGCTATCATTCACTCCCTTTTCTTTCAGATCATTCCTCATACAATCCATCTATCTTTTGTTTGGCCTTCCTCTCCCTCTCAACATTTAATTTTATCACTCTTTTACTCACATGCGTTTCATCCCTCCTTATCATGCAACATGCCCCATTCCCAGCAAAACGATACCCTTTCAACTTCATCTTTTATACTGATTTCTTACTTTATCCATCTCATCATTCCACACATCCATCTCAAAATATTAATATGCCATCATGATTTCACGTTGTAAAAGGGATGGTGCTATCTGTTATGCATAGCTCCATCTCTCTCTCTCTCACACTGGTCACAGTCTTGATGGCATTAACACGTTGCGGAACGGTACCGACTTTTTCAAATTATGTGATATGGCAGTAAAATGGCCCATACAAGTTACGACCACTTCTATATCCGTAGCGTCCTAAAGTAATATAATACTGAAGCTGTATTGCCCGTACCTCAGTTCAGAAGAGTTTAAAAGTTTACGGTGGTGCCTGTACTGTCATTTTCAAACATCTAAAAATCGACTGCTAATGCAGTGCGTCCCGCAACGTATTATAATATAAATAATAAATAAATTGTTTATTAATAAAACGACCCAGGTTATATTTTTGTATCTACATGAAATTCAGTGAGCATTGGTGGCATAGTGCCGCGACTTACGAATAGTACGTCGTTGATTCGTACTCAGACAGGCGCTTTCGTTTATATAAATTTTTTCATCAACACTGCTCAAAATGGTGAAAGACCCTTGAGGAAACCGGCATGTCCTAGAATAAAAAAATCGAAGACATGAAAAGACATCTACCAAACCGCACTGGGCCCAGGGAAAGCAGCCTAATCCCCCACAGCCTAATCATCTGTGCTGGACACAGACCTGGCCTGTGTCCAGCAGTTGGAACATGCTGAATATAGCTGAATATGCTAGGAAATGCCATCCCAGAAATGAAGTCCCAAATTATTTGATTATAAATGAACTAGTGATATTGTGACGATTATGGAAAACACAACAGGATAACTTGGTGATTATCGAGCTCGGGAACGGGTGTTTCCCAATTTGAAATTCAAGTGATACTTATTTGCAATTAGAGCTACACCCTCATCCATTGCTGCATATTTTCAAAAAAATTGTCGCACTGTCAAAATGGTATCCATTCCTACTTTTAGTATGTGATGCAATACCCCGCTAGGACCACAACCAACTTATTATGATGAAGATTAAACTAAGAAATCGTTCACTCAAACAAGCCTGAAAATGAACTTTTTGAATGTCAAAGGTAAAAAGCCCCCAAATAAGGGAGCAAAAACGCATTGGAAAAATTCACCTTCTTCACTTTCGTACATCAACACTACAGGCGGGCCGCACCGTATTGATGTGTGTGACGTTACGTTCCACTGCGGCCCATGTGGCTTTAATGTGCGCTTGGCTTTAGAGTTATGTTAAGGTTGATGCGCCAAGGTAGCCCGCGAAATTCAAATGTTAGTACTTTTTTTTTGCAATCTGCAGAACAGTTTTAGGTTGTATTTTGATTTTTTTTAATGATTCACGACCGTAACAAATATGGTTTTACATATTTTTAATGATTATCATGAACGGTATCTATACAACTCTCCAAGTTCATTTAAACTTCAAAGGATGACTTTTTCATGAAATAGTCATTATTCAACGGGCTCAAATAATCATACCTTTTTTTTCTGGGTGGGAAATCATCAAATGACGTCTCCCGCGCTGGGTGAAGCGGAAGGGCGTGCCAGACTTACTGACTAAAACCCACCCGTGTTCCTTCATTTACCCATATGACAGGTCCACGGTATCTCTTTCGAACAAATCTCTCGACCCTGGCAGGAATAATGATACCTTAGCGCCTTCACCGTAATATATTATGTTACTGACGTTACACATATATTACAGAATCGGACTGCATACTGCACGGGTACATAAAGAAGCTGGGCGGGCCGTTCGCCAGCGCATGGCAGACTCGCTACGCCAAGCTGTACCCCAACCGGCTGGAGCTTCACCTCGAGAACAGCGCCAAGCCCGAGATGATCCTGCTGGACTCTGTCGAGGATGTGTCTTCGGACCTCGTGTCTATCAAGGGCGAACAGTGCATCGTGCTGCGGACCAGGAACGATACTAAAGTCGTGCTCACTAATACTGTAAGGACAACATATTTTTAATGTTACTACAATTTATACTATCTGTTTTTGGATAGCTTATAGTAAATGGAGCAATCAGTGCAAAGAAAGTCAAATCCAGAAAATTATCTTGATTTTAAACTAGCAGTTTTTTTTTTCACTTTGATTTCGGTTTTTACTTAAATTAACAGTAATAAACTTCAGCCTTCTTACTAATAAACATAGAGTTATTCCAAGTTTAAACTCGTGAAAATATATGGTTATTCCTGAAATTCCAATTCTTGTTCAAAATCTAGTGTAGCAGTTTCACCTCGGCGATAATCAAATGTTAAAAATGTATGTAAACAAGAAGTATTTTGAGAAATGTCTCAAAATACTTCTTGTTTACATACATTGTTCACAATGGTGACTTAGATCAGACTGTGAACGTTCTTACAATTACGAGAATTGCCTCTCTCGTATAAATTTATTCCATTTTCATTAGTAAACAGGCAGAGGTATAATTTATGGAACAATATTTTGCTATGGGAAATTGGTTTTCATAATTTCTAAGAGCTCAATTTTGTTAACAGGATGAAATCGGTCTGAAGGAGTGGGCGCTATCGCTGCGCTCGGCACACAAGTGCTCGCAGGAGCTACTGGCTTCCATGGCGCGCAAGGCGGGCAAGATCTACGGCACGGACGGCGCCAAGGACGCCATGTCGCTGGTGCGGCCTCCCGCGCCGCAGCCCTCGCCCGCCATGACGCGCGCGCCCAACGGGGCCAACTAGCATGAGCTTCCCGCGCCCAACAAGGGCGCGAAGATGTTCCGCCGCTCCAAGAGCGCGGCGCAACTCATCAAGTGAGCGAGCGCACGGCGCGCTCCCCGCCCGTGTCGCTCGCGTCGCACGTGTCGCTCGTATCGCAAGTGTCGCACGTGTCGCTCGTATCGCAAGTGTCGCACGTGTCGCTCGTGTCGCAAGAATCGCATGCACAGTTGACCGAGACCCGCCGCGTGCGCGATGAACTCTTAGTGACTCTTTAGGACTGCCAATTATTAATAAAAAATGAATGCTGATCGCATTTTATTGTTGTACGAATTAATGTGATAGGACCGATCAAATTAAACAGTACGATATATAAATATATATATTTCGTTTACCTCCAGTGAATTTCGATTGTGGATAAATAGTAACTTTTGTAATCGTTTGCACCGATTGAATTTTGTAATTATTAACGTAACGTTCTGGATGTTGTATTTAACTCTGTGGTAGGTATTGTAAAAATTTAATAACTTATAATTCGAGTAGATAAGCATAGCGACCTATATGTGTTTGTGCAATAGATCAAAAATATATTAATAAAGTAATAAAACGTAACGAGTAATCGGTCGAGTCGGTAAAAATTAAAATTAGTGAAAGTCTTGACAATTTTAATGCAATTGGATTGTTCGTTGTGCGTATAATATAGAAGCTTCAAATTAATCGATTTATATCGTAATTAGAAATTCTAGCACTTTGGTTACGACTCTGATAATATATTGCACAGTGGAGATGTTCTACGGGCTGCGTGGTGACGTGCTGTTGTCTCCGGTTGCTCTCTTACGCGGTGTTGTCTAAGTTAACTGTTACAAATAGTTCCTTTAAATATAACGTAACGCGGAACAATTTCTTTATTTATTATAATGGTACTTAAATATAACACTTGTCTGTTGTGTTCGGAACCAACTGTTCATATTAAGTTTCAACATTATTTATATAAATAGAAAAAAAATGTAAGTAGATCTAATAAAAATCTCTTTTTCATATATAATATTTAGAGGCAATACTTTTCTAACAACATTTAGGTGTGATTAATAACAATAGTTGTAAAGGCAATATTTAGATGAGAAATAATTAAAGCATGTTAATGTCCATGAATTTATGTGGGAACCATTTTAGTTAGTATTTATTCCATAGACGATTTATTATGGCCTGGCCACGATGACATTTGTATGTTGTGTATGTTTTATAATTATTGTATAGCAATGCAAATTTTAGTTATTAATTGTTTTGAGTCTGATGCAGATTTAGTTTATTTGATTATCATAATGGTGTTAAATTCGTTGCCATGATTGTTATATAGGCGTATATACTGTATCTTATGATTTTCCATATTCATAATAGGTCAATGTCGTAACATTGACGTAATTTAAGAAGCTGAGCAATACTTAGAACATGGTTATCAGGGTGAGATGTAAATTTCAACTCATGTGTCTTCATTTTAATGCTCTTTCGATACTGGGTTACTAAGGCTTTTTTTGGATATTTATAGATATATAGTCGATGAATTATACGTAATACCACGTAGTACCATCATTAGCATTGCTTCGCTTCTTATTTTTACAATTTATTTTCGTATGCATTGATTTAGCATGCGGGCGATGCATATTTAATCAAATAATCCATGGATATATTACATCGTTTTGTTATAGAATTTAGATGCTAGTCAAATAAATTTTATTACATTTATTGATTTTATTGAAACTAAGTAATTTATATGTATAATGTAATAGCTATTACAGCTAAACAGTATTATAGGTTAGTTGTTTTCTTGATAAAATCTTTCTATTGTTATATGTTTCAAACGTTTGCATAGAATAGATGTATCTGCAGTAGTATTCTTCCTCCTGATATATTTTTCTTCATATACGAATATATCTAGTACGAGCTTAGTTGCTATTCTTCGCGTAATGAAATACCGCTTTAAAATGTTTAATTGCTGTAGAAAACAAGCAAGTTATTGGCTATGAGATGTAGTATTAGTTAGCACATAAAAAGAAACTAAAACTTGAGTTGCATTTGCAAAATCCTTTATGAATTTGAAGGCCAAAGTAGTCGGGGATAATCAACATTCCGGTATGCCAAATTAGATTATAGTGGTGGTAATATGATGCATTTAAAAGTTTTTATTTGTTTACAGCGCACTATATTGGTCGCCCCCATTTATTGAGAGCTAATAGATTGCTTACGTATGCTGACACAAAGGTTTAAATTGTACTGTAGATAGCACCGGCTATGTCTGCATCAGACAAACTGTTACATACCTCTGTTAGAAAATATTTTTATTGTGAACCTACATTATGTGTAGTAAATTGTTTATTTAATCACTTGGGTGTTTTAATTTCCATTATGGATATCTTTTACACTTCTTCGTTGGTAGATTTCAGCCAAGTTCTGACATCATTACAACTTTTTGGCCTTGACTGTAAAAGCTATTATCCCAAGTGACCAAGTATTTATGTTAAAAGAACAGATCCGCCATTACTTACGGCGACCCACAACCTGATACGTTATGGATATTACTGAATTCGCAACAGGTGGCTAAAGTCACAGAAAAAGCCGGTTTTTTTGCGTTCAAGTCGGCCAGTTTTATCCTCGTAGTTTGAACAGAATATAACACATCTTTCATTGCTTACTGGGTTACTCCTGGAAAAGGTAGATCCGTTCACCTGCACACGCCCTATATCTCGAATCAACCACCGCCAAGAAAATCTATGAAAAATAACACCCTGAAATTTTTAAAGAAAATAAAACTGAATACATGTTGTCAACTGTTGTCACTGTCATCTAAACAATAATAACAAACAATGAGCAATAAAAACAAACATAAAAAATGTTATCCGTTAGGCAACGCAAAATAAAATGGTCTCCTGTTCTGACGTAGTATACGGTTTGTCTTTACTAATATGCATAGTTATAGGTGGATGCTATAAGAACCTTGGCAACAGTGCTACCAAACGTATCTATGGGACGGGGATCGGTATACTCATTACTTGTTTGTTATGCGGGTCGTCTATACTACACTCCGTGTTAATGGTTTGGGGGAACATTGTCATTATCAAATGCTGCAATAAACGGTAAGTTAATTCAAATGAGCAGCCGTGGCCCAGTAGTAACGGCTGAGTTGTTGGTCGTGGGTTCCCAACCAGGTAGGCTCTTGACTTTCTACAAATAATTTCATCACCACTACTCTCAAAACGGGGAAAGAAAACTACTTGAGGAAACCGGCAAGTTCTAGAACCAAAAGAGTCGTATAATGTGACATCTACTAACACGCACTGGGCCCGCGTGGTAGATTACAGCCGTCTCCCTCTCGAAGAGATGAGGCCTGTGTCCCAACAGTGGGAACATTATAGGCTGATTATACTATGCTATGAATTCAAATTATTAGTCGTCTGCTCATCAATGGTCCATGCGCCCGCAAGTACGGAAGTACGTATTTCCGTAACTGCTGGATGTTTATACTAAGCTAATTTAAACTAATATTATAAAGTTGAAGAGTTTGTTTGTTTGTTTGATTGAACGCGCTAATCTCAGGAACTACTGGTTCGAATTGAACAATTCTTTTTGTGTTGGGTAGCCTATTTATTGAGGAAGGCTATATAACATCACGCTACAACTAAGAGGAGGGGAGGCAGTAATGAAAAATGTTGCAAAAACGGGGAAAATCGCACGGGTAGGCGATTCGACGCGACGGGAAGGATCGGGGGAACAAGAAAATTAACGCGGACGAAGTCGTGGGCAGTAGCTAGTAATATTATAAATAGGTAAAATTGGTTTATGTAGGTATGTAGTGAGAGGGTATCAGTCTCTGGGACTACCAGTTGGATTTGAAAAATGATTTTCACATTCGAAAGCCCAATTTTTGAGGAAGGATATATCTAGGCTTTTGCCATCATGCTACGAGCATACGGAGTAAAAAGAAAAAAATAACAGAAACAACGGTGCGAGAAACGAAGTAGGTAATATCGCGGGCTGGTGATGCGATGCCATAGGATATACATATTATAAAACATATGTTAAAACAAGAAATTTGACGTGAACGATGCGAGCAGCGAGGCGAAAGCGGCCTCTGTGATTGGCTGGAAACCTGTGATAAAATGCGTGACTCAGCATTTTATCACGGGTTTTGCTCACGCTGTGATAAAATGTGTGACTCAAGCCTATCACAGTAGGCCGTGCTCGCCCCGCTAAAGCTCGTTTTATTGTAAATCTTCAAAAGCCTTGCCTAGGTTAGTCTTGTATAGGTAAATCGCTAGGAAAAGACTAGTGAGCAACTTTGAAGATTCCCCAAATATTATCTTATAATTTTATTGCTATGACTGCTCTCTTTCCAGATACCTTCATCAATTAAGTTTAGCTTACACATGGCTCTATCTAATATACATGAACTATAACATGGACATAACAGCAAACTACGTGCTTTGGATCCACCAGGTGATAGCACTGCGTCTGGTAGGGCTAGCATGTGAGATAACCCTGGCTGAGAAAAGCAAACGTCAGACTGTAAAACCATTTGGAGATTCAATACTTCCAATGCCCAATGATCCAGACACGTTAAACAATATACCTAACCCAACACTTCGACCCGAAGTCCCCACGAAGTCACCTTCTAGATTTAATAACGGAGACTTGACTAAGGCTAGCGCACCTGACCCAGAACCCAGCGCAGCGGATATAATCTCATATGCCTATTTTTTTATCGGCTTGCACAAAGGTACCTCATCATCATCATCATTTCAGCTGTAAGACGTCCAGTGCTGGACATGGCCCTGCTCCAATAAAGGGGGGGGGGGGGGGGGGTTTGCCGTAACCGTCACGCTTGGCAGGCGGGTTGGCGATTGCAGTATGGTGGTCAATTATTCTGTAGTCATTCTTTTAGTCGCTTTTTACGACACCCACGGGAAGAAATGGGGTGATGCTATAAAGGTACCTACATTGTTAGAATATTAACAAAAACCGGCCAAGTGCGAGTCGGACTCGCGCACCGAGGGTTCCGTACAAACCTGTAGGTATAAAGTTTTAAATTTAAAAAAATATTTTTATTACATGATGTAACTAAAAATTTACAGTTTTCGCAATTTTTCCTTTATCTGTGCTATATGACGTTGCTTCGTACCAAATTTCAAAATTCTAGATCGACTGGAAGTACCCTATAGGTTTTGATTCCCTTGCGAGTTTCGAAAATTTGCGGTATAAACGGCTATATATTTTGATTGCGTTAGCTTAGAGGTTTAATTTTTTCACAGCTTCAAGGGACAGTAGACTTGAGTATTTGATATAAATTTCAGCTTGATACTTCCACGTGTTCCTGAGAAAAAGGGTCTTGACAGACGGACGGACGGACTGACGGACGGACGGACGGACGGACGGACAACAAAGTGATCCTATAAGGGTTCCGCTTTTTCCTTTTGAGGTGCGGAACCCTAAAAAACGATAAGTTTAATTGAATTGGTACGATAGAAGTCCCTCAATACGTCATCATCTGCATAACTGTTGGACCACCATAACTAGATACCCCTTTCGGGCTTCTTATGACTCGCGGCTTAACGTCCTTTCAGAGGCGCGGAGCGGTCTAAGCATGTAACGAAGGTCACCTATTCACAGATCAACCGCGGCAAGTGTAGTTTAACGTGGTCGATGGACCCGTGCGGCTGTTATAGCCATAAGCCCCTCAACACATTCTTCACAAAACAATTTCATTGAGTACCTAGGTACTTTCCAGTCCTTAAATATTGCTGGTAAAATTAGGAATACTTCTTGTTTTCTTACAGAAGTTTTTCTTCTTTTCAGGGCCTTATTACAGGTGGAAAACATTTAATGAACACTTCAAAGCACCGTTTGGCATGCTAGGCAATTGTAGAATAATAACTGAACAGAAATTAAAAAAGGCTTTTGTATTTAGCATATTGTACATGGTGTTACGATTGCAATATCCTGTTCAGGTAAGATACATTATATTATATATTTCATAAAAACTAAATTCGTCCAAGGTAGAAAGTTATATCTAAGCACGAAGCGTATTATCTTGAGACTGTCCTTTCGCTGGTAGATTAATTTTTCGCATCCGAGTTACTGTAACTATAATAAAATTGAAATATCTGTTTTATCATTCATACCCCCCTACCGCCCCCTACTGCCCTTATCCCAATTCATTTGGGGTCGGCGCAACATGTCTTTTTCTTCCACACTTCTCTATTAGTACCTAGTCATCTCAGTAGTCACCCCCTTTCTATCCATGTCATAATTCACACCGTCCATCCATCGTTTCTTTGGTCACCCTCTACTCTTATAGCCATCGACATACATACTCAATACTTTCCTCACGACATTCTTCCGTATCACGTGACCATACCAAGACAACTGATTCCCACACAAATTTTCAGTTATTGGTGCCACTTTCAGAAATGAGAAATGATGAAATGTCTGTTTGTGGTGTCAAAATAACTACTTTTTAACCGACGAAAAAAAACGGAGGAGGTTATCAATTCGACGCGTATATATATATTTTTTTTTATGTATGACCACGCGTAACTTTTTACATAGTAGTCCGATTGTGATAATTCTTTTTTTATTGGAAAGGGTATACTCCGAGGGTGGTCCCATATAAATTTGGATGAAATCAAACCCTAAGGGTCAGAAAACAGGGGATGATTGATTGTTCACTCACTGATTGCAATGTTTAACCACGCATAACTTTATACAGAGTAGTCCGATTTTGATAATTCTTTATTCATTGGATAGGGTATATCTTGTGATAATTCTTTATTCATTGGATAGGGTATACCTTGCCAAGTATTATAAGTACATTAAAGCCACAAAAAATTATAAAATAAAAACTTTTTACCAAAAATTTAACCGCCGAAAAAACTGAAAAGCAAAAAATTATAAACCTTAAAATTATGAGTCGGCGCTGAAAAATCAATGAACAAAGATCACTCAAAGCGCCGACTCATAATTTTAAGGTTTATTACTAATTGCATATTAAAGTATATACGGTACTTATAACAAAAAAAATAACAAAAAAACAATGTTTGTCTGTCTGTTCCTTCGGGCTAATCTCAGAAACGGCTGACGACAATTTTGACGAGAGTTTTACTGGCAGATAGTTGAAGTTAGGAGTACTTTTTGATTTGGTAGCATGTTTCCATGGAATAATTTTCGATATTCACTCTGGCGAAGCCGAAGACAACAGTTAGTAGATTAAAGAATCCGATATCCTAAGAGTTGTATAGACTTTTACAGTTGGTTACGACCATGTTACAAACCTTTACGACCATACGTGATTGTAGATGAAGACGATCATTCACAGTTTACCATATTTTAATTCTTACTTGCTGTAACCATTCCTTACAGGTATATTACGAAAACGATTTCTACTACGTCCACGGCACCGACTTCCGCTACTTGTACAACATTCCTCAGATGATAAAATACGTGCTCCAGTACCAAATTGTGATGATGTTGTGCACAAGCGTTTGTACAGAGGCTGGCTTCGGTATTTACCCCGCTAAGACGCAGCCACTGCCCGGCCATGGACCCTCTACAAAATTGAGCTTGCTTGACATCGTGTAAGTGACTTACAGAATTATCTTTTACTTAATTATACATATTAAACGCCACCCTGACTGCCTATTTTTGTGTGCTTAAGGCTGACGCAGTTCCTACATTTTGTATGAACCATCGATGTCTAGAGGCAGCGCCAAGACGACCCCACCCCGGGCCACTGCATGCCCAGTCGTCAGGATGTTTGCACGCGCAGGATGGCGTCCACAGTGGAGCGCCCGTTGCGGAAACCGAACTGGCTGTCTGCCAAATTCGGCCCCTTCTGCACCAGCCGCCCGACGAGGCGGTCTGCAATGACTCTTTCAAAGAGCTTGCCCACCTCGTCGACCAGCACGATGGGCCGGTAATAGGACGGAGAGTCCGAGGGCGCCCCGGCTTCTTAATGAGGAATGACTAACTTGCTAACATTAACATTCTACAAGCAAGGGAAGGTTATATAACGGCTGCTCGAAACCATTATAATTAATCTTATCATAATAGTATATAAATAGACTAATAAATAACTACTTATGATAGTAAAAACTCGTCAGCAACAGTGTACCGTGTGCGGAATCGGCACCCGACACATGCACACGATAGAAACGTCTAAACACTTTGTTAGGATGTACGTGTGCAATTTTTATGAGTATTATGATATGTCTTGATATTGACGCGCTATTATTACCTATCTTTTATCTAACTGCGATATCTTTATTGTGTTAGGTATCTATTATAATACTGTATCTACTTACCAGAGCTACCAGGTGTCCAATGAGATCTAACATTAGCCATCATCATTTGCTTTTTCACAACTATGTTGGGGTCGGCTTCTAGACTAATCGGATGCGGCTGAGTACCAGTATTTTACATGGAGCGACTGCCTATCTGACCTCCACAACCCAGTTAATATGGTCAGACTTTCGGGCTTCTGACGACCTGTCACGACTGTGAAAGATCCATGAATAACAGGGACCAACAGCTCTACGTACATTCCGAGGCACGTAGGAGTCTTGGTATGTAAAGATGGTCGCAAAGATGTAAGCGGAGCTTAAAGTGATCGATCTACTCGTGCAGCTGTTATTATTAAGGGGTTACATTTAGTTAAAAGCCGAAAAAAGCGTGTTTTTGTGTTTTTTTTTTTTTTTTGGTAAAATGATTGCAGGTTTCAAACTGTTATTTTTTTTCATAGCAAAGGGTTTATTAAAAAGACAAAGAAAAAGGTAAAGACTAGATAATACAATACAAAAACGTAATTAATTTGGTTTTTTTATTTCAGATGATCGGTAGAAAAGTTACAGTGGTCACCGCGGAAGGCTTCAGCGGTCCGGGAAATATATTATATCTGACACATTTGTAATTTTTTTGCAATAACAATTTACGAAAAATAATCAAAAATATACCCTTTACTATGAAAAAAAAAAACAGTTTGAAACCTGCAATATTTTTAGCAAAAAAAAAAAACATCTGCCTTGTAAATACCTTTTGTGAGCCGTCCTTCATTCATCCTCTCAACATGACCAAACCATCTAAGCATACATTTTTCAATTTTTGTCACTACATCTTCTGTTAAACCACACCGTTCTCTTATCACATCATTCCTCAGCCTATCATTCATAGTCACTCCACACATGCTTCGCAAGGAACGCATTTCCACAGCATAGAAACACCGGGAGGGCATATAGTGACCTTATTGGTGATGTTCTTCAGAAAGGTCAGGTGCGTAGTACTCGCAACCGGCGTGTGTGTATGACCAATTGTATGAACCTAAACGAGGCAAAAGGAGTGTGTACAGATCGTAGCAGGTGGCGTTCCGTGGTTTCTGCCGACCCCCATGGGAAAAAGGCGTGATTGTATGTATGTATGTAAAAAAAACACAAAAACACGCTTTTTTTCCGGCCGTTAACTAGATGTAGCCCCTTAAGCAACAAGCAACAAGCTCCTTAAAGCAAACCTAGGATTGTAAAAAATATATAAACTTTAAAACATTCCAGTATCGCAAAGGAAGAGGTGGCGTTAGAACAAGAATACAATTTCGCCATGATAAGGTCTTTTGAAAACGAGAAGCTATTGAAGGGGCCAAGAATGAGTGACACTTTGAGGGGCTGGGACATGTCCACTCGATACTGGTTCTGGGCACACATCTATAAAGAGCTAGTCAAGTCGAATAAGGAAGTAAGGTTTGTGCTTGTGTTCGCTAAGTAGGTTTAGAATACCTTCAACATTATTAATGCCTGGGTTACACGACGCTAGTTTTTGAGGTTAGGGTAGCAGGCAAGTAATATTCTGGCTTAGCACACGCTTCAGCTGTTTACACGTTCCCAGGCGATTTTGAGCCATTAGCTTTGCAGTGACTTAGTCCGTAGAGTAAAATGATCCGTTTGGCTACTCAGATTTCATAACTCTGCCAGTCACACGATGGTCGTACAAAAGCCAGGATAGTAAAATCAGAGGTAGGGGGCACTACTAGCTCATAAATAGACCCTCATTTTACTAACTATCACAGATTAAGATCGTCACTTGCTGTGGGTCCTCAGAAGCCTGAAAATCTGACAACCAGACTTACCATAAAGTATTACCCAGTAACTGGGTTCAGGTCTGATAGGCAGTCCCTTCATGTAAAATACTGGTATTTAGCTGCATCTGATTTAACCCCAACATTGTTGGGAAAAGGCTAGACAGACTCTGTATAATCGAGGCCACAATGACTAGCTTGCTAGCTCAGATATGAGTACCTACAATCTTGAAATCCTAGCTTGAGACTAGCTTCGTTAAGCCCGGGCATATGGGCGGGTTGTCTCTTTTGAGAGTGACGCTTAATAGTCGATTGCAAGTAGGTAGATAGTCATCAACGGACGATTTTAAATAAAGGCTGAGACAATACCTATTTGTAAGGAGATTACGGCCCTGATTCGTTCTTATGTCAATTCTTAGTCCTAGGCAATAAACATCTATACCTAAGAGATGTTTTACACAGGAAAACGAATGTGTTCTTGCCAATAATTGAAGCCCCGCACTTTCTCATGGTGATATCTTTTCAGAAGCGCGCTCTCGTTCCTGGTATGGTCACTGTGGCGCGGTCCTACTCTACAGCAACTGGTGATGTGTAGCACCATGTGGATCCATCTCCAACTAGAACACGAATATGCCGAATTGTATAGCACGAATTCATCGGTAGGTTGACCTTTTCATAATTTTATAAGAGGATTTATCAGAGGCGAACGGCAGCACGTGAAGGACATCAAACCGAGTGGCGGTAGTGAGTATCCACACCAGCTACATTATTCACATGCGATATATAAAAAAAAACCCTACGAAAATAGCAATATTGGTTACATTGTTGCTATTTTCGTAGGGATATACATTTTGTTTACATATTGGACAATATGCTCGGCTCAATTACGCCCTCGCCTTCGGCTCGGGCTGAAATTCCGCCTCGCATGTTATAACCATGATAACGCACTAATATCGTAATGTACCTACTATTAAAAATAGAACGACTGACAATTTCGTATTGTTTCCGTAGAGAATATCTTATCGATTGTTTGTAAGTATTTATTAAAATGTTATCTATGCAGATACCTACAGCGGCGGAGTTGTAAACTTATCGCTTATTTAATTACTAGTGCGAACGAACCTAAATGGTGTGACTGACACTGGCGTGGCCACCATCAGGGATTTTAATATTTTCTACACTAATATTATAAAGAGGAAAAATTTGTATTTTTGTTTGTTTGTTTGTAATGGATAAACTCAAAAAATACTGGACCGATTTTAAAAATTCCATATACAATCAAGAGGAGCGGAGCAGTAACGAAAAATGTTGCAAAAACGGGGAAAATCGCAAGGGTAGGCGATTCGACGCGACGGGAAGGGTCGGGGGAACACGAAATTTAACGCGGACGAAGTCGCGGGCAGAAGCTAGTATAAAATAAAAACTTTGTCGCTAATTACTCGCTAAATATCAGAATTTGTCGGTCACTGGTTCAAAAAGGTTATACGTGGCCGGTCTGGGGAGCGCTTACCTCATTTGAATATCAAAAGCTAGGACATAAGTGTCAAAGAAAGCCAAAGATCTGTTTTCTTCTAAATTTAGTCGGAATCAGTCGCGCAATATCAGAATCTGTCGGTCGGTTCATAACTTATGAGCGTTTCTAAGTGACCGACCTGGAGAGAATCTCCCCAGCTTGGCCACATTGATATCTCAATAACTATTAACTAATAAACTATTTAAGAGTTCCGTTATTTAACGTTCAGGTCTGTCATCAGGTCCTCGACATCAGGTAAAATTAACAGGACTAGTTAAGACATATCTAATGAGCCCAAACGCGATGGATTTACTATTAGTTATTTAAGAGTTTCGTTGTGAAGCGACGGTCCATCATTAAACCAGCTCGAGGGTACCATATTATTGTTACCATCGGGTTTCTTACGTTTCGTAGTATTCAAACAAAGACCACTAGACATGACCAACTATAGAGTTACGACTGTTCCATTATATACCGTCCCAGTACCAACGTCCTATTAAAAATCACCATAACTTTTTTAATGTCTAGGTGCTTTCTTACGTCTGATTTCATACTGGTACCTTTGTGTAGTAGTACGCACAGTACATTGCACATTGAAGACAAATCTGACTAAATACTTGCAGTAGTAGGTATCTACTTATTTATTTTTTTTAGTTGGGAAATCATTAAATGACGTCTCCCGCTCTTGGGTGGAGCGGGAGGGCGTGTCAGACTTTTACTGACTATAACCCACCCGTGTTAAACCCGTGTAAATGTGTTGTTGGGGAGGACATTGTCGACGATTGCGGAACTGATTAGCGATCGTGTGGGCGTGCGCAGTAGGATTTCGACGAGCTTCCCGAATAGCTTGATCATCACACTTGGTAGTGATTCGTTGTCTGCCTTGACCCGGACGACGATCGTAAGTTTGAGTCGCGTTAAATCGGGCATAAGCACGACTGACAAAGAACTGGCTCACTCCCATAGAAGCTGGTACTTCCACCTGACTGTAGCCCTTTTGTGTGAAGAAAAGCCGAAATCCGCGGGGGGTACCTATATGGTTTTATTTTTACTGATTTTTTAAAATGAGATTTGAAACTAAGAAAGCTGCAGCTGTCAGAAAAAATCGAGTATTTTTTTTTTTTGACAATAATGGAGTATTATAACACCTTGAAAAAAAAAATCATAAAAAATCAAAAAAAAAAATACTTTTTTAAATTCTTGAAAAATCAATCTCTTAGATCGAAAAAGATTTTTGAGAAAAAAAATTTTTTTCATCGAAAAAACGAATAAAAATTGTTCATAATGGTGATTTTTGCAAAAACAAAGAATTTGAAGCTTCAGGGCACAATGAAAAAAAATCGCAGCGCTTTGAATTTTTCAGAGATTTTAGGGGACACTTTGAGGTTGAAAAATTACCGACGATATTCTTCGTTCATCAATTTTATCCAAAGTTATACCAAGTTATCCAAATATACTTAATAATGCGAATTTTTGTCTTTTTTTCAGTAAAAGCTTTCAAGTCAAAAAAAAAAAAACTTTCGACAAAAGCCATTTAAGGTATCTTAAACAAAATGTTGTGCAGTTTCCAAAACCTTCCTTCGATTTTCTATACAATCATTATTTCCAGAGTTATTAATTGTAAAAGTTAAAAAGTACTTTTTTGCTTTGACTGACGATAACTCCGCGGCAAATCATGGTATAGGC
Source organism: Aporophyla nigra (assembly GCA_947507805.1). NCBI lineage: Eukaryota > Metazoa > Arthropoda > Insecta > Lepidoptera > Noctuidae > Aporophyla > Aporophyla nigra. The sequence continues at coordinate 10,113,593 of OX382305.1, forward strand.
ATTCTGGATACGTCAAATTAAAGGGCATTAAATTTTCTAAAAGAACTAATGAGTAAAATAATGGGAAAAAATTTTTGAAGACCGTATACTTACCTTTTTTAAGGCGAAAAAAAAATGTTTTTTTTTTGTTGTACCTTGTTATTTCTCCAGACCCAAACAAAATAAAAAAAATCATGGCTGTATCTGAAAACTAGATACATGGAGCTACAACGTGCTTGTTTATTTTTTGCTGTACGATCATTTTCCCTCGAGTTACAGCTTGTTGAAAATTACCCAATTTTTTTTTTTTAAATATACCTTAATTTTTGTGACTAGTGTATTTTTTGCTTCCGCCCTACCTGTAGCCAATGCTGCCCTACCTCAAATTCGAGCCTAGCTACAGCCCTGAGCTAGCATGCAAAGTAATTGATAACATTAATTAAATAAATGAAGATATTAAATTCGAACATAAATCATAGTTATTAAATTAAGAATAATAATGTCAATAATTTTTCAAATTATAATAGTAAGTAATAAATATCAATGTTAATCCTTATAGTTTAGGTACTCATTCACAGAATAGAATGATTTTTCTATGAGCCATTTGAATAAAACTGTTTTAAAGCGATTGACTGGCAGTTCCCTATATAATTTGGGTAATTTATTATATATCCTTATGACCATTGGAAAACAACTTCTGTGATATAACTGGCTTTTCATTTGAGGAATGATTAACTGTCAGGATATCTTGTGTGAAACGTAACACTGTTTCCAAGACGTTGAAATAATTCGGAGTGCATTTTAACAAATTTACAGCACTCAAATATGTACATACCGGGAACAGTTAATATATTTAAATCTTTAAAAAGAGGTTTACATTAAGTTAATGGTGGCACATCACAAAGAGCACGGATACATTGTTTTTGTGCTATAAACACCCTATGTGTTGAAAATGTGTGTTTGTTAAAAAGTGTATCTAAAGGGAAATGTGTACCTGAGTAACGAGAATTAACCCAGCAAAGAGGTAATGTAACTCGTAAGTTTCATAGTAATAGTTAAGGAACATAAAAACAGCTGTGTTGTTGTTTACACACATTTAAATTATTTTGTTTTCCTTGCTAGTTTAGTAGTTCGAGTACAGTGTGGAATTGTTCGGGATTTGCGGTTTACATGATTTCTATCCCGCGGCTTGCTCAAAGATAAATACATTTGGTAATTATCGTATTGAGAGAAGTATTACGAAGAAGTTTTACGTTTAGCGAAGTTTATTGTTATCACCCCAGCAAGCAGCGCATCGACAGAACGTTCATTTTCATTAAAACGTATTCTCACGTTGGTACCTATTTAAGAAACACACAAAGTCAACAACGAGTAGGTACATATCTTTCTGTGCTTTCGACGGAAAAAGAATGGTCGAATGAAGACGCATACCAACTTTTTATGACGATGATTTTAAATCATATTTGAAAAAAGATAGGCGCGTAGATGTCATTTATAAACGAGTTGGTTTACTTTATTATTTTTGCTGCTACCCGTACTTAATTAATATACTTAATATTTACTTATTAAATATATTTACATATACGAATCACATGAAGGGCCTTTTTCAACTATCACTCACTTGGATTAGATATTTGAGGTGGCCGAAATCATTTATTAGCATCATCAGGAAATCGCCATTTCAACCTTTTAAACCACCTAGTGAGTTTTTCTTCACTAACTTGAGCAATTACGAAAGACGTCTCTTTTTTTTGGAACTGCCTACCCGGTCATAAAACCCTGTGCACGCCACTGTCATTTAGAAATGTCCTTTTAGTAACTTGTAGGTATCTGTACCTCGTTTTTTCCCCCAGATGAAAGCGCCATGGGACATCGGGTTCTCAATCATGCGCCTGTTCTGCCTGACTTACCTCACACCCTGCCTAATTCTGAAAGACAAAGCCGTCGTTCTTCGCTACTACAACTCTATATACTGGGTGTACCATATGGTTTTAATAATTTTAATATTAGGCGCCTTGGGTGTTCAGAAACACCGAATCATGTCTAGAAGAGCTGCTGTTGAGGAATTGTAGAAATCATATCGTGTTTTTATTTTTAATATTTTTTAAATGTACCAGTGACATTTGTTGTGTTTTATTTTTAATTTTTCCTACCTGTCCTTTCCTACATAGATACTTGAAAAGAAAATCTTTGACCGTCTCGAAACAAATTGTTAAAATCAAAATCAAATGTCATTTATTTAAACTAGGCTGAGATGAAGCACTTTTTGAACGCCAAAGTTACGTAAGACAGTCCCCCAAAATGCCCGCCTTTCACCATTTCCTAGTGTTTAAGCTGGGAAGAAGTGGCGCAACAAACTCCCCAGCAGCACAGCTATCTGTTAAGTTAGAACTTGATTCTATACAATAATATGTAAGAAATTAATATTACGAAAACAAAACATACCTACATTAAATTATTTACGTTAATTTGTTTTTCTGACTAGACACTTGCTGTGGAACACATTTCATCCTTATTACTTAAACCATAAGGTTGAAAAGTGATACACCGTTATTGTCCGCATTTGTAAATAAAACAACAATTCACAATCAATAACATTTATTACATAACACATCTGTAATATTTAATTATACAACACTGCTACAATAAAAAGCACATATTGCACAAGGCAAATCACATAATAATAGTTAATAATAGTCACGAGTTGTGCTTAGTCAACAAAAACAAATGATAATATTTATTATGTGTTATCACAGACACCTAACTTTATCTAAAAACTTAATTTTACCATGGAAGACATTAGATATTGGTCAAAATCTATTAAATAACGATATTGCATTGTTCATTTCAACAGAAATCAACATTTTCTATACATACATAATTCTATGTATATGGTCACTAATTATTAATAATTTAACAGTATTATTAAATATTTATTTGATATAATTTAACATTATTTTATTGTCTTTTAAGTAGATACGCGCGCACATTAAATAAATATATTTGTATAATTAAGCTATATTCTTATTGGATAATAACATTTATCGGCAATTCATCCTAATATTTCTTTCGCTTATTTATATCTTTGGTATCTTCGGTACTTCTAGTGCTGTAATGGTTATTTTCGGGTATTCAATTAGTTTTTTATTCTGGATCAGTCTGAGCTCTCTCAGTTTCGGAGGAATCTTGCCAGATGGTTGAACGGCTGAAACAAGAAACACATTATATCTTCTTGCAATTTCGTCGAAAGCAGTCGTATTGTTTCTCAATTGAATGAGAAAAAAATACGAGACCATTTTGATTTTTATCGTTTGGAAAGTGTGAGTTTAAGTTTGTATGAACCATTATTTTGTACAACATTAAAAACTAGTCAGCGCAACCAGAGCATCAAAATGCTGGAGCAAGTTGTCTTCGATTAATTGAAAATGAACTTAATCGAAACAAAAATAGAGCTTACGTGGGATACTCAGAAAGTTTTGCGAAAATAAAAAAAAGTGTTCTAAAGGTAAATATTTTTTTATTAAATCTTTTCAATATACTCTCCACTAGCCTCTATGCAAAGTTTCATGCGTCTGAACCAGTTTTCGAAACACTTTTTCCAGTCCGCCGCAGACACATCGTTTACAGCCTGCTCGAACGCTGACAGCGCAACTTCTGGCGACGAAAATTGTATCCCTTTGAGCAGATTTTTAATTTTTGGGAATAAAAAGAAGTCACACGGTGCTAGGTCAGGGCTGTAAGGAGGGTGACCCAGAAGTTTGACCGGCGTGCTGTCCAAGAAGTCCCTCGTTTTGAGTGCGGTGTACGTGGGCGCGTTGTCGTGGTGGACCAGTAAGCCTGCGGAGCCCTGTGTTTGGTCGCTTGTTGCTCACAACAGAGAAAACTTCTGCCAAGCATTTGGTAGTATACCATTCGGCGTTGATGCTTCTTTGGTTCCGTTAAGGAATTGACACCAAGTAGCCAGTCAAATTGAAAAAGCTCGCGATCAAAATCTTCCCCCCGCTTCTAGATCGCTTCACTTTGGTAGGCGTTGATTGGTTTTGAAACACCCAAACCGTCGACTTGCGCTTCCTTTCTGGATTGTATTGATAAATCCAGGACTCATCACCTATAATAATCTTCATCCCCCAAAGTTAGTCGACCAAGTTTGAATTCGTTACACCAACGATTGCCTTGGAAGGACCTTCAACCATGAATGCAATTTGAAGTCTATCGTATGATTCGTCCGGGTTCAGGCGACAATTGAAATCGTAAAAAAATCATAGCGCGAAAATGTTCCCGGCGCAAATGCATTTTTCAATGAGAGACGATAATTTAATTAGCTCGCCAAAAAGTCGAGGGAAATTTTGAAATTGGAACGTACCTATTTTTACTTAATAATCATTATTTTTATAAGTTTATAACTGGCCAGTCTCTCATACAAAAAAACTTGTTTTCGCAATACTTTCTGAGTGGCCTTTTTTTTTTGGATGGGAAATCATCAAATGACTTCTCTCGCTCCTTTCTGAGTGGCCTGGTATTTGTACTTTGACGTGTCCGCGTTCCGTGAGGAGCCACACGTAATTAATCCCATTTTTTCTCGTGGGTGCCGTAAGAGGCGACTAAGAGAGTTACTAGAGAATGGGCAGCAGCGTTCTCTATGCATTTTACCACCATACTGCGATCGCCAACGCAAACCCTAATCAGATAAACCAAACGAAATCATGATGTGATAACATAGAATAAGCTAGAGCATTTTGCTCCTGACCCTACGAAAACAACATAACTATCATAACTACCTCTAGCTTTTTGATATGTATCCTGCACAATATTCTGAATCGTCGAAATTGTATTTTCCAGCGTCATTTTCAAATTATTATCTGTCTTATGCCACCACGCCAAGAAAAGCGCAGCAAACAAGTCACCCGTCCCGGTAAACGCGGCATCCACCTTCGGAATTGAAATCTGGTAACAAGATCCTGCGAAATTAAAAGGAAGCATTACACACTAGTTTCTATGTAAATTTTATATTATTATGAAGACTTGTATATTTTGTAGTCATTGTAATGTTTTTTTGTTTTGTATTTTTATGGTGTACAATAAAGTATATATAAATAATAAGACTTCTACGAAAGGTTTCGATTTCGAGTTTAGGGCATTAGTCCGATTGTTATTTAACGTTTTGACCTAGTGGTCGCACTGAACGAAGTCTTGCTGGATTCGAGTCCTCCTTTCGATTCTTAGCATAGAATTGGTTTGTCCCAATTTCATGGACTTATATCCTCTGCCCTCCTTTCAGGCTACTTTGGTGGTGAAGAAATATTAAGTAAAAATCATCCAAACTTTCACATCTATTATTTTGCAAGCGGTTTCGCCCGCGTATGATACAAATAAACCTTCCTCTAAAATCGCTCTGTCTATTGAGAAAACCGCATTAAAATGCGTCGCGTAGTTTAAAAGATCTAAGCGTATAGACGCGGGAAGCAACTTTGTTTTATATTAGGTAAAGATAAAGATTATGATAGCAGAACTTGGTACATTACCTGCTGTACTGGCAATGCCGATCATATGGTTTTCATCTCCTAGGTCAGTACTGGACAGTACAACAGTTTTGATACCCTTATCGTGAAGCGCTTGGATGACCTTCAGAGCGCCATCAAGGTCATTGACTTTAAGTCCTGTCATCAGCTCGGCCTCGAACTGATTCGGGGTCACGACATCAGCTAAGGGGACCAAGATGTCGCGATAGACGGGCATAATCTCTTCCGGCACGTACAGTCTACCGTTGTCACCCATGACTGGGTCGCATACTGAAAGAAAAAACGAAAAAAGAAGTACTAATAATGCTTCGAGTTTTGGCAATTGTTTAGGATACCAACTGCCTCGTTGGTCTCTTGGACGCCAGCGGGATTGCCGAGCGAGCCCGGCCTACCGTAATAGACTTGAGTCACACATTTTTATCACGGTTTGGGAGCAAAATCTGTGATAAATTGCGAGAGTTAAGCCGTGACAGAAGACGTGCTCGCTCCGCTAGGTTCGATTCCTAGGCCAAGGAACATTATGGTTTAGATCGGGTTAGAGTTGGATCTCTCCGCGGTCATGTTAGCTAGGCTCCCACCTTCCTATCCATGATTCAAGTCACGATTCGCGATCGACATTAGTCGTGTATTGGGAAATTATAAAGTAAAAAGTACCGTGTGGTGCCTGACGTAAAGAATAACACCACCCCATTTCTTCCCGTGGGTTTCGTAAAAGGCGACTAAGGGACTTACTAGAGAATGGGCAGCAGCGTTCTCTATGCATTTTACCACCATACTGCGATCGCCAACCCGCCTGCCAAGCGTGGCGATTATGGCAAAGCCCCCCAAACTGGGGGAGGCCTAAGTCCAACAGTGGACGTCTTACGGCTGAAATGATGATGATGAAAGTAAAAAGAGATGTGTCCTTGTTGGCAGATGCAGAGTGTTCATTGAAAAGCATGAAATTAATTGGATAATCCTTTAGCATCGGAAGCTAAAACTAACAAGGTGATCGAATTCATAAAACGTGGTTATTTGATTGTTTCCATTGTTTTGAATTTTATCCGCGTACAATCTGATATCGCAGATTACCTAGTATGTTTCCATAGCATATGTAGACAGTTTATAAACTAGTTCTTATGCTTTTTGCGAGTAATCTTCTAGATTCCATCGGGAGTTCATGTTACAGTAAACATTAAATATTTTTACAATTGCGCTTTTCTCAGCTTAGCGTTGCAAAACAACGCGCAATGGGATCATTTAAGCGACATGCGACAACTAAAAAAGGTGCTTTTCCCAGAACGTTCAGACTGGTATGATGGTATCAGGCCGCGTCCTAATTAAAAGCGACCGCCCTTGTCGTCGTCGTGAATTATTCAATTATGTATGACATACACGAGAGCAATGGTGGGCCAGTGGCAACAGCTACGACTTACGTTTACGTCGTAAGTTGGAACCCAGAAAGGCGCTTGACTTAGTGAAAATCACTTCATCACCACTGCTCTCAACACCGTGAAGGAAAACATCGTGTAGAAACCGGCATGTCTTAAAACCAAAAGTTCGAAGAGATGTGACATCTACCAACTCGCACTGGGCCCGTGTGGTACATTACGGGCCAGTGCGCCTCAAAGAGATAGGAGAACTGTGTCCCAGCAGTGGGCATACTATAGGCTGATTACGAATGATGATGATGACGACATACAAACGCGACTTGATCGATTACATGGTTAGGATATGCTCATATCAACTAGGACTAGGATCATAAACTAGGCTAGGATCGCGAGACAACCGCGTTATTTGTTTCGGCGAACCCGAGCGCGTGCGCGGGCGCTTTCCGGTTTTCCGAACAAATGAGTGACATCTGTTCGCAACGATCGTGTGGGTACTCGCGCGACCGGTCGCTTTGGTTAGGACTCAGGGTCAGAAAAGGTCGAATAAAACTTTGGTACGTTTTTAAGATTGTGACCAGTGTTCTATTTGAAAATACGCTTATCAGATCATGGGCTGTCACACTAATCAACTTAGCGTCTGGATAAATAGTGTCACGTGACGCAACATTTCGTAATACAGTGCAATAACGTCGAGTCTTTATTGACTTGTTCATTGTTAATTAGCCTATTTTTTTCATAAACGAGATTGGCCTTGAACAGATTGACTGAGATGAAGCAATAGTCACAAATTCGAAAAGGGAAAGTGATTATTTGCTAGGAACACGGTATGACTAAGCCAGCCTTTCCCAAAGTGGGCGATAACGCCCTCTTGTGGGCGCTGCAGGCCTAAAGGGGGGTGGTATGAGACCCAGAAAAAAAAATTTTTTTTAAGCCTGCAGCGCCCATAAGGGGGCGTTATCGCCCACTTTGGGAAATGCTGGACTAAGCCATACGAAGACCAAACTGAGACCTCTGAACACATTTTTTTACTATAGTAGTTATCTGTATACTTATAGGTGCCTACTATGATAAGAGATTGTGTTCTATAATGTGTGTGTACTATAATGAAAAACATAGACACACCCGTTTAATCATTCCTTGACTATCTCTTATATAACTTAAGTCTAGATGCATAAATAAATATTTAGGTATGATAAAACAAAGTGAAATAATACAGTTATTTGCCAAAAAGTCTTGTAACATGTTAACTGTATTCAATTCATAATTATGTGTACTAGTTGACAAAAAACTATGTAGTTTGTTAAACTATGTAGTTTGTTTATCTCTAGGTGTTAATTTAAGTATTTCAATGTATTTCAAATTCTTCTTTTTAGTGTATGTCCTTTAATAATTTATAAACTGTTACCAAATTTTACCTATAGTTAATATTTTAACTTTGTTAGCTTAGTTGTAAACTTTATTGTGCATGCTGTGGTCTCCTATAAGTGAAGGAGTACACAGACTTTTACTGTTACCCTTTGTTTACGTGTCAATGTATTGTGTACATCTTTTGTTGGAGATCCAAAATAAATAAATAAATAAACTTTCAAATGGATTTTCATATAAAATAATGTATGTCATGTAGATATATTATTTTATAAAAAACCCATTTTAAAGTTTTGTCCCAACAAACCCTTGCATCTTTATTCACCCTGTTACATGGTACACACAGCTACATATTAAGTTATACATTTCCAGTTTAGCTGACCTCTCATAGTATACACTTGACTACATTGAGAAGTCGGCTTATACTGGAAATGTATGGATTGATAAGTCGTTGTGCACACCTATCTTATCATCACAATACTTTCTCTTATATTGTAATGGCAAATATTGCTTATATTAAAACCTGGTTTGTCAAATGAGGAATTCCTGTATTCTGTTTACCATACCCACAAGTGGTATTAGCTAGTCAGACATTATTGCTTCCTTATTATGTCATACAAGGTTGTTTTTTACTTATCTACACATAATATTACTAATAAAATAATATTACATGTTTGGATTTCCATTTAGTATTACATAAATTTTCCTCTACTTTGTATCAACAGTGGTTTTTTTAACCGACTTAAAAAAAAAGGAGGAGGTTATCAATTCGACTGTATTTTGTTTTTTTTTCAATTTTTTTTAAAATGTTTGTTACCTCAAAACTTTTGAGTGGGTGAACCGATTTTGATGATTTGTTTTTTATTTGAAAGCTGTTGCTTCCCGAATGGTCCCATTTTTTAATTTGGTTCCATCCGGACAATGGGATCCATGTGAAAACCATATAAGTCTTAAATTTGCATTAAGTATTTGCGCGACAAATGAAAGAATAACGCGATTAGATTAGTGCAGGGTATCTACCATAACTAAAAAGTTAAAAATAAACACATTTTACGAAAAAATTCCGAAATTAAAGTTATTTTTGATTTTGTAGTGTTTTTTTAAGGAAGTCGGTTGTTTTTTTTTTTTTGTAAAATTTTTTACTTACCATAGGTCAGCTGAGGATTCTTTTGTCTCAATTTCTTGAGTAGTTCTGCAATCTTTGCCAAAGAGTCAGGGGACCTGGAGTATCCCGTCAGGAAGTGTGTGTAATAGTCTACATCATTCAATGCTAATCCTTCTATAAGTTCGTCTAATTCTTCGTTTTTTAATATGTTTCCTTTGATATGTTTGTATGCTGTGTGGGTCGAGAACTGTACTGTGTTGATGGAGTCTACCTCAAAACCCAGCACCTGAAATGATGGTTTATTCATGTATTTCAGTGACTTTTCATAATTTGAATACCTAGTTCAAATTAGATATATTTATAGAAGAAATGATCATTAATCATCATCACGCATGTTTATTGCAAATTTCCCATACCATTATTTTTTCAGGAAGTCCTGGTTTCTTCACAATTTTTTCCATTATGGGAGTAACGAGCTACATTAAATTAAGCTTTGAATCTAATCAACCAAAATCAACTTATATTTTACTTTCAACATAAATTGGTACATTGGAAACCATTATTATATTATGTTTAACAACAATTACAAACATAAAAAAATAATTGCTAAGTAGTAAAATAAATAATAAGAACGAGTGAGACAAATAATACTTAGCTATTTAAATTAAAAAATAAGAATAGTAGGTCAAGGTTTTATTGAATCTTAATAATTGAATTAAACTGCTTTGATTAAATTCAATCATCTATGTATTGTGTGAATGTTCTGTAAAAATATTTTTGTATGTTAAAATAAAATAGAACAGCAAGTCGGAGATAAATAATGTACCTATATCGTTATTGTTGACATTCAACATTTAAAGCTAAGTTATATGTATGAGGTTACCTGCAGAGGGAAAACAGCACTTTTATTTCCAACGTAGCCGTGCACCACATGGCTCTGGATAGACAGTACTCTTGGAGTAGTATCTGAAGACATCTTCGAGAATATACACTTATGAAACTGATAAATACGTGCAAGTTTTAGTTGTATTAATTTTTTCAAGCTAGCGGTGAAAACACAACGTGACGCGCCAAGAGACCGAACGGTACTAACTAACATACAATTATGTCCCCTTATCCATAAATGCTAAATTATATCTCAGAGAGACATAAACGATGTGATAAGAACAGTGATCTTTTCTTCATTTTATATTCTTATCAATCGATAGGTATATGTCGTCGACGTCAATGTCAATAAGCTCAATGAATGACAGCTTCAGTGTGACCCACTTCAAATTAGGGATGACGATCTGCGATCAATTAATCCAAGAATCGATTTCCTGGACCGAAAAAATCGATCTTTTAAATCGATTTTTAGCCCTGAATCGATCCAATGCATCGATATTTCACGCTTGAAAATCGAGGTTCGATTTTATCTATTATAATTTCGTCTAAATCAAAGTATCAGGCACACAAAAAGACATTTATTTCGTAAAACTGGTTAAACGAGTGGTCGAAATTCGACTATAATTTATTTAAAACCTAATGTATTTCTAATGCATTATTTTATAAACTAATAAATAAAAAAAAAATAAAAAATATATCAGCTTTCTGCACTCCGTTTCCGTATAAACTTTACCTGTAGCAAATTGCTTAGTCCTCCGTCCGAGTAATTTTCGTAAAAAGGGGTACAAAGCTTTTACTCAACGTAATAATATTTTATTTAAGGGTTTTTTACCATGTTACATTTTTACTATAATATTTAGAAAAAAAAAATTGGTAATAATATTGATTAAATAAAACAGTTTTGAAATGACAAAGTTTACAGTTACAGGTTACAGTCCAAATTATTCAGGAACAACAGCCTGTCCAGCCAAGTATGGTGTCCTTTTTGTTTGCAAACAAACATACAAACTCTTCAGCTTTATAATATTAAGTATAGATATGAATTCGAGTTCCGGAAAATCGATCTTTTAGACCTCGATTTTTTTTTGAATCGATTCATCAGATAGCGATTCGATATATATGTTACCGGCCAAACCAGATTTCAGGACAAACTAGTTTTGCCTAGGCTAAACTAGTTCTTCCTATACGCGATAGGATTAACTAGTATAGCCTAGTCCAAACTAATTTGTCCTAAGCCCGATAGGTTAACCAGTTTAGGCCACTAAGTTGGATCAGGCCAAGGGTTTGTCCGCATGTCGTGCGGTGTTCCACAGGGCTCGGTCGTCGGCCCGCTCTTGTGGAACATCGGGTACGACTGGGTGCTGAGGGGCGAACTCCCGCCGGGCGTGGAACTGACGTGTTATGCGGATGACACGCTGGTTACGGCCCGGGGAAGCTCGTACAGGGAGGCAGCGTTGCTGGCGACGGCTGCAGTCTAACTGGTAGTGAGCCGCATACGGCGCCTAGGCCTGGAGGTAGCCCTCAACAAGTCGGAGGCCATGGCCTTTTATGGCCCCCGACGGGCGCCGCCGGCCGTATCACATATCGTGGTCGGGGGGTGCCGGATCGCTGTCGAGTCCACCATGAAATATCTGGGATTTGTGCTCGGCAGCCGGTGGGACTTCGGCCCCCACTTCCGGCGGCTGGCGCCCAAGTTGATGGGCGCAGCTCGGGCGCTGTCAACGCTGCTTCCCAATCTGGGGGGCCCGAGCGCCGCCTGTAGGCGGCTCTACGTGGGGATCGTGCGATCCATGGCCCTGTATGGGGCCCCGATCTGGGCGGCTGACCTGACGGCCGGCAGCATCGCTGTTCTGCGAAGGCCGCAGCGAGCGATGGCCGTCAGAGTCATCAGGGGATATCGCACGATCTCCTACGAGGCGGCCTGTGTACTGGCTGGATCTTCACCGTGGGACCTCGAGGCGAAAGTACTCGCGTCACTGTATCGGTGGCGCGAGGAACCGCGGGAGTGAGGCGAGTGACTGACGGAGCGACACATGGACCTTCGTCGGTCGCAGCTCCGCGCAGCCCTGGTGGCGAGCTGGCAGGACAGGCTTTCACGCCCTACCGGCGCCTCGCCACCGTCGAGGCGGTCCGGCCAGTACTCGGGCACTGGCTCGGGAGGAGGCACGGCTCCCTGTCGTTTCGGGCGACGCAGGTGCTCTCGGGGCATGGTTGCTTCGGGAAGTACCTGTGTCGCATAAACAGGGAGCCGGACGCCCGGTGTCACCACTGCGTCGACTGCCGGGAGGACACGGCGCGGCATACGCTGGCAGAATGTGCCGCTTGGGAGGAGCCGCGTCGTGTCCTCGTCTCAGAAGTAGGCAGTGACCTATCGCTGCCGGCCGTGGTCGAGTCGATGGTCGGCAGCGAGGAGTCCTGGGACGCGGTGGTATCCTTCTGCGAAACTGTCATGTCGCAGAAGGAGGCTGCGGAAAGGGAGCGGGAGATATCTTCCGCTCACCCAGCCCGCAGCAGGCGCACTGGGCGTCGGCGGAGGGCGGACAACGCCCTCTTCTAGCCACTCTAAATGGGTCCAGGGGCGACGGATCTGGGGACATCCGTCGCCCCCTATTGCTACGGACCTGAGATGGTGGCGCGTAGTGTTCCACGCGCGCCTCTCTGTGATGTATGGGGGGGAGTTTAACACCTCACTCCTCCCCAATGCGAGGAGGCCCGCAAAGGCGGGCCGGCACCAGTGGGGATCGCGGAAGACATATTGGTTCCCGTGGTCCCCGACGTAGGTGTGGGACGGAACACCGGGGTGGTTTTAGTCAGTAAGAGTCTGACAGACCCCTTCGCCCACCCCAGGGCGGAGGACATCCATGAGGATTTCCACCTCGTGATCAAAAAAAAAAAAGGCCAAGGGTTTGTGAGATGCAGCTGCAACAGAAACTGGTCCACAAATAGATGCCAGTGCAAGAAGGGAATGATACTCTGCAATTCTAAGTGCCACCAAAGTAAACCATGTAAAAATAAATAACTATTTTAATGATTAAGATATGATTATTGCTTCTATTAATTATTAATTAATTTAATTAGTATGGACTAGCGTAAACTAATTTATCCTATCAGGCTTAGGACAAATTAGTTTGGACTAGGCTATACTAGTTAATCCTATCGCGTATAGGAAAAACTAGTTTAGCCTAGGCAAAACTAGTTTGTCCTGAAATCGGGTTTGGCCGGTAACATATACATACATATATACATACCTGCCATACTCTTTTATCCATTTGAATTTAGGATTTTACTGCCATCAGATTCTAATAAATCACCAAAATCTTTTTCAATTGTCAGTATGTGTCGTCATTGGTATTGCCTAAAAGCAGTAGTGATGAACTGTTTGTTCATCAACCTACTCCTTTAGCTATACTACCAGATCTACCTATGAAAGGACGTGTCAGCGCAAATGTGTTGTTAATCTTTGTTGTGTAATTAATTACACGCGAATTATTGCAATGGCGCAGACTAAAATCGGTGATACCATAGTGGTTCACGAACTGCTCGCCTTTCTGCAGAATAAGTTGGATGTGATGGATGTGCTTTCCCTGGAGCAAATCTGCATGTCCAGGTACAAGGAAGGTGAGATCCTGGAGTCTAAGAAGGCGCTTAGCGAGACTGCCAAGGCCAACATCAGGCTTCGCACGGGAATACGAGACGGACGTGGCAAGAGGGATCTGTAAGATATTTTCAGAGTGTTCAAAGAAACGGAACCGGATGATATTCCAACATACGTGGCGAGGGACCTCTGCAAGCTGCCGCCAGTGACGTTTGACCATGTGGACGTCACACGATTTCTAAAAAATAAAACGTCACTCAGGACTGAAGTCAGAGAGTCATGAACAAGAAGTTAGAGGCTTCAGAACGGACCATTACCAAGCTAAGGCAAGAAGTATCAGTGCTACGTAGTTCTAGCGCTGCGTCAGCAACGCCGCCACCATCGCGGAATTTGAACATGCGTCGAGGCGCTGCGGCTTACTTTTCGCCTGTCAGCGAAACTGGAGCTGTGACGTTTAGCGCCACACAAACGTGAAGCAATTACCGCGATGTGCAAGTAGCTAGTGACACAATTACGTCACAGGTTTACAACTTACCGCCTTCGTCAAAGTTCTCAGCCAGCTTCTGCTGGTACGGCATCGGTTGTTGAGACACAGAAGTGGAAGGCGCCGGCTGTTAAAACCAGTAAAGTGGATGAGGATGGTTTTACTCTGGTTGAGAGCAAGAGGGGTCGTTTGCGTCACAACCGCAACAAACGTGGTACTGCTCCCGCAAGTGAGGATGTCCACGCTGCTGTACCCACCATGCTTCTATATATTTCCCGGCTAGACCCGCAGACGTCAAGTCAAAACGGTGCCGAGGAACGGAAGTTTTTTAAGCTGCCGCGGTTGGAGTCAACCAGCACTATAATTTTTTAAGTCCAGCTACACCCTCCAGGTTCCCGCGATCCAGAAGGCTATCTTCCTTAGCTCAGATTTCTTTGTTTGATTATGCTTTGACTTTGACAGCACATGCATGACAAACCATGACATTGGCGGACCCGTCAACGCAAAACAATGGCAAAATTGAATGGCGCCATTGTTGTCTTCTGTTGGAGTTGGGAGCGGCAAGCAGGGAAGATAAGAATATAACGAATACGCTTCAGCTTAATATTTTATTTTAGAATACCAAACCGACATTTGCTTTTTTACATAGTTATTGAATTAGGAATCAACACACCATGGTAACCATAGGGTTGCTCACAAACACTAACATTAGGGAAGTGCTACATAATCGATTTGATTCGATTCAACACTCCTTCTCACTCC
The DNA here is from genome assembly GCA_947507805.1 of Aporophyla nigra. Taxonomy (NCBI): domain Eukaryota; kingdom Metazoa; phylum Arthropoda; class Insecta; order Lepidoptera; family Noctuidae; genus Aporophyla; species Aporophyla nigra. Next base: position 10,128,657 of record OX382305.1, read on the forward strand.
TAATGCATTCCCATATTGGTTCTTAAACGTGCAAGTCTTGGACCTGTTAATCCTTTCGTCAATAGATCCGCCTCCATATCTTCTGTAGGTTGATATTGGACTTCCACGAGTCCTTCTTTGATGCAGTCTCTGATATAATGCATTTTAAGGTCTATATGCTTCGACTTCGAAGATACTATTGGATTTTGACACAGCTTTATTGCTGCTTGATTATCATTCAATATTAGTATCTTTTCTTGTTTTATATTTATTTCATTGAACAATGCTCGAAGATACGCTGCTTCTTTAACAGCTTCTGTAAGAGCGACATATTCGGCTTCTGCTGTGGATAGCGCAATGTTTCTTTGTTTTCTACATCCCCAGCTGATAGGAGCTCCAGCAAATTTAAAACAATATCCGGAAAAGGACTTTCTGTCTATCTTACATGAACCCCAATCAGCATCAGCCATGCCATATAGTTTATTTCCGGTCTTCTTGAAATTTAAACCGATATCTTTTGTACCCTTCAGATACCTTAGGACACGTTTTGCACTTTTGAAATGCGTTTCATCAAAACAGTCATTAAATTGCGATAAGTAGCTTACAGCAAATGCAATATCTGGCCTTGTAGCTACAGCTAAAAACATTAAAGTGCCAATCAAGTTTTTGTAAGGCAAGTCTACTATTTCTTTCTTGTTTGACTCTAGCGCAATGCCTGGTTCTATTGGTGTAGTAGTAGACTTGCATTCTTCCATTTTAAATGTTCTCAAGGCTTCGTCTATTTTCTTTGTTTGCTTAATAATAATTTCCTTGTTTTTGTATGATACTTCTATGCCAATTATACATTTTGGTTTTCCCAGATCTTTCATTTCAAACTTTTGACTTAGCATTTCTTTTATTTCTTTCAACTTCTTTTGACATGAGCAGGCAAGTTATATGTCCTCGACATATATTCTAATAATGGCACGCACTCCTCCTTCTGTGTATGTGTATACACAGGGCTCTGCTTTTGTTGCCTGAAAGCCAATATTTTTTAATTCTGTGTCCAGTTTGATATACCATTGTCTCCCTGCCTGCTTAAGTCCATAAAGAGCCTTTAATAAAAAAAAAACTTTTTCTCCTTCTATGCTTTTTAGATCTGTTAAAACCTCTTTTGCTTTATTGTAGACGGTTAGATCATCAGACTCAAACTCAGCAACTAGTATCTCTCTTACATATCTCTCTATGTAATTAGGCAATTTCATATAAATTCTTTCTTCAATATTTCCATTTAAGTATGCTGTGACTACATCCATTTGATTCAAATGCAGGCCTTCTTCAACAGCAATACCAAATATACTTCTTATAGAACTTAGTTTTGCAACGGGTGCGTAAGTTTCGTTATAATCAACACCCGGACGCTGCGTGAAACCTTTAGCCACTAGTCGTGCTTTGTTTGTAACTTTGTTTTCTGGGCTCACTTTTCTTTTTAAGATCATCTTGTAGTCTATGATTTTCATACCTTTCTCTTTCTTTACGATTTTCCACGTACCATTTTTAATGTGTGATCTAATTTCAGATCGGATAGCATCACTCCAGTCTTCAGTTTGATCATTATTTTCAAACGAGTAAGCTATTTCTGATGACAACTGACATTCTTCTGAAACTCCCTTATCATAATCCTTCATCCAAGTAGGCTGTTTTATATCTCTTTTCGGCCTTTCTCTAGTCATTGTTTCAGGTGCGTCAACATAAGCTTCTTGTTCTTCATCTGATGATGCTTCATCAAAATCGGTGTCTGGTATGATATTTGGTGTAGACTCTGTACTTGTGTTTTCTTTAGATGTCTCCAATTTATCTGAGACTTTTTCTTTATTGTTGTTTATTTCTATGTTTACTTCAGTGCTCAGATTTTTCTTTTGTTTTATTTGTTTAGTTTGTTTTTCTTTCTCAGGTATTTGTCCCAATTCTTCAACAAAATTGTCGTAGTTTTCTTCTGCTTCATAAAACATTTTGTTTATGATTTTAACATCCCTGCTGATTATTACAGAATTCTTTTCAGGAACGTAAATTCGGAATCCTTTTGCGTTTTTAGCATAACCCATAAATACACCGGGTGTAGCTTTTGCCGATAGTTTTCCCTTTCTTCTTTTCTGAAGTACAAAAGCTTTGCTTCCGAAAATATGAAGGTGATTTCCTGATGGAGTTCGTCCGACCCATTTCTTGAATGGTGTTTCTCCTTTCAGTGCTTTGGATGGACTTCTATTTATTAAATAGTTGGCAGTATATACTGCTTCTGCCCACAATTGCTTTGGTGTATTTGCTTCTATCATTAAGCATCTGGCTTTATCCATCAGGGACCTGTTTTTGCGCTCGCTGATTCCGTTTTGTTGCGGAGTATAAGGTGTACTTAACCTTCTTTGGATTCCATGCAGTTTCAGATAATCGTCAAATATTTTATTTACGTATTCCCTTCCGTTATCTGATTGCAAATTCTTTATCTTTAAGTCCGTAAAATTTTCCACCTTACTTTTAAATTCCTTAAATTTTTCAAATACTTCGCTTTTCTGTGCGATAAAATATATGCAACAGTACCTGGTATAATCATCAATGAACGTTACGTAATACTTTGATCCAGCTATAGACTCATATTCCAATGGACCACATACATCACTATGGATTATTTGCAATGGTTCAGTAGTGTATATTTCCTCATGACGCGGGAATGGCAATCTTGACAGTTTTCCTTTTATACAGGTTTCACAATTATCAAGTTTTCCTTCACCTACATCAAGTCCATACATCAATTCTTCTTTTGCCATCCTTACCAAATCTCTTTCATTGATATGGCCTAGTTTTCGATGCCACTGCATGATTTTGCTATCATTTCCAGCTGTGCTTGTATATTTTGCGGTCTCATTTGATTCATCAAATTCGAGGTAGTATAAATCGTTACTCTTCTTTGCTGTCAGTATTATTGTTCCATTATTTTCCATTATATATGCCTTTTCTTTTTCAAAAATAACTTTATTTCCTCTTTCAGTTATTTTACTAACTGACAATAGGTTGGTTGTCAACTCAGGAATAAACAATGTGTCATTTAAATTAAATTTTTCTTTTTCTTTGAACACTGTCACTTTTCCTTTTCCTTCAATCGTTGCATAATGTTTATTTGAGGCTAGCTTCAAATTTCCTGACGCTGACTCCATGCTGTTAAATAAGAGGCTTTCACCACAAAAGTGTGATGTACAACCGCTATCAAGACACCACGTGTTTTTATTAGTAACCTCTTTTCCTGTGTTTAGGCATACATTGAAATTTTTCTCAGGTGTTTTTTCATATTTTTTCTTGGGAGCATTATTCTTTTGACTCCAGCACGCCTGAGTGGTATGGCCTTTCTTTTTATACTTTTGGCAATATTTTCCTTTCTTTGTGAAAAAGGCTTCTTCATTTTCTTTACTACAGTCAATATTTTTTCGTGCCTCACTCTCTTCAACGATTTTTATTTTCAGTTCTTCGGGAGACGGTAAGGTGTCACGAGTTTCCACTGCTATACGGAAATTCTCGTAAGCAGCTGGAAGGCTGTAAAGCATCATTATGCTTAGTAGATCGGGATGCAAGCTAACGCCCATATCCGCTAGCTTGTCCACGATGTCAATAAAATTATTTAAATGTTCACGGATGTCATCTTTATCAGCCTTTTTTAATATCAGCTGTTTTAGCAAATTTGCTTTCCGAGCAGGGCCTTTGCTTTGGTAAATTCCTTTTAATTTAAGCCATAGCTCGTTGGATGTCTTGCATCCCCGCACTTGTTTAAGTTCTGACGGTGAGATGATCAGTAATAACTCTGATCGAGCAAGCAAGTCATTTTCAAGGAACTTACTTTTTGCTGTTTCTCCTTTTGGCTCGGTGATTGATCCACTGGCGTATCCCCACAGTCCATTTTTAATTAGAACTGCTTCAGCCTGCACGCTCCACGTATCATAATTTTCTTTGCAGAGAGCTTCAATACGGTATGAGGCAGTGGCGCTCATTTTTTCTTGTAACCACGCTCTGCTACCATTTGTTGGAGTTGGGAGCGGCAAGCAGGGAAGATAAGAATATAACGAATACGCTTCAGCTTAATATTTTATTTTAGAATACCAAACCGACATTTGCTTTTTTACATAGTTATTGAATTAGGAATCAACACACCATGGTAACCATAGGGTTGCTCACAAACACTAACATTAGGGAAGTGCTACATAATCGATTTGATTCGATTCAACATCTTCCATAGAATGGAATGTTCACATATTAAGCCGGATCTACTCTTAGCACTAATGAAAATTTTAGGCCTGCCTCTACAAATGTGTGGATACATTGCAGCAATCAAGCGCTCTTAGATTTATGCATAAAAGCCTACAATCAATCGTATCGGCAGAATATGGTCGCAAATTGCAAAACCATCACCGGTTGGAGTGTAGCTTTAGGGGGAGCACTATCGAAGACTTCGAAAATTTTTCGTATTTTGTTTTAGAAATATCCCAGTTTTATTGCACTATCGGGTTGACTTTTATCTTAGTAACCAAGTAGGTTCTGAGAAGCATGACCCTACGACGCGGCAACGCACCGTTTCTGAGTTAGGAGAGCTTTTGTTTTTATTTTTTTAAACGGTCTATATTGGGTAGTTCGGATGAAAAAATCTTTTCTGGAAAGAAATTGTTGCACTTGTCGAAAACCAAGACATGATGTAAAATACACGTGAAATATTCGCACGTGCAAACTCAAAGATCAAACGACATTTAAAAAAATATATTATGTTGTCATTGCAATTTTCCGAAAAAAAATAAAACGGACAATTTACCGAGTAGGTATGTACATGCCGAGTACCATTAACCTACCAAAATTATTTTAAAGCATATTTATGTTTTCTTTTCTTTTCTACTCAAGTGCCCCTAAGCGTGTACTTCCGCCCCTATGAATGACCCTCTGACCCGACCAGCCAAGACCATCGTTATCCACACCATCCACACGTCGAATTTGTGATGATTTGTCGATTTTTGGAAATCCTCAAAAAGTCTCCCACTGGCTGACAGATATCACAAATATTGGCTGTTTGTATGACAAGACGTTCTAACAGGGTACCTCGCATTATCAAAGTACCTACTAATTTACAGTCAGCAACGAAATTACGAAAGTCAGTGAACAGATTAAAAACGAACTTACATTGCGTTTTCAATTTCTCTAGCGAAAATCCGCATGGGTAGTCTTAACACAATAAAACAAAACAAAAACAAACTGTTAACTGATAATTCAAGTACAGTGGAGCGTCGATTATCCGAACTAGGTAATTGGGGGACAGCATTGTTCGGAAATCGTTTTTTTCGGATAATCGAACTGTATTGATTCAGCCATACATATCATCATTCATATGTATGGCTGAATCAATACAGGTGAATGAAAACCTTATCTATACATCTATACAAATAAATAAAATTGGAGTGTCTGTTTTTAATATTAAGATAACCACTTTTTACTAAGTGTATATGGATGTATACACGATACATATACCAAAACAACATCTTTTACAATTTTTGTCTGTCTGTCTGTCTGTCTGTCTGTTCGTTCCCGCTAATCTCTGAAATGGCTGGACCGATTTTGACGGGACTTTCACTGGCATATAGCTGATGTAACAAGGAGTAACTTAGGCTATTTTTATTTTAGAAAGATTCTTTTATTTTAGAAAAAAATAACTATCTTCGAAAACTACGCTTACATACGTCTCAAAATTCGAAAAACCCTGGCTGAATCCTACGAAATAGATCAAAATAATGTACTATAGTATTGTACACCTTAAAAAAGCCTACAAAAATGTCCTCAATGGTATATGTCTATCTCTTAGGGATAACCCACAATAACCATTTTTTATCTTTTACTTTTTACGAGAAATAAGGGCTTATTTACGAAGCGATTTTAAGCAATACAGCATTAATCCTTATCCAATTAAGTACCTTAAATACATTGTGCATTTAATATAGATCAATATGGCCCTTTACAGCATGTAATTTAAATGAATATCTTAGAAGATATTAGTGATTTAAAAAGTGGGCGCAGAGCGCGTTGGCAGGGGCCGGGTAGTACAGGATAAGTAGGATTGTAATTCATATTACTTTGGCTTCAAAGTAATTGCGAATATCATGTGTGTTCATTATACTCAAAATAAACCTAATAGTATTATTTCAAGTAAGAGACCGCGAAATTGCTTAGATGTTTAGATTTTTGGATGTTTGTTTCTCAATGATGCAAAGACGGCGAAACGGATTTAGATCGAATTTGGCACAAAGATATATTATATCATGGATACGTAACAGATAGGATACCTACTTTATCCCGGTAGTAGGTTCCCGGGTGTTATTTTCCGACAGCTATACGGGCCAAGCCACTGGCAAAAGTACTATTCCTATAATTATGTTCGGTGTCTGGTAAATGATTGAGTGTCTGTATAGGTAAAATAGGAGCGTTAAGAAAAACCAGGAAGACTTATATTCAACTAAACCAAGCCCTATGTCACAGTCTTCTTACTCTGAATACTATTACTTTTATTTTAAAAACACCAACACACATGATGTTCTCATAAACTATGAATCCTAAGTAATATGAGTTATAATCCTACTACTAATAATATTATATATGTGAAAATATGTATGACTGGGTGTTTGTTTCTCAATCACGCAAAAATGGCTGAATGGATCTGGATCGAAAATAGCACACAGAGTCTATATTACCTATAGAACCTGGAATAACACATTCTTATCGCGGTAGTAGTACGTCCTCTTGCATTAATTTCCGACATCCACGCGGGCGAAGCCGCGGGCAAATAATATTATAAATGTGAAAATATGTATGATTGGGTTGTTGTTTCTCAATCACACAAAAATGGCTGAATGGATCTGGATCGAAAATAGCACACAGAGTCTATATTACCTATATAACCTGGAATAACACATTCTTATCGCGGTTATACGTCCTCTTGCATTAATTTCCGACATCCACGCGGGCGAAGCCGCGGGCAAAAGCTAGTGTTTAGATATATTGAGGAAAATAATATATCGGGACATATCATTAATGACAAATAGTTTCTTTCACGAGGTAACATTTAGTTTATCAACTAACGGCTACTTGAGAGTGACATACGAGTACATGCAACTAAGTAATAGTTTGAGCATTGACATATTATATTACTGCGTAAGGACAGGGCGGACCGCATGTTACAATGACGCCTCGAACTTGGTCCCAAAATGGTCTTCCCTTTATCGAAGTGAACTAGAACGCGATCGGCTGTCTTCGGAACGGTCGTATATTTTGCAAGCAAAAATGCCAAGTTTTGCCGTGAAGGGTTGCGTGAACTACGACAAAAAGCACAATAAAAAAAATGATAACATTTCATATCACCGGTAAGTTAAAAATATGTCATTAAATCCACTGCTAACATTATTTAAAACAATTTTCTTTCATATTTGACTCAACCTATGACAAAGACGAAGCGAAGCCGCGTAAAAGTACGACATAACTTTGCAGCGGCGCTCGTTGTAGCCTGTAGCCGATGAAATGGAAAGATATACGGGTAGATATTACTATAAATATTTTTTTTTTAAAATGTTTTATTCCAAGGCCAATGAAAACTTAATAACACCAACAAACTGCAACAAATATAAATTTTCAAAAATAAAAGGTTTTTTTTTATTTCTTTGAACCTCGAAAAATACCACACCCCGCTCTTACAAGGTTACGTCTAGGAGCAGACCACGCGGATTGACATCGTAGTTCATACTAGTTCTAATAGATGACGTTAGTGTTTTTTGTAGGGCGACCGCGTCCGTCAAATGTTCGGACAAGGCTCGGATACCGGTTAAAATTTTAAACCGTTATTATGTACTTGACACAAAACCTTTTACTTTTGGTTTCGTTCGCATAAACCGGTTTTTTTAAACCGATATTTGGAAGAGTTTTATATAAAGGTTTTTTCGGATTAAACGGTTTAGAGCAATAAAAACCGGTTAACACGGACGCACTATAAAGAAACACCATGCGCTGTTCAGTTTTTATTCAGTAACTAGCATTTGCCCGCGGCTTCGCCCGCGTGGATGTCGGAAATTAACGCGGAGGACGTACTACCGCGGTAAGATGTGTTAATTCAAGTTATATTATAGGTAATAGCTGTTACCCGTGACTTCGTCCGCGTGGTATTTAACAAAAAGTTTTTCATAAAAACTGTCATTGAAAACTACGCAGACATACGTCTCAAAATTCAGCGTGTTTTTAGTTTTTTTAAACTATTATTTATTTTTTCTAAAATAAAAGTAGCCTAAGTTACTCCTTGTTACATCAGCTATCTGCCAGTGAAAGTTCCGTCAAAATCGGTCCAGTCATTTCAGAGATTAGCCGGAACGAACAGACAGACAGACAAAAATTGTAAAAAATGTTGTTTTGGTGTATGTACCATGTATACATCCATATACACTTAGTAAAAAGTAGTTATTTTAATATTAAAAACAGACACTCCAATTTTATTTATTTGTATAGATAAGATTTTTTTGTTTCGGGTCGGACGTTTATGTCATTGTAACAATCCGTATCATCTCATAATGTTAAACTCTTTTAGAATGACAACCAGACGCAAAATGTCCACTTCTCAGAATGTCAACTTCTTAGAGTGTCAAATTCGCATAATGCCAATTTCTCATAATGTGGAATTCTCACAATGACAAATTCGCATAACGTCAACTTCTCATAACGTGAACTTCTCATAACGTCAACTTCTCATAACGTCAACTTCTCATAACGTCAACATCTCATAACGTCAACTTCTGAAAATGGTAAATTCGCTTAGTGACAACTCCGCGTAGTGTCTACTTTAACAAGGTCTTTTGAATATGGTGATAAGTAAAGTTGGGTATACAAAGGGGCATATTAAGATAGGTTTAAAAATATCTGTAGACTTTAAAAATAAAATATTTAAATTTATAATCAATCCACTGTATGGTGTGTCTTGTTCTATTTTAGGTACGTTTTTCGTCATTTTGATTATGGTGTTTTTTTTGGGGTGTAAGGGAGAGCACATAACAACCGGACTCCCCAAATGTCCATCACCTGCACGCGGTACACCCTGCCACTCACAGACGAGGCGCTGGCGACCGATTGATGGCGGTATAACCATCCAACAAGCCAACCTAAATTCTCCAGAGCGATGACGGGCAGCAGCGTCATCGCTGCGAAAGGAATGGCTCTGCGGTCACCAACCCGCTTGCCCAGCGTGGTGACTACGGGCATTAAACCTCCACATGATTAAAGTGCCAAAACAACGGCCCCCAGTTCCCGGTGGTCCCGCTATTCCTGGTCAAGGTAGCGGTCACGGTAACGGCGGGACGGGGGTGCAAAGAATCCCCGGGTTACGGCAGGTTACCAACGACGACTACATCTGGCTACGTACAATGGACGTTCGATGAGGCTGGACCATCACCTTGCCTAACTTGAGGTAGAGTTAGGTCGCATTAAATGGCATATACTGGGGTTATCGGAAATCCGAAGACAGGGGGAGGATACGATAACCTTGGAGTCAGGCCACCTATTCTACTTCCACGAAGGTGATCAGCTCTCCCAAGGCGGTGTCGGCTTTCTGGTCAATAAGGAACTCACTAGCAGCGTTGTAGAAATCAGTTATGTGTCGACACGGGTAGCGTAACTTGTACTGAAACTCACTGACAGGTACTACCTGAAAGTGATACAGGTATATGCGCCGACCTCGACATACTCTGACGAGACAGCCGAGGCCATGTACGAAGATATTGTCAAGACAATACACAGTACAACAAAGGCCCACTACAACGTTGTTATGGGGGACTTCAATGCCAAGGTGGGAGTACAAGAACGCGGCGAATAGAAAGTCGGACCATTCGGCTTGGGGCGCAGGAATCACAGGGGGCAAATGCTGGTCAACTTCCTAGAGTCGCAGGGGCTTTTCATGATGAACTCGTTCTTTGAAAAGAAACCCCAGAGGAAGTGGACCTCGCAGAGCCCTGATAACGTGACGACGAACGAGATAGACTTCATCATGACGGATAAAAAGCATATATTTAGAGATGTCTCCGTGATCAGCAGGTTTAATACCGGAAGCAATCACAGACATGTACGAGGCACTCTAAATATAAATTTTCGTGCTGAGAGAATCCGCATGATGAGGCCTACCCTCCTACCTATGCAGCTCCAAGCTGCTTTGGGATCCGAAAAGTTCCTGGAACTTCAAAATCGATTCGCTCTGCTGGAAATCACCGGCACTGTCGACGAGAAAGCCGATGAGGTGGTCAAAGCGCTATGCAAAGTATCCCGCAAACTTTTCCCGTCGCAGCGAAAAAGTAAGGTGTCGAAACTTTCCTCGGGAACTCTCGGACTTATGAAGGAAAGACGAGAGTTGCCATCCACGCAGCCGTCTTCGTCAGATAAGAGGACCTTAAACCTAAAAATTAGAAAGCTGACACGACGTGACCTTCGGTGCTCCAACACTCGTGACATCAAGGTTGCGATTGAGCAGAACTGAGGATCGAAAGTGTTCGCTCGGCAATTAGGGAGGTCTCATCTGACGAAACTAAGAACGGCGGATGGCAAAATCGTGACTTCGAAGTCCGAGATACTCGAGGAAGTTGAAAACTTTTACGGGCGGCATCTGTACTCAACGCGGACGCTGAAACCAACGGGACATAGCGAAGATGACCATCGAGCCGAACTAACGCGCTACTACACGGAAGACATCCCGGATGTCGACCAGTGCGAGATTAGGGCGGCTCTCGAGTAGCTTAAGAACAATAAGACACCAGGTGATGACGGAATAACGACAGAGCTCCTTAAAGCGGGCGAGGCTCCAGTCATAAGAGAGCTCGCGAGTCTCTTCACCTCCGTCATCCTACAGGGTACAACTCCTGAAGCGTGGAGCAGGGGTGCGATGGTTCTGTTCATCAAAAAAGGTGACAAAACCTTGCAGAAGAATTATAGACCCATCTCATTCTTGAGCCACGTATACAAGCTGTTTTCGAGGGTCGTCGCGAACCGTCTCGCCAGGAGACTTGACGAGTTCCAGCCACAAGAACAAGCCAGTTTTCGAAAAGGCTTCAGCACCGTAGACCACATCCATACTGTTCGGCAAATTGTAAAGAAGACCGAAGAGTACAATCAGCCGCTGTGTATGGCATTTGTGGACTACGAGAAAGCCTTTGAAATTTGGGCAGTTCTGGCCTCTTTGCAACGATGTCGAATTGACGGCGATACATCGAGGTGATGAAGTGTTTGTATGACGCTGCAACGATGACTGTCCAGATCCAGGATACAACAACCAGCCCAATCAAACTGCTCAGAGGGGTGAAACAGGGGGATGTGATATCCCCGAAACTGTTCAGCAACGCGCTGGAGGACGTATTTAAGACGCTAGACTGGACTGGACAGGGGATCAACGTAAACGGCGAGTACATCTCACACCTTCGTTTTGCCGACGACATCGTCATAATGGCAGAGACACTGGGACAGTTAGACCAGATGCTGCATAGCCTAAATGGAGCCTCTCGGCGGGTAGGCCTCGGCATGAACTTGGACAAGACCAAAGTCATGTACAATGCGCATGTCTTGCCGAGTCCAATCCGCATCGAAGGGTCGGTTCTCGACGTTGTGAAGGAGTATGTCTACCTAGGGCAAGTCATCCAGCTTGGTAGACACACCTTCGAGAAAGAAGCCAACAGGAGGATCCGGTTGGGTTGGGCAGCGTTTGTAAAACTTTGTCAAGTCTTCTCGTCGTGGATACCGCAATGTTTGAAGACCAAGCTTTTCAACCAGTGCGTCCTGCCCGTTATGACATACGGTGCCGAAACGTGGACACTGACAGTTCAGCTAGTCCACAAATTTAAGGTCGCTCAGCGGGCTATGGAGCGGGCTATGCTCGGAGTTTCTTTGAAGGATAAAATCAGGAATGAAGTTATCCGGAAAAGAACTGGAGTGACCGACATAGCTTGCAGAGTAAGCAGTCTGAAGTGGCAGTGGGCTGGCCATGTCTGTCGAAGGACCGATGGCCGATGGAGCAGACGCGTCCTGGAGTGGAGACCGTGTATCGGCAAACGTAGTGTGGGACGCCCCCCAGCTAGATGGACCGACGACCTCAAAAAGGTGGCTGGGACAGACTGGATGCGGAAGGCGGAGGACAGGATGTTGTGGCACAGCATGGGAGAGGCCTATGTCCAGCAGTGGACTGCGATAGGCTGAGTTGATTGATTGATTGAATCAATTGTTTACTTACCCGTAAAACTTGTTCACAGTTTTCTATTAGACACTTTGAAGTTTTATTGTTTTCACTGTAGTCAAAGTATGTATAGATTCAATTCGTCCGCTTTCTATCCATTTTAAACACAAATAATAGACAAATAATATAAACTGGTGATTAAATCCCACTGCGCAGCAGACGTCTACCTACGAAGTCAAGAATCGAATGAAAAGAAATATCGTAACTAGTACGTCTTCATACCGCGCCGCTCTCCCGGCCACCGTAGGCGCGAGCTTGCGGGTGGCGAGCAATGGGTAGCTCGCCGCCCGGTAAGGACCAAGCTCGGGTCGACGGCGCGTAGTGTTCCACGCGCGCCTCAAAGAGATGTCAGCAGTACTGAAGGGGTCTGCTAGGACCGATGCCTGCCGGGGTCACGTGATTGTTCGAAAGAGATACCGTGACCCTGGCACATGGGCAACTGAAGGAACACGGGTGGGTTTTAGTCAGTCAAAGTCTGACACGCCCTCCCGCTCCGCCCAGAGCGGGAGAAGTCATTTGATGATTTCCCATCCAAAAAAAAAAAATACCGCGCCGCTATACGCGGCATTCATACAAGTTGCAAAGCGTTCATCAACATACCGTTCGTCGAATAAACCGGTTAATTTGGGTTAAAATAAAGTTCTAAAACGGTTCCGGTTCTTAAGAAAAGTTCGGAGGAAAACCGAAATAAACCGGTGTTAACCGGTATTTTTCAAACCGGTTCCGAGCCTTGTGTTCGGACGACGGGGACGACCGTATCTTCTATTTAAATCAATGAGTTTGAGACAATTTCGCGCGGGAGGAGGATAGCAAGCGCGAATCGGGCGGGCGACGTAGTACCTATACGTAGACTACGTAGTACACAGAGTACATTATTTCTCGCGTAGTAGTTCGGATAAGCCGTCGTTCGGTTGATCGACGTTCGGCCTTGACCCCAAAAAGGCATTTATAATAGTAATTTTCTTTTTGTTTCTTCATATTTAGGTGTCGAAATAATAATTTAAAAAAACCTGTAGAATTCATAAGAATTACTTACTGTTATTTTATTTATTTAGGCTATCATACATAAATAAATATAAAATCAGTAAGTTTGTGTATGTACAATATAACTGTATGGTTATAGATTTCATAACCATTAACATTTCATCAACCTTTTTGGTTTGAAATGAAATGATAATAATTATCCATGTTGCTGTTTACAAGTCAAACTGTCAATTATTGGTGTGTAAACATTCGAACTATTCTCAAAAATCAACAATATACATATGTGTCAGTACGCTGATGATTTTGTCTTGTATTGTACAGATAAAAATCTTTCAGATACTAGGTACCTACAACTAAATTACAAGAGGCATTAGATACCCTGTCGTCCTGTCTAAGTGAATTAGGATTATGTCTGTCGAATAGCAAATCAAAACTGTGTGTTTTCAGCAGGGGATTTAGGAGGCAAAATATTACATTGAAAATAAACAATCAGGCCTTGGAATTAGTGGATAGTTATAAATATTTAGGGTTATGGCTAGACAGATCGCTACGATGGGGGCGTCATATTAATGAGGTTGTCACAAAGTCACAGAAATACTTAAACATACTAAGAGTCTTGGCAGGTACTTCTTGGGGTATAGGTACATAACGTGACCAGGCGTCCCGTTTTGAACGGGACTGTCCCTTTTTTTAGTTACGAGTCCCGGTATCCCTGAAAAGATGTCTAGGACTCGAAATTGTCCCGTTTTCTGAAAACGCAGTTGCAAATTTCAGTTCTAAAAGCGATGTTGATATAAAAAAAAACGTGTCAAGAGTTTCATGCTTACTTAAAATCATCACCAGCTATATTAAAGCAATTTTTTCCCCTGATAAATATAAATATAACTAAACGTTTCGGGTATTTTATATATTTTGCAATTCGTAACTTTTAAGCTAACTGACTTTTTCTGAATAAATAACTTTAAAAAAGTGTTTCTTTTTCATTGACTGCCTGTTAATTGACCTAAATAAACCAATGTCCCGTTTTGAGCCAAAAAATAAATGGTCACGTTAGGTATACACCCCAAAAATTTACGCAGAATATATATAGCGATAGTCAGAAGTCGTATAGACTACAGTTGTTTTATTTACGACAACAGTGCAAATTCACATTTATATAAATTGCAGAAAATACAGAATCAAGCCCTGAGAATTATAGGTGGTTTTATAAAGTCTACGGCGATTCACACTATGGAGAGTGAGCTATGTATTCCACCACTGCACATAAGGAGAAGATTTTTAGCCTACAAATATTGTTTAAAATCCCTATCTTGGACTAACAATGTAACGATAAAATTATTAAAAGAACTAAATAGGTAGTTTTACTACCAACAGTTATTGGACACGCAAAAAGATTCCATTACTTGTGTCTGTTATACATGAAGTTAAAGATGTTCAGGTTGCCTCGTCCTCTCCAGTAGAGATGTATACCTTGGCAACGTGGGTCACTTACATTGATGCTAATAATATAATTTCGGTTGGTTTAGATAGCATGCATCGAGCTAAAGATTTTTACGAATTAAATCTGTTGAGACACGATGTAACGAAAGAATTAATAGAAAAATATGCTGACTGGGTAGTAATTTATACAGATGGATCTATGAGTAAGAAAGGTAGGGAAGCTGCATTTTATGTTTGCTCGAAAGAAAATGCTACTGGATGTTTTTTTTCTGGACAAATTGCAGGTCGGAATCATGAATTCTTTACTCTCAAACCCTAACAGTGAAGGAGCTTGTCTTTTGTTTAAACTACTTGTAACGTGCCTGTTAGGGCAGGACGTTTAAAAGAAACAAAAAGGATAGAAGGTACATAAGTGTAATTAAATTAAGATTAACAGTATTTAAACATGTCTAGCCCCAGCAGAAGGCTAGCGTGAGTTCTAGATATCGAGCGCGTATTCAATTCTAGCCCGCCTAAAGAAAACCACTATCCTGGTAGTTCTCACGTCGTAGGTGACCGGTGTCAGCCAGGTAGGTAGGTAGGTCTTCCAGCAGGAGGTAGGCAGCTCGCAGGTTGTCCAGCCACAACCCTTGCAGCGGCGAAAAGGATATCCCTTCCGGTATGGAAGAACCCTGGAATCCACGAATTAGGCATTTTACTAAATGTCCGAATTCCTGTTATGACTGCAACATCCCGACAACCGTCGGACCCTGAGTCTACGTGGGAAAGCGGTGTTCTAGCATCTATTAGCCATCGAGATGAAGCAGTCTAAGCAGCGTGGTACATTTTTAAAAGCGTGAATAGCAGAAAATTATATAATGAAAATGTAGGGTAGATGGGAAAAAGTAACAAAAATTATTAAAAGATTTACGGAAAAAGAATCACTACAAATTTACTACGACAGATTACATATAAATATGAAATTAAAACAAAGAAGAAATACATTCATGTTAATTTAGTCAACCAGCTAATCTAAACTATATAATAAAAAGTTCTAACCGTCATGATCGTTACATTATTGTTACGGTCACTCGGTAAATCAATGTAACTCAGCGTGGTGTTTAAATGATTAAGGACGGCTACAAAACTAACGAGAATGAAGCACATCGGTATTTCGGTTAACAAAATGGTAGTTACTAAAACGCAAAAGTGAAAATTAGCTAGTCATGCAACGAATACTTAAAACTAAACTAATTAATACTAGGTTTTGCAACACTCACCCGATTTGGGGTTACACAGAATTTAATTTTAAAAAGATTTAAACACTAAGGTTTTTATTTTTAAAATATAGATGTAAATTAAAAAAAGATTTAAAATGTTGGCCGTTGCGAACAGTAGCTAGTGCACGGATACTTTCATAACACGACCACTCAGCAGCTCCGTAGTGTCAAGTGAATCCCTCGAGATTCTTCCTTGACCGCCGCCGGTGGCTCGCCGACGTTAGCCATATGTCGTGGAGAGGGGAGACACTCACCAACAACCGGTTCGTGCGCGAAGCTCGCGACAATATTAATATTTGCAAATAGACGTATATCAGTTGTCAAGCGTAAACTGTTGTTATGATGAATGTTTTTAGAAAATGTTATTGAATATTAGTTTTTACCTGCTTCCAACCTTGATTCAGATGTTAAAAGATAAGATCATAGTACTCACTAGATTGATATAAAGTACGACGTTACAGTACCCCCCTTTTTAGCGTAGGATTTTTCCTAAGTAAAATCCGCTGCCACTGCTTCTGAAGACATTTTATTAACGCTTCTTTTTTATTCCTATCTCTTACATTCATCCATTCTTCCTCTTTCATTCAACGTTTAATCCGCAGCAACACATTAGTAGCATGTGTTACCGCATGCTAACATTCAGAGTGTCTCGTTTTAAATACAGCACAAAACACTCCCGATAATCAAATGCAGTTTTTGAAACAATATTGAAAGTACAGAGCAGTCTACATGTAACTAATCCCATATTTATAATAAGATATATAGAACTCAGTTATACCTATGGTGTAGGGCCATTGGTATAGGTAAAAGAAATCAATGGGGTAGAACCATGATTGCTTTCTTACTATGGTTGTAGGACCGATAGTATAAATAGTACTATAGAATGAAATGTTGTATGTAGTTGACCATCATCCTGTAATGACTGTTTGTATAGACTAATTATATACTTAGACATTTAAATAGATACAATATAGTAGATAGAATTTAGTTACATGTAGGTAGGCGGTTTTTGAGGTAGGTACGTACGTTTAGGTTGGTAAATCTTTTATTATAATATTAGTTTTTTTTTTAGAAGGTTTTATTTTATTCGAATTTGCGCTAGTTAGTAAAGTATTTAGTTTTAGGTTTTAATCTTTGTAATTAGTTAACTTGATATCTTTAATATGCCAATGCCCGATTGATTTTCCAGACGTATCGGCCAATTCATATACTAATGGTGACTTTTTTTTAATTACTTGACATTTTACAAATTTAGGTGCTAACTTCTTGTTAAAATATTTATCCTTGTCACTCTGATAGAAAGTTCGTTTCCACACAACATCACCTATATTAAACTCTGCAGGTTTCCTTCGTAAATTATAAGACGTGCAGTTTCTAGCATGAGCCTGAAGAAGCGCTGCTTGAACCTTATTAAAGATAGAAGATAAATAGCCTAGGTTTTCTGCATATGAATCGCGAGGGACAAAAACAAGATCTTCATCGTTTTCCGAGTTGATATACTGTGAACCACAAGTTACCAGTTCTCGTCCGTATACAAGAAATGACGGAGTATAGCCCGTTGTTTCGTTTACAGAACTATTTATGGCAAACTGAATTTTCGGCACAAGTTGATCCCAGACACGTTGATCGTCAGCAATAAACGTTGAAATTGCAGTCATGACTGTTTTATTGTACCGTTCAACTGTGTTGATGTGAGGTGAGTATTTAGGTGTAAAATGTAAATTGGGAATTTTATATTTGGTAATCATGTTTTTTAGGGTAGCGCTAACAAACTGTTTCCCGTTATCAAGTATGATAGTAGAGGGTATCCCATGTACGAGAATTACGTTTTCTTCGAGAATTCTAGTGACGATTTCCGCGGTTGCTCGCTTAATAGGAAATAAAAGGCAATATTTACTGAAACAACAAGTAATCACGAATATGTAGCAATTTTGTTTTCTTGATGGAGGTAAAGGTCCAACTAGATCTACACTAATAGTTTGGAATGGTCTAGAACATACTTTAGGCTCGCCCATTTTGCCTAGAGGGGCATGGTTTTGATGCTTATGAGCTATGCACGCATCGCAAGCGGAAATGAACTTCTGTACGTCCGCGTGCATGCCTGGCCAGTAATAACATAAGGCAAGCCGTTTATATGTCTTAAAGACTCCCAAGTGCCCTGCAGAAGGTACAGAATGGTGCTTTTCCAACATAGCATTACGGAATTCCGCAGGTACTACCTCTTTCCATTCGAATTCTCTACGCAAGGGACACATAGTTTTCATGTATCTATATAATTTCCCGTTTTTAATTAAATAGTTAGGGAACGAAGTAGGGGAAGACTGGCAACCATTATAGATGTTAAGGTACCAAGAATCAGTAGTTTGCGTATTAATAGGAAGAGTATCGACAGCAGTTATAGGCACAGCGCGTGATAGAAAATCAGGAACTACGTTTTCTGAACCACGGCGGTGTCTAATTTCAAAATTATACGCAGATAGTCGTACACCCCAGCGAGCTAATCGACCTGTAGGGTTATTCAATTTTAAAAACCATTTAAGGGCAGAATGGTCCGTGTAGACAACAAATTTTTGGCCATTCTCTACATAACAGCGCCAGTGCTCAACTGCTACTAGAACAGCAAGAGCTTCACGCTCGGTAGCACTGTAGTTGCGTTCTTGAGGAGACAGTGACTTGCTCATGTAGGCTATGACTCTCTCCTCACCATTAATATTTTGGGTCAACACACCACCCATACCGTAGTCACTCGCATCGGTGTGAATTTCAAAAGGTTTAGAATAATCTGGACACGAGAGTACTGAAGCAGAAACTAAGCATTCTTTTAATTTATTAAAAGCTGTGTCTGATTCTTCAGACCACACAAACGATGGTGCTTTTTTGCTTTGTGAGGTTAATTTGTTCAATGGTGAAGCCAAAGAGCTAAAATTTGGTATAAATCTGCGATACCAGGAAGCTGCGCCCAAAAATCGGCGAACTTCTTTTCTATTAGTGGGGGTAGGATAGTTTTTGATTGCATCTATTTTTTCCGGGTCAGCATGTAAGCCGTTAGCATCGACTACATAACCCAAATATTTGAGTTTTTCTCGGAAAAATTGACTTTTTTTAGAATTTATAGTTAAGTTTGCAGATTTTAATTTATTTAAAACAAGAAGCAGTAGGGAAATATGCTGCTCAAAAGTAGAAGAGACAATGATGATATCATCGACAAATACAAAAACACGATGTTCAAATTCAGGCCCATAGAACAAAATGTCAACTAAACGTTGTTGTGTGGCTGGTGCATTAGTGAGACCAAATGGCATAGATTTGAACTGATAAGTACCACGGGTTGGTATATAGAACGCTGTCTTGCATCTGTCCTGCTCACTGATCAAGATTTGCCAAAAACTTTTTGAAAGATCTAAACTAGTTAAATATTTTGCGTCTCGTAAATTATCAAGAATCTCAGAGATATAAGGCAAATTATACGCATCTTTTTTTGTGATAGCGTTTAATTTTCTGCTGTCTAAGCAAAACCTAAGCTCACCAGTTTTTTTAGGTGTGAGTAGTACTGGTGATGACCATGGGCTCTCAGCAGGTTCAACCACATCATCTTTTAGCATCTCATCTAGTTGCTCCACTAATATGCGTTGCTTCTCAGGGGACATTCTGTAATACCTTTGACGAATGGGGGCAGCTTCTCCAGTGTCAATAGTATGCGTTATTAGAGAAGTACGACCAAGACCTCGTACTTCGTAGGATATTTCCCGGAACTGTGATATTATATTATCAGCTGTTATCCTTTGGTCTTGTGATAAATGATCATATGACTGAAGATGTTCTGAGCGATCAGACTTCAGTTCAGCTAACTGAGCGTCTGATGGGTTTAAAAATAAAACAGTGTTTAAGTGACTAGGGAACAGACCGAATTTTCTCCAAAAGTCCATGCCTAAGATTAATGAATTTTTTACTTCCGGAATGATGTGGACATTTAAATCATGTGTTTGATTTTTTAGAGTGAATGTTAATGAAATATATCCTAGAGATAAAAGTTTCTGCCCACCCGCTGCAACAAATGTCATAGGTTGACTCAAGTTCCCTTGGCAATGGGATGAAATAAAACTCTTGTGGAGGTCTTTTCCCATTATAGTGACGGCAGAACCTGTATCTAGTAACCCAATAACAGGTTTAGTGTTAATAGTAACTGGAACGTAAGGCCGTGTGAAATCTATACTATTATTACGGATTGAAGAAACAGTATAGCAGGAACTGAATCTTGAAACAGTTTGTAGCCAATTTTCCCAATCATTTCTATCGAAATTGGCACTATTTCTGTTTCCACAACCCTTGTTACTTAGTTTTTTGTTGTGTTAGAGTGACAATTAGGACATTCTGGGAATTTCACGTCTTTCTTACCACATTTAAAACAGATTAGAAAATGTGGCTGTTTACATGAACGTAGTGAATGTGATTTAGTTCTACATCTTGGACAGTATACATTTCTGTTTTTGTCGTTAGATACATGTGTCACCTCATTGACGTGTAAATTTGATTTAGGATCGCTAGTATTCTTATTATTTTCAAATGTATTTTTAGAGTAGTTGGGTTTATAATTAGAATCAGTGTTTTTATAGTTACTAGAATTGATATTGCTAGGCTGGTGTTTATAAGCGAATTCTGGTGCCAAGGTCTCAGTACTATCTTTAGGCGGTTCGCGAAATTGTTTTAGTTTAGTTTGTATGTTTTCGTAGTTTCTGCATAATTTTTGTAGACTACTTATATCGGTTATAACTGCAGACGACGCCAGCGTACTTGCATAGCAAGGTCGAATGTTATGCAGCAATATCTCTAGTTGATCTTCTTCTGCTAACTTTCTATCCAAACGAGAAAACATGCCACGCATAATAGAAATGTAAATTGTTATATTTTCTAGTTCACCCTGAGTGCGTGTCCTAATTTCGGATAAAAATTTGTAGTCGTAGTCACTTTGACTAAAATCTTGTTTAAGCAAGGAGACAATGTCATCCCAAGTTCTAGCCTGATCTTTAACACATCTGAACCAATGAAGAGCGTCGTCAGTGAAAATTTCAAAAGCGAAAGAAACCATTTGTTCGCGAGGTATAGCTCTGCTCAAAATAAATTCATCTACCCTCTGAATAAATGCACGGACGCAAGTTTTTCCGGAGTATTTAAGTTTACTTATTTCTGAAAACAGCCTACGCTCACAACTGACAGCGACATTAACTGGGTTAGTTTCACGAATTGGTTCCGTTGGAGTAGACACCTGAGGTTGAGTAGATAAAGTAGTTTGTGGCCTAAGCAATGTCATATCCTTGTATTGGGTATTGAAATTGGTCAAGCTAATTTTATAGACCTCCGCAACATCACCAGCTGAGTAATTAACCCGATTTAGACGATGATGTACGTGGTGCAATAAGTTTTCGGTGCGTGTAAACAAATTCCTTTCAAATTTTGATTTAAGGGTAATTATGCTATTATGAGATTTTAACAAGGACTCTTTGACTGCTTTTAAGTCATCAATAGGATCTAAATGTGATTCTAAAATATCCTCAGAAGGAAGGGTAGAAGACAATTTAACTATTTGTTTTCGTAGCTCATTGACAGAATCGGCAGCTGTACCACCACGAACCGCTACTTCATATTCTAGTTCCGCTTTTTGCAAAGACAAAAATTTTATAACATAAGACATATTTGCAAAATTTTTCCAGTTATTAAAATTTTAATAGCAGAAATAAAATTTTCCGAATAACCGTAGAGAATAGATGTGTGTTGCAAAATTCACAAAACAAAAATAAAAATAGTTAGGCACAGTAACAAAACAAAATCAAGTACTCGTGCTACCAAAATGTGTGAAATGGCAAAACAAAATATATGTGGGTAGATTTTTTTCCACTAAAAAAAATATATGAGGGTAGATTTTTTTCCATAAAAAAAATATATGTGGGTGGATTTTTTTCCACTAAAAAAAATATATGTAGGTATATTTTTTTCCACAAAAACAGTTTTTAAATTTAAAGAATTCTATGATTTTTTACAGTAGACTACACAAGAACACCTTTGGTAGCTCGTAATCAAGTTATAATTACTAACACTACTGTTATAGACAGCCAACACCAAGAAAACCAAAAGAAATGCCTAGCAGAAGAGAACTAAATACGGCTCGATATCTACCACTAGTATGGGCGCCACTGTAACGTGCCTGTTAGGGCAGGACGTTTAAAAGAAACAAAAAGGATAGAAGGTACATAAGTGTAATTAAATTAAGATTAACAGTATTTAAACATGTCTAGCCCCAGCAGAAGGCTAGCGTGAGTTCTAGATATCGAGCGCGTATTCAATTCTAGCCCGCCTAAAGAAAACCACTATCCTGGTAGTTCTCACGTCGTAGGTGACCGGTGTCAGCCAGGTAGGTAGGTAGGTCTTCCAGCAGGAGGTAGGCAGCTCGCAGGTTGTCCAGCCACAACCCTTGCAGCGGCGAAAAGGATATCCCTTCCGGTATGGAAGAACCCTGGAATCCACGAATTAGGCATTTTACTAAATGTCCGAATTCCTGTTATGACTGCAACATCCCGACAACCGTCGGACCCTGAGTCTACGTGGGAAAGCGGTGTTCTAGCATCTATTAGCCATCGAGATGAAGCAGTCTAAGCAGCGTGGTACATTTTTAAAAGCGTGAATAGCAGAAAATTATATAATGAAAATGTAGGGTAGATGGGAAAAAGTAACAAAAATTATTAAAAGATTTACGGAAAAAGAATCACTACAAATTTACTACGACAGATTACATATAAATATGAAATTAAAACAAAGAAGAAATACATTCATGTTAATTTAGTCAACCAGCTAATCTAAACTATATAATAAAAAGTTCTAACCGTCATGATCGTTACATTATTGTTACGGTCACTCGGTAAATCAATGTAACTCAGCGTGGTGTTTAAATGATTAAGGACGGCTACAAAACTAACGAGAATGAAGCACATCGGTATTTCGGTTAACAAAATGGTAGTTACTAAAACGCAAAAGTGAAAATTAGCTAGTCATGCAACGAATACTTAAAACTAAACTAATTAATACTAGGTTTTGCAACACTCACCCGATTTGGGGTTACACAGAATTTAATTTTAAAAAGATTTAAACACTAAGGTTTTTATTTTTAAAATATAGATGTAAATTAAAAAAAGATTTAAAATGTTGGCCGTTGCGAACAGTAGCTAGTGCACGGATACTTTCATAACACGACCACTCAGCAGCTCCGTAGTGTCAAGTGAATCCCTCGAGATTCTTCCTTGACCGCCGCCGGTGGCTCGCCGACGTTAGCCATATGTCGTGGAGAGGGGAGACACTCACCAACAACCGGTTCGTGCGCGAAGCTCGCGACAATATTAATATTTGCAAATAGACGTATATCAGTTGTCAAGCGTAAACTGTTGTTATGATGAATGTTTTTAGAAAATGTTATTGAATATTAGTTTTTACCTGCTTCCAACCTTGATTCAGATGTTAAAAGATAAGATCATAGTACTCACTAGATTGATATAAAGTACGACGTTACATACTATCAACTTAAGTTAAACTACTGATGTGTAATTAGTAAATAAGATAAATCGGACTGACATATACATGTAGTATCAAAGTCCAAAAAAAAAAAGAATAAAAAAAAAAAAAAACTTAACCAAGTAAATGATGACTCTATTTTTTACCAGATAATATTGTCTAAACAGTCAACATCATTATTTTAGCCGAAATACATTCACTGCTGAACACAGGTCTCCCCTATAAAGCGGGGGTTTGCCAAAATCGCCACACTTGCTAGGCAGATTGGCAGGATGATGTTAAAATGCATAGGGGATGTTGCAGGCAATTCTCTAGTAAGACCATTAGCCGCCTTATAGAACACCCATGGGCAGAAATGGATGGATGCTATTCTTTACGTCTGGCACCACACAGACATCTCAACAGTAATAAAACAAAAGCCATAACTTTTATTAGGGTTTATTGATTACTAGTACTACTAGTTATGCTTGGTTTTTCTTGCGACATTTCATAAGCTCTTTCTAATGTATCGGTGACAATCTTCATATCATTTTCGATGCTTCTGGCCCAGTTTTCAACATCCCCAATTTCTTTGAGGGCACTGCTGAAGTTTTCAACTAGAGCAAGCCATTGTTGTGTCTGTTTAGCAAAATTTATAGCTCCTTGATGCAAGAGTTTTGCTTCAGCATCCAATTTCTTTTGATTTAGGTAAGCCTGTGCCACTCTGGAAGGGTAAAAAGAAATTATAGGCCTTAGTGTTATTCTAATCAACACTATCATAATGATTGTAAATTGTTACATAGGTAAATACTTCATAATCATGTATTACCGTGTTGATTTTGTATAATGATAATAATTGAATTGAAGAATTGAATTAAATGATAATTGATTATTTGGGTAATGCTTTCCCTATGCAGACGCAATTTTCACATAATTAAAAAAAAATCAAATCATAGGTATACCGCTTAATTATTGGCCAATTTACTGTATAAATTATAGTTTATACGTTTTCATTGAGAGTACAGAAGGGTCGAAAAAGTGATTTACAAACCCAACATTGAGGTGGTCGACGAGTGCCTGAGTCAAGTCATTAGCTGCAGCTATGCATTCTTTTCGTTTCTGTTCTGAAAGTAGATAGCGATTTTTCTGTTTTGTTATTGTTCAATAAACAATTACGTAAGTACTTACTCATATTTTTACTTTAAATATTTACCTTGTACAACTCTTTTTGAAGCTTGTTTCACTTGGTGTTCCTTTATTAGTGAAGATAACATAATGGTAAGTTTGTGGAATGTTTGCACTTCGTATTATCACTAAGTTTTTAGCGTGGGCTTAGTGCCTTATAATATTTACTAAATATTCTTCGTAATGTGTAGTTTAGGTATATGGATCACTTAATTTATCAATATCAAGATATTAACAGTATTATATTTTACCACAACAAACGATTTTGATTGTGATTGTGACTGCTATGACAGTGACAGTAACAGGCTGTAGAATGACGTTTGGTAAAAGTGTTTCTGAACTAGCTTTATTAAAACTAGTTCGGAAATGGAATGAAACCGTCTCGTCGTCGTTCCGTATAGAACAAACCAGAAAGAAGTTATTCCAGCAGCTAGCTGGAAAAGACTAGATGCAGAATGTAGGTGGCACTCTATCGTTTGGCAACAACAGTCTAATAACACTTTCAGATTCAGCCATTATCAAAATTATCACAATATTCGATAAAGTGTTTTCAGCATTTTATATAATTGACTGTTCTGATGTTGGATTTTAAATATTTTGTTTTATAATTAACAAATAATAGTCCCGACCGATTTTAGTCATGGTGGCAAATCTCAACGGAGATTAGCTAGGTACGCAGGAAATATTAAGTGCACAAGTGTGTGCGTAAACACAAGTACACTCTCTGTTCCTTTATCGTCATAGTCCGATGGGACAGCAATCCAGCACGACCGGGGAGGGATCAGGTGCAGTACAAACGGTCCAACTTTTACGTTCTTCCTGAGGCACGGGGGTAACACACCACTAACTTCAAAACTCTAAGCTGCTGCTCGGAATTTTTTTATGAAGAAACCCAATATTACTTTGCCCGACGTGGGAATCGAAACCAGGATCCCATTTCACAACATTACGCCTGTATTCCACAAAGGGTCAGGCAGAGGTGTAATCCGCCACTACTTTATAGTATAAGGTAGATGGCGGTAGACAAATATTATGGTAATTTAGGTGGATATGAAGGGCTTGTGGCTAAGTAACAACAGCCGCACAGGTGGATTGTTCAGGTTAAGCTACGCTTGCCGCGGTTGGTCCGTGGATGGGTGACCATCTTTACATATCAAGACCCTACCGTACCTCGGAAAGCACGTTAAGCCGTCGCGTTGGTCCCGGCTGTCTTTCGTAGATCTTAGACAGTCTTTACTGGTCGTCACAAGCCCGAAAGTCTGAGAATCACTCTTACCAAGAGGTATCGTATTACTCAGTAACTGGTTGGTGGAGGTCAGATAGGCAGTCGCTCCATGTAAGGTACTCAGCTGCATCCGGTGAGACTGGAAGCCGACCCCAACATAGTTGGGAAAAGGCTAGGCAGATGATGAGGTGATCGACATAATATGTTGCTGACCGTAAATAGTCTATGAAGAATGCTGATTCTTTTTCTAGCGTCTTAGCCTCAGGCATTTTTACTCGAAAGTACGCACTTGCCTACTTAGTGAGTGCGATCAAATCGTAAGTTTAGGAGCAGTTGTTTTCCGCGTCATCGGTAACGATGCGGTTAATTTATAATTTACAACTGTCGCTAGCGGACTCAAGTGTAGTGAACACACGATTGCATTGCATTAATTATACCTCGCTAATGGAAGAGGCCAATATCGATTTTCGCTTATCGCTTACGACGGCGCCAGCTGCGAACCATTGGAAAAAGATTTCAAGCTTGTTTCATTTTACTCATTTATGTGTAGAGCTGATAGGGTACAAATTCTATTGTATTTTTTTTATCACAGAACAGAATGAGGAGTTTTCCGATATTTGCATAATTAAGCAGCCTCTATTGCGAAAAAAAAAAACAAAAGTAAAACAAAACTCTTGGTTTATTTATCTAATAATATTTTATATTTCTTTTTGACATTTGCTTATGTTAATTCGTAGAGTTGTAACCACAGAACATCTTTATTCCGTGGTTGTAACATTCTACACCCTTATTTCTACTACAGTCTTCATTAAAAGTGAATGTGTACAGAGAATAAATTATGCTTGTGTCCTGTCTTCGGCGTGGCTGACCGCGCCGTATTTTGCTTTGAGTTTCTCATTGAATTCAGGGTCGTCCCATCCCCATAGGTGGTGTGAGCCGTCCCCTGTGCGGTGTGTGCGCTGCTTTATAATTTCAGGGGACACGTATTTCAAGTCGTATGCTTGTCCAATCTGTAAAGAACCCGAAACAACCGATTAATTGATATAAGACTGTAACAACCATAACGCTTGTTCTTGGCTTTGATGTAGCTGGGTAAAAATAAGGGAGACTGCGGAGAGCCTGCTGCTTTCAATACTGTTTTGCATAGTTTAATACCTATGCAAAACAGGGCCTCTATACATATCCTCTCAATAGAGGTCTTCCTATCTAACGCGTATATATACCTAGTATAAATTCGTAGGTAACTATGTCTTTGTCTCAACTTAATGACTTGTATCTGGCTCCCGTAGACCACTATTATATAAAGTGACTGTACTACCGCAGCACCTAGCTAATATTTTTATACATCGTAAAAAGATCTACGATACCTACCTATTGCGGTATTGCTTTTAGGTAGTTAAAACTGTGTGTGAATATTTTTATCTATTCGTATTAATAACAGAATATATTCACTGGCGATACATAAGGACGTGTTTTCATGTTGCAGTGCCAAAATTTAAACTTCCGTCCATAAAGTCTTAATAACAAGTTTTCAGCCCCAAGTTAAAGTTTTGCGAACAGCATAGTTCAAGGAAATAAGTGGCTATTACTAGCGCAGAATCAGGTCGGCATTGGGGCAGCCATACTTGAATGTTCAGCTAATGATATTTTAAACTTTGTCGTATTGAAAGGACCATGTTTATTTTCGGAATAGTTAAATACGAATTATTGTTTTTTTTTACTAAAACTTGGCAACCCTAATCTCACGCTGACCGCGCAAGGGTTAGTCTATTTATTTTTCCGCTGTACACTTTGTTAAAAGGGGCTGAATGAATACATACCTTTGCCATGAGTTCGATGAACACGATGGTGGGTGTAAGCATGTTGTAGAGGGGAAGCTCAGTCGCGCGGTAGTCCCAGGGGAAAGTGTGGTGGTAGTTGTGGAAACCTTCCACACAGATCAGCCATACTCCAATGTTTTCGCGCGGGTTCAGTGACCTTGGAGAAAAACATATTTTTTACATTTTAATCGGAGTTCGAGATGCTTTTAACGTTCCGCTCTTTTTAGTTAGGAGGAGTGCGGCGTTTGGGTAACAATGAGAGGTATTAGAGATCAAAGTCCCTTTGATTAAAGATAAGTAGCTGGTATATTACAATCGCAAAACTCAAGTTATGAAAACTTGATGCTGGTTACCTACTTATAGACACCAATTTACCTATAACTTCTTGTACTGGAGGTTCCCGAGATAAAAGTGAGGTATAGGGAGTAAATACAAGGCTATTAACTTTTGAACAGGTCTATTGGGGTATAGCAGACATGAGACAGATCTATAGGTATTCCAGAGTACATACCATTGAAGTTAAAAGAGAAGGGAGGTACCTACTAGATAACTGTTACTACTTACTTATGTCCTTATGTCTTATGTGTACTTACTTATGTCGGTAGGTATATGAATAATATTAGGTAGGCCTTTGACCTTTTGAACGCCATTGTAACATAAACAAGACAAGCAAGTCCGGGCCCTGTACACCATCGACACAAATATGTGACAAAAATGCGGTGCACTATAACTCGAAATAAATAATTAAATCACTTTGGTGTGTTTTTATTTTTATAACTTTAATGTTCTCTTAAATGTGCTCTTGTCCTTATTTAATTGCTTCATTGAGAAAATTAGGAAATTATTGAGAAATTTGAATGATTTGAAATTGTGCCTTGGCGTGGGGGCCACGCGCGTGAGTTTATACTCTGGCGTTCAACAGGATAACGTTTATCGTCTTCAGGGCTGTAGCTAGACTCGAATTTGAGGTAGGGCAGCATTGGCTACAGGTAGGGCGGAAGGAAAAATACACTAGTCACAATAATTAAGGGATATTAAAAAAAAACAAAATTTTTGGGTGATTTTCAACAAGCTGTAACTCCGAGGAAAATGATCATACAGCAAAAAATAAAAAAGCACATTGTAGTTCAATGTATCTAGTTTTCAGATACGGCCACGATTTTTTTTATCATGTTTGGGTCTGGAGAAATAACAAGGAAACAATAAAAAAAACAAACCAAAGTTTTTCTCGTCTAAAAAATGGTATACGGGCTTCAAAAATTTTTTTTACAGTGTTTTACTCATAAGTTCTTTTAGAAAATTGAATGCCCTTTAATTTGAGGTACACAGAATGCCTAAACGATAATTTGCCGTGGAGTTATCGTCAGTCGAAGCAAAAAGTACTTTTTAACTTTGACAATTAATAACTCTGGAAATAATGATTGTATAGAAAATCGAAGGAGGGTTTTGGAAACTGCAGAACATTTTCTTTAAGATACCTTGAATGGCTTTTGTCGAAAGTTTTTTTTTTAACTTGAAAGCTTTGACTGAAAAAAGACAAAAATTCGCATAATTAAGTATATTTGGATAACTTGGTATAACTTTGGATAAAATGGATGAACGAAAAATATCGTGGGTAATTTTTCAACCTCAAAGTGTCCCCTAAAACCCCTGAAACATTCAAAGCGCTACGATTCTTTTTTCATAGTGCTCCGAAGCTTCAATATCTTTGTTTTTGCAAAAATCACCATTATGAACAATTTTTAGGGTCCCGTTGCCAAATGGCAAAAAATGGAACCCATATTGATTCGTCATGTCTGTCTGTCTGTCTGTCTGTCCGAGTATGTCACAGCCACTTTTTTCCGAAACTATAAGAGCTATGCTGTTGAAACTTGGTAAGTAGATGTATTCTGTAAACCGCATTAAGATTTTCACACAAAAATAGAAAAAAAAAACAATAATATTTGGGGTTCCCCATACATAGAAGTGAAACTCAAAAAAAAAATTTTCATCAAACCCATACGTGTGGGGTATCTATGGATAGGTCTTCAAAAATGATATTGAGGTTTGTAATATCATTTTTTTCTAAACTGAATAGTTTGCGCGAGAGACACTTCCAAAGTGGTAAAATGTGTGTACCCCCCCGTAACTTCTAAAATAAGGGAATGATAAAACTAAAAAAAATATATGATGCACATTACCATGTAAACTTCCACCGAAAATTGGTTTGAACGAGATCTAGTAAGTAGTTTTTTTTAATACGTCATAAATCGTAAACCACAATTTACCATTCATTCAGTCAACTCAAATATAAAAAAAAAAAAAAAAAACATTTAATTTCATAAACATAAACCTTATGAATAAACCGTGAATACCAGGTTTGTACGGAACCCTCGGTGCGCGAGTCCGACTCGCACTTGGCCGGTTTTTATTAGTTTTTTCTATGCAAAAAATTTTTTTTCTTAAAAATCTTTTTTTTCTCAAAGATTTTTGAGAAAAAAAAAACTAATCAAAATCGAAATTGTTTTTGCAAAAACAAAGAATTTGAAGCTTCAGGGCACTATGAAAAAAAAAGCGTAATCAAAATCGAATTTTTCAGATTTTTTAGGGGACATTTTGAGGTTGAAAAATTACCGACTATATTCTTCGTTCATCCATTTTATCCAAAGTTATCCGAATATCCTTAATTATGCGAATGTTTGTCTTTTTTTCAGTCAATGAAGCTTTCAATTTAAAAAAAATATTTTCGACAAAAGCCATTCACGGTATCTTATAGAAAATTTTGTGTTGTTTCCAAAACCCTCCTTCGATTTCCTATACAATCATTATTTCCAGAGTTATTGATTGTCAAAGTTAAAAAGTACTTTTTTGCTTTGACTCACGACAACTCCGCGGCAAATCATCGTAGAGGCATTCTGGATACGTTAAATTAAAGGGCATTAAATTTCCTAAAAGTACTTTTGATTGAAACAATGGAAAAAAAAATTTGAAACCCGTAGACCTTTTTTAAGACGAGAAAAAATTTGGAAAAATTTGTTTTTGGTTATTTCCTTGTTATTTCTCCAGACCCAAACATGATAAAAAAAAATCATGGCCGTATCTGAAAACTAGATACATGGTGCTACAATGTACTTTTTTATTTTTTGCTGTACGATCATTTTCCTCGGAGTTACAGCTTGTTGAAAATCACCCAAAAATATGGTTTTTTTTTTATATCCCTTCATTTTTGTGACTAAGTATATCATAATTGATCTGCTCTGAAGCACGGGCTACTAAATCAATCAACATCACCTCTAGGTCAGTGATGTACATTCAATAGCTATTCATAGACAAATAATTTCTGTGACAGAACATGAGCATGGATTTAAGGACAGCTATTAAATCCTCAATGATGAAGAACAAGCGAACAAGACGGTTGAAATTTTTCTCTGCATTGGCATATTATAATTAAATAGACCCATTGCTTCATGTGATGGCGCTTCAAATGCCATCTATACACAGAGAAAATAATGATTAAACTAAGAAATGAATGTCCCAAACGATGGTATGTTCGGAAAAGTTTAGACACCTTTTGCTACATTTTTTTATCTAAAACTATAAACATACAATCCAATTCTAATAGGTTCTCTTCGTTTTTGGTATTTTTAAGGTAGGGCATTGTGATTTTAAGGTAGGGCATTGCCCCACAATGCCCCCTCCTAGCTACGGCCCTGATCGTCTTACCAAGAAAATAAAAATGTATTCAATTACAAGTAGACTGCCCTCTTGGTCGCTATGTATAATTCAAGATCCAATATTGTATTAGTTCCTATCTAATTGATTCAAAGTAACCAACGTATCTGATCACTTGCGTATTTTTAGCTTTAGCCTGACCTAGTTTGTTGCGGGAATCGGGAATAATGCCACCCTTGGGTGCTTGTGTTAGTGCAGTATTGGATAACTAGATAGTGTAGCTCTGCCGTTAATTAATTATAATTTATTTTCATGACTCTATAGATGTGGTCACATATGATGTAGGCTTGCGAAGTTCAGAATCTATCGGTGATGGTATATGTGATGTGTTTGTTGATGAATGAAATAAAATGATGCGTTGTCTGGTGTTCTGTGAGAGAAAGTATGCAAGGGAGTCCACTGTTCCATATTAGTTGTTAATATAGGTAATTGTTTAAGTTTTTGTAATTATTGTCAACCTTTTATGTGTTTCTATGTTAATTAATTTAATTGGTGTTGTACCGTTTTAATTAACTATAAATAAATAAATAAATCGGTGGTCGACTTTGCAAAACAATGTATTTTACTTACCTAGAATTATGTCTGGGTTAGTATGTGTTTACCTAATATATGAGAGTAATGCCTACCTATAGTTTATTTTTCTAAGTACCTCTCGTCACAGAGTCTTCCTTGTTCTACCTACCATCTGTGTTTATCAAATCTTTCAGGTATACCGCGGTTAGGCATATTTATGAAAAAAAAAACTTTACACATTTTCAACAGGGTCATAACAACTAAGGAAAGTTGGTTGGAACGAAATTGGTCCATAAAGAAAGGTGTTCAACTTTCAAATTGTTTTTTTGGTATTAAAACACTTACTTATCATAAGGCCTGTATCCGAAGACATGCGCGAAGCTGTTCACGCTCCACACGACGTTGATGCCGCAGGTGTATCTCAAGATGGTGGGGATGAAGAAAGCGTTCATCCACGTCTCGCCCCAGAAGTAGACTGGTACCACGGTGGGCAGCACGAAACACAGCAGCGGCATCATTTTCAGGTAGTGCCTATGGCAAAATAGTACTGGTAAAGACAAGCCTATCTCCACGTTCGCACTGAACATAAAAATATCGCGGTGGTATGTTTTGTACTGGATATTCGACGCACTGCTCAGCGTTCAGGGTTGAAAATCGAACAGTGTGATTTTTCGACGTGTTGTGATGCACTCCATTGGATTCTCAATGTTCGATTCAACTCCGAGAGTTAAAATTTCAGTGCGCGATACATTCCCGCTGCGATATTTCCCATCTGAAAGGGCGTTAGCCTGAATAGTGATTTCTACAACATGGTTTCCTATTTTTCTTGTTGCTGGCTGATTTAATCTTTATTCTTTAGCTTCCCAAATGTAGATATTATTTCTTTGATTAACATCTGATCGAAAGTAACGTTAGCGTCTTGGACATAAAACAATTAATGACCAGCTTTTGAAGATCTTAGTGTCTAGATGGATAATGCTGGACCCTCTTTTTATCATCTGGTAAAAACAGGAGAACATCACATCCACTTAATGCATTAGATAGAAACTTTTACTTAAACCCCTATCTTTTTTATTCTTGGTTGGAAATCATCAAATGATTTTTCCCGCTCTGGGTGGAGCGGAAGGGCGTGTCAGACTTTTACTGACTAAAACCCACCCGTGTTCCTTCAGTTGCCTATATGCCAGGGCCACGGTAACTCTTTCGAACAAATCTCACGACCTTGGTAGATAACTTACCTAACCCTACGAAAACCCTACGCTTTATTTTCCGGAAATATTGGGCAGAGGTGTGTCTATAGTACACCCACATTTCGCCATTTATGTAGGTTTATTTAAATACGTCCATTTTATTATACTTTACGTAGGTTTAAGTAAAACGACATGAAAATAATGAGCGTCCCGTTTTTAAACACGCAACCTTCAACTCCCGAGAAACACAGAATATCAACATTTCAACATAAAAACAAGTTTTAAATTTATGTCGACATCAACTTTGTTTCACACTTCATAATGCCCTCGGCCTAACGCCTTTTGAAATAGGAAGGACACGTGATGAAATGAAGGTCTCTATTTCAATAGGAATAAATGCTATGGACCTATACTTTTCTGAGAACGTGTAGTAGGTCTGTGGGTAGTAGATACGTCGCGTTCCTTTATATTTTACCCCCACTGTACTGTTTGACCTTTGTGCTCTTAGAAAAATATGTTTTGCTTTTCTTTTTAATACCGAGTACACCAGTGGCTTCTGTAAGCGAACGTATAAATATATTTGAGACAGTACCGGCGACAACCGTTCGCTGAGACTTATGGTTTCACTTATAACACAGAATTCTGGAGGATATTAGATAATCGTCGAGGGTTATATTTGTAGGGACACATTTTATATGTGGGATTTCTTTTCTTGGGTTGAAATAGGATTATTTGTTCCAAGAAATGTTTTTGGTTGAACTCATGTGTTTGGTCCAAGGACAAAAAAAGGCTAGAAGCCATTTGGGGAGATAAAATATTAAATTGAGAATTTACTATAGTTATTTTTTGCTACGCTATATTTTGACTCTTTTTAAATTGGATCTTTGGCATAACTTAGCAATATTTTTTTTTTACTCACTTCCTCTGGAACATGACAACAGGATCAGCATACAAGTCGGTGAGATCAATGCGCTTGCCACCTTCGATGACTTCTGGACTCTTCTTGCAGCAGAGCCAGCCCATATGAGAGAAGAAGAGGCCTCGCTCTGCATTGTGAGGGTCTGCGTCTGTGTCTGCGTATTTGTGATGGGTGCGGTGATCGCGTGCCCATTCAAATATGGAGTCCTGGTGGAAAAAAGGAAAATGATTGGAATGCTGTGCCAGATGGAAATTAACCACATTTAAAAATTCCAAACGAGCAAGCTGGATTAATTTTGCTCACTTGATTGTCTTTGCCATTTTTATTTTCCGGCGTGATACGTACGGATTTACGGAACTTAAAGTTATAAGCTCTTAAAATTATCGCTCCTAAAACAGACTGTCCCTTTCAAAGACACTTGGTCGCTACAGTCATAGGACTGAACAACAAATTAATTTGTGAAAAATAACAATAATAAGTTATTTATCAAAGCACCCAAGTGCTTAGATAAATATTTGGGCGATTGGTTGTCAGCCCGAGAGTCTGAAAACCAGTCTTACCAAAGGGTATCGAGTTATCCAGTAACTGGGTTGAGCTGCATTCGGTTAGACTGGACGCCGACCCCGATTTAGTTGGGAAAAGGTTAGACAGATTAGACACTGTTACTAGACAAAATACTATGAAAAATATAGGTATGGGCCGTAGTCTGAAATAAAGTTTAATTTAATTTGTGTCTGATCTATATAGGAGGTTCCTGTCTTCTATGTGAAAAGTAACTAGTTTCTCCTTAACGACAATGATACGTAACATAACCCTTAATGATCCTTTAATCGACCCTTTCAGGGTCTGCTTCATCAATTTGCACATTAACTAAGTAAACAGGCAAGTTCTTGACATAACAGCGTAGATACTTATCATTAATTGACTTGAAGAGAACTGGTAATGATTTAGGCAAACGCCTCTTGACGTGAGAGGCTGGTTTGACAGCACAATTAACATTTCCAGCACTCTGTATGAATCTTGTTATAACTTTACATTAAACTAAATAACATGTTCTGCTTTATCCTCGAGGAATAAGCGAAAAAAGGGTACATACATGAAAAACCTCTTGAAACGGCGTACAAAAGCGTTCGTTTTTAAAAGTTTTTTAATCTATATTTTATTTTCACTTTTGTAGGTTTCGGATCGAAGCTTGAAGTAGTGTTCTGCTCTCGACACTAATTAATTTTTTATCATTATGCATAGAAGTGGTGGCCCAGTGGTATCGCCCGCGACCACCACACCACTGTTCACCACTGTTCTCGAAACGGTGAAGGAAAACATTGTGGGGAAATCAGCAAGTCCGAGAACCAAAAATTGGAAGACATTAGACATCTACCAACCCGCATTGGGCCCGTGTAGTGGCACACTCCCTCTTACAGTGAAGAGGCCTGTACCACGTGCTTCCATGGTGCCACCACACACATGTTTAAGGGCCTTGGTCCGGTTTAGTGCCGTAAAACGGTCACTTTATGAACCTATCTTCTCATTAACGACTTGGTTTGAAGATTTGAAAAAAATACATTTTTGCTATAGATTCATGTACATAATTTTTACAAGAGCACTTTTTTCGTAGGGTTAAAACCTTTGCTGTAAAAAAATATTTACGACAACCCAATTTTTTGGCTTATATTTCATACTCCTACTAAACAGCTTTGTTATTTGGAAATATTTTTACACATAAAAATAAACGGTTATAGGCACTACGATTTTACAATAAAACATTGTAAATTAATCAAAATTTTGC
Organism: Aporophyla nigra; assembly: GCA_947507805.1. Lineage (NCBI taxonomy): Eukaryota > Metazoa > Arthropoda > Insecta > Lepidoptera > Noctuidae > Aporophyla > Aporophyla nigra. The sequence goes on from OX382305.1 coordinate 10,164,502, forward strand.
AAAGAAATACCCCCATTTTAAGCCGTCAAGGGTAGAGGGGCACTGCGCAAGCTCGGGCTGCAGTCGTGCATTAGCATTCAGACGGGAGGGCTGTGTCGCTCGCTGCTCCGCTCCAGCTATCGACTGACTACGCGCGACGTGTGTGTTAGTGTAAATACTTACGAACGTATTGTAACAGTGTGTGTTTATAGACTAGCTCCTTGCAGAGGAGTCGATTTGTTTGTGCACGACGCGCGTGGACGCTTTATTAGTGGTGGCATTTCTAAATACTTTTTTGTGTATATATTTTATTCTGTGAACTGTAACATAGTTTGTGTTTAAATAAAAATGCCCAGGCAAAGAAAGTGTTTAATTTATTAGCGATTATCCTACAGTTATTGACTATTTCTGTTTTGTTGTAATTTTTAATTTTTAGTGTCTCCTTACCAAAACTGTGCGTTACAAAAATAATCTTTTTTTTAAATTATGTTAATATTTCTCATGTAAGTGAAATTTGTTTTTATGGGAAATAAAGATATCTCTAACCCGAAAAGTTGTCTTTCTTTAATCAATCACATACCTGCATGTTTAAAGAAATATGTCCAGTATAAACATCAAATAGTTGCGTCTTTCTAAAGTATCATCCATTGATCCACCATTCGGTACCTTTTACAGTCGTAGGCAAAAATACCGACTTTCGTCCGTCTCTGCATAATCTTTGGTCGTTGTTTTAGTTTAGCGCGCCGCCGCCACTCGTTACGTGTGTGCGGGAATATGGAGCTTAGCTCTGCCCATATGCTCAAGGTTAACGAGGATACTATACACCTTAAGCACATTTGCTGGAGACGCCGCAACGCAACGTCAAGCAAAATAAAGAAGGAAGTAAGTAACCAAGACCATTATGCCAAAAGAGCATTACTTAGAAGATGTAATAGAAGTGTATTCTTTTCTTACCTGGAAACCCATGGTCTGCCATAACATGAGGACTACGCGGAGAGGAGTGCGTGCCTTGAAGCATCTGTGAGTCCATAGACGATGAGATCCTGCGCCGATTCCGATGGCGCACATTAGGTGGACGGCGAATGCTAGAAAATGATGTAGTGTGTAATTTACAATTCAATTTTGAATATTCCGTTTTAGGGCTGATATTCCAGGAGTCAGAAAATAGTTAATTGAAAAAATAAGAATAAACTGTTTTTTCAAACTTTCGTGTTTCATTACAATTCTCGTATTTTTGTGTCCTATTCTTTAAATAGTTATAAATTATCTGATTAGTGAAAAATCAGCTCTTAAGCCAATTTTTACGTAATATAATTTTTCCCACTGATTACACATTATCGCCCAAATTTTGCTTTCGACCCGTTATCATACTTAGTACAGTAGATAGGTATTTAAACACTATATACCGCTAAAGATCAACATTATAATACTCAGAAAACTACTCACCAAATACGTTAGTCTGCCATTTAGCCGATGTGAAGACGAGATACAATCCATACACTGATGCAATATGCAAGTAGAGAAACCAGAAGATATTGAACCACACATACTCGTGTTTCCTGGGACTTGCATTCTTTAACACGGACACGTCTTTAGCGAGTCCCAGGTCTGAGGTCTGTGTGTCTGACTCGAAGACTACTCCACTGGGGACAGGATCCACTTGAGGAGGCATGGTCTGGAACGAAACGTGTGTTTTGTATGAATAAACTCGGGATAAATATTGTTACTTATTATCTAACCAGTCTTTTAGTGTCCATATAATGTTCCGAAAAAGATTGTGATGTTACAAGATGAATAGATTCACAGATCGTTTAAGATTTCCGGACTTCTAAACACCCAACTGCTACCCAAACTACTGGGAAAAAGTTTTTCATCCCTTCGTCTGATAAGCAAGCTGATTCAGGTCGGTATGGTAACGATTCAAAAGTACGTATTTGTCTACACTAATATATATATAATATTATAAAGAGGAAAAATTTGTATTTTTGTTTGTTTGTTTGTAATGGATAAACTCAAAAACTACTGGACCGATTTTAAAAATTCTGTCACCATTAGAAAGCTACATTATCTGCGAGTAACATAGGTTTTTGTGTTGGGTAGCCTATTTATCGAGGAAAGTTATAGGCTATATAACATTACGCTACAACTAAGAGGAGCGGAGCAGTAATGAAAAATGTTGCAAAAACGGGGAAAATCGCACGGGTAGGCGATTCGATGCGACGGGATGGGTCGGTAGAACACGAAATTTAACGCGGATGAAGTCGTGGGCAGAAGCTAGTTTCATATAAATACGTGAAGCAAAAAGTACCCCTTTTAACGAAAATTTCGTGTACGAAGAAGTAGGTTTGGCACTGTTAAAGTTTAAATACGGAAGGAGTGCAGAAACGTAATATTTTTTTATTTAAACGAATGATGGCCGATATCTGATCACTGAGCGACCACTCGTTTGTTTTATTACATGACCGTTGGGCTCTTTTATTATTTTCATTTAATAGAGAGATTCCTGAAATTATCCTATTACTAGCTTTTGCCAGCGGCTTCGCGTATTATACGTATAAACCTTTCTCTTGAATCACTCTAACTATTAAAAAAACCGCATCAAAATCCGCTGCTTAGTTTTAAAGATCTAAGCATACATAGGGACAGACAGAGGGAAGTGACTTTGTTTTATACTATGTAGTGATTAGCCTTTTCCGTTCAAAAAGCTTCTTTTTAACCGCTTCATCTAGATAATATAGCTGTAGCTACATCTACCATAATGCTTGACTTACCTAACGATACAAAATGGCCTTTGCCTCGGAAGATGAATTGCAAAGAAGTTGAAACTTGTTAAGTCTAATAATTGCACTTGTTAGAACGCCAGATGCAGTTGATTATCTCATTAAGAGTTTCAAATCCAGTTTTCGTTAACTTTTCTTGGCAAGTACGTCCAGGAATTGCAATAAAAGACAAGATTACGGAAATTGAAACATTTAAGTACGAAGAAAGACTGTTAAGAAACGTTTTCCAAAGAAAATTGTGTGAGGATCTGTGAAATCATGTGCAAAACCTTAACTTTGGATAAGTAGTCTAAAAATCTTTCATTCAGACGCTGTATGGAAAACTCGAAGAACGGATTAGAAATTCTGCAAATGAAAACTGAAATTCAATGTGCTGTGTACTAAAACGAATTATGACCATTCTTACCGCTAAAAGCTCATTTGATTCTTCTAAATAAATTGTGGACTGATCTCGGTATGAATTGCGATTAAAAAAACATAGATGCGTATTATATGTGTCTTGAAATCTAGACATTATCTTTGCAGTTTACTTTAATATGACCAAAGAGAGGATATCAAATTAATCTTTTTTATCAACGTCTGTATCAAATAAACTATAGAAATAAACTAAGAGCCACCTACCTCCTTTGTTGTAAAACACACTGAAATATATCTAATTGTAACCACTCTTGGACACACACTGATTTCCTATTCCTGTCGTCCTAGTATATATAGGAAACAAATAAAGCTATTTGAATTTCAAATAATGCAAGTGATTCTATATAAAGTAAATAAACTAGGGCGTTAGTTTCGTAAGAGTTCATTGTATTGTATTGTAAACACACATTAGCTATGTAAAGTTAATAGGCTGAAAATATTTGTTAATTAGTTCATTGGTTCATTTTTACGGATCTAGGTGAGTTTGTCATTTGTTTATTTGAGTAATTCACTTTGAATCACATTACATTTGTTTTCATCAATTGTTTGTAGAATAAGTTCCGGAAATGCAATGTCGTTTTCGTGATTAAAATCTACTTAAACAGAATTAATGTTAATGAACTTTTTAAAGTTAAAGCGATGTTACTTAATTATTGCTGTTCTCTTTAATCTTTAAATTGTATAAACAAACTCGCTCCCTGCGTCTGAATGCTTAGATCTTTTATTTAAACTACGCAAAGTGATTGAAGAGGTAGGGTGAAACTGTTGGCAAAAGCTAGTAAGAATAGATAAAATAATATCCTAAATATTAATACGTGAAGCAAAAACTTTGTATACTTTTTACGAAAATCACGCAAACGTGTGAGTATGAAATTTGGCAAAATTAAAGTGTTGGAAGTTTTTACAAATTGGAAGAGTGCAGAAAGCTAATATTTTTAATTATTGTTGATTAAAATTTAAATGAATTTATTATGGTCGAATTTTGACCACTGGGCGTCACTGGGTGATTTAAAATGTTGATACGTACCATACGTATCTGAGTTTATGGAATCGGTTCAGATGTATTACCGTGTTTGATACAAATATTAATAACGCAAAACATCAAGCAAACCCACTTCAATAATCCTCTGTGTAAGTACGGCTGTAGTCCGACTTTTAATAACATTTCCCGTACGATATTTAGGATATATCGTGATCCGTTACCGTCCATATATCCTCGGGTCTTATTGCATTGCAGACGTGGCGTTGGCGGAATCCATCGCGGCTAGTAATTTCCGCAGTCGACCAGGCGATACTACGGTTTGGTTTGCTGGCAACACCAAATTATTACGTGGTCAGACTATTAAATACTATGATAAATGTAATGCACTATGTTGTTACGTTTGTATTAGACTGTTGTGTTCATCTTTTTACTAATATTATAAAGAGGTTGTTAATATATATTTATTTCTCACCACAATATCCCTATAAAATTGTTACCAAGAACAATATTGTCCAGTCATATGGGCTCATAGAAAAATATTGTGTGCCTAAGCTAAGCCGAAATCTGTATATTAGGTCATTTGGTCTCCGTCCCATCATCATCATCATCATTTCAGCCGTAAGACGTCCACTGCTGGACTTAGGCCTCTCCCAATTTGGGGGGCTTTGCCATAATCGTCACGCTTGGCAGGCGGGTTGGCGATCGCAGTATGGTGGTAAAATGCATAGAGACCGCTGCTGCCCATTCTCTAGTAAGTTCCTTAGTCGCCTTTTACGACACCCACGGGAAGAAATGGGGTGGTGTTATTCTTTACGTCCGGCACCACACGGTACCGTCCCATGTATCCATGTTTTCCCGTAAACGAAAACTTGACAATAATACATTTACATTTGGCGCCATAGAAAGGAGTGTTCGTTTGGTGTGAGTGTATGTGTGAGTGTTAGCGAGTGTATGGGTGTGTGAGTGTGTGCCCGATGGTGATTGAGAAGTTGGAGCGTGGTATATTTTTATTGAGGTATTTGTTTGTTTGTAAGCTTGTATGTAGGAAGTAATCTCTGGAGCTACCAGACGGATTTGAAACAATATAAAATAAATAAATATCTTAGGACAACCAACACACCGTTATCTGATCCCAAACTAGGCAGAGCCTGTACTATGCCAACCAGACAACTGATAAATATATACTAATATTATAAAGCTGAAGAGTTTGTTTGTTTGGTTGAACGCGCTAATCTCAGGAACTTCTGCTCCGAATTGAAAAATTATTTTTGTGTTTAGTAGCCTATTTATTGAGGAAGGCTATAGGCTATATAACATCACGCTACAATCAAAAGAAGCGGAGCAGCAACGAAACATTGACGAAAATTGGCAGGCAATTCGATGCGACGGGAAGGGTCACGGGAGCAAAAATTTGACGCGGACGAAGTCGTGGGCAGAAGCTAGTATATTAAATGTCTAAATACATACATATTATAGATAAATTACACCCAGACACAGAACAAATAATCGTGCTCATCACACTAAGTTTTGTCCTGGGTGGGAATCGAACCTACGACCTCAGTCTTAGCAGTCACTAACTATTAGACTAACATTACAGGCCAGTCCATATATTTGCATTTCATTGTCCAATTCTAGAGAATAGGTTGACTATTTAATGTCACGCTGCGATGACGGTAAGAAGCCGAGTAAAACAAAGTATAAATGCTATAGGATATATATTAAGTTAAAAGAAAAAAAAACACACACAAAGTCGAGAGTAAAAGTTAGTTGCTTTTAAATTTAGATTTTTAACCGACTTCAAAAAATGGAGAAGGTTCTCAATTCCACTGTATTTTTTTTTGGATCATCGATTATGGTAACATGGTCACTCACGAGTACTGAAAACGAGCGGATAATGTTAATTCGGTATAGGTAAACACTTAATTAGTAAAAGCAAAAAGTAAAAGCCTACTAAAAAAATATATTTCAAAGTTATGTAGTGTCATAAAACATATTACAAAAGAAAAGAAAACAATGATACAATATTGTACAAGCCAAACGGAAACTGGTTGTACAGTCCATCAGATTAGCTGACACAGTTCAGCTGCCTAATGCGAATTCTACCTTTAACTAATCGAACCTCCACAGAAAACTAAGGTAAGGTAGAATGTTACGTGATTTCTTTCTAGAATGTTCGGCCATTCGAATAGATTTCTTTTTATGTTAAGACAATGAGATCGTAAATGAATCGGAGTCTGATTACCATTGAAGTTGCTCGATTAGGCTGGAAAAGGGTGATCGTAAAACGTTTGGCAGTATCAGACTCGTAAAAACAAAACCAAAGTCTTGATCGTAGAATCTATTTAGAAGTAGATCCTAGTTCAAGTACACAATCAGAAATACTATCCCTCCGTAATGTTTTATACTTTACTTTCCAACCAACGCAATCAATTTGTCTAGTTTTTTTCCCAACTATGTTGGGATCGGCTTGCAATATAACCAAATGCAACTAAATTCAAACTAAAACTCAAAGCATTTTTATCAAATAAACCAATTACAGGTACTTTTGAATCGTCAAGTGGCGGTGAGTCAGAAAAGTGAAGCTAGTTGCCAATATATATAGTCCTCCAGACCGTATTTCGGACATGGCGGCCAATCTCAATAGAGACTAGCCATCGGCGGGAGATATTATAGCGCCCAAGTGTGCGCAGACACAGGAGCACTCATTCTTCCCTCACTCTCTTAGTCTGATGGGACGGCAATCCGACACGACCGGAGAGAGATCAGACGTAGGACCAACGGCTTAACGTGCTTTCCGAGGCACGGGGGTACACCGCCAACTTCCAAACTCCGGGCTGTTACTAAGTAATTCCTAATGGAGAAACCCAGTAACACTTTGCCCGACCCGGGAATCGAACCCAGGACCCTACGCTTAGCTGTCGCGTTTGCGACCACGAGACCAACGGGGCAGGTAACTGGGTTAGCTAGTTGCCAATACCAAAGCGTAGTAGGTACCTATGGAGAAGAACGGGCAAGAATACTTGTATTTTACAGGGGGCGACTGCCCACAATCAAACACACATAACACAACACAACACATAATATAACTCACTCATTTATGCATACACTTACTCCTATGTACCACATGTACACTTACACACCACACATACACATACACCCCACACACACTTATCACACATACTCAACTCACTTGTAACATTATACAAAACAATTTAAATTTAAATTTCTCTTTTATTTTTTTAAATTACCATGTCGAATTTATATGTATAAATAGTAAATACCGGATCTAAGTTGCGGAAGAGTGGAGTGTCCTAACACAGGCAATTGTTTGCTTAAATGACACTCCTACCACTAGCTTTGTTGTACAAATCATGTTAAAGAAAATAAACTATTTGTATTATTATACAATCCACAACAACGCCATTAACAATGCTCTTTGGGTTAAAGTTCCTCATGAAAAGTAAAAATGCCACAGTCGACCGCAACTGTAGCATCTTTACTTTTCATGACCAACTTTGCCTATGCACCAGTATTCTACATGGAGTGACTACCTCTCGGAGATCCAGATCCAAGTTACTGAGTAACACGATACCACTTAGTACGGCCGTTTAACAACCGCCACGTCAACGTCAACTAGAACGAGATGACAGCTTCGAAGTTCCGATACATACATTTACTAAAGCCGCGTGTCCATTGCACGTCCGTCAACGAGACGTCACGTTTGGTACATACGAGTAATCTCGTTTCTCGTGGAGTTCTTATTAATGGTGGCGTTGGACAAACACTGTCAGTGGGATTTTCGGGTTTTTGACTACCCGTAAAGACTGTCAAGGATCTACGAATCTGCCAGGGTCGCGAGATTGTTCGAAAGAGATACCGTGACCCTGGCACATGGGTAACTGAAGGAACACGGGTGGGTTTTAGTCAGTAAAACTCTGACACCCTCCCGCTCCGCCCAGAGCGGGAGAAGTCATTTGATGATTTCACATCCAAAAAAAAAAAAGATCTACGAATGACAGTCGCGATCAACGTGTTATCGTACTTTCTGACACATGGGAAGGTTTCGTATGTAATGGAATGACACATACACGAACTTACTGCAGCAAAAAAAGCTTTACCTTCGATCGACCCAGATCAACGCACGGTAACGAACATGGCATGCGCATGGTGGTAATCATCCTATAATGTTCCCACTGCTGGGACCCAGACCTTCTCATCCTGAAATGGCGTGGGCTGTAATCTACCATGTGGGCCCAGTGTTGGTTGGTAGATGTCACAAGTCTTCGATTTCTTTGTTATAGGACATGACGGTTTCCTCACGATGTTTTGCTTTCACCGTTTTGATAGTAGTGTTGGTGAAATAATTTACCCAAAGGAAAGTGCATGTCTGGGTTCAAACCTACGACCTACAACTCGTGAATTGCAGACGTTCCCAGTGGGCCACCACTGCTTCATTTAATTCTATGATATAAATAAAGGAGATGTTTCATTTTTATATGGGGCTCCGGCCATAACATGTACCTTTTAGTGAAGCTAGGAAACTTACTCCTGAATAGAATAAAGTAACATTATTTTCATAATATCAAACAGTTTTTATGTACAAAATAAAAATGTTTGACGTTTGTCCTAAGAGTTAGCAAGCGGTTATTTTGAATTAGTTTAGAAACACACTTCAAAAATGGAGACTAAAGATTTTTGTAACGATAAAATGGTCGCACTTAATTATGTTTACTCAAAAATATGTATAAGAGAGTAATAGTAATATATTTTAACACCACAAGAATAGACACATTTTTTAATTATTTTCTACTTAACATTGATTTGATGAGACATGATTTCAGAACGAATTAAGTCTGCAAGCAAACGAGACGCCATGTTGAATAAAACATGGCAATAATTGAAAAACTATTATTTTTTGTACACAACAAATCAGGATCATATTCACCAGATAATATTTTTCCCCAATTTATGGTATTTTTTCCTCTTTTTTGGTAAATGTACATCTGATGGCCGAAAATGAAACATCTCCTTTGATTATTTGATTTTCTTTTTGTCTTAAAATGTATCGGCGTTGTTATTATAAAAATGATCTTATTTGTGTACCTACATTATATTTCTGTAGTGCAGATAAAGTATATTTCTTTGTTCTTTAAATGGAGCTCCAAAATCAAACATTTTACTTCACTTTTAAAATTCTTACCTCAGTCCTCATTAGGTAGGAATTACTGCAAAAAAGGGTACCTATTAGAGATACTAAAACGACCTTACTTGACGAGGGTCAAAAAAGAACCTCTAATGTCAATACCTAGCTAAGTATTGTGGCCACACTCTGGGTAGTCAGTCTCCCTACCAACATTACTGACTTGGCTAATCTTTTCTTATAGAAAAGAACAGTGGTGGCCGATAGGTATCGGTTCCGACACTATCAGCACTGCCCTGCTACCCAGGCAGGCGTTATACTTTGTGTAAACAATTTCATCACCACTGCTTTCAAAACGGTGGCCGAAAACATCGTGAGGAAACCGGCATGTCCGAGAACCAAAAATTTGAAGACATGTAACGTCTACCAATCCGCACTGGGCCTGTGTCCAAGCAGTGGAACATTATAAGCCATGAACACAAACGAGCAGAATAAAATAACAAAGCATCCAAAACTGAATTTCATGGATACCCATCTCCTTTATAAAACTCGACGAAAAGTGGTCTCCCAAGCCTTACCCAGTTAAAAACACAAATGCATCAAAAAAGCACGCTCGAAAACCCATTACCGAAACCGTTAAAAAAACGGTCACAGTAACAGTAATAATCTGGCTAAAAGGCGAAGATTGCAGGCGTATCGTCACGCTCGGATACATCCGGATTCGTACCGTAAACACATGTGAACGGAATGAATGGCGAATCTTCCGGCCGGGTAACTGGGGCGTGAAGCGGAGATTTTATTTTGAGGAGGCTGTGGAACCGAGACCAGCCTGATTTTTCCACCTCGACGGTAATTCCGTATCGTGTTCAGCCAGTGACAGGTTTCAGCCGATACAGATAAAAGATTTCATCATTTTGCAGCTTATTTATTATTCGATTTACCGCGGGTATGTGTTTTACCTGGTTTAACCTTTGTAAGGGGTTTAAGGTTGTTGCTTTATTGTTATTGTGGATTAATCGTATTCGTTGGTTATTGAGTTTTAAGCTGTGTTAAAGCGTTACTTGGTGGGTTGTTAATTCGCAATTCTGTGGTAACTGTTGATTATATTAGTAGTATATTTGGAACATGGTTTAAATTGTGGTTAAATGTTTTTTTCCATTTCCTAATACTGGTTTGTGCAGTACTGTGAATTCAGTTTTCATTTCAACATATATTTGGTCACACATGAATTAAGTATTTTCACAAAGTATACCATATCACCTTCTTATTAAATGTAAGTAGGTATATGTATACTCCATACAAATAAATAAAATTCAAGTATCTCCGAAACGACAGCACCGATATTGACCAATCTTTTACTGTTAGAAAGCTGATGTTATAAGAAGTAACAATGTTTATTTCAGAAAAAAATAAACTGAGTTCAACGTCCCACCAATCCAATATTCACGCAAACGAAGTCGCAGGCTCAGCTAGTCTGCTAAAAAAAATAGTAGATAGGTACCTCATGGCAAAATTAATTATATAGTATAGACGCCAGCACTTAAAGCTACTACAATCTGTCAAATTTCTTTAATAGTCTTTCAACTTTAACGTTAAGTATAAGGTTCATAATTAATTGGGAAAATTTGACAGTTTCGGGTACCTTGATGTGCTGGCGTCTGTACATGCCTCTTAAAATTTGACATGATTTCATGTCTTCTGATATTAAATCATTACGAAGTTATTTAAATGCGAAATATCAGTACAAACCATGCTACGTTTCTGAAGTTCACTGAAGTTCTAGAGTCGAATATATATTTATACTGGGTCCACCTCTCATTGTGCCTCTAATTGCTGGGTCACCTCTCACTCGATACTCGACCCTAAACGTCAAAAAAAAATATACAAATAAAATAAATCAATTTTTAAATATAGTCAGCTCTCTAGTTGGAGTGACCGGACCTGAGAGCGGCTGTGAACGTAATTTTGACTGGAATGGCCACCACCCGATTACCGGTATTGTGGCTTAAATGGGTTCCGATCTTGAAAAACGATTCGGTTGTGCGGACCTCAAATTGAAATCCAGTGGTCGGTCATTTCACGTTGAAATTTTGATTGAATTTGACCAGTAGCAGTTAGAGTTCTATTTTTGGATTTGATAGCTTGTTTAATTGGTGTATCGTAAATCCGATTGGAAAAAGTAAGTTCAAAAACCAAAACACGACTAATGAAAAATCTCGCTCTAAAAAGTATCATCATTTCAGCCGATTGACGTCCAGTGCTGGGCGTCCTCCTTCAATTTGGGGGGTTTGCCATTATCGCCCCGCTTGGCACGTAGGTTGGCAATCGCAGTATGGTGGTAAAATGCACAGAGAACGCTGCTGCCCATTCTCTAGTAAGTCCCATAGTCGTCTCTTACGACACCCACGGGAAAAATTGCGATGGTGCTACTCTTTACGTCCCGCATCACACGGAAACTGAGACGGACTAAAAAGTAAGGAACAAGAAAATATTTATTATCATCTAAAAGCCGTGGTCCATACGTAGTATATGACGCTTTTAGCGATACCTTATTTGTCAAATTATGATAAGTAATTTAGAAGTTATGACCAAATGAGCATACATACATACCCACATATATACATATCGGTGAAATGTTGATGATGAATGAGGAGTCGGGTAAAAACTTTGACAATCAAAACCGTGGATTGGATTATCTATAGACCTCTTAAGAACAGTGTTGTCAATGTCATGAATTTAACGTGACTATGTCCGCCTCATCTTAATATCTTGAAAATCGTCCGTAATCCAGATTAAAAATAGTCTTTGTCCGACAACAATGTGTTGGTAATGCAAGCAGTTCCTTCAGAAAATTGAATTACATCTAGAATATTCATAGTGAGCGTTGTGTAAGCACTGCTCACTGCTCCATTACGTACTGGTCGATAACAAAGGGCCACTTCGAGCACGGAATCAATTTGGAGCACAAGAGAGGTCGGCCATTGCGCATACTTCCTTAACTATTAACTGGCCCGGAGAACCACTTCTTTTGAGCACGTCTGATAAATTCACTTTAATTAATATGTTGGGTTGATGTACTTTCGGGGTTAGAGGTAAATACATGTACATACTTGTCTATGTAGAATAGGTGTGTGTTTTTGAAACGGTGACAAATATAAATAAGACGTGGAACGTGCAAAATCTAGTTTGACATGATTCGTAATGGCGATAACTTAAATTACTCTTATCGAACATTAAAAAAAATGGAGATACATGGAAAACCTTTTAGATAGGCGCAAAAAAGCGTCCGTTTTTTAAAAAGGTTTTAAATCATTATTTTATTTTCACTCTTGTAGGTTACGGATCAAAGCTTGAAGTATTATTCTGCTTACGAGACTTGAAAATGGTATCATATATCACTTTGCTTTCTGTCAATTATTCATTACCAGCGCTCTCAAAAATCGTGAGGAAACCGGCGTCTCCCAGAACCACAAAAGAAAATCGACGACATGTGACATTCACCAAGCCACACTGGGTTCGCGTGGTGGATTATATGCTTGAATTGTCTAGGAACTTAAAACGTATTCTAATCTGTCTCAGTCAAAAAATCCTCTAAGTTACAGGTCTACATTTTTGGCATTGATCGTCCCTGAGGTGAGATTACGACTATGGGTTCACACCCATGACGAAATATTTGGTAGTTTTCGTAGCCGCCAACTTTATTTTCATTTTGAGCTCACTATTGGTACCCTCGAAAACCATGAAAACAAAAATTTACAGAAACCGCGTTAAAACTTCGTTCCAATATAAAAATAAGAGTAACTTTGTCGACACAGGCAGTAAAGTTTAAGATTTCACTTCGCTCGCTCGCAACCCAACCTGGGTTGTAAGAGCGAGCGAGGCCAACTCTATAAATTTATCTCCTCACTTCGAATTTGTTTGGTTCGTTTTTGTATTGACCATTCATAGGACTAGCTAAAAAAAAAATGAGTTGAGGAAAGCTGTATTCACTTTGCGTACGCGAGGCTTTCAGACTGCGCTATTTTTTGCACGAGGTAGGTGCATGTTATCCTGAATGCCGATGCTAGGCCGGTGCAATTAGCGGACTCTCGGCCACCGTAGGCGCGAGCTTGCGGACGGCGAGCAATGGGTAGCTCGCCGCCCGGTAAGGACCAGGCTCAGGTCGACGGCGCGTAGTGTTCCACGCGCGCCACAAAGAGATGTCAGCAATACTGAAGGGGTCTGCTAGGACCGATGCCTGCCAGGGTCGCGAGATGCGTTCGAAAGAGTTACCGTGGCCCTGGCATATGGGCAACTAAAGGAACACGGGTGGGTTTTAGTCAGTAAAAGTCTGACACGCCCTTCCGCTCCACTCTAGAGCGGGAGACGTCAATTGATGATTTCCCACCCAAAAAAACCGGCCAAGTGCGAGTCGGACTCACGCACCAAGGGTTCCGTACAAACCTGTAGGTATTCACGGTTTATGCATAAGGTTTATGTTTATGAAATTAAATGTTTAAAAAAAAAAAAATATATTTGAGTTGACTGAATGAAAGGTAAATTGCGGTTTACGATTTGTGACGTATTAAAAAAAAATACTTACTAGATCTCGTTCAAACCAATTTTCGGTGGAAGGTTACATGGTAATGTACATCATATATTTTTTTTAGTTTTACCTTTCTCTTATTTTAGAAGTTACAGGGGGGATACACAAACCATTTACCACTTTGGAAGTGTCTCTCGCGCAAACTATTCAGTTAGAAAAAACTGATATTAGAAACCTCAATATCATTTTTGCAGACCTATTCATAAATATTCCACACCTATGGGTTTGATGAAAATAATTTTTTTGAGTTTCAGTTCTATGTATGGGAAACCCCAAATATTATTGTTTTTTTCTATTTTTGTGTGAAAATTTTAATGTGGTTTACAGAATACATATACCTACTAAATTTCAACAGCATAGCTCTTATAGTTTCGGAAAAAAGTGGCTGTGACATACACGGACAGACAGACAGACATGACGAATCTATAAGGGTTCCGTTTATTGCCATTTGGCAACGGAACCCTAAAAAAGGCCGGTGCAATGTTGGCATAGCAGAGGGGCAATTCTTGTAATCTTATAAATGTTCACAGTCTGATCTTAGTCTCAAACTGTCAAAAATATCTCTAATTTCCCAAAATTTTTGACAATTTGCGACTAGCCTGATCTCTTTATCATACGCCATTTTAAACTTTCATAGTAACGCCACTAATGCTGAAGATATAGTAGCTACTTTTTCAGCTTTCCTCGAGGACTGTGCCTCTGTCCTTCCTGGAACCGTCCTTGTTTGTATACTAACGATTGAAAAATGTTTGACAACATTCTAAATAAGCTTTTTGAATGCATAACCTTACATAGATCCCAAAGGATTCTTTTGTACTGAGTCTCACTGATAGATTTGTAAACTGAATCGCACTCATCTTTTGAAGGAACGTGACAACAATGGATGGATCTGGATCAAAACCCTTTCAGTGCACCGCAATGCTTATGCATCACATATGGAAAATACACGAATACGGCTTTCATGGATTCAATGTACTGTTGATCTTGATATAATCCATCTTACGATACGAACGGGACATATTTATGTACCTACAGAAACAGCAAATTTCAAAAGATATTTTCTCGTGACATAAAATTGACAAAAAAAAAAATTTTTTCTTTATGAAAGGACCTATTTCATAAAAACCGGCCAAGTGCGAGTCGGACTCGCGCACCGAGGGTTCCGTACAAACCTGCAGGTATTCACGGTTTATGCATAAGTTTTATGTTTATGAAATTAAATATTTTTTATTTTATTTTTATATTTGAGTTGACTGAATGAAAGGTAAATTGTGGCTTACGATTTATGACGTATTAAAAAAATACTACTTACTAGATCTCGTTAAAACCAATTTTAGGTGGAAGTTTACATGGTAATGTACATCATATATCTTTTTTAGTTTTATCATTCCCTTATTTTAGAAGTTACGGGGGGGGGGGGGACACATTTTACCACTTTGGAAGTGTCTCTCGCGCAAACTATTCAGTTAAGAAAAAAAAGATATTAAAAACCGCAATATCATTTTTGACACGTATGGGTGTGATGAATTTTTTTTTTGAGTTTCAGTTATGTATGGGAAACCCCAAATATTATTGTTTTATTTTCTATTTCTGTGTGAAAATCTTAATGCGGTTCACAGAATACATCTACTTACCAAGTTTCAACAGCATAGCTCTTATAGTTTCGGAAAAAAGTGGCTGTGACATACACGGACACACAGACAGACAGACATGACGAATCTATAAGGGTTCCGTTTTTTGCCATTTGGCAACAGAACCCTAAAAAGATTAAGAATAGCACCAACCCATTACTTCCCGTGGTACGCGTGGTTGTCCCATGCGCCACGGGAAGAAGGTGCTGACATAGCATGGTGCCGACTAACGGACTTACTAGAACTAGACTAGTTTTTTTTAGTATGGGCAGCAGCGTTCTCTATGCATTTTACCACCACATTGCGATCACAGACGCGCCCACGAAGCGTGGCGATTTTGCAAATTGGACCTCCGTCAATGTCCAGTAGGAGACGTCTTTTGGCTATAAGGACGGGACTTTAAGGGAAATGAAACATTTCAATGTTGAGTAAACACTGAGTATATCTGATGCATTTTTACATCTTATGTGCCCTCACACAAGCATAATACCTATAGTATATTTACACACTAATTTAATTATGATTGACTAGCTTTTGCCCGCGGCTTCGCTTGCGTTAAAATGTCCCCCCCCCCCCCATTTCAGGAAAGTAGGGGGTTAGAAAGAGACAAAAAGTTGCTTAAGTCACTCTCCATCCCTTCAACTATCTCCACTTAAAAAATCACGTCAATTCGTCGCTCCGTTTTGCCGTGAAAGACGGACAAACAGACACACACACTTTCCCATTTATAATATTAGTATGGATAATGATGAACACCATGAAATATCTACCAATACTTAAGGAGAAATAGATTTTGAATTTTGCGTAACATCATCTGCCTAGCCTTTTCCCAACTATGTTAGGGTCTGCTCCTAGTCTTACCGAATGCAGCTGACCTCCAGAATCCAGTAACTGGCTGTTGCGATACCCCTTGATAAAAGACTAGTTGTCAGACTTTCGGAGTTCTGAATATTGCGTAAATGTAGGAAGGGTGAGTATTTATGCTAGTGACTGTACCTCTTTATGCTTTATGTAGCAATGCCATTTGTATTGCATTTTTAACCGACGAAAAAAACGGAGGAGGTTATCCATTCGACGCGTATATTTTTTTTTGTTTTTTTTTATGTTTGACCACGCATTTTACATAGTAGTCCGATTGTGATAATTCTTTTTTTATTGGAAAAGGTATACTCCGAGTGGTCCCATATAAATTTGGAAAACCAAATCGAACCCTAAGGATCAAAACAGGGGATGATTGATTGTTCACTCACTGATTGTAATGTATAACAGTAGTCCGATTTTGATAATTCTTTTTTCATTGGATAGGGTATACCTTGCCAAGTATTATTAGTACATAAAAGCTAAAAAAAATCATAAAAGAAAAACTTTTTAACAAAAAATTAAACCGCGGAAAAAACTGAAAAGCAATAAATAATAAACCTTAAAATTCTGAGTCGGCGCTGAAAAATCAATGAACAAAGATCACTCAAAGCGCCGACTCATAATTTTAAGGTTTATTATTTATTGCTTTTCAGTTTTTTCGGCGGTTTAATTTTTTGTTAAAAAGTTTTTTCATTCGCAAATTCAGACAAAAATTTTCGAAGTTTATTGAATTTCGTTACGCATACTTCAATGATATTCATGTAGGTTTTATTGCATTCCAAACTCGTACTTTTGGACATCAGCATCATTGATATTTTCGTGTTCGAATCCGGAACAAGGGATTAAGAACCTACCTTGGTATCTCGTTGGTTCTATCAAGGGAACATGCCCGGTAAACAGCCGTGTATACGCTTGCCCCAATTAATAGGAACTGATAACGGTTTAAGGTGTACATACAAGTGTAGGCACGTCAGGTGTGCCGTGTACCTTTCTACCCTTATCTCCTTTGGGAAATACATGTGTGATGTTATATAAATACAATACATGAGAAATGTTACTCGGCTTTGTCTAACTAAAATAAAATATACACTCCCGGACACCTGAATCGAGACAACTTGTATTTTGTTACTCTTTTCCAAATTAGTGAATTCAAATTAGGAACAATTATGAATCCAAGATGGTGGACAGTGGCTTCTAAACTGCATACATAACATAATCATTCTATAATGTTCCCACTGCTGAACACAAGCTTTCTTTCTGAGAGAGAGAACTGAATACATACAAAACTAGATGAAAACTTTTTTTGACTCATAATTATTCGATGTTTTAGACCAATGAAAGTAACTGTGAAAGAAATTGTTCTTTCATGTAGATATGCTCGGTGGCTTGATTTAGGAGTCCTGGAGTGTATTGTGTATTTGTAATTTATTTGGTTAAACAAGTGTCTAGAAAAGTAATGACTTGATTAACATAAAAATTGGTTCGCTACGTGCTAGTGGTACTTTGGTTTATTTATCCTCTATCGAAATTCATGTAAATTGGTGAAACAAAATTCTGGGTTGTATATATGAATATCTTGTATATTAATTTGTATTTTATTACTTTGAGTGGTTACTTACGTTGGCCTTTGTATTTTTTTTCTTAAAAGTTCTCGGACGGATCGACCTTGATAAATATTCTGCTCTTTGATAAATTGCTATGTTGATTTTGTTTGTGTTATTTCAGACATTGGCCCAACTTCCATCCAGCGCTGTAAACTACTTTTGTCAAAAATCCCAAGTAGTTTGAAATTTCACTACAGTCCTTACACATTTTTGTACCCCTGATTAAGGCGGAAACACACTTACGTGTCGTGGCGTGTCGTGACGCGCCAGAAGCATTCAGTTTCATACATTCGACAAAACGTGTTACGACACGACACGACATGCAAATATGTCCCTAACCATATTAAATGTATGAAACCGATATGCTTCTGGCGCGTCACGACAAGCCACGACACGTAAGTATGTTTCTGCCTTTATGCATCACTGTCAAAATGAAAATGATCTTTATTCTCGTTGCAATAACGTTGTCCGCAGGTTGCTGCTTGGCCTGCTGTCAAAGTTGAAATAACTGTGAAGGGACTGGAAGATTGAAACAATTGACAGTCTGGCAGGCGAGAGAATGCGTTCTTATCACCCGAGAGTTTCATACAAGCCAATAAGCCCTCACCCAATTCCACAACTTAAACTAACACAAGCACACATACACCCACACACACTTATCCTCACCCCCACATACACCCACACCCACGTACACATGGACGCCATAAACTTAAACTACTCTTCCTTTATTTACTTTAACTACAAACTAAGCAAATTTTTTTAATCACTTGGTAGATCGACACAACCCACGAGTTGTACGTGTATACAATAAATCTTACTGTATCAACCCTATAGTGGAACACTGTCTCTTAAGATATCTACAGGTAACCCTAGTTTAAGAGGCAGGGCTCACCAATTGTCTACAGATTTCTACAGCATAGAAAATTCAATTTGTATCCACTTCCTACCACTAGTTGTAAACCATTTTGTTAAACTAATAATTTAAGTCTGTAATCTTTTTTGGAAATAAAATAAATTATTATTATTATAGGTGTTTTGCGAATTTGTTCTATATTAGTTACGTCTACTTCTTCTTCGTATCGAATGTGTGTAGGTGTGTTATGTGCTGACGCTACTCGTCTTCACACACACATTCACAGCGTGGTTGCAAGCTTGGTTACCACTAGTAGAACTTTGTGAGATAAAAATACTATAGTTTTCTATTAATAGTCTCGGTGAATACTTACTATGTAAATGTTAGTGCCTGAAAAGTTACATACTTGTCGAGGTGTCGCTCGCAGTAACTTTATTGAGGTCAGGTCAGGACCAACTTTGAAACTATTGTACCTACGTGTTTAGTTACCAATCCGTTGAAAGGTTTTATATTTCCATTTGGAAAGTGTTTAAATGGTTTTAATTAGGAAAAATATGTCGCAATTATACTTATAGTTGTGGGGGAGGGGGGGTCATAGATCCAGCAGTGGATTTCGGCTGAAATGATAATAAATTAAGAAAAGGAAAAAAAATATGTTTGTAATTTGGGCCTAGTGAAGAAGAAGTCTAGGCACATTTCTCGTACCTAAGTAACGACACATAGTTGATCCCAGTCGGCTGATTAATATCTACGTTGTACCTATGATATTACGTCTCAAAGAACTGTGTGGCCATTTTGTAACACAGTAACACTAAAAATGTCTTTCATTTTGTTTAGCAACATTCATTGCGTTATGAACATTTATAGGATACCTCAGAAATAACCAGAGTTAACTTTCAAAACATATAATTATTACTCTCTTAATTAGTTTTTAGCAAAACTTATTTCCTAAAATTAATCACTTTGGTACAACATTGCCACAACCGGTCGCTGCCAACTCCCATAGAAAAGTGACCGATCTGTACCAAGTCACCGCAACTGTCACCACCAGTGTGGCCAGTGCAATATCATCAATGGCTAATCCAGTCAAAAAAAAAAAAAAAACAAAAGTCATTTATTCAAACTAGGCTGAAAGTCAGCACTTTTTGAACGTCAAAGTCACATAAGACAGTCCCCCCAAAACGCCCGCCCTTCGACACTTCCTAGTGCTTTGGCTGGGAAGAAGAAGTGGCGGAACAAACTCCCCAGCAGCACTGCTGTCTGTTAAGTTAGAAGAACTTGATTCTATACAATATTGTATAAGTTATTAATATAATAAAACAAAACATACATTATTCGCCATATGTCAGCTAGCACACGCCATTATACCAACAAAACATTGAAAACTAAACTCAAGTTGAAATGAATAATGAAACAAAATCGTAAACAGAACTTAAAACCTTACTAAAGCCTCCAGGCATAAAGGGCGTGCCCGCTTACATATACAACGATGCAAATGATATATATACACAACAAATGAAATTAAAAGAAAATAAAAATAAATTAACAAAAGCAGTTAAATAAAAAAACAATTATATGAACTACCCATATAAACTGTCAGTGTGTGAGTTACAGTAATTACAGAATGTAAAACAGTGTCATAGAAGAAAAAATAAATATTATCTACACAATTAAGTTAGCAACTAGTTTGATAAACTCCTATGAGACTGTCCTATGGAGCGAGACCAGCATGTTTCCAAGCGTTCTTATCTTGGATGTAGTCCTCTAATTTGTAATAAGCTCGTTTACAAAGTGTACTTTTAATATGACTTTTAAACCTCCTTTCATTTAATTGCAATATATCAGAAGGTATTTTGTTGTAACATTTAACACAGTACCCCATAAAAGATGTATGTACTTTTGCTAATCTGAAAAATGGTTGATCTATCTTGTCTTTATTTCTAGTATTATAGTTATGTCTATCGCTTATTTTATTAAAAAGATGTAGATTTTTTCTTACATACATAATATTTTCGTAAATGAATTGGCAAGGTACCGTCATAATATTAATCCTTTTAAATAGTTCCCTGAGGGATTCGCCGCGACATAGATTATAAATGGCTCTGACAGCTCGCTTTTGCAAAATAAAAATGGATTCAATGTCAGCAGCCCTACCCCACAGTAAAATGCCATACGACATAATGCTGTGGAAGTAGCTAAAATAGACCAAACGCGCGGTTTCTACATCTGTTAACTGTCTTATCTTTCTAACAGCATAAGCGGCCGAGCTCAACCGCCCCGCAAGAGATGTTATATGAGGTCCCCATTGTAATTTCTCGTCTAGCGTGATTCCCAGGAAAACCGTTTGATCAATAAATTCCAGTTTTTCCCCATTCAATAAGATGTCACATTCGCTACCTCTGACATTAGGCAATTGAAATCTAATGCACTTGGTTTTTTTTTTGTTAAGTACCAAATTATTTACCGTAAACCAGTCTTGGACCTGAAGAATGGAGTTATTGACGTCGTCAAGATTTTGAGACCGTCTGTCGATTTTAAATATCAATGATGTGTCATCTGCAAATAACACCATCTTCGGTTGGTTTGGAAGTAGATGGGGTAGATCATTAATGTATACTAAAAAGAGGAATGGACCCAATATCGAGCCTTGAGGAACGCCCATTGCCATTTCAGACCCCAATGAGTTTACGCCGTTTACTTGGACTTTGACCATTCTATCCTTCAGGTATGATCTCATTAAGTCAAGAGCTGTATTTCTAATTCCATAGTGCTCTAGTTTCAGCAAAAGTGTCTCATGGTTTACGCAATCGAACGCCTTGGAAAGGTCACAAAAGATTCCAATGGCATCTTGTGCTTCTTCCCAGGCGTTAAAAATGTTCTTTATTAGGGTAACACCAGCGTCGGTGGTACAACGCCCTTTGGTGAAACCGAACTGGTGTTCATGAAAGATGGAGTTTTTATTAAAGTGACGTAACATTTGATTGAGCATTAACTTTTCAAACACCTTACTGAGAACTGGCAGAACTGACACGGGCCTATAATTGTTTGGTTCTTTACTATCACCGGATTTAAACAAAGGAACTACTTTGCTGTGTTTCATCAGATCCGGAAAGACTCCTTGGTCTACACTGGTGTTAAATATGAAAGCTAAATAGGGTGCGTCACATTTTCGAAAAAATTGTAAATTACCTTCAAAATGATTCTGATTAATTAGTAGTGTGTTTCGCAATTAAGGTGCTGGTTACCTAACAATATCGAAATTGTAACCCAGTAATTGGGTTGTTGACTCTGGAGGTCAAATGAACAGGACAGAAATTCCGAAATGGTTCGATATTCAGCCGGTTTACCATGTTGGAAATAAATTCGACTAAGTACTTGAGTAACGATGTCTTTTACTTTTGTTGCTAAATATGCTATTTTGAACAGAAGGCCTGTATCCTCTACAGAAACATAATCAAATGTAACGACAGTTTCCAATACAGCCAGATAAAACAAAATATATGTAAATAAACAGAGGTTAGTAGCTAGGAGGTTAGAACGTTGTGATAGATGAAATAGCTTTCGTGTCTTGTTTGGGTCCTAGCCTTTAGCAAACCAGTGTAGTCGTGGCCTTAAATCCGACACGTCGCTGCCATACATGGCACGGGGCCAAACTTGTGTACCGTCAGTTGGCATCATGTGGTTTTGATGAATATTTTTCCTTAATTAAAGTCTGTATAAGTTTTTTTAGAACGAAGTCCTTAACCAACACCACTCCACATACTCCACGGATCACTTTGGGTATATACTACGTATATAATGTGACTAAGCCCAATCGTAGCGATCTGAACTTTCAGTGAAATTCATCAACACTAACTAGTTTCATTTATGCTACACTAGCTTCTGCCCGCGATTTTGTCCCCGTCAAATTTTTGCACCCCTGACCCTTCCCGTCGCATCGAATTGCCTGCCAGTTTTCATTCATTTTTCGTTGCTGCTCTGTTTTTCAATTCAGACCAGTAGTTCCTGAGATTACCGCGTATAAACAAACAAACAAACTCTTCAGCTTTATAATATTACCTAGTATAGATTAGTTGTTAAAAACCCTAGACCCCATAACGATGAACATCGGAAACTATACTTCACTTTAGCCGATAGACGTCCACTGCTGGGCCTAGGCCTTCCCTAATCTGGGAGGAGGGGGAGGGGTGCCATAATCGATACACTTGGCAGGCGGATTGGCGGTCGCAGTATGGTGGTAAAATGCATAGAGAACGCTGCACCCCATTCTCTAGTAAGTCCCTTAGTGACCTCTTGCGACAACCACGGGAAGAAATAAAATGGTGCTATTAATTAGGTCCAGCACCACACGGAACTTCTGGACTTAGGCAAATCTAATTTGAGCAATAATCGAATGTCATTTGGTCGAAATTAAATAAATCTGAAATCTAAAGCCTGCACACTGCGAGAGCATTGATGAGACCAGCTGAAAAGATTGATATCGACTGGTCATTACTAGCGGATACCATACATTTTATAATTCAAGAGGAGGGGGGGGGGGAGGGTTTTCGCAACAGTGGTATAGGTGGTAGGTAAAACGGGTTGGTGTCCGTAACTCCACGTCATAATTGCGTAATTTGCGTACGTGTGGGAAAATCGATTATTCGAGCGTAGGCTAAAATAAAGTAGAAAATATACATAAATAACTAGCCTATAATATTCCCACTGCTGGGACGCAGGTCTCCTCTCTGTGAAAGGGAGTGGGCTATTATCCACCACGGCGGGCCAGTTCGCATTGGTAGATGTCAAATGTTTTAGAAGTGACATGCCGGTTTCCTTACGATGTTTGACTTCACCCTTCCTTCCACTTGACACCACCAAAACGACACCACCGGTGGTGTCGTATGGAATCTCTAGTCCATATGACACCACCCTAGTGATGTCCAGAAACGCGTGTTTTTGACAAACAGCTCCCAATTCATTATTTTGAGTTATCTATCTTAAACGATAATTAATAAAACAGAGTTTATAATTTTTTTTTTTTTATTTAAGTGAAGTAAGTAGTTATGTAGGTATTAAAGAACGGACCGGAAAACTAGTCTTCCAGCATGTCCACAATTGTTGTTACGTGCTTGTAATAGGCCTTAATGAACTTTTCTTTTAGTGTTTCTTTTCCGGGAAGAAAACTCTCAGCCAACAATTTTGCTGTATTTAATACAATCTGACCGTGTATTGGCAGCCTGGGCGCATTCCAGATTGGATTTAAGTTCCTTGGCTTAAACTTAATTGGAGTTTTCATATCAACAACTTTGTATGTAACCTCACTAATAGTCGGTGGTGTCATATGGACTAGAGATTCCATACGACACCACCGGTGGTGTCGTTTTGGTGGTGTCAAGTGGAAGGAAGGGACTTCACTGGTTTGAAACAGAATTCAACAGTGTTGATGTAACCAAACACGCTCTGGGTTCGAATTCACAACTTATAACACCTAAATCGGGGTCAATGCCACTCGACCACGACTACTCTCTTCCTGAAAGAAGGAAACAAATGCTTGTAATAATCCGTATGCACAAAACCATTACGTAAAGTGTGTTGGCATGTTTATTGACTACTAAGCGGACTAAAAACAGTAATGGTGGGAAGCACTTTAAAGTTTCAAACAATCAGCTTATCAGATTTGCGTCGCTATTCACTAATGATTTGGTCTCATTTGACTGTTACATTTAACGATAAAAGGTACTGTCGGTAATAGTCTCTACGCTTATTTTGTTTACAAAGCTTAATGGGGGTCTTGAAAAAGACTTTATAAAATGGGTATTTAAGTAAACATGGGTTTTAATATTATTATCTTTATTTCATATAGCCCTCTCCATTGCTCTTTGGGTGACTGTCAGCCTTCTATTAGAGTTTCCTGCAATGGAGAGGGCTATATGAAATTAGGGTAATAATATTAAAACCCATGTTTACTTAAATGCCCAATTTATAAAGTCTTTTTCAATGGAGAGGGCTATATAATGCTTGGAGTTTCCGTACGCAATCGAATCAGAAATGAAGAGATCCGTAGGATAACCAAGGTAACCGACATAACCCGAAGAATTGTCAAACTTAAGTGGCAGTGGGCAGGGCACATTGCGCGATGCGCCGATGGGCCGATGTGGCTGGAAGGTTCTGGAGTAGCTACCGCGTACTGGAAGACGTAGCATTGGAAAGACTCCCACAAGATGGACCGATGACCTTGTGAAGGCCGTAGGGATTCGCTGGATGCGAGAGGCACGGAATCGGTCGAGGTGGCGGTGCTTGGGGGTGGCCTATGTCCAGCAGTGGACGTCTTACTGTGGAAATAATGATGATGAATTTTAAATAGGTACCTGTACTTTACTCTTATATCAAAGAACATAAATAGTATGGATAGTCTGTTCCAAAATATTTGTAAAAGTGTAAGTATATAAAAGTGTAAAAAAGACCCTGTTCATTGTCACACAATCACTCACGAAATTTGGACATTCATCTGTTATTCGTCTTTAGAGGCATGAGGAACAGGGTGTAAAGTTCACTCACCCTCCATAGAAAAGGGAGGATCCTCCGACCACACGGATGTCGTGTCAGGTGTGCTACTGTCCAACGACTGCTCTCGGGACCTTTATGTGCTAGTTCCGCGGAAACCGCTTTCAAGAATCAGTATTTGCGTGACGTCAATCTGATGCGCGGTTCGCGGTAGATGCCGCTACATCACTCTCCTCCGAACAACGAAGGTCGATAGTGGGTTTAGTCCTGCATGTAAGTAATTCTTTATTGACATAATTGGTTACAGCATTTTGTTTGAAGGCTCTGACTCCTGAACTAGTTTACCTGTATGTCAGGAGACAGCGCCCTCTTTAGTCTTAGACACTAATGTCAACATAGGAATAGACCAACTTAAGTTCTACAAAATACAATTTTAAGTACGTAAAAACAAATGAAATAAAATACAAAAACAGAAATGAAAAAATAAAGCAAAAGCTAAAAATAAAAGTTATTCTAACATTATTATATCGTGCTGTGTGTGTATGTGTGCGTTTGTGGGATGTGTGTATGTGTGTGTTTGTGGGATGTGTGTTCTATATCTTGTATCTTGCGAATGGAATAGTTGGTGGTTAGTTAGTGGGATGGAACTGTCTACGGTGATACTCCAGTGAGTCAGGGTGGCGTTGCGTTATGCTTCAGTGCGTCGGATGTGGTACAGAGCTGAGTTGAAGCTGACTGCTGGCATCGACCAGGAGAGGTATTTAGAGCTCTTCTTGTTGACCGGCTGAAAATGCAGTGTGCTGTGCCAAGGTTGCTGATGAGACTGAGGGTGATGACGCAGGGGGTTTCAGAATAATTGACTGAATCCACGATAACAGGCTGCGCTGCGATTTCCCACCCACCCTGGTATGTGGGTACATGTGTGTGTATATGGGTACTAAAAGAAATAGAACTGTCTACGTCAAATACGTACGTTAAATATGTATACGTGTGTGTATATTACATATGTGGAAAGACGAGGAAAATGATAAAGAGGAAACACGGAAAGAACTTTTAATCCACTTTGCCTCATTAGCTAATAAAATAAAAAAGCATTATGTTTACAATGGAAATTATTTCGCAATAAACATTATATAATTACAGCGAACGAGATGAAGATAAATGAAAGGCTGATTGCGACCAGCAACCGAGCGATTTTGATACAAAAGCCTTTTTAAATCCCTCCAGTGCCGTGCCGCCCTCATAATCCGCCCGCTGAAGGATTCCGCAGATTGGCCGCATAACTTTTTCAAAACAAATTTACATATTTCCCGGGAAGCTGTGATTGATCGTGTCAACGTACTTGAGGGTGGAGTGTCTCCAGATGTAATAATGTAAGGTTATGTGAAGAGAATTGTTTGGATAGTGGGTTTAATGGAAAGAAAAATGGCTGTCAGCAGCGGTTTAGACCATGGACGTAAAAGTATCGCGGCGGGATCCTATTACGCTGGATGGCATTTCAACTCTTGGTATTGAACTAAGTATTAACAATCTAACAGACTGCATTCCAGCGTGTCGAAAAAACATACTGCATCCTGTTCGCTTTTGAACTCTCAATACTAAGCAATGCGTCGAAAATCCAGTGCATGAAGAAATCCCGCTGCGATATTTTTATGTCGGTTCGAAACTGGACTTAGCCATAGGCTCGTTTACACAAGCATGAACTTGGCGGATCTAACAATACAATGCGCCACGCGACAAGGTGCGGGAAATGGAGCCAAATGGAGCCATTTGACTGGCCTGTTAGTCTAGTGGTTAGTGACCCTGACTGCTAAGACTGAGCTTGTGGGTTCGATTCCCACCCAGGACAAATATTTGTGTGACGAGTACAATCATTTTTTCTGTGTCTGGGTGTAATTTATCTATAATATGTATGCATTTAGAAATATATAACGTCGGCTAAGTATTCTAAGCTGCTAACTCCATTTTTGTCTAAACTGAATTTTTGGTACCAAATCAAAAAGAAAAAAATTACGCGTAATCGTCAAAGATGCTAACGCTACAAACTAACCTCAAATCACAGCTATCGTGCCGCAATATTTTATGCTAACTCCGCGCCTTTCAAACTACGCGCGCAATTTTGACAACTCCCGCCAGTCGACGCCATTTTGTTCGAGCGTAAAGTTTGATGAGAGTGAGCTGCGGAGTTTTATTTCTAAAGCTTACGTTTTTTTGAGATTAGCGTACTAGACCGGAGTTTTTTTAAGAAATGTATGTACTATTATAATATTTTGGTAATATTGAGACCTTTAACTAAGGTTAATTGATTAAAAAACGCATATAAAATGTGCTAGTACGCTAGTACACATAATGGGAGTTAGCAGAATTTCATTTTTAGTTGTCGTTAATGTTTGGGGAGTTGACTACTTTTATTTTGTATTTTTTTTTATTTGTATACTATTATTGTTGTTTATTTTTTTTAATTTTCGGTGGCTTTGTTGGCGCAAGGTGCTAAGTTTGCTTTTGGCATGCAATGGTCCGGGTTTGATTCCTGTCAATGTCTGCTTTTATTTGATATTTAACTTAATTTTATTTTAGTAATAAACTAACACTTGATTTGAAATTTTTTTCTACCGCACATTAATACATTCTACAAACATTGTAATAATTGTAAGTAGGTATGGATACAAACACATCAGACTACCTAAATCTAAAAAATGTATTATTTATATAATAATATGCTACATAATTCATAATTAACTTGAACATGGGTTGAATAAATTTGACAGACTTAGGTAGGTTGATCTGTTGGCGTACCTAATGTTGTTGCATTTTTTTGTTCTTGTCTTGTTGCCTGTTTTCTGGCTGCTTGGTGTGGGGGTATAGATCGCTTTTGTTTTGTTTACAGATGGCGTCTGACAGAGCTAAAAAGCTCAACAAGCTAAAAAGCTCAAAAGTTTAGCGCTTTCTAAAGAGCTAAATTGCGATGTCATAACCACGCAAGAATCGGTATTGTCTAACCTGGAAAATAACAATCTCCTTAATAATTATGATTCCGAAGGAATAGATATTATAATAATGTAGGGGTCTGCTAGGACCGATGCCTGCCAGGGTCACGAGATTGTTCGAAAGAGATACCGTGACTCTGGCACATGGGCAACTGAAGGAACACGGGTGGGTTTTAGTCAGTAAAAGTCTGACACGCCCTCCCACTCCGCCCAGAGCGGGAGAAGTCATTTGATGATTTCCCATCCAAAAAAAAAAAAAAAAAAAAAAAAAAAGGTGTACCGACATATCAAACAATCTTATTGAAATGATACGCCTCCCATTAGAATCTAGTTCTATTGTGCCACTGGCTAATATTGAGAACTGTTCTCTGGTAGAAAATACACAGATTGAAATAATTGATCTCCCTGACATGACTACATGTGACCTGCCCAATGAAGAAGCAAACACGATTTGTGATAGTATTATTCCAGAAAATAATGATGAAGATGTTTCTGTCCTCGCTTCACAGTTGCAAGAAACATGTAATGATGATTGTAATGTGAAGAATTGGGATATAGATGATGACTGTAATGTGGAGAATTGGGATATAGATAATGACTGTAATGTGGAGAATTGGGATAAAATATCCAATTTCAGTGATGAATTAGGCCGCTCTAAACTAGTGGCGTATTATTCAACTTCGGATGATGACAGCGTCACTTCCTTACCAACGAAAAGCAGGACAAGAAAAAGACGTTCGCAAGTAAATAAAAGTGACTGGTTTGCAGAGAAAAATAAAAAATTACGCGAACATGGCGCACAATATTATGGCAAAATTAAAAAAGATTCCAAATGGGTCTATGAAACTGTAAGAGAACCAAAGCGTATAAAAAACAGAATGATGCAAATGTGACAACAAAACAGGTATAATTAAGTGCGTTACTGTAACTGATGAACAACGAATAATAATATTTAATCATTTTTGGAAAAACTTTACATGGGGAGAGAAAAAAGTATTTGTCAATGATACTGTTCAGGCAATTCCAACAAAACGTCAAAGGGATCGAAAACAGTCAGATAAATCTCGAAGAACACAGTCATTCAAATATAACTTGAAAACAGCTGATGATGATTATATAAGAGTATGCAAAACTATGTATTTGAACACGTTGGCAATAGGACGAATGACAGTAATAGCCTGGAAAGATAAAATGAAACATGATTGCATTCCTAATCAACTTAGAGTTACTAAAGATAGAGCAGACCCTTTTACAGACAGACAAAAATCAATGAACGAATTCTTCGACTCTCTGCCGACAATGGAGTCCCATTATTGTCGAGCCTCATCTTCAAGACAGTATCTACAACCTGATTGGAAAACTAAAATGGATTTGTATAAGTTTTACATGTCTGACTGGTGTAAATCACATGCCACAGAACCGCTATCAAGAACTTCTTTCTTTGAAGTTATGGCATCTAAAAACCTTTCACTGTTCCGTCCTAAAAAGGATGAGTGTGAAACATGCACAAGATATAAGTCTGGCACAGTTGAAGAAAATCATTACCAATTACATGTATTGAAAAAAGAAGAAGCTAGAAAAGAAAAGCAAGCTGACAAAGAAAATAATAAGTTTGTATTTACAGTAGATCTCCAAGCAGTTTTGATGGCACCTCAGTCCAATGTCAGCACATTGTACTACAAAACCAAGCTGCAAGTACATAATTTGTGCTTTTACGATAACATCACTAAAGATGGCTATTGTTTTGTGTGGAACGAATCGGAAGGAGGGCTAAATGCAGATGAGTTTGCCTCTATTTGGACGTATTTTATTGAAAAAAAGATTCTCTCAAAAGTTGAAAACAAAACGGATGTATGTGTTATTATTTATTCTGATGGCTGTGGTTACCAAAACCGCAATGTAACTTTATCAAACGCCCTTCAAAATTTAGCAGTTAAAAACCAAATAACCATCGAACAAAAGTATTTAGAAGTCGGACATACACAAATGGAGGTGGATGCTATGCATTCCTCAATAGAACGAAGGATGCGTAACAGGATTGTAAATGTACCCGCAGACTACGTTCAAATTATTAAGTCCGCCCGTAACAACCAATTCTATGTTAAATATTTGGAACATGGTTTTTTTAAGGCTTTCAATAGTTTAACAAGCTATAAAAGTATTCGGCCAGGCCGTTCGGCGGGAGACCCTAAGGTCACCGATATACGTGGGCTGATGTATTCTCCATCGGGGGATATCTCGTACAAACTACGGTTCAGTGAGCCATGGACACTGCTGCCCCAGAGAAAGGGATTTTTTTCAGCAATCAGTTTTGACGAAATGCAAAATTTACACCAAGGTAGACTCAAAATTAAAGCTAAAAAATACAACGACCTACAACAAATTAAACAAGTCCTGCCAGCAGATTTTCGAGAATTTTATGATAATTTACCGCATCACTAAATACTGCATTTTTTTATAAACTTTTCATTTATGTTTAATTATCTCTTTTATTAATAAACGAAACTTATTAAGTAAATTCGTTTTTTTTTTCAATAGAATTACTTAGATATTAAAATTTGATAACTCCTAAGCCTATTGCGGTAAAAAAAATATTGCAAGTGTAAAAAATGCTAACTCCGATTTTAGGCCCTAAAGTGTATTTAATATTAATATAATTTTTTAAAAATGGTGTCATAATAGGTAATGGTAAAATATCTACCAACTGGAATTTAGATATTGCAGTCGGTTAGTAATTATAATTTTAAACTCTTTTTTTCTTATTTCTGACAAATAGTATGAGAGGGAGTTAGCAATTTAGCTTATTTAGCCGACGATAAGTATGTTTATCAGTTGTCTGGTTGCTATAGTACAGGCTCTGCCTAGTTTGGGATCAGATAACGTTGTGTTGGTTGTCCTAAGATACTATTTTATATTATTTTTAAATGCCCCGCGCGAAAATGCGATTTTATTGAATTTTTGGTTTGCTTTGATTAAGCTTGACTTACATTATGCGACTTAATTGCTTGTCACATACAATAAGGCAGAGCAGTGGTAGCCCAGTGGTAACGACCGCGACTTACGAGTTGTAGCTCGTAGTTTCAAACCAACATAAGCGCTTTACTTTGTCTAAATTATTTTATTACAAATACTTTCAAAACGGTGAAGGAAAACATCGTGAGGAATCCTATATATCCTAGAACCAAAAATTAAAAGCTATGTGACATCTATCAAACCTCACTGGGCCTGCGTTATAATAAATAAATAATAAATATCTTAGGACAACCAACTCACTGTTATCTGATCCCAAACTAGGCAGAGCCTGTACTATGGTAACCAGACAACTGATAAATATATTCCTACTAATCTATACATCTATACATCTATACAAATAAATAAAATTGGAGTGTCTGTTTTTAATATTAAAATAACTACTTTTTACTAAGTGTATATGGATGTATACACGGTACATATACCAAAACAACATTTTTTACAATTTTTGTCTGTCTGTCTGTCTGTCTGTTCGTTCCGGCTAATCTCTGAAATGGCTGGACCGATTTTGACGGAACTTTCACTGGAAGATAGCTGATGTAACAAGGAGTAACTTAGGCTACTTTTATTTTAGAAAAAATAAATAATAGTTTAAAAAAACTAAAAACACGCTGAATTTTGAGACGTATGTCAGCGTAGTTTTCAAAGACAGTTTTTATGAAAAACTTTTTGTTAAATACCACGCGGACGAAGTCGCGGGTAACAGCTATTACCTATAATATAACCTGTATTAGCACATCTTACCGCGGTAGTACGTCCTCCTGCGTTAATTTCCGACATCCACGCGGGCGAAGCCGCGGGCAAAAGCTAGTAATATAATAAACGTGAAAGTTTGTATGTATGGATGTTTGTTCCTCTTTCACGCAAAAACTACTGACCCGATTTAGATGAAATTTCGCTCACAGATAGTTAAATATAACCTGAAATAACACATAGGGTACTTTTTATCCCGGTAGTATGTTCTCGCGGGATAATTTCCGACCTCAATGCGGGCAAAGCCGCTGGAAAAAGCTAGTATATATATACATATATTATAGATAAACTACACCCAGACACAGAACAAATAATTGCGCTCATCACACAAACATTTGTCCTGGTCATTTATGGATTGTGTCTCACTCCCTCTCACAGAGCGCCTTTATCCTAGCATTGGGAACATTAGATAAGTTGATTATGCAATACAATAAGTCGAAACAACTTTGACATTTATATCGTCTTAATAGTTTTTAGACGATACAAGTCATTTGTTCCTTCTATGTCATTGTAGGTTAGGTTTGCCACAGGCAAGATATTTACATCGTGTAAATGAGGCTTTGGATTTCGTGACTAAATATATACGTTCCATATTTAAATTCATGCGTGAGTTACCTTCTAGAATATGGGCCTTGGAAGCTGATTGTAGATGTATGGTAGGTCTCATGTGTGTGTCATTTGTTTCTACTGATTCAAAAACCTAATCAGGCCACCCAGTCGGTTCATGTAGTAGAACAATTTAAAATGTAGATTTGTTTCAGAATTTAGCCTTTCCCGCTCCTTTGTGATTTTGTACGGGATCCTGCTTGAATTGATTAAAAAAGGCATTTAATCTTCCGTTTAAAAACCTCCGTTCCGTTCCTCGTTCTTCCGTTTAAAAAAAGGTAGAATATATTTATGGTTGCCATGAATATATTTTAGGTTTTTTTTTGACAACCCGGTATCTGGTGTGCAGAAGCCAGCACATAAAACTACTATAATCTGTCGAATATCTTCAATAGATTTCAACTTTATCGCTAAAATATTAGGTTTAAGATTGATTGGTAAAATTTGAGAGTTTCGGGTAGCTTGATGTGCTGACGTACTTACCATGAGCCGTACACACACACACAGGGGTTCAAACCACAGTACGGAAAATTAACATACCGTCTCGGGTTGCCATTACCCATTACAATGGTCTGGACCTGGCGTACATATTTAATCTGTGGTTGAGCCTATGAGGCATTGAGCGAGTTTTGTTTATCTACCTTTTCCTTCATGGTCAATGTTAGGTGTAGTGTGTTCTTCGTTTAAATTTCAGGCGCGTTATCGTGTGGGCCATTGTTGTCTATTTTCCGTGTAAGAAATGGATGAGTGATGTTTTTGTTTTGTTTCCTTATCTTAGGTTCAGAGGCTAAAGCGTGGATATCCTGTTTACAATAATAATTGTATAGAAATCGAGTACCTAAGACCTGAAAAACATATGCTTTCCCGTAACACAAATGAATCTTTCAAGCTAATCTCCTTTGGTAACACTCGGTGATAAATGAGAAATCTCAGGAATTTAGGAATTTCATAAACGTTTTATATTATACTAGCTTTTTACACCGGCTTCGCCCGTGAGGAGGTCGGAAATTATCTCACGGAAATGGTTCTACTACCAAAGGAGATGTTTCATTTTCGGCCATCAGATGTACATTTATCGAAAAAGTGGAAAAAATTACATAAATTGGGGAAAAATATTCTCTGGTGATTTTGAGCCTGATTTGTAGTGTACAAAAAATAGAGGTTTTTCAATTATTGCCATATTTTATTCAACATGGCGTCTCGTTTGCTTGCAGACTTCGTTCGTTCTGAAACCATGTCTCATCAAGTCAATGTAACGTAGAAAAGAATTAATAATGTGTGCAGTGTTAAAAGTAAATTACTATTATTCTCTTATACATATTTTTGAGTAAACATAATTAAGTGTGACCATTTCATCGTTACAAAAATCTTTAGTCTCCATTTTTGAAGTGTATTTCTGAACGAATTCAAAATAACCGCTTGCTAACTCTTATGACAAACGTCAAACATTTTTAATTTTTATTTTGTACATAAAAACCATTTGATATTATGAAAAAAAAATTACTTCATTCTATCCAGGGTTAAGTTTCCCAGCTTCGCTAAAAGGTACATGTTATGGCCGGGGCCCCATATAAAAATGAAACATCTCCTTTCATTCAAATCTGTTCAGCTATATTGCGTGATTGAGTAATAAACATCCAAACTGTCATAAATATTTTAAATATTTATTAGTAGGATTGTAAAGAGTTAACTATAATATTATAAAGATGTAAATTGGTTTGCATGTAGGGGGTAATCTCCAGAACGGCTGGAACGATTTTGATGAAATTTGGTATGGGAATACTTTGAACCTCAGAGAAGTACATACTTTTTGAAGCCACGGGCAGAAACTAGTACGATAATACCTACAGGTAGATACAATATTTATACCCACGATGCTGCATATAATAAATATTATTTTATGACCAGCAAATATTTACAGGCCCTATTTATAGAACCGCCTCACATCTAGATACAAAACGGGGCTATACAACTGGATTTTGAGCTTCCAGTACACATCAGTGTGGAACAAGGCCAATTCATCCCGATATTACATCCTGTCCGGCCCCTAAGGATTGAAGGCTCAACTCCAGCTCAACACAGAGAATTGAAAAAAGAAAAGGTTAAGCTTTTCAATAAAAATGATTTTAATTTTTGTGTTGTAATATTTTCATTTTATTATTTTAAGAAATTTGTTATTAAGCTCCTTAAACAATACTTATAAAATGTACGTGATTCTAAACAGGGTCAAATTAACTTAGCTGGATAAGCTTTGCCCACACTACTATACTATGTTTAGTATCCATATCGAAAAGTATTGAAAGAACACAGCGGATCATTCGTCATTTCAGCTGAAACACAACCCCTACTGGACATAGGCCTCCCTCAATTGGGGGGGGGGGGGGGGGAGGGTAGGCAGCAAAAACCCTTTAATCTTCCAACTGCTGGGACACAGATATCCTCCCTGTGAGAGCCAGTGGATCTTAACCTACCATATGGGCTCGGTGCGGGTTGATAGATGTCACATGTATTCAAATTTTTGGCTCTGGGACTCGCCGATTTCCTCACGATGTTTGTTTTGAGAGCAGTTCACTGGGTTCGAACCTACTACTTACAAATCGTATGTCGCGGCCACTACCACAGGGTCACCACTGCTACACCCCCCAAAGCCCCGAAGCCGAGTCATACATTATTAAAATATTACTTGTCATGAATGGTTTAATTGAAATAAATGTTTTGAGTTTGGCTTTAAATGAATTGTTAAGCAGATTGCTTAGTAATAAAATTAATTACTTTTCCTGTCTGAACATCGGCCTAACGTCAGTCATCATCATAAGCATATTTATTTTCGTTAGCAGGCTATATAAAATTCTGTTGGTATACCATGTAGTCTGTATTAAAATTAAGGGTCCTGTCTGCCATCTTACAGACGTTCCTGTCTTGTCACGTCCTCGCTCGTCAGGTGCTTCTAACTCGTATTTTTTATTTTAAACAAGTATGTCGCAGACCGCAGTTTTTCTTGTGAGAAATTTTTTACTGTTTTGGCAGTGTTTACTTTATTTTAGCGTTTTTTTTTTTGGAGGGTTTTCATCAAAAGACCTCTCGCTCTGGGCGCTCGGGAGGGCGTGTCATATTTTTATTAATTAAAACCCACCCGTATGTATCCTTCAGTTGCCTGTGCCAGGGCCACAGTGACTCTTTATCCGCGACCCTAGTAGAATAACCGAGAAAGGTGGAAAACACGTAATGGATTAATTTGGCACCCACACAAACACACAGATGTTCAACGTCTTTGTGGTAAAAGACGACAATGAACAATTACTCATTACAATATAAAAGTTTAGCTTCTGCTCGTGGTTTCGCTTGCGTGTTATAGCGATAAAAGTAGCCTTTAAAATTGCGACTAATTAGCTATTCAATTTGGGAGAAAACCAATCTTCGCAAAGTACCCTACTTTTTGAGATTTAAATATGGCTAAGCTGGGCACATTCTCTGCAGGTCGGCCACCTAGAAACGCTTATAACGTTTGAATCCGTGATCGACTATTTCTTCTATATGGCGACAAATTTCGACTAATTAGCGATTATTTTTTATGTTATCTAAATTAAAATCCCTCATGGTGGCCATTCCTTATCAGTCACACTACAATCTAGCCGAATAGACTAATAAGCAATTAAACTGTAACGTATTACTTTGACTGTCTCGTTGGCCTAGTGGCAGCAAGCGCTACTGCTGAACTTGAGGTCCTGGGTTCGATTCCTACGTCGGACAAAGTGTTATTGGGTTTTTCCATCTGGAATTTCTCAGTAGCAGCCCGGAGTTTGTATTTGTACCCGGTTGATGGCAATATGCTCGCCCTCTATTACATGAGACTTAAACATAACAGGCGAAATGTGGGTGTACTATAGGTACACCTCTGCCCAACCATTTGGGGAAACAAGGCGTGATTTTATGTTATTATTTTACGTAACAGATTATGTTATAAAATAAATAAATATCTTATGACAACCAACACACCGTTATCTGATCCCAATCTAGGCAGAGCCTGTACTATGGCAACCAGACAACTGATGAATATACATATATATTTCTAAATACATACATATTATAGATAAATTACCCCCAGACACAGTATAAATGATCGTGCTTATCACACACAGATTTGTCCTGGGTGGGAATCGAACCCACGACCTCAGTCTTTGCAGTCAGGGTCACTAACCACTACACTAACAGGCCAGTTATTACTAAGTATTGTGTCAATTTGCTCTTTTACACAATTCCGTCGTACATTCTTAGGGTTTGATAATTGATAAAAACACTGGTGTTACATATATAGCATTTGAATAACCCTATTTAAATATACATAAGTACAGTTCTCTACTATTCTACCAATTAGCCTGAAAGTTGTTCAAAGGAACCGTCTGAATTAATGACAATTAGTCCTTAAACACGAAAGTTGCATTAACGCTTTAGAATTATTAAATATCTTGCCCCCAACTGTGGGGTCTTCCCGCCGGAAAGTGAAAGAGACTGAAGTGAGTGTTGCATTCAATTATACGTTACGAAAATTCGGAATGGTGAAAGTATCCTTGAATAACTTTAAATATTGCACTGAACGTAGGAGAAAATAAAATGTGAGGAATTGAGTCAGATGTTCTAGCTTAGAATATTTTCAATTCTACTGATATTTTTTTTTAACCGACTTCAAAAAAAGGAGGAGGTTATCAATTCGTCTGTATTTTTTTTTTATGATTGTTTGCTCACAACTTTTGACTGGGTGAACCGATTTCACAGATGTTTTTTTTTTATTTGAAATCTGGTGCTTCCCGAATGGTCGCATTTTAATATGGTTCCATTCGGACAGTGGGATCCACGTGAAAACCATATAAGTCTTATATTTGCCTTTAGTATTGGCGCGACTTAATGAACGAATAACGCGATTAGATTAGTGCGGGGTATGTACCATAACTAAAAAGTTAAAAATAAAAACTTTTTACAAAAAAATTAAAACCGACTTCCTTAAAAAAAACACTACAAAGTCAAAAAAACTTTAATTACGGAAGTCGGTGGCAAAACATCTTAAATACAGATCCTAAGACACCGAATTCCGAAATTAAAGTTATTTTTGACTTTGTAGTGTTTTTTTTTAAGGAAGTCGGTTTTTATTTTTTTGTAAGTATAAAGTTTTTTATAACATTTGTATGTCCGAAACACATAAGGAAACACAACATCCAATGGCACCACCACCACCCGTTTATCCTCTTCCCAACCATTAATCGTAGATATATTGACTAACAAAAACATACATTAACTAACATATCTACATTAATTAATACATGTACTAATAAACTTTACATTATTTTTCTAAAATGCATTCCCACACACAAACTGTGAAAAA
The DNA here is from genome assembly GCA_947507805.1 of Aporophyla nigra. Taxonomy (NCBI): domain Eukaryota; kingdom Metazoa; phylum Arthropoda; class Insecta; order Lepidoptera; family Noctuidae; genus Aporophyla; species Aporophyla nigra. The sequence continues at coordinate 10,202,573 of OX382305.1, forward strand.
AGCCTTTGAGGTTAAGTCAACTGTAAACTCTAATAAATGCATAAATTCAGTTTGCCTGGTCCTGGGGTCGGCTTCTTATATAACCGGATGCAGCTGCCAATCTGACCTCCACAACCCAGATATTGAGCAACACGGTACCCCATTCAAAGAACTGACAAATACAAATTACAGCCGAAACCTACGGCGTCAAGTATAATACTTTCAGAGGTTCGGAGGGATCTCGGTATCTCATGGAAGGTCATCCACGGACCGAATGCGATGCTTGGCCGTTGCGTCGATCTTCAAGTTATCCTTGAAGATGCGCCTGTAGTGCCTGCTAAACTGTTTCCAACAGCGTCCTCGACAGAGGTGACTTTGGTTGGTGACTGGCAGAGCTATTTTAACTACATGGTCGCCATTATGCCATTTGGTCGTTATATTCAAGCAATAAAGACGTCATGGCAATTGTTTTAAATTCAGAAAATTCGTAGTGTTTTTGCATTTTTGTGCGCGAGCGACGCGGTGGCTGAAAGAAATAAAATTACTAAGGCTTGAAAATATAATGAACTTGCTGAATTTGAGGATAGATAACTTCCTAAGAATGGATTCGGAAACGTTTAATTAGTAATTAGGAATTGTGACCTTTATTAAATAAAGGTGACACTACCATGACGCAAGTTTTCACTTGATGATTGACTGCGAGTGACTGACGTACTTGCGGTTGACAACAACCGTCTACACGGTATGTCACCGACCAAACCTCTTCGTACTTGCGGTTGACAACCACCGTCTACACGGTAAGTCACCGACCAAACCTCTTCGTACTTGCGGTTGACAACCACCGTCTACACGGTATGTCACCGACCAAACCTCTTCGTACTTGCGGTTGACAACCACCGTCTACACGGTAAGTCACCGACCAAACCTCTTCGTACTTGCAGTTGACAACCACCGTCTACACGGTATGTCACCGACCAAACCTCTTCGTACTTGCGGTTGACAACCACCGTCTACACGGTATGTCACCGACCAAACCTCTTCGTACTTGCGGTTGACAACCACCGTCTACACGGTATGTCACCGACCAAACCTCTTCGTACTTGCGGTTGACAACCACCGTCTACACGGTATGTCACCGACCAAACCTCTTCGTACTTGCGGTTGACAACCACCGTCTACACGGTAAGTCACCGACCAAACCTCTTCCATTCGCCCTTGGCCACTAGCGTTGCTTTTTGAACCAAGGACGTTCGAAGGACAAACAAAATTTGGTCGTAAAGCATAATCTACACGGTTTTAAATCACCAAGGTGACCTCTGCTTTATTACTTAGCCACGGGTCTTCTGTATACTATATTATGTATAGCATAAGTAGGAGAACACAACATTCGAAGTTTGCAAAAGACAAGCAGACGATTCTAAAACCCATACTCAGGAAAATTAAAGCCAATAACGTGACGAAATTAAGCAAACACAATGTATGGAATATAGACGAGTATTTAACACACATAATTCTGCTTACCCTCAACAACATAACACGCTAACATTGTTTGCGCAGAGTTCACGCGGTTCCGTTTATGCTAATATGCCTTATATCTTTAGCTATCCGTTCTCAGTATCCCAAAACAGAATTTGCATACTTCCAAGATGTGTTCACAGTTATAATAAGTTTTTGATGTTCGTTTTTGTTTTGAGAGTTTACCAAGAATACTCTCTTTTATGTATATTGCGTAATTCAACCGCTAATAATAATAATAAAATTTATTTCAGACCATCAGTAAGTCCATATGTTCATTAATTACAGTATTACACACAAAAAATAAAAAGAAACAAAAAGATACACACAAACACTCAAAAAAAATACAAAAAAGCTCTATTTTATATACTGGAATGACGCACGATGAGTGGTCATCCAGTTCCACATCAATGGACTGTCCATTTTGCCGGCCACGATAGCCACTAAGTTGTTGGAGCTATCGCGCACTCGCCGCACCAGGGACGCTATTCGTGCCCGCATAATAGCATAAAAATCAGGCACACCGTGCTCCGCGAACATCCCCGACGCTAAAGGCGTTATTATATTGGACTCGCAGAGCACTGTAAGAACTTTTTGTATAGCCGACCCATAGGGCGCACGTGTACATAGATTGGAAATAAGCTCTAAAGAGAGTGACTTCAAAAACACAATACATACAACACATCTACATTCAATACATCTAGAAATGCTTTATCATCATCATTCTCCCAATCCCTTGTTCCAATTTATTGGTTGTCGGCGCATCATGTCTTTTTCTTCCCTACTTCTTTATTAGTCGTCATCTCGTTAGCCACGCTTTTCTAGCCATATCATTTTGGATGGGAAATTATCAAATGACGTCTCCCGCTCTTGGGCAGAGCGGGAGGGTGTGTCAGACTTTTACTAACAAAAACCCACCCGTGTTCCTTCAGTTGCCCATGTGCCAGGGTCACGGTGTCTCTTTCAAACAATCTCGTGACCCTGGCAGGCATCGGTCCTAGCAGACCCCTTCAGTTCTGCTGACATCTCTTTGAGGCGCGCGTGGAACATTACGCGCCGTCGACCCGAGCCTGGTCCTTACCTGGCGGCGAGCTACCAATTGCTCGCCACCCGCAAGCTTTCGTCTTCCCCTCCTCTTTTAGCCATCCACAATTATTTTCAAAACTTTCTTCACGATATTTTCTTCAATCCTCTGCATCACATGCCAAAGTCACGTTGGCTATGAAAGATTGACGGCTGTAAATTGAATATAATACGGACACTTTAAGTTGGTAGTTAATTTGCTTATTCATTCATTTCCCTGGCTGAACTTTCGGCTTAAGATCATAAGTTGATTATTCATGGTTATTAGCATATTTATTTGGTTTATATATGCTGTTTTGTTGTTGTTAACCGGTTATATAAAATTCTGTTGGTATACATGTCTGTATTAAATTAAAGGGTCCTGTCTGCCATGTAACACACGTTTCCGTCTCGTCACGTCCTCGCTCGTCAGGTGCTTCTAACTCTTTGTTTTATATTATCGTATATAGACCGTAGTTTTTCTTATGAGAAAAAAACTTCGTTATTCGGGTTTTTATCTAAACTGGAAGCGACTATCATCGCCAGCCTACGCCTAATTTGAAGCGCATTATTGAATTAAAAATATTTAATTCTGCCCAAATAATACGCATTGCATAAATTATAAATGGAGTCAAAAAGCCATAAATCCAATTTTCGAAAAAATACAGAAATTTTCAGTTTTTCTCTCTCTCTTCATATTGATTTGTGGCAAAACTAAAATATTTACATGCAGATTATTATACAAATTAAAGCTTTATTTCTACTTCTTATGACCTGCACTCAAAAACCTGACCTGACCTCAAAAAAATACAATTTGTTAACCAATCTTATTGTGAGAACATTACTTCGAAATCTCCAGAGATTTCCAGTAATTTTCACAAAATAATGTAGAAATAAGAACAAATGAAAAACTCGGCAAATAAATCTTGCGGAGTGTTGCGAGCGTTTCCTTAGGATGTCGATTTATCAACTTAGAATAGAAACAGCGACTTAACGAGCTGTAACATACAAAAATTGAGATAAACGCTCTTACGGAGAGTTAAGTCGAATTAAATCTTAATTGGATGAAAAAGGCTAAGGATTTTTCTCGCTGCACTTTGTACCTACGTCATTCGGCGATATGTTGACACAAAACTCATGTGGGGTGACGCGGGGTTTACCCCACCGGCTTGTCTGTGTGGTACCAGACGTATAGAATAGTACAGTCCGTGCCCTGCATTACCTGACCCCTCCTACACAGAAGAACTGTGGAAGGGGGGTCAGGTAATGCAGGGCACTGACTGTACCATCCCATTTCTTCCCAGCGTAAGAGGCGACTAAGGAAATTACTAGCAAATGGGCAGCAGCGTTCTCTATGCATTTTACCACCGTACTGCGGTCACAAACCCGCCTGCAAAGCGTGGTGATTATGGGAAATCTCTTCTTTTTGGGGGGAGGCGAATGTCCAGCAGGGGACGTTTTTCGGCTGAAATGATGAATGTATCCACTGGAGTACTTTCTACACTAGTGCTATTCTGTAAAAAGTGAGCTTGAAGTGATTACGGCTGCACCCTAATTGCGTAACAACTTCAACCAAAAAACTTTAAAGGAAATTGCTAATCCAAAGCTTTAAATGTTTGAAAATACGTCTGTTCAACAACGTATAGCATTGCCATTGAGAGTTACGCAATTATCCCGCAGTTTCCCCTTTTAACTGTCCCAAGTAATAGTATTTTCCCAGAAGAATTCTAGGAAACTTTTATCCAACTATTTAAACTTAAGCTGATAATCTAATTAACTTAAATTGTGTTTCCAGGCAGAAAAATAAGCTTATATTTTAGAAGAATAATGCGACAAACACGACGAACCACAAAGTCGTACCTAATTGGAGTTTCAAAACCGTATTCCCACAAAGATTTCATGTTTCGGCACGTCTTTGTTTTGGGGGAATGTACAGAAAAGCCCCCAGTACATGAGGTAAGAGAGAAAAATTAAATTAGCTGAGACGAGGGCTCCGTATCAGTATGTTCACAATAGGGGAATATTCGCCATTTTTCTTTTACTTAAACATCCGTTATTTGGGGTGCAAAACTTTTCGGTTCAAATTGCCAATTTTCGTTCATCAAGGGGACCGTAATTTTGGGAATCAGTAAGAATGGGAGCTAATCTTCTAATGAAAGATAAATCTTGCACTATTTTGGTGCGTTCGTGGATTTTAGGGGGACAAAAGTATTCTCTGGTAAGTTTCCATTTATCTAATGAACTGATTTAAGAAGGTAGCTACAACTGAAGAAACTGACGAAGTACTCGTAGTTACACAGACTAAATCCAGCCTCCCCTGTAATTTCATATAGCAATAAAAATTATATAAAGCTAAGGTTTAAAATAATAATAGTACTAGTACCACCTATATTAAAAGAATCATAGAGTCACAAGAACTTTATCCGCATCGCCGTCAACAGGAAAAGTGTGCAAAAAGCTGGCAGCTTTGCCACATTGAATGGCAATGCTGATTTTATGGTAAAAAAAATGGCCAGCACTGTGGTCACGTAAAAAGTAGACCAATCACTTGGCGATGTCTCAAAAACATGTCGTTTACTCGGACCCCATGGCCCTAGACTGCCAACCCCAAACTCGCTCTTACATATAAATTCCAACAGGATTAGCAATAAGTTCAATATGTACGACGTAACATAAATCATTTCGCGCCACACCACGGCGAGCCTACCACAATAAAGGTAACCCATATAATATGCCTACCTACAGCCTATGTAAAGCATGGCTCAGTGTTCCTGCACATATTTACGTCGGCTACCGCTAACTTTCATGTTTAACACTTAACTATTGAAGAGTTTTGTAGCAGAAGATTATGGTTGAGTTCCCCTTCATCCCGCCCCAGTTAACTATTGATTTACTTTTATATCTGGTACAGGAAGACTTTGAAGAAGAGAAAGGATTGTCGCTAAGTAGTATCAGTCGCACGGTTTGATCGATCAGGTAAAGCTACGCTTGCCGCGGTCGGTCCGTGGATGAGTGACCATTTTTACATACCAATATCAAAACCGTATTTCCAGTTTTTCCCGTGGGTGTCGTAAGAGGCGACAAAGGGACTTACTAGAAAATGGGCAGCCGCTTTCTCTATGCATTTTACCACCATACTGCCATTGCCAACCCGCCTGTCAAGCGTGGCGATTATGGCAAATCCCCAATTTTTGGGGGAGGCCAATGTTGAGCAGTGGATGTCTTTCGGTTGAAATGATGAATGTGTTTACTGGAATACTTTCTGAAGAGCCTTATTATTTACACTAGCAGTGCTATTCTGTAAAAATCTCACCGTGATAACTTAGGTGAAGGGAGCGTGAGACGGCTCACCCGTCAGTGGCATCCTAGTGATGCTAGGGAATAATAATGTCAAACATGATGGCAAACCCCTTCAAATTGTGGGAGGCTTATGTCCAGAAGTAGGCGTCATGAGGCTGAAATGATGATGTTGATAACCAAGGCTGTGCTTCGGAAAACACGTTAAGCTGTTGGTCCCGGCTGTTATTCGGTGATTTCTGGTCCCCAAGATACAGGCTCCGCCTAGTTTGGGGTCCGCCGTGAAGATCAATGTAAACGTTAATAGTTACGGACCACCATTAAGTTAATAATACGGTGATAATTGTAACATTGGACCAATAAATTATTATTTGACAATCATTACGGGTTATCAGAAGCCCGATAGTCTGATAACCAGTCTTACCAAGGGGTTTCGTGTTACCTAGTAAGTGGGTTGTGGAGGTCAGATAGGCAGTCGCTACATGTAAAACACTGATAAAATTCAGCTGCATCCGGTGGTTAGACTGGAAGCTGATTGCAACATAGTTGGAAAAAGGCTAGACAGATAATGATGATTGTTATGTCTATATTCATCATCATCATTTCAGCCATAAGACGTCCACTGCTGGACTTAGGCCTCCCCCAATTTGGAGGGCTTTGCCATAATCGCCACGCTTGGCAGGCAGGTTGGCGATCGCAGTATGGTGGTAAAATGAATAGAGAACGCTGCTGCCCATTCTCTAGTAAGTCCCTTAGTCGCCTTTTACGACACCCACGGGAAAAAATGGGGTGGTGTTATTCTTTACGTCCGGCACCACACGGTATGTCTATATTATGTGATCGTTAAGAGTTTATTAAAGTATGTATGCCCCCACCACAGTTAGTCGCAATTAAACCGTCTTTAAGCAAACACGCATTTTAAATTACCAAATTCCTGCTATGAAAACATCAACCTTAACCCTAAGAACAATGATGATGATGGTGGTAAAGGAAGACTTTTTGAGGAAATCTGGACTTAATGACTGATCGCCGATACGTTGCCTTGCAAGAGCGGTCTTTGCTCTGAGATAAATCATTTTATATTCTATCTGTGGAACGTACTTAGCATAATAATAAAGTACATTGTTCATTTCATTCTCTGACATCTGTTGAAGTGTGGTGGAGTGAACATACAATATACCTATGTATATGTTTTAAATTAAAGTATCTTTTCGTTTCGTTGTTCTTCTAAACTATGCACGGTTTTGATGCGGTTTTCATCATCATTTAGAAAATGTATTACATGTATATACAGGGTCAAATTAAATTAGCTAGCCATACTTTACTCACGTGTTGGGTATCGAAAACAAACAATTTTGTCGTCAAATTTTTGCCCGTAATCGATCAGTCGATTTTGTAATTTTTCGTGGAACATAGATATTTTTAAGAATTTAACAGTCGTTTTGTTGCCTTAATGCAAGTGTCAGTGTCATTTAAGGTTTTGAACAAAACTGGAATAACGAGTTTTTTTTGTCCTTCATTCGTTTTCGATATCGATTCCCTACAAGTGGGTATAGCCAGCTAATTTAATTTGACTCTGTATAATAGGTTCAACTAATGTATGCTAGAGAAATTTCGATGTTTTGTCAAATCTTGAAATCCGTACGAAGCAGGAGCGGGTCGCTAATTTACTATACATATTTCTGACAGCTCAGACGTTTGGCGAAGTCTGTTGAGTGAAGACAATATACAAGAAAGTATAAAATGCAAGGACCAAGAAAAGTATGTTTAACTTACTAAGACCAGGTCTCCACGAAGGTTTGCAGTAACATCACGAAATCAAACAAACATATTGCACATGCAGAAAAAAAACCATTCCGTTAACTGACTAAGAGTTCCGCTTATTATTCTTATCTAGAATAATAAGCGGAACTCTAGGGCGTAGATATTTTCATCGCTAAAAAAAAAACGACTGTTTCATAGAAAAGAGCCAATAAATTCACCGTCTATTTATTGGAGCACAAACTTGCCGTGGCGGTACGGTTGCATATTTTGTAAATAGTTTAAAACCAAATACGCTTCCCGCGTTTGTGCATTTTGATCTTTTAAACTGCGCAGCGGATTTTAAAGGGGTTTTCATCAATAGATAGATTGATGAAGAGCAAGGTTTATATGTATAAAACGCGGGCGAAACCTCTGGCAAGAAATAGTCGTAATTATATTGAAGTCATAGTTACAGTTTGCGCACTGGTTGTGTATTTTCCTTTATACGTGGCGTTCGTCAAATACTTTATTTATTCTACTAAGACGTGCACATAGATTCACAATTTCCTTCTGCACATGTGGCTTCCCTGGTAGCTCATTACAGGATGACCTATGTCTATTAACTGCTCCCGAATGACGATGTACTTTTTTTATTCAAGTTTTACAGTTTTTACATTCTTTCACATTTACTCATTTTTGAAATTATATACCAACAATTGTACATTGTACTCTTTCATATTAATTGTCATGGCAATAATGACATTTGGTTTGAATAGTGTAATATGTCTTATTTATGAAATAATATTATTTATGTAGATTATTTTATACTTTGTGAATGTGAGAACGTTGTAGGCCTTGTAGACTGTAGACAATTTTTTATCTTATTCAGTACCTGGTACTTGTTGACAGGCCTACACCGTCCTCCCATATCCATTAACACTGTAATTTGAAACAATTGTAAAAACGAATTATTTTTAAAAGAGTAACCGTGGAGTTTCTTGCCGGCTCTTCTCCATAGGAACCAACTATTTGGAACCGTGCACCTAGCTTCTGACGTTTCATAAGTGCCCATGTAGGTTTATATGAAATAAAAATATTTTGATTTGATTTGATTTGAATTGAATATTAATTGCATGACCAAGTGACGGTAAAATTTGGAGGACTTTACTATGTAAAAAACAACACCTGTGTACTGATTACCCATATTTGCAAAAAATAAAATGATTTGATTTGATTTAATAGATTGCAAAATCAACGGGCTCATTATATCATAAATGGTGGTAGTATAAAGCTGATAGCTTCTCCAATTTTCCGTCCATTTTCACTTTATAAACTAGCACTATACTGTATATTCATAATTCGATTCACCAACAATACAATTTCCAGTACACCAACTTAAAAAACAAAACAGTCGACATTGCGAGTCCACATTTGCGTTGAAAAGCGAAAGAAGTCGGAAGGCGACGTCATTGAGATCGTATCGTGCGTCGGAAGAGCCCCCTGATTTATGTGGAGCTCTAATGATCTCCCGCGCATTTGATGAGCAATTGTGCTGGAAAGGAATGGCGACTGATTTCAGAATTGCAACGTCATCAGTAGTTGGGGAAGAAAATTGGTGTTATTATTCGGAAGATTGTTTTAAAATGATTTAATGATAAATGCAGTTATTGAGACATGAATGTTTTGAGACATTTGTGTAGTTTTCTTCTACATACAGTTGAAGAGAGATGTTTTCAGAGGCAATTAAGAAATGGTAGATAGGTAAACAGATGGCTGTCAAAAAACAGCATTGTTATAAAATTGTAAAGGTAAATGTAGCTAGGAGAACTAATTTACTAAATACTGATTGTTATAAAATAGGGTACCCTTGCTCTAAAACAACTTATTGAATACCTAATATATTTAATATCAAAGTAGAAACTTATGGATGGGTACCCAAATGCATCTAATCGTCATTACTCGATAATCTCAAACTATAAACTGACTTATAGGTATTACAGGGTAAGGAAAATAACACGTAACACATTGTATCATTTAAAGGTACACCACACACCTCATTTATTTCAAATAGGCACACCTTTAAATAGAATTGACTCTAGTTGTCCGTTCCAAAGAGTAATCGTAGTTGGAGAAGAAGGACAAGAAACTCCATCGCTACTTTTTAATTAATGTTTTACAATGTTATAAGTACTTAATATTTAAGATATTATAGTAACAGAACTTACATGAAGTGGTGGTCACCAATGTACCCTACACTGCTGACCACTCATAACACGTCCGTCTTCGATGCTGGCCCCGAGCGAATGGGCCGAGTACAACCCCGTGTTCTCAACCGTTGTCTCAGAACCTCATTATTTCAAAACTAGTGTTGCCAGTATTATCCATCAAAAGTCCCAATAATCGACTAAGACAATATTACGATTTAGTATATTATTTTAAAACCTTTAAACCATTATACTAATACTTTACTAAATTTACTAAATACTGTATTAATATAAGTAATCTAGTATTCCCAGGTCGGGTAGTGTTATTGGTTTTTTTCCATTAGGCATTTCGGAGTTTACATTTGTGCCCGGTTGATGGCAATAAGCCCGACCCTATTATATGGGACTTAAACATAACTGGCTAAATGCGAGTATGTCATTGGTACACATCTGCCTAATCCTTTGAGAATTATAGGCGTGATGTTATGTAATGTTTAGTTAATTCATTTTTATTTATTTTATATTTAAGCCAACAAGGACCAATTACAAAACATAAAATCATAAAAATCATAACATAAAATAATACATAAAACAAACACAGCCACAATATAATATAAAATACAATTCAAAATAATTAAAACAATATTTCCACATTATCCCGTACGTGTACCATGTCACACGTACTGGCAGTCGAAACGCTGGGCGAAGGCTTTCAGGATACTGTTCGGGCTGACCCGCACCCTGCGCACCAGGTATGTGCACCGCTTGCGCATGGTAGTGTGAAAACAATCCACGCGCGCTTCGGCAAACATCCCCGACGCGCTACAGAAGCGAGGCAGCCCCAACAGCACCCTGAACGCATTATTGTATTGGATGCGTAGAGCGCTGTACTGCTTTTGCGTATAATTCACCCACAGACTGCTCGTGTAGAAGGACGTGCGTTTATAAGTAACCTCTTATTTTGAATGCCTTAAGATATTGAGTTGTTCACACATAGTTTCACTTCAAGACATTCTTCCTCAAATTTAATGAGACGAGTAGGTAAGTAAGTCATCATCATCTGCCTAGCCTTTATCCAACTATGGTGGGGTCGGCTTCCAGTCTAACTGGATGCAGCTGAATATCAGTATTTTACACAGAGAGACTGCCTATATGACGTCCACAACCCAGTTAGGGGCCATCCTTAATTACGTCACACGTTAAGGGGGGGCGATGAATTGTGACATTGTGTGACAAGGGGGTGGGAGGGGATCCTAGATTTTGTGACGTCACATTTCAAAATTGAATATACATATTTAAAGTACTATTAAAACACGAGTATGAACTATGAAAGAAACAAAATTCAATGTCTGGATGTAAAATTGCAAAATATGTGACGTCACACTAGGGAGGGGGGGATCTCACAAATGTGAGCAGCTGTGACAAGGACGGGGGGGGGGGGGGGTAAAAATCATGAAACTTGTGTTACGTAATTTGGCCCCTTACTAGGTGAGTAATTAAAGATTTAAGTTAATCCACCAGCTACCTTTTCCCTTTTAAGCACAACTACAAATAAATGAACAGAGCCGGCACCGATACAAAATCCTCAATATACAGTCGAAAGTTAATACAGCCACATCGGTTAAGTAACCGCACCGGGTATTACGGTCATAAATCACGGCCGAAGCAAATTGTTATCGAATGAGACAGCCGGCCGGCTCAGCAGTGGGGGCACTGACAGGGCCCTACACTTCCCCAGGATACGAAAAGTTGATGGAAAGAAGGTTTACTGCGTACAAACGAAGTGCATTACTGGGAGCAAAAAAAAAAGACTGGTTTTGTATTTTCGTGTTGTTGACTACGATTTCCAAAATTAAGGTTATTTTTCACTTTGGGGTGTTTTGTTTAGAAATCAGTTGTTAGGGTTTCGTACCAAAATGTTAAAAGGAACCCTTATCAATCAGACTCTATCTGTCTGTCTTTATATCTCAAGAATTAATAATGCAATCAACTTGAAATCTGGTATTTTAAAATACTATTTGTATTTTTTTTACTACTTCGCAAATTAGAAAGAAATAAAAATAAAAAATAAAACATTCTCAAACATTTTCCCTTTTTTAGATTGTATAGTTTTCGACTTTTACCAAAAAATGTAAAAAAGTAACGCACCTTATCTCCGAAGTTTCCAAGAGAAAAATCTGAAGTTAAGTGCTGGCGCTGAACTAAAAGTGCAATACTATGTGCAATAATATAATACTACTAGCTTCTGCCCGCGACTTCGTCCGCGTTAAATTTCTTGCTCCCCCGACCCTTCCCGTCGCGTAGGCTCGCTTACCCGTGCGATTTTCCCCGTTTTTGCAACATTTTTCATTACTGCTCCGCTCCTCTTAGTTGTAGCGTAATGTTATATAGCCTATAGCCTTCCTCGATAAATAGGCTACCCAACACAAAAAAAGTTTTTCAATTCGGACCAGTAGTTTCAGAGATTAGCGCGTTCAATCAAACAAACAAACTCTTCAGCTTTATAATATTAGTATAGATAAAATATTTATATGGTACGGAACACTCGGTGCGCGAGTCGAATCGCTCTTGACCGTTATTTTTATTTCGGAACATTGGACGTTTTTCACAACAAATGTGACGTGTAATTTCTATATTCCGCTTTTCTGGAGAAGTGGCACTTCTGCTTCTTCCCTAGTGCCCTTGTCCCATGCTGTACCGAGTGTTTTAAATATGAACTCCAATTCCTGACTCTATTTCTATAATGGCGATTGGTGACTAAGAAAAGTAAATAATGGCTGCCTCGAGAAGGGAATATGACAAGAGTTATTGAACCAATTTAGTATTTACCGTTATTGATGCTAGCAATATCGCAGATTTTCTCAGGAGAAATTAATGTTAATGTTGCTGAAGTAATCTTGTCTAATAGTATTGTGTACCCATGTTGGGTATACTTGGGTTTCTATTGTTACGGGCTAGGGTTCGAGATAAATAAATTGACAACAATTTATGCTACCGCATTACGCACTAATATTTTATTCAAATAGTCACAAATACATACAGTAATCAGAAACGACCTCCGTGTGGTGCCGCACGAAAAGAATACCACCATCTCATTTCTTCTCGTGGGTTTCGTAAGAGACGGCGACAAAGTGACTTAAAAATGCAGTGACTTAGAAATGTAGAGAGAGCGTTGCACATTCTCTAGAGAATGGGCAGCTGCATTCTCGTGCGTTCAAGCGTGGCGATTATGGCACACACCCCCAAATTTGGGGAGGCATATGTCCGGCAGTCTTTCGGCTGAAATAATGAATTAGAAACTTTAATCAGATTTACTTGAACATCTCTAACTTCGATGTTCACAGTTTCGAATTTTTAAATGCACCGAAATCAGAAAGGTTTTGTATGGGAAAAAATATCAACCGCCCATACATTTGGGAGAGTAGGTATTTTAGTTTAGTATGGGATAGTTAAGATTTTTTTTCGATATTGGTCCCATGTAGAAAGTTGTTCAATTTGATGGTCTGGACCGCACCCTTAAATTTTACCATACCTTTCTGATACATGCTGTATACCACGACGATTCATTGTGTAAATTAATTACTATCGTAAATAAGAGAGTAAATATATAAAAGAAGAAGAAAAAAGATAAACAAGGTGATTTAAATGAGCCCGCGTACGCAAAGCAAGGATGAGCCGAAAAATAAACGGATCACATTGTGGGGAGTGATTTAACTTGTTGTTTGGAGTGGCTTTTTACAAAACAAGTGGGTTTTCAAGGTTTTTAGAGTAAAAAGATTAATCTAATTGTACTCAAAGTTTTGTAAGTCCATATTTTATCAGCCTGTAAACATTCGTTGATAATGACACTTGTAATAAACGATTATGTAAACCCCAAGGGATAGCCAGCTGCCAGGGTCGCGAGATTCGTTCGAAACAGTTACCGTGGCCCTGGCATATGGGTAACTGAAGGAACACGGGTGGGTTTTAGTCAGTAAAAGTCTGACACGCAAGGGTTAGCCAGAGGCGTATTTATTGGACACCCACATTTCATCAGTTATGTTTAAGTCCCATGTAATAGGGGAAAAGCCTATTGCTAACCAACTGAGCTCAAATGCAGGCGCCGCTCTGCGACTGATAAATTTCTTTATGTAAAAACCATATAACACTGCCCAACCTGCGAATCAAACTCAAGACTGCTTGTGAGCGCTCAGTAGTAGCGCTTACAACCAACACGACAGTCAGGCAGTAAATACCATGATCACTGCTCAAATTTCAGTTCTACAATTTCCTCTCAGGACCTTAAGGCTCATTTTCAACACAACAACGAAAGTTAAATGTGATTCCAACCAATGCAATGGATAATAACCACCAACAATTAAGAGAGTATCTGTTTTATTATTAATTATTTTTAAAATAGCCAATAACACTGAATAACAGACAAATATTGTACACACCATGGGTATGTTTCAGTGATACTATCATGCTAATTATAAGAACTGCATTTTCACCTGTGACAAACAATAAATAAATGAATATTAATGAATGAATATGAATTCTTATACTAAACCTTGAAACGAAGTTTTAAAATTTATACACGTCTATAAATAAATTATACGAATATAAATTGCTGAGTTTACAAACTACCAAACCTTCAGTTTTCTGGAAAAACCCACTTCTTCAGAAAGTACCCTTTATAACATCAAAGTCATATTTTTATGACAAATAATTTCCGCGGCGTGTCGTCGTAAAAGTCACAGTTTTTTTCATCTTCATTTATGTTCTATGAAAATATCATCTGCCTTTAACATATTTTCCTTAAAAGAAATGCTTTTGAATGCAGGTATTTTTTTTTATTTTATCATGACAAAGTTTGTGGGATGTTTGTAAAGAAATACGCTATGTTTTTTTATGTTCCCCTCTGGGTGATTTCGCCTTTGTTTTCTTTTAATGATATACTCTGAGATGAAAATTATGAGTTTTATGAAAGAAAACACATGCTTGAGGTTATTTTCTTTATCATTTTCATTTCAGTCGAAAGACGTCTACTGCAGGACACAGGCCGCGCCCAAAGGTCATCCGTTCACCTTGTGAAAGTCATTCCAACGCTACGTCTTCCAGTACTCGGTCACCACTCCATAACCTTACGGCCCCATCAGCCATGTGTTCTGCGAGCAATGTGCCCTGCCCAATGCCACTTAAGTTTAGCAATTCTTCGGGCTATATCGGTTACCTTGGTTCTCCCATGGGTCTCTTCATTTCTTATTCGATAGTGTAGGGAAACTCCAAGCATAGCCATCTCCATTGCCCCAGTGATGACTTTCAGTCTTTCTTATGAGGCCCATTGTGAGCGACCACGTTTCAGTGCCATAGGTTATCACTGGCAACACGAATACTTATGTCTTGATGTACTGCGATGTATTTCCTTTATCGTATAGGTATAACTACAACTCACCACATTAGTTTCTAAAAGCTGGATAAAGAAAGAAATAAAATGTTAATTCTGTAATATTGGAAGCACTTTCACATCATATTAAAAAAGGATAAGCTATAAGGAGTCAACATTATACATCTGACTACCGCCTTTTCTTTTTTGGGTTGGAAATCATCAAATGACGTCTCCCGCTCTGGGCGGAGCGGGAGAACTTGTCAGATTTACTGACTAAAACCCACCCGTGTTCCTTCAGTTGCCTATAATGCCAGGGCCACGGTAACAATTTCGAACAAATCTCGCGAGTCTGACAGGATCTGACTACCTCTGAGAAGACATGGCGAAACAAACTCTCAATGTACAGTTTAACTAATACTAACAAAATTATGGGTAATGTGCCTGAAACAATATAACATACCATCACACCTTGTTACCCCGGCCCCGGAGGGTTGAACAGAGGTGTACCTATAATACACATCCACATTTGCCACTTACGTTTAAGTCTCTTGTAAAAGGGGGCTAGCCAACCGGGCACAAATCCAGAGTCGAAATCAAAGTCAAATGATTTATTTCAAATAGGCCCAAAAAAGGCACTTTTGAACTTCAACAGTTACATGAAAAAACTTTTTTACAAAAAAAAACAACCGACTTCCATACAAACACTACAAAGTGAAAAATAACTTTAATTTCGGAAGTCGGTGTCTTAGGATCTGTATTTATGGTTTTTTTGCCACCGACTTCCGAAATTAAAGTTATTTTTCACTTTGTAGTGTTTTTATGGAAGTCGGTTGTTTTTTTTTTGTAAAAAAGTTTTTATTTTTAAATTTTTAGTTGTGGTATCCACCCCGCACTAATTCCAAACAAACAATGCATATTTATGCGATTGCAGAAATCGACGTTGATTTGCTGTAATTTTTTAAAGAGTTCCGGTGCCTATCTCTGGAACTCATCATCAGATCTATATGAAATTTATATTGGACCATTTCGGAATAAACTCCTTTCAAACAAAAAAAGAATTTTGCAAATCCGTCTATACATGGCGGAGTTATGGCCGAACATACATAAAAAAAAAAATATATATAAACATCCGAATTGAGAACCTCCTCCTTTTTGAAGTCGGTTAAAAATAGAATTGATTCTAGTTGCCCCTTCCAAAAGGTAGATTCGTATGGAGAAGAATGGGCAAGAAACTCCACCGTTACTCTTTAAAAATATTTATATTTGTATACAATAATAAAATTATATAAAATATGAAATTATATGTGAAGACGATGCACTCAGGGCTGCTATTGAGAAATTCCAGAAAGAAAACCAAATATCACTTTGCCCGATCTGGGAATTGAACTCAGGACCGCACTTTCAGCAGTAGTGCTTGCGACTACTAGACCAACGAGGCAGTAAGCATAAATAAATAAATATGTAATCAGTTAATGAGTTTTCCTAATAGCTATAGTGATTGGAGACTAAACTAACAACCAATCACAAAGGTTGTCGTGAGATTTGACAACAGATTAAATTGAATAGGTTTCCAGAAACCGGGTGCGGTTCCTTCAGCCTTTGATAGCGCGCGCTCGGTTATTGAACCGGATTCGAAACCCGATCAAAGTTTGATTGAACCAGTACGATATAGTAACCCATTACTTAAGTAAGAAACAATTATTTTAAATATATATGACGATCTGTCTACTCAAACTGATACTCATGAGGTGTAAAAACAAATCAGGGTCTATAAGCTTCAAAAAATAAAAATAAAAAACAAAGTAATAATAGTGTGTTATTGCAGGCGTAATATCCATATACTAAAACCTGAAAATTCACGCTCTAAAAGTATGAAACCAGCAAATATTGTCATCTGAAATTGTTATGTACAAGTTATTCAATACTTTGATACACATACATACATATACTCACGCCTTTTTCCCATGGGGGTAGGCAGAAACTACAGAACACCTTGACCTTTCTGAAGAACATCAACGATAAGGTCACTATAATATGTCCTCCTAGGTAAGGAAAGTACTGGCACAACAAACTACACCTGGGCCTACTACCCTCCGCAAACCAGACAATACACTCACATCCTCGCCAGAAGAAACGAGACGCGTCCTTATCGAAACACACTTCCCTGGATGTATTTTCTCGCATGTTATCGACTGGCAAGATGAAACTCAAACACCATCAGATAATGACTGGTTTTATGCTAGCAAGGTGATCACGTTGGAGAAACTCCAATGGGCCATCCGGAGCTTCCATCCGTTTAAGGTCGCCGGTCCGGATGGGGTGTTCCCCGCCCTACTACAGTGGGGTGGAACCCTCATCGCAACAAGACTGGTGCCCTTGATGAGAGCGTGTCTAGCATTTAGATACGTTCCCAAAGGATGGAGGGAAGTGAAAGTAATATTCATCCCTAAACCAGGTAAGGGCGACTACACAAACGCCAAATCCCACAGACCAATCAGCCTGACCTCTTTTCTGCTAAAGACCCTGGAAAGGCTGTGCGACAGGGAGCTGAGGGACGGCGCTCTGAAAACCCTACCGTTGCACGGTAACCAACACGCATACAGCTCGGGTAAGTCCACCGAATCGGCACTTCATCTGGTAGTTAGCCAGATAGAGGAAGCGATACATCAGAAAGGGACCTGCCTGGGTACCTTCATAGACATCGAAGGAGCTTTCGACAAAACAAATTTCTCCAGCATCAGCAGCGCCCTCTCCAGACATGGAGTTGAACAGGTACTCATAGACTGGATCACAAACATGCTAAGCAAGCGCGTGGTTCGCCTAGAGGATGAGCAGCAACTGGCCATGATTGCCAGAGGCTGCCCCCAGGGAGGGGTGCTGTCACCCCTCCTCTGGAATTTGGTGATTAACGAGTTAATCGCCAGACTCAATGCCAGTCACTACTACACAATAGGTTATGCGGACGACCTCGCCATCCTTGTCTCAGGGACGGTGACGAGCACGATCTTCAACCTCACCCAACAAGCACTACGTATCGTAGAGAGATGGTGCAGAGAATATGACCTCTCAGTGAACCCCACTAAAACTGAGCTAGTCATGTTCACCCATAAACGAGCTTTAGGCCCCTTCTGCCTACCGAAATTGTTCAATACAGAACTTCAGCTGGCCAACGAAGTCAAGTACCTCGGGGTCATTCTTGACAGTAAGCTAAACTGGAGTAGTCATTTAGACAGCAAACTAAACAGGGCCTGCATCACATTCTGGCAATGCAGGAAAATGATAGGTAAGAAGTGGGGCCTATCCCCCAAAATCATACTTTGGCTGTACACCGCAGTGATCCGACCCATGATCACCTACGGGGCCGTGGTCTGGTGGCCCCGCACCAAGCTTATTACAGCCTGCAACAAACTGCAACGCATGCAAAGACTAGCCTGCATGGCGATCACGGGCTGCATGAGGACGACTCCGACTGCAGCCATGGACGCCATGCTGGGACTACCACCGCTCCACCTGTTCATACAGCAGGAAGCCACATTGGCGGCAGCGCGTCTGGACGCAACTAACCTCTGGAGAAAGAGAGACACACAACACACCGCGCTGCTTAAGGAACTCAACAATGAGTTCCCCATCACTAAGGCTATAAATGACCGGGTACCCAAACAATTTATTTTTGATAAAAAATACAGAATCCAGCTTCACGAAGATCGCCGGTGTGAGGGTCTGCGCCCCACTGAGCTGCGCATCTTCACGGACGGATCAAAAACAGACAGTGGCACAGGTGCTGGAGTCTTCTCGCAGGACTTCAACATACATATAGCCACACCGTTGGGAGTCCACAACACAGTGTTCCAGGCGGAATGCATTGGGATCACTCTTGCCGCTTCAGCCATTATGGCCAGGGCGGTTAAAGACCACTCGATCCGCATACTTTCAGATAGTATGGCTGTTCTGCAAGCGCTGGACAGTCACTCGATTGACTCTGGGCTAATATACGAGTGCCACCAGCGCCTCAACCAGGTGGGTAGCCTCAATAATATAACCATTCAGTGGATAAAAGGACACAGCGGTTCGCTAGGTAACGATGCCGCCGATGAACTTGCCAGAAGGGGGTCGAGCATGACACCGGTGGGACCAGAACCCATCGCGCCGCTCCCCTTTGGGTTCCTACGCTCTCTGGTAAGGAAACGTACCAGGGATCTACACTTTAAGCTATGGGTGGACCAAAGTGAGTGCAGGCAGGCCAAGGAGGCGCTTCCTGCCATCGATGCTCGCCTCACAAAACAGGTCCTCCGGCTAGACAAACGACAGCTGCGTATGGTTACAGCAGCAATAACTGGCCATGGGTCGTTTAATAAACATCTATTTGTCATAGGAGTTACAGACAGTCCGCTGTGCAGGGCCTGCATTGAGGACGACGAGACAGCAGCGCACGTGCTTCTAAACTGCCCGGCGATCGCCACATACAGGGCCAAGTACTTCGGTAACCCAGGTACCCTACGCGAGATAGTCAGCAACGTCAAAGCGTTGCTGGCCTTCCTCGAGGAGCTGGGGTGGATCGAATGACCGATTTCCCACCCGTACGCAAAATACGCGCTCAGACGTGGAGTTGCGGACACCAGCCCGTTCTACCTATTACCTACCTATTATGTCCTCCTAGGACATCCTCTCCTGGCATTTCCACTCACATCTGCCTTGTAAATACCTTTGTTAGCCGCTCTTCATTCATCCTCTCAACATAACCAAACCATCTAAGAATACTCTTTTCCTTTTTTGTCACTACATCTTCTTTAAACCGCACCTTTGTCTTATCAAATCATTCCTCAACCTATCATACATAGTCACACAACACACGCTTCGCAAGGAACGCCTTTCCATAACATTTATTCTACTTTCATTCTTATTTTGCCACACCCTACATTCACTTCCGTACGTTGGCGCGTTGGCGTCAGAACACCATTGTGATCATTATTCAATATTTATCGGTAATTAAATAAACAAGTTACCCGTAATGTATCTTTATGTACATACATATTCATAGTGATGTTAAGAGGAAACCCGCGGTCGTATGCCACTTTGTCCTAAAGCTTAATGATCGCTCACTACTGTTAGAATATATTGTTTTGTTAGGGTAGGTGGCTGACCTTTTTGCTTCACCGCAGTCAGGTATAGAGGGAGTACCAACGTACGTGCGAAACCAGAAAAAACTGAAGCACACCCTCGCAGTTCTGTACCCTACATTTATTACTCCATCCTATTATTGTGACTATTATTTTCCCCCGTTCTAAATAGAAAATCCCGACTGAGGTCAGATTAAAGTAAATACAAGAAAATGAAGCAAATATTTACCTATAAAAACCCAGGTTTCTTCTACCAAGCTTTACACTAACCGGCGTTTGATAATGGAGTTACTTAGGATAAGGAAACAACGTAAATTCTGTGCTGAAAAAGTCTATAATTCACAGGAAAATGGGAAGAAAAAGCGAGGTTTTCTTCGTAAAGGTCAAGAAATAAGTTCAAATCAGTAACTAATGACCTTGTTTGATGCTTAATTGAGTGTGGAAGCTATTAATTTCACCGTGGGTATATTTTTGGTCCATTTTGGCACAACAACGGCATTCCGATGCGTCGGTGGGTAATTTGCGAGGTCGCTCGGAGGTCAGCGATAAATCTTCATTACGGTCGCGGATACCCGTCATGTCCGTGCCTCGGAGAGATTCCGAGCATATCGTCATATGCTGTGTTGCTGATTGATGTTTCCAATCAACTTGATTGTTAATGTAGGTATGTCTTGCTGCTTTGTTAACATTCCTAATTAGTGTTATTAACTTGCAATCAATTGATTTAATCAAAATTGCTTTGCAATACTGACCACGTTACATATACTGATTTATTATTGATTTACGAAGCGCATATACACCTAAACGCATCCAGATTTCTAACTTGCCTATGTTTGTGTTTTGACTAACTAATTTCTATGCTATGTAACCGACATATCCCAAAGAATTGCCAAACTTAAGTAGTAGTGGAGAAGGCACATTGCTCGCAGAACAGATGACCGATGGGATCTAAAGGTTCTGGAGTGGCGATCACGTATTGGAAGAAGTAGAATTGGAAGACCTCCTACGCAATAGACTTACGACTTTGTGAAGGCTGCAGGAATTCGCTGGATGCGGGAAGCACAGGACCGGTCGAAGTGGCGGAGCTTGGGGTACTATGTCCAGCGGTGGACGTCTTTCTGCTAAAATGATAATGATGATAAGCAAAACGTGGTGTATATTTTTTGTATTAAATTCAAATTCAAAATTTTATTTCAGACCAGGGATCCATAGAGTGTTAGTAAGAACTTAGCATAAGTAAGTAAACTCAATAATTTAAAAATACAATAATAATAATGTAGAATAGTCGGGTTGCCTATTCTACTCGAGTCGGGAATCGAACCCGGTATCTAATTTATTATATGATAGCTTGAATGAAGTGTAGCGGAAGGATGTGACAGTAAGAATGAGTAAAGCCGAGAGAAGAAAGGAAGAATATTATTATGATTATTAAATTATATTATTGAAATTAAACTACAAGCGAAACACAGCGATTCTATACACAAGCAGAACGATATAATAAGCGCGTCGCGGACCGAGTGGTTTGGTAGCTAGCCGAGACTGAACTGGTGGTCGTCTCTCGGCGCGCGCGCAGGTAGCTTCGTGTGCACGCCATCGCCCGGAGCTCAAGGACGTTTCCGCCTCGCCCGGTACAAATATCACGCGCTCGCTGGGTGCGCCCGGCACGTGTAACCTTGCGGCCGTCGAACCCGAGGCGAACAAAGGATCACCTGATTCCGGGGTATGGCGTCACTTCATAAGCGGCAGCGGTTTTCGCATACTATTCAAATGGCGGTTTAAATTAATAATGTTTCCGCCACACATTGATTAGCTACATGAACACGTGCACGCACATGCCTGCCAGCCCAGAGCCTGATGAATGGTCCATCTACCTTGTCTGCCAGTGGCGCTAATATACTGTTAGGGCTACCTCTGAATCGGCGCAACATCGATGCGCACCGTTTGCGCATAATGGCATGAAAGTCATCTATTCGGGCATCCGCGAACATGCCCGATGCACTGCAAAACCGAGGCAGCCCCAGCGATATCCGCAGCGCATTATTATACTGCACGCGCAGAGCGTTGTAAGCCTTCTGCGTATACCTAACCCACAAGCTGCACGAATAAAACGACTGGCAATAGGCTCTAAAGAGCGTCAGTTTTTCCTCGTCAGAGCACCGCGCAAATCGGCGGGCAAGCATATTGCATCGGGCTGCCAACGCTCCGCGCTCCCTATTTATATCCTGGTCATCTGTGAGAGAATCCGTGACCACATTAAAACGCGAACTCTTTAAGCGAACGAGCTAATAGCGAAATAATAGAATCCAGTTGGAAATGACTTCTCTAATGGAGCAGGTTTAAAGTTACCTGCAAACACTTCAAGGTTTGCGAGCGTGAAATGGAGCGTAGTTCTCAGGTGTTCAATTAACGGATACAGTTCAGAGCAGCTCACTGCACTCACAATACAAATCACTGATCTAGCTGTGGAGGTCACAGCTGGAGCGAGGTCAGGCGCCATCACTCGTATCGTAAGAAAACGTGAATTTTAACTAGTAGATACTAGCCAACCCGCCCCTGCTGCGCATGGTTTTTTTAATTGACAAAACTTTGAATTTTTTTAAAATTATACTTACGTAGGTCAAATTAAAATTGATGTTCTACCTTACCTACCTTTTGCCCGCTTCGTTCGCGTGGTATTTCTTATTGGGGAACAAGAAATATGCGATATCGCATCATATCGCCTGCTCGCGCTATTATTTCGTTTTTGCTTAGTGTTCTTTGTGACTTTGTTTGTTTTCTGCTCGGCTGCTAAGAGTCGTAGTTTGATGTTATTTCCTCAAGAATTTGGCTATCACATGTAGAAATAATTTTTCAAATCCGTCAGGTAGTTCTAGAACGAAAACACGTTCAAGCAGAAAACAAACAAATTCTACAGCGTTATTTTGATATTGATAAAGTATACCTAATTTTGATATTGATAAAGTATATGATAATATGAGTTTCGGAAACAGACACCGGAACTCTTTAAAAAATGACAGCAAATCAACCGCGATTTCTGCTATCGCATAAATATGCATTGTTTGTTTGGAATTACTGCGGAGTAGATCCCATAACTAAAAATTTAAAAATAAAAAAAAAATTACAAAAATAAAAAACAACCGAAAAAACACTTCAAAATGAAAAATAAAGTCGGTGGCAAAAACCTTAAATACAAATCCTTTAGACACCGACTTTTTATTTCAAGAAACCATAATACTCGTAGTTTTATAATATGCAAATAAACGCATAGAATAGATAATCCATAATACCTGACCTGGATACCTGGCGTATTTGTTAATCTAAGAACATAAATAAAGTGGAGTATCTGATGTTCCGTAATAAACGTCCATTTTTGAGGGATTCGCTTCAGTCATGCGATCCTGGTACAGGCTTCAGACATATTTCACCGTTCCTTTGTCTGTTCGTGCCAGAAATTGAAAAGAAAAAATACAGAATATTAGTTTAATGGTGGACGATTTAAAGTTGAGAAGCTGAGGAATTGAATAGAATAGACTAATCTGTATTACGAGTATATACACGAAACGAACCACACATAAAAATATGTAAAAAATGTACATAGGGTGAGCGTTTTTATAGCGGAAAGCGATCTTCTGTAGACAAATTTTGGATGGATTTAAAGAGAGAAGGAGAGAAAATACTTCAGGTATTCTGAGGTGGACCAGCACCCTAATTGCAAAACGCACTATCTATCAGAATCTGAATGGTATTGAAGATCATTTCTAAACCATTGCGTCATTTGTTCGAATATATTGTCGGCTCAGCAACGTAAATAACGCAGTTAAAGTTTAACTATCAATAAGTTACGCAATTACCCCTCTGAACAAAGCTGTCTGTGGTGTGAATTTATGAAACACTAGCTTTTACCAGCGGCATTGCTCGCGTGGAGGTCGAAAATTATCCCAAGGGAACGAAATATCGGGATAAAAAGTATCAGTGTTAAGCCAAGTTATACTACTTGTGTGCCAATTTCATCCAAATCTGTTCAGCCCTTTCAACGTGATAGAGTAACAAATATCAAAACTTTCACATATACATATGATAAGTCTTCGTAGGATCTGTCTTATGGTTCTATTCTTCTCAACCAAATATACTATTAAAAGCGAAACATAGAATTCTGATGCAATCCGTAATTATTACTGTGCCATTAATGTCCCAGTCTTTGGCACGTGTATTTGTTTGAGCGACTTAACACGACTTCAGATGAAATAATGTTATTTTATCGAATCGATATCGTTGGCACGTGTGAACTCGCCACGCGAATAAAAACGCGGTCAACACAAATAAAATCAGACATTGAAATTAACGGGCCATTAAAATAACGGATCAGTCGTGTGAAAAGCGCTACTTACAAAACTTTTTGTTTTATTGACGTTACAATGAAAAGGCCTTATAGCACATGAGACCGTCACACTTATATTTTTATCTCACGAAGCGACACACGCTTTACTTGTGATAACTAACAATAAGCGCATAAACACGCTGACAATGTGTGCGTAAATACGTGTAGCATCAGCAAATGACACACACACGCCCGATCACACAAACACAAATATCCAACTTCGCCACTGTCAGTTTCTGCGCTTACAAACATATTCACAGCGTGTTTGTACACTTCATAATCTCAGGTACAGCGCGCGTCTCTTCGAAAAATAAAAATAATCTTAGCTTTTGATATGTGTGATTTTCAACAAAAAAAAAAATACATTCAATAGACATGTCCAACATTTCAACATCTAACTTATAAAAGTTCTACAAAAATCGACTAAGCTAAATCTAATAAAAATTACACTCATTAAAAATCAAAAGGAAATGTGAAAACGTTAAAACTAGCACAGACTGTTTACGATGTGTACCAAGAAATTCAAGACAGTCTAATCGTGACGGGAACTCATTAAAACCTGTCAGTTCGCTGAAGTCTCAAAGACGGTAGTCGTCGTCAAAGCTTCACAGACACACACTTAAAAGATATTCGAATTAGAACGTATCCTAGTTTAGCGGTAGTGCGCTTGTGGGGGGTGAAACGTGTTATATGGGTTGCATGAGTTTATAATTATATTAATCTCTGTGTACATAGAGATATAGAATACCTTTACTTAACATACATTATTTCATACCATCATGCGGCGTGATCACGCCTGTATTACGCAAAAGTAGTGTAACAATATTTTATAAAAAATAAAATAGTGGCTCATATTGACGATAACTCGGTTTGAATTCAGTATAAGTTAATCAAAGAGTAGGTACCGCCATATAGGCAGATGTGAGTGGAAACGCCAGGAGGGGAAGCCCTCCCGGCGGCGACGAGACACATCACCAAAAATGTCCTAGGAGAATATACAGGGTAAATTAAATTATTTGGCAATACTTTAACACGTATTGGGTAACGATATCGAAGTATCGATAACTAATGAAAAAAACAAAAAAAAAAAAAATTTGTTTCTTTATTCCAATCATTAATTCAAATCTTTAAACGACGCTGACAAGCTGACATGTATGTTTTTAGAAACTGCTAAAATATATTTATATTCCTCGAAACATTACAGAAACAGCTGATCGATTACGGACCTTTGAACTTCGCCCATCGAATGATGAATAAAATTTGGCCCTGTATAGTGACCATAGATGTTGTTCAGAAAGATCAGGTGCGTAGTACTCGCAACCACCGTGAGTGGTGCGACCAGAGGGGTAATTTCGTATATGGGCAACTAAAGGAACACAGGTGGGTTTTAGTCAGTAAAAGTCTGACACGCTCTTCCGCTCTACCCAGAGCGGGAGACCTCATTTGAAGATTTCTCATCCAAAAAAAAAAGGGGTAATTTATATCATTTGGTAATTTCGTAATACACTATCAATATGAATTGCTTTTATTTTGACAGTTCCACAATATTCTTGGCGTTGTTTACGTTGCTAAGCAGCCAATTTTTGTCGAACAAATGAAAGAATAGAACAGCAGTAATCTTTAAATTGATTTTGACTCTGATCAATAGTGTGTTACGCAATTATTGTGCTGATGTATGAACGTAAACTGAGGCAAATGGAGTATATAAAAAAAAAACAAACAAAAAAATATACGCGTCGAATTGAGAACCTCCTTCGTTTTTTTTTTCGTCGGTTAAAAATCGTAACAGGCACTCTGTAGTGTCTACCTACCCCCATGGGACGAAAGGCGTAAATGTATAATAATAATAATAATATAATAATATTCCACAACTATCACACAACGCCATCTAGTCCCAAGCTAAGCAGAGCTTGTGTTATGGGTACTAGACAACTGATAAACATACTTATAGACGTCAGTACAGCAAGGTACCCGAAACTGTAAAATTTTTCCAACCAATCTTGAACCTATAGCTTTAGCATTAAAGTTGAAAACCGATTAAAGAAATTTGACAGATTGTAGTAGCTTCAAACGCTGGCGTCTGTACCAATACACTGTGTTTTAAATACATCGAGTTTTATTTTTGTTTCGACAACAGTTCACGTGGAAAACTCACTTTAGATGTACACGTAGTACCCATTTAGTTTTGGTATCATGTTATAAGAAACTTTTCTAAAATTGCTAGTAAAACAAGTTATTACTGAAACTGTATATGTTTGAAACTGTAATCATATACAAAAGTTTTTGGAGTACTCTATGAAAGTTTGCGTGTTGGTTACTACCTAAGCTAGACATATTTCTAGCTTCCTTTTTCAGATAAAAATATTAATGAATCTGTTGATGAACCTGCTGTCTGATGAACGAATCTTCGTTACTATTTTAATAAACATTCTCGGGGAAATGGTTTATTATTTAATTCGATAAAGATATAGTAAAGTCTGGGTTCTTAATTATTTATCAAATTGACTGTCTGGTGACTTCCGCTGCTGACGAGTGCGTATTTTTGTTTGAATCACAATTGACATACTCTATGACAGTTGTATTTAAAATAACTATAAACAGGCAAATTAACGTTGCATTTGATACATAATTAATTAATTACATATTTATTATGTATTTTCCTGGGTTCATTTGCATGCAACATGTTTTTTTTTATTTGTCAATGGGGCATAGGTCAGTGCCCGTAATCGATCACCTTTGTTTGTAATTTTTCGTGGAACATAGATATGTTTTATGAATTTACGAAAACGAAAACATAACAATCGTTTGGTTGCTACCTACGTGTCATTAATAGTTTTGGAGGAAGTTGAAATCGTCAAAACTATTTTTTTTGGTGTTTTTTTATTTCTTTAGTTTTCGATATCGCAAGCCCATCACATGTGGATAAAGTATTGCCAGTTAATTTAACTTGACCCTGTATAATTAAACAAAACTCGATGTTCTGTCAAGTCGGTAAAATTACGCCAAGTAGAAGTGGTTCGCTTGTTGCTGAAAAAGGTAAGGATTTGTCTTCCTTCTGACAAAGCAATCAAACTTGAAATCTGTACCAGATAGTTGCACTGACATCCAATGTAATGGCTCGCACATAAGGTACACTTTACCGTAAGTACACCGTATGCATACAAGACCATTCATTATTAAGTAATCCATCAATGATATAGCGGATGTTCGGCAGCTTGCAGGAGCCATTAGGATTAAATGTATGCGACTGCGCATAATATGCATATGTGTATGTGTTGATAGACGGGTATTTAGTTGATCTCGGGTAATATTAATCGGAGTACACGTCAGCATTCACGATTAACAATTTATACTATATATTATATAGCTTATTTATTTATAAAAACTGTATACCGGTACTGTCACCATAAAAGTTGAGTTATTAGGGTCGTCGGATATCTGCCGCGGTCGCGAATTTGTTAGAAAGAGTTGCCGTGGCCCTGGCATATGGGCAACTGAAGGAACACGGGTGGGTTTTAGTCAGTAAAAGTCTGACACGCCCTCCCGTTCCACCCAGAGCGGGAAACGTCATTTGATGATTTCTCACCCACGAAAAAAAAGGGTCGTCGAATATAGTTTAAGTTTAATAAGTAATCGATGGATGTTTTCGATTTAAATTAAATTTAATTATTAGAAATCAAACTGAGGTACAATTCCCGTAAATTTAAGAACGGTCGCAGTCCGATCTCAGTTGCAATCTGTCCAAATAGATCAATTTTTTCTACCTTTTTGACAAGTTTTTGTAATTGATTTTCGCTGAGATGAGATTGCGATTGCGAAAGTGAGGTGTTTGAGTAAAACAACGCTTCGTTAGTTGCACTGGATCACCGGCTTGTACTCGTAGGCAAGCATATCATCATCATCATCATCATCAGCCTATATTGTTTCCACTGCTGGGACACAGGCCTCCTCTCGGTGAGAGGGACATAATCGCGCGCATATAACCTACCCTATATTACAGAATGCATGCATCGGTCCATAATAATTTCAACCATAGGTACATCCTACGACCTCGGTAACTGCGTAATATGCGTTGGTGACTGTACATAAGTACTTAAAAAAGATGTAAAAAGTTATTAAAACTTGAGTGTTCTTTGCGAATTGGTTGACGTAATGGATTTATAAAAGTTAATAATCATTCAAGTTAATCTATTTCATTTAAACTGCACATAAATTTACAATAAATGTCATTAAATTAGATACAGAAAAAAAACTTTTTCTGCATTCTTAGGCACCGTGCAGACACTCTGAAACTGTTTTTTGTCGGCGACAATAAAATATATAGATCAGACGTAAGATCAACAAAAACTAGGTCTAACAAATACGTTACAATGTCTAGATGAAAAGGTAATTAATATCGATAATAACTAAACACGTAAGCTTTATTACTACTAATAAATAGACCATTTGGATCCATTAACAGTTATTTACAAATATGAATTGACAACAGAATCATTATGACTCTACACAAAAACGCAACACCATTTAAGCTTTCTTTTCTAATCTTCCCAAAATCTGTTTCATTGTATCAGTTGACGAGGCTTACGCAATAATAAGGGTGACAACGGTTGATACAATGCGCCGGTGACGAGGCGAGTTCGGGGGACGATATCACGCGATCACTAGCGCATTTCTGTTAATAGTCCCCAATCCTTATACGAGGTCCCCAACGTAAGAGCTAGCGGACAGGGGGACTAGTCATGATTAATGTATTTGTGATGTATTTTTTATCTGTCGTTATGGATGTTATTGATTGTGAATGGGTTTTTGAAGCGATACACGTGTGTGATATTGCCGTAGAAAGGACGTATAGTGACCTTATTGGTGACGTTCTTTTGAAAGGTCAGGTGCAAGTACTCCCTACATGCGTGCGTGTACCTAGGATCATATCTATGAACGTAAAAGAGCTAGAGAAGTATGTAAATTTTGTAGTAAAGTTCTGTAGCTCCTGCGTACCCCATGAACATATGTAGCATGTAAATCTATAAAGTTATACGTATACAAATAAATAAAAATTAAAGTTTCTGTTTGTAATGTCAAAATAGCAGCTTTTTACTGAATTAGAGAGCGTATGAGAGTATGTTGAGTATGTTTGGTACTCATAACAAAAAAAAAAATTTCAAAGTTTGGTCTGTGTGCCTTTTTGTTCACAGTTTCTAATCTACGAAAAGAATAGACCGATTTTGTCTGCAGTTTAACTGGCAAATAGTTGATGTTATAACGAAAAATATAGGCGTTTGCATCCCGTGGGATAGTTTCCCACATCCACGCGGGTGAAGCCGCGGGCAGAAGCTAGTGTGCTATAAAAAACGGAGAATACACTTAAATGTGATTGAAGTCACATTGCATCCTGCCAGGGTCGCGAGATTGTTCGAAAGAGATAACGTGACCCTGGCACATGGGCAACTGAAGGAACACGGGTGGGTTTTAGTCAGTAAAAGTCTGACATGCCCTCCCGCTCCGCCCAGAGCGGGAGAAGTCATTTATTGATTTCCCATCCAAAAAAAAAGTCGCATTGCATTATTAACAATAATTATTCTTAATATGCAAATATTTGTAATAGGCATACATATTAAAAAGAAGAAAGTGTGTAGAAAAATAAATGAGTTTTGTTACAAAAGTCGCGTGTATGTAGTCTGCCTAACCAAAGAGCTCTTCCTAAGTCCTGGCACGAGGACCATAATAAATAGTTATTTTCTTCATCGAATTTAATAACTTTAGCGAGAAACATCAGATAAAATATTGCGCTTAATGTCTAAGCAGCAATAACATGAAAAATATTCCGAAAAGAAAAATAAGGTCGCTCCTAATAGATTTCGTAATAGTCTGGTAAACAAAGCAGCTAAAATGGTTCTTTATTTTCTTGTTAGACCTCATTCGTGGCGACATTGCGTAGTTTTAAATATCTTTTTCATTAATCATGTTAAGTTGTTTCTTCTTGGAACCATATTCGGAAGATGTTTTAAGCAGGGCAATCTTAATTTTGTAGAACGCTTTCCGAGTCCAAGTAATTATACAAACAATCTATATATATAAATTTCAAAGTCCTGAGTGACTGACTGACTGACTGATATATCAACGCACAGCCTAAACCACTGGTTCTATAGACATGAAATTTGGAGGGTGTGTTCTTTGTGAGGACTAGGTATCCACTAAGAAAGAGTTTTATTGAAATTCCAATCCTAAGAGGGTAAAATGGGGGGTTGAAATGGTGAATTTTTCGACATCCAGGCGGCCAAAGCCGCGGGCAGAAGCTAGTTTCTAATATGAGCACAAAGCAACCCTATTTTTATTTCAAGATGAATTCATAACATCCAACTACAATCCAAAACTTTTTGATCCAAACGTCACACTCAAACAATAAAAAACAAAACAAAAGAACGCCCAATAAAACTAAAAAAAAAAACAAAATCATTTTATGACATAAGTAGTTCACTTGCACCGCTCACCCCTTGGAGGGTCAGTGTAACAGCGGGGGTCCGACGACAACCCCAAATAGAAAGGGCTCTCACAGAAAACTTGGGTCCCTTTTATATGACCATCATAGAATTCCGCTCGGATGCGTCTCAACACCATACATTGCTTCGCTCACACTCACAGCTCCATATTTTGGTTCAGTTACTTTATTTTCTCTTGTTTCTGAAAATACAGCCCATTACACGGATGAAAGTCCTTATTGAAGTTGTATGAGGTTTGTAAAAGCAAGATTTGTGTGTTTGCTGAGGAGTAATGCTCTTATTTTGTTACTATATTAGCCGTACTAAGATACGCTTTTGTGTGTCTCCGTGTTTACGAGGAAGCGACGCTCTAAAGGTCTCTTAGAAATGGCTTCCCACAATGTGGCATTACTCATGGCTTAGTATACGAAGAAAGTAGATAGCAAAACATTTTGTTACAGTTCTGAGTTGAGGAACGTTCTAAATTGTTAAGCTGCATGTTTGGCAGATCTAACAAAAGTTCTATACGTGGAATAAAATTGACGTCTAATCTATTTAGTTCGTGTATGGAAATACGTACTGTAAAAAAACAAAATTCATTCATACTTATACAAAGTGTAAAAGACTGGCTGATATTATTGATTAATTCATTAAAATAAATACTGCCCGAATGTGTTTCTCAAAGATTCAGTGGAGAATCTTGATTTGAACTTGAGATCGAGATTTTTCGGTTGACTTATGTACAGACGTCAGCACATCGACCTACCCGAAAATGTAAAATTTTGCCAATCAATCTTGAACATAATACTTTAGCGATAATGTTCAAAACCTATTAAAGAAATTTGACAGATTGTAGTAGCTTTATGTCCCGTACACTGATCATATTATAGTCTGAGTGACCATATGAAACATGAATAACAATCAATCAGCTTACTAATAATTTTCCTACTACTGGAAAATAGACCTCTCGGTGAGGAGTGGGCCGTAATCCACCACACTGGCCCAGTTCAGGTCGGCAGATGTCATAGGATTTTGGTTTTAGACACGGTTTCCTCGCGATGTTTTCACTCACCGATTTGAGAGCAGTTGTGATGAAATAATTTACATAAAGCGGAGCGCCTTTATTAGGACTCGCAAGTTGCGAACGTTACTACTGGGTCATTGCAGTCCTCTAGCAAAGTAACAATTATAATAATATATGTTAATACCAAACTTACGACCTACTGGGTTCCACTGAATGGCACTCATCTACTACTAGAATGACCTTTTAATGCGTTTAAAGCTCAAGTAAAATCCAACCTTTGTCAAAAGGCGTACTATTCCATCAACGATTATTTAAATGATAAGAATAGTTGGTCGCTGTGATTAACTCAAGACAATGTTTATGTTCTTTCTCCAGTATTAGCGTACCTAGTGATAGGTTCAATATAATTGTTTCCATATTTTTTTCCTGTTTATGCTAATTTTATTTTATTAGTATTGCATAATGTGGTTAGCTAGCGACCTCGACAAGTAATCATTCAATTCTTGCTTGAGCAACCGGCAGCAAGTTCGTCATGCTCCCTTAGATGTCAATGCATGCGGTAGCGTCGGGGGTCGGGTTACCCCCTTCCCTCAAATATGGCGAGGGGGGCAATGGCTGATCTTTGCGTTATGCTCGTGAACGGGTGCTGCTTGTGGTGACTGGTCGTCTTGCTGACTTCGATGATATTATTATTAATATTACTTACCTGTTTATTTCATTATCATCGTGCTCATCACACAAACACTTGTCCTGGGTGGGAATCAAACCCACGACCTCAGTCTTTGCAGTCGGGGTAGACTAACAGGCCAGTCAGTCACAGTATGTATTAAAGTTTCCAACAATACCACATGTTAGATATCTCAGATATAACGCCTCTGCGGCGACCGTGAGAACGAACGGGTGTAACTGACAGGATAAATGCAATTGTTCCTTAACACCTGTGCACTTAAATACATTTATATCATACGTATGATACAGAAAAAGAAAGTATAAGTAGATACATATACTTTTAGAAAGTTTACTCTTTACAGGTTAAACTTTTTTTAATCGTTATAAGATAATGTGATAATACTTTGCAGTGTATTTTCACACACAATCCACCAAATTAAACTGAGCGTCCTGCGCTCGGGACACAGTCAAGAGTTTGAATATTGAATAGAGAAAAAAAAGATATTAAAACATTATATTACGTAAGTAAACGACCTAGAAAATAACTCGGGTATAGTGTTGTATCTACATTCAAGTCACTCAATACGATTGCTTACATATAGCAATCTAAATACGACTTTATTTCTTCGAGTGGAAATGTGATCTACGATTTTCCTCACTTCTGATTGCTTTAACAACTTTTAATGTAATATACTTTCCATAAATGTTAAGTACGTTACACAGGGGAGGTATATCAGAATATTCAAAGAACTTACAAGTTCTTAACAAGGTTACATATAACTTTGACATACAAGTCAAGTAAAATCAAGTTTCCGAGTACCTGTCAACTAAACAAAATAAATTATATGTCGATCTAATAGACTTACTAGAGAGGAGGCACCAGCGGTTTCTAAGCATTTTACCACCATACTGCGATCGCCAATCCGCCTGCCACGCGTGGCGATAATGGCAACCCCACCACCCTCAAAATTAGGGGAGGCCTATGTCCATCAGTGGACATCAGTCGGCTGAAATGATGATGATGATGATATGTAAATCAACAAACAGATCGTTTAATCGCATTCATGCTATGCAAATTAATTGAACAGGGACAACTGACATTTTTCATTCATAATATTATCCTAAAAGAAGCATTTGTTTACGTGCGAAATAATTCATTCCGTCGGTATATTTTCCATTGCATTTTTTCTTCAGTAGCATTCTATCACGTTGGTCGTGTGTCGGGCAGTGATGTATGGAGCTGGTGGTTCACACCGTGGTCCGACTCGGTGTGGGCGGCGCGGGGAGAGCGGCGCGCGTGGAGGGGGACGCGCTGACGTCACGCGCGCCTGCGCAACACGCGGCTCCTTGATGCACAGAGTAGTGAACCAACACAGATGCTCGCAGAGTTGTTAAATTATTCGGCGGTCGGAGAACGTGAAATATTTTATCGCGTTCGCGGTTATTATTATGACCTAAAAATAGAACAAAACAGTGGGATTGTGTTTTTTAAATATTGTTATGTTTTTGGGAATGGATACAGCAGAAACTTGTATCCATTTTTAATGACAAATGAATCTTTTGATTACACTTTTTTGTGGATGGAACATAGAACTAATATTGTGATATCCAAAATAGAATAATGTATTACTATCAGCACGTCGTCTTCCATAATTACGACTTTATACTTAACACAAATTGTTTTGTGTAATGCACTGGCCATGCAATACACCAAAAAGAATTAATATTTCGTCTATCCAAAGCGAAACTGAGTTCAAGACCGGCATCAAACTACCACACTAACCTACCATACTGCCGTACGGCAAAGGAAAATTTATCTCTACACCGTAAGTACCCTGTGTACGGCAATCCGTGTCCGCGACACAGGCGGGCGGCCAGTCGACTCGATCGCGCGCGCTGCTACGACGCGTGCTACGCGCTACGACTCGTAGCACTCGCAACTACGCCGCTACGCCAACCCGAAAATTATTTGCCAGTGATTCGTGAGGATATTTAATTAAAAAGGAATTATTTAGTGCAAGCCAGTGGTGTGCTACGTCTGTTATTGAAATAGCAGTGCTGAATTATTCCGCGGTCTACTATAAGGTGGGTGAATATTGAATAAGGAGATATGAATAGGTATTGAGAGCTCGGATGCGAGTGGTTTGCTCCAAGTAATGTCAAGGACACGGATATTGATCAAGTACCAGATGCTAAGAACACTTTGTTTACTCTCAGTGTTTGTTTTACCAACGTATTTACCAACGAACACGTTCGTCACACATTTGTCGTTTCAGCGTTTTCTTATTCCGTTTCCCAAGTGAGATGTGTTTGTATTGAAGAATAAAAAGAGTTCGCAGCTTAAACATGAAGCAGTCTATGAAAAGGCCGTTAGAAGTAATACGCAACAAAGAGATGGGATCCGGAGTGGGGTCGAGAATAATTTATAAGGATAGGTGCCACCTTGCGTTTCAAGTTTCATGAATTAGAAATGTTAGGAATGCTTATAAAAATATTACACGTTTTATTTCTTTAATAAAAAGAAGTTGTTGAATAGACGGTAAGTAATCTATAGTACATTAGTTCTGACCTTTAAGTAATTGATTATAGAGGGTCTTTGGCCTTTGTCAGGGACATGACGATGACGGATATGTTTGGTATTAATTCAGTTAATTGAACTCGGTTCCGGATATAATAAGTTTCAATAAACCTTTATCAGATTGACGTACCTATGTTACTAAAGGCACAATTCTTCTCATTTTTGTTGTTGAACAAAGTTTTTGAGGCCCGTAAGGTCGTATTTTACAACCAATAAGTTAATATCGGTGTCTTTGTTACACTTCCTTTATGTTAATTGTTTAATTTTAGACTCTATTGGTCGACGTGATAAATCGAATGTTCTTTATTGTGCTCATAAACGTACAAAGCGGTTGGAAATTGAAATAAATTAAGATACAATAAGCTTTCGTATCACTGTAATAGATAACAATATCGTTCTCATACACATTGTGTGTTTGTAGTTCATTCTGTTTATAGGTTTTTATATAAGTACGTACATAACCTCACACCTTTTTCTAAGCAGAAACTACGGAACGCCACCTGCTGTGATCCTTATTTACTCCTTTTGCTTCATTTAGGTACATACATATGGTCATATACATACGCCGGTTGCGAGTACAACGCGTGCTGGATTTTATATATCTATCTTGTTATAAAATCATCATCAGCCTAGACTTGTTCGTACCATTATGTGGTCGGTTACCAGTCTTACCGGATGCAGCTGAATTCCAATATTTTACATAGAGTGACTGCCTGTCTACAAAATACAACCAATTTTTCACTAGTACATTATATACTCATTGATTAATAAAAATAACAAAATATAATATACTAGATTCTGCCCGCGGCTTCGCCCGTTCAAAAAAATTCACCATTTCAACCCCCCGTTTCACCCTCTTAGGAATGGAATTTCAAAAAACCCTTTCTTAGAGGATACCTACTCTTCACAAAGATTACATCCTCCGAATTTCATGTCTCTAGGACCAGCGGTTTAGGCTGTGCGTTGATATATCAGTTAGTCACTCAGGACTTTGAATTTTAAATATATAGATTAACTTAACCATTGATTAATTTATAAAAAAAGTTCCAACAACATAATGATCAGTCCATAATTTCTAAATTGTTCTCAGAATTTCGTTTCAACCATCAAGTTTTTCCGATTCGCCAGAGCTCGTGATTTTCGTAATAAAGATAATAGATAAATCTCGAAGAAATTCATCATTTTCTCGTCTCATTAAATTGGAATCTTTGTTGTGCTCCGGGGCTCTGGTACGATCAATCAATGGCTAATGACGGGCTGGTCTCGACGGTAATTGGTGTATTAGAAAATGAGTAGTGCAAAAGTTACAAAAACTGTTCTTCTTAGAGTGTCAATGGCAATCTATATGGACTCGGCTCCAGAATTTGCTTACATGTTAGGCCCCATCACAAACATCCATCAGTTCCTACAACGCTGGGCTGATAGGACCCGCAGGCCATGACATTGAGTGTGCCATCGTTTGTGGAAGAGCACCAAACATACACTTCAAAAAAAGAGTCCTGAATTGAATCTCCACCTATACAGCTTTTCTTCGGCAAACTTGGGTCTGGAGTCTGTTTAAAGACTCTTAGATTACCCCAGAGATCAGTCGCAGAATGATGCTTGAAATATGCTTTGATTATAAATAAATTATAAATAAAAGGTATTTACAAGGCAGATGTGAGTGGAAGCACCGAGAGGGGACGCCCTAGGAGGACATATAGGGACCTTATTGGTGATATTCTTCAGAAAGGTGAGGTGCGTAGTACTCGCAACCGGCGTGTGTGTATGACCAATTGTATGAACCTAAACGAGGCAAAAGAAGTGTGTAGAGATCGTAGCAGGTGGCGTTCCGTGGTTTCTGCCTACCCCCATGGGAAAAAGGCGTGATTGTATGTATGTATAAATAAATCTTATTTGCATTTATAATCACAGCTCTGCACCCTAATTGCGGAACACACTATTAATCAGAATTTGAATCATTTTGAAGCTTATTTGTCATCCATCTATATACAGGGTGTGGCGTAAGTAGTGGTCCACCGTTCAGGATTCGATGAACCAGATAATTAACTATAACAATTAAAATTTTTAAACATTTTTACCCAAGGGTTCCGAAAATATTTCATTTTTGTCTTTTATATACGAAATTTCTACCTTTTATTACATATTTGTTTGTAGTTTCAACAAAAACCATTATTTTTTCATTTTGATTTCTGTTAATTACTGCTGAATACTAGAGCTATCATGATAAATTATAATTTTTTATGTAAATTTAGCTCTTTTGAAGAAAAAGTTGGTTCTTCTCTAATTTTAACCCCAATTTTTAACACACTATCAAGTCCAAGAGCACTTTTTGTAAAAAAAAATTTGGGTAAAAATGGTTAAAATTTTTAATTGTTATAGTTAATTATCTGGTTCATCGAATCCTGAATGGTGGACCATTACTTACGCCACACCCTATATATAAAATTCAAAGTCCTGAGTGACTGACTGACTGACTGATATATCAACGCACAGCCTAAACCGCTGGTCATAGAGACGTGAAATTTGGAGAGTGTGTTCTTTGTAAAGAGTAGGTATACATTAAGAAAGGGTTTTTTGAAATTCCATCCCTAAGAGGGTGAAATGGGGGATGGAATTTCTGTAAAAAAAAAATACTCTCTGCGTCGATTAACACGCGGACGAAGTCGCGGGCAGAAGCTAGTTCTTTCATATGTTCGAAAATATTATTTGCTTAGCAACGTAAATAACGCCATAAATGTTGCGGAACTGTCAAAATGAAACCGATACCTACTGATAGTGTAGTATACAATTACCCCTCTGACCATGGCATTTGGATCACGGTATTTGTCTTCCTTCAATCGAATACGAACCAAGATACATTTCGTGAACACAATGTTATCTAATTCGATACAACGGCAACGCTTCAGTTAGCATACCTCCTGTAGATAAAGGTTCAATCTCACGACCTCTTGTTCTACAGTTAAACTCAATAGGTATAATAGTGTATATAGTGCTGTACGGTAAAGGAAATGTAGCAGCGAGGTTGCCCCGGCCGTGCATCAGCGGTCGATCTGCATGATGTCACATTTGCATACCGCTTCAAGACACCCTTATATACTCTACGTCTCCACTTGGTTAGGCAGTATGCTGGTGAAGGAAATAGCAGATAGAACTATATAATATAGTAACAAGTTTTATTATCAGTGTGAAGATTAGAATAGAATGGTATTTATTGTTGCTACTGGAAGTTTACAAATAAAGTTAGTCAATATAAAAAGTGTCGCTTTAACATTTCGCTAGGGTTATGTTAAGAAAAAGAAAATCTAACATGTAATTGGCTAAGATATTGACATCTTGTTGAAAAGTAATGTCAGGTGACAAATCAAAAAAGGAAAAAAAAATAACGATAGTAATAGAGTTGCCACTATTAATCTGTTACTAAAAATAATGTGTAAACATCAACAAACTTATTTCGGGTACTATTATTTAATACGGAATACCAACCCCTACGACATTATTCAAAACAAACTATGAGTAGCAACATTAAAATACTTTACCAGATCATAAATAACTGGACACCAACATTAAGAATATTCCGAATTCTGATGGAAATGCCGCAAAGTTCCACCCATGCGGGTGTTGAGCAATATTTCATTCAGTGAATTATTGTTACGACTATACACCTCGCCTCCAGTTTATTCCTGAATTTTATAATACCACGAACCTTAAGAAAAATTGTGGGTATCAATTTCTGAATTGAGCTACGTTTAAGTAAGATTTTTCTCTACAAAGTGAATTGGTAAATCTGTGAGCTTTTGCTTTTCTTACGTGGGTTTTTCGGAGATAAATAACATGCTTTGTTCTCGTTGCTTATTCAAAGTTTGATCTTTTTTATATAGCTTTCCTGACAGGTATAGATTAGCTTATATTTTACGAACGGCATAGACGCTTGCCTTGTTATTTGCCACGATTAAATCAATGTTTTAAAAAGTGTGTTTTGTTTTTTTTTGCGTTATGTTTAAATAGTATAAAACAATATCGCTTCGCGCGTCTTTACGCTTAGATCGTTTAAACTAAGGAACGGATTTTAATGTGGCTATTATCATTACACAAAGTGATTCAAGAGGAAAGTTTATATGTATAATACGCGGGCAAAGTCATTGGAAAAAGCTAGTAATTATATAAAACCGTAGCTAACTAGACGAAAGGCGGGTCGGCATTTTTAAGAACCTTTAAAAATCTGGATTACCGCCGACTTGACCTAATGCTTACATTTCAGGCTAAATTATGTAGGCTACACGAGCTCTAACAAATTCTTGTACGATAAAGTATTCAGTTACGAACTACATCATTATTTAATACATTTAACGGCATCGATATATATGTTTAACGGTTATGCAATCTCTTTGTAAAAGCACGTACATGCATTACCAGTATTTAATAACTTTTATTTCTTCCTCGGAATGGACCTGAATTGACGTACTCCAAAGGCAACAAAAGAAAAGCCTGAGGTAAAAAGATAAAAACACAGTTTTTCCATTGAAGGAAGATGCAAGAATTTTATGCGGACCTTTTTCTTACCATGACGATTGCATATGTAACACGTAAACGGTTTTGTATAATGAGGGACTTTAAGGAATAATGTTATGTGAATTGGGAATTAAATTTAACATTAAAATATGTAAATGAAACCTTCGCTTTGTACGCTTAATTTTAATACCTTCAAAGCCGCAGCTTACCTCATTTTAATTTGAAAACAAAACCAAAATCAAGATTTTTGAATTTGGAGTTTTGAAAATGATCCACTCCAAAGTCTAAATTCAAAAATGTTCCTTTCGTTTACAGCTAGCATTACTCATTCAATTATGACGTCTACTGTCACAACTACATAGTAGGAGTCATATGACGTATACAGATGTCGACACGTGAATGCAACTCGTTAGGCTGAGTGCACATTACGGAGCTGTCCTAGTACTAGCACGCCCTAGTGGCCCCGAGAGCAAGGCTTCATTGTCTATGTATTCGAGCAACAGGCTTGTTGTTTCTTTAACGATTTTATAACTTTATTATGTATCTACTCGTACTATATGTCAAGTAGGTAAGTCTTTTTGTCGGGGCACAACGTGGCTTGGTTCAAAAAACTATTGTGTAGACTGATTTATTAGTCTGCAAAGTTTAGAACAGTCCATAGATAGACCCGTGGTTAGGTGTTTAAATGATACCTTTTTACGTGAGTAAAGTAGATACAGCTGACGATAATAGTTACATTATCTATAATATTATTTATTTACCACGTTTTCGGAATTAAACCGTGCATCCGTGCATTAAGTTCTAATAAAAATAAATAATAATTACAATACGAAGGGACTTTTGAACTTTAGAATAACTGAGAAGAAACCAAGTTATTTTTGCTGTCACCAACACCGTTATTTATGTTTATAGATTCATTTTCATAGTAGTTTTATGAAGAATAAGTAGTTAAGTTACAGATTTATAAGTCAACAGGAGCTGAATGTAAAACAATCCTATTAAAAGTAGGCAGTAGACAAATTGTCTTTTCTCAAAGTTTTCGCAATGCTGCAAATTCATAGGAATTTGTTTCGTAAGGGCAGTAACTCCATGTAAAATAGTAATATACAGTCGAACTAAGTAATCCTG
Organism: Aporophyla nigra; assembly: GCA_947507805.1. Taxonomy (NCBI): domain Eukaryota; kingdom Metazoa; phylum Arthropoda; class Insecta; order Lepidoptera; family Noctuidae; genus Aporophyla; species Aporophyla nigra. Next base: position 10,243,623 of record OX382305.1, read on the forward strand.
CTTAAATAGTTGGTACAAAAACACCAGCGCTGGATGACAGTAATATGCTTTTAAAATGTTTAAAGCACATTTTACAGCTGTTGCCGAGAGAACAAGTCGTTAGGCAGAGTGCACATTACAGTGTCGCCCGAATGCAGTATCCGCCCTACTAGCCCCGAGACTCGGGTTACATTGTTTCGTTTGTTCGTATATATCTTTGATACAAGTTTTGTACAATCTGAATAAATAATTAGACCGAAAACTCATTTAAAGAAAAGCTTTTTATCAAAATAGATCGAAAGACGTCGACGTAAGGTTTAATACACACCCGGATGAACGATTTCATGTAAACTGCCAATTTCACCAATGACACTAAACGCGGTCAGCACATCTAAACTGGGTTCAAGAGCTGTCAGTGTCAATATTCTACAGCAATGATGTCACTGACAGCTTTTGAACGTGGTTTAAGCGTGTTAAACGCGTTCAGTTTTATTGGTGAAATCCGCACTACCACTTGAATTAGATCACCATAATAAAATGGTAATCAAATTATTTGTGTCGTCTGTCTCATGCTTAATTATACTTATCTCTTTCTATAGTCTAGACAACGTTAATTAAGAAACGAAAAATTATCTTTCAAAAATAATTATACAATCAAAATTTTAACAACTTGTAAATCAGTTCTAATGAAGGTAAACCGTAATTTTAGGTTTCAAAATAAAACGTATTTAGTTACAAGTTCTACTAGTGATCAAATTGCCTAATGACCTGGTATTCAAAATGTAATTTTCTACGTAGGTTTCCTTCGTGTATGTTATATGGGTTATGGGCGGGATATGATGACCAATCGCTTCTTAATGTTATCCCTTGAGATTTCGGTTCTCATAAATATCTTTTCGCTACTTTCTTCAACATGAAATAGTGGCTATAAAGTCTCATTTAGACGTTTATAGCATTAAATGGATGGCGTATTAATCTATAGAGTTCTAGAATCTATACAGTGAGTTTGTATTTTCGGAATTCCTGATACGATTTTGAAAATACTTTTACTAATAGGAAGTTACAGTATGGTTGAGTGTCATCCTACTTAATATTATAAACGCGAAAGTTTGTTTGTATGGATGTCTGGATGTGTGGATGTTTGTTCCTCTTTCACGCAAGAACTACTGACCTGATTTAGATGAAATTTGGCACACAGATAGTTTATAACCTGGAATAACACATAGGGTACTTTTTATCCCGGTAGTATGTTCCCGCGGGATAATTTCCGACCTCCACGCGGGCGAAGCCGCTGGCAAAAGCTAGTATGATATATTTTATGTTAATTAAACTGTTGCTTTAAGTGTGATACTGATTATGATCTTAGTAAGCTCTTTTAAGATACTTGCGAGGAGAAAATTGAAACAAACCCTTATGAAATGTAGACAATGGTTGTAAATTAGTGAATACATAATACTTTATACCAATTATAAAACAAAACTAAATTATTACTTTTTAAATTATTTTGTATTGCATTGCATTTGTCCTACATTAACTTCTTACGATGGATTCAGTATATGATTCTGAACCCCTGTGTTGAAATTTTTCGTCGTTTATTGTTTTTGTAACTTGTTGTCCATATATTTTCAACGTGTAAGAATTTTCTATGAAAAAGATGACTTTTTTTTCATAACCAATAAAAAATTCCTAAATTAAGTTTAGAATGATATGTAGAATTCATGGTGAAAGTGTGCGCGTCTCTGCTGCCACTCCATATATTTTCTAGAAATGTTACTTTCTAAAAAAAAAAACATCGTACTTAATATAGAAAATGTCATTTGACATTTCCACGAATTACTGAGTAGGTATTCGATTTTATTTTGATTCTACATCAACAATTTTCAACATCTTCTAGATTATTATCCTTTATAACAAGAATTCATTTATTCTAAAACCGTACTTGTTACTTCTTTATTACATGGCACCTATATTTTTTCTGCGTATTTATCAAGATATAATCAACTTCATTTTCGTGTTGTTATTGTGTGTATCAAACATATTAAGAGGAAGAATCCATTAGCGTCAGAATGGGGTCGCCCGTAAAAATGTTGATAACGGTAATAAATGTTGTGATTGGTGTCCTTTCAATATACGTTTGACAGTAACATTGACAGCCTATTTTGGGATCACTTACCGTGTTATGTAAGCATATTTTCATCATACCAGCCCACTAGGGCGTCTTATGATGTTTACTGCCGTAATCATATGGAACAATCAAAGGATACCGGCGAGAGAATTGTTGATGAAATTATTAAGCGTCTACTTATGTCACCCTACTAGATACCGACGAAATAATTTACTAAGTTTTATCAAATCAAACATAAGTTCTATAAAAGTCTGAAAAAAAAATCGTCATAATAGAGAGCTTATTTGACTAGATTGTTGATGCTAATAAATAATCATGGCTTCGTTTTTTTTTTCTAACTGCTTGACTTCATGACTTTTGGCTAAGCGATACTTTTAATGTTGCCATGTAATATAAATCTTAGTCAAGTTACATACGCTGTGGCTTTACGTATTACATTAATATACTTAGGAAATATATTTCTGAATCAGAATACATAAATGTTAAAATAAGAATGACTGCTTGTGAAAGATTATAGCAGTCATAATTTTTTAATACGTACAAATGACATCGTAGTGCAAAAAGAGTATGGCAACATCGCAAAAAAAAAACATGACATTTCAATTGTCAATCGGCCGGCACTGATAACTTGTCTTTGTCTTCGAGTGCGTCTTGTTATTTTGTTTTCCATCGATTTTCCGTGATTTTCTACTTCATCGACTGCTTCTGCTTATGGACTCTGAGATTTACGGTTCCCTGTGTGACTAGTGCTTGCCTAAGGATTCTGATTGTTTGCCTATACGACATTTTTCTGTGACTCTGGATTCCGATTCTGCCTGATACCTTGGATTTTGTTGTGCGTGCATCGATTTGTTTATCACGATGAGTAACCGTGTAAGGCCTACACGCATCCAGTGTGTCAACTGCAACTGTGTTTAGAGAAGATGAGAAATAAATATTTTTATAAAAAACTGTTTTTTTTTCTATACCTACCAATGACCTACCCTTACCACGTAATGAATCATACGATAATATATCTATAACTAACTGCCGTAAAGATAGTTGACTAAGATTATTAAATAAACATTCTTCTGAACATATAATTAATTAGGTAAGTACCTGCCTACTTACTTACGTGGACCATGTGGCAGACCTACGCACTTCGGTTGGACTTAATATTCTGAATACGTAGTCCGTAGTTTATTTTGTATTTAAAATGCATTTCATCAATGATATTTTGAGCGATAAGTAGGTATTTCTATATATCTTTTTCGATAAGTCTGTTGTTGACGAGACATAACCTCTAAAACTTCAACCTGAAATATCTTTAATTCCTGACTTCCTATAAAAGTATAACTGAAGACAAAACTGTTCAGCAATTCAATCTCTATATTTTCACATATTTTTCATAGGCAGACGCAAAAAAAAAATGTCAACAAAAGTTTGTTTGGGAGTTCGCCACTGTTCTTTAACGAAATATGCACTAGAGTACATTTTAGTAAACTAGCTACAAATTCAAATCATCATCATCATTTCAGCCGAAAGACGTCCAATGCTGGACATAAACCTCCCCCAATTTGGGGGGATTTGCTATAATCGCCATGCTTGGCACGCGGGCTTGCAATCGCAGTATGGTGGTAAAATGCATAGAGAACTTTGCTGCACATTCTCTAGTAAGTCCCTTAGTCGCCTTCTATGACACCCACGGGAAGAAATGGGGTGGTGCTATTCTTTATGTCCGGCACCACACGCAATGCGAGTACTGCATGACAATTTCCACTGAATTTGTGTGGTTGTGTCTTCAAAAGACTATTTCAGACAGCAACCTACATAGTCTTTACATGATCTGACGAAGATTATGTTTGGACTTTAAGAGACTGTGACCTCTGAGTTTGTTTCGGTTTTTATTCACGCAGTAGTCAGATAGGAAAAAAACGTGTAAAAGCGATCGTGCAACCTGCTTAATAAATACATAATTTATAATTAAAGTTAGTTATTTTGTTCATGCACCGTACTATAATTTGTCTCTGCATCGTCCAAAGATCACCGAGTAGAAAACGTAGAGTTAATAGAAAATATAATATGTATTTGTGGTTAAAGCATTGCATAAATAAAAATACTGACCCATAGTAGTTACCGTTAATGGCTCATTTACACTAACCCATGGCAGTCTAGTTAATGGGTCATTTACATTAATAAACCTTTCTGAGTGCGGCGGTGAATCTGTAGTTGAGAAATAAAGTGAGTGTTGTTGTACGTTTAGAAAAAGCAATGTTTTTTACCCGACTACGGCGAAACAAAAAGCAGGGTTATGATTTTGAACGATAAGTATGTATGCGAGTATGTATGTCCCTCATATCTTTCTGAACTTCTTATAATAATTTAACAAATTTATCGTTTGAAGCATCGTGTTTGTCCGTTGGTTTTTTTTTTTGAAGTACGTCTCCTATTTAGCCTTTAAGGCTGTCACTACTTAACCTGACTTTCCCGCGGATTCCTTAAAAGTTAATTTAAGGCCTCCAGTCGGGGCTTAAAATACTTAAACTGTCCGCTGGTCTTACACTCACTAACTTATAAGTAATGTGACGCCATACTAAATTGTATATGGCGCCCTCTAGAGGACAAAGTAATGAACTAAAAAAAGGCTGTTGTTATATGTTCCTATACCCGAACAAAACAATATATTCTAACAATAGCAAACGATCAAAAGCTACCGAGCAAAGTGGCATATGACCACGGGATTCAGATGAGAATATGTGGTGTTCCGCGCATAAAGATACCAGTAGGGAGGTATTGAGTTATAGCCGGATGTATAATCTAGAAAAGTCCCTTTGTTATGCTTATTTAAAAAAAAAGTTTTTTTCCTAATACTTTTTTTGTAAAAGATATACAAGGTTGAAATTCTGAAAAAACTAGTTTCGAGAAAATGGAGTTAGAAAGTTAAGATTACAAAAAAAGAATGTTCTACTCGTTTGTTACATAGATTTTTCCACATAGATCCCAACACATTATATACAATAATAATAAAACTTTTTATTTCAATCAACAAAGGATCATAAACACAACAATTACAAAATTAAAAAGAAATGAAAATAATAATAGTGATGCATCAATGTATCACTAACATAACCGATACTGTACTGCCAACATACAAATAGTATTAAAATTCAAAAACTCAACATAATAATTATGAAGGTATTGACATTTCATAAGACCTACCGACATCTGGTACCTTTTTACTAAACATAATATTATTTTAAAAAAAATGTGCTTAGAAATGTTGTCTGTAGATGTTAATTGCATCAAATTTTTTGTAGAATAATAATCTGAAAAAATCACAAAATATATTTTACATATTTTCATATTTTCACCCGATTTTACAAAAACACAAATTACAGAAACTATTTGCCGACATCTGGTACCTTTACGCGCGGAACGCCACATATTCTCTTGTTTCATAATTTTTGAGCGTGATTTTTCAGCAGTTGGGTTTTAGTTTTTGAACTTACTTTACCACGAATACATAATGCATTATATTATTATTAATTTAACTAGAAAAAATGCAGACCTCAATCGTACCTTCATGATAAAACATGTGTACACAATTCGTTTCCACGAACTTAATTGAAAATCGCTCTGTTTTTCCACGAATATGAATAAATGCAATGGTTTTTCCAATATTCAGACCAAATATTTGACCAAAACGAATGAAAAATGTTTTTATTTTGTACTTAATTAAAACGTTTTGTGTTTGTTTGCTTTCCATTGTGTTCGATAGTTGAACGTGAAAGGTTTAGGAAACAATGTTCGACAATTGTATTATTTGATATTTGTATTTATTTATTGGAGTGCGTTTTGAATACCAGATTTATTGTGAATATTCAAAATAGTATATTTGTGATGTTTTTCATGCGTATACATTTGATCATCTTCTGCCTAGTGTTTTTTTTGTTGGTGTCAGCTTCTAACCGCATTCAGCTGAATTGGTACCAGTATTTCACACGGCGCAACTGTCTATCTGACTTTCATAACACAATTCTTTTTGGTAAGATTGGTTGTCAGACTTTTGGGCTTTTGACTATCCGTAACGACTGTCAAAGATCTACGATTGAGAGTCCGGATTAACAGCTTAACGTGCTCTCCGAGGCACGGAGTATCTGGGACCAACAGCTTAACGTGCTTTCCGAGGCACGGATTATCTGGGACCAACAGCTTAACGTGCTTTCTGAGTCACGGAGTGGTCTCGATACGTAATAGAAAGTCACCCATCCAGGAACCGACACGAGGCAAGCATAGATTATCCTTGGAACGACCCGTGTATGACTCTGAAATGACATTACGAAAAACAAAACAACGTCTTTTAAAAACAGAGTATTTTTATATTTCTCTGTCTGATCTTGTCCTAAAACAACAAATAGATTGGTTGGCGAATTGTCCTAATAAAATAGACACTCAAAAAGAAAAAGAAATAATAGGTACAATAAGTAGGGAATTTAGGCACTCAGATATAATTTTTCAATACCTGTGAAGAAACTAAGTTATTTTTGTTGTCGCCAACACTATTATTTATGTTTATAGGTTCATTTTCATAGTACTTTCATGAAGAATAAGTAGTGAAGTTACAGATTTATGAGTCAACTTGAGCTGTAGTAGTAAGTAACAGTATCTTATTAAGAGTAGGAAGTAGACATATTGTCTTTGCTCAAAGTTTTCGCAATGGAATGTGTTATTGAGTAAAAGATTTTTTGATTAAACAAAATTATGTCATAATTATTTATGATGTTATTTTACGATGTATCATTAAGACTCGAGTACTTATCTGTAGGCTCCGAGCCTCTTGAGCACACTGAGCCTTGCATAATTGAGTCGAGTCTTTAAAATTACGACTCGAGGATTTGAGTCCTTTGCAACACTAGGCACAGGCGTCCTCTCTGTGAGAGGGAGTGGGACAACAAAATCAAAACAAAACACAAAATCACAAAATCAAAACACAAATTACAAAATCTACCACGCGGGCTCAGTGCAGGTAGGTCGATGTCACATGTCTTTATATTGCTAGTTCTAGGGCATGCCGGTTTCCTCACAATATTGTCTTTCACCTTCTTTATAAGGCAGTGGTGGTGAAATAATTTACAAAAAGTTGATTAAAGTGCCTGCCTAAGTTCGAACCAACGCCCTAAAACTCGTAAGTCGTGACGATTTCCACCGAGTCACCACTGCTCCCTTTCCCTCGAATACCAATCACAAAACATAATAAAGACCCACATTTTGCCAGTTATCCTTAAGGCGCGGACTGACTACGATTTTAAATGCTACAACTACATGCTACAGCTCCAACAAGTAAGGTTGAAAATTGAATAAATATTTGGATTGACGATGTGACTAAGCTGCGAATTGGAATTTATTTTACGGGTTTTATTTAGATTATTCGGACTACACACATTAAATTAAATAATTGTCTGGTTAAAGTTTTAAAGTAATGTTTATTCTATTGAACTCTTTAAAAAAAAATGTTGTTATCGCTGAAAATACAGAGATGTTCGACGTCAAAGTTTTTTTGTGAAACAATTTTTATTGGGAATATCAAACAATTTTTCACTATTCTATTCGGTTAGAATTTTTCTTTAAACCCTTCTCTGTCCACTGTATTTTTTGTGTCGTATATTTTCATTGCGTTACGTCATACTCGATTGTCAAAGACACCAGTGTTTTGTGAATATTGAGGTAACACCGCGCCTTAACTCCCATGTAATAGGGGGCGAGTCTATTACTGTCAACTGGGCACAAATCTAGACTTCGGACTCAGATTCAGAAATACTATTCAAATGAGGTATGCTGACTCTGCCTAACAGACACACGTTCTCTTCTATCCCGTTTCTCCCCAATCAATATCTTAAACCTACGTCATGTTACACAAACGTCCTCATCTCCATAAAGACTGACCTTATTAACCTAGACATGACCTCTAACCCGCTCTCAGTTTCAACTAAATCACAACACTAATATTATTACAAAGACCTTACATTTCCCTATTAACGTCTCACATTTGAGTTTAAACTTTAAGATTCGGTAATAAGGTTAGTATTTGAATGGTATGGATATGCAATAAGTTTGAGTAAAAAGCCGTAATGCATTACCATAGCCGATGGGTTGAAAGTAAGGCGCAGTGCAGGAGATAGGGTGCGTTGTCACGGGTGACACGCTCGGCAAATAGGGGGGTTGTTCCGCTAGCTCGGTATAAGCCTTTGTGCACATGGCAGGCGCGTTATGAGATACAATTTGGGAACTATTCAGCCCACGGCTTTATGTGTTGAATGGTTGGAGAATCAATAGATCACATCAAATGAAATTATTATAGGTATGTTCTGTGATATGATTTGTAAGTAAAATTTACTTAAAAGCTTGCTGCCTCGTTGGTCTAGTGGTTGCAAGCGCTATTGTTAACTGGCCTGTTAATCTAGTGGTTAGTGACCCTGACTGCTAAGACTGAGGTCGTGGGTTCGATTCCCACCCAGGACTAATGTTTGTGTGATGAGCATAATCATTTGTTCTGTGTCTGGGTGTAATTTATCTATAATATGTATGTATTTAGAAATATATAAGTATATATATCAGTTGTCTGGTTACCATAGTACAGGCTCTGCCTAGTTTGGGATCAGATAACAGTGTGTTGGTTGTCCAAAGATATTATTGTTGAGTAGGAAGTCCTGGGTTCGTTTCCAGGGCAAATTGTTATTGAGTGTTTCTATCTGGAATTTTTCAGTAGCATTTGTGCCCGGTTGATGGCAATAGGCTCGTCCTCTATTACATGGGACTTAAACATAACCGGCGAAATGTGGGTGTACTATAGGTACACCTCTGCCTAACCTTTCGGAGAAACAAAACGTGATGTTATGTACTTGAGCAATATTAAGTATCAAGCATTCTTTACATTTAAACTTTAATAAATAATTAAGATCGTGACATTAATTTTTCAACTCACAATAGTATTCTCGAGCGAATAAAAAACTTCATGACAAACCCTTTTCAGCCAGATATAAAAGTCCAATTTGGTCTCTATCGATCGAAGTCTTTGTTTTGTTTCTGTGGTATCTAGATTAATTTGTGTTGCAAGGTTATTCAGTTACACAAAGGTAGTTTGAAATCTAACGTTGGAATCCGACAAGAGTTCCTCCCACAAGTACCTTCGTACTTAACACTCAGTCAATAAAACTGAGTATTTTCATTCACCTAGGTAGTTTTATATTTTCCTTAGGTATTCTGAGCGGAGCAGACTTTTACGAGTCGAGGAGGTTCGAATCAAGAGACACTTTACTGCTCAGGGCACTCCAGGGAGTAGGTCTGAGAGTACCAGCGGGCGTCCGCCGTAGCTTTGAACATTCTCGATTTAGGGCATTAAGATATTGGCAATGTTTCGTGAAAACCGATTTGGGTTGTGATAAATTGGGTTTTGGTTGGAAAGTTGTTTAAACGGAAAATCTAAAAGAGTAACTGGAGTGTTTGTCTTCTCTTTCATTTTATATATAATTTGTTGGATTGCGTAGACGAGTTTCTGGCTTATGCCATCAGCTGGTTATTACTTAAGTATCTGTTATACTAGCACTTGGTCCGCGAGTAATTTTAGTGGCCGAACTGACGCGTCGCATCCCATCGCCTGCCCGCGTCATTAGTTCGTTTTCACTCAGTGGTTTTTCCTTTTTTTTGCTCAGCTCCAAAGGGTTGTAGCGTGATGTTAGCCATTATCTTTCTCAAGAATTGGGTTATAAATGCAAGAAGATTTTCCCAATTCCGACTGGTTCCACAAAGAACCGCTACATACAAAATTACAAACAGAAAAGTTACTTCTACACACGCTGTCTACATCTCTGTATCTTCTCTCCTATCGCAGGTGTGCTGGAAGAGATTTCTTTAGAAATAAGCATCACCTTTGTACTAATTTTTCTGTTCTTTTCTTCTTGTCTGTTTATATATGTGTGTGTACATAAATGGTTAAATAAATAAATAAATAAGTATTGATACATAGTACTTTGTAATTTGTTAAAGATAGACTAGACAGTGGATTTTCTTTACCTAGAGTACTGGTATGGTATCTGAGAACGCAGATAGACCCTTCATAAAAGCCAGATCAACTCTACAGATAAGCCTGATGGCACAACACATGTTCCCTTCAGGCTAAAGGTTTGAGCAATGCCCATCTAAATGGTGGTGAAAACCATCGAAGTTGATATAAGCCCTCCCCTTAGATAAGTGGGGGCATTTTTGGAATATACAGTGACGTAATGAAAATATTTCCAAGCGATGTTACTGTTATATAGCAAGCAATCAAATCGAAATATATTACGAGTCAGAAGACAAAGGAATTCGCTTAAAAAACTCTATTAACGCTCCCAGACATTACGAAAGAATTTAATATTTATAATAACGTGATACCATAATTATTATGATATCACTTTTCTATAAATGTTATTAACTTACTATATTCATATTATAAAGAGGTATTTGTGAGTTAGTATGTAGCGGACAATCTTCGAAAATACTAATCTGAATCCGAAAATTCTTTTGATTCAGTATTTTATGGTCGAGGGCAGGAGTTAGTATTATTTTTTAAGTTTGAATTTCAAGAGGTAGAAAGAGACAAAAAACAATTTGTGAATCAAATTTGTGAAGCGGTAAAAGGAAAGAAAAAAAGCTGGAAAATAAAATGCGAAAATAAACAACCACTTAAAGAATAGCAAGACTTATTATACAAGGAAGATTCTGAACAATATTTTGGTGAGTAAAAGTCGTCAACTCGAGATTTGAATGGAAATTGAAAAACTTTTATCCCTTGGTAGACATAACAAGCGTTTTAAGCAGATTTAAAGATTTATCTGTTTCGGAATATGCATCCGTTTATTTGATAAGAAATGTGAGACGAAAGGGGGATATCTGTTGCATATCGTGACAAATAACTTGAAATATTTTTATTCCGTTGTTGGTCGTATTTTTGTTTTATGATTTCTCAGTAATACTACTTATATACCTCAATGATAGCGTAAATAATTGGTTCATAACTTTTTCTATCTTTTATACGCACCCTTAATAGAATATATTCTACTGTGTACATACTGGCATCAAGGAAAACATAATATTGTAAAAGTGAAATAAAATAATATTGTTATTTTGACAGTTTCTATTCACAAATATTTCCTTGTCGATATCAATAAGGAAATTCGCAGTGATCAAAGGTATAATATACAAAAAGTATTACTTCCATCGTTTTTGACACCGATAAATTCAAGAACCCACAAAGCCCTCCTTTTTCAATTAAATAATAATTTCCATTATTTGGACACAGACATGCGGGGGTGCTCTTCAGTTTGAGAGCACAACAGGTACAATCGATATATCCGGGCGCCGAGGGGAGGCCTGGCAAACAGACGGACGAATGCTTAGACGCGACACTCTGCCTTTTCAATTATGCGCCCCTGGTACGCTCCTGTGTAATTCGAATGCTTAATTAAATAAGTCAATTTAGATCGATGTACTAAGAAATAAAACAGATTTTGTACGTTTTAAAACCCATTTTCTTTTTAGATACATACATACAATCACGCCTTTTTCCCATGGGGGTAGGCAGAAACCACGGAACGCCACCTGCTACGATCTCTACACACTTCTTTTGCCTCGTTTAGGTTCATACAATTGGTCATACACACACGCCGGTTGCGAGTACTACGCACCTGACTTTTCTGAAGAATATCACCAATAAGGTCCCTATATGTTTATATATATATTTGTTTTTAGATTGTACCCGATATAGTGGCAAAAATTCAAAAGAATATGCTTTGATGGTTCGGTCATGTTGAGAGGATAAATGACGGCCGCAACAAAAGGTACAATAACCTTATTGGTGTAACTACCAATTGGAACTGAGCACCTAGCTTCTAACGTTTTATAAAAGTCCATGTAGATTTCTCTTCTTTACATCGTATAAAACAAAATCCCTTCTCGCGGTTCTGTACGCTTAGATTTTTTAAACTATGCAACGGAATTTAATGCGGTCTTTATCAATAGACAAAGTGATTCAAGAGGAAGGTTTATATGTATACACGAGTGAAGCCGCTGGCTAAAGCAAGAGTGAAATAAAAAAAAATGAGTAGTGATTTTGGTGATGTTCATCAGAAAAGTCTGGTACTCGCAACCGGCGGCATGCCTGTATGACCTAATGTATGAACATAAACCGAGGCAAATAGAGTAGCAGATCAGTTCGTGAGTTTATGTAAGCATATACATACATATGTACCCGATACGGTACCACGTAAACGTACAGTTCTTGCTAGGTCGGCAGAAGTAATTGTGCCAAATAGGTCAACTCGGTGCGCCCAATATCGACAAGCAATTACTTTGGCGACGACAACTTGCTCCAAGCTCCTACCTGTTGATAGTTTCGTGGGAAGCCTCAATCAGAAAGATAGATAATCCGGCGATGATACAATGTGATTCAATCCTATTATACTAATAACCTCTTAAAGTTGCTAGCTCTGTCACTCGACCGTTGACTGTAATCCGTCTACACAGGAGAGTAGGAATTGAAGAGCCTCAGGAAAAATACGCTCATGTACCCTTCTGTTGAGGGTTCATAACTCGTAGGGACAAGGGTAACGTTTACTTATCGACGTGGAAAAGGTTCCATAATACATTTCATCGCGTTTCGCGTTTCGTCGGAAGGGAAAACTTTTTATTTGTTCCACAGACGTGCCGCGGCAAGCGGTGCACTCGCCATTGTAAATTTTGTGGAAACACTTTTTTCGGTCGGAATTTCGTAATTGGTATATTGTGGGACTGTACGGCGGAAATTCCTCCCGCCGTATATATACAGGGAAGATACGATACGTGACATATAAGGAACGTTTGAAGAAGGAAGTCTTGATCTTTAAACGGTTCAGTATTTACATACTTTATTTGTCCCTTATAATGGAAATGGGAACATGAATATCAAATGAAAGTAGGCACTCAATTTTCATATCGTCTTCACTAGAAGGCCGTTTGAGGGCATTCAAATTAAAATCAACAAACAAAATACGTTTTGCGGCGTGGTGTGCGTGAAGTGCTGGTACTCAATAACAATATTGCCAATTATAGCACATCCGAGTGAGTGATCACAGGCAATTTACATTGAAGTTGCCAAATTGGTTTCGTATAATTCGCTCCTAAATTAAACGACCCACTTTACTTGTATTTAACAAATAATTATAGGGGCATCACTAGGCGTCTTTACGTAGGCTTTACTTGAGAAATATTCGATAACATGAAATTCCAACAGTTAATTACTCCCGCTAATTTGTTCAGAATGTTATCTTTTACATAAATAAGAGGGATTGAATCGGTACTTAAAATCGGGGGAATCTTTTGATTAATGGCTAACAAAATTGTGGGATTTATTGTTTTAACATTTAAAACCGTTTTATCTAATATTGCTTTAGAGATGGGGCGGAAAAGGAGGTAGGAAAGAAAACAAAGGTTCCTGCTGCGGAACGAGGAAAGTAATTACCGATACATCTGTTTAAAAAGGATCTTGTTAACGGTATGTTGTTATATCGCGTACCTTTGAAAGGTATCGAAGTCTGTTTCTTCTTTATCCTTATGGAGTGTAATAATAATTTTCATTTATTATTTTTTTTCCCTAGAGATAAGCTGTCATACTTTGTAGGCAAACGTTGTGATGCATCATCACAAATGGTGTTCTAATTTATTGTTTAAAATTGTTATATACTCTTTATTCGCCGCGAAAACTTATGCGTCCTTTTAAATGCTTGTCGAATAGAAAATCGGTGGCACGGGGGTTACCTACGTGCTTATTACTACTACTTAGTATTATTAAGAGGTGTGTGCGTGTATCTGCATTTTAGAAGACGACAAAATAAGAAGCTACTATACACAGAAAACAATCCTTTTACGGTCGTACCACAATAAAGACTTCACGACGGCGATTGTCCAATAATTGATTGTCGGATTCATTCTCGATGTATTCATTGAGAATGAATCCGGCAACGTTCCACACGCGATGGACGGTACACCTCATTTTGGATCAAGCTGCAACCGCATCCAGTGACGTCATGACGTGACATATTCTTCACCGAGCAGGGCTACCACGACCCACGGATGCATGAATAAATGGAAATACATATTTTATTCAATTGGGAATTGTATGTCGGATGAAAGAAAACCTCAACTGTTCGGTGTATTTTGGCGATTTATTACGAGACTTTACGCATTCGACCAACTATGTATGTAGGTATTATAACCAACGCAAAAAAACATGTTACATAAAATCATGGCATTACTTTCTCCAACTAGTTCCTTTTTGTGTGTCTTTCTTTGCGTCAAGTTTAGCACAAATTAAAGTATTGTTTTTCTTTTCGGTGTATTTTCACCCACATTTGACAATTTGGTTCCCATCTTATCAAGATAGGGGGATAAAATCTAGACTCCGAGTTGACTGCAGTTACCCTTTGCCCGACTTCGAATTCGTTTCCCGGTTGCATAACTGTGATTTCCTAAAATATTAAGACATACCGAAACTAAGGCTTTTAATAACACCTTGGTTAATGTTTAGTCCCTATAACTCGTCCCCTATTAACATGGGACTTGGGTCCCACTTCTTGCCAACCCGTCGGGGAAACACGATGTGATGCTTTAGAAGTATATAGCCTGTAACATTCCCAAAGCTGGGACATAGAACTACTCTCTTTGAGAAAGTTGCTCATAATTAGACAGAAGGCCCAGTGAAGGTTTGTAGATGTCACATGTCTTCGAATTTTCAAGGTTCTAGAATGTGCCAGTTTCCTCACAATGCTTTCATTCACCGTATTGTGGGCAGTGCTGATGAAGTATATTACCTGCCTGGCTTCCATGGAATGGCTTCCGAGAAAACCAATATAATAAATCCTCGGTCTCAAGGTATAAGAACATACTGCACAGTGCTAGAAAATGTTAGTTAATGAGACCGTATTAGAACCTGCATCACGTTCTGAGACCGCACCGTCGACTGACGCCCGTCAACAAATAGGATTACCGCAATCAATGCGAATGTTTAATACGATATACTACAGATACGTGTATCTGCTCTATAATCAAACCAATTAAGCACATACACATAGGGATTGTATTAGATTACGGAAGGTAGGTAAATAATACATGTAGTATAGCTATAAATGGATATATATGCGTACTCAAAGGTACGCATATACATGGAAATCATTAAAGCAGGTTAGTAAACGCAGTTTTACCTACTTATCTATATCTATACAAATTTTTCAATAGATGAATTTTGTCTATTTGTATTTTTGAACGTAGGGGTGTCCAAAATTCAATAAGTAAATAAGTAAATTTTGTTAAAAAAGATACGGTCTTAGCAATAAATAATAATAATAATAATATTCCACAACTATCACACAACGCCATCTAGTCCCAAGCTAAGCAGAGCTTGTGTTATGGGTACTAGACAACTGATAAACATACTTATAAACAAACAATGAACAATTAGGTACTACTACGTATAGTAAAGTTAGGTTATAGTGAACTTAAAAATATACAGATTCATTTATCATCCACGCAAATAAATAAAATTGAAGTCTGTAACGATAATCTAAATAAACGTTTTTTTACCAAAGGCATATGAAAGTATATTATATACGGTAGGTACTTGTAACAAAAAAAAACTCTTCTCAATGTTTTGTCTATTTGGCCGGCTGTTTAGTACAAGTTTTGGCAGATAGCTAATGTCACAAAAAGTAACATAGGCATTTTTGTCGGTTTAAAATTTTTTGACACATTTTGACCGCGTAGGTATTATTGTACTTTTCTATCAAGCAGTAGATGTTTGTATTTCTTTGTCAACACACGTAAAATTACAATCTCTGCCTTAAATTGTTGATTCAGAATCATGTACTGAGAATTATAGTTACATTTTGTGCGTCGATGTCTCTACCACCCTGTATAGAATTCATCCTAATTATGGCATAAAAGACAACTACTAATTATACCTTTCGTATGCAAAGCAGTATGAAGAGCTATAGATCCTGAGTGATGTTAAATGCGTCGCTTGCGCTGCGAGTCAGACCACATGTTACTGTGACCGCAAACTGTTACGTCACGTTTGTGACAGATTATAGCTAGTACAGTGCAGGTTTATGTGTAATGAAAAGGTATGAGTTACAAACGTATTTGGTTTACAAGTAATACCTCTTCCTGCCATGGTCGCGAGATTTGTTCGAAAGAGATACCGTGGCCTTGGCATATGGGCTACTGAAGGAACACGGGTGGGTTTTAGTCAGTAAAAGTCTAACACGCCCTCCCGCTCCGCCCACAGTGGGAGACGTCATTTGATGATTTCCCACCTACAAAAAAAATTAAATTAAAAATTTAAAAAACCCCCGACACAAAAACCTAAGATCCCTTTAAAAAGTAAAAAATAATAAAAAAAACTCAATCTTAAAGTACCTAAGTATGTATTAATCATTTAAAAAAAAATACGTCGCGTTGGGGGACCGCTCCAAACCTAACAATTTAATTACAAATAGTCTATCAAGTACATCCAAGATAAGAAAGCTTGGAAACATGCTGGTCTCGCTCCATAGGACAGTCTTAGAGTTTATCAAACTAGTTGCTCACTTAATTGTGTAGATAATATTTATTTTTTCTTCTATGACACTGTTTTACATTATGTAATTACTGTAACTCACACACTGACAGTTTATATGGGTAGTTCATATAATTGTTTTTTTATTTAACTGCTTTTGTTAATTTATTTTTATTTTCTTTTAATTTCATTTGTTGTGTATATGTATCATTTGCATCGTTGTATATGTAAGCGGGCACGCCCTTTATGCCTGGAGGCTTTAGTAAGGTTTTAAGTTCTGTTTACGATTTTGTTTCATTATTCATTTCAGCTTGAGTTTAGTTTTCAATGTTTTGTTGGTATAATGGCGTGTGCTAGCTGACATATGGCGAATAATGTATGTTTTGTTTTATTATATTAATAACTTATACAATATTGTATAGAATCAAGTTCTTCTAACTTAACAGACAGCAGTGCTGCTGGGGAGTTTGTTCCGCCACTTCTTCTTCCCAGCCAAAGCACTAGGAAGTGTCGAAGGGCGGGCGTTTTGGGGGGACTGTCTTATGTGACTTTGACGTTCAAAAAGTGCTGACTCTCAGCCTAGTTTGAATAAATGACTTTTGATTTGATTTGATTTGATCTATTACCTAACTGAAGAAAACTTTTATAAAATTACTTCTAAATATTGCATTTAGGATACGATCGTCAACGACGTCTGCCCTCGCAGAGCGGTCCCCCAACGCGACGTATTTTATTTTTTTAATTATTAATACATACTTAGGTACTTTAAGATTGAGTTTTTTTATTATTTTTTACTTTTTAAAGGGATCTTAGGTTTTTGTGTCGGGGGCTTTATAATTTTAAATTTAATTTTTTATTTTATACTTTTTTTACTTTTTATACTTATTATAATGTAGATTTTGTTAAGTTGTAAATACATAGAATTTCGCCGTGGCCAACCGGAAGATGGGAAGCTTCCAAAAACAATATCAATTCAATTTGATGATGCCACTATTGGCCGGAGTTGTGTTGACGAGAATGGATGGATTCTGATAAGGCCACATAATGTAACTTTTCAAGGTCTTAGAGGATATGGAAATATTGAAAGAACAATGTTTCCTATCATTTTATGTTGGGCATATATGCCGTAATCGCCGCAACTTATAAGTTGCAAGGGACGACAGTTAAAAAAGCTGTGGTTTACTTAGGTAAAAGTACTTTCGCAAAAGGCCAAGCCTATGTAGCCTTAAGTAGAGTATTTTTACGCTGCTTAAGGCTACATAGGCTTGGCCTTTTCCTTGGATGGTGTAGCAATTTGTGAGCTCGACCCAACAAAACTATTTAATAACCCACATGACAAAACATCTTTAGCAGAATTGCAAAGACTGAGATGTAGTCATTGATACTCTCACGTGACAATCGGATTTCCATGTCCCAATTTTCCCACCACCAATTTTCTCATCAAGCGAAGCTAAGAACATCATTCTCTTTCAGTGCGCTTTCATTTGAGACCCCACTCGAGTATATTTGTAGACATTCGGTTATTCTTCCCCACTTTCACCCCCCACAACTTTTAAACGGCTCAACCGATTTTCATCAAACATGTTTAAGAACACTCGCACATAAGTCACCTTTAATACAAACAAATAATAATTGAAATCGCTTCATCCGTTCGGGAGCTATGATGCCACAGACAGACAGACACACAGACAGACCGACAGACATACAGACACGTCTCACACCCCTCTTTTTCCGTCGGGGGTTATAAAAAACCCTCTAGTTCTGTCAATGTGAACTAGTAAGAACGGTAATTTTTGACAGTTCAGCAACATTCATTGCGTTATTTATGTTGATGAGCAGACAAACATTTTCGGTTTTATGAAGCAATGGACTAGCAATTTTCTTCTTCGTTTTTTTATCAAAATTATTGCTCGAAATTGACGTTTGTTGATACACAAAATTTTCCTTTTAAACAGCTGCTGTAGAGTCGGCCATTTTTTCTTTAAAACACTGTTATAGTAGTGTTCTGGCTATAACTTTATTGTAGGTTTATATAACGTTTAAGTGCTATTTATAACACTAGCACTTTTGAATACCAGACTTTAGTAAATATTTAGAATACTTTAGATGGTCGATATTTTTTATGAATAAGACCGTTATAACTACTCATTGAGAAAGAATTCGATCCTAATGTAGATATTAATATTATAATCCTAATATTCAAACACAATGTTTCATAGCTTCATAAATAAAAAGAAATATACGATACTCTAAGTACTGCATTATCAATCAAGAAAAACCTATTAATTTTTCATTCCTTGCCATTCTGAGGCAAAAACTCAACCAAGACATCGAATTCAAAACATGCTTTTCCGACCACAATTCACAAACTAAACGCTGATTTAGGTACGTCGAAAAATCGCAAGGTGGTAGAAAATATCGACAGGTTGCTGATTCATCGCTTACAAGCACTATTAAAAGTTCCCTATTTCCGTAAAGTTTTCAAACTTGGTCGGTGCTATAAACTACGAACACATATGTATATATTCCCTTATTCACCCACCCCTAAAGATGTGGGATGTTGAAATAGACACGCAGAGATTACGTCGAGGAGATAAGCAGTAGTAATCTTCTGTGATTACTTATCCGTTTTTCAAAGACGATGAAAATAGCATTTATAGCAATGGCACTAGATTTTATCGCGCACTAGTTTTCATCTCTCGGTATAGAACCGTCCATTAAGAATACAAAAAAATGCATCTCAGCGCGTCAGAAAAATACTCTGTCCGATTTTAACTCTCAGCACTAAGCAGTCCGTCGACAATCCACTGCACGATACTATCACAACAAAGGCCTAATCACCTTCCAAGGCAACAACGTCATGCCATCTGGTCTCTTTACATCGTCATGTATGAAGTCAGTCGGTTCTAATACTAGTACGCTGGCGGTGACAAGAGCTCGACGAATAGCGTGCCGTACTATGCGACCTGTGCTCCTGCAGCAGGTCAGGCTATGGTGCTCGAGACTATTGACAGCCGTACCGTAGACACTCTAATGCGGAGCAACACAAGGTGCGCCTAAGCGGAGACACATAGCAACCTGAAACGAAGAGTCATACATCATAGTGCACATACTGGATGTTGAGAACGTCCACCATACTTCCACAGCCAGTACAAAGGCACGCTCAACAGTATTATATCGTGATTTCCAGAGTATTCCGTATATTAATGCAGAGCGGCACGTCCCACCGTCTCTTGGAGGACAGATCATCGGGTGAATCCGTAATGGGATAAGTAATTTTCCAAGCGCATTCAATGCATTGGTCAAACACGGCACCTCAAAATCATCCGGTGAGGAAGATAAATTGGCCTTGGTTAATTTATCGGTACATTGGACTGAGAAAGGCCGGTAAACTTATCCTTGAAATTATTGGGAACATGTTCTTTAATGCAGCTTGCATTTAGAGTAACACAAAGTTTTTGTTATGTACAACAGAAATAAACAGAGAAAGTCTAATAGGTTTCATTGTTTTCGAGGGTGCTGAAGCCGATAGTGAGGTCAAAATGAAAGTACAAGATGGCGAACGTCAAAATTTTCCATCATAGATGTCGTTGTCTTTGTTCTCGAGGGTGCTGAAGCCGATTATGAGGTTAAAATAAAGTCTAAGTATTTTAAAAATAGAGTAAACGACGTCACTTTCGCAGTTGAAGAAATGCTTAACGTACTTCGTTCCTAACAGGGGTTATTAAACGTATTTTTTTTTTGTTTAAATACTGTGTGTATACCAACACTATCAGCTAATATTCCGATTCCAGTTGTAACTCATCCCTAGCTCCAATATAGTTGTCATTTGATTCATTAGAGGCCGGCCGGCGGACAGTTGACGCAGTTGTGCGCCAACTGTGGGTACAGTCACCCTCAGAAAGATGTATATAACGGCATGAGTTCATTTAATTAACTACAATTCTTGTTCAAATGAATTGACTTTCATGTGTACCTAATCATTAACTGCAAGAAACTATTTTATCTAATTTAAAAAAGAAATTATCTATTTATAACCGTAATTACTTAGTTCTATGTTAGTGTTGTGAAAGTGAATTAGGTTGGTAATAACAAATTAATATGATTTAGTCACTATAAAAAAAAACCGGCCAAGTGCGAGTCGGACTCGCGCACCGAGGGTTCCGTACAAACCTGTAGGTATAAAGTTTTAAATTTAAAAAAATATTTTTATTACATGATGTAACTAAAAATTTACAGTTTTCACAATTTTTCCTTTATCTGTGCTATAAGACGTTGCTTCGTACCAAATTTCAAAATTCTAGATCGACTGGAAGTACCCTATAGGTTTTGATTCCCTAGCGAGTTTCGAAAATTTGCTGAAATTTGCGGCATAAACGGCTATATCTTTTGATTGCGTTATCTTAGAGGTTTGATTTTTTCACAGCTTCAAGGGACAGTAGATTTGAGTATTTGATATAAATTTCAGCTTGATACCTCCACGCGTTCCTGAGAAAAAGGGTCTTGACAGACGGACGGACGGACGGACGGACGGACGGACGGACGGACGGACGACAACAAAGTGATCCTATAAGGGTTCCGCTTTTTCCTTTTGAGGTGCGGAACCCTAAAAACCGGCCAAGTGCGAGTCGGACTCGCGCACCGAGGGTTCCGTACAAACCTGTAGGTATATAAGTAAAAGTTCACCCATCACGAGAATCGAGTCGTAGTTCTGTTCTGTTTCTTGGCTTGGTTTTATTTCTGTCTGTGTTTTGTTCTGTTTATTATATGATGTAACTAAAAATTTACGGTTTTCGCAATTTTTCCATTATCTGTGCTATAAGACATTGCTTCGTACCAAATTTCAAAATTCTAGATCGACTGGAAGTACCCTTTAGGTTTTGATTCCCTTGCGAGTTTCGAAAATTTGTGGAAATTTGCGGTATAAACGGCTATATCTTTTGATTGCGTTAGCTTAGAAGTTTGATTTTTTCACAGCTCCAAGGGACAGTAGACTTGAGTATTCGGTATAAATTTCAGCTTGACACCTTCACGCGTTCCTGAGAAAAAGGGTCTTGACAGACGGACGGACGGACGGACGGACAACAAAGTGATCCTATAAGGGTTCCGCTTTTTCCTTTTGAGGTGCGGAACCCTAAAAACAATGTTAAATATTGTTAAAAACTTTTGACTTACACTTATCATATTTTTAGAGCTCCCACCGTCTGGAATATTGTCAATGTAATGACACCGACAATATTCCAGATTTTTTTTTACAAAAAATGAAATCATTATAAATCTCAGATTAATTTTTTGTATTTACCAAATATTATTAAAATACCAATATTTTCCATTATTTTGCATCAGTGTACAACTACAAAAGAAATTACAGTTTCGGTACTTAATTTTGCCTACAGATTGATATAGTATTATGAAACAGGAATTGCACACAGTGAAAATAATTCTTGTCGATGTCATATTTTTGAGGGTGACTGTACCGGCGGCGGACGATACACTCGTTGTATGTGCGCGGCGCTCCTCGCTTTGATTGACGCACCTGATTTGCCTGGCTTATCTGTTTATTTATAGCCAGACGGAATGTACGAGATATTTTATTGCGTTGCATGTTTCAAT
Organism: Aporophyla nigra; assembly: GCA_947507805.1. Lineage (NCBI taxonomy): Eukaryota > Metazoa > Arthropoda > Insecta > Lepidoptera > Noctuidae > Aporophyla > Aporophyla nigra. Next base: position 10,265,942 of record OX382305.1, read on the forward strand.
GATAATGATCGCGTCATCGGTCTCGTGTTCCTGGGTTCGATTCCTAGGACGGGCGAAGTGTTATTGGGTTTTTTCGTAAGGCATGTCTCAGTATAACCTTAGTATCTCGATTTGTGCCCGGTTGATGGTAGTTGGGTCCGTTTGGTACAGGACGTAAAGAATAGCACCATCCCATTTCTTCCCATGGGTGGGTGTCGTAAGAAGCGACTAAGGGACTTACTAGAATAAACATAATATACCTCTAGACGTGATTAAAAAAATGTTACCGTTCATTAAGATAATAGGTACTAAGAAAAATAAATAATGCATTAGAATTATGAAACATCCTGTTAATAATGATTACGTATCAGACGGTACAGAACATACCTACCCAGCGCACGAGTCGACTAGATCATTCCATCTCCATTTTCCATGAGACAAAATATCAATTTCAAACTACGTCTTGCATCATCATAATGAATAATAGTTTTACTTTTTAGTTCATCATCATCATTTCAGCCGAAAGACGTCCACTGCTGGACATAGGCCTCCCCCAAGCACCGCCACTTCGACCTATTCTGTGCTTCTCGCATCCAACGTATTCCTGCGGCCTTTTTGCGACTTTTTAGTTATTCAAATGTTAATTTTTTTCTTATGGATGTGAAGTAGTCATTCGATACATGAAGTGGGCTGCCGTTGTAAGACGATTAAAATGTCACGGTGTATACCCTTAGCTACCTTTCTTCGACGCTTATAGGTATGATGTTATACTAATATTTCCATTTTTTTAAATCTTGGTCGGTAAGGAAATTTCTACTCTCCCTTGGGTGTCATTATAAGTGATTGATTACGGAAGATGTTCAAAGAAAATGATAGAAGCAGACCTGCTTAATTAATTAAACTTAGACGTATTGCGACTTGGATTTCACTGTTCACCAAACGCCGTCGGTAATCGTGATTGATCGTGATTGTAATCAAATTGTGAAATAAATAATAAGAAAAATACGTCACTTTAAAAAATCACACACATGCCTCAATGAATTTGCGGACTATACATAATGCAATCCGTCAAAATGTCATTTTATCAAAACATGAACATTAAATGCAATAAAATGAAGATTGACACACCCCTACATCTTCACCAGAACATAAAAGTACTGAGCAAAAAATAAAAATAACAAACCATACTTTTGGTAAGAAATAAAAATACTCATGATTTTATTTCTGTAAGTTGGAAGAGGTTGTGGCTAAGTCATAATAGCTGCCCGTATTTATCGTTCAGGCAAACCTACGCTTGCCGCGGTTGGTCCGTGGATGGGTGACCATCTTAACTTACCTAGACCCTTCCGTGCCTCGGAAAGCACGTTGAGCCTTTGGTCCCGGCTGTCTTTCGTAGATCTTAGACAGTTGTTACGGGTCGTCAAATACCCGAAAGTCTGACAACCAGGCTTACCAAGGGGTATCGTATTACCCAGTAACTGGGTTGTGGAGGTCAGATAGGCAGTCGCTCTATGTAACAATTGGTACTCAGCTGCATCTGGTGAGACAAAGCCGACCCCAACTTAGTTGGGAAAAGTCTAGGCAGATGATAGTAGTTAATAAAAACTTTTTTACAAAAAAAAAAACAACCGACTTCCTTAAAAACACTACAAAGTGAAAAATAACTTTAATTTCGGAAGTCGGTGTCTTAGGATCTGTATTTATGGTTTTTTTGCCACCGACTTCCGAAATTAAAGTTATTTTTCACTTTGTAGTGTTTTTAAGGAAGTCGGTTGTTTTTAAAAAAAAAAAAGTTTTTTTTTTTTTTTTTTTAAAGTTTTTATTTTTAAATTTTTTAGTTGTGGTATTCACCCCGCACTAATTCCAAACAAAAAACGCATATTTATGCGATAGCAGAAATCGCGGTTGATTTGCTATTATTTTTTAAAGAGTTCCGGTGTCTGTCTCCGGAACTCATCATCAGATCTATATGAAAATTGTATGGGACCATTTCCGAATAAACCCCTTTCGAACAAAAAACAAAAAAGAATTTTGCAAATCCATCTATATATGACGGAGTTATGGCCGAATATACATAAAAAAATAAAAAAAACATATAAACATTCGAATTGAGAACCTCCTCCTTTTTAAAGTCGGTTAAAAACTAAATGAGGTCGGTATTTCGTATTTGACTATAAAGTACTTTGATGAAAGGTCAAAACAAACTTAAACTCTTACAGTCAAGTCCAGGCATAAACTTGGTCCGATCATGTGAAGACCATGTAGATTGATGACTGAAATGGTGTTGTGACGAAAGAATCAGACAAATTAAATGGAACTGTCTAGTAGTCAGTGCACGAATTTGTCAGTTATCAATCAGTAGTAAAGTGTACTCAAACTGCCAGATTATCATAAAAACTTAGTAAGAAGGAGAAAAAGATATCCTATTTGGATTCTTACATTCATACTGCTTAAAAGAATTACATCATACTTTTCAAGGTAAATATTCATGTCGGAGTATATATCAATCATCATGTATATCAATAATCATCAAATGTCAATTTGCAATAATAGAACAACCCAACCCTTTTTGTCCTCAATATAAATCTTTAACGGTATAAAAGACTTTCTGGCATAACTTACATTTAATTAATAATTTGAATCTATTAAGTAAGACTTAGATGTTAAACGTTGCTTGGAAATGTATTATTAAAGCGTATAATATTGATATTTCAAGGAACCACTTATTTTTTTAAGCCTTGTTGTAGGAACAAGTAGCACAAAATAACGCACAGTGGAATAAAATAACGCACTTTATTTCCGTGCATAAAGAACAAAAAAAAAGATCGTAGCTAACCCTCTTGCGCTATGAGATAAAACAATTTGAGCTGCGTGATATCAAAGTGCCCTCGATGCCCCTCAATGTCTACATGCAATCACCGCGGTTATTGCCAGTCGGCGCGTGCGCCTGACAGCCAAGCTTCAATGAATTTAGGGGTTACATGCATGTATTTCCTTGTAATAAAATTGTTTAGTTACATTTTTTCTATTGTATTCTTTTTTTTTTTTTTAATAGAACTAAAGTAATCGTCATGCCGTTTTAAATTATTTTGATCTTTTAGGCCACTAACATAATAAACCAACTTTATTCTCTACTAAAACTGCGATATTCGATTTCCTAAGGGATGTTTTGGCGTAGTGAACCTATACCCGCGACTTCGTCCGTGTAAATGTCAGTTATCACAGTGGCAGACGAAATCGCGGAATAAAAAGTAGCCTATGTCCTTTCTTGGAGTTCAAACTTATTTCGTACCAAATTTCATCAAAATCGGTTCAGTGATTTAGTCGTGAAAGCGTAAACGACAAACAGAGTTATTTTCACATTTATAATATTAAGTTTAGATACATTATATGGCAATACAATATTTGAAGAATAATGTTTTAAATCAATGATCTCGGTCGGCAAGTAAACGTTGCAAATGTAACGAAAGGGTGGGTTTCGGAGTGCAGAGAGAAATATTGTGTAGTGTCGAGGGCGCCGGGTGGGGGTCGCCAATCGATACGCACCCCTGTTCTGCCCGGCCTAATGTACCCCTAACACCGCAGTACACACCGTACACAGCTCGAAGCTACGCAACAACACGAAAACCATACACTCAGTGTGTACCGAGCTTTAAACCGGGTCATTTGCATAGCCAGTCAGCAGGCAGACTACAGGCAACTTTGCTTAAAAACACACCCAGAGAAACAGTTTGTGTGGTAAAAAATGTTTAAATATTAACTAACCTCTTAAAAGCGCCTCCCAAAGCTTTGAATGTAAAATAGACCACTATTGCATTGGAGACGTCCCCGTGCGGTGCCCGACGAGCCAGCCGCTACTCCGCCTCTGGAATGATTTATATTTTATAAAACGGTTATATAAAATATCTAGCTAATACGCCGGTTTTGCCCGGATAAAATGTATTCCAATTTCGTCCGGTTAGAAAATTGCATTCATATTTTTTTACGGTCGACTTTTAGGATCTATTTTTATTTGTTAAAATGTCGGCGAAAATATTTTTTGGTTTATATCTGTGTGAAATAGGCGTGTTGGTGGTATTTTAAGGGTGGATAAAATATTTTAATATTTTTTTCTACAATGTTTGTGAGTGTTAATATAAAGACTGTGGATGTTGTTGTGCTTGTACTAATCAAGTACATTATTATCCTACACAAAGAGCACTCAGCACAAATGGACTCAATTGGAATTCTCTCCAAAGACTTTGGTTGCTACTGACCTAAAAACAAATTCCGGAATTGTTATGACAGCAGACTTTCTGCTTTCACAACACAAAGGGGTTGCTATCGGAACGGTTCCCATGCACATAAAAGATAAATGTTGTAACACGAAAAAGCATTTATTAAAACATTCCTCATTTTTCTTTCATTACTTCCCCTTTGAAGAGCTTTCACCGCTTCGCTGAAAAATTTTGAGCTTTTGAAGAAAATTTATAAGAGCGATAAAGGTGGCCCTTATATTAGTGTTTGAATTGCGGCTGTCTTGAGGTAAAACGTTTTGTTTCGGCTCTAGTTATATTATTGTCCTTTAATAAGATCCTAGGAGACGATTGGCTGTTTCTAAGGCAATGAGTTCTATTGTGGGCGATAGTGATCGCCTTTCCTACAATAAAAGCGGCGATGGCGGGTTATAATCTATTAAAGTCTTGGTAGCGATGTGTCCCGCTTCACTAATGTGATTTTTAAGCCATATACTCGCTCATAATAGTCGCGTGTGTTGCTAACAAACGATAATGACTAGCTGAAAAGCTCAGTACTACACCACGACGCCGGCGTAATTAAAATGTACGGTACAGTAACTTGTTAAGAATAACAGTTAGGAAAATGTAAATGCAGTTACTAATTTAACATTGGAATTAGTTACATATTCGTCACTACGTTACGTTAAGATTACTTACAGTTTATCCTACTGTATTCCATAATATGTATTAATATTATAAATTTGAATGTTTGAATCAACACTTTAGCAAAACGATACTCTACGTCAGTTGTTCAAGTCTTCGTTGTTCTTGTCTGTCATTGCATACACCGCCACCACCACCATTTCAGCTGAAAACTGTCCACTGGTGGACATAGGCCTCCTCCAGTTTGGGGAGGCTATAATCGCCACGCTTGGCAGGCGGGTTGGAGATCGCAGTATGGTGGTAAAATGTATATAGGACGCTGCTGCCCATTCTCTAGCAAGTCCCTTGGTCGCCTCTTACGACTTGGAAGATAGGGCATTATATCCGACTGTCAAAGAATGGCAGTTGTGATTTTAACTTTAAGTTGTTAGTGAAAATGTTTCGACAAAACGATGAACATCACAAAATTATTATTATCAATTTTCATCCAAACGTGCTTGAATTTGGACAACTACAACTTCACCAGCCACACACACGTTCATAAGAACATGCCAGAATATGAGTGCTGCCAATAAAAAATAAAATAAAAAGTGAGTCAATGGAAACGGGCGACTGACGTGGAATCAACGTCGATTTCCACGGAAATCTGATTTCCTGCACGTCTAGACACGTTCCCCCCATACTGAATTATGTTGCAGGATGTACATCATTTTGTTTTTGACTGTAACAACTGAAATTAATGAGAATTTTGAAAATACTGTTACTGTGGCTAGCGTATTTAATTGTGTGATTTTTATGGTGATGCTATGACACGGATGCTGAACTGTATATTATATTTACTGGTAAATGTGTGCACTGATTAGATAGTTTCACTCAATCTGTGGTTATTTCCTTAAAAGACCGTTTCAGACACCAATCCACATGATTTTCATATCAGACCAAGATGGTCTGGAGTTTAAAGAGACTTGATCTCTGAGTTTGTTTCGGCCTTTCTTCTCAGAGTAGTCAGATAGGAAACGCCGACCTCATTTAGTTTTAAAAATATGATTGACGTGTAAAAGTGTTTGTACGAACCTACTTGCAGAAATAGAATCATTTATCACACGAAAAACTGTGAGGAAATATGTCAGTTATCATTGTCTGTAATTGTTAAAAAAATAAGTCACATGCAGTGACCAAGTGATATGATGAATGTTTGTTCATTATCAATTTGACAATTTGGTGTTTTAAAACGCAAAATTGCGAACCTTAAATATGATTTTTCATGAAATATTTCGTGCTCTAAACTGAATTACATTATTGCAATTCGATGGATTTTGAAGAACATTCCTAATCCATTGCTTAATTTCTTTGCAAAATTCGCGTGCCCGATAGCTAAAATACAGCAATGAATGTTGTTGAATTGTCAAAATGGAAGGCAGCCCTATTGTGAATGTGTTACCCAATTAAACCGCTGATTTAGGCTTTAATTCAGATATTCATAACACACCTGAAATGCCATTAAGCATGAAATATATTTTGAATTGCCTATCAAAGATAATAGAAGCTACAAATGTGGCAGTGAATAGAATCAGTTTTCAATTTGATAGCAACATTAATTACCATTCGGCATCAAACAGAATCGTTAGTGCCTAAATGTAGTTATTAGTTTCACTTTATCGTTAAATAATTCAAAATGGCTGAACACTACCGAAAATTGACCAAATAAATACTACAGCTTACCTAGCGTCAAAGAGAAGAGTAGAAGGGGCGTTAGCAGGGTTGCCAGATGGCCGGAAAATCCGGGATTGTCCTGGAATTTTGCGTCTTGTTCCGCATCCAGTAATTATCTTTTACTGTCCCGGATTTCGAACACATACAAGTTTATTTTTTATAAAGTTAAAAGTATAACTAGAGTTATTCAGCCTTTTTTTTGTGTGTGTGGTAAATTATCAAATGACGTCTCCCGCTCTTGGGCGGAGAGACAGGGCGTGTCAAAATATTTAGCCTGCTGAAAAGTTTAACAGAACTGCAGACACGTATCAATAATGGTGTGTCTTGCTCAGAAATTTCTCAATTTTTGGAAAACCCTGCTGGCCTTGGCCCCAAAATCTATTAAAATGAAAAAATCTAGTGATAGGTATAAAAAAAGTTTTATAAATCAAAGAGGTTCGATTGTTAAATTGTCCCGCAAAATAATAATAAGCCTGTGTCTGGCAACCCTAGGCGTAAGTTAGGTATTCAATTATATATTCATGCCTATGTAGAACTTTGGTCTACGCTTTAGAACAAAGGGTTGACGTCGAAGCTTTATTACTGTTTTATCACAAAGGTGAAAAACTTTATGACGTGACTCGTCTGTCGGCTGTGTAATTGTAACGGGGTAAATGTGAAATAAGTTAGTTTTCGTAAATACCTACAGTTTTGTTTTCACATTCAGCCCGGTCTAGTGGGTAGGTACACAAATTGTTTGTTTCATCGCGCGTCCGAAACTGTTTTATGTTTATCACGGTAGTCGTTATTGAGATTTGTTTTATTTTGCCTAAACACGTATATTGTGAACTAGATGTATCGGAAATTATTCCTCAGGAACGTGCTATCCAATAGCAAAAATGACATGTTACGGCGGTGATTAGCCGGAACAAACAGACACACAAAAAAAAAATGTATTTTGTGGGTTTGTTATACTTATAAGTACCGTATATACTTTCATTTACATTTAGTAAAAATCTGTTATTTCGATATTACAAACATACACTTCCTTTTTATTTATATTTATGTACGTATGTGTATGTTGAAGAAACCTGCTACGTCGAAGAACATCTTTCAGACACTGTAAACCAAACAGATAAAGACTGTTTTATTTAATAAAACTTACAACCAACAATATTCGAACCGAGTGGTTCGGAAAATGAATATGGAATACGACAAACTATTTTTGCAAAAATACAAAATAACGGTCCATTTCATGCACATTTCGCTATGCGTATTCCAAGACCCGTGGTCAGAAGCCCGACAATAGCGCACAATACGACATTGAATGCATAAAACCAGTTGTATGACGCACACACACATCGGCGACTCTGCAGGCAGGACGACCATTGAGTGGCATTACAAAAGGTATTGTGTGCGCAGGGACTAGTTTATCTCGCGACCATTCGCTGAGACTGTTCCGCACTGATAACGCTCAAAACGTCTGTCATTTTGCCCCACCGCATCACTGATAACGCCTTCGTAAACAACTAAACACCAACCTCCTCTGATTATTATCGTAGTTTTATGCATTAACACGAGTGCTGAGTCGATGTGAATAAGTAAAAAATATTATCGACGGAATACCGTTCAGATTATGGGTTTCTATTCCATGATAATAAGATACATATATTCAATCACGTACATATATTATCAGTGGAAGCGAAAAATAAGATGATGTGTTTTTTCATCTAGTTCCTGTAATTTATCTTATAGATACCGAAATTTGACAGTTTTACTATTGATAGTGTAGGTATAAGATAACTTGTGATAAGTCAGTCGTCATCTGACCGTGAAATCTTAACGGTCGGCTCAAGCACTAGTTATAAAAATCGATTTAAAGTGAAATCAGTGAACAATGCCACCAAAGAAAATTTCACGATGTCAACAAGACCTTGTTGACTTAATATACAAAATGGCTGAATTAAGTAATATGCAACTAACTGACTTTATTGTCGAGTTAGGACATGAAGATCTCGACAGTTTTCTGACTGGTCTGTTCAAAGTGCAGTTAAGAGGAATTATAGAAGGACAGAAGATCAAAAAGAATTTCATGGTAAAGTGGCATCCGGAATCAAAAATGCGTGCATGCTTCAGAGAATCGTACAAACGAGAATTCGTCTTTTACCAGCACATTGTGCCGAAACTGCTTGAGATGCAAAGTCAAATTAAAAACGTCGTAGGATTGAAAATGAAATTTCCAAACTGCATTTTAGCAAGTGCCGAATATGACAAAGAAACAATCGCTACGCAGGATTTAAGAGATGAAGGATACAAACTACGCAACAGACTTTTCAAGGCAAATTTGGATTACGTTTCACATGTGATGAAAAATTTAGCGAAATTGCATGCTTTGTCCTTTGTGCTGGAGAAAACGAATCCGAGAGAATTTGAGGAGATAGCTCGTTTGTGCCAGGAGGATGTGCAGTATAGTAAGCCGGGACCTGCGCCGAAGAGCATGAGCTCGTATTACGAAGCGTCTGTGAACGTAGTGATAGATGCAGCCGCTAGAGATAAGTTGAACCGACTCGCTCCAGACATACTGACGGTTTTGTATAAATGCACTCGGCGAGATTCATACAGCACTATTTGTCACGGTGACTGCTGGAACAGCAACATACTATACAAAATTAAGGTAAGAATTACAAAATATAATTTTTGAAAGTGCGTGTAAATTATAGGAAATTCAATAATCGCGGAGAGATACTGCTAGGTAGAATATTAAAATACCGTTTTACAGATTGATCACAAAAAATATTCATTGCTTGCAGGGTTGCAAGCCAGTGGATGTGATATTTGTTGACTACCAGCTGGTGAGGGTGGCCATACCAGTCACCGACATAGTCTACTTCTTGTACATGTCCACCGACGGAGAGTTCCTCAACAAACACTATGATCAAGTCCTCGACATTTACTACGGAACATTAACCGCAGTCCTACGACATTGTAATTTCGACGTTGAGGAAGTGTACCCAAGGAGTATTTTTCAGAAACATCTAAATGAATATTCGGTGTTTGGTTTGGTAGAGGCTCTTGTCTCAATGATGATAATAACGGCCCCATATGAGGACGCCCTTAAAATGACTGAAATGAAATATGAACATTACGACGAAGAACTTTACGGAGATGAGGGCAAAGATAATTCATTGTTCGTGGAAAGAGTAAACGGAATTGTGAACGACTTTTTTGCGAGAAATTATTCTTTAGATGCAATATTAGAAGAATAAAGATAACATCTTAAAGGTTTATTACGTTTTATTTACATATTTAGAATTTTATGAAATACTTTGTTAAAGCCAAAGTAAATTATATTTCGTAAAATTCGAGGTTCATTCACAAATTACGTGTTAGCCGGTGTGGAATAACTGAGTTAATCCTTATTTTCATACTGATGCGTCCATTTCGCGGCGTGAAATGCGTCGACCACCAAGAGAATTACACGAATATCGACCTTACCTTGTCCTGAATACATAGTTTAATCTAGTATTATGTTTTTTTTATGTTCTCACAAAAGAAATATTAAGAATCCCCGGCCCTGGAAGGAATTAATTCTTTGTCGCTGCAGTTAATTGTCTGTTAAAGATTTTTTCTTTGAATCTCGGTCAGAACGAACGAGAATCTTTGTTGGAATGAAAATAATGGCTCTAGAACAGATGGTGATATTTAACAGTCTATGCTCAGATGGTTTTATAAGCATTTTTGAGATAATTAAATTGCTGCCTTCAATGGAGTTATTATCAAATCGTCTTTAATGGATTTCTGCTGCTAGACAAAGATATCGTTTAGATGCTCAACATTATCCAGGCTATATCTGTATTTATTGTCCTATTGGAAATACGCAATGGCCTATGGAATGGAATACCCAACATCTTTACTATCCATGCTTAATTAATACGTATACAATCTATGCAAATAAATTAAATTGAAGTGTGTGTTTGGAATGTCATAATTGTCTTTTTACGACATAGATTTTTTTTTTTGCTGTTTGTTTCGGCTAATCTCCGAAATAGCTGATCCGATTTTGACGGGATTTCCACTGGCATATAGCTGACTAACTTTTTCCAAGGGCTTCGCCCACGTGTATTTCGGGAATTATCCCGCGGGAACGTACCTACTACTACGATAAAAAAAGTTGTCTATGTCCTAACACAGGTTATAAACTATCGGTATGCCACTTCCAAATCCGTTCAGCCGATTTTGAGTGATTGTGTAACAAACATCCAAACATACAAACTAGCACATTTATCAATGATATTATATTAACTCGCCCGCAGCTTCGTCAAAAGGTTATCAATAATTCACAGGAAATTATGAATTTCTGTGTATTTAAATTCACGGTATATAACCACATGAAATAATTCAATGCTCCATCCAAATATTACAGTACAGGTAAATGATTGCACTTAAATAAATGTCAATTGTACACACTGCTACAGGCCAAGCTATACATTTCCACTTTTAGCTGACATCGCATTGTATAGGCTTTTCGTACAATGAGATGTCAGCTTATACTGGAAATGTATTGCTTGAATTGAGCGTTAACATTTAATTTAATTATGTGTATCGTGCCATATGGTGGCACGATACACTTTATTAAATTAAATACCGATAATGAGCGACTGTTTTTCCGATTATCGTTGATAGATTCTCTATTCTAATGTTGTTATATTATTTAATGGACAATAGACTGAACAGGCCAAATGTGCCCTTTGTTTGTAGAACTATGCCGCAAGTTACTAGCTTTTACGCACGGCTTCTTCCAAGGAGGACAGAACTAACAAAAATTTTGAAAATCGAGTCCTGGGACCATAGTAATAGAATTTTAATAGAATTTAAAGTAATCTAAGTATTAATATTTTTCCAAAAGGCCTTTCCAGACATGGCCCTGCATTGTTAGACTCACATAAAATTCTTATATTTGAACTTTAAAAGAGACCACCTCTGAATTTGTTTAGGCATTTCTTCTCAGGGAACAGTCAGCCAGGAAATGTCGGCGCCGTCTGGTTTAAAAATATTGACCTACAAAATATTGACGTAAAATTGTCTTATAAGATCTACTTACCATAAACAAACTGTTTATTTTATTTCATTTATGTCCTAAAACTAGTCTTGGTCTACCCTTGTGGTTATCCAAATCTTTTCGTGATTGACTGATATATCGAAATTATTGATCAACTCACAAATATACAGACTTTTATACGCGGCTTTTCCCATATGGATGTCGAAAATTATCCCACGGGAACGTGCAACCGGGAGAAAAGTCGCCTATTTTACACCTTATAACATCAGCCGCAAAAGTCCTGTCAAAAAAAATTGGTCTAGCCGTTTCGGAATATAGCCGGACCAAACAGACAGAACGACAACAACTCTGTACGTACGTTATAAGAACCGTATATACTTTCATATGCATTTAGTAAAATACTGTTATTTTGACATTACAAACAGCCACTTAAATTATATTTATCTGTAGAGATATTAAATTTCAAACATAACAATGTCTCCTATAAAATGGCTCTCAATCACCACTGCTTAACTTCATATCGCGTCATAATCAATATTCAGAAAACAATTTCCCTTTCGAACTAACTATAAGTGGAATTGTTTACTCAGTTCCTCCGGCTATACGAAATTTTACGTCGTGGTTGTACAACTAAGAGAACTTTAATTTCGTGTATGAAAACTAATATTCAATGTAAACATTACATTGTTCTTGTGTATATTAGTACCTAGTTACTAAGTTTGGTAACTTCGCGTTTTTAAAGGTTAATTATAGATCACCTTTCGCCAGTGTTTTCACCAACGACAAAAAATCCACAGGAACGTAATACCGGATAAAAAGTATCCAACGTGCTAAGCCAGGTTAAAAACTACCTGTGTGCCAAATTTCATCCACATTTGTTCTCATCACGATTTGTTTGTCCCAATTGAGTAACAAACATCCAAACATATACAGAATAAGTTTTTATCCAGTGCGCAAACTGTAACCATGAATTCAGCATATCATTCTAGACCCCCCAGTGTAGAAAATTTTCGTCGGTTATACAAAAAAAAAAATCAGCTGTTCCATACATTTTGACCCTGTAGGTATTGCATTTTTCTATGAAACAGCTGATATTTTTTTGTAAAACCGACGAAAAATTTCTGCGCAAGGGGGTCTTGAATAATATGCTGAATTCATGGTTACAATTTGCGCACTGGATAAAAACTTACCCTGTATATTTTCACATTTTTAGTTTTATACGTATAGTAGGATAATAAACAGCATCATCATTTGCCTTTTCCCAACTATGGTGGGGTCAACTTCCATTATGGTATTCAGCTGCGTGTGGTTAAACTGGAAGCCGGCTCCAAAAAAATTAGAAAAAGGCTTGACATATAGATGACAGATAGAGCTTGATAGGCTTGGCTTGTGAGATGTTGACTTTAGAATGTAGCATTTAAATTAATTGAAATCCCTTTTAAAGAAATTGGCTTTACTATTACTTTCTTAATGAATTGAAATGTTTATTAAATTCGAGCAGTCACGTTACACGTAAATTATCTACTCGATTGTCGCTCTCATCATCATCATCATCATTATTTTAGCCGAAAGACGTCCACTGCTGGACATAGGCCTCCCCCAAGCTCCGCCACTTCGACCGGTTTTGTGCTTCCCGCATCCAGCGGATTCCTGCGGCCTTCACAAGGTCATCGGTCCACCTTGTTGGAGGCCTTCCAACTCTACGTCTTCCGGTACGTGGTCGCCACTCCAGAACCTTTCAGCCCCATCGGCCATCTGTTCTGCGAGCAATGTGCCCTGCCCACTGCCACTTCAGTTTAGCAATTCTTCGGGCTATGTCGGTTACCTTGGTTCTCCTACCTATTTTCGCTCTATTCTACTCGAATTTTACTGTAGTGCTATTAGAATCGTCATTTGCGTAGAGAACTAGTAATTGAATTAAAAACTAATAACGACTTAATTATTTCTTAACAGCATAGTGAAATAATTACGTGTTTATTACTTTTTATTTCAATTACTAGATCTCTTTAACAAATCTGTATTTGCGCAGAGGACTACATAGTATTTGAATTAAAAACTAATAAAGACGTAATTATTTCTTAGTCACAGAAATAATTACGTGTTTATTAGTTTTTCGAAGCTACATACACGTATTTATTGCCTCACTTTCTATAAATATTAAAGAAGAGTATTGTATTGTCGTAAATAGCTTTGAGTTGGTACCTCTACTGTAATATTTTGTAGTACAATATGATACTCACATTTTGTTGGTTCTAAGAGTGCTATGCCTTAGAAACGTCGACGAATTTTAAGAATGTTTTATGTAGGTAAGTTGACTACATGATTTTCTACTTACTTACTTAATGTTATATCATGTATAGTGTGTAGTGCTGACTAAGAGAATGTTGGTAGATATTTTGAAAGACAGAAAGAATACCGGTTATTTGGACATTTCGTGAAAAATAAGATATAATAACAAAGATGGCGGGATGAGCTGGACTCTTTTAATAAAGACTGGTCCTTGGCAGCTCTGGAGAGAGAGACGTGGAAAGAGAGTAGGGAGGCCTTCGCCCAGCAGTGGGACAGAAGCGGCTAATAAAAATAATAACAAAGTAAGAAAGTGAAAATAAATAACAAAAACAAGATGGGCCTCACGGCTGCGCCAAAAAGGTGAAGGTGCAATTTGAATATAGGCAAGACTTTCGTCTTCGTTGTCTTTTGGTACCTAGATTCCACAGAAAAGCAAATTATTTTCTGATATAAAGTGAGACAGCGGAATTTTATTCATTAGGAGAAAATACGTTAACTAGTTGCATGTAATGTCTGCCAAGAATAGTAACCAAAACCTGTAATTAAACTCAACTTGTCAGGAAAACTTTAAGCAATTGTTTTTATGAAAGTGGACGTATTTTAGAAGAATTCGTTTAAGATTAATAAACCTTATTATTCTAATATAGGATAGGATCAATCAATTTTCATGTGATAATTTTTAGGCTACGTTTTTAGATATTATCGAAAACTAGCTTTTGCCCGCGGCTTCGCCCGCGTGGATGTCGGAAATTAACGCAAGAGGACGTACTACCGTGGTAAGATGTGTTAATTCAGGTTATATTATAGGTAATATCTGTTACCCGCGACTTCGTCCGCGTGGTATTTAACAAAAAGTTTTTCATAAAAACTGTCTTTGAAAACTACGCTGACATACGTTTCAAAATTCAGCCTGTTTTTAGTTTTTTTTAAAACTATTATTTATTTTTTCTAAAATAAAAATAGCCCAAGTTACTCCTTGTTACATCAGCTATCTGCCAGTGAAAGTTCCGTTAAAATCGGTCCAGCCATTTCAGAGATTAGCCGGAACGAACAGACAGACAGACATTTTTTTTTTTAAATGTTGTTTTGGTATATGTACCGTGTATACATCCATATACACTTAGTAAAAAGTAGTTATTTTAATATTAAAAACAGACACTCCCATTTTATTTATTTGTATAGATTATGAACAAACAAAGAGCACATTTTATGGCATTCAAGTACACAGACTCATAAAAAATATATTGTCGTCTGACCGAAATGGCGTGCAAAGTTTCAAAGAAATATCATACAGCTGACCTATTTTTTGAGGGTCACTGACTGGATCATAGACCCATTTTACCTAACGTGCAAAAATACTTCATTTGATGGGTAAACCTCTTTGTATGTAAAAAGTCTTCCTTTAATGGGATCTCTTTGCGTGCAAAATATTACCACAGAAAACAAATGAAGTCTAACGTCACGGTAAGCTGCGTCTTCACGCTAAATATTTCCAAGCAGGGGTAGTTCAAGCAAGGGATGTCTGCGCCACGTGCGACTCACGTCAAAGTACGGTTAACCTCAAATTTATATCAGTCGAACTACGAAAACCGTCTTTGCTGCTACGACATAAAGGTGCTGTAAGTGTCAAAAAGTTACCATGATCGCGCAGTTGACTGTATGTACATGCTGCACAAACAAAGGCTGTACAAATTGAAATTGGGGGCATTTTTATTGTTTCCGCAAATATAGGGAGGGGCGATAAGGAAATATTTTTTCTTCTGAATATTTGAACGGTGGGGTACGCAAACATGTACGTCATGGTATTTTGATGGGTTTGGAGTTGATTTCCAGATGCACCATACTTCGTTTCTATTTTTCCGCTCACCGATTTATTAAGAGAGCCTCAATAAGTATTTATTAAAAGATTATTTTTAAGTAAGATTTTATTTCTATAAGTAGGTTTGTAAAAACACTTTTACATGTCGATTATATTTTACTAGCTTTTGCCAGCGGCTTCGCCCACGTGAAGGTCGGAAAATATCCCGCGGGAACGTACTATCGGGATAAAAAGTACCCTATATGTTAATCCAGGTTATAAACTATCTGTGTGCCAAATTTCATCCAAATCCGTTCAGTAGTTTTTGCGTGAAAGAGGAACAAACATCCCCACATCCATACATCCATACATACAAACTTTCGCGTTTATAATATTAGTAGGATAAACTAGATGACATCGGCGTTTCCTATTTGATTACTCAAAGAGAAAGGCCAGAACGAACTCAGAGGTCACAACAGGTCCTTTTTAAACTCCAGACATAATCTTGGTCAAATCAGGTGGAAACCATGTGAATTGAAATTGTCTATTGTGTAGAGGGAGAGAGAACTATTAGTTAGTGCACGTATTTTTCGGTAATCGCGCATCTAAATCTTTGTCAACAAAAAAAAAAAAAACAATGCAAGAAAAGGCTGAACCGTATTTCTCCAATATTTCATTCATAAACAATCGAATTAGTCGTTTAGCTGTTAAAGTTGACAGCATCTTAAGTCACTTTTAAGTTTCACTTAAAATTTTACATCTGGCAAAGTGCATGAACCCACATTGAGTCGACCTGATTAGATAGTACACGCATTTATCAGTAAACTAATCATGGAGCTCAATTCAAAACTAAAGGAGCTCATCGATTCGACGATCAATACCAAAGAAAGGACATTTGGGTAGGACGCATAAATTATTCAAACTGCGAGACCGTGATTAAAACGAAATGAGAAAAAAGTTAAATTTAAAATTAAAAGAATACTCCGACCCATATAAAACCCTCCAAAAAGTATAACAGTAATATGTATTGGCCTTTAAAGCTTAATAAAAATCTAGGTAATATTTCAAACAAAGAATTGTCACGTTTGGGGACGATTAGTGAAAATATTATCTTTTCTACAATAGCAAACAGTCATTATTGCTGGGCCTCATCTGTTTAGGATTTCCATTGCACGTCCTCCGATAAGACGCACCCAAATCGGTTCACCCGTTTATGAGCTACGGTGCCACCGACAGACACATATCGGTCTAACTTATAAGACTCCTCTTTTTACGTCGGGGATTATAACAAGAAATGTAACGTTCACATTTCAGTTTTACTAACTTTCAATGAGAATCATAAATATAACGTGACATTACTTAAAATATTAACTGTTTTTAACAGAGTATGCTCCTTCTACATAGATAAGGTACCAGTTTTTTTTTCTTAATTAAATTCAACATCATTGTTTTTGTAGCTCAACTCCATTTTAATGAAAACCAGAGGAAATTCATGAACCCTTTAGCGTTAATTGATTGACACCAGCGTTGTCACATATGTGAGAGAATGAATGAATTATTGATTTCGGCTTAATATAGCTCGACATTATCGGAACGTACCTATGAGTAAGTATGGACGTAGACATTTGCATGTCAATGTCAGAGTGATATTGCAGTTTCCACATGGTCGTGTTTTAATTAAGTATGTAAAAGCATGACATTATAAGTAAAACAATTGGAAATTATAGGGTTCACAAAAGTTCCTAGCATAGGACAATCAACCTATAACATTACGATCATACAATTTTATTTTTCTTGCTAGCCTGCACTGTCTCACTCCTGGGCAAAAGCTTCCCTCCACTGGTATCCTGAGACATTGGAGCGGGGTCGCGGCAGACCACGTAGGAGATGGCGGGACGAGCTGGATAGGTTCCATTAAAACTATATTACGGTTTTTAGGGTTCCGCACCTCAAAAGGAAAAAGCGGAACCCTTATAGGATCACTTTGTTGTCCGTCCGTCCGTCCGTCTGTCAAGACTCTTTTTCTCAGGAACGCGTGGAGGTATCAAGCTGAAATTTATATCAAATACTTAAATCTACTGTCCCTTGGAGCTGTGAAAAAGCTTCTAAGCTAACGCAATCAAAAGATATAGCCGTTTATACCGCAAATTTCCACAAATTTTCGAAACTCGCAAGGGAATCAAAACCTAAAGGGTACTTCCAGTCGATCTAGAATTTTGAAATTTGGTACGAAGCAACGTCTTATAGCACTGATAAAGGAAAAATTGCGAAAACCGTAAATTTTTAGTTACATCATATAATAAACAGAACAAAACACAGACAGAAATAAAACCAAGCCAAGAAACAGAACAGAACTACGAGTCGATTGTCGTGATGGGTGAACTTTTACTTATATACCTACAGGTTTGTACGGAACCCTCGGTGCGCGAGTCCGACTCGCACTTGGCCGGTTTTTTTAATAAGATATTAATTTGAAAAGATTGTTATTCTGTCAATTCTAATTACTAATAGGTCAACTTTTTATGTAGGTATCATAATAAGCATAATCAGACTATATTTTACCACTACTGGGAACCTGATGTCCACTCTGTGGGACAGAATGGGTCATAAGCTACCACGCAGGTCTAGTTCAGGTTGGTGGATGCCACACGTCTTCGAGTTTTTGGTTCTGGGCATGCCCGTTTCCTCAAGATGTTTTCCTTCACCATACTGGGAAACAAGTATTTTCAAATCGTTCAAATTTCCGGATAATTTTTACTCCACTCGTTCCAGCAGTCGGGGCCCAGTGGTAAAGCCAACTACTTACAAATTGTACGTAGCAGGTTCGAACACAGTCAGGCGCTTCAATTTGTGTAACCTATTTCATCACCAATGCTCTCAAGACGGTGTAGGAAAACATGATAAGGAAAGTGGCATGTGAAAACATAGAACCACACATTCAAATACATGTGACATCAACCAACCCGCTTGGGCCCGCGTGGTGAATTACGGCGCACTGCATCTCACTGAGAGGAAGCAGCAGTGGGAACATTTTAGGCCCGTTATGGTCTCTACATGGTCTGACCAAGATTATATCTGGACGTTAAAAGAGACTGTGATCTCTGAGTTTGTTTCGGCCTCTCTTTTCCGAGTAGTCAGATAGGAAACGCCGACCTCATCTAGTTTAAAAAATATGATTGACGTGTAAAAGTGGTTGTACAAAACTACTTACAGAAATAAAATCATTTATCATACTCCGTGCGTTCGTGCTAGGCCCACTGAATCCCGAAAGGAAAATAAGTATTGTTCGTTTTAATATGTCTCTGTAAATTATTTATTTACTAAAATGATTTTGTATTTACCATATTTACCAAAGCGATGCTTTCAGCTGGATTATATTACATACGAGTATTTATTGAAAATGGATGTTATACTTTACGTTTTCCAATAAGTGTATGGGTAGGTATTTACTTGATGTGTTCGTGGAATAAATGCTGAAACGTATCAAATTGATGAGCACTTACAAGAAAAAACTTATTGAATTGTGTTGCTTTAGTGAAAAATCTTACCTAATAATAGTAAAAAAGAATATTGTTTTAAATGTATTGCCATATTTCTGTAGTATTTTAGTTCTATGATTACATAAATTAACTCATGCGTTCTTCCCATGAGGGTAGGCAGAAATTACAGAATGCCACCTGCTATCCCTTCATACTCTTCAGACCACGTTTCCATTCATTAATCTGGTCATACACTCACGCCCGTTGCGAGCACCTGACTTCGCTGAAGAACATCACCAATAAGGTTACTATAGGTATGTCCTGCTAGCAATGAAAGGCAATTGCTGTATTGGCATGTAGCTGAGATGAGAATGTTAAGAGGGATGTGTGGTGTTACACTAATGGAAAGAATAAGAAATGAGTACATAAGAGGAAGTCTGAAAGTGGCACAAATAACTGAAAAGGTGTGGTAATTGGTTGTCATGGTATGGTCACGTGATACGGAATGAGGGAAATGTCGTGAGGAAAGTATTGAGTATGAATGTCGAAGGCTTTAAGAGTAGAGAGAGACCAAAGAAACGATGGATGGTCTGTGTATGATATGGATAGAAAGGGGGTGACCACTGAGATGACGACTAATAGAGAAATGTGGAAGAAAAAGACATGTTGCGCCGACCCCAAATAAATTGGGATAAGGGCAGAAAATGATGATGAGGTAAGTCCTCCTAGGGCGTCCCTCCCAGCGTTTCCAGTCACGTCTGCCTTGTAAATACCTTCTGTAAGTCGCCTTTTATTCATGATCTCAATATGACCACCTAAGCATACTCTCTAAAATGTATTTTAGAGATAAAAATACTTCTTTTAAACCGAATTGTTCCCATGTCACATCATTCATCAGCTTATCATTCATAGTCACATCTAGGATTCAATCTATACTAACACTCGTATCTATACTTATCTTTACATGGTAAAAAACAAAGCCGCTTCCGCGTCTGTACGCTTAGATCTTTTAAACTACAAATCAGATTTTAATTCGGCCTTCATCCATAGATAGAGTGATCCAAGAGCAAGTTATATAAGTATAATACGTGGGCATAGCCGCTGGCAAAAGAGAGAAGAAGAAGTATATCATAACACTGAAGAGTTTGTTTCTTTGAACACGCTTTTCTCAGAAACTGCTGGTTTGAATTGAAATACTCTTTGAGTGTTTTTTGTGGTTTTCCCATGAATGCTAGGACCCTTAGAAGCTGAGCTACAAGAAAAAAAAACGTAAGATTTGATACGACGGTGTTGGTCGGGGTAACTAGAAATTTGACGCGGACGAAGTCGCTGACAGAAGCTAGTTTATAGTAAAACTGCTTGGTACTTACATAACTGGTTATTTTTAGGCATACACAAACAAATGTGCTGAAGTTTTACCGTTTTAAGCCGAATCCGAATCTATGTTGAGCATAGGTATATTCTCAACATAGATTCAGCTGAAAACAATTGAAGACACGTAACATCGTACGTGCAGGGCCGTCAGTAATTCCAGAGAAAGCCCATTCAGCATTACACACGTTTTGCCTCAAACAAGGAAAACATTTCTTCGATAGAAGTCTTTATAAGGCTGCGTAACATTTCCTTATGTAGTTAGGTATACCCTACTAATCAGTGCCTACTGGGCTATTTTTAACCAGAACTCTCCGTAATAAGCAGCATCAGCATACTTTGACTTCATCACTTCAGCGGTCCACTGCTCGACATGGACCTTTCCCAAGAACCGCCACTACGACCGGTTCTGTGCTTCCAGTATCCAAGGGAACCCTGCGACCAACACCAAGTCACCGTTCAACCTTGTGGGAGGCCATCCAACGCAGACCACCACGGAATTTAAAATAGCTTTTTAGTGTAATTTAATTATTTTGATTTTGTAGTTAACTTATTTTATTATTATTTTTAATTTATTATTTTGATTTAGAAATTGACTTATTTTATTTTTAATTTTGATACTTTATATTTTTAGTTGGCAAGAAAATATTGTATTAATTTAAATTTAATGTTGTCTAGTATATTTTAGTATTGTGTGGTGTGTATTTTGTCTAAATATACTAAATTATTATGGATAAATATAATATCACGCTTTGTTTCCTCGGAGGATAGGGCAGAGTGGTACCTATTAGGCAGTGACCTATCGCTGCCGGCCGTGGTCGAGTCGATGGTTGGCAGCGAGGAGTCCTGGGACGCGGTGGTATCTTTCTGCGAATCAGTTATGTCGCAGAAGGAGACTGCGGAAAGGGAGCGGGAGATATCTTCCGCTCGCCCAGCCCACAGCAGGCGCATTGGGTGTCGGCAGAGGGCGGACAACGCCCTCTTTCAGCCCCCCTAAATGGGTCCAGGGGCGATGGATCTGGGGACATCCGTCACCATTTCATTCCTTAGGACCCGAGATGGTGGCGCGTAGTGTTCCACGCGCGCTTCTCTGTGATGTATGGGGGGGAGTTTAATACCTCACTCCCCCCCAAGGTGAGGAGACCCGCAAAGGCGGACCGGCACCAGTCGGCGATCGCGGAAGACCTATTGGTTCCCGTGGCCCCGACGGAGGTGTGGGACGGAACACCGGGGTGGTTTTAGTCAGTAAGACTGACAGACCCCTCCGCCCACCCCAGGGCGGAGGACATCCATGAGGATTTGCAACTCGAGATCAAAAAAAAAAAAGAGTGGTATCTATAGTACGCCCGATTCGTTTACTCATATAAAGAGCGAGAAAACCCAATAAACCATTCACTCATAACTACATAAGTATGCTCATAAAACATTATGTATTCTTCCGTTATTTTTTCCATTAAGTTCGGCCTTGTATTATAAATAGTCGGTTCCCGGCACACCCATGTCAATATCGACAGGTAGGCAGCGCCTCACCAAGCTCAGGTAAACACGACTAGGTAGGTAAACGACACAATATTATTCTCTCGAGGGTTTGGATAATTGAAATCAACCTGGTAAGAAGGTAGCCTTATTCTTAGGGTTAATATTTGAAGTCCATGGAATAGTGAGCAGTTTTTATGAAGGCGTGAGGTCTCTAGGGTATGCTGAGCTCCAGCGAACGTTTGATTAGGATCTCTGTACGCAATACTTTTAGTAAGTGGGAGGTTGCAACGAAGTTAATATTGTAGATAGATAGGTTTGTTCTCTTGGAAGTTCATGCCGCGCATTTTGAAATGATAACTTCCACAGGAGCGGTTGGGTCAACTGATTTTGGTTCCTACTCTTATCGGTAGTATTAGCAGACGCACGGGTCGATTGATCAGGTAAAACTACTAATAGGTAATTCCTCGGATAAGTGACCATCTTTACATGCCAAGAACCTTCCGTGCTCCAGAAAGCACACTAACCCGTTGGTCCTGAATGTCTTTCGTAGATCTTTGATAGTCGTTACGGGTCGTCAGCAGTCCGAAAGTCTGACAACCAGTCTTACCGTATCACATAATAACTGGGTTGTGGACGTCAGATAAGCAGTCGCTCCATGTAAAATACTGGTATTCAGCTGCATTCGGTGTGACTGGAAGCTGACCTTAACACAGGAAAAGGCTAGGCAGATGACAATGTAATCGGTAGAAGCAGCCTTTAGGAACTACATTTTGGAAAGACTATTTTGTTCAGCACGCGTACCATGACCACCATAGAAAGAACTTTGTCTATTCTTGGTAGAATAGAGATAGAACTATCATGCTACGCCAGCATAAAATGGTACAAATCTTTCTACAATCTTTAATTCTGTCTTTAATCTTTCTACAATCAGTAATTTTGTCTATTCTTCCGTCGACAAAACCCCTTTCTACGGCGGTCATGCTACGCATGCGTGTTTTAATTTTTCGATCTAATCTTAGGAAAGGGAAAATTATGAAAGTTCAGAGTAAACTACAAATCAGATATTTAAATTACAGCGTATAGTGTTAGCAATTGTAAACGAAGGGTAATAGACCAACATACATGACTTACCTATCAGAAATTAGACGCTTTACTCAAGGCATTAGTTTCGTACTTAAGTTTAAGTGATGGGTGTCTAGTCTACTCACTCATATTAATATTAAATGTCTACGTTTATTACTTTGATAGGCACTATCTACACATGCGTGTATTTGAGTGTAATGTCAATTATTATTTACACTAACAATAAGGAGGTCATTGCTTTCCCTGGGTTTCATAAGAGGCGACTAAGAGACTTACTAGAAAAAAAATTAAACCGCCGAAAAAACTGAAAAGAAAAAAATAAGAAGCCAAAGTAATTTTGAGTCTGCGCCAAACAAAATTTGGTAATTTCTATAAATTTAAGGTAGTTTGGTGATCTTTGTTTATTGATGGGTTGGCACGACTCAAAATTACTTAAGCTACTTATTTTTTGCTTTTCAGTTTTTCGTCGGTTTAATTTTTTTGTTAAAAAGTATATTATAATAAGTATTATTTTATAATTTTTTGTGGCTATAATCTACTAATTACTACATGCTTGCAAAATCGGATCATTCTGTAAGAAGTTATTGCAATCAATGAGTGAACAATCAATCATCCCCTGTTTTCCTACCCTTAGTGTTGGATTTTGTTTTCCAAATTTATATGAGACCATCTTCGGGGTATATCCTTCTATTAAAAAAGAATAGTCAAAATCGGACTGCTCTGAAAAAAGTTATGCGTGGTCAAACATAAAAAAAATACGCGTCGACTTGAGAACCTCTTCCGTTTTTTTTCGTCGGTTAAAAATGGGCATCAGCGTTCTCTATGCATTTGCCCACCATACTGCGATCGCCAACCCGCCTGCCAAGCGTGGCGATTATGGTGAACCACCTCAAATTGGGGGACGATAAATCCAGTAGTGGACGTCTTTAGGCTAAAATGATGATGAAGGAGGTAAAGTTTGTAAGAAGTAATCTCTGGAACTAACTGTCAGATTCGTAAAATTATGTTTACATTTGATAGCCCAAATTCTTGAGGAATATAACAGATTATTTGATATCACGCTACAACCTTTAGGAGTCGAGCAAAATGAAAAAGTCGCAAAGAACACTAAGAGTAAACAAAGCAACAGGACGGACGGGCGACGGGATAAAAAAAAAAAATCGGGTTGTTTGTAAATAAACTGATATGGGATACTGATGACCTATAGGTACCTAGGTTAGTAGATAGGTGCTATAATTGAAAGCCTTCAATTATATATATTATAACAGAAATCCCGGAAAATTGAAAACCTTTCTCGCAAAAGCTGACGCGGGCTCCAGTTGTACTTACGGCTTCCTTTTCAGAAGTATTCCAAGTACATTGATGGAGGATTCCATCAGCTTTTGCGAGAAAGGTTTTCAATTTTCCGGGATGAGAAATATTAGAAAATGCTTTGCTTTCCCACTCGTACCAAAAGTTAGTTACAGAGTTTGCCCTGGTTTAGGGGAGCCCATATTCAATTTAACCTGTTCTTTCAGCCCATTTAAAAGGCTAATACAAAAACTGACAACAAATTCACGGAATTAGAGACTTCTCGAGGCCTTTGCCCAGGCATTCTGCAACTTGGATCCTAAACTTGAGTGTATTTATTTACACGCCTGTTGGACATACCGAAGATTTTGACAAATGCGCGCACAGATTTGACAGGCCTCAGTCTGTGTGGTTCTTTTCTGAAAAAACCATTTCCGACATCAATCTACAAGGTGTCCACATGTTCTAACCAAGATTATGTCTAGAATTTAAAAGAGACTGTGACCCCTATCTATTTAAAAAAATATGACTGACGTGTAAAAGCTTTTGTACAAACCTACTTACAAAAATAAAATCGTTTGTCATCGTTCATACTTGATTGGATAGCAGTGGTAGCCACAGTAACGGCTTCGAATTACTAGGTCGTAAAGCCGAACCCTAATAGGTAGCTTGTGTACATTATTTCAAACACTACTACTCTCAAAACAATAGAGGAAACCGGCATATCCAAGAACCAAAAATTCGAAGACATGTGACATCCACCCGAACTAGGCCCGCGTGACAGATTACGGCCCATTCTCCCTCACAAAGAGGAGACCTGTATCCTAGCAGTGAGCACGTTACAAGCAATGCTTATGCTTTTGTGGATATTTAGTGAGCTTTTTACCACAGGGGGTAAAAAGTACTCTATGTACTACTCTAGTTTATAAACTATCTGTGTGCCAAATTTCATCTAAACCGGATAAGTAGTTTTTGCGTGAAAGAGGAACAAACATCTATACATACAAACTTTCGCGTTTATAATATTAGTACATACATCCAAAGATAATATTAGTACATACATCTATACATCCATACATACGAACTTACGCGTTTATAATATTAGTAAATACATCTATACACCCATACATACAAACTTTCGCGTTTATAATATTAGTACATATATCTATACATCCATACATACAAACTTTCGCGTTTATAATATTAGTAAATACATCTACCTATACATCCATACATACAAACTTTCGCGTTTATAATATTAGTACATACATCTATACATACATACAACCTTTCGCGTTTATAATATTAGTAAATACATCTATACATCCATACATACAAACTTTCGCGTTTATAATATTAGTACATACATCTATACACCCATACATACAAACTTTCGCGTTAATAATATTAGTACATACATCTATACACCCATACATACAAACTTTCGCGTTTATAATATTAGTACATACATCTATACATCCATACATACAAACTTTCGCGTTCATAATATTAGTAGGATTTGCTAACATGTTAAACACTCCTTAGGTACTAGGTGTGTATTAAAATTTCATGACAGTATTGAGACATGCACCCTGTAAGGGCATTGCAAATTTCACGTAGGTACTTATCAAAGTGTAAATTATTGAATTAAATTAAATGATTACACTATTGTAATTCCTGTGTATTTACACATTATCGCTCGACGACAAACGACATATCAAATTCTCGATGTGATACAGAGCAATATCTTACAATTCGAATGTAATTTAACCCTTACCGTTCGTCCGTCTTGTCTGTTGAGCATTGACCCGTAAAATGAAGCGAGCGACTAATCCCTGCCTCAGCCGGCCAAGGCGATAGGCCGCTTAATACAAAACAATGAACTTAGCGCGTACTACGTCGATAGATTCGTTAAGGATAAAGGGCTTTGGATTGTCTGTGTAATTGTGTGTGCTAGCTTATCGATTTGCGATCTTATGTGTTGTTAGAAAATGTCTAGGTATACTCATATGATCCTTCTTTTCAGGCTCAATCAGTGTAATGACTCTATTCTAGACCAGCTTCTGCCCGCGACTTCGTCCGCGTCTAATTTTTGATACCGTGACCTTTCCCGTCGCATTGCCTGCCAGTTTTCGTTGCTGCTTTGCTCCTTTTGATCATAGCGTGTTGTTATATAGCCTAGGCTTCCTCAATAAATAGGCTACCCAAAATTCGGACCAGTAGTTCCTGAGATTAGCTCGTTCAACCCAACAAACAAACAAACTCTTTAGCTTTATAATATTAGTATAGATTGATATTGAGCAGAATCTGTGGCAATCAACAAACTACATCTATCTTATCTAACTAGCCTAGCTGTATTGGCCTACTGCGGGGCAGAGGCCTCCCTCTCCCTTTTCCATAAACGACAAATAATGTGGTAGTATTTATCTCAGCCGAAAAAAGACCCAGAATTTATTTATTTATTTTAGTAAACCTACTATATACACCAAAAGGACATTCAAAGTACATATCATTTCACAATAGCACAATAGCATTACATGTATCTAAAAAAACTTTTTTACAAAAAAAAAAAACAACCGACTTCCTTAAAAACACTACAAAGTGAAAAATAACTTTAATTTCGGAAGTCGGTGTCTTAGGATCTGTATTTATGGTTTTTTTGCCACCGACTTCCGAAATTAAAGTTATTTTTCACTTTGTAGTGTTTTTAAGGAAGTCGGTTGTTTTTTTTTTTGTTAAAAAGTTTTTATTTTTAAATTTTTAGTTGTGGTATTCACCCTGCACTAATTCCAAACAAACAATGCATATTTATGCGATAGCAGAAATCGCGGTTGATTTGCTGTCATTTTTTAAAGAGTTCCGGTGTCTGTCTCCCGAACTCATCATCAGATCTATATGAAAATTATATGGGACCATTTCGGAATAAACCCCTTT
This sequence comes from Aporophyla nigra, assembly GCA_947507805.1. Taxonomy (NCBI): domain Eukaryota; kingdom Metazoa; phylum Arthropoda; class Insecta; order Lepidoptera; family Noctuidae; genus Aporophyla; species Aporophyla nigra. The sequence goes on from OX382305.1 coordinate 10,293,275, forward strand.
CGAACAAAAAAAGAATTTTGCAAATCCATCTACATATGACGGAGTTATGGCCGAACATACATAAAAAAAAAAACATATAAACATCCGAATTGAGAACCTCCTTTTTGAAGTCGGTTAAAAATATAATAAATGGCCAGGCCAAAATGATTAAGGCTGCTTTTTTTTTATTAAGCAGACAGTAGAGTGGGTAAGAGCCCACTCTAGTGTCTGCTGAGGAATCAATTCTCGATGTCAACGAGTATGTCTATCTAGGACAAGATATCTTCTAACTCCTGATCGATAAGGAGTTGTACCTTCCATCATCAGCTCAACGGAATATAAGAATACAAGTAACGGTCTAAACGTGCCTATAATATTCAAAGAATTATCCCCTAACCTTCTAACCTTTCACTGTAAGTTCCTATATGTACTGTTCACCGATGAGGAGTTCTATGCGGTATCTTCGAAGACTATAATTAGTTCACCACGGATGGATAGATAGAACCAGCAATTATTTTTGATCTTTAGTACAATATCCAAATCACATTACGTGTACTGTTTGTTTTTGAGGAGTTCCTTCGTTTATCTCCCAAAGTATACATCAAATCTTCACAAAATTAATATGGGACCACCTCAGGAGTATACCCTTACGAATAAAAAAAGAATTTTCAAAATCGGTTGACAATTGGCGGAGAAATCGGTGAACATACATAAAAAAAAAAAAAAAAAAAAAAATACATACAGTCGAACATATAACCTCCTCCTTTTTTTGAAGTCGGTTAATTAAAGGTAAGCACAGCATTTTATTAAGATGACTATACAATTATTAATATAAAGATGGATAAAAAAAGTAATTAGAACGAATATCTACAATATTTTATCCTTAAAAATTAACTCGATATAAATAAAAAAAAAAAAAAAAAAAAAAAATACATACAGTCGAACATATAACCTCCTCCTTTTTTTGAAGTCGGTTAAAAATAAGATTGAATTAAATAACAAACTCAAAAAATAATAAAAAAACACAAAAAATAAAAGAAAATAAACATTATTTAGCAAAAATTTATTGAGCACAGCTCTTTTAATGATCAATTGATTTTTTAAGAACTCTTCAAAGAATATAAACATAATCTTGCCAATATTGCCAATTAAAAATAAATTAACGATTGCAGTATAATTGTAAGCAAGGAAGGATTATGAAACTGCCTATCCTCTCTTCACAATATCTAAGTAATCCTTTAAACACTCATACAAAGCAATATTATTGTACATATAAGTAAAATCTTTCAATGGCCGCCTCAGCGCGGCCAAGACGAAGCCATCGAGTATAAAAGCTATTAGACTCAATGAAAGAAATGGCGACTGCTATATTTACAATGAGCAAACTTTAGAGCCAGAGGTGCTCATTCTGTTCAATACTGACTTAACTGAACTAAAACTATTTTTTCTTTTGCTAACACGTGAAAAGAGAATGAGTTGGAGGGAGTTTAGAGGTTTGTGCTCGTGTGTTTTCTACATACACGACTCTTTGAAATACGTTAAGTCAACGTATAAAATAATTGACACCCAAAATTCCTGAAAACAAATGACAACTCCAGAACAAAAGAAAAGCTACACAAAGAAATGCTCCCTTTTTTATGACATATTCCATACACAAGTCCCCTGTCTACATACACAGACGTTAATCCATTCATCCACGTATACGTTTACCAACATTTCCATACAAAAACATCGCATTCATACGAAAATAGTCACACGCAATTTCCACGCGTTAATACTCAAAAGGAAAAAGAAAACACGATCACTTTTATGAAACAACGTGTCGTACTGAGAGCCGGGAAAATATTGTTCAACATATGTTCACACGTACGCGCTGGCAGGGTTAAGAGCTGCGATGTTTAAACTTAACCCTTTTAGTTGGAGAACAAAGGGTGGGTCGTAAACACCCCGCTTCACCCGCCCGTCAACCTATTATTGCGTAAATGTTAATTTGCCACCGAAAGTGTTTTCTTTGCACCAACAAATTCAATTATGCAGTCCGGCTAGGAATTTAAGTAAAATAAATTGTGCTGTACGAACACAGACTCATGTAATTTAGGTTTATTTTTTCGGTAGTCGCTACTCTAAAAACTTTTTTAATCATGCTTTTACATTACATACGCTATAAGGCTAGCGTTAAAATGCAAATTAATTAGCGCGTTCATGAAAATAACAACAATATTCAAACGATAAAGTCTGCCCATAAAATGTGTAGACACTTCCAATTTCCACAATAATATAAAAAATAACCCTAATTTTTGTCGTAAAATCAATAGCAAATATTAAAAGCCCGAATTAACAAAAACCGTTGTTCACGTCACAACCGGGGGCTACTTGCGAGAACAAAAGAATAACGGAATGGAAAACAAGCAAACTTATCACAGTCCGCTTCCCCTGTTTCAAATTAAGAAATATAGAATGTTCTTTCTTTGCGGCCGAGAGAAAATATAAAAAGGATAAACTGTAGGGGAGGGACTACAAGCTAAAAGGGACATAGATGTGTAGGTAAACCTCTCCGGCGACGTTGGTGCACGGTGTCGGGGTTAAATCTAATTTTTCCCCCACTAATGCCGCCTGCCCCGCCTCACTCAAGGTTGAGTGGGCGCGAAAATTGTAACTTCACAGGAATCCGGATTACTTTCCGGAACACATGCATCCAATGGGTTAACTTTAGCTATTCATTATCGACTATATTTTTGCTCGAGACTATGTGGATCCTTTTTGGTTTATATTTTTAAATAGTTTGCATTTTAGAACAGAAGTTTTGTGATACTCTTATTCAAAATGTGAGTAAAGGCTACTTCGAACAGGCACGACGTGAATTCCGTAGAACAATATCTATGAAAACTTTACGGAATGTTTTCTACAAAAGTCGCGTCGAGGTGTCGCGTCGCGCTGCTACGTAGCGCCTGTCTACGGGAGCCTTAACTCTGGATACAAACATTTATATTTCAACTACCTACCTTTTAGGATTTGGTATAATATCTTATTGATGTTTGTTCAAACCTCTTGGAAATATATGAAACCTTTTGGCAACGACATTTTAATATCAGTATTACGACATATGGAACTTATTTTACGAAAACCTCTTTAGTATTTCGAATGTGCTCGTAAAAATCCCATACAAAAAGCCCTTACTCCATGGGATGTGAGTTTTAATAATAATGGCTATAAGACATTAAAGGGATACAAAGTAAGAACTCACTGATAACGATTTCATTTTCATCTGAAAAAAGAAATCCCAACATGTTTCATTCGGCTCGCTGTTAAAATATGTATGCTTTAGGCTCGCCCTTGGACCTCTAAATAACTCGTGCTGAAAACTGTCTACATATAGTACAAATGTCTGAAAAGTTTATGTAAAAGCTTTATCGAGTTCTTTTTGGAACCTTGGTTGTAATAGGTTGTATTTTCGAAAAGTTATGTAAATTAAATTGATAAAAGAAAATATATTGTTTAGTCTTGTAGCATGTGGCTAAGTATTAACAATGGAGAGCAGTGAGAGCAGTGGTGGCCCAGTGGTAACGGCTGCGACTTACGAGTAGTAGGTCGTGAGTTCAAACCCAAGCAGGCGGTTTACTTTGTGTAAATTATTTCATCGTCACTGCTCTCAAAACGGTGAAGGAAAACATCGTGAGGAAACCGGCATGTCTTAGAACCAAAAATTCGAAGAAATGTGACATCTACCAACCCGCACTAAGCCCGATGGTGGATTATGGCCCACTCCCTCTCACCGAGAGGAGGTCTGTGTCCCAGCAGTGGGAATAAATGCTGCTGATGAAGTGTTAACAGCCGTACGGATCGATCGATCAGGTAAACCTACGCTTGTCGCGGTTGGCCTGTGAATGGGACCATTTTTACACACTAAGACCTGGCCGTGCCTCAGAAAGCACTTTAAACCGTCGGTCGACAGAAGCTCGAAAGTCTGACAACCAGTCTTACCAAGTGATACCGTATTACCCAGGAACTGGGTAGAGGAGGTCAGATAAGCAGTCGCTCCATGTAAAATTCTGTAATCCAGGTGCATCGCAGAGACTGAAAGCCGATCCTAACATAGATAAAGGTAAATTATGAGTCTCGATGAAACTTAAATATCTTCTTTACAACCAACAATCAAATACCAAGCATTTTAACAAATAAGATTACTTCAATTATTGCAAAGGTGAAACAAATTAAAAGGTTACGGCTTACGAATAGCGCTGTAGTTACTGCTTGGTTGACTCCACAACAACTAAGTATATTGGTATTACTTACCTTTGACGAAATTTATTCCATTTAATAAAGTTCTTGTTAAAGAAAATGTATATTGTTGATTTTACTTTTCATTCGTTACTTTGTGGCTGTACACAAACCGTTATTGAATTTACAAAGCAGAATAACTTCTAAAAACAAATAGGTACTTAGGTATTAACTTCAGAATTCAGGCAGGGAGCTGGACAGGCGGATTTTGTAGGTCGTAGTTTCCAATCTACAGTAGCACTTTAATTTGTGTAAATTATTTTATCATCGGTACTGTCAAAACGGTGAAGAAAAATATCGCGAAGAAACGCGTGTGTCGCACAAGCGTGCATTCGAACTATTGGGAGTCGCAGTACAGTTTTGTCGCACTTATTCGCCCATTTATTTGTCGAGCTCACGTAGTAAGTACACCCGCAAAGCATGGCAAAATTGAAGATATCTAGCATCACAGACTCGGCTCGCGTGGTGCACTACGTACACTGCTAGACATAGGCCTCCACCAATTTGGGAGACTTTGCCATAATCGCCACGCTTGGCAGGCGGATTGGCGATCGCAGTATAGTGGTAAAATGCATAGAGAACGCTGCTGTCCGTTCTCTAGTAAGTCCCTTAGGCGCCTGTTTACGAGACCCACGGAAATAAAACGTGATGGGGCTGTTCTTGACTTACGGCACCACACGGAACCCGGCTGACCTAGATAGGCGTCAGATTTCGAAATAATTGCCATGTCTTTTATAAAGAACTAGCTTCTGCCCACGGCTTCGCCCGCGTGGATGTCGAAAATTTCAATATTTCAACCCCCCATTTCTCCCTCTTAGGAATGGAATTTCAAAAAAAAAAAACCTGTTTTAGTGGATATCTACTCTTCACAAAGAACTCACTTTCCAAATTTCATATTTCTAGGACCAGGGGTTTAGGCTGTGCGTTGATATATCAGTCAGTCAGTCACTCAGGACTTTGAATTTCATGTATGGATTGAAATGAAAGCAGATCGAAGGCACTGACTTGTTTTGGTTTTTTTTTTTTGGTATAAGTTACTAGCCTCTGCCCACGACTTCGTCCGCGTAAATGTCGACTATCGCGGACGCAGACAAAGTCACGGAATAAAATGTAGCCTATGTCCTTTCTTGGGGTTCAAACTTACCCCGTACCTTTCATCAAGATCGATTCAGTGGTTTAGTCATGAAAGCGTAACAGACAGACAGAGTTACTTTCCCATTTATAATATTAGTATGGATTAGTTTCCTGTCAAGGTTGCAAATTTGTTTGAAAGAGGTACCGTGGCGCTGGCATAGGCAACTGAAGGAACACGGGTAAGTCAGTAAAAATCTGACACGGCCTCCCGCTCCGCCCAGAGCGGGAAATGTGAACTGACGATTTCCCACCCGCAAAAAAAGAAAGTATGGATTAATATGGATATGGATAGTATAGATTATACGTTTTTTCGATAGCACTTGTTTCAATCTGGATGTCAAATAGTTGTCCAATAACTAGACAAGACAAGTATTACCTGTAAAGGGCTTTGCAATAGTTTAGGTTTAGTGTTAACAACTGAAAGCTTTAGGGTCCGTTTGAACTTGTTCATTGTTATACTTAAGCCGATTAGCTCTGGTGTTGACTTTAAGCGGATCACATTAAAACATTGTAGGATTTAACTCGGTTCTAAATTCTCATTTTACAGTTCAAGTCACATTTGAGGTTAGTTAATAAAATACTTTTCAGTTGTTACCTACCCCACTTTGGTAAGTAAATTACATTGACAAGAAGTTATTAGTGGAACATCATCAATATAAACTAAGTGGGAAAAATGCGTATTATTGAAGCTAACTCGAAAACCACTAATCAGAACAAGTCCAAATCAATATGGAACCAGTCTATACCCGATTTGATCAATTAAACTTTTGTTTGAAAGGTTAAAACAAAAACATTTCTAATTGGTTTATAATTGACGAAGTAACAAAGAAAAGATAATTAAAAAATACAACTGAAATGAGAACCTCCTCCATAATTTGAAGTCGGTTAAAAAGGTTAAATTCGCAGCTAAGAATAAATTGTTTTGCGACTAAGGTAATTTGTGACGCGCCTTAATACCTTGACTTATTTTCCGATAACAGGATAACTTGAAAGAGCAAGTTATTTTGATTTACACACACTACTATATCATTCGTTATTTCAATTTGAACATTTTCAAATCAATCAAACCGTTTTAAATTAGGTAAAGTGTTTTTCAACCAATCGATCTGACCATCCGACTATAGATCGGCCGGCTTCCAGTTTAAACGGATGAAGCTCAATACCAGTATTTTACACAGAGTGACTGCTTATCTGACCTCCACAACCCAGTTACTGGGCAATACGAAAATCCTTGAAAAGAACGGTTGTCAAACTTTTGCGCTTCTGGCGTTCCGTAAAGATTGTCAAAGATATAAGAATGACAGCCGGAATCAATGGCTTAACGTGCTTTCCGAGGCACGGAGAGGTCTTATATAGAAATGATCACCCATCCAGGGATCAACCGCGGTAAGCGTAGCTGACGAATGTTGTTACCAGGCCACAAGCCCTTTTTGAAATTGGTGTAGTGCTGAGTAAATTATTTCTAAACACAGGACCAAAGTTATCGATCACACATATTGGTCAACAGAAGTACGGTTCAGAATTGATATTCCGATCAAATACCAAGTTTACGTGTCATATAAAGACGGGAAGGGAAAGCTTTCCCATGTTGTAATATAGTACGGCTATTTATAGCCTTTTCGAACTGTGTCGATCGAAATACGCCATCAAAGAGTGGAGAGCCAATAATGTTTCTATAGATCGACCGTAGCTAGCCTCCCCATATAATTACGGTCAACTACGACCCCGGCTCGAATATTTTATATGATTATATGATGGTAACCCGAATAAGGTATAATGAGAAAAAAGACTGTGTAGGGTGAAATGTGGGTGTACTTTTATACTACCTCTGCCTCTGCTTTAACCCTTTGGGGGTTGCATGCGTGATGATATGGTAAGTTAATTCATCGATACAATTTATTTTACGCAGCGTTTTCCGAAAAGTTTTTGTTCATTTTCAATTTGTATTGCGATATAGTATTTTTACTATTTTTCATGAATATAATTAATTCACGTTCGTGAGTGAAAATTGTAGCATTTATACGGAATTTAACGTACGGTTATTAAAACAGAAAACTGTAAATTTGACTTGTGCAAAAACTCAGTTGAAAATGGTTGTGTTAATATTTGTGCAATGCGATAAAATGAAAATTCTTTTTTTTTTTGGCTCGTGTGGTCAAGCCAGGCTTTTAAGGATTAATAAATGTGAAAACATAATTCTCCTGGGAGCCTTTAATGACCCTTCTAGTTTATTAACGCCTTTGTTTTAAACCGACAAAAAGAGGTTCTCAGGTCGACGCGTATATAAAATATATTTCAGTCTATGACCATGCTTTTGACAAAGAAGATAAAAAAAATGGATTATGCAAAATGAAGGTGTCAATTATTTTATTGCCTAACATTCATTGATAGGCTGAGGAATGATGTGATAAGACAACGGTGCGGTTTAAAAATAAGATGTAGTGACAAAAATGCAAAAGAGTATGCTCAGATGGTTTGATCATGTTGAGAGGATGAATGAAGGACGGAATACAAGACAGATGTGACTGGAATCGCCGAGCACCCTAGGAGGACATATAGTAACCTTATTGGTGATGTTCTTCAGAAAGGTCAGGTGCGTAGTGCTCGCAACCGGCGGCGGCCAGATGTATGAATCTAAACGAGGCAAAAAGAGTACGTAAGGATCTTAGCAGGTGGCGTTCCGTAGTTTCTGCCTACCTCCATGGGAAAAAGGCGTGAGTATATGTATATATGTAGGTTTATTTTTTTGTTCAAAAGCTTTTTTCCAATCCCCTATTCATGTTCTAGTGCCATCGTGAGGCAACGCTATATAATTTAAAAAGCGATCAATGCGCAATTAGTGCGGTGTGTAGACAAGGGCGGTATTCCACCGAGCCACATATGTGACTACGGCCTAATAGTCAGGTACCTGGGTATTGAACATGATCATTATTTCGTATCACGTTCACAGAGCTACCGCGGGGCAGTATTGATTTTGGGGCAACGTGTCAATTAGATGCCCTTTGTCTCGCGTGTTTGAAATATTTACGGGATTACGGAGAATTATATTAATTTCCTATCAATCAAAAATGTATCCTGTGTTATGTGTACTATATCGTTATTTTGACGATTACATTTATTCATTCATATTACAACTGAAGCATTCTTACAGAAATTATTCTGGGCGTATTCGCCTTTTTATTACAGTCATGATGTGCGGCTGTCAATTATTTCTGTTTTGTGCAATATTTGATTTTAGATTTATTTTGTATTTATTTTTGTATGCTTAACTGGTTTGGTCATGTCGAGAGAATGAATGAAAGGCGACTAACAAAAGGTACAGTATTTATAAGGCAAATGTGAGTGGAAACGCTGGAACCCGACGCCTTCGGAGGACATATTGTGATTTTGACCTTACTGGTCATGTTCTTCAGAAAGGTCAGGTGTGTAGTACTCGAAACCGACGTGAGTGTATGACCAAATGCAAATGAATGTGTATAGATCGTAGTAGGTGGCGTTTTGTAGTTTCTGCCCACCCCCATGGGCAGAAGGTCACGCTTTCTTCTCATGTAGTTAGGCAGAAACTTATGTATGTAATCTTTGTTGTTAGAGTTATAATTATTTTGGTATGAACTTGTTTCTGTGACATATAAACCAATTTTTCTTTATTAATCTAGGATCCAATTGACACCGACACGTTTGCTCTCTACGCTACGGGAAACGGATTCGATGTTCGTGTCAGGTCAAAAATTTATTCGGATCAGATGTTTGTTTGTTTTAAGTCTAGCTGTCCATGTGGTTTGTAGGTACTTGTAATGGCTTTTTTGAATTCCGAGAAAAAGCAATTCTTTGTTTGGCAATCCGGAATGTTAATACTACCATTCGTTCCAAAAGTTTGATGACAGAGTGAACAAATCTCGTTCAGGTAAAAACACGCTTAATAAATTTTGAAACTAGAAAACATTCTCGTCACGAAAGTCGTGATGGTATGACGCTCTGGTTTAAAGCTTAGTACTGTTAGAATGTATTGTTTTGTTAGGGTAGGTGGCAATAGACCACGGCTTACAGAAGAGAAAATATTTTCTTCTTTAATACTTTTTGGCTCGTGACTTTTATTTTAATTATTTCGGGGTTAACGAACAATATAGGTACATATATTTGAAATGTGCTTAATAATGACTTGCTTTTTGTTTTACCGTAGTCGGGTAAAAAACTAACCTCAACTGTCAAATGACAAAACTCTTTAAAGTGATATCAAACCAGAATTTCGGGCTTATATATTAAAATAATAAGGTCAAAGCAAGTACACAAAACAATTGGGAAATCCAAAGGGACGTTACCCAAATAATCTGATCCATTTGTTTACACTTTTATCAAGTACTTTAGGAACAGACAATATTTACGTACCTAATATAAATATTATAGACTAGCTTCTGCACGCGACTTCGTCCGCGTTAAATTTCGTGTTCCCCCGACCCTTCCCGTCGCGTCGAATCGCCAACCCGTGCGATTTTCCCCGTTTTTGCAACATTTTTCATTACTGCTCCGCTCCTCATGGTTGTCGCGTGATTTTATATAGCTTATGTTACTTACAGATAATGTAGCTTTCTAATGGTGAAATAATTTTTAAAACCGGTCCAGTAAATTTTGAGTTTATCCATTACAAACAAACAAACAAAAATACAAATTTTTCCTTTTTATAATATTAGTGTAAATTGGTATAAAAAAGTAACGATCACATTTCGTTTCAGGTGTCGAGTATTCGTAAATAGTGTGAGAACGGTAGTGATCCATTTCTCTTATCGCAAAACGGTATAATATTCATTCAGACATTCGATCGATCTTACGGGCCCAGTCAACCAGCTCCCAAGTCACATAGACTTTCTCCAATAAACCATGCTTGGCTGGTATAAAGTCTGTTATGTGGTCCATCGATCACGGCACGCTCATAACATCGCGTGCCGTCAGTTCCCAAATATTAGCAATATATCGGCAACGGCAGGCCTTCGGAAGGTATCGGCCAATCTCGACACATTCCACTGAGAAATATCACTTTATCATATTTTTTTAGGAAAATATTCTGAAATATTTGATTTTCCGTTGTGTGTTGGGGTTTTAGACAAACAAATTGAAGAATATTTTACTTATTTTAGCAATGTTTGTCACAAACGAATGAAATTTTTTCTTCGATCTACTTTAACTTCGAAAATTATTTCAAATATGAACTTTAGAAGTCAATTGATTTAATCGAAATTAAGCAAAATATCACGCCTGTCAACGTGTACGACAGAATTGTACCTGTAGTATACCAACATTTTAACAGTTATGTTTAACTCCTAAGAAATAGGAGAGCAAAATGGGCGAACGATATTGTTGCTGTCGCGGGCAAAACCCGGATGAGGCTGGCACAGGAGCGTGAGGACGGGTATAAGAAAACAGAGGCCAAATACTCAGTAGTAGGTGAAATCGTGCTGCGGATGATAATGCTGAATAAGGGGTGAGCCTATTGCCATTTACCGGGCAAAAGTCGTCTGGGCTGTTACTAAGAAATCCCTGATGTAAAAATCTGATAACTCTGTGCCGGACCGGAATTCAACTGCTTTAATCTAGTTTGTGAACAAATCAAGTTCAATATGCACCAAGATAAGCAAACCATTGGCTCCGACCAGTGTTCCGTGTGGTGACGCGCCTAAAGAATAGTACCATCTCATTTCTTCCCGTGGGTGTCGCAAGAGGTGACTAAGAGAGTAACTAGAGAATAGACAGCAGTGTTCTTTATGCATTTTACAACCATACTGCGATCGCCAACCCGCCTGCCAAGCGTGGCGATTTTGGTGAACCCCTCAAATTGGGCCTATGTTCAGCAGTGGGCGTCATTCGGATGAAATGATGATGAGCATACCATTAGGCAAACACATTCGCATCAATCTTTTTTTGTTTCATTTATTTCAAGGACAGTTTCCTTTATAAAAACATCATACAATCAAGCACTACTTTATAAAGGTAACGAAAAGTTCACCGTGTCTCTATTTAAATAGGCTGTCGTGCATAAAATAATAATGAGATATTGAAGAGGCACCTCAGGCTCTTGAAACGAGAAGTAATTAACAAAATGATTAGGTACCAGAGCCCTCAACCCTTGCGTGTAGAATATTATGTAAGGATGTAACTTGGGGTGAAACTCAATTGGGTGGCATTATATCTTATTAGTTAGTTAGACTTCTAACGAGAATTATTGCTACCTATACCTTTTTAGGGTTCCGTTACCAAATGGCAAAAAACGGAACCCTTATAGATTCGCCATGTCTGTCTGTCTGTCTGTCTCTCCGAGTATGTCACAGCCACTTTTTTCTGAAACAATAAGAGCTATGCTGATGAACCTTGGTAAGTAGATGTATTCTGTGAACCGCATTAAGATTTTTACACAAAAATAGAAAAAAAAAAAAACAATAATATTTGGGGTTCCCCATACATAGAACTGACACTCAAAAAAATTTTTTTCATCAAACCCATACGTGTGGGTATCTATGGATAGGTCTTCAAAAATGATATTGAGGTTTCTAAAATCATTTTTTTCTAAACTGAATAGTTTGCGCGAGAGACACTTCCAAAGTGGTAAATAGTGTGTCCCCCCCCCCCCCCCGTAACTTCTAAAATAAGGGAATGATAAAACTAAAACGATGTACATTACCATGTAAACTTCCACCGAAAATTGGTTTGAACGAGATCTAGTAAGTAGTTTTTTTTTTAATACGTCATAAATCGTAAACTACAATTTACCTTTCATTCAGTCAACACAAATATAAAAATTAAAAAAAAAAACACACATTTAATTTCATAAACATAAACCTTATGCATAAACCGTGAATACCTGAAGGTTTGTACGGAACCCTCGGTGCGCGAGTCCGACTCGCACTTGGCCGGTTTTTTAATTTCGTTTATTCAGGGATATTTACATATAGAAAATTACACATATCTTTTGCCAAACTGCTGTACAGTTTGTCGGCAGTGTTCCCGTGGATACAGTTTATAATATCCAAGTACTTACTTCAAATGATAGACTTTTTTACTAAAGGATCGATAGTCCGTGCTTTCGCAGTCCCTATGCGTACTGAACATCTGGATCAAGTCAGCTTTTACCTTTTCGCTCCACGCGAGGTTTCTGTCCTCGCTGAGCTGGCCTTAGGACACCTGCGTTATTCTTTGACAGATGTACCCAGGTCGTATTCGACCTAGAGATGACTGCGTGCGTCGTTGGTCGAGGGGTTGTCAGCGCTCCTGCTGAGCATGACCTTCTGTGTTCTATTCCCAGGTTGGGCAAAGTGATAGTGGGTTTTTCTATCTGGAATTTCTCAGTAGCAGCTCAGTGTGTGTCACTCTATTATACATAACCCGCGAAGTGTGGGTGAACTATAGGTACATTTCTGGGCAACTGTTCGGGGAAACCAGACAATTTTAAGGCCAATGATAGGTGTCCCAGTATAACTAAGATAAGAACATCATTTGCATCATTATAACCGTATCCTCTGCATATTTTTATTTTACACGTGTTTATTTTTATGTCTCCCAGGGCATCCAAAGCTATCCAGCTTCCAGCCAGTGGAAATCGGTGCCAAAGAACTATAATACAGATCCAAAGACACCGACTACCGATATATTAAAGTTATTTTCACTTTGTGTGTAGTAGTCTACTGTTAGTCATTTAATTTTGGACCTAGTGTAAATAGTTAGGTAAATACTTGATTATTCATAAGCATTACTTAACTATTATTAAAAATAATAAAACTAATGTTTCTATAAACATAGATATGTCGCTACAGATAGTAAATGTTAAATGTTCCGTAATTAATTATTATAACAGCGGACGGGCCATGTCGCCTTTTTATTAAAAACTGTGCGATACTGGCCATGGTAAATAATTATGATATTAATTAGACGCGTTAGTGTCATTTACTGAGGACAGTATAAATAAATGGGAAATGGGTACACACAGTCTAAGAGATTGCAGTCTTGTGTATTTATGTATTTTATTGCGGTACTTCTTTTGCCGTTTTATTTGTTGATATTGACTGTGAATGCTGCATGCAATACCTAATATCTATACTTATCTACACTAATTATAAACAAGTGAAGTATGTAAATTTGCACCCAGCGCAGGGCACGCCACAATTGCGGCGGTAAGTCCCCTCTTTGAGGAGTGGATAGAGAGGCGCCACGGCGTCCTCACCTTCCGCCTGACGCAGGTTCTCACCGGGCATGGGTGCTTCGGTGGGTTCCTGTTCAGGATAAAGCGGGAGGAAACGCCCGGGTGTTTCCATTGTGAGGATCGTCTAGAGGACACGGTGGAGCATACGGTGGAAGTGTGCCCTGCCTGGGCGGAGCACCGCCGTGTCCTCGTGGAGGCGATCGGCGGCGGCGATCTCTCGCGTCCGGCCCTGGTGCGAGCCATGGTACGGAGCGAGAGGGCATGGGAAGCCGTCACCTCCTTCTGCGAAGCAGTAATGCTCGCGAAGGAGGAGGCGGGGCGCGTGAGGGAGTGGCAGTCTCTGCGCCCTCACGTCCCTAGCCGCCGCAGGAGGAGACGCCCCGGGCGCCGGGAGTCGATTGCGGACTCCCGGCCACCGTAGGCGCGAGCTTGCGGGTGGCGAGCAATGGGTAGTTCGCCGCCCGGTAAGGACCAGGCTCGGGTCGACGGCGCGTAGTGTTCCACGCGCGCCTCAAAGAGATGTCAGCTTTATTGAAGGGGTCTGCTAGGACCGATGCCTGCCGGGGTCGCGTGATTGTTCAAAAGAGATACCGTGACCCTGGCACATGGGCAACTGAAGGAACACGGGTGGGTTTTAGTCAGTAAAAGTCTGACACGCCCTCCCGCTCCGCCCAGAGCGGGAGAAGTCATTTGATGATTTCCCATCCAAAAAAAAAAAAAAAAAAAAAAAAAAAAAAAAAAAAAAAAAAAAAAAAAAAAAAGTATGTAAATTTGCGGCGGCGACCTCTCGCGTCCGGCCCTGGTGCGAGCCATGGTACGGAGCGAGAGGGCATGGGAAGCCGTCACCTCCTTCTGCGAAGCAGTAATGCTCGCGAAGGAGGAGGCGGGGCGCGTGAGGGAGTGGCAGTCTCTGCGCCCTCACATCCCTAGCCTCAGCAGGAGGAGACGCCCCGGGCGTCGGGAGTCTATAGCGGACTCCCGGCCACCGTAGGCGCGAGCTTGCGGGCGGCGAGCAATGGGTAGCTCGCCGCCCGGTAAGGACCAGGCTCGGGTCGACGGCGCGTAGTGTTCCACGCGCGCCTCAAAGAGATGTCAGCAATACTGAAGGGGTCTGCCAGGACCGATGCCGGCCAGGGTCGCGAGATTGTTCGAAAGAGATACCGTGACCCTGGCACATGGGCAACTGAAGGAACACGGGTGGGTTTCAGTCAGTAAAAGTCTGACACGCCCTCCCGCTCCGCCCAGAGCGGGAGAAGTCATTTGATGATTTCCCATCCAGAAAACAAAAAAAAAAAAGTATGTAAATTTGTTAGTAGGAAGTAAGATCTAAAACTACCATTCACATTTAAAAAAAAAATTGCATTTGATAGTCCAATTTTTGAGGAAGATTATAGTCTATACAATATCACGCTACGACCTTAAGGAGCCGAATAAATTTAAAAAGTCAACAAGAACGCTAAGTGTAAACGAAGTTATAAGTATATATATTTATTTATTATTGTATATAGTATAGTAAATATGTATGTGTGTATGTGTATTCTTAGTTTTGGTCTATTTATATACTACTATTCCCTTATTATTTATAATTCAATATGATTATTGTAGTTTTAATAGTATTTCAATAATTGTTTTGTTCCTCTCAACCAAAGCACCTGCCATCTAATCTCTTCACCACCCTTGGTTGACTGGTAGAGAATGCCTAAGGCATTAAGTCCGCCTTTGTACCGTTTTTGTGTGCGAGAAGTTTAAATAAATAAATAAGTTATAGCGCGGGCGGGCGATGCGATACGACGCGACGAGTCGGGGGCCAAAATATCACGCGAACGAAGTCACTGGTAGAAGCACTAAAGTACTAAAATTATAAAGCGGATTCTTTATATTATTTGTTAGTTTGAATGTAGGAGATAATCTAAAGAACTATACACCGTGACATTTTAGTCGTCTTACAAAGGTTGTCCACTCAATGTATCCGACTTAATATACCTCTAGGCGTGATTAAAAAATTGTTACCTATTGAGAAAATACGTACTTAGAAAAATAAATAATGCACTAGAATTATGAAACATCCTGTTAATAATGTTAACGTATCATATAGTAGAGAACATACATACCTACCCAGCGCACGAGTCGCCTACACCATTCCATCTCCATTTCCCATGAGACAAAGTATCAAACAAACTACGTCATGCGTCATCATCAGAGGTCGGAGTAGGTAGATTGATTTTACGTACTCGCATCATGAATAGTCATAGAAATCACAACATGGATAAGCCTTTTTTCCGGAATTTCATTTTGGTACATACGGGATTGAATCAAATATTGTGAAAGTAAGGATTTTTAAATTGGGTACTACATTAGAAATTTATAAGAATGCGATAGATAAACATTTAAAATTGTTTTTTTCTTACTGTAGAAGGCCGATCACCTATATATTATTAAAAAGACAGCAAAAAGGTGATACATTTCTTATTCATATTTATATATTCTTTATTCTATACATTACTACATTTGAAATTAATTACAAAATCCCTGAATCTCGGAGGCATATCCCTACTAATATATACGTGCCAGTTCATTGATCCCATTTCAATCTACCTACTCCGACCTCTGGTCATCATACTGAATAATATTTTTATTTTTTAGTTATTCATTTTTTTTCTTATGGATGTGTAGTAGTCATTAGGATACATGAGGTGGGCTGCCGTTGTAAGATGACTAAAATGTCACGGTGTAGATCTGATTTGAAAATTCTTTCACTAATGGAAAGTTACAGTATTGCCAAGTGTCACAGTATGTGTATTCTACGTTAATAAAATAAATTTCAAGCAGATGAAGTCGAGAGCAAAAGCCAGCAAGGTATAAAACGATTATAGTGAATCAAAGTAGATTTGCAGAAACTTGAACTAAAAAGTAGATTTAAATTCATTTTCTCAATCTCGTAGGAACATTTTAATGAAAACTTAAACATGGCAATATACCTGCCAGGGTCGCGAGATTTGTTCGAAAGAGATACCGTGGCCCTGGCACATGGGCAACTGAAGGAACACGGGTGGGTTTTCAGTAAAAGTCTGACACGTCTTCCCGCTCCACCCAAGAGCGGGAGATGTGCATTTGATGATTTCCCACCCACAAAAAAAAAAGATGGCAATATAGTCCAGATATTTTCCATATTTTTCGTAATTTTGGCTATCACATTTTTGCCAAAGATCGACACCTAATATCGTCACCAATGAACCGAGGTTAACTAAATCCCAGCAAAACCCGTTGCGGATAACACGTGCCCGGGCTATTTGCTATTACGTTACACATGTGTAGCTTTTTTGAAATGAACGCTGAAAAAACACGAATCAATTTGAAAAGTCCAACCCTTATCTCATATTAAAATCAAGCAATTTTATATGTAAACATAACATCATTAACCTTGTCCAATAGGAAGGTTGAAAACCCCGTTAATTATTAATTTATTACAATACCGCCAAGGCTGCTAATTTAACACACCCTGTATCAAACGCTGTACTACGCTGTATAAGCCTTGTACTGTCGCGTACAGAAATATTTGGGTTAATTGCTCTTTCCGATGACTTGTAAAACTCATCGTTTTTAATTGTTCTACGTCCTAACGTTTCCTTAAATGCGCTGTTGACCTCGTTTAATAGCGCAAGAAAAAATAATTACTGTTGCAATAGGGTTGTACAAATAACATTTAATTTTCTTTAGCTTTTTTATGTACTGACTAGCTGCGCCCGCGGCTTCGCTCGCGTGGATGTCAGTAATTATTTCATGGGAATGTTCTAGCTGGAAAAAGTGCGTATACTACTTCTCATAACATTAGCTATTACTCAGTCAAAAGAGCATCAAAATCTGTCTAGGCGTTTCGGAGGTTGTGAACCTGGCATATGGGCAACTGAAGGAACACGGTGGGTTTTAGTCAGTAAAAGTTTGACTCACTCTCCCGCTTCGCCCAGAGCGGGAGAAGTCATTTGATTATTCGCCAACCAAAAAAAAAAACGGGAAAAATACAATAATAAATATTTTCTTGTTATAATATGTACAGTATAAACTTTTCTATGCATTTAGTAAAGACGTGTTATTTTGATATTACGAACAGATATATATATTTGGTATAATGTAGTTTGTATAGACTAGATGTATGTTGTGTCAAATAAGAGGTATGAACACAGTTTTTTTTTTTCACAAAAACAATCAGAAACTTCCTTTGTCCAAGATATTGGACGAATTGTTTGCAATAACTTTGCAAATATCATAAAATAACACAACAGACACAATATTGTACAAAATATCTCAAGATTATCCGGGATAGGTTAAAGGTTGTAGTGTCTCTTGTGTTGAAACGTCGGCTGTATTGATCAAGATAATATTGCCTACCTGACTTTCCCAACCTCCATTGTAGTTTAATGGTAGGTAGAGAGACTTCCCCCATTTCAAGATCAATCAACGTAATGAATTAGTAGGTATAGGCTACAGGCAATAAAATTAATGTAGCTGTTCTATCTACGAAATTCAACGACGGGGGTTTAAAACCTTGAATACCGTGAACGTTTGAATGATGAATTAAAAATGATTTTATTTCTGCTTGAGATATTTTTTTAACTAGATGAATTCGGCGCTTCCTATCTGACTATTCTGAGAAGAACGGCCGAAACAAACTTAGAGGTCACAGTCTTTTTTAGAGTCCAGACATAATCTTGGTCAGAACATATGGATTAGTCCCTGAAATGGTCTTTTGAGGAAAGAACCACAGAGATTGAGTGGACCTGTCCATTCGGTGCACGCATTTATCTTTTCCATGTTTGAACAGTATCGGCACTGTTAACCCCAAGCCAATAGCTTATGCGCCTCTGACCCTCTCACTAAGGCCAGGGTAGAGTCTTACGTAGTCCCATGGGACTGAACCGACCAACCAATATTGACAAAGGGACCAAACTCTAACCAACTCTCTGGGGCATTAGCATTTGTTATGTCCGAAGCCACCATTGATCTCCAAGCTTTAGAATGTAGACGAAATTGAATAGAATAGAAATGCAATTTGTCTAGAAGACTTTACGTCATTTAAGGGACTGACGGATAACCAATTTTCCTACTTAAATACATTACGTTCTCCTTACCCGACGTTCCAATTTAAATAATGTTGACCCCTATTATGCCTAGTTCTACAGACCTTATTTTACTATTCCAGTCTTCTCTTGAAGCAGAATATTTTATTACTGCAAAAACAAAAAACGCTCAGAGAGTAATGAAAAGGGGGGAAATATGCGAGGCAACATCAACGAAATGCGTGGAATCATGCCGAGGGCACCTCTAGAGGGCGACTCTAATTAAATTTCTGTAAATACGGCTGCATGGAAAATTTTCATTTACTTTTGGAATTTGTTTGTCGACTGCATTTCTGAGACGAGAAAAAGTGGCTTTTCTCAAACATCGCACTCTCCCCTCTAATGGCATCCGTACTGAAGCATGCTAAAATTGTTTGAGTTTATTTTTACTGAAGACTGTTCGTCCAAATATTTGTTCGAAAGCAGTAAAAACAAATAAAAAGCAGGTACGATCTTTAAAGAATAAAGATGTTGTAGCTCAAGTTTTAGAAGCGTAAGTAGACAGTCCCTAAGTGCTTTCTTACCCGCGTCCCAACCTTTTAAATTAAAGACACTTTAAAATCTTCGTTTACTTAAAAGTCTTTAAGTAAAATTGTTATAATCCCGTCTAAAGAGATGCAGCCATCGGCTCTCATTTAGTAATCCTGGTCCGGAGCAGTGCTTTGCTCCGCGTCGTCGCTCGTTACCCGACCTGACCTTGTACCTCATAACATAATTACCGCTGAGTGCTTCCTTAAATAAATAAGGTCTTTTGTTTCGCAAAGCTTCGCGTGACCGAGATTTGTTAGCGCTTCGTATTGTTCAACTGTGCTCACAATGTAAACATTATCTTGTAATGGTTTTAGGCGCGTTGTAGGTCTAGTTCATTAACGAATTTACATACTATTTTGGTGAACAGAAATCAGTGTATAAGCTTAGTTCCATTTAACTGTCATCATCTGCCTAGCCTTTTCCCACTATGTTGGGGTTGGATTCCAGTCTAGCCTGATGCAGCTGAATACAAGTATTTTACAAGCGACTTCCTATCGGACCACCGCTTGAACTGAAAGAAATTACATTCGATAATGTTGATATTATCATACTATAATAATACTGTACCGTGTGGTGCCGGACGTAAAGAATAACACCACCCCCTTCTTCCCGTGGGTGTCGTAAAAGGCGACTAAGGGACTTACTAGAGAATGGACAGCAGCGTTCTCTATGCATTTTACCACCATACTGCGATCGCCAACCCGCCTGCGAAGCGTGGCGATTATGGCAAAGCCCCACAAATTGGGGGAGGCCTAAGTCCAGCAGTGGACGTTTTACGCCTGAAATAATGATGATGATGATAATAATACTAGCTACTGCCTGCGACTTCGTCCGCGTTAAATTTCATGTCCCGCCAACCCTTCCCGTTGCATCGAATCGCTGCCCGTGCGATTTTCCCCGTTGTTGCAACATTTTTCATTGCTGCTCCGCTCCTCTTGATTGTAGCGTAATGTTATATAACCTAGTAGTCTTTCTCGATAAATAGGCTACCCAACACAAAAAGAATTTTTCAATTCGGATTAGTAGTTCCTGAGATTACCGCGTTCAAACAAACAAACTCTTCAGCTTTATAATATTATTCAGCTTTATAATATTAGTATAGATTGTAGTATAGAAGTATAGATTATAAATATGAATGTTGTTAGTTTGTTTGTTACGCTTTCACGTGAAAACTACTTAACCGATCATTATGAAACTTTGTACACATATTCTTGGAGGTATTGGTTTTTGGTTGGTTGATGGTTTCTTGGCTGTTAGTCTAGTGGTTAGTGACCCTGACTGCTAAGACTGAGGTCGTGGGTTCAATTCCCACCCAGGACAAATCTTTGTGTGATGAGCACGATCATTTGTTCTGTGTCTGGATGTGATTTATCTATAATATGTATGTATTTAGAAATATATAAGTACATTTATCAGTTGTCTGGTTACCATAGTACAGACTCTGCCTAGTTTGGGATCAGCTAACGGTGTGTTGGTTGTCCTAAGATATTTATTATTATTATTATTTTAACATAGGATACCTACTTTCTATGAAAAAAATGTTTTCTATATTTATTGTTATTTTTAACGCGAGCGAAGCTGCGGGCAAAAGCTAGTAATATGTATATGTAGTTTTGGTTAATCTGCCTAGCCTTTTCCCAATTTTATTGGGGTCGGTTTCCAGTCTAACCGGATGCAGCTGAACACCAGTATTTTACATAGACGAATTCCTATCTATTCACCACAACCCAGTTATTACCTAACACGATACATCTTGGTAAGACTGTTAGAATTTCTGGCATCTGAGTACCCGTTACGACTGTCAGTTTCTGCAAGTTTCATTTCATTGTAAAATATGCTTTTCTTCAGAATGGTGAAATTAAAATTCAATCCCTATTCCCCAGCACAGTTTACCCTCCGGTTATAATTTAATGTGCGGACAAGAGAGAAATCCATAAAATCTAATGGGAAAATTCCGCGACGCGATGAGGCTTTTAAGATTTATCTCATAGTACCAAGTACGGAACTGCCTGTTTAAGCATTATTACATTTCGTGGTATTGAATGTTATGAAATCTTTACATGCAATATTTATTTAAGCGTCGCCTGTAAAAGGGAGGGTTTCAGTTAAGAAAACCATTACGAATGAGAGCAAATGTTTTGAAATATATGTTTCTGAGTTAATAGGATAAATGATAAATAATTTTATTACTATTATTACGTTTCTAAAAAAATGTTGTTTCCTATCTAACTACTCTAAGAAGAACGACCGGAACAAACTCAGAAGTCATAGAGATCATTTGAAAACCATGCAGATTGGTGTCTAAAATGGTATGGTGGTTTTGATGAAAGAACCAATAGACTGTGTGGACTGGACAGGTCCAGTGCTTGCATGTATTTGTCAGTAATTGCACCGTTAGCGAACTGCTGAAAAATTAAAGTCATCAAGGCTCGTTGGGAATTTCCACTCACGAACGGACACCCATTTTCTCTGTTTTTTTTGTGTGGACATCTTAAACTACCTGTCAAACATTGGATAAGGATCTTATTCAAAAATATTTTCATTCACAAAACTTAACTACATAACAAGTATATGCAAACATTTTTCATGTAAAACATTTCCCAACAAAAACCAATAACCGAAGCAAACTTTGATGATACCCAATTCTTCTCACATATTTAATAAGTGAGTCAGTAAGCTATTAGATAATATTTCCTAAGTTCCGGTTGACTGCACGGTGGCGTTTGATGGGCACATAAAATGTAACGGGAGTCCGGGACCCCGGGACTCAGTGCCGCTCCCCGCGACTTGCCTGCACTATATTGAACAGAACACGCCTTTTCAGGGTGCGCCAATGTTTTTAAACACAGCCAATTGTTGGAAAACGCTTTCTTGAAATTGATAGGTTTTTATTACATTGTTACTTTCGTGATACATTGTTGTTTTTGGAGCGCTTGTTTTTTTTAGTATTGTCGAGGTATTAAATTGAGGTTATATTGAAAATAATATAACATGACATTGTGGCATTCGGGTTAGTCAGAGGTGCATTTACGCCTGCCAGGGTCGCGAGATTTGTTCGAAAGAGATACCGTGGCCCTGGCAGATGGGTAACTGAAGGAACACGGGTGGGTTTTAGTCAACAAAACTCTGACACGCCCTTCAGCTCCACCCTAGAGCGGGAGAAGTCATTTGATGATTTTCCATCCACAAATAAAAACACCTACAATTCGCCAATGATGTTTAAGTTCCATGTAACAAAGGGTGGGCCTATTCATTTATTGACGTGTAAAAGTGTTTAAACAAACCTACTTATAGAAATAAACTCATTTACCAACCGGGCACAAATTTGTACTCTATTGACGAATTCCGCGTTCCTGAGAAAAAGGTCTTGACAGACAGACATATATGAACAGGCGGACAGACAGCGAAGTAACCCATAGGGGCTTCGGTTTTTCTTATTGAGGTACGGAACTCTAAAACGGATAGCTACCGTTTGAAAATTTTCTGATGAAAATCTCCGTGATTGAGAGTACTTAAAATAAAGTCCGTAATTTCAATATTCCAGTATCTCTCGCCTTGAAACTGTTAATGAAGATGTCAAAAACTTTACAGAATTGAGATTGATACAAATATTAAATACTCCAGAGTTTATAATGGAAAAGTTTCTTCTAATGAATAAGTTTATTATGAATCTTTGGCAATCTAGATTTTAGATAGGTATTTGGAAAGTATAATAAAACTAGCTTACTTGGGTTCTTTGTGTGTGTGTATTTTATTTATTGTGCAAAAAAAAAATCTTGTTTCTTTTTTTTTAACTCTCATTTTTTAGTCTTTTTCTACGTCGTAACAGCCTTGACAGAGTGGTCGTATCTGGTGTGGTGGCGAGCTTCACAGTCCGTCGCCATTCCTCTCGTACGCAGCTCTTCTCGTACATTCGTTCCACTTCACGAATTAAGTGCAGTTTTGATCTGATAGGTCCAACGCATGGGCGACCTGCTACGAGCTCTTGTGCCTTCAACATTTCCCTGCACGACAAGTCGTTCCACCGATGTGTCGTCTCGGCGTGTGATGTGTCCAAAGAAAGCGAGAATACGACTTTAGACGATGGAAGGAAGACGCTGTTTGAAGCCAAGTTCTTGGAGGATTGAAACGTTGGTTCGAAACTGTGTCCAGGTTATGCTAAGCATCCTTCTCCAGCACCACATTTCTAAAGCGTCTATCTTCTTTTTCTCGCTTTCCCTTAAAGTCCATGTCTCAGCACCGATGGGAAACACTAATGCCCTGACAAGTCGCATTTTAGTGGCCTTTGTGATGTTTCTGTTTCTCCATATTTTATTGAGCCGATCCATGGCGGACCTGGTAATCACATCATCTTTTAGTACCTGCATCTCAATATACAGGGTGTCCAAGAACCTGGCGTCCAACTGGATTCCCACGATGCCCCAAGTTCTAACAGTACTCAGAAAAATATTTTAAAAAATCCACCCCATGTACTTACAGAATTATACTGATTTCAAAAAAAAAGGGGAAATGAGCACCCTGTGACATACTTTTGAATGCTGTGACTGCTAATGCTGATAATTTCGATATTTCTTGGAGGTTTTGTAATCTAGGGTATTGCTGTGTCTAAATAGAATGTAAAAATAAAGTACTTATTGTACCATTTTAAAATAAAATATTATTTTAACTAAAGGTGATATGGAAAACTATTGAATTTCGCAACTTTGACCGACTGTAGTGTAAAAAAAATGTACCAAAATAGTATGGCAAGTGACGTCAAATTTTGACGCGTTTATTCCTCTTTTTAAAAAGGTATAATACTTACACACTAATTTGAAAAAAAAAATTTTTGATAATATTTTTACTCAACAACCCAATTTTTACGATGTCTTACAGAATTCTTAGAAAGAAAAATTTACGACGAATTGAATCTAACCTCTAAAGAATTACTATTGTATGCTCATAAAAATAACAACAGGCCTCTCAAAAAACAGGTTAGACCGTAAGGGACGGTATGTGCATGCATCTCACCATAGTGATTCGTTATTACAACAGGAGGGAGCAAGACAGAAACTATCTTTGCGATTTGCTGGTTCTTCTTTATGGTACCCCATTATTCAGGTAAGAGTGAGGGAGAAAAAGGTTAGAGGTGCGAGTGAGATAGATAGTGACGCTATCTGGGATCGTGCTATTTAGGATAACAGTACGGTCAGTACGCGTCACTGCCTCCTGCCGTTACTACGCACCTCTCTCTTATTGTTACCATTGATCACGTACTACGATTTAAAGCTTTGTTTATTGGACTCGATTACTCTTTGTGCTCTGGACTTTGAAACGAACTCTTTACGACGACCTTTGCCTGTGTTTGGACAGTTTGTGTTTTGTGTGTGCTACCATGGCGACCTACACTCCGCAAGAATACGCAAATATGCACTACATTTATGGAGAATGTAGAGGTAATGGACGAGCTGCAGCGAGACTTTACAGAGAAAGGTATCCGAGGGCTACGCGATATCCCGACCATCGAGTTTTCATTAATGTGCACAGATCACTATGTGACGGGCGGTTCCCCAATCAAGTAGCTGGTGAAGGACGACCCGTAAATGACTTCATACGCGATGAAGTTTTAGAGGCGGTGTCGGCAAATCCAAGCATCTCTGTGCGAGGAATAGAAGCTGATACGGGGATACCGAAGAGCACAGCACACAGTATTCTCCAAAAAGAAGAATATCATCCGTACCACGTACAGCGAGTGCAAAGTCTTTTACCTCGAGACTATCCGAGCCGAGTCGCGTTTTGTGAAACAATCCTGCAAAAACATCGAGAAGACGAAAACTTTATCGACAAAATTTTGTGGTCAGATGAATCAACATTTAAGAAGGATGGCTACATGAACCTACACAACTTGCACGAGTGGCATGTGGAAAATCCGCACTTGATGCGAGAAGATAGATCCCAGTACCGGTTCAAAGTGAACATGTGGACCGGTATTCTCTGTGGGAATATTATTGGTCCATTTGAGATGCCCGAGAATTTGACTGGCGAATCATATTTAAATTTTCTTCAAAATGATTTGCCAAACTTACTAGAAGAGACCCCACCAGATATGTGGTTCCAACACGACGGCTGTCCAGCACATTTTCGCGTATCCGTTAGAGAGTTTTTGGACGAGCAATACCCGAACAGGTGGATTGGGCGATCAGGAACAATCCCGTGGCCAGCCCGCTCACCTGACTTAAATCCGCTGGATTTTTTTTTCTGGGGAACTATGAAGGAGCTCGTTTATGCGAAGCCCATTAATGACATCGCTGACCTTCGTGAGAAGATAACACAAGCAGTGCAGGTGATACGTCAAAAAAGTTACTCGCGAAACATAAAGCGGTCCTTTTTAAGGAGAGTGAGAGCTTGTATTGCCGCGGGTGGTCAACATTTTGAACATTTATTGTAATAAAATATCTTTAAACTAACATTCTTTGCTTTTATTCTACTGGGAACCCATCTACCTGTGTGTATTTCCTTCTTGCTCACTCTTGGAACCGAAGTAAATAATAGTAGTAACATAACAGTTTCTAAGATAAGAAAGGGTCCGACAGTTACCGTTAGTAGGTAGGCACTTCGTAAAAATTGGGTTGTTGAGTAAAAATATTATCAAAATTTTTTTTTTCAAATTAATGTGTAAGTATTATACCTTTTTAAAAAGAGGAATAAACGCGTCAAAATTTGACGTCACTTGCCATACTATTTTGGTACATTTTTTTTACACTACAGTCGGTCAAAGTTGCGAAATTCAATAGTTTTCCATATCACCTTTAGTTAAAATAATATTTTATTTTAAAATGGTACAATAAGTACATTATTTTTACATTCTATTTAGACACAGCAATACCCTAGATTACAAAACCTCCAAGAAATATCGAAATTATCAGCATTAGCAGTCACAGCATTCAAAAGTATGTCACAGGGTGCTCATTTCCCCTTTTTTTTTGAAATCAGTATAATTCTGTAAGTACATGGGGTGGATTTTTTAAAATATTTTTCTGAGTACTGTTAGAACTTGGGGCATCGTGGGAATCCAGTTGGACGCCAGGTTCTTGGACACCCTGTATAACTTATACACTCGGTACTGGTCAGACGCATGTTCTTACCATATTTTCATGTCAATGTATGTATGTACACACGGCTACAAATTAAGCTATACATTTTCAGTTTTACCTGAACTCGCATTGTTTAGGCATTTCGAACAATGAGAAGTCAGGTCAGTCATACTTGAAATGTATAGCTTGATTTGTTGTCGTGCGTACATTATCGAGTGTATTAAATCGTACTGGTTACATTAAAATCTTTTTGACCCTATCTCCGAATTCCCGTTTACCATCGGTCTTATTACAAATCAAGGTTGTTCTATATGCGTGGTTTAAAATATCGAGCGTGTTATTGAAATAAGAACCTAACAAAAATTGAAATACAGTTCCATTTTACAAAATTAAGAACTAAGTTCAGTCGTAGGTTCAATTTTATACTAAGAACTTACTTTACGAAAGTAGACTGTCTCTAAAGTTTGGGGTCGGCTTAAAGTTAGATCGTGTTTGTAATAAAACAGACAGGAAAAAAATGGTGACAGAATATACTAAAAAAAAAAAACAAGTTATTAAATCGAAATATGTTGGCACAGACTAATGCACTATACTGAATTTTATTATTTTAACCCATAAATGGTCCCAAAACAAAACCGCCCCGAGCCTTGCTCGGGCTAGCTCGCGCCGTTGAGCCTGTAGCTTTAAATTTGTCCTTAAATAATAAAATCATTCCGATGCAGCTCGTCCCTTGCTGCCCTCTACCAGCGATGCCCTAATCCGAGGTCCGTATCCCACAGGAGGTGCCCTTAGCGAGTAGTCGCTCTAGATTTAAGTTTTTAACCCTGGCTGGAGGCCTTCATTTATTAAGGTAGCCACAGGCAAGTCTGGTTAAGCAGCCGACAACCTCATATTCAGATAGACCTAGACATGTCAATCCCAAAAAAAAAAGAATGGAAACAAAAGACAGCAAGCCTTATGACATGATATAGATTTTACAGTGGCATACACACAATTTTAAGTTAGTAAGTGATAGATAAATCTACCAAACTTTCAAAATGTTGCAGTAAATCTCTTTAGATATGCAAACTTCCAGCTAATTAGTGTTAGAACTCAAATTGCGTTAATTTATCTTCTTCTTTGTTTTAGAGCTCGGCTGGCCTAGTTAATATCATCGTTTGCCTAGATTTCTGAAGTTAATTCGAGTTGGTTTCAAATGTAACCAGATGCTTTTGTATGTAAGTTTGATAATGTGTGTTCTTTACCACATCATTTAAGATGCTAACCACTTTAAAGTGGAGTTATTTATATTGAGTATTTAGTTATATTAGAAGTGGACAAAGAGATGTAATACACTGTTGCTGTCTATTGAAGGAAGGAACTTATTCCAAATGTATAAAAGGATAGAAAGGGTAGAGGCATACTGTAATCAACTTTGAATGAATGATGACATTTTTCGAAAAAGTGCAGATAAGTATCACAAAATTCAAAGAAAAGCACAATCCCATTTCTTCCCGTGAGTGTCGTAAGAGGCGAGGCGACAATGGGACTAACGGACAGCAGCGTTCTCTATGCATTTTACGACCATACTGCGATCGCCAACCCGCCTGCCTGGCGTGGCGATTATGGCAAACCCCCCAAATTGGGGGAGGCCTATGTCCAACAGTGGACGTCTTTCAGCTAAAATTATGATGTTGATGATCCTTTGCTGCATCTAGATGCTAACAGCGTACTTATTGGCTAACCTTCAAATTATTTTATTCTCTCTCACATAGCTATAAGATTAAAATTTCTGCATCGATGTAATATTAGAGAAAAATGGCCCAAGATAACAAAGAAGCTCCTGGTCTTTCGACATTAGTCTAGTATGAGACAGTTTCACAGTCACAGGTATAAAATAGAACCCGGTACGTGACCATCCGTAACAAATATTTGAAGGCAAGGCACGATTTCTATCGCGCACGACATTTTGCATTTTCACATTTCGAATTACCTACTACAGCTACTTGACATTTTTCCTTTTGCACTTTGTTAAATATGTGGTAAAGAGGGAAGGTTTGTTTTATTTTATAATATTACTAGCTGCGCCCGCGGCTTCACCCGCGTGGTGTTCAGAAATTATCACCTGCCAGTGAAAGTCCCGTCAAAATCGGTCCAGCCGTTTCAGAGATTAGCCGGAACAAACAGACAGACAGATAGACAGACAAAATTTAAAAACAATGATTGTTTGATGTAAGTACCATATATACTTTCATATGCATTTAGTGAAAAACTGTTAATTTGAAATTACAAACAGACACTTCAATTTTATTTACTTGTATGTACTCGTATGTATAGATAATATAATTTTTGTAGATAGCTTATTGCCGTTTTGGTCTAGGGATCTGAAACGGTACTGCTAGGCGTGGTGTCCTGGGTTCGATTCCTAGGTCAGGAAAATTGTTATCAGATTTTTGTATTTCGAATTTCTCGCTAGCATCCAGGATTTGGATTTGTGTCCCTTTTTTTTTTGGATGGGAAATCATCAAATGACTTCTCCCGCTCTGGGCGGAGTGGGAGGGCGTGTCAGACTTTTACTGACTAAAACCCACTCGTGTTCCTTCAGTTGCCCATGTGCCAGGGTCACGGTATTTCTTTCGAGATTTGTGTCCCTTTGATGGCAATAGGCTCACCCCTATAGTTATACCTCTGCCATACCCTACGTGGAAACCAGGCGTGATTATATGCTATGATTCTTTTACTGTGGTTACGTTGTAAGTTTTTATTTCTAGATTTATTTTAGGACGGGCAACGACTTATTCATATAAAGAAATTAAATATTGTTTGTGAATGTTTGTGTTGTTGTTGTGAAATTTTGAATATGAAAAGTGATGGTTTTCAGAAAGGTCATATGCGTAGCACTCACAACCGGCATGCGTGTATGACCAGGGTGCTTACTCTCGAATATAATTCCAATAGATCGACATTGGTCAAACGTCAGTTGGTTGAGTTAAACGTCAGGGATTGGCTAGACTCAGTGAGTCCAGCCAATCACTGACGTTTGACTGAATTACAATGTCTATCTATTGGAATTATATTCGAGAGTAAGCACAGATGTTTGAACGTCAACGAAGCAAAAGGAGTATTTATGCAAGGATCCTAGCAGGTGACGTCTGCAGTTTTTGCGTATCCGTATGGGAAGAAAGTGCGAGTTTATGTTTAAACTAGCTTCTGCCCGCGACTTCGTCCGCGTGTCAATCGACCTAGAGAATAAAAAAAAAACACAGAAAATTCAACCTCCATTTCACCCTCTTAGGAATAGAATTTAAAAAACCCTTTCTTAGTGGAAACCTACTCTTCACAAAGAACACACCGTCCAAATTTCACGTCTTTACGACCAGCGGTTTAGGTTGTGCGTTGATATATCAGTCAGTCAGTCAGTCAGTCAGTCACTCAGGACTTTGAATTTTATATATATAGATAGATATTGATTGTTTCTCGGGACTGTAATCTCTAAGAGTAAATATTGATTAGTAAGATTACTTGAAGAATAAGTTCACAATTTTCTTGTACATAGAAATATATGATTAGTCACAGCTTCACATCCCGTATAGTTTCTGCTTTGACTAACGTGTTTGGGACACAAACCATAAGCTTATAAAGTATGAAAGTCGGAAGTCAAAATTGTCAAGTCAAATTACTTACAATATCCTATAAGATTCGATATTTCCCCAATATCGTACCACTCAACCTACTTCCCATAAAGTAGGTACTTTTGAAACAATTAACTAAGTAGGCTAAAAGGATTCTTAATTGAAAATTTTGAATTAATCTAATTTGTGTTGCCGTTCTTTATAAAGTATCTTCTTCTTAAAAGTTTAATACAACATCAGTTTTTGCCTCCGGATTTACTCGATAATTTAATAAGGTCAATGCTGGGAAGTCCGTACACAAGGCATCTCCGTCTGAACACCATAGCGCTGGTTTATGATTATCTATGCCGCCTCCATCTCGTTCGGTAAAACAGTATTGTGGTTCTAGTTCGAATTCAGAATCATAGATGTCGCTGTAAGTCGTACTGCGGAAGAAAATTGACTTCCTTTTTTAGTCGTGTTGTGATCTCAAACAACGAGTGTCATGTGTTGCGGTGAAAAAGAAAAAAAGTACCGAATCCAACAAAGTGAAGCGTAGAGTGTATATTACGTAAGTAGTTAAATAGCCCTTCTATATATTTCTTTTATTGAATTGATCAATGACTCTAAGAATGTTGAAATATCAAGTGTAATAAATATGTATCCTTAAAATGCAATAGTTGGAAAGACCGTCTAAGACGCACGAGGTAAGTCCGTCATAAGCCGGTCTTGCCTCGAAGCACAGATCGTCAACCTTTTTTGTAGCGTGCGCGTATTCTTAAATCATTATATTTCGATTTCTCAGGTTTCAAAGGGTCATCAAGGCATTTTGTTTTGTTTCTAGATAATTATTGATAGTGAGTGTAAAAATGCCTTACCTAACGCCCTGATGCCTTTTATACCTGAAGGGTCGATTTATATACACCCCAAATGCAGCGGTTTAGCTTGCACGTTGCTGACGTTAGATAGGTATAGTGACTATACGAGAGAAACCAACAAATGTTTTTTTTTTTACAGAAATACTTAAAAAATAATGGATATGCCTTTGGATGTTGATCGTTTTTTATCTAGAAATGATTTCGAACTTTTAAATCAGCATATATGGCCATGGCTTGTGACACATTTTATACTGTCTAGAAGATGTTATCATTGTGGTTATTACACAGACTTAAACTTACCACCCCACTTCATGATACATAAATGGAACTTACAATTGTTATTACATTTTGATTTTTTCTGGTGTCAAAGCTGTCTGTATATGGCAATTTACGATCATTACCCTGAAGACGAATGTACTTACTGTTTTTAACCTACTTATTTCATTCCACAAAAAACGGTACGTATAAATAATTAACTTCTAAATCATTTTCAAGTATTTTTTTATTCCTGTGCCTAAATGGTACCTATTCCCTCTTTGCTTTGGGTCGGCCGATACAAAAGGTTTAGCGCGATACAAAACATTGCACATAAGACTGCCCTACGGTATCCACATTATATTGGAGAAATAAATCTTTTTTTTTTTTCAGATATCTTTGCTTGCAATCATGGTAAGCAATTACAAAAGAAAAACAAACAAAGGATCATATTCGAAACAAAAGTTACAAGAAGCAGCAGAAGCTGTTAGAAATGGCCATCTGAGTGGCTATAAAGCTGCGCAAATTTATAATATTCCTCGCATGACTATTATGGACCATGTGAAAAACAGGAGATTTAAATCCAATTCTCTTGGCAGAAGCACTGCGCTGACTTTGGAAGTCGAAACAAAATTAGCTTCGTTACTACATTTAATGGAAAAATATGGTTTCGGTTTGACCAAAAACGAGGTCCTAGAAATGGTTGGCCAGTATGTAAACCGTAATCTCATATCGACGCCTTTCAAAAATGGAGCTCCAGGGCAGGCGTGGTTTACTGCATTCAAAAAACGACATCATTTTTCCGTGAAGAAACCCCAGGCAGTGGAATACGCGCGTAAGAAAGCCGTAGACCCATTTATAGTTTACCCATATTTTGAATTGCTTAATAATACATTGAAAGAATTAAATTTATTGAATCAACCAGCCGCCATTTGGAATTTAGACGAAACTAGTTTTTCGAATGATCCCAAAAAATCAAAAATTGTTGGCATGAAAGGACACGCCGCGACAAGAGTCATTTCCTCGCCTGGTAGAGAAAACACTACTGTTTTGCTTGGCGCCAGTGCATTAGGACAAAAAACACCCCCACTAATAATTTTTAAGGGCAAAAACGTTTGGGATGAATGGACATCTCCGTATGCTTATCCCGGCACATCCTACGCTGCTACAAAAAAAGGATGGATGGAGACCGACGTCTTTGAAATGTATTTTAAAAAAGTTTTTTTGCCAGCTGTTGGAGATCAACGTCCGATTCTTCTTATTTATGATGGACACGCTACTCATGTAGGATTAAATATAATCGAGGAAGCGCGTAAAGCAGATATAACAATACTTAAACTACCTCCTCATACTAGTCACATATTACAACCGCTGGATGTAGCGGTCATGAAATCATTTAAAGATCGGTGGGATCCAATGCTCGTAAAATGGCAGCGTTCAAATATCGGAGTGAAGCTCCCAAAGAAAGAGTTTGCGAGGTTAATTGGAGTGGTTTGGGCTCAAATTGATAGTCAAGTTTTAAGAAATGGCTTCCGCAAGGCTGGAATTTACCCGTTCAATTCTGAAGAAATCAAAGAAAGTCTGTTTGATTCGTTACAGCTAAGACGTTGGAAAGAACTCAAAGTTCTTAAGTCCCAAGAACGACATGAATATGACCACAATAATCAAGAAAGACTCGTTTGTTACAATGACGAATCTTTGTACGTTGCTACAACATACGAGCCACAAAGTTTGCTTTCGTTAGCCTTAAATTGCACCATACAAGTAATTGGCATTAATTCTTATCGTAACATTAGCAATCAGCACTGTTCTGCACATTTTGTAATTGACGACCGTATTCAGAATGATGATTTAGAGAAAAAGGGTGCCAAAAGTTTAAAAGAAAACCAGTTTATAGGAGAAGAATCTCATCAAGAACTGGAACAAGAATCTTTCGTATCCAATAAGGATTTAAAACGAGTTGACAATAGTAGTAATAGAATCCAAATATTAGAAAACAGACTAGTAACTTTTGAAGAACTACTTTTGATGCAAGTTAAAGCTGGAGTTAATGTAAAAGGTAAACGACAAAAAATAGCTGCAGGAGCCGAAGTTATAACACATAATGACGTTGTTAAGCGTAAAATGGAAGAAAAAATTAAAAATATAAAAAAAGAACCACAGACAGAGAAAAATACGACTATGAAAAAAAAACAACCAAAGACTAACAACCTAAACAAAAAAAAACAAAAGAAAACACAAAGAAAAGCACCATCCAACAAAACGACACCTGACATTACGAGTGACGATGATTCAGATGTGACAACTAAGCGAGATAGTTCATTTTATGGTCCATCTACTTCAACAGGAAAGACGGGTATAACAAGAAATAGGAAACGAAACCGATTGCCATCAATTGACTCCATAACTAGTATATCTGATATAATGAGTCTATATAGCGATACGAACATCAGCGATAGATCACTGTTCGACTATGACTTCGATAATGAAGTCAGTTGTTTTGCAGACAATTATATAGTGAATCAAGAAAAT
Organism: Aporophyla nigra; assembly: GCA_947507805.1. Taxonomy (NCBI): domain Eukaryota; kingdom Metazoa; phylum Arthropoda; class Insecta; order Lepidoptera; family Noctuidae; genus Aporophyla; species Aporophyla nigra. The sequence continues at coordinate 10,326,824 of OX382305.1, forward strand.
CTTAGTGACAATGACATCTTACAGATTAACGTAACAGGTAAACAACAAACAATAGCTCTAGAAAGAATAAAAAAAGAACCGAAAGCAAAGAAAAATACGACCATGAGCAAAAATCAACCACAGAAGACTAACCTAAGCAAGAAAGGAAAAAATAAAATACAAAGAAAAACAACTTCCAACGAATCGACACCTGACGTAACGAGTGACGACGATTTTACCAAAACGTTAAGTGATCCTGAAAACGACAAAGAAAATTCTGTTCCTGCATATCATGCAGATATGACATCAAACGGAGATACTTCATTTTCTGGCCCAACTACTTCAACAGGAAAGTCATTGAAAAGAAATGCTAAACGAAACCGCTTGCCATCAACTGACTCCATTATCCCATCTGATAAAATTAATATATTTAGCGTTGTGCATCAAGAAAATACTAGCAACAATGACAACTTACAGCATAACGGAACAGGTGAACGACAAACAATACCTCCAGAAAGAATAAAAAAAGAACTGCAAGGAAAGAAAAATACGACCATGAGCAAAAACCAACCAGGGAAAATTAACCCAAGCAAGAAAAAAATAAAAAAAACACAAAGAAAAACATCTTCCAACGATACAACACCTGACGGTGAATTTGCTACCACGTTAAGTGATCCTGAAAATGACAAAGAATATTCCGTTCCTGCATCTCATGCAGATACAACATCAAAAGGATTTACTTCATTTTCTGGTCCAACTACTTCAACAGGAAAGTCATTGAAAAGAAACCGCCTGCCATCATCCGACTCCATAACTATTGTTTCTGATAAAATTAATAATCCTAGTGACAATGACATTTTACAGCAAACTTACAGTATCAATGATTCCGTGCTTGTGAGATACCGTATGAGACAAAAGTGGAACTATTACATTGGATTTATCGAGAAAATCAAAGTAGTGGATGACGAAACATTCTATTCCATAGATTTCTTAAAAACTGTTAAGAAACCACAACTAGTTTTTAGTATGACAAAGAGAAAAGATCGTGATGATGTACCCACAGTGTCGATAGTTAAAAAAATTGAAATAGAGACTGTGAATGCAAAACAATATTACTTATGTAATATTGAAGATAAGGTATATTTTTAAATAAAAATATACCTTGTAGTCAATAATTATGTAATATTGTTTTTTATTATCAGTTTGTCTTTCTATTTCGGCTAAAGAATCATGCCCACCTTCCATACATTGAATGACCTGTCACTTGATTCGTTTTACATGTCGCGTCTACCTACAAACAGTGTTGTATAAAATCAGTTATTGTTTATAATAACACAATAAGTTATCATCTTCTCATTTAGAGGCCAGGGAAAAGTGCTATTACGTAAATAAGTTTTTGAGGTTATAACAGATTTACACCTTTCAGATCAGGTTTGACAACTGTTGTAACCTCGAAAACTAGATGATTATTAAAATGAAATTATTTGTTAATCGCTGAGAGAGTTGCACTCACACATAAATAAATTCTTCAATTAAATATCATCATCAAATCGGCGCGCAGTGGTAAACAGCAGTTATATTTATCGTAATAGCCCGACGATGCTGAGTTTTAAACACTTCACGTATGATGTTAAGCCATCCTTGTTTTCTATACTACATACAGCAAGTTAGAACAATTTAGGTATAGTTCATTGAAATATCGGTCAAAATCTGTCGTCGAAGTGGACCAGACTCCAGGAGGACAATGCTTTTAGCCATCGAACTCTAAGAGGCTGATTCACCTTGTCTGTCCGGATAAAGTAAATAATAATACCAGCCCATATACTGTCCCACTGCTGGGCAAAGGTCTTTTCTCATGCAGAGAAGGCACGAGCAGTAATCACCACGTTTGGTCAAGATGAGGTGGTGATTTCTGACTTTCATTGATTAATTATACATGTCCAGGTTTTCTCGTGATGTTTTCCTTCACTGTAGTTCCTACGTAGGTATTGAAAAAAACACATTGGCCCGGTATTGAACTCACGCCTCGTGCATGAGGTGAGGTGTTAACCTCTGGGCCATCACGACATAAATATATAACTAAGTGCTGCATGTTTTTGGAGAGGTAGGGAAAATTAAATAAAAAACAGGATTTGATTTATTATTATTTATTCAATTTCTTCTCGTACAACCATTTCATCTAAAAATGCCGCTGGAGCCACAATGTTAGTTTCATGCCTAGCCCAACCTAAGTACCACACCAAAGTCAAAACATGTGCACAACAACCTAAAGTGCAAGTTTTCTTTGAGAATGTGGTCACTTTGACGATTGAGCAATGATCGATGACAAACGAGGCATACTTAAGTATGACCACGGCGACATGAACCAGCAGATGGGTCACACTTATTGTTTCTATAAATCTGAGCATTAACAGTCTGCATGGATACATCAAAACACTCTTTACAAATGTAATCTTCTTCCATTATCTGATTAACAAATCAATTATGAGATTTTAAAGCCTGCAATGGAAATAAGTATATTTAATTTGTATTTTTACATGTTTCGCTTTAAACAGCTGCCTAAAAGAATACTTAAGCTAAACATGGGGAAAGCTACATGCAACTCACACATTCGGTCAGCGGTTGGTCTTAGGGGCGTCACCTATTTCTAGTAGTACTAGTTCTATATTTCATAAAACTTGAAAAATATACATTAGCACTTCTAAATATCAATCATTTTATAAAACAATCATTCCACTAGCATCTGTTGACTGGATACTAAATAGTTAGGTAATTGATTGTTATTATACTTACTATTACTGGAGATATCCAACTGCTTATTAGCGAGATGACTCTGCTATGAAGCTGAAGGGCCTGATAACGCCGAAGCGTATTAACACTTATGTTACAGGTTATGCAAAGCCATCTCGTAGAAGGCTCATGTCCATAGCTCTTTCCAACAAAAGCGATAACGTCTAGATCCCAACAAAAAGGACTAAATCGGTATCCGTGTAACACAGGCCAAAGTAATTGTATGTGGTAGATATCGGAGTCCGTGGAAAATGAAAAACTTGTTAGGGTATCAGAAAATCCAAAATCGCTCAGTACATCTCAGTACAATACGCAGTGACAGCAAACGAACGACTGCAAAACGTCAAACAAGTGACAGCCTGTCATTCACGTAAAGAAGTTCGTTTTACGCGCCCTATTCACTGTACGTTTATTTTTCTTTCCACACCCTAATATAAAACTATAAAAAATCATAGATAGTCATAAATTAAAAATTGAAGTAAAAAAAAATACCACTTCGTTATTTTGAACATTTATTAACCTCATGAACGAACAAGTTTTTTCGTATTATGTGAAACGAAACGTGTGTAAAACACGTTACGTTTCCAAAAGTCTTTTGAGAATGATAAATATTTTTTAGAATTTCTTTTTTTCCTGGCTTTCTTTGAAAATTCAATTATGTGATACGAAATAAGCAAAAAATTAGCAATTTTTTAAGATATTTTACATCAATAGACGCGTTAAAAAAAAATCAGGTCAAGATTGGTCATGATTCTTTACGGGTTTGTGTGATTAAAGACTACTACTTGTAGTACTTTACGGATTTCATAGAGAATCATTCTGGTAACTATATTTTCTTATTTTTAATAAAACAAATAAGACTGATTTTAGTGATTTGTTAAATTTACGGCTGTGTGCATGATTAAGGGAAAAGATTGCATTGTTTTTGTTGTTTACGTACTTTACGGATTTTATAGAGAATAATTCGGATAAATAATAACATTATTCTTATTATTAAAAAAAATGTAACACTTTAGTGATTCGTTAACTTTTTGTAAGAAATTAAAGCTATACAACTGGTAAATTACAACCAAATATCTTTTAATAATTTAATTTTACATAAATAAGTAAGAAGACTGTTTATTTTTGTATCTTTTTGTAAGAAAATAATAACTAGTGTCTGGTAAACGAAAGTTGATCCTGAAAACACGCGCGAAATTTTAAAAAAACAAGACTGTTTATCCCTGTACATAGTGTGATAACACGTGTTGATAATAGAAATTTAATTTCATTTAAATAAAATAAAATGTCAAGTGTCAACACGTGTTAACGCACTATGTACGAGGATAAACAGTATATATTTTTTAAATTTCGCGCGTGGTTTCAGGATCAACTTTCGTTTGCCAGACTCTATCGGTTTATTCTCACATAAGTATATCCGGCATGACGAATCATGATTTTATTTTGGACGGATTCAACTGCTTTTTGACTTATCTATGTGCAATAAATTAAATCCGTACTAAATAAAATCTCGATTTCTCGTCATGTCGGATACATTAATTATTAGCAGTTAGTAATTGCTTTGTAACAAAATAAATCATGGTTCAGAATGTATATTTTTATTTTATTTTATCGAAAATGTTTACATCCCCATCACACAAATATATGCCGGTCTTGCCTCAAGTATGAGAAATTTAGCTATTTAAATTAATTGCAGCCTTATAAGTACGACTGTAAGGCACATATTTCAATGCCATTCATTACTTTATCGAAATAAAATGTTTCCATCATGTAATCTATCAAATCTGGTGTAAAATGACTACTAGACGGACTTACCTTAAAGAACAAGGCAAGTCCGTATAATCGTCGATTTACGAAAAAAAATGCTCTATTTAAGTGATATTTGACATTAAAGCAATACAAGTGTTTTTAGAATATTCAAGATAATATTTTCATGATTTGTAACTATCAAGAGATATCCTAGAATGCATAGTTCCATTAGTTAGTTCCAATGAAAGTTAACTATTTAAAAACTATCCCCACATTGACCTTACTTAATAAATATTAGGTTTTATCTTCAGTCTTAAGTATACGTTTATCTGATTTATTAGAAGATTTTTTAAACTCTATGTTACTTTAAGAAGCTGAAGTTTGAGCAAAGTTCTTTAATTATTTAGTTTAGTGGTTAGTGAGCCTGACTGCAAAGACTGAGGTCGTGGGTTCGATTCCCACCCAGGACAAATCTTTGTGTGATGAGCATAATCATTTGTTCTGTGTCTGGGTGTAATTTATCTGTAACATGTATGTATTTAGAAATATGTAAGTATGTTTATCAGTTGTCTGGTTGCCATAGTACAGGCTCTGCCTAGTTTGGGATCAGACAACGTTGTGTTGGTTGTCCTAAGATATTAGTTTATTGTTTTAAAGACCTTTTTTGAGTCATGACATTTTGCTAAATCAGCCTATAATCTTCCCACTGCTGGGACACAGGCTTCCTCTCTGTGAGACTCGTAATCCAATACACGGGCCCAGTGCGGCTTGGTGGTCATCACATTTTTTGTATTTTTTGGTTCTACAACATGCCGGTTTCCTCACAACGTTTACCTATACCGTTTGAGCAGTCACGATGAAATAAATTACACAAAGGGGTTCAAAATCAAAATATTTTATCTCACATAAACCTACATGGGCACTTATGAAACGTCAAAAGCTAAGTGCACCCTGCCAATTAGTTGATTCCTATGGAGAAGAGCCGGCAAGAAACTCCATGGTTACTCAAAATAATTGGTGTTTACAATGGTTTTATACAGTGTTAATAGGTATAGGATTACAGTGTAGGCATGTAGGCCTGTCAACAAGTACCAGGTACTTACTAAAATAGAAGATCGTCTACAAATCTACAGTCTACAAGGCAAAAGTTCAATCTGAAGAACTACAACCCGTAAGTTGGGGCCTTTACCAGTGGGCTACCAGACCTCATTCGGATTTTACAAGATTGTACAATTTAAATTGTGAACAAGACCAATATATATTTCAAACCACATGCAACGTCTACATTCTTACATGCATTTGCTTTACTAAAACACAATATTTCGCTGTCGACAACTTAAATAATTTACTTCTAGTCGGTAAAGTATTTATCAAAATTAAAAAAGCGCAAAACATTCTTGTAGTTCGGGACTTAATAATTAATAACTGCATATCGCACCGTCCAGTCTAAACAAACAAATATTTACAGTGTAGCTAGAAACGAGAGGATTGCGTGCTAAGGTGAACTAATGCTCGCTAGTTTAGGCCCCGTCGGCGAGTCTAGACTATGAATATGTGTATAGCCTAATGCTATATCTTCTTTGTAATGGATCTCATACAATTTGGGCGATGGTGTACATAGATTCCGATAAGTTTGTAGATATTATCTGCGGAGATTGGATTTTGGTGTCCAAATATACTAAGATTAACATTGTATCGTTACTTTTTCTTTAACTGTGCTCTTGTTCTTGTTGTATTTACCTTGTGTTTTTATTGAGAAAAGTGGATGGAATTACTAAAGTAAATATCCACTTTTTTTGAGTTGGAGTTTCTTGTTTATTTGTATTGAGGTAATATTTGGTAGGTATGTTGATTCAAATCGGTTTTTATTTATTATGATGTCCTTTCAAACGGAATTCCTCGGCTTTTGCCGTGGCTTCATCCGCGTGGAGGTCGGGAATTACCCCGTGGGAATGTACTTCCCGGATAAAAAGTACCTTATTGTCACATAGGATACGTCTTGTCCGGGTTATAAACTATCTGCGAGCCAAATTTCATCAAAATTCGTTCAGTAGTTTTTGCGAGAAAGAGTAACAATCATCCATACATCCTCACTAACTTTTACATTTAAAATATTAGCGGGATTGCCAGCATGTGCAATTAAATAATAATGGATGAAAATGTACTACCAAATGGTTAAATAAATTAAATTAATCATTTAGGTTGCAGGCAAAACTATTTAATTACATTTGTGTTTCGGGCAATCATTGTATCATATTTCAGTAATATTATTTAACAATGTAATAATAACATTCAGCTATAAATCGAACTACTACAAAGCAATATTGAACCTCTACATTATGAATTAATTAATATGTTTTGCTTTGTAAACATTTACCGCATCCCTAATTTGTATAAATTGACAAATCATCGAGAAGTTTAATATCAAAACATAACAATACAAATCAATACGTACATAAAACGCGGTGAGTGGCGACCGCGTACTGGAAGCCGTTGCGTTGGACAAGATGTACCAATGACCCGGTGAAGGTCGCAGGAATTCGCTGGATGCGAGAAGCATAAAATTAATCGAAGTGGCGATGCTCGGGGAGGCCTATGACCAACAGTGGAAGTCTTTCCATTGAAATGATACTGGCATACATAAAGGCTTCCTCACACAGGCGCGACGCGACTCTTGTAGAACTATTTACATAAAATTTTCATAGAAATTGTTTTGGGAAAGTCACGTCGCGCCTGTTTGTGGGAGCCTTAAATCAGGTAGACAGGTAGCTTTCTGTAGCTTCTGCCTAAGTGCCAATCCATGGTAAAAGGACGTGAGTTTATGTATATGTACATATGTATGCATATACCTTTCGAAAGAAATTCTTCAAATTACTGTGAAAAACACAAAACGGTCACAACGAATTAGTTTTATACCTACTACGTATTAATACATTTAAGAGATACACAAATATTGATACTAGATACCGTGTATAATGCTGTAAAAAACGAAAAACGACAAATACCTTTTCCTATAACTTTGCCGGCCAACTCTATTGTATTAGTTGTAACCGGGTATTCAAAACTAAATTCGGTCTGGCGAGTCATAAAGGGGACACACTATGAAAAAAGAATAATTGCAAAGGGTTGCCGTTATCGAAATCGATAAGGACGACTATATAATAGTATAGCGAATAAATCAACAGTTTTGTTACTAAGGCACACAGTACTACGCATTTGTATGCAATTTCTTGAAGCGAGCTGTGTTCCGTCGCTTCGCTGGCCCGACTAGCCAATGGACTCCTGTCACCTTTGTCACATACTACCTACCTACCTACCTATGTGTTTTATGTACGGACAGAGGGCATTGAACTTAGTGTGTATGTTTAGATCAATGTTAGGTTTGTGTATTCCTATAATGGGTGGTTAGGTTTAGGTAGACTGTATGTGTAGGAGTCATGAAACTAAATTAGCTAATTTAGACTGTAATTTGGCTATTGTCTGATGTGTTTATTGGTTTGAATTTAAATAATGTGTTTGATGATAGGTTATTAAAGTGATATATTTCGAGTGTATTGTATTTTATTGGTTCTGCGTGTTGCCGGACGTAAAGATTAGCACCATCCAATTTCTTCCCGTGGGTGTCGTAAAAGGCGACTAAGGGACTTACTAGAGAATGGGCAGCAGCGTTTTTTATGCATTTTACCACTATACTGCGATCGCCAACCCACCTGCCAAGCGTGGCGATTATGGCAAACCCAGGGAGGGGTGTTTGATGAAAGGTTATTAAAGTGTTGAATTTCCATTGTATTATATTTCCAGAATTCTATCAATGTTGAACAAAATAAACGTACCTTTTTCGAGGAAAACGAGTTAATTGCAAAACCATAACTGTCGAATAATTTAATTTGAGCTTTACCTACCCATCATTCGATTAAGCAATTTCAATAAATGTTTATTAAAGCATGATTTACGAGCATATTCATTTCCAATTTACGTTGAAATTAAATTAAACTTTTCTTTTCAGGTCAGTATCGCGGAGGGCAGTATGTCAGCGTAGTACCCAGAATTACTTCTTCATCGTTTTTACACGTAAGTTCTTCTCAGTCTTCTGTATTCCGATCGTCTGTTGAAAGCTATCGGTCAGCCAGGTTTATTTCCAACATATTAGCATATAAGGCTTAGCATGACGTGACTAAAATGAAAATCCTTGTCAGCATTTTAAAATTTTGGAACAAAATTCAAGCTTCAACACATGACAAGGGTTGGCACGTCCGTAGTCACGCGAAAAATAGAGCTTTCATCGAGCATTTGTCAGTTTTTTGTCAGGGTCGTTGAAAACAGTAGGTGTCCAGTTTAGAGCGTTATGACCTTTAATATCTTCATCGAGTTTCGTAGATTCTTGGAAAATAAGGCAGTATCTCTTTACCCACATTGTTTACATATATTACCTATTAGTGATTAAGCAGTGTTGTTAATGTTATGCGAATGTGAGTATCAATACAAACCATTTCTGGTTTAATGGTACTAAACAAAAACGAACCTGTGTTAAAACTATATGTATAAATAAATAAAATAAAATAAAAAATAAAAAAACTACAGCATGTCATCATCATCATCATTTCAGCCGTAAGACGTCCACTGCTGGACTTAGGCCTCCCCCAATTTGGGGGGCTTTGCCATAATCGCCACGCTTGGCAGGCGGGTTGGCGATCGCAGTATGGTGGTAAAATGCATAGAGAACGCTGCTGCCCATTCTCTAGTAAGTCCCTTAGTCGCCTTTTACGACACCCACGGGAAGAAATGGGGTGGTGTTATTCTTTACGTCCGGCACCACACGGTACAGCACAGCATGTTACAGCATGTATTAGAGAGTTAAAGTCATAATTTTGAAAGTGAACAACTTTCTCTAAGGACCAAACTTCGTAGTCTATATACATATGTATAAAAGGAGAAACCAACTGTCTGACATATCAATGCACAGCCGAAACTACTGGAACTAGGAACATGAAATTTTGCATAAGTACCTACGTTTTCCTTTTCTGATGTAGGAGAACACAAAGAAGGGGTTTTTGGAAATTTGTCCTTTAAGGGGGTCCTTTTAGGGGAATTTAGTTTGTGTAACAAAATCATATTCATTGAGTTCAAAAGGTTGAAACTTGTCACGAATACTTATCTAAGTAAATCATAAAGTTAGTTTTCTTTTAAAATTTTCCGTAATGGGAGATAAGGTATGTTAAAGTTTGTAATAAAACTGCTAGATAATATAAAACATAATCCATCTCTTGCATTAATTTAAAACAATCTTCACCCCAATTTCTGAGATCAAATCTGCCAGCCCTATTTTCGTCGCTGTATACAATATTTGAACGAGTCACTAAACTGTTCACAGAAATATTATGTCCCAACAGCGGAGTCGTTCAGTGAGCGATGAGATTTTGTAGTTTGAGTTGTGTGACTACCTGTACCTGCCCCGCACTCGCGCACAAACTCCATGTAAACATGTCTGTGTCGGCACAACTCTGTGTACACTCGCGAACAAACTGCATTAGAAATTGTGCAGTAACATTAGTTTTATGCTTCTGATAAACAAGCATGATGTAAAGAAGTGGAATTCAGAGAGAATGTAAAGATCTGCTTATAGTTCTTATTTACATAATTAAATAAAGCTTATATTGGCTTATTTCGTGTGTTTAGCTGTTCTTGGAAACGTGTACCTTTAGGTATTATATTTTGTTAGTGAAATATATGCTAGAAAATACAAAGTGTACCTATTTTGTAGTTGTGTTTTCTAGCATATTATTAATAATTTTAACCAAACAACAGAGAGCTGTGTACCATTTACCTCAAAACTGATCATTACTCAAACACTGAAAACATAATTAGTTTCAGAGAAACTTTGACGCTTGCGAAAAGAAAATAGGCGTGCCGAAGACCTTAATTAACGTAGTTTATGTAATAAATCAATACCTACATAAACAATCTAGCTTATTACATAGCTGTGTTGTTGATTTAAACAATAGAGTTAATTGTGAAACTTATGAATACTTGGCTTTTGCCGCTCAATCATTTAGAAAGGGCTAATTGGTGAACTCACTTAACCTCTTTCCAATAAATTCATGTTATTGGATCTGATTCATAATCATGATAATCAGCCTATATTGTTCCCACTACTGGGACACAGGCCTCCTCTTGGCAAGAGAGAGTGGGCCGTAATCTACCACGCGGGCCCAGTGTGGGTTAGTAGAAGTCACCTGTCTTCGAAGTTTTGGTTCTAAGACATGCCGGTTTCCTCACGATGTTTCATCGTTTTGAGATGGAGTGGTGATGTAATTATGTTACACAAAGTTAAGCTCCTGCTTGGGTTCAAACCCACGACCTACAAACTCGGAAGTCGGGTCCTATACCACTGACCCACCACAGCTTTTTTTTTTTGGATGGAAAATTATCAAATGGCGTCTCCCGCTCGTTCGTGTCAGACTTTTACCGACGAAAACCCATCCGTGTCCCTTCAGTTGCCCGTGTGCCAGGGTCACCGTATCTCTTTCGAACAATCTCGCGACCCTGGCAGGCATCGGTCCTAGCAGACCTCTTCAGTTCTGCTGACATCTCTTTGAGGCACCCACCACTACTCTGAACAATAACAGGGATCCCCTTATTTTTTATGTGTGTATGTTTCTGGTCTTTCTGTGCGTCATGTTTGCCGCAAATAAACGTATTTTCTTTCTTTCTTTTCTTTCTTTCATCATTTGCACTTTTTTCTAAGCTCCCTTTAAACTAAAGAAATATGGCATCGATAAGCAAGTCGTATGTAAACAGGGCATAGCCACTAGCGAGTATACTCACTGAGTTCGCATTCGCAGCCCCGGGCTTCGCATGTTGTTGGCACGTATACGCCCACATATGAACTGAGGCGACTGGGCCTCATTGAATATTTCCACCAAAACTTTTAAAGTGCTTGTTGAATACTGAAAAGGGTGAGTCGGGCTATTTGGGAGTACCGTTTTTTGTTCGGTCTGTTTTGAAATGGGTTGCTCCTTGGCCTGGCGAGATAAAAACATTCGCTGTAAATGTTTGCGACCTAGTGATTTGTTTTAGATAGTTGATAGTTGTACATGTTGGGAATAGTGGAGAGTGCTTCGGAATTCATAATTGAAATATGAAAAAAGTAGTATGTACTCTTTGATATTGATAGATACATAAATAAACCATTATTTTTGTGCACACAAAAGACACGGTACAACATAAAAAGTACGATTACAAAAAAAAAAATACAAAAAAATTACAATGTCACGAATTGTAAGAAAATACCTACAAGGTGGCCAAATACAATATTAAAGTGTAAAAATATTTTGAAGACGATATTCCCACCTCTTTGAAGCTCATGCCATGTTGGTAGGGAAAATGAGATGAAAATTCTCTCAACGTACAAGCGAGCAAAAATTGTGTTGCGCTTTTTTCCTTAAAATAGTTCGCTGAAGGTAACCGTCAACCAACTCAGGTAGCCTATCGATCTACGCGAAGAACAAACAAAGAGTGGTATCAATTAAAAACTTTTCTATTAACGTAAAGCAAACAAGAAAACAAAACAGAAGTTCGAAGGTCTTTGATTAAAAGCGACTTTGAATGAGCTAAGCGAACTTGATTCTTATGACAGAAGTAATAAGAGTAAGGACCTTTTGTCGTAGATTTTTGAATTAAATCTGTTGTGAAGAAGAGGAAGGTATCTAAGGAAACTTGAGTTCACAAAACAGCCCAGTTAACATAATGACATGGGTAAATGGGGAATATTTTTTACTCCATTACATTGGTTATTTATTGCATGAAAGTGAGAGAAAATTTTCTAAACTGCTGGCATTGCTGGGGTAAATGATAAATGATTTTATTTAATATTTTAAAACTAGATGAGGTAGGAGTTTTCGATTTGACTGCTCTGAGAAGAAAGGCCGAAACAAATTCAGAGGTCACAGTCTCTTTTAAAGTCCAGACATATTCTTGGTCCGCTATCATGTAGATTGGTGTCTGAAAACAAAAATCCGTTTAAGTAGTCAGAATCTTTTTTCAGATTAACTACGAGATGTCCTACAAAAAAAAAAAAAAAAAAGGTGTCTGAAATGGTCTTTTTATAAAAGAACCACATAGATTGAGTAGACCTGACCAGTCAATGCATCCATTTGTCAATTATCGTGCAGCTCAACTTGGAAATTAAGGAGCTCAACGATTCGACGAACAATACGAAAGAAAGCAATTCGGGTAGCCCGCAAAAATTAAATGGCCAGACGATGATGATTGATAACAAAATAACGAACAAAAAAAATCTGAAAATAAGTTCTCACATTCACAAAAATTAATTTTAATTCACAATATAAAACTTTACTAACAATAAGTAAATATTCATGTCATTGTATAATTAAAATTCATCAATGTCAATGTGTTTATAACAATCCGGAAATAATAATCGTGGTGTTATCATTTGAGGACCATGTAGATCGGTTTCTAAATAGCCTTTCGAGGAAAATACCACACAGAATTGAGATTAGCATTGACGTGCAGCTCAGCTCAGAACTTAAGGAGCTCAACGATCAGATGAACAACACCAAATGAAGAATGAAGCATGCTTATTGGTCCAGCTTTTGTTTGTGATTACCATTTTAAAACTTCAATATCCGACAACTTTGACGCCAATTGAAGGGTTAAGTGGACAAAGGTGTTATCTGACAAAACCGAAAAATCCGACTTTTTTGTGTTAACACATTTGCAAATCTGAAATATATAGGCACTTGATTGACAGTTAACACCTTTTCTAGCGTCTGTAATTATGTAGCGAATTATAATTGGTGTGTTTAAATCCATAAATCTATTTATCATCAGTTAAAACTTATGTTCATGCAAAAAAATCGAATTTTTTGATTTTGTCAGATAACACCTTTGTCCACTTAACGCTTCAATTACTTACGTATTTAACCTATTGAAACTTGAAACGGTAAACCGATGACGATTGTGATTGGAAGTTTTTGTTACTGAATTATTGACGCATAGTTATTTGAGGTTCTTCAGAAAGGTCAGGTGCGTAGTACTCGCAACCGACGTGTGTGTATGACCAATTGTATGAGCCTATACGAGGCAAAAAGAGGTTCAGGTCCAGTTGAAAACCTGCGTCAAACACTAGTAGTCTGGCATTTTGCTGAACTGGGCCTTTTTGGCGCAGCCGCGAGGCACACTATAATGCTAGTTTCTGACTTCACACCTTACACTTTTTAAATTTCCTTTTTATTTTACTCTACCTTGCTGTATGACCTATTGTGTGCCTTTTAAACTGTGCTAAATAAATGTATTTTCTTTCTTTTCTTTCTTTTAAAAGTATGTAAGGATAGTAGCAGGTGGCGTTCCGTAGTTTCTCCCCAACCCCCATGGGAAAAAGGCATGAATTTGTGTTTTTTTTTTAAATTTATGTTATAATGTAGATATTTATTAGTGATTTTTATTAATGTTAAATTCTCAACGCTTAGTGATTTTAAATTTATTATCTGTATATCATTTACCATATAATGTAACATTTTTAACATAATGTATTTTGTTTGAAACGAAATGGAATATAGTCATTAGACTTATGACCATTTTGTTCTAAGTATTTCTTTAGATTTAGTTTGACGAACAAAGTGTCTGATAGACGAGAAAATAACTGAAAATGAAAATTATGGGAAATACAAAGAGAGTTCGAGACTTGTTCTCCTTTATCCTCATTGTTACATCAATTATAAATTCAGTTTGAATAGGTGTTTATGAAAGTTTAATGTACTCTCGAATCTGAAGAGTTGGCCTACTTAAACATATTGCTTTCATTTATAATTTACGTGCCGCGTAACTTTCAGTTAACTCTCAGATCTGAATTTGTGAGAGACAAGTTAACATTGAATGCGCTCAGAGTTCTGGATAAAATATTGCGAGCGGAATATTTTAAGACGAGCGAATTTGAATAGGCCTGAAATTCGTTGCTCTTCAATTTTTCATGAATTTGAAATTGTAGAAAACTCTTGTACATAAAGTGTAATGTACTAATATTTTTATATCATACCTATAAACTTGTGCCGTATTGTAACTTGTACCGTGTGGTGCCGGACGTAAAGAATAACACCACCCCATTTCTTTCCGTGGGTGTCGTAAAAGGCGACTAAGGGACTTACTAGAGAATGGGCAGCAGCGTTCTCTAAGCATTTTACCACCATACTGCGATCGCCAACCCGCCTGCCAAGCGTAGCGATAATGGCAAAGCCCCCCAAATTGGGGGAGGCCTAAGTCCAGCAGTGGACATCTTACGGCTGAAATGATGATGATGATGATAAACTTGTAGCTTTACATACTGTTCAACGAAACCCCCTGGTCATATCATCATCGTCATTTCAGCTGACAGACGTCCACTGCTGGACATAGGCTTTCACCAAGCATTTTGGGGGGGTTTGCCATAATCGCCACGCTTGGCAGGCGGATTGGAGATCGCAGTATGGTTGCTCAAATGCATAGAGAACGCTGCTGCCCATTTTCTAGTAAGTCCCTTTTAGTCGCCTTTTACGACACCCAGGGGCAGAAGTGGGATAGTGCTATTTACGTCTGGCACCACACCGAACCTGCACCCTAATTGCGAAACGCACAATTTATCAGAATCTGAATGGGATTGAAGATTATTTCTAAACCATTGCGTCATTTGTTCGAATAAATTGTCGGCTCAGCAACTTAAATAACGCAATGAATGTTGTTTAACTATGAATATTAAACCAATTCCTACCGATAAAAAGTTCCGCAATTACCCCTCTGATTAAATACCGTTAACAAATTAGCTACCAACAAAGCAGACAGAAATCCCCCGTTTCCCATAATCGCCACGCTTGGCAGGCGGATTGGAGATCGCAGTATGGTTGCTCAAATGCATAGAGAACGCTGCTGCCCATTTTCTAGTAAGTCCCTTTTAGTCGCCTTTTGCGACACCCAGGGGCAGAAGTGGGATAGTGCCATTCTTTACGTCCGACACCATAACGAACCTGGTTAAATACCGTTAACAAATTAGCTACCAACAAAGCAGACAGGAACCACAATACAACACCTTATATACAAATACGACACAGAATGCTATACGCTTGTCTTATGAAATTGTAGGCTTAGAGCTTCAGAAATCTCATTTAGCCAAGAGACGCGAGGAGCCGTATCCTATACTTTCGACGGATTATTGATGTCGTGAAACCATATCCCACCAGATTGCCGCGAGAGGGCGCGCTCCTGATTTAATTCCACTTTAATTATATAGAGAGTAGTGTCTACTATTATTTAGCTGGTGCTTGCACTGCTTCGAGTAAACAGATTGATATTGGTTTACTACAGAACCCAGACAGGCAATATAGAGCGTAGATTAAGCCTCGTAACTTTAGTCTAGTTGCTTATTAGTTTTCTTTCTGTCTAATGTTGTTTTCGTAAACTTAAAGCCGCTTTACAGTTGAGATTAATTACTGTTTATATTTTAAAGTCAAACTAGCTTTGGTAAATTATATTTGGCAGGTCTAGGTAATTAAAACGAGGCTCAGTTTTAGCTCTATAAAGATAAGATAAGATC
This sequence comes from Aporophyla nigra, assembly GCA_947507805.1. NCBI lineage: Eukaryota > Metazoa > Arthropoda > Insecta > Lepidoptera > Noctuidae > Aporophyla > Aporophyla nigra. The sequence continues at coordinate 10,342,923 of OX382305.1, forward strand.
TTTTTGTTGGACGGACAAAATGGTCTCTCATTATAAAGTGAAGACAAATGAGGTGCGTCAAGGGCTTCTAAAACTTGACCAATATCAATACTTTGTTCATGCGGATCGACTGTCAACTTTTATTAATTTGGTTAGGAATAGCACAGTTTAGGTGTGATTTGTCCTGAAATACTACGTACACGCCATTCATATAAATGTGTAAATGTAGATGTCATCGGATTGAAATCACGCGGCAAGTTAGATTGAATAATTTGCGTAGAACGTAAATGTAAATTTAGGTATGCTCCAATTTAAGTTCGTTAATATCTTGAATCAAGAATTCCTTACCCACGCACCTAATTCACTGGCCTTATTATAACTCCAGAGACCATTTTTCCTCATTTCAGAAGAGAATTCTCGTAATTTAAAAAGGTTTTTTTATGTTATTAGGAACCGTAGTCCGTAATCATTACTTGTCTTGCGAGGGAGGATAATAAGCGCATCTTACTTAAATAAATATAAAAATAAGTAAGTATAATACCTGTTAGTCTAGTGGTTAGTGACCCTGACTGCTGAGACTGAGGTCGTGGGTTCGATTCCCACCCAGGACAAATCTTTGCGTGATGAGCACGATCATTTGTTCTGTGTCTGGGTGTAATTTTATAGTATGTATTTAGAAATATATAAGTATATTTATCAGTTGTCTGGTTGCCATAGTACAGGCTCTGCCTAGTTTGGGATGAGATAACGGTGTGTTGGTTGTCCTAAGATATTTATTTATTTTATTTATTTATTGTATGTTTCTTACTCAATCAGGCTAGCATGGATTTAAATTTTGGCACACTGATAGTTTATAATCTGCATTAAAAGGATACTTTTTATTCAGGTAGTACGTTCCCGAGGGATAATTTTCGATCTACACGTGGGCGAAGCTACTGGGAAAAGCTGGTACCTATATTAATAAATAAATCGAGTGCTAGCGGGGTTGCAATCCAAAGCTGGGCATAGCCCTCTCTCACGTTGCCCCATTATATTATATAGCTTAATCAGCGTTCAACGTTTCTACTGCTGGGACACATGTCTACTCTCTGTTAGAAGGCAGTAGCCATAATCCACCACGTGGTTCCAGTGCAGGTTGGGGGATGTCACATGTATTCGAACACAATATTTTATGCACCAATGAATTTGGTCAATATTTTCTTTTACTACTTACAGGGTGTCGTAGATACTGAAGGGGTCTGCTAGGACCAATGCCTGCCAAGGTCGCGAGATTCGTTGGAAAGAGTTACCGTGGCCCTGGCACGTGAAGGAACACGGGTGGGTTTTAGTCAGTAAAAATCTGACACGCCCTCCCGCTCCGCCCAGAGCGGGAGAAGTCATTTGATGATTTCACATTCAAAAAAAAAAACTGGCCAAGTGCGAGTCGGACTCGCGCACCGAGGGTTCCGTACAAACGAAATATATATATTTTTTAAAATTTTTATATTTGAATTGACTGAATGAAAGGTTAGGAAATTGAGGTTTGCGATTTATGACGTATTCAAAAAAAAACTACTTACTAGTTCTCGTTCAAACCAATTTTCGGTGGAAGTTTACATGGTAATGTACATCATATATTTTTTTAGTTTTATCATTCCCTTATGTTAGAAGTTACGGGGGGGGGGGGGGGGCTACACACGTTTTACCACTTTGGAAGTGTCTCCCGCGCAAACTATTCAGTTTAGAAAAGAATGATATTAGAAACCTCAATATCATTTTTGAAGACCTATCTATAGATACCCCACACGTATGGATTTGATAAAAAAATTTTTTTTTTTAGTTCTGTTCTATGTATGGGGAACCCCAAATATTATTGTTTTTTTTTTCTATTTTTGTGTAAAAATCTTAATGCGGTTCACAGAATACATCTACTTACCAAGTTTCAACAGCATAGCTCTTATAGTTTCGGAAAAAAATGGCTGTGACATACTCGGACAGACAGACAGACATGACGAATCTATAAGGGTTCCGTTTTTTGCCATTTGGGAACGGAACCTTAAAAAGGGTGTCGTAGAGAGACTTATTTCCAGCAGTCAATTGCGATAGGCTGAGTTGATGATGCCTTACAAATATCACTCCAATTATTGTTTACCTTGAAGCGTCTAATAAAATAACAAATACACTTTAACCTTCACAATTAACAGGAATTGATGATTTGATTGAAAATTAACTAGCGGTATATTGTCTAGACAGACAATGAACTAATTTGGAACATGAAGGTGTGAATACTTGAGTCAAAAAGTCGTACTGACATGGTTTGTTAGTTCATAACACCATATATACCACACAAATCATATCGTGTGTTGGCGGACGTAAAGAATAGCACTACCCTATTTCTTCACGTTGGTGTCGCAAAAGGCAATTAAGGGACTTACTAGAAAATGAGAAGCAGCGTTCTCTATGCATTATACTAACATACTGCGATCGCCAAGCCGCCAGCCAAGCATGGCGATTATGGCAAATCCCCCATTTCTTAGCGGAGGCCTATGTCCAGCAGTGGGCGTCTTTCGGCTGAAATGATGATGATAACATATAAAACAGTGAAATTTTCGTCAAATGTTTACTACTCGGTCTTAGCTAACACGACAATTTAATCAAGACAACCTTTGGATGGAATAATGTGAACTAAGCAGAACTAGAGTGAAGTTAGTTGTGTATATAAATACACAGTCTCACACATACCTAACCTTTGTAACGTAATGAAATATGATGACACAATACACGTGTTCGTATATCGTAGACTGAAGTGTTATTTCAAGGAACGCTTACTCTATACTAATGTACGCGCTCAAGAAAGGCGCGCCCTTGATTGACACAAGTTCCCGAAAAGCTGTATTGTTCTTCAGAACTTGATATAGGTATAATATAACTTTTGGGTTGCCGAGTTTTCTTGTTGATTTCAGCGAGCAAAAGTTGTATCGTCGTACTTAACTACGACGAATTCAAATTTGTATTGACAAGGAGAAAGGGGGAAAAAGTTGGATGGCGTTAGAAGTTGGAAAAATACGAGCACGTAGCTTCACCTGAGTTTTTATTAAATAAAGGAGCGTTATACGTGCCTTTTGAAATAAAAATAAACCTTTTTTTTTTTGTGTAGGAGTACGGCTGCGGAGGCACGTTTAGTTTATAAAAGGCTCGGTTTTTATGTAGTTAGGTACATCATCATGTGCCTAACAATTTCCCAATTATGCTGGGGTCGGCTTCCCGTCTATACGGATGCAGCTGAATATCAATATTTCATATGGAGTGACTGCTTGTCTGACCTCCACAACACAGTACTGGGTAATACGATAACAGTAAGACTGGTTGTTAGACTTTCAGGGTTCCGACGTCTGTCAAAGCCACATATGACAGCCAGGACCAACGGCTTAACGTGTTTTCCGAGCCACGGAGGAGTCTTGATATGAACAGATGGTCACCCATCCACAAACCAACCGCGGCAATCGTAGCTTAACCTAATGGATCGATACGTGCGGCTGTTATTACTAAGTCACAAGCAAGTTTTTATATAATTACATATAATTATTTTGTAGAAATCCTATATCACTATAATAAATACCCTGTATTTTATGTTCATGGCGAAAACATAAATGAAATGTAATGTGAAATATTAAGAAAATCACTTTATTAGAAATTATCGCAATAGAAATTTATTACAAATTTTTCTATTATAGTCAACGCTATTCGACCATCACTCCATAATGTTGCCAATAAAAAAACACCTTTGAATGTATCCAGCATAATAAAACAAAATAAACCTTAAATAAAATCCATACTTTTTTTTTTTTTGTGTTTGGGGAATTAACAAATGACGTCTCACGCTCTGGGTGGAGTGGAAGAGCTGTCAGACTTTTACTGACTAAAACCCACCCGTGTTCCTTCAGTTGCCTATATGCCAGGGCCACGGTAACTCTTTCGAACAAATCTCGCGACCCTGGAAGAATATTGTACCAGCAAAAACAGAAATGTTATAAAGGTCATCTGAAAAATGTTCAAGTTGACAAGTAGATGGTAGAAATCTAAGATTTATTATACAAGTTTTCCGTCGAAGTATATCCGTTTTTCTCTTTGCTTGATCCTCCCGGAACTGTTTTACAGACAGTGGATACAAAAACTTCGTTCTTGTTGGTTTGGCAAGAGCTTTATAGATTACAGTATTCTTTGTTATCTAAGCAAAGGAAATACGTTTTGTATCTTATGCGGTGCAAACTCTGGCAGACTATCATTGTGACTTATTCAGTTAAGACTGATAATTGCGTCTACTAACTGTATAGGTCCATACAATCTGTATTGTTATTTCCTGAAAAGACTATTTCAGACACCAATCTACATGGTCTTCACATGATAGGGACCAAGATTATCTCTGGACTATAAAAATAAACTGTGACCTCAGAGTTTGTTCGGCTTCTTCTCAGAGTAGTCTATAGTGTAGTATACATAGCAATCGCACACCTCATGTAGTTTTTAAAATACGATTCACTTGTAAAAGTGTTTGTGCAAACCTGCTTACAGAAATAATATCGTAAATAGTACCGTCTTTCCTTTCTAAGTCGGATTGTTAGAGATTCTGGATAAATCTGCACTTAACACTTTACATAACATCACCCCCGTAATTTCTAAAGGGTTAAGGGGAGGTGTACCTACAGGAAACTGATATTTCGCCAGTTATACTTAAATTCTATATGATAGATGGGAGCCTACTGTCATTTACTGGGCACAAAACTAAACTCCGGGCTGCTACTGAGGAACCTCTAATGGAAAAAACCTGTAAAACTTTGCCTAACATGGTAATCGTATCCACGACCTCATGCCCAGCAGTAGCACTTGCGACTACTACACCAACGAGGCAACTCAAATCTGGACTTCATCATCATCATCATCATTTCAGCCGTAAGACGTCCACTGCTGGACATAGGCCTCTCCCAATTTGGGGGGCTTTGCCATAATCGCCACGCTTGGCAGGCGGATTAGCGATCGCAGTATGGTGGTAAAATGCATGGAGAACGCTGCTGCGCATTCTCTAGTAAGTCTCTTAGTCGCCTCTTATGACATCCATGGGAAGAAATGGCGCGAAAATGTGAATCTGGGCTGGTCTGTTATCACGAATTTACCAAGAATGAGAGGCTTTTATCTTGCAGCGCAACAAATTATTCTTGAAACTGTGTCATAGTCTTAGAAATAATTTCATGAATGTAGATATACATAGTAAGCTGGCTTCCTTTAAGTACGTTCCTCAAGTTGGTATCCGATTTTCTCGCAACTTAACTGTTAGTTTGTTTTGGCAGTTCTCCCAATTCGCACCAGATGGCGCTGGAACTCGTACAAAACTTCTCTTAAGTATCTACTTTTTCGTGTTCGAATTACATTAGAGGTGTTAAGAAGTACGAGGTGCCAATTTCTTCGAGTTAAAGTACATCGACACACACTGTTACGGTAACCGACTTAAAAAACAAAACTCAACAAAGTGAAAAATTATTTATTGATTTTGGAAGTCGATGTCTTGTGTGTTTGCCACATACTAACTATGCCCCGCAGTTTCACCCACATAAGTCTCTATCCTGTGGGAAACTGGGGTAAAAACTATATTATGTCCTAATCCAGGTTATGGTCTCCCCATGTGTCAAATTTCATCCAAACCCGCTCAGCCGTTTTAGTGTGAAAGCGTAACAAACAAATATACAAAAATCTAATTTAATATTTTTCTAATATTAATTTATAATGATATATTCATTTTAACATATTTATGAGTGCAGGTACATGTTTTTTGATACGGATTCACATCGAAATTATCAATGAGTTAAATGGAATTGCCCTCATTTAAATATTACGATTGATTAATTCAGGTGCTTTAACTTTCAGAGCCGTCCATCGATGTGGCAAATACTCCACGGTAAATGTTGTTACCGTTAATTATCCCTGTAATTACTGCCCTCGCAAATAATATTAATGCCTCACAAGCTTCATTGTTCGTGTTTTTATTGATTATTTGCTATTGAAATGTAAATATTTCAGGATATTTTTACATATACGTTTAGAGGGTATCATAATCATTTCAGCCAAAAGACGACCACTGGTGGACATAGGCCCCCAAGCACCGTCACTTAGACCGGTTCTGATCCGATTCGCTTTTCGCATCCAGCGGATTCCTGCGGCCTTCCAAAACAAGTCTTATAGTGCGCTGTTACCACTCCAGAACCTTCCAGCCCCATTAGGCCCCAGGTTATCTGTGGTGCGAGTAATGTACGTTAAGTTTGGCAATTCTCCGGGCCGGTTACCTTGGTCTTCACTTCTCTTATGGATAACCAAGGGGGTATATATTGGGATTATATAGAGGATATATTAAAGCGGCTCCTGGGCAAATAACGACATCTGCACGGGTCGATTCTAAGTCAAGCCACTCTTGCCGCTGGTGGTTCTTGGTTGGGTGACCTTTCATTAAATATCGAGACTTCGCCGTGCCTTGGAAAGCATGGTAAACCTACCGAAGGCTGTCTTGATGATTCCCCACCTAGAAAAAAAAAGATTGCCTGTCAGACTTTAGGGCTTCAGACTTCCCGTACGACTATCGAAGATTATTATACACACCACACCACACTCCATCGCAATTCTCATCCCATCCCCCACACACATACTCACACATACATATAGCAAATCAGGTCATTATGGGTTTATTGTTAGAATCACACTCTTAAATAAAGGTTTATTTTGTATACGTAGTAACTAGTAGAACACTGACTCCTAGGTCACAGGGTTTCCCTAGTTTAGGAGGCAGGGTTTTCCACTATTTGTGCAGCCTTTTTCAAAAAACCAATTTAACTACCTACGTGAATTGTTATTGTTATTGTATACAAAGGTTTTTTGTGTCAATAAACTTATTTTATGTAATTTTTTTATTTACAAATGACATCACCAGCAGGTAAATCTTCGACAGTCGTGACGGGTAACTTCTCCCGGTCTGGGCGGAGCAGGAGGGCGTGTCAGACTATTAATGAACAAAACCCATCCGTGTTCCTTCAGTTGCATATGCCCGGGCCACAGTAACTCTTTCGAACAATTCCGTGACCCTGGCTACAACCAATCATTTTTTTTTTTTTTTTTTTTTTTTTTTTGGATGGGAAATCATCAAATGACTTCTCCCGCTCGGGAGGGCGTGTCAGACTTTTACTGACTAAAACCCACCCGTGTTCCTTCAGTTGCCCATGTGCCAGGGTCACGGTATCTCTTTCGAACAATCGCGCGACCCCGGCAGGGTTACAACCAGTCTTCACAACTAAAAGTAACACGGTTAACACGGTTGAGGAACTCAGACAGGCAGTCGTTCCATGTATAATACTGGAATTCAGTTGCATCCAATTAAACTGGAAGACAATTACAAAAGACTTGGCTAAAAATTAAACAAATCATATAAATGTAGCGTTAAATCTGAACAATAGGAAGCTATGTTAATATGTATTGTATTTAATAGTAAGTATTTATTTTCTGAAATTGGTTGAGGTTATAATTTTATATTTTATATTTTAAATATTTTACAATACCTTATTAACACTAAAAGTAATACATTATGTACAAGTATATAAAGTTTATTAAAACAGAGAAAAAATAAAAAGAGGGCTTCAAAAAACTGCATCGCTGTCAATGGGAAAAGTTCCCAAAAGGCTGGCACCATTGCCACGTTGTATGGCAATGCTGGTTCTTGGGCCAAAAAATAAGCCAGCTATCTGGTCACGTGAAGAGTCGAACAACCGCTTGGCTATGTCTCTCTATTATTTTGAAAATAAAATTAAAATGAGCTAATTGAATAAATAAATAAAATGTGTTTGTTTAACCACAGTGCTCATTTATATATAATTATCTATAGTGAATTAGTAACGAGGTCAAAGCTGAAAACTGAATATTAAACTAAAAAGTAATTGCTACGAGGTGTGGTGAACGAGTCTGATGCCGAAAATATAGTTTTGAAAATGTTGGTTTGTTTATTTGGACTTATATTCCGGATTGGTGCAAAAATTACTAAAACGGATTTGAATGAAATGTGGCACAAAGATAGTTTACAACCCGCATATTAATCCAGGTTGTAAACACATAATAGAGGATTGTTTTACAAGCTTAGAACAATGTATTTAATTTTGGCCATAGTCGGCATGAAAAAATAATTTAAGTCGAGTATCTTGACCTTGCGTCACGGAGAAGGTTAAATTCGCTTCAGTTTAATTTCACACCTCGTGTAGGCTTCACCCACTTTCCTTAAATAAATTATCCGAGCGGATTACCGCCTATCTTCTTAGTAAATTCTTGGACTCATTATCACAATGTTTTGGGGAAAATCTGACAACCTCCAGTGGAAAATCTTGAGAACCTTTAGGGAGCCGCTCTAAGCGTCTATTTTTTTTGAATGGGAAATCATCAAATGACTTCTCCCGCTCTGGGCGGAGCGGGAGGGCGTGTCAAACTTTTACTGACTAAAACCCACCCGTGTTCCTTCAGTTGCCCATGTGCCAGGGTCACGGTATCTCTTTCGTACAATCTCGCGACCCTGGCAGGCATCGGTAAATGATAAATGATAAATGATTTTATTTCTGTAAGTAGGTTTGTACAAACACTTTTACATGTCAATGAAATGTTTTTTTAAACTAGATGAGTTCGGCGTTTCCTAACTGACTACTCTGAGAAGAAAGGCCGAAACAAACTCAGAGGTCAAAGTCTCTTTTAAAAGTCCAGACATAATATTGGTCACAACATGTGAAGACCATGTAGATTGGTGACTGAAATGGTCTTTTGAGGAAAGAACCACACAGATTGAGTGGACCTGTCCAGTCAGTGCAAGCATTTGTCACTAATCGTTTAGCTCAACTCGGAACATAGAAGGTCCTGGCAGACCCCTTTCAGTGCTGCTGACATCTCTTTGAGGCGCTCGTGGAACACTACGCGCCGTCGACCCGAGCCTAGTCCTTACCGGGCGGGGAGCTACCCATTGCTCGCCGCCCGTAAGCTCAGTCCTACGGTGGCCGGGAGTCCGCTATTGACTCCCGACGCCCGGGGCGTCTCCTCGTGTGGCGGCTAGGGACGTGAGGGTGCAGAGACTGCCACTCCGTCACGCGCCCCGCCTCCTCCTTCGCGAGCATTACTGCTTCGCAGAAGGAGGTGACGGCTTCCCATGCCCTCTCGCTCCATACCATGGCTCACACCAGAGCTGGACGAGAGAGGTCGCCGCCGCCGATCGCCTCCACGAAGAAACGGCGGTGCTCCGCCCAGGCAAGGCACACCTCCACCGTATGCTCCACCGTGTTCTCCAGACGATCCTCGCAATGGAAACACCCGGGCGTTTCTTCCCGCTTTATCCTGAACAGGAACCGAAAACCGAAGCACACATGCCCGGTGAGAACCTGCGTCAGGCGGAAGGTGAGGACGCCGTGGCCCTCTCTATCCACTCCTCAAAGAGGGGACTTACCGCCGCAATTGTGGCGTGCCCATAAACTTTGATCTTGTCTTCATCATCTAGCAATTTCCCAACTATGTTGGGGTCAGATTTTCAGTTTAACCAGATGCTGCTGAAAACCTGTATTTTACATGGAGTGATTGCCTATCCCCATTTCTTCCCGTGGGTGTCGTATAAAGCCTTATACGACACCCCCACCCAGTTCCTCGGTCGCCACCAAGGGACTTGCTAGAGAATGGGCAGCAGCATTCTCTATGTATTTCACTACCATACTGCGATCGCCAACCCGCCGGCCAAGCGTGGCGATTTTGGCAACCCCAATTGGTGGACGCTATGACCAGCAGTGGACGTCTTTCGGCTGAAATTATGATTCTTATCTGGCCACCCAGTTACTAGGTAACACGATACCTCATTAGAAGACTCGTTGTCAGACTTTCGGGCTTCTGTCTACTCTTATAAAGACTGTCATAGGTCTACCAATGTCAACCTGGATCAAGGAGTTAAAGTGCTTTAGAAGTTTTACCTTTTATAGCTATAAAGTGTGATTAAAAACATGTACAGTATCCACCAAGTATATTTAATTCCACCAACCTCAGAACAACAGTACCAAAACATTGCCAATAAAACCAAGTTAATCCAATTGTAAGAAAATTCGTTTAAAAGCGGTGAAGTGGGACGGTCGCTTCGATTCGCTTCCATTGTCTTAGCGTCTGATAGGTTTATAGTTGCTCGGATTATAGTAATGAATCCGTGGAACAGTGGGATTCTCCACTTAAGACCTGATATTTTACGGCATTTACGACCTTTTGCAGTTTCAGCAATTTTGTAAGTTCTTTGCGTGACATTTAGGGGCGCCTTTTGTAATTAAGGGCTTGGAGTTTGGATTTCTGAGCGGTTACGGGCAATAGGCTCGCCCCCTGTTACATGACAATTAAAAGTTTTTTTAAAATCTTTATTTAAAGGGCTTTATCGCTAATCGATAACGTCGCCTTGTAACATCAGCTAGCTATTAACAATCAACTTAACCTAACACAGTAAACAATTAAAAGTTAATTTTAACATTAAAAAAATCCCGACCAAAACAAAAACATCTAGAAAGTAAATAAAATATACGTATTGGCCCTTTAAGTTTAATAAAAAGTTGTAGGAAATATTTTTATCAAAGGATCGCCGTGTCGAAACGGCTCAACCGATTTTGATAAAAACATGTCTAAGAACCGCCGCTAGAAAGCCTACGTTTAAATTAAAAGAACCGCACCCGAATCGGTTCATCCGTTTCAGACCTATGGTGCCATAAACAGGCACATTACAAACTTATAACATCCCTCTTTTACCTCTTCGTAATTAATTAGGCGTAATGTTATGGTTTATGTAACGGCAATTTCGGTCTGTCATAGTTACAACAATATTGTTAGTGTTAGTGTATTTCTGTGGCGTGAAAAGTTATGAAGCTTATTGGAAAATTCGTTTCACTGTGGTTCGTAATAGTAGGTAATTTGAAGAAGTGCGGACAGCTGAAGAGGGTATAACATTAATATTTAATAAGTAGTTATTTTTTATTGTAATGACATCTCGCAGGTTAAGCTATGAGGTTGCCGGCTGCTTAACCGGACTTCCCTGTGGCTACCTTAACAAATTAAGCCTCCAGCCAGGGCTAAAAAACTTAAAATTAAAGCGACTACTCGCTAAGGTCACGCATGTAAGTTAGGACATCGCTGGTAGAGGGCAGCAAAGAACGAACTGGATTGGAATAAGGTAGTAAAGTCGTTTATTTTTATCGAATTTTAAAGAATACAAATAAATTACACAATCTTTTAAAATGGACGTGCGGCCTGCACCAATCAGAATCTGAATCATTTTTAAGATTATTTCTATATCAATCGCTTCATATGTTCAAAAAAATTGTCTGCTAAACAACGTAAAAAACGCAATGCATGTTGTTGAATTGTCAAAATGAAAGCGATTCCTAATGATAGTGAGTTACGTAGTAGGAAAAATATGGAATTGCCAGAAAGTATAACTAGTAGATACTTACACATACAGATAACAGGACACCGACACTAATTACCCACTTAAGTATAAGCGTTAGGATAGGTGGATGCTTACTCGTCCGACAGTAATTAATTATCCCGGGGAAAGGTGCGACAATCTTTTTTTAGCCTACCGTAAACCTACTAAGGTTTACGCTTGAACGTTTACGATAAATGTTAAAAATATAAAAATTCTAAAACTACTTACTCGTTTATTTAATAAATGACGGTAGAGTTGAAAATTTGTTTGACGGTTTATGTATCTGTTTGAATATGTGCAGTGTATTTATTTAATAGATATGTAAACACTGTCTCATGCACACAAGAGAAGGTAACTGCTGTCACTAATGTCATCTGTCAATCACGAGAAATGGCGGGAAACAGAGAAGGTGAAGCAAGTCTATACGGTAGCGCTTGGTGTGGTGGTGAACTAATGAAATGATATTATTCAACTTAAATACGGAATCAACAGGATTCTACAATATGTATATTTACAAACAAAACTACCAAAGCCGAAAAGCTTTTTCAGTAACTACGAAATGCATATGTATCTAAAGCGACGTTATAATTTATAGTAAAAGGTTTTCTGAAACAACTTTGTCGAGTCGTGAGTACGCTAATGGGCCAAACTTGAAATCAAATGAATATTCTATTAGCTTGAATATGTAATTTATATGTCTGTAGAAGCTGCAGTGAGCATAAAACAGAATGAGCAGAAATGTTATCTTGTTTTGTAGTTGGAATTAATGTGTAATGTATTAACAAACAAATTCCTAAAAAAAAAACACAATGTGAATAATAACTTTAATTACTTACAAAAAAAAAAAAAAATCTGAGTCAACCGACTTTCAAAATATAAGTTATTTTGCACTTCGTACCTTTTAGTGTTTTTTTGGGAAGTCTGCTGTTTTTTGATCGATCAGGTTAAGCCACTCTTGTCGCGGTTGGTCCATGGATGGGTGACCATCTTGACATATTAGAACTCCTGCGTGCCTCGGAAACCACGTGAAGTCGTTAGTCCCGGCTGTCTTTAATATTCTTTACGGGTCGTCAGAATCCCAAAAGTGACAACCAGTCTTAACAAGAGGTATAGCTTTACCCAGAAACTGGGTTGTGGAGATCAGCTAGGCAGTCGTTCCGTGTAAAATACTGCTATTCAGCTACATACTGTTAGACTGGAACTGGGAAAAGTCAGGCAGATGATCATGATTAAAATTTATTAAATGTAGTTGTAATCCGAAAGTGTTTGGCCCATCTTGACTGCGAAGTCACCTAGAACTTACGTCATTCAGATATTTTAAACATTTTGTATGCATAAGTACAACATTATGCATACTTTAGTAGTTCATATGCCATAAGTAAAAGTTACCGTGGCTCTGGCATATAGGCAACTGAAGGAACACGGGTGGGTTTTAGTCAGTAAAAGTCTGACACGCCCTCACGTTCCGCCCAGAGCGGGACACGTCATTTGATGATTTTCCGACCACAAAAAAAAAGAAAAAAAAAGTAGTTCCAATGTACCAGCGTACTTATTTTTGGAGCCCAGAACAAAAATGAACGATTTTCGAAGGATGTTGGCATATTTATTTCAATATTTTGCCCAAAAACGTACAAAATAGTATGTACAAGTTTATAAATTCGGAACAAAAAATCTGTTTCCTACGCAGATTTCAGTACCACCGTAGTTCTATAAACCTTTTTTTATAGTTATGATCGCTTACATAACCGCTTTTGACCCATAAATCGCAGAAATTGCCTAGAACTTATGAACTATGGCTTGGATACTGTATGTTCTGGTTGTCAGCACACAGAAACAAATGACAACTAAATATATTGGTGTTTCTGTGCATCTAGAAAATGCTATTGGAGATATTTCTTCAGTAGAATTCGTTTTGATGTCGCTTCGGATTCAACTGGTTTGTTTATTGTGACTACCTTGACACAATTTTTTATGTCAAGCGTTATTCCACTTTGGATTTACTAAATGCTCACAGTTCTTTTGGTTAACATCAGCACAAAAAATGTAATAGGTATATTATATTCCAATAGTTTAGACGCACATACGCGTTTAAAGAAATTGTAGTTACAAAAATTGAACAGAGTGTACTTAGACGGTTTGATAATTTTGAGGGGATGAGTGAAAGGTTACTAACAAAAATTGATGTGAACAAGACGGACGTGGGTGGAACCTTGGTAGCGGATGTCCTAGGAGGACATTTTGTGTCTTATTGGTGATGTCTTCCAGAAATGTCAGGTGCGTAGTACTTGCAACCGGTGTGCGTCACTGAGTGCATGACAAGAGGAGAAATTCTCGTAATTTCATTTTAAGAACGTTCACAGTCTTGATTTCAATCTCATTCTGTCAAAAATACCTCACTTTTCCTGTAAGTAAATAACAGTAGTTTGAGTAAATAACAGAATTAAAACAAAATATGGTACCTATGTAGGTTTTCTCTTGTTTAGAGCGATTACCTCTAGCTTTGCCATAGGATTTTATTCAATCATGGCGAGCTATACAAGCCTGGCAGTCTGCCAGCAGTTATCAGAACACAAAGCGTCGGTGGCTTGACGCGTAAAATTAAAACTAAAGAAGTTTTCCAGAAAAATACTCCATGCAGTATACCACACTGAAACGTGGCTCGTAGTAAAATAAAATAAGGTTTCTACATTAGACGAAAGAAGCAGACAAACATAGTCAAACATCTTTTATGCAAATATACTCTGAAGTCTCGGTATGTTTATTTTGAAGTCAAGATAGATTCGTTTAAAAAAAATTGAGACTGGAATACGTAGAGATAAAGAGATTCTCGAAATTCTGAGATTCATATTCACTCAACAGTTATACTCTCTCATAAAAAGTAAACAAATAAACCCAGTTAATATAGATTTATAAACGAAAACAACATCAGCAAGAATTATCAGCATAAAAAGGTGAGTTCCGCATGTTTTCCCCTTAGGTGCTCTTAAGCACCCCTCCGAATGTTATTGCAATATAAATATAATTTGTCGGACAGATCCGCTTGGTTCGTTCCGAAGTTAATCGAAAAACGTTAATCTTTTGAAATATTCCATGGGTTCAGCACTCCTGACGACTTTATTAAATTAGATCGTTTAAAACGTCAAGTAATTATGGATAACCTTCGTTATGTTATTAGTTACAGGTTATTAAATTTCGAGATCAGTTACCGTTTCGATGATAACGTTAATGAGACGGATATTCCATGGAGAATGGCTGAAAATAGAACTGGAGTGTTATGTGTTTCTATAGCAGAGTATCTTTACATACATATATCTGTAATTATAAATTAAAGCCTGTTTTCGTGTTTGTCCCTCTGACCGCGCTGTTCTTTTAAAACTACTCAATGCAGTTAGAAACGGCTTTTACCATCATTACTGTTATATTAATATCAAACTATTTCTCGACTTTTTCAAGTCTTAAAAACCGTGCTAAGCAAGAACGAGTCGCTAACTACAAAATTGTTCCATGAAAGAATTTGACACTGATTTTCAAAACGGTGAAGTAACACATCATGAGGGAATCGGCATGTCCTAGGACCACAAATACCTAAAGCATGTGACATCCATCAACCCGCACTGGGCCCGCGAGGTTAACTTAGACCCACTCCCTCTCAAAAAGAGGGCATCTGTGTCCCAGCAGTGGGAACATTATTGCCTGATGATGCTAATCTACATTTTGAATCTATGACAGTAAGCATATTCACCATTTACGACGCCTACATGAAGCGAATACTTTGTCAGCTATAACACTAAAACAATATCACATCACTATGCAAACAAAATCTCCAATACCAATATATTTCTCGCCTACATCATCATAAAACAAAGACCGTCCTTATTCAAAAGGTCAGGCGGTAAAGTGATAAATCTGTGCGGCAGGCGACGCCGACTGCACCCGGGTGCCGCTTCCATCTTAATTTATCTCTTGAAGGCCTCGCAGTGAATAGTCGAGTGTTTGTTGCGACACACACAGGTTAACCGGGGCCAGGGCTAACCGTTTTAATGCTGCGCTCAAAACTGATCGGTTTTTGTAGGGTAAAAGTGCTGCCAGACATATTTGGGTGTTGGCTGGAAATTGTAAGGAAAGTGAACAAAGGAAGCAGAAAAAATGTGTAAAATATGCAGATGTTTTGTTACATTTTATGAAAGAAATATAGTTTTTAAAAGCAGTTGGAACGTAACCTGGAAGTTACTGCTGTATAGGACGACAGGGTTCCAACGTCGCTTGTTCCACGTAAATGCTTCTGACTTTTTTTCGATAATCCATGAAAAAATTCTGTGCTCGGGGGTCTAGAATCATGGGCTGAATACATGGTTCCAGTTTAAGTGTCGATGTTGTTTTGTTGTTTCTTTGACATGGTCTTTAATACCCTTTTCTTTCTGGGTGGGGAATCTTCAAATGACGTTTCCCACTCTGGGTGGAGCGAAAGGGCGTGTCAGACTTTTACTGACTAAAACCCACACGTGTTCCTTCAGTTGCCTATATGCCAGTGCCACGGTAACTCTTTCGAACAGAACTCGCGATCCTGGCAGCTCATTAATACCCTAGAGTTATGGGATGTCAAAAGGAACACCTTGTATGGAATTTATAAATTCAAACTTATTGGTTCTATTTGTATTTCTCTACTTAAAATGTATTTAACTAATTAATAAAACCTTTTCCAAACTATGTAGTGCTGAAGTGTGACACCACACTACACTTTTACTCACAATGTTGAAAACATTTATATTTTTTAAATTTTGTATTGCTTTTTCTTTCTTTATTTTTATGGTATGTGCTCTCATGCCAAAGGCTAAAAATATTTTGTTTTGTAATATTATCGCTAAGATTAAATCCTCAAACACAGTTTTTAGGAGGGGAGGGGGCTGGTAATCTGTGTGACAGGTTTTCCTAGTGCAGATACCAGTCTCCAACAAAGGATTTATGCTGATGTTATTTCTTCGTAATTTTAAGGAGCCTTTGTGGAAGAGAAATAAATGTTTATTTATTTATCATGTTAGGGTTGGCTTCTAATCTAGCTGAATATCAGTATTTTACAAGGAGTGACTGCCTATTTGACCTCTACAAAACTGTTGGTAAAACTGGCTGTCAGGCTGTCATTTTTCTTGGGTATCTGACTATCCGTAACTACCATAACGACAGAATAACTTCTTGATACTGCAACTTAATTGCAGAAATGAATTTTATGGACGTTAGCGGAGAGTTCTGTTCAAATAAGAACGAGAAAGAGCGAAATGATAATTATTATCTGTAATTCCAGCAGTGACAAAGCTTAAGCGGGTTGAAACGAACTTATCGCAGCTGAAACAATTGAATTCGGGCGCATACCTACATTTCCAGATAAATGGACGGTGCTATTTCAAAGACATAGGGTGCTTTTCTACAGAAATCAAGTTACTTAGCGAGTTACTTATTCAGCGGCACCTACCGCCGTGTGGTGCCGCGAAGTCAACGTAAACAATAGTACTATCCCATTTCATCTAGTAGGTGTCGTAAGAGGCGACTAAGGAACTTACTAGAGAATGGGAAGCAGCATTCTTTATGCATTTTAGCACCATACTGCGATCGCCAACCCGTCTGCCAAGCGTGGCGATTATGGTAAACCCCCCTAAATTGGCGGAGGCCTATGTCCAGCAGTGGAAGTCTTTCGGCTGAAATGATGATGACTTTGAAGTTACGAATGAGAACTGACAAGGGCCTCTTTTTTATTAAATCTCCAATCTAATCGCTATTTTACAATTTTCATCCAAAATTTAATGAATTTCGAGTCAAAACATTGCTCTCTGTGCAAGCACCCTTATATTAATATCTCCAGTGTTCACTGGTAACAATTTGTAACTCTCAATGCCTTACAGTTCACTTGTTCTTTAATCCCCCCTCGGCTTCGCGTTTATTAGCTAGCTGTCATTAAAACTTTGACAGTACCTTGTCAAACGCGCGTGCGTGCGTGCCACTAACGACATTTTGTTTAATTTATGTTCCACTTTCACCACCAAACACTTTAGGTTTTTAGTACTTATGCCATTCTTTTTCTAAATATAATTTTCTTTCAACGGAAAATAAGGCATCCCCAGAGTAATTGTGGCTTGTTTATTCGACCTTTTTTGATCTCATTAATTCCGCGAATGTCTCTTGTTTGTGGAAACATTCCATCTATTTGTTTTGCTAAAACGGTTTTAATGGGAAATCATTAAAATTAAAACAGTTTGTGCTTTGAACAAAAACAGGTTTTAATTAATGAACGATACAATGTTTGTGCATTGCACTTTTGATAGCATAATATTAATATTTAACTCATTCCAATCGTTAGTGTAAAATGAAATTTTCATAAGCAAACAATTTATAACATGCAGCATCATGTCAGGCATATATTTTATTTGTTGTCCATTTTTATTTTCTTCGTGAATAGGTATAATTTAGTACCTGAAACGTTTGCAGAACTTCAACAATTTTGTTAAAAATAAGTACAAAATCTGCGTTCAAATTTGAATGTCGCCAGATGCTTATAACAAGTGGCACTTTGTGTTAATTGATACAAACAGATTTGTAATTCCTCGGGCACAATTATTACCAATGTAAAATGTTTAGGAGCGTTAATTAAATCCTGCGCGGCGAAGGACCCACTGATTAAAAAGGAAACGTTCCCGTTGCCTTTGCGAGGTATTAAAGAAATTACATCACGCCTCTGTTTTTGTGACCAATTAACGTCGAGCTAATTAAAGTATAGCTTTCTTTTTATTTCTCTTCCTTGGAAGGAACTGGGCATTAAAAATTCAATTTGTCACTTTGTCATTCCGTCGGGGTTAGATTATTTTCACTTAACCTCAAAAGTGGGTCGAAGAAATAGTATAATGTTTTCATACTCCACATAACTCAAGCTATCTATTTAGCAAGTTTCTTGTAACATAATTTTACACATCTCTCGAAAATTACTAATTTCGTAAGAAGCCACCACATTCCGAGGTGCGATTACATAAATTCTGGAGCAAATAATTTTACTTGAACATAACTTCCGTGATATTAGACGTATTCACACGTTGCTCCTTTCTCCTTTTATGGTCACAAAGAATGTTGGAACGGAGTGTTACGGTGGCGGCGCGGGGCCGGTGCTAAAAGCGTTTTTGTGTGGAAGCCTCGCATCACTGTGCCTCTATTCAATCGGGAAATAAATTGAATTTACGAGCCGTTATTCTGAAACATTAAAGAGTGTTGTTTGAGTTTTATTTTTGCGAAATTCGACCTCGTTTTAACAAAGAATATTATTAGCTGGTGGTAGGTATCAAAGTAACAGTTTTCAACATCAATAGGGGTCTCTTCGCATAAACACTTTATAAATTAAGTAATTAGTGAATTTTTGACAATCGTCTGACAACCAGTCTTACGAAAGAGTATCGTGTTGTCTAGTAACTAGGTCGAGGAAGTCAGGTAGGCAGTTGCTCCATGATAAATACCATATCAAGTTAGACTAGCAGCCAACCCCAACAAAATTGGGATAATGCTTCTTCTTCTTCTTCTTTCGTGTCGATGGTACTCGTACACTTTATATCGTTTGAGCCCAGTAGGTGGCCACGTTTATTGCGGCAT
The DNA here is from genome assembly GCA_947507805.1 of Aporophyla nigra. Classification (NCBI taxonomy): domain Eukaryota; kingdom Metazoa; phylum Arthropoda; class Insecta; order Lepidoptera; family Noctuidae; genus Aporophyla; species Aporophyla nigra. Next base: position 10,362,010 of record OX382305.1, read on the forward strand.
CAGTGGCATTTTTGAGATCATCTGAGGTGCAGGTGAACGGGCACTTGGGACACTCCAGCAAGTGGGTCATGGTCTGATCAGACGTACCGCACTCGCGCTGGGTGTCGGATCAGTCTATAGTCCCCCACTTTGACAAACTTTGTCTACAGCGGCCTACCTGGGTACGCAATCGATTGAGAGCTTTCCATTTAGGCCACTGCAGATTACGGCCGGAAGGCAAGTGCTAGCCAGATTGTCTTTAAAACTAAGACACAAAAGTCCTCTCAGAAACTGTAGTCACTTTAACGGAGAATTTTTCCGTCTAACCTCACCTACAGGTACGTCATTTATCTTAATGAAGAACGTTTGTAGTCACGTTCATAACTACAAAACGACGTACCAACACCCATTAAAAACACACATTATGTATTTTTACCTTTATTTTCGTCGCTCAGTCTGCCCTTTATTATATTCCCATTTGCTTCTCTAGTCTCTACCGCTTGCAAGTCATGCTTCAGATACAGGTTACTCCCCTTAACACAACAGTACCGTAGGCAAGTAAGCGAGTACTCGACTCGAGTACTGACTGCCAGTACGTGGGGGGCGGTGTTGTGATGCCCTATTACCAGCTACTTGAGCGTTGAGCTTTTTAATTAATCTCTATGGTTAAAGCGAGGAACACGGTTGTTTGAGCGTTCTGCAATTAATTCTTATCTTATGATGTGTGTGGGAGGTACGGTTTTGTGGTTATTAACGTTGGTTTGGAATATCATATTGTAATATAACTGGTACTCACAGCTACATATCAAGCTATACGTTTCCACTTTTAGTTGAGCTCGCAGTCTTACATTTTTCGTATAGTGAGAAATCAGCTAATGCTGGTAATATATCGCTTGATTTGTCGCCTTGCGTACAGCACAGTACTCGCCGAGCTAGTTTTCTGATCTTACCAAAGATCAGAATTATGTTAGCAAATGCATGCTAACTTGCCACAAATTATACCACAATATACTCTAATTTCTAAAAACAATACAATCATTTAATGCCTTCAAGTCTCGTTAATCTGAATATTTAATCGCAAATAACGCCTTTTTCAAAAACTGAACACTTTGGCTGGATTTATCATATTTCATGCAGGGACGATTGTGACGAACTATATAAATTTAGCTTAGAAGCGACAACGATTCATAAGATATTTACAATAAATATCTTTCTCACGTAACATCGCATTTGCTTTTTTTAGCCTGTTAACCACATTAGGTACACATTAAACTAGATATGTTTATTCATTTTTGCAGGGAATAAACTATAAGAAATTATTATCCGCAGAAACCATTTTATCTAAGTTCTCAATCGTATTATAGATCTAAAGCTCTCAATACTTAGTTATTCAAAGGCAAAGCAATATATTCCAATAACTATGCTAAACGCTGTTGCTCTACAGTCTAGATACTCTATTGCAGATGGGACAGGTTTGCTGTCATAGCGGGCTGCAATATCGAATAAGCATTGTTCATCTATCGGGTCTGTTTACTGCAATAAATTGAATCCCAACGTTAGAAATGTCAAATATTTAATGAAAGAACAATTCGAATAGATACAAAGCAACTTTTGTTTGTCGGTCTAGTGCTGAACATGATGTCCTGGGTTTGTATCCCAGGTCGGAAAAAGTGACATTGTTCAAAGATTAGTACCATCGCATTTCCTCCCGTGGTTGTCGTAAGAGGCGATTAAAGGTCTAGGACAGAAAATGGGCAGCAGCGTTCTCTATACATTTTACCACCATATTGCGATCGCCAATCCGCCTGCTAAGCGTGGCGATTATGACAAAGTCCCCCCAAATTGGGGGAAGCCTATGTCCAGCAGTGGACGTCTTTCGGCTAAAATTACGACTAGCCCAGAGTCTGGATTTGTGCCCGGTTGATAGCAAAAGGCTCACCTCTGGGACTTGAACATATCTGAGGAAATGTAGGTATACTATAGGTACACCTCTGCCCAACCCTTCGTGGAATCAAGGCGAGATATTATGTTATGCTATGTTAAATCAACTTAGTGATTGCACTGAAAATGTGAACATACATACAGAATGTAAGGGTAAACACCGTTGTCACTTAACCCATGGGTAGTTTGACTTAAATATAAAAAAACAGAGCGAGTTAAAAAAAAAATATATTTTCCTAAAAAGGTTTAGAATGAATTTACGCGCGAGAAATGAGCAATGCTACGACATGGCGTTACGTGCGCTCGCTAGCGAGACTGACAGCTGACTGACTGGGGTAGCGACCCGTGCGTCGGCGTCGGGCAACGCGGCGTATTGAGACGCAAGTTTGTTGCCCTCGCGCATAGGGTGAAATGTTCTTGTGGAAAAAACAGATTTTCTTTAAAAAAAAAGGTTGTTTTTTTCATTGATTTTACGTTCTATTAACGAAACCAAATCACTGGTTTCAAGGATAACGGTGTTTACCCTTACATCCTGTATAATAGTTGCAGTAGGAGAGAGACGCACAATTTTATCATAGTAGCACAATGGTATCATACTTCGAAAAATAAAACTTGTTTCAGTATTCCAGCAATCCTGTGAAAATCTATGCTCAAGTTGCGTCTGTACCTGAAGCCTTATTATTGTCAGTTGGGTTTTGACTACGTATCTTTTCGTTACCAAACCAAGGCTCTAGAATAGATTTAAAGGTGATAAAGCCGTCTAGGTAAAAAATGAACATCAACTAAAAGTAAAAGCAAAATGCTACTTTCTAACTTATAGTGATTTTAGGAAACCTTTATTTTCAATTTTACTTTAAAAAAATAAATAAACAAGAATCGTAATAAAATCACTAAAAACAAAATCTTAAATTGTGTCATTATCTACAACTACATTCAAGTAGTGAAGAAAAGTTCACTGCTACGAAACTATTGCTTCCACTGCGTAGCGCGTTGCTATAAAGCTGCTACGAAAGTGCTACGGAAATGCTACGAACCGGTCTACGCATCTAACAATGAAGCAATTATCAGTACCATTTTAATTAGTACCTACTACCTTCTTTTATCAAAATAAATCTTGTCTTATGTCTCCCTGAAGGGTTCTTTGGTCTAAAGTTACAATTGATGCTACCAAACCTACTTGAAATTGTAAAGCGTGAAATAACTTAGGTAATTTCTTATTATAAAGGTGGCTAAATGCCTATTTAATTTAAACTCGTGTGTATTTTCTAATAAATATGTAGAATCTGGTTTATGAAGTATAAAAACCTTCTTTAAACGTTATTGGTTGGAACCAGGCGAAAATAACATAAGACTTTTTTTGTAACCGAGCAAAATGGTACCTTTGATAAAGAAAACGATTTGTTTTTGGCACAGACCTAAGTAAAGCAAAATGTTCCTTTAGATTCCCTTTTTTGTGTCACACAAGTCAAAGTCAACCTTTTCAGAAAACATACTTACGCATAATCCTCGGATGAACCAAAGCGTATCTCACACTTGACCGGCTTCTCTTTCATCTCGAACGATTCTGCTCAACGATTCCATATATCTTTACAAGTGACCCCACCCGACATATTGGGTAACATTTATCTTTATATGTGTACCATTTCTGGTGTTTTTTGTATTATGACAGTATACACTTATGTATGTACCGTGTGGTGCCGGAAAAGAATAACACCACCCCATTTCTTCTCGTGGGTGTCGTAAAAGGCGACTAAGGGACGTACCTACTAGAGAATGGGCAGCAGCGTTCTCTATGCATTTTACCACCATACTGCGATCGCCAACTCGCCTGCCAAGCGTGGCGATTATGGCAAAGCCCCCCCAAATTGGTGAGACTAAAAATAGAACTAATGTTGATAGTTGAAATCCAAATCCGATAGATGGCGTTGTGCAAATGACGTCATTTTCTGAATCGCGGTGTTAATCTATACTAATATTATAAAGCTGAAGAGTTTGTTTGTTTGGTTGAACGCACTAATCTCAGGAACTACTGATCCGAATTGAAAAATTATTTTTGTGTTGGGTTGCCTATTTATTGAGAAAGGCTATATAACATCACGCTACAACAAAAGGAGCGGAGCAGCAATGAAAAATGTTTGAAAACTAGCATGCAATATGATGCGACGGGAAGGGTCAGGGGAGCAAAAATTTGACGCGGACGAAGTCGCAGGCAGAAGCTATATTATTATAAAAAAATGGAAAGGTTATACTGTGGGTGAACGCGTTGGCGTTAACGACCGGGTATTGTTTCAAGAAACTCAGACCAAAGTTCAGTTTTAACAATTATTCTGTAAATAAACCTCAGAAGCTTTGTATTTCAAAACAATTAAGGTCTATTGATACAGATTTTGTTATTCAAATTGAAAGGAAACATTAGAAGTGGCTCTCAATATTAAAGACTTTAATTGGCACAAGAATGTTCGATGCTGAATTCATTATTGTTATTTTTAACCGACATCAAAAGAAGTATAAGGTTCTCAGTTAGATTATATTTTTGTATGTGTGTGACCTCAGAAGTCCGTCATTTATAAATCAATTAGAATAATTCTTCTTTTGTTTGAAAACTTATAAGGTGGTATCGTTTTAGTCAAGTTCTGGTTAGCTTTAATAATACGTATTTTTTCCACTAAGTGTATGTTGATGATGTTATAATAACTTCACTGTTATTTACTTAGAAAGTGAAGGTATAGGAATTTGTGTGTGGTAGGTACCACAACTAAATAGTGAAAAGTAAAAGTTACTTTAAATAACAATTGACATCCAAAGAACAACACTACAAAGTGCAAAATAACTTTAATTACAGAAATCGATGACAACAAAACGAAAATACAAAAACCAATGACAACGACTTCCGAAATTAAAATTATTTTTAATTTTGCTGTAGTCAAATAATTACCTAGAATATATGTTAGATTTATTATAATCATGTTGCCAATCTACCTAATATAAATAAAATAGCCTTAAAAACTTTATTTTATTACCTACTACAAACGGTTTGTTTCTTTTTACTATTACAAAAATAAAGAAAATATCGGACACTAAAATGATCCGTCGTAAAAAAGATCAAATAGATGTATTTTTCCTATAAGGCAGTCGTATGTTTAGCCTATTTAAATAGAGGATAATAGAAGTGCTTTTAATGTATGGAAATAACATCGAAATGCAGGGTGGCTGGGACATTGACGCGGAAACGGTAACTATTAATTATGTGCAAGATCCTAGAACTTTTGTTGCGGTTAAAATAAATCTACTGCTTTATAGGAAACTGATACCTACGCAGTCAAAATGTTTGGCACAGGACTTTTTTTAACATTTATAAATAATTTTATGGCAAGGTGTTACAATATAATTTACTGATTGTGCGCCGATGTTCCTCCACCTTTTTTCTTTTTTTTTTTTTTCTTTTTTTTTTGGATGGGAAATCATCAAATGACTTCTCCCGCTCTGGGCGGAGCGGGAGGGCGTGTCAGACTTTTACTGACTAAAACCCACCCGTGTTCCTTCAGTTGCCCATGTGCCAGGGTCACGGTGTCTCTTTCGAACAATCACGTGACCCCGGCAGGATGTTCCTCCACCTTGTCTAGTAATAATTCATTTAAAAAAAAGCAACAATAAACTATATGACTTTTATTTCTGAAATACCTTTATGAACGGCCAATTCGATATGCCAATAGGAAAACAAATACAACTAAAACTTAGCGTTCGTCACAATAACGTATCAGTTGATATTAGTTTTTTTTATATCAAATCGGAAAGATTTTTGTAGCCTATGTTATAACTTTATATTCTTATGAGCTTTTCATAGCATAATACATGTTATGTACAGACAGCAGCAGCACTGAAAATTGAGAAATACTTCGCAACAACATCATCTGCCTACCCTCTTCCCAATCTATATTGAAGTTAGCTATAGTCAGTCTAAGCGGCTGGATGCAGTTGAATATAAATAATTTACATGGGTCAAATATCTACCTATCAGACCTCTAACCTATTTATGAAATCAAAATACTGATGTTTATAAACTCGTTATTAAAATAAAAAGTCATTTATTGATACTAGGCTGAGATTCAACACTTTTTGAACGTAAAAATTACACAAGCCAGTACTAAAATTTCCGCCCTGCGCCACTTCCTAATGCGTTGACTAGGAAGAAGCAATGGCGTAATAAACTCGCATAAGTAGACACCTCAAAACTGAAAATGACATGTTTGTGAAAATGTCATTCGTACTTAAGACAAAGGCTGTCACAAAACAATCATTCATCATTTCAGCCGTAAGACGTCCACTGCTGGACTTAGGCCTCCTCTAATTTGGGGGGGCTTTGCCATAATCGCCACGCTTGGCAGGCGGGTTGGCGATCGCAGTATGGTGGTAAAATGCATAGAGAACGCTGCTGCCCATTCTCTAGTAAGTCCCTTAGTCGCCTTTTACGACACCCACGGGAAGAAATGGGGTGGTGTTATTCTTTACGTCCGGCACCACACGGTACAACAACAAAACAATAACAAGCGCAATTTTAGTATATTAAAAAAAAGGTATACAATTATCACCCACTTTTGCAACAAGTACATTAGTATACAGCATGTTACAAACCGTAAATCTACTTTTACGTGCAAAGAACCATGTCTCCCATTCCAATTGTTTTCCGATGGCGCTTGTTAGAGAGATGATTTTCCCCCATTTACCCCATATCCCCCACCCGTGGGTTCACTATCACGAGCAGTGTGTTTATTCCGGCCCCTACTCTTTAACGAGCTCAGTGCACGATACGAAAGATACCGAACTCGCTATTCGAGTGATATTCGGTGTTTATCGGTAGTTCCATTAAGTTTATATTCTTACAAGGAAAATTGTGTTTGTGAAGTTTCTTTTAAGTGGGTCGAAGTGTTTTAATTGTTTAATTTGTGTGTTTATCCACAGTTTTGTGTTAAATGTCACGCAATTATTAGCACACTAAAATTAATTGATGTGAGCATTGCCTTTCATTACACGTTTTTATAATTCCGTACCCAAAGGGTGCTAACTAAACCGTATTATATTATATACTATTACCTCCACTGCGTCTGTCTGTCAGCGAGGTGTTGCTGAACTGTAATAAGCAGACAGTTGAAATTTTCACACAGTGTGTATTTCTATTGCTACTATAACAACAAATAACACAAACATGTTTTTTTTTGTGTCGTGATTCCAAACCATTCAATTGCGAGGGTCTCGCACTTAGCGTGGTCTTAGATTATTTCAAAATAGTGTTGTTTTTATTAAATATCAAATTTATCAAGCAATTATAAAATGGAGGTTTATAGAGCTTTTTTGCGAAACTTGGTAAATCAACCTGAAAAATGCATGCATTCATTTGCAAATAATATCAATTAAAACTAGAATTTCAGTGATTCCAGTGTTAATGTTTTGAAAAAGGTATTTAAGCCTTCTCTATGATGAATACCCTCTACAATAGATAAATAGGTATTTCTACTAAAACAGCACTATAGATACTTTCACACATTTCCGAACGAAATTCTAAATCATGTGTAAATACGTCAGTTACGCCAGAAACGCTACAAGCTTAATACAATATTGATATAGGTTTGAAGCGCACGTGCCACACGAGTGTGCACGTGTGTGTGTGTTCTACGTATGTGTATACGTAAATTACAGTCACCTGGGTGTCGTCCCCAAGGAAATTAATGTTTTGTATCACAATAAAACTTTATTGCGAACGCGACAACGTATTAAAAATGTGTGACAACCTTTTTTTGATATGTCGCCTTTGTTGCTCGTTTGTGATTTTGCACTGTAGATGTGTTCCAATATTGGTTACAAAAAACACCTACCTACTCGCCCCTGCTTGCACGGTTCTAGCAATTCGACAAAATATCAATATGTCTTTTATAATATGCAAGTTTAATGTTGATAATGCTTTATAGACATAAACCTCATAAATTTTCATAAATTTTGTAAATGATAATTTAAGTCGCATCAAAATCCGTTCCGTACTTTAAAAGAACATCGCTGACATTGAGACACACGAAAAGCAACTATTCTAGCTTTAGCCAGCGACTTCACCCCCGTCGAGAGCGCAAATTATCCTACGCGAACGTACTACCGTGATGTCTTTAACCACTTTACTATTTTTCTACGAAATTTCATTCAAATCCGTTCGGGCCGTTTTTGCGTGATTGATTGACAAACATACAAAGTTTCACATCTATACTAATTATAAAGATAAGAAATTTGTAGGTTCTTGAGTTAGTTTGTAGAAAGTAATTTCTGGAACTCCTGAACCGACTGTCAAAATTCTTTCAACAGTAGTAAGCTACATTTTCAGAGTGGCATAGGCTTATTCGATAGCGATTAATAATATTTTTTTTAATATGACAGATAAATTGCGGAAATTGGCACGGGTCAGCTAATTTAAAATATTATTACAGATTATAGATATTTATAAATAAGTTGTGAGTGAGTTTTAAAGGTTATTTGGATCCAAATAGTGTTTATTATTAACTTAAAAAGTTTCTTTTAATCGGGACATTGTACTCAAGAATAGAACCTTCACATGTTGCCAATACCGAAAGACGTATATAAAAGTACCGTTAAAAACGTTGCCTAATAGGAAAGCTCATTACCGCTTAACCGGAGCTAGGAATTGAATCCTGCACTTATCATTTGGCAGCCGCATTGTATCCCACCAGCAGCCAAGACAGGCCGTAAATGTTTATAGCCCAAGTAATTGTAACAATTCTAAACTTCAACTGTTAAAATATTATTACGGATGTGGTGTGACGTAATAAAGGGCTTACTTTATACATGTTATTAAAGTTTTAATTGAACTATACGCCTATCCGCAACATTCTAGTACTTTGGGGTATAAGTTTATGTTAGCATTGTCGCATTTGGGTAAACGGTGGGTAGCTCATTACCTAACCAATCAAAACTAACCTTTTTAGGTTTCCATTGCCAAATGGCAAAAAACGGAACCCTTATAGATTCGTCATGTCTGTCTGTCTGTCTGTCTGTGTATGTCACAGTCACTTTTTTCCGAAACTATAAGAGCTATGCTGTTGAAACTTGGTAAGTAGATGTATTCTGTGAACCGCATTAAGATTTTCTCACAAAAATAGAAAAAAAAAACATTCTCCATACTTAGAACTGAAACTCAATTTTTTTTTCATCAAACCCATACTTGTGGGGTATCTATAAATAGGTCTTCAAAAATGATATTGAGGTTTCTAATATCATTTTTTTCTAAACTGAATGGTTTGCGCGAGAGACACTTCCAAAGTGGTAAACTGTGTCCCCCCCCCCCCCCCGTAACTTCTAAAATAAGGGAATGATAAAACTAAAAAAAATATATGATGTACATTACCATGTAAACTTCCACCGAAAATTGGTTTGAACGAGATCTAGTAAGTAGTTTTTTTTTAATACGTCATAAATCGTAAACCACAATTTACCTTTCATTCAGTCAACTCAAATGTAAAAATAAAAAAACATTTAATTTCATAAACATAAACCTTATGCATAAACCGTGAATTCCTGCAGGTTTGTACGGAACCCTCGGTGCGCGAGTCCGACTCGCACTTGGCCAGTTTTTTTTATGTTGGGGTCGGCTTCCAGTTAAACTGTGTTTTATATCGAGAGACTATACCCATCTAACATTCACAACCCATTCCTGGTGATTTAGATACTGGTGATATTGTGTATCAAATCGTTGAGCTCCTTAAAATCTAAGTTGAGCTGCATAATTACTGACAAATACGTGCATTAACTGGACAGTTCCACTTAATCTGTGTAGTTCTTTCCTCAAAATACCATTTCAGAAACCAATCTACACCGTCTTCAGACGATCTGACCAAGACTATGTCTGGGATTTAAAAGAGACTGAACTGTTTCTGCCTTTTCTCTCGGAGTAAAACGATAGAAATGCCGAGATCGGCATTTCCTATCTACGAGGATGAGGTCTACAGATGAGGTCATCTAGTCTTAAAAATATGATTGACGTGTAAAAGTGGTTGCACAAACCTACTGACACAAATAACATCATTTAGGGGTAAAGTGTTACCCCCTTGGTAAGACTGGTTGTCAGACATTCGAGTTACTGACTTGTCACGCCTGAACATGATCTATGAACGCCAGCCGGTACATATATAGATATGTAACGGATAATCTCTCATCCACGGCGCCAAGCGTAGTTTAACTTTCAATCGACCCGTCAGACTGTTATCATTAAGCCACGAGCCCCCCTAATTACCTAACACAGTAAATGAAATACCGGCTTCAACAGAATACAATAGACTCCCTACAGTTTTACATTCATTTTTTACTAAATCCCTTTGTACCTAGTTCTATATTTTATTTGTATGTTTCCTTTTATTACTTGGAATAGTTATTGTATATAGTTTTCTTTTTATCCTAACTATTCGAGTATTATATTTGTTTATTTTCTTATTATTGTATCCTCTATGTAAAGGTATTTTGTAGAGTTATTTTTTAAAATTTTAATTAACTTTATTTCAGACACACAGACCATAAAATAGTCAGAAAGAAAACGTTAGTAGGGTCGTTAGTCAAACACACAAATAAAAATTAAAAAAATGTCTCGCTTAATTTGTTAACCACATGCTGGAACAATAAATAATATTCTATTGTATTCTAATATGATAAATAGATATATATATATATATAGTCCTCCAGACCGAATTTCGGCCACGGCGGCCAATCTCAACGGAGACTAGCCATCGGCGCGGGAGATATTATAGTGCTCAAGTGTATGCGCAGACACAGGAGCACTCACTCTTCCCTCACTCTCATAGTCCGATGGGACGGCAATCCGACACGACCGGAGAGAAAAATAGATATAGGTCGTATAAAACAAATATTTAAGAGAAGCGATAACAGAACATAATGCCTTGTTTGTCAAAAGGTTGGGCAGAGGTGTACCTATAGTACACCCAAATTCCACCAGTTATGTTTTTAAGTCCCAAGTAAAAGGGGATGAGCCGACTGGTATCAACCGGGTATAAATACAGACTCCGGGCTGCTACTGAGAAATTAATAATATCTTAGGACAACCAACACAATGTTATCTGATCTCAAACTAGGCAGAGCCTGTACTATGGCAACCAGACAACTGATAAACATACTTATATATTTCTAAATACATACATATTATAGAAAATTACACCCAGACCCAGAACTTATTGTGCTCATCACACAAAGATTTGGCCTGGGTGGGAATCGAACCCACGACCTGTCTTAACAGTCAGGATCACTAACCACTAGACTAACAGGCCTTTATAGATAGAAAAACCCAATAACACTTAGCCTGACCTGGGAAATGAATCCAGGACTTCATGCTCAGCAGTAGCGCTTGCGACCACTAGACCAACGAGGTATCATTATGAACTTATTTTTATCCAAGTAAATTCTCGTAGCCGTCGTAGGCACCGCTACGAATGGCGTAGCAGTTTAGCTACGACAATGTATTCTGTCCTTGAAAGCGATAGCGCTTTCAGGGACAGAATAAGGTGTCGTAGCAACATTTTTATAAGAATTGTTTCTTTGAATAGGTAGCTATTTAAATAAACAGTTCTTTTAAAAGTTGTACTTATACCTAAATACCTTTTCTTGGAAATTATGATGATAATAAGATTGAGACAATTTGCTTATTGTTTTTCATTTGATTTGTCTGAGCCAAGATAATGCTCTTTTGTTAAGACGCTGAGAAGTGAAAAGTTCTTTTTCTGAGAAATGTTCTAAGTAATAAAAATAAAATACGTTCTTCTTAGATTTGAGACTTTTGAAGTAAGAATATAACCTGCTTATGGATGCTTTAAATTAAAGGGTGCTTGTTTATTTATTTATTTTATACTTCAAGTAAACAAATGGTTTAAAGGCCATTTTCTACCAGCCACCCTTTGGGCGATGAAGAGACAAACAGGGGTATGTAAAATAACGAGTATTGAGGAATACATATAACTGTTTAAGTATAAAAATACCTAGTAAGAACTTTAAATATAATATACAGGCTGACAGGGACATCAACACGCCAACTGTAACCATGACGTCTATACATGTTTCTAGACCCCCTAGCGTAGAAATAAGTCGTTGGCTATAAATAAATCCATACTAATATTATAAACTAGCTTTTGCCCACGGCTTCGCCCGCGTGGATGTCGGAAATTAATGCAAGAGGACGTACTACCGCGATAAGAATGTGTTATTCCAGGTTATATAGGTAATATAGACTGTGTGTATTATTTTAGATCCAGATCCATTCAGCCATTTTTGCGTGATTGAGAAACAAACACCCAATCATACATATTTTCAGATTTATAATATTAGTAATAGTAGGATTATAATTCATATTACTTAGGATTCATAGTTTATAAGAACATCATGTGTGTTGGTGTTTTTAAAATAAGAGTAATAGTATTCAGAGTAAGAAGACTGCGACATAGGGCTTGGTTTAGTTGAATATAAGTCTTCCTGGTTTTTCTTAACGCTCCTATTTTACCTATACAGACACTCAATCATTTACCAGACACCAAACATAATTATAGGAATAGTACTTTTGCCAGTGACTTGGCCCGTATAGCTGTCGGAAAGTATCACCCGGGAACCTACTACCGGGATAAAGTAGGTATCCTATCTGTTACGTGTCCATGATATAACATATCTTTGTGCCAAATTCGATCTAAATCCGTTTGGCCGTCTTTGCATCATTGAGAAACAAACATCCAAAAATCTAAACAACACACATGATATTCGCAATTACTATGAAGCCAAAGTAATATGAATTACAATCCTACTTATCCTGTACTACCCGGCCGCTGCCAACGGATGGACGGGACGGACGTACGACCCGCCAGCTGCTCTGCGCCCGCTATTTAAATCTCTAATGTCTTCTAAGATATTCATTTAAATTACATGTTGTAAAGGGCCATATTGATCTATATTAAATGCACAATGTATTTAAGGTACTTGATTGGATAAGGATTAATGCTGTATTGCTTAAAATCGCTTCGTAAATAAGCTCTTATTTCTCGTAAAAAGTAAAAGATAAAAAATGGTTATTGTGGGTTATCCCTAAGAGATAGACATATACCATTGCGGACATTTTTGTAGGCTTTTTTAAGGTGTACAATACTGTAGTACATTATTTTGATCTATTTCGTAGGATTCAGCTACGGTTTTTCGAATTTTGAGACGTATGTCACCGTAGTTTTCGAACACAGTTATTTTTTTCTAAAATTAAATAATCTTTCTAAAATTAAAGTAGCCTAAGTTACTCCTTGTTACATCAGCTATCTCCCAGTGAAAGTCCTGTCAAAATCGGTCCAGCCATTTCAGAGATTAGCCGGAACAAACAGACAGACAGACAGACAAAAATTGTAAAAAATGTTGTTTTAGTATATGTACCGTGTATACATCCATATACACTTAGTAAAAAGTGGTTATCTCAATTTTAAAAACAGACACTCCAATTTTATTTATTTGTGTAGATGGGAAAATGTGTGTGTCTGTTTGTCCATCTTTCACGGCAAAACGGAGCGACGAATTGACGTGATTTTTTTAAATGGAGATAGTTGAAGGGATGGAGAGTGACATAGGCTACTTTTTTTTCTTTTTAGGTGACTGGGGTGAACTTAGAAAAGTATTGCTTTTATGTGTTTATTAAAACTTTATGCAAAAGTAAAAAAATACTGTACAAAGGCGGACTTAATGCCTGATACAGAAAATGAAGTACCGGCTTCTACAGAATTCTTCTTTTCCCATGGACAATTGTATGTCGTATATTTGCGTGTGTCCAATGCCCAGAATCTTTACATTCTATCCCCAAATGGATACGTGTGGACACGTAATATCGTCTACAGTAGCGTATTAAAATAACATTCTGTTCCAAGTTCTCGTCCGTGTTCTAAATCAGGAAAGGGGAACCGTGTTACCCCGAATTTAACGCGAGCAAAGCCGCGGGCAAAAGCTAGTATTTATATGTATCTGTTATTTTATGGAAAAGTGCAATACCTACACGATCAAAATGAATGGAATAACATTTTAAATTTTTAATAACCGACGAATACATTAATCGCAGGAGTTTCAGAATGATGTAAGTAAATATACTGTAAATATGCTGGCTGTAAATAGGCTGTTGTAAGTGGATAAAGTAAACCAATCATTCTTAAAAGCTCAACCTTTAAAATAAATCTGCTGATATTTTTCTCTCAACTTAACTCAGTACATAAATGGTTAGCTGTACATTGTAGGGGAGTAACGAACGGCAAAGCCGCACTAACACAGTTGTGTAAGAAGGTAACAACTCCATTACTAAGAGATTATTTACTTTGTTGAATCACAACACTGTATTTCCACAGTTTATTTCGTAAGCTCTTCGCCAATCTACTTCTAAAGTGTTTGCGGTAGCAAATACGCTCAAATATATTATATTAGAGACTATTCTAGATTCTATCCATCGGGTTATGAAACAATATTCAATGTCTTTTGTTGGTCTTCATATGTCTAGTCTTATCGCTAGTTAGGGTCAGCTTCCAGTTCTACCGGGTAGAAACTGATTACCAGTATTTTACATGGAGTTATTGTCTATCTGGCCTTCACCAGGCCATCTATCCACCTTGTAGGGAGGCCTTCCAAAGCTAGGTCTTCCAGCACGCGTTCGCCACTCCAGATTCTTACGGCCCCATCGGCCATCTGTTCTTCGAGTAATGTTGCCTGCCCTTGCTCAGCAAATTGCAAATAGATTGTTTAACCAATACATGAGTTTTACCTCCATACTGCGATCGCCAACCCGACTGCCAAGCGTGGTGATTCTGGCAAACCCCTTTAAGGGAGGCCTATGTCCAGCAGTGGACGTTTTTCGGCTGAAATGATGATGATGATAATGATGAAACAATACATAATATATGGCGGAAAACTAAAGTCATCAAAATTAATTAAATTTAAATACTTAAATGAATTCTTGAGAAATAATGAGGCTATTTTTACCACGGTGGATATTATAGCATTAGGGAGAAAGCTGAATCTCTTTTATAGTACCCACTTCACGACACCCACTTAGGATTTGTTGTAATCCTCAAAGTACTCCAAAAAGGTCAGTCTATTTTTAAAACGACATTGTAAATTGAAATAAATCTGTAGCTCTCATTCGACTGACTCGTTGGTCTAGTAGTCGCGAGCACTACTACTAAAAATGAGATCCTGGGTTTGATTCCCAGGTTGGGCAAAGTGTTATTGGGTTTTTCAGTAGCAGCCTGAACTCTGAATTTGTACCCAGTTGATAGTTCTCTGTGGTGCTGGACGTAAAGAATAGCATCATCCCAGTTTTTCCCGTGAATGTCGTAAGAGACGACTAAGGGACTTACCAGATAATGGGCAGCAGCGTTCTCTATGCATTTTACCACCATACTACGATCGCCAACACGCCTGCCAAGCGTGGCGATTATAGCAAAGCCCCCAAATTTGGGGAGGCTTATGCCCAGCAGTGGACGTCATTTGGTTTAAAATTATGATGAATGAAGATGCCAGTTGCCTCGCCCCCTATTTTTTTTTTCGGATGGGAAGTCATCAAATGACTTCTCCCGCTCTGGGTGGAGCGGGAGGGCGTGTCAGACTTTTACGGACTAAAACCCACCCGTGTTCCTTCAGTTGCCCATGTGCCAGGGTGACGGTATCTCTTTCGAACAATCTCGCGACCCTGGCAGGGCTTAGCCTCCTATTGCATGGGATTCAAACGTAACTGGCGAAATAATAATAATAATACTATGGAGCTGCTCCTAATCGATATGACCATTAGTCAACAGGTTCGTCGTTCCCGAAGGGTTCTGTCGACATGCTGGATAGACTATAAGAAGGCCTATGACTCGGTGCCACATACCTGGCTCAAGAGGGTGCTGGAGTTGTACAAAGTAGATACAACGCTGCGCACCTTCTTGATATCATGTATGGGGCAATGGAGGACAGTCCTTCGCTATCCAGGATGTCGAAATATCCAGAGGAACAGCGAACCGATAAGGATCGAGCAAGGTATATTCCAGGGCGATAGTTTGAGTCCACTTTGGTTCTGCCTAGCCATGAATCCTCTTAGCACACTGCTGGAGGATTCAGGTATAGGCTATCGATTGAGGAGAGGTGGGCAGGTCATATCTCACCTCCTCTACATGGATGACCTAAAACTCTTTGCCCCCAACAATTTGCAACTGATGGAGCTACTGAAAGTAACTGAAACCTTCAGTAGCGCCATCAGGATGGAATTTGGTGTGGACAAATGTGCGGTCATGCATGTAAAGCGAGGAGTGATTGTGGAATCCGTAGGAACCCAACTCTCGGATTCCATACACCTAAGATCCCTTTCTCCAATGGACACATACAAGTATTTGGGTATGTCGGAAGCGTTAGGCATCAACACTGCTGACATGAAACAATCGTTGAGGGAGCGCTTCTTTGGCCGCCTGAATAAAGTATTAAAAAGTCTTTTATCAGGTGGAAACAAGGTGCGCACCTTCAACGGTTGGGTCACGCCGGTTTTTATGTACTCTTTCGGCATACTCAAATGGACTCAGACGGAACTTGACGCCCTGGATAGACGGGTCCGCTCACTGCTGACCGCAAATCCAATGCATCACCATGGTGCATGGTTTCGGTCATCGGTGATGAGACTGTATATCCCGCAGAAGTGTGGAGGTCGAGGTTTTTTGAATGCTAAGACCCTGCACAACCGTGAGGTATGCAGTCTCAGGGAATACTTCCTAGAAGCCGACGTGGAGATGCACCGAGATGTGGTCTCAGTGGACAAGAGCCTCACCCCGCTCTCCTTGGCTAACGAGCACTGGCGCAAACCTAAAGTATTAGATACTGATGACCGTAGGGAGGTAAGGCAAAGCAAGGAGCTTCACGGACGATTTTACCGGGTCCTACATGGATCCGATGTAGACCTCTTAGCGTCCGTATCCTGGTTACGTTTCGGAGACCTATTTGGAGAAACCGAAGGTTTTGTCTTTGCGATTATGGACGAAGTTATGATGACAAATAACTACCGGAAATATATTGTGAAGGATGGCACGGTTGACATCTGTCGGGCATGCCACCGTCCGGGTGAATCAATCCGACACATTATTTCTGGCTGTTCTTATTTGGTTAACGGAGACTACTTGCATAGACACAACCTTGTAGCCAGGATTATCCACCAGCAACTTGCTCTGAAATACGGCCTTGTGGGATCAGAAGTACCATATTATAGGTATGTACCCGGCCCTCGAAAATGGCAATATCACGTTGTATTGGGATCGATCTATCATCACTGATAGGACTATTGTTGCCAATAAGCCGGATATAGTGGTGATAGATTGATTAGAGCGTCGCACAATGATTGTTGATATAGCAGTCCCGCATGACGAGAACCTCGTGAAAGCTGAAAAAGATAAGCAGATGAAGTATCTTGACTTGGCTCGCGAGGTTGTCGACATGTGGGATGTGGATACGGCAGTCATTGTGCCGATAGTCGTTACGGCCAATGGCATAATAGCCAAGAGCCTCGATCAACATCTCAGGAGGCTCTCGTTAGGCAGCTGGATCAAGGGTCTGATCCAGAAAGCAGTAATTCTGGACACGGCGCGTATTGTTAGGAGGTTCTTCTCTCAGCAGCCCTGACCACCGGTAGCTTGGACCCTGTTCCCGATACCGGTGGGCTACTATTTTTTATATTTCTAAATGTTTTCTTATATCTTTTTTATATTTTAATATTTAAAAATGTAATTAATATGTATTTAAATGTAATAATACTAATACTGGGAGTATTAGTATTATTTCCTTTATTACATTTGGGATACAGATCTCCTCTCTTTGAGAGGGAGTGGGCTTAAGGCCCACCACGCGGGCCCAATGTGGCTTGGTGGATGTCGTTTGTCTTAGATTTTTTTGGCTCTAGGAGATGCTGTTTCCTCACGATAAAATAATAAAATAAAATAAATAAATATCTTAGCACAACCAACACACCGTTATCTGATCCCAAACTAGGCAGAGCCTGTACTACGGTAGCCAGACAACTGATAAACATACTTATGTATTTCTAAATACATACATATTATAGATAAATTACACCCAGACACAGGACAAATCTTTGTATGATGAAATGTGCTCATCACACAAAGATTTGTCCTGGGTGGGAATTGAACCCACTACCTCAGTCTTAGCAGTCAGGGTCACTAACCACTAGACTAACCGGCCAGTAAATGTGGGTGTACTATAGGTATGCCTCTGCCTAACCCTTTGCGGACACAAAGCATAATGTTATTTAACTATCTGTTTTATTCTAGCTAAAAAGCACGAAATTATTTATGTTCGTTGTGAAATGTCACATACATTGTGGTACATTAAAACGTTAGTAACATCAGGCAGAAAAGGTGTACCGCTCGTTAAATTAAACTTTATCACCCGAGCTTAAAGTAATATTGTGATCTACCTGTTGTCTTTATTGCTGGCTTTCTTTGTTACTGTATTTTATAGGTAGGTAAATTAGTTTTTATGTACCTACATACCTAGGTAGAATAGATAGAACCGGTTGGTGTCCGCAACTCTACGTTTGAGCGCGTATTTTGCGTACATATCTACGTTTCACAACCCTAACTGTTGTTTGAATTTGAATGTAGAATACACTAGAATATGAACTCTTTTTTAAACAATCTTCTTAAAATGTTCACTATTTTTTTTTAACGGCTTTTTAATGAAACGTCAAATATCCTTTTCTCGGTTTTATTTATGTGAAAAAATGCTGTATGAAAGTACGAAATACAGAAAGTCTCGTAATTAGGTATCCTTTCAGGATTTTACTAATCGAATTTAGTATAAACAGCCTATATATAAGTTCCCACTGCTGGGACAAAAGCCCCCTTTCTTCGAGAGAGACTGTGCTGTGAGCTACCACGTGGACCCAGCAAGGGTTGGTCGATATCACATGTCTTCAAATTGTTGGTTCTAAGACATTCCACTTTTCTCACGATGATTTCTTTCATCGTTTTGAGAGCAGAGTGATTAAATTATTTACAAAAAGTAAAGCCTGGATTCCAACCCACGCCTACGGCCTTACAACGCTTAAGGTAGGGCGGATACCACTACGTCACCATTTTATTTTTTTGATGGGATATCATTAAATGACGTCTCCCGCTCTAGGCGGAGCGGGAGGGCGTGTCAGACTTTTACTGACTAAAACCCACCCGTGTTCCTTGAGTTGCCCATGTGCCAGGGTCGCGGTGTCTCTTTCGAACAATCTCGCGACCCTGGCAGACTATGTCACCATTGCTCCTACAAGTAAAAAGTTTAACATATAAACAACAAATTAAAACTTTCATAAACTAAACAGTAGACAAACAAAAGTTAGAGAACCCACTACGTCACTTGCAGCATATAACATGATATTCATCCAGTTAGCTCATTACTTACGTCATATTTCCACCATCTTAACTGTGCAACATTTCTCAATATTGTAGGGTACACTACCCCAGGTCGACTACCCCAGGTCGTGAACCCTTAGCGCACCGGGACCGTTTTACATATGCAATTAACATTTAGACATCATCATTCTAGGGTTATCGCCCCGCTAAGCATACACTCAGAGTTTCTTTAAATTTTAACCCGTCATACGCCGTCGTAATTTTGTGTTACATGGTATAATTTTGGCAGTGAGTTTTAAAGGGTCTTATTTTTGCTACTGGATTTATATGTTTAAGTTGGAAACTTGAACAGTACCAGCAGAAAAAAATCCTCCGAAAAAAAAAAACCCTCCGAAAAACCCCGAAAACTCCTCTGAAAATAGGTAGTTACATGTTTTTAGTATTAAAAGTAGCTAATCATCACTGATAGTTCATTGTATAATAAATACTATGTGTCGTATGAATAGTCCCCTTCAAATTAAATTAATTTAATTATGAACTGGATGTATAACTACTTTTGCCTGTGCAAATGGTTATTATTTTTTTATGGATGCTAAAACTTAATTTTGTTGCTGTCAACATCAACAGCTAAACTACTAATTGGATTGTTTTTTAATCAAACCTGGGTGAAATCTGGTTCAGCCCTTCCTTTTTTAGTTGTTTTTTTTTTTGTTATTAAAGATGCTGCACCATTACTGACAAATGCGTGCATTGACTGGACAGGTCCACTCAATCTGTGTGGTTCTTTCCTCAAAAGACCATTTCAGGCAAGTGCCCGAAATCATGTAGATAAGTATCTCCATGCTCTTTATATGATGTGACCAAGAATATGTCTAGACTATAACAGAGACTGAATTTGGGTCGGCGTTTCTTCTCAGAGTAGACAGATAAGAAACGCCGACCTCATCTGGTTTAAAAAATATCATCAACGTGTACAGTTGTTTGTACGAACCTACTTACAGAAGACTTATAATTTATCTGGTTGATAACTTTACCGAGATTTATACATGTACGACCCAAAAAAAACTCGACCCCAATGCAGATTTGCAGTCACAAATTTAAAAAAAAATAATCGTTAAACGGCATCTAACAAGCAACGTTATACACAATTCATATCACTTTATTATTCCAATAAAGTCTACTATATAAGAATCACCCGTTTAAATTCTAGATATTACTAAACGGCATGCAACATTTTAATTACCTCGCCGTTTCGCCGTATTAGTGGTCATTCGTCGGGCGGTTAGCAAGCTATTACTTTGTAAAGAGGTCCACACAGTGTTGCCACTTAAAAAAGGATCCACGCTTATTTTAAGCCTTTACGATAATGTTAAAGGTTAGAAAATAAGTGAAACACCGTGTTTTTCAGGTGAACATTAATTTTGTCGAGGATTTAAAAGGTGAACGCTAGGTATTTATTTTATCAACTTTGGTATTATGGAGTAGGCTTTTGTTTAATGGAATGGATTAAATATTTTCTTAGTACCCTAATTGCGAAACACTCTATCAATTTCAAACGATATAGCTTGGCAATTCCGTCATATGGCCGAAAAATTTGTCTGTTCAACAACTGGTATAACGTTATAAACTGTAAAAATTATTTACATTCTTAGTGATAATGTTACGCAAGAACCATACTGATATCGTTCGAATTTATTGTTCTCTTTATTCGACTAGTTAGAAAAAAAAAACTGGCCAAGTGCGAGTCGGACTCGCGCACCGAGGGTTCCGTACAAACCTGCAGGAATTCACGGTTTATGCATAAGGTTTATGTTTATGAAATTAAATGTTTTTTTTTTTTAATTTTTATATTTGAGTTGACTGAATGAAAGGTAAATTGTGGTTTACAATTTATGACGTATTAAAAAAAAACTACTTACTGGATCTCGTTCAATCCAATTTTCGGTGGAAGTTTACATGGTAACATCATATATTTTTTTTAGTTTTATCATTCCCTTATTTTAGAAGTTACGGGGGGGGGGGGGGGGACACATTTTACCACTTTGGAAATGTCTCTCGCGCAAACTATTCAGTTTAGAAAAAAATGATTTTAGACACCTCAATATCATTTTTGAAGACCTATCCATAGATACCCCACACGTATGGGTTTGATATTTTTTTTTTTGAGTTTCAGTTCTATGTATGGGGAACCCCAAATATTATTATTTTTTTCTATTTTTGTGTGAAAAAAAATGGCTGTGACATACTCGGACAGACAGACAGACAGACATGACGAATCTATAAGGGTTCCGTTTTTTGCCATTTGGCAACGGAACCCTTAAAACGAATAGGAAATACATTCGTTTTAAAACCAGTCGCATTTCCTTTAAAACATAAAATCTATAAAAATGGTTTGGTGGTGTGTTTCGATATTTTCCTCAACATACATACACACTTAGTTTTTTTTTTGCAGCTTTACTATTTTCATTTAAGCTTAACGGTATCCTTATAATAGTTAAGTCTGGTATACTTAGAGGGGCGTTGATAGCTGCAACACACTTTTAACCTTTTGTAGCTATAATCGTTCCTGTAATTTATGTCAATTTGTCTTTGTTCGAAAATAAAAACTTATTCTTTTTACTTTAATTGAATGCCTACAACGTCTATAACTTACAAATCAGACAAAAGTAGAGACCTAGGCAAAACTGATCTCGAAATTAAATAGAATTCACATAGCTATTTAACCAATTAGGTACAAATTTCCCATCTACCCTACTTAAATTAATATTTAATCAAACATTCACTGTAAATATTTTATCGATAACCTTAAAACAAGAATCATTAACAGAATTCATTACATAGCTCAAATTTTCTTTATAAACCCTCTCATTAATAACGCTTTATTAAATAAACATAAAATGGAGTTATTAATTGGAAACCTTAAAACACCATTTTCGTGCTTCTTTCCATTACGATTTTTCTTGTTTACTTTTATCTTCGGATCGTTTACTTTTACAGAATAATTAGGGAATTGTAAAGTTTAATAGCATTATTTTACAGGTTTATTTTAAGACTAGCTGAGGCCTCTGTGACTGTGGGAAATCATCCCACAGGAACGTGCTAACGACAAAAAGCCCATGGTACTCCTTATAACATCACCTATCTGCGAGTGAACGTCCTATCGAAATCGGTCCCGCCGTTGCTGAGATTAGCCTGAACAAACAGACAGAGATGCATTTAGTGAAATGCTGTTATTTTGACATTACATACAGATAAAGCAATTCTATTTTTTATTTGTAAACGTAAATAGATAACGGTCTCAACAAAACCATAACTAAATTAAAAAACTAAGCTTAGTCCTCAGGTCCTCAGTGATTAAAAGCAACATTGTTTTGATTGTCTTTACCTTCATACAATTGAGTTGCTACGCCGTCCGGTGCAATATCTGCGTCGAGCACCTGAACTCAAAGCGCTTTCAGCGAGGTTTGCATAGGAAATTAACATCTTCATCTACTCCAGTACCCTTGCTTTATGCAGCTAAACTAAGCGCGGTTTTATATAAACTGGCATTACGTCACCCGTCTGTGGCGTATTTAATATCGTTTTAAGGGAATCCTCCAAGTTAAGTGGATTAATATATCAAAGGTTACTCCTGTCATAAGTTAGTAAGCTTCTGCGGATATTAATTTCAATCTGTTTCATATTGCAAGCTACAAAGTATACCGGTTTAGGGAAATGGCTACTTTAAGTTATCGTTGTGATTAAGTAAAACTAATGGATTAAGTTGAGAGTACTCGTACTGGAGGAAATTAAAGTGTTCATCATGTGAGAAGGTTTCATACTGGAATTAAGTGGAGTACATAGAATACTTATATTTTATTCGGGTACCACATAAATATAAAAGAGAATAGACTTATGAGTAGGTAGTGTACTTTTTATATTTAATTTCATTATCATTGCCATCGAAACAGTGGAAGAAAAGATCGAGAGGAAACTCCTATATCGTAGTACCAAAAACATCAAAGACTTGTGACATCTACCAACCCACACTGGGTCGGCGTCGTGGGTTACAGGTGACTCCTTCTCAAAGAGAGAAGGCTTGTGTGAATAGCAGTGCGAACATTTTTATCTTTTATTGTAAAGAACCCAGTTCTAAATAATTGATTACAATCTAGTCTATAAGACTAATTAGCAATTTTAATGTATCTAATTGTTTACGTGGTAATTATTTCAAAACTTAGAATAGTGATGATTGTACAGACGCCAGCATATCGAGCTACTACAATTTGTCAAATATCTTTAATACATTTTCAACTTTATTGCTAAAGCATTAGGTTCAAAGCTGATTGGGAGAATTTGACAGTTTCGGTTACCTTGATGTGCTAGCGTCTGTACTTTACACAAGTCCGTTGCACTTTCTTAGAGTTTGCTAAAATGATGTTATAAACACTTTGTTCTTGTGTCATTGTCACTATTATTTCGAACGCGAAATTTATGATGTCCAAAAAAGCTTTCACAATATTTTCGCATTTTACGAAAATATTTTCCATAAACTGAATTAAATGTCAACACGAGGATTTAACTAAAAATGTCGTCTAAATAAAAATATATATACGTCGGAGTAGTACGGATGACGTGATCACGCGCGCGACTTTATTGGATTACTGCGAGATCCACCTGACATTTCAATTATACACACACGAGCCACTGGGATGTACAGTCACAAGCATAGAGCCTTACACTTATACCAATTTAAATAGAAATAACGATCACATTTATGAGAATAGGTCTGTTTTTTAAAGTTTCGAAAATACTATGTCGGCCATCACCATTCTCTTACAGCTATCCCAATTAATGTATTTGTAGGCATAATTTATTTCAATTAAACCATTTACAGGCACTTTTGAACTCTCAAAAAGTCGATCAATTAGTCGCAAAGTTGAAACTAGGTGCCCATTCCAAATCGTTGATCTCTATGGAGAAGAACGGGCAAGAAACTCCACGGGCACTCCTTTAAATCAAGTTATTACAAATTCCTGGGTACAATACTCTTGCTTCTATGTGTGAGAATAATGTAAAAAAAATAAGAAATAATTCTTAATATTAGATTAAAAATAAGTTAGGATATGACCAGTCTTAATAAATGGCGCCCGTGCACGAACTTGAAATTCTTCTCTATAGTCGTCATCTCAGTAGTCACCACTTTTGTAGACATACCATCTTTCACACAGTCTGTATGGCAGCAACATCGACGCACAACCTGGCTATCATGGGATTCAGCACATGGTTCTGAACCCCACTATGTTAAAATAATTCGACAGTTATAGAAAAAAAAATCTTTTCCATACATTTACACTGGTACCTGGTATGTAGTGGACTTTTCTATGAAATAATTAACTTTTTCTGGATAAACGAACATAATTTTCTACATCTGAAATCATGTATGAATTCATGGTTAGAAAGAAAGAAAAATTGTTTATTTGAGACACGCACGAGAAATACAAACAATAAGAAGCACATTAAACTTTTAAATTACAAGTAACAAAATAGTGAGAGATGTAAAAAAAATTGATAAAAGAGACCTGTGCGAGGCTAAAAAGGCTTCTATCTCAGTATAATGCTGCGATATTTGTAAAAAAACAACTACCACAGCGCTGATATTACGATAGGCCCCGCTGTGATGCCACGGACACACTTACGGACATGACACTGAAACACACTAAAGGATTATGGTACAGTATTTTAGCTACGGTTTGGATGTCGATACGTCTGTCACCTTGCGTATATAATCGCTATGTTCGAATCTCTATAAAACTTATCAATACTTTAGAAGAAAATCGCTTTGGGACCTTGCGTAAGTATAACGTATGTATTTATGCTCGTGACTGTATATGGACGATTATATTACAGTTCCGCGTGTAGAGGGCTTATTTACATGCTTGTGTGCGGTGGGCCTTATAAGTTGCCTATAATGATGGCGGCGCAGTCAAATGTAAAAAGGATTGCGAAGCAAAGTTTGTTGACTTGTTATTTTTATTGCCAAAGTTCAGAATGAGATGTAGCTTCGAATTTTAATGTTCATTGTTATGTGAGGATCCAATTAATTTTGAATTAATACGTTTTGTGGCGGAATGGCAATTGTGTATCGTCTAACGTACCATTGCATTCCGCTCGGCAACTAGAAAAAAAACAGCCATCAAACATTTTGCAAATAAACACTGTAAGGACAACTTCTTACAGTGTAATTTGCAAAATAGGTGTACAATTTACCTACAGCAGCCCAGTGATAATGGCTTCGACTTACGAGTTGTAGATCGTAGGTTTTAACCCAGATAGGAGCTTTACTTGATGTTAATTAGTTCATTACCACTGCTTGGAAAGCGCGGAAGAAAATATCGTGAAGAAACCGGCATGTCCTAGAACCAAGAATTCAAAGACATATGACATCCACCAACCCACACTGGGCCCGCGTGGTAAATAACGGCCCATTCCTTAGCCACAGCCCCACCACAATTTTACGCAATGCTGAAATGGCTTTCCGTCTTGAAAATGTCATCAAATATAATAGGTTGGGGAAAAAGTTTCTTCGCATTTTTAAAGAAAATTCAAAACATTTTTTAATAAAGTTTATTTACATTTAACTAAAGTATGTAGGTACCATTTTGTTCGATAACTTTTTGCCATCTTATAGGTAGGGACATGATCCCATTGCTATAGAAATTTTGGGACTTCTGGTCAAAATACCGCGACAAGTGGTTTTGGCAGTCCTCTCGTGATGTTAACCTGACACTACCTAAAGAATTCTGAAGAGACCGAAACAGGTGGAAATCTGAAGGTGCAAGGTCAGGACTATACGGCGGATGCATTAACACCTCCCAGCCAAACTCTCTTAATTTTTGTTGGGTGGCTAAAGATGTGTGAGGTCTAGCGTTATCATGATGAAAAACCACACCCCTTCTGTTGATTAATTCCGGCCACTTTCTCTCAACTTCTTGCTTTAAGCTCATCAGTTGTTCGCAGTAGAGTTCAGAATCGATGGTCCTGCCTGGTGGTAACAGCTCATAATGAATAATGCCCTTGCAATCCCACCACACACACAGCATCACCTTGTTGCGAGTTAACCCGGGTTTCGCCACAGTCTGTGAAGCCTGACCGGCCTTGGACCACGACCGTTTTCGCACGTTCTTGTCATACGTGATCCACTTTTCATCACCAGTTATCAACTTCTTCAAAAATGGTTCGGTTTCATTACGTCGTAATAAAGAATCACAAATGAGTACACGGTTCATTAGGTTTCTTTCATTGAGCTCGTGAGGTACCCAAATGTCGAGCTTTTTTGTGTACCCAGTTTTTTTCAAATGCGCCAAAACTGTTTTGTTGTCAATTTCCTGTTCTTCAGCTACGTCGTAACTACTGGTATGCCGATCTTGCTCCACTCTTTAAAAAATGGCATCCATTTTATCCGTAATAGGGCGACCAGAGCGACGTGCATCTTTGACATCAAAAATTCCGGATTGAAAACGCTTAAACTAAATTTGTGCTACTCTCACAGACACTACACTAGGTCCATAAACATCGCAAATTTTTTTTTGCGGCTTGCTTTGCGTTTTTACCTTTTTTGAAGTAAAATTTTAAAATGTATCGAATTTGTTCATTAGATTCACTCATCTTGACGGTACGAAAAACAAATGAAAATCACACATTTTCCTAATTTGAATTTGGAATTATGTTCTTTAAAATTTAAACTTTCAATTATACCAAAATCAGCCTGATACAAATAGTATAGCCAAAGAGATTTTATGACAAGTTCATACATACTATAATGCGAATAGACTTTTTCCCCAACCTAATATTATGAATGTTCCATACCACTTTCTCTAAAATACATTATATTCAACATCTCCTATAAACGAGTTTCCCCACAGCATTTACTAACAAATGGTTATGATCAAAGGGCACCTGGTGATTATAAACAGAGTTAAAAGGATGGGGAACATGTTATGGTTATTTGTTGACATGGTATAAGAAGAAAGGACCCCAATTCATGAAGGTGGAAATAAACGTTGGCACGTGTATACGACTTTTTTTAAACCAACTTCAAAAAAAGGAGGAGGTTATCAATTCGACTCTATTTTTTTTATGTTTGTTACGTCATAACTTTTGACTGGGTGAACCGATTTTGATGATTCTTTTTTATTTGAAAGCTGGTGCTTTCCGAATGGTCCATGGTAATTTGGACAATGGGATCTATGTGAAAACCATATAAGTCTTAAATTTGCATTAAGTATTTGCGCGACAAATGAACGAATAACGCGATTAGATTAGTGCGGGGTATCTACCATAACTAAAAAGTTAAAAATAAAAACTTTTTACAAAAAATAACACCGACTTCCTTAAAAAAAACACTACAGTCAGAAATAACTTTAATTTCGGAAGTCGGTGGCAAAAAAATCTTAAATACAGACACCGACGACACCGACTTCCAAAATTAAAGTTATTTTTGACTTTGTAGTGTTTTTTTTTTTTAAGGAAGTCGGTTGATATTTTTTTGTAAAAAGTTTTTGATCATATATTACATCAACTTGTTCACGCCTGTAATCCCCGAAGAGTCAGACAGAGGCGTACCTGTAGGAGACTCATCTTTCGCCAGTTATGTTGAGACTTATCCTATGTAAAAGGGGGCGAGCCTATTGCCATCAACTGAGCACAAATCTGGACTATGGGCTACTACTTAAAAATTCCAGGTGGTAAATCCCAATAACACTACCCGAACCGGGATTCGAATCCAAAACCCGGTGCTTAACGGTAGCGTTAGCGACCACGAGACCAATGTGGCAGTCATGTATTACAATGGTGGATATTTGTTACATAAATATTATTTTTCGACGCACCAAACGTCGAAAATTGTCAGTGTTCAATGAAACACTGTGCTGTTCTACATAACTGTCAGTTGTTTTTGTTTGCTGAAAGTAATTGCAGCTGTAAAACATTTGAATTGAATTATTTATGAACTAGCTTTTGCCAGCGTATTATATTGTACATATAAACCTTCCTCTTGAAACTCTCTGTCTATTGATGAAAACCATAATCAAAACCGTTGCGGTGTTTAAAAGATCTAAATGGATGCGTACAAACACGATGAGACTTTATTTTATACTATTAAAAGAAGAAGAAGCAAATGGTTATTAGGTACCTACCAATAGTATTCTTTATACAACCTTTTTATCAGCTTTCTGAAGTCTTTTCTCTACCCTACACTCAGCATCTTTTTTGCTTTGTCCCATGTTAGCTAGTGTCGGCACAACACAATTTCTTCTTCAATTCTCATCTTCTTCTTTATTATTTTTATATAACTGAATCAACAAAACTATCCCTTTACATCAATCTACATATGAAATGTATAAAAAACAGATAACTTCGAAACCAGTCTAAACTAGGACGTCACTGAATATAAGCTCATTTCAAAATCTTAGTGACTTCCCTAACACTCCACCTCTTCCACTTCTGTTTACATATACACACCACCTTTTCGTCACAAAAAACACACACACCTACACAACAAAACGCACATTCACAGCACTCGCATCACAAAACAGACACACATAGTAACACTAAGTAAACATACCTTTGCACCTTATAGTCCTAAGCAATCTCTATTAAAAAAAATAGTACTCCTATGGGAACCTGGGTTGGCGAACCTTAATACAGGTTACAATGTAACCTAGCCCGGACGCCAGATTCAATAATGTAATTGTTACTTTCTTTTCGAATTATTGTGAAATTATAATTATTGTAACAGACAGTACGTCACAATAAATAAATTATCTACTCTCCCTTATCAACCGTGACGCTATCATTGTCTTTCTCTACGCTATAGGCTACTTCGACTGCCTAAATAACAGTATTTTATACTGGACACCTAACTATACACTCACACATACAAACTACACTCACCCCAACACACCCTCACCCGGTACTTAAATAGATACTCCTTTTTCCTTGTTATTTATTAATTAAAACTCATTTTACTTTGTTCCCTGTTCCTTATCTTCAAATTTAATTGTATTCGTTTAGTTTATTTTTTCAAAGTGTACATAACTCATTTTTAATTAGCTATTATAACATCCTTAATGGACGGATGGCTGACCTCTGTAACACAGGTGTTTCCTAGTATAGAGGTCATTGATCATTTATTTGCACGCTTAAATTGTCAACCTGTATCTGTGTACTTTATGTCAACATTTTTTATAATATTGGAACGAAGTTCCTTATGGCGCGTTGCGAAAGGGGGCTAGACAGAAATTAAGAGAAAAAGTTGTAACGACACTTTTTAACCGACTTCAAAAAAAGGAGGAGGTTTCTCAATTCGACCGTATATATTTTGTTGTTTATATTTGTTTTGTATGTTGTTGTTTTTTTTTTTTTTTTGAAGTCACTCACTTCACAGTAGAGTGAGAGAGAGAGAGAGAATATTTTTGTTGAGTGTATACAGGCTTTTTTACACGCTTTATATTAGCTTCACTTGTATGTTTGTATATTTGTTTGTAACCGACTCCTTATAGCGCGATTTTGACCCACTTTAAACGACCAGATTTCATTCAAACTTTGCACACCTGTCAAGGACCGATGACAATGCAATAATTTCATAAATTTGTGCCATTATCCTTGCTAGGGTTACCAGGACAGCAAAAAAACTGTCACAAACTACGCTGACATACGTCTCAAAATTCGAAATATCCTAAAAAATAGAAAATAAATAATAGTTTAAAAAAACTAAAAAACTGGCCAAGTGCGAGTCGGACTCGCGCACCGAGGGTTCCGTACAAACCTGTAGGTATATAAGTAAAAGTTCACCCATCACGACAATCGAGTCGTAGTTCTGTTCTGTTTCTTAGCTTGGTTTTATTTCTGTCTGTGTTTTGTTCTGTTTATTATATGATGAAACTAAAAATTTACAATTTTCGCAATTTTTCCTTTATCTGTGCTATAAGACGTTGCTTCGTACCAAATTTCAAAATTCTAGATCGACTGGAAGTACCCTTTAGGTTTTGATTCCCTTGCGAGTTTCGAAAATTTGAGGAAATTTGCGGTATAAACGGCTATATCTTTTGATTGCGTGAGCTTAGAAGTTTGATTTTTTCACAGCTCCAAGGGACAGTAGACTTGAGTATTTGTTATAAATTTCAGTTTGATACCTCCACGCGTTCCTGAGAAAAAGGGTCTTGACAGACGGACGGACGGACGGACGGACGGACAACAAAGTGATCCTATAAGGGTTACGCTTTTTCCTTTTGAGGTGCGGAACCCTAAAAAACACGCTTCCATTGAAAACCAAACTAAAAATAACAAAAAAATAATAACAGTAATGAATCCTGGAAAAGAATTTCGTTCCATCCGGGTGTCCCTCTCAAGTTTTTTATTATTACATTACATTTAATGGGTTTAAATGGAAGTCAGCTAAATCATGCATGAGCGCAGTAAGCGCGACTAGCGTGGCCCATCCAGATAATTTACTAGGTATGTATTTTCTAACGTTTCTCTAAATTACAAGTGCTTCCATTACAGCAATCCATTATAATTCCTGCAATATGGGGTTACACTAATAGGCATATTTACAGCCCTCCGATACTTGTCCGGGCGTAGTTTAGTTAAATTATCCCCAATTCCGATAGTTGACATAAACCGTTTGTTCTACAAATCAAACGGGATCCACGAAATACGTCATATTTATTTATAATTAACTAGGAAGGACTTCGAGACAAGCCTCTATCTAGTTAGTGAGTTTGTGTGGAGTGGAACTTGCAGGTCTGTTGACGTCGGCTCCTAAGGGAACTTGCACCAACTTTTCCCGCTGACGCGACAGAACCGCGCAATATTACAGGCACAACCACGCTAGCTGGCATACTTTATAAATACTTGCGTCAAACTGTCAAGAAAGTTATTTTTCGTAGGCTAAGGCAATGCAAAGGTATTTATAATTCAGGCTTCAAGTGTGTTCATAATTTAAAGTTTTCGTTATTGGAAAGGAAAGGCAGCTTCTGCACTTACTATCTATGAAGGCTGTGTGTTGTAAGTAGCCATATTCATGTAAGCTATGGATTCGTTTAGAATTTTAGACACATTTCAATCAGTTCACGCCACTTGGCAATCAAAACACATAAAACAACAACTATTATCAGGAAACTGTATCCGTATTCTTGAAACTGAAAACTACATAACAAGATAAAAGTTCCCTTTACCGTAAATTACACGACATTGTGGCTTTGTTTATACAGTTCTCCAATTTAAAAGCAACAAAGTCGAATCGGCATCGGAAAACCCAGCGATGTGCGTCGAACGTGCTCGCCGATTAAAACGAAAACATTTTACGTAGGCTTGTGCAAACCACTCCATGCGACATTCGGAGATGAAGTTGGTTACACTAGTCGAATGGAATATTCGTCGGGAACGGGTAGCTTTTTTCTCTTTTTTAAGTTGGCAACATTTTATATTGATATCCAGTTGATATCCTACCACTATCTGTGATATGAATGACGTATCGATTTAAAAATAATGAAACAAAAGGGTAGATTATTGTTTTCAATCATTTCTCTTTTCAATTTGTAATTTAAATAAAGCCATGTAGTTATAGGGTGGTTCGTTGAGGTGGAGGAATATGCAAAAATCTGACATTATCAGAAGAGAAATTTCATAAAGACTATGGCATTTATGATACAAGTTGTAGGATACATCAGAACAATAACCACGCCTGTACTTCTGTATCACGCAGGCTGTTCTATGTTAGTAGATTTATATTAATAACCGACTGGTGGATTCTGCAATACATTCTAGAATCGTAGTTTATAACGCATTTTGGAGCCACTGCCTCCTTAGTCGCGTTTTGTGACTCCCAAGGGTGGATAGTTTATTCAATGTTGAAACCATATGGCAATTTATATATTTTGCGTACCTAGTATACGATATACGTTTTAAACCAATTACATTCTAGGTTCCTACTATTACAAGAGTGTATAAGAAACCTTTTTCAAATAACTTCATTACTCTGGGACATGATAAATTGAAGCAACAAACTAAATTTGCGTGAGCTTGTCTATTAAACTAAACTACAAACTGCTTATATGATTCAACCATAACTCAGACGACGACGCAAATGTACCAGGCAGTTAGGAGATTCAAGAGGTAAAGTAAATGTATTCGTAGGGTACGTCTCTCGCGGTCAACGCTTAGTCTTACCGCCCGTCAGGCCATCCTTATGCGAGATACGCCTGGTTGGCGACCGCCAAACGGATTAAGTTAGCGACTTTGGCTTTCGGTAGCTTAGCACTACATGTTCGTAGTGTCTCGCAAATGTCTCTAGGAAAGTTTTAAGTGATTAGCTTCAGTTGAGAAATGTGACGCGTACTTTATGTAGATTAGATAATATCTAATCTACATATTATAGATATTATCTAGATATTATCTGAAATCGAATTTCATATGAATTTCGAATTTGGTATCGAACGTTTTAAAAATGCAGCTATGTTATTTCCATAGACTGCCTTATTGTTTATAGTCTGGTAATTAATCCTTGCAGCACATTTCATTACTTCCTTTTCCTTTGATGTCGAAATAATTTTTCTCAGAATAGACTGTCTTTAAGAATATTTTCCGTTCAAATAAACTTCGAGTGTCGAGAGATGAGAAAAGTGTAAATAAAGCTGCTGGTACATTTGTGCCGACCTCGGCCACAAGGACGCGCATACCGAAGCGCAAATTATAATTATTTTCTTTTATTGTTTATGTGACCAGATTGTCTCTTATGTTTATTTGCTAACATATATTAGTATTCCGACGTCGCACGCAATACGTACATATCTTCATTACAGAAACAATGGAGGAGGTCGGCTCATGGCGCGTTATTTCCACAAAATGAATATATAACAGGCCATATTATTCGTACTAAAGAGTTTATTTAATACATAACTAGATGGTATTATTAATGGGTTGTTTAATGCTGTTCGCTTTGTTGGACGAAGGCTTAGGGCGGTTCGCGCGTAATTGGGCGGGGCCTTTAAAGGTTTATGGGGCTTCCAAAATTTTGAATTGAATGGCCTGCCTGTACATAATGTTGTCCTATTCTTAGTAAACACCTGTAGATTAACCGGTTATGTTCTATAATAGCAACAGCATTAATGTGAACAACTATATTTGAATTGCTTCAGTGAGGGAGTTTTAAAAGGTAAAATACTACATCAAAATTAATACAAATTTTATCTAAATTTACATAACAAACACTGGCACATTTGTTAGGAAAAATAAACAGCGAATGCCTTTAATTAAAAAAAAAAAAAACAAAAAAACCTTTTTTTATGGCATCTTAGATTTTTTCGAGAATCGGCCAGCTGTTTTTTCTTTAAAAAGGTTCGATTAGCGTTTATACTTGAGTGATAAATCTATTATTTGTTACGATCAAAGTCTTCTAAATTAAAAACATTAATTGGTACCAAAGGGACGATCACGCAATAAAGTGAGATTATAATGAAATAGTTTAGTGTTGAGATTTAAACTTCAGCTATTTATGGGTCTATAATGGAACAGTTGGAGGCACGTCGTGTAACTTTCGTCGTAAATATAGTCTCAGCGTGGTCCCCGCCATTTTAGATGATTCCCGTCACCTGTGCTCGGGCCGTCTGCTTAAAAAAAGTAATGTACATAAATTCTTTTTTTAAATTAAAGAAATTATTATTTAGATTAAAGAAACAACAGCAACTATATTAAAAACCATAAGTACCTAATTGTGTTGTATTTAATTTTATCCACAAACTTTATTAGGTGCTTACTAAAAAATATTCCATAACATAACAAACAAATCACTTTATTAGTAAAACCTGAACATTAAGCTGAACGAAGATCTCCTTTGCCTAACTTTTTTTTAAATGCACGTCTTTGGTAGGCGGTGAATGGGCGGCAAAATCGATGAGAAAAATGTTTTCTTTTTTTTTCAATTTTATAAAGGTTCTTATTTTACACAAACAATGGAAATAGCTCATGTAAGTAAATAAAAAAGTTACTAAATTGTGTTTACGTTACAAATATTGTTTTGTTTGTTCTATAGACCTGGATTATTAATTGAATATAAGAAGGTTGGCTCAAATCTAGTGGGCAAACAATTGAGTAATATAATTCTACAAATAACATGGTTATCTTAGAATGTCTAAATACCATCAAAATGGAGGCTTGTGACTAAGTAATAACAGCCGCACGGATCGATAGATCAGGTTAAGCTACGCATGCCGCGGTTGGTTCGTGGATGGGTGACCATCTTTACATACCAAGACCCCTCCGTGCTTCGGAAAGCACGTTAAGCCGTTGGTCCTGGCTGTCATTTATCGGTCGTTGACAGCCGTTACGGGTCGTCAGAAGCCCAAAATTCTGACAACCAATCTGTATATACCACGGGGTATTGTATTACCCAGTAACTGGGTTTTGGAGGTCATATAGGCAGTCGCCCCTTGTAAAATACTGGTATTCAGTTGCATACGGTTAAACTGGAAGCTGACTCCAATATAGTTGGGTGAAGCCGAGGCAGATGATGTTGTCGAAATACAATCAAAAGACTAAAAGTAACCACGTATCAGTAATCTCAAAATTGTTGTTTACATATGTGTCGAAAAACAAACTTCCTTTGACTACCTACGTTTTAATTAAAATATGAAGTACTCAAAGACTGTAATAACGAGGCTCAGTGCTCCAGTTTGTTGAATTATAGCTGGGAATATAGCTAGGCTGGAGTTTAGGCTTATTTATTTATTTATTTATTTATATATGCTTTATTGTACACCAGAAATTACATTTCAACTAAAAACATTTAACAATAAAAACATACAATGGGCGGCCTTATCGCTTTCTGCGATCTCTTCCAGGCAACCTTGGAATGGACAGTGATTGCGTGGACATAAAAATGGGGTTGTCACTGGTGCAAAATACAATTTACTTTAATAAATACATATAATAATCATATATATCCTATATAATAGATACTTATATACATAAATAAGTACTATATATATATATATAAGACGATGAAAGACAAGTACAGATAATCACAGGTACGTGAACAAGATCACAACAACAAGTAATGCTCCTTCACGAGTTTCTTAAATATGGATAAAGATTGCGCGCGTTTTATTTGAACTGGCAATGCATTCCACAAACGAGCAGCCTGAACAGAGAAGGATTTGTCAAAGAAAGTTGTAGAATGCATTGGCATTTTAAGCTTTAAGTTGTCTGATGACCTCAAGAACTTTGTGTGGGAGTCACAAAGATACTGAAAACGATTCTTAAGATAGAGAGGGGTGTAAGGGGAAAACAGCACATTATATAAAAGGGAAAGAATATGGGCATTCCGGCGAAGGCGAATTGGTAACCACTTGAGCTTCACACGAAATTCGGATACGTGGTCATATTTGCGCAAACCGAATATGAACCTTATACAGACATTTTGAAGCCGCTCAAGTTTATTTAGTTGGTCCTGGGTAAGGTCAAGATAGCTGGCATCAGCATAATCAAGGATGGGTAAAAGAAGTGATTGTGCAAGCGCAATCTTGGTGGCAGTCGGCAGAAAATTACGCAGTCTCTTCAAAGATGCAGCGGATGCAAATAGTTTGCGACTAACTTCCTGTAGCTGGGCAGTCCAAGTGAAGTTCTTATCGATGAAAATCCCCAAGTTTTTAACTTTTTCGCTGAAAGGAATAATAGAGTTGTCAAAGTAAACTTGGGGAAGAGCTGTCCAGTCAATCCTTGAGACCGTCCTAGAACTGCCAACCACAATGACCTGCGTCTTTATGGGGTTGACCATGAGTCCATACCTCTTGCTCCAACCGCATATCCGGGCTAGATCGCGATTTATCACTAATATAGCCTCAGACAAATTTCCAAGAGGAGCTCGAGAGTAGATTTGTAAATCATCTGCATAAAGGTGGTAGGAAGAAATTAGTTCGTTGGAGATAGAGTTAATAAAAACTGCGAAAAGTAAAGGAGATAGAACGCCACCCTGTGGTACACCGGCAGAAGTATTACTCCAGGAAGACAAAGTCTCTCCGATGCAAATACGTTGCCGACGACCGAACAGGTAACTACGAAACCAGTCAATAACCAATGGAGATACATTAAGAGAGCATAGAATGCCAAGCAAAACATCGAAATCAACGGTGTTAAAAGCATTGCTAAAATCAAGCAAAGCTAAGACCGTTAGATTACCGTTTTCCATGGCTGACCTTATATCATCCGTAATATTCAGAAGCGCTGTGGTGGTGCTATGTCCAGGACGGAAGCCAGACTGGAAAGGGTTCAGGAGATTATTTTTAGAGAGGAAAGTGCTTAATTGATCGTGGATTAACCGTTCAAGGACTTTGGATAAAAATGGTAAGACGGATATTGGACGATATTCAGAAAAGGATGAGGGATTAGACTTTTTAGGAAATGGAATTATTTGAGCATCCTTCCATGAACATGGAAATACACCACTAGATGCTGAAAAATTTAGGATATGACAGATGACGGGAAGGATAACATCCAGCACAGGAACTAACATATTACGACTGATACAGTCACTTCCAACTGCATTGGAAGTAATTGATAGTATGCTCTTCTTAACATCACATGCGGAAAATTGACCAAAAACAAATGGAGAAAAACTGGGAGTCGGAAGAGAAGAAAGATAATTCAGTGTATTACATTTTATTGTCCTATCAAAATCGGACGAAGCAGTAAAATGATTATTCATTGCATCAATGTCTAAACCTTTTAGGATTGTCTCTTGTTGGGTTTTACCGACCCCCAATGACCTAAGAAATTTCCAAACTTTGGATGCGTCCCCATTTTGGACAGAAGTATGAATGTGATGGCGATTGGCATTCCTACACACCTTATTGCAGTGAGTACGGATTGAGACATAGCTTTCCCTATTAGCGTCATTCGGTCTACGTTTAAACTTAGACTTTGCCGTCACTTTTTTGTGCATTATTTTTTTAATCTCATCTGTGAGCCACGGCGCCGGCAAATGTCTAACCTTTACTGCTCGAACAGGTGCGTGAAGATCATATAGCTGTATAAGTTTAGCCACAAAAATGTTAACTTGCTCATCGACAGATGTAGAAGCAAATAGAGTAGACCAATCTATATTGTTGGCATCCTTGCAGAGATCGTCAACATTCATACCACCAAAATTACGCTGCATGAGAATCTTGGCTTTTGCCTTTGGTGGGCGAATTTTGTATGATAGGAAAATCAGATCGTGATATGAAAAGGCATCAGCTGAGCATTGGCCATGCTTAGCGACGCGATCTGAAGATGAAACCAAGATCAAGTCAAGAAGTGAAGGAGTAGAGTTAGGAAAATGGTGAGTGGCACTCAGCGGAAGAATGGAAAGGTTACTGGAAACCGAAATATTATTCAGAGAAGAAGAGCGATGGTCTTTTTTCAAAAGACAAGTATTAAAGTCACCCATGATTATACTTTGACTGTAAGAAGGGATAAGCATTTCTAATAGGTTTTCAAAAGATGAAAAGAAATTAACACGTAATGAGGGACAGTAGTAGACACCAAGAAGTAATTTTGAATGGTGTAGTTCAACCTCGAGAAAGAGATGCTCACCAGCACTTGATGGAGGTGGCTGCGCTGACACATTTATAACTGAGAAGGGAATATGTGAACGGAGATAAATGGCAACACCACCACCAGCACCAACTGACCGGTCATTTCTTATAAGTTGGAAGCCAGGAAGAGAGTAACTAGTTGAAGGGAGACAAGGTTTAAGCCATGACTCGGAAATAAGAATAGCATGAATGTTTTCACAGTCAAAGCTTGCCA
Organism: Aporophyla nigra; assembly: GCA_947507805.1. Lineage (NCBI taxonomy): Eukaryota > Metazoa > Arthropoda > Insecta > Lepidoptera > Noctuidae > Aporophyla > Aporophyla nigra. Next base: position 10,400,196 of record OX382305.1, read on the forward strand.
GCATATCGTGGAAATGAGCTGGAATACTCTGAGCATTAATATGTATAACGTTAAAATTCTTGGGAACATCAGAAAACTGCGCTGTAAGAGTCTCTGCTAGAGAAGGAACACTCACAAAACTGTCGTCGCTACTTGGTAAAGAGAAAAAACTATTACTATCACTGCTTTCATCAATAGACATAAATATTAACTAATATGATAAAATAATATAAATATAAAATATAAAAAACAAAAAAAAACCTTGTTAAAGGTTACTCAAATATTAAGTCCACCTGCCGGTGGCGTTAATAATAGATGAATTAAAATTAGTATGCAGTCCGGGTTGCAAAACAAAAAGAAAATCTTAACAATAAAACATAACAACACAACAAGATAAAAGTAAATAAAAACAAAAATATTTGACAACAAATCCAGAACCTACCAGTCTCATTCTGCCTTTACACCGTTACATAAAACGGAACGCACCATTACGAACTGACATGTTTGTTGATTGACACATCACTAACACTGACAGTGTCAAAATTGTGAAATTAGTGTGACAGTTTTAGAAAATGTCTGATCTAACCATACAGACGCAAGAAGCGACTTTGCTTTATCACACATCCATAGTTCTCGAGATTTTAACATTTCGGCAAATAAGTATTTTATTTTTGAAAAGTTTTTATTTTTTTACATTTTAGTTATGGTACCTACCCCACACCAATGAATACCAAAGCAAAGTAAATACAATTTATTTGGTACCTCCCCTGAGGTATATCCTATCTACTAAAAAAAATAATTTCATCTACCATTGCCGGAAAACCGCGGAACATAGTTACAAAAAAAAACAGACGAATTGAGAACCTTGTCCTTTTTAAATTCGGTAAAAAAAACCAGGTTAATTTTTTAAACAATCAGACAAAACAGTTCCGTCACTTTAGTCAGCTACGAAAGAGACGACAAACAACGCACAACCGATAAAGCAAAGTAATATATTAGGTAGCAAAACCTCAATTACTAAAGATAAAAATATCAAGTTCGACAGATGATGTGATGAATGAAACGTATTTGACTGCGAAATTTATATGAAGAAAGGCCTAATCACACTCACTCTGGTTTGGGGTTATAAATATTGTAAAATTGTCCCCGAACTGAGTTGCGAGCAACACTGTGAAATAAAACCTTCAAATTGCCTTTCTAAATTATTTTAATTAACCTATTCCTAAAACCATTACAAACGAAAAACGCACCGCAAAACAAAAGTTTAGAACATAGGATTACGTGTTTTCATAGCGGCACGTACAACTTTTGTATAACTCGAGTTCTTTGAGCCCGCGCCCGCATCCTCTCGCGGATTGTTTTCGACGAGTGCTTGTTTATCGAATTAAACATACCGTGAGTTTTAGTTCATCAAATGTTAACGTTACAAATTAATTTGATGGAGCGCACACATTTATTTTCTCTAAAATATTTTATGGAGTAGGTAAATAAGCACCGAAAACAGGCTTTCCGATGAAAGAGTAAAAAAGTTTATTGAAACTTGTTCAAATGGAATGAATTTCACTGAAAATGTCATTTCAATTTATTTATTGAAAGCGTATGAATTAAAATATTCTCAATGCCCAATGCAATTTACTGTGAGAACTGTCAAGCTGTCACGTTTTTCTAAAATGTCACTACAAATTCTTTGTCCATCTCTCCGTTTACGGATTCTGTTCTTTAAACGTGACATTTTTTAGAAGTAAGTGACATTTAAAAATTGGTTTAATGTAAAGTCGAGGGGAGGCCTCCGTGGGAGGCCTGGGTGGCCCGGAGACCTTTTTATGCAAATCTTGAAGGATGTGCCGGGACTTTTAATGAAACAGCGCAATTACTTTGATGAATACTGCACTCGTGGCGTGACGACCCTTGTGAGAATGGGGAAACGGTAAATCTAAATTAAATGCCAGGTATCTATATTAATTTAAATTAGAGAAACATAGAATCGTTTAAACAAAGACTGCTGCGAGCTGGGTTACAATTCGTGTTGTGTTTAGTGTTTTTTGTAGTTGATTAAAAAAAGTCTAATTTTATTAAAAAGGGGGAAAAATACATATAATTTAGATGGAGATGACGTGATTACTTTATTGAATTAAACAACATAATATTAATAACACAGATAATGTTATGGCTGCCGCAAAGCAGTTATAAAATATACAAGTACTCACAGCCCACGTTAAATCTAAAATGTTCATTAAAGGAAGCACTCAGGTACGCTTTTATTCGTACTAAATTAAAACATAAAAAAATACAAGCGGCGGGCGGTACTTTACGATGTTTATTTCCATCACAGAGCAGCTCAATCTCGCTCTTTGAATTCACAACTTACGGGTTACGGCAGCACGATCTGATTACTCGGCAGAATCAAATGGTCAAACACGAATAGAAACTTACTAAAACAGTCTTCAGTGAGCGCAATCTAATAAAAAAGTAGATGAGACTCCCTTACGCAGCCGGAATTTTAATCAATTTTGCGGCCAATAACTGGAGCGGGCGGACTCAACGAGCCGCACTTCGCAAATTACCGCCTTAAAGCGTTTGCTTGGACTATATTCATCAGACTAAAGCTCCTAAATTAAAAAAACAAAGTTCGTTCTGCAAATTTGCATAACAGGCTCGATTACATAGAAAAAAAATGTTCCACGTTTGTAACAGCGTTCTGCGTTTGTGTAATTGCGTCAGTCGCCAGTAACAACGACAGGACCTGTTCCGGTGTTCAATAAACAACAGCTTTTTATTGTGGCATCGAGTATTTTCTAGCTCCCGACTATATTTCAGTGAGCAGAAACCCTTTCCTTTTTGTGCCGGCGGCGCGGGCGTCGTGAGGCATTGACAAAAAGAATCAGATGCTGACGTCAAAGACGAGGGCCGTTAGTACCGCAGGAGACGCCGGCGTCGACCTGAATAATGAGTTTCACAAGTATTTTGACGGAACTTTATTACGGTTCGTACTTAGCAGGCAATTAAGAGCCCTTTGGTATTTTTCTTCGTGGACGTTGTAATTAGTTCGCACGATGATTCAAAAGGCTTCCGTAGCAGAAAAATGTTTTTCATTTTACGCAAACTTTAACTCAGAGTTTGTGGAAACTCGCTAATAGAAATACTGAGAAGAACTGAGACTAAGTTAAATGAAACTGAATATTGCAGTAACTGTAAATATTTACGTATCTACCAAACTGAAACCAGTTAGTAATATGCTGAACTAACATAACTACACAGATACAATTATAAAGTCGAGGAAGTTAATTCAAACTGTAACAAGTGTGCCTGCTATCATGAAGTTAACAATGAAATATGTTTGTTTCAGATAATTCCGGGGAGCGTCCTCATTCCGGGCTGTCATCGGAGTGCTGAGACAAAGGGCGGCGCTCGGCAAAGTGGAATAGTTTCAATTTGTATTGAAAGTTTAGTGGTGAATAGGAAGTGTAACGAGCGTGTGGCAGGTGTCACGCGGGAGACAATGAGGAGGCGGGACGGGGAGGGGTAGCATGCCAGCGCCTGCCACGGCGGCCTGATGGCGCTAGTGCGCCGCATACTAGGCGACGCCCAGGTGAGGACCGCATGCACGATTAGCGCACGCCACACTTCGACAGGCCATTGTTAGAACGTTTAACGGGCAACTCTTGACAACATCCCGCTACATGACATGCGGATAGCGTGCGCACAACACTACGTAGCTACACACGCGACTGCCTATTTGTGTCGTAAATTGAATGGAAATGAGTAGGTACAATTATCGCATGTTGGCAAATAAGTTTATAGTTACAAATGGGGATATTTGTGGTTGTCGCACTATTTGTTGGTGCCATAAACCTAAATTACTGATACATTTAACTTAATTAGATCGTGCCCTTTGAAGTTAGAGGCGAAGTTTTCGGTATCATTAAAATGGAAGTATTATCACTAATGGTGACGTTGCTAAGATTCGGTTCCCCCCATCCGCACGCCACGACGAGCAGACTTAAACGACTATAACATCAAACGGTAGCAGGTGAATTAACTAAGCGAGAGGGTCTGCGCAGATTAATAGCTACAGATATGGCGTCGTCGGATGCTCAAAATATATCGTTGTTGTTCTCAAAGCATGTTGATAAATAAACTGGATTACTGGGACTTTACAACCATTAATTGTGAAGTTGGAAGCCACTACAACTGCATAACGACATGGTAGCTCATAGTTTGCGGTGGGCATGTAAGTGTCGAATGATTGAAGCTCACATCAATTAATTAATTAAAGCAATTAGCAACACAATTGATGGGCACGTATGTTGTTATGTAGCACCTGCTTCAACTATTGTTTGAGTGCTCTACACGTGGGACTTTCCAATAATGTAGATATGGTGGAAACCACACAGATAGCCTTCGTATTAATATGTTTGTATAGGACGCCGCTAAGAGAAAATTTTATTCGTTTTGATCTCAAAAAAACACTTATCATGATGAACATATTTCGTTATTTCAATCTAAAACAGACAGCAATAAAATCATTTATCATTTATAAAAGTACCACCCTCAAATTAATATCCTCCCACCCACCCTCTTGTGCCTAATATATATAAAATAGATTAAAATATATTTATTTTAATCTTCATCTGTCAATACATTTTAGTGCTAATAAGCAGCTCATTTAGTGTTTGTTTATATAAATGTTTGTTTGTTTATTCAAAAGATTGTGGTCTTCTACGCAGGCGATAAAATGTACCTTGACCAAATTCATCCAGGCGAAACTCCGCAAGATGGTCGACGAGCAAGTATCAGTCAACTCTCGAGTTGACGCGGACGCCGAGCCTGAGCCGGCGGACCCGCTGATCACGCCAGCCAGTTCGGCGCTCGAGCGGCCCGAGCTGGACCGGCCGGTGCCGCCCGAGCGACGCCTTCTCATCGGCACGCTGGACAAACGCAACGGGGGACTCAGCGTCGGCGAGGGCACGCTCAACAGAACCACTAGGCTGTCTATAAGGAATGGAAAGGATAATCCATTTTTAGGTAAGCATCATTTTCCTGTCCTGATCGTATATTATTAATTTTGGGTCAGTGTCCTGTCAACTGTTACGCTATCATTCACTGGCTTTCTTTCATATAATGCAAATTAACGGTAACAAATTGGCTAGTTTCTCTGGACTATGATATGACAGAAAGTCTCTTAGTCTAAGTAAAAACTCACTGTGCACACACTGACAATTTATAAATACATATGCACTTACTCGCCTATGTACCTATATCATAAACATCAACACAACCACCATCTATACACTCATTGTATGCCTATTTTAAGTTCTAAAAATGTACCTTATTACTAGTATATTACATTTTTAATGGAACGAAGGCACCAGAATCCCATAACACAGGGAATTTTAGTGTGTGATTTGTGACGTCTTTTTTTTTTCTTTGCTTGGGAAATCATCAAATGACTTCTCCCGCTCTGGGCGGAGCGGGAGGGCGTGTCAGACTTTTACTGACTAAAACCCACCCGTGTTCCTTCACTTGCCCATGTGACAGGGTCACGGTATCTCTTTCGAACAATCTCGCGACCCTAACAGGCATCGGTCCTAGCAGACCCCTTCAGTGCTGCTGACATCTCTTTGAGGCGCGCGTGGAACACTACGCGCCGTCGGCCCGAGCCTGGTCCTTACCGGGCGGCGACCTACCCATTGCTCGCCACCCGCAAGCTCGCGCCTACGGTGGCCGGGAGTCCGCTATCGACTCCCGACGCCCGGGGCGTCTCCTCCTGCGGCGGCTAGGGACGTGAGGGCGCAGAGACTGCCACTTCCTCACGCGCCCCGCCTCCTCCTTCGCGAGCATTACTGCTTCGCAGAAGGAGGTGACGTCTTCCCATGCCCTCTCGCTCCGTACCATGGCTCGCACCAGGGCCGGACGCGAGAGGTCGCCGCCGCCGATCGCCTCCACGAGGACACGGCGGTGCTCCGCCCAGGCACATCTCCACCGTATGCTCTACCGTGTCCTCATTTGTGACATCTAGGAATTCAGTCCACTTGAATATAAAGTTAGCAAATAAATTGACACTTCTTATTCCTCACAGTCTCACTTTTCTATAGACTTACAGTAATTTGTTTGAATACTCTTAGCTTGCCACCTATGGGCACGCCACAATTGCGGCGGTAAGTCCCCTCTTTGAGGAGTGGATTGAGAGGCGCCACGGCGTCCTCACCTTCCGCCTGACGCAGGTTCTCACCGGGCATGGGTGCTTCGGTGGGTTCCTGTTCAGGATAAAGCGGGAGGAAACGTCCGGGTGTTTCCATTGTGAGGATCGTCTGGAGGACACGGTGGAGCATACAGTGGAGGTGTGCCCTGCATGGGCGGAGCACCGCCGTGTCCTCGTGGAGGCGATCGGCGGCGGCGACCTCTCGCGTCCGGCCCTGGTGCGAGCCATGGTACGGAGCGAGAGGGCATGGGAAGCCGTCACCTCCTTCTGCGAAGCAGTAATGCTCGCGAAGGAGGAGGCGGGGCGCGTGAGGGAGTGGCAGTCTCTGCACCCTCACGTCCCTAGCCGCCGCAGGAGGAGACGCCCCGGGCGTCGGGAGTCGATAGCGGACTCCCGGCCACCGTAGGCGCGAGCTTGCGGGTGGCGAGCAATGGGTAGCTCGCCGCCCGGTAAGGATCAGGCTCGGGTCGACGGCGCGTAGTGTTCCACGCGCGCCTCAAAGAGATGTCAGCAGCAATGTAGGGGTCTGCTAGGACCGATGCCTGCCAGGGTCACGAGATTGTTCGAAAGAGATACCGTGACTCTGGCACATGGGCAACTGAAGGAACACGGGTGGGTTTTAGTCAGTAAAAGTCTGACACGCCCTCCCACTCCGCCCAGAGCGGGAGAAGTCATTTGATGATTTCCCATCCAAAAAAAAAAAAAAAAAAAAAAAGCTTGCCACCTAAATGACCTGTTGAGCACTGGTTGGCTTATCTCTCGTCACCGCAAAAGATCCAGTCGGTATTTGACAGGTCAGGCAAGGCTGAGCATCGCAAGGAGGTCACGGTGAACAGATAAGCAAACCTACTTTCTCGTAAAAAATAGAGCCATTTTCGTTTCTCAAAAATATACTTCTCACAAAATTGATATGTGATATGAGATATTTATAAAAAATTAAGTTTTTTGAAATATTTTGCTCGAGCATATGAAAACAATTCTAAGTCATCTTGGTCTAAGTATTGATACGGCTGCTCCATAACCAGTCTAAAAAACCTCCCATCAATCAGCGATAAAGAAAATAAAACACAGAACATTTTGATAAAATATACACAGAGTGATAGAAATACCCCTTGTATTCCCAAAGTATAACAGCCACTGTTTCACAGACAATTTATTATGATCAGGTAGTCAACCCAACCGGACAATTCCATATATTTTACCGTTGCGAATTTCGTGTCCGTGACCTCTTTAGCGACTACCTTCTTGTCGGAACGCTGGTTGATATTGCGATGATCTTATACTAACTTCACCCTAAGAAAGCTCTACTTTATCACTAATTATAATATTTTCAATTAGATCCGATAACAGCATTATTAATTCCTCGTTTATTTTATATCTTCCCTAGACGATGACAATAAAGAAAACCAAGCAAACGGGAAGCTCGAGTCTCCGGTGAAATGGTCAACACAAAACGGTAGCGATAGTGGAACGTACGCTGAAATTGGCAACGGAGGCAATAGCCATACCAGCGAGAGGAACATTCTGGATCCAGCAGACAGTTCAGAGGAGGAGGTTCCACTACCAGATGCTACGTCACCAGGAAGGAGTAGCGATGGACCCGAACCTAGAGCTGATATCACCGCCACACTGGAAGGAGGTACGAAAAAAAATTATTTTGATTTCAATACGATTGTTTTTTTTAAAGCTTTATTTTTCAGCCAGAACACGTAGTTTATTGTTAAACATGTTTGAAGTGATATTTGTCATATTGTCACTCCATATCCAAACGTTGTAAGCCGGTTGGCTCAGTCCACCGAAATTCGTATAAATAAAAGCGACAACGAATTTACGTCTATCTACATTCGTCTCAATTATTTATGAAATAAAACAAAGCGAGCTGAGGAAAGGTAAACTTGGCAGCTAGAGTTTGTCTTAAGAGTCTGTAATCCAAGAGATAATAGTTCGTAACTAGTCGAGACGGCATGTTTGTTTTGTTGATGAAGTAAGTTAGAGTTAGTTTGAAATTCTTCATAGGTGCTGCTACAAGCTGAGAATGTTATGAGCGTCGTTCAAGTCTGTCTTAGACTACACACACTGAATACAATTATGGGATCCTAACTTTATAATAGACGATACAAAACACGTTGACGTCATTCTTTAGGAGAATGTTATAAATAAAGCAGTTGAATATATTTACTCGAAATAATGATGCATAGGAAAAAGTTACAGTTCTCCACTGAATTTGAATTTAGTCGGAAAATTCCCTTAAAAATGAATTTACAAACAAAATTTATTGGACGCCACGCTCCCGGTTTTAATAAACAGAAAACAACAAATGTGTACGTTCTCTTTGTACTGAACTCTGAAAGCTTTTCCATGACTTTTTGTTTGAGTCAATTTATTAAAAGCTACTAAGCGCAAGTGCAACTAAATTAATATTTTCTTCATCGCGACAGAGGAGGTGACACCAACTATGTGTTGGGAAAACATCCATATATTGTGCGGGCCGTTCTCTGCAGAATATCCTCGTTGCTAATGAGCGCGCAGCCTTGGGGAATAAGCTCATTTGCCGACTAACTGCACACTGCACAGCCAGCCAACTCCGCCAGAAAGAAACTTTCCGCCTGATGTTGCAATTTGTCATTTAATTCCTTTCTCAGTGCTTTAATTAGTAAGCTGTTATTTAAGTTACTATTTGAGTATTTTTGTTTTACAATTGTTACTCTTAAAATTATAACAGTTACATTACGCCGTAACTTACTCTTTATATACAATAAAATTGGTTATACAGGCTAACTTGCATATTCATCCGTAACAATTGGTCCCAGAGACAATTGTGCAATGCCTCACCGTATTGACTTATCAGAACAAGCAAGATAATAGGATCATTGGGACAATGTGCGCCCAAGCATAATTTATCTGCAATCTGTCTGTATTTGTTCGCGATAGAGCCGGCGCTCAGCGACCAATTTGCTACTGCTCCATTTGTTACTAATCCTTCAGCTTATTATTTCTTTTTCCTCGAGTGCGGGGCTCGTACGTTTATTAATGCGAGGCAGTAGATCTCGGGCGCTTTCTCACTCTATTTGTTCCGTGGAATTAGAGGTTGTCTGGAGTAGAATAATTACACGGTGTCGGGAAGGCGTTATTTTCCCGAAGTCAATACGTCACTTGGAGAGCAATGGCACAATAAAGCAAGCGTCGCGCACACCTGCCGCCGTGCCGTGAGTCCGTGACGCGTGTTACATGCGAGCAATCGATTTGTCTGGACCGGCCAGAGTCGCGGCTTCCGTGACTCGGGAAACTTTCGCGTTATTACAACGTTTACGTCGTCATAACCAATTCCATTTATATGACTGTGGCACCGCACTTTACAAAACTTTTCATATTATAGTACGACAGCTAATAATGAGGGTTACAACGTGAGCCCTTGAACGCTAAACAAGGATTCAACTTTGTGGAAGTAGACCTATAAACATAGCAATGATACCGAGTAAACGGGGTTCGAATTAGGACGCCGAGTTGACACGAAGCAAAAGAAATACAAAAATAACAATGTCAAATTCTCTCTCTTTTGATAGACGAAGCCAAACTTTTTCTGCGTAGATACGTATGCAAGTAATAAAAAAGTTTCCTCGTAAATTAATAAGTCAGGGTAGAAACAATCGGGCGTTAATTAACTGGCTTCCGGCGGTAAATCCATATAAAGCATTTTTTTCATAAAAGGCACGAAATCATTTTAAATGGGGATGTCATATCGGTGATTAAGTTTGACATTGTGTGACGGTAAAAACAAACACTTCTGCGTTTACAATTATACTGAAAGATTACGTCATCGTTGTATTAATCTTTGCCTTATGGTAAAGAATGGAGACCGCAATAATTAATTGGAGAAATTATTTTTTGTACGCAATTAGTTTACATCTAACATTAAGAAAGAATAAGAAGTGTATCTTTCTTATTCTGCTTTCTGATTAGACTGCGCGATGACACTTTTGTTTTCCTTACGTGTTTCCTTGTGCTTAAAGTTATCTTGGATGATCCTGGCTAGCGCTTGTGGAGACGTTCATTCAAATGGTATAATTTGTGGTACAGAGGCGGCCTCCCCCGGCGGCCGCTCGGACCGGTCGCGGCACGAGGAGGTCCCCGCTTCCCCAGGGATGCTCACCGCCGCACAAGTCGCCAGGAGGCTCCGGATGGAAAATGAAAGATTACAGGTAGAGGTATAATAAGCTTATACACAAACCAATTTTGGGTTACCGGATCACTATTTTGCCGTTTGATTGGATTTGCCGTAAGAGCGGCTTTTGAGCTTATCGCTTTTGGGTTTCTAGGTTCATTAGTTCAATTATCAAATTTTGAAATTTTGTGTAATGATGCTAACATAGGCTGATAAAACCGGATTTCTAATCATCGGCTGACTTTGAGCCGATTATGCAGCAGAATATCATGTCAAAATCACGGGTTTGCTTGGTTTTATGACAGATAAATCTATTTAAATGAAATAAATGCCATTTGTATTAAGCCTAGCACAATATTAAAGAGATTTATTCACGAAATTATATTTTACGTAATTATTTGTCGCAAAAATGAACGCGGGTTGCCCGTCTGAGTTGTATTTTGTGACTGAAGAAGCGGAGAAAGGGCGGGGCGCGCGAGCGCAGGCGAAACAAAAGCAGGGGAAGTCTCTCAAATCCCTGTCAACAGAAATGTATATCAGATTGATCATAAACCCAAACTAGGTCAGGTTTTTTATCAAAAATATGGATTGTTACAGGTTTATGATGAAATTGAGTTTAAAATGTGTCATCTTCCGGTTTTTCATCAAAAACCTAGATTTTTGATCTTAAACCTAATTTTATGAAAAACCTGCGACATATATATACAAGAATTGCTCGTTTAAAGCTTAACATTTGTGACACAGAGTGTAATCATCACTATTTTATTTCTTACTTTCTTCTTTTTGTTTCATTTTGAATATTTGCACTTTTTACCTACTTAGCAAATTAGTAATCAAGTTAAATTATTATTTAATAGTGCTTTGTATGTTGTGTTATGTCTTTTGTGGGCACCAAATAAACGATTTATGTATCTATCTATTATAATTTTCCTTAGACTTAACTTTCCTATATAAAGATTCCTCTCAAAACTAGATGCGTGAATGCCTAAAATTCCAAATTACGAAACTGGCGGAAAAGGTAGGCAGTTCCATAAAGGTATACTCCTCCAATAAACTGTCATTAGCGATTCTGCCAGCGTTCAAGGATCAATTTTTTACTTAACCTTTTTCCACTCGGCTGGACTTAGTCCGATGTTAAATAAGATACCGGGAGTTTATTACTCTCTCGATAGACCTTTGGGAAGTCGATTACGTTAATACATAACTATTTCATGATATTCGACTGTCCATATAGAATACGTGAGAAGAGAACATATTTTTGTTGCGTTTATTGGTTTCTGATGCTCGATTATGGTCGTTATCTCATGAGATAAGATATTAAATTCCAACGAGCCACTTTGTTTCAGTTCCATGGGTTTTTGAATACAAAGGATTATTGATAAATACTAATTATATATTATGCATGGTATCTAATCTCTAACAAACTCTAGCGAGGTAACCTATGTTTAAAATACCACATGTCAAACAATTTAACCTCGAATAACATCGAAGAAAATTAACTTAAAGTTTACCTTTCTGAATCACATAAAAAATACCATGTCTTGTCGTACTTACTTCCTTATATACTCCTTTATGTTAAACTACATAAGAAAATTAAGAAAACAATCAAATAGGTAGCTAAATTAAGGATCTATATTTATGGCCCGTTAGTCTAGTGGTTAGTGACCCTGACTGCTAAGTCTGAGGTCGTGGGTTCGATCCCCACCCAGGACTAATGTTTGTGTGATAAGCACAATCATTTGTTCTGTGTCTGGGTGTAATTTGTCTATAATATGTATATATTTAGGAATATATATATGTATAAGGAATATATGTATGTATGTTTATCAGTTGTCTGGTTGCCATAGTACAGGCTCTGCCTAGTTTGGGATCAGATAACGGTGTGTTGGTTGTCCTAAGATATTAATATTATTAAGATATTATTATTATTACATCATCATCGTTATCTTGCCCTTATCCATAATTGTTTGGGGATGGCGAGGTAGTTCTTTTATCATACATCAGCTATCGTCCAAGTTTTCACTCCCTTTTAAATCAAATTATTTTCAATCATTCATAATTTTTTTGGTTATTCTATTCATATATCTTCTACGTTTTTGTCTTTGGAAACTACAGTTTACTATTCTTCTCCAGGCTGAGTTAACTCGAGTGCGCCGCCTTCTGGTGGCTGCCGCAGAAAGAGGTGAAGCCGGCAGCGCATTACTGGAACGAGCCAAGTCGGACTCACAAGATGGACCACAACTAGACCCTCAACAGCTGGAGAAGGAACTGCTACTGGCTAGAGAAGCTGTTAACTGTAAGTGATACTTGAGTTTACCTGCCAGCCTTTCTTTATAAAGTGTATTTTTATGACAGCATTTTCACCCTCCAAAATCAGGCTAATTTGGCATAATAGAATGAGCTTGCATTTTCACAAAGTTCGTACCATCGATAAGAGTTAAGAAAACAACATGTTTTCGTAAAATGGGAAAAGCATCTGCGAGCACAAAAGATGCGATTCACATGGTAACACATTATCATACAATCTACTGATCTGCCATGAGAATGGCTTTCGCTAACGGGAAATTTAACCGTTTAAAAAAAAAGTAATAGGAGTGAAACTACTTAAAAAATAAAGAATATGAGAGATTTTGCGTGAGCGACCGAGAAGGAGAGTGGGTGTTTTATCTTTCTTCTCTCTCTCAGGTAATGAAATATGCCTAAACGTGACGCAATCTAAAAAATTTACTGTCATTCCCGTCCAATTATTATCCAATCACCACTTAAAGGTCAACTGAGACGGAACGGAAAAATCCTCGAGTGAGCTCGAGCTCGAGCTACCTTGACTGCAATTCACACCGAGAGCAACCGAGTCGCGAGCATGCTCGAGTTACCCGTCCATATTTATACAATTTCAAACTTAAAGCCTTGGAGAAACGGTCCTATTTTCCCGCCAGTAAATTGCTCGGGCGTTTTTCCGTCTGAACTGTGTGTGTGTCCACTTTCTGTGTGAGTTGTCCCTAAGAAGTTTGACGACAACAAATCAAAAACTGTAGAAAACTTTAACTTCCGTACGTAAACCCGCTATCGTCACAAATGTCCCAATTCCATTCAAGTACTTCACAAACAAACTATTAAGATTATACACAAACACTGTCCTACGTTCAGCCATTTTCCCACAGAACACATTTCTAAACATATATCAAACTAGATCTTACCCAAAAACATAATGGTCGGGTTTATGTCGGGTATTACTTTGCTAAAGAAATTAATGGCGACATTACACTACCCATTATATTTTTATAGCATTAGTTTGGTAAAGACATTAATACGAGTATTAAACTTAGCCATTACAGTCAAAAGTGAAGTTTGATATCGAATAAAGTATTATAGATTAGTTATTACCCATATTAAAAAGTCATTACGAATATTAAAAGTGTAAAGTAATAGGAAGTTATAACAGTGATAAATCTATTCTTCACGCCTTATTTCCCCGAAGGACAACCCTTCCCCAGAAGTAAACTTATAGTATCTACCCACATTTCACCAGTTATGTTTAAGTCTCATGTGTGTGTGTGTGTGTGTGTGTATTCAATTTTACTGGCTCAATTTTTAAATGTCTTGGTGGAAAAGTTTTAGTTGCTTTACGAGCAAATTAGTACTATAAATCCTTTGAAATTCTTTGATCATATGTACTAAATAAACAAAACTGAGATAGTCTTTTACGAAGTTTACCCAAGCATAGAACCAACGCTAGAAGTTTTATTCAGAATACCCTTGAATTAAACATTCTAATAAATAGAGAACTTACACCTACAGTGGCTTTATCTCAATAATCCTATTCGATCCCACAAAAGTGGGCAATTTGTTGAGTGCCGCCCGATGCCAGAGAAGCGTGAGTAAGCCGACATTTTGATAAACTATGCTCATAATATCTCACAAGGTACACTGCCTTACAGACCCAAATCAGTAAACGGGTCACGTCCTTCTAAGGGTGTGCTCCTGTTACTTGGACTGACATTTTCACTAATGTCATTATGCTGACGAAAGTTGTCAGAAATACGTTGGCGGTATATGTTTTGGCAGATGGTACCATGTGTTGGATTCGTTATTCATTATGTTTATGTAGCAAACACAGTGTGAATAACATGAATATGTTTTTTCTCGAGTGTCAAATAAGGATAAATAACTCTATCGCTAAGACGACCTACTGACCAAACATTCGTATTGTAGCATTCTATGAAGGCCCAACAGGTTAAATGTTTTTATTTCTGTAAGTACGTTTTTACAAACACGTTAATCATATTTCAAAACCTAGGTCGGCATTTCCTATCTGACTGCCTAGAACAGGCATAATCTTAGTCGAATCATGTGAAGACCATGTAAATGGGTATCTGATTTGGTCTTTTGAGGAAAGATCCGCATATATTTTAGTAGACCGGTCCAGTAAGTGCACGGATTTGCCATTTAGCGTGCAGCTAACTTGGAACTTAAGAAGCTCAACGATTCGACGAACAATGCCAAAAGGACATTTGGGTAGGCCGCAGAAACTACTCAAACTGCCAGGCCATGATCAAAAGTGAAACAATGACCCACATAGTCCTCACAATCACAATAACTAAAGTAACATAATACTTCGTAAAGTTATCCCATACGCTCCGATGTTTAGGTTAAAATATGTAATTTCAGTTGCCTTTGATGTTGTCTCATAAATCAAGTTTAACATAGCGATGTAATATAAATAAATTCAGCAATTAGGTATATGCCATGAATAGCACTAAAGATAACAATGCCTTTAGTAGCATCGTATGCTAAAAATATTTTGAAAGTCAAACTTTGAAGTTTAAAACTATTTTACTGAAAATAGCTTTATTAAAAGCTATTCCAAAAGTTTTTAACGATCTAGACAGCAACTTCTCCAATTTATCTAAGTTAGACCACAGTTTTGAATTTTATTGGTTTTATTACATTCTGCATATTGAATTTCCATTGACCTCATTTTACGTACGCCATTATCGGGTAAGTAGGTCACTGTACAATCATCTTTAGCCCTACGTTGGTCGCAATAGCAGTAAACCCGATGAAGTAAAAAATGTTATTAAAAGTTCGCGGTTTCGCAAACAATTTCAAATATTACAAATTAGATCAAAGTGACTTCATCGGAACAATTTCAGGGAGCTAGATAAAATTATGAATGGTTTAATCATAATTTGAAATGTTATGCCAAGTTAGACAGTATCGTTTACGTCGGCTATAGTTGAGACTGTCTTGTCTCCTTTCGTGGTCGATCGATGGAAGGCAAGCAAAATAATGAAGTCACGTTCAGCGGTTGTATCAAGTAAATAAGCAGAACACTTCGATGTGCTGTCGGTCTAGTCGCAAACTTGTTTAATTATCGTATAGGTACTGGAGTCAACTTTTATTTGGACAAAGTAATTTGCTCTGATGGCAGTTTTTGTGTTATTTTCAGTAAAGTACTCGAGTAGTTATGTTTATGTCAGTAGTAAGTTTTCGAGATACGAAAAGTTGGAACATTTCTTTAAACCACATTTACCAAAGTACTTCTACACGTACCATTCCTGTCTAAATTATTTTATTCACAGTCATAAGCTTTAATAATATCAGTGAAAATATTTACTGAAAGATACTCAGTACAAAAGAAGTGGCCATATATAAGTAAACAAACACATAACGAGAATATACTGCCACACTTTTGAGTCGGCCTTACATACAAAGGTATACCTAATATGTTTACCTTATGTAACTGTTCACGTGATCGATAAAACCACTATCAAAGGACTATTGCCTTCCTACGCACAAACCACAATAATCTACAAACTAAGGGAGTTTAGTTACATACCTACTGAATTATTATTACGTCACATGTCAATCGTACGTCAATATATTTAAACATCATCATCATCCTTGCGTTATCCCGGTTGCATCCTTTCAGAGCCCGGGGTCCGCTTTCATGCTTTTAGCTCTCCACTTCGGACGGTCTTGTACATCCCTTATGGTGAGTTTGTTGGTAAGCATGTCATCCGCTACGACGTCAAGCCAGCACTTTTTGGGTCTGCCCCTTCTACAGGGACCCGGCGGAGGTGGCATAGCCAGACATTTGTTCCCCACATAGCTAGCCGGTTTCCGTAATACGTGCCCGTACCAACGTAGGCGAAACTCCTGTAATTTGTCTGCTATGTCACGGATATGAAGGCAATATATACGTCAATATATTTAAACCTTCGACTAATTCCCGAAAGTGCAAAAATTCAAAAATTCATGAACTTTATGATTGCCAATAAAATCTCAGCCCGGAACCGAAATCCAATTTCGAAACTTCTAAAGTGATGGCAATCGTCAAAACGATCGACAGTCTCTAAAATCGTTTGCAAAACAGTAAAATGTAGATGAATCTCGGATGCGTTTTATCTTCCTATCAAACGTTGGAAACGTACAAATGTCCGAGTTGAGGGGATCTGCATAGAGAGCAGAGCGACAAAGGACACAGTTCCCAAAGCGAGCAGCTACGCTCAAAGAGTTTGATTCGCTCGGGATTGAGGCATGGCTCTCGCCAGTGTATCTCCACATACAAGCTTGTCTGTTGCTTACCTAGTACATTCGATTCATACCACGTATTGCAAAACAAAACCTATGTTTTATTCTATATGATAACTTTGCTCACAACAAATATTTTCATAAAATCCTTGTTCTGCTCATTCTTCTTCTTAGCGTGTCGCTAGTAATCAAAACATAGTCGACCTAGATTTTAGCGACCTTGGCACTTTTAAGCAGCGTCCATCAACTCCTGTAACGTGCAAATAACATGACACGCTGGACAAGATATTAAGGGCCCCATTGTATGTGGGACAGAACGTTGTTTTTTTTTTCTATTTTCTAAAAGTTTAAATTACTTCATGATAGTATTAAAACTAGATCAGGCAGATTAAAACTATTGTTTGAAGATAGAGAGAGTACTCAGTGGGATACCTCTTACAAAATTATTTAAGTTCACCAAATAATCTGATTACGTCCAAGAAAGCCGATGGAAATGGAGCAGAGAGAGACACAAAAAAATACATCGTATAAACTATAAACATTTTGTTGCAGCTTTGAAAGCAGACAAGAAGCGGTTGAAAGCAGAGAAATTTGATTTACTTAACCAAATGAAACAGCTCTACGCCACGCTCGAAGACAAAGAGAAAGAGCTACGAGACTTCATAAGAAACTATGAACAGGTTAAATTTAATAATTTTGTATTACGAGAACGAATATTAGCATAACCAGTAATCCAATAATGTTGTCTGATGGCACGAGGGAAATGCTTTGTCACATAAAAGGGTTCGTTACTTCCAAGGTACGGTTACAAAATTAAAAAATAGATGGGTAGGCCTTTTGTACCAAAATATTCCAGCATCATTAACGTAGTCATTACTGTATAAAGCCAATATTATGGTCACTCCATTTATTATGCCATATCTTTTGATGTAGCTACGTTTGCAAGGCTCATTATGGTCGGATAGGATCTAGGTCACACAGAACTTGCCCAGTTGTTTTCCAGCTTATAGAATTTTACACATACAGTAACTTCTCAGCGAATGCTCTCATATCATAAATTATTCTCCTACATTGTTCTCAGCTACTGAGAGTCTGGTACCCTTTTTCTTTTTATTAAGTTCTAACTTTTAATCATTATTTATGAAGTCTTGAGTTTAATAAAGTCTTCAGAATGCATCAAGTCTAACTACGTTCTAAATATGATTTTCCAACATTTCTTCTTGAATGAAAATGACTAACAATTTAATGTGATTTATTTATTACTTTTTGTCCCCTTCTTTTTCCCCACCCAATTTCAAATAATGTTTGCGAAAAGTTGATGTTGCATCTTTTTTTACTGTTTTTGTTATAGTATAGTACCACATTTGTACAGATGCGTTCTCGAGGTGGCGCGTCGTCCGCTTTAGGAGCAGAGCGAGCTGAGCGGGAGCGCGAGCGAGCGGCGCTGCTCCGCCACGCTCGCGACGAAGCGGAGCGGTCACTGCAGCTTGCCGCCGCGCTTAGTGCCAGAGATACACAGCTCAGACATGCCAGGGAACAACTGTTTGAGGTAGGCTTATGAAATGGTGCCTTTAAAATTGTTATTCCTCCTACACGTGCTGCATGAAACCAACGTGTTTTTGTCGAATTTACATTGTGATATTTTCATTAAACTATGTTAATGAAATGATAATAAATACAATGCTCAAATTCAATAACATTCTCTTTTATCTACCGCAAAATCACCGAAACGATTCCCGAGATAATTCATTCAAAAGCCGTCCATTGTACCGCGAAACTACGTCGATATTATACAAAATTGTTTTTGATGAACAACTTCAGTGATGAAGTGCTTCTACCAATAATAAATAAACTTTTATCGACAGCGCAGTACTATGATGAATAGGTGGCGTGATGTGCGCTCGAACCAAGACCATCCATCACTCGCTTGTGTTAATTACCATTTCAAATTGCTCCGTCTGATCTAAATTGCAGGGAAAATTAAACGCAACTGTTTCCTCGCCTTAGTCCTTGTTATTACACGATTTTCCGTTACGCATAATCCGGATATTAACCTGCGACCGCGGAACATTCGATACCATTACGTTGATTACGCTCGCAACGGGACATCCCATCCGAGCGGACAAATCCTGTCCAAATTAAAGCCCCAATCGAAATTAATTGAAGCATTAAAAGGGTGTTTCGATGGAGGTATAACTATAATCGTGTTTGGGAAGTGATGTTGGATCGTATTGTGTTGTTACCCACGAGTGTTGTAAAAGACGAGGGATTACACGAGGATGGGTTGAGGATGCCAGTGCATCCAGCTGTGTAGTAACAATATACTTTAGCCTTCTTAAGCGTTGTCATCATCATCATCATTTCAGCCTAAAGACGTCCACTGCTGGACATAGGCTGCTATCCCCTATTTGAGGGGATTTCCCATAATCGCATCGCTTGGCAGGCGGGTTGGCGATCGCAGTATGGTGGTAGATTGCATAGAGAACGCTGCTGCCCATTCTCTAGTAAGTCCCTTAGTTGCATTCTTCGACACCCACGGGAAGAAATGGGGTGCTATTCTTTACGTGCAGCACCATATGGGACTAAGCGTTGTAGTTACGCAATATTGGAAGAAGCCATATACTGCTACAACGTTCAACAGAGGATATTTACGGGCTCATAAAATAATGTTGATACGTACTACCATGTTGATAATCGAGCGAAAATGTTCTGCCTTTGTTTTCACCGGGAGCAATATTGTATAAGTTAGTACAACAAACCTAAACTATTCAATCTATTTGTGTTCGCTACTTAATAGTAGTATGCATAAGGGTGCAACCAGACTATGGCCTATCGACGTCGATCAATGATATGACTGGCCTGTTAGTCTAGTGGTTAGTGACCCTGACTGCTAAGACTGAGGTTGTGGGTTCGATTCCCACCCAGGACAAATCTTTGTGTGATGAGCACGATCATTTGTTCTGTGTCTGGGTGTAATTTATCTATAATATGTATGTATTTAGAAATATATAAGTATGTTTATCAGTTGTCTGGTTACCATTGTACAGGCTCTGCCTAGTTTGGGATCAGATAACGGTGTGTTGGTTGTCCTAAGATATTCATTTATTTTATTTCGTGACAATCAGGGTGCTTACTCTCGAATATAATTCCAATAGATCGACATTAGTCAAACGTCACTTTGTTGAGTTAAACGTCAGAGATTGGCTAGACTCAGTGAGTCCAGCCAATCACTGACGTTTGACTGACAATTCCAATGTCGATCTATTGGAATTATATTCGAGAGTAAGCACCCTGGTTGCAATTAGTTTCCTATTTTACCCTTTACACTCATTGAGATAATGTATATTTTTCTATCAAACACATAGGCTCGAAGACAGTTGCAGGCAGCGGGATGTCTATCAGAAGGCGAGAGTGTTGCCTCACTCGGCATGGGTCCTCCGATGATGCTGGGGGGACCGTCCGGCTTGATCGGCGACAGGGGAAGCTGCAGTGCCGACTCTGGTGTTAGAGGTAGAAGAGGTTTTGTCGTGCCTATTACATTATTAGTCAAAAAATATATGAAACTATATAGATTCACGTATTTTTGGGAGTGTTTCACCGCCTCTGGATCAGTTCTGATAATTTCAGGCAAATATATTAAACTTATCCAAATCCAGATGCTTTGAAACAGCCCCCTAATCTTTAAAGTATTCTACACAATTCTCTAGCATTCATTCAAGCCAAAATAGGTAACCTTGTCCCAATGGCTCCGATGACAGGTAGTAGCGACGGTGGCGCCACGTCGGTGTGCGGCGGCAACCTGTCGGACTCCACGGCGGAGGGCGCTCCGCCCGCACTCGACGCTTACGACACTGACGCCGCTTCCCTTGTCTCATCCGCACATCATATCTATCAATGTAAGTACATTTATTACGAAATGTTTCTCCATTTTCGACTCCTGCTGTGCCAATCTGTCCCATACACAACAGGGACCAACATTATTCAGGATAATAATATCACTTATTTTAATCCGATACTTACAAACCATACATATCATTTTCTCTTTATGTTTCGACTATTTGAGGCTTCGGTCGGTAATTTGCTTTATACTTACAAATTAAACACAAAATCATGTTCGTTAAAATCCGAATGTCGAATTTTCGTCGTTAATTTTTGATGAATTTAACTTAAACGAATCTCTTTTAACGTTGTTACATCTGCGGCATTGTTGTTATGAAGTGAAATATGATTTCCATGATTCAGCTGGAAAATAAAGCGGATTTCAACCCGCTCATGTTGAAAACAAGTATAATGATATCTGTCGCAGTGTGGGAACCGTTAAACATTTTACATTCTGAACAATGTTATAAGGCGAAATTACTCATTTAGATGCCAGTATTTTTTTTGGAATTACATTTCGCAAGTCAACCAATGAGGTTGTCGGCTGCTTAACCGGACATGCCTGTGGCTACCTAAATAAATTAAGAGCTCCAGCCAGGGCTTAAAAACTTAAAACTAGAGCAACTAATCGCTAAGGGCCTACTGAGGGGTACGGACCTTGACTAAGGGCATCACTGGTAGAGGGCGGCAAGGGACGGGCTGGATCGAATTAAGCAGTAAATATTAAAAAATCTCATCTTTGTAAACATTACAAAGTTTTCCATCTCGTTCTTATCAAAGGGCATTTACCGTGAAAAATTGAAACATTAAAAATGTCCGCGGGTGAAACGAGTTTTTCATTACAGCATAAAGTTTCATAACGATGAAATCAAATTGTTTCGTTCGGTCGAGTGACAACGAGCTTTTACAAATGACGATCGAGAACATAATTTTTATTTCACAAGTTCACTACGGTTTCTATTGTTATTTAGATATTGTATTCAGAGTTACAAACAATTCAGTGCCACCACATCCATTCAAAAACCTGTAAAGTTATATTTATATTTTTCATTCCGGTAGTTC
Source organism: Aporophyla nigra (assembly GCA_947507805.1). Classification (NCBI taxonomy): domain Eukaryota; kingdom Metazoa; phylum Arthropoda; class Insecta; order Lepidoptera; family Noctuidae; genus Aporophyla; species Aporophyla nigra. Next base: position 10,422,014 of record OX382305.1, read on the forward strand.
TCAATATTAGTTTAGTTTTTGTTATAAGCTTTTCAAATTCATGAAAAATTAACAATTTATACCACATTTTATTTGTGGTGGACTGCATAAAATTAAGTCAGTGCAACAAAAAATGGCTGTGAATTGAAACATTGTGAAATGCAAATGATGGAACTCCACAATATGCTAAATAACAATTTGCAACGCATTCTGCATTCTAAATTGCACACAGTTTAACTACTAAAATTGCTGGAGGCAGCAGTCAATATTGTACCGTATTACGAAACATGCTCAGCGTACATCAAACAATAAAACTCCTGACAACTACGTTAGTATTGCAAAACGACTGTTCGGAAATTCAGAACTTCATTCCATTTGAATTTACCATGTTTTTGTTTCATTCTTTTTATAAAACCGGAACAAATTCATAGAGTTTTTATTTCGCAAATATTGGAGTACGCTTTTACACAATATGCTTTTGTAATAACTGAAGTGATTTTCCTTTGTGTATCTGCAAATGGAAAAAGCTATTGGGAAATTTTATCAACTGTCTCGGTAGGACGTAAGGATGTAGAATAATCGATATTATCGTTAGACAAAAAATGGGACATTATTAACACGGTTTTCATTTGCTAATCTGATGTTATGTGTTAGATGAATAAAATCACCAATAGAAATAAGTAACCAGTGTCATTGGATATAGTTCAAGTTTTTTTTTTTTTTTTGGATGGGAAATCGTCAAATGACTTCTCTCGCTCTGGGCGGAGAAAACCCACCCGTGTTCCTTCAGTTGCCCATGTGCCAGGGTCTCTCTGTATCTCTGTCGAACAATCTCGCGACCGTGGCAGGCATCAGTCCTAGCAGAGCCCTTCAGTTCTGCTGACATCTCTTTGAGGCGCGCGTGGAACACTACGCATCGTCGACCCGTGCCTGGTTCTTACCGGGCGGCGAGCTACCCATTGCTCGCCGCCCGCAAGCTCGCGCCTGCGGTGGCCGGGAGTCCGATAGTTAAAGTTTAAGACACACTCAGATTTGATGCAGCACATCACGGCGAAGAGTGGGCCTGGTTCCATTTGGAGTCGAATTCCATTGATTGTTTGCCAAATTAACATTCTGTAACTAAGACAAAAGCATCATATTAGTAAGAAAAATCGGTTGTTGGTTCAATACTTCATAAAAGTAAAACATTTGAGGGAACACTCACCAAAATACATAAGTTACTAAGGACGTCGAATATAGTTCAAGTTTAGTTAGAAACAAAAGCGGTTCCCGAATGAAATTTAAATTGATAAATTAAATGTCTGTTTTCAATTAATTAAATAAAGTTTATTCGAAAACATGCATCCATTTTTTAATAAACTTCAACTATTTGTGACGACCCTCGTTACTTATCTCTTTTGGTGACCGTACATTCTTAGGCTTATTACATAAGCTACTGTATTTTCAAAATTTCAAAGTAAAATGCTAACAACTTATAATACAAATAACATCCACTGCCTTTATGCTTGCGTAAATCGTCAAAGGCCAACCGTAGGAAATGGATATTGCTCGTAAAAGATGTCCGAGTCCGCAGCTTGTTATTTTACAATCTTTGAGCCCGTTATTTATATTATACGTACCTTTATGTGGTATCAAACGATTCCCTTGTATAATATTGGCATATTTCAAAGCTTTATCTTGGGGGAAATAATAAAATAACGTACATTTTTCTGTTGTCGCTTCGAATAATCGGAACGGAAGTTGAGTTTCCATTCAAACGCGTCCAAATTACAGGACTGTGAGAATGGTGTAAGGAAAAAAGATACAAAATACTGGTTCTACGCTTAAGTACTTTGCGCCGAACACATTTTTCTCACACGAGCCTCCGATAGATGCATCGGGACATTCTACCCCGCCGGGGGATAAAAGCTTGAGTAATATAAAGTAGTTTGTAAGCCTTTCTTATTCTACATATACATATAACACTGGGGCTAAGTATTCGATGGCGACAATATACTGTGGGTTTTAATACGAAGAGGATCGTGAACCGCATTTTCTGTCTCCATTTTCCCTCATACAGTTTGGAAATGGGATTTATAAGTGCTCTTATATAAAACTGTTTGGTTTGTGTTTAAGTATATTTTTTAAGATCATTTTACAGAATAGGCATTATGTTTCCCTCATTAGTTTTAAGACCTTTTGTGATAATATAGACTTATCAAGGATATTTGTTAGAGGTGTTAGGAGTCCGAATATATAAATAAAAATATGAAAATTAAAGAACAATGTTTCTGTTCTCTTAGTGAGCACCCCTCGCGACTGTAGTCCAACTCTATCGCCACACAACAGTGCTTCGCCCTTCACACGCTCCATCGACGCAGGATCACTATCAAGGTTTGTACCTATATTTTAATTTCTATTATATTCTGTTCAGGCCACTTACAGTTAACATATTGAAGAGGGATTTTTCGGATTTTGATTTTGCTGATTTATGACATTTTATTGACATGTTTTTACAGTTAAAAACCGTATTTCCATAAGTTTTAATGCAACTTATGAACTATTGTAGAATATTTGAAGACTACACGGGAAAAACAATGAATGTTACCTTTTTTGTGAAACTGACTTTTTAATGCCATCTGTTAGCTTTTTAGGGAAACATTTTATTACAAAAATCAGAATTGGGTAAAATCATCGAAGTCAACTGTTATAGTTCAATTTGTATTTGTTTGTCCATGGCAAGAAATTGTAGTCACTAATTTTAGATTCTGAACCATAACCTACAACTTATTTAAACATATCAAGTTTTAGAAGTACAGGCAAAGCATATGTCAACATAGTAATAAGTTGTTTCAATATTTTATTTAAAAGAGTCTAAAATGAAAAAAAAAATAGTCTTTCAAACTATATAAAACTGATTTTCTCTTAATTGTAGTTTTTTGACATTCTTTGTTTTTCCCGTGTAGTTTTCATTTTTTATAATATTATTTATTTTCTATTTTTTAGTTCAGCTAGCTACAAAAGCGTGATCTTTCCATTTTTTTATTTTTTATTATTGTCATCGCACCTTGATAAGTATGCAAAATTTAGAGTTCCACGTTTTGAAGGAGGTGAAAATCACGTTCAAAGATTCCAGTACATGCATTCATAATATCGATCGAGCAAGATCGTGTTTAAAAGGTCGTCACTTATAAAAACTATACCATTTTAAAAATTACTTCTTTGTACACTATCGAATAATAAGTACAAACCAATAATCGTTTAAATGCAAATAGTTAGTCTTCCTTGACGAAGTTTTTCAGCAACCCATCCACTCCAGCAACAAAGATATTGAACATATCCAAATCATGTTCATAAGACAGTTGATTAAAACTTTTGCTGGCATGGATTAGAAACAAATTCTGCCTGTGCGCGGATTTGGAATAAAGGAGAAATGGATATGTGAAACATTTTGCATATTAAAAACAAAACATTATTCTCTCATTATGTACTTTTGTTTATTATATCTCCAGGATATACCTACTGGATCCCACATTTCAAGAATGTTTATGTTCAATCCATCATTTTATGTGCTTACATTAATAATATAATTACTAACATGATTATATTCTTACATGAGTATCTTTTCCTGTAATGTTTGATCACTTCCTGTCGGCTACAGTCCGTCACAGGAAGCGACTGAGCCGTTACAAGGGGACCAGACTATATTAGTATTCAGCAGAGCAGATGTTCATTACCATGATCGAATTCTACAATTTACCCTCAAGCCATACTTTGAAGACGTCCCTTTAGGTGCTAATTTCAGCGGAAAAATAACGGTAATCCTGTTAATAGCCACGAAAAGTTTGTCCAAACAAACTTTCTTGTTACTCGGAGTTCAAGGGCCTATTTCTAAGAGACCTTATTATATTAAAGGAAGCATTCCAGCAAAACGTATTGCCTTACAAATGAGATAAAAACTTAATTTGCTGAAATAAACAATATTTCGAATAGCGCAGCTGTCTAAGTTGCTAGCAGTAAAAGCCAAAACAAAATGGACGATAACATTATATTTTAGCCTATCAATGTTCCCACTGCTGGGACACAGGCCTCCTCTCTGTGATATTTATTTATTTATATTTAAAATACAAGTAACAAAGGACTGAAATGTGTTAGTAACAATATTTCTTATCAGCTATGTTAGTAAACTTATCCTACACACTTAACTAAACAGTGGCGAATCCCTGCTACAAGCTCAACACCGAAGTGGACAGCTTGCAGCAGCGATTCACATAGACGCAGTCCAGTCTGCTCGAGATACACCGCAGTATATTGAGTAGAGAGAGAGTATATGGAGAGTGTATGGTGTATATGGAGTGTATGAGTGAGTATATGGAGTGAGCCGTAATCCACCACGTGGGCCCAGTACGGGTTGGTGGCTTCCATTTACTGCCTACTTTATTAAGTAAGGCGGTACTGTCGAATTTTGACAATAAAATTAATCGAGTATTACGTTACGCGATCCGATTCGCGATTCAGCAATAGTTGCTCAAAGTCATAATTTTGTCTGGCTGAATTCTTAACCATTTCCTCGGGCTACTTTTTAATATCTTTCGTCAAGTCTGCAATATTTAAAGTACAACTGTCGCTTCAAGGAATACTGTTTAAAAAGATTGTGTGCAATTTAGATGTGAAATCTAATTCTGACAAGTTGGAATAATCATAGATCGTTCACCTGATGCATATTACAGCCCTCTAAAAGTTAATAGGAAATGGAGTGATAACATTCAGCATTCTATTACTTTTACGGGCTACTTTATTTCTACAGGCGATATTATCGAATTTTGACAGTAAAATTTATCGAGCATTACGCGATTCGGTCCACGATTCAGCAATAGTTGCTCGAAATTACATTTTCTTCCGGCTTAATTCTTTTTCATTTTCCGGAACTGTTCGTTCAGGCTACCTTTTATATAATCTTTCATCTTGCAATATTTAAAGAGCCGGCACAACGGCTGCTGCGTGAAAAGGCGGCTTACAGATTGAGTGTCAAATCAAAATTCCGTATTTGAGTGATTATAGAGATCGTACACCTGATGCAAATTAATTACTCCTTTATAGTGCTTAGGGACTGTTAAATATTTGAAGAGAACATAGAAAATTCACTGTGAATGTTTACATGATGCATTCTATTTGTAGCGCCATTTCTAGGTCCTTTGAAAAGCATTTTGTCACTGTGTCAACTGTTCTGTTTACATGCTTTATAAATAACGAAGTTGCAATCCTTTGACAAAAGTGAGAAACATTTGACTACCGGTATTCTGTTGGTGCTATCTGGTCAAAATAAAAGAATAAATAATAAAAAAATATTTAATAATAAATGAATATTTGTTTAGCTTGTATTTCCATATCATTAGGTCAGTAGAGCAGCTCTCAAGCCCAGGTGAGTGCGAGGCAGCCCTGCTAGGGGGGGTGCGGGGTCGCTCCAGCGCAGGGAGTAAGGGAGCCCGCGGCCGGGGCTCGGCCTGGGGCTCCATATCACGCGTGTTCGCGCGCTCGCGGCACCGCACCAAGTCGGGCAGTGCGGCCATCAGCGGCCATGAGAGTGGTGAGTTAAGAAACCCATAGTGGGGAAAATAAACAGTACCCACCTTTCTTCGAAATATACTGCACCTTATCAAAATGTCACTTTTTTATATTTTTTTCGGCACTTCCAATAAGGGGGCGTCTATTCATTACGTGAGGCGTTTAGGGGAGAAGGGTGTCAAGCCGATACCACGTTATTATTGTTTTTTCCACAGAAAACGATGAAAAATTACGAGCACACCGGCTTAAATGAAATAATTAAAACATATTTGTCCACTAAAATATAGCTAAACTCTATAAAATAATACTTACACGGTAATGTGGCACAGTAGCCCCTTGATTTTTATAACGCCACCGGCCATTCAAGCTAATCGCCTATATTGCCTCACGTAATTAATGGACGCCCCCTAACTTGTCTTTGTTTTCTTTACCGATCCAACCATATATCTGAATTGGTGATTCTGTTTCATATTAATTTTTCCTACTGTTTATTCCTAACCTCCTTGCGTTTGTAGATACCAACAACATTGGGAACCTTCGGGCGACCTGCTAAGGTCACAAATGAATATGTTTCAATGTTTTTCAATATAGCTTGTTGTTCAGAGCCGATCTACTCGGGCACTGGTAGCACTCGCGCATGGTCACCCTTGGGCAGTGAGGCGGCGTTACGGGAGGCGGCATCTTTACCATTGTCACGCTGGAGGGCGCCAGCCATTATCGCCTGGCTTGAACTGGCGCTAGGCATGCCGCAGTATGCTGCTGCTGTTGCTGATAACGTCAAGAGTGGCAAGGTATGTTGAATAAGACATGATATTTGGTATAAATATTGCCCTGTGGTCACTGCATGGCTTTTGAGCTAGCACTTGAGTATATCACAATTCGCTGCTATAGTCGAAAATATCAAAGTGACCCAGGAGTTTGTCTACGAGTGTGTGCTTTCAATAACGAATTATAAAAATTCAATAACACGTCTTAGCACCACCCGCTAATTATCTAGTACCACTAGAAGGCAACTGCTGTCTGTAAATTAGGTTATAACAACAAAATTATGTAATAGTGAGTAAAAACATGTACTGTATTCACCTCAAGCACACGTACATTGTTTCGCAGCACTATGCTTCTGCCATGATTGTATCTGCACAAATACAACGATACTTAAAACAAGTGTTAAATAGACGATTTTTCGGCAGGTACGCACAATATGACAGTAGAACATTGTAAGGACATATAAGTTTCTAACTATAAAACCTAGTGGTCTTAGATGTTAGCAAAACGAGGTTACTTGTGCTCTGTTGCATTCAACTGTGTGAGGCTTCAAGCAGTATTAACACAAATCGTATTAACCACTTAGTACTCCATTTATTTAACAAGTTAGAAAAGCCTCAGTATTTTAATACGCAATTATATATTTTATGTAAAGAACTTATTTAACAAAGTGCATTGTTGAAACTATAATAATGAAATGGTTATTTTCAGCACGAATTACGTTAGAGCTAAAATCAATGTTTACAGTTCTGCCGGTCATAACTCTCGATGGAAACGACGCGGATTATATTTTCGTATGTAACGAATGGAATAAAAAAACCATTTTCATTACCCACAAATCCATTCATTATTCGGAATGCGCTCATTTTATTAGATCTGTATGGAAATCGGGGACCGATACACCACCCCCAGATAAATTCAACGCAGAATTTGCTTATTTATATGTTGAATATTAGACTTTTCAGTAGGCGTTTCAGTCTTGTAATATAAAAAGGAAATCACGAACGTCAAGTTATTCATGTCGTGATCGGTTGATAAATTCATAAGAAACTTTTTTGGTAGGGATGTATGTAGTAGAACGAGAGACGCGCATTAAGCGTCAAATATTGTGTTCTGGTTGGTTCTAGATCCGTGCTTTGAATGGGCAGGTTCTGCTCGAGCTGTCTGACGCGGACTTGGAGGTGGGGCTGGGCATCTCGCAGCCGATGCACCGCAAGAAGCTGAGGCTCGCCATAGAGGAGCGGAGGAGACCAGACCTCGTCAGGAACCCCAGTATAGGACAGTTGTCGCATGCTTGGGTCGCTGCGGAGTGGCTGCCAGACTTGGGACTGTCACAGGTATGGAGAATTACTTTTACGTGTCAATAAGTAACTTATTTGACCTGTTTGAATTGAGTTTATCCATAGAACTTGTTATAATAGCTTTGAAATCTATAAAAATATTTTCAAAACTGACTCAGTGGGATTTAGAGAAGAAACTATGCAGGTACTCAAATTTTAGTTTATTTGCCCAACAGTATGCGGAGTCATTCTTGGCAAACTTGGTGGACGCTCGCATGCTGGACACCATCAGCAAGAAGGAATTGGAGAAGTACCTCGGAGTGACGAGGAAATTCCACCAGGCTTCCATCGTGCACGGCATACATCTGCTTAGAATAATGAAGTACGATCGACAGGTTAGTAGACAGTGCAACAAGATTTTAAAACAATGATAAAGCAAGAGCTCGTTTTATTTTAATCAATTTTTAACGGGACAAAAGTATTGCCGAAGAAAAGATAAATAAAAGAAAAGAAAAATAGATTAAAGATGACAATGACATAAATTACACTCTTCATCTCATTTACAAATTACGTGGCTCGAAATGAGAAAACCTTTCCGCGTCCCTTCCGATAAGTGGGGTGAGATAACGGAAAGCAAATGAGCGATTATCCAATGAGCTGGAACAAAATGTTCCGTCTCGCATTGCCGTGGCCCGTAATGTACACCCATTAATCATCGTGCACTCCGCTCCTGCTTGCTCGACAGTTAGCTAAAAACCTGTTACATCACGTTTATTATTTCCCTTCTTATTTCCAACGCTATAAATTACCCTCGCTGATCAATCATCGTTAAGTTTTTACATCTTTGTTTTCTGTAGGCGCTGGCTGTCAGGCGGCACCAGTGCGAGAACGTCGACGCCGATCCCTTAGTCTGGACCAATCAGAGGTTTATGCGATGGGCTCATAATATTGATTTAGGTGAATTTGCAGATAATCTGAAAGGTATGTTTGTTCTCCCGGCTTGTTACTGTCTATTTGCTAATGATACCCGCGCTAGAACAGTCGGTCACGTAGTAGATAATCTTGTTACTACAGACAGTGGAGTGCACGGCGGGCTTGTCGTACTAGAGCCGTCGTTTACCGGCGAGACTATGGCGACCGCGCTCGGCATTCCTCCTTCCAAGAGCATTATCAGAAGACACTTGGTCGCTGAATTCGATGCTCTCGTCATACCAGCGAGGTAAGTCAACCATATACTCATTTAAACACCAACACAGGAAAATATAATATTTGCTTCAGACACCAATTCTATTAATATTTATATGTTCCATCGCATCAATCAACTTGCGAGTCAATAATATATTGCACCACTTGTATAATGTATCTATGTAAATGTTATATTTTCTTAAACATGATATGAATGAATTATGTATTTACAATATTATATATATGAATATATCTAGCAGTTTGTTTGGTGACAATGAGCACAGTATATTATTATATATAACCAAGTTCTTAGATTGTTTGTCCCATAAGTGCATTGTTCAAATGAGTCAAGGACGTATGCGAGTGCCGACCGAGTGCAACGATGTTGTGGTGAGACGCACAGTGCATGCATCCAGTTGTTTGAGTACTCAGTAGTGGCCAGTGCACAGTGGCACTGAGCAGTCCCCTCCCGTACGTGCGCATCTGTAGTTGATTATAATGTGAGGTGCAATCCTGCAGGTATACGATATTTTGCCAGGTGGAAGAACTGCAAGTGGAGGCTGCCCGAGCATCCATGTTGTCCACCAAACAAAGATAAACCAACGAAAATCAAAAAACTCTCGTTTAAAAAATAAATTATCGCTTCGGTGCCCAAACCTGTATCTATGTAAAATTTCCTGTATCAAAATGTTTGTAAATTCGCTATTTTTACACAAATATTTTCTTTGCGAAAGAAAGTTTTGTATCTACCTACCGTCAAAACTTGCTCGTTTTTTGAAACTTTTTTTTGATGGAAAACTTTACGAGCGGTGAAGACTGATAAGTTATCGTAGGGATCGTGGTTTGTAAGTAAAGGATATCAAAAAGTTGGAGCGATCGGATACGTTCACAGTCATTTTATTTTGTATTTCGCCTTCGTCAGTGTTAGATTCAACGTTGGACATTGTGACCCCCTAGAGCCCCGATCTTGCCGTAGATTAGATTCGTCACGTTAATGTTAATTCGAGATTGATCAATTTGGTAAACTAGTAAATGTATACAACTTAGTTGATATTATAAAGATATAAGCATGAAATGCTTCGTATTATTCATAGGGGGTAACTCATATCCCACTACTTGCATTCACTAACGTTATTGAAACGGATTCATTTCAATTTAATGACAGTTTGGAATAATTGTAATAATAATCGAAGGTTTTCAAATCTTTACAATTGAATATTCATAGGTGTAAAGACAGAACCATCACATAGCTTTAGGATTATAACAATAATAGCATTTACTAATACTGTAAGATAACTATGTTTTTGACTTGTATACATTCATACTGTAAAGTTGACAACATTGTATATTAGGATCACCTGTAACGATATCGATTGAACTATAAATGTGAATAAATCCTGATGAAAAAGATAAACCTAAGGGACATCGAGTCAGTTTCTTTTTATTATCCATCACCTTAAACTTGGCGATCCTTGCATCGAGACAGAACGGTAACGATCATTTTATCGATACATCATGAATGCCTCTCTGTCATCATCACTAGACCGCACTACATAATAATCAGACTCTGTCCACTTTTTCTCCTTCCATGTAAAGTTCCATTTTGTTTTGTAAAGATTTTCCAACACGTTAACATTTCGTGCTTGATGGAATTAGTTATGACATTGTGATTAAATTGTTGTTGGTATTTTCATTCAAGCGTACAAAGAAGAGTACTGTTTGTTTCAGACATACATATGTATATATCTCAGAACATTTGCTAGCAATGCCAATATTGGATACAGTACTTTTCGTTGTCATCCAATTCATTAATATTTACCTACTCGTGTTATTTCTTTTTATTTAAATTCATATATTCGTACACAATCAGCATGATTCGTATCATTTCCAGCAAAGTGCATCATGCTTTTGATGTCTATGCAAAATATTATTGAATTACCAATCACTTTTTATTAACTGTCTCTCGTAGCTTCCAGTGAACATAAATCTGTGAATATGAAAATGTTTGCGTTATTTTTTTCTGCTAGGAATAAAAAATGCAGTATTGAGGTCCAACATGGCGACTGTAAAATATTACTTAACGAGAATTTGCATGTAAGCTTTTTGTGTTAGCAGATATTAAACACAAATGAGTGCAAATTTGAGAGATTAAAGCGACCATAACTAACGCAAACTACGCTCTGCCTGGCTTTTATATGTGATCTCAAATTTGTACGGCTTCCGTTGTGTAGTGAAATCAAATTGTAATTGGTTTTCAGAAACTTGTTTGGTCACCAAATCAGGATGTTGGGTAGACCGTTCTCAAGGTCGGTTGCTACTGGATTACCAGGCATCGATCTTAGTGGGGATTCCAGGAGACATAGTTTGAGGGTAAGACTGGTAACAACCTATTCGAAATTATGAAAAATTATAACTTCCAGAACTAACCGAACATGATTTCCAGGGCTCAATAACCCGAGCTCTAGGGGTACTGAAACCGAAGCACGAGCGGACGTCACCGTCTAGCTCAAGTGAGAGTTCGAGTGTGTTGAGCCTGACGCAGCCGTATCAGTTCTCGTACTCGCCGCCGATAGCCGTGCGCACGCTGTCCCAGCTCAGCATGACGTACGCGCCGCCGCCGACGCTGCAGGAGTACGAGCCGATCTACACGCCGCTGAGCTTGTACTCGCAGTCCAGTGTGTCGACGAGGGATAGTTTGACGAGACTGAACGATATCAAGGAGAATTCTAGTATTACTCATAGGTAAGTCATGCTGAAGTGTTTTATAAACCTTTTTTAGATCACCGACGACTATGTTAACCTGCTATAGGTGGCAGAGGCATCGAAGTTGCTTCGTAATTCCAGAGATAAAGCTGATGCGTCTAAACACCACTAATATATACGTAGCTTGTATATAACAGCCCTCAAACAGGAAAAGAAAGCAGCAGAAACGATGTCATAGTTCTCTTTTTATGAAATTGATAAAGTCTGCAATGTAGACCACATTGCTGACAGTTCTAAATTGCTGACGAGTAAATTGAAGAATAGACCGAAACTGATCCATATATTAATCCCACCAATTTTCAAATTACAAAATTTGTCTTCTTCATAGAGTCACCGTAATTATTAAAACAAGGAAAAAAGTTTCGCTTGTTTACAAGCTATTCACAAAAAACGAAGTTATCCAACAGTCCATATTTCTATAGATTGCATAAAACTTTACGCGAAAGAAATCACGGAAATTCAATAGAGGGTTTCCCTTTGTTTTATTTCTTTAGATACAGCTCGTGTTTTAAAGCCAACAGAATTGGATGACCTAATTACGTTCACAAGAGTGAGAGACAAAGGTTTGTTTCCCGACGTAATCTAACTTCAAATGTGGCACACTATGCTCGCGTAGGTGTTTGACTAACGCCTACTACAATTTGTGGGGATAACCTTGTTAGAAAATTTGCATTTTGGGTGAGGCATGTAGAATAAGTTTGACATTTTGTTTTGTCTTATTTAGATGAATTTATTCGTTTATTTATCTAGAAAGCCCTGAATATCTTATACCAAAAGTAAACGAAAACACTCTAAAGTTTTCCCACGAAGTTTTGATTACACAAGGACAGTTTTTTGATCGTCGAGAGGTGAGAATCACCAGACGATTTATCAACACAATCAGCCTATAATGTTGTCATTGCTGGGACACAGACCTCCTCTCGGTGAGAGGTACTAGCCGGCCGTAATCCACCACGCAGTACGGGTTGGTAGATGCCACATGTCTTCGAATTTTTGGGTCTAGGACATTCCGGTTTCCTCACGATGTTTTCTTTCATCATTTACGACGACGATTTATCACACTTTTCTATACACCGTGACATTTTAGTCGTCTTACAACGGCAGCCCACTTCATGTATCCAATGACTACTACACATCCATAAGTAAAAAATGAATATTTGAATGACAAAAAAAATATATTATTCAATACGATGACGCATTTCATATGTCATGGAAAATGGAGATGGAATGATCTAGTTGACTCGTGCGCTGGGTAGGTATGTATGTTTACTACCGTATGATACGTAAAGATTAATAACAGGATGTTTCATAATTCTAATGCATTATTTATTTTTCTTAGTACATACTTTTAGGGTTCCGCACCCCAAAAGGAAAAAGCGGAACCCTTATAGGATCACTTTGTTGTCCGTCCGTCCGTCTGTCAAGACCCTTTTTCTCAGGAACGCGTGGAGGTATCACGTTGAAATTTATATCAAATACTCAAGTCTACTGTCCCTTAGAGCTGTGAAAAAATCAAACTTTTTAGCTAACGCAATCAAAAGATATAGCCGTTTATGCCGCAAATTTCCGCAAACTTTCGAAACTCGTAAGAGAATCAAAACCTAAAGGGTACTTCCAGTCGATCTAGAATTTTGAAATTTAGTACGAAGCAACGTCTTATAGCACAGATAAAGGAAAAATTGCGAAAACAGTAAATTTTTTGTTACATCATATAATAAAAATATTTTTTTTTAATTTTAAACGTACAGGTTTGTACGGAAACCTCGGTACACAATGTGTCCGACTCGCACTTGGCCGGTTTTTTTAATTGGTAACAATTTTTTAATCACGCCTAGAGGTATATTATGTCGGATACATTGAGTGGAAAACCTTTGTAAGACGACTAAAATGTCACGGTGTATAATATGTCGTTTACTCGATGGGTGTAAGTATATGAGAAACTGTCTTCGTGTAAAAAAGCTGTAAGGTATATCCTTGTTTGTCGGTAAGGTATTTTAGTTTATTTTATCAATTCGAACGTTTCCCTAAAGGTACGGACACAAAGCGGACCATGCTCACCGAGTGAGCTCACCCCTGCCGGCCAAGTCGGCAGACGACGCGCTGTTAAAGCAGAAGAGACACCGACGCGTCAAGAGCATTGGAGACATCAACGCCTGCACCAAGGCACCGGTGTAGACGCACCTTTACGTCAATTATGTTCAGGGCTCTATCATTGAAGCGATCTGGGAACGATTATGGCCATCGACAAAGAACTGGGCGACGAAATCGAAACTGTAAAAGACATTACGCGTCGCCAATTTAGACAAAGCTGTCCCTAGTCATAAATTCAAGTCCTAAGATTTTTCTTTCCAAACATAATGCAGATATATCTGGTAAGAATCATGGAGGTCGGATCTGAAATGTAACTCAAAATGTCGTCGTGTCACCATTCCTCAGACAACGCTTGTATGACAAGGCTCTAAATGTGTCCTTTACCCTAAATGTTATTTTGGTTAGAGCATGTTCCCTTCGTGAGATGTAAATCCCTTTGTCCTCATCTTGAATCCTCCTATTGTATATTCAATTGTACTTCAATCTATTCGAATAGAAAATTGGTTTAAATGGTATGACCCTTTGGATAGTTGAACAGAACGCTATAAAGAAAATGTTTTAGAAAATTATAAAGGAGCATCGTATCACTAGATCCAGTATAGGAGCTATCGTATTGACTCTGTAGAAAAAACAATTTACCTAGTCATTGTAAAAGTATCACTAGATCTTTTATAGGTGATATTTGAAGTATGTGTCGACAATCGTCATGTAGGAAACATAGAAAGCAGGCCTCTACTATATAGATAACGTAAAATAATGTGAGACTCGAATAAAAACACCAGTTTCAATCAGAACAAATGGTGAGGACCTAACTGACATTTTGATTACGTCAATCAATCATCGAAGCTCGCAATAGACCCATGTTTAGCTGGCTTTAACCACAACAACGTTTATATAAAGGGAATAGTCTACGTCAATATTGAACCCATAGTTTGTGCGGACGCAAATATCATTTTGTACAAAGTCGCATATCAAAAACTTTAAAATGAATTTGTGAAAGCGAATAGACTGAGTTTTACTAATAATAGTTAATCATTCTATTGTCTTATGATATTCAGTATAACAATATACGGGATAGTAGTTAATTATGTGTAACTTTTTAATGTTTTCGAATATTTTTTCTCACCGACCATTTTACTTATGAGAGAGTCAGTAGTCAATCTAGACAATGTGTTAAACGTTCTTGTACCAAATTTTAGGAAGTAGGTAGTATAGACTTTGATAAGTAAAATGGGTAATATTTTAACACTAACCACGCTGTATTTACTTGCCGGACACTGTGATAACGCAATACTCTCACGCATTTAATAAACCCAGAGCTTTTAACTCCAGTATTTTATACCAAAGTACATATGAAACGATTATACAAGTACATAAATACATAGGAATTACGTAATACATTCCCATCGAGCTTGAATCCTATACTTTTGATATTGATGTGTATTCAATTTTGTTATTTTTTATTGTTTTTGAAATATTTATTTTTTACTTTAATATGTGATTTTTATTTTGTGATATTTGAGTTACCAATTAGTTATAATTCGTAAAAACTTTTAAAATAAATAATATGTGAAATTAACATGGGGAGTTTCATTTTCACCTATCGCAGTTTGGTTGGGTAAATTGGATAGTGAATCTATTTATAGAGTACAAAGGAAGTGATGAGGGTCTCAGTCAAAATATCTGAACAAATATATTCGAAGGGAACCCGATTTATTTTTCAATTGCGAACATTGTTGGCGATAGAGAGAAGGTCGTGTTCTTTTATTCGGTGCGGTAAGGGCCACTAGCTATTTATTTAATAGCTCATTCCGAAGGATCTTCAAAAGAGACTGATAAAAGAAACTGCAAAAGTTTTCGGGAATACCAATGGCGGAAACACGCGGGTTTTTCCTTTTGAAGCTTTTCGGAAGTAGTTTTTGTTTTACAAAACTTCGTTAGATGGCAAAATTATGGCTTATTTATCGACTCGCCAATTTACCTCATTTATTTGTTACCGAATGGACAATTCCAGAAATGCATATAAGGCAATTGGCATGTTTTGAATATGAAAACGAAAAGTTAGGGAAAAAGAACACTAACTTAATAACATAACACACAAAACGTGCCAGTTGCCTAATACGCATTTCTGGGATTGTCGATTCACCCAATAATATATTAATTTCGTGCGGTTCGCCCGATTCAAGCGAATTAATTGGTGTAAGTCGACTAAAAAGCCGAAAATATCACAAATAATTGATAAAAATAAATCAGTGTATGATTTTGATCTAATTACCTACAAGGATTCACTGCGACCTAAGCTAAAGCTAAAAACTGCTTTATATAACACATGACCTAAGTACGACTACTACGCCAACGTAGCACCTACGCATTCGTATAATTTATTCGCTCATAAAATATAGAAATGCAAATTACAAACGAAACTTCTTGAGCGCCGGCAAATATTCAGGAACACTTAAACGATTCCTCTCCCGATAATATAGTGCAGGAGCTATCATCTCAAGTCGCCAGTAAAATTAGCTGTTCAATTATTTATAGAAGTTGTCGGCTTTCGGCCGAGAAAAGTTCGTTATGGCGTCGGCCGTGACGTGATGTGAAGTGCTCGGCTCATACATTGCCCATAAATGGTTGTGAAGAGGTCCTGTTAGAGCCAATGAGTTTGACAAGCTGTTTCTATTAAGAAAGGTGGGGGATAAAAGTACATTTAAGGTGTTGCATTAATTCCATCTTGCATTTAAACTATTTCTGTTTCTAATAACTGTGTTTTGGAGGTCAGACAGGCTGTCTCTCCATGGAACATATTATTATGTCATGGTATTCAATTGGCATTCACAAAACCAGTCGAAGTGGCGGAGCTTGGGAAGGCCTATGTCCAGCTGTGGACGTCATTTGGCTGAAATGATGATGATGATGATTCAGCTGCATTCGGTTAGTCTGAAAGCCGACCCCAACATATTTGGGAAACGCCTAGGCAGATGATTTTAACTATTCATCGTTCACGACGATTTTGACAGTGATGCAAAATCAGAGATGAAATGGGTATGGAAAGACTTTAGTGAAATCTCAATTTAGTTGGATTTTTTTTCAAAAGTGGTAAAGGAAGTAAACCATTACAGGAATACAGAATAACACAAGTCCTGAAAGAAGTTCCTTGAGAGTCACTGAATCCATTGAAATGAAATGCGATGTTTATTCAGTAAACAGTCTATCGGAAACTATTTAGAACAACTAGATGGAGTCGAGATTTCCTATCTGACTACCTCTTTGAAGATTATTATAAGGTTACCACTGGTTTGCGGCTGTCAAAGGTAATAAAAAAACTGTAAAATAACTGTAGGTTTTGTATCAAATTACTGATATTATTCTACCGGTACCTATTTAATGAATGTAGCCTGCTTCATTGTCAACGATATTATCGAACTTTTCGCGATATCTCTTTGCTGGTTCGATTCCCGGTACATTGTTGTTATTAAAACGGGAGTCAGGTGTTGTAGGCGGGGGTGACGGTGTTCCCTTGACGAAAGAGTGAAATTTAACCAGTCAGAATGTCGCAATCTTTGCTTATATTTGTACACAGAAATGATATAGAAAATTACACAGAAATCACACATAAAATGGTTATAAGAAATAGTCAGTAGATACACAGCACACAATATAAAATACAGTCAGAATAAGTAGTACACACAATTAAATCCTAGCTACACATTACTGAAGACTGGCTAACTAGTTATAGGGTACATCGCGACTAAGCAGTGGACAGCGTAGCCACTTACTTCACAAACACTACGTGTTAACTTGATGATTCGTGTAAAAATGTATAAAGACTAAACTAAAAATAGGCACTCGGCCCTTATATAGGTTTTATCGCATAGTGCAAGTGTCCTACGCACTTCCTTACTTCCCGGGCGCTCCGCCAATTACAACTGATAAAAATGGACTTTCCCAAAGGAGCAGGTCTCGACCTGTCGAGAATTCTAAAACACGTGTAAGGAAGTTCAAGGCTCCTAGTTTCTTATTGGATTAACAAATAGACGTCGTCCTATTGGAGCATACATTCTTGCACCATGATTACTGAACTACACGTTTAATGGTTAGGCATTTACCAGGGCCGGACCGTGAGTTTAGGGGGCCCTGGGCTAATACTACTTAGGGGTCCACCTAATTACTCAAAGTATAGAAAAAAATATTTGATTTATATTATAAGTACCTGGATGACCGAGCTTTTTTTTTGAGTGGGAAATCATCAAATGACGTCTCCCGTTCTGGGTGTAGCGGAAGGGCGTGTCAGAGTTTTACTGACTAAAACCCACCCGTGCTCCTTCAGTTGCCCATATGCCAGGGCCACGGTACCTCTTTCGAACTAATCTCGCGACCCTGGCAGGCATCGGCCCTTCAGTTTGCTGACTTTGAGGCGTACGCGGAACACTACGCGCCGTCGACATGGGCCTGGTCCTTACCGGGCGGCGAGCTACCCATTACTCGCCGCGTGGCCGGGAGTGCTCCGCCCAGGCAGGGCACACCTCCGCCGTATGCTCCACCGTGTCCTCGAGACGATCCACGTAATGGAAACACCCGGGCGTTTCCTCTCGCTTTATCCTGAACAGGAACCCACCACAGCATCCATGCCCGGTGAGGACCTGTGTTAGGCGGAAGGTGAGGAGGCCGTGGCGCCTCTCTATCCACTCCTCAAAGAGGGGACTTACCGCCGCACTTGTGGCGTGCCTAGAACTGGGTTGCGACAATCGTACCCGCCATGTCGCCATGAGATCACACCGGAGCTCTGTCCGCCGTGCCGCGATTTGTTGCGGCAGCGGAGTTTCGCCCCAGCGGCGCTTCGCCTCCTCGCGCCACTCCCACATGTGCGCGAGGCCCTTTGCCTTTGATTCGAAAGTTTGCCCTTGGGATTTGTGGACAGTCATGGCAAATGCAGATCTAACGGGAAATTGGTGACGCTGCATGGTGCATCCCAGTTGTCCTTTTGATGAATCAAGGGTTATCGTCGTACATGTACGTCTTTGCCGGATTGTTCACCAGTTACTATTTTTGCCTTTATTTTTTGATTGCACAGACTTGTTACCATGACTCTTACACCATTGCAGAGTCCTTCTGATACGTCTAAATTACGCAACAACATGATTAATGCATTATTTTTTTTCAATTTGAGTTCGTGTGGTGGCAAGTCTGAAATGCTGACACTATTGAGACATTCTGTTGTAAATCCAACTGCTCCTTCAGGTTGATCTTTCATTGATTCATGGCTATAGTAGATTTTGTACTCTCCGGGAAGTTTGGCAACTATATCATCATTAATTTTTTCAACATCTTTTTTTAAAGGCGCGAATATTGCTCTCGATCTGATCGACATCTGTCATCTCCTCATAATTTTGATTGGCTAAGCAGTTACCAAATACTTCATCAATAAGATTGTTGTTTGAAATGATATTCTGTGGCAATTCAATTTCTTCCATAGGATTAAGGGGTCAGTTAGCCGTTGCCTAATTTTAGTTAATAATAATCGGCAAATTGTCGTTGCTCTATATCAACGTGCATATTTTCTTCTAGTTTAAAAGTCTTAAAAACGGACCATAAGGAGCAAGCGCTTGATAGAAAGATCTAATAACTCAGTTTTATTTGCACGTGGCTGTACAGGCAGACATTCGCGAAAATCTCCTCGTAGTACTATTACTTTTCCACCGAAATGGAGATCCAAATTTCCAATGGATCGTAAAAGTTGATCAATGCATGCAAACCATATTTTAGAAGCATTGGACCTTCATCCATAAAAAAATATCTATAGGTGTGTTTAAGTTGATTATCGATAAAGTTGATTATTGAAAACACGAATAAAACGACATTTTCTTTAAATGAATCATAGCTAGATCGATTTATCGCCCCCGAAACCCTCTGTACACTAAATTTCATGAAAATCGTGGAGCCGGTTCCGAGATTCAGATATACAAGAATTGCTCGTTTAAAGATAATATTTATTATGCCTAGTGTTATACAACCGTAAATAATACTACGTAATTAAAAATACTAAATAAAAATTATAAATAATGGTACTTATAAATAATTCTAGCAAGACAGAAAGAGACAGAGTCTGAGAGGGAAACAGTGGAGCACGATTGAGATGAATGTGTATTGGCAGCCGAACATTTTAACTGTCAGTTCGAAGTACCAACACCTGAACGTAGACTTGAATTAAATGAATTGAATGGGTTTGATTAATCGTAGGATTCGCAGAGCTGCAAACCATACGATCTGTTTAATTTATTAAAATTATGGATTCTTTCGCATTATCGTCTATTTTTGACTTTGACTTGACTTAGCTGGGGGCCCCATGAATCCACGGGGCCCTGGGCTGAAGCCCAAAAAGCCATATGATAGATCCGGCACTGGCATTTACAATTAAAGTATCCAAACGGTAATTAGTCTTAAGTAAACAATGACACTGGCATTACAGTCTAATTAGATTCTAACAGGTTGTTCCTACAAGCTATTTTGCATTCAACAGGCTAAAACATAAGTCAATACATTGTTATTACTAACATTCTACGGTATTCAAGTCAGTATTGTCTTAGATATCTACTACTGGTTACGAAAGAACATTTAGGTATTTATTTAGGTATTTTACATGGGCTATAACTTAGTTACCTTTTACATTAGAATGGAAATATTGGTGTCAATGGATAGCTAGTTTCATTGGGCTTTGCCCACAATAACAATGAAAGAATAACATTAACTATAGCTTGTTTTATTGGGCTTCGCCTACAATTGTATTGAGAGAGACACTGCTTTCATAAATAGAATTGAGAACTTTGCCCAGTAGTTCCCACTACAAAATTATAAAAAATGGTCACCATCGCATTCGCGTTCAACTGACTTTTTCCCACCAATATTTTGACAAAAATACCTATCAATATCTGTGGTAATACAGAAAGGCGAAATGAAGCAGTGGATGGCGATGTAAGCTGGGTTCTGGTGAGCTTGGCAGTCGTGTCACGTGGAACGCCCAGGGACATTCTATCATTACGCCGTGGACACCGCGGTATTGTGGTGCTGTGTACACTTGCAATATACAATACATAGCCAGCAGCCTCTCTATTACGATTCCGGATATCCCCCCCATTATTTGAGTTGGGGAGGTCAAACATCCCGATAGCTTACCGATATTCTGTATATCGAGTGTAAACTGAAATTATTAAATTAAATTGGCTAACTCTCGGACTAACTTTTTAGTTGTAATAAGTTTATTTTATCAAATGATTAAACAATGAAACTTTATATTTATAACTGTTAGGAAAGTTTATTTTAACACCTATGTATTTACAACTGCAGTACATAATAGCTAAATGTATCCTCATGTTATCTAATGTTATTATTATCTTTATGATCACATTCAAATTTAAAATCTATATATCGATATGACACGTGATATGATTATTGTTAGGGTTCCGTTGCCAAATGGCAAAAAACGGAACCCTTATAGATTCGCCATGTCTGTCTGTCTGTTTGTCTGTCTGTCTGTCTGTCTGTCTGTCTGTCTGTCTGTCTGTCTGTCCGAGTATGTCGCAGCCACTTTTCTCCGAAACTATAAGAGCTGTGCTATTGAAACTTGGTAAGTAGATGTATTCAGTGAACCGCATTAAGATTTTCACACAAAAATAGAAAAAAAACAATAATATTTGGGGTTCCCCATACATAGAACTGAAACTCAAATTTTTTTTTTTCATCAAACCCTTACGTGTGGGGTATCTATGAATAGGTCTTCAAAAATGATATTGAGGTTTCTAATATCATTTTTTTTTAAAACAATAATATTTGGGGTTCCCCATACATAGAACTGAAACACAAAAAAAAATTTCATCAAACCCTTACGTGTGGGGTATCTATGGATAGGTCTTCAAAAATGAAATTGAGGTTTCTAATATCATTTTTTTCTAAACTGAATAGTTTGCGCGAGAGACACTTCCAAATTGGTAAAATGTGTGTCCCCCCCCCCCGTAACTTCTAAAATAAGGGAATGATAAAACTAAAAAAAATATATGATGTACATTACCATGAAAACTACCAACGAAAATTGGTTTGAACGAGATCTAGTTAGTAGTTTTTTTTTAATACGTCATAAATCGTAAACCACAATTTACCTTTCATTCAGTCAACACAAATATAAAAATTTAAAAAAAAAACATTTCATTTCATAAACGATGATGACGAATGATGATGATGATGACCTGCAGGTTTGTACGGAACCCTCGGTGCGCGAGTCCGACTCGCACTTGGCCGGTTTTTTTTGTACTGCGGTAAATGTTTATTTAGGTATACATAACGCGGACTATACAGTCTTACCAAGGGGTATCGTTTTATTACCCGGTAACTGGGTTATGGAGGTCAGATAGGCAATCGCTCCATGTAAAATACCGGTACTCAGCTGCATCCGGTAAGACCGGAAGCCGACCCCAACATAGTTGTGAAAAGGCTAGGCAGATGATGATATAACGTGGACTATAAGTTCGCCAACGTGGTAAATACCAAACAAAAGAAAAGATCACATCTCCTTTTCCCACTAAGCACTCAACTTTAAAAACTAATTTCAGTTTAGAAACTAAGACAACATCGTTGACACAGACTCTTTTCTAATAATAATCTCAAGACGAAGTCATTTCTGAATGGCGGGCTCTATAGCGATTGGTGCAAACTTTCCGTTTATGAAGTGAGCAAACTTGTGCGGAGCCTTCCTTCTCGAAAGTCTTGAATGAGGTTCGCAGCAACAAGGTGTCGTTACCGGCAGCGCAGGCGCCGGACGGACGCGAACGGACCCTACCGGCCGGCTGAACTCTGCAACTCTCGCTCAGTTAGCAAACTGTGATACTTTTCTTTTCAATTTCACAAAACGACCGTAAGAACCGTGACTACTTTGCAAATTCAAATTAAATTGAGTTAACTTTAGTAATCGCTCATTGAATACAAAAGGGCCACAAATCAAAAAAACATAAATTGTGTAGGACAGCCAAAACAAAATTCAGAACACGATTTTTTAAAATATTTTATGTTTTTTTATGATCACATGACGTGTTAATAATATATTAATATCATATATTAACACGTCATGTTATGCGATCATGAAAAAAATATTATTTAAGATTATTTATGTTTTTTGCGTACCGTGTGGTGCCGGACGTAAAGAATAACACCACCCCATTTCTTCCCGTGGGTGTCGTAAAAGACGACTAAGGGACTTACTAGAGAATGGGCAGCAGCGTTCTCTATGCATTTTACCACCATACTGCGATCGCCAACCCGCCTGCCAAGCCTGGCGATTATGGCAAAGCCCCCCAAATTGGGGGAGGCCTAAGTCCAGCAGTGGACGTTTTACGGCTGAAATGATGAATGATGATGATGATGTTTTTTGATTTGTGGCCCTTTTGTATTCAATTATTTGGTGTTGGTAGCGTAGGCATAAATACCTTTAACGAAAAGTAAGTGACTGTCTCGTTAGTACAGTGGTCGTAAGCGCTACTGCTACATATGAGGTCCTGGGTTCGATTCCTAGGTCGGGAAAAGTGGTTTTGGGTTTTTCTTTCTGGAAAGTCTCAAGTAGAAGCCCGGAATTTGGATTTGTGCCTGGCTGAAGGCAAAAGGCTCGCCCCCCTATTACATGGGATTTAAACATAATTGGCGAAATGTGGGTGCACTATTACTATTGATACACGTCTGCCAAACCCTTCGAGGAAACAAGGCGTAATGTTATGTTATAAAAAGTAAGTTGATAAAATCGATCAGTAAAATCTAACAGCGTACTTATTGATAAAGGCCCACTTGGAATCTGGTAACGACTCAATAATGATAACCTTTACCCATTTGAAGCAGAATAAAGACGAAATAATATTTTCTTGAGTCACGTAACTATTGGGAGACGCATCATTAAGTTTCAATATCGCTGAGAAAGCTCGCCTGTCGCACTCGAGTGGGCGAGACATGGCATCCACGCATTTGATACCGTCAGCGAAAATTCAATCTAGAAACTGGAGTAAATCGACGCTTCATGAGAGCAGGAAATATGCAAAAATATTCCTATGAGCTCGGAAATGAAGTTGAGCCACGGTTATTTTCACGCAACGAATAAAAATCTACTTGTCCAATTTGCAATGAAAATCCTACTCACCGAATTTACCTACTTACTACTAACTTGGTATGCCTACTTACCTCGGGAAACACAATCTCGTTTAATTTTGGGAAAAAGATCGGACAGCCTGAATAGAACCTGTAATTCATTCAATTCAAAATTAAACAGCCAGGTGCAAAGCCGAATTTAAGAAAAGAAACCTTTTGTTTATTTGCTGTTAGCTGCGTCCCGCTGTTTCACCGGCATAAGTCTGGATCAAATGGGAATATTGGGATAAAGTATTAGGTAAGTAAAGTATTAAGTATTAATTGTAGATCATGACCTAGATTAGGACATAGGTGTCCTAATCTAGGTTAGAGTTTAGCCGTAAGACTTCTGGACTGCTGCCATAATCGTCACGCTTGGCAGGCGGGTTTGCGACTGCAGTCTGGTGGTAAAATGTAAAGAGAACGCTGCTGCCCATTCTCTAGTAAGTCCCTTAGTCGCCTCTAACGACACCCACGGGAAGAAATGGTATGGTGCTATTCTTTAAGTCCGGCACCACACGGAACTACCATGATCTACCTTCATGATCTAACTGCTGCCAAATTTACAAACAAACATGCATACAAAAATCAAATCGTTTCTCTTCATTACATTATTTTAGATCAGTCTTTCCCAAAGTGGGCGATAACGCCCCCTTGTCGGCGCTGCAGGCCTAAAGGGGGGTGGTAAGAGACCCAGAAAAAGAATGGGGGCGTTGTGTAGACTCTACTCTACTCTATTTTTTTCTGGGTCTCTTTCCGCCCTTTAGGCCTGCAACGGCCACAAGGGGGCGTTATCGCCCACTTTGGGAAAGGCTGTTTTAGATGGATGAGTTTAGTTTCCATTTGTATCAGTCAAGCACACCAGCTTAGATTCTGAAGGAAGCTACATTTATTTTGCTAGCAGTACCTATCATTCTGTTTTTTGCATCACAGAATCGAAACAGATTGATAGTTTTACGTGACTCACTGCTTTATCTATACATATACACACAAATAAATAAAATTGAAGTGTATGTTGGCTTTTTACTAAATGCATATGAAAGTTTGTACGGTACTTACATCAAAAAACCGGCCAAGTGCGAGTCGGACTCGCGCACCGAGGGTTCCGTACAAACCTGCAGGTATTCACGGTTTATGCATAATTGCATAAGGTTTATATTTATGAAATTAAATGTTATTTTTTTTTAATTTTCTTATTTGAGTTGACTGAATGAACGATAAATTGTGGTTTACGATTTATGACGTATTAAAAAAAAAGTACATGGTAATGTACATCATATATTTTTTTTAGACCTATCCATAGATATCTACCCCATACGTTGGTTGATGACGGTTGATGAAAATTTTTTTTTTTTTTTCAGTTCAGAATTTCAGTTCTATGTATGGGGAATCCCAAATATTATCGTTTTTTTTCTATTTTTGTGTGAAAATCTTAATGCGGTTCACAGAATACATCTACTTACCAAGTTTCAACAGCATAGCTCTTATAGTTTCGGAAAAAAGTGGCTGGAACATACTCGGACAGACAGACATGACGAATCTATAAAGGTTCCGTTTTTACTATTTGGCAACGGAACCCTAAAAATCGTCTGTCTTTCTCTTTGTTCCGGTTAATCTTTGAAACGGCTGGACCGATTTTGACGGGACTTTCGCTGGCAGATAGCTGATGTTATAAGGGATAACATAGGCTACTTTTTGTCTGAGTAACGTGTCCATGTGTAATAATTTCCGAACACCACGCAGGTGAACCCGCGGGCACAGCTAGTTAATGCACAAAATGTTTCAACAAAATCTAGATGAAATATTTACCAAAGGTCTCAGGTGGTTTACACCGTTGATAGATAGATTGGCATTTCAAAATGATTGTGTTAATTGTAACACAATCATTTTGAAATGCCAATCTATCATTTACTAGCAATATACTCGCCGTGCAAAATCGACTTTTTCCTAGTCCAATTTTCCCGATATTCGATTACAATGGACAACGGTGTAAATTACCTATCAAGTCATAAATTCAATAAAACGAACACTTGGAAACATTTTATTCTTCGGAAATACGTGTCAAATATATTTGAATTTATTTCTTTTGTTTTAAGTAGTTTTGTAATTTATTGGTGGATTAACATAGTTTTCCCCAGACACAGAACAGATGATTGTGCTCATCACACAAACATTTGTCCTAGGTGGGAATCGAACCCACGATCTCAGTCTTAGCAGTCAGGGTCTTACATTCCATCATTAGACTAACAGGCCAGTCAATATAGTAGGTTACACAATTAGGTTGCAGTTCTATTTATATAGATATATATATAGACCCACATCGTAATCACCAGAAATAGACACACAGATAAAGATTTTAACCGTACCGTTTTAGAATGTTAGATAACACACAAATAAGGAAAAATATATAATTAAAATAGTAGTGATTATTGGCAGGCTCCACTATCTAGGTAACTCAGTTTAACAGTGTTGTCGCTGAACGTAGCACGTGTATTTAAAAAGGTGAATATTTAATTAATTTGACTATTTATTTAATAAGTTGTCTGGTACTTTAGAACGATGTTTTTTCATAAATCTCATTGATTTGTATCGTACTAATTTCGACTCAAATGTTGTTAACCAGATGTTGATAGGCCAGCCACTGTAGTCAAAAAATGGTTATAGGTTTCAAAAAATTTCACTGTCCTGATTTGTTGGGCTGTTGGAAGAATAGGTTCCAATAATGTAAAACCAATTAAGCAGCTTCGAAAGATCTGTATTAACTGTGTGCTGCTCGAAAAACATCGAAATTTTCAGACTTCTTTCAGTGTTCGGCTTTTTTTGTTAGCCTTTGCTGTCCACTGCTGAGGAGGTTTGAATTATTACTATTAAAAGGTCCATTCTACAGAAAAGGACAGTAAACATTTTAAAGTATACAAAATTTGAAGCAATTTGAGAGCGCAGCAGCAGCACTTTAGGTCTAAAAAACCCAAGAGACAGCACTCCAAACTATGGCTATTTTTCCAAAAAAGTTCTTAAATTGTTTAATTACCTGTTCCTTTTCATTTTGTGTGCGGTCTTAGAATACCGCATATAATCCTTGATGTTATTTATGTTCTACCGCCAGCTTAACTTATTTATTTATAAATATAAATCAAACAAAGTCGCTTCTCGTGTTCGTCTGTATGATCACTTAATTCTTCTAAACTACACAATAAATTTTGTTGCGGTTTTCACCATCATTAAGTCGATGTAACAAAATTGCACACTGGATTTTCAACTCTCGGTGTTGAACCGAGCACAGAGAATCCAACAGAGTGAAGCGCGAATGATTCTCGGTGCGTCGATAAAACACACTGTTCAATTTTCATATCTAAGCGCTAAGCTGTGCTTTGAAAATCCAGTGCTCGTCAAAAAATCTGCCACGATTTTATTACGTCCGTACGAACGTGAGTTTAGAGAATTTAAATATCAGAAAAGATTCATGTTTATAATAAAAATGTAGACGACTTGACATTATAAAATTGCCGTGAGCAGCAAAGGTCTCTAGGACCTACCTTTATTATAATAATAATCCATCCACAGAGTTGGGAATACAATGTATCAAATTATTTTGTTCCTAAATTATTTATTCAGGATTTAAAATCAATTAACTCACTTAATTTTTTGTTGACAGTGACAAAGACCACTCGCTGACTTAGGTAATAGGTAGAACGGGCTTGGTGTCCTCAACTCCACGTCTGAGCGCGTATTTTGCGTACAATAAAAACCTATATTACATTCCAGCAATTGCCGCCAACAATGCGACCACTACCACTCTTGATGATCATCACAGTAGTAGCTGCACAAATATATGATGACGGAAGCCCGGCACACAGTCTTATGAAGAAAATCCAGAAGAAAGACTGGTGGGGATCAAGCTCTGGCTTAAAACCTCTTCCAAGAAAGGAAATTCCTGTAGACCTTAGGAAAGGTCTATACCGGATACTTAGCCGATATCCTCATTTTACATTACGTAAAACTCCAGGGGAGACCCAGAGCTTCCCAGTTGTGGCCACATTCATCGGCAAAAGGCGAAATGGCCGTACCAAAACTGGCCGCAGAAAATTCGAAGGTGACTTCGCAACCGAAAATGATGACCACGCAGTAAAGACGAGAGCTTTGTTCCCTTCACTGATGTGCCCTTCAGACACCATCAAATTACATGGTGAATGTAAAAAATTGCCAAAATCTTATGTCCTCGATTATGATGACTATTCGCAGATGTTTGAATTTTAGCGAAAAAGTTTAAATCTAAACAAAAAACTGATTACAATTAACAAATCAACTCTGTACATAATTGTAGAAATTAATAAAACTAAGATCATAATAAATGTGTTTATTTTTTCTTTTTTTGACGAGGTCGAATGAAGGTCGGCTTACAAGAGGTGTTTATAAGGCAGATGTGAGTGGAAACGCCGCGAGAGGATGCCCTAGGAGGATATATAGTGTCCTTATGGTGATGTTCATTAGAAATGTCAGGTGCGTAGTACTCACAACCGGCGTGTGTGTATAACCAAATGTATGAATCTAAACGAGACAACAATAATGTGTAATGATCGTAGCAGGTGGCGTAACGTAGTTTCTGCTTACCCCCATGGGACAAAGACGTAAATTTTATGCATGTATTATCACAAAGCGTGGCAATATTCCGAACCTGTTTTGAGATTTTCCAGAATTTACACTAATAAATAGTCACCGTTATTCCAACACGTAAAAAAATACACAGAAAAACACAAACACACTTACCAAAATATTGAAACGCTGTCTATTTTATGCATTTCCCTCAGGTATTGTACAACTCGTGACACATACACCTCAAACTAAAAGTTATTACGCATAACTCACATCGAGGGACTAGAAATTCCAGGATCACGTGCATATTGAATGCACACGTAGGAATAATATACGATGTATTGGAGGATAGCAGAGCATCCGGCGTATCGCCGCGTACAGCATCCCCGCTGGTGGGACCTAACTTTAGCACTACCTGAGTAATTTCCTGACATTTCACTATTACCTATAGATAACATATAATTACCCTTTATTAACATTAATGAAGTCTTATAGGGACTTATAGCGCCCTACTTTTTCAATTAAATAACTGCAGTGGTATAGCAGTTGATAAAACTCAAAAACAACCGACATACTTCCGAAATTAAAGTAATTTTTCACTTCATAGTGGTATTTTTTTTTGCAATCAATGGTTTATTTTAACTTTTTAGTTTTTAATTGTGGTACTTACTTACCCCACACAAATTCGTATACCTTCACTTGCTAAGTAAATAACAATGACAGGAAGTTGTTATAACAACATTAACATTCACAAAGTGGAAAACTACGAGTATGCACGGCGACAAATCAAGCTATACTTTTCCAGTATACGCTGACTCCACGTTGTACGAAAAATGTATACAATGCGAGCTCAGTTATAACTGGAAATATATAGCTTCATATGTAGCCGTGTGTACGTACAGTCACGAGCACGAATATGTATACACTTACCAACTTTTCAAAGGGATTTTCTCCTATTGTACTGATTGTAATTTTATTTTATTATGAACATAGTATTTTGGAACCTACACTATTACGAAATTTGCCTTATCTCAAAGTTGCAATCGTTATTTAAAGGGAAAATCGCTTTTGAATTTGGCTATGTGTATACATATTATTACTCGTGACTGTACGCGTATTATTGAAGCTAACTCAAATCTGAATTTGACTAAATTAATGTGGAATCGTTCTATAAGTATACGCTTTCAATCAAAAGATTTTTTTAATGGACTTATAAATAGCTGATGTCTAAGGAAACATACTCACATAAAAAATACAACCGAATTGAGAACCTCCTCCTTTTTTCGAAGTTAAAAAAACAGAAGGCAAGGCTCTACAAAAATGAAAGCCAAACAAAAAAGTTATTATGATTACACAAATTGATATTGAACTTTCCCCAAAAAGGAGTCGTCTCAACATAATATCCATTACATTACTATTTAAGCTGCCGACTGTTGTGGTATTAAAACTAGACATCTACTTTCATAGTCTCTTTTAAAAACACATGAATAAGTAATGAAATGCCAAGTAGCACTTTGAAGCAACTGAAAAACCGAATGTTCGTAGGGATAGAACGTGAGAGTAAATATTGAAAATTCTATTTGCACCATATTGTACGAGAGCGCTCATAGAAACAGCATATTATTTGTGTAAAAGCAGTTGTGACAAGTCAGATGACTACGGACTACGCCAAGTCGAGTTTCGCCGCGTTTAACCTAACTTTGTTGAACGCATGGAATAGTTTATTTGTTGAAATCCCTTTTGTTGGTCGGAGCAGCCGTTTGTTCGTAGTTATCACAAACAATACGCCGCAATTACAATGTTCACTCATTACGAGCTGGTTTTACAAACCTCCCCATGATTAGATCATTGTGTCGGTTTGGCGTATTACAATAATTGGATGGCTGTGATTGTTACTGTAGTCGGTTTAATTTACGAAAATTAGACTAAATGTTTACAATGGAGGCCAAACTAATCGAATGGATTAGTAAGTATTAATGGTTCTCTAATACTGATGCTTGAATAGATAAAGTGAGGACAATCAATGTTTAATAACTGTTTTGAAAGCTTCAAATATCTAAAGAATAAACAAAGTAATCCTGTAGAATTTAAATATATCTTTATATAGTATACAAATACAACAAAATCGCTTCCCGCGTTTGTACGATGTTATTTTTTTAACTACGCAGCGGTTTTCATAAATAGACGGAGCGATTTAAGAGGAAGGCTTATATGTATAAGTAGTTTCTGCCCACGACTTCGTTCGCGTTAAATTTCTTGCCCCTCCAACCCACCCCGTCGCATCGAATCGCCTGCCTGTGCATTATCTTCGTATTTTCCATTTGCTCCTAAGGGTCGTACCTGAATTTTATATAGCCTTTAGTCTTACTCGATAAATAGGCTACCCAACACTACAATATTTTTTCAATTTAAACCAGCGGTTCCTGAAATAAGCGCGTTCAACCAAACAGACAAACAAACTTTTCAGCTTTATAATATTAGTATAGAAGATACGCGGGTGAAGACACTGGCAAAAGCAGTATCTATTAAGAAACTGTGAACATTTAATCAAAGTTAATTTTCTCAGTTCCCTCAAGCAACATAAGTTCTACTCTCGTACACAGTAACAAGAAATATTTGCAGCATAACTGCAGGAGCTTCAAACTGCATTCATTTAATATAGAACTAGCGCCTCGTATGTAACCTAGTTCTTGAGACTAAACTAGCACTAGATTGCATTCCGCTCTCACTAGTGACAAGTGAAAGAACCATTTGGAGCGTGATCACCTCTTTGAGAGGATTCGACTTCCTTGCCGAGCTATAAACATATCAGTGTGTACGGGCTCCAACATTTGCATGGCAATTAGAACTGGAGCGGAGCCACATTACCATTTCAATTGTGGAGAATGAACGAACCGAGGAACGAACGCTGCATTCAAGTAACACCTCCGAGTGAATGGAGTCGGTTGGTTGATTTTTAAGCTTTCCGTGGCACTCCGGGCTCAAAGAGCTGGTTTGTAAGCCGACGCGAATTAGCTCCTTCACTCGCGACTTGGTTTGTTCTTATTGTGAGTGAACAATGAACATTATCCTGTCCGGAACTTTGTTAGCAGCACCTGTGCATCACGAAACGATGGATTATCATATTTCACTTCGAAATGTAACTTTAAGCCGAGTTTCGTGAAACATGTTTACGGTTTAAGGGGTCAATGGAATTCCGTTTAATTTACAAAGTTACGTCCATTATTCTGAAGGCAGGCTGAATATAATACATAAGTTTCCAGTTCATATTTTGAATAAACAATAACAACATTTCAAAATAAATGAACAAATCGATCACTCAACTCAATGTAATTGTGTCAAACTTAGTTACACGTTGTAACTAGGAAGTTCGCAAGTACCTAAAGGTTCCGGGAACACGACCCCCTGGATTCCCCGGGGCGTCGTAAGAGATTACGCCAGGGGAGCGGGCAGGATCCACCTGTGAGCTAATAACATCCTACCGCGATCGGGGCTCCCCTGCCGCGCTGGCTTATTACTGAAATATCTCTCATTAAGGGGAACGCCTGCGTCCAAGAGTTGATGAAAGGTAGCTGACATGATAATGACGTGATTACTAAGTCAGTAGCCTACATTTGTTAATGAACCTTTGGAAATTCGTATGTATATTGAGCAAAAACGGCCGATTCTTTGAAGCTCTGGAAGCCTTTGCACCTAATTTCGTGCCTTTGTTCGAAAACCGATGAATCGATTTCTATTGAGCTACCTTCTTTGTTTGGCGGAGCGACCTAATTTTACCTTTTTCTTTAATTATGCCTTCGTCAGGTTTGTTTATCGCCATTTCGACATAGCGCTTGGCTATAATTTTATTATTGTTTAAGGCTTATATTATATATAACCAACACTTACAAAAAAGTAAAATGTAGAAAGAAAAAGCCTGATATGCACTGGTAGTAAAACTGTATAAAAGCTTGGTAGGTAAGTGTATATTTTTTTTTTCTTTTTTGGATGGGAAATCTTCAAATGACGTCTTCCGCTCTTGGGCGGAGCGGGAGGGCGTGTTAGACTTTTGCTGACTAATACCCACCCGTGTTCCTTCAGTTACCCATGTGCCAGGGTCATGGTATCTCTTTCGAACAATCTCGCGACCCTGGCAGGCATCAGTCCTAGATACCCCTTCAGTTCTGCTGACATCTCTTTGAGGCGAGCGTGGAACACTGGTAAGATTATAATTACGTCCACAAAAATGGATGAAACCCAGTTACAGCAGAATATGCACAAATGTTTGTCGATGGAGGATTCGGTCCGAATCGAAACGTAACGATTTTACGTGCTCCCGATGTGGCCGCTGAGAACTGCAAACAGCGGACGTGGTATAATCCGATTATCTACCTGTTTCAAATATCTACCCGCACTTTGTTTCACGGTAAACTACTGCATTTCAGGCATTGTGCTGTAAACTAGGTTAGGTGTTATTAGGCATCATCAAATATTGCAGACTATAAGTCCACTGAGCATGGGCCACGAAGATTGTTTTATTTTGCAACATTGATGTAAAAACATTCGGTTTTAGGTACCTCGTGTGTTACCAAAATGTGAGTCAATATCTTATTTATACGTCTCATGTTCTACAAAGCCAAAAATGGAAATAAAAGCGACCGTTACAAGTAACAAGGGATATATCAAATTTCGGTCGCTCAGGTGAATTTATCATTTTAATACGAAACCTATATATATGTAAAACACACGTGGTCACATAATTCAGGCCGGGCCATATTTTAAATAATATATTCATAAGATTCCAGTAAAAGCACAGTTTCGTTGCGGTCATCGTGACGAACAAACACCCTCGTGGGTTCTTTCATTACAATATTCATGACCTATGAGAAACATGGAATTATTTCCAGATTATTTGGAACACAAGGATCGATTACTATGGTAATTTATAGTAAATTACTTTAACTGTACGTTCCACATAGTACATCTAACGTATTCCTACATACTACCTATTGTTTAAGCTAAGCGTACACTATTATGAACACACGTACGGCTGGTTCAGGTTAAGCCACCTGCCGTCATTTCTGAAGTTACGTCTTTCATTGTTTTCCATATGAATGGCCGTATATCAAACTGCCTCGTTGGTCTCATCATTTCAGCCGTAAGACGTCCACTGCTGGACTTAGGCCACCCCCAATTTGGGGGGCTTTGCCATAATCGCCACGCTTGGCAGGCGGGTTGACGATCGCAGTATGGTGGTGAAATGCATAGAGAACGCTGCTGCCAATTCTCTAGTAACGTTAGTCTAGTGGTATCAAATGCTACTGCTGAACTCGAGTTCCTGGGTTTGATTGCCAGGAGCCAAAGAGTGCTGGAATTTTTCAAAACCATCTCGGAGTTTGGGTTTGTTCCCGGTTGATAGCAATAGGTTTGCCCCTATTACATGGGTCTTAAATATAACTAGTGAAATGTGGGTGTAGGTACACTCACACAGACAGCTGTGCTGCTGGGAAGTTTGTTGCGCCACTTCTTCTTCCCAGCTAAAGCACTAGGAAGTGGTAAAGGGCGGGCATTTTGAAGGACTGTCTTATGTAACTTTGTTGTCAAAAAAGTGCTGACTTTAAGCCTAGTTTGAATAACTGACTTTTGACCCACGGGAAGAAATGGGGTGGTGTTATTCTTTACGTCCGGCACCACACGGTACAAAATAGTGAAAATATACGTAAACTAAATTAATGGAAGCTCGAAAAAGTTCCAAGAGAACGTCTCAGTCATAAAGAGAGGTGCAACTTGCCTCTCTTGAAATAGCTCCCAAAAGTATTTTATTCCTTTGGAGGTTCATAAAGGATCTTAGTATACAAAGGTTAGTAGGAACACGGATCTTCGCTTCGCTACACACTTTCAGTAAAAAACTTGAAAGCTTCCCCTTTAGTGACTTAACTCTTTAAGGTTTTTTTGAAAGGTCCGATAAATAAATACCTGAATGGAGCGGAACTTTTATCAAGCTTAAATAAACATAAAAACAACATCTATTGAGCTGTAAAATGTTAATGAAGAAAATTGTAAGCAATTTTTTTACTACGCTTTTTGCACTTTCCAACGTCGATTTTCCGGAAATGATCGAATATTGAGATGCCAAACATGCCATCCCTAGTTTACAGTAACATCTAACATCCCTCTTTGGATTAATCAGGCAGGTCCATTCCGGCTAAGTTGACGCGTCAAAAGTCGGGTGCGGCCATGCCTGTCCCCTGTCATAGCCCGGATTTATGGGCTCGCAATCAGCTTAAACGTACCGCGCTCAACGGTTTACCTATATCTCGACATGTAGAAGGGTCATTTCTAAATGAGTTTTGACACGTCACGCTTAATCCTTTGCAATACTATTATTGTAATGACCATCGTCAGATAGGAAATGCCGACCCCATCTAGTTTAAAAAATATGATTGACGTGTAAAAGTGTTTGTACAAACCTACTTGCAAAAATAAAGTCATTTATCGTTTAATAATCAGTATAAATCTTATAGATCATATCCCTAAATCTGTACCATTAATTACTGATTTAACTCATTTGTATAAAAAACAAAAAGCGTACGTAAATTTCAACGAAACCAAAGTTGTGTTTTGTTGAAATATTAACTTGAAAAACCGTCAGATTCTGACAGTCGCGTGTCCGTAATAAATTCAAATTATACGGTATGGAGCTTCCAATATTGTAGGATAGGTAAGCACTTTACACACGAACTGCGCATTTCCGTAATATTGTTAATACTTGTAACTTTGTATGGATCTGATTGACTTGATATACGGAAAGAATAGAATTGTAAATTAAATATGTATAGGATTATCCGTTCCAATATTGAAAACAAGCTTTTGCCAGTAGTTTCGCCCACGTAGATGTCCAAAATTATCCCACGGGAACATACGCCCGAGATAAAAAGTATCCTATGTATCCAGGTTATATCCTATTTTTGTGCCAAATTTAATCCAAATCCTTTCAGCAGTTTTTACGCAATTAAGTAGCAAACATTCAAACACACAAACTTTAACATTTATA
Source organism: Aporophyla nigra (assembly GCA_947507805.1). Lineage (NCBI taxonomy): Eukaryota > Metazoa > Arthropoda > Insecta > Lepidoptera > Noctuidae > Aporophyla > Aporophyla nigra. The sequence goes on from OX382305.1 coordinate 10,457,399, forward strand.
GTATTAGTAGGATAATATAAGAAATCTACTGCTAAGAGTAGAATAGATACATGATTGCCACAACTACTATTTCACTTAAGTGAACAATACTGATCATTCAAAATTAGCCCCAAGCTGAATGCAACAAAAGCTTAATGCACAAATGATAGTAGATATATCTGCACCCCTAGCCAAGTTGATAATCTGCAATCGTTACCGCTAGTCGCACAACGTTAAGTCACGTGGTTAGAACAAACGAATAGAAAATTCGTAGCTAAGTTCATATCGTTCATAATGATAGAATGATTTTTTATCGTTTCTACAATGTTCAACGATAAATCCTTTGTTATAATGTGTCGTTTTTCTAAAGACATTGTATAACGAGTGGCCGACTCAGGCGCGTCGACATGGCTACCAACTTATCGTTTTCTACAATTGCTAACACCGAGGCGTTACCGATTGGAGAACGGAATTCGACACGAAACAGTTGTAACTTGGCTAGGTTGGGGGGCTATATCGAAATAGACATAGATACTAAATAGGGGTCGGCCTTAAATAAGTAGACATCATAAACAATAAAATAAGCCAGGTGTTAGAAACAATTAACATAACAATAACATCACGCCTGTGTTTCTCAGAAGGGGTATGCAAATATAAACTACTCCCTTATTTCGCCAGCTTATCTTGAAGTTCCAAAGTAATACCCGCGAGCCTTTTGCCACTACCACGATCTTCTTAGCAATCTATATATAGTCAGCCCTGCATTTGGCTATGAGCTTGGCACTTTTAGTAGCGTTCATCAACTCCTGTAGTGTGCCGACAACTGGACACGCTGGACAATATATTAAGTGCCGCATTGTTTGTGGGACAGCACCACATTTACACCCCAGGGCCGAGTCATCTGTGAATCTCCAACAGAGCAGGTTTTCTTTGCTACGCCGCGCCGTAGTGGGTAGTAAATGTATTTTCTTCCTGTTTTTGGTAACTTTGTCGCATTTTAACATGGCCTATATAATAGCGGTCAAAAACGGAAATAAAGTTCGCTTTCGTCATGCATCAATATCTATATTGTGATCTTTAACATGGTCCAATAATTAAAAATTATAAAAAGTTTATTGTTTGGCGTCCAAATGAGAGACATTAAGAAAAGAGCAATGCTTGCTAAAAGGTGACAACTTATCAGAGCCATTAGCAATAAACCGATGTTGTCAAATATGTAAATATTACTTTAAAAACGATTTGATTCGTTTTTAACAAAATGGTCAAACATTATGGTCGTCTAATGCCGCATTTTTAATCCATACCGAGTAACAAACTGCTACGCCGCACTCGGAAAGTCATACAGAATTAAAAATCCTACTAATCTTACTATCCTACCAATATTTCAAATGTGTTAGTTTGTATGTTTTTACTCAGTCACGCAAAAACAACTAAACGGATTTGGATTAACTTTGGCACACAGTTAGTTTATAACCTAGATTAATACGTATACATAGAATACTTTTTATCCCCGTAGTACATTCCCATAGGATATTTTTTAACAAGCACGCTGGTGCAGCCGCTGGCTATAGCTCCATAAATATTTGCCATACATAAATATTTGGAAACAAACTGAAACTCTATGTGTTTGGTTCTTTGGTCCTTGTGAATAAATAGTTGTAGAATAAACGCAGGGCTATAAAATGTCCCCACTGATGGTGTCTCCACGTTGTCGTCGTGGTGGGGCTTGCGCGTCTCAATGATCTTGGGGCTTTGCCGGTAGAGTTACTCATGCCGGAAGGGCCCAAGTGAGAGATCTGACTAAGAGAGACACAAGGAGGGGTCACTCCTGATCAATCGACAGTATTCGATTGACAAAGGACGTGACCTTGGCGCAGCGATGCAGGCGCATTAATGCGGTCGGTGTTTCTCCTTGAGAGGAATCCTTGGAGGAGAGGATTTTCGGCGGGTTCTCTGTTTCGGGTTGCCCGGACAGCGAACACAGGCATGTATAATGCCACCGTCCGGGGCTTGGCTTTACTGCCTGGCCCAGAGGAAGGATACCTCTAAGATAAAAAACCACCTAATCCTAAGTTTTGAGGCGTGGCGAAAGGATGAGTGGCTGGAGGGAGTCCAGCCGTTAGCGCCTCCCCTGTAGAGCACCTGCCGCACTCTACAGTATATAGGCTTACCTGGGTAAAAAGGCTCTGCCAAGGTGGACATCTATATCCTTACTACTCGTGGGAATCATAATGGAGAACAATAATAAAAAAAACAAACACAACGAACCAATTGAATTGGTGGAGGAGTTGGATGTGGGGTCAGACCACACATCAAGCATAATAAGTGCGGAGAGCGCAGCGAGCGGCACTGGGGTGCAATTGCGGAAGCGAACGCGTCCCAGCGCGAAACTCTCGGGGTCAAACCTGGCCCTGAGCGATGAGGATCTACCGGCCCCCAAAGTTGCTACATCACATGGGAGAAGAAGGAGGCCTGTAGCGACAGGGAAGTGTGTCGGTTGGGCAAAAGCTCAAAAGGACCTAACGGCACTTAAAATGGCGGAGGAGGCTGCAGAGGAGGGGCAGAGTGCTAAACTGGCTGATAAGCGGTCCACTGGTGGAGCAATTCCTCTGTCGGAATCGTCTGCGGCTACAAGTGTCGTATCGGGTGAGGTCGTGGTGGATGAGCTTTCTGCCAACGACCTTAATCAGAGGCTGACGGATGCCGTTGCGGCCATACAAAAAGTCGGAAAGGTATCCAAAGGCCTTAGTGGTGTTTACAAGAAAACGCTAAGGGAGGCCACTGCCTCAATTGTAGAGACTGCTGAAGCTCTCCTTCGGCGCACATCATCGAGGGAAACAGCCAGGCTCCAGGCGCGGAACACCCGGCTGGAAGTTCAAGTGGCGGAGCACCAGAAGGAATTAGAAGAGCTCAAAGCAGATATCGCTAAGTACCACCAGGAACTACGAAAGGAGGTTAGGCAGCCACAGCCTCAAGAGTCGGAGTTGGCTAAGTTACGGCAGGAGGTGGCGAGCCTAAGTGCCAGATTCAGCGTCTTTGAAGGAAAGCAGCTGCGGCCTCCCCTTGCTGCGGACCGCATAAATGCTCCAGCAGCAACGTATGCGGCAAAAACTTCAGCGCCAAGGCTGGAAGTGCAGCCTGGTCAGGCTTTCCAGCATGCCCCAGTACCTCTTTTAGCCCCAGAAGCTCCAAAGGGTAAGGGCAAGGGGAAGAAGACGGCTGTTAGTGTAGCCATAAGCACCCCGGGTACGTCCACCCAAGTTCTTACTCAGAAGAGCTCCACGGTGTCTAACGTCAGTGAAGGCCAGTGGGAGATAGCTGGGTCCAAGAAGAAAGCCAAGAAGGCGAAAAAGGCCGCCCAAAAAAAGGCCAAGACCGCGAAGAAGGAAAAAGACAGGCTCCGTGCACCCCGGTCAGCAGCGGTTGTACTGACGATGCAACCGGAAGCGCAAAAGCGAGGCCTGACTTATGAAAAGGTCATCCAAACAGCGAAATCCCAATTTCAGCTCAGCGAAGTTGGCATAACGGGCATCCGGTTTAAGTACGCTGCTACCGGAGCCGTCAAATTGGAAGTCCCTGGTGTCAACAGCGGCCCTCAAGCGGACGCCTTGGCTGTAAAGCTGAAGGCGTCGCTCGACGCAGAGGACGTCAGAGTGTCCAGGCCTATTAAGTGTGCAGATCTGCGCATACTGGACCTGGACGACTCTGTAACCCCAGAAGAGGTTGCAGCTGCTGTTGCGAAGGCAGGAGAATGCCCTCTAGACCAAGTTAAAGTGGGAACAATTCGTCCGGGCTTCTCCAGCCTACGAACAGTTTTGGTCAGCTGTCCCGTCGCGGCAGCGCAAAAATTAAAAGATGGTCCCAGACTGGTGGTGGGCTGGGTTTTGGCACGGGTCAAGCTACTGGCTAATAGGCCCCTCAGGTGCTACAGGTGCATGAGAGAGGGACATGTGGTAGTTCGATGTACCTCAGAGGTCGATTGCTGTGGTCTCTGTTTCCGTTGTGGTCAGCCTGGTCATAGGGCCAACTCTTGCACTGCCGCACCGCACTGTGTAGTGTGTGCGGCACTGAACAGGCCGGCTGACCACCAGTCGGCCAGCAAAACATGTACGTGGGATAAAAAAGCTGACTCAAGTAGCAAAATTGGGCCCTCGAAGTCAGCTCACCCACCGGCTACCAGTAATAAAACCCAGGAAAGGGCTGAGGAGGAGGCGTTACTAATGGACACCCAGTAATGGCACCACACCTTCGTCTTCTCCAAGCAAATATTAACCATTGTGCCAGGGCTCAGGACCTTTTGCTCCAGAGCATGGCGGAGTGGTTGATCAACGTCGCAATCGTCGCCGAACCATACTTTGTTCCTCCCAGGGATGACTGGGTTGGTGACATTGATGGTCTGGTGACGCTTATCTCGAGGCCGGCCGCTGGCACTCCGCCTCTTGAGACCGTCACTAGGGGGCAGGGCTTTGTAGCGGCCTTAATCGAAGATATCATGGTCGTGGGGATTTATTTCTCACCCAACCGACCTCTCGCCGACTTTGAAAGTTTCATCACGGAATTGGGCACACTCATCAGTCGAAGCCGTCCTCACCCCGTGCTTGTTATGGGGGACTTCAACGCCAAGTCCTCAACTTGGGGTTCCCCAAGAACGGATGCACGGGGTGTGTCTGTGGAAGAGTGGGCGGTGGAGACAGGTCTACTGCTCCTAAACCGGGGCTCCGTTCAGACATGTGTGCGGCAGTGGGGTGGGTCTATAGTGGACTTGTCGTTTGCTAGTCCCGCTGTCGCACGCCGCGTTCAGGGCTGGCGCGTATTGGAGGAGGTGGAGACGTTGTCGGATCATAGATACATCCGGTTTGACGTCTCCGCCCAGACTTCGAATGGCCCGGTCCGAACGGCCCCGGCCAGAGTAGAGGATGGCTCGCGTTGGGCACTTAAGCGACTAAACCGGGAAGCCCTTCTGGTGGCCTCAATGGTGCAGGCTTGGTTGGACTCACCAATCAGGCCTGTCGATATTGACGAGGAGGCAGAATGGTTTCGGGAGGCCATGACCCAAATTTGTGATGCTGCGATGCCACGCGTTCAGTCTCTATCTGCCAGGCGCCATGTGTATTGGTGGTCGCAAGATATTGCGCAGTTGCGCATCGCATGTGTGGCGGCACGACGTCCGTACACCAGGCACCGAGGAAGGCGCCGACGAACACCCGAAGCGCTAGTAAGAGAAGCGGAACTGTATGAGGTATATAGAGTGGCAAAAAAGGCTCTGCAGCTGGAGATAAAGCGGGCAAAGGCCCAAGCCCATGATAAATTACTGGCAATTCTTGAACGTGATCCATGGGGGCGTCCTTACCGTTTGGTTAGGGGCAAACTGCACTCGTGGGCGCCCCCACTGTCCCGTAGCCTCCAGCCGCAGCTACTAGAGAGAGTGGTGAGTGCTTTATTTCCCTCACAAGGGGAGCACACAGCACCGCATATGGTTCCGCCAACAATAGTGCCCAACGTTGATGATGGCAATGACAACGCGCCCGAAGTGACCCAGGCAGAACTGAGAGCAGCTGTACAAAGGCTTCAGGACAAAAACACTGCTCCAGGACCTGATGGCATTCCTGGCCGTGCATGGGTTCTGGCCATCAAGGCTCTTTGGCCCCGATTAACAGGACTCTTGAGTGCATGTTTGGAAAGGGGCCAGTTTCCACGACAGTGGAAGACTGGAAAGCTGGTCCTGTTGAAGAAGGAAGGGCGCCCTGCCGATTCTCCATCCGGTTACCGGCCCATTGTGCTGCTGGATGAGGTGGGCAAACTCTTCGAGAGAATTATTGCAAACCGCCTTATCCAGCACATGACAAGAGAGGGGCCAGATCTGGCGGATAATCAGTTTGGGTTCCGTCATGGGCGCTCTACAATAGACGCGATCATGCGCGTGAGGGTCCTGGTGGAGGAAGCAGTAGCCCGGGGTGAGGTCGTCTTGGCGGTGTCCTTGGACATCACCAATGCCTTCAACACCTTGCCCTGGAGTTGCATTAGGGAGGCACTCCGATATCATAGGGTGCCTAACTACCTCCGCCGCATAGTCGGGGCTTATCTGATGGACAGATCTATCGTCTACCCAGGTCGAGAAGGATGGGGTCGGCGAGACATGTCGTGCGGTGTTCCACAGGGATCGGTTTTGGGGCCGCCCCTGTGGAACATCGGATATGACTGGGTGCTGCGCGGTGCGCTCCCCTGTGGCGTCAGCGTCATCTGTTACGCCGACGACACACTGGTAATGGCACGGGGGAAGACATTCGGGCAGGCATCTGTCTTAGCGACAGTTGGGGTCGCGCAAGTCGTAGACAGGATCCGGCTGTTGGGTCTCCAGGTGGCATTGCACAAATCGGAGGCTATTTGTTTCCATGGGCCCCGGAAAGCGCCGCCTTTGGGATCCAACATCATGGTAGGAGGTGTCCACATCGGTATCGAGTCGACGATGAAGTACCTAGGACTCGTCCTCGATAGCCGGTGGAACTTCGGGCCGCATTTTCAGCGGTTGGCTCCCCGACTGATGGGCACCGCGAATGCACTCTCGCGATTGCTGCCTAATCTTGGGGGGCCAAATACCTCCTGCCGGAGGCTCTATGTGGGGATCGTACGGTCCATGGCGCTCTATGGAGCGCCTATATGGGCGGACAACCTGACGGCCCGCAACATTGCGATATTGAAAAGACCACAGAGAGCAATGGCCGTCAGGGTAATAAGAGGATACCGTACGGTCTCCTTCGAGGCGGCGAGTCTCTTGGCCGGATCACCACCCTGGGATCTTGACGCTAAAGTCCTAGCGTCACTATATCGGCGGCGTAGGGACGCGTTAGAGCGGGGCGAGCCCCTGATGCCTCGGCATGTAGAGGTGTACAGGGCTGAGCTCCGCCAGACCCTAGTGGTGGAGTGGGAACAGCGACTTGCGCAACCCAGCGCAGGGCATGCCACTGTAGCAGCGGTAAGACCTGTTACGAGGGAGTGGCTGGAGAGACGGCATGGCGCCCTTACTTTCCGGCTGACACAGGTCCTGTCCGGACATGGATGTTTCGGTAAGTACCTGTGCCGCATAGGCCGGGAACCGACACCCGGTTGCCACCATTGCAACTGCCCTGACGACACGGCGCAGCACACCCTTGAGGAATGCCCTGCTTGGGCAGTGCAGCGCCGTGACCTCGTCATGGCGGTTGGTGCTGTGGATAGAATCTCGCTTCCGAGCATGGTTCAGTACATGCTCGGGAGTGAGAGCGCGTGGGACGCCGTCGCTTCCTTCTGCGAGGAGGTGATGGTCGCGAAGGAAGCGGCGGAAAGGGAGAGGGAGGACACAACCTCCCTTCCAATCCGCAGAAGGGTAACCGGGCGCCGGAGGGTGCGAAATGATCTCCGGCCGCCTTAGGGTGAGGCCTGCAGGCAACAAACTTGGGGAGTTTGTTGCCTGAACAGAGAAAGGCCCGTGACGGCGGCGCGCCGTGTTCCGCGCGCGCCTGTCTATGATGGAACTGCGGCCATTTGTGGCCGTTATGGCGACGGGGCCCGCATGTACTCATGCGAGCCAACACCTAGCCGGGGGAGCGTGACGAAATGCGCAAGCACTCCAGCACCCCGGCTAAAGGTAGCAGCAGAACACCGTGTGGTTTTAGTCAGTAGAAGTCTGACAGACCCCCTCCACCCACCCCAGGGTGGAGGACATCCATGAGGATTTCCACACGAAAAAAAAAAAAAAAAAAAAAAAAAAAAAAAAAAAAAAAAAAAAAAGGGCTATAAAATGTGGCGGCCTCTGCAGCTCCTGGGGTGCACATTTACAAAGCCTACTGTAATACAACCTACGATTAATTTCGGGCTGGTGTCTGTCCCTGTTGTCTTTTTTTTTAAACCTTTTATAATTTTTCTTGAATGTATTTATTATAACCCAGCACGTAGGGTCGCTTCGTCGTTCGTCGCGTGAAATTGATAGATCATGTTACTCCAGAATAATTCTCTTAATAAGCTTTCCAAGGGTAAATTTAAAAAATCTGTTTAGCAGTGTTAGAGCTTATCCATTACAAACAATTTATAAACAATCAAATGTTTCCTAATACTACCGTAGATGTAAATTATACACCACAGATCAAGTCTAAAATTTCTATATTTATATATGTAATTAATAATAATGTTTATAATAAAGACCAAAGCCTACCCCTAAACAAATTCAACATAGAGGGTTTTTAAGATCATTATATGACTTATAAATTATCTTCCAAAAGTGCTATGAAGTCAAAAACTGAATAGGCTTTGTTGGACAGTTCTGAAAACCAACCCTCATTTGGCATGATTCCGGGATTCGACCGAAATGCATTAGCTTTTGTGAAAGCGCGGCCGGGGTAAATATGAGCATGAAATCTTTCCCCGGGTGAACACCATGCTTAATTAAATCTGCCTGGGATTGCGCACAAATAACTGTCAAACACACATTGTCCACCAATTAAGAGTTTAATATAGATTTGGTGGTGGTTTGTGAATAGTTAATGGCTTTGTAACTTTATCTTCTTATGGGTAAGTAAATTAATTTGTCAGTGAATTAATTTAGATTGTTATTTTTTCTCATAAATAAAACATTAAACATCATCTGCCTAGCATTTTTCCAACTCTGTTTGGGTTGGGTTCTGTTCTAACCGGATGAGCTGAATACCAGTATTTTACATTGGAGTGACTGCTTATCGAACCATTCGTAAGCCTTGGAGACTTTCAAGCTTCTGACAACACGTAACGACTGTCAAATATGCACAAATGACAGCCGAAACCAACGGGTTAATGTGATTTCCAAGGGTCTTGGTATGTAAAAATTGTCATCCATCCACGGACCAGCCGCGAGAGCGTAGCTTAACCTCTTTGTTTAATAAAATAACGTTACATCACGCCTGTTTTCCTAGAAGTGTTAGGCAGAGGCGTACCAATAGTACACCCACGTTTCGTCAGTTATGTTTGAGTCTTATGTAGTAGTGGTTGACCCTATTAAAAATAGGGACAAAATCAATTTCCCTTTAGATTTAAAAATAAAATGAATATGTATTAGGTACTTTTCCCACAAATCCTGTGCCCTCAATTAACCAAAAGTACCTCAATTCTGAATAGCTTAACACCTAAAGTAGCTTACATTTAACACAGCTACATGCAACAGCTGTAGCAAGCCATCGCAATCTAGCAACTATTACACCGTTTTCTTCACCCCAGCTTGAAACTAATCCGTTGCTTAATAGCCCGTGACGCCCACAGCTTATTTAAGAGGCCGTTTGAGCAACTTGACGAACAACCTGTATAAAACTTCCGAAGAATTACAGACTCTCATGGGGTAATTACATGAGGAGAGTTTTGAATGTTTTTGAACGTTTTGAAAGGAAAACTATTGAAAGCATATAACGCGTCTCATTTCTAAACGCATTTCCAACTTTATTTCGTTTTCGGTAAAGTTCTTCATACAAAAATTACAAATTAGCACCGTAATAAGTCGTCAGTTTTGTAAAAAGAACTGTATTTCTAGTGAGTTCTTATTTTAAAACTCGCTTGGTGGTTTAAACTAGATCTAAAAAATACCTCGGCCGACTTGGTAATATCTCTAAATAGACTTCGATCCCAATTCGGCCGGAGCAAAGACAATCTCCACGGATGGGGATCACGGACGGCTCAGATCTCAAGTGCGTATGCGACACCTCTCTACGGGCAATGGCCCATTTTCCATCCTGCGCAGCATACCATTTTACCTGCGCATTTGTTCAAATGCAATCTTTTAATTGCGTCAGTGAACAGAGTTCACATAGCTGTATTTTGGGCATAAGAAGTTTGAAGTTTTTCCCATCCATACGTTAAGAAGAATCAAAAACCTTGTTTTTTATAAAGGGGGAAAGAGTTGAGGCGTATAATCAGTTTGTACGATACTCGTAGTTATTTCGAGTAGGCGAGAATCGCCTCGCTTGTCAAAATTAACAGCATCATATCGAGTTCCTAAATCACTGTTCGTGAAAATCGCACGACGAGTCTTGTATGACATAATCGTATTCCAGTTGTTTCTTGCATGAGTATACCTATACGAAGATAAATCTGAAATAAATGAATTATTATTATTATTATTATACAAGAGAGCAGTAATCACTAGATGAGTCAAATATTCTCGCATGGACATTCTTGTCTCTTAACTGTCGAGAAACTCGCCTAGTATAAACTCTGTATTCCAATTCGAAACGAATTTTAAGTTCAGTAACTGTCTAAGGTGTAATTATGGAGTTAACAGTGCGCCTTTGAAGAAACCAGGAAGTTTTGCAACTTCATCCGCCGTATAATTTAGATGTTCAGTATGTTCGCTCTTGTTTCTCGTACTGTGGTATGAGGTACGAACTACTTCGGTAGTTAATTTCACAAATAATATGGAAGTTATATGTAAGTCCCGTTCCAAAAGAGCAGTGGTGGCCCAGTGGTTTCGGTTGTGGGTTAGAATTAGAACCCAGGCAGGCGTTTCATTTTGGTGACGGAAGACCAAGTGAGGAAAGCGGCAATGGCATGTCCTGGAGCAAAAAAAATCGTAGACATGTGACATCTACCAATCCGCATTCAGCCTGCGTGGTAGACAGCCCACTTCCCTCTAAAAAAAAGGAGTCATGTGTTTCAGCAATGGGAATATATACTTAATGATTATGATAAAGCGCCTTTCCAATAACAACAATACAACTCAACTCAAAGCAATTATGTGTCTTGTTGCGTAGCAATAAGTGGTAGTGTTGGTTCAAGTTTGATAACAGATAACCAGAATTACATGAGTCCAAGAACATAATAATATCACCCAATCATACAATTAACTTCCCATAAAGAGTTCTTTAAGATTTGAAAAGCAGGAGAACGATATTTTAATTATAAATATAATTTCTATCCGTCCAGCACCACAATGTAGGCTTAATAATGCATCTATATCCTAGATCACAACAACATCAAACAGTTAATGACGTAAATACCATAGACACACACATAGAACGTTCGAATTACAAAATTCCATCATGGAACCACGCGGGAGTTGCGGTTCGAGTACGATAAGCTTCAAAATCAATTTCGGCGTGTTTACAGAGGAGGCGGCCGTCAAATAGACCGGTTAGGTATTTGTGGAGCACACCAGATACGCTCCGAGCCCGAATATTTAGTGCGAGGCTTTGATTGGTGGACTGATCACTTGGAAATTGTACATGACCCAGTATGTGGTGATTAAAACTCACTGAGTCGTTGATTTAGCTCGAGGATACATTTTCGCTGTAGTATATTCCGGATAACTACCTAAAATTGCTTTAGCTATTAACTGTTCATAAAACGAAACATTAATTTATGTAGATATGCTGTGAATTTCCGGCTTTTCCGGAGGATGTTACTATAAAAATATTTCGTAAAAGCTTTGCACTGACAAATACGAACACAACAAAAAAAAAACAGCTAAGTCAGTCGCGTCGTTCCGAAGTGATGAGAACAAGTCGACTGATTCTCACCTCTCTCTTTCATACATGCGGCAAATGATTTTTATTAATATACATAGATAAGGTCATCATCATCATTTCAGCCGAAAGATGTCCACTGCTGGACATAGGCCTCCCCTAATTAGGGGTTTTGCTACAATCACCACGCTTGGCAGGCGGGCCGGCGATCGCAATATTGTGGTAAAATGCATAGAGAACGCTGCAACCCATTCTCTAGTAAGTCCCTTAGTCACCTTTTACGACACTCATGGGAAGAAATGGTAAAAGTGTCTTTAATTGCACGGCACTAAGTAAAAAACTAGTACTTGTTTCCTAGCAGAGCCAATATTATACGTCAGACATTTCACATCCTATTTTTCTCCCCAAGAAAGTAGGCCAAGTACATTTTCCATTAAAAAAAAAAAAACTAAAGCAAAACACTTAACACATATGCACAAATGTTTTCCCGGAAGTGAGAGTCGCTGAGGGAAGTATATAAAGAGATGTAATAGCGGGCCGCCACCACTAAAGGCATACATGCAATAAACTGGAGCCTCTCCTGGCATCAAGTACTTGAGTCTCTTGGGACGCTCTCATTCTAGGAGAAATACGTTCCTATAAGCTAGTACGACACTTTAAGCCTCTTATTAGATATTTATTCTAGTTCAGAGACGTATCTATAGCTGCACTAAATACTTACTTACTGTTTTTTATTCATAAATAATAATAAAATTAATGTAGGGTTATTTTGAACTCGCCCGACGCGATTGGTATCGTTATTTAAACATGATAAAACCAAAATAATTTGATGTTTTTCTTTTTTGAGGGGCCCTGACAAGACATTGTCTCCAAAAAAAACATCAAATTACCTGAACCGAATCACCGACCTTAAATTAATTATTGCAGTCACTTGAAACATCAGTTTATAAACTTCAGTGAAGTTTAACCAAAAAAAAAAACACGATAAAACATAGGAAACAGTTTTTCTCAATTCATACTTCAAGTAACAACAGTAAACAACGGTCGGTGACTTCTTTAAAATAAACATCAATGTTTATATTTTATCGTGTTTAGATATCCAAACCCAACGTGTCTGCGGAGTTTAGCTACTCAATTTAAAATAAACCTGTATAACTTAACTAGAGCAATACTATTTTCAAAGGTATTAGCGGTCTGTGAGTATGAATGACGCCATGCTTTAGCCCTCCAGGGCCATAACGGGCTTCATTGCAGAATATTGCAAGATTAGCGTCATTATTACTTGTAATCATGGTGCGTAATTTTTTACACAAGGCTGATCCTCTTCTTTACTTTGGCTTCAAAAACAAACTCAACGAAAGATGGTAAATGAAAATCACGCAAACTGCATTACGAGTACATTTCTTGTTTAAAGCGGTCTGTAATGCTATTGAGGCGTAAAAGCCAGTAAATATTTTTTTTTTTTTAAATAATGTTACCCGCAAGGTAAACACGCTCACACGGCAGTTAAATGAATCAGCCGCCTGTTTATTTATTTCAATATCCGGAACTCCAGCCAACCGGAGCGGATTGCAGACTCTCCGGATTCCGGCCGACTGCCCACCTCCACTGTCTCTGTGAAAATTCTCTCGACCACGGTACGTCTCGAACAATAGTCAAGTCAATAGCAAAAATTCTATACCTTCCCTCAATCTTCAGCTGAACTTTCTTCCATTCGGAAGCCAAAACTTATTTATTGAACGTGGTAAAAGTTTAGTCATTATTATAGTCTATGTCTGAGGTAATCGTTTACACAGATCCCTTGATCTAAGTTCAGCAAAGGATGAGTAGGGACGACGTGGTTCTCACTCAGACTATACAGTTCCAAGAATCTATTTGTGAACGTCATAATTTTAGATTAATTACGTCATAAGATGGAATCTGTAATTACAGCTCCGAGCAACAGAACTCGAGTTCCTAACTCGTACAAAGTTTCAAATTAGCTTCCTATTACTAGCACTACATCGTTAAATATTCATAAGCTCTAACAGCTATGATAGGAAAAGTTGTGGAGTGTTATAAACATTGATTAAGTGTGAACAGGGGCCAACGTGCGGTGTGGCTACAGACGTGCTGTATCGTCAGATCTTGGACTTCATGTAACTACAGCAAGAGTTAAGTGAAGGAATAGTTCGGTACTATATTGTTTACAAGAATTTCAGTTAGTAGTTTTGGGCGAACATAGACGCCCGACATTTTGGTGGGTAGATTTTGCGAGTATAAAAAAATGACAACCAAGAGAGACTTCAATAAAAAAAAGTTCACTTTTCAACCGTTTGAAATTGGAAACTTTTCGGTGACCAAAAAACAAATCAAGCATACATTTCCAGTATCTGCTGACGTCTCATTTTACGAAAAGCCTTTAAAAGAATAGGTCAGCTAAAACTGGAAATGTATAGTTAGGTAAGCCCTGTTTACAAATGGATCTCTAAAATGTCGGTCGTCTGCGTTGTCCCTAAACGTCAAATTGTTAAAGATTCATGAAATGCGTTCGCGGAAAGTTGTTATTCTGTAAACGTGCCAACGTAAGTACCTATATGCTTTCATTTTAGTAACGGCAAGGGAACTACCGCGAACTGTGTTATGACATTTATGGCAGGGGGACCATTTAAAGAGACAGTAAGTGTAGCATCATACGTTTGATACATCACTTACTTATTCTAAATAGAAAATAAATATGAAACGTGATAACTAGAGTTCTTACAGGTATTAAGAAAAATAATGATAATATTAAATACTTAGCTTAAAATACTCTTCAAGTTATCAGTAACTTGAAAACCTTCCATCTTCCACTCAAAAACGAATTCGAGTCTTAATCCGCCGTGGTTCAGAGCCTCAATCAAAGTATTGATGAGATGATCCGCCCTGAAGCTCTCCAATAAGATTCCAATCATACTTAAGTGCTCAAGGCTTTGCAGAATCATTTGAGAAATTACTAAATAACTTTGACGAAATTTTCTTGATATCTACTAACTTGAAATCTGAAGCATTTCAAAACACTTTTATTTTATACTGTTTGCTTGTCGAAAGAGTATATTTAATGTCGTAAACTTACATAAGGATTATAAAGAAAGAAAGAAGGAAAACTAAGTGCTAACAAAATAAAGTTCTACCCTAATTTCGTAAGCAAAACTTTAAGACTAAACAAAAAGAAGCCGCAACTTTAGCGAAAAGAAAAGCTAATTAAATAACAAGCATAATACACGAACTAAATATGATCAACAAGTTCTTTTTTTAAATAAAATACTGGCCGTTGTCGTCGCCTTTGATTGGATCTGTGGTGATTTGTTTGTGGAAATGGAATTCATTTTGGCGCGGAAAAAAATCTCAGACGTGACTGACATGAAAATCCGATGGTGGAAATTTTGTTTTCTTTGTGTAGCCGCATTTGAAAGGGCGCCTCTCACTTTGACGGTCCCTTTTCAATGCTGAATGCTGTGAATGTGATGTCTTTGTTCGATCTTGCTTAATAATTAGGTATCTTTTAATTCAGTTGAATATTTTTGTTTGTATGTGATACATAGATAGAAATTTAAGATATAATAATATAAGTAGACAGTGATTTTGTATATGAATTATCGTCTTTTGTGACAAGAAAAGTAGCTTAAGCGGGACATGCCAGGGTATCCCGCAAAATTCCTTTTTTCATACGTTTTTTGCTGGTCAATGTCAGGCTGTATGTTGCACAAAATATGACTCCCGACCGTAACGTACTTATGTATTTACAGAATTATGATCATTAAAACAGTCCATACAACCCTCTAAGTTCATTTAATCCTATTGAATGTTTTTTCATGAAATAGTCCACCTAGATTTTGCGCTTTTTTAGTCTATAAATGCTGCATCTTCGGCAACAATTATAGACTAAAAGAAGGAAACTTGAAACTACGTCTATGACAGCATCTACAATGTCATAGCTGCACGCTAGAGATGCAAACCTCAACAAAATGTGTCAAAAAACTGTTACCACTATTTAAACGCGACGACGTAGCTTTGACACTACTAAACATTTAAAAGTAAACATATATCTGTCTCACTCACACAAGTCGCAACAATAATACTGGCGCTTAGATAAGAAAAAGATCGCAATATGACATGCAATGGCGGGATGGGGTTGCCTACCCATGCGAAATTTTACCCAACTTTTAAGCCAACGTTATTCGTTAAATTATTTTTAAAATATTTGAATTATGTATTTCTTATTGAATGTGCGTCAGAAGTTTATCTCTAATGAAAATAATTAAGCCTTTTTTTTGTGAATATGTTTTATTTATTAAATAATAGTGAAATCATACTCCGTTATGTATCATTAGTTTTGTATATTATTGCCTTTTAGACTCTTTTTTTGTTAGTGAATAATTTGCTTTATTAGACGCTTGTCACATGCTCAAATTAGTGGGAAACAGAGGGTTAATTGCGGAACTTTTTATCCGTAGGAATTGGTTTAAAATTCATAGTTAAACAACATTCATTGCGTTATTCACGTTGCTGAGCCGACCATTTATTCGAACAAATGACGCAATGGTTTAGAAATAATCTTCAATCCCATTCAGATTCTGATAAATTGTGCGTTTTGCAATTAGGGTGCTGGTTTGCATCAAAGAAAACGTTTTATAACAAAAATAACGATAAAATAGAATGGAAGTATGTAAACTGTTTACAAGAAATTCAGGAAATTGAAGGGCTTAAAACAGGAACTAACCGTAACATATTTATTTCCGTACTGCATCTTTAGGCACCCTGTAAAGATTTTATTATTTAAAAATATATTTAAAATCCTTTATTCCATAAACTAAAAACTCCCACAAATGTGGGAAACTAAAGCTAAGTTTTTAGTGGTAACACTGAACCTAATTTACAAAATTTTACATTTTATTGCGTTTTTACTTTGATATAAACACTGAAACAATAAACTTACGTGAGAAAAGTAATTCCTGTTAATTTATTATGTTTTTGAGATCTTGAATCACACTCTTTCACAACGCATTTACCCATTTCGGGGATATTTTCTGTCACGTGTCACTCGGTTGGCGTCACATAGAGCACTGAACTGACGTCAGCTACGCATAAGGCTGTGGCCTTATGTCCAGTGGCAACGCTTTGACGCGGTAATTGCTAATCTACATACTTCAATACCTTGCTACAGCAACTTGTTGGTACATGCAACATTCGCGGAACACGTTACGCAGCGCAGTAAAGACGTCGTCTGACGATATCAAACGTAATAAATGTCGCAGTTTACGACTAGCTACCGAGGGAGCGCGTCATTCCGAGGGAAAAATATTTTACGCGCCGTCCGCGTTACGTTCCCAGACGTTAACGTAATAAAGTTAGCTCAAAACCAGGTGTTAGACGTTTCATTTCGTCCTGCCAGTGTATCTGTTTACTTTATAATTCTATTTCCCTTGAGCTAGTAGACGGTTGTATTTATTATTTTACTCCCATAGGAATCATTGTGATTAGGTTTCATAAATCAATTAACTGGCGGTCCCAGTTGTATTTGTTAACTAGCTTCTGCCCGCGACTTCGCCCGCGTAAAATTTCTTGCTCTCCCGACCCTTCCCGTCTCATCGAATCACCTACCCGTGCGATTTTCCCCGTTTTTGCAACATTTTTCATTACTGCTCCACTCCTCTTAGTTGTAGCGTGATGTTATATAGCCTATAGCCTTTCTCGATAAATAGGCTACCCAACACAAAAAGATTTTTCAATTCGGACTAGTAGTTCCTGAGATTAGCGCGTTCAATCAAACAAACTCTTCAGCTTTATAATATTAGTATAGATGAATCAGCTGGATTTGTTTATCACAAATATGAATCTTTTATTTTTATTAATGCCTATTTTGTTTTATGTTCCATAAATATGTTTCTTTTAGGAACGCACTAGGGATGACCGTTGATCCACCTGCTTGATTATCGGCGGTTATAAATTTACCACTACATATTTTTTATAGGGCGAGAGCTTTACCAGTGTTATTTTTTATCAAAATAACTAAGGTTTAAAACTCGATTTTAGTAAGTACTTACTTCTACATTCTACTATGATAATATTATAAATGTGGTATGGTATAATGTGTATGGATGTTTGTTACTCTATCATGCAAAAACTTCTGAAAGTATTTGGTTTAAATTTGGCACAAAGATAATTTATAACCTGGATTAACACGTAGGGTACTTTTATCCAGGTAGTACGTTCTCGCGGTATAATTTCCAAACTCCACGCGGGCGAAGTCGCTGGCAAAAGCTAGTCCCATTATAAAACAAAAATTGCTCTCTTTTAAACAGAATCACGCCTTACTACTCTTGATAACTACTAAAGTTAAATCCAACGGACTTCATAAAAATAAAACACAAGCGGTATACACGTTAAGCACCTACCTTTGTAAGATGTGTACATGTACATAGCCATTACAATTTGTACTCAAAAGCTAGCTGCCGTAATGTAGAGGTGTTTCATACTATGTTATAGCATAGAAGTGTACTTTTATTGGTTAATTCTGCTTAAAATAGAAATAAAATAAACACCTAAATAAGTAATGTTGATATTATTTCTCTTTTCATCCGACTCCAAAAAGGAGGAGGTCCTCAATTTTTAAGTTTTTTTTTTAATAATCTGCTAGTTTTTACAAAAACCTTGGAACCCACACCAGGATTCCCTGTGTCGTGAGGTCCAGTTTTGTATGTATGTTCCGCGATATCTCCAGCATTTGAGAGTTGATTCCAATATTCTTTTTTTTATGGATAGGGTATGCTTCAGGAGTGGTCCTATATAAATTTTATTAACTTAACTTGAGCAGTTTTTACGTTAACTACGATAATACGTATTTAATCCACTTTATGTATCGCGATAATGTTCTAATACTTCCTGTAACTGTTGTTTACCTGGTCAGTAGTGGTACCTATATAAATTAGGGTGGGATAGGTACCTTACTAAAAAGTAACAAATAAAAAACGTTTTTGCCATAAAATAACCGACTTCCAAAAAAAGAAACACTCAAATCGGTGTCTTTGGATCTATATTATGGTTACCGATTGTTTTTTTTGTTTTTTTTTTTTGTTAAAATTTATTTTCATGTGTGTGACAAGCCAAACAAATTATATTCATAGGCTAAATCACAATGCATGAGCCACGTAATAGATCTGGTTTCTCGGCTCAGGAATTTAATGTAAGAAAGAAAGAAAATAAGTTTATTTGCGGCAAACATGACGCACAGAAAGACCAGAGGTATACAAACATAAAAAATAAGGTGTGGGAAAACATGCGTCACATCCACGCAAAACGGCCATCACTCAGCATAATGCTGTGATCCTATACGAGACAGAGTCTCAGCGCTAGTTTTCAGTATAGACATTAATGCCCGTTTTCACTAACAATAGGTGACAGTTAAATAAATGCCTTAATAAAAGCGTGCTGTTGGAATTTCAACACCTGGCTTACTAACGAAAGATGAAATTCCAACAGCGCGTTTTCATTTAGGCATTCGTTTAGGTGTCGTATAATGTCAGTGAAAACGGGCACGAGTCTTTAAACTAACATACTGTTAAAATTAAAAATATTAATTGTAATTTAAGCGATTCAATTAATATTTGGGTGAGCAGTGGTGGCCCAGTGGTAACTGTCGCGACGAGTTGTAGGTCGTAGGTTTGAACCCAAGCAGGCGCTTTACTTTGTGTAATTATTTCATCACCATTGCTCTCAAAACGGTGAAGGAAAACATCGTGAGGAAACCGGCATATCTTAGAACCACAAATTCGAAGACGTGTGACATCCACCAACCCGCACATGATTATGGCCCACTCCCGCTCACCGAGAGGAGGCTTGTTACCAGCAGTGGGAACATTATAGACTGATGATAAAGAATTAATATTTGGCCAAATCTAGCATGAATATGACGCTCTAATTTAGCACACAATTTTCAGTCTTTCTAACATCAAAATCTTCACAAAATCAGTACCACTCATAGTAATTTATCCGACAATATTTTTTCTCTTGCGCGGGAAACAATCTGAGTGAAGGAGTAGGCAACATTCGGTCGGCCTCATTAAGTTTAACTATTCGTTAAGGGTTCACCAGGTTCCAAGGAACAATTCCGCTGATGCCGACGAAGATGGCGGGAAACTGAACGAAAACTATGACGTTCTTGCTAGATGAAATACCGAGAAAGTTTTATTTCAAAAAAGTTTTCCATAAAAAAAAGGTCTGGCTGCCTCGTTGGTCGAGTGGTCTGAGTATAAAATCCTAGGGTAGGTCGAGTAGTATTATTGAGTTTTTGCATCTAAAATTTCTCAATAGAAGTCTGGATAGCAATAGGGTGGCTCCAGAAAGTCTTCCGCAGAGATCTAATTATAAAACCATTGGTCGTAATAACTATATGCACGATGTTTACTATAGTCAGCTCTTGAACAGCTAAAAACATTGGCAATTATAACTGAAGGCACGATCCATAATCCAATAAAAAAACAATAAGTTCTAACCAACTTTATTCCAACGTCGATGGCGTTTAACTGAACATGACAAGTTAATAATTGCAGCCCTCGGCTTTGTCTTGCTATTATCTGCATGTTATTTGCACTTCAGAGCACATTTCACGTAATATTATGCAGATGCTGGAACTTCAGTATTATATGCATTTTTAAATTGGTTTGGTAAATAACTTGTCCTCAGAACAATCAATCAATTTTAATAAACCTTATCGGATTTTCCATTAAGCTTTTTTAGTCTCCTTGTCTATTAAATTAAAATGAAACAGGAAGGAAAAATAAGACAAAATTGAAACAAGAAGCACATTAATCACTCCAGGACAAGCACAGAACCCTTCCAGGTGAACGTATCCGCGTCGCCTCAAGTTTACGGTCAATTAAACGAAAGAACTTATCCCAATTTTGATGTACCGCCGACCTGAAAATAATTAGAATTAGGCGAGAACGGCCCTACCACCGCAACCCAGTCCGGGTCACCACTTATTGAGAAACTTATGCCCGAACAGGCTGAGAAAATTTAAAGGAAATCGGGACCAAAGAGGATTATACAAAAAAAGTTTAATTAATCATTGGCCAAAGTTTTTGAGCTTCGTTTATACATTACTGGCGGGTACAATGACTTTGATATATGGACGCTTTTACAGCGCTTGATTAAAAGTCTGTAGAGGAGAATAATACACTTTATATTCATTAAAAAACTTGGAAAAATATACACAAAGAAGATGCTGTAATTAATGTCGTAAAGCCTTAACAATAAGCCAGAAAATGTTTTACAAATTTCAAAGTCACCCCCATTGTATTTTCATCTAAGTACACGTTGAAAATTAAGCACCGTTCACCCCTATTTTTTTATGAAATCCAGCCATTTTTCCTTGTTATATCGCCAATGTAAAAGGGGAAGAAATCTAGAAACAAAACAGGAAGGAAAGTATCAAAATGTTTATAGTCCAGGATCGTAGACAATGACGACGAATGCTTTGCAATCTGGAGCATCGAACGTGCCCGAGAAACGACCCGATTCACCCGCAAGTTGCAACATGCTTGTCATCCCTGACATTGTGTTCCACTGTGCCCTCATGTACTCTGGCTGAGTAACATTCCAGGAAGTGTTGGGCTTAATCACTCGGCGATACAATATGCAAGTAACAAGAGTTGTATATAATCGGTGTACATAAAGCTAGCAGGTGACATAAGCCTCTATGTGCTTTCATGAAATCCTAATGAGAAAATGGTAATACATAATAAAGGTCGTTTTCCATGAACTGGTAAAAATTTGATCACAGTTTTAATGAGAATACACCAAAAAGAATAACTACGTATTTGTATAAGCCAACGAATTACATAATGTACGAACTTAGCATATTCCTATGTGATTTTTCTTAGCATTACATTAATTTCAACTCACAAAGCTTGCCTCTACAAAGTAATTTATCAAAATTTTGAAATAATATAAAACAAATACAATGTAATATCCTTAAACTAACAAATCTTGGAATGAAGGCTACTTTTCATTACTTTCTCTGAAATATTATTCTAGACAAAAATATTAATAAGAACAATCCAAAGATATTCCATTATACAAATAAAGCAAAGAGCATGGCGGGATAAGCATGGGGTAGCGGCCCCAGCGGTAATTTAACTGCCAATTTTTGTGGATGATGGTCTTATGGAGCACAACTTACCTGTAAAATATTACTTAAAAATATGCAATAGTTTTCGAGAAAAAAAAAATTACAAGAATTTTTTTTTTCTTTCTTAGTTACAAATATATCAATGTCTTTAATATAAATGTTGTTCACTTAGTGAGACAACGCATGTATTGATATTTTTTAGTGATATTTTTGTCAAAAGATCTAGAGACAATTATCAAAAAAAAAAAAAACTGAAAGTTTTGAAAAAATAATTTCATGGTTTCTACCTATGCTTTTTTCTTTTCTGCTTTTTATGCTTTCTAACTACGAAATTTACACTAAAAACACCTTCATCATAATCTACAACTTATATTATTATATATTTTTTTATTTTTTATATTTGGATCCAAATTTTTACGTTCGTAAAAAAAATTCATTCATATATATCATTTATTTCATTCAATAACATTCATAAAAAAGTGATTTTTGTTACTTAATCATTATCTAAATGAGGAGAATTTTCTAAAGTCATTGAAAAAAAAATAGTTGACCCACATGCATTGATATAGATTCTTTTTTAATTTTTATAATTTTTTTTCTAACTTTCTTCTTTGTTTTCCAATTAAAAAAAAAAAACACCCTTGTACCCACGTAAAAATTTGGATCCAAATATATGTTGTAGATTATGATGAAGGTGTTTTTTAGTGAACATTTCGTAGGTGTATCATGCTTAGAAAGCGAAAAATATTTTTTCAAAAATTTCAGAATATTTTTTTTATAATTATCTCGAGATAAAATATCATGATACGTTGTCTCACTAAGTGATGTACAACACATATTATAGACAATGATATATTTGTAACTAAGAATGAAAAAACATTTTTGTTTTGTAATTTTTATTTTTTTAATTTTCTCAAAAACTATTGCATATTTTTAAGTAATATTTTACAGGTAAGTTGTACTCCATAAGACCATCATCCACAAAAATTGGCAGTTAAATTACCGCTGGGGCCGCTACCCCATGCTAATCCCGCCATACTCTTTAAGTGTCCGTTTGTAATGTTAAAATAACAGCTTGTTACTAGATATATCTTCTTCATCAGCCTATATTGTTCCCACTGCTGGGACACAGGCCTCCTCTCGGTGAGAGGTAGTGGGCCATAATCCACCACGCGGGCCCAGTGCGGGTTGGTAGATGTCACATGTCTTCGAATTTTTGGTTCTAGGACATGCCGGTTTCCTCACGATGTTTTCCTTCACCGTTTTGAGAGCAGTGGTGATGAAATTATTTACACAAAGTAAAGCGCCTGCCTTGGTTCGAACCCACGACCTACAACTCGTAAGTCGAGGCCTAAACCACTGGGCCACCACTGCTTAGATGGACATTTTATTATATGCTACTGCTAGATATATATGAAAGAAGGTAAATGCTGCGTTAATAATAGCACTGTACTTGTCTGTTTCTACCGGCTTATCTCAGAAACGGCTGGACTGATTTCGACGGGACTTGCACGGACAGATAACTAAGGAGTAATTTAGGCTACTTTATTTTAGCAAAGAGACATTTTTGTCTTCCATTCTTGAGATCCACGTGAATGAAGTCGCCGGCACAGCTAGTATTTTATATTTTAGTAAGTAAACGTATAACTTCATCAGCCTTCCAAGATCCTTTGAACATCAGTCTCAATAAGAATTTCACATAGGCTTTTATTATGGTCCGATTACCCAGATAAGTAAAAAAACCGGCCAAGTGCGAGTCGGACTTGCGCACCGAGGGTTCCGTACAAACCTGTAGGTAATCACGGTTTATGCATAAGGTAATAATATAGCGGCCTGACGGACCTGCAGTAGCAACCCCACGGACCCTATCTCCCGGGAGAATTCTTGTTCCTCATCTCTGGCTTTCTTTTATTGGCCGGCTGGAGTGAACAATGAAGAGGTTCAGAACTCCCACCTCATTCTTGCCTTTAATGGCCGGCTTGAGTGGAGATTCGCAAGAGCAAACGTGCTCGGGAAAAGGAAGTATTCCAGTAAATGCTCGTAGGGATCTTGACCATCTTCCGGGCTCTGGGATTGTTCTGAAAGCCGTGGAATACCTCTCCACTTCTCAAGCACCTCAGGAAATGTTGCCCCCTTGTCGCTGCGTCACTATGTGCCAGCGACGGTTTCCGGGGGCCCATTATTGAGTGTGCAAGTCATCCCCTGCCATTTAATCCGTGTAAATACAAACATTGATGTGGCAGGGGCCATAGACCTTCCATAGTTCTTGGTAACCAGTCCATTTTAGCCAGTCAAATACATAGTCCAACATCTTGGTTTCCATATCCTGCAATAGTCCAACACGAACCGGAGGTTTTCCTTGGGTGCACTTGCACAGTGCATACGGGGATAACCGTCGGTTAGTGCCTCACTTCATTTAAATTTTCTAAGGGGCCTCTGCGATTTGGCTTCGGCCCTCGTACGCCTTCTAAAAGAAAGAAAGAATACCATTTATTTGCTACAGTTCGTAAAACACAAAATAACGTAACATGAAAAAAATAAGTTTAAAAAACACCACAAGTGTGTGCCTCACGGCTGCGCCAAAAAGGTTCATTTCAGCATTAATGCCAGACAGATGCTGTCTGACGCTGGTTTTCTAATGAACCTATAGGGACAAGTGACGAAGAGTACAAAACAGTATCAACATACATTATTTAATAATTATAAATAAATAAACTAACCATTAAACATACTTACTAACAAACACAAAACAAAAACGAAACGAAAAATACAGAAACCGCAGAAACCAAAGCAAAAAAACCTATTACCGTGCGCGATGCACTCACACACACAGCTCCTTAGCACCGCAAATGACACAGCAGCGTCATCCAGTCGAGGACATTTGAGGCAGCAAAGAATGGAAACCGGGTGGCACAACAGGAATTATGCTTAGAGTAAACATTTAAAGTAAACATTTCATATAAGTGAAACATTTAATTTTCCGTTGCGAATCCATCAGATACGATAAAAGACCGGGATCCTAGGATCCCGAGATATATATATATGAAAATAATAATAATAATAACTTCATTCACAAAAAAATACAGAAACACATAATGGAAAATACAATTCATTGCAAGTTGCAAAATCTGTACAAAATATATATAACCCTGTCACCTAAACTAGGATAGCCTGTATTTTAGGAGACAGTGTTAGGCCAATTGATTGTTTAAAAATGATTTATTACAACAAATGAACGGTGTTGATGTTATTAAGTGTCTGTAATTTTGTTATGTGTAGTGAAGTGCAAATTAAATGAGATTAAATGTAATGTCGTGTTACATACACGTTTGTGTTTATGATTGGAGAGTGTAAGTGCCTAACTGTGTGCGTTTTTTATGTAAAAGCTGTAAGACTACTACTATCATCTGTGCTGGATTACTAGGTGATATATGTGAGCAAAGACTCCGTGTAATCGTAGTCCTTTTGTAATAGCCACTCAGTTACTCAGTTACTTACGAAATTTTATGGTTTATGTTTATGAAATTAAATTTTATGACGTGACAACGTCTTATAATTCGATGGAGCCGGCTGCACGCACGAAAAAACGACTCATGCGGCGTTACCTCGCTGTGAGGCGTTCCATTTAAGGCTTGAAGTGAAAGCGAGAGCGCGCATCGGTATTTTTAACCGACTTCAAAAAGGAGGAGGTTATCAATTCGGATGTTTATATGTTTTTTTTTTTTTTTTTTTTTATGTATGTTCGGCCATAACTCCGTCATATATAGACGGATTTGCAAAATTCTTTTTTTGTTCGAAAGGGGTTTATTCCGAAATGGTCCCATATAATTTTCATATAGATCTGATGATGAGTTCGGGAGACAGACACCGGAACTCTTTAAAAAATGACAGGAAATCAACCGCGATTTCTGCTATCGCATAAATATGCATTGTTTGTTTGGAATTAGTGCAGGGTGAATACCACAACTAAAAATTTAAAAATAAAAACTTTTTTGCAAAAAAAAACAACCGACTTCCTTAAAAACACTACAAAGTGAAAAATAACTTTAATTTCGGAAGTCGGTGGCAAAAAAACCATAAATACAGATCCTAAGACACCGACTACCGAAATTAAAGTTATTTTTCACTTTGTAGTGTTTTTAAGGAAGTCGGTTGTTTTTTTTTGCAAAAAAGTTTTTTCTTATGACGTTGTCACGTTCAACTATCGTCAGTAAACCGACTTTACGGACAACTGATTTTTTTAAATATATTTTATAGGTAAATTGCGGTTTACGATTTATGACGTATTAAAAAAATACTATTTACTAGATCTCGTTCAAACCAATTTTCGGTGGAAGTTTTCATGGTAATGTACATCATATATTTTTTTTAGTTTTATCATTCTCTTATTTTAGAAGTTACAGGGGGGACACACATTTAACTATTTTGGAAGTGTCTCTCGCGCAAACCATTCAGTTTAGAAAAAAATGACATTAGAAACCTCAATATCATTTTTAAAGACCTATCCATAGATACCCCAAACGTATAGGTTCGATGAAAAAAAAATTTTTGAGTTTCATTTCTAAGGATGGGGAACCCCAAAATTGATTGTTATTTTTCTATTTTTGTGTGAAAATCTTAATGCGGTTTACAGAATACATCTACTTACCAAGTTTCAACAGCATAGTTCTTATAGTTTCGGAAAAAAGTGGCAGTGACATACGGACGGACAGACAGACAGACAGGACGAATCTATAAGGGTTCCGTTTTTTGCCATTTGGCAACGGAACCCTAAAAATGCAACAGGATTTGACTTCATTTCTTAGAGAACCAATTTCGATTAGTGCACCACTAAAGAACTGCTAGTAATTATACTTGGAATTCACCTATGGTTATGGCTAAAGCTACCTTACTGTCTGGTGTACCTACTTGTACACCTGCTTAAAGAAATGCAATTTCAGGGCCGTTTCGAAGCGAGATTCGTCTTTTTTGCATCGTTTGATTTAATGGTCGTTTGTCTGGGGTAATTTTTATGGTAGTACGAAATAAAATCGTAAAAACTAGAAGACTTATGGTAGCGAACCAACCAGCAAGCATTGTGATTAATATTTTATTTAGACACTTTTTAAAGATAAAAGTCAAAATACTTTATTGATAATTCAAATGTATCTCAAAATTACAGCCAGCAACAACAGAACTACTACAATTTTTTTTACAAACTATAAAATATTCTTCCTAAGTTTTAACAGAAAAACAACACGCCGAAATAAATAAAACTTTCTTAAATCAAAGTATTGTAGACATTATAGTGTTCTCTTTACTTTCCATTTTAATTTCAGCTCAGCTTTTATATCCTTTGTGCTCGAACTTATAGATAACTTCGACTGGATCCGATTGGCAGTTCAAAGAGAAAGTAAAAGTAATCTATGACTCCACTATACCGGAGACAAAACAAAATGTTCTTTGTAACTTTTGAACAAGTTTTCTTATCTCAGTTCGATACAAAGCGATACAAATACACAACTAAAACATTAGTTGCTTATAAAAGTTTCTCAATTTAATGAAACGTTCAACGTGGCATTGAACTTTATGTTCGATTTGTGCTTAACACTATCCATTTCAATTTACAGTGTAAACCAATTAATGAAGTAAGTTTGTTATAATTTTATTGATGTCAATTATTGCTTTCATTACCAAAAGAATTGTATCTAGAGGCTGCGGCTGATCAAATTGGAACCTAACTTTCAATAATATACAAAAAAGACAGCTTTCTTTAGTGATAACTTGATCAGTCCCTTTCTGCATTCGTAGACCAAACAAGTGTGGTGATTGCATTGATTTAGTTTGAAAAATGTATATTATTTTAATACCGAATTTGAATATCCACTGTGGCAGCACTGTTATGGTATTATCATGATTTGTAAAATTATTTTTAGGTATTATCATTGTGAAAACTCAAGCAATTTCATGTAGAATTGTACTTTGGCAACACTTAGAAATATCGTTTAGGATGTCTTTATTTCTAGGTGGGGACAAAAATGACAATTTATATTGTATGGAGTATTATATAGAGTGTGAGGCATTACTTTTTGGACTATGGAAAAGAACTGTTGTGCAATAATAAACATGAAGCAAGTTCTGAATATTTTCTTTGATTATTCATAATTTCAGCCGAAAGACGTCCACTGCTGGACATAGGCCTCCCCCAATGTGGGTGGGTTTGTCATAATCACCACGCTTGGCTGGCGGGTTGACGACAGCAGTATGGTGGTCAAATGCACAGCGAACGCTGCTGCCCATTCTTTAGTAAGTCTCTTAGTCGCCTTTTGTCGTAAAAGGCGAGAAATGGGATGGTGCTTCTTTACACAAAATAGAACAACACACAAAAATACACACATAATTTTAATAAGTGAATGGTATTTGAATTTATGTATTTTATTTTCTCTTTTATTCTTACACGTGCTGTCTACATCTCTTTATCTTGTTTCCTATCGTGGGTATGCTGGAAAAGATTTCTATACAAATAAGCATCACCTCTGTTTCAAATTTTTCTGTTATATTCATCTTTTCTGTTTATAGATGTGTATACATAAATGGTTAAACAAATAAATAAACATACGTATTTATTTTAAACAAGACAAAAACAAGAATTTTCGCTAAAAACCGAACATCCGCTTAGTCATTCACACCGCAATTCCAGAAACAAATAGGCCGAACGCAAATCGCGTTATGGTTGTCCAGCAGTAAATTGCTATGTCGCTGGCCTGCTGGCCCGAACCCCTGACATTCAATGGCCGACAAACGCACAATCAAGCGGTGGACATGGCCCGGATTCGGGATTCCAATCTCGCTGTTGAATAGCATTATAGCCTCGTAACTGGGCGTGTGAGTGAGACGTCATCAGTATTATTTGTTGTATACTGTGTAGGGTTTACCGCAAACCATTCCTATATTTTCCTATAGCGGTTCTTTTTTAATTAAAACCCACTTCATTTCATTTCTAATTGTAGCTTAGTAAGTATGACTCTATGAATAATATTTTCTCTCTTGTCATAAAGCAATTTGAACTATGTCCAAGTTTTCAAAGAATAGACAAAGAGTTTGTAGTGAAACAAATATAATGCCCTGTACAATTTTACAACTATACTCCATTTGTTTAGGTAGTTAACTAAATGTAAACAATCTTAACATGTCTTTTATCTAAAAAACTGTCAAAAAATTGAATCTAAAAATGTTTACAATTAGGTATTTACTTAAACCGATGTTAGGTAAGTAACTTAATTTAAATAATATTTGTTGGTCTTTTATACGATTTATTTTATATAAAAAGACATATCAAGATTGTTTACCTTTAGTTAACTACCTAAACAAATGGAGTATAATTCCTGTTACTCGTTTTCAATGTAGAGAAAATAATTATTTTCTACAAAAAATAACAACTGACTTCCAAAACACTACAAACTGAAAAATTATGTAATAAAAGTATTATTTCATAAGTCGGTGGTTTGGTTTTGTATTTTCGTCATTTTGCTACCAACTGCCGTAGTTAAAGTCGTTATTCAGTCTGTAGTGTTTTTATGCTGGTTGTACTTTTTGAAATAAACTTTATTTTTTACTACATATTTAGTTGTGATAACTCTCCCACACAAATTCGTAATCCTTCACTTGCTAAGTAAATTACAGTGACGGGTAATTATAATAACAACATCAACATACACTAAGTGGAAAAAACTGGCCAAGTGCGAGTCGGACTCGCGCACTGAGGGTTCCGTACAAACCTGTAGGTATTCACGGTTCATGCATAAGGTTTATGTTTATGAAATTAAGTGTTTTTTTTTTTAATTTTTATATTTGAGTTGATTGAATGAAAGGTAAATTGTGGTTTACGATTTATGACGTATTAAAAAAAAACTACTTACTAAATCTCGTTCAAACCAATTTTCGGTGGAAGTTTACATGGTAATGTACATCATATATTTTTTTTAGTTTTATCATTCTCTTATTTTAGAAGTTACGGGGGGGACACACATTTTACCACTTTGGAAGTGTCTCTCGCGCAAACCATTCAGTTTAGAAAAAAATGATAATAGAAACCTCAAAATCATTTTCGAAGACCTATCCATAGATACCCCACACGTATGGGTTTGATGAAAAAAATTTTTTTGAGTTTCAGTTCTATGTATGGGGAACCCCCAAAATTTATTGCTTTTTTCTATTTTTGTGTGAAAATCTTAATACGGTTCACAGAATACATCTACTTACCAAATTTCAACAGCATATCTCTTATAGTTTCGGAAAAAAATGGCTGTAACAAACTCCGACAGACAGACAGACATGACGAATGTATAAGGGTTCCGTTTTTTGCCATTTGGCAACGGAACCCTAAAAATACGTATTATTGAAACTAAATGAAAAACCACAAATCAGAACTTGAAAACGTAGATGAAACCACTCTATACAAAAACAAAACAAACAAAAAGAAAGAGGGAGTTGTGCTCCCTCTTTCAAACAAAAGAAAATAACAAGCAGTCTCCTAAAAGACGGAGTTCTGGGTAACAAACATAAAAAAACGCTTGAAATGTTGAAAGTCGGTTAAAAATTATTAAAATTAAATTATAAAAAATATTTAAAATAAAATTTATAAGTATTTAGTGAAATAAAAGAGATTATAATTTAATACTATCATTCAAACGAAACCCTATAAATCTTATGAACACAATGATGAATAGTCTGGCTGACGTAAATGCGTATTAGCATAACTAGGAGCCATTACTTCCACACGCATTACCTATACGTAAGAGTAGCTCCGTCGCGCGCCGCCGCAGCCGGGAGCGCGACACAATTTATGCTGATTTTATCACCCGCCCATGTGCGAATGTACTCCCAAGGAGGATATATCTACGCACTCGGCGACTCGTAAAACGTCTACCTCACTTTTACCTATCTTAATCTTTGTTACTGCTATTCGATGAACTTCACTTCCTTCGCTACTAAAAACCTCTGCGAAACGCTTCCACTTACAGTTGTATTTTTTTTTTCTACAAAGTGTCTATGAAACCAGACAGATTTAGTTAAAGCTGAGCAGGTGATTCACCACGTTTTATGAGTTTTCTAACATACGCCAGCCGCAACATAGAAGCAAACTACCGACACTACACAGTTTATGTGCGCTGTTATAGCTCTACTACTTAAACTTAATTAAGGTTCGGGCGAACAAACGAAATCTTTCTAGCGTTTAGCACCGCGAAATTGTCACTTTATTTTAAGCTTATGGCGGAAACAAGATATATCTCAACTCTCGAGTGAGCTTTAAAGGAACTCTTTGATGCGACAAATCCTTTGATATAAATTATCAGATGGAGGGTCAAGTCCGGCGAAGCGGACTAAATGAAATCAAAGACTATCTCCGTTTCTTCCACTTAGAGTTTCTATCAGAAGGTTGTAGTGGCAGCTGCGACATAACCCAAAGCCTTATGAATTATTTAGAGGGAATCGTCCTCTGGCAGCCATTTGAATTATTTTGAAGGCCTTGCTTGTGCATAATGAAGTGTCGTTCCTAAAACTCTTTCACACGACGGCCGCTGGAGCAATGGGGTGTTCGCTAATTTATTTGTGAACTTGTTACCGGCCTAGTTCAAACTTGTTTCGTACGAATTTGTACGGAAGCTGACCTACATATGGTAATAAGCGTAATATGAACAACGTTGGGAATTGTTGTAATGAAGTTAATCTTCAAAACGCCGTGTGGTTGATACAGAAAATGATGGAAGTTGGAAAATTTTAAAGTTGTTTCAGAAACTCGGTTCTTTTTCGACTCGTAATATCTGAAGCTGACGTGAAAATACAAACAGTTGAAATTAACTTATGCTTTAGTGAAAAGATGAAAAGTATTTTGGTTTAATTAGATAAAACAGTTTGCAATTTCGTATTCAGTTGAATAGTGTTTATCCGTAGATAGACCGTCGTGTATTCCCTCGTGATCTTGTTATTCAGTTCTTTGAAAAACATACATTGCTTCTGTTCCTTTATCAGCGATTGTATAAGCTCTGTCACACACAGATAAATCTATATTGAGGGGCAGGTGATCTGAGCCGTAATCCATGCACATTTTATCGTCGTTTGCCAAACATATGTATGTATACTTCTCAGTGCTACCGCTGACGTCCTGCACGAACACTTAATGCAAAAGTCCTCTTGATTTCTAATACCATCCATTCTCCATATTCCCATACTAAATCTCAACTGTTCGCTTACATACATAAGGAATTTCTCAAGTTTAAACTTTAAATATACTCATAAATCTCCTTAAGTTTGACCCAAGAGCTTTAAACCGTACTACTTTGACCGAGTTAAGATGAATTGCACGCAATATATTTATTCCACTATTTCCGAGGAGGGAAGGGATCATTTCCTACGATTCCTTTGTCTCAATCAAGTCACCTCGCTAGGGAAATTAACCTCGGCATAATTGTACTGGGTTTTATCATAATTCACCTCGAAGTAGTATGGATGGAGGAATACGATATGAACGTAAGACGATTAGGGGCTATTATCCGGTTCTTGAGTAAGGAAGTCTTGGGTAAGTAAAAGATGTTCAATTTTGGGTAATAAAATACGTTTTATTGCATTTTTTTGGTGTTTTACTAGTCTAAGATCCGAACCTAAATCGACCTTCAGCGAGCTGATAATAGAATAAAACTTATTTTATAATAAATTTAGTATATTAGAAAATATGTCAAAAATGGGTTGTCAAAAAAATTTTTTTAATTATTAAAAAAAAAGATTTTTCATTAAATGTTGCAACATCAAGATGATAAGAAAATTTTATACTGGACTTAAAGTATAAAACATATAGAATGTGCAATGTGTATAGCCCTGGGAGAACATGTAGTGACCTTATTGGTGATGTTCTTCAGAAGGGTCAGGTGCGTAGTACTGGCAACCGGCGTGTGTGTATGACCAGATGTAGGAATTTAAACGAGACAAAACGCTAAATGATACGATCCATACATACTTCATGTATGGATCGTACGGTAGCATTTAGCGTTCTGTAGTTTCTGCCTAACCCCATGGGAAAAATGCGTGAGTTTATGTATGTAATAAAACATGTATAAAATTGTCACTGTGCCACAAAATCGTTTTTTTTTTAAATAATGCCAATAAAAATTGAGATAAGCTCACTCGCGGTTGAAACATATGAAAAAAAAATCCAAATATAACATTTTTGAACGGGTTGACTTTTATTGTAAGCAGTGACACGTGACAGGCTATTGGTAAACCTGATCCAACATGGCCGATAAGCGAAATACGTTCTCATATTTACGGTCGCTGTTAAAAGAGAAACTAACCAGTGAATGCTTGTGGTACGCCATCACGACTCGTCAGTGTAAGTATCTGGGCCTTAAGGTGAATGCTCCAACCAGCCCGCAAAATTCAAAATTTCTTGCGTTTTTTGCAATTTGCAGGCCAGTGCTAGGTTGTATGTTGATTAAAATATTATTCGCGCCTGTAAGAAGTATGTAGTTACAGAATTATAATAGTCAAAATTGCCAATACTACCCTCCAAGTTCATAAAGGCTTAGGAACAAAAAAATAACAGAAAAAGTAATTCCTAAGCTTTTATGAACTTGGAGGGTTGTATTGGCGATTTTGATGATTATAATTCTGTAACTACATACTTCTTACAGGCGCGAATAATATTTTAATCAACATACAACCTAGCACTGGCCTGCAAATTGCAAAAAACGCAAGAAGTTTTGAATTTCGCGGGCTGGTTGGAGCATTCACCTTAAACAAAGAAAACGAAAATCAAAGTAAGCTTTTAACACTAGAACTGATATGCATTATTAATACTTGCCTATTAAAGTCCGTGTTCCGTGTGGTGTCGGACGTAAAGAATAGCATCATCCCATTTATTTCCGTGGGAGTCGTAGAAGGCTACTAAGAGACTTAGTGCGAGTCCACACGGCGCGTTGCGTCAGCGTTGCGTCGACGCAGCGCTGCCGTTGCGTTGTTTTACATACAAATAACCAAGGTGTTCACACGGCGCGCTGCGTCGTCGCAACGCACACATGACGGACGGCAGCCCCCGAGACGAAGCGGGAGGGGGTGTACTCATTGCGGCGACGGAGAGGCAGCGCTCAGTTGCTTGTGCGTTGATAGGGAGGCGATGTTTTTACAAAAAATGCTTGCCGCAACTGTGCGTCACCGCTGCGTCGATCGAACGTTAAGACTGCGTCGTAGTAACGCTGCGACGACGCAGCGCCTGTGTGGCCGGCTATGCGTCAAAATATTTGCGTTGCGACGACGCAACGCGCCGTGTGGACTGGCTCTTACTAGAGAATGGGCAGCAGCGTTCTCTATGCAATTTACCACCATACTGCGATCGCCAACCCGCCTGCCAAGCGTGGGGATTATGGCAAACCCTTACAACTTGGGAGAGGCATATGTCCTGCAGTGGACGTGTTTCGGCTGAAATGATGATGATCGTGATTAAACTCAGTTTGATTTTTTTTAACTGAATAAAGTTAAATTCGCATCCAGTTCCAAATAGCGCCCAATATTCCAATGTTTATAAAAGTTTCCAAACTAAACGATCGTAGATAAGACTGACTGGTAATATCAATGAAAACCAGTGTACATTTGTAAAAAAAAAAATCTAATCTATCGTTTGTAGAGCGCTGCATCGGTCGGTCGGACATGACGAACGACGAAATTAAAAACGAACGCTCGATACGATGCATATCGATTTGTTTCCTCCATTCAGACAGACATAAGCGGTAGCGGAGGCGGGAACGGGAGCGATTATAGACCACGTCTAAACACCGCGCCGACATCACCGCCTCGGGGTATTTTTGTTAGCCAGAAATTTCAGGAACAACTAACATACAACTACCACGCCATTTAATTGAAATGAATTTTACGCCGGAATATTCGTTACGGTTTTTTTTTAAACTTTAGCTTGTTTTTATTTACAGTTGGGAACTTTTAATAACAGTTTTTGTTATTCTTTATAATATTGCCGGATTCCGCTGCTGTGCAGAGTATGTGCTTATAATGTTTATGTTCCGCACATAATGTTTGTTGTACAATTATTTTGTACTAGCTTTTTCCCGTGGCGTCACCCGTGGAAATTAATTATTAAGGCGTTAGTTTCCAACCATTAATAAATATAATAATAAATATCTTAGGACAACCAACACACCGTTATCTGATCCCAAACTAGGCAGAGCCTGTACTATGGCAACCAGACAACTGATAAATATACATAAATATTTCTAAATACATACATATTATAGATAAATTACACCCAGACACAGACCAAATGATTGTGCTCATCACACAAAGATTTGTCCTGGGTGGGAATCGAACCCACGACCTCAGTCTTTGCAGTCAGGGTCACTAACCACTAGACTACCAGGCCAGTCGGTAACCATTAGGTAAGTAAATAATAAATTTAATGCTCTTTACTTTGCTAATGAAAGATTTTTCACACAACTTCATACAATCTTTCAGCTCTTCGGTAGTCGAATTATCGAAAACGCAGAGATACGTATAAATTATTTTTTATCATTAGCCTTACACAAAATTTGAAGAACTGCTTTTCGAAACTGACGGACTTTCATATAAACGTTTCATAGAAAATTTCACCCCTTTTGCAGGGGTAATTTCCTAAAATTCTTTCTTAGCTGACGTCTCCAACTTATAACATACCTCTGTGTCTTTCATCTTCGTAGGTCCAGCAATTTTTGAGATATCGTGATTAATCAGTGAATGGATGTATGAATGAGTGAAGTTTCGCTTTTATATATAAACTAGCTTCCGCCAGCGGCTTCGCCCGCGTGAAAATTCAACCCCCCAATTCACCCTCTTAGGGATGGAATTTCAAAAAACCCTTTCTTAGTGGATACCTACTCTTCACAAAGAATACACTCTCCAAATTTCATGTCTCTAGGACCAGCGGTTTAGGCTGTGCGTTGATATATCAGTCAGTCAGTCAGTCAGTCAGTCAGTCAGTCACTCAGGACTTTGAATTTTATATGTATAGATAGATACAGTTCGCGTTCTGCTGAAGTAAAGTATTTTCATTATTAGACATTTTCGCCTAGGTAATAATTTTGGTATGCCGAAGTCGTTAAAAGTATTCAACAACGTAATAATTACTCAAGCTGTTCTCGGGATACCTACAAACAATTTCTAAATACTTATTGGAGAGAATGTTGAAATAAATTGAGAACGATTCTTCCACGAAAAAGCCAATAAAGTTGGTAGATAGCAGATCCAGTAGGTATATTGCTCAGGGTATTTTTCTTTTGGGAGTAATGGCTCGTTTTAGTAAATACGAAACGCCAGCAGGATGCGTCAGAGTTCTGGGTAGGGGTGCCAAACAGAGCCGTGAGTAAGAAATTACCAGACAATTTTTCTTACGCTTTAAAACGAAGTCTTTACAGACTTTTAAAACTAGAACAAAAACTGCAACCATATTTCAAATTTACCTGTCTCATGTCAGAATCCACCTCGATGCAAAACATTTAGGTACGAAAGCAAATACCTTCAAGTTTAGTCAGCTTAACTAAAACAAAAGCATGCATCGCATATGCAGCATATATGCAAAATAGCTATAATCAAAACAACCCAGTTTCTACGAACGGCTTCCCAGAATGCTGGTCTCAGTATATACGGTGACCCACTTATCGACTTAGCCAAGCAAGCAATGAGTTCTGCAGACGATTCTAATACGTCTTGTGTCAGGAGAACTGCTTCGATTGATTTGCAGTTCCTGCTTCAGGAATATATTGTGCAATCTTAGATTATTCTATTGCTGTTTTGGATAGATGCGATCTCAGATATCTTTGCAGATATTTTCATCACAAACTTAGCTCAATCTTTTTAGTTGCTTTTCTCACTACACTGGGTTGTGTAGCGAGACGGTTGAGAAAAAAAAAAAACACCAATTCACCACTTTAAAAAAATTACTGTATAATTTTGAAAAATAAGAAAAACAATAGTATATAAAAAGGTATTGTTAGACTGCAGGTTAAAAAAACTTTTTTTTTTTAAAGGCGAGTAAAACTTAGTGTTTAAACGGGTATAAGCAAAATTATCTTCGAACAAGACCTTTTCCTAAAACGATTGCAATCGATTCAAAAATATAGGCCTATGCACGTCGATTAATATGATCCTTTTTGTAACGTACACTAAGTTAAACTGTAAAATACACGTTATAATTATTAGGATTCGAAGTTAGGTAACAGAATAGAAAATAATATACTACAGTTAAATAAGAAAATAGGTAATGTAAAAAGGTCCCTTAGCCGGGTGTGACGCTCTGGAAGGGTGCCGTTGGTGCCGATGTCTAGCGCCGCCAGTAAATCGGTGTCAGCGAGGTCTCCAAACTCTGCGACAGGCGTCGAATGTCCGCAACTATGTTACGACGACGTCAACTAGACACGTCGTAGACCTCACAATGAGCCGGTTCCCAGAAACCCGTCGGGGAAAAACCGAAATTCGCCTTGTATGGTCGTCGTCAGCTAAACGGGAGAGTTGCACGCAGAACTTTCACTTTGAGCGGATAGCACTTAATACACACAGGCTTAATAAAACATTTTAGGGCTCAATAATAGAAATTTTGGCGTGGAGGTTCCGAAAATAAAAATTCATCTGATTCGTTCGGATTCAATCTGCAGTCTCTCGTTGACAAGAGAAAATTTTCGCCTTCAATTTTTACAGGTTCGAAATTTGAGGTAGAACAAAAAAATATAAAGGCCAGTGTTTCAAAAAAAGGTTGATTTAGAAACCAAAAAGTTTCGTCCGCAGCGGATTTACGCTGCAGTTGGTAATCTCAAAGTTACAAATGATTAAGAAGGAAGATTTCACCACATCGATATCTTCAACTTTGAATGCTTCATTTTTCTAGCAGTCGCAACGCTACTTCTGAGATGAGGTCTTTTTTTTCTGGATGGGAAATCATCAAATGACTTCTCCCGCTCTGGGCGGAGCGGGAGGGCGTGTCAGACTTTTACTGACTAAAACCCACCCGTGTTCCTTCAGTTGCCCATGTGCCAGGGTCACGATATCTCTTTCGAACAATCTCGCGACCCTGGCAGTGAGATGAGGTCTTGAGTTTGTTTCCTAGGTCGGCTCCATTGTAATTGGGATTTCCCATTAGGAATGTCCAGCAGCAGCCTGGAGTCTACAATTGTGCTAAGTTCAGATAATATAATCGCCTCTATTACAAGGTACAGAAACATAACTAGCGATGTGTGTTGGTGTATTGTGGGTACACCTCTGCCTAACGCTTTGGGAATTACAGAAGTGATGTTATGTTTTCCATACTAATATTTTATATAGCTTCTGCCCGCGACTTCGTCCGCGTTAAATTTCTTGTTCCCCCGACCCTTCCCGCCCGTGCGATTTTACCCGTTTTTGCAACATTTTTCATTACTGCTCCGCTCCTCTTAGTTGTAGCGTGATGTTATATAGCTTATAACTTTTTTCGATAAATAGGCTACCCAACACAAAAAGAGTTTTTCAATTTGGACCAGTAGTTCCTGAGATTAGCGCGTTCAATCAAACAAACAAACAAACTCTTCAGCTTTATAATATTAGTATAGATTCATTATAATTATAATCATTACTTTTATAAAGAGGTGAGTTTATGAGTTTCTTTGTCAGAAGTAAACTTTGGAACTCCCAATCGAAATTGTTTTTTTTTTTTGTATTTAATAGCTCAATTTTTGAGGAAGATTATAGACTACTAGCTTCTGCCCGCGACTTCATCCGTGTCAAATTTTTGCTCCCCTGATCCTTTCCGGTCGCATCGAATTGCCTGACAGTTTTCGTCCATTTTTCGTTACTACTCCGCTCCTTTTAATTGTAGCGTGATGTTATATAGCCTATAGCCTTCCGCAATAAATAGGCTACCCAACACAAAAAGATTTTTTCAATTCGGATCAGTAGTTTCTGAGATTAGCGCGTTCAATCAAACAAACAAACAAACTCTTCAGCTTTATAATATTATAGTAAAGATTCATTATAATTATAATCATCACTTTTATAGAGAGGTGAGTTTGTGAGTTTCTTTGTCAGAAGTAAACTTTGGAACTACCAATCGAAATTGTTTTATTTTTATTTTTATTTAATAGCTCAATGTTTGAGGAAGATTATAGACTATTTAAACATCACGCTAGAAAAGAGCAAAAAGCAAAAAATCGTAAAGAACACTAAGTGAAAATGGGATACCTACGACACGGTGTGTCGGGAGCCCAAATTTCACGCGGACGAGGTCGCGGGCGAAGAGCTAGTACATAATAATAAAAAAAAACATCACTACAACCGTGACCTGGATTAAGACATGGAATACTTTTCATCTCGGTAATCACATAGAGACTTATGCATGTGAAACCGCGGGAAGTAGGTACAGTTATGAAATTTTCAATATACAAACTAACAAAACACACACGTTCTCCTGACAAGACCCCTCAATCTAAGCACCTCACATTAATTCCCCACAATAAAACAATAAGTAAAAGGAGAGTCAACATACATAAATCATAGATACCTCAGATAATGTTTACCAACATTAAACCGTTACTAGAATATTCAAGTAAAAACACGGTATAACCGTACATGTTCCTCATGTTCTTAAGAAAGAGCTTTTTCTACCCGTACTTTACTTACACTGGTTCTTTGTGAGGCTTATGAATAAATAAAGGAAGAAATTTCTTGCGCCAACCGCTGGGGGATGCAAGGGGTAGTTATTTCATTTTAAATAGATCACGGTGGCGCCGCCGCCGGCAGCGGCGGTGTACAAGCCAACACCGCTGTTTTAATTAAGTCGTATTATGAATTGCGCTACGGTATGAGGGAAATGTGCTTGTATCGTTTGTTTTGTTTTGATTTTTTTTAGACGCGTTATGGCGTTTACTTGAATGGAATTCGGCAGTTGTAATAAATATGTCTGTTTGTTCGATTGGAGTATAGTAATCCTACTATATAATATTACTAGCTTCTGGCAACGGCTTCGTCCGCGTATTATATAAAAAACCTTTGTCTTGAATCACTCTGTCTATTGGTGAAAACCACATTACAAATCAGTTGCGTAGTTTAAAAGATCTAAGCGTACAGACAGAAAATGCGCCATTGTTGTATACTATGTAAAGATAAAGAAGATGTAAAGGTAAATGTGAAAGATTGTATTTGGATGGTTAGAGATGTTTGTTACTCAGTCACTCAAAAACGGCTTAACAGATTTGAATGAAATTTGGCACGCAGACAGTTTGTAACCTGGATTAACACCTAGAATACCTTATATCTCGGTACTACGGTCCCGTGGGATAATTTCAAACCTCCACGCGGACGAAACCGCTGGCAAAAGTTAGTATCATAATAAGGTTTAGGTATATTACATTGAGTGAGGATTAAAATTATCTATCCAACCTTGAAGACCAACCACTCTAGACCAAAGTAGTGTTGTGTGTTTATATCTACAGTGGTAACTATAGCCAATTAGTTTGGTTCGCCATAGTTTGTAATAAATATTGTTATCCTGAAGTGGTGTCTGCTAGTAGTTTACAATACAGGGTCAAATTAAATTAGCTAGCGAAACTCTACAGAAATGATGGATATATGGTGTGCGCACGGGGACAAATCAAGCTATATATTTCATAGGCTGACTTATACAAATCTGCATATACAATACGAGCTCAGCTAAGACTGGAAATGTATAGCTCGACATGTTGGCGTGTGTACCTACTTACAGAAATATGAATTATCGTAACTTCCCGTAGATCTTTTGACACATTTCTAAGTGTATCGTAAATAATACTGCTCATCTTGTACCCATTAAGTGACGTAACGGCCTAGGTTATTTAGATAATCATCATTTTAAGAGCCTCTAAATCTCTCAAACACTCTTGTTGTTTCAATTTTCAGTTCGCTACTCCTCAACCAAGATTATAATTGAGAACACGTGATAGAATTTACACCTTATTTCATTTCATTGTTATGTCTATCAGACATTGTTTTTGATGGCTTAAGCTTTTCGCGTCGGAAAAAGTTTCGAAGCCAAAATACGAAATATAAACCACCACAAACCTGGCTTTGGGGAAAAAACCAAAACTACGGTAACGGCTACTTGTCTATCAAGGGTAAAACCAGTAAAATAAAGGGTAAAAAACCGGATCGGACGGCTATGTTGAGAGGAAAAGCGGGAAATCCTATTGAATAATTTTTCAACAGTTTCATCCGTGTTTTGTAAATAAATCAAAAAGTCTAGCTAGAGTCTAGACTAATTTTGTCCTATCAGTTTTTACCGGTTTCATTTTCATCCATCGTAGTTAATCTACAGAGTAATTAAGAAACACACCAACACTGGGTAGGACTATTATTTTAACAGTTCAACAACATTCATTGCAATATTTAGGTACAGACGCCAGCACATCAAGGTACCCGACTCTGTCAAATTCTCCCAATCAACTTTGAACCTAATGCTTTAGCGATAAAGTTGAAAATCTATTTAAGAAATTTTACAGATTGTAGTAGCTCGATGTGCTTGGCGTCTGTACATTTTTGTACAGATAAACTTTTAGGACACATGAAGCAATATCCTTCAAAATGATTTAAATTTTGATTGATAGAGTGTTACACAATTAAGGCAAAGGTTGTTATTATCTTGTTCTGAGTATATGAAACTAGAATTTTATAGAACCCTAACTTGCATAAACCTAAACATTTTTCTTTGTACATGAGCGTTGAGCGCCCTCTACAGAACATCTTTCGAAGCGTCAAGCTTGGTAAGGAGCACAAACGCAACGTGGTTACGACCCGGCTTTGTAAGGGTTGGGACAGATTTAGTTCTGCACATTTCCGGAAGATGGCGTTTTTGTTGAGCAATTCATTTCTTTTCAGACTGTAATCACATGCTATTGCAGGCTTAGCATTATGCTTTCTATTTCAAGGAAAAATAGATACAGTTCTATCTGTACAAGTTGACATTTCGTTTCTCCATTTCTGACATTGACCCGTAGAAATCCTTCTACAATTTGTCATTTTGCTCCTGCCAGGGTCGCGAGATTTGTTCGAAGGAGTTACCTGGCCCGGGCATATAGGCAACTGAAGGAACACGGATGGGTTTTAGTCAGTATAAGTCTGACACGCCCTCCCGATCCACCCAGAGCAGGAGACGTCATTTGATGATTTCCCACCAACAAAAAAAAACTGTCGTCTTTCGTATCAAAGAACTTTCTTTAAGTCCTTTTTTATGTAGACTATTTCAGAAGAAAGTTTTCTATCCCAGACTGTCAAAATCACACTGACAATTGTCAGTTGTCTATGGTAGTGAAACCAATTTGATTTTGTAATCGCCATGCTAGACACAGTAGAAAACTTTCCACACAACGGCCACAAAGTATTTATGGTTATTTACAAAATCACGATTTTACTGGAGAGCGTTTTCAACGCAAAACTGTGATAATTAATAGTAGAACAGAATTATTTTCTCCTATTTTACATTATGTAGTAAAAAGGGCATTAAACTAGAGAATGAAAAAAAAAATCCTATGACAAGACAAAGAATTCTGAGTCAAATTATGTAAAAGAGTGAATTTCGTAAAACGTGCAATTGACTCTTTCTACTTTGCTGCCGTCATACTGTCTACACGAAACGTCATTTTTGTCTACTCTTCCGTTGACAACACGGTGCGGGTGCGAAGCCTACTGGAGTAGCTTTCTCATGTTCACCCTGTT
Organism: Aporophyla nigra; assembly: GCA_947507805.1. Classification (NCBI taxonomy): domain Eukaryota; kingdom Metazoa; phylum Arthropoda; class Insecta; order Lepidoptera; family Noctuidae; genus Aporophyla; species Aporophyla nigra. The sequence goes on from OX382305.1 coordinate 10,499,708, forward strand.
TGCATTGTCCTCTCACTACCCCTGAGTTAAATCTAAGTTGATATGCTTGATTGACAAAAACTCTACCTTTTTTTTTGTACGGGAAAACATCAAATGACTTCTCCCGCTCTGGGCGGAGCGGGAGGGCATGTCAGAGTTTTACTGACTAAAACCCACCCGTGTTCCTTCACTTGCCCATTTGCCAGGGTCACGGTGTCTCTTTCGAACAATCTTGCGACCCTGGCAGGCAGAAACTCTACCTAAGTTCTTCTTTGACATTGATTTTACCTTAGGGTAGGTACTTAGTACTCCGCAGGTTTCAAATACCGTGTGGTACCGGTACCGTGTGGTGCCGGACGTAAAGAATAACACCACCCCATTTCTTCCCGTGGGTGTCGTAAAAGGCGACTAAGGGACTTACTAGAGAATGGGCAGCAGCGTTCTCTATGCATTTTACCACCATACTGCGATCGCCAACCCGCCTGCCAAGCGTGGCGATAATGCAAAGCCTCCCAAATTGAGGGAGGCTTAAGTCCAGCAGTGGACGTCTTACGGCTGAAATGATGAAGTTTCAGATTATAATTAGGTATGTACTAATAATCATCATCATCTGCTTAACCTTTTTCCAACTATGATGGGGTCACCTTCCAGGCTAACTGGATGCAGTTGAATACCAGTATTTTACATAGAGCGTCTGCCTGGCTGACCTCCACAAACCAATAATTGGGTAATACGATACCCCTTAGTAAGATTGCTCGCCCGAATAAAGATGGTCACCCATCCACGGTCCAACCGCGGCAAGTGTAGCTTAACCTGATCGATCGACCCGTGCAGATGTTATTACTAGCCACAAGCCCCCCTTTTGGTTAGTATGTAATATGTACAGACGCCAGCACATAAAGCTACTAACATCTGTCAAATTTCATAATAGGTTTTCAACTTTATCGCTAAAGTATTAGGTCAAGATTGATGAGGAAAATTTGACAGTTTCAGGTAGCCTGATGTGCTGGCGTCTGTACCTTTAATGCATCAATGGCCAATCAAAATACGCAGGTGCGCTCAGGTTCAGTTTAATTATAATTACGGAATAGTGTTCAACTAATGCTCCATTGGTTAGCTAATTGCTCATTGTGTAGTAACAACTCTATTGAGGCATCCCTTCCTGTTGTAGACATTCCTACGTACACACGGCTACATATCAAGCTATATATTTCCAGTTTTGGCTGAGCTCGCATTGTATACATTTTTGATACAATCAGAAGTCAGCTTATACTGGAAATGTATAGCTTGATAATAGCTTCACAATATTTTAAATCCGAACACACGCGAAGATTTAGAAGAGCAGTTATATTATTAGTTTCTATTTCTAAAAAAATCAGAAAATACGAGTAACCTGGATTAACACACAACAGTTTTTAAATTCAATATGTTAGCTGTGGTTGCGTATAATTTAATATGCATTTTGTGTGTTTTATTGTTGTAATCTAATCTATGTAATTGTTTAATGTATTATTTGTTAGCGATCCTTAAAATTATTAAAAAAAATAAAAACGCAGAATACTTTTTATGCCCGTAATACGCTCCCTTGAGCAATTTGCGACATTACGCGAGCAAAACCGCTGGCGAAAGCTAGTTAGTAATAAAAATAGGCATATATTTAATTGAACCCCAAATAATTCCCATTTTGATGTCCCATAAATATTAATGGACACTCTCAATAAGATTTTAGCGGTTCAATCATTTATTTCTCATAAGAATATTTAATCTTGAAACGATATAACAATGCACCTCTCTTGGCAGTGCATTTCCAGACGTTTAATTTGAAAATAACAACACAAAAGACACATGAAGATGAACCCATCGCCGACATAGTTAAACAACAACCTTTTCGAAAAAAAAAAAAACATTAAAAGCAAAAGCTCACAAAGAAACGCAATTACAAACACAATAAAGAGACAAAATAGCTGGCACGCTCACCTTTATGATACGCGTGTGACGTAAAGAAGACAGGTTAAAATTATTGTAATGCGATCTGTAATGCACAAATCAAAGTGGGTGCTGTATGAGATGGAGGGTCCGAAGGTAATTGAGCTGTCAGTTGAAATTAATGCTATTGCTTTGTGGACTGGTTGAAAGATAAGAGCTCGTGTGCGCATCAAGCGTGTGTGCTTGTTGAGGTGTGCCCTCGTAACGTAATGCGCGCGAAACTTCGCGCCCACGCTTGATGTTCTTTTGTTTTTTTTTTTTGTATATTGGCTGGGGTGACTTATCATTCATAGACTATGTGTAAAACGCAAAGGTATTCTTATATGAGGCCAGACATGCCCAGTTGCTTTTGTTTTTTGCTGTATTGGTACGGCTAAATAAACTGCGAGGTAATAACACTAACAGTAGGAATGGATTTCATTTTGACAGTTTAATAAGGTTCATGATGCGTTATTTACGGTGTTGAGCATACGAATTTTTCGAACATATTACGAAACAATGGATTAGCGATTTTCTTCAAAATTATTCGGCTTGCAATTAAAAGTGTATTACGTACTTAAAGTGCTTCTTAGTCCGTAGTTTTAAGTATAATTAGTTACCCCATTCATTTAGAATACATCGAAAACCATAACCTTAAAATAACTAACGACTAATAGTTTTAAGCTACAGTAATAGATATTATCGCATTTAACAGGCAAATAACAACATAGATAACAATACTTAATGCCTATTAATAAATATGTTTATTAATAATTACACATATCAAATCAGCTAATAATAGTCACTTATCTACTTAACTATTGCAAAACAAGTAACAGGTGGCTCTACACATGTTATTTATTTCTAATTACCTTCGCAAATGAACTGCCTGAGGGATCCTTAATAACGGCTATGTCTCAACATAGTCACCATTTGCTACCAGACCATATTTTTATGTTATGGAGTCATAAGTATCAGTTGTTTCTTTATGGGGACCGGTACTGAGCTATCTAAGCGTTTGATCTTACGGGCTTGGGTCACAACAAATGCTGATACAGCGCGTTAACTCCAAGGTTTTGAAACAGTTTAACAAATCAGATTTTAGACTAGTAGAGTTGCAGTGAGAACAGTGCAACAAGAAAATCATCACCAGTGCTCTTAAACTGGTGAGGAAAAAAACATCGTGAGAAAACCAGCATGTCATCTACCGAGCCGCACTGGGCCGTGGGAACATTATGGCTGATTATGGTATGGTTGAAGCAGTCGCCGAAAGAACCCCCCCTCTACTCCTAAATTGGGAGATCCCATTGTCCAGCAGTAGACGTATTCTAGCTGAAATGATGAAGCAGAGTTACTTGTAAAAGGTCGTGTGAGGAAAATGTACTAGGAGCCTGGTGAGGGTAACCCATGCTGTAAACAAGCTTCTTATGCCCGGTTTCTGGGAAATAGATACATTAACTTAGTGTTTTGGGTGCCTGGTAACTTCGAGTTATTACAGATATTACTGCATACTCTAATTCAACTCTTCACAGCTGTTAAACCATCACTGGCGAATTATTACAGAACAATTTAATTTCACAGTGGTTTCGTAAAATGAAAACACGTTATTAGCTCGCTTAAGTTGTGTGTATTTTCTGCGTTACAGCAAACAGTATGCTGTGTGCCCAACCTTTAAATCCTGGCGACTATCAGTCACTGCGCAGATTATATCTAATAGGACGAGAGATCTATGGCCCTCACAATCAGAGGGCAGTGAGGCTAAGAGAGGAATGGATAGTTATGGCTCGCTAGACAATAATGACCATCATTAGGAGGGCTGCAAATCTTCCTTGAAATTATACCATTATTATCCTGTGCACTGCAGTCGGCTTGCAGGTTCAATCAAACGAAATTTTACATTTATTACTTCTTTAGTACATTGTAAGATCCTTTATTTGTATTTGTATAACTACCTATAATGATGAAAAAAGAACAAAGTTATGTTCAATTTCGCTCATTATCTGATTGTAGGATCATCTGATATTCCTGATAGGATAAAAAGTCGTAGCGTCTCTTTCCAGACGGCTTGAAGGCCTTTTTCAAAGGGCTTTAGTTAGAGTTGTATTTCTAAGGTATCGCATGCAAGAGGAATCAATAAATTACGTACTGAATAAGGGTACCTTTGCATCTATTCTTAGTATTCACTGTCATGCTGACTCGGGGATCCCGTTGACCCTAACATAAAGTGTACGAAGCGTATCGTCTTGTCATCTTGTACAATTTGTAAGAATTGAATAGAACAGATCTGTAGAGGATTTTGTATCATTTTATTGTAACGTTTTCCTGCGGCTTCGCCCACATGGATGTCGAAAATTATCGCAAGAGGACGTACTACCGCGATTAATGTATTAAGAATGCATTAATCCAGGTTATATAGGTAGTAGCTGTTACCCGCGACTTCGTCCGCATGGTATTTAACAAAAAAGCCTTTCATTCGTTTTTTTTTTCGTGAGATCCTATTTTTTCCTAAAATAAAAGTAATCTAAGTTACTCCTTGTTACATCAGCTATCTGCCAGTGAAAGTCCAATCAAAATCGGTCCAGCCATTTCAGAGATTACCCGGAGCAAACAGACAGACAGACGGACAAAAATTGTAAAAAAATGTTGTTTTGGTATATACCAAAACAACATTACGATTATACACGGTACATTTGTACCGTGTATACATCCATATACACTTAGTAAAAAGTGGTTATCTTAATATTACAAACAGACACTCCAATTTTATTTATTTGTCTAGATTATTTTGTATAGTTTGTCCTTTCGCCGCAGTTTTTTTTTTTTGGGAATGACATCTTTCCGGTCAACCTATCAGGTTGTCAGCTGCTTAACCGGACTTGCCTGTGGCTACCTTTGTAAATAAAGGCCTATATACCCATGTCTTAAAAACTCAAAACAAGAGCGACAACTCGCTATGGGCACCCACTGTGGAGGGTACAGACCTCGGCTTTGGGCATCGCTGGTAGAGAGCAGCAAGGGGTGGGTTGGATCGGAATTAACCTTTCTCCATAGATGAATAGGCCATACTATATATTTGACGGCCTCTGAAAGCACGTTAAGGTGTTTATCCCTGCTGTCATACATAGATCTTTAACTGTCGTTACGCCCAAAAAGTCTATTACCCAGTCTTACCCGGGGTGTCGTGTTACCCCGGTTACTGGGTTGTTGAGGTCAGGTAGGCAGTCGTTCCATTTATAATCTGATTACATCATAATTGTGACGTTGCGTCGTGGTAATGGAGAGTTGTTGCAGTCGTACCACACACGTGTGTAATACTAGGAAATCGTCATAACATTATATTTCCCATAAAGAAAGTATAACCGTCCTTAAGGTCAGAAAGGTCAAGCTTTAAAACACAAGTCAACTTAGTTTAATATTCTGTATATTTATAATATTAATTATATTTTGTGTATTTAACCCCGACGAATCTTATATCAACCCCTCGATAGGAACTCAAAATATGCACAAGCCTCGAAGCACAGTGGAATTAAAACAATAACTCTGGTTCTTACTTCATTAATCATCTAAGTAGCGTACAGCCAACGCCATAATAAAAGGCTTGACTATCATATATCATGCTCGGCCTATAAATCTTAAATATCCCCTCGGTTCATTGAGAATAAGTGCCGGATCCCAGAATGACAATACACGGGGTCCCTGATTTATTCCCGGCTCAGAAATCGAGAGATTAAGTCTACAATGCGATCTCCTGCCCCTACATCAGGCGAGTGTCAGAAATATATTTTATTACAGTCAGCCTGTACTCATATTTCTTCTTCAAAGCGTTATGATATCGCACTTGACCTTTAGTCGATGTAAATCTTAGCTAAGACTGTGTGCACACTAAAAACAGAATAGTTTCAACAGAACAGCTTTCTCTAGTGCCAAAAGAATTACTTAATTACGTTTTGACTGTCAGACCATTTTGCTGTTTTTTTGTTTTTGTTTTCTCAAGAGTAAACCACTATCCAAAATACAATATCATTACCTGACTGGTATTCCAAGGTGTTCGCATAGTACCTAGTCAAGATACCATAATTAGCCACGTCAGAGCAAACGCAAAAATTAGTCAGTAACCGACGCAGATTCCATGTTCCACTGTATTTTTTTTTATGTTTGCTCACCGATTGCTCTGCCAGCTGTGGACTGATACCCAAAATTGTTTTTTAATGTATAAGTTATGCTTCAGAGATGATCCCATATAAATTTTATTGACTTTGCTTCAGTAGTTTTTGCGTTAGCTTCGATAATACGTATTTAATCCACTTGAATTTTATGATGATATTCTAACACTTCCTGTACTACTATTGACTAGCACCCTAATTGCGAAACGCACAATTTATCAGAATCTGATTGGGATTGAAGATTATTTCTAAACCATTGCGTCATTTCTTCGAATAAATTGTCGGCTCAGTTACGTAAATAACGCAATGAATGTTGTTTAACTATGAATATTAAACCAATTCCTACCGAAAAAAAGTTCCGCAATTACCCCTCTTACCAGTATTGGTATACAAATTAGTGCGGGGTATCTAACATGGCTAAAAAGTTTCTTTTTTTTTTCATTTTGTTGAGATTGTACAGGTCATCGTTCTTTTCATAGAGCGATGGTATATCTAAAGACTGTTTTGAGTTAGGTCTGCACACAGCCTTAGTTCTCCGTGAGCTAAATCCTACTGGAGAGCGATGTAGTGGTGGGTTACCTGTTGTTTCTTTTTTAGCAAGATATCTTTAGAGAATATCAGATAAGTAGTCATAGTTTATGGAACTTATCGAAGATTTTGTGTGATTAAAAATGGAAAAGACGTTTTTACGATAGCCTTTGCGAAATCTTTTTTAGACTACCGTATGGCGCATGTAGTTAAGTTTAAATAATGTTAGAGTATTCTTTCTTATACCTACATGCTAACTTTAGTTTTCTTACAAAAGGTAGATTATCTTCTCACTGTGTTTTTTTTCTGTTATTTCTATCTCTCAGGCTCCAGAAATGGCACTCTTTCATACCATATATAATCATATCGTACTTATGTAAAGTAATTCCAACGGCTAATAGTTCGATGTTTTTCCAACTCCTTTTTCGATATTCAATACGCAGCTCTAACCGGCGAAGGAAATCCTCATAAAAACTCACCCATTGGTTAATTAATTCTAAACTGGTAACATTGCTACCACTGAGCATGCGCAGTATGACTCCATTGGGCGCCTAGTATGATAATTACTATCTCTAGATCAAATACCAATGGTTATTGTACTCACGGTGACAAATCAACCTATGCATTCCCAGTATAAGCTGACTTGTCCTCGCACGAAAACCCTATACAATGGGAGATCAGCTAAAACTGGTAATGTATAGCTTGACATGTAGTCGTGTGTACGTGTTCTACAAAAAATATGAACAGTATTAGTTACTAGCTTTTTCCAACAGCTTCGCCCAAGTGGAAGTCGGCAATTATGTCACGGGAACATACTACCGGGATAAAAAGTAGCCTTTGTGTTAATCCGGGTTATAAAGTATCTGTGTGCTAAGTTTCAAGCAAATCTGTTCAGCTATTTTTGCGTGATTGATTAACAAACAAACAAACTTTCATATTTCATTTAGTAGGATAAGGGTTCTCCTAGGCTGACAAGTATTGTTTTTTGTTCAACTAATCATGAATGCCATCGTACCATTAGTACATATTACTTATCTTAGAATTGGCTGTAAGTTTTTTGCTCAAATAGACTTAATTACAAACCTGATACTCCCAAATAGGTACACAAGATCCGTAGACAAATAAAGCCTATTATAATTTTGCATAAAATATAATTGCATTAAATATAAAAGTACAGTCCTTGCTCTTAACAAAGCACATGGCATCAAAAAGTAACAAAAGCGAATTTCTTTGTTAAAAAAAAACACAGCACCTAATTGGTTTAGTGTGTTACAAGCAATCCGAGGTACGTGCGTGACACCAACCAAGCGGTACGGTGTACAAAAACATCGCTCGTGAAAGCTGCCCCGGCGCAATTACTGACAGGATCGCCTCCGTTTTTGTGGCCGCGTAATATATAGGTCTTCGAAAACTGTACCACTAGGTCTTACTCCGAGAACCATCATTAGAATACCGTGTATAACCATTAGCTACATACTGTGGTCTAATTATAGTCACTCGTTATAGTTATTTCACGGCAAAATGCATCAAATTAACCCATTATTTTTCCCGCTTCGCACACTACGCTCGACTTTTTTTTGTTAAAAAGTAAGGTCCGACTCACTTGTTCATTTTATGGTGAAACTAAACGGTTAACGAAAAAAACAGCTTTTTTAAACATTATTTTTAATGAGAACAGATTCACACGTTGTTGTTAAGTGGATTCTTAATACAAAAAGTATTCAAGAAAGCTACGATTAAAAGATATACAGCCAAGATCATGTTCGATACGTGTTATTTGGACGATTCATCATCATTTCGACCAAAAGACGTCCACTGCTGGACATAGGCCTCACCCAATTTTTTGGGGTTTTGCCATAATTGACACGTTTAGCATGCGGGTTGGCGATCGCAGTATGGTGTTATAATGCATAGAGAACGCCGCTACCCATTCTCAAGTAAGTCCCTGGGTTACCTCTTACGACACCCACGGGAAGAAATAGGATGGTGGTATTCTTTACTTCTAGCACCACACGGAACAGACGATTGGAAACGTTCAATAAAATGTGATAATCCTTATTTAGCGAACCTCAAGGTGTAAACTTAAAATTCTCACAACCACTGCAGCCAATCCGTCTAGTAATTAATTCCAAAGCCTGTAGCAATTCATTAGGTTCTAAACATATATACGATTTGTAAAACCTTAGAAGAAAAAACGAATGAGGCAGCTTCGAACATGTCTGAGTTAATTCTACAGCTTCCTTTCGCACTAAATAAATAAACGCATTAAAACGGGCAGTGTTTACATTTTCGCGGTAATCATTCACTGCAGTGTACGTAGTCATTACCTGGTATTCTGCTGTGGGGAAATGCCGCCGATATTCAGACAATTTTTGTTTTACAAAAAAGGGCAATTCGTTCGATTTATAAATTAAGTCCTAGATACTCCCTCAGAGACAAATATAAAGAGATTAATATAATGACTGTGCCTTCTCAGTATATTTATGAAAATCTGCTGTATGCACATAAAAATATTAATCTCTTTAAAAGATACAGTGATATCCATAATGTAAATACTAGAAACAAACAAAAATTTGTTGTTCCTACAACCAGGCTCAAGAAAATAGGTGGCTCATTTAGATGCCAATGTATTCGATTTTATAATAAACTTCCTAGCCTCATTCAAGAACTAAGCCTAAATAAATTCAAATCTTTTATAAAGCGTAAATTATGTCAGAAAGCCTACTATACTGTCAAAGACTATATTGAGGATAAAACGGCCTGGGATTGAGCTGCTCCAATAAGTCTACACTGAATTTTTTTTTGGTTTATTATTATTTTGCTATTGTACTCTTTTTTATTTTATTTTACATGACATGAATATTAATTGTATGAATATTACTTTGATTATTGAGAATTTGAGGACTATGAGGGTCATTGTATCACTTTTGATTATGGTCTGGCAGTTTGAGTGGTTTGTGCGGCCTTCCCAAATGTCCTTTTGTTATTGTTCGTCGAATCGTTGAGCTCCTTAAGTTCTGAGTTGAGTTGTACGATAATTGACAAATGCGTGCACTGACTGGACAGGTCCACTCAAATCTGTGTGGTTCTTTCCACAAAAGACCATTTCAGACACCGATCTACATGGTCATCAAATGATCTGACAAAATTGTATCCGTTTCTCTTTTTTTTCTTTTTTTTTGTGTACACATTGACATTGATAATTTTTCATATATACAATGACATGAATATTTACTTTGTAAAGTATCATATTGTTTTAATTATTGTGAATGTGAAGACTATGTGGGTCTTTTTTTATTTTGTTTTCTTTCTTTCTCGGTAATCATGATCTGGCAGTTTGAGTAATTTATGTGGCCTACCCAAATGTCCTTCCTTGGATATTGTTCGTCAAAGCGTCGGGCTCCTTATGTTCTGAGTTGAGCTAACGATTAGTGACAGCTTGCACTGACTGGACAGGTCCACTCAATCTGTGTGGTTCTTTCCTCAAAAGACCATTTCAGTCACCAATCTACATGGTCTTCACATGTTGTGACCAACAAAATTATATTCGTTTCTTTTTTTTTTATATACACATTGACATTGATAATTTTTATATATACAATGACATGAATATTTACTTTGTTACGTATCATATTGTTTTAATTATTGTGAATGTGAAGTCTATGTGGGTCTTTTTTTATTTATTTTTATTATTATTATTTTTGCTTTCTTTCTCAGTAATCATGATCTGGCAGTTTGAGTAATTTATGTGGCCTACCCGAATGTCCTTTCTTTGGTATTGTTCGTCACAGCGTTGGGCTCCTTATGTTCTATGTTCCGAGTTGAGCTAAACGATTAGTGACAAATGCTTGCACTGACTGGACAGGTCCACTCAATCTGTGTGGTTCTTTCCTCAAAAGACCATTTCAGTCACCAATCTACATGGTCTTCACATGTTGTGACCAACAAAATTATATCCGTTTCTTTTTTTTTATATACACACTGACATTGATAATTTTTTTATATACAATGACATGAATATTTACTTTGTAAAGTATCATATTGTTTTAATTATTGTGAATGTGAAGACTATGTGGGTCCTTTTTTATTTTTATTTTTTTTATTTTGATTTCTTTCTTTCTCAGTAATCATGATCTGGCAGTTTGAGTAATTTATGTGGCCTACCCGAATGTCCTTTCTTTGGTATTGTTCGTCACAGCGTTGGGCTCCTTATGTTCTATGTTCCGAGTTGAGCTAAACGATTAGTGACAAATGCTTGCACTGACTGGACAGGTCCACTCAATCTGTGTGGTTCTTTCCTCAAAAGACCATTTCAGTCACCAATCTACATGGTCTTCACATGTTGTGACCAATATTATGTCTGGACTTTTAAAAGAGACTGTGACCTCTGAGTTTGTTTCGGCCTTTCTTCTCAGAGTAGTCAGTTAGGAAACGCCGAACTCATCTAGTTTAAAAAAACATTTCATTGACTTGTAAAAGTGTTTGTACAAACCTACTTACAGAAATAAAATCATTTATCATTTATCATTTATCATTATCATTTACCTGCAATAGAGTTAATAGCGTTCAAATGCTTAAATTGGTCCCATTTTAAAGCTCCCCAGTGTACAAAAAATTGTTCAGTCTAATAAAAGTGTTTCTGATGTGAATTTTCAATCATTCTTGTGATCGCATGTACTTTAATGGAATAGGTTCAATATTAATCCAGTTTGAGATCGATAAGTAGCCTTATATGGCGATAAATGTGTTAGGGAATTGACTACAGTTTCGAAATTATAGATATAAAGATGTTTTCGTACCACTTGCACAAAAAGTGACATTCTATGCCACAAAAAGCGAGCATAACAATAGTCATTTTATCTGTTAAAAACAGGGAAAGAAAATTGTACTGAATTTCATGCATCCTCTAGGAGGAGAATGTGATTTAAATTTGGAATACTTACCGAAATTTATACTGAACTACATCTGTGTTTACACCATTGAGTTTCGTACATCTTTTTGAAAAAGGAATACGCATTTATTATGCAGTTATGATTATTAAATAAAATTACGAAAACCGTCGAGGCCGTATGAGCTTGATGCCTTTGCTTTTCCGACAAAAAATATTAGTCTAGGAATTTGCCGCGTTTTTGTTTTCTTCAAATACATTAACTTTAAGTTTATTTTAATTTATTTTTATAAATAAGTTAATGTTCTAAAAATACGTTACGATGTTAAATCAAAGCGACAGTGACAGTGAATTGTCGAATTCCATCAGTGCAAATGCCGCCGCAATTATAAATAATTTGCTTCCAACAAAATCCAAGGAAAATTATTTAAAAACTTAAGAAGAATTTTCAACGTGAAGAAGTGCGAAAGGCCTATCAATTTCAGAATCAGTACTTCTTGTCTATTTTGATTATTTATCCAAGACAAAGAATCCGAATACACTTTGGTGCATATACTCAAAACTGAAAGCTACAATAAGCATCAAACACAGCATTGAAATAAATAGATTCACGAAATTACTGGCTTTTTTAAAAAGAAAATCAGAAGGGCATTGCGCAAAGAAGTCTAAAATTTTTACGACTCAAAATGTGGAAAAATTTCTTAATGAAGCTCCTGACGAAATTTTTCTGGCCACAAAAGTAAGTATACATGATTTAACTATGAATATTTCGTATCTTACTAATGGTAATTATTCTATATATTTACCTGTTTTTAGGGTTCCGTTGCCAAATGGCAAAAAAACGGAACCCTTATAGATTCGTCATGTCTGTCTGTCTGTCTGTCTGTCCGAGTATGTCACAGCCATTTTATTCCGAAACTATAAGAGCTATGCTATTGAAACTTGGTAAGTAGATGTATTCTGTGAACCGCATTAAGATTTTCATACAAAAATAGAAAAAAAAACAATAATATTTGGGGTTCCCCATACATAGAACTGAAACTCAAAAAAAAAAATTCATCAAACCCATACGTGTGGGGTATCTATGGATAGGTCTTCAAAAATGATATTGCGGTTTCTAATATTATTTTTTTCTAAACTGAATAGTTTGCGCGAGAGACACTTCCAAAGTGGTAAAATGTGTGCCCCCCCCCCCCCCGTAACTTCTAAAATAAGGGAATGATAAAACTAAAAAAAATATATGATGTACATTACCATGTAAACTTCCACCGAAAATTGGTTTGAACGAGATCTAGTGAGTAGTTTTTTTTATACGTCATAAATCGTAAACCACAATTTACTTTTCATTCAGTCAACTCAAATATATTTTTTTTTTAAAAACATTTAATTTCATAAACATAAACCTTATGCATAAACCGTGAGCACCTGCAGGTTTGTACGGAACCCTCGGTGCGCGAGTCCGACTCGCACTTGGCCAGTTTTTTATCTTTGTTATAGGTGGCCTTAATTTTTAGACTCAATGGTGCTTGCCGCGGATGTGAACTTGTAAACTTAAAGGTGGAGGACGTTGAAAATCATTCCAATGAGTTACTGCTAATTAATGTAAAGGAAACTAAGACAAAGAAAAATCGGTCATTCATTGTACAAGGACACAATATACTTAAATCATTCATAAATACCAAGCATTACGTCCCACCAACATGGAAAACAATAGATTTTTTATAAACTATCGGAATGGGAAATGTACTCGACAAGCCATCGGCAAAAACAAAATTAGCAATATGCCAAAGGAAATTGCTAAATATTTAAAACTTAAAGATGTTGAACTCTACACCGGTCACTGCTTTAGAAGAACTTCGGCTACATTCTTGGCGGATTCAGGGGCGGATATTACGTCAATAAAAAGACACGGTGGTTGGAACTCTGATAGAGTAGCTGAGGGTTATATCGAAAGCTCAATGGCGAATAAAACCACATTAAGCAGTCAAATTAACAAAAATATAAAACTTAATCCATCAGAGCCACAACCATCAACTTCCGGCATCTTATCTTCGTCCGTAACTCACGATGCACCACCACCACTATCTCCGACGTATACTATCTACAATGAAACGCAAGTTCTTCAGACGCAAGAACAGAGAAATACTCAAATCAACTCATCAACAATAAATGTACCAAACAAAAATGTAACTCTCTCTATCAATAATTGGACCAATGTTTCGAATGTTAACTTTTACTTTTAATTGTCATTATTTTTAATAAATGCTTATCTCATATTATTATTGTGTTAATTTTTTCGCAAATGGTACGAATAGTAGAGTATTTTCCTCGGTGACAAAACAAAAAAAAAAAAAAAAAGACTAAGAAGTCTTTTTTTTTTTTGGATGGGAAATCATCAAATGACTTCTCCCGCTCTGGGCGGAGCGGGAGGGCGTGTCAGACTTTTACTGACTAAAACCCACCCGTGTTCCTTCAGTTGCCCATGTGCCAGGGTCACGGTATCTCTTTAGAACAATCACGTGACCCCGGCAGGCATCGGTCCTAGCAGACCCCTTCAGTACTGCTGACATCTCTTTGAGGCGCGCGTGGAACACTACGCGCCGTCGACCCGAGCTTGGTCCTTACCGGGCGGCGAGCTACCCATTGCTCGCCACCCGCAAGCTCGCGCCTACGGTGGCCGGGAGTCCGCAATCGACTCCCGGCGCCCGGGGCGTCTCCTCCTGCGGCGGCTAGGGACGTGAGGGCGCAGAGACTGCCACTCCCTCACGCGCCCCGCCTCCTCCTTCGCGAGCATTACTGCTTCGCAGAAGGAGGTGACGGCTTCCCATGCCCTCTCGCTCCGTACCATGGCTCGCACCAGGGCCGGACGCGAGAGGTCGCCGCCGCCGATCGCCTCCACGAGGACACGGCGGTGCTCCGCCCAGGCAGGGCACACTTCCACCGTATGCTCCACCGTGTCCTCTAGACGATCCTCACAATGGAAACACCCGGGCGTTTCCTCCCGCTTTATCCTGAACAGGAACCCACCGAAGCACCCATGCCCGGTGAGAACCTGTGTCAGGCGGAAGGTGAGGACGCCGTGGCGCCTCTCTATCCACTCCTCAAAGAGGGGACTTACCGCCGCAATTGTGGCGTGCCCTGCGCTGGGTTGCGACAATCGTACCCGCCATGTCGCCATGAGATCCTGCCGGAGCTCTGTCCGCCGTAACGCGATTTGTCGCGGCAGCGGAGTTTCGCCCCGGCGTTTCGCATCCTCGCGCCACTCCCACATGTGGGCGAGGACCTTTGCCTCCAGATCCCATGGCGGCACTCCGGCAAGGAGGCTCGCCGCCTCGCAGGAGACCGTGCGGTATCCCCGGAAGCTGTCTTAGTCTTGGGTGAACTTAAATCCCTCGCTATACTCAGGACTCATCTTAAATCGCTCGGCTCGGCAGTAAACCTCGAGTCCTTCGTTACGCTCGCGATTTAAATCGTCACCCGCAACAGAAGACACTGCTTTATCCCCTTGGTTAATAATCTACTATTTCACCAATGATTTGAATACGGTATGGTAATTATCATTCTCAGAATACGGAGATTTCAGTCAGTGTCAGTATATAATGGTCTAGCTTATGCCAGCGGCTTTGCCCACATGGATATCCAACATGTAGTATCCCACGGAAACGTACTAACCATATTAAAATTACCCTTTGCGTTAGCCCAGGCTATAAACTACCTGTGGGCCAAATATTATCCAAATCGGTTCAGCCGTTTATGCGCCATCCGGAACATACAGTAAAACGGACAGTTCGTTGTCCCTAGTTTAATGTACAGGGTCAAACTAAGTTAGCTGATAATAGAGCATGATTTTCCGCGATTTTTCCCAAAGGCTTTGGTAAAATCAGCTGCTCGTGCTTCCAACTCCCTCAGTTCGTCATGAAAACGATTATAAGTGATCCCACTAATGGTTAGTCAATCAATTCCACAAATCAGTAAACTTTTGCACCCACTTAAGTAGGCAATAATTTGTTTTTACCTTGAATGACTTGTCCTGGCAACTGGCATGCAACGCAAATAGATTTTCTTTTACAAAAATCACGCCTCTTTCATAACAAAACCAAACACCCTCGAGCACTAAGTTCTGCGCACATTAGACTCGTAATTAACTCCCATTATTGTCCACCATCTATTTCCCAGCGGATTCTAATCAGAATACAGGTTCCTCCATACATAGTTGTACATGCATATGTCGGTTCATTAGCCACTCCATCCATATTTACATTCATCATGTCGTGTCAACAATGAGGATTTATGACGTGCAATTATTGCCGCAGCCGGGCAAAAACAGGGTGATTGACGTCCCCGATCGGAGCCGACCTCAGCCGAGCCCTCCCGACAACCAAGAACCAACAATGTTTAAGAAATCTGGTGCATTATTAATGAAGTGGACGGAGACATAAGATATGTAAAGTTCCATTAACTTTATGCATAAAACGAAATAGCATTGGACAAAGGATGTGCCGATACCTGTTTTGTTGTGTGGTTTGAATGATTCTGGAGCAAATGTTTGAGTTATTTTGGTGGACAAATATGAGCATGTTACACTGTTAAAGGTAATAGTATATTTTTGTCGCCTTTACGCCCGACATTCGCTGTGGACATAGCAGAATAAACATAATTTGTTTATATTATATTTATTATTACATTATATATTACACGCAGACACAGAACACATTATTGTGCTCATCACACAAAGATTTGTCCTGGGTGGGAATCGAACCCACGACCTCAGTCTTAGCAGTCAGGATCACTAACCACTAGACTAACAGGCCAGTCAGTGAGATGAATTGCGTCGCGTGTATCCTTTCTGATAACGGTTAAAAATTACCACACGTTTTGAACAAAACCATATCTAACTGCGGTCAATTATGAATACTATGATAGATCATGTTGTTGATTCATTTTCAATCCAAACCTTTGAAATTTGAAGCTCTTAAGGATAGTTAAATCTCCTATTATCTTGCTTCAAACAAATACAAATATGGGACCAGACTAACGGTACTAAGTTGTTACCCGTACCTAGGGTCAGCCCACTAGTGCAGCCTTATTTGCCTCCTAGTCACTATCATTGTTCTCTAAATAATACGCAGTCGCGCATTATGTGTGTTACTGGTCGAAGTCACGTACTGTGACGTACAGGGTTCAAAGATTACCTCTATTCTGGATACAGTAACAATGTAAACGTGCTGGTGTTACCTGGGTTAAGTTTTGTAACAGTTTCTTGGTATGTTTGGGATTTTATGATATGAAATCTCTTTTACTTATTTAAACTTCATGTCCCGTAGTAGTACATAAGTAAACTTAACACGACATTTTATCAGTCTTGTTGTTAAATTGTTGGTAATTAAATAAACAGGATAGATATCAGAGAATGTAATTTTTTCCGCACAAAATTGCAGAATTTCACTAATTTAGTCCCGTTTTATGTAAAGTTTTTAGATGTATTTTTATTGTCAGGTTTGGTTATCTCTGAAAACTACATATTTAACCTACACTGTTTACGTAAAAGGTCTAGAAAATAGAAAAGAAAAGAAAGAATATATATTTGTGAAGTATTGAGAGGGCTAATTGCTCTGTCAACAACTGAAGAGAAAACATATTTGCACAGTACACAAACAAACGACCTAAAAAGAAAACCTCTCAGAAGCAAAATAAAAAGAAAAGCTTTTTCTTTTGTTTTCGAGTAATGTACACAATCTATTATGTTTATTATGAACTTGGAAGAAGTAGTGTAAGTACCTTAGAGCTAAATCTGTTGTGATGAAAATTCCGTCCATCCAAATAACATGAAAGAGAAAGATGAAACAAATATCCAAACACAAATTAAATTTATCGAGTTTGCACAAATACAAAAAAAAAAACATCAATTCGATTCAAATATAGAACTAAAGTCCAAGTAATAAAAATAGGTTCGCAAAACCGCCTAGAGCGAGCCAATCACGGACAATCAATAAATGATTATTTCGTGCTTGTCCCAATAAAAGCAAATGAGCATACGGAGGGTCCGCGGCAGTCTGTGACTCTGTATCGATAAATTTAATTCTGCCCTTCAAGGATCAATCATGAATGTGGTCTTTGTGGCCGCCGTCCTGGGTGGTACGCTAACTAAAATATTTATTCAGCCAGCGCCTCACAATGGCAACGTATTTCAATGACGGACGTCGGCGCCCGCGCTGCCTCCTAGCCTAAAGCGTTGAGCACGCCCTCGCCTCCTCCTTACGAAAATATGGTAAATGTTCGTGTTGAAATAATTCTGTTTTTATTTTTTTGAAGTTTTTCTTATTTTAACTTCATTTTGATTTATGTGTCAATTTATTGGTTATGGTGTTTTATTGAATTAACCGAATCCCTTTTCAAGTATCGATAAAACAAATAGTGGTCATTTATATTGTCTTATAAAGGTGCAAAGAGATTTTTCATATCTACTTGTTTTAGAAAAAAAAAATTTATGATAGTATAAAATCCGAAGAAAACATCCTATTCTATTAAGAACTGTAAAATGAATGAATGAATGATGTGAACTGTCTGATGATTGAATAAAAACTATCACGCCTTATTACAAGTTGTTTGTATATGCATTCTAAGAAACATACAAACAAGTTACCTATCACGCATCATTCCCAATTCCAACCTGTATTGAATTCAATTTCTTTTAATAATTTATTCTAGATTATACCATACTCGCTCAATATTGCGAAAATTTACGGAATTTACTGGAATTTTACCTCCTGAACAGACCATCATCGCTTGCCAATCTTTTTTCAATCTCTCCCAGGGTTGGCGTGACGACTGCATATTAATACAAGAACTAAATATAAAAGCAAACACAATCAAGGAAAAAACACAATATTTAATACTTAGACAAAAGCCATAGAGATCAAATTCGTCTGCACTACAAGAAAATGTGACTAGAAACCCGTTTAGGTATGTATTAGGACAAAAAGTTGAACGTTGTACAGCAAGTTACGCAAGACTGGGACTAGATAAAAACTGGTCACCCTTTTCAAGGGTTAGATGGTTCAATACTCGGTCTATAAAACGGAAGGCAATGCATCACGATGCAGCAGATGCTACCTGAATAAAGCCTTAACAGGAATCATAATTATATTTTAAATTAATTCAGTGTATTGCAATGTGAGTGGAGCAACGGCTGCGTAAATAAAGTGTTAAGAATCGTGAGAAATAGGAATATGCCTTTATTTTATAACTGGGTTTTTATATCTTGCACGTAAATTGTGCATTGATGTAGAAAAAGTTATTTGGTAGTATGTATTTTTGCTTCGTGTGCTACATGATGTAAAGAAGAGCATTATCCCATTTCTTCGGTATCGTAAAAGGCGACTAAGGGACTCACTAGAGAATGGGCAGCAGCGGTCTCTATGTATTTTACCAACATACTGCAATCGCCAACCCGCTTGCCAAGCATGGCGATTATGGCAATCCCCCCCAAATTGGTGGAGGCCTATGTCCAGCAGTGGACGTTTTTCGGCTGAAATGATTACGATGATTTTTGCTACTGAGAAATGGACCTAAAACTTTTGGAGGGCCTTTTTGGTACTGTTGGTTTCCTTGGTTATTAAGTCATCCCTAGATCTGTCAATCCTCACTTATAATTCTGTGACTATATAGAACTAAAATTATATTTAAATATAATCAACCTACACATGCAATACAGGTAGTCATTATCGTAAATTCATCAAGATGAACTGCTAGCAAATCTCTTAACAACATTTCGTGACCAATTAACGTTTAATTACTTTAAGTAAAACAAATGTTAACACAATACAATCTCAATAAAACAATCAAGTGAAGATATCTTTACAGAAATAATTTATCCCGCGCTCTACATGGCGATATCTCGAATAGACACGTCTCTTAGTTTTTATGCCAATAGAAGGAATCGATGTCCCATAAACGGGTTCAATAAAGACAAAGTTAGGATCTGAGCTTTAATTTCTTTTTCCCGGCCTTTTATATGCAAATCGGGAGCAATTTATCAGTGCCCGACATTTGAATAGGCGAGTCTCCATACCACTTGGTAAATAATGGTAGCTGTCGGAGCAGCGTCGTCGATGCGCGTGCGCGGCGATCACTCCGATTGATGCGCGCTGATGCATGTGATTGTAAACTGACAAGATACACTAAAGATTTCCAACGGATTCCGATACGAATTGTCCTTATTATCATTCCCGTATAACCTTTTAAAGGTTTTCTCTGTTACCCCGCGGCCCACTCTCATAACTTTCAATGAAAAACAAACAAATCCTCCAGCCATGTGAGTCGGGGAGATAAGTTTAAAAAAAGACTGTTCGGCACGTGCCGGTGGGCGACTCCCAACTTTCTATGCGAGACTGGTTCCAATCCCTAATGAGTTCTGACTTTTATATTGAACCGCTCTGAATTCTACACACGAAAAAGTCTGCGGGAGCTGAAAGTTATCTGCCGTAATTAAACCATTTATTTAAAAAACAAATCGGTATTCCAACCAAATGAAGATTTATAAGGCAGCTTTTACACCCACGGCTTCTTATCTTTTATCTCTTGTTAATTGCTCGAATATATCGCATATCAAAGTAGCGCTCCGAATCAAAACTTTATGATCCACAAACGCAATTTACAATTAAAAAAACAATGCATTTCATTAAACGTTGCTTTTATGGGCGCCGCAAAAATATGAGCGTTGGAAACAATTAAGATTTTAATATAACAGCCGGAGCTGAGCCAACGTTATGAATAGAATAAGTTGAATAAGTAATTTCGATGTCAACTAAATCATGTATGTATGGGTGCTCTCGAGTTTCTTAATTTATTGTATAGCAGGATTTGTATGGCAATGGCGGTAGGTGCGATAGGTCGCCAGACCGCAGGCTCCGACCACACCACCCGCGGACAATCACGACTGTTTCAATTTGCAATGTGATTCCACATCGAGAAATACAGTCTAAACCGTATGAATGGACGACCGATGGCAGTGGTCACTATTATTTTACAATATTATTGCTCTCTTACGACATAAACACTATAAAGAATACTTACGGCGTCCATTCAGTGTATTTGTGACTGGATATTTTATTATTTTTGTTGCGAAAACTTTATCTTGCTACTTTCAGCGTGGGTGTTATTTAGAAGCTGAATATGCAGATAATCCGTTGAACAGAATTGTTGAACAAATATTAGGATTTCCTTTTCAACTTTGAATTCTTTAATGTGTTATAAACCTCAGTATATATGTATGTTTGTATATACCTACTTAATAGAGATAAGCAATTTATTATTTACCTACTTCATCATAATCTGTCTAGCCTTTTCCCAATCATGGAGTTGGCTTCCAGTGTAACTTAATGCAGCTAAATACCAGTATTTAATATGGAGCGATTTTATATTATTTTTATTAAGGTACGTACTTCCTTATCCTATTTTAATTAGCGCCAATTGGCAATAAAATGGAAAAAATCTGTGCCTAACATAAATGTTAGGATAACAGACGATAAACTGGGTACTTGATTGACCCTTTAACTGTCCTCGGCAGGTTATTACAGACCGTCCAGTAGCGACTAACAAGAATACTCATTTCACGATAATTTTACGACCGCAGTCTAGCTTCAGTTGTGGTTTTTTAGTATAGTAATACCAATCGTAGACGCACCTACATTTTCTTACATTTTTCATTTAAAAAACTGAGATAAAAGTCTATTTATGTTCATTGTTTAGGTTACTATGGAAATTAGGAAAAGTGCAATGACCACGAGGGCTGGATCGCTACAATGTTTACTGTACAAGTATAATACACATGTAGCTAGAGTTACTGCAGGCCACTCGCCATTGGTGACAAAACCAACAACAATATAGCTAGCCTCTTAGACCACTTCTTCAATAAACCTAGCTAAAAAAAAAACATATGGAGTATTACTAGCAGATTATTCACATTTAATGCAGCCAAGGGAAGGGAAAAACAAGAAATATTCAATAAATAAATATGTAAAATACCTAAATAATGCAACACAAAAACCAATGTAGCACTACAAACTACTGTTTTCTATCGACAGTCACATTGTCAATGCATTTAATATTTTTCTTTAATCATAAATGTTTCAAATAACTGTAGATTGTATGAACAAGAGCAAAAGGGTATATTTAAATTACTTACGTATGTACTGGGAAGATAAATAATGAATATCGAATTTATCTACAGGATGACAGGGACGATAATCAACAGTGACGCGCAATCTGTAACAGCATCAACGTGATTTCAGAACACGATTCTAGACCCCCAGATAGAAATTTATCGAAAGCTATAAAAAACTGTTATAATATAGAAAAGTGCAATACCTATACGGTCAAAATGTATGTAACAAAAATTTAATGTGATAAGAAAATCTCATATAGTAATTATTTTCCAATTTCACTGATTTACGTGATTTAACAGTCGTGATTGAACAGTTAAAACTGTATTTCCATAAGTTTCAATACACAACATGATATACCGTTTCAAGCATGATCTAGATTAGATAATAATTGAAACGATCTTTGATGTTCTGCATTAAAATAAAACTTATTGAACTACAGCATTTTAGCTGTAAAAGTACGTCTGTAAGAACAAGTAAATCAGCAAAATCGACAAAGTTTTGTATACGGCCTCTTAACGCAGGGGCTTCACAATTATCTACAGACCATAGTAAGAGGTTGCGCGTCAGTCAGTTACAAGCCAGTCCCTAACATCCTGTATAGTTTAGAAAACACCAAATCTGTTTTGAAACCAAACAAAGGCACCTGAAAATCAAATCAAGATAAATAACGTAGTAGATTCTTCATATTTTGAGTAGATACCATCATCTGCCTAGCCTTTTCCCAACTACGTTGGGGTCGGCGTCCAGTCTAACCGGATGCAGCTGAGTACCAGTATTTTACATGGAGCGACTGCCTATCTGACCTCCACAACCTAGTGACTGGGTAATAGGTTACCCCTTGGTAAAAACAACCAGTGTCAGACTTTCGGGCTTCTGACGACTCGTAACGACTGTCTAAGATCTACGAAAGACAGCCGGGACCAACGGCTTAACGTGCTGTCCGAGGCACGTAAGGGTCTTGGTATGTAAAGATGGTCATCCATCCACGGACCAACTGCAGCAAGCGTAGCTTAACCTTAATGATCGACCTGAGCGGCTGTTGTAACTTAGCCATAAGCCCACCTCGTTGAGCCCCGATTTTGAGTAGATAACCTGGAATAAAATTCGAGGAAAAGCTTAATTTGGTCATAACATCATACCTGTAATCGCTGAAAGATTCGCCAGAGGTTTACCTATAGGACAACCACGATTCGCCAGTTATGTTTATGTCACATGTTATAGGGGGCGAGCATTGCCAAAGGCAATCATTAACCGGTTACAAACCCGCAACAAAGCCAAAATTCAAGACTCCGGGTTGCTAATGAATAACTCCTAATGGCAAATCCAGTAACACTACCCGACCAGGGAACCGAACCCAGGACCCTGTGCTCTGCAGTAGCGTTTGTGGCCACTATAAATGATGCAGTCATGTTAAATACAACTAATTGAAGACAAAAAAATCTCATTGTACTTCAATTCTATCACATTTGGTAAAACAAGAAGCTAACCGCAAAATAGTTACAAAACAAGAAGCTAACCGCAAAATAGTTACAAAACTCTAAAAAGATGATATGATGATGAAATAATAACACACTTTTTTTGGCATGTTGGTTAAAGCTCTTCATACACTTGAACACACTTTCAGCAAAAAAAGCCAAACCTTTCGTTCAAAATACCTATACGAATCACAAGTTCAACGCTCCATATACATTTACTTTTGAACCAGCACGTGGGCGACACAATACCATTGCAAATGTCAGGAGATAAAGTTAAATTAAATCCGACAACAAAACTCGAAAATAAAATGTTAAGCTCCAAAATGAATGAAATATTACATACAAGTCTGTAAAGTGCCTCGATTGCGGCGTGGGAAGAGATTTTTATCTTGGTAATGCGTGTACGCATAATTTACCCTTTTTAAGTAAGTGTATGCACGAAAATGCAGCTTTAAAATGCGTTACTTTTTAAACTCCGTTTTTATGATGATTTGCATGACATATTCATAGCAACTTTCTACGCTTTATTACTGAACCCATAGCGTAAAATCAATGTCCATACTAATTAGTTCTGGGAAATAAATGCACCCCTCCTCCTCCTCCTCCTCCCTTTCCCAATTATATTAGGGTCGCCTTCCATGCAAACCGCATGCAGCTACAAGATAGCCTATCTGACCTCCGCAACCCAGTTTTTGTGTAATACGGTACCACTTCGTAAGACTGGTTGTCAGACTTTAGGGTTTCTGACGACCTACGGGTCCTCAGAAGCCACAGAAAGTCAGAAGACGATGAATGAAAGCCGGGAAAAACAGTTTAACGTGCTTTCAGAGGAATGGATGGGTCTTGGTAAGTAAAGATGGTCACCCATCCACGACCAACCGCGGCAAGCGTAGCTTAACCTGACCGATCGACACGTGTGGCTGTTATTACTTAATCACAAGCCCATCCCTCAATATCACTACTTATGTACATAGATACTGTCGACTGCACATCAGTGATAAGTTTATACACTTTGATCTAGCTAGAACTTACCTAGCGTAGTACAAAGTTTTAATAGTTTAAACGAGCTTATATTGGTTTAGTAAACTCCAACATACGCACTACCGTACTACTGAAAACTAGCGCTCCTGTCTCGTATAGGGGTCATAGCATTATGCTTAGCGGTGGCCGTTTGTCGTTGATGTGACGCAGAATTTTCCCCAACTTATTACTTTTGTATTTGTGTTCTTTTTTGTGTTATATTTATAATAAAAAGTACTTTCTTTCTTTTTCTTTTACGGCATCTTCAACGCTTTCAACATTGGTCATATATCCGTCAGTTGTCTCATGTCAAATCACAAGAATCTGTAGATCTATGCAGTAGAACGATTTTCCAGCTAATCGTTGACAAAGTCCAACTTACAAGTACCTAGTAACAGTCTTTTAATAAAATACTTTTATAATATACCGTATTCCGAATAACAAAATGAAAAAATAACAATATTTATCGCTTTCACAACCATTTCCGCGACAGTAATCAAACCGTTCAGTTTCCACAGATGAACGTAAAAGCCTCTTTCAAATGAAATAAACTTTATTAGACAAAATTCCTTTAAAAGGCATTTTAAACAATGTTGACGCATATCTATCGCTAAAATAATTTTGAGTAGAATCTGTACACAAAAATAAAAGTCATGTTACTTAATAATATTTTGAAATGATGTGAATGTTTGTGTGTTTGTTAATCAATCACGCAAATCCTTGATTCAACTCTAAAGCCATAGTCTGCAACCTAATTGCGTAACATACATCTATCATTCACAACCTGAATCATTTCGAAGTATACTAATAATCCATTATTACTTCATATATTCGAAAAATATGTCTGCTCAACACCGTAAATAACGCAGTGAATATTATTGAATTGTCAAAATGAAACCCATTCTACTGTTAGTACGTAATTAAACCGATAGAGTAGAATAAAAGATACTTTTGTTCCGGTAGTATGTTCCCGTGGGATAATTCCGCGAGCGAAGCCGCTGGCAACAGCTAGTAGGAGATATAAAATGGTGACTAAAAAACTACTAGAAATAAAAAATTATAATATCCTTAATCTAAAACCACTCAAGTTATTACTGGGCAACGCAAATTGCGATAGTATTCTCTGATTAGACTCGGCAATTTGTTTTGACATGTACTTAACAGTTGTAAGTACCCACATGTGAGTTATTAATAGAAGTGTGAATGAGATATTGATTTAATATGTACAACGATTGATTGCTACTACTTTATCGGTGTAACTAGCTCACATTTTCACATTGGCTTTGTAATAAATCCACGTCTTTTGGACGTTAATTAAAAATAATATTAGCATTATAAAATTAATGATGTTTGTCGATTTTGGAATGCGTTTTGCTTCGCATTCGAGTGCGTCGGAAATTATCCAATTATGCTACCGGGACAAAAATGTTCCTCCTTATAACTTCAGCTATCTGCAACTGAAAGTTTAGTCAAAATCGGTCCAGCCGTTTCGGAGGTTAGCCGGAATAGGACACAGTACAGAGACAATTTTTTTTATTTTACACGCTTTATATTAGCTTCACTTGTATGTTTGTTTGTATGTTTGTATATTTGTATGTTTATTTGTAACCGGCTCTTTATAGCGCGATTTTGACCCACTTTAAACGACCAGATTTCATTCAAACTTTGCACACCTGTCAAGGACCGATGACAATGCAATAATTTTATAAATTTGTGCCATTATCCTTGCCAGGGTTGTGGTGGAGCAGAGACAGCAAAAAAACTGTCTTCGAAAACTACGCTGACATGTGTCACAAACTACGCTGACATACGACACAAACTACGCTGACATACGTCACAAACTACGCTGACATACGTCACAAACTACGCTGACATACGTCTCAAAATTCGAAACACCCTAAAAAATAGAAAATAAATAATAGTTTAAAATTTTTTTTTTATTATGAGTAGGTACCGTATATTCTTTCATACGCATTTAGTAATCACGGTCTGTTATTTTGACATTAAGTACAAACAGATACTTCAATTGTATTTATTTAATTATTTCTTCTTTATACATAAAATATTATTGAATATTTGGTAGTCAAAGCAAAAGGGTTAATCTCGTAGTCAAATATATTCATTGCGTAAATATCATTGTAAATTACTCTGCAGTCACACATTTTATCACGGTTTTTGTTCCCAAAGTGATAAAAATATGTGACTCAAGGCTATCACAGTATACCATGCTTGCATCGCAGCTACGGTAAATAAGCATAGGTATACCCATCGATTTGTTGTTATAACTAAAATAATATACGCAATTTCAGTCTCACAGAAACCCTGTAACGCTGCGATTTCCTACACAATGGGTGTACGTCACATAACGGCCGCACAGCTGTCATGAAAATGATGGGAGCGGAATTTGACCTTAAGGTTTCAAAAATCGTTCTATAGGGAAACACACCAACTTTGTTTATAAATTCACAAAAAAAATGTTTATTTCATTTTATTCTATTATTTTGGTTTTTTTTTTTAATTGAGTATCTTTTTTTCACTTTCTGTGCGAGCCCCAAAAAACACTTTTCTTTTCTTTCTTGTACATAAGTTTCAATGACGTCATTCGACGGTGAATTTCGGACGCTATGTGGCGGCCACCACAGTCAACTTTAGCTCACCAACATTATTTAGATCACCGAAGCCAATAGTCAATTACAAACCGACAAAACCAATTTGGTGTTGGATCAATAACCTCAAAATTATTTACCAATGCGAACCTTTTTTGTGTGGTCTGTAATACGTTATGTTCTCACAGCATCCATCAAGATCATATCTAATTACGTTAACGTATTTCAAAGTACAGACGCTAGCACATAAAGCTACTATAATCTGTCAAATTTCTTTAATAGGTTTTCAACTTTATCGCTAAAGATTAAGATTCCAAATTGTTTGGGAAAATTTTACAGTTTCTGGTAGCTTGATGTGCTGGCGTCTGTACTTTTTGTTTTTGCACGGTGTATTAAAATGTCGTAAAACTTTGTAATGGTAATGTGAGCATATGAAAATTTTAAATTACCGCAGTAATATACAGGGTTATTTGTAAAACACCGGCAACCTCTCAGGTCTATGTTATTAACATCATAATAAACAACTTTTGTTCTATGACTTTTAAAAATTCATCATATTTTAGTGCATCAGATTTTCATACAAAAATCGGCTGCCTGTAAATAAGTCAAGTTTAAGCGCCCCCACCGCCCTAACCCCGCTCCCCTTGCTAATATACTATCGCTTTCTTTTGCTTCGCATAGACTCCGTAACATTTAGAGCGTTCAATTTAAATATTTTTATTTTTGTTTGAAAATCTGATGCACTAAAATATGATGAATTTTTAAAAGTCATAGAACAAAAGTTGTTGCTTATGATGTTAGTAACATAGTCCTGAGAGGTTGCCGGTGTTTTACAAATAACCCTGTATATAGTGTAGGCTTATGGCCAAAGTAATAACAGCCGCACGCTTCGATTGATCAAGTTAAGCTACACTTGCTGCGGTTGTACATGGATGGATGACCGTTTTTACATACGAAGACCCTTCAGTGGCTTAGACAGCACGCTAAACCGTTGGTCCCAGTTCTTCTTCGTAGAACTTTGACTGACGTTACTGGTCGACAGAAGCTCGAAAGTCTGACAACCAGAGGGGTAATTGCGGAACTTTTTAACGGTAGGAATTGGTTTAATATTCATAGTTAAACAACATTCATTGCGTTATTTACTTTGCTGAGCCGAGAATTTATTCCAACAAATGACGCAATGGTTTAGAAATAATCTTCAATCCCATTCAGATTCTGATAAATTGTGCGTTTCGCAATTAGGGTGCAGACTTACCAGGGGTTATGTAATGTAGGTAATGTAAGACGATTATCGTATTACCCAATAACTGGGTTGTGTTATGGGGATTAGATAGACAGTCGCTCCATGTAAAATACTTGTATTCAGCTGCATCCGGTACTGGAAGCCGACCCCATCATAGTTGGGAACAGACTAGTCAGATGATATGTAGTGTGTGTAGGCATATAAGTACTCAATTTTACGTGCGTACATAAATTAGGAAGAGGTTATTTGATGCTTCAAGCTCTTTCAACTACAGATTAGGTACTGTAAAATAAGTAGGCACTTGACTTCACAATGCATGTAAAACTAGTTAACAAATAATATATTCCCAGTTTTTCACTGACAGGTCCACCTTTTCATAAACAATTCAAGTTTATAAAACTACAAACTGCAGGTTTTTGTAGAAATAATGTGATCTATATACCAGGCCACTCAGAAAGTATTGCGAAAAAAAGTTTTTTTTGTATGAGAGACTGGCCAGTTATAAACTATTATAAAAATAATGATTATAATTTATAAGTAAAAATAGGTGCGTTCCAATTTCAAAATATCCCTCCACATTTTTGCGAGCTAATTAAATTATCGTGTCTCATTGGATTTGCGTCGGGAACATTTCCGCGCTATGATTTTTTACGATTTCAAATGTCGCCTGAAACCGGAAGAATCATACCATAGACTTCAAATTGCATACGTGGATGAGGGCCCTTCCAAGGCAACTGTGTATTGTTGGTATAACGAATTCAAACGTAGTCGACTAACTTTGGGGGATGAAGAAAGAAGTGGTCGCCCTTTGACGGCTGTTACGGAGGAAAACGTGGTAGCAGTGAAAAATTTAATCCAAGACTATGGGCGAATTACGTATCAGGAGATACAACATATACTGCAGATTGGATCGGGAAGCCTTGACGAGATTCTACACGTGCATCTTCGCTTGAGGAGGATAGTTTCACGCTGGGTGCCGTACAACCTCACCGATGCTCAGAAGCAGGCCCGGTTGGAATTGTGCCGTGATATGATAAACAAATTTGAAGCAGGCTCGTCTCGGCGTGTTTACAACATTATGACAAGTGATGAGTCCTGGATTTATCAATACGATCCAAAAACGAAGCGTCAGTCGACGGTTTGGGTGTTTCCAAAGTGAAGCGATCTAGAAGGGGGGGGGGGGGGGGAAGATTTTGATCGCGAGCTTTTTCAATTTGACTGGCTACTTGGTGCCGATCCCTTTACGGCACCAAAGAAGCATCAACGCCGAATGGTATACTACCAAATGCTTGGCAGAAGTTTTCTCTGTTGTGAGCAACAAGCGACCACGCACACCGCGCTCTAAACGGGGGACTTCTTGGACAGCACGCCGGTCAAACTTCTGGGTCACTCTCCATACAGCCCTGACCTAGCACCGTGTGACTTCTTTTTATTCCTAAAAAGTAAAAATCAGCTCAAAGGGATACAATTTTCATCGCCGGAAGATGCGCTGTCAGCGTTCGAGCAGGCTGTAAACGATGTGTCTGCGGCGGACTGGAAAAAGTGTTTCGAAAACTAGTTCAGACGCATGAAACTTTGCATAGAGGCTAGTGTATTTTGAAAAGATTTAATCAAAAAATATTTACCTATAGAACATTTCTTTTTATTTTCGCAAAACTTTCTGAGTGTCCCACGTATATAAAATTCAAAGTCCTGATTGACTGACTGACTGATATAACAATGCACAGGCTAAACCGCTGGTCCAGACATGAATTTTGGAGGGTGTGTTCTTTGTGAAGAGTATGTATCCAATCAGAGAGGGTTTTCTGAAATTCCATCCCTATGAGGGTGAAATGGGGGTTGAATTTTCTGTGAAATTTTTTGTTCTCGGTGTTGGATAAGCCAAAGCAAGTAGTGCGATAAGACATATTTACCTGGATTAACACATAGAGTACTTTTAGTCCCGGTAGTATGTTCCTGTGGGATATTTTTCAACATCCACGCGGGCGAAGCCGCGGGCAGAAGCTAGTTTGTTATAAACTAAAAGGAATGCTCTTAATGAGAATGAAAAATCCTTTCACAAGTGCCTACCGATAGCACAGAGTTAGAGCCTCACTCACTATATTATTAACTCTTAAAGCTCGATCAAGATAATTAGTGATTAATCAGTGTTAGTTAAAGTGTGCCCAATAACGGCCACTGTTTTTAAATAGCTTTTTTATCTTATATAGCTGGTGACAACCACCTACAAAATAAAATATACCTTTATGTTTGCCGATAAAAGCTCTTTGCAAGATTAGTACAAAAGAAGCTGCCCAAATATTGACCCGAGGTCACCACTTCTCGTCAGGTCTTTTCGACCTACATAATTATATTACATACCCAACTAACTAACCTGACAAGCTTTATCTTGTCCAAATTGTAATTATTTATACAGAAAAGGAAGTTCACTTTTCCTGAGTTTGAAGATTTTCCGTTTCAACATTTTAAAACAAAAAAAAAAGTCAGAATGGTTCAGCGGGTCTCAAATGCTGCGCTTAGGAACGGGCAGCATTTCATTATTATTATTATTTTATTACAAGCTTCTGCCCGCGACTTCGTCCGTGTTAAATTTCTTTGTATCTATGATTTATAGTATGTAAGATTATAAATTTCTTTAGTATGTATGATTGTTAAGAAACATAAAGACCTATTCAAAAAGGCAGAGGATCCTCGAAACCGGCGAGATCCGCATATGCTTGTTTTAAGTGACTTACCGAGACTAGCTAAATATAGTAAAAGCTGTTTAGCCATGTGTATTCTAATTTATAATAAAATTCCAAGTTATTTTAAAACTTTGGATCTCAGATTATTTAAAAAAACTTTACTTGAATGGTTAAAAACTAAAATTTTTTACAGTATCAATGAATTTACTAACGAGAAACATTTTTAAAGGTCACCAATAATATTTGCATGCTATAATATAAGCTAAACATGTATATGCTCTATATTTTGTTATCTTACACCTGTAAATACCATGTTTATGCAAATAAATATTATTTCTATTTCTTGTTCCCCCGACCCTTCCCGTTGCGTCGAATCGCCTAGCCGTGCAATTCTCCCCGTTTTTGCAACATTTTTCATTACTGCTCCGCTCCTCTTGGTTGTAGCGTGATGTTATATAGCCTATATTATATAGTCTTCTTCGATAAATAAGCTACCCAACACAAAAAAATATTTTTTTAAATCGGACCAGTAGTTCCTGAGATTACCTCGTTCAATCAAACAAACAAACAAACTCTTCAGATTTATAATATTAAGTATAGATACAGATTATGTCTATTGTGGATACGGCACGTATTGACCAAAGCCATTTACTGGCTTTTCGACCTACCTATATTACTTTGCGAAATAAAAGAATGATTGTGAAAAGCCAATCATTACCGTTACATAACATCATAGAAGTGATAAATAGAGCCATCCAATCTCACTTGCTCCAACAAGACACCATAAAATTTGTACCTCACACATGTAGCACAATTGCTTCTCTTCAAACAGTTAAATGTTCACACATAGTTTAGTAAAATGGCGTACAGCGTGAAGCACTAACTGTGCGAGTAACCCACAATGCAACAATGGCGACAGTTATGATTCCACGCGTCTGTCCACACGCTCCTAATATTTACTTAAACCACATTCTTCCTTCATACCATGATACTCGAAGAAAATTACTTCCTCTCTTAACTAAACCATTTATTAAGCCTCATTTCCCATTGCATTTAATTCAAAACGTACTATTATTTCTCTTTGAAACGTTTACCACATTTTGATGTCTGTACAATCATGTCCTCAAAAGTGATACACTCAGATATTTATTTTTATAGAGTAAAAAGTCATGTATGATCATTCAGAGACACCGTAACGTATAAAGTTGTATCTTTGTGGGTATCGTCACGAGCACACGAAGCGTAATAACCGTTTAGTACGCAATATATTTTTACTATTGTACTTAAATTCAATGGTAGGTGACATAAAGAAAACTGGGACGTGGTCGTATTTTTGAGATTTGAGCACTCGCTTTCGAGAAATAAAATGAAATAAATATACTTATTTCAAACAATTGGAAAACATATAAACAGAGTAGGTACAGTAGATATAGATATACCCTGGAAGTCTCCAAAAGGAAAAGCGGGACTGCTCTCAAATGAAGTAAATAACAAGTTAAGTCCTTAGATGGTCGGAGCATGGTCCTGCAGACCTGTAGCAACTCGGGGACAGCCGAAACAAAAGCCTATAAGTAACGTCACAGTGCTGGGCCCCGTCGCAAATTGGTTTATTGAGATTGCAACTACGATGCGCGCAAAAAGCTACGCCCCGCTTTGAACCTCAACTTGCATCCTTTTTTCTACTCCGAATTATATGTCCTGTAATCAAGTCGTAATCGTTAAATAGAAAAACGCTTCGGAAACATTCGTTCCATGGGCATTTTTATGGGTAGCAACATAGTTCGCTTGTTTCTACGACCAATGTAAGCCAATCACCGTGATGAGCAAAAAGTTCCCTTTGATGTTGATGTACACCTAACAACTTAATAACAGAACAAATTTCTGATTCTTGTTCAATATTTTTGCAGTTTTTTGTTAAAACTTCGCACTCCGGAATGTGGTGCAACATTGTACAGATAATAAAATACTGTAATGAAAACTGTAAGGTTGGAATGTAATAACATTTTATCTAGATTGTACAGGCACTAAAAGTGGCATAAATTCCGGAAAATCGGGCGAATTTTCTTTTAATTTCAGGTTGTAATTTGTGAGTACCGTGCGGAGTATTGTTAAAAACGTTTCCAAGTGAATGTGCCCCTACATATCACCGTAACGACCACTCAATACCGCATTGTAGATTCAATTTATATTGACCACAGGGCATTTTCTCTCTTAACGCCGGTAACTCCGACATAATGTTGCCCTGCACACTATTTACGAAGCTATTTATTTGTGAATTGCGTGCAAATAACTATGCTGTGTTTTGGTCCCCTGTGTTTTAACGCAACTTTTATTTTTGTTCAGTAAATTGAAAGTCGACACTCTTACTAATGATTATGTTGGTAACAAATAGAAAAAGACGTTTATGTTTGTGTCTGTGCAAATTGCAATGATAATTAAAAAAGGAGAAAGAAGCTCTTGTTGATTGTCTCGTTCTGTGTATGAATGTTATCGGTAATACGCGGGTGTGCAATAATACACCTTGCCTTGTTCCTCCAGTGTTACAGCTGTAAGGCCTTTATTTAAATGAAAAAAATATGTATTCGAGAGTGAATAATTAAGTTATTATTTTATGAAGTCAACTCTTACAACACAGCGTAGTAAATGCGAGATAAACGAATAGGTGTTAATTCATTTTCGTTTTTCTACAAAACGGAAAGTTTTCCGAGAAAAACCAACTAACTATCCACAAAAAAATAAAAGGATTTTCAGAATACGTTGCAAATATGTTTTTTCCCAAGAATGTTTTCAGGTTTTCATATCTATAGGTATATTATATTTAGTTCATCATCAGCAGCCTGTAATGTTCCCACTGCTGGGACACGGGCCTCCTCTCGGTGAGAGGAAGTGGGGCATAATCCACCACGCGGGCCCAGTGCGGGATGGTGGATGTCACATGTCTTCGAATTTTGGTTCTGAGAAATGCTGGTTTCCTCACAATGTTTTCCTTCACCGTTTTGAGAGCAGTCGTGATAAAAACTTCTAAATATACTTAGTTGTCATTAAATAATCATTGAAAGTATTATAATGTGAAGCGTTAATCTCGCCTCAATACACATGTAAGTATTCTTTAAATATATAAATATCACATAGCGTATGATTCCCTTTCCCAATAAATCATAACGCTGTATATTATTATCGAAAAAAAAAAACAACATTACACACACAGTGTATTGCACGAATGTACGTACGGCCATAAATTGAGCTACACATTTCCAGTATAAGCTGACTCCACCTTGTACGAAAAATTTATACAATGCGAGCTCACCTAAAACTGGAAATGTTTAGCTTGACCTGTAGTCGTCTGCACAGCAGCAGCGAATTTGAATAAACAAGACAATTAAACGTGCTCCTAGGTTTTTTTTTTTCTCTAGAAGTTATGTTAGGCAAATGTCATTCTCATTAGTTATGCATGCACTATTGTAATCTAAAACCGTATGTAATGAGTTTAGCAATTGTATAATTAAGTAGGCACTTCTTAACCATGAGCATAATAGTATTATAGTGCTTTATGCATCTTAAAATTCATGCACGATCTTCTAAAATAGTGCCTAGCGGTTGTACTTCGTATTTTGCCGAAATTTTATTAAGATTTGGAAGTAAAAAAAAAAAACGAATATAATTTTTATTGCGTGACCTCGCTGGTCATGCTATAAAAATTATATTCGTTATTACTTATTGTACATTCGTTATATTAATATTCGTTATTAAACCCAAAATCAGAAAATCAAATACTTTATTTACAAGTAAATTAACACTACTACCCAATTAATGCAAATGTACATAGGTTTAGAATTAATTAATTAATTACTAACTCTTGTGTGTATGATAGAATACAAACAAACATCACTAAAGAGGCATTCACACTCATTATATATCTAAAATTAAACATAGAAGCTCTTACGGACCCGCAAAATTGTGTGTTGCCAATTAAACACAACTCCACACATCGTGGGAACCTAAACAAAAACTTAGCAAAATAACGTTTTCATATATTTTTTCTGAGCTAAAGGCTTCCAATTAACGCGTCAGAATGATACCTGTATGATGTCGGGTTTCGGCCTGTCGGGCCCAGTGTTAGAACGTGAGGATGGCAACATTCCCACCACGCGCGCACAATTTGCAACACACGACGCCAATTAAATACATTTTTAACAATGAAACGACGAGCCACGACTCTGACCTACGCCTCTAAGGCTGGGTCTAGACTTCGTCAAGATTATCTGAACTCTGACTAAGCTAGGTAAACAATGGTGGAGCGCACATCGTAACAAAAAATAATAAGCAAATTGATCACCCACTTCAAGTATCCGATATTAAAATCACAACAGTCATTCTTTGACAGCTGCATGAAATGCCTGACTAATAACACATAAGATACCAATTTGCTTAACAATTGATTTCCCAGACTGAAATGACTATATATCTCTCCTCCTTCTTCATCGAGGTTTATATATACAGGTACTATATGTAATATGTTCGATGTGTTTTTGTTCGTGTTTACGAGATCTTCGAACTGCCCAACACCACTAATGCATATAGAATACACATCAAAATTACCTCTAGTCTACTCCAGCCTTTAAATAAACCCTGGATCTAAAAGGATCCTCTCGTAAAATCTGCAATAGACAGGTAATGCTTAGAGAAACTTTGTACAACGTTTTATTTGCCTATTTATATTTTATGGACTAGTTAACATCTAATAGAGTTAATACGCCTCAAGAAGGCTTTAACTTTCTTTAGAATTATATTGAGATAGACTTTCTTTAGAAGTTTTAAATGTTATTTTTATTCCAGTTCGCATCAACTAACGTTATGCTAGACCATTCATAGTTAAATATGTACATACGGTTCCTAATAATCATGTAATATTTTGGATTTTTTAAACACCAAATAAAAACTTTTTACCAAAAACTTTAACCGCCGAAAAAACTGAAAAGCAAAAAATAATAAACCTTAAAATTATGAGTCGGCGCTTTGAGTAATCTTTGTTCATTGGTTTTTCAGCGCCGACTCATAATTTTAAGGTTTATTATTTTTTGCTTTTCAGTTTTTTCGGCGGTTAAAGTTTTTGGTAAAAAGTTTTTATTTTATACTTTTTTGTGGCTTTAATGTAATTATAATACTACTCATAAAGTTATGCGTGGTTAAACATTACAATCAGTGAGAGAACAATCAATCATCCCCTGTTTTCCGACCCTTAGGGTTCGATTTTGTTTTCCAAATTTATATGGGACCACTCTCGGAGTATACCCTATCCAATGAATAAAGAATTATCAAAATCGAACTACTCTGTATAAAGTTATGCGTGGTTAAACATTACAATCAGTGAGTGAACAATCAATCATCCCCTGTTTTCCGACCCTTAGGGTTCGATTTTGTTTTCCAAATTTATATGGGACCACCCTCGGAGTATACCCTTTCCAATAAAAAAAGAATTATCACAATCGGACTACTATGTAAAAAGTTATGCGTGGTCATACATAAAAATAAAAAAAAACAAACAAAAAAAAAAAATATATACGCGTCGAATTGATAACCTCCTCCGTTTTTTTTCGTCGGTTAATAAGGAAACGCGAATTTAATGTAGCCAGCCCTTATCACAATATTCATTTCAAAACAAGTAATTTATCCAAATTAGGCTGAGATTCAGCCTTTTTCGAACGACATACACAAAACAGTCCCTCAAAAGGCTCACCCTTCACCACTTCCTAGTTCTTAAGCTGGGAAGAAGTTGCGCAACTCCCCAGCAGCACAGATGGCTGTTTATTTAGATAAACTTGTTTTTATACAATCATAATCATTTCCAATTTGCGGGGTTTGCCATCATCGCCACGCTTAGCAGTCGTGTTCGCGATTGCAGTATGGTGATAAAATGCATAGAGAACGCTGCTGCCGATTCTCTAGTAAGTCCCATAGTCGCCTTTTACGACACCCACTACAAGAAAAGGCATGGTGCTATTCTTTACGTCCAGTACGGATTGTATAAAATAAGGGATTTAAAAATATAATTCCTTGTCACATAACTCTTGCTAAGGTAGTCAGAAAATAAATGTAAAAAGACAAGTTTAATGCTTAGTACGAACACGTAAAATGTTTAGCATAGCAAACTCTCGGTATTTTCACACGTCGCGCTAAAGACTGGAACACTAATGAGAGACTTTCATTATAAGACCCATGTTAAAGTTCGTCGAGCATTTGCAAGTGAAATAAAAGTGGGGAACAGCACAGCTCGGCTGGTTATTGCCTCTCTAACGCCGATAGTGGGTTCAATAGACGGCGTCCGCGCATGCGACTAACGAACGAGATGCGCGAGCGCCGATAAAGCCTGCATTTCAATAGCGCATGCGTTGTGCTGCGACACTCGCACTCAGCAGCGCAGGCTTCATATTTATTGCGATTGTGTAAGATATTGTGTTGTGTTAGAGAATGAGGACCTTAGTGCTGTTTTATTTATGATTTATTGTAGTTCTTGTCTTTTTCTGCAAGTCTCATTTCTTCTTCTTTTTTTCGTGTTGACGGTATACTTTTATTTTCCGTAACATATTGATTGACCTATCCACATTTACCCAATTGTGAGCAAAGTTTTGAATACGAATGTATATGAAGGAATGTGAGAGTTAGGAAAGACCAAAGAACCGATGAAAAGTCAATAAAGAGCGTGACTACCGTGATGATGACTAGGTAATAGGTTACGGTTAGAGAAGTACGGAAGAAGAATCCATGTTGCTCCAGCCCCAAATAAATTGGGATGAGGACAATAGAATGCTGATTGTTCGCCTAAATCTATATTATTTGCACTCAACATTTTAAAGAGTGAAAAGCTTATAAGTTCTTCTTATATGTTCATTACTAGAGTTCAATCGATGTCAAGATGCAGCATCAATCACTTTGCGAAGCTTGAGAAATTACTTGTCTTTATAAAAATAACAAAATAAACGACCCAACGACGTTAAAGGTAATGCTTTTATTTACCTTTATCGAACAGCCTACTTACTTTACTAAAACATTATTATTTCTTCGAACTTATATTGGTAAATCTTACACCTGGATTGAAACCGCAAAATGTTAAATTAACCTTTTTTTAGAGCACAATAGACCGATCGTTGTGGGAATATAAGTTGTTCTTAGCCATTGCACAGGAAATCGTTTTATGCCCCGCTTGATTACGCATAAAGAGTAACAGCAGAAGTACCCTCCAATCGCACTTACAGACATAAAATAAACATTACATAAGTGCAATAAAATCAGCTGGAGATAGCGTGTTGTTACGCAGTAATCTAAATGCAAAATAATGCATTAATATGTATTAGAATAATAGTAATAATAAGTGAAGTTGAATCCCTTGTTAAACGAAGATTTGCATGATTACAGGCAAGGCTTTTTCCAAACATGTTATTAAATAAAACAACGGACGGTATCTCTATTTGCTCAAGTTGAAGACATAATAGTTTTCTTTAATGTCAAACAGAACATCGGATGACAATAAATGATTTCATAATACTAGTTAATTGCAGGTTTAGCGACGGATCGGGGTATAAATACGAACAGAAATTACAATGAGCAGCAGTAGCTGTACCACTTGTCAAATTAATA
The DNA here is from genome assembly GCA_947507805.1 of Aporophyla nigra. NCBI lineage: Eukaryota > Metazoa > Arthropoda > Insecta > Lepidoptera > Noctuidae > Aporophyla > Aporophyla nigra. The sequence continues at coordinate 10,538,060 of OX382305.1, forward strand.
CTACAGATGTAATCAGAAGCTATTGAAAAAGCGTTTAAAACTTGATGTGTTTATTAAATTGTCGTAAGTTATTTACGACTTTTACGAGCGAGCAAGTAGTCGCGTCGCGTATAATTATTGAGAACACGCTTATTCTTACTGTAACTTAAGTTTACTTTTGTTCGAGACTACCAATCTACCAATGAAAAAAGGTAAGTTACAAATATGTCATTTGTTTTATTTTATGTTTAACAAGCAAACTAATGTTGTCTAATAATGTCTCCGCTGTTGTCTGTGTACGCAATTAACTTCAGGTAATAAAAGATTACACGACTTTTTACGACTTCGTGATATTATAGGTTATTCTTATACTGGGTATAAATAGAATAATACTATAATATTTATTCAAGCTCTGGTTTCTATCAGTGTTATTATTCAAATGATGCTGAGGAGTAAAGTTGAGTGAACTTGGACGAGCCCCGCGATGCGACATCCGTGTAAAGTGAACACCACGATCAGTGGATGTGGAAAGGGCATTCATAGTCCAAAAAAAATGTATTAGAGCCATGAGTGGAGCAGAATATCTTGACCATTGCAGGCCATTATTTAGGGATTTAAAAATTCTCCCACTCCCATGTTTGTATATTTTTGAAGTTTGTTTGTTTGTAAAAAAATACTCTCATTTATTTCAATTAAATGAACAATTCTCCGAAAGGCTGAACAAAAAAAATGCCGGGAAATTAGTCGTCCCTGCTCAGAGATTACAATTATATAGTAGAAATGCTAGTTGTATGACAATTAAAATTTATAATAAATTACCACCCGCCCTGAGAATGTTACCAATGAATAAGTTTAAATTTAAAATGTTTAATTTTCTCTTAGATATGTGTTTTTATTCCGTTAATGAATTTTTAAATCATACTTTTTAATATAATATAGTTATTAAATAATGACATTTATACATTATTTATTTACACTTTTACATTATTATGAATTCTTGGACATTGTAGTTTTTATTTTTGACATTATGATTTATATTTTCGACATTTTTTTTTTTTTTTTTTTTTTTACTTTATAAAGTATCACATTAGGTGATACTTTATTCACATTACAATCTAGCCTATTAGCTAATAAGTAATTTAAATATAACTTAAACTGCTAAGCAACTATAAAACTAAGAAATCGTCCAATAACGTCTTTCTTACTCACTGACAGTTAAGGGGAAGACACTTGATTAACGTGTTCTTTATAAAAGTTAGCACTTTCACTGCAGTTTGTGTTCACTTACACTGCACTACACTAACTCAAAGGGTTTAACCCTTTTTAGTCTTCGCACTAATTCAGTGGTGTCAAGGAGTTGAATCGCCTCGACATTCACGTGATGATGAAGTCTGTGTTCATGAGCTTCTGCATATTTTTGTATTACTTGGCTTACGACATCCATTTTGAGGTCCCGATGAAGGTCGCTGTTTCTTATGTACCAGGGCGCGCTGACTATGTCCCTAAGTACTTTGTTTTGAAATCGTTGTATGATTTGACGATTACTTTGGCTGGTGCAGCCCCACAGCTGTATACCGTAGGTCCATACTGGCTTTAAAACTTGTTTATATACCAACAATTTATTAGGTATTGACAATGGCGACTGTCTACCAAGTAGCCAATACATTTTTTTGTATCGAATATCTAATTCAGCTCTTTTCTTTTTGACATGCTCTTTCCAGCGCAGTTTTGCGTCCAGGGTCATGCCAAGATACTTAGCAGTATTGGCATATGGGATTTGTTGATTATTCATGAATACCGGGATATATTGTGGCTTTTTATTCGTGAAGTCAATGTGGATAGACTTGCTTTCATTAAGTTTGATACGCCATGTTGCAGTCCACTCATGAACATGATTTACGTACTCTTGAACCTTTTCTACGGCTTCCTCGTGACTATTTCCAACAGCCATGATAGCGGTGTCATCAGCAAAGGTTGCAATTACTCCATTTTCTAGTTGTGGAATATCACAAGTGTATAGTAGATACAGGACCGGGCCTAGTACACTTCCTTGGGGTACGCCAGCTTTTATCTGCCTAAGGTTTGAGTAGGCATTTCCTTGTCTTATTCTAAACAATCTGTTTGATATATAGGACTCTATGATATCTGAAAACTGTTGAGGCAGCATTGTTCTTAACTTATAGTTGAGGCCTTCGTGCCACACTTTATCGAACGCCTGTGCAACATCAAGGAAAACCGTGGAGCACACCTTCTTCTCCTCTAGTGTCCTTTCAATAATATCAGTGATTCTGTGTACTTGGTCGAGCGTAGAGTGTTGTTCTCTAAATCCGAACTGATAATCGGGGATTAGATTTGCAGCTTCAATAAGAGGCTTCAATCTCTTTAGAAAAAGTTTCTCAAATATTTTTGATAACACTGGTAACAGTGAGATTGGTCTGTAAGATGTGGTTTCATAAGGTGGCTTCCCAGGCTTGGCTATCATAATGACCTCAGCTACTTTCCACATGTCAGGAACGTGTTTCAACCGAAATACAGCATTAATGAGCGTGGTAAGCTTAACTATAGCTTTACGTGGGAGGTTTTGTAAAACCTCGCCTGTAATTAGGTCGTACCCAGGGGATTTTCTTCGATTAAAATTACACTTAATTTCTCTAGATACTTCTTTTGGGGTAACTAACTTAATGTCTGAACTAATTTGTACTCCCTGGATTATCATCTCATCAGTCTGGGCTTCATTTGGTTGGAATATTTGCTCTAAATGCTCAGCGAACCTTAGGGCTTTTTGTTCGTCGGTCACTGCCCATTTTCCATTTACTTCCTTGATAGGAGGAACTTGGACGATCGGTCGTTTTATGTGCTTTGTAGCTTTCCAATGCGAGTAGCCGGTTTTAATGTCACTCGTTAATTGGCTAAGGTAGCTGTTTGTTAAGGAGTCATTGTGGTGTTGAATTTTTTTCGTAAGGCGCTTAGTGAGGTTGTTCAACAGTCTTTTATCTTGTGGACATCTAGTCTGATGCCATTTGTTTCTTTGTTTGCGCTTTTCGGTTATAAGACACCTAATTCTTGCAGGGTAGGCGGTTGCTTTGACCCGGTGTGTTTTTTCAGGTGTATTTTTCCAGGCGGCTTTCTGAATACTAGTTGTAAAATTACTCAATTCCAATTCCAGCTGTTCCGGAGTTTTCAATGGAACTCTTAATTCTATTGTATTATCCAAGTCTATTCTGAAACTCTCCCAGTCTGTGTTAGTATTTACAAGCTTTGCTATTAGGTAATAGTACTGGTATTACCAGAAAGGACATAGTGGATGGAGTAGACACCTTACTCAAGTTAAACATAGGGAAGCTAATGTTGTGTGCTTTCCCCTATTCTGATACTTTATCAGATATTGATAATTATTATATTTACAGGTTGAATAGTACTATTCACCAGTTGACATGTTGTCATAGTGACAAATTATTGTATTTTGATACTAATAAATTTATTAGTGGTTTTAAGTTAACTCAGAGAGCTTTATCTCTGTCTTGGAAATGTCGACATATGATTGCTATGTTGATAGCATATAATGTTAATCAGATTATAGCTAAAATAACCATTAATAGTGTTAGTGATGAGTCTATGTTGCCTAGTTTAACTACTAAATCTATAATACCAACATCCTCGGAGGCCACTACCAGTCAGATAGAGTTTTCTCTTCCTGCTGGAACTCAGACGGGCATTCTTGACTCTTCAGTTATAGTAGTGGAGGTCACTCCAGATAATTCGTTAAACTAGGTAATAAGACAACAGAAGGTACCCTTTCAAATAACCAATTATTGTTAGGGAATAATAAAAAGATATCTTCTGGCATTATTAGTCATGAAAATAAAAAACCAAAGGGAGTGCAACACACTTTAAAATTGTATAATCAAAATATCCAAGGTTGCTCTTCCAAATTACTTGAAATAGAATTGTTTTTAGAAAACACCAAGTTTGATGTCATTTGCTTAACTGAACATTGGTTAAAAGATCATCAAGTAAAGTCAATAAATTATGAAAATTACTGTGTAGTTAGCTTTTTCAGCCGAAAACGCATGATACATGGCGGATCATTAATATTAGTTAAAAATTCTATTAAATCGAAAGAACGAAAAGACATCATTGAGCTGTCTGTTGAACACACTGTTGAGCTGTCCTGTGTTGAGCTTGATAAGCATGTTATAGTATGTGTATACAGACCTCCAAGTTACCAGAATCTATCTGTGTTTGATTCTGTAATGGAAGAGGTGCTAAAGAAACTTAGTACTAGTAGTAAGTCACTGGTCATATGTGGTGATTTTAATATTAATTTATTAGAAAGTAACTCAAATACTTTCAGATTATTAAGTCTTTTTAAGTCATTTAATCTGTCAAATGTTTTTATGGAACCAACCCGAGTGACAGCTTCTTCTGCCACTTGTATAGATAATATTTTTTGTAACTGTGATTACTTACACAAACAAATTGTAAATAAGTTGCCATCTGATCACAGTGGTCAAACAGTAACATTTTGCTCGTACATACCTCTACAAAAAATTCAAATAAGGTTTAGGCCAATGACATGTAAAAATCTAGAGAAATTTAATCATTCTTTGGCCAGTACATTATGTGTTCACAGTTTTAATAATGAATGTGACCCAAATGAGTTCTACGCCGAGTTCTTCTCATTATTAAACACGCAATTTAATGACAATTTCCCACTAAAGACTAAAAGTATTTGCACAAAGTTCTTATTTAGTGATTGGGCAACTCCAGGTATACGTAAAAGCAGAGAAAAACTTTTTGAACTTTATGGCCTAAAGCAACATATGACTAATAGAAGCTTTCATCAGTATGTTGCAAAATATTCTAAAATTTTTAAAAGTGTGTGCAGCTTGGCTAAAGCGCTTTTATATTAGCAATAAAATAAAATCAGCGGATGATAAAATAAAAACTACCTGGCAAATAATAAATGATGAAACAGGTAGGAAAAAACAGCGTAATACTGAATTTAATTTAGAGACTGCACATGGCCCCATTAACTCAGATATAGAAATAGCTCAGGAATTTCAAAATTTTTTCGTTAATATTCCCGTTAAAACTACTGAAGCTTTAAATTCGTCACCCGCGCTTTCCGCTGCCTTACTCAAAAAGAATGTAGGGGCATGCCCTTTAGAGTTTAGGTTTCAGCATACTAACCCCCAGGCTATTATAAAAGCTTTTAAAGATCTTAAAATTAAATCAACAGAAGATCTTTGGGGAATGTCTGTCAAATTTTGTAGTTCTATTATTGAAACCATTGCACCCTATTTAGCTTTCATATTTAACACCAGTGTAGACCAAGGAGTCTTTCCGGATCTGATGAAACACAGCAAAGTAGTTCCTTTGTTTAAATCCGGTGATAGTAAAGAACCAAACAATTATAGGCCCGTGTCAGTTCTGCCAGTTCTCAGTAAGGTGTTTGAAAAGTTAATGCTCAATCAAATGTTACGTCACTTTAATAAAAACTCCATCTTTCATGAACACCAGTTCGGTTTCACCAAAGGGCGTTGTACCACCGACGCTGGTGTTACCCTAATAAAGAACATTTTTAACGCCTGGGAAGAAGCACAAGATGCCATTGGAATCTTTTGTGACCTTTCCAAGGCGTTCGATTGCGTAAACCATGAGACACTTTTGCTGAAACTAAAGCACTATGGAATTAGAAATACAGCTCTTGACTTAATAAGATCATACCTGAAGGATAGAATGGTCAAAGTCCAAGTAAATGGCGTAAACTCATTGGGGTCTGAAATGGCAATGGGCGTTCCTCAAGGCTCGATATTGGGTCCATTCCTTTTTTTAGTATACATTAATGATCTACCCCATCTACTTCCAAACCAACCGAAGATGGTGTTATTTGCAGATGACACATCATTGATATTTAAAATCGACAGACGGTCTCAAAATCTTGACGACGTCAATAACTCCATTCTTCAGGTCCAAGACTGGTTTACGGTAAATAATTTGGTACTTAATAAAAAAAAAACCAAGTGCATTAGATTTCAATTGCCTAATGTCAGAGGTAGCGAATGTGACATCTTATTGAATGGGGAAAAACTGGAATTTATTGATCAAACGGTTTTCCTAGGAATCACGCTAGACGAGAAATTACAATGGGGACCTCATATAACATCTCTTGCGGGGCGGTTGAGCTCGGCCGCTTATGCTGTTAGAAAGATAAGACAGTTAACAGATGTAGAAACCGCGCGTTTGGTCTATTTTAGCTACTTCCACAGCATTATGTCGTATGGCATTTTACTGTGGGGTAGGGCTGCTGACATTGAATCCATTTTTATTTTGCAAAAGCGAGCTGTCAGAGCCATTTATAATCTATGTCGCGGCGAATCCCTCAGGGAACTATTTAAAAGGATTAATATTATGACGGTACCTTGCCAATTCATTTACGAAAATATTATGTATGTAAGAAAAAATCTACATCTTTTTAATAAAATAAGCGATAGACATAATTTTAATACTAGAAATAAAGACAAGATAGATCAACCATTTTTCAGATTAGCAAAAGTACATACATCTTTTATGGGGTACTGTGTTAAATGTTACAACAAAATACCTTCTGATATATTGCAATTAAATGAAAGGAGGTTTAAAAGTCATATTAAAAGTACACTTTGTAAACGAGCTTATTACAAATTAGAGGACTACATCCAAGATAAGAACGCTTGGAAACATGCTGGTCTCGCTCCATAGGACAGTCTTAGAGTTTATCAAACTAGTTGCTCACTTAATTGTGTAGATAATATTTATTTTTTCTTCTATGACACTGTTTTACATTCTGTAATTACTGTAACTCACACACTGACAGTTTATATGGGTAGTTCATATAATTGTTTTTTTATTTAACTGCTTTTGTTAATTTATTTTTATTTTCTTTTAATTTCATTTGTTGTGTATATGTATCATTTGCATCGTTGTATATGTAAGCGGGCACGCCCTTTATGCCTGGAGGCTTTAGTAAGGTTTTAAGTTCTGTTTACGATTTTGTTTCATTATTCATTTCAGCTTGAGTTTAGTTTTCAATGTTTTGTTGGTATAATGGCGTGTGCTAGCTGACATATGGCGAATAATGTATGTTTTGTTTTATTATATTAATAACTTATACAATATTGTATAGAATCAAGTTCTTCTAACTTAACAGACAGCAGTGCTGCTGGGGAGTTTGTTCCGCCACTTCTTCTTCCCAGCCAAAGCACTAGGAAGTGTCGAAGGGCGGGCGTTTTGGGGGGACTGTCTTATGTGACTTTGACGTTCAAAAAGTGCTGACTCTCAGCCTAGTTTGAATAAATGACTTTTGATTTGATTTGATTGATTTGAAGCGTTGGATTGTTCTCTGTGCGTAGGATCCGATACCATACTGATAAAATTATCGGTGAGTGGTCCGAATTCATGTCAAAACATTCATCGATGCTTAAGTAATTACTAGAAATATTTTTAGTTATAAAAAAGTCTATTAGATCTGGGAGTTTGCGTGGATCGCTTGGCCAATAAGTTGGTTTTCCGGTAGAAATAGATTCACACTTTAGCTCTTTCATAGCACTCATTAGTTCCTTTCCTTTAGTCGTGGTTAGTCTTGACCCCCACTGTGTATTTTTAGCGTTGAAGTCACCACCTAAAATGAATCTTTGTCCGAGTTGCTGTAAGAATCTCACATAATAATCTTTTTTTATATTATATGTCGGAGGCGAGTAGATGGCTGCTACAGTGACTGGATACAGTTTAGATTGAATACAAATCGCCACAGCTTGAATTTCATGACATTCGTACTTAACTTCTTCATGATGACGGAGATTCTCTTTGACTATAACCGCGCTACCACCACGGGCAGTATTGTCAGGGTGCAGTGCATGGTACACTTTATAACCTCGGAACTTTATGTATGATTGCTTCGTAAAGTGAGTTTCAGATATAAGGCATACATCGATATTTTCTGTGATCAGGATTACTTCCAATTCTTGTTGATGTTTAAGTAATCCGTTTGAGTTCCATGCCATTATTTTTAATAGATCCATTTTTTCCGTATTGAAACAGCATTCGTAGCGCTATTTTCAAGTTTATTTAAACGAGCGTTAAATGAGGACATCAGTTTTATAATTTCGTCCAACTTTCCTTCCATACCTTTATCGGAATAAACATTGTCACGAACATTTGCAAGTTCAACAGTTTTGGCTGTAACATGCGCGTATGTTTTCTTGTGAGTGTTTTGTGTCACGTAATGACTTTGCATTTGTGAGCTAGTTTGCACTTTTTCGTTGATTTTACGCTGGCTTTTTGCCGCCGGTTTCTTCAATGTTTTGTTCTTTATTTCTTGCATTTCCCGGGCTACTATACATCCTCTATAATTAGCAGGATGTGGTTCTCCACAGTGGACGCATTTAGGTTTTTCGTCTGACGGCTTTTTGCAGTCAGCAATCAGATGTTTGCCCGTACATTTGACACATCTAGGTTCTTTAGAACAGTATTTGTGTGTATGTCCGTACGCCTGGCATCTCTTGCATTGAGGTACAAGCCTCGAAGTATGGAGAGGCTGTACTTCTACTTTACATCCTAATATTGACTTAATGCCATAGATTTTATTTATGTCTTCCTCATTTCTGAAAGTAAGCATAAACATGTTCAGGGGCTCCTTGTTTTTCCACCTCAATTTGTTTGCTGCATCTTCAATCTGAAAACCTTTATTTTGTAAGTCCTCAATTATTCTCTCAGGCTTGCATGTGAAATGAAGGTTTTTCACCATAACTCTTATTGGCCTTTTCTGCTTATTTTCGTAGGAGTGCCAGAGGAAGTTACTTTCAGTTAATAACTTTGTTATAGACTTATATGTGTCTTCGTTTGTGGAATTTATTTTAAGGCATTTCCCATTCAACATTTTAGTAGTAAATTTATCACCAGATACAGACTTTGACAGTAAGTCAAACAGAGTCTGGTAGTTTTCGACGCCATCTACTACTACAGGCGGAGGTGGTGGAATCTTTTTGATTTTTGCTTTCTCGGTTTGAACAGTCTCGAGGTGTTCAATGTTATCAGTTTTAGTGGGCATTTTCGACATGACATATATTTTTTGATTAATACTTTGACATTATAAATAATGCATGTACCTATTTTATTATTTTATATTTCTACGCCAGCAATGGTAGTATGTGTGAAACAATGTTTAGTGTAAGATCTTAATGTACCATATACTGAGAAATAAATAAATTGAAATTTGAAATTTGAAATTGAACACATAAGTCAATCCTCAATTACAGTGCCTGCCGTGTTTAATCGATCTAAGTAATTAAACATATTATGGCTAGATGGAACGAGTCTTGTCCCTTGAGTTGCCATAAAATTTCTTGTTCCGCGTGAGATTGCCACAATCTCATCTTTTTATAGCGAAACTAGTCGCGTTTAGAAGTGCGTTCACGTTGCGTAGTCGCAAAAGAAAAATCGCAAGTAAAAACTGGTATAGAAAACTAGATTTCCACGTCTTGGCGTTTAGAACGATTAGCCGGCAGGGACGCATTGTTGATACGCTATCAGCTGATTGCGCGCAGTCCGCCATGGTAGCGCGGCCAGAGCGCATGCGCGCGCGCGACCCCGCCACCACGCGACCACGCACGCGCACCTCGTAAAGCTTCCGACACTTCATGAATGAGACTCTTTTATCAATTATCGTAATGGCATAATTAGTACGATGCCGGTGAACGGGCGGAAGTTCGTGCGTGTAGTGAAGTACCTGCTGGCGGGTGTGACGGTGTCCTGCGTGAGCTGGCTGGCGTGTGTGAACGAGTGGCCCAGCGGCCGCGGGGAGCTGGGCCGCGCCATGTCAACCATGAGGACCATCGTGGCCTACTCGGAGGGCAAGCAGGCGGAGATGGACCGTCCCACGCCACTCACCTGTGACAGCTTACCAGTTTTCCCGAAGCTATCTTATATTGTTAGTTCATATTCAATACTTTTCCATGCATTCATTTTTAACGATCTTAACGCTAGTGCACACTTAATTTTTATTACTTCCAATATTACTGAATCAAGACATTAAAAATAATAAGACATTAATATAAAGCGACTACTCGTAAAATGCTAGGTGTAAAAAAAATCCTTAAGTAGGTATAGTGCTTGCAAAAAATCGGAGCAAAATATATAAATTAACAGATATTTTGCACTTTATGAGCCAGAGCCGGATAAACCACATTTTAATGATAATTTTTATGATCATAATTTCGTGAAATAAGTATGTTGAGCAGCGAACATTATAAAAGTTTTGTGTTTTTTTATTATTTTGTTTGATAAAATAAATTAACTACAAATAAATTATAGCATCAGGTGCTAGACTATAATATGCAAATTAAGAAACTGCCAGAAAATAAATAAGCTCACAAAAAATATCATAAGTCCGCAATAAACCCACAAATAAAGCGATAAATAATATTTATGTAACATCCAATTGATCCAATACGGCAATATTATATAAGTAGGTATCGTAAGTACAAATTTCAATGAAGATTATATTTTATCTTTCTTTATTTCCTTGGAAAACACAAGTAGGCGAAATCAAAATGGATCTTTTTCAGCTATGAATTATAAAAAAACTTTAACTAAAAATTACAATATTATGCAAGTGTGAATTGCATCGAATGTGATTCAATTTAAAAGCCGTTATGGCTTACATAAGTAAACGCCATTACGCCGCACACCTCATATCACGTATGCAAATAGGTATCTCAGACAATAATGGATGAGAAAACACATCCATCTCCAAGAAAATACGATCTATTGTCGCAACTACTTTGTATGCAGCAAACTTCCTGTTCCCGCCAACTCACTTCACCCAACTATTTTTAGAATTAACCGTAAACTGTACTGCACTCAACTTTATATTATATTTAATGAGCAATCTGATATCTTTATGCCTTAAAAGGTATTTTAAAACCCTCGCTCGACTTCAAAAGGAAACCTCTTCTCCGCTAATAATGTAAAAAGTTGACAAAACCAACAAAGATCTTTCGAAACGTCAACTCGAACGTCGAGTTAATAAAGGTAGTGCTTACCCTACTCACACATTAACTGCACAGCTTTTCTTATTTATTAATACAGTGGAACAAAAGTGAAAGATACAAAAGAGCCCGCGTCCACCTACAGACAGATAGACATAAAAACATATAGTTTCTTATTTCTCACGTCATCTAAACAAAATGATTGCTATAAACAAATTGTCGACGATAAGAATCGAGTGGTATCGCACAAACGCCGATAGCCTCCGCGCAGCGAGCACGCTATGGTTTTATTTCAACTCGTTTTGTGTAGCGATAATCTATTCCGATGCCGGTCACGAATGGAAAATAAATCGAAATCAATATCCTCTTCGGGCATTTCTAATAGTATGCCGCCACTGGCACGCTGCCTCCTGCTCCATATACTATAGCCAGATATTATAAGCAGATATCTGGCCAGATATCGCTGCATAGTTGCATAGTTCTGATACGGTAACCAGACATATTTGCATGCATAAATAGAAATAGATACCCATTTCCGGTAAATCGGCTGAGGTCGGTAACTCTCCACTTGCCTTATAGGCAGGATCTTCGTCGTGCTCGTGCATGCATCATTTCATACTGAGAATATTTTACAATGCATAAATCTACATATCAAGAAATATGGCATAGAGGCAAAAATTACAGACAGGAACGTGAAAATTTACCGACGTGTAGATAGCATGTACAAAAATACGGTACTAGATGAAAGTTATCGGTAAAAAGCTTGCTATGTAGCTTGTTATAGGGTTTTATTATCTATTAAATTTCATATTCCCCCGACCCTTCCCGTCGCATCGAATCGCCTGCCCGTGCGATTTTCCCCGTCTTTGCAACATTTTTCATTGCTGCTCCGCTCCTCTTAGGTGTAGCGTGATGTTATATAGCTTATAGCCTTCCTCGATATATAGACTACCCAACACAAAAATATTTTTTAATTCGGACCAGTAGTTCCTGAAATTACCGCGTTCAATCAAACAAACAAACAAACTCTTCAACTTTATAATATTAGTATACATAACACCAGTAACAAAACAAAGTTAAAAGAGCAACTATCACAAGCTTACGAATGTTGCAATAATTTAGCGATACCTTTTATTCCCTATAGATGAATTGCTATTCGTGTGCACAATAGGATAAACAATTCGGTTTATTCTTTCGCCAATCACAGAAAAATAAACGCAATAATCTATTCGCGGTACGCACTGGCTGCTAAGAAAACAGATGGCATATTTTGGATTAAAAAGTGCGCGAAGGTACAGTCACCAGCCGATTAATGTTTAAGTAATTCATTTGGCGCTCTGGTTGACCGGCTTTAACTTCGGCCATTAATAAATGCCGCCGCATCCAGAGCCAAATGATCAGATTAATCTAATCTAATGATAAGCAACGTTATTGCAATTACTAAACGTGTTCCATAATTAACCGGGTTGATGTCGTTTACAAGTTTTGTGCAACAAAACTGTTGCAACTAGTTTTTTTTAACGTTTGTAAAAGCAACTTTACCAGTAGGTAGGACCTGAAGCTTACTATAAAAAAATATTAAGTTATAATATTAATATTAAGTTTGTTCTCATTCGTAGTTTACTTTTTCAACCAATTTGGTGTTAATAACATGAGTAAACTTTACGGATGAAAATAGGAAATATTTCATAGGGATGTCACATTCTTCCAATCCGTGTTAATAGGACGAATACACAAAATACATTTGCTTTAAATACGAAGTTTTGTTTGTTCTTGACCTAGAGTGTTGTTCGATTTTTAAGTGTCTGTCATTTGTCATGATGTGTGAGTGTGACAGAGGAAAAAATAAATTCTTATGTGCCAGTGTGTGCTCTGTTTTCTAAACCAAGCCTGTTACGTCTGGAATGATCTAGTAGGTAAATTTTACATTCTTTTTGAGATTTAGGACAATACTAGAATATCACCACGTTGTATCTCCAACGAACTAGACCGAGGAGTGATGTCTGCAAAAACTTTATTAGTACTGCGGCAAACGATCACAAACAAAGATTATCATTATCTTGTAAGCATTACTGTCACGAAAACGTCTGTCTAGAGCAAAATTGATATTTAATTCCGCAAAAAAATACACCTGTAATAGCTCACGATTTTGGTTCATTGTAAAAATGTGATTTACACATCGCACCTCGGGTTTCTTAGTATATTGTGTGGGTGAAGAACTGAATTGATTACATGTTATTAGTGTTAAAGTTACAATAAGATTGTACAGATGCGATCGATATTCGGTTCGTGTGAAATAAGGCCACGTATTTCGCGTTCGGTGTATTATTACATTTTATTGCCGTCATTATCTTTTTATTACCTCTCTTTGTTTCATTTATCGTTGTAACACCGATGATGTTTAATGGTCACACTAATTTATATGGCAAGTTGCAACAATAAAAATATCTACTGACTTAATGTACATCAATTGATAATTATATCTATACAAGATTCTTTATGTTCTTCTCTATCTTTACATAATACTAGCTGACCGTACAGACGTTGTCCTGTTTCCTAGAACTCGATAGCAGCGCCATCTGTTGGGCTGATTTGTGAATCTAAACCATCCGGGGTACCACCCAAACGGATACAAAAAAAAAAAAATCAAATCGATCCAGCCGTTTAGGAGGAGTTCAGTGCCATACACACGTACAGTAGACTTATATATATAAAGATAAAACAAAGTCACTTCCCGCGTCTATACGCTTAGATCTTTTAAACTATGCAACTGATTTAGATGCGATTCTCATCGATACACAAAGTGATTCAAGACGAACGTTTATATGTTTAAAACGTGGGCGAAGCCATCAAAAACTGGTTTATAAATTAATTATTAACGTCTAGCTTTTGCCAGCGGTTTCGGCCGCGTATTATACGTACAAACCTTCCTCTTGAATCACTCTATCCATTAAAAAAATCGCATCAAAATCTGTTGCGTAGTTTTAAAGCTCTAAGCATACATAAGGATAGACCAGCCTTTCCCAAAGTGGGCGATAACGCCCCCTTGTGGGCGCTGCAGGCCTAGAGGGGGGTGGTAAAAGACCCAGAAAAAAAAATGGGGGCGTTGTGTAGACTCTACACAACGCCCCCATTTTTTTTCTAAGTCTTTGGGAAAGGCTGGGATAGACAGAGGGAAGCGACTTTGTTTTATAATATGTAGTGATTAGTCGAAATCACACGACGGAATAAAATCGCGGCTGGTTTATCCGGGCACTGTATTTTCAACTCTCGGTGATGAACCGAGCATTCAGAATACAACAGAGTGTAGCGCGAGTGAGTCTCAGTGCATGGAAAAACACAAGCGTTCGATTTTCAACTGTCAACTGTGTGCTCAGGCACAGCGTGGACGATCCAATGGGGGATAAAAATTCCCACTGCAATTTTATTACGTGACTTGAAACGTGAACTTATAAAAGCTGAATGAACTGACGTCTATCATATATCGTATCAATCGTCAATCTTATTTACTACTCAATATTGCCGCCATTTAAAATTGTACAGGGTTCATTTCGAAACTAATAGATTTCATAAATATAAAACAATTGCACGCCAATTATCTTCGAGGATGAGACAAAGGTATACCCATAGTACACTCAAAATCAAAATCAAAATCAAAAGTCATTTATTCAAACTAGGCTGAGAGTCAGCACTTTTTGAACGTCAAAGTTACATAAGACAGTCCCCCCAAAACGCCCGCCCTTCGACACTTCCTAGTGCTTTAGCTGGGAAGAAGAAGTGGCGGAACAAACACTCATATACTGACTTTTGATACACACTTTTGATATGTGTAGGTACCGTGTGGTGCCGGACGTAAAGAATAACACCACCCCATTTCTTCCCGTGGGTGTCGTAAAAGGCGACTAAGGGACTTACTAGAGAATGGGCAGCAGCGTTCTCTATGCATTTTACCACCATATTGCGATCGCCCCCCCAAATTGGGGGAGGCCTAAGTCCAGCAGTGGACGTCTTACGGCTGAAATGATGATGACACTCACATATCGTTAGTTAGGTTTTAAGTCTCAGGGTAATATGAGAAATCATGTTTCGCTCTAAAATATTTCAATTTTTTCAATACATTTATTTATTCTCTCTTCACAATATTGGTTTCCTTAAAAATTAACTATGTTCATGGCAATATTATATTCCAACATTGGAAGAGACTGGTGCCTGAAGTAGGTTTTTCGAAAAGCCTGTGTTACAGGTCACCAGGGACCCCCCACAGCAATACAATATAATATAGTATAAGGATTAAAGACAATCATGTGAGAGATCTAATATATTCAAAGAAAAACCGGTAAATTACAGGAAAACCACATTATTTTATTTCAAGACACAGTCATTCTTTATCAAACAGGACTTGAGCGAACCATACAATTACGACATAGGGACCTACACCTTCCAGGTGCAGTAGCGTGACGAGCTATGTGTCTATATAATTACGCAAATACCCAGCAATATGCAAACCATTTCTAATACCAAACGTAAATTCCCATTTCCTACCATAAACCAATGATTATTATAACCATGAAACCACCAGAGCATGGAATACACACATCAAAAGTGTTTAGGGATCAAGGTCTCAGAAAACAAAAAATGCTCTTTTGAAAGAAAAAAGGTATATTTAGATTGATTAAACAAAATGTTTTCGTATGTGTAGTCGAGCCAGTACCTACTCTCTCAGCTGCAATGTTTGTTCTATGGTGAAAAATCGAACATAAGCAAAAATCGCGAAGTCTTTATTAATAATTGCATTAATAAAGACTTTTCGCTTATCGTTAATCTTCATATTAAAATGTGATAAAAATAAATATCTTGACAGGTTATTAGAAAAATAGTCTGTATTTCCGCCGTTAACGTAAAAACGATCGCATTAAAAAACTTGATTTTATGTAACTATGGCAAAAACGTGCGTGATCCCTAGACACTTTTGATATGTGTATATTGCATTCCACTGCTTTCCTACCATGTCGTGTCTGAGTAGTTACGAGCTCTAGCCATGCCGTGGTAAACAAAATACCTGATAGTTGACCGATAGTATAACCACTGCATTCACCCCTAATCGTTTTAAACCAGTCTTCATTATATTTTCTACAAATAAAGATAGGATTTGCAACCATAAAGTCAATCTAGGTACTTCCCCAACTTGAGCCATGTTGGGAAACGAATCTTGTCATCCTTATATTGTGATGGCATCGAACACCTGATAAGGCACTCCGCAGGGTTGTCAGTGTACCGGACAGCCCAGAGTGTTATCTTGGCGGTTATTAACCGACTTCAAAAAAGAGGAGGTTCTCAATTCGGATGTTTATATGTTTTTTTTTTTATGTATGTTCGGCCATAACTCCGTCATATATAGATGGATTTGCAAAATTCTTGTTTTGTTCCAAAGGGGTTTATTCCGAAATGGTCCCATATAATTTTCATATAGATCTGATGATGAGTTCGGGAGACAGACACCGGAACTCTTTAAAAAATGACAGGAAATCAACTGCGATTTCTGCTATCGCATAAATATGCATTGTTTGTTTGGAATTAGTGTAGGGTGAATACCACAACTAAAAATTTAAAAATAAAAACTTTTTTACAAAAAAAAAACAACCGACTTCCTTAAAAACACTACAAAGTGAAAAATAACTTTAATTTCGGAAGTCGGTGGCAAAAAAACCATAAATACAGATCCTAAGACACCGACTACCGAAATTAAATTTTTCACTTTGTAGTGTTTTTAAGGAAGTCGGTTGTTTTTTTTTTTTGTAAAAAAGTTTTTATAGGTAATCCAATGCAAAATAAGGCCCCTTAAAATCATCAAATCATAAAACGGGAGTAAATACTATTCCTCGAATCGATGCCAAGTATAAGAAAGTTTGCTACACACCAGTACGTGTAAAAACAGTGCATTGTTGATTCCAGAACTACCTGGTCACGTAGGCATGGTATTATCCTATTGAATCGCATGTACGTGACAGAAAACGAGGCTATCATAACGTGAAATACCGTTAGGAATCACAAAAGAACTTTTTATTTAGTAAGACTTTCTCTAATGGATTATTTACAAAGGTGAAAAGATCGGCCTATATTTGAAAACGATTTTATTTGTTCAGTCGTTCAGTAGAGCATGCAGAGAGAGAGTTCAGGATAATATGGATACGATATCAAATTGCCTGAGAATAGGTACTGTATCGTTATGTTTCTTTATCCGTTTCAAACAATCAAGCGTCATAATAAAAATTATTTTCTCTCATAAATGCACGAAATAATAAAAAATCTTATTTAAATTTAACTCGCAATTTTTATAACGTTTCAAAACTATATTCGTTCCAGTATTTTTTGCTGTAAATCCATTAAATCTTTTATAGTTCATGTTGCAAGCTAAAAAGGAGATCTAAAATTACCATAAAAAATGTTTTTATACCTTTATACGTTTAACTAGGTGCTTCTAAAGCGGACCTACACCTCGCATCGTTAGTGGAAATACTAATATTTCTCTTTTTGGAGCGTCGAAAGTACGAGAGAGTTCCAATCTGGTCGGCGTTGCATTCCCCTTATAAATCAGCGCTGCGCAGTAAAACCATGCGTCGGCCGTGGGACGGTCCAGGGCAGGCTTAGACTTATGCAAATTAAACCGACGGATACTCAGCGTCGAATTAAAGCAACGCTTAAATCAGCTTTATGGCTTATTATAATTTAACGCTCACTTCTTCGCGATAGTTTATTCGCTATGGACGTGTCTATGGTTGCGTCCAAGGAGTATTTATGCACAATTGTACGTAGCCTTGCCGGTTCCTGGCGGTCCCTGTCGCTGCACGTGTCTATGAATAGTTCGCTCGCGTTTAGTGCCGCTCTTTACATTTCGTTCAGTGAGCTTTACCTCATAGACGGAGTTAAGCATTTGCGTACAGTTATTTGTGTCGTAAACTGTTACGACTTTACTGTATTTCCATGTATTTTAACTATTGCAAATCTATATTTAGAACAGTGGTTACCCAGTGGTAACTGCCGCGACTTGGGAGTTATAGATCATAGGTTCACACCCAGACAGGTGCTTTCATCATCATCATCATCATTTCAGCCGTAAGACGTCCACTGCTGGACTTAGGCCTCCCCCAATTTGGGGGGCTTTGCCATAATCGCCACGCTTGGCAGGCGGGTTGGCGATCGCAGTATGGTGGTAAAATGCATAGAGAACGCTGCTGCCCATTCTCTAGTAAGTCCCTTAGTCGCCTTTTACGACACCCACGGGAAGAAATGGGATGGTGTTATTCTTTACGTCCGGCACCACACAGGTGCTTTACTTTGTACAAATTATTTCATCACCACTGCTCTCAAAACGGTGAAGAAAACATCGTGAGGAAACCGACATGTCCAAGAACCAAACAGTAAAAGACTTATGACATGTACAAGCCACACTGCACACAACCCTCTCACCGAGAGGAGACCTGTATCCTAGCAGTGGGAACATCATAGACTGATTATGCTACATCTATGTTCAAGTTAGTAATTTCTGTAACATATCTTTTATTGCAAATTGTCTGGTGAGTAATCTCTAGATAGACATCTAGCCGTCCTGCACTAACGAACCGCGAATGCCGCGCAGTTTATAGCAATGACCGTGTAATTGCCAATAATCACGTCTGGCAGTTTTCGAAAAACACATCAAAAATTGTGAGAAATCTTTTAATGATGAGATACGGTATATATCTCATTAGTTGTTACCCCGACCCTTCCCGTCACGTCGAATCGCCTACCCGTGCGATTTTCCCCGTTTTTACAACATTTTTCATTATTGCTCCGCTCCTCTTGATGGTAGCGTGATGTTATATAGCCTTCCTCGATAAATAGACTACTCAACACAAAAATATTTTTTCAGTTCGGACTAGTAGTTCCTGAGATTAGCGAGTTCAATCAAACAAACAAGCAAACTCTTCAGCTTTATAATATTAGTATAGATTTAAATAATTCAATTTCTCACGCTATCTCACCTTCCCATAAAACTTAAAATCGAGGAGTTTGTCTGGCAGTAACAAAGATATTCCATTAACAAACCCTGTTATTGCATGCGATAGGAAGTATTAAACATGAAATATCGAACCAAACAATTTTAATTGATTAAAATATGGATATTAAACCTTTATTGTAATAATTTCAATGTTCTTAAAACTGGTACTATTAATTTTTATGTGTCGGATTCAAACGCTCTTATAAAATAAATTGTAGTCAGTGAGCCTGCGCTTGCGCATACGGGCCGATTTTATTGCCTTGTTCACACCGACTTCGGTACAATTCACAAATAATAGTAGTGTTGTGAGAATTTAATTCAACACCGATTTATTTTACTTTGCTAAGATCTAGCGATAAGCGCGCTGCTTACACTTTAACTTACACATAAACAGTGTAATAAAATAAAATGTGACGATCATCTTATCAAAACAACCATTTGCTTGATAGAATCTACTTCTTGGGTGGCCGTCTAAAATGACGAGAAGGTAAAACACAAAATTTTAATTTTAGAGTTGTTCCAAATCTTTTTTCCAAGCTTGTTGACAATTGCAAAAATATACAAAGAGAGTGGGGCCATTCTTTTGCAAAGTAGGACGATTTTTTTTTTTTTTTTTTAACAATAAGTAACAACTACTTGGTTTTTGGTATGACTCCACAGCCATACCAAAAACCAAAGGTTGGCAAAGTTTTGCCCATATAAGCTGAAATTTTAATTAGGCTGAGGAGTTCAATGACTCTCCGTCTACTTCTTGCTGCTCATCAAGAGGATCTTGGGTGGAGACTGACAGACTGCCCACATCGTATGCTAGCGCTGCGCACGATGTGCAGGGCTTTTTATACAGAAATGTGAAGGTTGTGAAAACACTTTTTGTTTATCTTTTACTTTTGCTAATTGCAGTAACTGAAACGAATAGCTAATAACTACTGATAGACCGATAAATAATTATCCTTGCATCCTACCTCAGCATCTAATTCGCCACACTGCACCTTCAAGCTAACCAACATTAGACATCAACGCGCTCCGGCGACCAATCATATATTTTTTTCAAACTTAACTGACCAATCAAACGCCTACAGATATCTAATCCAGCCAATCAAAAGCGTCCCAGCAAACTAATTACGATTAGTAACGCTGCTTCGAGGAACACCGTGAAGAATCCTAAATATCCGGGCACACACCCAGTAATAAGACACTTTGATCGACAGTATCGAATATCTAATTATCTCATTTAAAATATGCCCAGAAAGTACGGCGCAAAATATGTAATAACATACTGAACAAAAAAGTAATTGGATAACTGTTCGAAGAAGTGAATATTAACCGTACCTATTTAATTATTGTTTCGTACTTTGTACCTACATGCCACTGACACAGTATTAATTTTTTTTTTAAATTGTTTACCATCAGATTTGTTCGAAAGAGATACCCTGGCATAGGCAACTGAAGGACCGCGGGTGGGTTTTAGTCAGTTAAAGTCTGACATGCCCCCGCTCCACCCAGAGCGGTGGACGTTATTTGATGATTTCCCACACAAAAAGAAAAGGCTGCTACTGAGAAATTTCAGATAGAGAACCCAATAACACTTCGGACAAAACACTTAGGTAGTAAAAATTATATATAAAATAAATAATAAATAAATAAATATCTTAGGACAACCAACACACCGTTATCTGATTCCAAACTAGGCAGAGCCTGTACTATTGCAACCAGACAACTGATAGACATACTTATATATTTCTAAATACATACATATTATAGATAAATTACACCCAGATACAGAACAAATGATCGTGCTCATCACACAAACATTTGTCCTGGGTGGGAATCGAACCCACGACCTCAGTCTTAGCAGTCAGGGTCATTAACCACTAGACTAACAGGCCAGTCATAACATGTATAATATAATATTTATATAGAAAACATATCTTCCAAAATAACGTTAATATAAACTAGTAATTTTTTACTACTACACATTTGGAGACGTCAATAGGAAGATTGGTCAAGCGTGAACTTTAAAAATAAATTAATTTTAAGTTTTGGGGAAGTTGGGAACAAATGTATGAAAAATCATTTCGGGGAAACTTGGGACTTGGGGAAATCAGGAATCACCCTTCGCCAAGTATCCAATTGTATTTATCTACTTATGTATTAAAAATAAAACACATTTAAGGATAACTACAACAAATCGATTAACAAAAATCTTGTTAAGAAAATCTAATCATATTTTAATCATTACGTTAATCTGTTGACGTCCTGCACTTATATAATTATAATACCAGTAAAACCGCCGGTCGTAACTTGAAGCCTTCCCTAACAGTATAATTTTATAGCCCCGCCATTTATATTAGACCCATTAATGTAAATGCTAACTAGGTTATTGGGAATGCTAGAAAATAACACTTCTATCTACACACTGACGTTTTACAATACCCATAATCAGCCTAGAACTTTCCCACTGCTGGGACACTGCTGTGAGAGGGAGTGGGCCGTAATCTACCATGCGCGCCCAGTGCGGGTTAGTAGATGTCACATTTCTTCGAATTTTTGGTTCGTGGACATGCCGGTTTCCTCACGCTGTTTTCCTTCACCGTTTTTTTAATTTTTAGAGTTCCGCACCTCAAAAGGAAAAGCGGAACCCTTATAGGATCACTTTGTTGTCCGTCCGTCCGTCTGTCAAGACCCTTTTTCTCAGGAACGCGTAGAGGTATCGAGCTGAAATTTATATCAAATACTCAAGTCTACTGTCCCTTGGAGCTGTGAAAAAATAAAACTTCTAAGCTAACGCAATCAAAAGATATAGCCGTTTATACCGCAAATTTCAGCAAATTTTCGAAACTCGCAAGGGAATCAAAACCTAAAGGGTACTTCCAGTCGATCTAGAATTTTGAAATTTGGTACGAAGCAACGTCTTATAGCACAGATAAAGGAAAAATTGCGAAAACCGTAAATTTATAGTTACATCATATAATAAAAATATTTAAAAAAAAATTAAAATTTATACCTACAGGTTTGTACGGAACCCTCGGTGCGCGAGTCCGACTCGCACTTGGCCGGTTTTTTTTATTTTACAGTACAACGAACTGCATATAGGCCAGATGTACCTACTTACACGTACCATATTTACATGTACTTACGTCATAAATATTAACAATGTGCGCGTGAGTCGCGAGTGGGTCAGAATGTCACTTGAATTAACGGCCTGTGAATACTAAATGTGTAATTAAAATAATTTTGACGTCGTCCATTTGGAGGTTTGATACAAAACTACGTATGTTGGAAATAAATTGTGTACCTACTAGAGAGGCTTATGGTTAAGTAATAACAGCCGCATGGTTCGATTAATCTGGGTAAGCGGCCCTTGCCCCGGTTTTTCTGTGGATGGGTGACCATGTTTACATAACAAGACCCCGCCGTGCGTCATTGTTCCCGGCTGTCATTCGTAGATCTTTGAGAGTCGTTACGGGCTTCAGAAGCCTGAAAGTCTGACACCCTATCTTACCAAGGGGTATTGTATTACCCAATAACTGGATTGATCAAATTTGTTTTTTGTATTTAATACTAGCTTCTGCCCGCGCTTCGTCCGCGTTAAATTTCTTGTTTTTCCGACCCTTCCCATCGCGTCGAATCGCCTACCCATGCGATTTTTCCCGTTTTTGCAACATTTTTCATTACTGCTCCGCTCCTCTTGGTTGTAGCGTGATGTTGTATAGCCTCCCTCGATAAATAGGCTACCCAATACAAAAAGATTTTTTCAATTCGAACCAGTAGTTCCTGAGATTATCGCGTTCAATCAAACAAACATACAAACAAACAAACTCTTCAGCTTTATAATATTAGTATAGATTTTCATTCGTTGACGGTAACTAAAATTGAGAAGTAATTTTCTGAGCTGCATTTTAATAGTAAAAAAGTTATTTTAAAGCATTATTTTGTTTTCTCAGTATTATCCCGGAGTCTAGATTTGTGCCCGGTGAGATGGCAATAGGCTCGCCCCTATTACATGTGACTTAAACATAATTCGCGTATTGTGGGTACACGTCTGCTTAGCCCTTCAGGATTCACAGGTGTGATGTTATGTTACTTTGTTAGAGAAAATATGTTATAAAATAACTTCTTAATTTTATTAGACTTACGCGTGGGGGAACTATTTTTGATTTCATAATTCATACTTTACGATGTAATTAGTGAGTTTAATCTATCTATATAATTATATAAAAATGAATCCCTATTTCCCTTGGTCACGATATCACGCGTGAACGGCTGGACCGATTTCACTTTTTTTTTTGTTGTTGTGTTTGTAATCGCAGGAGAAGGTTCTTATGAAAGAAAAAAATTAAAAAAAATGCGCGGGAAATTAGAAAATTTAAGAACACTTATTTAAAAATACTTAACAACCATATAATAGGACAATGTAAACTTTTTTAATGTAACATTATGACATTTGACATAGAATTGACAGAATGCGTGCTTAAATATCATCAAAGAGACAGGACAACGTCTGTCGGGTCAGCTAGTGTCTTCATAAAAATAACATATTTGTCATTGTTTCAGGACCGTAGCTGGCCTGGTGAACGGCGTAGTACGCAGGAGTGGCAGCACGTGGCTGGTACAAGAGTATCGCTGTACGCCGCGTACTACGACGAGCGGGCTCCGCAGCGCTACGTGCGAATTCTCGCCACCTTTCACGGTACAAAACTAGGCTTATTTACTTTCAAAGGGAATAAAATAGCGAGAAAGAAAATAGGTATATTTGTCACAAAACCACGTGCTGGACAAAAATATAAGTTAACTAAAATAATTTACAAACACAAAATGTCAATAAGTTATTGAAACCAG
This sequence comes from Aporophyla nigra, assembly GCA_947507805.1. Taxonomy (NCBI): domain Eukaryota; kingdom Metazoa; phylum Arthropoda; class Insecta; order Lepidoptera; family Noctuidae; genus Aporophyla; species Aporophyla nigra. The sequence continues at coordinate 10,561,946 of OX382305.1, forward strand.
GAAACTTTGAAAACATGTCCATACCCATGCTTATTATCATAGCTAGAGTTGATAAATAAATTCGCTACACATCTATATCTATACAAATAAATAAAATTGGAGTGTCTGTTTTTAATATTAAAATAACTACTTTTTACTAAGTGTATATGGATGTATACACGGTACATATACCAAAACAACATTTTTTACAATTTTTGTCTGTCTGTCTGTCTGTCTGTTCGTTCCGGCTAATCTCTGAAATGGCTGGACCGATTTTGACGGAACTTTCACTGGCAGATAGCTGATGTAACAAGGAGTAACTAAGGCTACTTTTATTTTAGAAAAAATAAATAATAGTTAAAAAAAAACACGCTGAATTTTGAGACGTATGTCAGCGTAGTTTTCAAGGACAGTTTTTATGAAAAAGTTTTTGTTAAATACCACGCGGACGAAGTCGCGGGTAACAGCTATTACCTATAATAAATAAATAAATATCTTAGGACAACCAACACACCGTTATCTGATCCAAAACTAGGCAGAGCCTGTACTATGGTAACCAAACAACTGATAAACATACTTATATATTTCTAAATACATACATATTATAGATAAATTACACCCAGACACAGAACAAATGATCGTGCTCATCACACAAAGATTTGTCCTGGGTGGGAATCGAACCCACGACCTCAGTCTTAGCAGTCAGGGTCACTAACCACTAGACTAACAGGCCAGTCTAATGCCATGGTCCATGGCCATAATATAACCTGAATTAACACATCTTACCGCGGTAGTACGTCCTCCTGCGTTAATTTCCGACATCCACGCGGGCGAAGCCGCGGGCAAAAGCTAGTCGTAAATAATATTGGAGAGGAAAGATATAGACAGGCTTGACTTGCAACGCCATCTATCGAGCTCGGTGTGAACTAAACTTCCATTGAATACATTTTTCAATCTTATTTACAACACAAAATTGATGCAAGCAAGCAGAATACAATAACTCGGAAGATACGACGAAACCACTTTACACAAACTACTAAACATTAGAAAATAAATAACTTAACCACCCCTACACTTAACCTCTAACTCAGCAAGTTACATAATAATAACCGCTACCACTTAAATACTAAGTTGCAAAATGTATAATTATATCTACTATTTATACGGTCCGTCTAACTTGTGCTAGTCTGCCTGCAACATAATAGGTTGGGGAAAAAGTTTCTTCGCATTTTTTAAGAAAATTCAAAACATTTTTTAATAAAGTTTATTTACATTTAACTAAAGTATGTAGGTATCATTTTGTTCGATAACTTTTTGCCATCTTGTAGGTAGGGACATGATCCCATTGCTATAGAAATTTTGGGACTTCTGGTCAAAATACCGCGACAAGTGGTTTTGGCAGTCCTCTCGTGATGTTAACCTGACACTGCCTAAAGAATTCTGAAGAGACCGAAACAGGTGGAAATCTGAAGGTGCAAGGTCAGGAATATACGGCGGATGCATTAACACCTCCCAGCCAAACTCTCTTAATTTTTGTTGGGTGGCTAAAGATGTGTGAGGTCTAGCGTTATCATGATGAAAAACCACACCCCTTCTGTTGATTAATTCCGGCCGCTTTCTCTCAACTTCTTGCTTTAATCTCATCAGTTGTTCGCAGTAGAGTTCAGAATCGATGGTCCTGCCTGGTGGTAACAGCTCATAATGAATAATGCCCTTCCAATCCCACCACACACACAGCATCACCTTGTTGCGAGTTAACCCGGGTTTCGACACAGTCTGACCGGCCTTTGACCACGACCTTTTTCGCACGTTCTTGTCATACGTGATCCACTTTTCATCACCAGTTATCAGCTTCTTCAAAAATGGTTCGGTTTCATTACGTCGTAATAAAGAATCACAAATGAGTACACGGTTCATTAGGTTTCTTTCAGTGAGCTCGTGAGGTACCCAAATGTCGAGCGTTTTTGTGTACCCAGTTTTTTTCAAATGCGCCAAAACTGTTTTGTGGTCAATTTCCAGTTCTTCAGCTACGTCGTAACTACTGGTACGCCGATCTTGCTCCACTTTTTCAAAAATGGCATCCATTTTATCCGTAATAGGGCGACAAGAGCGACGTGCATCTTTGACATCAAAATTTCCAGATTGAAAACGCTTAAACCAAATATGTGCTACTCTCACAGTCACTACACTAGGTCCATAAACATCGCAAATTTTTTTCGCGACTTGCGTTGCATTTTTACCTTTTTTGTAGTAAAATTTTAAAATGTATCGAATTTCTTCATTAGATTCACTCATCTTGACGGTACGAAAAACAAATGAAAATCACACATTTTCCTAATTTGAATTTGGAATTATGTTCTTTAAAATTTAAACTTTCAATGATACCAAAACCAGCCAGATACAAATAGTATAGCCAAAGAGATTTTATTACAAGTTCATACATACTATAATGCGAAAAGACTTTTTCCCCAACCTAATAGTATGACCGCAGCAAAACATTAGCGCATTATTCATAACTAGCTTCTGCCCGTGACTTCGTCCGCGTCAAATTTTTGCTCCCCTGCCCCGTCGCACCGAATTGCCTGCCAGTTTTCGTCCATGTTTCGTTGCTGCTCCGCTACTTTTGATCGTAGCGTGATGTTATATAGCTTATAGCTTTCCTCAATAAATAGGCTATCCAACACAAAAAGAGTTTTTCAATTCGGACCAGTAGTTCCTGAGATTACCGCGTTCAACCAAACAAACAAACAAATTCTTCAGCTTTATAATATTAGTATAGATTGACAGGACATCGACACATGCAAAGGGTTAGTGACACTTAATTAAAAGTTACGTAGGTACTTATGAATTATTCAGGTTCCACACGTCGCCATTTTTTCGCAATTAGTCTCTCTAATCGCAGTAAACAAAACTGGTTTAGTAACTCGTAATCAAGCCCACATGCTATGCTTAGCAGGTTATGATATTAGATACGTAAATGCATACATATGCAAATGAACTCAAAAGAAATCTAAAAGAGCAAAAAACCACTTAAGATATTAAATCTGTTCTAACCATATTTGTTCAGTTGGCGCTTTTCCATCAGATTTTGCATTCCTTCTCGTTTACAAGATGCTATCTGGTTTTGCCCCACGCAATTGCATCGTGAACTTCATGCTTTTTAAAGTTTTAATTTAATACAGAAACTTAATCAGCAATTAAGTTATATTTGTTTGTGCGGATCGCACGCGCGTCGCCCCGAGCGCTCCTGTCCACCCGTCCGGCCCAGCCTGCGCAGACGCATGTAATTATATTCTTCCTACTCATACGTTCCTCCCTAACGATCCAAGACGATTATATAAATTTACCCTAAACACATATTGAAATATGCAAACAACTCTAGTTTCTTGGGAATCAATTTAAAAATAAAAATATCTACATAAAATTTTATGACATAAACATGCATGCGCGATTATGTCGGACAATGCAGAATTTATTTAACACGCCCCATAATTTCACACCCTGGGCGTTTTTTACTCCATAAATTCTTATTCTCTTTTATAAACAACGTTTTACAAGCTTAAGCTGTCCCCTATAATCCACATTTATGTGAAAACTATCAAATCCTCCAAGTAATTCTCCAGCGTAGCTCGAAAAGACAGCTTACTAAAGATTTTACTGTCTCGCCCACTTTTACAGGAAAAATAAAATAAAAGTGAGGTAAACAAAATAATCTCGGTCAATAAAGACATCAGGGAAATCTCAAGTACTGATAAACCAACGCCATAATTACCGGAGTCTGTGATAGCCGATCGCCAGTCCTTATTTTCTCTGCATACAAAACAAAAAGCTGCAACGTTCGCAACTTAATCAAGGGAGGAGATTTTTTGTTGTAAGATGTGTGTGCTACCAATAAGTCACGTAGGATGTCTCATTAAAATGGTGCTAGTATTAAGTATAGTTTGTAGAAGTATTTTTGTAACACATTAAAGGATTTAAAGTAACAAAAGCTTGGATGGAAAGTGCGCGGCCGGCGACAGTGCGCGGCCCGATAAGCTCACACTAAGGCTCGACCGAGATCTCGGTCTCGGTCTCGGTCTCGGCATTCTCGGCTATAAATCCGACCGAGAAATCTGTCTCGGTTCTCGGCTAATAATAGCCGAGATTCTCGGTCATGGCCGAGATTGTAACTTTGTTCGGAATGGCATTCAAATTTTACCGCGCGCGGCCACGCTCCGCCAGCGCGAAGTTGATTGGTGTAAGTAAAAGGCCTTCTACACGGTCGGGACCAACCACCGACCATCGTATCCTTGGTCGGGTTGATATAAAAATGGACAGTGTAGAAGTTGGTTGACCCGACCGATATTTGGTTGATATCAACGGCTTTGGTCGCGAGCGCATCCCTCGTGACAGGCTGCGTCCGAGGTCGGCCCCAACCGTCTGGAACGCTGTCGCCCGACGCGAGCGCTTCAATGTGCGCTTGTTACAAGTGAACCACCAACCGTGAATGAATGAGAAAATGAGACAAGTTGCTGCAACACTGATTGATCCACGTTTTAAAACCAAATATCTAACTGAAAGCGAAGTTAACTCGGCCAAGCTTCATATTATCGAGACTCTCAATGGAAATGTAGGATCAGATTCTCGTGAGACGACATGGGCATCTACAACTAACTCGTCAAACATGGCTGCAACAAATCAATCCAACTTATGGGCAGCTCATGATTCCATAGAATTGGAAGACGAACCAATGGCCAATGACGAATGCAGTTCAAGCTCTTTGATCGAAATAGCGCTAGAAAGCTATCTTAGAGAGCCAAGACTGCAAAGAAATGCTAATATTTTTGAGTATTGGTTTTCGTCACCTTATAAGGTGCTTAGGCCTGCAGCAAATAACTTTTTATCTGCGCCGCCTACTAGCGTAGCAAGTGAACAACTTTTTAGCAAAGCAGGACAATTATACGACGAGAGGCGACACTCTTTGAAAGGCGAAAATGCCGAAAAATTGCTTTTTTTATGTTATAATATAATGTTATTCAACTTTGATTATTAAAACAGTTAGTTTTGTTAAGCAGAAAGTACTGTATTAAAAATTTTACAGCATTTTTTTTTTTCACGCATTGTCTATTCTCGGTCTCGGCTCTCGGTCTCGGCCGAGATATTATTTTATTCTCGGTCTCGGTCTCGGTCTCGGCCGAGAACGAAAAACCCATCTCGGTCGAGCCTTAGCTCACACTCATTTGTCACTGGAGGCGAGCGTACGCGTCGTGTAAATTCCTTCCCGGCCGAGATAAACCCACCCAACTCCTATGTTGTGGTGAGGAATGAGAGACGGATTAAACACTGGCCCTTCCCGCTGCCTTTCGCTTTTACGTTTTGTATTTGGTTTGGAAAGATTGTTTGTCGATTTTATAGCTCCCTTTCGCGGTTAAAAATAAACGTGCTTATTGAATTCAGTGGTTGGCTTTCAACTGAACCCTTTTATTTTAAATTGCTTTGCAATATTAAACTTTTAGCAAGTACAGTTAATATTTATTTAATCTTATTACATAGCCCTTTATACCTGAGGTGCATGACGTATTTTATAAAATGTTCCTATATTTATATGTCTGCCCCGTTACCTAATGTTACCTTTCTGAGCAAAGTTTAGAAATTTTCATCGTAGGTAATAATTGTGTATTACCTACGACGAAAATTTCTGAACTTTAAGACAACCTCGAAGTCAAACAACTGTAAAACCCATAAACCTATAAAAACGTTAGTACAACAAAAAGGGAATTGCTTTCGTCGCCGTCTCCACTAGGAAGGCGTACCGTCCTGATCAGGCAAGCCAGTAATTGAAGCACCGTTTTAATGACAGTTCCTCGCAAAGAGCCGCAAGTGTACCCGAGGAAATCATTTCAACAAATTACTATTATATAAGTCCAAGTAATGGAGTTTCTCTATATAAATTATGAGTGTCGGGAAGATGGTTGAAACGGTGCCGGCGAGCACTTTCCGTTCACTTACATCTCACTTAACTGTAGGAGTCATTTTATTTTCTATTATAATAATCATTATATTTATGTCCGTTTCTCTATCCTTAGAATCAATTCTAGGCAGTAAGTTTCTTAGTTACTTATATTATTCATATTTGTATTTATATCTTTCACAGGACGTAATTATTCAACGGAAGATACGCTGTTCTGCCAAACACGTTCGATAAATGGAGATTTAATTGAAGATACAGTCGAAGTGGTCGCAGCGAAGCCTTTGGAAATATGGTGGCATAAGTGGGACATTACGTTATCAGAAGTTGATACCCCGTTGCTACTGTCTTGCCCTCTAACAGAACCTCTCTATGGACCTTCAGTGGTGTCAGTTGTAACAGAACCTTGTGATGACCCTACGAATGCTTTCCGATTGGAACCCGATAAAGAAAAGGATAAAAGAACAAGAATGTTCACAATTTGTGTCAAAGACATGAACTTCGATAAAGATATATCACAAAGCTTAGTTGAATGGATTGAAATCAATAAAATACTTGGTGTAGATTTGATAGATATGTATGTAGATGAAGTCACAGAAAAGACAAAGAGAGTTCTACTGCACTATCAAGATAAGGGTCTTGTTAGACTATTCCATGTTCCTATTAAGCATAAGTCGGAAAGATCTCTTTGGCAACGAAGGAGAGATCATATTATAACGTATAATGATTGTTTATATAGAAATATTAAAGAATCTGAGTATATTGTTCCACTGGACATTGACGAAGTAGTTTTGCCAAAAATTGCAGATACGTGGCCAGATTTACTCAACCGTCTAAATAAATACGGTTGGGATTCTTCAGAACGCTCCTCTATTATGATACAAAATGTATTTTTCTTTGACTTCATGCAAGAAATTGATAAATACAGCATGGATGGCAGAGGACTAAAGAGCAAAATTTACGTTAAAAGAGACGATGTACGGATTAAAAAACCTGTTAATTTAGAAATAGATGGAATAGAATTAATAGTAGATTCAAATAATTTAAGCAACGAAGTCATAGATGATAATGAAGAAGATGAAGTGCTATATCAGAAGTACAAATCTAGATGTGGTAGTGAACTGCCTATTCCTAAATTAGCAAAACATATAGTAAGTTCGGCGGTGATCAGTCCTATAGGATCCTACAGCAAGAGTTGGATGTTGACTAAAAAGGTTTTAACAGCATTCAACCATTACCCTTTGAAGAGCCTTGGGGCGTCAGGGTCCGTTGGTTGGTCAGCGCCCTTTAGTGAAGTACAACTCAATCACTATAAGGTGAGAACTGAAATTAAGTACTATTTTATTACTCTCGACTTTCGCCGACTAGCGAGTAATTACTGAGCATTAGCTCAGTAATTACTCCACACGTGAAGAAAGCCAATTTACCTAGATATAAATCCCACGATCTATACAGAATGGCAGGAATCGAAGTAAAAAAAAATCTGCTGTTTCCTTAAAAAGTGCAATACCTATGAGATTACAACACATGAATCAGCTTATTTTTCTTTAATAACTGACGAATAATTTCAACGCTTTACGTTGAAATTATTCGGTACAAAACCATGTATTCAATCTAGGTAATACGTTGTGCGTTGATTTCCCTGCCACTCTGTATTACAAATGTATCTGAAATAGCGCCTTGCCAGCAACTTCATCAGCGTGAATTCCATAATTTTTCATGTTTACCCCGTTTGAGGTACATTATTAGAAAATCTTGAAATACGTGTTACATAGTTTTTTACCGAAAGCTGAAATACGTACGTACGTTGATTGTACTTGAAAAAACACTAACTCGCCTATGCTACAAAAGGAACCTACTGTTCAAATATCATTTTGTTTAGGTTCCACGTTAATTGTAGGCCAGTCAAGACTTTTTTATAGTGCCATAGATAAATATTTCTAATTTAGAAAATTGTCTTCTCTCTACCTATTCAAACCCGTTCAGCCGAATAAGTTGGGTTGAGTCTTCACCAGTGAATTCCGCCGTGTCCACAAATAACTGTACTGGTAATACGGCGGGATATTTAGCTCACGTTTTCAAATATTTCTCTAATAAATAAGGGCATGTTGTGAAGTTATAATCACGTTTGCAGGAGTCGTGCAACACGACGGTGGTGGTCGAGTGCGCGCGGTACGGCAGGCGCGCGCGCCTCGACCGCGCCGCGCTTCGCCTGCGCCGCCGACTCACGCGCGCCCTCGCCGACGCCATCTGCACCGGAATAAATGTTATCTGAGAATTGTCGTTTCATTTTCGTATTTAATCTTTATTCATTTGGCAGCTACCATTGTTTAAAAGTGATCACTTTCATCTCTATTGTGAGCTTTGGAGCAGATTCTGTCACAGCAGCATCATAACCTAATCAATCTTGATAGTTAATATTTAAAATTCCAGTTAGAGTCTGTAAACAAAATTATGTCTTCTTTCTTAAAAATGATGTTAGTACTGCACCGTGATGAATGATACAGATTAAGTTGCTCTACAACCTTTTCTTATTATTTACATAATTCACATTACTACAAAGGCAATTGAAAACTTTTAGAAAAAATGATTTTCGTTAGTTTCGCTGTGAAATTCAATTAGTAACCAGCTCCAGCTCCTTCTATCCAAATACCTTCGTACAAATTCAATGCAATATTCTTAAAATTACATTTATAAGCAAACATATAAAATCACTATACAGTAACATAGATGTGTACATAAAGAAGCAGAGGCACTAAACTCCACACGATCAAATGCATGTATTATGCAAAACGCAGGACATTCCCAATATGGCAGGATAACAGATATTTAAAATATAGAGTTGTACGCCTACCGGCACGTGGTACAGAGTACATGCAAAAAGTATTTCGTAAATATTTATAAAGAGGACTATGAAGGCATCCATCAGATGTAGAACACGATTTATGGCGCTGTCCCACGGATTGACCATAAACAGACTTGTGGGTTTTGATTTAGATAAAACATGGAATGTTGAATGTGGATGTTAAATATTCAGCCGTCAAAGGACTAAATATAATCGGTCCTGAGTAAAGTTTTAAGTTAAAATCCAGTAGGAGTCATAGACCGCAGCTTCGTACTGCCTATGAAGCATATAGTATAGGTACCTAATAATAGAATGAGGTATCAGTCAGTAAATCAGTAGATACCTACCTGCAGATGACTTCCGAATAGGGTGGGGTTTGCCAAAGTCTTCACACTTGAGCAGTAACGGAGTACCTACCTACCAAATGGATAGCAGCATCACCTCGAATTATATTGTATCAAAGGCAGAAGAGGGTAAGGACACAATATAGAGAAACCAATGACAGACGGGTTTTGGAATCGCAATTTGACTAAACTAATATTAGGTATAAAGAGAATAGATTAGATTTTCGTATTTCGTTTGTTACACTTTCACACTCAATTGGCTGAACGAATTTGCATGAAATCTTGCATATGGGTAGACAATGATCTGGATTAGGACACATGATATATACCTTTTTATCCCGATGTTCCCACGAGCTCGAGACTTATGTAGGTGAACCGTGGGGCGCAACTAGTAATAAATATTTACGTAATAAACTGACGCCTTCTTCCCATGGGGGTAGACAGAAACTATTAAACAATATAAATATTTTTAAGCACACAATAAGAGGATGCTGCCTTCGAGCAACAAACCTTGGTCACCTTTGACGGCACACACATGCAGTAGATGTGGTCTAATACTGCCCGGAAATTGCTCGTCGCAACTGCAGAGCTAGAAGATACATAACTTTATTTGTAAGCTGAAAAAAACTTATATGTCTTACTTTGCTCGCGGCTTCGATGGCTTCGCGGTAAGCCTGTGGCCCTACTCTCTAAGTCCGTAATAGATACGGGCCTGTCCAAAAATAGCTCGATACTGCGCAATGAACACAACTCCCGATAACTTTGTTGGCCTGCCTAAAACACATTTGAAGGCCAATTCTCGTAATTGAAACCGTTCAAAATCCAGTCGGGGTCTCATGTCAGCGACAATAAGATGTCAAAAATGTATGGAAATTCGAGACATTATTAACAGATTGAGGCAGACAACAGACTTTCAACATTCTTAAAGTTACGAGAATTGACCCTAAGAGTAAGGACAAGTGTCAAGTCGTGTTGTCATTATTTTTTTAGTTCGGGAATCAAACTAATCCTATGCCCATCAGGAACGCCCTTAACTTTTGCCGAATCTACGGACGCTTAGGGAGTGGACCCCCTTAACAGAGACTGAGAGCACTCTATGAATTGACGTTTCGTTATAAAAAGTCACTAAAGAAAATACGCACAAATAGTGGACCCAAGTAGCAAAAACCTGGTGCCCCGAAACAGTGAGGCGACGTCGCGGCAAACCACGTAAAAGATGGTGGGACGAGCTGGATAGGTTCCGTCAACATTGGAAGGAGGACACGTGCGCTCGCGAAAGTCGGAAGTGTGACGGAGGAGTATGTGGAGGGAGAAAGGCCCAGGAGTGGGACAGTGGCGGATAGTAAAAAAGGAATATTTCCGCACAGAAAAATTAAATTTCGAAATAAACAAAACAAATCAACTAAACTGGCCATCTATAAATTCCTAACTCTTCAAAAAGTTAAATCACAAGAATTTTGCGTAAATGTTTATGATCGACCATATTGCGTAGCTCCGTGTTCAGTCAGGCAAAAAAATAACGTCGAAGAGTAGTCGTGTGTGACGAAATAAATCGGTAATGTGGTTGTAATGACATGTCCTCACACACTCCCGCATTATCTAGCTAGATGGTACGTGACGCAACGGTCTATCACATCTGTAGGACTAAACGGTAAATGGCCATATGTTAAGAAGAAATTCTCTGAAATATCCTTATGCAAATTGCCAGCGAAATCATTCGTATCTTAATCAAAGTCAGCTTCAGGCCACAAAAGGTCTTTACCAAAATGCAAATCTTTATATCATTTTACCGTTAAGAGAAGTTTAAAACGCTTTTATTTTTGCCAATTTCGGTTTAACGAATTAATTCTTGGACCACGTTATGTTTTACCTTTTTATTTGTTTTTTACACATGAATTTAATAGAGAGCAAAATTTGAATAAAATGTTCGTGCTTTTATTTTTTCGTATCTTATCGTAAATAGAACGTCGTTGTGCCGGGCACTACACATCGGCGCTGCCAGCCTCGTGTAATGCCCTCGTATCTGTCCCTAGCATTACACTTTACGCACCTCGGTCGCACTGGAGGCCCGCCGAACAAATACTCTTACACCATCTCCATGTTATTATTACCATGTTTACCTCCAGAGTGTAAAATAACGCTAAAAATCACAGTAATCAGCATAAAAAGCGTTCCAGCCAAAGTGCGATTTAAATGTCGCTAAAGCTCCGGGAACTTATTGAAGTTTAACGATCACTTTATCTTTACATACGGTGTAAAAAGTTATTCGTACATTAATTTACTTATTGAATTAAGGCGTCAAACGCATTTAGGGTTACATTAACATTTTATGAGCGTGTCCGATGAACTGGAGCATGTATTATGCAACAGTTAAGAATTCATAACGATACATACAGAGAGGTGAATAAATATCGATCCTTCAAAGCAGTACAAAAGAAACAGCAGAATAACTAAGTACGCATTACTCAACCACTCAGTGATTCGTAACGACCGTTCATGCAACTGGATACGGAATATATTCAACCAAAGGTCAGGAATAAACTCGTACAGAACAATAAGATGAACGGGCTGTCTGTAGTATTTTACCGAGTAGAGCCGTCACCTCATCCCTCGTCTAGAGTTTCAAGCCAACCTGAACTGATTCATTTACAACGACAGATAACATCACCTAGTTTATTGGACATTGTGCGTACGTTGCGATGGAGCGATAGGCTGATACCGTGTTCGCCACGGTAATCAATTACTACCGCGTACCTACGCGCTCCCATTCAATAGTGAAACGTTTTTATTGCAGCTCCCGACGCCGCGAAAATTAAACACTCGTTAATTTTGCAGATGTACGATAAAAGGACGATTGAATTTAAAATATTATATTCAATTTAGTTTGTTTATTTAGGACTGAACTGGCAGTTAATTTATACCCTTTTGTATTGCAACCTTAAATGCGTCTTGACGTTCGCCGCTTACTTGTGCACAAAATAAGTGTACAGGAGAGTAAATAACAGTCGATGGGCTAGCTTAGGTGTCGTTCACTTGGTAGTCATCAATCATAGAGGTACAACTGGTGTAATCAGCATCACAGCCATCATCAAACTACGTCCGAACGGTATTTATGGAATTGAAACGTGTTTCGTTCGACACCCGTCAATCATGCGACTCAAATGGTTGGTTAGACGCAGAGATCTTACATAAATTAGATGTCAGATGAACATACTCAATAGACTATCATTTGGAATTACGAAAATAGCATTCAAGTACTTTAACTGAGGCAATCATTTGATGGACTATTCATTTTCTTTGTAACGACTGAGCAAGTTAATGATGAATAAGAATGTGAACCTGTCGATGGTCAGAAACACATATAAATAAATGATAAGATCGATATGTGAGACAATACTAGCAATATATCGATAATGAAAGAGCCGGTAGTGATGTGGCTCATTGTCCAGCAGTCGATAGGATCAGTCCACTTACTGCGCGCGATGGGAGATAGTGCAGTGTCAGTTGGCCATTACAATTACGATGCTTCGCATTTTAGTGATGTCATTTCAGTGCATTAGCATGAGCAAAGGCCTCTTGTGCGCCAGGATCCAAGTAGCAGTGATTCACAATCAAGTTACAGATGCAATCGCCTTACTCGCGCAATGGCAGTAAGCACCGTTTCACATCGCAGTCACAGATTTACTTGAACATAACAAGATCACTTTGACGAATAAAAACTGGAGATAAAAGCGCAAAAATCCAACCTAGCTTTCAATAAACCATTAAAGAGAGAATTAACGTTGGCTATCAAGATGAATAGTCCTTTTCTGCCTTATTTGATGATAACAAGCAATCCACAGTCGTCCCGAAAGCTATTACATCTAAAATGGTATTAGAAAATTTATGGTCCTCCGTTCCAGCATTATTAACAAGCTAATCATTTATGAAGTTTCATCCGGGCATCATTAAAATAGTTGTACCTATGTCGGGAAAGTCTGGGTTGGTACATTAATGGCGTGTCAGTCACCGTTGATGAATGCTTCGTAATCCATCGACGTGCTGCGAGATAGGTGGCCTATCTATTGCCACGAGCTATTTATGTATTAGATTTATTATACAGTACTACTGATAGTGCTGCCTCTAGGGAGCACTCAGTTAACTAAAATGTGCAGAGATCGCATGCTGATCGCGAATAGCGAGCGAACGAACGTCCGCTCGCTGCTTCGCCTGGTATGTTGATATAAATTCCAAATTTCATCAAACTCAGTCCCGCTGTTCCGGAGATTACACCCTACACCGTACAAGTTTTACCTCTTTTATAATATGTATTAGTATAGATTCCTGTTACCGACGGGTGTTTGTGTTGACTGTGTTATGTCTACAAAAGAATATTTTTTCTTTTTTTTTTACCTTTAATGTGAAAACATGGGCTTATTCCTATTCATTCACCTACGCCTCTGTCTTTTTCAATAACGGAACACATACAATGTGAAAAGTATCTGAAAAAATAAACGTCCAGTAAAATTGTTGTTTTAATTATACAAAAGACACTTAATTCTATTAATAATCTCTCATCTAATATAATTATAATCTCAACATGATCTGAAAAACCTTAAAGAACCATCGACAATCACAAGAGACCATCACGATGTTCACATCGTAATTTTCCGGATACGTTTTCGTTTGAAAAACGTATGCGTATTCAGGCAATTTTTTGAAAATTTTATCGGTATAATGATAATAGGACGATTTCTCTATCGTACGTCACGTGCATACATCCTGTTTTATGTATGCAAATAACAGTACAAAAGTAAGTAGAACCTATCACATAATTCATATACAATCAATGATTGATTTATGACGCAGACACGAGTCAGGCTTTCGCACTGAATACCAAGTGTCTCCTGCTACAAGTACTACATTATCTTTTTTACCTACATTGACAGATCTCTATTAATATATTTCTTAGGACCATATTTTGAGAAGGAATCATTCATGCTAATTTGAGCTTATGTTTTATGGGATAAAGTTGAGTCTACAGTGATGGAATTTCAGCATGACAAACTTCGGAGTCACACTTTACATCGTTCAAGTAGCGGAGTAGTAAATTATAAGTAAATGACGTACGAGACAAGGTCTGCCTGACTGGATGCAATCTCAGCTCTTACGTAGATTAAATCCATTATAGAACGAATATTCCATATTGAACTGAGTTGAAAACGAAGCTACTAAGCTTTATACATCATAGAATGGCTGAGGAAGAATAAATGGGTTTGTGTCTGCAATGTCACAATGGGACAATCAATCTAGTTTGATGGTTATATTTATATTCAGTATTATTCCAATAGATACTTACAGTGGAATTCCGGCAGCTTTAAACTGAATTATGCTTTACTTTTCGACAGTTTTGTGACAAAAAAATGTTAGCTTCGTCATTGAAAGCAATTTGAAAATAACTTTGTTTTAAGTTTTAACAAGAAAAGGCACATTTATTTGCATAATTCATATTTAATTTGGCTGAAGTACAGAGCACGTCATGTAGTTAATTAAGGCAAAAACGCTAATTAGTGATGTGGCACGTCCTGAGTTCTGCGCAGGCGGCGACGAGACGTGCGCCTGCGTCGCACGCCGCTCCCGACAATTGTCTCCTCCAGATATTACTCAGAAGTTCATCCTCACAGCTCCGTAATTCCACATAATAACATAATTACATTGTTGTCGGCAGTTCCTTGAACATTTAACAAGTTTTGTGTAAAATGCAAATTAAATTCGTCATAATTACCGAGGGCCCTTCAAAAACATGTTCAATGTGCGTATTTCTGCAGCTTATATTTTATAGCAATTTGCATACACAACAAAGAATAACAAGAACTGCCTACCTTAGTGCAAGTCAAAAAGAGTTGGTTGAAAATCCATCATCGGATAAGTAATTTAACAAAAACAAAAACTGCATGATCATCAACATCCTTAGCTACAGACATTTCCAATTTGTCATACTATAAAAGATAATAAAAACTTCAAAAAGAAACAGAAATAAAGGACTTGTTCTCTTATTATAATAACTACGAATTGGCGTCGAGTTATATTAGCCCTTGCATTTAGAGTCGGCATTAAACTTAATTTTATTATAGTGGATAACCGCCGTAAATGTCGTTGTTAGACAACGCTTTTAACTACACGCCACAAAAACCAGCCCAGTTTACAATAGTGCTCTAACAATCACAGTAATGAAGCAGGAGGTATGTGAGCACATAAGTGGAAGACACCAGGGAGAAGTGCCTCACAAGCCTAGCCATAAGATGTTAAAATTACGAAACAGCCAGTTTACAACTTCACATGAGTCTATTGGTCACCATAAAACCAGGATAGTGTGTTTGAGAAACCATGCAGGATCGTATAAATCAACTAGCACCGTCTAAATGAAAGTTAACGCTTGTTATAAAATTACCTTTACGTTCCAGTAAACATTACATTACTAAGTACAATTTTGCAACTTTGCAGAGTATTTGCTTAGCTCAGCTTTAGCTTAGCTCTAAACCATACAGTACAAATACAGCCTAAGAGGACATTTACAGCGGCTGAATAAACACATCAAAGTTCCAATGACACGGCGCTAATGGTCAAGTCATGGTTGATTGCGTTCCACTGGCTGAGTATTGCGAACTTGCTTTAGACTCCCAGCCTTTACAACGTCATCTCCAGACCTCCCGGTCGAAGTAAAAGGAAAAGTTTTTATCAATCACAGACTGTTTCAACGTTTGAGAAAGACTGTAATAAAAAGTAAGAGCCTCTTGTTGTTTTACAGAATAAAACTTTTCCTTACTTATGATTTATTCAAGATTCAAGTCATTTGTAATATAAAAACCAAACTAAAAAATAGAATATAATGGAAAAAAGCGTGGGGTGCTATTTGAGGTATTTTTTATTGATATAAAGCACCCCACGCTTTTTTCCATAATTTTGTCTTTAGTTTGGTTTTCTATGAAAGCGTGTTAATAGTTTTTACACGCTTTATATTAGGTTCACTTGTATGTTTGTATGTTTGTATATTTGTATGTTTGTATATTTGTATGTTTGTATATTTGTATGTTTGTATATTTGTATGTTTGTTTGTAACCGACTCCTTATAGCGCGATTTTGACCCACTTTAAACGACCAGATTTCAATCAAACTTTGCACACCTGTCAACGACCGATGACAATGCAATAATTTCATAAATTTGTGCCATTATCCTTGCCAGGGTTACCAGGACAGCAAAAAAACTGTCACAAACTACGCTGACATACGTCTCAAAATTCGAAATACCCTAAAAAATAGAAAATAAATAATAGTTTAAAAAAACTAAAACACACGCTTCCATTGAAAACCAAACTAAAAAGTACAAAATAATGGAAATAAATAATAGTTTAAAAAAAACTAAAAAACACGCTTCCATTCAAAACCAAACTAAAAAGTACAAAATAATAGAAAAAAAGCGTGGGGTGCTTTTTAAGGTATTTTTTTATTGATATCAGGCACCCCACGCTTTTTTAAACTATTATTTATTTTCTATTTTTTAGGGTATTTCGAATTTTGAGACGTATGTCAGCGTAGTTTGTGACAATTTTTTTACTGTCCTGGTAACCCTGGCAAGGATAATGGCACAAATTTATGAAATTATTGAATTGTCATCGGTCCTTGACAGGTGTGCAAAGTTTGAATGAAATCTGTTCGTTTAAAGTGGGTCAAAATCGCGCTATAAGGAGTCGGTTACAAACAAACATACAAACTTACAAACATACAAATATACAAACATACAAACATACAAGTGAAGCTAATATAAAGCATGTAATAAAAAAGCGTGGGGTGCCTGATATCATTTAAAAAATACCTTAAAAAGCACCCCACGCTTTTTTTCCATTATTTTGTACTTTTTAGTTTGGTTTTCAATGGAAGCGTGTTAATAGTTTTTACACGCTTTATATTAGGTTCACTTGTATGTTTGTATGTTTGTATATTTGTATGTTTGTATATTTGTATGTTTGTATATTTGTATGTTTGTATATTTGTATGTTTGTTTGTAACCGACTCCTTATAGCGCGATTTTGACCCACTTTAAACGACCAGATTTCAATCAAACTTTGCACACCTGTCAACGACCGATGACAATGCAATAATTTCATAAATTTGTGCCATTATCCTTGCCAGGGTTACCAGGACAGCAAAAAAACTGTCACAAACTACGCTGACATACGTCTCAAAATTCGAAATACCCTAAAAAATAGAAAATAAATAATAGTTTAAAAAAACTAAAACACACGCTTCCATTGAAAACCAAACTAAAAAGTACAAAATAATGGAAATAAATAATAGTTTAAAAAAAACTAAAAAACACGCTTCCATTCAAAACCAAACTAAAAAGTACAAAATAATAGAAAAAAAGCGTGGGGTGCTTTTTAAGGTATTTTTTTATTGATATCAGGCACCCCACGCTTTTTTAAACTATTATTTATTTTCTATTTTTTAGGGTATTTCGAATTTTGAGACGTATGTCAGCGTAGTTTGTGACAATTTTTTTACTGTCCTGGTAACCCTGGCAAGGATAATGGCACAAATTTATGAAATTATTGAATTGTCATCGGTCCTTGACAGGTGTGCAAAGTTTGAATGAAATCTGTTCGTTTAAAGTGGGTCAAAATCGCGCTATAAGGAGTCGGTTACAAACAAACATACAAACTTACAAACATACAAATATACAAACATACAAACATACAAGTGAAGCTAATATAAAGCATGTAATAAAAAAGCGTGGGGTGCCTGATATCATTTAAAAAATACCTTAAAAAGCACCCCACGCTTTTTTTCCATTATTTTGTACTTTTTAGTTTGGTTTTCAATGGAAGCGTGTTAATAGTTTTTACACGCTTTATATTAGGTTCACTTGTATGTTTGTATGTTTGTATATTTGTATGTTTGTATATTTGTATGTTTGTATATTTGTATGTTTGTATATTTGTATGTTTGTTTGTAACCGACTCCTTATAGCGCGATTTTGACCCACTTTAAACGACCAGATTTCAATCAAACTTTGCACACCTGTCAACGACCGATGACAATGCAATAATTTCATAAATTTGTGCCATTATCCTTGCCAGGGTTACCAGGACAGCAAAAAAACTGTCACAAACTACGCTGACATACGTCTCAAAATTCGAAATACCCTAAAAAATAGAAAATAAATAATAGTTTAAAAAAACTAAAACACACGCTTCCATTGAAAACCAAACTAAAAAGTACAAAATAATGGAAATAAATAATAGTTTAAAAAAAACTAAAAAACACGCTTCCATTCAAAACCAAACTAAAAAGTACAAAATAATAGAAAAAAAGCGTGGGGTGCTTTTTAAGGTATTTTTTTATTGATATCAGGCACCCCACGCTTTTTTAAACTATTATTTATTTTCTATTTTTTAGGGTATTTCGAATTTTGAGACGTATGTCAGCGTAGTTTGTGACATTTTTTTTACTGTCCTGGTAACCCTGGCAAGGATAATGGCACAAATTTATGAAATTATTGAATTGTCATCGGTCCTTGACAGGTGTGCAAAGTTTGAATGAAATCTGTTCGTTTAAAGTGGGTCAAAATCGCGCTATAAGGAGTCGGTTACAAACAAACATACAAACTTACAAACATACAAATATACAAACATACAAACATACAAGTGAAGCTAATATAAAGCATGTAATAAAAAAGCGTGGGGTGCCTGATATCATTTAAAAAATACCTTAAAAAGCACCCCACGCTTTTTTTCCATTATTTTGTACTTTTTAGTTTGGTTTTCAATGGAAGCGTGTGTTTTAGTTTTTTTAAAGTATTATTTTTTAAACTTATATTTATTTTCAATTTTTTACTTCGGCTAGCTACAAAAGCGGGTTTTTCGTTCTTTTAGCTATCCTGGTGGCGATAATGGCACACATTTATGAAATTATTGTATTGTCATCGGTCCTTGAAAAGAGTGCAAAGTGTCAAATTAATCTAACGTTTGGAAGGGGGTGAAAATCACGTTCAAAGATTCTGTGACATACATACGAAACTAATAAAACCGTGTTACAAAGACATTTTCTCAACAACAAAGTTGTTTGAGAATTCAGATTAGACATTAATGAATATGATTTTGCGTTGCAGTGGCTGTCTATCCAGACTGGACCAGGTACATGCAGTCAATGCACTATTGAAATTTATCGTATCCTGCGAATCTACCGCCTCCGAGGCTAGGAAGGGTCGTCGACCTAGGAACGGCGTTAGGATACCTAGGTCGGTAGGTACAGTTTAGGTGCGCGGGCTGGATAGCACGACGAACCCGGATGCTTTGCATTTATAATACTACAACATTTACTATTGAATGGAACGAGACACATTAGCGCAGTGTACGTAAACAAAGTGAAGCTGATAATGCTGTTTGTTCAACTGGAGATAGGCTTATCTTATTTTAAGTGAGTAAAGTCTGATAAATTTTAATGATGTATATTTACCATATCATTAAACTAAACTAATTTATTTTGTTGTCGGTCATCATCGTGTAAAACATCATCGTTGAAATTTTACGAAATCTGCTGATTCTTATAGAACTTCAATGAACGGCATGTATTTTTGGGCAAAAAAGTTAAATGCAGAGGGGTCCAGAATCATGTAGACCGTACTGAATCCATGGTGACAGGTTTGATTAAAGCTACACTATTATATGTAAGAATATCAGTGCTTATAACATGTATTTCGGTGTAACCGTTGTTGGTTGTCCTTAAACAAATAAATGAATATTTAATCATTTTAACTTTTTTCAAAACTTTAAATGGCACTGACTTATATATTAACGCAAGCAAACCACTGTTAAGTTATGGTTTTTGAAAATTCATAGAGAATAGAAAAATATTCTACGAAAAATTACTCAACCATCGAATGAGATTTTTTTTTTTGTTGTTCCATCGTTTTCGATATCGATACACGTGGGTAAAATATTGCCAGCTAATTTAATTTGACCCTGATTTCGTGTACAAACACATACTCTAACACAAACAGGTAACTATTGACACTCGAGCACTATTACACTACATTTCCTCCCAGCTGAACAACCGGCAATATGTGCAACCGGCACAATACACACGGTATTGTACAATTTTTCCCTTAATCTTTGTGTACTTATATAAGTTTTTCTGTCAGTACAAATATACATTTTTTTATTTTTTTTTTATTTAAAGTATACGGCACACGTACGAATGCACTCATTAGGCAGAGCACGAGTGACTCAACCAAGTCCCTTTGAGTAGCAACTTCTATTGAGCATTTCTGGGTTTACACTGAGCAATGATCGTCTAAACGTAGAGGTCTATATAGGTCCAAGGAAATGTAAAAGTTGTAAAGTACCTACACTAAGTATGGACCGTAACTGTCCCGTTGGTCTCGTGGTTGCAAACGCGACTGCTGATCATGGCTTCCTGGGTTCCATTAGAAATATCTTATTAACAGCCCAGAGTGAGCAGTGGTGGCCCAGTGGTAACGGCCGCGTCTTACGAGTAGTAGGTCGTAAGTTCGAACTCAAGTAGGCGCTATACTTTGTGTAAATTATTTCATCACCACTGCTCTCATAACGGTGAACGAAAACATCGTGAGGAAACCGGCATGTCTTAGAACTAAAAATTCGAAGACATGTGACATCTACCAACCCGCATTGGGCCCGCGTGATGGATTATGGCCTACCCCCTCTCACCGAGAGGAGGCCTGTGTCCCAGCAGTGGGAACATTTATAGGCTGCTGATGATGCGCCCAGAGTTTGGAAGTTGACGGTGTGATACCCCCGTGCCTCGGAAAGCACGTTAAGTCGTTGGTCCTATGCCTAATCTCTCTCCAGCCGTGTCGGATTGCTATCCCATTGGACACGAGATCCTGACTGACCAGCTTTTCGTGATTGGATCATCTGCTATACGTATGTTGGTTGCCTGGGAGACGAAGCATTGGAACGACTTTCACAAGGTGGATCTATAACATGGTGAAGGCTGCAGGAATCCTCTGGCTGCAAGAAACACAGAACCGGACACAGCAGTGGACGTCTTTCAGCTAAAACGATGACGAAGCCAAACGATGCTGATGCTTTTAGTTATAGAATCAAATAGGCAAGTACGACTCACTTACTGTTATTTGTTGTGATTGTTTTACCAAAACAAAAAACCATGATAAATGTTCAATTTATCATAAAATCCTTCTGTGGTCAAACACTTATAATTCTCCTGCCCTTATTCCAGTTTATTTGGGGTTGGCGCAACACGTCTTTTTCTTCCACTCGTCTCTAGAAGGTGACTACTGAGATGACAATTAAAAATCGTCATCTCAGCACGCGTAGCGTGACCACCATAGAAAGAACTTTGTCTATTATTGGTAGAATATAAATAGAATTGTCATGCTACGCCAGCATAAAACCGTACAAATCTTTCTACAACCTGTAATTTTGTCTATTCTTCCGTCGACAAAACCCATTTCTACGGTGGTCATGCTACGCATGCTGTAGTCAACCCCTTTCTATCCATATCATAATTCATACAGTCCATGCATCGCTTCTTTCTTTCTTCTTCAGTGTTGTCTTCTCACTCTCATTTTGTTTCTCTTTCATATTATTATCTCGTCATCTCACATTGTGTTCATACACGGGCCAATGCACTATTCAATAAGAAGTAAATTAAAGTTCTTGAAAGTCAATATGCCATAACAATATATCACGGATTGTTTTACCATATCAAAAAAACCATGATAAATGTTCAATTTATCAAAAATCCTTCAGTGGTCAAACACTCATAATTCTCCTGCTCTTATCCTAATTTATTTGGGGTTGGCGCAACAGGGCTTTTTCTTCCACTCGTCTCTAGAAGGTGACTACTGAGATGACAACTAATAAGTCGTCATCTCAGCACGCGTAGCATGACCACCATAGAAAGAACTTTGTCTATTATTGGTAGAATAGAAATAGAATTGTCATGCTACGCCAGCATAAAACCGTACAAATCTTTCTACAATCTTTAATTCTGTCTTTAATCTTTCTACAATCTGTAATTTTGTCTATTCTTCCGTCGACAAAACCCATTTCTACGGTGGTCATGCTACGCGTGCTGTAGTCAACCCCTTTCTATCCATATCATAATTCATACAGTCCATGCATCGCTTCTTTCTTTCTTCTTCAGTGTTGTCTTCTCACTCTCATTTTGTTTCTCTTTCATATTATTATCTCGTCATCTCACATTGTGTTCATACACGGGCCAATGCACTATTCAATAAGAAGTAAATTAAAGTTCTTGAAAGTCAATATGCCATAACAATATATCACGGATTGTTTTACCATATCAAAAAAACCATGATAAATGTTCAATTTATCAAAAATCCTTCAGTGGTCAAACACTCATAATTCTCCTGCTCTTATCCTAATTTATTTGGGGATGGCGCAACAGGGCTTTTTCTTCCACTCGTCTCTAGACGGTGACTACTAAGATGACAACTAATAAGTCGTCATCTCAGCACGCGTACCGTGACCACCATAGAAAAAACTTTGTCTATTCTTGGTAGAATAGAAATAGAATTGTCATGCTACGCCAGCATAAAACCGTACAAATCTTTCTACAATCTTTAATCTTTCTACAATCTGTAATTTTGTCTATTCTTCCGTCGACAAAACCCATTTCTACGGTGGTCATGCTACACGTGCTGTAGTCAACCTCTTTCTATCCATATCATAATTCATACAGTCCATGCATCGCTTCTTTCTTCCTTCTCCAGTGTTCAAACACTCTCATTTTGTTTCTCTTTCATATTTTTTATTTTTTTATTATTTCACCGTAAAAAGAAAATACAATGAATTATGTATATTATATTATCTCGTCATCTCATATAGTGTTCATACACGGGCCAATGCACTATTCAATAGGAAGTAAATTAAAGTTCTTGAAAGTCAATATGCCATAACAATATATCACGGAGCATGGGCCATTAATGTAATGATGGTAATTCCGCGTTAGACCATAAAACAGCCTGTTTCGTCCAAAGAAATTCAATGTAACGATTTTTACATGTAAGCCTGTGTCCACAACAAACCGTAGGTAAGTATACAAAAAGAGAAAATGATAGTAAAAAAACTTTTTAACAAAAAATTAAACCGCCGAAAAAACTGGAAAGCAAAAAAATAATAAACCTTAAGATCATGAGTCGACGCTTTGAGTGATCTTTGTTCATTGATTTTTCAGCGCCGACTCAAAATTTTAAGGTTTATTATTTTTTGCTTTTCAGTTTTTTCGGCGGTTTAATTTTTTGTTAAAAAGTTTTTATTTTATATTTTTTTGTGGCTTTAATGTACTAATAATACTTGACAAGGTATACCCTATCAAATGAAAAAAGAATTATCAAAATTGGACTACTCTGTATAAAGTTATGCGTGGTTAGGTTATACATTACAATCAGTGAGTGAACAATCAATCATCCCCTGTTTTCCGACCCTTAGGGTTTGATTTTGTTTTCCAAATTCATATGCAACCACCCTCGGAGTATACCCTTTCCAATAAAAAAAGGATTATCACAGTCGGACGACTATGTGAAAAGTTATGCGTGGTCATACATAAAAATAAAATAAACAATATACGCGTCGAA
The DNA here is from genome assembly GCA_947507805.1 of Aporophyla nigra. Classification (NCBI taxonomy): domain Eukaryota; kingdom Metazoa; phylum Arthropoda; class Insecta; order Lepidoptera; family Noctuidae; genus Aporophyla; species Aporophyla nigra. The sequence goes on from OX382305.1 coordinate 10,585,702, forward strand.
TTGATAACCTCCTCCGTTTTTTTTCGTCGGTTAGAAAGAGAAAATGGTACTCCATTTTCTCTTTTTTTTCGTCGGGTTTCTCTCACTAGGGGCGCAGGATTATGACTGAAGATCCCTCTCCAGTCATAATCCTGCGCCCGTTTGGATATTTAACTGCCCCGAGAGTCACCATCTGCACGAGGAAGGGGGTTTCGTTATCTCCCAAAAGACCGATTCAGAACCCCTTCTGTTCTATGCTTGTTGCGGTTACCTTGGGGATATTAAAGGGGTCTCCCTGAACCCTGACTGTGCAAGAGCACGTGTCTACACGTGTCCCTGAGGAGTAAGTAAGACAAGAGAAGAAGATCTGACGACTGGTACGCACATACCTATATAGTACATTACTTTACCGAGTCGCAATGTTGGTCCGACAAAATCTTTAAGACATCTTATAAGTCTTGTCCAACATTCTGATAAGGAAAAATGAGGCTTCGATTGGCTTTATTTTTTAAGTAAAATAAAATCAACTGAAATACAGCGTTGTAGTATTGACTGCGCGTTCTACAACGTAAAGCGACATTTTTCTAATATGTTACCATGTTGCCTTATCAGTCTTATCACCTAATGTGAACAAAAGGCTAAACATTCTTCTTTTACTAACATAACTACTCAATTATCTATACCTACTATAATAATATTATAAAGCTGAAGAGTTAGTTTGTTTGTTTGTTTGATTGAACGCGCTAATCTAAGGAACTACTGATCCAAATTGAAAAAATATTTTCGTGTTGGGTAGCCTATTTATTGAGGAAGGCTATAGGCTATATAACATCACGCTACAGCTAAGAGGAGCGGAGCACTAATGTAAAATGTTGCAAAAACGGGGAAAATCGCATGGGTAGACGATTCGACGCGACGGGAAGGGTCGGGGGACAAGAAATTTAACGCGGACGAAGTCGCGGGCAGAAGCTAGTCTTTTCTATAATCTAACCTGTTTAGGCGAACGTTCGCAATTATTAAAGAGCGTTTCGATTTATGGTTTCTTATTATAGTTGCACTAGCATCTCGTAATAATGGAACTATTCTCATTGTATTTGCATAAATAAGTCAAAATAAAAGAGAATAAAATATGACCCAGATCAAGGCCACTGTTAAATAAAACATTTTAACAAAAGCAACGCAATTGCAAATTGCTCATTTGAAAACAAAGACATTATAAAATTTTATTCCACTTCTCATTATACTTTGTAAATAATCTGTTTCTATAATATGTCTCTGTAATGGACGGAGCCCACCTTAATGCATCAATGGGCTAATGTTCTTTTACAGAACATTTCCATAAACGCCGCATTTAGGAACAAGCTCTCGTTTCACATAATAATGGGATCCATTTGGCTCTGTCTTGATAATAACTGAAAATTGTTATAATACACTGCGCAGTGAATACATTATAGCAGGTATTAGGTATATCATATAAGTTTGTGCTAAAAGTACACTAGAAAGTAATGCCTCTTTTACATAATATCGCATAGTACCTCCGATATGATTTAAAACTTAGACTTAACATAACAAGTCTTGGTAATGTATTTTATTTATAACCATTAAATGTCTGCGAAAGTTTAATACTCAGTGAATACAAGACACTATTACAAAAACACTAATCTATCAATGCTCGTATGAAAACAGACATCACAACATGAAATCTCTCTTGTAACTTGCCAAGAAGAATAAGAATATTTCTAGCTCTTTCCAAATTCAATTCGCAAATAGTTATGGCACGCTATTATGTATTATAATGCCAGACTAAATTACAATTGGAGATCAGTCAGCAGTTCAGAACAAAGAGAAAAAAGTAAATAAGTATAACGTTTATTCTTTAGCCTTCGATGTATGAGAAAAGTAATAAAATTACATTAAAACTTGATCATGATTGTATTCGATTCATTGCTTGTTTTCGTCCCACCATCTGAAGACGGTTCTTGTTCCACGTCTATTGAAGTGCTAACTATGGTTTCATTATTGAACCGTGATTGATTACTTGATCTGGGAATGGAACCGCTTATATTAGGTCGGGGAAAAAGTCTTTTCGCATTATAGTATGTATGAATTTGTAATAAAATCACTTTGGCTATACTATTTGTATCTGGCTGGTTTTGGTATCATTGAAAGTTTAAATTTTAAAGAACATAATTCCAAATTCAAATTAGGAAAATGTGTGATTTTCATTTGTTTTTCGTACCGTCAAGATGAGTGAATCTAATGAAGAAATTCGATACATTTTAAAATTTTACTACAAAAAAGGTAAAAATGCAACGCAAGCCGCGAAAAAAATTTGCGATGTTTATGGACCTAGTGTAGTGTCTGTGAGAGTAGCACAAATTTGGTTAAAGCGTTTTCAATCCGGAAATTTTGATGTCAAAGATGCACATCGCTCTGGTCGCCCTATTACGGATAAAATGAATGCCATTTTTGAAAAAGTGGAGCAAGATCGGCATACCAGTAGTTACGACGTAGCTGAAGAACTGGAAATTGACCACAAAACAGTTTTGGCGCATTTGAAAAAAACTGGGTACACAAAAAAGCTCGACATTTGGGTACCTCACGAGCTCACTGAAAGAAACCTAATGAATCGTGTACTCATTTGTGATTTTTATTACGACGTAATGAAACCGAACCATTTTTGAAAAAGCTGATAACTGGTGATGAAAAGTGGATCACGTATGACAAGAACGTGCGAAAAAGGTCGTGGTCAAAGGCCGGTCAGGCTTCACAGACTGTGGCGAAACCCGGGTTAACTAGCAACAAGGTGATGCTGTGTGTGTGGTGGGATTGGAAGGGCATTATTCATTATGAGCTGTTACCACCAGGCAGGACCATCGATTCTCAACTCTACTGCGAACAACTGATGAGATTAAAGCAAGAAGTTGAGAGAAAGCGGCCGGAATTAATCAACAGAAGGGGTGTGGTTTTTCATCATGATAACGCTAGACCTCACACATCTTTAGCCACCCAACAAAAATTAAGAGAGTTTGACTGGGAAGTGTTAATGCATCCGCCGTATAGTCCTGACCTTGCACCTTCAGATTTCCACCTGTTTCGGTCTCTTCAGAATTCTTTAGGCAGTGTCAGGTTACCATCACGAGAGGACTGCCAAAACCACTTGTCGTGGTATTTTGACCAGAAGTCCCAAAATTTCTATAGCAATGGGATCATGTCCCTACCTACAAGATGGCAAAAAGTTATCGAACAAAATGGTACCTACATACTTTAGTTAAATGTAAATAAACTTTATTAAAAAATGTTTTGAATTTTCTTAAAAAATGCGAAGAAACTTTTTCCCCAACCTATTATTATACAAGAAGTGTTTGAGCTGCTTCTCATCAATCCAGAGTATTTGTATATATTAGTTACAATACCATTGTGTTTCTAGCTTGTTAGATGTAGGTACCTACGTGCTTGTGAGCAATGAGTTTGAAAACTGCCAGTTAGTTTTACTTACACCTCATGAGGCTTTGAAGATTTATTTTTATGTTATGGTCCTGGGTTTCGTAAAAGACATCATTGGGATTGTTGCAAAACAAAATCCAATGAGTAGGTAGACTCCTCTTGTGTAACCTGTACACGTTGCCATAAGAATATGTATGTCCGTTCGCCAGGCTTGTGCTTCAGCCTATCACAGATAATTTTATCGGCCTAGGAGGTATATATATTATTCTTCCTTAAAAAAAGATTCCGTTTAACAATAAGTAGAGGTATAATACGCAGTAAGAGAAACCACTTTTATGAGTTAGACCCACAGTATTTAACTAAACTCGTGCTGTCTACAGCCTTTCATCCAAACCCACACAATACATCAAGGCATTATATCCACGTCTATTTGGCGTGGTGTGAGCACAACTGCACAATGTATCTCCCAAGCGAGTGGGCGGACTGCGCTAAGTGAAATAGGAGTTGACGCCCCTGGACGACGGCGTTAGTATTTTATTTCATTAGGCTCCATGTTATGCACAGACCCTTCCTACACACTCTAAAGGCTTAGCAGACGATAGACAGACAGATTTATGGTGTTTAAAAACAGTTACATTATTTAGAATCTTGTCAAGGACAATGCGAATAGGTGCCACTAAAAGAATTATGGCAACAACACTGGCTTAAATCGGAAGATTGAAATAGACTTCGTCATCATAATTTCTATCTATTCGCCGCTTGGGAATTTCCAAACTTTGAACCTGCGCCTGATAAATTAAGCATATATACAAGTTTGCGGTTCGAAAGTGCAAACTGTTGTCGCTGACCACTAGTCTCTGATGTGGCATACACATAAGACTATTATTACTTTTAATGTCGTTTGTATTCCATGCCACATCACATTCAGATGTTGGTAAGACTATCTAAGTCTACACTGCTGCCAAGGAAATAAAAAAGTTGTGAGACATCTAAAAGATGTTGTAATAAAAACAAAATAGGTTTGGTAATAGGTTGATTCTGGGTGAAGGTTGCCTTTGTACATTAAACTGTCCCTATGTTTTAAAATTGTTTCTTGTAATTTATAGAACGATAAAGACTAAGAATTAACATGTTAACAATTCTGTGTTTCCTCCATAGAAAACATAAGACTGTGGACATCATAATTAATAAGCCTCAGTAGGTACTGTAGGAGCCTTATGGGGTCTCTGTATTAATTCTTGTGAGCTTTGTCTGGGAGAGCGCGGACGTAGCGGAATGAATACAACCATAACATTAACACGTTAACTGCCATGAAGAAAATCAGAAAAATGAAAAAAAAATGTACTTAGTGTTATGTCACTTTAAATAGTTTATTTATTCCATAAAAGCATATACAAAACATGGCCGCCAGGCAGCAACAACACGTTCAGATTTGGTATGTGTTGTCGGTCGTATAGTCCGACTACGCCTGAATGGAACAAAAAGTGTCGGACACATAGTCGACATGGCAGTTAACGTGTTAAAATTATTACGTTTATTCCACGCTTCATCCGAATTACGCCAGAATATTCCTAAAGTAATTAGGTAATACTCAAATAGCTGGGGACATCGTTGCGTGAAGACTGAAAACCACGAATCTTTGACGAAACAGTAATAATAACTACGCTTAAAGCATTCTCTTCTGGAAAAACCAAATTTCAAATACCTTTCTCCAATAGACAACGCTGTTAAAACTTTTCTTTGTTATGAAGTAGGAAAAATATCCACTTTAGTATGCACTAAGCAGTATGGAAAGTGTTACTCATTATAGACTGTGAAGAAAACTATAGTAGCCTTACCACAAACCAACCAACTTACGCATGCTAATGGCTTTATCTAAGACTGAGACACACGCATCGCCATTAAAATGCATTTCGAACCAGCGTGGGCCACTGTGGACATAGTAACAGTTACTCTAGATGTTAATACTACCCACACCACGTGTATGTTGCCGGAAACATTCAACTATCCCAGCTAAGGTAAATGTCTATTCCTTCAGTCAGTGAATAAGACTTGTTTATGTTGTTACAATGTCGTTTCTCTACTTGGTTATGTGAGCAGAGCTACTGTAGGTTATCGCTACTTGATACTAAGTTACAACATTTCAATTTCGCTATATCCAGAGATTGTGCGGTTGATCGATTAATTAAGATTAATTCACAGGCTATCCATCTCATGTTATGGATGGATTACAACACCTTCATCGAGGAATTTATACAGGTAAAACACGTTGGTAAACGTAACCTTGGTATGTGAGCTGCAAACACTATTTTTAACCGACTTCATAAAAAGGAGGAGGTTATCAAGTTGACTGTATTTTTTAAATGTTTGTTACCTTATAACTTTTGACTGAGTGAACCGATTTTGATGATTTTTTTATTTGAAAGCTGGTGCTTTCCGTGTGGTCCCATTTTAATTTGGTTCCATTCGGACAATGTAATCCATGTGAAAACCATATAAATCTTAATTTTGCATTAAGCATTTGCGCGACAACTGAACGAATAACGCGATTAGATTAGTGCGAGGTATCTACCATAACTAAAAGTTGGAAATAAAAACTTTTTACAAAAAAAAAAAATAACAAGAAAGTCAGTTTTTTGTAAAAAGTTTTTTTTTTAATTGTGAAAATAAAAAAATCGAGTTGAAACCCACCTCAACTTTTTCCAGGCATAATCAATCTGCTTAGTTTTTTCTCAACTATGTTGGGGTCAGCAACCAGTCTAAACGGGTGTAGCTGAACATGGAGCGACTGCCTGTCTGACCTACACAAACCAGTTACTAGGTAATACCGGTTTGTCAGACTTTCGGACTTCTGACGACCCTTAACGACTGTCAAAGATCAAACGAAGTCGAATAACAAACGGGACCAGCGCGGCAGCGCCAGCGGTTTAACGTGCTTTCCGAGGCATGGAGAGGTCTTGGTACCTATGTAAAGATGGTGACCCATCCAAGACCCAACCTCGGCAAGTGTAGCTTAACCTGATCGATCGACCCATGCAGCTGTTTTTACTTAACCACAAACCCTTCTAAACTTCCAAACGACTTCTTAAAAACAAACTCAGAACACGTAACCTGCATGTCAACGACGCAAGCGCATTTACATTATGATCCACATTAACGATAACACGCCACATCTCAAGAATTCCGTTACTAAATATGATAGCAAGAAGTTACATAGTAGACATTATAACGGGTTGGTAATGACAGCTGTTCTGTACGTTCTATGCATCAGGATCACCTATGCAAAGCACTGGAGGCTGTGGGGAGGAACAGCAGATCGCAAGGTCCTTCCCCGTTATCTAATGTTACTAAATAGACAGTTTGAGGACGTTGGTTTCCTCTGAGTAGATACAGGATGTCCAATTATACGATGTCAGATTTAATCTACACTAATATTAAAAAGCTGAAGAGTTTGTTTGTTTGGTTGAACACGATAATCTCAAGAACTACTGGTCCGAATTCAAAAAATCTTTTTTTGTTGGGTAGCCTCTTTGTTGAGGAAGGCTATAGGCTAATATCATCACGCTACGATCAAAAGGAGCGGCGCAGCAACGAGAAATGGACGAAAGTGGCAGGCAATTCGAAGCGACGGCGACGGGTAGGGTCAGGGGAGCAAAAATTTGACGCGGACGAAGTGGCGGGCCGAAGCTAGTTATGGATATAGGTATTCGCTGTTGAAAATCATAGTAAGTTGTTCCTTTGTCTGTTAGTGTTGACTAAGGTCAGGTCTAGAAGTAAACCTCGGCTCTGAACAGAGGGGTAATTGCGGCACTTTTTATCGGTAGGAATTGGTTTAATATTCATAGTTAAACAACATTAATTGCGTTATTTACGTTGCTGAGCCGATAATTTATTCGAACAAATGACGCAATGGTTTAGAAATAATCTTCAATCCCATTCAGATTCTGATAAATTGTGCGTTTCGCAATTAGGGTGCAGGTTACATTACTAACAATTTATTTAAAAAAACTAGCTTTTGTCAGCGGATTCGCCCGCGTATTATACATACAACCTTCCTCTTGAATAACTTAGTCTATTGATGAAAACCGCATTGAAATCTGTTGCGTAGTTTTAAAGATCTAAGCGTAAAAACACGAAATGCGACTTTGTTTTATAACTACTATGTAAAGATGATTATTCTACACCCTACACGCCGTACATCGCGCCAAGCTAAGAACTCGATGCGCCTACTGTAATGCATGACAAAAGAGATGTCCAACTGTAATTCCAACACGACATTTTGTGTAGGTACTATTTCGTATTTTGACATAGACGTCGCTCTTGTCCAAGGAAAATTTCTTACAATGTCACGGCTAAAGATCTTTTAGTAACCTACCCATCCACCTGATAGGCACACGAAATAAGAACTAATAACTTATTAAACCTATAAATAAAAATATCACTGAGTAGATAATCTATTTTATTACGATAAGTTATCTAACTTCGAAACCAACTTCATCAACAATAATATACCTACCTACCTCATCATCTGCCTAGACTTTTCTCAATATGTCTTTGGTGTCTAGTCTAACTGGATGCAGCTGAATACCTTAATCTTACATGGAGCAACTGCCTATCTGACCTCCACAACCCAGGTAGTGGATTATGCGATAGCCCTTGATATATATTTTATATTTTTTTTTTTTAATGTACATAAAGGTTTTGTAGTACATAAGGAACTTAAAAAGTAAGCATTAAAGGCTTATTAGACCACCCGATATGAAGGGCCCTGCATCCAGGGTGGGCGTGTACCCTAGTTAGTGCGGCGCTTATTACACTTCTCTGCGAATTGGGCCCTAACTCAGTTTATACGCGAATGTCTAGAGAGATAAACGTATTGTCGTATTTTACATAATGCCATCGTCAGTATCGAAACTTCAAAAAGTTGCTGTAGCAGTGACAACCGCTCGCAATAACAAATATTAAAAATGAAAGATCTGGGTGAAAGAGTATTTGCGGTTACGTGAAAAACTTTCAAATATGCAAATACTAAGCGTGCTTGAACCGGGAGATTTAGGGAATTATCTCTTCGCGGTACTCACTTACGGCCACTCTACGCACTAGGCGCGCGGCAACTGAGCTCCCTAACCGCCCTAAACGTTATTACATTACCCAATCTGAAGGGCGCTTAGGGAGCTAGGCAGATCGGGGTGACCCGATCGCCCTAAATCAGGACACTAACTCCCTAAGTCTTATTACACCACTCTTAGTTAGGGTTAGGGTCCCTCAAAATTGGGTGGTCTAATAAGCCTTATAGTCTTTCAGATGAGATTATTTTGTTATTTCATATTTTTATAGTGTGTTTTTTCAAGCGGGTTTTATTTTTTGAACATAGGTACTTTCTATTAGCTTCTATTTTAATATCAATCATGTGTAGGTCTGCTTACACTCGTCGCGTCGTTTATTTTAATGGACACTAGAATTACAGCTATTATTAATATTAAAGTCCGCTAGCTAAGCTACGGAGTATAATAAAAATAATATTATTTAAATAATATTATTAACTGACCTGTTAGTCTAGTCGTTAGTGACCCTGACTGCTAAGACTGAGGTCGTGTGTTCGATTCCCACCCAGGACAAATCTTTGTGTGATGAGCACAATCATTTGTTCTGTGTCTGGGTGTAATTTATCTATAATATGTATGTATTATGAAATTAAGTATATTTATTAGTTGTCTGGTTGCCATAGTACAGGCTCTGCTTAGTTTGGGATCAGATAACGGTGTGTTGGTTGTCCTGAGATATTTATTTTTAATAGAAATAGTCTATTTGCGTCGGAAGACGTGCACCACTGAAATAGACCTCCCTAAACACCGCCAATTCCACTGCACGGCTTCCCATGAGGTGGACCGATGACCTGATGAAGGCCGCAGGAATCCGCTGGATGCGAGAAAACAAGTTTCCTAAGGAAAATTTAAATAGAGGGTAGATTATTCTTTATGTTTAGTTAAATTCCTAACAAATATGTTTACTGCTCCCTCATTGCACAAGGCACTATTAATCAGAATCTGAATAATTTTGAAGTTTATTGCTAATCCATTCTTGCAACAAAGTTAGCAACATAAACAACGCCACGAATGTTTTGGAACTGAGAAAATTAATGCGATTCCTACTGATAGTGTATTACGCAATTACGTCCCTAGTGGAACACTAATTCATTATTTTATTATCTTCATAACCTACTTAAATATTGCCATTTCCATAGTTACGTTTTCAGTCTTTTGGGACTTTGTAGAGGTTTCTTGACACATCGTTTAATTTTTCACGTAATATTTACTAGTTGGTGATGTTCTTCCGGAAGTTTAGGTGCGTAGTAATAAACCGGTGTGCGTGTATGATACAGGAATAATATTTATTTGCATATAACATGGTACACATACGAAGTTTTTTTTTAAATACATTATAGAGCATACATGTTTAGCGTATATCATAGCATACAAATATTATTTGGTTACGTTTTAAAATGTTTTCCGTCAATAAAACCAGCTGTATGACCAGAGGGGTAATTGCGGAACTTTTTATCGGTAGGAATTGGTTTAATATTCATAGTTAAACAACATTCATTGCGTTATTTACGTTGCTGAGCCGACAATTTATTCGAACAAATGTCGCAATGGTTTAGAAATAATCTTCAATCCCATTCAGATTCTGATAAATTGTGCGTTTCGCAATTAGGGTACTGATCTATGAACATAAACGAGGCAAAAAGAGTATGTAAGGATCGTAGCAGGGGGCGTTCTGTAGTTTCTGCTTTCCCCCATGAGAAAAAGACGTAATTTTATGTTTGTAATATTTAGGTTTTAGACCTCTGTCAATCCTACACGTGATACCAGCAATTTTTGGCTCTATTTTAGTAGCATGCACCAAATTGTATCTACGTCAGCTGCAAATGTAAAGGTAACTTTTTATAGCCATCCTATCTACAGGAAATCTATTAGTAAGGACGAATGATAGCACAAACAAAAACCTGTGGGGTGGGTTGTCTAACGGTAGACCCAGAGAGGTTCTTGACTGATACTTAGTAACTGTTTCTTACAATCCTAACCACCAGGTCCAGGCAGTGAAATAAAAAGTGCTATATAATCCAGCGAAGGCATTCGTTCATTAGGTAGAAAGGTAGCCGTTACTCAGGATTACTTAAGGAGTATTCCTCACGGCATAACTGACCACCACGTGCTAATTGACCTTTATTTTTATCCGCTTTTTAATGAAATGGCTTGGCGTGTTTATTTGAATATATTAGTGTACGGTTTACTTGTTCATTATTCGAGTTAATTTGTTACCTTTGTGGGGGTTTCTGTGGCAGTGTACAAAACATTATTTAAATGGATATATGTATCTTAGAGTGGCTTGCGGGTAAGTAATAACAGCCAGGTTAAGCTACACTTAACGCGGTTGGTCCGTGGGTGGGTGACCATCTTTACATATCAAGACCCTCCGTGCCTCGGATAGCACGTTAAGCTGTTGGTCCGGGCTGTCATTCTTGAATCTTAGACAGTCGTTACGGGTCGTCAGAAGCCAGAAAGTCTGACAACCAATCATATCTCCTCCCCCCTCTCCTCTCATCTCCTATATTTCCTTCTCTCTCCTCTCTCTCTCTCTCCTAAATACAGAATACTCAGTGATCTAGCTAGGAGAGTAGCGATTCACCCAAGAATTCGTTGTACCATATACCTTACTAATAAAGCGCTTATTCCACTACACGATTTATCGGGCCCTGCCGGCAGGGACAGGGTAGTGTAATCGCAAACACTGAGTTAGGGTCCCTAAATCGGGCGTCCGAGCGGTAGTGGAATGAGTCGCGCCCTCACTGGTAGGCAGGGACACGATTTCCAGGGCCCGATAAATCGTGTAGTGGAATAAGCGCTTTACTACTATTCGATTCATAACTTTATATCCTATAGAGGGCGCCTATTCAATTTAATGTGACGCCAAATACCCTATACCTGCGGACGATCACTACACTTCCGACGATACCTCATTTGTCAAATTATGATAATAAGTTTAGAATTTACGAAGAAACAGATGAACATACATACCCGCATGCATACATACCTACATATATACCGGTCAATATCATAACTCTCCCGTTTGCTGCGCCGTAGTCGGGTAAAAATAAATGCCAAGTGTCTCTCATCTCAATACACATTGGGCCTAGTTAATTTAAGAAGCCAAGGTAGCTGCAGTCTGCACTATTAGGTACGTACGCTACAAAAATATTGTTAGAACATATCAGACCCTAATTTCGTCGCAGTTGCACGTGGTTCCATGGTGTAATGGTTAGCACTCTGGACTCTGAATTCAGCGAGCTGAGTTCAAATCTCGGTGAGACCTGCATTTTTACTGCCGCATCTACATTCATAATTATACGTAGGTACATAGATAGATGCAGTATAATAGTAACTGAAGAAATTGTGAAAACTTGAAACTTACCCAGAACATGCACCCTTACACATAGTCTCACTCACACACACTTACACACCTACACTCACACACCTACTCACACATACCCTCATTCACTCTTCCACTCCACATTACACCACTACTCAAAATATACACATTTAGTTTTTCTTTTGTATATTTTTAAAATTTTTCGTTTTTTACTTAAATTCGAATTCTGAGCCAAACTGTAGCCAATGTCATGTGTCTGGAACAATGAGTTTCATATGTTTAGACGGGCGTTGATAGCTGCGACACAGTTTATAACTTTTGTAGCTATCATCGTTTCTATTGTAATTTATGTCAATGTGTTTTTGTTCCTAAATAAAACTTATACTTAAACTTATACTTAGTATTTTCTATTAAAGGATGCGTTTTGATATTTGCCTACTCTTTTTCTTAGTTCTTTAGATCCCCTATGTAAATGTCCCCAAAATATGTTTTTAATTGTAAGATACTTTTATGTATCTAGGTATACGGGTTTCCACAAGTAACTAGGTTACCTGGTACACAACTGTATAGCCCTACTTTTTTATGTCAATTTTCATAAACACAACTCGGTATAGAAAGGTGTTGTCGTCTTTTCCAAGACCTACAGCTACCGCTGATTCCACACATCATAGGCCTATTAAATAAAAACAGGTAAATAATCACCCATATCATTAACGATCAGTTAAAACCAGGAAAATGTTTAAAAAAAAAACAGTACCCACCTAACAAGGACATTTTTTTGCAGGCAATCGATGTTGGAAACTCAAAACTTAAATAAAATGTACATATTTTTAATGAGTTTACGTCACACTTTACCAGAAAAAGAAGGAGAATAAAAGTTTTTACCCAATGAAAAGAAAATCATAGAGGAAGTCGTTCCCCTTGGTACCAACCGGCAACCGAGTTGCCTAGGTAATGATCAACACAACAATGTCATTGCAAAGCTCCGCACGTGTAATTCGTGTTTATTTACTGCATGTGTGTTCGTATGTTTGATTATAAACTAGATATAGTTAAAAGGAAATAAAGATAGTGCCTCTTAGTGCAATGCAGCCTAACAAATTAAAGATTTTAATGATTGGACCTTCAGAGGTAATCAATAATTTTGTCTTCAAAGTATTACTCATTTATCTTTGCCGATTTATCAATACCTATAATAAGCACCTACCCAAGGACTAGGATCCTACGTAATCCTAGGTACCTAAAATGTTTGTCATATAAGTTGATCGGTTAAAGAATACGTACTGAACGAGACACAAGAAAAGTTTAATTGTTATTTCGACTGTGGGCGTTTAGTGTTTCCTAAAGTAATAATTAATGGTTTTCATTTTAGAGTGGCAAAACAAGAATAGCCAACTTCATATCAGATTCTATAAATGTCGAAGAAGCTGAAGCCCCTCGGTCCACACAAGGCGTCAGAATAGTGGAGTTTGAACTTCCCAATCTGAATATTAATGGAAAATCAACAAGCATTGACATTGAACTTTGGGACTGCAGCGGTGACCACAGGTGAGGTTGATAGATTAATCATTCAATCTTAAAACCTGTATTAATTCAAACATTGTCAATCCAGCATCCAGCTGATCATAAACTTTATAAAAGCGCCATCCATCGAAAGAAAGCTTAACTGTTCTTTGTATCAACAAGTTGGTAATTCATTCACCTACCTACTACGTCGTTTATATGAGAAAGTAATACATAAGATGGCAGACTGCCGGAAATAATGTCCTTTCACTATATTCATTTCGATAAACTACATAATATCCAATGCAGGTAGTTAGCCAGATTTTCCTGCAATGCTTATCATGATAAGTAGGTAGCTGTTCTAATAAATAATTGTCTTCTTCTTACCTAAAGAAGTTAGGAAAATCGAATGACTAGGCTGTTTATATGCGTGCCTGTGTACCGGTTGGTTTATAATTAATAAGTCGTGTGACTGGCCATGTTACTTTCAGGTTTGAATCATGTTGGCCGGCCCTAAGACTCGGAGTTCAAGGAGTCATATTGGTTTGTTCTCCGAACACTGCTCAAACAGCGGCAAGAGAAATGGAACTCCTTTATAACTACTTTGTCTCGCAGCCCAAGTTGTCCGCAAAACAGTGTGTATTATTTTACAACTGCACTGATGATCAAGAAGAAATGGATTCTTTGAACCTTTGTAAGTTTTGATAATCCTTCAGTTTTGGATATCTTTTCTTTGTTTGATGTTACCTAACCTACTTTCTTTCAGCTCCTACATTCTCGAAGGTGTCTCAAGTTGCAACCAATTTAAAAACTGGTGGCAGCCGTTTAAAAATAGACTTTGCCAGCTATATAACTTCAGTTCTACAATCAATCAATAAAGACAGCTCTTAATCTTATCTCTTTGATGACTTTGATTTCTCTCCACTCCATGAATACTTACGTCATCCCAACACTCGCCGATGATGACAGAACTAGAATACATTAAATTCATCATTGATGGATGACCTCATTACCGCTTCTCTAAAAAATGCATAGGTACATACCTAAATAAGAAAACACAGGCAAACCCCTGATTTATGTTATGGGATTGCTTTAATCGGTTGTCAAATAGGTTCTATAATAAATCAAGTGACAATTTATTATTGATTGTTTTTATTTAAAGATTATTGTCATGTTGCGCAAAGCTTATAGGTACTTATTGCGTAACAAACTAAGCTTGAGCGACGGAAGGGGATCGAACTCATGACCGCTCGCTCAGCAATCTGCACTTTGTTACGTTGCGAATTGGAACCTATATATGGCTAATGTTTGATCAGACTTTCAAGTAAGGGCGTTACTAATACCAAAAACACAAATAAAGGTATTTTCAAACGCATCTACCTAGATAGGTAATCAAATTATAAGCAAAGAGTTATTTACTATTGATAAGTAACTCTTTAGTGTAACCGATATGGATAATATTGTAAGTAACTACTACATAATCTTCGTTTTAATATCTGTTTGTTTTATGAAAGTAATTATTGCTATTTTATGTATTGTTATTATTGTATCTAATCGAATAAGATTAATAAGTTTTAAATATTTTTTAGACATAAGTAACCTACTGACCTATTTATTTCCTTTTGTTAATAATAGCATTAAATATAATAAAAATTGAATTTCATTACCTATCTAGGATATGGATTTATTTAAGTATATCTTATTTGGAAAATTAGTCAGCGACATTGTGTCTCCGCCCCTTTAAAAGGTTACCCACAAGTCAAATAATAAAAAGATGTTATATTTGTGTGCGAAAGAATAAAACACAAATAAATAAATTATTGAAAGAAAAGGTATGTAAATCAAGACATTGATAAAATATAAACATGAATTTATTTTAAAGTTGAGTAGGCCCGTCTATGTTTTTATTACAATATTTACCTAACAGACAATAATAACAGTTCAACAATCTAGGTATGTTCGTATTGCTTTTCAACTATGACCGAGCATAGTTGTTCCCCCACACTTAATACAAAACTCAACAGTCTGTTCATTGTTATTTATGGATCGAAACAAATTAATGAAAAACAACATATAAATCTCGACGCACGCACTCAGTCTTAAAACATTTGGCTCTTATAATGAGTTATTTTTAATAAACTTAATTCAGTATTTCAAATAATTATTTAACATACATAATGATACTGAAATTGATCAATTACCTGCTACTTAAACGTATTTACAATATTCAAAGAGACCTTAGACATAAAACTATACACGTAACCATACCTATACTATTAAAATACAACGTACCTATAAAAGTCTGTCAGTAATAATATTATCACCTTGATCACATTTTGCTGTATGTGGAAGGAGTTTCTCTAAATTAGCTAAAATAATTTATTACGTTAACTTGATAATATAATGAAGCATTAAAGATATAATACAAAACCTAATTTCTATCATTCTTCCAATTTCCACGATCATTAAAGTTTTTTCGATCTCTATGTCCTCTACCAGAACCTCCACGATTCCACCGGTCGTTGCCGCGACCTCGGTGACCTCTTTGATTTGGGAACCTTGGGTAATTTTGATCACCATCCATAAAGTTAAAATCATTACCGGGACCGGGACCATTAAACGGCATATTTCCAAAGTTATTAGGTCCACCAAACTTATTAAAGTTGTGCGGCATATTTGGAGCTATTCCTAGTAGTCCAGGCGTCGGTCCACCCCGTGGATCTGGCATCGATTGATTAAATCCATGCATGTTACCTAAATTCATATTATTCATACCTGCCATACCCATGGGCGGAATATTCATCATATTCATGCTACCTCCATCCATTGCGCCCGGAGGCCCACCCATATTGCTGTTCATACCAAATGCAGTTTGATTAAAATTAACTGGTGTTTTGAGTAAGGCTTCTTTGGGTTTTGGTAAATAGGAATACTCACCATTGTCACCTAAGGAGATCCCCAAGTTGTTAAATATATTGCACAACACACTATTACCTTGAATAGGAGCTAGATCGATTTTTTTTCCGGGTATCCTTTCTTGATGAAACTGTTTAAGCATTGCAGTCACTGGTGCCAAATTTTGGTTTACAAATATTTTTTGCGTCGAACTCATTTCTTTGTACCAATTGGAATTTTGGAGAATAGTTTGCAAATCCAATGAACTGGACTTTTGATCTTGAACAACAGTTTCAACGTCTTTTGGTTTTCTTCGAGGGTCAATTCTAGGGCCAGTAGGAGCCGTGGTTGTTGACGGCTTAATAGACTTTTCACTATCACTATTAGACTCGTCAACAGATAGTCTAAAAACTTTTCTAAGTCTAGGATCCACTAATGCTTGTGACTTAGCAGTACTATTTCTAATATCTGTGTAGTCTGGCCGAGGTATGTCAATTAGCACTACTTTATATGGCATAGGCGGGTGGCTATTGATTGACCCGTTTATCTCCGATGCAGGTGTATAATTAGGTAGAGGTTTAAATGGCAAACCTAAACGAAAATCAATATCTCCACTAGTTTGACGCAAATCGGTATCACCAAAAGTAGGAAGATTAAAATCAGATTTCCGCAAATCGACATCAGCTCTTCGTCTGCCGTCCGTGGGCTCACCATCTATACACTCATAAATCGATATTCTAGGGGGTTTCTTGGTAGTAGTCTTATTAGAATCCGTTACTTTTTCTGGAGATCGTCTAGCTCGGGGATCCCGCGATCTATTCTGCGGCGATGCCGCACCCTCGGTGCTGTTTTCAATTTTATTTTCTTGTAGATTATTTTTCATTGTGTTCAGCAATTTTGTTACCTCTTCACTGATATCTATTTTAGAAAGATCACCAAGCCTACTTAAAACAGCGGAAGGTTCTATGATCTGTGGTGTGGAAGCTTGTGGAGAAGGCGATTTATGTCTAGGTGATGAAACTGGAGATCTCTTCTTCATTCCTTTT
Source organism: Aporophyla nigra (assembly GCA_947507805.1). Classification (NCBI taxonomy): domain Eukaryota; kingdom Metazoa; phylum Arthropoda; class Insecta; order Lepidoptera; family Noctuidae; genus Aporophyla; species Aporophyla nigra. The sequence goes on from OX382305.1 coordinate 10,603,002, forward strand.
TCTTCGTCACTTGAATACCATTTCTCATCTATTAATAAATTATTGTCTTCGTCATCTGTTGTTGATCGACGATGTCTCTTTTCAGGGTTTTTAAACAACGGTTCCGGCTGAAGAAATCTTATATCTGTATCACATTCATTCTTCACATGATTGTCTTCAACAGTTGAATGTAAAATCCTGGGCTCGTCTGAAAAAGGAAGAACTCTGTGATCTACGTCTTTCGACTCGCTAGCAATGACAGGTTTTTCAGCGTCATACGACTCGTTAGAAATATCAATATTTTCCTTATCTTTTGACACGAATTTTAAAGCATCTTTTGTATACTGATCTATATCTATCATATCCTTACTCATCTGTGGCTCTTTTTGACCACCCTTACTTGACGAGGTATCTTCAAGTGTCGGAAGCATTACAGACGGCTGGAAACGCATGTCAATGTCTTTACCTGGTAAATCTGACGGTACAGTAACATTGCTAGGTACAGGTACGGGTACAGGTGGCACCCTCAAATCTAAATCTTTACTTCCAGACGTTGGACCCATAAACTGTTGCGGTTCATTGTTCGAGTTTATGAGACCTAGCTTTTGTATGTTCATTGTATTTAACTGGATTTCAGTTATTTGTTTTAATGATAATCCAATGCTATTTAATTGTAAAACCGTCAGTTGACCAAGTTGATCTAAATTATCTATACCCATTTTCGTAAGGTCTACAATTTGCCGCGGTGTCAGAACTCCAGTTAGATTCTTGATGCTAAGTACATTACTTGAATTTGTATTACTATTTGGTGATAAACTGAAGTTCTGATTATTAGACATATCGTTTTGCCACCTCGATTGTCGCACTTTTGGTGATATTTTATTTTGCCTCTCACTCATATTATATTGATTTCCTTGTAATGAGTCTGTTGTGTTTTGAGGGTTTGGTATGTTTAACTCAAAAAGAGATGGAATGTTTTTCTCATTACCTTCTGAATTGTCAGAATATTGTTGTATTAATTTTGCTTGAGTCGTTTGTAACATTTTTAATGCCCCTTCTCTGTTGAGTCTTGGGAAATCGCCTAAAATTTCTTTAGGAGCCGATTCTATGTGTTTTAAAAGTATGTTCTTTAAAGCATCAGATAACGGTTTACCATGCGCGAATTTACATTCATCTTTGAATATACATGGAAGACCAGTATGATAATATTTACATGGAAAATCAGCATGCATGTACAAACATTTATCTCTCTTTGCACAACAATCCATTAAATAAAACTTACACAGTTCCATTTTTCTTGGAGGTTGTGCATCATGTGAATAGATGCAGTCATCGCCTTTGTGGCATTTACCTTGCATAAAGTATAAACAAACACCATCAGCATCCTGCATTTGATGATTACTTCTTCTCCTATCGTTCTTATTGTGTTTGTTACGATCACGCTGTCTGTTATTTCTTTGTTGCCGATGGTGCTGCTGCTGTCCCCGAGACTCCTGGCTACTGTCGGACGCGTAAGAATCTCTATCATCATCAGCATATCCATCAACAGGCGACTGCCTATGAACTGGAGAAGCGCCCCTAACACACATCATTTCACTTTCATCCATATCATCTGAAAATTCTTGTTTTTTACGCTTTTTACTAAGACCATCTTTATTATCGTATTTCTTCCGTTTTTTAGGTTTACGACGTTCATCAACGTCATCTTCATTGTGGCCATCAATACCATCATTTTTACTCATAGCCTTTCTGATAGCTTTTTCGATGTTACCAGCAAAATCATCTTCTGTAGGACTAGAATATTTGCGATTCTTTTTATTTTTTTCCTTGAATTTTTGTTCTTTATTCGACTTAGATTTCTTTTTTTTACCTGATTTTGAATAATAAAAATCTTGGGATTCCGATTTTTCTAGCGGTACTTTATCTTCGATAGTCGGTACGGTTTCTATACCTTTCTCTTCAGTTTGTACTTCAGTTGTTTCTTCACCTTCGCTCTCAATCTCCCCATCCTCCAAGTCTTCTACCTCTGCGTTCATCACTGCTTCAGTCATCTTAAAAGTGTCACTGAAATTAGATAAAATCGCTATATTAATACTTGTGATTTACTAGGTTATATCTTCGCAGAGCATTTGGTTTTCAATTGATTTGCCACAAACTAAATCAATTTGTAACTATTGTATGATATACTTTGTAACAACATTTACTTCGTATTATGTATAATAGTTCAATTGTTAAACCTAGAAATGACCTACTATATTTCTTCGATATCATCGATTATTACTGTTTAACATCCTACTGAGAGTGATATGGTAAAAACAATCACAATAACATAGAAAAACAATTTTGAACTGATCATTAGAATTCTTAATATACTGTACGTAGGTATTTGTACGTATCACAGAACCGGTCGAACTAGCGATGCTTGGCGAGGTCATGTCCAGCAGAGGACATCTTTCGGCTGAAATGATGATGACAAAAATTTCAATTTAATACGTTTGTTTTTATTATCACTCTTTTATGTTTCGAAAACCCATAGATTGATCCCATCCTAGTTATTATAGTTCCCAATACTCGATAGTTGCCTTAAGAAGAAAATAGATGGCGTTAGTACACATTTCAAATCACATCGCTGCGCTAATAATATAAAAATGGGTAGGCAGGTGTCTACTGTCGCAAATCCATTTTTCCTAAGTTTCAAAGGAATGTCGACCATGATCGGCATGCAATAGTACAAAAATACAAAAAAAAAAATGGTTCAATAATACGATTTCGAAAAGTGGAATGTTAGGTTCAGAAAAGTAGTAAAATCCCTAACGAAAGCTTTTAGCCGAGTAGTGCAAGTATTCAAGTGATTAGTTCAGTTAATGGCAGGTGCCTAATCAAGTTTTCTAAAATGTTATTTACAAGATAGGCATTGTAAAGCAATCACATAGAATCAACTTTAAATGAAATTCATTTACGGCGGACATAACCAAATGATAAAAGTGTGTAACCAACCACTTTTAGCTATTTTTACTATCAATATGGCGATATGAATAACATGACCAACAAATCTTGTTTTCTCTGAGAAATAAAAGAGTCATGGTCAAATCTGTATTACACGCGTTCCTACCTCAACTACGTCGTATTCTTAGCATGTTGCGTGGTAGCTTACCGACTTCGTGCCAAGCTCGTGAGAACGAGAGAGCAACAGTGTTAAAAATACTAACAAGTCTGAGTGAAACGGCAAATATGTCATGCGGGGAAAATCTATGATCTCATACCTACTCGCCATTTTTACCGTAGGTATTACGCGACCAAATTAGGGAGATATTCAGCTAGCACGTTAGCAATTTACGGGGAGAAAACACGTCACAGGGATTTAATTAGAATGAATAAAATTAGACCAACGCTCTCATAAAAATAGGGTTTGGAAGCAAACAAATCTAACAGGAAAACTCACACTAAACATTCACATTGTACGTATAAATGCATAACACGCCCTTTGTGACTGAGCAAAAATATAAAGAAATGTTGAGTAATAGTTTGCTGGCCAATAAGTGTAATAATCTTCTAGTCAAAGAGAATAAATCTCCATTTTCTTTCAAATACTATACCTAATATTCGTCGGAACAATTATCATTGGGAATGTAACTCCAGGAATCACAAAATTACTTAGGTGTTGCGTAGTTTGAAATTCAACATGTATGGCAGAAGTCAGTACAATAACTGTTCTTAGCCACTACTTTCAAGAGTAATTTAGGTAGATACAGCCAAGCCAAGCAAGCAGTGGGTGGCCGTTCACATTTCACAATATCTAGCTGCGCGCTGCGCTCTCGCTAGTCGCTACGATTTGAATGACGTCAGCCTTCTAGAACGGCAAGATATCTGTCCTTCCTTTCATCGAGGTCACGAGGCGTATACTACTCACACACACTAGCACAATTTCTTTGTGGTCGATACCTACGTGTAAATATGGCGTGTCACCTACATACACTACCTAAACCATCAACTTAATTTAGTAGGATTATAATAATACAAAATTTGAACGTAGAATGCTAAAATATGATAGAAATAAGAAAATAACATGTGTGCAAGAAATGAGAGAGTATTCACATAACCGACACCAAATAACCCCCTAATGGCATAAATAATAATTTACAATGTACACAATAATGATAAAATAAAGAATATAATAAAGTACGGTACGGAAGGACCGAAAGAAACAAATAAGTAATATCATGCACAAAATTAGAGTTGTTTCAGAAATGTGAAATTTAAATCTTTTTCTGAACAATTATGTACGGCCATGGCTGCCAAGCAGAGACAGTTTGTATCGCTTTGTTACAGCCGCCATTTTGGCCCAGGTAGCAAATTATATTAGATTGATCAATAACGAATGATACGATTACCAATTTGCAAAATATTATGCATTTTTCCTTCAAACGCGTCTTAAACAAAAATGTGTAACGAAGATGCGATGTTGCACGTGTATAGTAAATCCTTTAGCTGACCAAGCACTTAGTAAAAGGGGACACGCATTCATAAAATGGCCTATCGAGTAAATAATATTAATTGTTACCAATCTTACATTAATGAACGAATCACTATAAGCGACTACTAAACGCCATATAAAATGTAAATTTCTCGGTCATGTCCTGCATAAAGACGTAACAATTCGAGTACGTTATATTGATATCGAACGTCGACTGTAGCAGAACAAAGCGGCGACCAAAATTATTTAGTTTCGAAATTTAACACGCTGGATATGGAAGCGCTAGTGTTGGGGCAACACGCCCCTTGTTGACGCCCAGAATTAGTACGGCATATCCGGTCAGCAGCAGTGTTATTAATCTTTAACTACAAATGCACGCATTATTCTTCTATAATAAATAACACGAAATTAATATTTAGATTTAACATTTTGTTTTATGCAAACTTAATCCTCAGATTTGTCTTCTTCTGAATTACGAATTAAGAGTACCTAAATACATTTTTATAATGTTGCAATCGTGAAAATAACATCAAATATTTCGGACCAGCTAAAAAAAACAATTACTATAATTGTGTTACAATGTTATAAAAATATAAAACAGTAATATTAATCAGGGAAAAAATCATCTTTAATTCACTCAAGATATTCGAAATAAAATATTAAAACATTTTTGTAAAACATCCAAAAGCTTTTTAAAATAGCTGTATTTCAAAACCGAACGTAAATGTCATCGTGATCATCGAAATCGTAATGTCATTTTTACTATCAATTTTGTGATAAGTCAGCATTTCACGAAAATACAAAATTTTAATATTCATACAGTTACTATCCTCTCGAATTATCTCAATAGTACACATACGAGGTACTTTATGAACAAAATGTTATTAGACGCTGAATGTGACTGTGTAATAAGTAAATTTTAATAAATAACTTGATATTGTTAGTGCTCGTCAAGTTTCGAAGAAATTTTAGTGATGTCCGAACCAAATAATCCATTTGCTGGACTGGTAGGAGCACCTGAAGTATCATCTGCAGTTGAATCACCTCGCGTTGATGACAATGCAGCGTTTCAAACTACCTCTAAAATATCACCAGCCGACGAAGACACCGAAACAATAAATAACATAGTGGAAAACGTTTTCCACTTTACAATTAATCCCAACGCTGCAGAAGGCTACCCAGCTGGAGACAGACAATTGGTATTTTTAGAAGAATTGGCTGAAGCCACGAAGCCTCAAGTGTTCTTAGATTTAGAAGCATTAGAGCAGGCTTTGTTTGAACGGTTACTTCTTACAGATATTGAAAAATATGTTATACCGAAAACAAGTAGAGTTTACATGGAACATGTTGTTCAAAAGCAAGTCTTCCCATACCTGTTTAGTTCTATTCAGAATCTACAAAGTTATGAGCAAGTGTCATCGCCTGTTGTAAAGGCTGCAGTACAAAGGATAAAGGAGCTTATATTCCGAAATTCGGTGACTGCACTGAAACAGCCAGCATTGTTTGATGGACAAGACTTTTCTGTACAACTCGTGGAACTTTTACAGCATGTAGACCCACAATGTCATACATTTTTCATTGATATAGTGAAAGCATTCATGTCCGATGGTAAATTATTTTCACCTTACTACTTTTCTGTTCTTGTTTTTACTTTAGTCATTTATTCATCATTATCACTTTTTTATTTATCTACTTCTACACATTAAATGTATTGCTACTCATCAATCTATCTCCTATCGCTTTAATTTATATCTATCTAATCTCAAGAAAAATACATTAATTTGATATATTCTGTTATTTTTGCTTTTTTAGACGACCCCAGCTCCCAGGAACAGTTGCGCGACACAATGCTTCCTGTTTTGAAGAGAATCCACACGGATGTCAACAAAGCAAATCTAATTAATTTACCTATTTATGTGCTGCCATCTTTACAACTTTTTGCTGGTAAGTTACAGATGAATTTTTGAATTTGTTGCAAATGTAATTTCAACGTTTTTGCATATTGTTAGCAAAGAGACAAAAAGTAACAGAAAATTGTTCTACTCGAGACACATTGTAAATGTTAATGATAGCCACAAATTGGCAATCAAAACACATTCACAATCAAAGATGTTTGAAGATTATTATATATTATACACATCATTTTAATTCAATTTTAGCCAATCAATGGTTAGCCCCAATATTATTGGAGGCATGTGAACCTAAGAATGAGACCAATGGAAGATTTTACCAGGATTCAGTCATTGGTGCGTTACTGAGTCTGTCAGTTCTTCCAAGAAATGTATCATTACCACATGACTTTTTTGACAACCCCCAGGATCAGGTAAAACCATTTTGTAAAATATTTTTCTAAATAATATTTTAGACTTGTGTTTGAGATAAATGATTTTAGATGACTGAGATTTATGGTTTTAGATACTTAGCCACTATTTACAAAAATATTAAAAATGAATAAATTTAGTTTGTAAGCTTTTGTAAATACACAAGAACTAGAAATTAACTTAAAAAAAACTTCACTGTTACAGGCAGCAGTTTCGATGATAGAGACGTCTGTTTGGAATGCATCGTCTCACCTAACAAACCACTTGCACAGAATATTCCTAACTATTCTCAAAGGTGGACCACATTTGAGGAACAGGTTACTAACATGGATTGGAAAGTGTTTGAAATCAAATGTTAGCAGAGGTAAACTCTGGAATGTACAGGTGAATAATTCTTGCTTTTGCAAACAACTTATTGGGTTTGTCAAACAACGGGTGTATGGTTTGTTTTACTCAAACTTGCTAGTAAATAAATATGCTATGGTTTAACTTAACATAACCACATCTCATCCCAACTTATGTCTATATCTTTAAGTATGACAAAATCGAAATAAATAAAAGCACTTTATTTTATTTTAGTCCCAGTTTAGCCGTTCCTAGTGTTGTTTCAGTTGAGCCATTCACACAACACCATCCTCTTATTTTTTGGCATTTGGCCAGTATACTCATTCTTACATTACTTGCAAAAATTAACAAAGTTCCTTTGTTTAAATTTCAGCATGGCGAGATCAGTGCGGCAACCTTAAATACCGTGTCCGATGGCTTTATGCTAAATTTAGGTGCAGTGTTGCTACAGCTGTGTCAACCATTTTGTAACTCAGCTGATGATATTAAGGCACTTAAAATTGATCCTACATATGGGGCTGTATTGGTAAGTAGTGTTTAGTTAATTGAAGTAATTGAATTTCTTGCAATGTCATTAGTAAAAAATAACGAATGTGGCATGTTCTACAGTTAGCGTATAGATAACTTGATTGGTTAAAGTATTTTAAGACATAGTGTGATTCACATTTATTAAGTCTGTTCTAGAAACTTATTGATACAGTAAACAAATATACAATAGCTCCGGCCCCACACTATTGCAAAATATAGACTAACATGCCAATCCGCAAATCAGGTTTTTTGTTGCTATAATTATCTAGAATCTTTTTATTCTAGCCACAAGAATGCGCAGCCAAATCGGTTCATTTGGACTGCTTACACAATGAGACATGTTTATTGCCACCGAGAGTGACAGAGGATGACCAGTCAGTCAAACGGCCTACTGCAGAAACTTACAACTTTGTTACTGAGTGCTTCTACATGACTCAGAAATGTATTGATTTGGGTGAGTGAATTTTAACTTTTCGTGCATAAATAAATAGTAGACTGTCTTTGTGGTTCTATGAGAAGCTGTGTGTAAGCCTTTCAATGAACTCTTTAATATTGGGCATCGGTGTACCTATTATAGTACACCCATTTCGCCAGTTATAAACCTATTTGGGGAATACAGGCAGCATGTTGTGATGTGTTCTTCCTCTATTAGAATTAATTTAGCTACCAGTACCTATTATCCGTTATCTTCTGTAATAAATTCAAAAATGATATTAAATGGTAATGGTGCAGGTGGCAAAAAATGTTTCTAACTGCCCATGGATAGGAGAGGTGTAGAAAATGATATACTTTCGTAGAATGCGTAACTAAACTCCTTTCTTCATATCCTCAGGTGTCCGCGTATGTGCTGAGAAGCTATGGCGGTGCGGCCAGGAGTTGGGGCAGGCCCAGCGCGCACTCGCCGACGTGGCCGGGGCACACCACCTCGTCGATCCCATGAGACAGCGGGCACACCATCTTATGGCTAAGTAACTATTCACAAGTTTATAAAAGAGTTTTTGCCAAGCTATTCACTTTCGTTTCCCAACCAAGATTATGGGCAGAACTTTAAAAGAGACTGTGACCACTGAGTTTATTTCGGCCTTTCTTCTCAGTGTAGTCAGATAGGAAACGCCGACCTCATCTAGTTTTGGATTGACGCGGAAAAGTGTTTGTAAAAACTACTTACAGAAAAAAAAATACATTGCAGATGTCAAACCAAATATACATTTTTTAACCATATCTCTTTCACCCACTTTTCAGATTCGTGAGTCTCCGCTGTGCGTTACTGGAAAAGGAAATGCTCACGAACCTGAATCGTCTGCAAGCGGCTACTTGTACGTGGTTAGTGCAGGTGGCAATCAGACCGGACTCGGACACACCACAGGCTTGCTACGCTCCTATCAACGTGATGCCCTTACAGATGCCTGTTACTACGCCGCCGCCGGATACATTGAGGTTTGCATTTTCAGTAATTTTATAGGAATACAAATATTTACAAAACCCTCTGATCACTAGTCTTTCTAGTTCTAACAGTTGGTATAGCAGACACTTTAACTCACCCGTTAAAAAAAAATTGTTCATCATTTATTAATCTGTCTGTTTATATGTTTGGTATAAATGGTTAAATAAAAATAAAAAAATATTTTGAGTACCTAACTTTAAAATTTTATTGAAATGAAGAAACACCTTGCAAACGTCACTATATTCCCGGTACTGTATTCCCGGAGTGGTTAGGTAGAGTTGTATTTATTGTACATTCACATCTCACCAGTTATGTTTATGTACCATGTAATAGAGGGTTAGCATGTTGCCATCACCAGGCACAAATACTGAATGAATTTCCAGATAGAAAAACCCAACTTATCTCTTTCATCTTCTTTTTATGTCATGTTTCTCATTTTGCCTGAGTATAGTTTTAATTGTATTTGTTGGTATATTGGCATGGCTAGGTGACATATGGCAAAAATAATTATTTTTGTTCTGTGTCTCGTAATAGTATTTATTACTTTGCCTACCTATTATTGTATAGAATCAAGTTTATCTAACTAAACAGACAACTGTACAGCACGCGTAGCATGACCACCGTAGACATGGGTTTTGTCTATTTTTGGTAGAATAGAGACAGAATTGTCATGCTACGCCAGCATAAAACGGTACAAATCTTTCTACAATTTTTAATTTTGTCTTTAATCTTTCTACAATCTGTAATTTTATCTATTCTTCCGTCGAAGGGCGGGCGTTTTGTGGGACTGTCTTATGTAATTTTAACGTTCGAAAACGTGCTGATTCTCAGCCTAACTCAAATGTACTACTTTGATTGCCAACTATAATCATGATCCACAGATGTGTGCCCGAGTTCGTGCTAGAGAACGTGGTGGTGCTGGTGACGATGGCGCGCCGCACGGTGGGCGCCATCACAGAGGAAGCCGACATCGTCAGCGTACTGCGACCTGCACTCACGCTTGTACTGACCTTCATGGGAGATTCCACACGCACTTATAATCCGCATCTCAGGTAATTGTTGTACCTGCCCAGGTCGCGAGATTTGTTCGAAAGAGTTAACGTGGCATAGGCAACTTAACAAACACGGGTGGGTTTTAATCAATAAAAGTCTGACACATCCTCCCACCCACAAAAAAAAAGATAACTGTTATAACTTAAAAACTGCATGTACACTCCTTTAAATCAAAAATGTTGTATTAGGATTGCAGGAATCGCTCAAAAGTGCAAACATTGAAAGTACAAACATTGTACTAAAACGAAGATTTGTGACCTGTTTTGCACAAATTTGTGAGTGATTCCTGCATTCATAGTATATTTTATTTTTATTTAAAAGAGTTCCCATGGAATTTCTTACCGGTTCCTGTACAGAGGAAACCTACTACGCTTTAAAATGGACTTCATCTTTCTGATTGAACAACTCTATGATCATTCAAAAATGCTTCTAAATGGTTTAATTATTATTTTAAAAAATGCTTTGAGTTTGAATTCATGATATTGGTTAGAACACTGAAGTTTTGTAGGAATCTAATATTGCTGAGTAACCATTTTTGAATAATGTTGAGTTTGGTTGTCGCTTTATCGCATATCGTCTTTGTCTTTTACATAAGTACACGTGATAATAAATGGCATATTATACGACTTAGCATAATTTAGCATAGTGTTTCCACTGCTGGGGCCTTCTATCTGAAAACGGGAGTGCGGCATAATCCTTCATGTGGACCCAGTACAACCCGCACTGGACCCACATATGGATGTCATGTCTTCAAATTTTTTGGTTTTAAGACATGCCAGTTTCCTCACGATCTTTCACTTTCACCGTTTTGAGAGCAGTGGTAATGATCATCACACACAAATTAAAATGCCTGCCTGAGTTTAAACGTACGACCTGCGTCTTGTTGTCGCTGTCGATACCACTGAGCCACCATTGCTTTATCGTACAATTAAAGATATAAATATCGTATGATTAAATTAATGATTTATTGTTATCAAATAATCTATTTAATCTAACTAGCCTGTATAGTCCCACTGCAGAGCAAAAGTCTCCCCACATAATCTATAATCATCATAATTTCAGCCGAAAGACCTCCACTGCTGGGCATAGGCCTCCCCCAATTTGGGGGGGTTTTGCCATAATCGCCATGCTTGGCAGGCGGGTTGGCAATCGCAGTGTGGTGGTAAAATGCATAGAGAACACTACTCATTCTCTAGTAAGTCCCTTAGTCGCCCTTTTGACACCCACGGTAAGAGGTAAGATGGTGCTAAAGTTTCTTGCTGGCTCTCCTCCATATTTCTCCAAATGGAACCATGCATCTAGTTTCTGACGTTTCTTATGTGCCCATGTAGGTTTATGTGAAATAAAATATTTGTGTTCATAATAGTCCGAATTAAGTTTTAAGGAATGAAAAATCCGATAACTTACCCAGAAGAATGACAAATTTGGAAAAACTAAAGGTTTTTTTTCTCTAGGATTTTTAAATAAACTTTTGGACAGAACAAGGTCTGTCGGGTTAGCTAATTATTAATTAATTAATAATAATGACAAATGTTTCAGAGCTCGACTGGCAGAATGTCTCGAGGCAATGTTACCGAATCACCCGGATGATCAGCAACCATTGAGCAGCTTAGCGTCCTTCTACAGAGAACAATTGTTCAAGGAGCATCCACATCGATTGCAGGTACTTTATGAAACTCACCGGATAATTACCAATGATGCAAAAATGTAAATTGATTCAAGTGTGAACCCCAATGATTCAGAAAATGCTTGCATTTTTGCATCAAAGTCTTTTATAGATTAAAAAAAAAAAAGAAACTAAATGTTGCATAACCCTTTTCGAGAATCTGCCTTTCTCTAAAAAGGACATCAACCTGTAATCCCAGAAGGAGTAGGGTAGGCAGAGATGTCACATTATCCTAATCTAATATATGAAATCGTATATTTGTTTGTTACGCAGTCACTTTAAAACGGCTGAACGGATTCGAATGAAATTTGGCTCATTGGAAAACCACGACCTAGATTAGGAAATAGGATACTGTTTATGCCAATATTCCCACGGGATCGAGACTTATGCCAGTGAAACCGCGGGGTCCAGCTAGTAATATATAAAAATATTATAACTTTAATCCAACAAACATTTTATCTTCTAATTTACAGCTAGTTCCCTGTCTCCTGGACGTGTTTGTCGGCATCGAGATGACCGGTCAGAGTGTGCAGTTTGAACAGAAGTTCAACTACAGACGCCCCATGTACCTTGTCATGGACTTCCTGTGGGAAATGGAGGAACATAGAGACGCATTTACGTAAGTCGGAGAGAGGTGGAGATGGATAGATTGGATAAATGTCTTTTACGCCAAATTTTTGGGATACATTTGTGTTGGATTAAAATAGGATTTTTTTGGTAAATGTAGAAATGGATGTGATGAAATGCATCTAAAATCATCATCTGCCTATCGCCAATTCAAATGTTAAGTCGTTATCGATATTTAAATTCCACATTGTAATTTACAGACGATTAGCAAAAGAAGCTGAATCCAACATGGAGGCAGTACACCCACCGTTGTTCCTGCGTTTCGTGAACCTTCTCATGAACGACGCCATCTTCTTACTGGACGAGGCGCTCGGGAACATGGCGCAGATACGCACCATGCAGGCTGCACAGTATGTAGCATTAATACTATGGCCTGCTACTGGCCTGTTAGTCTAGTGGTTAGTGACCCTGACTCTTAAGACTGAGGTCGTAGGTTCGATTCCCACCCAGGACAAATCTTTGTGTGATGAGCACGATCATTTGTTCTGTGTCTGGGTGGTATTTATCTATAATATGTATGTATTTAGAAATATATAAGTATGTTTATCAGTTGTCTGGTTGCCATAGTACAGGCTCTGCCTACTTTGGGATCAGATAACGTTATGTTGGTTGTCCTAAGATATTTATTTATTTGACTATCGAATAATCTGTGCAGGTCAAGCAATTCTCGTAATTTCAAGAACGGTAGCAGTCTGATCTTAATCTGCCAAAAATACATAACTCGAGTTTCCATACATTTGTAACAAGTTTTTGACATTTCAGTGTCGCAGAAGTGACACTGCGATTTGAGCGTTTTTAATTACGAGAGGTCTGTGCGTAGTATACGCAACCGGCGTACGTGTTTGAACGTAAATGAGGCAAAACGAGTACCTATGTCAGGATCGTAGCGACGGCGTCCTGTAGTTTCTGCTTACTCTTATAGGAAGGTGCGAGTTTATGTACGCAATCTATAAATATCATATACAAGCTGAAGTCTTTAAATAGACTCCGGACTCAGGTAGGCCGGAGTAAAGAAAACCCGTACAGGTGGAGATTCATAGACGACTCAGCCCTGGAGTATAAATGTGATGCTGTCCCACAAACGATGAGGCACTTGATATCTTGTCCAGCATGTCCTGTTGTTTGCACGCCACAGGAGTTGATGGACGCTACTGAAAATGCTAAGCTCGTAGCCAAATTCTGGGCTCTATTAGATAACTCTATTTAGATTGCTATCGACACGCTAAGAAGAAGAAGATATACAAGCTTCTGTCTTTTTTTTTTGTCAGAAATCATCAAATGACGTCTCCCGTTCTGGGCGGAGCGAAAGGGCGTGTTAGACTTTTACTGACTAAAACTCACCCGTGTTCCTTCAGTTGCCTGTGGCAGGGCCATGGTAACTCTTTCAACAAAATCTACGACCCTGGCAAGCATCGGCCCCAGCGGATAACTTCAGTATGTGCTAACATCTCTTTGAGTGCGTGCGTGGTAAAAAACGCGCCGTCGACCCGGGACAAGCTTTTGTCTGCGAATTAATTTGTGTGGATTTTGTAAGCCACCACAATATACTAAAATAGCAGCCACATTTCCCGCCCGCGTTATTATTATTCTGTTTTCGCTTAACGTTTTTTATGATTTTTATTTTATTTGTGCGCAGCTCCTGCGGGTCGTATCGTGATTAAAAATAGCCTATAACTTTCCTCAAGAATAGGGCTATCAAAGGTTTTTTTTTTCAAATCCGAATACTTTCACAAATTAGCGAGTTCTAACAAAGAAACTCAGCTTTATTTTTATCATATTTATATACATAGTAGATAATTTTATATTACAGTCGCTTTTCGCTTCGATTTTAATGCGGATTTTACCATTAATTAGAGAACATATTCCGGAAGTTTAGAGCTAAACTTTTTATTTTTGTTAAATATATGTATTTTTAGGGTTCCGCACCTCAAAAGGAAAACGCGGAACCCTTATAGGATCACTTTGTTGTCCGTCCGTCCGTCTGTCCGTCCATCTGTCAAGACCCTTTTTCTCAGGAACGCGTGAAGGTATCAAGCTGAAATTTATATTAAGTACTCAAGTCTACTGTCCCTTGAAGCTGTGAAAAAATCAAGCTTCTAAGCTAACGCAATCAAAAGATATAGCCGTTTATACCGCAAATTTCCTCAAATTTTCGAAACTCGCAAGGGAATCAAAACCTAAAGGGTACTTCCAGTCGATCTAGAATTTTGAAATTTGGTATGAAGCATCGTCTTATAGCACAGATAAAGGAAAAATTGCGAAAACCGTAAATTTTTAGTTACATCATATAATAAACAGAACAAAACACAGACAGAAATAAAACCAAGCCAAGAAACAGAACAGAACTACGACTCGATTGTCGTGATGGGTGAACTTTTACTTATATACCTACAGGTTTCTACGGAACTCTCGGTGCGCGAGTCCGACTCGCACTTGGCCGGTTTTTTTTATTTTTCAAACTTACTGAGTTTTTTACTCAGTAAGTCAGAACTAATAGCGCGGACAATCGATGCGACGTCGGGGGAACAAGAAATTTAACGCGGAATAAGTCATGGGCTGAAGCTAGTTTTCTAAATAGATTTTTTTTTAATTCCACAGAGAATCAGGCACCTGGGGAAGCCTGTCATCACAGGAACGAACTCAAAACTTGTCGAACCTGTCCCACATCGGGATGCTGGCGCGGTTCGACAACATCCTGGGCCGCGACACTATCCGCACGCTGGTGCGCCTCACTGCGCACGCGCCCTACGTGTTCTGTCATCCTACCCTCGTGGAGCGGATCGCCTCCATGCTCAACTACTTCCTGCTGCATCTCGTTGGGCCTAATAAGAAGAATTTTAAGGTGAGTCTACCTTTTATGTGTCATAAAAATAAAATATCGGACGAGGTCATAGGGTTAGTAATAAGTCGTTATAATCAGGTACATCAATTAATTGGCATTGACTAATTTTACACTAAAAAGAATGCTTACTAGTTGGTTGCAGAATTTGCCTTACGACTATACAGAAAATATTATAATGACCACCTCATGAAAACCTTTCTCAATACTGTATTATTATGAAACTGTGTATATACATTTAATTACTGAGTCACTTTAACCTCATTGCATGTAACATAATATATTATAATCATTGTTTATGAAGAACTTTGGCTCTTGAGATACAAGTTTCGTTTTACTTAGTTCAGGAGCCAACTGTTCAACCTCTTTCGTGACCACTGCTTGTACAATGTTTAGTGCATTTGTAACCTTATGTGTTTTTCTTATTTTATTTATTTATTCATCAGGGAATCCTACTGAACTGTGCACACACTGAGTATATTGTCAGTGCTGTCGCAAACACACGTCATCAGGGAGGCATCATTTGATTTTTTTTTTATTTTTTTTTGTGATTAATTTGGTGGGTTCAGACACTTAGATGTATACCAGTAACTCTAACTATGCCCATAGTATTTTGCGTATGCCCGACTATTTTCAAACTCAACCAGAGCCCCCATTCACCAGCTCGTCACAAAACAATGTCGCAAAATGAACTAGATAGTGACAAATATTCTTAGTACGGAACCTCTGAAAATGAAATAAAAGATCTGTTCTAAAATGAACTGTGAACGAGGGGTTTCAACTCTTTCATCCAAAAGTTAAATATAGAACTAATTGGACTTATATATGCTTACAAACTTTTTTTAATTTCCCAGGTAAAAGACATGAAAGAGTACGAATTCGAGCCAGCCAACACAGTGTTGGACATATGCCGCATGTACGTGGAACTGGGCAACAACGAGCGTTTCTGTGCCGCCGTGTCAGACGATGGACGGTCCTACTCACCGCAACTGTTCACCTTGGCTGAAGCGGTGTTAGGTATGTCACTTTAATGATTCTATCATCATCAATAGTGATCTAGAACCAAACTTTCGAAGACATGTGACATCTACCAACCCGAACTGGGCCTGCATGGTAGATAGCCCACTCCTTCTCGAAGGAGACCTGAGTCCCAGCAGTAAATAGGTAATAGGTAGAACGGGCTGGTGTCCGCAACTCCACGTCTGAGCGCGTATTTTGCGTACGGGTGGGAAATCGGTTATTCGATCCACCCCAGCCCCTCGAGGAAGGCCAGCAACGCCTTGACGTTGCTGACTATCTCACGTAGGGTACCTGGGTTACCGAAGTACTTGGCCCAGTATGTGGCGATCGCCGGGCAGTTTAGAAGCACGTGCGCTGCTGTCACGTCGTCCTCAATGCAGGCCCTGCACAGCGGACTGTCTGTAACTCCTATGACAAATAGATGTTTATTAAACGACCCATGGCCAGTTATTGCTGCTATAACCATACACAGCTGTCGTTTGTCTAGCCGGAGGACCTGTTTTGTGAGGCGAGCATCGATGGTAGGAAGTGCTTCCTTGGCCTGCCTGCACTCACTTTGGTCCACCCATAGCTTAAAGTGTAGATCCCTGGTACGTTTCCTTACCAGAGAGCGTAGGAACCCAAAGGGGAGTGGCGCGATGGGTTCTGGTCCCACCGGTGTCATGCTCGACCCCCTTCTGGCAAGTTCATCGGCGGCATCGTTACCTAGCGAACCGCTGTATCCCAGCAGTAAGGAACATTATAGTCTGATAATAAGTGGCCAACTAGGCCCGAACAGTTTAAATAACAAAGGTATCGACGATACTGAAAAGAAAAGAAGAATCATCAGAATATAGCAGTTCAGTACGCACATTTACCAATACGCATACCAATACGCATATTTAGAGAGTGGCTTTATGTGTCTGAAGATCTAAGTAGATCTTCAGACACATAAAGCCACTCTGCTAAGATCGATGCCCCACCTAGCCTGAGAAGATTTACATATTGGCCCTGTTATAACATTAAAATATATGACAGTAAAGTAAATCAAAATGATTAGCCAAGCCAAGATTTGTAGTCTGTGAACATTTCAATGCACCAATGCAACCTTATTAGCTGAGCTTGGCACCAATATTGTAATCATGATCATATAAATGTACAACTGTGAATCTTAAATTAATTTACTGTCAGTTAATGCACAGCCTAAACCACTGAGTCCAGAAATATGCCCGCTAATATGATGAAAGTTTATATGCAAATTAATCATTTTTAGGCACACAACTTGTTCTTTATTTATAAATAATTTTATGACAAAACTTTATTCCTCAGCGCGCATCGGGGGCGGAGGCCTAATAGGCTCGTTACGGGAGGTAGCAACTTGCGTTGAAAGGTTCGCCGTGCAGCGACAACGAGACGAAGAGATCCTCGCCAACGCGCCCGAGGAGTTCCTCGACCCCATTATGAGCACTCTGATGATGGACCCCGTCATTCTGCCCAGCTCGCGCACCACGGTGGACAGGACTACTATCGCACGGTAGGACTGATTTTTGTTCATTATACAGTGTGTAAGGGACAGCCCTCCACAAACTGCCAGAGTGCATTCAGCTCCTTATTTTGAATCATATTCCAACGGAATTTTTCTCAGGATGTTTTAAAACTTTTTTTAGTTTTATTTCAATTTAAAATTACATTCTCTGAAAGCAGCACTCCATTTATGTAAAAAATACGGCTAAAATCAAAAAAACAGGAATGGATGTTGAAATACTCTAACGAACGACGCGTAAAATCAGCTCTTCACTTCCTGTCTAACTACAGAGTTCATCGAACTCGTCGTTGGCGATTGCACAAAGGCAGCTTTCCGAATTGATCCGAGATACATTGCGTGTGAGGAAATAAAACAAATCAGGTTTATTAGATTCCCATAACGGTCCTGCAATAATTTCTTGTACTGGTCATCTTAGTATGATA
Organism: Aporophyla nigra; assembly: GCA_947507805.1. Lineage (NCBI taxonomy): Eukaryota > Metazoa > Arthropoda > Insecta > Lepidoptera > Noctuidae > Aporophyla > Aporophyla nigra. The sequence continues at coordinate 10,621,245 of OX382305.1, forward strand.
TACTGAATCTAATATCAGTCTGCGGAGGGCTGTCCCATACATCCTGTATAACCGTTTATGTACATGAATAGACAAGAAGAAATGTGTAGAAAACTACATACACAGGTGATGCTTATATCTAAAGAAACCACATATCATCCATATTTTTTTTTGTTTTACTAACAATTTACTGTTAACATAAGATCAGCCCCGGCTAAATAGCTTAATAGATTTAGGTTACGTATCAGAATGACGAGTTAATTGAGACACGAAACTCATCTGTTATTTAATTATAGATGAACTGTTCACAACTAATACTCCCAATTATGACTACCAATTCCCCTTTTACGACTCACTCTCTTATAGGAATAATAAAACGTAGAATGACGAAGTTAAAATTAATAAGTTAAAAATAAGTGCATCTTGTCTAATTATTGTTTTTGTTCCAGACATCTGTTGAGTGATCAATCGGATCCGTTCAACCGCTCGCCGCTGTCCATGGATCTAGTAAAGTCCAACACGGAACTCAAAGAGAGGATCCACGCGTGGATTGCTCAGCAGAAACACATTGCTCAAAACCCGACCAGTACCGAATAGAACACAATTAATAAATAGGTTTTTGTAAATTTTACTAGGCAAGCTAGTAATATTGTAGGTTAGTTTAGAGAGTAGATTTCGTATTGAAGGCAATTCTATACATATATGTTAGGGCGCTTTATAAATGGGATGTTTGTGTGATTTGTGTCACGTGCATACAGTGTTATTTGTATAATATTTTCCTTAGTTATTTTTCAATTATTGTAAATTTTTGTTTGTTATCCAAGCTCCAGTACATATCAGTTGCAGTGATATATTCTATTGTTTATTCTATATTTATTGTTTATTTCAGTTAAAATGTTCAATTTAATTTTATCGATGTTAATTCGAATGATTTAATTGCGTGCATTTTATTTACTGGATAGGTACTAATTTGCAAATAGTTTGTACTATCCTTTATATTGTGATAAATTACTATTTTCAGTGTTTAATTTAGTTTAATAAACAATAATTAGATGTAATTAATTAATATATTTCTTGAACTCGATCCCTTTTTTCTTTTTCGTAGCCAACCAATTGTCCTATAAACATAAAAACACACTTTCCCAAAAAGTTACTCTTTTTCTCATTATTACTCTTACCAACTCACTTTAATTGTTCTTTACTCATTCAACTTGAGATGCGTAAAGGTCAGTTCGTACAAAACGGAAAAATGCACGAGCAATTTACTGGCCCCATTGAAAACAGGACTGTATTACCATAGTCTATATTAGAAAGTTCTATGTATATCGATAAACTCGGTTCGCGAATGCTCACAACTCGGTCGGAGAAGCCTCGAGCCTGCGGCGTAAGGATTTTTTCGTTCTGTCTGAACTGAAACAAAGAAAGAAAGAAAAATATTTTATTTGTGACACGCACAGGACAAAAAAAACTTTAGAGGTGTCAAGGGACACCCGGATGGAACAAAGTTCCTTTCCAGGATTCATAATAGTTATAATTTTTTAATTATTTATTATGTACAAAAAACATAACATACACTCAACAAAAATATTCTCTCTCTCTCTCTCCCTATCTCCTTCTCTCCCCCTCTCTCTCTCTCCCTCTCTCACTCTACCCTCTCCCCCCCCTCTCCCCTCCCCCTCTACCCCTCTCCCCCTCTCTCCCTCTTTACTCACAACAAAAAAAACAACAACATACAAAATATACCTATACGGTCGAATTGAGAAACCTCGTCCTTTTTTTGAAGTCGGTTAAAGCATGTCGTGACAACTTTTCGTAAGAATTTTTTCCGTCTAGCTCCCTTTCACAACGCGCGATAAGGAACTTCGTTCCAAAAACATTAAAAACAACACAGAAATTTAGGATTAAAACACATAACAAAATGGTAAAAGATATAAAAATTAAAAGAGTAAGACCTGTGCGAGGCCAAAAAGGCTCCTATCTCAGCAACCTAAATGATTTGAATTTGAGATGCATTGAATCTGGCGACAGCTGGTATAAATCTGGCTGCTCAATCCTGGGCCCACGGGACACCAGGTGGTCCGCCAACGCATTTGAATTGGCCCGCCAAAAGCTATCAGGTGGTGATATTCTTTTGAGAATTAGCCAACAATAAAACATATTTTCAGACTTGGTTTTATAATAGTCCTCAGATTTGTCGCCAAATATTGTTCCGTTGTTAGCATAAAAATCTGTTGAAAAGAATCAGTTTTTTTTTTTCTTCATAGGTATGGACCATGACTGTAGGCAAGTTTCATTTCCTAGATGGCCTGCCCTGCCGGCTTACACGGAGTTAATATACTGAGCCACCTTCAAACTTGGTTGGGCAGCCTTGGTATAAATAAATCGCTGGTGACTTCTGTGACTCTTCTGCTTGTACCACGGGCTTATAAACCGTATTTTATCCTATCGCTATAAATCAATCTGCCTAGCCTTTTCCCACTTATTTTGGACTTGGCTTCCAATCCAATCAGATGCAGCCAAATACCAGTATTTTTCATATAGCGACTGACTATCTGACCTCTACAACCCAGTTAATGCGTAACACGATAAACGATAAGACTAGAGACCCCGCCACCTTGTCAATGCCCCCACAAAAATAAAAAAATCGGAAATCGCGACACTATGGCAAAAAGACTATGCTTTTGCGTATCATACGTTTTGCATTTACAGTACTAGAATTTTAACAAGCCGTAGTCCTTTTAGTTTTTTTTTTTTTGTGTCCACTGGCAGCTGGGTCTGGCTGGATTGCATGACCCTCATCGTCATCCAATACTGACTGCCACCGGTTGTGGAACCTTGATTTCAAAAACAGTTACTGTTATTATGCTTAGCATTATGTTATAATTATTGCTAATTATCTTTGTTTTATTGACATTTTAGACTAAACGTATTATCAGCTTTTCTGAAGGTTCCTTCCCACTGTTATTTTATTTCGTGAAACGGGGAGGAGGCCATAACAATCTCCAACAACGAGCATAGACAACTTAGTTGACATGGCGGAATAATCAGCTGTTAATTGCAATGCTAACGAATAAGTGGAATAATTCTCATAGGTAATAATTAGTTTCGTATTTTATCAAGTTTTAACTCATTCTAGTTTCCAATGATGCAACTTATGTACATTTTTGTTACAGTAATTTAAAATTTATTGTAAGAAAAAAGGAATGGCGCGATGTCCCTTGTCATCTGTCAGCTTCATTCATTCATCCATTGTGCAGAAAAAATGTGACTTGTTCGCTTTGTAATTTTGTTTTTATGTAATAAGTGCTAGTTGAATATTAGATCCACCCGTTATTACAACCCATTACATTACCGAAAGTGTTTATTACCGTATTGCATAATAAGAACAGTCGTAGCAACAACAGGGCCTGTTTTACTGTGCCCCAAGATTATTCCCTCTACAAAGAGCTTGGTGCGGCGTCGGCGAATGAAATACTTATTTTTCTTGCGCAGTGAGTTGTTGAGTGTGTCGATTGATGAAGAAATAAGGTGTTTATAAAGTAGTGAAGTGTGAAAGGAAGCAAGGATGTCGGGCCGGGTAAGGAAGCAGTCTGACTGTCCTGTGGGCAAGCAGGGCCCGATGCGGGCGACGCTGCCGGTCTCGTCCGTCATGAAGAGCGGCGGGCTCAAGAAGAACGCCAGCAACAGCCCGACGCTGTCGCCCACGAACGCGTGGCGCCGGATATCACCAGATCACGCCTTGTCTGGACAGCGAAGCCCTGGAGCTGTAAACTACAAAGGTAAGATCTACAGATTGTCTTTAAAACTATTTAATAATACGTAAACGTCAAGTACTAAAAAATATGAAAAAGAGCAGTTGTCACTAGAAACTAGCTAATGTAACAAAAAAGTAAATAATGAAAACATAATTAATGCTAATGTGGTAAATTATATACATGATTCACAATGTTTATAGGATTTGCATACCAGTGATAACGAGTAATCTGTAACATTACATCAGAGGTTAGTTACAATCTTGATAATTTTGATTCAAGGACAAATGGTTATGGTCCTGTAATGGTAGAAAATTCTGAAAATATCATAATAAACTCTTTACATGCAATAACAGTTACTGTAACACCATTTAAATCTTAATTACCATATGGCAGCAGGAATGGTTAGGAAAAAATGAAAAAAAAATCCTTGCAATTAATTAAAAATGGTCATAAAAAAAACCATGTAATTTAAACATTGTAAAATAAAATTACATTTCTCATTCCCTTATTTGGGATAAATGAGGTTTACATGTCTGTGTTACAACTAATCTCATTAAACCCTTTTTCCCAGCCTTTTTATATTGAATGTTAAAACCAGTCTAATCAGCAGGTTAAAATAAGTAATTGTAATTCTACTGATTTTTCCTGTCTTTTTGGGGTAGATGCCACAGATCTTACATACATCTATTAGCCTCACAGTCTTCAAACCGTTTCTAGTCATAACATCCTTTACACAATATTCATACACGTTTTATTGTAATTATATCTCCTTGGAAAAGGCTAGGCAGATGATGATTTCTGCTTTTATTAACCCTTTGAACGCCACGGTCGTGTATGGCCGACAAATGAAAACATGCTCAACACGCCACCGTCGTCTATAGACGACAAGAAAATGACATTTTTTTAGTACAAAAGAAACACTATATTTATTTTAGTTTTTAGTTAAGAACAACATAAACTTTTAAAAAAATTAAAAAGTATGTATTTTCTAGGCAAGGGCAGGTTTGGTGCCAGTGTTATAAGGCGCACAGCATCACTTGACACACTTTATCACAAAGGACAGTGGTCCAGGGACTACTATCTACACGCTGGCCAGTTGCAAGTTGATAAGTCCACACAAGTATGTTGCTATTTTTATATTGAAATTATCAATAGTTATTAAAAATATGAATGATTATGAAATTTGTATTTTTAAATAGTTACATTATGTGAGCAGTGGTAGCCCAGTGGCCCGACGTACGAATTGTAGGTCATAGGTTTGAATCGCAGGTGCTTTACCTTGTGTAAATAATTTTATCACCACTGTTCTCAAAACGGTGAAGGACAACATTGTGAAGAAACCCGGCATGTCCTAGAACAAAAACTCTATGATATTTGAGTTCTACCAACCCTCACTGGGCCTGCATGATAGATTACAGCCGACTCCTCCCTCACCAAGAGGAGGCTTTTGCTCCAGCAGTGGGACTGGTATAGGCTGGTTATATATATGTATAGTGGATACAGTTAGCAATTAGATATATTTTTTATTTTAGGTTTCAAAACAACAATCAATATTAATTCATTTTAATTTAATTTGTCCAGTTTTGCTTAAATAGACATTATTGTAGGACATTAACATTATGTGGTAACACTACATAAATAAAAAATATTCATAATTAAAAAACTGGTCAAGAGTGAGTAGAACTTGCGCACCGAGGGTTCCGTACAATCATACACTCCTTTCCAAAAAAATTGGGCACCTTACAGTCATTGGCTTTGGATTATATTAATATTTTTAGTATGTCATTAGCATAAATTACTAGAAATTGAATGAGAATATAGTTTTTAACACTTAAATCCTGAAATCGGTGTTCAGTAAATGTAGACAGAGAGCCTTGTTAAAATTGACATTTTTATAGGTATAATGAAATTAAAACTATGAGTATTTTTATGATATTTAAATTAAAAAAAGACATTAAATAATAAAAACGAGTATGACCTCCCCTTCCAGCGATTACGGCATGTAATCGTCTTGGCATGCTTTCCACCGGGCTTTTGATGGTGTGCTGTGGAATGTGTTCCCACTCAGAGATCGTATGTTTTAGCTCCCTGATGTTTTGTGGGAGTGGTTGAACAGATCGTGCTTGCCTATTTAGGAGGTCCCTGACGTGCTCAATGAGGTTAAGGTCGATGAATACCGACCTCTTGCATATAAGCATCTACGTCGCCAAAATGGTGGGCCTGAGCATTATCGTCCATGTAAATGGCATCTTCACCAATAACAGTCAGTGCGGCTTGTGCATGTTGACAAAGAATTTCTGTTATGTTCCTTTGCGCATTTAGTGAGCCATTTTCAATTAATACTATCTCGGTACGATAGCTGGAATTACGCCCGCCCAAAACATAACGGACCCTCCACCATAAGGGGTGATTTCTTCAAAACACACGTCGGCATAGCGTTCCCCTGGTCTTCGTAATTATCGCCGACGTCGGTCCTCGCCTTTCAAACAAATTCGAGCCTCATCGGAGAAGAGTACGCTACTCCAGTCACCTACTGTCCAATATAAGCAATTTCTAGCGAACTTCAATCGATTAATCCGGTGCTCACGGAGTAACTTGGGGGCCCGCGCTGGTCGTCGACTCCGTATATTAGCCACTAAATGCCTCCTCCTCACTGTCCATAGGTTAAATTGTGATCCTCGTACCTCTTCAAGGTTTCTTTTGAGGTCTATGTAACTGCATTTGCGGTTCCTCAGCGCCTGAGTCACTAAAAAGCGGTCGTGTCGTGGTTGTGTGCAACGTTTTCTCCCAGAAGCTTGCCTTCTCTGAGTGGAACATGTCTCTTGGTATCGAATCCAGGTTCTTTGGACGGTTGAACGACTCACGTTTAACCGATGTAAGATGTAACATTGGCTACACCCCTCTTCCAGCAGCGCTATAATTTTACTAGCTCTTTTTGCCATTTCTGCCGTTACAATCGACACAAAGGTATCTGTTTTAAGTCACAATAAGGCAGGATTATGTGACAAACATAAATTATTCTACTAAAAATACGAGAAGTTTTAGTTGCCTAATAATAATAACCTTTTAACCGCAAACCCTAGAAAAGTAAGTAAAAGGTCACAAACTTAAAAGTGATTTACCCAACCACAAAAAAAAGTGAGTGTCACTGCGTCCATTGGACTTAGTTAAGTAGGACTGTGGTTGTGATCAAGTAACGTATGTTCCCTTTTCAAGTTTATGTAACCCCTTGTTCGTAAGATAAATATCTTTTTTTGTAAAAACAAAAGTTTTGAATTAAAGGAATTATTTTTAATACCCAGACACTTTATTAAGTGCCAGTAACATAGTTTGGCTATTAAAACCTCTTTTGGAACTAAATGATTACCAATAATGTAGAAAAATCAAAACCGCCCGTTTTTAATGTAAAGGAGTGTATATAAAAATTATTGCATATTGTATGGCAGTTTTAGGTCAGCGCCATCTCTTGACCAATAGTGGAACTAATGTAGTTCTTGTTATGATGTTGAAAAAGTGTGCTATTTATAGACATTGTTTTATTTTTCCTGTAATCTTTACATAAAACTTCTATCACATAGAATAATTTCAGATTTTTCTCTATGCAAACTTCGGAAATAAGGGGGTATTTTTTTTTCACTTTTTTCAACACTCGAAAACTTGGAGACCTAAAAGAAAAAGAAAAATGTTTGAGAATGTCCATATAGCGCTCTTTCATATGATACTCTACATGCCCTAGTAGCGCCCCACTTCGAATTTTTAAGACCCTGTTCAGATCCTGTTACAAAAAAAATATGCATATTTTTTGTATTTTCTTATTAGTAAAATAGTTGGGCAAACGTCATATTAATCTATTCCAAATTTCAAGTTGATAGCATTAGAACTTTTTGAGATATCTGTGACAGACAGACTCACCATAAGGGTTCCTTTTTACCATTTTGGCAAGGAACCCTAAAAACAATTATTGAAACCTTTTTGGACAGACTGATGATGGAGGTGGAACATCGGGCCGCTCCTCCCGGAGTTCTGAAGAGGACAAGCTTGACCGTTTCCTGCGCAATCGCCTACAACAACAAAGAACACACAAACCATCTGCTTCTGGGGACTACTCAAACCATTCTATGAATACTACTCTTTGTGAGTACTGGTGTTTTAGCAAATTCTTTTTTAAAAGACTAACTGTGGAGTTTCTTGCCATTCTCCTCCATAAAAAACTTCCTTTTGTGATTGGAATCAATTTTATTTTCAATCTTTGAATGTGATTTTAACCCCCTTCAAAATGACGGATTAATTTGAAACATTGCACACTTATCAAAAACCGATGACAATGCAATATTTTCATAAATTTGTGCCATTATTCTTACCAAGACAGCAAAAAAAAAAAAAAAATAACGAACCACCCACTTTTGTAGCTAGCCAAACTACAAAATAGAAGAATTTCCAGTTTTGACAAGTAAGTCACAGTTAGACTAAACTATATAATTAAACTTCAGGGTCCCGTTTTGGAGGCAGCAGTGTACCGCTAAGAGCAGCACGGTCATCAGTGGAAGGTCTCAATCAGGAGATAGAAAGACTTGTGCTGTATCCAGCTAGTGGCACACAGACTCCACATCTAGACCGGCTAAGAGATAAAGTATGTACTAACTAATGTTATATTATTTTTACTTTAATTTAAACAAAATGATCATGGGTGGGTATGTGGATTTATTAAAGTGGATATTGTGAGAAAGGAGGAAAATAAAAGCATGTAGGTACTTTAATTTTCTGTAAACGGTATTGGTAGCAATATATATAAAATTAAATAATACAGTAAAAATATAAATCCCAAATAAAGCAATGGTTTTCCCCTTTACAGTTACACAAAAAGACGTAGTTAAACAAAAAGGACCCAGTCCACAACTTGGTCAACATGAGTTAAGTGCACCGAACTGATCCAAATTATACATACTATGGCTCCGTAAAAACGGCCTAGTTAAAAATAGCTTTATTTTTCGTATACTAACTTCAGAAGCAATGGTATGGTACTTAATTTGATTTTTCCTTCATAAAAAATTCAAAATTTCTGCTTCTTAACTAGTATTTCAACTAAGAAAATGAAAAAAAAAAACCTCTTGAACTTCAAACATCAATACCTCAAAAGTAACTGGGTGTGGGTTGGATCCTTTTCGCTTCACTACGTCCAGTTTAACTCCGCGTCCTGTGTAATGTTACAAAAAAAAAAAACAACTTGAAGTAGAAAGTAGATAGGAATTGCAACATTTAACTTTAACCTACGTATAAACTGCCAGGATCGCGAGATTCGTTCGAAAGAGTCACCGTGGCCCTGGCATATGGGCAACTGAAGGAACACGGGTGGGTTTTAGTCAGTAAAAGTCTGTCACGCCCTCCCGCTCCGCCCAGAGCGGGAGAAGTCATTTGATGAATTCCCATCCAAAAAAAAAACCTGCGTATGAACGTTTGAATAATAACATCCTAATCTCTACTATAGATAGTGTCCAATTCTGCTAATTAGAAACATACACGTATTTGTGTGCTAATGTTTAGTATTATTTGCGATTCTATTTTGATTCGTGAGAGAATATTTTGTTGATGCAACACTTGCTAAATATAAATATTGTAAAACATACAGGTATAGGTAATACTTATATTTTTCCACCAATTTCCTACAGGTATCCTAGAAATATATGTATGTGTCCCAGGTGGATTGTCGAATCCACTGTTTTACAAAACCGTTAGATGTTTTACGTAACAGGGCCGTTAATGTACTCGTAAAACAACTGAACACGTTTAGTGGCTCGCTCGGCTCGAGCGCGGGGATAGTCACAGTACTAATCTAAATCAATTGTACAGGGTGGGGCACCCTGGCAAAATCAGTCGCAGTAACTAAGCAAGGGCTTACGTAGCTACTGCGATTGTGACTGTAGATAAGCCATACTACATAACATAACGTATAAACGTGGGTAGCCGTTTTGTTAAACGTAACGTTCAGCTGTTTTAAATAACGGACTTGTTTTATAAAACGGCTGGCGGTTAAGTAAAACAGCGGATTCGAAAATCTATATGCGACATATTCAAAGCAGTGGAGGAGACAGCCTGCTAAACTTATACTATTCGCTTTTCAACCACTTACAGGTTACTCCAGAAGGACATCGCGCGCCCCTCGCGGAGCTTCTCCGGCGTTCCGTCAACACACAAACACCGCACGATTTGTGTTACACTGCTCATTCATCAGGTAATTTCCTCACACCAATACTGAGTAGTTTAGTTCACTGATAACAGTAAAACATTAACTAAACACTCTTTTGGGTGTACTTCAAATAGTTCTAATTCTGAATGTTGTTGTTTTCTAACTATCCTATTTACTAATGCAGTTTACTTACTGTCTTTATACTTTTTTTTTCTACTTTATCAAGTCATCCAAAGTCGTAATCAGAGGGGTGATTGCGGAACTTTTTATCGGTAGGAATTGGTTTAATATTCATAGTTAAACAACATTCATTGCGTTATTTACGTTGCTGAGCCGACAATTTATTCGAACAAATGACGCAATGGTTTAGAAATAATCTTCAATCCCATTCAGATTCTGATAAATTGTGCGTTTTGCAATTAGTGTGCAGTTCAGTGTTTATTAATATGTGTGGGATTACAATTTTTTGCTAATTACTTATTTGTACTGCTTCAATATTCTGTTTTAAATATGTAATATGTTTGTGGATAAATATGAATGTATCTAAATAATACATTGTGGGCATAGATCCACCGTCCCGGGGGTCTCTCTCAAGCGGTGGGTCCGCAGAGCTACTGGCCGCAGGTCTATAACTAACTATAGCTTTTAGACAACCCCTCGCAATTAATAGTTGATTTGCACCAAACAACAGAATGGTTTGATAGCCCTCAAGCATGTTTTTTCAAAATAAAACTTCCTTGCTTATTTGCTTCTATGTGAATTATTCAGTTTTGTAGAAGATCCAATAGCAGTAGACAGAATAAAACTGAAAGTAGTCATTACGATTTTTTTTTTAGAATTTTGAATAATTAGTTCCAAATAATTTTAATAGTGTGATGGTCTCCGTTTCAAATAACCTTTGTATATTTCAGGCGGCAGTGTCTGCTCGTCTCCGGATCTTGACGGGTCTAAACTGGGCACATCTCCGCAAATAAATCGCTTCTTAGCTCGCGAACCTCCCGATGGTTGTGAAAAGGTAAATATGATTATTAGTATAGTTATTAGAAACACAAGCAACATATTTTTATAATTTACATTGTGGTAAAGGTTGCTTCAGACCTAATATCCTCTAAGTGTTTAACCCTTTGACCGCCACGCTCAATCTTAAAAACCTGACCACCAGCGCCACGCCTATTTTTGCTATAATTTCTCGCATGATACTGTAGTGATGTGCCCCCTTCTTATGATATAATTATTGCAAAACGTGATATATTGAGTTTATTTATGATTAAACTATACATAACGTTAAAATTATGCATTAAAAACGTATTAGAATATAACAGACAGCTAATTACGCCATAAAATTAAGACTGGACACAATACAATATCAATTTTTGCTTCCCAAATACAATATACAATTCAGAAATTTGACGCAACTAGTCGACGCCCTAGGACGTCAACGGCGACACCAAATCGTAGTTTCAACACATTTTCATCAAATTAATAGTGTTGTTCGTAACTGTTATCGATATTATAATTTAATAATAATGTTTTATGTTGTAGGAATAAAATTAAATAAAATAACTTTCAATGTTGTTAATGAATTTATTGAATTATTAATTACCCTCAATGTAACATACATAATTGGATTATACATAATCACCATATTGATACAGGTTATAGGTACATGACGTTAAATTGTAAGGTTACTTCAAAAATATCAAAAACTGACTTAAAAACTTGTATTATTTTTTATTTTCATGATAAGGGCGGAAGCAGGTTACGCAAAGTGGTATTTTGCACTCTTCACACCAAAATCGCGGGTCACGCCTTTTACGATACACATGAGCGCATAATTTGCAGCGTAGTTTTTTTTGCTGTGGAAGATACGCTGGCATATGTTTAGCAGTATTGTCACCTAATATACGAGCCGGATTGTCAAATGCACGGGTAGTCATGGGAAGTGACCTGTCACCCGCGTATTTGACAACGATCTGATTAATTACTGATAACTGAAAATTGTGGTAGTGCAATTTACTGTCATTTTTTAACACCTTGCAATAGTAGAAGGAATTGAGCAAATGCATGTCGATTATGTGAAAGAAAAGCTTTTTATACCACTTCACTGTTTTTCTCATGCAGTGATTTGAACTTAGCATCATATCGTTCGTGTCGACTATACCCATATTTTTGTTATAGTCTAAAATACATTCAGGTTTCATTACTGGCAGACCGGTTGACCTGTCGATTTTTTCACTTGGCGCTAATTTATCCTCATGGAATGTACTCAACATATCGTCGTTGCAAATTTAAAATCTCCTATGTAACAATTTTCACAAGTACGAGCTATGCATATATTTTAAAAGCGGTTTGGTATATCTACTTATTGCAAAAACTCATATGTGAATATCTTAATGTATCGTTAAAGTATTCGCTAATATCAAAAAATCTCATGTCTATTGCCCATCGAAAACTCCTATGTGCCTGATGTAATAAACTGTAAATCCACTTATGTGACAAAAAGTTGCAACTTAAATCTCCTATGTGCAGAAAAATAATTAAATTTATATAAATACTAGCTGACCCGACAGACGTTGTCCTGTCTCTTTGATGATATTTGAGCACGCATTCTGTCAATTCTATGTCAAATGTCATAATGTTACATTAAAAAAGTTTACATTGTCCTATTATATGGTTGTTAAGTATTCTTAAATAAGAGTTCTTAAATTTTCTAATTTTCCGTGCAATTTTTTAATTTTTTTCTTTCATAAGAACCTTCTCCTGATTACAAACACAACAAAAAAAAAAAGAAAGTGAAATCGGTCCAGCCGTTCACGCGTGATGTCGTGACCAAGGGAAATAGGGGTTCATTTTTATATATATAGATACGCTGAATGACACATTGATATAAGACAAATTCTATCTCAATACATTATAATTCCTTTACACTTTACATCTAAAAAAAAATAAGAATGTTTCCTCAGTTTCTTTTTCAGGTAACTATTTTTTTCGTTTTTCTCGAAAATATACTTTTTACACATAGGAGATTTTAAATTTGCAACGACGATATGCACATCTTTTTTATCATGTCATTTTAAAGCCATTATATTGGAAGTATATTTTGCGTCTCTTTCTCCTTTTTTCAATTTTTTAAACACTGGCATTGCTTTTCTATTTTTTCTCACTGTTCCACAAGCACCTATACCGTGACACTTCAAATAATTAAATAATTTAGGACTGTTATACCAGTTATCCATATATATTTTTCTGTTAGTAAAGTAGTATTGTTGTATTAAAGTAGTAACAACAGATCCACTTATGCCTAAATCAGTATTTCGCACTATTTCAGTCTCAGTACCCGTGTAAATTATAAAATCTAAAATAATTTTAGTACTGACATCACATAAAACAAAAAGCTTTATTCCGAAACGATTTCTTTTATTTGGAAGGTACTGTTTAATTAATAACCTTCCTTTGAACGGAACCATGCTTTCGTCAATACATAACTTTTGCTACGGTATAAAGTAATCTTGAAATTTACGTCGCGCATCATCAACTATGCCTTTTATTTTATGTAAGATGCTATCCCTCGTCTGCTTCGGCCCTGGTTCAGAAAAAATGTAGCATGCCCAACAAAGTAGTATATCGATTTCTACTCATAAGAGTTGTGAAAATAGGTGAGTTTAATAATGGATTAGTCGACCAATGTTCTTCGATACTTAAACGGCTATTCCTAGACATTAACATTGTAACAGCCAGAAATATATAAATATCTGGTATCGTAACATCTTGCCACGCCTGTAACCTTGAGTGATTTCTTAAATCAGTATTTATAACAAAGTGTCGATGATATCGATTTGTATCATAAACAATTTTAGAAACTAATGATTCATCCACGAATTTCTCAAAATATTCAAGTTCGCTTGATGATGGTGATAATTGTAACGATGGTAAAATACCACTACTAAAGTCGTTAAATGCCTGAATATCCATCGAGTTCGGAAGTCCCGTCCATTGGAACTGAGTTTCAGAGCTCGAACTACCCTGACTTTCTTCTATTAATTGCTCCTAAAATACAAAAAAAAAAAAACTGTCACGGTGCTTATGTCTACCATTATTTCAGCCTTTACACATTTTTTTATTAAATAGGAAATAAATATTTTACCTCTATCTCACTTTCTATTTCGCTGTCAGATGAATTAAAGTACACGACCTCGTTGTCGTCTACGCCTTCCAAAATGCGAATAAGTTCTTCACTGTCCATTTTCTTTTTCAAAATAGTAAAACAAATCGTGTGGATGCCAATTAGCAATTGGTACGTCGAAACGAAACTTGTGTTGGAAAGCGGACATGTCGGTAGACTTAAATAAAATTTACCTTAAAATAATAATAAATAAATATTATAATTTCCTTTGAAGGTAGATTTTATTTCACTCTACCGACATGTCCCCACATTAATAAGAACGAGGCAAGCGTTTATGACGTCACTAGCGGACAACTTAAAGCGTCTTTGGCGTCCGCGATATGGATAAATATGCATGAAATAGTGTGGTACGGTAGATATATCGATGTTTATTTTTACTTACCCACATTCTAGTAATATGACATTTCAATTATCTACTATAACACTTGTCAAATATGGCAAGTATATATATTCAGAGTTATTTGTTAAGTAATTCTTAAAAGTAAATAAAATACAAATTTGACTCGTTTTTATTTTGTACGATGACAATCAAATACACAAAATCCATTATTGTTGTGTATTTATTATATCTATTTCATGACAGTGATTATGTTTAGCTTCATCTAAAAAAAAAAAAATTTTAATAAAACAACTGGTACGTATGCAAGGTTGTATATACTTAAATTCTTCACATAATAATTGAGAAAAATGCTCATTTCGGTTGTCGCTTGAATTGTATTTTTCACAATCTTTACATTTAGAATTATTTGTTGCCGCCTGCTTAGTTGCAACTGATGCTTCATAAAGATCTTGAGTATCGGCCTCAAGAATATTTGGCGAGGCCGTCCATCCCCTCGATCTTTTTAAATCTGAAAAAAAGTAAGCGAGAAATGAATTATAGATAAAATTACATCTATTTGGTTCCCACAGTATAAAATAAAGAATCGCTGAATGACCTTGATACCTCTTTAAAAGAATGGCCCATTCTAACACAAGACAGAAAGAAGTACAAAGGGATAAAATACTGCACTTGGACGATACATGCTCCATAAGTAAAAACAATGTTCATAGTCTATTACCTATGAATCCATTAGACAATTACGTACTTAGGTATATCTAAAATATGATTAAAACAACTTACCTCTATTTTTTTCCATATTTAAAAATGCACACACGCACCAATTCAATTAAGAAGTTAACAGTTGCTTGTGGAAACATTCAAGAAATGAGGTGGAGATAAAAATCTCCACCTGTTAAGTGGGGATTTTTATTTTACATCTACCTCCTATATTTGTATTTTTGTGCGAATGGCCACGTCACCACGTGACGATTTAAGTCGTCAATGGCGATCAGTGTAATGCTTTAAAACTCAAATTGTAGTCTTTGGTTTTTCATATCATTTTTAGGGTTCCGCACCTCAAAAGGAAAAAGCGGAACCCTTATAGGATCACTTTGTTGTCCGTCCGTCCGTCTGTCAAGACCCTTTTTCTCAAGAACGCGTAGAGGTATCAAGCTGAAATTTACATCAAATACTCAAGTCTGCTGTCCCTTGGAGCTGTGAAAAAATCTAACTTCTAAGCTAACGTAATCAAAAGATATAGCCGTTTATACCGCAAATTTCCGTAAACTTTCGAAACTCGCAAGGGAATCAAAACCTAAAGGGTACTTCCAGTCGATCTAGAATTTTGAAATTTGGTACGAAGCAATATCTTATAGCACAGATATAGGAAAAATTGCGAAAACCGTAATTTTTTAGTTACATCATATAATAAAAATATTTTTTTAAATTTTAATCTTTATACCTACAGGTTTGTACGGAACCCTTGGTGCGCGAGTCCGACTCGCACTTGGCCGGTTTTTTTGCTTAAAATATGGATTTTTGTAGATTTTTATGCATTAAGAATATGTTTAAGCGTGATCTGTTGCTAAAACTACGTAACATAGTGTTTATTACTGTGTATTTTAATGTCAAACATAAGGCTAAAAATTGACGCTTTAAAGAGTCGTCGGCGTCTGGAGTGAAATCGTAATTAACGCTTTAAAGCGTCATTGGCGGTCAAAGGGTTAAAGAGAATTTTCCTGAAGGTCACTTTAGAGCTGAAACTAATGGAACCCAACATTCATGTCACAGGTGAACCTGAAAGCGGGCGAAGGAGCCTTCTCAGAATCAGTGTCTGTAATGAAGCCGACGATACCGGGCTTCACGCTGCGGCCGTCGCTGGGCTCGGCCTTCCAGCCGCTGCAGCCCGCGCCGCCGCCCTCCCCGCCCGCGTCCAGCTCGCACTGATCGCACCACTGCACGACTAGAGGGTTCCTCATCCACCAAACTTGACATTTTATTAACATTGCGTTCAACTAACCCTCTTATTAAACGTCCTATGCTCGTTGAAGTTGAAAGTTACGAACTATTTTCAATTTCACGTTAGTTTGACCCAGCTATTGTATTTTGTGGCGTACAAATCAATCACTTATGATATCACAGTATGTTGACGTTGTTGAGCTAGTGGATTATTTGTACAATAACAAAATAGTATAGTTTCCCATAGCACTGCATAAATGCTATAACCAATTACTTTATTACAGAAAATAATACGTGTTAGTGGCATCCAAAGTTTTATCACCTATACATAATACACGTCTTTAATTAATCTGCTGTGACAATAATAAGCATTCTTTAAATTTATTGTGACGAAATATCGATGTCCTTCGATACACGAAGTATTGAATGTTTGTCAATTTCCATCAAATTTCGAATTAGAGTAAGAAATACGAATGTCCCAATGTAGTTGACCCGTTTTAGACTTGCAATTACTTTGCACAAATTAGTACTTTGACAAACAGAGCAACCAAAGCAATTTAATCGCAGCATTAGATTCACTAACGAAGCCAAACAGATGGCAAAAATATTTCGTAAATACGAGTACCTATATATATGTGTTAGTTTGCCCTGATATTATTTTAATGAATACATTAGGTAATGAGGGAGCTATTTTTCTAAAATGTTTAGGTATTTTAGCACTCACTGCTCCAGCTTATTTTGTTTACATGACTGGATATATATTTGATCTCATTTTATGTATTATTTTAAAATCATGTACATAACACTACATGTTGCAAGCATAGAATTTTAAAGTGTTATAGTATGATAAGTCATTTTTTATTTTCAACATACATAAGTTTTTGTTAATTTATTCATTGAAGATAAATTACTTCGGACCAAATTTCTGAAAGGGCCAGATCGTCTTATTCGTGGTAATGGATATATCGGTTGCTAGAACGATTTTCTAATGCAAAAGAGCTTTAACTTGTGGGATTTGATAAAAGAAAATGTAAGTAAGAAAATAGACTGAATTTTTAAACTTTACTCATACTTTGATACAGGTAACTTGACTTTATTTGTTACGTAGTGTAGTGTACTATAAAGTGCCTATTATGGACATGCTTACTTGTTTGTTTACTGTCCAATTAATACGTTTGTAACTCAGCAGTCCCTTATTTTGTTTCTGAAATTCGATCTTCAATATGTTTCGTCAGTATCTGTATCAGGTACATGAGGCATTTGTTCGTGTAACGTTCGTTTAGGGAAGTTTGGACCGCACTCGTTGGATTTCTCATTTTGGCCAAAATGCATTTTTATCATCGAG
Source organism: Aporophyla nigra (assembly GCA_947507805.1). Classification (NCBI taxonomy): domain Eukaryota; kingdom Metazoa; phylum Arthropoda; class Insecta; order Lepidoptera; family Noctuidae; genus Aporophyla; species Aporophyla nigra. The sequence goes on from OX382305.1 coordinate 10,638,969, forward strand.
ACTGATAATGTAGTATGTTGACGACTTACACATAAACATAGTTAGATCTGCTTTTGGACATACGCAATTATTTTTTAACCTATTTTAAAATTCGACGGCATATATATATATTTTAGATGGCTCACCTTTGGAAATGTATAGTATTTTAAATCTTATCATTGCTCAAACAAAATTTTTATTAAGAGCCACACGCCGAATTTGAAAATATAACTTAGTGATTATAATATTTCCAGTTGCTGATGTAAATTAGTACCTATTGATTATATTGGTTATTCAATAAACAAATGTGATAATGTAAGAGAAACGGTCGAATCTGAATGTTGATCGGCTTGACAACTTTCGATACTGGTGTGTACTAGTGCTACTGTAATCATGTTTTAACATGCTGCACAAAATGAACAGTATCCATAAGTTGTGAAGAACTATCGAAGGTGCTGCATAGTGACTATAAGTATGTACAGACTAACCGACTTGTGACAAAGGGGAGGGTGTTTGGGATGCGATTATATTGTATAAGCTATCACACTTAATGGCAGAAATCATTTTCGAATTGACTGCGAATGTGACAAACAAAACCAGTATCTGATGCTATGAAGAAAAACATTTTGGAAATGTACAAAGAGTATTATCATCATTCATTTTAACACAATGTTTGTGTGTACATTTAAGGATTATAATATGTTGTATAAAATGCCACTACAGTCGTTAATGATTTTGACATTTTTAATAGTAAATAAATATATTGTGCAAAAACATTAACATGGAATAAGAGCCGAGCCAATATTAAAAAAAATCCGGATTTCTGTGTAAAATGTTTCTGAAATAAGTGCAATATGTAGCTGTAATTCGAATAATTATACAAACACAAAATACGATAAAAAATTTGAGGGTTATAAGTATATTTTATTTCTTATAAGTTCTCTTCATGCCCTCATTGACCCACATTTTCAGTTGCTCGATTGTTGTTGTGGAAACACATTTTCTGTAAAGTATGCTTTATGATTATGTTTGCATTGCTTCCTAACAGCTTCTATGTCGCTTCTAGACTCCCCCACACTTGGAATCCAAAACAATATTATGCTTTACTAATAAATAGACTTATGTCACAGGTCCAGGTTGTAATTTAGGATTTATATAAGCCTCTCCCAATGTCGTTACCTAATTTAAGGTTTAGTAAGTTTTAGTAAAGGACCCGAAAAATTATTAGCTGTTAACAAATGTGTGCTATAAAACGGTCCCCTTACTGTTTAATTTAAAGTAACCACTGGGATGTGGACAGAGGTTCCTAAATAAAGATGTTTGTATTGCCACCATTATTATTGAGACTACTGGTTGGAGCACAGTATTCCGAAGGACATCTTTATTTAAGGACTCGAAATGTTTTTAAAGTACATAAAGATATTTTTATATGTTCGGGTAAGAGAAGGGTGAGTTGTACCATAAAAGTAACTTGGCTAGGACCTTAGATTTGATAGTTCTTTTATAGATGGTTAATATTATTTTAAAGTTTGCTTTTAGATGAATGATAAGTTTGTAATTTTTATTAATACAATATTAGATTAAATACTAACATTTAAACTAAACCAAAAGTGCCCATTGAGATAAGTTTATAATTCAAGCAAGCCTTTTGTTCGGCATTTTGTTGAAAATAATGTTTAGGCAACAAAATTAGAAATTAAGAAAAATTATCGACGGATTGTTGAGTTTTAAGTTATCTAAAATTGTTGAGGTTTAATGATAAAAAATTTCTTTGTGTTTTTACAAATAATGTTCAACAAAGGGCTTGTTTAGTTAGAGGCATTAATTAACATCAATATTAATAGTATCTACTTTTAAGTACCTAATAATAAGAATGGTTTTATTATAGTTTTGTTTCAGAGAAGAAATTCTAATTACTATTTTTGTTTCCAATATTTTATCACTTTTATCTGTTTTCACTGTAATGTATCTTGCTGTATTGCAGACATATCCAATATACAGACTGATTTAAACTTTCGTTTTATTTTCATTCTTTCAATATGAATCATGTTATGTTCTCAGGATGTGAGATAATGTCAAGGCCTCATCAGAGGGCTGTTTGTCGTAAAGTTAAAAGTTCACGGTCTGATCTGTCGTAATCGTAATTAAACATTTGATTGTCGCCGAGACGAGACTGCGACTAGATTTTGAACGTTTTAATTACCAGGGTTGGCCTTTCGGTCTTTAAGGTAATGAGCTAGGGCACTAAGTGCACCACACATAGTTTTGATAGTGATGTCATCACATTTGACCCTAGTTCATTAGTACCTACCTGTTCCAGATTTTTCATACTTGAACTGAAATGTTTAAACATGGCCCTACCTACTCGAAGGGGAGCCCATACCGTTCATGCAAGGGCGAAAAGACCGATAAAACGAAGTATATTACACATATTACTAGAAATATGTTTTCTTGGCAATTATTCGGAAACTTCAAGAGCTAGCTCTTGGACTATACCTTAGAAATTAAACTCATTGTATCTCCTAAACTAAGACCTGACTAAATCTGAGACTTGGCGACTAAATTTGGGAGAAACCAGACCTTCGCTAGGTGCCTTAGTTTTTGAAATTCAAATGGGACAAGCTGGGCTGACTCTATACTCCATTTGTTTAGGTAGTTAACTAAATGTAAACAATCTTAACATGTCTTTTATCTAAAAAACTGTCTAAAAATTGAATCTAAAAATGTTTACAATTAGGTATTTACTTAAACCGATGTTAGGTAAGTAACTTAATTTAAATAATATTTGTTGGTCTTTTATACGATTTATTTTATATAAAAAGACATATCAAGATTGTTTACCTTTAGTTAACTACCTAAACAAATGGAGTATAGATCAGCCACCAATAAACCCAAACTTTTGAACCAGTGACAATTCTGATATTTGGCGACTAATTTCGACAAATATTTTTGCTATCAAAATTTAAATCCCTGATGGTGGCCAAGCCAGTGTAATCACATCAGCCTGTCGCATAGCTACTAAAAGTAAGGGTGTAATGTGATCAATCAGATACAATATTGAGTACAAAGGTTAATTTACGGATAGAAAAATGTTGCTCTATATGAAAAATGTAGCTGTAATACATGTAACAACCGCCGTCGCCGCCGCTCATTTTACAAATTGTGGTTTTCTATCTTTTCCTTCATAGTCAAACAATCAACAGGCATCTCTGGCTCTCTCCTATAGTTTGAATAAAAGTGGTGCCTACTTACTTAGCTATCAACTTTTCGCCCTGCAAATGATGGTCAGCAATGAAAGTTGCGCATCACCTGATGTTTCTAGTCACTGCGCCAACAAAAGTTCATTCATGGTTTTGAACAAAATTATGAACATTATTTTGAAACACAAATATAAATATGTTTGTTACCATAGGAGTATCAAAATCATAGTCACTATAAGTATAAAACAAAGTCGCTTCATTCGGTCTGTCTCTATGTATGCTTGCGTAGATCTTTAAAACTATGCAACGGATTTAATGCGGTTTTTTTTAAAATAGATATAGTGATTCAAGAGGAGAGGTTTATACATATAATATGCTGGTGAAGCTGCTGAAAAGCTAGTTAAAAATAAAATGCAAGGATAGCAAATCTGAAATTTTATTAAATTCAGTCTTAGCATAATCGAATAGATAAAAAATCATAATAGAATAATTATTAAACATAAATTTTACTAGTACTGCAAACTTCGCTTAGTTTGTATATCATCCAACAATATTCTAAGTTCCTCATCTTCAAATCTTCCTTCTAGAGATGGTATTAGAGCCTTAGCTTCTTCAGGTGTCTCTGGGCAAAGGTTTGCTAAGCTGGCCACTTCGAATTTATGTAGTTTTTTAGATTGAAGGAGACTGAAACAAATAATATATTAAGTCCATTATTGTATTGCCGTCTACTTGAGCATACTGTTGACCATAAGGTTCTGGGTTTGATTAAAAGTTTGGGCAAACACTGCCTAAACTGGAAATCAAACCAGACCTTATGGCAACTTAATAACAATTAGGCTTTTTCCATCGGGAATTTCTCAGTGGAAGGCCAAACTCTGGATTTGACCGTGGTTAATGGCAATAGGCTAGTCCCTTGTTACATGCCACATGTGTAAAATGTGGGTGCACTAAGGGACAGCTGACTAGGCAGATGGCTAGTAATAATTGTAAAACTTGACTCTATTTTCCAAATACTTACTTTCTAACGGCAGCTATAGTTTCTTTATTTTTAAACTTTTTGAACATGTTGGTGTAAGTGAGGGTCTTCATGAAAACCTCTGAGAATTCTTGTTCTTCCTCTGCGGACTCATTCTGTGCCTTCCTATGTTCCAACAACATGTCAACTTCAGATATCAACAAAGTTTCGGCATTTTCAAACTCTGAAATACAGAAAAGTATTTTATTAAATTTACATTTTCCTTTAATTCCAATATAAGGTTCATAGCCATATTTACAAGTAGGTGGCTGTTATCTACGCTTATTGAAAAGAGATTCAGTTTGAAGTTGGTGAGTTTGTTTGTAGGAAGTAATCTCTGGAACTACTGAAGCTATTTAAAAAAAAAAAACAACAGTAGTACCTCAGCTACTTTATTCCTGAGTGACATACTGTTTTTTAATGTGAAAGCAAATTTCATCATGAGTAAAAATGTATATCGCCCAGCGAAGTGGGCACGGGTCAGTTAGTTAAAAGATAATTATGTGTAATAACTGTTAATCAGAATAATTTATTAAAGGTTTTACCTTTGGGAAATTGTAAATCTGCTGCATCTTCCTCTACAACGTCTTGTATAGGTCCAGCCATTATAGATTATTATGGAAGCCTATATAACTTAATCAGGTGGTTCTGAAAAAATAAAAGGTATTATTCTTGGCCGAACACAAACCTCACGTAAATTATTTGAAATGTAAGTTGAGTATAGAAATCTTCTGCTTAATTTACTTTTCCTGTGAAGATTTAAAAGAGATTTATTTCGTTTTACAAAATAATTTCGTGAATTTCAATGTAAAACACCTGTAAAACGCCGCTTGTAATAAAACATTTACTTCCTCGAAAGTTATCGACAAATGTTGTGTTGACGGCCTGACCAGTGTGACCGTTTCAAATTTTATAAACCTACCAACGTAATCTTTGAAATCTACTAAAAAATACTAAAAAGAAAATTCAATTATACCAAAATACTACTTAAATTTTTGCTTCGTATTTTGAAAATATTGCAAATAAAACATATTTTTTCATCAAAATTGTTTATTCTAAATCATAAGTGTAATCATTATTACTAAATTTATTTACTTTAAGCATGTCTGTCGTCGGATTAAATGAAGTACAACCGTCAGTCAAACCTTGTTTTACATGTAATATGGAAGAAATGTGATTTGATGTAAACTTGTTTCTGTATTTAGTTTTGACCATATTAACTTGGGAAAAATTCGTTCACACTGAGCATTCTCTGGATGGGACTTTATTGTAGCGATTCTACTTAAAACGTCACTCCACAGGCTTTACACATAGCATTTTCACTATATTTATCTTTGGTTAACCACGAAGAGAATTCCGGGTTTTGTTCCCATTCCGCTCTCTATTTTTGTTCATATTTGCTTTTCATAGTGAAACAAACACCATAAGCCGACCGAAGTAATCGAAACACAAATATCAAATAAGGAAAAATCTTTGGATAGCATAGGCAAACACTACTCCTAGGGAATCCCCTGAAATAAAACTGACAAACATTCATTTAATTTCATTCGCTCAGTGTGTAAAAGAGAAAGATTGGTACAGAGAACTCAGAGCGCGACAAAGACAGCGTAATTAAGAAACGATCTTGACTTATGTATTTTCATCTCCAGAGTTGCCAGGTATAAATATACCAAAAAAATACCAAGACAGTTGAAATTGTACCAATATTATACCGACATTTAGTAATATACTAAAAAGTCATTCTTCGGAGCCTCAAATATACCAATTTAGTACTAAAAATACCAATAACGGTCACAGTGGGACTGACGAATGACGATTGACTGTATTTTTAGTAATTTGACGTTGACGTTCCTACGGATGCGTTCAATTTTTTTGTTCGACGACTCAAGTGAGTTGAAGTCTTCACTGTTAGCTAGACGGTAGACCTTAATCTGAGTTATCGACTGCAACGTGTGTACGTTAATGTTTGGGGTACAAAGGAGTACCCCGAGCAGCTTTAAAAATAGTATATTGCGATTCCAAATTCCCAGTGCATCCCTGTACCTACCAGTTAGCTGTACAGGGGTGCACTGGGCACCACGGTAGGAGAGGTCAAATTACAGTACGAGGGGTTCACATCAGCGTCGAGTCAACGATGAAGTATCTGGGACTTGTCCTCGACAGCCGGTGGAACTTCATTGAGCATTTCCGACGTTTGGCTCCCAGACTAGAGCGTGCTGTGGCTGCCTTAAAGCGACTCCTGCCCAATCTAGGGGATCCAAACGCCTCCTGCCTCCTGCCGGAGGGTCTACGCGGCAGTCGTGCGGTCCATGGCCCTTTACGGGGCACCGGTATGGGCACCCTCAATGAGGCTGCGCTGGTTAGTCTAGTCCGGCTAGTCCGGGGATACCGCACGGCCTCATGTCAGGTGGCGAGCATCCTTGCCGGATTGCTGCCATGGGATCTAGAGGCAAAATCTCCGCACAGATGTGGGAGTGGCGCGAAGAGGCAAAACGCTGGGGCGAAATTCCGCTGCCGCGAGAAATCACGGCACGGCGGACAGAGCTCCGGTGAGATCTCATGGCGCCATGATGGGTACGATTGTCACAACCCAGTGCTGGGCACGCCACTACTGCGGCAGTAAGTCCCCTCTCTGAGGCGTCCTCACCTTCCACCTTACGTAGCTCCTCACCGGACACGGGTGCTTCGAGAGGTTCCTGTTCAGGATAAGGTGAAAGGGAACGCCGCGCCGCCCGGCTGTTTCCATTGCGTGGATCGTCTGGAGGACACGGTGGAGCATAAGGTGGAGGTGTGCCCTGCCTGAGTGGAGCATCGCCGTGTCCTTGTGCAGGCGATCGGCGGCGGTGACCACTCGCATCTGGCCCTGGGACAAGCCATGGTACATGAGTGAGAGAGCATGGGAAGCCGTGACCTCCTTCTGCGAAGCAGAAATGATCGTGAAGGAGGCGGTGAAGCGCGTGAGGGAAAGGCAATCTATGCACCCCCACGCCCCTAGCTGCCGCAGGAAGAGACGCCCGGGTGTCGGGAGTCGATTGTGGACTCCCGGCCACTGTAGGCGCGGGCTTGCGTAAAACTCCGACTCGACCTTCTGCTCCACTCAGGGCGGGAGACGTCATTTGACGCCACAAAAAAAAGGTGCACTGGGCATTTGGAATCGCAATATACCTACTATACAGTCTTGTAGACACCCAGCGAGTTCGCCACTGGCGACGGCAGCCGGCATAATCATAAAACAAATGTCAACAAACGTCAAACTGACGTAAGAAACAATAGTCAAACCGAATGCTCTTCAAAAAATCAATACACAACTCTTCGCTCCCGAGCACTCAGTTTCGCTTAAAGAGTACTTTAAGGTATTGGGTAGTTTTGTGTTTGTTATCCCTTGAGTTCTGCGACTAACAGAATAGTAAATTATAAATATAATGTCTACAAATGAGCCTACGATTTCTAAATCCGAAGCCCCGAACCCCAAACCGGAAACAACAACAAAAACCGATTCTCCTCATAGTTTCACACCTAGAGGTATGTACTAGATACCAAATCAGACACCTCAATTTATAAAATTATTGAATTAATATCATAACTTTCTAATTTGCTTATCATTTTAGAAACAAATAAAAATCAGCCAAATGAAATAGCGCAGACGGTGTACGGCCACATGACAAAACTGCACTCTCTAGCAACTGACTGGGAAAAGAACCGGGACAAAGGCTATCGACTGGCAAGAGCTGTAGAAGCCTTAAATTTAGCCCAGTATGATGAGGATTACTTTCCGAGCGAGCTGAAACCATTAATGGACAACTTTACGGAGGTTATGGATACTATCAAAAATATTGTTGAGGGTAAATATCCTTGCACATCTTTTTGAATTACATCAGCCAGGAATAGGTCACAAGACAACCTAGATGCATACTGTAAGCATTGGAATGAGGTGGCTCTGGAAAAGGATGCTTGGAACAATTTAAAGAAGGCCTTTGTTCAGCAGAGGGACAGGGTAGGCTAAAAAAAAAAAAACTTTAAATATATAAACTCAATGTATGTATGTATGTTTAAACATAAGTATTCTAACTTCACTGCGCTATTAGTCTTGTTACTTTAAATTAACTGAAATAACTATTAATAACTTTAATAGCTATTTCTGTTAATTTAACTAATTCTAAAAGTTAAGTTGTTAGAGTTAAGCAAAATATTAGCTATGAGTTAGGCATCATCAGTAGATTCATACCTGATTCCCTGCAATGTGCAGGACGCTCAGCACAAGATTTCAAATGTTGCATAGTGTGCACAATATCACCAGTTCACCACATGTGGTTCACCAGGCTGTAATTCTTATGTCTCTTCCTGTGCAGGTACTGGTTTTGGTGGTTTAATATGGAATTCTTATTTGAATTCTCTAATCTGAATCTTGCAAGCAAAGCATTAACTAATACTTTCAACTAGTGCTGTGCCGGAGATCTGTATCCGTGGATGTCCAAGGGAGAAGAAAGATCCGAATCCATTATTTTTTTGGTGGATCTTTTACTTTATTAATTTTCAATACATCGATGAAATTCTATATATAGGTGATTAGGTAGCAATGAAAAACTATGTAATACTAGCTGACCGTACAGACGTTATCCTGTTTCCTAGAACTCGATAGCAGCGCCACCTACCGGGTCTAATAGTGAATCTAAACCATCCATCCAAAACGCATACAAAAAATTCATTCATATCGATCCAGCCGTTTAGGAGGAGTTCAGTAACATCCACACATACAGTAGAATTATATATATAAAGATTTAGTGCCTTAAACTAAAAACAAAACAAAAAAAAGACCTGCACAATGCAAGTCGAAACAAGTTGTGTCAAGCAAAGCATCAAGTGGCGTCTACTATCGTTTCAAAGTCAAGCGCATCTACATCGATTAAGAAAGTTAAGATAGCTATCCGTATCCGCGGATCTTGAAACTAAATATCCATATTCGGATCCGTATCCGCGGATATACATTTTAAGCGATCCGGCACATCACTATACAACTTAAAAAGAGGGGAAGGTCCTCAATTTGATGGACTTTGTTTTTTCAATCAGTTGCTTTCTATAAATCTATTTTTGCCCAACTATATTTCACTATACACTACAAATTGTTACAGGAGTAAAGGTGTTGAACCAACAACTAAAAGCACTAAAGAAATTGCAGCCCACAACAGATCAACCAGTACTCGTGACATGGTCGGTCCGCAGAATATCAAAAGATGTATCTAAATTGTACAAGGAAATAAATAAAGAATGTGAAATATTGCAGATTGCTAAAGGTATGTATTATTTTTTACTTAAAAATGGGCAAGGAAAGAGGCCTATGCGGTTGGAGACCTTATAAAAATTTTAATATTTATTTTTTTCGGAATTTTCCCAATTTCATTCCAGTATCGGATTGACCTTGACCATAGAAACTGCCCCTCAGCGTATACTCCAACTCCTAAAACTCCGCCCCTAAGATGAGCCACTGACCGCCTATGCCCAGCAGTGGGTGAAGTCCGGCTGCAGATCATGATCATGATTTGTTACTTAAAAACTTATGAAAGGTAGCATGTGCAGTCAGCTACATTTTTTTTAAAGTGAAACTTTTATTACATCGTCTCACACTTTTTCGTCTGTGTGTTGCATGTCGCGTGACGGTCGGCCGCGGAGTAGGGATAAAGTGAAAGGCGCTCGCTGGTGCATGTTGTTGTTTATGGATTTATTTAAATTTTGAGTGCTTGAATTTATTATTTAACTTATTTCGTTTGACTATGAAATTAGGTCTTTTTATTAAGCTATTGCATATATACTGAATTTTTTTTAGTTACATATCTAAAATGTGAATAAAAGTTACACTTTTACCGTGGTTTCATAAAAACCACACAATCCTTTTTTTTTTCTATAAAGGCAAATATAAGAATATGGTTTTTTCATACATTATGTTAGGTGGACCGATGACCTTGTGAAGGCCGCAGGAATCCGCTGGATGCGGGAAGCACAAAACCGGTCGAAGCTTGGGGGAGGCCTATGTCCAGCAGTGGACGTATTTCGGCTGAAATGATAACGATGATAATGACATTATGTTAAATTTAAACCCACAAAGCAATCAACCTTAGTTGTTCATTGAAAACCTTAGAGTGGACTGTTAAAGGTTTTTATTTTTTGTCTCAAAAATATTGAAGTATTTTTGAGGCTCCATAATCGGGATCCTGCTCACAGCGAGCATTCCGCTTGTCGATGTTGTTTGCAAACATTCTTTGTGCGGCTGAGATGTTGAAAATTAATCATCACAGTTGCGCGAGCTTTGGTTTTCCAACACCTCATTCACGAAACGAACACGAACAGTTTGAAGAGTAAGTACATAAATCCAAACACGAAAAAACCGGCCAAGTGCGTGTCAGACCACGTACACGAACAATGAAGGGTTCCAAAGTTAGGCTGAATATCTACCACGATTAAAAAGAATTCGGTATTTCATAATATTTTTAGAAAAAACGATGAAAATCGTAGTAATCAGTGCGGTTGTAACAAAAAAGATCCCATATCTAAAAAAAAACTATTGACTTATTGTATAAAGCGCTTAGAAACATCATGATCTTTTTAATTTTGTGACTAGCTACCCATACGTATGAGTATAGGGGTGTTTCTTCGAGTTTACATTTATTTTGCACTTTTTACTGTAATTTTATAATTTTGTATAATTTAAAAGTAAGAGTAGTCAGATATAAATCTACATTGGAGGCAGTGAGGATATGTGTCTAGGGCATTGAAGATTCCGCAGTACAAATTGAGAAAAATAGCATCGAAGAAATCTTTTGGGGATGGTAATGACATTATGTTACTGGTAATGAAATTTGTGTTGCTGGTAATGATTTTATGTTCCTGGGAATGACGATAAAAAAGAAAAGCAATTAACAAATCTTTGTTTTTATTGTAGAACCAAAATATATTAAAGTATTAAATCAACATAGTATTACCTAATCAGTTTTCAGTAACCACCCAAAGTAAAATAGGCAAAAATAACATTATTTTTTCTTACGCATAATTGAAAATTTTCATAATCATCAATAAAATCAACACAAACATTTTGTTAACATCACTATTTATTCATTATTTCAGTCTCTTATATTTTCTTCTTTCTACGCTAATCCTTAACTTTTATTATTTCTTAAAATTTCTTAACTAAACTTTGTCTTTTTATATTTGGTTGATTTACTATATCTTTGATTTAATCACTCTACTTCTCTTCATTTTCAAGTCATCTTATTTAGCCGATGACCGATACACCCTTGATTGTTGTTTTCATGAATCATTCTTGTTTTTATTCTCTAAATCTTAGTCTTTTTCTTCTTAATTAGCTGATTTGCATCTTTCATTGTTGTTTGGAATCATTCTAGTTTTTACTTATTCTTTAATCTTCTTATTTAGCTGATTGACATCCTTGATTGTTATATCTGATAAAATGTGTATTCTTTTTCTAGGTGGTATTATTTTTCCTTTATTCGAATCAACGATCCTTTTGGAGCACGATGGCTGCTGGTTTTCTGCGTTTGCATGTCTATACAATTTCTTTTCCAAGAGTTGGGTACCAGTTGTAGTTTGTGTTATAGTTTTTGGCACACTCGGTTTGGTTTGTGACAAAGGAATGACAACATCATAATCTTCAATATGACTTGAATCTGGGACTATTTTCTTATTTTCTATAAATCCTAAATGTTTATTGTGATGACAAATCTCGCCAGCATCGCACAAAAAACAACTGATAGACCGCAGCGTTGTAAATCTGTGAAATTTGTCTCAAATAACTTAGTGCACAGAAAAGGTTCCTTTAAATGGTTTTAAATCTTTGGGTATTTTCTTTTCTCTTTCTATTACGTCTGCCTCTTCAACTGCTTTTATAACTATGTTTTCTATGCGATCGTTTTCTATTTTATCGTTTATTTTCTATTTTCTGCTGAGCAAGGCGCTCTTCTTTTCCTTTTTTCGTTTTCGCCATAAATCTGTGAATAAAATGACCCACTCTCTAGTTTAATGACTTCAAGACGAATTATGGTAACCGAGTACGTAAAACATACAGTCGAACATAGAATAAAACCCAACTTCTTCTTTTTTGAAGTCGGTTAAAACATAAATTCAACTCATTTGTCATTACCCGCAACAATTCGTCATTACCCACAACATGAAATATCCCGGCAATGACGTTACTCGTAATGACGATTTCAATTGAAAGATGTCTGAACTTGTTTAAAATGTTCATGAGGAATAATATATTCAGTGGAAGTTTTTTAGGATTAATATTACATGTAAAACACTGAAATAATGAAAATGCATACATAAATAACTCACCGAGTAATCCTAAATTCCGGTAATGATATTTTTCTTGACGAAGGCTGCGTAGAAACAACTTTTTCCAATTTTATTCACAAACTACACGCGCACGCCGGACGAGAACTCAAGGTCGACTAACTATCGAAAGGGGGTGCGGGGGAACGCCGCGCAGGATTGCGGATTATATAGCAAAGTGTCAGTTTTTAAACTTTTTTTGTCCTGTTGCGTGTAATGACAAAAAACAAATGCCAAACGTTTTTTGACTAAAATAAAATATTCGGTTTTTTAAATCGGCACTTATTTATGCATAAAACAAGAACATATATTACTATTATTAAACTTACGTACATTAAATTGGTTATTCAGGCACCATTATTAAATTATTTTTGATAAACTAAGAATGTGCGTGATTTGAACGTTGCGGGCGATGACGTTTGGTAAATATTTTATAAAATATAATCAGAATTAAACTACTTATGTTCAAAAAGAGGAAGTGCCTCTTTTTAAAATTATAATAGGAAGCTAAGTTATGCCTTTTTTCTAAAAAAATTACACATTTTTTTATTAGACTTGAACATAGTTTTTCGCTTATTTGAAGAAACACCCATAGCCACCCCTTATAGTTTTATTCGTAACTAGCTTTTGCCCGAGGCTTCGCCCGCGTGGATGTCGGAAATTAACGCAGGTATTTTTCTAAAATAAAAGTAGCCTAAGTTACTCCTTATTACATCAGCTACCTGCCAATAAAAGTCCCGTCAAAATCGGTCCAGCCATTTCAGAGATTAGCCGGAACAAACATACAGACAGACAGACAAAAGTATAAAAAAATGATTTTTTGGTGTAAGTACCTACCGTATTTACTTTCATATGCATTTATAATAGTGAAAAGTTGCTAATTTGAAATTACAAACAGATTGGACACTTCAGTTTTATTTATTTGTAAAGATTTTCATTACAACATTGTTTAGAGAGAGCAGTGGTGGCCCAGTAGTATCGGCTCCGAGTTTCGAGTTATAGGTCGTGGTTTCGAACCCAGCCTGGCGCTTTACTTTGTGGCACATAATGTCATCACCACTGCTCTCAAAAAGGTGAAGGAAAACATCGTGATGAAACCGGCATATCCTAGAACCAAATATTCGAAAACATGTGATATCTATCATCCCGCACTGGGCCCACGTGGTAGATTACGGTCCACTCCGTCTCACCGAGAGGAGGCCTGTGTCCCAGCAGTGGGAACAATAAAGGCTGATTATGATTGTTTAGCAGCATAGAATACAGCTACTTTCCAAATGTCATCGACATAGTGCAAAAATACGTAGTACACTCAGAAAGTTATGCGAAAATAAAAAGAAGTGTTCTATAGGTAAATATTTTTTTTATTAAATCTTTTCAAAATACCATCCACTAGCCTGTGCTATGCAAAGTTTCATACCTCTGAACCAGTTTTTGAAACACTTTTTCCAGTCCGCCGCAGACACATCGTTTACAGCCTGCTCGAACGCTGCCATCGCATCTTCCGGCAAGGAAAATTGTATCCCTTTGAGCTGATTTAAAATTTTTGGGAATAAAAAGAAGTCACTCGGTGCTAGGTCCGGGCTGTAAGGAGGGTAACCCAGAAGTTTGACCGGCGTGCTGTCCAAGAACTCCCTCGTTTTGAGCGCGGTGTGCGTGGGCGCGTTGTCGTGGTGGAGCAGTAGCCCGCGGAGCCCTGTGCTTGGTCGCTTGTTGCTCACAACAGAGAAAACTTCTGCCAAGCATTTGGTAGTATAACATTCGGCGTTGATGCTTCTTTGGTTCCGTAAAGGGATTGACAGTAGCCAGTCAAATTGAAAAAGCTCGCGATCAAAATCTTCCCCCCGCTTCTAGATCGCTTCACTTTGGTAGGCGTTGATTCGTTTTGAAACACCCAAACTTTCTGGATCGTATTGATAAATCCAGGACTCATCACCTGTAATAATATCGTAAACACGCTGAGACGAGCCTGCTTCAAATTTGTTTATCATATTACGGCACCATTCCACCCGGGCCTGCTTCTGAGCATCGGTGAGGTTGTGCGGCACCCAGCGTGAAACTATCCTTCTCACGCGAAGATGCACGTGCAGAATCTCGTGAAGGCTTCCCGATCCAATCTGCAGTATGTGTTCAATCTCCTGATACGTAATTCGCCTATTGTCTTGGATTAAATTTTTCACTGCTGGCACGTTTTCCTCCGTAACAGCCGCCAAAGTGCGACCACTTCTTTCTTCATCCCCCAAAGTTAGTCGACCACGTTTGAATTCGTTATACCTACGATATATAGTTGCCTTGGAAGGGCCTTCATCCATGAATGCAATTTGAAGTCTATCGTATGATTAGTCCGGTTTCAGGCGGCACTTGAAATCGTAAAAAATCATAGCGCGAAAATGTTCCCGGGGCAAATCCATTTTCCAGTGAGACACGATAGTTTAATTAGCTCGCAAAAAATGTGGAGGGAAATTTTGAAATTGAAACGTACCTATTTTTACTTATAAATAATCATTATTTTTATAATAGTTTATAACTGGCCAGTCTCTCATACAAAAAAACTTTTTTTCGCAATACTTTCTGAGTGGCCTGGTAGTTTACGAGTAAAATGGTTGTGTAACATCCGAACGGAAGGATAGGGGGACGATAGGCCGGACGGACACACGAGCGGGAGAAGTCGTTTGATGATTTCCCACCCACAAAAAAAAATTAAAACGTATATTTGCAAAAGACCCTAATTGCGTAATCACACTATTAATTCAATTAATCATAGAATCTGAATCATTTTGAAGGATATTGCTAATCAATTACTTCACACCGTCCGGAGTTCGATTCCCAGGTCCGGCAAAGTGTTATTGGGTTTTCCATCAGCGATTTCTCATTAGTAGCCTGGAGTCTGGTTTTGTGCCCGTTTGATGGTAATAGACTCGCCAGGCGCGGTCGCAGCCTAACATTGGGGGGGGGGGGTCACCATGAGTACTGAAGAATATTTTTAGGAAGGTAAATCCTCTTTGGTCTAGTAGTCGCAAGCGCTGCTGATCAGAATGATGTCCCGGGTTATAATCTTTTTGCAAATGTCCATCGGAGTCTCCGTGGCTCAAGTGAGAACAATTTTAAGATAGTAAGACAGGCAAATCGTTCAGGGTTTCGACAGCATGACTGTCTTTGGGGGGGTCATGACCCCTAGAACCCCCCCTCTCGGACCGCGCCTGAGACTCGCCCCCTATTATATAGGACTTAGACATAACTGGCGAAATATGGGTGTACTGTAGGTACATCTCTGCCGACACCTTCGGTATTACAGGCGTGATGTTATGCTTATACCTATATTCGAATTGTACAAGTATATTCCTTTATTATTTCGACAGGCCTGTTGGTCTAGTGGTTAGCGACCCTGACTGCTATGCCGGAGGTCGTGGGTTCGATTCCCACCCAGGACAAATGCTTGTGTGATGAGCACGATCATTTGTTCTGTGTCTGGGTGTAATTTATCTATAATATGTATGTATTTAGAAATATATAAGTATGTTTATCAGTTGTCTAGTACCCATAACACAAGCTCTGCTTAGCTTGGGACTAGATGGCGTTGTGTGATAGTTGTGAAATATTATTATTATTATTATTATTTATTTATTTATTCATATAACAATTCGCAATGTGTTTGAATTTTGTAGTACATTAATTAATATTTTACAGCTAAAACAATAAATTATGAATATCAAACAGTAAATTTCACAAAAAATAAAATCAATAACTTATATGATAAATTAATATGTCAATAGATTGTAAATAGTAATTATATAAATTATTGTAAATATTATCATGTCAAATTCGTATAAATCTATTCTCTAAAATGCACAAAATCGAACAATGCCTTTTTTTTTTTTTTTTTTTTTTTGGATGGGAAATCATCAAATGACTTCTCCCGCTCTGGGCGGAGCGGGAGGGCATGTCAGACTTTTACTGACTAAAACCCACCCGTGTTCCTTCAGTTGCCCATGTGCCAGGGTCACGATATCTCTTTCGAACAATCACGCGACCCTGGCAGGCATCGGTCCTAGCAGACCCCTTCAGTGTTGCTGACATTTCTTTGAGGCGCGCGTGGAACACTACGCGCCGTCGACCCGAGCCTGGTCCTTACCGGGCGGCGAGCTACCCATTGATCGCCACCCGCAAGCTCGCGCCTACGGTGGCCGGGAGTCCGCAATCGACTCCCGGCGCCCGGGGCGTCTCCTCCTGCGGCGGCTAGGGACGTGAGGGCGCAGAGACTGCCATTCCCTCACGCGCCCCGCCTCCTCCTTCGCGAGCATTACTGCCTCGCAGAAGGAGGTGACGGCTTCCCATGCCCTCTCGCTCCGTACCATAGCTCGCACCAGGGCCGGACGCGAGAGGTCGCCGCCGCCGATCGCCTCCACGATCGAACAATGCCTTGAATGTATATTTAACTAGCTGACCCGACAGACGTTGTCCTGTCTCTTTGATGATATTTGAGCACGCATTCTGTCAATTCTATGTCAAATGTCATAATGTTACATTAAAAAAGTTTACATTATCCTATTATATGGTTGTTAAGTATTCTTAAATTTTCTAATAATCCTCGCAATTTTTTCTTTTTTTTTCTTTCATAAGAACCTTCTCCTGACAATTACAAACACAACAAAAGAAAAAAAAGTGAAATCGGTCCAGCCGTTCACGCGTGATGTCGTGACCAAGGGAAATAGGGATTCATTTTTATATATATAGATGTCAAAAAGGTAAATTACTAAATATAAAAACTATTCACCATCATTTGTCACCAATTCAGATATAGAATATAAACATTTATTCAACAGGAATGCTTTAAGTTTGGCTTTGAATAGTGTACCTTTGTAAATCAATGATCTTAAGTCAGTAGGCAACTTATTAAATAATTCTACTGCTTGGTATTTAGAGCAATGTTCAGTAATATTAAGTTTCGGCGCTATTTTATTTTTTATAACGTTTCTTCTAGATCCCCCCCCCCCCCCCCCCGGTCATGTTAGTGGAAGGAACCGTGGGGTTTTAGTCTGTAGCCCGACGTAATCTCCATTCTTCCTGTATCTACTTACGTATCAACGAGGATTTCCCCACCTACTTTTTTTTTGGAAGGAGCGCAATCGTGTCTGTTTCGAATCCAGGCATCATTATTTCTTCTTAGTCTTGTTTGCGTGTCAATCGACTTCTCTCTCCGACCGAAATCGAACAGCTCTGTCGTTTGGTTCGTTCAAGTTCTGAAAGGTGCGACTGGTTGTACTTAAAGTACATGACATGATGGGCATTTTTTTAGAGATATATTAACCTTAAGGGGGAAGTGACAGCTTAAAGTAGCCCTGAAGAGGGCAGCATTGAATGACTATTTCATGGAACATTATGTAAATGGGATTATATGAACTAAGAAAGCTGTATTGATGATTGGAATTTCGCGGGCTACCTTAGCGCATCCTTCCTTATCGTATATTTATTCAAACGGTAAGAATACAGTATTACTCCATTCCGATCCAGCTCGTCCCTTGCTGCTCTCTTCCAGCGATGCTCTAAACCGAGGTCCATACCCCCTTTTTTTGTGGGTGGGAAATCATCAAATTACGTCTCCCGCTCTGGGCGGAGCTGGAGGAGGAGGAGCGTGTCAGACTTTACTGACTAAAACCCACCCGTGTTTCTTCAGTTGCCCATGTGTCAGGGCCACGGTATCTCTTTCGAACAAATCTCGCGACACTGGCAGAGGTATACCCCTCAAAGGGTGCCCATAGCGTGTAATCGATCTAGTTTTAAGTTGTTAAGCCCTGGCTGGAGGTCTTAATTTATTAAGGTAACGAGCGAGTAGCGAGGTGTCATTTCCAAAAAAACATAGAGCATTACTTAACATACTTATCTAATTATAGTAAAATGCTTTGTTTCAGAAAACATGGCACATTGCCGAGATGAACGTCTGATAAGTGTTTACGTGGCTACATGGAGGCCTGGCGTTCCCACTGAATCTCAACTGTATTCATATCTATTTTCGGAAGCTGGTTTAGGCTCTGTGTAGGAGAGCGTCCTATTAAAAGGGGCAAAATACAAGGGTCAAATTAAGTTAGTGGCGAAATGTGTGAGTTTATCGACCGCGGGTAGGTAATGTCGTCACTTCAAATATTTTTTTGGTGTAAACTTCTCAGATGTGATTGATATTTCAAAGTCATAGCATTTATTTCAATTAGACCCAAAAAAAGGCACTTTTAAACGTCAACATTTGCTTTAACTAAACGATAAAACAATGATTGATATCAATATCTAAACACAATAAAACATATTTTCTCAACTCAAAGTAATAAACACTAGTAGCTGTTGTTACCCCTAAAAGAACATCTTTTTTTATTTTATTTTATAGTTTTTAGTAATCGATACCTACCAAGTCTGCAGACCTTCGCTAACTAATTTAATTTGACCCAGTATATATTAAGTTAAAAGTGAATAGATTCCCTATTAATATATACTGTAACAATAATATAATCCGAAATGGTATTAAAAGTCGAATTCTACTAGTTACTGCTTGTTTCTGCAATAGTCTACTACAGTTCAAACGTTCGTTACTGTTTGCGGCTATACTGTGAATCTGCTTTCTTTTTTACACACTTTTCGGTAACGTTTTTTATAAGATTTTGAGGCTTCGAAACATTAAAATTAAATTAAGTGATGAAATTGTACCTATTTAGTGAGATTACAAGCTATTTGCTTTTTTTGCGTATTATGGCAATTCCATTGTAGAAGACGACGCGATAAGAATTTACCTTCCGTGCTAAAAAAAAAACGCAACTTCAATAATGCACAAAAAAAAAAACACAAAAAAGAAAAACACATAAAAAGACATTATAGAATTAATTTAAACAAATATTGCTAACTTTTTCATGATTAGCATGAAATTCCTAAAATTACTAGATAAATAATGAAAAAGTTTTAAATTACGGAATAACGGAACACACACATAATCCCTATTGTTTTATGTTGTTAAAATGTACATTTCGTCCTTTTCACATTGTAGGTCACCTTGAAGTGAACTGTCGTCCCCAACTGCTAGGGATTGACAGTTCACTTCAAGCTTGCTTCAAGTTTATAATATTTTAATGGAATAGATCAGCTGGTAGTTTCAGATTTTATCTTAGAAATATGGATATTTGTATCTATTTATTTGTACCAATCCAGCATGCCCCTTAATGCCCTATCTCGGTGTCATGCTCCCTTAGCCTGTAGTTTATAAGTTTACCACTCGGTACTATGTTCTGGCTGGAGGCCTTAATTTAATTTATTAAGGCATCCCCCGAGGATAGCATACGAGTTGCACTTACCAAAAAGTAAATGTTAGCGATACTTATAATTGATCTGACTGTTGTTATAAAGATAAATTATTATATTGATTTCATGAGAATTTTTTTGATTAATCCTTAATAGTCTGTAAGCGTCTACTCTTCTATGATATCACAAATATATAACCAATACCTACTTATAAATGTAGAATATTATAGCGCAGTATAGCGCGTAGCTATTAGCATAGTTCATAGCCATGTGTAATGTTAATAAATTATTAAATCAAACACTTGTCTTTTTATTTTCAAAAACACGACTGATCCGAACAAATGTGAAGGGTAATTGCGTATTTTTTTTGTGGGTGGGAAATCATCAGATTACGTCTCCCGATCTGGGTGGAGCGGAAAGGCGTGTCAGACTTTTACTGACTAAAACCCACCCGTGTTCCTTCAATAGCCCATATTCCGCTCCACCCTGAGCGGGAGATGTCATTTGATGATTACCCACAAAAAAAAGGGTAATTGCGTAATTTACCATCAATAGAAATCGCTTTGATTTTGTCGGTTCAACAACATCCATTGCGTTATTTACGTTGTTGAGCAGACAATCTTTTCGAACAGATGACGCAATGGATTAGAAGTAATCGTCAAAATGATTCAGATTCTTATAGATAGTGCGTTACGCAATTATGGTGCTGAAACCAATTCAATGGTGTCGATCTAATCCAAGGACAGTTTATATACCCTTACGAAAACTAATTTCCTACATATCGAAAATACGTTGGTTCTAATAGCAGATGACCTCGGCATTACCATTAATTTACATAAGGCTATTTGTCTTAGATGCGATAGGGCGATGAGGCCCGTTGCCATGGCAACTTTTAATAAACAAACACTGGTCAAATCGACGCTGACCACATTTACCATACGGTTGATAATGTTGTTGCCTATATTATTAAGGCTGAGGTACTAATCTAGGTAAATTTATGATTTTATACTACAATTAATGATTATAAGGACTTAGGTAAATATGTAGGTACCAAAAAAGACAAGTTATTAAAAAAATAAGACATACATCTCATCATTCCGTTCCGGGAAATAGCTAAATGCCTCGCGCGGAAACGCGTTTTTATTGAATTTGTATGCAGAATACGCGCGGGGGCGCGTGTCCTGCGCACCGAAACGTGACGAGTAGTAGTGTCAGTGGTGTAAGTTCCACTTTACTCGCTTAAAACTCTTCAAATATTAAATATCTTCTATCTCAGAAAGTTTTGACTGTTACTTCAGCAACTTGTACAAACTTACCTACTGGGAAAATAGTACTTTAGGCCCCATTCTTCAATTACCTATTTATCAAGATCGATTATATTTAGCATATTTATAGGCGTATCCCTAAGTATAGATCCACTAAGCCACGTGAAAAAAAAAAGTATTCAATTATATTAAAAACAGCATTCACTAAAATTTGAATGATGTTAATTAAACCTTAAGACGTAAAGTCACAAACATTGAACGTAAGTGCAAAACTACGGAATCGGCTAAAACTTATGTAGACCACTCACATTCTCATTATATTGAACAACATCGAGCCCAAAGTGCCGCAGACATGTTGGCTTCACAAATTGTTAATAGTCTTTGAAGCCTGATAAGTGTGGCCTAGCCTGGATTAGAGCCTACTATCAAACACCTATTTACCTTACCAAACGAAAGGTTTATGAGAGGAAATTCAATATACAGCGTAAGTTTTTATCCAGTGCGCAAATTATAACCATGAATTCAGCATATCATTCTAGACCCTACCTAGATACCTACAGGGTCAAAATGAATGGAACAGCTGATTTTTTTTTGTATAACCGACGAAAATTTTCTACACTTGGGGGGTCTGCACAAGTGCACCGTCTTGCTCCCCGCTCCCGTTTAAAAATCAATAATTTTTACGTTGAAAATATACTGTTCGGTACATCCCATACTTACACCACAAAAACGAACTTTATAAAAACTTTTTTGCAAAAGAAAAACAACCGACTTCCTTAAAAACACTACAAAGTGAAAAATAACTTTAATTTCGGAAGTCGGTGTCTTAGGATCTGTATTTATGGTTTTTTTGCCACCGACTTCCGAAATTAAAGTTATTTTTCACTTTGTAGTGTTTTTAAGGAAGTCGGTTGTTTTTTTTTTTTTTTTTTTTTAGTTGTTGTATTCACCCTGCACTAATTCCAAACAAACAATGCATATTTCTGCCAGGGTCGTGAGATTGTTCGAAAGAGATACCGTGTCCCTGGCACATGGGCAACTGAAGGAACACGGGTGGGTTTTAGTCAGTAAAAGTCTGACATGCCCTCCCGCTCCGGAGCGGGAGAAGTCATGTGATGATTTCCCATCCAAAAAAAAAAAAAAAAACAATGCATATTTATGCGATAGCAGAAATCGCGGTTGATTTGCTGTCATTTTTTAAAGAGTTCCGGTGTCTGTCTCCCGAATTCATCATCAGACCTATATGAAAATTATATGGGACCATTTCGGAATAAACCCCTTTCAAACAAAAAAAGAATTTTGCAAATCCGTCTATATATGACGGAGTTATGGCCGAAAATACATAAAAAAAAAAACATAAACATCCGAATTGAGAACCACCTCCTTTTTGAAGTCGGTTAAAAACAAAAGTAATTTGCGGGCTCTTACGTGCTTTTCTCATAGCTACCTGGCGATGTTACGGGATATTGGTCCATTCATCCACTAACACATGTTTCGGGTCTCGAAGAGCTACACTTTCGCTTCACTTCGGAGCGGGGTTTCGATCTCTTAAACACCCACCAAGCTCGTCCCAAGCGTGTTCAATTGGATTCAGGACCAGTCTTCCCGCGGCCTAGTCCATGCGAATGATGCCAATGTTCATTTACAATTTAAGCTGTATGTGGCCTTACGCTGTCATGCAACAATATTGAATTTTCGCCCAAATTCATGGGCAATAAATAAAGATCGACACGCTCTTTAAGAATTTCTTCCACATATCTTGCAATAGTTAGAGTAAGTACCATATTCTATCAGCAGTAACTCCGTGCGACTCTGAAAAGATTCCAGCCCAAACCATAACGGATCCCCCGCCATACGGCACGTTTTTTCAAAACAATCTTGAATAAAATGTTCCCCTGACCGTCCGTAGACTCTTCGGCGCCCATTATTTGCATACAGCATAAATCTGGATTCGTCAGTAAACATTACTCTTGCCCATTCTTTATCTCCCCAATGAGCGTGTTCGCGGGCGTAACGTACCAAATCTTGCTTCCCGATGTTCCTTTCCAAGTTTTGCAGCATTTTCGGGAACATAGTGGGGTCAAATTAAGTTCATGGAGCCGCCGTCTTACAGTCCGCTCGCTTACGTCGTCTCTACGGGTCTCCCGAAATTGATTTGTTACTTGAACCGCCGTGAGGTGCCGATTTCATAGCATGGTCGTAACAATAAATCGATCCTCGCGTGACATAGTAGGTACATATATCTCGGTCCGTCGGTCCCTGGTCTTCTTATGTTCTGCCTGATTTATCGCAAACGTTGGACGACTCGCCGCACTGTAAAAAGTGACCCGCCTATTGTTCTTGCTGTATTTCGCTGACTTCTGCCTTCTTCTAACATGTTGACAATATGTGTACCTACATTCTTCTGGTGTCAGCGACATTATAGTAATTCAATAATGATAGTGAAAGACGACAACGGCAACGACCGCCTTTTATCTTTTTGCTTTGACTTTCATTGAAAACAAAAGTGAGAAAACGAGCAAAACTAAAACAACCGCGAATTGTTTTGAACCCTTTGAAAGCTTTAAGTTTTTAAATGTTTTACATAATTATCTTGTCGAATCATAAGGTTTTATTTCATACGATATTAAAATTTGCTGTAATATAAAGTTAATTTCATGCACCATTATTAATGTGCAAGTTACACGGATTTTTGGCACCGACCCGTATTATTTCAGTGTGTTTAGTTATTACGTGTCTACACAGGATCATTAGGCTGA
Organism: Aporophyla nigra; assembly: GCA_947507805.1. Lineage (NCBI taxonomy): Eukaryota > Metazoa > Arthropoda > Insecta > Lepidoptera > Noctuidae > Aporophyla > Aporophyla nigra. The sequence goes on from OX382305.1 coordinate 10,662,802, forward strand.
TTCGCGTAGGTAGAAGCTAAGTTATTTAACTAAAGAAGATTTGGTGCAGTGAAGTTCCGACTACGCTTTTCATATTTTCTACCGCTGTTGTCGGAAACGGGAAACGCTCGGGCCAAGTTAAGCTTTAGTTTACTAATTTTCCTACAGGCAGGTAGGTAAAATTTATGTGTACTTAGAAGGTGGAAATAGTAAGTAATAGGTAGGCTTGTTTACTTCTAAGTTATCATTCAGTTTCAGTCATCATACCACTAACTGTAGGCAATTTCCGAAAATGTGAAGTTTGATAATATTCAAGCTATTGTGAAAATAGAGCGCTTCAGTTGGGGAACCTGTCTTGAGAAATATGCAACTTATTTTGCAATCCCCACTGTAGGAGCAGATAAGCAAGCATGCCGCGGAAACGGATATTATGTGTATAGCGCACTAAACATTTGATGTCATCCTAAAATATGCACATTGTAACTTTACGTAATAACCTGACAAGCTATATAGACGTGCATATTTATTGTTATAACACCTATTTCGGTTTACGGCTAACAGATATAAATAGAACACGGAAGGAAAGGCCCGGGTACCGTGTCCCTGCTACTGACGAAAATTGACCCAAATTCGTGAAGCAAGGCGTTGCCAGCTCCCGGCTGTCATTTCACGCTCAATATACTTTCTGCTAAGCACATTTCCGAAACGATATATTCGAAAATTTAACATTTATCTATTTGTATTTATGAGGAATTTTGTATCGTTTACTGCTTTGCCTTGTTAGACGGAAGTTGAGTATTTTCTTCCCTATTGCAAAGTTTTCCATTGAGCAAAGCAAAGTCCCAACTCTAAAAGAGTTAGCAGTTTACATCTCGATATAAAATCGTAGGTTTCTACGTAGGTATGTAGTTAGGTACTGAACTTAGGGTACCTATAAGTATGCTTTATGTCCATCTACACAGGTACACTACACCACGATTGAAAGAAACTGTTCGCTTCCTGACGAGTGAACGCTGATGTAATTTAGACGTCCAAAAAATGCTGATTCTCCGCTTAATTTGAATATATGACTCGTTCATTTTGGTGCACACGTGGGCCCATTAGAGACACCTCTCCTACGTGCCATTAAAATCGAGTTTTCAGCAAGCAAAATATGCATGAGCCTCACCAACCTCATGTCTATTTTACGCTTACAGTTACAGAAAATTCAACTTTTGGAGTAGGGAATCGAAGTTCGCGACCACGAGAGGTTTTCTTGTGAAAACTACCTACTTAATCATAATGACTATACTAGAATGTCTATTTTAACATTCTAAACTATTGCACAAGTGGGTATATCAATATTTGTTTGGTTTTCGTAAGGCAGGTACGTTTCGTGGGTACTACAAGGTTATTTGGGTGAATTTATCACAATGTGATAACTGTACCTAGTACCGAGCTATATTGTGACACGACTCTATGTATTATTCTGGCATTTACTGGCCTGTTAGTCTAGTGGTTAGTGACCCTGACTGCTAAGACTGAGGTCGTGGGTTCGATTCCCACCCAGGACAAATGTTGTGTGATGAGCACAATCATTTGTTCTGTGTCTGCGTGGAATTTATCTATAATATGTATGTATTTAGAAATATATAAGTAACTTTATTAGTTGTCTGGTTACCATAGTACAGGCTCTATCTAGTTTGGGATCAGATAACGTTCTGTTGGTTGTCCTAAGATATTATCTAATAAAACTGTATTATCTAATAAAACAGTATTATTCTTATATATTACTTTAAAAAAAACTGATGTTTCTTGTCCTGAAAAAGCAGTTTTGTTGTCCTAGAAATTAACCCCAGTGGTCGTTACGAAATGGCTACGTTTGTTCGGCATCGTAGCGTTTTGTGGTTTTTTTTTAATTTTATTTATTCAGGGGACAATAAACAGCTACAAATTGTTGCATATAGGTACATATGTATATGTTTAATTTAAAATCGCTCCTTTTCGTTATTATTTATGAATCATTTTGGCTTCGGTTGACAGTAGCAACTATATTCCTAAGTACATAATAAAAAAAAGTTATCATTTAGATAATGCTTAGTACTTAGAGCACACAATTAATGTTTTTAAACAGGTAACCTTTAATTTTAAGATAGCGACCTTGGGGGAATCCTAAGATAATAAATATATCACCTACTGGTTGTAAAATGTAAGAGATACAAAGCGGTGTGTACATAGGCCGCCAGTTCAAGTGACAAGCTGAGCGAATGCTACGTGATTACGACATCACGTAGTTTAAAAAAAAATATTATTGGGTGTCGTAAGAGGCGACTATGGACCTTACTAGAGAATGGGCAGCAACGTTCTCTATGCATTTTACCACCATACTGCACTCGCCAACCCGCCTGCCGAGCGTGGCGATTATGGCAAACCCCCCCCCCCAAATTGGGCTTATGTCCAGCAATTGACGTCTTTCGGCTGAAATGATGATGATGAAAAGTGTTTGTACCAATCTACTTAGAGGAATAAAATCATTTATCTATACAAATAAATAAAATTGGAGTGTCTGTTTTTAATATTCAGATAACCACTTTTTACTAAGTGTATATGGATGTATACACGATGCAAATACCAAAACAACATTTTTTACAATTTTTGTCTGTCTGTCTGTTTGTTCCGGGCAATCTCTGAAATGGCTGGACCGATTTTGACGGAACTTTCACTGGCAGATAGCTGATGTAACAAGGAGTAACTTAGGCTACTTTCATTTTAGAAAAAATAAATAATAATTTAAAAAACTAAAAACACGCTGAATTTTGAGACGTATGTCAGCGTAGTTTTCAAAGACAGTTTTTATGAAAAACTTTTTGTTTAATACCACGCGGACGAAGTCGCGAGTAACAGCTATTACCTATAATATAACCTGAATTAACACATCTTACCGCGGTAGTACGTCCTCCTGCGTTAATTTCCGACACCCACGCGGGCGAAGCCGCGGGCAAAAGCTAGTCATCAATAATAGTGTTAATACAAGTTAGAAGTACTAATATCGTTTGTCCATCCGCCTCCGTCAACGGGACGTCAAAGGGAAACGAGATTATTCGGACCGAGCGTGACGACCCGGTGACGGCGTTCGGTGAACACGCGGCCTTAGGTAAAATGTATGTATCGCCGCTTTGGCATCTATCCGTCATCGCGTCATCTCGTTCTATTAGACGTGGCGGTAGGCAAAAGGCTTTACTCCCTTTACCTCACCAGTCTTCAGGTATTGTCAGTTACCTCCTTGTACTATCCAAGGTATTCGGGAAGTGAAAGTCTCCATTATACTTATATAATTATTTAGTTTCGTATTTAACTATATCACAAGTCGTGAGATTCATTTAGAAACAATTTTTAACAAATTAAAAGAACACGTATATGATAACCGAAAATCTCTCAAAGATTCGGTATGCGGTAAGATTCTGCGGTCTATCCTTGTAAAGACTAAAGCCGCGCCATACGCAACACATGGCAAAAATTCACCTTCATCGCTTCCGTACATTTTCTTTGATCCGACGCACACTGCGGGCCGCATCGCCCTTTTTTGTGTGAAAATGTATTATGCTGTGGCCCGTTACGGGTGTAGGTAATGTGCGCTTCGCTTAGCTGTTTATCCTATTTTATTAAAATATAAGTCAAGAGCTTTCTGATTCCTTTAATGGAAAAATACATTGAATTTCAGTAGCATTTTCCGCTATAGCTTGCACTGATATCTCGGAGTATCAGTGTTTGCTTGCGCGGCTCGGCTGCGCGCACGCATGCCAGATAGCTTCATTGTTCCCTTGCTTATGTCAACATCTGACGACGGAACGACGGCTACTGTGGAATCGGCCATGTTGATTTTTCTTTTTATGATGGTTTTATTAAAATATAAATGTTTTGATCTTGTTATTTATTTTATGATGACAAAAGTGTCGGATGTTTTTCAAAGATTGACTGATTTGAGATGACTTTTGGGTCATTCAAAAAGTTAGGAGTTTTAGGATGCATTTGGATGTGGGTTAACAGCTGATTTTTCCGGAAATAAAATAAAAACAAACAAAAGTCGACAACACCTTTATGCATTATGTATACGTTCCTCCATGCTTCGTACATGAAATATGATTTGGAGAATGGTTAAATATAATAAATAAATAAGATGCATTTTGACAGCTTATATTATTTTCCAGAAGATTTTGTAACAGACAATGCAAAAGAAGAAAAGTCACTTAACAAAACAAAGACGTAATGCAAATAGGTTTTATTTATCCAACGTATCTACTCCATTATGTTCTCTGTTCGTTTCCTTAGCTCAACCTATAATTTCGGTTAGCGCTCAGTTTACATCATTTGTAGAGTGGTGACGCTACTAACTACATTCATTGGCTTTCTTCTATTACGAAAGCGAATTAATCTATTATATCTATAGAGATGTAGCCCTTTATCGTTTTCACCGACTCGCGCGGTAATTTTTTTGCCTAGATTCTAGATTTGTTTTTTTATTATTCTTTTAAAATTTCATAATCGTGTTTATTGTGTTAGTAGTTATCTTAGATGTGAATATTCATTTATTTTTGCACACTCAACAATTTGCACAAAGTCAGCATCGTAAGCTTATCTTCAAGAATGGGTCACCTCTTAAGAAGTGCGTACGTGCTTGGCATGGGGAAAGATGATGACGGTAAGATTTTTTTCTTGTTTTAAAGTTTTTTTGATAGATATAAGTATTCGGTTCCTTATGTTACTGTGTTCGTAAGTAATTATCGTAACTGTGCATATTGGTCCTCAATTTGATGTGTCTGTATGTTTAGTTGACGTATGGTAGGTGATCGAATGAAACGATAGTTAGGATAACGTTTTATAATCAATGAATTCGATCGTTTACGTGAAATTATTAATTAATCCTTTAAGCTGTTTCTGCAGCCAATGTGGAACTGGTATTCGTAAATGAGGTAATATTTAAAATTTTCCATATTGTCAACAGAACGATGTCAAAGCAAAATCTAATGGCGCGAAAACAAATGAATTACTAAAATTCAAAACGCAAAAATACAAGTCTGTAAATTTAAATTTGGAATTTGACCTAACGTTAGATATTTGAAATCAAAATGGCCAGTTCGACAAAACGCTAATGTTATATCTATGGACCTAATATTTATTTTGTTCACTGTCATGGTAAGGTCGATGAGGATGTACGCTTTATCAAAAAAAACTGGCCAAGTGCGAGTCGGACTCGCGCACCGAGGGTTCCGTACAAACCTGCAGGTATTCACGGTTTATGCATAAGGTTTATGTTTATGAAATGTAATGTTTTAAAAAAATATATATATTTGAGTTGACTGAATGAAAGGTAAATTGTGGTTAACGATTTATGACGTATTAAAAAAAAAACTACTTACTAGATCTCGTTCAAACCAATTTTCGGTGGAAGTTTACATGGTAATGTATATCATATATTTTTTTTAGTTTTATCATTCCCTTATTTTAGAAGTTACGGGGGGGACACACATTTTACCATTTTGGAAGTGTCTCTTGCGCAAACTATTCAGTTTAGAAAAAAATGATATTAGAAACCTCAATATCATTTTTGAAGACCTATCTATCAAACCCATACCCCACACGTATGGGTTTGATGTTTTTTTTTTTTTTGAGTTTCAGTTCTATGTATAGGGAAACCCAAATATTATTGGTTTTTTTTTCTATTTTTGTGTGAAAATCGTAATGCGGTTCACAGAATACATCTACTTACCAAGTTTCAATAGCATAGCTCTTATAGTTTCGGAAAAAAGTGGCTGTGACATACTCGGACAGACAGACAGACATGACGAATCTATAAGGGTTCCGTTTTTTGCCATTTGGCAACGGAACCCTAAAAACCCTGTAGGTATCTTTAGCACTATGAGTGCAATATGTCGTCATACCATGCTATCACACAAAAACGTATACGAACAGTTTTGGAAAGGCTTCAGTTTCGGCCGCCGGCTGTCAATCCTAATGTCACAGCTGTTTTCACCGGAAATAGCACATGCTGTCTCTACCGAAGAATGACGTATCATGTCGCGTCACTCATGGCTCCTATATGGCATCGGTTGAGTGCAGAACTGTGCAGAGTTAAATTATGCATTACTAACATAATGCCTGTACCCTGTGGAGATAAACAAAGGTGCAGTATTGTAAGAATGTACAAGGTGTTCCTTTCGATATCATATAAGCCCTAGGGTATTGATGAGACTATGTCAAAGAGTCGACTGGCATTTGAATTTATTTTATTTCGTTTAAATTTTTCATAGATAATAAATCGACGTCACGATTGATGTCAAACACCCTTACGTGAAAAAAAAAAGCGTGGAGTGCTTGATACTAATTAAAACACCTGAAAAAACACTCAACGCTTTTTTTTTTCCATTATTTTCTACTCTTTAGTTTGGTTTTCTATGGAAGCGTATTCTTTAATGTTTTAAACAATATTTTTTTCTTGCATACGGGTTTAAGTATCATTGAAAAGTACGAGTAAATCATTTTCATTCACACCAATAATTAAATTTAAAGCTTAGAAAATGCAACTTTATCATAATACACGTAAGGGTGTTTGACATAAATAATCGTGACGTTGAATTATTGTCTATGAAAAATAAAACAAATTCATATGCCTGAACTGGCATTTGAACTTGTTTTTTTTTTTTTCGTTCTTTGACACGGTCATATTGATTCTCTAGACTCCTAGAGTTATGGGATATAAATAGGAACATGTTGTATATATGTAAATCCATATTTCACCACATAACTTATTCTCAAAATTACGAAGGAAATGATTTAAAGAGGTTAAGTTGTTGTGCAACAATAATGAGGCACCATATGTACCTACTTAACTGATATTCTGGATCGAATTGAATTGCTGTCTTTAACTTATTAGTGCACTAGCTTTTGCCCGCGATTGCGTTTGCGTCAAATTTTTGCTCCCCTGACCCTTCTCGTCGCATCGAATTGCCTGCCAGTTTTCGTGTTAGAGGAATCCTCGGAATAAATACAGACTCCTCTCGGGAACAACCTGTCAGTTTAGTTGCCTCAATAACGTTGCAATGTTACTCACAACCTGGTGTCATTGCATAATTTTGGCGGTTTTAAATTACGCAGCAACATAACTGGGCGCCAATTCTCAATTTTAATATGTGAGTTGGGTGATCCAGAGGTTTCAATGTGTTAAGAAATTCAACCGGGTAAAGTATAGCACTCCTGTGACCCAGCAATGGAATCATTATCGGCTGATTATGAAAGTATGGCGTCATCGTTGTTTATCACTGAGTCCACTTATTTATAATGATTTTCAACTCCTTCGAACGATCTCAAAATAATTTAATTGATGATTGTGACCTAGTCGTTTTATGGTGTTATGAGCACGCTCCCACGACCAGGTCTGCAGGTTTATCTATACGAATATTATAAAGCTGAAGAGTTTGTTTGGTTAAACGCGCTAATATCTATAACTACTTGAATTGAAAATTTCTTTAAGTGTTTGGTAGCCTATTTATCGAGGAAGGCTAAGCTATATAACATCACGCTACGACTAATAGGAGCGGAGCATCAATGAAAATGTTGGAAAACGGGGAATACTTATCCTTTTGAAAGCTACAGTTGCATGCGCTGCGTAAACCGTTAAAGTAACACAATAATCATGTATGACAAAATTGTTTCTCTTAAAAGTTCTAAAAAAATCCATGATAGTATATGTCTATCTTTTAAGGTTGGTTCACTATAACGTTTTTAATTGTAATCAAATCTAAATATTATAACGCTGAAGAGTTTGTTTGGTTGAATATTCTAATCTCAGAAACTACGTTTAGTGTTGAATAGCCTATTTATCGAGGAAGGCTATATACTATATAACATCACGATAGCACCCTACGGAGCCGAGCAAAAAGAAAAAGTCACGAATACGAAGACCTCGCCCTGGCAGGCGATTCGATGCGACGGGGAGGGTCGGGGAGCGAGAAATTGTATGCGGACAAAGTCGCGGGCAGAAGCTAGTTAGTCGTGAATATTACTAATATCTGGGTAGATTTTAACTATTAGCTGTAGGGAGAATTAGTTTATTATCCACATCTGCGGAGCCCTATTTGACTCTGTAAGGGGTGATTTTGGAAAAACTGTGATACACGTATCTCATAACTATAATTGAAGAGTATGTGTACCAATTTTTGTGTCAATCGACCCACAGAATAAAAAGTTTCACAGAAAATTCAACCCCCCATTTCACCCTCTTAGGGGTGGAATTTCAAAAAACCCTTTCTTAGTGGATACCTACTCTTCACAAAGAACACACCCTCCAATTTTCACGTTTCTAGGACCAGCGGTTTAGGCTGTGCGTTGATATATCAGTCAGTCAGTCAGTCACTCAGGACTTTGAATTTTATATATTTAGATAGCCTTTCTTAATAAATAGGCTACCCAACAAAAAAAGAATTTTTCAATTCGGACCAATAGTTCCTGAGATTACTGCGTTCAACCAAACAAATAAACATACTAACAAACTCTTCAGCTTTATAATATTAGTATAGATTAGCACTTGCTATGGATGCGTTAAAGTAGCCTACAAAATTCAAATTTTCTTACGTTTTTTGGAAATTGTAGCCCAGTGTCACGTTATATGTTGATTAAAATATGATACGCGACCGTAAAAATATATCTCTACAGAATTATAACCATTAAAATCATTCAAACAACCCTCTAAGCCCTTGTAATCTCATTTAATAATTAGGAAAATTGAATTTCCCAGTTTACACCAGGGTAGCTCCTTCGTTCAACATCCCCTTCAATGTTTAATGGCGTTCATGAGAAATCTGTCAAGGTTTTCACATCATTACGTTGACACCACTTTTGTAGCTGTAGCATTAAACCAATACACACGATTCAAAAGCGATTTTCCGCAAAGGATTGAAAAGTATTTTATGGTGTTACAAGTATAGTATTATCGAAACCATAATATGTATTATGAAATAGGTATTATTACATATTTCATAATGTTATGGTTTCGATAATACTATACTTGTACACCCACACAGGTTTATAATTCAGGTTAAGCTACGCTTGCCGATGTTGGTCCCTAGATGGGTGACTATGTTTACATACGTATCGCATACTGAGTGAGCGCTAGATGGTAGATATAATCATAATATTGGCTCTAAATAAGTGTACTTTCATAATCAGCCTATATTGTTCCCACTGCTGGGACACAGGCCTCCTCTCGGTGAGGGGGAGTGGGCCGTAATTTCCCATGCGGGCCCAGTGCGGGTTGGTAAATGTCACATGCCTTTGAAAAATGTGGTTTAGGTTGCAATAATAGCAGTGGTCGCCGCATGACCACATTTACTTGGACTCCTTGACTTGGACTTGGACTCTTTGACCTTGTTTCGTACTTTTATTCTTATCGTAAACTCCAATCTCGGTACAGACCGAGGTCAGGGTCAGGTGGATTTAATGGCCACTAATTTAGCACTTTCGTTCTCACGGTCACAACAGTGACCGCTTATCAGATTAAGATTAACAATACGGTCTCTTGCAGACCTTAGTTGCACTGACAAAGAAAGCATCCCACACATTTTTTGACGAGAGGAACTCGATGATTGTGTGACAGACAGTAGCCTTCAATAAGGACGAGTCTTGCTTGGCAACATTCTGCGTGCTGTCTACCTGGTCTTATTGGTCTTGGCTCGTATATCAAGAGACTGAGTATAGCATCAGTTTAGGTATCCTATTGCCATTGTATTGGGTTCGGCAATCCATTTGACAAGCAGGTTCATTAATATCTATTATAAGTATCGAAATTAATGTTTTCCGTGTCGACTCTCCCTTGTGCATGATTACGATTAGGGAATTAAAATCGTCATGTCTCTCTCTTTTTAACCGACTTCAAAAAAGGTGGAGATTATCAATTCGACTGTATTTTTTATTTATTTTTTTATGTTTGTTACCTCATTTGTTTTGACTGGGTGAACCGATTTTGATGATTTTTTTTTACTTGAAAGCTGATGCTTCCCGAATGGTCCCATTTATTTCCACCGAGTTCCTAAAAAAACACTACAAAGTCAAAAATAACTTTAATTTCGGAAGTCGGTGGCAATCCTAAGACTTTGTAGTGTTTTTTTAGGAAGTCGGTTGTTATTTTTTTGTAAAAAGTTTTTCTGTTGTGAGTTGTGAGCAATGATGATGACCGAGTCAGTTAATTTGGGTCTAATAAGGTATCTAGGCCTTCCTACCAATATTTACCAACCAACTCACCAACCCAACCAATATTTTATGTAGGTACCAGTCCAACATAAAATATTAGTAGGTATCTCTTCCCCGGTACTTATACTTACTCAGCGTACTGATAAGATGTTTGTGTCTATACAGACAGGTAAAAAGCAAAGATCAAATCTGAATGCCAACATGATAAAGGTCGGTGAACTGTGCTACTGTGGAGATGTGGACTCTCGTTCATTTGTAGCAACTTTAGGTATTGGCCATCCTTATTCATTTTCCTCATTAAATGTGTTATTTATTTTTTTACTAGAGTAGAATAATACACATTTTTTATAACGAAGTATCGTCCTACGTAGGTATTCCGAATTTCTGTCATCCACTGCATATTAGTCGGTGTAAATAATCTTAACAACCTAACAAATATAACAACACGTCTGCAATCCCCGAGAGGTTCGGGAGATGTGTACTTATGTACAGTACAAGCACATTTTCCAGTTATGATTAAGTCTCATTTAATAGGGGGCACGCCTTATGGCAATCAACCGGGTATTAATCCAGACTATGGGCTGCAACTGTCAAAACGACTTAATTGGAAAACCCCAATAACACTTCATCATGCTCAACAGTAGCGCTAGCTCAACCTAAGCACATAGTAGATAATCAGTTAAAAGTCACTAGAGTTTCTTCCTGTCTTTAATATTTATAGGTAGTCCCTTATTAGCAAGGCAATGTGCTTTGCATATTAAAAGTATCCCAGTTAAGTTCTCTCTCTAAAGTAAATATGTTCACGCCGATAGTGCAACGGGTAGGGATCGATTGCACGACCTCTCACTAGTCGGCCCCTGTTGATCTATTGCCGCTTTGAAAGGTAGCTTGGAGAGAAACCAAAAAACATCACGAAATAATGCATTAGCTCACACTTTTTCCTTTTAAAGTTGGTAGAACTCCCAACGCCACCTGCTAAAAATTGCTACGATGCATTTAAAATCCCAAAAGTTGCGTCATAAAAAAAGTTAAGGTATCTTGCACACAGATGTATGTCTTTTTTTTTTTTTTTTGGATGGGAAATCATCTAATGACTTCTCCCGCTCTGGGCGGAGCGGGAGGGCGTGTCAGACTTTTACTGACTAAAACCCACCCGTGTTCCTTCAGTTGCCCATGTGCCAGGGTCACGGTATCTCTTTCGAACAATCACGCGACCCCGGCAGACAGATGTATGTCTCACGTCACTTTCTGGGGTCCATACACAATGGTGCAGGTGTAAATGGGCCAATCTTGCGTGATTGGAAAGAAAACCTTAACATGAATTGGCCCAGCCCTGCGTGACCAGTATGATAATGTGTTATCGGCCTTACTCCTACGTTCACATACGTGTTTTTCCTTTATTACAAGTTTTGGTTGTGTCTTAAACATTATACATAGTTAACGGTATAACTGGATAGAACCATGTAGATTTTGTCTCAGCTGTTCTGGATTAACGGTGCCATTTAAAACATGTAGTGACAATTTTTTTAAAGAGTATGCTTACATGGTTTGGTCATGTTGTGAAGACGAATGAAAGGTGACTAATAAAAGTTATTAACAAGGCGGATGTGAGTGCTAACACGGGAAGGGGACGCCATAAAGTGACCTTATTGTTGACGTTCTTCAGAAAGGTCATGTGCGTGGTAGTCAAAGTCAAAGCATTTATTTCAAATAGGCCCATAAAAGGCACATTTGAAAGTCAACATTTACGTTAAAATAGAATTGATTCTAGTCGCCCCTTCCAAAAGGTAATTTCGTATGGAGAAGATTGGGCAAGAAACTCCACTGTTAGGTACTCTTTTAAAAATGTTTTACAATATTTTAGATACATTATTAGTTAAATAATTATACGTGCTCGCAACCGGCGGGCGTGTATGACCAGATGTATGAACCTAAACGAGGTAAGTAGGTACTCCTTGTATGTAAGGATCGCAGCAGGTGGTTTCTTGTAGTTTCCCTACCCCCATGGGAAGAAGTCGTGAGTTTTATGTATCTACTAGCTTCTGCTTGCGGCTTCGCCCGCGTGGATGTCGAAATATTCACCATTTCAACGCCCCATTTCACCCTCTTAGGAATGGAATTTCAAAAAACCGTTTCGTGGATACTCACTCCTCACAAAGAACACACCCTCCAAATTTCATGTCTCTAGGACCAGCGGTTTAGGCTGTGCGTTGATATATCAGTCAGTCAGTCAGTCAATCAGGACTTTGAATTTTATATATATAGATGTTTGTGTCATCGATGAAAGTGCCTTTAAGTACCTACATCGTAACGTTCGTGTGATGAAGTAGTTTGAATAATTTATGTTTTGAATGTTTAGATCAAATAAGAATATATTTTCACGAAAACCAAAAATTATCATAGTGTTACGCCTTCAAGGAAAATTACAATTATATTCTAGGAAAATTTAATGAAGCATTCAGGTCTCCTTTGCACATGCTTGTGTATCTAGGTAATCGTCATTTTATTTGAAGAAACTTGAACTTGTGGTAAATAGAAGAGAAAGTACCTATAAGTGCACAGGTACCTACTTCAGCCATTTATTTCAGATAACTTATCTACATAATTGTTTCACTTATCACGTACAGTGTTGAATTAAAGATCAAATACTTATATACTGAGACTCCGCTATAAATTTGCTAAGTCTTAAGTATATATTGTGACGCAAAAAATAATTCCACTGCGCTTTGCGTACCCTGATAAAATGTTAAGTAAATATGTAAAACAATTACACGTCTTAGATTTAATGAGGTTGCTGAAATAAAATTTAGTTATCATAGGTAGGTATGAGTCTTTTTTATTATACCTACATATCTATACAATGTAGACACTGGGTACACATAAGTTGATAGTCATATGATCTTGTTTACTGCGATAAAAACGTTCATTTTTCATTAAATTAATAATTAAACTCTTTTCTTTTATGTCGACAGAGCTCACACAACCAAGTAGCCATGGCTTCGTTAGTTGACATGAGCCGGAAGCAAATTATTGAATCATACTTAGCATACTACTACTAGCTTTTGCCAGCAGCTTTGCCCGTGTGCAGTTTGGAATGTATAAATATAGGAATAAATAAAAAGTATCTTATGTGTTAATCCAGGTTAGAACCTGTCTGTTTGTCAAAAAATCATCCAAATCCCTTTACAATAATTCATCCAAACAACTAAACAAACAAACTTGCACATTTATAATATTAGTAGGATCTACTGGTGGAGACTTTTTAAACGATTTCCACACAATATGCTTTAAAAGCAACTCTTCAAAACCAGATTTGCATGCATCAAGAGTTTCAAATGACGGCTATTTTGCCAAGTGATCAAGTAATTTAAATGTCAACGTGTTTAAAAATCATAAATTATGCAATTACTGAACAAATTTGCTGTAATATCTACATAATAATATTTGCATCATCAATAGTAATAATGACGACAGGTTTCTCAGGTTACAGTCAGCCATTCGCGATTCTATTTTGATAGAATTCACACATTGCATACGGAACTCTATTCACACCTTTATGACGTCTGTCACGAGGAGTCAATACGGGTGTTGTTATTAAATATTAGGTGTTTGATTACATTTTGTGCACACGTTCGTAATGGTATCGGTAAACTAGCGTCACTTGTTCAATTTGCGCTACAATCAAACAATGTCGTAGCGGCGTAGCTGTGGCGTAGCACGTTGTTTTTGAAGTTATATTGTATTTTTTGTTTAGTATGATTGTTTTGTAAGTCATATATTATTGTTTAGAAAATCCTCTTCTACTATAGTTGTTAGCAAAAAATGTTTACTCGATCTTCGGTCATCATTTTATTTCACTAGGACAATTTCTGGCCGTCGGTTCGCTGCTATCATCTGGAGTAGATCATCATTTCAACCCAAAGACGTCCACTGCTGGACATCGGCCTTCCCAAACTTGGCAGGCGGGTTGGCGGTCGAAGTGTGGTAGTAAAATGGAAAGAGAACGCTGCTGCCCATTCTCTAGTATGTCCCTTAGTCGCCTCTTACGACACTCACGGGAAGAAATGGGACGACGTTATTCTTTACGTCCGGCACCATACGGCATTAATATCACCGAAGCAGATAAACGGTTATAATGTCATCATAATGCTAGCAAATTACGATTTTCCGACAAATTTTCCTTCAAGAACACCGTTTTATTTCATAAATACTAATTAAAAACCTATTTACTGCGCTAGAACGAATACTGCTAATTAAACATTCAGAAAACGAGAAAAACCGGTTGGTAGGTATCTAATTTGAAACAAAACATTTGCCACTGTTACGAATTTCAGTTTATATTGCTTATCAATATGGAGTTAGGCACTTAACGTGTCGTGTTCGCTGTCCGCGAAAAATCGTCAGTTGTGCGAAACGAAACACGGTCGCAAGTCCGTCGCAAGACCGTTCCGAGATACCTACATCACGAAGTTGCTCGTAATGGCTGTTCCACTATAGTAGTCACACACGAGCTGAACAAACGCTAGGCCGATACCGGCGCGAAATAAACGGTGTGATAGTGAACCGCGTCTTCAATAATATGTATGGAGGTTGTAGGAATGCTGTCGTGAGTACTATGTTTTATGATGCTTCAAATAATGCATGATTAGAGCGCATAGCAATCAGTGTTACTAATTTTCTGTTCGATAAATCATAAAAAAATATATTTTAGCTACTTTAAATAAAAATTGCCTCTACCCACAGATAGAATAAATATGTTTAACATTTTTTATTACTTTTAATATCTTGAATAAACACTAGTTTCCAGCTGTTATCTTCAACTGTTTACAAAATTCCACAAACTTAAAATTTTCTGTATTTATTATGAAGTTCCATAGTTGACGATATCTTGTCCTTGTTTAAATATTTTTCATTTTCTACTCCATTATTGAGTAGTTAAGTCGAGTTAGTCAATAACTTTAATTCACCATCAAATATATGTATCGACGTAATCCAATATTCATTTAAATAAAATAGTTCTAAGATAACTTAGTACTAACTTAGCTTCTATTTTCCTTTCTTCTTGGTAACAATTACCTTCCATTTCCAACTTACCTAAACAATAAGTTTACAAAATCCCCTATCACGTTCTTGCAAATAGTTTAAAAATTAGCAGAAATTTTAATTACAAAAATGCATCTAAAATAAATGAGTACAACGATAGCGGCCCCTATAGTTCTCATATACATCGAAAAAGACCTCGACCACATACCCACTTAGTTTTAACATATGCTGTAAATTGTTCGACACCATTAAGTGCTACGCTATTGAGGTTTCTGGGACTGGTTGCCCTTAGCCACGTATAATTTAACCAACAGAGTTTAACCTTAATGGTAGATCAACTTTATTAAGTATCTAGGCGTTGATAAAATATTACCGAAGCTTAGATACAATGTAGAACAACTCAACGACTTCATTGTATATTAATCTCAAGTTTAATGGCCGAATACAGTAGTCAAAAAAATAACATAGGTACTATTTTATACTTATATAATATATTACAGTGAAACCTGGGTAAGTGGGCCCTAGATATGTGAGAAACCTCTGTTATTGATAATTACAATGAGGTCCCGACACTTTTGCATTGAAATACCTCTGTTACTGGGAAATTTCAAACTTTTGTAACTGAGATATGATTTCTTAGATTTTTTTACCTTTGTAATTGGGTATTTTTTTTTTAATGGTATTAGCACGCGTTGCATGACCACCATAGAAAGAACTGTCTATTGTAGAATCTTTCTACAATCTGTAATTTTGTCTATTCTTCCGTCGACAAAATCCTTTTCTACGGTGGTCATGCTACGCATGCAGGTTTAGTCAGCTCATGGAGTGTGTGTTTACAAACAATCTAACTCCTTCCATACTTCCTTGGTGCATTTCGATCTCTCATATTAGGATCCTCTATAAATAAGACATCTGTTATCTCAACATGCTTATTTGGGTACTGGGTAAATGAAAAGCCCCCAAAATTGGTAAAACAATATAGGTCTCTTCAGATCCCAGTTACCCAGGTTTTACTATACTTGTTTCCCGAAGGGTAGTGTAGAGGTGTAGGTACCTACCTATGTCCAGATACACTTATGTTTAAGTCCCAAGTATTGGGTGGCGAGCCTATTGCCATCATCCGGAGACAAATCCAAACTACGGGTTGCCATTGAGTAATTCCAGATAGCCACTTTAACCGAATAGCTACACAATTAGAGAATACAGTAATCTTCCTTGTCATAAATATTACGTTTAACGATTATTTGCGTCAAAATATTGGGATTATGATAATTCCTTTAAAGATTACAAAGTTTTCTTATCACACTAGGCCGCGCGAGGACTTAAGGGAATCCGTGACGGGAATAACTTAAGCCCTTTCGTCTCGAACTTTGAATCGACCTTTATAGCCCTAAAAATGCAATTAAATCTACATTCACTGATAGAGAACGCACAAAATAAACTACTGGGTCTACAAGCTTCTAATTTTGCACAAAAGATCCGTATATTGATAGTAAAAATGTTTAATGAAAAGAATATTTTATTATTTTAAATTCTTTTCGACTTACACGAAATTCCATACAAATTTTCATCCTCTATCTAATCTAATAGAGGATGAATGAATTTGTATGGAAGTTCGTCATTTTGTGCCTAAAGGAAATCCCATAGGGCTTGTAACTGAATAAAAAATATCATTTACTGACTAAAACCCACCCGTGTTCCTTCAGTTGCCCAGTGCCGGGGCCACGGTATCTCTTTTGAACAATCACGCGACCCCGGCAGGCACCGGTCCTAGCAGACCCCTTCACTGCTGCTGACATCTCTTTGAGGCGCGCGTGGAACACTACGCGCCGTCGACCCGAGCTTGGTCCTTACCGGGCGGCGAGCTACCCATTGCTCGACGCCCGCAAGCTCGCGCCTACGGTGGCCGGGAGTCCGCAATCGACTCCCGACGCCCGGGGCGTCTCCTCCTGCGGCGGCTAGGGACGTGAGGGCGCAGAGACTGCCACTCCCTCACGCGCTCCGCCTCCTCCTTCACGAGCATTACTGCTTCGCAGAAGGAGGTGACGGCTTCCCATGCCCTCTCGCTCCGTACCATGGCTCGCACCAGGGCCGGACGCGAGAGGTCGCCGCCGCCGATCGCCTCCACGAGGACACGGCGGTGCTCCGCCCAGGCAGGGCACACCTCCACCGTATGCTCCACCGTGTCCTCCAGACGATCATCACAATGGAAACACCCGGGCGTTTCCTCCCGCTTTATCCTGAACAGGAACCCACCGAAGCACCCATGCCCGGTGAGAACCTGCGTCAGGCGGAAGGTGAGGACGCCGTGGCGCCTCTCTATCCACTCCTCAAAGAGGGGACTTACCGCCGCAATTGTGGCGTGCCCTGCGCTGGGTTGCGACAATCGTACCCGCCATGTCGCCATGAGATCCTGCCGGAGCTCTGTCCGCCGTGCCGCGATTTGTCGCGGCAGCGGAGTTTCGCCCCGGCGTTTCGCGTCCTCGCGCCACTCCCACATGTGGGCGAGGACCTTTGCCTCCAGATCCCATGGCGGCACTCCGGCAAGGAGGCTCGCCGCCTCGCAGGAGACCGTGCGGTATCCCCGGATTAACCGGATGGCCATGACCCTTTGGGCCGCACTCAACCGGCGCGCTGGGCGCAGCCTCAATGAGGGCGCCCACACCGGTGCCCCGTATAGGGCCATGGACCGCACGACCCCCGTGTAGAGCCTCCGGCAGGAGGCGTTTGGTCCCCCCAGATTGGGCAGGAGCCGCTTTAAGGCAGCCCCCGCCCAACTTGAATTTGTATGGAAGTTCGTCATTTTGTGCCTAAAGGAAATCCCATAGGGCTTGTAACTGAATAAAAAATATCAATGAGTATTTTCCTAGCAACTCAAACTTTACCTGAGTTGTAGATAGCGGCTGCAAAACAATACAAAAGACACAATCTTTATAATACGGTCATCTAAGTAATTAAGATAAATGAAAGTATTAATAAAATGTTTTATTTTTAATTTATGTGCCATTAACTTATTTAATTACGTATTTGGCTACAAGAGTTCCGATAATAAGAATAAACTCATAGATAGGTATGGAGAGGTTATTTACAAATTATAAAACATCGATAAAGAAGTGACGATCGTTCGAGAACAGATCACAATGACGTGCCAACCTACCATGCTTTATTATCAAAGAATTAATTGATTAAACATAACCACAAAATACGTCACTCTTATCACTGATAAGGGTAACTAAATACTTGCTACGTAGCTTAATTAAAACAATTGTAGTGCATATATGTTCAAACACAGACAATGAATCGAGTACTTGAGATTGTAAATATTAGGTTGGCAAAAAAAATTTGTCATAAAAATATAAAACTTATTTATTTATGTTTTTATTTATTACAAAACAGTTTTAATCTATGATGTATTCACCACAACTCTCTACAACTCGTGCCCACCGTATAGGTAAGGCCTTGATGCCTGCAGACCAGAATTATGGGAGCTGAGACTCAAAGAAACCGGTCACATCGATTTGAAGTTCATTTTGATTTACAAAAAAATTCTTTTTTAAATGAAGCTTTAAATAATGAAATAAACGAAATTCACTTGGTGCGAGGTCTGGGGAACACGGTGGATGTGGAACCGTGTCCCAACCAAGTTCCTTTAATTTTTGCTGGGCCGCTTTCGCAACATGTGCTCTGGCGTTGTCATGCAGGAGATGCACCGAAGCTCGTCTTGGACGTTTTCTTCGAATAGCGTCGGCAAATTTTCCCAACTGCTCAGCGTATATGGGAGCAGTTACTGTTTTTCCTTGTGGTAGCAATTCAAAATAGAGCATACCCTTTGCGTTCCACCAGCAACATAGCAATATTTTTTGCGGATGGAAGTCACCTTTGGGCTGCTGTGGCGGCTCTTCACTGCGTGGAATTCAGTCTGCGCGACGTGTTTTATACAGGTACAGAATCCAACTCTCGTCTCCTGTCACCAAATCTTCTAAAATCTCCTTACGATGTGGGAAAGGAGTAGTGACTGACAGATGCTAACTCGGCATATCTTGTTGTCTTCTGTCAGCCGGTGCGAAACCCAACGTGCCAACACTTTCTTGTAGCCAAGTTTATCAAGGTGATTCTCTATTGACGTGTGTGTGCAGCTGAGTGCTATTGCTATTTCACGCGTATTTGCATCGGGGTTTGACTTGATATAGCTAAGCAAGTTGTTGTCATCAATCGTGGGTGGTCGACCAGCCCGTTCTTTATCTTCGAGACTTGTGTCGCCAGATTCAAAACGACGAAACCAGCGAATGACTGTCCTATAGGATACAGTGTCTTCTCCAAATGCACCATTTATATTTACAGCCGCGGTACTCGCAGTTATTCCACGACACCATTCATAAAAAAATATCGTCCGTAACTGGTGTTGAGATAATGAAGACATTTTAAACAAATGTATCGCGATTACGCTCTTCAAACAGATACAAATGGATAATGTAAGCAAGAACGAAAAGTTTATATTTATCACAGTTAAGCGCTATTTTTCTAAAACAAGTTACAACGGGTTTAATTTTTGGTGACAAAACTTTTTTTCCAACCCGATAGTTGTAAAACTGCCTGTAGATAACGTTCCATCATCTATGCACATTTTTATTCGACACGTCTTAAGGGGCCATCCATAAATTACGTCACACGTTAAGGAGGGGGGGAGGGGTCGACGAATTGTGACATTTTGTGACAAGGGGGTGGCCCCTCCCACCCCCTTGTCACACAATGTCACAAGTCGTTCCCTATTTAAAGTACTATAACACGATCCCTGTCCCAGTACAAACTTATAAAATGTATTCGTACATCCACCTACAATCTCGCCCTAACTTGAACATTTAACCGACAACATTTTACGGCGGCTCTTTTAAATTTTCGGTATTCTTGTTATCTATCCATGCGTCCATGAGAATCTTTTTCTTCGTATTCATACTTCCAGTCAAATAAAAAACATCAAATTTACTTTTGGATTATGACTCCAACTGGAGTCATGGACGTATAAGTTTGGTACAAATGTGACTCCTTTTGGAGTCATTGGACAGTGAACGTGTTAAAACACGAAATATGAACTATGAAAGAAAAATTAAAAAAAAATCAATGTCCAGATGTAAAATTGCAAAATAGGTGACGTCACACTAGGGAGAGGGGGGGTCTCACAAATGTGACCAGCCGTGACAAGGACAGGGGGGGGGGATAAAAAAATCATGAAACTTGTGTGGATGGCCCCTAAATTATAGTCAACTTTCGTGTCTGAATGTGTGACCGCTTTGTTCTCGTAAACTACGTAACGGATTTTGATGTGGTTTTTGTCATCATTTAGATACTTGATTTCGTAAGGTTCATGTGTATAAAACTTTACTATGAAACTTACACAAAATAAACAAATGTCGCTTTTGTGTCAAGTTGTAAAAACCGTTTGAAGCAGGGGCGGATCGCTAGTTACATATTTATAAGATTTCCTCCTCGGTTGAACGAACCACTTTAGTAAACAAGAAAAGGTTGATGAAGGTGATCAACAACAACCATATTAGTAATCTGAGAACATTGTTTTTTCCGTGAAAATTCTCTCACAACAATATCAGTCCAGAGATGAGTGAAAACAATGAGTCAGTCACCCTATGACTGCAGTTAGCTTTAACGTCAAAAAAAGAGTAGTGAGAAATATTTTAGACTTAAATACATGGAAATTTATTGTCGACTAGCTTCTGCCCGCGACTTCGTCCCCGTTAAACCCTTTTAGGGATGGAATTTCAAAAATCCTTTTAGTGGATAGGTACCTACTCTTCACAAAGAACACACCCTCCAAATTTCATGTCTCTAGCACCAGCGGTTTAGGCTTTGTGTTGATATATCAGTTAGTCACTCAGGACTTTGAATTTTATATATATAGATTGTCCCAACAGTGGGACAGTATTCACCGATTTAAACATAAAACAATTTCAAATCGACCATAGTGATTAGTTTATCATCATCATCTGCCTTGTTTATATCCAACTATTTCTGGGGTCGTTATTAACAAATGTGGGTACAACACACATATATTCTAAACAAAAAACAAAACTACAAAGTTTTGAGTATTTTTAAGATAGATTAAAAGACGGCCGGCGTCGGTACTAGTAGTAACTGTGTATATACCACCTAAGTTAACAAAAAATACTTACGCCAAAATTCTAACCAAAGTTAGATACTAACTAAAATAAACAAGGAGTGCGGGGAACAATTTTTCTTGTTTTGCGTTGTATTCTATGAATATAAATAGAATGTAGACAAGAGTAGTAACAACCCAAACACGAAGTGTGAAACCTCTTCCGATTTGAAAGCTATTTAAAAAAAAAAATCTTCTAGCTTTTCCAGCGGCCTCGCCCGCGTAGAATACTTAAAAACCTACATCTTGAATCACACTGTCTATTGATGAAAACCGCATTCAAATCCGTTGCGTAGTTTAAAAGATCTAAGCTTACAGACGCTGGCACCGACTTTGTTTAATACTATGTAAAGAAGATAATACTGCGTTCTCGTCGGTAGCCCATAGATATATCTACATATTTTCAATAGTACATATATAACGTACTTAAAATAAAGTTGGCTTTCGTGCTTGTCTGTCTGACCGCTTAAGTAAATCTTTTAAGCGACACTAGGGCTTTGATACTATTTTAACCATCATTTAGAAAAATAATCTTGAAGGCTTGTGTGTAGTGTAGGATATTTACTTCAATATTTGTACTAGCTTCTGCTCGTGACTTCGTTTGCGTGGAAGCTGAATGACACTCCAATACACTTCAACAATATCCACATTTTTTTAATAAAATTTCCATAAATACATACTACGTTAGTTATGTAGTTTGGTTCTCAGTAGTCAAAATATATACTGAGGGTCAGGTGCCGTTACAGTCCGTGCGAGAAGTAGCTTGTCCTGAACTCGACACCCGCAGCCTTCAGTGTCTGTCCCTATGATTGGTTGATAGTCATAGCGAAGCATATGCTTACAGGGACGCGCTTAAATACAAGGGGTAATTGTGGGCAATAGTGGTAGAAGCGATATAAATACTGTCATCATGTGCCTCGCCTTTTCCCACCTATGTTGGGGTCGGCTTCCTGTCTAACCGGATGCAGCTGAGTAGGTATAAACACTGTCTCGTACTTAATATATTAATATGGTATAGAGAAATCAGACTACAGAAATCCCGACATATTGACACGTTACCATGGTAACTGTGCCAAGCAGACTCGGGTTGCTAGTCTTTACTAACATTACAAGATAAGTTTTTATCCAGTGCCTAAATTGTAACCATGAATTCAGCATATCATTCTAGACCCCCTTGCGCAGAAAGTTTTCGTCGGTTTTACAAAAAAAAAAAACAGCTGTTTCATAGAAAAATGCAATACCTACAGGGTCAAAATGTATGGAACAGCTGTTTTTTTTTTAAATATCCGATGAAAATTTTCTACACTGGGGGATCTAGAATGATATGCTGAATTTATGGTTACAGTTTGCGCACTGGATAAACTGTATAAAGAGGTATAGTTTGTATGTATAGATGTAGGAGGTAATCTCTGGATGTACTTTTCTGATTTCTAAAATTCTTTCACTGACAATACGCTACACTATTGCCGAGTGCCCTATGATATGTTTTATAGTATGGTTGACTAAAACTCGGGCGAAGACACGTGTAGAAGCTAGTGTAGGAATAAAATTGAATATGTAAACATTTTGAAGGTACATGCACACGTTTATATTGTTAGCATATTGGTGCCAATAGTGCTGATGCGCCTTAAGTGTTAAGTGGCGTGTCCCGTCACAATAGCTCCACAAATAGAATGAAAATACCGAACGTTTGTAGAAACTGTAATCAATTTCAGAATGTACTTAGTTCTGACTTTTGTTCTACTTTAGTTCCGAAGGTTCTTGATCTTTTATACAACGTGTAATAAAAGTATTTCATGATGATGAGCAGGTACGATGACCCCTTTAGAGGTTTTCCAAGTTGTTACAATTAACGAATAGTAGAACAGAGTGAAAGCATGAAACCTTAAAACACCTAATTAGAATATCGAGTAAAAATTTTACTATTAGAATAAATGCAGTTATAACTATCAATCAATCAACTCAGCCTATCGCAGTCCACTGCTGGACATAGGCCTCTCCCTTATAGCGCCGCAACACCGGTATATTATTGTTATAATTATAATTTATGCAAATTATATTTAACGTACTCGATTCATCATCATCATTTCAGCCGTAAGACGTCCACTGTTGGAATTAGGCCTCCCCCAATTTGGGGGGCTTCGCCATAATCGCCACGCTTGGCAGGCGGGTTGGCGATCGCAGTATGGTGGTAAAATGCATAGAGAACGCTGCTGCCCATTCTCTATTAAGTCCCTTAGTCGCCTTTTACGACACCCACGGGAAGAAATGGGGTGGTGTTATTCTTTACGGCCGGCACCACACGGTACACTAGATCGATCTACTCGATTACCCAACTAGAAAACCGTTTAAACTAAATTGTTAAAACTTAAAAAAAAACATTTTGACAGATAGAGTGCCTATTTCATTAGTTGATTCTGAATTCAGGACTTAATATCAACGCTTATTCTCGTTCTTGTTTTTGTATAAATAATAAATGAACGGGTGACCCAGCGCTAATGGTTCAAGATTTACTTATTTATACCAATTTCAATTCCTTAGCAGTAGGTAAGCACAGTTGGAAATCGTGTCATGGGTTTATGGAGTAACATTATGATCACATGCGTTTAATATAATAAAAAGACCCACGCTCTAGGCGAGATTGGCCCAATTGTGTAGAACTTCTAAATGCAATTTAAGAAATAATTTTCTCTTATCATTTTTCTTGAAGCGTGACCGATTTTCATGTGACAATTAAGGTCGAGTGAACTAAACTAACATAAGATAACTGCTCACCTAATTAAAAAGTGTAAAACTGACAGCCAGGGCTTAGAACATCTTAGATCTAAAGCAATTATTCTTATTAAAAAACATATGATAAACGTTTCTTAGAATCCAATAAAACGCAGAACGTATTCGTGTTCAATAAAACATAGCGACGATAGAGGCAATCTCGGATCTCCTTTCCTTATATTTGTGCAAGTGTCTGGCTTAGTGTTTGCTGACGGTTATTCACACGTCAACAGTAAACAGAGAGCAACTCTACATAGGTGGTGAGAGTCGAGAACAACGGCCAGGCAAACGTTATCACGACGCACGCGCACGATGCGCCGCACAGTGGGTCGAAACTATGATTTTAGTGACTTAGGGCTCAACTTTGCTTTTTTACTTTTTTCTTCATGTGGATGGATAGAGCTCATTAACCTCAACAATAATTGTTCTGATGTATTTTTTCCTAAACTTTATACTTTGGGTAGAAAAATGTGTTTTGTTATTTTTTTGTATGGAGCGGATCAAATAACCTTAAATTCCTGCTAAGTAGCGTGTGATCCCGCGTTGAAACTTTATTTTTCATATACCTTGTCTAGTCTATTATCATTTGATGCTATTAACGTGTGCATAAAGTTGCAACTCTGCCAAATAAATGGATCGAAAAAAATGAAAAAATATATCGAATAAAAAGCTACATTTTTTACTTTCGTAAGTTCTTTTAAGTTAAATTTGATATGGAATAGTAAGTAAAAGCACGTAATAATACACATAGTTACTTAACAACTAACAACAATACATTTAAAAGGTCCCTAATTAGCTTAAATTTACTAATATATGTAGTATTAGTAAATTTGTAAATTTAAGCTAATCACACTAATCATAATACATTTAAAAGGTCCCTAATTAGCTCAAATTTACTAATATATGTAGTATTAGTAAATTTAAAGCTAATCACACTAATCATAATACATTTAAAAGGTCCCTAATTAGCTTAAATTTACTAATATATGTAGTATTAGTAAATTTAAAGCTAATCACACTAATCATAATACATTTAAAAGGTCCCTAATTAGCTTAAATTTACTAATATATGTAGTAGTAGTAAATTTAAGCTAATTAGGGATCTATGAATTTCAATTTCTTTGTTTTAATGACTTTAACATGTTTATGAAATGTTATTTTAAGTTAGATTTAATACTGAATAGTAAGTAAAGATAGGTACATAATAATACAAATTAGTAAAGGTAAACTAACATTACTACAACTAACACAAGCAAACTAAAAACTAACTATAAACAACATCAAACATTACTATTTCCTTTCAATTATGAGTTTGACATTTATAAACTAATAAAAAAAACAAGAAACTTACAAACTACCAAAAAATCTTATACACTATCGCTATGACTATCTTGTAAATTATCTACATCAATAAAATCTATATCGGATTCTGTGGGAAAAATCAGCAGAAGCTCTTTGACTTTTGGAGAGAGAACCATTATATTTTGTTTCACCATTCGAGGTCTTAGACTTGTGATCTTTGGATCAGAAGACAAAAGAAGATTGTGTATAATATCCTCATTTGTCGCCGTTCTACTTACCTTTCTAGAATGACTCTCTCTATATTTCCGGAAATCTTTATTACGAGCTTCCGCTGCCTCTTCCGACAGTTTACCTATAGGTATGGCACCAAAGTGCTTAATTATATCACTCCCATGTACTAACAATTTATGTATACTGGAAGGCATATAATACCAGGGATATAAGTGAACGTACAATTGTGCAGTATCTCTACAAAATTCGGAAAACTTAGAAAGATCCACGCTCTCTCCAGATGCAACCGTCTGAAGAATCACATGAAACCTTTCTATTAAATCTTTATCTATTCCTGTTATGCGAGCTGTTGTTTCTGCATCCCTAAAAAATCTTCTGGCAGTATTGCCATCATTGGTTGTGCCTACTCCTTGCTTGACTACGTCAATAAGTAAACCGCATTCTTTCTTAAACGCTTGCTGTATAGCGCTCTTTCTGAGTGACATTTTTTCTTTGTCATCGCCCCTGCAACTCCATTTTTTGAAGTCCAAACGATAAGCTGCAAACAAAAAGAAATATCACTTAAATAAAAATCTCACAAGTAACTATATAACGTGAAAAAAATTATGAACTAATAAAATTATATTTACCGATATGAAGTAAGCACTCCATGCTTCTTATCCAGGCATGTAAAGATGACATTCCATACTGGAACACTTCTTCGTTGTTCTCTTTTTGAGCAAGTGACTCTAAATTGTTCATCTCTGACGGTTTTGCTTTGCAGATATCACAGACAGCTGAAGATGTGTCTGACAAATATGACGATATTTTGCCGTCTATCATCGTCAAGTGCAATTGATGCTTAACTTCAACTTGATTGAACTTGATTGGCTGAAGTCTTTCTACTTCTTCGGTTATGCTAGCTTTTATAGTTACCACTGTTGACTGCGTTTCTTTGGTAAATTTGAACATTATCGGACGGCAATAGAAAGTTGATGAGGGTCGATCGTTTTCCCAAACAATTGTTCCATCACATTGTTGAAGCCTTATAGGAACTAGACTGGCCATGAAGATAGTTGAGTCATCAAACTCTGCTTCAGTCTTTTGTTTATAATTACTTTGACCTGAGGCTCCATCAAAACCCCATTTGCTTATTAGCAGTAACTCAGTTGGCGAATCCAAATCTAAAGTAATCACTTCTAAAAGCCTAGATACCGTCAAGTTGAGTAAAGCTTGCAGTTTAATAGCAGCTTCTTCAGTTATAATTATGTCTTCTTTCCCTGGATAACATTTTGCCTTCGCTTGTTTTATTTTATAATAAGAAGGGTATAAATCAGACCTATTTTCACTTGCTGCTTCTCTTAGGCTTATATACTGCCACTTACTTAATTTAAGTGAAACTAATAAAGACAGTGCCTTATCGGGTGAATATGTACTACTTTTCGGTTTACTTGTACTTAAACACTCTTTAACTTTTTCTAGATCTTCGGGGTGATTTAGTAAATGGTTCATAATTTTTCCTACATCCTCATTTCCGGTGTTTCTTAAACTAGCAATTGTAGTAGCTTTAAGTTCATCCGGGGATAACGAAAGCGATTGGTTAATTTGATCAACGCGTCTTCGTTTTTGCCTGGTGCCCAATTCCTCGAAAGGTTTTCGAGGTGTAAATGTAGATGTCGAAGCTTCTGTAGTAGATGGTGGTAGATTTTCGACATCTTCTGTATTACAAATCTCGAGCCTTTCCTGTTCAGTGTTCACAGCTTCAGGTATCATTCCTTCGGGCCAGTTTATTGCACGTTCCAACCAATCACCATTTTTTCTTACAAACTGTGCTAACGTGCGACTACTTCGTTCCCATCTTGCACTTATATTTGAACAAAAGCGCGTACAGAATTTTTGGAGCTCAACACTGTTCTCTTCGGTCACGTTTATTTTATGTTGTAGGAATTGAAAGAATTTTTGACTATCCGACAGTGACTTGACCTGCTCTCTTAAAATCATAAATAAATCTAAATTGTTAACTAAATTATCCATTATAACGAAAAAGGGACGATCAGAATCACGAGATGTTAGTAGTAGTACGAATAAACGAACACTAGTTAGTATATAATAAATTATGGTCATTTTATACTTCCAGTGACAAACAATGTTTACTAATTTTTCTACTACCCTCATTAACTAATTATCCTAATTAATATTACAGTAATGACTAAAAGTGAAAAACATTGTTTTTTTATAAGGTAAAAGGTTAAGCTAATTACAGTAATTAAACACACAAATAGAAATTAATTGATTTCATATCCACATTTTTAAATAAAGGTCCCTAATTAGCTTAAATTTACTAATATATGTAGTATTAGTAAATTTAAGCTAATTAGGGACCTTTTAAATGTATTGTTGTTAGTTGCTAAGTAATTATGTGTATTATTACGTGCTTTTACTTACTATTCCATATCAAATTTAACTTAAAATAACTTACGAAAGTAAAAAATGAAGCTTTTTATTCTATGTATTTTTTCATTTTTTTCGATCCATTTATTTGGCAGAGTTGCAACTTTATGCATTTGTTTATAGCATCAAATGATAATAGACCAGACAAGGTATATGAAAAATAAAGTTTCAACGCGGGATCACACGCTACTTAGCAGGAATTTAAGTTTATTTGAGCCGCTCCATACAAAAAAATAACAAAACACATTTTTCTACCCAAAGTATAAAGTTTAGGAAAAAATACATCAGAACAATTATTATTGAAGTTAATGAGCTCTACCCATCCGCATAAAAAAAAAAGTGAAAAAGCAAAGTTGAGCCCTAAGTCACTAAAATCATAGTTTCGACCCACTGTGCGCCGGCGACAAACGAGCGACTTACCGTACTATTGTCAATAATAATGACCCTATGTGTTATTATACAGCGTCAATCGTTTATCTCATTTGTGTCTGGTCCCAAAGACTTAATAACAAATCAGTATCGCATAAGCGTTTAAAGTGGCGTGGTGTTTGTGTATGCCTACGGTTTCTGTGTAATTAAAATTCTGCAAAAGAAAGTAGTGTTTACATAGACGATAAGTGATTAAAATGGAGTTTCAATATTACGGGAATTTCGACCGTCCGCCGACGCGCAGGATTCTCGACCAGCCCTGGTGGGACGAGGAAGATACACTGTCTGACAGACGAATTAACGGTAAGCGCGCACACTAACTGTTTTAATACCTTATTCGTATAGAAACAGCTGCCATTTACGACTCTTTACATTTTATTAAAATTAACACAACACAGTTCAGTAATTACAAAGTTAATCGTAGTTAAGACTAAGAATTTGGAACGTGCTTTGTTTACTGTCTCTTATCTCTCCAAAATTGGAGCACATTTAGGCTATATATCACACTATCGCACGAGAAAATATTGTTCGGGTACGTAAACACGGACGCGTATACAGTCAGTTTCACAGAATTACTTGTAGATGGCGTAGAAAGTATAAATAATATTAGCGAGTAGGTATGCATATGTCTGTCTAGACGGCACAGGGAAGTTGAGGGTGTATCGATTGGACGCCGGGATAATTTTAGAAAAGGTCCTGTTTGGGAGCTTTAGTGGAAACCGCAGTCATGTGCACAAATTCTCATTAATCCGTCTACTGCCCCTGTTTATCCTGACAAACCTTAAATAAAGAATGGCAGCAGACAGCTCTATCCGCTCTTAATTGAAATTGGATACTTCGTCTTATTTACTAAGTGTTTTTGTCTGTTAAACACCCGCTAAAATGATTGAACTTGCTTTGTGTCGAACATATAAGTATGCTGTCAATCTAAACAAAATGTAACATAACATAAATACTGAAAATAGAAAGAGTAAAAAGCCGATAAAACCTACCAGAGGGGTAGTTGCGAAACGTTATAACGGTAGGAATTGGTTTAATATTCATAGTTAAACAACATTCATTGCGTTATTTACGTTGCTGAGCCACGATTTATTCGAACAAATGACGCAAAGGCTTAGAAATAATAATCGTCAATCCCATTCAGATTCTGATAAATTGTGCGTTTCGCAATTAGGGTGCTGGAAACCACCGATTGCCATAAGGCATTTATTTTTATTACACCCACATTTCGCTAGTTATGTAATAGGGGGCGCGCCTATTGCCATCAACTGAGCACAAATACTGATTCCGGGCTTCTTCTGAGAAATTCCAGCTAGAAAAACCTTATAAAGCATTGCCTGGCCTGGGAATCGAACCCAAAACTCAGTTCAGCAGTACCGTTTACAATTTCTAGACCAACCTTTCAATCGACGATAGTCCCTCAATAATTTACTATGTACTAACTAATTCTAAAATGACTCGTAAAGACCTAGACAATAAGTTGCAGTGATGATACATAAATAGATAATCATGTGTGTTTCTATCTCTTTCGTCATTAACTTCGGAACATCAAGTTCGTCATTAGTTGTTTGTGTAGTCAGTTGGTAAAACGTCTTGGGTAGGTATCTTTCATTTCCGCGCCGCCATCTTCATTTTCATCTATTTGTAATGAAAATTGCGACGGTTCCTCGATGTTATCTGTGAATGTTGAGTTAAAAACATAATAAAGTGCTAAATTGGGTACTTGGTGTTCCGCATTGGGTATGTACTTAAGAATTCATTTCCAAACATTGAGAAAATATAATGATTTTTAGGAGCAAAAATGTTTAGAACCTAACAATTTTCTTTGGCTTTCGTTGCTTTTCCCAATAATTTCCCACAACTAAACCATACTACGATCACCAACCCGCCTGCAAAGCGTGGCGATTATGGCAAACCCCCCTAAATTGGGGGAGGCCTATGCCCAGCAGTGGACGTCTTCCGGCTGAAATGACGATGATGATGAAATCATTTGGGCAGCAAAATGTTGAGTATGTTATTTCTCTATCGTGATCAGATATTGTCCTAAAGGTTCCCACAAACAGGCGCAACGCGACTTCGGTAGAACAATTTCCCTACAGTTTTCATAGAAATTGTTCCATCATAGTCGTGTCACGCCGTCGCACCTTCGTACAGGAGCCTTACTACGGCGGTGTTGGTCAAATAAAATAAAAGACACATCGTCTTTCTACGCTGCCTTTTTTCGGACACCACCCTCGGAGTTTCACTTAGAGCTGTTTTCGTACAGCAATCACCACGAGGAGATACGAAGTAACGAGATCACTCCCGCTAGGCTATCTATAAAGTCTATCATTATTAGATTTAAGTTGCCTCGCCCTTTAATAATAGGTATCTTGGAAGAGGAGCTTTTCTTTCTCTCTTAACTCTATATTAGATTAAACAATAACAATTGTTAAAGATTTTAATAAATGTCCTTTACATCGAACGTTATAGTACCGTAGTACAGAAGGTTATAATGAACCCTCTGACAGTCGAGTGAAATCTATTCAGGTCAGTACGTTACCCCCGTCGCCAGTAGGGTTGAGTTGCGAGGGTTGACTCCAATCAATCCTCGCCCGAACTAACGAGTTTCTTCATATGTCGTACTGAAATTACCTTTTATTTCTTACGCTGAATTCCTCATAGAATTTTCTACCTATTGCCTATACGTTTTCACAAAACGTAATTTTTTCGGTTACGTAAAAATTCTTATCGGGAAATGAAAACCATTTCTGTAGGGTCCGGAAAATCAGACATTTGTAAACATTATGCTGAAATACGAGTGTTGAAGATTTTCCGGAATCGAATAAAGTTATTTGCACATATATATATTTTTATCTATTGTAATGGTCTCACTATAGGACGAATTTCGTGAAAGTAGTTGTTTGTTAGTTTATTAGACTTTCACCTAACAAAAAGTATTATACGTAGAGAATATCATAGATTTTGAACTGTTTTATTACATGACACACATGCGATTTCCCAGCCCTTACAGTTACTCACATGCCACAAATTGCAATAATACTACGTTTAGTAAACAAAACAAACAATAATAAAATTACTTTGATTAATAACATTGATAATTAACTGTCATTAGTTGTCGTTCAATATCACGACACCTGACGTCGGTCGCATATTTAGAATCTATTATTCAAGCTATGAACTTGTGTCTATCATTTCCTTTGTTATAGACGTTAAATTGGTATAATGAAGAACAAACACCGGTCTATTTTCTTTTGATACTTTTAACCGCAAGCACGTCATAGTTTCGGTTCACTGACTTACAAAATGTTCAGAAAATTACCTTCATAAATCGTTAACACCGTACATTACGTACTCAATACGGTGAAGGAAAACATCGTGAGGAAACCGGCTTGTCCTAGAATAAAAAAATTGAAGACGTGTGACATCTACGAACCCGCTCTGGGCCCGCCGCGTGGTGGATTACGGCTCGCTCCCTCTCACAGAGAGGAGGTCTGTGTCCCAGCAGTGGGAACCTCATAAGCTGAATATACATTACTGTAGGCGATCTATATTTAGTAAAAGGTACTATTGTGTGGGTGTTTAATGTCTACTTATGGTATATGAAAATTGTGAGGTTTAAGAGTGTGGTACAGACCAGCAACCTGAACAATTTTCTCCTTTACAATAACATAGTAAACGCGAATATGTACCAATTATCCCATACGAAACTCTAATAGGTCGAAAAGGACCCTTATGTAAAGGACGAGAGGTTATTGTTTCTTGATTACGTTATTGGTCTTTTGAAGAAAGTTGTTCAGTTTGATGGTCTGCTCCGCATCCTTAAATGCGACCACACTTTTCTGAAACATGTAGGTACCAAGAAAAACGTAGTAGTTATCTTTCTAAATGTCAGTGTCACAAACGGCTTTGTAAAAATATTAATTAAATAGGTATGCTAATGGAAACTCCGGGAGATAGTGACGTTATTGGTGATGTTCTTCAGAAAGATCAGTACTCGCAACCGGCGTATTTGTATGACCAATTGTATGAACCTAAACGAGGCATAAGAAGTATGTAAGGATCGTTGCAGGTGTCGTTCCGTAGTTTCTGCATGTAGGTATTATAGTAATCATGCTATACTTACTTCAATTCATGATTCCTAATACTTATCATCCTTTTTATGTTCTATGTTTACACTATTCATGCTATACTTTAATATATATTATCTTCCTTTTTTATTTGTTTATATGTCTACACTCAGCAAGCATTTATTAACTTAAAAATAGCTGAAATAAAATAACTCAATTTTCATGTTATGACATACCAAATTGTCAACTGTCAGTTACTTTTCTGCTTAGTCTATGAATGACTACTTTTTGGTTTATATAATTTTAAATTATTTTTTATCAATATGTCTAAGCTATTTGATTTTATTAATTATTACGATTGTTTACTAATTAACTTAAAATTATATTTATAAAATTCTTGACGCACTCATGTGGCCAGCTATACGCACTCGTGGATATGTCCTGGCCGACTGCACTGTCAGATGACATGATAGCCATAAGCTAACATTTGGAAGTGTTTAGAAAAGGAAGACGACGTTGATATAAAAACGGGCGTTCGAGCCGCTGACGGGACTACTCTTGGAAAACGACTACTCTTGGAAACCAGGCTACTCTTGAAGCAGTCCACTCTTGAAGCCGTTCTACTCTTACCCCGGGCTACTCTTGACCCCGGCCTACTCTTGAACCAACCCGGTCTACTCTTGAAGCCAGTGTACTCTTGAAACCAGTCTACAGGCCCCGAGTTCTACTACGGAGCTCACCTGGCGGATACTAAGATCTACACGAAGCCCTCAAAGAAACCGATATCGACCTGCTGCTCTGCTGCCTGCTTCCGTCCCTCAGTGCTGGACCACAGAACCGTATAACAAACTAGAGTGCGTGCCAGGCAGGGTCTTTTATACTTAGCTTTACTTCCCATCCCCTGTTAATATTTCTCTAATAAATTGTAACAGATCTGCCTTTATCCTTTCATTCCAATAGGATAAGCAGATACGTAACAGTTTGGCGCCCAAATAAACTCGAACCCACGGTCTCTTTCAAAATTCTAAAAAAACTAACACTAGTTTTTCCCTTTTGGATTCCTTATTCGACTTAAACTTATTTTTTTTCCTCAGCTCTACTACACACCTTTTTTCCCTCAGCTCTCCTACACATACTCTCTACAAACACATCATTACACTGCACCCCACACACTTGCACACCACTGCGGTTACCTACGGGTAATCGTACTCAGTCTCCGCTTGGCGTGTTCTTAAAACCACCTTGTGGTCACTCCCAAGTTAGGGGACTGAGACACTCCACGACGGAAACAGGAGAATATCCTGGGGACGTTTATACAGACCTACACATCTACACAACTCTACTTCATTATCCTCTATATTTATTTATTTATATAATATATATAATATAAACTGTATGCTTTAGTTCCCCAATTTTACCATCAAAAGTTTTCCTTAGTCTACTATTTTTTTTATTATTATCGGACCCTCTCCGAGTCCTAACACGCAAGAGTGCGAAAACTCTCTTGAGTCCTTTAGTTTTCTCTAACACTTTTCTTAGTCACTGCAATTTTCAACACAACGGTTTCCAACAACATTAACTCTCAAATTAACCACCCTTCTTCGACTCCTAATAGCCCCAATGAGACAATGTTTCATACTATGCTTCCCGACATTCAGTCTCAACCTAACTCTATTCCTAATAATTCCCTTAACGAATTAAAACGAATAAAATACGACGGAAACTCGTGTCCGCGTTCCTTTATCCAGAAAATTCAGGAATTTAGTATTTCTAGGAATATTTCTCAGGACAAATTATTAGATCATGCGTTTGAATTATTAACTGATAACGCTTTACATTGGTATCGTTTTAAACGTGACTCTTTGTCATCATGGAGTGAACTTTGCGAAGCTTTGATTACAGACTTTGGCGGTTTTGACTATGACCATAAATTATTAGAAGCCATCAATAGTCGAACTCAAGGCAAAGATGAACCTATAGTTATTTTTGTTTCCATATTATCTGGCATGTTTTCCAGACTTTCAGAAAAACTAATGGAAACTAAAAAACTCCAAATTATTATTCGTAACATTCGACCTTGCTATTCACCTTACATCGCGAATAATAATATTAATTCTATTCAGGCACTTATATCATGTTGTCAAAAATATGAAGAATTCTTGGACAAAGAAAAACGTTTTAAAGAACCTCAAACTACTAATAATCCTTTAACTGTTGAATTTAACTATAAATCTAGTAACCTAACGTCAAAGCCCTCAACTTCTAACGCGTTCCCTCCTAGAACAAATTTTAATCGTTTTAACAATAAAGTTAATACAATTAATAAAGTTAATTATAATGCTTTTTGCGTACGCTGCCGCACTAATGGTCATACACTAACTAATTGCTCTCAGCCTCGTACATTAATTTGTTTTAGATGTGGTTTAAAAGATGTCAAATCTACTGATTGTCCTAACTGTAAAACTAAGAATTCAAAAAACTAAACAACGACTTGGGTAATAAAAACTTTAATCAATCAGACTGGCATGATTGGTTACAAACTATAAAAAATTTCTTTCATTGTTATAAAATAACTTCACTATATGATAATGAAAAAGATTTTAATCGTCCTTTTATTGATATTTCTATCAATGACAAATTATTTTCCGGCTTACTAGATAGCGGTAGTTCTATTACAATACTCGGTAATAACTCTCACCTAGAAATTTTAAAATTAGGCTTCACGTTATCCAAGTCTTTTTCAATGACGATTACTACTGCCAGTAAACATAAAAGTAAATCCCTTGGCTCAATTAATATTCCGATTAGATACAATAATCAAACTCATCTAATCCAAGCCTTCGTTTTCCCTAATATATCTCCTTCAATTATTTTAGGAGTCGACTTTTGGAAAAAGTTTAACCTTATTCCACACATACTTTCTTCGGCTTTTAAAGCAAATACTAAATGTTCAGTAGTTACTGAAACTACTCAACAAATACTTCCTTATAATCATCTCTCTTTAGAGCAAAAAACTATTGCTGATGATATGATTAAACGATTTAAAGCTATATCTTTCGAAAGTAAAGGAGCACTGGGTCGCACTCATCTAATTAGTCATCATATTGATACAGGTGACACTCCTCCAATTAAACAACGATGTTATCGTCTTTCTCCTGAAAAACAAAAAGCTCTCATTATAGAAGTCGATAAAATGTTAAAATGGGGCGTTATTGAAAAGTGCGAAAGTCCTTGGCTTTCTCCAGTTATCATTACACCTAAAAAGAATGGTGAATGGCGATTCTGTGTTGATAGCCGTAAACTAAATTCAGTTACTCGTAAAGACGCGTACAGCCTTCCGTTTGTTAATGAAATTTTGGATAACCTTAAAAACGCTAAATTTCTTTCAAGCATCGATATTGCTAAAGCATTTTGGGAAATCCCTTTAAAAGAAGAATCGGATAAAGATAAAACAGCTTTTTATGTCCCTGGTCGCGGCATGTATCGCTTTGTTATCATGCCCTTTGGTTTAACTAATGCTCCAGCTACTCAGCAAAGACTTATGGACATGCTTTTTACTCCTGAATTTGACAATAAGGTCTTTTGCTACCTTGATGATATAATAATCATCTCTGAATCGTTTGAAGAGCATATCTCTTATCTAGTTAAAGTTCTTGAGAAATTAACGTTTGCTGGATTAACTATTAACTTCGATAAAAGTCAATTCTTTAAAAATGAACTTAAATACTTAGGGTACATTGTAGATGAATACGGTTTACGATCAGATCCAGCTAAAATTAAAGCAATACTCGAATTCCCTACTCCCACTTCTCGTAAAGAAGTAAGAAAATTTATTGGAACTTGTAGTTGGTTTCGACGTTTTATTCCCAACTTCAGCACAATTGCAACTCCACTTAATAAATTAACTTCTTCCGGTAAAAACGCCCCTAAATTCATTTGGGATAAAGATGCTACTCTGGCATTTAATAAACTAAAAGAAGCTCTTGTTACCACTCCTATACTAGCTTGTCCTGACTACGATCTCCCTTTCTCTGTACATTGCGATGCTTCTAACTTTGCCATTGGAGGTATGTTAACACAAATAAAAGACGACAAAGAAGTAGTCATAGCGTATATGAGCAAATCTCTTAATAAAAACGAACGAAATTACTCAACTACTGAAAGAGAAACTCTTGCAGTAATTTCAGCTTTAGAACATTGGCGTTGTTATATCGATAATGGTAAACAATTCACTGTTTATACAGACCACGCAGCACTTAAATGGTTTCTAAAATTATCCAATCCATCTGGTAGACTCGCGCGGTGGGCTCTTAGGTTGTCATCTTTTAATTTTATCCTAAAACACAAAAGGGGTAAAGACAATTTAGTCCCTGATTTACTCTCTCGTAACTCTACATCATATCCACATGGCGTTAATCCTGTCTCACTCGAGTCCCAACCTATATCTCCAACATTAGAACACTATAACAAACTACTTTTAGAATGTCGTAACAATCCTGATCAATATCCCAATTATACTATTCGTGAAAATAAATTATTTCGCTATACTCAATCCCCCCACGCGTTAACTGAAGATTTCGCATGGAAAGAAGTTCCTCATCCTAATCTACGAGAAACCCTTGTTAAAGATAATCATGGGTATCCAGGTCAGCCTCATCTAGGAATCTTTAAAACTTATAAAAAACTATCACTTCTATATTACTGGCCAGCCATGTTTAAAGATATCGCTAAAATAATTTCTACCTGTGATAATTGCTTAACTTACAAACACGCAAATCACTCTCCCTTTGGCCTTATGGGTAAACCAAAAATTTGTTCCAGGCCCTTTCAAACAATTTCTTTGGACCTAATGGGTCCTCTACCTATGACTAGACGTAGAAATCAATTTATCCTAGTGGTTAATTGTTGTTTTACTAAATATTCCCTGATCTTTCCACTAAAACGGGCTACTAGTGCTAACATCATCTCTAACTTAGAAAATTTTGTTTTTCTAGTTCATGGAGTACCTCAAACCATTATTATGGACAATGGATCACAATTTCAATCCCATGAATTTCATAACTTTCTGGGCAGATATAACATACCATACATATTTTTTTCTCCTCACTATTGCCCTCAAGTTAATCCCACTGAAAGATATAATCGTACTATAATCACAGCTTTGTCATCTTTGGTTGGTGATGACCATAGATCTTGGGACATCCACCTTCCTAAAGTCCAATATGCTATGAACAGCACAACTAATGTAACCACTGGTTTTTCTCCTAATTTTTTGCTTTTCGGACGAGAAACAGTCACTTCTGGCTCACTTTATACACCAATTAATAATCTTGATGAAATCGTTTTCCTACCTAGGGACATCTATGCTACTAACATAGGTTTATTGTCTGCAACTTTCGATAAGGTTCAGATAGCCCTCCATATTGCTCATGCTCGTAACTCTTCTCGTTACAATGAAAGTCATACGTTTAAAGAATATAACGTAGGAGATACGGTTTGGCGTAAAAACTATGTAAATAGTCAGGCTGGTACTTATTTCAGCGCAAAACTAGCGCCGAAATATGTGAAGTCAACTGTTTTGCAAAAACTATCCCCATTAGTATATATACTAGAAGATCAACAAGGCAACCAAGCTAAATGGCATGTTAAGGATTTTAAAATATAATTGATTTAATTATAAAATAATTTTTTTCCTTACATTATACTCATCCCTTTCTTCTATCCTTCCTCTATAATAGAGTTCTTTTCGAGTAATTAAAACTCTATTTTTTTTTTAAATTCATTCATCGGTTCTTAAACCATTACAAGATTATTTTTATTCTTTCTTTATATTTATTCTTTTCTTTTCTACAAGTTTGAATAACTTGTTTCATCTTATCGACTCCTAAAAGTTGATTGGAGCGGATGACAACTCCATAAAAATAAGCCATTGTTAACTTATGACTCTAAAAGTCAACCTATCGACTCCTAAAAGTTGATTGGAGCGGATAACAACTCCATAAAAATAAGCCCATGTTAACTAATGACTCTAAAAGTCAACCTATCGACTCCTAAAAGTTGATTGGAGCGGATTACAACTCCATAAAAATAAGCCTTTGTTAAAATCTTTCTATTTCATCTCATTAGTGGTTTTAGACGCGAGCGGATTACAACTCCTAAAATAAGCCTTAAAGTTATTGATTTATCAGGTCGAGTAGTGATCATTGAATGTGAATCCTACCTGACCTAACTTCGTAAGATGTCGGTGTGTTTGAATGAGTTATGTAAGTTTTGTGAATGCTGTAATACTTTAACCTAGCAAAATTTTTGTTCTAGACCAAAAATTTTCTCGGGGTTGTTGGGGAAATATAGTAATCATGCTATACTTACTTCAATTCATGATTCCTAATACTTATCATCCTTTTTATGTTCTATGTTTACACTATTCATGCTATACTTTAATATATATTATCTTCCTTTTTTATTTGTTTATATGTCTACACTCAGCAAGCATTTATTAACTTAAAAATAGCTGAAATAAAATAACTCAATTTTCATGTTATGACATACCAAATTGTCAACTGTCAGTTACTTTTCTGCTTAGTCTATGAATGACTACTTTTTGGTTTATATAATTTTAAATTATTTTTTATCAATATGTCTAAGCTATTTGATTTTATTAATTATTACGATTGTTTACTAATTAACTTAAAATTATATTTATAAAATTCTTGACGCACTCATGTGGCCAGCTATACGCACTCGTGGATATGTCCTGGCCGACTGCACTGTCAGATGACATGATAGCCATAAGCTAACATTTGGAAGTGTTTAGAAAAGGAAGACGACGTTGATATAAAAACGGGCGTTCGAGCCGCTGACGGGACTACTCTTGGAAAACGACTACTCTTGGAAACCAGGCTACTCTTGAAGCAGTCCACTCTTGAAGCCGTTCTACTCTTACCCCGGGCTACTCTTGACCCCGGCCTACTCTTGAACCAACCCGGTCTACTCTTGAAGCCAGTGTACTCTTGAAACCAGTCTACAGGCCCCGAGTTCTACTACGGAGCTCACCTGGCGGATACTAAGATCTACACGAAGCCCTCAAAGAAACCGATATCGACCTGCTGCTCTGCTGCCTGCTTCCGTCCCTCAGTGCTGGACCACAGAACCGTATAACAAACTAGAGTGCGTGCCAGGCAGGGTCTTTTATACTTAGCTTTACTTCCCATCCCCTGTTAATATTTCTCTAATAAATTGTAACAGATCTGCCTTTATCCTTTCATTCCAATAGGATAAGCAGATACGTAACAGTATATATGTATGTCAGTGTCATTTAAACTTTTGAAACAAGTCCAGGAATAATGAAAAAAATAATAGTTTAAAAAAACTAAAAAACACGCTTCCATTGAAAACCAAACTAAAAAGTACAAAATAATGGAAAAAAAGCGTGTGGTGCTTTTTAAGGTATTTTTTTATTGATATCAGCACCCCACGCTTTTTTTCCATTATTTTGTACTTTTTAGTTTGGTTTTCAATGGAAGCGTGTTTTTTAGTTTTTTTAAACTATTATTTATTTTCTATTTTTTAGGGTATTTCGAATTTTGAGACGTATGTCAGCGTAGTTTGTGACAGTTTTTTTGCTGTCCTGGTAACCCTGGCAAGGATAATGGCACACATTTATGAAATTATTGCATTGTCATCGGTCCTTGACAGGTGTGCAAAGTTTGAATAAAATCTGGTCGTTTAAAGTGGGTCAAAATCGCGCTATAAGGAGTCGGTTACAAACAAACATACAAATATACAAACATACAAACATACAAATATACAAACATACAAACATACAAGTGAAGCTAATATAAAGCGTGTAAAAAAATCATTCGTTTTCGATATCGCTATGGCAATACTTTACCCATCTCCTGGGTAAAGTATTGCCATTTGTCAGCTAATTTGACCCTGTATAGTATGTTGGGGTAAGTTCGGTGCAGGGATAAGACCGTACAAAAATATTTCTCGGCTAAATTGATATAACACAAGGACATTTTGAATACACAATATTGTGCTCTTTGCCAGTCTTATCTGCCCCGTCCATCAAAACAAAACAATAATAACCTAATTATAATTAAATTTGTACGGTCTTAACCCAATGCCGAACTTACCCCAACATACCTTATAATAAGGAATTTTGATATCGATTGAGGAAGGTAATAATTGGATTTCAATATAAGTTATTGTCAGTTCCCTAGCGAGACAATTTAATTTATTCCTTTGTGGGGCGGCCGATGCCAGCCATGCCGGTGATGGCCGGGGCGGCCGGGGTGGTCGGGTCAAGCAATATCCATCGCAGAAGCGCAGTGCTTTTAATTGAAAAATGTCTGCTCAAACAAAGCGGATTGAATTTCTATCTCACTCGCCTGCAAAGTTCATTTTTAACCGACTTCAAAAAAAGGAGGAGGTTATATGTTCGACTGTATGTATTTTTTTTTTTTTTTTTATGTATGTTCACCGATTTCTCCGCCAATTGTCAACCGATTTTGAAAATTCTTTTTTTATTCGTAAGGGTATACTCCTGAGGTGGTCCCATATTAATTTTGTGAAGATTTGATGTATACTTTGGGAGATAAACGAAGGAACTCCTCAAAAACAAACAGTACACGTAATGTGATTTGGATATTGTACTAAAGATCAAAAATAATTGCTGGTTCTATCTATCCATCCGTGGTGAACTAATTATAGTCTTCGAAGATACCGCATGGAACTCCTCATCGGTGAACAGTACATATAGGAACTTACAGTGAAAGGTTAGAAGGTTAGGGGATAATTCTTTGAATATTATAGGCACGTTTAGACCGTTACTTGTATTCTTATATTCCGTTGAGCTGATGATGGAAGGTACAACTCCTTATCGATCAGGAGTTAGAAGATATCTTGTCCTAGATAGACATACTCGTTGACATCGAGAATTGATTCCTCAGCAGACACTAGAGAGGGCTCTTACCCACTCTACTGTCTGCTTAATAAAAAAAAAAGCAGCCTTAATCATTTTGGCCTGGCCATGCTTGGTTTTTTTTTATGTATGTTCGGGCATAACTCCGTCATATATAGATGGATTTGCAAAATTCTTTTTTTGTTCGAAAGGGGTTTATTCCGAAATGGTCCCATATAATTTTCATATAGATCTGATGATGAGTTCGGGAGACAGACACCGGAACTCTTTAAAAAATGACAGGAAATCAACCGCGAGTTCTGCTATCGCATAAATATGCATTGTTTGTTTGGAATTAGTGCAGGGTGAATACCACAACTAAAAATTTAAAAATAAAAACTTTTTTACAAAAAAAAAACCACCGACTTCCTTAAAAACACTACAAAGTGAAAAATAACTTTAATTTCGGAAGTCGGTGGCAAAAAAACCGTAAATACAGATCCTAAGACACCGACTACCGAAATTAAAGTTATTTTTCACTTTGTAGTGTTTTTAAGGAAGTCGGTGGTTTTTTTTTTGTAAAAAAGTTTTTATCATAAATAAAGGTTACATTGGATACTTCGAAATTAAATGAATGTAAGGACACTTAGGTTGATCTAAATAGTATTATACAATAAATGTGGAGGTTTGAAAATTTGTTTCTGTCACAGTGTATCACGTCTCTTGGTTGAAATGATGATGATCATTTCAACCAAAAGACGTTCACTGCTGGGCATACGCCTCTCCTAATTTCGGGGGATTTGCCATAGGTAATCGCCACGCTTGCCAGGCGGGCTGACGATCGCAGTATGGTGGTAAAATACATACAGAACGCAGCAACAACATA
Organism: Aporophyla nigra; assembly: GCA_947507805.1. Lineage (NCBI taxonomy): Eukaryota > Metazoa > Arthropoda > Insecta > Lepidoptera > Noctuidae > Aporophyla > Aporophyla nigra. Next base: position 10,705,236 of record OX382305.1, read on the forward strand.
CAGACTGTTTGTATTTTACCAGCATTTTCATTCAGCCTATAGGTAATAGGTAGAACGGGCTGGTGTCCGCAACTCCATGTCTGAGCACGTATTTTGCGTACGGGTGGAAAATCGGTTATTCGATCCACCCCAGCTCCTCGAGGAAGGTCAGCAACGCCTTGATGTTGCTGACTATCTCACGTAGGGTACCTGGGTTACCGAAGTACTTGGCCCTGTATGTGGCGATCGCCGGGCAGTTTAGAAGCACGTGCGCTGCTGTCGCGTCGTCCTCAATGCAGGCCCTGCACAGCGGACTGCCTGTAACTCCTATGACAATAGATGTTCATTAAACGACCCATGGCCAGTTATTGCTGCTGTAACCATACGCAGCTGTCGTTTGTCTAACCGGAGGACCTGTTTTGTGAGGCGGGCATCGATGGTAGGAAGTGCTTCCTTGGCCTGCCTGCGCTCACTTTGGTCCACCCATAGCTTACAGTGTAGATCCCTGGTACGTTTTCTTACCAGAGAGTGTAGGAACCCAAAGTCCATTCTCTAGTAAGTCCCTTAGTCGCCTTTTATGGCACCGACGGGAAGAAATGGGATGGCTATTCTTTACGTCCGTTTAACCAAATAGTCACTCTATTTTGTTGAATTTTCGTATGCAGACTGAAAACGTCATTACATATACTAAATTCAATTTATACTTGTATATTTATCGAAAATTATCATTTAGTAGCAGTTATTTCTCAAAACTGGAAAGCGTAATAATTATAAGCAATGTTATTTCGAATTGTTTAAAAAAATAAAATAACTGTGTGATAAATATTTAAATGGTACATACAATTAGAGGAAAATCGTCAGTCGTGTAGTTTTTGTTACTTAAGTTAAAATTTTTGTATAATTTAATTTAATAACCAAAAATGTATTAATTATTAAACCACAAAATAACGATCCTTAACCTATTAATCCGATTTCTGTTAAGTGTGAATACTTCCATTGAAAATGTTCTATGTTTATTTAACTACGATGCACATACATAGGGGTTATCATTATTATATAATGGTTTAAGTGCATCTGATCACTGGGCAACTGGACATCCATGTACTTATATCATAGATAAAACTACGATCATTACTGTAGCACCGACGTGTCATGTCCACGCTATCTTAATGGGACTTGATTACGTTTTAATTTTTATTTAATTGCCTACAAGAAATACTTATTAATCTAAATAATTGTATCTATTATAGTTTGATAGGAATTAGGCTTTACTTGCACGAACGCTTTCCAATAAACAACCTTATAATTTTTCCCGTAACTTTTCATAAAGTCTTCATTCTTTCTGATTGATGTCACCGGGAATACGTAATTTATGTACACAAGATAATGCAATCTATTTCTATTATTAGCACTAATTTTATCAATCTAGATCGAAATATTCTTGACCTAGTCATAACAAGCACTTAAAAGGACCTATTAAGATAAATAGCTGTTACGTTCTTTTATTCATAAAATATAAACTCACTTCAAAGCAACAACGTAGATATTATTGAACTCGACACTAATATCAAACAGATACGATACTCCCTTATGTTTATGAGTTCAACTATCTACAAACTATCTATTTGGAGAGTGAGTCAAGGTTTTCGTTTGCAGTCGGCCAGTTGAACGCATCGGTCTAACCCGACTTTATAAATAAACAACATTCCCTGTTAGCCGGTAGGTATGTGGGCTGTTACTAGGAAACTACGCGAAAACCATGTGGAGATATACTCGTGGATACTAGACCATTACAATGGATACTTTATAGCTTTGGGTTTTCCTTCTCTGATTTGATCATTTCTTTGAACAGCGTATTTACGTCATAAAGGGGGGTTTATTTTATTTCATCATCATCATTTCACCCGAAAGACATCCACTGCTGGACATAGACCTCCCCCAATTTGGTGGAGTTTGTCATAATCGCCACGTTTGGCAGGCGGGTTGGCGATCGCAGTATGGTGGTAAAATGCATAAAGAACGCTGCTGCCCATTCTCTAGAACGACAACCACTAGAAATTGGGTACTAGTATTCTTTACGTCTAGCACATCTCGGTACAAAGTATATTAGGATATGTAAATAAAATAAACCCTCCTTTATATACCTATACGTATCTAGTAGTTCGTAGGTCTTATGGTATTACAAGTCTTTTAACGTTTACTTCAATAGCAGAGTCTAGAAGTTAAAGGGAAAGCGACAGAGTAGTCCGCGTAATTACAATTTTCTTACGTTTTTTGCTTTTTCAGGTCAGTGTCAGGTTGTATCTTGAACAAAATATGATTCAAGACCGTCACAAATATCATTATCATCATAATCATTTCAGCCGAAAGATGTCCACTTCTGGATATAGGCCTCCCTCAAGCTCCGCCACTTCAGCCGGTTCTGTGCTTCTCGCATCCAGCGTATTCCTGCGGTCTTCACAAGGTCATCGGTCCACCTTGTGAGAGGCCTTCCATCTCTACGTCTTCTGGTTCGCGGTCGCCACTCCAGAACCTTTCGGCCCCATCGGCCATCTATTCTTCGAGCAATGTGCCCTGCCCACAGCCACTTCAGTTTAGCAATTCTTCGGGCTTTGTTGGTTACCTTGGTTCTCCTATGGATCTCTTCATTTCTGATTTGATCGCGTAGGGATACTCCAAGCATAGCCCTCTCCATCGCCTCTTGGGTGACTTTCAGCCTTGTAATAAGGCCCATAAGGTCACAAATATGGTTTCATAGAATTATAATAATTAAAATGATCAGTAGGTACAACTCTGTAAGTTCATTTAATCCCATTGAACGACGTTTTTTATGAAATAGTCACTAAATGGGATATTATTAAATTAATGTACAACCTCATTCTCACCCCATTTCTTCCCGTAGGTGTCGTAAGAGGCGACTAAAGGACTTACTAGGGAATGGGCAGCAGCGTTCTATATGCATTTTTCCACCAAACTGCGATCGCCAAGCCGCCTGCCAAGCGTGGAGATTATGGCAAATCCCCCCAAAAAATGTACCGGTCAAACTGGCGGTGCATGGAGGAGGCTCTTGTACAGCAGTGGACTTCTTACGGCTGAAATGATGATGCTGATGATGTACAACCTGACACTAACCTCCAAATTGTAAAAATCGTAGATAAATTGCATTCCGCGGGCTGCTACCCTTAGCGTATCTACCTTAATGGGCCATTGACATATATATGGCTAGTGACAATAGTCAGTAGGTAACCTAATCTAGTTTCCCACTCACCTTGGTTTATCGTCCTAATCGCTTTGAGGTTAAAAACTCCTTGCTGTATATAAATTAACTGGTCTTCAAAATATCGATGTTTCTATCTTCAATCACAAAACTGTTTTAGGGTTATCTATTAATGTTTTATGATACAAACAGGTATTCAATATAACAATGCTATTTATAAGTGGTACTTACGTAATTATTTATTTATCCTTAATATTTAAGTAGAAAAACCTTGTGTGACTGATTGTTTTTAATTATATTATAAAATAGGTACTAAAACGTAAAATTAATTAACTGAGTCACTTTCCTGTTTTTATGTTTTTATAATAATTAGCGGAGGAAAAGTATTGTTAATATTTCTGTCATTTTCCATTACTATTGTTCGGTTACTGAGGACCTCAGAATGGGTAACTATCGGTTCCATAGAGTCCTCTATGACTGAGTAAAGTTCTAGTTCGTGGCCCAGAGTAACTACGGCTTTGATTTACGAGTTGTACGTCGTAGGTTCAAATCCAGACAGGAACTTCATTTTGTGTAAATTAATTTATCACCACTTCCTTTAAAAAATTGTAAAGGAAAATATTGTGACGTAAACGGGATGTCCTAGAACCAAAAAAAGCCACTTCGTCGAGCCCACTCCCTCTCACTGAGAGGATGCCTATGTTCCAGCGGTAAGAACATAATAAGGTGATTATTAAGCAAAGTTCTGAACCTAATTGAGTGTTCAGAAACAAAATCTGTCAGGCGTTCATAAGGAATGTTCCAGAAATTGGACACGCGGACAATGGAAATGCCTAAACGGTAGATTCCCGTTTCTTTTTTAGAAAATAGCAATCCGTTTCTCTCCAAATTATACTCAAAACAAATGCTATCTAGTATAGTTTAGAATAGCATAAATTTATTTAAAAAAATTGTGGGACTCTCTTCAAAGCAGTTTGATATAAGTAGGTAATTCGAATCTTACAAAAAATGCGACTCGTGTTAACGTGTACGTCATCAAGTCATGACGTATATATCCTCTACTTTATTACCAATAAAAAGTCTTGAAATCACACCATGAACTATGACGTTCTTTTCTAATCAGAGGTACTTTTTACGATTGACACGTAACTACTCACGAGAAACCATTGTAAAACATATTACATCACGATTCAAAGAAACTGCGTCCTCCATAGGTATTAACACAGCTTACTACTTACATGATTGAATGGTATAAAAACAAAAGGTAAACGTAAAGTCATTTACGTGACGCCTCCATTTTATGTTGGAGAATATGCTCTCGTTACACAGTCTCGTGTTAGTTATTGTTATCGAACATAGGAATATCGGTCAGCTGTTATATTATTACTAGATACATCTCCTTGCTATTCATGTCAACCTTGTATTTGTGTTGGAGATAGATAGGTAGCACGGGCTGGTGTCCGCAACTCCACGTCTGAGCGCGTATTTTGCGTACGCGTTGGAGATAGATTTACTATTAATGGTATCTTTATAACTATTGCTTTACATAGCCGTTGTCCTGTGTTCTCCCACTTCAGGGCACAGGCCTCCCTACCCTCTTTCCACTTTTCCAGGACTACTGTGATTGCGGTTCTTTAAGAAGGAGTCCAGTTCCTCCCCGCTATCTTTTTTTGGGTCAGACGCATTGTCGTTTTCTGAGATTTGGGATCCACTGAGTGCTAGTGTTGGGTAAGTCACAGGTAATTGACAGATGTGGCCAGCACATTTCCACTTAAGTCCAGCAGCTGCGTGACCAGAGTCCGTTGTTTGTGTTTTGGAACAAAGTATAGAGTTCCTAATGCGGTCTGTGAGTCGGGCACCTAGTATACAATTCAATTAGAAATACAAAAAGAAAGTACAATTGTATTAGAAAAAAAAAAGAAGTTAAATATAAGTACACCAGATTTTGCCCGCGATTTCGTCAACGTCGCATCGAATCGCCTGCCCGTACGAGTACATCATACTCGTGACTTTTTTGTTGTTGCTCGTCTCCTCTGGTCTTAACATGATGTTGTATAGCTTATAACCTTCCTCGATAAATGGACTATCCAAAACTAAAATATTTTTTTACTTTAAACCAGTAGGTAGTGCCTGAGATAAGCGCGTTCAACCAAACAAACTCTTCAGCACGCGTAGCATGACCACCACAGAAAGAACTTTGTCTATTCTTGGTAGAATAGAGATAGAATAGTCATGCTACGCCAGCATAAAACGGTACAAATCTTTCTACAATCTTTAATCTGTCTTTAATCTTTCTACAATCTTTAATCTGTCATCAAATCTTTCTACAATCTGTAATTCTGTCTATTCTTCCGTCGACAAAACCCATTTCTACGGTGGTCATGCTACGCATGCCGCTTTATACTATGAATATATATAGGTATAGCTTATCCTACATTTTTTTTCTTTAAAAAAATATATATAAATACATAAATAACAAGCAATTACTAATTAATGTTTGATCAGAGTTTATTATTACATAATTCGCTCAGCGAGTCTACACAGAAATAGTATCGGTTTCGATCTTTAATGACGAAGGTCGACATTTTAGTTATTCTTAAACAACCAAAATGTGAAAACTGGTTCTTATTAATACTAGTTCGCAAACATGTTATATCAGTGGTTCATAATATTTGATTATTAAGCATTTAGTGAATGTGGAAGTGTATAATTTGTAAGGCGTATTCGTGAGTCGTGGAAACTTATTTCGAATATTATTAGAACAAATTGGCTTCATCTACAGCATATGGATTCTTTAATGGGTAAGTAGGTAGTTAGTGTTTAATATTGTTATTTTTTTCAAGAGTGAAATAGACGAGAACGTCTTATTTATGTTTATAATAACAGTTTAAAAATCTTTTTAGTAGGGCCGAACCGTCGTCGTCGAATTTTTGATTTCTGTATGCATGTGTGATACACAATTTATAATAACAGCATGCAACATAATTTGAACTTTAAGGAAGCAAATAAATAGCCACCTGCTTTAGTAGCAAAGATTGCAAAAATCCTGATTTTTGGTTTGTGGACGACCGCATCTCAGTCTTGAGCAAGTAAAACTCTCTCTGTCCTGCGCGATCCATCAGACAGTAAAGAACCTCTCGAAGGCTTTTCCATGTAGCAACTTAAGATGGCGGCCTAGTTACCGATCACACGAATAAGAAATCCAATCTTTAATATGGTTGCTCTGTCATTTATAAAATTGTGTTTTTGTAAGTGGTTTTAAAACCAATACAAACGGGTCTGAAACGCAAAATACCCGACGACTGCACGGCATTGTAAAAATATAAGTTAAATAGGTAAGCTAAGTAAATAATTCTACATTCCTAATCCCCGTGTTAACAATATAAGCAAATAAAAGTGTGTCTTCTAAAATATTTTCCCAAAACATGTTCTATATTAAACGAAATGTATAAAAAATGCATTACACACGTATTGACGTTGTTTATGACATGTATTATTTTAAACTATGTTGTTGACTTTTTTGACAAATGTTGTTGAGATGTTAAAATACTTACGTCTTTAGAACATGTTTTAGAAGTAAATGATACGCAATACAAGTAGACACAACATGTAGCACTCATGTGTTTTACCACCAACCCCTCTTTCACCCCTTTTCCTAAAATTCTCTGTGCCAAATTTCATCTTCGTAGGTCCAGTATTTTTTAAGATTTTTGTACGCATAATCCAACTGTCGTGCTTCATACCGAATCCATCTGAACGGTTAAAGTCATCGACCGACCGCAATTTGGTTACACCTTTATTTTACTATCATGTAGCGTAGCAATATGAGTTCTGCTGAAAAAATACGCGTCGGAAATTCGGCGTATAGTTTGTCTTCTATGAAAATAAATGTACAATATGTACTACGAGCTTTCCGTCGAGTAAAGCTACTGGCACATTACTGTGTTGTGTTGTGACGCGAGACACCAATCAAACTAATCTGTTCAAGACTACGACAAATTACAAACTGTATTGATTGACTAACACTGCGTCAGAAGCCGTCACGACATGAAACAACACACTAATGTGAATCCGGTTTAAAGGCTCGTTCAGACTAGCGTGACGCGATGTCGCGCGCGGGTCTGCGATTTATATCCGTAGAACAATTTCTATGAAAACGCGCGCGACACTTCACACAGGGGCGACCTGTCGCGCCGCGACACGGTCATAGAAATTGTTGTTCTACGGATATAAATCGCCGAATTTCACGCAACCGTTGCGTCGCGCTAGTCTGCAGAAGCCTTAATTTCGGCAGATGTGTAAATGTGTTGCAAAAGTTACATTTTATATAACTCACACTAATTCACACTTAATTTAAGAATCAGTTTATTAATGTTCTAATGTTCTTGTTACAGGTAAGTGATGCAAGTTGGCGACGTAGGTCGGATAGTCAGGAGAGTATCCGTGGCAGCGCCATGGCTACCATGCCACACTTCCATGTCTGCCAGCTAGGTATGTACTAGAACCTAGAACTACGACAATATTATGACTAGAACTATAATATTATAGTAGCCGAAAAAAAGTGTAACGGCAAGTCGACAGTTTTGAATGCGAACGCCATTTTTTGTCCGTGTTGCCACCAGGTATACAACAATAGCTAGTGTAGACTAAACTTTCACATAAACCAGCCGGCAAGGAGAACTATCCTTAACTATACAGAACGAAACTACACCGTGTAAAGTCAGGTGAAGTGATCTGTCAAATTGTGTCAATCCAAATCGTGTCTATCCCTGAAGTGGAGTGACAGCTCACTTCACCTACTTCATTTGTCACAGTGAGATTTTACAAAATAGAGCGGCAATAGTATTTAGTGGTGCGTAAGACGTATCGTGACATTCGTGACTCGTGTATTCGTGACTCTTAGAGGCATTAGTGATAATATACATACATACCTATACTCACGGCTTTTGCCCATGGTGGTAGGCAGAAACTTCGGAACGCCTGATACAATCCCTACATACTCCTTTTGCCTCGTTCATACATCTGGTCATACACACACGCCGCCGGTTGCGAGTACTCGCACCTGGTAACACTAATTATTTTACACTACGTGCATTATGATTATAATATAAATAAGCTTCACATACTAAAATTAAAGTACAATTATTATCCTCATCAAAATAGCTATGAATTAGTTTGAAATGAATTTTTTTAACGATTAGTGCATATAGTGTCATAGATTTTACATTTTACACAAGATTGTCTAATATTTCAATAAACTGATGACATATGATGACTAATTCACTCTCATGGAAGACGTAACCAAAACGTTAAAACGTCAGACTTCGTGATCATGAATTAATGAGGTTTAAATATCAGGAAAATGGGAAACACAATTAACGGGATACAAAATCAATACTAAGGAAAACCATCTGCGCTTTTGTTAGAAATAACTTAATTATTATGTACACGTCATAAGAAACATGAAATCATCATTCATCATCATCATTTCAGCCGAAAGACGTCCACTGCTGGACATAGGCCTCCCCCAAGCTCGGCCATCTGTTCTGCGAGGAATGTGCCCTGCCCACTACCACTTAAGTTTGGTAATTTTTCGAGTTATGTTGGTTACCTTGGTTCGCCTACGGACCTCTTCATTCCTGATTCGATCACGTAGAGAAACTCCAAGCATAGCTCTCTCCATTGCCATTTGGGTGACTTTCAGTCTTCTAATAAGGCCCATTGTGAACGACCACGATTCAGTGCCATAGGTCATCACTGGCAACACACACTGGTCAAAGGATTTCGTATTGAGACACTGATGATATCATTTTACTTTATTTGCGGAAAATCAACCTTTAAATTAAATCATCCGTCTATTAAACTGTTTCCTGAACAAAGACAGGTAAATGGATGCAGCATTTTTATTTTTTTAATGGCTTTGAATTGCTAATTGATGACGTGGAAGTCAACCAGGTAATAAACATTAATTAAAGTCGACAATTGCAATGTTAGAAATACTTCCTGTCGTACTTTCCCTAAAGATAACTCTTGCTTTCTAGGACTATTTCAAGTGATGACGCGTCGTGGCTATATGAATAGAATAACCTTTATTGTCTTCACTATCTCAGCTAGTACCAGTAGGTACATACAATTACAAATCTATAATACCGGAAAAAAAATGTTTTACCGTCAGCATTATGCTTAGGTCCCCCTAGCGTGTTGCTAAGCGCTGGTTTTCAGCTCAAACCCATGACTCCTGTTTACAAAAAAAAAGCTACAACGAACAACTATATGATGATATGATAATTATATGATGATCATACATTAATAATATTGTATTAGAAAAAATAATAGTGTAAAAAACCACGTTTCCATAGAAAACCAACCTTATTTTCTAGCTTTTAGTTTGGTTTTCTATGGAAGCGTTTTTTCAATTTTTTTAAACTATTATTTATTTTCTATTTTTTAGTACGGCTAGCTACTAAAGAGTGTTTTTTTATGCTGTCCTGGTAACCCTGGCAAAGATAATGGCACAAATTTATGAAATTATGGTATTGTCATGAGTCCCGGATAAGTCTACAAAGTTTAAATGAAATCTGACCCTTGGAAGTGGGTCAAAGTTTTAAGTCTTTGGGCGATAGTGCGCAAAAGAGTGGCCTCCCTGATGCGCCGCGTGCGAGGCAGCACCAACGGCCTACTGAATACCATACTGGGAAGGGTGGATTGCCCAGTTGTGAGGCACTGGAATGCTATTCACGGCTCCGGGGGTGCCCGGTATAATGATAAGTAGCGCAATTTTATGTAATCATCATTAATAATAATAATCTAACTAACATAGTTTTAAGTGTGATTTACTAACAATTATATGGAATGTATTCTGAAATAAATGATTAATAATAATAATAAACCCGCAGGGCAGCATGTGGCGTGCTGTTGGGCAGTAGCGACCCCACGGACCCTATCTCCCGGGAGAATTCTTGTTCTTCATCTCTGGCTTGCCTTTATTGGCCGGCTGGAGTGAACACTGACGAGGTTCAGAGCTCCCACCTCATTCTTGCCTTTATTGGCCGGCTTGAGTGGAGATTCGCAAGAGCAAACGTGCTCGGGGAAAGGAAGTATTCCAGTAAGTGCTCGTAGGGATCTTGACCATCTTTCGGGCTCTGGGATTGTTCTGAAAGCCGTGGAATACCTCTCCACTTCTCAAGCACCTCAGGAAGTGTTGCCCCCTTGTCACTGCGTCACTATGTGCCAGCGACGGTTTCTGGGGGCCCATTATTGAGTGTGCAAGTCACCCCCTGCCATTTAATCCATGTAAATACTAAACATTGATGCGGCAGGGGCCATAGTCCTTCCATAGTTCTTCGGAACCAGTCCATTTTAGCCATCCATATACATAGTCCAACATCTTGGTTTCCATATCCTGCAATAGTCCAACACCAGCCGGGGGTTGTCCTTGGGTGCACTTGCACAGTGCATACGGGGATAATCGTCGGTTAGTGCCTCACGTCATCTAAATTTCTAAGGGGCCTCTGCGAGTTGGCTTCGGCCCCTCGTACGCCTTCCAAAAGACCGGGATCCTAGGGTCCCGAGATATATTAACATATAAATCGATCGATCGAGTCGATCTTGAAGTCGATTACAAAGTTACATACAAATAGACAGGTGAAGCTAATAAAAACGTTTAAAAAAAACTGATTACTATCATTTAAAAAAATTTGATGGAACCACCTTCCGAACGACTATGGTCATCTAATTAATACAAGTTGACTTTATAAGCACTAAACATACTGTTCAGCCGTACAAAATACTTGCTTCTGGCAATATTTTCTTAGGAAAGTACAATATTAAAGGCTTTTAAAACTACATACAAATGAATGCCAACAGTTGGCCTTACATATCAATTTTCTGTTCCAATATTTCCCAGGTAGGCAACGCAATTAGCCGACCATTATCCATGATGTCATTTAGCTATAAGTAGTTATGTTTTAGTGTTTATTTAATAACGACCTGGCTAGTTTATGTAAACCTACTGTATATATAGACACGGCAGATGGAGGAAGTAAATATAGTTCTTGTCGACAAATACTGCTTCATAATTAATGCATTTTATGTTGTCTTCGTCTTTTGTTCTCTTGAAGTTGTACTGTACTCATAAAAGAACATTATATTTATTGTGTAGGTCTGTTTTTAATTTTTACCGCAAATTAAATAGAAACAAATTTACGTAAAATTAATATCAGAAATAATACCTATGTTATTCTAATATTTTCCTTTACCTTAAAACTTCTAACCATTTAGCTAACCTGGATGTTTGTTCTTTAAATATTCACAAATAACATATAAATCAATGTTTATAACAAAGATCAAAAGTAAATTAAATAGTGGAAAATAACTGGAATATCGAAACTCAAAATCACAGGTTAAATAAATCAGCTTCAAAAACAAAGATGCTAAATAAATGTTTCATCAAAGTCCGCTTAAAATCACTAAATAACGCGTTATTTATTTTCGTTGCCATAAAATGTATATCCTGTTTACAACGTTGGTTTCATTGAAACTTCAAAATTATGTACGCAGATACTCTTTTGAGTAAAATATAAAGCTAGCGTTTCGATTACGCGCGTGGAAACGATACAGAATCGAACGGCAACAAGCCCTCAGTTACAACCAGACATCAGTCGAATTGAAGTAGTCCAAAGCTTCGGAAGGGAGAGCTTTATGAAACAAAACCTTGCTCTTATCACTTGGCTGTAACAAACTATGATGATTAAACATTTCAATTATGAAAGTCCACGTTCACTCTGATGTAAAAATATTTTGGGAGGCATTTTATCGCGCACTGGAACTTCAATACACTGCTGAGCAGCAAATGTTGTAAATCCAATGTTTTTCGACGTGCTGGGATAAACTTTGTTGAATTCTCCATGCTCGGTTCAACACCGACAATTGAAATTACAGAACACGAAAAATTGCCGCCGCGATTTTCTGCGTCCTCGCGATTGTGATCAACTCTAAAGTGATCAACATCTCGGTGATTGTACATAACAACGAGCGAACATGACCACTATGCGTTGTTTGTTTTGACTCGCGTTAATGAAGACGAGGTTTTATACAAACTCAAGGTAGGAAACGAAATTCAACGCTGCACTCTCTACGCAGTCCCTTGCTTCCTATGGTTTCATTTCACTGTTCCGCCTTTTTTGTTTGATGACCTATTCACTATAAAGAAATCTGTAAAGGTACGAAACGAAATTCAAAAAAGTCCTCAATTCATCAGCGTTTTGCTATACCTACAGGCTAGACCTGCCACGAAATAATATCTTATGAATTTAACACTGACAGCATTCATCATCATCATCATCATCATTTCACCCGAAAGACGTCCACTGCTGGACATAGGCCTACCCCGATTTGGAGGGGCTTAAACGCCACGCTTGGCAGTATAGTCAAAAATGCCTAGAGAATGCCGCTGCCCATTCTCTAGTAAGCATTAAAGCCGAGGAAATCAAATGCGAGACTACGCAATAAGCGGATGCTCAGCTATTACAATAGTGAAGATAAAATTTAATGACCTACAAAAATACCTATCAGTTAAAGTGAGCTATTATTGTCTGTTCCCACATTCCTGATATAGTGGGCTTATCTCTGCAGCGGGCTTGTCTTCGGCTTTCTAGATATGTGTACGATTGTAGTACATAACATTAAACATGACGACAATGAACCTCTGTGACGAGAGGTTATCGTCGTGCCAGATCAAGGTGGTCGCACAGCTCTTGAAATTTCTTCGTGAACATACTTATTTACAATTCTTTAGTTGGTTGTCGCCACAATGTACGTAAATAACAACAAATAAATTTATACAAATAACAAAATAACTATAAAATATATACATATACCTATGCTAATTACTATTACTTAATATTTAAAACTAGCTTTTGCCCGCGGCTTCGCCCGCGTGGATGTCGGAAATCAATGCAAGAGGACGTACTACCGCGATAAGAATGTGTTATTCCAGGTTATATATTACTATTTTCGATCCAGATCCATTCAGCCATTTTGCGTGATTGAGAAACAAACACCCAGTCATACATATTTTCAGATTTATAATATTAGTAGTAGTAGGATTATAATTCATATGACTTAGGATTCATAGTTTATGAGAACATCATGTGTGTTGGTGTTTTTCAAATAAGAGTAATAGTATTCAGAGTAAGAAGACTTCGACATAGGGCTTGGTTTAGTTGAATATAAGTCTTCCTGGTTTTTCTTAACGCTCCTATTTTACCTATACACTCAATCATTTACCAGACATCGAACATAGTTATAGGAATAGTACTTTTGCCAGTGGCTTGGCCCGTATAGCTGTCGGAAAATATCACCCGGGAACCTACTACCGGGATAAAGTAGGTATCCTATCTGTTACGTATCCATGATATAATATATCTTTGTGCCAAATTCGATCTAAATCCGTTTGGCCGTCTTTGCATCATTGAGAAACAAACATCCAAAAATCTAAACATCTAAGCCATTTCGCGGTCTCTTACTTGGAATAATACTATTAGGTTTATTTTTAACCCCCGACGGAAAAAGAGGGGTGTTATAAGTTTGACGTGTCTGTCTGTCTGTCTGTCTGTCTGTCTGTCTGTCTGTCTGTGTGTGTGTCTGTCTGTGTGTCTGTCTGTCTGTGGCATCATAGCTCCCGAACGGATGAAGCGATTTCAATTATTATTTTTTTGTATTAAAGGTGACTTATGTGCGAGTGTTCTTAGACATGTTTGATGAAAATCGGTTGAGCCGTTTAAAAGTTGTGGGGGGTGAAAGTGGGGAAGAATAACCGAATGTCTACAAATATACTCGAGTGGGGTCTCAAATGAAAGCGCACTGAAAGAGAATGATGTTCTTAACTTCGCTTGATGAGTAAATTGGTGGTGGGAAAATTGGGACATGGAAATCCGATTGTCACGTGAGAGTATCAATGACTACATCTCAGTCTTTGCAATTCTGCTAAAGATGATTTGTCATGTGGGTTATTAAATAGTTTTGTTTTACCCTATTTTCCAAATCACAAAAAAAAGCTCACAAATTGCTACACCATCCAAGGAAAAGGCCAAGCCTATGTAGCCTTAAGCAGAGTAAAAATTCTCTACTTAAGGCTACATAGGCTTGGCCTTTTGCGAAAGTACTTTTACCTAAGTAAACCACAGCTTTTTCAACTGTCGTCCCTTGCAACTTATAAGTTGCGGCGATTACGGCATATATGCCGTAATCGCCCAACATAAAATGATAAGAAACATTGTTCTTTCAATATTTCCATATCCTCTAAGACCTTGAAAAGTTACATTATGTGGCCTTATCAGAATCCATCCATTCTCGTCAACACAACTCCGGCCGATAGTGGCATCATCAAATTGAATTGATATTGTTTTTGGAAGCTTCCCATCTTCCTGTTGGCCACGGCAAAGTTCTATGTATTTACAACTTAACAAAATCTACATTATAATAAGTATACCTATAAAAAGTATAAAATAAAAAATTAAATTAAAAATTAAAAAAACCCCCGACACAAAAACCTAAGATCCCTTTAAAAAGCAAAAAATAATAAAAAAACTCAATCTTAAAGTACCTAAGTATGTATTAATAATTTTTTTAAAAATACGTCGCGTTGGGGGACCGCTCTGCAAGGGCAGACGTCGTTGACGATCGTATCCTAAATGCAATATTTAGAAGTAATTTTATAAAAGTTTTCTTCAGTTAGGTAATAGACTATTTGTAATTAAATTGTTAGGTTTGGAGCGGTCCCCCAACGCGACGTATTTTTTTAAAAATTATTAATACATACTTAGGTACTTTAAGATTGAGTTTTTTTATTATTTTTTGCTTTTTAAAGGGATCTTAGGTTTTTGTGTCGGGGGTTTTTTTAATTTTTAATTTAATTTTTTGAGTATAATGAACACACATGATATTCGCAATTACTATGAAGCCAAAGTAATATGAATTACAATCCTACTTATCCTGTACTACCCGGCCGCTGCCAACGTATGGACGGGACGGACGTACGACCCGCCAGCTGCTCTGCACCCGCATTTTAAATCTCTAATATCTTCTAAGATATTCATTTAAATTACATGCTGTAAAAGGCCATATTGATCTATATTAAATGTACAATGTATTTAAGGTACTTAATTGGATAAGGATGCTGTATTGCTTAAAATCGCTTCGTAAATAAACCCTTATGTCTCGTAAAAAGTAAAAGATAAAAAATGGTTATTGTGGGTTATCCCTAAGAGATAGACATATACCATTGCGACATTTTTGTAGGCCTTTTTAAGGTGTACAATACTGTAGTACATTATTTTGATCTATTTCGTAGGATTCAGCCAGGGTTTTTCGAATTTTGAGACGTATTTCAGCGTAGTTTATGACGTATGTCACCGTAGTTTTCGAAGACCGTTATTTTTTTCTAAAATAAAAGAATCTTTCTAAAATAAAAGTAGCCTAAGTTACTCCTTGTTACATCAGCTATCTGCCAGTGAAAGTCCTGTCAAAATCGGTTCAGCCATTTCAGAGATTAGCCGGAACAAACAGACAGACAGACAAAAATTGTAAAAAATGTTGTTTTGGTATATGTACCGTGTATACATCCATATACACTGAGTAAAAAGTGGTTATCTTAATATTGAAAACAGACACTCCAATTTTATTTATTTGTATAGATTTTTGCATTGTTTCCTAATTTATATTAAAAAAGAAGTTGTTTTGCTTTTTGCTTTGTGCGCTACAGGGTCCATTTGTACCTTTGCTTGCTGAAACCTTGGAACGCAAATAAAGATATGAACACCTATTGCGAAGATATTTAAGTATGAATTTATCATGCATTTAAAATGACAAATCCTTTTTTGTTCAATAACTTTAAACTTTCACTAAAGTAAACCTTTAAACAACGGGTTCCAATTATACCGAACTCTACAGATTACCTATGCGTATTTTTTTTTTTTATAATTGACGGTCATTACCTGACCTTGCTAGGGCGAACGATATTTTTTTTCTTTTAGTTAAGTGTGTTGGATTGCTGCTAAAGATAAATGCGTAGGACGGTTTGTTATTCCAATTACAGACACAGTTTTATACTTGTAACAGTCGTAACTGGTTTCATTCAACATATTCGACCGATATACATAGTTATATGAATAAAACATACGATCTAGTCTGCGAAGATTCAATATTGTATCAATGCTAACAAGTACTACGTTTTGAATAGTTAATTAGAATCTAATATTAATTAAATATTGTCCATTATATTATTTTAAAATATCCATTGAGATCCTTTAAGAAAAACATTAGAGATTAGATAATATGATAATAATAATATATGATATTTTTTTAACACGGCTTTCATTTCTGATAGCTTTAAGTTTTGCCCTTTGTCGGTTCAACAACATTCATTGCGGTATTTATTACATTGTTGAGCAGACAATTTTTTTCAATATATGCAGGAATGGATTAGCTACATACGTCAAAACTATATTACGCAATTAGGGTGCAACTGTTTTCCGAACATGACAAATTATATTAAATTCAAACTATAATTATATAGTATGTATGTATTCTGGTTGCATTTTCTTCGAATTTGGTCCATTTTCAATAATTATAGTATTTTTATTACTATGATGTAGATTGTCTCTGCAAAATAATGATTGAAAGATAGAAAAGTTTTAGTAGTTTTGTAACAGATAGTTCTAAGTTTGGTTGATGAGGAGGGCCAAGTACCAAGTGTGCCAAGGTACCAAGGAAAAGAGCAGGAAAATATCCAGCCTGTCACATAAAACTGTTAGATAACTACGCACTAAGAATATGCATGGATAAGGATGTAAACTCATTCATTCATTAGCAATATTTATCAGCCTTATTAACAGTTTTAAAGCTGTCTGTTGCGAGGCAGTCGTAAACCACTACGTCATCAGAAAACACTTCCCGATTTCTATAAGAGACTCAGTGGCCTTCACGATCAGTACAATACTCATACTTACGTAGGCTTATTACGTTTTGCAAATTCCTTGTTAATATGGGTTAAAACTCACGTTATATATCTGGTTAGTATAGGTCTGTTAATTAAAACATGATAATTAGAGAACTCCCTAGTGACTTGGTAGCGTAGGCTATCGGATTAGTCAAATACAATTGTTTAGCGGTAATAGCGGTGACAAATGAGCTGTTCACACGAATGTATAAGATTTTTTTCTAGTAATTAATTAGTGGCCTCTTCGGGTTAATATTTTTATGACACACTAAATGATATATGAAAAAAAATAATTCTGGTCAGTTATACAAACACTACGTCAACATATTTTTAAAACTAGTTTTAGTCGGCGTTAGAGTGATAGGACACTCTACTTTGAGAAGGCTGTTTGAAGTCCTCCCTTTTTAGTTTATATAATTGAGAAATAAGCTACGCTTGCCACGGTTGGTCCGTTGATGGGTGACCATCTTTACATACCAAGACTCCTCGGTGCCTCAAAAAGCACGTTTTGTGGATCTCAGACAGTTGTCGCGGGTCGTCAGAAGCTCGAAAGTCTGACAACCATTCTTATCAAGGGTACTTCAAGTCTTACCCAGTAACTGGGTTGTGGAGGTCAGATAGGCAGTCGCCCCATGCAAAATACTGGTATTCAGCTGGACCCAGTTAGACTGGAAGCTGACCCCAACATAGTTGGGAAAGGGCAAATATGATAGTTGAGAAATTAGTAGTCGTTTTCAGATATAAATTCTGTCTTTGCAGACTTGTATCGTCCAATGAAGACCAATAAAAGTCTTTCGCGAAGAAACGTGCAAGAAACGATTTTCCTCTAAATTAACTTAGGCGAATCGCCTAAGTTAATTTAGAGGAAAATCGTTTAGCACAGTGAAGACATTTAATACCCGGGAAGCCGTGCAACTACTGACACGTGAATCTTTCGTGCTTTAGCATAATCTGTACCCGTCCTATGAAAGAGCTCACAGGAAAGATTTTATTTTATGAACGAATTTGATGTAAAAAACGAACGCATCGTATCTCAGGTGTATTTAAAGATCTGTCAAATTTAAGGTTGTGGTGCAGACCATCAGGCTGCACAACTTTCTCGATGGGAACAAAGTTGTAATCGAGATAAAAATACCAACTTTCCCATACAAAATTTCAGTTAACAAAACTTCACCTACAGTACTAGGACATATAGAACGACAATTTGTATAGGACGGTTATTTTTATTATCTTGAAAACGATGTTAGTCCTATCGAGAATATTGTTCAGCCTGATCACTCCTGCTACTTTTGATAGGGGCTTTCTCTAAATACGTCCACCGCGGTCTCAACTCGTCTAGCTGTGGCATACCGCCGCAAATCGCGCCGCCCGTCGCGCCTCCTGTCGCACCGCGCCCCGCACCGCCAGAAACTGTGGCCAGGCCTCTTAATTTTGTCTTTGAAAACCCCTATTTACGAAACTTGGTTATCACTACTGAAAAATGATAAAAGATTTTATTTCTGTAAGTAAGTTTGTACTAACACTTTCATACTTTAGTTTCCTATCCGTTTACTCCGAGAAGGATTCCCTAAATCTATTTAAAAGTCCAGACATAAGCTTGGTCAGATATTGTGAGGACCATATAGATCGGTAAAATTGTATTTTGGGGACAGATAATTCACGCATTTGTCAGTAATCGTGCTGCTGCATTTAGAACCCACTGAATTCAGCTGCACGATTTTATAGTTTATGCCATCTGTGGTCAAGTTTCATGTCAAGTGATTTGATTTGGCAATCATATCTGTAGCAAATATGATTTCCCAGTAACTGTTCAACTAATTGGTACCGTGCACCTAGCTACTGACGTTTCATAAGTGAATGTGAAATAAAATATTTAGTTTTCTTTTTATTCAGAACCTTGACTACGTTGAATTGCTGGTTTTACCTTAGTTTAACTAAGAGCCAATTTCACTAAGGAAACTGAAACTGAATCCCGTTTAAGCGCTGTCACTGTCAGTTATGGAAAATTGACACTGACAGCTCTTAAGCGCGGTGTAGATGTGTAGATTGCGTTTATTTCATTGGGATTTAAGCTTGAGGGGGAAAGCGCCAGTATAACCGGCGCAAATCAAATTTTCTCACGTTTTTGCAATTTGCGGGTCAGTTTCAAGGTTGTCGTCAGTGTTATGTTGATTAAAATAATATTCGCTGCTATAACAAATATGACTGTATAGAAATCTCATTATGTTAATAATCTACCAGACTCACTGTTAGACTAACATTTTCATAATGACCTGAAAATTATCAAAAAACGTAAGAATATTTGAATTTCGCGGGCTACGTTAACGCATCCTCCTTAAACGTAATTACGTCACATCGTTAACAAATTGCAGCTCGACTAAGCAAGAATTACTAGCATAATGCGAACACACGCCCTTCCGTTCCACCCAGAGCGGGAGACGTCATTTGGTGATTTCTTACCCAAAATAAAAGCGTTACCAAATTACAGCTCGACTAAATTACAAACATGCGAATTGACTCATACTGTCACGTAACAGCTATTTATCTTTTTTTGGTTATTCATTCACAAAAGACTGACTATGCTGCTGACTATGTTAAAGCCAGTTATTAAATATAAAAATACGGAAGACTCTTGATTTAGGCTTTATGTGATGCTATTAATCACAAATTAATGGCGTTAAGCTCTTCCGTGGTAAATCGCTTGAAATAAATTTAATTCCGGCAAAATTACACTTATAAACGTTACGTTACAACGGAGAAGAAAAACCTACGTGAATTCCTCATTTTTAGGGTTCCGTACCGAAAGTATGCCAACGGGATTTTATTACTAAGGCCACCCTTGTCCGTCCATCTGTCACAGGCCTGTATCTTTTGGCTCATAATAAGCAGACACTTGAAGTAACTATAGCCTTTATA
Organism: Aporophyla nigra; assembly: GCA_947507805.1. NCBI lineage: Eukaryota > Metazoa > Arthropoda > Insecta > Lepidoptera > Noctuidae > Aporophyla > Aporophyla nigra. The sequence continues at coordinate 10,725,347 of OX382305.1, forward strand.
ACAACAAATAAAAAACATGAGATTCAGATTATGCATGCAGCTCAATCAGAAACTGCGAAGTGGGTCAAATTTAACTTACAAGATTTGATTGCAATCCGACATCGGGACAGGTGAATAAATAATAATTAGCCTGTATTGTCCCGGAGTGGACGTTTCGGCTGCAGTGATGATGATGATGCATGTCCCACTGCAGGGCAAAGACCTCCCCTTTTCCACTCAACTTCGATCCAATCACAAACTAAAAAAAAAACCTGAAAATAAATAAAAAACAAAAACTAGGATCTAGCCTTTTCCTAACTATATTGGACTTGGGTTCCAATCTTATCGAATCAAACTTAATAGCGGTATTTTACAAAAGTATTAACCAACAAATCTTGTGTTAAAAAATGTTCGGTAGTACAGAAAGAACCCTTTATGTGAACCCGTTATGAGTTCGACTTCAATTGGGCCGTTTTTTTAAACACCTTAGAACATCCATTTTATAATCAAGGTATGTCGGTATAATTCTGTTAATATGTAGGCTACTCATGAAAAAAATAACCATGACCCACTAGAACAATAAGACAGTCATGCACGAAAGTTTACACTATCATGATTCAGTATCAGTGAAAAACATTTTCAACGAACTGTTGATTAGTGAAAATTCAGAAGATACGTATCGTCTGTTTTCATCCTACGCTTGAATGAATGGGTCATCGCAGTGTTTATAAACAAGCACAAGTGGTTGCCACCTGGTGTGTCCATCGTTCATAAACAAAATGATGGCATAGGTCACGTGATGAGTGTATACAGGTATGAGGTACAGACTGTATTCATTCAACATCCATAGAAAAGGGAGGGTCTTCCGAACGTCGTATACCAGTTGCGCGGTAAACTCTGCTTGCGCGCTGCAAGGTTCTGCGTGACGTCAGTGCTGCGTAGTTCACATATGGCGTTGTAAATGCCTCTAAAAGTGGTTCTCTGGCCGGGGGAGAGTGACGAACTGCGCAAGTACTCCGGCATCCCCCCAAAAAAAATTGTTAAGTGGCTCTACATTACGGGTTGCAGGTATCATTACAACGGAGGGATTTCTAAGTCCAGGCTACAGATAATTGTGCCAAGTCTGTATGTTGGTGACTGTCAAATGTTGTGTTTTTTACTGTAGTTGGTACTTACGCTACAGGTCTGCTACCGTCATACGCTACGGTTCAAATTCAAATTCATTTATTTGCCGGAATGTAGGTTAATAATGTATGGTCTTAAACTATAATGGCCCCTTTACATTCTACCATTTAATATGGTGTGAAAATATTTATTGTCATCCTGCACAAAGCTATTATTAATAAACAAATGTCAGCAAGAACAGATAAGAGCTCATGCAATATGATTTTACGGAATAAATTAATTCGTTGATGTCAAGTTATACCTATGTCAGTACAAGAGCTATAGTTTAATACAATGTCAGATTAACCATATATAAATAATTGTAAATTGTAATCAATAATGTCTTAACTATTATTATTACAAAGTGTTAATTAATTAAAATTTGAACATTCACTCATTATAAGATACCAATATTATTGATTTAAGTTCCCGGCTGGCTTTGCGTAGTACACTACGAGTTACCTGCATAGTTCGCAACGGGTCGCGTACGCTTTATCGACCACGATCGACTGCGCGTTACATGCTACGGTTAGCTACCCGTTAGACGCTACGCACCGCTACGCCTAGTACGCTACGGGTTGGCTACAAACTACAGGTCGGCTACACGTCTACGAGAGCCTAGGAAAGAGAGCGTGCTAAACTTCGCCACAAATGACACGTGTGACAATGACATCTATTCGTTATAGAATAAGACAATGGACGCATGTTTTTTTAAACTATTCTAGAATAGTTTAATAATATTATTAGTTCAGTGGAGCGCCGATTATCCGAACTAATTGGGGGACAGGAGTGTTCGGCAAACCGGTTTTTTCGGATAATCGAACTGTATTAATTCAGCCATACATATTTATGTACAGGTGAATGAAAACCTTATGTTTAGACATATGAAGGGCTAATGAGATGAAGTGGCTTAGTCACATTCACCAAATTTGTCAGTGTTGAAATTTTGCGATTTCTTGGCTTGTTTTAGATACACGTATAGTAAAATGTGGATTTTTGTGACCATAGATAATAAAATATCAATGTGAATAAAATGTGACTTAGCCGATTCTTCCCCTTAGGCCCTTCATACCTTTGATGACAAATAGTTTCTTTCACGCGTTAAAATTTAGTTTATCAACTAACGGCTTCTTGGGAGTGATATATGAGTACAACAATAACAATTCAACAACAATTTCGCGTGTATTGTAGCGCGGGTGGAGGATAGCACGCACTAGTCGGGCGGGCGCAGTAGTTCGGATAAGTGGTCGTTCGGTTGATCGACGTTCGGATAATCGACGCTCTACTGTATGTTACAGATTATTCAGATCGGGTCTAACCGAAAGTGTGACTATAATAATAAATTGAAGTCTTGAAATAAGAAACTGAAATTGATTAACTGCCATTTGTGGCGGCATTACTTCCTTTATAAAGGAATTGAACGTAAACGTGCTCAGAAGTGTGCGGCACGATAATTTCTAGACCAATGCACAAAAAACCGGTACAGACCTCGATGTACGGATCCTTGTGTCGAAAAGTGGATCTAGAGGTAAGCAAAACCGGGCTATCGTGGAAGAAATTCTGTTCTTGTGGAGTTAGCCGAGATTGTCTGCCTGGAATCGACTCAACGTGATCTCACAAAACGGTAATAGTTCTGTTTGATACTTACGTTATAGTTACATCTTACCTATAGTTAACTTATCGAAGTTATGCGACAAGAGTTCTTCACACCATTTTGCGTTTCCCATTTGTTGTATGGCATTAAAAAAAGAACCTACACATACTTATATATGGAAGGTAAATATGTGGAGAATGTCAATAAAAGCTCAATATACAATAATGTACCGGTGTGCACATTAGGCATTATGCTCACGCTTCCGGACTCACGTACGACCGTAGACATTCGTAGAGCGTTGAACTCTTTTGTACGACAATATTCGGACAAGATCTTATTGTCTCCTAATTGATGTTATTACTTGTTTACATTCCCTATAATATCTAATATTCCGACACCTAAAATATACCGCGCTATTAATATTTTATTTCAACTCTTGACTTCTTGCGATAAGCTAACGAAACTGCGGTAGAGCGTAGTAAACTGATAAAAACACTATTTGTACGATAAATTAGTAAATACCTTACACACGGAAATTGTTTATGTAAATTATCAGTGGACGAAGCTGTTCCGCGATTTTCAGCGCCTTTGGTTTCGTCGAGTCGATTCTGTCAATCAGCGCTAATAATCGTCGTTGCTCGCAAAATCTGTGCATTTCCTCGGTGTTATTATATCCGAGTAAAGTGGCGGTTGTCGGCGAGGCTGGGGCTGCGGTCGCCTGTACTCGCAGCCGGCAGTCGCACGAGGGCGCCCGCACCGGTCGCACGTCGCGCTCTGCCCCTGCTCGCTCGGACGATGCCGACAGCCGCCGTGGCCCCGACCACGCGCGCTCGCTTTCTATGCTCCAACGGTACACAAGCGAGCATCTGAGCCGCTAGCTGACATGTTTACGCCGCCGCTGTTTACTATAACGTGTATAAAGTTTTTCTCAGCTGTCCACATTAACGCGATCGTGTGAATGCGCACCGGCTGAAGGATTGCGAAACTGTACAAGTGAAGTTTAAAAATACATTGGCACTAGTGCGAAGTGACGTACATCGAGATGTGTGCGTGCAGCAAGTTTTGCGACTTCTGGAAGAACTCATGCGGAGCAGGTGAGATCCTCGGCTACTTTCTAATGCCTGCCGCTCGTGTACAGCTGCCCTATTCCTTTCTAAACCGACACTGTTGGCAAAATGTTTACTAAACTTGTTTGACAATATAAAGTGAAATCGTATCCACAAACGATGATCAGACGCTGATTTTATTTAAAAAAGAGACGATCAAATTGATTGAACCTCAAAGATTGTTTGAATTAAGAAGCGCGTCAACGTCCTTTAGTGTATCAGAAGCTAATTGGGTCCGTGCCCATACATAAATTGACTTTATTAGCTACGGTTGTATGACAAGATTGACTTTAAGGAAACAACGTTTGAATTATAATATGCTAACTATGTACCTAATAAAGGAAATAATTAGCAGCTAACATGGCTGTAGGCGTTTTTATATTCCAAGTAAACGGCCAGTTGTTTACTTCTAGTACCCGCATATTTATAGCAGCCACTCGTAAATGCAGCCTAATTAAGAAAACATGGAAATTAATACGATTTATGATTAATTTGCATGTAAAACATTTCCAATACGAATGTTGTCGAAAAATGTAAACACGGGGAGCTGCCAAGGTAATAAGCGATGAGGGCATCAGTAGTTTGACTAGCGCCTAACTAAACAATAACAAAGGAACTGTGTTTGAATGATAATGTGAGCATGTCTCTTGTATGAAGGCTTCAATGACATTCAGTATTTTATATTCTGAAGCATAACCTTGTAATTTATATTAATGCCTGATTAAAGACTCGTACAAAAGCTTTCTAAGGTTTTAACAAAATTGAAATATATTGTAACTGAAATTTTCCTGACAGTATAGACAGTAGCAGAGCCAGAAGGGGGCGGGGTCTTGCTAACGGGCTCTAGCTTGAGTTCTGCTGTCACAAATGTTAAAGTGAACTTGATGATATGCTTGGTACAATTGTCATCAATTATCCTTTACTTACAAAGTATTGTGTTTTTTATGAAGTGTTTACTTTTCTGAAACCTACCCTCACCGGGGTTCAGACCCTGGATCAGCCACTGCGCATAGATAATCCTATCGATCGTACCTAGGACCTCGCGAATAATTGCTGGTATTTTAACCACTCGGCCACATGTGCTAGTTTGCATGCACATAATTCATCGATGAAAAGATAACAGCAAACCGTTCTAATGTCAAATCGTGAACCAAAAACTACATTCACATACATTTCACAACACGAACTACAGTCACGTCACGATTGATCACTATCGCCATTATAATAATACAACTATATATATGTACGTCCGGGTATGCCTGGCTTCGGAAGGATTTAGTTAAGTGAATGTACTCTCAAGGTCTGTGACGTCACGCGTTTCTGGCTGTGCTGAACACTGAACTTCTGCGTTGACGTAGCAACTACCGCGTCCAACTGGTTGTGTGAACCGACGGGTTTGTCACCAGACCTTACCCGCTGCATCATGTTACACCTTGACACTGTTGCTGTTGCCAGCGGTAATCCAATATGAATGCGATATTCTATTTCCCACAACGACAGTCTGTTTCGCAAACGAACAATAAGGTTGCAAAGCATTGAAGCAGCTAATTCTCGCTGAGGCTCTTTTAAAGTCAAAGCCTTATATTAGATTCAAAATTTTCCTCTGAACTGCGACATTTTAAATCAAAGCATTTTAAAATAGACTCATAAAAGGCATTATTGAACGTCAATATAAGCATTAAAAAAAAATGAATTAAATAAAAAAAATAAAAATAAAAAATAATAATAAATATAATTATATAAATAAATTCAATAATAATGGGCAAGAAATTCCACCATTTTTTAAATGTTTTTATATTATTTATATATATAATATACTAGCTTTTGCCAGCAGCTTCGCCCGCGTGGAGGTCGGAAATTATCCCGCGGGAACATACTACCGGGATAAAAACTACTCTATGTGTTATTCCAGGTTATAAACTATCTGTGTGCCAACTTTCATCCAAATCCGTCTCGTAGTTTTATCGTGAAAGGGTAACAAACATACACATACACATACATCCATCCTCACAAACTTTCGCATTTATAATATTAGTAGGATTCACATTCACTATAGTATGCTTATGTGAGGACCATGTAGGTACCTAGAATAAAGCTACCATACCACAAAAGGTAAAAGAATTAAAAATGAAGCAATGACAGATAAATTAATTATGTGATAGATTTTTTTTTGTCGTGGATGGGTAATCATCAAATGACTTCTCCCGCTCTGGGCGGAGCGGGAGGGCGTGTCAGACTTTTACTGACAAAAACCCACCCGTGTTCCTTCAGTTGCCCATGTGCCAGGGTCACGGTATCTCTTTCGAACAATCACGCATTATGCGATAGATGGTGCTCACATATTTACAAAAGTTTTAAAAGTATGTGATTTTCATAAAATTTTATAAAGTAATAAGTCAGCGTATAAAATAATAAATTATACAATTAAATTAGCAACCATATTAATTTTGTCTAAATTTTGTTTCTCTCATGCTCTTTAGTTTCTGGTGGAGCTTAATATCAGGAACATACTCTTTGCCTTTGATTGCAAACCTTTCTGTTATTATATATAAATAGTACAAATTGAAAATTACGACCATGATAAAAATGAGATCAAAACTATTAGATCAAAAGAAAAACAAATTACTTGCTCAATCCCACAAGGAAGTGTGTTAGGATGCCCACTATTTTTAATCTATATTAATGACCTTCCCAAAACATTAGATAAAGAAAACGCTTTACCAGTATTATTTGCAGACGATATCTCAATATTAATAAAGTGTGGCAATGTAAATAACCCTAGTCTACAAATACAAAATACTCTCCAAACTGTAGATAGTTGGCTCCAGATCCACAACTTAGAAATTAATAGTAATAAAACTAAACTAATACAATTTAGATCATACAAAAAACCACCTCTCAATCTAAAAATTACATTCGGAAACACGCAAATAGAAGAAGTTAATACATTTAGCCTACTTGGCATAAATATTGACACACACATTAACTGGAAGTCACACATAGAACACATAAAAACAAAACTCTCCAGTTTCTCTTACGCTCTTTTTCAAATTAAACAAAGCACTAACACACAAACAGCTATGGCTGCTTACTACGCATACGCATACTCATGGCTGCGATATGGCGTTATACTTTGGGGAAATAGTGTTAACGTAGATGAATTATTCATAATGCAAAAGAAATGTATAAGAATTCTAGCCCAAATAGATAATACGGAGAGCTGCAAACCATACTTCATAAAATATCAGGTTCTAACTCTGCCGTCAATATACATACTTGACATCTGCATATTTGTTTTTAAAAATATCGATAAGTTCACGAAAGTAGAAGATACTCACAACGTCAACACTCGCCATAAAAAGAGGTTATGCGCTCCATCCTCAAGAATTAAAATGTTAAGCGATAGCCCATATTATATGGCAATAAAAATATATAATAAGTTGCCCAACACGTTTAAAAACGAAAAATCTAAAATAATATTCCAAAAAAGGCTAAAACTATACCTAATTCAAAAATGCTTCTACTCAGTTAAAGAATATTTAGAGTCTAGCTTAAAATAAAGATTATCTGTTATGTGCTAAATTGGCGATCTGTCCTATACATTCAATTAGAATAAGAATAATAATTATAATTTTTACTACCTACCTGGAAAGAATGACATAAAGATCTTACTTTGACATTGCTGAATAATTGTATTATTTTCATAATTATTGACATTTAATTTTACCACAACTATTATTTTTCAATTTAATTAAATGTAGGTACAATAAAATAATCAAGTAATAATAATGTCAAATGCATGATAATTTATGATGATAAGGGTAGGCGAAATATAATTGCAATGCTTGTAAAAGGCTGCTAAGTCATAAGTACTAATATAATATAACACCAACATTATGTATACACTTAGTTCGCAATAAACGTTTTTGACTTTTGACTTTTGACTTATAACATGAACCAAATTCTTCAAAAATTTCACCTAATCTTGCATGTGACGCCATTTTATTTATTCTGGCAGTTCAGTAGAATGTTTTTTTAAACAAGACTTCATATCTCAAATGTTGAATTCGCTATGAAAAACTAAATGAGATTTTTAAATCAGATGCAATGCAACGTTATTTTGACAGACATAGTACTGGTTTAGTGTGTAATTGAATGCGGTTATCCTATATGTTATATAGCATTTTAGCTCACATTAACATCAAATCAATAGACCAAAACTGTAAATCCACTTTTATAATTTATTCAAGACGTTATGCGCGTGGGAATTATAAATGTATGCCGTATAAACATCGTTAGTGGAGCTAAAATGGGACTTATTCAATAAAATATAAGATTTCCTAAAATAGTGTTAGTGTCGAACCATTACTTATAATAGTGTTGGGTTCTCCGTTGCCATAGAAATGTATGTTAATTTTGTTTCTTTTTATGTCACGATACTAAGGTCAAAATGAGTTGAACGGTCTGCTGTAGACTAGATTTGGCCGCGGATTCGCTTGGCCAGTCAACGGAAACGAGAGCATTTGGCTATCACGGTTAAGGAATGATGCGTGGCCTTACACAGTTAGGGTAAGATTCAATTGCCAATTATATTATAATGATTCTATTTATATTACATATTTTAAGCTTAAGCCTTCCTTCAATTATTTTTTTTTAAATAAAGATAATTATCAATGAGGTTAAACCTATGTATGTATATTAGCCTTCCGAGGTATGTGTACGTAGTTTTTCTCTGAAATTGGTTCACGTGAATCCATAGTATAAAGCAGTGGTGCCCAAAGTTGACTGAACCGCCACCCACTTAACAACAACTTCCAAATTCGGGAATCACCTCTTATTGTCAAGAAAAAAGGGACATAACTTCAAGAATTAAGGACTGTTCAAATAGGAAAAAAAAACATTAAGTTAAAAGTAATTGAAAATTTTAATACCTAATTTAATACAAGGAATGCTATTTCCTATATCTGTTTCCTATTGTTTGTCATTATTTAGTTATTATTCGGTAAGACTGGAGGCCGACCCCAACGTAATTGGAAAAAGACTAGCTGATGAATATGGCTTTAGCATGAACTTCGATTTTAGGCATCAGACAAGGATGTTTGTTAGCAACTGAGAGAGAGCCAGACTTTCGTGAATTGCTTGCGATCGAAACTATTTTTCAGGGAATTATTTTTAGAAAAATCAATGAGATGTTCTCTCGATATCGTCCCATTTTTCAAGGCCCGCTCGATTTTTGTTCACGACCCACTGGTGGGTTCATTGTAGTTAGAGAAATACTGGAATAAAGTATGGTTTCGCTTCTTTTATATATACCACCTGTTAACAGATTTACAGTACATATAATCATTGCATAAACTGCTTATAATGTTTCCACTGCTGGAACACAGGCTTCCTATCTGTGAGCGGGAGAAGGCTGTGAACTACCACGCGGGCCCAGTGCGGGGTGGTAGATGTCACATTTCTTTGAATTTCTGGTTCTAGGATATGCTTTTTTTTGTATGGGAAATCATCAAATGACTCCTCCCGCTCTGGGTGGAGCGGGAGGGCGTGTCAGACTTTTACTGACTAAAACCCACCCGTGTTCCTGCAGTTGCCCATGTGCCAGGGTCACGGTATCTCTTTCGAATAATCTCGCGACCCTGGCAGGAAAACCTGCGCCACGTCACGAGGTGTTCCCAGGCGGTCGGTCACCCATCCAAGTACTGACCACGCCCGATGTTGCTTAACTTCAGTGATCGGACGAGAACCGGTGTACTCAACATGGTATGGACGCTGGCTTCAAGGATATGCTAAATTCCTTACAATATTTTCCTTTTTCACCATTTTAAGAGCAGTGCTGAGGAAATATAATTAATATAAAGTAAGGCGCCTGCCTGGGTACGAACTCACGACCTACAACTCGTAAGCCAGTACCGACACCACTGCTCCGCATTCCAAAATTTACAGTACAGTAGTTAAGAAATTCGCATGCTACTAACACATTTAGTTATAATGCTGGGCGTTATAATAAGAACACTATTGACCTTCAAAATATAATACAACACTGCAGTCTCGGCCAGTTCTCATAAACTCGATTAAGTTTTAAAACAATAGCTCTTGGCTTCTACAACTGTTATAATTAATTGTTAGTATTACAAATAACAGACTCATCACTCTGTCTCGACCTTAATAAAACAGACAGCTGTTAGTAGTTTTCTTCGCAATGAGGGAAATATCGCACCTATACGGTGCAACAACGTCATTTATGCAAAAGATGTAATATTTCAGGAGAAGCTTTGAAAATTCCACATCCTATTATAATGTATTGAGTAAAGAAATTAACTGGTAATATTTCAACTACAACTTTGAACTTCATATTAAAGTTAAAGCGAGCATTTAGTAAAGTGGTACATTAGCTACCTTTTCTCATACTCAGATCAATTTTGACAAAATTTGCATAAGTGACGTTGTTGCACCGTAGATGCGATATGCTGTTTGTATATAATTGCAGTAAGTTTAATTAAGAAGAACATAAAAGCACGTTGTGTTTTCCCAAAGGGTGAGACCGTAGTGTACCTGCAATAGGAAATCCCAAGTAATAGGACGCAATCTTATTGCTATCAACCGGGTACAAATCCGGAATCCAGCCACTTAATGAGGCACAGAAAAACCCAATAACAATTTGCAAAACCTAAGAATCAAACCTAAACCAACCAGGCAGAAATAAAGATGATAACCTTAAAAAGCCAATCAGTGTGCTAGAACAACAATCATACTCTGATCACTGCAAAATAATGTGCAAAAACAAATATTTAATTAAAACTACCTTATTCACTTTCGTACACTCACAGAGATAGCCAACCATTATTATCGCCTGTAAAGCCCCGTGCAGCTGTGAATTCACCAGATTAACTCTAAATTAGTGTTAAACGACAGTTTGCTAACCTGAAATCTGCAAACAATATAAAACTCAGTTGACTGTCGCAGTTTGATGAATGTGTCTCGTGCCTCATTTGGACTCGCCACTCTACTGGCGTGGGACTGGGAAACAGGGAACACACGGATGCATCTTTTGTTTTATGATATTAAAGTGTATATTATTGTCAAAATATGATACCTGTTTGTTTAAAATATAAATAACATTCATAGTAATATTTTATATGCGAAAGTTACTCTGTTTGTCTGTCTGTCTGTTACATTTTCAAGCTTTAACGGCTGAACGGATTTTGCACATAGGTAGACCATGACCTATGTTAGCACATGGGGTTTCCGTGGGATAATTTCCGGCTTCCACGTGGACAAACCTGTGGGCACAAGGTAGTTTAATAAAAACATAAATCTTAAATAATGAAGTCATGTCATGTTCCAATAATTACATGATATTTTATTACACCCTGGATCCAAAGTTCATGGACAGTCTCCGTCTGTATGAGTCATCATCATTTCAACCAAAAGACACTTCTGGATATAGACCTCTATGACCGGCTCTGTGCTTCCCGCATCCAGTGGATTCCAGTGACCTTCACAAGGTCATCGGTCCACCTTGTGAGAGGTCTTTTTTTTTTGGATGGGAAATCATCAAATGACTTCTCCCGCTCTGGGCGGAGCGGGAGGGCGTGTCAGACTTTTACTGACTAAAACCCACCCGTGTTCCTTCAGTTGCCCATGTGCCAGGGTCACGGTATCTCTTTCGAACAATCACGCGACCCCGGCAGGCATCGGTCCTAGCAGACCCCTTCAGTGCTGCTGATATCTCTTTGACAACGCTATATCTTCCGGTACGCGGTCACCACTCCAGAAGCCTCCAGTCCCTGTTCTGCGAGCAATCTGCCTGCCAACAGTAATTTAACTTTGGCAATTCTTCGGTCTAAGTCGGTTACCTTGGTTCTCCTGCGCATCCTACCTTGGTTCGTCTGTATAGCTATCGACCGTGATTCATATATTAATTGTTATTTCTTCTGTCGATAAGAGAAAACTTTACTCAATCGTGTAGTAAAATTCCCTCACATTTAACCCTTGTAGATAATTCTGATTGACGCGAATACTTTACTACTGCCATTGTCATGCCATGGCATTGAATGAGATAGTTATACTTGCACACATAGTTATAAAGCTGATATGTCATATAACTAAACATGCATATAGGTACAACGTTAATTAGTTTTTTTTTTCTATCGTACTAATCCTACTTCCTATAAATATTATAAATGTGAGAGTTTGTATATTCGGATGTGTTTTACTCAATCACGCAAAAAATGCCGAACAGATTTGGATGAAATTGGGCACATAGATAAATTATAACCTGGATAAAATTATATGATGCTTTTTACCCCGGTAGTACGTTCCCGTGAGATAATTTCCACGCGGATGACACAACAACCCGAAATCACCTTTAAACTTTCAATTAACAGAATCGTAGGAAATTATTTGTGGAAGATTGAAAGATTGAGAGATCTTCGTAAACATCAAATTTGGATGACCCAGCTTTCGCCTTATAAATGATGCGTTTATATAACTCCTACAGAAATACTAGTCCTGTTGATGATGTGCTAATGCACCACAATTTATCAAACGTTCGCAAGGTGGGCCGACTTTTCCCTGTCAGAAAGTGGGCCGTTGACGTAACGCTAGCAATTATTTCCCGAAGCTAATCTCCATGTAGAAGGAGCTTTGTTTATAGTGTGCTGTGTGCGGTAACATTGAAGCATGGCTGGCATATCGTAGTACAATGCCAACCGGCGCAGGACGTGCTAAGAATCAATTAACTCTGCTAGGCTCTCGTAAAATCAGGTACAACCGGTACAACATATAGGTAGGTACTTAAGTAAATTGGTTTTGAAAAGTAATTTATTTAATTGACTGCCTCGTTGGTTTTGTAGTCGCAGGCTACCACTGAGCATGAAGCCCTGGGTTCAATTCCCAGATCGGGCAAAGTTTAATTGGGTTTTTCTATCAGGAATTTCTCAGTAGCAGCTCGGAGTCTGGATCTGTACCCGGTTGATGGCAATAGGCTATGACATAGGACCTAGACTTAGCCGGTGAAATGCATACTATAAGTGCACCTCTGCCCAACCCTTTGTAGAATCAACGCGTGATGTTATGTTAATTTAAATTGTTAAAAAAAACCATCGGTATGATGTTTTAACACATGAAAAAATTTAATAATAAAAATATTTTGTACGCATTATTTTTTATGGTGTCGTCCGATTTTTAAAGTTCCTTTTTAACTGGTTATAGATTAATTTCAAATATCTTCAAGAAACCATTATCTCATAAAGTTTAGTGTTGTATTGTATCGCAACAAAAACCTACAGATATCATCGATATACATATTGCAGTTTGACAAAAAAAAACCAGAAGGTTATTGAAATCAACAAGCAGCATTCAAGGCGACGATAACCTACTAATCGTTAATTACCTCACAGCGACCTTTTTGTTTTTACCTGGCGGAATAAGTAGCGGAAAACAGTACGCAGGTACCCACTGTTTCGTCAGGGCAGAGGTGCGTGTCGATCCCTACGATTTCTCTTACTTTGAAAACGTGCCAACATTTCCAAATATTTGTGACATTGTACTGTAAATAGTTCTGTCTACATAAACATCTTTGTCACCTTCTATGCTATTTAATTAGATGGCATTTTCCAGTTTGAATTTTAAATAAGAAGTTTAAATATACGCGTTTTAAACATTCTCGTCACAATAACTCCTTATAATTTGTTGCGTACATAAGGAGTAATGGGCTTTATCATAATCAGCCCGCAATGTGGGACCCACTGCTGGAATACAGGCCTCCTCTCCTCGAGAGGGAGTGTAATATACAAAACAGATCCGGTAAGAGTTGGTACAAGTCACATGTCTTTGAATTTTTGTTTTCCGGTCCGGTGTACGGTTTACCGGTCGAATGCACCAAGTGATTTCTATCATTTTTTCGTATTTTTTATTGTATTTCTCAACAATGCTTATAAATCGAACCCAGTGGGTCAACCAGCGCCAGATAAGAACAAGCGAGACGTTCGATTCCCGTTGTTATACTGTTGATTTGTTAAAACGCTCAATACGAAAAAAGGGACAAAAGTCACTTGGTGCATTCGACCGGAGACATGCTGATTTCCTTACGATTTTCTTCACCGTTTTGGGAGTGGTGATAAAATTATTTACACATATTGAAGTGCCTGCCTGGATTCCTACCCACGACCAACAACTCGTAATTCGGCGGTAGTACCACAAAGCCACGACTGATGTCTCTCCCTCTCTCTCTGTATAAAGGATAAGGAGTTAGTTTTAGGGGTATAAATATTTCTTAGCAAACACTAGGTACTAGCGGTTGCAAAAAAATCTAAATCAACCACGCTTCTCAGCAGCAATGACTAATCGACATACCAAAGCATTGTTCTTTTCAGCTTGATTGTGTATCGTAGAACTCTTAACTGCGCTAAATGTTGAATAAATAAATATAAATCCTATTGTTATTCAACCTAATTTTCTCGTTTGAAAAGACGGGTTTTAGTCATGTTGATCTCAATCATTGTTCTTCTATGAAACCGTGATAACAGTTGTTTATTGTTTGATAGAGAATTCATGAAGGTAATGGCTACGTTTGTTTTATTTAATCATGTACCTAGCCTTATCTCAACTATGAAACAAAAACCGATCAAGTATGAGTCGGACTCGCGCACCGAGGGTTCCGTACAAACCTACATGTATTCACGGTTTATGCATAAGGTTTATGTTTATGATATTAAATTTTATTTTTTTTAAATTTTTATATTTGAGTTGACTGAATGAAAGGTAAATTGTGGTTTACGATTTATGACGTATTAAAAAAAAACTACTTACTAGATCTCGTTCAAACCAATTTTCGGTGGAAGTTTACATGGTAATGTATATCATATATTTTTTTTAGTTTTATCATTCCCTTATTTTAGAAGTTACGGGGGGGGGGGGGGGACACACATTTTACCATTTTGGAAGTGTCTCTTGCGCAAACTATTCAGTTTAGAAAAAAATGATATTAGAAACCTCAATATCATTTTTGAAGACCTATCCATAGATACCCCACACGTATGGGTTCGATGAAAAAAATTTTTTTTGAGTTTCAGTTCTATGTATGGGGAACCCCAAATATTATTGTTTATTTTTCTATTTTTGTGTGAAAATCTTAATGCGGTTCACAGAATACATCTACTTACCAAGTTTCAACAGCAAAGCTCTTATAGTTTCGGAAAAAAGTGGCTGTGACATACTCGGACAGACAGACAGACAGACATGACGAATCTATAAGGTTCCGTTTTTTGCCATTTGGCAACGGAACCCTAAAAAGTGTCCATGGAGCTACTTAACCGTTCTTCTCCATAGGTAGCTACTGTGCTTTGGAATAGGCAACTAGCTGCATGTTTCTGAGTGACCAACCCCATGTCAGTTCTAAACTGGGTACTTGTAATTGGTTTATGTGAAATAAATGCTTCGAGTTTTTACTATCTGGTATTCAGCTGAATACCAGATAGTAACACAACATAACATCACGTCTTGAAATTAAACCCACATTTTACTTATTACGTTCAAGTACCATGTTATAGGCGCTATGCCTGTTGCCATGAACCGGGCACAAAACCAAAATCCGGGTAATTCATGAGGAATAACACATACAAAATCGGAGATTAGGCAATAGAACTCAGCACCTAGGGCGCAACAGGAGCGCTTGTGACCACTAAACCAACGAGGCAGTCTATACCGGGTAGTATATTAAAGAAATATGAATTTATCTTTCAATCAAACTGAAAATTATTGACGGTTGCGTAAATAAAAAATACTGAACTACAGTCGTCATTGTTATCGCAAACAACTTAGCTATTAATGTTTTCTGATATTATAATGTACCTATGGCTATTAAAATGCATGATTATTATGCATTCAATAATCTCATCAACTTTGGTTTACGTAGCACTCAGGAAAATCGTTAAAAATAAAATATTACTGCGTATTGCAGGTAATATTTTATTTTTAATGATTTTCCGTGCAGCGTATTATAGGCAGTAGGTGTATTTTTTTATCTTTGTTTTATTTATCTTTAATGGTGTAATTAAATGCCTCTGATGTATTTACATACTAGCTTTTGCCAGCGACTTTGCCCTCGTAGAGGTCGGAAATTATCTCACGGGAAGAGACCACCGGAATAAAATGTATTATATTTCTTAATCCAGGTTATAAACTATCTGTGTGCCCAATATTTCATTGAAATCTATTCAGCTGTTTTTGCGTGATTGAGTAATAAGCATAAAAACATACAAAGTTACACGTTTATAATACCTATTAGTAGGATTTCCAAAAGTTGATTGTCATAACGATGGCAAATGAAATTTCTATTACAAAACTTCAACTACTTCAGGAGTCGATTCCTAAAAGTCTTCATGTTAAGTGAAACAACGTATACTAATTGAGACGTAAAAAAGTAGGCTTTTTTTTTTTTTTGGATCGGAAATCATCAAATGACTTCTCCCGCTCTGGGCGGAGCGGGAGGGCGTGTCAGACTTTTACTGACTAAAACCCACCCGTGTTCCTTCAGTTGCCCATGTACCAGGGTCACGGTACCTCTTTCGAACAATCGCGCGACCCCGGCAGGCATCGGTCCTAGCAGACCCCTTCAGTGTTGCTGACATGTCTTTGAAGCGCGCGTGGAACACTACGCGCCGTCGACCCGAGCCTGGTCCTTACCGGGCGGCGAGCTACCCATTGCTCGCCACCCGCAAGCTCGCGCCTACGGTGGCTGGGAGTCTGCTATCGACTCCCGACGCCCGGGGCGTCTCCTCCTGCGGCGGCTAGGGACGTGAGGGCGCAGAGACTGCCACTCCCTCACGCGCCCCGCCTCCTCCTTCGCGAGCATTACTGCTTCGCAGAAGGAGGTGACGGCTTCCCATGCCCTCTCGCTCCCAACCATGGCTCGCACCAGGGCCGGACGCGAGAGGTCGCCGCCGCCGATCGCCTCCACGAGGACACGGCGGTGCTCCGCGCAAGCAGGGCACACCTCCACCGTATGCTCCACCGTGTCCTCCAGACGATCCTCGCAATGGAAACACCCGGGCGTTTCCTCCCGCTTTATCCTGAACAGGAACCCACCGAAGCACCCATGCCCGGTGAGAACCTGCGTCAGGCGGAAGGTGAGGGCGCCGTGGCGCCTCTCTATCCACTCCTCAAAGAGGGGACTTACCGCCGCAATTGTGGCGTGCCCGAAAAAAAAAAGTAGGCTTAAATAATAATTATATTTAACTAACCAAAGGTAGTAACAGAGTGTTGAGGCGCAGCCAGGAAGAGGCATTCGTGCAGCAGTGAACTGCGATAGGCTGAGTTGAATGATTGAACCGTAACTCAAGGCTTCATTGCACTCGAGTATGTACGGTCACCATCATCATCTGTCTAGCCTTTTCCCAACTATGTTGGAGTCGGCTTCCAGTCTAACCGGATGCAGCTGAGTACCAGTATTTTACATGGAGCGAATGCCTATCTGACCTCCACAACCCCGTTACTGGGTAATACGATACCCCTTGGTAAGACTGGTTGTCAGACTTTCGGGCTTCTGACGACCCGTAACGACTGTCTAAGATCTACAAAAGACATCCGGGACCAGCGGCTTAACGTGCTTTCCGAGGCACGGAAGGGTCACGAGTATGTACAGTCACCAAAAGAGATATATAAATAGGGTCGTCGGATATTGTGGAAGTTAGAATTTAGTTGCGAGTTAATAAGAAATCGATCAATGTTTAATGAAATTAAATGAAAAGCAAAGTGTTCATTTATTTAATAAAATTTCCTTTGAAAAGATCCACCGTTTTCTTGCTAAGCTTCAACTATATCCGACGACCTGGTAAGAAAGAAAGAACATACGTTTATTTGTGGTAAATATGACGTAGAAAAAAACACAACAAAAATATAAAATAACCTAGGGGAAAAACTTCATCACATCCACGCAAAACGGCCATCGCTCAGCATAATGCGACCCTATGCGAGACAGAGCCCCAACGCTGGATTTCAGCGACAGGCGGCATTACTGGGTGGTATTTTATCTCTTTTGGTGACCGTACCTACATGGTGAACTGGCTTCTCATTGAGCATCTTATCCGATACTGCTTACAATGATATAGGGTATACCCAATGTCATTGGGGGGCAGACCATTGATTGTCAAACGGGGCATCCCTGTGCAGGGATGCCCCGTTTGACTAATAATGCTGCAATGTGCCACAGTTGTTATCTATTGAAAGTACTTAATCAATAAAATTATTATTATATTTCCTTGAACGTGGTTTAAGTTCTCATCTATCTGCGGTATACCAATTGATAGAATCTTTTAAATGGTGAATAGATTTCTACAATTCTAGTTAGTGTATAATATCTTACAGTTACAGATTATTGAGATAATGCATTTAAAAACTGGGTTAGGTTTTGAAAAAAAAACCCTATTTTAAAACCTACCGTACCGTTAACCTCACCATTATTCAACTGACATACTATTAGGTTGGGGAAAAAGTCTTTTCGCATTATAGTATGTATGAACTTGTAATAAAATCTCTTTGGCTATACTATTTGTATCTGGCTGGTTTTGGTATCATTGAAAGTTTAAATTTTAAAGAACATAATTCCAAATTCAAATTAGGAAAATGTGTGATTTTCATTTGTTTTTCGTACCGTTAAAATGAGTGAATCTAATGAAGAAATTCGTTACATTTTAAAATTTTACTACAAAAAAGGTAAAAATGCAACGCAAGCCGCGAAAAAAAATTGCGATGTTTATGGACCTAGTGTAGTGTCTGTGAGAGTAGCACAAATTAGGTTTAAGCGTTTTCAATCCGGAAATTTTGATGTCGAAGATGGACGTCGCTCTGGTCGCCCTATTACGGATAAAATGGATGCCATTTTTGAAAAAGTGGAGCAAGATCGGCATATCAGTAGTTACGACGTAGCTGAAGAACTGGAAATTGACCAGAAAACAGTTTTGGCGCATTTGAAAAAAACTGGGTACACAAAAAAGCTCGACATTTGGGTACCTCACGAGCTCACTGAAAGAACCTAATGAACCGTGTACTCATTTGTGATTCTTTATTACGACGTAATGAAACCGAACCATTTTTGAAGAAGCTGATAACTGGTGATGAAAAGTGGATCACGTATGACAAGAACGTGCGAAAAAGGTCGTGGTCAAAGGCCGGTCAGGCTTCACAGACTGTGGCGAAACCCGGGTTAACTCGCAACAAGGTGATGCTGTGTGTGTGGTGGGATTGGAAGGGCATTATTCTAAACGAGCTGTTACCACCAGGCAGGACCATCGATTCTGAACTCTACTGCGAACAACTGATGAGATTAAAGCAAGAAGTTGAAAGAAAGCGGCCGGAATTAATCAACAGAAGGGGTGTGGTTTTTCATCATGATAACACTAGACCTCACACATCTTTAGCCAACAAAAATTAAGAGAGTTTGGCTGGGAGGTGTTAATGCATCCGCAGTATAGTCCTGACCTTGCACCTTCAGATTTCCACCTGTTTCGGTCTCTTCAGAATTCTTTAGGCAGTGTCAGGTTAACATCACGAGAGGACTGCCAAAACCACTTGTCGCGGTATTTTGACCAGAAGTCCCAAAATTTCTATAGCAATGGGATCATGTCCCTACCTACAAGATGGCAAAAAGTTATCGAACAAAATGGTACCTACATACTTTAGTTTAATGTAAATAAACTTTATTAAAAAATGTTTTGAATTTTCTTAAAAAATGCGAAGAAACTTTTTCCCCAACGTATTATGTAAGTAGGCAACTCTTCTTGGGGTGCGAAAATTGTATATTTTTAACCGTATATTTCAAAAAGTCACTAAGAGAACTGATTTAAAAACCCCTGCAAAGTAAAAAAAAAAAAAACAGAATTCTGAACCACGAAATAAACTCTGCGTATGCCCGAAGACTTCAATCATTCTTACATACTCACATTTACAATCAGGTTAACTCTGTTCTGAAGATCCATAGCTCCTCTTACACCCGAATGAAAATAACAGTTAAAATATGGGTCTCGGAAGAATCATAGACCTCTAGACTTCTACTGAAATAATCTTAAGTATAACAAAATAACGCAACTACATCGGCACAAGCACCCATACGCAAACAAACACATTACAAAACAGCAGCAGAAACGGAAATTATACGTAGTTTAATATTTTGTATTTAAATTCTAGTAGGTACAAGAATTAAATTTAATTTTCCTCTAATTCGTTTTTTTTTTTGTACTTTACAGTCTCGAAAAGGCTAACTAGCTTATTTCAACGTTTGTTTTATTTAATTCAACAATTATCAAATATACCTGTTTAATGGTGCCCAAAATACAGCCTGTGTGCCTTGTTTCGGACCAACGATACCGCAATATTGCAATTTTGAATTTGGAAATAAACGATTCTTTTTACTTTAAATAGATTCCAATCTCACGTACAAGGAAGCCTATTAATAAGATCCTGTAGGAACAATATCCGCGCTGTGCAATAGGTATTCATTCCAATGCGCGCGAGAATACACTTCTTTATGAAAATAACTGTACTTAGCCCACAATAGTAAAGATAAAAAGTTATGACGTTAGGAAAAGCAATTGCCTTAATTGCACTTGTAACCTGGATTAGAAAACCCTGTGTATCATAAAATGATAACGTTGATATTAGATGACCTTGGGTTTTCACTTATCACATTTTCGTGTCACAATAACTTTTTTGTCAGTATGTTGCGCATTCAGATCTTAGTCTTTTATTACATTTATTACAGTTTCAAGCATCATCTTTATTACCTAGGTACAGTCACCTTTTTGGCGCAGCCGTGAGGCGCACACACATGTTGTTTTTTTTTTTAAATTAATCTTTTCATGTTATTTTAATTTGTGTTTTACGAACTGTGTCCAAATAAACGGTATTCTTTCTTTCTTTCCAAAAGATAAATTAATTAATAGAAAACAAACAATTTATTTATCAAATTAAATTTCATTCGAAAAAATCCATCGGTTTGTTATTAAACTTGAACTATATTTGACGACCCTGGTTACTTATCTCTTTTGGTGACCGTACATGGATGTAGATATGAACAATAGAAGTTCATTGAAAAAAGCAATAAGGCCTATCTCAGAAGAAACTCGAGTTTTATGTAAATATATATGCTGTGTAATAATAATCTTCTTTTATTTATATTAAAAACCCGGTTTGCTATAAATTACGAAATCACCATAAATTAAGATGAACGTTATTTCATTTTGGGGTCTACGACCGATCATAGGACGGGGCACCTACTACAAGGTAAAGTAACCTTTCGTGTCAGCCGTAATTAAAGGCTTTTACGAGAGTCGCGCTTCAGCCGCTGATTAAATCGCTTTCAGCGCTTCAAGCAGTGTCGTCATCACAGTTATTATTTCTGATCAGGTGCAATCGGTCACAGACGATCGGCTCGTTCGAAATCGTCACCGCCACTGATTCATTGGTCACACTGAGCGCTCGTGACTGCGCCTGCGCCAGCCGACCGTCTCAGACTTAGCTATGCGTTTTGATACTAAGGCAGGTTGACGACGAGCTGGACAATTTTACAACTGTGATGTGTTAGGTTTTGGATGAAATATCAATAATGTAAAATGCCAACAGCTACGTAAACTAAACCCTAGCCAACTAAGCTAAGCTCTCGGTCGACAACCTACTTTAGGGTCACTTCAATCAGAAGAAAACCGCAAAAAATTAAACCTAATCTTAGATATATTGACAAAAACTTGTTAAACAGGTTCTGCCGTGACGTCAGAATCGAGACAATCTGTCGTTGCAATACAAATTTAAGATGACCATAAAATGAATAACATGACGACCAAGTCTCAGGAAGCAAATTTCAAGGTTCAGATCGAAGTGTTAAATGTAAATCTTGATTAATGTATTGATTGTCACTGCTTTATTACATTCAATTTGTTTAACAAACTAGAATATTTTTTTATGAAATATTTTTTGTTTGATTTAATTAAATTGTGTTCTTATTGTTGCACTGTAGGGAAGTGGTTTTAATTCAAACATAGTTTTAAAGCTAAGACTGAATTAAAATGAAGCGGAGACCATAACGTACCTATACACATTATTTTTACCATTCAGTGAAAGCCACGCCAAAGCTTTTGTTTTAAAGCACGACCTCAAGTCAAGACATTAATTCGCAAGTACGATTTGAATATTTAATATTCATCAACATACAGGAAAATTTCGAATGACCGATCGCACTAATAAATAAATTGTACTTACACGAAGCAGCGATCGTTCCAATGGTTGATATTGATTATATTAAAAAGATGTCTCATTCATAAGACGAGACAATACTTTGTTGTACTAGCGGAGTGTGGACACGCGGAGAATGTCTGCGGCTGTTGGAGCTCTATGTCATCATAGCTAATGGAGCATTTTGATTGTTACGTAACTCTCTGATTTATATTTCACGTGGTCCAGACGGGCAATTGGGAGCTCAGTACACGCGGTACATGTGTGGGTGCAGAATTGGTGCAAAACATTTACTAGTTTACATTTTATTGGCGACGAAACATTTCTAGCGCTCAATTCCCGAAGAGCGTCATTAAAAGTTAGTTCTAACATTCCAACGGTTGGCGCGTTGGGCAAACCTGTAGGGGCACCTATGTTAGTCAATTTTGATGAGCTGTATGAAATCAAGTTTGTAAATGACACGACCGTGTGAAGGTGAGCGCCGCGCGACGCCTGCGACGGGTCTAGTTCCGACTTGTGGCCACAGAGAAACAATACGAGTCGTTTAATTACAGCTCAATATCGAATTTAAAGGAACTCATTCACTATACTTAGTTTATTTGTATATTGTCCTATTAAATATTATTTAGTAATAATAGCTTTTGCCAGCGGCTTCATGTGGATGTCAAGGAAAATATCTCTAGTGGACTTACTGTACCGTACCGCGATAAAAGCATCGGATGTGTTAATCCAGGTTATAAACTACCCATGTGCGAAACATCCAAAACGGTTAAGCTGTTTTAGCGTGATTGAGTAACAAACATGTAAACATTTCATGCAAGTTTGTAAATAAAATAAAAATAATAAGTAGGCACTTAAGCCTACATAAATCCAAAACAATGTCTTGATCTTGATTCACAAAGTATGATGCTTGTTGATAAGTGTTCGCCCCATGATCTGTGCGTTGCATCTGTCTGGCCTATGACCCATTCTGCTAAACTGCAGTAAATTGCTCTAATAGACGATAGTCCCGATGTCTCGGGCCACCAACGTCTTCAATCAAGTCAAGGAGACCAACTTTCATTTGATTACAGCGTAGAACAATGGCTTGCAAAAACATACCGTTTAAGAAAACCATTTAAATGGACAAATTGGTGGTTAATTAATTTTTTAATAGAATTTAACTGATGTAACATTGTTCATCTACGTTGTGAGATACTTGTAGATACTCGTAGACAATTTTTTTTTGAAGACTTGTGATTTGGCTTGTAGGTAAAATCTTATTGAATTATGTGTCAAGTGTGTCCCGATTTTACTGTAAAGTAAATTCGTCTATTCACTATATAAATGGGTCATGGGAAAGACTGATTGATCGAGGCCGAATAAAAAAATTACCGTATGAACTTGCAGCGGTTTTGTCATAAATATCTATAGGTATTATTATTTTAACACAGTTTAGAAAACCAGTTTTAACTACTATAAGGTTTGGATATAATTGACTTAGGTAAGTATACAATAACCTTCAAATATAGCTATTTATATAACAATTTTCGTATTACCTATGTATGTATGTCTAATTTTTAAGATTTTTTAGAAATTCTGTATAAGAATAGATCATTAATCGTAGCGCAATAAAAATGCAATATCGTACGTCCAACTCACTGATGAAGGCTGAATAAACGTAGTGCAATAAACTCGTTCTTAGAAACAATCAAGCCTATTTACAGTAGACTTCGATTATAATCATAATATAGTTCAGCTATATGTTAGATAAAATTGGTTTTATTAGTACTAAAAACAACTATCGTTCCGGTGGCCTCCAAGAAATTTCTAATTTTCATTTCTAATTCCTTTTGTATCTACACAAGATCAATTTAAATTAGCTGGCAATATATATCTCAAGAGTTAAGTATTGACATCGAAAACAAATTAAACAAAAAAAAACATCGTTAATGGCCAAAGGTCAATGCCCGTAATCAATCAGCTGTTTTTGAAGTTATATATCATTCATGAATTTCCAAAAACTATATATAACACAACAGTCGTTTTGTGTCACAGTGTCATATAAAGTTATGAATGAAGTTGGAATAATATAAATAAAGTTTTTTTTTTTATTTCTTAAATTTACGACGTCGATACCTAACACATGTTTAAATTATTGCAAAGTAATATAATTTTACCCAGCAGATACAAAAGGAATTAAAAAGGTCACTAACCACTTAACAAATAATTAATTCAAGTAAACCACTGCCGGAGTATTATAAGGAAATGTCAAATTACCTGTCTGTATAAATATAGTCCTGATTTCTAATACCATGGTGCCACGACCTGTTTGATGAACGAACTCGTTCGATCGATCCTCCATTATGTGATTATGTTCCACCTACCACGATGGGACACGTCCTCGCGGACTAAACCAACATCTAACACTGAATACGAAATATAAAGCTATTTTCGTCTTTAGTTAGCAGGTTTGATGAATACTTTATATTTAGTAAGTATACTAACTTTATTTACACAACACATTTCAAAATCTAAAATTACACCCAACAGTTTGGTTTTCGACATCTCTTCATTAGTAAGAGCTAAAAATATTTCATTTCACGAGTTACTGCTAATTGCGGCGTATTATTTAATCTATCTATAACCTGCTTTGTATTCTGAAGCCTGTATCTTTCCAACAACTTTGCTCCCGATTAATGTTAATGTATAATATCTACATGATTCTTCATCTTCAGCTCTTTTATTTGGTTGCTAACTGCCGGATAAGATCTCAGAGATGTTAGCGTTAAGATTTCTCCCATTGAAATTGTCCACACAGCTGAGATCGCCTTACCCACGGCACCTTTCAAACATTTTCGAAATAAATGTCATTAATTTGACAGTTTTTTTATACTGCCATAAATTGGTCTTTACCTTTGTAGCCTTTAAATAAAATGTCTCCGCACCAAATACCCCAGTTAGATTAATATGTTATAATCATAATGCGTACACCGATTTTTTGCTATTATTTATTATAAAACATTATTTTTCTTAATTAAATTAGTTATACTGATTATGGGAGAAAACCGTGGTCACATTACAAATCACAGCCACACACGTATGTATAAGGGTCTAGCGTAGTAAGTACTTCGTCCATTTTGGTTTGTTTTTACTGCACGGCGAAAGTGTGACTGTAATTTGCGTAGTTTTAAGTATTTTTGGGATAAAAATTACCTATATTATATACTACCTTTTGCCGCCTCTTCGGTAGCATGGAGGTCGAAAATTTCCCTATGGGAACGTACTACAGCCGTTTATGCATGATTGAGTAACAAACACTTACAAACCTTCACATTTATAATATTCGTAGGATTACAATTTTGAATAAACTACTCTCATGATGTGTATTAATTCAGTTACACATTGCTTGTATTAAGTAATTAAAAAAAAAGAATGTTTACGTGAGCTAATCGCTAACTGGTTATGATCAGATTAAACAGCAATAACACTCCCTCATGAAGCCATCGGAAGACTACAAAGAACGAAGCACGAAGCCCCGAAGTTTTATCCCAGAATTAAATTAAGCTGAAGGATTTATCCAGCGCCATAGAGGCGTTCACTCACTGTCGTAGTATTCAACTCAACAGTCACATGACACGTGAATCAGTTCCACTTTCAGGTTATTCACTACAAAATACTTATTGTGTGAGTACATACACCTACTTGGCTCTGTTTGGTTTCAGAACTTTAGACAAACACGTTTCCGCGAATATAATTATGTTGGATAATTCTGGCTGTCTTAGTATGTAGATTCACTGAAAAGACTGAAAAACACAAATAAATAAATTATTCATTTGAGTCGGGACTTCGGGTCCCACTGTCTCCAGGTTACAAATACCTGTAGTACATCTAGTGTGGGTTCCGAATCCTAAATATTTTTAATGGTTATGCTGTGCACCTGATAGGATTTCCAATCAGCAAAAATTCCCAACTTCCATACAAACTCTCATGGGGATGAAAGTTTGTGTGGAAGTTGGCCATTTTATTTAACTCAAAAAAAAAAACAAAAATCTATAGGGTTCATCTTCGTTACATAAGAAACTCTTGATCAAAGTTGAATGTTTAGGCTCTGCGTTG
The DNA here is from genome assembly GCA_947507805.1 of Aporophyla nigra. NCBI lineage: Eukaryota > Metazoa > Arthropoda > Insecta > Lepidoptera > Noctuidae > Aporophyla > Aporophyla nigra. The sequence continues at coordinate 10,751,516 of OX382305.1, forward strand.
TCAGTCAGTGAATGAATGAATGAATGAATTGGAGGCTTTCGGTGTAAACCGCAGTGGTTTTTTTTTACTTTTTATGCTAATTTTTTTTTTGTCCGAAAACATACTCGTAAAAATCTACTAAGCGATGACTATTACATTAGTCTGTGCAGAATAATGTATTTACATACACATTAATAATGAGTTAGTCCCACTGGAAGTCTTCAAAACGGTTTGCATGACTGGGGTCATCCCTGTTTTATACAAATAACCTTACTTGTATAAGGATTCTGTCAACCAGTTGATATAATCGTACCCTTTTAGAAAAATGTCACGCCACATTGGTCCCAAATCTAAATCATTTGTCCGTCCTGGAAACCCTATTTTTATAGAAAACTAGCTTTTGCCAGCAGCTTCGCCCGTGAACGTACTACGGGAATAAAAAGTTTCCTATGTGTTAACTATATGTGTGGTAAACATACATATCTGTTCAGTAGTTTATAAGTGAGTAACAAATATACATACATAAAGAAAAGAAAGAAAATACGTTTATTTGCGGCAAACATGACGACCACAGAAACAGAAAGACCAGAGGTATACAAACATAAAAAAACCGGCCAAGTGCGAGTCGGACTCGCGCACCGAGGGTTCCGTACAAACCTGTAGGTATAAAGTTTAAAATTTTATTTTATTTTTTATTATATCATGTAACTAAAACTTTACGGTTTTCGCAATTTTTCCTTTATCTGTGCTATAAGACGTTGCTTCGAACCAAACTTCAAAATTCTAGATTGACTGGAAGTACCCTTTAGGTTTTGATTCCCTTGCGAGTTTCGAAAATTTGCGGAAATTTGCGGCATAAACGGCTATATCTTTTGATTGCGTTAGTTTAGAAGTTTGATTTTTTCACAGCTTCAAGAGACAGTAGATTTGAGTATTTGATATGAATTTCAGCTTGATACCTTCACGCATTCCTGAGAAAAAGGGTCTTGACAGACGGACGGATGGACGGACGGACGGACGGACGGACGGACGGACAACAAAGTGATCCTATAAGGGTTCCGCTTTTTCCTTTTGAGGTGCGGAACCGTAATAAGGTGTGGGACAAACTTTCACATTTTTAGGGTTCCGTTGCCAAATGGCAAAAAACGGAACCCTTATAGATTCGCCATGTCTGTCTGTCTGTCTGTCTGTCTGTCTGTCTGTCCGAGTATGTCGCAGCCACTTTTCTCCGAAACTATAAGAGCTGTGCTATTGAAACTTGGTAAGTAGATGTATTCAGTGAACCGCATTAAGATTTTCACACAAAAATAGAAAAAAAACAATAATATTTGGGGTTCCCCATACATAGAACTGAAACTCAAAAATTTTTTTTTCATCAAACCCTTACGTGTGGGGTATCTATGGATAGGTCTTCAAAAATGATATTGAGGTTTCTAATATCATTTTTTTTTTAAACAATAATATTTGGGGTTCCCCATACATAGAACTGAAACACAAAAAAAAAAATCATCAAACCCTTACGTGTGGGGTATTTATGGATAGGTCTTCAAAAATGAAATTGAGGTTTCTAATATCATTTTTTTCTAAACTGAATAGTTTGCGCGAGAGACACTTCCAAAGTGGTAAAATGTGTGTCCCCCCCCCGTAACTTCTAAAATAAGGGAATGATAAAACTAAAAAAAATATATGATGTACATTACCATGAAAACTACCAACGAAAATTGGTTTGAACGAGATCTAGTTAGTAGTTTTTTTTTAATACGTCATAAATCGTAAACCACAATTTACCTTTCATTCAGTCAACACAAATATAAAAATTTAAAAAAAAAACATTTCATTTCATAAACGATGATGACGAATGATGATGATGATGACCTGCAGGTTTGTACGGAACCCTCGGTGCGCGAGTCCGACTCGCACTTGGCCGGTTTTTAATATTAGTAGGGCTCATGAAAAGTCGTTCATCTGGCAACCCGAAACGACTGTTTGAGATGCAGGAACGAGAGCCGGGACCAACGGCTTAATTGTTATCCGCTTGAAGTAAAAGCGCGCATCCTTCTTAAATTGTCGAATGCTACTGTCATAAAAAACGATGACGCGCACCGCGCGCCATATGATTTTTTTTTAGCCTGGCCAGACAATGGTACAAAATTAATTTATTTAAGTAATATTGTATTGTTATCGGTCCTTTATAAGTGTGCAAAGTTTCAAATTAAAACTAAGTTTTGAAGGGGCGAAAATCATATTCAAAAATTTTGTAACATATATACATACTAAGCTAATAAAAGCGTGTTAAAAACGGAAAACCCACTGCAATAAAAACTGTATTACAAGAAACAGATTGGTACCATCTTTTCCTAAATCGATGATAAATTAAAGTATTATGATGTTATATTTATATTTTTAACCATGTTTGAAATGTTATTATGTGTATAAGAGAAAATGCATCACTAACCAAACGAATAACCATTTTTTTATTTTTTTTTATTAATAGAGCAACAATTATCTTGTTTATTTATCCTATCAAAATTTATCTATAAATTAAATATTCAATACTGCAACTTTACATGATTAGAGTTCAATGATTTCATTGAATAAAAAAAAGCAAAAGCATGAATAATTGACACAGCCATTGACATCATTTTTACTTGGTCCATTGTTGATAACTATCGCTATTGCAAAAACCTTCAAACAAAGTGTAGTCCCCAGGATCTGAAAAAAAAAACCATTATGTCAAACAACGTGTTAAATACTCAGCAGGTTGCTTGCAGAACACATGGCCGATAGGGCCGAAAGGTTCTGGAGTGGCAACTGTGTACCGAAAGATGTAGCGTTGGACTCCCTCCCACAAGGTGGATGACTTTGTGAAGGCTGCAGGAACCCCCTGGACGAGGGAAACTCAGAACCGGTCAAAGTGGTGGAGTTTGGGAGAGGCCTATGTCCAGCAGTGGACGTCTTTTGGCTGAAATGATGCTGATGACACCAGTTGGAATCTTTTTGCAGTAGTCAAGGGCAGGGACAACTACCCTAGAGGGTTTAACCCTTTTTTATTTAAAACATGGTTTTAAAACAGGGTTGTTTTATCCACTTAGCACATTGTATTTATCTGTCTTGATGAACAGGTTATTGCTGTTCGTCTAAGGCGGGCCCTTCACGATCAGTTATATTGTAAGGTATCACGAATCGCGCAATGTTTTTGACAGTTTTGGTTTGATCGAGTTTAATTTTGGAACGAAGTTCCTTATCGCGCGTTGTGAAAGGGGGCTAGACGGAAAAAAATCTTACGAAAAGTTGTCACGACATGCTTTAACCGACTTCAAAAAAAGGACGAGGTTTCTCAATTCGACCGTATATATTTTGTATGTTGTTGTTTTTTTTGTTGTGAGTAGAGAGGGAGAGAGGGGGAGAGGGAGAGGGAGGGGGAGAGCGAGAGAGAGAGAGAGAGGGAGAGAGAGGTAGAGAGAAGGAGATAGGGAGAGAGAGAGAGAATATTTTTGTTGAGTGTATACAGGTTTTTTGTACATAATAAATAATTTAAAAATTATAACTATTATGAATCCTGGAAAGGAACTTCGTTCCATCCGGGTGTCCCTTGACACCTCTAAAGTTTTTATTGCACCATGCAGGGCTCACACTGGAAGTTTCTAGAATAGGCCAGTAAGAAAAGCAGCCCATATTTTTTTTTTATTACATTTCGAATAAAGAACTCTTTGGGAATCTGTACACGTGTAATGAATAATTATGTCTATTGTATTTACAAATTGGCGGCATTTTAAAAAGTGTCTGTCGTGGGTCGAAATGGATTTGACTACCGGAAATATTCTCTCAGTGATTTTATTACGATTTTCGTTGCGTTCTCACTGGACAATAATGTTACGTTAGATTCGATTAGGATTTAATGATACAGCCCCATCCAGTGCCACTGGTTTAATGAGTTTAAACGTGGTGGAAGCATACTCACTGATGATTCGCAAGAAAGACGTCGTACTACGGAGACTACTGAAGATAACGTGATTGCTGTGCTGCTAATGATAGAAGCTGATAGAAGGGTTTTTTTTTTTTTTGGATGGGAAATCATCAAATGACTTCTCCCGCTCTGGGCGGAGCGGGAGGGCGTGTCAGACTTTTACTGACTAAAACCCACCCGTGTTCCTTCAGTTGCCCATGTGCCAGGGTCACGGTATCTCTTTCGAACAATCACGCGACCCCGGCAGGCATCGGTCCTAGCAGACCCCTTACAGTACTGCTGACATCTCTTTGAGGCGCGCGTGGAACACTACGCGCCGTCGACCCGAGCTTGGTCCTTACCGGGCGGCGAGCTACCCATTGCTCGCCACAGAAGGGTGACATATCAACAAATTCGGGCAGCTTTAGGCATTGGTATGAGTCAAGTACAAAAAGGCTTACATGAATATTCAGGCGTCTGAAAGCTTTGATCTAGATGTCTACCTCATAGTTTGACGGAAAATCAAAATGCTATTGTTTAGATTGGAGCCGCTCAGTGCTTTGAAAAGTATGCCGGAGGTAACTTGGTGACTATGACATCGTCACAGGTGATGACAGCTGGACATGTTGTTACGAACCCGGAACCAAAACATAATCTCCGCGGTGGTTTTTGGCACCTTGTAGGTTTAGTATTGGGCAATATTTTTAAGCCTAAGCTGAAGCATGACACGATCACGTCACAGTCATCGTTTGAGAGCAAGGGGCGATTTAATATTATTGCAAAATGATGCATTGCACAATCCTAACTGTAGGCGTAGAGCCCGGGCCTGTTTTTGGAAAAAAAAATAACAATCATGTTCGGGTTTGTAAATGCAATGTTTGAATCAAACAATTTTTAATTTGTCTAATTGCTAGCTATTTGGTCTAAATTCACTTACTGTCAAGCTTCCCTAATTTGTCGTCGCAAGTATCTCTCCAGAAACTGCATATTGATGTCTTGTATTTATTATAGGAGCATAATATATCAGCCCTGCAAGAATATAAAACAATCAAATAATTGAAATATTACTGCGCTATGTATGCACAATACAAATAATCAAGAACAACTTATTGTTGTTTTCGATTTAATTATGGATAAAATTATAAATGATTAACAAACTTGGTAAATTGCCAGCAATTGAGGAGATTTTGTAAGCAACCTGAGGCGTTCCATGGTCCACGGTTTTCAGTATCGAACTCAAATGGTACGAAATTCATGGAGCTATTAGGTAAAAACTGACCATCGGCGACATGGTATTCTGAAACTTTAATAATCATTGCTATTTAATAAAACCCATACTAAATAATAGTCCAGAGAAACGCAGCACCAAGTGTACACTAGCCCACGTTGCTGTCCAACTGCATGCGCTCATCTAATCTGAACGCAGCACGACAAACGCGCATTGAGCGCTAGCAAAGTGTGAAAAACGCGTGTCAGCAACTCAGCATCCGGATGCCTAGGTGTAAACGCGCGTCAGCACAACGCGCGTTTGTTGTGGATGCATTAACGAAAATGAACCGCGTGTAATTGAAATTTTCTTCAAATTTTTCTAATTTGCAGATCAGTCTCCAAAATATGATTCGCGACCGTAAAAAATATGCATTTACAGAATTATATTATATAATCTTTAAAATCAATGCTAGCCTTTTGATCCCTTTGAATTCATTTCAATAGAATTGAATGGACTAAGAGGGTTGTATTGATGATTTTAATGATTATAATTTTGTAATAAATACATAAGTATGTGTTACGGTCGCGAATCTTATTTTGATCAATATGTAACCTGATACAGACCTGCAAATTGCAAAAAAAAAAAGTAAGAAAATATGAATTCGCGGGCTACTCTAGAGCTTAAACGCCGGCCGTTCTTGGATCAAAGCTAACTTTGCTCTCGTAGCTACCGTGTCTCTTCATATTTCAAAGTTCGCCGTTTGAGCTGAACGAAGCTCTTCACGCCTGTTATCCGAGACCAGCCTAAAGATAATTTTTGTAGTAGGTATGTAAAACGAGAATGCAATCAATTAACTTAAAAAAACAAACGAGATACGTACTGTGCACCCATATAAATATAAGACCAGAAACAAAACCAACAAATAATAGTTTCATAATTCACTTTTTATAGACCACGACTACTCCAAATAGACGACTATTACAAAATGTGACCGATGAGTGGTTCCGCTTTGCATTCGAAACTGATTAGTAAACACGCTCGTTAACTTGATACAATGAACAATTATGTATCTATCTGGATTCCCGATGCGAGAGCATATCGCAAGGGGTCCTTGGGAAAACCTAAAGAAAGCTTTAAAATCATAGCTTATGAACAGTGATCGGAGTAGGTTGATTGATTTTACGTACTCGATTCATGAATAGTCATAGAAATCACAACATGGATAAGCCTTTTTTCCGGGATTTCATTTTGGTACTTACGGGATTCAATCAAATATTGTGAAAGTAAGGATTTTTAAACTGGGTACTACATTAGAAATTTATAGAATGCGAGATAAACATTTAAAATTGTTTTTTTCTTACTGTAGAAGGGCGATACAATTAAAAACACAGCAAAAGGGTTAAACATTTCTTATTCATATTGATGTATTCTTTATTCTACACATTACAACATTTGAAATTAATTTCAATGTCCCGGAATCCCGGAGGCATATCCGTACTAATATATACGTGCCAGTTCATTGATCCCATTTCAATCTACCCACTCCGATCACTGCTTATGAAGAAGTCTTTACTTCCCTTAAAGTAAACAATGATGTGACATTCATTGTACGCATTATCTTGTTGTAGATACTAATGCCATTATCATGATTATAAATGCATTTCCAGCAAAGCGCGGTAGATACTTTAATCGTACCCACATACATAACGAACTAATATACTTAAAGTTGTGTTTGAAGTTATATTGAAACAATTATATTTATTTGGGTAGATATGTATAATGATTTTCGGGGGTGCGCACGAATCAGTATCTCCAGGGCCGTTTTCATGGTAGTGGAACGAACTGTGGGGTTTTAGTCGGTAGGAGTTCGACATAGCTCATGATGATGATATCACCCGAAAGACGTAGGGCTCTGCTGGGCATAACCCTTCCGAAATTTGGGAGAATTTGCCATAATCGTCACGCTTGGCAAGTGGGTTGCCGATCGAGTGTGGTGGTAAAATGCATAGAGAACGCTGCTGTCCATTCTCTAGTAAATCGCTTAGTCGCCTCTTACGACACCCACGGAAAGAAATGGACTGATGCTACTCTTTACGACCGACACCACACGGAACGACATATCTCAATTATATTCAAATCTATGACAATTTTTTTACTTCAAACTCTCGGAGCAGTGGTGGCCCAGTGGTAACGGCGGTGACTTACGACTTGTAGGTCGTAGGTTCGAACCCAGACAGATGCTTTCAGTCAACTCAGCCTATCGCAGTCCACTGCTGAACGTAGACTCTCACATGCTGCGCCACAACACCGAGCCCTCCGTCTTCCGCATCCAGTCTGTCCCAGCCACATTCTTTACGACAGGTGCTTTCTTTTTACAAATTATTTCATCACCACTGCTCTCAGAACGATGAAGGAAAATAACGTAAGGAAACCCTCACGAGCTAGAACCAGACAATCGAAGTCATGGGCCATTTATCAACCCGCATTGGAGCTGCGTTATGGTTTACGGCTCACTCCCTTTCACCGCGAGGAAGCCCGTGTCCCAGCAGTGGGAACAATATAGGCTGATGATTTGACTGTATAGTTGTGACGGGGAACCATCACCAATACGTAATGCTAATGAATGTGATATCGCCTAAGGCCTGTCGACGTTGACTCGAACAAGTGATCGATGTTATAACCTACTCACTCTGTAGCGTACATTTTTAATGAGACACGCTATCGATTGACCTGCCGTCTCGCATTAAACCATTGACATAAACGAGGCTGGATGAATAAAATATTAATCTTCAATAATAGCCAGCGAATGGAGTAACCTTAATTCGACAGCTCTATAATTTGGTTGTTATTAGTTTATAAGGCACTTGGTTCCGTACCTAGTCTTTATTATTGATGCAATATACCTTATCTAAGTAATTCTTGCTTTTTCTCGCGGCTTTACCCACGTAGGGTCTGAAATTATCCCACAGGAACTTACTACCGAGATAAATAGTATCATTTGTCCTAACCCAAGTCAGGGTCTATCTGTGCACCAAATTTCATGCTAATCCGTACAGCCGTTTCGGCATGAGTAACAAACATCCAAACTTTTACATTTAGAATTGGTCATTCATTACCAGATTATTTTGTTATAAGGATAGCAGATTTTTCTTGAATGTAGAGAGATATTTATAGATCAGTCTGATCTAAATATTTATACATAATATGGCCTCTTCTGTAACGTACTGAGCGAATAATCATGTCTACAAAGTAAGTGATTTTATTTGTACGTCAAAAACATTGTACCTATTAATAACGTTAATTAACGGTGTTGGTGTATGAACTAGACGAAGAGGTTATTTATTTATTTTCAGCCTATGTTGTCCAACTGCAGGCCAAAGGCTCTTCTCCTTTCCACTCCACTCTATCTTGAGCTAGTGTGAACCAATCCTGTCTGTAGGCGTGAAACTCGACCTGCTATCTTCTCCAGAGTCTGCCTTGCTGTCACCTGCAGTTTCCTGGGCAGACAGTGGTGGATTTGGCCCATGACTCGTTCGACATGCGGCAAACGTGTCCGGTTGCTAATTCTTATTTATTTATGTCTCCCTTGTCTTAATCGAAGACAGTCATGCCTCTCACAGAGAGGAGACCTGTGTCTCAACAGTGGCAGAATAATAAGCTGCTTTATAATAGGTTGGGGAAAAAGTTTCTTCGCATTTTTTAAGAAAATTCTAAACATTTTTTATTAAAGTTTATTTACATTTAACTAAAGTATGTAGGTACCATTTTGTTCGATAACTGTTTGCCATCTTGTAGGTAGGGACATGATCCCATTGCTATAGAAATTTTGGGACTTCTGGTCAAAATACCGCGACAAGTGGTTTTGGCAGTCCTCTCGTGATGTTAACCTGACACTGCCTAAAGAATTCTGAAGAGACCGAAACAGGTGGAAATCTGAAGGTGCAAGGTCAGGACTATACGGCGGATGCATTAACACCTCCCAGCCAAACTCTCTTAATTTTTGTTGGGTGGCTAAAGATGTGTGAGGTCTAGCGTTATAAACCACACCCCTTCTGTTGATTAATTCCGGCCGCTTTCTCTCAACTTCTTGCTTTAATCTCATCAGTTGTTCGCAGTATAGTTCAGAATCGATGGTCCTGCCTGGTGGTAACAGCTCATAATGAATAATGCCCTTCCAATCCCACCACACAGACAGCATCACCTTGTTGCGAGTTAACCCGGGTTTCGCCACAGTCTGTGAAGCCTGACCGACCTTTGACCACGACCTTTTTCGCACGTTCTTGTCATACGTGATCCACTTTTCATCACCAGTTATCAGCTTCTTCGAAAATGGTTCGGTTTCATTACGTCGTAATAAAGAATCACAAATGAGTACACGGTTCATTAGGTTTCTTTCAGTGAGCTCGTGAGGTACCCAAATGTCGAGCTTTTTTGTGTACCCAGTTTTTTTCAAATGCGCCAAAACTGTTTTGTGGTCAATTTCCAGTTCTTCAGCTACGTCGTAACTATTGGTATGCCGATCTAGCTCCACTTTTTCAAAAAAGGCATCCATTTCATCCGTAATAGGGCGACCAGAGCGACGTGCATCTTTGACATCAAAATTTCCGGATTGAAAACGCTTAAACCAAATTTGTGCTACTCTCACAGACACTACACTAGGTCCATAAACATCGCAAATTTTTTTCGCGGCTTGCGTTGCATTTTTACCTTTTTTGTAGTAAAATTTTAAAATGTATCGAATTTCTTCATTAGATTCACTCATCTTGACGGTACGAAAAACAAATGAAAATCACACATTTTCCTAATTTGAATTTGGAATTATGTTCTTTAAAATTTAAACTTTCAATGATACCAAAACCAGCCAGATACAAATAGTATAGCCAAAGAGATTTTATTACAAGTTCATACATACTATAATGCGAAAAGACTTTTTCCCCAACCTAATATGTATGTTATGTTTCTTGATCCACTGCTCTGCTCTAATAACGACAGGTAAAAATAATTGTCTTTCCTCCATATTGTATCGCGACTAAATAAGTACCTATATTTCCCGTATTTTTAGAAAATCTAACTTTTGTAATAAGCGTCCAATTAACTACTGTGACTTGTCTTACTTCTATATTTTCGAAACTCAGATTTTCCTTATTTTCAGTAGGTATTTAATTTCCTGCCTTATCACATGACGCTTATGGTTCAATACACATTATGTAGGTATGCGCCACATATACATGTTGAAGAAAGATCCAGCAAAGCAAGAGCAGCAGCAAGAGTCATATCCTAACCTCGTACATGTTGACCTGGGCAGTTAAGGTCAATGTTGCTAATAATTTAATAAGCGCTGCTCGCTCGATGGAGTCATTCACACTCTTTATAAACATATCGGTAATTACCGAGGTCATGTGCTCAATCTTCTTTAAAACCAAATTACTGTTCCAGTATTACTTGCAGTATTCGACATACATTGCGACCATGTTTTGATAATCACCTAGATTTCTTAATCTTCTTCTGTCACCCATCACGAAATGAATGGAGGCCTGACTATGAACATACAAATCGAATAGTTATTATAAGACCTTTAATTTTCCAGAATACGAATATAAGTAAGTTTTAACAACGTCATTACTGTTAATCATATAAAATAAGCAAAAATAATTTCTACATAAATACTACCGAACTTTTTAAAAGCTTAGTTGCACAGTTAGAACGTAAACGGTTTTATTATACTTATACAAGAACTGGGTCATCGGATCAGGCCATAAACTAACAATGTAGTGTATTCATTCACATGAACGTTCGCGAAATGCCCACCTGTCACTATTCTTTACGCATTTCCATTAACACCAATTCAAAGCAAAGTGATACTGCACTGAACTCAAACGAAGCGCAATTAGGACAGCCGAGGTGAAACTTACATTTAGGTTTTGTTTACATTGACTTTGACAACGACGCAGACGCTAATTCGTCGTGGGGCTTTAACCTCTTTATCTCCACTACGTGAAAATATCATAAAAACCATAATAGAATGACCTAAATGTCAACTGGCGAGTGTATCTGTATAGAGTCATTAACACCGGGCAGAAATAGAGTTGAGCCGGAGTTGTGAGTAGTGCAGCAAGGCGCGGGCGCACGACGCCCACCGCGCTCCGAAGCTGTGTCTCCCGTAAGAGGTGGAAGTATTCAAAGTCCGCCAGCTATTCCTGGTACAGGCCAACTAATTACTTATTAAAGCATTCTAAATATACATTTCTATTAACGCTAATAGTGCAGACAGACAAGAATACTCGATCAACAAATGAGTATATTGTACGTAATGCGATGTCACATTCATATATTTATATTCGAGTGTAAATTTCTTTAATGGTTTGTTTACTCTGGGACTTTATTTTTAATTCTATCTCAATTTCTAATACCTATAAAGCCTGTGAGTCGTTCAAGCCACTCAACACGAGAACTCAAATTCCTTGACTTTATTTTTGGAACCAATATGGTATAAAAGTATATGCAAATAACCAAGTCTATTTTCATAGTAATTATTACAATTTATAAAAACTAATTTGAGTTATTAGCGTGTACCAGGTAAAAGGTTCGATTTGGGCTCCTGAAAATTAGCACGTTAAAGGTAAAATTGTCGTAAAATTTCCGTTGTGTATCTAAGTTTAAGGCGCGGTGTTACCTCAATATTCACAAAACACTGGTGTCTTTGACAATCGAGTATGACGTAACGCAATGAAAATATACGACACAAAAAATACAGTGGACAGAGAAGGGTTTAAAGAAAAATTCTAACCGAATAGAATAGTGAAAAATTGTTTGATATTCCCAATAAAAATTGTTTCACAAAAAAAACTTTGACGTCGAACATCTCTGTATTTTCAGCGATAACAACATTTTTTTTTTAAAGAGTTCAATAGAATAAACATTACTTTAAAACTTTAACCAGACAATTATTTAATTTAATGTGTGTAGTCCGAATAATCTAAATAAAACCGTAAAATAAATGCCAATTCGCAGCTTAGTCACATCGTCAATCCAAATATTTATTCAATTTTCAACCTTATTTGTTGGAGCTGTAGCATGTAGTTGTAGCATTTAAAATCGTAGTCAGTCCGCGCCTTAATAATATCGTTTCACGATTAAGTGGATGATTTTAACAATTGCACCGCAGTGTCATAATAACAACTTGATTTGTCTCTTTATCATTCTTAATTCTACGCCGTAATACTTTATATCCCTGCGTCTAAGCCAACATGGATAAGTTAATAATGTTGTAAAGATCGAGATTTCTTTTTCTAAATGACTCCTCTGGTTTACTACGTCTGATAAAACTAGTGGGTGGTAAAGTATATTGGGTGACAACAGCGACTCTCGTAAAATGACGTCAAATTCACGGAAATTCTTGTTGATTTCGTCTGAAATCTACTTCTCAAGAGAGGTTGAGAGGAAAACAGTGGGAATAACTTAGAATTACATACATAACTTTATCTTACACGCTTCCAATTTGTGCATATTTTTTACATAGAAAATCCTATATCTATGCTTTATGACAGAGGTAAATGCGTAGGTACGGAAAATTGCTAAGAAAATAAACAAGCAATAAAAGCTGTTAAAACCCGCAGGTAACAACTTGCAGAGGAAAACAACAAAACATATCAACATGACTTAATTACTAAGTCTATATTACTGTCAATTAGATCAGATAAAACAATCCGTGTGGTGCCGGCTGTAAAGAATAGAACCAACCCATCTCTTCCTGTGGGTGTCCTAAGAGGCGACTAAGGGACTTATTAGAGAATGGGCAGCAACGCTCTCTATGCATTATACCACCATACTGCCACCCGCCTGCCGCGCGTGGCGATTATAGCAAACCCGTCAAATTGGGAGAGGCCTATGTCCAGCTGTGGACGTCTTATGGCGGAAATGATGATGAAGTTCAGATAAAGATTCAAATAATAGATCTAAACCTGATAAAGATCTTCGTTATTCGATAGAACTATTTCTGAAATACTCAGAGCTCGGGGAATTCAGTAATAACTGCACATTCTTGGACCTATACATGTAGAAATATAACTACGTTCCTACGTATGAGATACGTGACTAACAGCATGCAGACAAACTGCTCGAAGGAAATTACGGTTAATCATAATTCCTCTTAAAAAGATTCAAAGATAATAATAGTGTTTGTGTCATACTCTTACGTAAGCACATTTTAATGAATGCTAAAACAATGATAGTGTTATCAACGTAAATAAGAAAATATGATTCACAAAACCCTTATTCTGTTCATAGCTTATTCTTCTGAGTAAATGAAAATTGTTTATTCTTCACGCTTTACTCTTCTGTAATAAGCGTAAATAATAAATTCCTAAAATACGATCCAACTATAGGTATAACATATATTAAATCCGCGCATAGCGAATATACAAAGTTTAGCATTAGACAACTGGAACTAAAGTTGTTATAACCAGTCTGTGGCCTCTCGCGAGACAAAGAAACACAGAATATTAATATCCAGTATTGGTATAATTAAATAACACAAATACTCATCTAAGTATAAAAAAATAAATCAAACGTAAAGGTCAGTTGTTCCAGAAGGGACACAGCAATTTCCACAACGTGTAAATTTAGGGTTTTGTGACGTAATTTGGTGAAGCTAGGGGTTTAGAGCACGCGTCACGCGTGACGCGCCGGCACCCGGGGCTGGCCGTCAGCTGGCGAGCCTCACCGGTGCCATACAAATGTGGTGAGCACCGCCACACGCCTCCACACGTACCTCGCGCCTCGTCACAACCGGTCGCTGTCAGTGTCTAGTGCTCCTTATCATTACAATTAACTGATAACTGACTAAACTTAAGTGCTCTCTGACGTCACAATACTTGTTATAAATTTTTTCGTTATTTTAGAGAAGTGATAGCTTACTGCTGTGTTTAAAAGTGCAATTGTGATTGTGAGAAGATATAAGAATTAACCAGTATTTTGTATCAGCCTTGGGATATTCAACAGGTAGACTATACGTTTGTTTTTATCATATTTTATAACAGGTTTTTGAAATGTATTATTTTATAACGGCTCACAATTTAAATCCAACCTAATAACTGAACAGATTTTCCTCATACATTAATACCCATCGACATCATTCAATTTTCTTTAACCGTGTGTTACAATACTACCACAAAATTGATTCTTGAAGCTTCACAGACATGAATTTACACAAAACTGCATACATATGTATTAAGGTACACATGGAACAAGTTTTCCGGCTACTCTCATCTTAGTTCCTCGAATTTAAATGTGATTCATCGTAACAGACATTACAAAAAATCTCAGACACGGATGGTACTTGTTGTTCAAATAACGGACACTTTTAAGAACATTACCGGTGGATTAAGGTTATGACAGACATTTTACGAATTGTGCAATGTCTCCATCATTATGGCACTTATCTAAACCTCATGGGTGATTTGACGCATTTTCTCTTTGATTACTTCATGATGATGGTAGATACCTATAAAGTTATCTTAATACCCGAAGGTGGGTACCTACGAGGAATTGGTGAATATTTCCAGTTCTCTGAATTAATTTTACGGTTTGTTTCCTATGGGGTCCAGCCATCCCTTTCAACATACAATTGTAATCAACAATGCTTCGTTTGGTGTCATGAGAAAATGTTGCGGACTGCGGTACGTATGACTAAGTCAAGGCACTTTCTAGTCTGCTCCAACTTTCGCTGTAATTTTCTTCGTAATTGAACTGAAACAAGCAAATAAGATAGGAAATATTTGTCCTTAGATAAATACAAACACTTACGCCAAACTTTACAATTAACATCTATACGACAAAATGCTTCGACAGCGCCATTGTCACCTGTAGATACCAGGACACGATACCTTTATTGTCTTTGTCAATACCTTTAAACAGAAGGCTGTACAAATTTTCGCACAACCTTTGTTAATAACCTTCCTACACAAAATGTTCTTACAATCAATTTGAAACTTTGCACACGTTATCGGTAACTATGGACGCTGATTTCGACCGTCACAAAAACAAAACAAAATCGCTTGTTACGCAATGGTTGCTAACGATTTATTGTTGAATGCTCATGTAACAAAACCAACCAATATTGTGTACACATGTGTAACGATAAAGCAATACAGCACAGAACTTAGCTATTAAACAATCGAACCTGTAATACCCACTAAATAATCGCAATTCGGTACCGAAAATTGTAACGTTTTTCTCAGCTTTTTGTGTTGCATGCTATGGTTACTGGCTCTTGTGATACAGAAATTCCTAATACAAGAGCCAGGGCAACACTTATGTTTGGGACTTGAAGTGAAATTAAATAATTTATTATTATGGTCCTACTACTAGTTTAACATATTACCCTACTGCAGAACATAAAAATGCAAAACGGAAATTCGGAACTTAAATATTCCTAACAGAGATTTTCAGGACAATACAATGTACAACTTTCTTAAAATCGAAATAATAATAATATGTTAGGACAACCAACACACCGTTATCAGATCCCAAACTAGACAAAGCCTGTACTAAGGTAACCAGACAACTGATAAATATACTTATATATTTCTAAATACATACATATTATAGATAAATTACACCCAGTTAAATCGTTTCACAGTGGAATGTTGTGGTCGAATAAATAAGGAGGAAGGTAAACGATGAGCCGGCTCGGGATTTCTCGAATGAAAACGTATTCAAAAACAACACACAACAAGCACTTTTAATTTTGGCACACATCCAAACGTGCGTAATCTGCAAAGAGTCCGATTTGTTTTGCACTGAATCAGTTCCATTTGTTTATTTCGAAGATATCTAACATTATATTAATGTTTTAATGGATAACGAGTAGATAACATCGACATATGGTTGATGGAAAGTTCTCCTTGGGCCGTAGAGGGCGTGCGGTACGCCTGCGCCTCGCGCCTGTTTTGTCCTAATACAACGTGCAGTAGAAGCCAAAAATTTACTTACCGTATGCACCGAGATATTCAATACGTGATAACGACTGCACATGAATTTTGATCGACCGAATAACGTTTGTCGCTTAAATATCGATAAATAGTCGATCATGCTCATACCGGAACGATTTCGGCTACACAGGTATAAAAACTATTAACTTATGATTAGTCACCAAAAGTTTTAGCAAAGTTACGCAATGTTTCATAAGTCAGAGTAACTTATTATGTCAAAATAAATGCAGGTTTTAGAATTTTCTTTCATTGAAATTATAAAAAAAAATGGAATGGTAGTGGGTTTTATCTTATCCATCAGACTATTCTATACCATGTATAATTTTAATATTTCTTTTTTATTCTGATTACACATTTTATTAGAAACCTTTACCTATTATAAGCAGACATTTTATTATATTTATATTATGATTATATTTTTATCATGTTTATTATTATTTTTTGCTTTAGGTAAACATGGCGAAAGGATTATATAAGATTCCTATAAATAAATAAATAAAATAAAATAAATATCTTAGGACAACCAACACACCGTTATCTGATCCCAAACTAGGCAGAGCCTGTACTATGGTAACCAGACAACTGATAAATATACTTATATATTTCTAAATACATACATATTATAGATAAATTACACCCAGACACAGAACAAATGATTATGCTCATCACACAAAGATTTGTCCTGGGTGGGAATCGAACCCACGACCTCAGTCTTTGCAGTCAGGGTCACTAACCACTAGACTAACAGGCCAGTCAGGTTGTTTGCTATGAATCATAGTAAACAATTGCAGTCATACTGACTTATAACTAATACCCCCATTAACATTTAATACACTTTTCCTTCGCATGTTTTCTTTCATCAATGTAGGTAGGTAGGTATGTGTAAAAGGGTTTTCACAGGAAGGAAACCAAATACCGATACACGAACAACAATCCCAAAGCCTTATTTTCCTAATTTATTTTCGAGTTTGTATTTGTTGGGGTAATCAAAGTTAATTTTTCACCGCCGCCCACCTCTCTTTCTGTCAAGGTGATTTTGTTTACCTTCAATCTAATCGGATCAGCGGCAAAAACTGCCACACAGCAGATTTAATCTATTTTAACAGCATCGTGTACCGACTGAAAAGCAAAAGTTTTTTTATATGATCGCTGTGATCAGTTTTTGTGCGGACATCGAAATAATCGAACAAGCTATAGCTAACTATTGAGAACAAAAAACTAAGTTCAAATTTTAGAAAAGAGTTCAGTTTTCAAGGTCCAATGCGAATTTGACAGTTTATTTTGTCGTTAAATAGATTTCTACTAAAATATACTATTTAGAATCACTCAGTGAACAGTTACAGTTTTGACAACCGTAGAAGTACGTGTTTCTTGAACAGCCCACTAACCCAAATACACGTGAACTTTACACGCTTTGTGTAGAATATTTAACTTATTTGTAACTTTGTCGCGACAACGCATCCTTAAAAGGAGGACATCATAATTCAAGTGAAAGTGGCAGACCCCATTTATGGGCGTCGAGACGCGTGCAGAAGACTAAATCCATTATGCTTATGATGCCATTGATATTCTCAGCGGCCACTGAAAGCGGAGTGCCCCTGGCCATTATAAGATAAATGGTCGCGTTACCGCACTTGAGTGCAAAGTTTCCCGACTCCTTAGATGATATAGTACTCGCCGCAGACGCAACGGGCTCCCGGTGTACAAACTCATTCGCCAACAACTACGTACACACCTGATTTTTAACCGACTTCAAAAAGGAGGAGGTTCTCAATTCGGATGTTTATATTTTTTTTTTTTTTTTTTTATGTATGTTCGGCCATAACTCCGTCATATATAGACAGATTTACAAAATTCTTTTTTTGTTTGAGAGGTGTTTATTCCGAAATGGTCCCATATAAATTTTATATAGATCTGATCATGAACTCCAGAGATAGACACCGGAACTCTTTAAAAAATGACAGCAAATCAACCGCGATTTCTGCTATCGCATAAATATGCATTGTTTGTTTGGAATTAGTGCGGGGTGGATACCACAACTAAAAAATAAAAACTTTTTTACAAAAAAAAAACAACCGACTTCTTTAAAAACACTACAAAGTGAAAAATAACTTTAATTTCGGAAGTCGGTGGCAAAAAAACCATAAATACAGATCCTAAGACACCGACTTCCGAAAATAAAGTTATTTTTCACTTTGTAGTGTTTTTAAAGAAGTCGGTTGTTTTTTTTTTTGTAAAAAAGTTTTTTAAAGAGTAAACTTGATCCACAATGTAAACTTAGCGAATACTCCATTGACTGGCTCCAGTCACAATAATGTGTTATTCAAGTACGTGTAAGAATGTTTACGTATCATTCTCTGGTCGGAAGCACGTTCTGTTTTGCGTTCTCGTCGAATTTATGCGCGTTAAGCACAGCTGCGCGTGCGAAGTGGAAGTGCACGCTGCAGTAAAAGGTTCAAACAGAGCTTGTGACCACAGCGAAGGTTACGGCAACGTATCGTTTCCGGGTCGAAAGGTCAACGGCTCGAGGCACGCCTTCAAGCTGCATGAGTGGTTAAAACGCGTCATAAGTCAACGATTAATATATTTTGAGTCAATACGTAGTTTGCGTCCTCTTCAGCGCAATACCGCAATAATTCATTGTAATTAGTAGAAAATAATACAGTGTATTGTTTCTCTGCTATGCAAATAAATATATATTTTCTTTTAATTTTCACCTGTCCTTATAATACTAAGGTTGCCTAATGTCTAAGGTCTGTTAATATAGTAACATACCGGATAATGACGAGTATCGGTGTAAAGTCAGTGATTGCGACATCGACGCAAAAGTGGAAGGTCATAATCACAAGCTGAGTAAACACTAAGTTATAGGATTTTACGAGAAATACTTTAATTTATTAACCTTTGTTTGCGCCGTCGGTATCTACGTCTGTATCGCCATCAAAATGAATAATACTTATATTATGTTTGCTTTACAAAAGAAATGGCGATTTACTTTTACTTATCTGTTATCATAACAAATCTAGGTATACCTACTTACTTATCGTATATATCTTTCATGAAGAAACTACTCGAATTACTACGTACCTGAGTTGAGCAGTACTATTACTGACAAATGCGTTCTCATAGGTCCACTCAAATTGGGTGGTTCTTTCCCTCCCTACATGGCTTACACGTGAAGATTATGTCTGGACTTTAAAAGAAACTGTGACCTCTGAGTTTGTTTCGGGCTTTCTTCTCAGACTAGTCAGATAGCTGACGCCGCCGCGCCGGCTACAAATATGATTGACGTGTAAAAGTGTTATTACAAAGCTATTTATAGAAATAACATCGTTTATCATATAGAAATTACGATGAAACTTCAGTTTGAGTGGTTGTTTGTAGTACTTGTTTCTGGTATGGTATGAGAATTATAAGTATAGTTCGTTAGGTACTGGAAATCAGGAATTGGCAATAAGTACTCATTTAATTACGCACAGTCATTGAACTACTTAGGAAATGAAATAACATAAACATGTGACTTACATGAAAAACTTCGTGGGTTTCTTTCGTTGCTTTCGTTAAAAAAAATACTGTTAGGATTTAGGTATCCTGTAAATATTTTTCATTCGCTTTCAAAAATTCTTACTTATTTTTCTGCTGTTCTGTGAATCCAATTTATAACAAGTCGCCGGACAAAAGTACAGTTGTTGGATAGCTTCGTGAGCAACGCCGCCTTTTTACAATTTCGTACCTTTACCTTAATAGGCAGAAATCCTTACCTACTTACTATAATGATACCCGTAGCACCAATTATATTCAAAGAATCACTCAACTCGTAAGTGGAAGACAATTATGCTCTTACAAGACCGCAACAAAGCACGCAATTTTCATTAACGAACAGAATGTAATAACCAAGATTTTTATGTAAAATCTATAGATTATAAACACTACAATTTAGTTTACAATCTTTCAAAGTACAGACGCCAGCACATCAAGCTACCCGAAATTGACAAAATTTCCCAATCAATATTGAACCTAATACTTTAGCGATAAAGTTAAAACCTATTAAAGAAATTTGATAGATTGTAGTAGCTTCGTGTGCTGGCGTCTGTACATCTAATAAGGAAAATGTATAATTCTACTGATAGGCATCAGAAGCTTTTAGAATCACAATAATAGAGTCACGGAGGATGCGCAGGCGCAGAGCACCGCTATAGTTTCACGGCGCGTGCGCCGACCGGCCGAACAATCCCTTGCGACCCCCCACAAATTGCCCTACCGCCATTGTACGGAGCAAGATGGCGGAACCACCGTTTTAATATAACCTCTTTTGTTACCAAACCTTATGTGTAACCTGACGAAATATTAATGTGTCTGTTCTATTGTTTCAGGTAAGATATGCCCAAACTGTGCAATGAAGTGTGGTTGACCGGACATGAATACTACAAAGGTCTTTCCATATCTCTCATCTCATAACATTACGTTTGAATCTATGTAGGTGTATGTATTGATTGGTTATTGGAGAGTGGCTGAAAACCCGCAGCCCGCTGCTCTAATGGATATTGCAAACATTATTTTAATGTGTCAGGCTCCAAAAAGCTTTTTGGTTCGAACAATACGATTTTTGTTATTGAGCATTTCAGAGCTTCATCTGGCAAATTATTTTAAATAACTATAATAATAAATAAACATCTTACCAGACAACTGATAAATGTACTTATATATTTCTAAATACATACATATTATAGATAAATTACACCCAGGCACAGAACAAATGATTGTGCTCATCAGACAAACATTTGTCCTGGGTGGGAATCGAACCCACGACCTCAGTCTTAGCAGTCAGGGTCACTAACCACTAGACTAACAGGCCAGTATAACGTAGGTGGACGATACTTGGTACGCAAAGCATGTATTAGAAGTCTTTTTCCTGTCCCAATTGTAATGGAAATAACGAGCTAAGAGAGAATATACATAATATAATATATTCTAAGAAACACAAATAAGTAAATAATATTTTTTTAATGGCATTCCAATTAAAATTCTGTCGTGAACCGCATTCTGGGTTTTTTAGATCATCAACTTTTAATAAAAGGTCATAGTCGTACATATAAGAGACTGAATTATGAGGAACACCTAATGCGCAACAATTTATACTAAACCAGTAAAGTCATACACTTCGTTGTAAATACTCATCATCGTCATCATTTCAGCCGAAAGACGTCCACTGCTGGACATAGGCCTCCCCCAATTTGGGCGGATCAGCCATAATCGTCACGCATGGCAGGCGGGTTGGCGATCGCAGTATTGTGGTAAAATGCATAGAGAACGCTGCTACCCGTTCTATAGTAAGTCCTTTAGTCGCCTCTTACGACAACCACAGGAAGAAATGGGGTGGTGCTATTCTTTCCGTCCGGCAACACACAGAACCACGTAATGACGTAACTACTATCTGTCACTAAAATGATAAATCCTTTTGGGCATTCTCAAGTGGTATAATTAAGCCAAAACACAGAAAAGAATAACTTCCGTATTCGTTACTACGCACATGAATGTTGATCTGACATTTGCGCACACGCATTCATACGCAAATGATCTCGGTTCCTTATCCAGTAGACGTTCACCCACATCATGGCTCGCATGGCCACAAAAGTGTGACAGAAAACCAGACAGACAGTCTGTCAGTCTCTATCAGTTTCCTTTGATAAGTAAGGACAAGGTATACGAGACGCAGAAACTATCAGTAAAAAAACAATTTTGTCCAAAAAAAACCGACTTAAAAAAAACCACTTCGACGTTTAAATTAGTTTAATATCGGAAGTCGCTGTCTTAAATTTGTACATAAGTTTTATTTTTAGTTATGATAGGTACTTATCCCACACCAATTCTTATACCAGTATTTGCCTTATAATAACGGTGGCAGGAAGTATAGACGTTCTACGTCATCAAAATTCACAAAATCGGTTTAAATACGTAATATAGAAACTAACGCAATAACTATCCAATTAAAGTTACTAAAATTATATGGGACTACCCCTTAACCATACCCTATCCATAAAAAAAGTTTTTTTTAATCCAAAAAAAAAGATTTTCTGAAATCTATCGACAATTGCTGGAGATATCGCGGAACAAATATACAAAAAAAAAGAAATTCGACAAAGTGCGAACCTCCTGTTTTTTGCACCCGGATAAGTATAACATACATTGTAGTAGGCGTTATTAATATTGATAACACACTAAATAACGTCCACATTAATCCCTTAACTCCTAAATTAGGTCAATACTTATATCTATTGACGTAGCACCACCTTATCGTTTCTCGTAGACCGCCTACGGGATAAGATAAGTGTCCTATTTTTCGTAGACCAGGCGGCGCCTACGCTGTCCTATTTCGTAGACCATGCTACGAGATATTCTCGTTCCGGTCGATCAAAAAGTTATGAACTTATGAGGAACTTATTATAGTTAAAAGATTGCCAACGTCAAATATACTTAGTTCACAAAAAAAAAATAACTTTCTTAAAAAAGCCAGAAATTATAATTAATTGACAACATTAGCGATTCTTGCATGAAAAATGACAGAGCCGCCGAACAAAGAAGGTTTAGAAAGTAAGAAAGCTACAAATTATTTAATGCCATCGTGAATGGCATAGTAATAGGCTTGGCAAATGAACGGTAACGATTATTATCTAACCCCCTCGTTCATGAAACTGACATCCGTAAACGACCTATCAATCTAAGCTGCCATTCTGAATTTCTTCATCGAAGAAAACATTTTAGTTCGAAATGTTTATTAGTATTAACATAACATCACGCTTATTGTCTCCGACGGGTTAGGCAGAGATGTACCTACATAGTACAACACCCTCATTTCGCCGATAATCTTCAAGTCCTATGCAACAGGGGGCGTGCTAATTGCGGTCTACCGGGCACAAAACAAATTGGCCATGGAAAAATCAAATACAAATAGTTTTCCCGAACTGGGAATCGAGCCCAGGACCTCATGCTCAGCGGTAGCTCTTGCGATTACTATACCAACAACATGTCCCGCTCTAGACCCAAAAGTCACTAAACAAAGGTTCGTTATATGCGGCACCAACCCGTACAAAATTTAAATGTTAAGGCGTTCGTGAAACGGCTCCCTAAATCCAGCACAGGAACGGTCAAAGCCCCGGTTAGGGGAGGCCCCACTTAGATACCGATTTCAATGAAAACGTGAATAAAAGGTTATCGATAACAAAACAATGTAACGGTGTCAAGTGCCAAGCTTTCCGTTATCAGCACGCTTCTCAATTTAGATATTGGTCACAAATAACGTAGGTCCGTATCTCGGAAGCCGATTTTTTTTTTCAAAACAATATCATAATATTTTGTTTTTTTTTTTTTGGTTATTTGTATGGTTGAAAATGACGTTGTCTACTATAAACACTGATGTTTAAGAGTAGACTACGTAATTTTTACACTAATAAAGCGTACAGCGTAACTGAGTTTTTATAAGAGAAAAGTTTACTGAATTGGTCTGGATTTATGTATGTGGTTTTTGTTTAAATAAAGTGAACTATAATATAAATGTTTGCATGTCCAACTTTGAAATATGGCTAAACTTTAATGTATGTATATTATAATTTATGTATTCTTAACACCTGTCATGTATTACATAAATTTGCAACAGGAATGTCTATTCTATTCTTAACCGATCGATCGATTGAAAAAACTAGAAATATATAATATTTTATAAAATTTTAAACAGTCTGCGCAATTTGAAACGTTATGTTTAACTCATTATTGAATATTCATGATTTGCGAAGGAAAACGTCGTGAGGAAACCGGTTTTTTTTTTCTTTGGATGGTAAATCATCAAATGACTTCTCCCGCTCTGGGCGAAGCGGGAGGGCGTATCAGACTTTTACTGACTAAAACCCACCCGTGTTCCTTCAGTTGCCCATGTGCCAGGGCCACGGTATCTCTTTCGAACAATCACGCGACTCCGGCAGGCA
Organism: Aporophyla nigra; assembly: GCA_947507805.1. Lineage (NCBI taxonomy): Eukaryota > Metazoa > Arthropoda > Insecta > Lepidoptera > Noctuidae > Aporophyla > Aporophyla nigra. Next base: position 10,775,621 of record OX382305.1, read on the forward strand.
CGTCCTTGAACGAAAATTTCAAAGACATGTGACTGACATGTTCCTGGAGAGGGGAGTACCTGGTGTCCTGAAATACAAGCCTAATGAACACCGATGTACATTGTTGTCCATTTTTTGTGGTATTAATTGCTTTAACTTAAGTTACCAAAATAAACATTTTTATTATTATTATTTATTATCTACCAACCCGCACTAAGCCCGCGTGGTGGATTTCGGTACCGAGTCCACTCCCTTTCGCAGAGAGGATAGGCCTGCCTGTGACCCAGCAGTGGGATCATAATAGGTTTATTATACACGATATTACGTAGATTAACTTTACAGACAGTTTTCAGATTACATTGACGTAATTAAAGCATTTATCTTTATTGTAGTAAGGTACAAAATACGATTAGGTATTATAGTGGCACGTACTTAGAAGTATTTTATTATTATACAATAACAAAAACCCGTTGTAAACAAATTATGTAAGATGCGCAATGACATAACAACATGTTTCATATTTATGTAAATTTTATTTGTTTATCATAATTTAAACAACATTTTTGTGAAGGATAGAAGTTTCTTCCATCTCTTAGTAATAATTCTAGAAAGACCTAGCAATTCCAATTTCAAGAAAAAATCCTTTTACTCATAGTACTATATTTGAAAACTATCTTCTACCCGCGACTTCATCCACGTCACCCATTATGTCGCATCACATCGCCCGCCCGTGCGAGTACTCGTATTCGTGTTCTTTTTGCTCGACTCCTAACGGTCCTATTGTGATGTTATAAAACTTATGAACTTCCTCGATAAATAGGCTATCCAACACTCGAGAAAAATTTTCAAATCAAACCAGTAGATCCTGAGATTAGCGCGTTCAACTAAACAAACTCTCCAGCTTTATAATATTACTAGCTTTTGCCAGCGTCTTCACACGCGTATCATACATGTATATAAACCTTCCTCTTGAATGACTCTGTATATTGATGAAAACCGCATTAAAGTCCGTTGCGTAGTTTAAAAGATCTAAGCGTACAAACGTGGGAAGCGCCTTTGTTTTATCTATGTAAAGATAGTATAGATTGTCCCTACACCTTAAAACAAAACAAGGTAAACAAATTACAAACAATAGATAAAAACAACATTTAGCTACTGCATTACTAGTTCATATCCTTTACATCTAAGTACCGGTATTAAGCGGTATAGGTGTATTGTCCTGCTGTGGTGGCGCACAACCGCAGTATACATTATACATAATGAGTTGGAGACCACATGTCACTGGCTCGACTGTAATGCGATATGCTGTGGTACGCCAGGGGTAGTGGAAACCTTGTCAACTAGTCAGGTATCGTATATCTATTCAATGTAGGTAGCTGTATCCATCCGCTTCTTGTCTGATTCTAGCTAAGGTTTTTCATATGGGCGTAGCTTCTCTGTGCATATTTTTTGTTAAAGATAGGGTTGGTACACACAGATACATTTCCAGTCTTAGGTGACCTTACATTGTATAGGCTTTTCGATCAATGAGAAATCAGCTTATATTGGAAATGTATAGCTTGATTTATCTCCGTGCATACGTCCTGCTAAGGAAGGGCTTAGCTACGTCTGTCTAGCAAGGGATTTTGAGTAGAAAGATAGAGAAAATAGAGCTCGTTTTTCAGCCAGTTTCAAACTGTTATTGGCATATTACGTATGTAGACGAGAAAGTGACGATTTTTACCTTAAAATACGACAGACGTGGCTCAAAATTAACTACTGTTTCAATGAACCTTAAGTTCAGCGACTTTTGAACTAAACTTAACCCAGACACGTATACTTACAGGATGTAATGATAATTGTAAAGAATTGTGAATATATTAGACAAAGATAAGTGGGTGCCTACTGATAAACATATTATTATGTAAATAATAATGCCAGACAGATTTAGTCACTACTATTTATACCGATCTTTAACATATCTACCTAAAAACGTTGGTTTCACGAATACCTATAAGATAATATTTTTGCATACTTATCAATATAAACCCGAAACTATGTAAGTACGCACTTAAATTTCCACTGTCTCGAATACGCAAGGTATAGTTAATATCTACACTTCTTTTATTACTTATTTCTGGACTTTCCCGCATTCCTGTCGACGAATAATAAAATACCTAAAGCTTTATCCAATTGTTTTCCTGAAATCACAACGTGAAGGTTATCAAAACAAATGCAAACGTAGATATTTCAAGAATTGTTGTTTGAACGCTGAGCCAAAAGTGAGGTAAATAACTAGGTAGGTATCTTGGTTGCGTTTTAAAATAGTCCACTTTTTTCGTGTTGGTTCACTGAACTTTTCGGTCACTGCCGATCGCCGACATGGTTTGCAGTTAATTGTCACAATTCACCAAAAACTAAGTTTAAATATTTTTTTAAATCAATAATGTGATTGTGATTCTTCTGACTGCCCAATGTCGTTGCGTGACCATATTCAATATAAACTTTTTACCTCTTAATTCGATTGAATGCCGCCAAAATTGAAACGGTAACTTGCTAGTCGAATCACGTCAAGAAATAATAACGTATTTAATGTCAATAAAATGTTCTTGGCATTGAGAAAGTTATCTCAAATCCAGCTGTTTTGACCGTGAGGTGTCACTGTGTCATGTATTTTGGTTATTTCTATCCAACACTCCGTCACTAGAAATTATGCATAATCAAATCTTATTTCTGCACGATTAAAGCTGGATTACGGGGCAGTATCAGATCGAAATATACTATTATTAATATCGTTGATATCTTATAGTCTATATGAATCTATTTATATCTCAAAATGTGACGACATGAGAGCGTAGCGTAACAGCCGTTGTAGATAAATAGAAGATGGACTAAGATCCTGTATGTTTAATTTCCACGTATTCTTTTCGACATTCTGTTGTCGGTCAAAGCCTGATAGACACACGATTAGAAAATTGAAATGTTATCCAAATTTATCTAGCTACTAGACAAAAATAGCATTAACCGAAATCTAGATATAACTAACTACTTCAACAGGTTTTATTTGGCGCGACGAAAATAACCAATACACATGAAAGCGTATCTAATGAATTCGCTATTCATTAATTCAATTTAAATGGAAGTGACAGACAGACCGACATACGCATGGACAAACTTAAATATTAGGTGTTGATAGTTGATGTTTTTTTTTTTAAACCGTCCACCGGTTTAGGAATAAAGTTTATTTTAATAATAGAAAACAAATAGTTCATTTATCAAACTAGATTTTATCCGAAAACATCCATTGGTGTGTTTCTAAACTTCAACTATATGCGACGACCCTGGTTACTTATTTCTTTTGGTGACTGTACCTAAATCCAAAATTCTGTAGGTCCCGACTTTCCTTACCAAACAAGTTTTTTTTCACTAATGCATTCTAAAACGTATGGCTACATATCATATTCATATATTTGCGTTCCACAAGGTAAAACAGGCGTTAACAAAAACCTTAAAGCTAAGAGCCGTTGTAGACCCTGTTAGGGCACAGCAAAAGGTATTGACTGGCCTGTTAGTCTAGTGGTTAGTGACCCTGACTGCAAAGACTGAAGTCGTGGTTCGATTCCCACCCAAGACAAATCTTTGTGTGATGAGCGCAATCATTTGTTCTGTGTCTGGGTGTAATTTATCTATAATATGTATGTATTTAGAAATATATAAGTATATTTATCAGTTGTCTGGTTACCATAGTACAGGCTCTGCCTAGTTTGGTATCAGATAACAGTGTGTTGGTTGTCCTAAGATATTTATTTATATTGTTAGATACATTATTATTTCTAAAAGTTAAATAAAAAACAAATCAAAATCTTAGTAAGTGAAAATTAAAATTAAAATTTATTGCAATAACTAAATAAAAAATACATTAGCTATACATTTCCAGTTTTAGCGGAACACGCATTGTATACATTTTAGGATTTTAAGAGACGTCAGAATATAGTAAAAATGTACAGCTTGATTGGACGCCGTGCGTACCTTCCTACTTATACGCATTTATTTTTCAGTAAGTATAGGTAAAAAGCCGAAAAATACTTCAGGCTTACCTACTATAATATTTCGTTGGTCTGTCAAAAAACAAAATATCTTAAACAACAACATTCTGGGCTAAGTAGAAACCTCCTATATCTGTTTCACGTCGGCCATTTAGCAGCACATACCTAAATAGATGACAAAGCATTTCGCGCAACATGCAGCGGTCGATAAAAATATCTACCTATGTATGTCATGTCATTGGGTAGACACTCGTGGGAATGAAATCACAATCAGTTAGATAGCCTTACTTTGCATAATCAATAGCTATACTTAGCTATTTGCTTAGATATTGTTTAATGCTACTTTGTTACTTGCGCGGTGGTCTAACGACTTATCTGAAGAGGTTTTACAGACACAAAAATAAGTAACACGCCATCTTCACTTTAACGGCTGTGATTGGTTCCCCGAAATAACAACAGCCAATCAGATCAATTGACCGAGAGATATGACAAATTATTTAGTCAATGAGTAGCAGAACAAGGGTAAGTGCTCAGAGGGTTAGTGTTTCAAAATGTTAGGCTCAATCGTTTCGAAGATAATATGAAGCCAAATAACAAAAACGTGTCACAAATGTATGGAACGTCAAGGTAATTTTGAGAGATTGGGTTGGGACTGAGATCAAACTGCGAACTTTCTAAAATTAAAAGAATAGCCCCTGTGGTCAATCTTTACCCATTTTCTTATTTTATATTAGCCTATTACCATTTTCTTATAAAAATTTCAAAAGTAATTATTTTAAAATTATATAATAAAATACCGCAATTCCATACTACAAGACAAATTCCACAGGGTATTTCATTTGATATGACACACGGTACAGTCAGCAAATATTTTTAATTTTTTCATTATCTGCCCCCTGAAAATGACCTCCTTAGTCTATATTCATATTTTAACGTTACACGTCCGTGTTTGGGTTACAGAAAATTCTATGCATACTCAATTTAAACTTAATCGGCCCTGTAAATTCGGAGCACATTGATTGTGATAGACGGACAGACAGACACACGAGTGATACTATAAGGGTTCCGTTTTTTCATTCGCACGTACGGAGTGCCATTATGTTTCAGTGAGTGACTGCACTATTCCAAGTAGTTTCGTATAGATTACTTGGAAAGCAATCTTAAGTCATGTAGAAGAAATCTAATGCAATCTTGTGTGGAATTTTTAGAGCAGACAAAAGAAAAAGGTTTGGAATTTCCCAAAGATAACTCCAAAACTATATTGTTGAAGGTTATGAAACATTGAACAACATAATGTCGTATATAGATATGCATATCGTCAACTTAAGGCATTCCGTGTTTAATTAGGTGATAATTTCTCATTATGAGTTGGAAAAATAAACATCAGTACGAGGCCAAAATCCCTAATTGAATTATCGCACTTAAATTATAGCGTATATGAGTAAAAACGAACATTCTTTTTTTTAACATTTCAGGCTGTAAAACGTATAAGTTGCTAGCAGGCTAATGAATATTTATGAATCAAATTAATAGAGCATCAACTGTAGTGTATTTGCAACTATGCTGACGAAAAAAACACACTTGGAGCACGCTCAAAGGAAACCAGAAACGAATTGTAGATATCGTTAATTGCGTGTGCTATTGAACAAAATGCTGAGGACCTTGCCGAGCAAATGTATGAATACGTAAAATTAGACGCCACGCATGCTATTATAATTTTTTGCCTCTATTTATATTACCTCCGACTAGTCTGGCATTTACTTTGTGTGTTCATGGGACAAATAAAATTTTATCGATAAGATAACTAAGGATTGACGATGATTTATGTAGGTACCACGCCACTGTCTATCAAACAAAAATTTCACCAATGCGCTTCACGATAATATTGGAAAAAATGTCTACACTATCTTTTGTAAAAATATGTTGATATCCGCAACAATGGAACGTAGTATCAATGGCGTCATTTCTATAATTACAAAATAACAATAGTAGGAACACCGTTATTCAACTATTGTGTAGGCCTAATCCATTTAACGAATATTATCGCTTTAACGAAATGGCGCGTCCGCGGCGCCGAAGCCCTAACCGTGCAAGTGGGCGAAAAGACCGCCTACAAGTGTGGCCGGGCTGCAGTGGCCCGATACTTTAAATCTGCCAATAATTATCATAATCGGAAACCTATCAACCTTGTGGTAACAGGGTTATCCTCACTTTGACATTGCCAAAGGCATTCAACTGTTCTGCCCCCTCAGTAAATGGGTTGACTTTGGGTCCATAATAACGATTGCAGTCATTAGTATTAGGTAAATACCACTGTTCAAAGGCCATTGCCCAATATATTTCACTGTCAAGATGTTGACCTATAATCTTATCGACGTGATCTGGCGTCATATACATATAGGAACCGATAAGATAACACCTTGCTCTTAGTGATTTTTGTCCAGTAATATCTGATAATCGAGATGAAGTGCACATTAACATATAGATATAAATAAATAAAATGAACCTTACTTCTTCATAAACAATTGCGACGTCACATCGGTAGTACCTATATGACAACATTTTGCGTTCAATTGTGCAATTAAGTTATTGATATTAGACTTCAAATATGGCTTTCGGTACGATATATCCGTACGGCCCCTACGCAACAGACATACGAGGGAGAGGACAACCAGTTAATTGTGAGTAACTAATAACATCAACATACACCACTTAAATTCACTCAAATCCTAATAATTTAAGTATCAGTATAAGAAAATGTAACATAACTGTAGTAAACTTTGATATGTCATTATTTTAGTTCACCCCTTTCAACGAAATCTGTCATACGGAACGTTCTATCTCCAATATAAAATTCTGGAATAACCCAAACGCAATTAGACACTGTCAAGGATATTATCACTTAACAATCGCACGTTTTAAGACATGATGCAGTGAGTACATTCGACCGTTTTTAACCGATTGTTAAACCGTGTAAAAGCATATAGGTACGGTTTTGATAATTGAGAACGCAATAACATAAAGCAATCAGCCTTATCGCCTGCAGTCTGCACGACTGCAACACTCACTCCAATACGATCGCACACACGATTAGCAGACGATTACCGCTCGTATTGCTACATTATTATCATGTTGTCAAAAGCCATACAACATTCCATGTGTGTTAATGATATCGTTATGTGTCTACGAAGAGTATACTTCGTGTCAAATGATCGGCTCTCGTATCGTCATTATGCCTTCGCATACTTCTGTATTGCATGTTGCTTTCTTCGTAAACATCTGTCTCACAATAAGAAATTGCTTCCGCTTCGTGAACAACACTAATGAAAATGAAAAACAAAACAGAAATTGACACAAAACACGAACAATTCAAAGGGCAATGCAAGGCTTAAAATGTTGTAGCGTAAAATTCTAAAACTTGACAAAATCTAGACTTGAATCAGTTCAATTCACCCACCTCTACTATAGTTTAACCGTTTTTGTCTGCTTCATCTTGTACAATAAAGAACCCAATAACGATTTATAGGCATATAAATTAATTGATGTGTTTGTACGCGTGTCATCTCGGCGATGGTCCGGACGCCCCGCGTGACCGCTCGGCGCCACTCCAGCGCACGTCGCGAACTTGACCCACTTCTCCCGAGAGACCATTGTCTTCGCGCTAACCTCGATCATCGACGCTCGAGCACCTCGAAATTATCTCTCATAAAGTATTCCTCAACGCCACTTTGCAAAAACAATTGTGTTCTTCCATGACCTTTCCATAATCACGGATCTTTGAATGGCCCACATTTATTGTATAGAACAATCCATCTTTCATGTCACCCAATTGTGAACTTTCCCAACTTTCGTTTCGATCACCGGTTCGTGAATATAGCATCCCGTTATTACGCCGTGTCATTGCCCCAGTAAACTACAACTACATGGCAGACACTTTCCACGATTTGATGAGTTAACAGTTTTGAGCTTCCGGAACTACCTACTTCCTGCGACCGACAGCAAAATGTCGCTAAATGAAACAAAAGCGAAAGTAATTCACTGTTCACTGCTTCAAAAACAAGTCATAAACAATGCAGAGATAGTTATGGGCAGCTTCATCGTTATCATATTTTATAACCTTTTGGAGTCCAACGCAGAAACCTTTGTATTGCACGCTATATACGCGATCCGGTAGGCAAATTATATCCTCGGCCTGACATAATTATCGCACAGTATTTAATTATTTTAATTTTACTTTTCCAGGCATGTCCCTAGACGAAGGCAGACAATCACAGAGGCCGTACAGGTACGGCATGGTGTTGTTGTGCGCCGGCGCGCTGATCAACTGGCTGGGATTAGCGGAGGACTACGCGGAGCCCGTGCGCTACGTGGGCGTGGCCTGCATCGTCGCAGGCGCACTGCTCATCTGCGCGGCCATGTGTTGCTGGCTGCAGTCGCCCGCGAGGCAGCCACAGCCTGACCGCGCGTCACCCGATACACATCAAGTGAGTTTTAATGCATTTAATCTTTTCCAAGTTCTCACCAATATTTTAACAACATATGCAGTCATTTTTGCACACATACAAAATTGGCTCTAGGGGAAACCAAAAAGGATACATGCCTTTTTGGTTTCCCCTAGAGCCATATGGATTCTAATTCAGAAATGAAAAAACAAAATCATTATGTTGAATCTGCGTAGGTGCGTAGCATCGCGTAGCAACCCGTAGCTTCCTGTAGGATCGCGTAGCATTGCGTAGCTTCGCGTAGGCATGTTGAAGCTACGTCAAACTAAACTGAAGATAAACTTAATCCGATATTGGAAACTAAATTGGATTAGGTAATAGAACTAAGCCAGCTAGTTTTAGTTTGTAACAACACTAAACCATTACTTTTATCAATTTCAGATTGACGATCCCATCCATGTAATATCGATGCCGGATGAGGAAACAATGCAGCAAAAGCCTCCAGACTACGACACGGTGGCAGGAGCCCCGCCGACCTACGACGACGCCATCAAGCTAAACCCGGCGCGACTGCTGCCCGCCAGCAGCAGCGCGCAGCACGTGCTGCCGCCGCCGCTGCTCGCGGACGCGGCCGTCATCCCCGGCCAGCCCGATGCCTCGCTCCCCCCCACTCCGCTCGCAGCCATCGCGCCTGTCCACCGATCGCAGATCCCTAAGACGCCGCCGCCCCCATACAACCCCACACACGCCATCAGATGAAAGCCCGGCCGGACAACTTTGTTACTTTAAATCGACTGCTGTTTCATGTAATGAGACTCGTATATAGCAATTAGTCCACATTGTTGACATCCCAACAATGTCACGGTATTATATTTATATTGTACGTACATATCCTTACATGAAACTATTGTTTTTATTTAATGTAGGTGGTCAAGCGAGAGCGTTGCGTACTTATGTGATAATAGGGAAGTTATTATTAGTTACTTATTTCCTGCTCTGTACATAATTATGAAATTTGTAAAATAGCGTTTTGTTAAATGTACCTATAGTTAGGCAGTTAAGTGAAAAAATCTTCCAATAATTATTTTATTATTTGTGTTCCAAACAGAGCACCTCTGTGGTTCGAAATAATTGTAAATTAGGATAAGTCACCGGAACGCCGCCGTGGAGCGGATCGGCCAGTCGACGAGAAACGCCTGTACATATCTGTTTATCAATTACTAGTATACAAGCAGTAGTAGTGCCCTACGTCACTGTGCCATTTATTCAGTCCTCTGAATGTTCTCACTGGTGTGTGTGCACATCAGAGTTATAGAATACAGCTGTTTCTTTAGCTTATTAGTTTGCTCACGAGCCTGTAGATATAAGGCACACTACTATCACTTTGTTACATGAAAAAGAACGTACACATTCACATTCATCAGATAGATGAACCGTGCAACATCTGACGAATTAGAAATGTTGTTAAAGCAATGTTGTTAATTAATAAATTAATAGATTTGATATTACCAACTCATTGTTAGCTTGTCGTTGTGATATGACCGTTAGTATCATCGTTTTAGTTGACTATCGCGTTTATAATCTTAGTGGAGGTATTATAGTTTCCTGTTCCGATTTGTCTATTCTAGTCTTCAAATTAAAGCATATTTACTTAAATATTCTGTTAGATGATCCAGTCATGCATAATAATTTGTAATTTGTACATATTCTGATTGCACAACTTGAAGATTTCGAACAAAGTGACGCTCGTTAAGTGCTTATCAAATTGTAATAGACATATGACACATGCACGACCAAGTCTTTACATTGGAACATGTCCTAGTCAATATGCCCGATGCAAACTTCTCAAAATTATACTGTATAATTATATTGACGATTGGCATGTTAATTGCAGTTGATTTGAAGTTAATAATGCAGTCAAATAAAAAATCAAACCAATTTTATCGGATACTAACGAGTTGATTAGGAATTTAGATTTTAAAAGACTCGAGAATCTTTTCACACCGGATCTCGCGGACTAACAACTTTAGGAATAGAATTGCATGATAAGCAAAATACATTAATAAATCATTACTGACGTTATATACAGCCGTGTGCTTTCGAATGATTAAAAATGGGACCAATACTGTTAATAAATAATACTTAAATCGTGTGCTTATACTAATTGATTCAAATAGCGCGTGCCTGCAAGTCTTTATGAGGATTTTACAATGCTGAAGTTGTGCATTTATTATTTGTACATTGTACAAAGTTCGGAAGATAAGAGTGTATATAAACAAAAAAATAAATGTTGTTGAGAGAAAAGTTTGTTTTATTTGCGTTATTTCGTAAGCTGTGTCAACCTTATTAACTTATAGCGTATATACCTATTATTAGCCTTATAACCTTATTAACGTTAATGAAGATACCGGCGCGTCCTTAAGTAATTGATCAGTGAAACTAGATTATCATATCCAGTGTCAAATTCAATTATTCGGACGGGCGAAACACATCTGGAGTAGGGAAAGGGTAGAGGACAACTGTACAATCGTGCTGTCAATCTGTCATTGCTTCTTAGTAAGTGAAACAGAGTACTAGTACAGAGTACACTTCAGCCGAAACTACGGACTTATACTTAGGTAGTAGACCCTTGGAATGGGATACGGGAAATGGAAATATACAATGAGCTGCAATCTTGCGTCCTCACCTCAATCTGAATGGAAAATCCTCCATTACTATAATTATTGAAGTTAGCAAAACCGGAAGTAGTGAAAGCTCAGTGATTGGTGAACCGCTCTTCGAGACCGGCTGTCGGGTTACTTAGCGGTATTATGGCCATCTGACCGGATGACAGCAGCGCAAAGCCACTGGTACGGTATCTGGGCGTAAACATGACGATCGAGAGTTTGAAAAGGGTGTTGCACACGGATACTGGGAATGTCGCAGTAGTAGTATCAGAGTATAGTGACAAAGACTAAGACATAGACGCAACTCCAATTTCTAAAACTTGATGAGCCATATTTAAGGGTTACTGTAGGTAATGCAGCGCAGGAGTGGCTCAGTGGTAACGACCGCGACTTACAAGTTGGAGGTCGTGGGCTCGAACCCAAGCGGGCACTTTACTTTGTATAAATTATTTCATCACCACTGCTCAAAGAAAAAACTTTTGACAAAATAATAACAACCGACTTCCTTAAAAAAAAGGAAGTCTTAAGGAAGTCGGTTGTTATTTTTTTGTAAAAAGTTTTTATTCTTTACTTTTTAGTTATGGTAGATACCCCGCACTAATCTAATCGCGTTATTCGTTCATTTATCGCGCAAATACTTAATGAAAATTTAAGACTTATATGGTTTTCACATGCATCCCATTGTCCGAATGAAACCAACTTAAAATGGGACCATTCGGGAAGCACCAGCTTTCAAATAAAAAAGAATCATCAAAATCGGTTCACCCAGTCAAAAGTTATGAGGTAACAAACAAAAAAAAATACAGACGAATTGATAACCTCCTCCTTTTTTTGAAGTCGGTAAAAAAAGAGAAAAGACTTAGAGCCAAAAAATGAAGTGGTAATATTATAGGCTGATGATGATGAAGACTTTATAGGGTCTGTTTATTATTGACCATTATACAGAAAGAGAACTTTTTTATAAGCATAGAGTGCCTATAAAGTAGGGTGCTAAGATTTTCGGGTTCGTTTCGTTCGGTCTTGCACTCTACATTCTCTTGAGCTTTTCTTCATAACAAAGCAACGAATTCTAAGTTCTTTTGGAATTATCTAAAGAAAATGTAACCTGTCCAAGAGTGCAAAATTTTCGAGCTTGCTACGCTTGCCCTTGCATCCTACATCCTCATAGTGGCTTGGGCTTCTAGCTAGAATTCTACTTTTCGTAAATTTATCACAGTGATATTATGAAAAGTTGTTAAAATATCAATTTTACTAAAACTAGAAAACTGAATTCTTGAAAAAAAAAATGCAAAAATAATAAACTACCCAGCACCCTAATTGCGAAACGCACAATTTATCAGAATCTGAATGGGATTGAAGATTATTTCAAAACCATTGCGTCATTTGTTCGAATAAATTGTCGGCTCAGTAACGTAAATAACGCAATGAATGTTGTTTAACTAAACCAATTCCTACTGATAAAAAGTTCCGCAATTACCCCTCTGGATAAAAGCACTAGACACGCGCGGGATAATGGTATCAACAATTAAACACAATCCTTAGGTACAAAATAATCACAAAATTTAGTTTAATGTTGTTAAAAGCTGATGGGAAATCTTCAAATGACTTCTCCCACTCTGGGCGGAGCGGAAGTGCGCGTCGGACTTTCACTAACTAAAACCCACCCGTGTTCTTTCAGTTGCCCACAACCGCATGCAGCTGAATACCAGTATTTTACATGGAGCGTATCTGACCTTCACAACCCAGTTACTGGGTAATACGATACTCCATGGATGGAGTGTTAATTGCTATTAATTAATAACATAAACAATTTAAATAATTAATTAAATTGTGTATGTTTGAAATACGTATTATAGAAAACGTGGTTTCATTTAATGTGATAAAGATAATCTAATCGCCACCCTGTATGTGCCTAAAATTTTTTTTTTTTTTGGCTTTGGCTTTCCTGCATACATATGCAGGAAAGCCAAAGTAAAAAAAAAATGTATATTTACAACGTACCTCCGTTTTCTAATTGAAAATATGAAACAAAACCTTTTTTTCTCTTTTTTTTTGATCTCGAGGTGGAAATCCTCATGAATGTCCTACGCCCTGGGGTGGGCGGAGGGGTCTGTCAGACTCTTACTAACTAAAACCACCCCGGTGTTCCGTCCCACACTTACGTCGGGGACCACGCGAACCAATATGTCTTTCGTGATCCCCGACTGGTGCCGTGAGGAGGCTCGCCTTTGCGGGCCTCCTCACGTTAGGGGGGGGAGTGAGGTGTTAAAGTCCCCCCCCCCCCCCGTACATCACAGAGAGGCGCGCGTGGAACACTACGCGCCACCATCTCGGGTCCTAAGGAATGGGGGGCGACGGATGTCCCCAGATCCGTCGCCCCTGGACCCATTTAGAGGAGCTGGAAGAGGGCGTTGTCCGCCTTCCGCCGAAGCCCGGTGCACCTGCTGCGGGCCGGGTGAGCGGAAGATATCTCCCGCTCCCTTTCCGCAGCCTCCTTCTGCGACATGACTATATCGCAGAAGGATATCACCGCGTCCCAGGACTCCTCGCTGCCGACCATCGATTCGACGACAGCCGGCAATGAAACAAAATCTAGCCTAACCTAGCCGAGGCCGGTCGTAACAAAGTGTCAACCTAGCTTCGCTCGCTCTTTTCACCCTACTTAATCCATTGTTTTACTACATACTTTATCAAAGAGTGCTGGCAACCGTTTTGCTCGCACCAGTAATTATGCCCCCCATGTAAAAGCTGGGTACTTCGATAGCATCAGTGATGGAGTTGGAGATGTACTTACATAACAACACGTCTTTAACCTCTTTAAGGGTTAGGCAGTGCCTGCCGGGGTCACGTGATTGTTCTAAAGAGATACCGTGACCCTGGCACATGGGCAACTGAAGGAACACGGGTGGGTTTTAGTCAGTAAAAGTCTGACACGCCCTCCCGCTCCGCCCAGAGCGGGAGAAGTCATTTGATGATTTCCCATCCAAAAAAAAAAAAAAAAAAAAAAGGGTTAGGCAGTAGTATACCTAAATTACATAGTACACCTACATTTCGCTAGAAATGTTTAAGTCCAATGTTTTAGCGGGCGCACCTCCCTCAAAATATTCCTGGGCACTCATGGTGACCCTCTTCAAAATTTTAAGTTACGGTTGCGCCTGCATTTTACTGCCTAGATACTCGTAAATGTGACTGCTGACCATTATTAGGTCCTGGATTCGATTTCTGTGTCTGGCAAAGTGTGATTTTATCTTTCCATAAGAGATTCTTAGTAGCTCCCCGGAGTTTGCGGTATGAACTATCAAGCTTGATGACCGCGATTTCGATTTGTAAATACTTATTTCATGATGATTATAGTCTAGAAAATGTCCGTCCGAAACGTACGTCTTTGCGTTATCTGCGCTGGTCATCGTGTACAAACGCCTTATTCATGACAGGAAACGCAAAAATGACATACGTTACGATATGACAATGACATTGACAGTTGACAGACTACAATGAAACCCTCTTGATAGCTCTTGATGGGGATTGAATATTTATTTTAAATCTGATATTTCTGAATAAAAGCTACTAAACAAAACTATTGGCTGTACTACGTCCAAAATAATCATCATCTATGAAAAACATGCCGGTAGAGATAAACAGCTTAATAGAGGGATGGCTCGAATTAGAAAGCGACCCAGGATTGTTTACCCTATTGTTAGAGGACTTCGGAGTAAAAGGGGTGCAGGTAGAAGAGATTTATGACTTACACAAACCCTTGGAGAGTCCAGTCTACGGGTTTATCTTCTTATTTCGATGGATAGAAGAGCGACGCTCCCGCAGAAAGTTCGTGGAACAGATTGAAAGTTTCGTTCGGGATGAAGAGACTATTAACAATATATTTTTTGCACAACAAATGGTTCCAAACAGTTGTGCCACTCATGCCTTGCTGTCCATATTATTGAACTATCCTAATCTTCATTTAGGAGAAACACTGAGCAGATTAAAGGTAAATAGTCTTTTTATTTAAAAATATAAAATTAACTGTGGTTTACTTAGGTATTTAAACTTAATCTGTTTTGATGTCCATTCTATGAACAGCATCACACTCTTGGAATGAACCCTGAGAACAAAGGCTGGGCCATCGGGAACACTCCAGAGTTGGCCTGTGCTCACAACTCCCATGCCATACCACAAGCTAGAAAAAAGGCTGATAAGAGTGCGGGAGTGTCCACTGGCCGCTTCACAGGTCTGTACAAGTTGTAGAGCTATGGTTAAAAGTTCATTGGTTTTCAAACAGTTACTTACAGAAAACTAAAATTTTGTGATGCAAGCAATTAACATGTTTGTCCTACACACAACTTTATTATATCCTATCTATCTAAGTAAATGTCTACATTTAATATCCACTGGATGCGGGAAGCACAAAACCAGTTGCCGTGGTGGAGCAGGGGGGATGTCCAGCAGTGGCAGTCTTTCAGCTGTAATGTTGATGATGATGACATAATAAAGAGTGCTACAATCTGTCTTGATTACAAACATTGCTCAAAAATTAGTTTTAGACAGCTACATCCCACAGACTCATTTCATTTATAGACTACACTACTAAGAATGAAATAATTTAGCTGTATTTTGTAATTCTTCCAGGTGAAGCGTACCACTTTGTTTGTTTTGTGCCAATCAATGGGCATTTGTTTGAGCTGGATGGGCTTAAACCATATCCTACTGATCATGGACCGTGGGCATCAGATGAGGACTGGACTGATAAGTTTAGGAGAGTCATGGCCGAGAGGCTTGGCAGAGATGCAGGGGAGCAAGTTCATGATATCAGGTATGATAATATTAGACAATTGAATAAAATTTGTTGCAGCAACAAACAAGCAGCATTTTTAACAAGCATCTCATTTTTAAACCAGTATACCAATAATAAAGATTCCTATGTCTTTCTCCAGGGTTCAAAGTATCCCCATAAAAAAATTCATCAAAATCGGTCCAGCTGTATCAACGATTAAATAGAATAAACCAACATACATTTTTGAAATTGTGCCTTTATTATTAACACTGTAAAGAACTCTTATTTTGACATTGATAACAGACACGTCAATTTAATTTATTGTTATAGTTATAGATGTATAGGTTTGCAATTTGCTTGTATTTTTGTAGATTACCATTGTTGTCTTAATGAAAATTATACACAATTGTGTATAAAAAACGAATACTTTAAGAATGAATTACCAAGAAAGATGTTATATGAGGTATTACTTATTAATTATGAGATAATCCTTTACTAGATTTTTCACATTTGGCTATTACAGGTTCAACTTGATGGCAGTAGTGCCTGACAGAAGGTTAGCTGTGACTCAGAGGTTAAATGCACTTGAACTTAATCAGAAGAGGGTGAAGGAAGCAATCTCAAAGATCGGCAAACATATGCGACATTTGTTGTCAAAACGCAGGGAAATGAATGGTATAATAACATACATATCACATATTGCATAAAGTTTCCTTTATAAATGTGAATGTCGTAAACGTAAATCTAGAATCTTCTTTAGCATAAAGCATAAAGTACTCTCATACACAAGACTAAAATGCTTAACATTCTCCAATTGAATGTCAGTTGGAGAATCTGGTTCACAATTCAAAAATGTATTCAATTCTTCGCAGAACATGGTGAGTTGTTATCAGAAGGCAGCAATGATAACTCCCTCAATGAAAACATTGTGCAGATCAGTGAGGAGACAATACTCACTGCTTTGGAATCGTCACAATTGCAATTATATGATGTGGACTACACTCGTCCTATGACCATAGAGATTGGAGCCAATGATCGTCCACACCAAGACAGCAGTATTATTTTAGGTAACGGAAACGAACAAGCATTATAATTTGAATCTACGCAAATGGCAGTACATGGACGACTCAAATCCCCAGTGTGACAATGTCCCACCTTCCATCTTACACTCCAGGCCCAGTCATCTGCACACGTGGAACGTTAGCTATATCGTGCTGAATTGGTTTTTATGCCATCACTACGCTAAGAACAAGGAGATTACGTGGCCAATCGTTAAATATCAGCTTGTAGACACAGGCGCGGCCTCAGCCCAAGATTTTGGGGGGGGTCACCATTAGTGCCGAGTAATACTTTTAGGAAGGTACACCATGGTCTAGTGGTTGGAAGTGCTACTGCTAGTGTTAGTGTTTTTGGGTTTTCCATCAGTAATTTCTCAGAAGCAACCCGGAGTCTGTATCTGTACCCGGTGCCTTACCGTAGGCTCGCCTAATATGGCATAGGACTTATTGATAACTGGTGAAATTTCGAATTACCATTAAAATTTTTAAAAGACATAAACTCTTAACATTAGCATGCTTATATATATTGGAAATGGGAGTATTTGTAAAAAAACATCCTCATTTATTCAGTACAGCTGATAGCGAAAATATTTATAAGGTGGGAAAAATGTCAAGGGATCCAACTAAATTGGCAATACCAAGATGTAGGACAGCATACAGCCGTAAAAACAGTAATCGAATGGCAATTAACATATTTAATAATATACCGAAGGTTATTAGAGAACTGCTAACTAGTTTATTTCAAAAGCATCTCAGAGCATGGCTCATCGAAAATTGTTTCTACACTGTTAGGGAATTTCCAGATTTTAAGACAAATGGGAAAGTTACATTTTTTTTTTTTTTTTTTTTACTTTATAAAGTATCATATTAGGTGATACTTTATTCACATTACAATCTAGCCTATTAGCTAATAAGTAATTTAAATATAACTTAAACTGCTAAGCAACTATAAAACTAAGAAATCGTCCAATAACGTCTTTCTTACTCACTGACAGTTAAGGGGAAGACACTTGATTAACGTGTTCTTTATAAAAGTTAGCACTTTCACTGCAGTTTGTGTTCACTTACACTGCACTACACTAACTCAAAGGGTTTAACCCTTTTTAGTCTTCGCACTAATTCAGTGGTGTCAAGGAGTTGAATCGCCTCGACATTCACGTGATGATGAAGTCTGTGTTCATGAGCTTCTGCATATTTTTGTATCACTTGGCTTACGACATCCATTTTGAGGTCCCGATGAAGGTCGCTGTTTCTTATGTACCAGGGCGCGCTGACTATGTCCCTAAGTACTTTGTTTTGAAATCGTTGTATGATTTGACGATTACTTTGGCTGGTGCAGCCCCACAGCTGTATACCGTAGGTCCATACTGGCTTTAAAACTTGTTTATATACCAACAATTTATTAGGTATTGACAATGGCGACTGTCTACCAAGTAGCCAATACATTTTTTTGTATCGAATATCTAATTCAGCTCTTTTCTTTTTGACATGCTCTTTCCAGCGCAGTTTTGCGTCCAGGGTCATGCCAAGATACTTAGCAGTATTGGCATATGGGATTTGTTGATTATTCATGAATACCGGGATATATTGTGGCTTTTTATTCGTGAAGTCAATGTGGATAGACTTGCTTTCATTAAGTTTGATACGCCATGTTGCAGTCCACTCATGAACATGATTTACGTACTCTTGAACCTTTTCTACGGCTTCCTCGTGACTATTTCCAACAGCCATGATAGCGGTGTCATCAGCAAAGGTTGCAATTACTCCATTTTCTAGTTGTGGAATATCACAAGTGTATAGTAGATACAGGACCGGGCCTAGTACACTTCCTTGGGGTACGCCAGCTTTTATCTGCCTAAGGTTTGAGTAGGCATTTCCTTGTCTTATTCTAAACAATCTGTTTGATATATAGGACTCTATGATATCTGAAAACTGTTGAGGCAGCATTGTTCTTAACTTATAGTTGAGGCCTTCGTGCCACACTTTATCGAACGCCTGTGCAACATCAAGGAGAACCGTGGAGCACACCTTCTTCTCCTCTAGTGTCCTTTCAATAATATCAGTGATTCTGTGTACTTGGTCGAGCGTAGAGTGTTGTTCTCTAAATCCGAACTGATAATCGGGGATTAGATTTGCAGCTTCAATAAGAGGCTTCAATCTCTTTAGAAAAAGTTTCTCAAATATTTTTGACAACACTGGTAACAGTGAGATTGGTCTGTAAGATGTGGTTTCATAAGGTGGCTTCCCAGGCTTGGCTGTCATAATGACCTCAGCTACTTTCCACATGTCAGGAACGTGTTTCAACCGAAATACAGCATTAATGAGCGTGGTAAGCTTGACTATAGCTTTACGTGGGAGGTTCTGTAAAACCTCGCCTGTAATTAGGTCGTACCCAGGGGATTTTCTTCGATTAAAATTACACTTAATTTCTCTAGATACTTCTTTTGGGGTAACTAACTTAATGTCTGAACTAATTTGTACTCCCTGGATTATCATCTCATCAGTCTGGGCTTCATTTGGTTGGAATATTTGCTCTAAATGCTCAGCGAACCTTAGGGCTTTTTGTTCGTCGGTCACTGCCCATTTTCCATTTACTTCTTTGATAGGAGGAACTTGGACGATCGGTCGTTTTATGTGCTTTGTAGCTTTCCAAAGCGAGTAGCCGGTTTTAATGTCACTCGTTAATTGGCTAAGGTAGCTGTTTGTTAAGGAGTCATTGTGGTGTTGAATTTCTTTCGTAAGGCGCTTAGTGAGGTTGTTCAACAGTCTTTTATCTTGTGGACATCTAGTCTGATGCCATTTGTTTCTTTGTTTGCGCTTTTCGGTTATAAGACACCTAATTCTTGCAGGGTAGGCGGTTGCTTTGACCCGGTGTGTTTTTTCAGGTGTATTTTTCCAGGCGGCTTTCTGAATACTAGTTGTAAAATTACTCAATTCCAATTCCAGCTGCTCCGGAGTTTTCAATGGAACTCTTAATTCTATTGTATTATCCAAGTCTATTCTGAAACTCTCCCTGAAACTCTCCCTCTTCTGAAAGTTACATGAGATGAAAATTAAATGTGACAATTTGTAATTTAATTATTTTTCTTTGGCTTGTGTAATTTCTTTTGACATTTGTAATTGTAATAATTTTTCTTTGAAATTTTGTAATTTAATTAGTATTCTTTGACATTGGTAATTTATTTCTTTTTCTTTGAAATTTGTAATTTATTTCTTTTTTTTGACAATTGTAATTTAATTATTTTTCTTTGACATTTGTAATTTAATATGTAGGCAATTTTTTTTTTTTTTTGACATTGCAATTTAATTATTTTGTTTAAAGTTATAAAATTAGAATCATCGTTATTATCACTAAATTTGCATGCCGAATTTAGTTGGCGGAATATGAAGAACTATTGAGTGTGTTGTAAAATCTGTAAAATACCATATTTCAGGCAAATAAATAAATCTAATCTAATCTAATCTAAAGGTGCTTCTCCGCCTAACCCTTCGGGAATTAAAGACGTTATTTTGTGTTCATCTTCAGCTCCTTATAGTATTCAGGGACACCATTTTTGCATAGGGGAGGAGGTATTAAAAATGCTGGCAAATTGGTCGCAGCACTTTTTGATATACATAAATAATTGGCATTAGAACAGCACTAGACTACTTAGGACGAGAAGAGCGAGCGAAGCGAGCTCGAAAATTTTAATAACCCTCTTCATTCTGGTTAGTTTTTGTTATATATTTTCAAACAGAAAAAGGAGTTACATTGTTGACTTTTTGCTAGGATATCCCACAGAACAAAGAATACAGAGAAGTGCCCTTACACTGGTTAAGCACGGGAACCAGTGTCGCCAAACTCACACATTTGCATAGCAAATTGTCGATTACACACATAAAAAACAGTGATATGATTGGCTACAAATTACACACGCAAGTTTTACAAATCATCTTCGTATTGCTTTCAAAAATTAAGTCGTATTACAAGACATGAAAGTTGTTATTATTTGACATGACACACACAATAAAGACGTTTTTCGTTTAGAAACTTTAGATAGACAAATTTACAACGAGTTCAGCAACTCAATGCTAGATGGCGCTGTAACCAATTCATTCTATTCAGAACGCTAGCTCCTTTGAAATAGATGTCATATTCACATGCACTTGTAATCTCTGTTGGTGATTAGCAAAACAAAAGTAAGAGATGAGGAAATATATCGATATTTTAATATTGAAGTTACGTAATTTATTCGAGTGAGCAATGTAATAATTTGTTAACATCATACAAATGCTTAATAACGGAAAAGGTTGATTATCGTTAAAATATCAATGTTAAAGAGGTATTTGTATGTTTGTATGTAGGGGGGTAATGTTATTTTCATAAAATCAGGTACGCGGGCGAAACCGCTGATAGAAGCTAACGATAAATGAAACGATAACAGATAGTACTAAAAATATTTACTAACCTTGAAATAACACATATTTATTTAATTACTTGCCGTTTTTATAATTTTATGTTTAATTTGAATAGGTGATGAAATCGTATATTAATATATTTTGCTGTGATAGCTTTCATTAAGTCAGTAATATGATTAGACGTAAGAAATTCCCCTAATTGATGATAGCTTATGTTTTGGAATATCGATGACCCAATGAACTGGCGCATTATTTTAGCCATGATATAATCTTTATTAAATATGTAACCGTCTTTTAAAAATATTTCGGACATCTGACATATCTTAATCACAGATTCTGATGGGTATAATAATCCCCCTCTATCTTTAGCTATAATAAATCTATGTAATGATTGTTTTTTTTTTCTGTTACTAAAGCACTAACGCAAATATCACACTTAATTTTTTTAATCAACTGTGTTATTATAACCAGCTATGTGAGCTATTGAATCCTTACTAAAATCAGACAAAATTATCGATACCGACCTACATGAACGGATGTGTCCCATCCCTAATCGAGTAGCGTCGAAGTTACTAGAATTTTGGTTATGATTTTCCAGATGCCGACTAAGTGCATTAAGACTTTGTGCCAATGAAAATAAGGTTGTTTATAGTTTGCATTGAAGTCATAGCATGTGGTATTGCAATTAAAATCAATTATATTAAAAATTAACAAAGTTTAGTAGTTACTGATGATAGAATACACCTCCACAAGATACATTTTTTTTCTGCTTTCGTTTTTGCAGGTCAAAACCGCACAACAAGGCATAATAAATTTGTAATATTTCGCGTATTTCTGCGATAACCAACCGCGACAAGTATCTGACGGCTAATAAGCTAAATGCTGCGCATCTGCGCTTAATGTTGACACGCGCGCGATGTCTGAGGGGCACTTCCTCTAGTTTTCTTTATTCCGTGGGATATCCCAACCGTGAGAATGATTAATGGTAGAGCGAGTGAAGTGAGGTCGAAAATTTTAACAACTCGCCTCGTTCAGGTTAGGTTCTTTTATGATGTTTTCAAATAGAAATTGGAGTTACATTGTCGACTTATACAGGATATCCCTGCCAACCATTAAAATGATTAATGTTAGAGCGAGCGGAGCGAGCGCGAAAATTGTAACAACCCGCCTCGTTCAGGTTAATTTTTTTTTATGTTTTCAAACAGAAATAGAGTTCCATTGTCAACTTATATAGGATATCCCTGCCAACCATGAGAACGATAAATGCTATACTCCATTTGTTTAGGTAGTTAACTAAATGTAAACAATCTTAACATGTCTTTTATCTAAAAAACTGTCTAAAAATTGAATCTAAAAATGTTTACAATTAGGTATTTACTTAAACCGATGTTAGGTAAGTAACTTAATTTAAATAATATTTTTTGGTCTTTTATACGATTTATTTTATATAAAAAGACATATCAAGATTGTTTACCTTTAGTTAACTACCTAAACAAATGGAGTATAAAGCGAGCGAAGCGAGCTCGAAAATTTTAACAATCCACCTCGTTCAGGTTAGGTATTTTTGTTGATGTTTTCAAACAGAAATAGGAGTTTCATTGTCAACTTATACAGGATATCCCTGCCAACCATGAAAATGATGAATGATAGAGCGAGCGGAGCGAGCTCGAAATATTTTAGCAACCCGCCTCGTTCAGATTAATTTTTTTTATGTTTTCAAACTGAAATAGCAGTTACATTGTCGACTTATGCCAGAATAGCCCTAGCAACTATAAGATTGTTGACTGCAAAGGCGAGCAAAGTGAGCTGGAAAATAATTACTCTCCTCGTTTAGGTTCAGCTTTGTTTGATATGTATATTCAAAAAGAACTAGGAGTTACATCGTCGACTTATGCCAGGAAAGTTCAGGAACCTAAGAAAATTATGGATGTAAGAGCGAGCGTAGCGAGCTCGAACATTTTTGCCCACGCTCGGATAGGTTAGATTTTCTTTTGATCATTCCAAAGGAACCGGGAATTATTTGATTAGTCGGTCTATGAAGAAAAGGTCAAGTATCAAAAGAATGTAGAATGCAAGACCACAAACTTACTTAAAACTGGAGTGTATCATTCAGGCTCTCGACTCTTTGGGGGGGGTCATGACCCCTAGGTCCCCCCCCCCCCCTCGGACCGCGCCTGTGTAGACAGTTATTCAAGTTAGCCACCGTCAAACAAGTCTACTTAATCAGACTAGCTGACTTCTTTAGGTCGTATGTAATGTCATGAGATTTCTGCTACATGATGTTTTAGGAATCGAAATAATATGCAAAAAAAAATCTTTTTCAGTTGATCCTGTAGAACAGGGCGCTATTGTAAAGTTTATAACAATCAACAGAGATAACCAAATAGTGGGAGACGTAAGTATACTTATCAGATATTTTTACGAGCAACTAAATTGGTTGACCCACATTTTTTTAGTCATTATTGAGTTTTATTATCATGTCTGTACATAGCATAGCTACCGCCTTAATAATACGGGCTCCTCAAGCAGCAGGCGTTCCCCGATGTGTGTTAGCAAAAATTCCTGAAGTTATTATCCAAAGCTTCAAATTATATTTAGAGTAACCGCCCGTAAACCTCTTTATGAATGGATACCTAATGAAAATGAAGGTAATTTGCTTATGGCTTCCAAAAGCTTCAAGTTACATCGGTCGAATTTTCAAGCTTTTGCATTCATTTAGTAAAATCTCACAGATCAACCTCCTGACTCAGGGTCCAATTTTATTATGGTCGCAAAAAAAAAATACAATAGCTACTTAATAATACTTTTGAGCTTCATAGCGGTCAGTTAAATTGGTCCCCAACATATTTTGATATACGACCACTTTATAACTAGGTACGCCAGTGATCATTTTCTAACAAGTATTTAAATAATTTGTTGTATGTTTCAGCTGTATCCCACGTCCATCACAGCCCTGGTAAAAAGCAATGATTCCCCCATACTGGTTTGTTGTGAGACTGAACCGGATCAACCAATCAAACTGAGGAAACTATTACTGACTCACTCGGAACTGAACGCTTTGATGAGCAGCATTGTGAACGAGGTGCAGCAGTGTCAGCAGGCACTCAATGATGAAAATGATAAGAGAGATATGTATAAGGTAAGGAAGAGTACGATTATCAGCATTTTGTTATTTATAAATGTGAAAGTAACTCTTTGAGATTGTCTGTCTGTTACCTTGTCTCGCCTTAATGTCAGGACGGGTTTCGTTTTTAATTCGGTAGTTTATACGTATCCGTGATCGTTAGAGAATCAGTATAATTAATGACGTATATTTTGATGCCATTTCAACTTCTTAAAAAAATTGGATAACGCAAAGACAGCCATCCAACCATACGAAAAACGATCAAATTGATTGGTTGAGTCTTGCTATTAGCTGTATGCAGATACTTAAATTACTGTTTCAATGCTTTTAATGGTTAGGAACAATGCGAATCTTGCGTTGGCGTTCCGAATTATATATATTTACATAATGGTTCGATTCTCAATACTCGGCTCAACACGAGAGTTGAAAATCCAGTGTGAGATAAAAAAAATTGTCGCGTCAAAAATCGCCCTTAAGAACACCCGGATTAAATGACTGTACTTCTAGGTGGATGACTGTCGTCGCACGCACAACTACGACGAGTTCATCTGCACGTTCCTGTCCATGCTGGCGGAGCGTGGCGCGCTGGGCGAGCTGGTGGCGGCGCAGCTGGAGCGGGGCCGGTCCTCACGGGCTCGACGTCGCAGGCCTCGCCCGCGGCCCCGCGCCAGGCCCAGGCCTAGGCCTCGCGCGCGCAAGTAACGACCTCTGCCGAGATTAAACGAAGATGCCCGAAGCTTACGTAAGAGATGCAGCGTATATCCATTTCGATGCTAAAGCAGTTCTTTATTTGGCATGTGACTGCGCCCAGCATCTGTGAGGGTGTTGTATACTTTCCAATCTTCTGCCCTATAGTACAGCTATATTTGTAGATTGGGCTTACCGTTGGGCTTCATTGAGTACTCATAAAAGTACAATCTTTATTAGTTATAGTGGTATTCATTTACAGCTTACCAAACATTTGTGTTAATTTATTCACTTACCTATAAGCATGTAGCAGAACTGTAACATCGAATTTGGTGTTATCTTGCAGTATTTTAGTTTAAGTAAATAAAACGAAGTTCGTTTTTAAAAACGATTTTTATTTATCATACTACGAACAGCGCCGTATTTACATGGTCATCATATTGTTAAAGAAATGTAACAACAACGATTGATTATTGTTTGCTTAGGCACGTACTTCATCGATCAACATTCTTATAAATTTAGCTAACGAGCGCAGTACGATACGCGTATCGATAACTATTGTCTTACCATACGTTGACAACACATAATTCTATCAACAAGTAAATCGTAATACAACGATCCATATTGCACACGAGTTGATAAAAATATATGTTATAGGATGCCATATCTAAACAGGCATGAATTTGACGATGGACTGTCTGGTTTGGGAAAAGAATTTATCGATACGCATTAACGTGCAGTCTATTACTATATAGTGAGTGGTAACAATAAACATTTCACATACACAAGTATGGTCTGAAATATATAAATACAGATGTAACTAACATGACGGAATTGACTCAACAGCCTAATCTAGGAGCACCCAGCAGTTACTCTATTAGATTAGGTTATTACAACATGAAGAACAGCTTAAAATTAACCATAGTTATTGCCAACAGTTATTTACATCCTTTATTATAAATGTTGACTATAAATTAGAATATATCATAATGTTTGATACAAATAAAGACATCTTTGTTTATTGAAAGCTTATGTTCGATGCTTAAAGTGAAGTTTGACGATTTCTTAGTCGCACAACAAAAAGCTAATTCGGATATGTAGCGGACACTTTCGACAACGATTAGCGACAAACTGCTGATTTGGAAAGCCAAAGTATTCATAAAATACATTTTTCCCAAAACACGCATTCAAAAACCTTTGTTCATTTGGCGTCACTGACAAGATCAATAACATTATAAGAATAGTTGATTTATATAGAAGTATAACATGAATACACCGTAGCTACGTGTTTCACAAGGCTCTTAACGTATCGACGACAATTTATAAGTATCATTATTCAATATGTATATACTAATTTATGCTTTGTTGTTTATATCTCACTTTACATACCAACACAGAAGTCGAAACTATATTACCGATAATAATTTCATTATTGCATAAAAAGGCAAGTCACTCGATGATAAACATGCTATATCACAGACTAACGAAAATCATTACACAAACTTACATGCACTACATTCATATTATGGCACTAACAACTAAACCTGAAACTAAAATGTAAATATTAAAGGCAGTGTTTGTAAGAATCGAGTGAAACTCATTCGAGTAGTTCTTTATAAATAAACTAATCAAATTTTGCATGCAGTTTACTCATGGACATCGCGACTGGAACACTTCGTAACTCCAAGTCGCAGACTCGGGCCTTTCAATTTCTGTTACATTTCAATCACAATATAACTGAATGTCTACTGCTACAGGTGTTTCAACAATATACTCCCGTACTAGTTAAAAAATAATAATAATACTCGACAATAACAATTCATAAAACCATTAAAATATATACGAAGGACAAATTGGCAGTAGCACCAGTTACCATAACATAACGACGCACACGGTCTCAGGTTCACAACCAAAACTTATTGCTATTATCACTACTTGAAATTGCACTACTTTGGGTGTAGAATAAAATTGTGAATTCCAAACGGAAGCGTAAAATTAAAACTATATCTGCGTGATTTGAGCGAAATGTACGCACATGCATCAACGACCGCACTCCGCGAGAATTCATTCCAAATAACACTTAATTATTTGATCAAAATAATATCCTCAAAATTTACTAACAAAAAAATCTACATCAAACCTCAGCACACTATTCACTACCGCATACATTCATAGATAAGGAACAATATCATCAATCAATAATTATATTAAAGTAACAATGTATATAGTTAAATGTCCAATATGAGTGGAACATGGCGCGGCGGCTTCAACTCTCCGCGTCGCGCACCTCCGCCAGCTTGTCGTCCGACTTGGCCAGCTCGCCCAGCACGCCGGGGATGGGCAGCTCCTTCAGCTGCCGCTTCTCGATCTCGGCCTTGAACTGCTCGATGTCTTGCGGACTGGAAAATATTCAAAATTCATATAGACTAGACCAACACATTATTTTAATGTTGGATATCGAGTAATCAGCACTAATATTATAAAGTTTGTGAGTTTGTAGGAAGCTCTGGAAATACCAGTCGAAAAAAAAAAACTTGTTGCATTTGATAGCTCAATTCCTGAGGAAGGTTATGACCACACACTACGACCCTTAGAAGCCGAGCAAACATACAAAAACTCAGAAAGAACGCTGAGTGAAAATGAAGTAATAGCGCGAATGGGCGCAGTGATGCAACGCGGCGGGTCGGACGCCAAAATTTTACGAAGACGAAGTCCGGAGTCAAGTAAAAATGCAATAGTTTGCTCAGTGCCGCACTTAGCTTCAAACGATACAGTGTCCTGCTTCGATAAAGGAAATAATTTGACAACTGTTCAAATATAATGGGCGTACCTGATCTGCACGAAGAGTATCCCGTTAATGAGGTTGAGCATGTCGATGACGGAGGCCATGCCGGGCGGCTGGATGTGCAGCGGCGGCGGCGCGGGCGCCTGGTGCGGCGCTCGCGCGTAGGCCTCCGTCAGGCGCTTCTGCAGCACCACCGCCTGCTGCGTCAGGTGCCGCAGGCACTCCGACGACTCGCGGGTCTTCTCGTGCTTCTCGCCCAGCTGTGAGGCCACCAAACACATTCATTTAGAATACAAAGTTGAGTTCGTTTAATTTCCACTGTAAGGAATATTAACTCTATGTCTGACTACTGTGTATATGTATAAGCATGACTAGTGTCATTGAAAAAGTCATCAAGATATGGAAATTGTATAGCAAATTTCGTTGCGTGTGGTGTAGTGCTAGAAGTAAAGAATAGCACCAACCCATTTCCTCTGGTAGGTGTCGTAAAAGACAACTAAGGCACTTACTAGAGAATGGGCAGCAGTGTTCTCTATGCATTTTACCACCATACTGCGATCGCTAATCCGCCTGCCAAGAGTGGTGATAATCGCAAACCCCGCCTAAATAGGGGGAAACCTATGTCCAACAGTGGACGTCTTTTGGCTGAAATGATGATGATGAGAATAACTAGTGCTATTGAAAATATCATCGAAATTTTGTAAGTTGTATAGCAAAACTGAACATTCATCATCATTTCAGCCGAAAGACGTGCACTGCTGGACATCGGTCTCTCTCAATTTGGGGGGTTAGCTATAATCGCCAGGCTTGGCAGGCGGGTTGACGACCGCAGTATGATAGTAAACATGCATAGAGAATACTGTTGCCCATTCTCTAGTAAGTCGACTCTTATGACACTCACGGAAAGAAATGGGATGGTGTTCTATTCTTTACGTCCGGCACCACACGGAACTGCACCCTTATTGCGAAACGCACAATTTATCAGAATCTGAATGGGTTTGAAGATTATTTCTAAACCATTGCGTCATTTGTTCGAATAAATTGTCGGCTCAGCAACGTAGATAACGCAATGAATGTTGTTTAACTATGAATATTAAACCAATTCCTACTGATAAAAAGTTCCGCGACTACCTCTCTGAACATTATGTATGG
Source organism: Aporophyla nigra (assembly GCA_947507805.1). Lineage (NCBI taxonomy): Eukaryota > Metazoa > Arthropoda > Insecta > Lepidoptera > Noctuidae > Aporophyla > Aporophyla nigra. Next base: position 10,804,708 of record OX382305.1, read on the forward strand.
GTTTAAACACATATTTGATGACATTTTTGGAAACTAAACAGCATATACAACAAGAACAAAAGTAAGCACGTACCAGCTGCTTGTAAATAGAGTAGGTCTCCTTCTCGTGCTGCAGCGCGGCGCGGAAGTCGCCGAGGCAGGAGAGCGTGCGCGCCAGCAGATGGCGCGCCACGGCCGCCTTGAGCGAGCGCGCGCCGTGCGTGGCGCACGTCACGGCCAGCGCGCGCTCCGCGAAGCGCAGCGACAGCTCGTACTCGCCCACCGCGTGCAGGATCAGCGCGATGTTGCTCTGCGGATACACATCGCGACATCAAGCTCCAACTAGTTATTGATCATTTTTTTAAATATTTATTTATTATTATTTGACTGGCCTGTTAGTCTAGTGGTTAGTGACCCTGACTGCAAAGACTGAGGTCGTGGGTTCGATTCCCACCCATAACAAATCTTTGTGTGATGAGCACAATCATTTGTTCTGTATCTGGGTGTAATTTATCTATAATATGTATGTATTTAGAAATATATAAGTATGTTTATTAGTTGTCTTGTTGCCATAGTACAGGCTCTGCCTAGTTTGGGATCAGATAACGGTGTGTTGGTTGTCTAAGATATTTATTTATCAAGGAGTCTGTCAGGCAGTGAAATGAAGCTAGTTTCCCATTCCAAAGAATGGTCAGTTTTTTTTTTTAAATTTGTTTAGAATATTTTTTACAAAGTTGGTCAGGGTCTGTGGATTAGCTATACCAAAAGGTCGCTAGATGACCTGCGCGTCCTATATAATAATATTTTCAGAATGCTGTTGAGACTGCCCCGTTTCTGAAGCGCATCAGAAATGTTTGCACGTAATCGAACTAACGGTTTTCGTGCGGTCATTCGCAAAAAAGTCGCATCGTTAGTAACAAGAACACGGGCCAGCAGCAACAGCATTCTGAAAACAGTATCAGAGTTTTTAATCTCCCATATTGACGAATCTTGAGGAGAGGATGGCCAAGTGAAAAACTATCTCTTACTTGGTCATCTTGTGTGCAAAATGCTTGAATACATTTTTGTTATATTCCTTTCGAGAAAAAGTAATAATAAAAATTAATTTTCTACTGAAAATGTTTGGAAACAAATCTGAATATCTACGGAGTTCTACATCATTTTAAACTTACATCAAGTAACGCCATTTCCGGATGATTCTCGCCGCACACGAGTAACGCTAGGTAACGTGCGCGGTACAGCAGCTTCAGCGCTGTGCTCACTTGGCCGTTAGCGAAGCAGTACAACGCCAAATGTGACTGGAAACAAAACAATACATATACCATAGTCTATCTATATAACACCACAGGAGGAAACACAAGAGATGGCTAAAGTCCCGAATGGCCATACTGTAGTTCAAGACATTTATTTAATAGTCAGTGTTTTCGCTCTAAGATTTTGTATGGTTGAAGAGAAATGTCAAGTTTTGTCATGAGGACGAAAAATAAGCCTGTTACATTCAAATCAAATCAAATTATATTATACTTATGAAACGTCAGAAGCTAGGTGCACAATTCCATTTGGTTGATTCCTATGGAGAAGAGCTGGCAAGAAACTCCATGTTTATCCTTAAATATCGACGAATGAATACTCACATATTCAGTAATTGTATACGGATGATCAATTCCATTCACCCGCTCGGACATTAGAACAGCTTTCTGCTGGTATGCCATAGCGTCCCGATGTTCTCCAGTGACGTAGCACAGTCGCGCCACCATGCGGAGACACTGAGCGATCTCGCCATGCATCGCTCCGTACACGTTGTTGAGTAGGTTCAGTGCTTCGGCGATTAATTCGTGACCTTCAGATACCGCGCCCGCCTGAATTTTGTTCTGACCGGTCGTGTAGAAGTTGTATGCGTCAGAGGCCTGTAAAATAATGAGTGTAAAACATAACTTCCTGGCAGAATGATAAAAAAATGTTGCTATTTGAGAAAATCATTTATAATAGAATACTTCATGTTTTTTTTTTTAAGTTATTATTAAATAACTTACTCGTGGATTGATATGTTTGACAACTGGGAATATATTCATTATATCGTTTGCGGTGAAGGGCGCCTTGTTCTTGCTGTCCAAGTCATACTCGCGTAACATCAACTGTAAGCCTACTTTGAGTGCAAAAGATCTGCAATAAAAAATGAATTATAAAAAAACATTACTAACGAAATAGAAATTAAACTGTAGGATTGAAAAAAAGGCTGTCAATAAATTTAATAGGTACCTGAGAAGTGAAATTTTCTGTAAACCATGTTTCTCTGTGACAGATTCCATGCTCTCAGCATTTAGTTCATAGCCCCAATATGCCTGTAAGAGTTTTTTAAAATATTAGTAGCTGTTCTACCAATCTGCTGTTTGGTTTGAATTTTTACATCTATTTGATGTAACATTTCTTTAAAAAATAAATTCTATTATCCCACTTCTAGGCAAAGGACTCCCCCTACTCTCCATCCACCTCTCTCAGACCAGGAGCTGCCATGATGATCTGATATTGTTATTACGGTGTTAGTTGGTAATTCAGTTATGAAGGTAATATGGTGCTGCTGAGCCCGGTGCTATCGAGGAGTTACTAAAAGTATGTGAGATCCTACGCTGCTGCAAATGGACTAGTCTATAATGCCAAAAAAATTGAATATATTGTTTTTTGGCGCCTCGCGTCCGAAATAAAATAATTTTATTTTATCACTAGGTTTTGCCAGCGGTTTCGCCCGCGTGGAGGTTGAAAATTATACCACGGGAACGTACTACAGGGATAACAAGTAACCTCTGTGTTAATTCGTTTATAAACTATCTATGTGCCAAATTTCATCTAAACCCGTTCGGCCGTGTTCGGCTACAAACTTTCACATTTATAATATTGTTAGGATAATAGGATTTATAACGCTCTAAAGGAGAAATATGTAGTACCTTAAGCTCCTGCTTGATCTGCGCGAAGAGCGACTTGGGCGTGAGGTTGTGCCAGTCGGGGTGCGGGTCGGGCGGCGGCGCGGAGGGCGCGTGGCGGCGGGCCCTGCGGCCGCGGCCCCCGCGCGCCGGGCCCCGCGCCGCGCCGGGCCCCTCGGCCGCGCTGGGCGCCGGCGCCGCGCACGCGCCCACCAGGCAGTTCAGGAAGTGCGCCACGGCCGCGCCGATGCACATCGCCTCGCAACCCTGCAACAGAACAAAGCATTATAGTACAAGTCGGGGGTCGTTCGACGCTTGAATGACGTTGGCAAAGAGGCGTTGGTGGTAAATATTTGGGGTAGTGTTTTATGAAAAGGATTGAAAACATTTTAAAAAAATATGAGGACAAAAGATCCCTGACAACTAAATGTAAAGAAATCTCAAAAATATCACTGTATCTTGCTGTCTGTTGGACTAGATAGTAGATCAATTAAAAGTGCTAACACAAAATCCGTACGTAAAATACGCGCTCTAACGTGGAGTTGCGCACACCAGCCCGTTCTACATGAGTGCCGACACTTTTAGTTGATTTTTTTATCTGAATATTTGCGTTTTTTAAGACAATATACTTACATACATTTGATTATACACACATTTGGCATATTCGTATAAAAAAATCATGTTTTATACATGACAATTTAAAAAAAATGCCAAGTGTAATTAGATTTGGAAATCGCGAGATTTGTTCAAAAGAGCTACCGTGACCCTGGCATATAGGCAACTGAAGGAACACGGGTGGGTTTAGTCAGTAAAAGTCTGACACGCTCGCTCCGCCCAGAGCGAGAGACGTCAGTTGATGATTTCACACCCACAAAAAAAAGGATCGTTGAGTCAGGGGACGGTCAATTTTATACAAACACGCCAAGCGTAATTCCACAATAATTAAATGCAAAAGCTCATAGTTTATGAGTGCGGTGCGCTGACCTGCAGGTAGGCGGTGTATATATGCTTGGCGGCGCGCAGCAGTAGCTCGGCGACGGCGATGGCGTGCAGGTAGGCGAGCGGCGCGTGCGGGCGCAGCGCGGCGGCCACGCGCGCCAGGTAGCGCACGTTGATGCCGCGCGCGTGCAGCGCCTCCGTCAGCCCCGCGCCGTCCATCGGCGCCGACGTGTGCTCCAGGCACTCGCGCACCTACACAACAACCATTTCAAATTAAATACAATTCTCCATAAATCCTAAATGGCTCAACTAAAACGTCAACATTCAGTTTGTTTTGAAGATCTGAGCGTTTGCAATCAAGAGACCCATGTCGTGTTTCCAAACTGTCCTCAAAAAAATGTCATATTTCCAAACACCCCACTCCTTTTTTGGGCAGTTATATACAAAAAGTGTGTTATAGTAATCTAGACCTCAAGACAATCAGATTTTTAGAACATGTGAACATGAACAAATGTCAAAAAAGTATTATGCCTGCAAGATCATTTTGCAACCACTTCAATACAGTGGAGGTTGACTTTTGGAGAACTATTTAACGTTACTTTTAATATTTCAAACTTACTCATTCCAAATGTAGCATAAATTAATTTTAATTTACCAGGCAAGGTCTTTTCAAATATACCCCTATTTGAAAACGCACCTGGCACCTACTGCGATCCTTACATACTCGCTTAAATCTTTTATGTTCATACATCAGCATCCGTAGCATGATCACCGTAGAAAAGGGGTTTTGTCGACGGAAGAATAGACAAAATTACAGATTGTAGAAAGATTAAAGACAGAATTAAAGATTGTAGAAAGATTTATACCGATTTATGCAGCAGTAGCATGACAATTCTCTATTCTACTAAGAATAGACAAAGTTCTTTCTATGGTGGTCATGCTACGCGTGCTGGTCATACACGCATGCCGGTTGCGAGTATCACGCATAACGCACCTAACCTTTCTGAAGAACATCACCTCTATAAGGTACATGAAAAAGAAAACAATACTCACAAAAGCCGGTATCTGCGTGGTAAGCAAGAAAGCCGCAGCCTCCTTCACCAGATGCCTCTGCTTGGAGAGCTGCTCAGGCTCGGCCGCGTGCTTGATGCCAGCGGAGTATACGTCGGGGTTGAAGCGCACGTCGAATTCCGACTCCTTCAGCGACGCTACTGCGCGCGCTGCCGCTGCTACCACGGCGCGGGAACGTTCTCCCGCTGCGGGATAAGAGTTACAGGATTAGGGATATGAAAAACTTACTGTTATGAGACTCTGACATCCAGTAAAAATTAAACTCATACATCCATGTTGTTTTGGTTTAAGTTACGATTGAGTTGTTATCTGCTTACCCACATAATTGTTTTTTTTTTTTTGCTATTTTATTTTGTTATTTTATATAAGTACGTACATACATCTGTGCGCTCTAATATTAATATTACTTTTAAATATTGTTTCTCAGTAAGTGAATTTGTACTGCAATTCTTTATGAGAAATAAAGTTGTCCTAAACCGGAAAAAAAAGTAGTTTATTTGTCATGTGGCAAACAAAAAAGATAAGAAAACACAAGACCGTGTAAGTACATGAATTGGTCTTGTGTTCAAAAACTGGTACAAAATTATTTCAGAGGTATTTTTGACAGATTGAGACTGAGATAAGAATTCGAATGTTCTTTAAAATACGAGAATTTCCCCTCATATCTATAAATATAGGAGCACAGAAACAGACGGCAGCTGCACGCCATGACTTCTGTCACAAGAAGACTTCCACTCAGCATGATGCCGACAAAGTGACATACAGACAGAGTGTACTGCAAGTAATACCGTTTCCAACACCCATATAATACAAGGTCAAATTAAATTAGCTTGTGAAACTCCACAGACGTGTTCTTGTACCGATATTTAAAAGTAAAACTTTTTGGGGTCAACGCCTGCTTATAGTGTAGTTAAGAAAAACCGATACCCATCCCGTCTGTGAAGCTTACACAATAAGAACTGATTTCTAGATTGATCTTTTAAATAACGACACTTTCTACGGTCGTAGATCCCAAAAAGTACACATGTTTTTTTTTTTTGTTTCGATGTCGAAACTAATCGCGTCTGCAAAGTTTCTTTAGCTGAATCAATTTGATCCTGTATTAATTCTGGATGGTAACTCAAACATCTTTGACTTGACGTATAAAATGACTGAACTTTGTGGTCGTCGATGAAGTTTTTCGTCTGAACCGTTAAGAAAAAAAAAAAATACAAAAAGTGAAGTCCGGTTTTACAAATTAATGTACTTACAATCACTTTCTTGTTTGTCTCCTCCACTACAGATAGAATCTGTTATACTCTCCACGATTTTCTTAGCAACATCGGTATCAATCTCAGAATAATTCTCGTTAAGAAGCAACTCATCATCTTTCTTCTCGCCCTTCACCACTTCTTTATCCTCTTCAGCATCTTTAGTTTCTTTTGTCGCTTCTTTTTTGGCACTTTCTTTTTCTTTCTTATCTTCTTTCTTTTGTTTTTTGTCCTTAACCTCTTTTTCTTGGCTCTTGGTGTCTCGCTTCACCTCTTTAGTTTCAGTCTCATTGGCAGCCTCTTTATTGTCGATCTCCTTGGTTTCTATAGATTTTTGTGCGGCATTGTCGCGCTGACGCTTCGCACTCAACTGTTGTAGGTGGAAGGCGGCGTAGCGGATGAACATGAAATAACGTGCCCTGAAACACATCTATTGTTAGATTGTGGACAGAATAACAATTATAAATGCGTAAGTAACTTTGTGTCTGTAACGCTTTCACGATTAAATTACCTACTGAAGAAAGGACATAGGCTACTTTTTACTCCGCGACTTCGTCTGCGTCGAGAACCGACATTTATGCGGACGAAGTCGCGAGCATAAGCTAGTATTTAATATTTTCGGTAATAACACTTACTCGACAAAACTATCAACTAATTCCTGTCTGAGGCAACACAGTTTGTGCTTGTGGATGATTGGGAAGCCCATTGATTTGATGTCCTCCCTGAGTTCGTCATCTTCCACTGAAATTAAATGAAATACGTTAAGATGAATTTACGTTCTTACTTTGCAAATGGTAAATAGTAAACTTTTTGTTTATGTACGGAATAAAAGGGCGCCGTTTACGTCTTCAATGTTTTATATGTTACTTGTACATATCCGGCCGCAATACTTCGCATATCTCGCATCGTGAAGTAACTTCCGTCGCTAGACGAACGTCACTGATGCGTCATGATTGACGTGACTAAAGACTTTCACTAAAATATTATTTAAATACATTCTAAATATGGTCAAGATATTCACTGGCCGTATAAATACTACTTACACTGCAGGAAGTTGACATCAGGCGGGAAGGTGCGTAGCAGATCCAGGATGTAGTGCCTCCCATCGTTGCCGATGATGCCCTTACATTCGACACTGGAGCACAACTCTACAGTTTCCCCGTTGGCGCTGGTCACTGAGTGCGGCATTATCTTCAACTGCTGACCCGCTTTGCTCAGCTGGTTAGGGGGAATTTTAATATTTGTGATATTAAATTATTGTTATTAATTACTAGCTTCTGCCCGCGACTGCGTATTTCCATTCTGTACAAGGCCAAAACGCAACCATAGGAATCTGCTCGCGTATATTTTGTAATACATTTTTTAAACTTGTGATTACAATGTATACACGAATTTTGCGTACTACTTGTATATAGTTTGTAACGTAGACGCGCACGTGCATCTTTCCAATTTATACAAGGCCAGAATGCCACCATAGGAATTTGGTAGGACTTCTGATTGCCGGGCTTCGATTTAAGGGGTGTTACGGGAGGAGGGGGGAGGTGTATAGCCTCTCCTGTGAAGGAAAAGTTTCGAACCCCCCCCCCCCCATTTTTGAGAAATTTGTTTGTTAATATTCTAACCTAACTTTCGAATTTTCGTGTATCGATATCGATTTAAAGGCCGGAAGAGGTGTGGGGTTGACAAATAAAATGAAGGGGAAGTAGCAACACTCGACAGGACACTTCGCTGACAGGGCTCGTCAACAGAATCAAGGCGTTTCCATAGGAGGTCACAGTTTTAACTTAACCTAACCTCCCTAAACCATGTCGTTTCTGGCACTCGCCGGCCGCTACCGCGGCACCGCTCGCTTCACTCGCTCGGCTCGTGCGTAAGAGGTCGCAGTTTTAACCTAACCTAAACTCCACAAACCATGTCGTTGCTGACACTCGCCGGCCGCTCGTCTATTCCTACAGGTTTAGTTTGCATGCGGAGTAGCACTGTATATTATGGAACAATTTAGTTACTTTGGCCACTACAAAGTATACACGAGTATTTGCGTACTACTCTTGTATAGATTGGAAGACCTTGATTAAAAAGTGATTTCCAATCTATACGCGACTAGTTTCACACCCTTGCGTTCTAGCCTTGTACAGATTGGAAATACGCCCCGCGACTTCGTCCGCGTTAAATTTCTTGTTTCCCCGACACTTCCCGTCGCGTCGAATCGCCTACCCGTGCGATTTTCCCCGTTTTTGCAACATTTTTCATTACTGCTCCGCTCCTCTTAGTTGTAGCGTGATTTCATATAGCCTATAGCCTTCCTCGATAAATAGGCTACCCAACAAAAAAGAATTTTTCAATTCGGACCAGTAGTTCCTGAGATTAGCGCGTTCAATCAAACAAACTATAATATTTGTATAGAAGTATAGATTAAAAGTGATAAAATTACTGCTCATTTATAACGAGATATAGTGGGACTTATTTAACCACATAACCTTTAGCATGATTTTTGTGAATTATTTGACGCTACCTAGGAGTAAATTACAAGATGCTAAATTTAAAACGGCGCTTGCAGAGCATTGCTAGACATAGATCTAGTCTACTGTAAAGAGTATCCATTCAGCACTTGTCACTACTCTGTACGTAAACAGTGGATCTGTCTGAACAGTTAGATGTAGACTCACCAGCTCCATATACTTGGGGTGCGAGAGGACCGTGGTGCCGAAGTCGATGCTGCCGTATACGACGCTCTGCTCCTGCTCCTTCTCCAGGATGCCGGGGATGATGGACTGCGCCGTGACGCGGTAACCGCGGTAGTCCACCACCACCGTGCCCAGTGTGTGCAACCCGGCCGTGTCCACGGCGCTGTATACACGCACGCCTTGCAGGTCGTTGCGCTGTGCAATAACATAATATAACATCACACCTGTTCCTCCAAAAGGTTAGGCAGAGGTGTACCTATAGTATCTACAAACACATTTCGCCAGTTATGTTTAAGTTACATTTAATAGGGGAAGCTTATTGCCATCAACCGGGCACAAATATAGATTCCGAACTGCTGCTGAGAAATTCCTGACGGAAAATATTAATGACATTTGCAAATTTTTGGAATTAACTTCATAAAAAGGCTCCAAAAAGCCATACATCTCACAGCTACGTCCGCGTGGAAATCGGAGAACCACGCGAAGCCGCGGCCAGACTGTATCAACCGAAGTATGCATAGCAAATAATATGTATTGTCAAAATAATATCATGTCATGAATCATCCAAAATTAACAAACAATGGCCAAATTCTTTGTTTTCTGTTACAACTTTATGTTTATGGCGATCCATGGTAAGTCCAATTTACAATATAAACCTCTAAAATCTATTTTATAGCTTGACACAAAAGTACTCCACAATCTCCTCAATATTTTGAGTGAATAGTACAATTTTAAACTTACTCTTTGTTTTTTACCACGATAAAATCTTGCATTGCATTAAATCCAAAATGGTAGCTAGGGTCACCTTTGTTTTTTTTAAGTGATTTATGTATTTTTTTGTCCTAGGATTGTTATTTCCTCTACATTATAATATCATTATAAATGATCTTGAATTTGTTACTTAAAGGTCAACTTGACTTCTGTTTTACATTCAATAGAATTAACAGAATATGTCTGACAAAGTTGTTAATGTATTCTTGTTAAATTGCATTAAAATAACCAGTAGGACTGGTGTACAGATATATGTACGTCCTGCGCGTTTTGGGCAGTCAGTACCGCTATCAAGTTGCTGATTGTCCTATGATCAGCACAGCTAGTTCTGGAAGAGAATTTGGATGATAATCACTTACCGGTGCAACGAAGGCCGCAGCATCGCCGCCGAGATCCTTGTAGTGGTCGCGAACATCGAAGCCAAGTGAGAAGAATATGTTATTCCATATGAACATCTGCATCTTGGGCTCCTCGCCGGGGTTGATGGCCATCACGTTGCCGTCGACCACGGCCATCGCGCCGCGGGTTGCAGCCGCTACGAAGTCACTGTGGACCTGTGTTAGATTGACGATGGTCAGAAAATATCGGACAAATCGTTTTATTTATAGATTGCTTAGTTCTGGTGCTAGTTAGATTTGTGTCAGTTTCCAGTCGATGCAGAGAGTAATCCCAATATTATACATAATCTGATTGTGTTCGTTTAAGTGTTTAAACGAACATCAATCAGATTGAATAAAGAAGATTTGAAAGAAGATTGAAGAAAGTTTCAGCGGTTGAGTAAATGTAAATCGTATACATATTGGCGCAATTCCATTCGGGCATTAGGTGTATTTGTGTATGGTATGCTTAAGTGATCATTTACTTTTTTGGACATTAGGTACGTAGAAGCTTATTACTTGTCGAAAATAATGCAAATACTGAGAAATCTGAAAGGTGACCAAACTTAACCTCAACAAATGGACATCATACATCTTGGCATGCTTAACTATTATAAATGCAACTGTAAACTAAACAGCGCGCCCATCATTAATAATGAATCTGTCAATGAAAGTTATTTAACAAGTTGCGTGCGTCGCTCGCGTGTGTAATCATTATGTTTGAAGTGTGCCACTAACCTTGAAGATAGCTCGCTCGCGCAGCAAACGTTCGGGCAGAGTGGAGCGAGGAAGCTCGCGCGTTGTCTGCAACTCTTCGTTCCAGTCCCGGGTCTGACCGGGAATGTGTTCCTCGTAACCCAACTTTGAGGAGAATGCTGTAGGACAATGTTAAATTAATTACACATACCATTTACTGAAGCTGGTCAAAACTAGCAAACAATATAAAACTCATGGGCATGTGCCCAGCCGTGGGATAATTCAAGCTGCCATTAACCCCAACGGCAGTTCGGAGACTTCAATAAGAAACGTGAAATAAAAATTTCACCACTAAACTTTATTGCAGATAAAAACGTATTACTTTATACCTGTAAAATACTGACTTTCCTTTTCAATTGTCATGCCAACGATATAAGAAGGCATTAGACTTAATCGCCATTTTTGCTGACATTGATGATGATAGTGAAAGTAACTTGGTTATTGGTCTGTGGATGGGTGATCATCTTTACATACAAAGAGCCCCTCCGTGCCTCGAAAACCACATTAAACCGTTGGTACCGGCTGGCATTCCCGAATCTTTGACAGTCGTTACGGGTCGTCAGAAACCCGAAAGTGTAAAAACTAGTCTAACTATGGGGTCTCGTATTACCCAGAGACTGGGTTGTGGAGGTCAGATAGGCAGTCGCTCCATGTAAAATACTGCTATTTACGTGCATCTGGTTAGACTGGAAACCAAACCCAACATACGAAAAGGCTAGGTAGATGATGGAAATAGCAACTATTGTGTATGAGATCTTGAAAATTATACTCAATACTCAATACTTTATTGCATTCCACAATGTATATGCTTAGGTGGTAAAACATTTTATTTAGTAACAATCGTGGACCCTGTCGGGCACAGCAAAAGAAAATACAGTATGTAGAGATGAGGACCTATTGATTATCGTATAATATAACTTATTCTAAAATAGTAAATAAAAATAAATTAAATACATGCTTTGGAGTTTTCTAAACTAGTTTCAGGGATTTATCATTTAAATATTCGTTGACACTATAGTAGCATTTACTTAATAAAAGCTTTTCTAATTTACTAGTGAATAGATGGCTTTTTTTCTCTGTTCTTATGGATTCTGGTAGCTTATTGTATATTTTTATCGACATAACCAGAGGGCTTGATGAGTGTATTTTAAGGCGGGATGTTGGTATGTTTAGTCGTGTTTTGTATCTAAGTGTGTATCGTGTTTGTATGTCTTTTCGTTTAGTGTAAAAGTCTTGGTATTTATGAGCAAATTTGCAAATTTCGAGTATATATATGCATGGTAGAGTTAAAATATTAAGCCTTACAAAATGGGGTTTGCAGCTATCTATTTGTTGTATGTTTACTGCGATACGAACAAATTTCTTTTGCATCGTAAACAGTGATGGTGCATCTGTACTGTTGCCCCACATTATTATTCCGTAACTAAGACATGCATATACATAGGCGTAGTATGTTATAAGGGCAGTCTGTAAATTTGTGGTTTTATTAACTTCGCGAAAAGCATATATGAATTTGGAAAGTTTCGTTTTAATTTTTTGTACGTGTGACTTCCAATTGATATTTTTGTCTATGGTTAACAATTGAAAAAGATACATTATGCTATAGTACTTTTTTATTGATGTTTTGTACATGACATGTTGAATGGAAGTTAAACGTGTCCCTAATTGGAACACTGCCTTTTGAACAAAGTACGCAACATGCAATTATTATTATGCTGCATACAAATATAATGCCATAGAAACGCCACAGAACAAAAGTTCATGTAAATATGTTGCGCTATTCTATTCCCGCGCACTACAATGTCGTTTTCATTAAGGAAATTAGTTGCGTCCGTTTATGCATGACGGTTTATTTAGCTTTCAAATGATTTCCCCAGTGTATGTTAAATTCGGTTTTTCTGCAGGCTTGTCAAGATATTTGAAATTCAAGAATAAGTCAAAATAATTTTACTGCTCAACATTCGTGTGTAGTTTTCTAATGACATTCCCGTGGTGTGCTATTCCCGGGTTTTGCCGAGAGACAGAAATATTCCCAATAGGTAAAGACAGCATTAAATTAATGGCAAGCTTATATTTGCTACAGGAAAACTTCCAGTAGGTATAGATAAGGCATGTGAGTAAATCAGAGTGTTATTTTATTCGTCCATTCAACATTTTATTGGACTTGGGGAAGGAAAATAAGGCAGTCGAACTTCATTTTATAATTTTCCTTATTCGTGCGAAAACAACAAGAAATACCTGTTCGATATCACACACAATTAAAAAAAGGAAAAGCAGTACATTATTATAAAGCCAGTCATGAATTTTTTTTACTCCGCCGCGCATTTACGTCTTTGGCATACCAGTGGACCGCGTCCTGGATTAAAACACTGGATGAATTTTATCCAGGAACATTAAGTAATTCCCTTAGAATGCGAATAAAAAAGCTAGTAACTGACAAAAACTTACTATCTTCAGCCCGAATGGCATCAACGGTGTGGTCAAGCATAGGAGACGCCCATTGATACACCTGGTAGGGCGTGGCCACCCTCTCAAAGGGATGCTTCTGCATGCGTTTCTTCTGCACCAGCGCGAAGTTCCGCTTGAACGCCGGCGACACTATGCTCAGCAGCTCGATCAACGAGTGACATAGCAAGGACGGAGTCGCCGGTCGAGGGTTGAATAATTCTTCTGTAGACCTGTTCAATTGTTGGAATTTTAATCTTATTTGCCCTTAAATTAGGTCATTTTAGTTTACAGTGGTGCCGATTCCCTTATTCACAAACTAAACTAAATTTAAGTTCAGTGCATCTTTTTCTTTCTATTTCATTAAGGAAAGGACAGAAGATAAATTTTAGTTTAGTCCTGTCAAATTAATCAGCGCTTGACGTAAATTGACGTAATTTTAGTAGGCAAGTTTTTAATCACGTCTAAACTTGTATGGAGTGCTGATTAATTTGACAGGACTAAACTAAAATTTTTCTTTTGTCCTCTTCTTAATGAAATACAAAGAAGAAGATGCACTGAACTTAAATTTAGTTTAGTTTGTGAACAAGGGAATCGGCACCATTATCCGTTACAGTTAGTTTCCATTGTCATCGACAGCCGGCGACCCAAAAGCTTACGTTGGATTGATAGCATTCAGATGACCAACAGAATTTACATTGATATCGGATGTCAAAAAAAAAAAATATCAAAAAAATCAAAATCAAAAGTCATTTATTCAAATTAGGCTGAGGATCAGCACTTTTCGAACGTCAAACAAAAACCCAAATTTTACTTTTCCCGGCAATAAGGGCCATAACAGACAAGAGACTTTTAGCAACTGACTGAGATGGCAAAGAATACCCATATATTCAAACTGGCAAGTTAATTACAATTTAACTTTCAATGACGCAATATCTGACGCAGCCATAAAAATTATCAAGTTCAATTTAACGAGTCACCTCATGGGATTGTTCAGATAACTACAGACAAATTATAACGTCAAAATGGAATTTGACCAATAATGTGTGTTATCTTCAGTAATCCAACTGACAGATATAGATATACAAACATGTTTCATGTGGATTAATTAAGTGAGAGTTAAGGTGCACTATAAGGCTTCCCGTCACAGCCAGACAGCGTTCTTAAAACATATTTTATTCGAAGCATGTGGCCTATACCCAAAATTGCGGAAAAGTCGGATAAAATGTCCATAAATGAATAATGTAGTAAAATCTTGTTGCCATCCACTTGAAACTGCGGCAATCGACTCGGATGGGGAAAACCATGTGTTCATTAGTAAAAAGGATGTTATAATTACTGGTTAAGGTAAAATCCTCTGGGACACGCCGTGATGTGAAAGTGGCGGTCTTCAAGCGTGACCACATGCAGGTAGAGTAGGTCTCCGCACATCTTGCGCGGCCCAGGCGGCGGGTTCCAGCCCGACGTTGTGAGGACCTGGCATCAAACGTCATCGAGTTAATTATCCATAGTTTAGCCTGTACGAAGTTATACTTTCAGTTACGGACCTCTCGGTTACAATAAAAAAACAGCAAATTTCGTAAAAAAAATATGTAGTATTTAGTAAGCGAAACAATTGCGAAAAAATCTGCACCCTGCCTGAAGTTCATCATCTTTTACTTTTGAATGTTGTTAACATTAGCAAATTGTCTATTCATAATGCCACGACCGCTCTGACAAGAGTGTTACGAAGAAGAAGAAGAATAATGCCAGGGAAACTTACCTTCAAGCATTGTGGCGCTTTATTCTCTTTGGTAAGTCCTGGATGCAGTGGCAGCAATGGTCGCTCAGTACTGCCCGGCATTATGTAGTCTGGAGGTGTGCAATCTACACTCTCAGGACGGGACTTTTTCTTTTCTATAAAACAATTTAAAATTAACAACATTGGGCTTAACATCATCATCATCATCGTTTCAGCCGTAAGACGTCCACAGCTGGACTTAGGTCTCCCCCAATTTGGAAGGCTTTGCCATAATCGCCACGCTTGGCAGGCGGGTTGGCGATCGCAGTATGGTGGTAAAATGCATAGAGAACGCTGCTGCCCATTCTCTATTAAGTCCCTTAGTCGCCTTTTAAGACACCCACGGGAAGAAATGGGTTGGTGTTATTCTTTACGTCCGGCACCACACGGTACTGGGCTTAACATACTGTGACATAATAGTTTGCTTAAGATCAATAGACAATGCATTATATTTCTTATGCAAGGTTTGGTTATGTGCCGTGACAAATGCTCAACTCATATGTTCCTAAACGCATTACGACTTATAATAAAGATGTTGTTTTATGTGCTAATACATACTTGTCTATACGTTCATTCAGTGAGGACACCGAGTTAAATTATTCATTAAAGCTACTTTTGAAATATGCAAATAGATAGTTGTACTGTTGTACGTAAGTAAACAAAACAGCTACTTTCAAGTTTATGTTCCTACAGAAAGGACTGGCCTGCAATGGCAAAACGGAAGCCTTTGCTCAGCAGTGGGATATTACAGGTTACATAATTCAGTTTACCTAAAATGTCTCCTTGTGTGATGACGTTAAGGAAGGCTAAGGAACTGCATTCTTGACCGGCATAAGCATCTGTGTAGTCTATGGACTTCAGAAGATCGCGGACATGACGGACATGGATGCGAGCCTCACGCATTGTGTATGGTTCTTCTACCACCTACAAAAAACATTAAATTAGTCTCTATTTCAAATAAGGGTATAGGAAGTTGTAACATAAAATAAGATACGTACTTTAATGACGGATCCCTCTTTCAATCCTTCGATGTTCTTGAGCTCCGCAAAGTTGTCCAAAGTGACGCCATCTAATTGTAAAGAGAAGCAAGTCCTGTGACACGAGTCTTCGCGATCCATCAACACTTGATGGATTTCTTGTACGAGTTCCATACTAGAAACCTGTAAAATAAAATAAATGATCAGTATCTCCCATGGTACTAATGGTGTTCTTTTTCTTTTGCGTATATCTTTCGGTAATGATAACAAGGCTCACCTGAATGTCTAACGGCTCGGCTCCAGGGCTCACAATCTTCACAGTAAAGCCCATGTCCTGAATGAACACAACTTCGGCATCTCTCTTCTTCTCATCTCCGTCCTCACTTGGAGAAGACTCTCTGTCTCCATCTCCATTCAAAGCTTTACTACTTTCTCCGTTTACTTTATCCGTACTCTCAATTTTATATACAGTGTTTTCATCTTTTGTATCTTTTTTCTTTTCAGTATTTTTGTCTTTTGCAGATTCCTTTTTCTTTTCGGAGTCATTCGATTTATCCGTCATTTTTGTCTTTTTATCTTTCTTGTTTTCCGATACCTGTTTTCCTTCAGGCTTTTTGGGACATGACAGTTTTATTACTTCAGGTTTTTCTTCAGACTTATTCGTTTTAGGGTCATCGGAGTTACTGTTAATTCCATTAGAAACTACTTTAGTATTATCACTACTACTAATATCACAATCTAATTCTTTTTTTGGGTCACCATTGACAATGGTTTCAGTTTTGTCTGTGCCGTTTACAATTGGTTCTTTGGTACCTATTTTAACATCTTTACTATCATTCCTGCTGGGTATCAGACCTTCTCCATTTACTTTCATTGTACAAAGTCCGGATTTCGGTTGTGACAACTTCTCACCATTAGCCTTTATCTTCTGTGAATCTGTAAAGTGTTATTACATAAAGTAGAGCAACAAGTCAGGATAAAAGAGCTGCATATGCTAGTATAGAATCATGCAATGCCCT
The DNA here is from genome assembly GCA_947507805.1 of Aporophyla nigra. Lineage (NCBI taxonomy): Eukaryota > Metazoa > Arthropoda > Insecta > Lepidoptera > Noctuidae > Aporophyla > Aporophyla nigra. Next base: position 10,821,674 of record OX382305.1, read on the forward strand.
CAGGTATTAAATGACACATCGAACGGGAATGAATTGTCAAGTGTAATAGTAACCTGTGCTAGGGGGGAAGGGCGCGGGAGTGTTGTTGATTTGTGGCGAAGGTGGTTTGCGCGCCGCAGCCGCATAGGACACACGTGGTGCCGGCGCGCTGCCGCCATCGCCTTCGTCTTCCGTTCGCCCGTTAAGCGTACTCGTGTGCCCATTACTACAAACCACCGGCTTTACGCAAACTTCCTTCTTATCATTCTTCATTTTTGCCGATTGTTTATCTTGTTTTTCAGCTACAACAAGGAAATATTGTTACCTTGGTAATTATCTTTCAAAATCGTCTTGAAAGTGATATAGCATCTTATAGTTTACTATGCTAATCATAACAATTATCTACTAATACAGATAGCCCGGCTTTTAATAGAACCAAGTGGTCTTATGTAGAGCAAAAATTTGGGTTGGTATGGTACTTGTTGTTTCTATGTATAACTGTAGCTGCCGTGGTTCATTTGTGGAAAAACAGGTTTTTAGGCTAACAGCGGTAGCAAGCGCACACGGGAGCGAGACGTGCGCGCAAGGGGCGCGCTGGTTGGACTCAGCGCGCATGTCTCGTCCCGTGACGGGCACACACGTGGTCTGCGCTGGCGCGCCGCCAACTATCTCCAGCGTCGAGTCAATAATAGATGGCAACGGGATGCCGCCAACAATAGACGCCGTCGATGTTGTCCATACGCAACACCAACTTACGCACTAACTCAGTTTGACCGTGTATTTGTTTGTATCTATCTCTTGAACGAAACTGATTCAGTACAGTAAATACTCAGTATGATAATGTTCCCATAAATGCGTTGCAAGAATAATCACTATGTATTTTACAGAGCCCAGCATTGAGTACATAAGTAATATGAGGCGCTTAGTAACATAATGTATGATGGATAAATTGTTGTTTAACGACGTAGGTTTACGGCGGTGTGTATGATTAGTATTTCATTTAACAACATCTATATGTGTACAATCCTCTTATTCTCAACAATCACACGTAATACAAAACTAGCTTGACCCATTAACACAAATTTTGTGACACAGTTATTCATATGACAGTGATGATAACACAGTATAATTAATGTAATTATGGAGATAAGAACGCCGAAATTAAAAAGACGATTTTCAAAATACTGCATGCATATTAAAAAATGTATATGCATCTAATCGTGTTATATAATGATAATTACTTTAATCTGTAGGAGACTTTTAGGGGTTACATCTAGTTAACGACCGAAAAAAAACATGGTTTTGTGATTTTTTTTTTTGGTAAAAAAATGATTGCAGGTTTCAAACTGTTTTTTTTTTTTCATAGTAAAGGGTATATTTTTGATTACGTTTAGTAACTTTTTTATCCCAAAAAATTTACAAATGTGTCAGATATATTTCTCGGACCACTAACTTTTCTACCGATCATCTGAAATCAAAAAACCAAATGAATTACGTTTTTGTATTGTATTATCTATTATTTAATTGAAGGATTTTTTTTCGATGCATACTTTTTTATATCAAGGAAAATGAAGTAATTTTTCCACAAAAATCTAGACTTTCACTTTCGATCGCCAACCATTTTTTCAAAAATTGATAATTTTTCAAATCGTTCGATTAAAGACTAGATAATACAATACAAAAACGTAATTCATTTCGTTTGATTTCAGATGATTGGTAGAAAAGTTACAGTGGTCACCGCGAAGGCCTTTCTATAACAGCGGTTCGGGAAATATATTATATCCATCGATCACTAATAAAGAACTAGATACACAGTCCCAAGCAAAAGTTCTCTTAAAACTGTCACCAAATTGTGTTATTGTAATGCTAGTTGAAATAAATATACATTCATGTAATTTCAACCTTATTCGCAATGCTTAAAGTTTATTTCACAAAGTTATGTACAAAAAGCAATAAATTTTTACGACCGATACTCATTGTCAACATACAACAAAAGAAATTTAACCTTAGACGCATGTCTTAAAGTTCGAATTAAAAAGTGCCAATAAATAACAAAACAGTCATACGATCCAGGCTGTCCGCTAGGACAAGGAATGAGTGGAGTCAAACTGACCAATATTTTTTTCTTTAAACTGCAATAAGAAATGGCCTTTTTTAAATTAAAGTATTAAAAAAAAATGTGTATTTAGCTGTTTTGATTAATTAGGCAATAGTGTAAGGAAATATGAAATATTGCCAACTAGTAATTTGAATATTAATAATGAATTGCAATTTCTTATAACACTGAATTTGATGTTGTAACCGTTTTAGGTGTAAAAAGGAATTTAGAAAGTTTCCAAATACTTTTTTTTACATTTGAAACTAAAAATTCCGTGTTACGATATTATTATTGAATTTTATGTTTAATATTTTAGGTCACTAGTTAGCCATATTTATTATTTCCATACAATAATATTGCCGAATTAATCAAAACAGCGAAATATTTGACAACTATTGAGCTATTGAGTGGAGACCGCGAATCGACGCCCTCAGGCTAGGTGGAGCGACGATCTTCGCAGGGTGGCTGGTAGCAGCTGGATGAGAGTTGCCGAAAATCGAGCTAAATGGCGTGCAATTGGGGAGGCCTATGTCCAGCAGTGGACTGCTATAGGCTGATGATGATGATGATGATCATGATGATTTCCGACGTTGTCCACTTTCTTAATAAACGCTCTTAATTTCCTTGAAATAAAATCGTGGCTTCTAATGCCATTCGTAGTTGCAATGCTTCAAACATACAACGCTTCCTTGGGTCGGTTTGGATCTTTGGCGTGCTAAAACTGATATCCATTCTCCACACCTCAAAAGATCTCGAAGAAAGCTACAAAAACTCACGTCTTCAATTTTATTACATGCACTTGATCTAAATTAAATCTATAAAAATGTTGCTATAGTATTAAAAGAAACAGCAAAACTCTCGCATTAAATAAAAAAATATATTATTTAATAATATTTTCTTTTAAAACAATAGCGTCTCTACAAATGGAACAGAGTCAACGCACGTAACTCGAACAATTTAAGTGGGCATGCGATAGTATGATTAATAGGTTTAGTAAGAGTCTTTACAATTAAGATGGTTTATATCTCTTGCTGTTTATTACGACTTAATTTAAAAAAATGATTTTACGATGATTTCTTGACAAAATATTAGCATTTTTAATACAGTGATAACAATTATATAATGATAATATTAATACTTATCGAAAAAATTAAATTCCATCCAATTTTAGCGTCCTAGACGTGTGATTTTTACAATTTTTAATCGAGCACGGAGACATGTTTACCGTCGTAGCGTTCGAATGCTACTAAATCAAAAGCGCACCCAAATGTTCAAGTGGGTGCTCATTTGGTGAGGCCATTTTTTGCCGCTGATTGTGTATCTAGTTCTTTATTAGTGATCGATGATTATATCTGACACATTTGTAAATTTTATGCAATAAAAAAATTACGAAACATAATCAAAAATATACCCTACATTGTGAAAAAAAAAAACGGTTTGAAACCTACAATCATTTAAAAAAAAAAACAACAACACGCTTTTTTTCGGCCGTTAATTACATGTAACCCCTTAAGCTGATAGGATTATAAAACAGCAAAATATTATTCATACGAGAACGGGAAGATAAAGTTTATCACCGAAATGATGTTATCTTCCATACCTTTAGCAAACAAGATAACAACACAGCGCCTGGGACTCAAGATAAGCAGGAAATCAAAATTCTTGATACAACTGCCGTTGGCACCATTTCTTTCGTTTGCTATCGTTCAACAACACGGTGTCTTACATCCCATGCGTGTCATGATATGATCAAGTGTCTAAGCTAACCCTTACATAATTTGAACAAGTGCTAAATGCTTATCACCGAAACAGTACACTACGTTTAATTTTTAGTGTGCATAAACCATCGTTTTAATTAACACAAGGGCAATAGCATTCAGTATACCCGAATACTACTACAACTACAGATATAATACCTACTACTAGTCCTAACCACAGATTTCTTCTAGCTACCTAGTATATAGTCTGTCTACCAGCATGCGTAGCATGACCACCGTAGAAATGGGTTTTGTCGACGGAAGAATAGACAAAATTACAGATTGTAGAAAGATTAAAGATTGTAGAAAGATTTGTACCGTTTTATGCTGGCGTAGCATGACAATTCTATCTCTATTCTACCAAGAATAGACAAAGTTCCTTCTATGGTGGTCATGCTACGCGTGCTGATATACATATTTATTGATGGGACAATATTAATTAGGTTGGCATTGGATTTGTCTGCACAAATATTTAAAGAAAATAGCAGGCAGCAGTGTCACCATTTCAAAAGTACTACAGACGTATTCAGAATAGTGACTTATTTCCATCTTCCCAATCAGACGTAGTCTTTGATAGCCTGAATACTACCGACTACAAAGAATCGAAATAGATTCGCAAATATCGTTCATATTTTACAAGACAGTAGTAAAGTAGCCCTTGTACTTTATGAGTAAGTATGCAAAGTTTTGCAATTATCTATAGTTATATTTATGCGTGAAGCGAAAACTTTGTAACCCTTTTCATGAAAATTATTCGGACGGAGGAGTATGAAATTTGGTACAGTTTAAAAGTTTATATGGAGAAGAAGTGCAGAAAGGAGGTGAAGTAAAAAAAAACCGTTCAAGTGCGAGTCGGACTCGCGCACCGAGATGGTTCCGTACAAACCTGTTGGTAAAAATTTAAAAAAATATTTTTATTATATGATGAAATTAAAAATTTACGGTTTTCGTAATTTTTCCTTTATCTGTGCTATAAGACGTTGCTTCGTACCAAATTTCAAAATTGTAGATCGACTGGAAGTACCCTTTAGGTTTTGATTCCCTTGCGAGTTTCGAAAATTTGCTGAAATTTGCGGTATAAACGGCTATTGCGTTAGCTTAGAAGTTTGATTTTTTTACAGCTCCAAGGGACAGTAGATTTGAGTATTTGATATAAATTTCAGCTTGATACCTCCACGTCTTCCAGAGAAAAAGGGTCTTGACAGACGGACGGTCGGACGGACGGACGGACGGACAACAAAGCGATCCTATAAGTGTTCCGCTTTCTCCTTTTGAGGTGTGGAACCCTAAAAATGACCGAGGTGAAGATGTACCACCCTGAAAGTAAATCTGCCGTTGCCCATGCCCCTTGTGTTAATAATGTAACCATATTCTATTGAAAGTTTGACGTCAAGGCGCATAAGCGGAAATGTTGATTTCAAATTCAGATAAACACCGCGTCTGTTGCCTACGTTCGAGCAGCAACTGAATTGAATCGATCAATGAATTATGCAGTCAGAAACAAGCTCGTCAGCGCCCGCGACGATTGCTGAATATTTAACCTTAGATCACCGATTATTTTGTGCTCTCAATCCTTGACCTTACCTCTGTATCCTTTGTTCACTAATATTATGACTTTAAGACAATCTCTAAACATAATCGCACAACATACATACAGGGTGGCAGGCACATAAGACATATAACCTGGCACCATGAATTCAGTACATTATCCTGGACTGGTGCAGAAAATTTATGGAACAGCTAATTTGTTTTTTAATTACCGAGGAATAATTTCAACGTAGCGGGTCCAGAATCTTGTACTGAATCCATGATTACAGGTTGTACGTCGATGTCCCTGCCACCCTGATACATAAGCTCACGCCTTCTACCCATAGGGGAAGAAGACACAATCAAACCACCACATAATATATTGCCATTTCCCGTAACAGGTACGAATTTTACAAAAATGTCTTCAATACTAGATGTGTTTACGTTTTTTATCAGACGCTACCCAAAAAATAATTTGACATGTTTGAGTGCTATGACATGACATTTTACAAGTTTTTTTTTCTTCAAAAAGTCCCGTTTGGTTTTTTTTCTACAAAGTAGGTATATATTAATATCACCACGTTATCTATGCTAATACATTACAAACTCACGAACCCTTTTGGATTCTGAAAGGTGGTTGAACTTCGTTACCATGTGCTTACAGCTATAAATAGAAGTAAGGGGTTTTATTTATAAACGTTGCTTCTAGTGAAAAAACGTTTATATAAACGTCAAAAAAAAAATACGGGTAAGCAGACGATAATGTTTACGCAACGTTTATAAATGAACCCCATAAGTACCTTCTTTGTATCTTTAACAAACAAGATTACATCGTATCCGATCAATTTTTACTACGTCCTATTATTTTACAAAGTGCACATGGCAATGCGACTAGAATAGAAAGACGGAATTGAGAGTCTTTAAAATAAATTCCATGTTCTTTGTCTTGAACCGTACGGAAGGAATCAGGACAGGTCGATAAGATATGCTTCATTATAGGATCAATAAATGGGTGAGGGATAGCCCATAGGGTGCAATGTACGTTCCTAACTCATGAATACGTATAAATTACAGAAGCTACAACTGCTTCGTCGATATTTCTTTGGCTAGCAGGATACGTCGAAAAGGTTTCGTCGTGTGTAATTTGGAGTGAATCTATTTACACGACCTCTTGTTCCATTTCGTGAGCATTTAACTATTTCCGGCCATTTGAAATTAAATTGACGGGGAACAGTTTAATTTTTTTAACAGTTAACTAACTAAACGCCTGATGTATTCATTGAGTGCCTGTTTATCGAACAAACTGCCTAATTTCCATTGATTAGTTATATCGCTTCAGGGCGAATATTCGTGAAATAACCGAATAATATGTTAAAACTTCGAGCTAATATTTTAACCATACATACGAGCGACTTTCGAGTCAACAATAATACAAGAAGGCTATGCTATTATTGAGCAACGTGAAACTACAAATTAGGAGCTCACGACGTTTGTGGCAACCTGGCAGGCAACATATAAATTCCGTAACCGGAGTCTGGACACGAATTATCACTAAACTAAACGGTTACCACGCCAGTAAGGAGCTTTTTAAATCTCATCCATAACTGCAGGCTTTTACGGTTCAACATCGTCTAATCTTCAAACTTAGCTATGTTTTGAACCGACAGAGTCAAATTAAATTGACCAGCGAAACTCCTCAGACGAGATGGTTATCGATATCTCAACATGATGAAAAAAAGCGTGGGGTGCTTTTTAAGGTATTTTCTTATTGATATCACGCACCCCACGCTTTTTTTCCATTATTTTCTACTTTTTAGTTTGGTTTTCTATGGAAGCGTGTTTTTTAGTTTTTTTTTAAACTATTATTTATTTTCTATTTTCTAGGGTGTTTCGAATTTTGAGACGTATGTCAGCGTAGTTTGTGACGTAAGTCAGCGTAATTTTCGAAGACAGTTTTTTGCACATATTTATGAAATTACTGCATTGTCATCAGTCCTTGACAGGTGTGCAAAGTTTGAATGAAATCTGGTCGTTTAAAGTGGGTCAAAATCGCGCTATAAGGAGTCGGTTACAAACAAACATACAAGTGAAGCTAATATAAAGCGTGTAAAAAAGAAATTAATTTGATAACACCTACTGCACCTAGCTTCTGACATTTCATAAGTGCCCATGTAGGTTTATGTGAAATAAAAATATTTTGATTTTGAACATTTTCTATGGGGTCATCGACCGCAGTCAGGATAGGTAATGACTTGAAACATCAGCATACATAGCAGTTTGTTTTGTGTATACTTCACAGAAGTAACGATATCTAAATAAGATTTAACAAACGACTTGTCTCGTCAAAGTGGGGTGCTTCACCTGACGTTTTGTGGACTACTGGGCTGGCGCTATCTTTCTCTGCAGGTGAATTCGCGTGCCCCGTTTGGAGTCGTTCAGCACATGCAAAGTTAATGGATACAGCTCTGAATGAAACGTGCCGCCGGGTCATCACCGGCTGCCTCAAACCAGCCCCGGTGCAAATGCTGTATCCACTGGCTGGAATAGCGCCACCAGAAATTCGTAAAGCGGTGGCAAGCTCAAATAAAAGAGCCAAGATGGTTTCAGACACACGACACCCTTTGCACGACAACATCCTCGTGTCACAAAGGCTGAAAAGCCGCAACAGCTTTATGAAGTGTGTCCTCTCACTCACTGGCGAACGGTCTACGGAACGACTAAGCCTGTGGCGACATGGTGCTTCCCTACCAAACCCATTCGTTCCACCTACTGAAAATCCCGGACATGCACACGAGTTGCCTTGGCTTTCCTGGAAGTCTTTAAATAGGCTCCGGACTCAAGAAGGCCGAAGTAAAGAGAACCTGTTCAAGTGGAAATTCATAGATGGCTCCGCCCTGGAGTGCAAATGTGGTGCTGTCCCACAAACAATGCGGCACTTAATATTTAGCCCAGCATGTCCTGCCGTTTGCACGCTACAGGAGTTGATGGATGCCTCTGAAAGTGCTAAGCTCGTAGCCAAATTCTGGGCTGACTACATTTAGATTGCTATCGACACGCTAAGAAGAACAGATTGTCTCAAGTCATACTTCAAATAACCATCAACACCCCAGCGGTCGTTGACCCGCCAAAAACCATGACATTAAATATTTGTGTTTAGATATTGATGCCCATCACGTTTGTAGTTTCTCTAGTTAATTTATTTGACCATGTATGCTGCTCGGTGTGCATTTTTAAACGGTTTTATTTAGCTTGCCCCGTTTGTTGATGTGCTTTTGGTCAAAATTAGTCATAGGAATTTCACTCCCTTCCTGTTGATCTCCAACTCTATTCCGATTTCAATACAATTTCTTATTACCTATTCAGTATCACTGGAAATTCAATAAGGCTGCCGCCGCAAAATGACGGATTACATATTTTTTCACAACCCTGAGAGGGTTAGGTTAGGATATTGATATGCAATGTACTATGAAAAAAAAAATCAAGTGTACTGAAGAGTCGGACTATAGCTATAAAAAACTTACCTAAAAAACTTAGCAGATAAAAAACTTAAAAAAAAAATAACAACTGACTTCCTAAAAAAACACTACAGAGAAAAATAACTAATTTCGGAAGTCGGTGTCTTACGGAATACGAATAAAACGGAATTTTAGAACTTGATTTTCACCCCCTTCAAAACATCAGATAAGTTGAAACTTTGCACACTTATCAAGGATCAATGACAATACAATAATTTCAAAATATAAATAATTGTGTGCCATTCATTATCCTGGCCAGAAACACCAAAAAATATAACGAAAAATCAGGCTTCTGTAGATAGCGAAACTAAAAAATGGAAATAAATAATAGTTCAAATAAAAAACAAGCTTTATTAGAAAACCAAACTACTGATAAAAGTGATTGCATTTATTAATCACTGGCTTCTGCCCGCGACTTCGTCCGCGTAAAATTTTTACTCCCCTGACCCTACCCGTCGCATCGAATTGTCTGCCAATTTTCAACCATTTTTCGTCGCTACTCCGCTCCTTTTGATCGTAGCGTGATGTTATATAGCCTTCCTCAATAAATGGGCTACCCAACACAAAAATAATTTTTCAATTCGGACCAGTCATTCCTGAGATTAGCGCGTTCAACCAAACAAACAAACATACAAACAAACAACAAACTCTTCAGTTTTATAATATGTATTATAATTATATAGTATAGATAGAGTGAGTCCGTTTTTTTTTTATTATTTTCTACTCTTTAGTTTGGTTTTCTATTAAAGCGTGTTTTTTGTTTTGTTTTTTAAAGTGTTATATTTTAGTGTGGGTTTTTATTATGTTTTTTTAAATCTTAGCACTGATTGCACTATTGTTGATTGATTGTTGAGCGTGGTGTGATGTCTCTTACCTAGGACCTAACACATTTTTTGGCTTTCATAGATAGTCTACATCATTATTATATTTATTATCTAAATATATAAAATTCAAAGTCCTGAGTGACTGACTGACTGACTGATATATCAACGCACAGCCTAAACCACTGGTCCTAGAGACGTGAAATTTGGAGGGTGTGTTCTTTGTAAAGAGTAGGTATCCACTAAGAAAGGTTTTTTTGAAATTCCACCCCTAAGAGGGTGAAATGGGGGGTTGAATTTTCTGTGAAACTTTTTATTATGTGGGTCGATTGACACTAAAATTGGTACACATACTCTTCGGTTATAGTTATGAGATATGTGTATCACAGTTTTTCCAAAATCATCCCCTTACAGAGTCAAATAGGGCTTCGAAGATGTGGATAATAAACTAATTCTCCCTACAGCTAATAGTTAAAATCTACCCAGATATTAGTAATATTCACGACTAGCTTCTGCCCGCGACTTTGTCCGCATACAATTCTTGCTCCCCGACCCTCCCCGTCGCATCAAATCGCCTGCCTGGGCGAGGTCTTCGTATTCGTGACTTTTTCTTTTTGCTCGGCTCCGTAGGGTCCTATCTTGATGTTATATAGTATATAGCCTTCTTCGATAAATAGGCTATTCAACACTAAACGTAGTTTCTGAGATTAGAACATTCAACCAAACAAACTCTTCAGCGTTATAATATTTAGATTTGATTACAATTAAAAACTTTATAGTGAGCCAACCTTAAAAGAAAGACATATACTATCACGGATTTTTTTAGAACTTTTAAGAGAAACAATTTTGTCATATATGATTCTTTGTTACTTTAACCGTTTACGCAGCGCATGCAACTGTAGCTTTCAAAAGGATAAGTATTCCCCGTTTTCCAACATTTTCATTGATGCTCCGCTCCTATTAGTCGTAGCATGATGTTATATAGCTTATAGCCTTCCTCGATGAATAGGCTACCAAACACTTAAAGAAATTTTCAATTCAAGTAGTTTTAGATATTAGCGCGTTCAACGAAACAAACTCTTCAGCTTTATAATATTAGTATAGATAAACCTGCAGACCTCCTGCCATCATGACATCATAAAACGACTAGGTCACAATCATCAATTAAATTATTTTGAGATCGTTCGAAGGAGTTGAAAATCATTATAAATAAGTGGACTCAGTGATATACAACGATGACGCCATACTTTCATAATCAGCCGATAATGATTCCATTGCTGGGACACAGGAGTGCCACACTTTACCCGGTTGAATTTCTTAACACATTGAAGCCTCCGGGTCACCCAACTCACATATTAAAATTGAGAATTGGCGCCCAGTTATGTTGCTGCGTAATTTAAAACCGCCAAAATTATGCAATGACACCAGGTTGTGAGTAAAAACATTGCAACGTTATCGAGGCAACTAAACTGACAGGTTGTTCCCGAGAGGAGTCTGTATTTATTCCGAGGATTCCTCTAACACCATCGAACTACCCTTTCGAGTTCAGAAGCGTGCAGTTTCCCTTCAAAGTCTGCTTGCCATGACCATAGAACTATATACTTAAGGGGGAACTGTTTTCACACGGTAAGTTATACGTGGCCTGCTCCAGAGTAAGCTCCCGGAGCAGCCTGGTGATTCTAACACCTGAAGGAAAAACAATAAAAAATGCTTACAAAGAAAACTGCGGTAGGTATATTATTTCGTTGTAAACAACATTAATTGTTTATATTACATACATATATTCCGGCCAAGTGGTGCTATGGGAACAGGTTGCGTGAAAACAGCGGGATATGATCTTAGAGTGGACTATTTGTATTAATATAATAATATATTAATGGACCTATTCGTACGGCCAGTTTTCCGTGGCATGCTCGAGAGTAAGCTCATCTAGCAGCCTGGTTGTATCAACACCTGAGGGCAGAACTTCTTGAGTAGGTAGTATATAAAGAGGTACTTTAAGAAAAAACTCAAAAATATATAGTAACCTGTACCCTGCCTGTGAACAAGTGTGTGACAAGACTAAACTAAAATTTTTCTTTTGTCCTCTTCTTAATGAAATACAAAGAAAAAGATGCACTGAACTTAAATTTAGTTTAGTTTGTGAACAAGGGAATCGGTACCATTGTTTACTTGGATTAACACATAGGGTACTTTTAGTCCCGGTAGTACGATCCTGTGGGATATTTTTCGACATTCACGCGGGCGAAGCCGCGGGCAGAAGCTAGTTTTCAATAAAACCGTTTTCGTAAACACCTGATCTGATGGCGAAAGTTATAAGTTTTAAAACAACTACAATGCAAAGGTATGTAAATACAAGTACCTAACAAAGATGATGCATGATCATGCAGTTTGCTATCTATACTAATATTATAAAGCTGAAGAGTTCGTTTGTTTGGTTGAACGCGCTAATCTCAGGAACTACTGATTCGAATTGAAAAATTCGTTTTGTGTTGAAAAGAACGGAGCAACAACGAAAAAATGGACGAAAACTGGCAGGCATTTCGATGCGACGGGAAGAGTGAGGGGAGCAAAAATTTGACGCGGACGAAGTCGCGGGCAGAAGCTAGTCTTCGTATATAATCAATTATTAAATGATAAATGAATTACAAATACGTTGCGTAATAATTAGTTTTGCATTTTATCTATCAGCCGATACTCAATACTCATTCTTATCTTAAAACAGAAATCACATCACATAAAACGTTATCAACAAGTCCGTCTGTGTACCGACAATGGATCAATCATAGCCACACTCACTTATTTTTTTCCGTCGTAACTACTCAAAATAATGATAAGGTTACATATGACATAGCTGCTTTTTTAACCTCTTAACCCTATAAAAACTACGCAAGAATGAATTGTCGTCGAGCATACTGTTCATAAATTCACAGATCGATACGAGTAGGTCGCTCATCAGATATGTAACTAACTACATATCATGTATACGTTAGCTTGAAGGGTAGATAGATAATTATAGTTTGGATAACCTGCCACGCTAACAACCAGCACATGATATACACATGTTTCATGCTTTCAAACTAGCAAACGTCACATTGTTCCCGGATTTTTAAGGACAAAAAATGACATAATGACAGACAGCTCCAGTGGAGGTCATTTAAATAGGCATTCATAAAAAAAACTGTATTATTTGCAAAGACATCAATCTTTTTTCGGCTTGGTGATGAAACAGAAACACTCAATGAAGAGTTAGTTACTGATGGTTATGTTTGTTTTAGGGCACCGCCCAAGAAATGTAATAATTGTGTCTCGTGCAGGACAGCTTTTACGTAAAGTTTTCTCTTCTCTTAGTTTAAGCAGTTCTCCTCGTTTTCACGTCTGCGTCAGGATGACTGGACCAAGAGCGATTTTGGAAGTTTGAGTAATACCAAGTTTTAGTACCTATTTGGTACTATTTGGTACCAGACATCAAATAATTGGTACCGGTACCAGACATCAAATAATTGGTACCTCGCTAAAGAGGGAAAACTATTACGAGGAAAGTGGCCAGCCATTCTGACTTCAGAATGGCTGGACCAAGTCGGTTTCACCTAGTTGTAGAAGTTATAACTAGTTCGTCTTTTTGTTAAAATTTAGTACCTCATTGGCACCTCAACATACGTTTTTCTTAAATGTTTTCGATAAGCCAAAAAAAAGTTACACCTAAAAGAAATTTTGCATGTAATCTGAAGCACGTTGATTTCTCCAAGTTGTAGGCGTTATAATGAGTTCATCTTTTTGGTAAATTTAGTACCTCATTGGTACCTCAACAGATATTTTTCTTAAATTTTTTCGATAAGCCAAAAAAAAGTTACACCTAAATGAAATTTTGCATGTAATTTGAAGCACGTTGATTTCTCCAAGGTGTAGGCGTTATAATGAGTTCATCTTTTTGGTAAATTTAGTACCTCAACCTCAACATATGTTTTTCTTACATTTTTTCGATAAGCCAAAAAAAGTTACACCTTAAAGAAATTTTGCATGTAATCTGGAGCACGTTGCTTTCTCCAAGTTGTAGGCGTCATAATTCGTTCATCTATTCATTAAAATTTTATACCTCATTGGAACCTCCACATATGTTTTTCTTAGATTTTTTCGATAAGCCAAAAATAAGTTACACCTACAAGAAGTTTTGCGTATATAAAATAATGTTTATTTTTGGACTTTTATTACATATATTTATTCATTGATTGATACATTTTTTTTTTTTTTTGTTTTAATAACAGTGTGCATACATTTTGTTTTTACTAGTTGTGATTCTACTTGACATGTCGTCGTAACATTGCCATTTGGACACTCTGCGGGTTTGTAATGTCCCACGCCTTTCGGAGTAGAAGGTGGCACAAATTCTATAAAAGACAAAAGGTGGTACTCTATTCCTTTTAATGTTATATTTTTGGGGCAATCATTAATTCAAATTCCGACGTCAGAATTGGGTTCAAAAGCAGCAATATCTTTTAAATCATAATCTAAACATCTTATGCCTTGACAACCAGAAAGTCTACAACTAGACATATTTTTGTCACTGTTTAGCATTGATTTTGCAGACTCACTTAAGGTGTTTTTGTTAAAAAAAAAAAAAAACAACTGTGCTCTACATTTTGACTAGTTCTATTTCAGGTTTGGTGCCATAGTAAAAGTTGTTCATAACGATAAAGAAAGAAAGAAAAATGTGTTTATTAGCATTATATCATTAATATAAAACTTAAAACTATTAAAAAAAAACAGAAAACAAAACAATGATAATAACGCCAAAAGGGTCTCAGCTCAGCATGATGTCAGATGACAACACAAGGTTTGCCACCTGACGCTGATTTTCAGCTGCAATCCACATGATAAGTACAATTACCCCCTTTATTTTAAGTGGGTGGGAAATCATCAAATGACGTCTCCCGCTCTTGAGCGGAGTGGGAGGGCGTGTCAGTACTGACTAAAAACCACCCGTGTTCCATCAGTTGCACATGTGCCAGGGTCACGGTGTCTCTTTCAAACAATCTCGCGACCTTGGCAGGCATCGGTCCTAGCAGACCCCTTCAGTGCTGCTGACGTCTCTTTGAGGTATGCGTGGAACACTACGCGCCGTCGACCCAAGCCTGGTCCGTATTGAGCGACGACCTACCCATTGCTCGCCGCCCGCAAGCTCGCGCCTACGGTGGCCGGGAGTCCGCTATCGACTCCCGACGCCCGGGGGCGTCTCCTCCTGCGATGGCTAGAGACGTGAGGGCACAGAGACTGCCACTCCTTCACGCGCCCCACCTCCTCCTTCGCGAGCATTACTGCTTCGCAGAAAGAGGTGACGGCTTCCCATCCCCTCTCGCTCCGTACCATGTCTCGCACCAGGGCCGGACGCGAGAGGTCACCGCCGCCGATCGCCTCCACGAGGTCACGGTGGTACTCCACCCAGGCAGGGCACAGCTCCACTGTATGCTCCACCGTGTCCTATAGACGATCCTTGCAATGGAAACACCCGGGCGTTTCCTCCCGCTTTATCCTGAACAGGAACCCACCGAAGCACCCATGCCCGGTGAGAACCTGCGTCAGGCGGAAGGTGAGGACGCCGTGGCGCCTCTCAATCCATTCCTCAAAGAGGGGACTTACCGCCGGAATTGTGGCGTGCCCAGCGCTGGGTTGCGACAATCGGACCTGCCATGTCGCCATGAGATCCTGCCGGAGCTCTGTCCGCCGTGCCGCGATTTGTCACGGCAACGGAGTTTCGCCTCCTCGCACCACTCCCACATGTGGGCGAGGACCTTTGTCTCCAGATTCCATGGGACTCCGGTAAGGAGGCTCGCCGCCTCGCAGGAGACCATGCGGTATCCCCGGACTAGTCTGATGGCCATGGACCTCTGGGCCGCATCCAACCGGCGCGCTGGGCGCAGCCTCAATGAGGGCGCCCACACCAGTGCCCCGTAAAGGGCCATCGACCGCACGACCTCCGTGTAGAGCCTCCGGCAGGAGGCGTTTGGACCCCCAGATTGGGCAGGAGCCGCTTTAAGGCAGCCCCAGCCTTCTCCAGTCTGGGAGCCAAGCGTCGGAAGTGCTCGACGAAGTTCCACCGACTGTCGAGGACAAGTCCCAGGTACCTCATCGTCGACTCGACGCCGATGTGAACCCCTCCTACCGTGAGTTGGGAACCCGCAGGTGGCGCGTTCCGAGGATCATGAAAACCCATGGACTCGGACTTGTGCAAGGACACCTCGAGTCCCAATTGCAGGATCCTTTCAAAGATTGTCGCAACCCCGCGTATCATTAATTCGGCCGCCGCCTCGTGCGACCTCCCCTGCGCCAGGACCAGAGTGTCGTCAGCGTAGCAAACTACGCTGACGCCGCTAGGGAGGTCGGCGTGCAGCACCCAGTCGTACCCGATGTCCCACAGATGCGGCCCAACGACCGATCCCTGTGGGACACCGCACGACATTTCTCTCGCCAGTTTCAGTCTCCCTGGTGACACGACAGAGGTAGGTCGACATCCGGTGATACCGGAGTGCCTCTTTGATGCAACTCCAGGGCAGGGTATTAAAGGCATTGGCGATTTCTAGAGACACCACAAAGACGACCCCACCCCGGGCCACTGCATCCCCCGTCGTGAGGGCTTGTACGCACATGATGGCGTCCACTGTAGAGCGCCCTTTGCGGAAACTGAACTGGCTGTCCCAAATCCGGCCCCTCCCGTACCCGACGAGGCGGTCTGCAATAACTATTTCAAAGAGCTTGCCCACTTCGTCGAGCAGCACGATGGGCCGGTAAGCGGACGGAGAGTCCGCCGGGCGTCCCGGCTTCTTAATGAGAACCAGTTTCCCCGTCTTCCAACGAAGTGGGAACTGGGCCCTCTCCAAGCATGCGCTTAGGAGCCCCCATAGTCGAGGCACGAGAGCCTTTAAGGCCAGGACCCAGGCTTTGCCAGGCAAGCCGTCAGGTCCTGGGGCGGTATTCTTGGCATTTAGCCTACGTACCGCCACTTTCAACTCTACCTCGGTCACCTCTGGAGCATCGTCGTCGTCGTCGGTGGTGTGGTCCGCATCGGGCACAGCAGGAGGCGGAGCCATGGATGGGGGCCTATGTTCCCCTAACGAAGGGAACAGAGCGCTCATCACGTCCTCGACAAGCTGGGGCCGGAGACTGAGTCAGCGGGGGAGCCCACGGGCGGAGTTTCTCCCGGACGACTTTGTAGGACCGTCGCCATTGGTCCCTGTTCAGTCTCCAGCGACTCCTCGCGGGACAATCCTCTGGCCCGCAAGATTTTCGCTTGGAGGATGGTCTTCACCGCTCTGTACCCCTCCTACAGCTCCGCCTGAATGGCTTCCGTATCCGGAGGGTGGATACGGAGCACACAATGACCTCTCGCATTAGTAAAGTCCGCCGTCCGCGGCACGTACTCTCAGAACCCGATGATCCCACTACTCTCCTCCAGGAGAGTCGAAAAGAGACAAGTACAGTTCGAAAGACACACAGACACAAACCGTACCGACCTCGCCGCCGAGGTCCGTCGTCGCGACCCCGACTTAATAGGTCCCGACCCTTGCATGAGCCAGCCCGCGATGCTACGCCTGTAGCTTTAAATTAGCCCCTAAATAATTTAACCCAGATCCAGCCTGTCCCTTGCTGCCCTCCCTCAGTGACCGACCTAAGCCGAGGTGCGAACCCCCCTCGGGAATACCCTTAGGACAAATCACAATGCCGCAGAGGAAGCAAAAACAAAATGTATGCACACTGTTATTTATATGCAAAAAAATATTAATGTATCAATCAATGAATAAATATATAATGTAATATTTATGTGTTATGAACCTATGATTTATTTTCGGTAATTTTCTTAGTACAAAAATAAACATTATTTTATAGACGCAAAACTTCTTGTAGGTGTATTTTTACTATACTGTATTTGTACTAAATTTACCAAAAAGATGAACTCATTATAACGCCTACAACTTGGAGAAATCAACGTGCTTCAGATTACATGCAAAATTTCTTTTAAGTGTAACTTTTTTTTGGCTTATTGAAAAAATGTAAGAAAAGCATATGTTGAGGTGCCAATGAGGTACTAAATTTTAACAAAAAGACGAACTAGTTATAACTTCTACAACTAGGTGAAACCGACTTGGTCCAGCCATTCTGAAGTCAGAATGGCTGGCCACTTTCCTCGTAATAGTTTTCCCTCTTTAGCGAGGTACCAATTATTTGATGTCTGGTAGCAAATAGTACCAAATAGGTACTAAAACTTGGTATTACTCAAACTTCCAAAATCGCTCTTGGTCCAGTCATCCTGACGCAGACGTATTCACACTAGCTAGGCCGCAAGGCACCAAAGCTTAGCATTGTCTTGATTGGGTAGAACCAAGTCGTGCTTACACGGAGACCTCTCAGCCGACTTTGATCGCGACCAGCAGGGTGTTTTGAACGGTTGTCGCGTGAACACGCATCCTTTGGGAAAGTGGGAATGGCCAAGGAAGAGATAGAGGAGAATGGACGATAGACATCTATGTTCGATCTGTCTCTATTTATATTGTTTATGGTATCTTTAAAGAACAGTGTACGGAATGTATTGCAAAGGGTAGGTTCTTCAATTTGTACTCAACATATTAATAATACTGGCCGTTTAGTCAATCGCCATTAACCAGACATGATATCAGTATAAATGAGAGCAATGAAAGCCAAAGCAAGTCGGCTAGAACTATCTTAAGGTCACCGATCGCCGTCGTTGGATATACCTTCGTTTGCTAGTCTACAAGGAAAGATATATTTTTTCTTACATAGGTATATTATAGGCCATCCTGCAGAGTAATTTTGTAAAACAAAATATTAATAGATCACAATGCCTTTCTCTTTGACACTTCAACCACGTTCTTTGCTTTCTTTACGTTCCCAAGCAGACGATTTTTCAAACCTATGAAGCAGTGGATCAGGAATTTCTGTCAACACCCTCGGATTGTGAATAAAAGTGTGTTACGCTATTGGGAGCTAATTCTGCAGGCTTATATTATAGCCTGCATATACATATAGTACATATATATAGTACCAATAGTAGATCAGTGCTGGTGTAGCGTACTCTCAATTGGACGCCACAAGGAGCCACTGAGGCTTATCATTACAGGTGTTGGCCGCGTTACCAGTTTTCGCTTCAAAGAGCTTCATAGGTAGTTCGTTTAGTGAAACCATATAAAGTGCTGTAGTCTTCACTTTCGGTTTATGAATGGTCATGGGCATTGTCATGACTACAGAAGACCAATTAGTCAGCCAAGTATGCGAAATGTTGGCAATATAGGTAGTCGAATACTAGCTGTTGATTTCGCTTTTCAAATTGCGAAATTTTCGCGTAAGAAGTAGTAAAACGATATTAAAGCGAGGTACTGCAACCTCGCTTTAATATCTTGTCTACTTTTTAACTTTTTTAAACCTCTGTAAATCTAGCAAAATGGCTAGTTTCCGTAAAAAAAAAAAAAAATATTTAGGAAAATTGAACATACTGTTAAGCGCTGTGTGAAGATAGAAACGTGAATTAAAGACAATTGGCTCGATAAAAAATAATCGTAAAGATGACACTAAATCGCCATTTAAAACGTGTACCTTGAAGAGATTCCATCATTAAACCATGTAAAACCTAAAACTTATACCAAAAGATAGGTTTTATTGTTTTTTAGGGCATGCTGAGAAAATATCTTATAATTTCCTTATCATTTTGTCTCCACGAAACAATTATACACAAAATCTAGCAGCTCAAGCGCTCGCAACGACCGGCCAGTGTTCGCCGAAACGTCTTCAACTACAAGAGGGCCTTAAACGCACCTCTTTGTGGGTAACAGGGCCACTGTTGGAAGAACCGCCTAAAACACCACGGCTTTTACGCATAATAACCACAAAAAGTATTAGGTATTTATTAATTGTCACACACGCCGAGATATCAAGCTATACTGTTCCAGTTTTAACTGACCTTGTATTGTATAGGCATTTCGTACAATGAGAAGTCAGGCTATACTGGAAATATATAGCTTGATCTGTCGCCGTGCGAATGATTAACGAGTGGAATCCCTGCCGGAGTCTGTTTTACCTGGGAGTTTTCAAATCTCAATGACTCAATATGTTACTGTAACTTCTAGGCAACCGTGCACCATCGCTTACTTAATATCCATAGATCGAGAAAGATAATGGTCACAGTCAGTCTACACTAATAATAATATATCTGTGGCCCGACTGTCAAGTTGACGGTCAAAAAAATTTTTTGTCCGTGCATTTATTTTCTAGAATTTTTAAACGTAAATGATTTAACAATGTTTTGATAAGTATACCACCATAATATCATTCAAAAACACAAATGGCAACATATAACAACAATATGCAAAAGAATCATGCGAACATTACGACTAGAAAACAATTGAAAGTGCGATGCTGACGCGAAGTCGGGCCCGACTTGCCAAAACCACACAACCAACATCTTCGGGTTCGTCGCTCAGCTCCGCCTCGCAGTTGCCGGATCCTGCTCCAGACGTGAGTCCAGTGATACCGGCTGCTGCAGTTGCGTCGAGCTCAAGCGACGAATACTTCTCGCCGCCGACGACACCACCACCACTACGTCGGCGTGGAAGAGGCCGACCACCGGCCAGCTTGGGACTCCGAGGCCCACCAGCCTCTGATAGGGTCCCCGCTCCCGGTGGAAGTGTGCAGCGCATGAAGTGGACACAAGCTGTCAATGAAAATGTCATGCGCGCATACTATGGGGCTACAGAGGGGGGAACTAACTTGACTGCGTACCGTGGTCGGATGCTCTCTCTGTTCCAGGTGCTTGAGCCCGCTGTCAATGTATCATCGCAACGACTGTCGGATCAGGTACGGGTCATCCAGCGTAACCATATGCTGGATGCCACCATACTTGATCGACTTTGCATCGAATCACGGAATAGCCATGTTACGCCTGCTTCGCCACTGGTCGCGGTACAACTGCAAAATTTACCCAGTGTTTCACCGCGACCCAACTGCGTTGGTGAAGAGGATGATGACGGGGCTATGTCCGTGAGTACCCAATGCAATGCACGATTGAGGAGCGCTTTGGATGATGCTTTCCGGGAGTATCGTTCTACTCCGCCTGAACTTAGACCACGTTTACCTCGTTTGCCCATGCACAAGAAAAACAAGGCGCTGGTGTGTGCTCTAGACTCACAGCTGTCAACATGTTTTGACAGCAGCAAAGACCTCGCAGATACCCACTCAATCTTGTACTGTGCAGCTGTAGCGGCTTGTCGTGTAGCTCGTGTTAAGTTTCCTAATAGTGACAAAGCTACACGACCAAAACCTGCCGTACCAGCTTGGCAGTGCAGGATTGAGCGTCGTATCGGTGAGGCTAGAGCACTCATCGGTAAGCTAATCTGCTTCAGGGAGGGCAATACTCGCCCTCGAGTGATGCGCTTTGTGAAGCGGGCGTTCTCCGGGACGGATGTTAGTCCTAGAGATTATGTGTCCCGCGTCACAGAGCGCATCCTGAAGCAGAAGATCTGTGCATGGGCAAACCGTATTCGTCGGTACCGGCGGAGGGTGGAGCGGTACACCCAGAATCACACATTCCAAAGCGATGAAAGGTGGGTTTACCGAGGTTGGGAGCGACCGGAGCAAGGTGTGGCTGACACGCCCCTTCCGGATGATGATGACGCCATGTCTTCGTTCTGGCAAAACATCTGGTCGGTGCCTGTCAATCACATCGAAGGTGACTGGACTAGGGAGATCGAGCGGGCGTGCGGGCAAATATCAGAAATGGGGGCAATTACCATCAGCCCCCAAGATGTTGCTTGTGCAGTCCGTCCGTTGCCTAACTGGAAATCTCCAGGGCCGGATGGACTGCACAACTTTTGGATCAAGTGGTTCCAAAAGTCGCACGCTCGCTTGGCATCTCAGTTCCAGTCAGCTTTAGAGTCAGGGTCGCTGCCCCAGTTCTTAACAACAGGGATAACCCACCTGCTCCATAAATCAGGTAGTACCGCGGAACCCAAAAATTATAGACCGATCACTTGTCTACCGACGGATTTACAAACATATAGACACAAACTCTATCTTGTCTGTCTCTCAAAATGGATGTAGAAACGGGTCCCGCGGTACTAAGGAGCTGCTCCTCATCGATATGACCATTAGTCAACAAGTTCGTCGTTCCCGAAGGGATCTGTCGACATGCTGGATAGACTATAAGAAGGCCTATGACTCGGTGCCACATACCTGGCTCAAGAGGGTGCTGGAGTTGTACAATGTAGACACAACGCTGCGCACCTTCTTGATATCATGTATGGGGCAGTGGAGGACAGTCCTTCGCTATCCAGGATGTCGAAATATCCAGAGGAATAGCGAACCGATAAGGATTGAGCGAGGTATATTCCAGGGCGATAGTTTGAGTCCACTTTGGTTCTGCCTAGCCATGAATCCTCTTAGCACACTGCTGGAGGATTCAGGTATAGGTTATCGATTGAGGAGAGGTGGTCAGGTTATATCTCACCTCCTCTACATGGATGACCTAAAACTCTTTGCCCCCAATAATTTGCAACTGATGGAGCTACTGAAAGTAACTGAAACCTTCAGTAGCGCCATCAGGATGGAATTTGGTGTGGACAAATGTGCGGTCATGCATGTAAAGCGAGGGGAGATTGTGGAATCCGTGGGAACCCAACTCTCGGATTCCATACACCTAAGATCCCTTTCCCCAATCGACACATACAAGTATTTGGGTATGTCGGAAGCGTTAGGCATCAACACTGCTGACATGAAACAATCGTTGAGGGAGCGCTTCTTTGGCCGCCTGAATAAAGTATTAAAAAGTCTTTTATCAGGCGGAAACAAGGTGCGCGCCTTCAACGGTTGGGTCATGCCGGTTTTGATGTACTCTTTCGGCATACTCAAATGGACTCAGACGGAACTTGACGCCCTGGATAGACGGGTTCGCACACTGCTGACCGCAAATCGAATGCATCACCCACGGTCATCGGTGATGAGACTGTATATCCCGCGGAAGTGCGGAGGTCGAGGTTTTTTGAATGCTAAGACCCTGCACAACCGTGAGGTATGCAGTCTCAGGGAATACTTCCTAGAAGCCGACGTGGGGATGCACCGAGATGTGGTCTCAGTGGACAAAAGCTTCACCCCGCTCTCCTTGGCTATCGAGAACTGGCGCAAACCTAAAGTATTAGATACTAATGACCGCATGGAGGTATGGAAAAGCAAGGAGCTTCACGGGCGCTTTTACCGGGTCCTACATGGATCCGATGTAGACCTCTTAGCGTCCGTATCCTGGTTACGTTTCGGAGACCTATTTGGAGAAACCGAAGGTTTTGTCTTTGCGATTATGGACGAAGTTATGATGACAAATAACTACCGGAAATATATTGTGAAGGATGGCACGGTTGACATCTGTCGGGCATGCCACCGTCCGGGTGAATCAATCCGACACATAATTTCTGGCTGTTCTTGTTTGGCTAACGGAGACTACTTGCATAGACACAACCTTGTAGCCAGGATTATCCACCAGCAACTTGCTCTGAAATACGGCCTTGTGGAATCAGAAGTATCATATTATAGGTATGTGCCCGACCCAGTTCTCGAAAATGGCAATATCAAGTTGTATTGGGATCGATCTATCATCACTGATAGGACTATTGTTGCCAATAAGCCGGATATAGTGGTGATAGATCGATTAGAGCGTCGCACAATGATTGTTGATATAGCAGTCCCGCATGACGAGAACCTCGTGAAAGCTGAAAAAGATAAGCAGATGAAGTATCTTGACTTGGCTCGCGAGGTTGTCGACATGTGGGATGTGGATACGGCAGTCATTGTGCCGATAGTCGTTACGGCCAATGGCATAATAGCCAAGAGCCTCGATCAACATCTCAGGAGGCTCTCGTTAGGCAGCTGGATCAAGGGCCTGATCCAGAAAGCAGTAATTCTGGACACGGCGCGTATTGTTAGGAGGTTCCTCTCTCAGCAGCCCTGACCACCGGTAGCTTGGACCCTGTTCCCGATACCGGTGGGCTACTATTTTTTATATTTTTAAATGTTTTCTTATATCTTTTTTATATTTTAATATTTAAAAATGTAATTAATATGTATTTAAATGAAATAAAGGAAATAATAATATATAATCTAATATATAAAATTCTCGTGTCGCAGTGTTTGTCACCATACTCCTCCGAAACGGCTGGACCGATTTTTATGAAATTTTGTGTGGATATCGGGTAGGTCTGAGAATCGGCCAACATCTATTTTTCATACCCCTAAATGATAAGGGTGACCCACCCCTAAATATTGTTTTTATTTATTTTTTAACTTTTATTTTATTATGATTTGGCATTGAAAAATACATACAACTCTAAATTTTCGCTCTTTTTCACCCGGCAAAACAACGTTTGCCGGGTCAGCTAGTAATATTATAAAGAGGAAAAATTTGTATTTTTGTTTGCTTGTTTGTAATGGATAAACTCAAAAACTACTGGACCGATTTTAAAAATTCTTTCACCATTAGAAAGCTACATTATCTGCGAGTAACATAGGCTATATAACATCACGCTACAACCAAGAGGAGCGGAGCAGTAATGAAAAATGTTGCAAAAACGGGGAAAATCGCACGGGTAGGCGATTCGACGCGACGGGAAGGGTCGGGGGAACACGAAATTTAACGCGGACGAAGTCGCGGGCAGAAACTAGTCTGACATAAAGCGATTCGGCAAAAAATAACTAACAACCTGACTTTTAAACGACCATTTGTTGTTCGCCCCTCAAGGTGCGCCTCACCGCCTGACGCAACAAAATTACTATCTTGAGATACCTATATTTTTTTCTCGATTAGTCTGTGTTGTTCCAAAGCACATATTACAAACTAGTTCTGCCTAGGTTACTGGCTAGTTTATTCTAAATCGAATTGTGCCCATAGTAACAATCTTTTATTGTGGTAAGCGCAGACTTTGGAATTGGAAGCTGCGAAGATGTGACGCGATGTAACATTCGTATTAGTTATTTATGGAAAACTGCTAGTGTGCTTTAAACTTCTAGTTTAACGTTAAAGCAATCTACTACAAGGCGCTTGAAAAAGTTTCAAACTATTTATTATTAAGTAAATATTGTATACGTAAATATCTTTCCAATGTTCTCTGTCAACATAATGTGATAAAAGTTATCTTTAATGTAGATAACTTTTACATACAGAAAAAACTGGATAGAAAAACAGGTCGATACCTACCTACTGATGTCCAAAATTGTAGTACTTCCGTCAACGATATTACGATATCACGTATCGTTTTAAATACGTGTATACCACACCCTAATTCGTTTTACAAGCTTTTTATAGGTACTATTCCTTACATCAGTTATTAATAGGGCAATCAAGATCACGCTAAGATAAGGCTTCCCCAATTGAAAGTTGATTGATGAACGAGTCCAATTTTGTAAGTAATGTAAACAGAATTCTCATAAATACTTTTAGGGTTCCGTACTCAAAGGGTGCCGTCCATCCGTCTATCACAGGGCTATATCCTTTCAATCATCATAAGTAGACGCTTAAAATTTTCAGGTGTCCTACTATGGCCGCTATAACAGAAACAAATAAAAATAACATAATGTTAAAAAATACAGAGGGGACCTCATACAAGAAACGTGTTTTTTACTAAAGTATTTTTTTTAATACATACGGCGGTACGGAAACCTTCGCGTGCGTGTCCAGCTCACACTTGGCCGCTTTTTTTAATAACATTTTGTGCTTTTATTAATTTTATAAATGAAGATTTAGTTAGAGGCTTATTAATAATCTTAAATGCTTGAGATGGCTATGAACTAACCTTTAAAAGGAAGATACAGATTTGCTGAGACCTTTCAATTAAATAAATCTGATGTGAATAGATTGGGGTGCTAGGAACAAAATCAAAATATATTCTGAATGACTATTACAGAGCACTTGGCATCTTAAAAGAAACCACAAGCACAGCTATTATGTTATGAACAGAATATCTCGGAATATTTTAAATTTTCTTAAAAATAAGGAATGCAATAAATAAATCTGCAACTAATTCAATGAGTAACACACACAGCTATTATGTTATGAACAGAATATCTCGGAATGTTTTCAATTTTCTTAAAAATAAGGAATGCAGTAAATAAATCTGCAACTAATTCAATGAGTAACAACTAAAACATGTATCAATGACAACAAGAAACTATTTAAATTATTCAAGCTTGAGCTACATCTTACTGTTTACACTAAACAAAATATTTGTACTTGTCAAGAATCTAGGTCAATTTAGATGAAGATACACTATGTGCATACTACTATTATACATACCGATCACACTTATAAGTGCCTTATAGAAAATGGTGCAAGTCACTGTTCTTTTCCACTACATGTAGATGTATAAAAGAAAGTATTCTAAAATGTGACAATAGGTTTTACTTAAAAGAAGCACTACATACAAATTAACTTGACTTTTTTGCATATCTTTATGATTTAGTTTTTTGGAAACAATAAAGAAAATGTAGTTTCATCTCTTAGCTAAAATGAACCTTAATCTCAGTATGTATAAACATAAAAATAAGAATAAATAAATGAATGCATTTGTGAGAAGCTTGCCCATATAGCAATGAGCATAACGCAATGTATGTGATAACCCAGCGTCTTTACAGATCTAGGTGAGGTCAGTAACTGAAACTATACATATTTATGTATAGTATCATCTATGTAGTGGTTAGAAAAATAATAATATCAGATATCACTCCACATTAAACATCTATTCCACAGTGATAAATACATATTTTTTTAACATTTAAAAAGATAAATAGTCTTCCATAGTTATCACCAAGGACACCACTGACACACATCTTTTGGTAGTACTTAAGGGTTTCTTTCATATATCACATAATAAATATAAGTCTCAGTAAATCAATTAAATTAAATGAGAGGATTGAAAGTTGTTTATTTAATTTGAAATGATTACCAATGCTTCAACATTAATGGGCTGTAGAACTTAAATGAGTCAGGTAAGCAAAAAGTACAATTTATTCCAGAACATTTAGTGATCAGGTAGAGATATCTAGAATAAAAAGTACAAAATAACACACCCACCATAAGCTTTAACAAATAATAGTTAGTGGAGGTCATTATAGGTCACAAAGAATGTTTTGTTGAGAATAATGTTATTACCTATTCATATTTATGGCTGAATTTTGTAGCATAGCAAAATGTTGTTCCTACTACTAATTTCCAAGTATATAGTTGCTTTTCCAATAAGAATCAGCCTATAGATAACAAGACAGAATACATTATGAATGGCTATATTCATTAATGGACTTACAATACAAACTAAACATATTTTATATTAGTATGTAACATAATAAGAAGTTGTGTAATAATTAACATTTCAAATAGTGTGCACCAAGGTCTCGTGTACTATAATCCCTACGGCCAAAACCAGTGGCATAGATGTTTTGAAAATTAAAATGCATAGAAATATTAAAAATTACAGTAGTAGTTGTAGTACGCATGTCATGAAAAATGCATAGCGTTTTCGGAAAAATCAATGGATCACATGATTTATCGAATGAAGTCACATGACCAAAATGCACAAAATACGAGCAAGCAATTATTTTAACATGGAAAACTGATAGTAGCTATAAAAACCGTTCTCAATGTTACATAACTGAGGGCATGACCATTTAATACTTACCATTGTTACCATTACCACTGCCACTCTTGTCGCTCACGGTATTGTTCGCTGGACATTTTTTCACTTTTTGAGGAGCATTTTTCGTGGAGTTATCATTCACTTCACTACCGAGAGCCATCACAACACGAGGAATCAATCCGGTTCAGATTGACCGCAACGAACACGGCTCCACACAGCTGAAAGAACACATGCGGTAGACTTAAGGTTCAATTTGGACTAACAGGATTTCGAAGTTCAGTATAACCCGTCAAAATTTAAAGTACACCGCTTCTTATCAAATCTTCAGGTAATGTTGTGCCTACACAATATTATAGGTTTATAGTACAGTCGTACCAGTGGAAAAAAGTCATTTCCAATAAGAGTTAAATGACTAGAACGCGAACTTCATTGCTGTCTCGGTTGCAAAAATTGTTTGACGTTTTGGTGATTATGCAGCAACTTATAATGAATGGTTATTTCGTACGATTTTTTTTTCGACAGAGACATCTAGCGAAGAACAATTCAAATTTTAAATCAATGACGTTTGTTAGATGACACTTTCTTGTCAAAATTAAAAACTTACCATGGAATTAGTATAGACCTTAAATTTAATAGAAATTCGTCCAGTGTTAGATTGAGATTGACTTTTTTTTTCAAAATCTGTGTGTACCTAGCATTATATCTAGGTAACCCAAACCTACAATATTGTAGGTTCTGGGTCACGATAAACCTCTACAATTATTGTAGAGGTCTAATAGTAAAACAACAATTTTATATTTATTTGTAACTATATTAGGTGTCTTTTGTTTTTGTTTGTATAGTTAGTTATTTATATTTTTTTCATGTTATTAGAAATAATAAAAGTAACTATTAAGGTTAGGTTAGTTTTAAAAGTAGTGCAGTCAGTTCAAACTGGGATACAGGGTTCTATGTCAACAATGCACCGGCCTGGAGATGGCGAGAGGATTTCGGGACAACATTTTTTTTTTTTTTGTTTAGCCTACTGTTCCACTTCTGGCAAAGGTCTCCCCCAATTTCTTCCAAGAACTCTTGCCCTACGCCACCTCAAACCAGCTGTCACGGTACATATCTAGATCATGTCGCCACCTCTTTCTGGACCGACCGCGGTGGCATCGTCCATCTTCAGGCACCCATTGCTTGGAGACCTTTGCCAAGCCAAGCGGTCATCTTGCATACGGCTAATGTGACCCACCCAATCCCATTTTAGTCTGGCAACCTTTTTGCCTACATCTGTTATTCCCGTTTTGCAACGCAGCGTGGTGTTCTGAATTTTGTCCTGTATTTTTACACCCCGGAAACTGCGTTGCATCACTCTTTGACAAACTCCAAGGCGGAACTAACGATATAGCATATAAAGCTAAAAGACGGAGTGGTCTGAGGGGCTTCGCGCGCCTATGGTATATACAGTTTTCTCAACTCATGCAAATAATTTTGTTGACACTATGTATGGTCAAAAGAAAAACTAACTGGACTAATTAGTGGTGAGGTGGTAAAATTATAGGTGAACTCTATTTCACACACTGTCTCTCTGTGTCTCTTCCTAATATATACGAGTGTGTTTTTAATATATCGCTTATGGAACTTGGTTCCTAACGCGGTTTTTTTTCGTACTTATTCTTTAATGTCATTGAAAAGAATGAATTCCAAAAGACAGATTTTGGAGACACTTCTTAACTGTTTAGCTCATGTTCCCGTCCTAAAATTAAAACCTGGATCCTCCCTTGCGCCTGGTCACCACACTGCTCAGGAAACTGTGCTTTTGATCTGCAATAACCCAGTGCTGTACTTCCTTGGCTGTACCACAAGTCCGTGTAGCATGAGCTTTAAAACCAAATGTCATAGACATAGACACCTGTGACAAAATTACGTCAAAACAGTGATCCAAAACAAAATGTTATTTTACAGTTATTGCTTTTCTTGGACGTTTTCGAAAACTGGCAACCTCGCCAAGAAAATGTCAAACAAAGAAACAGCCAAACGTAACCAAAATATTCCATTGAAAAAAACAATTTTGTAAGGAAAATAAACTATTTTCTTAGGTGTTTACCACGGTTTTTATACTGGCGTCGGAAAATTATTCTAAGGTTGTATTACTGGGCTGTTTTAAAACAATCAGTCATTTGTTGGATTATATTTATTCGTTTTCGAGAAAGAAAGCAACAGACCCGCCTGATATGAATAATTACTGCACCGAATTAATTATTTTAAACCGAAATCATTAAGCAAATCCGACTTGAAACATTCCTCGTGACTAAAATTAATTATACTAAACGTTCTTGTTATATTTTTATTTCAGAAAATGCTAGACGGGTGGTACTGCCGGTCTATAGCAAACATGCAAGCAACCGAGGCCAGTGTGAGCAGTAACGCTCCAACGGAACCCCCGCAGGCGCGTGATTCACACAAGGAATATTCTAGTGACAGCAGCAGTGAGCCTGAACCAGAACCTAATTACAGGGTTCAGTACATGACACTTAAAAAGAAACTCAAGTATCTTATTTATGTAAGCTCAATGATTTAATACTATTATTTACAAATTAGGCTACATTTTTAGCACACATTTAAGAGTGGCTTGCATACTTGATAACACTTTGCCCGACCTGGGAATCGAACCCAGGACTTCATGCTCAGCAGTAGCGCTTGCTACCACTAGCCCAACGAGGCAGTCTTATATAACATGTTGGTAAAAAAAAACAACATTGGTGGTAAACCAGTATTGTATTTATCTTTTGTATTATTATTGTTCGCTGAGCTTGCTTTTAATGAAAATAGAATATCATTTTAACACAGTGGTTTAATAAAGTTATATACATTTTATGAACATAAAATTAACTTCTTCTGAACACATAAGATGATATACAGAATATAACAGTTGCTAGGCAACAACAAAAGAAGACTATTCCCAGAACATAGTGCATTAGGTATAACCTTCATGGTACAACACCCCCACTTAATCCACTATGTTGTGTACAGAACACATGTTTCTGCTTACCAACTCCCTTAGTCATCATATCAGCCGGCATAAGGGCAGTCTCACAATATTCAACACAAATTACCCTTTGCACTGCTAACTCCCTAACGAAATGATATCTTATATTAATGTGTTTGGAACGTTTTCCAATAGCAGGAGTATAAACTTAAACTAACTTTACTGGCACTTTGACTATCACTAAAAATAGTAACAGTAGTGTTATAGCCAGTCAGTTCAGAATATAAACCATTAACTGATATCACTTCCTTAGCAACCTCACAGATTGCGATGTACTCAGCTTCAGCAGTACTTAACGCAACACAACGCTGTTTTAAAGATTGCCAAGATACCGCAGCACCACCAAAAACTAGGGTATAACCAGAGAAAGATTTCCCATCAGGCCCATTTCCCCAATCTGCATCTGCATATGCAACCAAAGGCTTATTACATTTCTTGTAACACAGCGATAACTCCACTGTTCCTTTCAGATACCTAAGCACTCGTTTCAGTGCCGCCATGTGAGTGGAATCGTTGCAGTTATTAAATTGGCTTAACATCGTAACTGCATACGATATATCAGGTCTTGTGCAACATGCCAGGTACATTAAAGAACCAATAATCTCCTGATATCGAGTATTGTCGTTCTTTTCTCCAGATTTCAGGCGAAGATTTACTTCAACTGGTGTACTAACTGGTTTGCAGTCCAACATTCCATATTTCTCTAAGATTTTTAAAATGTATTTCTTTTGAGACAAATGGATTTCACCAGCACTCTTCCACTCGATCCGAACTCCAAGACATTCTCTTGCCTCACCCAAATCCTTTATTTTAAAGGATCTTTCAATCTGGTGTTCCAACGTCCTGGCTTCTATAGCTCTATTTGTAAATATATAAAAATCATCCACGTACAGAGCTATGACAGTGAAAATTGCATTAGAAATCTTTGTGTAGACACACTGGTCATATTTAGACCTAGAAAAACCCATCTTTACTATATGCTCATGAATCTTTTGGTTCCAACATCTGGCAGCTTGTTTGAGGCCATATATGGCTTTCTTCAATTTGCAAACCTTGCCTTCACTCCCCTTTTGAACAAAAGATTGCGGCTGTTCCATATAAATCTCCTCATGCAGATCTCCATTCAAAAAAGCGGTGGTAACATCAATATGATGAACACTGAGGTTCTTCTCAACTGCCAGTGCTAATAGAAGACGAATCGACGACATCTTGACTACCGGTGCAAATGTTTCAAAATAGTCTTCACCAGGTTTTTGCGAATAGCCTTTAGCAACCAGCCTGGCCTTATGCCGCTGGGTGCTGCCATCAGCTCCATTCTTCAACTTGAAAACCCATTTCGTTTTGATAACATTAGCGTCTAATGGTCGATCAACTAATTCCCAGGTTCCATTCACCTTCAAGGAGTTAAACTCATCCTTCATCGCTTCCACCCAAAACTTCTTGTCAGACCGTTCCATAGCATCCTTAACTGAAATAGGATCAGGATCATCTGACACATGGAAATTGTATACCATGTCTTTCTCCCGCTTCGGAACCCTATTTCGAGCAGGGTAACGTCTCGAACTTTGCAAATCTTCTGCCACAGGACGCTCTAAGTCGACAGAAGCTGAACTTTCCAAATTCTCTGTCGTAGG
Organism: Aporophyla nigra; assembly: GCA_947507805.1. Classification (NCBI taxonomy): domain Eukaryota; kingdom Metazoa; phylum Arthropoda; class Insecta; order Lepidoptera; family Noctuidae; genus Aporophyla; species Aporophyla nigra. The sequence continues at coordinate 10,853,708 of OX382305.1, forward strand.
ATTCTCTACGTCAACAGAGTCGAAAAAATTCTCTACAGAATCCGATCTCGTCAGTGAACTAGCCCTCGCTGTACTAGATGCACTTCCAGATTCTTCTTCGTTCGAGCTAACCAACGGAACCCCCACTGCAACAGGACCACCAATCCTTGGAACCTCTGGTTGAGTAGTGGAACGACTAACTTCAGGAATATCATACTGAAAATCTATGACCACAGCATCTTTCTTAGGAATGGGAACAGTAGCTACTTGTTTCTCTTTATTAGTTATTGAAACATTTTCTATAAATGTAGCATCTCGAGCGATGACAATCCTTGTCGAATCATCCTCCAAATTAATAAATCGGTACGCCTTCGAATTGTTCGAATACCCTGTCATTATCATTTGGACCGTCTTTGTATCAAACTTCTTGCGACTATGATCCTTTACCAGAACCTGAGCTCTACATCCGAATACTTTCAGATTCGATAGATCGACTCTCTCTCCTGTAAAAACCTCCTCTGGAACTTTATCCTTGAGGGCCATTGTTGGACATCGGTTCTTTAGGTACACGGCACAACCAACAGCTTCTCCCCAGAATTTCTTGTCCAAGCCAGCCTCGTGCACCATACACCTAGCCTTCTCAGTTATTGTGCGGATTGTTCGTTCCGCCACTCCATTCTGCTGAGGAGTGTAAGGTACTGATCTCTGGTGTAGAATCCCATTTTTCTTCAGGAAACCTTGAAATTCTTTGTTGGTATATTCAGTGCCATTATCGCTACGAAATTTCTTTATCTTCTTTCCCGTCTGATTTTCAACTAGTGCCTTGAATTCCATGAATTTAGCTAAAACTTCGGGCTTGGATTTCAACAAATAGCCAAATGTTTTTCGGCTGAAGTCATCCACAAAAATCAGGTAGTACCTATTACCGCCCCAGGATTTCACTTCCATAGGGCCCGCTAAATCCGAATGCACAAGTTCAAGAAAGTCTTTTGCTCTCTTACTTTTACCTTTTGGAAACGTTTTGACGCACTCCTTCCCTTTACAGCAGCCTTCACAAGGTTCCGTGCTCACCTCTCTAAAAGTCAGACCATCTGCCAAACTTTTCAACTTCACCATCAGAGCTCCGCTCAGGTGACCTAGTCTTCTGTGCCACGAATCAAAACTGGCACGAGAAGACTCTTCTGGAGGACACGTCAGAACCATCGCTGCTTCTTTATCTAAAACATATAAACCCTGTTTCAGTGGTGCTGTCAATACTGGCTTTCCGATTACTTTTACCTTGTAATCCTTTTGGTATACCTTACAAGAAGTCTCATCAAAAACAACTGTACAACCTTTACTACACATTTTACTAACAGACAGCAAGTTTGTCGTCAAACCTGGAAGCATAAGTACATCCTCAAACCTAACAGAGCGCCCCATGACATACACATCCCCTTGTTCACTAGACACAATTCTGTCATTATTCGCGGTCGTCACTAGTTTAGAACTAATGGACTGTCTATCTTCAAGAATGTGCACGTCGGACGTCATGTGTGATGTAGCTCCGGAATCTACGACCCAATGACCCGCACCAACTGTCATTGATAGAGCGGCCATTAGACCCGAGGTATCCTTACTGCCTTTTTTCTTATTTAAATATGTGTGCTTGCTGTCTTCAGACTTCTCTCCTGACTTACGACGTTGACACTGCCATTTATAATGCCCATTCTTTTTACACAAATGGCATATTACACCCTTTTTGGACTTTGACATCAGTGCCGTTGCCGTGTCATCATCAGCTGTGTTCGTGCTTTTCCTCAAGCTTTCTTTGAGCAACGCTGCCTGCACAGACTCTGTTGTAATCTTCATGCTTGAATGCTCTAATGTCATCACCAGAGGATTGTATGCATCGGGTAAACCGGCCAACATAATAATCCCAACAAATTCATCATCTAGACCTGCCTTTATACTATGTAATGACTGGCTGGTTGACTGGATGTCATTGAGATATTCCTCCATTGATGAAAACATTGACAATTTGACGTTGAATAATTTCCGCAACAGATATAGCCGTCGCAGTAACCCACCGTCAGCATATGATTTTTGCAACGTCTGCCAAGTATCTCTCGCTGTTTTGAGATGCATGATCATGGGATAAATGTTTTCCCTACACATGAGACAGATCTTACTCCGAGCTTTGGCATCCTTCCTCTTAGCTTCCACAGTGTCTGCCACAAATTTCTCGTCCACACACTCCCATAGGTCGAGGTCGGTCAGGAACATCTCCATTGCAAAAGCCCACGTCCCATAATTAGCTTGGCCTGCCAATCTCTCGATACTCCTTCCAACAGCTTGTTCCATATTTGAAATTGAGATCAGATACTTTTTATTATTATATTACTCCAGATCACGTCTGGGCCCATAACCTGTTCGCTGAGCTTGCTTTTAATGAAAATAGAATATCATTTTAACACAGTGGTTTAATAAAGTTATATACATTTTATGAACATAAAATTAACTTCTTCTGAACACATAAGATGACATACAGAATATAACAGTTGCTAGGCAACAACAAAAGAAGACTATTCCCAGAACATAGTGCATTAGGTATAACCTTCATGGTACAACAATTATTGTGTCTTTTCAGGAAAATGAATGCTTTCAAGATGCCCTGAGATGTAGTCAAAAAAGACTGTTAAAGGTATCAAGAGACCGCAGTTTTCTGCTTGACCGACTGTTGCAGTATGAGAAACCAGAAAGTACCACATCTGAGAGTGAAGACACAGAATCTTCTGATGATCCTGAATACTATCGCATGGATGTTAAGAGGTAAATCAAAAAGACAAATAGTACATCTTTTTTATAAATTATATTTATGAAATCAAATTTAATTTGAATTTATAAGAATATGGCCCTTACCATTATACCAAATAAGTTTTTTGCCCCATGAAATAAGTACTCACTAGGTAAAAACAGAAGAAAAGCCAAGCCCTATTTAAAAGAAAATGTTTCTGATGGCTGCACCAAATAGACCCAGTTTAGAAAAATGCCTGACTAATTTAAGCACAGATTTTTCAGTTCCATTCAGTGCATCCAACATGTTTCATCACAAGTTTTGGACAGGGTAGGCTAGCAAAAAAATGCTGATTACATCTCCAAGTCTGCTTCCTTAAAAGTTCAAATTCAATTTATGAAATGAATTTGTTTACTGTATTTGCAGGAAGAAAATGGAAGCCAATGCTGCCAACCTCAACATGTCGGCAAGCTCTTCAGTCAAGGGTTCCGCAATAAAGAGAAAAAGGGCTACTGTTCCAAAGAAGCCAGCCAATGCTAGTCACCTTGTAAGTATAGTATCAAAATTTAAAAGTAGTTTTTTTGTTTTCACTGTTTATTGCAACACTCTTTTGGGACAATCAGCAATAGGTAGATGACTGTTTCTGATCTCGCACAGTATGAACCCACTGCCCCATACAATTGATACTACAGCACATTGATTCAGTAAGTCTTGGGGTGCTATGCTTTTCAGTCTTGTGAACATATCAAATTCAAATTCATATTTATTTGCTAACAATGTAGCCTGTAGGTACAAGTATTAGATGGGAAATATGAATTGTTTCCGCTACATTCTACCTTATGGCATGCAAAGTTAAAAACAAAAGAGTTGTAAAAACAAAAAATATAAATCATGCAGTCATAGGTAAAAACTAATGACACAGTTATTTATCTGGGTTTGACAATAGTTTCATTGCCAATTGATTTGGGTGAACTTTGAATCTGGTTGACTGTGTGGTAATATTTACCTTGATTTCCTATTTGATAGTTTTTATCTTTAAATCTTTGTGAATTGTTTAATTTTTTGTGATGTACCAGGGAGCATTTATTATCTGTTGAAAAAACATCGGTGTTGGACTTTGTCGGAGTTCCCCAAAGTTTGATACCATAAAACCAGATAGGTTTGAAAATGTATTTGTGTAGAATTAGTTTGATTTCTATAGACATTTGTGACTTTTCGTTGAACATCTGGATGTTCAACGAAAACAAGCTGTAGCTGTTGTTGTGTAAGCTACGGAGTTTTTGCCTTAAGGCTTGGGTGTTTGGTAAATATATGGTATCTCCTCCTGGGTAGAGATGGGCAGTGAATAAATACTCGGAGGATAAATACTCGAGTATTTATCCGTTTCGGAGTTTTTACTCATTTTTATCGAGTATTTACCCAAAATGATGGATAAATATATTTTTTGTGCATTTGATGATTCTTTTATAATGTTTATTACTTGTACTGTTATTTAAACTTTCCGAAATACTATCTTTTGACATGATTTAGTTCTGTCATCAATTGCCAGGGCTATAATTGTGTCAGGAGTCCCTCTGTCTCTAATAAAACATGCTCGTGGATATTTTTTTCGAACCTTTCTTTAATTAGAGTGTACAAAATCGCCACACAGGTGAATTTCTCCGTGAAGAAGTTCCAATAGACATTATAAACACGGCGAAGAAAAGTTTGGTGTTGGTAGTGACCACGCTAGAAACGCAATCAGTAAAAAATGTTCACCCCCTTTAAACTGCGAAGCACGCACTATTAATTTGCTGACTCATGGGTCTGAAATATGAGATTTCAACAATTTTATAAACTATGCAGATATAATAAAATATTTAAAAAAATCAAAAGAACTTGTATTAATGCAGGCATTGTAAAACAAAGGGAGCGAAGCTAAAGCTGCCATGATGCACAAGATGGGGCACCTGATAAATACAAAAGCCACTCTCTTAGTGTTAACAATAGGAGATACTGTCATGTCAAATGACACAAGCAGCTTTTCTTTTTGTGGGATTGCATAGATCAATGCTTCTCTCTTTCAAATGGAGCCCAACAAGCGCCCACCTAGTGTATATCATCTTCTAGGATAAGAAATCTAAAATGAGGTTTATTTTGTCTAATTAATTTTCTTGATAATAAAACCAAGAACGAAATTCTCTCAGCAGTGGCAAAAAGGGTAACGATTGCCTTTAAATTTTTCCGCCTATCTACTTGACTCAAAAGCTTGCTGCTTGGCACGTGGTTCGGAGGAATGAGATAAATGTCGAGAGGAAAGTTTTGAGTATGAATGTCGATGACTAAAAGAGTAGGGAGAGACCAAAGAACCGATGGCTGAACTGTGTGAATAATATGGATAGGAAGGGTGTGAAGATGGCGACTAATAGCGAAGTGTGGAAGAAAAAGACAAGTTGCGCCGAGCCCAAATAAATTGGGATAAGGTCAGAAGAACGATGATAATGATGATGATCTGCTTCACCCAAACATGTCGATCGAGTTAAATCAAGACAAAGAACTGGATGCCAAAGATTTTATAAACGGAATGTCGAAATGGTTTCTTGAATGTGGAAGTACATACAACAACATTCGCTGCATAAGGCCAGGAAAGGTTGTTGGTGAAAACCTATAATTTGGAAGAACACCAACGAAATAAGCCCCTAGCCACCGCAAGAGACTCCCCGGGCGTCAGGAGTCAATTCTCTCCAGAGTCAGACTCCCGTCCACCGTAGGCACGGGCTTGTGGGCGGCGACAATGGGTAGCGGCTTGTGACGACGGTGCGTTGTGTTCCGCGCGCGCCTCAAAGAGATGTCAGCATTTTTGATGGGGTCCGCTTGGACCGATGCCTGCCAGGGTCGCGCATTTGTTCGATAGTTACCGTGGCCCTGGCATAGGCAACTGAAGGAACACGGGTGGGTTTCAGTCCGTAAAAGTCTGACCCGCCCTTCTCCTCCACCCAGAGCGGAGACGTCATTTGATGATTCCCACCCAAAAAAAAGCCTGATGGAAAGAGCTAAGTGAGTATTCTTTCAAAACTGTATATTTTTGTCGCAACAGAAAGGCTTTTTAAACCACATATAAATATTCACAGAAAAAAAATGTGACGACAGAAAAGCAGCAAAACTTGCATTTATTAAATATAACTGGTTTATTTTGGATGATTGAAGTGATCATTTTCTGACGAACTCTATTCATGATTGAGCGAAATTATTGGAAATATAGACTTTTTAACTGTTAAAGTACGGTACACAACCTTCTTTTTTTTACATTTTAATTAATTTCAATCTTTTTGTTTGTAAAATGACAAAATTTTCGTTAATGAAACTTAAAATAGTATTTATCCGCTGTTTTGGATAAATACTCAGTAAAAACGGATATTTATCGAGTATTTATCAATTTTGAGTATTTATCCGGATAAAATCCCAACACTACTCCTGGGGCATCTGACAAGGTATATTCCAAGATGTCGTGTGACCTCCACTTGGGGTTCTTCTTTGTCATTTATGACCTAAGTGTATCAAGGGCATGTTTCTATGGGTGTGGTGAAAATCACCTGCTGTTTTTCAGTTTTGCAGAGACTTTTCTCAGGCAGACATAACTGCTTATTAGAACACTTATAACTAACAGTAAGTTTGCAATAAATAACAAAGATACAGGGTGAAACCTAGGACACTGCCCCGAGGTACTCTGGCATGAATCGCACGTAGATTTGTGATGCTTCACTAGAAAAAATCCCTTAGGTAGGAGCGCAGAAACAGGTAAGAATTTGTTGGTACAGACATTTTTATTTTGTCCCATAGACTCTGGTGTCATACACGATCAAAACCCTGCGAAATTTCCAGAAAGACTGCGAGCAGTACTCCTTATTTTCAAATGAGGTGTTGATTTTTGCACCAATCTTCATCATCATCATTTCAGCCGTAAGACGTCCACTGGTGGACATAGGCCTGCTCCAATTTGGGGGGCTTTGCAATAATCACTACGCTGGGCAGGCGGGTTGACTATCACAGTATGGTGGTAAAATGCATAGAGAACGCTGCTGCCCATTCTCTAGTATACATCCTTTAGCCGCCTTTTACCAACTCCCACGGGAAGAAATGAGGTAATGGTAGCTTCACTCCATTTCATAGTTGTTTAGATCATTTTGAACGTATGTTCGTCCCGATATTATTGACGTTGCCTGTTCCTGTCTATAGTACCGTGGACTTGATTGAATCCAAATTGGGAATAAGGTTTCTTTGTACCAAAAGCACCATAAGTCGCTTTAGAAATAGTGTTTCCAGCAACTTCGAAGCAATAGGCAGATAGAACGATATCATTTGACGTAATTTTCAAGCTTGCCAGGCTTTAAAAGTCGTGATGATCTGCGCGACTGACTTGAGCCTTCGTTGGGGTGGGGAGAAAAGACACTTTCAAGATGTTAGTAAATTTCAGCGTTTTCGGCATCACTCAAGTTTTGCTCGCAGTAATTTTTTATTAGCCTACACTGTCCCATTGCTGTGCAAAGGCCTCCCCCAAATCCCTTCAGGCATCCTTTTCCAGGGCCACCTCAATCTAATTCTGGGAGTACGCGTCTAGGTCGTCTCGCCACCTCTTCTTGGGCCAGCCTCGGCAGCGCAGTCCATCCTCAGGCACCCACTGGGTGGAGACTATTGCCCAGCGGTCGCTGTGCATGGGTCTGGTATGACCCGCCCTGTCCCATTTTGGCCTGGCAGCCTTTTTGCCTACGTCTAGGATTCATGTTTTAGAGTGCAGCGTGGTGTTTCGTATTCTGTCGGTTCGTTTAACGCCTAAAATGTTGCGCTCCATTGCTCTTTGGCAAACCCCAAGGCGGAACTTTTGTGAATCGGTGAGCGACCAGGTCTGAGCACCGTAGGGTAGGACGGGGAGGATACACATATCGATGAGTTTTTGCTTCAGGAAAATCGGTAGATCACCCTTCATTAGCGTCTTCATGGACCAGTAGCTTTTCCAGGCATTTGTTCCCGAAAGAAACTTACTGGCCCAAGTAGATATACTCATCAACATACTGTATTTCCTGCCCATCTACCTCGACCCTACGCTTATTGTTGTTGGTCATGGCTTTGGTTTTAGACCGATTCATCGCGAGTCCTACCTTAAGACTTGCCGTGCTTAGGTCTTGAAGCATAGTGCTTCAAACCAGCAGATAGTAGGTAAAAAAACTGTTGCCAAGGTGTCATCCATAAATTACGTCACACGAATTTTATGAATTTTGACACCCCGTCCTTGTCACTGCTGCACCCTAATTGCGAAACGCACAATTTATCAGAATCTGAATGGGACTGATGATTATTCCTAAACCATTGCGTCATTTGTTAGAATAAATTGTCGGCTCAGCAACGTAAATAACGCAATGAATGTTGTTTAACTATGAATATTAAACCAATTCCTACCGATAAAAAGTTCCGCAATTACCCCTCTGGTCACATTTGTGAGAACCCCTTCCTAGGGTGACGTCGCATATTTTTCAATTTTACATCTACAAATAATTATTGAATTAAAACAGCAGTTCCGCATTTAGGACCCCTCCCACCCTCTTGTCTCACAGTCACACTTCGTCGACCCCCTCCTTCCCCCTTAACGTGAGACGTAATTTATGGATGGCCCCCAATGTACCTACATCATGTAGGTACAGTGACCAAAAAACATAAGGGTCATTTATTATAGTTGAAGTTTAGTAAGAAACTGATGGATGTGTTCGAATGAAATTTAATTTGATAAATTAAGTCTTTTATTAATTTAATATAATTTTATTTGAAAAAATACATCCGTTTCTTATTATACTTCAACTATATCCGTCGGCCCTGGTTACTTTTCTCTTTTGGTGTCATAAAAAATGAAGGTTAATATTATTCTTAGTGAAACTCATAACAACTAGAACAAAAAAACCCATTACATAAAAAACTAATCTAATTTCTTCTAGCACCAGTCCGGTGGTTCAATGCTGTCTAAAGTTTCACCGGCGTTGGGTTTCGGCCTGTCTGCTGGTGATGGCCACATGACTCCAGAGGAAGTAGAGCGCCACTTGCAGTCTCGGCAGTCGTACATGGAGCTGTTGCCGGAGCGTGCGCCGCCTACTGTGCCAACTGAGATGTTCAGCAATGATCCATCACTTGACAGGTAATTCAAAGAAATTAACCCATCACATATGCCTGGTTCAATATTTTATAGTATTATCCACCAACCTGCATTTAGCGTGCAGACGGATTATAACCCACTCCTCAGAGAGGAGACCTGCGTCCCAGCAGTGGTAGCATTATCAGCTGAGTATGCCATATACAGTAGAGGTCGTAAGTTATAGAAAAAGTCCGTGAGGCTGACACTGGCTTGTCCACCATAAAGGTTTTTAATTTAGATAAAATAAAAAAATTGTCGAAATTAGTCGCCAAATATCAGAATTAGTCGGTCACTGATTAAAAATTATAAGGTTTTCTAGGTGGCCGATCTGGATGAGCTTACCCCAGCTTGGCCACATTTATATCTCAAAAACTAGGGCACCTACCGGAGATCTGTTTTCTCCGAAATTTAGTCGCTAATTAGTCGCCAGGTCACAGATTTAGTCGTTGTGTAATTAAAAGGATATTTAAGAATTCATTTTCTCCATACATTGGTACATGCAAGAACAAAATACTTTAAGTAGTTTCTAGACAGTGTCTATGATGTCATATGCTGGAATATTTATTTCGAAATATTATATAAATATAAAGTTAATCTATGGTTAGAACCCAGTAAAGAAAGCTGTTCATTACCTATAACTTAGTCGCTGGCAGATAGATCGCTGCGCTCGGTTTCATTGATGGTAAGCAAGAAACAGATGCGCGTGTATACATACGAGCGACTTAGAGCGAGTTTCTGCGGCCGTTTAAATCTTTTGCTAAAGTTACGATAATTTAAATGTAATGCGTATTAGGTAAACCACGAGGGCACCTCGGTGCTCCGCCTAGGCAATGCACACCTCCACCGTGTCCTCCAGACGATCCACGCATAGAAACACCCGGGCGTTTCCTCCCGCCTTATCCTGAACAGGAACCCCCCGAAGCAACCATGCCCGGTGAGGACCTGCGTAAGGCGGAAGGTGAGGACGCCGTGGCGCCTCTCTATCCACTCCTCAAAGAGGGGACTTACCGCCGCAATAGTGTCGTGCCCAGCACTAGGTTGCGACAATCGTACTCGCTATGTCTCTCTCTCCGCAGTGCCGTGATTTCTCGCGGCAGCGGTATTTCGCACCGGCTTTTGCCTTCTCGCGCCACTCCCTTATATGCGCGAGGACCTTTGCCTCCAGATCCCATGGCGGCACGCGAGCCTCCTTGCCGCATCGCAGGAGACCGTGCGGTATCTCCGGACTAGCCGGATGGCCATGACCCTCTGGGACGCACTCAACCCGCGCGCTGGGCGCAGCCTCAAAGAGGGCGCCCACACCGGTGCCCCGTAAATGGCCTTGAACCACACTACGTAAATTAGAGCCTAACCTTATAATTTGGTGAAACAGTTGCATGCGACTGTACTTCTTGACACCAAATAGCCACTCTTACAGCTTACAGGTTGATGCCTGCCTATCTTGGCACTATCACCTTGAGACTCTGTCCGCGCGGGTTAGAAATCTTATTTATGTCTTCAAAAAACTTAGACTGTCCGCCCACAGGGAAGTTCTAAATATGGCTTACTGTGCTCTTTGTGAGTCTATCTTAACGTATTGCATTACAGCCTGGGGAGGAGCAGCGAAGACTGCGTTTATACAGGTAGAGCGGGCATAAAGAGCGGTAATTAAAGTGCTTCTTGGTAAGCTTTTTAGATTTCCCATACAACAACTTTATATGGACGACAAAGTTTTAACAGTCCGACAATTTTTCATCTACCGCGCACTATTGAGTGTTTGCGGATTAGGATTTCGGTCAGCTCAAATAACGAATCTAAGTGAGCGATTGTTACAGAACACGTCACTTGAAAGATATTTGATGTGGCCTTGAAAAAGGCCCTTCATGTGATTCGCATATGTAAATATATTTAATAAGTAAATTAAGTACTGATAACAATAAAAGTTATAAAGTAAACCAACTCAAGTAGGTATAAATTAAATCTACGCGCCTATCTTTTTTTAGATATGATTTTAAATCGTCGCCATAAAGACTTGGTGTGACCAATAATTCTTCTTCGGTTGAAAGCATGGAAAGACGTGTAGTGGTTGTCGACTTTGTGTGTTTCTTAAATACGTGTAAATACGTTTTAACCTTTTGAACGCCACAGTCGTGTATAGCCGACAAATGAAAACGTGCCCAACACGCCACCGTCGTCTATAGACGACAAGAAAACGAAATTTTTTGAGTACAAAATAAATATAGTAATTTCAGTTTTCTGTGTTTCTTTCTCCTATTATATAGCTAGCTAGCTTGGTTGCTAATTAATTTGGTTGTTTAGGAATGATTTATGCAATATTAGCTATTGGATTATTAGGATTTATTGTTTGAGCACATCACATATTTACAGTGGGTATAGATATTGATACACGAGCTTATTTTACATCAGCTACAATAATTATTGCAGTTCCTACTGGAATTAAAATTTTTAGATGATTAGCTACATTCCATGGAACACAAATTAATTATTCACCTTCCATTTTATGAAGATTAGGATTCGTATTTCTATTTACAGTAGGGGGATTGACAGGAGTAATCTTATCTAACTCATCAATTGATATTACTCTCCATGATACTTATTATGTTGTGGCTCATTTTCATTATGTTTTATCCATAGGAGCCGTATTTGCTATTTTAGGAGGATTCATTCACTGATACCCATTATTTACAGGTTTATCATTAAATCCTTATTTATTGAAAATTCAATTTTTCGTAATATTTATTGGAGTAAATTTAACTTTTTTTCCTCAACATTTTTTAGGTTTAGCTGGAATACCTCGACGATACTCAGATTATCCTGATTCTTATATCTCTTGAAATATTATCTCTTCATTAGGATCTTATATCTCATTATTAGCTATTATATTTATATTAATTATTATTTGAGAGTCATTAGTTAACCAACGAGTTGCTTTATTCACTTTAAATTTATCATCTTCAATTGAATGATATCAAAATCTACCTCCTGCTGAACATTCATATAATGAATTACCTATTTTAAGAAATTTATTCTAATATGGCAGATTATATGTAATGGATTTAAACCCCATTTATAAAGGTTTATCCTTTTTTTAGAAATTGCAACATGATCAAATTTTAATTTACAAAATGGAGCGTCCCCTTTAATAGAACATTTTTTTTTTTCATGACCATACTTTAATTATTCTTATTATAATTACAATTTTAGTGGGTTACTTAATATCAAGACTTTTATTCAATAAATATATTAATCGATTTTTATTAGAAGGTCAAATAATTGAATTAATTTGAACTATTTTACCAGCAATCACTTTTTATTTTTTATTGCTTTACCTTCATTACGTTTATTATATTTATTAGATGAATTAAATAATCCATTAATTACATTAAAATCTATTGGCCATCAATGATATTGAAGTTATGAATATTCAGATTTTAATAATGTTGAATTTGATTCTTATATAATTCCTTCTAATGAAATAAATTCAAATAATTTTCGTTTATTAGATGTAGACAATCGAATTATTTTACCTATAAATAATCAAATTCGAATTATAGTAACCGCTACAGATGTAATTCACTCTTGAACTGTTCCATCTTTAGGGGTCAAAGTAGATGCTAACCCAGGACGATTAAATCAAAGTAATTTTTTTATTAATCGACCAGGAATTTTTTATGGACAATGTTCTGAAATCTGTGGGGCAAACCACAGATTTATGCCTATTGTAATTGAAAGAATTTCAATTAAAAATTTTATTAATTGAATTAATAATTATTCTTCATTAGATGACTGAAAGCAAGTATTGGTCTCTTAAATCATTTTATAGTAAATTAGCATTTACTTCTAATGAAATAAATTAAATAAAGAATTAGTTAAATATATAACATAAAAATATCAAATTTAAATTATTACTAATGTAATATTCTTTTATCCCACAAATAATACCAATTAATTGAATAATTTCTTTTTTTTTATTATTAATTTACCTAATTTTTAATATTATAAATTATTATATTTTAATAAAAAAAAATAAAAAAAAAAATAATTTAAGATTAAAATTAAAAAACTTAAATTGAAAATGATAAGTAATTTATTTTCAATTTTTGACCCTTCAACTAACTTATTTAATATTCCATTTAATTGAATCAGAACAATTTTAGGAATTTTATTTATTCCTTATTCATTTTGATTAATTCCAAACCGACATTATTTATTTTGAAATTTTATTTTATTAAAACTTCATAATGAATTTAAAACTTTATTAAAAAATAATTATTTTCAAGGATCTACTTTTATTTTTATTTCTATATTTACATTTATTTTATTCAATATTTTTTTAAGTTTATTTCCTTATATTTTTACTAGAACTAGTCATTTAACTTTATCATTATCAATTTCTCTACCATTATGATTAAGATTTATAATATACGGATGAATTAACAACTCTCAACACATATTTATTCATATAATTCCCCAAGGAACACCTTCTATTTTAATACCATTTATAGTTTTAATTGAAACTATTAGAAATATTATTCGACCAGGAACTTTAGCTGTTCGTTTAACTGCTAATTTAATTGCAGGACATTTATTAATAACATTATTTAGAGGAACTGGATCTAGAATAAGTTCTTATTTTATTATATTCCTAATTATTATCCAAATTTTATTATTAGTATTAGAATCTGCAGTAGCAATTATTCAATCTTATGTAATTGCAATTTTAAGAACATTATATTCTAGAGAAGTAAATTAATGAAAACAAGTTTTAATGATAGCTCGCATTGTTATCACTCCTTTGTGTGCAATGTATAGACACGAAAATGTCTACTACATGCGTACATTTATGAATGAAATAAAGACATTATCGCTCGCTGCCTTGCGTTGTGATCTGTTGGAACACGTTGCCGTAGTAAATTACGGTATGAACTTTGCTATCATTTTATATTAGGATTTTGAATTTTTTGAATATTTTTATTACTTAGTGTAATATTTTTGTTCTTGAAATATCAGTACCTAACTGGTCTAGATCTTGTTCGACTAGGTCTAGGGTCTGCAGTGTCTTTATGCCTTTATGGACCGCACGCCACTGCTAAGCGCCCTCACTTATAACAAATTGAACCAGATATTGAATATACATTCCCTTAACAAATTTCATTGTAAATCTAAAATTAAAGAATATCTTTTAACTCTTGACTACAGTAAAACCGAAGAACTATTGATATCGCAATATACATGACCAACAACTATATATACACCCACACAAATTCACTCATACTCACACACACAAACTCACTCACTCATACACACACACTCACACGAACACACACAAACTCACTCACTCATACCCACACGCACACTCTCTTACCACATCTTTTTCACACTAGAATTAAAAACATGATTGTATTCCTTAAAAAATAAATACTACTTACTAACCTGTAATTTGGTATAATGGACGGATGGATGACCCCTGTAACACAGGTTCCACCTAGCACATGGGGGTCATTGATCAAATTTCTGTACACCTGTAAGTCCTAAGCTGCAAATGCTGCTGATAAGAAATTTTAATCGATTTGTGACTTTGACTTTTGTAAAGTATATGCCTTAGTGTTTCGGCCTAAAAATTAAGATGTGTCTACTGAACATTCCAATAATCACGATTCAGTCTCACTTCTTGTGAAAAGTCATGGTCACCCTACTCTAATACAATTTCATACTACCATATTTTAGTGAATATCTCCTAAAATATGAACCCTGCAGTTATATTCGCAACATTTATCCAAACTAGGTTTCGATACCTGTCGATTATTACTGTAACTAAGCTTGAACCTACTTTTAATAACGAAATAAACGCCATTGTATTTTAGGCATCTTGCCGTCCGAGAGGCCAACTAAAATCGACTCTAAAAAAAATATTGAACCTATGTTCTAGTATTTTCGTATAGTCCCAGTCGCCCCCACATGGATTGCCACCAGGTGGCAATTGGGAGAAAAAAATCCCAGTTTCCACCGGGTGGCGACTGGGACCTTATTACCCCCACTTCAAATCGCTGTACATTGTGGCGTGGATCGCCAAACCCCTTCATCACTATATTTCTTACGGCCGCGATGACGGGGTTGGCGGTCACATTTCCAATGTGGTTTTATTAGTAGATACATAGTACACGAATTCAATCATACATGAGCAGCCGATTTTAAGAAAAATGAAAACGAAGAGCGTCTTTATCAAGTCAAGCAAGCGCTGATAAATAAAAAGTTTCCTGCTGTTCCTCAAACATTTAATTCACTGATTGCTTCGTGCGAAAACACAGAAGAAACTTTATGTGATTTACCAAAATATTCTAGTGTGAAATCCTCTTTGTATAGATTTCGCAATAAAGTTGCTGGTGTAGATAGACTACTGTGTAAAGAAGTTGATCAAGTACAAATTCCATTAGACTATCAAGATTTTGTTTTGGCAGATTATTCTGAAAATGGAGTAAGAGTTATAGTTTTTTGTTCTGAAAGAGCTAAATTGACGTTGACTGAAATTGTTGACTATTATAGCGATGGCACCTTTAAGTCTTGCCCAATACCCTTCATACAGCTATATACAATCCACGGGGATTTAGGAAGCCCAGTGAACAGTACCAACATAGTGCCACTCGTTTATGCTCTTATGAGTAGTAGAACAGAACAATCGTACTTCATATTGTTTTCATTAATAAAATCCCAAATACCCGAATGGAATCCAAGAACGTATAAAACTGATAACGAAAAGGCAGCGATGAACGCCATTCGATCTGTTTTTCCAACTGTAATAGTAAGGGGTTGCTATTACCATTACAATAAAGCAATTTGGGGAAAAGGCAAAGAACTGGGTATCACAAAATCCCATAATTCAATTAAAATACGAGAAGTAGCACTCAGCGCTGTGCTTCCTTTATTGCCCGCAACTCAAATTATGAAAGGCTGGACATACATCACGCGCAAACCTTGTGAAGATGAGAATATGAAAAAATTCCGTACCTACATGGAAAAACAGTGGCTAAGAGAAGGATTTATGGATGTTTGGTGTGTATACGGGCAACAGCACCGAACTACAAATTATTTAGAAGGCTGGCATAACAAATTAAACCACGAAGTCGGCACCAAGCACCCCAACCTCATGTGTTTACTACATGTCTTGCGAAATGATTCTTCGTATTCCAGTATTTGTACTAGCAGAGTAAAACAGAAAAATCCATTAAAACAAAGAAAAGCGAAACAAATATTTAGAGATCAATTTATACAAGAAATTCAGCTAGAGTTGGTGCAAGGCGATATGACAGTGGGACATTTTCTCGAAACGATAAGACACTAAAAATATTTTACGATTTCCATTTAACGTTTCGGTACAAGATTTTAAGAATGTACCTATGTTCATTGTTATAAAGTGATTACCTATTCACTATACTATTACTATATTATTTACATTTTTAAATATTTTAATAAAAACAAAAGTTGATTATTGTTAATATTTTGTTCTGTGATTTCCTTGCAATAAGACTGTTATTTTTAAGTTTTTTTTTTACTACTAAATGTTTAAGCTTTTTTTATACTTACAAAAATTTAAGAAACGTAGGTAACGATTGTTTTTTGTAAAACATGATTATTGTAAATATTTTGATTATCTGTGATACAAATTTACACCAAGTTTTATGATTATGAGGTAATTTTTACGTTTAAGTAATTTGATTGATAAAACATAGTTATTGTAAATATGTAATTTGATTATCTGTGGCTGATGATGACTAGTAGGTACTTATAATTATTGTAATAACTAAGATTTTCTGTGATACGAATTTAAACCAGATTTTTATGATTAATAATAATAAGTGATTAAAAGCAACTACAATAAAGAAAATCTTGTTTGTATGTCCCTAAAAAATATCACATATCTACTAATAAAACCACATTGGAAATGTGACCGCCAACCCCGTCATCGCGGCCGTAAGAAATATAGTGATGTTTGGGTTTGGCGATCCACGCCGCAATGTACAGCGATTTGAAGTGGGGGCAATAAGGTCCCAGTCGCCACCCGGTGGCAACTGGGATTTTTTTCTCCCAATTGCCACCTGGTGGCAATCCATGTGGGGGCGACTGGGACTATACGAGTATTTTTCTTGTTTATTTGCTGCAACAAATTAGCAACTAATGGTTCATACACATTAGTCTCTATTAATTTGATATTTATGGTGAGATACCTACCTACCCATATCCATATGGAAACTAAATATAGCATAACTTTTTTAACCGACTTCAAAAAAAGGAGGAGGTTATCAATTCGACTGTATTTTTTTTTTCACTCATGCCTGTTTAATTTCGTAGTCGTTCATCTCTTTACAACGCTAACTAATATGTCGCTCGGGTCCCTACCCATCAACCTAATTATTAAATACTTTTGTTGTTTGTTACAGTGAATCAAATGATGTATTGGAAAATTCACCGAATGTGGAAGAATGGTTTGATTAGTAAAAAGTTGCAATTATTTAAGTGTACTCCTAGAATTATTTCAAAATATAAGTAAATATGTAGTTATTATTTCATGTTTACATTGAAAACTGCTTGGACTTCTTATACCTAATTCTTTAAATAAAAATGCACAAAATACGTATTGGATAAATATTTTATTAAGAGTTACAATAATGGGTTTCGAAGCGCAAGAACAAACATCTATGTGTTACAGAATCACACCCACTTTGTGATATATTACATTTTTGATAAACACACATATATACGAAGTGTACATGTATCAAATAAGCATATACGTTCTTTTAAATTTCATAATATACATACAATGTTATAGGTACCACATTCTTAACAAGATTAATAAAAACGTTTATAATGATATATTAATTTATTATTAATGTTCTCTTAACAAAACTACCATGCAAAGAAAACTTAGCATGCTTGCTACTAATAAATTTATAACAACATTTTATGTCCATAATACTAAAGTCCCTATATCTATCTCTATTTTGTGGTACATATGAAAATAAAATCTTCTAGGTTTGTGAGATTCCTACTATCGACTCAAAAACATGTATACTCAAGACACACACCAACACATTTTAATTAATCTATAACAAACAAGTACATTTAAGATGTCATGAGTATGAAGCTGATATACTAACGCACATGTTTAATTTCATAGCACTGGTTTTTAAATGAGAAACTGGTACCATTCAAATAAACATTGGTATAATATTTTAAAAATAAATAATAATGTAGTATTAATATGAAGTCATTAACACAATGACCCAAAAAAAAAAAAACTCACAATTAGTATGTTAAAAACAATAAAAATAGGCCTATTTTATAGGAATGCGTGTGAAGTAGATACATTATAATATTTTTAAAACATTGAAAAGCACCTCATGGGGCCAATGTTGATTACGTTGACTTATATTCAGAAAATTGCTACTGAACTTTTTAAAATGTTGTGTAGTGTGTAAAATAGGAGAAAGTAGTGTGTTAATTTTAGGGTTTGATATTTTAGTCTATGTACAAAAAAATAATGAAAGGCTTGAAAAATGAACACCCAGCTTACAATCTTCTGTCTGGCAAAATTATGGAAACCCCTTCAGATGATTGCTGAAGATTAATATTTTAAGACAATAAAAAGGATTTTATTACCAAAGTTAATACTGTATATCAGCTTACACTTGGAAGATAGCAATTGCCATTACTATAAGTTATTAAGAGTTAGCAGGAACATTATAGGAAAAATAAAGGGGGACTGTATTACAATTGTAAAGAATATAATAGTGTACCAATGATAAATACTACATACAAGTCTAACTGGGAACAATATTATATTTCATAATATTTGATACGAGTTACATTTGATAATTTTACAGACAGAAATATTATACTCATTTGTATTAGTTAATATTCGTTGAATAAGCGTGTTTTTATTAATGTTTGTTTTAAACATTGTTTTTATTTAACCAACTAGCAAAGCTACTCATGAGTATAATACTTAATTAAACAATCAAAATTTTGATACATGATGACATTAACAGCCAAATAGTTACTTTGGTATGAATTATAATTTTCTACATTATACCATAAATACATTTGAATATACCTAGAAATATGCGAGACAACAGTTTAATATGTGACACTAATTAGCAACCTATTCAACGCCCAAACAAGACACTATCAACCATGAAGTAATGCATGAGAATCTCATTTATCCTCTATATATACAAATCAAGCAGTATTTGGTGCAGATGTTATGCCATACATAAAATATCATGAAAACATTGTTAAATCCACCCAGCATGTTTTGGACTGCTGATCTTGATAAATGATTACAAATAATATATTATCTTTTATTATAGTACTACTAATATCAAATTAGGTTTTACGAATAGAAGTGTATTGATTTACAAAACGCAATGAATTAGGTAAATTCTTAGCATATTGATTAGATTGTGGTAATAACATGAAAGTAAGTAGTCCTTGTCTTTTGAACATCTTATCAAATCTTATAAATTGCGGTTTAAATGTTAACTAAAATAAATCTCGTTTTACAAAACACCTAACTCTATATTAGCAATAAAATAAATCCAAAATTGTACACAAGAGATTTCATTTCATTCTATGTTCAGTGCACAGTTCACAAGTGTTTTCCTTCAATTATTTTCCGAATTGTACGCATTATTTTGTCAACTCTACATGTAAAGTGGCTGTGAACTTCTAGGTGACTATAACACCAACTTCATTGTCTAACAATGTTGTTCATATTTCATGATTCCTTTGAACTAAACTTAAAATTGATCTGCTAGCAGATTGCAAATTTCATGTGAGACTGTTTCCTTGCTTGATCTTACAGTCAGTCTAAACATTTGAGCTTGTTTGTTTGGTTCCAATCTCATAAGACATCCTACTTGCTGCACTCTGGTGTGGACGATACCAGCACACACAAAGTTATCAGGATTAGGATCAATTCCGTCAAGTAACTGCATACCAAATCCAGCTAATTTGGTGCGCGTCGCGGGTATGTCAATAGAACCTGAAGCTTTGAATATCTTCTGTGCTCGCTGCTGTTCCCCTCCTAAGTTTTTCCATCTGGCAAAGAATGACTCACCATTCATTTCAGTTGGTTCAAAGAATTTGTTCAATGTGAGTGGTAGTTTCATAGTAATTTTTTGGGGCACATTATTGTACACAAACGAAACAGACATACTTGGAACATCAATGAAATCTTCAATGCACTCAGCAGTAAGCATTTGCTGGATCTGAGCACCTGCTTCTAATATGGGTTCCATGGGCTTCATCTGCACATTCAGCTTATGCAAATCAGTCCAGTGTAGTTCAGGGCGGACATTTTGTATGGGAAACTGGGTTTTGTTGCCATAGAATAAACCAATTCTTCCCAAATTCTGTCTGAATTCGCTTTTGACTCCAATCTGGATTAGGTCATTTTCAAAAAGAACTCCATTATTCTTGAATAGGAATTTTTTGATGTTGTTTTGTTGCACAGTACTAGGACTGATCTTTGGGGCTGTATACAAATCTCCAAGTACATCAAGCAACCCATTTCCGGTGGCTGGAGCTGTAGTTCCTGGAGGTGTAGACAGTCCTAGCAAATCAGCACTTGAGCTGTTTGTATTATTTGTGGAGTTAATTATTGCAGTGGGTGCTGCTGTAGGCTGTGGACTCTTTGATTCCCTTACATCATCTGGTATGCGGCCAGGCTTTTTCTTCTTCAAAACAGCCAGAATAGAAGATTCCCTTTCTGGGAAAGCAGGCATTTCTTCCAGTACTGTTGCTAAAACATCAGCACTAGCAACAATACTTAACTGTAGATATTCGGAAGCCCTTTGTTGTAATTCGACATCAGAGGAACGTAAGTTGGAGTCAGCACGAAATACTTCCTGAACGCGATTTTTTATTTCTGGGAAGAGATTAACAAGTTTGATGTATGTAGACAACAGAAGAGCTCTTGTAGCTGCTGAGCATAAATGGTATTTTGAGTGTAGCAACTCAAATTGAACTTGAGGTGAAGATCTAGTATCTCCAGCTATCAAATTGCCAAACTCTCCAAGTATGTATCCACCGACCTTAACCATATTCTCATGACAAGTTGGTGCTTGCAGTGCTTCAAACACAGTTTTTGCAGCATAGCCCTGAACTTCTTCTCTGTTAATCACAATCTGAATGACTCTGTACCAAACTTCTTCAGAAACATAATCTCCAGCAATTCTTATAAGATTAAGAATCACATCAACGTACCATGTGAAATCTGTAGCATATTTCTCAGCCAAAATGGCAACTTTCAAAACCATTTCTTCCCTTATGGAATAATCAGCAGTTTCTAAGTATGCTAACATCTCTTGGACAATTTCTTCTGCATTTGTTTTATCACACATTGCATATAGCAAGTCCACAGCTTGCTGTCGGACTGAGACATCCTTTTCCATTTTCATAGATAGAATAACAACTTCTTGATGTTTCTTGACAGCCTCATGAGAAAATTCTGATGTAGCAAGATGGCACATGGACTCAAGGGCCAAGTATCTAAGATTTGTCTCACGGTTGCTAAGGAATTGGCCAAGTTGGTTGCATGCACGTACAAGCAAATTAGGTTCACTGTCATTGTGTATTATAAGGCTTATGGCCTCAAACAATACTGCATTCTTAGCATTAGAATGTTGTACTTTTTTAGATTTAGGAGGTTCTTGGGCTTTATTAAAAATGGTTTCCAAACATTCTGAAAGGCGACCTCTGACACCAGGCTCTTCAGAAGGCGGAGTATAGTTCTGCAGCAGGCGCAGGAGTTTGACTGAAAGCCAAGGGGCTGGCACAAAGTAATATGTATAGTCTTGAAGGTCAGTGTAACTAGCAGTAACAATCCTACTCAGTCTAGCAACAGCCAGTGTTACGCAACCTTTGTACTCTTCTGGATTCTTTTTTACTAGGGCATCAATCAGAGATGTTGCTGCAGTTACAACACCCATATGTGGGTCATTCAAAAGGTGTATGATTCGAGAAGTCCACTCACCTCCAGGAATTATTTCAGGTGACTTTCTGAACAATCTTAACAGGCATAGAGCAGCAGATTGCTTCACCACATCCATTGTATCTCCTGATACAAGAAGTTTTGGGATTTCTGTGCCAAATGCTTCTGCCATGTCTTTGCTACCAATGTTGGCAATACATTGCAGAGCCAAGTTTACGTGTATGGGATTACGTGACTGCAAGTCATTTTTAATGCTCTGGATAATAAGCTTAATTAGATCACTGTTGGTGTTGACCAGTACTGATATGAACAAATAGCCTATTTGTTTTTCGGAATATTTATTTGATGAAAGTAAGTTGACTGCTTCCATATGACCGAAGTCGATATCATGACCCAGCAAAAAGATAAATAAAAGTTTACATACATATTTCTTTTTCTGGTAGCCATCAAGAGTTTTGTCACCTTTGAACTTACTTCTTATATTGGCCAGTTCTTTATTGATCCTCTTAATTTCCGCTTCTTTGCTTTTACAATTTCTTATGTCTGATATGAAGACTGCGAGCCCTCGCATTCCATCTCCCCTGACGGCAGGCATATTGCCAAGTGACTTATCGAACACCAGTTTTATGCCTTTTCTTTACACTTTTAATCGAAATATTGTCTTCAATATACTATCACTAACGTATAAGATGAACAAATTGTAAATCGGCGTTGAATTACAACTAATCAATTAGCGGCCGTCATTACAATTATTCGGAAAAGATGAGATTTCTTCTGCTGGTTCTACAACGCCTTCCTTTTCCATAGATCCGTTTGAAACGTCAGACTAAGCTTATTGTTTATGGATCAATATTGTACACCAATCAAAGGGCGCTCACGCGTTTATAGCCGCTGAAACAATAGCAGTAAGGTTTACATTAGTTTAGGTAGGTTTTTGACACATGAAATAAGGTTGGTACTAAAGCGATGGCTTCTTCTAAAATATTTTTCTACATTACCAAAGTCTGGAAGATTGTAACTACTAAAAACACTAAAAAACTTTTAAAATTATTAACAACTACTAAAGCCCTAAATACTTAGACCGACCAAATGGTTAAAAACTGAGGCATAAAAACCTTAACTCACAATTGCCATTGCAGAAAATGTGTTGAATTCTAGATTATTTTTTCTCTATTCTTTTATTGTACAGGCGTGTCTATGGCTGTCTGTCCAATGTTCGTTCTTCAGTCACGAGATAAATGTAATATAAACTGAAAATACGTCTTTAGTTTACGAGACTTTGTTTTAAATTCGTGTTGTAGATAAAAATGACTCTTAAGAGTTGTTGTTCTCTAAAAATGTTTTGGTTAGTGGCATCTGATCTCTTGTGAAAGGCTGGTGTCAAAGTACGATTCAACTGATGAATGATGCAGTCTATTTTCTGGACAGGGAGACTGCTATCACGTGCTTTACGAAATGGACTTTCGAATTTGTCAAGTGCTACTGAATTAAACGTTTCGTCGACAAAACAGCCTTATTTAGTTTCGGTTGTGTGTGGTTTTCCCAAAGACATTGCTAATGGAAGAACGCGCAAAGGACAGTTCGGTGACGACGCATGGTTCTCCACCAATTCCAGCAACGCGGATGTTATTGGTAAGGCCTTGTTACTTTCATCACTTTTATCTATTTTCATTAAATTTCATTATCATTAATCTGTATAATGCTAAAAAGCTTATTACGTTTTACTTGTGTTTTTTTTTTTCAATAACAATCAATTGATTTCCTGTGTTATTATAAGTTGGCTGAAATATAACTAAAATAGTTAAGGATAAACAAACATACTTTCTTGATGAAGCAAATGTAAACAACATTATAAATATTTTCTGAAGAAAAATGAATAAATCCACGTCTTTTAGTAGTTGAGATACTGTATACCTTCCGTAGAGGCGAGTTAAAAAGTATGCTATATCAAAATTGTTACTTGCTAATCTTTTAAATTTTCTTTATTAAAATATAAATTCTATTTAAAAATTCCATATTGTCAGATTGTAACGATAACAACGAAATAAAAACAAATAAACCATCACTTGATTTATTAATTTATTACAATAATGAGGCGATGTTTGTTTTTCTCAAGAAATTTTATTCTTCAAGTGTTTGTGATAAATCACATTCTACTTTGATAAGAAGTCGACAGTTCAGTGATCATGGTATAAAAATATAAAATACATTGTTATGTTAATTTCCTTTTAACTATAATTGTTGGGTGTTTACTTTGTTACTTGTTACTAACTTTTCTAAATCAGGTACATAAATAAAAGAAGTGACACTGTTTCATACAAAAAATTGAGTTTCATTAAAAAAAAGCGGTCAAGGACAAGGATACTTGATGTGTAAAAGTGTCAATACAGACCTACTTACAGAAATAAAATCATTTATCAACATTTGGGTATGCAACCTTTAAAATTTAAAAATGTGACTTTATTATTCTCCAAAATTGAGGCCATCAAATTACTCGTGACCATTTTCCTTAGTCTTGGATATTGCCCAGAAGTACATTTCTTGAATGTCTAACAGAAGATACGTATTATATATTATGTTAACATGCAGCATATGGTTCTTTGCAAACCTTGAAATCCTATATGTAGTAAATTCAAAAGATAGGAATCTCAGCCTAAACAACCATCTACCAAATTTGGTACTCATAATTTAAGCCATAAAATATGTATAGACAATGCTATTATCTACAAATGCTAACAATCACATTATTTGTTTGTTCATGTATGTAAAAATAGTATTTCTATAGCATATTGCTGTATGATTTTTGACAATTTGCATTTTAGTCATTCATAACTGTAGATCAGATATTTGTTGGTAGTTATTGCCTACGCCCGTGGGATAAAGGCGTGAGTTTATGTATGAAATCAAAATCAAAAGTTATTTATTCAAAGTAGCCTTTTTTTTCCTGGATGGGAAATCATAAATGACTTCTCCCGCTCTGGGCGCAGCGGGAGGGTGTGTCAGACTTTTACTGACTAAAACCCAGCCGTGTTCCTTCAGTTGCCCATGTGCCAGGGTCACGGTATCTCTTTCGAACAATCTCGCGACCCTGGCAGGCATCGGTCCTAGCAGACCCCTTCAGTATTGCTGACATCTCTTTGAGGCGCGCGTGGAACACTACGCGCCGTCGACCCGAGCTTGGTCCTTACCGGGCGGCGAGCTACCCATTGCTCGCCGCCCGCAAGCTCGCGCCGACGGTGGCCGGGAGTCCGCTATAGACTCCCGACGCCCCGGGCGTCTCCTCCTGCGGCGGCTAGGGACGTGAGGGCGCAGAGACTGCCACTCCCTCACGCGCCCCGCCTCCTTCTTCGCGAGCATTACTGCTTCGCAGAAGGAGGTGACGGCTTTCCGTGCCCTGCTGAGAGTCAGCACTTTTTGAAATTTAAAGTTACATAAGACAGTCCGCCAAAATGCCCGCCCTTCACCACTTCCTAGTGCTATAAGCTGGGAAGAAGAAGTGGCGCAATAAACTCCCCATCTATGTATAGATATTTGTTGGCTAGTTTAGTTACCAGTAAGCAGCATTGTGGCTTTATGTACTGATGAGGAAACTATTGCATTTATTTAAGTTTATTTACCATCTTTAAGGTAAACCTAACCCATAATATCTGGAAATCATATTGGTTAACGTCAATATATTTTTGCACTTTAAGATTTTTATAAACTTTTAATTTAAATGAGGGTTTCATTTAAATTATAATCTCACTGTAGTTTGAAGTAAATGAACGCAGAAATGTTACCAACTCACCATAATTTGATGATCAGTCTTCAAAATCAACCATGATGGATGTCACTTCTAACTTATGTTCAATAGGTGTGGCAGATGGCGTAGGAGGATGGCGCGCTTACGGCATCGACCCTGGCGAGTTTTCCTCGTACCTCATGAAGACGTGCGAAAGGCTTGTCCAGATGGGGCACTTCAAGATGTCAGAGCCAGGGGACCTGCTGGCCAAGTCCTATTACGAGTTATTGGAACATAAGAAACCAATACTAGGTTTGTAAAACACTTTGGGACCAAGGTGTTCAGACATCACTCTTCTAAACTATGTTGTATGCATGGCTACAAATCAAGTGTAAGCTGACTTCTCATATGAAAATGCTATACAAAAAGCAAGGTCAACTAAAACTGGAAATGTATAGCTTGATATGTCGCCGTGTGCACCTACCTGTTGTTTTGTTTGTTGACCTTACATATAAAGTAGTAGCTCTAGCTATCTTCAGTTATATATCCTCAAGAACATCCAAATTAACAGTAATATACCTCTTGAAAGTCAAACACTGGTTGATTTCAAAACAGTAATGTTCAGTAATATCAAATCCAGGCTTTGAGCCCTGGATACACATGACATGCCAATACCCAACCTTATTTTGCTATATATCTACTAGGTAGCCATGCATAACTGCTCTGAGAAAAGGCTCACCTTGACCAAATTAGATACAGATCGACTATGCTTTTGCAGTATGTAGAATTTATTGATTGAGATATATTCTAGACTACATAATATTTATATTGCAGCAGACAACTAGCTCAATTGGACAATACAAAGTCCTCTTTTGTTTTCTTTGTATTAAGTAGCAAACATTGATCTGTAGCAACGTCCATGAAAATAAATTTACTGATAAACGCTGTACCTATATGCTAGCTACACTCTTATATTTTTTATTTTATGCTAAGACTTTCGGATCTCTTGTTGTTTATTTGTCAATTTACATAATTCCTCTTTCGTATCCAAAATTTTATAATGATAATAAATTGTTTAATATGCTTAACTAAGTAATTTCATGTCAAGGTTCTTATTAAAATGAATAAGAATTTGGCAATGACATATATTGAACTTTAAGAAAAAAACAAGTACAGGTTACAGGTAGTAAAGCAAAAATAATAAGAAAACTTGATTATTGACTAATGCTGTATTAAGAACTGAATTAAGGCATTTACTTCTATTTATTCTAAAAGTGATAAACCAGCAGTTAGTTTCATATCAATACATTGTTTGTTTTAGGAAGCAGCACGGCATGTGTGATGATCCTAGATCGGTCTGAGAGCGTGATGCGCGCTGCCAACATCGGTGACAGCGGGTACATGGTAGTGCGTGGCGGTCGAGTGGTCCATCGCTCACACGAGCAACAGCACTACTTCAACACACCTTACCAGCTCAGCCTGCCGCCGCCCGGGCATGATCGGAATGTGCTAAGTGACAGGTATATACCAAACATTTCAGCACAACATATGAGTCCTGGTAACAACGGGTGAATTTATCCCACGACTATCGCGCTCACACTTCAACTAAGATTACAACAGAGCGCATCCCATCGCGTCCAAAACCGCACTGTTCGATTTTCAACTCTAGTTGCTATGCAGTGTGTTGAAAATCCAGTGTGCGATATAAAAACGCCGCGTTATATATCGCCAAGTGCCAACGAGAGTTAACAGCTACTAAGTATTTAGAAATCATATTTGAATTAGAACCTTACACTTCTGAAAACGGGACATTGGAAAGTGAGGACACTAATTTGATGTCAAAAACTTTGACTTTGGTGTGCTATGACTGTACTTTCGGGAATTTACGTAAGAAGGCAAATACTATTTTGCGACGCAAGATGCATATTAGGCCTTCGACCAAAGACTATATAACCACTTGACTGCGCATACAGTGCCCCGACGCTCGAAAACTATTAGTATTTTGTCGCCTATGCATAGGCTACGGTTCTAGTAACCATTTTAGTTGTGACCAATTGTTAGACCTCTGTGCACGCTAAATTAATGCAAATAATATAACTTCATCTGCAATTATAACGCATCAAAATGCCTTCATGCGCGGTGAAGTGGTGTGGGAAACATTCCAAAACTTCTAGTTATAAAAAGGATCGCATAACTTTTCATCGGTACGTAAACAGTACGAAAAATTATTTTGATTTAATCAGATTATGATTCACCGTAGAGGTCTATTTAAAATGGTGGTTGGGTAAACCAGCACACTGTTGAGTCCCGCGTTGATGTCTTTTGGAAAAGTCTCGTTCTTTCATTAGACAATTCTAATGCATCTATCCCTTACTTTCCCTTTGTATTTTTATCGTAAAAATTAGTGCTGTTACCTTTAATAGCTTAAAGTCTATATCGAAAATAAAAACAAAAATTAATGTAAGTTTTATTCAATTCGAATACTGTGGCTTGTTTAGCTTCGTCTTGACAAACCGTTTGTAAACTGGCGCCAAAACTCACGTGGCCATAGTAACTTCTGCCTTGGGGATGATATTCGACTCCGCTTCTACACCGAATATGATAGTGGCATAAATTTTGTTCTTGGATTCTCTAACTTTCATTTTATTAGTGATTGATTTTGATTAAATATGATTTCTTTGATTTTAATTGAGTATTTATCACAATTTTAAAATCCATTTTATCGATATCGACTATTTTCCCTTAATGAAGTACACCAGCCCTACGATGGGCATACCCACGAAACTTGACCTTGAACTGACCAATTGCAGCCGCGCTTTCTTCCTCGTCCCCCGGCCCGCAGTGGTGAGTCGTGTGCTTAGAAGAAATCGGCGTATACGCTCTCTAGTGGTTATATTCTCTTTGCCTTCGACCTTCAGTTTACTATGTCTTCCTTACTAACAATGACTGAGATGGTGTTTTATCATAACAATAGTAAGAAAACAATAACATTAATGTTCTTAAAAGTTTTTAGAGCAATAATGGTGTTAAAAGAACAATAATTTAGGTAAACTAGGGGAGTTGGTGATACGAAATCAAGATTATTTTAAAATGACATTGTACTGCTATACTCACTGTCTTGAGATTGTTATTTATGTGTTTATCTCGCGTCTACTTATTTGATAAAAGAAGTATACTGCGTCATAATTTCTTGTTGATAAAATCAGAATTAGAGCGAAAGGTTACCGTCAATACCGATAATAATGTAAATACTACTGAAGGCTTAACGTGTCTTATGGGTAAATCAATCAAGTTTCAAAATATCTTTAGTCTTCATACGGCTCTTTTATTGGTGGCCCAGCGGTAACGCCGCGATGTACGAGTTGTAGGTCGTAGGTTCTTGAAGCCTGACAGGCCCTTTAATTTGTGTAAATTATTTCATCGCAATTGCTCTCAAAATGGCAAAAAAAAAACATCGTGACGAAACCGGTATTTTTGTCATAAGAATTTCAATAGTTTGGGCAAAAATCGTTGCTGCGTATTGTTGACAGTTTTTATTGGTGTAGTGCCAAATCCATTTTTAGGGTGCCGTACTTAAAGGGTGCCAACGACCCTATTATTGAGACTCCGCTGTCCGTTCGTCCATCCGTCCATCCATCTGTCCGTCAAACAACCCGTATCTCGTGAACTGTAACAGGTACACGGTTGAAATTATCATCGACTGTGTATATTTTGTACTGTTGCTATAACTAAAAATAATAAAAATATGTAAAATAAAGCTAAAATTATAAAAAATAAACACGTTTCTTCTATGGTGGGTGAACAAGAAAACGTGTTTTTTTTTTTTTTGTTAATATGTAGTGTTCGCATCCCTAGAACTCCAAGGAATCTCTTTAAAAACATTTACACAATAACTTCGTAAACATGAAACTAAATACTGCTGGATCTTCATTTAAAATACAAAAAGTTAAGCAGGGTGATCCGCATGAGTAGATATTTAAGTCACTGGCAGCCCTCACAGCTCAAGAACTTCCGACCATGATCCAAGAGCTGAGCACGGCTAGCTTTAGAGTAGGGCTTAAGATGTCTCGGTCTAAAACTCCATTTATGGCTCAGGAAAAACATTATGTCGATGAGTATCTAGTCTACCGGGGCCAGTTCGCCGAATTGAAAACGCCTGGAACCGCTGGTCCACAAAGACGCTAATGAAGGCTGATCTGCCGATCTCACGTAAGCAATACGGCTGCCAGGCTCAAATGGGATTGGGCAGATCACATCAGAAGACACTCTTAATAATCGTGAAGTAACGTGTCATCTAAAAATGTAAATATCATTGTCTCTGGATAAGACATTTATTTTTTATTATCTGCGAGGCGTCCCGTGACGCCTACCTTTTATAAAACCTATTTAAATTTAAACACATGGACTACATTTTTTACCGACTCTTATAAAAAAACCACCAGAGAGACCACCTGACCCCTGACCTCTGAGTTCCTTTCGGTCTTTATTCTCAGAGTAGTCAAATAGGAAACGCCGACCTCATCTAGTTTCTAAAATATGATTGACGTGTAGTGTTTGTACTTATACACCTACTTACTGAAATAAAATCATTTATCTTTATATTGGTTACTATTTTTTAGCTTACCTATAATGTCCAATGGAGCTTTAGTGTAGTGCATTGTAGGTAACGGGAGCCTCGTAGCCGACGTACCTAATGGTTTACAAATAAATTATATTTACTAGCATTGTCAATATTACGTAAGAGTTTTATTCAGACTCATTATAAATAAAGACCACTTTAATGAACTTATGACCTTGTACTATCGCATTGTGGGACAGAAGAGATTAAAATGTCCAGTTACACCGCAATAAAAGTCTTCTTAATTAGTTGATTAAAAATGAGGATGTTCTTATCACTAGATTTAGCCGACAGGAAACATGTAATATACGTTACATCTAATCTTATCCAGATTTAGTCTCCCCAGTCATAAGACTCTCAGTATGCTTCAACCACGAGACTAGTAGTCATGTGCTCATTCCACATACAGTTGTTGTATTTCTGTATGCACTAATATTAGAATTTTTAGCGCATTGGAAATCTGCCAGATCTTTAAACTTGTGCGTCCTCGTAAAATTTATGGAATTGTGTTTACTTGTTTAATATTGGTACGATTAACGAAAGAATTTGACAGTCCCTTGAAAATAAATGCTAATGTATAATCACGAAAATTCACGAATGACGTCACAGCGTGAGAATGGAATAGCTGTGAGGTTGTTGACATTATTATTAAATTACATCATTGACATCAAACAAACGACACTCTGTCGTCACTATTTATATACTTTAAATGTTATTAGTTTATTATTGTGTAGTACTACTTACATACCAAGTATGCCTACATCCTAGAATAAAGTGGTTACGTCTTGGCGCCCCAATTAAGTGCTGCGCTATTATGTAGATGTAGCGATACTTGATAAAGTATAAAGTCCAATGTTTTTTGCTCACGTAAATTGCTCTGTTGTTCTTCTCATTATTATTTATTTATGTATTTATTTTTAAGTGCGACGTTTTAGAAGAATTACGTAGTTACAAGAATGGGTCGTGTAGTGTAAGGTATACGGTGCTTTTTAATAAATACCTGTGTCCGACATAAAACTGAGCGTTTTACCATGTTCTACGTTTGGGGAGCGCCTTAATAGTTTCCAATTTATCGTATAGGTATTTATAGTAGTTGGAACAGAATATAGATTGAACTCTTGCAGAGTTGAATTTTGCTGGCTAAACGGTTTTTTCATATATCATTGTCTATAGAACAGAACACACCATAAATACTGGACCTATTTATTCTACAATACGGAAAATCCTTGCTGGTCCAACTTCACTTCACCTTTGAGAAAGTACTATCGATAAGTTCTTGGGGAGGTAGTCCTTGTCTATGAATAACTTTTTTCAAAAATATCAAGAGGATCCGTCGTTGTAAACTGAAATCCATCGTAAGCATAAAGATTCGAACAGCTACTGACACTGTCCACGTAAAATAGTGTACATTCAACATCATACATATTATCATACCATTCAA
Organism: Aporophyla nigra; assembly: GCA_947507805.1. NCBI lineage: Eukaryota > Metazoa > Arthropoda > Insecta > Lepidoptera > Noctuidae > Aporophyla > Aporophyla nigra. The sequence goes on from OX382305.1 coordinate 10,885,388, forward strand.
AGCGCGTTGTTTACATAGTGATCATGATTACGTTACTGCGTGGATGCATCGTACCACTCTTAGAGCTCATTCACACTAAGACGATTCGTTTTTATTGACGAATCGTCTTTTTCACGATCCGTTTTTAATTTTTGACGGCGGCTATGCTTTTTAAATGCTCGTGTTCACACGTATCACGAATCGTGAAAAATGTCGGACAAGTCTTAAATCACGTATCGTCTTTTAGAAAACACGTTCGCAAAAAAAGGTATGGAAATGCTCCAAATCTTGCTTTTTTCCTTAAACTAATGTGAACATCAATTCGGATATTTTGCCGAATTGTGACAAAAGACGATTCCGTATGCAATGTGAACGTTCGTCCGTCATGACGTATCGTGTTTTATGACGAATCGTCAATGACGGAACCCGTGTGAATGAGCCCTTACTCTTATTTATAGAGGGTAAAAAGATATCTGTTAATGGTGTCATGATTGAGTATCACTACCGTGTCATGCCTAAACACCATGCAAGCCAGCAAGAATACGAGGCAAATCTAATATTAAATTATCAAATGTCTGCCAGTCGCTCTCATTCGGGGGTTTCGAAATGAATAACTTTTAATATTTATAAAGAAATGAACTTGTTGACCCTGACTATAGCAATATATTTTTAATTTTAATAGCAAACTTTTTTAACAGAGCGACGAAGGCTTACATTGTATGATGTCATTGTCTTCTAAAGCAGCTTGATTTCCATTATAATTCCAATAAATAATTAATCAAGTTTTTGATAACATGTGTATGCGGTCGGACATGAGCAGCATACCGTCCACGTACACTAGTGAAATAAAAAAAATGTTATTAAACAACAATATTTTGAGATTTGTTCTTAATTCAGAACATCATTCTTTTTAGGCCAGAATCGGCGGAGACGGCAGAGTTCACAGTGGAGTGCGGTGATGTGATCCTGGTGGCAACGGACGGAGTGTTCGACAACGTTCCCGAGCCCGTGTTGGTGGCGGAGATGCGGCGCGCGCAGGGGCTCGCAGGCGATACCAAGAAGCTGCAGGGCGTCGCCAACTCCATTGCGTGGATGGCGCGCAACCTGTCCTTCGACGGCTGCTACATGTCGCCCTTCGCTAAGAGCGCACGACAGAACGGCATTGATGCCATTGGTGAGTACGAACAAAGCATGGTACTTCAAAAATAGATGACAGTCATTCCTAAATAAATTCGACGAAAACAATTCAGTATATTTCTTTGTGTTGCTATTTCTAAACATTCCTATTATTTGGTATCTTAATTGATTTTCATTGTTATTTTATCTAGTTAGAACAATTGAATGATTAAAATCGTTACGAATTTCTATCCTATAACATGAATGCTGCGTCATGACTGATTCTATATTTTGTTTGCAGGGGGGAAACCGGACGACATAACGGTGCTACTTGCTATCGTAGCGCTATGAAAATGTCCCCATGTGATTTATGTAGCTAGATTCTAGGTACATTTTTGTTCAAGATTACTACAAAATTTAGTTAAATAATAGTAATAAACAACGAAGCCAAAAAATTGAAGTTTGGACCCTTTTTTTGTAATTGATCTGTAATTATTTTTGGATGTGTTTGGTTGAAAGTTAAGGAGGTGCCCACTTCATTGATTCATTGCGATTAATTGTGAGACAGATGTGTTTCTGTAAATCTGTTTTGTAAGTATATTTGTCGTTTAATTATTATTAATTATTACATTGTGCATAGTAATGTGTAAATACTTTTTGTACTATATAACTTCAGTTTTTATTATACTAGATATTTTTGTATGATCTCAAAAGTTGTTGTATGTTTTATATTAATGTACAGGGCCAGCCCATGTAGACATCGATAGGTCACCTCCTAAGCTTGATTCTGTCTACCTACGTCGTCAAATAGAATTGTTTATTCAAAGATATCACGCTGTGAGTGCTGTGCTGTGACGCCATGATCTGACTGTTGTGCTTCTAAATTATTGTGATTTTTATGAACCCGCTTGATGTTGTAATGCTGAAAACAAAGTGCCGTTTACTTTGTGTAAGATTTGAGAGAATTCTGAATGTAATTGGGTCAGCGAAAGTTATCCGTGACCGACATAAGTAATCTTTGAAACAACAGACCTACTTCTATTAGTTATCTGTTATTTTATTATCGTACACAAACTAGCTACGATTTGAAAAAATACCTATGTACTGTTGACTTTTTAGTCATTTTATAAACGACATGTGCGCGCTCTGTACAACTGGTATTATCGATAACATTGAAGTCAATTGGAAAAAAATGCGAGCGCAAAATACTGGCTCGTTTACATTTGTTCAGAATGATATTTTTTAAATTAATTGTTGTCATGGATATCGATGATACACAGTGTAAGCCACTAAAAAGTGAGCCTGTACGGGTAAACGCATTGTGTACTAGATAATATTATGATTTTTTCTCTTCATGATGAGAATGTAATAAAGAACAAACTGTATCTATTGTGAGAAAACGTCATGCCGCCTTTTTAATAATTTTGTTGGCCCAATTGTAAAATAGTAGAATATAGTTTTATTATTGTGATTACAAACTTGATGCGTATATCTTTCTTAAATATTTGATTTTACAATCAACTGTGTTTTGGAATTGAGTGTGAGAGTTTGAATGAAGACTGAATACAACTAGATATACTGTTCGTGTTGTTACTAGTAGTTTTAATAATGTTACGAAACTTGTATTTGAAACGATCACAACTAACGGTTCTATTCTAAGACACTTATGTTCTTTTATAAATTTTTATGTAAATTATATGTGTAATGTAATGATTTTATGTCTTTGTCTTTTTTAACTATAATTAAACCTTTGCAGCTTTTATTAGGTATTGAATTTGAAACGAGACACACACTTTGGATGTAAGAACTTGCTGTAATTAGAAATCATAGTTAATCATTAGCTGCAGTCATAATGTTAAAGTGCATTTGAAGTTTATTTTAATAATAGAAATTACGTTGCAGATAAAATGAAACTAATGTAGCTCACTCAATGCTTTGTAAATAGTTGATAGATTGAGCAAAGCTTGGATACATGAACAAGTCACCACAAACTTCCCTGCTTACACCATAAGCAGAAGTAAATATTATTGGTGGCATCCTATTGTTACATAGTTGTAGTTCATAGACTTGTTGTTACAAAGTGTTGTATTTGGGCTGTGCAAGTTTCTTTTTAGCCGTGACCTTAATAGGTAAACGTCGTGTTAACCAATTTAGTGAGATTTCTTTGATATACCAAATTGGTCAGCCAGATTAGCCATGGCTTAAAATTTGTAAATAAAAATCAATAGTCAAGAGCTATCTTGAATGTAGAAAACCACGCTTCTACTAAAGTATGTCAAGGTATTGTCTGTAAGTTTAGTAGTCACTGATTAAACGCTTATCATTACTTATTGACATGTTCTTATCACCTGTAATTGTGTTTTTAAAATTCACCATGATATTGCGTGAATATAGAATAAACAATTCTGATTATGATCTAATCTTTAATTGCTTATCACCCGCTATAAAACCGTAAGTGAGAAAAAATCACGACAATCTTGAGTTTTTCATATAGTTCAATAGTAGGTAATAGGTAGAACGGGCTGGTGTCCGCAACTCCACGTCTGAGCGCGTATTTTGCGTACGGAAGGGAAATCGGTTATTCGACCCACCCCAGCTCCTCGAGGACGGCAAGCAACGCCTTGACGTTGCTGACTATCTCACGTAGGGTACCTGGGTTACCGAAGTACTTGGCCCTGTATGTGGCGATCGCCGGGCAGTTTAAAAGCACGTGCGCTGCTGTCTCGTCGTCCTCAATGCAGGCCCTGCACAATAGTAGTAATAGTAGGAAACACATTACACTCGGTACTCATTAACATTGATGACTATTCATTTTGATGCGATAATTCAATGTTAATTGAAAATCTGCTTTTGATTGCAAGTAAGATAACATAATGTTACATAATCCGGACTGCGTCCTTAGATTCTTCCATACAAACGTATAAGAGCTCCTAAACGTTCTTTAATTTGAAAAATCAAATTGTGGCAAACGTAATTATTTACTTAAAGAAGTATTTGTGCCTAATTGTAAGTGTATCAACCCAAGGAATAATCTAATATATAAAATTCTCGTGTCACAGTTTTCGTTGCCATACTCCTCCGAAACGGCTTGACCGATTTTGATGAAATTTTTTGTACTTATCCGGTATCTATGAGAATCGGCCAACATCTATTTTTCATCCCCCTAAATGTTAGGGGTAGTCCACCCCTAAATTAATTTTTTTTTTTTTAGACAAAATTTTTAATTTCTATTTTTTTATGATACAACATACAAAAATACATACAATCCTCAATTTTCACCCTTCTACGATCAACCTTTATTGCTTAGCCATTTTAGTAACTAAATTATTTATATGGCAAAACAACGTTTGCCGGGTCAGCTAGTATTTTTATACAAACGATCTCTTTTCACCCTCTTTAAAGATTTTATTAGTGCGCGCCTAACATATATATCGAAACCTTGTTCAAAATGACATAGGTAGATACCTAATCGTAGTTTTAGAACCTGATTGCTGCGCTGTCACTCAGTTGCTCAGCTTGGGATTTGATTGGATTTGGAATTTATAACAGTAAAACAATGAATATTTATCAATCATTTGTATTCACAATTAACAGACCCTTATCAATAAACTTTTTACACAAAATACATTATATCGATTCAATGCCATTGACGTTATCGTAATCGCATTTTTTTTTTGTACAACTTCATATAATCCTTAAAAAAAAAAAACAAACAATAATCCATTGCCCATGAGAAAACATATTGCTTAGTGTTTTAAATTAAATATCTATTGCACTAATTACCTGAAGGAAAATTAAGTTTGTACATGGTAAATAAGATATTGCAAGGTCTGGGAAACTTTGAGCATGGAAACCTTAACCCCGCGTTCAAACCAAAATGATCTTTCGCGCGAATACGCGATCGTTGCATTCATACTTTTGCGTTCTAACCAACAGCGATCGTCGCGTTCATATGTCACTCATTCGGAAAACCTGAAGGCGCCCTCCGTCAGCACGACCACGCGATTGGATTCACCATTCAAAATAAACGGGGCGGTCACATACTTGCGCGACGATTGCGTGTTGGTTAAGACGCGGCCTAAGGCACTGCTGAGTAACTATTGAATAGTTTATATTAATATAGAGAAAATCACTAATTTTATTAAGAGTTATGCATCAAAAGAAAGAGTAGAAATCATTAGACATATTCTTAAATAAATATTTTGGCTTGGAAGTTGCATCTCACTTGCAGGAGTAAACTAACCAAGTGTTAGCTTATCTAGCATCCTCCTCCTCATTATTAGGGCGGCGCCAGTCGAAACCTCCTGGTCGTACATTACCCAGCTCTGGAAGTGGACCATAATCTGGCTCTGGGGCAGGATCAAATATTTTTTTTCTGAAATCAGTAGACATGCATGTGTAAATATATATTTTTTAAAACTTTGAAATTATCAGCTGCCTTATAGTATAGAATTCTTAAAAAATAAATTGTTAATAAGTATATAAAAAATAAAGCAGCTTTTAAAACTGGACAAGACACTGGCATGTCCTAGAACCAAAAAATTTGAAGCTGTGACATGTAGCAGTCCGCACAGGGCCCACGAGGTGGCGTATGACTGCCTCTCTCTCACAGAGAATACGCCTGTGTCCCAGCAGTGGAACCATATATGCTTAATATGTTTATTATGCTTAACCTGTTAAAAATAAAGAATGAAAATATTATGAGGGACAAAGTTCTGAAGTAACTTACAAAAACTTTGGAGTCTTCAATATTTTTTGACCGCCATTCTGTCTTGGTAGCACATCCTCCATAAAGAAATATATATGGCCAATAGCCATACCTACTAAATCTACTGATATTGCATTACCAAGTAGCACAGAGAATCCCAGTAACACCCAGGGTAAGTATGGTGCCTGAAAAACAAAATTAACTTTATTACTGAAATGTCAAGGGGCCTTAACATTATTTATTTTAGAGATTAACTTGTGTTATCAACAATTAAACTAGTTTCATTAACAAACACTGTTGTAATGCATTGTAAAATATAGTGCACCAATGTAGTGCAGTAAATAGTACCTGAAAGTTCATGAGACCGAAGAAGTTCATCCTCACAAAAACATTTCTTCTAGACCATACATACACAATCATTATAGTAAATGCTTGTCCTAAAAATAATAAATTCACGAAGAAAGCGCACAGCTGTTAAAAATACTTAAGGAAATTATAAAATATTTTGGCAAACAGTCATCCTTTATTTCTAATTGGCAATGATGATATAGTTGTGAGCCAACTATTACATCAGTGAAATTGAAACTTAATAACATGTTATACAGAGTACTTACTACACTGCATAATATTGTATAGTATACTAGCTTCTGCCCATGACTTCGTCCATATTAAATTGTTTGCACCTCGACTCTCCCCATCATATTTAGTTTTTACTTGGCTCCCAAGGGTCCTAGGTTGGTGTTGTATAGCCTATAGCCTTCCTCGGTAAATGGGCTACCAAACACTAAAAGAATTTTTCAATTCCAACCAGTAGTTCCTGAGATTAGAGCGTTCAACCAAACAAACACTTCAGGTTTATAATATTAGTACAATCCGAAATATTTTGCAGTGTCAGTATTGTCTCACAAGAAAGGCCTTCCAGCAATTGATTCAAGTTAAAATGACTTAAAAATATTGAATAATTTGAAAAAAAAAGGATACAATCATAAGGACACCTCCAAACACGAACATAACAACGAAATCAGCAGTTCTTCCTCTAAAAGAGCCCTCTTCAAGCATTCTACAATATCTGTAGGTGAATATCATATTGAAGAAAAAGTTGAATCCTAAATTCCCAAAGAAAAGGAATGTGCTTATTAGCCTCCATAACTGGTATTTCCTTAGTATAAGATTAGGATTAAAATATAACTGAAATGGTGAGACTAGGTCCAGTTGCTGAAACAGAGAAATAAATTGTTACTTATGTATTTGTTTCACCAAAGCTATCTTACATACATTATATGTACATACAAAAAATCTATAATGACTCAGCAAAAGACACGTATAATTAATTAAGTAAACAAAAAAGAAAACTTACGACAGCTAACGTAGTAACAACACAAGCTGTAGTATATGCCCTGGTCACTGGAGGTATGAGCATGTATTCCTGGAGAAGCGTCTGATATGCCATTTTCAGTACAATTACTGTTTCGTTTTTACACTTCAACGTTCAAAAGGAAATAAAATTAGCTAAGATAACAAAGTCACAATTCGACTCGACATGATTGGGCCACATCAGAATTAAATTGTTCACAATAGGAACATTCTTTATTGTGATTAGAGTAAATTAAACTGTGAGGACGTTTAACTCCATTTAGTCCTCAAATCATTCAGCAGAGTGTTGTTGGTTAAAGTTTATGATCATTCTCTCGACAAATAGTACTGAAAAACTTGAAAATTCCCAAAATCTACAAACTCGCAGAAAGTTGACAGACACAGAAGGATAGATGACATGACAGTTATCATAGACAATAACAAACACTTTTTATTTAGTTCTTCTCTATCTATTCTGCCACGCCAAAGTCCCAGATTGTCGTCTAAAAAAATATATCAAAAGATTGATCCCCAATATTAAGCTTAGCACCGTTAAAATACTGAAATCAAATTTCGTTTCCTCACATGGTACCTGTTCTCACTATTAAGAATATGGTACTGCCATTTATAAACAATGCCATACAAATACCATACTGAACAAGCTACATATTATTATTTTTAGTATAAAATGACTGAGCTGTGCAGTTGTGCACATTGCTGGATATAATAATAATAATAATAATAAAAGAAATAAATAAATAATAAAGATATGGCAACACCATGTCAACATCGACTGTCACGTTTTCCAATTTTTAATGATTTAATTTGTGAAAGTACCTAATTTTAACCCAGTTTTGAAACAGTGCTATATATTAAACGAAACCAAGAGTTATAAAATCATCCTGTAACGCAAAAAGAGACCAGTCACACCATAATGTAGAAAAATAAATTAAAAACTGCAAAATCGGGGGTGACATGACAGATGTCACCTCCGAACATAATGAAAAAATAATAATGGAAAAGTGAGAAAAATGTTGACCAGAGCCGCAGCACGCAAGGCACGACTACCACCACCGGACTCCTCGCTCAGCTCCGCCTCGCCGCCGCCGGTACCCAGCCCCACTGCGGGCGCTGTGACGACACCGGCCGCGGCAGTTGCGTCGAGCTCGAGCGACGAGTACTTCTCCCCGCCCACGACGCCACCACCTGCTCGTCGACGGGGAGGACGCCGGCCGCCGGATGGTTTAGGACCTCGAGGCCCACCGGCCTCTGATAGGGTCCCAGCTCCCGGCGGAAGTGAGCAGCGCATGAGATGGACAAGATCCATCAATGAGAATGTCATGCGCTCATACTATGGGGCTACAGAGGGAGGAAATAATCTGACTGCGTACCGTGTTCGGATGCTCTCTCTTTTTCAGGTGCTTGAGCCAACTGTCAACGTTTCAACCCAACGACTATCGGATCAGGTGCGGGTCATCCAGCGTAAACGTATGTTGGATGACACTGTGCTTGATCGCCTACGAAATGAAATGCTGAGTAGCCATGTCATCGCACCTCCGTTGCAGACTGTTGTGGTCCCACCACCGTACGTCACAAATCAAGCTGACGAGGAGAGTGATGACAGGGCTTCAAACGTAAGTACCCAGTGCAATGAGGAATTGAGGATTGCTTTGGAGAGTGCGATTCGAGAATATCGGTCCATGGCACCAGAACTTAGGCCACGTTTACCTCGTTTACCCATGCATAAAAAAAACAGGGCGCTGGTGGCGGCTCTGGATTCGCAGTTGTCAAACTATTTTGATGACTGCGAAGACCTCACTGATACACATGCAATTCTGTACTGCGCGGCTGTAGCGGCATGTCGTGTAGCTCACGTCAAATTTGCTAGTGACTCTAGAGCTACGCGACCAAAACCAGCCGTACCAGCTTGGCAGTGCAGAATTGAGCGTCGTATTAGTGGGGCCAGAGCGCTCATCGGCAAACTAATCTGCTTCAGGGAGGGCAACACTCGCCCTAGAGTGATGCGCTTTGTGAGACGGGCGTTCTCAGGGACTGATACCAGCCCTCAGGATTTTATGTCCCGTGTCACAGAGCGCATAGACTTCCTGAAGCAGAAAGTTTATGCATGGGCAAGCCGTATTCGTAGGTATAAGCGGCGAGTGGACCGATACACTCAGAATCGTGCTTTCCAGAGTGATGAAAGGTGGGTTTATAGGGCTTGGGAGCGACCGATCCAAGGCGTGGCTGACACGCATCTGCCGGATAATGACGCCATGTGTTCTTTTTGGCGCAGTATCTGGTCGGTGCCTGTCAGTCACACCGAAGGTGATTGGGCTAGAGAGGTCGAACGAGCCTGCGATCCTATACCAGAAATGGGGGCTATTACTATCTGCCCCCAAGATGTTGCTCGTGCAGTCCGTCCGCTGCCTAACTGGAAGTCTCCAGGACCGGACGGACTGCACAACTTCTGGATAAAATGGTTTGTAGGATCGCATGCTCGCTTGGCGGCTCAGTACCAGACTGCTTTGGAGTCTGGTTCGCTACCCCAGTTCCTTACAACAGGAGTTACCCACCTGCTCCATAAATCAGGTAGCACCGCGGAACCCAAAAATTATAGGCCGATCACGTGTTTACCGACGGTCTATAAAGTCCTCACATCCATTTTGAGAGCTAAAATTTACAATCATATAGACGCTAACTCCATCATGTCTGTCTCTCAAAATGGATGTAGGAACGGGTCCCGCGGTACTAAGGAGCTGCTCCTCATTGATATGGCCATTAGCCAACAGGTTCGTCGTTCCCGAAAGGATCTGTCGACATGTTGGATAGATTACAAGAAGGCCTATGACTCGGTGCCACATACATGGCTCATGAGGGTGCTGGAGTTGTATAAAGTAGATGCAACTCTGCGTGCCTTACTGATATCATGTATGGGGCAATGGAGAACGGTCCTTCGCTATCCAGGATGTCGAAATATCCAGAGGAATAGCGAGCCGATAAGGATCGAGCGTGGCATATTCCAGGGCGATAGTTTGAGTCCACTTTGGTTCTGCCTAGCTCTGAATCCTCTGAGCACACTGCTTGAGGATTCAGGTATAGGCTATCGGTTGAGAAGAGGTGGTCAGGTTATATCTCACCTCCTGTACATGGATGACCTTAAACTCTTTGCCCACAACAATTTGCAACTGATGGAACTACTGAAGGTAACTGAAACCTTCAGTAGCGCCATCAGGATGGAATTTGGTGTGGACAAATGTGCAGTCATGCATGTAAAGCGAGGGGAGATTGTGGAGTCCGTGGGAACCCAACTCTCGGATTCCACAAACTTTCGAGCCCTCTCCACATCCGAAACCTATAAGTATTTGGGTATGTCGGAAGCTTTGGGAATCAATGTTACTGACATGAAGCAATCGTTGAAGGAGCGCTTCTTTGGCCGCCTGAAGAAAGTATTTAATAGTCTTCTCTCAGGCGGAAACAAGGTGCGCGCCTTCAACGGTTGGGTCATGCCAGTTTTGATGTACTCTTTCGGCATACTCAAATGGACTCAGACCGAACTCGACGCCCTGGATAGGAGGGTCCGTACGCTGCTGACTGCATATCGAATGCATCACCCACGGTCATCGGTTATGAGGCTGTATATCCCGCGAAAGTGTGGAGGTCGAGGCTTTTTGAACGCTAAGACTCTCCACAATCGCGAGATATGCAGTCTCAGGGAATATTTCCTGGAAGCCGAGGTGGGGATGCATCGAGATGTGGTCGCTGTGGACAAGGGCCTCACCCCGCTCTCCTTGGCTAACAAGAACTGGCGCAAGCCTGTAGTACTTGACACTAATGACCGCATGGAGGTATGGCAGAGTAAGGAGCTCCACGGACGCTTTTTCCGGGCCCTACACGGACCCGACGTAGATTTTCTAGCGTCCGTAGCCTGGCTGCGTTTCGGTGATCTATTTGGAGAAACCGAAGGTTTTGTCTGTGCAATTATGGACGAAGTTATGTTGACGAACAACTACCGGAGATTCATTGTAAAAGACGGCACGGTGGACATCTGTCGGGCATGCCACCGTCCAGGGGAATCAATTAGACACATTATCTCCGGGTGTTCTCGTCTAGCTAACGAAGAGTACTTGCATAGACACAATCTTGTAGCCAGGATTATCCACCAGCAACTTGCTCTGAAATACAACCTTGTGGAATCGGAAGTGCCGTACTACAGGTATGTGCCCGACCCAGTTCTTGAAAATGGCCATATCACATTGTACTGGGATCAATCCATCATCACTGACAGGACTGTTGTTTCCAATAAGCCTGACATCGTGGTGGTGGATCGACTAGAACGGCGCACAATGATTGTTGACATAACGGTCCCACATGACGAGAACCTCGTGAAAGCCGAGAAAGATAAACAAATCAAGTATCTAGACTTGGCTCGCGAGGTTGTCGACATGTGGGATGTGGACTCAGCGATTATTGTGCCGATAGTCGTCACAGCCAATGGGTTGATAGCCAAGAGCCTCGACCAACACCTGAAGAGGCTCTCGTTAAGCAGTTGGGTCAAGGGCTTGATTCAGAAAGCGGTACTTCTGGACACGGCTCGAATTGTCAGGAGGTTCCTCTCTCTGGAGCCCTGACCGCCGGTAGCTTGGACCTTGTTCCTGATACCGGTGGGCTACTATTTTTTATATTTTTAAATGTTTTGATAATTTTTGTTATTTTAATATTTAAAAATATAATTTATATGTTTGTAAAATGGAATAAAGGATAATAATAATAATAAAAAAAAGTCTTTTATCAGGCGGAAAAAAAAGTCTTTTATCAGGCGGAAACAAGGTGCGCGCCTTCAACGGTAGGGTCATGCCAGTTTTGATGTACTCTTTCGGCATACTCAAATGGACTCAGACGGAACTTGACGCCCTGGATAGACGGGTCCGCACACTGCTGACCGCAAATCGAATGCATCACCCACGGTCATCGGTGATGAGACTGTATATCCCGCGGAAGTGCGGAGGTCGAGGTTTTTTGAATGCTAAGACCCTGCACAACCGTGAGGTATGCAGTCTCAGGGAATACTTCCTAGAAGCCGACGTGGGGATGCACCGAGATGTGGTCTCAGTGGACAAGAGCCTCACCCCGCTCTCCTTGGCTATCGAGAACTGGCGCAAACCTAAAGTATTAGATACTAATGACCGCATGGAGGTATGGAAAAGCAAGGAGCTTCACGGGCGCTTTTATCGGGTCCCACATGGATCCGATGTAGACCTCTTAGCGTCCGTATCCTGGTTACGTTTCGGAGACCTATTTGGAGAAACCGAAGGTTTTGTCTTTGCGATTATGGACGAAGTTATGATGACAAATAACTACCGGAAATATATTGTGAAGGATGGCACGGTTGACATCTGTCGGGCATGCCACCGTCCGGGTGAATCAATCCGACACATTATTTCTGGCTGTTCTTGTTTGGCTAACGGAGACTACTTGCATAGACACAACCTTGTAGCCAGGATTATCCACCAGCAACTTGCTCTGAAATACGGCCTTGTGGAATCAGAAGTACCATATTATAGGTATGTGCCCGACCCAGTTCTCGAAAATGGCAATATCACGTTGTATTGGGATCGATCTATCATCACTGATAGGACTATTGTTGCCAATAAGCCGGATATAGTGGTGATAGATCGATTAGAGCGTCGCACAATGATTGTTGATATAGCAGTCCCGCATGACGAGAACCTCGTGAAAGCTGAAAAAGATAAGCAGATGAAGTATCTTGACTTGGCTCGCGAGGTTGTCGACATGTGGGATGTGGATACGGCAGTCATTGTGCCGATAGTCGTTACGGCCAATGGCATAATAGCCAAGAGCCTCGATCAACATCTCAGGAGGCTCTCGTTAGGCAGCTGGATCAAGGGCCTGATCCAGAAAGCAGTAATTCTGGACACGGCGCGTATTGTTAGGAGGTTCCTCTCTTAGCAGCCCTGACCACCGGTAGCTTGGACCCTGTTCCCGATACCGGTGGGCTACTATTTTTTATATTTTTAAATGTTTTGTTATATCTTTTTTATATTTTAATATTTAAAAATGTAATTAATATGTATTTAAATGAAATAAAGGAAATAATAATAATAATATTCCACAACTATCACACAACGCCATCTAGTCCCAAGCTAAGCAGAGCTTGTGTTATGGGTACTAGACAACTGATAAACATACTTATATATTTCTAAATACATACATATTATAGATAAATTACACCCAGACACAGAACAAATGATCGTGCTCATCACACAAACATTTGTCCTGTGTGGGAATCGAACCCACGACCTCCGGCATAGCAGTCAGGGCCACTAACCACTAGACCAACAGGCCAATACAGTTGGCAATCATAGCCAGGACGGTGTTAGCGCTGCTCCGTACTCTGCGCAAGCGGTGCGCGTCTCTGGTGCGTTCAGAGACGGCCGCCGCTTGCACATCATCGTTTGAAAGCAGTTGGCGCATCGTCGCGACCATGCCCAAGATGCTGTAGTGGCAGGGCATCCCTAACACCGCCCTGAACGCGTTATTGAACTGGAGGCGGAGGGCGTTATATGCCGCACGAGTATACTTTGCCCACAGGTTGCACGTGTAGAAGGATGGACAATAAGGTCTAGAGAGCGTTATTTTTACCTCTCTTGAACTACTCACAACGCCTTTCGCTCCCGCTCAATGCCCGCATCGTTTCGTTTAATCAAGCGCATATGAAATGTTATTGTATGAATGTAATTACGGTGGGTCTTGCACGACACCGACAACATATGTATGTAGGTATTTATTGAACTTTTTTTTAATTTCCATTAATCGGTATTACGGGCACTTTACACAAGACAAGTAGGGATCTTTCGCTTGCTTACCAAATCGTAAGCAAGTGAAAGATTCCGAGTGCCGCAGTTCAAGTAGGTATGTACAGACGCCAGCTCTTCACGGTAAACTCTATACATAACTATAACTACAACGCGCACTGCAGTGTTAGAAAGAAAGTATGTACGTCAAATCGGTTTACTATAGTCTGTGCCAGATGTGAAAAAATAAGTCGTGGAAGGCGGGTCCTTCCACTGTATTCAAATATTTCAAAACGATGCGAAATAAATGTAAAGAAAGTGTCGCTAGCACGGTCAAAACGGTAATTTGAATACATTAGTAGGCGGGTGTCAACGACTTTTATTTTTTTTCACATCTGGCACAGACTATACTGAATTCATTTGTCACTTTTGATCACAGAATATATATACTCTAAGGAGCTTTTGATTCATTTTGTGTTCAGACGTTGACTTACTGATCAAAGACAAAAATGAACGACAGTATGATATCGGTTCGGAAATACTCATGGACGCCTTGGGGTGGGCAGAGGGGTCTGTCAGACTCTTTACTGACTAAAATCACCCCGGTGTTCCCTCACACACCTACGTCGGGGATCACGGGATCTGAAGCGACTTCCGCGATCCCCGGAGCATACGCAAAGACAACCCGCGAAATTCAATTAATTTTCTTACTTTTTACAGTCTTGCAATGATTCGTTACCATAACAAATAAGGCTTTACATAATTATAATAATTAAAATCTACAAAAAGCCCTCCAAGTTCATTTTGTCTCATTGAATTACTATTTCGTGAAAAATCACTGTTACACTGACCTGCAAATCTTAGGTTTTTTATTTTTGCAATTACACTGAAACAAATATGGCTTTACAGAATTAAAATCATCAATACAGCCCTTTTGGCGCTAAATTCTGTTCACGGCAATGTCTTTTCGCGCAAGTCTCTCATGGATATGTTTGCGTAGGTGTTCTGATACCACACAGGCATTATGCAATATAATAAAAAGTACTCTGTGCGTATGCATGAGATACAGAGGTTAATTTAATCCCATTGAATAACATTGTCATGAAACAGTCAAATTGGGATTAAATGCATTTATTCATAAAACCAGTTTTGATTTTTTTTTTAAATTCTGAATCCAGAGAAAAAATCCTAAAAGGTACAACTAGCATAATATTGTGATAAAGTTTGCTTAAGTCTTCAGTAAACAATATTTACTTTCACATTTGTGTGTTAAAAAGATATGATTGTTTTCATTGACTTTAATAGTAAAATACAGAATGTTATTTTTGCACAGTTGAGCGTTTGACTCCCATTTGACCTCTAAGTGACAAAGGGTGTAAATTCATGTCTTTGCGCCATTAGAATATAAAGATATAAAAATAAAAACAATATTTCATTAAAATAAATATTTACTATAACATACTTAATAGACAAAAACCGATGCTAAATCATCATAATCATAAGTTCTCTTCAGGAATAAATCTAACAAAGATACTCCAGATATATTACATAAACCTGTATTTATTGGAAGAGCTGTTAGGCTGATGTAAAGAGATTGGCCAGGTTCCAAAGGCCCAAGTTTCTTGTTTGAAATGCCACACCAAAGAAGACTAGAATCCTGAAGTGAGCGTAATTTTAGAATTAAGTCTAGGGTCCTCTCACTGGCATTGACTATTTTGCATTGGAAATCGAAAGGCTCCTCCACAGACACTTTACTGGGTAATTTTTCAAATGTGAGCCGGATATCTCCATAGTCAGGAGTCATTCTCTGCAATTGACTAGTTTGTAACCGCCCCTTTTCACCCAAGTTCGACCTCCATACAATATCTAGCTTTCCAATATTTTTAGCAGCTGCTAATAGTTTTATTTCTTTTGAAATATTCTCTCTTGGTGTCAAACAATAAAGATACTGACAGCTTTCTTGTGGTTGAAGTAAAGTGACATCTCCAAATACAGAAATTTCATCATCAACTTCGTTCAAAGATTTAACATTAAACTGTTGAGAGCTTTCCAAAGAGACCTGCTCTAATATAATTGGTCCAGATGTTATGTTTTGCACTTGAGCTTCAAGATACACATCATCAGACTCAGCATTATAAAACTTTGTCTTCACATCCAATGGCTTCATTACTTCAAACTTAAAGAATTTTCTGAATGATGCAAGCGTGTTATAGTTGGACATGTATGTTACTTCACAGACAAGGATGTGTGTGCCAAGATCCTTGACTTCATGATGTATGACATCACTTAATGTTTCATCTACATCCAGCATTGTAGGAGAGAGGTTCTGTTGAGTTGTCAATAATATTCTCTGTGAGTTTGTCTGCAAATCAGCTTTTATGGACACACTTTGCACAGGATTATTCGTTTCATTGTGTACGCAAACATAACAGGAAAAGGTTTCACCGAGATAAATATTTCCGAAACTTTGTGGAAGTAATAGGAACTGGCCTGCAGCAAGGGTTTCCATTTGGGTGACAGAAGTAGCATCGTCTTTGAGATAATTGTTTAAAATATTACCTGGTAAGTCTTTAGAATCGCATGTTACGATTTTTGGGCTTATTAAAGCAGGTTTGGTCAACCTCATCACTTTTAAAGCAACTAGATGTTCTACTACTTCCTTGGGATCCATTTTTTTGGAGTGCAAGTTAACTGACAACAATGTGGTACAGCGCAGCGTATCAGAGATTCACCTTTTGATGAAAACGATAAGAATATGACTTTGATGAAGCCTTTCAACAGTTTACAGCGGAAATAAACTAATTTTATTATCTTGTGCTATCGATTTTGATGCGATTGATGTTTCCACTTCTGTTGTCAAACTTGTCAACAATCTACCACTCACTATCTGTCAGTGTCAGATAACTGTCACTTACCAATTTGTATTTTCGAATACACATCACCTGCCTAGTAGACATGGGCAATATGTATCACTAAAAAGAAAAGATTGATATATATCTTTTGATCACTGGGATATGTATCACTCATTCATATCTTTATATCCTTTTGAATCCGCGCACGACACGAAGCGACGATACACTGATGCGCTGCTCAGCGTGGTTCGCTTCGTTCAATTCAATCTAACGACTCAGTAAGATTCACCGGGATATGTATCACTCATTCATATCTTTATATCCTTTTGAATCCGCGCACGACACGAAGCGACGATACACTGATGCGCTGCTCAGCGAGGTTCGCTTCGTTCAATTCAATCTAACGACTCAGTAAGATGTATCTTTCTGTTCTATTGCACTACTCGTTTCGTTCTTTTTAAGTATCTATTTTTATGATTGATCATTAAATACCCGAAAATAATGAACTTTAATTTTTAGTTTATTATAATTATATTACAATGAAATTAATGACTAATGAATACAACATTGGTAGATGACATATATCAGTTTATAATGGTCAAACACTTATTCTCCGTATTGAGAAAGTGCGACAGACAATGGTACCGATTCCCTTATTCACAAACTAAACTAAATTTAAGTTCAGTGCATCTTTTTCTTTCTATTTCATTAAGAAAAGGACACAAGATAAATTTTAGTTTAGTCCTGTCAAATTAATCAACGCTTGACGTAAATTGACGTAATTTTAGTAGGCAAGTTTTTAATCACGTCTAAACTTGTATGGAGTAGTGACAGGCGCTGATTAATTTGACAGGACTAAACTAAAATTTATCTTCTGTCCTTTTCTTAATGAAATAGAAAGAAAAAGATACACTGAACTTAAATTTAGTTCAGTTTGTGAACAAGGGAATCGGTACCATTGACATATTATATTACTACTATTTAAATCAATGGCGACAGAACATTCCAAGTAGGGAGGTGCGAAAGAGATGTCTGGACTTTCCGAAGAGACATCGTGTCGCCAGATACAAAAGGACGACGATTGAACGAGTTGTAAATGATACACTGATACATTCGGATTTGAACTGATATAAAGAGTGAGTGATCAGAACGGATTGATACATATCATTTTTATCTATCACTCCTGAGTTACCCATCTCTACTGCCTAGCCTTTTCCCATATTTTACTATTTTCGGATACATGAGGGGCTCGTGGCTAAGTTAAAATAGTAAGGATCACTCTAGGTTAAGCTACGGTTGCCGTGGTCGTTCCATGGATACCCTTACCATCAATTACATACCGAGATTCATCCGTGCTTCGTTACGGGTAGACGGAATCCCGATAGTTAACATTCAGTATTATCAAAGGCTGGCATGTTATCCCAGTTACTGGGATGTGGAGATCAATCAGAAAGGAAGTCACTTCATGTGAAATAATGATATTCACCTGCAACTGGTTAAACTGGAAGTGACACCAATATAGTAGAAAATAACCTAAAAAAATAAATAAAAAAAGGAATGTCGTTTTTTCAGGGGAAGAAAAATGATTTCTTTGTAAAAATCTCACTACTAAGGTTGTCAAAATCTCAAGTTACTCTAAATCATGACTGGACATGCCAGTATGTGGGGCTCAACAATTACTTTCAAACTGTCCGCCACCGCCTAACCACCTATCTAAACTTTCTTGAATGATTCTAGTATGTATCATCAATGCATCATCGTTCCGTTGCCCTTATCCCAATAACAATTATAGCCATTGTAGTGTATCTATTCCATAGATATATAACACTATCTCATGCCCATAAGCGGATGCAGCTCCTGTCACTAATGTCATCTGTCAGTCGGTAGCAATGGCGGGAAACAGAGATTAAAAACCGAGTCTGCATGTGAGCGCTTGATGTGGTGATGAGCCAGTGAAGTAATATTATCCAACTTAAATACGGAATCAACAGGATTCTACAAATGGCGACGAGGATAAAGGTCAGAAAAAATAAACAATTTTTGGGAAAAATCTGATCACAGGTACGTGTGCGGCTGACCAAGTCAATTTACAAAACACACAGGTTGCTTCTGATGCCTACCTCACAATGTAAGTTGTTAATTTTTGCATCAAGTGACAAACTATTTCCAGCAGAATTGAGGATTCTGCCGGTGTTTATGTTAATCAAATCATGATTGAGGGAGAATCAGAGATCTCATAAATTCTATGTTGCATCGGATTTCACCATCACAATATGACTAGTACACCCAATATAAATTGTATGAAATAATCTAAATCACAGTCATTAGGTTAATATGAGTGCTAACAGACTACTTGCTTACTTGAAAACAGAATGGTAATGTTTTAATTCACTCTTGCATTATGTTTATTGTGCTGTTATCAGCGGGCTGGGACATGGTAACAACATTTTATCCATATTCCTACCTTGTGATTTACGGGAATGAAATGTGCAGCTATAACAATTATAATTCTTTTAACTCTGACTGTGGTATTTAATGTAAACCTATTCATTAAAATAAGAATTTAAAGTACTTAATTATTTTACTTACCGGGAACAAAATGGGTAAGTATCCATAACTTAATGAAATTGGACATATGTTGGCTGCAGTACAAGCAGTGATATGGATTAGGTTTTGCTGAACACTCAAAAAAAAAAAAAAGAAACTGGACTACTCACTAAAAAAAAAAAAAACTAAAAGAGGAGTCATGGTGTAGAGCTGTTACACAGAGAATTTATGTCTCTTAATATTCCTGCACACACCAAGTACTAATGGACAGCCTAAGAAAAAGACAAAAGATTTGTATTTGTTACCATAATTAAATACTAGTACCAACCAGTTAAAATAATAAGTTCATACTATGAAATAAAATGTGTGCAAAGTGGAAATATTTAAAGTCAATAACAATAAACTGACTGCTGTTTGATGAATAACATCCAATGCAATAATTTATTAGTATGACATAATATCTTATGATGAATGGATATGTTAGTTGGTAAATCAATTATGTTTGAGCAGGAATCTTACATAACAAGACCAAGGAAGAAATTCCATTCTTATGTTAAGTACTTATATCTTCTAAATACGGCAGTACTTACAAAGGTTAAACAGTAACAGGTGCATTGTAATATGTGAAACTAATGCATAGGTACTTAGATAGCAGTTAAGATTGCTTACCTATTCAAACATAATTTTATAAATGTTGCCATGAAGATTTTCATAATCTTAATAATCTTTACATTGTATAAAACAGGGTTTCCCATGTTTGCATGCTTAGATCTTTTGAACTGCAATGGATTTTGAAGCGGTTTGCATCTGAGGACAGAGTGATTCAAGGAGACGGTTTGTATGTGTAATGTGCGAGCGAAGCCACTGGGAAAAGCTAGTACCTAGTGGTTGCAAGCGCTACTGCTGACCTGGGTGGTCCTGGGCTTTGATCCCCAGGTGACACAAGTGTTGTGGAGTTTTCTCCAGCTGCAAAAAGGGGGTGACATCGGACATAGTCAGGCATTGTGCATTCTTCATGGCTGTGGACCCGCTCCCTGTGCATGGATTTGGGCAGCACTGGCTGAGGTAAGTTTGTTAACAATTCTTTTATATCTCTATCTGGCTCTCCGGTGAGCATAGGCATGATGTTGAATAAAGAGATTATAATTTTATCATAATAATAAGTAGTCTCTGTAAGGTACATTTAAAAGGTACAAGTAAATACTGGTCTCTGTAAGGTACCGTTACAACTGTTACAGTGGGTAAAAATGTTTATTCCTTTATTATGAGATCAGCACTATCTTTTGTACTGTTTGTCACATTAGGACTCAGCATGTATTGTTGGAAGATGGCTTATTGAACTAATTTCAATGTCTTAGTTACAATCCACAGTTAAAATTGAGAGGTATCATTGCATATTATGACTTAGGTTTTTAGATATACGTATTAACAATGGCACAGTTGTTATATTAGGTAAGTTGGTTACAGTACCTGGAAAATGTTGTGATTATGAAATGTGATTTTTGATATAAATCAATTTCTAAGTAAATCACAATAAATAACTTGATTATTTTACACAAACAATTTATAAGCAAAAAAGCCTTTTGGCTGAGTGAAGTTCTTGAACTACCTATTGAAAATGCTGTGAAGTAAGTATCTAATGTTGAAGTTGTAATTTAAAGTAATGATACTACTAAATTTACTTCAATCCTAAAATGCCTTTGCATTTCTGAATATTATTACTTATTAATTTTTGTTTGCATTGATCTCTTCTTTATCAATGTCAAAGCTCTTTATTGTGAGACAGTGGTTACAGAGTTGTTATTGAGATACTTTGGTATGCGTTTGCACTGCTACACTATGTAAGGCATACGATAGTTTGAAATATGAGTATAAATTATTGTTCATTTAGACATTATTTTTATTTCAAAATAAACTGAAAGAAAGAAATAATGAATTGTTACTTTATCACAAGAGTACTTGCATGTAAACATTATTACCAAGTTATTCTTTGTACTGGACAAAGTTGTTATAGCAAAGTTATTTTATATAGTACCTACCTAGTTTTATAAAAAACATGGGAAGGTAAGTACTTTTGGTTATAATCAACTAAGTAATTTAGAAGTTTCTGTTTTAATATTTGGATTCAGAATCTCAGATAATTAGCAAGTTTTGTGGACACGTAACTTAATGTTAGACCTTCAAAATAAAGGTCAAAGTCCATTGCGACTGTTGGGACCGTAGGTTTTGCTAGTCATCAGAGAGCTCAAGAAAGAAAATAAAAGTAGTCTGTGTCATTGTTGCCGGGTGGCTGTTCACCAACCGGTTTACCTGTAAACCTTAATAAAATGCGTTTTTAATTTCAGCGTAGTCAAGAGGTTAGACTTATAACACTTTCAAGGGAATAGTTGGTTACCTATGTAGAAATACATGTAAATTATCTGAATTTGATTAAGTACCTATTCAAGTAGATATGGTTGGTAATTGAAAATGCAAAGAGAGAAAGAAAAACATTTATACACTGTAAAAATGCAACAAGAATGACAGAAGTAAAAGAATAGAATTGAATGAAAACGCACAAACTCACGTACGGTGTGGATTGGAAGCTGTGTTAAGGAAAACAAAACATTATTGTTATTGCCGAACAAGTTATTTGAAGTCAGTGTTTTGTGTGATTCAATATCAACTACGTAACTACAACCTTTGGTTAATTGCGACGGAAACAGTTCACTCACCGTGATAATAATATAATATTTTATTTCAGCATAGCAGTGGTGGTGGTCTAGCCCGACTAAGGTCGTGGGTTCGAAACCAGGCAGGCATTTTGTGTATTTTCACTCATCACCACTGTTCATCAACGGTGAAGGAAAACACTGTGAGGAAACCGGCATGTCGGAGAACCAACACTTCGAAGACGTGTGACATCTACACTAGCACGCACTGTTTTCGCGTGGTAGATGGGCTTCCATTAAATTGGATGCAACAACCACAACGGTGAAGGAAAACACTGTGAGGAAACCGGCATGTCGGAGAACCAACACTTCGAAGACGTGTGACATCTACACCAGCACGCACTGTTTTCGCGTGGTAGATGGGCTTCCATTAAATTGGATGCAACAACCACAACGGTGAAGGAAAACATTGTGAGGAAACCGGCATGTCGGAGAACCAACACTTCGAAGACATGTGACATCTACACCAGCATGCACTGTTTACGCATGGTAGATAGGCATCCATTAAATTGGACGCAATGGGCATCCATTAAATTGGACGCAACGGGCATCCATTAAATTGGACGCAATGGGCATCCATTAAATTGGACGCAGTGGGCATCCATTAAATTGGACGCAAAGGGCATCCATTAAATTGGACGCATTGGGCATCCATTAAATTGGACGCAGTGGGCATCCATTAAATTGGACGCAAAGGGCATCCATTAAATTGGACGCAATGGGCATCCATTAAATTGGACGCAATGGGCATCCATTAAATTGGACGCAATGGGCATCCATTAAATTGGACGCATTTGACATCCATTAAATTGGACGTAGCAAAATGGTGAAGGAAAACATCATGAAGAAACCAGATGTAACACTCCATTAAACTGGATGTATCAAAAGGTGAAGGAAAACATCGTGAGGAAACCATATGTAACACTCCATTAAACTGGATGTATCAAAGGGTGAAGGAAAACATCGTGAGGAAACCAAATGTTTACACTCCAATAAATTGGATGTATAAAACGGTGAAGTAAAACATCGTGAGGAAACCTAATGTAACACTCCATGTTATTGGATGTATCAAAGCGGTGAAGGAAAGTATATTCGGTGGGCCGCCGTGGCCTAGAGCGAATACTTCGGAGACTTAGGCATCCACCGGGCTGTACTATTCCCGCGTGGTGGCTTACAACCCGTAAAGTTATTTCACTCAAACATGATTTATTGTTCCCCGCGGATAATATGTTTGTAATAATTGAGGGGGGTGTTATAGGCTGATAATATTTACATCGGTCTTTTGATGTAGGCACGTGCCTGTTTTAATTAAGTACTAAGATGGCTTTATCACCTCCTACAATGATTATCATAGAGATGTTGAAGGAGGAACACTTAAACAAAACCTTAAAATACACATTATTTAATGTGGCTGCAGCATATGAAAAAAAAACCTGCGGAAAAAATGAGCGAAAACCAACAAAAGCATTCGTGAACTAGTATCATAAGGTTAAAAAATTGAAATACAGGAGATTAAACCAGAATAACAAATCATAGAACTATATTAGGTAATCTTTGAGTTGTGAAAAATGTTGAAAAATGGCGACATAAAAAAATAAAAAATCTTTTAAATGAAAGGGAATCGGATATAGGAAGAGAAAGATTTGGGAATCATTTAGGCGATACGACTGATGTAGAGAGGGATGGATTGAATCCTATTCCGCACCAAATAGACCACGCAGGATGTGAATGTTAGGAGCATGGACACTGGACAAAAGATGAGATTAAATAAGAAGTCCTTGTCCAACATGTCAATGAGACAAAATGATCAGGCTTGAGTTGTGAGGAATGAGTTCAGTTAAAAGCAATTAGTATTCGATTGCATAAATGTATAGTTAAAATAAACATGTTCATAATTTTGATTTTACATAATTATGTGATAACGTATTTGAATCGAATAAATAAAATTAAAATAAGAAAGGGATGTAGTGTATCTATTCCATAGATATATAACACTATCTTATGCCCATAAGCGGATGCAGCTCCTGTCACTAATGTCATCTGTCAGTCGGTAGCAATGGCGGGAAACAGAGATTAAAAACCGAGTCTGCATGTGAGCGCTTGATGTGGTGATGAGCCAGTGAAGTAATATTATCCAACTTAAATACGGAATCAACAGGATTCTACAGCCATCCACATTCATATTTAAAAGTTCACACGACTCTTTCCTCATTCTTCCGCCCGTACCATGACCTAATCCCACGCAACTTTACTAGTAGGTATTTTTTTTTCTACTTGATAAAGCTACAAGTTTGATAAAAACTAAATCCGAAAAGTCTGTCAATCTATCTTTGAGTATTTTTGGCGATTTATTTATATGTGATTTAGAATTGGTCAACCATCTACGCACTTTTTAGTAGGTACCTACTTACTTATTTTTAATTCATTTCTAATTTGTATAGATCACGGAGCAAATACAAAGAGGAGATGTTGTAATTAGATTTTCCTAAGAAACAACGCGTGACATTTTGCGGGGCGAGGGGTGTTAGATCCCGCCCACTTCTTTATTTTCCATCTACCGGTTAATAGCAAAACTTGTACTCGTACTGTAAATTTTGCTTCTATAGTTATTTATCTATCTCATACTAGATGTCACTAAGTGCAGGATGCAACAGGGTTGTACTCAGAATTTGCGTACCAGGGAGTACTCTGTTTTTTTACTCATCTTACGTATTTTTTACGAAAAACAATAATTTTAAATTAAAAATATTTTTGATGCATGACGAGAAGATAATCAATGTGTTTCTTATTTTTAAAATGACAAACATTAAACATAAACATTTATTTTTCAAAACATCTATATTTCACACACAAATAAAAAAAAATACATTTTAAATACTACAATTGGCATCAACAATTAAACAAAGAAAGCAAAAAACACACGAAATATAGCAGTTAAAAACATTAGAACCGGGAAGCACTGCCCGCTGCTCACAGTGCAATATGTATACATATCCAGTGGCAAAGCAGTGGAGAGACCCACCTGTCCGAGAACACGCTTATTATAATGTTGCTACTGGACCTAACACAACCGTATCATCGCATACTGCCAAAGTGTTAAAATTTTGACTAGACGCAAAATGCCCACTTCTCAGAATGTCAACTTCTTAGAATGTCCAATCCGCATAATGTCAATTTCTCAAAATGTCGATTTCTCACAATGACAAACTCGTATGAAAAAAAAAAACAAAAATCATTTATTCAAACTATGCTGAGAGCCAGCGCTTTTTGAACGTCAAAATTACGTAAGACAGTCCTCCGAAACACCCGCCCTTCACCACTTCCTAGTTTTGTACTTCTTCTTACCAACTTTCGCTGGTAAGAAGAAGTAGCGTAACATACTCCCCAGCAGCACAGCTGTCTGTTAAGTAAGAAGAACTTGATTCTATACATAAAATTAAGTAATTAATGTTACGAAAACAAAACTTAAATATAGCAACAAAGCAATGAAAACTAAACTCAAGCTGAAATAAATAATAAAAACGTTAATAGAACTTAAAACCTTAATAAAAGCCTCTAGGCATAAAAGGCGTGCCCGCTTATATATACAATCATGCATTATGTAACATATACAATGATGCATATAGATAAGTGGAAGTTACAATTGTTAAACTAGGACCTTCGGAGTATATTGGTTCCCGTGGTCCCCGACGTAGGTGTGGGACGGAACACCGGGGTGGTTTTAGTCAGTAAGAGTCTGACAGACGCCTCCGCCCACCACAGGGTGGAGGACATCCACGAGGATTTCCACACCGAGATCAAAAAAAAAAGGACCTTCGGAGTAAAATAACAGTTAATTCAAAATAACAGTTAATTAAAACTAATAATAACAAAAACCAATTTCTTTAAACAAATCTCTCAGAGAAACTCTAGCACCTAGTTGGCAAATCGCTCCAACAGCTTGTTTTTGAAGAACAAAAATATTTTGAATAGTTTTGGGTTTGCCCCAAAGCAGAATGGCTAAGGACATAATGCTATGAAACTTACTAAAATAGATTAACCGAGCTGTATCAATGTCAGTGTATTGACTTACTTTCCTGATAGCGTACGCGGCCGAACTGAGCCTTCCCGCTAGGCTTGTCCCAGATTCCTAACATTCGGTCATAAGGTAATCTTCTAACAATGTCAACTTCTTAAAATGACAAATTCGCTTAGTGACAACTCCACGTAGTTTCTACTTTAACAAGGTAATTTGAATGTAGTAATAGGTATACCTAGGTATACATTTACTAAGTGGTATATAACGGTAGGTATCTGAAGACTAAAAATAAAATAACAAAATTTATAATTAATTAACGGTAATTTGGTTTGTGTGCGCTTCTGCGAAAATAGTCGAAGCTCTGCAATTCAAAAGCCGCATGGCGCCAAAAAACTTCATACCAAACATGAATCTTTTGAAACGCTCAAGTAGGTAAAAGGATTCCAGAGGCAAAATAAATAATATCACACATAATAATGAAAAAAAAAAATTCAATTTCCTGCAAAAATAACTGCTTTGCTTAGTTGTTGTCGGTTGGTTTCTCTATCGTTTTCTATGGTTGCAAAGTGCTTAAAACGAATATCTATATATTTTTCAGCTATAGATTTAGTCAGAAGAATAATATGATTATCAGTCGGTGACTGGTCGAACATATGATTCACCGATTGTTTAAAATAATCTTGTCCAATAAGCGATTTTAACGTATTCGATACAATTTTATGTTTACGGAAATTAAGAGTATTCAAAGAGTGCGATTTAACACAACGGATACTACATTCGGTTCGTATACATATATTAATGACATCTTTAGATGGGAAAGTAAGACCTCCTTTATTTTTAGTTTTTATCAAATAAAGGTCATCATCATCGTAATTATCAGCATATAATTCATGAAGACAGCTCTCACATTTGATTTTGGAATGCAAATAATTGACTACAAACCCAGAAATATATGCAACTATTTGACGGCGCAAATAATCACCTATCGTTGTATTTAAATGCTCATCAAATTCTAACAACAAATCATCAGGCATGGGTTCGTCATCTAATAATGCCTCACTTGAGTCATTCTGCGAAATTCGATAACGTTCTGAAGTTATATTAATTTTGTGTACAGAGGATTCCTTTAAAATGGAAATATCCTCTAAAGGAATGCAATTACCTCTGAAACCTTCTTTCATCTCTGTATTTATCAGAGTTTTTTTGTATGCTGATTTAAATTGACGTGATGTTGGATTATTATTGGCCCTTCCATGTGCTCTTAATACCCCAAAAAATAGTTCTAAATGATCCTGAGAAAATTTGTACAAAGTTAGATATTTAAGTACCTTTTCTTTTTCGACGAGGCGGTCATACAAGAAAAGTGTACTATTTATACATGTTAAAAGACCAATAAAACCAGTTTTACGATTAGTGGCGATAACGGGCTTTCCTTCATCGGGAGCTACCATGAACATAATGTAATGTTTAGCGTATTCTAAATACTTCCGTGTTTTCAAAATATTCTTTTCAAATAAGGGTTTCTTGAATTCATACTGACGCATATTTCGTGAGTTGAGAATGTCAAAGATATTGTTAACTAACCGGATAAAAGTAATTGTAGCCGCCACATTTTTGAATTCTGCATTACTTTTTTCACAAACGTGGAGTGCATCTGCTACGCTATTACTGAAAAGTTGACTGGCTAATTTTACTTTCATTTTTTGTCGCTGAAAATTTAAGTGTTTATTTTTTAACTTGTTTCCGAGGTGGATACCTTCTGACTTTTGAAGGTTATTAAGCTTGACGAGATAAGACCATTCAATAAAATTACCCTGATAATCAAGAAACTTCTGTTTGTTTTCAAATGCGTTGCGCACAAGTTTTAGCATATGACATGCGTCAAGGAATACTGCTACTTCGTAGTTAGTACTAGGATGTTTGAAAGTAGTGTTCATATTATGAGGTTCTAACGAACATCCTAATTTTTTAAGCATAGCAATATTTGCCGCGCAGCCATCAATTGTAAGTGAAACAACGTCGACACCATTTTCTTGGCATTTGTAGAGACATTGTTGAACTATTGAAGCACGTTGTTCACCGGTCATAGAACGAACAAGAAAGAATCCCACGGGTAGTTTCCAGCGTTCAGTTTGTGATACAAGCAGCAGAACTAAAGCCTGAGAAGCGTGATCCGAGTTATCGTTTTGTACGTCATTAATCCCGAGATCAACATACCCGTGATATTTTTTTCCGTCCCATTCTACGTGTTTCCTAATAGCCATTTCATCCATCATAAGACTGCACAAAGCGCGTTTCCCTGAGGAGTTAGTTTTGTACTTTAATATGTTAAAAGCTTCAGCTGTAAATCCGGCTTCACCATTGACACTTTCATACCATTTAGAAATAGTTCTCGGATGTGGTAAGCAAGTATCGAAAGTTTTTCTGACATATGAGTAAGCATTTGGCGAAAAATAATGGAGTGTTAAAGCGAATGATCGGAGAGCTGGAGAATATTCCTTCGTCAATGGTTTTTTTTTACTTTTTGCCAACTGACGCCCTACTAAGTCTTTCAACTTAACATTTATTGATGTTAAAATTTCTGTTTCCTCTCCCAATAGAAAACGTTTACTTTCCAATTCTTTAAGTAAGGCACTTAAATTTTGAACCTGAAATAAAAGAAGAAAATGTATTTGATTTAGAAAAAAAAAACATCTTAAGGCACTGCGTGAGGCGAAGGTAGTGCCACTAGATAGGTACCTTCTTCTTCAAACGCTTAACTTTCATTTGAAGTCTTCTGATCTTTAATTTATCTGCTCTTGCTTTCCACCGAAGTTGTGCAATTTCTTGCTTTAACTTCTTCTTTCTTGGCGTATCATGCAGTATCAGAAATTCATTTAAATCACTTGTAGGTGTGCTAGGCTTTGGTGATGATGTCGTTGGCTCTGTAAATTTTCTTTTAAGCTGTAACATGAAGGATTAATCAATAAATATGAAATTGACTCATTCTTCCAAAATAATTGAAACTGATAAACACAAACAGCATTAAAACGAACCGATATATCTAGTTTTAAACAAGGTAAAGTTCCCTTCTTTAATTTTCTAAGGCCTTTTTTCGTCACGATGAACTCTTCATCTTTAAAATGACATGAACAAATTTTTGTATATTTGGTCGGAGACCAGTCTTGTCTATTAATTTTTCTAACCCATTGCTGTCTTAGATTAGCTTCGGATGGCAATCTAGAACACAAATCATTTAAAGTGTAAATAAATAAACTAGGTGGGCTTTAAGTACTTTAAATTAAATAAACAACAACGAACATACTAGTTGTCTCGCGGAGGCAAAGTACTGAAATTAAATTATTGTAGATAGAATTATTGTATTTTTAGGCTTCGTCCCATCTCATCCCTGGTGCCTGGTCCTAACTCGCCCGATTTTTATATACCTAGTGGAATGTTCACCCGTATATTTTTTTTTAACATTTTCACTTTTTTTTAAACTACCTTCTCCTGACAGAAAACAAACACAAAAAAAAATCCAATTTGCTGCAGTTGTTCGGAAGTTATGTATATAGATTTCAGATTCATTTTTATATATATAAATTAGCTGCAAGGATACAGTTTGACGGGAAAGTGCTACGATGTAGAAACTTCATTCCGTCAGTACTTTTGCAACTTCTGTTTCATACATGTAGGATATATATACGTACCGGACGAGTTGGGACGAGAGATGTATTGGGACGAAGCCTATTTTTATGTCCAGCATCTTTAATGTTTCACTTTCCATTTATGACACAGTCGCGGAACATTTGGTAAAATAATTAGAATCTAATTACGGCCCTGTTTTTTGTTTGTTGTTCATGGTTGACGATAGATGGCGGCCTAATGACAAAATGATATAAAAACCACGATAAAAACTAAACAACAATATTTTGGCGATTGAAAGGTTTTTGGGAATTAATGTTGAACAAATTTCAGTACATATAATTATTAAAATATATTAATACTGAGCTCTACGTAACTAAATAATTTTAGTACCCATGTCACAAAGTGTCGCCATCTATTGTCGGGTAGAATTATATTTGGAAACAACGAAGTTATGACATATTTCTAGAACATTTTTTTATAAATTACGTTTAAAATTACTTACAAATGAAATGTGATACCATTCATAGCATCAGAACGTCTATCCGAGTAGTTTTTACACGATAAAACACAACACTTCATTCTTAGTTTCGTCTAGCGCGAATATACTGAAAAAATGTGAACTTTTACTTAGTTGTGTACAGGGCGAACGCCAACAATACACTGACTAAGGCCGCGCCTACTTGATGACGTCAGGACCTAGTTGAAAATCACAGTGCACAGTTGTTTAGGCCGACTCCTCTTTGTATTTGCTCCGTGGTATAGATAGACAATTTATTATCATAATATATAATATATCTTAGGACAACCAACACAACGTTATCTGATCCCAAACTAGGCAGAGCCTGTACTATGGCAACCAGACAACTGATGAACATACTTATATATTTCTAAATACATACATATTATAGATAAATTACACCCAGACATCATTTATAATCATCATTCTCCTGTCCTTATCCCAATTTATTTGGAGCCGGCGCAACATGTCTTTTTTTTCCACACTTCTCTATTATTCTTGTCTCCTATATAATTCATATTAACACTTCCATTTATTTACGGGAGATATTATATAACTATAAATAAATACAAAAGAAAATGATACTTCTGCGTCGAAGTATTGTTTGCATTGCAGTACTTACTAATTCCACTGGTTCACGGCAATGTTGAATGTTGAGAAATGTCAAATCATCAGTGGGAAATGTCAATACATTGTCAATAATGGTGAAGTCGACTAGAACAGACTGAGCGGACTGAACTGTGATTATTTTGTGCAATCGTGATTTTGTGAATTTGTTCGCCTGCTGGAATCAGAATTCGTTATCGGTTTCTTAAAGGAAATATTGTTTTATTCAACTAAATAAAATTAAGAAAATGGTGTTAACAAAGGAATTCAGAATTTGTATGCCGATGACGGTCGAGGAGGTACTATGTAGTCCACTTTGCTTGAGCTAAGCTGGATTTATATTTTATTACAGAAACTATGTGTAATTTTTGAAAAATTTATTAGCATAACTAACTATAAACACTACTTTCTAAATTAAGTGCTATAGCATGTAATATTTCTTTAATATGTAGGTTGTATTTACGACAAAATCGGCCTTGGAAAGATTAGCATTTGATTTATAGTTGCATAGCTATAACATTGCTTATGTATGGCTGCAGATTGATGTCTGCAGTGCGTATTAGTTTTCTATTTGTACTATCTCTATGATTCACTAGACTGTTAACCATAGGGCACAGCTATCGACTCAACCTTTTATCATTTTAATTTATCACATCTTATCGCTAATTGCAAAGAACACATGCAACTGAGGATAAAGTTCATAGTTATAAATTATGTAAACAGTCTGGTAGCATAAAGAGAATTATCAGAAACATGTGTATGATTGTTATGCTTGATTCCAGTACCGTATAGGTCAGCTGTATATGATAGCGCGGCATAGCTTCGAGCAGTCCAGCAATGGGGAGGGAGTGGAGGTGGTGGCTAATGAGGAAGTCACTGATGAAGTCAATGGAGTGGGACAGTATACTGAGAAGAGAATACATCTGTCTAGGTGTGTGTAATTATTTGAATTTGACATACAAGATGTAATTCTCAATCTCTCTGAACTTCTCATTCTCTCTCATAATTTATGTGAATTTTATATAACATGATACAACTGGGTCTCTCTAAAGCCTAGTGTGTAAATCCATACAAGGCGTGGCCAAAGGATCACCGGAAATACAGTTTTTATTTCACTATCTTATCTTGAATAGATAAGATTAAGATTTATGAATTTGTCACTTTGGTGTGACACATCATTCTATTTATATAAAGTCTGAGTACACATTTGTTTTCTTAAAAGAAAGCATGTTTACACTTAAAACTTAAACTCAGGGGCTACCTACAAAATATTAGATAATAGAAGATAGATATAACTCATATACTATTTTAAATATGTATGCTTGTACAAATATCCAGTGCTTGCAGAAAATGTTATCACATCTAACTTTATTTCCTTTTTCCTTGTTTTACAGTCACTTACCTTATTGGGTCCAGTCTCTGATACCAAAAATATTTTATGTCACTGAAAAAGCATGGAATTATTACCCTTACACTATTACAGGTAAATAGTATTTCTTAAAAACACTGGCTATCAACACAATGTGGTTTTGTTAATCTATTTCTTTCTTTTCATAATTAATGTGGGGCAAACTACGTGTATTGTGTTTCCTCCTACCTAATAAACCTTTTGTTGAACAAATGTAATTTGAGCTATAATTGATTTCATAGTTTTTTCTAATAAACTATTGAACCTAATGTGAAAAATTGACCAACTGACACTTTAACTTATATTCTTATAATGTTTATGGACAAACCAACTGTTTTTAAAAAGACTTTTATTTCCTTTTAAAAGAAACGAGCTAGAAAATTATTCTATATCAACTACCATTTATTTTGACTTAAAAATTCTTATACTTATAATTTTTGTCTTTTTCATGTTGGTGAATCTTCACAGAATATACAGTAAGTATTTTATTTACAAATTTGTTTTATATATTGGTGAACATTCCAGGATGAGGATAAATAAATAAATACCTATTTATAAAATTTGGTTTATTATTCTTTTATTTCTAACAAACTTGTTTATTTTTCCAGTGCTCCTTTATCCCAAAGTTTGCTATCTCAATTCAAACAAGATATGAAGATAATAATGGGACTACAGAAAATGTAAGTTATTGAAATACTTTACTAATTAAAAACAAGTTTTTTTTTAAATATATATATCAAAATATACAATTCATTTATTTATTTTTAGTGTCTGGGCATGACTGCTGAAGAACTAGAACAAAGGGAAGTAGACTTCATAGACATAGCTTATGACGAGATCAAGCCACATCATTACAAAGAAGCGGAAGACCCAAAGTTCTTTAAGTCTGAGAAGACGGGACGAGGTCCCCTTGTGGAGGGCTGGCGGGACTCTCACCAGCCGATCATGTGCTGTTACAAGGCGGTCAGCGTCAAATTCGAGGTGTGGGGTCTACAGACCAGGGTCGAGGAGTATGTTCAAGCAGTAAGTTCATGGTTGAGTTTGTAATTAAAACACGGAAGCACAATCGTCAATCGCAATATCTATTCTTAATATGGTTCTAGTAGTGTGAAGATGCGATGCGCGTGACTCTCATACATAATCAAGTCGTAAAAATACGACGCGTCATGTTGCAGTAACCTCAGGAGATTTTAAAGGGAGCTAAACCATTTAACCTTTTTTTGTCTCTTTCAGGCGATTCGAGAAATCCTGTTGCTTGGTCATCGCCAGGCGTTCGCGTGGATGGACGATTGGTTCAACATGACATTAGAAGACGTGAGGGACTACGAACGAGAGATGCAAGCGAAAACTAATATGAAGGTATGTTATCAGGCAGACGTGGTCGAATACAACGCAGTATTACTTTAGACTGAACTTTCGGCCGCAGAGCCGTTTGAATTAATTTTGATCAATATGGAACGTAAAATAGCGACGAAATTTGCGATGGATCCCCGTTAAATTACGGTTTCGGACGAAACTAGAAGAGAAGCCGAATATGCGGTGATGTTTCGTTTATAAGTAGGACACTTATTTAAATACCTCCTAGATTAGGTTGACTTCAAAACAATACAAGCAATATTTCATTGCCACGATAGCGATATTAAACACTGTTGCATCAAAACTTTAATAACATCACGCCTATTTAAGGCGAACGCCTGTTATTCGCGGAGGGATACGCAGGTACATCGATATTGCCAGTTATGTTTAAATCCCATGTGATATTGATCGAAAATATAACCAGTAACTAAATGAAAAAAAAAAAAAATTTTGAAGTATCGCATAAGCGACCAGACCAACTTCCTTATTAAATTCTCAATAATTTATTTCAGTTGAAATCCACCACAGAGGCTGTCGAGGGATCTAATGAGGAGAAAAACTCGGACTCTCCTAAACCACAAACTCCTAAGACTCCGAAGTCCCCGAAGAGTACGAGTAGCACTCCTACAAGTGAAGGTCGGACATGGTTCAACTGGTCTTAAGTTGTCCCACTGTCGTAAGAAGGGCTTGAACACCGGTTACTTAAGTAGTGTTTAGTCAATTGCTGTCTCTCTCTTATGCCTTATTTATGATATTCATGACGAGTCGACAAGGCTCTTTTGCGGTTTAGAACATAATAGTTAAATGTCTAGTTTACTCTACATTCCTTAGCTTGAAAACGACAAAAAATATAAAGGTTTTGAATGTAGGAGACTGGTATCAAGCCCTTCAGGATAACGTTGATTTTGATCTCATCTTGCTGTCACGACAAGGTTTGATTTTGTCGACTTGATGTGTTCACGTATTGCCTTCGAAGATATATCTTCCATTACGGTGTTTCTTTATTATTTCACAATTAATTAGATACAATTTTGTTCCTAGTTGTTTTATGTGTAATTTATACTCATGTTTAGAATGGTGTTCGTTAGACAATATTATTTAATTAGTCCTTACGGAGTTATGGTTGGAAACCTGCTTGGTGTAATACTGGTATGTAGCGCATAGCAGCGGCGTATGAATGTGTGGACGTAGACAGTGATCAAACGAAAAGGATAGGTGGTTTAAGGTGCCTTTTATGCTCCATGTACAATGTGTAACAGAATAGACTCAGTCCTGAAAGTAGCTTGTTAATAATTGAGTATTGAATCGATTTCAGTTATTTTGAATACAGGTTTTTTTTTCTAAAACTATTTAGCTTGCCATACCTATCGCCGATTGAGCCAC
Source organism: Aporophyla nigra (assembly GCA_947507805.1). Classification (NCBI taxonomy): domain Eukaryota; kingdom Metazoa; phylum Arthropoda; class Insecta; order Lepidoptera; family Noctuidae; genus Aporophyla; species Aporophyla nigra. The sequence goes on from OX382305.1 coordinate 10,920,381, forward strand.
AGTAAATTCGATATTATTTGAAAGCAATAAAACTCAAATTTAAATGCATAAAGTAATGATAGGGTCAACACGATTTACTTAATAATAACAGTGGCTTTAAAAAAATTAAAGTTTTGGTCATTGTATTCTGCTTTTAACTCAAATCTCTAATTGAGGTCTCGCGTTAATTATGTTATACGTTGTATAGTGTCTTCTAAAATATATTTTTACCTGCAATAAAAAATATCATTGAGAAAAAAACTCGAATCTTTAAAATACGTACGTGTACGTTATGTATACTGACTTCAGAATAAAGGCACCTTAGATTGTAATTAGTCAAGTAGGTACATGAACATTATAGTTATTGATGTACTGGTGTATTTTGAGATGACTTTGACAAAGGGTAATTGTTCCCCATATTTATAGCCATATAATAATGTAAGTATATTGTTTTTATTATTATTATTATTGACTTGACAAAATTATCGAACTAAGACTTCAGCCACAAGTATACAACGTGTTCTTATTGACTTTGCATAACTCTGAGTATTATTGAGATGATGGCATATGATTTAAAAAATAAAAGTGATGGGTTTTTTGTTCTTGAATACAGGTGTAAGTTTCATTGATAAGTACGAGTAAATACTTTCATTCAAACCAATAATTCCAATTTAAAGCTAAGAAAATACGTCGTTATCATATTTCACGTAAGGGTCGAATAATCCTGCCAGGGTCGCAAGATTAGTTCGAAAGAGGTACCGTGGCCCTGGCATATGGGCAACTTAAGGAACACGGGTGGGTTTTAGTCAGTAAAAGTCTGACACGCCCTTCAGCTCCACCCAGAGCGGGACACGTCATTTGATGATTTCCCATCCAAAAATAAGAGTCGAATAATCGTGATTTCGAATTATTCTGTATCAAAAACTAAAACAAAAAAATAAAACAAATGCCAGTTGATTCTTTGACAGGGTCTCATTAATACCCTAGAGTTATGAGATATCAAAAGGAACACCTTGTATAGAAATATTTAGGCGATTTTTATACTGCTGTATAGACATAACTTCTTCCTAATCTGACTGTGTGACCCCCCAGGGGAGTTCTATTCCTATATAACATTCTTTAAATTAAATCATATATATGTTAATGTATGTTTTAGATGACTTTATGTTAGGCGTTGTAGATGTTATTAGTGAGTTGTCTTTATTGTGTGTTAACTAGAAACCTTTCAACTAGGCCTTTACTTAGAAAATGGTTGTATTTAAATAATGTCGAATTATCTACAGAAGTTGGTTATAAGTAAGTAACGGGTATGTCGAATAAGCTGGACAAATATCATAGTTACATCTAAGGATATGATTTGAATAACAAACTAAGTGTTGTAAGATGTAGTTATATACGTGTTATGTGTGCAATATACGGTTTAATGTTCTAGAAATATTAATGATTGACCAAAGTTCTCGAAAAGATACTGGTTTCTATATTAAACGGCTATATGACTCTATGTAATATTACTACATAGAGAAAGACTCTGTGTAATACAAGTTGAGCTTAGACCTTGAATAAATATTTATTGTTGTAATTGCTTGCTTGCTGGGAGAACGATATTTATACTTTGGGATATTAAGTACAAAATAAGTTAAAACCATCTTTATGTGAGCCAGCCAATATCTGCGTACATGCGTTTATAGTTTCCATCGAATAAAATTTGTGCAACAAAGAAGTTACCAATAAGATGATAGATTCAAAGAGGCAATCGATGAATTGTCAATTAAAAATATTTGATCGCAAAGAATAAGGAAACGTATTCGACAGTGTGGCAAATTGTCGTTATATCCTACGATTTGCGTGATATAGGAAATTTTAATCGCACTTTGGCGTTGGCTGGCCAATATATGTGTATAGTTTGTTTGAAAGTTTCTCTCTCTTAGTTCAATGCGTAACGCTTGATAGCTCAGCCTTAGGTTTATTTTTTTATACTGTGAATTCTTATGAAGTTTTTTAAGCCTCAAAACTGTATTGAAATTATGGCGTCCGCAAAAACTATTATCGTTAATATTGTATGAAATTGAAATTATTAGGTCACAAAAACGGCTATAAATACTACCTAGTTTTGCGAGTTATGTTCCAAATGTAACTTATCGCTTAATGTTTAGTGTACGGTAACTTATGTGTTGTCGATCAAATAAAATGATTGTTTATCAGTGATATTATTTTTGGTTTTATTTAACTTCCTAATTATTATCGAAGACTTGTAATCAGTTATCTAATCTTAATTCATACCCTAATCGTACCCTAAATTAAAAGAAACACGAAACAACACGAAATGCTGAAATTAAATGTATCAATTAATTTTGCGTCATTTTATCTAAAATGAAGTGAAGTGAAGAAAGTGAAAATGGCGGCAAGTCACGGGAATAATCAGAGACTCCCGCATTCCCCTGAATTTAAGGGGAAGAAATATAAAATAATAGTCATCATACCTGCTGTCCTGTATAGGTCAGAATGTTGGGTCACAAAAGAGATGAATAAATGGCAATTGCATGAAGCTGAAATGAGAAAGAATGCTATGTGGTGTTACACGAATGGATAGAATAAGAATTGAGTATATAACATGAAGTCTAAAGTGTGACCGCTAAATGAAAAATTCTCAACATCACATGCCCATGGCATTATGGGATGTGATACGGAGGAATGCACAAAACGTAGTCAAGAAAGTTTTGAACATGAATATCGATGGCTATGGGAGTAGGGTAAGACCACGTATTACCAAACAAAAAACGATCGATGGACTGTGTGAATGATAATAAGGTTAGAAAGGGGGTGACAAATAATAGAGAAGTATGGAAGAAAAAGACATTTTGCGTCGACCCCAAATAAATTCGGACAAGGGCAGGAGAATTATAATAATTAGAAGAAGTCTAAAAGTAGCAGTGTTTATAGACCTTTGTCGCAGACCGTATGTAATTAATAATTTTGCGAAGCTTTAGGTATAATGAACACCTTCATTATAAAGCTTCGCAAAAGTATTAATTCGATAACCCCTGCTCGCAATTATTAAAAAAGACAAATTTTTGCTATAAAACTATTTATTCATTCGTCATCACTTCTCGTATCCATGGTAAGTGCGCTCCGATGCTTGTGTAAATTCCTGGAAGACCTGGTACTGCACAGCTCATACCGTAACTACTCACTGCTTCGATAACACCTCCGGAACAAATAAGAGGGCTTCCTGAGTCACCCTGGAATAAAATATAGACAACTAAATAACTACATAGATATAGCAGGTTGATATAGGTACCTACCTGCTATACCTATAGCAACGGTGTGTGACTACTAACTACGAAACGACTTACCGCATTAAGAATACATTAGACACAAGATTTATGGCCGAAAATATCTACAGCCAAAACAGATTTCGATAAAGTCCATAACGAATGATTTTATACCTCGCAATCTTGACTTGAGCTTCGAAACTGGCTAATCCTACCGTCCCGGTCGTTTGGGCTAAACTGTTGCTAAACTGGCAAATAAATATAAATAAAAGTTGAATTTACTGCTTCTTGTCAGTAAAGTCACAATGTAGCAGAACGAGGGTAAGTTTAACAGAACAATCCTGTAGAGTTTTAGCTTTCGGACCTTTCACCCGGCTCATCAATACGTTACTGTCATTTTGCCGCCGCCCGTGACGGCACGGCATTGGTTAGGGAAAGTATTTTGTTTGTATAGTGATTCTAGATAGATATAGGTAGCTACTGAGGTATACGTATCTAAATATCTTTTAAGACTCTAATCTAACAAAATTTTATCTACGTTATGCTATACCTAATCGTCATCTTTGCTGATTAATGAGTTAATGACGTCCTGGCTATGCATGTAACGTAGGTTTCCCATAGCGAGCAGGTCGATAGATCGGTGTAATTTACTTGCCTATGTAAAAAAGTAAAACGTCGTGACTTGCGTTTATCCTCCAAAAATTAATTGTTAATTTATAATAAGATACTGCACTTGTGTATAGGTACATTTAGAAACAGTAGTGAAGATGAATAGAGTTAATTAGTTTGCCTGACGGTACATACCTGGCAGGCGTCGACTCCGTCGCCAACAGCGCACATCATACCGCTGTCATACCGGGGCGCTAGGTACGGCCCCAGGGCTCCGGTGCAATCATCCAACGAAACTATTCGCAGCGTGCCCGCCAACAGTCCCTCTGAAGTTTCCATTGAATCCACATCTCTGTACCCGTACCCGTATAGTGTACATTCACCTGAAATGTGGTCGACGACCCCAAATAAAGAACTTGAACAATATCTGAACTAGACGATCTAAATATTAATGTGACCTTATCCTACCCTAATAACTGCAGTTGTATAATAATATAATGCAGAACGAGATTAAGTTTGGATTTACACGCAGTAAAAATGAGCTTTTTATTATATTTAAATACCACAAATCTTTTTCGGGTTGAAAACTCTTATTGCCCTTGAAACTCAAGCCGAAAGATCAACGAAGCTAAAGAATAAATTAATAATATAAGTTGTTGTGTGGATATTCGAATGTAATTTATTCTTGGAGAGGTGCTAAAACATAAACACGTTGTTGAATTCTAAGCTACATAATCCTCTTCACACCTATGTCCATATTATGCCAACAGACATTTACCTGATATCCCGAACGAGGATGTGGGCAAGAGCGAGCGGTTAAGCCATGTGAGATCACTGAGATGTAGGGCGATCCGCAACAAAGCCACGTCATGTGTTCTCGTGATCCTGAAACCATACAACGTGACTGAACGTGGTGCTGTAGCGTTGAGGCGGATTTACTTCAATCATAATCCCTGATGCGAACGGTCCCTCTGTTTGTTACCCTTGCACATTTTTATTGGACTTGTTTTGTACCATGTAAGGCGATTTAGATAGACATTGATTCAACTTGTTGCTGTGCGACTTCTATCAGGATTTTAAAACATTAAGCGCGTACCACAGCAATTCATTTTCAAAACCTTCAGTGTAGCGTAGCGGTAAATTAAAATATTTTTATTTCACATAAACCAACATGGGCACTTATGAAACGTCAGAAGCTAGGTGCACGGTTACAAATAGTTGATTCCTATGGAGAAGAGCCGGAGAGAAACTCCATGGTTACTCTTTTAAAAAAAAAGGACAAGTAAACGACTTACGAATCGTACTGCGGGTGTATAATGATCTCCAATACTTCAGCTTTCGGTAGAGGATCATCACCCTCGACGCAGTAGTTGTTCAGCTGCAATATATACTGATCTTCATCCTTCAGCACACAGTGGGCTGCTGTCAGAGCATATTGTGGCGAAAGAATCGTGGCCCCACACAAGTGTCGTTGGCTACTTGAGTTTCGTAACGATGCTACGCCAGATTGTGTACCTATAAAGATAATTATTTGAACAGTTTTTATAAGTTTGTTAATGTTTATTGTTTTAATTATGTGTATACGTCAGTTTAATCAAACTAGTTTTAAATTGAAACCGAGCTCGGGTTTTCCTACTCACGTTCTTACGAGGAGGCTTATGGTTTTTAACCGACTTCAAAAAAAGGAGGAGGTTCTCAATTCGACTGTATTTTTTTTAAATGTTTGTTTCCTCAGAACTTTTGAGTGGGTTAACCGATTTTGATGATTCTTTTTTTATTTGAATACTGCTGGTGCATCCGGTGTGGTCCCATTTCAATTTGGTTCAGTTCTGACAATGGCATCCATGAGAAACCCATATGTCTTAAATTTGCATTAAGTTTGTGCGCGACAAATGGACGAATAGCGCGATTAGATTAGTGCGGGGTATATATCATAACTAAAAAGTTAAAAATAAAAAGTTTAATAAAAATTACGTCTCGTTTTGGTGGCGACGAAATTCGATTAGAGTAGGCAAACATATTAAATATTGTAAGTCTCATGAAAGTAAGATATTTGTTGTGATCATGTAAATACATGAAACTATAATTTGGATTAGTTACTATTTCTGAACTGATTTCGGTTTTACGATGTAATTATTGTGAAACTAAAATCAGCTGTTGGCTCGACTTTCATGTGACCTTGCATTTGCTGTTCTACACAAAAACTAAGATGTGTTTATAGCCGTGGTTTCTAGAGATAAAATTTCACGGGATATTACGGAACAACAATCTACTTCCAAATATTTATTTGGTGTGGGATGGGAATCGAAGCCGGAATTTCTAGCGTAACAACCAATCACTTAGGATTAGCACGCACTGCGACGAAACGTAGGCCGTTTTCAAATGGCTGAAAATGCTAAACCGCGTGCAAACACGCTCTGTTATTTTATTTTATTTATTAGGGACAAAAATCCCAAAAACAGTTACATGCTAAGAGCAATATAATAAATCCTTAACTTAGAATTACAAACATGTAACCCACACCATTGTCCACGTATTAATAAAAAGAATAAGAAGAAGTGAAAGAAATATGCGTGTGATAGCTATAACATAAATTAATTTAAGTTAGCACCACTGTTATTCGATATTCGTTGGGAGTTATCATCTAAACTTATATAATGACAAAAGCTTTTTGCATGTTTTTGTTTGTTACGCTTTTACGCTACAACGGCTTTAGATATAGATTGGCAAATAGGGGGCCCATACCTAAACCCTAATTAGGTACAGAACACATTACACAGCACGACGTGACTCTTGCTCCTTGAACGAGAGTAGTCATTCTTCGTAGATTTTGGGTCACTGAATTCAAATTCGGCCTCGGAATTGCTCCATCACATCACATTTTTTAGATATCCTAACCTAAAAGTGCAAAAAACACGATTTTAGCGTGTTTTCACGGTTATGTAGCATCGCGACAAATTAAGCTATCGAAAATACTTACATACAATGCTTTAAAGTATAAGCATTGTTCTTCCAAATGGCGTTGAGTTTGCGCAAATATCTTTTTGCATCATCGAGAAATTTGATTTTGAAAATTTTTATATACATTCGATATACAATTTTTCATACAATTCATGTATATTAAAATTATAAATGATGAAAAAAAGATATTCGCGCAAACTCAACGCCATTTGGAAGAGCAATGCTTATACTTTAAAGTATTGTGTATATTTTTTCGATAGCTAAATTTGTCGCGACATAAACGTGAAACCACGTTAAATTCGTGTTCGGTAACCCAAAATCTACGGGGAATGACTACCCTCATTTAAGGGGCAAGAGTCACGTCGGGCTGTGTTATCAATAAGAATCTGAATAATTATGATGGATAGTGCTAATCGATGGCTTCATATGTTCGAAAAATTGGTCTGCTCAGTGCTCAGCAACGCAATTAATGTTGTTGAACTATCAAAATGATGGCGACTCCTACTGTTAATGAGTAGCGCAATTACCTCTCTGGATTAGGCCCTAGAATACTTTTTATTTCGATAGTCTAGCTCACGGGATCGAGACATATGCGGGTGAAACCGCGTCATCACGTCATCGCCGGCTGTCGCTGAAGCTCTGTCTCGCATGGGGTCGCAGCATTATGCTAAGCGATGGCCGTTTTGCGTGGTTGTGACGCATGTTTCACCCCAGCTTTTTCTTAATTTTGTTGTGTTTGGTTTTTTCTTTGGTTCTCTGCCGGATCACCTCATTCCGGATTCTGTCCCTCAGAGATACTCCCAGCATAGCTCGTTCCATAGCTCGCTGAGCGACTTTAAGTTTGTGGACCAGCCGTACCGTGAGTGTCCACGTTTCGGCTCCGTAGGTCATAACAGGTAGGACGCACTGGTTGAAGACTTTCGTCTTTAGGCTCTGTGGAATACGCGACGAGAAGACTCGACGAAGCTTCCCAAATGCTGCCCAGCCCAGCTGAATTCTCCTGTTAGCCTCCTTCTCAAGGTTGTTCTTACCAAACTGCAGAGTTTGCCCGAGGTAAACGTATTCTCGAACAACCTTGAGAGCGCCGCCATTGACCGCAATCGGTCCCGGAGTTGCGTGATCGTTGAACATAACCTGTGTTTTGTCCAAGTTCATCCGGAGACCAATGCGTACAGAAGAATCAACTAGGCCGTCCAGCATCTGCTGCAAGTCCTGCAGCGATTCCGCCAGTATGACGATGTCGTCTGCAAATCTCAAGTGTGAGATGTACTCGCCGTTGATGTTGATTCCGCGTCCTCTCCAGTTTAGCGTCTTGAACACATCCTCCAGTGCGTTAGTGAACAATTTTGGGGAGATTACGTCCCCTTGTCTCACTCCTCGACGCTGGGCGATGTGTTCAGTTTGCCGGTCTTGAGTTTGGACGGTCATTGAGGCGTTTTCATAAAGACATCTCAGCACTTGGATGTATCGCCAGTCGACTTGGCATCGCTGCAAAGACTCCAAAACAGACCAGGTCTCGATTGAATCAAAAGCCTTCTCATAGTCCACAAACGCAAGACACAGCGGCCGACTATACTCCTCGGACTTCTGTATAATCTGCTGCACTGTGTGGATGTGGTCTATGGTGCTGTATCCTCCACGAAACCCAGCCTGCTCCGGTGGTTGAAACTCGTCGAGTCTCCGCGCTAGACGATTTGAGACGACTCTAGAAAACAGCTTATATACGTGGCTTAGGAGCGAAATGGGTCTGTAGTTCTTTAAAAGGGTTTTGTCTCCCTTTTTAAAGAAAAGTACGACCACACTCCTTCGCCACGCTTCTGGAGTTCTCCCAGAGAACAGGACAGAGTTGAAGAGCTCCCGAAGCTCTTTCAGTACAGGACTTCCTCCCGCTTTCAGGAGCTCGGTCGTAATCCCGTCCTCACCAGGGGCTTTTCCATTTTTAAGCTGTTTGAGAGCCGCCTCGATTTCGTCTTGGCTGACTTCTGGCAGGTCTTCTGTGAAGTGGCGGGTTAAGGTGGCTCTAGAATCCTCATTTTCGGGATCAGGTCGAGATGCATGCGATGCGTACAAACGGCCGTAGAAGTTGTCGACTTCCGAAAGGATCTCCGGCTTCGAAACGACGATATCCCCACTTGATGTAGTCAACTTCGTCAGGTGGCTCCTCCCAAGTGGTTGGACGAACACTTTCGACCCCCGATTTTGCTCAATCGCTTTCTCTATGAAGCGTGTATTAGAGCGTCGGAGGTCGCGTCGTACCAATGATCTTATCTTATTGTTGAGTGCCCGATGTTCTGACGAAGTGACAGGTGGGTTTTCACGTCGTTCCATCATAAGCTCCAGAGTCTCCTTCGAAAGTTTGGACTTCCCGCCCGTACGCCGCATTTTGCAAAACTTCACACCTTCTTCCCTGAGGATTCCCACCATTTGGTCGAGGGCCTGGTCGACGTCATTTGTGGTTTCCATGGCAGCGAATCGGTTCTCCAGGTCTAACTGGAACGCTTCAGATCCTAACATAGTTTGGAGCATACTTGGTCGGAGCCTAGACTTCATCAAACGAGTTCGCTCGAGCTTGAAATTAATATTCAGAGAGCCTCGGACAAGTCTGTGATCACTGCCGGTATTGAACCTATTGATCACTGAGACATCTCTGAATATATGCTTCCTATCCGTTATGATGAAGTCTATCTCATTTTTTGTCATAGTGTCGGGGCTTCGCCACGTCCACTTCCTTTGGGGCTGTTTCTTGAAGAAGGAATTCATCAAGAAAAGCCCCTCCTTCTCAAGGAAGTTGACAAGCATTTGCCCCCTATGATTTCTGCTGCCAAACCCGTAGGATCCTACTACCGATTCACTGCAATTCTGTACTCCCACTTTAGCGTTAAAATCCCCCATAACAACATTGTAGTGGGCCTTAGTGGTGGAATGCAAGGCCTTGGAAATGTCCTCGTACATTTCCTCCACTTCGTCATCCGAGTGTGCCGAGGTCGGTGCGTATACCTGGACAACCTTGAGGCTATACCTCTTGGTTAGCTGAACTACGAGGTACGCTACCCTATTCGAGACACTGGAGACTTCTACAACGTTGTCACAAAGGGATTTGTTTACCAGGAACCCGACTCCGCCCTGGGATAGCTGGTCTCCCTCTCGGAAATAAAGAAGGTGGCCTGATTCAAGGGTTATGGTGTCCTCCCCCTCTCTTCGGACTTCACTCAACCCAAGAATGTGCCACTTTATCTTTCCGAGCTCTTCTTCTAGCTGCACTAGGTGTTCGTCGAGCCGTAACGTGCGTCCGTTGTACGTAGCCAAGTCAGTTGGGTTTGGCGGCTATTCGTAACCCGGAGATTCTTCGCACCCCCTACCTTGCCGTTACCGTGACCGCCGCCAAAATCAGGAATAGCAAGGCGGCCGGGAACTGGGGGCCGTGGTTCATTTTGGCTTGCCATTTGGAGGGTTTGCCCATAATCGCCACGCTGGGCATGCGGGTTGGCGATCGCAGATCACAGCTTCTTGCGCTGGTGACGCTGCTGCCCATCACTAGTCTGTGCCATTTAGCTGCGAAGTTTTTTATAGAAGTGGTTATCCCGCCACTTGTCGGTCGTCAGAGCCTCGTTTGTTATTCAGCAGGGTGCACCACGTGCAGGTGAGGTTGACTTGGGGCACTGAGATGGTAAGTGTGCCCCCTTACACCCCTTCTAGTCTTTACATAGTATAAATTAAAGTCGCTTCCGCTGTCTGTTTGCTTCGATTTTTTAAACTTCTCAACGGATTTTAATACAGTTTTCAGCCATAGATAGAGAAGGTTTATATGTATAATACGCGGGCAAAGCCGCTGGCAAAAGCTAGTAGAATATAAAATCGAATGTTCGAAAGTACGGTTTCTGTAAAACCGCGACTACGTACGTAGAAAGCTACTAATGATAGGAACCTTACATTTTACGGTGGTTCAAAATCGCTTGCGATTTTGCGCAGTGAGTGATAAGCATTACAACCAATAACTATTAATCAAGTAATGTGTCACTTTTCTAGTTCCAAAAAATGTACCTACATTCATAGTAATATACATAAAACCTTGCTTTGTAAACCCTTGTTCTACACTACAGTTAACAAACGTAGTAAGGGAACCCTTTAAAACTGATGTCGCGGCTTTTTGTTATACTGTGTTTACCGCCTGACCTCTGCAATCCTTAGGGAAATCATCTTTCTTCAATATAGTCTTATCAGTGCAAGGGATGTAGATTGTAGGTAAATAAAATAAGCTGTAAGTCCCTTTGTGTAAATAAGGCTTATGTCTAGTCAAATATGGTGGTGTAGAAAGCACGTAGGTGAAAAAAATAACTGAATCAACAAAAATACTTTCAAATACACAGTAGTATGTATTTGTAGTTTTAAATTCATGAACGAAAGGAACATGTCTCGAACCTTTTCAATTCATCACTCTTTATACAGACTAAGGTCTAATAATAAATAAAATCATTTTATACCCTATCTTTTATACTATCCATACTACTAAAATTAAAAAGCTGAAGAGTTTGTTTGGTTGACCGTCTGGTTCGAATTGAAAACATTTTAGTGTTGGGTAGCCCATTTATTCGAAGAAGGCTATAAGGCTATAACATCACACTAGAATCCTTAGGAACTGAGCAAAAAGAAAAAAAGTCACGAATACGAAGTACTAGCACGTGCGGGCGATTCGATGCGAGGACGGGGTGGGTCGGGGAAGCAAGAAGTTTGACGAAGTCGCGGGCAGAAGCTAGTATATTAATATAAGTGTCTGTTTGTTATGTCCAAAGGTCAACAGTTTTCTACTAAATGCAAGTGAAAGATATATCGTAGATACTTATAACAAAAAACAATTATTAAAAAAAAATCTGTCCGTCTGTTTGTTTGTTTCTGGAATAATTTTTATAATATTCGGTATGGGGATACTTTGAACTCTGGCAAAAGAAGTAGATATACAGTTTTTATCGACATGCCACACATACATATAAAATAAACTTGACAGGTATCGTTTTCTTATTGTGTTGTAGTTTGATCCCGATAACCTTGTGGTCGCGGATTCGATTCCCACGTCTAATAAACTACACTTGGTTTATATGCGGTTTAGGGTTGTACACACGGCTACATATCAAGGTATACTTTTCCAGTTTTAGCTGACCTCGCATTGTATACGCTTTTCGTACAACGACAAGTCAGCTTATACTGGAAATGTATAGCTTGATTTGTCGCCTTGCGTACACCATTAATTTTGGGATTATTTGCGTAACCTTAGACCCCCAAATAAAGGTTTGGCAAAACAGCCGCTCATATTCGCCGAATATCTATAACCTATACCTACATACAAAACCTTATTAAACTTTTATTGTGACGAGGCTTTGCGAAACTTACATGTTTAGGATGTCGTCTGATAAAGGGTGATAATAAAAATCGGCCAAGTGTGATCGACCACGCATTGTGACGGATTCCGTATTTGGGATAAATATTTACTAAAAAAACATACTGATTTTTACCGGCCGCAAAAATAACTTTCTATTTCATAGTACATATTTCTCGAAAAAACTATGAAAATTTATTATTTATTATAATTTGTTTCCTTTATTTGTAACCGAAGATATTCCATATCTCAAAACATTTGACTTAAATTGCAGTTACTTAGTAAAATCATTATTCATTTTAATTTATGGCACCTTTTCGTAATTTCACTACTTATACCCTTGTTTAGCGGTGCACACATAGACTGTCTTTCCATTTTAAGGGTCGAGGGGACGATATTATAAGGGTTCGGTTTTTGCCATTTGGCTGCGGTACTTTAATAATTTAATAATAATTTTAATACTTCTATTATTTTTAAGGAAAACGTAGTTAACTGTGCCTAATGTGAGAGTTTAGATTAATAAACTAAGTAGAGTACTTAATGTTCATAAGTTGCTTCAGACAAAAACAATTAAACACTTGTCTTGTTAAGTTGTGAGTACAATGGATAGATAATAACATAACATCACGCATCGCATAGAGCATCTTCAGAAAACCAGGTTTCGCTACTTAGTCCCATGAAGGATAATTAAATAGATACCAATAGGGAAAATGCTATACCACAATCGGCATCCATGGCTCCAACCACTCTCTTCACTCTCCTACATTGTGCCAATAAACAAAGATTTAAAACTATTATAAGAACTGCAATAAAAACTAACGTATTCTTTATGCAACACATTCCACTAAATATAATGATTACGAATAGTTATTTACGTACTATAGCTACATACGAAGTAACGCGTCTAAAACTCTTTGACAATTTACAAATATTTTAAAGTACTTAATTATTAATTGTAGCATATGTATGTACGAGTATAGCCGTTAAAGTAGATAGGAAGAACTATTGTGGAAAGTCGTGACGATATAAAACATTACTGGAGTGTGTATACAGGTGTTTAACCGAGCATTTACAGCAGTCGAGTTGGAAATCAAATATTTTTCACTGAAGTGTTTGTTTATCTTTAAGAGTATGATAAATCACTTGGACAGGAGTGTGGTTACAAAGCTGTTAAATGCTTTACAGCTAATTTTGAGATTCTGCGGGCATAAACTTCGTCGCCATTCGTAAACACATAGTTTGATTTTTTTTTAAACCGTCTGAAAAGTACCCTTCAAATTTTAATCCAATCAAATCACATTATAAAAGGGTCACTTTCCATTTGCTTATTCTATGACCTCATAATAAAACGAGTGAACTAACTACACCAATGAGGCGGCATAATTTACCAATAAAATATAACGAAAGCAGTTTTCATTGTGTTCAAAGCCTGATTAAAATTAAGGGTAGCGGTCGAAGGCCACCCTAATGTTATTGTTATGTTCTTTATCAGGGCTGCAGCGCCAGGGAATACACGATAGCAATTTTTTGGCAAAACCATAGCTTTATATTTTCGTTGTCTGTTGTAGGCAGATTGTACAGGTTTCATGTAATTTTTTGCATCACATTTACAGGTGGATATTTTCGCTGTTCGTTGAAATTTCAGAGAAATTTTGTCAATAAGTAGAGATATAGGTGTGTAATTGGTAATCAAAAGTAGTATGACCTTTCTGAATAGTGCTGTCACAGAATAAATATGTATGCTGTAAGGTGACTAACCAAGAGTTCATTAAACATTATACCTTCGATAAAAGCAATTACGTTTTCGGCGTAAAAGAAGGCGGTTTCAGGGCAAAGTCAGATCGGTCGAACACAGGTCACCCTTGACAAGTCATTACTCATTATGAGCCCACGCAGGTACCTACCAACCAATATCATATAAGTAGGTACCTACCTATCCACAATAGCCTTGGTTCATTGTCTATGAAAAGATGAAATGAATGGAAGAGGAAGTGATTCGAAATGTAACGTGTAAATCAAAGAATAACAAAAGCATCCCTGTCGGTTCTCATGTCTGCTTAAAATCAAATGCTATGTAAGATGAAGTGCTACAAATTAGTCTGAGTCGGCGTTGAGTGAGCTTAAAATAGTATTTCTATAATTATTTAGTGTTATTGTTGTGGTTTGCATGTGATGCCAATACGTAGCGACAACAGACAGGTGGGAGCGGGCAGCGGGCAAGCCGCGCGGTTTATGTAAGGCGAGGGTTAGTGCGCGGCGGCAGGCGGCAGTGCTGGCCGACTGTCCGCCACGCCGCACACGCCATGGAGCGGGCGAGCGGCAGCCCCCCGCCAGACACCCCCCCCGCGCAGACCGGCTTCAGCGCCTTCTGCTCCGCGCTCTCTGACACGCTCTCGGTACGTACCCACCACGCGCCCCGACCGACACCTACACACTCACTCGTCATTTACTCTTTATGACACCCCGCCATCATCCAAAACTCATTTTGGCGCCGATACGTTCAATCCGTTCTCGATAAATTACGAGATTCGAAGATGAGTGTCGCGTTGCGGTCTATTTTGAGGCGCACGTGGTCTCCGAGGTCGAGGAGCGAGGCCTTGGCGTCCGCCGCTGGACATCAGTGAGGAATCAGAATAAAAGTCATGGAGGGAATAAAAAATATAAACAAGTTTATTATTAGAGTGCTCGTTGAGGCCGGGTCGCACGGTCGCGATTTGTCCGATGGCTGTGATCTACAGAAATACCCGCGCATTAACCGCCCGCCTGGTGCGACGTACAAAGGCCGCGCGACACCGGCTCGTGCTGCTCAGCAACCCTGTGGCCACCACCGGCTCCGCTCGTGCCTGCTCACACCGCTCACGCCGCGCCACTCGCACCGCTCTTCACCACAAGGCATAGGTACAGAACTAATAATCACCTGCTATTCTAACCGATGGCATTTGCGGATTTACAACTTAACTGCACAAATAACAAATGTATTCGTTGATCTTTGAAAGTGTTGGTGTTTTCTTGAAAATCTTGTGTTGTGAAACAGTGGCACTCTGAGACGCTTCGGACGAGAAGGAAGTTTTGAGGAATTGTTCTGAAGATATAGTGGTGATATAGTAAGTCGGCTTGTTGCAATAAGTGCGGTTTGTTTATCATTTCGGATGCGGCGGCCGGCGAGCCGGTGTCTGTCGCTGTGTCGGTTGACCAAAACTATTTGAAATAGTAGAGGTGTGATGTTTGTTTTCGTATTCGATTTTAATAACTATTTATTTATTTAAATATAATCCATTAACATCAAGGTTGAGGCGTGTAAACAAAACATACCAAACTATCGGGAAAAAAAAAACTGTCTTCTGTTCGTAGTACCTATATACTTAAAAATTAACCTTCTTACATTGAAGAACAGACCCTAACTACATACAAAATTAGTAGACGAGAGACATAATTTTGTTTGGTAATGTTAGAAAATAATCGTTCTATTCAGCTCCATCAAAGAAGTCTTGATTATAATGGGTACGTGTTGCCATGTGAGAGACAATGTTCAGAAGTAGGTATAAGGTATAAAGCTACTTGTCAAAATGAAGGTATATTTACGTGTTTGATCATGGTGCAAGGTTGGTCCAACAACGGTTTGACCGCATCGATCGGTGTCGTGCCGCTTGCTACACGCTTTCTTCAATCAACATAAAGAGCTTCCGACAAAGCCTTAAACTTGACGACGGCGACGTTACATTCATATAAGTTATTACATTTTTATAAAAAGGTTCATTTTATCGCGTCTTCGCTAAGTATGGCAGTTTGTGTACTAGTAGAACTTGCATATTCCTTCAGATAATTGGAAGACTGTCCATTTAGAACTAAATTGTATGTTTACACAGAATGTTCTTGTAGTTATCGACCGATGTTCGCGCTGTGTCATGCAATTTTTGGAAATAGTGGGTGGTTATGTGGGGGTTGGTTCGTTTTCGATGTTGCCGCCAAATGCTGACCTTCGTTAAGGTATTTCGAAAACTTGTATTCGTTTAGTATATTATACGTAGTATGTTATACGTATTCATTACTGAATTAACTATTTTACAAAGATCTTAATTTACTAAACTTTTGTTGTTGCCATGTCTTACTTGTTTATCAAATCCAAACCAAGATTGTTACTAATGATCCATTTGAAAAGAATCATGTTCAGCAGTACCTATACTATGATGCACTGAGTGTTTGTCAGCTAAAATAACTGATATCAAGCAAGTTGCAGGAGTTTCGCGCAAACTGGGGTTGTGTTCATGTATACATGAATTAATCACCCCTAACAACCATACACGGTGACTAACCGAAGATCCATTCACATTATCTTATTATTTTCGACTTATTTTCAGTCTTTCTTGTAGTGTGTCCAATATAATTTTATATCTAGCAGAACTCTCTATCTTGAAAAAGCTCGTTCGTCACTTTTCAGTTCTTTATCATTTTTCGAACTCTTCTCTTACAATCATCAAATAACTGTTGGCATTAAAATATGGAAATCTTTGACTCCATCGGGCTTATTACAACTAATTCCGAAGCAAAGCAAAAGTTAATGCACAATGTAACCATCAGGCGTAGCCCGTAGCGTTTGGCGTAGCAAATTGTCGTAGCGGTTTTTAGGGACAATAAAGTGCTACGAACCGGTGGTTTGCTACTAGACCACTGATTGGTTTGCTTCCAAAGTTTTTATTCCGATACTGGAAATTCCCCTATTGATTGTTTTTCCTTTATAAATGAGCAGTAGAGAAAGTAGCAAAACGTTCTAAAATCTTGTTCACCCGCATTCCTAGTCGATGTCTCAAAACATTAAAGCATTCTAAAATCAAAGTGATTTATGTTGTGGCTTCTCGCACATTATTAGTTTTAGGGTTTCTTACACAGAATGTAGAAACCCAAGTACCAGACTATGAGAGTTCATTCGGTTTTCTTTCGTCTACTTTTCTTTTTACACTAAAAGGTGTGATCAATGCCACTTGTACGTAATTGAAATTGAGGTATTTATCATCATTATCTCCTTTTAAAATATTATTTATTATGTTCATACTGAAATAGTATAGTCCTCCAGACCGTATTTCGGCCACGGCGGCCAATCTCAACGGAGCCATCGCTCCAGAAGATATTATAGTGTTCAAGTGTGTGCGCAGACACAGAAGCACTCACTCTTCTCTCACTCTCATAGCCGACACGACCGGAGAGAGATCAGGCGTAGGACCAACAGCTTTTTTTTTTTGTGGGTGCGACATCATCAAATGACTTCTCCCGCTCTAGGGTGGAGCGGAATGGAACCTACCCATGTTCCTTTAGTTGCCCATATGCCAGGGCCACGGTATCTCTTTCGAACAAATCTCGTGACTCTGGCAGGCATCGGTCCTAGCGGACCCCTTCAGTTTTTGCTGACATCTCTTTGAGGCGCGCGTGGAATACAACGCGCCGTCGAGATGGGCCTGGTCCTTACCGGGTGGCGGGCTACCCATTGCTCGCCGCTCGCAAGCCTGGGCCTAAGGTGGCCGGGAGTCTGCTATCGACTCCCGACGCCCGGGGCGTCTCCTCCTGTGGCTGCTAGAGACGTGAGGGCGCAGAGACTGCCTCTCCCTCATGCGCCCCGCCTCCTCCTTCGCGGGCATTACTGCTTCGCAGAAGGAGGTGACGGCTTCCCATGCCCTCTCTCTCCGTACCATGGCTCGCTTCAGGGCCGGACGCGAGAGGTCACCGCCACCGAACGCCTCCAGGACCAACGGCTTAACGTGCTTTCCGAGGCACGGGGTATCACACAGCCAACTTCCAAACTCCGGGCTAGTATTAAGAAATTCCTAATGGAAAAACCCAGTAACACTTTGAATTTGTTTTTACTGAAATAGTATAATTATATATACATAATAAATTACATTTTTAAATATTAGAATATAAAAGTAAAAAAATTAAAAAATAATAAACAGTAGTCCACCGGTACCGAGAACACGGTCCAAGCAACCGGCGGCGGCGGTCAGAGCTCCAGAGAGAGGAGCCGTGACCAGAAGTACCACCTCTGATCCAGCTGCCTAAAGGGAGCCTCTTCAGGTGTTGGTCGAGACTATTGGCTATTAAACCACTATCAGTAACGACTATCGGCACAGTGATCGCTGAATAACCATCCCGTATATCGACAACCTGGCCAGCCAAGTCATGATACTTGATTTTTTATCATCATTACTATTAATGAGTCCATATTATGCAATATAATTATGAATTAAGATGTAGTCTATCGTACCTATTTACGGCGTAGCCCCTCTACGCGTAGAAAAGACTACGCCGTAGAGGGTCTAGTTCATTGAGTCTACGGAACCACAGTGCGCGGATTCAATTCGCACTTGACCGTTATTTTCGTGGTAATACTCGAAAGTGTGTGGCATCTGTTTAGTATTTAAATTATGATTTCAGATAATGTGAAGAATTTTTCATTTGGCCTCACTACGTACGTTGTGGATGAACCTTTTTAAAAATGCGTAGGATTTGTTATGTTGAGCTGAATCCAAATTGGTCGCATGAGAAAGAAACACGCGTCTCTGTAAAACTGAAGATAAATAACTTGTATTAGTAAGTCGTTACCGGTTGTGCAGTGGGAATAGCAATTGGACAGTGTTTCGTATCAGCCGGTACACTTCGAATATTATAAATAGAAAATAGAGAACACAATCGAGAACTCGGCCACTGCTCCTGCTATTTCTGATCGGAACCTGTCCCGAAATCAAGAACACGGACAGGTTACCGGCAACTAGTAGACGATGAATGTGCGCTGTCACTGGGGCCACGTCATGTTCCGGAACATACGTGTCGGGTTACAGCGATTCGCGAACTGCGTAAGTCCTTTCTTCTCTCATTTTCTTCAAAAGCCAACCACTCCGGCTTATTTTTTGTAGCTTATTATGCATGAAAATTTGCTCTTTTTCATAAAAAGTATTACAATAAACGTACTTAAAATTCATAAGGTATACAAGGTAATCTTAGTGCGAGTAAAAGTTCAAAAACCTTTGGAATATCAATGACGTTCATAACTTCGAACAATTAGGATAAGGCAACTTATCTGAATAACAATGATCTGGCGCCTTGTTTGATAACCTTGACCCACATACAGAAGGTCGTTGACATCTGTCTGCACAGGAAGTACCTTTATCTTCTAATATTAGCACGTGTAACGTTTATTTTAATGATCAGAAATATGTTTGACGCGCTACGGCTTAAATAACTTTTCAACAATAATGTTTAAGTGGAAATTGATGCTACCTCTTCAACCGAGCTTATTTTATGCGAGTTAAAGTACATTGTTAAAAAAATATATATACTAGTATTTTGAGTTTTAGATGTAATAAATCAGAAATCACACAAACACTGAGCGGGTACTGTAGCTATACGTACACAAGTTTCATGTTTTATTTAATCTTGCGAAGTTTATTTTGGAAAAAGGCGAATTTAAAAAGTAAGGTACCATGAATTATGGATACGGCAGGATATTATTTACATAACTAGAGTAGCCATGAAAATACTTTCGTTGAATAACTACCGGAATCACTTTATGGCAAAATGTTACCTAACGAATGAATTCTTATTGGCCATAACAGTGGGGTATTTTACAACGTTGCCTTAAGAAATTTCGTTTTACATAATGAGAACTAGTTTCCAAATTCATCCACGCAATTTACCAACGATCAATCATTTTAATTAACCTGTGTGGAAGGAATATCTAGTAAAATGGTCGTTTAATATTATAAAAGCTTTCTCATAATGTAGTGGAGAATGTTCACAAACATTAGTGAACAATGTCTGCCCGATAGGCCGTTTGTTTGAAAGGGACTGAAAATTAGCTGAATAGCTCGAAATAAAGCATTTAGTGTCACTTGAGTTACGATAATAGTGGTTTGAAAAGCAATTAAACAGTCATCAACACTTGCTTTATTAATGTTACTTTATATTATAAACATATAGTTAAAAGTGATCGTTAAATATGTTCGCTCAATTTTTTAATTAACGTGTTTCATTATACCTACTACAAAATAACCCATTGTCACATAATTAACACGAAAGCTTTAAGTAACAAACAATGTATTAAAAAGAAAACTTCCGATTTAAAACGTGATTTGTTTACAAACAGTTTGTTAGACAATGTTTGTAATAACGACGAGAAAAATATGATTGTTTTTGGAAATTTATAATCACTGTGAAGTGCTCGTTTCACTTTAACTAGTTATTGTTGAGTGGACGTGCACGTTTTCCTGAAAATTTCCAAGAGTAGGTACAAAGTTTCCGAGAATTATCGGTATTGGAGAATATAGATATCACACTTGCCTGCTACAAACGGTATCCAATCACTTCTGTGGTAATTAAAAGTGGTTAAAAGAGTTCGTAATCAAGTCCACCTTTTGTAATTATGTAAGTAACTGACAACCCATTAGGATAGTTACTCACATACTCATTTGTTTGATAAGGACCGGTGTAATTCCAGTAATTATTGTAAGTTGTGAGAATGTGGCGTTTTGGTAAAGTAGTTAAGTGTAGTGTTGGACGTTTTACGGCTGCGTCAAGATAAATGTCAAACTTTAATTAATTTGTCAGAACTTTCTTAGTGTGAAGTGAGAATATTCGTTTCAAAACTGGCAAAGGAACTTTAGATTCTAATGAAGACTGTTTAATGTTAATATCATTATTTCTTTCTTTACAGGGCATGGCTACTACGTCGAGAAGCAGGAGAAAAGTAAGTTTTAATTTAATTTTAATTAACTTGTGTTATTGAGTGCATGGTCCTCTCATTATATACTTCCTATTCATTCATGTAATAGAATCACATCTGTGGAATATATAAGTAGGAATCTTTACGTTTGTCATTTTCGTATCAGAGATAACGTAACTATTGGCTACTCCGCACTGCGTTTGTTTTCTAGGTGAAACGTTAGCGAAGGTCTTTTACTACTACGTAACGTAACTAAGAACTAAATAAACTAGTAACGTCACAGTCGTATTTAAATGTTTAGTGCGGTTTCGCCAAGAATCCCTGGAGGGCATACCTATGACATTCGTCTGTTCGCCTGATATGTTGGGAATCTTTCAAAGCGTCTCATAGCACCGCTACCGAGGGCAAGTATGCAGCGTATGTTTGTGAACATTTCACAACTATGTAATTTCAAACATTCCTCGCCGGCTTTGGTCATTTATTTGAAGGTTTGAGCTGCTCAGCGTTCACCGCCGCCTTGTTACAAAGGGTCAAACGTGAAACTGTAAGCTAGGTGCTAAGAACCGATGGACGCGGGTTTAATGAAGCCAGCCTGTTACTCTACCTAGATGGTCATTGGCCGTATGACCGTAGGTATGTAAAGGTCGGTAATTCAATTTTTCATGGGAGCTCTTAACATTTTCTTATTTTAGTCGTAGCATCTGATAAACGATGTTTTCATGTAACTGCCAGATCGTTGTCGTCGTTTAATTTAGCAAACGTAGGTAATGGAGTGCCCCCGTACACTGAATGCCAAATCAAATAAGAATTCTCATTAACAGAAAGCTCCAGCACTCAAGGCGCTTTGTCTATTTGTTGTGAAGTCCGTACAATTGGGTCAATGCGGCTTAATACCTCATAGTGTTATAATTATTCGTGAACAATTATTTTCGTGCGAAATCTAGCATCTGTAACGTATTCGGAAAACTGTTTTAATTTTAGGATCGCCTTGTTTCGGTGCGAGTGATGTTTAACAATGGAGCGGGTTGATTTACCGTGTTCTTTGAAGCGGCGTGCACGTCGTCTACTCATCTTAGAGCCCGATACATCACAGCTTCGGTTTATTTACCTACAGAGAGTTGGGCATGTCGCATTTTTTCACAAAGCGGGAGGTGTTTACTGGCCGCGTCGCGAGTTGACACCGTGCCAAGCGCGACACAGGCTATTTCAATGCGAACTAGAGGTGGGTAACTCCGGTGGTACTGATCCAAAGGTGCCGGTTCCGAACGCGGATCCGGAAACCTTTTTGACTCCTCACAATCCTTATCGGCACCGCGGTACCAAATGAATCCGGTCCCGAGAGACGGAGCGGCGCGCGGAGCGGCGGAGCGCAGGTTCGGACTCGTTCACTTATCACTACTCGCTCACTCAGTGACTCGGTGCGTCGTGAGTCGTGTCGATGCCTATTGCCTACTACTGGTTTGGTTGGTAGACAGACAAGACACGGACACGACGAAACAACATGATAAGCGTCCTTTGCACTATGAAGTTAGAGTTCAAAATTGTCCAAGAGCTGACGATTTGACAAACATAATAAACATTACGTTTGTCAAATCATTCATCATTTTAAAATTATTTTTATTTCATTTCTTTCTTTCCTAACAATTTACGCTGTCCGAAATTTAAATCGTATGAATAAAATAAAATAAAATAAAATGTCCTACTGTAAGTTCTGTAATGTAAACTGTTCAATTCAAAATGTGCCAAATGATCCAAAGTATTCCAAAGATCCGAATGAATAAAATGTTCTGGTCGAACCGCGGAACCAAAATAACCGAGTGAGTCCCGGTGCCAAACGGAACCGAAGGAGCCGATAAGGTGAACCGGTACCGGAGTCGGAGTCGGAATAAGTGAATCAATTCACTTGTCGGAATAAAGATTACCCATCTCTAATGCGAACTGCGCTCGGTCACACTCGCACCCCACCACGCCTTACGCTTCTAATCTCTCTATCAATCATTACGTATTTATTTTTATTTAGAATACGTTTCCTATATGAAAAATCTAATTTCATGAATCGCATGTAGGAAAGATCGGGGTCAATGTTAGCGAGCTTTCGTATAAATCTATGCTATTTGTATACGTAAATATGATTTACGATTAATATTATCTGCTCATAAATAATTATACTGCCGCAATATCCAAATAAAAATAAATTTTACCGAAGAGCGCAGTTTCTCAATCGGTGTTAGTTTGTTTATGAAAGCATGTTTTCTCAGTGATTATGAGTACGTTGTTCTTATATTTAATTAGGTCGTCACAACTCACTTACTACGATTTGGCATGGTTATCAGCCAATATGAACAAATTGGCATCAGGCGCGGTGATCACGCGCAAGCTATGTCAAGGTTACATGGAATGCCTAATTCTAATTTAATATAAATAGTTTATTATTGTAAATATTAGACTAAATGGGAAATATCCTATCAGTACAGTACACATAAACTGAAACAACGTATTTTTTAAAATTATGAATCTGTGTTTGTTCCTCACGGAGAGAAGTGCGAAATGTTCATTTTTTGCGACGCTTTGTGCTTTGATTTTTTTTTCCTCTTTGCATATCGTAGTAGGCATTTGCTATGTAAATCAAACCGAAAACATACAAATATTTAATAATGGCAGGTATAGCGGCAGAGATCATTGCTTTCCTAAGCACCATATAAATACAGGTTTCAATGGCAATTTTACCCTTGTTCCCTTGTTTAAGTCTACTACATAATATACCTAGGTACTTACTTAAAACCGCAACAATGCACTATTTAGTCGTAAAGTATGGCAGCTTGCATTAGTTTTAGTACCTACTTCTGAGTTTATAGCTTCACAGTAATTTATATCTACTAAATATTTCGGTAGCAAAACAGACTCTCATTCTCTCTTTGTAAACTCAGTAGGTACTTACTAAAACAGAAGAAAGATTTTAGGTATTAATGGCAAAATGTTTGCCTGAAGGTCAATTTAACTTGGGTAGTTATAATTTATTTAAGAAGTGCTTTCTCAAGACACGTAGGTGCTTACCCCAGTACTTCCTACCTTGATCACGACTTAATTGGAATCATCACGGGACAAATATCTTTTATAGCCGGCCAGGGAGATCGATGTGTAAACTATAACTTCACCGCATGATTCTAGACTATAGAAAAATAAATCATATTTTCTTTAGTCTTCATAAAAAAGTGCAACATTTACGCGGTCAAAATCATCGACAAAAAAAAACCGGCCAAGTGCGAGTCGGACTAGCGCACCGAGGGTTCCGTACAAACCTGCAGGTATTCACGGCTTATGTATAGGGTTTGTGTTTATGAAATTAAATGTTGTTTTTTTAATTTTTATATTTGAGTTGACTGAATGAAAGGTAAATTGTGGTTTACGATTTATGACGTATTAAAAATAACTACTTACTAGATCTCATTCAAACCAATTTTCGGTGGAAGTTTACATGGTAATGTACATCATATATTTTTTTTAGTTTTATCAGTCCCTTATTTTAGAAGTTACGGGGGGGGGGGCACATTTTACCACTTTGGAAGTGTCTCTCGCGCAAACTATTCAGTTTAGAAAAAAATGATATTAGAAACCTCAATATCATTATTAAAGACCTATCCATAGATACCCCACACGTATGGGTTTGATGAAAAAAAAATTTTTTTGAGTTTCAGTTCTATGTATGGGGAACCCCAAATATTATGGTTTTTTTTCTATTTTTGTGTGAAAATCTTAATGCGGTTTACAGAATACATCTAGTTACCAAGTTTCAACAGCATAGCTCTTATAGTTTCGGTAAAAAGTGGCTGTGACATACACGGACAGACAGACAGACATGACGAATCTATAAGGGTTTCGTTTTTTGCCATTTGGCAACGGAACCCTAAAAACTCTAACTAAGGGGAGTTCAGAATCGTGTCACTACACGATTCTGAAGTCCCCTTTGTTGAACTTTTGTTAACGTTGAATCCATATATGGTAACAGGTTAACACATAACAGTATTGTGTATGAAAATAAATGAAAAATGTATAAACTATACAAAATACAAGTGCGAAACTATCACATCTCAACGTTATTGCACCTCGCGAGGTCCCGGAAGCGCCGCACTCTCTCGACGATTCCAGCACTTTATGTAAAACTCTCAGAAGGTTACGCGGAACTTGGGTACTTAGGCGCCTTTATGTCGAGGTTATACCCTGCATACTTCATGGATGGTTCCCGAAGTGGCTACATGCAAAACATAGTAGGTAGTATATGAACTTGCAGTACCTACCTTACATTACATGAATAAACAAGTTCTCAGTACAAGAGGATAACTTTTTAGACCTACGACCTTCTAGACTACAACCCATAGATGAGAGTTTAAATGTCATAGTAGGTACAAAAACTTTCATACTTTTAGGGATATGTGAAATGCTCATGTGTTAATCATGGCGCTACATGGTGCAAGTAACAACCGGTCATGTTTTTATATGTCTGTGGAATTGTTCCATGTTATGAATTAATTGTTTGGGAACACTTTCTCGCAGTAGGTTCTCATCTTCCTGCCCTCGTCCCTTGTTCAAATAGGAAACAATATATTTTACTAGCTTCTGCCCGCGACTTCGTCCGCGTTAAGTTAAATTTCTTGTTCCCCCGACCCTTCCCGTCGCGTCGAATCGCCTACTCGTGAGAATTTCCCCGTTTTTACAACATTTTTCATTACTGCTCAGCTCCTCTTGGTTGTAGCGTGATGTTATATAGCCTATAGCTTTTCTCGATAAATAGGCTACCCAACACAAAAAGAATTTTTCAATTCGGACCAGTAGTTCCTGAGATTAGCGCGTTCAATATAACAAACAAACTCTTTAGCTTTATAATAATAGGTTGGGGAAAAAGTTTCTTCGCATTTTTTAAGAAAATTCAAAACATTTTTTAATAAAGTTTATTTACATTTAACTAAAGTATGTAGGTACCATTTTGTTCGATAACTTTTTGCCATCTTGTAGGTAGGGACATGATCCCATTGCTATAGAAATTTTAGGACTTCTGGTCAAAATACCGCGACAAGTGGTTTTGGCAGTCCCCTCGTGATGTTAACCTGACACTGCCTAAAGAATTCTGAAGAGACCGAAACAGGTGGAAATCTGAAGGTGCAAGGACTATACGGCGGATGTATTAACACCTCCCAGCCAAACTCTCTTAATTTTTGTTGGGTGGCTAAAGATGTGTGAGGTCTAGCGTTATCATGATGAAAAACCACACCCCTTCTGTTGATTAATTCCGGCCGTTTTCTCTCAACTTCTTGCTTTAATCTCATCAGTTGTTCGCAGTAGAGTTCAGAATCGATGGTCCTGCCTGGTGGTAACAGCTCATAATGAATAATGCCCTTCCAATCCCACCACACACACAGCATCACCTTGTTGCGAGTTAACCCGGGTTTCGCCACACTCTGTGAAGCCTGACCGGCCTTTGACCACGACCTTTTTCGCACGTTCTTGTCATACGTGATCCACTTTTCATCACCAGTTATCAGCTTCTTCAAAAATGGTTCGGTTTCATTACGTCGTAATAAAGAATCACAAATGAGTACACGGTTCATTAGGTTTCTTTCAGTGAGCTCGTGAGGTACCCAAATGTCGAGCTTTTTTGTGTACCCAGTTTTTTTCAAATGCGCCAAAACTGTTTTGTGGTCAATTTCCAGTTCTTCAGCTACGTCGTAACTACTGGTATGCCGATCTTGCTCCACTTTTTCAAAAATGACATCCATTTTATCCGTAATAGGGCGACCAGAGCGACGTGCATCTTTGACATCAAAATTTCCGGATTGAAAAGGCTTAAACCAAATTTGTGCTACTCTCACAGACACTACACTAGGTCCATAAACATCGCAAATTTTTTTCGCGTCTTGCGTTGCATTTTTACCTTTTTTGTAGTAAAATTTTAAAATGTATCGAATTTCTTCATTAGATTCACTCATCTTGACGGTACGAAAAACAAATGAAAATCACACATTTTCCTAATTTGAATTTGGAATTATGTTCTTTAAAATTTAAACTTTCAATGATACCAAAACCAGCCAGATACAAATAGTGTAGCCAAAGAGATTTTATTACAAGTTCATACATACTATAATGCGAAAAGACTTTTTCCCCAACCTAATATTAGTATACATTAAAATTGTCTTGGCTAGTAATATTTTGATAATTAACCTAACTGTTTTGGTAATAAATTAGAAGTCTAGTTTTACACCTTAAGTTGGCGTTACGTGTCTATTAACATTGTATCTGGCATAGGTGGGCAGGTAGACATGTCAGAGCTGGGAGCCAAATGCAGTAGTAACGTGTTACATTTAAAGATCTCTATGGTAATGACATGTTCCTATAAATAGTGCACCGTCTGCGACCACTAGAACAGTCCATTTCTCTACGTCGACTACATCCAGCCGCAGGCGCTGGCAGGCCGGCGGCGACGTAACTATAACCACCCCGAGAATGAGTCATGTACGTCCCATCACTAACAGCACCGTCACCCCTCTCTAAATCACTCATTCTACGCTATGACTATATAGACACACTTATTATTATTTTCAGTAGATAAGCACGCTTTATTGATCATACAATAGTCCGATAAAACGAATGACAAGATTGATAACAGCAGCAAATTGATAAAAAAAATCTGTATCAGTTAGCATTATTTTCTTACATTACTTGTTAATAAACACTGTGCGGTGGCAGTGCAGCCAGATTGCGTGGACAATATATTTTGGAACAGTGTTTATAGTCGTGTGTATGTCTGATAACAGTGCACTGTTTGATTCACAGCAGGAAGATGAGAAAAAGAATAAGAAGAAACAGTCGCCGGTGGACGACCGGCCCGTAGTCCCGGCGCCCAGCGAAGCCATGCTCAACAGTGAGTGTTTATGAATTTCATATTTTATTCATCATAATTATCACCTACTTTTGAAGTTTCAATAGCGACACGGCCAAGACAGAACTTTGTAAATAACGAACATTACTCAAAAGTTTTGATATTATTCAAAAGAAAAAGTTCCCATTTTTCAGTTGAATTTATTTATATTTCACAATTTCCTCTTACTCGCAATGACATATTTCCCGAAGATTTGCTTTAAAATATTTCTCCTGTTTTATTTTAAAACAAATCTTATTCAGTTTTGAGTGATAGTCAAAATAATACATTATTTTTATATCTTTAGTGGTTTTTATTAGAAGCACCTCATAACTTGATATTTTAATTGATGTTTACATTTTGTCGCCTCATAGATTGACCTAAAAAATGTGGGTTTGGGCTAATTGTATGATCGATTCATCCACCCACACTAGTTGGCAGTTCGGTGGCACTGCTAGCTAGGCGTTGTTTCCCTTTGTATTGTTTGACATCAATCAGATCTATTGTCGTCACTTCCATGAACGTCCATTACATTGGATACATTTTACTTCTTTGTCTGTTTACTTTCTTTATAAAAGGTGGCTTTGTCGCATAGTATCTATAGAATAATATTAATAAGCTTTGACGTCAACATGGTCAGGAATAACTTAGTAAACTGACGCACCCCAAATAAAATATTTTATATTCTGTGCATCGGATTTACTTTTTCTCTTGGTTGATAAAAGCAATGACATGGTGAGCATCAAATCTTATCTTGTTGCAAATCCAAGAGGAAGAATGACGAAATATATTTGGGTGTCGTACTTACGAGGTTGTTATCTTTTGTTTGTTGAATTATTCAATGACTTTATAGAGAGATCTCATCAACCACGATAAGCTAATCATGACAGTGTTTAATTGCTGATTCATTTGAACACGAACGGTACCAAGACTCGAGTCGTCATTGCAGATGTTTTATTTATAGTAATCAACGATTAACCAAACTGATTAATGGATATTGAGTAGGCGGAGATTATTCTAATAAATTAGTACTTAATGACGCGATGAAAATAAAGCTCGAATAAAAATGCTGCATTGAAAGTTGCGAACATTTTTAATTTTATTCTACTAATATTATAAATGTAGATTCTTTTATATTTTGTGAATGTTAGAACAGAGTTAGATTTGTAAACCATTTTCTATTATACTAAGTACTTTGTTCTTTGTGTCAGGTATACACTGTTCTTCCATACCTATTAACACTGTAATTTGAAACCTTTGTATAAGCCAAATAATTTTAAAAGAGTAACCATGTCACGGTAATAATGTCTAATTACCGTGACCATGTAGTTTCTTGCCGGCTCTTCTCCATAGGAATCAAACCAATGTGCACCGTGCACCTAGCTTCTGACGTTTCACAAGTGCCCGTGTAGGT
Source organism: Aporophyla nigra (assembly GCA_947507805.1). NCBI lineage: Eukaryota > Metazoa > Arthropoda > Insecta > Lepidoptera > Noctuidae > Aporophyla > Aporophyla nigra. Next base: position 10,949,604 of record OX382305.1, read on the forward strand.
TTATGTGAAATAAAATATATTGATTTGATTTGCAATGTGAAAGTTTGGATGTTTAGTTGTTTGGATGTTAGTTATTCAATCACGCAAAAACAGCTAAATGAATTTAGATGACATTTGCAACACAGATAACTTATAACCCGGCTAATACTTAGTATACTTTTATCCTGGTGGTACGATCCCGTGGGAAAAATTTCGACCTCCACGCGGGCAAAGCTGCCGACAACAGCTAGTTAATAATAAGAGGATCATGCTTACGTGCAGTCCACGTGTAGCGAAGTACTGTATCATGCATGATTAATCGTAATTTCGATTATATCACTTTACATTTCAAGTTTCATGTTTGTTATGTCTTCAAATCGTACTTGAACAAGAATATGATACTCAAGAGTCTTAGTACTAGAGTTGCAAAGGACTCGAGTCTTCGAGTCCCAATTTTAAAGACTCGACTCAATTATCCAAGACTCAGTGTGCTCAAAAGGCTCGGAGTCTACAATAAGCACTCGAGTCTTAAAAAGGACTCAAGTCTTAAAAAGGGCTCGAATCTTAAAAAGGACTAGAGTCTTAAAATGAACCCGAGTCTTAAAAAAAAACTCGGAGCATGAAGATGAAACTTGTACCTCATTATTTGAAAAGACTCGAAAGAAGGCAATAAATTCAAATTAGTGGTTATGATGTAACTTTGCGTTTTTTCTTTTTTCGAATGATGAGCTACAAGACTCGAGTTCATTTTAAGACTCGAGTCGTTTTCAAACTCGAGTCCTTTTTAAAACTCGAGTCCCTTTTTTTGAATCGAGAATGACTCGGGCTCGGCTTGACTCTAGACTCCGAGCGTTTTGAGCACACTGAGTCTTGCATAATTGAGTCGAGTCTTTAAAATTACGACTCGAGGACTCGAGTGCTTTGCAACACTACTTAGTACTCGTTTCTCGTACAATATGGAATTATCTTTTCTTTACATAGTATAATAAAACAAAGTCGCATTTCGTGTCTTTACGCTTACATCTTCTAAACTGCGCAACGCAACAGATTTTAATGCGGTTTTCGCAATAGACAGAGTGATTATTATATTACATAACTAGCTTTTGCCAGCGGCTTTGCCTGCGTATTACTTACTTACTTATAAACCTTCCTCTTGAATTACTCTATCTATTAAAAAAAAAACCGCATCAAAATCCGTTGCTGAGTTTTAAAGATCTAAGCATCCATAGGGACAGACAAAAGGAAGCGACTTTGTACTATGGAGTGATGATACGCGGACGAAACCGCTGACAAAAGTTAGTACAACTATAAAATTATAAAAACGTGAGTGTTTTTCATAACAATTTTTGCTGGCATAAACTTTGTAGTGGCGAAGATTCTTGTGGTTGCTTCTTTTATATTCTTTCAACGCTTGGTATCACAGACGCTGACAAAGTGAGACTTTGCAACTGGAAAATTTTCTCAAAGATGAAACTTTCTAGCAGTAATGGAGTTGCCAATTATAGTTCTGTCGTCATATGATCGTGTTTCTGAGTAACGTGCGGGTTTTCATTTCTTGGAAACATCGATGTTGTTGACGTTCCTACATAACATTACTTGGACTAGTTGTCTTTTATAGGAGTCTTGTTAGGGACAAGACTGAAATGTAATGAGTGAAATGACAACAAAATCATTGTTCGCGGATGTCATGTCTTAACGTATGTAACTTCTAATGATGGCTAGAAAGAAAATGGTCCTTGTTTTTTAACAATTTCTGGTTGAAAAATTGTCTTTGTGCTCAGTACGGTGTCACATTTTATCCTTTATCTATCAGCTCCTCCGTAGAGATTGTTGACGCATTGAGTAATTGACTCTACTAAATCTTCGCTAACACGCTTTGTCGGTCTGAAAACTACCGTCACATAAATTTTTACAAAAGTACTACGTAATTTGTAATTTTGTATTATTTCAGCTCTCTGTACTCTGTACCTAGTACATGTACATACGTGCAAAAGAAAAGTGAACATTCCTGACATTCAGACAATGTCTGAATGTTGTTGTGAATGTTCAGATTTTTTAGTGAAACTGACTACGTAGGTAGGTTCTGTGTGATGTCAGACGTAATGAATAGCACCATCCCATTCCATAGAGAATGGGCAGCAGTCCTCGCTATGTATTTTACCACCATACTGCGATTGCCAACCCGCCTGCCAATAGTGACGATTCTGGAAAACCACCCTAAATTGAGGGAGGCCTATGTCCAGCCGTCTTTCGGCTGAAATGATGATGAATGATGAGTAGCTACTTGATTTCCCGCCATGACCTTTACAAAAAAGCTTCCTCGTGTTTATTCCGACGTGTCCAAATGGGCTGCCAGTGTATAATTATAGCCCATCACCGACATGTTTACATGTAACGCAGTATTTATTCGATAACAATACTAAAACATAACTCTATGTAAACATCAGCTACGTCAACTATACGACGGCTATACAACTGTTCTACTTCCCTGAGAACAGTATCATTCACATGTTATCTACAAGTATACAATTGTATGTCTACTTGTACTTGCTATCTATTTTCATTGCCAGACATAATCCCGACTTCGGAACACTTGATCAAGTCTTGGATTAGTAAATCCGTAGTTAAATCTCATTTGTCTTTGTTGCCCAAAACGAATGCTGTCGAAATGCGTTCGTTGCGAAGCATGTGTGGTATGACTATGAATGATATGCGCAAAAATTATGGGTTAAGACAAGTGCGGTTTAAAAGAAGATGTAGTGACAAAATTTAAAAGAGTATGCTTAGATGGTTTGGTCATGTTGCGAGTATGAATGAAGAACAGCTTCCAAAAAGTATTTATAAGGCAGATGTGAGTGAAAACGCCGGGAGGGTACGCCCTAGGAGGACATACAGTGACCTTATTGTGATATTCTTCAGAAAGGTCTGGTGCGCAGTACTCGCAACCGGTGTGTGTGTATGACCTGATGTATGAACCTAAACGAGGCAAAAGGAGTATGTAAGGATCGTAGCTGGTGGCATTCCGTAGTTTCTGCCTACCCCATGGGAAAAAGGCGTTAGTTTATGTATGTGTGTATGTCCAAAACTAAAATAGATTGACATATATGTAAAATCCAGTAAGCTTCAGGAAGCTGGGGCATTTTATGTTATGGAATTTATCAGTAACTAGGAATTCCAGTTTATTCCTTTATCTGTGGTTATTATAGTTCTTCTTCGAAAGCACGATCGTACGCCATATTGAATGTATTATGTATGTACAAGAAACCTATCTTCCTATTACGTATTATTAAACGTTAGCCCACGTACCCATGGACGTAAAAAAAATTGCGGCGAGATTTTTTGGCGTACTGCATTTACAACTCTCGGTGTTGAGTCGAGCCTTGAGAATTAATAGCGCGAGTGAGTCTCAGCGCGTTGAAGCTCCAGTGCGTGAAAAATACTCGTCGTGTTTTTGTTATGTTCGTGGGTACGTGGGCTTATTGTTCCTCGTCATCTCTATCTCCGCAGCATACCGATGAGCACTAGCATCTGCAATACCAGGAACTTTTAAAATAATCAAGCAAATCAAAGAAAATGAATCAGAGTCGAGAAAAAAAATCGTTTCGCAGAACATTGTATAGGTGGGTGATATTTCTGGATCAGGCGATACGCCGGGAATAATACAGTATTTTGAGTTAGCAGTCATTATCACCAAGCATTCCTACATAATGTGTGTTCTAATTTAACGAGTTGCTGAGCGGTTATTGACTTTTACGATGTTCTCAATTTCCAATTTGTAAATTTTGTATCTACGCTGTAGAATGTGCCTATTGTAGTAAAACAATGCTTCACATTTATTTAAATCATCTGTAATTAGAAAAAAAAAGCATACTGCGGAATAAATGCGCGACTGTCACCTTCTCCAATTCTTATAGAAATAGAAATAAAGTAGATTTCACAATTCAGATTCCGCATAGGAACCGTCATTGTAGAGGGACATTAAAATGAAGAGCAGTCTAATAGATGTCTCCGCTAAATATATTGTAGAATTCGGAAATGACGTCAAGTCGACCGCTCGTAATCAGACATTTGAAAGAAGATTTAAGGACGGTCAAGCCTGTCTAGGCTTGACCGCATAACGTTTCAAGAGTAGTTTTAATTTGACCAATATCGGCTGCAGCAGTCCAGGGGGCATCTATGGTAATACCCAGTAACTGGGTCGTCGAGGTCTGATAGGCAATTGCTCCATGGCCTCCATGAAAATATTGGTATTCAGCTACATCTGATTATACTGGAAGCCGACTCCAACATACTTGGGAAAAGGCTAGACAGATAATGATGATATCGGCTTCAGAACCCTCGAAAACTTTGAAAACGACACCTATGATGCAACATTTTAAAATTTTCGCAGCTCTTTAGATTTTCATTTTTACCAAGCTATTGGTGTAAGCACCCTCGAAAACCATGTAAACTATCCCACTCTCTCTGTCTCTTTCTATTATAAACCTATAATGAACAATTGCACGGAGGGGGCATAACGCCTAATTCGTTACGTGAAAATGTCAACAATTTCGTCCTACTGCAAGCCGTGTTAAAGAAATTCGTTAAAAAAATGTAGCCGAAATTGGGCCAGAAGAAAAGTTAAAAAGGAAAATTCTTTAAAACAATTCTTATAAGGTCAATACAGTGAAAAATGTATTTTAAAACGATTCAGTAAATCTAAACATAATGGTACTCATAGCTGAATTTCGGGCCAAAGATGTTTGAACTTGAAAGACATTGTGAACTTTGATTTTTCTTTGCAAAACTACACATCTCATTGTCTATTGTTCAAGATAGGGTCGAATAATATTAACATTACTTTTACTTGTTAATACCAACCAAAATGTATTTTTTCACGTCGAACTTTACTTGCAGTTAACAAAAACCTTGTGCAATAAATGCCCTTTTAAAAAAACAAACGACGTATTTCATTGTACATTTCTAATTCGTTAGTTATCATGTTTCAAGAGTGTTCTTCCGAAGTTTAACTTTGTACCTATCTATGTGCCTGCCTGTTGATGTTTTCTTTCTGAACTCTTATCTAGATAGCAATGGCTCAAAATAATTTAGTGCTGAGATAAAACAGGTACGCGGGGCGACAAATCAAGCTATATATTTCCAGTATAAGGTGATATCTCATTGTACAGAAACCTTATACAAAGCGAGGTCTGTTAAAACTGGAAATGTATAGCTTGATATATGCCGTGTGTACACGCGACAGTGTTTAATCTTTTGTCAATATTGGTAGGTATGTATATGATGAGACGAGACGACAATTTTAGTGAAAACATGTTGTAGATAGCGGTAGAGCACATCTAGATAAAAGTGGCGATAAAAGTAAGATGTGCCCAAAATATTAGTTACAAAATATAACGAACCTGTGAATTAAAATTATATTAATTGTTATAATATTGTAACTGTGATGGCTTTGAATAGGGGTAATGATTTCTGTAAGTACCTCATGCGTTTTATCCGAATTTTACTATGTGGTGTTTCTCCGTATAATTTGTTTCATTACACATGTTTACTCCTGTTTCTCTCGTGTCAACTTGAGCACGTATTTGCGTACACGTGTACACGATTTACGTCTGTACCTTAGCATTTTTATGTGCCTTGCTTTCCGCCAGTCAAAAGGTAATGTTTTTATTTTCGCAACCTCTCTGAAAATTCTGAATTAATCTCAAACGTTGTCTGCAAGAAGACTCATAGCTCTGAGGAAATATAATTTCAGGCGCATATTAAATTCTTGCCTTGGTTGGGTTTCGTTGCGATTTGCTTAGATTTTCCGTAGAGGCTTGAACCTGGTACTTAACATTGTTTACGCTTCTCTGTACTTAATTCGTTCTTAAAATCTTACAGTTATCACTATGATAGTGTACCTCTAACTTTATACACAAGCTTGTTTAGATTTAATCATAACTGATGCGCCTATCATATCTATGTTACTTGAAATAATTTTACTACACCGTAGCAATATTTTGTAACTTTAACTGTAAGGGAGTTTTGTTACGCCGAAGCAATATTTTGTAACTTGAAATGCAAAGGAGTTTTGCTACACCGTAGCGATATTTTGTAACTTAAAATGCAAGGGAGTCTGGCTGCGCCGTAGCAATATTTTGTAACTTGAACTGCAAGGGAGTTTTGCTACGCCGTAGCAATATTTTGTAACTTGAAATGCATGGGAGTCTGGCTACGCCGTAGCATTCTTTTATAGCATTAAATGAAAAGACATCTTGCTAATGCTATGTAGTATCAGGTTTTGTGAATTTATCGATTGGACATAATAAATAAGTACCAGTTATGTTTCCGTCTTTTTCAGTTGTTGCGTTCAATAAAATCAAAAATGTTCGTCTCCAAATGGAACAAGTAAAAAGGGGTTGTGACATAATAGCTTCGAGCTACAACATTTTTACATGGCTGTTCCATTTTCCTGATTCTGTTACGAAACACTTACATCATAGGACATATTTTCTGTCTTACTTGCTTGTTTGTGCCCTTGAGCTATATTTTGAACACTTGACAATTTTATAAAATTGAATAGGGGGAGGTGGGGCACATTGATGCAAGGGGCACATAGATACACAGGCATTATTTAAAAATCGATTGAATGTATTCGAGTGGTGACACCTCTAAAACGATCATACATATGTTTGATCGCATCCGATGTGATCTCGTAGACAGCCAGTCAACTGGTGGCATTTAACAACGCGTAACGTGTTTCGAGTGCGATCAACTAAAAAAATACGTAATTTGTAAAAGTGTTTCTACGGTCTTCTGTACGATCCTGTGAATATTTTTATACACCAAATGTAAGTTAAGGGATCAAATGTTAAGGATTTAGTACTCTTATTTTTTTTTAAATGTTAGTTTATTTACTAAATTCGTATATTTTGAAAAATATCTTTTGGGGCACTTAGATACAGCGAAGTACGGGGTACAATGATACACATCATTGTGCCCCCTAACTGTTTCAAGGTGCCCCAACAAAATGTGAAAATATATAAATTTCAATTAAAATTATATATTCCTTTGTTGTCATTAGAAAATGGACCGCAAGTACAAGCCAAAGACCGATAGACGTAGTATAGATGAAAAAACGATCAAGCTCGCCATATCAGATGTTACTTCGAGGGTACTGTCTATTGGAAAAGCAGCTGACAAATATGGTATCAGGTATCAAACCTGCAACTCTGCAATATCGTGTTCAAAAGTTCAGAAAAGATTGCGAGGAAAACGAAAAGTCATCTACTAATTTGTATGGGTCAAAGTATACTGTTGCTCAAGTATTTACTGCCCAAGACAATGTCTTTTCAGAATATGTACTGATTTGCTCAAGATGCATTATGGGTTATCCTTGTAGCAACTTTTATCTTTAGCTTATGAGTATGCAAAATATTTAGGATGTAAATATTCAGATTCTTGGGGAAAAAAAATAAAAGTGCCGGGAAAGATTGGGCAGCAGGATTTAGAAAATGGAAAAGGAACTTAGCCTAAGAAAGCCTAAAAACACAAGTGCCGCAAGCAGTTTTGCATTTAATAAGACTTCAGTAGCTGATTAAAAAAAAAAATATGAGCATGTAATGCTATAAATTCACACCTGACCGTATACTAAATTTCGATGAAACAGCCATTAACACAGTCTTACCAACACCTAAAGTTTTGATTATCTATCTTTTTTTGCCACAATATACATCACATAAATTACAACCGTTTGAAGTCAGCGTTTTTTGAGTTTTCCATTTAAAAGCAAACTGGAAATAGGTTTTAATGATTGGCACATTCAAAATATTGTCAAGACACTATCCTTATATAACATAGTTTAACTCTCAAAATCTGCCTTTCTGGAATCTTTTACACTCAAAAACATCACAAGCGTTTTTGAAGACAAAATATTCTAAACTGTTCATTTGATTAAGTAATAAGTAATTTGTAAGACTTATTATGGTATCTTCACAATAAAAGAAGTGTTAATTTTCAAGAAAGTCTTATAACTTAACCAATTTCATACAACTTTCACACTGTATTAAAGTACCCCACGTGATGTATCTAAGTGCCCCGTTGGTGGGGCACAATGATTCAAAAGATATTTTTTACACAACACGTATTTTTCCCGTACTGTCACAACATAAACAATTATTATCCTTGACATTATAATGTTTATACATTTGGCTAAACGTTGAGTTGAAAATAAACTAAAAATATTATGTTTATTCACATATTATTACATTTTCAATTTTTATGAATCAATCTGCCCCACTTCCCCCTATTGGTTGCTTATGTATTATGAAATATTGTATCACTAAAACCGAAACTAATAAATTGCTACGCTATCCATTATTATTCAATCACTCAAATGTCTTTAATCGCATGATCTACTCATATAAAACAAAGTTCCCACTGCTGGGTCACAGGCCTCCCACCACGTCGACTCAGTGCGAATCTTATGTATTAAAATTTTTGGTGCTTGGTATTGCTACCCACGATGTTTTCCTTCGACGTTTTGAGAGCAGTGGTGATGAAGTTTGGTTCGAACCCACGTCCTAAAACTCGTAAGTGGCGGCTGTTACCGCTAGGCAACCACTTCTCTTCTCAGTCAGTCATTCAATCTTTACTCAGTGTACTGCAAGTACAACCTGCAAGCCACCACTCACAGTAGAAATCTCCAAGTAACTATCTGTCAAATGTGTTGTTTCAGATCTGCGCACGGCGTTCGGTCTGCTGGACCGCGACAGCGATGGGCACGTCACGCCGGCCGAGCTGCAGTTCATGCTGCGTAACCTCGGCATCACGGTCAGCGACGACCTCATCGCTGAGCTCATCAAAGACGCCAGTAAAACTGGTCAGTACCTGCACTTTGAGATCACCGCCGTATCTTAACAGGATATTTGTAAATATGTCTCTAAGGCGCCGTGTGATAAATTATATTAGTAATGATAATATTTTCGAGTGAGGACCTATAAGTTAGTGTAACTTTTCAACCACAAGTAGATATTAATTCTGCAAATTCTTAAGTTTTTGGTGTTCTGTCACACATGTCTTTTACTGCTACAAGTAGGTACCTAACGTTTAGAATCGCATCCGATTCTTCTATCCAGTCTGACATTACTTTGTTCTCATCACTACCTTCAGGGGCTACTTACCTATCATCATCATTTCAGCCGAAAGATATCTACTGCTGGACATACGCCTCCCCCAAGCTCCGCCACATATCTATAGAAAGCTATATAATGAACCTCCACGGATACGTCTGGCGCATCCTTGACAGTAAACCCTGCAAATATTTTACCGTGACATTAGCTATTCTCATAACCAGTGCAAGAGTAGAGTAGTAATCAATCTTCTACAATGCCGACATTGTTAAGGCACAGAGCGCATGCTTCTATTCTAATGTGCTATTCTGTTGGCTAGCCAACGCAGGTTACGTCATGAAAATTACTTCCCACGCTCAGCTCGCATGCAAGAAGTCCATCAAAGTTGGTAATGGGGCGATGGGCGTAAATCGGTGCCGTTTGCTCGCAAATGACACGGCACCGACCGGTCTGTCGATCATAGCAGGTAGGGTCGCGTTTATCTTCTATGTTATACAGCAAATCACTGAATTATTTGGGTATTTTATCCGTCTATATTATACCAACTCCACGGCGTTAAGATAATAAGAGAAGATTTTTAATAACTACGGGTGGTTCCAGAAAAATACTCTTTTAAAATAGAATAAATTAAGCCAAAGGCTTTTTCTACAAAAACGAACAAAAAGATTTCCAACAAGTTCTTTAACAAGTTGATCTGACTTTATACGCTTAAATAAATATTTATGAGCGATCGTCGTGTTTTATGACTCAATATCGTTTGGGAGGCACGCACGCATTATACATTTGTTGAGGTTACGGAGCCTCATATGAAAATTCGAGACGATAATATCGTTGATCTAGGCGCAATTTCCTTCGTTTAACCTTGGAAAGAAATCACGATGGACTAGAAACTACTAACAGAACAGCTTTAGAATGCGTTGAATGAATGAATGTGACAGGGTTGGAAATGTATTTATTAGGAAATACATGTTTTAACGATCTCATTAGTGGTAACGATACTGTGTTTTAAACATGTCGTAAAATGTCCACATCTAAGTGCATGGATCTAAATAACTATGTACTTATACTAAAATAGTTTCTTTTCACTTTGAATTTCTGCCAACATAGCACATGTTTTTTGACATACAATAAACTCGCTGAGATATTGCACTGTTTTATGTCAGCAAATGTACTGTGACTACAAATTGCTATTCACAAAACGTACAGAGAGCAGGAGACAGCTACAATTAAAATCTGTATACATTACGTTGACATATCGCGACTTATACAGTTATTGCTGAAAGAATGTTGGCGTAGAAATTATTCAGGGACTATGAAAACTTTCGGTACCTACTTATTTACTTCATTAGAATATAAATTTGCCTGAGCCAGTAAATTTTATAGTACAGCATGAATAAACAAAACCTGATTAAATCGATGAGGCAGTTAATTTGGAGGGTTATTGTAAAATGGCGTGCGCGCTTAAGGCGGGCGGCATCCGGCGCGCGCGACCCTCACCCTGCCGGTACCTACTTGTTCACGTTACCTGCGCTTTCCAAGTCGTCGTGACGTAATTGATAAAGTTCTACTTCATCACTCACCACTGGAGTGCCTAATTGGCTACACAACTAACTTCATTACTTTGCGTGCCCCCAGATATACTCAACTAGTAACTTTTAGTACTTATTGCAGACTTGCGTCGTAACGTAAACTAAGTGATTGTCGGCTTTATGGTGGCTAACATAACTTATAAATAAAGCATGTCTTGGCTTTATTGCTACTAAAGACCGTAATATTTACTTACTATTTATATTCTTTGTGTGTACAACAATACATAAACAAAACAATTGACATTGTATGTCCTGAGGGTTAATGATTGATTATTTAGATATGAATCATCATGCCAAATGTATAAACTAATATACTCACCTACTGATGATATTATATGTCTACTAAGAACACACAACTGTATATCAAATCTGCGAGCACAGCTATATCAGCTGGTGTCGTAGTTTGGATATGCAATTTTGGGAAGTCGGTCATAATTTCCTGAGATTGGCGATTGCCTTATCAGTTAAGCAAAGATAAGAACACGTTAAACATATTAAATTACTTCGAGACAGTTCAGGGCTTCTGTAGCGCTATCGCGGGAATGGGGCAGCCCCTCGCCACGCCCGCTCTATCGCATCGCACCCTGATAATCTCTTGATCCAATCAGATCGTATCCAAGCCTTCACGAGGTTAACATTCTGAACACGATATAAAATCTATCCATTAATGCTATATGTCACGTCCAGAGCTGAGATTTATTTCATAACAACTAAGCTGCTAACTGTATGAACATTCAAGCCATGCACATGCTAAGAAGATAATCTTAATCTCTTTAAATAAAATAAGAGACCTACTTTGAATAAAAGGCTTCGTCGGGAGAAATTCTACACAATAAAGGTGCAGCGCAGCCACAGGTGGTGCTAAATTCCCTCATTCTTGTCTCTGTACGCCTCGTTGCCTTTAAAAGTGCTTGCACATCTGGCACGTTTTGTATAAATTTAAATAAATTACCTTCAGTATACCTGCACAAGTTCCAAATGAACCCCGAATTAAATACAGGGATAATTATTTTAGTTTATTACCACGAATGAACAGTAATCTTAGTAAGCAACATAAAAATATATTACGAACGTAAGACTGCCTACAACAATAAAAGTTTATGAATGACGAGGTCTGACTTTATGCCTAAACATTGATAAATGACTGTTATAATTAACTGGAGCTAATGCTGTGAGCAGGGAGGGAACTGCTGACGTCATCACTTTAACGACTCTTCCTGCCACTGCGTTAATTAAGATTTAACGACTTAAATCCCTTTTGTTAATTGTCACATAACATTTTGTTACATATTATTTGGGCACGATTTAATATTGTTTTAATAATATGGCGGTGGCTGGCATATACGTTTATTTTCTCGTAAATCTTTATCTGTGACCCCAAAAAGGTTTTTGTAGGAAGGTAACATTATTCGGGGTGGTATGTCGAAACACATTACGAAAGAAAGTCGTTAAAACGTGTAACTGTTTATGTTTTGTGAGGCTTTACAGTGGTAACAGGCACGCTTTTTGTTTCAGTCCTACTTATCCTGACCCTAATATTGTATGTAAGATTTTGTAAGCATGTTTTGCAAGACGTTACAATTTTTTTTTTTTTAAATAAACTATCCGTCATCCTTGTATCAAGACCTGCATTGCGGTTTTGTTGAGACCTCTGATGACTGCCGGAAGTCGTCTAATTCGATTTTCAGCTACAGTTATATTATTAGGATGGTAATAGGTTCTTTATAATCATGACTGAAAGAAACTAAATTATTATCCTCATTCATTCGCATTTTACATTGTATTTTTTTTTTTCGAAACGATTGGCTGTCATGGCAGCTCGCTCTTGTAAATTTTTATTCTTCGACGAATAAAAATATAATACTAGGAACAGCCGAGTTTTATTAATTGGTTTAGGAAATGGTAGTTAATGTAGCCGTCATGATGGAACGACGCAGAAAGGAGAGACACAAATGTCACTTCTTGTACAAAATAAAACTTATCATGATTCAGTGGGTCAGCGTTAAAGGATAATATGGCCATTGAATATTCAGCTACTCACTTTTCTTATGAGTTAAACCGATTTCATTGCAGGTAACGGTCTAATAGATGAGAATGACTTCATGCAGTGGGTGACGAAGATACAAGCAATACAAGGGATGGACGTGACGACGTGCGGCGGCGACTCTGAGGAGGAGATCACACGAGATCTACTCGCAGCATTTAAGTGAGTTCCTTCAATATTAACCGTTATTACATGGTGCCCATTGTATAGAGCCTTCTTAGGCTATAGGTAGAGGGATCGATCGGTTCAAAGCTCGTTTTTAAACAATGACTGTACTAGACAACTTCCTGCCTGTTCAATAAAGAAATATAGGTACTCTTCTTGGAATTCTTCCAGCTGTGCAAGGAATCACGGAATAGAATGCTTTCGAAGGGTCATGCAATCAACAATAGAGTGCAAAGTAGTAACCTATATATCTGAGTGATCTGACTCGTCATATAGGTTTCTTCAGACAGGCGCCACGCGACATTTGTTGAACAATTTTCATGAAGTTTTCATAGAAACTGTTCTACGAGAGTTGCGTTGAATATGATTGTGGGAGCCTTTAATTAACTTCAATCACAAACTATTCCGCGGTGCGGGTATGACCAGATGCAAGAATGTAAACGAAGCAGTTACTACCTATCCTCTTCGGAAAAAGGCGTGAATTTATTATGTATCTATGTGTTCTAGGGTGTTCGACCGCGATGACAACGGGTACATAACACGGGACGAACTCCGGTCAGCGCTCGAGATGATCGGCGAGCCCGTGACCGACGCGCAGCTCAACCAGGTGCTGGCGCTCGGGGACATCGACCACGACGGCAGGATCGACTACGAAGGTAACGTCGTATTACACATTGTTATTTATCTATTTAGGTTTATCAACAACTACTTACACTACTAAAATGTTCAAAAAACTGTACATACAGACTATAGGTACATACTACATACACTAATATACAGAATTTTCAAAATTAAATGATTAATTGTCAGCTTGGGAACCTACAGGTCGTCATGTTTATTGTTTACAATTAAACTTAATACTAAGGAACAAAAATGTATGTGCTAAATATAAAAGCGTCATAAAGACTTCACAACAATTCAGCCACATAGTTACGACATGGTGCCCTTTGGACTATAGATTAGTATAGATACAGCGATCGATCGTCTTTTTTTTGTGGGTGGGAAATCATCAAATGACGTCTCCCGCTCCAGCGGAAGGGCGTGTCAGACTTTTACTGACTAAAACCCACCCGTGTTCCTTCAGTTGCCTATATGCCACGGCCACGGTAACTCTTTCGAACAGATCTCGCGACCCTGGCTGACGATCGATCGTCTCAAAGCTCGTTTTTAAACAATAATAGTAAAAGACTGAACTAGACAACTTCCTGCCTCTCCAATAAACAAATACCTGGGTACCTCTACAACAAGAATTCGCTTAGGGAATCAAAGTGTTAATCGATTAGATAGCTACAACTTTTTTATGCCCAGTAAAACCTAGCATGTGGAGAGTTAGTTTCCAACACCGTTCTTCTCCGTGGAGGATTGCCCGACGTACGTTATGGTCGAAGACTCGACGCCCAAAAAGCCCGTAGTGATGTTGAAGAGACACTTGCAAACCAATAGGTTATTGTTAAACCAGATTTCTGCTAGCCACATATTGTCAGAAGGCACGTATTTCCCTTTTTGATTAGAGTATACTCGTTGTTCGTTCGTCCGAGTGGAGGAGGTCAGTAATTATCCCATGAAAACTAACTCCTGAGATAAAAAAAAATGGACATCCTATGTCCTAACCCAGGGCATGGTCTAGCTGCGTGCCAAATTTCACACCTTTACTAGAGTTACCTGTAGCAGAATACTTCAAAAATTCGAGGTAAAAAGACTTGCCATAGACACACTTAGGCACAGTATGTGTTTTATTACCCTCACTAGACTGTGTCAAGGCTGAATCTCAGTCTAACTGTTATGAGTATAAGGCTTATATTCATCATTTCAGCCGTAAGACGTCCACTGCTGGACGTAAGCCTCCCCCAATTTGGGGGGCTTTGCCATAATCACCACGCTTGGCAGGTGGGTTGGCGATCGCAGTTTAGTGGTAAAATGCATAGAGAACGCTGCTGCCCATTCTCTAGTAAGTCCCTTAGTCGCCTTTTACGACACCCACGGGCAGAAATGGGGTGGTGTTATTCTTTACGTCCGGCACCACACGGTACAAGGCTTATATTAACAGATTTTAATTTTGTTGTTTCAGAGTTTGTGAAGATGCTGTTGTAACGTGTACCTCGTTGAACAAGACCTCACTAGTTATAATGGTAGTGTTAAAGAAGTGCGGTCGGCGCCGAGTGATCCTGATCTGATCGCGAGTCGGGCGTGGCCATGATACCTTCGCGTGGTAGGAGCAACCTCCTGCCAAGTATCGTACCCACGACGACATCTACACGTTCGCAGATCGAGTGGAAGTACCCAGCAGTCGACTACTGTTGAAATTGTTGTACATAGACGTAATTTTGTAATTAATAAAAATAACAAATTTCTAATGTAGTTACTAATATAGGATATCAAAGTTATGTATAATTAAAAATGTATCTATTAAATGATTATATATTTTGCATACGTAATTTGTTTGTCGGATATAATTAAAACATGGCCTAACTCCATCAGTTATTGTGTAGGGAATAAAAGACATTACTATAGCAGAGTGTTATTTTATGAAGGTAAGCCTGCCTACTTGACACACCAGTTTTAATGTAAAGAAATTGATAGTACAAATACTGATATTTATTTAACAGCTAAATTAAAGTATTCAAATGTTTTAAAAAACATGCTATATACAAATATCTATTTCTCTATACCTACTCTTAGCTTTAAGACCTTAGAAAGTTAGCACATTAGGTACGTCATTTTTGTTTGTGAAAGAATCCATGGTCTCTGATTCCATGAAACTATTTTCAACAAATTATACGAAGTTCAAGTTAGTACCTACCTTGTTTAAAATCGCAAGATCACTCACTTTTAAATGATGTTTCGTTGGAATGCAACACTGTCTACTTACAATAATATGCCTAATAATAAAATAATGTTGTAATTTTATGGTTGTGAATGATAAGTTACACCAGAATTGTTATATTTATGAATTAAAGTGGTATGAGTACCTACTGATATGTTTATTTTTATGTATTAAAGTAAAAGTTATTTAAAAGTAATTCATCATAACAAAGATTGCACACCATGGGGCCCACCGAGCAATGATATATTTCCTACCTACACTTTAATTCCGTTTAGTTACTCTGTTAATGGCGCACAGAGCTTCTGGTGGTACTAGGGAGAACGACTTTTGAGTTTGATTTTGAAAAAAATTGTAGCTCTAGCTAGAGTGAGCGGTTCGCGCGTTTGTTTAGGTATTTCCTTCGTATTATTAAAAACTTTTAAAACAAATACACAATATAAGTATGTAAAATGTATACATTATAAAAACAAGTAGGTACTTAGATTTATTATTATTAAAAATACATGTACTTTAAGTTATAACGGTTCATCATCATCATCATCATTTCAGCCGAAAGACGTCCACTGCTGGACATAGGCCTCCCCCAAGCACCGCCACTTCGACCTATTCTGTGCTTCTCGCATCCAACGTATTCCTGCGGCCTTCACCAGTTATAACGGTTACGCCCAAGATTTTATACTTTAGGTACCCGTACCTACCTACCGTACCCGTAGGACCTTACTAATTATTTTTTAGGTTTTAATACATTATCTACTTACATCATAATTATATTTATTTTCAAAACTTTAAAATTTCAATTTTATTTTCGAGTTTTTTAGTAGGTATTTAAATTTCTCAACGGTGTAATATTGAGGCACTATATATGACAACTATGAGTTAAGCCGGCCTTCACCGATGCGCTGGGGAAGGCCGCAGGAATCCGTTGTATGCCAGAAGCATAGAACAGATCCAAGTGGCGGTGCTTGAGGGAGGCCTATGTCCGCAGTGGACGTCTTTAGGCTGAAATGATGATGAATGATTTAAATAGTAAAGTAAATCATTCAGTGGTTTTTTACCTGACAATTAGCACCATTCCAACGCTTTCAATACGTTTCAAATTAGATATTGTTTCCATGGTGTACTGCATTTTACTCGTCAAGCCCTTTTATTTGCTACCCATATTGGCGGATTGTTAAAATATAAATACATAAGCTGTCATTTTATTTTACTAGATTTACTGGCTACAAAAAATTGTATTGTCATCGGAATCAAAGGTAAAATTTTTGTAAATTTTAGATCAATCTGACAACAGGAAGTGGGTTTAACTTGAGCGCCATCAAAAATGCTCTCTAGGTAAACACAGACTTATTTTGCAGGCTTATAAATTCCGTTTATCCAACTAGGCTTAGGATGGATTTTTTGGGGTGAATAAACGGAATAACCAAAACTGTAAACGCTATGTAGCGTCCGCACGCACCTCACTTTCAGGAAACCGTAGTTTAAGTCGACGTAAAACGGGCGTAAAAATATCGCGGCAGGATTTAGCGCGCACTGAATTTTCAACTATCAGTGTTGAACCGAGCTTCCAATTTCCAATAGAGTATCCCAGAGTGCATCTCATCTCAGTGTGTCGACAAAACACACAGTTCGAGTTTGAATTCAACTCGTGGCCCTAAACAGTGTTTTCAAGATCCAGTGTGAACGACAGTCGTGAGTCACAGACCACGTTTCCGATAGTATGAAAACATTGTAAAACTCCATGTTGGTAATACAAATTGTGTATATCCATAAACAAGTCGTTTTAAAAAGATCAAAAGTAATCATTATGATCAAATATATTCAGTAAATTTAAATAGGTTCATACCTACCAACCTACTCCTTCGGGGAACACAAGCCAAAGAGACACAAGCGTAATGGTTATCTTTTTCAATCATCCTGTGCGATAGCCTCTTGCCTTTTGGGACATAGGACGTGTTTTAACTTTCCCTAAACATAGTTTTTTTGTAGTTTGAATTTAAATTAATTACCTACCTATCTATATCTAAAGAGTTCTACATCAAATAGATACATTTATCTACTCATTTAAAAGTACTTGTATATACTTATGTCCGTACGCGCGGTAGCTATTTACCTAATGGGTCAATACTTACCAAGTAGATGTAATGGTTCATTTACCTACAATTATAAGTATGTAACTAAAAAACCAATCATATATATAAAGCCTTCAAAAGGCGTGTGATGTGGAATGTAAGTGATCAATCAATCTTGAATTTGTTATATATTTAATTTGTAATTTAATCTTTGAATTATTATCAATTCAATTCATTCTACACCGGCGAAAAACTTCGAAAGAAAGTCGGTCGGCTGACGTTCAATACTAGGATTCCAGTGCCTCATCATATGACTCTTCTGCTGCCACTGATGGGTTATTTCTTTAAGCTCGATGTAACCCTGTAATTGTAAACTGTTATTAAATCTTTTGATCTAGTTATTAACAGCAGATGCGTAGGTAATCCGCAGGTTGCCGTAAGGCAGTAGTGGGGAGAAGAGTTCGAAGTATTTCAATGCTCGAAATAAAAAGCGGTAGGTACCCACCACTTCTGGGCACCGCGTTTACGTACATGCAAAAGTTTCAGTCTTATGCTCTTGACGCGTTGCACAACGGCTTTTAATTAATTGGTGTTTCCGTCTCATTGGTGATTGGTTAGCTTAGCGGATACGTTCACGCGGGCAAAGATTTAAATCATTAGGAATCGGCCGACGGCATCATGTCATAACGCTGAGTATCTATTCCGTTGAGAATGACATTCGATTATTTTTTTTCGCTCGTTTATACTGAAATCTGAAATTCCGGGTATCAAGACCATCGATTCATGCGGGATATATGAGATCTCTCTTTTCATTCGCTATGGCACGACGAAAAAGAGTACGGTGCGTGCAAATCAAAGATATTAATCTTTAATTCATAATCATACATTCATTCATTTTTATTTTTTTCTTCATTTATATATAATATTATGTATGTATTTAGAAATATATAAGTATGTGTATCAGTTGTCTGGTTACCATAGTACAGGCTCTGCCTAGTTTGGGATCAGATAACGTTGAGTTGGTTGTCCTAAGATAATATATTATTATTTATTATATTTAGCATTTTGTTCACACTGCTAGGGCACACAGGCTTTCCCTACGTGTTCCATCGGGCCGGCCGCAATCCACTATGCAGGTTCATTGCGGAATGGTGGATGTCTTCGAAATTACTGGCGATGTTATCCTTTGCTTACTCTTGAGTTATTGGGTTTTTCTGTCAAGGTATCCTTCGAAGCAGCTTGGATTTGGGAATTTGACTGTTTCACTTCTGTGCCTCATCTCGATGACCTCTGGCGTAAAGCCATCGCTCCTACAATTTAGGGAGGTACCTCTATGAGGTAGGTAGCAGAATTTTATTTTGCAGAGTCCAAAAAATATTCTTTGTTTCACAAAGAAACCTGTCCACTTATTATATGTATTTAGGTAAATAGGTAGATCCCTACCGAGTGCATATCTAATATTACGTAGGTAAAAACGCTAGCATAATTTTAATGACGCTTACCTTAATCACAAGCAAATCTATGATTCGAACATCAGTGATACAGGCGTTTCTGTAAAAATACTCCCTCAACTTCCATCGATAGTCTTCTTCATTTTTCGGAACATCGAAGTACATAACTAAAAGTGAAATTGCACATTAAGATGAAAATAGACCTTCACGTGGCGTGCAAATTTCCTTATCTCTCATGAGTTCCGAATTATCTGATTCAAGATTATTTCTGTTAACCTTTTTCACAATTATCCCACTTCTAGGTGGACAAAGGCTCTTTGATGAGTGGATAGAGAGGCGTCCTCACCTTCCGCCTGACGCAGCTTCTCACCGGGCATGGGTAATGCGGGGGGTTCCTGTTCAGGATAAAGCGGGAAAAAACGCCCGGGTGTTTCCATTGCGAGAATCGTCTGGAGGACACGGTGGAGCATACGGTGGAGGTGTGCCCTGCATGGGCGGAGCACCGCCGTGTCCTCGTGGAGGCGATCGGCGGCGGTGACCTCTCGCGTCCGGCCCTGGTGCGAGCCATGGTACGGAGCGAGAGTGCATGGGAAGCTGTCACCTCCTTCTGCGAAGCAGTAATGCTTGCGAAGGAGGAGGCGGGGCGCGTGAGAGAGTGGCAGTCTCTGCGCCCCTAGCCGCCGCAGGAGGAGACGTTCCGGGCGTCGGGAGTCGATAGCTGACTCCCGGCCACCGTAGGCGCGAGCTTGCGGACGGCGAGCAATGGGTAGCTCGCCGCCCGGTAAGGACCTGCAGGTTCGGGTCGACGCACGGTGGATCGAAAATCGGCTGTAGAAGACATAGGATCTCGATTTCTTAAATGTTATTTTTTTTTGCTGGAAATGACTTCTGCTGATCATTACTGTTCTATAAAATATCATATGAAGTAAATATGTGCACAAATGGAAGAGTTATAATTTTTATAAGAAAAAAATGTATGGAGCTAGTATGAAAAATCGAATTATCTCCTAAACGGCATGTTCAACCGTAATATCCTTGGAGGTGGTCATAGTGCTAATTATTTATAATTTTTTAGTTGCGGATTTGACGAAAAATTTCATGCCGTTTTTTTTCAAAAATCGTCAAAATATTTTCATTTGTTTTTTCATATGAAACGATTCCTTTTAGTGTTTATGTTGAAGAACACGGACTTTTAACTACACGTAACATAAAATAGCATCACTCCTATATTTCCGAAGGAGTTGGCAGAGGTTTATAGTACACCCACACGTAGACAACTATGCTTGAGCTAGATATTTATCAACACATCATGAGTTTTAAAACTTTTCATACAACCAAATTACCAATTGTTTACTCTTCTAATGAGTCCGAAACGAAGTGATTAAGTAACTACACTGATTAGGTCTTCTAATGCGTCTTTATAGGTGATTTAATGATTTTCAATATCTCAGGACAATGCCAACTATGGATTACATTCAACTTTTCCTGATAAGTAAGCTAATTTGTTAATTAGCAGTGCTATGAGTTCCAAGAATAGTTAGTGACAATTATAAATTTTCATTAGCTAATGAGAAGATAACTAATGAGGGTAGTTACCTAATTATTCGCGTTTTGCAATAAAAGGGCTACAGTTTTGTTTTATAATTTAGTTTGTTCACAACTGTGTAACTGCTAACACTAAATCTGCGACTATAAAATCTTTGAATGGAAAGTTTAATCACGAATTTAGACTTGTTTGCTCTTCTACGAAGTGAGAGTACTTCATTTGATCATGAAGTATTATTCAGTGTAGTTGTATCCCGCATAGGCGATTGCCTGTCTGACGAAGATCGTGTTGTTCTCAAAGAATTTTGTCGGAGAATTACACGAGCCGCTTTACAAAGGTGGCAGAAATCCAACCGATTCCTTGATAATTTCAGGAGAAAGTACGAGAATTGGTTGGGAGCAAATATTGATTGGCCGAGTTTTGTGCAAACTTTAGTTAATCAACCAAGTGTTGATGAGATACCAAGAGCGCCCTCAGTCTCTCCAGAACCGTCGACATCAACGTCCATTGGAACAATGACGAAAAGATCCCGTAAACCATTCGAAGATCTGGGAAGTAAACAAAAAAAGAGAAGATCTGATGAACACACAGGCGAAGATTCCAGTGAATTGGCATATGCAGCTGCAGCACGTTTAAAAGAAGAAGGGCATGGAGATATCGCCTCTGTCATCGAATACATGATGAAAAATCCTGAAGCAGCCGCTAAATTAAATGAAACGCCTAAGAAACCAGCGAAAACAATCATATTTACGTCAGAAATGGCGCTTGGATTGCTTCTTTCGCTAAAACTCTCAAAGTGGCAATATATTACGTTGGGAGAGGCTGCCATTCGGGAAGGTGCTAAGGATATTTATCCATCTTACTATAAAGTGCAACAAACTAAGCTTGATTGCTACCCTCCGAAGCAATCAGTGACAGTTAGTGATTCATCGGCTAGGATTACACTTCAAGCTTTACTTGATATCACAGTTACAAGAATCCTTCAAAGCCTTTCTAAGGAAGAGCATAACAAGCAGTTGAAGCTGATATCCAAGTGGGGATTTGATGGTGCTTCTAACCAAAGCCGATACAAGCAGAAAATGGAGGGTGAGGAAGATGACTCGAGCATTTTCATGACCTCCTTGGTGCCACTTAAACTGACAGATGGAGACAACATCTTATGGACGAACCCAAAACCATGCTCAGTTTTGTATTGTCGTCCAGTTCAGTTTACTTTTGTAAAGGAGAGTGAAGCAGTTGTCCTTGAGCTGAAAAACAAATGGATGAAGAAATTGAGGCCCTTATCCCCACAGAGTGCATTAATAATAATAGGGTGACTCATGAACTAATGATGACGATGATCGACGCTAAAGTTTGCACTTACCTTTCTGAAGCTAGATCTAATGCATCGTGCTACCTGCTTAGCAAAACCTACAGAAATGAACCGCTTAGATGCTGTAACATCAAAAATTGTGTGTTCTGACCTGTATGAATTTGGCTTGTCATCCCTACACGCCCGTATAAATTGTATGGAATGTCTGTTACACATTGCATACAGGCTCGACTTCAAACGGTGGGCAGCGAGAAGTGATGAGCAGAAAGAAATGCTACAGACAAGGAAGAAAATAATTCAAAATAAATTCAAAGATGAGCTCAATCTGTTGATTAATATAGTAAAACAAGGCTCGGGAACCACCAATGACGGGAATACTGCAAGAAAATTCTTTGAGTTTCCTAATAAAACCGCAGCTATAACCGGTTTGGATGAAGACCTCATCAAAAGATTTGCTGTAATTTTACAAGCAATTACATCTGGAGAGCAGGTCGATATAATAAAATTTAGAGATTATGCCCGCAAAACAGCAGAAAAGTACGTATTATTATACGACTGGTACTACATGTCGTCAACCGTTCATAAATTATTAATCCATGGGGCTGACATAATTGAGAAAAATAATATTGTGCCGATTGGGACTCTCTCGGAAGAAGCCTCAGAGTCTCGAAACAAAGATTTTAGGAGGTTTCGAGAATATCATTCGCGGAAAAGAAGCAGGCAGGATTCCAATCAAGACATTTTAAATATGCTTGTTGTTTCTTCGGATCCTTTGCTAAGTGCACAAAGGCCTAAGTTAGATGCCAAGAAAAAGCAGAGCTTTTTTGCTGAAACTCTCGACTTAATTCAATTTCAGGAAACTGAGTTCGAGTTTTTGGATATATCCAATCTGGATGCTGACTCAGAATTGGAGTCTGACAACGAGAGTGATAAGGAAAATTTGTAAAAAAATTATATATGTACTTATTTGTAAATTTGTATTTGAGTCTGTTTGGGTTTTTTTTTTGTAATATTTAATGATATTTTGTCTTTTTTTTTATTTATTTTACATACTTAGTATTAATTCCTTAAATTAAATTATTTTGTATATAATATAACTTTTATATGTTACTTAAATAAGAGTTTGATAATCTTTTTTTATTTAAATTAATAAAAATGTATGATCTTTGTAGGTCAGGTGCGTAGTACTCGCAACCGGCGTGTGTGTATGACCAATTGTATGAACCTAAACGAGGCAAAAGAAGTGTGTAGAGATCGTAGCAGGTGGCGTTCCGTGGTTTCTGCCTACCCCCATGGGAAAAAGGCGTGATTCTATGTATGTATGTATGTAATAAAAATGTGTAAAAAAACAGCAATTTTTTAATTCAATTTTTCTTGTTTTGTGTGTTCTTAATATTTGGGTTAATAACATATCGAACTTTTTAACTTGGACACTAAAAGGAATCGTTTTACATGTAAAAATAAATAAAAATATTTTGACGATTTTTTTAAAAAAACTGCATTAAATTTTTCGTCAAATCGGCAACCAAAAAATCATAAATAATTAGCACTATGACCACCTCCAAGGATATTACGGTTAAACATGCCGTTTAGGAGATAATTCGATTTTTCATACTAGCTTCATACAAATTTTTCGTAAAAAAAATATATTTCCTTCGTTTTTGGGCAGAATTAACTCGGGTGTCATTTTTGTACATAGTAATGATCAGCAGAAGTCATTTCCAGCAAAAAAAAAAAAAAACATTTATGAAATCGAGATCCTATGTCTTCTACAGCCGATTTTCGATCCATCGTGCGACGGCGCGTAGTGTTCCACGCGCGCCTCAAAGAGATGTCAGCAGCACTGAAGGGGTCTGCTAGGACCGATGCCTGCCAGGGTCACGAGATTGTTCGAAAGAGATACCGTGACCCTGGCACATGGGCAACTAAAGGAACACGGGTGGGTTTTAGTCAGTAAAAGTCTGACACGCCCTCCCGCTCCGCCCAGAGCGGGAGAAGTCATTTGATGATTTCCCATCCAAAAAAAAAAAGGTGGATAAAGGCCTCCTTCGGTCCTTCTTACGATGTTACGCTCTTTCTTGCCGCTTCTGCATGCGTAGCATGACCACCGTAGAAATGGGTTTTGTCGACGTATGAATAGACAAAATTACAGATTGTAAAAAGATTAAAGACAAATTAAAGATTGATAGAAAGATTTGTACCGTTTTATGCTGGCGTAGCATGACAATTCTTTCTCTATTCTACCAAGAATAGACAAAGTTCTTTCTATGGTGGTTATGCTACGCGTGCTGGAGTTCTTATCGTCTAAGACGTTTCACCATTGCCGCGGTCTGCTGCGTACTCAGGTTATTGAGGTAATACTTACCAATATACGGAATGTATCTATAAAAAGCCCTATATAATCCGAGAGCTCGTATGCGAGCATCGGAGAAATTCTTGGACATCAAAGGCCTCACAGTTCTAGTAGCTGCTTGCCGTGACATTTTACTGATCGTTGGCACAGAGTACTTTAATTAATATGATTGAGGGATAACAAATGATTTAAAACTACAGATATACGCTGACAGTACTCTGTAGGTGACAGTTACATTTTGTTTTAAATTATATCTTTGTCAAAACTTGCCAAAAATCATAGGTCCAAACCATAGATTTTTTCAAGATTTATCTTTATATTATACTCAAGGAACTTATACCCGACATACTAGGTTTTGACAGCAGCTTCGCCCACGTGCAGACAGCGGAAGCGACTTCATTTTTAACCGACGAAAAAAAACGGAGGAGGTTATCAATTCGACGCGTATATATATATATTTTTTTTATGTATGACCACGCATAACTTTTTACATAGTAGTCCGATTGTGATAATTCTTTTTTTATTGGAAAGGGTATACTCCGAGGGTGGTCCCATATAAATTTGGAAAACAAAATCGAACCCTAAGGGTCGGAAAACAGGGGATGATTGATTGTTCACTCACTATTTGTAATGTTTAACCACGCATAACTTTATACAGAGTAGTCCGATTTTGATAATTCTTTATTCATTGGATAGGGTATACCTTGCCAAGTATTATAAGTACATTAAAGCCACAAAAAAATATAAAATAAAAACTTTTTACCAAAAAAATTTACCGCCGAAAAAACTGAAAAGCAAAAAATAATAAACCTTAAAATTATGAGTCGGCGCTGAAAAATCAATGAACAAAGATCACTCAAAGCGCCGACTCATAATTTTAAGGTTTATTATTTTTTGCTTTTCAGTTTTTTCGGCGGTAAAATTTTTTGGTAAAAAGTTTTTTATACTATGTAAAGATAAAGAAGAAGATACGATATCTATTTACATTTCAATGCTATTATTATTTATATTTATAATGATTATGCATGACACTCAAAATATTCAACATCATCATCATTTCAGCCGAACCACTACATACATAGGTCTGTAACATATAACTCAATCTAAAGGTCAGGTATAAAATAATGGGGCAGAAAGTTATTATTAGGTAGGTATTTACGATTTTTAAATTTGGTTAGTAAAGGCATTGACATCCACTTCAGCCATAAAGGCGTACCCAGACCGAAGTAAATTTTTCTGGAGCAAGTGGGCAAAAAATTTTAAACCTATTTTTTTTTTTATTAATATTAGACAAAAAGATTTAATCGTGCAGGGAATGATAGAGATCGAATGAAAATTTTCAGGTGACCACTAAAAATCAGCGCTGTGCTGTGGGTCCCATACCCAAGCATCATATTGAGTAGTAGAAGAATTGTGACAAGAAGCCATCTTGTCGCAGTCACGGCGTACAGCTGCCGACTATTTATGTACTGTGTAAAGGCTCGTTCAGACTAGCGCGACGCGACGATTGCGCGCGAATCAGCAATTTAAGCCTTAAATCTGTTTTGTTTTCATGTATTTTTTAAATGTAATCTTATCTTTAAATATGCACGTGTTTCTGTGACAAATAAATATATTTTTCTTTCAGTTTCAGTGGAAGTGGGTGAAATATTGAGTGTAAAATTACAGCACATACAAGTGAAGTTAAATAAAAACTTTTAAAGAGTTATTTAGTAAACTTACAAAATTTATGGAATAGTATATAATGTTAACATGTTGCAAAATGTTGCTCTACAAAAAGAACTTTGGTGTGGATGCAGCTTTAGATGATTAGAAGACAAAATAAAAACTACAACAATCATGATCTGTATTCTCTATTTTTGAAACATTTTGTTATAACTTAGTGTATTTTAGACTATTTACATATTCCCTATTTAATTATTCATTGCCATTGAAGAATTTCGAAAGGAAATCTTTGGGTTTGGGTTCCTCAGTGGGCTTGAAGTAAGTCATGATGTGACCCTTTTGTTTCCACATGTTTACAGTTTCCTTGAGCTCCATTTGGCCCTGAAAATGAAATATACATATAGCTAAATTAATAATCATCAAACAAATGTATTGGAAAATTATTTCTGTTTTTTATTGAGATTCTTTTTTACATTCCATTAACAAATACTATCATTCATAAGTAATTAAATAAAACAGTTAGGCATCTACATATTTGCGCAAAAAAATAAATAAAACTTGATTGGAAATATCAGAAATAGAAAGACTACCTTGATAACAAGCATATCAATAACCCTGATGTCGGTCACATCTTTGTTTTTTAAGAACAATTCCTTCAGCTTTTGACGGCACGCTGCTTCTGTCTTTGGGATATCATAGTCCATAACTGAAAAGAAATAGAACATAATAATATTATTTCAATTATAATAGATTCAAACACATGAATATGGTGTAATCTATCGCTCTAATCAATCCATAATAATATTTTTTAGCTGTACATTAAGCAAAACAAAAACACAATCAATCAATGCTTTAAGTATTTTAATTATTTAGCTTTTGGAGAATATTGCATTCTAGAGTCACAATCATTACCGTGGCCCTGGCACATGGGCAACTGGGGGAACACGGGTGGGTTTTAGTCAGTAAAAGTCTGACACACCAATGACATCTCCCGCTCTGCCCAAGAGCGGGAGACGTCATTTGATGATTTCCCACCCACAAAAAAAAGTAGTCACAATCATATGACACCCATAACTGTACGTACACAATATTCTAGCAAATTACTTCACCATTGTTCAATGATTTTATTCGAGTAAGTATGTTTGTACTCACAGCTAAACATCGCTATGGATTTCCAGTAAAAACTAATCTCACACTGTATGAGATTTTCGTATATTGAGAGGTCACCATAAACTGGAAATGCATAGCTTGATGTGTAGCCCCATGTACAAACACTTTTAAACATTAATCATATTTTTAAAACTAGATGAGGTCGGCATTTCCTATCTGACTACTCTGAGAAGACTGAAACAAATTCAGATGTCACAAACTCTTTTAAAGCCATGAAATTATCTTGGTCACCTCATGTGAAGACCATGTAGATTGATATCTGAGATGGTCTTTTGAGGAAAGAACCACACAGATTGAGCATGATGTGTGACCTGATCCATCTGTGCACATATTTGTTACTAATCATGCAGCACAATACTGTAGTCCAGGTGCTGAACGATTCGTGAACAATACCAAAGAAAGGACATTTAATTTATGAACCCTAAATTGCCAGATCATGATAACAAACTACTGAGAAAAGAAAATAAAAATATGACCTGCATAGTCTTCACATTCACAATAATAAAAACTATATAATACTTTACTCAGTAAATATTATTATATTCATTGTGTAAATAAAAATGCGGTCAGATCATTTGACGACGATGTAGATCGGTGTTTGAAATGGTCGTTTGAGGAAAGAACCATACCGACTTGAGTGGACCTGTCCAGTCAGTGCAAGCGTTTGTCAATTATTATCGTACAGCTGAGGTCTGAATTAAAGGAGCTCAACGATTTCACATTTTAGGGTCTTAAGTTTTTGCAATACTTGCTACCATAGAACACCTAGTTAGAACTCTTGTAGTAACGACTTCAGCTCCACAGCCAGCAAAAAGCAGCATCGATGACATAACAGGCCACTTACCCAAGTACGGGATTTGGCGATACCAGGCCTTGTACAGGTTGAGTACTCTCATTTTTGCCTCCCCATGGTTAAGGGAGAGTACGGGCCTTACGGTCTTTGTACCCACTTGTATAGCTTGCCTCGCAGACATTTTTCTATTTAAAACTCAACACTTGCGTCGTAATTTCGAAATGTTTTGATTTCGAGTGACAAGTCTGTGTCTGTGAATTTGACAATGACAATCTCTCACTTGAATTTGACATTGACAGCAGAGCCAGTAGCGCGAGCGTGTGATACTTGCGAGCTTGCGAGACTCAAAAACAAAAAACCATCAAAAGATGATATTCTCACATATCGCACCCCTAGATCTAAAGGGAACTAACTCAAACTTCTTAATTTTTCAGTTATGCACACCTTCGAGTCTGTCATTTCAATACCTATCGACCGATAAACCAGATTCAAAACTATTTCCAAGATTTGGAGTCGAATATTGGAAATAGTTTTAAACTGGTGAGGCGACAACTAAATTGCTGTAAATCTTAAAAGTCGCTGGTAGGCAGTAATAATATTATCTATATAGTTTAACTAGTGGGTGCCGAGTGGTCGAAATTCGAATAAAAGTCATTTAAAACTTAATGTATGTATGCTTAATGCATTATTTATTATTCAATAATATTACCTTTCTGCACTCCTTGTCGTGCTGTGCTGATCCATACGTCATGTTCGTGAACGGGCGTCATCAGTGGGGACTGGTTATCTCTTAGCGGCCACGACTTATTTTAATTTTTGTAATTTTATTTTTGTTTTAATTATGGATGCAGACGCTTTTAGGGTCACAGCACACATTTCAACTCAGGAAGGGATCGTCACCGTATCGCCTTTCGCCTCGCCGGCGACGCCAGACAGGCGTCAACCTAACGTAAGAACGTATCCAAAGCGGAACAGAAGCTCCGATACGGCGACTCGGCTACAGCTAGGCGACGACGCCGCGCTTACGGCTCGCCGACCGCTGGTTTACCTGGCTGGCACCAGATCAGTTTAAATCGATTTTGAAGTTGCCTAGTGAATGACAGCATGTGTGCGCTGTGGCGCGGGTGGGGGCAAGGGTGGACGAAGAGACGTAAGCTCGGCGACGGAGAGGCGTAAGCGCGAGCACGACGAGTCGTAAGCGCGGGGACCGCTGGTTGCCACGCGCCACACCGCGGTTCGTGAGCTGGTCCCGAGGCGAATCACTTACGATTCCGATTAGTGTGCTTTTCAGTAGGGAGTTGCATACAAAGAATACTGAACGGCTCGAGTTGATACGGTTACGGTCCGTTTACGAGTTGATGTGTGCTGTGACCCTTAATGTGCACGTTTTTTAGGGTTCCGCACCTCAAAAGGAAAAAGCGGAACCCTTATAGGATCACTTTGTTGTCCGTCCGTCCGTCCGTCTGTCAAGACCCTTTTTCTCAGGAACGCGTGGATGTATCAAACTGAAATTTATATCAAATACTCAAATCTACTGTCTCTCAGAGCTGTGAAAAAATCAAACTTCTAAGCTAACGCAATCAAAAGATATAGCCGTTTATACCGCAAATTTCCACAAATTTTCGAAAGTCGCAAGGGAATCAAAGCCTAAAGGGTATTTCCAGTCGATCTAGAATTTTGAAATTTGGTACGAAGCAACGTCTTATAGCACAGATAAAGGAAAAATTGCGAAAACCGTAAATTTTTAGTTACATCATATAATAAACAGAACAAAACACAGACAGAAATAAAACCAAGCCAAGAAACAGAACAGAACTACGACTCGATTGTCGTGCTGGGTGAACTTTTACTCATAATTATACCTACAGGTTTGTACGGAACCCTCGGTGCGCGAGTCCGACTCGCACTTGGCCGGTTTTTTACATCGTTCTCACATTGATCATTTCTACATAAATGATGTGGCTACATCATTGTACCTCTCGTACCAAAATTTTTGATTGAAAAGTGTCCATGGCGTTTCTTGCCCGTTTTTCTCCATAGGTTTCTTACTAAGCTTTGGAATGGGCAACTAGCTTCATTTTTATGACTTACCGCCACTACACACTACGGCATTTTTCGCACACTGCATCTTCAACGCACTGGATCTAAGCTATCGTCCTCTAACTACTGTAGAAAATAAATAAATATCTTAGGACAACCAACACACCGTTGTCTGATCCCAAACTAGGCAGAGCCTGTATTATGGTAACCAGAAAACTGATAAATATACTTACATATTTCTAAATATAGGTATATGTCACAGGTTTTTCATAAAATTTGGTTTTTGATCAAAAATCTAGGTTTTTGATGAAAAACCGGAAGATTTTAAACTCAATTTCATCATAAACCTGTAACAATCCAGATTTTTTATCAAAAACCTTTACTAGTTTGGGTTTATGATAAAGATCTTGTCAAAATCACGAGTTTGCTTGGTTTTATGACAGATAAATCTATTTAAATGAAATAAATGCCATTTGTAGTAAGCCCTAGCACAATATTAATGGGATTTATTTTACGTAATTATTTGTCGCAAAAATGAACGCGGGTTGCCCGTCTGAGTTGTATTTTGTGACTGAAGAAGCGGGGAAAGGGCGGGGCGCGCGCGAGCGCAGGCGAAACAAAAGCAGGGGAAGTCCCTAAGTCCCTGTCAACGGAAATGTATATCAGATTTACATGGGACCATTTCGGAATAAACTCCATTCGAACAAAAAAAGAATTTTGCAAATCCGTCTATATATGACGGAGTTATGGCCGAACATACATAAAAAAAAAAAAAAAAAAACATATAAACATCCGAATTGAGAACCTCCTCCTTTTTAAAGTCGGTTAAAAAGTGCTGATCCTCAGCCTAATTTGAATAAATGACTTTTGATTTTGATTTTGGGAAAGGATACCTTCGTTTCTTATTTTATCCTTCAAAGAAACTCTGAGTATAGCCCGAACCAAAGCGCGCTGAGCGACTTTAAATAACTTGAGCGTTTGTAAATATCGGCCTACGTCAGAAGGACTTAGGTTTACTTAATTATTTAAAAAAAACCATTTTCAATGAGTATTGTTTTTTTATAATTTATTTATTTAGGTTTAATTATGAACAATTAAACAAAAATTTGATTAGTAATATCTAAAACAAGTTACAATTTAGTACAAAACATTACCTACTTCAAAGAAACTTCATCCACGTGACGAAATTAATAAGTTATTCAACATGAATTTAATATTTAATTTACTTCACTTTGGTACTTTTTAGAAGTCAGACACACTAGTCGATGTATTTGAATTTACAATTTTCGCACGATTTTTGCCAATCGTTATTATTGGTCGAAAAAAAGGGCAAGTTTGGCGCCACAATTACACGACAATTATATTGGTAAATACCTATTACGTTTTAATTTCCTCTTTTCATTATCTCTCTCTCTCGTTAGTTAATTTCTTTAAAACAAATCAACACTAAATTGATTTACAGCAGAAGGTACACGGGGTTGTTTGAGGTGTGAATTTTGCGTTTGTGATCGCTTATAGCAGCAGTCTCGGTTTGACTACTTTCCTAAAGGACACGTTTTTGCTCCACTTTTCGGTGTAATCTCCGAGCTGTAGGGATTGATCAAGTAGGTATCTTTCGTTCTTCCTGACATATAAGTGAAAAAAACGTCTCTGAAAAAAGAAAGATTAACTTATAAAGGTTCTTGTACTCTGACGTGGACCGAGGTTGCAATATTCAAAATAATTTTACTTACAAGAACGGTTTGTTAGGGTAATAGTCATATTTAGTTGTAGACCACCAAAGGCGTGTTTGTTCCACCTGCTTTTTTCTATTCCTTGTTGCAAAGTCATGCAACAAAATTTCGAACTGAAAAAATGAAATAAGTAGATAGTTATTTAAGGAACCGAGATTGATTTATCAGATTTTCTTGCTTTTACAGACGTGCTTTTACAATTCAAATGTGTATACCGTAGTTCCTTGAAAGATCAATTCAATTTCAGTCTAATGAAAAATCAACAAGGAGCAAACAAACCCCACTTAAATTACTAATATTTAAAATGTAGATAATACACAATGACATATTCATACTATTACTAACAGTCAGCCTCAACGTGTAACGGTGTAATGAGAGCCGCTTTATACACATGAACATTGGGTATTGTTTGATCCCATAATTAAAACGATTTTGCAAGGCAACTTAGTTTACAGATGATCAAATACGGTGCCTGCGTAAATATTCATGTGAGAATGCGTGATCCGATCCGACACGTACTCGGCCGGTTTTATGGTAGAGGTAAATGAATTGTTATAATCGGGGTATCTGTTATTTTTGGCGGTTGCAAATCGTCTGTACTCCTAACGGTCGACGGTGTAAGTGAAATATCTTGGACACTTGCTTTCCACCGGTTTATCAAACCTGTGAAAAGCGAAAAGCCAATTAAGCAAAAAATTACTCTACCAATTTCTGTATTGATTTTCGATGTGACCATTTTATATTTTCCAATTGCTTCAAAGTGAACGGTATTCTGAATGCGCGGGCTCTGAAGTCCATGTGCTTTAAGTCGAGCCATCGCCGCTGCGACTGTAGCAGCATCTGTTCTATAGAAAAACAAGAAAAAATTTCTACGTTGCGGGTTTGTCAGAAACAGATGAGGAGCTTTCTAACACATCGGAGAAGCTGATTATTTAACTATAGTGGGCCTAGTTGGCTATCATATAAATAATTGGGAAATCACTAATAATTAACTGCTCTGTTGGTCTTGTGGTCCTAAGCGCAACTGTTGTGCGTTACGTCTGCCCGTCGTCATGGACGAAGACTTTTGACCACAGGACGTGGTGTTCCGTCGCTTCCGCGGACAAGGGCCACAGGACAGCTCACGGACAAGCTAACTTAAAAGTGAAGTGCTACTAACATAGTTTAGGGTACTATTATTAACACACGTTTTTGTATAATACTTATGTATGTTAGTTTGTAAGGTATATGTCTATGGGTCTTTGTTACCTGATAATAAATGTTTTATGATTATATTATGTTACTCGCTGGTATACGTATGTACCAAGTTTGGAATCCCGGATCCGAGTTCCGGGAAAGGCAAAGTGTTATTGGATTTTTCCATTAGGATTTTTTCGTTAGCAGCCCAGAGTTGGGCAGTTGTGGCGATAAATCACCGTGCTCCGGATAGAACGTAAAGCCGTTGGTCCTGAGACTGATCTCTCCCTCGGTCGTATCGAATTACCGTTCCATCAGACTATGAGAGTAAGAGAACAGAGTGCACCTGTGCACTATAAAACTTCTGTGGTCTTGGCTAATCCCACCGAAATTCAGGAGGGAAGTAAGTAGTCTAAAGAAAAAAGTTATTATTCAACTAACTGTGATTCTTTGGTTTCAAATCTCCCCTCACTCGTTTTCTAGCCCACTCCTGAAGATTGTTCAGCAGATTCGCTTGTGGCAAGTGAGGAATCAGAAGCGGTGTATCCGAAAGATCGGCCAAAAATGCCTGAAATTATTTAATGATGAAAATACCTAAATTGTAAATTATAAGCCAATAAGAAGAGAAATAATAATCATACCGAGAGGAGCTCACTTTTTTTCAATCCAGACGCATTTAAAGTAGGCTCTGATGCTATTGCCTGTAAATCAAACGTTAAGTATCTTAGCGGTAAAATAAAAGGGGTGGAGTCTAATAGGTAGTATCTATATATTCCCACTGCCAACCATGCCTTAGTGGGATTCTCAGACATGCAAAATCAGCCTATAATGCACCGTGCTGTAATGTAACCAACCACTGATGGGACACTGGCCTTCTCTCTGAGAAAAGAAGTGATCAACCACGCAGACCCACTACGGGTTGATGCAAGTCACATGCATTTGAATGGTTCCAGAACATGCCGATTTGAGAGCCATGGTAACGAAATAATTAGTACACAAACTAAAAGTATCTGCCTGGGTTGAGCCGTAGGTTCGAACCTATGACTCAACTCGGTGAGTCCTGAACGTATCCAGGGGGCGACCACTGCGTTGCATGCGTTACATATATTACTTTGAGCATAGCTGGGCATTAACTCGTTAATCCGTTAATCGTTAATTAACGAAGTTAACATTTTGATTAACGGATTAACTTTTAAGTTAACTTTTAAAAATGTTAACGGACACGTTAACTTCCGTTAATATGCAGAAGTCCGTTAATCGTTAATCCAATGCCTACTATTTACCGCACAGCACCGCGGCGCGGCGCGAAAAACTGGCTTAGACAAGTATGAAACGACAATGATATTTTAACACCAAAACGAGCCTCGCTTTCAGACGAGAACTTCAATATGTTAATGTTCATGAAGAGGAATATGCACCTTATGCCCGACGATTAAATTAGCCTGATAGCCTGTGATTTAATTGGCCTGTTAGTCTAGTGATTAGTGACCCTGACTGCTAAGACTGAGGTCGTGGGTTCGATTCCCACCCAGGACAAATCTTTGTGTGATGAGCACGATCATTTGTTCTGTGTCTGGGTGTAATTTATCTATAATATGTATGTATTTAGTAATATATAAGTATGTTTATCAGTTGTCTGGTTACCATAGTACAGGCTCTGCCTAGTGTGGGATCAGATAACGGTGTGTTGGTTGTCCTAAGATATTTATTTATTTATTTATTACATTTGAATTTTACAAGTATTTTGTTTTGTTCCTAACCTGTTAACGCAACGATATAAAAATGCAATTTTACACATATTAACGGATTAACGTTAACTTGCGTTAATTCTTCCAAAATGTAACGCTTTAACGTTTAACGAAGCTAACTTTTTTTGTAGCGGATTAACGATTAACGAAGTTAACTATTTGATTAACGGTGCCCAGCTATGACTTTGAGTGATTCGGAAAACAACTCCATTAAGTAAATTATAATGCCTTCAAAATTATCCAGCAATTATTATTGCTGAATGTTACCAACGACCTAAGTATACTTACCCTTGGTTTATATTATAGCAGCCCGTCCCGGCTTCGCACGGGTGGACGGATGTTTTTTTTTTTAAATATTTTTACCTTTTATTCATATTTTTTTTGTTGTTTCGTTTCTATATTTTTTTAAACACAGTATCACATTAACTATGTATACTTAAAATCCGATTTTGTTTGGATAAGGATTTAAACAGAAGTATGAATGGTCTAATTTTGGTCGGTATTTCTATCAACTCTTAAATTGTAAAAAGTGTTTATTGTGACATAACGATAATAGTTGGACATATAGTGTCGCGAAGTTTTTTGTAGTTATTGATATGTCCTTTAATATTGTAGAACATACCTTTGTTCTACCATCAATAGTTTCCGCAGCGAATGCGATGTAAGATGTTTTAGGCATTTTTTTATACCTTGGGTTACGTTACTAAAGTTTTAGTAAGGATTCCTAATCTTTTCTAGCAATAAATATAGCCTATATTACTCAGGGTGAATGCAGCTTTTTAATGGTGAAATATTTTTTTAAATCAGCTCAGTAGTTTTCGAGATTATTCATTACAAACATACACACACACAAAAATACAAATCTTTCCTCTTTTTAATATTAGTGTAGATGTGTAGGTAGATCTCGACTTTTGGTGATGGCTCTTTTTACGCCTTATTCGATAGATCCCTAAATATATTGTATTGCCTGAAAGATCTCACCGAAGCTTCTTCCGATTTCATTGCATCTGCAACAGTATCTTTGATGAAATCTTCCATGCCGTCCATTTGAAAAACTTTAGCTTCATCAATCCACAACGGTGTATGTTTTGTGGCAGGATAGAAATACTTCTCTCTGTTGCTAAGTCCATCGTTATAGAAATCATATAAATGACCACATTTACATTTGGACATCTTTATAAAGTCCATTACGGCGGGCTCCCTGTAAAACGTATGTAAGCATATAAATTAAGGTAAATAAAAATATCTTGGTTAGTCCCTTAAAAAATATTTATGACATTTATAGCTTGTATTAAGTTCGGAGTCCAGCTCCCTAATTGCGAAACGCACTATTTATCAGAATCTGAATGGGATTGAAGATTATTTCTAAGCCATTGCGTCACTTGTTCGAATAGATTGTCGGCTCAGCAACATAAATAACGCAATGAATGTTGTTTAACTATCAATATGAAACCAATTCCTACCGATAAAAATTTACGCAATTACCCCTCTGGATTAACACTAAGGGTAGGTACTTTTAATCCCGTTAGTGCGTTCCCGTCGGATATTTTCCAGAATACACGTAAAAGCAACCGAGAGGAGGTAACAAAAAATGCATGAAAGATGAAAACGAAGAAAAAACAGAAAATCATAAATACCATTTGGTCATACAGTCGCATGAATGGTCACATTTCTCTACCGTGTCTTTCGGGTATTTCCAGAAGCCATCTATTATCGTGACAGCTTCTCCATTTTGGATAGCTACGCCTTCGTTAATAGCTATGTGACCCGTTGGCATCACAGTAACGTCTAAAAAAATATATATTAAATTAAATATTATAATTTTTTAAACGGGGTCTCATTTGATGACCTTGTTGAACATCTCTCTTTCGCACATTTCAAACTTTTTTAGAAGACTCCTTTAGGGGCCTTATCACACTGACAACTTGCTAGCGAAATTCACATTTTCTTACATTTCATATCTATGTTCACACATCACCTAGCAGGAAACATGCTGGCAAATCACCACTCTGGTAACGCTCTAGAGCAGCCTTTCCCAAAGTGGGAAATAACGCCCCCCTTGTAGGCGCTGCAGGCCTAAAGGAAGACAGTGTGGGGTGTGTAGACTCTACACAACGCCCTCATTTTTTTTCTGGGTCTCTTACCACCCCCCTTTAGGCCTGCAGCGCCCACAAGGGGGGCGTTATCGCCCACTTTGGGAAAGGCTGCTCTAGAGGTTGGGTTATAACAAGCTTTCCAAAAGAGACCGCAGGTAAAACCTATTGATATTTCTCGATTAGTTGTCTGTGAGCCAATTTTCATCATACATAATCAGCTGTTCCTAATATTGGAACTGAAGCCTTCTTTCTGAGGAGTCGTTCGTAATCCAACAGCCCACCTGTTGGACTACCCGCCCTAAGGTGGGTTCGTATGGGTTCTTTGATATTTGGCGGATTCCTCATGGTGTTTTCTTTTTCTTCATTTAGAGAGTTGTGGTAATTATATCATTGCGTAAAATGCTTGCCTATATTGGAACTTACTAGTTGCTTACCACTGAGCCATCACTGTATTTTATGCTGCAGTTTACATGCATCTACATATCTATAATTAAATACAGTGTAGGTGGGAAATCATCATGTCGTATCCCGCTCTGGGCGGAGCGGGAGGGCGGGTCAGACTTTTACTGAC
Organism: Aporophyla nigra; assembly: GCA_947507805.1. Taxonomy (NCBI): domain Eukaryota; kingdom Metazoa; phylum Arthropoda; class Insecta; order Lepidoptera; family Noctuidae; genus Aporophyla; species Aporophyla nigra. Next base: position 10,987,038 of record OX382305.1, read on the forward strand.
TAAAACCCACCCGTGTACCTTCAGTTGCCCATATGCCTGGGCCACGGTATCTCTTTGGAACAAATCTCGCGACCCTGGCTCCTATACAGTGACTCTTACGCTAGCTTGGGTGAGAGAGTACTTACTACTGAGCACGTAACGTGGCCTTCCTCCGGAGAAGGTGACACCTGAGATCTGGTACTGTACGTTTTCGTAAGGGGCACGGTATCGAGGCTTAGCTTTCATCTTCAACATGCGCAATTTTAACACGTACGCACACATCTTTGGGTCGGTATTACCTGAAAAATACTTATCTTTATAAATATAATTCTACTGTACGTGTGTATCTCACTGAACTCCTCCTATACGGCTGGACCGATTTGAATGATTTTTTTTGTATGCGTTTGGGTGGCAACCTGGATGGTTTATATTCACTATTGGACTCGGTAGGTGGCGCTGCTATCGAGTTCTAGGAAACAGGACAACGTGTGTACGGTCAGCTAGTATTTTATAAGTAGGTAGGGTCGAGTATTTCAGGGCCATATTCCCCATTTAGGATAAAGACCTTATGATATACTATTATATAGTAGTAGTAGCTATTATTGTGTATTCTAAACATTTTATCAGTTCCATACTTGGTAAATAAAAAATACTAACGCAGAGTACTTGGTGGTTCCCAAAATTTATATTTACAAATCCTCTCTGTTTGTTTCGCCTTTTTATTTCTGTCTTTGCGTTTCTCCAACTATCAATGATAAGAAATTAGTTGTATCAATGAAAAGAGTGCGTATTTTTGTTAAATATTTATTAGCATAAAATAATTTAGTGGTATTAATGACCAATTTTAGGTATGTACTCACGAAATCGTTATTTGTGCATAGTTTCTCATAACTCTGTAAAGAAATAAAGTATCGTGAGATTGCCAAGCAAACATGTGAATCTTCTTTTTGCATTTAATAGCCCAATTAATGAGGAAGGATATTTTTCTTCTTCTAGTATAGGAATTGTGGTGTCTTACGACTTCCATGCGAACAAAATCGCAGGCTGAAGCTAGTGTGTCAATACAAGACGTTATTGAAATAACTAAAAACTTAAAAACGATTTCCATACAGGTCCCAATTATATGACCACTACGTCATGGGAGTTGGGACCAAAATGGCAAATCGTGAAAGAAAAATAACTGCTTTTTGAACATAAATTTACCGATGCACGAGCTTTTTCTTTCACATACTTATTCAGGGTCGGTCCCATGTAAAAAATATTCATAATGTTTAATGAAATTTTAACGTCATATTTGATCCCTTCTTGACTAAGGGGCTTGTTGCTAAGTAATAACAGTCGTAGGGATCAATCAATCAGGTAAAGCTACGCTTGACGCGGTTGGTTCGTGGATGGGTGACCATCTTTACAAACCAAGACCCCTCCGTGCCTCGGAAAGCACGTTAAGCCGTTGGTCCCAGCTGTCATTTGTGGATCTTTGGCAGTCGTTACGGGTCGCCAGAAGCCCGAAAGTCTGAAAACCAGTCTTACCAAGGGGTATCGTTTTACCCAGTATAGATAGTTCAATCCACGATGACGCGCCCCTCTGCGCCCCTTTCCTTTGTTTGTAACCGCTCTCAGTACAATTGTCAAAAACGGGGAAAACGCTAGGCAGATGATGATAATATTTGATGCGATAGTGATGAAATAGTGCGTAAAAACTTACTTCTTCACTCCTTAGTTTCAATTTATAGCCAAGAGGCAAAGGTTTCTTCTCCTTCTTAGGTTTATGGTTGGTGATGAGAGGGATGTGAATCTTTTGTAAGTATACTCCGTATTTCACTTTCGGCTCAAAATATTTCTTTTCTTCTACAAAAAACGAAAAAACGCCAGAAGGTGGTAAGGGGGGTGAGTACATTAACCCAACTTGTTCGGTACATTAACGAAGATCCTTTGCCTGACGTCGACAATCGCTAACTTGCAGCAGATTAACCTACCTAGCAAGAACACATCATGCAGGTAGTTTACTATGTAGATATAGGTATGCAGATGCATAGTACCTACCTGTATGCTCCGGGAAATTTCTGTAATTTGTACCAATAAATTCGTTATCGGCTGGTACAAAATGTGGCCAAAACATTGTACCTACTGAAAACCGGGAGGAACCCTTAATTTTGGGTAAAATTTATATGGTAGTTAGTAGGTATAAGGCAATTATGAAATGTGAAATGTGAGTACCTAGCTGTCGTACCGACCATCGAAGCCTGCTTTTAAATCCCTATGGACTTAGTTTTAACGAATTTAACGAATAAGTAAATTGTAAGTGGGCACAGATACTTGGTAATTACATTAGTTAGGTAGCTAAAGTTATCGAAATAACTTTTACTCACTCTTTCGAGGTTCTATTGAAATAGATTTGTCGTAGTGAGTTACACGGTCTAGTGTTTCCACGCACTCGTCCATATCGATAAACACTAAGCACGACATCAGGATCCTGGCGTTCATGTCGTATTCTGAAATTAATAACATACTTATGCTTAGCAAGATAGCATTCATAACACACAACATCATACCGATATTTTTTTCCTAGAAAATCAAGTCATTTATTCAAATTAGGCTGAGGATCCGCACTTTTTGAACGTCAAAATTACATAAGACAGTCCCCCAAAACGCCCACCCTTCACCCAATTCTAGTGCTTTAGCTGGGAAGAAGAAGTGGCGCAACAAACTCCACAGCAGCATAGCTGTCTGTCCAGTTAGAAGAACTTGATTGTATACAATGGTATGCAGTAAACATTAAGAGACACAAAACATTAAATTAAATGATTTGCTATATGCCAGCTAGCCAACCCAATATACCAACAAATAAAATGAAAACTATACCCAAGCAAAAAACAAATATATATATATGTGCAATGTAAACATAGCTAACAAAATAAGCGCCTCCTGGCATAAAGGGCGTGACAGCTTACATATGCAATGCAGAATTATGTTTACAAAAGAAGGGATAGTCAGAGATGTTTGGCTGTTTGGTGGACCTATTTCGCCAGTTATTGTATTTAATCAAGTTTTCGGAGAGCGTATTGCCATCAAAAGAGCACAAATCAAGAGCCCAGTCAGCTTCTGAGAAGTTCCTAAAAAAACCAACTCGACCCGACTACTCTGTCGGCCAATGAAGCAGACAAAACTTGAGCTCAACAAAGTGCCGCTCAAAATATGAGCGGCACTTTGTCAATGAATAGCTCTCACGATTAAACCTAGCAGCATCCGCTATCTGCGAATGACTGCTGGAGCCTGCAGACACCCTAACATCGGCGAAGAGCTGCTATCTGCTTTAGAATTAATAAACGTACTTGCTTGTAATTCACTCGGCGATTTCTTATAAACTGCTTGGTATAGTTTCCAAAAGAAAACGCCGGGATCCTCAACGCTGTCCTCCATCGCTTGCATCAGCATTTTTTTCGAAAATCTATGCGTTATTCCGAGATCAGATAAATTCGTACGCATGCGTCGAGGTACATCTTCTAATAAGTCTTGGTGGATATCGTCTTTCACATGTGTTAGGACTTCCCTCTGCTGATTCGAGAGTTCGATGTACCATCTAGGGCCAGCTTCCTTCTCGAGCCTTTTTTGCTTTCCTTTAGCTTGAAATATGATAGAAAATATTTAATTAGATAAATTCAAAGAAATCAAACTGCATGAGATAAAAGGCAAACTTACCTTCACAATAGTAATGGTATTTGAGATCCCTAAGAAATCGAAGCCATTTTCCTACTTTCTCGTTGTATGGTTTGTTGGCGATATTGTTTAACATTTCCTTTTCTAGATAAACCCATACTGGTTCTTTCTTGGGGCCGTAGATGGTCTAGAATTAAACGTTTTAATTATTCTTGTATACTTAGGTATTCGTTTTATACGAGTAACAAGATGTATGGGACACCTAAACAGCTTTGCGCAAACTGACAGGGTTGCATCAGCTCCTTATTTTGAATCATATTCCACCGAATAATTTTCCGGCTCGTCAGAAGCCCGAAAGTCTGACAACCAGTCTTACCAAGGGGTATCGTATTACCCTTTTTTTTGTGGGTGGGAAATCATCATTATGGCGTCTCCCGCTCTTGGGTGAATCGGAAGGACGTGTTAGACTTTTACTGACTAAAACCCAGCCGTGTTCCTTCAGTTGCCCATATGCCAGGGTCACGGTATCTCTTTCGAACAAATCTCGCAACCCTGACAGGCATCGGTCCTAACAGACCCCTTCAGTTCTGCTGACATCTCTTTGAGGCATCGTATTACCCATTAACCGAGTTGTGTAGATCAAATAAGCAGTTTCTTCATGTAAACTACTAGTATTCAGCTGCTGATTAGACTGGAAGCCGATCCCAACGTAGTTAGGAAAAGGCTAGGCACATGATTATTCCACCGGATAATTTCTCAGGAAAATTTTAATTTTTTAATCGTTTTGTTAGATATTATTTCTTTAACTTCTTGTAAAATTACATTTTTTGTACACAGCACTCCATTTATGTTAATAAAACACCAAAATTTAATAAATAAAACCACTACTGCTTCTCTAAATACTCTCAAAGAAGGACGCGTGAAATCAGCTGTTCTCTTTCTGCCTAGCTACAGAGTTAGCTATCAGAATTGGCTGTGCATCTGTTCCTGGTTGGGGTCCAGCCAGTAACAGACGCTTATATTTGAGTATTGCTGCGTCCCCCCTTTCTTTCGTTACGTTCTTTTTGCCATGATAACAATAAATACATGCATAATATATGCGTATGAGGTAATAAATCAAATCAAGTTTATTAGATTCCCATATCGTTTCTGAAATAATTTAATTTGCACGCATATTAGTATGATAAACTGAATTCACCCTACCACATACCGGTCTGCGGAGAGCTGTTCCTTACATCCTGTTACACACACCCTGTCACACTTTTTCTAGGTGTGGAAATCATCAAATGACTTCTCCCGCCCTGGAAGGAGTGGCGGAGGGCGTCTCAGACTTTTACTGATTAAAGCCCACCCGTGTTACTTCAGTTGCCTGTGCCAGGGTCACCGTAACATATTCGAACAACACACCTACTTTCTCAATATTAGGGTTTAAAAATAAGTTATGTATGAACTGATACGCGTCGTCTGTACCGAGTGGTTTTTATTAACGTAGGTACTCGACGTTCTTAAAAACCCAAACAACTGACTCTACCTACTTTCCCCAGATGGAAAATTTCCACGCTTAAGTTCTCCCCAGAAGAAAAACCTAGGTGATTAAATTCAAGGTCTTATATGGTGCAATTTGAGGGAAATCCATGTCCGAAAGACTGCTCCTATGCACATTTTTGTCCTGTGTGTTCTGTCAGTTCTGTGCTTCACCGACCCTAGAGCGGGCTGCCGAATTTCCTGGTAGAAGTAACGATACTTCCTGACTGTACGCTTATACAGCATACCTTGATTACCTTGCTAGGTATGCTCTGTATGCGTCTATTATGTATGTTACTATGCTATGCTTAGCATAACTAGAAATGGGCAGACGAAGGGTAAAAAGATGGTAAAAAGTGAAGCTGAATTGTACCTACCTTAGTCTCTAGAAATTTACGAACTGTTGGTAATACAAACTTGCCCATCGTGAAAAACTAATAATTTGTAATGATTAAATTCTAAAATATAAATTAACACATACTAAAATTTTAAATTTTGTTTAAAATGTTGGTTCTCATGAAAAATGATCTTAAACTGGATAATCCATATCTGTGTTTGGCTGTGTCTATAGTACTTTTTTTTTCTGAATTTTGGCCAGGATTATTTTTGGGCATTAATCTATTTGAGGTCTTAATGGATCCAGGATAAAATTTTAAACATCTTGTTCAACCTTGATCCAAATTAAACGACGTCAACTTTTGTATGAGTTCTGACCGGCGCGGCGGGCGCCCGCCGCCGCCGGCGGCGTAGCATGACGTGCACCGCCCAGGGCTGTAGCTAGACTCAAATTTGAGGTAGTGCAGCATTGACTACAGGTAGGGCGGAAGTAAAAAATACAATAGTCACAAAAATTAAGGGATATTTTAAAAAAATCCAAATTTTTGGGTGATTTTCAACAAGCTGTAACTCCAAGGAAAATGATCGTACAGCAAAAAATAAAAAAGCACGTTGTAGTTCAATGTATCTAGTTTTCAGATACGGCCACGGTTATATTACAGATTTTTTATCATGTTTGGGTCTGGAGAAATAACAAGGAAACAATAAAAAAAAAACCTCGTCTAAAAATTGGTATACGGGCTTCAAAAAAAATTTTTCCAGTGTTTTGCTCATAAGTTCTTTTAGAAAATTTAATGCCCTTTAATTTGAGGTATACAGAATGCCTAAACGATAATTTACCGCGGAGTTATCGTCAGTCGAAGCAAAAAGTACTTTTTAACTTTGACAATTAATAACTCTGGAAATAATGATTGTATAGAAAATCGAAGGAGGGTTTTGGAAACTGCACAACATTTTCTTTAAGATTCCTTGAATGGCTTTTGTCGAAAGTTTTTTTTTTACTTGAAAGCTTTTACTGAAAAAAAAGACAAAAATTCGCATAATTAAGTATATTTGGATAACTTGGTATAACTTTGGATAAAATGGATGAACGAAAGATATCGTGGGTAATTTTTCAACCTCAAATTGTCCCCTAAAATCCCTGAAAAATTCAAAGCGCTACGATTCTTTTTTCATAGTGCCCCGAAGCTTCAAATTCTTTGTTTTTGCAAAAATCACCATTATGAACAATTTTTATTCGTTTTTTCGATGCTAAATTTTTTTTTCTCAATAATCTTTTTTTTCTCAAAGATTTTTGAGAGAAAAAACTAATCAAAATCGATTTTTTTTTTACAAAAACAAAGAATTTGAAGCTTCAGGGCACTATGAAAAAAAAAATTGCAGCGCTTTGAATTTTTCAGAGATATTTTAGGGGACATTTTGAGGTTGAAAAGCTACCGACTATATTCTTCGTTCATCCATTTTATCCAAAGTTATACCAGTTATCCAAATATCCTTAATTATGCGAATTTTTGTCTTTTTTTCAGTCAAAGCTTTCAATTAAAAAAAAATATTTTCGACAAAAGCCATTCACGGTACCTATCTTATAGAAAATTTTGTGTTGTTTCCAAAACCCTCCTTCGATTTCCTATACAATCATTATTTCCAGAGTTATTGATTGTCAAAGTTAAAAAGTACTTTTTTGCTTTGACTCACGAGAGGCATTCTGGATACGTTAAATTAACCAAAAAGAACTTTTGATTGAAACAATGGAAAAAAAAATTTGAAACCCGTAGACCTTTTTTAAGACGAGAAAAAATTTGGAAAATTTTTTTTTGGCTGTTTCATTGTTATTTCTCCAGACCCACACATGATAAAAAAAATATGGCCGTATCTGAAAACTAGATACATGGTGCTACAATGTGCTTTTTTTATTTTTTGCTGTACGATCATTTTCCTCGGAGTTACAGGTTGTTGAAAATCACCCAAAAATATGTTTTTTTTTTGTATATCCCTTCATTGTTGTGACTAAGTACATATATCATAATTGATCCGCTCTGAACGGGCTATTAAATCAGTCAACATCACCTCTAGGTCAGTGATGTACATTCAATAGCTATTCATAGACAAATAATTAAACATGAGCATGGATTTTAGAACAGCTATTAAATCCTCAAAGATGAAGAACAAGCGAACAAGACGGTTGAAATTTTTCTCTGCATCGGCATATTATAATTAAATAGACCCATTGCTTCATGTGATGGCGCTTCAAATGCCATCTATACACAGAGAAAATAATTATTATAATAAGAAATGAATGTCCCAAACGATGGTATGTTCGGAAAAGTTTAGATACCTATTGCTACATTTTTTTATCTAAAACTATAAACATACAATCCAATTCTAATAGGTTCTCTTCGTTTTTGGTATTTTTAAGGTAGGGCATTGTGATTTTAAGGTAGGGCATTGCCCCACAATGCCCCCCCCCTAGCTACGGCCCTGGCACCGCCACGTAACATGTGCATCGCATTGTGCGACGTCCTACGGGATACGGCTTAGCCACGTACTTGGCATCTGTTGTGTAGCACACGTTCAACACATCGACCTACGTCCTACACGGGTTACGCTACGGGATACGGCGTAGCCACGTAGCTTAGCATATGTTGCGTAGCACACGTGCAGACATCAACCTACGTTCTATACGGGTAACGCTACGGAATACGGCGTAGCCCCGTAGCTTGGGATTTGTTGCGTAGCACATGTGGAATACATAGACCTACGTCCTATACGGGTTACGCTACGGGATACGACGTAGCCACGTAGCTTAGCATATTGTTACGTAGATCGTAAAGTCTAGAAACATCGCGCTAAATCCATCTCAGAAAGAGACAGCGTTACGTAGATCGAAAAGTCTAGAAACGTCACGCTAATTCCATCTAAGGATGGGGCAGTGTTCGAAACGACACGCTAACGCCATCTGTTATCAGGTAGCAAGTACTACGAACAATTGTACGTAGACGCCACCGCCATCTATTGTCGAGTAGCGGAATTAAACAGTAAATAGATGTCTGTGGAAGGTTCTCGAAGTTTCTAATCTACTTGTAAACTATGGAAAAGTGTTGAATGTCCGCGAATGTTCTGCTCGGGATGTAAATAGCGGATTGTCGGCCCGACGGGCAGTTCGATTTCGGAAGCGAGCGAATACGAATCAAGCGATACAGTACAAGCGAAACAAGTGACTCTGTTTGACTATTGCGATATTGTGATTGTTTAATTAAACTGTGGTGTGTTTCGATAATTTTGGCTTAAATTAATTTATCCCGAAACCCAGCTCGTAACAATATGTTGCGTAGCACACGTGCAACATCGACTAACGTCCTATACGGGATACGGCGTAGCCACTACAAAGTCAAAAATAACTTTAATTTCGGAATTCGGTGTCTTTGGATCTGTATTTAAGGTTTTTCTGCCACCGACTTCCGAAATTAAAGATATTTTTGACTTTGTAGTATTTTTTTTAAGGAAGTCGGTTGTTATTTTTACGGGTTACGCTATGGGATACGGCGTAGCGGCGTAGTATGGCATATGTTTTGTAGAATGCTTAGTAAGAATAATAAAGTATTCGATTATAGTATAGAAGTATTTTTCTTTTACAATATATCATCAAATGGCGATTTTGCATGTTTTTTAAAGTCAATTCTAGACAGAGGCAACAAAGCTGACGTCACAAAATAAGAACACTATAGTAACTTCGTGGTTTGTTCTCAGCATTCAGTATTTTGAACGTTGTGTGACGAAAATAGAAGAATTTCAAAACCGTGTAACTTGTCCAGATTTCCTTACATTTGATAATTTTTTTCATCTTCTTCTTTTCATCTATTTTGCATCTTCTTAAATTTTCTGTTATCTTATCCCAGTTGTACACGCGGTCCCTTTTTTGCGTATTGGCTAAGCTCCTGGTTGGTGTCTTTAGGTAAGTGGAGTCGCTTGTTGTATCAAGCTACCGAATAACGCTAAAAGGGGTTGTTTGCAGGAAGCGTCGGCTCGAGAGAGCGCTGCTGAGGGTTTGTCACTTGTCAAAGTCATTAACGAAATGCAAGCAATCAGCGACAATACAAAGTGCTTGTACATAGGTGTTTTACATAGTGTTTTATCTATGCTTAGTTCAATCCTGCGGCAAAGTTTTAAAGAACTTTTTTGGCACCTGAATGGGGAAAATTAAAATTAATTTTAACCGACTACTTCAAAACAAGGAGGTTCTGAATTCTGCAGGTGTTTCTTTTTCTGAGACTTTCGGTTCTCGTTTTTTGTCGCAGACTTCTGTAAATTAGGTTATTTTTAATCGACTTCTAAAAGAAGGAGGGTAGTGTTGGTTGACTTTGGAGTGTTTTTTCTATCAATTGTTGGTTGTTGTTCCCACAGAACAAAGAATACAGAGAAGTGCCCCTACACTGGCTAAGTACGGGAACCAGTGTCGCCAAACTCACACATTTGCATATCAAATTGTCCATTACACACATAAAAATCAGTGATATGATTGGCTACAAATTACAAACGCAACTTTTACAAATCCTCTTCTTATTGCTTTAAGAAATGATGTCTTATTACAACGAGTGAAAGTTGTTATTATTTGACATGACACAAACAATAAAGACGTTTTTCGTCTGTAAACTTTAAAAAGACAAATTACAACGAGTTCAGCAACTCAACGCTAGATGGCGCTGTAACCAATTCATTCTATTCAGAACGCTAGCTCCTTTGAAATAGATGTCATATTCACATGCACTTGTAATATCTTTTAGTGAGTACCAAAACAAAAGGTAGAGATGAGGACATATATCGATTTTTTTAAATATTGATGTTACGTAATTTATTCGGATGAGCAATGTAATAATTTGTTAACATCATACACATGCAATAACAATAACGGAAAAGGTTGATTATCGTTAAAATATCAATGTTAAAGAGGTATTGCATGTTTGTATGTCCCTAGGGGGGTAATATTATTTTCATCGAATATTAATATATTTCGCCGTGATAGCTTTCATTAAGACGGTAATATGATTAGACGTAGGAAAATCCCCTAATTGATGATAGCTTATATTTTGGTATATTGATGACCCAATAAACTGGTGCATTATTTTAGCCATGTGCCATCTTTATTAAATATGTGACAATATGTGTGTGATATGTGGTATGTGATGTGTGTGTGTGTCTTTAAAAAATATTTGTGATATCTTTCAGATATAAGATATCTTAATCACAGATTCTGATGGGCATAATAACCCCCTCTAGCCTAACCTATAATAAATCCATGTAATTATTTATTTGTTTTTCTGTTACTAAAGCACTAACGCAAATGTCACACTTATTTTTTTTAATCAACTGTCTTATTATATAACCAGCTATGTGAGCTATTGATTGCTTACTAAAATCAGACAAAATTATCGATACCGACCTACTTTACGGATGTGTCCCATCCCTAATCTAGTAGCGTCGAAGTTACTAGAATTTTGGTTATGATTTTCCAGATTACGACTAAGTGCATTTAGACTTTGTTTCAATGAAAATAAGGTTGTTTATAGTTTGCATTGAAGTCATAACATGTGGTATTGTAATTAAAATCAATTATATTAAAAATTAACAAAGTTTAGTACTTATCGATGTTACAATACATCTCCAAAAGTTAGATTTTTTTTCTGCTTTCGTTTGCAGGTCAAATCCGCACAACAAGGCACAATTTGTAATATTTCGCGTATTTCTGAGACATCCAATCGCGACATGTGTCAGACGGCGAATAAGCTAAATGTTGCGCATCTGCGCTAAATGTTGACACGCGCGCGATAGCTGAGGGGCAGTCAGGGCTTGGTAACGTTACCAAATTCACACTATAAGTATCGTTAAGTAACGTTATTTCCATAAAGTTAATTTTTTAACGGTAACACGGGTAACGATACTTTGGTATCGAATCCAAAAAATAACGTTACCATTACCGTTACTAGTATCGATACTTTTATCGTTACTTAATGCGTTGTTGTCAACCCGCGCAACCTAAGCGGCACGCCATGGGCGGCGGCGCTCTACGGCAACATCGCAAATCAAACGATGCAAATGCCACTTCATTAATGTAGACGAAAGAAAGAGATGAAAGAAAATAAATAAAAATTTAACGTTACTCAGTTACCGGTAAAACGTATGCCAAGTATCGTTACCAAGCATAACGTGACCTCTACTAATAACGTTATCTTCGTCCGATGAAAGTAACGATACCAAATTTTTAACGTTATTCAAAGCCCTGGGGGCAGTTCCTCTAGTTTTCTTTATTCCGTGGTTGTTCCCCTACCCCACACAAATTCGTAGCGTAACGGCCGTGTGCGTAGTCCCAGCGGAAAAGTGTCGAATTTCTTAATTTCAGTTTAGCAGATATTTAGTGTATGACGTCGTGTAATTGTGTATGGTAAATAAAAATTTGTGCATCCAACCATTGCGGAGATATTCAACAAAAACTGTTTCCGCTGGGACTTCGTATTCCTAGCGGCACTTTTTTTTCCTATGGACGTACAAGAAAAAAAATACATACAATAATTAGTGTGTAACGAGAGGTAAATGCGTATGTTAAAATGAAATTTGTGTGTCTTATATTTGTCAAGATATTCAAGTTGCCGCTGCGAATCAGAGTATACTACAATAAAAGCAATCTTGAATTCACTTGGCATCATGATCTTAGAAGCTCTGTGTAGGCGAACCGCCATTTTTTATCGTTTGGATGACCTCCACCCTGGGGTGGGTGTAAGGGTCTGTCGGACTCACTATAAATGAAACTACACAGTGTTCTACTACCTTTAGCCTAGGTACTGGAGTGCTTGTGCATTTCATCACGCTCCCTCGTCCAGGTGTTGGCCAGAAGGTATGAATTCACGCTAATCCCGTCACCCTCAGCAACCACATAAAACCGCAATTCCTCAAGAGAAAGGCACGCGGGGAACACAGCGCACCACCGTCTCGTACCTTTCACTGTTCAACAAACTCCCCAAGTGTGTTGCCTGCAGTCCTCCCCACAAAAGCGGCCGGAGATCGTACCGCGCCCTTCGGCGCTCGGTGACTCTGCTACGGTTTGGAAGGGAGGTTATATCCTCGCCCTCTCTCTTTCCTTCGCCGCCATCGCGACCATCACTTGCTCGCAAAAAGAGTCAACGGCGGCAGCGCCCAACGTGCTCTCACTTTCGACCATGGACTAGACCCTGCTCTCAGACATGGTCCAGCCCGTGTTCGGAAGTGACAGCACGTATGAGGGAGTGTCCGCAGCGTCAACCTCCGCGACGAGGTCACGGCGCTACGCTGCCCAAGCAGGGCATTCCTCAAGGGTGTGCTACACCGTGTCGTCAAGGCAGTTGCAATTGCGGGAACCGGGTGTCGCTTCCCGGCCTATTCGGCATAGATAGTAACTGAAGTACCCATGTCCGGACAATACGTGTGTCAGCCGAAAACTAAGGTCGCCATGCCGTCACACGTCATTTCAGCCACTCACTCACAACGGGTCTTACCGCCGCTAAAGTGTCATGTCCTGCACTGGGTGGCGCAAGGCTGTTCCCATTCCAGCGGACTGGGGTCTGGCGGAGCTCACTCCAGTACATCTCGACATAACGAAGCATCAGGTGCTTGCCCTGCTCTACCCCGTCCCGGCATCACCGATATAGTGACGAAACCACCAACACTAAGCTTCCGACGTTTCATAAGTGCCCAAGTAGGTTTATGTGAAATAAAATATTTTTAACCGACTTCAAAAAAAGGAGGAGCTTATCAATTCGACTGTATTTTTTTTAATACTTTTTTTTTTTTTTTTTTATGTTTGTTACCTCATAACTTTTGACTGGATGAACCGATTTTGATGATTCTTTTTATTTGAAAGCTGGTGCTTCCCGAATGGTCCCATGGTTCCATTTGGACAATGGGGTCCATGTGAAAACCACATAAGTCTTAAATTTGCATCAGGTATTTGCGCGACAAATGAACGAATAACGCGATTAGATTAGTGCGGTGTATCTACCATAACTAAAAAATAAAAACTTTTTACAAAAAAATAACAACCGACTTCCTTAAAAAAAACACTACAAAGACAAAACTTACTTTAATTTCGGAAGTCGGTGGCAAAAAAACCTTAAGACACCGAATTCCGAAATTAAAGTTATTTTTGACTTTGTAGTGGCTACGCGCCTACGCCGTATCTCGTATAGGACGTTAGTCGATGTTGCACGTGTGCTACGCAACATATGCTAAGCTACGTGGCTACGCCGTATCCCGTATAGGACGTAGGTCTATGTGTTGCACATGTGCTACGCAACAAATCCCAAGCTACGGGGCTTCGCCCTATTCCGTAGCGTTACCCGTATAGGACGTATGTCGATATGTTGCACGTGTGCTACGCAACATATGCCAAGCTACGTGGCTACGCCGTATCCCGTATAGGACGTATGTCGATATGTTGCACGTGTGCTACGCAACATATGCCAAGCTACGTGGCTACGCCGTATCCCGTATAGGACGTAGGTCGATGTGTTGCACGTGTTCTACACAACATATGCCACGCTACGCGGCTAAGCCGTATCCCATAGGACGTCGCATAATTTAGAGTGCTTATATGTATGTCCATGATAAAACTGTTTTAAGTAGGTACTTTATTTTTCTTATTAACAAAGACATAACGCCGTCTACACGGAGCTAATTTGCCAGTTTACCTTCCGGTTGTCGAAACTACGGCATTTAACGGATTTGGACACGAGGCCGGGGTTTTCGCCATCATATTCAGCCTATTCAGCAATATTAATTGAATCTCACTTCATTGTGGGAAAGAGACGAAGTTATTCAGCGTTTAGGTATAGCTCCATCTCTTTCCCACAACAAATGGCTAGGCTGCCTATTTGAGACAGCTCAGCGGCATGATACTATGGCTGCGCGAGGAGCAGTACACAAAGCCAGGCATTATTGAATTGTCGTCCAAACTATACTTACACAACGCCAGTGACTGTTTTCAACCCAAACTGCATCTTAATAGCGTAATGCACTATCAATCAGAATCTGAATCATTTTAAAGATTATTTCTAATCCATTGAATCATATATTCGAAAAAATTGCCTGCTCAATATTGCAATGAATGTGGTTGAACTTGGGTTGAACTGTCAAAATAAATGTAATTCCTACTAATAGTAGGTATGTTATATACAATAACTCTTCTGGCCTAGTGTCTTTTCAGAGTTCCATATTTGAAGCCAGTACACAAAATTTCAGAAAAAAATAAGTCTAACAGATTATTTTTTAAAGGCAAATGAAAATGGTGCTTATTTAAAAAAAAAAAATCTTTATTCATTTATTGTAATAATGTGTTAAATATGATGAATACACTTATAAATGTACATTTCCTTTAACAATCATTTATGATTTGTAATGTATTATTTTCTTGTGTTTTCTTTAATGAATGGAATTACTTTGAAGATCCCTCCATATTTTTTATGTGCATATTTTTTGTTTTTTCTAATATTTCTTTATAAGGAGGATTTATGGGACTCTGTACCGGTTCTTTATATTCATATGATGTTTGGCCTTCTAGTAATAGTGGATATGACGTATCAGAATCATAGGCGCTCAAATCTCCACATGCACTAAATGGTACTATGAACCTATTAGGCCCTGTAAATTGATTAAAATCACAATACTTGTGATCCAACAGTGGATTCACCATGTTTGGGATATATCCTTCGGGTGGCTGATAGTTTTGACATACAACAAAAGCTTCTATACTAGAGTTCCTCGAACTTCTTGGTTTGGACACTGTTACATATTCAAAAAATAGCTTAAGCTGTGAATATAAGAGAGAAACATCTTCCCCTCGGAATATCTTAGCCACAAATACACCGCCAATCTTTAACACATGTGTTGTTATGTTGAGTGCTGCTAATAACAGTTGCGACTGTACATATTCATCAATGTCATGTAAGCCTGTTACA
The DNA here is from genome assembly GCA_947507805.1 of Aporophyla nigra. NCBI lineage: Eukaryota > Metazoa > Arthropoda > Insecta > Lepidoptera > Noctuidae > Aporophyla > Aporophyla nigra. Next base: position 11,002,514 of record OX382305.1, read on the forward strand.
TCTGGGGCTCCATCACAAACCACTAAGTCAGCTTTGAGTCCTTCAAATTCCTGAATTATTGCATTTGCAGTAGATAGTTTTGTAATATCACCCTGTATCTGTATTACACCAGGTAAAGCTGCCATGGCTTGTAAGTCAACAGCAACAATTTTGACATCGTCAACACTACTGGCATTTTGTCGCAATTTTTTTGTCAATACTTGACTCCAACTGCCAGGAGCCGCGCAGAGATCTACTGCGCGAGTTACGCCATTGAATATATTGTGTTCTTCGTTAATTTGTAATAATTTAAAAGCACTTCTTGCACGCCAGCCTTCTTCTTTAGCTAACCTATAATATATATCCCTTTTATCCTTCGATGTTTTGCCCATAGTTGCTCAGTTTAACTTTAATCCAGGTTTCTGCACTTTAAAACCAATGCCGAATATTAAACTGAATGAGCATAAACCAATTTACTACGACTGAGTTAAGTTTCATAAAAGTTCTATAAAATAAAATCGTGTTTACTGAGCGAGGGCACAAAGCAGAGCAACATTTTAGTACTACAGAGTATCCATATTTGTCTATGGTCCAACCTCATTTTTCATTCCAAAGACATAAAAAAACTGCTAAGGCTACACTGTCGCAATAACGCGAAATTCACTTCATGCGGTCTCTTTCGCACACATTTTATCGTCTCGCTGGGCGCTGGATAGCGCATTAATTGTAGTTCACGACAACGTAACAAAATATAGCCGTAGCTTAATACACTTTATGGAATGCAATAAATATATAATGATCTCTATGTAATAAAAAAAGTAATTTGCATGCATATTTCGGTAGTATTAACATCATCATTCTCCTGCCGCCCGCCACACCCCCTCACGGGGACGTCGCGACTTCCAACGGACTCAGTTGCTGTTGGGTTGCGTCACAGATATGTCGTTACTTGGCGTTTGTCCGGCGACAGCGGGGGCGGTGCGAGAGTCAATCGCAGAATTACTGGACCAGCAATCCTTAACAAACTATTATAAGACTAGCTTCTGTCTGCGACTTTGTCCGCGTTAAATTTCTTTAAACCCCGACTCCCCTCGTCACAGGCGCGGTCGCAGCCTAACATTTTGGGGGGGTCACCATGAGTACTGAAGAATATTTTTAGGAAAGTAAATCCTCTTTGGTCTAGTAGTCGCAAGCGCTGCTGATCAGAATGATGTCCCGGGTTATAATCTTTTTGCAAATGTCCATCGGAGTCTCCGTGGCTCAAGTGAGAACAATTTTAAGATAGTAAGACAGGCAAATCGTTCAGGGTTTCGACAACATGACTGTCTTTGGGGGAGGTCATGACCCCTAGAACCCCCCCTCTCGGACCGCGCCTGCCTCGTCAGCTTTATGATTTGATTACAGTTAAAAACGTTATAGTGAGCCAACCTTAAAAGATAGACATATGCTATTGTGATTTTTTTTGTAGAATTGTTCAATAGGAACAATTTCGTCATAAATAATTCTTACGTTACTGTAACCGTTTACGCAGTGCAGCTCTCAAAAGGAATAACTTTCCTCCATTTTTGCAACATTTTTCATTGATGCTCCGCTCCTATTGGCCACAGCGTGATGTTAGTCTAAAGCCTTCCTCGATAAATGGGCTACCAAATATTTATTCATTTTTCAGTAGTTCTTGAGATTAGTGCGTTCAAATGAACAAACTCTTCAGCGTTATAATATTAGACATAGACATATGAAGATAGCGACTCTTGTATTAGTCCATAACGACGTGTGGTGTGGGCTCCACATTTGTAACTTGAATGACAAAACGTGCGTTTTTTCCACCGCAGTGCGCGGACGCGTGACTGCGTTTATTCTACCGTGCGGTAGAATAAGTGCACCGCAAGGCAGTGCGCGCTCGCCCTTAATGTTTTTTTAGCGAGTATTTAAGGGCGAGCGCGCACTGCCTTGCGGTGCGTTTATTCTACCGCACGGTAGAATAAACGCAGTCATGGGTCCGCGCACTGCGGTGGAAAAAACGCACGTTTTGTCATTCAAGTTACAACTGTGAAGCCCACACCACACGTCGTTATGGACTAATACAAGAGTCGCTATCTGCATATGTCTATACTAATATTATAAAGCTGAAGAGTTTGTTTATTTGAACGCACTAATCTCAAGAACTACTGAAAAATTAATTAATGTTTGGTAGCCCATTTATCGAGGAAGGCTTTAGACTATGTAACATCACGCTGCGGTCAATAGGAGCGGAGCATCAATGATAAATATTGCAAAAATGAAGGAAAGTTATTCCTTTTAAGAGCTGCGCTGCGTAAACAACGGTTACAGTAACGTAGCAATGATTTATGACGAAATTGTTCCTGTTGAAAAATTCTAGAAAAAAAAATTGGTTGCCTGTAAAGTCGGTATACGGGCGAAAGTTTTACGTGACAACGACTTTGAGTGGTAAAATAGGCGGCTCTTAGGCGGGCTAACCATGCCCGAGTGGAAGGGACGCGTGCCTCTCACTCGCTCTCATTGTGAGCGCATAACGTGAGCGGAGCGTAACGCAGTTTCTTGAAGTGTCACCCGGCAAACCAATTTATAAGACGTTGTCACGTCAAAAAATCATGATAACACTATGTCTATCTTTTAAGGTTGGCTCACTATAACGTTTTTAACTGTAATCAAATCATTAAGCTGACGAGGGGAGTTGGGGGGGCTGCAAGAAATTTAACGCGGACAAAGTCGCGGGCAGAAGCTAGTCTTATAATAGTTAGTTAAGAATTGCTGGTCCTGAAATTCTGCGATTGACTCTCGCACCAGCGCGCGCCGTGCCGTCGCCGTCGCCGGACAAACGCTAAGTAACGACATATCTGTGCCGCAAGCCGCAACCCAACAGCAACTGAGCGTGTCTCAGTGCGTTTATTTCACCACAGTGCGCGGTACTTCTTAGAACTCTATGCGATACAAAAATTTGTGCGGTAGAATCACCGCAAATTTGCAGCGATGACTCTACCGCATGCGTTTATTTCACTGCAGTGCGCGCACTTCTATAACATTTCATACTTCACAAATTATGCGGTAACAAAACGCATGGCAGTGCGCGCTAGGCCTAACAGTTTTTAGTTCATGTACACGTCATGCATGTCAAGATTTTCAAGACAGAGGAAATTGACATGACAGTGACACTGACAGATACTCAGCTCGGGTTCTAGGCTAGCTACACATAGAGTATAGAGATGAAGATTTAGTTGTTAGTACTTGTTAGTTCTGTTGTTGTGCGTGTACGTAGTACGTGTGGGAGTATTTTCGGCTTTTTCTTAGATCATAATCTTGTCTTGCTTATTTCGTGTAGTATGCGATGACAGATGTATTTTATTTTAAAAAATCATAAATCTCAACAGTATCTTTCAGTGAATTATATTTCGACAACTGCTAGGTTTGGGCTCTCCGACTTCAGAAGTTCTGCTCTGACCAGTCTTGTGAAACTCCGAACAAATTACTTTTTCTATGAAATTTGTAACCTTCTTTAGCCAACATTCAGGAAAACTCAAAGTGACCAACATTACACAACGAACTTACCGGGTTTTTTAATCTGTGGTACTTAAAGACTTAACATGGCTGCCTTTGTGGAATTATGTTTGTTTTGTAATTATTCTGTTTGTTTTTCCTTTTTCTTTAAGGTTTCGGAATATAACTTATCAGAATAAGTTCTGTGATTGTATGTATAACGTTGAATCGAGCACCTGCTCCTCCGTTCCATCCTCATGTGGTTTTATCGAGATATTGACTCTGATAGTGTAAGTGATTCTCGCGAGATATTTGACTCTTTTATTGCTGTTATTACTACATATTATAACAAGACAGTGGCTCTTAGTTCTCAAGTTTGTAAACCATCATGGGTAAAGGCCACAGAAGATGTGAAGTTTGCGGTATCAAGGAGGCTTGGCATGCTGGAACGAAATTGCTTTTTTCCAAGTTTCCACTGGATCTAAACCGGTGAGTTAAAGCAAAAACCTTTTGCTAATGTAAATTAATAGCATAATTCAAATCATGCGACCCTCGAGCCATCGATCAAGATTAGCTGAAACTCAAAGCTATATGTTTCAAAACATTAAATTTGATGTGTAACTCGACATTTGACTCCTTCAATTCTCTTCCTGTACATTTAGTGTCATATATGATGTTGACTTCAATTGTGGAGCCGTACCCGCTCTGGGTCTGTCTGGGAATATCTGTCTGTGGGAGGACCTTCTCTCTCTCTTATATTTTGACGTAAGACTCAGGGGACCACCGTTGTCCTTCCACAGTTGAGTTTTTATACATATACACATATGATTGCGAAAAAAATTTCACTGATAGAAAACTGCTTTATTCCTGAATGATTAAGGCTATTTTATGTACACAGGTGAAGCCACTGGCTAAAACTAGTATGAAAGAAATTCACAGTCAAACATAGTTATAAGTAAACATTTATTTTTTTGTCTTTCAGCTGCATCTACCAATAGAAAAGCTGCATGACCAGCGAAATGTTTGTGCTACCCACTTTGGAAAAAAGTATTTCAACAAAAAAGGCAATCGTCTGAAAAGACATGCAATACCAACTTTGAATTTGAAGGCCTTACCTCTCACTGATGCACAATTGGCAGAATTTCCACAATATATTTATAAGCATTCAGAGTCAAAAGGTAACTTTAATAAACATTGTAATTTATTTCTATTGTAAACTATATGTATATTTACAGTAAAGTCTGTTAACATCATCTGTCAAATTATTATTCTGACTACCTCTTTGTTCGCAAGCACTACTGCTGAGTATAACATCTTAGGTTCGATTCTCAGTTTTGCCTGGAGCCTGGATTTGTGCCTGATAGATGGCAATAGGCCCAACTCACTCCTTATTCCATGGGATTTAAACAAAACTGGCGAAATGTTGATTTACTATAGGTACACCTCTGCCAAAGCTTTCGAGGAAACAAGGGGTGATGTTATGTTATCTGCGCATAATGTAGAGCAAGCTGTGCTTTTCTATAAGTGATGAGGTGCTTAGAGTTTAGTTAATAATGTATAAATTTTAATGTAATTGCATTCTTATTTTATTCATATTAAGTACTATAAGTTCACATCCACTTAACTGTCAATTAAGGTTATTGAGAAAAAAAATCATAAGCAGACTGACAGACAGACAGTTTTCTCTAAAAATTCTCGCAAATACACACTCAAAACATTGTAATATATAACACCCAAACTGCTTTATTTTTGTTCTAGAACTTCCACCAGCTACTGAACAGAAAGAAAATATCCAGGCGGTGCAATCAGGTATGTCATTAATACCTAAATTCTCAACATTTAAAGCAAATAATAGTTATAGATATAATTATCATAAGCAAATAGTCTTAAGACGATCTGAGGAGAAATATTAAACTGGGATGCATGAAAAGTGCGATCATTTCCAACATCCACATGAGTGAGGCGTTATCTAAAAAAATTATCAAATTGAATTTGAATGAATAAAAAATTAAGATACTTCTATTAATAAAAGTAAAAGGCCGACCCCAAGTAAATGGGATAGGGTCTAGGAGGAAGAAGAAGATTAAAAGTTAAACAATTAGTGATACTTGAATATTTGGCAGTTTTGAACTATGTACCTAGTTTTAAATCATAATTTATCTTACAGATCTTTTACCTGAAGTACTGCCTGTGCCATCCACAAGCCAACAATCAAGACATATCCTTATGGAACTGACTCAAAATGGTATTGTATGCTACTAAATCCTATTAGTGTGTGTTTATGTGAAAATCTGTAGGTATGTTGGTTAGTATGTGATTTTTGATCAACCACGCTAGCAGTGGACTGCTACAAGCTGATGATAATGAAGAAGAAATTAAATAAAATGGTTCTATTTAAACAACAATTTGGACCTATCATATCATATGGCATATCTGGTGGTTACCAAACTAGTTTCAAATCCTAATGTATCATTTCAGATCTTTTCTTTGAAGCAGTGCCAACCACAAGCCAGCAATTGAGACAAATTCCTATGGAGCTGTCTCGAAATGGTTAGTATCTATAAAAATAAAAAAACAGTTCCCAAAAATGTATGTCCATGCGTCACTTCAAAACAGTTGCATCTAATTGACTACCAAATTCTTTTTTTTGACAATTATTTTTTTGAAAATCCACCAGAAGGGTATAAAGTAGGATAGGTTGTACTTAGTGTTACCCGTGAGAAGCCGTGCCGGGTAAAGCTACTTTTAAATAAAGTACTAGATTCTGTGAATAAGATATTATCAATATAATTTTTAAGAAATGAGTTATTAACAGAGAGATGTATTGAGATTATTTAAGATGTATTGAGAGTATTTGTTTCTAAGTTTCGATTTTCTACTCCTGTACTAACTTCTTACATTTACTTTTCAGAAGAAATGCATACCCAGGCTGAGAAGAGATGTTGCAACATTTCTAAAACTAAAGCCACTTTTGGAAAATTATCTGAGAAAAAATCAAGTAAGTATTTTATCATTATGATTATACTTAACTACACATTGTTATAACTCATCATAAAATATGCGAAGATTTTACCATACAAACAACTAAGTGACAATAATTATCTTCCAGTCAACATTCCACTTTCAAACAGTTGGATTTCACAAAAATGATTGCAGCTGGTTTGCTACACAACTACCTAGTTTTCTAAGTTGGCTTTAATAAAATATCCATTAAACATTCAATGTGATGATATTATTAACAAATAGACAGATTGAAAGAAATCCTTGACATTGTTAAGTTAATTTGTGCTCTATTGCTTATTTAAAATCGTTTTAGATACAGAATAATGTTAACAAGTCTCTTAAAATATTTTATTTATATTTACAGACTTAACACCAAGAGAAATGCAGTTGATGGAACAGTTAAAGAAAACGAAATGCAGCCTGACATCACTTAGACGCCGTGCCAATCTCTTGGAAAAATTGGAATCAGGTGTACTAAAAGAAATTGTGACGTCGGTGCTCAAAAACCAAAATAAAAAGCCTAAAGGTCGCCGTTGGACAACCAAAAATAAAATATCAGCCCTGGCTATATTTAAGAGGTCTCCAAAAGCCTATAGATATTTACAGCAGCTCATGCCATTACCAAGTATAAAAACTTTATACAATATTTAAAAAAAAATCCAGTTTCCACTGGTATTAATAAAGCAGTGATAGAATATTTAAAAAAAGATATGAAAGACAAATACTGTGGCTTAATATTTGATGAAAATCTTTAAAACGGCGTCTTTTGTTTGATGTTAGCACTGACAAAGTTGAGGGCTACAAAGACTTTGGCCTAGAAGCAGGACGTGGGTCTCAACTGGCTGACCATGCATTAGTATTTATGTTGCAAGGTATAAGAGCAAAGTTCAAACAACCAATAGCTTTTTATTTTGTTATGGGAACAGTGTCATCCCAAAAACTAGCATCATTTATAAAAGAAATTATCATGGTTGTTGAAGATACCGGGTTTCATATAATAACCACTATTTGTGACCAGGGCCTTGTTGTTTTTGTTGAATTTTCAATAAACCTAAGTGCTGGCCTACGTCGTAAAAAGAAGCCTTATGCAAAATTTCACGTTCCTAGTCCCAGCAGTTTTGGCTGTGCGTGGATATGTCAGTCAGATTCTCCTTTTATATATGTCGTAGGATAATTTGATACTTCGAATCTTCGCGAAAATCCTAGGGGTTTTGCGAAAACGCGGATAATTAGACATAGGCGAAAAATTATCAAATCTTACTGGACAAAGTCAGGATTTTTGCGAAAATACTCGTTATTATAGCAATATTGCGAAACGAAACGCTGGCTGTTATGAAATAAGAACGCTGATTGGTCGGTCAGCGCGTTCAATAAGAGATCGTCTCTGATTGGTTGACGTCTTAAATGTCAATCATTTGTTGCCGCACGTTATTTGTTTACGTTTGTGTCTGAGTTAAATTGCAGAAGTGTTTTGTTTTTTATCGTAAATAGTGTACCTACTTGGACTTAAATAAAGTGGTAAATAAAAGTGCTACACGGATGTACATAGTGTCATATATCATAAAAGTCTTAGTCAACCACTCAACAACAACAATGCTTTCGAGATTGGTTTAGCGGTGTTTTGTTTGTCATTGTGTTAAAAGTGGACTATAAAATTGGACTTGAACTAAGAAACGGTGTGAATAGGAGGTTTGGTTTTCATACATACTTGAAGTTAATCATCGGCAAACTAGGAACCAATTAGAAGTCAGCCAGCAAAATTGTAGCCAATCAGTGTTGAGCACATCAAATCTTACTATAGTAACGAGTATTTTCGCAAAAATCCTGACTTTGTCCAGTAAGATTTGATAATTTTTCGCCTATGTCTAATTATCCGCGTTTTCGCAAAACCCCTAGGATTTTCGCGAAGATTCGAAGTATCAAATTATCCTACGACATATATATAGATTATCTTCATGTATACCGAAGTAAATGAGGTACAAAGGTTGATTGGTAGAAAAGCGGCATTAAAAGAAACAGCATCTGTAACTTTGTATGTTTTAAACTATTAAATGTATAAAAAACATGAAATAAGATCATAAATTTGTTTTATTTTGCCCAGTTTTCAAAATAAATACGTCAGTTTTAGGATCCCCTATAACAACAATAATGTATTTTATCGATATCGATGCATTCTGAATATCGATAATTTTACTATACGTTGCGCATCCCTATCTATGACAGTTCTTCCTTTCAAGGTCATGATTGTCATTGTCAGAGCTACTTCGAATTTTCATGTTGGTAGTTTTGTTTTTTTTCTAGTGGTTGGCTAAAGAAGGTTAACAATTGCTCTAAAACTGAATGTTCTAAGTTCCGTCTCTTATTTACATGCTCTGTGGCTCTGACTGAGCTCAGAAGTAGCCTCTTTAATCATGGACTACTTCAGTGGTTCCAAGAAGTTGTTATTATTTATTTTAGAGGATTGGAAATTGCTCTTATTCCTTACCATTTTATTTGGCTTGTATTTCTACTACACAAGTACTTTTGACTTTTTCGAAAAGAGAGGCGTTCCATATAAAAAACCAGTGATATTACTGGGTAATTTGGGACCCAGATTGAGAGGCACACAATCATTTCATGAATTTCAATTGGAAGCTTACAATAACTTTAAAGGGAGTCGGTATGGAGGTAAGTTAGGAATTTCGAATACTAACAGAACAATAATCACTTTCTTCATTTATACTAACTTCGGTAGTGACTGGTTTATTTGGTTACAGTGATGCTGAATACAGTTGGTTTTTTGTCAGTATTGTCTAAACCGTATGCTAAAAAAAATATTATATTTAAATCTGCCGTTTCTATGAATGTAGGATACATAATGTTCAATTATATGTTGTCAACTTAAGTCCTTAATAATATATTACTTTATAAAATAAATACTATTTACCTTATTTTTTGCTATATATGTAAAACTGCTTACTTCATTGAATGCAGGATTATTTGAAGGGAGAAGGCCCCTCTTAACTATTATGGACCCGGACCTGATCAAGGCGATAACAATACGCGATTTTGATCACTTCACTGACCGAATCTCTTTGAATGCGAAAGAGCCCAAGTTCTGGAGCCGTTCACTTCTCAACTTAAAGGTATTTTGTTATTTAATTAGTATTTTTAAATTCACCATTTTATTAAGTTCTCCAGAAAGGTGTACTCATACAATGACTGAATGAGATAAATGTATATATTTACTTAAATTGTGTGGTTCATCTTTGCGCAAATACAAGTAGATGGGTACATAAGTAATCAAAATTTGACAAATTGTAGCCTAACCTGTGTTGAGTTCGAATGAGTTGAGAACTGATATTTTATGTCGTAGTTCATTTTGATGATGTAATTTGAACTGCAGGTTTCTAGGCTGAAAGCAAGATAAAATAAAGCATAAATCCAATATAGAATGAGAAATACATGTTTGAAAATATATTTAGCTCTTTTCCAAAATACAGTTTTTATTTTAGGGATCAGAATGGAAAAGTGTCCGAAGCACATTAACACCGGTCTTCAGTTCAGCACGTCTAAGAAATATGCTTCCACTTATACAAGTATGTTCAAAGCAAATGGTTGAGTTTTTGAAGCAATACGGTAAGTTTAATATAATATGAAATCTATATTCAACTTTGATAACATGAACAGGGCTATTGGGTCAATAGAGTTCACTGTCTATCTATACAGTTTCGCATTATCTGCCTAACATTTTTCATACTATTTTAAGGGTTAGTTAACAGTGTAACCGGGTGCAGCTTAATACCGGAATTTAGATGAGCCTGCCTAGTCAACCTCCACAACCCAGTTACTGGATAATATGATGCCTCCTTGTTAAGACTGGTTTTGAGACTATCGCTAACAACCCGTACCCACAGCTCAACATACTTTTTCAAAGCATGGACGGGACTCGGTATGTAAAGACAGTCTCCCATCCATAAACCTACCACGGCAGATGTAGCTTCACCTTATTGGTGATCCCATATGTGGCTGTTATTGCATAGCCACAAGCTGCTCTATCTACACACATTTTCTATCTGTCTGTCTAGAGTTAAATGTAGATCTATAGACAGATAGTTGACGGTACACTCTAATGACCCAATAGCCCTGTTTATGAATCATCTCTGCAGACTTTCACATTTATTTCACATTTATAATATTAAATTATAAATGTGAAAGTCCACACTATTACATTATTAATAATATAACTTCGAAAGTAACTCTGTCTGTATGTTACTTTTTCACGCTTAAATCACTGAATGGATAGTTTTTTATTATAAATAATAATACAATACATCTTCTTAACAGATTTAAGGTTTTAGAAATGTGGCCATAGTCGTCCGTTAATTGAGCTAACATAGTATTTATTAAATTAAAGGTATTTTTTTACCTTTTCACTCCTTAACGGCTGAACTGATTTGGATGAAAGGGATAATGATAGCCCATGATTTGGAGTAGGATATAGGAAACTTATATCCCGGTACTACATTCACATGGGATGATACCCGACATCTACGCGTGCAAAGCAGCGGGCAAAAGCTATTTAAAAAAAAAAATTGTTACTGCATGTTGAATTTCAGATGCATTCATTGCAACCTTTTAATAGTTATAAACATAAACAGTGAAACTATCTAAAAATAAAATATCTAAGTCAATAAGTTTCCTATATAAATCAGTATTTTTCTAGAGACCTCCCTGTTTAAAAAGTCACACTTCATATCAAAACAAATAATAGACTACAAATAAACAAAGAAATAGTAGTAGGTACTTACACTAGTAATTATTGTTTATGTATCTAGCTTGATTGCACAATGCTATCTCGTGGATTTAGTCTACCAGTATGATCATTATCACATAGATTTATTTATTGATGGCATGTATTTAATCAAATGCCAAATTTGCTATCCAAAAAATATTATTGAAGACTAATTATAATGATGAACTTTTTGTCAACCTCAAATATTTCCTATTTTGGGGTTCTAAAAATGGTTGGTAATGCAAACAGCTTTATCTAAATGCATAATAAAGTCCATAAGGTACCTATAACAAAAAAAAAAAAAAACAGTTTTCAACATTTTTGTCTGTTTTGTTCTGGTTAAGCTCAAAAACGGCTGGACTGATTTTGACGGGACTTCAACTGGCAGATAACTGATGTTATAAGGAGTAACATAGGCCACTTTTCACGTTTCCGTGGGATAATTTAGAAAATCCACGCAGGCGATGCCGTGGACGCAGCTAGTACTAAATATATTGTAAAGATGTAACACATACTTAACCATGCGCTGGCTGTACCACAGATGACCCACAATTGCGTTCTGCTTAATTATTTACTAAGTAAACATCATATTCATTATGAATCAATATTTAACCACATGTATGTTGATAATTTACAGATAAGAAAGACGTTGAGATGAAGAAAACAATAGGGCACTTCACGTTAGAAGTAATTGGGGCATGTGCATTTGGTATCAAGTGTGATGCTTTGTCAGATGAGAATGCACACTTCTTCAATGTAAGTAAACATTACTGTTGAATGCCTTTACATGATTTAACTGATTATGTAATGAGGCAATTAGAATGGGTACCGAAAGTCTTAACTACAAATTATAAAACTAGGTCCCCCCTCCGCATCTGTCTGTCTGTTACGGTTTTCACCAATGAACGGAGTGATTCATGAGGAAGGTGTCGATTGTAATTCATTAAAATTTTGTCTTAATTGGCTGAAACGACGCGACGGTGAATGTTTAAGATATCAAAAAAAAAAATGGATGTTTGTTAATCATTCACGCAAAAACGGCTGTACGGGTTTGGATGAAATTTAGCACACAGATAGTTTATTAACACTTAGAATATCTTATATTTACCCCGGTGATAATTTCGCGGTTCTGTGTGGTGCGGGACGTAAAGAATACCACCATCATCTCATTTCTTCTCGTGGGCGTCGTACAAGGCGACTAAGGGACTTACTAGAGAATGGGCAGCAGCGTTCTCCATGCTCCACTCGCCTGCCAAGCGTGGCGAATATGGCAAACTTCCCCATAATGCTTGGACGTGTTTCGGTTCAAGTGATGGTACGTTGGCATGGAATAATTTTCGATATCCACGCGGGCGTAGTCGCAGGCAAAAGATAAGCTAAGACTAATACAAACACAAAAAAAAGCTTCCTGCTGCCAGGATGAGTTGAAATAGATGAAACAATACTTTTTAACACACTTGCTTCAATGTGAATCTTATAGCAACGCATTTCAGAAAAAAAACTAATATGTATAAAGCGCCACCCTCCATAAATATTTGTTAACGTTTTCTTTTTATGTTTAAAAATAATATAGGTAGTTATAGTAAAAATGTTATAGTATAAAAAATTCGTCAGTCAGTATGTAGATTCCTCGCCAATGCGTTGAAAAACATCGTGTGAAACGCATCATCGTGTGTAATGATGACCAACATAGCATCATTTTAGCCAAAAGACGTCCACAGCTGGACATAGGCCTCCCCCAAGCACTGCCACTTCGACCGGTTCTGTGCTTCTCGCATCCAGCGGATTCCTGCTGTCTTCATCAGGTCATCAGTCCATCTTGCGGGAGGCCTAGCATAGCATACTTGTATCATAATGTACAGACGCCAGCACATCGAGCTACTACAATCTGTCAAATTTCTTTAAGATTTTCAACTTTATATCGCTTTACCATTAGGTCCAAGGTTGATTGGGAGAATTTGACAGTTTCGGGTACCTTGATGTGCTGGCGTCTGTACTATTGAGTTTATAGTAAATATTTGTTAGGTGGCTTGACATGTAGGGACTAAATTGGTATCCTAATTGTAAACAAAAAAAACATTTTAGGTCGCTGAGAAGTTCGACTACATGCCTCTATACAAAAGACTGGCGTTATTCTTCTTCCTAATATTTATGCCGAAAATGATTAAGTTTTTAAACTTTTCGTTTCTCAATTTGGCATCTGCACAAGAGTTAGTAAGGATTTTGAAAGTGGCGAAAGCTGAACGACGAAAATCTGGTGTTAAGTAAGTTAATGAACAAAATTAATATTTATTAGAAGTAACTTTAATTATCTTATTCAATTCTTATTTGTCTTATGTTGTTACAGGAAAAGTGATTTCCTGCAAATCTTGATAGATTTTTCAGAGAAGGAAAGAGCTGAATCCGAAAAAACTAAATCCGATATTCGTAAGTAATTTACGTAATAGACAGTTTAATGATAAATTTAAACTGAATTCATTTTTAACCGACTTCAAAAAGGAGGAGGTTATCAATTCGGATGTTTATATGTTTTTTTTTTTTTTTTTTTTTTTATGTATGTTCGGCCATAACTCCGTCATATATAGACGGATTTGCAAAATTCTTTTTTTGTTCGAAAGGGGTTTATTCCGAAATGGTCCCATATCATTTTCATATAGATCTGATGATGAGTTCGGGAGACAGACACCGGAACTCTTTAAAAAATGACAGGAAATCAACCGCGATTTCTGCTATCGCATAAATATGCATTGTTTGTTTGGAATTAGTGCAGGGTGAATACTACAACTAAAAATTTTAAAATAAAAACATTTTTGCAAAAAAAAAACAACCGACTTCCTTAAAAACACTACAAAGTGAAAAATAACTTTAATTTCGGAAGTCGGTGGCAAAAAAACCATAAATACAGATCCTAAGACACCGACTACCGAAATTAAAGTTATTTTTCACTTTGTAGTGTTTTTAAGGAAGTCGGTTGTTTTTTTTTGCAAAAAAGTTTTTATGTATAACATAGTTTACCCTACATACATATTTAGGTAAGGTACTGTGCTATATGCATTGTATTGTGCTATTGCAAATACTCTTTGTGTTATTTCATTGTGTACAGATTTATTTCTAAAGTATTTCATTATTTACGAACATACGTAAGGAATGAATGAGGTACTTATCTACCTTATTTGAGTAAGAACTCCTGTGTTACCTGTGTACAAAATATTTGTGGAATTTGTCCTAATGGCAATTATTCAACCATACCGGGAGGGGACGCCCTAGGAGGACATATAGTGACCTTATTGGTGATGTTCTTCATAAAGGTCAGGTGCGTAGTGTATGACCAGTTGTATGAACCTAAACGACACAAAAGGAGTATGTAAGGATCGTAGCAGGTCGCGTTCCGTAGTTTCTGCCTTCCGCCATGGGAAAAAGGCGTGACTTTATGTCTGTAGATACTTAGTTATTTCAGCGTAGCTTTGCACTAGTATTTTAACGAAATATTTTAACTAGTATTTTAAGAACTCAGACGTACATAGAAGCACAGTTCTTCAGGATTCTTTGTGCCGATTCTACTGGGGACATGGGCATGTCGGTTAGTTCTCGCTTAGCGGCGCTGACGGCAGAATCATTCTCGCGCTCACTCACTCGTATTCTCGCGCTCACTCACTCTCGTAGGCTCAAGCAACGAATTCAGACGCCGGCCCGCACCCCGCACCGCAGCGCGACTGCAGCGCTGCCCAAGCGGCTGTTTGGGTCGCCTTAAGTTTGTCTTCAACCCGGCAATAAGAACTGTGCTTCTATGTACGTCCGAGTTCGTTGCTGCTGGGACACAGGACTCCTCTCGGTGAAAGGGAGTGGGCCGTAATCCCAGTGCGGGTTGGTAGACGTGACACGTCTTCGATTTTTAGGTCATACGACATGCCGCGCATATTATATTTGGGCGCATATTCAATAGAAAAAATAACGAAAGCGTGGCATGTGATTTTTAACCGACTTCAAAAAAAGGAGGAGGTTATATGTTCGACTGTATGTATTTTTTTTTTTTTTTTTTATGTATGTTCACCGATTTCTCCGCCAATAGTCAACCGATTTTGAAAATTCTTTTTTTATTCGTAAGGGTATACTCCTGAGGTGGTCCCATATTAATTTTGTGAAGATTTGATGTATACTTTGGGAGATAAACGAAGGAACTCCTCAAAAACAAACAGTACACGTAATGTGATTTGGATATTGTACTAAAGATCAAAAATAATTGCTGGTTCTATCTATCCATCCGTGGTGAACTAATTATAGTCTTCGAAGATACCGCATGGAACTCCTCATCGGTGAACAGTACATATAGGAACTTACAGTGAAAGGTTAGAAGGTTAGGGGATAATTCTTTGAATATTATAGGCACGTTTAGACGGATTTGCAAAATTCTTTTTTTGTTCGAAAGGGGTTTATTCCGAAATGGTCCCATATAATTTTCATATAGATCTGATGATGAGTTCGGGAGACAGACACCGGAACTCTTTAAAAAATGACAGGAAATCAACCGCGATTTCTGCTATCGCATAAATATGCATTGTTTGTTTGGAATTAGTGCAGGGTGAATACCACAACTAAAAATTTAAAAATAAAAACTTTTTTGCAAAAAAAAACAACCGACTTCCTTAAAAACACTACAAAGTGAAAAATAACTTTAATTTCGGAAGTCGGTGGCAAAAAAACCATAAATACAGATCCTAAGACACCGACTACCGAAATTAAAGTTATTTTTCACTTTGTAGTGTTTTTAAGGAAGTCGGTTGTTTTTTTTTTGCAAAAAAGTTTTTATTATAGATAAAGACATAAGGTTTGGATTACAATGATGCTTGTGAGCTATAACAACTATACTGACGTAATATTTATTTGTTTCAGATTTAGACGACGACACCGTAGACGCGCAGTTGTTATTGTTCCTCATCGCTGGATATGAGACCTCGAGTACCTTACTGTCCTTTGCCATCCACGTACTGGCCACCAAGCCTGAACTGCAGGACAAGCTAAGAGCCCATGTGAAGGAAATGACCGAAGGAAAAGAATATGACTACGATCTCCTTGCTAAATTGCATTACCTTGAGGGATTTTTGTTGGGTAAATATATTTTAAAGTGAAACTTTTATAATTACATCGTGTCACACTTTTTCGTCTGTGTATTGCATGTCGCGTGATTGATTGATTAAATGTTTTTATTAAGCTTTTGCATATATTCCGAAAATTTTAAGTTAAATGTCTATAATGTGAAAAAAAGTTTCACTTTTACCGTGGTTTCATAAAAACCGAAACTGTAACGGTTTACCAACAGTCGATTGGTCCATGAACCGTTGGTCAACATTATTTTTAACCCACTAACTTTTCATCCAAAGGACTTTTCACCCACGAACGTTTCGCCAACATAACTCAACGTCAGTGAATGCTTTACCAACAGAATGTTCGAATGCACGCTTGTGCGGCACACTGAATCAAGTCGTTTCTAGCACTCGCCGGCCGCTGCCGCGGCACCGCTCGCTTCGCTCGCTCGGCTCGTGCGTAGGAGGTCACAGTTTTAACCTAACCTAACCTAGTGTACTATGTGAGCTCGAGTTTTTGGTCAAAACATTCTGTTGGTAAAGCATTCACTGACGTTGAGTTATGTTGGCGAAACGTTCGTGGGTGAAAAGTCCTTTGGATGAAAAGTTAGTGGGTTAAAAATAATGTTGACCAACGGTTCATGGACCAATCGACTGTTGGTAAACCGTTACAGTTTGATAAAAACCACACAATCCTTTTTTTATTTGTATCCTTATCTGCAAGGTATAAACAATGTTAAATCACATATTTGCTACGCTCCATATTATAAAACAAAATCGCTCACCGCGTCTGTCTGTCTGAATGGGATAAATTTAAATACTACCAAACGGATTTTCATACGGATTTCACCAATGGACAGAGTGATACATGGGAAAGGTTGTATCATTTATTACGGTTTTACGTAAATACAAGACGATGAAAGATGTCGGAATAAAATCATGCCGACTGGGAGCTTTATTGGCGTGCGCGGTGTAAACAAGAGAAATAGGAAAACAATGTATTAATGGAATATTTTCTGAAATCCACGTGGGTGAAGGCGCGGGCTAAAACTTCTTGGAGATAAGTGACATTCGTGTTACTTAATTATATCCTGAAGATAATACTTTGACGTAAGGGTCAAAGTATTCTATGGAGTGATTCATGCTTAAGTCTCAAACAATTTTCCATACATCTATACAAATAAATAAAATTGTAGAGTCTGTTTGTAATATATCAAATTAACAGCTTTTCACTAAATGCATATGAAAGTACATATAATATACGGTACTTACATCAAAAAATCTTTTTTTTAAATGTTTATCTGTCTGTCTGTTTGTTTCGGCTAATCTCTGAAACGGCTGCACCGATTTTGAAGAGACTTTCATTGACAGATAGCTGATGTTACAAGGAGTAACATAGGCTAGACTTACGCTAACGGAGCATGTTCCTGTGTGATCATTTCCAAACACCACGCAGGCGAAGCCGCGGGCACAGCTAGTATAAAATATTATAATTGCCGTGCGGAATATTGCAGCTTTGTTATTGTTTCAATAATACGATCTTATGAAACTTCAGGAAACATGTCGCATTGACCTTCGTTTTTAATTAACATTACATTAAACAGTCTAGTTGCCAGAAAGGTATTTATACCTTACTAGCTTTATTAGCTTTTGCCAGCGGCTTCGTCCGCGTAATCCTTTTTTAACCGACTTCAAAAAGGAGGAGGTTCTCAATTCGGATGTTTATATGTTTTTTTTTTATGTATGTTCGGCCATAACTCCGTCATATATAGATGGATTTGCAAAATTCTTTTTTTGTTCGAAAGGGGTTTATTCCGAAATGGTCCCATATAATTTTCATATAGATCTGATGATGAGTTCCGGAGACAGACACCGGAACTCTTTAAAAATGATAGCAAATCAACCGCGATTTCTGCTATCGCATAAATATGCATTTTTTGTTTGGAATTAGTGCGGGGTGAATACCACAACTAAAATTTTAAAAATAAAAACTTTTTTACAAAAAAAAAAAACAACCGACTTCCTTAAAAACACTGCAAAGTGAAAAATAACTTTTACTTTCGGAAGTCGGTGGCAAAAAAAAACATAAATACAGATCCTAAGACACCGACTTCCGAAATTAAAGTTATTTTTCACTTTGTAGTGTTTTTAAGGAAGTCGGTTGTTTTTTTTTTTTTGTAAAAAAAGTTTTTATCTTGAATCACCCTGTATATTGATGAAAACCACATTAAAATCCAATGCGTAGTTAAAAACATCTAAGCGTACAGACGCGCCTGCCGGGGTCACGTGATTGTTCTAAAGAGATACCGTGACCCTGGCACATGGGCAACTGAAGGAACACGGGTGGGTTTTAGTCAGTAAAAGTCTGACACGCCCTCCCGCTCCGCCCAGAGCGGGAGAAGTCATTTGATGATTTCCCATCCAAAAAAAAAAAAAAAAAAAAAAAAAAAAAAAAGCGTACAGACGCGGGAAGCGACTTTGTTTTATACTTTATAAAGATAACGGGGATATGTAATCTATGTTTATTTTTCAGAAACATTACGCTTGTTTCCTCCACTAGCGAGAGTGGATAGAGTTTGTACAAAGCCATATACTGTTCCCGGTTCATCTATACAACTCGAGCCTGGTAATGTCATCGCCATACCTTTGTACGGCATTCACATGGACCCGGAATATTATCCAGAGCCGAAAGAGTTCAGGCCAGAACGATTCATGGATGATGACAAGAAAGACAGAGCCTCTCATTTATATCTGGCTTTTGGAGCTGGTCCTAGAAATTGTATAGGTAAGCATAGAAAAACCAGTCCCCTTATTTTCGAAAACACACCACCAAGGGATGTACGTTAAAAAAAACGCTTCTTCTTCAGCAAGCCATTAAACAGTAATTCTTTTGTTTCGGCACGAGATACTATCCACACAATTTTGTCGGGATATGCAAGCTAGGGTTTTAATCAACTTTGCAGGCCCGAAATTTTCCATTGGATATCTGCCATAACAACTAACTTACTAAATTAAAATAATAATTATATTTTCTTATCACCTTTTACAGGTCTGAGATTCGCGATGTTATCAGCGAAACTGGCAATGGTTGAACTCATTAAGAACTTTAAATTCTCTACGTGTGAGAAGACAGTCGACCCCATTCAGTTTGATAAACGGTCTCTATTGCTGAAGGCGCAGGGCGGCTTATGGGTTCGCATCGAAACTTTATAAAGGAAACTCCTTTTTTACACGTTTAGTAACCTAGGCGTGATTAATATTAATTGGAATGTTTTGCGTTTTTAGTATGCATTTTTAATGGTCAATTAATGAAGTACAAACAACTTAATATGAAATAGACAGTTCCTTAAATGTTCAAATACCTTGACGTGATTTTATTTTATTTATATTGACAGAGATGATTCTAACAAAACATTATACATTTTTGATAAGATATCGACTTAGGCAATTTCGCGGGAATGTAAACATATTACAAGAATTATTATTAGGTACCTAAAATAATAATAACACGTGCAATGTTTTCACGATAGATATACTGTATTTGAACATGTCACCTTAAAATTGTAAATACAATAGATTACAGTCCATCTCGCGAGATTATAAACTACAGAAGAGAGATTATGAACTGCAAAAACTTACAATTTAAGGCATTATTTTCCAATCGTTTATAAGCTGTACATGGCAAACCGACAAATTGTGAATCGTTAACAAATTCGCATGCGACGGATTGCATCATGCGCTAATACTAAAAGCCTAGTAATTGCCATCATCTCGGAATTAGCGCTCACCGGCCGCGGCCCCGGGTGGGTGGTCTAACCTAGGCTATAATCTAACAATGTTCATAATGTTACGATTCATTCTACAAACGACGAATGCTTGCCGATACTTGACGAATTAGCAAACCTTGGCAGCGCGGTGCACATGACGTTCAACCAATCAGGGCGCGTTTCATTCCGTCGCATACCATTTTACAATTTGACGGTTTCACTTCGATAGATTATAATCTACCGAAAAACAATGCGTTAAATTGTAAGCAGTATGTTACGGTTCATAATCTATCGACAGTATACAATATCGCTAGATAGATTATAATCTAACGGTATTTACATTTTACGGGCACAAATATACTACAGAATACTGAGATACCAGATGCATGGTATGGTTGTGTAATGATGTTATAAGTAAAGACTTACATCATCATTGTATTTACTAGTAAAAAATTTCAAATTACAGTATTTTTAGTATTTGTAATATTTTGCAATAGGTACAAATAGCAGAGTGCTGTTAGAGTAGATAGATGTTACGAATAATAAAAGAATTGGTTAAAATAATAGGTACCTCTTGAGACATTGTGTTATAGTGTATTGCTACCCAATTTATTAACATGAAAATTATATTGACAGATTGTTATTTTTAGTTTATAAATGGCAATGGTATATTTGGGAATAGTGAGTAACTGACATAATATTTCTAGGAATATGGGAACTTTATTTGTAATTCTTGTTTTGCCCAAAAAACTACTTCATACATGTTGAAAACCGTAAGAATATTTAAAATTGCAAACAAACTCCATTACAATTTAATAAACACCACTCAGTATACACATAACACATCACGCCTTGTTTCCCCAAAGGGTTGGGCAGAGGTGTACCGATATTAAGTACATCCACATTTCCACATCACACCACATTTACACATCACACTAGACTTTTTTCACATAATACTTAGTGAAAGTCTTGTAGAAAATGTTTAATAAGTAAAAGACATTTTAATTCGTAGATATTTATTTTTGCTTATAATAATTTTACAAATGCTGCTATAAAGAACCCTATTGAATCCCTGTATATGGGCTCCACTGGTTTAAGATCATTGTTTTCTGGACCAAATCTTTGCACCAATATTCTGAAAATAATAATACGTATGCTTAATATATAATGTGATAATTAAGTGCCAGTAAGATACACTCAGTACAAAAATACATAGTTGAATTGCTCTTAAATTATTATTGTTATTATTTAAAATATATTACTCAATACACAATACATTCTTGCCAATACTGTTAAGAAAATATATTTGTATATGTTAAAATAAAATATTTTTAACCAACCTTTGTTCATTATTAAGACCTTTGTTAGGTAACCCTGGTCCACCGTGGATTGGTTCTGCAGGTACTAGTTGTAAGCATGGGAACTTTTCAAGTGCCCATGCAACCATGCCTTCATTTTCTTCTACTGTAATAGTGCAAGTGCTGTAGACCAGTTTTCCACCTACTTTTAATACTTTTACTGCCTATAAAGTAATATATAAAATTTAATTAACAAATGTTATGATTATTCAGGAAGTTTGTGTGCTGTGTCTATCGCATCATATTGTACACTTGGTGTGTATTATAGCTTGTATTATTAGATTATGAAGTGTAACAATTGTAAATAGACCAATAAATAAAGAAAATAAAATAAAAGAAAATGTGTGTAGGTATACATGTAGAACTGTGTGCTTACTTCAGTCAATAATTTTCTTTGGAGAAACTTATAGGAGCTTATCATTTTTGGGGTCATTTTGTTAATCAATTGTGGTCTTTGACCCAATCCACTACAAGGGCCATCCAATAGCACCTTATCAAAACTGTTTGGTGGGAAAGGTGGTCCACTGTTGACTCCTTTACTGTCTTCTGAACAGCACTTAGTGGAGTCAAAGGCATATGCAGTAACACAAGTTACTCCTTGAATGTCACAGCTTTCCTTGATTTTTGCAGCTTTCTGTGGTGTCTTATCCAATGCAATTATGAATGCCTGAAATATACAGTAATGTGTAAGTTTATTGTATTGCAACTAATTAAATAGGTCCACTTAAAGAAATTCTACTTACTTGATCATTAGACATTTCAGCTAAATGTGTAGTTTTATTGCCTGGAGCTGCACACATATCCAGGATATGTTCATTGGGCTGAGCATCCACAACCCAACCACACACAATGGACGGCAGATTCTGTAGGAGTACCTTGCCTTTAGAAAACATAGTTTCATTCACTACAGGCACTTTGGATGCTGGCAGAATTGTATGAACTGCTATACCACTAAAATCAATGTAAGATGAAAAAAAGGTTTCATATGGTTAAAAATTAATTCCTGAAACTTGGCCTAAACTGGTGATATAGTAGTGAACATATTGAAGACTATATTGAAGCAAAGTATATTTTAACTTGCATTTGAGAAACCACTACAAAAATTGTAATTGCCATACCTGGGTTGAACACCATTATCAAATAAATCTGCTCTTAACATTTTCAGATACCCTGTCCCCACATATAGCTTTTTGCCTTCATATTGTACTTTGAGACCCCTTTTACAGTGGCCTTCTAAGTCTCCATAAATATCAACTCTTTCTCCTAGCTGGCAGTCTGCAATAATTAGACACATTTAATTCAAATCTAATTAGAATCATGCACTTTGTGTGCCACAAAATTTTTGAATATTTTAGGTCTTTATCATACTGTTGGCATATTATTGCATAACATCAAATTTTGTTTCAAAAGAAAACTCTCCATTTCATAGTGTGAGACTTGCAATAACCAGAACCATAGTGATATTGTTCAGGACTTGACATCCCTAATTTGCCCTTGCATAACTATTTACTTTCCCTAAACTAGTCTTAAATCACTTACTTACAGGTAGACCCATGACTCCAGGTGCAAAGACATGAGCTCCTCTCAACACTGCTGCTGCACACAGGGCATCTACTATTACTTCCTTCCCGGTCTTTTCCAAAATTATTTCATCAGGCCATTGCCCAAGTATGAGACAATCTGGCCTTATGAAGGAAAATTCTGGTATGTGTGTTGCATGAAGGTCTTTGTTTTGCTGTGAAATGAAGAAGAAAAAAAAACACTATACATACTGTTCCCGATTCTTTGCATGGGTGTCGTAAAGGCCACTAAGGCACTTACTAGAGAATGGGCAGCAGTGTTCTCTATGCATTTTACCACCATACTGCGATCGCCAACTCGCCTGCTAAGCGTGGCGATTATGGCAAACCCCCAAATTTGAAGACCTATGTCCAGCTGTGGACGTCTTTCGGCTCGAATGATGATGGTAGTTATTGTTAGTGTCAGTGTCCTGAATCATTACATATTCCGATAGAGAGGCATGCCTTCCACACGGCAAGTTTATGCTCTCAGGGATTCTCTCGCCCGGGGAGATCGCGCTGTTAGGGTATTATGATAACTAATACTAAGATGACTAATACAACTTACAGTTAATAGCATATCTTGAAGGACACCGTCCACGAGAAGGACGTCAGAAGTTTTTAGTTTATTTATCCTAAACGTTGTGTATTTCGGAGCCTGTGATAACCAAGCTTTCATATTAATATCCTCCAGAATTTCCATGATGATCAAGTTCCTCCCTCACGTAAAATGATTAAATTGATCGTGCGTTCTTGTTTACATTACAAGGACAAAAAACAAAAATTATTGTGTTTTCAAATGAATGAACAAAACATGTGCTGATTTGTTTGTTGACAACTTAACATTAACATGATTGACATTGACATGACATTTTATGATTTGATTGTCAAGAATGTTTTTGGCTTATGGCAATTGAGCCGATGTCGACTATTCTGCTAGAGTCACATTTAGACGGTAGCGCAGCGGCGAGCTGTCGACTGTCGACTTTGTACTTTGTAGTAGGTTTACTTAGGTACAGATTCTGTTAGTCGTATTTAAAAGGAGATGTTTCATTTTCGGCCATCAGATGTACATTTATCAAAAAAGAGGCAAAAATACTACAAAATTAGGGAAAAATATTCCCTGGTTAATTTGCGCCTGATTTGTTGTGTACAAAAAATAATAGTTTTTAAATTATTACCATGTTTTATTCAACATGGCGTCTCGTTTGCTTGCAAACTTCATTCGTTCTGAAATCATGTCTCATCAAATCAATGTTAAGTAGAAAATAATTAAAAAATGTGTGTATTCTTGTAGTGTTAAAAATAAATTACTATTATTCTCTTGTAAATATTTTTGAGTAAACATAATTAAGTGTGATCATTTCATCGTTACAAAAATCTTTAGTCTCCATTCTTGAAGTGTGTTTCTAAACGAATTCAAAATAACCACTTGCTAACTCTTAGGACAAACGTCAAACATTTTTAATTTTTATTTTGTACATAAAAACCATTTGATATTATGAAAAAAATGTTACTTTATTCTATTCATGAGTAATTTACCCAGCTTCGCTAAACAGTACACGTTATGGCCGGAGCCCCATATAAAAATGAAACATCTCCTTTTAGATTATTGTCGTTTAAAAAAGTTGTTAAAATTTGAATAATTTTGGTGGAGAAGTGAAATAAAAGGGAATGAAAGTTAGTTAGGAGAGGAATGTTACACTTGGAAATTTCTTCATAGAGATCGAAGGATTTGGTATTCAAGGAGCAGGAGAAAAATATATGGTCCAAAGTACCGTCCGCAAGACCGCATTCACAGAGGGAGCTGTCCCTAACATGGATCTTATTCAGAAACACTGGGCTACAACAATGTCTGAGTCGCAATCTGTAAAGCGAAGAAACAGTTCTTTTGGCCAATTTTGGGTACTTAAAAAACCAAGGCTTCCGCTGGATGTCAGGCTGTATGGATGAATAGTAGATACCCTTTACTTTTGAGGTCTCATTCCACTTTTTGATCCATGATTCGAACAGTTTGGGTTTGGTATCATTTCGCAAAGAAGTTGATTCTGTTTTAGGGTCTGAATACTACTACGGGAATCTGAAAAAATGACTCCTTTTGTAATTTGGTGTGACTTGATATAGTGTATGGCTTCTTGTACCGTGTGGTGCCGGACGTAAAGCATAACACCACCCCATTTCTTCCTGTGGGTGTCGTAAAATGGCGACTAAGGGACTTACTAGAGAATGGGCAGCAGCGTTCTCTATGCATTTTACCACCATACTGCGATCGCCAACCCGCCTGCCAAGCGTGGCGATTATGGCAAAGCCCCCCAAATTGGAGGAGGCCTAAGTCCAGAAGTGGACGTCTTACGGCCGAAATGATGATGATGATGATGATGGCTTCTAAAATGCCAATACACTCCCCAGTAAAAACTGATGTTTCTGGTGGACATTGAAAGAGCAAGGCAATTTTTGAATTATGAAAGTATACAGTTACCCCTGTACATTCTTTTGGTGATAATTTTGATGCATCAGTAAAGAAAAAATTCCAACCATCCCAATAACGTTTGATGGCTAACTCGAAGTCGCGTCTTGCGTTTTGAGAATTCCTCGAGATTCCCAGTCCCAAAACGGCCTTTGGTTCGAAATGGATCGTTTCATATGCAGCGGAAAAGACGGGCAGGATTGGATATTGATAAACAGGCGAGGAGAGGTTTTTAAGCTCTCTGTACCTATTTATCAATTGAGGAACTGTTTTATTTTTCCAATAGGGAGTGTTATTGAGGTCGATTTGCTCTAAAATTGGGAGTAAGGGATGGGATGAAAGAGAGAATACCTTGGACAGGAAACGATCTGCCAAATACTGTCTTCTTAGGAATAGGGGTGGTTCTGCACATTATTTTTGAAGCGCATTTATGGGAGAGGATCTCATGGCACCAATAATCATTCTTAGGCATTTGGCCTGGATGCTGTCCAGTCTTTTGAGCACTTCTTTGTTGCAGGGCTCTATGAGAAAGCAACAATAGTCCAGAGCACTCCTGGTCAGCGCATTATAGACCAGTTTGAGGATGTAGGGGCTCCCCACCACACCCCGGCTAAGGCCTTAAGGATCGACACAGAGCGTTCACATTTTTTTACCGTGTTGTTTATGTGATCAACCCCAGACAATCTCGAGTCCAGTGTTACTCTCAGAAACCTAGCGCTATCCTTAACTGGAATGATTTGCCCATCAATATTTATATCTACTTGGGGAACGGAACGCTTGCGGGTAAAAATGACAGCTAAACTCTTTGGAGCACTTAGAGATAATCCGTGATCAAGGAGCCATTGGTTTAATGAAGATAAAGAGACATTCATTGATAGAGCGGCATCCTGGATGGAATCGCCAGTGACCAGTAAAGCAATATCGTTAGCATACTGAAGGATTTTGCAGTCATAATTTAGGGATGAGGCCAAATTTGCTGTATATATATTATATAATAGGGGACTCAAAACAGATCCTTGAGGTAAGCCTCTCCATACTGTTCTTTGTTCAGGGTCAACCCCGGGGATTCTTAATTGAATGACGCGATTGGCAAAGATGCTACCAATGATACGACAAACCCTAGCCGGGATTCTCAGCTCGTGCAGCTTTTGCCTGAGAACATGGAGGAGGACTGAATCATATGCAGCTGATATGTCCAGGAAAACTGCCACCACAGACTCATTCCTGCTGAGGGCCAGCCGGACCGCTGACGTGAGGATACCTACACTATCAGCTGTGCCCAGACATTTCCTGAAGCCGAACTGAGTCACCGGAAGCAGCCTCCCACTCTCCACCAATCACTCTAAACGGTTTTTAGGGTTCCGTTGCCAAATGGCAATAAACGGAACCCTTATAGATTCGTCATGTCTGTCTGTCTGTCTGTCCGAGTATGTCACAGCCACTTTTTTCCGAAACTATAAGAGCTATGATGTTGAAACTTGGTAAGTAGATGTATTCTGTGAACCGTATTAAGATTTTCACACAAAAATAGAAAAAAAAACAATAAATTTTGGGGTTCCCCATACATAGAACTGAAACTCAACAATTTTTTTTTTCATCAAACCCATACGTGTGGGGTATCTATGGATAGGTCTTCGAAAATGATATTGAGGTTTCTAATATCATTTTTTTCTAAACTGAATGGTTTGCGCGAGAGACACTTCCAAAGTGGTTAAATGTGTGTGTCCCCCCCCCCCCCCCGTAACTTCTAAAATAAAAGAATGATAAAACTAAAAAAAATATATGATGTACATTACCATGTAAACTTCCACTGAAAATTGGTTTGAACGAGATCTAGTAAGTGGTTTTTTTTTATATGTCATATATCGTAAACCGCAATTTACCTTTCATTCAATCAACACAAATATAAAAAAAAAAAAACATAAACATAAACCTTATGCATAAACCGTTTGTACGGAACCCTCAGTGCGCGAGTCCGACTCGCACTTGGCCGGTTTTTTAATTAAATGTTCTAGTAGTTTGATGAGTATGGACGATAAAGCGATGGGTCTATATGAGCAATGATCGTTAGGATCTTTGCCAGGTTTTAAAATCGGGATGACAACTTGAACCTTCCATTCTGAGGGAATATATCCGGAAGTAAAGCAAAAATTAGCCAAGTCCAAGTAATATTGGTGGGTTTTTGGTCCAGTTTTGACAATAAAAGAGTACGGGAATCAATCCACCACTGGGGCGGAGTCCTTAACATGGGATAGTACATTTTTTAACTCTTCCAAGCTAAATGGACTGTTCATTGTGTCACTAGTGTTGTCTACAGTCAAGAATGTTAACACTGACCATTGCTGACTCTGGCACAGTATGGCGTCAGTCAGCTCCCTGTCACTTAAATCTATGGAATCAGTAAGTACTGTAAAACTGTACAAGTTGATAGCACTCTCTTGTTCCTGGGTCCTCGGACCTAGGTCGAGTCATGAGAGACATGGTTAGAGACATGAGTCCAAGATTTAGTTTTTTTCAGATGCATCTACTAACTGGATATCAGCTGTTTATCAGTAATATAATAAAAGTGAAAATAAAGTATAAACTTCACTAAAATTAAAACTTTTGTGGCTTTTAACGAGTATTGAAAAACCCTTTGTATTTCTGGATTCATGGAAAAATGATAAAGGAGAAGGAGCTGGTAACATAGGTACCGGCTTCCGAGGATAATTCAGAAGAAGTCGGTCGTGTGTTATAATATAACTTTATAAGTATAACTGATGTTAAAAGACACATAACGAGGCAGAAGCTGTTAATGTTATCATTTTTTTTTTGACTGCTCTATTCCAATTAGCTGGGAACCATCTGGTTACGGAGATATTGAAGGTTAAAGCTCTAACGTTATTCAAACTTTTTTTTTACGAAAACAAGTTTTAAATGTTATGAACTACACGATAAATTGCGCACTGCCATTTTTTTTAACAAATGTAAAACTCACAGCATTATTTTTTTGCCTTTTTTGCTTAGTTTGATGTACAGAATGCTTTTTTTATGTGGGTGGGAAATCATCAAGATATGTCTCCCGCTCTGGGCGGAGCGGGAGAGCGTGTCGGACTTATACTGACTAAAACTCACCCGTGTTCCTTGAGTTGCCTATATGCCAAGGCCACGGTAACTCTTTCAAACAAATCTCGTGACCCTGACAGGCACTGGTCCTAGCGGACCCCTTCAGTTTTGCTGATATCCCTATGAGGCGCGCGTGGAATTTGCTCGCCGCCCGCAAGCCAGCGCCTACGGTGGTCGGGAGTCCGCAATTGACTCCCGACGCCCCAGACGTGAGGGCGTGAGGGCTGCCTCTCCCTCACATGCTCCACTTCCTCCATCGCGAGCATTACTGCTTCGCAGAAGGATGTGACGGCTTCCCATGCCCTCTCGCTCCATACCATGGTCTGCAGTAGGGCCGGACGCGAGAGGTTGCCGCCGCCGATCGCCTCCTCAAGAACGGTGGTGCTCCACCCATGCAGAGCACACTTCCACTGTATGCTCCACCGTGTCCTCCAGGCGATCCACATAATGGTAACACCCGGATGCACAGAATGCTTAATAAACGGATATCCGGGTCTTTCTTACATTCTGTATAATGTACACGTACGTAAACGATAACGTTACGAGGTCTACGATTTTATCTCGCATTCTACATTCCTATAGCTTAAACCTGTATAATCTAGCTGAAATTTGCGAGCGCCTTCTGAGATCCTATTCATCCTATCCGATATAGAAATGGATATCATAATAGTCTAGCCTTTGATTGAAAATCCTGGACAAGTAAGAAACTTTCTTTTTTGTGATAAAAGCAAAATGGTATTTCCGGAATTCCATGCCACGTTGCATAAAATGCGTATGAGTTCATGTTACTCATAAGGAAGATCGTGGAAGGAACTTCGTCTCCGAGCCACGTCATTGCTCGTCGCCGTAAGTGTCCTTACTGGCTACATATAAAGTGCCCTCAAAAGAGAAGTGTTTACCATTTGACTTTGAAATCCCAACCAAAATTCGTAAATTGTGTGAAGTTCTTTGACTTTAACAAAGTTCCAACTCATTCATGGGAACGCGAATCACTACTATACTTCTCTTAAAACCTTAAAGCTTGTAAAACAAATCTGTAAATGAGTTTAAATAACTCATATGTTTATTAAAATAAGTAAAAAATTATTATTGAGATACATTTCTCTGTCACAGGCTTAGACTACAACAGATGTGAAGTTTACAAAGTAATAATTATTTTTATTGTCACTGGCCACTTTTTTCCAATACGTGGCATAGGCACGAATAACTTCCACGTTCGCCGCCATTTTGACATCGAGCGAATTGTATAGAATCTACATATTTAAAGCTTTTTTTCTTGATTGTGTTGAAATTGGAATCTGAAAATGTAAGTATTTCATCTGTTTATGCTGATTTATTGTTCGTCGTGTTGGGTTTTCGTAATAAAGCTGTAAGTTGCGTTTTGTATACTTTACAAACTGAGGGTGGTGACCGCAGGAGAGACCAACAGCGGTGTCGGGCAATCTTTGTTGTAAATCATCCCTGCTGAATGTTGTATTTGTAGCTAGTGTTAATTCAATCGTTTTAATTGATTTCTTTGATCATTTACCACCCATGTTTTGTCGTCGTAAGTAACTAGGATAGAAAACATTCTACGTCAAATTTCAGTAGGGACCTGCCATGTCATTATCATTGATTGAAATAACGTGCAGGCTTGACGGGTGACTCAGTACGGATAAAATGTTGAATTTCTAATTTATTTTGTTATTTCAGACTAACCGCAAAGCTTCAAAATGGGGAATATGTTTACGAATTTATTTAAAGGCCTATTTGGCAAAAAGGAAATGAGAATATTGATGGTTGGTTTGGATGCTGCTGGTAAAACCACAATCCTATACAAACTTAAATTAGGCGAAATTGTTACGACTATTCCCACGATTGGTGAGTATTTCACTTTTTAGTTACTATAATGTAGTTACTATGATGTAGTAATGTAGATGTTCAATAATTGATTTACAATTAAATTTGAAAATTAGAACCTTTGTTGATTTATTTCATCATATGTTAAGAAACGCAAATCATTTTTTATTTTGTAATTTCTTGTCTCCCTATGATGTAGATAAATTCAGTGCTCTGATCCCATAAAGTGCTTAATGATAATCACATTATAAAAATTAGCTATGTTGGCAGTTCAATATGGCTAATTGCTGTTGTATTGATTTTATCTTGTAACATTTTATTCATTACTGTTTTAATACAAAGATAACTAATTACTTAACTCTGTCGTATTACTATTTGTTATCTTGGTATAAGGTGGAAAATAAAAAATATTTTTTACCGAGTTTCCTTGCACATGAGTATTTCTACTTAGTCTATAAACTTACATCTACCAATTTACAAGATTACATCTACTAATGTTATGTAATTTAATTATGTACTTTTTAGGGCATATTTACACACTATTTTTAATATTTGACACTTGTGCATCAACATCTATAAAACTCTCAAGTGTACTTTTGTTTTTAAACTGTACTGTTTTAATTATGTACTGATTTTTCGAATTTCCTAAAATGATTCATTCCAATTTGTTGCATCCATATTACAGGAACTGTTTATAAAAGTGTCTCAGAAATGCTTTTTTTACAAAATCAATGTAATCTTTACAATAACTCAAATATGAAATTGCATTACAATAAAAACTTTATTGAACTATTAAAAACCATGTACTATGTAATATGGTGTTGCATAATTATGATTTGATAATTCGGGTTTATTCATCAAAAAGGTCTTATTATTCATATAGGAATTTCTTATTCCTTTTCTATATTGTGTAGCATAATCAGCCTATTTTGTTCTAATAATAATCTCCCATCTCTTTAAGAGGCAGTAGGCCCTAATCTACCATGTGGGTCCAGTACGGGTTGGTAGAGATCACACATATGCTGTTTTCCTTCACCATTTTGAGAGCAGTGCTGAAGAAGTTATTTACACAAAGAGTGCCCGTGTGGGTTCAAACCCACAACTCATAAGTCGGGCCTTATCACTGGGCCACCACTGCCCCGTCCCATTGTGTGATCAGTGAAATTTCATCATCTTTATTATCGTGTTTTCAGGATTTAATGTGGAGACTGTAGAATACAAAAACATCAGTTTCACCGTGTGGGATGTCGGCGGTCAAGACAAAATTAGGCCACTGTGGAGGCATTACTTTCAGAACACACAGGTCAGTGCTAAGTTTACTTTTAATTTGTCTCAAACTGCTTTAATAATTCCACATCAGCTAAGGATATTTTTTGCATACTTATTGAGGTGGTGATCGAAATTCTGGTATCACATAAATGAATCATCACATAAATGATCACAAAATAAGTAAATTTGACTGATTCATGCTTAAAATATAAACTGATTAAGGACAAGTAATTTGAGTAATTAATCATTTAGTAGGTAAAAAGCGGAGCAAATGCCAATTGCTTTTTTGGATTGGGATTTCAGGGTGACAACACTTAAATCTTCATTCATATTTCATTTGTGTCGATTTTTTATCACTTAATATCAATCAATACAGATCTCAAATATAGATTCAGAATATTTGAAATTATTTGAATCTGTATTGGAGATCATAAAGAATACCATGAGAGTGCCTCTTAAGTACAATCACACATTTGTGAAAGTAGGTCATTGTTTCTAACTTAAAACTTACAGATGATTTCACTTGAGTATTGTTCAAACCTTAAGCTCTCTCTTATAATGTTGGTGATTGAAACTAGTTATTTTTTAACATATTTTAGCATGGTTCAATATTTAAAAATGTTTTCCTTTGTTATTTTCATTTATATATTTAAGTAGGTAATTATCTTCTAAGGTTTTTCCTTCTGTAATTCTTTTTAGACCAAATTTTATTGTTTGAATTAAGCACTTTTATTACTTACTTTTATTTAGGTCCATGGCTGATGGTTGTAATTTATGTTTCATATGATGGTTTTTTAGTCACATTTCAAAACCACTATCAAAAAAAAAAGTATTCTAGTTAATTAGATCCCTTTAGATCTTTGGTTAAAGGCATACAACAGGAAGTATTTACTTATTATAGCTTTATTTATCGTTACAATAATTATGGGAGTTACATTTTAATTTATTGTAATAGTGGAGTTGTTCATTGTATGGCCCCTATAGGGTAAAAGCCTCCATCATTGGTTGTCATCACCATTGGTGTTATATACCTGTAACTAAAATGTATTACATTGAAGTCCACTGTCAGAGTTCTGTGTTAGTTTCAATGTATGTTCACTGTATGTGTAAGTTTCAATGTAAGTAATTCAAGCACAGCGTTTTGCAAATCGAATTTCTTACTAAGAAGGTATAGATATGCTATCTGCAATTTAGGTGACTCACCAGTTTGAACAGACTTATATTATAATTATAATCTAAGTCTGCATGTCCTATTGACACGAAAACATTTTAATTAATTGCTGAAGTCAGTTTACAGCCACACAAGATAAATATTATTAAATAATTTAATTTTGCGCGTAGTTTAAAGAGCGATGCGTATTACGACGATTTTAAATTAACATGGCTAAGTTGATAGGACGCATATAAAGTTGTCTAGTATGGTATTAATCGAACGTGTTAACCTTGGAGTTTATTGTTTTGATAATAATTATTCATAGGATTATAAAATGAAGGCGATATTTAGGTGATAAGAATCGCCTGCACAGTCATGTTTGATGAGTATTTTTAAACACATGTGTAAATAAGTTAGTCCATTTTATAGAAATTCTGAAACCTCTCTTTTCAGATCAAATCTTTTGAAACTTCTAAGGTATTTTCTATTTATTCTTTTCTTCTACTTTATAAGGTGTTTTTTTCCGAGTATCGATTATGTGACATGTATATTTTACAGAATTGTTTATATACGACAACTCTTGTTAAGATCGTTCAGTACTTTTAAGGCGTTAGGATTTAGGGTACATCTATTTCAAATTTTTAATCGACAAATTAAACCTTATACCTGACTACGTTCTGTCCACGACTTCGACCAGGTGAAATTTCTATTATATCCTATGAAATTCGGCCATAGTGTAGCTTTCCATTAGTAAAAGAATTTTCGGAATAGGATCAGTATTGCCAAAGATTACACCCTACATACAAACTCGAATTTTACCTCTTTAAGTTATAATATTAGTATAGATTTACACTTCGCGCTTAGGGCGAAGCGAATGGCATAGCAAATGTGTGATTGGTACGCTTGCCATTTGCCGCGTGTCATTGTTTACACATTCGTATTGCAAGAATGTTTCGCCTGCAGTTAAGGATGTGGAAACACCATATTGTTTTTTTTTTTAAATCACAAAATCCTGTTTCAATGCATTATTTTATTCCAGGGTCTCATCTTTGTAGTAGACAGTAATGATCGGGAGCGTATCGGCGAGGCGCGCGAGGAGCTCATGCGAATGTTAAGTGAAGACGAACTACGGGATGCTGTACTTCTGATCTTTGCAAACAAACAGGTACGTCACATGTATATTTTATGAAGCAATCAAGTTTATCAATTTTCGTTTAATTTTTAAAAGGAATAAATAGTGCCTTTCAAACCATACACTCAAAATATTTGTTTGTTAACAATCTGAAATCTTAATCATTATCCTTTTTTTCAAAATGCCTGTTTGCAAAGAAATACATGAACTAATGAAGTATTGTGTTGCCAGGATCTGCCAAATGCAATGAACGCAGCTGAGATAACAGACAAGCTGGGCCTGCACTCATTGCGCAACCGCAACTGGTACATCCAGGCGACGTGCGCCACGTCCGGCGATGGTCTGTACGAGGGCTTGGACTGGCTCTCCAACCAACTCAAGAACGCCAACCGCTAACCGCATGTGCGCTACCAACTCACAGACAAATCTGATTACTGAAAGAGACTATGGTTTAAGATATGTTAACTTTATTTGCTATTGAATATTGAATACAATGTATTATGTGAGTTAACCTGCGGATGCATTAATGATATGCGTCACCCGGTGACCGATCCAGCATCGCATTCATTCAGAAGCACTTGCATTCATTCAACGTTTAAAATTAATTTTGATATTGGGTGGTAAGTGTACAAACAAACCACGCTACTTGGCGATGTGGTGTTAGGGTCCACGTTATTAGAATGCGCTGTTTGATCGATCCCTGACGACGTTGAACAAAAAATAGTGTGTAAAGACGATACAAAATTATTGCAGATTTGTTTTCAATATAAATATTCGAAGGAGCAAACGGTGGTACCTAGACTCGCTGAATGATCGTACATTGTGATGTGGATAGGTTTGTAGCTGACTCGTGATAAAGTGAATCACATCATAACATGTTTTATATGTATACTATGTGGAATAAGTTGTCGCAATAAAGTATTTAAAGTTAATTCACAATTGATGACTTTAATTATTTAGTTTATTATACTAGTGACCTACACTTTACGTTGCGTAGGTAGGTACAGTAGAAAGCAGTATTCGGAAGCGTAGGCTCTATCGGTCACCGGGATGCGAGGCGCGGGGCGTGCGGCGCGCGTCCTTACACATTGCTTTGTGACTGGGCTGTTGATATCCCAAGTTCTTTCTGTTTTATTGTCACCAGTTTTGTGCATTAATATCACCTGACCTATTATATCGATGGTAGTTTATTTTTATGGAAGTTATCTAGGTAGTTTAAGCTGTTATGTATTTTACATCCGAAACCATTTCGTACAATTCTCGCTTATTCAAACGGCTCGTTGTGATTGACCTGCATTTAAAGTCAACCGCTTCTCATGACGAACCGAGATTAATTTGTAATTTAGGTATAAATATGTATTAGATAAACGGTGTCATTTTGAGAAGTGTTCCACCTACAGGGAACAGTGCTCAGAATTCTCAGTGGTACATGCTCTACACAATTAATTGTAACTTAGCATTTTTATAATAATTTAGAAAAAAATGTTGAAACAGTAACTTTGTGGCAAGTGTGATGGAAGGAGGTTCTTTTTTATTTTTATGAAAAACAAGAAATAATGAAAATGCGAATTGTGACATTCCGGTTTATCTTATGCTGTATTATGGAATAAAATTTATCCTCACGAATGTTTCATTTTTAATTTAATACATTAAAACTTTTAACATGCGGTAAACTACAGACGCTAGCTAACTAACCTTGAATTGGTTAGTAACAGAAATCGAATGATTGGAGTTGTAGTATACGGGATATACTTGCTCGATTTTTGCGACCAATTTTATACTGAATAGATTTCATTTCAATTAGTTTATTCACTAAACATTCATGTAATAGGCAGCCGTTGCTTCGAAAGAGAAATCCAAACTTACAGCATGTCAAAGTTGTAAAAAAAAACTTTGATTTCATACCGCGTAAAATTATGGAACGGTTTTTGTGGGATCATTTGCCGAAAAACAATACCTGCATGCAAGTGCGGTACATAATATGTACTCCACATATTATTTCAGTCGCGTAAACTGAACATAATTGTTACAATGCTAATCAGGCAAAATTCGAAACTGGCTAATAGGATAAAGTGGTGAAAGGAGACATCATCACCTTAATTTTGAAGAAAAATAAAATTGCGGGTTTTTAAATGATAGTGTAGTTGGTATGGATCAAACGCTGGGAATAAATATTATGTGACAAATAAAAGGAAATGGTAATTTTTCAATTTTCGTAATATCTAAAACATGAAACTGACACATCCTTTGATTTTACATAAAGTATTCCTTAGCAATATAAGATCCTAGTTAGCAGTGTTAAGTCGCACCAAAATTGTGAAATTATGGTGCGACAGTCTGTCCCTTTGTTTGTTTATTGTTATATAATAAATACATTAATAATGTATTTCTCGAGATATCCAGCAGTAACAACTGTCAACTTGAAATCTATATATATAAAAGAAAGTCGTGTTAGTTACTTCACTTATAACTCAAGAACGGCTGAACCGATTTAGCTGAAAATTGGCAGGGAGGTAGTTTAGAGCCAGGAGAAGGACATAGGATACTTTTTTTTTTTTTTTTTTTTTTTGCTTTTGGCAAAGGATACTTTTTATCCCCTTCGACCGCGTTCTCGTGTGATGTGACATAAAACGTCAAAGAGAATACATTTCACTATAAAACGTGGTATGACAAAAACTTTGCCTTCGAGGTACCAGGCGGTCATAACTTGGTATGAGCTTATTAAACAGCAGTGTCAGCCAGAAAACGCTTTATGCCTTCGAAGTAACAGGTTATCATAACCGAGTAGGAGCTACCCAAACATATGAGTATCAGCTAGAAAACGCTTACCAGATCACCACCGCGTACCAGGTTGTCAAACTTGGAAGGTTTATTACAACATTTTGAATCTTAGGCGATACGAAGTTCGCTGGGTCAGCTAGTTTGGAATAGTTTTAGATACGTTTGCCCAACTATTTTGGAAGTCAGAAATAAATAAATATTTATACATATGTTTATTTTGCAACAGGCAAATGGTAAAAAGGTACCCTTATGATGCGACTTAGTATGTGTGTCCGTCTGTCACAGCTGGATATATAGTGGTATGGCTGCATTAGTGGTTCTTGATATATCAAGAACCACTAATGCTAGCAACTTGAAATTTGGAATAGTTTTAGATGACGTTAGCCCGACTATTTTGCAAATAAGAAAGAAAAAAAAGAAAAATACAAGTAAATTAATATGTAATATGGACTGTACGGGGAGTAACACATACAAAATATTTATATATGATGGTACGGAACCAGGCAGACGCTTTTTCAATAAACAAAAATGCAGTATTATTTGATCGTAACAATAAAGTTAATTTACCCGACTGGTATAAATTGCCCTTACTTCCGTGCAGCTGACCATATTCTTTTTTTAGTTAAAGATGATCCAAAAAAACCGCCCCGTAAGGTTTTGGTGCGGTATGAAATTATTTTTTATAAGTTTTACATGCTATACTTTTGACTTCTCACTACTAGAACAGCTGACCCTTTTTTTTTTTTAATGGGGAATCATCAAATGACTTCTCCCGCTCTGGGCGGAGCGGGAATGTCAGACTTTTACTGACTAAAACCCACCCGTGTTCCTTCAGTTGCCCATGTGCCAGGGGGGTCTGCTGACATCTCTGAGGCGCGCGTGGAACACTACGCGCCGTCGACCCGAGCCTGGTCCTTACCGGGCGGCGAGCTACCCATTGCTCGCCGCCCGCAAGCTCGCGCCTACGGTGGCCGGGAGTCAGCTATCGACTCCCGGCGCCCGGGGCATCTCCTCATGCGGCGGCTAGGGATGTGAGGGCGCAGAGACAGCCACTCCCTCACGCTCCCCCGCCTCCTCCTTCGCGAGCATTACTCCTTCGCAGAAGGAGGTGAAACAGCTGACCCTCAGATCTCATATGCACTAAGAAAAACCTATTTTTGGCTTTATTGTCAGCCGGTATAGAAATATGTTATCAAACTAATAAAAACTACCGTACTAGTATTGATGAAGTTGTATGCTTCTGGATTGTAGAATTTTGAATTATATAACGATACTTCGCACCACAACCCGTCTTTAGGGACAGCAAAACTGCTATAGTACAGATAGTCAGCAACATAGGTGATTCAGTTTTATTAGGGTACCGTGTAGGGTGGCCAACTTTTTCTTGAAAATGTAGAGTATTTCTGATTTCAGATGGAGTAAATAAAGAGTACCACTTATTAAAAAAAAAACTTTTTTTTTTCGAGTTCACAAGAATGGTAGGAGTTCAAATTTCCTTTCCTAATCGAGGTTGATATAAGGAGCTCATTTCAATAAATTTTAATAAAGCCTTGATCCTCTCTTCTTGCCATTACACATTCATTACCGACAAAAAATATTCAAGTCTGACAGTGGAAAATATAGAAAAACGAAATCACTTGCTTAGTAAAGTCGGTTTGTGTAAAAAGAGTATTTTAGTGTACGCTATTATTGTTAAAGATTATAGATGAAATAAAGAGAGTACAATACTATAGTTTAGAGTGCAGTTGGCGATAGCAACCCTAGTTCCTTGCCTAAAGGGTGATATCGCCGCCTTTCGTTTGTCGTTGCACCCATAGGGGCATACATATTTTAAACTATCTATAATCCGTAGTCATGTAGGATATTCGGATAAGAAGATAAACAAAAGTGTTATTCCTTTTATTTACGCCCTACGGTGAATACACGAAAACGCATGTCCGAGAATTCACCGTAAGCCTACGAGTATAAATTCCGTTTAACCAACTAGGCCTAGTGTGGTGGACAGGCGTTTTCGCGTATCCACTATAGGTGTTTTTTTTGGGTGAATAAATGGAATAAACCCTATAAAAAAATTGTAGGGTTTGTGGTTCTCCGTGCCTCTCTTTAGCGCTAGAGTGCGCTTAGCACTTGACAATGAGACTTGAAATCCGATGAAGACTACTCGAAAATACAATCATCATTTCAGCCGAAAGACGTCCACTGCTGGACATAGGCCTCCCCCAAGCACCGCCACTTCGACCTATTCTGTGCTTCTCGCATCCAACAAATACAATGATGGCCAGCTATTTAGGTATATATTAAGTCTCTGTTGTTCTTAGCCTAGCAAAAGAAGCGTTGGCGAACGGTGGTCAGATTTGAATATGGAAATCAATTGAACGGACGACGGGCGTAGCTACTGGCAGAGTATTCAGCTCATGTCCAGTGAAAGAACATTCTAGTTACACAATCAGCAGACAGGAGAGGTGGGTATTTCTGTGCTTTATTATAATGAGTTGATACCAGTCAACAGCTGGACGAAGGATTTCAATAACGTGTTGTTAAATTCGATTATCTGCTACTATCATCCCACTGCTACCTGCCACCATGTGAAGATCGTATCTCCATCTAGCCCCTGTCGCTGCTTACGTTAGCACGCGTAGCATGACCACCGTAGAAATGGGTTTTGTCTTATCTTGGTAGAATAGAGATAGAATTGTCATGCTACGCCAGCATAAAACGGTACAAATCTTTCTACAATCTGTAATTTTGTCTATTCTTCCGTTAACAAAACCCATTTCTGCGGTGGTCTTGCTTCGCGTGCAGATGCGGTGTCCACTCAAGAACACGTAGTTCGTCAGGAGACACAAAAATTAATGACGCTAACTAAAAAATAAACAAATCAGTACACCATCACCATAGTGTGTAGGTAGAATTACAACTTAGTAAAGTAGGTATATATGTTGAGAACTACTGACCTAGTCTACAATGTTGGCGGTTCAAACCTACGCACCGGTCCTTTTGGGCTTCGGCATGTCTTAGAACCAAAACTTGGAAGACTTACGGTAATTTTATTTCTTATTTGGTATTCTGTTTCGGTAAATGTGGAAAAATTATTGTGGTGTAAATCATTTCATCACCAATGCTCTCAAAACGGTGAAGGAAAACATCACCATCATCATCATGTGTCATCTACCATCCCGCACTGGGCCCACTCCCACTCACTGAAAGCAGGCGTGTGTCCCAGCAGTGGGAACATTATAGGCTTCTGATGATGATAATGATGTGTGGCAGATTACGAATCAGACCTTGTGATAAAGAACAGGCCAGATTCCTAGCAGTTTCAAATATACCTAGCTGGTTACGTTACTATGGGTAGGTATGAAATAGCTGTATCTTAATTAGTTGGGGTCTCATTTTATCCAATTGCAGCAAAGCTCAAAAGGAGCAGATTGTTTTATTTTTAACCCCCGACGCAAAAAGAGGGGTGATATAAGTTTGACCTCTATGTGTGTCTGTCTATAGCACCGCAGCTCTAAAACGGGTGAACCGATTTGGGTACGATTTTTTAAATTTAAAAGTAGTTTTTCTAGCCGTGGTTCTTTATCTAAGAATCACCGCTACAAAACCTACTGTTTTATCAAAATAGTTTCAGCTGTTTCGACGCGACGATCCCTTGATCACAATATTACCTACATTTTCTTATTAAACTTAACCAAACCAAAAACCTCTAAAAGTAAAAAAAAAACATAGTGGCCATGTATTTTTTTTTTACTTTTAGAGGATTTTGGTTAGGTCAGGAAGTTTTTAATTTAATTTATTTTTTCCAAATAAATAAAATGGCTCCTGACTCTGAAGGTGAACCTGTTATTATGTCATTACTAAAGAGAACTCAAGAGGGGGCGAAGCCAGCTCGAAAGTTGGAAAATCCCAACTCGCAAGGTTCCTTAGATTTTCTGTGTGATCTTATTAAATGAATGCAAGAGTTTGAGAACAACATCGTGCGCCTGTAGCTTTAGTCTTAGTAATATAAATCATAAACAAAGGGGAACTTTGTAAGTCATAATTGTATTAGGTAGATATCTTAAAAAACCGGCCAAGTGCGAGTCCGACTCGCACACGAAGGGTTCCGTACCATTATCGGCAAAAAAATCACGTTTATTGTATAGGAGCCTCTTAAATATTTATTTTTATTCTATTTTTAAGTATTTGTTGTTACGGCGGCAACAGAAATACATAATCTGTGAAAATTTCAAGTCTCTATCACGGTTCATGAGATACTGCCTGTTGACAGACGGGCAGACGGACGTACAGCGGAGTCTTAGTAATAGGGTGCCGTTTTACCTTTTGGGTACGGAACCCTAAAAACAATTTGAGGTTGTGCTGGTGGAAAACTGTAGCCCAGAAGTCCCTAATCAGTATCCCTTAGCGGTACCTACGCCCCTGGAAGATACTAAACTATTAAGTTGTGCATGTGCACGATTAAAAGGTGTTGCTATAATCATGGGAGTAGGCGCTACTGGATTTGTCTATGGTTTAGTGATCTGTAGTATCTGTACTATATTATTATAATTTAGACAAATAAATAAAATTGGAGTGTCTGTTTGTAATATTAAAATAACCGCTTTTTACTAAGTGTATATGGATGTATCCACGGTTCATATACCAAAACAACATTGTTTTTAATTTTGTCTGTCTGTCTGTCTGTCTGTTTGTTCCGGCTAATCTCTGAAATGGCTGGACCGATTTTGACGGGATTTTCACTGGCAGATTGCAGATGTAACAAGGAGTAACTTAGGCTACTTTTATTTTAGAAAAAATAAATAAATAGAATCTCACGAAAAAAAAAACGAACGAAAATCTTTTTTGTTAAAAATTACCACGCAGACCAAGTCGCGGGTACTTACCTATATAACCTGGATTAATGCATTCTTAATACATTAACCGCAGTAGTACGTCCTCTTGCGATAATTTCCGACCTCCACGCGGGCGAAGCCGCTGGCAAAAGCTAGTCTAATATATAAAATTCTCGTGTCGCAGTGTTTGTTACCAAACTCCTCCGAAACGGCTTGACCAGTTTTTATGAAATTTTGTGTGCATATCGGGTAGGTCTGAGAATCGGCCAACATCTATTTTTCATACCCCTAAATAATAAGGGTGACCCACCCAGATTATTTATTTTTTGACAAATTTTTAATTTTATTATGATTTGGCATTGAAAAATATATACCTACAACACTAAACTTTCACTCTTTTTTATCCAGCAAAACAACGTTTGCCGGGTCAGCTAGTAATAATGCACTTCCGACGTTTGGCTCCCAGACTGGAGCGGGCTGGGGCTGCCTTAAAGCGGCTCCTGCCCAATCTGGGGGGTCCAAACGCCTCCTGCCGGAGGCTCTACACGGGGGTCGTGCGGTCCATGGCCCTCTACGGGGCACCGGTGTGGGCGCCCTCATTGAGGCTGCGCCCAGCGCGCCGCTTGAGTGCGGCCCGGAGGGTCATGGCCATTCGGTTAATCCGGGGATACCGCACGGTCTCCTGGGAGGCGGCGAGCCTCCTTGCCGGAGTGCCGCCATGGGATCTGGAGGCAAAGGTCCTCGCCCACATGTGGGAGTGGCGCGAGGATGCGAAACGCCGGGGCGAAACTCCGCTGCCGCGACAAATCGCGGCACGGCGGACAGAGCTCCGGCAGGATCTCATGGCGATATGGCGGGTACGATTGTCGCAACCCAGCGCCGGGCAAGCCACAATTGCGGCGGTAAGACCCCTTTTTGAGGAGTGGATAGAGAGAGAGGCGCCACGGCGTCCTCACCTTCCGCCTGACGCAGGTTCTCACCGGGCATGGGTGCTTCGGTGGGTTCCTGTTCAGGATAAAGCGGGAGGAAATGCCCGGGTGTTTCCATTGTGAGGATCATCTAGAGGACACGGTGGAGCATACGGTGGAAGAGTGCCCTGCCTGGGCGGAGCACCGCCGTGTCCTCGTGGAGGCGATCGGCGGCGGCGAGCTCTCGCGTCCGGCCCTGGTACGAGCCATGGTACGGAGCGGGCATGGGAAGCCGTCACCTCCTTCTGCGAAGCAGTAATGCTCGCGAAGGAGGAGGCAGGGC
This sequence comes from Aporophyla nigra, assembly GCA_947507805.1. Lineage (NCBI taxonomy): Eukaryota > Metazoa > Arthropoda > Insecta > Lepidoptera > Noctuidae > Aporophyla > Aporophyla nigra. Next base: position 11,045,359 of record OX382305.1, read on the forward strand.
GCGTGAGGGAGTGGCAGTCTCTGCGCCCTCACGTCCCTAGCCACCGCAGGAGGAGACGCCCCGGGCGCCGGGAGTCGATTGCGGACTCCCGGCCACCGTAGGCGCGAGCTTGCGGGTGGCGAGCAATGGGTAGCTCGCCGCCCGGTAAGGACCAAGCTCGGGTCGACGGCGCGTAGTGTTCCACGCGCGCCTCAAAGAGATGTCAGCAGTATTGAAGGGGTCTGCTAGGACCGATGCCTGCCGGGGTCGCGTGATTGTTCGAAAGAGATACCGTGACCCTGGCACATGGGCAACTGAAGGAACACGGGTGGGTTTTAGTCAGTAAAAGTCTGACACACCCTCCCGCTCCGCCCAGAGCGGGAGAAGTCATTTGATGATTTCCCATCCAAAAAAAAAAAAGCTAGTAATAATATTATAAAGCTGAAGAGTTTGTTTGTCTGAACGCGCTAATCTCAGGAACTACTGGTCTGAATTGAAAAAATCTTTTTGTGTTGGGTAGCCTATTTATCGAGGAAGGCTATCTAACATCACGCTATACTCAAGAGGAGCGGAGCAGTAATGAAAAATGTTGCAAAAACGGGGAAAACCGCACAGGTAATCGATTCGACGCGATGGGAAGGGTCGGGGGACTGTCAGGGTTGCGAAATTCGTTCGAAATACTACCGTGGCCCTGGCATATGGGCAACTGAAGGAACACGGTTGGGTTTTAGTCAATAAAAGTCTGACGCCCTCCCGCTCCGCCCAGAGCGGGAGGGGTGAATGAAGTCATTTGATAATGTAACATTTAAAAAAAAAAGAGTCAGGGTGATAAGAAATTTAACGCGGACGAAGTTGCGTATAGAAGGTAGTTTATTATATTTTAAGCGATGGTATGTACGTCGATCACAGTTACAAATAATTTACGCTCATTAGAGATGAGATGAGAGATCTTCTTTTTCGCGTAATTCATTTGAATTTCGATGGAATTAATAGAATTTTGATCGAGTTTTTATTTAGTAGGATCGGGAGTGCCGAGCGGTATATTGTCAGGGTTTGGAGTTCCCATTTTATTGGGATGAACAAGACTTATAAACAATTATAGGGTTTTATAACACTATTAGGCTAAGTTCAGATGAACGCGCGACGACGCGCGCTGCCGCGCGATTCACCTGTTCAGATGGCGGCGGCTTGCGCGCGACAGACTAGCGTGAACATTCAGTGAGAATGGACGTGGAGGAGGCAATTTGCTTGAGGGTTTTATACCGCAAACTGCGACGTCGCCGTCGAAAGCAAAGACGATAATGGGTGCACCCTATTTTAAGTCAAAGATTTTCTTTAAGCCTGTTTGTGACTTTATATCCCACACTAAGACTAATCCATTGATATGTCGTCCTCCATTTGTTTCGTCGCTCCTTGCGTCCGTCCGCCTCAAAACGCGCGGGTCAACTGAACAGGTCGATACAGGAGTGTAGACTTTAAACCGCGCGGGCACGCGCGGTAACGTGCGGTCATGTACACAACAACATTGATTTGTTACAATCTTAAACCGCGCGCCGAGCCAACCGCGCGTCGTCGCGCGTTCATCTGAACTTAGCCTAAATCACACTATATAAAAAGAAACACTATAAAAAGGTAACAGATGTTATAGTAGGTTAAAAGGTATAGGAACAATAGGCCTAAGCCACTCAAATACAAAGTGTATCTTTCGCTATCAGCTATGTGAATATACAGCAGCGCTGTACCAGGTAAACCGACAGTTTTGTCGGGAGCAGGGGCTCTGAATTGAGTCTAATCCGAAGATAGACTGATTTGCTCACTGAGTGCAAGCTCTTTTAATACATATATCAATAACTAGCTGACCCAGCGAACTTCGTATCGCCTCAGATTCAATAAATGTTGTAATGAACGTACCAAGTTTGACAACCTGGTACGCGGTGGTGGTCTGGTAAGCGTTTTCTAGCTGACACTTATATGTTTGGTTAGCTCCTACCAAGTTATGATAACCTGGTACGTCGACGGCATATAGCGTTTTCTACCTGACACATACTTAGCGGGGAATTGCGTAATACACTATAAGTAGGAACCGTTGTTTAGTTGCTAAGGACAGGCAATTTTTTCAACCATATCAAAGAAAAGAAAGAACTATATGAATGATGATGAGCAATAAATAAATAACCTTCAAAATGATCCAGATTCTGATTAATAGTGTGTTGCGCAATTAGGGTGAGGATAGGCGACTTCCTACAGAATTATGACTACTGGATACTTCGAAAGCATAAAGCGTTTTCTAGATGACTCTTTTTGTTTAGCAAGCTCCTACCCAATTATGACAACCTGCTTCTTCGGAGGCATGAAGCATTTTCTAGCTGACATTTTTTTTGTTGTAGGACAACCCACCCGTGTTCCTTCAGTTGCCTATATGCCAGGGTCACGGTAACTCTTTCGAACAAATCTCGCGACCCTGGCAAACAGGTGAGGTGAGCTTCTACCGAATTATGACAACCTGCTCATTCGAAGGCATAAAGCGTTTTCTAGATAATACTCCTATGTTTAGCAAGCTCCTTCCCAGTTATGGCAACCTGGTACTTCGAAGTCATAAAGCGTTATGTAGCTGACACATCAGGCTATGTGAGGTCCTACCCACTTATGGTTATTGTATTTTAAAGGAAACGCGTTTGCTAGCTGACACTCCTGTTTAATATAGCTCATCATACCTTACGCGCTCAGACGTGGGGTTGCGGACATCAGACCGTTTTGCCTAGTTCATACCAAGTTATGACAACCTTTTTATTGGGTGGGAAATCATCTAATAACGTCTCCCGCTCTGGGCGGAGTGGGAGACTTTTATTAACTAAAACCCACCCTTGTTCCTTCAGTTGGCTATGCTAGGGCCACGGTAACTCTTTCAAATAAATCTCACGACCCTGGCAGTAAGTTATGACCACCTGGTACTTCGAACGCATAGAACGCTTTCTGGCTGACACTGCTGTTTGATAAGCTCGTACCAAGTTATCACCACCTGGTACTTCGAAGGCAAAAAGCATTTTCTCTGACACTCCCATGTTTGTTAGATCCTTCCCAGTTATGACAACCTGGGTACTTCGAAGGCATAAAGTTATGATCATCTGGTACTTCGAAGGCATAAAACATTTTGTGGCTGACACTACTGTTTGATAAGCTCGTACCAAGTTATCACCACCTGGTACTTCGAAGGCATAAAGCGTTTTCTAGATGACTCTTCTTTGTTTAGCAAGCACCTACCAAGTTATGATAACCTCATACTTTGAAGGCCTACAGCGTTTTCTAGCTGACTTTACCCTTGTAAGTGAGGTCCTGCCGAGTTATGACCACCTGGTACATCAAATGCTTAAAGCGATTTCTAGCTGAAGAAAACTATTGTATTCTTCTTTATAACCGAGTATATCACTAACGTTCATGTTATTCTATCCAAACCTACCAAAACTCCATATTAAATTAAACTTTTAATATTAGGCGTAATGGCTCTGAACTAACCGTGATGTACACTAAGAAATTCAGTTTTCTTACATCCTTTTTGTGGGAAATAATAAATTAATTATTTTACATGTTTTTTCTATCAATAAAATAACTTCGATCGACGCATTTCTTTTAAATATTCTCTTTGATGATATTTGAGTACGCATTCTGTCAATCCTATGTCAAATGTCATAATAATATATTACATTAAAAAAGTTTACATTGTCCTATTATATGGTTGTTAAGTATTTTTAAATAAGTGTTCTTAAATTTTCTAACTTTCCGCACAATTTTTTAAATTTTTTCTTTCATAAGAACCTTCTCCTGACAATTACAAACACAAAAAATAAAAAAAAGTGAAATCGGTCCAGCCGTTCACGCGTGATGGCGTGATCAAGGGAAATAGGGATTCATTTTTATATATATAGATGTCTCACATTTTTCATGGTACCTGTTATATGGTACAATTCAGTTTTTAAATCATCGGCAAATACATTCTTAATACCTAGGCATCAACGCCAAGTGTCAGTCGAACTCGCGCGTTAAGGGCACCTACTTAGGTGCTTTTTTTATCATCATAGAAACCATCTAACACTATGTCTCTGACATTTCATGAGACCCTGGTTTCACGGACCTTTGGAAGGCGTACGAGAAGCCGAAGCTAACTCGCAAAGGTTCGACGATGGTTTGAATGAGGCATATAATTATTTTTAAAAGAAAGAACCTAGGTTTTTTATGAGTTTATGACACAAACCATGTGCTCTTAGGCAAAAATGAAGAAGTTCCATTCAAGTTTTCGTCCCCCTTTTAACCCCTTTAGAGGCTGAATTTATAAAAATACTTACTCAGTCAGAGGACTTAGGATGGATTTTAAATATTTTCCTATAAGGTCAAATGTGAGTGCACATTCGTTTTAACTAAGGAGGATATTGAAAAAAAAAATTGGAAGGTTTTTTTATTTATAAATAGAATTCTTGTGCAAAATTGTATGCTTGTCGATCCAGTAGTTTAGGCTGTGTGTTGTCTGTTAGTGAAAATATTATGGTTTAAACCATCGAGCCAGTTTTTGTAATAAGAACCTAGTTCTTTTTACAAGACTGTCAACAGTTCAATATTAGTAACCAACATCAAACACGGAGGAAGTTCTATGTTCGTTTATACGAGTATGTATGTACTTTTATTATGTTTGTTCATCGATCTTTCATAACCTATGTTCTGTTTTCAATTTTATTAACTTTGTTTGTGTAGTTTTTATGTTAACTTCATTGATACATATTTAACCACTTAGTATGATGCTGCTATAGGACTTACTTGTCAGTATAGTTTACATACAAAGTAGTGGTATACGAATTTTGGTGTGGTAGTTTTCACAGTTAAAAAATAATAGTTAAAAAAAACTAAAAAACACGCTTCCATGGAAAACCAAACTAAAAAGTACAAAATAATGGAAAAATAGCGTGGGGTGCTTTTAAGGTATTTTTTTATTGATATCAGGCACCCCACGCTTTTTTTCCATTATTTTGTACTTTTTAGTTTAGTTTTCCATGGAAGCGTGTTTTTTAGTTTTTTTAAACTATTATTTATTTTCTATTTTTTAGGGTATTTCGAATTTTGAGACGTATGTCAGCGTAGTTTGTGACAGTTTTTTTGCTATCCTGATAACCCTGGCAAGGATAATGGCACAAATTTATGAAATTATTGCATTGTCATCAGTCAGACAGGTGTGCAAAGTTTGAATGAAATCTGGTCGTTTAAAGTGGGTCAAAATCGCACTATAAGGAGTCGGTTACAAACAAACATACAAATATACAAACATACAAATATACAAACATACAAACATACAAGTGAAGCTAATATAAAGCGTGTAAAAATGAAAAGTAAAAAACATTTTTATAAAAAATACAAACGACTTCCAAAAGAAAACACACTATAAAGTGAAAAATAATTTTAATTTCTGAAGTTGGAGGCAAAAAACATCAGTTTTTTTAAGTTGTCAGTTTTATACTCTAGTCGGACAGAATAAAGTTTGAACTATTTAATGCTCGGGCTAAAGTTAAATATTATAATAAGATGCTTGATATTCTGTTGGTATGGCCGATATTTGTATCTTTCTTATGTAGGTAAATTAATTGAAACGGACAAGTATACAGAGGCGGCTCCTGGATTTTCGTTTGGATGTTTTTGGTCCAGCTGGCTCCAAGGTTGACATAAAATTATATTTAGTTAACTTAATTCCTCGGATAAATTCGTCAGACTTCGACATGTCGTCTGCCAGATATTTCTCGGCAGAGCCTGCCCGCTGGAGATCTGTATAGGTACTTACAGCGCCCATTGGTCCCTAAAATAAACGCAAAAAAAATATATTGACATCTGTACCTACATATCGGATGAGAGCCTTAGATGCAAGAGCGAGTGTAGTGAAAATAGCACCCCAGATAGGTTGTATACATTTCCTTCCGACCATTACTTCTGAGTTAGGTACATACATTGCCGACTTTTGCAGAAAAGCTTCCGAATAAGGGTAGCTCGTACCTCGAAAGCAAGCGCGGGCGTAGTGAACTCGAAAATTAACACACCTACCCACACTCCATACTGAGACATGCTTTTTTTTTTTCTTTTTTTTTTGGATGGGAAATCATCAAATGACTTCTCCCGCTCTGGGCGGAGCGGGAGGGCGTGTCAGACTTTTACTGACTAAAACCCACCCGTGTTTCTTCAGTTGCCCATGTGCCAGAGTCACGGTATCTCTTTCGAACAATCTCGCAACCCTGGCAGGCATCGGTCCTAGCAGACCCCTACATTGCTGCTGACATCTCTTTGAGGCGCGCGTGGAACACTACGCGCCGTTGACCCGAGCCTGGTCCTTACCGGGCGGCGAGCTACCCATTGCTCGCCACCCGCAAGCTCGCGTCTACGGTGGCCGGGTGTCCGCTATAGACTCCCGACGCCCGGGGCGTCTCCTCCTGCGGCGGCTAGGGACGCGAGAGCGCAGAGACTGCCACTCCCTCACGCGCCCCGCCTCCTCCTTCGCGAGCATTACTGCTTCACAGAAGAAGGTGACGGCTTCCCATGCCCTCTCGCTCCGTACCATAGCTCGCACCAGGGCCGGACGCGAGAGGTCGCCGCCGCCGATCGCCTCCACGAGGACACGGCGGTGCTCCGCCCGGGCAGGGCACACCTCCACCGTGTCCTCCAGACGATCCTCACAATGGAAACACCCGGGCGTTTCCTCCCGCTTTATCCTGAACAGGAACCCACCGAAGCACCCATACCCGGTGAGAACCTGCGTCAGGCGGAAGGTGAGGACGCCGTGGCGCCTCTCAATCCACTCCTCAAAGAGGGGACTTACCGCCGCAATTGTGGCGTGCCTATACTGAGACATGCTTAGAAGGTGCTAGCATGACATCCTGTTTGTTTCTGATGCATTAAGTGTAGTTATTAAATTGTAAATCCGTAATTGGCTGTAAGATTAGTTTATTTATCCTAAGTGAAATTGTTAAAGAGCTGTGGAATTTGTGATTAAATAAATAAATAAAATGTTTGTGCCTGCCTCGGATAGGTTTTTCTATAGACCATTCATACAGATCTAAGAGCACGGGACATTAAATTCATCTTAGCCTCTGTCTTATCGATTTTATTCGTTTATGCCAAGAGACGCTGAAAGAAAAGAAAGAAATACATGGGACACTCAGAAAGTTTTGCGAAAATAAAAAGAAGTGTTCTATAGGTAAATATTTTTTTATTAAATCTTTTCAAAATACTCTCCTCTAGCCTTTATGCAAAGTTTCATGCGTCTGAACCAGTTTTCGAAACACTTTTTCCAGTCCGCCGCAGACACATCGTTTACAGCCTGCTCGAACGCTGACAGCGCATCTTCACACGGTGCTAGGTCAGGGCTGTAAGGAGGCTGACTCAGAAGTTTGACCGGCGTGCTGTCCAAAAAGTCCCTCGTTTTGAGCGGTGTACGTGGGCGCGATGTCGTGGTGGAGCAGAAGCCCGCGGAGCCCTATGTTTGGTCGCTTGTTACTCACAAGAGAGAAAACTTCTGCCAAGCATTTGGTAGTATACCATTCGGCGTTGATGCTTCTTTGGTTCCGTAAAGGGATTGACACCAAGTAGCCAGTCAAATTGAAAAAGCTCGCGATCAAAATCTTCCCCCCGCTTCTAAATTGCTTCACTTTGGTAGGCGTTGATTCGTTTTGAAACTCCAAACCGTCAACTGGCGCTTCGTTTTTGGATCGTATTGATAAATCCAGGACTCATCACCTTTAATAATGTCGTAAACACGCCGAGACGAGCCTGCTTCAAATTTGTTTATCATATCAGGGCACCATTCCACCCGGGCCTGCTTCTGAGCATCGGTGAGGTTGTGCGGCACCCAGCGTGAAAATATCCCCCTCACGCGAAGATGCACGTGTAGAATCTCGTGAAGGCTCTCCGATCCAATCTGCTGTATGTGTTGAATCTCCTGATACGTAAATCGCCTATTGTCTTGGATTAAAATTTTCACTGCTAGCACGTTTTCCTCCGTAACAGCCGTCATAGGGCGACCACTTCTTTCTTGATCCCCCAAAATTAGTGGACCACGTTTGAATTCGCTATACCAACGATACACAGTTGTCTTGGAAGGGCCTTCAAGTCTATCGTATGATTCGTCCGGTTTCAGGCGACACTTGAAATCGTAAAAAAATCATAGCGCGAAAATGTTCCCGGCGCAAATCCATTTTCCAATGAGACACGATAATTTAATTAGCTCGCAAAAAATGTGGAGGGTTATTTTGAAATTGGAACGTACCTATTTTTACTTATAAATAATCATTATTTTTATAATAGTTTACAACTGGCCAGTCTCTCATACAAAAAAACTTTTTTTCGCAATACTTTCTGAGTGACCTGGTAACCCCTGGACCTGGAACTAATACATTATTTCGTAACTTCTTCCAAAGAGTAATCCCAATAGAGAGACGAGAGAAGAAGTTTAATTTTAGATCTACTAGGGATGGATTCAGATGCTTCCACCCCCCCCCCCCCCCCCCAAGGTCTCCACCTGCAGTAACAGTTGTTAAAATTAACGAGAGTGTCCTGAATATTGAAAGAGAAATCAAGTGCATTGGATAGTATTACGGCTAAGGGTCTTATAGCCAAGAGCTTCGTTCGTCATCCCGTTAGGCAGTTCTGTCAAGAATTTGGTGCTGTATTAGAGATATAGAGCCTCCTAAGGCACTTTATTTCCTGGAACCCCTGATCGCCGTTAGCATATTGGACTCTATTCCCGACCCCAGTGCGGCACATTTTTTGTATTTTATTTATATAATATTTTTTCATTTTTTATTTTATTTTACAATACCTTTTACAACCTACCTTAATAAAAAAAACCGACCAATTGCGAGTCGGACTCGCGCACCGAGGGTTCCGTACAAACCTGCAGGTATTCACGGTTTATGCATAAGGTTTATGTTTATGAAATTAAATGTTTTTTTTTTTAATTTTTATATTTGAGTTGACTGAATGAAAGGTAAATTGTGGTTTACGATTTATGACGTATTAAAAAACTACCTACTAGATCTCGTTCAAACCAATTTTCGGTGGAAGTTTACATGGTAATTTACATCATATATTTTTTTAGTTTTATCATTCCCTTATTTTAGAAGTTACGGGGGGGGGGGGACACAATTTACCACTTTGGAAGTATCTCTTGCGCAAACTATTCAGTTTAGAAAAAAATGATATTAGAAACCTCAATATCATTTTTGAAGACCTATCCATAGATACCCCACCCCACACGTATGGGTTTGATGAAATTCATTTTTGAGTTTCAGTTCTATGTATACCTATTTTTGTGTGAAAATCTTAATGCGGTTCACAGAATACATCTACTTACCAAGTTTCAACAGCATAGCTCTTATAGTTTCGGAAAAAAGTGGCTGTGACATACTCGGACAGACAGACAGACATGACGAATCTATAAGGCTTCCGTTTTTTGCCATTTGGCAACGGAACCCTAAAAAGCAAGAAAAAAATGTTGCAAACATGAACAAATAAACAAAAATGATTACAGTTTCTTTTTGGTCGATTCAAGTTGCTACTATCGAATCCTGCATACTTAGCTTAGCAACGTTAGATAAATTGAAACGATAAACAGAGAGCAAGTTCGACCAACAAAACGATTAGTCACCTGCACGAGCCCTAAATGTAACAACATTATTAAATCATATCATTGTCATGACGTCACAATCAACTACAACTTTGTGTGAAGTAAGATAACAGAAACGTAAGTAGGTAAATACTAGGTAGGTAGACGAGCTGGTAAATATCTCATTCAGTATAAAATTTCCATTTATATACGTCACTGCTCGTAATACGATATATTGAGTTGTAGAAACCTTGTGTGGGTGTTACTACGACGGATACTAAGTCAGTATTTAGTAGTTAGGTATGGTAGACGCGCCGTAGCTGCGTAGTGCGTAGGGTGTAGCTCATTGTGAGTCGCGTAGCGAGAAGCGTAGCCTATAGTGTACCGTAGCTCATTGTTTGTAGCGTAGCGTGCGTACCTCATCGTTTGCAGCGTAGCTCGTGGCGTAGCGAGCAACAGTGGCGGGCTGCCTACAAATTTATTATCCCACTAGCTTCTGCCCGCGACTTCGTCCGCGTTAAATTTCTTGTTCCCCCGACCTTCCCGTCGCGTCGAATCGCCTACCCGTGCGATTTTCCCAGTTTTTACAACATTTTTCTTTCTCTTGGTTGTAGCGTGATGTTATATAGCTTATAGCCTTCCTCGATAAATAGGTTACCCAACACAAAAATAATTTTTCAATTCGGACCAGTAGTTCCTGAGATTAGCGCGTTCAATCAAACAAACAAACAAACTCTTCAGCTTTATAATATTAGCATAGATAGTGCTCACCTTGTGGGGATACCTAAATTAATTAATATGTAAATGTAGTGTTATACGGATTATTATTTTAGCTGAAGAAAAATGACAGCTCGATATGCATGTTTCGAAACCAGTGGCGCTTTTTTACGTTAACTAACTATTGCATGTGCATTTTATTTTGGAATACATTTGACGTAAAATGTTCTCTTATCGATAACAAGTCGAAAACTATTAGTTATAATAAATAATAATAATAATATTCCACAACTATCACACAACGCCATCTAGTCCCAAGCTAAGCAGAGCTTGTGTTATGGGTACTAGACAACTGATAAACATACTTATATATTTCTAAATACATACATATTATAGATAAATTACACCCAGACACAGAACAAATGATCGTGCTCATCACACAAACATTTGTCCTGGGTGGGAATCGAACCCACGACCTCCGGCATAGCAGTCAGGGTCGCTAACCACTAGACCAACAGGCCTGTCGTTAAGTATTATTATAATTAGTACCTACCTATTTAGATCATCATTATTGTTTGATCGTGATTTTATCATCATCTTCATTTCAGCCGAAAGACGTCCACTGCTGGACATAGGCCTCCCCCAAGCCCACCCAAGCTCCGCCACTTCGACCGGATTTGAGCTTCCCGCATCCATCGGATTCCTGCGGCCTTTACAAGGTCAACCCGACCACCGATTTAATTGATTTGATTTTTTTTTGGGCCGGTTTTGTAATAAGTAATTATTTATCAATCAATCAATCAAATCATTTATTTGCAACGAATGTAGGTTAAATTAAAATACAGGTGAGCCATGTACATTCTATAACGCTTTCTTCAAATATTTTCTGATAAGTAAAGCTAATATTTTAAGATTTTGTGGGTCTTATTGAGCAATTTAACACCTACTCAGCTCTAAATAAATTAAGATAAGCACCTTCATCTTATTTTGAACACATAAATAAATCGAATCTTTGCAGCTATTTGTTCACTACTACTTATTGTTTAACAAACATTCTAACTTCCGCATTTACAAACTCATTATTTATTCTAGGACTTATTTAATATCCTTGAATTTATTGGAATGTTTTACGCTGATCTACTGCTTAGTCTGGATTTGCCAATAAGCAGGCATTTACAGTAAAGTATACTTTCATTTTGCAGTGAGTCAGTGCTACAGTATTTTGTTAGCAAGATGTGATTTATGGTTGCAGTAACACAATACTTGAAACAATATTGACGTTCAACATTAACAATAATTAATTTTAATAAGGTGGTCTGACAAATACTTAAAACGATTTGAAAAGGAACTGGTACATAATTTTAATAAGGTGGTCTGACAAATACTTAAAACGATTTGAAAAGGAACTGGTACATTATTTAAACGTCATAATTTCACCCGAAAGATGTCCACTGTTGGACATAGATTCCCCCAATTTGAGAGGGTTTGCCATAATCGCCACTCTTGACAGGCGGGTTAGCGATCGCAGTATGGTGGTAAAATGTATAGAGAACGCTGCTGCCCATTCTCTAGTAAGTCCCTAGGTCGGGTCGCCTCTTACGATACGTCGATACCCACGGGAAGAAATGGGATGGTGCTATTCTTTACGTTTGGCACCACACGGAATGAACTTGTTATAAGATAACTACTTATTAGTAGTTTTCCCTTTATGTCTGGAGGCTTTATTTAGGTTTTAAGTTCTGTTTACGATTTTGTTTTATTATTTATTTCAGCTTGAGTTTAGTTTTCAATGTTTTGTTGGTATATTGGCGTGTGCTAGCTGACATATGGCGAATAATTTAATGTATGTTTTATTTTCATAATATTAATTACTTAAGTACATATTTTTGTATAAAATCAAGTTCTTGTAACTTCACAGACAGCTGTGCTGCTGGGGAGTTTGTTGGCCACTTCTTCTTCCCAGCTAAAGCACTAGGAAGTGGTGAAGGTTGGGCGTTTTGGGAGACTGTCTTATGTAACTTTGACGTTCAAAAAGTGCTGACTCTCAGCTTAGTTTGAATAAATGACTGATTTTGATTTTTTTAAATTTCTTTCGCAGATAGTTGAATGTAGACAGTTTTTAACACAGCACATTTAGATGCATTTTTCTACATAGCTCGGCAATCTTGTATCTAGCTAACTGATCCTACGTGTAGTTGTACAATTACACCGGAGTCAGTACTAGGTCATAATACTCATAACAATTATTTATAAACTTTCACATCGTTCATGACGTTAACAGTTTTTACAGCGATTCACTAGCATTATACCAGGTATTGATATTCCCGTTTATATTCTAAAGATATGAAATATTTATTATACGTCTAGTTGGGCCTGTTGCCAAATACAGTTCTGCACCAAATGTATGTAAGTAATTCTGTAAATTCTTATGAATGTGTTCAATATTTCTGAATTCGACGCGCATCTAAGCGGCGAGACAAAGCAATAACAACCCGCGTTTTTTTTATGACAGGAGTTTAATTCTGTGGAGTCGTAAAATCGGGGATAACTCACTTCCACAGTAAATTCAAACAGAAACAAAACATTAGTTCAGAAGCCCTAAAACTTTCGATAAATCTAAGATTTTATGTTATATTTATATCCATTATATTGTAGACGGCAGTAGCTAAGGGCTATTACATATATTTATAGATGTTGCTTTCTAATTTAACGTTATTAATGTTGATGTTGATGCCAGAAAATATTTGCTCTATTAGGCATCCTTATAATAATCGTGAAAACATGTAGAAATACTGCATAAACGGACTTCTCTAAACTTCATCTACAGTGTTTGTAAAGCTTGCTTGATGTTAGTTTCGGTGAAAGAAAACAAAATTAGAAAAGACATTTCTAACATTGTATCATTAATGTCTAATGGATATTTGAATACCCCGACAAGATTCGCGAAACATATTGTTTTGGCTTCTACTCATTTTTCACTGTAGACACATTTTTTAGATGTCTTGAATGCACAGACACATTTTTACGAAATTCATCCGTTGTTTTGCATGTAGTTAGCAATAAATTCAGATTTTTTGTTGTAATGGCTCGCTCAAAACAATTGCTGGCGTTAGAAACTAGATTAATAGAGATCTTCTTATCTATGAGTTTTGGTAGGAACTCTATGGGCACTTGCATTTATTAAAAATGGCGGCCACACAGTTAATATTTTACTGAGTTAAATATGTGCTAAATAAAGGTTTTGTTTATAAAAAAAAAAGAAACAGTAGCGGGGATTAAGTTGTCATAATGATCGGCTGTTAGTAATGGTGTGTTGGTTCGGCGGGCGGCGCGCCGGGCGGGCCGGCGGGCCGGCGGGGCGGCGGGGCGGGCGGATGACGGCGCTGCATTTTCCCCGCCCGCACCGCGCTATTGCCGCGTTTTCCACGAGGGGCGCGCCGGCCCCCTCGCCGCATCAGCCGGGAAATCGCGCGGCGCTCGTCTCAGTCCGGCTCAGCCGTCGCGCTACGACGACGCCTCCGAGACGCGCGCTACGATCGCGAACCTTCGCTCGCTGCACCTCCGTACGAACCGAGCGCGCGCGGCCGAAATAGTGAGCTCGTGGCTGGGAGCGGTCGGACCCCGTGAGACACAGTGCGGCGGCGCCATGCTGCGCGCGCTGCTGCTGCTGGCGCTGGCGGCGCTGGGCCCGGGCGCGGCGCGCCGCCACGCGCCCGACCTGCGCGAGGACGAGCCCGCCCGCCGCACCACGCGCACCGCCGGTGAGTGCACGCCGCATCATGCGCCGCACGCGCTGCCAACGATGCCGGCCGACGTAATTAAATGCACATCGATCTTTCTCATCTGCCCAGCGTCAGCGAGCCGCCGCCGCTCAGCTGCGGACCGCGCTCGCCTAGCTTAGGGAAACAGTGAACAGCAATAGGCACGTGTGTTTATGTAAATAATTGCATTCCGAAGTTTCCGCATCGGTTTCCGACTACTAGATCAATTAAAACGCACGTATGCATTAGTCTCAGATACTTGACTAGTGAGCCTGTGTTTTAAATTGTTTATCAATGCTCGTATCGTTATCAGTGGAGCCGATACCAGCTGCGGTACTCGGGGATAATAAAAACAATACCACGTGAGAGCCGATGACTTTCGACAACAAACGGAGAGAATTGTCGAGAGGTTCTATTTTGGGAGAATGCTACAATAACTAATCTGTTATCGGCCAAAGACATATCAGAAGTAATCTCGTAAATATTTATTGCTTTATCGGTAAAGGTTAAGGAAAGGCATAAAGGTTTTCGCGGAAACTTAACATTATTTTAAACTTATAAACAACTCAAATCATTTGCAATAATAATAATCCTTCATATTTGTATCGGTATGCAATCGCATCAATATTATCCACATATAATCGATTGCTTGTGTGTGGTGAAATTTCTATAAAATATTTCTAGAATATGTGAAAAAATAGAAATTACGTAATAAGTCTGAAAGAAGAAAGATAAGCGGGTTATCTCTAATTAGCGCAAAGTGGAAAATGTTGCTAGTTAGATGTACCATCTGTGATTACCGAGGTATTAACTACCATTTGATTAACAATGCTCTATCAGACAATAATATTTTAGAAAGAAAGAACTATCTACATTTAAAAATATATTAATAAGTTTAACTAAATCTTTCCAGTAAATTTTAAAATAAACACAGATAAAATTGAGATTACCTACATCGTTATTGTAGTTCCAGTTAGTCACACTTATTGATGAATTAAATCCAAATCTGATAAGGTTTTAATAGATACGAGTAATATAAAAATATTATCACAAGGTCGAAAGTGAAAAATAAAATCGCATTAAGCATGATTTCATACAAGTTGTATTGTCTTGCAATTGTTATATCATCATCAGATACTCCGAGCACATGTTCGTGAATATCAATGTCGTATGATTTCACAATCTTATCGGATTGTGTTATGACGATCGCCTCAAATGCACATAAGATTTTATGTACATATGTTAGCTTAGACTTTATTACCTATTTATGTCTCCTCCTCTCCGAGGAAAATTTCGTAAGGAAAGTGTTGAGTATGAATGTCGATGGCTATAAGAGTGGAGGGAGACCAAAGAAAGGATGGATGGACTGTGTGAATTATGATATGGATAGAAAGGGGGTCACTACTGAGATGACGAGTAATAGAGAAGTGTGGAAGAAAGAGACATGTTGCGCCGACCCCGAATAAATTGGGATAAAGGCAGGAGAATAATGATGACCTTTTTATGTCTCCTTCTATGCCATATTTAACATGCAATTGAACGAGGCATTCTATTGCATCAAGTTTATGATAAACCACTAAATATAATCGTTTTCCAACTGAAGGTTACTGTGCTATTTTAATTTTCGTCATTGCACTGTAAATAACGAAAACGATGTAAGATTAAATGATCACATATAATTAAGTTTACAGCTTTAGCCTTGTGTCCGAGAGTGATGTCATTACTTTTATCATTTGAATAGGCAGCAAGGACTTTCTAAGTCCCGCTCGATGGCCGACGTGACTCACGGCGACAGCTTTCATTCATTTTCCGGACGTGATAAAAGTTACAAATGTTTGCCAAGATTGTATTAACAGGTCTGCCAAAAATTGTATTACCGAGAAGAGAAAAAAGTTGTGTTCGTCTGAGATGTCTAGACAGGCGACCGAGACAAGACGTGACGTGACGCGAAATTTTCAAGCCTTTGTGGACATTTTGACGACCCGTTTGGCTCGATTTATATAATTCTGGCGGGTTCCGGGTGTGTTCTTAAAAAATTCTGATAGAAATGTAATGTAGTCGTTAGAATTTATAAGTACGTAAGTAGATACAGAGTGTTATTCGTCGCAAACTCGTGACGTTCGATAGCAGTGGGTGTCGGCTGAAAGGGCGTGCTAATTTCAGGTTGGAGGCTTGCGTAACTGTAGTACAAACGAAAACAACGCGGAACAGCAGCAATGGCCGCTCGTCACCTGACAACTTCGAATGTCACATTTCTGATTGATGGTGACGTGGTTATCAATTCAATTATTATCGATCGATACACCCCGGTACCTATTTTCAATATGTAAAATATGTTTAGTAAATAAATGCCTGTAATAAAATTGGCAAATAAAATGATTAATATGCTACCAATAGCCTCGCGTGTTCTTGGAAGGGGTCTTAGGGACAATACAACCAATTTATGAGGCAAATGGGTATAATTTTCCTAATCATTATTTATGGTACAGGCGTAGTTGGTTGCTATAAAAACCTCATCGTCGTCACTACAACTATTTGAGTATAAATTCCCAGACATTTATTTATAAACTTACACAATATGTATTTATGCAACTCAGATTGTACAAATTGATAACTGCTCGTGTAGTTAGTATAAATATTTACTCCTTTATTTTAAATTCAACTTAATTAATCCAATAGAAAAATTCCTAGAACTGTAGTTTCGTTGTGGAAATATGCGGAAAGTTCCTGAAAGGTTCTAAAAGGGACGATAAACAGAATTTAACATTATGTTGGTATTAAATAAAAAACAAGAGCAACAGGAAGTGCTGACCAAAACATCACGGATCGTTAATAAACATGAAAACAAAAGTACACTTCGCGCATTGTTATTTTTAACACTATGATCGAACCTTATCGGGCTGATCTTTTAACCCGAGAGCGGCGTGCCATCAAAAATACTTTTTATACTCTTGATAGCGGATAGGTAGGTATTCAAAATTTGTTGTTACTCTGACTTTTAGTCCGTGCCGGTGATTGCTCTGGGTTCTGATGTCATTTGTATTTTTATTGTATTACCTACATGTCTGTCTAGCGAGCCCCCGATTCACAGGTTTTCGATAAATCGTTTCCATTTTTTATAGATCTTTATGTTTTTCTCTCCAACAAGCCAAATTGAATCATCACAACATTTAGTACCTTATCACATTGTTACAGGGTCTAGATTGATTTCTAAAATAAAGTTTCGCAGTCAACAATAGTTTCACAATGTCCTTCCGTCCGTCTGTTCGCAGCTTATTTTGTTTATCTTGCGGAGCCTCTCAACGACAAGTTTGTTTGTCAGCTCTACAACTCTTCTATGCCTTTCGTCACACTGACAGTTTTTCGTTACAACATTCCTTTCACCCATGAGGTATATTGCAGTCATAGTTACCACCAAAGGATAACTTGAAGTTATCTAAAACGTCACACATTTCTAAGGCGACAAATGGACTTACTAGAGAATGGGCAGCTGCGTTCTCTATACATTTTACCACCATACAGCGATCGCCAACCCGTCTGCCAAGTGTGGTGATTATGGAAAACCGGCAACAGGTAGTTTTACATCATTCATCATCATTTCAGTCGAAAAAGGTCCACTGTTGGACATAGGCCTCCCTCAAAGAGTCCCTTTTTAAGGGTTGCCTATAACTTTGTCTATGATCCAGGTTCAAAAGTACCCTATGTCCTTACCTAGGTTATGATTTTTCAGCAGTTTTAGCGTTAAAGCGTAACATACAAAAATAGTAAGTATTTTTGTATGTTACGCTTTAACGATAAAACTTTTGCATTTGTAATATTAGGTACTTTGAATTAGAATTCAATTACACCTTCATAAGAAATTAAATGAGCTTTTATTTACCGGCAATCATATTATTAGGATCTATATTATTATAATTATTGTATGGTGGAAATTTTCATTCGCAATTATAAGGATCGGAACAATGATCTTAGATAGGTACGTGTTACACTATGTATGCCTTCTTTAAAAGCTTGATAGAGTGTTGACTCTATCAAGCTTGACTCTTTCAAGTTGACTCTATCAAAGATCATTCAAAAAATTCCACAATGTCTTGCGTGACCAACATTGTGGTCCAGAAATGAAATGTCAGATAAAGGAGTTATTTATTTACTTTTAATATTAATCTCTATTTTATGTTCCGCGGCTAAAATAATGACCAAATTAAATCAAGCTACTTATACTGTAATTAAGATTAAAATAACGTTCTTATGCAGTTTTATGTGTGAAAACTCCCCACCAGAGTAATAAATCCTCACAATTAAACAGTAAAATAAGTAATCAGACATGTTTTGGACGTCGGAGGCCATATGCACCAGCATTGCGCTAGATAACAATCTGAGCTCTCAAACACAGAATGTGAAGTTGTAAAGTGTGCGAGTTATTAGCGGATACCCAACCCTTATTTGTGGAATGTTTTAAATGCGCATTTATACGCAAATATTATATAAGATTGTTTGCGTGCACGCAGTCGCATCGCGCGCGGAATGAAAATGTACCCGCGCTTGATTGCGCCTCATTGTAACACCGCGCACCGCCGCACTCCGATATCGTTCACTAATTGTCGCTTTACCTACTCGTATTATTTTACAATCGCCTTCTCCTGTATCGGAATTCTACTGGTAGGTCATTTGAATAAATGTTCGTACTTAGGTATATCTATACTACGAAGTACTTACTTGATCGGATCTGTTTAGATAGGACGTAAAAAGTGACATACCATACAAGTAGCTAAGTAGATGTGTGCAGCACGTTACTTAATGCGTCTTCCATACATTATTACCTCGTATAGATGCACATCAAACGCAATTGATAGATTTATAGACTATCATCTCCATTAGTCCTAGTACCCTTATGTGAATGCCGACTTGCCGTACTTTGACGAAGTAAAGTTAATTTTGCAAGTTACAATCATATTGCATGGCGTCACTCGTAATGTCGTAAATCGTGGTTGGGTTGCGTTATGTCCGTGGCGCGGGCGCAGCGTCGCAGGACACTTACGTCCAATTCAGTCGCTGGTTCATTGCCCCGCGGCGAAGCTGGGCGTAACAAACGACCCGCTGACTGACGTCACATCATTACCATTGCACTCAAATTGCATTACCCGAGGGCATAAGTACATGCACATCTTCATATCGTATGCCCACATCACTCTACTACACAAACACATTAAGTTACTACGTGCAAAAGCAAAACCGGAATAAAACCATAAAATTTTATCCGATGATAAAAGATACCAACGCAAAATTCATAGAAGTTAAAATAATTAGCGTGCGACATGTGAGGTTCCTTGACATGTGGAGGTTTTGTATGTGTGCCTGTGCGCGCATAAATAATTCAATAAATTTGATTTTTATTGGTTCACCTATCGAGAATAAAGTTGCTTGTATCGTAGCCAGTAGGTGTAGGCTACGTGAAGTGGTTTGCTCGTAGAAAGCTCTTGATGTGCTTGATGCGCAAGAGAATTAGATATCATCAACAATTACAATGAGCTTGGTGTTTGACCGCTGCGTGTTCTTCGCACAAATATTAGCGCACTTAATTAACGCCCGACGAACTCACTTCCACGAAATTAATTGGGGTCAAAGAATTTGAGTGCATACATCTCAATTAAAGCCGATGCTACACCAGGAGTCATCGCCACATTGGAACACCAAATAATTCAATATATTTTAATCGCGCCTGACTTACTCATGTGTCCTTTGGAGATAAATAACAGCGTGTCATTCCTAATCCCTGACGCCTCCAGCCAGCACCCGCAGACAATAGACATTAATTTTCAAAGGCGTGAGATAGGAATGTCGTCCGCGCAGGTAGAATTTTTGGCACCTTTATGATCAGATCCTGACGTGTCATAAGCCACCCACGGCCCTCATTAAGCCGGTAGCCTACAAAGGCGCCGGGTCGACCATAATGCTGTCGGATTATACGGAGCGAGCGACGGGCGGGTCGTCGGCCTGCGGTGCCCTCGCGTGCTACAATTGCACACAATATGCCCCCGCGCGACCCGCCAAACCAAAAAGTTAGAAAAGTATCGCACGCTGGTGGGACGCCACGCCACCGCGCCGCGGCGATACCATCTCGGCGCCACGCGGCCGCCGCGCCGCGCCGCGCTGCGTGCCTCCTACACCTTGTCTCGATCCTTAAATTCGATCATTTCGTAGCTGTCCGGGCCCCTAAGGAGCACGTCCGGTGTCGGAGATGCCACCGCCGGCATTTAATTACAAGTTTACTCTTAAGAACCCGTGAAATATTGCGCACCTTGGACAATTTAAGGCGTCCGAGATTGAATACGGAGAAGCGATAAATGCAATTCGGAACTTTGAGCGATCCGATTTATTTTATGGACATTTTCACCGAGGAGCGCTCGGATCCCGCAAACGACTCTGTTTATCTTTATCGATAATAAAAGTTTTGGATAATGCGATATGTCGCCGAGAGCGGGGCGCGGGTGTGTCGGCCGACTTACGGAGCTCCTCCCACGTACGGGTCTCGTTATGAACTTGAATTAAATGAATGACGCAGTTGTATGAATGGCGCGGGAATGAATGTGAGTCGGAAGTGCAAGCCGCGCTTCAGCACGCTAGCCCATTGCGCCGCGCACGTGCATCCGCCGCCGCGCTCTCTGTGCTTCTAGTGCAACCTTACACCATCGCGTTTGTCATTCCTCGACACCGACATAGGATAGTTAGTTATGAAGCATTAAATCTAACTCCTTTGAATTTCCATCACTGGAACTTTGAATGTAAGCAAAACTAATAACGTCCGTGGCTTTACGTCCGCGCGCTCGCGACAAGGGTATAAAATTTCATCAGCCCGAAGATAAGAACAGTTGTAGTAATAATTAACATGATAAAAATTACATATAACACTCGTGTACGAGTAAGTAATTTGCATGCGATTGTCTCGTAAACATCAGAGTTCACTGCGCAATATTTTAATTATTCATACTGGGGAATGAATAACGAGACCCTTAGTGTTTGAGTTAATACTAACGTGCGATATAAATGTGCGTAGTGGACTCAAGTTAATGAGGACACGGAGTGCTGCGGCTAGGTCATGTAGGACGTCTCTAGTACTAGCTGGACAATAGGTTCAATAGATTCCATCGTTGAGCAATGTTGAGTTCATAAGTTAATTGGGTGAGCACAGGTGTGACGAGGAGTCGTCATTTGTTTACCACATACATGCGCATAAATTAGCAATTAATTATTATAATGCAGAAGTGTTCCTACATTAGTGTTTGTGTGACTCCGGCGTCCGGCGTCAAGTCTTAGTCAACTGCGGTCCTTTTGCTTATGGATGGTTAGCTTTATAAATATCTGTATCTTTCCACAGCTCTATCGGAGTTCCAAAGTACTTCTTAATTGAATGGCGTATTTAGTGTCCATCGTTCTTATTAAATTAATATTGGGAAAGGAGATCCTCTATCAGTGATTTAAAAACCTTCACAATAATATAAAGCGTTTCATTAGTTACAGTAGCTTTTTATGTTTGCCTCGTTGAATTCCGCGTAGATGTAGACGCTACGAAACCTCTTGTTTCGTAGACGATGCGTAGCCGCTACGCTACACAGCCGCTACGCAGACGCTGCTTAGACGCCGCGAGTGCTACGCTGGCGTAGCGCTCACAATGCATGATGCTACATTCGTTTCGATACAATTGTACTATTGCTTAGTTGCTGCCTAAATTAGTATTATAATTAAAACAAAATGAGACAAATTGATAAGTTATAGAGAAGTCAATTGTAGAGTTATCAACTTATCACTTGTTAAAAAATAATAATTACGAGTTGAATAGGTTCCATCCGCGCGTTCTCCTTCGAGTTGGAAGGAGAACGCGCGGATTCGCGAAAGATGGAAGAAGTGGAGGGATGCCTTTGCCCAGGAATGGGGGACAGTGGTGTCTTGAAAGTTAATTTTGAACAGCTTCCTCTATTCACTTCTTTCATCCCGTTGAAGATAGTCTAAATAACAAGTAAATATATAAATAGAAAAAATAGATACTAATTATTTTATTCAGTCAATTATAATAGGCAGCATTCGTAAGCTTGTTTAATTACTATAAAAATAATATAACTATATTCAAAAAGCTTGTGTAAATTGATGCGTACAAAAAAGTAAAAGAAAACTCTTTGTATGCATCAATGCGGTTCTCATTGCGTACGTATCACCTTGACAAAAAAACGTAGGTACTGGAACCCGTCAAACGAGCCTACAATAAAATTTCCTCGTTTCTTACAAATATACTCATATCACAGTTGACTAACTGGTGGCTAACAAACACACCGACAGACATTGCAAATAATAACCGACAGGATGTGGCTATTCGAGTGTTGATTGTTTATTTAGAAGTTAATTTTCTTTACGTTATCAATTGGCATGAGAATTGTTTGCATTCGCATTGAGAAAACAAAAGATGAGCACTTTATTATTTCTATATCTCTCTGTTGGTACACATTTGTTTGCTTTATTAGTTGTACATTTTCATAATGGTGCTTTGTCGACGTGCCGGTATGTCTGATGTTGGCATTTGTAATAAAGAAAAATACACATTCATAGTTTAATCATCTACTATTATGTCTAGTTGATTGATAAAATAATACAAATTACGGAATGGAAAATGGAAAATGGAAGCGGTTAGTTTACTTCCATATGGCTATTCTGTAGGACAATTCACTTTAATTAAATAGTATTGTTATCAGTATTTACATAATTTTTCTTTGTCTCAAAATGGTTGGACAAAAATGATTTAAAATTAACGCTTACATTTGTATAAATCCATCGGCGATGAGTATTTCAAAATAAAGTACAAACACGCTGCCATTTATAAATCCAGACTCGATAAATATTTAGCCGCGCTCAGTTCGCGCCAAATGGTGCACTCACAATCACTCACAGAGCTCCTTTTGGCGCCGAATGTCAATTTCCTAGAGATTGGCCATTGCCGGAGCTGTTCGAGCGTCGACAACAAACACGACTGTGTGGACTGGCGCTGGCGAACCTCACACTTATTTCAGATGCACTAATGGCGATAATCGAGCGCCGACAGTTTGTTTATTCACGCAGCACGTAATGGATCCGAGCACTCTTCTCAATCGGTCGCGAAACGTGTTTGGATAAATGCTAGTGTGACTTTCATATCCAAGCTCTTGAGCGCAAAGCCTGTAAGTGCCTATGTGTGTAAACTATGTCCTTATGCGTGAGTATTTTAAGTTATGTTGTCAAACGACTTAGAGCTGTTACACAAAGTATGCAGTTACGTTATTATCTTTCTTGACAGCAATGACACTTGAGAGTATGTGTTCGCTTTAATACAAAGTAAAGTATTATAGAGCCTATATGTGCGCGAAGTAGGCAGGCAGGCGTTCTTAATTGATTGTCGTATGTATGCACAGTGAGTTATGAGGTCTCTCATCGAACGTGTCCGATAATTCTACATATTTTCTTTGAGCACTTTCGGTTTCACTGCGTTTTCAAAAGGCTTTCAGGAAAACTGGATTTAGACAGTATGGGATACATTTAAGAGTCTACATTGTAAAATAGTTGTACCTACTGAAGACCTATGAAAAAACTCCGAGGAGGATCTGTTAGAGGTATTTGATTTAAATAACTACGAGCATCCTACCATTGTTTGAAATATGTAAATGTAGCATAGTTTACAATCAGGATAGTGTTTAGTCATTTGGACCGCAGCTAATGCAGTCGTCGCACAGCTATTTATAATAGTGTCCGAGTACATAATAGTGTGTGCACGTGTAGTGTGTACTGTGTAGTTAGAAACAGGAGCGATTGATTGCGGTGTAGAGTATCAACGGTCGTCTCGCTGTCTGCGGGCCGCAGCTCGAGGGCATTCTTTACTAATCCTATATTGTGGAGATAATTGAGCGTCGCGGAGTCGCGCTCGCTCCCAGGCTACTTAGCGAAAAAACTGGAACATCTGTAGAAGTGCGTTTGGCGTATGCGATACATACATAACCTACGTAATGACAGTGCGTCGACCTCGCGACAGGGGCGCATTAAGCACAGCCTCGCGCTTGATGAATGTTTTCCTGCTATAAACCATTGTTTCACAGTGTTCATGTTTGATGTTCCAGAAAGAATACAATGTAGTAGACATGCTTTATGAGTACTGAAAACAAATCATCGAGCGTGAAGTACTTACGTGCCTATCGAGTTGCGCTGGGCTGGGATATTTAATGCCATTGTATCTATGCGACAAAATCAATCAACAAATACAGAAACGCTAGATTCACTATCACGACCAACTACTTAGTGTTCAGATATATAAAGATGATCGATTTCATAAAGTTCAAAGTTGTGATACACACGTAATCTGTAGGGGTTCGTAAAGTAGTGTGCGACACAAATGGTCGTTTTCCTGATAGTGTCATGTCACGCACTGCCTGGCCCACACACTAGTTAATAAATAAGGTTTATCAGCAGCAGCAGCAGCATTGATTAAAGCCAATGTTTATGCTAATCATACAAGTATCTACAAAGCTTTAGTTGATAGTGCTGCTAGTCCTAAACTTGTAGTTTTATGAACATGGTTACAATTTAAATGTTGCAAATACAATGTAACAGATGCAGTTTCTAAAAATAGTTTCTACGCTATAATTTCTTTTACTATTCGTTTGCAATTTATGATTATTGCTGATTTTCGCGTTAAGTTGGCTAAGACGAGAGCCTGCGCTAAGATGTCAAGTCAAAATTACGGGCTGATCAGTCTAAATAGGGGGCAGTCGGCCCGGTTGTACAGTTGCGCTCCTTAGATGGGCACCGGCGGCGCCCGTTTCTCTTGGCGCAGCGCTGCTCGCGGCTCCACTCGCGAGCGCAGATAAAGGGCACGCCTACTCTGACGACACACTAATACATGCGACGTCGCGCGCCACAACCAGCATGTGGCGAAACGCACAAAAACTTTCATCTCTATTCTAACCTACGCTCATTCTAGTAGGCCCGAAATAACAATACTCGGTCACATTAATAGCCGCATCAAAATAGATCCTTAAGCAGAATCCGATGAATCACTATTACAAAACGCTAAGAAAATAAAAATAATGATAAAAGTCTGGCGCGCTGCTCGTAGTGAGCGGCTCTAAACTAAAGCTCCCAGACCGCACACTGTCAAAATATTGTCAAAGTGAATTCCACGCGTCCAATATATTAGGTATAATGATTTTCCACTTGGCAATAATCCTAGCGATTTATTTCGATCTCAGTAGATATTAACCGCATACCGCATATATCTAGACGAGGCGTCATTCGTGGTCTCGGCTAGGTTGTTGAACCTCCTTTTATTAAGGCTGACAAAGGCGGGTACAGAAGTTTAGCACTTTCAGTTTTAGGCAATTATCGCGCGGCGGGCGGCGGCGATGTGTCTCATTGTCACGGCGGTATATTTAGTGGTGACGGCGCGTCACGCGACGCTGCGGATGCGTCTGTCCTCGCGCCGCCGCGCGCCGTCGCGTCGCCCGCGCCTGTCTGCTGCAGCCCCGACCAGCGCCTGCACTAACATTTGGCAAGGTCCCGACACTTAATGAGTGCGGGACGCACTTCCGCTGGACCTCGTAAACGTAATCTATTTCTCGAGCTCGCCTATTCATGTACGTCAAACTTTTCTTACCGACAAACAATGACGTTAACTACGTAAACAGTTTTCCTAATTAAAGTTTGTGCTGACTTTTACTAGGTAAGTATGCTCGTTGACAGTGCTCATTACTTTTTATGATAGGTTGATCTTCTACCATTTCAATCCATTGAGCACTTTCTAAGCAGCTACCTAGTGCCTCTGATATAAGTATCTGATTTGCTTATCGTTGATAAACGACGGAGATACAAGACCGGGCCGGCGATGTTACTAGAAGACGGTCCGCCCAGCAGAAACTTGACGGTCTATTTTTTATGTAAAAATATTTCAAGAATGATTCATGAAAAAACCTATTTTATACCACATAAATTATGTGTAACATAAAAGTGTTTTAAAGATTTACATTTCATTTACTTTTTTTTAAAGATAACATTTTTCTCGAACTATTAGTGATAGAGATAAATTTTCCCGTTGCGATAACGTTTCAGAGTAAATAGATAAGTACATTTCAACCATTTGACACCTGAATGTCGTGTAATTGCATAACAATGATAAATGTAAGCGAGTCAATGACCTTTATTTATCGTTCCGCCGTAGAAGGCCGCCCCCGCCCAAGGCGCATCGCCTAACAGCTAAACTGCCCAACGCACGTTATAAACTGTATTTTCATATTAATATTTCCGTTACAATATTAATTATTCCGTTACAATATTAATTATTTTTCATTTCACAAAAAGAATTAAGACAAAAAGAGTTAAGGTATAAGTGTTAAAGAAACGATTTATTTTGGGTCAAATAAATGCTTTTTATTTTCATTTTATGTATTAATTTTATTAATATCTTTGCCAGGGAAATTTGGTAATAGAAATTGGGGGTAATTGCAAATGATTTATTTTAATATCGCTGAAATATTTATAATTGTACTAAAACGTACCGACCGGTTTCGGTCACTAAGGGGTGGTATTCTGCTGTGTACAAAACAAATCAAATCAAATCAAAAGTCATTTATACAAACTAGGCTGAGAGTCAGCACTTTTTACGAACGAGACACAAGCTGACGCTTTTTTTTTTGGATGGGAAATCATCGAATGACGTCTCCCGCTCTGGGCGGAGCGGGAAGGCGTGTCAGACTTTTACTGACTAAAACCCACCCGTGTTCCTTCAGTTGCCTATGTGCCAGGGTCGTGGTATCTCTTTCAAACAATCTTGCGACCCTGGCAGGCATCGGTCCTAGCAGGCAGACCCTTCAGTGCTGCTGACATCTCTTTGAGGCGCGCGTGGAACACTACGCGCCGTCGACCCGAGCCTGGTCCTTACCGGACGGCGAGCTACCCATTGCTCGCCGCCCGCAAGCTCGCGCCTACGGTGGCCGGGAGTCAGCTATCGACTCCCGACGCCCGGGACGTCTTTTCCTGCGGCGGCTAGGGACGTGAGGGCGCAGAGACTGCCACTCCCTCACGCGCTCCTCCTTCGCGAGCATTATTGCTTCGCAGAAGGAGGTGATGGCTTCCCATGCCCTCTCGCTCCGTACCATGGCTCGCACCAGGGCTGGACGCGAGATGTCGCCGCCGCCGATCGCCTCCACGAGGACACGGCGGTGCTCCGTCCAGGCAGGGCACACTTCCACCGTATGCTCCACCGTGTCCTCCAGACGATCCTCGCAATCAAAACACCCGGGCGTTTCCTCCCGCTTTATCCTGAACAGGAACCTCCCGAAGCACCCATGCCCGGTGAGAACCTGCGTCAGGCGGAAGGTGAGGACGCCGTGGCACCTCTCTATCCACTCCTCAAAGAGGGGACTTACCGCCGCAATTGTGGCGTGCCCATAGCTGACGCTTGAGTATCTATAAAATGTCGGTATTCACTCTCAAGTAATTTCCGTTGAAATTATAGGCATACAGGGTGGCAGGGAAAATCGGCGCTGAAACTGTAACCCTACATTCTCCACATGATTCTGGAACCCGTAAGTAGGAATAATTTTAACAGTGTAGATTTTGTACTTTTCTATGAAAGACCAATTTCTTTTTAAATAACTGTCGTAAATTGTCAATTCAAGGGGCTCTAGAATCCTGCCAGATTTGCAAATTTGTTCGAAAGAGTTACCGTGGCTCTGGCACAGACAACTGTAGGAACACGGGTGGGTTTTAGTCAGTAAAAGTCTGACACGCCCTGCCACTCCGGGAGCGGGAGAAGTCATTTGATGATTTACCACCCAGAAAAAAAGGGAGCTCTAGAATCATGTATTGAATCCATGGTAACAGGTTGTGCGGCCCTGCCAGTCTATATAATAGAGACATATATTTTATTTTTGTCTTTGTCACATGGCGAAGAGCGCAAGTATAGTAACGTTGTAACTATTCCTTCTAGATGGTTGTATTCCATAGAATATACTTTACTTCTGTTAGGTACCAGGAAACTCATCTCTGACAAAAATGCTATTGAACATGACTATGACTGACTTGCTGCGCTCAATCTTTCACCTGATATGTCACTTTCGCGGCTTCAGCTGACTTCAGCGCTATCGCGTTGCTGTCAAATTGTTGTTTGTAAATAATGATATCGATAAGTGTGGATGTGTGATCCGTTACAATGATCGAGACGTCAACGTGTCGGGCAGCAAGTGACAAGTTGTGTCGCGCGGTGAATCACACGCGCCGCGCGCTGTGGGAGCGCAGCGCGGCGGAGTCGCGGCGCAGCTCGGCGGCGGCGGTGGGCCAGCCATATTTTTATTTGTCGATATCTGTGATCGGCGCCTGCTCCATTAGTCATGTGACAGTATCGACACGAGATCGGCTCTCTCGACCCTCTTTAATTCCAGTCGACGCCCGCGAGACTGCACTCGTGGTCGTATGCAAATTTACACGTTTGCGGCCAGCTGATGAATGATGTACTGACACGATCCTGTCCGTCTGTTGCCGCGCGAAGCCGTCCGCGATAAGCCTCCGATATGTATCATAGACCAACGTTTGGTAAATGTTCATGACTCACTACACAATTCGTAGTGCGGTGGACATAATAAATAGGCAAACGTTTTTTTCGAAGGTCGCCTGAACTAATTCTGTTTACGAGAGTACGTAGACCTTTGATGAGATCATTTATAACAATTGTACATAAATAGTGTCGATGGCGGTGCGCCTGCGCCGGTGTGATGCAGAGCGCTCGTGTTGGCAGCCGGGTCAAGGAGGAAGTTGTTTTTAGAGGATCGTAGTGATTATGATTGACACTACCTCATTGTGATTTTTGAAAGTTAGCTAATGTTTCGAAATGAAGCAATGTAGTGCATAGCAGCACAGGAATAGTATGCGTCGGCGGGTGAGCGAGGGTCATTGAGCTCGCTCTGACTCACCGCATGTGTCGTACGTAGTCTCTATCACATTAATACTTTCTTATAAGGTTGTCGCGTTTAAATAATGCATGTTATGCAACTGGTTGCAATTTGTGCTCTCTTGCGCCGCGCTAAATTGTTCCACGGTCTCACGCCTCCCGCACATACGAGTTACTATACATGCGAACATTACGTACATATTAAACAGTTTTATTTAGGTCGTTAGCATTTTATGTAAAAGAATTGTACGATATTCAGAAACTTGCGTTAAAATGCAGTTTTAAATGCAGGGTTTTTTAAGTTTTTTGTACACAAGAATTTGCCGTACTTTTTATATCGTCCTCGGTCGGGACTTGGGACATGCTCACTCTCCTTGACTTTAGTATTTTCCTCACATCTGACTCTAACCGAATTCCATTCACTTAATGTATTTTCTCCTAGAAGCTTTTGTTTACGGTTATTTTTCCCATTGTGAATTCGCTTGGTGTGTTTTAGAGATTCATTGATTTTCCTAGTGGTTAAAAAATAAAACCTTATTGATTGTTGTATACTTTTATGTAGGTAACAACTTTTAGAGTTATATATGTTAGGGCTAAAGGTGGGTGTGAACATAAACTTAAGATTAGCCGGCTAAACTTAGGTTTATCTTCGAGGAGGTGTTAATGTTAGTTTCTTCTATCTTTAGCCGGCTAAACTTAAGTGTAACTGGAGGCCCTTGGCTAAAAATGTAGAAGGAAATGAAAAAGGAAACAATGTAATAATGTTTACTATTTATAATGTTTAATATGGAGGTATTTGTTGGAACATGATAAACTAGAATGGCATATCAAATTAAAAAGAACATTATTTATTCGGCAGCGGCATTTGCGTATACCACATTTTGTCTTGCAATTAAATCTTTGAAAGCCTTGTCCACCTGATGTTGACTGTTCATTAGCAAGCTAGCGAATAGTCATTTTCACTGACGACACTTTTTCCAATTCTACGAATTTTTGTTCACAATCTGTAAACTGATTTTGCGGAAATTTTTAGCCGTTTCATTTCGGTTAATGTGCACATTAGCCGGCTAAAGATGGAATATCACGACGCAAACTAACATGATATCGAACTTTAGCTGCTTCTCGAAGATAAACCTAAGTTTAGCCGGCTAATCTTAAGTTTATGTTCACACCCACCTTTAGCCGTAACATATATATTTGCAAAATACGCAGAAAAATCCATGTTTGAGTGTTGCCGAAGGGCGTGAAGGCACGCGGCACCTTGCGCCTTACTCATATCAATTCCATCTTAAACGAGCGGCTATGTCGCATACCAACCGAGGGATCTTAGGATTTATGCGCCGACACCACCAACAAATCTAATGACCCGGCGATGTTTGACGGTATTTCGAGTAAATTCACGTTTATTGGGCGCCATACCGTTTCTGTACGTAAGTTACGGCACATGTGTGGCGCGATCATTATTTTTGTGAGTGGACAAGACGAAATGTAATATTCAGAGCCGACACAGGACCGGCATTAAAGACATTATCGTGTTATCGATCAGCGTCCTTAAAGCGGTTTGCAATTAGTGTTACCTTAAGCGAAGCAACTGCGGACCTCCCGCGCGCGAGACGCCGCGCGCCGGCGCCGCCTGCACCGCCTGCACCGCCTGCGCCGCTTTATGAAATTATCACTAAATTGAGAGATAAAACTCGCTCTTTCTGACGCGATAATAGCCGCCCCCGGCAGCTGCGTTTTCCTATTTACGTCTCGTTTAACGTACATTCTGATCAACCTTTTGATTGAATTGTTATCTTAAGTCATGTAGGTATTTCTGTTGTTGCCATAACATTTTCCTATATTGTTTATCCATCGTTTTAGTTATTTAATTTGGGTTAGCTGACATAAATACTAAAGAGTAATCATACGTTTCAGCTGGATATAGTTGAACTGATAAATTACAAGGTAGGTACCTACTTAGTATAGTAGTATACATGTAGGTACTAATAGGTACCTACTAAATAATTTCTATGTAACAATGGAAATGCGGTACTGAAATCATTTCAGAAGTAGAACTGCTCTTACTGAAACGATTTCAGGAGTAGGACCTGTAATTACTGCGGAAATCGTTTCTATACCAGTTTTTCCGGCAATATCTACACTGAAATCAAGCGTTGGGAAAAGAAGCGCTGTTTTCAGTAACATAAAAATTGTAGAGTCACTAGCAACGGTTTAGTTTATCGCTGCACTCATTTTCACTAGAATTTTCCGTGAAATCAGACGTTACAGTTGTAAACCTAGAAAACCCAAGATAAGTAAGAAGTACATTTCTTGTAATAACGTGAACAAAATTTTGTTACATATAAAGAGCTGCAGCATAAATGGTCAGCGGCGGTATCGCATAGGCCGCTGGGTTGCCTTAAAAGGCACTGTCACTTACAAGAGGCCTTTCATAACACGTAATAAGATGCAGTGCGAGTGTAAAATTTCGTGATGGATCCGTGAGAGCAGTCACGAGGCGCCCGGGGCCGTGGGACATGGCGACTTTGTTTTATTTTCATTGGCTTATGTAGTGCCGGCTGCTAATTACACGGCGGGTTGCTTTTTAACGAGCACTCATTCAGCTTAACGGCACGCGCACGCGCGCCTGTCGCGTCGCCCGCGCCGCTGTTTCACGTCACGTTAAAAATATGACCATGTTTTTTAATACCCACTCGCATTAGCGAAATTCGCTTTGCCAACTGCCGACCCAAAGTACGATTTGCATGAAATTGCGGGCACGCACGCTTTTAATTGCTGCGAATTGCTGCGAATATCTGAGCTGGGACCATTCATGTTAACTCGAGGAGGCGTTCCCTCCTAGCGGCGATGTAGCCAGTCGTGGCTGACGCTAATAAAATATCCTCTGGTAATGTCAGCGGAAACTAGACTGTAATTAACGACTATTAGTGAACAGGCCAGCCATTTCTAATATTGAAACAGAAACTTGACTCGCTGAATCTGTGTTTTAATTAAAACTTCTTTCATTAAATTAATACGATTTTGTAAACAAACAGAACTTTGAGAATATATGTTCGCGACCAGACTTCAGACGTTCAAGGAAGATCAAAAACTAGAAGTAAACAGGCGGAAAATTTGCTTACTGTCTTTTATTTCAACACCGAATAAATTGTCTTGAAATTTGTGTGATTTTTAACGACTTAATGTATGTTGGTCCATAAATTTATTAGCACATTTTACGTGAATGCTCAGACATTTTACGAGGTATTTGATAATAGAACAGAATGCGTTGAAAACTGTTGAGTCGGTGTATATCGGTCACAGCGAAATAGTGCTAGGTTGATGTACAGGTATGAGCCCCTCATAAATTAGCATTACTCATACTAAACACACACAATTTAGTTTGTAGAGTGTAGACCCACTTGCAGACGAAGACGAAGATGGGTGTGCTCACTGTCCGTCAGAACTTACAAACAGTTTACACACCGCCGCCATTATGTCCTTTCCATTTTACAACTACAAACAAAGATAGTAAATAATGAACGACCTAGCAAATTCGCTCATTTACGGCTTGACTCACGAAATAACGTTTGTTTAATTCGATAAGATAGTTGATAAGATACAATTCTCTATAAAATCTACGAATTTGATTAGTTAATCATGATAAATCTAAAATAATTAGTCATAGATCATGATCTCGCGGAGTCACACATAGAAACTAATTGCACAACGTTTCCCTAGCAACAGACCTTTCATGGAGATTAGAATTTAGCAGTAATATACTAAGCCTCTACTTTATTCTACTCTATTATTTGAAGTGTTAGGTCGTGCTACACACTGTCAACAACAAAGATGGAAAAATATTATCCGTGATTGTATATTTACAACCTCCTAACATCATCCGCTCTCGTATACAGAGCTATTCTAACGTATTATGTGTTACGTAGCCTGCACTATATCGAACTAATACATTTAACAGTTAAATAATGTATACTTATATTTGTTTTACGTAGTTGTTAACTGGATTGAGCGATCACTTCGAATTTAGGTTACGGCTATCGATTGTTTTAAGAGCACATAAACATTTCGGAGTTGAATAGAAACAATTTCGAACGCGAAAGCAATATATTTGTTTAAAGCAAAATATACGTTTGTAGATGATGTAGCGGTGTAATGTAAAGTAACGATAAAGGAGGTTGCGCGAGAGTGACGGCTCGTTGACGGGTGGCGTCGCATCGCTGCGCCGGCCGCTCGATATCGATCTCGACTCGAAACGCAGCCTTCCAAATAGGGAGCCCTCTGTTCCCAAATAGGCACTGGTCGGGCCGACGCTGCTGCCGCTGCCGCGCAGCTATCGAGGACGCAACACCGGCCCCTCGCCTCCTTTCATTGTCTACGAGTTTTTTGCTCGCTTTATGACCGATATTGTACCATGGCTGATGTCCACATAGAGCAATACTCAGTTCGGAACATCTAGGTGCCGAGCGAGCATTGCGTCACTGAAGATAATTGTCCAAGCTAAAGGTCGATTGGTCATCAGTTCCTTTGTTATTTGACGTCGGCAGTCGAAATACACACTGAAGTATGTTTTACTATGATGTAAATTACATGAGCAACCTCGCATTGCCAACATTAACATGACATAATAATGCATGTAATGTTAGGGTTTAGATTGAGCTACCTCCAGCAAGATGAACGGTTCGTGTGCGCAGGAAGACGAGTGGGCTCGGTGTAGTTGGCGTTCGTAGCGACACCCACAGTCACCACTCGAGCCGAGCTAATATTTCAAACTATTCAACGGGGAGTTTATCTTCATTTCAGACATGTTTATGCGGGCATTTCTCTTAACGAGTAACTGCGGTTACCGAGACTTCATTGTCATATACGGTCTGTACAACCAGGCGTTGTCATGGTGGCAACACAGCCTTGAATGTTCTCCTGAGGCCGCAATAAAAAACGAACGAGGAGTCAATAAATCCACGCTGCAGCCGACGTTCGAGCGTCACTATTAATTGCAAATGGACTACAAATGGAGGTCAATTGGTACAAAAAGCATTCGTGTGGGTGTGTGTCGGCGTATTGTTCACAGATTCGTAGATGTAGCCATCAGTCTTGCGGAGAATGTGGCAGATTTTAAATAAACTGCAAAGGATTATGCATGCGTGCACGCGGGCGGCCCTGAGGTATCGCGGCATTGTATTCAAATCCGGGCGCGTCACCAGCGCGGGCGCATGGGGCGATCGCGACGCAAGACGTGAAGCGCCCGCGTCGGCCATTACTCAAACTCGCCGACACGCCCTTCGCCCTCCATTTGTTATCACCTTTTCATTTTTGTTTTGAATTGAGCAACAAACTAATTATAGAAAGCCCTTTTGTACCAGAAGTTTTTCACTGACTGTAGGAGCTCGAAAGGGAAACGTGTCCGTGTCTATTTGACGTGAACTGAAAGCGACTTTATGTGCTGTCAATGCGTTTATGTAGTAAAGTAATGCGCGTTGTTGATGCGAACGGACGCGGATCCCGCGCACTCTACTGCACCTAACACCCGCTGACGTAGGTATCATTCACTAGGACATTTATTGAAACATGAGACCGACATGAGATACTCCACACAACGCCATCGCTAGGGCTGCTGCAGCTTAATGCAAATATGTGCAAGTCTAGTAAGCTTACAGTAAACAGGATTACGTACATACAAATGTGGGTAGTTATGTAATATAACCTATTATTTGTCATGTATTTGAACTTGTGTAAATGGCGTCTGTGTACAACCAGTATTCTCTGGATAAGGCCAAGGTTTGCGGGCGATAATTGTCTCTTTCTTTCAAGATTGACTTACTGCATTTGATTAATTTTAAAACTTTTTGTAAAAAACAATTCGATCAAGTTCAAAGCTTCGTGTTATAAATTGTTGTGTTAAGACCAGAATTTTCATTCATAAAAAAAAAATGGTCCTGTCCTATGCGGTAGCGTCAACAAAAACGACTTCATATTTTTTTTTAACAAATCATATTTCCAAATGTACACATACATTAATTACACAAAGCTAGACCAATAAAGACTACCTTTTTATAGTTTAAAAAAATCATATTTTAATAAAATTATAATCTTGTTCAGGTTCAGCGCCAAATATTTTATCAAAATGGGATCTGTGTTGCTTCAGTGACAGTATTTATAGGGTATAGCACGGTACCTAAATTAATCCTAAAGTCGGGTTTAAATTTAAATTTTAATTAGGGCGGCCAGAGGCGCGGGCGCAGAGAGGCGCCTTGTCACCAAACACGTATAAATAACGCTTTTAGCTCACCGTCCGAGTGACTCTCGCCACACTTCTCAAATAATAACTTCTCATAATTGTGATAAAAGCAAAACGATTCTTAAAAGCGGTATAAATATAAATCATTCGGTTAATAACTATAATTAGTAATCTTATAATTCAGTAGATATTGTTTCCAGTGATTACATTATTGGTCTTTCCTTCCTTATACCACAATGGTTCTTATCTTGATACTACATTGATAAGAGTTTCGCGAAAAGTGGAGAGCGTGATACCCACTATTGCTTTTCTGATTATCTTGACTGATTAATGAGTTAGCCAAATTCAGACACTTGATATTTTATTTTTACTATCGTTTTTCAGATTATGCATACTGATTACACTTCTAGTAAATTGAAGACTTTAATTCGCTTAATTTTTTTCCAGATCTATGTAATTCGTAGCTTCGAGCGTAGAGCATGTTATTGTGCTTAATTTACGGGTGAAATCGGTAGTTAGTCAAACGAATGGTACTATATCTTATAGGTAAGAACTATTCCTATAAAGAAACCAGGTATAGCTAAAGATACTAATAATAATAGAGGAACTATGCTGGGCCTACGCCGCTACGAGATTTGTTATTTGTAGTACAATTCTCCAAAATATTTTGTTGTATCATTTTAATTACTGCTTCCTATTTTGATTAGATTTACTTTATACTCCTTTTAACTACCACGATATACCTATTTATGCTAGAAATGCTAATAGCTGTGTATTAGTTTACTTACTATGTTACAGCTACGGAATTGAGGATACGGTTCAATCAAATGTATTTCTAAGTGCAAATACAGTTTCCCTTTAGATAATTTAATCAGGATATTCCAATGTATATTATTGTTAACACTCAAGATGCAGGCGTAGTGCAAATATAAGTGGCTAGTTCTCTGGGGAAAGTCAGTACGCACCGCAAAATCCAATTCAAATGTAAATAGTGAATAAAGTGTCGTTTCTATTCGTTTCTGCGTAGCGCCAACTACTTAGGCTCTACAAAGCCTTTATTGGTTTAACTTTATGATGTTTGAGTGGAAATATTATAACAAAATCGATAAGATAATCGAATTAAAGTTGGTGCGGCTCGGCGACACGATCACTTGAGATGTAAATGACATGGTTTGCAACTATGCATCGGATATGTGTACACAGCCCACCCTCGTAGCCTACGTACAGTCGACGCCATCATTATCAGACCTGCATGCAGTCATTTAACCTCGTTTTTGACTTAATACTTTAATAACACGTCATACTATTTGCTTGTAATCATAGGTACTCCTAGAAACGATGATGTACCAATTTAAAATACACGACCGCAAATAAATTATAATCAAGGATTAAATTGTGATTAGTTTTGTCTTCCAGTAGTTTACCGAAAACGTTATTAGCGATTTATGTGATATTTATCGCTGCAAATTAAAGTCTACTAATGCAGTCTAATAAAATCAAAGTGTTTTGGGTTCATGTGTTCTTAGAAACGCTCTTCACTCTTCTAGGAGTAATAATATTGAATCAAGTTGTTTATTAGCCACGTAACAGCTAGTGTCGCTGAATTTAATAAGTATTTGCGCTGGTCGTGTTTTGTTTCACTTGGTACGAAATCGGGAGTGTGACGGTTTTGGTCTACCGCCACCGTCAACGGGACATCAACGCGAAACGAGATTATTCGACCCATACGTGACGTGTCGTTAACGGACGTGCAGTGGATACGTGGCCATAGTAAATGTATGTATTCCTACTTTGCCACCGGCTTTTCAGTCGCGTCCCGTTGTGGCGATGGGCAAACGGCCGGAAGCGTTGCCATGGCGCATCTGTGCCGTTGTAGTTGCGTCGCGGTGGCGCGATTCGTAGACCACGCTTCGCCATGTTACTGTTTATTAACGTGAATACTGGCGTCCCCAGCCGGTCATTAATCTCCATATAATTAAATGATCAAGTAAAATTATATTTAGACCAGGAAATGGGGTCAAGCCCACGCCACGCTGCGCTGTGTCTCGCCCTGTGGGACCGCACTGGAAACCTCGTGAAAGTTCAAAGATACGTTTCGTAATGCTGCTAATAGTACCTTATCTTATATCCAACTAGTTGACATGAGCTTTAAAGGAAAAGTGACACGAACAATCTGTAGCGCGTTCAGTATTCCTAGGCACGTTAGCCGGTTCCTCTATATCTCTCCAGTACAACCTACGCGTTTAATTGAGTTTAATCTTGAAATTCAATTCAAATTAGACGTAATAACATGTCAACAATTTATTAACAAGATTAAATTAGATTTAAATTATGAAAACATTAAAAGTGTTGTCATACAGCAATATCTGTCAACCGATTTACTTCAAATTATTGTATGGTCGTTTTGGGTTCTTAGGCATTGGAATTTGTGAGTTAGCCACATTAGTTATTGTTATGAGGGTCTTAATAAGGCCCTGAATTAATTTTAACATTAAATCAAATAAGCAATTCTGCCTAACAACATTCCGTGCGCTGTTTGTATATGATTTTTGCAAGCATGCGCACGAGTGGAGGTCTGTATAATTACTCAGAGATTATTATGAGGCTTTCTACTAGGTCTGATAACGGTGCCACAAAACCATTAATGAGTGTACTCGCCTGGTGAAATCGCCGAGGAAAAATCTCAAGTCTTATTAACATAGTAGTAGAGCTAGTTTATTCATAATTGGCGGTTGTGCCCTCCCCGCGGTGGCGGTGCGTGCGGGTCCGCCCCGCGCATGCGCACAGCGATCGTGCGAATAAATTGCGATCATAATATCGCGCGACGCACACCCAGCCCCGAGCACAATTAAAATTTGCATTCTTGCGTCTGATTGATAACTCTGTTGAGTAAGTGAGGCGGTATTTGATTTGGGTAGGCGTAGCCGAAGGTAGGCACAACTATTTGCCATTCAATGTTTTTTTACGGCCATGCCCACTGCCCGTGCGCATGCTTGTGATTTATGGGTCGATACAGCTTCCTAAAGTAGTACACAGGACTTTACGTTGAAGTCAAGGTCAAATCATTAATTTCAAAAGGGTCATAAAAGGCACTTTTGAACATCAAAGTTAACAAAAAAAAAAAAAAAAAAATAGAATTGATTCCAGTTACCCCAACCAGCAAGCTTTTTTTTTGGGTGGGTAATCATCGAATGACGTCTCCCGCTCTGGGTGAGCGGAAGGGCGTGTCAGACTTTTACTGACTAAAACCTACCCGTGTTCCTTCGGTTGCCCATGTGCCTGGGCCACGGTATCTCTTTCGAACGGATCTCGCAACTCTGGCAGGAACCAGCAGGCTTAACTTTCTATTTCTATGAAGAACAGACACATTCGTTTCCCCCATTTTTGACATTGCATCTTAGAAATCCTTGTACAATCTGTCATTTTGTCTTTCATTTCTCACGATCTTTGTCTACGTTCTTTTAATGTAGACTATTTCAGAAGAAAGTTTTCCATCCCAAACTGTCAAAATCACACTGGCAACTGACAGTTGTCTAAGGTAGTGAAGATTTGATTTTGTAATCGCCATACAAAAGACAGTAGAAAACTTTCTACTCAACGACAACAAAGTAAATACGGTTATCTACAAAATCATGATTTTACAGGAGAGCATTTTCAACGCAAAACTGTGATAATTAATAGAAGATCATAGTTATCTTCTCCTATTTTACATAATGTACTTAGTTAATAGGGCATTATCAAAGGAGTGATTAACGCCAATATTACTGTAATAATATGTATAATTTGTTTCAAAATGCGGTACTTCGGCACTTTCATAAAAAAATGTTGTAGTTGTCTTAATAGACAAATTTGAGAATGAAACAGAAAAAAAAATCTCTATGACAAAACAAAGAAATCTGAATGGCGTAAAAAGTGTAGTTGACTGCTTCTTTTTTGCTGCCGTCAAACTGTCTATACGAAACGTCATTTTGTCTACTCTTCCGTCCACAAGACGGTGTTCGTGCTAAGCCTGCAGTTTCGTATGGAGAAGAATGGGCAATGAGCGAGTTAAAGTTTTGGTATCTACCTAATTTGTTTTACAAGGATCCCATAACCACGTATACGTAGGGTCGCAGAAACGTAGAGCTGTAGTGGGCCAAACGTACTGTATCGAATTGGTGTCAGGACAGAAGCAAGAAAGATTTAAATTTTAATATATATAATGCTTATTTTCAATTCAAAGACTAAACAGAGCAAGTTTACATTTAGTTATACGTTTAATGTAGTAAATATATGTCAATCGCGATGTATCTCCATCGGCGCGGAGCTATTTTCATTTGGATTACTCACAATTCCGTTAGATGACCTTACTACACATAAAGGACGAGACGTTTTATTTCGACAGAAAGTAATGCCCCGTCATTTGTTTTCTCTGTGAAAACTATTCCGAAATGACAGATATATTATTTTCCGTGAGAAACATAATATGCATCGCCGGCTAAATCCGTGGTTCGATGGCGACACATGTTCGCAAAATATTTTTTAAGTTTGTTTTTATGAGGTGCAACTGTAAGACACGCTCGCTCCCGAAGCATCCGTAGAATGATACCCAATAAATTATATACGATATTTTCGTTGAGTAAGTTGGCTCACGTCCACTGCTCGCTCCTGGACAATTTTGTTATCATATTCAATAACAAGCCATTAAGTATCCGAACAGTTTAACGAGCTGCGCACAATTTGTATGTGCAGAGCTGAACGCTGAAACTCGAAGCGCGCTCGTTCCCGATATGGTGTCCAGCATCGCATTAAGAGCACCTTGTACTACTTAAGCTGTCTACACCTCGTAAAACTGTCGCAATATAATAGTGTTCCGAAATTATAAGAAAATAAAGATCACGCCACCGGACAACGTAAAGCGCTCAATAAGGAAGGAGAATTATTTGTATTATTTTTATGGTTCCTACTAATTGGTTCGACAATGTAAACGGCCTTTACGTCGCCTTCTTGCATTTTAATCAGGATACACTGGAAATAAACATATATAAGTTGAATTATGGACATATAGAACGAGAAGAACCAGTCACAATTGCGACAAGCAGGCGCCAGGCCCAGTCAATGAAGTCTACAATAATAAATAAAAGTTGAGGGAAACGAGACTCTATTAATACACAGACAATTTATATTCCGAGATACCGACTGATGAACGTTACTAGCGTCGTGGTTTGTTTTTAAATGAATTATAATGCTTTAAATATTCGTTTAATTGATAAGTTTCCCTAAATGATCTGCATCAAAGGAATTTATTTCACACATCACAACTAAATAAGAAATGTTGAAAGATATAATTTATTTTTGGTATTGGACGTAACCGAGCCGTCGAGAAATATGCGGTGCTATCAATAACTAGCAGACTCGATATGAGAGGAGCATATTTATGTGCTCTTTAATTTAAATAGGATAAAGTCGGTTATGAATCGTTAAGGACCACCGGCGAGAAGTTAAGGAGGCCTGTCAGTAAAGGGAATGGATATGTCTGTAGGAGCAGGAAGGCGCGCCGGCGCCGATGTCGTCAACCTTGCAATGCATATTCCGTGTACATAATGTAAGCGAGGACGATTACACTCGAGCACAACTATAAAACGGCCTATTGCCATGATAACATCTCCCGCAGATTTTGCGAGAGCCGGTGACGCCTCGGTGTCGCCGTACCGTCATACTGATCGCGATGCTGCAAAAATTAACTTAAGTAAAACTGCCAATTAGTATTTTATTAATGAAATCGAGATTCCTTTAGAAACCGTTTGTCCAATACCGATATTAATCGATAAAATTGGATCTAATGTAAATATTATATTTCTACCCTTTACTGTAGATGTTGAAACGTCTTGTTATGGTATCTATTAATAACAATTATGCATGCAAGCCAGATTGTTTTTCTTGCACCGCGTTCAAATGTTTTTATAAAAATAATTTATTGTTTACCGGGAGCAGAAATGATGACACATGAAGAGCATATAACTATGCAAAATCTATGGCATTTTTTAAATTATTGTATTTACTAATCATTTATCTCTGACAGTTTTGCATGCAGTAGTTTCGAGAAATCGTCTAAATGTAGATGAAAGTTTTGTTGTTGCTTACTGTTTGGCATGAAGTTTTTTTATTACGTAATAAAATTAATAGTAAAACAAATGTCTTTATTTTTGCCAATGTTTTCCGAGCTAGTCTGAGAATAAAAAAAAAGCATTAGTCAGTTGCTTGGCTTGGAGCGCAAGTTATGATGATTTTATAAAGGTTTAATCGGGGACGTCGCGTCGCGTCGCGTCGTTTTGATGCTGTCTGACTCGCGCCTCGTTAAATAAAGTGCATGTAATAATTTTATTAAACACTACACAGACTGATTGTAACGCCCAGCTTCTTATTTCGATGCATCAAATAAGAAGCTAAATAAGAACTTTTGTTTTTAACTTCTACTATTTGTTCTGTCTTTCTACTGTCTCCAATATTTTCTTAACTGAAATTTGGTGTCGCACTTTCCTTAGACAGGTTTTTAAGTTTTTTTTTTAATTTTATTTTTTTGGATGGGATATCATCAAATGACGTCTCCCGCTCTTAGGCGGAGCGGGAGGGCGTGTCAGACTTTTACTAACTAAACTCCACCCGTGTTCCTTCAGTTGCCCATGTGCCAGGGTCACGGTGTCTCTTTCGAACAATCTCGCGATCCTGGCAGATGTTTTTAAGTCTTGATCTTGCGTTTAAATTAATACAGGTATTGTGCATTAATTTAAACAATAATCGGATTCCGATTTTTTTTTAAGTACGGACGGAATATCGATAAATGATTTTGTTGTCTGTACCCAACGTAGTTCACCGACTATCGTCCACATCTTCAGCAGCTATGCAGAAGTTGACATTAACAGTTTTTATGCACCAATTATTTCCACTCGTTTTTAAACGACGCTAATTAATTCAGTTCACACGTTAAATAACTAAAAAAAAATCATTTTACCGGTTTCTCCACAACACTGAGAATTCATGTGCATGATAATTTTGCAATTTTCAAAGAAATTCCGACTTGTTTCACCATTTTGTGTACAAAACTGTAACAATGCCTTTGATGTGGAAGAATTTTATCGAACTCGGGCCCAGCCAGGTGATTGTGATGTCGTACAATGTTGCATCTTCTCATTTCCTTTCAAAATGCTTGTATTATCAGATTCCATTGTTAGTAGGTATTGTTTTACCATCCGACTGTTTGACGTTTACTAAATGTTACCGTACCACTGTGAAATACTATGGTAAAGTTTGCTATTTATCTGATGAAATCAGATGTAATATTAAATTGAATGAATTATTTAATTTCATTTTAATCATACGATAGAGTGTGACCAATTAATATTAATTTATGAATGTAACCTGAGAACTTTAGTGCAGGTGTTGGTGACAAAGCGGACAAAATTATCGAAACAGCTCGCCGGCTAGTCTGGCGAATTTAAAGTAAATTAAATAATATTAATTAATTTGGTATGATGATGTCATGTCATATTCATAATTTTTATTTCAAGATGTTGTTTTCTACGCTACCTACACTTGAAAAAACGCTTTATGCATGGTTAGACTGTGTAGTGGTAAGTTTCAGTCATAAGATTATAGTACCTGGATGCCCGAGCTCTGCTCGGTTTTTTTTTTGTTGCTAAAAAGACATTTTCTAAAAATGATTCCTAGCTAGATCGATTTATCGCCCCTGAAACCCCCTGTATACTAAATTTCAAGAAAATCGTTGGAGCCGTTTCCGAGATTCAGATTATATATATACAAGAATTGCTCGTTTAAAGGTATAAGATATGGGAATTTGTTTCTTCTTAAATGAATTTTCGTATGGCCA
Organism: Aporophyla nigra; assembly: GCA_947507805.1. Classification (NCBI taxonomy): domain Eukaryota; kingdom Metazoa; phylum Arthropoda; class Insecta; order Lepidoptera; family Noctuidae; genus Aporophyla; species Aporophyla nigra. Next base: position 11,088,502 of record OX382305.1, read on the forward strand.
TCAAAGTATGAACGAAAAAGAATATTGATTAAATTCCTTTTTCGGGTTTTACGAATATTATTGTTAATCGATGTTACGTGTAGTGCCGACGTAAAGAAAAGCTCCATCTCATTTCTTGGAGAATAGGCAGCAGCGCTCTCTATGCATTTCACCACCATACTGCGATCGCCAACCCGCCTGCCAAACGTGGCGATAATGGCAAGCCCACCCCCCTCCCTTTAAATGGGGGAGGCCTATGTCCAGCAGTGGACGTCTTACGGCTGAAATGATGATGATTGTTAATTGACGGATTTTTGCTGCGTGATGCGGTAGAACTTTTTAATTTTTGAATACTTCAATTGTGCTTTCTGAATACTTTCTTGACAAACTCCCACTGCTGATTTAGGGATCCCGAATGACCGCTACAGTAATATTGACAAAATCACCAAAACGGGCCACGGGTTTGTGTTTTGATTCTAATTTTATGAGAGAACGTTTCGATAGAACAGTTAGACTCCCAGCACGCGTAGCATGACCACCATAGAAAGAACTTAGTTTATTCTTGGTAGAATAAAGATAGAATTGTCATGCTACACCAGCATAAAACGGTACAAATCTTTCTACAGTCTTTAATTCTGTCTTTAATCTTTCTACAATCTGTAATTTTGTCTATTCTTCCGTAAACAAAACTCCTTTCTACGGTGGTCATGCTACGCGTGCTGGTCGGGCAGAGTGTTATTGGGATATTCTTTTCTTTTGGAATTTGTCAGTAGCAGAGCGTAGGTACTATAGACACACTTTTGCCCAATCCTTTGTATGTTTTTATGAGAGAACGATGATTCCTGCATCTCTATCTGTTGAGAAGTAGAATAAGTTAATATAATTCAAAGGGCAACGGCAAAGTATGAGTTATGAGAGAACTCATGCTAAAAAAAAACTGAATAAGACGGTGCAATCTCGAATATCAACTAAAAATAAAAATATATTTGTACTTTACTCTGTATTCGTACTATAATGTTAACATACAGTCAGGCACCACAGTCTTTTTGCACATTTTATGAACCGTTTTTGTATTATTTGTGCAGTTCACCTCATTATACAAAAATAGTGTGAAGCCAAGAACGCAGCTATCTACATTCAATTAATTTAGTAAGGAGTTCGCCTGCAGTGAATTTAATTAGTTTTACAAGCTGCCGACAAAAACCGTGTAGTTCTAATAGGTACTGTACGGATTTAGAGCTACTAAAGAACATAGCGTAGTTTATAGGTTTGTAAATAACGCGGTCCATTATAACACCATAAAGCTATTTGTTGCACCGGGAGGACGCTTCGCCGCCGCTCGAGAATGCACGCGTGACCGACGTTGATTCATACAGATTACTGATGTGTTTATTAGACGCGTAATGGCAGTGTTACAGTTGATTCATTAGAGCGAGTGATCAAATCAATGCATTAATTCTTATTAGCGGCGATAGACACCTGTCGGTGACACTCGATACTCCACGCTTTACATAATACCCGCGCCTCGCCGCAGCCGCGCGCCCCTGTCCGGTCAACACCTGAGGACGGGCACACCTACCGACTACCGAATCATGCCACACACACTATTTTTATAGACCCGACTAGCACTTGTACGGAATTGTCAGGAGTTATGTATCAGACGATGTCAGCCGACCCACAGAAATAATCTAAAGCAATGCCGAGCTAAAATGGGACGGTCTATTTTTGTACATTTCAATATGGACGTAAAATAAAACGTCTCATTGACTTCTGAAAAAGGAATACAGGTAATATGTTCCGAGGATTTTGCTCATGTAATTTGACTAATACAGGCAACATTGAAATGAAATGCGGAGTCCTTTAAGGCAACAAACAGTTTTACTTTATTGTTGATACCAAATAAGCTTATGTCTCAGTTTGGCGCAAAATAAAGAACGACAAGAAAAGTATGGAGCTATAGAATAGCGCAGCTATAGTTAGCCGTCGTGGGTTGGGTATGATAGCGTCACAACCGAAGTACACGTAATATTAAGTGCACGCCAAGGGGCGGCACAATGAGCAATCATTCAGCGTGTGGGTGTGTGTATCTAATGATACACACTGATACACTGATCAAAGCAAATTGACTGATCTGCGGCAAGTCGCCTACACGCTACGCGCTCTTTTGCACTGTACGAGTGCAAGTCTTGTACGTGTTTCTATACCCAACTGTATTCTGCAAAAAGAAAGCCGACCCTTCAGTTCGTTAACAGAAACACCGATGCGAAGGATGTTGTTGAATTTATTAGTGATGATGAATGGTAATCTGTGCGGCGGTATCGTCTCGTGAAGTATTTCCACACTCGGAGTGCGAGTGTAAACTAGTCAGCGTGTCGGCAGAGCGAATGTCAAAATATCCTGCTTAAGGCTAATTCAGAACGAACAATTTATGCGCTGCCCACGCGCGCTGAAATACGGCGCACGCCTCTTTCAACCCTTTTATGTAGAGGATTTATTGAAGCGACTTGCGCACACTTCAATGAGCCCACCATATACTTCTGGTTTGACATGCAGCTCATACTTATCGTGATCTATGCGATGCTATGACACAATGCAGTAACCCTGAGTTCGGCCGAACATGCCACGCTCTGGAGATTACAAATTGTACAGAGACGATGCCTATATGTGTGGACACATACAGAGGACGGAATTTATTAATAAAATAAGAGATACGTTTTATTTGTAGGTGTGATGAATTCGTGTCGCAGATTATAATGATTGTAAATGCAGTCCCGTAAATGTGATTTAAGAGTCCCTAAACAAAAAGCTACGCTTCACATGCCTACTGTTTGTTTTGGCGAAGGGATAATATTATATACTATAGTATTATAAGTATGAAATTGTGAAAATTTCCAATATGCGGACGATAAATTCAAAATAAACAGCGGTCGTATCGAGTACATTCCATAAACAGATCGTGAAAGAAGCATAAGACGGGCGTCGCCAATACTTCATTTCCCTGGCGAAGCGGTTCTGGCTCATCGCCAACGTTTCCGAGAAAACGAAAGGAAGGTTACGCGATGTCTCGCCTCACTTTATATGCCTAAATCATGTCAGAGATAATATTTTTATATACATATATTCAAAAGACCAGAAACACGCGCGGCTTATAAAATAGGTGGTGTGTGTGAACGCGGCGTGTCGGCTTGTCGGCGGGTCTGCGCCCGCGCCGCCCGCGACGACGGTTAACGATCGAGTAGGTGTGACGGTAAATAATGCTTTTTTGGCACTCCACGCACATGAAAGGAAAAAATAATAAACAAGTACTTTCTTCTTGAGCTGCATTCATAATTTGCAATTTTAATGAAATTGACGTACTTGTGCAAATTCTGTAATAAAATATGGAGATAATGTCGGCCGTATCTCGTCGGTAACGCAATACGTATTAATCGTTGCATCCTGAATATGGGTCGCCGGCGCATCATTGGCGTCACCCTTCTTCCTCATTACGCGTGACGTCGTCTGCCACAACTATGTTCATATCGTCTAGCTCCGTTATTGAGCTGTCCACCACTTTATATTATACGCTGTAACCACTTATTGTATTTTTTTACCGCGAAATGTGGCGCATGTCAGTCTGTCCAAGAATGTCAGAGATTGTAACGTTTTAAAAGCTTTGTTCGAATTTTAAATTCTGTCTAGATGAACGACAGTGTTAGTACTTGTAACTGGGCACCAAGAGCAATATGTTCTCACGCAACATGTCTCATTCGTTATCAGTGCACTCGGGAGTGAGGTTAATTAAATAGTTACGAGAGGAAGATAACAGTGACGCCTATATATAGAGGCCGGCCACCTTATCGACCCGACGCATCTGATAGTGAATCTATCTGCGACACCTAATCGCTTGCTGTCGGTTTGCTACGGGATAAAGTTACATAACTATTATACTGAGATTTTAAAGAGAAGTAAGAGTATTCTGATTTTAAATTCTGTAACTTCAAGCTGTTCGAACACATCCTGTGAAGACTATTACTCTTGAAGGTTTAATTATACAAAAACCAGATAAGTAACTAATGTGACGAACACTTTCATTTTGACAGTTCAACATCATTCATTGCGTTATTTACGTTACTGAGCAGACAAATTTTTCGAACATTATGAAGCAATGGATCGGCAAAATCTTTAAAAATGATTAAGATTCTGATTGATAGCGTGTTACGTGATTAGGGTGCTGGTTGCATGGATGTCCTAGTCTGTTCATAATTGTTAATGTGACTCTACAAAGCCATGGAACTGACATGCAAAAGGCGGGGTTAGTGGGTGAAATGGGAATGCGGGGTAACCAGTAACCGCATCTGATGCACCAGCATAAGGCTTACCCAATGTATGGTATATCGTATTTGAATATAGGTACCAACGCTTTACTACATAAGTAACCTGCAATAACCAGCTACATAACAAAACAGTACAACCTTTTTTATGAATCTGAAAATATCTAGACTTGATTCTCTACAAATAATAAATGGTACAAGTAAAATATTTGTTTTGCATTCCTGCGATCAGCAGAAAATTATTGAAAAAAAGCCCGATGATACGAACGATCAGCATGCTGAATAAAAAAGATATTCAAGTTAGACGAAACTTTCAGGGAGCGTTTGCCAAGACAGATTGTTTTAGCATGATGCTTGTCAACATGCTCAAAACCATCAACAACAACGTAAACAAGTATAAAACCTTCATGATCTCCCCTCACATAGACACAAGAGTGTCATTCTGCACGCGTATGAACTTACTTACATTCATTTTAACACTACGATGCAACTTTTATTTTTAGATGTTCGCTCACGAGTTCGGTATGTAAATGCAACTTGTTAACCTGTGCTTGCAGGCCCCACAGTTGTTAACTTATTAATCAAATAATATAGAGTAGAATGAACGATTATATACATAAACTGACGCCATTTTCCCATGGGGGTAGGCAGAAACTACGGAACACCACATACTACGATCCTTACATACTCCTTTTGCCTCGTTTAGGTTCATACAATTGGTCATATATATATGCGCCGGTTACGAGTACTACGCACCTGACCTTTCTGAAGAACGTCACCAGTAAGGTCACTTTATGTCCTCTTAGGACGTCCCCTCCCGATGTTTCCACTCACATCTGCCTTGTAAATACCTTTTGTAACCCGTCCTTCATTCATCCTTTCAACATGACCAAACCATCTAAGCATACTTTTTTCAATTTTTGTCACTACATCTGAACGATGGTAAACCTTAAAATATTTGCGTTTAGACGTGAACCACGTAGATTGTAGCAGGCCACCGCGTAAACAGAGTACAATAATCCAAAGGACATCAGCGCAAAAATAATATTTGACAGACGATAAAACTTGTATGTATTTAGCTGCAAATCATTATTCACATACCTACATGAGAGATAAAAACGGTAATACTACGTATGTATATTTGTTTAAAGTTAGAGAGCTAAATAATTGTGTTCGTTCACTGTTTACTTATGCCATTTTCTTATTGCGGTATATTCTGGGTGGAGTATAGTTTTCTCATCTATGCAATTATATATTCATCTTGAAATATGAATGAATGTTATTCTTTTTACGCAGATTCAATATATGATTATATTATTTTTGTTGAACTTTTAGAATAATTCCCGTTACGTACTTACTTTTTGTAGACGTTTGTCTCTATGGTGCAAGTTGTGTTCAGTCACCAAAAAAGATAAGTAAACAGAGTCATGGGATATATATGTAGTTGAAGTTTGGTAATAAACCGATGGTTTGGAAGAAAATTTAATTTTGTGAATAGAAAACAAATAGTGAAATTTTCAATGAAATTTCATTCGAAAACATCCATCTGTTTCTTCATAAACTTCAACTATTGTGTATCCGACGACCCTAGTTATACTTTACTTATCTCATTTGATGACTGTACCTACATCCAAATCTTGTTTGCGTTTACGAAATATTGAACCAACAACCGATTCTTCATTCTAATATGATGCGTTTGTCTTTGTTACAGAATGTTTGTTCGGCAAACAAGCGATGGAGCTCGGCTCCAAGTGGTTTGCGGACCTGGGCCCCCCCTTCGGCGTGATGTACTGCATCAAATGTGAGTGTGTTGCGGTACGTATTCCCAAAACATTGCACCAATTGTATACTCTGTTCATTTTTATGATGATTAATCTGACACTTACTCAAAGTACCCAGGATGTTTTATGATACATCGAGTTTTGGAAAGAGACTGTCAGGCAAGTGTAAGTGGTAGAGATGTCGCTTTATAAAGTCAAACTTTTTGTAGAACTTGTTGTGCCGTAGTATATAAACCAGTATGTATTTCATATAAACGAAGTAAAAAAAGTATAATAAATAAAGCTGTATGTAGCATACGTATATTTTTTAATTATTTTCTTAGTCAATATTGTCTTCCTCATTGGTTTAGTGGTCGCAAGCGCTACTGCTGAGTAACAGGTCCTGGGTTCGATTCCCAGTTCGGCCAGTGTTATTGGCGTTCTCTATCTGGAATTTATCACTTCAGCCCGGAGTCTGAATTTTATGCTCTGTTGATGGCAATAAGCTCGCCCCCTGTTATATGGGACTTAAAGATAACTGGCGAAATGTGGGTGTACTGTAGGTACACCTCTGCTTAATCCTTCGGGAAAACAATGTGTGATGTTTTGTTAAGTAATTATTGTCTTCAATTTCACATCGAAGGTTTATTTCCACGTATAACCAATTTCTTTCTATTGACGGTATAATATGTCGCAACTCAACATTTACTAACTGTCATATCTACCACCATAAAATGAACGAAGTATAACTAATAAAATGTTAAAGAGGACCTGTTTCTTACACAAGTGATGTATTGCAGGTCCAGAAGAAAAGACGTGTGGTAGCTAAAGTGCACTGTCGGAACATCAAGAACGAGTGTCCAGAACCTTCCTGTGACACTCCAGTTCTGTTGCCTGGCAGATGCTGCAAGACGTGTCCTGGAGATCTGAACTGTAAGTACCATTGATTTCTTTAGATCAGTCTATGTTTTTTTGTGATTTTATTTAATTATGGTTAAAGGCTGTTAAGATGAAACAGTCGAGTTGTACGTTGTAAGTTCGAACCCTGGCGCTTAAATTTGTGAAAATTTTTTCAACACCACTGCTCTCGAAACGGTGAAAAAAAGCATCGTGAGAAAATTGGTATGTCATAGAATGTATGTGACATCTATCAACCTGTACCTACCGGGACGGCGTGGTGGAATATGGCGCACTTCTTCTCACAGAGAGGCCTGCATCTCAGCAGTAGAAACGTTATATGCTGATTATATAACAATTCATAGGTATAGAATGCAATGCTAGTAGGTTTACGGTTTCGATATTTTAAAAGTCCTGAAAAAGTACTTGCTAGCCTGAACTTTAGTGTTTACACGCTTTATATTAGCTTCACTTGTATGTTTGTATATTTGTATGTTTGTTTGTAACCGACTCCTTATAGTGCGATTTTGACCCACTTTAAACGACCAGATTTCATTCAAACTTTGCACACCTGTCAAGGACTGATGACAATGCAATAATTTCATAAATTTGTGCCATTATCCTTGCCAGGGTTACCAGGACAGCAAAAAAATTGTCACAAACTACGCTGACATACGTCTCAAAATTCGAAATACCCTAAAAAATAGAATTCTCAATTTGTTTTCTGTCTTGATGAATGTAAAGTTCTGGCAAACCAAGGGTACTTGCGTGAAAATGGCCGCCATTTTCATCAAATACTAAACCGCCTTGACAACAGAGTACAGACAGCCGTAGATAACAATATCCACGCCAGACCTTGAAGTAATTTGCTGTGTTTTTTTCAGTCTAGTAAGAATTGGTCATTATAATGACACTGCATATTTTTCAATAGCTCTCCTAATTTGTGGAGTCAAAAAGTCACAAGATTGACGTGATGTTCCTCTATGTATTCTCAGTAATTGAAGAGAGAAGATTGGGTCACTTCTAATAATGGTCTCAGAATAACTATAGGTAGGATACCTAAGTAGAAAGAGCTAGGGAGTTTTCTTGAAACTGCAATGATCGTAAAAATTACAAACATTGCCCAAAGATTTTGTGTGACCTTATGTCTAAACTGTATATTTTTTTATTGTGTACTAGCTTTTGCCAGCGGCTTCACCCGCGTACTATACATATAAACATTTATTTAGACTTACTCTATCTCTTGATAAACACCGCATTAAAATCCGTTTGGTCTAAAAAGATCTAAGCGTACAGACGCGGGCAGCGACTTTGTTTCATGCTGTGTAAAGATGAAGAATGATATATTTATAATTAAATAAACGCATACCCTATCTACAAGTATCTCAGTCAGTACCTCTAATACTCAGTAAAAATATTCCTCATCATCATTTCAGCCGAAAGTCGTCCACTGTTGGACATAGGCGTCCCCCAATTTCGGGATACTTGCTATAATCGCCACGCTTGATAAGCGGGTTGGTGATCGCAGTATGATGCTAAAATGCATAGAGAACGCTGCTGCCCATTCTCTAGTAAGCCCTTTAGTCCGACACCACACGGAACGTAAAAATATTAGGTCCGGTAAAAGCTTTTATTTTTTTCAAAACCAGCCAGATACTTATAGCACAGCCAAAGAGATTTTACTTAGTGATGTTTTCTTGAGCAAAAGCAGCCTGATACTAACAATGCAGCCAAAGAAATTTTACTTAGAGACGGATCGTTAAAAATGTATATCCTCAGATACGGATCTAAATACGGATATTTGGTGTCCAGATCCGCGGATACGGATCTTAACTTTCTTACTCAATCGGTGTCGATGCGCCTGACCTTGAAACGATAGTTGACGCCACTTGCGTCTTTGCTTGACAGGACATGTTTCGACTTGCGTTAAGCGGATCTTTCTTTTGATTTTTATAGTGTAGCCACATAATATTAGATATTAAGAAATAAAAAATAGTTTGAATGGAATTTAAGAGTTATTAATTGCTATCTAATCACGTATTTATAGAATTTCATCTATGTATTGAACATTAATAAGGTATAGATCGTATATGATTCGTCAGAAAAGTAACGGATACTAATACGGATACGGATCTTTCTTCTCCCTCGCATATCCACAGATACGGATATCCGACACATTACTAATTATACAACAAACTTTTTCCCCGATATAATATGTATTTTGTTTATCCTTACAAAGATATCCAGGCTTGTTTAATTGCTACAGTTACTTCAGAAACGAAGAAATATACGTGCAGAATTCGTATCGATTGCTTTATAGCTACCGTGAAAGAGCATCGTGATAGCAATAGGTCTGCGGCCAATCTAGACGGTGACTTGAACAATATTAATGACGCGGCCGCAGTTCGGTCGGCAACTGTTTAATTAGGCGGGTCGTCACGGGAGCGGGCGCGCACGGGAGATACCCGGCCCGATAATATTATCGTGAACATGATAATGAAGTAAGAGATAAGTGAGGTGATCGCCTGACACCTCCGCGCCTGCGCCACAATGGGCTTGTGCTCACGGCGACCAGTTTCACGACACGATTTGCATCTCTAAAGAACCGCACTCGAAAGGTTAAATACATTAATGAATATACGGCTCATTAGGCTTCGCCTGACGTCATCACAGTGATTTGGACAATTTCATTTCCTAGTTAATGATGTCATTTTTTACAACCATGTTCATAGTAACACGGTGCTGATGTCATGCCTTACACTAGACATTTGATATCCTAAAGTTGAACCAACAGGAGCGGTCGTTTAATAGCTAATAAAGTCTTTAATGTTTCGTTTGATTTTTCATCTAATATTGGTGTAAAATGGTTTATAAATATTGTCATCTCGATTACATTGGAAACGTATATGCCCGGCAACAGGTTAGTGAGTCATGGGCCATCTGTCGCGAAAACTATCCACACATGTGGAAATCGACTGGACGACATATAACTTTATGGACTTTTTGCAAGTGGACACTCTTTGATGGTCGCTATTAATATGCCATTTTGGTGTGACCTGCTTCGCGTGTGTAACACGACACTTGTACGATTTTAGGTTATTAAATACGTCGGTATATCTGAGAACGAATTAATTATATCATAATGATCATACCTACTTTTTCTATATCCAAAATTGAATTCAAATAAATTTTAGTTTGTCAAAGGAAATATTATACCTCCTTAGCTAGGATCATTAAAAGGACATCATGACATGACATTTAAGTCATTACCGTCTTTGTAACGTTGCCCGCACGGTTGGGTGTAATTCTTGATTGTCGTCGCTCATCATCCCATTAAGTACATTTTTTAATGCAATCGGCACATTTGCCGACTTTAAAAGGTAATTGCAGAAAATAAGAAAGTATGCGTATGCGCAGTGACAGGAACTGGCGATGACAAATGACAGTGTAGCGGCGAGCGGCGCGCGGCGGCTCCCACGAACGCTCTCATCAATATACATTAGGTATAGCAGCACACATGGACGGCACGCCACGCACCCGACACCGTTCATCATCATCTTCCACTTACTCGTAAATTCGTAATCAATTCAATAAAACATAAATAATGCTGTCAAATTATTGGCATGGCGTTATCTGGGATCTTCCGTAGCCAGTGGCGACAGATAGTGATTTACGAGGTGCGTGGTGCGGACCGTGCGGAGGCTGCGAGTGCCGCGCGGGCTCAGCCGCAGCGGCGACGTCGCCGACGCCGCGTCTGCCCGCCCGCGTCCACTCATTACGACTATATCGAGAGCATTACAATGGCATTACTCAGATGCACCGGGCGGTGGTGCAGAAATGGCACGCGCTGGTGCCCCCCTGCGCCCGCACCGCTGCTGCAAATATAGCTGCTGCTGCTGGTTATTCCGGGCGCGGCCGTCGACCCGTCGCCGCGACGCCGTCTGCTCGCCTTTTTAGCGAACACAACTTACAACACACATTTTTTGCGAACAAATATCGCCGATGTCAACGTACGCGCTCTTTTACTATATTTACTAAGTCATATTCCAAGAAAAAATGTGATATATTCGCTCCAATAAATGTCTCGCCAGTGTTTTTACTTTCATCGTTAAATAGGTTCCCGTGGTCGAGATTCATTTAGCTCACGGCGTGATATGTAAACAAAAGTGGCTGTTCTATTAGGAACGATTAATGTTTTGAAGAATTTACTGCAGCTATTTCCTTCTAGTTCTAGTTGCACAATGTCTAGTGAATTCAGCTGGCACAATGAATTAATTGTGATTCCGATATGGTTTATAAGTAGTTAAAGCATGGCATGGCGGAACTGTAGGCCGGCCGTAAACTGTATCTGAGGCTCGTAACTATAAAACGCATCAAATCTGATTCACAGTTGCCTTTGTGAGAACTCCAGTTGGCCGTCTGCCGGCTGCTGTAATAATATAGTTTATCGTGCTTTTAATAAATCCTCAGTACCTTACGAAGACAGTAAAAACTGATAATTTTTAATTAAATCTCAGCCAGGTGTTGCCGTAAACTAAATGAATTTCATGCCTTCAAGGGAATCGTTTGCAAAGTTAGTGAAGTGAGTTTCAAAGATATTGTGATGATTTATTGGTTTTCAGAATTGTGTAACCACGATTTGACGGTGTCGTGTTGGCATTGAGTAGATAATTTTGAGTTGCTAACTACATGAACATATTTGTACACGAATAGCAAAGTAAATATAATAACAGTCCGCCGAGATATTATATCTAATGCACAAGTGTGTGCTCAGACGCAGGTGTACTCACTCTTCCCTCACCCTCATAGTCCGTTGGGACGGCAATCCGACACGACCGACCAACGGCTTAGCGTGCTTTCAAAGGCACGCTGGTAAATATTAATAACTTAGTAGATGTACCTACAGAATAACTTGACTATCGGTACTAGGGAATATAGAGTATTTTATATGACAAAAGTTCTAAAAGGAACAAATTACATAGTTCCCAAAATGTGCTAAACTTTCAAACGTGCTTATTAAGTACGTTGGTGTAACTTTAGTAGAAACGTCTAATGGACCAGATCCGGGTAGAATATATGTAATATAACAGTTTATACATATGTTTATCAATATATTGTTGATAAATACAGATTGAATAACTATTAAGCTGCTGAAAATGAACAGAGCGTGTAGTGCAGTCTAGGAGAAATTACAAGTTTCAACATCTCAACAGTTTGTCATATCCTTTATTTGCCTCATTTTCATCCCTTTCTTAGTTTCTGATTGCAGAAATAAATGACACACGCGTTCGTCAATGACTGATGAAATGTAACATTTACTGAATGTATCAGCGACTGTGTCATAACAATCTTGCTTTGATTTCAATAACTTTATCTTGTCATTTTTCTCAACTGATTACTCTATTTAAATTGATATTGCCGTAAAATGACCTAATTTATCAGAGTTACATGCAAAGGTTAAGTGTCTCATTATCGTAAATAATGTCAAGTCTATTTATACTTGGTGAAAAAGAAAACGTTATGTGGAGATAACGTCTGTAATATGGCTGAAAGCTTGCGTACTGTCCGCAAGTCCGCACGTGACGTCACTATGGTGCAGGCGTGCGTGCGTGTGCGTGCGCGACGTGCGCGACGTGCTGCAGTAGGTGTCCACGGTTCAGCCTCTCACCACTCGATCACGAGTGTATCTAATTCAGTGTACAGCAAGTGCCTCCGAGGAATTTGTTTTGTGCACGCCGATGCACGATGCCGAGCACAATCGACGTTTTATTTTTGTGAAATCGGTGTCTCTCGCTGCAACACATTCCTCGGCGCATAATTTTGTTTGAGCCTTTTTCGCCGTTTACTGCGTAAAACGCTTTGATGTCAAAGTGCTCTCTTTTTATTAAGAGCGCCACTGATGCACGAACGTCGGGCGTAGACGTGAGTGGACACGGATGATCGTTAATTCGGAATATCTCGCCGCCGCCGCCACCGCGAGCTCGACTGATATGATTACTTTTGTAGGAGCTCAATATTCCGGACGTTATCGTAAATGCTCTGAATGGGGATGGCTGTTGGTGTTGGCCGCAAGCGCACCCGTTATTATTTTAATGTTGGCTAATGAGGCAGTGTTATGTGAATGCGGTTTGTGGGCAGGCTTACCATGAGTAATAGCGAGTGGTTAGTGGTGCGAACTGTGCGTGACTCGGCGTGCCCACCGACGAGCGCGCTGTGGCGCCAGGCCCTTTCTGATTACCTTAAACATTAATCTTTTGATTAAACTGGGTCGCTTAGTTCTTTATGTATACCTAAGTGACAGTAGAATATCTAGTTATCGAATTACAGGCCCCGCTCCCTCGCCGATCCGTTGAGAACTGTTTGCGCAGAAACATTTCTCTTACCTCGGTTCGCTTAAAGGATGGCTAAGGTCGGTGTCGTAAAACAACAACACTGGTAGTATCGGATTTTCGTTGACGTCATGATTTTCGTAATTTGGTACGTGTTTGTTGAAATAATGCGAAAACGTACTTGCGTAAATAGAGAACATACGCGATGTGCAAACAAGGCGGGCGGCGGCGTCGCGACGCCCGGCGCCAGCGCGGGCCGGCGCCGCCGCGCGCCGCGAGGACACGCGATCTACGACGCGAATACTTATTTCATTACGCTAATTACAATATTTTGAGTGGCCCCCAACCTCTGGCGACAAACATGATCTGTAATCTGATCACATACTTGACGCGTACTACTTGCTTGTGTTTCATGAAAGATTTCCTTAAGTTTTAATTTAAACTATCTAGAGCTTTAGTTGCTTTTTTAAATAATTATTTTGTATTTTTATGAGAAGCACTTCAGCTTGAATATCAAGAATGAAGATGCGGTTAAGATTCAGTAAAATGAAATCAAAACAGCCTGTACAAGCTGCACAAACAGACAACGTGCGCACGCGCTCATTCGTAAGTTATAGTTAATTACAAGATAATTTTAGAACATTAATAATTTTGTCAAGACGCAACATTAGTGATGCGCCGTGATGTCAGCGCGTACGATAAATCCTTTTATCTAATCATTATTGTTATTGTTATTACTAAGTAGATAGATACAATGGAAACAGTGACAGATAGTGGCGCCAGCAATATGCGGGTTAATGTGAGCACGACTCTTGATTTTATTTCGCACAATACGACACGAGTGACACTACGCAGGTTTACGCAGTAAATCAACTTGATAGAATATTAGAATTCCAACCGCGCGGTGCCCGTCTTTTTTACAGTAAGTTACTGTCTTTCTGTTTGGATGTTCAGCTGCCAGGTTTAAGTGTTTAATTTGTTCAAAACAAGCAGTCATTGTATTGAATAGCAACTATTAATCACTATAAGAATCATTTAAAGCTGAGTAAACGGAGCTTGTTCAGAAGATGTATTTGATACGTCTTTTAGTGTTCATTTGTCAATTTGTTTTGCTTTTGGAGCAACCTTAGTAGCGGTTCCATCGTTTGACTCATTTCCTTTCGTTCCAAAAACAAAGGTTATATTGGAAACTAAACATCAAATCTGCGTCGCGTTTTCGCATTAAATCACACAAGCAATACCTAGGTATTTTATCGTCGATTGATTGTGTATAGGCGGGAACATACTTCGGGCTATTAATTAACATTGCGTTCGTTTTTCGGGATTTGTTTTGACTTTCCACGTTCGACTGTGGATGGCCTACGGGTGGTTATCTTCGAGACTGAAATGTCTCGAGTTTGCATTTATCGGTACTTGTATGACACTCTACGATACGTGTGCGTCGTGAGAGCTCAAAACACTTAAAGGTGTTATTAATAAAGAAGGCGATAAGCGTGCTCTATATTTTTTATATTTATTCCAGTTTCTTACGATGAATGAATAAGGGTGAGACTTTATATTCTCATTCTTAAATTATATGTTAACTACAAGTAATATTGAACTTTAAGTTATTCTGTACTCCCGGTTATCGTCATTTGGTTGGGTTGAAAGATGACCCTAAAACTTGTTCTGAGCTGGAAAGATGATTATTCAAGGAGCCTAAAAGGGAAGCCTCTAACAGATATTAAAAGTTACGAATGTTTTTGTATGATATCTGAAAACAGTGAAAGGGAAATCGACACGCATGCCATGAATTCAGCATATGAATCTAGACGCAAGGGGGGTTCAGAATCATGTATTCAACCCATGGTATTAGGTTGTGCCTCGATGTCTTTGGCACCTTCTATAAATGATTGAATAGGTCTCATTCGTAAATGTGTAGGGACAACGTTAAGTGTGGACATCCTACGCTTAGAGTAGCACCATCTTATTATTTCCTGTGGTTGTCGTAAGAGGCGACTAAGGGACTTAGGTACTAGAGAATGGGCAGCAGAGTTCTCTATGCATTTTACCTTCATACTATGATCGCTAAATCGCCGGCAAAGCGTGACGGTTATGGCTAACCCTCCCAAATTGGGGGAGGCCTATGTCCAGCAGTGGATATCTTTCGGTTGAAATGTTGATGATGATCTTACGCTTCCGATGATAATGCATGTGACGTGCCTTAATGCAGTATACAATTGCGTCAACTGTTCCATTCAGAAAATAATGGATTCAAGATAGGCTGAAACTCACAGAACTCGCACAGTTACGTAGAAAATACTCTGCACTTTAAATTCAATTTTGCCTGTAAAACTGAAAACCCTTTGAGAAAGAACTTAGAAACTATGTTACTCTGAAAATGAGACTTCGAATTTATACTTGTCTATTCGATATGCAAATTAAAATAATATTTTAAAAACATAAATGACAGATTAAGCGCGGGCCATAAAAATGGTCCGTTTAATGTAATATTGATAATTTAATTTTAATTTAATTCATATTATTTAAATTTATTCGTTATTAATGCTGTATTTATACTGCTTTTAAGGTTTTGTCGACATTCACTCATTGGCGGTGTCGTCGAACCAATATCGTTATCTTGTTGAACTATATGTCAGTACATTGTAGTGCTAAATCATATTATGTAGCTAAAGGCCCTTTGTAATGACCTCTATTACGACATTACTTGTATGTATACTTGTAAATATCAAGTAGAGAGAGTGCGTCAATAAAGTTTAAGAGATAATTAAGGCTTCATATGAATAGCTATACCTGGCTGTGTCATGGCTGCCCTTTCGCACATAAATCGTACATTCGCAAACATTATGACTCTGGACAAATATTTAAATGCCGTACTAATATTAACACTAATGGGCTTAGGTTTACTCTAGAGTCCTAGTGTCAGTGCAGTAGCTAGCTAACGATAACGCAATATTTACTATTGTAAACTTACACGTGGAAAACTGACATGGAAATATTGGAAAAGATACGTACGTTACTGCCTCAGTTTCCCATTGCATCATTATTTTTCCATATACCATTCTAACATAAAGTGTTCCACTGTTATCGCTACTTACTGGTACTCTGCAGAACTCAGACAGAGAGTATTATTACAAAAGCGTATTTCTGAGAATTGCCAATCATCAACTGAATGGCACTTCAATTGAATATATTGGCTGATCATTGATTAGCCCACATATGAGATCGATGCACTTCGGACTAACTTATGACTGACATTAGGCGCCCACATCGCGCTACAATCACGCCATTCAAACGTCTAACTTTATATAATGTGTGGTTTCATAGTGTTCTAAATATGTAGCATCATTGTGGAATCGCTCTTAGCTTTTCTGTATATTTTATCGCTTTAAGTCGTGATTAGTTTATGAGCTAGGAGTGGAACACAGACTCGTAAGGCGTGTATAACGTGCGTAAAAGGTCACAAGCGAGCCGCGAAGGCTATTCGGAAAGTGGAGTGGCGCCGGCGCAGCGGCCGGTCTAAGCAAATTCGGTAGATTGCACGTGCGCGCGCCATTGAGCTCTAAAAGGAAAGTACGAATTGGCAAGTTTCTTATTTTCACAATAGCTTGTTTCTATCGTTTGGAAAGAATGTCGTTGGAATTTAAGGTGTATACAGAAATGGCGACGGCGGTCTTGAATGTATGTCTGCTTCTGCCAATTCAACTTTTTTAAATCTACCTCGATAATACACAGAAAGCCCGAAAATTTCAGTTAAAGAGTTTATAAAATATTCCTTTTAATATCCCTTTTACTTTCGGGCTTTTCATTACACTGTAGCTTTAACTCTACACAAACTTGTCATTAGAAAAGTTTCAGTTTAATGTCATTTAAATAAACTGATTCGGTAAACGACTTTATGGAAATTCTCACACAGTTTTGATTTTACTCAGATAAGTAAACTATAGATAAAAAGCACATGAAACTAGAATGTAAACCCAGAGACGAAGAAATATTGAATAGAAATCAAACTGGTTGTTAATGGTCATGAAAATCATTTTCACTATCGTTACGAAATAAGCTTTTCATGAAACAACAGATGATAATCGTAGGCAAATCCGTCTAATAAGCTAATTCATTGTCACATAAATTATATTTACTTAGCATGTCCGAATATAGAGGTTTAACGAAACATATTTAAGTGTAACAAGTTAGTAATTACCTATCAATAAAGCCAGCAGTTAACATATTGATTCATGGATTTCGATTAAAATTTCATAATCCACTTAATGAAATAATCGTTAAAAGGCAGTTAACACAGTTCAAACAGAATTAGAATTAACTTGAGTGTGCTGTATTCACGTTAAGCAGGCACACTTGCATATTTATTGAAAGAACGATAATAATTTTGCCAGGCACAGGTACGAGGTACGAACAAAAGCAACTGAAAGCTTGGTCATTACCCAAGGACGTGACACAATCGGGCGAACTCATAAACGGAGTGTAAACGTTAATACATGCGGTTTTATGGCATGCGCGTGCGCGGCTTATGATGGAGGGTTTGGCGCCATTTCCATACCATTTCATTGTTCATAGAAATGTGGCGCCGCCGTGCGGTCACTCGTTCATATGTAATTTTATGATCCGTCGTTTGCGAACACTGTTCTCTCCGCATCTTAAAGCCCACTTGAATGTCAATAGAGCGCGACATCCTCTAACTGTTCACTAATTTAACATTTCACCCGCGTCTGTTTACGTGCTCCGAATTCTTTATCATGAATATTCTTAAATATGACAGGCTTTCGGCTGTTATTCTTTGTAGGAAGCGAATCGACAGAATCAATAAACAGCGCATTACTCAATCGTATTTACGGTAAGTGCACCATCCGATCATCCGATCAGGAACAACTGACTCATGAGCCATTTTTGAATGAGAATTAGGTCGCATCGAGATTTAAGTAGATGCGGTAACATGTTTTTAAAATATTCCAGAGGAAATGTACACAGCTACCTGTATTATAAACAAGTGGAGAGCGCTGTGAGCATTCATATGGCGTGTCAAATTAAACTTGAAACATTAGATGTAAAGTAAGACAGAAGTGATGGCATGTATGTTTATTGAACTATGTTAGTGCGAAAGGCCGATGAGTGGAATTTATAAACATTTAAACATTGTGCCTTGAATAGTACACGAGTCGGTCTATGGCGTGCCGGCGATGAGAGATTTATCCTTAAAACTTGTCGAACGGTATCTCGAGCAGCAATTGACTTGTTCTGAGAATTGACGACTTTACAATCTTATGTACAATGCTAATGTGCTTTTTTAAGATTCTAAATGTTAACTACGCCACTAGACTTCTTAATTCATGACTACCTACGCATACACATATGTCAATAAAACGGTATGATTTCCGAAAAATAAAAACAGATTAAAACTATCAACCGAGTAATTAATAAGATTTGAACTTAAATCAATAAAATAAGGTTATCGCCACGAGCAAAGCTCCAAAGATCAAGATCCGTAGGTACCTACTATAAATAAATGTTAATTTTAAAACTGAATCAGAGACATGTTCGCGTGTATTTACGAGTAATATACGTCTTGACAGTGTTATTTAAATAAAAAGGATTAAACACAAGCGTGACTGGTAAGACTAACAAATAGGTCACAATGTCTCACCAGATTTATAGCTCCGACAGTGGGTTCTAGGCGGTCACACGATCAGATTTCAATAGATAACGACTATAATAGGATTACTATCTGACAGTAAATGTAACATAATATAAATTCACGACCGTAATCCGGACGGAGAAGATCGATTTAATATCCTGGGGAACCCTAATAAGTTTTCATGATACAGTCATGCACTTTGCTGAGAATAATTATTGTAAGTGACAATTTATTATACGCGTTTCTGTCTGCCACTATGTGTCTGAATTTCTCTTTGAAATCTTTTGAAGTAAAGAAGAAAACGAACACAAGTTGGCTATAGTATTATTTATTCCACAAATTCCTTTACGATAATTTGCAGAGACGCAAAGAAGCCCTAAATAGCTGTTTCTCGTTAATTACAAGATAAATGGCAACTGGTTATTAATTTCAAAATCATAGCCAGATATTGGAATTCCTGATGCCGATATTTAGTCGCCACCGGAGATAAGTATCTAAGTATTTAATTCCAAGTTTAGAAGTGGCTATTAGTAGCGATTTCGACGATATTTCGTATTAAGAACTGCACTGAGGCTTAAATCTTGAACTATCTGACGAAAATATCAGTCGCTCTATCTCGTGTTTAGTCGATAAGCATATTTCTTGATACATGTTTAGATAAACATTAAGCTCACAGCGCCTGGCGTCAAATGTCTTTGAGTTGCAACACTGTTGCTGCACTGTCGCTACACTGTCGCTACCCTGTCGCTAAACTGTCGAGACACTGTCGCTGTACTGTCGCTACACTGTCGCTTCACTGTCGCTTCATTGTCGCCACACTGTCGCTACACTGTCGCTACACTGTCGCCACACTGTCGCCACACTGTCGCTACACTTAAAGTTGTATAACACCGTCGCCGTTGCTGCAACCAATTGACGGATCGTTGTGATAATAAACATCATAATCGTTATCGTAATAATTTACACAAGTTTAATAACGTTTTTGTCTGTTCCCTTCACATTTAACCCACCGATCAGATCAATAAATACGCAAATAATAATTGAAGCGATAAATTCATGTGCATCGTTGTAATATCTAAGCTGGACAATTAATTTTCATGCTAATCAATTGATTCTCGCAATTACAGGCTTGACCCGTGCCCTGAGAAACTAATACAAGCATCTTTTGAAATAGGTGCGTTCAACACGAAAACACAATTTATCTATTCAACAAAATTGATTTATAATAATCAATGAAATTTTAAGCGGTTGTTCACACTTAGTTAGTCTTTTTGAGGGATTAGGAAGAATTAAAGATTAGGTAGAGATGGAGCCATAGTACACCCATGTGGACACGTCAGTTATGCTTCGTGTAATAAAGGGTGAGCCTATTGCTATCAACCAGGCACAAATCCAGTCTCCGGGCTGCTACTGAGAAATTCCTGATAAAAACCGGACTAATGTAAGTTGAACTCGCGTTGAGAGGGTTTCTTTATGATGAATATTTTACCCACCAAAAACTTTCATGCAAAGTACGTGGCCTTGCACAACGCTTTCACAGTCAAAAAGTCATCAAATCTATTGTAGATCCCAGCCCCTAACTCTACGTGGCTTAACACTACAAACCATACATCTTGGTCAAAATAAACGACATGGCCGTTCCACACACTTCTATGGGCTTATGATTAGAAATTAGGTCAATAGTCTTTATTTTTGCGTCTTGCAAAAATGCAAAAAACAAAAATAGAGCCATAATCACCATAATAGGCTTCTTTTTAACCGACTTCATAAAGGAGGAGGTTATCAATTCGGATGTTTTATAATAAGAGTTTTGTCATTTGAAATCTTAAAACTTGTAATTAGATCTCTATAATTCTGGCGGTGCGATATTTTCTTGAATGTTCAAAACTGTTTATTTTTTAACCGACTTCAAAAAGGAGGAGGTTCTCAATTCGGATGTTTATATGTTTTTTTTTTAATGTATTTTCGGCCATAACTCCGTCATATATGGACGGATTTGCAAAATTGTTTTTTTGTTCGAAAGGGGTTTATTCCGAAATGGTCCCATATAATTTTCATATAGATCTGATGATGAGTTCGGGAGACAGACACCGGAACTCTTTAAAAAATGACAGGAAATCAACCGCGATTTCTGCTATCGCATAAATATGCATTGTTTGTTTGGAATTAGTGCAGGGTGAATACCACAACTAAAAATTTAAAAATAAAAACTTTTTTACAAAAAAAAAACAACCGACTTCCTTAAAAACACTACAAAGTGAAAAATAACTTTAATTTCGGAAGTCGGTGGCAAAAAAACCATAAATACAGATCCTAAGACACCGACTACCGAAATTAAAGTTATTTTTCACTTTGTAGTGTTTTTAAGGAAGTCGGTTGTTTTTTTTTGTAAAAAAGTTTTTTTAAATTAAACAAAAAGTTTATCCTCATATTTCCTTTGATATGTCGCACGGTACAGTTTGCAAAACTTTTGTTTTTAATTTTCTAGGTGTCCCACTAAAACTGATCCCTATATTTAAAATGAATTTATTTATATTACACGTTCGTGTTTGGGTCACAAAAACGCATATGTTTATAAAATTTCAACTGAATTAGTCCAGTAGATTCGAAGCAAATTGTCTTTCACAGACAGACACGAGAGATCCTATAAGGGCTCGGTTTTTCAGAATGACGCACGGAACCCTAAAAACCCAATAACACACATAATGTTCAATAGTTACTATTACTACTAACGAGAAATATGTCTTCATAAATCGAGTCCATAGCACTTGAACTGCACTAGTTATTATAGGTATACATAATAGTATCGTATATAAAGTGAGAATAGTATTCTACTACATATTTATTATGACTATTATCGTTCAGGAGATCATGATCAATAGATTCTGACGTCATGTGGAGAAATATGTTTAGTTACTATGTAGGAATAAAAACTTGGCCAAGTTCGTATAGTATCTACCTACCTACGTTGCATGGGCGTAGTATGTCGGTAGTATGCTTTTATTACGTGGAGTTTTTATAGTAGTAATGTAACATCTATACTAATAATAATAATATAAAGCTGAAGAGTTTGTTTGTTTGGTTGAACGCGGTAATCTCAGGAACAATAGGTCCGAATTGAAAAAATCTTTTTGTGTGGATAATATATTTATTGGAAAAGGCTATATATTAGATAACATCACGCTACGATCAAAAGAAGCGGAGAAGCAACGAAAAATTGACGCAAACTGGCAGGCAATTCGATGCGACGGGAAGGGTCAGGGGAGCAAAATTGACGCGGACGAAGTCGCGGGCAAAAGCTAGTACACAATATAACACACAGTAGATTGATCTTAGACTTCATAGCTGCATTTATATCCTTAATGTTTCTTCATTTCCGATTAAGTTTATTAATTTATTTACTTCGCAAAAAATCTCGCCTTCTTTTCCTAAAGGGTTGGACTGAGGTGTTCCTATACAGGCTATACACCCACATTTTGCCGTTGTAATAGGGGGAGCCAATTGGCATCAAACGCACATAATTCCAGGCTTTGGGCTGCTACTTAGAAATTCCAGATAGAAAACCCAGTAACACTTTGCCCGACCTGGGAATCGAACCCAGGACCTCATGCTTCTGCCAGGGTCGCGAGATTGTTCGAAAGAGATACCGTGTCCCTGGCACATGGGCAACTGAAGGAACACGGGTGGGTTTTAGTCCGACTACTAACTTAACGACGAGGCAGTCTATTTATTTATTCAGTTAATTAATTTGTAGCACAATGTGCTGCAAATAAATTAACTGAACTTCCAGAGAATTTCCCAAAATTTTTGCAATGCTAGTCAGATTACTGACAAAGCGGTTGGTCTGAGTAGTGTCAGTATCGTTAATGAGCTCAGAAACTGTTTATTGTAAGTTTATTTATTTATTTCAAATAAAAATTGTTCTTAATTACGAATCAGTAAAGTTTCCTACCTCAAGCTTTCACATGTAACAAATAGACTTTGTTATTATGTATGCAATACAACGTTTTCTCTTAACGTAAACAACACCATATTAGGTATTACAATAGTGATGAGATTCATAATTATTTCGCGTAATTACCTACACGATGTGATGAGCAGGCACCGCTTAATAAATTATAAGTATATAAATAGTAAAGACTCATATAACATTATTTACGGTAACTATAAAATACAGTAGTATTTTATAATGGCACTCGTTAATTTATTCGATGTCGCTTCTTCGTGAGAGACGATATCTAGGAATGGTGATGAGGTGGTTTAGAATGGAGGTCACGGAGGTGGCCGGCTGGCCGGTGATGGCCACGGCTCATGGCCGCGCCGGCGCCGTGGAGCCGGGAAGCGCAGGCGCATGGCACAACGGAAGCCATTCAGGAACCAACCCACCGCTGCTATTATTGTAATGTGTTCGAACTCTAGCAAGATCAAGGTTGATTGTTCTGTTGGCAATCCAATTTAAAAGTTATAGAGGTGAACTCTGAAGACGCTTCCTTGAATTATTACCGGACATAATATTTCCATTCAAAAGCCACCAACAATAATGCAGTGTAATATAACAATATTTTATAAAGAATTCTTCAATAGGTGTAATAAATAATTGATAACCAAAGAGTGAGCTCATTGCTTACATATATTTTTTTTTTTTCAACAAACTTCATCACAGTTTTTTTTAATAAATAATTTAATAACTCAATTTGAATGTACAGAACCAAAGCTAAAAAGTATGAAGGTTCGACATTGTTACAAACTGGTATCGGCACATTTATTTGTAATTAGGTTCTGAATGAACAATACATCTGCTACAGACTCATCTTGACGAGCCATAACAAAGTCCATTGTGTTTGTTTTCCAATCATTGTTTTGTTGATATGACCCGGCGGTGTTTTTAATCTCAGCTGACCTTTGTCTATGTTCATGTCTCACATTTGCGTACCTACGCAATGATTTAGTAATTTATAAATCACTGCTCCGCATGGGCGGGGCTAGGGTTACCAACGACCGAATTGTTTAGAATATATTATACTGGCATTTGTGATTTTTGTTATGGAAACAGGAAATGCCGAAAAGGTTTCCAATGTTTCGATGAAGAAAAATAAGAACTCTAGCTACGGCTTAAAGTTGATTGTGCTGCAAGAAAACTGCGGGTTTTTCCACCAATTGTGTTCATTGAAATTTCTTTGAATTTCAGTATTACGAAATTTAGAGCAACTGAATTCACACACGATTCTCGGAACCTAGACCGTTGATAGGGAAACCCCTAGACTAAGGCAATATCAATTAACTGTATGTGCTCATCAACAATTAAAGTGTGGAATATTTAGACGGTAAATCACGCCATTGAAGTCTGCGCCCCGGCCCGACCTTGGCAGTGAGAAGGTCATGGTCGACTGACTAAGAGCATCCTTAATGGTAACGTTTGTTTTTTAATTTAAACTGACAATGGCGATGCAAAAAGGGAGGCTTAAAACCGTTTGATGTATAAGTAGGTGCCTTTGGTGTGATAAATGATGCGACGTATTATTCGGTTTGATATGCTAACGAAATTTGAAACTAAATTGTGTGAGTTTAGAAGACTTATTTAATTGATGGCGATTGAGGCGTGAGATGCATAACTACAGCTAAGTCAGTTCACTCAGTAGGAAAAGTAAGTTTAGTTCCATTGTGGACATAATCAAAATGATTAAACATATCCGATTAAGCCCAAATTAGAGCTTATTTCAGAATATACATATTAAATCTAAGTAAAAAGTGATCATTTCCCAAAATATCACAAAGTCAGTGAGTTAAGTTTGAACATATAAATGAGTCCAGACTTAGTCAGGCAGGCATAACAAGTGTTGGTCCATTCTAAAATAAGCACGCTAATGAAGACGGATGACTTAGACCACGTGTGGTCATTAGCTTTAGCGGAGACTTGCTCAACAAACACTGCACTTAATTAATGTTTATTAATTATTAACGTTTTAGCCGCCATAAATGGAATTTCTGTTGTGTGAACATGTTGCTTAACAACTTTATTTGTTGTCTGTTTGTTTATTGTATGTACATTCAATTAACTGTGTACAATAGTTATAGTTACGACTGGCCTGTTAGTCTAGTGGTTAGTGACCCTGCCTGCTAAGACTGTGGTGGTGGGTTCGATTCCCACCCAGGACAAATGTTTGTGTGATGAGCATAATCATTTGTTCTGCGTCTGGGTGTAATTTATCTATAATATGTATGTATTTAGAAATATATAAGTATATTTATCAGTTGTCTGGTTACCATAGTACAGGCTCTGCCTAGTTTGGGATCAGATAACGGTGTGTTGGTTGTCCTAAGATATTATTTATTTAGTTGTAGGAGAACAGAAATCGACCTACTAATGGATTATTGGCAGGAAAAAAACAAAAACAAGTATCTTGACTTAGGATACGAGGTTGTCGATATGCGGGACGTGGATTTTGTAATCATTGTACCAATAATTGTAACAGTAAATGGGCTAATGGCGGAGAGCTTGGACCAACACCTCAGGAGGCTCTTATTGCGCGGCTGGGTCAAGGGCTTGATTCAGAAAGCAGTACTCCTGGACACAAGCATAGTCAGGAGGTTTCTTTCTCTTGAGCCCTGACCACCGGCAGCTTGGACCCGGTTCTTGTTGCCGATGGGCCACTATTTTTAAATGTTTTTATATGTGTTTTGTAAAAATATTTATAAATGTATCTTATAAGTAAGAAGATGAATAAATGGAATAATATATTGTAAGATGTAATCAGATTGAATTCAGAGAGGACACAGTAAAGTCACATTCTTTTTTCAAGGAATATTAATGACAAGCAAATATGACAAGGACAGTGACAGGTACGCTCTGTGAGATATTGACGTTTAGTTTACAATCTACAACACCTGCATAATTTATTTGGAAAATACGTACTCTACATATCCATTTTAGGCTGTGAAAAACTGGCTCAGCTGTCTATAAAACCATAGACCTGTAATAGAATTTATGGTGAAAACAGTTATAGAGTGCACAAGAGTCCAACAAAACGTGCAATAAGAATAAGAATCTATTCAAGCTACAGCCGGATATTGCTATTTTTAACCGACTTCAAAAAGGAGGAGGTTATCAATTCGGATGTTTATATGTTTTTTTTTTTTTTTTTTTTTTTTTATGTATGTTCGGCCATAACTCCGTCATATATAGACGGATTTGCAAAATTCTTTTTTTGTTCGAAAGGGGTTTATTCCGAAATGGTCCCATATCATTTTCATATAGATCTGATGATGAGTTCGGGAGACAGACACCGGAACTCTTTAAAAAATGACAGGAAATCAACCGCGATTTCTGCTATCGCATAAATATGCATTGTTTGTTTGGAATTAGTGCAGGGTGAATACCACAACTAAAAATTTTAAAATAAAAACTTTTTTGCAAAAAAAAACAACCGACTTCCTTAAAAACACTACAAAGTGAAAAATAACTTTAATTTCGGAAGTCGGTGGCAAAAAAACCATAAATACAGATCCTAAGACACCGACTACCGAAATTAAAGTTATTTTTCACTTTGTAGTGTTTTTAAGGAAGTCGGTTGTTTTTTTTTGCAAAAAAGTTTTTATTAGAATTATTCGATCGTAATTGTTATAACAACGCAACCATTAGTTGTTTTTATTGCAATAGAACTAATAATGGTCTTACTTAATGATTTGCAATAAAAATAAATTGATTTATAAGTCGTAATGTGACGCTCACGTAACAAATGGTGATAAATTTTATATTTTAATCGGTGATTTGATTGTTGATTAATAGAATAATCTATGGTGATTCGTGATTGCTTAGTAATTCTCATTGTTTCTATAAGGTAGTGCGCGGAACTAGTCAAGACTGGCTCAAAGACAGAATGAGAACAATGATCTAGAGCAGTGTTTTGACTACAACAGAGGATCTGTTTTCATTGGTTTGACTAGGTCCATGTACGACCTAATTGTTCATGTAGTCAATTGATGTCTAATGGAAGAACAATGAACGCAACCAAGCAATGTCTTCTCATGAATATTCTTCCTGAATCTTTTGAAGTTCACGACAATGCTTCATTTAGACTTTAATTTTCAAATTGTATAATAATATCATCATAGTCAGCACAATATTAGTCAGGCATCCCTTTTTGTTCTTTTGGTATTTAATACGAGCAAACAACGTTTTTTGTTAACAAAAGTTTTTGAAAGTTGTAAACTACGCGTAGTACTACTACGCGCGTAGGCCTTCGCGTAGCAATTATCTACGATGGCTACGCGAAAAAATAGCAGTCAAAATTTTGAAAGAAATTGCATTATTATCATCATTAAATTGGGCTAAAAGGAAGCCACACTAGATAAGGTTCTTGTATTTGGAAATCAAATGAAAATTTTAAAGATATAAGTAATATTATCTTCGATTACTAAAACGCAAAAGGTACGAAGCACTGTTAGAAAATCACAGCGATACGTTGCGATGTGCATGTCCTCACGTATTAGCCTACTTTATCAGTTCATTGTACCATACTTGTGTCTGTTATGCCATTTAGCACATAAATAACGATGATCTTATGTGTGTGCGCACGATGGCCTTCAGAGGTAAAAGAATTACGATTAGCAATGACATATGTATAAACATTGAAAATCGGAAAAATATTAGAGTTAATCTACTGACACACAACTCGGTAAAATCATTCAATAAGCTTTTAACCTACTCTCATTTTTGTTTTGGTTTCCATCTCCGTGATGAACGAGAGCAATTTATTATTTACTTTCCTTCATATCGAAAAATGTATAAGCTACCTACATGTAAGGAACATATTATTCATTAAACATCATTCAAGTCACCCAAGTATAAAAATAACATTATTATCGTATATTTTATATTGTAAAGTAATATTGTTACGTCGTCTTAGAGTCTGCAGTGTTAATGATGTGCTTATAATATAAAATAATATATCGTACTTATATGGAGTTAATTACTATGTTATGAAGACTGCAAGTCTATCTCGGCAGGACACGCTAGCGTCGTTGGTTTCTTCTTAACAATTATGCCGGTAGGAATTACCCATATTATGGCAACAAAAAGATAAATAAATAGGTATGAATGCAGAATTTAATGATGTTCTGCACTGTCCCTACTCAGTGTTGCAGGTCGTGTACCCGACCTTAGGTATTTCGCTCGGGGAAAATCTCACGCGAATTCCTTTGTACTGTAAAGTAGGGCTGTCAATACTATGAATGGAGATCACGATTTTGACAGATGGTATCAATGACTCGTTAACATATGGTTCTCGTAATTAATGATGCACGGTGGTATATTTTTTTTAACTTGTATATTCAGAGCAGATCGTGCCGCCGCCGCGGCCTTGCGCTGCCGATATTCCGCTGATAGATATGCCGTCATTCGCCAATCAGCACTCGTCCGCCTCATTTCTAATTAATTCCATCAACGAGACCATCGCCCGCCATTACACTGCACTTCATAATTTGAATGTATGCTGTGTAGCGTATAGAACTGCACTTCCTTCTAAATCTGTCCGCGCCGTACGCGTACTAATACTTCATATATTAAAAATAATGGCTTATTCCACTTTTCCCCGTTGGATGATCCCCATTGATGGGGATTAGTGAACTTTTTGTTCACTATTCCCCGTTGACCCAAAATTTTTATTTAATGGGGATAAGTGAACTAGAAAGTTCAATAATCCCCATTAGGTAGGTACGTTAAAAAAATAAAATATATGAATCATGTTACATTTATTAATTAAAAATATAACTTTCTTATACCTAATAAAATCACAGATTGTACAATTATTAATTTAAAATAAAAAATATAATTTTCTTATACCTAGTAAAATCACAGATTGTACAATTATTAATTTAAAATAAAAAATATAACTTTCTTATACCTAATAAAGTCACAGATTGTTACAATCATTAATTTAAAATTGTAGCATGAAAATATTTCTTTCTTATACCTTGTAAAATCACAGATTGTACAATTATTAATTTAAAATAAAAAATGTAACTTTCTTATACCTAGTAAAATCACAGATTGTACAATTATTAACTTCAATATTTTATCCGGCGCGTCGCTTGAAAATTATGATGTTTTAAAATATTTAGAACGTATTTAAAAATCTAAAAGTAACTATAGGAAACTCGTGTTGTCGCCGGTGTTCGAGTGTTTCGCTTGAGTGTTTATACAGTTAAAAGAACAAACAATTTTATGGACGGAGAAAACGTAAAGAGGTGTCTGTTTCCGATATTTGTTTACATCTTATTATCTCTGAGTGTGAGTTAACGAGCGATTAACTGGCAGTGCAAGCAGCCAGACAGGAAACAAGTGACATCGGGAAACAGTAGTCATTCTTAATATTGTCGTTATCATCAGGGTCTCCTTTTTTCCAATGATAACGCATTTATTGATTAATTTATTATTCTAGTTATGTGGGAATGTTAGTGTAGATAAAGAGAAATGCAAAAGACAGTGCTGTCTTTGGCGGCGCGACGGCGACGGCGCGAGCAAGGCTGTAGGCGTAAAATGCAAATCGCGAGCGTTTCACCGCAGGACAATGCGCCGGAGTGTTGCGCGTCTTGTAAACAGCGCGGACGTGGTTTGTTGTTCTACTTTTTTGGGTAAACGGTTGTCCGTAAACGGCGGTGCATAGGCCGCCGCAGAAATACCGCGGTCGGTACAATGGCTCGCTCGCCGCCGCCGTACATGGCAGGCGCGGGCGTGAACGCACCGATTCTCCTCGTACGATGTTTCCCAATCGTGTATTCTACACCCATTTTAGTTATTCTTGAGATTCACGCAAATTTGGTTTTATGGAAACAGTGCGAGCGGCCATCAGTAGGTAGTCGTTTGGAACAAATATTTGCTATGCATTCGGATGTAGAGCAGTTCACGTCACTAACATTAATTTTCGCAATTCGAGCAACTAATGTATGTAGCGGCGGCGCGCGTCGAAACATTCACATCGAGATGCATCCAGAGCGCTGAGGCGAAATTATATTTTATGGAAATGGATGTTGAATCGAAGCCAACGCTCGTTGCATTCTTACAGCGCGACAGTTATGCGGGCGTGTGTGCGGCACTGCGGCGCGAGCTCCACGCCGGCGTGCCTATCGAAAACAATAAGACCGCGCCTTGTGCCATAAACATTCTTTGCCACAATCATTACGAATATAACCTATAAATTAGTACAAAGCCGACTTCGAACAACTCGCTCGCCGTCGCGGGAATTTGCAATGAGCGCCGTGCGCCCAAGAGCACTGACGGCCTCGGTGGAATAGTGCCGCTCTCGTACCGCGCCGCAGTCACCGCATTGCCGCCTCGTACCGCCTTGTCTGACTCGTGTCTTCCTCACCATTCCTTCAAATATTATAACCCAAACGCATTATGGATTCATCGAGCTTGCACCTTCAATGCAATTTATAAAGCCTTAATTTATGCTTCCATTCTTTTGTTATACAGCAAGTAACTTGTTTACTCCACCTTAAAGTGCTTTGATTTCAATACCGCTTCAATCACTTTCCCGCTTTTGTGCAGTTATGTCACGTATAATTAAACAACCTGAAGGCAATTAGGTATATTATCTTTGACGATTAAAATAAGGTTAAAAATGAAGTTATAAATAATATAATGTAATTAGCGGTGCTGTTTTTATTCGCATTAGATATCTTCGTACAACTCTAGATAAGAAAATCGCGCTTAGTTGTAACAATGGCACGTGTGACGCGATATATCAATGTTATCTACGAGCTTGTGTGACAAACATTTAGGTTAATGGTTAATTAGGTCGAGTACTTAGTGTAAGATTGAGAAGTAGTATTGATTCTACTAGATTAATGTACCGATATGAACCAGTGCGATGTTGTCGGGGAAAATAATGAAGAATAAAGTTTCTGGCATAGTTACAAGTAGTGACAGGTACGTGGTTTAGATGTCGAGGTGACATGAGCGACGGTGTTTTCAGTGAAGCGTCGTGCATGACGTCACTAGACGCGTCGTCACTTAGTTCAGAATAGTTCCGGCGCGGCGCGACCCCACACGGTAAATGAAGTTTTTCAGTGTAGTCGAGGTCAAGGTATGAGTGGACGCGCCTGAACGTTCAATGCTACGGTCTTGTAACTTGTAAATATTTAACATACCACTGCATTCGATAAATCGATTTTGATGAATGATGCGCCCGTGTACCTGTCATAGTGCAATGCACAATAAATCGATTTGCGGACACTCGATAAGTGTTCGATAGGGACCGAATTACATTTATGCAAAGTATTTGTATAATTTATCTAATCCGCTCTTTAACGTACCATTAATATGCACGCAGTTAGTTAGAATGAACGAAACATGGAGCTGTCTCAAGACGTCTTATATAGACACGATTGATTGTGTAATGCTAGTATAAGCTGGCTGCGCAGAACTATCGGCGGTGCCATGTTGTCAGCACTCACTACTCCGTCTGCTGGTGACGGAACTCGACAGGTTACGACACAGCACGGCGTCTGAACACTTCATCATTATTTCTGCATTGCCATTGTAAAAAGTTTTACATAAAATTACGACATTCAAAATTCTTATTTATTTCAAAGCATTTTCATCCTAGACATCATAAAAAATTTAAGACGGTCTAACGAGTGATGTATCGCACATCAAAAATATAAAAGATTTTTGTGATCACCTATTATATACGCTTGTTAGAATACGTCTTAATTAATGACAGTTAGTCATACAGCAGTATGAATCTGTTGCGGGCCGGCCGGCAGTGATATCTGGCAGCCGTCGCACGGTTTCAATCGTTTGTGTGATATGACATCGAATGAGTTTTATATCTGGCCCCTTTGAACCGATTTAGTGGCGTTCTGCGCTTCTGTGCTCGGCGGCGGGGTGCGGGCCGGCGTCGCCTGCGCCCGCGCGGCTCGGCGGCGCCGGGTTACATCACACTATTGGAAAACTCGTCGCGACGCAGAGGACTAAACGATAGGCCGCGACCAGACTAGAAATGAAGCGATCACGGCTCTAGTCGCGGCACGTTGCGGCTTCGAGGTTGCTTTTCAAAGTTTAAATTTACGTTAAACGACATTAATGAGTGGTGTCGGTTGAAACGCTACGTGTCGCTCTGTGCGCTGTGCGCTATGCAAGCGCATAAATATTCATACGGGCACAGGGGCGACGAGTGAGCCAAGCTTGGCCGAGTCAAAGGTGTCCGACGACGATCGCACACTCTCTACTAGGGCTGGCCACTAGCCGCATTCTTGTTCCGACAGCATTACTATTCAAGTTCACTAGATCAATGAGGAGATTTGCAGGAAAAGTCGGTCCATTACGGAACTAAATAGACACTTTAGCCAGTTTAGCACCAAAGGGCAACTGGCCAGTAGGGTGTAGGCCCTAGATTCGCAAATGACGAATTGTACATGAGGGATAATAGAAGGATATTTTTATAAAAATACAAAGAAACTTTGACTTGTAGATACCAGAAACACAAGATATTATGTATGAGCCAATAAACAATAATAAATAGAAACGTCCACGGTTGTCCTACTATGCCGCTAGCGCTGGTATTTGTCACTGTTAATGCATTTTAATGGCCGGCAGCATATTTTACTATATTTATTCATACTCCATGCTCAGATATAACACGTTGGTAATATTCTAACTAATAGTATAAATACCAAAGTGGAATGTTTGTTAATCGATAACACAAACACTAGGACAGCTTTTAATGTAATTTTGTACATATTGCGTAAAACAGGATAACTTTGTGATCTACATTTAGACAGAAACATTGCACACTACGGGTTCTAAACTATAACTCACTTTTGTACGACGAATTTTAGGAAGAAAATAACCTATTTATCTGGAGAACGTAGACTTTAGTTTTTTCGCGCAGAAGATAACGACTACCTGTCGGTACATACTTATAAGTTATAACGTAGCAACTAGTTAAAGGCGTACGATGAGTGTATCGCCAGCCCTGTGTATCGGCGGCACATTCCCTCGCCGCCATCTCTCCGTGCGCGCTACTCTTTGTTGTGCTTGCAAATATCCTAGAGCTACTCATCGCCGCCTTGGCGCCATTTGCAAATAAATTTAGGGCTGTCTCGGATATGTAATGAATTTACAGAGTGAATTATGAACGGCGCCGGAGCGTGCCAGATCACTATCTGGCCGCGTATACATCGTATATATTGCGTAGTCGCGTAAACAGGTCCTCTCATCACAATGTTTACTGGACTCTATATACTTGTTTATCATGTCATTCCCCTGTCCACTGCCAATGATCAGATAACACGATTTATTAGTCTAACTCGGACTGCGTTAATTCATACACAACTAAATATACGTAATGCGCTTAAACATAGATATCGACAAGTTGCAATATAATTATGCTATTATTGATATTATATTACACTCTGACATTTACATGTTTATTAAGACTAGGAGCACTTATTCTATTAAAGTAATTACTTCTAAAGACAGGTAGTTATTGAAAATTGACATTTCAAATTTATGGAAAAATATTGAAAAATGTTAAGTGTTTGAGTCGTTGGTTATTATATAGGTATTGTGTATTATGTTAATGCAACTGCTTATTAATTTTGAATTATTGGTTGATACTTGTGAGGTAGGTATAAGGAAATACACCTGTGTCGTTCCATTGGTTCTACAGTACCTAACCTACTTACCCAGAGTGACCAGTTCAACTAAGATTTTCTGATTTCCATTTCCGCATAGGTTACGTTATTACGTAGGAAAAGTTTTTATAGTCAGGAAATTGACAGTCCTGAAATATGTATTTCGTTAGCTGACGATAGACAGCTTCTCATTTCAGATCTGTTTTGGAAAACATGTTCTTTTTTTAAATCAATATAGAATTCGAGATATTAACGGTCAAGGCCGTATTCGAAATTTTGCAAATTTCGTTGATTTACTTGACTGTACAGACGTGCTACCTGCAATTGAAATATTGCATTCCCAAAAGTTTTAATTCAGAACATGAAAGATTGTTTGTTCATGTTCTCGTTTTTATTTTGTCCAGAATTAGAGATTTAGGTTATTTTGAAAGAATATTTGGCAATTTTTTTCGGTTTTTTTTATTCTAATTAAATTACTTTTGTTTTAATTTTATGATCGAGAGTGCTGAGTAGCCTTAATCAAAACCAATTCATTGCCCATTTTCTCAATTTTTTTTTGTTTTTTACTATGTTTTTAACATGAAAGTGATAAAAAGTAACTCATACACTGTAGAGATGACTTTCACAACAATATATATGATTGCTCGTGCTGTAGAAGTAAGTATTTACGATTCATAAATATGTGCTATTCGACAAAAATTTACAAACAGTCGTCGGTTAGAGGTCGATTAATCAAAATCAAATGATAAAAATGAAAAAGTAGCTCAATCATTTGATCATAATTGAAATGGTCCTTCATATAGGGCATTTAAACTTATAGAAATACAGTATATTAACTGTAAAATTACCTCTATAAATACATGCTAATCAGCAAAGTATGGAAAATTTCGAATGCGGGTCTCAACCCTTAATAATTCTGTTCTTTCGGAATGAATACAACCTCTTTTGTTAGATCATCTCATACGACATGCTTGCTTACTTAAGTTTTATGGGGTCGTAATATTTCAGTCCAACTATGACAGTACTGAAATCTGAAAAATGGTGATAATTGCCTTGTCCGACTATATTTTTCACGGATTTCTGATGTAAAACTAGTACATAATAAACAATTCCTACTTTCATAATTGTTACCCACTTATTATTTTCAAACCAACCAGTGCAGTGTGCTAGGGTCCCGAGATTGTTCGAAAGAGACACCGTGACCCTGGCACATGGGCAACTGAAGGAACACGGGTGGAGTTTAGTCAGTAAAAGTCTGACACACACAAAAGTCCCACCCCGCCCAAGAGCGGGAGACGCCATTTGATGATTTCCCACCCAAAAAAAAAAACCAGTTCAGTGAGTTGCTCAATTAAGATCGATCCTACTAACTACGCTATCTATTAAACCACAAACTACTAAATGATGCTGCAAAGGAATTACAAGAAAAGCATGAAAACCTTTTTACTTAAGTCATTATGTATGTATGTAGCAAGTTCTAGCCTTAGGCACCAGTTTAACTCAGTAACTTATTACCTTATTAACTGAAACTTACAAGTCTCGGGAGAACTAAAACCATTAAATCAGGACTTACATCACATTGAACCAAACTTGATAGTAATAACGCGTTATGTATGCACTCAGTTCTAGTTACGGCAACACAATAAATATATTATACAATACGCAAGCGCATTTGGGTTTACGAGCATTTAACGAGCGGACATCGACAAATCGGGTACCAATCAAAGTGTCGCACGAAATGTCAGTGCTCCCTCTATTTCTGTCCATAGCAGACCCAACAAGAAAGCTATGCAAAACGCAAATTCTACCGTCGCCGTCTAGACGCCCGCGCCGATCCTGTTACGATTGAATAACATTTGATCCAATCAACCCGAATGGAGGGGTCGGGGAGGTCTTGCGAACAGGCCCCGCGACGCCAGCGCACTCGCCATCAATTGATCCCACCATACACGAGTTTTATAAGGCATCGTCATGAGGAGAAAGTACCCATATCTATACCAACAGGGAAACATTAATTTTTACTTCAAATTATATTTTCTTCCGTCTAGATTTCACGCAATTATGATTACCTATAAATGTAAATTTTATTTGTTTATTTAAGTCAACATCTCCGTTTATGGAATACGTCCTAAGCACCTTTCGCCATTTACTTGGAAAGTAATTTTATCGAATCGATATCAACCATTATATTTTAGTGCCCTATTGCATTTCATTAAAGTTGGCGTCGCTGTCTAAACTTCTGATATTTTACCCTTTTTCTGCCTGCAGGTTAAACAGTTCGTATACTGATCCAACAACTGATATATATGTAATAAAGTAAATCTATTTCCTTGTTTCAGCTCCCGATATCGTCCAAGAAGACAGTCCAGTTGTGATTACAACTGAAGAAGACGAAAAAAACATGAAATGTAAGTTTTTCACACAATTTTCTGAAGACCTGTTCTCTGAATTTCCATATATTGTGAGATGCAGAGATGAATCTTCCTCATCTTCCAGATTTCGCATCGTTTCTGACTGGCCGGTCGCCGCTGTGCGTGCGACGTGATGACATGTCAGGGGTGCCGCTTGCGGCTGGTGTGGCGACCGCGCGCTTCACGTTCCGCAGACGGCACCTCTACTGGTCCGTCCTCCTCAGCCCCTCGATACAGAACCAGCCTCGAGCAGTCGCCTTCCTCGACCGAGAGGGCCGAGTGCTACTAGAACAGTCGCTAAAGAAAATACCTGGGATTCACGCAACGTACGAAGACAAAACTGATAAGGTAATTAAAGTGATTGCTCGTGCTGTACACCGACTGATTCTATGAAATATTGAAGTAGATACTCAAATACTTGTTATAGGCTATAAACGTAAGAATCTGTGTTGTTTACAGCTTTGCGGTGTCTGGCGTCGAGTGCCGCGCCAGTACAAGACGTTGTTGCGAGACGGCGACCTGCATGTTGCGCTGCTGTGGGGTGACGCGCGGAACAGCTCCATCGATAGCGCACTCAGCGGCAGAATCGACAGGTAGGTAAGGAATAGGAATTTTAAATGAACACCAACTTTGTACATGCCGCCTTGATTTATATCAACTTATGAGTAATCTCCAGCAGCCTATCAAATGGAAGCAATAAATATTTTCGCAGTAATTATTCCCGGGAATCTATGAATGTGGTACTGTTCGCCTTGGATTGTAAATTTAATTAACCGCGTGATTAACAACGGAAAAGTTTAGGTTTACTATTAGAAATAATTCTGGGAAAAAACCTAGACGCATATATTTTATGATAGGCCATAATACTGTTACTGGATACTCAATTGATGCGTACCATTAATTGCTTTAGCGCTACTGAGATATCTAAGATATAGTCAATGCATTGAGTACATGTACTGTTGATATTTGAAATATGGTAGACGAGATTAGATTCTACTTCTCGGAAAACGAACGGTAATTATTTTGACCTTCTTTTCAAATAATTAATCTTACTTAGAAAAGAAGTTGAGGAAAATAATAATTTTATGAGTAGTTTACTATTCCACACAATTACAAATATAATTATCTATGACAGTTTCGGCGAAAATGACGCGTGAATTTTAGCGAGTACTGACCAGATTTTCCCTAATGACGTGCTTAGATCAGAAATGTAGTAAAACTGTTTTTTAGGTACCCAGCTCTATCATCAGAGATGTTCACGACACTCTTGGAGCCAGAGCACCCTCCCACCTCCATCGGCGAAGGTGCCTGTCGAGACTACCCTACGATGGAGTACGAGGATGGCTGGTGGGGCGGCACTGCCGTCATCACGGCGGTCGCCGGAGCCACGCCCAGCCTCTACTTGGCGTTGGTCTTCAATGGAGTCTTCCCCAAAACTGCTGTGACATCTCATCTTGTCAGGGTAGTGCTCACACTACCGGAGAAAAACCAGACCATCATTGATCAGGTATATTCATATTTATTCCTATATATATTTTTATACAACAACAAAAAAGTACTTACGTGAATATCTTGCGATGTAACCAAATTATAGCACAAAGCAATTCGGACGACTTCTGTTAATGAGGCTCTTAAGTGGCTAATTACTACCAATAAACGTAAATTAAGTCCAATATTAAGAGCGTATTAAGAGCTCGTGAAATACTGTATGTGTTTACTTTTGCATATCTTCATCACAACAATTTTGTTCATTAATTCGGGATATTAGTACAAAAAAGTCATGTACTGTTTAAGAATGAAATTGTATTTAAGAGTAAAAATTGATTCTAGGTGATGAGGTTGGTTGATGGGTCTTAGGTAAATTAATGTGTTTTTCCAGGTGCAGAGGGTAAGCAAACCCCATTATGACTTCAATGTCCTGGAGGTGTCCACCCCGGTGTCCGCTGCAGAACTAAGGTCTTTAGCAAGAGGCCGGTTACTGCTCACTGTGGAGGCTGTTGGCACTCCGGAAAGGAGGATCGTGGGCAGTGTGAGGCAGAAGGCCGCATGTGAAATATACAATGCACCGCTTGTGTCTGAGAGGCTGTCAGCCACGCCAGCACCTGAAGGGCTTGCCTTGCTCTACATCGATAAAGAGGGATCGCTTGTCTATGATATACAGGTAAATTATCACCAAACGATTCAAATAGTACAGACGCCAGCACATGAAGATACCCGAAACTGACAAATGTTCCCAATCAATCTTGAACCTTATGCTCTAGCGATAAAATTGAAAACCTATTAAAGAAATTTGACAGGTTGTAGTCGCTTTATGTGCTGGCGTTTGTACATAAAATAGTATGTCACTTTAGATCGCGCTGATCATCTCAAAGATTCCGTTTTCTAATTAACATTCAATGAAAGTCCTCCACCCGCACTTGTGTGGATAAACGAAAACTAATTACGACAGAAAACAAGACGGTACTGGACTGTCAATGATAATGAATTATTGTGAATTCAACGCTCATCTCTTAGAGAAATCTTAACAACTTGTGTAAGCGCC
Organism: Aporophyla nigra; assembly: GCA_947507805.1. Classification (NCBI taxonomy): domain Eukaryota; kingdom Metazoa; phylum Arthropoda; class Insecta; order Lepidoptera; family Noctuidae; genus Aporophyla; species Aporophyla nigra. The sequence goes on from OX382305.1 coordinate 11,127,023, forward strand.
ACCGTATGTGTCATAAAGTAATTAAGAATGGATGTTGACACATTCTAGGCTATTCTTTAGCTCTCCGATTAGCGCCATCATACCATTTTTTCCACTCAATATTATCTGTCGTTTAAAAAATATGTCATTAATCCAATGGCTTAACTCGTTTAAATTAAAGGAATTTAAATGATTCCGGTGATATTTATCATTTAAAACCAAATTGGTTGAAGAGGCTCCATAATAGGTTACTAGAGGTCGTTAAGAGGTACAATTTATTATATTTGTATTGGACACAAGTGTTAATGGTTTCTTTAATTTTGTTTGGATTAAGTTACTTGTCATTATAGTAAGATTCGATTTTAATAGAAACATGTGAAATGTTAATTATCTAATCCTGTAGAGATCGTAGGTTTACCTTCCATTTTTGTATGTCCTAACAAAGTCTCTTATCTAACATGAAATATTTTTCATTTCAATAATTTTATCACAATAAGTTGCCTCAAGTTTCTTTCTAGAATTTTGTTTTATAATACCTAAATTATTGTAACCTAGCTGTAGTCAATATTTTAAGCTACTTATTTCATTTCAACTTGTGAATCTACTTTTTTTTTGGATGGGAAATCATCTAATGACGTCTCCCGCTCTGGGTGGAGCGGAAGGGCGTGTCAGACTTTTACTGACTAAAACCCACCCGTATTCCTTCAGTTGCACATATGCCGGGGCCACGCTACCTCTATGTTCTATGTTCTATGTTATGGGGGTTTGGTTTCCGCACTTAGTCCTTTGAGTGGACCATTGTGCGTGGGCCATGGCGGCCGTCGGTATTTACTCCAACCAGCCCACCTCCCTCCAGAAGTTGATTGTGTCTCCTGGTCTGCTAAGAACGTCCGTGTATGATTTGGGTGTCCCGAGGATATCTGTCCTAATCTGGGTGACGCCTGTACATTCGAAGAGTACATGCGCAACGGTTTCCTCAGCCTCCATGCAGGCCCTGCAAAGGGGGCTGTCCGTTATGCCTATTGTGTGAAAGTGCTTGTTTAGCGGGCAGTGTCCTGTGATGGTGCCCGTCATCAGACGCAGACCATCCCTGTCCAGGCGTAGCAGACGTCTGGTTAGCCTGCCATCCGGGGATGGCATCGCTTCCCTGGACTGCCTGCAGCCTGGTGCCGAGGTCCACCAACTCTCCGCTTGTGTGTGGGTAAATTCCTGCAGCCACCTGCGTAGCTGGTTAAAGGGGATGGGCACGATGGGCTCGGGGCCGCAGACTGACGCGCTGGATGCCTTTCTGGCCAGTTCGTCAGCAGCGTCATTGCCTAGTGATCCACTGTGTCCTTTTATCCATTGCAGTGTCACTTTGTTGCGATTAGAAACTGTTACCCGTTCTAATGCGTTGTGACATTCTAGTGTAAGGCTTGAGGTTATGTATCGTTTGGCTAGGGATTGGAGGACTGAAGCGCTGTCAGAGAGTATACGTATATGAGTGTCCGTAACTCTTCTGGCTTCTATGGCATACGCCGCCTGTATAATGCCCACGCATTCCGCCTGGTAGACGGTGTCGAGCATTCCCAGCGGGCTGGATATTTTTATGTTAAGGTCGTGTGAGAAAACTCCGACTCCGGTCCCAGAGGTGGTCTTTGAGCCATCAGTGTAGACTCTTAGCTCTTCCGGGCCCGAGTGGTCGTTTTGTTCTTCTGTGAGTATAACGTTGTAGTGCTTTTGAAAGTAGTGTAGTTTTGGAGTTTTATCGCAGGGTGATGCCATCATTGGTTGTCGCTTGATCGCATCGTCCCTAATGCGTGAGTGCTTGACCCTCGAGTCATTGCTTAGGGTCCCTGCTATATTCAGTCTTAGGGCAGCCAGGGCAGCCTCCTCCCGCACGATTAGGTGTAGAGGTGGTAGCCCGAGCATTACCTGTAGGGCAGCGGTGGGTGTAGTTCTCATGCAGCTAGTGATGGCTACACAAGCGAATCGTTGCACCTTTTCAAGGTCTTTTTGGGCTGTGCTCAGGTCTATTCTGGGCCACCAGACTATTGAGCCGTATGTGATGATTGGTCGAATAACTGTGGTGTATAGCCAGTGGGTGACTTTGGGGCTGATTCCTCAATTCCTGCCAAGCATTCTCTTGCACTACCACAGGGATATGCTGGCTTTTGTAGTTATGTAGTTGGTGTGTTTTGCCCAATTCAGCTGTTTGTCCAAAAATATGCCCAGGTATTTGGTTTCAGTTGAAAGGCTTAGGGTGGTGCCAAACAGTCGTGGCAGTTCGAGTTTCGCGAGTTTTCTCTTTTTTGTAAAGAGGATCATCTCGGTTTTTGTGGGGTTTACTAATAGTTGGTGTTTATTGCACAAGTCCTCTACTATTTTCAGGGCTTGGCGCATGAGGTGGCATAGGGTGTTTTCATGGGTGCCATTTATTATTATGGTTATGTCATCGGCGTAGCCTACGGTGAAGTAACCTTTATCGTTGAGTGTTTTGATGAGGCTGTCTACGACCAGGTTCCATAAAAGTGGCGAGAGGACGCCCCCTTGCGGGCAGCCCTTCGCCACTACCGCCCTTGTAGTGTCGTTCACTGTGACTTGTACAGCTCTCAATTTGAGCATGTTGGTGATCCATCCGCTCAAGGTCGGATTTATGTTGTGTCTGTCGAGGGCCATGCTGATACTATTGAACATAGTTTTGTCGAAAGCGCCTTCAATGTCAATAAAAACCGCCAATGCTGAGCATTTGTGGTCCACTGCGCATTCAATTTTGGAGACCACGCTATGTAGCGCAGACTCTGTTGATCTGCCCGTGGAGTACGCGTGCTGTTGTTTGTGAAGGGGTTTTACCCTGAGAGGTCCGTCTCGGATATGTCTATCACAGAGTCTCTCGAGGGTTTTTAGTAAGAAGGCCACGCTACCTCTTTAGAACTAATCTCGCAACCCTGGCAGGTTGTGAATCTACTTACTGTATTACTTCGACAGTTGGTATTTTCTATTAAAGTCACTTTTCGTATCTATCTGTATGCCAGCGTAGTGTTTCTAAATTAAATTACATAACAGAATTTGATGCATTTTTACAATCATTTTAGAGAATTTATTCTGTAGGTTTATATGTTCTGTAGGTTTATGGGTTGTTTATATGTTCTTCATCATCTGCCTATCTGACCTCTACAAACCAGTTATTGGGTAAGTCGATACTCTACTTTCAGGTTTCTGAGAACCCGTAACGACTGTCGAAAATCCACGGGGTTTATGTGTACTTATTAGACGAATGCATATTATTAAATTAACTTAGAAAAGAAACCTCAATGATCTGTTAAGTCTTATTAACTGTGCAAATCAGGGGCCGATCGTTAATCAGTTACATATCCTTTATCATTTTTAAGATCAACATACTCATGACTTGTATCCTCTTCTCCAGGTTGACAATTTGGGTATAACGGATCCCAAGATAACGTTGGTGGAGGAGCAAGGCAAGCGTCACTCGCAGGTGGAGATACTGGACACCCGCATCGGTGTGCTGGCGAGACCAAGTGCCAGAATATTCCAGCCATTATATGAAGACCAGCTCGCTGTGCATATCAGCGCTGATACCGGTAAGAATCTCTATTTATTTCCCTTCTATCTATCAGCTGGATAATGCTTTTAGAGGTCTATAACCACGGATTGAGGTTACGAGAAGAATGCTTTTTGACCAAACCCTAGTCATCGAAGCGGCATTCAACCGCTGAGATTCGATTCTTAATAATATTCCGGTGTTCGTGGTGCCGGACGTAAAGGATAGGACTATCCCATCTCTACCCATGGCTGTCGCAAAAGGCGACTAAGGGAATTACTACAATAGAAAATGGACAGCAACGTACTCTTCTCATATTACTACCATACTGTGATCGCCAACCTGTCTATAAATAAAATAAACTGAAACAATCAAATATTCACTGTCTGTGAATATTTGATTTGATTTATTTTTTTGGAGGAGGCCTATGTCTGAAATTATGATGATGGTGGTGAAATAATTCTCTTTATTTCTGAATCAGAGATTAAATGAGAAAAAATGGACATATTTAATCAATATTTTCCAGTCAAATCCATAATGTCCTGTTGCCTAGTTAGTTGCAATAACTAGACAACAGAACACTATGGATTATCCATATTCTGATGTCGTCATTAAATCTCAGTAATTGTAAGCCAAAATGCGATCACTGGTTATGATAGTACGGCTACATTATCGCAAACAATACTTCGCGCTCTCTCTGTTCTATAGTGACAATGTAGCCATAGCATTACAAATACTTGTATGTGCCAAAAAGTAATATTTTAAACTAGATGAGGCGATGAGTGTTTTTGAGTTTTCGGATTGGGAATTTTTCGGTAACAACCAACTACATTTACCCGGTTAGTGGCAATAAGCCTGTTAAGACGTAGACATATTTGGTGAAATGTTGGTCAAGGTATTGTAGACTTCTGCCTAATCCTACGAAGAATAACACCTTGATGTTATGTCATGTCACGTAATGTGTCTCGAACTGTACCTCTAGACGTGAGATGAAACAAAAGACGGTATAATTAAAATGAATGTTGCGCTGTCGCTTGTTGAGCGTTCAATTGAAATGAATGTCTGATCGAGTTGATCTTATTAAGACGTGCCTCGGCCTTGTTAAGAAAATAATCTGAATTAACGATGTGAATACAGGGATTTATGTGAGATTCGAATGTACCAAGGTCCAAGGTGATTCAGATTTGACATCTCAAAACTCCTGTCATTATTTTTGCAACAAGTTTTAGTATCCTCGAGTCTAAGGTAAACATTTTTTTTCATTTCAAATTCGGATTTGACTCAACTTCTGGCAATCAAAATCACTCTAGACCAACGAGTCGTTTTGACAGTGCAATTGCCACTTTATAATGCTACGGCTACATTGTCGCTATCAAGCGAACTTCACTTCATGCGCTCTCGTTGTCAGCAAGCGGTGTATGAGAGAGAGCGCGTGAAGTGGAGTAATAATGATGAAATTCATTTGTGATAGTTGACAATGCCTTCAAACTTGCCTGCAATATGAGATTTGTTAGGTTAGTCAATGATGGGTTCAATTTTACAAATATGCATTACTTCGACTTTTCCAGGTCCACCTATACTCCGTGGACGCTTAACATCTCGAATGCTGCCTGATGCCGCCGGTTCCGGTCCCGCTCTACTGAGAAGAACGGGACAGGTCCGGCTGCCAGCCAACATGGCTGGTCTGGCTTGGTTGTCCGTCGATTCGCTCTGTGGATTGTATTATGAGGTAAGAAAATTCGTAATATAATTAAATAAAAATAAAAAAATGGGTTGTCATGTTGGTCTAGTGGTCGTAAGCGCTACGGCTGAGCTGTCTGAAGTTGGATTCCCGGATCGGGCAAACTGTAATCGTGTAAACTGTAGCAGAGGCTGGATTTGTGCCCGGTTGATGGCAATAGGTTCGTCCCCCTATTACATGGGACTTAAACACAACTGACGAAATGTGGGGAACTACAGGTAGATCTCTGCCTATCCTTTCGATTAAAAAAAAAAAACTTGTTGTCACTTGTCACTCCTCGTGAGAGATTTCCTTATTATAAATTTTTATTGAAATTTTTGTAAAGCCAGAATAGATAGATATATAAATAAGTAAATTCTTCAGAGATATCAGCGCGAAGGTGGAAGCGCGAAAATAATATGTTATAATTCAGTTTGATTAATTTTATCTTTAGCTAGAGGTTTTGACTGGCCTGGTAGTCTAGTGGTTAGTGACCCTGACTGCTAAGACTGAGGTCGTAGGTTCGATTCCCACCCAGGACAAATCTTTGTGTAATGAGCACAATCATTTGTTCTGTGTCTGGGTGTAATTTATCTATAATATGTATGTATTTAGAAATATATAAGTATGTTGATCAGTTGTCTGGTTACCATAGTACAGGCTCTGCCTAGTTTGGGATCAGATAACAGTGTGTTGATTGTCCCAAGATGTATGATATTATTATATTATATTATAGAGGTTGAAAAATGGATTCGTGTGATTCAGCATTTAAAAAATGTATTTATGGTGCAACTCATTTGATTTTTTCATCAGACGGTGGTAACGGGTGGTAACGCTCGTTCCTGGTCATCTTGGTGGCTGGAGTCTCACGCAGGTGCCGAAGGAGGGGCAAGAGAGTTGGGGGGTGAAGAGGGGTGGGTCCTGGAGCCTACTGCTGCTGAGCTGGTCGCGCTGCATGTAGGAGCCTCGTATCTGGAGCTTCGTGCACACGACAATGTCACTGTGATTCTGCGCACGCGAGTACCACAGGTGAATAATATTCTCTATATAACTATGATAAGGAATAAGCCTTATGTTATGGTACAGAAGATTCAGTTTCCTGTGGCCGCACAGAAATTAGGCTTTTTCTCTAACATTCAAATTGCCACGACACGCTGTAAGCAAATTGGTCACAGAACTAGGTCCTATGAGTTTCGTTAGTATCTGAGTCATCGTAGGTGATGATCGTATAACAACACAATATTTAAAAAAAACCTAATTTTCTTAATAGCAGAGATAAGCCAAACCTGTACTAATTCTAAAAAACTTAATACCCTTGACAATTAAGATAAGACTTAGCTGAACTTTATTAATTTGACTAACAATTTGTTTGTGCTGCAATAGACTGGGAAATTAGTCGGTGAGTGGATAAAAATAATACTAAAATGACTTCATACTAGATTTCGACAAAAAAGGCTTGGACCAAATAGAATATTTCATGATTCCAGATAAGCGTGCCACCTTCGTGCTTGCCAGCAGTTCCAGGAACGTCGGACAACGAGCTCAGTGCCAAGTATACTCCAGGACCACTCGAAGACCAGATCACGGACTACTCCCTGTTCCGCCTCAACGTCAACTATTGTACGCAGAGAGATAAGTTCTACAAGCTAGGAGAGACTTGGACTGATACTGAGGTACCTAAACATAAAACAAATCAACTGTTTTAGTGCTGATGAAAACCACTTACAATGTATCTTGAGTGCTTCATGTTCTAAAGAGTTTTTCAATGATTGCAGACTTGTTCAAAATGCTTGTGCGTGCTGGGTATTCCCAAGTGCGAGGCGGTACAGTGCCCGCCTGTCAACTGCCTCGTGCCCACCATCAAGCCACCTGGACAGTGCTGCCCTATCTGTACTAGTGAGTATGACTTTATGGTTTAATAACGCTGAGCCAACTCATCCAGAATGTAGTTACCAACTTAGATCCAACAAAAATTGCGAAACTGAAGTAGGCTTTAGTCGAAAAGGATTTGAAACAGAAATGTCCTAGTAAAGGATACCAGAATATGCTGGCAGCCACTTTGACATCCATAAAAGCAACCGGTAAACAAGGATCTCATATCCACCCAAGTAGTGCCTTCATGGCTAAATATGGTTCCCAGGAAAACAAATTGGCCTAGGTATATTGAATTGACATCCTTTCCTTTTCAGACTCTACAACAGCGGTATGGTCAGAAAATGGTAGCTGCCTCCTTGCTGGTCAGAGCTACGCGCCGGGCTCATCGTGGCACCCTTACCTGGTGCCCGGCGGGTACGACACGTGCGCCATCTGTACCTGCAACTTCGCCACCAGGCAGATACAGTGCCCCAGGGTCAAGTGTCCGCCGTTACGTTGTAGCGAAAAGGAGGCGTATAGGCCGGACAAGAAGGCCTGCTGCCGCGTATGTCCAGAGGTGAGAATGAAACATACTTTGAAGATAGTCTACCATTTGCTCAAGATAAGTTTTGTCATATCAGCAATAGGCTGGCTGCAGTCTATTGCAGCTGTCATAGACTTTTCACGAGTTGTTTTTATTTACCTTAGGTGAAAGCAAAGAAACCAGACGAAGAGACTCCAAAAGATCAAGGTGCGCCGCGCACGGCTGAGGAGATCCTGGCGGAAGGCGGGTGCAAGTTCCCCGACGGGCCGCTGCCCAATGGCAAGGAGGTGCACCCCTCCATCCACTCGCATGGGGAGCAGCGCTGCGTCACCTGCCGTTGTAAGGTGAATATAAACTAACACAGTTTAAAATACTTAATTATAAAATTATTTATTTCTATCAGAAAAACCTAATAATTAATAAGTTAAACGACTGTTTCATTGGATGATAAAACTAAAATTAATTAATTTATCAAAAACATTTGGTAATTTTATTGAAATGCTTTAATAGCCTTTCAAAAGCTGGAAGAGATTTCGGTTCCTTAATAAATTGATTCTAGAATAGTGCCCCCTCATATTATACGAAACTGTCTTCTACCGCACACGTTAGTTCTCGGTGCTCTTAAAATGATGTGCTTAGTCGTGGTCTTTTGAACTTGCATGAATTATTGTGTTAATTATTTCACATACAAGTATGCAAGTGTATTTATTTATTCATGATTTTGTTTCTATAAAAATGTTAAGAACTTATAATCATAGTTGAGTGGAGAAAATAAAAAAAATATCCTTTTGTCCGTTAAAAAAAAGATGATAAGCTAAATTGTACCTAACCAGAGTGTTAGTAAATTAACATTCCCTACTTTTTACTCAAAGATAGGAACTCCTGAAGGTTACATGCCTTCGGCTAAGAGATGTTTCTATTAAATGTATTTTATTGTGTATTCCAGGATGGCGAGGTGACGTGCGTCCGCAAGCGCTGCGGGCGCGCGGCGTGCGCGCGGCGGCGGCGCGTGGACGCGTGCTGCGCCTGCACGCGGCACCGGCGGCAGCGCGCGCCGCGCCCCGAGCGCCCCGCGCCGCCGCCGCCCAGCTGAGCGCGCCCCGGCCCTCCCCGGACACAGTATTACTGCGCCCGACCACCCCGTCTAAACCCCAGACTGCTCGTAGGCTAAGTGAGTGAGCGCGTAGCTCTATAGACTGACATATTTTTATGTACTCGTGCGATTCGAATGTGTCTCTAGTTTTAGATTGCGTCATCGGTGGCGCGCCGTCACCGGACCGAACGACTGCGATGCGATGCGACTCACACGAAACGCTGACTGAAAGTTTCAGTGCGGCACAAGGCGCAAATCTTGTTTGCACGAGTATGAAATGTACAGAATTTAATGTTCTCTATATATACCCGACGAGAACGAAGTTAATAAATTCGATTGTATTAATTAAAAATATGAGGCTTGGCCAATTAGAGGTTAGTGTCATCACCGGAGTGATTGTGTAGACTGGCGGTGCGTTCGGTCGCGGCGCGGTGTGGCGCGGTGCGGCGCGGTGCGGCGCGGTGCGGCGCGGTGCGGCGGCGACTCGGTAGACAGGCGGTAGATGGTCGGCCGCGCGGAGGCTTGGAGTCGATCGACGACGGACGGTAGCTTTACTGTGTATTATTTTAACGGCGTTGAATATTTACTTACCCACCGGTATTTTAATTGGTATTATGGTAACCCGAAATTTAGGCGCATTACATGATCCGATACTGATTCGTATTATTTTAGTGGTAGGGCTCGATCGCTCGGTCGTCACACAAGGATTGCGAGCGCGGTCGATAACAGATGTGCCATATTTTCTTAAATGTAAATATAAATTATAATACTACTTATGTGCATATTTATTTACGTCTCTATTGTATATGATACGGGATAACCGCACGTTTAGGTAATCATGTATGAACCATCACAAATGCTATCTTATTGGTCGCCTTGTTTGTGCATTTGCTTTTAGTTTTGTATATCTATATGTAATACCACACGAGTGTCTGTACGTAATGATCGGTAACTTCTATTACCTGCGTTATTTTATCTAGTTGTAGTGGTCAGGAGAGGAGATATTTAATGTTATTTGATAGACAATAACCATTGACGTATTGGAATTGATGTTGCTTCAAGATATTATGACATTATAATGAACTGTAATCCCAGTGGTTTATGCATCAGAACATGCTTTTAGGAACAATAATCACTGGTCGAGTGACATATCTTACTTCTGGACATATAATATGAAGTTTTAATACTTATCGATAGATTTATATACGTTTGTCTAAATAAAATTTTGTAAATATTATAATGATTCTAGAGTCTACATTTCAATATGTACTGTATACACAGATACCTATTACGTATTGTACCAATATAAATCAATATTAATAAGGTGTAGTTTACGCAAATTTCGTGACTAGTTTTGTTTAATTACTAGGTTAACGGTTTAGTTACGTAATTAAGGAAGCTAGTCCAAATGTTTCGATGTGATGGATATGAATGCCATGTAGCTAGCGTTACGTCTGTTTTCAACACTGATTATAATAGGAATTTATTACTCTTAAGTTAAATCCGAGGCCTCATAGTCATTAGGTGTAAAAACACTAGCGTTAAGTACGTACGTTCACGTGTTAGGGAATGAGACGCCTTTACAAATGTTATGCGCGGGCGCTTCAAGGCGGCTTTCTTCAAATTGATATTGGATTAATTAAAAGCGCTACAGTTTTTACATCACGTGAACATGAGACCTGACGGAAATATTGTACCGTAACAACACGGTTTTTTAGCAATTCGATTTTATTTTGAGAGAGTCCATTTGCCAAAAAGTATCTTGTAAAATTAAAATTTTCACATTTCGTTGTGGGTTCTAGTCCAGTCAAAATTTTGAGGAGTTGTTGTATTATTTTAATGTTACATTGGCTATTATTTTATTTTTATTTGACATAACGAGAATATCACTCGAGTAAGCACAAGAGTTATCTTGGTTCTAATATTTTTTTTATAATCTAACAATAGAAAAGTAGTCACCTATGGCTTGCGAATAACATAACTAATAGCCATAAAGAATACTATGAACTCGCTTGTATTGCATTGTTTTTCTATTTAATAAATCACTGCATTCGATACCGATGTAAAGGTATTGTAACAGGATGATATTCATTGTACTCTTATTTAGAACTCTTTAGATTCAATTCGAAAATGTTAACTTCCTTGAAAATTTAATTATTCGTGGTGTAATATCACGCAATTTGGGTTGTCTAGGTGCATCCAGTCAATAGTTTGTAAACCATCATACATTGATATGAAATAAATGACCTGTGAACAAATATGTCTTTCAATTCTGCCAGCTTGTGTGTTTTACAATGATAGCCTACATTTTTTTTTTGGATGGATATCTCGCAGGTCAACCTATGTGGTTGTCGGCTGCTTAACTGGACTTGCCTGTGGCTACCTTAATAAATTAAGGCCTCCAGACAGGGCTTAAAAACTTAAGCGACTACTCGCTAAGGGCCCTGTGGGACCCTGTGGACCTCGGCGATAGGGCGTCAATGGTAGAGGGCAGCAAAGGACGGTCTGGATCGGAATGATAGCCTACATATCTATCAACTACACATTATAATAATAGGTTGGGGAAAAAGTTTCTTCGCATTTTTTAAGAAAATTCAAAACATTTTTTAATAAAGTTTATTTACATTTAACTAAAGTATGTAGGTACCATTTTGTTCGATAACTTTTTGCCATCTTGTAGGTAGGGACATGATCCCATTGCTATAGAAATTTTGGGACTTCTGGTCAAAATACCGCGACAAGTGGTTTTGGCAGTCCTCTCGTGATGTTAACCTGACACTGCCTAAAGAATTCTGAAGAGACCGAAACAGGTGGAAATCTGAAGGTGCAAGGTCAGGACTATACGGCGGATGCATTAACACCTCCCAGCCAAACTCTCTTAATTTTTGTTGGGTGGCTAAAAATGTGTGAGGTCTAGCGTTATCATGATGAAAAACCACACCCCTTCTGTTGATTAATTCCGGCCGCTTTCTCTCAACTTCTTGCTTTAATCTCATCAGTTGTTCGCAGTAGAGTTCAGAATCGATGGTCCTGCCTGGTGGTAACAGCTCATAATGAATAATGCCCTTCCAATCCCACCACACACACAGCATCACCTTGTTGCGAGTTAACCCGGGTTTCGCCACAGTCTGTGAAGCCTGACCGGCCTTTGACCACGACCTTTTTCGCACGTTCTTGTCATACGTGATCCACTTTTCATCACCAGTTTCCACCAGCTTCTTCAAAAATAGTTCGGTTTCATTACGTCGTAATAAAGAATCACAAATGAGCACACGGTTCATTAGGTTTCTTTCAGTGAGCTCGTGAGATACCCAAATGTCGAGCTTTTTTGTGTACCCAGTTTTTTTTAAATGCGTCAAAACTGTTTTATGGTCAATTTCCAGTTCTTCAGCTACGTTGTAACTACTGGTATGCCGATCTTGCTCCACTTTTTCAAAAATGGCATCCATTTTATCCGTAATAGGGCGACCAGAGCGACGTGCATCTTTGACATCAAAATTTCCGGATTGAGAACGCTTAAACTAAATTTGTGCTACTCTCACAGACACTACACTAGGTCCATAAACATCGCAAATTTTTTTCGCGGCTTGCGATGCATTTTTACCTTTTTTGTAGTAAAATTTTAAAATGTATCGAATTTCTTCATTAGATTCACTCATCTTGACGGTACGAAAAACAAATGAAAATCACACATTTTCCTAATTTGAATTAGGAATTACGTTCTTTAAAATTTAAATTTTCAATGATACCAAAACCAGCCAGATACAAATAGTATAGCCAAAGAGATTTTATTACAAGTTCATACATACTATAATGCGAAAAGACTTTTTCCCCAACCTAATATAATTTGGGCGTGACACCGTTCGCGTGGATTTTGGATTTTGGCCTCCTACTTCTTTATTCATTTTATTTACCAATTTATTTATTTGAGAGGCGGTTGGCTTGCTTTAAGTTAACAAATCATGGGAATAAGAGTTTTCATATAAACTTCATACTATCGTATACACAGGGGTTGATTTTGCAACATTGTTCGGCCAGTCCATAATTTGACGTAAATACTGATTTATATAAATTATCGATTTATTTGAGCCACGCAGTAAATCTATCTCTAATAACAACTTTTTTGCTATCCGTAACATTTTCTAAAATCCCAAATATCCCTTTTCTGTCAAAAGTATCGAGTTTGAGTTTTGAGTTGGCTGAACATACAGAAGCGTTTAAGCCTTATTCAAATTAACTCCACAATATTTATTCAGTCATGTTCAAGGTCAATCAAAGATCACCCATAAATCGAGCTCCTTGCACCCCCAGGAGTGTAATCAACCAATTAACTCAATCTAACGCAGTCCTCTGCTGGACATAGGCCTCTCCCAGGCTTCGCTATAACACTCTGTCCTCCGCCTTCCGCACCCCAACCAGTCTGTCCCACCAGCTTTTTAGGTCACGGTGGGGGGTCAAAAAATTTCATGATTTGTTTATCTAGTAGGTACGACCCGTTTCAGACATATGGCACAAAAACTGAAAGTACATCAATCGCTCTAGAATTAAGACGCTTCTAACGTAGATCCCGGTGCCAAACCCTGATATCGGTGATTTGTGATGCTGTCATTGCTGAAATGCCTAGGGTTCTGTGTCTTTTTGTTACAAAATTGTTCAACTTTTTCATCATTTTATGAACAGGGAAATTAAGTTTTGAAAAAGCCAAAACGGCATGCTAACACAACCTTCATGCAATTTCTAAGCAATGTTTTAGACAAAGTCATGGTCAAGTTCACCCATAGATCGAGCTCGTTGCAACACGGGGGGTGTTATATAAGGAGGGGGGAGCAAAATAATCATTATTTTTTCCAAGGACGTTCCGTTTCTGAGATATACTGATTTTTTTATATTTTTTATACGAACTGATCGTGAAAGCTAGCCCTAGAGAGAAACTAGGTACCTTAAACCGTAGGTACCCTAGGTAGGTTTTGGAAAAGTCGCGTTGTTTGGGCCGGGAGATCCTACATCCTTCAGGTTCCAATCTCTCACTGGATTTAAATAAAACTATGCGGTAGTTACAGTTGATAAGCCTTTATTTTACTTATAAATACATTTTCTTATTAATTATCCATAACATTATATTAGCCGTTTGATTAGGTATTATTAGGTACGTGGTGGAAAGAAAAAGTGCAGCCTTTGCATCTATGGATTTTTGCATATCAGCTTAGAAGGATAAAAGCCATACTTATTTCTTTCAGATTTCTCCGATTATTTAAAGAGAGGATTTCTTAAGTGCCCGTAGTGTGTCCGCCATTGCTTCAGCCACGGCGTCAGCGACCTGTATCGTGGAATTCACGCCCATGATGCCGATGCGAAGCGCCTTGCCCACGGTTGGGCCCAGACCAGCGAATATTAGGATATTGTGCCTGTTGAAGATTAACATTCATTTATTAATAAGGTACTTATGTTAAGTACTTAGCAACCTAGATCGAATGGTTGGCGATTGACTGGCCTGTTAGTGTAGTGGTTAGTGACCCTGACTGCTAAGACTGAGGTCGTGGTTCGATTCCCACCCAGGACAAATCTTTGTGTGCTGAGCACAATCATTTGTTCTGTGTCTGGGTGTAATTTATCTATAATATGTATGTATTTAGAAATATATAAGTATGTTTATCAGTTTTCTGGTTACCATAGTACAGGCTCTGCCTAGTTTGGGATCAGATAACGTTGTGTTGATTGTCCAAGGATATTAAGATTAAGATTCAAAATTCTCACGTCCATACACAGATTTTGTGCAACAGATTAGTCGCTAAGACCAAAGCATCTTATCAATTTTCGGCGATCGATATCTCTAATTACATAATACGTCTGTAATTTCAAATACAGAGGTGTAGCTGATACACCAACATTTCGTCTCTTATGTGCCTGTAATAGGGTACGAGCCTATTGACAACTACCCGCCACAAAGCTAGACTCCGGGCTGCTACTGATCATCTAGTAGCGAACTGTTCGAACTTGCTCAATTAGGATTAAATTCTGTGACTAATTGGCTTCAAAGCAATTTACTAACATTAAATGCCGACAAGACGAAATATATTCATTTCTCCATGCGCAAACCTCAAGCTAACATTACTAACCCTTATCTATATGCGCATCAATGTGGAAACTGTGCAGTCAGCACGTGTAATTGTCTTTCTATCATGAAAACGAGCAACATTAAATACCTGGGGGTTATAATTGACGAAACACTTTCTTTTAAAATACATATTGAAAGCCTTAGTAAAAGAGTGCGCAAACTGATATATGTTTTTAAGAAACTGCGAACATTAGCAGACAAAAAATTAATCACACAAGTTTATTTGGCCCTATGTCAATCTATTATTCAATACTGTATCACTTCTTGGGGCGGTGCACCAAAAACGAATTTGCTTCCTCTTGAAAGAGCTCAGAGAGCAGTTTTAAAGGTAGCAAACTTCCATCCCTTCTTCTTTCCCACAGATTTACTTTATAAAACCTGCAACGTGCTGACTGTTCGGCAGCTTTTCATTATGCAATTAGTATTAAAACAGCACACTATGCTTACCTACACTGCTGACAATACTAACAAGAGACGGAATAATATAGTATGTATAACAAATGCAACCTTAAAACATGTCTTTGTAGAAAGATTCTATACATTTTTAGGCCCATTCCTGTACAATAGATTAAATAGAAAACTAAGTATCTATAAACTAAATTACTATGGCTGTAAAAAACATATACTTCAATATTTACAAACCATAAATTATGCACAGACGGAATATTTACTAGTTATAACACGCTATTTTACTTTTGTTACCTATGTTTTAATCTTAGTTATTACTACACATTGTTAATTTATTACTTTAAGAATTTGTGCTTTTGTAGCCTGAAACACAGGTTCTACCTAGTTCAGGCAAATGAGCAAATCTGCTCTATTTTTATTGTTTAAGGTATGTATTGTAAATGTGTCCCTTTTTATTAATAAACAATTTTATTTTATTTTATCTCCTGATGGAAAAATCCAATAACACTATGTCCAACCTGGGATTACAATCTAGGACCTCAACAAAATAGTGGTGCTTTCGACCACTGAACCAACGAGTCAGTGTAATTACTTACCTATAAATATATATAACATTTAAAACAGCGACATGCATAAATATCTAGTCCAAAATGAATGTTATTTCTAGTAATGTTACTATTAATTTTTTATAAATAGAATACTGTTTTTGAAAAATTAATAGTAACAATACTAGAAATAACATTCATTTACAACAATAGGCCCACAAACAATGCGGCACTTAATATCTTGTTGTAAAGTGCTAGGCTCGTAGTCAAATTCTGGGCAAATATTTAGTTTGCTTTCGACACGCTAAGAAGAAGAATAGTATTGTGTTTCAGATATTTAATCTGTAAAGTCGACGTTATTAAAAAGTCGCAAACTGCAAAAACAGATGCGTTTAAATGCTAATATTTCTTAACAGCAATGAAAGAGGCGCTACTCCATCAAAGTCCTAATGAGTCTTGCCAGGGTCGCGACATTTGTTCGAAAGAGTTACTGTGGCCCTGGCATATAGGCAACTGAAGGAACACGGGTGGGTTTTACTCAGTAAAAGTCTGACACGCCCTTCCGCTCCACCCAAAGCGGAAGACGACATTTGATGAATTCCCACCCACAAAAAAAAGTCCTAATGATTCATCTTTAAACCAAATACTAAGACGGTAGTTACTTACTTAGCTCTCATATACTTCACGAACTCAACGTAATCATATCCTTTAGGCAGCTTCACGGTCGTGACCGTAGCCAAGCGGTCTTCTGGCTTCGGGATCAAGAACTCGAAGGAATACTCCTGGAGACGCTTGTGGAAGCGAGCTGTAGTGGCAGCGTGGCGGGCCCAGGAGGCGGGCAGGGTTTCCTTTACGATCTCCTGAAGGCAACACCGGAGAGCCCAGAATAGTGGGGGACTCAAAGTGTGGTGGTATCTGAAGAAATGAGAAGTTTAAATTAGTTTTGAGCTTTCAATCTTAGAGTAATGACACAGGCATAAGTCTGGAATATAGCATTTACTCAAACTATAAACTCAACCTAGTAGGTATCCTACCACTTATCAGACATGCTTGTCGACATTAGGAACTAGTTATAGGGTTAATGCAACATAAGTAATTTGACTCCTATACGAAATTCGAAACTCGCAATCTGTATTCTGAAAGATCGCAATATATAATGAACGCTATCCCGAATAACGTTAGGTCGAAAGAAACTTATCCCGAATCACTTTATCCGACATAAGTCATCATCATCATTTCAGCCGAAAGACGTCCACTGTTGAACATATGCCTCCCGGAGGGTCCGGCGTAACCTCCACGCTAGGTTTGATGGCCCCGGACCAAGCTTGTTACAGCCTGCAACAAACTACAACGCATGCAAAGACTAGCTTGCATGGCGGTCACGGGCTGCATGAGGACTACTCCGACTGCAGGCATGGACGCCATGCTAGGACTACCACCGCTCCACCTGTTCATACAGCAGGAAGCCACGATGGCGGCGGCGCGTCTGGACGCAACTAACCTCTGGAGAAAGAGAGACACACAACACACCGCGCTGCTTAAGAAACTCAACAATGAGTTCCCCATCACTAAGGCTATAAATGACCGGGTACCCAAACTGTTCATTTTTGATAAAAAATACAGAATCCAGCTTCACGAAGATCGCCGGTGTGAGGGTTTGCGCCCCACTGAGCAGCGCATCTTCACGGACGGATCAAAAACAGACAGTGGCACAGGTGCTGGAGTCTTCTCGCAGGACTACAACGTACATATAGCTACACCGTTGGGAGTCCACAACACAGTGTTCCAGGCCAAATGCATTGGGATCACTCTTGCTGCTTCAGCCATCATGGCCAGGGTAGTTAAAGACCACTCGATCCGTATACTCTCAGACAGTATGGCTGTTCTGCAAGCGCTGGACAGTCACTCGATTGAATCTGGGCTAATATACGAGTGCCACCAGCGCCTCAACCAGGTGGGTAGCCTCAATAATATAACCATTCAATGGATAAAAGGACACAGTGGTTTGCTAGGTAACGATGCCGCCGATGAACTTGCCAGAAGGGGGTCGAGCATGACACCGGTGGGACCAGAACCCATCGCGTCACTCCCCTTTGGGTTCCTACGTTCTCTGGTAAGAAAACGTACCAGGGATCTACACTGTAAGCTATGGGTGGACCAAAGTGAGTGCAGGCAGGCCAAGGAAGCACTTCCTACGATCGATGCCCGCCTCACAAAACAGGTCCTCCGGTTAGACAAAC
Source organism: Aporophyla nigra (assembly GCA_947507805.1). Lineage (NCBI taxonomy): Eukaryota > Metazoa > Arthropoda > Insecta > Lepidoptera > Noctuidae > Aporophyla > Aporophyla nigra. Next base: position 11,145,062 of record OX382305.1, read on the forward strand.
GACAGCTGCGTATGGTTACAGCAGCAATAACTGAACATGGGTCGTTTAATAAACATCTATTGTCATAGGAGTTACAGACAGTCCGCTGTGCAGGGCTTGCATTGAGGACGACGAGACAGCAGCGCACGTGCTTCTAAATTGCCCGGCGATCGCCACATACAGGGCCAAGTACTTCGGTAACCCAGATACCCTACGTGAGATAGTTAGCAACATCAAGGCGTTGTTGGCCTTTCTCGAGGAGCTGGGGTGGATCGAATAACCGATTTCCCACCCGTACGCAAAATACGCGCTCAGACGTGGAGTTGCGGACACCAGCCCGTTCTACCTATTACCTAACCTCCACGCTAGGCAGGCGGATTGGCGATCGCAGTATGGTGCTCAAATGCTTAGAGAATGCTGCTGCTCATTCTCTAGTAAGTCCTTTAGTCGCCCTTTACGACAGCCATGGGGAGAATTTGGATGGTGCTATTCTTTACGTCCGGCTCCACACGGAGCTTATGAGTCAAGTAATTTCCGTCAATACGTATTTACTTATAACTGAGAAGGTTACTTATGATAGAGCTATAAATAGATTATGAGGTAACGTCTTCAATGATAGTAAAATGGATGCTTACGTTCTTGTGCTTCCGTAGCAGTTCCACTGTTGCGCTAACAGCTTGATGTCGAAGTAGAAAGGAGGATCGTGCTTCCTGGTTTTAATCTTTTCCCTGGAAAGAAACCGTAGTTATTTAGGTAATACTCTGAGTTATGTGACCACAGCATATACTCTTTAAAATTAAATCGATGTAGTTGTATCGACACTAATATTACAAAGAGGAAAAATTTGTATTTTTGTTTGTTTGTTTGTAATCGATAAACTCAAAAACTACTGGAACGAATTTAAAAATTCTTTCACCGTTAAAAGCTACATTATCTGCAAGTAACATAGGCTATATAACATCACGCTACAACCAAGAGGAGCGGAGCAGTAATGAAAAATGTTGCAAAAACGAGGAAAATCGCACGGGTAGGCGATTCGACGCGACGGGAAGGGTCGGGGGAACACGAAATTTAACGCGGACGAAGTCGCGGGCAGAAGCTAGTGTATAATAATTTTATTATCTTACTCGGCACGTGCGCTGAATGCCACAGGAGATATACCGGCTGGTCCACTGAACACCTTCTGGGTGGAGGTGTAAACTCCATCGATTCCCCACTCGTCCATGAAGAATGGAACTCCTCCCAGCGACACCACTGTGTCTACCAGAAGTAAAGTGCCATATCTGAAAACAACGAAGAGACAATTCCGTGAAAATAGGTATAATTATGAAGATTTGCAAAGATAAAAAACATATTTTATGAATTCTCAAAGGACATTTTACAGGTATTACAAAGGTAGAAAGTAACTCAAGTCAAATGACTACGCTTTAAGAAGTTTGGAAAATTTCTGAATCGTCGGTCGGAATCTCCGAAAAACTTTTTATCTTAACTTTTACCGCGCTCGGTATTTTCCACTGCATGCTTATTGCAGACTCCTTCACAGGATGCAATTAAAGAGTTTTCAACTCGAACGTATTCAGGGAGACCTAGACCTAAGTAAAAAGCCAAGTCAGGAATGAAAGAGACAACGAGTGTAATTAAATTGTTCGGTCCCCGTGTCCCAGTCTCAGTATTCCTCGGGCAATCAAATAGTTTTTCTGCTAAAGTTAGCTGCTTTTTTAATTTGGAAGTGAAGGGTCGACAGGAGGAATGGCTTCAGCACAGATTGGATAAAGCCCGGATTGTGGTTTTTATAACAGTTCGTTAAGTTGACAGACAGAGAGCAAAGATGGGAGGAATAGATAACTAGGTTTCGCTTTAAGTTTAGTAACCGTTTGATTTTGGTTATGTGTTTTCATTCTAAAAATATCTATGTGTCAGCAAACTGTTTAAATTCGCAATTCAAGTGAACTTGACTTAAAAAGGAGACTAAAACTCTTACTTTCAGAACTAAAACAAAAATTCAACTAATCGTGAAAAGTAAGAAAGTTGGAATTATTACTTATGCTAACGTGTTTTCTCTCTAGTTAGGTCACCGTTGCAGTAATCCGAGACGCGCCAACTGACCAAGCTAAGACTTAACTCAATAACTACGTGAAACCTACTGAACCTATTCTATTACGTATTATTATCCTTTCTCTGAACTAGACTGGTTACTAGGCAATGTCGGTGATTCTATTATCCCTTATTTGCCAGCGCAAATAACAGAGTCGCGTTTTTTTAAGGCGAGCTCTTTGCGTTTCACGTTGAGAAATTGGTTCACTTGTTTGAAGAGTATTATTAAGATACGTTGTTTTATAGAGAATCATTGGCAGGATGAGCGTCTTCGCTGTTTTTGTATTGACAGATAAAACACACATTAACATTTCAAAAAATACGTGCTCATTATTTTAGATTTGTGTTACGATATAAATTAATTAAATACACATAAAATTTAACATTATAGCCAGCAGTATATTTGGACTTATTAATCCTATTAATAAAACCTCTTTCCTTTTATTAACTTCTTAAAACGCAGTGTTAACTGGCCATTCGTGCCCAAAATAATTATGTGATGCCATTATTGTTTTCTTTTTCTTAATTTTTTTTATTGCATTACTTTGGTCTCTCGTTTTATTAGGACCAGCCAGCATTTGCAAAATGTCATAACACCTTTTTGTTATTTACCTATTTAATTGTGAATGCAATATTTGTTGGCAATTACGCAGCACATTTTCCCGATGTTTTGTTACGTAATTTTTAAAAGGCCTTGTGGATAACAGTTTGGAGGGGAATGTAGATTAAAGATACACCACTTACTTGTGACATAGATCTCCCAAGCCCTGCAGATTCTGTAAAGTTCCGGTTGAGGAGTCTCCGTGGGTGACGAACATGGCAACTGGACGCAATCCCTTTAGTTCTGGCTCCAGTTTTTTAGGACAGAAGGTGGCGTCCATTGAAACACTAACTGTTTCTGTTTTAATGCCTAGAATCATTAACAAAGGGATCTCATTAAAACTTTTGTAAATGATATCTTGGAAACGATTGACTCTAAAATTTATAGTGTACATAAATCTGCTCTTTTTATATTAAAAAAAAAAAAAAACATTAGAAAACTCTAAATTACCATATCTGTTAGCTATCATGAACGCCCGCTGATCCCATATGCCCCTGGAAGCGATGAGCAGGGTTTCTCCCGGGTCCACCAGGTTGCTGATGACAGCCTCCATGCCTGAGTGACCGGACCCACTCATTGCTAACACCAGCTTGCTTCGAGTTTGGAACACGTATTGCAAGCCTGCACGAATATCATCCAGGACCTGGAATTAATGAATGAGGACCAAATTAAAATGATAAATTCACGAATAACGTAATCTTGTTTTTTTTTCTCTACTCTTTTGGCCCTCAGTAATTTTTTGTTTGTATTAAGATTAAGAGCAAACATTAACATCAATTAATAACTCCTTTGTGAAAACCTACGTGGTAAACTTAATGCGAATGCCACTGGCCACATGAGCTTAAAATAATGATCTGATGCCATTAGGGTTTTATTTTTAATCTATAGCTTTTAATGTGACCTAAGTTTTTTAAAATTTGTATCCAACCTTCATGATTGGATAAAATAAAAATAATCTTGAAATAATAAAATGTAATGATTTTTTCTACCGGGGCAGCTGCGTACTTCACTTACAAAGGCAATGTCTTTTATTTTGACAGTTGAACAACATATGCTCATACGTTGTCTAGCAGATGAATTTTTTTAATGTTACGAGTATACGTGTAAGTATAATAAAAACCAATGGATTAGTAATTTTCTTCAAAATCCTTCGGTTTATGATTGAAAACGTGTTAAGGTGCGGGTGATATCCAAAACGACAAATTGTAAGGTATCACTAAAAATACAGTCATCACGAAAAATTATTTTATCCATTAGTATTTACATTTCTCTGCATTTTAAGAAAGTTTTCTTTGAGTGGGTGGAATTAGAATTGCAATCAAGATTATCACGATCATAAAACAAGTCCCTACCAATTCAACTCAAAATCTTAACTATATAAAAGCCTTCTCATTCAGAATCATATTTCAAATAAGTATTCAACGAAAGACGGCGTCATTAAGTTCGAATACAAAATATGAAAAGAAAACCTCAACTCATATTTGTGCTTACTCTTGAGATATGACAAGGGCTGACCTTGGTCGACCGTATGTTTGCCATCCCTTACATAATGGGAACAAACTCAAAAAGGTTGTTTACCTCTCAAAACACTCAGGAGTATTGCGGTGAGCAGCATTCTTGTTACTCATGAACGAGACCTTACTTTATTATTCATGTAATTTCACCTGAATACATACGAAACCAAGGTTTTGTTTTTACATAACAGCCGTGTATTCGCATAAGCACCGAACAGTGACGTCACCAAACTTTTTTAGGAGGTTCCCTGGCTAAATTTAAGTAAAAAAAAAGCAAATTGTCATTTTGACGTACTAAGGATTTTAAAATAGGAAGCTCGCCGGAGTTCAAAGTACAAACGTAGGAAAAGAATAAGGTTCTACAATAATTATATAATTAGTATCACGTCAAACTTACAGACAGCGAAAACAGAATAAATGATCCACACAAACAGCAGATCTTTAAAATAAAACTACTTACGTCGAAGAACTCATCACAGATGGGTGAGAGGATAGGCTTGCTGAGCGCCTTCTCGACGGAGGGCCAGTAGTCGGAGGGGCCCGGTCCACACAGCAGTGGCTTCACTATCTCCCGGTCTATTATCCTCGGAGGAGGCACTATGAACTTGTTGGAGGACATCTTGGAGAAACTTGCTGGAACATGGAAAAGATAATGGTTTAAAGAATTTATTCTCAGTACACAACCAGATTTTTAAAATGAAAAAAATTACAAATAAATCATGCAGTTAAAAGTAATCCATCATCATTATCATCATCATATCAGCCGAAAGACGTCCACTGCTGGACATAGGCCTCCCTTAATTTGGGGGGACGTTGTTGCCCATTCTCTAGTATGTCCCTTAGTTGCCTCTTACGACACCCATAAAAAGATATGGGATGGTGCTATTCCTACCTTTGACACCACACGGCACCCATGGTATGTCTAAATAGAGAAATCCATGATGTCTAAATAGAGAAATCCATGATTCGATAAAAAGAAAACAAAATTTTAAATAACATTACATGAGAACTTAAAACCTTCAGAAGGCGTCTAAAGCAAGTATTTTTTTTTTTTTTTTCATATGTATGTTACAATGTTTTAACGTTGACACGTGAAGAAAGAATAAAACTTATAATCACTGGGCACGCACTTGTAAAGTATCACACCATGTAAAGTTGTGATAAAGATAATTTGTGCCACATCTTTTATATTTCAAGCGCGGTCATGTTTATGGTCATTAAAGAGATAACATTAGTAATCTCAATAGGTACAGCGTGAGGTTACTCATAGTATGGTGAAATAATGGCTAAAGTAATCTATACTTATATACTTATTAATTAATTAATAATATTATAAAGCTGAAGAGTTTGTTTGTTTGTTTGTTTGATTGAACACGCTAATCTCAGGAACTACTGATCCGAATTGAAAAATTATTTTTGTGTTGGGTAGCTCATTTATCGATGAAGGTTATAGGCTATATAACATTACGCTACAACCAAGAGGAAAGCAGTAATGAATAATGTTGCAAAAACGGGGAAAATCGCACGGGTAGGCGATTCGACGCGACGGGAAGGGTCGGGGCCACAAGAAATTTGACGCGGACGAAGTCGCGGGCAGAAGCTAGTAACATAATAATAAGCTACTCTTGCCGCGGTTGGTTCGTAGATGGGTCCATTTTTTCATCTAAATGCGTCCGTGCGTGAACGTCCATTAAGCCGTTGATCCTGGCTGCCATTTTTAGACATTTGACATTGACAGTTGTTAGTGATCGTCAGAAGAGCGAAAGTATGACAACCAGTCTTTCCACGGGGTAATGTAATACCTAGTAACTGGGTTGGGCAGTCGCTTCATGTATAATACTGGTAGTTAGCTGTCCGGTTAGACTGCAAGTGGCCTTCAACATAGATGGGAAAAGTCTAGGCAGATGGCTATCTTCCCAAGACAACTTAAAATTTTTCGTCTCATTAGCACTCACATGTAGGTTCAATTACGGGTACGCTCGCCAGAAGCAAGCTCGTGTCGAGAGAAACTATCTCGCACTCAGTGACCGATATTCGGCGCAAGTATTCGTGAAGTTTGGTTACCGGAATCGGGTTAATGTTTAGATTTAGTGCTAATAGGGTGGTTGTAAATTTGCTACAATGTTCTGGCGCTATCGGATGGCACATTTGGCAAGTGCGCGGCGCCCGGGGCGCGCGCCGCTTGCCAGCCTCATATTTGTTCCACATGCTATCGTTGCTAGCCTGCGGTTTAACAATTGTTTTTATATCCCAGTTTACCATTCATTCACAGTATTTGCGTTTACAAAGAATAAACACGAATGTATTTTAACGTTTAACCGTGCCACAGATAAGGGAGGTCAAGAGTGCATTTGGCAGCGCGCTGTTGACATGATAGTTCGTAGTTTCCGAGCTAGAACCGAGGTTATATAAGACTGAGACGTGGGATGAAGATCGAACGAGCGCAATGTTGTCTCGACAAATTGATTCGATTCCCATCGCGACTGTCGAAGCGATCCCGGCTTCCCGGCGGGACACAGCGAGGCCAAAGAAGAACGACCCGCCTTCGGGACCTTCACGCTTACAAACAGCGCGACTCCGAGCTCCGGCAGGAATATCATCGTCTTGTCAGAGCTGCAGCCGCAAAAGGCGACGTGAATATTTGTTTGTTTACACATTTGAATTTATGACATTTCTCTGATGCTATCGAACTTGTATATAAATCTTAACAAACGCTGATTTAAATACAATTAAAATAATTACAGGGCTAAGAAAAAAATTGTTTTAACTCACTTTGTAATCACTGATTAGAAAATTAATGTTCTCTTCAACTTTAATTTTGTTGTGTGTTTCTTATCATAATGGGAGTCAATGTGTCCCTCACCGTGGACTAACGAGAACTGACGATAAATGGTGGTCATTCGTTTATGTACTTATACTAATATCGATAAAATTGTTATGATACAATAGTTTACAGTTACTTTATACCTCTGCCATACATACGAGGGAATACGACATTGCTCTCGAGTCTCGTCCCATATCAGATGGACTTTACACATTTAATTGAAGTAATATTGTCTAGAAACTTATCTAGCATGTAGGTCCTTATTGTTTACATATGGACCTACTTGCTGAATAACTTATAAAGGGTTTACAAATTCATGTTTACGACGCGTCGTAAAGAAGGGTTTTTAAAATATGTTGGATATTGCGTAGAGAAGCTACGGAGTCTGTACGATTATTTTCTGTGTTGCTGTATTTGTAGTACAGATCAGAAAACTATTGAGTTATGCGGGAATAATATTTGATTGGAATTGATAAAAAACCGTTTTTTGTATAAATCAACTTTATTTATTTCTATTCTCAGAAAACTGCTGATCACATGATTGTCATAAACATGATTTAAAGAAACTTTATTCATTGGGTTGATTTATTCATTATAATGATTATGAGAATGCTTAGTAACAATAACAATACAAATAAGTAGGATTTTTAGCGACATGTTTTTCATCTTATTTTTAAATTATTTTGGCGGATTTATGGCTCGAAGAGTGTCCGCCATGGCGTCGGCCACTATGTCTGCCACTTCAGTTCTCGCGTTCACTCCCATGATGCCAACGCGCAATGCTTTGCCCACCGTTGGGCCACGGCCCTCCAGAACCAGAATATTGTGCCTGTTGACATGAAAAGTAATTTTATTAGCTTGAGGTAGGAAAGAAATACAGATGTAATAGATGTACGTTGAGTTAATAACGGCTTTTTGTAGAGAATCTTAATTAAGTGTAAGACATACACTTTAATGATCACTTCCGTATCTTTTTGAAGTCAATAAAATTGAATGCAGAAATTACTTCTAAGTTCTACGTTTTAAGGGACATACACTAAACCAGCATATCCCGGTGTAGTTTTCCTCGTTTCGAGAAATTTTCATACGATTTAATTATTTTGCTAATACTGTGAGGAACTAATTTTAAGAAGCCTTAAATAGGTTTTAAACAGTATTGCGGCGAAAATAAGACAAAGTTTCTTTTGTATCGCTCCACCCTTTGGGTTACCTAAAAAAACAGTTAGAAAGCAAACGAATGTAAGCAAGTGCTTACTTTTCCCTCAAATAACTCGTGAACTCAATGTGGTCAACTCCTGGAGGAAGCGCTACAGTAGTGACTGTAGACAGCCTATCTTCTGGCTTCGGGATCAAGAACTCGAAGTTGTACTCCTGGAGACGCTTGTGTAAGTGAGCTGTGCTGGCAGCGTGGCGAGCCCACGAGACCGGCAGGGTTTCATTGGATATCTCCTGTAGGCAACACCTGAGGGCCCACAGCATCGGAGGACTCATTGTGTGATGGTATCTGAGGGAATATTTCGACATTGAATTAATGAAATAAAAATAATCGTAAACTATATTTTATTTTTATTTTTTAGGGTGTTTCGAATTTTGAGACAAATGTCAGCGTAGTTTGTGACGTATGTCAGCGTAGTTTTCGAAGACAGTTTTTTTGCTGTCCTGGTAACCCTGGCAAGGATAATGGCACAAATTTATTAAATTATAGTATTGTCATCGGTCCTCGATAAGTCTACAGAGTTTAAATGAAATCTGGTCGTTTAAAGTAGGTCAAAATCGCGCTATAAGGAGTCGGTTATAAATAAACATACAAGTGAAGCCAATATAAAGCATGTAAAAACACATGCCTAGGGTATTTCTACTAGAATTGTGATAGGGAATATTTCGACCTTCCTTTGTCTCGTTAAAATATTCTGAAGCTTCAACACAACAGGCAGGTGAGACCCAGGCTTTATTCGGCTCAGTGTGATTCCAGCTGATACTTGGTAGGAGTATCGTATTTATAATCAACTACCTACTTATTTCGTTAAGGTTTATCATGAAAAAAAAAATGTTTTAAGTATGAAGGGATAAAACTTACTGTCTCGTGTTTCCGTAGCAGTTCCATTGTTGCGCCAACAATTTGACGTCAAAGTAGAAAGGAGGTTCATGGGTTCTGTTATTTATCTTTTGCCTAAAAGAGAAGCAAAAGAAGATGTTAATTAAATGTATTTTTCTGATTCTTCTTAATTAAAAAAAAAATGTATTGTTGACTTCTTACTCTGCGCGGGCGCTGAATGCCACAGGAGATATTCCGGCAGGTCCACTAAACGCCTTCTGAGTGGAGGAGAATACCCCGTCTACTTCCCATTCGTCCATTAGGAAGGGGACTCCGATGAGGGACACCACAGTGTCTACCAAGAGTAAGGTTCCATATCTAAAATGTAATTTAATAACATTATTATAAATGAGTCTTATGAATTGGTAAGTACTATTTCTCATAGAGGATTAAAATGTACGTATGTTGAGAAAATGCTAAGAAGGAGGTAAAAAGGAGGAGGTTATCAATTCGACTGTATTTAAAAAAAATATTTGTTACCTTATAAGTTTTGACTGGGTGAATCGATTTTGATGATACTTTTTTTATTTGAAAGCTGGTGCTTCCCAATTGGTCGCAATTAATTTGGTTCCATTCGGACAATGGGATCCATGTGAAAACCATATAAGTCTTAAATTTGCATTAAGTATTTGCGCGACAAATGAACGAATAATGCGATTAGATTAGTGCGGGGTATCTACCATAACTAAAAAGCTGAAAATGAAAACTTTTCTTTGGAAGTCGGTGTCTTAGGATCTGTATTTAAGGGTTTTTTGCCACCAACTTTCGAAATTAAAGTTATTTTTCACTTTGTAGTGTTTTTTTAAGGAAGTCGGTTGTTATTTTTTGTTAAAAGTTTTTTTTGGCAAAAAGTTTATATTATGTTTGGCTACTCGAACTGCAAACACTAACGCAGTCATAAGGTCATCAACTGCACAAGTCCCAAACACGTTACGCAAACACGTACTACGCAAGATGGAAGGTGGTTCATTGCCTGTTGGGGAGACGCCGCATACACACTTGGGATCTGAGCCGTTCATGAACCCCATATGTGGAGATTTCCTTTTTCGGCTGACTTGGGTTTGAAGTCAATCTAAAGATTTCCAAGTCGGCCATGGTAACTAGGCCAGTGGTAGCGCAGTGGTTACGGACGCGAGTTGTACGAGTACGAGCTGTAGATCGTGGGTTAGAACTCCAAGCAGGCAATTTACTTTGTGTAAATTATTTCATCCCCACTGCTCTCAAACGGTGAAGTAAAATATCGTGAGGAAACTGGTATGCTCTGAAACCAAAACTTCGAAGACGTGACATGCACCAACCCGCATTAAGCCCGCGTTGCAGATAACGGCCCACTCCCTCTCACCGAAAGGAGCCCTAAGTCCCAGCAGTGGGAACACTATAGGCTGATAATGCTGTAATGCATGGTAACGTGTGCTCTGGTAGAGGGCTCTCAAATGATTCGATATAATTATCATGAGGTTTAAACTGCTCCTGTCAGAGATTGCAAATAAATGCTCTTATCAGCAGGTTTTCACTCGAAAAGAAAATGATTTTAAAATGAGTTTAAAGTAAAGAAGGCAAAAATGGAATAATATTTAGATCACTGGTCAATATTAAAGTCAAAACTAATATAGATGCCACATAAAAAAAAAACTATTAAAAAATACTTTTATGGCATCTCAACTTATTTTATGCCCAAATAGCCAGTTTCTTTTAGATTTCACAGTACTTATTACGGCAAGGAGTTTGCATACCCGAAATAAAATACCAAAACCCAGTTTTATAAATAATAAATTAATAAGCTTTCTGAAGTCGTAATATCTAGTTACTATTTTATTAAGATGGAAAAGGAGTTATTGAAATCGTCACTATGTTGTTTTTTTTACGTCAACTGTTACTTACTTGTGACAAAGTTCGCCCAAGCCGTGCATTTTCTGCACTGTTCCTGTTGAAGAGTCACCGTGGGTGATGAAGAGGGCAGTAGGACGTAACCTCTTAAGTTCAGGCTCTAACTGATCCAGAGTAAAGGTATCGGTAATTGGAACTTTGGTCACCTCGGTTTTAATTCCTGAAAATATTCAAATAAAAGTAGGTTAGGTACCTAAAGTCATTTACTAACTGCGTAATTTATTCTCTTTCATTTACCGTTACATGTATGCTGAAGAAGTACCTACAGGTACTTATTAAATAAATGAATTTGAATTTAGAAGTGACATATGCCATAGACAAAATTAAATGAAACTTCACTGATATAATATCGACCGTCGACAAAAATAAGAAACAGGTACAAATACAGCTAGTTTTTGTTTACTGTCCTTCCTAGTTGTATAAAATGAATGTGTGTGTTACCTAATCTTTTGGCGATGATTTCCGCGCGCTGATCCCAAACGCCCCTAGAGGCGATGAGCAGGGTTTCCCCAGGAGCCACCAGGTTGCTGATCACTGACTCCATACCAGCATGGCCGGCGCCACTCATGGCTAGCACCAGCTTACTCTGGGTTTGGAAGACATATTGTAATCCTGCACGAATATCGTCCACAACCTGCAAAATTAATAACATGAGCATACATAGCATGACGCTTGTGTACCGGGGAGAGGTAGGCCGGTACTAAAAATCAGCCGAGTGCTAGTCGGACTCGCACACGAGAGGTTTCGTACTACAAGGCAAAAACGCCGAAAAGAAACACATTTCTTGTATGGAGATTCCTTTAATTTTTACTTTGTTTTTAGTTTTATTACTTGTTGTAATAGCGGCAACAGAAATACATATTCTGTGAAAATTTCAAACGTCTAACTGTCACGGATCATGAGATACAGCCCGCTAACAGACAGATGGACAGACGGACGAACAGCAGAGGCTTAGTAATAGGGTCCCGTTGGTTACACTTCGGGTAGGGAACCTTAAAATAGGAGCGAGCTAAATGCCACTAAACGGACAGAAATCCACACTCTGGGCTACTAATGGCAATTCTAATAACATTGTCTGTCCGGAATAGAGACCAACTCAACGCTCAGCAGTTACGCTGAATGTAACTATACCTTTATATTATCACTCGATCACACAAAAACGCTAGAGAGTGGATTCTTTATAATTCCATACTTTAGATTACAAAATTATCGTCTTCAAACAATACTTCTGTTGACCTGCTGTAAAGCGGCTCAGTCATTACTTGAACTTGTACAACTCACCTATTTGAATAGAACAGAGTGACGTACGTCTAACAAGGGTTATTAAAAATAAGAATTTAAAAAAATAATCTCACGTACGTTATAGAATTCATCGCAGTTGGGTGTGATGACCTGTCTGCTCAGAGCCTCCGCGACAGAAGGCCAGTAGTCGCTAGGTCCTGGACCACATAGCAACGGCTTCACAAACTTACGGTCCACTATCTTCGGAGCAGAAACCCTCAAGTTGTCAAAAGACATGGCTTGGAATCTGGAAAAGAATAACTGTATTGAATAAAGATGTAAAATGTTAACTCATCATTTCAGCCAAAAGACGTCCACTGCTGAACATAGACCTCACCCATAAAGTGAGGGGGGCGGGGCGGTAATCGCCACGCTTGGCAGGCTGGTTGACGATCACAGTAAAGTGGTAAAATGCATAGAGAACGCTGCTGCCCATAACGCGGCCGGCGCCACACGGACAACCAAAACCACGGTTAACAAATGTTTACTGTTTGATTAAAATTTTACTGTTCGAGATCACCATGAATTATTTTACCTACAATTTTGCATCACTATCAAAGTCACGGCAATATTTAGATATTATCATTATAAAGTTGCAGTTATTTCTTCGTCAGTCTGTGCTGAATAAATACATTTATTCAGCACAGACTGCACACAGTATACCTACCTATAGCAGGAAAAAATTAAGAAATAAAAAGTGTAAAGTGCGATGTCAGACACTAGCATTTAAGTGTGCCTCACGGCTACGCTAGAAAGGCCCAGTTCAGCAAAAATGCCAGACAACTAGTGCCTGATGCCGGTTTTCAACTGGACCTGAGTTCAGACTTAATTCTCGTTACAATAAGGTTCTTGTTGGTTTGCTGCTGGGGTAGAATAACTGTATAGTCTTTTTTTTTGGTGGGATATCATCAAATGACTTCTCCCACTTTGGGTGGAGCGGAATGGCGTGTCACAATTTTACTGACTAAACCCACCCGTGTTCCTTCAGTTGCCTGTGCCAGACTCACGGTAACTCTTTGGAACAAATCCGTGAACCTGTCAGAACTGTATAGGGCCTGTAATTATAATTTAAGATTGTATTTTTTTTGGAATTTCTATTCTTAATAATAATAATAATAATCGGTATCGGGACCCTGTTCCCGATACCGGTGGGCTACTATTTTTTATATTTTTAAATGTTTTCTTATATCTTTTTTATATTTTAATATTTAAAAATGTAATTAATATGTATTTAAATGAAATAAAGGAAATAATAATAATAATATTCCACAACTATCACACAACGCCATCTAGTCCCAAGCTAAGCAGAGCTCTTCTGTTCTTGTGACGGTAGAACATGAACGACTCATAAAATATAACATTTATGTACTGTATCATCGTTTCCAAACCACTAAATGATTTGATTTTACCATTACAAATCGTTCAGATTAAGCTGTCAAAATAATTATAACTTAGGATTATCTTTGAATTCTTGTTCTTGTGACGGTAGATTAATCATCTATTTACTGTATTACCCACGTTTGCAGACCAATAAATGATTTGTAGTGGCCAATGCAAATAGTTCAGATTAGGTACCTAGTCGAAATACCTTAAGTAAACGTAGTCAAAGTATCTTTATTGTGGGCATATGTAAGTTACAGGTCTTAACAATATATTAAAGTATCAATATGTCCTGCCTTTCAGGCATACAATAATTATGTAGGTAGATATTGGCATAAAAATTTGGAATTATTATAGATGGTAAGTTATTATAAATGTAAAAGTACAGTGAAACTATCACATGGTCAATACTAATGCATGTCAAATACGGTGAAACTAATACATGGTCAATACTTATATATTTCAAAATACAGTGGAACTAATAAATGGTCAACAATACAGGAAATCTTGGATCGTATGTATAATGTAGAATGCTTCATCAATTAAAAATGTTCGTAATTTATTTTTAAATACTGAAAGTTCCCTAATGTCTAGAATGCTAATAGGTATTTTGTTGTATATTTTTGATGCAAAGAAGCTTTTGTTAAATAGAGCCGTTTTATGTGGCACATTAGAAATTTTTAACATATGCCTGTTCGATTTAAGTTTATCGAATAGATTTCCATTTGTTTTTATAAATACAGCTACTTCATAAATGTAAATTGCAGGGAAGGTCAATAATTTTAATTCTTTGAAATATGGTTTACATGAATCTGGAACACGGATACCAACCATTGCACGTACACATCTTTTTTGCGCTTTGAACACTAAATTCTTGTTAGTTGCATTGCCCCAATAAATGACTGCATATCTCAGTGTCGCCGAAATATAAGCATGGTATGTGGTCAAAAGAACTGATCGATCAACTATTTTTGATAATTTATATAAAGCATATGAGTACTGATTAACTTTATTGCATACTGTGTCTATGTGTGTTTGCCAAGACAAATCCTTATCAATCCAAAGCCCTAGAAATTTAACGCAGTTGACATGTTCAATTTTCGTCCCATTATGATTAATATTGAAGTTGTTGTTTATAGTATTACGCCCGAAATGCACGTAGTAAAGTAGTTGAGGAATTTTATACGAATATCGATCAGTGAAAATTGTATTGTGCCCGTTGAAGTGACATATTTATATACCGTGTATGTGTATATTTTGAACAGTCACGTGATGTTTAGTAACTCGTTATGATAACAAAGCCAAACAACCCAGCATATAATGAGCGTTATCCATTAATCAATATTTTTGTAAACAGATAACATCAGAAAACAAATCTATCTATCGTAGCAGATAATTATACCTTAACCTTCACCGTTATTACAGTAACAAAAAATCGACAGTGAAAAAAGTATTTATTATTTGTTTCATTACAGCATAATGTGGTGGACTTAATGCCAAAATGCGACTGAACATTTTTGGAAAAAAAGATAAGTTTCATAAATTAAATCTCCTTTACTAAACTGTATTATTTTATTATCTGTATCATCTTCTTGTCTAAATACGCGTAATACTACTACTGCACGCGTAGCATGACCTCCGTAGAAAGGGGTTTTGTCGCCGGAAGAATAGACAAAATTACAGATTGTACAAAGATTAAAGACAGAATTAAAGATTGTAGAAAGATTTGTACCGTTTTATGCTGGCGTAGCATGACAGTTCTATCTCTATTCTACTAAGAATAGACACAGTTCTTTCTATGGTGGTCATGCTACGCGTGCTGGTGTTATACACACTACTACCCTTTTGACTGATTTTTAAATTGACGACAGTACTTACGTTTCTTTTTATTCCTAAAACTACACGCCAAATTACACTGGGTATATTCACACCACGAACTTCGGAAAAACTATTCCAGAAAACGTATTTAATGTTATGGATTAAAAACTATGTTGATATTATGATGGTGGATTATAAGTGTGAAGCCACACAGCCGGCTAACTAGCCGATGATAATAAGGAATTATAGTTTATTTATTATATACTCGAACGTATCGTATCGACTAATCACTCCTTAATTATATAGATTACTATGTATACACACACATAATGACAATGCGGTTTTTAAATATAGATCGATAAGTACTGTTTTGTTTTTCATTGCAACGGATTAAAATAGGATATCCTTTATTTTGTATGAAATAAGGTCTAAAATATAAAATACGTAGTTCGGCTCAATTTGCTTACTTTTTTCAACATTCAAGACTTTAGAATTAAATTATGTACATATACAAAAACAAAAACACAAAAAAAAACTTAGCTTAGCTTTAGATTTGTTTTACTTACTTACTTAAATAAGTTAAAATAAAATTACAAAAAAACTTTGTAGGTACTGCTGTGATCATAAGTAACACGAAGTTTGTAGTTTTTTTTATATATCATAACATGACATAACATTATGCCTTGTTCCCCAAAGGGTTGAGCAATAGTGTATGTATACTTTTCGGAACCCTCTGTGTACCCGGGGAAACAACGGACGTAAACATTGCATGTCATACTGGTAGAACTTTCTGCCATCAACTGGGCACAAATACTAGTCAACTGGTTGCTTCTGAAAAAATCCTGACGGAAAAACCCAACAACATTCTGCAAATGCTCAGCAGTAGCGCTTGCGACCACTTGATCAACAACGGGCAAGAATGTTCATATCAGGCCCAAACTCCGGGCTGCGACAGAAAAAATCCTGTTATTAACACGGTTTTATTAGCTTGGTATGTATCTATGTAACGGAATCTTTGAACGTGCTTTTCACCCACTTAAAAACGTCGGATTAATTTGAAACTTTGCATACTTATCTAGGATGAATGACAATACAATAATTTCATTATTCTGGCCTACCCTGAATAGCAATAAAAAAAAAGAGAAAGCCGCTTTTATAGCTAGCCGAATTAAAAAATTGAATATAATGGAAAAAAAAGAGTTGGGGTGCTTTTTGAGGTATTTTTTAATTGATCTCAAATGCCCCAAGTTTTTTTTTAAATTATTTTCTACACTTTAAACTATTTTTCGTGTTCTTTCAGCAATAATGCTTTGTGTGTTAACAACTCACACAAATCTAATAAAAAAGTTATGTATGTTTGTGGTTATGTTGTTCGGAAGTCTTATTGGAGAAGCGAATGTGTTAGAAATAAAAAATACAGTGTGACTGTTATTTAAAAAATAAAGATCCTATTGGTGTTTTTTTATGCGTTTCCGATGAACTAGTATAATTAAAAAGGTGAGTCAAATATTTTGATCCTATTACCTTAGTCTAAGTAAACAGCTGCGCGGATCGATTAATCAGGTTAAGCAACGCTTGCCACGCTTGGTCCGTGGATCGGCGACCATCTTTACATACCAAGATTCGTACCTCAGAGATTACACTTTTCGCGGGTAGGTGTGAAAAAGTATAGACGTGTTTCTGTTTTATAATTTTTATTTAAAATAGAAATACACAGTTTTTTGCCCCAATTTTTAAGAAATATAAGTGTTTAACATTCATTACATAGATACTCACGTTTGTGGCACATTTATGTGACCCAGGCATTAAATTATACCACCTGCCAGCTCATCATCTACAGTCACTTCACTATCACAATAAACTAAATACAGGAGAAACAAATACTTCATCCATCACTATGTCTCAATTTGCTGAGGTATTGTCCGCACAAAAGTGCCTTGAAGAAAACTTCACACGGAAGATGGAAGCCCTGGAAGCTCAAATTCAGTGCGCAGGACCTGCCAAGGACACGGTGGCAAGGGTGGCTGAGGAGTTCCGGACCTTCAGGGAGCTTATGTTCAGCATGCTTGGCTTGCTCCGGACTCAGATAAGTGAGTGTGCTAGGCAGGTTGACGGTTTGGAGACCAGACATAGAAGAAAGGCACTAATTTTTCAAGGTGTTGCTGAAGATAACAGTGAAGACAGCACCGCAGTCATCCTAGATATTGTGACCAATAAGCTGGCCCTCAAGAACTTCTCTGCATCTTCCATTAAGGTTTGTCACAGACTTGGCACTGCCAATAAAGAAAATCACCGGCCCATACTGGTGAGGTTTTCTAGCTACGAGGACAAATCTTTAGTCTGGAAAGCCAAGACGCGCTTGAAGGGCACATCCATTTCAGTCAAGGAGTTTTTGACAAAAATCCGGCAATCCATCTTCGGGAAGGCGCGTCTGCACTTCGGAATGCGGTCGTGTTGGACTCAGGACGGTGTTATTGTTCTAAAGGCCTTTGACGGAAGTAGGCATAGGGTAACATCAATGGGTGAGCTCAATCCTCTGGTTGCGAGGTATCCAAAGGTCCATGATTCAAAGGCCCAAGGTACTGTAGATAGCCTGCAAAACACAACGGGTCAATAGTGGTAATATGTTATTAATACTTACTAGAAATAAGAAATAATTGCATGCAATTGTATTATTGAATTACTTACGGCTGTTATTTCTTAGTTCATGATCTTTCTTTGTGTATTAATTCTAGTCCTTCTATTATTACTTAAGTTATTCCCTCAAACTCTATTGTTAATAGGATACTTTAGAGAATAATTACCCTCAACAATTTTGTATTTACAATGTCTTGTGTTTACGTCAAGTGTCAAATGCGAAAGTTAAAAGTCCACAGACTATGTAATTATGTCAAAATGATCGGTTCAATCCGTATTCAAATTCGGATACATTCACAACATAGTCATTAGTCTATCGAGTTTAATCCCAATTTTGTTTCTTTACATTTATTTTTTATTTTGTTTTATTTATTCTGTGTGCTTTTTTTACCTTTTAATTTGTAAAACCTGTGTTAAATTTAGATGATGTTGTGAGCTGGCGGGTGGTGCAGAGATGCAAACGTCGTAACAGTCATTTGTGTAGTGTTTTTAGTATTTTTTTTTTATTTATATATTTTAGTTATTTTATTTATTTATGACTTCTGATAACGAAACATTTTACTCTGCTAATGAATCTACTGCTTCTTCCAACGATGACAGTTTTACTTCTTTTACAGACACCTTAGGTGTTCTGTTACGCCAACATTTCAGCCAAAATTCTGGACGACTATTTAATGTGTGCCACCTAAATGCTCAGAGCATACCTAGTCACTACAACGAATTATACGACACATTTGCTAACAATAACGTTCACGCCATCCTGATTTCAGAGACTTGGCTCAAACCTGATCTGCTTTCAACCACTTACTCTCTCCCCGGTTTCGTTCTTCTTCGGAATGACCGTATCGGTAGGAGGGGAGGTGGTGTAGCCATCTTCCTTCGCGATAATTTCACATTTAAAATTCTAGCTTCTTCTTCTCCCAGCGAATCAGCAGAGTTTCTTTTCCTAGAGGTTTGCGTCAAAGGAGCTAAAACCGTACTTGGTGTCGTTTATTGCCCCCCTTCCATTGATTACTTCACTGAATTCGAATCGGTACTTGAATCTTTGGGTTCGGAGTATGCACATCACATTGTTATGGGTGATTTTAATACCAACCTCCTTGCCCGCAACTCCCCTCGGTCCCGTAAACTCCTGCATATAATTGACTCAGCCAGTTTGCATGTTTTGCCTCTGCATCCCACTCATCATAATATAGTTGGTGATGACACTTGGCTTGACCTGCTTCTCACCTCTAATCCTTCCCTAGTTTCCTCGCATGGGCAACACGATGCTCCTGGATTTTCCCATCACGACCTTATTTTCCTTTCCTATGTCCTTAAACCCCCTAAACCTAAACCAACGTTCCAGTACAGGCGTGCCTTTGCGCGTATGAATAATGAGCGGCTTCGACAAGATGCGTCCAATATTGACTGGTCACCCCTGGAGGCAGCTGCCTCAGTTGACGATAAAGTTAGATTCTTTAACGATGCTGTGATCAAGCTATATGACGCCCATGCTCCTGTCAAGAAAGTCAAGTTGAAGCGTTCGCCTGCGCCTTGGATGAACAGGGGAGTTAGGATGGCAATGCGACGGAGGGACCGCGCGTTTCGGAAGTTTAAGAAGGATCGCACGGAGGACAATTGGGCTTTCTTCAAGGCTGCTAGGAATCGGTGTAATCAGATGATACGCAACGCTAAACGCCGCCACATTCTAGATAACATCACTTCTTCTTCTCCTGCCGATATTTGGAAGTTTCTTGGAACTTTGGGTATCGGCAAATCGCGACATTCGGACCTTCCTCACACAATTGGTTTAGACGAGCTAAATCGCCATTTCTCCACCGTTCCTATTTTGGATAGTCTAACCAAATGTCAAACACTCGATTACCTTGCTGGTCTGACGCGTCCAAATATTAACCCCTTTATCTTCACCCCAGTCGACCCAGAAGAGATCAATAAGATTATCCTTTCCATTAAATCCAAGGCCGTAGGTTACGATGATATCAGTCGCCATATGATTTTAGCGGCTTTGGATGAACTCCTTCCTGCAATCTCCCATATCATAAATTTCTCCCTTTATACCGGTGTTTTTCCTTCCCTGTGGCGTAAAGCCCTTGTTCGTCCCTTACCTAAGATCCCCAATCCCTCTATTCCTAGTCATTTTCGCCCAATATCTATCCTTCCCTTTTTATCTAAAGTGCTCGAGGCCGTTGTGCATAAACAATTCTCGCACTTTATTCACTGCAACTCCCTTATCAGTCCTTTCCAGTCTGGTTTCAGGCCAGGGCACAGTACCACTTCAGCTCTCCTTAAAGTGACTGACGATATTAGGCGGGGCATGGAAGACACTAAAGTCACAGTCTTAGTGTTAATAGACTTCTCCAATGCTTTTAATACCGTGAGTCACGAAGTCCTTTTATCCATCCTTTCGTATCTTATGGTCTCTCCGGAGGTATTGGAATGGTTTGCCTCTTATCTTCAGGGGCGTCAGCAGTCTGTTCGTGCTGGAGACTCCTCGTCGAGTTCTTGTGATCTTACAGCTGGTGTCCCTCAAGGCGGTATTTTATCTCCTCTTTTGTTTTCTATTTTTATTAATCTCATTACCACTGAACTTCGGAATGCGTATCATCTTTATGCAGACGATTTGCAGCTTTACTGCCAGGCAAGTGTTGGCAACATATCGGATGCGATTGAGGAGCTAAATCGGGATTTAGAAATGGTTAAAAGCTGGTCTGATCGATTTGGGGTGGCGGTTAACCCTGCTAAGTGTCAATCGGTCGTTGTAGGGAGCCCACACAGTATAAAGAAGTTGAATGGCTTAACTGTGCCACCTGTAATTTTCGATAACTCAGTAATCCCGTTTAGCTCCGATGTTAAGGATCTTGGTCTGCATGTCGACACTTGTCTTGACTGGCGAAAGCAGGTCACGACTGTCAGTAGAAAAGTCACCGGAACTTTGCGGTCGCTCTATCGGTTGAAAAATCTTCTTCCATCACACATAAAGGCATTGCTTGTACAGTCCCTAATCTTTCCCATAATTGACTATGGCGATGTGTGTTACTACGACCTGAATGCAGATCTCCTCAATAAACTTGACCGCCTTCTAAATAACTGCATTCGATTCGTTTTCAATCTTCGTAAGTACGATCATGTGTCCGAGCACCGGTTGCTTTTAAAATGGCTACCCATCCGTCAGCGCAGAGAGTTAAGGGCTCTGTTAATGCTGTTTTCCATACTGGACAAGCCCACTTCTCCTTCTTACCTGACTTCCCAGTTCCAATACTTGTGCTCTGCGCATACTAAAAATCTCCGTTCCACTAACAATCGTCTTCTACGATGTCCTTCTCACCGCTCTGGTTTCATTAAATCTTCTTTCCTTGTGCAGGCGGTCTTTCTATGGAATTCGCTTCCTCTGAATATCAGGTTGGCAACCAGTCGGTTATCCTTTAAAGTGAAGGCACGTGAGCATATTCATAAGAAGTTGGCAGAATCATCCCAGCGCTGATTTGCTGGATTCGTTTTCTCCTCTACCTATCGTTATTTCTCCAGACAATGTTTATTTTCGTTATATATATATATGTATGTATGTATCTATGTATATATCTATGTATTTGTATGTATTATTTTCCGAATTATCTATCACTATGTTGCACCTGCCATGTTTTGTTTCTGCATCACCCTAAGGTTGACTGGTAGAAAATGCCTCAGGCATTAAGTCCGCCTTTGTACAGTATTTTTTACTTGTGCATAAAGTTTTAATAAATAAAATAAATAAATAAATTACATTAAGCCATTGGTCCCGGCTGTCACTCGCGGATCTTTGACAGCCGTTACGGGTGCCTATGTATAATTTATATCGACGGTTGAAAGGCTATTTGATCTAAGCGACATTTGCTGAAAGTTGCCAAAAGTTTTTCCAAAATCCACTCACTAGTTCTTTTATAATGATTTTTTTATTCGAAAAATAAAACTTTGAATCACTCTCTTGCAACTTTCAGCAAATGTCGCTTTTTTTTTTTTGGATGGGAAATCATCAAATGACTTCTCCCGCTCTGGGCGGAGCGGGAGGTCGTGCAGACTTTTACTGACTAAAACCCACCCGTGTTCCTTCAGTTGCCCATGTGCCAGGGTATCTCTTTCGAACAATCTCGCGACCCTGACAGGCATCGGTCCTAGCAGACCCCTTCAGTGCTGGTGACATCTCTTTGAGGCGCGCGTAGAACACTACGCGCCGTCGACCCGAGCCTGGTCCTTACCGGGCGGCGAGCTACCCATTGCTCGCCACCCGCAAGCTCGCGCCTAAGGTGGCCGGGAGTCCGCTATCGACTCCCGACGCCCGGGGCGTCTCCTCCTGCGGCCGCTAGGGACGTGAGGGCGCAGAGACTGCCACTCCCTCACGCGCCCCGCCTCCTCCTTCGCGAGCATTACTGCTTCGCAGAAGGAGGTGACGGCTTCCCATGCCCTCTCGCTCCGTACCATGGCTCGCACCAGGGCCGGACGCGAGAGGTCGCCGCCGCCGATCGCCTCCACGAGGACACGGCGGTGCTCCGCCCAGGCAGGGCACACCTCCACCGTATGCTCCACCGTGTCCTCCAGACGATCCTCACAATGGAAACACCCGGGCGTTTCCTCCCACTTTATCCTGAACAGGAACCCACCGAAGCACCCATGCCCGGTGAGAACCTGCGTTAGGCGGAAGGTGAGGACGCCGTGGCGCCTCTCAATCCACTCCTCAAAGAGGGGACTTACCGCCGCAATTGTGGCGTGCCCAGCGCTGGGTTGTGACAATCGGACCTGCCATGTCGCCATGAGATCCTGCCGGAGCTCTGTGCGCCGTGCCGCGATTTGTCGCGGCAGCGGAGTTTCGCCCCGGCGTTTCGCCTCCTCGCGCCATTCCCACATGTGGGCGATTTTTTCGCTTAGATCAAATAGCCTTTCAACCGTCGATATGTATTACCACCACACAATTTCAGTTTATCCACAGATTACTAAAGCTGGCGGCGCCTGCGTCAGATTGCAGACGGGACGGAATGTTGCCACTTTTGTTTTTTTTTCTATTGTTAAATATAATTATTACATCTAACGATAATTTATGTTTTAGTATTTATTTAATGATTGTTGCTGCACCGGTCGACGTTATCACGTCTGCGCCGGCTGTCACTGAAAACCAGCGCTGGGACTCTCGCATAGGGTCACAGCATTATGCAGAATGATGGCTGTTTTGCGTGGATATGACGTATGTTTTCCCACACCTTATTTTCTATTTTTGTATATTTCTATTTCTGGTCTTTTTGTGCGTCATGTTTGCCGCAAATAAACGTATTTTTCTTTCTTTATTTATGTGTCGCACATTGTTTGGTCATATTGCACGATATTTTACCATGATTATGTGTGCTTATCCCTATCAGTGAGCCCCCATGACCCATGACGTAAATACTGCTACTCATTTAGTTTATATAAAAGTCACACCATGATTTAATTTAAATGTAAACACTTAAAGCTGAGTAAGATAAGATAAAGAAATAGTTATGAAATTTATTATTTATCCACAAATACTGTTTTGGCAACATATTTAGATACATAACTTGACGCCTTCTTTCCATGGGGGTAAACAGAAACCAAATTACGCCGATTTTGATTTGTTTACATTCATAGTCTAGTATAGTATATATAGTAGCGACTTCTCTTTCAAAATTATTGCCTCATCCCCTTCACAATACCATGCCTCCACTGAGTACCTCCTTTTGGAGGTGTATATCATAGGCGTCAAGATGCTACTCGGTGTTGTCTATTGTCCCCCTGCCGTTGGCTATTTTTCTAACCTCGAATTGGCACTGGAGTCCGTAGGGTCAGAGTATGCACATTGCGTCATCATGGGCGATTTCAACACTGACCTTTCTCATCCCTCTCCTCGATCCCGTAAACTCCTACACATCATTGAATCCGTTAGCCTTCATATTCTTTCACTGCAACCTACCCATTTTAATATCGCAGGCAATGGCTTGACAGCACTTGGATTGATTTAATCCTCACATCCGTACCCTCCCTTGTTTCCTATCATGGCCAGTGTCCTGCTCCTGGATTTTCTCACCATGACCTCATTTTCCTCTCTTATGTCCTAAAACCACCTAAACCTGTTCCTAAAGTTCTGCACATGCGGTGTTTTGCTCGCATGGACGTTGAGAAACTGCGTCAAGATGCGTCTGACCTCAGTTGGGAACTCCTGGCAGCGGCGACAGATGTGGAAGAGAAACTGTGTATTTTCAATCGGTCGGTCCTTGCTCTCTACGACAAACACGCTCCAGTTAAAAAGGTTAAACTTCGGCGTCCTCCTGCTCCTTGGATGACGACAGGAGTTCGAATGGCGATGAGGCGCAGGGATCGGGCCTTCCGTAAATTTAAAAAAGATCGCAGTGATGAAAATCACAAGTTTTTCAAAGCTGCTAGGAACCGGTGTAATCAGATGATACGCAACGCTAAACGCCGCCATATTCTCGAGAACATATCTTCTTCATCATCTGCTGATATCTGGAAGTTCCTTGGTACTCTTGGTATCGGCAGACCACGGCATGTGGAATTTCCCAATACAATAGGCCTTGATGACATCAACCGTCACTTCACAACCACTTGTCCTTTGGATTCCAAAATTTTATCCCAGACGGTCGATTTCATCACTGGCCTAGCTGGTCCCATCATAGAACCATTTCACTTCTCTCCGGTCCCCTTGGACGAAATTAAAAAGATTATCCTTTCTATAAAATCCAAGGCTGTGGGATACGATGGCATCAGTCGTAGTATGGTCGTTTGGATCCTTGACAGCCTTTATCAATTTTTCACTTGATTCCGGACAATTCCCATCCCTGTGGCGTATGGCCTATGTCTGCCCACTCCCGAAAATTCCGAATCCCTCCCTACCCAGTCACATTCGACCCATTTCTATTCTCCCATTCCTGTCTAAAGTGCTTGAGGCCTGCGTACACAAGCAGTTTACGGGGTTTGTTCATCAGAATAACCTTATAAGCTCTTTTCAGTCTGGATTCAGGCCTGGGCACAGTACAGCATCCGCCCTCCTTAAAGTGACTGGTGACATTAGAGAAGCAATGGAGGATACCAAAGTTACCGTTCTGGTATTAATTGATTTCTCTAATGCCTTTAATGCCGTCAGTCACGATATTCTCCTTTCTATCCTCTCTCATCTTATGGTTTCGCCCGAGGCTCTGGAATGGTTCTCTTCTTATCTTCGGGGACGTCAGCAGTCGGTTCGCGTTGATGAGAGTTCATCGAGTTGGCGTGATCTGGATGCTGGTGTTCCACAAGGCGGTATTCTTTCTCCATTATTATTCTCCATCTTCATTAATTTTATCACTCATTGTCTTCGGTGTTCGTATCATCTTTATGCTGATGATCTACAACTGTATACGTCTGAGCGGGTGGAAGGTTTATCAGACGCTATAGCAGATGTAAACCGAGATTTGGATTCAATAAAAAAGTGGTCTGATAATTTTGGGGTGTCAGTCAACCCGTCTAAGTGTCAGGCCATTGTAATTGGAAGCTCGCGCATGATGGGTAGGGTGACGCTTGGGTCTCTTCCTCCTCTCATTTTTAATGGTACCGTCATACCCATTACCCCTACTGTGAAGGATCTCGGTTTGCATCTAGACACGACACTTAGCTGGCAACGCCAGGTCTCTAATGTTAGCCAAAGGGTCAATGGTGCCTTGCGCTCCCTGTATCGTCTGAGAAGCTTTTTACCCGCTAAGACGAAAGCCATGCTTGTGCAGACTTTGATTTTCCCTATGATCGACTATGGTGACGTGTGCTATTTTGACTTGAATGCGGTTTTTCTGGATAAGCTCGACAGACTGCTCAACAACTGTATACGGTTCATCTTCAACCTTAGAAAATATGACCATGTGTCGAGCTATAGGTCTGAGCTCAAATGGATGTCCATTCGCCAAAGAAGAAGTTTGCGCGCTTTGACCACGCTATTCTCCCTCCTCAAGTCTCCCACTCCTCCTTCTTATCTCGTGCCTCACTTTCAATATCTATGTTCTTCTCACGTCAAAAATCTGCGTTCTTCTAACAATCTTCTCCTACTCTGTCCTTCTCATACCTCTGACTTTGTTCATTCGTCCTTTAATATTCAGTACATTCTTCTATGGAATGCGCTCCCTCTCGATATCAGGACGGCCACCACTCGGTATGCGTTTAAGCGGAAATTGCGGAGTTATTTTCAAAACAAATAGCGTAGAGTCATCTCAACATCTC
Organism: Aporophyla nigra; assembly: GCA_947507805.1. Classification (NCBI taxonomy): domain Eukaryota; kingdom Metazoa; phylum Arthropoda; class Insecta; order Lepidoptera; family Noctuidae; genus Aporophyla; species Aporophyla nigra. The sequence continues at coordinate 11,171,419 of OX382305.1, forward strand.
TCGGTTTAATCTGTGTATATATATAAATATATATGTATGTAAGTATATATTATAGTAAATATGTATGTGTGTATTATAAGTTTATAATCTATTTACATTCCCCATCTTATTTATAATTTGATATAGGATGTATTTTAATAGTTTATTTTTTTTTTAAATAACTGTTCCTCACAATGAAAGCACCTGCCATCTAATCTCTTCACCACCCTTGGTTGACTGGTAGAGAATGCCTAAGGCATTAAGTCCGCCTTTGTACCTTTTTTGTGTGCGAGAAGTTTAAATAAATAAATAAATAAATAGTCATACATAAGTATGGTCATACCCGCATTTTGACAATACAACTAGAAACCGTCGCTAGCACATAGTGACATAAACGACAAGGAGGCCACACTGCCTGAGGTGCTTGAAGAGTGGAAAGGTATTCCATGATTTTCAGAACAATTCTAGAGCCCGGAAGATGGTCAAGATCCCTACGAGCATTTACTGAAATACTTCCTTTCCTCGAGCACATTTGCACTTGTGAAACACACAATTCATGCCGGCCAATACAGGCAAAAATGAGGTGGGAGCTCCGAATATCATTAGTGTTCACTCCAGCCGGCCAATAAAGGCAAGCCAGAGATGAGGAACAAGAATTCTCCCGGGGTATAGGGTCTGTGGGGTCGCTACTGCCCAATAGCTCGCCACATGCTGCCCTGCGGGTTTCTGTATCTCTCTTGGTCTGGCTCCTCACCCTAGACCCGTTTGCAAAGACCTTAGAGTTTGAAGCCCTCAAGCCTCAACACGATGATAACGTAGATATACGGCGGTAGGGATATTATTAGTAACTAATAATTAAAAAAGACGAGTAATTAATGGCTTGGGGTCTCTCAGACCGCGCCTGTAAGCATTCGATAAACTAATTTAAAAATAAATATACACTTTGTTTTAGTTTTTTTCTTTGTTCTCTTATCAATATGAAGGTAACCTTTAGTTTAGTATTGACGTGTTTAATGTCGTTTATCCATATGTTTATTTCACCATGATTGCATGCAGTTATCACTAAAAGTGACCACCATGACCCCTGATTATTGCTTGTCACTCAGTTATAATAACATAAAATATCACCATGGCTGACGTGAAGATAAAATCTAAATAATAATTATAACATAAAACATAATTATCACGCCTGTAATGTTCGAAGGGTCAGGCAGAGGTGTGCTGGTTGATAATTATATTTCATTTTAACATATATCGTTTGCCTCGTTTGTCAGATTTTAATGGCAAAGTTCACAATTTTTTATTAAAATTTGGTAGTAATTTAGACAAACTATAAATATTTTTCCCATTCCATTCCTAACGAAATGTTTTCTTATATTATTTTATATTATTTACACTTTGATAAATTAATTAAATTTTCGATTTAGAATCGATTTCTGTGTTTATTTTAATCAACTTCGTAATTCCTATGTTTCTGCCTTTAAAACTGATGAATATCTGCATAACTTAAAGCTCTTTAAACTTTTAAAAGTACAACTAAAATCTAATATTTTCTTGGAAACATTAGGTGGTTTAACAATGTCGATTAAGAACATGCCGCTAGCAGAGACCAACTTTAATAGTTGCTTTCATCTCAATAATTAAATGAAAAATCCACATTTCGGTTAGATTAAAACGACAAAAGCAAAAAAAATAAAAAAAAATTGTTTGCGATGTTATAAAAATATTGAAATTTTTGCTACGTCGTAACCTACAGCGATTACGTCATGACTACGCCAGCTACGCCAGCTACGCCAGCTACGCCAGCTACGCCGTCGTAGCGCCAAACTGAAAGGTTAAAACCGTAGAGTCGGTGTCTACGTAACTACGCCGCTCAAAGTGAGTTACCAAAATTACGTTGTACTCGGTATCAATCAAATATTGCAGTTTGCACCATACTAGAGGCAAAAAGTGTGAACTGAATTTTAATTTGAATTCTTTATGAGTGGCTAAGATATTATCGAGCAATGGTGGCCCGGTGGTATCAGCCGCGACTTACGAGTTGCAGGTCGTGAGTTCGAACCCAGGAAAGCGCTTAACTTTGTGTAAATAATTTCATCACCACTGATCTCAAAACGGTGAAAGAATACATCGTGAGGACGCATGTTTTAGAATAAAAAAATCCAAGACAATGTGACATCTACCAACCCGGAGTGGGCCCACGTGGTAGATTACGGCCCACTCCCTCTCACCGAGAGGAAACCTGTGTCCCAGCAATAGGAACAATATAGACTGATTATAAAAATATTACCTACGGCTACGGCACACTTGTGTATCCTTGTTCTTACAGACCTGCTAATGTACTCCAATGAAAAATATTCCAATCCATATATTTAAAAAGAAACTGACAGCCCTATTTCTTGATAAATGTTATTATTCTGTAAATGTTTTTTTAATTGACAATACTCTTTAGATTTAATTGATGACTTTGTATTTATTATTTGACATTGCTTGATTTAAACTTTTCTATTTTATAATTATTTTAATTTTTTTGACAATTTTAATTTTACTGACTTGTTTCCATATGATATTATTTAAAATTGTTTGTCAATATTTGCATGCCTAATTGAAGGTAGATAGTACCAGGATCACAATTTTGTAACCGTCTTATTTTATGTACCTACTATCTAAGCAAATAAACGATTATGATTATCAAATTCATAATAATGTAGTTTTAACTGCTTTGTTCGAATTATTCTCACTCAAAATATTGTTACCAATTACCAAAACAATATAATTTTCTAAAACTGTTAATCGTATTAAGAGTTGGTAATAAGTTGTTGAGTGCGGCGACCGTAAGTAGAGTTACGTGGAACAGTGCAGCCGTCTGATTAATAAAGAGGATTTATTAACTCGTGGGCTGCCAGAACTTCGGTAACGCTAGCTTTTGCCGTGAACCACCACTGTTTTATAGTCCTAAAGTGTTGAGAGCTTATTTTTTCAACGCTATTTATGAAACTTTAAGTTTATCTGTTTATTTATTTTGGATCTCCAACAAAAGATGTACACAATACATTTATACGTAAACAAAGGGTAACAGTAAAAGTCGGTGTACTCCTTCACTTGTAGGAGACCACAGCAAGCACAATAGAGTTTACAACTAAGCTAACAAAGTTAAAATATTAACTATAGGTAAAATTTGTTAACAGTTTATAAATTATTAAAGGACACTAAAAAGAAGAATATGAAATACAATGAAATACTTAAAATAACACCTAGAGATATAGAGATATTTATGTTTGATTATAGATGATGCCTTCATAATCTTGCGTATTCAACTAGTCCAACACTTTTATTATTGGTTATAAAACAAATGCGTCAGTAGGATCTAATGAACTGCGATCTTCCTCTATCCCTCAAGAGAAGAGCCATCGATATGTGTATTGTTTCCATCTCCACATATTTTTCCCAAACATGGTCTTTGAAAATTCAGCAGAGTTCGATGCAGGAGGTTTGCCAGAGAGCTATGGAACGGAGCATACTGGTCATTGAATTCGTGGACCGGTTAAGAAAACAACAATCCGTTCCATTCTTAAAATAACTGATGTCACTAGGAATGCCGCCACGCTTAAATGGAATTGGGCTGGATACATCTGCCGTATGTCAGAGGATCAATGGGCCAAACTTACGATTCTGTGTGACGACATCGCGGTAGGCCTAGATGGAGATGGCATGATCAGCTGGATTTCTTTAATACAGGTTGGTCCTCGGCAGCTCTGGACAGCGAGAAGTAGATAGAGGGTAGGGGGGCCTTTGCCCAGGAGTGGGACATTAACGGCTAATAAAAAAATCATGTGAAGTAGGACTGGGTTTTGGTGGACAGTGGAATTTAGTTTTCAATGAATCACAGCAGTTATATTGAAACGCTATGAATATTTACTTACGAAAGTAATGTTACAAAATTAACACCTTCAAAAAAAAAAAAACAAAATAAGTTCTCAAAAAGAATTCCCATAAATTATTTAACTTTGAGCGCAGCCTTTCATTCCGTAGCCTTTTAAGGAACGAATATTTTAAACAACCGTCACTGAAAGCATTTTACGTCGAGCCCCGGAAAGTACTAGCACTTATTCATCTTTCCGCAAACAAATATAAGCCACGAAACAAATTTTAAATTAAATCCCTTTCTCTCGTTGAGTTAATGTCCCGCGAGACTTTTCTCTGGTTTTAATTTCCGGAGTGTTTTCAGTGAGGAAATAGTTGGTGGGCAAACATTGGCCCCCTCTCTACGGAACGCGACAAAGGGCAGAATTAAAGGCATGTATACTAAGTTGTACCTGTCAGTTCTAATGTATGTAGGTAAGGTTGTATATTTATCTAAACCTCCACTGTCAGTCGACCTATTAATTACTTTATTAAATGAAACTTTCCGTTGTTGTTGCCCTATCGCAACTCCGTCGGTATTTTTAAACCGTTTCAACTTCAGTTTATTAATGACTTAGCAAGTAAATAAGACACAAACGACAGAATGAAGGAAGAACTAAGCGCTTAAGAACTTACACAATTAATTGGAGTTTAAGAGCTAAATTGAATTCTTTGATTAATCTAAGGCGTAATCTTACAACACCAAGTAAGTGGCAGTGATTCTAATGAACTGACGTCTCTTTAAAATCACCCGGGTAAAGCGTTCAAATAGAGAAGCAAACATTACGAAAATAAGGGCGTATTCTTCACAATACTTTAGAGTAAGTAGGTACACTTCGGTACACCAAAAGAGATTAGTAACCAGGGTCGTCGCATATAGTTGAAGTTAAGTTAGAAACCGATGGATATTTTTTCGAATGAAAAAATTTATAAATGAACTGTTTTTCTACAAACTTCAATCCCTTTATTACTAAATTACAGTAAAAAAAAAACAAACGTAATTTTTTCAGACAAGGCTGAGAGTCAGAACTTTTTGAACGTCAAACGTGTTTATAAGACGATAACAATTAATGTTAGCCACACAACGAAAACTTCTCACTGTTTATCTGTGTTAACTGCTCATTAAAATCCTAAAAACGAACGAACTGGATGAAAATACTATACTTTTACTTTACACAATGATAATAAAGTTATTTAGTTAGCTTATCATTTTACGTGACTGTACATCTGTTCTTGAAAATACTATTCAAATATAGCAACCAAAGGGGCAACACAGTAACAAACGTTCATTAAGCTGCTTATACATCGATGCTTTACGTTTGCTGGTGAAATATGGCGAGGCAGTGACGGTAGAACGCTGAGTGCATTAGCCGATTTAAGACGCGCATTACAGTGTACCCATTATTTTCACACTTCGTTTGGCAGCCGTCGACATGGCCTGCTGTTGCCGCAATTTTCAGTAAGTCGACTAACTCCTGGTCGTGTTGTGAGCCGTTAATGTACTGGGTAATAGTTCACAGCAGGTTTTCGTTTTTTGTCGTTTAGTTTGGTGTAGTGTTCTGGTAGTGGACGTTGGATCTATTTGATTTTGTTGAGTTTTAGTTACTGAAATAATTAAAAGATACATTCAAAATCAATCTTAAAAATTTGTCTTCAGCACCTTCTCTTTTTTATAAGGCGGTTTAAAAATAAGCAAAATTCTTAGAACACTACCAATCAGAACTTAACCAAATTTATATAGAACACTCTTCTTCTAAAAAAACTTTTTTGGTTTGAAAAGGTATACCTACTTATATACTCTTTCAAACCTAATAAGACTTTTCCAAATCGGTTTAGAAATTACAAAGTTATGAGATCATGAAAAAAAAAAACAGCCGAATGAAGAGAACCTCCTCCAAATGCGGGAAGCGGCATTTTTGGACGGTGTAAGATGTCTATTATCTTTTTCATCTGATTTATTACTACATGTGGAAACTTGTAATTGGCCTTCTTTTGTAAAAAGTCTACTTACTGTATTTGTTTAGCTGTAAGTTTTCCTAAAATAAATAAAGTAAAATTTGTCGAAGTCGATGAAATTTATGTATTTTTGTCGGATTGCGACTAAGATCAGAAAGCAAACATTTTTAACAACACGGGAATTGCCCCTATGATCACAATAACCATTGAATAGACACGAATTGTACCTTCTCCTCTTTTTGAAGTCGGTTAAAAGATATCTACTCATTATCGAAGCCAACTCAAAAACTACTACTCAGAACATGAACAAATTTATTTGACAGCAGTATGTATACCCGTTCAAAACAAAATATATATTTTTTTCAATTCGGGTTACAAAGTTATTCAAATTACAGAGTTATGAGATCACAAAAATAAAATCAAATAAATTGAGAACTAAGGAGGTTCTCAATTTAGTTGATTTTATTTTCATTTGTTGAAGTCGATTAAATTGAGGTAATTTTGATAGATTGAGCCTAAGATCCGAAAGCAAATATTCTTAAAAACTTGGGAATTGCCCCTTTGATCACTACAACCACCGAATCGATTCTCACGTAATTCCTACAAACACAACTTTAGTAATGCACTACATGCACTTAATTTCCTTCCTAGATGTGAATAGCTATCGAATAGCAACGGTTATTATACAGCAAATTGTAGTATTGTACAAGAGTATTGAGTATCTTGTCTATGATCGGAATTGCAATTCCATTTGCTTGGTCAGCTTGCCGGCGTTTCTGTAATTAATAACAATGTCAATATCCGAGATGGTTGTAAACACTCAAACAGTATACCTACTATACAATTTATAGGTACGTATAGCATGTCTATGAATGTGCAGAGGAATTTTGTACCAATTAGATTAATTACATATTAGCCCTGTTTTGCGCGCTAATTTCATGCCAACATCATTTCAGCCGGTAAGATGTCCACTGCTGGACATAGGCCTCCCCCAAGCTCCGCCACTTCGACCAGTTTTGTGCTTCCCGCATCCAGCGGATTCCTGCGGCCTTCACAAGGTCATCGGTCCACCTTGGTGGAGGCCTTCCAACTCTACGTCTTCCGGTACGTGGTCGCTACTCCAGAACCTTTCGGCTCCATCGGCCATCTGTTCTGCGAGCAATGTGCCCTGTCCACTGCCACTTCAGTTTAGCAATTCTTCGGGCTATGTCGGTTACCTTGGTTCTCCGACGGATTTCTTCATTTCTGATTCGATTTCACGCCATGCAACAACAATAATGGATTACTCAATTCACACGTCATCATCATCATTTCAGCCGTAAGACATCCACTGCTGTACATAGGCCTTCCTGAATTTGGAGGCTTTGCCGTAATCGCCACACTTGGCAGGCGGGTGGGCGATAACAGTATGGTGGTAAAATGCAGTATGCAGAGAACGCTGCTGCCCATTCCTTAGTAAATCAGTTAGTCGCCTTTTACTACCACCCACGGGAAGAAATGGAAAGTCACACGTATCGTTATGTAAATTAAACTCACTTAAAATAATTTAATTGATTAGCAGTACAGTAAATAATTTAACTCTTTAAAGACTGAAAAATATTTGTTAGATATTTGTTTTGTATTTTTTTTTTTCAATTCTGAATTTATATAATGGTGCAAAATGCGCATTAAGAGCGTTCGCAGTCGGCATACAATCGGTAGCTGAGTTTTTGTTGGAGCTACTTAAAACATTAGGCACCAATCTATCACAAGCCCAGGTCTTAAAAACCGATTTTAATATAATTTGACCAACTGTAGGACCTACAAAAAGTATGCCGTGTGTGCGAGCGTGTTAAAACGAGTACACATACCCACTTCACCTCCACTTTCTTTTCATAATTAGATTACAATGTTGGCTGTTCCCCCCACTCTCCCCAGGCCTGCAAGTAATGCGCCTCATTACACGTGCGGCGTATCTTAATTCTTAAGTGACACAATTATCCCCGCTCCACTTATTTACATAATATTTAGATTTGGCCAATTTGTGATTGCACTCACAAATAATTTACATTTAAAATGCAAGTCTACTTAGGATGGGGTCTCGGCTCGCATGCAAACTGTACTTTGATATTCTTAGGATGGGTAATTAAGCAGAATTAGCATTAATTTTAATAAAGTCGATACTTGTTTGTTTTTAAAAGTTGTCGACTGAAATTCGCGATTAGATTATATGATAGAGGATCTTTATTAAGTTTGTAACTGGTTGTACAGTAGTGGGTGGTGGTGTGAGGTGTTGGTAGTGGTGGTGGTTGTGTGGTGTGGTCTGGTTGAGGTGTGTAGCAGTTTAAATGTACCTAGTCTATTTAATTTTGTGCCATTCTCACAAACTGACAGACTCCTTGATAGTTCAAAAGGGTCTATAAATGGTTTAATAGAATTACCAAAATGCTGATTTTGGTATCATTTTTCTTAATTTCCGTTACTTTACGAGTAACAGCGTACCTCTTACCTACTGCAAACACGATTATGCATTGGGTGACCGCCCAGTGTTTGGGTAACAAGATGCCCCTTGGTTAGACTGGTTGTCAGACTTTTGGGCTTCTGACGACCCGTATGACTATCAAAGATCAACAAATGACAGCCGGGACAAACGAATAAACATGCTTTCGGAGGCACGGAGGAGTCTTGATATGTAAAAATGATCCCCCATCCACGGACCAATCGTGGCAAGCGTAGCTTACCTGATCAATCGACCCATGTGGCTGTCTTTGCTTGGCCACAAGCCCATTATAACTTATTTTATTTTATTTATTTAACCATTTATGCTCACACTTATATAAAGAGTCAAGAAGAAAATTACAGATAAATAGGTACAACGGTTATGCTTATTTCTAAAGAAATCTTTTTATATAGCGATAGGAAAGTAGATGAAAAGATGGAAACAGCAGCCTAAGAATAGTTAAAGAGAAAATAAATATTGTCTTATTTAAATCTTGAAACATGTTTTTCGATTACTTATGGATAATGATAAGTGCGAAGTCTCCTACTCTCACAGCCATTACCATGTTTAGGAAACTCCATCATCATCATTTTGTACTTATGTTCTCAAATAAAGATTGATTTGATTTGATTTGATCATAATTTCAGCCAATAAACGTCCACTGCTGGACATAGGCCTCCCCCAATTTGGGGGGGTTTGCTATAATCGCCACGTTTGGCAGGCGCGTTGGCGATCAATGTTATAACATAGCGCAAATATTTTAATTCAAACATTTTCTTTTTTTGTATGGAATCATAATAACACATCTTACGGTACGCACATAGTTATCCTCCCAGTTACGCAAGTTACTTACCTATACTTAAACCTAATTGAATCGTATGCCAGGCTCGAGAAATAACCGGAGACTTGTAAAACGTAACGAGAAGTATGAAAACTACGGTTAACTCACATTTAAGTTATCAACTACAGTACTAGTTTAGAATTTCTATTAAGAGAGTTCGTAAAGGAATAATAAAGTGGAAAGATTCCGTGTTTGTTTCCGACTTCTAGTTCTATTGTTAGTGATAAAAGTAAGGGTCTCTAGACACGGATTTTGATATTTCCCTGTTCTTCTGTGTGAAATAGGTTTATAACTAGATCTGAACATTTTCTTTAGTTCTAAGACATCTAGTTACACCAGGAGATGGCCAATGGAGTAAAGCTGTGAACGAATGGTGGTCAAGGTTAGGCCAAGGAAACCAGGTTTTGATGATATCGTCAAAGTCGCGGCAAACACAAGGATGAGGGACGCACGGAACTGAGAAGTATGGTGGAAAAAAGAATTATCCAGCAATTGATAATTCCGGGCTGAGATGATGTCACATAAAGGTACATTAGGTACCAGGAAGGAATGGCTCAAAAGGGAGAAGGTCCATCCTGATCAGTGGGTGGCTAATGTTAATGATAATTATAAAGTGTTTCTTTACTTATCGTCTCATTTACTTAGTAGTTTTTTATTTTAGAAGATGAAGAAAGCTAGAGATCATGGAGAGCACTTGGACAATCAAGGAACTGATTTCAAAAAGAAAAGTATATTATAATCTAAACATTCCGGCAGTAATCCGGCCATCCATTAATTACGTCACACAAATTTCATAATTTTTTGACCCCCCCGCCGTCCTTGTCACAGCTGGTCACATTTGTGGGACCCCCCGCACTAAACTGACGTCACATATTTTGCAATTTTACATCTAAACATTGTTTTTTTTTATTATCTTTCATAGTTCATATTTCATGTTTTAATATTACTTTAAATATGTATATTCAGTTTTGAAATGTGACGCCACAAAATTTAGGGCCCGTCCCACCCCTTTCTCACACAATGTCACAATTCATCGACCCCCTCCCCCCCCTTAACGTGTGACGGAATTTATGGATGGCCCCTAAGATGAATTAAAATTTGTAAGATTGCTAATATTATTATTATAGGTAGTTTGCGAGTTTCAGGCTACTATATTGAACTAGTAATAATTTATTATCAATTGCCCGCGGCTTCGCCCGCGTGGATGTCGGAAATTAACGCAGGAGGACGTAGGTACTACTGCGGTAAGAATGTATTAATCCTGGTTATATAGGTAATATATACTCTGTGTGCCATTTTCGATCCAGATCCATTCAGCCATTTTTGCGTGATAGAGAAACAATCACCCAATCATAAATATTTTCACATAATTTATAGTATTAATAGTAGTAAGTAGGATTATAATTCATATTACTTCGGATTCATAGTTTATGAGAATACATGTGTGTAAATAAAACTAATAGTATTCAGAGTAAGAAGACTGCGGCATAGGGATTGGTTTAGTTGAATATAAGTTTTCCTGGTTTTTCTTGACGCTCGTATTCTACCTATACAGACACTCAATCATTTACCAGACACCAAATCGATCATAGGAATAATAGGAACAGTACTTTTGCCAGTGGCTTCGCCCGTATAGCTGTCGGAAAATATCACCTGGGAACCTACTACCGGGATAAAGTATCCTATATGGTAAGTATCCAGGATAACCGAAAATCCAAATCCATCCAAAAATCTACACATCTAAGCCATACTTCGCGGTCTCTTACTTGGAATAATATATACTATTAGGTGTATTTTGAGTATAACGAACACACATAATATTCGCATTTACTTTGAAGCCTATGTAATATGAATTACAATCCTACTTATCCTGCACTACCCGACCGCTACCAACCGGGACGGACGTACCTACGGCCTGCAAGCCGCTCCGCCCCCGCTTTTTAAATCTCTGATATCTTCTAAGATATTCATTTAAATTACATGCTGTCAAGGGCCATATTGATTTATATAAAATGCACAATATATTTAAGGTACTTAATTGGATATGGATTAATGCTACATTGCTTAAAATCGCTTCGTAAATATGCCATTATTTCTCGTAAAAGTAAAGGATAAAAAATGGTTATTGTGGGTTATCCCTAAGAGATGGACGTATACTATCGCGGACTTTTTTGTAGACCTGTTTAAGGTGTATAATACTGTAGTACATTATTTTGATCTATTTTGTAGGGTTCAGCCAGCGTTCGCAACGTAAGCGCAAAAAAATGAGTTTATTAGTGACATCACATTAGAAACCTCTAAAATTATCAGCGTTTATTTACTACATTATGCATGTTATACGCATATAAACCTTCCTCAGGAATCACTTTATCTATTAAAAAAACCCGCGTCAAAATCTGTTGAGTAGTTTTAAAGATATAAGCATACATAGGGACAGACAGACTGCAAAGTGACTTTATTATTTTATATGTAACAAACTTTCATCCCCTATTCCCTATTGTTATTTTATCCCCTTAAGGGTAAAAATTTAACAAACTTTAAATATAATTCATAAATATAAATAAAAGCCAAATAAAAAAGTTTCATCATTCTAGCTTTAAAAATGACAATACTTCCTAACATCATTTCATCCTCCCTTTCAACCCCTTAAAACCCCTTTTCCGCAATAAAAAGTAGCCTATGTCCTTTTTCAGGCTCTTAACTATCTGTGTACCAAATTTCATTTAAATCGGTTCAGTAGTTTTAGCAGGAAAGCGAGACAGACAGACAGAGTTAGTTTTGCATTTATAATATTATATGTGTGGATATTAGTGTGGATGTAATAAAAGCCAAATAAAAAAGTTTCATCATTCTAGCTTTAAAAATGACAATACTTCCTAACATCATTTCATCCTCCCTTTCAACCCCTTAAAACCCCTTTTCCGCAATAAAAAGTAGCCTATGTCCTTTCTCAGGCTCTAAACTATCTGTGTATCAAATTTAATTTAAATCGGTTCAGTAGTTTTAGCAGGAAAGCGAGACAGACAGACAGAGTTACTTTTGCATTTATAATATTAGTGTGGATTAGTGTGGATAGTGTGGATAATTCTAAATACATGTTATAAATAAATTACGCACAGATACAGAACAAATAATTTATCGTGCTCATCACACAAAGATTTGTCCTGGGTGGGAATCGAACCCAGGACCTCAGTCTTAGCAGTCAAGGTCATAGTCGATTTGGTGTAGCGGTATCAACACTGAGTTGAAAGTCGCGCCAAGTGTCCCGAGTTCGATCCCAAGCAACTGAAATTCTTTCACAATGCACGGTTGGCCTAGCGCGCCAGGCGTCCGGCACCAGTCGGGGATCGCGGAAGACATATTGGTTCCCGTGGTCCCCGACGTAGGTGTGGGACGGAACACCGGGGTGGTTTTAGTCAGGCCCTGGCATATGGGCAACTGAAGGAACACGGGTGGGTTTTAGTCAGTAAAAGTCTGACTCGCCCTTCGGCTCCACCCTAGAGTGAGAGAAGTCATTTGATGATTTCCCACCCACAAAAAAAGCAGTCAGGGTCACTAACCACTACACTAACGGGCCAATCATAATTATTAATTATAGCTTCTGCCCGCGACTTCGTCCGCGTTAAATTTCTTGTTCCCTCGACCCTTCCCGTCGCGTCGAATCGCCTACCCGTGCGATTTTCCCCGTTTTTGCAACATTTTTTATTACTTCTCCGCTCCTCTTAGTTATAGCGTGATGTTATATAGCTTATAGCCTTTCTAGATAAATAGGCTACCCAACACAAAAAGATTTTTTTAATTCGGACCAGTAGTTCCTGAGATTACCCCGTTCAATCAAACAAACAAACTCTTCAGCTTTATAATATTAGTATAGATAGCTGTGCCCGCGACTTCGTATACAATCTTTACTTCGTACTTCAAACCAATGACCAAAGTTGACCAAACGAAACCAATAAGATAAGCCAATACTTTTTTTTTCGACCAATTTAGAAAATCGATAAACCAAGCAACCAAAGAACTTTTACGACACACGCAAGAACTTCTAAGACACCTAACAAAACCCAATTTGCCTAGTAAACACGGTGGACGTCATTCTCACGCGGAAAATACACCGCGATTCAGAAAATGACGTCATTTGCACAACGCCATCTATCGGATTTGGATTTCAACTATCAACATTAGTACTATACTGAATTGCGTAACGTAATATTTTACTTCTTGAACTCACTAAATTAATCATATCTTTTGATAGAGTGAACCGATTTCGATGAAACAAAAACTAAGTTAAACCTCAAGTTGCGTATAATGTTTGTATATAAACATTATCAGCATTGAATTCGTAGATTTTACGTGATGTGCGCACAAACAAACAGACAAACCGACAAACAGACAAACCGACAAACAGACAAACAGACAAAAATTTCAAAAATGATGGAAATGGGTTCTGTTACTTATCTTTTCACATGCTGGCTATTTTTTGTTTCAATTTCTTCAATGTACAAAAATTATTTTTCTACAGATTTATTATATGTATAGATGTTTGTCAAAGATCTCCATTTGAACTTTCGAGTTCAATACAGTAAAAGTATCAAATATTTATGTAGCATCTAGTTTAACCCCTTAGACACAACCGAAGACACTTTCTATGTACTACCCAAAACATAATAACTGTATAATGTCGCCGGTATAATCGTGTGAAGTGTAGTTAAAACTTTTACACTTGTTACTTAACGAATGTACGGACAGTGGCGGGGCAAGACCTAAATTTGATGTGGGCAAAATACATTTTGCGAGGCCCCCTGATGGATGGCGCAAGAGGACGGATTTTGTAAAACCTATTTTTTTTTAAATTTATATAATTTTTATTCATAAAAATGCAAACTTCTTTATTGTAATTATTTAACATTATTAATTCTACCTCGACTATCACTAAATAATTAAAGATACAGAAATTTTCTGCTTTTAGCCTTCCTGAACTCCTTAATAAATGTGTCGTAAGGGGGCGTCCATTAATTACGTGAAGCATTAAGGAGAGAAAACCAGGATAAGTTTAGTAAAACATGTTTTTCCGCTAAAATATGGCCAAATCCTACAAAATATTACTTTTTAGTGGTCATGCGAACGCCACAAGGTAGCAAAGTAGCGCCTCGGTTGTTAAACCGGCACAGTATAGCCAAGCCAGCTAAACGCAGCGCATTAATCCAACGCAAATAAGCACAGATTAATGTATTGACATTAAAAATTAGCATTTCATTGGCCTAATTTGTTAACCTGCTAAGTCCATTATTGAGCAAAATGTACTTTTTATACCAGACAATAGGTTCAGAATATTTTATACCGTATTAAATACCCCATATATTTTGATTCCTTTGATAGTGTCGAAATATACTTTTTTTGCGGCATAAATGGCCGTATCTTTTTTTCACATTTCACAGCTTCAAGAGACTATAGATCTGAGTATATGTTTTTTAATTCCAACTCGATATCTTGACGCGTTCGTGAGATAAAGGTCTTGACAGAAAGACGGACGGACAACAAAGTGATCCAATAAAGATTTCGTTTTCCTTTTGAGGTATGGAATCCTAAAAACGCAAGAAACGCACGCATGAAAAATTCCTTTCTGACGACCAGCCAATCTCCGTAACGAAATACTGCTAAATCCTAGTGGGGCTCAGGTTTGCACTGCAATGTGACCAAACACACGTTGACACGTACCGGCTGCGATGCGTCAAATTTTGTCCTATTGGAAGATATAAATGTCGTCCCTGCAGATACTCAATTTTTTTATTTAATTTTTTTATTTTATCCTCGGCTTTCATTAAAAACGAAAATTTAATGATACGAACGAAAATGTACGAACACAAACTGAAATAGAATCACATGAAATATTCATTGCTGTGTTGTTCATTTCTTTTTTTTCTAAAACTGTTACAATCACCTGTTGCCTCACGTAATTAATGGACGCCACCCCCCTAATCCAGAGTAGATGCTGTATTTGCCTCTATAGATAAAACTGAAAGCTGAAAGTCTGTCCTGACTAGGGCATGTAATATCGGAAGGTTTTCAATTCCGATACTGATTTCCGATATTAGATCTCAATATCGGAATTCCGATACTAACATCGGAATTTCGTAATTTCATTAGAAATTGCATATTTTAATTGCAAATTCGGTTTGAGGTTGAATGGAGTACAATAAAAATCATTTATAAATCGTATTCTTTAATTTTTAAATCGTATTCTGTAATAATATCTTCCTCAAGGACGATGTTGAATTTGGCAAGGTGCTCGCGTATTAAAGACAGAGCTGCTGTAGCTGGCATGCACCCCGTTATTTTGACGAGTCCAAGATTTTTGAATTCAAAACCTCCAAAAGCTCTGCAATGAAGTTTTATGTTCATATATCTCGTGTTTCGAAGAGAGGTCCACTCGTCGAGAGTCATTGTAAATTTTTCTCCATTTTCCTTCATGAGAGTAATGGTTTTCACTGTTTCACATTTGATTTGTTCGGCATGTTCAAGAACTATTTTCGCAATAGTATTTGGCGTTTTCGGTAAGTCGTATCTACTCTTTTTGAAGAGTTGCCGGAGATCTTGACTTTCAGAAAAGAATTTGGAACTTGCACCATTTAAAGCGGTTATTCGTGAAACAATAGCTTCCATTGATTCGGAAGACCTAAAGTACTCAGTCATTAGTTTTCGTTTCTTTAGTTTTGTCGTCTGCTCTTGTGATGTTGATGTTCTTGGAGTACTCTTCGATGAAGAGGGTCCAACTGCAGTAATGTTTGAGTACACAGTTCGTAAATGTGTCTGTAAGCCCGTAGTAGACCCACCAGTTGTTTTTAGGTTTTTTAAAACATATTAGGTTGGGGGAAAAGTCTTTTCGCATTATAGTATGTATGAACTTGTAATAAAATCTCTTTGGCTATACTATTTGTATCTGGCTGGTTTTGGTATCATTGAAAGTTTAAATTTTAAAGAACATAATTCCAAATTCAAATTAGGAAAATGTGTGATTTTCATTTATTTTTCATACCGTCAAGATGAGTGAATCTAATGAAGAAATTCGATACATTTTAAAATTTTACTACAAAAAAGGTAAAAACGCAACGCAAGCCGCGAAAAAAATTTGCGATGTTTATGGACCTAGTGTAGTGTCTGTGAGAGTAGCACAAATTTGGTTTAAGCGTTTTCAATCCGGAAATTTTGATGTCAAAGATGCACGTCGCTCTGGTCGCCCTATTACGGATAAAATGGATGCCATTTTTGAAAGAGTGGAGCAAGATCGGCATACCAATAGTTACGACGTAGCTGAAGAACTGGAAATTGACCACAAAACAGTTTTGGCGCATTTGAAAAAAACTGGGTACACAAAAAAGCTCGACATTTGAGTACCTCACGAGCTCACTGAAAGAAACCTAATGAACCGTGTACTCATTTGTGATTCTTCATTACGACGTAATGAAACCGAACCATTTTTGAAGAAGCTGATAACTGGTGATGAATAGTGGATCACGTATGACAAGAACGTGCGAAAAAGGTCGTGGTCAAAGGCCGGTCAGGCTTCACAGACTGTGGCGAAACCCGGGTTAACTCGCAACAAGGTGATGCTGTGTGTGTGGTGGGATTGGAAGGGCATTATTCATTATGAGCTGTTACCACCAGGCAGGACCATCGATTCTGAACTCTACTGCGAACAACTGATGAGATTATAGCAAGAAGTTGAGAGAAAGCGGCCGGAATTAATCAACAGAAGGGGTGTGGTTTTACATCATGATAACGCTAGACCTCACACATCTTTAGCCACCCAACAAAAATTAAGAGAGTTTGGCTGGGAGGTGTTAATGCATCCGCCGTATAGTCCTGACCTTGCACCTTCAGATTTCCACCTGTTTCGGTCTCTTCAGAATTCTTTAGGCAGTGTCAGGTTAACATCACGAGAGGACTGCCAAAACCACTTGTCGCGGTATTTTGACCAGAAGTCCCAAAATGTCTATAGCAATGGGATCATGTCCCTACCTACAAGATGGCAAAAAGTAATCGAATAAAATGGTACCTACATACTTTAGTTAAATGTAAA
This sequence comes from Aporophyla nigra, assembly GCA_947507805.1. Taxonomy (NCBI): domain Eukaryota; kingdom Metazoa; phylum Arthropoda; class Insecta; order Lepidoptera; family Noctuidae; genus Aporophyla; species Aporophyla nigra. Next base: position 11,188,654 of record OX382305.1, read on the forward strand.
TAAACTGTATTAAAAAATGTTTTGAATTTTCTTAAAAAATGCGAAGAAACTTTTTCCTCAACCTTATCTGGCACTTAGCGGCATGGTCGTCATCCGATCGATAAAAATGATGCCATAAATTTGATGAGCGTTTGTTGAGAAATTCTGAGTATGTGTCTGTCTTTTTTGATGAAGCCCTGCAAAGAAAATATTTTTTTTAAATATTATATAAATATATAATTGTACGTAAGCTTAGACTAACCTAGGTACCTGGGTCTGGAACGGACAAGCAAACCTACCTTTAGCAGTAATATTAAATATTACCCGCTAAAGGTAGGTTTTATGACTTTCTCTCTCTCTACATATTAGTGTTCTGCCTTATTAAATAAAATGTAGGTAACTTTAATTTACAATTTTATTTCACTAAAGAGAATGGAGAAATCATCTTTTTACGATATATATAATAATACAAACTGACATCCTAAATATCCACGAACGAAATAATCATTTTTGGCGTTATTTGTTTTATTTTGAGGTAGCACAATTATAAAACCATTTAAACACAGATACTGCCTCGTTGGTCTAATGGTAGCAACCGCTACTGCTGAGCATGAGGTCTTGGGTTCGATTCCCAGGTCGGGCAAAGCGTTATTGGGTTTTTCCATCTAGAATTTGACAGTAGCAGCCCGGAGTCTGGATTGGTGCCCGGTTGATGGCAACTTGGACATTAACATTGGACTTAAACATAACAGGCGAAATATGGCTGTACCAAAGGTACACCTCTGCCTAACCCTTCGGGGTAACAAGGCGTTATGTTATACTGAATTGGAAAACAATAATTAGATAAAAATTGTACTTAAATCTTTTAAAACGACGTTGCATGTAGCCACACTAGCCACATAAAACACAAACACGTCTTAACTCACACGGTTTACGAGCGCAACTGATTGACAGTATATTATGTTCATTTGTGCGACTAGGCAAGAATTACACGCGCAGGTTAAGAGTGAGCGAGACAAACAATACTATTATAGCTCTTGTATCGCATGCTTAGCAAGCTGACAACAAAAATACGAGCTAAAATATAGGTTTAATTTAAATCTCAAATAGAAAAGTTTGTCTGATATCGATATTGGATCACTCAGTATCGGAATTGTAATACCGGAACTTACGTTCCGAGATTCCGATATTGCGATATTCCGAGATTCATGCTCTAGTCCTGACCCATTGTACTTCTTAAATATTTTTTGATTAGTTTTAATTTTGTAAAACTCCTTAGGTGAGGCTGTGCTTACTAGTACTGTTAACAGAATTCGAATGACAATAATATTCGGTTAAATTTCTTTTAATTATTTTCAGTTATGTATTGAATCAGCAATTTAATGAAGTCGGGTAAAGGGAACATTGTTTGTAATTCTTCATATAATTTGTAAAGTTGGAAGTCACGGTTATCACCCACTCGCAGGACTGTCTGTAAATCATGAAATCTCTTTATATACATACATTTTTTAATCCAGTCACAAAAAGTGCGCAAGTGGTCAAGAGCAATGCTTAAATGGACTTGTACAGATTGCCATAATTTGCGAATAATATGAACACACGATAATATTTCATACCATATACGTATTTATATGGTAAAGATATGATATATTCTAAACAAAACATTTCGTTCAAAACAATATTGCCAGAACAGATTGGTAGGTTAGTATTGTCAGATACTTTACTTGTTAACCGGTGTGTTTATTATTTATTGCTAAATGATTATTTAATTATATCTTTATATTTGCGTTCACGGGCCTTCGAGGCGCGAGGCCCCTAGGACCGCGAGGCCGTAGGCGGTCGCCCACGTCGCCCACGCCTTACGCCGCCTCTGTGTACGGAGTATGTATAAGTTGGGCCAAGTTTCGCAGCTATGTCGGCCGCGCGTCTGCGACAAAGATTTCAGGCTTAGTTTTATGAGTTGTAACAGTTTTAATTAAATAACTCCCGTGATTACTGATGAAACAATTTACTGTGATGTTGTAAACCCAGTTTGTCTGGAACGTCGGGAAATTGTTTAGATAGACTATGTTGCTTTAACAAAGAAGATTTCTTCAAATAAACAACAGTTTCCCCGTATTACTCGACATCTAATTTCTCACGAAGATATCTACTGTTTCAAGCGCTGTCAGTTTTTTTCCGTGAAATCGAGGAATGTTAGACAATAAACCGGCGATCGGCCCCCAGGGCGCTTGAGTACAAATCCAATTATTTCCCGTGGCGCCGCCTGCCGGTGTGTAATTGATTTATTTGCTCATCTCTTGCACATACAACCTATCTTCGGAATACAGATACCGGATTATTCTTTCTCTCTGGTATATCGGTAAACGATAAATTAAAGTAGGTTTCATACCAAAGTTCAGTTCGACAGGGTACAAAACTTTATGAAAGGGGTTTAGGTAACAAAGTTCAACAAGTCATAAAGATTGTGTAAATAGAATAAAGCTAGAGTCCTACATAATATTTGTTCACATAACCTGTTACGTGAAGGAAATGAAATATACGAACTAAGTTTGAAGTGATCCTTTCGCTTATAATATTGATATATAAAATGTTCCGAGGTTGAAGTTTCTGTACATCCTCTGTGCTGAATGAAAAATAATATTAAAGAGATAATATGAAAACTAGTCTTGAAAGGCAAGTCCATGGAAACCTTAAAAATTATAGAAAAAATAAACGACAACGTATCCTGGATTAATGCTATAATCCGTACGTGAAAACAAGCGAGCCATAGGTTTTATAGGGAAGGATGTTATCGATCGCGGAGAGCACCCGAGTGGACAGAGCGTGGGCGTGGGCTGGTCCTTGGGCCTGCGGGCCGGCCGCGGCCTGGCGTATTTAAGAACGCATTTAAGGGGCTTTACTTCGGACATTGACGGATTGCCGCCACTCTAGCTTAGGTCCCACCGACCCGACCGCACCGCACTGTCCAATTGACGTTATAAATTGATTCCTGCGATCCTATATAACATTTTTAAAAGTTGTTCCGCCTTTTTTCACTCAATTAAGTTTAAGATGGCTCGTTTTGGAGCTGATATTTATTGTTAACCGACCAACTAAAATAAGGGTAAATAGTAAGTAGTAGTATAGTTATTTTTACTAAAAAAAGGGTGAAAAAAATATGTTAGCTTAGTGATAAGTAAGTAGGTTTTGGTTTGAGTTTTTTTTAAGTTGCCATAATCGCCACGCTTGGCAGGCTGGTTGGCGATCGCAGTATGATGGTAAGATGTATACAAAACGCTGCTGCCTACTCTCTAGTAATTCCCTTAGTCGTCTTTTATGACGCCCACGGGCAGACATGGGATGGTGGTATTCCTTACGTTTGTCACCACATGGAACAATAGTAGTAGGTACTTATTATTAATTGAGAGGGAATTTTGGATCAAGAGTTCGATAATTATGACGATAACCGTGAATGGCAAATGTTTGTTTAAAACACTGTCATGATATGAGTGTGGCCATTGATAATGATGTTAGCATATTGCTGAGTATTGACACGCGTAAGTCAAATTCGGTGTTCATTCTATGCTAATCTTTTTTGCGTATTTTGGCATGGACATCCAGCTCTCAAGGCTTGAGGGAGGAACATCGTGTCAATAAGGAGCGTATTTAAGAAAACGAAGTACAGCTTTCTGCTTTAAGCAGAAAGCTGTACTTCGTTTTCTTCTTCTACGAGCTGTTTAGAAGGGTAATTGTGTAATACACTATCAGTAAGAATCGCTTTCATTTTGTCACAACATTCATGGCGTCGTTTACGTTGCTAAGCAGACAATTCTTCCGAACATATAAAATAATGGATTAGTAATAAGCTTCAAAATGATTCAGGCTTAATAGAGTGTTACGCTATTAGGGTGCAGGTGATGGTTTAGGCTCTTATCTGTTAGAACTATTGATATAATTACTGCTGGGTCTACATCTCACAAATCAGTAACATTGTGTACCTTCACTGTCTTTATCACGTGCTTGCTTTATCCTCCTGCCCTTATCCCATTTTATTTGAGGTATTCGTAACATGTCTTTTTTACCCATACTTCTCTATTAGTCGTCATTTCGGTACTCACCCTTTTTCAATTCATATCATCAATTACACAGTCTATCCGTCGTTTCTTTGGTATGCCTCGACTCCTATAGCCATCGCCATTCATACTCAAAACCTTCTTCACGACAGATTTCCTCATTCCTTCGTTTCACGTGCCCAAAAGTTGCTTAAATTTCATCATTACAATGAAAAAAATACATACTTTTGGAACATTGTAGTGGAACTGTTTAATTCTAGTCACACACGGTTAAAATTTCATTCGCTAACAGTTCGCGGGATGAACTCCAGTTTTAATTTAAAGTATTGCGTTGCAATTTCATTTAATATCGTCTATGAATGAACGCAACATTGTGAAGGTCTGCATTGTCCAGCAGACTGTATATAAGTATATTATATTTGTGCAGTACATCAGCATTATATACGGCAAAGCATTGTCGTGTTACATATAACGTGGCGTCCTTTGAAACTCGTCGCGTCAAAATAATTGTTATCCATAATATGAACTCTACCGCCAGATGAAATTGTCTGGCGCTTTTCATGAATAGACTTGTGTTATTGTACTACCTATTTAAACATATACATAGGTACATATAACAACCTCCGTGATAACAACTATTAAACAAAAGGATATCGACCTCTGTATAGTATAATTATCTGGCACAAGAACTTCTGCTGATTTGCATCGAAATGTTCTGTTTGATTGCCTTGAACTATAAATACATCCCATCACTAAAATCTTATAGACATCTTTCTCTTAAAGCATCGTGAGGAAACCGGTATTTCTTAAAACCAAAAATTCGAAGACATGTGACATCTACCAACCCGCACTGGGCTCGCGTTGTAGATTACGGCCCACTCCCTCTCACCGAGAGAAGGCCTGTGTCCCAGCAGTGGGAACAATATAGGCTGATTATGATCTTATGATAAATAAAATCATATTTTTTGTAGATACATTAAAATATACTGAATCGCGCGTTTCTTAATTTTGTTTCAGTGCGGTTAGTGGAAGTATTAAGGTGCGTTTCGGTCGAGTGCTGTTGAAATCAGGGTTCTGAGTAGAATACCTTTCTAAAATTACTGCACTGAAGACGTACTTATTATGATGGATCTAATGCATTACATAAAATATCAATCAATACGTCTAGCCTTTTCCAAAATATGTCAGGGTCGCCCTCTAGTCTAATCATATGCTGCTGATTACCTGTATTTAGCATGGTGCGACTGTCTATATGACCTCCACAATCCAGTAACTGGGTAATACGATACCCTTCGGTAAGACTGGTTGTCAGACTTTCGCGGTTCTTACTACCCCTAATGTCTTTTAAAGATCTACGAATGACAGCTGGGACCAACGGCTTTCCATGTTTACCGAGGCATGGAGTAGTTTCGATATGTTATCAATGGCCGTTCACCCACGAACTGACCGCAAACAAGTGTAGCTTAACGCTCAATTGACCCATGCGGCTGGTATTATTTAGCCATGAGCTCCTCCTCAGTTTTATAAATCATCTTACTTCCTACTATAATATTATAAATGTGTATGTTTGGATAACATAATCAGCCTGTATTGTTCCTGCCGGGGTCGCGAGACCTGCCAGGGTCGCGAGATTGTTCGAAAGAGATACCGTGACCCTGGCACATGGACAACTGCAGGAAAACGGGTGGGTTTTAGTCAGTAAAAGTCTGACATGCCCTCCCGCTCCGCCCAGAGTGGGAGAAGTCATTTGATCGCTTCCCATCCAAAAAAAAAGCCTGTCTTGTTCCCATTACCCTCTCTCTTCGAGAGGGCGTGGTCTTCAATCTACCACGCGGGTCCAGTGCGGGTTGGTAGATGTCACATGTTATCGAAATTTTTGATTTTAGGATATGCCGGTTTCCTCACGATGTTTTTCTTCGCCGTTTTGAGAGCAGTGGTGACGAAGTTATTAACACAAAGTAAATCACTTGCCTGGATACCACTGGCACACTAGCAGTGGTAGCTGCTCTGAGAGCAGTGGTAGCTGCTCTGAGAGCAGTGGGCCGAACGAATTAGGATGAAATTTGACGCACAGATAGTGAACCTGCATTATCACATAGGACAATTTTAATCCTGGAAGTACGTTTCTGTGGGATAATTTCCGATCTCCACATGGGCGAAGCTGCTGTTAAAAGCTAGTTAATACATTTAATGTATGTGGTTTAAATCCTTTGTTCATATAGGAATGTAGTGCAGGTAGTGTTACTAGACTTACTAGTGAATAGTTGACACTGTATTCAGGAGTTGCTGTAGTGTTTATGTTCATTTGTAGCATTAGTTACGTACGTTGTTCACGCCTCCAGGGTTCAGGCTAACAAGCTTGGTACTGTCAATCTTTGTGTACAACAGTAACTACATGGTATATTCTGTTAAAGATATTCGGTAGGGACTCGGTACAGAAAATCGGTATGTAAATGAATTATGGAGAAACTTTAAGATAGGTACTTTTAAAGGTAGGAATGTTTTTTCAGAGTATTTATACTCTGTTCAATTTACACGAATCTTGTGGTTATAATCGTCTTTTACAACCTATTGTACAGTCAGAGTCAAAACAATCAGGACGAACAGGCTGTTTAAAATGATTTAAACAACTATGATAATTGAATAGAATGAAGACAGTTCACGACAACTGTCATGCTGACAAGAATTTTATCAAATTGAGATAAAGTTTAATTTTCTAAGTTGTTGAGATAATTTTTTGTGACAGTTTTTTTTTGGAATGACCTTAATATACATTAAGGCCTCCAGCTAGGGCTTAAAAACTTAAAACTTGAGCACTACACGCTAAGGACACTCCCTGTGGGGTACAGACCTCGGCTTAGGTTTTGCTGGTAGAGGGCAGCAAGGGACGGGCTGGGTCTGTACGATAACTATTTTGAACAGTCTGTTGGTTCCGATATTTATGATGCTTACTGTGGCAATGTGGCATTAACAATACTCTTCATAGCTCTTTTTACGACAGCTAATAATTTTAGAAAAATATTTTTTGGTTAATAGTAACAGTCAGATAGCAAAATTGTATTTTTCCTACATTATAAACAATTTAAAAAGTATCTTTCTTCAACTATTTCCGCGGTGTTTATAGAACAATTTTTCTTCTCCGCTCAACTGGGACTCACAAAGCAGAGCATAGCTCGTTCAATACACGTAGAGAGTCGATCGGGGATCACATTATAGCCTATGAGGTTACGGGGGAAGGCTGGGGATTTGTAACCTGTCGCCTTACGGGTTATATCCTTAACCTTATTGATACATAGTGAAGTGTGTTGTTCATGTTATTGGGATGTTTTATATTAGCAGCACGAGTGGAAAGAAAAAAAGGAAATTCGTTTATTAGCGGTAAACAAGAGGGAAAGAAAGAAGAAACACACAAAAAAATAAAAAAAGGGGTAAACATGTGTCTCTGCAGTATAAAGGTTTTATATTGTGGAATCTAGAATTTTTACAGCTTTTAACGAGTATGTGCTAAGGTAGTTCGTCCATTTATTATGTTTTTTTGCAATTTACAGGTAATTTTCAGGCTGTATCTTAACCAAAATATGATTCACGACCGTAACACTTTTGTGTTTACGGATTATTATCGTTAAAATTATCAATATCACCCTAAGTTAATTTAATCCCATCGAATGCTTTTTGCAGGCATTCAATGATGCCTGAAAAAGTCCTTAAATACAAATGTTTTACGGTCGGGAGTTATAATTTGGTCAATATATTTGAAACTTGCTAAATAAGTAAGAACATTTGAATTTCCTGACGGATCTCCCTGATCTCCTTACGTTTGAAACTACACTCTAGAAGCTTGATGGTTACTCTTGCTTTAGACAAGGTCAAAGTAATATACTTAGACTTGTATCTCACTAGGATACCACGGTGGCGCAACCATGGTCGCGCTACCAGCAAAATATATACAAAGCTTTATGGTGGGTATCTCAGACATCCGATTTGTTGCGAAACCAACCATACTTATTTCGGCAGGGTGACCATGGTCGCATTGCCACTGATATCGTAGTGACTAGGGCCCTTATTTTACTGTTTATCGTAGCCCTTATAAACAAAAGTGCAAATGTCACACCTCGCATATAATATGCAAACTGACAGTATGGTGTTACTAAAGTTGAAATGAATGCGTAGTATCTTTAATTCTTTATGTCGAGACCACCAAGGCCAGTTCCCCGACGTCCGACAACGAATAAATCGAAGCAAAAAAGATTTATGTAATTTCTTCCTTTCATTACTTCCTCAATTTCCGCCTGGTTGTCAGACACGGGCAGTTAATAATTCATCAGGGCCAGCCTGTGACCCCGTGTGTGCGGACAAATTAATAAATTATCGCTATATGGGGCTAGGATGCAATTTCCACTACATACGAAGGCGCCGAAGATCCCAAGAGGATACTAATATAATATACGTATGATTTATTCTCTTGCATATGAGTAATATTCACCTTGGAACGCTTGTACAAAAAGAGGCTTAAATAAAGCACACATTTTGTCAGCGCTTTAAGAGCGATATCAAAAAACTTGTTAATAACGTTAATTTTAACCACAAATATTTGGGGAATGGCCAGCTGCTGTTATAACATATTATGAGGGTCTGAATTGAGTTGGGTGAAAATTTAATTGATTTAAAATTATAATTAGACACTTCGTTAATTTTATAATGATAGTTGGAGATAATTGAAAAACGAGCGCTATGCAAAGTAGGTGATACAATGTTATTTGAAAGTTTATTTAACACTAGCTTTTGCCTGCGGCTTCACCCGAATATCTCTATATATCTATCTCTATATATATATATAAAAATGTTATGTTGGTTTGTGTACGCTTCAAAAACTCAAAAAGTTCTGCACCGATCGAGCTGAAAGTTTAGCATGATATAATCCGCATCAAGGATTGTTTTTTATCTTTTTTTTTGTATCACTCACATATCCGCGACCGCGAAAAAACAGTTTTTAAACGATCAGCTGTGTACCAGTGACCGCGCCATCTGCCGGAAGCGAGGAAAACACTCGAATGTGCCACAGCGAAGCGTGGCAGGGTACAGCTAGTTATACATTATAAACCCACCTCTTGAATTATACTCTGTCTATTAATGAAAACCGCATTAAAATCCGTTGCGTACTTTAAAAGAGCTAAGCATTTACAAACATGAAATGTGACTTTGTTTTAAACTATGTAAAGATTATTTTAAAAGAATGCATTACTTAGTATTTTGAAGTGAAGAATGGAATACTCAGAACACAGTAGATTTTTTTTGTCTTATCCCTGCAACAAATAAACTTAATCATCATCATTTCAGCCGAAAGATGTCTACGGCCTCCCCGAATTTATGCGGGTTTTCCATAATCGCCACGCATGGCAGGCGGGTTGGCGATCGCAGTATGGTGGTAAAATGCACAGATAACGCTGCTTCCCATTCTCTAGAAAGTTCCTTTGTCCTCTCTAACCGACTTAAAAAAAAGGAGGAGGTTATCAATGCGACTGTTTTATTATTATTTTTTTATGTTTGTTACCTCATAACTTTTGACTGGGTGAACCGATTTTGATGATTTTCTTTTTATTTGAAAGCTGGTGCTTCCTAAATGGTCTTGTTTTAATTTAGTTCCATTCGGACATTGAGATCCATGTGAAAACCATGTAATATAAGTCTTAAATTTGCATTAAGTATTTGCGCGACAAATGTACGAATAACGCGATTAGATTAGTGCGGGGTATCTACCATGACTAAAAAGTTAAAAATAAGACTTTTTACAAAAAAAAAAAAAAACAGCCGACTTCCTTAAAAAAACACTACAAAGTCAAAAATAACTTTAATTTCGGAAGTCGGTGGCAAAAAAACCTTAAATACAGATCCTAAGACACCGAATTCCGAAATTAAAGTTATTTTTGACCGTGTAGTGTTTTTTTTTTTTAAGGAAAACGAATTTTTTTTTTTTGGAAAAAGTTTTTATACGATACCCATTGAAGAAATGGGATGGTGCCATTCTTTACGTCTGGTAACACAAAACAAGTTGCAACAAATAGTGAAATAAATAATTGAAATAAGTATCAAAACATACCTCTGATATCCATCGTTAAAATAGCACAATTATGACCAAATAATATAGCATTTTACACCTGCAAATACGTGCCCAGCAACACAGCATATACCACGGCTCAGGAGTGTGTGGTATCGGACAAAAACGCGATGTCGCGTGTTTAGTCGCACCGTGTATCAACCTGTTTCAGACCATGTTCCATTTATCATTAGTTTTAAACTGCTCCTACTTATGTGTACAAAGTCATGTACCTATTACGTAAGTGTTGCAAAAACCATTATAATTATTGTAGTAGGAAGTTAAGGAGAGCACTGATGGCCCAGTGGTAGGTCTAGGTAGGTTGTGATTTCGCAACCAAACAAGCGTTTTACTTTCGCTAATTTATTTAATCATCACTGCTTTAAAAAAACGGGCCAAGTGCGAGTCGGACTCGCGCACCGAGGGTTCCGTACAAACCTGTAGGTATAAAGTTTAATTTTTTTTATTATTTTTTATTATATGATGTAACTAAAAATTTACGGTTTTCGCAATTTTTCCTTTATCTGTGCTATAAGACGTTGCTTCGTACCAAATTTCAAAATTCTAGATCGACTGGAAGTACCCTTTAGGTTTTGATTCCCTTGCGAGTTTCGAAAATTTGCGGAAATTTGCGGCATAAACGGCTATATCTTTTGATTGCGTTAGCTTAGAAGTTTGATTTTTTCACAGCTTTAAGGGACAGTGAGACTTGAGTATTTGATATACATTTCAGCTTGATACCTCCACGCGTTCCTGAGAAAAAGGGTCTTGACAGACGGACGGACGGACGGACGGACGGACGGACGGACAATAAAGTGATCCTATAAGGGTTCCGCTTTTTCCTTTTGAGGTGCGGAACCCTAAAAACGGTGAAGGTAAACATCGAGCGTCGTGAGGAAACCGACATGTTCTAGAACCAACAAAATCTAAGACATCAGACATCTACCAACCCACACCAGGCCCGCGTGTTGGATTAATTGTGTCCCAACTGTGGATACAGTCTAGGTTCAATATGATAAGGAAGTTAAGGTTTGTCATTTGCTTGTGGGTATCTCTTTCAGCTGGTTTCCTTTTGCCATAGGTAGGTTCGAAAGTCAACTTAACCATCTTATTTGGACTAAAGAACTAAGAGCTGTCTCTTCAACTGGGTGAGATGAACCCACCTTCAGGATCTGGGTTCTGTTTAGATTATTTCACCCAAGCAAGAATTGATTGAATTCATGAGTATAGTTTTCCATGTTTTTGTTGGTATATTTAATGTTTTGTGTCTCATAGTCACTATGTCAGTTACTTGTTATTTTATGGAATCAAGATCTTCCTATTGAACAGACAGCTGTGCTGCTGGGGAGCTTGTTGCCCCACGTCTTCTTCCCAACTCAAGCACTAGCAAGTGGTAAAGGGCGGGCGTTTCTGTGGGACTCTCTTACGTAATTTGAGCGTTCAAAAAGTACTGACTCTCAGCCTAGTTTGAATAAAAGACTTTTGATTTTATATTCGCCTTCTAATAACTTTGTAATTTAGATTTAAAATTAGGCGCGTTCTATTAAGTCTAAACAAAAAAACCGAGCACAAAATTGTCTTTAGCTTCAGTTAGTACCTATCTACGTGGTATACAAAGGCAGGCAATATACGTAGTAATATTAAACATCGCTTTGATTACGCCACGGTTAATATCCCGCTTGTAATGAGCTCCTCTTTGTGTAATTAGCTACTATGGACGCCACTAGACGATCCTTTGTGAGGTGCGATCTACCTTTATGAGTGGCTAAATGAACGATATTTTTGGATACCGTGGCTTCTTCGTGCCTTGCGTTAAGACATTATTGTCATCATCATCATCATTTCAGCCATAAGACGTCCACTGCTGGACTTAGGCCTCCCCCAATTTGGGGGGCTTTGCCATAATCGCCACGCTTGGCAGGCGGGTTGGTGATCGCAGTATGGCGGTAAAATGCATAGAGAACGCTGCTGCCCATTCTCTAGTAAGTCCCTTAGTCGCCTTTTACGACACCCGCAGGAAGAAATGGGGTGGTGTTATTCTTTACGTCCGGCACCACACGGTACCTAAGACATAGACGGTAAGACCGGTAAGACATTATTGTATCGCCTAGTAACAAGAAGACGCGCAAACCTTAATTTTCATTAAAAATCTTACGTAAGCTGAAGAAAATGTTTGTGTTACGTAATGTCAATAGTACGCAACAAATATAACATACAGCTGTGGTGGCCCAGTAGTATCGGCCCAGAAACGAGGCAGGCGTTTTACTTTATGCAAACAATCTCATCACCATTGCTCTCAAAACTGTGAAGGAAAAAATCGTGAGGAAACTGGCATGTTCTAGAACCAAACATTTGAAGACATGTGGTATCTACAACCCGCACGGGGCCCATTACAGCCCTGTCGCTCTCAAAGAGTGGAGGCCTGTGTCCCAGCAGTGAAAACATTATATGGCTGATTATGCTACTTATTTTATGTATGCTATGTGCAACAAATAAAAGTCATACCCACAGTCTTTTAATCTAAGTTTCCCAAACCGGGTCGCGGGCGGCAGGGAGGCTCCGTCCGCTGATCATTGACTGGTCGCACGGTTACTAGTATTTACATACATACATCGTGCGATCAGCAAATCACTTAAAACATTTTTTGTTATACCTACCTACCTTGCAATGAGTAAATTATAACTTACTAAATAATTTGCAAATTATCATCATGTACCCATGATTATTGTTGTGTAAAGTTTATGTTGTCATCAGTTGAATCTTAAATCTGTGTTAAGCTTTGAAAGGTGTATTACTAGCCTCATAAAGTGCCCTTGTTATAATGAGTGAATGTAACTTAGGATAAGTGCATTAATTGATTGTTTTTTATGGTTAAATAAAGATATTTGAAAATGAAAATGAATCTAAGTTTCGATTATAACTGTTCTTCTAGCACTACTTATGGTCCCATATACCTACATTTCTGGAATACGTGCTAGTAGTAAGAGGGGTACCTCTTATATTCAACATTGTTTTATTTAAAAAAATAAAGGCAGACTCCGGTATTTTTAGTCTATTACTTCTAACATTAACACTGTGACGACAAAATTAAAGTAATTTTTCATTTTGTATAGTGTTCTTGGAAGTCGATTGTGTTTTTTAAAATAAACTTTTTACTTTCCACAATTTTGTACCCCTCATAAATCGTATTCCTTCACTTGTTATTAGTTGCTTAGTACATAACAGTGGCAGGAAGTTATAACACCATCTACATAAAAAACGTATTATTCTTGCTCACTCAAAAACCACTAATTGGAACTTGTCAATATTTATATGGGACTACTAGATAAATAAAGAATAACACCACCCCATTTCTTCCCTTGGTTGTCGTAAAAGGCGACTAAGGGACTTACTAGAGAATAGGCAGTCACGGCGAACACCACGTAGAACAGGCATGCATTCTCTATGCATTTTACCACCATACTGCGATCGCCAACCCGCCTGCCAAGCGTGGCGATTATGGCAAAGCCCTCCAAACTGGGGGAGGCCTAAGTCCAGCAGTGGACGTCTTACGACTGAAATGATGATGATGATGACTAGATAAATAAACCCTTTCAAACAAAATAAGATTTTTTCACATTCGTTTATTAGTGACATAGATTAGAGAAGCAATATCCGTAATTTTAAGATCGTTCGCAGTCTGGTCTATCTCAATCTGAGAAAATACCTCGAGTTTCCATACATTTATGACAAATTTTTGACTTTTGGCTGTCGCCGATGTGAGACAGCAACTAGATTTTGAACGTTTTTAATTACGAGAATTGGCGAATTGGTAATAAAACTTAAAAGAATATACAACCGAATTCAGAACCTCCTCCTTATATTGAAGTCTACTAAAAGTATTATAGGTACTTAGGTATACCTATGATGCTACCTATAAAGGACTTAACATTGCACCGTGGAAATAGTCTCTAAATGCTAATAATTTGCTGCTATTACTTGCACACCATCACCCTGTTTGTGTTATGGTACTAATTAGAGTTGTAACGTTGCTTATAAACACACTGTATACCTATGCGACACGAGGTGGGGATGTATACAGGGTGGGCGAGCTGTTATTCACAGGAAATGATTTCAATACGACGTCTGTCGGCTATAGGCACCTACTTACCTGTGTGTGTGTGTGAACTTACGAGTACATATGTGTAGTTACTGTGTTTCAAATACATTTTCTGAGGATAACTGCAGTATACGGGGTCAACTTAAATAATGGCAATACTTTACTTACGTGTTTCGTATTGATATCGTAAACTAATGAACTAAAAAATGATATTTTTTCATCATCCAACTTAGTTCAGAATTTTTAATGACACTGTGTCAAAAAACGACTGTTTTTTATAGTTTTTGTAAATTCGTAAAAATATCTAAGTTCAACGAGTCTACACTTTGATGTCCCTTTTTTGTGGATGGGAAATCATCCAATGACGTCTTCCGCTTTGGGCGGAGCGGGAGGGCGTGTCAGACTTTTACTGAGTAAAACCCACCCGTGTTCCTTCAGTTGCCTATAGGCCAGGGCCACGGTAACTCTTGCGAACAAATCTCGCGACCCTGGCAGACTTTGAAGTCCCTGACACCCTGTTTATGTAGGTTGTAAACAAGAGATAATCTCTTAGTATATGACTGCACATTTACATAGTAATAATATATACCTACAGATGATTATATTAAAATTGTTGATGATTTTGTTACTCATTGTAATTAATAGCCATCAGTTGTTATTGATAAAGATAACATAATTACGATAAAATTATAGTAGCTGCTTCTGTTTTATCTCATCATGATATTTATTTTTTACAATGATCCGGGTATGATTAGAAATATAATTAAACTAATTTAACTTAGTTACTAGCGAGGATTTGTTTTGCTGACGCTGCAATTGTTTCAATTTTACATTGTATTTAGTAGACACAATAAAAGCAATACAGGATTTTGTCGTAATTATCGTGTTTGGAAGTAATAGTGTCTTATTGTGTCTGACTACAGGTGGCGCAGTGGAATCGGCCCCAGCTTACGAGTTGTAGGTCGTGAGTTAGAACCCTGGCATTGCACTTTTTATATTTAAATTCATCACGACTGCTTTCGTAATGGTGTAGGAAAACATAAAAAAATTTGAAGATAATATGTAACATCTACCAACGTGCACTGGTGGATTATGGCCCATTCCCGATGGGAGACTTGTGCCCAGCAGTGGGAACATTATAAGCTGATTATTATGATGAGTGTCCCATTTCTTCCCGTAGAGATCATAAAAGGTGACTAAGGGATTTACTAGAGAATGGGCAGAAGCGCTCTCTATGCATTTTAACACCATACTCCGCTCGCCGTCCTGCCTACCAAGCATGTCGATTATAGCAAACCCCCCCCAGTGACAGGCTGCAACAAGCACAGAAGCAGTCGCAGTGGCGGTGCTTGGGGAGGCCCTTTTCCAGCAGTGGACCTCTTTTGGCTGAAATTATTTTGATGATGAGTGTCTTATGACTAGACAGAAAAATGCGGATGGCTTTTGGTGGCTTTTACGATAATTCCGGTCATAGAAGTGTAATCTCCACTTCTTCCATGGCATCGTGTATGTTCTTTCAAAAACAAAAGCTTACCGTACGCTCAATAAAAACACAAATGAAATCGCCAAATCTCACAAAAATAAAGTTAACTGGGTAACAAATAAAATAATACTTTTATGCTCGAGTGCCTTACCCCGCGGTTTGTTATCAGACGTCTGGAGCCGCGCATAACGACGAACCAAAGACAATGTTCCCCTTTGTATTCCACTCCACATATACTCGAAATAACAAGGGCTCTATTTTCAATTCCTCCACCATGCTCCTCCGGTTTTGCGGTTAGGGCGAGCCCTTGAAATGCATAAAGACTTTTAGCATACGCGAGCAATTTCTCTTTTTCTGTTTCCGTAAGTATGTACGGAATGAATACCAAATTGAATATTGAGATTTCATTTGAAATTTAAACACGTAGGGAACGGTTTGTAAGTGCATCTGACGCAAATCCGGAATCTGGTTTCAATTTCCGGATATCATACTGAATGTGTACATTAAAATCGGAATTCAGATAAGCCTGACTGTAGAGCTTATTTTGATCTCAAATGGAATATGTTCTACCTAGATATTTTCCAATAAAAACGCTCGATGTTCAAAGATGGCTAACGATGTGTTATTCGTAATAGTTACACGATGTAAGTTACGCATTTTAGATGTAGTAGTAGTTGTTGTAGAAAAAGTAGTAATGTTGTGCATTTCGTATATAGGTACTTATCGCGACCGGTTTTTTCACATCAAGGGTGGGCTGCACGTTAGTGCAGAAGAAGAGTGGAAAATGGTAACCCATGGAGTCACTACATGATTCTGAACCTTACATTCTCCATAAATTTTGACCGCGGAGATATTGTACACTTTTCTATGAAACAGCAGATTTTCTTTGACAACTAACGAATTATTGCTATGCCCTAGGTGCCCCTATGTGCTGAATTCATGGTTACAGTTTACGCAGCGAAGTCCCTGTTACCGTGTATTGTTAATTATTGAGTCACAGATCAACTTAGTAATTTTACTGCGTACGTATCTACGATGGAAACATAAATACCAGCAATCAGCGCCAGATATGAGCGTTTTATGTAAAGGTAATGGATAAGCGTTTAGTTGAATCTTTTGACAAATTGCAGCATCGTCGGCGGCGTCATAAAACAAAGCACGGAATCGCGGCGCTTACAACAATCGTCAAGTTAACGAGCGAGGTGTATACTGGTGCCTTAGAATATAGAATACACCAGAAGGCCTACCATCTTCATTCAATTTCGTGCATTGTCTACGGTCCCACGAAATATGACAATTTTTGAGAAATATTTTCTTCTTTTTAGCAGCTGTTTTTTTCTTTTTTGTATATTTGGCAATAGCTCATCGGGGCAACAAATAAGGTTAAATTAGAGATGTGTTTGATGTTAACTGAATCAAATGACCATCAAAATAAAAGTAATTTGCCGTTTTAATTAAATTATCTTGATATTGCTTTGATTGGAATCAGCCATTTCTTTGGATACTGGATACGGAAGGCAGAGGACAGGGTGCTGTGGAGCAACATGGGAGAGGCCTATGTCCAGCAGTGGACTGCGATAGGCTGAGTTGATGATTTCCTTGGATATTTGACAATATACTAAATTTTAGGCTTGTAATATTTACTAAAACGCCTAAGTATACAACGAAAAAAACTGAGCGTTTAATGATGACCTACATTTCGGCAGTGCGTTAAGAAGACTTAATCAAATACTCAAATACATTCTTAAGAATAGTTTTTGACGAATCTTTGCCTCATTTCTGCGTGCGACTTCTGGTAACTTCAATATTCTGTGTTCGTCGGCTAACACCCAGTGGTTTCATCACGACAGATTCATTAGATATTCCACTGCAGCGACTGTTCCAACGTTCAGTTTACACGATTATATTAGCGGTAGTAAAACGGGAAATGGTGATTGGATTTATCTGGAAAGATATTTCAGAATTTAATACAGGTAATTCTAATAAAAGCGATTGTATTATTTGAGTAATAATCAGGTTTATTTGTAATTAGTTTTTGCTATTCAAAGGTTGATCGTAAATTGAAAATTGTGTTTTATTGAAATTGTGTATAACATGAATAGTTCAATCATATTATGTACAAACAAATGATATCATTCAGTCACTGACAGGCCATTTCAAATTCACATTTTTTTAAATTCACACTATATGACCAACATTATGTCTGGACTTCAAAATGGACTGTGATCTTTGAGTTGGTTTCGGCATTTCTTCTCGGAGTGGTAAGTTAGGAAACGCCGACCCCATATAGTTTAAAAATATGAATGACGTGAATTTTTTTTGTACAAACTTACAGTAATAAAATCACTTATCAATTATAGTGTGTAGTCTAGTCTAAGCCGATGGATCCCGAAGCGTGTGCACAAACGTTCCTTAAATAACAGGAGAGCACTAGGAAAGGATTTCTAGAAAAGAATCGTACTTTGAATGGGTTAAAATAGAGAATGAAAATTATATCGCAGTAGGTACGTCATTTCTGCCGATGTGAAATTCTATCGGGCACACGACTTGTAAAGACCTTTATAATAAAGGTATAGAATTACAAGCATTTTCCACTGAAAAGTGCAATGACGTGACGTCTATCGTACAAATTAAGTAAGAACATTGTTTTAATTAAGCACCTTCAATTACAGTACAATAACTCCATCCCACACAATTAAACTTCACGTAGGACGATGAGTGGCTAATAAGCCCTCGTTTTTTATTCCAGGAGAGCAAAGAATTCTTATTAAGAGAAGAAAACTACCAACGTCCCAGTTAAATCAACTGTAATTCTTCCGGCGAATGTTCGCGAAGCTTAAACAACGTTTATAAATAATAGAGAAGACGTGTCTTAACTTGTAACTACATTGTGTCGGGCTAGCCGGCCATGTTCGGCGGGTGTGGCCAGCTCCGGCCATAAAAGAAAAGAGTTCTAACAACCACGCACGTCTACATCATAGACATCATGTTTATAACTATAATTTTCTTCCACTGCATGCTAAATGGTACTTGCGGTAACTACGCGTAAACAAAAGTAAACAAAGCTATTACCTTCTATAATAAGTTTGCACAACTTTATGAGCCATAAGAATTATTGCACGGGCTTACACAAAGCCAGCAATGGCAGAATATTGTACGCACACACGTGAACGCGTTATTACCGTTCTTATACAAATACCTCCCAGCAATAATGTTTCTGGCATTCATAAACTTTCATAATTATATCCGACATTCAGCGAAAGTAGATTAAGTGTTGAAAAACGATGAAAACTGGTGAAATTTGTCGAATCTTTACGATTTCTGTAATTGGGCCCATTGTGCGAGTGAAGTTCCAGCGACCTTCTCGCATTGAGCGGAGAAGTTGAAAGTAATAAACTTGTTCTTTGGATGAATTGCCTCATTCAGAAGTTAATCACAAGAGAGTGAGCTGGCATCGACGACGTTGTGCGACCGGGAGAGGTCGCCACCGTATCATGTTATAATGTGACGTCGTTACCCGGACAAGTGACATACCGACACCGGACAGCCGGTGATACAATACACGCTCAAATAGCCAATTACCGTGGGTAAACAAGACATTGTAAAACTCCCGACACGCTCCCCAAGTAAACAATAACAACAATTAACTTTATTGTTACTTGTTTTGGACTTGCGTGCTTCGATTAGGATGATTGATTAATTTTTACGTATGGTATTTCGATACAATGGACTTGTGGTTAAGTAATAATAACAGCCGCGGCTTCATCTCGCTCTCATCCCGGTTAAGCTATGTTTGCCGTGGTTGGTCAGTGGATGGGTGACCATCGTACTAAAGATACCAAGACCCCTTCGTGTCTCTTAAAGCACGTTATGCAGATGGTCACTGCTATCATTTTTGGATTTTTGACAGTCGTTACAGGTCATCAGGAGCCTGAAAGTCTGGCAATCAGTCTTAGTAAGTGGTATCGTATTACCAGTAATTGAGTTGTGGAGGTCTGATAGGCAGTCCAGGGGGCTTATTCTTCAACCTAAATTTAATTCCAATCTAAAACCAATACGATTCCAATGTTAATTTTGCATACACGTAATTCGGTACTCTTGAAAACAATAGTGCCAACATTGGAACAACAACAACACCCGATCTCGATTCCACTTAGTTCTTCAAAATGGACACCCAATTGAAACACATTTTGGCGCAAGCATCGAACTCAAGAATACGAAACGTGAAAATTCAAATGTCAATCGATCGGAACGATCGGTACCAGTAAATACTGGTAATCAGATGAGCATCTAGACTGACTGGAAGCTGACCCCAACATAGTTGTGAAAAGGGCTAGACAGTTGATGGTATTTCAGTACAAAGTCAAGTACTGTTCAAATTTTAATGTTTTTTTAGCTAGGGGAAAAGTTATCAAAAGTTTTAGCAAAAGTTATCAACATAATCAGTCACCGCAACGCTACGGGGTGCAAGTGTGCTTCCCTATTGTTGATCTACTTTTAAAAATATGATTGACGTATAAAAGTATTTGTACAAATATATTTACAGAAATAAAATCATGTAGAATTTCCAGTAATTGATTTGTCTCGTCTTTCAGTATAAGTTGATCAATATTTTAGATAGGAGTAATATGGCTACCCAACGACCAGTAATAGGTAATGGTAGAGTTAAATTAGTGCCAAAATGGTACTAGTGCCAAACAAGTTTTGGCTTTGCTTTAGTGGCCGATCTCATCTCACTAATGATTACTGAATATTTCCCAAAACCGATGATAATTTAAGTTTGAATCGGTTTTGATGTTAAAACATGTCATATCATAACAGTTTACCGATTTAGTCCGGATATGAAACTTATTAAATAAATAAATGTTTTAATCTGCTGGTTGCGAGAAGCACAGAACAGGTCGAAATGGCGGTGCTTGGGGGAGGCCTATGTCCAGCAGTGGACGTCTTTCGGTTGAAATGATGATGATAGAAAATACTGAGATATTCTCATAAATTCTCAACCTACGTGGAATTAGATACAAGCTATATCTTATATAATATTAATGGTATTCATTTTAATCAAACAACATTCTATCTTGACTGATAGACATTGTTTTGTTTATTTCTATAATAAACAAAGGGAAAGTTCCCTAGATCAATGTTTGCAGAACAAACACTCATCCCCAACTGTTTTTATAAATAACGAGAGAGGAAGATATATGAGTTTGTCGCATAAAAATACAGGATTCAATTATTATTTTCTGTTATTACTTTTGTATTTATTTATAGATAAGACGGAAAATTAATTGTTTTATCTCCTTTGCCCATGTCATGTTATTATTTAATAAATAAATTAAGTATAAGTTTATGGTTAATTATGTACATTTTAATTCAGAATTAATTATGTCTTATTTCTATTGATATAAGTGTGTAGTTTAGTTTATATTCATAGTAAGACCCTCTAAGAGGCTCTTCTTATGGAGAGCAGTAGTAGCACAGTGGAAAAGGCCGTGGCTTATTGTCGTAGGTTCGAACCCAAACAGTCGCTTTACTTTGAAGCTAAATTATGTCATCACCATTGCTCTCGAAACAGTGAAATGAAAAATCGTTAAGTCCTAGAACAAAAAACTCGAAGACTAGCGACATTACCAACACGCACTGGTTGATTCTGGTGGATAACGGTACACTCCCTCTAATGGAGAAAAGGCCAGTTTCCCAGCAGTGGAAAGATTATAGGTTGATTATGCATGTTGTAACAGTTTTGATTTTTAGTTTTTAAACTATTATACTACAGAAGAACTATTATACTATTGCGATCCTGGTGATCCTGGCCAGGAAGATGGCACAAATTTATGAAATTATTGTATTGTCATCGGTCTTAGTTAAGTGTGCGACGTTTAAAATTAATCCCACGTTTTGAAGGGGCTGAAAATCACGTTCAAAGATACCGTTACATATGTATGTAAACCAAGGTCTAGATGCAAACCAAGCAAATAAAAGCGTGTTTAAAAAGTGTTCGACCGAATGAAAAAAAGAATCCTTTTTCTGGACATAACTAAGATATACTCTAGTTGTCTCTACGAAATACTCTGTCCTTGTTATTTTTTCCAAACCTAATAACAATGTTATTGGCTACGAGTATTAGTACTTGTAGTCAATAACACAATTATTAGGCATGCGATATTAGTCCAAGGTAATTAAACTGTCACATTACGGACAAATTGAGTTCTCATTGTGGTTTAGCTAACCACTATTATCCTATTTTGGCAATTAACGGGAATCAACAATGTTTATAAGTACAAACTAGCGATGTGCTGGATATCCGAGGTAGAAGAAAGGTCCGTAAAATTTTTTGGCAGCTCGTTTACGGACCTTTTACCTCATTAATTTTCATTACATAGATGAAATTCTAAATAATCGAAAGGATTTTAATAGTTTTTCATTACTACCTAATGTAGAAATGAAAAACTATTAAAATCCTTTCGATAATTTTTTATTGCTTAAAATCAAATAATTAGTCGCTAAATTATAAAACAACAAAATAAAGACCAAGCAAGTCGAAACATGTCCTGTCAAGCAAACGTCAAGTGGCGTCAACTATCGTTTCAAGGTTACGCGCATCGACACCGATTGAGTAAGAAAGTTAAGATTCGTATTCGGATCCATATCAGCGGATATTCATTTTTAACGGACCTGCACATCACTAGTACAAACATTACAACCCTATCGATTCTTAATGTAGAAATATTTTGTAGGTACATAACGTTACTTGGTATTCTTTCCAACACGTCCTGCTAATTTTTTAAAGTCATTCTAGGAATTTTTCTACCATCGTAAATCAACAGGATTATTGGAAAACACGACATTCCAGTAAGTGACCACACCCTAGTTGCTGTGATTCAGAGTTATGACTGAAAGAAAGGCGACTCCTTTTCAAGGAAAACACTAATAACTAACAATTTAATTTCTTGTTTTTCCCAGTCGTGTCCCGTTTCTTTAAAATTATTAAAAAAAAATGGGTAATCCGATGTCAGTTCAGATTCTAGGCAAAGATTAAGATATTATCGGTGTTTCAAACCTTACTTAGTTCCAGAGATTCTGGCATAATGAATAGACTATAGGACTAAATAAAACGTACATAGTACATAATCAACATAGGTACCTATTGTAAATGATTATTCAGTAGTCCTGAATAAAACACATAGGACAATGTGTAAATATTTCCGTCTGGCCTCTATCTTCGCTTGTTATCTTGATTTGTAGTCCACTAGGGGCACTTGCTATAAAAATAACAGCCAGTATCCCTTATAATATGTTATCCTAGTAGCTAGTAGCGAGCTCAAATGGTCTGTACCGTGCTTTATAACGACACACGTGGATCTAATGTGGGGATAAAACTGAAGCTTTTTAATGTTGACGATAACAACAGAACTACCTCTGTATTAGTCAAGTTTGGTAGTTTTCCTTAGATATCTGTTGCTAGGCTATTAGATATAGGTGCCTGTATGTCATTCATAAAATTGTTACTGAAATATAGTGAATCTTGACGACTTGGAATCGAATTAATTAATCGATTTAATTCATAATCCACCTAAACTTTTCCCAGCTACGTTGGGGACTGGGGTTGGCTTCCAGTCAAACCGGATGCGACTGAATACCAGTATTTTACATGAAATTATTGCCTATCTGACCTCCAAGTCCGAGTTACTGGGTAAACGCTAGCCATTGATAAGACTGGTTGTCAGAGTTTTGGGTTTCTGACGACCAGTAACGACTGTCATAGATTCACGAATGACAGCGGCTTATTGCACTTTCCGAGGCTTGGAAGAGTTTTGGTTTGTTAAGATGATCATCCATCCATAGACCAACCACGAATTCAAAAATAATTACAAAAGTGTTTCAGGTTAACGGATAAAGTGGATATGAATTCACCAGGACAGGTTTAAATAGAATCAAAGAAATTCAATGGTCGTGTAAAATTTGCAGAAAATATGACTTCCTTTTCGTCTCGGTACCTTTTCATACCGAACCAAAAAGAAAAAATGATAAATCAAAGTAGATTACAAATGGACTTGGTATGTCAGCAAGACAAAAACCTCAATTGCTGCCAACATCGACTGCGGCAAAGAGTAATAGTGCAAAAATTGTGGTAAGTAAAGTTTGGTAAAATCTTAAAGAAATCCTCGATAGAGGGATCCTCTGTTTGATCTCGCATGCTCTAGCCTCATTGATTTATTAATAACACTTGTATACTTGTGCTCTTAAAATCTCGGGGTTGATAGCACAGCAAGACTATATAAAAGGTACGTGTCGGATCATTCGTGTTTCCCTTATACCGACCCCACTACGAATGCTGTATGATGCCTTGTGTTGCGCATCCAGACATTCGTAGGACCTTAACCAGTCACATCGAAATGGCAAAGCTACAGGCTGACTCACACCATCCACTGTACTATTATGTTTCAGTCCCTCAAAAAATTAAAAGCCGTAAAAGTTTTCTCGCCTGCGTGGTTCCAGCAAATGGTAACACCTCTACAGCAAGACGTGATATCTGGCGGGCGCTGCTTAAACCCCCACACATCTTTCAGCTGAGAGCCTACTACCTGGGGTTATCGTGGTCGACTTGGAAACCTATATATATACTACAAATCCAAGTCGGCCGTAGCAAAGAGAATCTCCAAAGATGGGGGTTTAGACGGCTCGGACTCCAAGTGTCAATGCGACGTCTCTCTTCAGACAAGAGTCCACCTTACATTTTGCGTCACTTGTGCATTTGAGGATCTTAGGACTGTGTTAGCGAACAGAGTTTGCGTGGTTGAATTTTGGGCTAAACATTATATTTGAATTTTATAACCTGACTAGCTTTTGCAAACGGCTTCGCCCGCGTGGCGGACAGAAATTGAAAAGAGAAATAAACATTCATCCTTACAAACTTTTACATTTATAATATTAGTGGTATAATATCAAGTACGCCAATCAGATTTGTTGCAAGCAGAACCTATTGCTGAGACACTGCTTCAATCAAACCCAAAAACTTTTATGTTGTCTAATGTTCCCAAAAGCCGCATTGACTAGACCCCTAGATAAAAGCAAGTGCAAGTGTCCGTTGCTAACTTGACAATTTATTACATCACTTGCATAATGTAATCAGTGTTATGTTAGGTACTACAGGCGGGTCTGTGGAATATGCAAAGCTTAATCCAGTGAATGCGTGTCAGGGTATAACGTACAGTGACGGGGGAACCGGATAAATGTGCTTCCAGAATTTAGTGTCTGCTTAGAACACTTCATTTGTTGGGTCTACTGCGGTATTGTGTTGTTTAGTTTCTTTGTGTGGTTTCGTTGGTGGGTTAAGTTGAATTTTATGTTTTGCGGCTTTGAGAAATGGAAAATTTACTTTAAAGTAATTAGATAGATACTCAATTGAAATGGTAAATGATTTTATTTCTGTAATTAATTATTTACAAACACTTTTACACGACATCCATATTTTAAAAACTAGATGTTGCTTATCTGAGAAGAAAAGCCGAAACAAACTCAGAGGACGCAGTGTCTCTTGAAAGTCCAGACATTTTGGTCAGATCATGTGAAGAACATTAGTAGTAGATTAGTATCTGAAATGTCTTTTGAGGAAAGAATCAAACAGATTTAATGGATCTGTCCAGTCAATGCACGCATTTTTCAGTAATCAGGACTTAAGGAGCACAACGATTCCACGTACCTACAATAGCAAAAACTGGCCAAGTGCGAGTCGGACTCACGCACCGAGGGTTCCGTACAAACCTGCAGGAATTCACGGTTTATGCATAAGGTTTATGTTTATGGAATTAAATGTTTTTTTTTTAATTTTTATATTTGAGTTGACTGAATGAAAGGTAAATTGTGGTTTACGATTTATGACGTATTAAAAAAAAACTATTTACTAGATCTCGTTCAAACCAGTTTTCGGGGGGGGGGGGGGGCACATTTTACCACTTTGGAAGTGTCTCTCGCGCAAACTATTCAGTTTAGAAAAAAATGATATTAGAAACCTCAATATCATTTTTGAAGACCTATCCATAAATACCCCACACGTATGGGTTTGATGAAATTTTTTTTTTGGTTTTCAGTTCTATGTATGGGGAACCCCTAATATTATTGTTTAAAAAAAATGATATTACAAACCTCAATATCATTTTTGAAGACCTATCCATAGATACCCCACACGTATAAGACTGATGAAAAAAAAAATTTTGAGTTTCAGTTCTATGTATGGGGAACCCCAAATATTATTGTTTTTTTTCTATTTTTGTGTGAAAATCTTAATGCGGTTTACAGAATACATCTACTTACCAAGTTTCAACAGCATAGCTCTTATAGTTTCGGAAAAAAATGGCTGTGACATACTCGGACAGACAGACAGACAGACAGACATGACGAATCTATAAGGGTTCCGTTTTTTGCCATTTGGCAACGGAACCCTAAAAAGGACATTTGTGTAGGCCGCATAAACTACTCAAACTGGTCTGGCAGACTGATGATTCAAATTAAAAGACAAAAAGAAACAAAACAAAAATATATAAATACCTATAAGTACTTTTATAAAAATATTTACAGGTCTCTATTTATATTATTTAAAGAATAACTAAATGAGGAATCTTTTGTCAAAAACCGTTAAAGAAGAACCAATATGGAGGAACTCTTTTACCTATTTTTGTGCTTTCCAAACAAGAAGAACAGGGATTCTCAGAAAATAATTTAATCACAGTAAAACACCACAAAATACATCCTTAAATGAAAAAAGCCTGTTTGAGAAGAAACCCGGCACACAAAGCGTAATTTAATTAAGTCTTCATTAATTAAGAATTTCGTCGTCCGAAGCGTAATATCATGTCATACAAGGATCCTTAATCTAGATTAATACAAACAATGGTTAGGTATTGTTGACGTCATCCTCAGAGATAAGGTACTTACCTACTGAAATAGACCCAATATTCTTAATGGAACTAATATTTGATTGTTTTTGTATTAGACAAAGAAACCTAATATTTGCTGTTAATTTAACACGAGAATATTGTGTAATCATATAAATAGGTAACTTATACTTTGATTATAATATGAGGAATGAGAAACAATATCCTATGGGACTGCAAGGGAAATTGGCAAATCCAACATGTTTGCGTAAGGTGAGAGATCTCCGAGATCTCTTTGATCATGAACGAAAGAAAGAAAGAAGAAATATACTTTATATATATTGACCATATTTTAATAACTAGCCCGCGACTAGTGACTTGTGCTCCTAGCCTATTTCTTTTTAGGGTTCCGTTGCCAAATGGCAAAAAACGGAACCCTTATAGATTCGCCATGTCTGTCTGTCTGTCTGTCTGTCTGTCTGTCTGTCCGAGTATGTCACAGCCACTTTTCTCCGAAACTATAAGAGCTGTGCTATTGAAACTTGGTAAGTGGATGTATTCAGTGAACCGCATTAAGATTTTCACACAAAAATAGAAAAAAAGCAATAATATTTGGGGTTCCCCATACATAGAATTGAAACTCAAAAATTTTTTTTTCATCAAACCCATACTTGTGGGGTATCTATGGATAGGTCTTCAAAAATGATATTGAGGTTTCTAATATCATTTTTTTTTAAAACAATAATATTTGGGGTTCCCCATACATAGAACTGAAACACAAAAAAAAAATTTAATCAAACCCTTACGTGTGGGGTATCTATGGATAGGTCTTTAAAAATGAAATTGAGGTTTCTAATATCATTTTTTTCTAAACTGAATAGTTTGCGCGAGAGACACTTCCAAAGTGGTAAAATGTGTGTCCCCCCCCCGTAACTTCTAAAATAAGGGAATGATAAAACTAAAAAAAATATATGATGTACATTACCATGAAAACTACCAACGAAAATTGGTTTGAACGAGATCTAGTAAGTAGTTTTTTTTTAATACGTCATAAATCGTAAACCACAATTTACCTTTCATTCAGTCAACTCAAATATAAAAATTAAAAAAAAAAACATTTAATTTCATAAACGATGATGACGAATGATGATGATGATGACCTGCAGGTTTGTACGGAACCCTCGGTGCGCGAGTCCGACTCGCACTTGGCCGGTTTTTTAAGGTTATGGGCTACCCATGTGATAAATTTCATCCAAATCCGTTCAGCTGTTTTAGCGTTAAAACGTCACACCACAAAAAAATATATGTTTTTTTCTCTTTGTAATAACGCTTTAGACAATATAGCCTTGTGTTTTTTTTTGGATGCACACTTTTACTGACTAAAACCCACCCGTGTTCCTTCAGTTGCCCATGTGCCGGGGCCACGGTTTCTCTTTCGAACAATCACGCGACCCCGGCAGGGACAAGAGTACCTTACCCGTACTTTTTAATACAGAGTAAGAGGTAATCACGCCTGGGGTAGGCAGAAACTACGGATGGCCTCCTACTACGATCCTTACATACTCCTTTTGCCTCGTAAGAGGTATCCTTGTTCATAAACGGCAGCAGATGTGTTAAATTAGCCACGCTTCACAGTAAATGAAGTAATTAAGTCTAACTACAAAATAATTCAACGTCCTCTAAGTGCATACACGTAAATTTATTACCCCATTGAATTTTACATGAAAATTTAACAATACTTAAAAGATTACAGCTGCTAGGAACAAAAGGAGGTGACCATTACGCTTCACAAATGGCCGATAAAAGAAACCATTAAAGTTTTTGCGGCCACTGTGGCTTGACGACATTGTCGTGTTACAGTTTTTACACCGGCTAGGCTCCTCGGTTTTTGGTATTATATAAGATTTTATTAGAACTATATCTAAGCACTAGAGGAACTTGTGTCATAACTTGCCATAACTACTAGTGAGCCACTCGCAACAGCTTCCTAAATTGTAGGTGGTTCCGTTATTTCTCACGAAATTGGATCGTTTTGGTATTTTACTGAAAAGGCGGTATATTGGATCAGTTTTAGGGGTAAGTAGGTCCTGTGCCTTTTGGTCTCGTAATGGAATTCATGTTTTTATTTAAACTTTCATAACACAATTTTTGTGTTTTATGTTATGAGAGGCTGATGTCGAGCAATAGCCTGCGATAGGCTGAGTTGATGGTGTTTCAATGATTATGTTTAGTTTGTGATTTACCTGTGCGAGCCCGCATTCATACTTTTCCTATCTATAAATATGTACGTTATTATCGTGAACGTTACATCTCTTTTTTGGAAAATATATATCGGTACGTAATGATGTTTCTACATGACAGCTTAATCTGTGACTTCCGGAAAACTCAAATCAAGTTCAATGAAAACAATAGTTTTAATATTAATTAATTTACTGAGTACATATTCTTGAGAAGTGCTGATGTTATTATTTGATACGATTCAAGACAAAATACATTTCATAACAACACAAACCTTCGCGGGGTTTGTAAGAAAAACTATTCCGGTTTCCTTTGAATAATGTAGAAACTGACTTTACATAAGCAGGTGCAGTTTGCAAACTGTTATACCTAATGTAAGTTTTTATTAAAATGCAAAGTAACAAGAATATTATTTCAATTGTAAGTGGCTAAGTATTGTTTCAGTTTGTTGCCAAGTTTATCGCGAAATCACTTAAAAGAGTTTCCAAGTGCAGGTAAGAGAGCTCAATTTAATTAAAAGTAGTTCTGTCGGGATTCGAACTACGAGCTCGCTGTTGCACTTACACTTTCTGGCAGTAGTGAATTGTCTGCATTTAATATAACTGCATATATAGGTAGGTATATACAGTCTTTGTGATCTGAATTGTTTCCATTTGGAGTATTCCAGTAATGATTAAGATAGTAAATTTATTGACACTTGTCTTGACTGGCGAGAGCAGGTCGCGACTGTTAGTAAAAAAGTCACCGGAACGTTGCGGTCGCTCTATCGGTTGAAAAACGTTCTCCCATCGCACATAAAGGCACCGCTTGTACAATCCCTAATCTTTTCCATAATTGACTATGGCGATGTGTGTTACTACGACCTGAATGCAGATCTCCTCAATAAACTTGACCGCCTTCTGAATAACTGCATTCGATTCGTTTTCAATCTTCGTAAGTATGATCATGTGTCTGCACACCGGTTGCTCTTAAAATGGTTACCCATTCGTCAGCGCAGAGAGTTGAGGGCTCTGTCAATGTTATTTTCTATAGTCGAAAATCCCACTTCTCCTTTCTACCTTACTGCCCGGGTTCACTACTTGTGCTCTGCGCATAGTAAAAATCTTCGTTCCACCAACAATCGCCTTCTACGATGTCCTTCTCACCGCTCTGGTTTCATTTACTCTTCTTTCTTTGTTCAGGCGGTCTTTCTCTGGAATGCGCTCCCTCTGAACATCAGCACGGCAACCAGTCAGTTATCATTTAAGGTGAAAGTACGAGAGCATATTCGGAAGAAGTTGGCAGAAGCAGCACAGCGCTGATTTGCTGGGTTCGTTTTCTCCTCTACCGATCGTGATGTCTCCAGACAAAGTTCATTTTCGTTATATGGATGTATGTATGTATCTATGCATGTATTTAATATTCATTGTTTTTCGAGTTATCTATCCCTTATGTTGCACCTGCCATGTTTTTCTCTGCATCACCCTAAGGTTGACTGGTAGAAAATGCCTCAGGCATTAAGTCCGCCTTTGTACAGTATTTTTACTAGTGCATAAAGTTTTAATAAATAAATAAATAAATTATAAGAAAATCACCACCGATGGGGGTTCACAGACGGCTCAGATCTAAAGTCGTTTGCGTGAGGAGGTGCCCTCCTCACATGCAATGGTCCCACCTTCCATCCTGAGCCGCATGCCCTGTCACTTATGCATTTGATGATCTTAAGACTCGCCAGTGAGCGAAGTTCGCGCAGCTGAACGTTTTGCCATCGATACGCTAAGAAGGAGAAGTAATGACGGCGAATGGGAATATTGGAAGGGAACTAAAGGGTTGTTGGAACAAAACGTCCTACAAAAAGGTCAAGTGCTTATTCGAAGAACCAAAATGGTCGTAACGAGTGGCATTCTATAAATTACCCACTACCCTCAAGGAAAAGTCGGAAAATGCAAGATTTTCGGAGATTCAGTCCATTAGTTGATGCAACTAAGGGATGCTACTCTATATATAGTTGACTAGATACAGTAACTATATCTGGACCAATCAGAAGCTGTGGTAACATTACTAATTGACAGCGGACAGCTGCAGCGCTCGGTCAACATAGCCTGAGAGGGTCACGCCAATCAGGAGCCTAGGGATTAGTAGGTAAGTTCGTGTGTTAATTCAGCTATTCTTGACTCTACGAACTACCCAAACAAATAATCTAGCTGACAAGGAAGTTTGGCAATAATTCCTTTTGTACATGTGGCTTCCCTAACCTAACCTAACTTATTAACGGCATAACTATGTAAATGTCTATTAACTGCTCGCAAACGATAGTTTTTTTTTTTAACATATTTTTTGACATCTACAGTATCGTTTTTAAGGGTTCCATACCCAAAGGGTAAAACGGGACTCTATTACTAAGACTCCGGTGTCCGTCCGTCTGTCCGTCCGTCTATCATCAGGCTGTATCTCATGACATGAACCGTGATAGTTAGAAAATTGAAATTTTCACAGATGATGTATTTCTGTTGCCGCTATAAAACAAATACTAAGAATTTGAATAAAATAAATATTTAAGGGGGCTTCCATACAACAAACATGATTTTTTGCCGATAATGGTACGGAACCCTTCGTGCGCGAGTCCGATTCGCACTTGGCCCGTTTTGAAATTTTGTTTACCTAGTATTTCATTTATGTTTTCTCTTTTATTTTTTTATACCTATTTAGTGAATCTGAGAACGTTATAGGCCTTGTGGATTTGTAGTCAATTTTCTCTGTTATTATGTACGTGATCATTTTGGTTGTTTACATGCCTACACTGTCCTCCCATACCTATTAACACTGTAATTTGAAAACAGTGTTTAAGCCAATTATTTTTAAAATAGTAACTGTAGAGTTTCTTGCTGGCTTTTCTTCATGTAAGACAATTAATTAGAACCGTGCACCTACATTCTGATATTTCATAAGTGGGCTGTGTAGATTTATGTGAGATAGCTGTTATCCGCGACTTCGTCCGCGTGGTATTTAACAAAAAAGTTTTTCATTCGTTTTTTATTTTTTTCGTGAGTTCTTATTTTTTTCTAAAATAAAAGTAGCTTAAGTTACTCCTTGTTACATCAGCTATCTGCCAGTGAAAGTCCCGTAAAAATCGGTCCAGCCATTTCAGAGATTAGCTGCAACAAACAAACAGACAGACAATTTTTTTAAAAAATGTTGTTTTGGTATATGTACCGTGTATACATCCATATACACTTAGTAAAAAATGGTTATCTTAATATTACAAACAGACACTCCAATTTTATTTATTTGTCTAGAAAAGAGAGGGAGAGAATCAAAATATTTTGATTTGATTTGGAAAAACTAACCATTGCAATTTACCACGAGACGTCTTCTTTTTCTGGAAAATGGGTCACAGATTTTTGATTAAATATGTAATGCAAACAGTAATATACATACAGTAGGAATACCTAGGAATATATGCTTTTACTAAAAGATACGAACCACTTTGCGTAATGAAAATGTATCCCTCAAAATGATGTTCATTAATTTTAAACCAACCAATCCTCTTACTAATGTATCAGTTTTGGAACGTTGAAGGACGAATAATTTAGGTTAATGATATTTCATTTACCACTATCATAGTTGGGACGAGCACACCTCAGTCTATCCTTTCGCGGATAACTGGCTTGATGTTATTTATGTGAGGATTAAGAATAAGCAAAATGTTCCCACTGCTGGGACGCAAGCCTCCTCTTTGTGAGAGGAAGTAGGCCTTAGTTCACTACGCAGTCCCAGCGCGAGTTGACAGATGTCACATATTTTAGAACTTTGGATTCTAGGACATGCCATTTTTCTTACAATGTTTTCCTATGCCGTTTTGAGAGCAGTGGTGATGAACTAATTTACAAAAAAAAACTAAAGAGCTTGGGTTCGAACCTACGACCTACTAATCGTAGGACGCCGCCGTTACCACCGGGCCACCACTGCTCAAACATAGAAGAAGCGTTTAATACATACCTTCAGTGTAAAAGAAAGCTTAAAATATGATACGAAAATAGCAACTCGAAGCAAACCCCGGTAGTAAATTCATTGATATTAAATTTAGTTGGCAGCCAACGTGTAGACGCTACCCCCCACCATCAATCACCATGATTCAATAAAAGAACTATTTATTCTCTGTATGCCGGCAATATTTTCTCAACACCTGAATGCCGAGAAAACGTATGCGCCAGGAAATCAATCACAAATCTTGTTTCTACCCGCATATTTGACGGAAACCAAGTTAGGTGCCAATATTTTTCGAAGGCTTTTTGACTTCTGTGTAATTTGGTCACCTTATCAATACATGTATGCCTTTTTTTAACATCGTGTTCAAACATCAACTTTAGATAGAATATAGGGGTAATGCTATGGTAGAGCAATGTATATTTTTAGTAGTCTATTTATAATTTGTGGCTCATCTTATTAGCCATTGCCAGTGTTATTTATTGACTAAGGCTACTACTTAATACATAACATCACGCCTTTCTTGGTTGGGCAGAGGTTTACCTATAGTACACCCTCGTTTCACGTTCGTTGTTAAAATCCCTGGTAATAGGGAGCGAGCCTATTGCCATCAACCGGCACATACCCAAACTTCGGGCTGCTATTGAGAAATTCCAGATGGATAAATCCACAAACACTTTGCCCTACCTGAGAACCGAACTCAGGAGCTCATGTAGTAGTGCGTGCGACTACAAGACCAACAAGGCAGTCGGACGAGGCTACAACTAAAATGTATAATTATTCCATCCATCTTTCTAGCTGTGTTAAACCTAATAACTATGAATTTATAACTCACTTTATTAATCAGATTTAAACTTTATCGGAGATGAGTTTGACTAGTGATTATTTGAAAAGCAATAAATGCGAGTTGACAAGCGACTCATAAAACAGAGCCGAGGTTCGCAATGGGCTATAAACCGCCATTAAACGATTTGCGGGATCCCTGCTCCGCTGTTAAAACAACAATGTTACTGCTGCTCTGAGATACCAATCGAAAGCACTACCCACATGCGTCTTAGTCTCCATAAAGCTATTTTTTACAGTCACAACCAAGTAAATACTATCCTAAGAGATAAAATTCCTAATCCTCCCTCACAACTTCCAGCGAAAAGTAGTGGATAATCCAAACATATTGCTTTAGGATTCTACGCTCTATGAAATCGCCATGATTGTACGTAATAGAAAATATAAAACGTAACCGTTTCACGGGTAATGTGGCTTAATTTTATCCGTAGTAAAGGGAGATTGGGGTTGTAATACACATTTCGACAGGTAAAAAACTTACAATGAAATCAAATGAGTTCCTAGCGTTAGAAGGAAAGTAGAATTTTCCACGCTGACTTGCCATATTAGAGCGCAGTATAACGTGCTAAAAGCCCATGTAACAAGAGTATTATGTTCAGCCATTCCTTTACCGAGACAGCTATTGTTCCAGTAGAAACTCCAATCTTATGCGAGATTACGGCCAAGCGAGATATTCTCTCGTCTATACGGAAAAATATCTATAGTTTACAATTTGAGTAAGAAATTAGGACGATGCTGTAAAAACCAGAAGCATTTTTCTTAAAATCGTCAGACTAGATAACAAAATACTTTGTACTTAAATGGGCAGTCTAACAGACGTAGCGATAAATTGTCAGCCATTCACAGGGCAGTTTACGACAAATAGGCGGAAGAAAGCGGCCGATACAATTTTCCGTACAATTTACAAATTCATCATCATTGGGGCATCAATAAAACAGTTGGAGAGTGAAGAGCTGATGGCCCACATACGATGTCGTGTGCGAAGCAATTTTTTTAGTTCTCTTATGTTTACGACGTTAATGCCAGCGGTGGATTTCCGCCCTTGCTGGATCCGGAAACTGACGGAGCGGAGCGCATCCGGAACGTCAGCTTGTTTGCTAGCTTCTTATCTCTGTTGTAAGAAGCCCCACGTGTTTATTTGCCTTTCTGATCATACTTGTTTGTGTTGCTCAGAATTTTGAAGTAAGCTTACTTTACCTTCAGGTAGGTTTCGTAGGCGGAGTGGGCGTGCCCTGACAACCGTTACCAGTACACAAACAACCATAGATCACTCGCATAGTTTATGGGGATTACCGTCTTCAAATTAAGTATGCTTGATTTCATTGCCTTTTTACGTAAGATTAACGCTTTCCCTGATTTCCAGTCTAGACGTTTATATATTATGGCAGTTAGGTTTACCTCTCCCTAACGAATCGCGAGGCTTACTTTGTTATTAATTCCCCCCTTTCATTCTGTCCCAACAAATACCAGACGGCTCTCATAAACTTGTAACGCACTTATTTTCTTTAGGATGGTACTTGTACCTACTCAATAATCATAGATCTTCTCCCTTGTTATGGGAAAACTTAAACCCACTACGACGAAGTTAATGAGGTGAATAAAAAAAATCTCGCTTATTTGTTCCCAACTTCTCACTTGAAAGTTGGGAAGTGGATCGAGATTCGGGACAGTCAACACCACAAGATCGTAACTCAACGCAGACATTCAGCGAAGTCGTCTGGTAATCTCATTTGACGAAACAAACAAACTTTCGTCAAGTGTCCAATATGACTTGATAGATGATCAAAGTATTCAATAAATACCACTATTGGTATTGGGAAAATCGTAATAAGTAATGTAGGAGTATTTCATTGACACAGATTGGAGTATTGGAGGCTCGGTGAGCCAACATCACGTATCCACGATAAATTGATTTGGTAGCAGATGTGCACGCCGCTTACACGACCAGACACACCACTTTCTTGACGTTATTATTTTTAAGGTTTATTTTTTATGCGTAAAAAGTAGACGTGAACCTTGTTCGGAGTCTATAACTAGTGGGGCAGTTTTATAGTCTCATTCTTTTGACAGTAGATAGCGCGATATCGTTCGATTTAATGGATTTAATGACGTATTTGTAAATTCTTCAATAGTTTTATTGTCTACAACTTGAGTCGCAAGTTAACAGAATAATAGCAGCTGATGAGCAGCTGAAAATGACTAGTCTCTTTCCCATACTTTGTTCATTTATTTTAAGTCTCGTCATTAATAAAGCTCCTGTTTTATTTCACTAAAGTTGCATTCACTGCATGCAAACCTATTAGGCTTAATGAGGGATTGGCTTTTAAGGAACTGATCTTCTGAGGTAAATTTAAATCTATCTTTTTCTAAACCGCCTGCGAACTTTGTGCGGTAACAGAACACAGACTGAGCCGTAATTTATTAGGATTTTTTTTTTAGAACAACTTAATAGTTTGTGTGCGATGACTTAGCGGTTCGCGGTGCGGGTAGATCGCTGTACTCGCCGGTGATGGATGACGCGACGTCCCTCCAGCCCGGCTTAGGACTCATTGAGGGGGGATTATATCGGGACGTTGACGAATTGCTACTACTTCACACACAGATAGCACTATTGAATCGATTTAAAACTTCACTCGCTGACCAGCGGGGGACATTTGTCGTTGGATTAAATGGTTCTTCACGTCATTGGTTAGATGCGGCTCCTAAATTGTGTTGCAGATTCTATTTGTTTCTGCATCAAACAGTATTCCCAAATACATTAAATATTTATGCTTTCAAGGAACAATTTGTATGAGTTATAAATATCAACAAAAAACTCATTTTAATAAATCAAATATCTGGGATCGCAATAAAAATATCGTTTTATGTAATTTTCCTCTTTTCAGTACAATATATCAGTAAAGATAGAATAACTTATAAATAGTTGCTGTCATTATAGTTATTCTAGTCCAAACGAGGCGGCGATAAGGCGGCAAGAATTAAATTTCATTTTGGGGCTTATGAATTTATGTGAATTGTTGGTAGTCTAGTAAATGTTGTAACTTTCGTTTCGGCTCGACCTAAAGGCGGGAAGTTTGTTACGAAACAAAATAACAATGGGAGCAGTTTATAGGCACGGCTCCGTCGGGAGCGTGCACCGATCAAAATATAAACGGGATTTTCACTTTGCGCCGAAATCCTGAAAGTTTAACAAAATCCAAACGATTATTGATAATTTATTGCGATGCCGACCTTTCGCGAAGGCGATATGGAAAACAATGTTAAGGTCATTCGGGAGCTGGGAACGAGCTACGGATGGCCGGAGAACGTGACTTTTAGCTTGTATTGCTCGTTTATTCGGGTATTACTAAGTAATTCTGTTGGCTATTTACTTAGCTATTTGATAAATGGTGAGTATTTTCGTTGGGCTGTTTCCTTTAATAGGTACGCAATCACGTTTCAAGTGGACACTTAAGTGAAAATTGATCGTATTGTACTCTAGCTGAAAAACCTGAACAGATTTCTCAATAGAAAATATGTAACTCTTAGTAATATTTTCAAGGAGTACCAAAGTTTCCCTGTATTAAGGTTTCGTGAAGTTTTCCACTCTTGTTTATTTTACAAGCCTTACAAAATAAAATAAAACTTTTTGTTTAAGAAACTCTTTCGTAATTTCGTAAATATCGTTATTATGAAGAAGTTGTAGTTTGAATTTGGAATAATATTTTTTTATTGCTGAAGTGGAAACCTTTACGAGTTTTCCAATAAAATCCGGAATTTCCTTTTTAGTGGAACCGTTATATTCATGTGTTAGAATAATAAAAGCTAGTAGGAACTATGAAAGCTGTTGGATAGTATAAAAGTGGAGCTCATAAAGTGGAAAGGGAACATTTAAAGCATGACACGCGACTAGTGGGGAACTTGTAACTTGCAACATTTTAAATTAAATAATAGTAGTTGCGATGCAGGTGTATAATTTTGACGCTGAAGTCTTGAGTGGTTTTCAGTTATTCATGGTTTCAAATGGAATGTGTTACGTTGAGCACATTTATATTTGTTTGTGATTCTGACTTTAACTAATATTTACTCCATAGCATTTTTTTTCTGGTTAGAGTGGTAGCGTAACAGCGTAACGTTGGGGTCAATGTAGTGATGATGGGGAATTTAAAGGATAATTTTATATTTATTGCAATAGGGAGATACGTTATTGGAAATTTGTAAATCTAATAATTTCAGCATGCAAAAGCTTATCACTGTTAATATAAATTTAGTTAGAACTTCACCTTGAGTGATCCCTGTTTTTGTGGTAGTACGGAGTACTAATGAAAACTTAGAAAGTTCTGTGTTTATACAACCCTCTTTTACAGGTTTATCTGCAACGTGATCAGTTTTTCCTTTCATAAACCTAACGTTCATGTGGTAAAACCTACAATAAAAACTAACTGATATGAAACGGTTATCGCTTGCCTAGAAATTATAAAATTTATTCAAAGTCGTGTTATTGAGGTCACAGGTAGTTCTAGACTCGTAGCTTTTATTTCTCAGCGCGGCGTCATAACGCCTTATGGCCGACAGTTTACGATGCAATACGCACCGCTGCCGCACTTTGCCTGTAATTGAATCGCAGGCGCTTGCTATAAATGTGGATTTGCCGGAGTTCTAACACCAACAAACAATGCCGTGATCCACCCTACAAAGTTTAAAAGTAAACTGAATGTTTTCGCTCAAGTTTTCTGGCAGTTTATTCATTTTGTACTGTGGATGTTTCTAAAGCTGTAGGTATCTATGCCGCTTTATCCCAAAATATCGTATCTCTGATGTAAACTTGTTAGGTTCTAAATAATCCCTTGTTTCCTTTACTGAGCTCTTTTGAAAACTTTCCCTATTACAAGAAATTCCTTTTGTATATGCGCATTGAATATCATAAAATCTTTTCAGAGTTAACACGACTTATTAAACTGTCATCATCATTTCAGCCGAAAGTCGTCCACTGCTGGACTTAGGCCTCCCCCAATTTGGTGGAGTTTGTCATAATCGCCACGCTTGGCAGGCGGGTTGGCGATCGCAGTATGGTGGTAAAATGCACAGGGAACGCCGCTGACCATTCTCTAAAAAGTCCCTTAGTCGCTTCTTAGGACACCCATGGGACGGTACGTATTCCTTACGTCCTCCACTATACGCAACTAACTACGAACTTTACTTAATAGTAATACTTCTAAATGTTACAAAAAGTGCAGGTTTCCTTTACACATTTAACAAATTTTATGCTTAAAAAGTTTATAAAATTCAGCACAAATGCATTGCATAATGGGTCAGGAGAGTATGTCGTCGGGCTAGTTAGCCATTTGTGGGTAGACTCTCACCGCGGTTCAACTCTCCAGTATTATTTAGCAAAGCTTCTAAGGCTTACTTACCGGACTTGGGTTAATGGTGACTAGATTACAGACCGACCAGAGTGTAAGTTTTGTAAAGGAATCTATTTATAACTGATAAACTAATTCATCTCTATTAAGTCCTTAGAGATAGTAGCGACCCTGAAATTACTAGTAATGTGCCTATCGAGGTCGTCTGCCTAATTTCGGATAGGTATCCGATATCTATATTCAAAGACTTACCTACCTAAGTCTTGCTGTAAAATACGTAACATACCTAAAAGTTTAATCGATCTAGTCTAGTCTTAACTGTATATAAATTCAAATTAGTAACACAACATACCTAACAGTGAAAGAAAAAATGTACTCTCGGTTAGGTAAGTACCTCCTTCTACTTATGATGTTAATTTCGCCATTTAGAAACCGATTTTCTTTTGTTTTCAAGCAGTCTACAGGTTTTTTTTTCCAGTGTGCCTGCGAGTTACGGCTCTAAGTGAATTCGCTTAAAACTTTTAACATCATATTCCCAGTTCTCAACGCTAAGCAGTCAGTTTTGTTGGTTTTCATGCTGCTTTTATTTTGTTGCGGAAAGGTAAAAATGTACGAACTTTAGACTGACATTTATACGTTTGAACCCCTAATTTCAAATGTCAAGTTGACTGCAATGCACGTATGTGAGAAAAACACGAACGTACCCTGTTTAAACCTATCAATAAGTGCAGGTATATATAGGGAGGTACAGCTATATAAGTTCTGCAGCCCTTGTTAATGTACCGGTTCATATTAACGAGGTGTATTGGGACACCAACTCGTCTGCGCCCTTCCTTTCATGTGTCGACGTCAAACGGGGGGCGTATTAGAGCTCGCACAAAACATCCGATAGTGTTCTTTACGCTTACAGAAGAAGCTAATTTTGCTTAAGTGGGCTACTCTGAGCGCGGCACCGCGTCAGGGGCCCGCCTCCCCAACATGGCCTGTGTTTGACTCCCGGGCAACGCTAAAATGGAGCTACGTAACTGCAATTAGTCAATCTTCTCGTTCTGACGAGGTGTTTAATATGTTTTTTCTTTTTTCGTACTTTTTTTTTGCGCCGTTGTTATTTGTAATGGTGTGCAGATACAACGGTGGCATGAAGGCATTTTGTTTTCTCCTGAACATTATACTAAAGAAAAACTAATTTGGGTTTATTTAACGAAGAGTAGAAAACTTGTCAAAAGAAAGAAGACTAGTCTCCACGACACAGGGAATCCTTGTGTGGAGGTTAGTGCTATTTCAATTTATACTGCTTACTTGAACAATAAAGTTTTATTATTTATTTAAATGAGCTCGGCTCGGGGCTTTTTTCGGGAGCTAAACCTTTTCCACATCTAGGTGAGATTATCCAGTGTGAATCATACGAATGAGGTCTTTTACCTGCTAGACAAAATTGACATCAAGACCGCATGACACTTGAAGTCGACTCACAAAGTGAAAATTAGCTGCCAGGAAAATGAAAGGCACAAAGTAACTAACCTACTTTCAAGAAAAGTTATGAATGCACCAACCAATAAAACAATATGAACATTATGTTTTTCTATTAGTATCGACAAGATTACATTAAGACCAGAAAGTTCCATGTGTTGCTGGATGTAAAGAATAGCACCATCAAATTTTTTCCCGTGGGTGTCTTAGAAGGCGATTAAGGGACTTACTAGAGAATGGGCAGCAGCTTTCTCTAAGCATTGTACCACCATACTGCGATCACTAACCCGCCTGTTAAGCGTGGCGATTATGGCGAATCCCCCAAATTGGGGGATGTCCACCAGAAGACGTCTTTCGGCTGAAATGATGATAATGATGAATGATGACAAGAGTAATATTTTTTCTCAAGGAAAGGGAACAGATCGTCTTTCAGCGCCATATTATCGGCGTTAACACTTGAGCTGCCAGCGATGACGTGCATTGTTTAGAAGTAAGCACGCATGTGCTCTTTGTTCGCGTGTGCAATACTTATGAATTTCCTAGGGGAAGCTTTATTGTACTGCACTACGATAACAACTCAACTATATAGTTTTAATATATGTAGCTCACTTTGAGTGATACGTGCACAGGGTTGAAGGCTGCGTGACTGCTTTTTATGAAGGGAAATTAAAAGGAATATTAGGTAGTTTTCACTTTTTGAAATGGTTAATAAACAACTTTTATAGAAAACTTTATTAGTTATAAACTGGATGTAACACGAGAGTAACCCAAGGAAATGCTTCGCCATTGCTACATTAAAAATCCGGCCAAGTGCATGTTGGACCATGCACAATGAAAGGTTTCGTACTTTGGATCATTGATATACGTCACGGTTAATTCTCCAACTGTAAATATAAGTTCGTCGCAAAAAAACAATAATTAAGTGATATGATATTTGGAGTTTTGCCTTAACTTGTGCTGTGAGATCTTGCTGCTTGCTAAATTTCTTAATTCTAGATCAACGGGAATGTCTACCATGGTCATGATTTATTTGCGGGGATCAAAACATGTCGCATAAATAGCCGTAATTTTTAATTGCGTTGACTTAGTGTCTTGATTTTTTTGAGCTCTCAACTTCATATCTGCTGATAGACGGACCATAAATTATGCTATAAGTGTTCCCGTTTTTCCTTTAGAACCCTAAAAAACTGGAAGTTTGACCATCAAAAATCTTTCAACACAACCATTGCTATCAGGCAATCGTTAGCTAACATCTGAGCATAAAGTATTTACTAGAGAATATTCAAATGCAACAAACACACAAATATCTATTGTATATACTGATACCTACCACACCAACGACACCATTTCTAAAGATAAAGACAAAGCTCTTAGAGTGGAGGTTGAAAACGTTCAAACTCCCATTGGGGCCCACGAATGCAGACTTTACTACAAACTAGTGCACAACAAGGCTATACGTTCTCACGTTACTCAGGTAAATGTTCAGGGAAGCGACCACCACAAGATGAAATGTATTGTTTTCAAGGTGCACGTTCAAATTTGTATGGGGGCCCACTGCCAAAACTATTTACGGCCCCGCGACCGAAATGTTTCTTTGCTCCATGACTGAAATATTTTCAGGCCAAATATTGGGGCCAATATTTTCGTGGCCCACTACGTTTTAAAGCAACGCGTAAATATGCAGATTTTACAATCTTACTCAAGCTAGTTTTGTTCGGATTACGGCTAACTTTATGAGACCTAATAAAAGAATACTTACGGTTTTTGCTGATTTATTTAGTGTTGCGCTTGGAGTTTCCCGCAGAAGGGAAAATAACTAAACTAAACTGGAAGTTTATAGTGCATTAAATAAAAAACAAAGTAAACGGAACCTATCGTTTTCTAAGTTAGCAATTAATACTGCTTCAAGGATCTTTATAATTTACAAATATTTGGTAAAATTTACAAAACTTATAACAGAATTGGCAGCAGCGTTTTCTATGCATTTTACAACCATACTGCGATCGCCAACCCGCCTGCCGAGCGTGGCCATTATGGCAGACCCCACCAATTCTGGGAGACATGTCTCTAGTAGTGGACGTCTTTCAGTTAAAATGGTGATGATGGTATAATTTCGTAGCCGTATACACATACTTAGATTATTAAAATGTCCTTCCTAAAGAT
Organism: Aporophyla nigra; assembly: GCA_947507805.1. Classification (NCBI taxonomy): domain Eukaryota; kingdom Metazoa; phylum Arthropoda; class Insecta; order Lepidoptera; family Noctuidae; genus Aporophyla; species Aporophyla nigra. The sequence goes on from OX382305.1 coordinate 11,231,260, forward strand.
TCTAAACATAGAATTTACAAAAATTTCGAAGCTTTTCTTGAAAACTATATAATTCTCGCTGTGTCGCTTCTAGAAGGAGCCATGCTCAGCTCGTGACAGGTATAGCTACCAAATATTTTCCGATTAACTAAAGAACGTTTACATTACCCGAGATAGTAGCACTATTTGGAATTTATTGCCCCGTTATAGTGGCGAGTGCATCCCGGCTGCCTTCAGTGTAACTCGCGTTAACGATCTTTTGATTTCATTATTTGGTTTAAAATTTTTGTTAAAAATAATAACTATAGATTTGGTTAAATTTATTGTTCTAAAGGCCAATTCTCTGTCAGGGTCGCGAGATCTGCCGGGGTCGCAAGATTTGTTTGACAGCGATACCATGGCCCTGGCAAATGGTCAACTGAAGGAAAACGGGTAGGTTTTAGTCAGTAAAAGTCTCACACGCCCTTGCGCTCCACCCAGAGCGGGAGACGTCATTTGATGATTTCCCACCCAGAAAAAAAGGCCGATTCTCGTAATTCAATACTTTCAAAATCTAGTCGCCGTGTCATCTCGGCGACGATCTAATGTCAAACACTTGTCAAAAATGTATGGAAATTCGAGGTATTTTTGACAGTGAGCTTGAGAACGTTTTTAAAATAACGGGGTTGCCTCTCACATTTATTGTCGGTATTTTACATTATTGTGGCATAAAAAAATACTAATAGCATACGGTGTAACTTGTAATAATATCCACAAAAACTTAACAATCATATAGGTATACATAGGTACTCCAAGAAGTACTAATATAATTCCTGTCGCAAGAACAGCCGATCACGTAAACTTGTAACACGTAACCTGGTTACTTGATACATTTCTGTACATATTTCCAGCATCGAATACGGCGACATTAAGTGAAGTAGTCGACATACTGTCGGGCGGGGAGTTCAGCCTGACGCGAAATTGATTCAGTGCGAGACGTGAGCCGCCTTCACAACAGCGCGATTCAAATGTAAGTCAGCGGACGCTGGCAGACGAAACGAAACTTTATGTTGACACCTAACAAATTTAATTAGACACTCCGCTTTAATGCCCGCCCCTGTACGTGTAAGAAAATGTTTCTTCCTCACGACTAGCTATTTTGTTAGAAACGTAAAAGGCGCTTTTAATAGCAGTCTTAAACGTTGTAACTGTTAAATAATTAGCTATTACATTGATGTGTCTATTGGATGTGTTCCACATGAAACTATCGGTAATTGCGACAAACCGATGTGAATGGTCTCTAACGTACGGCTTACGAGTAACTGAGTCATCGCGTCTATAAAGTTAAATAAACATCATTATCGGGAAAATATTGGACGGAAAACCATCGTCAGCTTTATATTGTTTTCTAAATCGGAATCAGTAGTGCCTGTCGCTTCCGGCGATTCAGCTTGTTTTGCGAGAAAATCCACTTTTTCTTCTCTCTGATTCTTTGATTTCTTTTTTATGCCATCATTGTTCCGTTCTCAGGGTGAAATGTAGTCATTTATATTTTCAATGGAAGTAGCGAGTATCTAATGTGTATTTCTTTTGTTATTATAGCTTACTAAACGATCTGTTTCAGATAATAATATTGGATTGTTATTTAATCCTCTGATCCTAAGCGGCCAACGATCTTAGTAGATACTCGATTGGAATTTGTAAGTAGACGAGCTTCGGGCATTTTTGTTTCGAAAGCTGATTAGAAATGTTTCATTCTTTTCGAGGAAAATTGGCCGTTCTTATTTTTTTCTTTATATTGTAAGAATTGGATGACCTAAATATTAGATTTTAATAAAAATATTTTTATAAGAAAGCGTAACTTAAGTTCGTTTACTCCACAAGTAAACTGACAGATGGCAACAAGGTTATCTTGCGCCGCGTCTCGCCAAACTCGTCCCGTATAGTCTATATCATAGCTGTCGAAGTGTTTATAGGTTCTAATGTTATTTTTGAGGCAGACTTGGGGGAGCGATGGGGCACACACTCGTCGGCTGATTGCCGGCGCGTCGGGCATGGGGGACATGGGGGGTAGGGTCGCACTGCGAGTGCCCCACTTGAGGTAAATTACAGTCTACTGTGCGCACTATCGGATGTTTTGTGTGAGTCGCGAACTGCATCACGGCATGGTGTGCATCACACGAACGTAATCTACCCGCCTTGGGGTGCGAGTGAACGTTCCCGCGCAAATATCGAGGTATTTCGATGGTATTCAAAGCATTCATTCGCGTCGTGTCGCTAATGTATGCGCTGTATGTTTATGCATGTGTGAATCGTTAGTTGCCAAGTGTCCTCTACACTTGGCAACTTTACCGCTAGTTATGTACCTATCTAATGTGGTTAATTTGTTTGGCATATTCATGATTCCGCTTTATGTGTCTGATTGTCACTTCGAGCTGGGTCTAAACAGTGTCAGGGACACTGCCAGCAGCTATGTTTTTCTCCGTTTTGAAAGGCAACAGCTGATCACCATCCCATTAGTCATGCGTGGTGAAAACCGCAATTTCTTTTCCCTCGCGGCCTCACCAACGTTCATTTTGAAGCAATCGACCTTCACCAACTTGATGGATGGATTTAGGGTCGCTTCCAGACAAAATATTGCGAAGAAAATGAAGTTAAATATTTCTACATACTTATAACATTGTAATACAACTCCTAAGGGATCTCCCTAGTTATACTACATAGCTAGTTCCAATTTATACTACAACATATCTAGGACGAAAATTAAGGCAAATATTAAACTCAATTTTACCCTCCACATAGATGAGAAATTCAATTTCAAGTTCCCAGAAATAGTAAGCAGCTTTAAAGTAGTATGAAATGAAGATGTTAGTTATAATATATATTTCATACACTTCATTTTGATGTTATATGATATGTCATCCAGGTGACCCAGTTCATATGATAGCAATTATGAATCTAGGTTAATTTGTACATGTCAATGTTATCAGTGTCCCTACGTAATTGCTAATTAGCGACGATGATTGATTCATATTAACAAGTACTATGGCCCACTGGCTACTGCAAAACTGAACAAGTGAAGCCATAAAATAGGTCTTCATCTATAATTCCTACTTTTCAAACTTGTCTCGAGTTTGGTATCAAAGTTTCTCTGAAGTGTGACTGCTGACCCAGATGTGAATAGTTGTCCGTGAAGGTTTCCTGATCTATTATGCAGTTGAACAGTTGATTTATAAATGCTCTGAAGTCTTTTTTTTGTTAGCTCGAAGAAGTGTGGATGTCGTAAAATGCGACTAAAGGACTTACTAGAGAATAGGCAGCAACGTTCTCTATGTATTTTACCACCATACTGCGATCGCCAACCCGCCTGCCAAGCGTGGCGATTATGGCAAAGCTCCCCAAATTGGTGGTCTATATCCAGCAGTGGACGTCTTACTGCTGAAATGATGGTGATGATGATGAAGAATTTGATAAAGAAACTATTTAAAACGTTAAAAATCTCAATTGAGACATTTTTACTATTTCCTAAATAAACTTCCAACAGAAAAGGTCCATCCATCCTACACGATCTTCCAACACATATTTCTTTTCGAATAATCGATAAAGAATACCGGATAAAAATTTAAAATTCGCTACACCACGTCCGGGAAAAGCGCTACGAAAATCGCATGAGCCGGCCCGTTTCGCACCCATGGGCGATACAGAAATATTTTTCGTTTAACTAACACCGACCGTGTCGCAGGGCGCTAACATCATTTGAAATTTATTTCCCGGGCCCGAGTCGCTATGCGATTGCACCTACACTGGAGATCTCAGCGAATAAAATGGCATCTAATAATCGTTTTCACCACTTTACCGGAATAAGGATGTGTCTACACGATAGAGGTGGCGTGGCAAACGTTTATGGGGTGCTGTATGCTGCCCACTTAGTTGTAGAGTTCAGCTGATAATGTTGCTTCGTTTCTTTTTCAATAGAGATTGGCTTCTTGTGTATGAATATGTGAAATAGACATACATATATTTCACCGTCTATTTATCTACGTAAGTACAACTTCAGATTAAAATAAACCAGACTGATAATGGAATGAGACTGTACTCTTAGCGCGTAGTCGCTCTAGTTTTAAGTTTTTAAGTCTTGGCTGAAGCCACAGTCAAGTCCGGTTAAGCAGCCGAAAACCTCATAGGTTGACTACAAAATGTCACTCAAAAAAAAGCGACTGCCTAACTCCTCAGTTACTGAGTAATACGATACCCCGTGGTAAGACTGGTGGTCAGAGTTTAGGGCTTCTGAAGATCCGTAACCACTGCACAAGATCCTGAAATTACATCTGGAACCAACGGCTTAACGTGCTTTCCGAGACATAGAGTTCATATGTAAAGCTGGATACCCATCCACGGACCAACCGCGGCAAGCGCAGTTAAACCTTGGCAAGCAAACACTAAGGCAGAAATCCAAACAAAAAAAAAAAAAAACAGTCATTAAAATCTAAACTGTAAGATGCTGAAAAGGACTTTCCCGAAGAATTAATTTATGGAAATCTTTTTTCCGTGTCTACGCACTGTTTTGTCAACGATACTATGTCTATGGTCGCGCCATATGTAGGCTAGTTGCCGTAAAACAAATTAATCGTACTATACTCCATTTGTTTAGGTAGTTAACTAAATGTAAACAATCTTAACATGTCTTTTATCTAAAAAACTGTCTAAAAATTGAATCTAAAAATGTTTACAATTAGGTATTTACTTAAACCGATGTTAGGTAAGTAACTTAATTTAAATAATATTTGTTGGTCTTTTATACGATTTATTTTATATAAAAAGACATATCAAGATTGTTTACCTTTAGTTAACTACCTAAACAAATGGAGTATAGTAGCAGTATTTCTGTAAAGTCAGGCGGTAAATTGTTGTTTAAAGTTTATTAGTATCTACTGCCTACTGTTAGGTACCTACATAGTGAGTACTAGAGCACCTAACAAATGCTGCGGGGTGGTAGAATTAAGTAACAAGTAAATATAAGTTAAAGGTGCAGCTATTATTAAATTAATTCCATTACAAACTTGCTCTAACTTGAAAAAATATGCAGAAGTGTAAGACAAAACCGCGTGAATAAATGAAAAGCTTCCAAGTTCTGTATTATGAAGTTGTGTAGAGTTTGTTACTTCATTTATTTTAGCGAGTTGCATGTACTCCGTCAGAAGCCTTACAGAGTGCGGAAATAGGAGTTTGCTCGTGGTGCATACAGATGTACGTATGAATATGTAACAAGCTGAAAGTGTGCATCACGTAGTATATTTTAGTGCTCGATTGATAGACTCAATTTAAATGGTTAAATTATTGGCGAGACGAGTGCTTTAGTGCATTACCGTGTTCGCACACACGAGGCAAACTTCAAAAGCAAATTGCACAAGCACGGTACATTTATCTCTGCTGGTTGAACGATGAAAGCTTCCATTACGAACGGTATCGGAATGGATATATGCACTTAAGGTTGTCTTTAGTTCGTCAACGTGGCGGTGTTGTGCGATCGATTTCGTGTTTTACGTCGTCGAGCGTGGAGAATGTCGTGTATCAGCGGCCTGCGACGACAATGTACCAATGCCTTATCAACGTAATGAGCCGACTTGATGATAACGTGGACCATTTTATGGCAAATGATGACGCCTTGGTCATATACTGGATGACTTAATCTTTATCTAACATCGCTTTAGATTCTTGTCACAGTATCTATACGTATGTACCCATGTCCTACAATGTGTTACTTCTCCGAAGAACAAGTTTGATTCACGGGTCACAAGATCTGATGATTAGTTATCTTATGTTTGAGTTAGTCGAGCTGTTTCTGCGTACCATACCATCGGTTCATACTCCAATTAATTTTGATAGTTGAACTTTGATACTTGAGAGTTGTTTTGTTCCCGATTGAGATGTTTACTTACTACATAAAGTGAAATAATTATATTTTTCACAAGTTGTTCACAAATTGTAGTTTGAGGGCTGGAATGGTAACAAAACAGTTTGTTTTTAAGCTGTCTGCAAGTTTTTGGCTATGAAAATGAAGATGGCACTTTAGTCTACCAGTATTTTTAACTTTATGTGTAACCAGCTTTGTTACCTTATAGCTCGAGGACTAATTCCCCACAAAATGTTTAGTATAAGTTCAATACCCCAAACATAATACATTAAGTTTAGTTTGAATGACGGTAACAATAGAATCACGTCAAATTTAAATTTCCCGTCATTTCTAGGGTTGTGCTAAGTGAAACCATTTGTTGTAGCTAGTGATGGACGGGCACGCACGACAGCAAAATGTAGTGTCATAAATATTTTCATGTTTGTTACCTTTTTTGGACATTTATATCAGCCGTATGAATACCTAGGACCATCGAGCCATGGAATGAGACGAGCTTGTTGAAAACTAATTGTATTGTATGGACAAAAACGTTGATTGCGTATACTGAATGTTACATATGCTAACAATAAAAAATAACATATAGAATTCAAGTCATAGATCTGTGTTTTGGACATTCTGTTGTTTCAATGTTTTGCGTTACTGTGTTGTTTCGTATTTTCACTTATAAAAGCATCTACAGACAGGCGTGACGCGACTTTGTAGACCAATTTACATTAAATTTTATTGAAATTGTACTACAAAAAACTTTTTAACAAAAAACTTAAACCACCGAAAAAACTGAAAAGCAAAAAATAATAAACCTTTTTATTTAACCTTAATAGCTAAGTTCTTAAACTAACGTAAGCATACCTAAGTAATGTTGAGTCGGTGCTTTAAGTGATATTTGTTCATTGATTTTTCGGCGCTGACCCTTACCAATAAAAAAAATATTATCACAATCGGACTTCTATGTAAAAAGTTATGCGTGGTCAAATATAAAAAAAATATGCGTCAATTGAGAACCTCCTCCGTTTTTTTCGTCGGTTGAAAATCGTCGCGCCTGTTTGCGGGAGCCTTCATTATGTATTTGCAGTTTAATGTCAAAATATGGTTACCATGAATCACAAATTAATAATCTGAATTCAAATTAATTATGGTTCTAAGGCGCTCATTTCGTTTTATTTAATCACTAGCTTTTGCCAGCGGCCTCGCCCGCTTGGAGGTCAGAAAATATCCCACAAGAACGTACTACCGAAATAAAAAGTACCCTATGTGGTTATAAACTATTTGTGTGCCAAATTTTATCAAAATCCGATCAGTCATTGTTACGTGAAAGAGTTACAAACATACATACATACATCCATACTCACAAACTTTCACATTTATAATATTAGAAGGAAGTAGGATTTTAAACTGTTTCAACGGTTCCGTGTGGCGCCGGACGTAAAGAATAGGACCATCCTATTTCTTGTCGTGGGTGTCGTAAGAAGCGACTGAGGGAGTTACTAGAGAATAGGCAGCGTTCTCAATGCATTTTATCACCATAGTGCGATCACCAACCCGCCTGTCAAGCGTAGCGATTATGGCAAAGCCCCCCTAAATAGGGGGAAGCCTACGTCTTTCGGCAGAAAAAATGAGATGATGATATTTAAACTGTACTTTTAAAATACTGGTATGTAGCTGCGGTTCCGAAGCCGATACCAACATATTATGTAGTTGACAAAAGGGTATACTTATACAATAATATTAAACTATAGTTCCTGTTCCAAAACTACTTAATACCAACTTACCTATTTCTGACGCACGAAACCTAAGAGGCTTTAATAAATACCTCCACCATGGAGGAACATAATGCATCGTGAGGTGACTGGTGTGAAACTAATGAAAGTGCCTCCAGCACATACAGGGTGTTAGTTATCAAAGTTAATTTTCTAGTTCCCGAGTTAGTTTACTTCGTCAATCAAGGTTGAAAACTTGTAACCATCTTATTAAGACAACGTCGAATTGGAAATTTTAAGTGGATATTTTGGAATAGGTCCTGTAGACGAATTCCACTCGTTATCAAACTTAATCCAATTTGTCTTTGTGGCGAATTGAATTACTTAAGTTAATTGTGAATTTTATTGTAGGTAAAGTTTGGAGTGTCGCGGTGGATGCGCATTGTAAATGTTGGAGAACGGACACCGTTTAAATTTTACATTGTTTGTTTTGGTTGATTCGATGAACATTGTTTTGAGATCTTGGAACAAGGGCTGGCTAAAGAAAATGATTGGGGTTGTTAAGCAGCAAAATAGTTAGTAAATTGTAGGTATAATCAGGTAATATATAATTAATTACACTTTGTAATGCCACATTTTTATTTCAGATTCACACAGATTTTTCTATAATTATAAAATACTTAAGTACGTAGCACTAGCACCAGTTGACCCTTCGGCATTTTCGGTGTAATATAACACTCAGGTAGATACTTTTCTGAGGATTAAAGGACTATTTTTCACTTTCCACCCACTACACAACAGTAGTGTTCGCGAATAAAAACACTTTAATGTAGACAAAACAACTACAATTTGGTCCGTTCCTATAAAGTGTAGACAACAATTTCTAAGAACCAGCAGGTTCTATTTAGGTAAATTACCTACCGTCTGAGATACGGGAAAAATTTAACTGATCCTCTAAAATGTTATTGAACCTCTAAACCACTTTTAAAACAAATGCATCTGTAAAAACTTATTGGGCTTCCAATGATGCAACTTTTTTCATAAATATATGAGCTTTTTTATCTTTGTTACCTTTTACAGTTGGTTGCAGGAACTAAGCTAGGGCACCCCTACCAAACGGTCTAACCGTGGCAAACGAAGTGCGAGCCGAGCGAGCAAAGCGAGCACTGCCGCGGCAGCGGACGGGAACGGTGCGTCTAAGTTGGTCGCAGTTCCACTAAGCTATTTTCTATTTTTAGGACTACAAAATAGGAGTAGGTAATTTTTAAGGCTCACCAAAAGAAAATAAAAAATAGATTAAATCAGTTATAGTGTTCAAAACGTACTTAATATTTTATGAGAGCAAAGTGGTATAAACTGTGGGATGGTTTTATTTACGTATGTCAACTATATTTTTTTGTTCACGGATAGAATTCGTGATACACAATTTCCAAATCGAAATCAATCTTGAAACGACTGCTCCCTTTACAACTTCATACCTACATAATATTAAAGTAAAATAAAAATATACGATTTAATTTTCATAACGAGACTTCACAAATTGGGTCGCATTCGTTAAACAAGAATGAATCCAGCCTTCATTGATTTCGATGTCAAGTGGAGCCGTACAGCAATGTACAGCGTACAATGCTGTGCCTACAATTTATTACTTGATTGAATGGCACACAGATGGTGTTTACACGGTAATTAAGAACAATATGCAGTGCAGTACTACGGCTCGGGTAAGCCCGGATATGAGGCCGCTCATCCATCATGTTGGTACCTACATCATTCTCGTGTCTGTATTGAGGCAAGTAGGTAGATACTATTCGACACTTACAGTAGGTACATAACAGCTACCGTTATTTATATTACGGACGAACGGCAATGTATATTTTTAGGGTTCCGTTGCCAAATGGCAAAAAACGGAACCCTTATAGATTCGTCATGTCTGTCTGTCTGTCTGTCCGAGTATGTCACAGCCACTTTTTTCCGAAACTATAAAAGCTATGCTGTTGGAACTTGGTAAGTAGATGTATTCTGTGAACCGCATTAGGATTTTCACACAAAAATAGAAAAAAAAAAAACAATAATATTTGGGGTTCCTCATACATGGAACTGAAACTCTAAAAATTTTTTTTCATCAAACCCATACGTGTGGGGTATCTATGGATAGGCCTTCAAAAATGATATTGAGGTTTCTAATATCATTTTTTTCTAAACTGAATAGTTTGTGCGAGAGACACTTCCAAATTGGTAAAATGTGTCCCCCCCCCGTAACTTCTAAAATAAGGGAATGATAAAACTAAAAAAAATATATGATGTACATTACTATGTAAACTTCTACCGAAAATTGGTTTGAACGAGATCTAGTAAGTCGTTTTTTTTTAATACGTCATAAATCGTAAACCACAATTTACCTTTCATTCTGTCAACTCAAATATAAAATTAAAAAAAAAAACCATTTAATTTCATAAACATAAACCTCATGCATAAACCGTGAATACCTGCAGGTTTGTACGGAACCCTCGGTGCGCGAGTCCGACTCGCACTTGGTCAGTTTTTTATAATAATGAAACAAACGATTTACTGATATTAATATGATTTTTCTTTGTCTTCAAAAAAAGAGGTAGGTACTCAATTCGGTAGTTTTTTTTACATCGGTTACCTCAGAACATCGTCATTGATATACCGATCTGAAAATATTTATTTTGAAAAGTGTACTAATAAAATTCTCCCATATAATTTTGGTCCAATTTTGGTTAGTGGTTTTTAAGTTAGCTTCATTAATTATACTGTTAAGAGGAACAAAAGCAACTGCAATACTGGGCAATCCATTCCGATTGCCCAGTATTATCCGATGTTTGCAAGTTTTTCACGACCTGGGATGACTGTTTACGGTTCACAAGATAATCTAAAGCCTGAAGGTTTTTTTAAAGTAATTTTCTACACTCACCTTAACGACAGACTTTATCCACATGCCACGCTAATATGCAACAGTTTGATTAGAATCCACTCTCCTTAACAGTGCTTGAAACTATTAATATGATAGACCACAAAATACGTCTTGATAAAATGGACTCTTGAATCACAGTGGTCTCAAAATTAGAATCGTAGGCATTGGAACCGTACGTATGTTAATTGTAAGGAAGGTCAAATGCCGTTGAAAAGATTGTTAATGAAAGAAAATGATCGCTCCAATTTAAATTGGAGTAAATACGAAACAATATGTGGGTGGAAACAGTGGTGGCCCAGTAGAGCAGTGGTGGCCCCTACTTACGAGTTGCTGGGTTCACCGTCACCACTGCTCTCAAAACGGTGAAGGAAAAATGTCGTAAGGAAACCGGCATGTCCTTGAACCAACCATTCGAAGACATGTGACTTCTACCAACCCGCACTGGGCTCGCGTGGTAGATTCCGGCCTACTCCCTCTCACTGAGAGGAGGCCTGTGTCCCAGCAGTGGGAACAATATAGGCTGATTTTGATGAATATATGGGTAATCAAATGAATTATTCAATACATTTAAGGGAATTTTCCATGTATTTACTCCGTTCTTAATTTTAATTCACATGAGGAATTTCGACTAATAACTGTAAATTAACACATTTTCCTTCTGAAATATTACGCTTCTCCGTTTTAAATGTTTCATTATTTCTATGTAATATGCTTAGCCTTTGAAATAAGTGTCTGGCTTCATAATTCGTTGTAATAAACACCTCAGGGTATGTTATGACTGTGTCTACGTTCAAAATTGAAGAAACGAGAAACCTTTGGGGAAATTAACCGTAACGATACTTTTTTATAATGATTTGAAGTGAAACGAATCGAGAATTTAATTCCAGTTGCTGTTTTTATTATATTAAGAGGTGATATTTTTTAACATTTGTTGTCACTTTGAAGACAGACAAACATATTTACTTACATAATAAGTTATTTTGATTTAAGATTGAATTATTCGTTGAAAACATATTTAATCAATTATTTCTTAGGGTGACTATAATGTAAATACTGTTTAAAAAAATGTAAACGCTTTTTATAAAATATTTTCTGTATTATTATTTAGGTTGCCAACACTGGTATCGCAACATTATTGTTCCGTTGCGAACTTCTGGAGCAATGGTGGGGTGACACTTGCCCCTACCAATATTGGAATGAGTGATCGGCAGTTGGTAGTTGCATATCTCCAGAAGGTACTCCCTTTCTTCTCCTAAAATTGTTTGTCCGAAAATCATTATCCATAACACGTTAGCTATTAACGTCAGTAACCATAATGTTCAAAAAATCTAAATTTTGTTTTACATAATTATCTTTACTTCTAAAACTATTCCGACATAATATCAAATACCATAAACATTAAATCTCCTAATTTTGCAGGTTATACGGTCATCATTCCTAAGTATTGTATTATTATACATATAAAGTGTATTATTCCGAATGTTCAATTATAATAAAATTGTTAGTAGTAAAAAAATTGCTACAAGTTAGGTTTTAGTGACAGAAACGAATCGCTGTAAATCTAAGTCCACGTAGTCTCGTCTGCCCTACCCCTAGAGTGTAATTTAGAATCGCGTAGGCGCGGAGGGGCGAGGCGGTCCGCGAGCTGAGGAGCAGGTGGTTGTGGCGGTGGTGATCGTTAGACCGTCTGCGACGATGGCTCACGCGGAACCGCCGGAGCCCCGCAGCGCCGGAGCAGTGACAGAAACCATGCCTGCTGCATGATGCATGCTCGCTTGCATGGTGCATGCTTGCTTGCATGCTAAATTTCTTGCATGCTGCATGCATGGTGTATGTTTGTTTGCATGCTTCTTACTATGTATTGTATCAGTCAGATTTGGTTAAAATGGGTGTTCTGACAAGTTCACCAAAAATGTAATTACAAATTTTTACTTGACGAGCAACGATTGGCAAAAACATGATTTATCATTTCATCATCATACAACAACAAGTGTGTCAAATATTTCACTTAAGAAAATAATCATCCGATAAATTTAGGACATATAACTATTATTGAAAACGGCTTTAAGTCTTTTGTATATTATTGATTGCAATATTTATGACAAACGGATTTAGGGCATATTGTATTTAGGGATTTCAATATTATGGCATGTGACATTAAGTTCGGGCAAGTTATCATTCGGAAAAATGATGATTAGGACAATAAAAATTATGGCACTTTAGATTATGGATAAAAAAGTAAGGTCACACAATAGAGAACCCTCCATAATTGTAATAAAACAGTGTGGTAATATTACAGACATGGCATGTATAGTCATAATTATCGTTTACATGCACAGTTTGCATACATATTTTATTTATATAATTAAGTCTGATACCTGTGGTATACCATAAGTGAAGCAAAAATAAAAGTTTTACCGTGTAGATATTGTTCTAACGTGTTGGGAGCATAAAGAAACAACAAAATTTGTGGTTGGAAATAAAAAAAAAAACTAAAGAAAGTTTACAATTCGTACATACCTAAACATTTATAATGAAAGTGGTACAACCATAGAAATAGAAAAACAGGGTACAACATAATTATTGATCCCCAACAGCATAGTTGTCTGTTTAGATAGACAAAATTGATTCTACACCATAGAAGGTACACAAAGTAACTGACCCGAATGAAATAACCTAAAATAAAATAAAATGTGTGTGATTCCTCAGGCAGTGAAAAGCACGTATGGCATACATTATAACATTTATGTCAGCACGAAGTAAGCTCATTCGTTGGTGAGTTATGTGTCTACAAACTTTTCATTCGTTTGAGTTCGCGATCAAAAATAACTCTACCTACACACATACATGTATTTTAGAGATTAAGTGCTTCTGAATATCCATTGCAGTTAATTCAATATCTATTAAAACTTTTCATTTTAAGTGAAACGTAGTTTGTATGTATTATAGTTTAGTGGAAAATATATTATGTATAGAGAACTTGCTTTCTCATAGTAAAATGAAATTGAGCTGTTTAACTTTGTACAGTTTTATTTTTCAGTTTAATTGTTTTGTTCTCGGAATCAGTTTTTGTACGAGATTTTCTTTTAACATATTTGTGATAGGTAATGAAATAAGCAACGTCGTTCACAAAACATTTTAAATGTTTTTATTGAGATAAATTAAATTAAGTAAAGAATCTCTTTGGTGGATGAGTTTTATTTATTATTCGTGTTAAGATAACGTGACTTTATATTTTGTATTTAATAAAGTAACCTTTGGCTTTTAAGATAGTTCGAAAAAGATGATTATTTGTGTGCTGTCACGAAACTTGGATCCAATACGTCGTTACTTTTTGGAGCGATCTGAAACGGTTTCAATCTGTCCTTTGACATTTTAAAGGAAAATGCAAAAGCAAAATATAGGTACTTGTATATTGGATACTACTATATTGGTTCTACTATACGTATACACTATTTTATATACCCAGTGATAGATACCTAGTCAGATATTTAGTTCTTTTATCCAATTTAAGAAAAAAACGTGCTTGCGAGAAAAGTTTTGCGGGCTGGCAGATTAGATTTCTTTCTCATACAATTTAGGTATCCTCTTTTAATATACATAATTATATAAAAACCGGTCGAGTGCATGTCACCTCGTACAATGAAGGATTCGAAATTGGGATGAATTTGCCCTAAGAACAAACTTAACATTGTTGTTGAAAAGCATTTTCTCCCATACCTTCCAACTGCTAATGTAAGTTGTACATGTCAACCTTCATCATTTCAGCCATGAGACGTCCACCTCCTGGACATTGGCCGCCCCCAAAGAGAGATTAACCATAATCGCTACGCTTGGCAGAGGGTTGGCGATTGCAGTATGGTGGTAAAATGCATAGAGAACGCTGCTGCCCATTCTCTAGTAAGTCCCTAAGTCGCCTATTACGACACCCACGGGAAGAAATAGGATGATGCTATTCTTTACATACGGCAATATACGGAACATATCGATAATCGAATAGTTGGATATGTAATACTTATTAACTTATAAAGTCCACTTAGTTGTGATATTTTTTCTTTTAAATTCGTTATGTATACTACTGCCGTGAATGTTCTCACATAATCTCAATTCTCAATTCTTTATTGCATACTTGCATTGCATACTACATATTTAAACATAGTTGGAAGTCATTATCAAGATTCATCAAATCATTATTATCATTAAAAATCATTATTTAAGTCACAATAATGAACCCTGTCGGACACAGTAAGAAGAAGAACATTGCGTGTATTGTAAATTATATTTTTAGTTTCCTAAAACCACCATTTATGCTGGTATTCCCTTCACTAACCAATATAAGCAATTTAAAGCGGTTAATATTTCACAAACGGATGCCTAAATCGAAAAATTACCATTTTGTCAGCATGAGTAATATTTATATTCATGTCAAGTTAAAGCTTTCTAGAGCTTTTGCGGTCTTTTTCTTTTCTTTGAGTCTGAGCTAAGCTGCGAGCAAACAGACGGAGTGGCGGACGAATCTATACAGGTTTCTTGTTGAGTACGGAACCTAAAGAAAAAACTCCTTGGTGAACGAATACGACAAGAATTTTTTTCGCTTCAGAATCGACCACTTGCGGCAGGTCTTGAGCTTAGCCACAATTTTCACTGAACGAATTACAATACAGCTGTAGCTATTGAACGTTTTCTACGGAGTAGTTCATTCAACGTGACCTTTCTACAGTTACACAATGTTTTCTTGAAGACTGTACAAATTTTAAAGTGCGAGTAAAAGCGTTTCTATTTAATTAAAAGTTGTACCGTAGGGATCCAATCCCGACGGCTCTCGCTTTGTGCCCAATGATGAATGGAAAACCTTATTGTGAAGTATCCTTGTTTCTTTGTTTACAAAATGCTGGAAATTTTGTCTAGAGCAACCAAACCTACGTGAAGTAATCGAAAAAAATAAGTTTTGTAACAGGTTTGTATATACACAGCTACACAAAGAAGCTGGCAAGCAAGCAAGAAAGCTAAGCAAGCGCAAGCAAGCTATAGATTTCCAGCTTTAACAGACCTCACATTGTATAGACTTTCCGTACAATGGGAAGTCAGTTTATACTGGAAATGTTTAATACAATAATTAGATTTGTCGCCGTGCGTTCACACACACAAACCTGTGACAAACCGAAGCTTTTTTTTTTGACTATCGGAAAGTTCAGATCCTCTTTGTTGTATTACTATGAGGATCTTAACTTCCAGAATAATACTTGTATATAAGATAAAAATATAATCTTTGTTTGTCTGCTAAGTACAAACAAATTAATCTAGCTGATCCGATTGATTTGTGTTACCCTCGGAAAATATATGAGGTCAAGAATATTATTGAGGACCAAGAAAATTATTTGTTTTTATATAGTACACGTTCTAGTAACTGGGTATAAGATTGCCAAGGTTTAACATATGACTGCAGTCATGTCAACTACGGAACCCGCAATTTGTCTGGCCTGTTAGTCTAGTGGTTAGTGACCCTGACTGCCAAGACTGAGGTCGTGGGTTCGATTTCCACCCTAGACAAGTGTTTGTATGATGAGCACAATCATTTGGTCTGTGTCTGGGTGTAATTTATTATAATATGTATGTATTTAAAAATATATAAGTATATTTATCAGTTGTCTGGTTGCCATAGTACAGGCTCTGCCTAGTTTGGGGTCAGATAACGGTGTGTTGGTTGTCCTAAGATATAATTTTATATTTTGCCCCACATTTTCATCAGCATCATAATCAGCCAATAATGGCCCCACTGCTGGAATATAGGCCTTCTCTCGTCGAAAAGAGGTGGGCTCGAATCTACCACGCGGGTCCAGTTCGGGTTAGTCGATGTCTCATGTCTTCGAATTTTTGTTCTAGAACATGCTGATTACCTCACGATGTTTTCTTTCGTCGTTTTAAGAGCAGCAGTGGTGACGGAATTATTTACTTTATGTTTTGTTTATTATTTCAATGTATGATTTTTCGACCACAAGGTACTCAGGCTGGGCTAGGACGGATGCTTGCGAGGGTCGCGAGCTTTCTTCTAAAGAGATACCGTGGCCCTGGCATATGGGAAACTGAAGGAACGGGTGGGTTTTAGTCAGTAAAAGTCTGATACGCCCTCCCGCTCAACCAAGAGCGGGAGACGACCCACAAAAAAAATGTCTTAAAATTTTTGGTTCTATGATATGCCAGTTTCTTCATGATGAGCTCCTGCAACGTTTTGAGAGCAGTTGTTCATGAATTTATTTACACAAAGCTAGGGGCCTGCCTGGGTTCGAACCCACGACTTCAACTCTTAAGTCGAGGCTGATACCACTGGGACTGCTTAATATATTTTTATGATACATATTTTCTTGCCCATTTTGTATTGCATATAGGCAGAAGTTTACTGTTTTGGATTGCGAATCCAAAAAAGAAAAAAAAAAACAGAACCCATAAAGGAATATGCGTTATCAGTCCGTCTGCCTGTCTGGCAAGACCCTTTTTACCAGGAATCTTTGGAGGTATCAAGTTGAAATGAATATGAAATACGTAAGTCGACAGTCACTTGGAGCTCAAAAAATTCAGGATTCTAAATCAACGTAATAAAAATACGCTCATTTATGTAACAGATTTTGATACTCGCAATAAATAGGGCACATAACTATAGGGTTACTTACTGTTGACCCAGAATCATGAAATTTGCTAAGAACCAAGGTGTCATAGAGTCATAGCACAAGTTAAGAAAAAAAATGAAAATCATGAATTTGTAGTTTTATCTCATATTTTTCATTTTTGCGATAGCAAACTTTCGTTTCCAGTTGGAGAATCGCCTTGACGTATATCGATATGCATAAATAAGGGAGAAATATTTTTCAAGTACAAAGTTCATGTTCAAAGTTCTTAGAATAAATTCATCTCAACTACGGAACCCTCATTGTGCGTGGTCACACATGCACTTGGTGGGTTATTTTTTAATACGTGAGCCATTACTTTTTAATATATTTTCGCCATTAAAGAATCGAAATCGAAGACTAGACTGCTCAGCCCACACTTAACACGGGTCAAAATATAGCTGCCTGAATTTTTTACGTTTTTTGTTGTCTAACTCTCTGAATATCATATACCTAAATATATGTCTGTTGCACATTACGATATCCAGACGACATTAAAGCGATGCTTACCCGTCTCCGGGGTGACTATAAAGTGTTGTGTCGCGGAAACTATGAGCGAAACGATTGCCATGGCGATCAGGAACTGTCTCAATGTAAAGACTGTACTTCTACTAACTATATAAGTTTGGTAATGGTTTGTGGTAATGTAATTTGCAACCCTTATCATATGTATAGAATTTGCAGCAAATTAGAGAATTACATCCAAGAAAAGAATGCTTGGAAACATGCTGCTCTTACTCCATAAGACAATTTATAGTCTATCTCTATCGCTAATTTAATTGTACAGTTTAGATTTTTTTATGACACTGATTTACATTCTGTGATTAGATTCACTCGCATACTGACTATAACTTGTAAAAATATTGGGAAATTCTAATTCTTGCCTTTGCAATGATTGTAAATTATGTGACCACCATGTAAGTAACATATAATTAATTTATTTCTCGTTGCTTATTTTTTTTTGCCTGATATATTTCTCACTTTTGAACAATGGAGTTTCTTGCCCATTCTTCTGTATACGCATCTACCTTTTGGAAGGGGCGACTAGAATCAATTCTATTTTAATGAAAATGTTGACGTTCAAAACTGCCTTTTATATGCTTATTTGAAATAAATGCTTTTACTTTGCAGCTTTTTACTTTTATTCTTAGGTAAGCATTGGTGACTGGGATACTGACCACGAAGCATAAAAGTAGAAGTCATATACAACGAAAATTTGTTAACGTTTATCGTTTCCACAAAAGTAGAAAACCCATTAAAGATAGAATAAAAGCCTAACAGCAACACGCAAAAATCTAACAAGGAGACATAAATAAGACCTTTTCGTATCCTAATCTTAAACGAAGGCCGCAATTTGCAGGAAATACAGAAACCTTTGTAATATTCGGTAGGAAAGTTCCATTTGTGAATAATTTTATCGATGTATGTATGTGCCCGAATACAATAACAAATTGTTTATAGTGTATTATCTGTCGGTTAGTGGCCGTTGGAAGAGGCGGGAGGGACGAACCTCCTCGTTTATGACGCTATAGCGGATCAAATGCCCTGGAAGTGATACACCCCGTGATCGTTTAGCCTTTATTACGCTATACGAATATATACGCACTACAATAAAACGGATTTTAATTTCGTTTTCTTCTTCGATTTAGCCACTTTTTGTAAACTTTTACACTTAAAAGTCTTTGCTCTTTTGTCTGACCTTTTCTTTTCTCACAATATCTTTGTTTGAATTTGGAATCACAATCCAATTTTAGGTTTAATGTTAAAAAGATATTAAATTTGAAACAAGAGCTCTAATAACGACAAATCAGATAATGGCTTCTTTAGAACCAGCTATCTAAATTCGAGACTAGATTTTTATAACCTAAGTTTGTGATTTTGTTCTGTAATCTGATATCAATCTTTTCTAATTTCAATTTTACTCAGTCTAGTGACCAAACTAGATTATAGTTTTTGGATAAAAGGAGAGCTATATTAGTAAATGTGTTCTCATTGATCGATCAATGTCATTCTACATAAGAGTCTTCGTTACAATATCTAAATTACGAAGGATAACAAAAGTCCTTTTCATCACAGGCAAAGATATGAATGTTTACCCAATATCTGAGAGCGTCTTGACCGGCCGAATAAATTTAAAGGAAAGTATATATTATTCATATTCACTCAACGACGCCAATCTCCTCGCCCTTTTCAATGAAACGGGTTTGTACATAAAAGTAAGAGTCACATAACTTGTATATGCAAGGGAATACACGGCATTCTGAGGACACTTCAAAGAGCCAGTAAAGTATATTATCAGGCACTACGTCCTCGAGATTGTTGAATTGCCTTCAATTTCCTTTCGCAAGTGTCTCTTATACTGCCCCAATAATATTGTCATGCAATAACGCATTCAGCTCACAAAGAGTAAAGTGCATTTACTTTTTATTTTTGTAAAGAGTATGCTCTCGTTTCTGTCTAGAAATTCGATTATGGAAGGCAATGTAATGTCTCCTCACGTTCGCGCTAAGGTTTGATAAGTAAGATTTAATTTACGGGACGTGTTGAACTATGCTCAATGTACATTAAAGCTGATACTAAACAGTAACAAATTTTGAACACTGTTCCAATATTTAGTTCATGTTATCCACACCCATAAGCAGAAAAATGGAGAAAGATTTTTGTGAACGGCGCGACACTAAATAAGGATGACAGAAATTAAAAATAACGCGCCTCCGCGATCCCTTTCAAATTATTTGGGGAAGAAAGTAAGATAAAAAAAGATAGATAAGAAAATTATTCGTCTGACGCGAACAGTTTCCGGTGGCTGGCCGCAATTTATTCCTCTCACAAACACGAACCGTGCTGATTCAATATTGACACTGGCTGGAGCCTCGCGTACCTAGCCTATTCCCCAGTGCTTCAGATAGAATCTAACTTCGAAGATACGACTTTGTAGCCGCTTTTTAAGTTGCAAGCATACAGGGTATCCCTTCGAATACCGTTCTCTCCCTATTTGTTTATCTTGCGATAGCTACTGAGACGCGGGCGGTGCGTGCGGTAGGGTGTCGCTATGTTTGTTTTCAACTTCTTTGTTTCCCAGAAACTTTGAAACTGGTATGTTTAAAAAATAAACAGCCACACATCCGTTCTGCTTTTGTCAGTACCTTTATATGTTCGCAGAAATCCACGGGGAGTAAATTAGTATTCTAGTCGGGGTTACCATTATTAATTACACGGTGTTAAAGGAATCTGAACGAATAGTAATTGATTAGCGCGTTGTTCTATCTGATCGTCGCCATTCTCAAATAGATGCGATCGCTCAAAGTCAACGTTAATCCTCCCTTAATGAGTTCAAAAGCAGCAATTGTTGCGAGCGGCTTACGTTCTGCTACCGACCCTCGACTGGAGGACTGCTTCAGCCAACGGCATGCGGATTGAATGGCATTACAATAAATTCGAAATTTAGCAATTGTTAAGTTGTGTTCCCTTTGACGTATCTTGTGTTTGCGTTTTCAATACTTAATTATGTCATAACTAAGCCAGAAACAATAAATTCACGTCACATAATACGGTAATTTAGTGTGTGTCTAGCGGCTACAGTAGGTAACAAAGTTGTTTACGACTAACATTCACAAACCTCAGTGACATTTAAGTTCGTGGATACAGCTAGAGACCGAAACTGTGTGGTGATTGTGCACAGTGCACACACTTGTGTTATGTTGTCGGACAAACGTGCCGCGCGTTCGGGAGCGGGACTCGGGAGCGATGTCGGCGACACGCCAAAACTGCATCAATCATAAGGAGGGCCGGACAATGGAGCGTTTTTTATCGGGAATTCCCGTTCCAGAGGGATTCGTCTGTGACTCCATTTCACATTTGTCACATTACCTACCCACAAAATCTGTCGTTTTCGCTTTTTTTTGGGCTCGTTAGGGATTTGATGTCAAAAGTTTCACCCAAATTGCACACGCATTGTGGCGACGCAGCGGGTTATTTTCCTTATAATTTGATTTCCTTTTCAAAAGGTTTATAATAAATAGGGAAATTGTAAAAATAAATTTTCGATTGTTTATTTTTATAGCTTTATAAAAATTTAATGTCAACAGATTCAAGTACTAAGTTGACATAACTTTGCAACTGTTATTGATTACAAAAGAAGATTTTAGTCGCATTTTTGTTCGTAAATGTGAAACAAAAGAGTCGTTATAAGTCATCAGATACCGCTGTAGGCTTTAGAAAGGATTTCTGTACATTGTTTATCTCGAGTCCTAAGGGACAGTTGGAAGAAAAGAGGGACATCTCCGAGCTAAGCCATCGTGATTTAACAACCCATGCTATACCCATACAGAGGGGCACTTGCCTGATGCTATTTCTGTTCTAATGTTATAGTGAAAAGATTATGTTGAGTTGGGTTTGCTTATCGGCTTACTGCATCATTTATTTGTTGCCTAAAATTGACTTTTTGAATGTTTCAGTTTTGGTCAGTTATAGACTAACTGCACCAATCTACCTATCTATGTACTATGTAAACTAATATTTTAAAAAGAAAATATTTGATTGCTTGGATGTTAATATTATAATAAGAAAATATTTAAATGTATTTTTGTTACGCTTTCACGCTTGAATCCCTGAACGTATTTAAATTAAATTGGGCTCATGGGTTAACCATAACCATAAACATTAGGGTATGATAGAATATATATTTTTCTATGTCTTGTTATATTAGGTGTGTACATAATGATTAAATAAATAAATACATAGAAAGAAACTGCATGACGAACTGTGATGGAACGAAGAAAGTTGTCTTAAACAAATTCGAACTTAATGCCCAGTACGCAGACAACAAACGTTGTTATCAAGACGCAGAGCTGTTTTATCTTGCAGTAGGCCAGTGACAATTTAAATAAATAATCATAGTTATCTTTGTAAAATATCTTTGGAAACCGTCGTGTTCACAGTTGACACTTAAGGTTTGCTCATTATAAATCACCTTCTCGGGTACGGCTAGATTTGCTAGCCAAACTGTGAGAACTGGGACAGTAACATGTCTGCCACTATATCTGCTGTACATTTTAGAAATGTTTGTTAAATGTTAAATCTATGAAGTCTGGAACGTTATTTTTAAACAACTTCAAAAAAAAAAAAAAAAGAAAAGGACGTTCTCTATTCGGATGGTTTAAAAAAATGTTTGTTTCCTCAGAAGTTAGTTATTTATAAACCGTTTGAAATAATCTTCTATTGCCTGAAAGTGAAAAAAAAAAGGAAATTTATAGAGTGGTCCCGTATAAAGGTAAAATTTTGATAAGTTGTTTTTGAGTTGGCTTCAATAATACGTGTATTTTCTACTTAATGATGACAATGATTTCCTGTCACTGTTCTTGACTTATCAAGTGAAAGTATACGAATTTGTTTGGGATAGGTACTACAGCTAAAAAGTGAGAACTTTAATTTTGGAAATCGGTGGTAAAAATCGAAAATGCAAAACCATAGACTCTGATTTCCGAAGTTAAAATTAATTTTCTCTTTATAGTTTTTATTTTGGAAGTTTTGTATGTAAACTTTTTATTTTTTTGTTGTCATGATTCTAGAACAGTAATTCTAATGTATAATAGACACTTCCACAATGCGTAATTGAGATTCCTTACCGAATATTTTCAAAACAAGGAGGACATTTCCTAGTCTCCTTTAATTTTACGTTACAAAAAATGTTAAAAGTATCAGGATAAGACGAATATTTAGCAATATCCTCCTGAATTCTCATAACAAAATATTGTTGTAAGAAGCGTAGTCCTTTGACCACACGGCCATTGAATGAAAGTGCAGCAGTTATTTTATTTCAGTAAAACCTTCATAATGCAATTTCATGAAGGATCGAGGAGGCAATAGAAGTGAGCTGAGTACTTGTACGTATACTCTAGTACCTACTGAAACTTCTACCCACATTCATGCCATGAAACAACTCCTGTATTGCTTTACAGCACATGATTGATACGTTCTGTAATATTTTAGAAGTACCAGTTTTAAAAATTATTCAGGCTGCCAGCTTTTCCGGTATGTTTTTTTTTTTGCATTAGTTAAAGCAAAGCAGTAGGTTTTATTGATGGCGAAAATTTTTAATAGTCATTGATGGACGATTTAGTGAAACCAAGAAATCATAGAAGGTTATTTTCGTATTTTTATTGTGAAAACCTCCAACGGAAGGATTTTCTATTCTCCATCTTGGTAGGATGTCATCGCCCACATTATAAAAATAAAGTCTTGATCAGTCTATTGTTTTGCTCATTCCTTCTAAGTTATTTGGTGCAAGTAATTTGGCTAGTGGTTTCTAGGAACGTTCATCTTTATTTAGCTCAATGCTATTTTCCTTATTTTTCTAAGTCCTTTAAAAATATACTTTAGAAGCTTTTACGTGCCTCGGAAAGCACAGTAACCTGCTGGTCCCGGTTGTCATTGTGGATATTTGACACTCGTCACGTGTCGTCAGAAGCCTGAAAGTCTGACAACCAGTCTTACTAAGGGGTATCATGTTCCCCAGTAACTGGCTTGTGGATGTCAGTCGCTCCATGTAAAATCTGGTACTCAGCTGTACCGTCGGCTTCCAATCTAACCGTAGATTGGAAGCCGACGGCTAGGCAGATGATGTTAATGCACTACTTTTCTGACATTTTTGCTGAACTAAGCGTTTTTGGCGCAGCAGACTTTAATAATAGTTTCAGACTGTCTACACTTTTTATTGATTTTCTTTTAAATTTTCTTTTTATTAATTCATTTTTGTTGTATATAATATATTGTACCGTGTGGTGCCGGACGTAAAGAATAACACCACCCTATTTCTTCCTGTGGGTGTCGTAAAAGGCGACTAAGGGACTTACTAGAGAATGGGCAGCAGCGTTCTCTATGCATTTTACCACCATACTGCGATCGCCAACCCGCCTGCCAAGCGTGGCGATTATGGCAAAGCCCCCCAAATTGGGGGAGGCCTAAGTCCAGCAGTGGACGTCTTACGGCTGAAATGATGATGATGATAATATATTGTGTGCCTTTGAGTCTGTGCCAAATAAATGTATTTTCTTTTGTTTTTCGAAAGAGGTACTTTAGAGCTATTAATTAAATTACTAATAGAATTTAATTAGTAAAATAATAGAATAAATAGCCAATAGCAAATTGAAAGATAGTATCGTAACTGCATGTCTAATGAACAGTCACGATATAATACGCAGGTCGGTGTAATTCAGTACGGTAGGTACTAGTCGATTAGAGCCCCGGCTTGCGGTTGTGAAGGGCCTGCCCGCTCCAACTATTTATGAGTCCAGATTAGGGTCCCCCACAAACCGACACAATTACTTTTGCACTGCGTTAAATTAGTTAAACTGACGATTATACCACTGATAATTGCTTTAGCTTTTAGTGTGTACTTATCTTTATGTCGGATCTAGTGAAACTAAGCGCTGTTTGCCACGATTTTTGTGCAGAAAATTGTAGAAATAAACGCGTCATTTATTTTTCTGTTCGAATCTAAATCTGTACATGAATTATTGCTGTGCCTAATGTGTGTGAAATATGAATATCATGTTTCAATTGAACCGGGAATTCAGTTAAGACCCTACCTTGAAAATAGATGATAGTTGGATTGTTTCCCCCGCACGCGGGGAGTGGCGGATCTATCTTCAGTGGTCGGCCGACACGTCATCGCCACAAACTTTATTGACTTATTTTACCAATGGCCAAAAGTGGAACAAAGGAATTATCACTGACCGAAATTTAAAAACGTTACTTAGCATGGCCTTTCGCTAAGCATTATTCGTGTCACCGTCGCACAACTGTTAAAATAGAAGTGCAAGATAAAGACGGCAACATATTTAAGAAAAATGTGCATGCCAAGTGACGTTAATTTGTCTCGGTCTTTGAAATTTTTGCGCATAGTAAACTATGGAGTAGACAACTAATACAAAATATTTAAAAACCTTAAATTTTGATTAATGGTATGCATGGGTAAAAAAAATAAAATTAATTCAAATCGAATAATGGTTTGTTACAGAATTTGAATTCCTGATTAACGGAAAAATAAAGAAAAAATTCGACCACGTAAGATTTTGTAACAATCTTCATAAATGCTACCATAGTACAATAATATGATATGATAATAATTATTATTTTCGGAAGGGCTTGTGGCTAAGTTACAACAGCTGCACGGGTCGGTCATTCAGGTTAAGCTACGCTTGCCGCGGTTTGTCCGTGGATGGTTGACCATCTTTACAAACCCTTCCGTGCCTCGGAAAGCACGTTAAGCCGTTGGTCCCCCTGCCAGGGTCGCGAGATTAGTTCGAAAGAGGTACCGTGGTCCTGGCATATGGGCAACTGAAGGAACACGGGTGGGTTTTAGTCATTAAAAGTCTGACACGCCCTTCTGCTCCACCCAGAGCGGGAGACGTCATTTGATGATATACCATCCAAAAAAAAAAAGCCGTCGGTCCCGGCTGTCTTTCGTAGATCTTAGACAGTCGTTACGGGTCGTCAGAAGCCCAAAAGTCTGACAACCAGTCTTACCAAGGGGTATCGTATTACCCAGTAACCGGGTACTGGAGGTTAGATAGGCAGTCGCTCCATGTAAAATACTGGTACTCAGCTGCATCCGGTGAGACTGGAAGCTGACCTCAAAATAGTTGGGAAAAGGCTAGGCAGATGATGAACAATGATTATTTTCGACTGTCATTTTACTTGCTGGTAGTTATTAAAAATATCTAGTAAATGTGATTGGCTGTCGACTGATTGATCTCTCTATCGACAAAACCAGAATTAAACAACTTGGTGCGTAAATTAGATCTTTCTAAAATTGCAGCAGAACTTTTAGGATCTCGACTCAGAGAAAAAAATAAATTTGCTACGGGCACTACTTTTCCATAGTATTCATATAGAGAAAAACCATTTGTCCCAATTTTTGCTCAAGACGGTGATTCAGTTTTACTGTAAAGATATAAACGGGCTAATGAAAATGTTTAATGTCAAATATGACAAAGAAGCTTCAGTGACAAGCGAATAAGGTATTACAAGGATTTATAACAGTTTGTTTTGTGAGTCAGGTGAGTGCTTCTTCTTCTTAGCGTGTCGATAGCAATCTAAATAGAGTTAGCCTAGAATTTGGCTACGAGCTTGGCATTTTCAGTAGCGTCCATCAACTCCTGTGGCGTGCAAACAACAGGACATGCTGGACAAGATATCAAGTACCTCATCATTTGTGGGACAGCACCACATTTACACTCCAGGGCTGATTCGTCTATGAATCTCCTCCTGTACAGGTTTTCTTTACTCCGGCCTACCCCAGTCCGCAGTCTATTTAAAAAATTCCATGAAAGCCAAGGCAATTCGTGTTCAGTTGCGAGATTTTCAGCGGGTGGAACGAATGGGTTTGGTAGGTAAGCGCCTTGTCGCCACAGATCTAATCAGGTTAGTGCTAATCGTCATGAAAATCTAAATGTGTAAGTAGTAGTTTTATTTGTAATTTCCAAAAAGGTACATTTTGCATACCTTTGTTATTTACGATATGAAATTAAAAATAATGAACTAATCATCTAGAGGTATATAAATAAAAAGGATGTTGGCATATAAGAGATTGATAAACTCCAACTTCGTTTCACCGATCATCATACATTTTCTTGGCAAAATCATTACTCTCCTTTGGGCCACAGTCAGGTATAAAACCTCACCTTTTACACACTTGTAATGCGACTCCATTCCTTCGTTGTGCTCTTGTATTTAAAGTGTCAGTACTTGACATATAGATATATTGTTGACGTACTTCAAACGTAAAAACGAATCACTTATTTTAATTATTTCTAAATGAACGATTATTATAAGTTTTTGGGATAAAACAGACGTTCTTCTCTAGAAAATAGGGTGTTAACTCAATATTACTTTACAAAGTGAGAATAGATTGTTGCTGTAATGCTTTAGTGAAGGTGGTGAATTCCTCTTACTGTTATCATCGTATTATTGGTATTGAATTCCTGCAAAATGAATGTATTAATTGCCCTGTGCAGGTACTTCTAACCTTGAAGGTACTGTTCAATTTTGGTTTATGGTTCTTCCCATTTTCATACATAATTTAGGTCGTCAGTAAATAGTAATAGAAAAAGAATGTTATATTATTCACAGTCACAAAAATAGACACATATATAGTCTAAATATAAAGTTTTTGGAAAGCCAACACTTATTATATTAAATAATTACAGCAAAATACTTCACTGCTACCTTTTTCTGTGGACATAAATATATAAGAAACGTAATTTTGATCGCACCGATTTGTAAAAAAGTGACATAGATCCGTCGTCGATGAGCCCTACTGGGCGACTGATTTATGAACGAACGAGAGTGATGACACTACTTATTATAGGCAAAAAAAGAGATGGCGATAATGTGTATGCGCTTGGAATAAAATAACGTATGTGCCAAAACGAATTGCCGTATTTTATGAATGAAAAGTATTATTAAAACGAAAACTGTTTTACAAAAACTTAGATAAGATTATTATCAATGTTTTAAAGTAAACTATGTTTAATAAATCTAACGCATTGCGCCTTGAGGCTAAAAAAATCATAAACATGGATAGAACTTTGCGATTTTTTTGTATCGAGAAAATTTTATCGTATCGTGTATTCCTTTTACAGGATACTAGATCATATAGTCAAAAATCATACACTTAAATATTAAGTTCGGCTATCATATGGTAAGAAAGGTACACTTAAAAGAAAAAGCACGGTTTTCGCAATGTGTCACCTTAACTGGAAACATGACTTTCATAATTGTGAACAATTTGCCTGTAATTCGCCGTCTACACCACAATGAAGGTCATAATCAACAAAGACCATATTGTAGATATTACATTGTTGTATTACCAACTCGAGACTCGAGAATAGCTGAATCCCTAGATCGAACTCAAATGCCAAATTGCCTCAAAGACATTCGTAGCAGCACTGATTTCCTCACTATAAACAAATAGAGCCGCATTTTAATCCAATGGCAGTGTGAGTCGGCATCCCGCAGTTAGCGTGTTTCTGCAGTTACGTTTGTGCTACAACATTTGCCATGTAAATCTAAGTGTTGGAGGGGCTGCCAAGAGATCGCGTGCATGCGCCGCCGCGCGACGAACGTCTGTCTTCCGCACGTTCCCCGAATTTGTAGATTATCCTGCAAGAATATGGTATTAGAAATGTTGGTTGAAAGCATTTCTTGTATTTCCAGCATTTAGAGAGTTTATGTTTTTGTCATATTTATAGACATCCACCGGACAAGTGAGTTTTGACAAAGGTAAAATGGCAGCCAACATTCCCTGTGATCCTGGTTATTCTAGATTAATTACTCAGTTATGTAATTGCAGTATTTGTTAATTCTGTCTTCGGGACCTGATATGAAAGCACTTTTATGAAAGTACCTGCACTATATACATAGTCTAGGCACTTACAGCATAGTTCGTTGTAGTAGGTATACTGAAAACTGCATTAGTGAGAATCCGGGGTAAAATGCTTTACAAAAGGGGGTAGCCAATTACTGCCTTCCCTATATCTAGCCCAGTATAACGAACCATCGTGTGGAACGTTGCTATGATCACACACTTCGTTAGTAGATTGGTCGCTGTATCATGGTATTAGTACTCAAAGCAAATTCTGAAGGCCCGTAGTCGCCGTAGTTACCGGTCGGAAGCGAAGTATATTCCATGCATGTAGGTTACTCTTTGAGTTCGCAACTAAAACATGAGCATGCAATATTTAGCTAATAATCTTTTACTGTGCCTGTTTCCTTTGTTTGTTTTATATGATTACTAAAGCACTAGCTTTTATTACGTATTATTCATATAAACCTTTTTCTTGAATCACTCTGTCTATTGATGATCGCATTAAAATCCGATGCGCAGTTTAAAACATCTAAGCGTACGGATATCGCGTACGTCCGGTTTCTTCCCGTGGGTATCGTTGGAGGCGACTAAGGGACTTACTAGAGAATGGGCAGCATCATTCTCTATGCATTTTACCACCATTCTGCGATCGCCAACCCGCCTGCCAAGCGTGGCGATTATGGTAACCCCCCCCCCCTCCCCCCAATTGAGGAAGACCAGCTGTGGACGTTTTTCAGCTGAAATGATGATGTAAAGCGTACGGACGTTGGAAGTCACTTTGTTTTATAGTATGTAGACGTAGAGATATGTTCTACTAGCTTGAGTGTGCATACACCTATATTTTTAAGGACTTTAAGAGCGCCAATGATGCCATAATTCAACATGGCCACCTACTAGGTCCAAGACGAGATCCTACAAAGTGAACCATCGATTCAAAAAGAAAACGAAGCTTGAGATTATCATAAGTAATTATTTCCAGTGTTCTTATTAGTTTCTCTGAGCTCGTCCCAATCCCCATTTTCGTCAAATCCTTAGAAGAGTGTTTTGTTACGCGTCACACAAACGAAACAGCTCAAAGGTTTTCGAGTACCTACAGGCTCTCAGGCCATCAAAGGATTTCCCAGGAGCGTGTTTAAGGAACAAAATATGGAGTATCCTAGTAAACAAAACAAAATATAAGTGCGATCGTTTTAAAATCGTGACTTAATGATACTCATGACGATAGAGAGAGGCCACTCGAAAAATTCGATGTAACAGAGAACACGCGGCGAGCGAAGTTTTTACGAGAAAATTTTACTCATAAATTACGTCACATACGTTCTTATCCCCCATTATTTGGTCCCACTGAAGTTTCCGGCTGCGTACATTTTTACAATGTTTTGGAAGCAGTGTAATTTGTCTCAAGGCTTCTGAATGCGGTCTTGTGTAATTTCAATGTGTATTCGTGAGTTGCGGAGACAATAATTGGCAGTACAAAGTTGAGAATTTCGTTTTGATATTGTAGACATTCACTCCCACAGTGTATGTACACCCGATAGGTATGAACAGAAAATAGAACCGTACTACGGAACCTATTTTAGCGTTCTTTATTTTAACATTTTCCGTCACATGTTAGCGGATTAGCAGGAGCTTCTTAGTATAGCAAGCACGTAGGTATAGGAAGCAGGTTTCAAGTTAGTTTTCCGGAGAGGATAAAGTACTTCCTTGATACAAGTAATTAAATTAAAGGGTAGTTGTTACTGTGTGTAGAAAATAAACAATGTGGCTGGATTCTACCCGTCACCAAATCAGCCAAAAGTCATCTAGTGCTGGACAATGGACATATGTAGGTCTCTCCCAAAAATCACCGTACCCCCTAACTTTTGACATGCTTGTACCGAACTAAAGTATGTTTGTTACAAGAGGCGACGCGCGCTTGAGTTGTACTTAACAAGTATACAAACACGCTGTAAATTTATGTATGTGTAGGCGAAAGAGCTTTCGGTACTGGCCGAGATAATGGTAAAGTCGGTAGTGTGTATGTGCGTGTGTGGTGTACATTCAAAACATGTTTGTACACATGGTTAACACAAGTAAAGCACGTGTTGCTCCGTGAGATAAAAATACACTAACAATGTATATTTCCAACCATGCTTGCACTATGATACACAGCGGAACTTTTACAAACCTATACGGAAATTTTATTGGGTCAAGTGTCCTGCTGTGAATTTACAAGAACAACACGGATATTCCATGCTGCGAATAACTTCAATAGGGATGTTCGAGCAATCGATTAGTCGATTGAACTCCGCGAAGCCTTTTGTCGACTAAAAGACAAATTAATCGAGTTTGCGATTTGATTGAGTTGTGCTATGTACATAGAAGAGTAAACTGCAAAGTAATGACGGATCGATAGTGAAACGGGGATCTCTTTTGGGATATACTGTCGGGATGTGTGTGTGTACTAATTTAGAATTACTGTTTTTTTCGTTTGCGTTTGAAAATGACGACTGAAATATTCTAACTTCTATACCTGTGGAGTTAAATTATTTATCGTCTGCATTATTTCTTTGTTTAAACAATAAGTTTATCGTGACCTCCACCTGTTTCCTAGCTTTGTGCCTGTTTATATTGCCATTCGCGATCGCATTAATCGAAAATTAAATTTATATATTTCTCGATCATCCATTACAAACTTACATCAATACAAAATGAGCCTCTAGATCGGAAAGGATCAGATAAATAACTATAATATAGAACGTTAAAATGATTACCAAACTCTTTTTTCCGGGTCGACTCCCCGCAATAAAATGAGGTCGGTACATTTTATTGACAAGTTTAGTTCGCCTCTAGTTAGGTAAAGCTAAGCGCTTTGGGCGGTTTCGAACCTATTTCGGGTCATCGACTAAACATTTGTGGACAGATTTATTTCGTTTTTCTACGAAAATTATTCGAGAAAATGTTTTGTTTATTTGTTCTGGTTTTTTTTTACATCTATACTAATATTATAAAGCTGAAGAGTTTGTTTGATTGAACGCGCTAACCTCAGGAACTACTGGTCCGAATTGAAAAATTATTTTTGTATTGGGAAACCTATTTATCGAGGAAGGCTATAGGCTATATAACATTACGCCACAACCAAGAGAAGCGGAGCAGTACTAAAAAATGTTGCAAAAACGGGGGAAATCGCACGGGTAGGCGATTCGACGCGACGGGAAGGGTTGGGGGCGCAAGAAATTTAACGCGGACAAAGTCGCGGGCAGAAGCTAGTAGTTATAAATATACACCGAATGGTGCGGGACGTAAAGAATAGCACCATCCTATTTCTTCCTGTGGGTGTCGTAAGAGGCGGCTTAGGGACTTACTAGAGAATGGGCAGCAGAGTTCTCTGTGCATTTTACCACCATATATTGTGTATATACTTTTTTAACCAAATATGGATTATTATATTAGGTACTTATTATTACTCGGATACACTACCTCCTTAGCTAGATAGTGTTCTTCGTCTCAATTCTCACAACTAGATTAAACATCAATTTCACGAACGCTTTCTTAAAAATAATCTTTGAAAAGGAACTTTAAAAATACCAAGTAATACTAACGCCAATTCAACGTAGCAAGGAGATACAACGTCACGTCCTCTCAGAATATCTTCTATAGAAATACAATTCCCTCAGCTAAGAACATACCGGTCACGTGATAGGTTAAAACAACGCACTAAGGTATTTCTGTACATCTAATATTAACTGAATTGTCTTTACTATGAAATCTTGTGCAGCAACACACCTCGAGGGCCGGCGGAGCCTTAACGAGGAAATAGTGGTCGTAAATCACGGGAAATTCGTTCTTATTGAATTTCCTTTTGTCGGCGAACGGAAGCGCCGCCTAGGTTTTTGCTTCGAATGGACGCTTCGAGACGTGGACGCTTTTTAGTTCCGATCGCCCACAGGTTCGGCCCACTGTGTATATTAATAGCGGGATATCGGAAATAAAATTATTGAACAATTTCTGTTGTTTGCTGAGCTTAGACTTCAGCTGCACTAACAATAGCATTATTTCCTCCCACTTCTTACTCCATATACCGCGCTTATGTTATAAAATCAGCTGTGAGAGTAATCAGTTGAAATATTTTCAAAGAAGTAGAATGAAATAGTGTCCTGCGTATACGAATTAGGAGCAGTGATCTCCATAGGTTCGACCTAAGACAGGCGTTTTATGTAAATTATTTTTCCACCACTGCCCTCAAAACGGTGAAGGAAAACATCGTGAGGAAACTAGCATGTCCTCGAATAAAGAATTCGAAGACATGTGACATTTACCAACCCGAACTGGGCCCGCGTGGCAGATTACGGCCCACTCCCTCTCACCGAGAGGAGGCCTGTGTCCCAGCAGTGGGAACATAATAGGCTGATTAAGTAAATTTATTAAATTAAGTAAATTTATTAAGAAGACCAAGTTAACAGACACGATAAGCACAAAATTAAATTAAAACACAAAGATTCGATCGTGAGAGTAATTTGTGTGCAATGGAGTAACCCTAGACCCCACACTAGGATACCCTGTGTCGTGGGATCTAGTATCCTCGTGGTTGATGACGCATATAAGTGCACGTAGTGGTTCACAGTTGGGTTCTAATTAGGCAACAGATATTAACGCAATGGTTTCTCAAATTACATACTAATTCAAACTTAACTACTTACTAACTTACCAAGATTAAATTACTTAATTATTATTGCGAATTTGTGTAGTGAGTGTGTGTGTGTGCGCGCGTGCGTGTGCGTGTGTGTGTGTGTGAGTTAGTGTTTGTTATATTGTATATGATGAGAGTGAATTTAAAGTTATGTGCATTTATCTGTAGGGGTCTTTTTTTTTTTTGGATGGGAAATCATCAAATGACTTCTCCCGCTCTGGGCAGAGCGGGAGGGCGTGTCAGACTTTTACTGACTAAAACCCACCCGTGTTCCTTCAGTTGCCCATGTGCCAGGGTCACGGTATCTCTTTCGAACAATCGCGCGACCCCGGCAGGCATCGGTCCTAGCAGACCCCTTCAGTGTTGCTGACATGTCTTTGAGGCGCGCGTGGAACACTACGCGCCGTCGACCCGAGCCTGGTCCTTACCGGGCGGCGAGCTACCCATTGCTCGCCACCCGCAAGCTCGCGCCTACGGTGGCCGGGAGTCTGCTATCGACTCTCGACGCCCGGGGCGTCTCCTCCTGCGGCGGCTAGGGACGTGAGGGCGCAGAGACTGCCACTCCCTCACGCGCCCCGCCTCCTCCTTCGCGAGCATTACTGCTTCGCAGAAGGAGGTGACAGCTTCCCATGCCCTCTCGCTCCCAACCATGGCTCGTTCCAGGGCCGGACGCGAGAGGTCGCCGCCGCCGATCGCCTCCACGAGGACACGGCGGTGCTCCGCCCAAGCAGGGCACACCTCGACCGTATGCTCCACCGTGTCCTCCAGACGATCCTCGCAACGGAAACACCCGGGCGTTTCCTCCCGCTTTATCCTGAACAGGAACCCACCGAAGCACCCATGCCCGGTGAGAACCTGCGTCAGGCGGAAGGTGAGGGCGCCGTGGCGCCTCTCTATCCACTCCTCAAAGAGGGGACTTACCGCCGCAATTGTGGCGTGCCCGATCTGTAGGGGTGTGCTTGTGTATGCTTATGTATAGGATCGTTTGTGTGCGGGTGTGTTAATACAGGGGATTTAAACCAAGGGAATCAGGAGAGAGTCTTGGCATAGTCCAGAGCTGATAGCCACTTCGTGATTTTAGCTTTACAATTGCGTTTGGAGCAAGCCACTAAGCTCAGAAGCTTATTCCGTTTTTGATAGATATAAGGGCCGATATATCTAGGGGATCTTTGGGCGAACTTTGTACGAGTACTGGGTATATTCCATTTAATCTGTCTACAAGATCTGGAAGGTTTAATTTGGGTAATTTGATTCTGTATGTTATGTGTGTATAAACTGCCTAAGCAAATATACATATAAGTAAGTGAGAAGTTGTGGATTTATGAAATTCCGAAAACAAGAAAAATAACATACTAGTATTGAGCAAATATATTGATTTTTAGTACCTATTTATGAGCTAATTTTCTGAGTACAGGTTCACTCCCTATGTATATTGTATAGGTAGGTATAAATTTTGTTGGTTTCACATTTGGCCGTTACGTTTTTGTATTTCTGGCTAAAAATTGTAATGTGACTGTGATTGTTTTCCCTAATAAATAAAAATATCCAGCAGTTCGTTACTTAACGATTAAAAGAAGAAGAAGGAGGTTCGCAATTCAACCGTATTTTTTTTTTTATTTAAACCGGTTTAAAAACTCTTCTTTATTTTGCTTGAAAGGGCAGTTATACTTATTTCTTACTTAGCTTCGATAATACGTATTTTTTCCATTTGGTTTTTTTGGTGATCTCATTAAAATCCTCCAATTATTATTTCCTGCCACAGTTATTTACTTAGCAAACTGAAGGTATCAGTTAAAAAGTGAAACAAAAAAGTTTATAAAGAAAAAAACTAACATCCTCAAAGAACAAAAAAAATCTACTATGTGAAAAATTACTTTAATGTTGGAAATTGGTGGCTAAAAAGAGTTAGTAGTTTTCTTAAAAATTGTTTCTGTTTAAAAATAATTAACTTTAGTTATTTTTTAAGTCAATCTGTGTTAGTAAGTACATAAAATGAATGCTTACGTCTTCCAAGATATTATTGAGTCATACTACTTAGTTTCTCCAAAGAAACTTTACAGCATTGAAAAATTAGGTCATCTGTGCCGAAGCGAAGATCTTTATTCGAAAAGTTTGCAAGTTTTATCGACTTTTATTCGTATCTGCGATCTAACCTTAAAGTACTTCACTCTATAGAAGCTAATTCTTTTATCTGAGAAGAATCCAGTTAGGTATTGATTTCATAACTCGCAGTTTATGTTGGTCCAAGTTAAGCCTTGCAAATTTTCGCAAGTGTAACAGGAGCCACCGAATTCACTGAAGTTTATCAAAGTTATCCGCTTATGAAAATCTCAGAATTTTCAGACGAAGGAAACTAATTACTATTCTAGAAAGTTTCGGTCTCAATCAGGCTCTTTTTAGGAGTTTCATAACAGTGGCGAATCCTGTAAAAGTTGGCTTGTTTAATGTTCGGCCCGCATACGAATAGGTTTTAATTTT
This sequence comes from Aporophyla nigra, assembly GCA_947507805.1. Lineage (NCBI taxonomy): Eukaryota > Metazoa > Arthropoda > Insecta > Lepidoptera > Noctuidae > Aporophyla > Aporophyla nigra. The sequence goes on from OX382305.1 coordinate 11,266,944, forward strand.
ATGCTAGCTACAGGTAAAGTCAGACCGTTCCTTTCAAGTTCGTTTTCTCTAGAATATTACGAGTTTTAACCAATAAAATGCGAGTGTAACTTTTTAACTACCAGAAAATATTTAGGACCTGTGGAAATTAAACATCCACTTTTAGTTTAAACCTACGATGTAATAAATCCTCAGGGACATTTTTCATGTATGTCAGTAAATGTATACGCATTCATTCACACACGCTCCTAACTCGGCAAAGTTATTAAATTCCTCCTGAAAGTCGTAAGATTAAAAAAAACTCTTTGGAAAGCGTAAAACACATTCCACAGAATGAAGCACACGTGTAAATCTTAATTGCACGCGCCCGAGCCGCCCGCACCGCCCGAGCCGCACTAGTCCAACGAAACGTTTACACTTGACGTTTTAAAAATATTACTTTTGCATTTTAATAACATTTATTTAGAAGGAAGCGGACTCGAAGCGAAATAATGAGGCGACGCGTGAATTTACCGAGAGCACGTAGTCGAGCTGCGGAATAGTTGAATCGGCGCTTGCGCTCGCTTTTTGTGCTCGCTCGACCGTGCCGCCAGGAGTTGAGCGGAAAATGTTATGATACCGTCACCTCGACGAAGTGCGGCTGTGACGGAGTATTTACCGTGCTCATCACATCACCTCCGCGCCAGAGACGTGCGTACAAATTAAAAGCTTTCCCAAATTTAAAACCACACACAACTTTCCGTTTGCAAATCAGTCGTTCCCGTGTTGATTCATAATCGCATCCCTTGCATATTTCCGTGTTTTTACACCTTTAAAACTTCCCTACTGTTCAATTCAGGGAGTTGGCCACGGCTTTAGGTTTGTGATTGAAATATGGCACGCAGCTTTGTGTTACCGAATACGTCAACATTATTCAATATGAAAATACTGAACAAAGCGAAACCAACAAGAAACCAAATATTTGTTGTTAAGTTCTTTAAAATTTTGAAAATAAATCAGCGAACTTCCTGAACTGTTGTATAGAAGTCTGAGTTGGTATAGAACGTGCATTCAGCGCGTCGTGTTGGGAAGGGACTGTGACAGAATTTCAGTAGTAAATCTTTGGTGGAGCGCGGCTGAGGGCGGCGGTGCGGGCGTACGCGACGGCACGCTATCTGTTGCGACATATTTGGCAAGCGCGCCGGACTCTCAGCCAACTGTGACAATGCCTTCGTAGGTAGGACGCGGGAACATATATCTGATCGGCTGGCTTTTCAGATTAATACCTACTTACGATTCTGCATTTATTTTTGTATAAGCACATTTCACGTTGGCAGGTTAACTTTTCGAGGTTTTAGAGCGTGTGCAGTTCTTGTTCCATCGAATTTTCAAAGTTTTGTTTTACAACTTTTAGCTACGAAGTTCGTTGATTTTCGTTGTTTGAATCCTTCCTGCTACTACTGGTCTTGAGTAAAAAACTTGGACAGCGCACCCATTCACCCACAATAACGAATATTTATCCCAAATAATACCTAAATCGTTATTTTATTGTAAATAATATCGATACATAAACAACGACGTCGCAATTTGCTTCGATATTTGTAAAAGCGATCTTTACTTAAACCTCCTAAGAAAATATAATGTCAGTAATTGGTTAAATTTACGTAAATTGTTCAGAGATATTTTGTAGAGTTTAAGGTCCGCAGACTTTAATGGTAGTCTTGCGTAAGTAATTTGAAGCATACCATTAAACAGTCTAACTTAAGGCTTTTATTTAATACCAAATTATTTAACCAAGATTTACTATTAACGTATGCTTTTAAGTTTAAAGAAGACTTATAAACATTTCTGAAAAACAAAAGAACAAAACCGTTAGATGAAAATGTGTAAATACGGGTTAAAAATAACATTAGAACGGTATCTCAATCTTTGAAGCCTGTTTAATAAATCAGCAATATAAATCTTGTGAGTGTCACCGCATTGTCTAATTTAATAATAAACCCGCCATACATCACACAACAAGCGCTGCGTTGAAAAGAATGGACGCACGGGTCACGAATACCATTATTTAATATTGTAAGCATACATATTATGTTATTTATGCATCTATGCTTCATTTCGATCGTTCATTTCGTACAGAGAACCGGTAGTTTTTGTGCGGCCACGAAACTATCAGAGGCGCTCACGCGAACGAGTAATCATGGCCGCTGAAGGACTGAATGAATGAATGCAACAAATCGAAATGGTTTAGGTGGGAAAAATAAGCCTACGAGATAGACGATCGCGTCATTAGTTTTCGCTTTCTCGGAACTATTGTGTTGGGATTTTTTTTTCCAGTTTGTATGAGGAGGAAAAGTAGATTTTTTTTTGATAGTAGGTTTATGTAGGTAGGTATGTTAAAATGAGATGACTGGTGTGGGCTCGAACTCAAATGGGCTTTACGTTGTGTAAATAATTTCATCATCACTGCTCTCAAAACAGTGAAGGAAAACGTCGTGAAGAAATAAGCGTGTCCTAGAATCAAAATATCGAAGACGATAGATGTCGTATATCTATCTATCTACCAACCCGCACTGGTAAATTATAGACTCCCTTTTGAAGAGAGGAGGCCTGTATCCCAGCAGTGGGCAAATGAAGGGCTGATTGTGATGATGATGTAAAAATGAATGCTACGTTGCTACTAAAAGCAGCGTAACAGAGACCGTAACAGTGAACGAAAAGATAAAGTTTATCGACACGGTTGGAGAAGTGCCGTAGCGAATCGCTGCGCTGGTACGCTAGGGGTTGCGAAATTATCGAAACATTCTGGAAAATATGATTATATAGGAAGCAAGCTTTTGCCGTGAAACCCGAAATCTGTTCGAAAGCGAAACAGGGTGCTAGCTCATTAATCATGTTAGTTGATAAAAGTAGTTACCATTATTAGATATATTCATTTTATAAAAAAAACTATCTAGAATAGTGGTTTTTCTCTTCAAAGCGGTCGAAGAAAAACAACATTTTTAAATCTGTCTCTCCGTAAAACATGTTGAATATTCGTCACAGTGTTTTCGCAAATTTGTTTTGCCCCGCGCTATTTTAATTTCGGTTATCGAGGTCAAGCAAAACAATAAGTACCCTCCGGCCAAAACTTTCCTTATTTCTTTGTTTGTTTATTAAAACTGTGAGGAAAGCACTAAACTTTGTATAACTTGACGTTTTCGTTTATTTGCAATTTCATTTAGTGGCTCCTTCACTTGTTTATATTATATTTTTTGTCTACGAACTTCGACAAAAATAATATTTGATTGGTGACTACTGACTATTATTGTATGAAATATGAGTTTCTGTTTGTAAATAATAAAAGCCATTATTACAAATCATGTTGGCGGATATAGTAATAATCTTGTTGCCAACTAAAGGCAGTCATAACTGTCACAGCTAAAGTAGGAACACAAATATTGGAACTATTAATGCCATTAGTATTACTGGGACGTCGAAATACATTTAGTTTTCGTGACTTAGGAATCTTTGAAAAGTCGGATTTACTTATTTTTAGGGTTCCGTACCAAAAGGATGCCAACAGGACTCTATAACTAAGCGTCCGCTGTCCGTCCAACCACCTGTCTGTCAGCGGACTGTATCTCATGAACTGTACTTAATAGGTAGGCAGTTGAAATTTACACAGAGTGTGTATTTCTAATACCGTTAAAACATCATTTTTTTTTAATATGTAGTGTTAAATATTTTACGGTGGTACATTTGGATCCCTTCGTGTGTGAGTTCGACTCGCCCTCGGCTGTTTTTAGGGTTCCGTTGCCAAATGGCAAAAAACGGAACCGTTATAGATTCGTCATGTCTGTCTGTCTATCTGTCCGTGTACGTCACAGCCACTTTTTTCCGAAACCATAAGAGCTATGCTGTTGAAACTTGGTAAGTAGATGTATTCTGTGAACCGTATTAAGATTTTCACACAAAAATAGAAAAAACAAAACAATAATATTTGGGGTTCCCCATACATAGAACTGAAACTCTAAAAATTTTTTTTCATCAAACCCATACGTATGGGGTATCTGTGGATAGGTCTTCAAAATGATATTGAGGTTTCTAATATCATTTTTTTCTAAACTGAATAGTTTGCGCGAGAGACACTTCCAAAGTGGTAAAATGTGTGTCCCCCCCGTAACTTCTAAAATAAGGGAATGATAAAACTAAAAAAAAATATATGTTGTACATTACCATGTCAACTTCCACCGAAAATTAGTTTGAACGAGATCTAGTAAGTAGTTTTTTTTTAATACGTCATAAATCGTAAACCATAATTTACCTTTCATTCAATCAACTCAAATATAAAAATTAAAAAAAAAAACATTTAATTTCATAAACATAAACCTTATGCATAAACCGTGAATACCTGCAGGTTTGTACGGAACCCTCGGCGCGCGAGTCCGACTCGCACTTGGCCGGTTTTTTTTTTGCCGAGGACCTAAGTAACATAATTTTGAATACCAATATGTAACAATTATGTTTTTTCAGTCCACTAATCTATGGCCTCTTTTAAGTTATAGGCAGGTAGAATAATCATCCCATCTGCCTCATTGTAGACATGTATACAAGTAAATACACATTACTTTTGCTAACTTAACAGTCTCAATATCTTAACTTTTGAGCCCTCAGACCCTTGCCAGCTCTTTACCAGTAAATAATTTCAATCTAGCTTTAAATCTTGACTGACATATTAAGCTCCTTAGGGAAAATTTAGTCTACAAGCATTTCGTCCCAACACGCTAGAATGCTTTTACACAATAACTAGTATGAAATGGTAAAATAACCTTTAGAAATAGCAAAGCTTCAAGAACATAAAGTTATATTAATAAACATATATTTAAATATTTAAGTCCATCATTTTTATGAAAAGGAGTATCATAATATTTCTTTAGAAGTCTGTCGGTGTCCATCGCTTGGCTTGTGGTTTCATTACACATTCTTATGATTTCATTTGCTCACATGATTCGTCCATCTCGAGTCTTTTATTCTTGTGACATGTTTTCTCATTTACATTTGTACGCTTTATGAATGGTTGCGAACATCGTCTTTATATATTTTTCGCTCAGTTCATGTGGTTATGGGGCTGTAAGACTTTTGTATCATTGTGATCTGTTTTAGAGATAGTTTAATACCAACAGAACTATAAAATGATGGAGAGTTTAAGATATAAAGAAAAGAAAGAAAGAAAATATTCTAATATACATTAATTCTAGCACAGATTTAATGGCAGATAGACATAGCAAAGACTGACATACCAAATATGGTCAAAGCAGATATGACTAAATAATATCCGTGTAGTGCAACGAAAATGATTTTTACGCTAATGTAGAGTCACGAACGAGAAAAATAACTAGTATAAATAACTAATATTTTCGAATTAAATTAAATTAAATTAATAGAAAACCAACAGTTAATTTATCACTGTAAATTTCATTCAAAAACATTATATCCGATGAACCTGGTCACTTATATCTTTTGGTGACCCCACTACTCGTTTATTAAAGGGGGCTCAGGAATACAAAACAACAAGTTTTAATGGAAATATTATTTCACAAATATTATTTCAAGATGCTTCAATTCACTAATAAGCAGAGTTTTACTTACGTGAACCCTTCAGTTGTGGGGTTCACATCCCTCTGAGCGCGTCCCCTTCCCGCAGATAAAAATAATAATGGTGACATTTATCATGAGATATTTGAATATGGCCTCTCTTCGATATGTTTTATTTATGTACATAATAACGGGTAAAAGGAACTCTCCTTTAACTTAATAAAACTAGTATGACAATTTCAATGTACTGGTGATCGAAATTCGACCATACTTAAAAAATATTAGCTTTGTGCACTCCTTCTTCATATAAACTTTAATTTAGCCAAATTTGATACTTCTCCATCCGCGTAATCGTCGTAATATTTACAAAATTTTTGCTTGATTTTTTCTTCAAAGCCAATTTAAAAAAATAAAACATATTAAGTTTTAGCTTCAAAAGTGTTAAGCTCTACACTTATTACAACAAAAACATCAGCTTAAAACAAAAATACACGGTTTTAATCCTCAAGTACCTCGTAACAGCCGTTAGTATTGTAGCTATTTACCTATAGACGGCAGTAATAAAGTAATTTAGCTGACGCGGCTTCGACGGAGGCACGGACCGCTCTCCCGACATGAATATCAACAAGGGAGCTTGTCGTCATCGCCGCCTTTATGGCACAAACTTGGGAGACACCCTCGCCATTCACACTGTTAGCTATAAACAAAAAGCTTGTAATTGAACGTAAATATTGTGTTCTACATTCTACACTGATTGTCGTCTGAACCCGGGTTATTTATTACACGTGTTTAGAAAGGGCAACACGTGCGATCATTTTCGCCTCATCTCTAAAAAACTGATCGAAACTGATGAGACTGTTTCACTGTGTATTTCCATGCATTAAATAAGTACAAAACGACGCAGATTCGCCTTTTCAGTTTGGCTTTTTCATGTATGGAGACTTTTGCATGTATAGTGTGCGATTTTGCGATATTCGAATTTTAGTTGGTTAATTTCTTTAAAGGTTTTGAAATTGGATTTGTCCTTTCGTTTGCATGATAAAAGCGAGGTAGTTAGATTTGTAGTTTTGAATATAAGCTCCCAGTCAGAAGGGATAAGGTTTATTCTTTTGATGGATTTAATTACTCTAATGGTAAAAAATGCCTGTAGGAGTTCGAGATTAATATAGTTGAAAGTAGGTGTGCAGGACGCCCATAGATTGATTAAGTAATAATGTGTATTGTACAGGACACCCATAGCATAGATCGCTTATGTGATAATATACATTCTATGTACTGTAATAATATGTAACTATGTATGATCAATGTAAATAATAGCACCTATAAGTTAGTTTAGATATAGTTTGATTCTATTCAATTTAGGAACTAAGAATCTTTGTAATTGCGATCTATTCCGGAGTCAAGTTTGGTCAAATCAGAACGTGTCGAAACCTGTCCAAACCTCGAGACGCTCTTGCCTGCCTCTGATTGGTGGACTCGGAGTCGATCGCAAAAACCTAAAACTTAATTAGTTATGTCATTGGATAATTTAAAATTTGATAACTCGGCGCAGTCGGCGCAACTTGCACCTATGTGTTTTAACTATAAATATAGGCATGTTCGAATTTTAAGTTAGTTGTAAGAACCACGCCATTAAAGGAATAAATACGTCTTCAAGTTTTAAAGTGAGTTTTAATAAGTGAACCGAATAGCAGTTCCTCCAATCCAGCAAATAAATAGATGTGAGACCTATAAACCTCACATTGTCTGGTCCTTCGCGAGCCGGATTCGAGTGAAAACGCTATTAAACAAGACTCCAGTGTGAACTTATTTGAAGAATATTTATAACAACTCATCAAGAACAATGCCAGTTACGAGGTCTACAGGGAAAAAGGGTAGACAACCGTCGACTACAGCTACAGAACGAACCGAAACCGCTACTGAAAAAGCAAATGAAGCAGCGACTGAAACCACTACGGAAGCCACTACAGAAGCCACTACTGAGACTACGACTGAGACGACCACTACGGAGCCTACGATAACGACAGCTGATACATCGGAGGCCCCCGCCGCGACCGAGTCAACAGTTAAACGCACAGCTAAACAAAGAGTCGCCGATGAACCTAAGAACAAAGAAAGTGGTCGCCGTATGAAGTCTACGAGTGAAAAAGTGTCGAAATCGCGTCGCGTAGCTAAAGCCAAGGCGGAGCTAGCACAAAGGTTAGTAGAACTAGCAACCGCACGCCTTGCCGAGGTCGAAGCTGAATCTACCGATGAAGATCTATCCTCAGTGGCCTCGGAAGCTGGCAATGATCAACGAGTGACTACGTGGCTACAAAGAAGTCAGCTACTCGCCATCGCCGAACGACCACATGAATCTAACGTAAAGTCGTCGACCGAACCTGCAGTTCCAGTGAACGCTGCCGTGTCCTGGAACATCCCGGCGACTTTACCGGCGGGAGTCAGCACTACTGAACCCGAGAACATGCTGCCAGTGAGCACTGCCGCCGCCTGGCAGCCGAACCTTGCGACTGAACAGCCGCACCTGAACCCACCGCCAGTGATCGCCGCCTGGCAGTCAAACCTTGCGACTGAACAGCCGCACCTGAACCCACCGCCAGTGATCGCCGCCTGGCAGTCAAACCTTGCGATCGAACAATCGCACCTGAACCGGCTGCCAGTGAGCGCCGCCTGGCAGCAGAACACCGCGCCTATGCAGCCACACCCGAACCTACAACCAGTGTACACAACCGCATCCTGGCAACCGAACTATGTGCCTGCGCAGCCGCAACCAACGTCAGCGTCGGCGGAACCCGCCGCTCCTTGGCCACAGAACTCGACGTACGTAACTACGAACACATCATGGCAACCGATCTACACTACGGCACCACATCACGACTACACGACGGGCTACGCCGCCGGGACCCGGGTGCCACAGTCTATGCCATCTACGCACACCGCACGTCAGCCTACAACAATGACCGTCCAAGAACCAAGGACGGACTTGAAAGAACTTGCTGCTGCGATCACGCACGCTGTGCAATCTACACAGTACCAGCAGCCCACGAGATACACCGAACTACCCTGTTTCAACGGAGCTCATCATGACTGGCTCACGTTTCGCGCCGCCTACTATGAGACGGCACATAGACTAACAGCAGGGGAGAACATGTCCAGACTTAGAAGAAGCCTTCGAGGTCTAGCCAAGGAAGCTGTACAGGGTCTATTAATAGTGAATGCAGACCCAAGTGAAGTTATGAAATCACTCGAGCTACGCTTCGGACGTTCAGACTCAATTGCAATGGCTGAGATAGAACGTCTACGAACTCTACCGCGCCTCACCGAATCTCCGCGTGATGTTTGCACCTTCGCTACTAAAGTTGAAAGTATAGTTGGAACTCTGCAAGCACTGAACTGTGGACATTATCTTTACAATCCCGAAGTAACTAAAGCTATTGTTGAGAAGCTCACACCTACCTTGAAGAGACAGTGGTACCAGTTTTCAGCGATGAACTCCAGAACCGAACCTGATCTACTGAAGTTCGCCCGATTCATCAAGATCGAAGCTGAAATATGCAGCCCGTACGCCCTGCCTGAAAACATCGCTGCAACCGCACAACCTACTCAACAGAACACGCAGCGACGCCAGCAACGGGTACATGCCACGCAAGAAACTAACAAACCGAAGTGTGGTTTATGTGAACGACAGGGGCACAGCATCGTGGAATGTGAACAGTTCAAGAAAGCAACTGTCGATATTAGATGGGACATTGCTAAGAAGAATCGGTTGTGTTTTCGTTGCCTCAAATACAGAACAAAGCAACACAGCTGTAAACCAAAGAAATGCGAAATAAACGACTGTGTCCACCTACATCACAAGATGTTACACGCCGACAGGAAGAAAGAAGAACCCGAGTGCCCCAACGAAGAACAAGAAAAGGTACATTCAGCGTGGACCCCTAAGGTGTCATTCCTGAAAATAATACCAGTACACCTTTCTGGACCGGCGGGAGCTGTGGATACCTACGCGCTCTTGGATGATGGCTCCACGGTAACACTTATCGACGAGAGCCTGGCCAGTCAGATCGGAGCAGAAGGATCATATGAACCACTACGTATATCATCCTTCGATGGCGAACCCACAATCGACGTGACATCTCGTCGAGTGAACTTCTGCATCAAGGGACGTCACACAGTTGAACGCAAGTTACAGGCAAGAACGGTGAAGCAGCTAGAGTTGGCTGCACAGAGGATACCTGGAGAAGCAGTCAGGGATTGTGAACATCTTCGAGGCATAGCCAAAGATATAGTGACTGAAGATGCAAGACCCAGACTCCTGATCGGCCAAGACAACTGGGATCTTCTCATCACAATAGAAATAATCACAGGAGAAGAAAGAACCTGCAGCGTCGTACACAAGAAAGTGCAGCTCAGCGAGGCTATACCAAAAGTCAATAGATTCTCGCGCTGGGAGAGGTACCTACGAGCCACAGCACGAGTTCTACAGTTCCTGCAACTCTGCGGCCAATCAGGGGAGAATATTAACTACAAGAGAACCAAGAAGAACAATAGCAACGACCCTGATTGGAGAAGGGGTGAGCAGATGGTGCGGGTCAAACCGAAAGAGAGACTACAGGTCACAAATAATCACCTACCTCTCACTGCTGAACTCTTACACCGCGCCGAAAGTCTGATCCTGAGAGCTTCACAACAACAATCCTTCCAGGAAGAAATAGAAGCCCTGAAGAACAAGAAGCCCATCTCACGAAGCAGTCGCCTACACCCATTGTGCACAGAATTCATCGAAGGAGAGATTCGTCTGAAAAGCAGAATAACCGCCATGACGGACATCACAGAGCGCCTGAAGAAACCCATGATCCTAGATGGAAACCACGCCACGACACGATTATGGATCGAACACGTCCACCGTAAACTACATCACGCGGGTACAGAGACCATAGTCAACGAGTGTCGTCAGCAACATTGGGTGCTACGTCTACGACCAACTGTGAAGAACATTATAAGCAAGTGTCTGCGATGTCGTATAAAGGCAGCCTCTCCCCCTCAACCAATGACAGGGGACCTCCCTTCCTGTCGATTAGCACATCATCAGAGGCCATTCACTTACACCGGCTTGGACTACTTCGGACCATTAACAATCACAGTGGGACGAAGTCATCAGAAGAGGTACGTTGCCTTATTCACGTGCCTGACAACGCGCGCCATACACCTTGAACTTGTGGTATCGCTCAACACAGATTCAGCGATCATGGCTTTACGACGTATGATGGCACGTCGAGGATGTCCAGCACAGCTGTGGTCCGACAACGGGACGAACTTTCACGCCGCCGAAAAGGAACTGCGAGCAGCCATCTTCGCGGCTACAGCAGAGGAAGCGTCGAAGAAGATGATCGACTGGCGATTCATCCCACCTGGGGCACCATTCATGGGGGGCGCCTGGGAACGTATGGTGAGGTCGGTGAAGACAGCACTAGCCACCACAATGAACGAGCGGTTCCCGAGCGAAGAAGTGCTCAACACACTCCTCATCGAAGCCGAACACACAGTGAACAGCCGACCACTTACACACGTGACAGTGAACCCCGAAGATCCTGAGGCATTGACGCCCAATCACTTCATTTTGGGCGGTCCAGGTCGCATCGCGACTCCAGGGGAATTCGACGACAGTGACTTACGTCTACGAGCCAGTTGGCGTGCAGCTCAAAGGCTCGCCGATATATTCTGGGCCAGATGGCTGAAAGAATATCTCCCAGAACTAAGGAATCGCAGAGAGCCACACACTAAAGGCATAATTCCCAAGGTCGACGACCTAGTGCTCATCGTAGATGGCAACCTCCCAAGAAACATGTGGATCAGAGGACGCATCTGTGCTACATTCCCCGGCCCTGATGGAGTGGTGCGCACAGTGGACGTATCGACGAAAGGAGGTATCCTGCGACGTGCAGTGAAGAAGATAGTGGTGCTATCAATAGACCACGACGATCCTGCACCGGAAGCTACGACTGCGACGCCAGCAGCGGACGACGCACGGCGGGAGGAATGTGCAGGACGCCCATAGATTGATTAAGTAATAATGTGTATTGTACAGGACACCCATAGCATAGATCGCTTATGTGATAATATACATTCTATGTACTGTAATAATATGTAACTATGTATGATCAATGTAAATAATAGCACCTATAAGTTAGTTTAGATATAGTTTGATTCTATTCAATTTAGGAACTAAGAATCTTTGTAATTGCGATCTATTCCGGAGTCAAGTTTGGTCAAATCAGAACGTGTCGAAACCTGTCCAAACCTCGAGACGCTCTTGCCTGCCTCTGATTGGTGGACTCGGAGTCGATCGCAAAAACCTAAAACTTAATTAGTTATGTCATTGGATAATTTAAAATTTGATAACTCGGCGCAGTCGGCGCAACTTGCACCTATGTGTTTTAACTATAAATATAGGCATGTTCGAATTTTAAGTTAGTTGTAAGAACCACGCCATTAAAGGAATAAATACGTCTTCAAGTTTTAAAGTGAGTTTTAATAAGTGAACCGAATAGCAGTTCCTCCAATCCAGCAAATAAATAGATGTGAGACCTATAAACCTCACAGTAGGAGAGTAGTCGTTTTTGGGTGGATCAAAATAAAACTCTATTACAAATAAGTTTCGGTTTGCTTTTGTCCAATAGCGAATTAATGAAAGTTTCTAGATTCATATACCTAGATATAACTTAATCCTTCTCACATCCCTCGTCTCATGTTTCCGTGGTGTGTAACAGAAGCTGTTATCTGTCATGATAAAGTACGTGATTAGATTGCGAATACGAACATTCTCACAGACTGTGAATGTTGGCGAAAACACCATCAAAAATCATTTTGTTTGCGCAACGGATTTTAATGGGATTTCCACTGTTCCACCTCGTAATACCGCGGTAATCAAATAAGCTATAAAATCATCATGTCGAGAGGGGTGGATTTTTTATCAATCAGGCAAACTGTGTTTGTGTGTAGGCTACGTACCGTTGCCGGTGAAAAGAAATTGGTGTTTATCTTTTTATATTTTCAGCTTCATGTATCGGGGTAGTGCGAGGAAAACGGTACAGTTATTCTAGTGTTGTAGCTTATGTTCAGCAGTAGAATACTGTTGTCCAACGTATTGACATATTTTGAAATATTGCTAACATTGTAACAACGATATAATATGCCGCTAGATACCGCCTGTTTCATGAATATTTATTTTTATTTTTTATAATTCTCAAATATTTATGGAAAATACCAAAAGCCTTTTATCACAAACATAAATATATTTACCAACAAAATACGCTGAAAAACAAACACTAATCTGTGATAGATCAGATAATCTTAGAGTAAGAAAGAGCTACACTAGCAACGTTTATCTTAAACTCTTTACATACCTAGATATATTATATCCTCCTTACTTGTCCTACGAGTTTAAAACGCTACTTAACGATGGTATTCCAGGCCATGTACAACACCAACTAATCTAGCCTACAAGAAAACTGCAGTATTCAAATGTAATTCAATTATGTAAATAGTAACGCGAGTTTATTTTTGCAACAAGCTCGTTTGGAGCCAACTAATGAGGTGCTATCCGGTAACACTACTTTATTCACACCTCAGTAGACCTTAAAGGATTTATACAGGAAATGGCCTCGGGGAATTGCTCTTTTCACACTTTATTTGTATATGAGTTATTTTGTTTGTGCGAGGTTCATGCAACTTTCCTATTTTGTAGCGTAAAGATGTTCTTATTTTGTTGTGAATACGACATGTTTTAAAAACAATGGAACTGCGGGCCTGAAACTAAAGGAGTTGTTGTTTTGACTAGAACTACTGCAGTAATTTTAGTGTAATTTAAGATAATTGGTAAATGGATCAATTATGAATAGTGATTCAAATGACTTTTAAATGTAATAGCAGTGCTGTAAGTATGTATTCTTTTATAAACCAATAAAAGCTTTAAACCTAGTGATACTCCAAATAATACTGTAAATATATAACTTTTAAAGATTAGATAAGATAAGATAAGTCTTTATTTGCTTTAAACATGGTATAAAGTTGTTACAGTTTGGTTTTAAAATCTATATACATATCCATACTAATATTATTTAATAAAGCTGAAGAGTTTGTTTGTTTGTATGTTTGTTTGATTGAACGCGCTAGTCTCAGGAACTACTGGTCCGAATTAAAAAAATATTTTTGTGTTAGGTAGCCTATTTATCGAGGAAGGCTATAGGTTATATAACATCACGCTACAACCAAGAGGAGCGAAGCAGTAATGAAAAATGTTGCAAAAACGGGAAAAATCGCACGGGTAGGCGATTCGACGCGACGGGAAAGGTCGGGGGAACAAGAAATTTAACGCGGACGAAGTCGCGGGCAGAAGCTAGTATTAAATACATGTTTTGGTACTTCAACTTTGGCATATTTAATCTATAGTTCAGCAGCCTCTTTTTGTTCATCATTATAATGTTTGTATGACCTATAGGAGAAGATTTTTTTAAAGACTGTTCCACCATATGGTAAGCGATGAGGCAGTTGACAATGGGACACTCTACGAGTAAGCAATTCACTCAAGACGACAAGACGACCTGGTTATAGCTACAAGGAATCATAGGCATTGGTAACGATGTAGGTACTTAGGTGTACAGGTAAGTGTATGCCATATCCAGCTAACATCAAACCTCTGTGTAGTTCAGTATTGAAAAGGTGATAACTATAACACGTTACAAGAACTAGTTATTACAGCCGTTTGTCGCTGACGTTAATATATGCAATCGTTATTGATATCTGCCAATAAAACTTAACTATAAAATAGAGCTCATAAAATTCTATACTATACTCTGATGACTATTATTTATGAAGTTAATTGATACGTTATCTAAAACTGTTGTTTTTAATACTGGAAGGGAAAGATAGAGAGAAATTTATTACAAATTGAATGTCTTTATCTGTGGGATATTAACATTGTTATTGTTTAATTAATTGAAAACGTAACTGTTTATAAGTAGACGTTTTTAATTGCTGGAATAACGTTTGCCAGCCAAGCTTGATAAGTTGAACAAGATTTAATACTTATAAAAGACGTCCTTAAGTGTATAATTGTTGCAGTATGTAACTTGAGAGTGCGCACTCCAAATTCAGTGGAAAGCTTAAAAGGAAAACTGTAACATGTTTTTTTTTTAATAAAAATAGTAGTACTAACAATAAACTGAAACACTTTTCCGTAGGTACGCTCTACAGGGCTTCCCATCGCTGCGTTATTCGCAACATGCTTTTTGCGTAGCCCATATAGTGTACCTGCCCCCCAACATCCATACATACATATTACCCACTTAAAGCTGTGTACAATAATTACACATCTGACCAAGGACCGGACGGTAACAGTGCACAAGTAGTCATAATTTACAGCTTACGAGTAGTTGTGGAGTTGTGGGCCTTCGACCATAATAACCAGTTAGATGCTTCTCCCATCCTGGTACCTAATAACGAATTTCTTACAACTTTGTGTTGTGTACCGTTCATTAGCAGCCATGTTTTGTCTACAGACTACACAGTACACAGATCTCCATTACGATAATTTGAAAAGCAGTCTCTGTTAAACTAATTCGTTGTTTCTAAGTTAATTGTGGAAATACGGATTGTGTTTTACAATCCTGCTTTGTTGCAGACGAAAATTTACATTGTAAGTTACATGTATTTAAATTCTAAAATTAGCTTTTCATAGAACATTGTATACTGCAGTCCATGAATTTTTAACAGGATTCTTAAACTTTTAAAACCCGAAATATGCGGACTAAAAGCAAAGTTAAGTGAAAAATTAATAAGAACGGAAATGGAAAAATAAAGGCAATAGCTATGTAAAAGTGGTGGAGGCGTCGCGTCGCTTAGTCAGCTGTTAATGGCATTTGTGTTTACGTGCAACCAGACGATGCCGGCTTTACGTGGAAAATTTGGGAAAGAGTATGCTGGGTGCGACCGATAAGATAAAGGAGAAAAATAAATCATCTTATGAAGAAGGCATTAAAGTCTACTTTTGCACAGATTTTTAGATAGTTGTGCACTTAGCTACCTACTTACAATTTTTCAAACCTATTTCACGAGTTCAGCATACGCACTGTTTAAAACGTGTATGCTCATGCCATGTGCCATGACCATTTATTTAAAAAAAATACAGTGGCTTTCAAAGAGTCACTTTTCTTTTGATTCCAAATTCGAAACGTAGCTGTGGTTATTTTAAGAAAGCAATGTGGCTTGTGCGCTAAATGTCGTAGTCCCACAAACCATATTAAGTAAATTCACATTTTCTCAGCAGCATACATATAAATCAACAAGTTTGTCAATTGAGTATGGTTCAATTAGCCTTATATGTGTATCATTACAAGTTCCAATAACTACAAAGAATTCTCAACAAAAACTAACTCGATTAAATAGCTTGGCCGGCAATAAACAACAAGGGTGATGCATCACTTTAACAAACTATAAATAATTCTAGCTCATTTTTTTCCTCAGATAAATTAAAAAGAAATATTGCTACCGTACGGAATATCCATATTTTAATAGCAGAGTGCGCTTTTAGCTTCGTTATCAAGTCGGCACACGCAATTCTACAATCAGGCCTGAGACCACAATGAATGCATATCGAAACTACTTTTTAGCACCTCAACAATACATTCATAATGCCTTTCCGTGATTTAACGAAACTTCTAAAAGAAGGAATTGCGTTCTTTTATGTTTAAACCCGAATTTAGGTCACCGTTTATTTAGCCTTTGTTATTATAATTGTGTTCGTTAGTGAGTTTCTTTCTAATGTCAATTTGTACGAATTTTCCTTCTTAATAAAAAATAACTGTTTACTTACAGTCTAATATAATGGTTTATCTCTCTGTATCTCGAGAAATTGGATAGCTTGATGAAAACCCATAAACTCTCGAAAGAATCAGAAGTATCTGGAAGTGAACTGATTAGCGTAGTAATGCTACAAAGTTCCTTTGAAAGATCGGCAAAGCATAGAAATATGTTTGTCAAAGATCTATGTGTATGTTATATGTAGCTAAAACAACAATATCGTTTAAAAATATATCGTTTTAAAACAATTACGTATTTCTTGAAACTTTCGATTATTTATGAAGCCTTCAATTTGGAGTTACGCTATTAACTTTAAATGCTAACTTTGTAGTATAAGTATAAGGTTACCCCTAACATAAATTCGATGCATCTAGAACCCGTTTCGAAAAGAAATAGACTAAAACGGGAACGCTTTTATATTAGAGCCCTAAAGGCAAACGTGAATAGGCATCTTTTAGGCAGGCGTGGTGAATCTTAGGCCACATCATAGCTCACAAATGAGGCTGTGATCAAAGCCTATCCAGAATTAGTGGCACACAAAATATAACAAGTAGAAAAGCCATTTAAAGTTTCCGAAACAAACATCACAGAAGCGAGAGAATTTACGTTCGTAACAGAAAATTCTCACTCGACATTCTAGTGTAGGTGTTCTTCATATCTATTAAAATGCAAATAAAATATAAATGTTTACAATGCAAGTATTAATTATACCTTTCTCACCATTATCATATCATAAATATTCAGGCAATGTAATTTTTATTGACATTAACGTCACACTACGAAAACGCCTAGTGAGAAATTTAATATTGCAATCTATGTGATTTAAAGTTCGTATCTATTTCGTCAATAATAAAACGTTTCTAATAAAAACGATGAGATACTGACTAACACATTCAATAACTCGATACGTACTCTAAAACATTCATAAGTATGTATTACCGTTCATAATAACTGGATGCCCTATCGATTTGAATAAAATAGAGCCTTGTTTTATTTTTAAACTGATATCGATGAAATAGCTCTAGAAAAAGCTTCACAAACTGTTTCACATCACTATTTCGCGCAGCTATAGTTCGCCGGTAACATAAAAGACGAAAGCATGGCGTGACGCCGAATAGCGGACGCAGCCGATTGACGGTGCACATGGGAACTGTATGCTAATTCGCTCGGCCGTATTTCGGCGCACTGTCAACGAGGAACACAGCCGTCTGTACCTGTCCTACCACGTGTGCACTGAACGTGGATGAAATGCAAAAACTTCGAACAATCGGATGTTTGCTCACGAGCTTCAGTAAAATAACTGCTATTTTTCTTGTGTGAGAATCGGTCGGAATGTAGTGTATAATGTGACTAGGGGCTGTGTGTGACGTGTCTTTTAGAGCTTTTGTGTTTTTATCTAATTTTGATTCATTGTTCTTTTTATGCCGAATTGCGAAGCCTGTTCGATGTTTTGTTTTGATTTGGTCGATTACTTTATCCTTTTGATATATATCATATGAGATAATTCGAATATGTATAAAACATGGTTTATTTCCTTTAAAACTACCCACATTATAAGTTAAATGCCACAGCTTTTAGAGTAATACGGTACCGAGGTATTGTTAGCCGATTTGTGTATCTTATAATTGGTTATTTGGTTTATCTGAAACTTGATTGGATCATGTATCTTCAGCCCTATTCTTCTTCATTGATCCTAAATTACATAAATTCCATAACTTTAAAAAAAATGAGTGTGTCAGCTCCAACGCTCGGCTAGAGTTTACTCCTTACGAACGATTATAAAATATATTGATTAGTAAATGAGGGTAGACAAACGCATTTTTTATATCACTGAAAGCATGCTGGATACATTTATTTAAATTAATTAAATAATTTATATTTACCAAAAAACATTACATAAGATAAGTTGTGCAGGAACATAACGCATAACATAACGTAACTAAACGAAGAAGTTTAATTTTACTCCCCATAAAATCGATTCCTAAGGAGTAAACTCCAAAAACAAATAGTTAAAAGACTTTCAATAAAACTAGATCCTTGTCATTTTAAAACAAGTCCGTCAATGCATCGGTGAACTAAAATAAAATGTAATAGCTGTGCTAATGGGTGTCCAAGCGCTAAGCAATAAAGAACTTATTCCAGCTACATTTCACCACTCATTTTTTATGAAGCAACAAAAAAACTCGAAATAAACCGACAAAGAATAAGTTCATAAAGAGATTTCCTCATAAATTATAAAATTGTTTATGGAGAGAATCTAGAGCGTTTTACTTCAGGACTAATTCTATAATGAAAAGTCTTTCTCGGATGAAAAGAGTCGGCGGTAAAGTAGTTTCGCATTATCCCTTTTACTAACAAACAAGTGGAACTGATATTAAAACGTAATTTTAAACTTCTGTGAGGCAGCGTGTAAGAGGTAAGTGGTAATTAAAACAAACTACGTATAATTTACCCATCATTGTTCGGTGGAAGTTCACGTGCAAGTAACGCTAACCCTCTACATTGAGATTGATGAACAGTTTCTGTTAGATTAAAGTATTTTGAACGAGGATTAATAACCTCTCGCTTTGAACATGAATGTCGAGGAAGCTACGCACAAAGCCGACATGGAAAGGGTATTAAACAGTGGCTTCAATAAACGGCCCAATAAGTTATGTAAAGTGCGGGTGCATCGCGTAACATTACAACCCCTACATGGTCCCGGGGTTGGGACGCATGCGCTCGCACCGCCGGCCGCGCACGGCATATGCGGAATATTAAAGGAGGAAAGAGAAAAAAATTAACTTGTGAAGCCATTTTCGTCTATCGGCGGCCCCCGCGCGCGTCGTAGGGTTTCTGTGTGATGCAGGCAGAGAGGCTCGCGCGGCCGCCGCGACTCCACGCCGCCCGTACGCCCTGCGCCACTCGCCGCCGCTCGCCGACCGGTCCGCCCGGTCCGCCCGGTCTTGTGATTACACCTTGTGCGACACATTATAATTGTGCAGTGTTATTTGGACATTTGAAAAGCTTTCGCTATCTGGACACAGTGTTACTGTCCAATTAACTAGGACCTAACTTCTAAGTGAGTTTAACTTAACTGTGTGTGTAAGTTTTTGAGAAGTTTATTTTTTATCTCTCTCAGTGATACGTCTTGTAAAGTGAACTAAACTATATTTTGAAGTCGTGTTTCATGTGCCGCGTCTGTTTACTTGACAAGTTTGATGCTAGTAGCGGTTATTTAGTAATTTGGTAAAGTTGAAACTTTGACAACTTACGCTGAATTCTTATTCGTACATTTGTGTGTTTCGTCCGATTCAAGTTCAACAACTTATGATCGCACCCTCAAAGGTATTGTATTTACTAAATTGTATTTGTATTATTCAGTTTATTACGTAGCAATTAAACTATTATTTAAAATTATTTATTTTTCCAACGAAATGTAGAGTCGTTCGGACAACAATTTTGGTATGTTTAACGTCAGTTACATCTGTCGCATGCATAATTTAATTTTGTACAAACATCTGTGTTTTTATTGCTTTACAGTCTCTGTATATTTTGTTTGAGCTCTTGTTAGTGATAAAATGTTTCACCTGTTCACCGCATCAGCTGTCCCACGGAACCGGCTACGAATTGTATTTGAAGAGCCCCAAATTTTCTGAATACATGGAACCACCATAAAGGATAAAACAGCCATAACATGGAAGAAACTATCATACGACCTCTCAAAAAGTTTTAATGGTGTTCTGAGGATATAGTAAATCAAATCTTTTATTTATGAAGTAATAACAGTGCGACAGAGTGCACTCTAAAATAGACGTGTATAATAAAAAATCCATACTCCTCCCAATAAATTATCGGAAGACGTTCTTTTTATTGGAGTAACGAATGGTGAGATGAGTAATGGCGTAAGTTTGTCCGATAAATCATGCTTCCCGAAACTGTGAGGAGCTTCCGACGTTGGGGTAGTATTTGGCATGAGCAACCCTCACTTGTTAGTCTTGTATAATACACTTATCGGAACTGCAATCGATAGTGTAGAAAAAGAAAGAACCGCTATATTTTTTTTAGACGATTCCCAGACAGCAGAAATGTATGAGAAGCAAATATACGATGAATCGATCAATAGCGATAAAAGCTTCAAATTTCCAAAGCAGCAAATAACACACAGGCAATATTGTAAATGGTACTTAGAGCCCGTTTACATGAATGAAATTGAAGTCCACTTACGCTACGCAATTTGTCATTGTTCGTCATGACGTTGGATAATATACTAATAGAACATGAGCCATAGCATGATTTTGAGCTACGAACGATATTGTGAAAGGGTGTTAAAACTGGTAATTGTAGAAAAGCGGTTCTCGTCAAGAAAATGGAAGTGCTAAATGGTACAACGGCCGATGGTCCGTGAAATGACACGTCGAATGAACCGATACCATTTGATGAACTATTGTTTAGGAATGTAGCGATGGGCGGAGGCGGATTGGACTCGCACTTAGATTTTGTGTGGACAGACGTTCGAAACATGAACTGGAATTTAATTAGGAACTCTTTTTTATAATGTCGTTGATAATGTAGATAAGATGGGAATTTTGGTTCGATTAAATTGAAATTGTCGTCTTTAATTGGAGTTATATGTCAAGTTTTAGAGGCAAAATTACTGTTAATGGACCTATGAGAATATGAAGATTTGCATAATTTATCGAAAAATTGCTCGGGTATTCGTTTTATTTGCATCTCAATACAGATAATTTGAATGCAGTCCACAATAAATATGGAAAAATACTTCTAATAGTACGTTATTTTATCAGTTTTCCTACTTATATAAAAATATTATAAATATAGTAAAAACAGTGGTAATTGTTATATACATTCTTTGAAATAATTTTCATTTACTCATAAATCAGTTAGAATCAGGCCGGTATAATATTATTATCTAAACCAAATTGATTGGACACAAACACGATTAAGTGAGGGGTGGATTATGAATATCGAATATCAGACTAGAAATTATCGATAGCTATAAAAAGGCGTTCCCATGTTGCCGGAAGCAAGCACTGGATCGCCACGCTTCGATACTTTGCTCTTTCACTATTGTCCCTTTGTCCGTACTTAGCTCCGTCAGCCCGTCAAAAGAGCGCCTCTTTATTCCATGGATCTAGTTTGCCGCACTTAATTCGTATTGCATCATTCGTTCCACACCATTTTCTTTTTTTAACATTGATCGTACCGATAACTCCCCCAATGTCGTGTCGTGCATTCGTAACAAAATTCTCTACACTACTTACCTTATCATATTTTTCAATCGACGATTTGCTAGCTTATAATTATATACCCGCACCACAATAGTTTGTAACGTATAATTTAAAGCCTTATTATGGAGCTCTTAATTAGTAATTTCCTAGCCAGGCTTATGGTTAGCCGCCTTTATTTAGTTGCAACAGAGTTCAAGAACTTACCGGCCAGCAACACTAGTGAAATTTGCATTCTTGCTTCGCTCAGCCGACATAGCCTAAGGACCACCCGCGTTGAACTGCCTCCGATTCAATACCAACTTTATAACATCGAGATAGAATTTCGAATCAAGAATCTCGTTTCTCATCATACCTATCGCTTCTACTCGCGCAAATTTCAATATGTGTAGCGGGAGAATATTTTATGTCGGTTGGCCCATCCCGTTCTGCTAAGAAACAAAATCAGTATTACGTAAACAAAAAACAGAACGAAGGGCTTTAATTTGCGGTAAACATCTTTTCTCCTGCAATACCGTAAATAGAAACTCTCAGCAAGATTTTTTTAATCTTCGTTCAACATCTCGAATAATACAGCTGCAGTATTCGAATCTCATTAGCAAGTGAAACAAGAGAAAAAACTCAGAGCAATAAATTTTAGCAAGGCTCAAGTGGAAACATTTACGGTTCCTTTTAATTTGGTTGGCATTGTCGAGGCGTCCCGCCGCGCTGTGCGCCGCCCGTTGGATTTCTTGCTAGAATTCCAGCTGTTCCAAACATTAGTTACTTCTTATTAGTTGATTACGAAAACGAATTAAATGTTACATTTCATGATTAGACTTTATGGGGCTGTAATTCTGATAATTGTTATTAATTAGACTTTAATGTAACCACATGTGTAGAAAAATACATTAAATAAAGCAAAAAGTTTCAATATCCTGCAACCTAAAAAAACACCGGCAGATGCAAAAGCGACTGAGACTGAGGATCACGGAGAGTATCATAAATCAAAGTGGATTTTATGATGGTATGATGGGACCAATAGCTACCTCTCTCGACAGATTTCGAGGAAGGCGTGTTTATTTTAAATGATTGAAGTAATTCCGAGGGTCCAGTGAGGAGCCGCAGCTGAGTGTGAGATCGATGACGTTGCATTTTCTGCCGCGCCGTCTGCGAGCCCACAGATATTATTAATACTAGCCCAGCTATCGATGGCGGCGATAAACTTGTTTGAGTGTGGAAAGATACTATACTACTACATCAATCATCCGGTAGTAATTGAAAACATGCAGCTGTGGCTTTACGGTGAAACAATAAATAACCTTCACGACCCGAGTACCGTAGAAAATGCTCATTTCATTATCGTTATTCAGAAATATGTTCTTTATTTCGGCGTTAAAGCAAACGTTACTAGACATTTTATTACCACCGCGACACGTGTTTTGCAAGAATCCTCACCAACTGCGGCCCAGCTGTGAGGAGCAGAACGTGCCGTTCTGGGTGCACATTAAAATTCCCACACATAAAATTCAATGATAAAAAAAGGTTCGCCCGATGGCCCCTTTCCTACTCACAACAAACAAGCAGGTAAGCGAATCTTTACGAGCCCAACAAACTGAAATATGCGCAATCCGGTGAAGGATTTTACATCTTATTACTGCTGCGTAAAGACTCAGTTTATGGATGTGAAATGTAACAATGATCTTTGCAACATTTGGAAAGAATAAAACTTTGTTTTCTTTTCTATTCTCCGACAAATATGGTGCCATGATGTAAAAAAACTCCTTTAGTTTTGATAGGGCTTGTGGAGGTCTTCGGTTGGCAACCCCTTTATTGCGGTTGATTGTACCTTATACGGTTTGCTTCCTCGATACGTCCGTTGCATTTAGTGTTTTGATTACATAATGGGAACTAATGAAAATGAATGGGTTTGGATGCTCGGGACACGCATCCGCTTCGGGAAACAAAACAGAATAATGCATTATTTGTGTAACTACAACGTGTAAGTCATTGATTCTGCGAACGGCTTTTGTTTGCTCTACAACCAGATATTTCGAGGTCATTGACAATACACATGTCAAGAAACAATATCCGTGGGTATACGTATCTCAACTTATTTCGGGTCCTCTGTATCGGTTCTCATCAATATTAGTTCGTGACTGGATTTCTGCTAATCATCGTAACAGCTTAAACCGGCTGTGACAGCGTACTTGTAATACATTCCATTGTCGCCCGCGCCGCGCCGCCTTCCATCTAATATGGCGAGGTGGTCGGGCAATCAAAACAGAGCAATGTGATAAACTGTTACGCATAGCCCACTTAACCTCTACAAAGGTAACGTGAAGGTCCTTTCAGAGGTTATACACCGCGTTTATACGAACAAAAAAGGACAATTCTTTTCTTTCTAGTTAGGTAACAATGAACTTTAGCTGTTGTAAAGAAAAATGATAAAAGATATCTCCGATTGATTTTCGGTGAAACGCGTTTGAAGATACCAATTACGTTTTTATACAGTTCGCAGTGGATTGGCATTGTTAAGAAACTTTAGAGCTTTCTAATAAAGCTGTTGTCCCTTCGCTGCACGACTGAACAAACTTTTTGGTGTGAGCTTTTTATTATCTCTCATAAGCAGATGCATATATTATCGTAACTATGTTATCTAGCAACAAATAGTATTAAGTACACCTTTGTTGGTGTGAATTAATTTGTTCAAACACAACTCCGTTATAAAGAATGGTTAATGCAATGTAAACAAGACTTCTAACAAGTTCTTCGTCAGTACAAGTGGTTGCTTTAGTTATGGTATATTACAGGTGTTTTGTTTACATTATTTTTAAATTTCAAATAAGTTGGTGTGATGGCGGACTGTCTGTGGTTTCGTCAGGAACTTAACTGGTTATGGTCAGCCACGTCCAGCGCTGGGCGAGTAATGAAAACAATAATGTTATGATAGGAGGCGGCGGGCGCGGTCGCGGACCATCTTTGTTTATTTTAAACATTCGCCGCCAGCCGTGGTAAGATTATATTCCTTGTAATGCTATACCCGAGGGCTGTGTGCTTTACCTCCGAACCATTGTTTGACGGCCCCGCACTTTGTTTACACAAATTACTTTAAACAATTCGGTAAACACCGGCTATTTCATAACAGGTTGTCTGTGATAATAACTATTAATCTTCTGTTCCACCGACGCATGCGCAACATTCTCAACGGTACTGTTGTGTTCAGTTATAAATAACTAAAATGTTATTTATATCTCTTAATACGGAACGATCGTCGATGAGGAGTTGTCATTAAATAATTTTTACGATTAAACGAGGCGCAACGACTGCTCTGTAAGTAATACTGTCGTTAACCAAATCATTCAACGACTGAGACTGGTTTCAAATAATTCTAAACGGGTTGCATCACAACTGTTCTGTGGGCAAACGGTTCAGTCATTTATATTTAAAATGAGATAACATTCACTTCGGAATTTAATGTTAAACATAAAAATCGACGTAAAATGTTTACGGCGTCACGTAAATAATTATTTTGTTATTTAACAACAAACATCGTAAATAGTCATTTTAGAAGGTACTTTATATCATTCTTGACAAAGATTATTGATTCGAACTCAATCAAGTCGTAAACTGTACGTGTTAATGGTATAATCAAAAGTTCCCAAGTAACAACACGAAAGCCGACTCCACAAGAGAGACATACTCCAATGTAATTAAATTGTTTACATTGAAAATCGATCATTGAGTTCAGGGTGTGTACCAGTTAGGTGGCTATAACTCTGAATTTCGTGCAGTTGACTTCCGAGCCCCGACGTGCGAGGGAATCGAACTTTACTGCCTATAAACTCTTTATTGCCCATTGTCGACGATTATTACTTAACCCTCATGACTTATGAACTAATAAATTCGATCTTTTCATGCCGATCGTGCTTACGATTTCACTTGTACGAGCTTTCGGAGTAAATAAAGAGAGCAATTTTGAAGTTTCATCGTTATCAAGTGGAATAAAAATAGGTGCCGGAGCACTTGAGCAATGATAAATGCGGCCCTGCCTTATTCGGTACCCAGTCAGAATACCGATTGGACTAAATAAGAACATTAAAAGCGTGCAATGCCGTGTGCGTGAATCAATAGATTAGATGGAAATAAGCTTAAAATATCTCCGTATGGTCTGGCTGTAAATAACTTGTTTGTAATTGCGGTGCCGCGATTGTCTGCTACTATAAGGAGGGCGGCGCTGTTTGATAGCAATCTTGCTTGTGCCAGCCTCGGCTCCCCTTCCTACCTTTTGCGTATTGGAGTGCTGTTTGCGTGTTACCGTTTTCGGTCATTGCTTAAGTAATACGCTGTCAGTGCGCACAATATGTCATTGTAATAGACTACATAAGTATTCTTAACTGAGTTGCTATTAAACCTTTTAAGCGCGGTAATATTATCATGAGGGCACAATAACACTGCATTATTGCACAATGGATATGAACAAGAGAGTATAACATCTAAGAAGGACCATTGGCTTTATTGAAAGCCCTGCTTGCTTTATACTGTCCCCCGCTTTCTGAGGCATAAAGTTATTTTCACAACAAAGCACGCGGAGCCTGTGAGCTCCTTATATTGGACCTCTCTTGAGCCGACCCATTGTAATCTTAATGCCGTATTATATTAATGCGATAAACATCTCCAAGATCTCAGTGCTCATTTTTTCCCTTGAATTATAGTGAGTTTAATATTGGCAGGGTACAGTTTGTTAGACGAGACGTTTCTCTGGTTACGAGGTCTTATCTTCGATCGATCCGAGGGGGATCCAATTCTATGGACGAGTACCTACTTTACGAGTCTTGTGGTTTAATTTCTTAAACGCGCTGTATTGAAACGGAATTTATTTAATAAGTCATCGAATTCAAGTAAGGCTCGGAGATGCTCTGAATAGTATTAATAATGGAGATACCGACGTCATCTCATCAATGTCACATGCTATTAAATATGTATAATACAGAGCGCATTAAAATACTTATGTAGGATGACAAGGCATGAAAATCCAAATTTAGTGAGCATATTACTATGGAGCGAGAGAACACGGCGAGCCACGCACAATGAAACTTTGTGCCTTCCCTGAATAATTGCCGTATTTAACTGTGGGGATTTAGTGTCCCAGCTTGCATCACAATAGAGTATTTAGTCCGTGAAAGAAACTAAAAAACTATTGTTTGTCATGCTGGAGACAAAATAATCGCGTACATTTATTTAATGGAAGAAAATGTAGTACCTCATCCCTTCTACGTACATCTCACAGTGAATGTATTGGAAGCCCAAAAAGCTGAGCGATTTGATTGGTTTGACTTGAACATATATAAAGCAATAAGGAAAGAGGGTATCTTAATCAAGTTTCTTAACTTTGACCGACATTTTGGCTTTATGTTGGATAAGATTGAAGAGCTTTTTGGGCGATTGCAATAGACCAGGGGAGGAACGGTATTATTTGCATCAACTCCCACTCACAGAATTTGCGGTGATTGAATTAAGAAATTCTGAATATCCTCGATCGAGACCCATGCGTCTTATAAAACGCGATCTTACTTTAGTTCCAGCTTAAAGATCTGAGCCAGTTTTTGCATTTACAACTTTATTTCGATTTGGATAAAGTAGGGTAACGAGGGGGAATAGCGCTCACTGGGTAATGGCGCTCACCTCTCTAACTCTGTAAAAATGGAACGTAGCAACATGCCACGTCGCGTGAAGGGCGAGGAGCGGGGGCGTCTAAACGACACACAGACTGGTATTGGAGTCGAAAAGCTGGCCATTAATCGAAAATCCAAACTTTTAAGCATAACGGTGGCACTTGGTCCCACAACAGGTAGATAAATGTGACGTCATTTGGCATCATCCCCACTGCAATCGGCTATACCAGTCGGGTGTAACAACATTCAGTACGTAGCACTCGCTCGATACGATCGGACATTGTTCACTGCGTTACCGTACTTCAATACAGTCGCGTTGCACTTTCTTATACTTTAAGTGATTTTAGTTGAAATTGTTATTATGGAAGTGTCTGAGCAAGGTATGTACTTTATATAGCACCTTTTTTACTTGTTAAATATTGTTACTTTACTGTATTTTTGCCTTCCTAAAAATACATCTAAAAATGAGTGCACTTTTTCATAAGTTTTAAATTAAATTGATATTTTAAATACATTACACTCATTATTACTGCATCAAAGTTATGTCATATGATAAATTAGAATGTCTATTTTCACATACGAATTCCAAAGTTTTCCCGAGTTTTCCCCAAAAAAAATAAAGGTAAATATAGAGAAGCCATAAAAATTTTGCTTATTTTTATTTTTTATTTTTTCCCCAGTATCTCAGCCTTCAGTCATAACAATGACTAGAAAAGAACTGCACGAGCTAATAAGAAGAAGCCCAAAAAGGCTTTTTAGTGAAAAACTCAAAGATTTTGAAGTCAAATTATTGGAAATAACAAAGTGTCCCGCTGAAAAGTTGGCCGAACTCAAGCAGGTCATTCGTAATTTCAAGACTGTTTATAAGCGAAAATGGCTCACGTGTCACAGTACCGAGAGCCGGTTTTTCGAAAACAATGAAGACTGGTTAAGTAAAGAAATTATTTTACCTGCTAGAGAAACATCAACAAATACAAAAGGGCGACCGACAAAAGAATTCGGGGAATCAAGTGACCGTTCAAAGCGGCGAAAAACAATGGAGCTTAGGAAGAATGTGCCTGTTGATGAGCTGACATATGCTGCGCAAATGAGTCACCGGGCTGTAGGTAATAAAGACACGGCTAAAATGA
Source organism: Aporophyla nigra (assembly GCA_947507805.1). Lineage (NCBI taxonomy): Eukaryota > Metazoa > Arthropoda > Insecta > Lepidoptera > Noctuidae > Aporophyla > Aporophyla nigra. The sequence goes on from OX382305.1 coordinate 11,295,351, forward strand.
TTCAAGAGATAACCATGTCTCCAACTAGAGCAACAAAGATTCGCAAAGCAGTTGCTGTTAGTAGTCAACGTACTAATACGAAAAAACACTCCCCCGAAGAAGCTTTGGCAATATTTGTGGAAGCCAACTTAACCATGAGCCAGTACGAAGTTATTCATCAGGCCAACAAAGATGTGTATCCATGTTATAAATATATTCAAATTGCTAAACGAGATTGTTATCCAGCACGTATTGTTCATGAAACTTATGCTGAAATTAAACTGCAAGACTTGGTGGATCATACAACTAGAAGATTGTGTAAATATTTAGAGCAAGTATTAGATGTATACCGCGGAAATCATACTAATGATTTTGTGCTGGTTTTTAAGTGGGGATGCGATGGATCGCAACAAAGCCAATATAAACAAAAGTTTCAAAACGAAACAGATAGTGATGCCAGCATGTTTCTTAGTTCCCTTGTTCCTCTAAGACTGACATTTGATAAGAGAGTTATTTGGCAAAATCCTTGCCCATCTTCGCCTAGATTTTGTAGGCCGATTAGAATGAGGTTCATCAAAGAAAACAAGGACGTCACAAATGAAGAAATTGAACACATAGAAAATCAATCTAGGAATTTGCAACCAACTATTATCAGTGAAAGAATTGAAATAAAACACAAACTACTACCAACAATGGTGGATGGAAAAGTTTGCAATGCAGCCACTTACACAACATCCACAATGCGCTGCTATATATGCAATAAAACATCAAAAGATTTCAATGATTTAATTTTGCAAAACACGGAAGATCCAGAGACATTCAAATTTGGATTATCGGTTTTACATGCGAGAATCAGATTCTTTGAATTTCTTTTACATTTGTCTTACAAAATAAAGGCAGAAGTACATAAAAGTCGCGTCACACTGAAAAATGATAAAGATAAAATAATGTCAGCCAAAGAACATATTCAAAAAGAATTTAGAGAGAAAATGGGATTGCTGGTTGACATACCCAAAGCCGGATATGGTAATACAAATGATGGCAACACATCCCGTAGGTTTTTTAATGACATTAACGTAGCAGCTACCATCACAGGAATTGATATCGAGTTAATTCAACGATTTAAAATAATATTAGAGGTGATCTCTTCAGGTTTTGAAATAATTGTCGAAAAATTTGGTATATACACCATGGACGCTGCCAAACATTACGTTCAATTGTATGCCTGGCAACCAATGTCACCAACTGTCCATAAAATATTAATTCATGCTCCGAGTGTCATATCGCATGCCTTATTACCAATTGGCCAATTGTCGGAAGAGGCTGCAGAAGCCAGGAACAAACACTTTAGGCAATACAGGGAAAACTTTGCAAGAAAATTTTCTAGAACGGAATGCAATGAGGACGTCCTTAACAGGCTCTTGCTAACTTCTGATCCATATTTGAGTAGCCTGAGTAGACACAATGTTAAAAGAAGCAGAATGGCAATTTCTAAGGAGGCCTTGGAGTTTTTAAAATCTAGCGAGCCTGAGGAGAGTGATGAAGAATAATTTAATAGGTAGTAGGCTTATTTCTATGTGTAACTTTTGTTTTTAGATCTTTTTTCAATGTATGTAAAATTTTGTTAATAAATACCTCAATATTGTAAAAGTCGTTTTTTTATACCTATAAGTAGGGGTGAGATTTTGTAGTTTCCTAACTTTGATTAAATAGCTAAATGTGTGTGTAATAACTGTTACCGAGTGTATTTTTAGAAGTAGTAGCATTAGGTATATTGAAAATATATCTAGTGTTAGAGTTGTCAGGCTCGCCGCGCGGGCCTCTAACTTGACCTAACGACTGCTTCCAGGGATAGCAGCCGAGACTGACGGCATAACGTCCCTTCCAAAGCACGGAGAAGTTTGAGAATTCAATTTTGAACACATTATAATCAGTCACCCATCTAAATAATGACAGTGCCAGATGTTGCTTAACCCGTACGATCGTAAAAAGGTCAGAAAACGCCACTAGGCCAACGAACTCCTCAAATAGACACATCAAAAGCACATAAAAAGCAATAAATATTATTGGCCAGCTTTTCGACTCCATTACCAGTCTGTGCGACAGCGGTGCAAACGGTCAGTCTGCTCGCGTCATGTGACCGTGAGGTGCGTTTCTTTGTTCGCGGCCGCGCTGTTCTAATTTTTGGTTACGTGTTATTTGTCGGTAAGTCCAAAACTTTAATACTTATTTATTATTCATTTTACTTTTCGTATAATAAAACTATTCTATTTTGTGATAAAGCAATCAATTTTCAACAATTGCGTATGCTTTTTTTTTTAATTTTAAATAATTTACAAAACGACCGTTTGGGGTAATACCGCGCATCTGAGCGCCATTACCCCTTTACTGACTTATTTTTTTATTGTTGTAGATATGCCAAGAAACCGACAAAGGACCACCGCTAAAGCGGCTTGGACCGAAGAAAACCTTCGATCTGCTAAAGCTGCGATTGAAAGAGGTATGTCTAAAAGAAAAGCCGCAAAACAATATGACATACCATTTACTACTTTGAGAGATCGACTAAAAACTGAAAACATGAGCAACCCAAGACTAGGTCGCAAGCCCGTTTTCACCCAGCAGCAAGAAACTGAAATTGCTGAACAAGTTAAGTTGCTAGGTTCGCTATTGAGATCTAGATTTTCTGGCAGCGTCACTGATGTCACAACAACCGGAAATAAGTGCTGAAAATCAAGACCCAAATGTCCAGAATGTTGAAGATGCGCAGTCTGATGGTATGGCCATAATTTCAAGACATACATCTCCTTTGGCAGGTCCATCAAATAAGGATCAATGCTCTGAATATGTTTCGGCAGTTGCTTGTACCCAAGAACTTGTTGTTGATCAAAGAACTCCGGTATCCTTTGCTGCTATAGCAACAACACCAACTATTGCACCATCTTCTAAGCCTGGTCAAAGAAAGCGAAAACAACATGCTACCATACTAACTGCGACTCCTATGAAAATTATTTTAGAGGATAAAGAAAAGAAAAAAGTAGCGAAACTCAATAAGACTGGAAAAGTTGCCAAAGAAAAGAAGAACAAACATAATATGAAACAAAAATCTCACAAGAGGAAAATTTTACAAGAAAGTTCTTCAGAGAGTGAAGATGAAGAGCGCCTTTGCGACGATGACAGTGATGACGATATTATGAATGTGGATGATCAAAATTATAATAAATGTATTATTTGTGAAGAATTTGGAAAAAATAACGAGTTGTGGTATCGCTGCACCATCTGCGGACTGTGGGCTCATGCTATATGTTCAGGATGGGATTCGCCAGATGGATACATCTGTGATCATGATTTATGGGCCCAAAAGTAAAATATTATCTGATTTAGAGCTAAGACAAATAATTATTATTATTTTATATTATATAATTATTGAAGTTGATTAGACATCGAAGACTTTACTTTATTTGTTATATTGAAACGGCTAATCTTACGTACAAATGGGGATAATTGATGCTAATTTGTAATTGTAGACTTTACTTTTAATGTATAAGGTTGATCTCATTAATATTTCTTTGATTAAAATGTATCTCACTTGTTATATTTCAAAAAACATGTTTGAGCGTAATTACCCCGTACCCTGAGCGCCATTCCCCAAAGTTAGGGGCAATGCCGCTCAAACATGTTTTTTTTATAAAGTTTTCCTACTATTAGTAGTTCAAAGATATATGCTTTTGTTGTTGAATGGTTGATTACTCGATAATTAAAGACTTTGTTATTTTTCTTCATTTTGATTTTGAATAAATAATTTAAAAAATTCACCATGTTTTCCTTAAGTGAACGCCATTCACCCTCCTTACCCTAAATGACAACTTAACACCGGTTTAAATTGTCAGTTTCTAAAAAAGAATTGCATTTCTACACATATCAGATTCATAAGTAAAAAACTGGCTTGATGGCTTAAATCTAATGTTAATAAAAACCTTGTAGCCAGTTTTTGCATTTAAACCTTATTTCGATTTGTCGTAAACTTCCGAATACAAATTAATGACAACTTGGCACAGGACCTATTTGTCAGTTTGAAAAAAGAACTGCATTTCTATACATATTAGGTTCTTAGAAAAAAAAAAACTGGTTTAAATTACTTAAATCTGATCTTAATAAAAACCTTTTTTGTAATAATGTGGATGAAGTTGCATTAACCTAACAGTTTGTTTTCATTAAAGACTCAGTGTGTATAGTAGATGTAAAAGTGATTTAAGACCACAGTAATAACTACAATGTTATACTGCCAGAAATATTTCATACATCAATTTTAATGCGACTAGCCAACATTAATTTCAGATAAAATTGTATTTCTCACAAAAACTGTTAAATTAGCCTCCATAAATCATAATACGCTTACTTAAAAACTTGGTTCACAGCCAAGAACAAATGTTTTCGTTCAGTCATACAATGGAACATTGAAATCATGACTATATGGTGTCACACCATATTTATTTTAATGGGAAAGGTCATTACTTTTGGTACTTTCGACTGGACTGATGCAGGGTTGGCGCTTGATCAGACTGACACCTTTTAAAATCTTCATATACTTAGTAAAATAAATAAAAATCATTCTTATTTTAAATATGGATATCATAATCATAAAATACTCTAATCGAAATCAATTATTTAGTAAGTACTTGTTCATTGTTCTATACAAACACTTAAATCGGTACCACTGTAAAAAAACGATTTCACCATCCCGGGGCGCCTTAAAAACTGGGCCAAATCCTGAGAAATGCATATTGATGGCAGCCCTTAACCAGTACAACGTCGCTTTGTGTCCCGCTGAGTAATCGTCACAACTTAGCTCCTCGAATTTATGTCCCATTTATACTTCAACCATAATGGAATATTTAGGGGTGCGCGAAAACTTTTGCTCTGTACCTACAACCATATTTTATTTACTGTGACATGTGAATGTTATGCTTTTTGTCAGAGCCACACCGGCAAAAGGTTCCCGGTGGATGTGGTTGGATAGTTTTTCATACACCTGGGCTTATGTAGCGTGGCAAACTTTGAAAAGTAATGCCAAGAATGTTTTAGGACATGGAAATTTATTTAAAATTGAAATTGTTGTGTTTGCAACGAAGTGCTACGAAACTGCTACGAATAAAAAAACAAATTTTTCTGTGATACAATTTCTGTCTATACCGAATATTTTAAGTCTACACAGATTTTTTAACGTTATTTAAATTAGTTTTTTACTACAAAATTTAGTAACTAACCCGTAAGTTATTATTCTCATTAAAAAGGATACGTTCAACTTTAAAAGCGGACTACCATAACTGACCGCTCTTGAGTATATTCTATGCACAAAATGAAAGAAGACAAAGTGTAGTTTGCAACACCAGATGTTATGCTAATATCAACAGACACTCAAAAAGCTAGAGGATTTGAGTTTCTACTTTGAGTAGTTTTTAATGTACCACCAACGTTCAAAATATGTAAATTCTCAATCTCATTTCATAGAGATAAGATTCTAAAGATTAACATTTAAAAATCGAACTTATGCTTAAGGTTTAAGATACAGCGAACTTTACGATGATTTTTATTGGTAGCGTAAATTTTTGAGTTACATTTATTTCTTTCATTTATCAAAGATGTAGGCAATACGTTATATTTTGAATACATTTTTCATACTCGAAAAAGTATAATAGAGTATAAATAAGTTATGAATACATTTCTGTAATAACGATATCGGGTAACAGGTCATCTGTTTCTCATTAAATTGTCTCTGGTTTATCTTCTACTCTACCGTCTGCTCAGTATACAGAAGTACGGATTATACTGTGGTAAAAATATTTAACCAGCCAGCAAGATTGGTAGGTGTAATCTGGACTATCATTTACTATATCTTGCGACTGCATTGGAGGTGCCTTCATCTAAACGTGAACACTTCAAATTAAGATATATGTACATTGACTGGCCTGTCTAGTGGTTAGTGACCCTGACTGCTAAGACTGAGGTCGTAGGTTTGATTCCCACCCAGGACAAATGTTGTGTGATGAGCACAATCATTTGTTCTGTGTCTGGGTGTAATTTATCTATAATAATATGTATGTATTTAGAAATATATAAGTATATTTATCAGTTGTCTGGTTACCATAGTACAGGCTCTGCCTAGTTTGAGATCAGATAACGGTGTGTTGGTTGTCCTAACATATACATATCTGTCATCATCATCATTTCAGCTGTAGGACATCCACTGCTGGACATAGGCCTCCACCAATTCGGGGGGCTATGCCATAATCGCCACGCTTGACAGGCGGGTTGGCGATCGCAGTATGGTGGTAAAATGCATAGAGAACACTGCTGTCTATTCTGTAGGAAGTCCCTTAGTCGCATTTTACCACACCCACGGGAAGAAATAGGGTGGTGCTATTCTTTACGTTTGCCACCACACAGGTCTGTACGGGACGGGCACGGGGATATCTACATCTGCATTTAACCCATAGGTTGGTTAACTAGAAACGCTACATCTCAGTTTTAAAAAGATTTATGGAACTAAGGTCCGAAAGATCTCACTAAAGGCTCCCATAGACGAGCATGACGCAACGGTGCGGCGTAATTGTGGTAGAACAATATCCATGATGATGTTTTAATTTAAAAAAAATGTTCTGCTAAAGTTGCGCAGCGCCTGTCTATGTGAGCCTTAAAACGGTTGTGTAGAGTATCAATCAGCATGAATAGTAGTAAAAATTGTGACTGCAAAAAATGTAACAAATAAATACTTACTAGCAATATATGCGAACAAAACTGAATGAACTAGCAAAAAATACTGCACACATTCGACTGAATTTATAGCACTCACAAAAACTTGTGAAGTGAACTTTTCTGAAAAAGTGGTAGAGCGTTATATGAGGAGAGTACCTATAATAAAAGTACCAAGTTTTCTGCGAAGGTCGTTCCAAATATTACTTTCGACTTTGACGTTCTGTCCTTTGTGTCAAGTACGTACATTTCTTTATCCGTAAGTACTTACTCCTTAAGTAATCTACATTTATCATAGGTTCTGTATAGTAGGGTATATTTATACTTTTGATATGAGAGAAACAACGGTCAAAGTTTTGGCAGACAATACTATAATTCATCTTATTCTACGCAGTTGGACATGACAGCGCATTAAACTAAGGATAAAGCGAATTGTACATAACCGAGTTCATCTTGATGGTAGATATCTGTTCGTTTACTTTGGTATATTCATGTATAAAATCAAAGAATATAAAGTTAAATTTATCTTTTGTTGCGAAGAGAAGATTCTGCATTCATAATAAGAAGCTAAGTTATATAACCTTCGACCACCGGTCTTTGTTTTACGTCAAAACAATGAATCATAATTATCGTCGATTCTGAACAAAGACATTCTCCATTGAATTGATCAATACTTCGTTATTGGGAAGTAATTATTTCTGAAAAGATCTTCCCACGATTTTTGGGAACGTTGGCAGTAAAAATTCTGGCGAACTAATAAAAGACAACTCAGGTTTTTACTTAAAGGAGGTTTTTATATCCATCCACACATTATTTCTTAGAATGCAAAAGTTGATAATAACATTGACTGCTTACAAAAAAAAAAAAAACACATAAACATGGGCACTTATGAAACGTCAGAAGCTAGGTGCAGGGTTCCAATTGGTTCATTGGTTTGGTGACATCTGTTCTGCGACCCTAGATATCTGCCGCGCTATCCACTGCCACTTAGTTTGGCAATTCTTCGGGCTATGTCGGTTACCTTGGTTCTCCTACGGGTCTGTTCATTTCTGATTCCATCTTGTAGGGAAACTCCAAGCATAGTGGCAATGGAGAGGCATTGCCCTTTGGGTGACTTTCAGACTTCAGTCATTTTGATTATGAGGCCCATTGTAAGTGAGCACATCTCAGTGGTACCGTGTGGTGCCGGACGTAAAGAATAACACCACCCCATTTCTTCCCGTGGGTGTCGTAAAAGGCGACTAATGGACTTACTAGAGAATGGGCAGCAGCGTTCTCTATGCATTTTACCACCATACTGCGATCGCCACCCGCCTGCCAAGCGTGGCGATTATGGCAAAGCCCCCCAAATTGGGGGAGGCCTAAGTCCAGCAGTGGATGTCTTACGGCTGAAATGATGATGATGATGATGACATCTCAGTGCCATAGGCAACATACACTGGTCAAAGACTTTTGTCTTGAGACACTGCGGTATGTGGCACTAGAAGATATTGCGTAGCTTCCCGAACGCTGCCCAGCCGAGTCAGATTGGACCGGGCGCGGGCGCTTCCTACTCCGTATCATCTTCAGAAGTTCAGACATAAGATTAGTTTGGGGCCCGAATTAAGAATGAATTGACAGCTGTCCTAATTCCCCATGTGCTTTTATCTGTCCCAACAAGTTAATTAATCGGGAGTAGGGTTAATGGTGAAATTCTGAGAGCAGTGGTGGCCCAGTGGTACCGACTGGCTCCGACTTACTAGTTGTAGGTCGTGGGTTCGAACCCAGGCAGGCACTTTAATTTTGCTTTTTTAATTGGCATGTCCTACAACGATAAATTCGAAGACATGACCTCTGAAAACCCGCACTGGGTCCGCGGTCGAGGCCTATTTCTCGGCAGTGGGAACAATATAGACTGATTATAATGATTATGAGAGTTAATTCCGAAGCATCGAACTTCATATCTTGGGATTGCGTCGTATCTTTGATGGACTTAGAAAGTAGGCCCCAGGATATGAAACATTGCGAAATAATTCCAAATATGTGTAATGTAATTTTGATCATTACCATGACAAAACGATCCTATTTAGTTCGATGTACGGCTACGTTTATTAAATCATAGTGTGAAGTTTCTCCACTTAAGGCCCCGACCACAATGTACTGAGGTTTCTCGTTGAATAAATAATGAGTGGTGCCACGTTAAGCCCCTCGGCCACCAGTCGACACTTGACAAACTTGTCTTTAACATATCAAATGTTGCGGAACAAACTTTGATGTTATGATTCAGTTTTGCAGACTATGTCTTAACTTGCAACTAATTTTATTAGCTGAGCTAGAAATTCAGCACTTTAATATTGGAGAGCAGTGTCTATTGGTAACGGCCGCGACATACTAGTTGCAAGTTCAGACCCAGCCGGCGCTTCAGTTTGTGTAAATTATTTCATTACCACTGCTCTTAAAGGAGTGAAGGAAACCGGCATGTCTTAGAACTAAACATTCGAAGATATGTGATATCTACCAACCCGCACTGGGTCCGCGTGGCCCACTCTGTCTCACAGAGAGGTAATCTATCCCAGCAGTGGGAACATTTATATAATATGCTGATTATGAGTTATTATTACATTATCTTTTATATTAGTAGGTACAATTTTTCCATGGCATAATAACATGAAAAAATACCTAAATAAATAAAAGACTAATTGATTGCTAATTGTTGACTATTGCTGGTTTAACAATGATGTTATCATACAAAAATATCGTAAAGTAAAAAGTTTTAACTGGAATTTCGCAAGGTGTTAAATAAGAGCCCTTAATAACATTGATGTACACTTAGTTTAATTACACACAGTAACATTACACTCAATTCATTTCAATAAAACTTTTCACCTGCTGCAATAAAAACGTAATAAAATTCTGTCAACACTCAGGCAGGAATGCTCAATGTTATTTTATTGCTTTTTAATTAAGATATAATAAGAAACTGGAGGTAGATATATGTAGGTACTATAGAATACACAGTGGGTCGGACTGCAGCAATTTAAATTGGGCAAAAACTGTTATTCATTTTCGAAATTCGAACGCGCAAATTTTTATATCCGTTAAATTAACGGACGAACGAACGATAAATCGTTGCATTTTTAAAACTCAAATTCGTAGCATTTATTTCAAATAAAGCAATTACAGACACTTTTGAATTGTCATGGGGTCTGTCATTCAGAAGATTAAGGTAGTGGCCTATTTCAAAGCGAAGTAAGTAGTTACCTTTGGAGAAGAAAACGCAAGAAACTCCATGGTCTTTTAAAAATCAAAATACATATTTTTACAAAAAATCTGTTACATCATTTATGTTGAAGTTGACGTGAGAACGATGTAATAAGACGTGCCTATTAATAGTGTTCGTAATTAAATTATATTATTAATTACTAAACTAGAAACGCAAAAATAAATTTGAGTCCTTACCAGTAAACACGATACGAGTAAGTTTCATGTGTTTAATTCCCATAATTATTAAAAACTATCATAATATCACACCTTGTTTCGCCAAAGGGTTGGGCAGAGGTGTACTTAGTTCACTCACATTTCGCCAGTTATGTTTTAAGACTCATGTAATAAGGGGCGAGCTTAATGCCATTAACGGGACACAAATAATCCAGAATCCGGGCTACTACTGAGAAATTTCAGACAGAAAAATGCAGTTACACCTTGCCCGAACTGGAAACCAAAACTAGGACCTCATGCTTAGGCTAATGCTAAGCATGAGGTCCTAGTTCATACTAGGACTCACGACGAACAGAATTAATAAATAATACTTACCCAATGGCACATAATTATGTGACTTGGAACTACTTCAGCGTACATTCTTCCAACATTGACTGATCCTCAGATAGACCTACTACACCTATAACTCCTTGAGTCAGTAGCATAACGTATCATCATCATCATGATTTCAGACGAAACACGTCCACTGTTGGACATAAACCTCCCCTAGCTTGAGGGTTTGCCATAATCGCCACGCTTGACAGGCGGGTTGGTGATCGCAGTACGGTGGTAAAATGCATAGAGAACGCTGCTCCCTATTCTCTTGCAAGTCCCTTAGTAGTCGCTTCTTACGACACCCACGGCAAGAAATAAGATGGCGCTATTCTTTACCTCCGGCACCACACGGAGCGTGACGTATATTATGTAAATATTACAACAGTACAGTCCAGTCTTTCCCAAAGTGGGCGATAACGCCCCGCTTGTGGGCGCTGCAGGCCTAAAGGGGGGTGGTAAGAGACCCAGAAAGAAAATGGGGGCGTTGTGTAGAGTCTACACACCCCACACAGTCTTTTCTGGGTCTCTTACCACCCCCCTTTAGGCCTGCAGCGCCCACAAGGGGGGCGTTATCGCCCACTTTGGGAAAGGCTGGTACAGTCTATCACTATATCTACATGAACGGAAGTACGGCAGCGAGTGTTAAACTCTAGGCAACCTGATGGATTTATAGTGAGGCGCGACACGACTACCGACTTATCCTTGCTAGGCACTGCGTTATTATGTAACACGGTAATGCTCTAGCCGCTAAATAAATGCGATAAAATACCCCTTTGAATGTACCTCCTTGCATAATAAAAAGGATCGTGAGAATGGGGCCTTAATCTGTCATGTTTGAGCATGGTGAGGAATGTCGAGGGAAACTGCTGATTTCATCACGATTATGCAGGATAAAAGATAGGAAAAGACGGAGACAAAGTTTCTAAAGTAAATGTAGAAGTAGACAGATAATAAACAGTAAATAATTCACGCACATATAAATATTGCACAACGCGTTCAGAAAGCAATACTGAATATAATAAAACCTATCACACATTTCATATAATTTAATGCCCACAATATCATATTATGGCAGTTCACAATTGAAAATAAATACACTTTTTACGTATTAAAGTAACATCGTAGCATGTGACAGCTAGTTATTGTATGCGATCAGCCGTGGTAGGCAAGTCCATTTAATTGGCCGACACCACACGTTCCAGTGTGGCGTGTAAGATAACACCTCGGGTATAACACGCTCCAAGAGTATGCACCATGCTCCTCACTATATTCTCCACATTACAAGGGCTATTTTTAACTTAGCCCGGTTATACCACGCTGTACGTCCACTTGCCGAAGCATGGCGACAATTATTAAACGATAACACTTCGGATATGGCTTTCCTGTGCCCGGGTCGTGGGCATTAAAAATAAATTATGACAATCGTCGAGAATTTTAGATTCGATAAGGACTAACGTGAATGAGAGGTATTGATAGAGCTTTTTAAGCTCACTGAATGTATTTTGTATTGATAGTGCAATGTACTCAAATATTAATAAACAATATTTCTTTCGCATGCAATATTTTACAAAATTCAACATACAATAGAGTATCGGTGATATCAAATTTCAGAATTTCAATTTCGATATGACACATTTTATGAAAAATATGGCGTCTGTTGAAAACAATCTTTATACAGTAACATATAAAAAAATATAAAAACGAAAATCATCCACAATTTTCTTAAAGACGAAACGACACAGAAATAGTTCTGGTGAGGTAATTGTAGAGAAATAGTAATGGCGGAGTTTGAAGACTGCAGACGGAATAATTTGAATTTGCATAAGTTTGAATAAAACATTCATTATATTTAACCATTATTCAAACAAGATGAAACAGTTGCGCGGCAGAGTCGATACAGACTGAGTTATAGAGTTGCAGTTTAACTTTAACTTAAGTTTTATGTCTTCAGTCCACACTCTGGCGCTAGGAGACTTACCAATGTGGAAGGTGTTTTAGAGCTAGTACATTCTCAAGTTATGAAGATAAAATTTATATTCCAGTAAATACAGTATCTTTCTAAACCATTTTGACCTTTGATAACCGAGCTGTCACCATACAAATCAGTTCATCAGATCAGACAAAGCCACCAAAAAAGTCGACACAACGTTACACGAGTGAGCGTCACGTCAAAGCTGTCTTTGTTCTTTTTGAGCAAGACGTTGAAGATAACCCGTGTTCCTGTTTGAGTGGCATGTCTGGTCGCTCGCGTGCTGAGCTCGGATCCATTAATGTAGTCAGCCGTGTGCTGCCGCCAACAAACAAATTACTGATGCAAACACGTCGCAACACGCGAGCCAGCCTTGAAAGCCTTTTGCTTGCTTTGTCAATTTTGTTCCTCGTTCTCGTTCTTCCCTCCTCTTCGTATCGCCTTCGAGTTACTCGCCCGAATAATTTGATAAATGTTATTGTTATTGGTAGTGCCAACAAAGGTAATTGTTTTAGAGTTTGCTCACGCTACTTTGTGTACATATTCGGGGAATCATTTCTGAATACGCGTTGTTTGTTGTGCACTTAGTTTGTGAACGGATTGGACGGTTCTGAATGATTAGGTCGTTAGGTTTCAATTACTCAACAATGTTTGTATTTACTTTATTTTTCATTGTAAAACTCTGTTCCATTTCTTTCAGACTCTCTTTGTGTTGATTTTCTGTGTCGTAGCGTTCTATCTTTGTCTTGGTCTTTAATTCCTCAATTATAAATGTTCGACTCACAATGTCTCCTAACTAAGTAACCAACTTTACCAAGGAGACTACTATATTTATCAACCTACACAGTTTCAAAGCTTGTGAGTTTCTTCATTTTTCAGTCTTGGCACATTCTACCAATCATACCGCTTTAAGCTTTGAATATATCTCCGAATCCTAGCAACCATCTCTTGCAGTCGGCCACTTGTAACGAAGGCTTTACGTGCAGGGTGTGACGTAAGAAAGAGTGGGGGGGTGGGGGGTGTAGCACGGCTCTACTAATTTCGCAGTCTCATGGGCTCGAGCCGCCACCGAGCATTTGCCCGCCTGTTGCCACAATCCCGTCTTATTCAAAGGATTAGTTCTTTTAAGCAAATAATAAAGAAATTATACGAATTAAATCCCTACCTACACATACATTTATAATTTAACATTTTCCTTCAATTCGCAAAAGAGCGTATCTTGTTTTTTGTTTCGTAGAACGTGGGTGGTCAATTATAGGTAAATTATTACTGTCGGAAATTAACGTTCGCCAAAAAGCTTTGCTGACGTAACCAGCTACAGATAATTAATTTCTGAATAGTGTTTACATAAAGGCAATTTTATTAATGGGTATATTATTTTTCTATAATGTTTGCAGAATGTCCAATTACGTAGAGGCGCGGAATTCCGTGAATGTATTCTTAACACAAACGTTGCGTCTCATTTCCGTTGAACGCGACAATGTAGTTCGGAGCTGTATAGATGGTTGGTTACAGCAGTCGCCACTCGGCAGAGTAGCACATAAAAGCATCGATCTATTAGTAGCTAGCTAAAATAGTGGCACTGCATTGTCTAGCTGTGGGCTGTGGCTGGCCGGGCCTGTCAATTAGCCCGTAGCAGCGCTTCGGTCGTCGCCTGTCACGGAACGAACTATGTGAACATTTAGTTTGCTCGATTGTCGGATATTTTCGGAAATTTTTGAATTCCGAGCGTTGAACTTGCTGGGGCTTTATTAGTGGCTTATTGGCTAGAAAAGGCTGATAGCTAGCAGTCACTTTGTACTTATTAAAAAAAAACCGGCCAAGTGCGAGTCGGACTCGCGCACCGAGGGTTCCGTACAAGCCTGTAGGTATAAAGTTTAAAATTTTATTTTATTTTTTAATATATGATCTAACTAAAAATTTACGGTTTTCGCAATTTTTCCTTTATCTGTGCTATAAGACGTTGCTTCGTACCAAATTTCAAAATTCTAGATCGACTGGAAGTACCCTTTAGGTTTTGATTCCCTTGCGAGTTTCGAAAACAGCTCCAAGAAACAGTAGACTTGAGTATTTGATATGAATTTCAGCTTGATACCTCTACGCGTTCCTGAGAAAAAGGGTCTTGACAGACGGACGGACGGACGGACGGACGGACAAGAAAGTGATCCTATAAGGGTTCCGCTTTTTCCTTTTGAGGTGCGGAACCCTAAAAAGGCACTTACTTTTCTTTTTAGGGTTCCGCACCTCAAAAGGAAAAAGCGGAACCGCGGTCCGTCTGTCAAAAAACAGCTCCAAGAAACAGTAGACTTGAGTATTTGATATGAATTTCAGTTTGATACCTTCACGCGTTCCTGAGAAAAAGGGTCTTGACAGACGGACGGACGGACGGACGGACGGACAAGAAAGTGATCCTATAAGGGTTCCGCTTTTTCCTTTTGAGGTGCGGAACCCTAAAAAGAAAAGTAAGTGCCTTTTTAGGGTTCCGCACCTCAAAAGGAAAAAGCGGAACCCTTATAGGATCACTTTCTTGTCCGTCCGTCCGTCCGTCCGTCCGTCTGTCAAGACCCTTTTTCTCAGGAACGCGTAGAGGTATCAAGCTGAAATTCATATCAAATACTCAAATCTACTGTTTCTTGGAGCTGTGAAAAAATCAAACTTCTAAACTAACGCAATCAAAAGATATAGCCGTTTATGCCGCAAATTGCCGCAAATTTTCGAAACTCGCAAGGGAATCAAAACCTAAAGGGTACTTCCAGTCGATCTAGAATTTTGAAATTTGGTACGAAGCAACGTCTTATAGCACAGATAAAGAAAAAATTGCGAAAACCGTAAATTTTTAATTACATCATATAATAAAAAATAAAATAAAATTTTAAACTTTATACCTACAGGTTTGTACGGAACCCTCGGTCCGCGAGTCCGACTCGCACTTAGCCGGTTTTTTTAATAAGTACAAAGCGACTGCTTCGTTAGTCTAGTCGCAAGCGCTACTACTGAGTATAAGGTCCTGGGTTCGATTCTCAGGTCGAGCAAAGTGTTATTGGGTTTTTCTATATGAACATTTCTTAGAAGCAACCTGGAGTCTGGATTTGTGCCTGGTTGATAGCAATAGGCTCCCCCTATTACATGAGACATAACACAACTAGCGAAATGTGAGAGTAGTATAGGTACATCTCTGCCCAACCCTTGAGGAAAACAAAGCGTGCCTTTATGTTTATAAAGTTATAATTTGATTTCCGTGCTTGCCTATCTAAAACGATTTCAGGCTATGAAAAAGGTTCTTTTAAAATTACTCTTACAAAACTCATTTAGAAATTAATTCAATTTTTTCTTAGTAGGAAACAGTACAATACCATAAATAACAGTAACCGTCAATTTGAATATTTTATCGTGTTGTATTGTTCCGCTGGTTGATTCGTTAATGTAGTTTTGAACACCTCACAGTACGCCGCTTACGCCGGATGCGTCTAATTTCGAGGCGTCCACTATTACGTTTGAGTGTACAGTACGTGATAGGTAGATACGCCATGATAGCCACATAAGTGGTTTCTAGTGTCACTTGGTGAGTCCCTTGCGTGGCCATTTAGCGTGGGTACTTATCTTCACCAACATTTCAGGTAGAGTACTTACTAGGAGGTACTTTACTTACATTACCTACATTTGCTCAATACTCTACGGAAATTACGTTACATTTATTGAATTTATTTAGAAAGAAAAATTCGTAGCGACATGAACGGATCGATCTTGTCGCTATTCTTTGTAGCTCGTAGTCTGTAGGCGGCTCACTTTTCAAATTACACGTTGTCTAAAAATAACGTTATAAATATCTCCATATTTTTAAGATAAAATTTGGTTCTTCAGTCATATAAACATTTAATCAAAAATGAGAACGAATCTAAGCAACTTATACATATGTTTGTAGATCGTCCCACTTCTATTGTAACTTTTCTTACCACGGGTTTCAGAAATCTGTGAGCCCCCCAAGGAATAGTACTTGTCCAAACGATAACGAACAACTTTTCACGAACAACTTCTGGAAATTTGATCATTTTGTGAGCCTCATACATAATAAATGGTATTCTTTCTTTAATCAAAGTATCCGGAATATTTGTTCGGTATTACAAAATGGCAGGATACGGGTAGAAGAGTTTATTCACCTTCCCGGGGCGTCGCATGTAAGGTTTCAGCATGCGTAATGTAATAATATTGAAAATCGGTAAACTCGTATAGTTGGTTATCGATTTAAATCGGTTGTTATTCGGATTTTATATTGATATCCCTGTGGTTTGTTAGTAGTTATAATTCTGTTTGTAGTGTTCGGTTCCATTCGTTAGGTAAACTTTTCTAATTACAGTAATTTGTTTTGTGATGAAGGACATTTGTCTGTATAAAACAACACACTAAGTCGGTGGTGACAAGGATACTTGGTTATTTGCAGACTAATTGAATTACTAAGCAACACAAACTAACTAACTTTCTTTTTGACTATTTCTACGTTATATTTCCTTTAATTTGAAAAGTCTGTAGAATTATGAAGGTATTCGCCGGGTAAACAAGTGGGGCAAAACAAGTCTTCTCGGGTCCTAAGTATGATTTAATGATTACGTAAGTAGCTATATTTCGCTGGAGTTGCTTATGAACGTCTGATATAAGTTACGGCTTATACTATGAACGTTACTTAGGTAGGTACCTACATCTCCACGAACCCGAGATGGATAGCTGTAGGCTAAAAGATAAAAAGAAAGCTTAAACATCGGGATATATTTCTGTCCAAGTTTATGTACGTACATTTAGGTCAAACGAAACGTGTTTAAGTTTTATGATTTTTGTAGAAAACGCTCCAGTCATCATACAGATGTCATGCCAATAAAGAGCCATCAAACGTTGACTTGGTTTCGCGATGCCACCGCAAATACTTGTCATTCCGATCAACCGCGAACGACAAGCGTCCTCGAAAATGCATCCGCGCCATTGAATGAAGAAGTCCACTGCAATCCACTCACGTAGAAGTACAAACGGACAGACGGACTGATGCGTCACGTGCACCCTGGTGCACTCTTTGCCCGCAACTTCAATTTAGTTAAAAGTAGTAGCTGAGTGCAGGCGTGATCTAACTTCTCTCCGCGGCAGGAATTTGGTCTTGCTTTTTCAAAGCCCGATCAACTTTATACCACAGAAATGCGGTGACTGGAAGCGGTGCGCGCTGCCGAAACTCCGGCGTGCTCTGTTATTATACGATTTTTATTACTTCGGTTTTCAGTGACGACTAGAAGCACTTTATGTTGGAATTCATTGCTTTTTATTAAATTATGATTAAGATGGACAGTGTATTAGGAAAATAAAACGTTCGTAAAGAATTACGCAAATGTGTGATATCTTCCATTTATATAAATGTATACGTGAAGTAGTAATGCATATATGTTATCTTCTCTAAATTAATACGTGAAGCAAAAACTTTTTACACATTTTACAAAAAATACGCAGACGGAGGAGTAAGAAATTTGACACAGTTAAATATTATATGGAGCCCTAAGGGGTGCAGAATGCAATTTTTTTTTTTTCATAAAATAACGCATTCGATTTTTTTATCATCATCAAATTGCGACTACTGACCACTAGTTCGAATAAAAAACTTTTTAACAAAAAAAAAAAAACAACCGACTTCCTTATAAACACTACAAAGTGAAAAATAACTTTAATTTCGGGAGTCGGTGTCTTAGGATCTGTATTTATGGTTTTTTTGCCACCGACTTCCGAAATTAAAGTTATTTTTCACTTTGTAGTGTTTTTAAGGAAGTCGGTTGTTTTTTTTTGTTAAAAAGTTTTTATTTTAAAACTTTTAGTTGTGGTATCCACCTCGCACTAATTCCAAACAAACAATGCATATTTAAGCGATAGCAGAAATCGCGGTTGATTTGCTGTCATTTTTTAAAGAGTTCCTGTGTCTGTCTCTGGAACTCATCAGCAGATCTATATGAAATGTATATGGGACCGTTTCGAAATAAACCCCTTTCGAACAAAAAAAGAATTTTGCAAATCCGTCTATATATGACGGAGTTATGGCCGAACATACACAAAAAAAAAACATATAAACATCCGAATTGAGAACCTCCTCCTTTTTGAAGTCGGTTAAAAATGTTTTACAACTCATTACCCAACAATAAGCAGATGAAACTTAATGCAAAACTGTATAAGGCTTTTTATTTGCCCTACAGAAAGAGAAAACAATATAACAATACATTCCGATATTGATCTTAGTTTTTTTATATGCAATACATTCACCACATACCTTCGCGTGTTCGTGTTAAAAAAGCGTCTAATTTGGAGTGGGACGCATCTACGGCTGCGATCGTCTGTTGTTTTATTTTGGGAGACAACACTCGACCAACGACAAAGTTTTTCCACGGCGTATATCAAAATGTCTTTTGCTAAAGCCAGCTAAGCAGAGCAGACTGCTTTCGTTTATAATTAATTTCGGCTGCAAACTTTACGCCGCGAATATCTTTGTAACTCCAAGTTACTATTTTAGGAATTTAATACGTCCTTGTTTTGCGGGTAGCTCTCGAACCTCTCCAATTTAAATATCTTATAAGGTAACTTTTGTTTGCGGTAATTTTGAAACAATTTTTGCACATGAGAAGTCGAAATAGTTTAAATTAACCAAACCATCTTGGAAAATTTTGTACGTACAATGTTAAAAGAAATGTGGAATTCAAACAGTTTAATAAACACGTAATTTATTTATGAAATCGAATGTAAAATATGTATGTATCATGTTAAAACGAGCTTTGTCGATGTTATCACTAAACCATCTATGTAGCTAGTCGGTTTCGAGTTTTTTCAACAATAGCCGAAGCAGCGACATGTGTTTCGTCAGCCGGAACCGCCCTCCGATATTACCATACAGTTACCGACCGCCTAAAAAAACCTTTTTAAAACTGACATGACAATGATGCGTTAACATTCTGACAATACCCTGTTAGAAGTAAAATGGGAAGCGGCGTCCATTTAAGTAGGTATTCACGTTTGAGGCGTGTTTACAACGGGTTCGCTTCTATAGGATATTCGGGCACGGTAATGCTTAGTCACAGCGCCACGGAACTTGTTGCCTTAACGAAATTTTTATTAATGATCTTCGGGCCTCCGAGGAAATCTGAAGCGTGTGTAATTCGGATGCGGTCTATTTGGTACACATTTGTTTTCTGACTAACGAACCGCGCATTATAATATTTCACTTTGTACTATCAATCACGAGTCGACGCGCGTAAATATTGCTGATAAATATTCATGGGGCAGTTCGATTACTACTCATATATTACCCGTTACATTCTCACTGTACGGATTACGCGTCAAGAATCGCTGATATCTTAATAAATAGCGCCATTAAATATTTTGTCATGGCGCGATTTATGAGGAGAGAAGCTTAAGCCCATTCTATATTAAATTAATTCCTTTTTACGAGTGTCGCCTCCTACGCGTGGCCAGCCACTATTATATTGGTAAATAACTTATAATAATTTAATGCATGGCCTTCCCATTAAAATCCATTGAGTGTCGGCGGAGTATCAGAGAGCATTCAATCGACCAGAAGGTAACCACAAATAAAATAAAAGTTTACTGTCGTTTTATACGCAGAATATTAACTTACCGCATATTAAATATCACGCTTTATACTATTTGTTCATTTATTTTGGTGGTACCGAACAAGCTACGAGTATATCCGTGTGTGCCGAACGAAAAGAGTAGCAGGGATTTTTTTGCGCACTGGATCTTCAACGCAATGCTAAGCGCTTATAGTTGAAAATCGAACAGTATATTTTTTCACATGCTGAGATGCACTCTGTTGAATTCACAATGGTCGGTTCTATACCGAGAGTTGAAAATTCAGTACCAAAGATAAAATCGTGTCGCGATATTTTTACGTCCAAGTTATCGTCGACTTTATGAAGTTATTATGAAGAGCTGAGACCTTTTTATCTCATCATTATTCTATCTTATATTTAGTTAGTTAATACACAAATAAAATATTCTACATACCTATATCAGAAACGGAACAGTTTGGATTTTCCCCTTTTGTAAATAGTAGGTCGTAGATCTTCAAAGTAATTAGTTTCTGAACGACTGTGTTACTAAACTGTATAAAAATCGAAACCTTTATTTTGCCTTTCGTCACAATACACGGATTCTTAAGCTAACAGGCTTAAAATAATATGAATAAAATTTACCTACAACAAAATAATATTAATAAAAGAATTACAGGGCATCAAAAAGTTCGTACGCATCGTCGTCAATAGGATAAATGCCCAAAAGGCTGGCAGCATTGCCATGTTATATGGTAAAGCTGATTCTTTGGACAAAAAATATACCTCTGGTCACGTGAAGACTCGACCAACCGCTTGACGATGTCTCCAAAAATTAACTGGGCACTCGGACCCCATGGCCCAAGTGTTTCGGCCCAAAACGGTTTGAATATATAGCTCCCAATAAGAATGAATGAATGAAATGCTCCGACCCCGGCGTGGCCTGACAAGCTCTGGCCTGAGTAGTCGAGTTAACCCCGAGATTTGCAGTAGTACCTATTTAATTATTGTTTTTTTATTTTATTTTAGGGTACACAACACAAATTACTATGTAGGCCAGTATAAAATTTGTTTGTTCTGTCTCTAAGTCACTAAAATTAATCTTCATCGCTTACGCAAAAGCCACTGAAATACAGGATGTTTTGTCAAGAGGAACAAACCAGAGCAGACTGACATTAAATGATTAAATTCAGGGTCATGTTGGGGCCGTTACAAAATTATTCCTACTTAAAAGCCTTTGCTTAATTAACGCTCCAAAGATTTATCACGGGTCAATCTCGGCCATTTATTTTATGTGGGTTCCGCCATTTGGAATGCCTACTAAATATTCAACAAATAGAAATGTCCGTTTGCAAAATCCTATTTTATGTGATTCAATAAAAGTAGAGGTCAGATTGTGTTTGATATGGAGGATTTTAAGGACGCTTCAGTGTGTGACATGGACGTTTGGGCTAGGTTCGAGTCATCACTTGTTTTATTTTTGGATACCTACGGTTATTCTTGTACCCTTTTTATATACGAAATGAAATACTTCGTGAAAGGTTTAATGCTAAATAAAAAAATACGTGAACTCAAATTTACAGTTTTTAGCATAAAAATCTAATCACGAAACGTGAGTCAATCAGATGTTTAACGCAAGATTTTCTTATCATATTGGGGACATGATTAAGTAACAAAACGACAACTTTATTAACTTTTATATCAAACAATCTTTGTATTCACATAATAAAAATAGAATTATACTAAAGAATTACATGTTTGTTGAATTCTTTTAGAGAAAATACTATTCGTTTGGAAGACATTAAGAATAATATGATTACATTATATTCACCCGAGGCTCTGAAGCAGATGGTCCACAAAATTAAATACCACCTGTAGTTTAGTAGACCGGCTCGACCAATGATTACGGTAAGTTTGACTCTAATGGTCTACTATCATTACAATTTATCGTCCAGACTATTTATTTGAATTCAAATCGTATGAAGGAACGAGTTTTGAATCGCATTGATTTAAATATTTATAGAGTTTGTTTACTTAAATTATATAATTAAAATTTAAATAGGACTGATCAATGTCGTTTTTGACGAAGAAAGTAACACTTGAGAGAGACGACATGGAATTTTCTATGTGCGTGGGCGCAGTACAAAAGCCTAGGTGCTTATTATTGTATCAGTGAGAAATATCAAAAGTGACGCTGTGCAGTGACCGCAGTGAGCTGGCGGACGCTTGTCCGCCGGCTCACTGCTCTTGGGAATTAATTTAAAGTGCATCGGAAGGGTAATTATGGAGCCAAGTAGCTAGTATTGTAATAAACAGATGAATCATCTCGCTATTTGCACGATAATGTGTGTATGTATATACGGCTTAATATTTTATGATTAACGAATAACACATTTATGAGAGCAAAATGAAAATCGAAAGACTTAAGAGTCATAAAGTTTTAAAATACTCGTTGTGATGAAAATATCTCTTCAATAGAATTCTTACGTTTAACTCAGATGACGTAGACTCGCATAAAAACTGGTTTAAATATTTAACTGCAGGTTCAGAAATATTCAGAATGAAGAACGTATTAAGCGCGTGTGATTTAATATCCATAAAACCGTATGCACACTTCCAGAAATCGTTCAATGGCTTTTTTCCTTTGCTATCAACGTTTGTTAGGTTTATGGTAGTCATTTGATCCCTTATATAGTCTGTTCGTTGCGATTTCCACAGCTTTTGTGGATTCATGGAATGTTTCAATAGTAGTTTTTGTAACGGACTTATGCTGAGGCTGTATCATTGCTAATGTTTTAGTATTATTTATTTATTTAAATAACATGGGAGACTACATGGCTATTAGGCCTATTTTTTTTTGGGTGGGAGATCATCAAATGACGTCTCCCGCTCTAGGGTGGAGTGGAACGGCGTGTCAGACTTTTACTGCCTAAAACCCACCCATGTTCCTTCAGTTGCCCATATGCCAGGGCCACGGTAACTCTTTCGAACGAATCTCGCGACCCTGGCAGGCATCGGTCGTAGCAGACCCCTTCAGTATTGCTGACATCTGTTTGGTGCGCGCGTGGAACACTACGCGTCGTCGACCCGAGCCTGGCCCTTACCAGGCGGCGAGCTACCCATTGCTCGCCGCCCGCAAGCTCGCCGCAATTGTGGCGTGCCCAATGGCTATTAGGCTTACAATCAGCTCAAGTACATTTAGTGTCTAACTGACTTTTCATCATAATCAGCCCAAAATTTTCTCACTGCTGGGAGACAGGCCTCCTCTCTGTGAGAGAAACTGGGCTCGTACTCCACCACGCAGGTCTAGTACGGGTTGGTAGTTGGCACATGTTTCCGAGTTTTTTTTTAGGACATACCAGTTTCCCCACTGTGATTTTTTTCAACGTATTGAGAACTCTGGTGATGAAGTAATTTACATAAAATAAAGCGCCTTTCTAGTATCGAACCTAAGTCCTAACAACTCATAAATCGCAGTTGTTAACACCGGCACTGATCTTTTTCTAACTTTTCTACATATTTGTCTTCAATATATTACCGGTCGTAAAAGAAAAAGATATACATACATGTACGTCTATATTCGAATATGTTCTTCTTACCTACTTTCCAGACACATAATAGAAATTGGGATGCAAGTAATTCTCGTTTCTTTTCGTAATATGAGGGTTCTTTAGAAAATACTCGCGTCTTAGCATTCAATGCGTTAATTATTTTCCATTCCTTTGCGAATTGTACGAGCGTGGCTTTGTTAACGGCGTGTAAAGATTAAAGCACGAGATTGGCCACGCCCAGAGCTGATTGTTGGCGGTGATTGGTCGAGCGCACTCTTTGTTGCACGCCGCTTTGTTTAACATCTCAAATTAGCGATTACTTACCTACGTTAGTTAGAAAGTTGCACGAAGTTGCGTGGGCATGGCGGCCAGTGAATATAGTACCTGCCACGAGCCAATCAGTGGCTGCTCTGTTAGTTTGTTTTCCCAAGATTGTGCTTCTTAACGTCCGTCAGCGGTGGATCGCTGGCGCATTACTCAGCTTCAATTTGTTGCGTAAAAACTTTAGATCGTACGCTGAATTAATTTTCCAAGAACGAGAGATGCATATAAACTTGTAGTAACATTTAACTATACTTCTTTACGAGATCAATTGCTGCAATATTGATGACCATAAAAGGTAGAACATACAGGTATTTACGGCCTTTACCATGTGCAGTTATTATACAAACATGCGCACGTTTATTGAAAAACTAGGCTTATAAACGAGAATAACTTTCAGTCCAGCTTAGCCGGTACTTTATTTTTACTGCGGAGCTCTTTAATAACGTTTTAATTTTATAACCGGCAATATTGTGTTAAAACAATTAACTGTCTGATTTATAATCATAACTTTGTTGATTACGGCAACGTTTAATATTAATCGTTTGCGAAATTCACTGAGTTTAATTTATGTTTATAATTTGTTGTACGTGGTTTTTGTTAACAAGTATGGATAGTTAATTTCTTATGGACTGTTAATTACTTCTCATGGACATGTAATACCTAGGATTATTCCCATTTAAAACAGACAGGTCGCCATTTTTAGGAGGGTATTCCAAGGTCTGGCCCATAGACTACGTTCGCACGGAAAAGGTTCGTAAGTTTCGTCTTTCAGTGTTGAAACAAGAATCGAGGAACCAACAGAGTGCAAATTCTTATTCATTTATTAATTTTGTAAACATAGGGTACAATAATGTTATATAAAAAAAAAATGTTTGATCCATCCTGTGTTCCGTCGCAAGGCATACAAAATATTGTCACTAACACTATCAAAATTAAATAAATTATAAAAGTACAAAATCTCATAAAATTAAATGTCAGCACATGAAACTGAATAAACAGTACAAAAAATCGTAGATTTTTTTTTAAATAAATACAATGAGAGCAATATTAAAATAGTCCAAATTAAGTTTGTTAAAATAGTTTAAAATGTCATGAGAAAAAAAAATTGATTAAATACAATGTCAGCAAAATTTTAAATTATCAAAATTAACTGTAAACCTTACTAAATCTCTTAATACTACGATGTCAACAAAATAAAAATTGTCAAAATTAAATGAAAAAAAAATATGAAAAAATTATCATTTGTCATTAAGAAATCCATTGACAGAGTAATATGCCTTGTCATTCAATAATTTAAAAAGCTGACGTGCAGAAGCTGAAGCTGAAGCTGAAGCTGAAGTGCATCCCAGTATGTCGAAAAGGACAGTGTATGATTTTCAACTCACGCCACTAAACGAACTTATGTTGACTGAACAAACACATGCAGAGATCCTGCAAACCATCATTATCATTCTCCTAACTTTATCCCAATTTTCCTTCTTGTTTTTCCACACTTCTCTAATAGTAGTCATCTCAGTAGTCGCTTTCTATCCATATGATCATTCACACAGTCCATCCATCGTTTCTACTCTTTTAGCCTTCGACATTCAAACACAAAAATTTCCTCACAACATTGTCCTCATTCATCTGTATTACGAAATCGGTTGACCTGGTATGGTCACATACCAGGTCAACCGATTTCGACACAACTTTTCAGCTACCGGTGGCACTTTCAGAATTCCTCCTATGTACCGATTTCTTATTAATCAAATCAAATCAAAGCAAATCAAATCAATCTTTATTTGTGAACATAAGTACAAAAAGGTTTTATTTATACCTTTTAGCTGATCTGTATGTTCGGCCAATAATCGGCATACAAATATAATATTATAAGCAGGTTATTTTTACTATCATAATTATTAAACTGCAGGATAAAAGAAATGAACCAATTGAAAAATGTCATGAGCCGCATAAAATAAAGTAATTGAATTATATTATTAATTATTAAGAATGTCAAAGAAAATTAAATTTAGTCACAATTTGTCATTTAAAAAGTCTTCAATCGAGTAATACGTCTTTTCAACTAAAAACAGGAACAACTTTTTTTTTTAAATGGCTGACATTTTCCTCACTTCTGATACACTTTGGCAATTTATTGTATAATTTTGGAGCCATTACGAAAATACTGTTCTTGTATAAAGCAGTTTTAGATCCAACAGTTTGTAGCCGGTCCGCTCGACGCTGACTACCTTCTCGGTCAAATTTATACATATTATTTTTGACGAACATAGAAGTCTAGGTATATGTACAATGAGGGAACTGTTAAAATTTTCATATTTTAAAATATTGTTTACAGCTGTCAGTGGTTTGCAGGTTACAGATCGCTCTAATACACCTTTTCTGACACTTAAACACCATATTTATTTTTCTACCCATTCTTGTTACTCCACACATCCCTCTACATCCACAGTTCTTCCAAACCACAGCACAGTCACAAACCCAGCCAAAGTGTTACACATGCAAGTATTTCTTATACAATAACACTAAATATTATATTAGCTATATAAAAACAAGCCACTAAGACAATGGCTCCCATGCGTCATGATCGGAACAGGTGCACCATGCGACTGTTGCTGATTTATTGTAATTTATTTACTTTTTATAATGTAACCTTCGCGGTTCCTGGTTCCTGTTATTCAGGCGTGGCTCCTTGGTGAATAGATTACGTTTAAATACGATTGTCCGGGGAGTGGGCGCTCTATGTAACTTTTTGTGGAAGGAAACATTTAAATATAAAGCATTCCTTTTTTGGAATCATCATCATCATCGTCATCATTACAGCTCAAAGACGTCGTACTGCTGGACAAAAGCCTCCCCCAAAAGGGAGGTTTGCCATAATCGCCACGCTCGGCATGCGGATTGGCGATCGCAGCATGGTGGTTTAGAGAACTCTGCTGCCTATTCTCTAGTAAGTCCCTTAGTCGCCTTTTATGACACCCACGGGAAGAAATTGGACGGTGCTATTCTTTACGTCCGATAGCACACGGAATACTTGACAATAATGTCCTTGTAGCACAGCTTTAATAATTTCAGACTAGCCAAAACATTATAGAGAACCATAGTTTAACTTAAATGTCAGACAAATTCGTTGACATAGCAACAAGAGACATAACTGACACGCAAAAAAAAATTGAACCAGGTAATTTATCATCGATAATAATATTAGTCGTAAGATAGCCCCTGGGCACAGGCGTTCCAATCTCCCATAAAGAAGAGTTCTCAGGCACAAACACGTCCTTTGATTGAATAAAATCTTGTTTCTTTTTTAACCTTTTGATCCCAAAATTATGTAGGAAGGTAGGTAGGTAAGTCTTGTCCTTGCCATGTCTTTCAAAGCTAATTTAGGAACAAATAAGTTGGTGATTATAGTTAAATGATAGTGGGTGATCTCATCGCGCTCGTCTGGGACTCGACTCTAATTGATATGAAGTATTTTGAGGACCGTGGGTATTTGGCAGGGTTTCTGAGGCCTACCATCTTTTCTAAAATTAGATGATAACATCACATTAGCTTTTAAGCGTCTTCTGCTAACCTTGCGTATTAACTATCGCAGTATTATCTTCTTCTCCTCTCTTTTTACTCCAGCTCTTTAGTAGAAGTGATAAGACCGCCCATTCGAAAGCTATTCTAATATATCGTACGTCGACGAAAGACTGTTTTTTTTTTTTGGTGATGGAAGCATGTGGTTGCTAGTAATCTTTGGGATCTATATAGGTAGATACAGTATAGTCGTCCAGACCGTATTTTTGGCCATAGCGGCCAATCTCAACGGAGACTCGGCATCGGCGCGGGAGATAATATAGTGCACAAGTGTGACGTAGACACAGGAGCACTCGCTCTTCCCTCACTCTCATAGTCCCATGTGATGGCGATCCAACACAAGCGGAGAGAGATCAGGCGGAGGACTAACGGCTTAACGTCCTTTCCGAGGCACAAGTGTATCACACCGCCAACTTCCAAACTCCGGGCTGTAAATAAGAAATTCTTAATGGAATAACCCAATAACACTTTACCCGACCTGGGCATCGAACCCAGGACCTCACGCTCAGCAGTCGCACTTACGACCACGAGGCCAACGGGGCAGTTCAGGGCATTTACCAGCACCCATATGAAGAGAGGAGACAATATTTTATTGGGAGTCTGGAAGGCACACGCGATACCACGTAGATTGTAGATGGAATCACCTTAAGCTCAGCCTTTATAATCCCACAGCTGGGAAGTAAGTACACAGATATTTGCTAGGAAATTGGAATAGCTAGACGAGAGTGTAGCATATAATCATCGACCAAATTACAAAAATAGAGCTCCTGTAACGGAATTGCCCCCATCTTTACATACTCGATAGAGTAAATTCCCTAGAATTACGTCCTTAGCGTCAAATATTGGACATGTCGCTAGAACTATGATACTTATTCAGTATTACCTAGGCAAGATAAAAAATCGAGCAAAACTCTTCTCCTGTCGGTCGTGGTCATGGACCATCACGCACATTATCTTAATAGTTGTAATTCTTGTTATTATGGCTGTAAAACGATTCTCAAATGACGAACAGGCGGCATTGGGTAACTTTTTGTAATGCTTGACGCCTTCACGGCACTGTAATGGGACGTAATGGATGTCGCAGCATTCTTCTTTTGCGTGACTTGGTCTTTACAATGACTGTTGTGTTACCATTTTGTTTAATTATACTTATCAGCATACAAAGGGGTTTAAAGATGCGAAATTGTACCCACGGCCGTTGCGTATATACATCGAGAATAAAGTAGGTTTTTTTTATTTTATAAACTGTTAAATATATTAAATGTAGTCATAGTAGAGTAGTCTTACCTATATAAATTCTGTTAATTTATAAATGAGCGAAATATTTTCCGCAAAATTCTTTGTAAATAATTTTATATTCAACTCTAGAATTCTAGAACAACGAAGTCTTGGCAGTACAGGTGAATGCAGGCGTCCATTCAATTTTAATAGCAAAACTTATGCCTTTGTCGCCTCTCACGACACCCAGGGGAACCAGTGAGGTAGACCAGTCTCAAACGTATAAGTACGATTATTCTGCAGTATGACTCTTACATAAGTCTCTGAATTGTGGAAACATAGAAAGCTTGTTATTCGTGAGTTGTCGGTCACCCAGAATAAATATAAGCTACCTACGATCGTACCCAAAAGAGACCACCGATAAATGAATATTTTATGGGTATGTACTTTAAATAATTCATACGTCGGTATCGTTATTCCGTGGGACATAGACCGGCGACTAATACATATTTAACAAACCTTTGCCGTCCCGTAATAAAGACAATAAAGGATTTCATGGTACAGCAAAATAAATTCCACTTCTCAACGAAACATTGCAATTACTCGACTCAATGAACGCAAATCGATTCAGACGATGCTTTACGACCTTGTCGATTCTCGTTATTGTTGAAAATTCAAGTGTAAACTTCAATATTTTGTGCTGAGCACCGGCAAGCCGAAAGGCACTCGTTTGTCGTTCCATAATAAGATCGACCACTCTCCACAATGATAGATAATTTGTTTGGAGTAAAAAAACCTGCAAATGGGCCTTAAGCCTATAATAAAAACAGAGATATGGCGCTGGTGGGTCGGATCGAGAAATGAATTTAGATTACAGGTTAACGCCGACTAAGTGTGGGTTGCCGCTTCACCTGTGCTTGAAAAAATATCGGGTAAAAAACGGCCAGCGGACGCTTGCTCTCCAGCCCGTGAGCCGGCGAGTCACACGAACCCGGCCATTTTAGGCGGACGCTTGTCAATCTGCCGGCTTATTATGAGTGTTACCGTATTACAAAAAGCATTTCCAAGTTCGTAACTGTTCACTTTTTATACTAACAAAGTATGAGAAAACTTCAGATAAGATTAAACGTTTTTTGTCACTTAAGGTTTCTTTAGCAATCGCTGTTTAATGTTCTTAATTCAAAATAAACGTCCGGCAAAAACCAGTGAGACGAAAAACTTCGGCACGTTCCCAGCAAAATGCAATTACACGTGTAAACCCAATATTCATAAATGTTATTTTCCAATAACATGCCGTAAAATAAAAAAAAGCTGACCGTTCGCTGCAGAGCGCCGGCCGGCAGCGTCGCATTAACGAACAGTAAAAATAAAAGCTTTCGACTGAAATTAATAAATTTTAATTGCATAAAAGTACAGGTTGCCGCCGGGTTTAAGTGGTAACAATCTACCACCGCCTATATGGGTCGGAACACGACAGAATTAAACGATACGTACAAACAGACGATGATGGATGCGCACCCATTATGTGAGTACGTTCTAAATCACAGCATACAATAATAACAACTCAACCGGTTCCTACATAGCATTAACAGAACGTTTAGACTTTGATTATTATTTATATGAAGGCAATAAAAAAGACACGACAAACTCACAAACTACAAAGAAAAACTTCTTTGAACCAAAAAATAAAAATCCGATGATCCCACGGTGAGAACTGTTTATGACAAGTGTCTCTTAAATCGAATTTTACACCGCTCAGACGTGTACAAGTAAAAAATCAAGTCGCCGATGGTCTTCGACACTCCATAACACGAACATCGATTCACAACAGAAATAAAGGCATGTCCACACTAAGCGTTTATATCGTAGTGACCCTTCTCGGCGCATCGGAACCGGTCCTATGAGAGGAATAGTTTCGACGTGAACGCTATAAGCACGATTATTAAGCAGCCATAGTCGCTGTAGGACGTACCCGACCCGTGACTAAATATGCCCACGCGTATAACTTATGATGCCTCAAATAATTCCCTTGTCCGCGCCGCCTCGTGAACCCACCATTTTCTTTCGGAAGCGACGTTTCATAATTAAATTTAACGCACGGTTTACACAGACGCCATATAATGCGATTATAATTGACTTATGATCAAGTTTCAAATACGCTTGACGAGTACAATTTTGTAGAACGTGGCCCGACCTTATGTAACTCATTATAGGGGTGACTAGCATCGGATTAACAATGTCCGATATAGAATAGATTACTTTTATAATCGCCAATAACGATACAGGCTTACAAATTAAGCGCGTAACTCACGTTCATGTTTTTCAAAGGAAACGCCACCATTTTGATTTGCTGTCAGAGAGTAAAAATAAAATGGCATCGATCGCGTATGAAAGTAAATTAAGTTCTCTTTGACATTCATTAGTTTCATAAAAATACCTCTCTAACTCGGAATAAAAAATAAAAAAAGCGAATAAAAGCTCGTTAAAATCACTCGCTCTTCGACCCTGAATAAAAGTTTCGAACGTACTTTTTACCTACGTGGATAAAAAGAGAGGGCAGGAAGTGAAGCGTATTTAATCATTACAAGCGCGGCAGTCATTTTTTCATCTCCTGAATTAATTTTAAATTTGATTCTATTAACATAATAAAATAAATCAGTGAGTGCCCTGGGGCAAGAGTGAAGAAGTAATCTTGAGTGGGGATCTCCGAGATTTGAGGTCGAGAGGTTAATGTTGATTTGTTTGTACAATTGTGTATATGTTGTGATACTGCTCGTTACTAACCGACGTCCGTCGGTCGTGTTGCGGACTCTTTGAGCCCGTTAACGTTTTTGTCGGTGGTCCGAGACAAAAACTAATACTGTGGGTACCCGAACAAAGGTTCTTGTAATGAAAAGGTGATGCGAACGTCCAAACACGATCTCCTACAGTTCACGAGATTTGAAGTAAAAAATATTACGACGCTTGTTATAGAATTAAATTATAGACGTGAATAATGTTTTCGATTAACATTTATTTCTGGAAAGGAACATAATCACATAACATATTGCAGATTTGTCTGTGCCGTTACTGCCTAATAGCTGTTATTATCTACCAAAATGTTGAGTTTTATTTAATCTTCTTATTTCTTTTACCCGGACTTGAGCTGATTGTCGGTTTTATGTATAATTCTTATTTATTTTAATTAGAATACGAATCTATCTTTCCAGATAGATTTTAATCTTTTGTAAAACAACTACTGTATAAGTCATATGTTACGTTCTGTGCCTTGTTTTCAACAACAATAGAATACGTTTCTAGTTTATAATACGTAGTAAATCACGGAATTATTAGATTTATGTACATTGTGCTGGGAGCCAGTGCACGAATCATTTATAAGCTCTGCAGTGAGCCCGATGTACGGAGTTAAAAGCTAAATACAGGGAATCGAGTGCCCTAAATGCTTTAATACAGAACGGACGAGTACATGAGTGACTGACCAGCGACCACGGCGCAAGTGTGTTGTGAATACAAAACGGTATTTCATATTTACATTTGATGGTACGAACATATTCGAGGAAGAACCACGGCTATTCAATCATGGCTGAATCTGCAAACAAATAGTGTTTGCTTGTAGCTTGTAAAAGCGAAGCACTACGTACTACCCACTCAGTCTAGTTCTGTACAATTGTGGGTAGGTATACTCTTTCGGAAATGGAAATGCAAGATACCAACTTGGGTAACTTGTCAAGTAAATAGTATTATACAAACATGTCTTGAACAGCAAAAGCAACTTGTTTATTATGCTGGAATTTCACGTTGGATAAAAATATTTCTCGTTCTATGTACCGAAAATTTACAGGTGAAAATTAATACTCAGTGTGTATTCACTTTCCTATATAATAAACGGATTACCTGCCTAATACCGTTACAAAGACTGAGCGTCCGATAGCATCATTGGATCTCAACGTACTTAAGGTTAGGTATTTTTTAAATTAATTAATACAAATAAAAATCTTATATGTAGTTATAATTTTAATTAAGAATACAATTTAGCAATTATTTTACTTGCTGGGTATGTGCGTCACTTTCAGACGTAAAAAAGATAATTTATTTCGTTTCTTTTTTACCGCGTTTTCTTGCTTCGAAACGGATTTTCTTGTGGTTTTCAAAATCATTTAGAGAATTTATTCCACAATCCTCATATGTATGAAACATTAACATTAATCTGAAACAACTATAAGAAAATCACAATATTTTATTAAGTAGTAAAAAAAAAATACAAAGCACGGGCGAATCGCTATTATTAGAAAATATCGAACGGATTGGAAGTTCATACTTCGATAATACAACTTAATACTATATTGTCGTGAATGCAAAGTCGTGGTCCCAAGTTTTATCTCAAGCGATAGAATATACATGAGTTCAGTTGCCTTCATCAATAAGTAAAGAAGATTCGGTTCCACCGTCGATATCTGCCATAACAAAGGAATTTGAAAATGCAAACTTTGGATACATATATTTTTCATTTTAACGAAAACCAGTTACGGATTTCGATTGGAGTTTAGAAGATAGAAAACTCCTTCGTTTGATAACTCTCGCAAAACCAATATGAAATTTTTGATAGTTTCGAATTGAGAACCTACCTTCATAGTAAACGAACTCAATCCAAATAATCAAATTGCATATAATGATGCAGGCGTCCTTTAGGTGCGAGAGAGTGGGCCTTAATACACCACGAGGCCCAGTAAGGGTTCGTCGATGCTACATATTATGTCTTCGAATTTTTAAGTCTATGCCGGTTTTTTTACGATGATTTTCTTCACCGATTAGCAATGAGGACATCGTGACGGAACTGGCATATCCTACAACTGAAAAATCGAAGATAATGTGACGTCTACCAACCTGCACTGGGCCCGCGTGCTGGATTTCTTCCCACTCCGTCTCACAGAGAGGTAACCTTTGTCCCAGCAGTGGGAACACTAAAGGCTGCCTGCCAACAACATTCACTATAACAGTATTACAAATATAATACATTCAAAACAACTCTAAAATGCGAAAACCTGATCCATATTCATTTCTATTTAGCGAATTATGTGATCACCGCATCAATACAAATAGAATTAGTAATCGTTCGTTACATTTAAAATTTTAGATTGATAGTTAATTGAAAATATCAACAATACTCTGTTATGTGAGTCCATACAATTTAATGCTACGATTACAATATGTAGAGCGTAATAAGTTAATACAAACGGTAGTTTAAATATCATTTTGTTAAAGCTAAATATTATACTATTTGTCGGTTATATTGAAATCTGACTGTGCTTATTGAGTTGCACCCGTTGCACTGATAATCCTTTTACCAGGAATGTCAAATGAATATGATTTTGATATCACATGATAAGCTTGACAGCGTTATTATATTACAAACGGTACAACCACGAGCCAATTCAAAAGTAATTTTCTCTTAATAACGATTGCAACTATGATATAAGTCTATATAATAATAATGTAGATCCCAAAATATTATGTTCATAATCACATAAAATTACAATCAGCAAAATAGGAGAAAATCTTTATTCAAAATTGCTAAGTGCATATAGATTAGTGCTCGTGACTGTAGTACTTTATTTCAATGCTCTATTTCGTCGAATTGGATAAAATAAAATAGCAATATATCAGACAACGCTTATTAAATACTTTATCCAAGTATAACATTTCAGCAACTAAATCTTAATTAATTGATAAAATAATGATTTCATTTCTGCAAGTACAAACACTTTAATACGTATAAATATTTTAAAAATTAGATTAGGTCGGCGTGTCCTATGTGACTACTCTGTGAAGAAAGGCCGAAACCAAGAGGTCACAGTTTCTTTTAAAGTCCAGACATAACCATGGTCTGATTCTATGAATATATTGGTGTCTGAAATGGCCAGTTACAATTTGTTAAGAATACCTTACAGCGTTCACAGCTGCATGCTGTTTATGCAGCAATAAAATGAAAAAGAAACAGTCTGGTTGAAAACGAGACAGACAGTCTGCGCAGATCCAATAAACGCCTTTCCTAATTCTGGCAGAGAAATCTAAAAATAAACGTACAGAAGTCGATTCTCTGTTATTCCTTACATTTTGTCCACCTAAAAGAAAATAACCTCAGTAAGTAGGCACTTCTCTACTGTTTTTATATCAGCAGTGAAATACGCCATTAATAATTTCAACACCACGCAGGAAAACATTGCTCAGCCCATAAATATCCCCCTTAATGGCAAAGCCCGTAATATTTCTTCCCTCATCTACATTACTTCTGCAAAAATAACAAAATAGTATTCGCAGATTGCCACAGCCCGATAAGCCTTGGTGGACTGCATAGAATGAGGCACTTCAGGAGTGTACCTTTGTTATCTGATGTGGACAAAAACGGATCATAATGCCAACGGATTAAGATTGCTTTTTGTGTTTAAAGTTTTTATCTGGCAGTTCCACAGAGGTACTGATTTGTAGTCGAGATAGGGACGCGAATGATGCTCTCGGTGGCCGCAACAAGGACACAACTAAAATAAAACTACATATTACTACTGCAGATAAGGAACGTCCGCCTCTTACGACTCCAGTTATTTTTATGAACATCACGCTAACTCAAATGTTTCACAACCTCGACTTGAACTTATGATGTGTTGAAAGCAAATATTAGTTGTCATATTTTATTTATTTAGGACATACCGGAATATAAATATGTATGGGAATTAAGAAGAAATGCGACCGTTTTCCGTTGCCCATAAATCTACGACGTAGGTATATGTCTGAAGTAACTCATTAGTATGTGGAAATATGGTACACAGATACAAAAAATCTAGAACGTACGTATAATGGAGTCAGTCATTGTGGTTTATAGGCGATACCCAACACACGTTTTGTATCTAGATAGCTCGCAAAATGATTAACATCACGGATTCAAATTAGCAGTCGGAGCGCAAAATAAACACATCACCGTGCACTGTGTCCGTGAGTGCGTCGCACTAAGTCAGCCATTACATATTTATACCATCTTACATGGACTCAAATCGATGTTAAATTTTCATATCAAGCCAACAGCAGGGCTAACGTACTGGCAATCGCGTCACGTACCACCATATTAGACAAGTTTTCAATGAATTTTAATGCGGTCCAAGATGCCCCGGACTTGGGTACGGCTATTCACTGCGGTCGGGTGCAGTGATTGATCGTATGTTCAAATAATCTGACCTTACATCGATTTAATCGGCATATGTTGTGATTTTATTCGCTATTCTATCGCTTTAAGCCCGTTTACCTTTATTTGGATGATAATATAGACATGTTTCCATCAAAGACTCGACTTTGTTTACTATATCGGCTTATTAGTCGATTCGCAAGAATTTACGTGCCTGAATTGGGTGAATCGTAACTTCCGAATAATATTTAATATTTTCTATAGGCGAATCATCATTCATCATCATCATTTCAGCCGTAAGACGTCCACTGCTGGACTTAGGCCTCCCCCAATTTGGGGGGCTTTACCATACTCGCCACGCTTGGCAGGCGGTTTGGCGATCGCAGTATGGTGGTAAAATGCATAGAGAATGCTGCTGCCCATTCTCTAGTAAGTCCCTTTGTCGCCTTTTACGACACCCACGAGAAGAAATGGGGTGGTGTTATTCTTTACGTCCGGCACCACACGGTACATAGGCGAATAGTGACGTCTTTCCTCTGAAATGGTAATGGTGTTGATGATAGGCGAATCGCACGAAGTTACTTTATTTTTGGGCGAATCGACAATTCCAGAAATACGTTTTAAGTAATTACCACGTTTGTTATTATAAGTTACAAAGTTAGTGCACTTTTTCCATATCTTTCGTTGTTTTCTTAACGTTGTATTCATAACGTGCCGTTGTCTAAAACGTTTGTATTTATGGAATCGCCGATAGTATAGAAAACGAGTACTATTTAATATTTAAAAGTAACTATTCGCCTGAATTGTGCGAGTAAATTCATGCGAGTAACTAATACGATAAGCAACTGTATCATGCTTTCATTTAAAGTTTGGAATATTTTCCTCTTATCTTTTGTCTGTTGCAATTAAAATTAATAATTAGTAAGCAAAACGAGCAAGCTCAATCACTGTGAACGTAATAATAGCAATCGTTCATGTCCGTTGTTTGCTCCTCTTAATAAAACAAGCTTTTCGTCGTAGATGGGGCATTCTAGGCGGAAACTATTATGATATAATAGCCATAGATGACCCAAATGTGTCTCATTTCTCTTGAGAGCCAAGTGGAATATTTTTATGCCGTGTCTCCCGCTAAACTAGCTTCAATTTCCAGTTCAAAAATAGTGTTAAAGGGTTTTAATTGAGATTCCAATAAAATATAATAGTCCAGCCATTGCATGGACTTTAAAAGATAACATAACTAATGAAAATAT
Organism: Aporophyla nigra; assembly: GCA_947507805.1. Classification (NCBI taxonomy): domain Eukaryota; kingdom Metazoa; phylum Arthropoda; class Insecta; order Lepidoptera; family Noctuidae; genus Aporophyla; species Aporophyla nigra. The sequence goes on from OX382305.1 coordinate 11,332,517, forward strand.
GGAGTACGTAAGTACTATTATACACTTCTGCCTATCTTTTCGTCGAACACAGGCGTGATATTATGTGTAATTTTCTAGTTACCTATAATTTTCCTGTTACCGAAGCACGGTTTCTTCGCTTTGTTCTGTTTCAATAATATAGTTTAAGCACCAGAACTAAGTGCAGAAAACATTTCGATAGAACTATAGAATCGGTTCGATGAAGAATTTATTTATAGTTAATGGCATACCTTCTTGGAATTAGCCTTCTTGCAGAACACTAAATTGAATAACATTTCTTGGAAATTATACTTACGCAGCTTTTTGGAATGGATATAATCGTTTGGTATTTTAATTTAGGGACCTACCTCATTACTTACTTTTATTTTACTTTGGAATATAATACTCGATCTGATTAGTAAGGAAGAGTTTTTAGCAAGAGTAATTCAGACATATCCAATAGAACATATTATAATATTTAATTTAAAAAATTCAAAGCATTTTTGACAACGTCAGACTCGTGCGACAAAAGTATATTGTAGATACATAAAATCTCTCCATGTAGTAATAACGATACTTACAAGAAACTTATAAACATTTTGTTTATGTCCATTTTATAGTTTAATAACAATTTTACAGCTCAAAACAATAAGCGGCCTTTATAATAAAACATTGAATGTCTTAAACAAAATCCATTTATTTTTAGTGACATATTGTCCTGAATGTGGCCCATTGTTTGACGTTGTAAAATGCGCGTGTGTGCACTTGTTAGGGTTAGCAAACCTTTGCTGTATGCACTTTGTAAATATTCATGGGGTAATAAATACATCGTGTGCCAAGAATTTCTTGTGAATGACTTGCTTACTAATACTAAGAATTACTGGAATTCTGCTTTAAGTAAGGTTTGAAATTCCACGGTTAACTTAAAGTAAAACCTTCCTGTATTTCTCGAATGACAAATCAAAACATATAGAACGTAATTCGGGACTCGGTCTCAAGGGACAGCCCTGCCGTACGTATGTGTGAGTGGGTCGTGTATGCAGATACTAATTTCGCTTTCGGCGACGTTAACGTTTAACATTTCGAACGCGGCGCGAGTTTTAATTTGTGATCAATTATGCGAGGGCACTGTTATTTATCGTTGTTTTATTTCATTTGCCTTCTCACAGCGGCTGTGGGTGGTCCGATCACGATTTTCGGGTTGCGATGTTCACCAATAAGTTCCACTGATTGCGCCATAGAGTTAGCAATATGATAACAAGGTCGTTTGTGCTTGATTGCTTTCAAAGGATATTGTAATGTACAAATATCCTTTAGTTTTTTAGTACTTAATATTTTTCTACCATATTTAAATGTAGAGTTTTACCATTAATAACACTTAAATATTTCAATGGAGATTAGCTTTTATGTGGATAAACCTTCCTAACTTCTCACATTATAAATCAAAACGGATACAAAGTTTGTTTAATACCTGAGATCATATATCTTCCCCACACTTAGGATAATTAACCGAAACATAAAAGGCGAGTCGAAAATGTATTTATGAGCAAAATTTTCGTGTATGAAAATTTTCGCGGTTCCAGTTAATTTTATCGTGAGCATTATATGTTGTACACAAGCAAAATTTAATTTTCCTCTGAATTATCCAGCTTTTTGCCATACATATAAACATGGCTAATTTCCCAGAAGTAAAGTAATAAAGCAAGGAAATGTTATTGCGTCCTTAAATATAACTCGGGAGAGTTCACTTTTGGACGGCTTGCTGTTGTTATTATTTTTTCATTATTTTTATTGTTGTTTTGTGAGATGGAGATGGTTTTGTGTTATACCAAAGTATCTATAAAGTAAAGTTAATACCAATAAAGCTCTAGATTTGTTGGAAAACTTAATAGATTCTACACCAACAAGAATTTAAAGAGTACGATGTGCTTAAGCTGCATCATGGCAAAGGCTAGCAATCATTACAAGCAGTAACTACCTATTGATTGCTAATCGTGTTAAATACAACCCTTTGTTGCAATTGCTTGACATTTTTACGAATCAAGAAATTTTCGTTAATCGTTTTGAATCCGTTTGGAGAACAGCGCACATTTAAGTTATGTTCTGCGTGCTATCAAAACGCTATCAAATAAATGACATACAGAAAAACCTTTGACACACCAATATGTCTCCAGAAGCACTGTTAAAAAGATCGATAATGGTACCGATTCCCTTGTTCACAAACTAAACTAAATTTAAGTTCAGTGCATCTTTTTCTTTGTATTTCATTAAGAAGAGGACAAAAGAAAAATTTTAGTTTAGTCCTGTCAAATTAATCAGCGCCTGTCACTACTCCATACAAGTTTAGACGTGATTAAAAACTTGCCTACTAAAATTACGTCAATTTACGTCAAGCGCCGATTAATTTGACAGGACTAAACTAAAATTTATCTTCTGTCCTTTCCTTAATGAAATAGAAAGAAAAAGATGCACTGAACTTAAAAGTTTAGTTTGTGAATAAGGGAATCGGCACCATTGTCCAATAAATAAAACCGTGTCAATTCTTTAATCTTCTTGATGTTGTGCGTACCGCCATTTTGTTATTCCGAGCGCATCGGGCGCCCCACGACCGGTTAGCGGTAAATTGTTCCACGTAATGTGATTCTAATTGAGCAGCTAATTCCTACCGAGCATACACTCAGTTAATTAGCCATTGGCCTCACTGAGACCGCTTCTTGTATTGTAGAAGCCTTTTTGTTGCCACTAAGTCGGCATTATGACCGGCTTAATCCACTGCAGAGATTAGGTGTACGACCAGAGGAAGTTTAGTGCAGTTTACGTAATTTGGTGTGTAAATTCCACTGAAAGGGAATTTAATCGTAGCGAGCATATTTATGATTGTGAATAGCTGAGAGCCACTGCTCTCAAAACGGTGAAGGAAAAACATCGAGATAAAACCCTTTTTTTTTTTCTTGTTGTGAAATCATCAAATGACTTCTCCCTTTCTGGATGGAGTGGGAGCGCGTGACTTTTTTTTGTTCTTATTTTCCTTTCGAACGAACCCGCGACCCTGGCAGGCATCGATCCTGGCGGACCCCTTCAATATGTGCTGACATCTCTTTGAGGCTTGTGGAACACAACGCGCCGTCGACTCGAGTCCTTACCGGGCGGCGAGCCAAACCGGCAGCTCCTGGAACCAAAAATTCGGAGACATGTGACATGTACCAACCCGCAATGGGCTCGCGTGTTAGATTACGGCCTACACCCTCCCACCGAGGGTAAGGTGTCCTAGCAGTGGGAATGTTACAGACTCATTAAAAGTAAAGACCAATTGGACTCTGTCGAAAGGTTGGAATCGCGCCACAACATCAATTTTAAGTCGTTTGTGGTACGAGTTCCAACCCACCATCTACAGACCTGCCTGAGAGAGGACTTTTGGCCGAAAGGTGTCTTGTATCGTCGTTTCCGAGGACGGTTATGCGACACCACGCAGTGGAACACGACGCCGTCATCATTACGTGTTTAGTGATAGTTTAAGTTTTGTTTTTATAAAATATGTATTAGTTTATAGTTATTGTTTTATATTATTTGTTTATTGTGTTTTTATGGGCCTAAGTTGCCTGAAATAAAGGATTGTATTGTATTGTATTGTATGTATGGCGACTAAATTCTACCAAAAGAGAATTTAGTGGCTATGTAACAACCATATATCTTGTTGCGAAAAACAGGTCTCAAACATTAATGAGATTAAAAACAATAGCAGAATTATCTTGAATGAGTTTTAACTGACAGCAAAAGTGAATATAAGCTTTAAAGAGCGGCCGCCAGCGGCTTTGTGTGTTAAAATGAGAACAGCGAAACCTTTCTAGAAAAAGTTTTCGACATTACCCCGAGCTCGACTTTGTTTAATAATTTTGTCGACAAAACAAAACAAAAAATGGTTAAACGTTTTAAATGGATTTATAATTTTATTTAACAACTATAATTGACAAAAAAAAAAACAAATCTATTTTTGTTTTAACGTTAACTTACGTATGAATTTGTTTATAATAGGTTGGGGAAAAAGTTTCTTCGCATTTTTTAAGAAAATTCAAAACATTTTTTAATAAAGTTTATTTACATTTAACTAAAGTATGTAGGTACCATTTTGTTCGATAACTTTTTGCCATCTTGTAGGTAGGGACATGATCCCATTGCTATAGACATTTTGGGACTTCTGGTCAAAATACCGCGGCAAGTGGTTTTGGCAGTCCTCTCGTAATGTTAACCTGACACTGCCTAAAGAATTCTGAAGAGACCGAAACAGGTGGAAATCTGAAGGTGCAAGGTCAGGACTATACGGCGGATGCATTAACACCTCCCAGCCAAACTATCTTAATTTTTGTTGGGTGGCTAAAGATGTGTGAGGTCTAGCGTTATCATGATGAAAAACCACACCCCTTCTGTTGATTAATTCCGGCCGCTTTCTCTCAACTTCTTGCTTTAATCTCATCAGTTGTTCGCAGTAGAGTTCAGAATCGATGGTCCTGCCTGGTGGTAACAGCTCATAATGAATAATGCCCTTCCAATCCCACCACACACACAGCATCACCTTGTTGCGAGTTAACCCGGGTTTCGCCACAGTCTGTGAAGCCTGACCGGCCTTTGACCACGACCTTTTTCGCACGTTCTTGTCATACGTGATCCACTTTTCATCACCAGTTATCAGCTTCTCCAAAAATGGTTCGGTTTCATTACGTCGTAATAAAGAATCACAAATGAGTACACGGTTCATTAGGTTTCTTTCAGTGAGCTCGTGAGGTACCCAAATGTCGAGCTTTTTTGTGTACCCAGTTTTTTTCAAATGCGCCAAAACTGTTTTGTGGTCAATTTCCAGTTCTTCAGCTACGTCGTAACTACTGGTATGCCGATCTTGCTCCACTTTTTCAAAAATGGCATCCATTTTATCCGTAATAGGGCGACCAGAGCGACGTGCATCTTTGACATCAAAATTTCCGGATTGAAAACGCTTAAACCAAATTTGTGCTACTCTTACAGACACTACACTAGGTCCATAAACATCGCAAATTTTTTTCGCGGCTTGCGTTGCATTTTTACCTTTTTTGTAGTAAAATTTTAAAATGTATCGAATTTCTTCATTAGATTCACTCATCTTGACGGTACGAAAAACAAATGAAAATCACACATTTTCCTAATTTGAATTTGGAATTATGTTCTTTAAAATTTAAACTTTCAATGAAACCAAAACCAGCCAGATACACATAGTATAGCCTAAGCGATTTTATTACAAGTTCATACATACTATAATGCGAAAAGACTTTTTCCCCAACCTAATATGTAAATGAGCAGCAGATAAGTTCTCTAATAGCTTTTAACAGATAATAAAATTTCATAGATGAAGTCCTTTTTGTGGCTTGATTTGTTCCAAACTAAACGCTGGGCGGATAAAGGCACATCAAAGATAGTTTTTCCTTATATTTTATGGCTTCAAATTACGGTGATTTTATTGGAGATATTGTAACCAATTATCGATATAGAATAATTGTGCTATGTTCTATCGTTTTCCGACTTGTTGTCCGACTCCAGTATGCTCAATAAAACTGGTCACGTGCTGCATTTTATGCGCACGTTTGGTTCTGATTTGGCGAGCTATTACTTTTACAAGGATCGACTGCCATTCCTTTAAGAATGCGATGTTGCAGTAACTATATTTTTATATGAAAAATTCAGGTGGAATAATGTCAGGATTTTGGCAGTTTAAAAATATATACATACATTGTGAATTACCTATTGTAAATTGATTAAACAAAAGAAAAATTATCCGCAATTCAGAACCCACGTTAACGCAATACTTACGCTTCGACTACGGCTATACGCTACGTCTCACGTAGCACAGCCGCGTAGACGCCTACGCAGCCGCTACGGAGCTCCATCGCAGACAATACGCTCGGTACGAAGACACACTTTAGAAATAATTAACATGGTGTACTTTATGCGCGTTTGAATGGCTTATATTTTTAAGAGATTAAATAAAAGAAAAATTATCCGCAAATTAAAAGCCGCGTAAACGCAATACTTACGCTGCGACTACGGCTATACGCTACGTCTCGCGTAGCACAGCCGCGTAGACGCCTACGCAGCCGCTACGGAGCTCCATCGCAGACAATACGCTCGGTACGAAGACACACTTTAGAAATAATTAACATGGTGTACTTTATGCGCGTTTGAATGGCTTATGTTTTGAAGATGAAATGACTAGAGCTTAGTGCTGCTTGAAACCGTACGCGGCACGTAAAGTTGTAAAGTGTATAATTTAAAGGGCGCAATAGGATCTAATGAGCGGTATTCCGTAGACTGGAGGGCACTCGTCAACGTATTCTCTCAGCGTATTCTTGCTAAAGTGGATGTATAAATAAATAAAATACACGCTTGGATGCCTTGTTTTATGTTAATGGTAATAGGATCCTCTTTTCTATTTTAAAAGAAGATGTTACGTGTCTTGGTACAAGTTTAATTTTTATCACTTTTTAGTTTTACACGGAGAGATGAGAAAGTTCGATAGGTACCTAAAAAAAAAATCATTTTTGTTCATATCATTATTTGCCAAATCGTTTCCCAGGCATATGATAATTTTTGCACACTAAAATATATTCAGCATCATCTGCCTCCCTGTTTCCCAACTATGTTGGGGTCGACTTCTAGCCTAACCAGATCCAGCTGGATACCAGAATTTTACATAGAACGACTGTCTATCTGACCTCCACTATCAAGACTTAAGGTACGATACGAAACACCTTGGTAAGACTGGTTGTCAGACGGGCTTCTGACGAACCGTAACGACTGTCAAATATCCATGAACGAATGGTGGAACCAACTGCTTATTGTGTTTTCCGAGGCACGGAAGGGTATTGGTAATAAATATGTACGTAATATGAAATAATAATGACATACAGGGTGTCCCAAAAATCAACGTCATGCATAAAACGGTTGATAGGCCAGGTGGTGACAGTTATCACTAAAATAATAAAAAATCTAAGTTAAGCATTTTTTTTTTCATTACAGTCTGTTAAAGTTGGGCAATGTAATCATTTTTAGTACATGGTGGAGCAAAAAAGTGATGTTTTCTTTAAAACTGAGGTAGTTGTGTTTTAATTTTGGACTGTACTTTACAGAAGGGTTATTCAGGGTTACATCACTCACAAAAAAAATTAATGAAAAGTAATGTCAATAATTTGAAAAGTACTTAACTTAGATTTTTTTTATTATTTTTCTGATAACTGTCCACCTGGCGTATCAACCGTTTTCGGCTTGACGTTGATATTTGAGACACCCTGTATAAGTAGCCTCGCTCCGCCTACCCCAAAAATAACCATTTACACGTACTATCTTATTTTCTACAAGGATTCCCTTAATTTTAGACTAATACGTAGAAGACTTCAAAGGTCTCATGTAGTTTCGATTACATTTATTAATATCCGTTGTAATTACTTCGGCTCAGAATTTGTTTTATTAGTGCGACTACTAACGAACCTACGTTTAATGAGGTCAATTATAGAAACCTGATAGATAGATAGATAAAACGTTTATTTGATGCACACAAGAGTCTTGTCTGAGAGTCTAACTTATCTACCTAGTATTCAGAATACTGATAAGTTTTTTGACTATTCTGTGAACAAAGAAACTATGTATGTGGCAAAGATTTAAAAAATGTATTAAATGATATAGGAAAGATAGATGGATGGTGGTTCGAAGGTATGGTGGCACTCGCAACCGACGTGTATCCGAATCTAGTCGTATTTTTTCACCTACTTTTCGCATTCAAGGGTGTTTGGTCCTGCCAGGGTCGCGAGATTTGTTCGAAAGAGATCCCGTGGGTTTCTCATCCACAAAAAAAAAGAAGAAAAAAGGGGGGGGGGGGGTGTTTGGTGACGTGTGTCGCCAGCAAAGCTGATAGACTCGGTAAGTACGCACGCATTATTTCAGCGGCAATAAAATGTCAAAAACTTCTCTATCTTTGACAAATTGACACTGAAACCAGACTGTGAACGTTCTTAAAATTACGAGAATTGCTTCTCTGATGTATGAACACAAAGGAGGTGAAAAGATGTGTATGGATCCTAGAAGGTCGCGTACTGTAGTTATTGCTTACCCCAATGGGAAAAAGACTTGAGTTTATGGATGTAAACGGTATGATTGTTCAATTATTCGCCAGTAATGTTCTATTTTTTTGTTGTTTAGCGGAAATTAGATGTGGGATCATTATTATAATATCATTATCGTTTTCAAGCTGTGATTGTAATTAAATCAGGCCACGTCTATTTCCGTCACACGGAATAGTGTGGGAATCCAATGTAATCAGTGTATCTATTTGCACTCAATAAAGATTTCGTTAATTATCTATTATCACTGCCTCTGTCTGAAAATCAGACCAAAGTTACACTTGCAAAGTCTAACCATATAAAGTGTTTGTCAGAGTCATACAGGTAATATCATAGTTCTATATTAGACCGCATGTATTTTAATGAAATCAAACCCACGGTCTTGAGTAATAGTTCTCTTAGAGAATGAGTTAGATAGTTCCTAATATGGTAATAGTTCCCACTATAATGTTCCCACGACTGGGAAGCAGGCCATTCTATGAGAGGGAGTTGGCCGTAATCCACCACGCGGGCCCAGTGCGGACTGGTAGAAGCCACATGTCTTCGAATTTTTACACAACATGGACTAGGACATGCCGGTGTCCTCAAGCAGTGGTGATGAAATTGAATACACAAAATAAAGTGTCTGCCTTAGTTCGAGCTCATGGCCAACACTTCTCTTCCCACTATTCAATATTTCTACAATATGAAAGACGAACCTTTAAGTTCCGTCACTACTACAACCCCTGTTTTCATTAATGACGTAATGTAAGGCTGTCTAATAAGCTTGTTACCGTTACAACTAAGACTCACACAAGAGGAAAACCGAAAGACTTGTAGTTACCCTCTAGCGTAATTCGCGTAATAAACTAAAATTACCCTTTGTTGCTGGAAACCCTATGTTCGGTACTATAGGTTTCTATATCTACCCACCTATTTGTATCGATAGAAGTTAATTAGGGTTGTCTTAACAGAATTATGAATGTATGATTTCTATATATTTTTTCATTTATAAAAGAGTATACCTAGATTGTTTGGTCATGTTGAGAGGATGAATGAAGGACGGCTTAAAAAAGGTATTTACAAGGCAGATGTGTGTGGATACGTCGGGAGGAGACGCCCTAGGAGGACTTATTATAATGATCTTATTGGTGATGTTCTTCAGAGAGGTCACATGCGTAGTACTCGCTACCGGCGTGCGTGTATAACCAGATGTATGAACCTAAACAAGGCAAAAAGAGTATGTCAGTATAGTATCGTAGCAGAAGGCGTTCCGTCGTTTCTGCTTACCCCTATTGGAAAAAGACGTGAGTTTATGTATGTATGTATAGAAATTTACTGAAAGTAAGGATCTCTATGTATCCTGTTGTTTGCTTAATTTATTTTAAAAAAATGTGGCCTCTTTCAGTTTTGGTTTGAATATAGCCTGAAAATTTAATATTAGATTTTTTTGATCTATAGTCTTAATAAAGGTACTTATTACATTTTCACTCTGCAGAATTACCCTTTCTCAAAGGGCGGAGTCACCAGCACATTTATTTAATTTTAATCTAAACGTAAAGTAATAAGTTTTACTTACAAAGTGAAGTATTGCGTGTTCAGCTTCGTCGCAATTTAAAACAGAATTAATTAATTATGCACGAGCAAGTTGCTATTATTTTGATAAACGCCTACAGAAAACTGCACGTAGAATCCAAATTTTAAATTAAATAATATAGAAAAGCGTGGGGTGCTTTTTGAAGTATTTTTTAATTGATATCAAGAACCCCACGCTTCATTCTATTATTTTCTACTTTTTAGTTTGGTTTTCTATGGAAGCGGGTTAAACTATTATTTATTTTCTAATTTTGTGTCGTAAGTCAGCGTAGTTTTCGCATACAGTTTTTGCTATCTCGGTAACTCTGGCAAGGATAAAGGCAAATATTTTTTTGAAATTATTGTATTGTCATCGGTCTTTGATAAGTATGCCAAATTTCGATGTTAATTCGACGTTTTGAAGGGGGTCAAAATCATGTTCAAAGTTTCCGTTACATAGGCACATACTAACATACGTAGGAAGCTAATAAAAGCGTGTAAAAAGGATACAAGCAAAACTTAACAGAATATAAATAGCTTATTAGACTGTTAAGTATAAGTCACAATAAGGTCCCAATTTTAACAGATCAGATAAAAACAGTGTGGGAATCAAGGAGAAGCCTCAGCCGACCGGTTACCGGCCGTCCTTGTAAAAAACGAACAGTTACCGGTAGCCGGTAGGAAGACGGTTAAAAAACCGTAGCAAATGTGAATACGATCTGTGAACGGAGGGTGTAATGTATTCTGGGATTAACATGAATTGCTTTTCTCCGTAACCCATGGGTCGGTTCGGTTCGGCTTTATGTTTTGCTGGTCATCATTGACGTCAACTTGATTGGTAACAAAAAGTAACATAATATATTACACTGAGGTTTCAGGTGGCCAATAAAATACTAAAGACGAGCTGTCTTAACCGTAGGCTGGAAGTCGTAATACAATGTGTCCTTGAATTTGTTACAACAACTTAGTTTCGATTATTTTCGTCCGAAACCAATTATGTTCTGAAATTATTTTGTGTTTTTCATAACAATACATCACGCCTGTATTTCCCCGAAGGACAAGGCAGATCTCTGATTTCACCAAGCCTCATGTAGCAATAGGCTTAATGCCAACGACCGGGCACAAATCCAGACTCCAAACTGTGATTCCAAAATTCCTTATTTAAAAATTCAAAATGTGTTTAAAACACTAGATATATAATTCAAATTATGTCTATATTATATACCATTGAAATGCTATATGGTCAGTTAAGAATGTATCCGAATTGTTATATTATATATTCAATAATTGTATTATTGTATTAAAATTAATAAGCCAGATAATGGAACCTTATTAATAATAATATTTTTAGCAGAACTGCAGCCGTCACGGGGGATAGCTGATAGCGTTAATGAATGTAACTTGATTTAAATTAATTTAAAATTGGAACGTTTTTACGGGAATATAAATTTTAAATGCAACCGGCCCGTTGACATGGCCTGACAGCAGCTCCTGACTGCGTTAAATTTACGTACTTTATTAAATAATTAATAATGTGCAGCTTACTATTAATTATAGTTACAACAATGGCAACCCAAAGGAAAATTAATATTTACTAGGGTTGTGATAAAAGGTAGAGGTTATAAGTCAAAGTTCTAACAGTGTTTGTCCTTTGTTTCAGATCATTAAGCGTCATTTATATCTTCGCTTCTTGGACCAGGTAAGATTTATGTATAATGTTTGTAACTTCTCTTTACATAATTATTATTTAAAAGTTACTATACTAAAACGTCAAATAGCTTCATAAAGATGAAAACAATAAATCCATCTGGGCATTGCCTAAAATAATATACCTATTCAAATGTGGACATCCTTAATACTTTAAAAGTGCGTTTTGTCATTGGAATTGTCTATTCATTTATTTTTCATAACAACACGTAAGCGTCGTCAACAAAAATTTAAAAGATAATTATCTCAATATAAACTCAACGTGTGTCGGGTCATTTGTACGTGACAACTGTGTTTAAGTTAACTTTTTAGTGCTCACCAATGACTAGAAGCGATCACCAAATGAATTTATCCCTGAGAACTGAGCATCGTACGTGTTCGTCTGTCACTCGGGTGACATCGCCCACGCCCCCGCCCCTAATTAGTACAGAAATAACGTCGAGAGATTTGTCAACTTCCGAACCTTTATGGCATTCCTTTGAGGTTAACTCCCACCGACGAAGCATCGCCGTCGAACGCGTACAATATCTCACACAGGTACCCAAATAGATCGTTAACTGACTGTGAAATATTATTTTGAACTTTGGGGGTGGTCCGTGTTAATACCTCATATTATTTAGTAACATCACCAGAACAAATTAATCTTGATTGTCGATTCAAGTTCTCGTCTACGAAGTTTTGTTTTCCAAAGTTTCTTGATGGAAAAAGTTTAAATATACCTAAGTGCTTTGTTTTTAGAATCAAATTGTTGGCAATAGTTTATCTAAATTGCTTTTCGCATCGCTTTATCTCTGTCACTCGCCTTTGCATTTAAATCTAAATAATTAACTTTAAAATTACCATATAAACAACAATTTTCCTTTTCGGTGGTTTTTCAAAGCATATTTATTTTTACAGCAAAATCATAAAGGTTCTTAATTTTGTTAAAGAGATTCGTTGTTCATAAAATTCTGAACTCACTCAAACTTTTGCACTGAATCTGAAAGTTAGTCTGGTCGTTTACATTCGCATTATTCAAAATTTCGTTAAAACAAGAAGAAGGGGTTATACAAAAATGATAAAACTAAGTTTTCCAACGTCAATATTACCGAGAGAAATTAATCTGAAGCTAAAAAGGAGCCTTCGAAAGTTATCTGAGGAAGCTGGAGCGGGGCATGACCTCACAATCAAATGTCAAACAAAGTTTTATCAGCGCAAAGTTGACAAATAAATCCGCCGTCCCGTAAGAGAACTTTTCTCATAGTCGACGCGACGAGACGTGTTCCCGCCGACTATATCGACCTCCTCCCCTTGACGTACGCAGAGCTCACGGTTTTTGTTGCTACAATAATGGCTGCAATTTATTGTCATGTACCTTTTACTTTGAGATTTATCACAAAAGAAAAGCAACAATTTTTGTCCTAAAACAGTCAAAGATAAATATTGTATACATGCGACAAGACCCTAATTTGTTGATGTCTTCAATTATCTTAAAAAAATGTCTCTTTGTAGTTGTTAAGATAATTGACTAGCCTATCTGACAAACACGCACGGCGCGTGGGGCAGCCGTGTCACGCGACTAATCCGCAGCCCCATAAAATCTGTTAAACTCGAGACCCCACTCGGGGCGTCGAATGAAGAACGACTGACAAGTACGCCCACCTTGTCTGACTTGTCTCCTGCGACAACGTGTTCCCGAGGTATCTTAGGTATTATTTTTAAAATTCTTTTTGTAGAACACTTTCTGAATATCTTGTTAGGTCTTCATTTGAGAAGAATTAATTGATCACCTGTTTTAAAGTTTATGATTTGTTTAGTGTTTTTCTATTTTATAATTGTTAAAGACTAGTATGGTTTATTCTACATGTCGAATTTAGATAAAATGAACGCAAACAAGATGAACGGAAATAGAAGGTATATTTAAAGAATACCGGGACAAACAAGAACATTCTTATTTGTACGGAAAGACGTCGAGATGTCAAGAATCCGAACTTGAAACATACTCGGAGCACCCTTTCAAACCGCTCCCTAACGAGCCAATGAGCAACTCTGCTCGGAAAGAAGATTCAGTAAACAGTAACTTACAAGTTTCATGTTACATTTTGAAGACATCATTACTTTGTATTGTTTAAACTCCAGTTAAGTATGCTTAAACAGCTGTCATTTGTCAAGTGCTGGCCAAAAGTGATGGATGGCACGGGCGTTTCCGTTCGACTTTTAAAACTGGGGACCGTTGTAATGGGCCAGTATTGTTATTTCAGTCGTCGGAAACGTAACGAACTAACGTATGGGAATGTTAAAAGTGACGGGGCACATATATTTTATAAGCGTCCATTTGTCTGGAGGCGCATGTGTGTCCGCCCTGTGCGCTGAAATATTTACGAGCTATTAGCGCAACAAGAACAAATACGTAGGCAAGATGCGTCTCGGAAGCCGGATCACAGGCGTCTCTTAGCGCATCACTGATTTAACACCACTACAGAATTAAGCCTAAGTAATTAATGTCGCATCTCCTGCTATATTCGTATCTTTTGAAGTTAAGACATATACATATCAGTAAATTATTTTATGTTAAATGGCGCGTTATTGATCTCTGAATTGAAACATTAAAACGTTCAACACTCAAACATAACACATCCATTATGGCATTAGGTAAACGTAAACTGTTTTATACGGCACAATTTCCTCCCATTATTTCGCCGTTAAGCTTGAAAATAGACGGTCTGAAATATACGTCCATTGTGCTTTTTATCCGAGAGAGGTTGAAGAAAAACTGTGCATGTTCGATGTAAGAGCTTATTTGCTTTTTAATTCGATGGACAAATGTGAGTGTGTACGAATTAATCCCTGACGCCTTGTTAAGGGTGATAAATACGGCCAGTATTATCGCAGTAAGTAATTCAATTTCACGACGAAAATCTGTTTAATGAGCCTAAGCTAATGTGTCCACTGCTAACAAATAAAGGCGCAGCGCACTGACAAATTGCTTAATTTTATTAAGTGGCGGTACACTTGGCCTGAGTGCAGTGTTTGTTTGCTAGGAAGTATTTACAGCGCCACGACAGGCGACCCTCGCTCTATCCGCGGTTCGTAATGTACAAATTCACTGAACTGCTATATTAGCCGACTGCGACAAAGAAACGGTAATGGACCCTCATATATATGCTAATAAACTTTCCAAATGCGTTTTAAATTAAAATAATCCCGAATTTATATGTAAATTTGTGACCGCACTTTGTCCTTCGCGGCTTCTCGTTCCGAAATCGATTACATTACACGGATTCGAGCTTAGATCCGACTCAGATAAGTTTAATGAAGGGTTTTACTAAAACGGAGATCCTTTAGTACAATCCACTCGATTGGTGATTCTATCGGCTTTCGATTTCACTCTTAAGTAAGACAAAAGCACGAAATATAATTGTTGAAACGCCTAAAATATTTGTTTTTATCATCGTCATGTTTTATGTCGGTCGGCACGAAAGCAAGTTCTATAACAGATAGTATTAACGACATTTTTATTTAGCTTTCCATTAGGCATACCAGTATTATCTTAATTTTTATGTGGTTAACCTTTTAGTCGTGTATTATCTTATAATATAAAAGCTCAAGGCTGCATTCACGAGACCACCCGCACATTCCAACTAGTTTCGATCTAGATGTGTCCGTATCCCCCTTGTGTCATCCAATTAGTCATGATTAACTTAAATTTATAGGTCTGTTTAATGGTCCATTAACGAACTGACTAGTATCTAACGACTTCTTATTGTGAAGCTACAATTCCATAAAACACTTTCTTTCAATTAAACAAGATGTTGAAATTTGATCCCAATACGTTGATTGTCACTCTCTATTAGAGTTGATTGCTTTAAAGTAATTGTATCAGAAATATGGTGGGTAGCTCGAAACCCTCAGCCCGTAAATCACTGAAGACGAAACATTAGAAGAGGGAGGTGTGTTTTATATTTTTCTCAAAGAGAAAATGTTTAAGCTTAATTTGAGCAGACATTCAGTAAGGTTTCATTTCGTTGAGAACGTGAAGTGTGCCGTTTTGTTTGAGATATTGCACATTTTGCCACGCTCGCCTCTCTGTTTGTACGGATGGTATCTCACTACATTTTGAAATGCCGACTGTTAGGTTTTTGTATCAAATAACAAAACACGCGATCGCAGGCTTTTATTCTGAAGTTTAGCCGTTTGTATTTCAAGGAAAATGTTGTTATTTAGTTAAAGTACCACAAAACTGTAGATTTGCTGGTAGTAATCAACTACGGTGTTTTCTCTTGGTTGTGTTAGCGTACCTCGTTTATTGAGTGCTTAGCTAGGTGTAACTAGCAATAACATAGATATAAAGAATTTTCTAAAATTATCAATGAACCTACATACTCCAAACAATATTGGATGTGTTATGAGCAATTGGATAATTTTTATCTTTTCTTTATGATTACATTTATTTTTATACGACCTTTCACATTAAATTATGTTTATGCGTCACATGTATAGGTGCCTACTTAATGGAGCTCGAAATTATTAGAAACTTACATCTAACATGAGCTTTTATATCAAAAAGCTTTATGACAGCAATTTTTTAAATAAGCCTTTATTTTGGATAAATATTAGATTAATGTTTGAACTTAACAATAAATAGATGCTATAATCGAATGTTGTATTAACCACGTAAATGTTGACATGTAAAAATATGATAGCGCTGAGCTCCTTATGTATTGCATGATAAATGGTTTTCAATTTATACAGTGACAGGAACTGAAGAAAGCTTTCGGTAACAAATGCTTATGTTTCGAATGCACGCGATGTATGGACGCGGCAGAATATGACTGAAGCCGTGGTTATAACCAACATACTAGCGTTCGCGATTATGTAAAATGATATTTAAGCTCAGTTTTAGTGACGTCACTCGACGTGTAGCTTACAAATTAATGATCGTTTTAATTACAGTTATGTGAGCTAAAGTGGTTCTACATTGCTGATAAATTTGTATTTCAATATAATTCAACAGTTTTAAATCTTTTAGAATCAAAACAGTGTTTATATTAGTAAACGAAAAGTATTGACTAATCGATAAATAATGTAGTTTTCTTTTATCCATACTGAAGTACGAAAATATATTTTTTTTAATTTTAAAAGTCATTTAAAAGCACCATAAAACACGAGGCCTTCGTAGCTAGTGCAAAACTTAGGGTTCATTCGTTTAATCGACGTTTGATGACTTGGTCAAAGCACGCTGGTGTCGGTGCATTTCATTCTATCAAAAATGGCTCTGTTAGTGTGACCTCTTCTCATAAAAGCTTAGATAAATAAATTATTCTGTCACTGGTAATATTGAAACGTAGAAAAGCATTTTTCTCAAAATTTTTACCCAACCTAAGTTATGACCACCACGAGCAAGCAAACCGAATAAAACTGTTATTTGAAAACATTTGGAATTACAAAGAAAATAAGATTATCGGACATACAATAACAATAAGAGTAACCTCATAATTTTCGAACACAAAAAATCGAAATGCTAGTCATAACTTAAAAATTTTAACTGTCGTTTATTTATAAGACGAAGGGTGGCTAGGCGCAGGCACATTCGAGGAATGCTTCATTAATCACAACCCCTAATACCTCGGGGTAAACGAATATGTTAAACCGGAAGCCGGCGAGAAGCCGCCGACTTTTACGTTTTCAAACGTTGCCATAATCCTGATTCACTGAAACGACTCGAGACGGAAATAAATCGTACCTATTCTCGAGTCCCGAAGGTCATTTGTACGACGATAATTTATGGAAGAACTTGTATATGTAAATAGGAGTGTAGGTATTTCTTAGCTATTTCGTTATCGGAATGGATTATCTTTATTAGGAATTTATTATTTCTGAGAAACGATTTTGTGTCTGAATGTAAAGCGAACGCGCGTTGTTTATGTATTTTTAATAAATTGAAATATCTAGGAGGCCGATAAAAATATAATTTGAATATTCTCGAAAAATAAAGCAAGAAAAACTTGATACCTACGTAAAAGAAAACTATCCATCTAAATAAATACTGGAAAGATATAACTATTGTTAGCTGGAGTGAATTTATGTGTAATATGATAAAATAACTAATATTTTCATTACGCATTGAAATACAATCTATAAAAAATAATGCCTAAGAAGTCTATTTATTTACTCCCAAACTGTAGGTAGAGTTTCACGACATTACAAAAGCAAATAACAATCTATTTCGAACAATCGTTCTAAAATACTCAAGATATCAGAAACGCCACGTTAATTAAATCCAGAATAAGGACACGCTCAAGCATTATTCATTAAAACAAATGAACGGAGCCCGACCGTTGACACATCGCAGCGGCCGCCGATCGCTAACTAATAACGACTCTCGCTAACTATTACTATTAACTACTAGTATTGTGTTACGAAAACCAACAGTCGGTAGTTAATCATACGTTATCTGACTTCGATCTAAATCTAGTACAACGTAGATCATAATTAAAGTGCGCAGTGGCCAGCGATACGCCTGGTCAGGAAGCGTTTTGTCCGTATCGCGATCACCATCAGCTGTAACCACCGTCAAATGTGTTTAAGCACCCTTAATTACCACTGATACTAGAAAAAGTGGAATAAAAATAGTGGTGATGATCATTAAGGTGGTTATCGATCCAACTCTCTTGTATGGAAATTAAATATTAGGTTGAGTGGTTCGGTTGGACAGACAGCTGGGATGGGGTAAACAAATAAGAGTTTGTAAAAGTTACACTATATTCACACGGACGTAATAATATAGCGGTGAGGTTTAAGGCTTCTACAGACAAGCGGGACGCGACCCTTGTCGAACAATTTCCATGAAGCTTACATATAAATTGTTCTACGATTGTTGCGTCGCGCCTGTTTGTGGGAGCCTTTATAGCGCTCTGGAAGTTCAACTCTCGGCGTTGAAACGAGAATTGAGAATCCAACAGAGTACATCCCAGCGGTTCGAAAAACACACTGTTCGATTTTCAACTCTAGGCGCTTAACAGTGCGTAAAAAAATCCGTTGTGATAAATTCGTCTCTACAAACAAGGACTTATTTCTTTTCTTTCATGTAATTTGATTTTGTATTTTGTCAAAGACAAAAGACAAATCAGTTAGGCACTAAGTTATTACTTCAGCGTCAAAAAATGTCAAGTCAAAATCAAATAAAACAAGTTACCTAGTAAGATAATACTCATAAGCGTCAAAAAGTTCTTACTATGTGTTCAAGCCTTTTATGTAAGTACCGTAATATTAAAATCTTCAACACTATCACTACGAATATTCCGTGGTCCAAAAGCGTCTTTGTAGTTCTCAAGTGATCATAAACATCAGAGAGGGCACTTCACGTAAAGCATTTTATCTAAATTGACAGGATTCTTTGAATGATCGTATAAAATTGTATTTCCGCACATCAAAGCGTGAACAAAAAGTGCTGCAGCAGGATTCTTCATAAGCTGATAGTCGGTTCACCTCGAGTTTTGCTGTACCGAGGATTTTTCCCCACGCAGTTGACCCTTCGTATCTTATTCGAGCCGTCTCGACAACCCCTGCCGTCAGGGGTTGTAAATCATAATTTATTTCACAAAGAAATTTCTTATATAAACAAACTCATAGGCGCAATTTAAAACAATTACTGTCTGAGATTTCATTTTAAATTACGGGATCATTATTTTGAATGAGAGATGATTTCAAACGTAAAGGCCTACAATAACATTATGTTTATGTCGGTATTTTCCGGTACATTTTCCGACTTGCCTACACGAGCGTGGCTAAGGGGCGTTGTGACCTGAAACAACTACAAGGTTGAACAAAATGTTTCATTTTATTGAAAATTCAAGGGCTTGAAAAGGATTCCGAGAATTACTTGAAATATCTTATCTTGGTAAACAAGAGGAGGGGCTTGTGTCTAGATTAAAACATCCGCAGTGATCGATCGAAGGTTAAACAATGCTTGCCGCGGTCGATTCGTAGATGGGTGACAAAAAACAGTCCCGACTGCCATTTCTAGATTTTTGACAGACACTACGGGTAGTCAGAAAGTCAAAATTCTGACAACCAGTATTAGCATATCGTGCTACCCAGTTAGGGACCATCCATAAATTACGTCACACAAATTTCATGATTTTTGATCCCCCCCCCCCCCCCTCCCGTCCTTGTCACAGGTGGTCACATTTGTGAGACCCCGCCATAGTGTGACGTCACATATTTTGCAATTTTACATCTAGACAGAGTTTTTTTTAAATTTCTTTCGTAGTTCATATTTCGTGTTTTAATAGTACTTTAAATATGTATATTCAATTTTGAAATGTGACGTCACAAAATTCACACAACAGAATGTCACACTTCGTCGACCCCCTCGCCTCCCCTCTTAATGTGTGACGTAATTTATGGATGGCCCCTTACTGGGTTGTAGAAGTCAGGTAGGCAGTCACATGTTAAATATTAGCATTTAGCTACATCCGGTAAGAATGGAAGCCAACCTCAACCTCAACATAACTGGGAAAAGGCTAGGTACATTGATTAGTTAACAAAAAACACATTAACTTCCTGAGTTTTTTTTATTTGTAAAGTTTCAAAGTAAATATTATCTACTGTGGTAAACAAAACAGGATCTAACACATGATCCTCCTCAAAGTAAACTTTATTCAAGGTGAATCCAATCCATTGAACGGTACATATTGCGGATTTGTCCTTCGTTTTACAGGAAAGAGTGATGTACGCATGTCAATATAGAAATATGCGCAAAACCAACGCATTACGTATCTCTAACATTCTCCGAATTGTGCTGAACGTGAGCTGGGAGACAAATTTGCTCGCGCACACATTTTCCTTGAGAAAAGGATATGGAGAAAGAAATTTTCTTAAAGAGAAAACTTTTTGTACAAGTAACATGATTAGGTATGTAGGTACTTGTCAGTTTATAAATTGTGTGCCAATTGGTAAAAATGTTAATGTATTCTACACGTGTTGGGTCTATGTGGATAATTCACATAAAATGGTTTGGATGTATTGTTTTTTTGGATAGATGGTTTCTTCATTAAATAGCTCAGAATGTATCACATTTTATTTATTCAGACATTTACCCTTATAGTATAAATCAACGTCTGTCAGAGAGACAATTCTCGTAATTTTAAGAACGTTCGCAGTGTGAGCTCAGTCTAAAGTCAATAATATCTCGAGTTTGCATACATTTTTGACATTCGATTGTCGCCGAGATGAGACTACGACTAGATTCTGAAGAACGTTCTAATTACGAGAAGTTTTCAGGTTTAAACCACCAAGGAAGTTTTTGAATTAAGAACCCAATATGCAGTTCTTTTTACAAAACTGATAATTTAGTTCAGTATTGTCATTTTTGTATTAAGAACTTAACCCTAATCATAATAAAGTTAGAAATGAGTTTTAGTCCACAGTTAATCGCGTTCGATAATACGACGGAAAGACAATGTCTAAGATAATATTTACATAATTTAAAAATCGAACGGTCTTAAAACAATAATGACATAGAATGTCATCTAAAAATTGCCATAACAAAAAATAATATTATTATATTTTCTCGTTACATTGACTTGACACTTATTGAACCATCCTTTACCTCACTGGTATCCATCTCACGAATTGCCTATGGTTTGCAAGAAGCTTTATCCGTATGAGAAACTTATAAAAGAAATGTGGACAGAATTTCAAGTCCACGGAATATTCGGTACGATATTTACATAGGATCGTCAACCGTCACTATGTAGCAATATGTCAAATATTTTCATCTGGAACTTTCGTTTAACATACGTATACTGTTACTACGTATGTCCTCATGCCGTCCCATTTTCAGCCAGCCAAAGTTTTCTTAGTAACAAAAAATCGGACTAAGAGCTAAGAACGCTGTATTATTTACTTACTTTCAAAATTTGTGTGCAAATTCAAAGGTACATAAATAAAAGCGAATTTTATAATTCATTTGTTTCTGTTTGACAAAGGGCCAGTGTTACCCGGGGCGAGTAAACACTCGGATGTGAGAAATAATAATTCGCTTTTCATTTTGTTTCGTCATTGCAGAGCTGCTCAAAGACTTGAGGGCTGTCGATGGTAGATGAGTGGCTCATGGCTCATACTTTATTATTGGCTCGCACTGAATCGTACTCGGGGGGAATGTAAAATGAGGTCGCGATTTATCGGAACACACTCAGTTCTTTTGCATACTGTAGGTATGAACAGATAAAGCCACTTAGTCATTCATGAATCATTTATAATAAATACTTAAGCTTTGCGGTTATAAGTTTGTAATTATGTCTTCTTGGAATGATGTCAGTGCAAAATTAGTTTAATTTGATTGGTCGTAAAATTACTTTCACATTAACATTTTAAGTTCAAAAATGCAGTTATTTTGAAGTATGTACTCTCTCTACCTAAGTGTTGCCCTTGTAAAAAAATGAAATAACTGAACTACTGCAGAAAGAAGGAAGAGTTATATGCGGTTTCATTATAATTACCGTTGACCAATCAACACATAGAGGCACAGACCACAAATGGCTTACAGTGTGTATTTAATAGTATCAGAATAATAGCCAATCTAATAATAGCTATTCTATAAAAATTAATATCGGACAGTGACCGCTCCCGTCCAATAAATAACTATTGATATTTTTTACACATATTCAATTAACTCTCAACTATCAATTACAATTGGAGTAGCCATATTTTTTGTTTAGACTACCGCAAAAAAAATGTAATAAAGAGAACTGAATCGTAACCGGATCAATAAGTATAATAATAGACTTGCGTTTCGCTGTAATGACAATAAATACCGTTATTAACTTTTTAATGCAGTTTTATTTGACTGGCACTCATAAAGTGAAAATGACAGGAGCTCGCATATAATCCGTGTGACAAAAGTGTCAACGTGCCGTGACAGTTACTATCATGTGTCCCCGACATTTCCGTGCGTAAAATCCGTAACAATATTTTCGGAACACGAAACATTGCGGAAAAGTTCCGTCAATATACCACGGAGCATATCACAGGATGTATATTATATGGACGATTTACATATATTAGGACTAACGTGGATAAGAATAATTGAAACAAAACGAGTGACATTTCCTTTCGTATCACGCAATTCGTACAGATTACGGTGGGCTCAGTTTCGTAGTAAATTACGATGTTGCCCCCTCACAATTCTTAACGCCACATAATGATGCGTATTTTATTATTGTGAGATTAACGAACGGAATACATTAGGCACACCTACATTATGCATGCCACCTGTTATATGAGAAGTTATTACAGTCAATTTATTTAAAAGAGGTAATTTTAACAGTTATTTTGTGTATTTGATATGGCGGGACAAGGCAGCTTAAACAGCTTTTAATTTGTAATACGTAACTCACGTAAGATAGCATTTACATTTATATCGAACTATTAATTAATTTAGAATTAGAGAACTATTAAGTAAATTACAAAACGAAAGTTTTAACTGTTATTAAATAAAATATTTATGTAACTAAAACGGTAAGTCGTTTATTATAACCATTTTATGAAATAGTACAAACAGAAAATTAATAAAAAGTATTAATGTAAAACATCAGAACACAGACGTAATTATTTAACTACTTGAAGCAATCGTATATTTTACGAAACACAATCTAATGGCCTACAAATAATAATCAGACAGGAAATAATATGATTGAAATACACTATCACAGACGCTGTCAAGACTATAAATCTATGGAGCATATAATTAGAAACATTATCAAGGGTTCAAGAGCCGTTTAAATATCAATGAGAGGACATTACTCACCTTGTTCCAGTTCAGCGAATAAGTCAGGAAACACTCCAGGTCGGTCACGTAAGAGTATTCAACATTCGTACCTTACTTTGGGTAATAATTGAAATGAAGCAGGTGACATTACTACGGTTTGTCACGCACTACCTGATGTATTGTGCAGCGTTACGCAATGTTCCCGGATTCGGGGGATTATCGTGGCTGATGTAATCATTTATAGAATTTAGACCTGCCACGGTTTGGCTACGGTTTTGTGTTTTGTTATTTGAAATGGCTCTATGTCCTTTTTATATAATAATATGTTTATTTCAATAATAATTTAAAATTTTATAGATATCTTATAGGCTATATTATTTTCTTAGGGTCTTTAGTTAAGTATAACACTTACAGACTATAATGTCCCCTGACTACTAGGACACACGCCTTCTCTCTTCGAGTGGAAGTGAGCTGTAATCTACCACGCGGGGCCAGTGTGGGTTGGGGGGACATACCGGTCTCCTAACTATATTTTTAACCGACTTCAAAAAAAGGAGGAGGTTCTCAATTCGTCTGTATTTTTTTTTATGTTTGTTACCTCAGAACTTTCGACTGGGTGAACCGGTTATGATGATTCCTTTTTTCTATCACCGTTTTTAGAAGAGGTGTAAAGCGCTAGTACAGCTTCGCACTTATGACCTACAACTCGTAAGTTACGACCATTATCACTGGCCACCACTGTTCTCTATCCTTTTGTAGTTAAATTATGTTATTCACTTCGCACATTTTCGTCGTCCTAATTTCTAGGACTAAGGCTGTTGCTAGGCTTGACATGTAACATAACATAACATCACGCCTTGCTTCGCCAAGGGTGGGCAGAGGTGTACCTATGGTACACCCATACCTCGCCAGTTGGTTATAAGTCCCTTGTATTAAAGGGCGAGCTATTTGCCATGAACCGGGCACTAATCCAGACTCTGGGCTACTACTGAGAAATTCCAGACTGAAAAACCAAATTACATTTTGCCTGACCTGAAAAAAGGAACCCAGGACCTCATGCTCTCCATTGCGAGGATCGTCTGGAGGACACGGTGGAGCATACGGTGGAGGTGTGCCCTGCCTGGGCGGAGCACCGCCGAGTCCTCGTGGAGGCGAACGGCGGCGGAGAGCTCTCGCGTCCGGCCTTGGTGCGAGCCATGGTATGGAGCGAGAGGGCATGGGAAGCCGTCACCTCCTTCTGCGAAGCAGTAATGTTCGCGACGGAGGAGGTGGAGCGTGTGAGGGAGTGGCTATCTCTGCGCCCTCACTTCCCTAGCCGCCGCAGGAGGAGACGCCCCAGGCGACGGGAGTCGATAGCGGACTCCCGGCCACCGTAAGCGCAAGCTTGAGGACGGCGAGCAATGGGTAGCTCGCCGCCCGGTAAGGACCAGGCTCGGGTCGACGGCGCGTAGTGTTCCACGCGCGCCTCAAAGAGATGTCAGCAACAATGAAGGGGTCTCCTAGGACCGATGCCTGGCAGGGTCGCAAGATTTGTTCGAAAAAGATACCGTGGCCCTGGCACAGGGGTAACTGAAGGAACACGGGTGGGTTTTAATCAGTAAATCGATGATATAATGATAATAATGAGACGTCATTTGATGATTTCCCACCCAAAAAAAAGGATCATACTCAGAAGTAGCGCTTGCAACCACTAAACCATCGAGGCACTCAATTTATTTATTTCGCTAACAGGTAAAAGCTTTCAGTCGTTAAAAAGTAAGTAAGTACATTACTTTTAAGGAAACAACTGATTAAAACACAATCGGTAAACATAAAAAGAATATTTGCGGCCAATAAAATTAATGATATCAATTAGTATTTCCCGTCAGTGATAGCCATTCGAATTTTTACAAAAACGAATTGGGATTTTCTTATCTCTGAGATATCTTTAAGTGGTAAAACAGACCTTAAGTTATCTCACATATTAAGGTGATAAGATAAAGGTAAAAACACACCATTAATTATGGTGAAAGAGCTGGTAATCACAGGTGACGCCGACGGGACAAGCTCTTTACGGCATAATTAACAGTTGTTACGACTAATGCAATATGAGCCTAAAAGACGGTATTACTTAGTCGACATTAGTCAAGAGTTAGTGAAGGAAAACTGCATGTACTGTTTGTTATAAGGTCAGAAAGATGTCACAAAACTTAATTAAAGTTACATAAGTACCGATGTTAATCTTGTTGTGTGACATTTTAAAGAGCCATTAAAATTACATTCAAATGCTACCTACTTATATAATTTCATTACGTTTCTATATTGAAATCAAAATAACCGCTTGGATGTGCAATAAAATATTAATTATAAGTGTCAATGCTCATGCTCAGAGAATGTTAGTATGGTGGAACAGTAACTTAAGTGTATCGATGTACTTAAGTGTTACAGTTAAGTGACTATTCCATTCGAAAGCCATTTAATTTTAACGTTCATAAATATTTATCCTCATTGGAATTTCCAGAACCTTCCATTCAAGGATTATCACAAACGCTTTACAGATAGGATCTCTTCGGTACCACATCCGTCGCAGACATGAAGCTTGACAGCCTAAATAATGGACTCAATTCATTAACCGATCTCGGTGGAAGACACGATGAAATTTTAGACCTCTTATTGTTAGGCCCCGGTGCTATTGTCGACGCCCCCGTGGCAAGTTCACATGTAGCCAGGCCCTTTGTACTTCAGATCTGTCCCTGACGTCGGCCTGTTAAGATAAATGAAGCTTTCACAATTATATTCAATCCGAATGATGAGGATTATGTGCGTGCAGTTTCTGATAGTGACGTTTTATACGCATAAAATGTTTCATGATAAACTTGGGTGGCAACAGTAAAAACTCCGTGGTCATTGATCTTTTTCTACGTATATAGGGTGACTTGTAATTTGACGTATTCCTTCCAGAACTTGATATTGTGACTCATTTGCAACAATTAAGCACCCCATTAAGCGCAGGTGAACATTCATGGATTCCAATTTTGATTCCAATGGTATTAAAGTTCATGTACGTATGTAGATAATTATTGGGTGGTTAATACAGTAATTCCGTTGTGTTGTTTTAAGTTTTAATTTTTTGGTGTCTCGGAACATTTTGATACATCGAAAGGTTCATTTAAGTATTAGCTATACAGTGGAATACCTATGAAGGCCATTCAATTAAAGAGTTTAGAGAAAAGTGATATTTAGTTACGAATTCTGGGATATTTTCTAAATATGTAAAATTTTAAAATTTCACCTAGGCTTAATGGAATCTTTAAATGGATCACACTATCATGTCCTGGAAGCAACACGTCAAATGACAAGTAGCCCTGTATAGTCGGAACTACGTTTACTCAAGTGACATTCGCCTCTTGAACTTCGATATTGAAATATAGACGAAAGGCACAAACTTTGATTCGGAATGAAATGATTTTGTAGACTTAAAATGAGCAAAAGTTGCTCTTACTTGAAATTCGGACTATACTATTGTTTTAGGTTTCAGAATTTGTAAGTCAATTCGAATTGGTATAGATTCGGTCTATGAAATGTTTTACAAGATATATTAATACAAGCTTCTGCCCGCGACTTCATCCGCGTCAAATTTTTGCTCCCCTGCCCTTCCCGTCGCATCGAATTGCCTGCCAGATTTCGACCATTTTTCGTCGCTGCTCCGTTCCTTTTGATCATAGCGTGATGTTATATAGCCTTCCGCAATAAATAGGCTACCCAACAAAAAAAGTCCTGACCAGTCGTTCCTGAGATTAGCGCGTTCAACCAAACATACAAACAAACAAACTCTTCAGCTTTATAATATTATATAGTATAGATTCCGATCCGCTATTTGTCTACTAATGCTATAGACATTACTCAAGTTAAACTTGCTTCCCATTCCAAGTACATTGTAAGTTAACGTGACTCAGTTCGTGAAAGTAAAACACGAAATACAAGCAAAGCCAGACGTATCAAACTAAACTTATAAAGGAATATAAATAAGCTAATTATTTCGAAACACTCTCAACAAGTATCACGGAATATTATAATCGTTTAGTCACCTCGTTGAATAGTTAACGAGAATTGGCCGTTTAAAAATGTGGACAAAAAGTATAAAAAGCTCTGTCGTCAAGAGTGTTGCCAGTTTTTGGAGGTATTAAAGAAATTGTGGAGCTAATAATGTGCTACAGTTTTATGGCGGAAGCAATAAAAAATAACAAGCAGAAAATATATCTAGATGTAAGCTCGCCTAGCAGGTGTCAAGATACAGTATTAGTTGTTGAATTATAAACAAGATTCACACCAGCTTACAATTCCTAATTGATGATCGGCTGGGACCGGTCTGCGTCGTCTCAACGGCTTATCCCATTTAAAATCAATGGCGCGATAACGTCCTCATGCATATTCGTCTACATAATCGTAATCCGAATGAACGATTAGAGTCTCGTGCGCACCGTGGGCGAGGATTAACCTTCGCTCGAAATTTAGTCGGCTCGCCCTACAAAATTAAAAAATGCTTTATCTATGTACCGCCGGCGTAATTATAATGCCATAAGTCATGTGACGGGGCTTTTTACAACGAATTAGGCCGCTATACAAATACTTATTGTAGATGTATATCACGTTCTGGCAAACTTTTTTTATTCATATTACAATGTTCAACATACAAGAATTTTTGAACGCGAATTGTATATTGAAATTTTGTGTGAGCGATCAAATGTGTGTTACCCGTGAATGTATATACAAAAAAGTTACTTGTGAAGTTTAGAATATAAGAATTTTGTATCAGGAGAAACATTTATAATGACTTTGTTTAAAATAGGTACTACAGAATTTAAGACGCAAGGTAGAAACTTGGTTGTTCTTATAACAAGGCCCGCATCGGGTACAAAATATATGTTCAACAGTAGGGTTTATATTCCTGTTTAATTCCGACCGTACGTACGGTTGTAAGTTAAGGCCGCCTCCACAGGTCGTCTGCCTAGTAAATTCATTACTTAATTTAAAATGCTAATGGACTGTCGTCTGGACGGCGAACAGATGAATAATGTAATAAAACAACCGATCTAGAATTCTGCGATGATTGAAGTCATCGTACTTATAAACAAAAGAATTGAGTTCACAATGGGTAGAGTAGTAATCTACAAAGGCTCAGGATTATCTGGAGTAGGTCGCTTAACAGAATTTCCGACGTCCAAATACTCACCCAATATCCGAAACACGAGAACTCCACTCGAGACAAATATTTGTTTCTATTCGGATTTAATCATTTTTCTACACATTTAGTAAACATTATACCGTACTTATGTAATTATAGTATCTAATGAATAACATTAAAACAATATTTATAATGATTATTATGACTCTCAGGTTTTTAATTTCCGAGCAATAATTATTGGAACGTCCATCATTTTTTTTTCGTCTTGCTAAGAATTTCCATATTTTAGCTTAATAGTCCCGACAGCCAGTCACATTTATCGTAGAACGATTTTTAAATATGTCTAATATAATCTGTTGAAAACAAACATTTACTTCATAACTGAGTGAATATTCAATAAATTATCAGCGGTGGGGTTATTATTTATGCTACAACACGTAGTCGTAATTATACCCCGATGTGACAGTAGGTTATCAAACATGGGACGTAAATAAACAGTAAATAGGTAGGAAAGCCGTGATTTATTTGCACCCTGTGTAGGTGTAATTGTATGTATGGGACACGTAAAGTGCTATAATGATCGTTGCTCACTAAGGCGCCTGTCAGCGTCGTCAGCGTGACGTGTTTGTTTATTAAGAAATATGTGACGTTTATTGTCAGTCAATATTCCCGCATGTGGGTGTGGGGGCTCTATTATCGGTCAATTGACGCGCGCTTCGTGACGGTCAAGCTCTCACGCGCTCAGGACTCACTAATCAGTTGACGTATGTCTTCCTCGTCATATTGACATTACGACATTTTTATATCAGTTTTATTGGATAGTCCTGCTTCCATTATGTCTAACGTTGTTTCTTTTCTTTTTCAGAATTGGACGGATAGAGTGCAGCTTAAACATGTCATAAGGTATTTCCTTTGTTTAATTTGTGCTTTAGGAGCTTTTGTAAATGGTTCTACAATTCACAAAGTAAACGATGTATTTAAAATAACAAAACCCTACCTACTTTCATTAATTTTTAATTGATAACAGCCACTGAAAACCTATTACGTAGTTCATATTGAATCAGCGTTAAATATTATTCGTGTCTGAAATAAAAAGTTGTCTAAAACTCAAGTTGAATCCGCTCATTGTCATGTTGTGAAAACACAGGTAAACAACTTTGAAAAAAAAACAATAAAAGTTATAATGGCCCTAACAGGTAATTCGTGACAAAGTTACCCAGGTATTTTATTAAAGCTGAAAGAAGAGGATTTTAGAAAACATAAAACTGTCAACTTCATAAATAATATTACATTGAAGTCAAACATAATGGAGAACATAAAAATAAGTTGAGAACAGCCACTTGATATTGATGCGAAGTTAGTGCAAAACTTTGATTTATTCGCAAACTCTCTGAATTATGTTAGTCTTGGCCTTATTAAATCACTTCATTGTAGAATCCAGCTATCAATTCATGAGATTTATGAGGTTCTAGCGATCCACTAGAGATACGCATAGGTACTATTTTATGAATAACTGCGAATGTACCTACTATGGAAATTAACTGGAACGACTGAACGCCCTGTAGGTTAGGTACTCATTTACTTTATACTTTACGTAATGAAGTAATCATTAATTTTAATTTAATAATAAAACCTTTGTTACAACTGGAACTTGAATCGAACTATTCTTTGTTCATTAAACAATGTTATCACTTAATTCAACAACTAGAAAAATATATTACTGTACTAAACCAAACTACCAGACATATTTAATTTAAATAACAAATTGAATATACTGTAAACCACACCCCATGACCACAAAAACAATTGGATCTATTGGAACACATACTAGTTTTAATTACACCTAATGAAATATCCAATCATACGGCTAATTCCGATAATAATAAAGTAGCAACCACCAAAATAAACCACAAAGCAGTTATTTCAAATAATACCTAGCAATAAAATAACTATACATATAGATTTGAATATCAGTGGCGTAAAGGATGGTTCCAAAGTAAAGAGAAAATAAAGCAATATTATTTTTAGTTGTAGCAATTTTTAGATGACAACGCATGTCATTTCTTACTTTAGGCCGGTTAGCTTTTTGAGTTATGTAAAAGTATTAGTACGTGTCGGATGTAAAGAATAGCATCACCACATTTATTCCTGGTGCTGTCGGCGACTTAAAAGACTTACTAGCAAATGGGCAGCAGCCTTCTCTATACATTTTACCACCATATTGCGATCACCAACCCACCAGCCAAGCGTGGCGATTATGGCATACGCTCCATTTTTTGGGGGAGGCATATGTCCAGCTGAGTTGAGCTGTCCTGTGTTGAGCTTGATAAGCATGTTATAGTATGTGTATACAGACCTCCAAGTTACCAGAATCTATCTGTGTTTGATTCTGTAATGGAAGAGGTGCTAAAGAAACTTAGTACTAGTAGTAAGTCACTGGTCATATGTGGTGATTTTAATATAAATTTATTAGAAAGTAACTCAAATACTTCCAGATTATTAAGTCTTTTTAAGTCATTTAATCTGTCAAATGTTTTTATGGAACCTACCCGAGTGACAGCTTCTTCTGCCACTTGTATAGATAATATTTTTTGTAACTGTGATTACTTACACAAACAAATTGTAAATAAGTTGCCATCTGATCACAGTGGTCAAACAGTAACATTTTGCTCGTACATACCTCTACAAAAAATTCAAATAAGGTTTAGGCCAATGACATGTAAAAATCTAGAGAAATTTAATCATTCTTTGGCCAGTACATTATGTGTTCACAGTTTTAATAATGAATGTGACCCAAATGAGTTCTACGCCGAGTTCTTCTCATTATTAAACACGCAATTTAATGACAATTTCCCACTAAAGACTAAAAGTATTTGCACAAAGTTCTTATTTAGTGATTGGGCAACTCCAGGTATACGTAAAAGCAGAGAAAAACTTTTTGAACTTTATGGCCTAAAGCAACATATGACTAATAGAAGCTTTCATCAGTATGTTGCAAAATATTCAAAAATTTTTAAAAGTGTTTGCAACTTGGCTAAAGCGCTTTATATTAGCAATAAAATAAAATCAGCGGATGATAAAATAAAAACTACCTGGCAAATAATAAATGATGAAACAGGTAGGAAAAAAAAGCGTAATACTGAATTTAATTTAGAGACTGCACATGGCCCCATTAACTCAGATATAGAAATAGCTCAGGAATTTCAAAATTTTTTCGTTAATATTCCCGTTAAAACTACTGAAGCTTTAAATTCGTCACCCGCGCTTTCCGCTGCCTTACTCAAAAAGAATGTAGGGGCATGCCCTTTAGAGTTTAGGTTTCAGCATACTAACCCCCAGGCTATTATAAAAGCTTTTAAAGATCTTAAAATTAAATCAACAGAAGATCTTTGGGGAATGTCTGTCAAATTTTGTAGTTCTATTATTGAAACCATTGCACCCTATTTAGCTTTCATATTTAACACCAGTGTAGACCAAGGAGTCTTTCCGGATCTGATGAAACACAGCAAAGTAGTTCCTTTGTTTAAATCCGGTGATAGTAAAGAACCAAACAATTATAGGCCCGTGTCAGTTCTGCCAGTTCTCAGTAAGGTGTTTGAAAAGTTAATGCTCAATCAAATGTTACGTCACTTTAATAAAAACTCCATCTTTCATGAACACCAGTTCGGTTTCACCAAAGGGCGTTGTACCACCGACGCTGGTGTTACCCTAATAAAGAACATTTTTAACGCCTGGGAAGAAGCACAAGATGCCATTGGAATCTTTTGTGACCTTTCCAAGGCGTTCGATTGCGTAAACCATGAGACACTTTTGCTGAAACTAGAGCACTATGGAATTAGAAATACAGCTCTTGACTTAATAAGATCATACCTGAAGGATAGAACAGTCAAAGTCCAAGTAAACGGCGTAAACTCATTGGGGTCTGAAATGGCAATGGGCGTTCCTCAAGGCTCGATATTGGGTCCATTCCTCTTTTTAGTATACATTAATGATCTACCCCATCTACTTCCAAACCAACCGAAGATGGTGTTATTTGCAGATGACACATCATTGATATTTAAAATCGACAGACGGTCTCAAAATCTTGACGACGTCAATAACTGCATTCTTCAGGTCCAAGACTGGTTTACGGTAAATAACTTGGTACTTAATAAAAAAAAAACCAAGTGCATTAGATTTCAATTGCCTAATGTCAGAGGTAGCGAATGTGACATCTTATTGAATGGGGAAAAACTGGAATTTATTGATCAAACGGTTTTCCTAGGAATCACGCTAGACGAGAAATTACAATGGGGACCTCATATAACATCTCTTGCGGGGCGGTTAAGCTCGGCCGCTTATGCTGTTAGAAAGATAAGACAGTTAACAGATGTAGAAACCGCGCGTTTGGTCTATTTTAGCTACTTCCACAGCATTATGTCGTATGGCATTTTACTGTGGGGTAGGGCTGCTGACATTGAATCCATTTTTATTTTGCAAAAGCGAGCTGTCAGAGCCATTTATAATCTATGTCGCGGCGAATCCCTCAGGGAACTATTTAAAAGGATTAATATTATGACGGTACCTTGCCAATTCATTTACGAAAATATTATGTATGTAAGAAAAAATCTACATCTTTTTAATAAAATAAGCGATAGACATAATTTTAATACTAGAAATAAAGACAAGATAGATCAACCATTTTTCAGATTAGCAAAAGTACATACATCTTTTATGGGGTACTGTGTTAAATGTTACAACAAAATACCTTCTGATATATTGCAATTAAATGAAAGGAGGTTTAAAAGTCATATTAAAAGTACACTTTGTAAACGAGCTTATTACAAATTAGAGGACTACATTCAAGATAAGAACGCTTGGAAACATGCTGGTCTCGCTCCATAGGACAGTCTTAGAGTTTATCAAACTAGTTGCTAACTTAATTGTGTAGATAATATTTATTTTTTCTTCTATGACACTGTTTTACATTCTGTAATTACTGTAACTCACACACTGACAGTTTATATGGGTAGTTCATATAATTGTTTTTTTTATTTAACTGCTTTTGTTAATTTATTTTTATTTTCTTTTAATTTCATTTTTTGTGTCTATGTATCATTTGCATCGTTGTATATGTAAGCGGGCACGCCCTTTATGCCTGGAGGCTTTAGTAAGATTTTAAGTTCTGTTTACGATTTTTGTTTCATTATTCATTTCAGCTTGAGTTTAGTTTTCAATGTTTTGTTGGTATAATGGCGTGTGCTAGCTGACATATGGCGAATAATGTATGTTTTGTTTTATTATATTAATAACTTATACAATATTGTATGGAATCAAGTTCTTCTAACTTAACAGACAGCAGTGCTGCTGGGGAGTTTGTTCCGCCACTTCTTCTTCCCAGCCAAAGCACTAGGAAGTGTCGAAGGGCGGGCGTTTTGGGGGGACTGTCTTATGTGACTTTGACGTTCAAAAAGTGCTGACTCTCAGCCTAGTTTGAATAAATGACTTTTGATTTTGATTTTGATTTTGATTTCAGCCGTGGCCGTCTCTAGGACGGAATAATGATGATATAGATTCGTATAACCATGTAGGGACGTTAAATAACCAACCAAATAATATAAAATCGCAGTTTTGCACAAAGTATTACGTTCAAACCTCATCTTTTTATAAATGCGAAGTAAGTTCGTTGATTACGTTTAAAATACACTTAATCCGCATCGACTTCAAAACCTCGTCCATTTTTTCGTAGGTTTAAATCGCTTTTTAAATTGTTAAACGAAAATAAAAGAAGAGGGGTGATCTTCTAACACTAGACTAAAAAGCCCATGGAGTCAATAGTCGCTTCAGTGTGCCCTCGATAACAGTTATTGTGTGGTTGTTTGTGCCGCGTATTTACCGTGGACACACGGCTGGGCCGCTCCACGCCGCGCCGCCTCGCCCCCGGCACCCGGCCGTATGTCAACCGCTCCACTGCAGATTATGCTCTAATCCCCTTTCTCTCAACTAAGCCGCTTTCATTGCTTTGTGCTGAGAATGTTGCCGAAGCCCGTCAAGTGGCCCGAATCTGTTTAGACCCTGTGATGTATATTGTACGCGCCACTACACAGCTTTATTGAGTGATAGTTATACGGTTCGCTAAATTATTATCATCTCTGCCTTTAGTGCCTTTTGCCTCAGGCCCAGGCGCTCTGTTTTCGAGATTATTTATTGTTCAGTAGGTAATTTATGGGCGGGATAAAATATATTCTATTACTGGTCCAGGAGATAATATATCTTCAACTGGCAAGTCCCGTTAATTGATTCAGTCTCTATATTGATATTGCAGACAAACAAGCACGCTCTTATAATATTACAAGTGGATTAATAATTAATAGAATGTTTGTGCTCTTCTCGTCTTTCCACACGCTTAGCGGTACCTACTTAGTTAAGCATTTCAATATCGATAGGTTAGGTACTTCATCTGTTCAATAAAATGAAAGCTTATTAATAAGTTAGAGATAAAATAAAAAAGAGTTTAAACAACTTTGTACTTGAAGATTTTTAGCGGTAACAACATTTTACTTGACTCGATGTCTTTGAAAACTTTTTTTATTCTTTCAATACCTTTATCAATAAAGAATCGAAAATAAGCTGATAAAGTGAGGGATAATATTGGAGTTACAATTTCAATCTTTTACTTTGACATCACAAGTAACTTGCTAAATTGAATTACCTGTCTATTTGAAACCCAAATAACTGACTGCGTATTTTGACTAAATTCTGTAGACCAAAATTTGATCTAGTCTAAGTCTTTCAAATTTAGTCTAAGTTAGTATTGTTTTGTCTGGTTCAGCGCAGGTTTGAATTCGATATTATTGTTCCAAAATGGATGATTATTTTAGAGCTACCGTTGAGACGAAGACGTGATATTTCTAATTGAGTACCTATCTATTTTATGCTAATAATAGTTTGTATAAATATTTGTAGCAGTTCAAAGACTACTATTTTACTTCTAAGAAAGCAAGCGATCTAAACAAACACTAAGAAAAGATCAACGAAACAAAAAGCCAGCTAAGCGAGACGGTACACGAAAAAGACATTTTTCGCGACATCACGTAAAATAACCTCGGCGTAACAAAATGTCAAGTCGTAATCGATGGAGACCTAATGTGGGTTTAATGTGGCCCGGAGCCGCGACGCGTGCCCCAGCATCGCCCGTCGAGATTACGCCATAATCCGCTTTCTTTGTGCCTAAGTCACTCCGGCCTTCCCTGACTAAGCTGAAGACGCCATTTGGCGAATCAATTGCGATTTATTGTGCTTTGAGCGCATTCCAGATGTCAGTTTATTAAATTCTTTGTTGTTAGCCGACTACACAGACCTTCTCTCTCGGAGAGGCAGTGAGTTACAATCTACCACACGGCCCAGTACAGGTTAAACGATGTCACAATCATAACCATTATAATCATTTAATCATTTGTGATCAATATTCTGAAACTTATTAATAAAATAATAGTTTAAGAAAACTAAAAAACACGCTTCCATTGAAAACCAAACTAAAAAGGTATTTTTTATTGATATCAGGCACCCCACGCTTTTTTTCCATTATTTTGTACTTTTTAGTTTGGTTTTCAATGGAAGCGTGTTTTTTAGTTTTTTTTAAACTATTATTTATTTTCTATTTTTTAGGGTGTTTCGAATTTTGAGACGTACGTCAGCGTAGTTTGTGACGTATGTCAGCGTAGTTTTCGAAGACAGTTTTTTTTGCTGTCATGGTAACCCTGGCAAGGATAATGGCACAAATTAGTTTGTGACGTATGTCAGCGTAGTTTTCTATGACAGTTTTTTTGCTGTCCTGGTAACCCTGGCAAGGATAATGGCACAAATTTATGAAATTATTGCATTGTCATCGGTCCTTGACAGGTGTGCAAAGTTTGAATGAAATCTGGTCGTTTAAAGTGGGTCAAAATCGCGCTATAAGGAGTCGGTTACAAACAAACATACCAGTGAAGCTAATATAAAGTGTGTAAAAATAGAAAATCGGTTGCGAAACCAGCACTAAGTAAATCGTAACAATTAACCTTAGACCTATCCTAACTTTACTTTTGCGTAGGAAGCTTCAAAAGTTTTACTATACGGATCAAAAGGTTAAACAATCTAAATAATTGAGTCGTTCATTTTGTTAAACAGAATTTATAATTTTGGAACCATGTTTTTTTTTTTTTTT
This sequence comes from Aporophyla nigra, assembly GCA_947507805.1. Classification (NCBI taxonomy): domain Eukaryota; kingdom Metazoa; phylum Arthropoda; class Insecta; order Lepidoptera; family Noctuidae; genus Aporophyla; species Aporophyla nigra. The sequence goes on from OX382305.1 coordinate 11,368,996, forward strand.
GTTGTACAAATGGTGATTAATGCTTTACGAATATACTTAAGGGTTTTTTATTAGTTCACTATAATATTTACATGTTATATAGGCTACCATATGTAAAATAATATATTACTAATAATAAGTACATGATATAATAACAGAGAGAAAAGAATCAGAGGGCATAAAAACTCGTCTGCATTGCTATCAATGGGAAAAGTGCCCAAAATGCTGGCAACATTGCCACGTTGCATGGCAATGCTGATTCTTTGGCCAAAAAATAGGCCAGCCCTCTGGTCACGTGAAGGGTTGACTAACTGCTTGGCTATATCTCGAAATAGCAAGTGGGCACTCAGACCCCATGGCCCCAATGTTTCAACCCCAAACGGCTCGAATATATGCTTAAGATCGTTATAATCATCAACATCGACAGCAGTTTACAGCGTCGCTAATTCGACATACCTACAGTCTTCATATACCTGTAGGTAACTAAATTATCAATACATAATGTAGTTATGCAATGACCTCATTCTGACGTCCCGACAAACGCAAACATGACAGTTGCGGCTCTCCCGTAATCCAGATGACTGACAGAGTGAAATCCTCGATCGCAATCCGCACTGATCCAGTGTCAGCTTGCACCACAATATTACGTAATACTGACACTAATAATGGAGGGAATATTGTTCCAACTAGAAGCAGAAATGCCTCAGGTAATGTTATCCGAGATTTGATTATTTAATCAGAATTCTGATAATTGTTATTTCAATACGAAATATTTGCAGAATTGCGTACAAAAGAGATTTAAATAATAACGTTGATAGTAGTTATTTGATAAATATTTTTAACCAGTATGAAATCGAAGAAGACATATTAGCTACCAAACAAATCGATGGCACATATTCAACATTATCATAGGCTCATAGCTTTCATAGCATATTTAATATTATAAATGAGAAAGTTTTTAAGGATGTATGGATGTTTCTTTCACACAAAAACTACTGAACAGATTTGGATGTAATTTGGTACACACATAGTTTATAATCTGGATTAACACATAGGGCTTTTAATCTCAGTATTACGTTCCCGCGAGGTAATTACCGAGCTCCACGTGGGCGCAGCCGCTGGCAATAGCTAGTCCAATATAAAAAGTACAGAGGTGGCAATTTAAAACAATTGCCACTTGAATATTACCTGCTCATTATTTTACTGGGGGTCATCATCAACACGGTCATCATCTGTCTAGCGTTTTCCCAAATATGTTGAGGTCGGCTTTCTATCTAACCGAATACAACTGAGCTACAACACAGTTTACCTCTAAATATATTTACTAAAATATAACCAAGTAATTGAAATTCATTAGTCCTGCTGAGACGACATTTTCACGGACGTAATAACATCGCAGTTGGGTTTTTTCGCAAACTGGAATTTCAACTCTCAGTGTTAAACCGAGAATTGAGAATTCAATAGAGTGCATCTCAGTGCGTCAAATATCGAACAGTGGGTTTTACCGTCCCATATCTAACTCTTGCCATGTCGGACTATGTGTCCGACACTTTTTGTTCTATTCAGGCCTTGTCGGACTATATGACCGACAACACATACTAAATCTGAACGTGTCGTTGCAGTTTATAAAAAAATAAATAAAAAACTTTTTAGATACAAAAAATAAACAACCGACTTCCTTAAAAAAAACGCTACAAAGTCAAAAATAACTTTAATTCTGGAAGTCGGTGGCAAAAAAACCTTAAATACAGATCCTAAGACACCGAATTCCGAAATTTAAGTTATTTTTGACTTCGTAGTGTTTTTTTAAAGAAGTCGGTTGATTTTTTTTGTAATTTTTTTTTTTTGACTTTGTAGTGTTTTTTTAAGGAAGTCGGTTGTTATTCTTTTGTAAAAAGTTTTTATTTTTAACTTTATAGTTATGGTAAATACCCCGCACTAATCTAATCGCGTTATTCGTTCATTTGTCGCGCAAATACTTAATGCAAATTTAAGACTTATGTGGTTTTCACATGGACCCCATTGTCCACATGGAACCAAATTAAAATGCGACCATTCAGGAAGCACTAGCTTTCAAATTTAAAAAAAATCATCAAAATCGGTTCATCCAGTCAAAAGTTATGAACTTATGAGGTAACAAACAAAAAATAATAATAATAAAATAAAAAATACAGTCGAATTGATAACCTCCTCCTTTTTTTGAAGACGGTTAAAAATAGGCTGTATATAACGAATAAAAAAAATGTAATAAATATGATATATACGTATTTATGGAATAAACAATCTATTTAAAGTGAAATAACACTAAGTAAATTTTTTGACTTTTTCTGATTTTAATCATGGCAGTTAACGCCCTAAGCAGTGCATAAACACACGTGCATATATTAAACCTATGTATAAACTGTCGTACTGTAATAATTTCCATCATCACCTCAGTCAGCAACTGATTGGGAGATACAAGAAGTAATTTGTTATAGTTGCCAAGTTTGACACATCTGGCCACTTCCGTCATGGGCTCATGGGAAAGTTCCAACGAATAATTCTTTCAATGCAAACAATAATTTAGTTTCCGTTTTAACAAAGCTCAGTTATTTGTGAAACGGCCCGGTAGGCACACGTGTTTGTTATTTTCACAGAAAGTTTATTCTGTGTTTTGTTATCCGACGAAATTTAAATAGAAATAACACCACATGTTGGACTCAGGGACGCGTATCCTTAAAATTTGTTTGTCTTAGTCCCAGGCAAAACAAAGACCATCATGGACCGATACTGTGAGAAATTTTATCTGTTATTCTGTTTTCTATAATACTCATACAGTTTGTAACTTTCTGTTTATGATGAATATTAATCATTGTTTAAGTGGCTTGTTCGTCAAACTGTAAACAATTTGTTCTGTTAATTGTTCTAGTGAATCTTTTGGTAGGCAATTGTCCTATTTAATTATATTGTGTATTGTTTTCAACTGTGTAATATTCTGATATTAAACCAAAGTTTAAAAGTCGGATCAATTTAGTATTGTTTTGCTTTTCATGTAAATTGAATCACTGTTGTAATATCTTTTTGATACACACGATTATATTAGCTTAGTTTGTATGTATATTACGGAATCTTTGAACGTATTTTTCATCCCTTTCAAAACGTCTTAAAGTCGGAAAGTTTCATAACTTTGCACACTTGTCAAGGATCGATGAACAACAAAATCCTTACTAATATTATAAATGTGAATATAAGTTTGTTTATTACGCTTTCACGCGAAAACTACTTAAGGTGAATGCTCCAACCAACCCGCGAAATTCAAAATTTCATGCGTTTTTTGCAATTTGCAGGCCAGTGCTAGGTTGTATGTTGATTAAAATATTATTCGCGCCTGTAAGACGTATGTAGTTACAGAATTATAATCATCAAAATCGCCAATACAACCCTCCAAGTTCATAAAGGCTTAAGAACAAAAAAAAAACAGAAAAGTCATTCCTACAGCTCTATGAACTTAGAGCGTTGTATTGATGATTATAATTTTATAACTATATATGTCTTACAGGCGCGAATAATATTTTAATCAACATATAACCTAGAACTGGCCTGCAAACTGCAAAAAACGTAAGAAAATTTTAATTTCGCGGGCTGGTTGAAGCATTCACCTTAACCGATCATCATGAAACTTTGTACACATATTCTTGGAGGTATTAGAAGTAATATAAGATACTTTATATGAAAAAAAAAATTACGTAAGATAAAATCTGGTACGGGGTAAGTTTGAACCCCAAGAAAAGACATAAGCCTATTTTTATTTCGAGATTTCGTCTCCGTCCACGATAACCGACATTTACACGGACGAAGTCGCGGGCAAAAGCTAGTAATTTCATAAATGTGTACCATTATCATAGCCAGGATCACCAGGATAGCAAACGAAAAAACACGCTTTTGTGGCTAGCCAAATTAAAAATACACTTAAGAAAACACGATTTCATAGCAAACCAAACTAAAAAGTAGAAATTAAAGGAAAAAAGCGTGGGGTGCTTGATATCAATTAAAAATACATCCAAAAAATTTTAGTTTGGATTTCTATGAAAGCTTGTTTTTTTCGTTTTTAAACTATTATTTCTACCCTCAAAGTTTGATGGTCAATGTTAAATAAGTTATTTTCAGTTAGGCTACAACTTTTGCAAAAAGAGTGATCTACTGCGCAATGGTAAATTATCACAGCCTCCTTTTACTTTCGTTTCAGTTGAAAAAACTGAAAGTATCACTGATGACTAAATGAAATAATAATAATTACTGTAACTGTATAAAGCGTTGGAAGTGGACTTAATGGCGTAGCTTCCGGCGTGCGCCCGCGCGCCCTCGGCTACGGAACTTCAATTTCCGCTCTAAAGCTGATTTTCCCTTTATGACAGCAACACTGCTTCTATTTATTTACTTTTTATTAAGATGCTTATTGACAGAATGCTTTTACAAATTGGATAGGACCGACATAATGAAGGGACCAGTCTTCTCCTTGATCTAAGAAGGGGAAAAACTGAGTGCAGCGAGACTTTCGATCAGCATTGAGTAAATTAACATAATAGCATCTCCACTGCTGGACTTGGGGCTGTCCTGAGCACTGCCACTTGACCGGATCTGTGCTTCATTTTATGGGCGGGGTTTACCATAATCACCACGCTTGGCAGGCGGGTTAGCGCTTGCAGTATAATGTTAAAATCTAGCATTTTGAGACCGCTGCTGACCATTCTCTAGTAAGTCACTTAGTCATCGTTTACGACACCCACGAGCTGAGATAGGATGGTGCTATTCTTTACTTCCAGCTCCAACTGGAACCGTCCAGCACCAAACGGAACATCATAGCATCTAAGTCCATTTAAATACAAAGCTAATCAAACAGAGATGACTTATATAATACTGTCCTGCGAGACTGCCATCGACTAAATAAGATGTTTTCCAAACCAAAAGTCATTTATTCAAACTAGACTGAGAGTCAACACTTTTTGAACGTCAAAATTACATAAGGCAGGCCTCGAAAACGCTCGCCCTTTCACCGCGTCCTAGTGCTTTAGCTGGGAAGGAGTGGCGCAACAAACTTCTCAGCAGATCTATTCTTCAGTTTTAAATTTGGTTTTCTTCTCAAGAAAGTCTATTGCAGTCCACAGGGCCACAAAAGCCTCCCTAACGTCCCGCTACGACATTCGATCGATGCGCTGACCCATGGAGTAATGGCGTAACACATTAACTGTAGGAATAGTTTAGGTTGGCAGTTCTACATTAATTTATTTATTTATTTAAGTAACATGGAAGACTTACAGCTACAACAAACAGATCAATGACAGTAAATTAATCAGAAAGCCAATTACAGGTCTCCACTTATAAGGAACAGAGAAAATAAAAAATTAAATTATAAGGATATTCACAATAAGTTACTACATATATAGAGTGTTATAACTATGTTGCTCATACTGAATAACAATCATGAAAAAAAAAACTACACGAAAATTTAATTTTAATTAATTACATTATTTACATTATTAACATTATTGAACAGAAAAAAATAATTGGAACGGTTTATTAGTCGGCTCGCACGAGTTAACTCGTCGTGCCAGTTACCTAATACGTATTTGTGTTATCTAACCGGGGCCAAGATAAGTTGGATGAATTTTTGAATAGCTTGAACACTATCTACACCCAATACGCAAATTATCCCAGCATAGCGCTAATAGGAGACATTAACATAGACATCAAAACTAATACTACAGACGAGAGAAGTAATGACTATCTTATATTGAATGCTATGCACGGCCTAATACCTGCCCACCTAATTCCCACTAGAATCGATAACTGTTTAGACCATATCCTTTTAAAATCTAAGTTGCCTTCTACCTCTATAATATTAAAAACCGACATTACCGATCATGCACCCATTATCTTATCTCTGCAAATTATAAGCTCAAAAGACCAAAAAGGTAATACATTTTCCACTCATATAGATCAACGAGCTATTAAAACTGATTTAGAAAATACAAACTTTGAAGATATATTAAACTCGGGTAATGCTAATGAAGCAACAAATAAATTCATATCGATAGTCACGTCCATCATAAATAAACATACGTATAGAAGAATTGTTTCTAAGAGAAAAAGAAATATTAAACCCTGGATTACTCCAGGGCTCTTACGCTGTATTGCCAACCGGAATAAACTACATAAAAAATCTTGCAACTCGCCAGATAATCTAATTCTTAAATTAACCTATACGCGCTACCGTAACTTCTGCAATTCCCTTCTTCGTAAGCTAAGAAGAGAATACGAGAAAGGGGAAATTGCAAAAGCAGGAAATAATCCCAAAGCTTTATGGAATGTGATTAAAGATATTACTAATACCAAAAAAAGCTGTTCCCAACCTTTGGAACTTTTAAATATTTGTGCTGATCCTAAACTCTCTGTTAACCATGTTTGCTCATATTTTACAGATATTGGCAAGAAACTTGCAAATAAAATTATCTTGTTGAACCAAAATACACACACAAAACTTCTAATCAAGTCAGATCCTCCCGTTAATTCTTTTTTTCTCCCAGAGACAGATGCTAATGAGGTGGAATCAATCATTCAACAGCTACGTAGTAACTGTGCGACGGGCTGGGACAAAATATCGTCTAGTATTCTAAAATATTGTCGAAATTCAATAATTCCCTCTATAACGCACATTTTTAATCTGTCTATACAAACCGGAGTATTTCCCAATGCGTTTAAGAAAGTTTTAGTGCACCCAATTCACAAGGGAGGAGACAGAGACTGTGTAAGCAACTACAGGCCAATTTCAGTGCTGTCAGCGCTATCAAAAGTGCTTGAGAAAATATTAAATATAAGACTCAATGAATACCTAAACAAAAATAATTTAATTGCCAGTAACCAATATGTTTTTCGAAACGGAGTTTCTACTGAAGATGCTGTGCTTGATCTCACTCAATTTCTTGCAAATCAACTAGACAATAAGAATAAATGTCTTGGTATTTTCTTGGATATGGCAAAAGCCTTTGACACAGTCTCTGTTTCCAACCTCTTAATCAAACTGGAGAACATGGGCATTAGGGGTACACCTTTATAATTGTTCAAAGATTATTTAAGCAATAGAACCCAACAAATTAAAATTGATTCCTGTCTCAGTGAGGAAACACTATTAACTTACGGAGTGCCCCAAGGGAGCGTTTTAGGCCCAACGTTGTTTAAAATATACATAAATGACCTTTGCACAATGTCTATGCCTAACGCAAAAATTTACACCTACGCTGACGACACAGCTATTGTGATAAACGCTCCCACCTGGGACGAGGTCAAGGTAAAAGCAGAGGATTGTTTTGGGGAAGTTATAAAGTGGCTCAACTCCAACCTTCTCACACTTAACCTGGACAAAACAAACTATATTACATTTTCCATTAATAAGACAGTTCAGTTCAGTTCAGTTTATTTATTTGTTAACATAGGTTATAAAAATACAGATCTTATGATGATAATGAGAGCGCTATGTTATGCCAGGAGGCGTACAAATATAGTATGCAAATCTAGATGCCAATTACAAATTATTATTAACTAAAAATGTTTGAAAATCATGCATTATATTGGTATCAAAGTAGAAAATAAATTAAAACAGACAGTGAACAGTCTAATCATATCATACCTAAATGAGGAATTATTAAAACGTTTAAAATTCGTATGTCAAAATAAAAAAATAAAAATATGTCAAAATAATTGAAATGTCTAAATAATTAAAAAGTCAAAATAATTGAAATTTCTAAATAATTAAAAAGTCAAAATAATTAAAATGTTACAGTAAATTAATCTCAATATTAATAATTCTAAATTAATTCGTCATTTAAGTATTCGTCAATAGTATAATAACATTTATCAATTAAGAACAATTTCATTTTTTTCTTAAATTGTATAAAATTTAATTCTTTTATGGTGTTTGGAATTTTGTTATAAATGTGAGGAGCCATAATAAAAAAATATAAAATAAAACCATTTATTTTCAGGTAACAAAGACCCATAGATAAATACCTTAACCTAAGTATACATACGTTTAGTAACAATTGTGTTAGTCAATATAACTTAAAAAACTATGTTAGTAACACTAAAGTTGCACTAAGTCTTTGTGCGTTCTGGCGGCACTTGTCCACGAAAGCGGCGGAATACCACATCCTGTGGCCAAAAGCTTTCTTCCATCACCTGAGGCAGGTAGCATGTTGGTACGCGCACCACAAACGCTTTAAAATTGACGTTGCGATGCGACTCCAGCAGCTGCACTCTCGGCGAGTATTTCAGCCTTTGGCGCACGTACTTCACGATGTCTTCCGCGTCAGTGGCGTAATGGAGACGCGAAATATACACCGGAGTGTTCGGCTTCGCGGCGCGTAGTTTCTCGTTGGGCTCTATGGGAGCCTTGCCGCAGCGATTCTTACAGCTTTTCTGGCGGCGCTTCCTCCTTTGCACCGTCACAAAGCCGTCATCATCCCGTTCTGTTTCCTTTAAAGGCACGGGCTTTGCAGGGGGAGCAGGTAGGGTGACCAACGAGTTTGAAGGTCGCATCGGTCGTGCAGCGCTGCGGGGAGGAGCTGCGTTGGCGGGAACAGGGCAACGAGGCACATATGAAGCGCGCAACGCTGTCTCAGCAATCGGCGCCGGCGACAAAATTGCTGACGCAAAACTCGTGACCAACGTATCGAGGCAGCCACCTCGGCGTGTATTTACACGCGCCGCTGGTGACCCAATTAACGCCACAGAGTTGCGCAACTCATCGAGTTCTGAGCGCAGGTCCGCGACGGTGATCTGGGATGTCTCCAACTTCCTCTGTACATCAGTTAGACTTGCCTTCAAAGAAACAATGTCCTTCAACAGGCTCGTAACGTCGACGTGGTCGAATGTGACTGGGGGTAACTTGTTCAGATCCCTCACCACAAATGTCGGCACGTCGTCTGGGTCGGTAGCCTTCAGAAGCGTGATGATATCTTGCACACTTTTCTTCGTCCCGTCGCGCCGACGGGTCACCATTTGGTCGACTTTATTAAGCGACCGGAACAGCAGCAGCTTCGCAGCAGCAATGTCGTCCTCGCTGAAGTTCGATACACAGATCTGGATGGCGGACACCTCGTCCATCACATCCAGTTTCTGCTGCAGGAACGCCAGCAGTTCATTTGGCACAAGTTTGTCACTCATGTCAACAAATTTTCAAGCGTCGGCTTGCGCCGCGCTATACGATATTACCATACGCCATACCCAAGACACTTTTTTTTACTAATGCAGTTTTACATTTATAATTGCTCAAAGAATTTTTATACTGACTGCGAATTGGAATGCTTCGTACCATTGTCATTTTTTCAAAAAGGTTGGGATTAGTTTTTACGAAAATACTAATTTCTAATATGTATATCGCCGGTAGCGTAAGTATTTTTAATGTTTTAAAATACGGTGCACAGCTGTCATTTGTTTTCTGACCACACATGGCTCTAATGCACCTTTTTTGTGCCTTGAACAGTAATCCCTTATCCGTGGAATTACCCCAAAAAATTATTCCGTATCGTAATAGTGAGGCTACTAGACCATGATAGGCAACAAGTAACGCGTCTATATTTACTTTTCTGGCCAATTGAAAAAGTGCATAGGCCGATTTATTTATTTTTTTACACAGCTGTTCTATATGAGCCTTCCAATTAAGGTTATGGTCAATATGGATACCTAAAAACACACTTACTGCTACCTCTTCTATTTCGTTGCCATTGTAATTGACACACATTTTTGGAGCTTCAATTCTTTGGTGGAAATGCATAACTTTGGTTTTTTTGAGGTTGATTATTAAATTATTCATATTAAGCCAATTAATTATGTCAGTAAGGGTATTATTAATGTCAAATTGATAAGTTTTTAAGTCTTTACATTTTACTATGGCAGTGCTATCGTCTGCAAACAAAATCATTTTTTGTTGTGTCACTTTTGGCAAATCATTTATGTAAATGAGAAATAAAGGTGGCCCAAGCACGCTACCTTGAGGCACTCCATATTTTAAACTCCTAAAATTCGATACATACGTTCGTTCCGTTTTTGTTTTTGCGCAAACTCTAGTAATTTCAGTACATTGCAATCTATTACTTAGATATGATTCTAGTAATTTTAAAATGTTGCCTCTGATGCCATAACAATGCAATTTGTCTAGAAGGATTTTGTGATCAACATAGTCAAAGGCTTTGGTCATGTCTGTGTAAATGGCGCATATGGGAGTCTTTTTATCAACAGCAGACATAACATTATTTAAAAGACCGAAAATGGCCATGTTAATTGTTTTATTTCTCCGAAAACCGTTTTGTTCTTTGCAGAAAATATTAAATTTATGAAGGTATTGGTATAACGAATTATAAATAACTTTTTCAAAGATTTTGGAAAATACAGGAATTTTGGCTATTGGTCGGTAATTTTTTATATGCGTTTTATCTTCTTTTTTGTGGAGCGGTTTTATGATGACTTTTTTCAAGCTTTCGGGATAGATGCCCTCCGTAACACCAATATTGATAATATGTGCTAAAGCAGGTGCTATGATCTCAATTACATATTTTATTACTTTTGTAGATATACCGTCAATACCTACAGTACTAGTATTTTTAAGAGTCTTTGTGGCTATAATAATATCAGAGCTTACAACAGGCTGCATAAACATTGATTGCATGTTCAAATTATCTAACTTATTGTTTATTTTAATGTCATTTTTTATATTATTCTCAATGTCATCAATAAAGTAGTCATTAAAAGCATTCGCTATGTCATTCGGGTTTGTGTAAGTCAAATTCCCTGTTTGTACCGTCAGTATCTGTTCTTTAGGTAGGTTAGTTTTAGATCTATTGACTATCTGCCATGTGGCTTTGGATTTATTTTGCGAGTTGTTTATGAAGTAGTTGTTTTGTGCCTTCTGAGTTAGTTGAACAATTTTTTTATACTGCGTAGTGTATTTCTTCAAGTCACTTTTAGCTTTTTTTGTTGGGTGTAATCTGTAAGCCCACAATAACTGTCTCTGTTTCTTACTACAAGTTTTTATGCCATGAGAAATCCATTTAACCTGTTTGTTAGTGTTTATAGTAATTATTTTCTCTGGAAAACAGAGATTGTAAAACAATGAGAAAATATCAGAAAAGGTCTTATAGGCTACATTAACATCATTACTTTCGTAGACTTCTTGGAAAGATAAATTTTGTAAACACGATTTAAATTTATCAAGGTTGTCTTTGGCGTAATCTTTTTTTACTGTTCTCCAAAACTTTAAGCGACACGTTTTATTGACACGAATTTTAAGTATTTGTGATGTGTGATCCGACAACATGAGGTAAATTATTTCCGATATCCATCCTTTTCTTAGATTATGTGCAAAGTTATCAATGCATGTTTTACTATGAGGCCTAGTAGGCTGGTTTAGAGCTAAAGTCAAGTTATAGTTTAGTAGGAAGTGTTCCAAATCCAGAGTAATCTTATTCCGTAACAGTACATTAATGTTCAGATCACCGCACAACACAATTTTTTTATTCGATAATATACAAACTTTTTTTAATACAATGTCAAGTTTTTCATAAAATGTCAAGTAATTATATTTTGGTACTCTATACACACAAATAACAATAATTGAATAGGATGTCAATTCAATAGCACATATTTCAAACACGCCTGATACAGACTGTTTTGCAACATCTGGACAAGACAACACAACCACCTGAAACTTTTGGTATTGTCGCCCATTCTTGTTCAGACAGGACACAAAATTGTAATTGTCAAACAATAACTCGGTCTACTACTGTTATGTACCTTGGAGTAGAAATTGACGAAAAATTGCGATGGGACAAACACTTAACTAAACTAAAAACAAGGTTAAGGAGTATGATTTATATTTTTAAAACTCTTAGAGAATCTGCATCAACTGAGCTTCTTACAAAAATATACATTGCACTATGCCAATCCGTCATTCAGTATTGCATCACAGTGTGGGGGGGTGCTGCAAAAACAAGGTTCCTCGCATTCGAACGGGCACAGAGAGCTATTCTTAAAGTGATGACCCGAAAGCCGTTTAGATACTCGACGACACAACTGTATTCTGACTGCAAGGTGCTTAGGGTACGACAGATCTATGTGCTTGAATCCATCTTGAGAAAGCATCGATCGGCTCCCCCTCCTGATACTGCCAGACGTAGACAGAAACTAGTTTGGCATATTTCTTTATATCACACAGCATTTGCGAGAAGACAGTATTATATAACAAGCACTATACTTTATAACAAAATAAATAAAAAACTTAACATAATACATTTAAGCAAGCATGATGCATGTTTTAATGAAAGGATGGTTATTACAATTGGACTACCTAACAACAGAACATCTTTTATCCCCACAAATATAATAAATATATTAATATAAGGCACACACACACACACACTTACACTACACGCACACACCCACATACACGCATACACACCCCACATACACACATACTTTTATTCACTACTTGCATTTTCTTTTTAATAAAAATAAATATATATATATATATATACATTTATTAATAATTTAAAACACACAATGTTTTTTAGGTTACAAAATAATGAAATTGTCAGCTGAACGCTATCTTCTGAGATACAGGCCTTGCCTAGTTCAGAAGATAGAGTCTGTTTATCAAACCTCTTTTTACCACCACAAATGCTGCTGGATTATTGTTGTTTATTGTATACGACATTAGTATTAAGTTCGTTTTAATATGTAATCGTGGTTGCTATGATGGTGAGAAATAAACTCTTTTTATTTTTTTATTTTATTTTATTTCTAGAATTGTAGACTCGCCCACAAATAAATTATCTTCGTGCGAGTCGCCTATCGAAAATGTTATATTATTTAAAAATGACGATTCTCCCGACTCGGGCGAGTTAATTCTTGTGAGTCGACTAATAATACTCTGAAATATATGAAACAATGGATTACCAAAATTCAACAACTTGCAACATTTTGTAAATTAGAAATTGAATCATTTCAGTTTCTAATTTACAGTATGTTGCACTATTAGGGTGCCTACAAGTACATCAGGCGGAAGCTCAGCTTAGAGATTCTAATTCAAATCTTAGAAAAGGGTTTTAATACCGAAAAGGCAATCTTGATGAATCGTTTCTCAATAAAACATTGGAATGTCTTAATAGAAAATGACCAAATCATCTTTACTAAAGAAAATTATATACCAGATCATTGATTTATCATTACCAAGAATATAACAAACGCTTGTCCAAACAATTTCGACCGTTGCGTCGCGCCAAATATCCACTAATCATATAAGAAATGCTCACATAGTCATCGGTATACTCATTCTTCTGGGCACGAGTATAAATCTGTCGTGAGATCGTGTATTAATCGTCGTATTTGGTGAATAAATTTACTTTTGTTTGAGTTTGCTTTTGCTTTGGCGTTATTTATTCAGTAGGACGACCCGGGGCCACAGTTGAGAGATACTCCGCTGTTTACATAACATTTTCGTGCTGCCGACTGTTCGCCCCACGTTTCCACCGTCTTGAATTTATCAAGTATTTAGTTTCGTATTATTGAGGGTAGCTTTCTTATTGATTTTTCTGATCTTTGTATTAAATTCATGTTCTTAGTTGTTCCAATTAGAGTATTTACGCTTGTTTGCTAAACTTCTACCATTTCATTACTACCAATGAAAAATTTACATGAAAGTTACCGAGGTAAACCAAATTAAAACAATTTTAAAACAGCAACCGAACAAAGAACAATAGCAATAAAAGTTTCAAAAAACCTAGCACATAAAACAATTGACCTGTTTCACGCAAATTTCGCTAGAAGTTGCAGTGCGGCGCACAGCACGCGAATTGTAACAGATATAGCTTTATTTATTTTATTGACGCCCTCACAGTGTGGTGTATAAGTTATGCTATTGATGTGTTTACGATTTGTGGTATATTTCGCTGATGGCCGTATTCCGAGGCAGCCTGTTGCGTGGGCTCTGATTTACTGCGATCGATCGCGCGACAATAGGCGTCTCCTTGCTACAGGACTACTGCCCACACTGCGCTTGTTTGGCGACGTTATAAAGTGCTGAGGTGTCTACAATGTCGTCTTCACGTCGCGAGGGAGTTGAAACTCACATTTTATATAGCAAACTACTGAGTAAGGTTCTGAAAGGAATACTTTTTTAAAAGAAAACTTTTCAGTGTTATTTTTATAAGAATGGACCACCTTAACGTGCCCTGTGGGTGTCCTGAAATTACTAGATTATTCACGGGTACAGCGGCACCTGTGTACTTACTAATGCTATCATTTTGCGCGGTCTATGAGGCATGTTGATTATAGCAATCTTACTCAGAATTGCGGCAGTAGCTTATAGAAACGGTTCATGTTCAACAGTAATCAATTATGTGGCGGTTTGATGATGATAAATTACCATATCTAGCTAAGTTATTGCATTCGCTATAATATAGTAAAAATAATATAAATCCATAATGTGATGAATAGAAAAAATATGAGTTATCTAATGTTTTTCGACACCTAAATTGATTTATGAAAAATTACTTTAGTATATCTAATGTAAATATTTGATTGATACTTAATCAAATTACTGGTTTTATTGTTCTACCTACCTACTCATTTACATACGAGGGAAGTAATGGCTAGGTTATGTAATGCGACTTCTTATATATATTCTTTTACATAAAAGACAAAAGCAAGAGGTTTTATTTGACTCACAAACTTTAATACGAGTATGTTTCCTCGACAGTACAGAAAAATTTGGTGCTCTTTTATTTCGCTGGCTTTATAAAGTACTATCTGAGTTGGAACAACTTTTCCTGTCAGTTGAGCAAATCCACGGAATCCTAACTGCATCACAAACCTGCAAGTTGGCTTTAACTGAAGCCACACCACCATTTAACTTCCCCTTGGGAATTTCGTGACAAAAACAAAACAGAATCACCATAAATAACTGTACTTTATATATTTACATATTACATTCTCACAACAAGCAGACAGAACACTTCCTGTGTACTCCACAATGAATGCATTTCCATAATAAAGAAGTGGACGAAAACAATAAATAATTGGCAACGTTTTATTTCGCTCATAACGTCGAATATAATAAGGAATTGCAACACCCATTTCGCATTCGAAATTAAGAAACACTCTTACTGTAATGAACGAACGGGGACGCCATTAAAATAGCGGATCATAAATAATTCAAGCGCGGGTTTGGCGTCGTTTCAAGACATTTCCACATTAAATTTCATGAGAGGTTCATTTTTCCGGTGAGCGACGCGTGCGATCGTGCGCGCGCCCTGTCGGCGAACGCCCGCGCCAGCGCCCCGCCACCGTCCCGCCACCGTGCACCGCCCCGCCGCGCGCCGCGAGCACAACGACGCGACCACTATTTCACGAGTAATTGACCGTTTTGTCTGATTACCAGACCCGCTGGCTCTGAAATTGTTCCATTCCACTGACATACAACCTATTCACAAACATTTTTGGACACTGTCAATACCAATAAACGCAAAAACAACGCTTAACAACGTAACCTTAAACTTTCCCCGATTTATTTATACAAACGACAACAATGCGCAATTCTCAAACAATTCTGTCTTAAGTATTTCCAGTCGTGGTGGAAGAAATCTTATTTGTTCGTTTTGCGTCGTCGCCTGAACTGCCGGGAGCGCTGACGGGGACCACTCGGTTCATTTTTATTTTTATGTCGTAAACCAAAGTCTACGAGTTATGTACGTTGATTTATATGTTAATGGTCTTTGCAGCGACTGTCGAAATTTCATTTAGTCTGGAACAGCTAGTCCTCACACGAGTGGTTGTTACTTCATAAGCGAGGGTTCCACGGCGGTGCGGTGACATTGTGGAAACGGCCATCCATCATCCTAGTATCAAAATTTGAAGTTGACATAAAGTGGATGAGAAAATGATTGATGCGTCGGCGACTCCCCAAAGCCATTGGCACTTACCGAAACTAAAGCATTAATTGAATAAGCCCTTCGTAATTAGGTATGTGAGCACAAGAAATAAATTAAGTTTCTGGGCTATTTTCGTTCTAAGGTTAATAAACGACATTCCTGAAACTTTTAATATTAATATCGTGTCCATTATTTTTGTAAGCAATGTCCGTAGGAAAAAATAATTAAAACATTGTAGCAAAACGAGCCTGTCTGTTTCCATTTATTTGTAATGTTTAATAGCACGCCATCCGCTAATTAACAAATTATACCTTAACGGAATGCCTTACTAAACGCAAAGAATGAAAACAACATAAAGTTTAAAAATTGTTACTATCCAACAAAAATAGAGCAGGGGATCTAAGAAAACTGCTAAAAGAAATGTATACAATTTATTTGCCTTTAGAGATCTGCAGGCGTTGTCAGATGAATCGCTTTTGTCTGTCTCCTGTCTGAAGTCACAAATATAGATGTTGGTACAGTCGGCGTCCCATAACTCTGCCGATTGATATAGTCACAGGAATGAAAGGTCAATGCGAAAAGAGATCTTAAAATAGGAACCCTTCACGGTATATTATTGGAATTCCATTGAATACAATTGGGATCTTCCGTATTTCATATGAATTGTTTCGGACAGGCTTTCCTGGTTTTGTGAGGGATTTCCAATTGCACGCATGGAATGTACGAAATGTATCTTGAAAATTCGCATACGAACTTGAATAAAAAAATTACGGTAATAATAAAAAGGACAAAACATGTTTCAGAAAACTTCTCAAGCAGTCAAACAGATCTATGTTAAACCTAATTTGTTTATAAAATACCTTAACTTTGATTTGATCAAGAATAACTTAGCTAAAAAGTGTATTTATACATTCAAATCATCTTGGAATTTAAAACAGTATTTCAAATACGGTCTTCAGCGCTGCTTAAGTTTGCTTAGAATATCAAAATCCATTTATATAATCTTAGTCTTGACTACGTCCATGATAAATACAACTAAAACTTATTCTTGCTGAATGCACATTTTTGAAGATATTGTTAATACTCAATTGAATTATAAAAAGGACTGAAATCTATTTACAGATAAGAAGATAATTCACTTATTTCGATCCTAACTCTGAATTACTAAAACCAAAATGTGATATTGCTAGTATTTAGTTCCGATAATTTGTAGGTTTTAGGTTTTGTTTTAATTGTAGTGCTTATAATTTATTTACTTGTAGTGTACTTATATGTTTAATAAAAATACCCGTTCAATTGGCACGATCAAATTTTGTGCTTTTATTTTTAATCACTAAGACTTCAAAAAAACCCTTTACAACACTATCTCTTTTAGAATACTAAGTTGTGTTTTTTTTTTTCAATGTAATTTCGTAGTTCATACTATGAGGTGGTCGGCTGCTTAACTGGACTTGCCTGTGGCTACCTTAATAAATTAAGGCCTCCGGCTAGGGCTTAAATAACTTAGAACTAAGGCGACTACTCGCTAAGGGCACCCCCTGTAGGTAAGGACCTCGACTTAGGGCATCGCTGGTAGAGAGTAGTACGGGCTGGATCGAAATGAGCAATTTGTGAAATCACTCCACAATAATTTATGTAAAGTATTTTGAGATTAGTATATGAAGTTTAACGTTAGTTTTATAAGTCTTGTTTAATTATCTCTCTCTAATTCTTAACTTGGTTTTGTGGATGGCTTACATACTAATATTATGTCTTTAGAATATGTCAAGATATCTTGAAGATAAAAGGAAGAATTACACCAATTCTGTTGCTCTAATCGTACTAATGTTTATTTACAAAGTATTATATTTTGAAGTCTTTCCTAACTTATTCTGTAAAGCTTTGCCTACTTAGCTTTACTCTCTTGGTAGATATTCTTAAGATATCTTGTGGGCGATATGGTAACCAACACAATGCCCAAGAATTAAATTATTGACTCGAAAACATCTACAATACCTTTTAAAGAAATGACAGTGCTACTTGGGTTAAAACTTTGCAACCAAAGCTAAACAAACCACGACATAAAACAACTCCCATTTTGCAGTACCTACAAATATTTACTGAATTTCAAAGAAAATTCACAGGAATGCCAGAAATCATAACAAAATACTTCATCTGAATATTCCCGACGGCTTGCGCTTCCACGAAAGTAAAACGTGTCGTTCTTAATGGTTCCAACTGTACTTTGTGTACGTGCTCACATGGTCTTACAGTCATTAGGTACCTACAAGAAACGTACAGACGACCGCACATCAAGCTACCTGAAACTGCAAAACTTTCCCAAACAATCTTGAACCTTATACTTTAGCGATAAAGTTTAAAACCTATTAAAGAAATTTGACAGATTGTGGTAGCTTTTCTGCGACTGTACATAAAGTAGTTCGTACCGACCGTCGTTCGTAAAATTTTCCCCGAAGCCATTACTTTAAACTTCATATGCAAAGGGGAGATCGCAAATTCACGTGTAACAGACTAAAAACCGGGCATTCATTAGTTTGGTGACTTGCATTGTGAGTCTACGATACGTTAATGGTTTTGTGTAACGCTTACTAGAGCTTTGCTGTTTGTGTTTGAACAAGACTCGCGTGTAATGCCCGGCCTGGACTTGCATTTTTTAGATTGTGATAACTGTAAAGTTCTTCCAAACTTTTCCGTTATGGTTACGAACGGTTATCGTTCGTAACCATAACGGAAAAGTTTAATGTATTTATCAAACAATTAAAATTGTTTTCAGTAAATAGCTATGTGAAAACAATCAGACCGCCATGAATTTTCAATAAACCAGAAACATTATTTTTAATTACATTTAATATCTCTAAAACGCTCATTTATTTATAGTGATCGTTATCACAGTTTTATTACGAACCCACAGTGCCGTAATAAATTCTCCACACATAAACATTTACCCCGTTGGAGGATTTATTTGATTGTTTTCATGACTTGCATGCCTCCCTTGCTCGGCTGATAACATTTTTTATGTCCAAACTACGCGAAAAGAGGTTACGACGACCCTTTCGTTGATCCATGAATGACGAAGTACTTCTATGGGATCTATAACTTGCCCTGAAAATATTATCGACGAAAACACAAACAGCCGCGTCACAGGATGTGGTCGTTTACTTCATTTATTTCATAGTAAATGCGAGTTCGTTCATAATTTTATTGAATGTAAGCTTAAAATACTTAAAAGCCTGTCACTCTCGCTAGTTTAATCACAATCAGCCTGTGAAGCATCACCGCTTAATTTGTAAAGTGTCAAAATAAACAGATTGATTAAATTATTTACAAAGGTGGGTTCGGACGTGAAGGTGAGTGGATTCATTAGTCCACGTGACTTGCAGTGTAAAAGCGAATGTCACCGACCACCGCCGACCACTCCCGACTCCGGACGGCCTATGGCGACCACCCCACGGTTTACTGCTTTTAAAATACAACCCGGATCCACTGGCTCCATTACACTAATTACGTTTCGAATTTAGAACGCTCATGTTTATTTATATATTGTTTGTTTTGTCCAAACTTTATTACTCTTATAAAACTTTAAAGTGTCCAAATTGACTCATTTTGGTTGAGCCACCAATAAAAAGTAAAAACACTCCGGTTGTTAATTGACTCAAAAATCGACTAATTAATAATATTTTAAGTTTTAATTATGCTATAAAAATGAAATTAAGCCTCTACCGTGTTGGTTATTAATTCGAGTTTATCAGATTTTACTTGGAACGAGTTTACGAAAGTTTTTTTTTACGCTGGAGTTTATCTGATATAATTTAGCAGGCGTGGTACAAAATATTGTCCTTATTGTTTAACTTCCCTTGTCATTAAAAGGTACTTTGTGTAAATAGTGAGCTCCTCTTATCTTTACAGCTTTATCGTTGTGAGTTATAACGTCATGGACTTTCACCTAGTGTCGCATGCACTTAAAATTAACGGTATCAGCTAAGTACACACGAGGGTATCCACGGGCACATCACCGATAGCACTGCAATAAACTCGGGGCTCATCACACTATTTCGTAATTGGATCGTAAACTTCTGTAAAATTATTACCTGTCTTTTACTAGCTTACTTTCATGACAATTTTATTTGCCTACTGACTAAATTTTCTTTACAATCTTATGCATGATACTATTTAGTTCTGTTCGTTTTATTGCATATAAATAAATACGTTGTAAAATGTAAACCAAAATAATATTACACTTACATAAAAATATATCAACAGTTTTGGATAATGTTGAAATTTTTGTTCTGAGCTTTCTTTTCTTTACGTTCGAATTATAAGCTATAAAATGTCATCATATTTTTCCATTTAATATGTTTTAAAATATTTTATCAGTGTGTTGGGGCGTTAGACGATATTTTCTTCGATAACTTTCAATGTTAGCCTATTTATGAAACATGAATGGTGTTTTTCTCGAAAGCTGCGATGGGTAACGGAAGATTGGGCAATATATTTTAACGTATCGTTTATCTGGCAAAATGTATAATAGCTGGTATATTTCAGCTAGATAAGCTGGGACCTTCAAGCTGATGAACGATTAAGTAGATAAGTTTTAACGTAGCTTTGCTTTTTTATAGATAAATACAAAGCTTTGAAAGTTTTATATGATCCTATTAATATCATAAAAGTGTAAGTTTGTATGTTTGTTACTCAATCAAGCCAAAACAGCTGAATGTATTTGGACGACATAACCATAGTTAACAATGTCAATTTCCAATCATTGTAAGTTGTCCGTATGATGCCGGACGTAAAGAAAAGCACCATCCCATTTCTTCCCGTGGGTGTTGTAAGAGGCGACTAAGGAAATTACTAGAGAATGGGCAGCAGCGTTCTCTATGCATTTTACCACCATACTGCGATCGCCAACCTGCCTGCCAAGCGTGATTATGGCAAAACTTAATTAACAAATATGTAATCACTAGCTTTTGCCCGCGGCTTTGCCCGCGTGGATGTCGGAAATTAACGCAGGAGGACGTACTACTGCGGTAACAATGTATTAATCCAGGTTATATAGGTAATATATACTCTGTGTGCCATTTTCGATCCAGATCCATTCAGCCATTTTTGCGTGATTGAGAAACAAACACCTCAAAAATATTTTCACATAATTTATAGTATTAGTAGTAAGTAGGATTATAATTCATATTACTTCGGATTCATAGTTTATGAGAATATCATGTGTGTCATCATCATCAGCCTATAGCAGTCCACTGCTGGACATAGGCCTCTCCAATTGCACGCCATTCAGCCCGATTCTCGGCAACTCTCATCCAGTTGCTACCAGCCACCCTGCGAAGATCGTCGCTCCACCTAGCCTGAGGGCGTCCTACCTTACGTCTGCCGATTCGCGGTCTCCACTCAAGAACACGTCTACCTCAACGGTCATCGGTTCTACGGCTAATGTGGCCGGCCCATTGCCACTTCAGCTTGCTAATTCTTTGAGCTATGTCGATAACTTTGGTTCTCTGCCGGATCACCTCATTCCGGATTCTGTCCCTCAGAGATACTCCAAGCATAGCTCGTTCCATAGCTCGCTGAGCAACTTTGAATTGATGGACCAGTCGTACCGTGAGTGTCCACGTTTCGGCTCCGTAGGTCATAACAGGCAGGACGCACTGATTGAAGACTTTCGTCTTTAGGCTCTGCGGAATACGCGACGAGAAGACTCGACGAAGTTTCCCAAACGCTGCCCAACCCAGCTGAATTCTTCTGTTAGCCTCCTTCTCAAGGTTGTTCTTACCAAACTGCAGAGTTTGCCCGAGGTAAACGTATTCTTGAACAACCCTGAGGGTACCGCCATTAACAGAAATCGGTCCCGGAGTTACGTGTTCGTTGAACATAACTTGGGTTTTGTCCAAGTTCATCCGGAGACCAATGCTTTTAGAAGAATCAACTAGGTCGTCCAGCATCTGCTGCAAGTCCTGCAGCGATTCAGCCAATATGACGATGTTGTCTGCAAATCTCAAGTGTGAGATGTACTCGCCGTTGACGTTAATACCGCGTCCACTCCAGTTCAGCGTCTTGAACACATCTTCCAATGCGTTAGAGAACAATTTAGGGGAAATTACGTCCCCTTGTCTCACTCCTCGACGCAGGGGGATGTGTTCAGTTCGCTGGTCCTGAGTTTGGACGGTCATTGTCGCGTTTTCGTAAAGACATCTCAGCACTTGGATGTATCGCCAGTCAACTTGGCATCGCTGCAAAGACTCCAAAACAGACCAGGTCTCGATCATGTGTGTAAATAAAACTAATAGTATTCAGAGTAAGAAGACTGCGGCATAGGGCTTGGTTTAGTTGAATATAAGTCTTCCTGGTTTTTCTTAACGCTCGTATTCTACCTATACAGACACTCAATCATTTACCAGACACCAAATCGATCATAGGAATTATTGGAACAGTAGTTTTGCCAGTGGCTTCGCCCGTATAGCTGTCGGAAAATATCACCTGGGAACCTACTACCGGGATAAAGGAAACTATATATAAGTATCCAGGATAACCAAAAATCCAAATTCATCCAAAAATCTAAACATCTAAGCCATACTTCGCGGTCTCTTACTTGGAATAATACTATTAGGTTTATTTTGAGTATAACGAACACACATGATATTCGCATTTACTTTGAAGCCTAAGAATGAATTACAATCCTACTTATCCTGCACTACCCGACCGCTACCAACCGGGACGGACGTACCTACGGCCAGCCAACCGCTCCGCCCCCGCTTTTTAAATCTCTGATATCTTCTAAGATATTCATTTAAATTACATGCTGTCAAGGGCCATATTGATCTATATTAAATGCATAATATATTTAAGGTACTTAATTGGATAAGGATTAATGCTATATTGCTTCAAATCGCTTCGTAAATAAGCCAAAATGAGTTTATTTGTGACATCACATTAGAAACCTCTAAAATTATCAGCGTTTCTTTACTATATTATGCATTTTATATACATATAAACCTTCCTCTTGAATCATTCTATCTATTAAAAAAACTTGCATCAAAATCCGTTGCGTAGTTTTAAAGACATAACCATACATAGGGACAGACAGACAGCAAAGTGTCTTTATTATTTTATATGTAAAACAAACTTTCATCCCCTATTCCCTATTGTTATTTTACCCCCTTAAGGGTAAAAATTTAACAAAATTTAAATATCCTACTAATATTATAAATGCGAAAGTTTGTGAGGATGGATGTATGTGTATGTGTATGTTTGTTACCCTTTAACGCAAAAACTACTGAACGGATTTAAATGAAATTTGGCACACAGATAGTTTATAACCTGGATTAACATATAGTGTACTTTTTACCCCGGTAGTACGTTCCCGCGGGATAAGTTCCGACCTCCACGCGGGCGAAGCCGCTGGCAAAAGCTAGTAATTCATAAATATATATTATGTAATAAAAGCCAAATAAAAAAGTTTCAACATTCTAGCTTTAAAAATGACAATACTTCCCTACAATCTTTCATCCTCCTTTTCCACCCCTTAAAACCCCTTTTCCGCAATAAAAAGTAGCTTTTGTCCTTTCTCAGGCTCTAAACTATCTGTGTACCAAATTTCATTTAAATCGGTTCAGTAGTTTTAGCAGGAAAGCGAGACAGACAGACAGACAGACAGAAAGACAGACAGAGTTACTTTTGCATTTATAATATTAGTGTGGATTTCATCCTAGAGGTACGTTCTTCTGAGATATTTTCCGATCGCCACGTGGAAGAAGACGCGGCAAAAGCTAGTATTTTAACAACAAATAGGTCAAGTTATGCTAAAGAATACCTACTGCGTTTATTTTAAGAAATTTTCATTTAAGTAGTTCAAGCTGGCGTGGCGGTCGCAAAAATTAAACTCAGGTAGTCAAAGTGTGTCCCACAATTTGGTTTAATAATTCTTACTCAGCAACGCCTAAATTCCGTCTCTAAAATCAAGCCAATTCTTCTAATATTATAAATAAATCCTAGTTATATTATAAATATTACGGTTTGTATGTTTGCAACCGAATCACGCAAAAACGGCTAAACGGACGAATTGAATGAAACTTGGAATGCAGTTTAAAAACTTGGATTGACGCATAGGGTACTTTTTATCACGGTAGCACGTTGAGATTATTTTCGATCTCCAGGCGAGCGAAACCGATAGCAAAACTTAGTTTTCATATAAAATGGACGATATTAATATTAGTATCATTACATTCATTACACAACAAAATATTGAACGCTGCATGGGCCAAACATTGATATCACAGAGAGGCTATCTACATTATCATATTGCACCGACGGATTGATGCCAAAGGTCATCAGCTCGTATGGCGTACCGTGCTTATCTGTTATGATGCGACATTCATATCAGTATGAACGCAGCTTAATATCGAACGTGTAAATCAGTTTTTAAAGCTCCTCACATTTCTCTTTTGATACCATCGTGTAGATAGGCTAATTGTAAAGGGTCGGGGACAATCATGAATACTGCGCGCTTGACAATTTGACATTGCGTAGGCTTCGTTCTGATTTATAACCGGTACAGTAAACTAGCTACATCGCGCTGAATTCCTTACATTTACAACTGAATGAACTACTCAGTTCTCAACATGTGTACGTTTAGATAACGTCATTAGACAGCTTCATCTGTCAACTGAGGCGTGACCATTGACGTATCGGAGACGCATCGAATGCCGGGCATTCGTGACTAATACTGGATTAATTATTGCTGTTTACTATGCAAGCCAGTCGAAGCGAATGACCTCTTATTTTTGCACTTCATGTAAAATGCTGATTTGATGTTAGTGCTACGTCAGCACAAGCTAGACGTTACAATAATATTACTATTTTCAGTCAGCTATTTGAGTTAGTTCTCATCCGGCGCGCAAACTAATTTATTCAGGGCGTGAATTAACACAGCCGGGACCACGAGACTCCGTTTGTTCATCGTGACTTAAATTAAAAACGTCATGAAAACTCGGAAGTTATGAAAGTATGTATGTGTATTTAAAATACAAACGTCCATGCAATCTAAGCGCCATGATGGTTACAGTATCTTGTTATTTCTCAGTTTAATTTAAATATGTAAATTTTATTAGGCATAATACAGACTGAGGACTCTTGAATTGCAAATGAATGTGACATTACGTTTTATAGGCTGGTAGCCAATTCGCCGGCTCGTTTCCTTGGAGCTGACGAGAAATTTTCACTTAGGAATGCCCTCAGATTTAGTGGTATTTCAATGGATACACACTAAAACGTTTTAACAATCGGATTAAGTAATAGAACATCGAAAGAGAGAAAATTGCCTATATAATTTAAAAAAGGTCTTATTATAATGATATGTACAAGTATATCAGAAAGAAGAGAGTCACAGGGCAGTTAAAAAGATGGTCCTCGTCGTTCTCAACAGAACAAGTGCCCAAAAGGCTTGCAGCATTGCCACGTTGTATGGCAATGTAGAGGAACTTAGAATTTCATAAAGTTTTAAACGTGCTTGCCACATATCTATTATCGAGCTATTCGTGTAAGTAATTTTGTCTGCGTGTAACAATTTACGATACGATAGTCTGGGTATGGGAATCAGCCGGGAATAAACAATAAGATTTCAACAATACGGATTTTAAGTACAATGAACAGTTTCGGAATTAAGTTCTCAACATAAATAACAAACATAATGCTATTTAATTTGTGGTTCAATGTCTGGAAACCAGATTATTATTATAGTTAAATAATCGCACAATATTGTATTAAACTGCTATTTGATAGCTTGCTCGAGGAGTATAAATGTTGTAATCCTCAGACGATAATCGCTCTAACATTCACCCAATACATATTTAATGTTAAAGATGAAAGACAGAATCTGTAAAGCTTAATTCCGTCGTTGAGCTTCGGAAATATTTTCCCTTTCATATAAAATGATCCTGACACAAATCCTTAAAAATGTGTTATTGGGAGCCGCGGGGACGGAGCAATATTGAAGGTAGTCACGCGTCCCACCTTAGGAAAATCTCGCCGTAAAATAAATGGACGATTTCATAATCCGAGACGTTATATAAAATGTGGAAAAACTATTTTTGAAACGAAAAGATTTTGCAATGTTCGTAGCTATAATTCTTTGATACGATAGATTTAAAATGCTGTAAAGTATTTTGCGAATCAAACTTTTCGTCTCTAAAAGTTTTATCGATTAGATTCTTTACGACTTTTCAATCATTCGCTTATATTTGCATTTCATTATGGCTGCTAACTATTTTATAAATACGAACCTTATCCTACTAACATTATAAATGTGAAAGTTTGTGAGGATATATGGATGGTGGAAAAACACACTGGTGGTGTTCGGTGGTGTGTTACTCTTTCACGCAAAAACGACTTAACGGATTTGGATGAAATCTGGCAAACAGATAGTTTATAACCTGGATTGACGCATAGGATACTTTCTATCTTAGTAGTACGTTCTTGCAGGATATTTTCCGACCCCTGACTAGAACTAAAGTCAACTAATTCTACATGTGAAAGACCGCTAGCGGCCTAGATATCCATATTCCCCAGAGAATTTTGAAACCTGCAAGTCGCCAAGTCAGTATATCACTTGAACCGCGTACAATAATAATGTGTTGAACTGTTGAGTGCGAATATCTTTCCCCACTTTAATGTTAATATATTCTACGGTTACCTACCATGTAAACTTTGCTCTCAAACTCCCTTTCACCGTGATGTTTGTTTGCTACAAACGGTATATGAATATTCACATCGTACCTTATGGGTAGCTTATGGTGTATGTCCTGAAGGATTTTCTATGTCTGCAGCAGACTTTTTGACAGTATATCAATCGGGATAAAGGAGACTAGTTATGCTATGCCACATTTGACGTAATGCAAAATAAACAGTTTTTTTAATTAACAACGCATCCAATACATCTTCATGTCTTGCGTTTTTCCAACTTTATTGGGGTCGGCTTGCAGTCTAACCGGATGCAACTGAATACCAGAATTTTACATTTTGCGACTGCCTATCTGTCCTCCACAGCCCAATTGCTGGGCCAGATACTGGTCGATAGTACTGGTCGCCAGACTTTCGGGGTTTTGACGTTAAAGATCTACAAACGACAGCCGGGACCAACGGTAACGCATTCAATTATCATGGAATCCGCCGCTGGAGCGGCTGCTGCAGGTGCGGAAAACCTCAAACGGCGCAAATATTCCAACTTAATTGGAAATTATATGTTCGAGCCGTTTGGGGTTGAAACTCTAGGGCCATGGGGTCCGAGTGCCCACATAATATACCGAGACATTGCCAAGCGGCTGGTCGACCCTTCACGTTACCAGAGGGCTGGCGTATTTTTTGGGCAAAGTATTAGCATTGCCATACAACGTGGCACTGCTGCCAGCCTTTTGGGCACGTTTCCTGTTGACAACGATGCAGACGAATTTTTGATGCTTTATAATTATTTATTTTTATATATGCATATATTTATATATACAATATCTTACAATATTTATAAATATTATACATAAGATATTGTATATATTCAACAAATTAAAACAATTCCTGAAATACATATTATCATGTGATAATATACAAAACATATACTATCACGTACACACATTCATCAGAATGGTATATTCATTTATGTTAAAATTCTGTAGGTACACGCCGTTTTAAACTAAATAAATTAAAACCTTTTTACGTGGGTGTCACCTTCCCACTGCGTATACAAGATGCGGGATCAAGCTCTAACAAAACAGTAACTTAAATCAACTAAGTACACTAAAAAAACGTTTGAAGAGACTTTATTAAAATAATTACACATCCAATTTCATTAAACAAATATAATAGCTTTTCTTACATATCAGGGTTTCGGAGCGCGTCCCTAATTTCGGTTGCAAAGCGTGTATAAACTGGGGTATAATTGTTAAGACGAAGTGAGCCTACTCGTTTGTAATGTGTTCTTAGCTTTACTGAATTTTAACGAGGCTCCCGACCTGGTGACGGATCGCGAGTTCGCGGAATCAAGAAGGTACAGCCAGGGCAAAAACACCTACATATTTTCAATATAAGCTGACTTTTCAGAGCGTGTACCAAAAGTCTATACAATTCGGTCAGGAGGACAGGTCGGAGGTCAGGGAAAACTGGAACTGTTTAGCTTGATATGTCGTTATGTATACCACACTTAATTCAAGTAGAAAAAAAATTAAGAAAAATTGTTTATTCTGCACAAACAAACTGCACAATATTAAATATAAAATAGTTACAAAAAAGAAAAATGCACACGTACAAGGTAGCCAAAAGCCCCGTATTCAAGTTAAAAAAAAGTTGTACAATATCAAATCTGATATTTGTCAAAAGTTTTTATTTAGGTAGTTTAAAAATTCTCACCATAACATGTGTTGTACGATATATCTCTTACAATTTCAATTCAATAGAGATACCAGCATTTTGTCTGAAGAAAAGATTTTGAAATTCGCTAGGTACTTATTTTTGCTGTACACTGTACAAATGAAATTATGTTAAAACTTTTGACTCGCTCGATTAGTTAAACCTTCGAGGTATATGATTCCAAATTCAAATGTTCGTTCCATCGTGCGTACACTGCCACAATGGCGTCAATTTACATGACCAAACATTTTGTATTTTTGTATTTGATTGAGCCTTCTTATGTTGTCTGTTTTGTTTACATGTCGAACTTGTCGCTAGTTCTGTTTACAACGAAATGTGTTTATTTATGTAGTATAAAAAGCGAAACCAAAAGCAAGACCATGATGATTTAATTATCTTATCGGTACACACGGCTACATATCAAACTATACATTTCCAGTTTTAGCTGAGCTCGCATTGTATAAATTTTTCGTACAGTGAGAAGTCAGCTTATACTGGAAATGTGTAGCTTGCGTACCATGCAGCGACGTAATCTTGCTTCGCTTGACAAGACATAATTATGTCAGAACATCGAGATTTGTGTACTATATCTAAGTTAATTATAAAAGTATGGTAATTTTTCTACGTTAAACATAAATGTATTGACATAAACCTCCCAGAGTAATGAAAACCGCATCCAAACCTAAAGTACACTTTAGAACAGCAGACAGACAAAAAACCGACTTTGTTTCATGGAAGCTTAGGTTTAAAGAAACACAAATTATTTACATATTACAGTCGTTGTTTCGTCGTCAGTTCATAAGAATATTATACAGAACGTTTTACCAGAACATTTTAATTCTTGCAAAAACCACAAGAGGCAGACAAGCGTGACGCCGGAAAAAGACTAAGCGAAACATTTTATTAGAGTTAATTTATTGCCACAAAAAACGCTGTAAGTTTAAACGATACAACCATGTATTTATATTCATTACATTTTATATCAGATTTAATTTGAATAACAAAAAAAAACGGAATACTAGGTCCTTATATAAGTAATTGCCGTTTTGTCCAACTGGCTTTGATCTCAAATATCTAGCGTTAGGCTAGGAATTCCAAATTTTCCAATTTAGGTTTATCTAGTCGTGTCGCGAATTTAGTGATTCATTTGTTTTCGCTCCATTTGATTTTTCTTTGACATCGTTCTGCTTACAATATAGAAAACTTAAAATATCGCGTTATTTACGAATACGAGTTCCACCATGGCACTAGCAATGCAGAAATCAAAATCAATATCGGCTAAATCTTGCCCCAACCGAAAGCTGCCTTAGAAAAAGGTACTGTAAGTAGTAAGTGACACCCACTCTCTAACTCTTACTCACGCACTCAAGTGACAACTTATCTAGTACCCTAGAAAGAGGCAGCAACGTTTTGTATGCATTTTACCACCATCCTCTATCGCCAACCCGCCTGCCAAGCCGTGGCGATTATATGGCAAGCCCCAAATTAATCAATGAACTACCTATAAAATGGTGAATCTGCATAGTTTACGATAGTAATGGTTTAAATTGATTAAATAACTACGTATATTTATTTCTTTCGTTTTGCTTTTTCAATATAAAAAGCTAATTTCATATGTAAGGACCAAGAAATTTTCTTAGGTTTCAAGTTAAAAAGTTATTTTATAAAATAACAAATTAATTGCAAGCAATAATTAATTTCTAAACAGTAGTAAAGTATCCCTTAACTAAGAGTGGAATGAGATACGCTCTTAATCTGCCCAAGAACTGTTACTTACTTAAGGGCAGTATTAGTAGTCAAATAAACTGTGAATGGTTACGTCCTGCAGAGATATTTTCGCACATTTTATTAACTACTTTCTTAGCAATAAAACTCGGAGATCTCTCTCAAAGGGCACTTAAACCGTTCTGCGTTGAGTGTCGCATAAAACGGCCGATAGGTACCGGAATTAACTGTTCTCTATAACATTTGTTAGTAATAGTTTCGAAGGTTCAACCCTAGTCTCTTTAATTACATTCTGAGCGAACAGAGGCATGATAATATGGTTACTATCGCGCCAACATAAATGAAACTATACCTACCTATTTACAGTACGTAACTAGCTTTTGCCCTCGGCTTCACGTGCGTGGATGTCGGAAATTCCAAAAACACCCTTTTACGTTGCGTTACTTTCCAACCATATGCCTAAATAATAAAATTAATGATGTTTACTTTGAAAATGAAGGACTTTCCACACGCAACTTCAACCCCTCTTTCGGTTCTTCGGGGATAAAATTATCAAAAACGTTGAGATACGTATGAATTCTTTTTTATCGTCAGCCTTAGTAGAAAATTTTAAGAACCTTGCTTTGAAACTGACGGACTTTCATAAACTTCCAACCCCTTTTCACCTCTTTACGGAGGGAGTTTCCTAAAATCATTTGTAAACTGACGTCTCCTACATAATCCATTAGTTTTTTAGATTTCGTGATTAATCAGTGAGTGAATGAATGTATGAATGAGAGTGACCGAGAGTGACCTTTCGCTTTTAGATATTATAGTAATCATGCTATACTTACTTCAATTCATGATTCCTAATACTTATCATCCTTTTTATGTTCTATGTTTACACTATTCATGCTATACTTTAATATATATTATCTTCCTTTTTATTTGTTTATATGTCTACACTCAGCAAGCATTTATTAACTTAAAAATAGCTGAAATAAAATATTAACTAAATTTTCATGTTGTGACATACCAAATTGTCAACTGTCAGTTACTTTTCTGCTTAGTCTATGAATGACTACTTTTTGGTTTATATAATGTAAATTATTTTTTATCAATATGTTTAGCTATTTCATTTTATTAATTATTACGATTGTTTACTAACTAACTTAAAATTATATTTATAAAATTCTTCACGCACTCATGTGGCCAGCTATACGCACTCGTGAATATGTCCTGGCCGACTGCACTGTCAGATGACATGATAGCCATAAGCTAACATTTGGAAGTGTTGAAGACGACGTTGATATAAAAACGGGCGTTCGAACCGCTGACGGGACTATTCTTGGAAACCGACTACTCTTGAAACCAGGACTCTTGGAAACGACTACTCTTGAAACGACTACTCTTGGAAACCAGGCTACTCTTGAAGCAGTCTACTCTTAAACCCTGGCTTACTCTTGAATCCGGCCTACTGTTGAAGCCAGTTTACTCTTGAAACCAGTCTACAGGCCCCGAGTTCTACTACGGAGCTCACCTGGCGGATACTAAGATCTACACGAAGCCCTCAAAGAAGCCGATATCGACCTGCTGCTCCGCTGCCTGCTTCCGTCCCTCAGTGCTGGACCACAGAACCGTATAACAAACTAGAGTGCGTGCCAGGCAGGGTCTTTTATACTTAGCTTTACTTCCCATCCCCTGTTAATATTCATCTAATAAATTGTAACAGATCTGCCTTTATCCTTTCATTCCAATAGGATAAGCAGATACGTAACAGTTTGGCGCCCAAATAAACTCGAACCCACGATCTCTTTCAAAATTCTAAAAAAACTAACACTAGTTTTTCCCTTTTGGACTCCTTATTCGACTTCAACTTATTTTTTTTCCTCAGCTCTACTACACACTTTTTTTCCCTCAGCTCTCCTACACATACTCTCTACAAACACATCATTACACTGCACCCCACACACTTGCACACCACTGCGGTTACCTACGGGTAATCGTACTCAGTCTCCGCTTGGCGTGTTCTTAAAACCACCTTGTGGTCACTCCCAAGTTAGGGGACTGAGACACTCCACGACGGAAACAGGAGAATATCCTGTGGACGTTTATACAGACCTACACATCTACATAACTCTACTTCACTATCCTCTATATTTATATATATATAATATAAACTGTATGCTTTAGTTCCCCAATTTTACCACCAAAAGTTTTCCTTAGTCTACTATTTTTTTTATTATTATCGGACCCTCTCCGAGTCCTAACACGCAAGAGTGCGAAAACTCTTGAGTCCTTTAGTTTTTTCTAACACTTTTCTTAGTCACTGCAATTTTCAACATAACCATGGATAGAATTATTTTCTTTGAACTTTTAAATAAAGCTGAGCTTGAATACGAAATAAAAATAAGATTAGAAGAACCAGAAGATACGGTAATACAACTCAAAAAACAAATTCTTCAACTCGCACCTCGTACTCCTTCTGAAGATATTTTAGACTCTATATTGGAGGTTAAAACTGATTTAGACGAACTTACCACAGCTCTAAATTATACCGAATCTAAAATACAATTATTGGAACAGGGGGGCAACCAAAGATTAAACAAAAAAATTACAACCTTTCTTAACCATCTTTACTTTCGACTTGAGAGGATTGATATTGATTCCGATCCCTCAGAGGTAAATCGTTTATCTCAAACTAAAGAAAGATTTCTCACCTTAGAATCAAAATTTAATTCCTTAACAACGGTTTCCAACGACATTAACTCTCAAATTAACCGTCCTTCTTCGACTCCTAATAGCCCCAATGAGACAATGTTTCATACTATGCTTCCCGACATTCAGTCTCAACCTAACTCTATTCCTAATAATTCCCTTAACGAATTAAAACGAATAAAATACGACGGAAACTCGTGTCCGCGTTCCTTTATCCAGAAAATTCAGGAATTTAGTATTTCTAGGAATATTTCTCAGGACAAATTATTAGATCATGCGTTTGAATTATTAACTGATAACGCTTTACATTGGTATCGTTTTAAACGTGACTCTTTGTCATCATGGAGTGAACTTTGCGAAGCTTTGATTACAGACTTTGGCGGTTTTGACTATGACCATAAATTATTAGAAGCCATCAATAGTCGAACTCAAGGCAAAGATGAACCTATAGTTATTTTTGTTTCCATATTATCTGGCATGTTTTCCAGACTTTCAGAAAAACTAATGGAAACTAAAAAACTCCAAATTATTATTCGTAACATTCGACCTTGCTATTCACCTTACATCGCGAATAATAATATTAATTCTATTCAGGCACTTATATCATGTTGTCAAAAATATGAAGAATTCTTGGACAAAGAAAAACGTTTTAAAGAACCTCAAACTACTAATAATCCTTTAACTGTTGAATTTAACTATAAATCTAGTAACCTAACATTAAAGCCCTCAACTTCTAACGCGTTCCCTCCTAGAACAAATTTTAATCGTTTTAACAATAAAGTTAATACAATTAATAAAGTTAATTATAATGCTTTTTGCGTACGCTGCCGCACTAATGGTCATACACTAACTAATTGCTCTCAGCCTCGTACATTAATTTGTTTTAGATGTGGTTTAAAAGATGTCAAATCTACTGATTGTCCTAACTGTAAAACTAAGAATTCAAAAAACTAAACAACGACTTGGGTAATAAAAACTTTAATCAATCAGACTGGCATGATTGGTTACAAACTATAAAAAATTTCTTTCATTGTTATAAAATAACTTCACTATATGATAATGAAAAAGATTTTAATCGTCCTTTTATTGATATTTCTATCAATGACAAATTATTTTCCGGCTTACTAGATAGCGGTAGTTCTATTACAATACTTGGTAATAACTCTCACCTAGAAATTTTAAAATTAGGCTTCACGTTATCCAAGTCTTTTTCAATGACGATTACTACTGCCAGTAAACATAAAAGTAAATCCCTTGGCTCAATTAATATTCCGATTAGATACAATAATCAAACTCATCTAATCCAAGCCTTCGTATTCCATCTCCTTCAATTATTTTAGGAGTCGACTTTTGGAAAAAGTTTAACCTTATTCCACACATACTTTCTTCGGCTTTTAAAGTAAATACTAAATGTTCAGTAGTTACTGAAACTACTCAACAAATACTTCCTTATAATCATCTCTCTTTAGAGCAAAAAACTATTGCTGATGATATGATTAAACGATTTAAAGCTATATCTTTCGAAAGTAAAGGAGCACTGGGTCGCACTCATCTAATTAGTCATCATATTGATACAGGTGACACTCCTCCAATTAAACAACTCTTGGAAACCAGGCTACTCTTGAAGCAGTCTACTCTTAAACCCTGGCTTACTCTTGAATCCGGCCTACTCTTGAAGCCAGTTTACTCTTGAAACCAGTCTACAGGCCCCGAGTTCTACTACGGAGCTCACCTGGCGGATACTAAGATCTACACGAAGCCCTCAAAGAAGCCGATATCGACCTGCTGCTCCGCTGCCTGCTTCCGTCCCTCAGTGCTGGACCACAGAACCGTATAACAAACTAGAGTGCGTGCCAGGCAGGGTCTTTTATACTTAGCTTTACTTCCCATCCCCTGTTAATATTCATCTAATAAATTGCAACAGATCTGCCTTTATCCTTTCATTCCAATAGGATAAGCAGATACGTAACAATATATAGACTAGCTGTGCCCGCGTGGATTTTGGAAATTATCCCACGGGAACGTGCTACACAGACAGTAGCCTGCCAGTTAAAGTCCCGTCAAAATCATTCCAGCCGTTTTGGAGTTTATCCAGAACATTCAGAAAAACAGACAACAATTTTGAGCCCTTATTGTGGACTTTATTATGCATTTAGTAAAATGCTGGTATTTTGACGTTACAAATAGACACATCAGTTTTATTTATTTGTATGTATAGATTAGAATAGGAATGAATACGGCAAGAAATTAAACTCAACGCGGTGGAATTTTATGCACACCAACCATAATACATTTTGTTGCTTTTCCAACAACATTAGATTATTCCAAGCGCTGCTAATCCCAACTGATATAAGTAATTACATCGGCCTCAGAATCACAAATGCGATCTTGGAATTAGTGACTATTAATAGACACATCTTAACAATAATTATCTTTATTAATGGACGCTCGCCGACCAATCGGCTTCGAATTTATCTCGGATTTGCTTCATCTTAGCTTTGAGCTAAACTTTCATTTGTTACTTATTTATTTGCGGAATTCGAGCACTTCGGGAATGGAGCATAAAATAAACAGAATTGTCGCGAAAAAGGCTAAGCTCATTCTGAATTCAAATCGGCGTTCAGTGTAATAGCTTTCTTATACGTGTTGTAAAATGTACCACTTTGGGTACTTAGGTGCTTATGTGGGTTTTAAAAATTCAGATGTCAGATACAAAAAGAACCTATAAAGTTTTGAGTAATTTATGTAAGTATTGATTGTGGTTCAGAGTCGTTTGAGTCGACTAATCAGGTTAAGGTACGCTTGCTGCGGTCCGTGGATGGGTGATCATCTTCACATACTAAAACTCGGGCCTCGGAAAGGACGTTAAGCCCGGCTGTCATTTGTAGATCTTTCATAGTCATTACGGATTACGCCAGAAGCCCGAAAGTATGACGACCAGTCTTACCAAGAGGTATCGTATAACCAAGTAACTGTGTTGTCGAAGTCAGATAGGCAATCGCTTTATGTAAAATACTGGTACGCAGCTGCATTCGGTTAGACTGGAAGCAGATCCTAACAAAGTTGGCAAAAGGCTAGACAGATGATGATGATGAGTGTGAGTCAACACCAAAATATAGTTCCTAACTAGTGATTAACTAACCGTGCGCTATCAGAGAGGTAATTGCGGAACTTTTTATCGGTAGGAATTGGTTTAATATTCATAGTTAAACAACATTCATTGCGTTATTTACGTTACTGAGCCAACAATTTATTCGAACAAATGACGCAATGGTTTAGTAACAACCTTCAATCCCATTCAGATTCTGATACATTGTGCGTTTCGCAATTAGGGTGCTGGTTACATACAAAAAGACAGAGTGCCAGGAAGACACTAATCTGCTAGAAAACAACAACATCTTGAAAATCAAATCATAACACTAAAAATATATCTTTTTTTTTGTGGGTGGGAAATCATTTAACGATGTCTCCCCCTCTGGATGGACTGGAAGGGCGTGTCAGACTTTAACTGACTAAAACCCACCCGTGTTCCTTCAGTTGACTATGCCTGGGCCACGGCCGCAGGGCATCTCTTTCGAATACATCCCCGTCCTTAGCAGCCTACACTACTAAAAAAACTATACTAAAAATATATCTAAATTGTAATTAAATACAGTTTTCTACGTATTGTTTCAATATTTACGGTCCATGTAGAAACCATAATAAAAGTGGTTTTACGAATATTTAAAACGGAAATTACTGCGTTTGTTTTACGAGTCATCTTGGATTTCATTGCTTCCATTATAAATGGCTTTGGGTAGAATGAAACAGTTCTTTTCGCTCTTTGGGTACTAAAAAAGCTTCAAATGTTAGTATTAAAGGATGCTTTCATTTATTTTATTTTGTTTTATTTATTTTATTATTTATGTACACACAGTAAAAAAAACAGAGTGATAAGACATATTAAAACAATTGAGTACAAAGGTACTGCTTATTTCTTAAGAAATTTCTTCCAGCAGACCTGCGAAAGGAGAAATGAAAAAGAAATGTAGACAATAGTGTGTGAAAACAAGAAGAGAGATATGAATATGTGAAGTCTTAAACTAAAATATACTTATACATATATAATGCAAGAAATTAACATATACTTAAATAAATACATAAAGCTAAAATATAAAAATAAACGTAAATATATACATAAATACACACAATTATGAGGAAAGGTAATGCTCTTTTACTCGACATTTGAAAAGGGAAATAGTTTTTAGATCTCGAATGCTAGGCGGAAGTGAGTTCCACAATCTAACAGCATGAACAGAGAAGGAATAGGAATAATAACTGGTTTTATGGGGTTGAGATTTAAGGAGGGATCTAAGGTGTGATCTGCACAGTGCATCGCTAGGGCGAGCGTAAGAAAAACGTTCACGCAGATAGGAAGGGTAAGACGGGTTGTGTAGGAGGTTGAAGAGGAGACATAAAATCCGAGTGTTCCTGCGAAGGCGGATTGGGAGCCACTTGAGTTCCTTGCGAAGGTGAGAAACATGGTCATACTTTCGAAGACCGAAAACAAAGCGAATGCACAGGTTTTGCAGGCGCTCAAGCTTGTTTAATAGCTCCTCAATAGCATCCAAGTAGCACGCGTCAGCATAATCTATAATCGGCTGAATAAGTGTTTGTGCCAAAGAAATTTTAGTTTTCAAGGGCAAGAGACTTTGAAGGCATTTCAGCGAATGAAAGGAGAAATGTACCTTTCGACTGACCTCATTCACCTGAGCACGCCACGAAAGATTGCAGTCAATAACTACACCCAGATCTTTAGCGGTTTCTGTGTAGTCAATACGAACACCATCTAGATACAAAGGCATCAGGGATGCAACATCAGCCGCATTACGAACAAATCTACTACCTATGATCATGGCCTGAGATTTAGATAGGTTAATTTGCAAACCAAATGACTTAGCCCAAACACTGATGCAAGCCAGGTCACGATTCATTGCAGCAAGTGCAGAGTCCGCGTCAGTTACAGTAAAATGCCGGTAAAGCTGCAAGTCATCCGCGTAAAGATGAAAACTAGAGGAAATAACCGTGGTAACAAGGTTTATGAAAATAGAAAAAAGAAGAGGAGAGAGAACACTACCCTGGGGAACACCCTCAGTGAGACAACACCAATCAGAGAAGGAGTCCTCCACGCGAACACACTGAGAGCGTCCTCGGAGATAAGAACTGAACCAGGCTAAGGAAGGAGAAGAGAAATTTATAGATTGGAGGATACCTAGTAAAATGTCAAAATCCACAGAGTTAAAGGCGCTACTAAAATCAAGCAATACGAGAACAGTCAGGGACTTATTCTCCATTGCCCAGCGGATATCGTGAGTTACCTTAAGAAGCGCGGTTACAGTACTGTGACCTGAGCGAAAGCCGGATTGGAAAGGAGAAATTAACGAGTTTGACGCCAAGAAAAATGATACTTGTCTATGAACTATGTGCTCAAGAACTTTAGAGAGAAATGGAAGAATAGAAATAGGTCTAAAGTGGGTTAATAAAGTAGGGTTATTAGTTTTAGGTAAAGGTATAATATGAGCCTGTTTCCAGACTGACGGAAAGGAGCTAGAGGTAAATGAGTGATTGAATATGTGAGTGAGAACAGGAAGTAAAGAGGAAAGGATAAGAGTTATCATTCTTGAACACAGCTTATCATTACCGACTGCTGAAGACGTAATCGCAAGAACAGATTTCTTAACGTCATCCTCAGTAACATTGCTAAGCTCAAAGTGAGAACATTGAGGTAACGGCAAACTAGCAAGACTCTGTAGTGTCGTAGCTTTGACAGACGGATCAAGAGAAAAGGGAAGGAGAGAGAAATGTTTGTTAAGATCATTAAGGTTCACATCCTTACACTGGTTAGCAGGTGACTTGCCTATGCCTACAGATTTGAGGAATTTCCAAACATCGGAAGAATTGCGGTTTTTGAGTTGATCGTGGAAATAGCGTCTCTTAGCATCTTGACACAGATGACTGCAGCGATTACGCAAGGATTTGTAATAAGAGAGATTCAGTTCTGAAGGTCTGCGCTTGTATCTGCTCTTGGCTTTATCCCTACGACCCATAAGCACCTTAATTTGTTGCGTTATCCATGGTGCTGGGTTATGTTTTACTTTGACACGTCGGATAGGGGCATGCTGATCAAATAAGGCGAGGACGGTTGCATTAAAACATTTCACCTTATCCTCGATGTTATCGCTCTCGATCAGAGGGTTCCAATCAATGTTGGCGGCATCACGCTGCAAAGCCTCCAAATCTATGCCTTTGTAGTTACGGAGATATAAAAACTGAGATTTACGCTTGGGAACACGGATGCGATATGAGAGATAAATGAGATCGTGGTATGAAAAAGTAGCTGTAAGTTGACCATGGTAAGAAACATTATTAGGAGAGGAGACGATCATAAGATCTAGGAAAGAGGGTGTACAGTTAGGAAAATAGTGAGTTGCAGAAAGAGGCAAAACTTGAAGATTGTAAGAAGACAAGAGTGAAAGGAGCTTAAGGGAGCGAGAGTCATTTTTAATCAAGCAAGTATTAAAATCACCCATTAAAATAACGTGCTCGTACATGGGGCAAAGATCGCTGAGAGTTGAATCGAGGGAACTGAAGTAGTCAATGTGAAGATTAGGACTGTAAAGCACTGCTAGCAAAACTTTTGTGTGATGAACAGTAACTTCAAGAAACAAGTATTCCGCCGACTCAGAATACCTTGAAGGAGATGAACTAACCACCCTGTAAGGTAAATCAGCACGCAAATAGATAGCAATACCTCCTCCACCTTTGCCGGTCCTATCGTTGCGGATCAAGACGAAGCCGGGGAGTGAATATTGAGAAGAGGGGAGAGACGGCTTCAAAAAGGATTCCGATATCAAAAGCGCGTCCAGGTGAGCACTACTAAAGGATGCCAGAAGTTCAGAATAGTGACCAGGAACACTCTGAGCATTTATATG
Source organism: Aporophyla nigra (assembly GCA_947507805.1). NCBI lineage: Eukaryota > Metazoa > Arthropoda > Insecta > Lepidoptera > Noctuidae > Aporophyla > Aporophyla nigra. The sequence continues at coordinate 11,408,720 of OX382305.1, forward strand.
AGCAATATGCAGATTCTTAGGGTCATTGGAGAAAAGGGAAGAGATTTTATCATTCAAAGTAAGAGGTAAGGAAGAGACACTATCCGCACTAACAAAACTAGTAGATGAAGAGCACGAGAAGAAGCTGTCGTTAAGATCAGCTACGTCATCCATAAATATACCAAAATTATAATATTAATATAAAAATAATATAAATATTTAAACTACGAGAGTATTATAATAACTAAATACAAAACAAATTACACTAATTAACTATCGATTTCCCTTTGAGAAAAACCTCCCCCACTCGCTGGTATATTGGCAGAAATTTTACAATAATAAACCAAGTTACACAACAGAATAGAAAAAAATAAAATAAACCGGCCAAGTGCGAGTCGGACTCGCGCACCGAGGGTTCCGTACAAACCTGCAGGTCATCATCATCATCATTCGTCATCATCGTTTATGAAATTAAATGTTTTTTTTTAATTTTTATATTTGAGTTGACTGAATGAAAGGTAAATTGTGGTTTACGATTTATGACGTATTAAAAAAAAACTACTTACTAGATCTCGTTCAAACCAATTTTCGTTGGTAGTTTTTATGGTAATGTACATCATATATTTTTTTTAGTTTTATCATTCCCTTATTTTAGAAGTTACGGGGGGGGGGGACACACATTTTACCACTTTGGAAGTGTCTCTCGCGCAAACTATTCAGTTTAGAAAAAAATGATATTAGAAACCTCAATTTCATTTTTAAAGACCTATCCATAGATACCCCACACGTAAGGGTTTGATTAAAAATTTTTTTTGTGTTTCAGTTCTATGTATGGGGAACCCCAAATATTATTGTTTTAAAAAAAAATGATATTAGAAACCTCAATATCATTTTTGAAGACCTATCCATAGATACCTCACACGTACGGGTTTGATGAAAAAAAAATTTTTGAGTTTCAATTCTATGTATGGGGAACCCCAAATGTTATTGCTTTTTTTCTATTTTTGTGTGAAAACCTTAATGCGGTTCACTGAATACATCCACTTACCAAGTTTCAATAGCACAGCTCTTATAGTTTCGGAGAAAAGTGGCTGTGACATACTCGGACAGACAGACAGACAGACAGACAGACAGACAGACATGGCGAATCTATAAGGGTTCCGTTTTTTGCCATTTGGCAACGGAACCCTAAAAATGAAAACATCGCACTGTACGTAAAATGGAACGCGACACAGGCGGATGAGTAGGAGCTGTGACACTGACATTGACATCCGTCATACTGTCAATTTTGACAAAAGATCTTTAAACTCCAAAAATAAAAGTTTACGTATATACCGGCACTAATAAAAATGAAAAATGAAATGATTAGCAGTGAGACGCTTTAAATTACTTATTTAAATACCGGCCCATGAAGATTGTTAACATGCAAGTTAACAATCTTCATGGAATGAAGTCTTCATTCAAGTTGAGAAGTTGTGCAGTAAATGGACTGACAAAAACAATGACGAATGTGTTACTTGCGCAGACGCGTCTTCCTCGTTCTCTTAGCAGGAGTATCCAAGGTTGCTGCTTTAGGAGATACGGGTTCTTCAGATTGCGCAGAATCCCCGGTGTCGACTGAACAAGACGGGAATTTGGCTATCAGATCGTGAAGTTCGCCCGCCGTTTCGATCTTTCGGCGGGATTTGTCTGGGCAAATAACAACAATCTTGCCTTCCATGGACCAACAATTTGGCATACCGAAATGCTTACGAGCTGCTGCAAACACACGATGCCGAATTTGTGTCAAGAACTCGGAGATGGTGATTCCAGTACCCTTGAGAGCTTTCTTGCTTTCCCACACCAGTTGCCGGTGCTCCATTTTGAAGAATCGTACTAGTATGGGTCGGGCCTTTTGCTGTGAGAATCCGAGTCTATGACAAACATGGATAACATTCTTGTCCTTACATACCTCTGTCAACTTAATTTGGTTGGATATGATGTTGTGGACCACGTCGAGTAACTTTTCATTATCTTTCTCTGGGACACCATGGAACAGCAGGACCTTTCTTCGCATGATGGTTTCATGTCTATCAAACCCAGCAGCCAGCAGATCAATTTGAGTTTTTAATGTGGAGAGTGCTTGACAGACAAACAGCTTAAACTCTGAGAACTCACGTGCAATAGAAGCAATGTCTGGTGAAGGTGAAGTGGTACCAGTGGTAGCCTGCTGCAATTTCGCTTCATATTCCTGCATCCGGGAGCAAAACAACTGCTTGAGATCCTCCATGCTGGCAGCAAGTTTAGTGTCCATATTGTGTGTGTAAAAGTGAACCAGGAACAAGTGCCGCAGACTTGATAACAATAGATAGCGGGTGTGGGGGGGTCTACTATAAAATGAACTGATTTATTTCATTAAATAATATAAATTACTATATTTTAACTTTATTTTATCAAGAGCACACAAAAATTTATGTTAGTTCTATGTCTACCCACAAAGGAAAAAAAAGTTCATTGTAAACATTAACTTGCTTAAACTTTAATCGGAACGCGTCACAAATTCGTATTACTTGAAAATACTTAAGCCCTAAGTTTAGTAAATATTTAGGTAACTCATGAGGAAAAAAAAAACGGCTTTGTACCATACGCATCAGCCGAAGCAGATGATGACTTTCTATTCTCATACGTTAAGAAGACTACAAGATTGATCTATTTTACACCAACACATACACACACACACATACATGCTTAAATACAATGTCTTCCCATATAGGTAAGCAGATAATACAGAACGCCACGGGCTACAATCCTTTTAACTCGTTTACGTGAATGCATCACACGCAGGATTTTTTATTTAAATTGATATGCATAATTATTTAGTTATTTGATAGTTCTTAATAAAGGGATGCTTAAGGATGTGCACAGAAAAGTCACAAGATTTCGTTCACACGCGAAACTATTAGTTCTGTTTGTAAGAAATTGTTTTATGAGCGAGTGGCGGTGTGTAGGTACCCTGTTTAGTAACAATGGCCACAGACAAGATTTTTTTGTCCTTGTCACGGAATTAGTAAGTACTATCTCTAAGGTTGAATGGATATGAGGACGTGCATAAACAGTAAAAATTGGCATCTTGTTATTACTGTCTGGCCACAGAAATAGTTTACGTTAAGTGAGCATAACCTTTGAGCAATAATTTGAAAACTACATTGAATTCTTATTTTATTAGTATTTTTTTCCTGTTCTTCATAAAAATAACCACAACCACAATTTTATTAATAACAATAACAAACAAGAACTTACTTCTCCATTTATTTAATCAAAAACCGACGAGATATTAAAATAATATAAATGTATCGGAAATATTTCACCAATTAAAATGTGAATGGGTAAATAACTTCGTTGCTATTGAACATAAAAGGGATTATTGCAAAACCAACGCTGGAGCCATTACGTAGTAATATTCAATCAGCTGCATAACCAATACCGATAGGTACTATCGAGTAACTATAGATGTATTTACGAGGAAATGAATTTTATTGTAATAAGTACTAAGTATTCAATTATTCTCCACTGTGTATTATTTTGGTCCAATACAATAGTACATAATCAATTTAATTCATCACCTACCTATTTTAGGTAGGTGATGAAGTAAATAAGACTTGATTTGGAAACTATAACATTTTACCGGCTGGCAGGCACATCGCCGCGAAAACTATAGCGTTGAAATTTTCGTCATTTATTCAAAAAAAAATGTTGTCACATTATGAGCAATATCTACACGGTCAAAATTTAAGGAGCAGCAATTTTTTACTGAATAGTAACAGGGTGTAGGTCAATGTCCCTGCTACCCTGCAAAAGTTCGTTAATTTCGATGCATATTTCGATTTTCAGCTATATTTATTTGGAAAATAGAATACTCAAATACGAAATACTTAATAATTACATAAGTGGCTTTCGTCTATGCGTCTATTCACTCCTTAAAACGATTTAATTCGGCTTAACTAGGCATGCAATATACTCTACCTTATTTAGTTTTTCTTACTGATATACTCGTAACTGTGCAAACAAACAGTGATATCTGTGAATCCTAAAAAGGGGTTGGTAGAAACAAGCAAAACGTGACCTATCTATCTAAGTCAATCGAAACTGGACGAAGCATTGGCATAAAGATATAAATATCACTTAACTATGTAAATACACTTGGTATCCTTATCTTAAAATAAACGATTAGTTCTGTAAAAAAAAAATCCTATAGAATTTATTCCCGTGAATTTGTTCACGTGTTAAAAGTATGGCAGACTTAAAATTGTACTCTGACATTTTAAGAATAAGTACTGCCTTTGGTAAAGTTAGATTTTCTAAATCTTCGCATTTTCTTATGGGAAATAAAAGCGTGGCTTGTAAGCTCCTAATTATAAGCTTTATATTCCTTAAAACAGCTTTTAAGCTTTAAAACAAATACGGAAAATTCTCCATTTGCTCATCCCCAATTTGTAAAGTAATAAAAATTGGCATTTCTTAAAATTTAATGTTTCTTACCGTTATAAACATTTAACAATTAATCGAAACTGCGTGAAAATTAGAGGTAATTTGATGTTTTTTCTATCAATATATTGTTAGAAACTAACTGATTGACTTGTCTGTCAGGAAAAAAATAATTTATATTTTTTTTCCAGACAGTACCTACGCTTGCAAATATTATGAAAATATTATTTTTATTTTTAATGTTTAAGTCTGATCTAATTTATGAAAATTATATTTACGATTGGAAATTTTGCTTCAGGCCCGCTCCTAACATTCTCATCTTACAAAATAATTGTTACTTAACATAACAATTGAGTAATAACGCCTGCATACCCCACAGCCGGTCAAGTCAATCATAGACCGTAGTTAAGTATTAAGTAACGACAAATTAAAACGTGACAAGCTTTCATTAGGTCACCACCTATTGAGTCACCAGACTGTTGGTGCGACGCGACAGTGGCTTCTTAGTCAATTCGCACGAATTTATTCGCCCGAATCGGATGAACCAACACTTTTAAAAAGTATATTTTGCTATAGGCGACTAGCTCGAAGTTAATTTATTTGTGGGCTTGTCGACAAGTTTGAAATTCGTATTGGGCATTTGCCGCGATTATATTAATTACGAGCTTTTTCGAGCAGCCTCGCTCGCGTGAAGGTCGGAAATTATCCCACGGAATGAGACATAAAGTATCCTCTCTGTTAATCCAAGTTAAAAACTATCTGTGTACCAAATTTGATCCATATTCGTTCAACCGTTTTTGTGGTTGAGTAACAAACATTGAAACATACCAACTTCTACATTTATAATATTATAAGTATAAACTAGGATTATAGTAGTAGAATTTTAGTAGGGATTATGGGGTCGATTCACCCGAATCGGGCGGGTAAATTCGTGCGAATTGACTAATGAGCCGCGACGGTACCTAAGTACTTGATACATAAATAATTGGTTCCCAGTGTGGTGCCACTGAACTCTTGAGCTTCTTAGATGTTTCAGTAAACTTACTATGGATCTGAATTACTTAACGTGTTCCTGCTAAAGAAGAACTTTATTAGAAAATTCTGACGTTTTGGACCTTAAGAGGTAAAGATAGGCTAATTAATTTATAGCTTAGCAAATTGACTACCAACCTAAGTTGTGTGTAACTTTAAACCATAACTGTAATTTTATGAAGTCATTGGTATAAAATGCCTGTAGCACATCGAATTGGCGTAGTATGTCAATTTAATAATCAATTAATTATAACAGACTATATCACTTAAGTCTGAAAAAAACACAGTGCAAGAGTGTCACTATTGCACTGTGTTTTTTGCACAGCTGATAAAAATTAAACAAATCACTATTAGGTACTTATTTGTTTTGAGAGATTAGTAAGTATGAGTGATACTCAAAAAGGAAACAACGAAAAGTGAAAACAACGAAAAAGAGAATCATTATTGGTTTGGTCACATAAATATCAAAGTAAAAAACGAAAAACTTTTCATCAAATATAAACGCTAAACAAATAGTTTTCATCAGGCATAATTATTAGACCAACAATTTGACCATAACGCCATCCAAAACAGAAAATAAAATGTCAGTGTCACTCGATTAATAGAAATTGTTTTACGGGTAAAAAGCAGCTTATTAGGTGACTCGCACAAATTAACTCGCACGAATTAACTCGCAAGAATCGGGCACAACGTCACTTTTAAATTATATGATATTTTTGCACCCCACGTGAACTTACTTTATTTGTGGGCGAAATATTAAATATAATGTTTTTAGTAGGAGAAGGAGAAATTTAAAAAAAAGAACAAATAATAATTTAAAAAGCATAATTAGCCATATTCGGGCGGCCTAATTCGTGCGAGACGACTTTACTCGCACGATTGTGCGATATATTCATAGGCATACGCACTGTGGCGTTTCGCCTGTTTGCTCAGCTTTTACTATAGACGGTACAGACCACATGAGTCCACTGTACAAAAAACTTATTATTTATAATGATGCTCGTGGGGTGCATAGAAAATGAAAACACTTATTATTTTATCGCCTCCTGCCTGATGGATGGTGATTACAGTAATGCTGCTAAATTATGATTGTACAATGTGCAGGTAGAGCTTATTCGATTTTAATATCGGGTTTTCTTTGTATCGTTCTAGCAGTGAATTGGTTATTTTTGTTGTGGTTTCTCTAGGTTTCTTTATTTTTTATATTTTGTTATAATGCAATAGTAACCACTCTGTATAAACGAAAATTACAAAGAGATAACATTTCGTGTTTGTTTGTTTATGGATGCAATGGATACTTTTTATGCCATTATTCACATGAGTTGGAGACTTATGCTGGTGAAACCGCGGAGTGCAGCTATATATTATACTATCTGCCCGCGACTTCGTCCGCGTTAAATTTCTTGCTACCCCGACCCTCCCCGTCGCATTGTATCGCCCGTGCGCACGCAACGGAAACTCCAAAAGGAATACATTTCCCCATTTTTGCTACTTTTTTATTGCTGCTCCGCTCCTATTGGTCGTAGCGTGATGTTATGTAACCTTATAGCCTTCCTCGATAAATGTATCTACTACCCAACACTAAAAGATTTTTTCAATTCCAATCAGTAGTTCCTGAGATTATAGCGTTCAACCAAACAAACAAACTGTTCAGCTTTATAATATTAAGTATAGATAGTCGAGGTGTGGTGAATTTAATGTTCAAATAGTTGACAACTTGACGTGGCAGAAGACAGTTGCAAGCTGAGTAGTATACTCAGGGCGATAATTCACTATGACCTAAATGGTCATAGTGAATTATCGCCCTGAGTTCTGAGAGACGATTCCTTACTTCGAATCTTCGTCAATTTCTTTGATCACACATGGCTTACCTTACCAAAACCCAACAAATATTAACCTAAAATACTTTCTTAATATTCATGCAATCCCATGATCGAAATAATCATAGTGCTTTACAAAATACATTAGTAAAACCATTACAGTGCAATGTCAAGTTTTTAATGCCCGTTTTTAATCCCCTAAATTAATGTCGGCAATTAGTGTCAGTAATACGGTGTAACAATAATAAATTTCATTGCAATTACGACGCTGTTATGTGCATTGCATGATTTTTTTAACCCTCACAAAACGTAATGTATTCTTAAGCTTAGGGGAAACTAGAAAGGGGAGCTAAAAATGTGCTTACAACGCAGTATGAGAACGCAATGGTAATGTACCGTTCTGTCACTAAATGTATTCCACTTCGACAGTAGAATTCATTTTTTATGTATACGACATAGAATCGATCAATATTTGGTTTACACGAAGGGTGCCGATCGCACCTGCAGCGTTCACGAAAATATTCGAAGCTTAACATTTTGTTCGCGAGCACACAAAAGTGCCTCGAAAATTGCAATAGCGCGAAAGTTAGGCTCTAGACCGTCGTTTGAGCAATAGAGGCGAGCCCAACCCCGAGCGATGCGATGGCGGGCTATGTAACAAATTATAGAGGACCGGACGGACGGTCAACGGGCTCTTTACGATCCGCATCCCAACGCTGATGATGATTTAGATGCAAGGAATATCGGGCGGAAGCGAGATAAACCGCGGGGCCCCGTCGCCATGGCAACCGAGGGTGTCGCGTCCCGACGCCCGCCCTTGTCGCTAGTTCACGGACACTTATCGTTATAGTAATAAATTGGTCTGGAATTCGTGCAATAACATCCGAGCGAGACGCAATAAAAATGTTGATTTTGAATTCGGTTATGATAGTTGTGGGCGATAAATCGAAAGTCACATATAATTTACATCCTAATGTGAAAAATATCGTATATATTTAACGTGTTGCAAGCAAGTTTTCAAGATTTTATAAACAGAAATATATTCAACGTACTGCAATTTGTCTTCTAATATACCTTCATCACTCTTAATTCTCGTAACAAACAGACGTGACATTACGTCACATATCATCAAGCAACAAAGCTTCAAAAAATCCGCAATATAAAATGTAAACACGGCACAAAGTCCCCGATTTATTACCCGGCGACTGATGATGATATATCGACGTCGGCTGCTGTGTTGATCGTCACTTACCCTACCCTTATCACGCAGCACGTAATTTCGGATTCATTGCCCTCGGCCCCGCCGCCGGTGTCGGTTCGTGGCTTTTATTAAAAAGAAAATATTTCATATTTATGTCTAATGTTCCGGCAAATAATAATGGTCTTTCATTTTTTACAGGTACTAATTGGATATGAGACGATGAGCCATGGAATCACGAAGCGCGCCGCCGAGCCCCGACGAGCCCGGGGAGGCGGTGTACGACAGTCGTTGTGGACGTTACCCACACCCCCCTACTCTTCAGCGAACCTTCGCGAGCTGCCGCGAAACCACGCGGCCGCGCCCCCACCACCGACATGCCACGTCCGAGCCCGCGCGACCAGAGGACCACGTGCAGCAGTCGTTCGTCACAGCAGAGGTTCACGACTACCCCTCATCAGAATCCGGCATCGCAGCCGACTGCCCTCATGCTCATACTAGCAATGCCGATGACAGCCCTTCTTATGACCGCTCAGATTTTGAAGGGAACTCCAGCTACAGTCTGAGACATACTCCCGAATACCATCATACCCTAGATTGTAAACATAGGCCTATTGATTATAATCGAAGCCACACACCTGATTACAATCACGGTCATGGATCAGACTGCGACCGAGCGCACGCTCGCTCACAAACATCTCGTCGACCTCATAGGAAGCACAAACGGGAGGAAGACGATGGCGCGCAGTCACTTGATGAACGCTGTGCCAGGGACCTGGATGAAGTCCTCCCGGCGAGACTAGCCGCTGTCAATTTATCGAGGGAACCTCCCCCTCAGACATGGAATAGGAGCAACATCGCAGCAACTATGGAGCGATTTGAACCCGTCGATTATTCCTATGCTTACTACGACCACCACTTATCAATGCCATCGTCATCAAGAAAGGTAAACCGTCAGCGAGGAAGGGGTGGCATACCGCGAGATCGTTCATCTCGACATAATTACGTGACGAGGTACGGCACTGAAGAAAACATTTATGAAGAAATTACCGATGGATCTAGGACGTGTCCCAAACATCGATACCCTCCACGACAGTCACTAGTTTCTTTGGATAGAAGTGTTGTTGAGGAGGAAGTTCGCCGAGTAGAATCGAGGCACAAACGAATTTTGGGAGAGTTAAATCTTAGTGTAGAAGCAATGCTAATGCCGGAATGCGAATCTCCCGATTCGGAGCGCGCTGAAGACAGAGACAATATCGAGGAATTGTTGCGAGTTGGTCCGACGGACGAGTTACTCTCGCCGGCAAGTTGTAATCCACCAGACTTAGACAGCGGGTTTAGTGGCAGCAGTAGCGGGGCAAGTTATGTAGGTAGTTTGCGTCGTAAACCGACGGGATCAGTGCCGCACTTGCCCGCTGTGGCGTACGGTACACGAGGGGCCGGCGTGCGGATCCTAGGGGCTGAAGAGTGCGGCCTGCGGTGCCCCAAGGACATACCTTCACCACGCAGCTCCAGCTGTGGAGACGCCAAAGCTAGTGGCTTTTGGAACAAAAAAGCCTGGAAGAAAATATCGGGTTTCTCTAGTTCCAACAGCATCAACAAAGCCGGATTAACTGGTAAGATTATTATTATTCACTACAATCACTTTTTTTCTTCTTCACCGTCTAGTTATGCATGTAAACGTTTAAGTAATGTAGCTGTTTTATCTTAGAATATCTTAGTTCATAATGAGTTCATAACTTCTGTATTTAGCTCAAACTAAACTTAAAACATAAAGCACATACTCGAAACATTCGTCGTCGCCACTTAGGAAGTTCCACGATACACAGCGTAGTATGAACATAAATCCAGTACAGAAATGCATAAAGCATAAAGCTTCATTCTCCCATAAAACGTGAATGAATCCTAGCGGTATCAAGTCATGAAAACCCTGAGAGCATCATTTCTTTTTATTTTGGCCCGCTTTCGTCCGCCCATAGGCTTTTTTCAGATGGACGCGCGCGCGTGGCTCTGTGTTTGTTGTTTTCATTTTGGTTTAGTTGTTTGTTTTGTTAACGGTGCGGCGTTTTGCATTGCAGGTCTGCTCGTTAGGTACACTTTCCGGCGTAAGTCCGGCTCGCAGGGCTCTCAGGGCAAGCGGCGTGCCGAGCCCGTCCAATGCGATGCGTGCCTCTCACAACGATGTTAGCCGCTCTATGGTAAGGCTCTCCGCCAACACTTGTCACTTTGCTGGCAGAAAGTACACTGGCATCTCTAATTAGCTGGCAATTATAATAACATTCTTAATACAACTTTCTACCAGTAACTCATATAATTAATCCTATGAAAATATCCTGGAATTGGCAAATGCGCGTCCATTTCAAAATTTATATCTCGTAGAGAAATTCTTACATCAGATTTTATTTTATTTTTTATTTTCATCTCACAACTATACACAGCACAATTGTACACTTAACAATGTAATTTTAAACCATTTTAAACAAACTAAACTACTTAAAATGATAAAGGCAGAACAGATCGAATCGGTCGGGTCAGAAACGATTAACGACGTCGATACAAAGTTCCCTCATTAAGGTATCGCAGATATTACTTCTGCTAACTTCGGCTTAAGATAAGTATTGTTCCGCAAGAGCCGAGACAATAGCGTGCGCTACCACTTAATTAAACCTCGTCGATACGATATAAACTATGAACAAGCGGAAACTTTCTGTTCGATCCGCCAAGACAAACGTTCATTACAAAGAAGACCATAGAAACAATTTAAAATCGTTCACATTGTAATGTCTTGGTTGCAGATGACGCGTGTAGGCCAAGCAGAGCTAAATCCAGAACAGCCACTATACCATACAGGTTAATAACTACTTATTACTTACTGTTCGTTCGTTCTAACTTAAACATACATAGCAACTAGTTTACAACTTTAATAAACAAACGCAAACTTAATTGTGGAGTGGGAAATGTTCGTGTAATTTTAATAGTTTTCCTTTGTTACAGCTACTCCAACGGAAAACTGGTGGTGCCGCTGGATTCCCTAGCACAGAGCTGAGGGGCCGGTCCCCCGCGGCATTCCCGCCTCCAACTCCTCCGAGGGACTCCTCAACACCGCAGGACAACGATGAACAGCAAGCCAGTGACGTAATTACGACTGGGGAACTTTTCGTAAAACTGTCGTGTTACATGCGAAGAAACATTCCATTTGAGCCCAACAATGGGTATCATTAAGTTGTCGACACCTCAGCGAGTCTCAAAGACAAACTGTTCGTAGGTGTATCCAGTGTAAATATAGTGAACAGACGTTGAATTATTACTGTAGGACAAGCGAGGAGAGTATACGTTGAAGTGATAGAAACGCCTAAATTAATTATTTGTATTGTTATAACGATCGTTTCATAGAAACGTAATGACTACGTTGTTGTTACTTATCAATTTTTAGTAGTTAATAGGTACATGAAAAGGCTGACAAAGTTGATTCCGATTTTGTACATGATATGAAGCTGCCATGTTAGCTAATACTTCAGTTTTGTCTACCAATTTGGCGTTTATCTGCGACTTTTCTATATCAGAAATATTAGATAAATGTAATTCGATATAAGAAAATGTATTATTCTAAAAGCTACAGATTTTTGCCCACAACATGGTGCTTTACATAACATTACTGTAACATCTGTCACTACTTTCTTTACCGATCTTGTAAATAAATAATATATGACCCGAGCTACGAGAATTGTAAGGTCCAAACTATTTATTTCCAACACGAAACGATATGTAAAAATGTTGTTTCATAAAGTTTTAAAACGTTTATCTCATTCGGTAAAAAATATTGTTAATAATTGTTAGTACATAGTTGTATATTTTGTAAATACATGCGAAAAAACATGGTGCACTATTTGGTTTATAATTTATGTAAATAGATATAAATGTACGTAAACAGTCACAGTTGCTTTAATTATATTTTACACGCATTTCGTAAGCAGTTGAGTGTCCTCGATAATAAGAGTTTGAAATAAAAATGACAGTAAATATCGTATTTTGTTTTTGTGGGATATTTATTGTGTAATGGTAACTGAGTAACTCATTCATGGATGTCTAATGCTGTGTTGAATTGGAACACATGCCTTTATAGTAGTGTTTTGGTAGTCGCTGATCCAATACCTACATTTGCGTACTCGGCGCGAGGCGTCGCGTCGTTTGTATTCGGGGCAGTCGCTTAGCTCGAGCCAGTCCCAAACGGAGCACTGGCTTTACTTGTACAGATTTGACATACGGGAATTACTGTGCGTGCTGATTTACAAACATAAATAAAACTGAACGGCTTTCACTCTACGCCACATGCTGCCAGTAATTTGTTCATGATTTTGTATTATGGCTACCGACTTACAGATGTTACATGTTTTTAAAATAATATGCTTCCTGTAATTTGCTTTTGGTAAGTTAATTTTCTGATTTAGAGCTCATATTGATTTAATATCAGTTATCATGTTCTTATAAGCCAGCACGCGTAGCATGGCCACCATAGAAAGAACTTTGTCTATTCTTGGTAGAATAGAGATAGAACTGTCATGCTCATCATCATCATCATCATTTCAGCCGTAAGACGTCCACTGCTGGACTTAGGCCTCCCCCAGTTTGGGGGCTTTGCCATAATCGCCACGCTTGGCAGGCGGGTTTGGCGATCGCAGTATGGTGGTAAAATGCATAGAGAACGCTGCTGCCCATTCTCTAGTAAGTTCTCTAGTAGTAACTAGTAACTGTCATGCTACGCCATCATAAAACGGTACAAATCTTTCTACAATCTTTAATTCTGTCTTTAATCTTTCTACAATCTGTAATTTTGTCTATTCTTCCGTCGACAATACCCCTTTCTACGGTGGTCATGCTACGCATGCAGGAGAGCAGGGGCCCAACTTCACCGATTGTATGCATCTTTCATGTGTGCTTGAGAGGGTTGGTGTTTCGAACCCAGAAAGGAGATTTACATTTTTTTTAATAATTTCATCACCACTGCTCTCAAAACGGAGAAAGAAAACATCGTGGGGAAACCGGCATGTCCTAGAACCAAAAATTCAAAGACCTGTGACATTTACCGCGTATTCCCGCTCACAGAGAAGATGCCTGTGTCCCAGTAGTGGGAACATTATAGGCTGCTTATACTATCTTCTCATAAACCAAGTGTTACTCTTTAAGATATTTCAGTCTGTGTCATCATCATCATCATTTCAGCCGAAAGACGTCCACTGCTAGACATAGGCCTCCCACTGGCACCGCCACTTTGACCTGTTCTGTGCTTCTCGCATCCAACGTATTCCTGCGGCCTTCACCAGGTCATCGGTCCATCTTGTGGGAGGCCTTCCAACGCTACATCTCAGTCTGTGTATACCTAGCCAAAAAGACTGGCGTAGAGTGAAACCCTTTTATCGTGATTAAGATTATAATTTATCATCTATGTCACAAAAGCAATGTACATAAGTAGTAATAATGTAAATTTTTCATTTTATCAGTCAGTGAGGGAATCTTACTTGTAACTATTACTATTCTAAGCTCGACTGATACGAACTAAAATAATCTCAATGTTACATGAAATAATATTTCTTTTTGTCTGTAATTTAGTGATCGTGTTCAAGTCAAAAGAGATTTTTATTAAATAAATTACAAAAAGTATTTGTTTTTTATTTTTAAAACAGGAACCTGATTGTCAGCGGAAAAGAGAAGAAAGACGTGCGATACACGTACATTAGCAAAATATACATAGCATGAATAATACAAAGAGTGCACGAACTCGACCTAATTTACCTATGCGCTCAGGACCCAGCTGTGAAGCTGCTTTTTATTATATATTATGGGAAATGGGAATACTCATTCACTGGTCCAAAGCTTTCATCTCGCGAACCGGAGAACAAACCCTAAATTCACCACAATACGCCTTCAATGAGTATAAAATTTCGCCCCGCACAGTGGGGAGCCTCCATTCCTTTGTGCCTCTCGACGGGTTAATTGTTTAATTGCCAATAAAAATAAAAAACAGAGCACACATACTCTTTGTTCGAGTACATGCAATATACAGCTGCTTGTAAAATGATTGTTTATTAAATCGCGAACGATGAAAGGTACAGAGTATAGGTAAGTACCCACCAGTACCATCGAAATTTGAATACGGATAAATTTTTAGAATAAGTTTTAAGGCATTGAATTCGGTATCACCGTGGTGCTCAACATAAATCAAGCACTAGATGCTTCTTGAACTAGAAACAGTTTTGTTTAATTTAAATTACGGAGTCAAGTCACAAACTCTAAGAAGTTTGAACCAGCATTTTCTGTACTCAATGGTTTTTTAATGCGATAGAGACGCATTAAAAAACCATTGAGTACAGAAAATGCTGGTTCAAAATTCTAAAATTACTCGTTGAAAAAGTTTCAAGCGCAAAGAGAGTCCTGTGTCCTTGCTTAATTAAGTTGCCAGCAATACAAAAGACGATACATTTACTTGAAGTTATGGCTGGACCACAGTGTATAATGATTAATTTGCCGAAACCACTTTCCTTAGACTTAAGACCACTTTGACCAATGTAATAGAAAATTACTCCACTTACAAAATATCGGGCAGCTCGAATCGAATTCTGAGGGCTCATCGATTATATCTTAAGTGAACTTGAACATGGTTGTTAGTCATCTCATTTGACTTTATAATATAAATACACCGACGGAACATGAATCAAAAATATTCAATTTGATCAGGTGAATTATTCCGAAAGATATAAAAATGGCTTAAAATACCTTCATTTGGATTTATTTGACATGTGTATCACAAACTCACAAAGGGAATTCCTACAATCGAGCCCGTCCTTTATTAATCTGTTGTTAGTCCCATTCGAGCGGTTTCTGTGTAGACCAATTAATATCAATATAGCGTGCAGGGATTTGAGCATACCATACAGATGGCGGGCATTACATGTCTCGAATTGTTTGTTTGAACGAATGTTCGGCCCGATAAATTAGAGTCAGACACACAGTGGACCTGATGTTAGATGAATTCTCGCGTCGGATGGATCGCGGATCGGATGAATGCCGTATGTATTGACATTGATATTGCCAGTGCCTTGATGGATGTACGGAAATCTGTTTGCTCTGGCGTATCGTTTGTTAGCACTAATAATTGTCTGTCGCGGATACGAGCTGCACACTTATCTTGTTTGTTTAATTGAAATGCCATTGTTGCGGGTTTTATTATGGATTTATAGGATGTGTTTATAGTTTCTGTAAATAGGTTTACGTAGTTACTAGTGATATTACTATACAGGCTTTAACAAAAGGATTAACGTCGAGTAAACGAACCATATTGCTTTTAGTTCGGAGTAACAGTTGACAATACATCATCTTACAATTTTACTCTATGTCCTAATTATCTAGTAGGTAACTAACTTAACTCATGAAGTATTAATAAACGTCCTGGTAATACGCGAATATACCGCAAAAATACACAAAATTAACGTCGACCAATTTACCAAAGCCAGCGCGAGGTCTAATTACCACTCAGTACATCAAAAAATAATTTTCAGTTAATTAAGGCTCCGAATTAACGGGCAGCATAAACAAGTCCTCATTACCCACTAATCTCCTAAACAAGAAGGAACAGCAGTGTTAAATAACCTTAAATATAATGGAGCATTACCATTAAACTGCTCCGCTTCGGCCCAAAAACCGCAACACGAAATTAATATAACAAAGTAGAGATAACTATGTATAATGAACGGGCTTGTAACAATAAACGCCTTTGGGCGTTGTTTTTGTTCGGGAATCCTCGGAGATAGGCACTATCTGTGCGGGGTAAGTTGGCCTTAAGTAAACATTATCTGACTTGCGATAGTCCGACCTCTGCCGTCCTCTCCCGATCTCTCCCGACCTCACCCTCGCCTATGGCCAAATTAGTTTTTAACACTAACATCAAAGTAGGCAATAACAGTGTTCGCAAGTTGATGCGAGTTCTCAATTTGTTCTCTGATTGTCCGTTGCGGTGTGTCGAATTTGTTAGCTTTTTTAAGTCTTATTAGCAGTGAAAATAGAGAATAAATTTCATTCAAGTTTGTCTCTTCACATAACATTCGTACAACATTTATATTATGATTAACACTCCAAATTGAAACAAAAACTGAGAAAGTCGAAGTTGCATAATGTGTCTCAAGAGACGGTTTGCAGCAACTGAAAAGTTTTAATTATATTATTACTCTGTGCATCAGTCGCCCACCACCTGCGCGGGATATACTTAGACGCTTCTAACAATCTAGCTGAGATGGGAAACTAGCTTAGTCTAGAAAATATCTCAGAAAGGAATCTTGTTACTTGATAGCTCATACAACATTGTGGGCGAAACTGAGATAAAGTTAACAATGATGAAGAAATAAAGTTATTCTCGTAACAGGTGGCCGTTGAAACTGTAATTAGGTAACTTCTTTCTTCTAATTTAAGGTTAATTATTTTGTCTTTTAGGGAACTTCACTATTCTATGAGAAGTTTTGCTGTTATTACACATTAATGAACTATTTGCAATAATTCGACACAGGTTTTGAAGTTTTAGCCTATAAAATGATTCATACTCTTTCGTGTTGATAATCACGGATTTAGACAACAGGTAAATCCTATTTAAGGTGCAAACAATCTCCATATTTATCATCTCACCTATCCAGCCCGTCTCTTGCTGCTCTCTTCCAACGACGGCCTAAGCCGAGGTCCGATCCCCACAGGGAGTGTCTTTAACGTGTACTCGCTTCGTTTTTAAGTTTTTGAGGCCTTAATTTATCAAGGTAGCCTGTGCCGGCTCTGGTTAAGCAGCCGACAACCTCCTAGACTGACCATTCCCAAAAAAAAACACATATTTATCAACCTCATTGCAGTAGTACCTACAAGAACAGATATCACTTTTAACCTCAAGGATTATGTAGACATGCAAGAGACAACTACTTTAGTTTACGGCATTTAGAACTAAGCGCCATCAAAAATTGAAAGACGAAGACGGATCTTACCAAATTCTAGAGCTAAAAATGTAACGTATAACAAGACTTTCATAACTCATTGACACGAAAGTATTTAAGCACCAACAGGCACTTTAAGAGACTCTAAAAGTAAATTCAAATAAGATGTCAGCAACTCAACACTAGATATGTACGTGAGGTTCCTTATCCATTCCCCACAAACATCTCCTACATTTTTGCTGACAGGAGCATAAAGTAGTTCCAGCAGATACACTTGTGCTGGTATGAATTACTGCCCGTATGTGAATGCAGGAATGCAAGTATACTGGAGGGGATCTAACTAGCACGGTTCGGTACTTCTCTAGCTGTTTCTGATTAGGTAATGTTATGTTAGATGCAGAGCATGATAAATGATTGTATTTCTGTAAGTAGGTTTGTACAAAAACTTTTATACGTCAACCATATTTAAAAAACTAGATGAGGAATGCGTTTCCTATCTGAAAACTCTGAGAAGAAAGGCCATAAAAAACTCAGAGATCAGTCTTTTCTAACACCTAGACATAATCTTGTTCTGATTATGTGGAGACCATGTAGATTGGTGTTTGAAATGATCTTTTGAGGAAAGAACCACACAGATTGAGTAGACCTGTCCAGTTTATTTCTGTAAATTTGTATGAACACGTACGTCAACCATATTTTAAAAACTAGATGAGGGCAGCCGCTTCCTATCTAACTACTCTGAGAAGAAAGGCTTAAACAAACTCAGAAATCTCTCTTTTAACATGTAGTCATAATTTTGGTCAGACAGACGTATTCTTGGTCAAATCATGTGAAGACCATATAAATTGGTCTTGTGAGGAAAGAACCATACCGATTGAGTGGACCTGTCCAGTAAGTGCACGTATTTGTGATGGAATATTATTAACTATTATTGATTTTAATTATGAGGTTAACTAAACTCATTTGTAATTCAAAACCACAGTCGAAGAGATTTCAACGTTCCATAACATGAGAGAAAGACCTGCATCTCGCAGTACCAACTATGGGGTTGTTGACTGTTTAACCGGACTTGCCTGTGGCTACTTTAATAAATAAAGGCCTCAAGCCAGGGCTTACAAAACTTAAAACTATCGATCGGTTGCTCGCTAAGGGCATCTCCTGTTTGGTACGGGCCTCGGCTTAGGGCATAGTTGGTTGAGGGCAGCAAGGGATGGCCTGGATCGGAATGATGAATAATTGACTTTTGATTTTTATATGTAGGTAAGTCATTTAAGGTAAGGTTATTTTGTAGGCTATCGTTAATCGCTTTTTAACCGACGAAAAAAATGGAGGAGGTTCTCAAGGCAACAAGGCGTATTTTTTTTTTTAATGTATGATCATATTGATCACGCATAACTTTTTAGTTTGGTCTGATTTGGATAATTCTTTTTTATTGGATAGGGTATAACCTAAAGGTGTATATATCCCATATAAATTTGAAAAAAATGCAACTCTAAGGGTAGGAAAACTGAGGAAGATTGATTATTCACTTATTGATTGTAAAGTATGACCACGCATAACTTTTTACAGAATGGTCCGATTTTGCAAACATGTAGTAATTAGTAGATTATAAAAAAATATTAATATAAAAACTTCTACGATCAATGACTAAGGACCACTAATTTCTTTAATTTTATATAAATAACCAAATTATTTAACTAATTTGCTTGTTTGGCGCCGACTCAAAATTACTTAGGCTTCTTATTTTTTGCTTTTCAGTTTTTTCGACGGTTTAATATTTTGTTAAAAAGTTTTTTTAACCAGCTTAGTTTCAGAATACGTAATCAGCCTTAGATTGCAATTCAACATCACAGTTGAATAAAAAGGGACACTCTCGAACCCTTGCCATGAATACGCTAATAATGTTGAAGATTAAGTAAAACTTAAGTTTAAATAAGGCCCAGTTCAAGTCATAAACAACCTCTTAGTTTTGCAGTCACGTAATATACGCTCATGAAAATTGTTCCGCGACAACTGGGTTTGGGAGCATTTTATTTCATGTTAGGCCCATCAAAGGTATCTAATTGGACTTTCAATTGTTTATTTACTGTTCAATATACAGTCAACAAGGTATAATGTAATATATCCAACAATAAACAACTGTATTCTATACTAGCTTCTGCCCGTGACTTCGTCCGCGTCAAATTTTTGCTCCCCTGACCCTTCCCGTCGTATCGAATTGTCTGCCAGTTTTCGACAATCTTTCGTTGCTGCTCCGCTCCTTTTGATCGTAGCGTGATTTTATAGCCTTCTTCAATTCGTTATTAATTTCATTTCTCAAAAAATCGGGGAAATTTAAGGCTATCTTTATTCTCTCTAGTTTCTCTAGTCTCTGTAATATAAGTATAATCATATTAGAGACAGCGAAAAATCGCGACAAATCGCGGCACGGCGGACAGAGCTCCGGTGTGATCTCATGGCGACATGGCGGGTACAATTGTCGCAACCCAGTGCTGGGCACGCCACAATTGCGGCGGTAAGTCCCCTCTTTGAGGAGTGGTTAGAGAAGTGCCACGGCGTCTACACCTTCTGCCTAACGCAAGTCCTCACTGGGCATGGGTGCTTTGGGCGGTTCCTGTTCAGGATAAAGCGGGAGGAAACGCCCGGGTGTTTCCATTGCGTGGATCGTCTGGAGAACATGGTGGAGCATACGGTAGAGGTGTGCCCTGCCTGGGCGGAGCACCGCCGTATCCTCGTGGAAGCGATCGGCGGCGGCGACCTCTCACGTCCAGTTCTGGTGCGAGCCATGGTACGGAGCGAAAGGGCATGGGAAGCCGTCATCTACTTCTGCGAAGCAGTAATGCTCGCGAAGGAGGAGACGGGGCGCGTGAGTCCCTAGCCACTGCAGGAGACGCCCCGGGAGTCGGGAGTCGATAGCGGACTCCCGACCACCGTAGGCGCGAGCTTGCGGGCGGCGAACAATGGGTAGCTCACCGCCCGGTAAGGACCAGGCTCGGTGATCGTCGTTTCCCAAATTATTGGAACAAAATAACCGAATCCAGACTTAAATATGTAAATAAAAATCTAATTAGTCTAATTCAAGTTACAGGGCTCAAATACAAAGACATACATAAAAGGATACTGACAGGATAACAAGCACAGACCAAAACGAACATTCACAAGATAACAATATGCCTGCTTAATGATTGAATACAGGAACACGGCAGCGGCAAAGTTAAGTTGAAAAGCTTTCACGTAGTGAAATTTTAATTACACCACAAAGAGTTACAGGGTTCCACGTGTAGCTCTCACAGTTTGAATTTCAACAATAAATTTAACTGTCCGAACGGAATCCCATCCCGTTGCACACATCGACATTTATTTCAATCTACAAAAAAACAACAATAACGATATTGCTGAAAAAACGTACACCTAGCTATTCTACAGGAAGGCACATCTGATTATGAACACTACACAATGATTGTCAATTAATAGGTTCTGCCACTAATTCCGCCTTTCCTCTGTAGTTATATTGCCGTTCGGCTATTATTAATACCCTAACATACACCTTACCTTCGAATTCCCAAACAATGCAAAAAATATTATAAAATACTCTATGAAAGCGTTTAACAGCATAAGTAGCCGTACAATGAAAAAATCATTGGCTCTCTTTATGCATCCGCCAGATAGGATAATGCAAAGCAAATTAACATCGATAAAGATCCGTGATTTAATACTGCAATAGCAACAATAACTTGTGCTATCACCTCGCATAACTTTATGGTTGGTTCCTTCGCTAGCTAACGTGAATTGCAACCACAGAGTATGTGTGTGTGTGTGTGTGTGTGTGTCTGTGAGGTGAGATGATGTGTGTGTGTGTCAGTTTTTCACGCATTTTCGCCGATTGTTCGAATGTGTGTCTGTTTGAGTGTATGTGTGTTTTGTGTGTTTGTGTGCGACTTACGATCTCATCTATATCACCTGCTACGATTACTAGGCCGCAGGACATACTTGTAACTAAGCAGGCATCCTGTCACATAACATTGATTTATTTTGTAACGTCTTGTCCTCATTTGGAACGGTAATGGTAGTCTTTGAATTGTTGCCGCTTATAATGAACTTAGTTTTCAAACTAGGATATTATTTCTATAATTTACGATGTCATTAATTTTGTGGAAAATTCTATCTAAATTACAAATAGTAATAACATGTTGTGGTAAGGACACAATTTACATAAAACCAAAAGCATTTATTTCGACCATCATAAACAGAATATTGGTATACATTGTAATTGAAATTAAAATCTTATTATACGGAACAAATAAATAGCACAACAAGACACACATTTTAACCTTTTACATAAAATAATTCTCCTTTAATATAAATTCAGAAGTAGAAAACTAGGTCATTTGACTTGTTGATATTATGATCAAAGTTGTGTACCCCGTAAACTCTTTGGATAATAAAAGCTCCAAGTTAAGACCTCCAAATAACTCCGAGTCACAAACTGAAGATTAAGTAGACTTGCTAACATTACGGAAATGTTTATAGAAATAAACTTATTACTCTCTTAGCATTAGTATCATTTTAGCTAGTATACCTTTTATACTGGTAAACTTTGTTAACTAATGGACATCAATTTGCAATCACCATTTGGCGATCTTATAATCAGTACAATCACTAAAACAGATAAGTAACCAGGGTCGTCGGAAATAGTTGATGTTTTCAAATGAAATTTGATAAATAAACTGTTGGTTTTCTATTAATAAATTATATTTTATTCGACAACATCCAAGCCGACCCCGCGTAATGAGAAGAGTCGAGAGCAAGGAAGGAAGGAAGAAGAAGGAGAAGAAGAATTTGAAAACATCCATTGGTTTCTTACTAAACTTCAATTATGTCTGATGACCGTGGTTACTAATTTGTTTTAGTGACTGTACCTATATTATTTTAAGCAACAGACTAATTGGTGTAGGATAGGAACACTTGGCTTTCTACGTGGTAGGGGTCACAATTCTTCCATATCCTAAGGGCACGTCCTACCATTACAGTGCCCCCAGGTCTGTTCCTTGATATGCAATAATCTCTGTAGCACCACGAAACATGAGACTTCAGTGGCTACTGCAAAACTTGGAGTTCATTTGATTAATCGAGTTTAAACTCCTTACACCCCCTTCGTTGAAAAAAAGAACGACATGGCATAAAATTTATCTAGGTTATAAAAATTCTATACGTGGATGTATAGTTTTTCGGTCGCTAGGCATATTGCTGGCTTGTTGCCAGATCAAATACCAGTTCTGAGGCAGCGAGGGAGGACTGCCTGGGGACGGGAACGACACTTAAATTTTAGATTTTTCCTACGTATTCGTGACGTGCTCCATAAAAGCATGAAGGTACCACGTGTGGGTGATCCTCTTGTTTAAAAAGACTTTATATCTTCATCTAGAAATCTCAAATTTGCAACACAAGCTTCAGAGGCCAACTCTTTAAGAAAGTCTTCAAACGGTTGGTTGACACTTTCCGTAACCTAAGGGCTGGCTTTACCTTGGCCAGACGCTAAACATTTTTTTTTTTTTTTGGATGGAAAATCATCAAATGACTTCTCCCGCTCTGGGCGGAGCGGGAGGGCGTGTCAGACTTTTACTGACTAAAACCCACCCGTGTTCCTTCAGTTGCCCATGTGCCAGGGTCACGGTATCTCTTTCGAACAATCTCGCGACCCCGGCAGAGACGTTAAGCATTACCATACGATACCACCATTCTCTTGGGTACATTACCAGTCGATTGCGACGCGGACAGTTTTTTCAACGCTATATTTTAGTTCTTGAATAGAATTAGGATATAATTTTATTATTTTAATTTATAACTTAGTTATATGTTGTTATTTACGTATCATTATCATCATTTCAGCCATAAGACGTCCACTGCTGGTCATATCCCCCCATTTGGGGGGCATGTCCATAATCGCCACGCTTTGTAGTCGGGTTGGCGATCGCTGTATGGTAGTGCAGTGCATAGAGAACGCTGCTGCCCATTCTCTAGTATGTCCCTTAGTCGCGTTATACTACACCTACGGGAAGAAATGTGGTGGTGCTATTCTTTACCTCCGCCACCACACGGGTATAATGTGGTCTATCTATATAAAATACTAGCTTCTGCCCGCGACTTCGTCCGCGTCAAATTCAGTGTTCCCCCGACCCTTCCCGTCGCGTCGAGTCGCTTACCCGTGCGATTTTCCCCGTTTTTGCAACATTTTTCATTACTGCTCCGCTACTCTTGGTTTTAGCGTGATGTTACAGATAATGTAGCTTTCTAATGGTTAAACAATTTTTAAAATCGGTCTAGTAGTTTTTGAGTTTATCCATTACAAACAAACAAACAAACAAAAATACAAATTTTTCCTCTTTATAATATTAGTGTAGACAAATAAACGTTATTTTATTATTGACACCTGGTTAAAAAAACAACTAACTACTTTGTATACAGGGTTATTTGTAAAACACCGGCAACCTCTCAGGACTATGCTACTAACATGATAATCACCAACTTTTGTTCTATGACTTTTAAAAATTCATCATATTTTAGTTCATCAGATTTTCATACAAAATCGGCCGCCCGTAAATAGGTCAAATTTCAGCGCCCCCGCCGCCCTAATCTCGCTTCCCTCGCTAATGTTCTATCGCTTTCTTTTGCTTCACATCGAGTTCGTAACATTTAGAGCGTTCAATTTAAATATTTTTATTTTTGTATGAAAATCTGATGAACTAAAATATGATGAATTTTTAAAAGTCATAGAACAAAAGTTGTTGATTATGATGTTAGTAATATAGTCCTGAGAGGTTGCCGGTGTTTTACAAATAACCCTGTATATACGTCAAGATACTGCTACTTCCATCAGTCAATTAAATATGTGTAATAGCGTGTAAGCTATCTTCGGTACGTATCGAGTAACTGCAACCTGTCGGCGAACGTAACACAGCTACTTCAAACCGTTCGAATGCAATTGTAACGTTCCCAAGTCGCAGTACGCGGTTAGTGAGCTCGTTCTAACACGGTATGCAAATATGAACGTATAGATAATGCTGCGGTTATAGAATAGCGGGTTGGGTAGCGTTTAGCGTTTACTTTAGAATGGTTATACGCTTGAAAGTTGACGGCTCAGTCGGCGTCATGCTATAGTGACGTCCGAATGACGTCACTATAGCATGCTGCCAACTGACTTTACACAGGGCTTAAAAAAGAAAGAAGAATTGCTTTGCTAAAGACGCACCCACAGACAAACTTCAAACTTTCAATGACGTCATTCAACGGTAAATTGTGGACGTTATGTGGCGGCTAACGTAGTCTTAGGAAATCGTGGCTTAGGTTTAATACCTACTGTTTTATTTTATTGGAAACTGGCTTAGTGACGTCACGGCCGCCACCTGACAGCGGGCTGCTCACAGCCGAGCGTTTAGTAAAAGGCGTTCATCAGTTGATGAAGCCCCTATGTTCGCGCTGTTCTCAACGAATTAATAACTGTCTATAAGTATTCACCTACATCTCTGAAAAGAGTAACAAGTATCATGTACGTATGCATGAGTCCAAATTATTTTGAATTTCCTAATGTTTGATTGCGGAAGCGAAGTATGTAGGTACATATATTAAAGTAAAGTTATTAAATGTGTTGAATATGATTTGAAAGGTTATACTTTACGTGTTTAGATAACATGTATCTGCTTATATTATACTAATCTGTGTCCTATCTGCTGATATTATAGGTACTAATACTACTGATCTGCGTTATTTCCCACACTACAGTAAAAACGCCACGCTGCCCGCCCACCATTCTTGTAAACACAACCGAACTTACATATTTCTACGAAACGTTCGATAATTGACTCAGTAGGTCTGCGTGTCATTAGTGTAGTAAAGAACGTCAAAAGAAAATGTCACAACATATATCGCTTATGGACGGGAAAGCCAAATAGAACGTGTTGGTTGGTCGGTCCTCAAGGGAAAATGGCGGCAGATAGTTTGGTTAGCTTATTTTTAATCTGCATATTTATTGATTGTGAATCCTCAATTTTGCTTGTGTTTGACTTTTCAATGCAGTACTGCATTTAAAAGTGGTTGATATTAACAAAACTTAATAATAAATTAATCATTTAAATGAGAAAGTTTGTAAGTTCAGATGCTTTTGATGTTTGTTACCCATTAACGCAATAACTGCCACGCGGATATGGATGAAATTTGGCACACAACCTGCATTAACACGAAGGATACCTTTGGTCCGGTATTATATTGTCGTGGAATAATTTTCAACCTCCACGCGATAAATGTTTTTGATGTTTGTTAGTCAATCACGCCAAAACTGCCGAACGGATTTGAATGAAATTTGGCACACAACCTGCATTAACACGAAGGATACCTTTGGTCCGGTATTATATTGTCGTGGAATAATTTTCAACCTCCACGCGATAAATGTTTTTGATGTTTGTTAGTCAATCACGCCAAAACTGCCGAACGGATTTGAATGAAATTTGGCACACAACCTGCATTAACACGAAGGATACCTTTGGTCCGGTATTATATTGTCGTGGAATAATTTTCAACCTCCACGCGATAAATGTTTTTGATGTTTGTTAGTCAATCACGCCAAAACTGCCGAACGGATTTGAATGAAATTTGGCACACAACCTGCATTAACACGAAGGATACCTTTGGTCCGGTATTATATTGTCGTGGAATAATTTTCAACCTCCACGCGATAAATGTTTAAATTATAAATATAATTTATACATAAATGTATACTATATTATATATATTATCGATAATTAATTAGTTAGTTTAATAACTGCAGATTCTTATGCCAATTGAAATGATATTACTTTGATTTAAAAATTAATGTCTGTTCAGCATTGTGCAGCTTCTCAAAAGCGATTAAGTTCTTATTTATTTTTTTAATTGGATTAAAATTCTCGTCCGTGAAAAAGAAACTTCAAAACCCAACCTACGCTAACATATAAGTACTCAATACTAAGAAAATCTTTAGAATGAAATTCTTTCTCCTCCAAAGCTCAAAAGAAATTGAATCCCTACAACAGATCAATAGCTTCCTACGTACCTACATCTTTTTAATTATAAAGTTCATACTAGGTACTTATTTAGCTTCCCATACCTTTGTCCTGGAGCATATTATGTACTTTAAAGAACACTGGTAGCTTCATTAATCTTTTCGATACGATGCTCAAGTTAATACACTGAACAGACAAGCTTAGTGTCTAGATTTTCCGAACTCTTTATTTTATGAACATGCAAATTTATTCTCTAAATATGGCTACTTAGGTTCTGTTTTTGTTTGATGGCATATGAATGTAGGAATGGCTCATCTTCAAGGATGACTTAATTAATTAAGTAGATATCATCAAGTTTTCCTTCAAAAAAATTGCTGTTCAATACAAAAATTGATAACATTACATATTGTTAATATTGCTAGAATAACTTTTAACTTACATAATATTAGAGGAAGTTTTATTTATAAGTTAAAAAAATCCAACCCTTTTTTTTTCCACTCACCGGGACGTGACCAACAGTGGGAACATTATCGGCTGATTATTATGTTATGTAAATCGGATTTATTTTTATTATCTGTTGTTATAGTGGTAGTACAAATACACACTCTGAGAAAATTACAGTTGTCTACTCTTAAAAAAACCACCCGTAAATTATAATATACAAGCCAACATAAAGATTTCTAAAATGGGAAGCTTATTGGGCATCAAAATAATCCAGAATAGATGAAAATCAAGTAATATTTCACCATGATTCTATACTACACAAAATTTAACGTTTGCTTATCAACAACAATTGAGTTAAATTATTTAAGACTGTAAACAACAATCTCTATACAGTAAACCAACAATATTAGACAAAGTGCCAGTCAAATAAGACATTGTATAGGACAATTTCTAACACAAAGATACAAAAGGTTTATTCAATACTGATTGTATTCATTTCTTTGAAATTCGACATATATGCCAGCTTCAGTGTTTAAATATACAGTCTACAATAATACTGAGAAAGCTCTCAGTTAAAATAAGGCCACATGTAGTACTCCATTAAGATAATAAAATCGTTTTGTTTTTATAATATCTGCTACGTGGAGGGGTCGGGTTACAATAATTATTATACTTTATTTATTATTCAGTATTTTCTTTACTCATTAGTTTATTACAGATTTTAGGCCAAAGTGTTCCATTTTGACGCAGA
The DNA here is from genome assembly GCA_947507805.1 of Aporophyla nigra. Lineage (NCBI taxonomy): Eukaryota > Metazoa > Arthropoda > Insecta > Lepidoptera > Noctuidae > Aporophyla > Aporophyla nigra. The sequence goes on from OX382305.1 coordinate 11,436,406, forward strand.
CATTTCTCTCCATTGGTCAAGAAACCGACATAGCCCGAATAATTGGCAAACCTAAGTGGCAGTGGGCAGGTTATATTGCGCAGAACACAGATGGCCAATGGGGCCTGAAGAACCTTTTTCTGGAGTAGCGACCGCATACTGGAAGGCGTAGAATTGGAAGGTATCCCACAAGGTGGACCGATGACCTTGTGAAGGCCGCAGGAATCCGCTGGATACGGGAACAGCAAGGTCGAAGTGGCGGAGCTTGGGGGAGGCCTATGTCCAGCATTGGAGGTCTGTTAGCTGAAATGATGATCAAAAATAAACTGATGATGTTCTCGTTTTAACAAGACCAGTCCTTTCAAGAAGCATTAAGTTTCCACAGCACACGATTTTCTTTCGTTTAACTGCTGTAAACATCCCAACTAAATCGGAATCCATTAAAAAACAAGCTAGATTTAAAATACCAGTGTTCCGAAAAAGCTGCGATCCAATTTAGGTTTTAACAATATGTTACAGCGATACCTACACTCTACAGCGTTCGGTCGCAACAGCAATTTAGAACTCATTATTTATTTAAAACGCGCGATGTACACACGAGCGAGTTATGTGATTAATGATTCTGCTAAATACCATTTCCAAGCTAGTGGAGAATTGGGTTCTTAAAACGCCAAAGTGGACGGCCAAGTGCCGGAATGTGGGTCAAACGACGGCCTGTATCGCAGGCTCTTCTCCAACCAAATGTCGCACCTCATTTTCCGTCACTTAGCACCGCGCCGGCTTATATTAACAGAAAACTTATGTTCCCCCTACGTCACACTCAAAGTCAACTTTGTGTTGTAAGTGGGAAGGCTACATTTCCAACACAACGGTATGGTATTGTGGGGCAGGAAAAATTAAGGCACTTTCTTTGAACACCCAGTTTGATGAGTAGCGGCAAAGAACTGTGTTTTTAAGAGTCTTTAATACCTATGTATGAAAAAAGCGACAAAGGTTTTAATATTCAGACGGTGTAACGTACTTCGCGTGGAGTGTCGTTGGGTTGCCGAAGTTGCAAGTAAAGGGCCGGCCGTAAGGACATTTTCTGCTCAAGATACTTTTTATCCAATTGTTGCGAGGCGACGACTGAAGTAACGAAATATGGGGCTTCGTGGAAATTCTTCTTGTTTACGTAAGGTTTTTATTGCCTTTCGTGTTAAATTGGAGAGGTGAAAAACTCACAATAATACCTAACAAGAATTACTTTCTTGGAAGTTAAAAGAAAATATTTGTATCACATAATCGCCAACCCACCTGCCAAGCGTGGCCATTATGGCAACCCCCCTCCCCCTTTCGGGAGGCTTATGTCTTGTAGTGGACATCTTTCGGATGAAATGATGATGATGTAAGTATTTGACGAAACAAGAGCTTCTTGACCAAAAAAAAAATAAGATATAACTTACCACACAAATATTCTATTCAAACTTATGCGCCATTCAGCCATTCTGCAATCATTCAGCAATTGAGATTCACTAGAACCCAACTAAATCTCTACTAGCACTTTCAAATACGTACAAAATAAAATCTAAGTAGTTAGGTGTTAGTAAGTGCTACATAAGTATCCATGTTGGTTAAGTTGGCCGCTCGGAGGTAAAAAAACATGGCTAACGGAGACACACGGCGGTGCCTGTGCAAATAAGTAACGTAAGGAGGGTATTATCGAAGCTTTCGTTAAAATATGAGAGATCTGACTTTTTGCTGACCAAAAATTAATTTTTGACTAGCTGTTGTCGGTGACTTCGTTTGCGTAGGCACAAACTATTACCCATGTTGACCTGCGGATGGGGATGAGTTTCGAGAAATGCTTTCTGGGTTCTTGGTAGTAACTCGTTATTTTCTTAGGTGTTGAGACCATTTTGAACAATCTGTTTGTCCCGATATTATTAACGCTGACTGTACCAGTGACTAGTGGTAGTGGCAAAATATCGAGATTTCTTTATTATGTAAAATTTAATACAGTTCTTATTATACATTTTCTGGAACCACATACACCTCCCGGCATAAATTAATAAATATTTATAACTACCTAAATAGTAGTGAAAACCACACCAAAATCTGTGCGTAATTTAATAGAGCAACGCGGTCCCAAAAACAACCACTAAAAGCAACTTATATAAATATATATATAAATTATAATATAAATAACATGTGGTGCCTGACGTAAGGAATAGCACCATCCCATTACTTTCCGTGGGTGTCGTAAAAGACGACTAAGGGACTGACTAGAGAATGGACAGCCAGCGTTCTCTATGCATTTTACCACCATACTGCTATCGCCAACCCTCCTGGCAAGCGTGGCGTTTATGGTAAACCCTCCATTTTAGGGGGAGACCAAATGTCTTTTTCGGTTTTCGGCTCATATGATAATGAGGAAAACATATGAAGATAAATTTAATCAAATAAATACAGTGTTAGTTTACTTATATCAAACTTAATATTGGCTTTTTGATTATGCGCTACAGTGGATAAGCCTACAGCGGGTTGTGTACTTTTAGGAACATTGATACCAAAAATCCCTTGCAAAACAACATTTGCGAGCGGTAGCCAACGCGAGTGGTTTTAAAAATAGACCCCCAGTACATTACACTCGGCTTACCCTAACTTACTAATTTGATTCCTAACATGGTAGCAGCTAAAAACCTAATTACAGCACAAAATGGGAATTTAGAAAACCTGGGCAATGATATTATTCAATTTAGATATACCAAGAACTTTTATTATAGTCTCATAAACAAGAAAATTAATAAACGACGTTATATTTCATTCTCTTCGTTATTTTAAAAATCTTATTTACTTTCATGAGGAAAATTAAAACTTTCTAAGCATTCATTTGTTTAATGTTAAGATAGATTGCCAATACTATCATTTTATGGACAAATAATGGAACCATTATTCTTAAAAATATATTTTTTAAAGAACTCTGTAACCTTACTTTTTGTAAAAGATATACTTATAAGCAGTTTTTCTACTTTCTAGTTCAACCTTGATTTTCTCGTTAATTTTGCTAGCAAATTAGTTTTTACTATGGAAGTCGAAACGAATAAAAAACCAATAAGCTGCAGGCAAGTACCACAGTGTTTCACCCCTCCACAGCAAACACAAACAATACCACAGAATTTTCTCGGCACAAGGCGCTCGTGCAGAAATAATTCAATTAACAAATAAAAAGGTGTAAAGCATAAAATGCACTTCCCAAAAATTGTTTTAGTTCAATCGAGCGTTACACGACAAACCTTTCTCCCCAGTTGTCAGTCAAAAAATAAATTCGCCATCGACAGGCATCGCTACTTCCGGTAGGTACTGGCCACCGGCTTCAGGTATCGATCGCCGACGGATACAGCTATTGACCCCCCATAATAGTGCCGGCGGCTGTTACACCTACACCAATATTACTCTAGTCTTTGCCAAGCACGAACCCTTAATCAAAACACTCTATCGCGATAACAATAAGAGCGATAATCCCCCGGCAATATCCTCCCCTATGCGACAACTTGTGTGCCGTGAAAACTTTTATAATACCACTGTTATGTACGCATACCATAGGTATCATTTTCGTATGCAACAATCGTGTGAGCAAGTTTGTTGCGGCCGTGTTATGAGATTGCGCGATCACGTGTTCCAAACATCTCTGTAGGGTAGAATGTGGCAGGAATCCTCTGCAGCAAACGTGCAACATCTGTGAGCCGACTCCGGTCTCCGGCGCCGGTATTACCGGCCCGAGCCAACAAACAAACGACTGTGTGTAACAGCCATTGGGGCTTGAAACTTTGGAGCCCTAGGGGTTCCAAACATTCGTATTTCTCAGGGAAGCCGTTGTTATTTAGAACAACAAGCCAGATACGTCTTAGAATGGGATATTGGACTACCGAATTCAGCGAAACTGACTTTGTTGAGCAGACTTTACGTTTAAACCAAACTTTAATATTACATGGTATACGTACATTTTATTGCAAGGTTGAGATTGGTTTATTTCAAAAGAATAATAGAAACGCCACAGGCTCTGGGTATACCCAAAGTGACCTCATGCACTAATTGTGTAATCAGAATTCACGTTAGCAATAGCATGGGCGAATGTTTCAATGTCTCTTTAGGCCTCGTTATTCATAGAAGGTCTTTGAAGCGAAAGTATCCCAAGCAACTGCTACGCAATAACTCTTTGTATAAATATAGACTGTATTTTACATATTTCATTAAGAAATAAGTACTTAATAACAGGATTTTCTATTGGCCATCCAATTTATTTGAAAATCCCCCGACCTTTGACAAGTAGGTATCCAAAGTTTCTTTCACTTCCAAAGAAATAAAGAAATATGCGAGACGGAATCTCTCGGCGCGGGTCGTCGGGTCGTGTGTCAGTTCCCAGCAAGACGTAAAATTAACAAGCCTTGCACCCGACCCCGTTTGTATCAGCTACCGTCTAAATTATAGTGCCAGTGTCTTTGACTTCACGGTTTGCTTGTTTTAAGAACTTTTGTCTCACTTTTACGTAAATAGCGTCTTTGTTAGAAGGTAGGCACCCACATTACCTATTGTGTGATATCTACTAAAATGTCGAAGTTCAGTTATAGTCCAAAACCATTTTTTTTTTTCACTTTTATTATAAAATAAAAGTACCTATGTTTATTTATACGCTGATCCCTCACTAGGAATTCATCACCCAATCAGACAACAAAATCTCAACACAACACGATAATCACAAAAGTCTAAACCGCGAACACAGATCATTAAATACACTTACAAACTCAACTAAACAGACTTTCAACTAGATTAATATCAGTCATTAATCAGAAATCTCTTTTCTGTGTCCCAGCACTGGGTGGTTTGTCCCCGCACTAATTTCCCGCGCTAATAAGCCGTGAAGGAATCGGCGCGCGCGCACCGCACACGTGGCGGCCGGATATACCGGCCATGCAATATATTAGGCCTGTCATGTCGTAGCCATTGCCTTTTTGCCCTTTTACCCGGTTATAAATTTGTACTAAAGCTCACAACATATTGGAATTCCCTTTTGATGAATAAAGTATGTATTAAAAATGTGATGAAAGCGGTCGTTTGTAAAAATAAGTGGAGCATGTCCATTTCGTGTTTCGGATATTTCTTCATCCTAAAATAATAATATCCACATTAGAAAAAACAAAAATTAACTCGTTACTCATATAATTGACAATACGATCTACGAAATTAAATAAAGTAGGTACAATTTATATGCTTTTATTTAACTTGCGATGTTTGTATGTAATATGCGTGTTCGGCACTAATCTTTGAAACTAAATTAGAACCAATTCCCGACGTCCATTTGGGCTCTAATTTAGTATACGTACGTATTTTTGGTGACAATACGATAAAATAGTACCATGGACCTGTTCTGGTGACAGAGACGGCCATAGGAGCATCTTAACTAAACAAGATAAACCCATCGAGTTTGAGTTAATTTGTTTTATTTTATTGTGAGATTTATTTTCAAATAAGCTTAGCTATTAAAAGCTTCTTTAAACATTTTTTTTTTTTACAATCATTTATTTACATGCATAAGTAATTCTCAACCAGCACTTCATTCTAATCAAACGGCAAAAAATAAAGATCAAAGAAAGAAGAAAAAACGCTGAGTAGATAAAAATACACATATTAATGAATCCTTCACACATTGCTTTGCATAACATTCCCGCTTAAACCGATTTTGGCCATTTTTTTATATATTTTCATGTGCAATGTAGGCAAGTTGTGCATTGGCATATGAAGTACAGGTGTGGCGGGGCCTTTACCCTATCCTCAGTGACGCGTGCGCTTCCAGATGACTGGGCGAACATCACTTGTTGGCAACACAACTCTTCATCTGCAAAGATTATGATTGACCGCGAGCAATGTAGGTTTTTATAGAATGACCTCAAGATTACATTCTTTTATTAGACGTTGATGTCCCTCTGCTGGGCTAAGGCCTCCCTACTCTCCTTCCACGTCTCTCTGTCCAGAGCTGCCAAGGACCAAGATTATTATTACATATACCGAAAGACCACCACAACAAATCAACTTCCCAGTATGATAAATTACCATAAAGCCAAAACTCGCAACATAAACGCAAACAGATTTGTCGAAAAAGCGGTTTACGAAACATTTCACAAAAGCCCAAACAAAATGTAATGACACATAAAGGATTATTTCAATCCATTATAAATACATATGTTGTATAATTTATAACGTACGACAAACAATATAGCACTCATGAACGTCAAATTAATTACACAATGACCAGTATAAGTTGATAGTCTGGGGTGGCGCTACTAGCAACGCAGAAATGTCAGAATCAGTACATTAAACGTTTAGTTCCGCATTTCGCCGTCTGTCAAGATGCAGTGGACACTCCGTATAGCTTGTGAAGCGCCGACCACCCGCGACTCCGAATATGATTAACAATCACTCGTAAATAATATAAATATGAGAGCAACATTTATAACGTTAGTTTGAATTGATTATTATAGTAACGCCAGATGAAATAAACATAAACACTGTGCTTTGTTCCAATCTCAGATGAAAGGAACATTTTGTTGCTATATTCCCATAAGAGTGGGGTGATCATTTTATTTCTTCTGGAAAACTTTGAACTTGAAACTTGGAACTGTTATTTTATAGACAGTAAAAATATTTTCCCAAGTTACTATGATAAAGGGCATTGAATTTCATTGCAACGAGGCGAACACTTGATTTAAACATTGTTGCCATCAAGCCGTAACAAACGATTTAAAGTTTAGATAAAAAATAATAGTTTAAAAAAACTAAAAAAACACGCTTCCATTGAAAACCAAACTAAAAAGTACAAAATAATGGAAAAAAAGCGTGGGGTGCTTTTTAAGGCATTTTTTTTATTGATATCAGGCACCCCACGCTTTTTTTCCATTATTTTGTACTTTTTAGTTTGGTTTTCAATGGAAGCGTGTTTTTTTAGTTTTTTTAAACTATTATTTATTTTCTATTTTTTAGGGTGTTTCAAATTTTGAGACGTATGTCAGCGTAGTTTGTGACGTATGTCAGCGTAGTTTTCGAAGACTTTTTGCTGTCCTGGTAACCCTGGCAAGAATAATGGCACAAATTTAAGAAATTATTGCATTGTCATCGGTCCTTGACAGGTGTGCAAAGTTTGAATGAAATCTGGTCGTTTAAAGTGGGTCAAAATCGCGCTATAAGGAGTCGGTTACAAACAAACATGCAAACATACAAACATACAAGTGAAGCTAATATAAGGCGTGTAATAGGGTTCCATTAAAGACCTGTAACGACTGAAAGTTTAGACAAAAATAACCCTGCACCCTGCAATTTTTATTGGCTGCCAGATGACGTCCGCAATTTACCGGTGAATGAGACAAACGAACTTACTTTCATAAATAACTATTCAATGAAGTCTTGCCACACTAAATATCAAACTCTATGTGACGGCCAACGCAGTCTTAGAAAACCCTAACTTTCCCAACGACGCGGACGCCTAAACATACAAAATAAGGTTAGGGATGCTACTATAGGTGTATGAAACCGTACGTTGTACGAGTGATTCAAAAAGCATTATACTCCGTCTCTATCAAACGCATGTACGCACGGTGACAAATCAAGCTATAGATTTCCAGTATAAGCTGATTTCTCACCGTACGAAAATCTATACAAATCAAATCAAATCAATCAAATCAAATTATTTTTACTTCACATAAACCAACATGGGCACTTATGAAATGTCAGAAGCTAGGTGCACGGTTCCAAATGGTTGATTTCAATGTAGAAGAGCCGGCAAGAAACTCCACGGTTACTCTTTTAAAAATAATTGGCTTTTACAATGATTTTAAATTACAGTATTAATAGGTATGGGAGAACAGTTTAGGACTGTCAACAACTACCAAGTACTTACTAAAATGCAAAATTGCCTACAGTCAACAAGGCTTGCAACGTTCTCACATTCACAATGTAAAAAATAATCTACATAAATAATAGTATTTCATAAATAAGACAATACACTATTTAAACCAAATGTCACTATTGCCATGATAACCAATATTAAAGAGTACAAATTAGAATTGTAGGTATATAATGTCAAAGAACAAGGCGAGGTCAGCCAAAACTAGGAATAGGTATATAGCTTGATATTTAGCCGTGTGTACTAACTATTGACAATGAGCTTACATAGAACAATAGTTCCACAACACAGGAGTATCCAGACACAACACTATTCACAGTGGCATAGTAGGTCGCTATTCATTTCGCTTTGTGCTGCAAAATTTCACTGACCGCAGCCTTTCGGATCACACCGAGCTAATCCAATTGATGTTTACGGCATTGTCATATTAAATATTAGGGCGGTTACCCATGGACTGCCAGACTGCTGCGGTGTCCTGATTGCAGTCGGTAAATCAATACAATGACTGCACATTAAGGGACAGTCATTTCGTGTGTTTCGCAAATATAATAAATAGCCAGTCGTTTAAAAACAACGGTCATGTGCCGCACTATGTATACATATAGTATTAGAAATGATTTCTGTGTTCCTGATGAAAAATATTACAACAATAGTATTTGAGATGCTTGTTCATGCATCACCTTTGTTTGATTAATTATATTCTATTATACAATGTTCAGCCGAAAGACGTGCACTGAGCATAGGCTTCCCCCTAGCATTGAGCAATTCGATGCTTCTCGCATCCAACGGATTCCTGCGGTGTTCACCAGGTCATTGGTTCACCTTGTGGAAGGCGTTCTAGCGCTACATCTTCCGGTACGCGGTTGCCACTCCAGAGCCATTCGGTCCTGTAGGCCATTTGTTCAGTGCGCTATGTACGAGTGTATATCAATATGTTCCATGCGGAAAAGAACTAGAGTTACCGGCTTAGCTCGCAGAGTAACAGCAAGTTGAAATGGCAATGGCCTGGTTATATTTGTCGAAGCACCGATGGCTGATTGAGCAGACGAGTCCTGGAATGAAAACCGTGTCTCGACAAGAGTAATGTGGGACGCCCCTAGCCAGATGGACGCACTCAAAATGGAAATTTCTAGAATTATATTCCTTATAAATAGTTATGATAAACAGGTAATTTTATATTCAAAAGTTTCTGTAACTGCTTTAGGGCAGTACAAAAGTTACTCGATCAAAACAGTTCATTTTGTGGTAGTTACTGAGTAACAAGTTAAACTATAGGGCGATTTGTTTACATAACAATAACAAGATACTTTACCGAAGTATAATAGTTTGTTTACCATGTAGGCAAAGTTAAACAGAACTAACTAACATCAGAGCAATAGTATTAGGCTTTGAGACCACGAAGTACCGGTTAGGAAGCCACAGTTTACTTAATGCATACAAACTAGTATATCCTGAAGTCAATATTTCGTTTATGTAACGCTGTTTATGCGGAATAAGCAAGAAAAGATAGACCTGGATGAGACGCCACAGACCAGGGAAGCAAAAGGGAAGAGGCCTATACTCAAACTCAAATATTTTGTTTCTTTTCACAATCAGTGGCTGAAAAGCTTAAAAATTATGTGTAACTAGTTTATGAGAGAACTATTGCAGTGTGCAGACGACGAAGTCATGGCTATAATTTCCATGATAACTTTTCTATACACCGCGCACCGTGAAATTTTAGTATTCTTACAACGGCAGCCCACTTCATGTAACCAATGACTACAACACGCCCATAAGAAAAAAAAAATTAGAATAACTAAAATATAAAAATATTATTCATTACGATGACGCATGACTTGGTTTAACTCGTCGAATGTCTTAATTAGAGACACAATAGAAAGACAATTGCTTATGTCGCACTGTGTAACATAAGACATTCGAGAGGATTTGATATTTTGTCTCATGGAAAATAGAGATGGCATGATCTAGCCGACTCGTGCACTGGGTAGGTATGTTCTCTACCGTATGATACGTAAACATTATGAACAGGATGTTTCATAATTCTAATCCATTACTTATTTCTCTTAGTACCCATTTTTTTTTTTCTGGATGGGAAATCATCAAATGACTTCTACCGCTCTGGGCGGAGCGGGAGGGTGTGTCAGACTTTTACTGACTAAAACCCACCCGTGTTCCTTCAGTTGCCCATGTGCCAGGGTCACGGTATCTCTTTCGAACAATCTCGCGACCCTGGCAGGCGTCGGTCCTAGCAGACCCCTTCAGTGCTGCTGACATCTCTTTGAGGCGCGCGTGGAACACTACGCGCCGTCGACCCGAGCCTGTAGTGCTATTCTGTAGAAATCTCACCGTGATAACTTGGGTGAAGTGAGCTTAAAGTGAGCTGTCATTAGTGTCAATCCCTTAGCATCACTTAAAATGACAGCTCACTTTTAGGTCACTTCACCTAAGTTCTCACGGTGATATTTTAGCAGCATAGATCGGCTGGTCCTTACCGGGCGGCGAGCTACCCATTGCTCGCCGCCCGCAACCTCGCGCCCTTAGTACCCATTAACTTAATGAATGGTAACAATTTTTAATCATGCCTAGAGGTATATTATGTCGGATACATTGAGTGGAGAACCTTTGTAAGATGACTAAAGTGTCACGGTGTATAGAATTTCTCAGTATCAGTCCGGATTCTGAATGTGTGCCCATTGATGGCAATAACCTCCCTCCATACATACTTAAAAATATATACTTTACATTTAAATATATCTGGCACAAAACCGGTCAAAGCAGCGGTGCTTGGGGGAGGCCTATTTCCAGCAGTGGTGATGATAACTGACGCAATATGGGTGTACTATCGTTACTGCTCTGCCCTACCCTTCGAGCAAACAGGGCGTGTTGTTATACAAAAGTTCTAATGCACCACTATCAGCAATGATAGCAATTATGTAGTTTTCAGCGTGAATAAAATTGATACCTCCAAGTTTTACAGAAGATTTTGACCCATACATACGAGAAAAGAAGAGAAGGTCTTCTTTGCTGGGGGTTTTAGGTTGAAATGTGAGTAATTAAAACTCAAATCACTAAATTAGTTATTCACAATTTGTACATCTCGAGTTTTTTTTCTTTACAGCTGTCCCATACATACATCTGGCATGATTTTGTAAATGATAAATGATTTTATTTTTACATGTCAATCATATTTTTAGAAACTAGATGAAGTCGGCGTTTTCTGTCTGACTACTGTGAGAAAAAAGCTGAAACAGACTCGAAGTCAGGTCTCTTTTAAATTTCACATATAACCTTGCTGTGAAGACCATGTAGATGGATGTCTGAATGGTATTTCAAGAAAATCCAAACAAATTAGAAATGTCTAGTCAATGCATGCATTTGTCAGTAATCGTCTAGCTCAGAACTTAAGGTGGTCACCAACTCGACGAACAATACAAAAGAACGGACATTTGGGTAGGCCGCATAAAGACTGCCTTGTTCTAGTACAACAAAGTCATAAGACACGACATAAAAAATATCGCTAGAAAATTGTGAACGACCTAAACGAAAACCTTTCTTTAGTTATACGTTCTTAGAACGGTTCTATTTTCTAAGCATTACAATAAAGTACAGCCAATATAAGTTTATTTTAGCTTGCGACAGTCTGTCTGAAGCACCCATGTCCTAGGTACAATTTCATTATACAGGCGACAACAAATACCAGGAATACCTAGCCGCTGTACCTTCTAGCAAAATGTTTTAAAATGAACATTCTTTTTGCTGAATTATCCTTGTAATAATTTTAATAAATAAGCTTTAGTCTGCATTGTTAACAGGAGTATAAAGGATAATAGGTACAAGAAGATTTAAAAGGCCGTGTTTACTGCTCTTGAGACAATATTAATTCTTTTAGGTTCTGGGAATTATTACGAATGAGACTATTTGTAATTAGACTTTCTAAGATGTCTTTAAACATCTACTGGCTGTTATTAAAAATAGTTTTTTAAATTGTTTAGTAATCAAACTATTTGTATGTGAATTTGGGCTATAACTTGGAAAGTATAATTTTTTTAAGTTTTATGAAATCCTTACATAGGACAAAACAAAGTCGTATTTTGTATTTTTACGCTCAGATCTTTTAAACTACGCAATGGAGTTTAATTCGGTTTTCATCAATAGACAGACTGATTCAAGAGGTAGGTTTATATATATAAAGCAAGCGACATCTAGCTTCATGCAGCATTTCTTCAGATAAATTCATGCCACACAGTCAACACCTTTGAACTTCCGTGAGAATAGATAATAATTCAAAATTAAACAACCTATTCCTTCGTTCATTAGTGAGCTGGCTCTAATATAAATAAACTACCAATTAGTTTAGAGTTTAAAATTAAAATAGAGGAAGTACTCATGATGAAATTTTGATGACTTTGTCTAAAATTAGTCGCACAAAGAAAATGCAATTATAACTAAACTGTGTTGCTTTCTTCTTCGCGGAACCGCTTGTTTATTATGACTTTAATTTTACTTGTAAGTGAGCTTTTTCACTTGCGAAATAATTAGTGACATGAAATATTTTCCTTTTCACTTCAAAACATTGCTGTTGTATTATTAAATTCAGGTGCATAGTATTCGCAACCGGCGTGCGTGTGTGACCAGATGTATGAACCTAAATGAGGCAAAAGGAGTATGACGTAAAGATCGCATGAGGTGGCGTTCCGTAGTTTCTGCCTACCGCCACGGGAAAAATGCGTGAGTTTATGTGTGTATGGACATTGCAGTCTCGTAAAATCAAGTTATTTCGGACTGGGTTACAATATTAAACAAACACAATAATGCAATAGAAGAACTGAGAATGTTATTATTTTGCATGTTTAATATCGTATGGTACAAAGAAATCTTAGAGCCTTCAACCGAAATGAAAAGTAGAAAAGTTTGAAAATTAACCCTTTTTAAAATGTAGCCCTTTTCAGAGCCATAATGGTATTATTTCATCAGTACAGAAAACTTCATACATGGCTCACGGCGATTTTTCCAATTCCAGTTCCATTCCACTAGCGAATTGGACGCATCCGTCGAATCGAAAAGGCTTGTTGAAAATTTACATATGCTGGAAAATAGATATATGTATGGCGAGCTCAGCCGGGTGGAGGCAATCAACCCGACGCAAATATCACTGGCCACTGTCCTTATTTACATTCAAATTTTTAATAAACAAATGCTTTAATTGTCGACTATTTACATGTAAAAAATTCAAATATGAATACTCTGACAAACGCGCAACTTTCAAAGAGTCAAAATTTATGTTTGTTCTTTATTTATTAATATCTTATTTGAAAACAAAGACTTTCATTATTATACTAAGTTAAATAACACTGATTACAGCGTCCTCCCATTGACAGTAACGACTTGTGTAATACGAGCCATTTAGCAATTACGAATGAGAAGGAGTAACGTTTGACTGGGGAACATAACAAAAAGCCGATTGCTCATACCCATATATTAAGTTAATGGGTTCTGGCACTAAGCACGCCCTTGACTTTAACGATGCGGCAGAAGAGGCACGAATAAATTTAAATTGGTCGGGCGTCGGGCGCGGCCAGCGGTCACTCCGCTCACAATTCTCGATGCAGTTTAATGCACAGGTTCACGTACACTTCAACTTATTATTGCTCCACAAGAATTATGAGCGTGCCTACATCGTTGTTCACATCCATCGATCCAGCACTTACACAGCGTACACAAAAAAAAAAACACGAATCCTGTATGATGTTCCCGTTGGTCTGGTAGTCGCAAGCGCGACTGCTGTGCGTCCAGGGTGCAATTCCCAGGTCGGGCGAATGGCTATTGCGTTTTCCAATTAGGACTTTCTTAGTCACAGTCCGTGTTTTGAAGTTGGCGGTGTGATACCCCCGTGCTTCGGAAATCCTGCGCCTGCTCTCTCTGTGGTTGTTTCGAATTGCCATCCCATCAGACAGTGGGAGTCTGATGGGGTGTCCCTGTGTCTGCGCAAACACTTGTGCTGTGCACTATAAAATATCCCGCGCCGACGGCTAGTCTCCGTTGAGATTGCCGCTATAGCCGAAATACGGTCTGGCGGACTATATATGAAGTCGAAACAATATACTAGTTTTTTTTAAATTTGTCGTCTTTTAAAAACCCCGTTAGAATCATGTAGCATTTGATTTCAGTAGAAAAATACATTTGAAAAAGCGAGTCATCTCAAGTAGAATGCACATTCGCAGAGACGGTGAAAATCGAATTCAAGATTGGCTTGCTTTTACATTTGTTTCTGTGAACTGTAAAATGAGTGCTACACGAGGCAAAACAACGAATTGTTGAAATATTCATGTTACCCTTCTGGTTTGAAAATAAAATATTGCGAACGAAACCGACGGCACTCGCAAAATTCTGAATTTCAAGGTAAAATAAGTGACCTTATTGTTGGTGTTGCATGACTGTTTGTCATTTTCATATGAACTTGAAACTAAAACAGTAAGTTATCTAAATAATGTTTTTGCAATGAATCCTACTTGCTACGAGCATACATCACATTATGAGCTAAACATTTAATGAAGCTAATGCCACTGCAATCTGCTTGTTATACTACTATGTACTCCATAAATAAATATACCAAGAAAATGAGGATTTAATTCCAGGTATCATCTGAAAACCATCCAGCGCTTGGTAAGAATAATCCTTTAAATTCACAGGAAAGGGTTGAACAGCAAATCCGAGAATTTTTCACCTCAATTCTGTAACCCTCTTCATTTATGTAACGCTAAAACTTTGTAACAATATTAATTAAGTACTTTTGTAAAATACTAAACATTTTGTGTTTATTATTTTGATTTCATTCAACTTCGTTGTCTAATTAATGTTTCAGCCTTTTATAATTAAGCCGGACGATTGATAAGGGCAAACATTTGCTTTATCATAAATTAAGTGTACAGGAAAAGCTACAACTTTCATTTGGAACTCGTGCAAATGTATGAAAGTGTGGAATAAAGGTGAACCTACAATCGTGCTATTCTGTAAAAAATATCACCGTGATAACTGAGGTGAAGTGAGTTTAATGTGAGTTGTCATTAATGATAATCCTATTTAGCATCAGATGGAATGACCACTCACTTTTAGATCACTTCACCAAAGTTTTCACGGTGAGATTTTAACAGAATATATCGGCTGGTGTGGCGTCAGTAACTTCTCCTTAAATTAATGATGAACTTACTTGAATTTATGGTTTTGCATTAGTAGCAGTACCACCAGTACCTAACTTATCTGAACGAAAATAAAAGCTTCCAAAACTACGAAGTACAGCCTGACATAAAGTAATTCTGAGAAAACAAAAAGAAAATTTCTTCCCTCCAATATTATGAACCAATTTTTTATGTTCTATTTACTGAGAGAAAGTAATGAAAAAACACGACATCGGTAGTAGTTCTTTTGCCTTGTTAAGTGATTATGCATGATGCATCACACCCTGTATTACCCGTCCATCACATAACCATCATACATCATCCCGTAACGTAATAACTTATGAATAAATAACACAGCGACTAAATACACGGTATAAAAGGGTCTCAAAATATGCAGCGGGAAACTCATTAGGCTGGTCTGTTTGTAGTCTGTGGCCATGTTCTTGTCAAAAGTTTTTGCAGTTTAAAATTATTTATTTTCAATGTTTTAATATACAGGCACTTGTAGTTGACTTTGAAGTAGGTAAACTATATGACTACAATAGTATATGCTTAGATAAAATTATATACCCAGATTTCCCTGTCTTTTCCTATTTATTGTAGGTAAAACCTACAAAGAATCGCATAAATGTCGCGCAGCGAAAATCTGTAAAGGACTAAATATTAATACTCTCTAATAACTTTTTTTTTTGTGTTACTAACAACAATATGGACAGTGTCTGAAATAAACGTCTTAAATTAAAATAACTGAAAACAAAACACGTAATACTATGAAATAACAACCGACAAAATATAGGAACAATAGATGTAACTCCATGATGAAATTGCATTATTTTGTGCTCGAAATGTATTTTGACAAGCATGACCAAAAACCTAAACTTCAGTCCTGAAAATGAAGCGACACAAAGGCTTTCATTTTTAACTCGCTCAATTACGTCAGTCACCCGAACCGCGCTAATCCACACAGCCACATAAAATGCAACAGAAAGTTTCAGTTAATGACCGACTGCTAATTTCTTTTAAAGTCTCTATTATGGTGAGCTTATCTGTGGCTGGCGGCTTCTGCTGATTTTCGTTCTCTATCTCCGGAACCCAGGTACGGTAATTAACCACGGCGCTACTTCAATTTATTGCGGGAAAATTATCTTTGTTGACCCACGCGCCTCTCGTAAGGTGCTTAATTTTTTTCGCTCTTTGTAAGCGTTTTTCATATCCCTCGGTATCCGTCCTTTGTTTGCAGTGTCTGTTTATTAATTTGGTAATGGAACGTGAAAATGAACGGTTGGTTTTAATACGTTGATAACATGTTTCATTTGTTACGCCTCGATTAGTTTTGTTATTTGATGCATTTGTTGATTGATCGTTTGCTGTACAAATTGTGTGGGTGTACCATTCTATAATCGCCTCATCATTTAAGTGATAGTTAACATTTGTTCACAGTACCTATTATGTTTATTTATACTTTCATTCATTGATCTATCTAGTAATATTACTAACTTCGAGTAGTTTATAGTATACTTAATGCATTCAAAATATAGTCCAGCATAACTAGTTTTGCCAAGTAAACAGCAAGCGGCTAATTTCTAGCTACATTCTGTGCCCAAAAACGTTAATAAAGTACGAGTTTATTAAAGTAATCATAATTTACCTTTTGAGTCCCTTTAGGGAAAACCTGCCATCTACGTCATCACATAGCCTAAATCTACTTGTGAAACGAGTGGATTGAGGCCAACCTTTTATTAGACGATGTTGCTAAATATGAAGGATTTTCACCACACAACTGCCGGCGCTACAATTTTAGCTGGAAACACTATTATCTACTTATTATCACCATTTTCTTTGCCAACTTTGTTTCATTGTTAAGTATAAATCTGATGCCCTTAGTGCCATGTTTTCTGGTCTGTGGGGAATCTCATATAGCTGGTACCCTCGGCCTTTCATCGTGGTTTTCTCAATGCAGGTTAAGGTGAATGGAACCTAACTTATCAGATGTTGCACAGAGGGAGTTTTGAATCGGTCTTTTGAGAGATAACGATGCCCCTTCCATGTTGAGGTGGTAACCAAGGTGGTTTAAGTGCAGTAAATATCCCACTCTTTCTACTCTTATCAAAAAAGGAAGGGCGCCATTTTAAGGTTACCACCAGCAGGTGGTAACCTTAAAATGGCGCCCTTCCTTTCTTACTTTCCTTGTGGTGCCAGACGTAAAGAATAGCATCACCCCATCTCTTCCCGTGGGTGTCGTACAAGGCGACTAAGGGACTTACTAAAGAATGGGCAACATCGTTCCCTATGTATGTTACCAACATACTGCGATCGCCAACCTGCCTGCCAAGCGTGGCGATTATGGGAAACCCAGGGGGGGTTTGGAGGACGCCTAAGTCCAGCAGTGGACGACTTTCGGCTGAAATAGTGATCATGATGACCCGAATACAAAAAAGGTCCTCATGAAGTAATTTATTTAAACAAACTTGATAGACGAAAACGCAATAGTTCCGAGCTCAGCATTAATAGATCAAAGGCTGGGCCCAAGTAGCGACCGACATGACACGAGAGTAGCTTCCCGGTCCCATTTCACATGTGCACTGGGGACGGCCCGCCATTGGAACACTAATGCAGCGTGCATTTTTAATTCATGTCAAGAGTCCCGAGGCGGTCGCTCTAAGTGCGGCCATGCCGGAGTGCCGGATAGCACCCGTTTACGGCTTCTGAACATGTCACGGCGGTAAGCAGCTTCAGTTAGCTATTTTTATACTTTGCCGTGAGATAGTCGAACTAACCCTTTAGAGTTTTAATCGTGCAGGGAAACGTTGTTCAGATATGCGGGTTTTTATCTAAAGCTTTGTAGGGGTTCTTCTGTCATTTTTTGTAGGTATTTTATTGTAACTTAAGTTCTATTTTCATACATTTAAACCACATTCTTGCTCTACTCGATTGAAAATATTAACATAGATTAATGTTCTACGAATAAAAAGCCAATCTATTTACGATCAGATGTGGATTATTGCAATTTTCAAACATAATAACTTTTCCTTGTGCTTGGCTTATAGCAATAGAAGTACCGTTCACCGCAGAATGAGGCAGACATATTTCTAGGAAACCTAAAGCAAAACCTAATTAGATACGTAATTACGTGTATTTTCTTACAAGACTCTTGTAATAAGACACAACATTTCTGTTTATTAATATCAAATTATGTACCTTTAGCTTAGAAAACATCTAAGTTTTAATAAATTATTTCGTATAAATACTGAATGAAAAGTTATTCAATACCTTTCCACTTCATAAAGAAGATCAATAGAATCAGTCAAGCGAAAGAAAATAAATTAAGTAGGCAGAGACTTGTTGCCTCTTTAAAGAATCATTAATTTAACTGTCATGGAGTCGAGATGATGTGATGAAAATTATATTTTTTCTAAGAAACCAATAGGGTGGAGAACGAAAAATAAAATGGTACATTTTAGTTGAGGGTTTTGACAAAAATGTCTTGAGAGCTCGAAAGAGGCAGGTTCACTGGTTACTGTCTATCCACATCACTCCGGTAATGCTTTTCTTGTGATGTCAGCTATTAACCTAAGGCTAATGTAGGCCATTGAATGTTTGGTTCATCATAATCAGCCTAATTCCCACTGCTGGGAAAAAGGACTCGTCTCTATGAGAGGTACTGGGGGATAATCAACCAAGCGGGTCCAGCGGTGATTGGTAGATGACGGTTTCCTCACGATGTTTTCCTTCACCGTTTTGAGAGCAGTGGTGATGAAAATAAAATAAGAATACAAAGTGCCTACCTGGGTTCGAACTGATGACCTCTTAAGTCGAGGCCGATGCCACTGGGTCACCAGTGCTCTGAATGTTTTTAATAATCGGGTTTAAGATTATATTATATGGATGGATAACCTACTGATTGTGTCTGAGGGCTAATTCCCGTATTTTTTTAAAGGTCTGGATTTCTAATCTCATTCTTAATCTGACCAAAAATGTCTACTTTTTGATAAGTTAAGATTAGCGATTGCTACTTGAATTTAAACGTTTTTAACTACGAACATTAGCCTTCGTGTATTCCTAGAGCAACCTTGCACGCCCGAGTGTTAAGAAAGTCAGTCGACGATATCCGAGAAACCACAAAGTTGGCATATAACGAGCAAAGGTCGCGGGTTAGCTGAAAACTTACGAGCTGGTCGACGAGGCTCTAAAATGTTATAACTTATAACGTGACGGCTTAAGGGTTGGAGAATGAATAAATTGTCGCATGTTCAATAAATTTCAATGTAATATGTAATCGGTGAACCTAATAAGAGACCTCGACCTGTGGTTTTTCTTTGTGAATAGATTTTTTAGCTCTAGCGAGGCTGTTAAATCCGTGAAACGTAAATCGGTAACCCGTAAATCGGTAACCCGTAAATCGGTAACCCGTAAATCGGTAACCCGTGTGGTGCGTAAAAGACGTGAGATTTACTAGAGAATGGGCAGCAGCGTTATCTGTGCATTGTACCACCGTACTGTGATCGCCAACCCGCCTGCCAAGCGTGGCGATTATGGCAAAGCGCCCCAAATTGAAGGAGGCTTATGTTCAACAGTGGATGACTTTTTGCTAAAAATAATGATCGTGATAATTAGGTTGTTAGAAAATAACGTACTACGTACGTATATAGAGTACTAGCTTATGCCCGCGACTTCGTCCGCGTCAAATTTCTGCTCCCCTAACCTTTCCCGTTGCATCGAATTGCCCTCCAGTTTTCGTGCATTATTCGTTGCTGCTCCGCTCCTTTTGGTTGTAGCGTGATGTTATTTAGCCTATAGCCTTTTTTAATAAATAGGCTACCCAACACACAAAGAATTGTTGAGTTCGGACCAGTAGTTCCTGAGATTACCGCGTTCAACCAAACAAACATACAAACTCTTCAACTTAATAATATTAGTATAGATATACGTTGGAGGACGTCTTCAAGACGGTGGATTGGGCAGGGTATCAACGTGAACGCCGAGTAGGTACATGTCACATTATCGCTTTGACGATCGTCATAATGGCGGAAACGCTAGAACAGTTAGGGCGATATCTCCCGGCGGGTTGACCTTGTCATTCATTTGGACAAGACGAAATTCATATAAAATTTATATGTCCTGCCGAGCCCAATCCACATGGAAGGGGCTTTTTTTGAAGTCGTGAAGGAGTATATCTTCTTCGGGCAGGTCATCTAACACGGTACACACAACTTTGAGAAAGAAGTCGATTGAAGGAACCATTTATTTGGAACGACTTCGTCAAGTCTTCTAGTCACCTATCCCGCAATGTTTTAAGACTAAGTTCTCCAATCAGAGCGTCCTGTCCTATACGGTGCCAAAACGTGGACACTGAATGTCGGGCTGGTCCACAAATGTAAGGTGGCAGGCTATGCTCGGAGTTTTGGTTATCTGTAAAAGTACTGGAGTTAACGACATAGCTTGCGGAGTAAGCAAGCTGAAGTATGAATCGACGACCTTATAAAGGTAACTAGGACAGAAAAGATGCGGAAGGCTTACTGTTGTGGTGCAACCTGGGATAGGCCTATATCCAGCAGTGGACTGCGATAGGCTGAGATAATTGATTGAGAGAATAAATAACCCTATTTTATTAAATAGTGAAAAATTAACAGTTAGGAACAACGTAAAATCAGAGATATCTTGTATCATCATCAACCTAGAGCCGTCTGCCAGAGTCGCAAGATTTGTTCGAAAAATCGATACTGTGGCCCTGGCATATGGGCAACTGAAGGAACACGGGTGGGTTTTAGTCAGTAAAAGTCTGACACGCCCTTCCGCTCCACCCAGAGCGGGAGACGTCATTTGATGATTTCCCACCCACAAAAAAAAAAACCTAGAGCCGTCCATTGCTAGACATAAGCTTCTCTAGTTACATTCAGCTCGATTCTCGGCAACTCTCATCCAGCTGCTACCAGCCAACCCGCTAAGGTCGTTGCTCCACCTAGCCGAAGGTGTCTTACGTTCGATCCTACGGACGATCCTGTATATCGAAACTACATGGTATTTATTTAAAAACAATCAAACACAGCGAACCAGAAACAAATATGGAAATAACTACTCAGCCTATGTTGCACAAGCACTTGAATTTTCAGGAAAAAATCACTAAAATGTTACGATCAGTTTCAAGTGCCAGAAAGTTACAAGTGTATGTGTAACATGTTTAAATTGCTTAAC
The DNA here is from genome assembly GCA_947507805.1 of Aporophyla nigra. Taxonomy (NCBI): domain Eukaryota; kingdom Metazoa; phylum Arthropoda; class Insecta; order Lepidoptera; family Noctuidae; genus Aporophyla; species Aporophyla nigra. The sequence goes on from OX382305.1 coordinate 11,457,688, forward strand.
TGGAAATCGTTATAATGTACGATTGGAGTACTTACTCTGCTTTTACATCCAAAAATGTCCCGGCGATTTGTGCGTTTGGAAAATCTGAGTGGGATTTTTATTTCAGTGTTCGGAAACGCGTCCGTCCGATTTTGTATATTTTTTTTCACGTTCGCTTCACCTTAAAAATATATCGTCTATAAAGGACAGTGAAATAGCGAGTTTCAAACGCAGTTTTTTAGATACACGCGGTAATTCCGCGTGTATCATATATGCAAAAAAAAAAGTTATACGAGTTTAAAATGTGGGTCATGTTATGAGCAGTGAGTGAGCTTCAGGTATGCGACGTGAATTTTATTTTTTTAATTTGATATAACACCGAGGAGGTGTGACGTAAAATCTGGAGCAATACTCTCAACTGAATTAAAAAGGTTGCTTTACAAACTGTTTATTACGTCACGAAAAAAACATTTGGATAAATTCAAATTTCAGAAAATGTCACGAACATGGAAAGATTTTGTTTATAATTTTATTTAAAGAAGACTTTACTGGCCAAGCAGCCGAAATGGAATTCATTGCGTGGAAAATCCGTTGACTCTAAACTCGCTGGAAGTGAAGAAATATAATCTATACTAATATTATAAAGCTGAAGAGTTTGTTTGTTTGATTGAACGCGCTAATCTCAGGAACTACTGGTCGGAATTGAAAAATTATTTTTGTGTTGGGTAGTCCATTTATTAAGGAAGGCTATAGCTTTTATAACTTCACGCTACAGTCAAAAGGAGCGGAGCAGCAAACGAAAAATGGACGAAAACTGGCAGGCAATTCGATGCGACGGGAACCATGAGCGAAAATTTGAGGCGGACGAAGTCGCGGGCAGAAGCTAGTAGAAATATAATAAGAAACCACCAACACTAAGCGTCCAGGGCTCTCAAACAATTTTGTCGTATTTTCCATTTACAGTACCTGTCTACCATAGATTACAATCTGAGAACTTTATAAACGCCGAGTAGTTTGAAGATTTCGTGGATACAGAAAAAATACGTGACCACCTCAAGTTTTAATTAAAAAACTTTCTACTCAAGTTTTTTGCGTGTTTCCAGCCGTGTCGGTTGCGCCACTAAATTGTTTCTTTATGTGAACCTGCTTAGGTAAATAACTTAGCTGACTCCAGCACTCCTTAATTAGTCAGATCTCTATTTGCTCTAGAAGCCTCTCTTGGTTTCAAATTACTATTTACAAAAAATAATAGAACAAAGACAATTTCAATGAATTTGTCAGCCTAAGCTAACAATAGAGTTTACAAGGTTTTATCATTCTAGTTGTCTATTTTAGGTTGCTATTTTGTTCTAGAATAATACAGCCTCCTTTCACAAGTTTAACGCTTGAAATCATAAATTATAATATCAAACTAAAGTCTTCTTGGCATGAATAAAAGTACTTAATAAAATAGGTATCTCTAAAGAACTATCGAATTATTTGGATCCTACGAAATTTTCTGAACGCATGAAATCCACCATTCGGCGAGCTCGAAATCTTTTACCTTTTCAGTTCTACTGAACTAATCATTAGTTCACTGACAACACGCACTGGGAAAAGACTTTTGTATTGAGACGGGATATAGGACGTGAAGACATTGCGTAGTATCCTAAATGCTGCCCAACGGGATCGATTTCGACGATTGACCTCTTGCTCGAAGTTGGGCCTACCTAACTAGACAGTTTGTCCTAGGCATCGAGTAGAGTCTCCGAACTTCATGAGAGTGAGTGTGACATGGGCAGTACACATCACCTTCTAATATATTTGTCCGTGTTCATTTTAAGACCCACTGTTTGGGAAGCTCTACTGAAGTCGTCGAGCCGTAGCGAAGACGTAGCTTTGGAAAGCCAAGATTAACCGATGGCCTGGTGAAAACTGTAGGATTCCGCTGGATTCAAGAAACATAAAATCCGTCGAAGTGGCGGTGCTTGGAGGAGGCCTATATCCAGCAGTGGACGTCTTTCGGTTGAAATTATGATAACAATTAGTTGACTCCTCCATGTTACTTTTGTGAAAAAGCCACGTCAAATGAGCCCAAAAATCAATACGTTTATAATAATGTTGCTTGTAACCGAATACCAAACCAGATATATTATAAACCTAACAAGCTCCACATCGTAGCAGCGTTTTGACAAACGTATATTTATGCATGTATACCTAGAGCACATATTGCAATGCAGCAACTGTAGGTATGCATTGATGTGCAATAGCTCGACAAGGTAGCAGCACACTGTAGTTGAAATGTCAACAACACGCCACGTTCACTGAGCAATAATGGACTGTTTACACTGTCCAATACACGCCCTTATTCCGACTAAACGTTGCCAACCCATCCACCTGCCAGCACCCTAATGGATTACTACGATATTGATAATTCACTGAACCACTTGAAAATTCTACCCAATAGTTATTGCTTACGAGTACTTACCAAATACACTTTGTTATTAAAAGATTTTTTTCGCATCGTGCAAACTCTCTTGTGTCAATAGGTATAAATTGAGATAAAATTGTGTGTTTGACGTTTAATTCAGAATTCATCAGTCTATGAGGAAAGTAAACGAAATGTTGGATAATTTCAGGTTTAAGTTAATTAGATTTTATGTTCCGAATTCGGTCTTGATATAATGGAAAGATCGAATCACTGAAAACCCAAAAAAAAAACGAAAATGCCTACTGTTTTTCAATATCGTTGAAATATAGACACTGAAAGTGACAAGACATACACGCGAACTTTGTAACAACTTATGAGCAAACGTGTGAACGTAGTCGCGATAAATCCAGATCATTAGACCGCATCAATCCGAAGGGAAAAGAAAGCAGAAGTTATTTTGTTCTAAATAAAAAGATATGTGTTGTCGTGTCCCTTTCTTGAACAAGAGTGTCTGGTATGTTTGTTCCATAAGCTGGCAACATTAAGTGAGCGTGGAGCGAGCGTGGCCGGCAGGGCGAGCGTGAGACTCCACACAAACGATGAATTATTGCGTGTCATCAATTACCGGACAGACACGACTCACACCGATGTGCGACTCGTGTTTCTGGATATGTCTTGAGATAAACGAGCAGCAATTTAAGTAGGAAATACTTAGGTTATTGATTGAATATTTTTTGTGTAAAACTTGAGTATTGTCGCTATCTTTGTTAGATTTACTCAGAGGTCTGAAATCGGGAAATCTTGGGGCTATAACAACGCATTTTCAGGGTTATATTCTAGAGTTTAAGCGCGTCTCAAAACTAAACTAATGAATGAGAGAGATATTCAAATACGAACTGTATCTTAATAGGTACCTACTGTAAAATAGACATATAAACTTTATTTAATTATTTTTTTTTGGATTTTGTCTTTGGTCATTTGCCCTGACATCAACAAGCAATGGACAATATTGTTAAACAGTTTTTTTTTTTATTGACTTAAATACGGGGCTTTTGGCTACGTTGCCGTCGTATGTGTGCATTTTATGTATCTTTTTTATAGTTTTTGCGTTGTGTTTGTGCAGAATAAAAAAATTTTCTTTGTTTTTTAGGGTTCCGCACCTCAAAAGGAAAAAGCGGAACCCTTAGAGGATCACTTTGTTGTCTGTCCGTCCGTCTGTCAAAACCCTTTTTCTCACGAACGTGTGGAGGTATCAAGCTGAAATTTATATCAAATACTCAAGTCTACTGTCCCTTGGAGCTGTGAAAAAATGAAACGTCTAAGCTAACGCAATCAAAATATAGCCGTTTATGCCGCAAATTTCCGCATATTTTCGAAACTCGCAAGTGAATCAAAACCTAAAGGGTACTTCCAGTCGATCTAGAATTTTGAAATTTGGTACGAAGCAACGTCTTATAGTAAAAATAAAGGAAAAATTACGAAAACCGTAAATTTTTTGTTACATCATATAATAAAAATATTTTTAATAAAAAGCTAACGGCTGCGGTACGAAACCCTCGGTGCGCGAGTTCGACTCCCACTTGGCCGCTTTTTTTTTTCTTTATATTTTTTTAAAATGCTATTCCTGTACATAAAACTAAAATGAAAATATTCATTAACACACCAATTACGCCACATTCAGCAGCTCTATACAAGTGACTGTCATTGTAAAGCGGTGTTTACATCATCCTGCTTTATAGAACCTGAACGGCTTTGGCACGCAAACAACACGCTGTTTGTTCCATTGTACATCCAATACGTTTGTCTTGTGACGCCATTAATAAGGCGAGTATTGGCAGAGATAGATTACTATTATGAAGGAGTTCATACCGTGTGCTCTTAGCCTTTGATGACGTGAGCGTTTTTTTCTGAATATGTTTATGGTTAGTGTAGTGAATTATTTGATTTCACGGTGATTTAGGTGGTTTAAAATAAGACAGTATTTTTGATGTAACACTTTACATAGAGTAAAACAAAGTTGCTTCCCGCGTCTGTACGCTTATACCTTTTGGACTTCACAACAGATTTTAATGCAGTTTTCATCAACAGACAGAGAAAAACTTTTTAACAAAAAATTAAACCACTGAAAAAATTGAAAAGCAAAAAATTATAAACCTTAAAATTATATATTTTATAATTTTTTGTGGCTTTAATGTACTAATAATACTTGGCAAGGTATACCCTATCCAATGAAAAAAGAATTATCATTAAAAAAAATGTATACGCGTCGAATTGATAACCTCCTCCGTTTTTTTCGTCGGCTAAAAAGAAAAGGTTATATGTTTAATATGCGGACACAGCCACTGGCAAAAGCTAGATATATATAATCGAATTCTAAACTAGTACTGATATGCACTTAGTGCCTACAGACTAAAATTGGATTGCTTAAAAGTAGTCCGTTTTGAATGATATAAATTGTATAGTGACAGTTTTAGCCAGTATCTTTAAGTTAATTCTACAAATACAATTGTTTTCATCATTATTAACTTACATAAATTAAAATGCATTGAACATTTTGAATTTAACTTTAAGCTTCTGAAACCGCGACATACTTCAAAATGAAGTCGGAAACACTGAAATGTCGACACAATTTCAGTGAGATTGTTCTTGACAGGTTTAATTTTGGTGTAAAAACGTAATTGCAACGAACGGTGAAATCAATCTTAAAATCCGCATTTTCGTATTCAAAACGGTAAAGGTGTTACATGCACACTTTAAAGCACCATTTTAGACTACCTAAGCTTTTTGAAACTGAAACGTGCACGTAGGATTTGAGCGGTTTTTGTAAACTTCGTCGGCAGTTAGGTTCGATTTGATACGTTCTTTGCGCAAAAAAAGCTCACGATAACATTCTGTGATAATGATTTAAATTAAATGTGTTCCTATTTCTCTTTTGTTAATCTAGGTAATTAATTTATGAAAAAATATTAATTCTTAATTTACTAAGTATTAACAGATTTTTTCAAATATTAAAGATGTATATATCGATTCTTTTAATGCGTATTCACCTGTACCATAACATTATATCTTTAGAAACGCGATTGCTGAGCGCGGGGTCCTGGGAACGATTCCCAAGTCAGGCAAAATGTTATTGAATTTTTCCATAAGGAACTTCTTAATAACAGCCCCAAGTTTGTAAGTTGGCCGTGTGATACCCCCGTGCCTCGGAAAACACGTTAAGCTCGCTGTCCGGTCGTGTCGGATTGACATCCCATCGGACTAAGAGAGGGTGGGAAGGGTGAGCGCCCCTGTATCTGCGCATACACTTGTGCACTATAATATCTCCCGCACTGATGACTAGTCTTCGTTTAGATTGGGTACCATGACCGACACACGGTGTAGACATTTCTTTTATAACTTAGCACACTTTTCAAAAAGAAAGACAACGAGATTCTAAATAATAATTGTTTTAACAGCAAATTGTGTTATGTTTACCCTTTTAAATCATCTCTGCCGGTACGAAATTGATGAAATGTTTCATACAACAACTTTATTGGAAACCCAATACAAAACGTAGGAAAGTTTCATCACATTAAATCAGGAACTCGCACCACATGCATACGTAGATTTAAACTACGTTTAAATATTTTTATCTTTGAGTGAGAGCCATCTTTACTATGCCATCATCGTCTGCCTAGCCTTTCTCCAGGACCATGTTGGGATCGGTTTCCAGTCTAACCGATGTAGCTGGATACAAGAATTTTACATGAAGCGACAGGCTGTCTGACCTCCACCATTCAGTTACTGGGTGATACGATACCTCTGATAAGACTGATTGTCAGACTTTCGGGCTACCGATAACCTGACTGACATAGATCGACGAATGTCAGCCGGGACCAACGGCTTAACGTAATTTCTGAGGCGTGGAATGGGTTTTGCGGTTTAGGGAGTAACGCGGTCACCCACCCAATCCATTGATCTGTGCGCCTGTTATTACTTAGCTACAAGCCATGTTTACTACGTATGTACTGGTAATACAGATAGCTGTGCTGCTGGGGAGTTTTTGCGCCACAGTTTTTTTATTCCTAGCTAAAGGCGGATGACGGCCTATTTTAATTTTTTTATCTCGCAGGCCAACCTATGAGGTTGTCGGCTGCTTAACCGTACTTATTTGAAGCTACAGGGCTTAAAAAACAAAAAACTAGAGCGACTACTCGCTAAGGGCGCCCCCTGTATGGTACGGATCTCGGCTTAGGGCATCGCTGATAGAGGGCAGCAAAAGACGTGCTAGATTGGAATGATTATTATTTAGGGGCGAATTTAAAGCTACAGGCTCAGCGGCGCGGGCTGGCTCGAGCAAGGGTCGGGGCGGACATGGATTGGGACGTCGCGGCAGGCCTCGGCAGCGAGAACTGAAGAACGGCTGTCTGTGAGGAGGGCGGGCGTTTTGGGGGAATGTGTTATATAATTTTGACGTTCAAAAAGTGCTCACTCCCAGTCCACTTTGAATAATTAACTTTAGTTTTGATGAAATAAATGAAATCATCGTTTTTTTTTTCAAGTAACCACTACTATAAAAAGGCTGTTAACAATAATATCAAAAGCAATGAAAACATTGTAAAGTAACTAGACCAGCTAATTATCTCTGTACAAATAAACTAGTAATACCAGCACGCAATCTATTGTTACAGCTTGGTACTACGTAAACAATAAAATGGTTGGTATTTAAAACTACACTATAAACGAGATTGTAAACCATTGCCCGCAACCACCCATTTCCTTTGCTTTAGTTTTACAGTCTGTGGAACTATTAGCAGTTCGTTTTCTTTCAGGGCTTTTTAATTACAGATTGGTTAGAAATATACTGAAGTGTTTACAGGAATTGAACATGAAACCACATATATGGTAGAAGAGGTATTAATTAGTTAAATAAAATGATTCGTTTTTAGTCGACGAATATAGGTGTACGTTCAGAAACTATATATTTGTAAAAATTTGGTTAGGATCTCAAGTTAGGCCTATATCCAGCAGTCGACGTCTTTCGGCTGAATTGATGATTATGATAAATAAATAATTAAAAGTTTTAATAGCCTATAACACAAGAGAAAGGGCGACTAGACTCACTTCTATTTTAATGTAAATGTTGACATTTAAAAGTGACTTTTATGTGCCTATCTATACTAATATTATAAAGCTGAAGAGTTTGTGTGTTTGATTGAACGCGCTAATCTCAGGAACTACTGGTCCGAATTGAAAAATTATTTTTGTGTTGAGTAGCCTATTTATTGAGGAAGGCTATAGGCTATATAACATCACGCTACAACCAAGAAGAGCAGTAATATTTTTTTTTGCAAAAACGGGGACAATCGCACGGGTAGGCGATTCGACGCGACGAGAAGGGTCGGGGGCACAAGAAATTTAACGCGGACGAAGTCGTGGGCAGAAGCCAGTTTGAAATACACACGTTTCTGTTTTTCCAAATACGCTACTGTTATTCGTCTGTGTTTTTTATTTGGTATAACTTGGGTATTCTTTCTGGTATTTTGTTTCTCACGTCACTATTTAGTTTTCGACGGTTATTTAACGATTAATAGTCGAAACGAAACGAACGTGAAAAGACAGTGGCATAAGCCGACAGCAGACAGCTGTCATCTTGACGTTGCTTTTAAGAAATATGGTAGTTGTTCTTATGCCGATGTGTGAGTGCCAAAATGCCGCGCTTTTTATTACGTTAAAAGTTATTTTAATCTCGTCCCCAGGTAACCAAACGAAAAATATACAAATGCAATATCATTCAGTATAATCTAGTATACAATATATGGCCACTGCGTGTACCTCGGTATTTCGCTTTGGCAGATTTTGATGGCATTATTCAGTAGTCTGAAGATTTCATACGAGTTCTTTTTTAATCGATTGAAAGAAGGTTTTAATCTAGACAGATTACGCCACCCTCATCATTACAAATCGATTTAATATATTAGTACACAACTTAAAATTATCTTATCTACCTCTGCGATGAATACCTATGTCTACAAGCCTGTACAGCATCCTGGTTGTTTCCAGCAGAGGCAGCAAGGACTCTGTAATACCCCAATGTCGCACATACCTACTATTATACAATACTACCAAATCTCGTCTTTCCGGCTCGTTCTGGACACATTCCATGATGACATGATAATGATAACGAAACAAGATTATGAGCATATATTTATTCACGTTATTAATGTACCTACGTTATTAATTTACACTATAAACGTATCTACCTCCCGCAATGAACAAGCGCTATGGAAACAAACACCCAATCAAGGTATTCATGACAATGAGTCTACCGAACCGAGACTCGATCACAAAAAAGCCGTACTCTATATGTAGCTGTGTCTACAGACATGCACATTTGCAAAAACTTTTGGTACGGGTACCTGATACTATTAAATGTTAAATGATTATGAGATATGATCATCATCACCATCTGCCTAGCCTTTTCCCAAGTATTTTGGGGTCGGCTTCCAGGCTAACCGAATGCAGCTGAGTACAAGTATTTACATGGAGCGACACCCTATCTGACCTCCACAACCCAGTGAATGGGTAATATGATACCCTTTGGTATGACTGGTTGTCAGACTTTCAGGCTTCTGACGACATGTAACGACTGTCAAATATCCACAAATTATATAATTATGATAAATAAATATAAATAAATATCTTAGGACAACCAACACATCGTTATCTGAATCCATACTAGACAGAGCCTGTACTATGGCAACCAGACAACTGATAAATATACTCATATATTTCTAAATACATACATATTATAGATAAATTACACCCAGACACAGAACAAATGATTGTGCTCATCACACAAAGATTTGTCCTGGGTGGGAATCGAACCCACGACCTCAGTCTTAGCAGTCAGGGTCACTCACCACTAGACTAACAGGCCAGTCAAAATTATGATTTTCATATTTGTGAATTAGTTAAAAAAAACACTATTACGCGTAAAGAATATGTCTACAAAAAAGATGGCGTCGGTGTTTCCTATGCGGCTACTCTGAGAAGGACACTGAAACAAACTCTTTTTTTGGGATAGGACCTGCCTGTGGCTATATTAATAAATTAAGGTCTCAGCCTGGGCAAAAACCTTAAAACTAGAACGACTACACGCTAAGGACACTGTTGGCTACGAACCTCGGTTTAGGGTATTGCTCGAAGATGGCAGCAAGGGACGGGCTGAAACGTAATTAACTGAAACAAACTCAGATGTTACAGTCTCTTTTAGTCAGTCCAAACATAATCTTGTTCAAGCCATTTATATTTGTAGACGCACACATTTGTTCGTTGTCGTACCGTGTGGTGCCGGACGTAAAGAATAACACCACCCCATTTCTTCCCGTGGGTGTCGTAAAAGGCGACTAAGGGACTTACTAGAGAATGGGCAGCAGCGTTCTCTATGCATTTTACCACCATACTGCGATCGCCAACCTGCCTGCCAAGCGTGGCGATTGTGGCAAAGCCCCCCAAATTGGAGGAGGTCTAAGTCCAGCAGTGGACGTCTTACGGCTGAAATGATGATGATGACACATTTGTTCGAAGGACTCAAATCCGTCATACGTAGCAAAGAAGCCAATCACTGACAATCAAGAATCAAAATTACAGAAGATCACTCTCACCGCAAGGTCACTAGGTCACTAGACGTGAATAAAAGGTAATACTATTACATCAAAGGTCGCAAATAGTCACATAAAATGTACTAACGTGATCCCATCGCATCAACTGAAGTGCGAATTCGTCGCAATAAAAATTTCATTACACGCATGGTTGGCCCGCGTACGATGCGAGCGATACGACCGTTACATATATTTAATATTACGAGCCCTTTATTAAAATTGTATCGGGCTTGTCCATGGGAGATAATTCTGTATAAACTGATGGTTGATGGATTGTTAGTTGTGTTCACTTTGATTGTTTATTTAGGGGGTAAATTAAGTGAGCTTACATCACTTTTACACAGCTAACTATTTAAACTAGTTACTAAATTAAATGGCTAACTAAATATACAAATAATGTAGTAGAAGAAGTTGAATTTTCGTTAAGGATGCTTGAAGTGAGCTATCATCCCACTAATCATCATCATAATCATTTCAGCCAAAAGACGTCCATAGTTAGACGTAGATCTCCCCCAATTTGGGGTAGGGTTGTCATAATCGCCACGCTTGACAGGCGGGTTGGCGATCAGAGTATGGAGGTAAATTGCATAGAAATCGCTGCTGCCCATTCTCTAGTAAGTCCCATAGTCGCCTCTTACGACACTCACGGGAACAAATAGGATGGTGTTATTCTTTCCGGCACCACACGGAACTATTATTTCACTGGATATTAGAAATTAGTATTATTGTCAGCACACGTGAAGAACTATTAGTAGCTCTTATTAGGAGGGGCTTATGGCTAAGTAAGAACAGCCGCAAGGGTCGACTGATCAGGTCAAACTTTGTTTGCCGCAGTTGATCCGTGGATGTGCCTTCTTTACATACCAAGACCCCTCGGTGCCTCGGAAAGCACTTTAAGCCGTCCCGGTAAGGACCAGGCTCAGGTCGACGGCGCGTAGTGTTCCACGCGCGCCTCAAAGAGATGTCAGCAGCACTGAAGGGGTCTGCTAGAACCGATGCCTGCCAGGGTCGCGAGATTGTTCAAACGAGATACCGTAGCCCTGGCATATGAGTAACTGAAGGAACATGGGTGGGTTTTAGTCAGTAAAACACGCCCTCCCGCTCCGCCCAGAGCAGGAGAAGTCATTTGATGATTTCCCATCCAAAGAAAAAAAACCCCTCACATTTTTTATTTTCTGTGTCTTCTTGAATTTGTAACCCTATAACCGATCAGCGGAATTTAAACTCTCTGTTTAAGGTAGTTTAAATCCCAGATTATGAGTTCGTATGAAATCATACCTTCAAAATGAAGTTTTACTATTTAAATAAGACGAATTTCATTTCGTTTGTTCGTAGTCAACTATCGAACCGAATCCAAGCTTTTAAAGTAAAGGCACAAATGGAAACGAAAAATATATCAGAATATTTAAAATTGAATGCTGTAAAGGAAATTTTTCGATCACGTATTGAATATGTACAGAGTTCAACAAACATACTTACTTATTATAATGTAATTTTATGTTACTGACTGTATGTTCGACTAACGGCTTAAGAAATGAGACAAAAGAAACGGATATAGGAGTGAAAGATGTGTAACAATGAGTTATATTATCTTACTTTGCAATAATAGGTACAAGTATATATTTTTTACAACAATACCAATAATGATATTTTGTTTTGTCTTTATACTATGGGGAAGAGTTTTTTTTGTCAAACCTTTAGCAATAACAGTACTTAATATAAATATTTTACTACATGAGCTGGACTCTTTTAATAAAGATTGGTCCTTGGCAGCTCTGGACCAGAGAGACGTGGAAAGAGAGTAGGGACGCCTTCGCCCAGCAGTGGGACAGCAAAGGTTAACAAAAAAAACAAAAAAAAAATACGAACCAGCATTTAAAATAAAAAAGGGAAGAGCTTATCAATAAATTCGTCCGCATTGCTGTCAATAGGAAAAGAGCCCGAAAGGTAGGCAGAATTGCCAACCAATGCTGATTCTTTGGCCTAAATAAGGCCAGCCAGTGGAAGAGGTAGGCACTATTTATTTTTGCCATTTAAAGTTAATAAATTTTTCAATAAAAATAAAGAAAATTATTATACATAATAATATAGTCAGTATCAAAAAGCAAGACCTTGAAAAAAACACATAAATCTCAATTTGAAAGTTACGTTATAGAATGTAATCAATGTGTTAATTAAAATTTTAATTGTCCACCGTAGACAAAAGCCCTCAGAGCCCCACTAAGGCCCGGTGAGTAATTCACTAATGGGCTATTAAATTCAGTCAGAAGTCATTAAAGGTGCCGTATGAAGTGTCAATGAGGACGCGATTATGAGCAAACATGTTCGTGAAATTTTATCAAATTCAATTTCGTGTTTGATGACGCAGCTTCACCGTCTAATGACGCATGAGTTCACATTAATTACTTTCCTAAAGTACTAATATTTTAGTGGTCGGAACTGCTGAGCGTGAGGTCCTTTTTTTTCTGGATGGGAAATCATCAAATGACTTCTCCCGCTCTGGGCGGAGCGGGAGAGCGTGTCAGACTTTTACTGACTAAGACCCACCCGTGTTCCTTCAGTTGCCCATGTGCCAGGGTCACGGTATCTCTTTTGAACAATCTAGCGTGAGGTCCTGGGTTTGATTCCCCAATTGGGCAAAGTGTTATTGGGTTTTTCCATTAGGAATTTCACAGTCAGAGTCTGGATTTGTGCCCAGTAGATACCTTTAGGCTCGCCCCCTATAACATGGATCAGATCCCTATATCATGGCGAAATGTGGGTGTACTGATTACAGAGATACAGCTCTGTCTATCCTTTCGAATATTAGAGTCGTGATGTTATGTATGTCCTACTAATACTAAAAATGCGAAAGTTTGTATGTATGGATGTTTGTTACTCTTTCACGCAAAAACAACTGAATGGATTCGAATGAAATTTTGCACACAAGATAGTTTAAAACCTGGATTAAGACATAGGCTACTTTGTATTTCGGTAGTACGTTCCTGCGGGATAACTTCCGACCTCCACGCGGGCGAAGCCGCTGGCAAAAGCTAGTATGTAATATTTTAGTTAACTTTTGGTCAGATGTACCTTTGCTATACAAAGTAAATTAATTTGTTTTCCTACCGATCGAGAGAAGAAAGTAGTTATACAAGTTATTGCCTAATTCGTTTTTTTTAAAGTAAGCCTACACTCCCCCAATTCCTTCCAAACATCACTTACTAGAGCCACCCCCTAAAGTCAACCCACTTAAAATTTTAGGGCATATTTGTAAGGTAGAAATTAGGATCAGAAAATAAGCCTATTTGTTCTACAAAATAACATATTGCCTTGTTTCCCCGAAAGGTTGGGCAGAGGTGTACCTATTTCTATATTTAATCTGTGCATTTGGGACCATTACTCATTAGATACTTTGTGGTCATATTGAGTTTAGAGCACGTTCGCTAGTTTCATTTAATTAACAAAAAATAAAGTATTTTATTTCACACAAATAAACCTACATTAGCATTTATGAAAAGTCAGAAGTGAGGTTAGATACACCACGGTTAGTCTTAAAAATAATTGGCTTTTACTAAGTTTTCAAATTACAGTGTAGGCCAGTAGCAGGTATTTATCATAATGGAAATTGGTCTAATAATCCATAGTCTGAAACTTCCTCACATCCACAAAATATTAATGAAAATAAAATTTTAAAAAAACCTCATCATCATTATAAGCCGAAAGGCGTCCACTGCTGGACATATGCCTCCCCCAAGCACCGCCACTTCAACCTGTTCTGTGCGTCTCGCATCCAACGTATTCCTGCGGCCTTCACCAGGTCATCGGTCCATCTTGTGGGAGGCCTTCCAACGTTCCGTCTTCCAGTACGCGGTCGCCACTCCAGAACCTTCCGACCCCATCGGCCATCTGTTCTGCGAGCAATGTGCCCTGCCCACCAAAAAACCTAATGAATGAAAATGAAACATTTTTAATCCAAATTACATAATTGTCATCCAGGCAGGCGCTATACTTGGTGTGCAAATAATGTCATCACCACTGCTCTCAAAACAGTAAAGGAAAACATTGAGAGGATGTAGGTAAGTACTAGAACCAAAAAATGAGAAGTGTGACATCTACAAACCTGCACTAGGCCCGTATGGTAGATTAAGGCCCACTTCTTCTCGAAGAGAGGTAGCCTCTTTCCCAGCAGTGGGAACATTATAGGCTGATTAAGCCATAATGTCATGTGGCATCGATGACTTCACAAAATCCATCTATATTCTGATCGGTAACCTAATGCTTACCTACTCTCGTCGTTATTGTTTTACCTTCGGTTAATAAGTTGACTGTCCACCGCATACGAGTAGCACAAAGGGCCATAGAACGAGTAATGCTTGACATAACTCTATTAGGCCGACTGCAATGAGGGGAAAGGGCGATGCGCCTCAAGTGGGGCAGGACATTTATGTATAGGTCGACTTTTAATTGTGTTCAGTAACTTGACAGTTGTAGCGTTACCAGATTTTGACAAAATAAAAGGTAGTGTGTTAGAGTAAAAAAGAACGTGCTAACTTTTTTTTTAATAACTGGTCCTAAAAACACGAAATATACATACGTATACTACATCGATGTGTACCTATATCGTCTATGGAGAGGCCAGAGGAAATAAAAAAAAGTAAAATAATATGATTTTTATGATTAGTTTGGTTCTATTAGAAGAACATAAAAGAAGGAAACACGGATAGTAATTAATAATAGTAGTTTCCTTCTTTTATGTCTAGCTTTTGCCAGCAGCTTCGCCCGCGTGGAGGTCGCGGGAACATACTACCGAGATAAAAAGTACCCTATGTGTTATTCCAGGTTATAAACTATCCGTGTGCCAAATTTCATCTAAATCGGGCCAGTAGGTTTTGCGTGAAAGAGGGACAAACATCCAAACATCCATACATACAAACTTTCGCGTCTTTAATATTAGTAGGATTCTTATATTCCACATCTTATAGACGATTTTTTAAAGTGTTATTTAAATTAATCCATTTTGTCATTCGATCTTCACGCAAAATCGTACACTACCCAAACACTAATAGTTTTAGTAGGGTGACATTATTTTTCTTTGAACTGTCAAGTTACTGAAAACAATTAAAAGCTCAACTATAGATAGACGAGTAGATGCCCGATGGAGTAAACCTGTGACTGAATGATGGCCAAGGTTATGCCAAAGAAATCAGGGCCGTTCAATATCGCATTGGGTTGATGATGTCGTCAAAGTCGCGAGAAACACCTGAATGAGAGGCGCATGGAACTGGAAAATTTGCCAGAAAAAAGTGAAGCCTATACCCAGTTGGTGATTCCGGGCTAAAATGATGATAAATATTAAATTAAATGGAACTGCTTGTACTCAAGTAGGGAATAGCTTGCCCTGACTCATTCCTATGGGATTTCACCTTGCAGCTAGCACCCACAACTTAAATCAGCAGACCGGTAAAACTTAACCAAATAAAAGGCGTAATAAAAACACTTTTACCTATACAACGTTGCGTTACGCATTATAAACTTATTTGTTTGTTTTATAGGTTAGTTATGACCATAATTAAAAAGTTAGCCAAGTACTTGTACGCTGCAGTAAATGGTAGGTACTGAATTAAACGACAAGTATTTTCCAAAGTCAAATATTATATGCGCATATTGAGGATAAGCGTCAAAAATTTGTAATCGATATCCCGATTAGAACCCTCAATGGTAATACAATCAATCCGTAGGTCATTTGCTGACATCAGTCTAAAATATCGCTACAGAAACCATTTGGATCAGGAGAGGAAAGTCAACACATAGTCGTACACTTCAAGAAAAACTCGTAGTGATCGTAGTACCAGCCTACCAGAGTGCCTCAAAGAGATGTCAGCAGCACTGCAGGGGTCTGCTAGGACCGACGCCTGCCAGGGTCGCGAGATTGTTCGAAAGAGATACCGTGACCCTGGCACATGGGCAACTGAAGGAACACGGGTGGGTTTTAGTCAGTAAAAGTCTGACACGCCCTCCCGCTCCGCCCAGAGCGGGAGAAGTCATTTGATGATTTCCCAACAAGAGAAAAAAAAAAAAAAAAGCCTACCAGAGTGATCGTCACGCTTCGTTACAAAATAATCGATAGTCGAATTTCATACACACGCATTTTTGCAGACAATATGAAGTGATTTATACACGGTTGGCATGCACATCGAGGCGCAAACTGTAACCATGAACTCAGCTGATGATTCGACAACCACCTGTGTTTTTTTGTAAGAAATTTGCTGATCAGTATCTTTTGACCGCGGAGTTTTTTTTTTCGATAATCGACTATTTTTAGCGCTTTGTGGTTCAGAACCATGGTAACGGGTTGTTCATTAATAACCCTGCCGTCTAAGGCCACTCATATCCACTCATATTCGAGAAAAAATCGGAAATGTAAAAGAAAACTGGAAAATCTGCTTACCAATTTTATTTACAAATTATATATAAAAAATACCACTGTCGAATCACGGCACACCTAATCTCATTCAAGCCTAAACACGAAAGGACAAACATAAATTAGTTACCTATCTTGGCGTAACGCGCCTGATAAGCATTACTCTTCGCTTCATTCTCGATCAGAAAGCAACGGATATCTCCCCTTATCCGAAGCTGAGCACATAAAGTATTGATCCATCGCCTTCACGGGATTGTGGGACGGTAATAACAAGACATTATTACCTAAATAAGGAGCCGTATGCCTCATAAAATTCAACTTCCTCGAATCTGTGAAATAATCAAAGTATTATTGAGTCATAAATCCTTATCTTCGCTTTCAACGACGACGTATCGCGCCGACTATGTGAATATTTGATAAGTTTTCAACTCACTTTTACGACCCACTAATATTTGGAATTTTGAATATGCGGTGTAGCGTGTAGGTTTTGATAGAGGAGAGGGCATAACCTAGGCTCTCCACCATAAGCGTCGTTAGAGAAAACTATAAGGGAATGTCAAGGAGATGAGCAGGTAATGTAGCTTTGATATTTTAGCTACAGAACGATATTTACGGATGTACACATGGATTACAAACATCAGCACTAGAACGATTGTCTGCCAAAGTGCACATAAAAGTTACCGTGGCCACATATGGGCAACTGAAGGAACACGGGTGGATTTTAGTCAGTAAAAGTCTGACACGCCCTCCCGCTCCGCCCAGAGCAGGAGTCGTCATTTGATGATTTCCCCACCCATAAAAAAAAGCGCACATAAATAAACAACGAAGAACAATTAGCACAGAATATTGGCAGAATGTTATAAAAATAGCGTTGCTATGGCAAAAATCAAATGTCTTTCGGATAACACAATTGTGGCGTAGAAAAAGATAAAGGGGATGTTTTCAATTAAAATAGACCTTCACATTGCGACAGTGAAAACCGAGGGACATTGACCTCTGAGTTTGTTTCAGCCTTTGCAAATAAAAGCTTTTAACAATGGTGTAGGTTTAAGTAAAAATAACTCAGCGAAATTAAGATTTGAGTTTGGGCGTAATAAGACACTGGTCAGTGATAGGATTATGTTTTTTTTTAATGACTTCTCGCATGTCATCCTATAAGGTTGTCGGCTGCTTAACTGGACTTACCTGTGGCTACCTATTGAATTAAAGCCTCGAGCCTTAAAAAAACAGGGCTTAAAAAACTTAAAACTAAAGCGACTACTCGCTAAGGGCACCCCCTATGGGGTACGGACCTCGGTTTAGGGCATCGCTGGTAGAGGACAGCAACGGACGGGCTGGATCGGAATGGGATAATGTTGGTATCAACATGAAGCATTTATTTTAAGTTCCTATTACCGGAAGGTACGTATGGGAACGTTTAATATTTAGAAACTTTCTGTTCAAATGGCTTATTAGTCGTTTCGTACGAATTTACTCGCCTGAAAAGTGTGCATTGACACTTTCAAATAATATATTATTTTCTATGGGCGATCCACACGAACTCAATTTATTTGTGTGCGAATGAACAATTTCAGAAATATTAATGAGTAACACAAAACTAACTAGCTAATTAGTGTAATTTTTCTTTAACTTTTCGTTATTTTCTCAAAGTTTTGTCCAAACCTTTCCAATGGCCTAATACATGTTT
The DNA here is from genome assembly GCA_947507805.1 of Aporophyla nigra. NCBI lineage: Eukaryota > Metazoa > Arthropoda > Insecta > Lepidoptera > Noctuidae > Aporophyla > Aporophyla nigra. The sequence goes on from OX382305.1 coordinate 11,475,810, forward strand.
CTGAATTTGTCGATTCGCCCGCAAATAAATTTACTTCAAAATAATATATGATTTAAAAGTTTCGATTGAAAGTCGTGTGAATGAACCATTAAGCCATTTGGGCAGAAAGTTTCTTTAGATTAAACGTTCTCATACATACCTACTGCTAACAAAAAATGAAAATAAATGCTACATGCTGATACCAACATAATTCTATCGCTGACCAGCCCCTAAGTTTAAGGATTAAGTCAAAACCGTACCATCATTGACTGATCACGAACCATGCTCTTCAACAGCAGAAGTTTGTTGGCTAATATAATATGATAGAATATTCATAAAGTTACAGTTTTCACTGCCATAACGGTCTGTGATATCGGATCCATTGGATAGAATTTCATGCCAGAGTAATAAAACAATCCATCAAACTATCGATGGTTCGTTAGAGTCGTGCTGTGTTTGTCCCCAGAGCTGGACAGCATCCTCCCAAGGGATCGGAGTCACTGGCAGTGCAGATTTTAGACGAGAGTTTAGCAATGTTTCGGTGGCAACAAATTGACTGATGTTTTCATGTTTACACATAAAACTTAACGTGTTCTTTTATCCGTAACGACTATCATAAATGAACTGTATGAGGCTGGTGGGATTACGTTCTGAAAACAAAAGACTGAAATGAAATGAAATATTTATAATTTTAAGTAGATCTTTAAAGACACTTTTACACTTCAATATTTAGTTGGTCAATATTTCAAAACTAGATGGCGCATTTCCTAGCTTACTGATCATTAAGAAAAAAGTCCGAAACAAACTCAGTGATTCTCTTTTAAAGTCCATATATTATATTGCTAGGAATTTTATGTGAGTTTAACAATGCTGGGCAATGTCTGGACAGTCCTTTTGAAGAAAGAGCCATTGCGGCTTTAAACTGACCTGTCGGAACAGATGGCATGCATGCATCAGTCATCGTGTAGCTCAACCCTATTTTAGGGAGTTCAACGACCCGTCACAAAAGACGCTACCAGATCTGCAGGACATTTGCGTAGGTCATATACAAAATACTTAGAGGCTACCAGACTGTTTCAAAGTCTTGTATCCAAGTCTGGTACTCATATTCACAGTCAGTTTTCTCTTTAAATGTCATGGAAACCCATGGACTATACTTCAACAAGAAGAGCGTTTCAGCTTCATGACATGAAATCTAGACATGTTCGAGTCATCAATAAAATTAATACAAAGAGCCAAATTTCACATTTCTATACCATCCCATTAATAAACTGAAAATACCCTAAGAGTAAAGACGAAAACGGAGAATTTCACAAATTACAAAATTGGACATCAATCTCGTCGATATCCATATATCTAGGGAGGGATCGCAATTCCAATATATTAAAGTAACATATATACAGCTACTTACTTTTAAATACTCTCAGTGGTAACGTTGTCCCTAATGAAATTTACGGGCATACCGAAAGATCTCAATTTTGCCTTGCCCCTGCCCGCGCCGCGCCGTACCGGGCAGGCCCTCAGGCAGGCTTTTCATCTTGCAGATTAATTTTAAATTAGATTAGATTAACATCCTTCGAATCTGTATCGCTGTCGTTTTTATTTAATCGCCTTTCTGACTTTAGGTGGCCTTATGTAACATTATTATGGCTTTAAATTATTCTCTAAACAAATGAGCATGTAAACGTTGCCATTAATTAATAAAGAACCTATTATTTTTTCTTTTGTTTTTTGCTTTTTAAATTTTCAAACAAAATAATTCGACGTCACGATTATATATGTGAAACACCCTTAAGAGAATAATGATAACGTCGCGTTTTCTTTAAGTTTGAATTATTGGTTTGAATGAAAACATTTACTTATATTTTTCAAAGAAACTTACACCTGAATTTAAAAGAAAAATCCCACGTGGTTATTTGACATGGACTCATTAATACCCTAGAATTATGGTATAACAATAGGAACACGTTGTCTATATTAATTCCTCTAATTAACGTCAAATGAAATACCACGCTACACTCCAAAACGGGAATACCTGGCAGTCTTTTTTCCTACGTCTAGCATAGGAAAAAAGGCTGCCAGGCTAAAATAGGATTGGGCAGGTCACGCCAGCCGCATGCATAGCGACCGCTGGGCAATAGTCTCCACACAGTGGGTGCCTGAGGATGGACGGCGCCGCCGAGGCCGGCCCAAGAAGAGGTGGCGAGACGACTTAGACGCGTACTGCAAGAGTTGGATCAAGGTGGCCCTGGAAAAGGATGCCTGGAAGTATTTGAGGGCGGCTTTTGCTCAGCAGTGGGACAGCGTAGGCTAGTAAAAAAAAAAAACCTCAAACCGACTTGTAAAATCAAAAGCCATTTGTTCAATTAAGGCTGTGAATCAGCAGTTTTGGGTCGTCAAAATCATATAAGACAGTCTCCGAAAAACGCCCACCCTGCACCGCTACCAAATGATTTAGCTGGGAACAAGGTGGTGCAACAAACTCCACAGCGCGCAGCGGCATAGCTGTCTGTTCAATTAGATAACCTTGATTTTATACAATAGTAGGTATGCAAATACAATATGAGTCACAGAAGAATTAAAATAAATAATTTGCCATATTTCAGCTAGCCATGTCAATAAGCCATAGCCATACAAATACAATAGAACCTAAGCTATACTTAAGCAAAAAATAAAAAGTAAACAAAGCTTATTACTAGAATAAATAGTAGTAGCATATTTACCGTAATTGCGTACACACTGCAATACCAATGCTATTTTAGCAATGCAACAATTTCATTGCGATATTTACGTTCTCGGGCACACCAATTATTGAAACATGCAAGCAATGGATTGTAATCTTGCCTTCAAAATCCTTCTCAATGTGATAGAAACTGTATTAAGTAATTGGACTGATGCTGACCAATTGCAGTTTGTCGTTAATTCGCTACAGTTGCTGCCTATTTCAAATCAAATAGGTTATTCCTTAATTACCTGTTTTAGCATACAGAAGTAAAAAAACAAAACATAACATCAGCATCACACTTTGTTACATAGCCTATAGCCTTCCTCGATAAATAGGCACAAAAAACAAAAAGAACACAAAAAGAATTTATCAATTCGGACCAGTAGTTCCTGAGATTAGCGCATTCAATCAAACAAACAAATAAACAAACTCTTCAGCTTTATAATATTAGTATAGATTAGGTCATCTATACAATGTTAAGTTATCCGTTCAAAGTCGTGCAGATATAAACGTTAGTCTACAGTTGTAGGCGTTTAATTTTTCAACCTCAAAAAAACTGTATCTGATACCAGCGTCGCCGAAAGCAATACACGGCTATCTACAATCTACATAACGCGAATGAAACATATACGATTAAAATCTGAATAAATGTAGTTTTGTTGCTAAAACAAGGCACGGATTACGAACATCCGCACTGGAACGTTTGTCTGGCAATGCGTACATAAATAAACAACGACGAGCAATTAGCACAGAATACTGAGCGAATGTTTTAAAAATATATTATAAAACAACGGTGGGGTTTAAAACAATATGGAGTGACAAAAATTGAAAAAACTTTTTATAAAAAATAATAACCGACTTCCTTAAAAAACACTACAAAGTCTTTATTTTTAACTTTTTAGTTATCGTAGATACCCCGCACTAATCTAATAGCGTTATTCGTTCATCTGTCGCGCAAATACTTAATGCAAATTTAAGACTTAGGTATATGGTTTTCACATGGATCCCACTATCCGAATTAAAATGGGACCATTCGGGAAGCACCTGCTTTCAAATAAAAAAAGAATCATCAAAATCGGTTAACCCAGTCAAAAGTTATGAGGTAACAAAAAAAATTTAAAAATACAGTCAAATTGATAAACTCCTCCTTTTTTGAAGTCGATTAAAAAAGGTATACTTAAATGGTTTGGTCATATTGAGAGGATGAATGAAGGACGGCACAAAAGGTATTTACAAGGCAAATGTGAGTGGAAACGTTGGGAGGGGACGCACTAGGAGGACATATAATGACCTTATTGGTGATGTTCTTCAAAATAGTCAGATGCATAGTACTCGCAACCGGCCTGCGTGTGAGACAAGATATATGAACCTAAACTAGGCAAAAAGAGTATGTTACGATCAAAGCAGGTGGTGTTCTGTGGTTTCTGCCTACTCCCATAGCAAAAAGAAAAGTTTATGTATGTTATAAAAATAGCGTTTTTGCCATGGTAAACAATAAAATACCAAAATTCGGATATAACATAGTTGTGGCTTAGAGAAAGTTTAGGGGATTTCTTCGATTAATTTCCTTAAACACCGTGACAGTGAAAATCAAGGGACATTGATCACTGACTTTGTTTCATAATTTCAGCCGAAAGCCTTCCACTGCTGGAAATTAGCCTCCCCCAATTTGGGGGGGTTTGCCATAATCGCCATGCTTGGCAGGCGGGTTGGCGATCGCAGTATGGGGTAAAATGCTTAGAGAATGCTGCTGCCCATTCTCCAGTAAGTCATTTAGTCGCCTCTTACGATACCCACTGGAAGAAATGGGATGGTGCACACACGGACAAGTGTGACTTGTGTGTGAGTGAGTTTGTTTAAGCATTTGCAAACGAAACAGCTATTATAACAATGGCGTAGGCTTAGGTAAAAATAACTCAGCAAAATTAACATTTAAATTTAGGCAGAAAGGATTAAATTCATACGACCCGCTAACAGAAACTGAAAAACAGTAAACAAGCCAAAATATCAAAATGAAAATATTGCAAAATGTAGTGGTATCTATTACAGCCTCGGTTATTCCAGAAGTTTCGTCCGCTATTTTCGTGGAAAGAGCTTTTGTGGACGAACTCGACCCGAACAGATTGTCCGCATCGAGATTGCACTGGATTACAAACCGATGAAAAATTCCGCGAGTACACTGTACAGATAGAAAATCGCAAATTGAATAGAAACGTAGTTTAGTACAGTCTGATACTAGCTTTGTTTCGCGCATTGTTCCAGATGCTTTTGTACTGTTCGACGCGCCCTAAAGTATTCATTTGTAATAACGTTTCGAGTTATGGCTGTAATTTCCACGGAGTATTTGAAAGATTAAAGGCCTGCTTCACCACAGTCTGATAACTAAGTTCCAATTATGTAAATGACGTGGTACGACATTTGTACAAGCGGTTCGGTACTATTACTGTTTTTCGCAAATCTTGTTTATCAGTTAGTCTTATTGTTAGTTATGTATTTATTTGACTTTACCAACATAGACTACGTTCATACTAACACTATTTGAAATTCCTGGTCTAAACCTGTTCTGGAATAAACATTTTGAATTTAAATTCGAATTGGTAGAAACTGGCCCTTATTTGAAAGTTAAATTTAGAATACAACCACATCACTATGTTCACACTGCTTAGACAACACGCTTGCTTTCGTCCCTTTTAACGATCCAAACAGCGTGGTAGTATTTGCGTGTGCGCATGTCAATACTGAGTGCAAATTGTGCAATTGGCATGATTTATAGCCCAGTTAATGTTGGCCAGGCCTAATGTATTTGCATCGACACCTAACATTCAACGGCTGACATTAACACATCACAGTACATTAATTCTCGTCTAATTCGCTTTGATAGACATGGCCCATAGCCTACAGAAGTGGCATTATTGAATAAGTGGAATATAATTGAATAGCTAAATAGATATGACTAATAATAAGGTATAATAGTAACCGATAATGATCGAGCGAGGTATATTCCTGGGCGATAGTTTAGTAGTAGTAGTAGAGTCCACTTTGGTTCTGCCTAGCCATAAATCCTCTTAGCACACTGCTGGAGGATTCAGGTATAGGTTATCGATTGTATACTAGTAATTTAGGGTTGTAGGATGAGTTTATCCTATGTGTTAATCATATTTAAATTATTAAAAGAAGTAGACACTTTAGTAATTTCTGCTTTAGTCTTCATAAGCGGATAACGCTCAGATAGATGGAAAGAAAACATTATCGCCATTCAGTGTACTGCTAACCTGGGTGATACAAAACTACCCCTGACACGATTTCCTAGAAGACACCATTTCCTACAATTACGGAGTCTGACACTATTGACCCATCAGTAAATCCTTTCGTTACATGAATTTCAGGCATCTCTGAATTTAACAGCTTACGCTGACAAAGGTTCACAAATACTCTTCATACCCATCACAAAAAGATCCCTAAAAACAAACATTTTTTATTCAAAGTGGAAGTTCAATCGGTGCACTATTCATTTTAGCGGGATCGCGTCATACGTCGGGCATCGGACAGAATCGTGCGGGATCGGGCGGACTCGGGCGTTCGGGAGCAACAATATCGGGACGGTGGCGTGCTCACTCCATTAACATGTTGCCAATAAACACGCTCCAAGTAACACGCTCGCGTTTGCACAGCACTAATTCGAACATAAAACAGTGTTAGAATTGGTCATTGTGCTGGTATTGCGATTTTTTGAAGCGTAGGTGTTTTGAATTGTGTTTGTTTTCAATGTTTTGAAGGGTACCACGCGTTCCTCAAAGAGCTGTTAGTAGTATTGAAGGGGTCCACTGGGACCGGTGCCTGCCAGGGTTGCAGAGTTGTTTGAAAGAGTTACCGTGGCTCTGGCTTAGGCAATTGAAGGAACACGGGTGGATTTTAGTCAGTAAAAGTCTGACACGCCCTTCCGCTCCAACCAGAGCGGGAGACGTCATTTGATGATTGCACACCCACAAAAAAAAAAGTAGGCGCTTTACTTTTCGTAAATAGATAATTTCATCACCACTGCTCTCACCGGTTTGACCGGTGAAGGAAAACATCGTGAGGATAAAGACCGAGAAACAAAAAAAGGAAGACATATGACATCTACCAACCCACACAGGGCCCGCATGGTAGATTACGGCCCACTCCCTCTCACCGAGAGGAGGCCTGTGTCCCAGCAGTGGGAACAATATAGACTGATTATAATGAATCAATCACGATTTATTTAAATGAGTAGGAACGGGAGATTAGGCGAGGCAGTTGCAACGCATCCTGTTAAGCGCAGTGCACATTTGGAGAAAGAGTTTCTTAGGACATTGATTTCTCTGGACGCTGTGGTAGTTCACAAAGTCCTTTCTATCTATATATATAAAATTCAAAGTCCTGAGTGACTGACTGACTGACTAACTGATATATCAACGCACAGCCTAAACTGCTGGTCCTAGAGACACGAAATTTGGAGGGTGTGTTTTTTGTGAGGAGTAGGTATCCACTAAGAAAGGGTTTTTAGAAATTCCATTCCTAAGAGGGTGAAATGGGGCGTTGAAATGGTGAATTTTTCGACATCCACGCGGGCGAAGCCGTGGGCAGAAGCTAGTGTTACATAAACTTCTAAGTTTCAACGTTCTTCGAGTTTGCCTGTTAACAATAGATTAAATAGTTTGATCGTGCCCAGTTCAAACAAAGCTGTAAACAATGCGCCGAAGAATTCATTCACACAACAGACAATTTACAAATTAACCAGAAATCAACAAAAAGTTCCATCGAGTCTAATTCAATGATCAAGACAATCAATGAAACAAGTGGGAATTAATTAAAGAAACAATACGAACAAAGTTCTACAATCAATCAATTAATTGGAATTACCTCTACATTGCGATGTGCGCCATGGAAGAATGTTGGTACTGTAAATAATGATAATTTCTATTTTTATCTAAGGGAATCTTTGTGAAGTCTCGTGTTGTAAGTAGAAAAAAATAATAGTAGGTATATACAGAGTAGCGCGTATATCTACTTTCGTTGCCATGGATTCAGTACATAATTGTTAAAATATTCTTTACTTATTAAAAAAAATGCCTGTTCCATCCATTTTAACCGCGTAGGTTTTGCACTTTTCTAAGAAATGGCAATTTTTTTTTTTTTTGTAACTGTCGAACATTTCTACGTGGGTTTCTAGTTCAGTTTTTCGCGTCAATCTCTTCCTGCTAATCTATGTATACCTACAAATTAAAATGATATTCTGTTTGTCGGTAAGCGCATCATTTGTGATCTGCAGGATATGATTTGCCTATTTTTAGTTTTATAATGTTTGTCCGTATAAAGTTTTTGTGGAAAGAATAATTGGGATTATCTCCAAAATGTTCAAATTCTGTAAAAACTGATCGTCTTTTGTTTATGGGATTATTGTAAGAACTGCTGAAATTTGGATAGGACAGCCGCTGTTGGGTACGCTAATTATGAATATACTGTTTTAAAAGCTAAAGATAATTGATCTAGACGCAATTGGATGTATACATCAGATCTTCTAGACACACTCTAACGTCCTAATAACTAAAGTAACCATTTCTTGTACATCTTAGCCTTAATCGCAGCTCATTTCTTATTCTTTCTTAGAGGCATGTCCTAAGAGGCGCAGCTGAAAGTAGGCGACTAGTACCTACACATTTCTCTAATGTTATCACTAAAACAACGAAAAAATACACTTTTAGGTTAGATAAGTTCGAAAGCTTTTATCTAAATACGATAGCCTAAACGTTCTACTTAGGCTAGTCAAGAAAAAATAACATTTTAGACCCAGAATACACTCACAATAGGAGAGACTGCCGATAGATTTACTATGCTAACCCTCGAAATGTGTCAACGCTTATTTATTGTACCCTTTCTTCTCAAATGCTCGCTTAGATGGCCAGGGTTACGTTCCTCTTGGCTAAAGCTCGGATCATTCCCGAAGACGTTGTGTCAGTTTCCCACTTTATGTTTTACGATATCAGCCTCCCGCTGTTACGAAAAAACAAAGTAGGTATCTACATCAGGCTTTTCCCTCAAGTTGTAAAAAATTAACCGTAGCAAATGGCTCGTAGGCAAAAACTCGTAGATGATAAGATAATAGGCTTACGCTCGACTACGAGCATGAACGATGCTCAAACGTAGCTTAAGAGCTCACTTTCGAACACTGGCCGTAACTACGGAACTGTTGAAAGTTAATAAAATGTAAAATCAATAACATATTATATTATACATTAAACATATTTTAACTGGCTTATAGTTTTCAGCCAGTCGTAATTCACTGCTGCACTTGATGGACCTAGATTTTATGCTGAAGAAAATAATACATAGATAGGTAGATACATAGATAATAGATTACCTATCTATGTATTATTTTCTGACTAGATTTTAAGATCGCCACTAGTTGAGTTCTAGTAAGTATCTTTCTGGTCAATTTTAGAAGTGATTTTCACATATAACCTCCATAAACCTTTATTCGTTGGTAACAAAGTACTAGGCTTTCATAACTCGAGACACGTCGACGCACGACGGATCGCTATGCTTACCTCCGTAGCGATCACCGACGTGATAAATCTGTGACGATCACAAGTGTGAGACTACCTTTATGCACAGTCCTAACACTAAGGTAGGTGTTACATCATAAAGTATCATACATTTTAGGGGCAGAAAAACTAAGCTGTTACTACGAAAAACTCAAGAAACCATTAAATAGTTATTTGTGCAACAAGAGAGCAAAGTCGTTTTTTGCTGCGAGTGCTGATTTTGAATCCTGAGCAAACGAAGGATTCAAAGTTGAATCCTGAGTGTGCCGAGCAAAGACTATATTGGTGGCGAGGGATTCAAAGGCACGAGATGCAAAAAACTTTGCTCTCGTGTAACACACATAACTTTTCACTTCAGCAGCGAGAACAGTTTAGGAGATAAAATAATAAACAGGAATAGATTGAAATAACTATTTATTGTGAATCAAAATAATTAACATTGTAGGTAGAGGTACCAATTCAATAAAATGGAACATTTTAAAAGTTAAAAGTAAAATTACTGCAATTCTGCAAATTTAAAGTAACAGATTTATTTGGCAACGTTATTGTTGCATTGAGTTAGTTTGATTATCTGGGGTTAAGGTTTCTGTTTCGGTGGCGGATTGAGAAGGAACAACGGTGAACGTTGGTGACTCTGATCGGCTTTCTGACTGTGCGTCATTGGAAGTGGATGGGCATGGGTGAAACCAAGAATCCGAGGTCTAATTCAGACTTATTGTTTCCACTATACGCTTACAGATTTTCGACTTATTTTCTATTGAGTCTTCAATATAGCCTTCTGCAACCGTATTTTTGCGTCGGAGGTTAAAAATAAGATAGCAACACCGTCTCCGAAAAACTGCTTGCGCCCTTTGTAAGTCACCATTCATTGAAGACATGGTATGCTTTCAGATATTTCTCGCGAGACTTCTTCGGTAGGAAACTTAATTCTGCATTAATAACTTGTTGTTTTAACTCTTCCGGTGTTAAAATACTGTTCTCGTCGCTAGTTTCACTCATATTTTACGATTATTTTAATATTTTTTAACTTATTCAACTCTTTACGCCAGCTACGAAATTTTATTCCCGCTCTTTTATTTAAATTAAGGTGTGTTAAATATTTACGTAACATTATTGAAACTAGAAATAAATATTTACAGGTTAAATATCAGTTTTATTTGCAGTAAATACTGATTTTCGTTTAAATACAACAATAAGTTAAAAATTCAATAAATTACATTAAAAGACATTATTATCTTTTTGCAAAATTTCTTTAGTTAGTACAAATTTCCGAACGTGTTTGTCTTTGAGGTCGAATTCAAAATCGGAACTTCGAAAGGGCTGGTCTTTGTCTCTCTCTCTTTCTAATGGCGGGAAAGAGATAGAGTGTAAATGTTTCGAATAAATTGTATGAATACCCAAGGCTGAATAAGATATTCGCGGTTTTCTGAAAACAAAAATTAAAAAGTTACTTTGTCTCACTCAGTGAGCAAAATGCGATTTTGCTCACTGATTTCAGGCAGCAAAACCTACATGTTTGAGCTACTGAAGTGAAAAAATATTGTTTTTTCTAGGCTTCTAAATGCCTGAAACTGTCCGTGATGAAGAAACGGCAGTTTTCGGACATAATAAGTACAAAAACGTTTGTTTTTGTACAATTTTAATACAAAAAGTACTGAATATAGTAATTATTCTACCTGGAGACATAATAGTTAAGAAATGTGTTGTAAATACCTGAAATATCATAGTTTAAGTAAGTATACAATGTGGCCTAACTGCTTATGCAAATTTATTCATACGCTAGCCAACTTAGAGAAATATTATACTTAGTAATTTTAACTTGAGATTTACTTTAACTTGTTAAAGTTTAACTCCATTAAACTTAGACAAAACACCTTCAATTAATGTTGTTCATTTTCAAACCGAAATCATCGAAAACAAAACAAGAACAAAGTTAGAGGCCAGGTTTTGGGATAACAACAAGCAACAACGTGTTTCTAGGAAATTAATAGATCACACCTTTTCTACACAAAAATATCTCTAATTCAAGCTTTCATAAGATCAGTCAGCAACATCTTCAGAAGTTAAAACCTACTTGACAAAAACCTACGGCTATTCAGCGACACTACACCAACATGCTAATTTAATTCTGTACAAAAAATAAAAACAATCTCAATAAATTTATCAAAGTCCTCAAAATTAGGTAATCACAGTAAAGAATATAATTTGTAAATTTATGTACTGCCATTAGAACTTAGAAAGGGCGTGGCACCTGTCATGTCTGGTATTAAGCACCGATGTGGCAGGAATTAAGCACCAACCTGTACCCTAATTGCGAAACGCAAAATTTATCAGAATCTGAATGGGATTGAAGATTATTTCTAAACCATTGCGTCATTTGTTCGAATAAATTGTCGGCTCAGCAACGTAAATAACGCAATGAATGTTGTTTAACTATGAATATTAAACAAATTCCTACTGATAAAAAGTTCCGCAATTACCCCTCTGCTTAGGGTATAAAGGGGTTCTGAGAAAAGTCCCTGCTTACGCTACAATGGAAAACGTGCGTGAAAATACAAGATGATGGGGGATTTGTAGTAGAGTTTTGTACCCCTTTCTCACTAGAACAAAAGGAGAATCATCAAATCAGCCTATCGCAGTCCACTGCTGGACATAGGCCTCTCCCATGCTGCGCCACAACACCCTATCCTCCGCCTTCCGCATCCAGTCGGTCCCAGCCACCTTTTTGAGGTCGTCGGTCCATCTAGCTGGGGGGCGTCCCACACTACGCTTACAAAAGGAGAATGTAAGAAAAAAATCGAAAACAAGCTATTATTTAAAAAGTGAACTAAAAGAAAACCATATTTGTGAAATTTGTCATTCTGGTTGGTATATATTATGTTGGGGAAAAAGTCTTTTCGCATTATAGTATGTATGAACTTGTAATAAAATCTCTTTGGCTATACTATTTGTATCTGGCTGGTTTTGGTATCATTGAAAGTTTAAATTTTAAAGAACATAATTCCAAATTCAAATTAGGAAAATGTGTGATTTTCATTTGTTTTTCGTACCGTCAAGATGAGTGAATCTAATGAAGAAATTCGATACATTTTAAAATTTTACTACAAAAAAGGTAAAAATGCAACGCAAGCCGCGAAAAAAAATTGCGATGTTTATGGACCTAGTGTAGTGTCTGTGAGAGTAGCACAAATTTGGTTTAAGCGTTTTCAATCCGGAAATTTTGATGTCAAAGATGCACGTCGCTCTGGTCGCCCTATTACGGATAAAATGAATGCCATTTTTGAAAAAGTGGAGCAAGATCGGCATACCAGTAGTTATGACGTAGCTGAAGAACTGGAAATTGACCACAAAACAGTTTTGGCGCATTTGAAAAAAACTGGGTACACAAAAAAGCTCGACATTTGGGTACCTCACGAGCTCACTGAAAGAAACCTAATGAACCGTGTACTCATTTGTGATTCTTTATTACGACGTAATGAAACCGAACCATTTTTGAAGAACCTGATAACTGGTGATGAAAAGTGGATCACGTATGACAAGAACGTGCGAAAAAGGTCGTGGTCAAAGGCCGGTCAGGCTTCACAGAATGTGGCGAAACCCGGGTTAACTCGCAACAAGGTGATGCTGTGTGTGTGGTGGGATTGGAAGGGCATTATTCATTATGAGCTGTTACCACCAGGCAGGACCATCGATTCTGAACTCTACTGCGAACAACTGATGAGATTAAAACAAGAAGTTGAGAGAAAGCGGCCGGAATTAATCAACAGAAGGGGTGTGGTTTTTCATCATGATAACGCTAGACCTCACACATTTTTAGCCACCCAACAAAAATTAAGATAGTTTGGCTGGGAGGTATTAATACATCCGCCGTATAGTCCTGACCTTGCACCTTCAGATTTCGACCTGTTTCGGTCTCTTCAGAATTCTTTAGACAGTGTCAGGTTAACATCACGAGAGGACTGCCAAAACCACTTGTCGCGGTATTTTGACCAGAAGTCCCAAAATTTCTATAGCAATGGGATCATGTCCCTACCTACAAGATGGCAAAAAGTTATCGAACAAAATGGTACCTACATACTTTAGTTAAATGTAAATAAACTTTATTTAAAAAAAAAATTGAATTTTCTTAAAAAATGCGAAGAAACTTTTTCCCCAACCTATTAGTAAGCATATTCTAGGTACAGCATAACCACTCTTCATCATAATGTAGGTGAAACTGATATGTAAGTTCTCGCGACATACCACATAGACCTTTGCAAAAAGTAAAATGTAACAGAAAAGTCATGAGTACGGGATGTCAATTGACAACGGAACACAAGTGTGAAGTTGGTGCGCTTCGACAGAGTCTACCCTGACGTTTGCGCGAGGCCACGAGCGCAATTCTCTTGAACATTTGATATCGTGCAGATAACAAGTGTCTAGAACACGTCCGTTGTCTAGAAAATGTTGCGTTTTACAAAATTTGTAAAACGAAACGATTTTTAAAATTCAAATATTACCTAAAAATCAATAATCATCTTCAGAGTTTTCCTTCTCGCCGCAACATACATCTACGCCCAGTAAAATGTTCAACAGTGAAGAATTTAATCTTCAGAGTATTTTTCTCGGCCGCAACGCCTAGTAAAATTTTCAACAGTGAAGAATCGAGCTCCAACCGGTTTCTTGTGCCGAACAATTCTAAATTTTAAAAGGATGAGGCACTGATATCGTATAGTAAACCTGTTAAACGAATGGAGACAGAGAAAAATGGAAGCTTTAAAAAAATATTTATAATGTAGTCTTGCTTTTAAACAGAGCAATCTATTTAAAAATAACCCAATTCTATTGCTCAACCCACTACTGAACTAAATCGCGCATCTACGACCAACTTAGTCATATGACAACCGCCTTCTCTACCTTTTAAAAATAAGGTCAGGAAAGACCTTTCGACGAAAAGGAAATACCTACCTACTTACCATCACATTTGTCGTAGATACCCGCAATTTCCACGGAACAAATTCTCACAATTCTGACATACAACCCAACTTGACCTGGGCTTCGGAAAATTCATACTTTTCTCGCTCGACCGGCCATAACTGAGCACTTAAACTCAGCAGACCGAAGACGTCATAACAATAGACATACATACAATTTTCTACGTAGGTATTGTAGGTAACATCATGTATTTCTTTAGAAAAGTTTTCAAGAAATATTTCTAGTGCTACCGCAAGATATATACGAGGTATTGTCATGTCAGTCGACGGCAACGCATTTGTTATTCCATTATTACCCTTATTTAATACCGCCGTGATAAATATTGCCGCGTTTCCGAGGGTCGGATTAAATACGAAAGAGTTGAATTTTGTGAAGGGAAATTGTAGGAAAATACCGATGACATAAAGTTATTTCGGTTTTGTGTTGTTGACTAACGACTTAAACCTTGTAACATATGACGTTGTAAATACGTTATGTTTACGTTTTGTTAAGCGAACGTTCATCATTTCAGCCGAAAGACGTCCACTACACGTCACAAGCCTCCCCCAATTTGTGGGGGTTTGCCATAATCGCCACCCTTGGCAGGCGGGTTGGCGATCGCAGCATGGTGGTAAAATACATAGAGAACGCTGCTGACCATTCTCTAGTATGTCCCTTAGTCGCCTCTTACGACACCCAAGGGAAGAAATAGGATGGTGCTATTTTTTAGGTCCGGCACAACACGGAACCTCTAAGGGAATTATTATAGAGAGAAGGTCGAAATATCCAATGATATGAGAGAGTTTACCTTATCCACTATAGATAAGCAATTGCTTTAGTTGTATTGACTCCATTAGTATACCTCAGCTAACGTAAGGAGAGTCCAGATACAAGGAGGAGGAATATCCAGAAATAAGTTGTTCCGAAGCCACTAAGCGCCTGCAAAAACATTGTTAGCATTTATACGACGAAAAGACGTAAATAATTAATGTACAGGCGTTTTAATCGCTTTTATTAATAACTTTATAAAGGAGCTTCTTAAAATTGTGTAATAAATATACGTAAAGGTAGCAAATAGGTAATAAATATTTGCATTAACAACGCGGTTAATACAACGCTAAAACTATGAGAACTTGGATGTGGTCAGCCAACCTGACGTCATAATGGCTGACCACTATATTTTTTCGATATATTTCTTACCGCAAAGGTATTATAAATGGTGAGTGAAGTAAAGGTGAATATTTCATTATAGGTAGCAAATAGTAGCAAATAGGTACTAAACAGTGTGCATGGTCTAATGTAAATATCTCGTTTGGTCCAGCCATCCTGACGCTCACCAAATTTTCACTGACGTACATAATAAAATCGTGACAGGATTTTTCCATACAGTGGATCTTCAACACACTCCTAAGCGCCGAGAGTTGAAATTCTAACACTGCTTTTTTTCGACGCTCTGAGACTCACTCCCGCTGACTCTGTTGCATTCTCAACTTTCGGTTCAACACCGAGAGATTAAAATCTAGTGCGCGACAAATTCTCGTCGCGATTTTATTACGTCCATGTAAACGCCGACTTACTCTCCAAACTAATATACCCAAACCCGTATTCAATATTAAAATCAAATAGAAACGATCAGCAACCATCAAATCTCACAGATTAGACAGACGATACTCGTAATTGCATTATATATATCCTAATACAAACAGAGTTCCTTTTGATTTCCCCATTGCGCGCACTCGCTCGACTAGATGTCACATAATACGTATCAATCGCGAGAAACAAACACCCTGGGGGAGGGCCATGTAGTGGAAGAGATAAAACGTACCCCCTCCGAGGACTTACCCTCACCTACTGATAAAACAAAATGTTACGCAGAAATGTGGACAATTTTTTTGTTTTACATGTAAGGTCGTTTGGATGTTTTGATAAATATACGTTCTTCAGTGAGTCTGTTCATGTGAACATTTTAAGTGCTGATAGTGAAAAATGTGCCCTATGTTTAGGAGATCATGATTTATTTTCAAGTAATCATCGTCAGAGAGCAATGTTGGCCCAGTGGGAGCAATGGTGGAACTCAGACAGGCGCTTTACTTTGTATAAGTTATTTCATCACTACAGCTCTCAAAACGGTGAAGGGAAACATCGTGAGTAAACCGGCACGTTCTAGAACGAACAATCCGAAGACATGAGACATCTGTCAAAGCGCACTGGGCCAGCGTGGTGGATACCCACTCTTCTTCACCGAGAGAAGGCCTGTGCTCCACCAGTAGGAACATTATAGAATAATTATGATATGCCTATGTCTGCTGGTACGCTTTTTCCAACTATGTTTCGATGACTTCGAGTCTTATCGCATCCAGCTGAACTAATTCCAACACTAGTTTTCTTAGGTTTTCTGAAAACTCGTCACCAATTACGAAAAATCAATTAATTAAATGATTTAAAAATCAAAGAAAACAACCATCCCGCCGCGGCTTCTCATCTTCCTTTTATACCGAGTCGAAATAAAAATAAAATCTCATAATCTTTAATCATAAATAGACCGTTTTTAAAAAGGTGTACTTTACTTCTAATAAATAAACACGGCACAAAATTATAGCTCCGGGCTCACTCAGAGAAATGAAATTCATTTTATTGCGGCGACTGAAGCCTCCATACTTTCATTCAAATACAATTTGGCTAATGTAATTGCTGGGAGGTGATTCCATTTCACCATTTCACCACCGGATATCACTGAAAATGAAATATCTATACAACATTTCAGAGTAAGTTTAGGATAACATAAAATGAATTAGCGGACATAATTCCTTATAGCGCATTAGCTGAATTAAAGGCTACAGTGATAAGATTATGTCTTAATTTAATTTTAATATAATTTATAGCTACCTCCCCTTGCAATTAAGGCATTTGTATATACTTATAATTTGAGTTATTTTAGCTGAAAAGTATTATTTTTGTTCTATTATTCTGAATAGGAGATCTAATTTTGCAAGAATTATTTAGAAGCAACTTTTGCCAGTGGCTTCGGCCTTGTATTATACATATATACCCTCCTCTTGAATCACTATGTTTATATATATATATAAAATATATAAAATCCGCATCAAAATCTCTTGCATAGTTTTAAGTATACAGACGCGGGGAGCGACTTCGTTTAATACTATGTAAAGATTGACCACAAAATTTCTTTCTTGAGAATGAGGCATGCGTAAGTGAGTAGATAGATACTATAATTCAACATTAAATCATGAATGGAGACGCAGGTTTGCCAATACAGCCTAATCTAAAACCCCTCTACCACAAATTACAAGATACAATTCATTAACAAACCTCCAATCCATTAAACCACCTCTATGAACAGTTTCTACACATAATAATAAACCCATAGATTGGATTACCAATACACGAATATTCCCGAAGTTAGCCGACTAAATCCGAAGTGTTTGCGTTAACAAGTTAGTCTTCGAAGACTGCAGACTGTAGTCTGCATAGGATATTGTGCCACCCTGGTATATTGCCACAATAATTGCATTACGTAAAGCTGCATTGCAAACTGTAAGCTTTGCGCCATGACCTAGGAATCCAATCTGGAATTATAGTGGGTCTGACAGTCTGTGACTGTGTTTGCCTTGCGAACGTTTGCTAATATAATTTACGGTAATAACGGTGATTCGATTTTGTTTTAGAGGAAAAACAAAAGGATATTTTGTTTGCGCATTTAAAAATGTAGCGTTCTACGTTAACTTGCAATTTATGTTACTACCATGATTTCAATATTTAGACATGACATAGGGTCAAGTTTCAACAAAAATTAGCACTTTAAAGCTTATAAGGTCACAAACGGATCCCTCATTCGAAGAATTGCTTTCACAAACCAGCAATATCATTGAAAGACCTTTTCATCGCCACCCCACACCATAGGGTAGACGAGAAAAAGATACATACATCCGTGTAGAGGAGGTAACGAAAAAAATAATTCAAGATTTTATTTCACCACTTTGTCGTTGTGACTAATATATGTACGTATATCCATAGCAAATTACAGTTTTGTCGTACTAAGACTAGTACTAAGAGTCTCTGAGCTCAGCTGCGGACAGACAGACGGACTGACATGGCGAAACAATAAGTATCTTGTTGACTACAGAACCCTAAAAAAATTCAGAGGATAAAAGTTTCCAGAAATTGCTACTCAGTCCTACATTAATACGGTTTCAAGTAGGTGACACCAAATATAGATTCTAAATCTGTATTTGGTGGCCAAACAATGAATCGCCAAAAATCTATACATACAAATAAATAAAATTGGAGTGTCTGTTTTTAATATTAAGATAACCACTTTTTACTAAGTGTATATGGATGTATACACGATACATATACCAAAACAACATTTTTTACAATTTTTGTCTGTCTGTCTGTCTGTCTGTCTGTTCGTTCCCGCTAATCTCGGAAATGGCTGGACCGATTTTGACGGGACTTTCACTGGCAGATAGCTGATGTAACAAGGAGTAACTTAGGCTATTTTTATTTTAGAAAGATTCTTTTATTTTAGAAAAAAATAACTATCCTCGAAAACTACGCTGACATACGTCTCAAAATTCGTAAAACCCTGGCTGAATCCTACGAAATAGATCAAAATAATGTACTACAGTATTGTACACCTTAAAAAGGCCTACAAAAATGTCCTCAATGGTATATGTCTATCTCTTAGGGATAACCCACAATAACCATTTTTTATCTTTTACTTTTTACGAGAAATAAGGGACCTTAAATACATTGTGCATTTAATATAGATCAATATGGCCCTTTACAGCATGTAATTTAAATGAATATCTTAGAAGATATTAGAGATTTAAAAAGTGGGCGCAGAGCGCGTTGGCAGGGGCCGGGTAGTACAGGATAAGTAGGATTGTAATTCATATTACTTTGGCTTCAAAGTAATTGCGAATATCATGTGTGTTCATTATACTCAAAATAAACCTAATAGTATTATTTCAAGTAAGAGACCGCGAAATTGCTTAGATGTTTAGATTTTTGGATGTTTGTTTCTCAATGATGCAAAGACGGCCAAACGGATTTAGATCGAATTTGGCACAAAGATATATTATATCATGGATACGTAACAGATAGGATACCTACTTTATCCCGGTAGTAGGTTCCCGGGTGATATTTTCCGACAGCTATACGGGCCAAGCCACTGGCAAAAGTACTATTCCTATAATTATGTTCGGTGTCTGGTAAATGATTGAGTGTCTGTATAGGTAAAATAGGAGCGTTAAGAAAAACCAGGAAGACTTATATTCAACTAAACCATGCCCTATGTCACAGTCTTCTTACTCTGAATACTATTACTTTTATTTTAAAAACACCAACACACATGATGTTCTCATAAACTATGAATCCTAAGTAATATGAGTTATAATCCTACTACTAATAATATTATATATATGTGAAAATATGTATGATTGGGTGTTTGTTTCTCAATCACACAAAAATGGCTGAATGGATCTGGATCGAAAATAGCACACAGAGTCTATATTACCTATACATATAACCTGGAATAACACATTCTTATCGCGGTTATACGTCCTCTTGCATTAATTTCCGACATCCACGCGGGCGAAGCCGCGGGCAAAAGCTAGTCTTAAATATATTTCAACTTTGTTGATATCACAACATAAAGAAACCTACCTATTCAAGTGTAAAAAGCGCTTTACGACGACGACGACGGTCGGCAGGTTTTTGTATCTAGGTCGCTTGGGATTCTAATGTAACGGAAGGTACGTCTATCACCCTTATACGTCAAGTTTTAGGATCCACGAAGAAAATAAAACCCTGTCCAGGAACGGGTCAAAATCTAAATCAGGTGTATAAACACTGGATCATTCCAGTTGGCTCTTTATTGCATGAGGACTAAACGGGACGTCGATAAAACTAAGAATAGCTAAATAAACTTGTGGATTTGGTCAAGTTTAGTATCTAAGGTAATTTTACGATATTACTACACTTGGAAGAGGATTTAAAAGCTTTATAGCTTTACTAGCTTCTGCCCGCGACTTCGTACGCGTTAAATTTTCATGCTATTTAATAACTTTTCCCCATTTTTGCAACATTTTTCATTGATGCGTCGCTCTTTTTGGTCATTGCATGATGTTGTATAGCCTATAGCCTTCCTAGATAAATGGGCTACTATTAATTTTTTTTTCTATTCGAACCAGTGGTTTCTGAGATTAACGCGTTCAACAAAACAAACTCTTCAGCTTTATAATATTAAGTATAGATTAGATGATTAATGTTACTCGTGTTCTCTATTAGTCGTTTCTAGCTAAATCATTGGTTCTACAAAATTCTTCATCATCTGCCTTTTCCCAATTATGTCGTGGTCGGCTTCCAGTCTAACCAGATTCAGCTTAGTAATAGTATATTACATGGATCAACTGCGTATCTGACCTCCACCACAGCCCAGTTACTGGGTTATACCTACTATACCCCTAGGTAAGACTGGTTGTCAGACTTTTGGGCTAATGACGACCCGTAACGACTGTCAAAGATTCACAAATGACATCCGGGACGCTTGCTTAATGTGCTTTTCGAAGCACGGAGAGGTACGTAAAGATGGTTACCCATCCACGGAACCATTCTACAAAATTATCAATCATAATAAACTAAACGATAGAACACCAGTCTATACCAATATAACAGATATAATATAGCCCACCGCGACGTGTCCGCGTAAATATATAATCAGCAATAGGGAGTAAATTATCGGGAATCCCCAGACGAATCAATGTTAAATTGCACCAACTCGAACAAATTGTGCCTTGATAAAACGAACCAAACTACAACTAAATAAATGTAGATATTTCATTGATTCAGAAGGTGGTAAATCTGCTTCTATTTTCCGCTTTATAAATGAGTTTAAAGCTAATTCCGTCGAGCCAGTCTGAATTAAACCATAAAAAGATTTTACGGTCCGGTTCTCACCTCCAATTTACTTTTAATTCATATGGGACAGGTAAATTATGCTGTTAGGACCTTGCATAATGTTTGCCTATGTACTGTACTGACGAGTCTTTATAACGTTATACGCTGGTTGATATTTAAATTAGGTAGGTAGGTTGGTACCTACTTCCGTGGAAGTGCATGATAAATATTAAAATAAGCTGCGTGTAATAAAGTGCCCCCTAACCTACCTGACTCTTACAAAAAAAGTCTGGTTACGGTTAAAATGGATCTAATATTCAGGCAAGTATCTACTTGCATCTATGTATCTACATATAATATATGTCTCGACCAATAAATTTCCATTCAAATATTTTTATTATAAGAATAAAATATTGTTATGATTATCATTTTATTGGAACTATTGCTGTAATGAAAAAAAAACATCTGAAAAAGAACATTTACCTACATAGTTCTCTTAAATATGAGAAACTATTGTTTAGTTCAGGGTTTCTCAAACTTCCGGCTCCACGTACCCCCATTTAAGTTCCCAGATGACAGCGAACCCCCCCCCCCCCCCCAACAAGAAAAGAATAACATTGTATATCGAATAAAATAAAGTTTATTAATTTAATAAAAGGTCACGCGCACCATTTCACGCCACGAGTGAGCGACAGTCGCGCGCCTTCATGCTTTCCATACGCGCCTGCCAGTCACCCAGCTGCCATTACGTAAATTTTGTCGCGAACCCCCTACCGTCGCATGGCGAACCCCTGGGGGTTCGCGAACCCCACTTTGAGTAACCCTGGTTTAGTTGAAAGAAATTACCACCTTATTAGCAGAGGGTTTGGTTTCCGCACTTAGGTACACCTTCAAGTGTACTCTTGTGCGTGGGCCATGGCGACCGTTGGTTATTATTCAGACCAGCCCACCTGGGATACAAAACTTGATTAGATTTCCTGGTCCGTTGAGAACATTTGTGTAAGATCTGGGTACCCCGAAGGTTTCTGTCCTAATCTGAGCAACGCCTTTGCATTTTAAAGAGCGCATACCCGGTTTCCTCAGCTTTCGTGCAGCCCGTGCAGAGAGAACTCTCCGTTATGCCTATTGTGTGAAAATGTTTGCTTAACGAACAGTGTGATGGTCCCCGTCACCAGGCGCAGGTCGTTCCTGTCCATGCGTAATAATGTCTAGTTAGCCTGCCATCACAGGACGGTAAAGCTTCCCTGCGTTCACCAGCTCTCGGCTTGTTTGTGAACTCCTGTAGCCACCTGCCCACCCTAGTTTGCTGATTGATGGGGATGGGCACGAAAGGTTCCGGGTTGTGTCCATTTATCCATTGTAGTGTCACTGTGTTGCGGTAAGATACTAACTCGTTCTAGTACACTGTGACATTTTAGTGTTAGTCTCAAGATAAAATATTTTTTCTCTAAATATAGGAGAAATGACGCGCTGTCAAAGAGTGTATATGAGTGTCCATAACTCTCTTTGCTTATTTGGTGTAGATCGCTTGTATAATGCTCACACACTCTGCCTGGTAGACGGAGTTTAACATTCCCAGTAGGCTGAATATGTTTATGTTAAGGTCGTGTGAGAAACCTCAGTTTTCAGTTTGATTGGTGATCCGCCCACTCAGGGTCAGGTCCATGCTGTGTCTGTTGATGATCATCTTTATACTATTGAACATGTTTTTGTTAAAGACGCCCTCAATGCAAAGAATGAAAGCGGTCAGCATTTGTGGTCCACTGCGCATTCAATTTTGGATACTACACTGTGTAGCGTGGATTCTGTTAATCTGTCTGTTCTGTGGAGTACGTTTGCTGCAGGTTGTGTAGTAGTTTTACCCGTAGAGGTCCGTCTCGGATGTATCTATAACATGTCTCTCTAGAGTTTTTAGTAGAAAGATTGAAGCTTATAGGCCTACAAGCCTTGGGTTATGTACAGTCAGGATTGGGTATCAAAAAGACTTTCACATCGCGCCAACGTACTATAAAAAAAACTATCCGTTTTACATTTTCAGTAAAACGTCCAGCTCAAGACTCAAGATTTCTCCTACTGATAATATCTGAAAACTTGTTATTCTTAAGGAACTTGAATGTTATCGTTAGTCTTTTTACAAGTCAGTTAAGCATTTTCTGGGCATCTGATTTCAGTATTATAATAAAAAATACAACATAAAGTCGTATTTATCCAACACTCACTTTATTTCCACGCAATCGCAGCAAAGCCAGGAGTTGACAACAAATAAGCGCCTGTGACATATTAATAGCAGCAGTCCGCATCGACGTCACAAGTAACTACTACAAACTGTACAGGAGATGATATCACGTTCGCTGAACATGTAAGTTCCATTTAACACCTCGGAACCGGGCGAATGGCACAGTAAACTCGAATTGTAGTCACGAAATGGTATCATTAGCCGAATTACACACGTGACCGCATAATTGAAAGGGACCCCAGTTGCTTACGAGCGGGTCAACCCGGGTGCAAGAGCGATGTGAATAATTTGCGAAACAATTGGCCCTCAGGTGTATCGCTGGCTGTTGACTGAGGAAGCCGGCAGTAAATGAAGATGTATTGAACACATTTCGAAGGGGCGACTACAGATTTAGATGGACAGTTAAATGATTTCGTTTAGGTTAAGACTGAAAGATTTTTTCTATTTTGCAAAGGAGGGTTAGGTACAATAATGGCAAATAAAACTAGTAACTTTAATTAATAACTGTAAATCTGTCTAAATATTGACGGAAAAAAAAATTAAGTATCTATTTATAAATATATGAATTTAACACGAAAATGGTTATCAAAGTCTGTTAATAAACAAAAACACTTTCAGACCCCCTTTTATTTTTAACAAACCCCGAACCCTCTACAAAAATATTGTTGGAAGGTAAACTCCCCAACAGCTTATTTCATTTCCTTGCGCATTTCACGTCAAAATCGTAGTCAAAATTCTACCGCTTTCTATGCGTCAAAAACTTATAATTGAAACGTTTTGTTATGCTTGTGATGACGTCATGACGATGGCGTTCCAATCGTCACCGACACAGGAAATTACATCTCTAATCTGATTATTCCAAGCGAATGCTGACAAGTGACGCGGCGTCCGATGCGCTTCACATTGCCCCATGTTTGATTCCGGATTCATATATTTACATTTCACATTTCGTTATTAATGTCTTCCTTTAGTTTAAAATTAATGCTAATGTGTTTTTGAAGCATAAATATTAATGGTCGCGATGAAATCTTAGATGGTGTTCCGTGTGAGGATTATTATTGGTTTGATTACCCGCCAAAACAAACCGTTTTGGTAAATAAACGGACTCCTAATTGATTCATAAGACATGGGATTGACATGATGGCAACGTCTTTTGGTCTTTTAGCTATATGAGGAGCTTTCAGAGGGCTTGTGGCTAAGTAATAACAGCGAAACAGATCTATCTATTAGGTTAAGTTATGTTTGCTGCGTTTGGTTCGTGGATGGGTGACCATCTTTACATTCCAAAACCCCTCCGTGCCTCGGAAAACACGATCATCCACGTTCATCCACGTTGGTCCCGGCTGCCATTTGTTACGATCTTTGAGTCATTACAGGTCGTTAAAAACCCAAAAGTCTAAATAACGGTCTTACCAATGCGTATCGTATTACCAAGTCTGTGATGTGGAGGTCAGATAGGCAGTCGCTCCATGCAAAATATTCAGTTAGAGTGTAAGCTGACCTCAACATAGTTGGAAAAAGGCTACACAGATGAGATGATGATGACTTTCCGAAAAAAAAACATTTCTGTGAATTTATTGGGTACTCTTCGCTTGCCACGATTACTCTACCACGGTTCATTACAAGCTGTCAATAAAAACAAACTAAAGCAATTTCTGTAGCTAAAAATAAATCTTATTTCTACATAGAGATTCTTATTACTCAGCTGGTACATATTTCTTTACAAAGGTGTGTTGACCTCCAGTCACAGCAATATTGCGCTGAATTTCAAGTTGTAGCAATAGTATAAAAGTTGTGACAGCACACTTTCCCATTTTCTACGAACACTGTAGTTTCCATATCCCTAACTTAACTCTTACAACTTGAGTGGAAAGATAAAGAAGCAAACACACTTATTTTCCTCGTTTTTCCGTCGGAAGATCGTACGCATTAAGATCGAATCCGGCACATAAAATAGCCCCACTAATCAGATGTGACAATGGGCACTAACCGAATTAATACCATATTTAGATCAGGGTATAAAGCACAATCATTAATTAAATTAACTAACGGGTCAGTGAACATGATTGATTACGGTCTTGTGTTTTATCGAACCCTTTGATAACGGCATTAGTTATGCGTATAAGCAAATCTCATTATCTTTTTGGCAACGGTCCTCTGAATTCTACTTTGTCCCATTTGCTTGTATCATCTTGACATATAACAGCACATAGAATCACTTTAAATGAAATTTCTTTTTTCAAAAAACAATGAATCTATTGCGAAAGTTCTCTCTTACATTTCTTAGAAATTCACTCATTAAAACTTGTCTTCTTTTTTTTCAAAGCTAATTGCTCTTTAAAGAATAAAGTTGGTAACGAGATATTTAATAATTAGACACGTATAAATCTCAGAGCCAGTTTGCCTGAAAACACGTGCACAGCTCGCGAAGTACACAGACGGAACTCTTTTGGACAAATGCAGCACGGAGCATAAATTCTTAAATAAACATTTTATAAATATAATTTCAACATTTAACGGTATGAACTTTAATTAAGTAGCAATGCTTCAAAGGAAAGCTCTCGCTTTGAGGTCTCTGCCGAGCTCCGTAGGGTCTTAATTAGTGTTAATCTTAAGATAATAAGCCACGTGTTTTCACTAATTGGTGTAAATTGAAAGAGTTGGCAATCCCTTTGAGGAAAATTTGCAAATTTTGACATGGCGGTGCCCGAGGGCGGGTCAAAGCAACATGTCGTTACTTGTCTGTTTAATTGGCTCTCTGATACTTAATGAATTACATTACCTGCGTAGGTATGTGGGACAGATCCTGATTACCTTTAACAGGATGATTTAGTGGGTACCCGGGTAGGTACCATGTGGAATATGCGGGTATTAAATAATCCATTTAATACAGGGTCAAATTAAATTAGGTAGTGAAACTACCAACGGTTGACCCCCTCAAAAAAGAAACATCAAAATATATAGGTATTGATATCTTAACAGAATAAAATAAAATTTTAAAAATAATTTGATTTTTGTTTTGGGAGGGGGAGTTTCGTTACTTGATGTTCCGGTTCATAAAAGCTTTTTTCTAGTGTATTGTAACTAGGTACAAAATCGATGACCCCACAACAAAAAAACTATCTAACCAATTTATTTTCTGTTCTATCATATTTAGACATCGATAGATATCCATCACGTCTGCGAAGTTTCGTTATCCAGTTTAATTTGCCCCTGTGTATCTTTTATTCCATAAGTAGGTTCTAACTCAATTCTGTAAGAACCTTAAAGGGCCGAAACTCACTACACCCAATCATAGAACTGACCCTCATTCATCCTTCACCTCAGAACTTTGTTTTGCAATTTTACGCGAAATTCTGTTTAACTTTTGAGCCGTGGAAATATCGTATTTTCGTTTCAAGTAAAAATTCTATTGTTTTACATATAGTTATGTTAGAACCCAGCTCTATTTACGTTAGGGAAGTATCGTAATTATCGATCGTAAAAAAAATGTATGAACTTAAGACTAGCCAGCACAATAACTTAATTAAATAAAAGGAAAAGTGGAACAAGGGAGCACCCCCTGTAAAAAATCTCTTCACTCTCAGGATAAAATAGTCCATGTATTAAAAAAAAATATTGTTTTAAGGCTCCCGCAAACAGGCGCAACGCGTCTCCTAAAGAACATCCGTGAAGATTTTAACCATCTTAAAAATTAGGAAGAGGTTCTATATTATACCGGGTGACATTTTTTAACGTCTTGAAAAAAAATGGGGGTAATAGGTGAACGGAGTAGAAGCCTTTGGCATAGAAATTTTTTTTTTTTTTGTATAACATGTAATGAAATTGATCTAGCAATAAATACTACACATTTAAAGTAACATTTTCATACTAGAACAACAAAAACAGAAATTTGGAAAAAAAAACAAAACAAAACAATTAAAATTTATCGAAACTCAAATCATATGCATCCTACTCAATGCGCGGCATGTATAAATGATTTCGTAGCGCAGTCCTACCCTTTGAAAACAGCCGATAGGCGGCCTCATTGAGCTTTCACAGACGCACGAGCCGCACACGCATCCCTTTCCACCCGCGTCCCGCGCTCCTTTAGTCACCTACGATGAATCTGAAGGCCTTCCTGCCTTCTATTCTAGTTACACAACACACCCTATGAAGGTCGAGACGGTAAAAAATGTCATCCGGTATATTGACTGGCCTGTTAGTCTAGTGGTTAGTGACCCTGACTGGAAAGACTGAGGTCGTGGGTTCGATTCTCACCCAGGACAAATCTTTGTGTGATGAGCACAATCATTTGTTCTGTGTCTGGGTGTAATTTATCTATAATATGTATGTATTAAGAAATATATAAGTATGTTTATCAGTTGTCTGGTTACCATAGTACAGGCTATGCCTAGTTTGGGATCAGATAACTGTGTGTTGGTTGTCCTAAGATATTTTTTTTTTTTTTTTTAATGCATACTATAAAGTATGCATTTTTTTTTATGTTTGTTTACCGATTTCTCCGCCAATTGTGGACCCATTTACAATAATATTTTTTAATGGATTTGTTATGCTTCTGGTTTTTTTTTATGACGTCTCTCGCTCTGAACGGAGCGGGAGGGCGTGTCAGACTTTTACTGACTAAAACCCACCTGTGTTCTTTCAGTTGCCTGTGCCAGGGCCACGGTATCTCTTTCGCACAAATCCACAACCCTGGCAGTTCTTGGGTGGTCCTATTTAAATTGTATTGCCTTTGCTGGGGTAGTTATTCCGTTTGCTTCAATAATACGAATTGAGCCTACTTTGTGTATCGCGACGATATTCTAATATTTCCTGTACCTAACTGTTGTTTACCTGGCCAGTAGTTTATGAATTAAGGCGGAAACACATTTACGTGTCGTGGCGTGTCGTGACGCGCCAGAAGCATTCAGTTTCATACATTCGACAGAACGTGTTGCGACACGACACGACATGCAAATATGTCCCTAACCATATTAAATGTATGAAACCGAAATGCTTCTGGCGCGTCACGACACGCTACGAGACGTAAGTATGTTTCTGCCTTTAGTGTGAGTAGGTACCAACACTAAAAAGGGAAAAATTAAAACTTTTTTGCTAAAAATAACAACCGACATCTAACTTTCCACTTTGTATTGTTTTTTTTTTTTTTTCAGCAAAAAAGTTTTTCTCATAAAATTGTTCCACCACAGTCGCAAAGCACCTTTCTCCGGAAGTCTTTACACGTCATCATATTAGCTGAAAGGTGTCCACTGCTGAATATAGGCCTCCCCCAATATGTGGAGGAGGGGGGGGGGGGGGCTTTGCCATAATCGCCACGCTCGGCAGGCGAGTTGTCAATCACAGTATGGTGTTAAAATGCATAGAGAACGTTGCTGCCCATTTTCTAGTAAGTCCCTTATTCACCTCTTACGACACCCACAGGAAGAAATGGGGGGATGATGGTATTCTTTACATCCAGCACCACACGGATCACTTTACACGTAACGTCAATATATTATACCAATTCCTGCCCCTAAAATAAAATAGGAGGATAGAAGCGACAGGGACAAGACAATATGAGTAGTCGGTAAGTACGTGGGCGTTACAAATAATGTCGCAGACTTATAAACAGTTTCAGACGCTATAAATAATACCCTACTTCAGCCTACTTGGCTAAAAGGTAGCCTGACTTTGGGGCTATTTTTAGCAAATAAGTAACTTGTCCCTTAAGTATAGGGTTTATATTATACATACATATTATACGATCGTAGAAAGCGTCACAAATCGTTTGTTTTTGTTTTATGTTGGTTACCTAAGAACTTCGTCATTTATAAACCATTTTCAAAATTCTTCAAAACAAAGAATTTTCAAAATCGGTTTATGTTATTTATTATTCACTATACAGTGCTTTTTTTCTTAAGATTGTAGTTGTCTATATAAAAGAAAAAACTGACTGACAGACATGTCTACGCACAGCCGAAACTACTGGGACTAGAAATTTTGCTCACGTCTTCCTTGTATAATGTAGAGGAACATTAAGAAATTCGACCTATAAGAGAGTGTAAAGGGGCATGCTGTTTACATAAATGCATAATAATTTTTCAGTGATCAATCAACTTAAAAATTGATCCCAATAGGAATTTGGTAAGAAGAGAATCATCTTACATTTAAAATAGAGTTGGTGGGGTTGTTAAATTTGTAGGGGAAAATACGAAATCTACGCAGATGAACTCGCTGGCGAAGTGGTAAATAACTTTACTAAACTAAACTGTAAAATACATTTCATACCACCAAAAAAGCAGACGCATATTTCCCAATTTATTTTCAGAGGAGCGGCGCGACGCGGCTTCTGTTTTTTTTTTCTCATAAATATTTCAGAAATTTAAAACAGGCACCTTTAAAAAAAAAATCTCGTTCTCACCCTAAACTATTATTCTTTTACGATCTTAGTCGTATATAATAACTAGCTATTTCCCTCTACTTCGCCCGCATCAAATTTCTTGCTCCCGTCACCTACCACGTTACATCGAATCACCTCTGCCCGTGCGAGTACTTTTTTATTCGTCACTTTTTTTTCTTTTTGCTCTGCTCCTAAGGGTCCTAGCGTGATGGTACGTAGCCTATATAACCATCCACGATAAAGGAGCTGTCCAACACTAATATAATTTTGCCTATCATTAGTTCCTGAGATTAGCGCGTTCAACCAAATAAACTCTTCAGCTTTAAAATATTATCTAGTATAGATAGTAGGTACAAGATAATATAATAATAGCTGCGAAGATATCCTCTTAATTAAATTTAAAAAGAAGCTTCGCATATCCCGCCCTGGGCTCTCGTTTATTTACAACAATATTACAGAGGATTCCTCCGTTACTAGGCTAACGTAACAAAACTAAACAGAGAAAATTTCGAGGAATAACCTACAACGCCAATACGAAATAAAATCGAACTGTCTAAACTCCATCCGAAAATTGAAATCAAAGTTCAAACGAACAACAGATACATGCCTTAATTAAATAAGGCTCCACGTTAAATAAACTCACCCCCGTATCACGAACTCAGATCGAGTCGAGACCTTATTATTTTAAATGGAAACAATAACATATTAAAGCGTCCGTATCTCACACCGTTACACTTCATTAAATTCGGGTCAAAACAATATCATACAGTACATTAGATTGTTCGATACGTGCGGAGTGGTAATCAGGTTACGTAAGGGGTTATTACTTACGTGCCGGTGTGAAAGTTGCCGACATCGGCCGTCAGAAACAAACCATCGTATGGAGGAGCGGGGTTGATGTTCCGGAAACTGATAGAATGAGCCCGGCGCTCGCTGCTCGCTACTATTTGCACAAGAATAATACCGTAACAACTCCCCTTGAGACAACGACAAAATGCGCAATTTGTTGAATCACTTGTCGTGACAATCACAGATACGGTATTGAGTTGACGTGTTACGTATTATCGTGTGGCGGTGGAGTGTTTGAGGAATACTTCGCGTTATGAGTTCGACATGAAGTGCCTCCCAAAGTATCGTCTTGTATTACTTCACATGTCATGGAACATGAAATCTGAAAGATCCTATGCTGGAAATGTATACTTATTAGTAGCTGCTATAAAAAAAAAACTCGTGCTGGCCATTAAATGCGTATACCTAGATTAAATCTCATCATCATCATCATTTCAGCCGTAATACGTCCACTGCTGGACATAGGCCTCCCCCAATTTGGGGGGCTTTGCCATAATCCCCACGCTTGGCAGGCGGATTGGCGATCGCAGTAAAATGCGTAGAGAACGCTGCTGCCCATTGTCTAGTAAGTCCCGTAGTCGCCTCTTACGACACCCACGGGAAGAAATGGGGTGATGCTATTCTTTACGTCCGGCGCCACACGGTACGGTAGATTAAAATCTTTTATAAAAAAATGAATTAGTAATAAAATCGAATTGAATTCAATTTATCCATACAATTTATTGTAATCAATTAAGCTAATAATAGCTTCTTTCTAATTTTATTCATCTGTGTATTACTTGCATAGGTAGTGCATGATATGCAAAACCATAGCAGGTACTACGGTGTTTTTGGAGAACGGTTACCGATACTTTAAGGCCATATTATATCATATTGTATTGATTTTATTCGGCAAATGCACTCTTATAAACACTCCTAATTCCGGTGATTAATGATAGCCATATTGTGTTTATAATCGGCTGAAATAAAATACTAATATCTAACAGGACGTGCAAATAACCTTGTTACAAAGGAAAACGTTGAGGCTATCAAAAATGTAACACATTTTCAGCCGATTAAAAAATAAAATGGCTGCCATTCGTGGGGTATCGATACATACAGGTTAGGAGTATTTATAAAAGTGCAATTGTTGGCATTTTTTATATAATATGCCCTTAAAATATCGATAACTGTTCTCCAAATTCACAATACTTAAAAATAAGTAATGAGGCGCTCAATGTACAAATTGTGAAGTAACAATGTACTCATTGTAGAAGAGTCTAATAAAATAAATACGTAAATAATTATTAACTCATGAAACATAATTGCTCCAATCAAGTGTAGCAGACAATATTATAAGCAGACAAGAATCAGACTTCCAAAACTTGTTTAACATTGGTTCTTAAAAACCATTAGCATTACGTAAACTATAGACCCTTAATCATCAAGCTTCAGTTCTTCAAATACTTGGCTACCTACTCAGTGGCTACAACCTTTTAAAAGAAAAGAAAGTACTCCTCCAAAGTTCGTAATGACTAAATTGCCGTGGCAGGGGAGAAGGGGCTTATTTCATCGATTGGAGTCGGAGGTAGGTACTCTCACTAATCTCATTTCAGTCTATACCAAAACAAGGACTGTTCCGAGACAAGTGGCAGACGATGTAATCTCAATGAAACCACGTTTTGCAGATATTTTGTAAAGTTTTACTACTTTTTTTTTAACTACTTTTTTTTTTTTAACTACTTTTAAATGTATTGATTAGTGAATCTTTATAGCTTTACTGCATAAAGTATTGAAATGATGAAGATCTTTACTTACACTTTGTTTCATGTTTGTTTCGGAATTGTCCAGTTAATTTTGGACTGTAAGCCTCTGTACCAATGAATAGTGGTGGCCCAGTGATAACGGCCGCGATTTATGAGTTAAAGTTCATAGGTTTGCACCCAAACAGGCACTATATGCAAATTATTTCCTCCCTACTGCTCCTAAAAACGGGAAAAGAAAACATCGTGAGGGAGCCATATCTGGGCACACCACAATTGCGGCGGTAAGTCCCCTCTTTGAGGAGTGGATAGAGAGGCGCCACGACGTCCTCACCTTCCGCCTAAAGCAGGTCCTCACCGAGCATGGGTGCTTTAGGGGGTTCCTGTTCAGGATAAAGCGGGAGGGAACGCCCAGGTGTTTCCATTGCGTGGATCGTCTGGAGGACACGGTGGAGCATACGGTGGAGGTGTGCCCTGCCTGGGCGGAGCACCGCCGTGTCCTAGTGGATGCGATCGGCGGCGGTGACCTCTCGCGTCCGGCCCTGGTGCGAGCCATGGTATGGAGCGAAAGGGCATGGGAATCCGTCACCTCCTTCTGCGAAGCATTAATGCTCGCGAAGGAGGAGGCGGGGCGCGTAAGGGAGTGGCAGTCTCTGCGCCCTCACGTCCCTAGCCGCCGCAGGAGGTGACGTCCCGGGCGTCGGGAGTCGATTACGGACTCCCGGCCACCGTAGGCACGGCTTGCGGGTGGTGAGCAATGGGTAGCTCCTCGCCCGGTAAGGACCAGCCTCGGGTCGATGTCATGTTGTGTTCCACGCGCGCCTCAAAGAGATGTCAGCAGTACTGAAGGGGTCTGCTAGGGCCGATGCCTGCAAGGGTAGCGAGATCTCTTCGAAAGAGTTACCGTGGCCCTGGCATATGGGCAACTGAAGGAACAAGCAGTGGGAACAATTTAGGCTTATTATGATGATGATGACATCATTAACTAAAATCGAGGTTATTAAATCAACCTAAGTTGCCAAAAAAATATATCTAAGGTGATTTACAATTATAATTCCAGGTTGTTATTCTACCTGCCAAGGTTTCGGATCTGTTCGAAAGAGTTACCGTGGACCTGGCACCGGCAAATGAAGGAACATGTGTGGGTTTTAGTCAGTAAAAGTCTGACACGCCCTCCCGCTACGCCCAGAGCGGAAGACGTCATTTGGTGATTTCACACCCAGAAAAAATAAAGGTTGTTATTCTAACAATCGAATCAAAGCATTCAGTTGTAGGTTACATTTATATTTTCGTCAGATATTTTTCGAACAAACCGGTACCTACTTAACCGAGATAATAACTAACAAAAAGGTATAATTACTGTAACCTTGGTAGCTTTAACTATTCGATGAAGGTCATTGGCAAGCCGCCACGAAATAGTGCAATTTGAACAAGTTTTAACACACCATATTTATGCCAGCACTGGCTGAAAGTAGAAATTTGGCACAGTTTTGTCACAATTACTGAATTATAATACATCTTTGAGGTTTTGTACGACCGTAATTTAATTGAGTTACACAAATTGAAGTAATTTTGTTACGAATAGGTAGATAGTTTAAAGTTTTATATCGTAGGTAAATATATAAAAAACTTATATTCACTGAACTGAAGCAAATTGAAATCACAAAAACAAACCTGTAAAATCATCTTCAAATCTGCACCGATATCAGACGAAAATGCGGGAGAAAAATACTTGTGCGCGATCCATACGTTCACTCAAGCTGAAAATGATTGCTGCAAAAACACCTCAGATTCGTGAATGAGGTACTTAGGTACATATGATACAGTTTGCATGTGCACACGTGATGAGGCGCCATCTAGCCGTCTGCGCCGGAAACTCGTCTCCGAGACGTTCAAACCTCATTGAATCGTATGCACAATTTGCCGATTGAACCTTTAGGGTTGGCCTTTTGTGAAAATGCTCCCGGCCGGACCGACCAGACTAATATAATGACGGTAATGAAATATAACGATGTCTATCACCCCTATCGCTTGCAGACTCAAAATGATAGAGGGTAGATATCAGAGCCCGGAGCTCGGTCATCGCGATCATTGATTTAATTAAGCCGTTGTGAGCAGAAATCTTGTTAAAATCAAGGGAGATAAAAGTTAAAAACGTAACAGTATTTTCAAACGAACCCGATACGCACCTATATGCGTATATATTGTGAAAATAAATGGTTTTACAGATCAAAAACAGCGGGACGCACGTAACGTCGCACCAAATATTTTCTCTGCCCGTTGTTTGGGCGTAACGATCCGTACGTCGGTGCATTTTCAATCAGATTTATATCGGAGCGGATTAAAATTTTAACGAGTTGTCGTCACACAGGCTTTACTCGTCTTTGTGAGGACTGCCTTTGTTAAAAAAGCTCTATTTGATGCTATAATAAAAGGAAACGTGAAAATAACCTTTTTCATTTCCATATTTATAAAACTGGGTATTATCGTGTTATAATAAGGCTGTTTCCAGTTTTGACGTTGGCAGTTTTAATAAGTAATGTAAGTATCTAATGAATAACCATTTTGTTTCTTCATATTTAATAGGAATAAATAAAATGGAGGCTGATTTTCACCGAAAGGTTGTAAAGGTAAAGAGCACCGTTTAATTTTACTTTGTAATTACGTACCTAAATTGTACTCAATTTTTTTTTGACTCATTCTAGTTTTCAATAAGATTGAATGAATAAGAGATCATGCGTATAATGTCATAATAAATCTACATCAATTAAAAAAAGTATTACGGATTTTTTTCATGGATAAAAGTAAAGACCAATAAAAAAATTTACCATAAAACAAAGAAAACTTCAAGTTTTGAAAATAGAGGTTCTTTAATAATAACGTCA
Source organism: Aporophyla nigra (assembly GCA_947507805.1). Taxonomy (NCBI): domain Eukaryota; kingdom Metazoa; phylum Arthropoda; class Insecta; order Lepidoptera; family Noctuidae; genus Aporophyla; species Aporophyla nigra. The sequence goes on from OX382305.1 coordinate 11,511,045, forward strand.
CTCCGAAAGCGGCTCCCTTCACAGCCTCTTACAGACTGGGAAGTCTGTGTCCCAGCAGTGGGTACATTATAGTCTGATTATGTTGTATGTCATTGTTTTACACTTAAGTTTACACTTCAGAGTTTATTGTAGATGTTACTGACATCGCGGCTATTCAATTTCAAAATTTCAAAGTTTTTACATTTTTCGACCTTATAGACCACCCTCCACATACTAGGCAACCAAAAACTCCCAGAAATTAGTCAAATACGAAGTTACACAAAGTCGGAAACCGACCCGACCGAACCGATTTAGAGAAATCGGAAATCGTTTTTCGGCTCTCCTGCAAAATTTTGTTTTATGCAGATTCAGGGTTTTATTTCACAGCCGATCGGTGAATCAAAAACATCGTGAGGAAACTAGCACCCAAATTGCGTAACACTCTCTAATGCTAATCCATTGGTTCATATCCTCGGATAATTCGTCAGCGTAACAACGTAAACAACGCAATGAATGTCACTGTTATTATTAATAATACCCACACGCAATAACCTTGCCACTGCGACACCATAACCTCTTAACGGAGGATTAAGTTAAATTAATCTCCGGTCTAATATCACACACCCAATTACGGAATACACCTGTAAAGCCTGGATATCAATTTGTTGATATAACTATCTTGCATTCACGATTAAGACTGAGATGTGGTACAGATGCCAGCACAAAACGCTACTACAATCTGTCAAATTTCGTTAATAGGTTTTCAACTTTATCGTTAAAGTATAAGGTTTAATATTGATTGGAAAAAATTGACAGTTTCGGGTAACTTGATGTGCTAGCGTCTATACATTATGGTAGCTTATGCAGTATCCTAATTAACGGTGGACGGATTTAGACGGATACTCGACGGATTGTAGGCTTAAGTAGGTAGGTTTACTGACTTCTGCAAATGTCTTCAATTAAATGATGTGTAATGGACTAAATCCGATATGTTGGAAACGCTGAGAAAAAGTAATCATTACGTTTTATTACTGTTTTCTGAGCTTATAGTGTTTTTCAATAAAAATTGGCAAAATATTGGAGCGTTTGTATAATTATTCGTACGTTTTTTCTAACAAACCAAGTAAAAGCTCAAAGAGCACATCGAAATATTTTTAGTAGTAATTAGTTAGCCTTATTGGTTAGTAGCTTTTGCAAGTAGCTTCGGCCTCGTTGAGGTCGGAAATTATCCCGCAGGAACGTATTAACGGGATAAAAAGTACCCTATATGTTAATCCAGGTTACAAACTATCTGTGAGTCAAATTTTATAAAAATCTGATCAGTAGTTTTTGCATGAAAAAGTAAGCAACATTCATACATCCTCACAATAACAGTAGGATTTTCTTAGTCGTCCGTCAAAATATTAACTAACTAGACAGGTTCCAAAATCAGAAACTTTTTCTAAAAACAGAGTAACCATTTATTTTTAGTTAATAAAAGAAAACCATATAAGGGTAACCGCGTAGAAAAGTTTCCAACTTCACTGAAACTTACCGTTTGCAGACTGAAATTAAATTTTATTACATTTTCTTTAGTATTTTAGAGAATAAAGAGAAACCCTGCGCTTTAGCTTGTAAAAAAAAAGATTTAATCAACGTGAAATGTAAATACAGTCTTGTACCTTCAGAGTTTTACGTGAAGGCAAGAGGTTTCATACCGATATTAACTTAACATTACTTAGCCATATAATCCGCATCTTGGAAAGTAATCTATCTTACGAAAAACATCGACACGAGGAGAAAATTACCAGCGAAGGTCGTACTCGCAGAAATTCGTCTGCTACGAGAGAAGTTTCAGCCTCGCACGAACCTTTCCCTGTTACATGTACCTACAGTAAAACTTATTGTATCGGTTTTTGTAACCAAATTGGGACTTGTTACACAGTTTTGGTCTTCTATTCAAAATAAATTTAACTAAAACCTTTTTTGTTTATTTGACGTACAGGTGACGTTTCTATTGTCTATGGTAGGACAATGGGCACTGGAATCGGCCTCTTTGTCTATGCTCATGGTCTCTTTGTGCAATTAATAGCCAGACCAATGATCGGCCAAACTGCTAGTTTGTGTCAATCATTAGTGCGGAGCGCTGCTATTTGTAAGGAAAATGTTAGTTTAGTTTAATTGATCGCTCGCAGGTTTGAACCATTGATCAAATTAACTTGTTCCTTGTTCTTCAGTATCATTATTTTAAAATAAAAACTTCGCCCCTTTGCTAAGCAACACGGTCTTCACTATTGAAGTAACGTAATGAATTATCATATCCATAGATCTGTTTATGGTTTTATTATCTGTATAAAATAATACAAATTAATTTCAATGGTTCAATAGTACAGTAAGAATTAGTTTTGGAATATTTTGCCACATCCCAATTATTGTTTTATTTATTTACGCGGAAGGACAGACCATTACACATTATATTTTACAAATAAATATAACTTATGGTGGTACACAAATGTGCAACTAACAACACTATACACAAAAAAACAAAAACAATGTTCATATAGAAAAAGACAGAGAGAACGGATACGTAATTTAGTACATGAAATACATGCACAAGAATAAATATACACAAGAATAACTACTACTAAGGAACACTAAAGAGATTTAACATTATTCACACAATTGTTTGATTGTGTCAATCAATATGTTTTTTTATTATTTTAAAGCATATATTTTTGCCAGAACTATTCCAAACTCCAAGGGTCTATACTGAATTCATCATTTTACAAACTTTGTAAAGGGGTGACCCCGCGAGAAGTGTGAACCAGAAATAAAAGTATGTCGCAGCTTCTCTCCCCAATGCAGATCTATTTTATATGAAGGCGAATATCATCAATAAGTATTAATATTTTCAATAAATATTTAGTAGCCAATACCAAGTTAAATCGAGGCTTTACTAGAGTTACGAACATAGCCATTTGCGGGCTCTTTCGGAAATTGCGGCCCTCTAGCGCTTCAGTCGTGATATATTCGGGCTATTGTTGGTCCCAACGGTGGGCATTTGTTATTCCAATGCTACCGTTATTTAATGCGCCCTAGATAAATATTGTGAACCCTTTTTATGTCCGCGGACACGCAATGTGATCTAATTTTGGAGGAATTTTATAAAAATACGTCTTGTGGAAAAATGAGGGGTTTCTGCCGCGTCATTGGATGAGAATGATTGCTAGATTTGTCGCAGCCGACGCTGAAATTACGTTCGATATTGATATCTTTACTAAATGAGAATATTACGGGAACGGTTCTAAGAATTCGAGGAAAGCGCCCTTTGAGTGGCTGATGTTAGAAATATGGGCTTCAGTTGTTGTGTTGTATGAAAGCGATGTATCGCACAAAACATAAGTACAAGATTTTCTGCGGACTTGATCATTACGATTACTAACAGTGGCACAATATGGTGTTCTGCGAACTTAATCACAAACATTGAATTCTATTCTATACTAGGAGGTGTCATCTAAACTATTAAACGTAATCAAAATAATGTTCAAAGAATAAAACATGTTACAACATTAATCTGAAATAGTGCTACTAATATTTATCCCGAAGTAAAAACCCGAGCCCAATTACAAACGGACAATTCGATACATTTGTCCAAAAATGTGTAAATTGTTTCATTTACAAGACATACGCAGAAGTAATAAAACCGAAAATGTTTGAATTAAAATTGACAGATAGTCATCGTCATTAGTCGCCTCTCGGTTTTATGTAATACGAAGTTTGTCATGCGAACTTGGCACCTATTCCTACTTATTTAGGAGCTAACCGCTTTATCCCTCATGACGTAACACACTTTTAATCACAATGCGAGAGTTTTGAAGGATATCGCTTATCCATTGCTTCAAAGGTTTGAATAATTCGTCTGCTCAACAACGTAAATAACGCAATGAACGTGGGTGAGCTGCCAAAATAAAACCCATTGCGATCAATTTTCATTTTATATGTGTTACGCAATCACCCCAGTGCAGTGGTGGTAAAGGCTGCGACTTACGAATACTAGGTCGTGAGTACGAACCCAAGCAGGCTTTACTTTGTGTAAATTATTTCATCACCACTGTTCTCAAAACGGTGAAGGAAAACATCGTAAGAAAAGCTGCATGTCTAAGAAACAAACATTCGAAGCCATGCGACATCTACCGACCCCCAATGTGCCCGAGTGGTGGATTATGGCCCACTCGCTCTCACCGAGAGGAGGCTTGTGTCCCAGCAGTGGGAACAATATAGGTTGCTGATGATGACGCAATTACCCCGCAGTATCTGTCACTTCCCAAAACTTCAAAGAAACCTCAAACAGTTTTGTAAAAAACAAGAAAGTAACATTTTCTTCAACAATTTTTTTGTAAGAAAAGGAAGAAACAAACAAAACATCGGAGTGTAACGTAGTTAACAGTTGGTGTGACTCCGTTACGGAGTGGTTTCCTACGCGCAACTTCAATATCCGCCGCGCTAAGTTAGTTTCTGAACAAACTCCAGTTCTATCACTTGCCGGCAATAGGTCGCCATTTGTTATTTATTAATTTTATTCAGCACCGAGTTTTTGTGATATTTTGAACTTATAGTGTAGCAAGAAATATTGTTTAATTTGAGGAATAGCGGGTAGGAGAGATTTCAGAACTTGTGCAGGTGTTTGGAGTTAAATAGGCAAGAATCTTGTTAGTTTTTCTTGGCCAGCCGTCTAGCATATCGACGTCCTACACTAGATCACTATAAGCCTATCTGCGAGGCACGGCACACAGAGCTCCGGCAGCATCTCATGGCGATATGGCGGGTACGATTGTCGCAACCCAGCGCTGGGCACGCCACAATTGCGGCGGTAAGTCCCCTCTTTGAGGAGTGGATAGAGAGGCGCCACGGCGTCCTCACCTTCCGCCTGACGCAGGTTCTCACCGGGCATGGGTGCTTCGGTGGGTTCCTGTTCAGGATAAAGCGGGAAGAAACGCCCGGGTGTTTCCATTGCGAGGATCGTCTGGAGGACACGGTGGAGGTGTGCCCTGCCTGGGCGGAGCACCACCGTGTCCTAGTGGAGGCGATCAGTGGCGGCGACCTCTCGCGTCCGGTCCTGGTGCGAGTCATGGTACGGAGCGAGAGGGCATGGGAAGCCGTCACCTCCTTCTGCGAAGCAGTAATGCTCGCGAAGGAGTAGGCGGGGTGCGTGACGGAGTGGCAGTCTCTGCGCCCTCACGTCCCTAGCCGCCGCAGGAGGAGATGCCCCAGGCGTTGGGAGTCAATAGCGGACTCCCGACCAACGTAGGCGCGAGCTTGCGGGCGGCGAGCAATGGGTAGCTCGCCGCCCGGTAAGGACCAGGCTCGGGTCGACGGCGCGTAGTGTTCCACGCGCGCCTCAATGAGATGTCAGCAGCACTGAAGGGGTCTGCTAGGACCGATGCCTGCCAGGGTCGCGAGATTGTTCGGAAGAAATACCGTGACCCTGGCACATGGGCAACTGAAGGAACACGGGTGGGTTTTAGTCAGTAAAAGTCTGATACTCAGAGCAGGAGAAGACATTTGATGAATTCCCATCAAAAAAAAAAAGCCTATCTGCGTACCTATCTTCCAACATGATCAAGAGCCGATTAAAGTAATAACCGCGTAGAATAACTTACCGTACTATTACGCCTTGTTCCCCAAAGGGTTGGGCAAAGGTGAACTTATAGAACACTCACATTTCGCCAGTTATGTTTTTAAGTCTCATGCGGCGACACTATTGTCATCATCGGGTACAAGTCCAGACTCAGAGCCGCTACTAAGAAATTTCGTATAAAAAACCCGATAACACTTTGCCTGACCTGGAAATTTAACCCAGGACCTCGTGTTCAACCGTAGCGCTTGCGACCACTACTCATACAACTCAGTCGAAGGAACAAACATTAGATTAACATTACAATGAATAATTATTTACACATAAACAGCTACGTTACTTTGAGATAATTAGCGATGATGAGCCATTCTGCTCCTCACATGACCCACTGAGCACGTACAGACGGCCCTAATTATAGAATAGTTGCGTAATGAACATTTCACGCTAAGCGTAAACAATCTAAATGTTTATAATTACTGAGCGCACCCACCGAGCTTAATCGTTTAACTTCAATTAAACTTCAAGCATTATGCTCCGATAGAAACGTAATTAACAAAACGATATTAAGTGGAAATTAATACAAGTTCTCTTTACAGCTACAAAGCTCGTCAGAACTCGAGGTCGGCTGAAACTTGGCTTAGTTGGTTTTCACCATGATAAACTCGCCCTTAAATTCAACAACATCCGGTACACAAACCGCCTTATTGTACCCGCAATAAGGTTCTATTTCCCTTGGCGTTTGCGGATGCTATCAGCAATGTAAGGTGGTGGGTGTGAACAAGTAGAGCTAACTGTCATTGTCATGCTTGGCCTTTGTACTAGAAACGGGGCTAACTTAATCCACGCTCATGTCGACGCGCAATTGACTTAGTCAACCTAATTTGTATTTAAACCATATAATACAGAGGCTACTTAATAGTTTGTATTTTTAAGGATAGCCAAATAATGGAAACTTTTTTCGAGCTAATGAAATGGTCGTAGGAGCTCTGAAAGTGTGCTGCACTGGTCCTGTGTCTAAAAATATACGGTCCACAGAAAGGTTTTACGAGTAAGTCTGTAATTTAATCGCACGTCTTTGATATTTAAGACTAGTTTCATGCAAAGACACAAAAAAGTCAGAAAACCAGAATAAAAGTCAGAATACAAGTGCGCGGGAGCTACTTTTGAAACCTTGGCTGAGAAAAACAATTTTGAGCCCCTGTTGCCACATTTCATATAATCACTAGGTGAACCCAGTGCGGGTGCGGTGTGACCTATGCGTAGACAAAATCAGCTGTTAGAAAAGATACATCGTGTTCAAACGGGGCAAAAACTTACAAAATCATTTACGACTATACTACTGCTCCTATTTAATTGATTTTTGGTACAGGGCTTGAAAATGGTACCTTGTATAGGCAGTTTAAAGGAAAGCCCCTCTGTCATATCAACTTTGTATACTACAGTTGCGCGGTAAACTCTGCTTCCGCGATGCAGGATTTTCCATGACGTCAGTTTGATACGTAGTTCGCGTGTAAATGTAGCTACAGATCTAAGCCAACATAGTCATGTATTTACCTATAGAAGGTCTACAAAACATTGGTACCTAAATACATCGATCATCTATATGATATATCGATATTATCGTTTGAGACCTATGTCTCAAACGATAATATCGTCCTCCTGAAACACGATACTACACAAAGGACCTGTAACTCGAGCATAATATGAAGCACTAGATTGCTGAGTGTCTAATCATCGCGATTAATTGCTACCTGCCTGTGCGTATAATCTATATATTATGTCAATACTTGATAATGTATGTATTACAGGTATTGTACCAACAATCTATCTATACGAATTGCTTAAATTAAAGTCACTGTTTGTAATGACAAAATAAACAAATTTTAAACAATCTGTTTGTTCCGGCTAATCTGTAAAACACCTGGACCAATTTTGACAGGACTTTCGCTGGCAAATAACTGATGTTATACGGAGTAACATAGGCTGTTTATCCCGGTAGTATTGTCCGTGACGGTGTTTCTCCTGGTAACACGATATCGTGGGATAATTTCCTATATCCACACGGACTAAGCCGCGGGCTCAGCTAGTTAGTTTAATGAAATTGTAACTATGTATATTACAGATATATTTTTATCTAATTGAAATATTTCAGCAAGGAAAACTAAATTTACAAAATGAACATACTTAATCAGCCTATATTGCTGCAGAGATAGGAATGGGCCGTAATCAACCACGCGGGCCCAGTGCGGGTTGGTAGATGCCACATGTCTTCGAATTTTTGATTCTAGGACATGCCGGTTGCCTTACGATGTTTTCCTTCCCCGTTTTGAGAGCAGTGGCGATGAAATTATTTATGCAAAGTAAAGTGCCTGCCTGGACTCGAACCCACGACCTACAACTCGTAAGTCGGGATCAATAACACTGGGCCACCACTGCCAAAACGAATACTGTCAGTAATTTCCTGATTTGTGATATGGAAACTTTTGGACTACCGATACTATGTTTGGTACTATGTTTTCTATGGACAGAGAGAGAGTAAGATGTTGGTTTTCAAGGGTGTTGAAGCCCCTCCGGGGTCGCGTGATTGTTCGAAAGAGATACCGTGACCCTGGCACATGGGCAACTGAAGGAACACGGGTGGGTTTTAGTCAGTAAAAGTCTGACACGCCCTCCCGCTCCGCCCAGAGCGGGAGAAGTCGTTTGATGACGTCCCATCCAAAAAAAAAAAAAAACCAACAACACAAAACTTATTTCCTTTTCTTCTTTGCGAAGACATAACTTTGCTTGTCTCCCGCTCTAAAGTGAAACCTTGGACTCTCTGGACTATTCATATTTTTCATTGCCAGCAATAATAACTTTACGATGATTACACTCCTAAATCCAACAACAAAATACTAAAACAAAGGAAGTAGAAAGTTAAAAAATAAGTGTTATTATTAATAAAGAAGGCAAGGAGAATGTAATTATTTTGATGTACTACTACCCGCCCACTCTTTCATACGGGTAATCGGGAAGTCGGGTAGTTAAAGCAAATGATTAATTGCTAAGCATAGCACGTGCACGTACACGCAACCAACCTATTTTCTGAAGCTATAAATAATCTACTTAACTTGGATTAATTTTATGAAGGCGAAAAAGGTTAAGAAAGATACTAGAAATTATGGGCGTCTGGATTATCTTAGATACCTATTAATGAGACATGGCAGGCACTGAATCCATCAGTTCCAAACTGAATCAAATTTTTTGTTCAGATATTTTTGTCATTATTTCAACCGAAAGACGTCCACTGCTGGACATAGGCCTCTCAGAATTTGGGAGGGTTTGACATCGCCACGCGTGGCAGGCAGATTGGCGATCGCAGTATGGTGATAAAATGCATAGAGAACGTTGCAGCCCATTCTCTAGTTAATCCCTTAGTTACTTTTTACGACACCCATGGGAAGAGATGGGATGGTGCTAAAAGATGGGATGGATTCTTTATGTCCGACATCACACAGGGCCTAGATATTTTTGTACCACTAACAAAAATATCTGAACATAAAGTTTGATTCCTGCTGATGAGTGCCTGCTATGTCTGACGTGATTCATAATTATTTTCAGCCTCTAAAATGCAAATGCTAGGTGCTATATATTATATCTTACAACAACATTCTACTTCCAATAATGTTTCGAAAGTTGAAGCCCGAACATACATACTTTTTATCCTTTTCCAAATCGGAAAGTAATGCAGAATTATAGGCACCGTAGCTGCGGTCACGGAGTAAATATCTCAGACAATTATAATATACGAATGGATATACATATAAGTACTAGATCAATGTATTTGTTTTGGTCTTCCTTATAAGTATGTCTTAAGATCTAATAAAGCTGCTGTTATCAGTCATAATAATGTTCCAACTGCTGGGCCGCGCGGGCCCAGTGCGAATTTTCGATTCTAGGACATGCCGGTTTCCTCACGATGCTTTCCTTAATAATTTAGTAATTAAATAATTTACACAAAGTAAATCGCCTGTTTCGGTTCGAACACACCACTGCTCGTCAACACCGGACATCAATAGTTCAAACAAGTTCTCAGTGAAGATAACTTATTGGTAAACAATCAATATTTTAAAGCTTCTTATACACCACCCCGAATAGTTCCACTGCATTTTCCTTCCCTCAACCCTATATAAATCCAAAGTCTCTAGTCCTTTAATGAAGACGGAACCGCAAGCCAAGCTAAGCTTAGCTACTAGTACAAGTTAGCTAACGGTACACTGGGTACAGTAGGCTTAAAGCTGTTTAACTGTTTAACCGCATTAAGGGCCGGGCTGTCACTCTGTAGGAGCCGCATGCCCCAGCTTTGGGAGCTAACTTAATGTGATGCCGACTGTACCTAATTATATCTGTACACTGATACGGTTGGTGGGGGTAGTTAACGGTTGTTTCATGTTTGTTCTGTTCGATGTTCAAAGTAAAATGTTGATGAAGATTTGTATAACATTTGAGTGCTTATCTTCTTCTTGTAATCGTCATTTTAAGTATACACTGATATTATGAAGGGGAAATATTTGATTGTTTGTTATGGATAAACTCAAAATCTCCTAAACCGATCTTAAAAATTCTTTCACAAATGGAACGTTACATTTTTCCGGAGTAACGTGAGCTATACAGGCTGTCCCAAAAATCAACGTCAAGCCGAAAACGGTTGATAGAATAGGTGGTGCCAGTTATCAGAAAAATAATAAAAAAAATCTAAGTTAAGCATTTTTTTTTTTCAGTACAGTCAGTTAAAGTTGGGCGATGTAATAATTTTTAGTACATGGTGGAGCAAAAAAGTGATGTTTTCTTTAAAACTGAGGTAGTTGTGTTTTAATTTTGGACTGTAGTTTACAGAAGGGTTATTCAGAGTTACATCACTCACAAAAACAATATGAAAAGTAATGTCAATAATTTGAAAAGTACTTAACTCAGATTATTTTTCTGATAACTGTCACCACGTGGCCTATCAACCGTTTTCGGCTTGACGTTGATTTTTGGGACACCCTGTATATTTCACGCGGCCGAAGTCGCGGGCGAAGTGCTAGTGGGGAAAACATTAGCCCATGAAGAGAGTGATATAATAAACGCAGATTCATGGAATCTTTAGTCAGCCTCATAACAGAACTAAGGGCACAAAGTACGCACGTTGTCAAGCGCGAAATAGCCTGATGAACTCACAAATAAAATAAACTACAAGTAACGTTTACATAAATTGCTTTTTTCCATTCCCTGCGCTCAGTAACAAAGTAAAAGATGTCTTTATTTTTTGTCAAAACATCCAACAACAACGAATTCACGTTCACAAACTACCCAATTCACAAGAAATAGTAAATTAGCTGGAAAATTTCGTACATACATAAATTTCGTACGGTAAAACACAATTTGCCAGGGGAATAGTTGGCATTGCGACGATTCCGCGATAGACGCAATAAGTCAACACGGAGGAACCGAGAAGCCCACGGGTTTCTTATCTAAAATGAGTAGCCCCTGGACAAGCTCCCTTGACGATAGGACCAACCATATCTTTACTCACATATATACACGCTAAATGAGACATACTAACTGTACTTTTCTTCCAAAAATGGTGTACAGCGGTGCCAAAACGCTGATTACGTATTTTCTACAGCTTAAGCTTCTGTTTCTTGGTGCCAAAGTCTTTTGTATGTATATATGAGGTTGTAAATGCAATGCATTATGGTAAGTGATCGCCGACCGAGATTGTTCTCTCATCTCATTATCTTTAACTATAAATATCACACATGCTCATTTCGAACATGCTCATTTCGTAGGGAATACGAAATTCATTATATCTACCAACTCACTAGAAAACTTAATTAATTCGTAATAATTGAGCGATCGTCTGTATAAACACGAAACCAAACGCAGAAATTGATATTCATTCATTAGAAACATTCACTCAAACTGTCGTAACTGAAAATCCGAAATTCGTCTTTCATAATAACGTTTTCAGACACGCATTCATGCTAACCTATACTATTAAGCCTTCCATGTAAACACGACACATTGACATAACAGTGAGCTTTTCATTCCTTTGAAACTCGAAACCGTCACCCAGTGGCCGAGATCAGAAACAAGCAGCGCATTTACCAGCCAACCCATTGCCTCTAATGAAGCAGTAAATTCTCCGAAACTGAAGTTTCTCTAACGGCATGCCATTTCAAAACCGCATCAAATATTATTCACGACGGGTTGGACACCATGAATAATGGATAGCAACCCGTGCCCAGCTTAGTGTCAATGAGATCACGCGCACCCGCTCCCATATTGGATTATTGCGAATAAATGACAAAAATGGTTTTCGATCTAGCATCACGCCGCGTGCCGCCGGCGTATACACGATTCGTAAAAATGCAATTTATATCACGTAGGATACCGAAATGAGCGAGATTTTCTCTCGCACCGAATTCATTAAGTTCGCAATCTTTGAGAGGGGTTCGTATACTTAAAAATACATCGGTAATTATGGTAAAAAGATTCGGTCGGATGGCCCGCAGCAACACAGGTAAACATCGCCTCGTATTTTCCCTCCCTTGTAATTGAATAACGACCCCTGCTGGCTCAGCGGATGCTCAGAAAAATAATTCTATTATTGTCCTCTCTTTCTTCAGCTCTCACTTTGCATGAAATATTTCAAAAACAATATTCACTTTCTTTTTAAACTGGTACGAAAAAAATATTAAATCATCATTGGTTTTGCTGCTCCATGCCAGCAATGCATCAGCTTGATGTAATAAATCAGATTAATTCGCTTTGTATCTGTGATCCGCAGAATGGCACAGTATAGAGGATTTAGTTCGTTATTTGTTTGTACTCTCCATTTACTGATCCTTTATTTGTTCAGCTATATCCAATTAATCCATTCTGTAGCATCATTAGTCTACATTATATGAAGCCTCGACCTGAGTGTTATGCGAAGTTTGAAGTGGCGTTTCTTAGCCAGTCGAGGACTTTGTTTCACTATTAACATTAAGTACCGTCCTTTTTTCAAACCTAAAGATTCTAGTTGATTCGAGACAGGTTCTATCATAACTCAGAATCAATTCTAAGTCATGACGAGATGAGATTTTGTCACAACCAAAACAAATCCGCAATACTTCTTCACGTTTTGATATATAAATAAATATAATAATGAAAACTGAAGCTCAACTCTGAAATAAAACTGGGACCAATTAAGGAAAACAAGGTGGTCGTGCCTTCGGATTAATAAGCTTAATTAACGGTTAAGGAGGGAAGGAGGATCATTAAAGGCGTCTCGGGAACTACTTGTTGTAAACCAGTGTCGTTGGCGTGTAGTATAGTTTACGAGTTCACACGTAACGTGATGGTAAACTGTATCACAGGTAAATTGATGGAAAGGAGTCAACGGTTTTATAGACTGGGACTTAGATATTTGCAAAGTAAAATGTTTTAAAAGTAAAAATAGTTAACATGTATTCATAACTAGCTGCTGTCCGGCGTGGATGTCGGAAATTATCTAACGGGAACGTCGTTTCGAGACAAAGAGTAGCCTAAGTTACTCCTCGTAATATCACCTATCTGCAAGTTAAAGCGCCGTCAAAATAGGTCCAGCCATTCTGAAATGGCCAAACCAGCAAACAGAATAAATAAAAAAAATATTTTGCTTATGTTTAATTTTATTTATTTGTATGTTTAGATACAAGCATGTACAGATTCTGTACAGAACTGCAGAATATAAAAATATATTTTTTAGTATTTCAGTCATCCTTCCACGTAACATACCTAGACAGCCGACAAAAATTTAATAACATATTTAAAAAGTCACCATCCAAAAACCGTGTTATAGGAAGGGTAAATAAAATATGAAACTATCCAGTAGTATTCTTCTAATAGAGTCAACAAACACGTATGAAGCGATCAAAATGTCAAACTAAAATCCACTAACAGGTGCGTTGACCTCGTAAAAACCTCGTAGTAAAATGTATGGGAATTGGAAAAAATTACGGCGACACAATTATTAACCTAGGGATCGATGTCGTAAAAATAAATGATCAGTTTTATAGCGGCGGCGCGAGTCCAATTTTATGATGTGGGAATTTCAGTAGCCTCACCGTATAATATTACGCTTATCTCGTGAACGTCTCGGACTGGGTCGGGGATAAATCTACTAAAATATAATTTAAGGAAGTTTTATTGTTACCTACATAAATGTACAGCCACCAAAAGAGATACGTAGCCAGAGTCGTCGGGTATAGTTTAAGTATAGTAAGAAACCAATGGATGTTGTAGAATGGAATTTAATTTTGATAAATGAATTGTTTCATCATTATTTCAGCCGAAAGACGCCTATTGCTGGAAATAGGCCTTTTGTGCTCCTCAATACTCAATACTTTTATTGCATTCCACATATATTCTTAGGTAGTAAACTTATAGTTCGATCATATGGACCCTGTCGGGCTGGTCGGGCACAGCAAAATAAGTGAGTTAGGAGAGAGGAAGCATTTGTTAATAAATTATGGAACATTACTTAGCAAACTACTATATTTTAATGATGATTAATAATGATTATTATATTATAATTTTGATAAACTGTAGACAATATTAAATACATGTTATTTTATTCAAAAATATCCACCGGTTTCTTACTTAGCTTCAACAATATAAAACTATATGCAACTACCCTTGGTTACTTGTCGTTTTCGGTGACCATACATATAGGTACAGGAGTATAAATAAGTTAAATACTGTTGAGGTAAGTAGGTTGTTCGTATATGATTTCGTTATGTACATAAATTATTTTAATCCTGCAAATACGTTTGTGCAAACACTTACATGTCAATCATATTTTTAAAACTAGATGAGGGCGATTCCTATTTGAGTACTCTGAGAAGAAAGGCAGAAACAAACTCGGAGGTCTAATGAAAATGTTGGTTTATCTATGATTTTTGGTAATTAATATTGTTTTCTGTTCTTAATTTAATTGTTCCCCCCATGTATTTCAAACTACATTTTACCTTGTCTTCGTTAAAAAATCTACAGATTTTTCGATCTCTAAAATGTGCAAACCGTGTAACCAGAGCATAAACCAGAAAAGTTCACAATAAAATGTATCAGTAGTTCATAGAGTCGAATATTACAATGGAAACACCACAAAACGTTAAAAAGATGTGTACAAAATTTATAAAATCTGAGTAAAACATACGACACAACGTTAAGCAAGCGACGCTTTCCCAAGATCTATATAAAATGTGTATTCGTATATACGCAGCATAACGTTACAATTACGTACACACTTTGCACGGTATTCACGCGATATGTACGCGCCAACAAATTGCATTCCTCTCCTCACAGCTAGATATTTTGCCTTGCCGTACAAAGGGGATATGACACGCGTTATAAATTGTCTATCCATAGTGCCGGGGTACCGGTTGCGGACACGAAAACATTAAAATGACAAATTGTTCATCGCTGTGATTCCATTTTTCACGACGAAGGAGGTACGCCCCGACATTACGGCGTAGATGTACGTATATTAATTCGCGCAATTTAATTTACGTCAACGATTGACGCGGTAAATTGACGAAAAAATGCTCCAATATTTTTTTCCATAAATTTCTTATTGATTGCCCGGTCTACGATTGATTTGGTGGGAGTTCACGGGTTTCTGAACATTGAACGTAATAACCCGGTATTGGCGGAATATTTCCTAATTATTTTTGAGTTGATGAAGGATTTTGGTTAGAATAAGAAGCTTATAACTTGATCGAATTTAACTGCTCTCTTTAATTACTTACTGACTTTTATTGATATTACATATTTATTTGAGAAATATATTCGTTTGATCCTTAGCTTGATTGAAAGATCTTATTTCAAACTTGAACCAATTTGTCGATTAAGAGGAATTGAGGAATTGGGAAAGTTCCTAATAATGTTAATACTGAAACAAAATCTACAATGAACTAGCTTTAGGTTTGTTTATTTACTTTATAGAAGTCACATAAAATAAATCACGTGTTTGGCATGCGCATGAAACAGCACTTATGCGAGCTGTAGTAACAATTCAATAATGTGCAAACAAAATCTTAGACAAAGAAGGAAATCTCACAACACAATTTGTCAAGTCCCGGACGGTTACAACGGCAGCAACAGTCACAATACAAGTCTTGTACGAACAAATTCGCATTTAAATGCAACTAAAAGTTTGTCGACTGTAGTCCGCTTTAGGCAGGCCGCACACGAGCCAGTGAACTCGTTAACGGTGCAGCTTAACAATTTCTTCGGCAAGCGAAAGCTTAAGCCCGTTACACACGTAATACATGTGTAGACATATCAGTGTCGATTGCTGAGCCGCTATCGCTTGCGAGAATGACGACAGTAAAATGTCGCCGACTGTCACACCGTTGTGTAAGGAGTGCGAAAAGTATTGATGTTACAAGGATTTGTTTTTTCTTGGAGAACTGTCATAAAAAAAAGTTTTTCAATTTACATAAAAATTCAAGAGTATTCTTCAACCACGTCTTCCACATGTCTCAATCACAAGAATCTAAAATTCTTGAGTTGAACAACTTCTTATGGCATGAAATGTGTAACATATAGAACGCATAACTATGTACGAACAACGTTTTATTCAAGCTTAAAGAATGGCAGTCATTTATTCATCTCCTGTTCTTTTAGCTACAACAATACTTTACAAGCGCGAGGCTTATGCACTTTAATTACTGTTGAAAGTGCGTAGAAGTCCCGTGAGACAAAGACGTGAATGTCAAACATCCAACTAGGTTATACTGCAAAAATATAAACTATTTACCCATTCTGTAACTCGAAGAACGGTGCAGAATATAATTCATTGTTTATTTTCAAAACAGTTCCACATAAACGACGCATTATTTCAGAGTTTTCCAACTGAAAGCTCAAATCAGTTACAAAGTTGTGCAAGACGCGTATAGTTCAGTCGTAAAGACTCTGCTATCATTCCGAGACGGCACTAAACATGGAACACGAAAGAAATCACACAAGGAGACAAACGGATTCGTGATTGCCGAACCTTATCTGTGACATAAACGAATGCCGTAAAACGATTATCAGTCATCTACGATGTTCGTGTAAACACGGCTCACCCGCCGCTCGTCCGCCGTGTAAACAACAGGCTGTAAACGAACAAGCAAATATAATTTATTGGCGACAAAGCGCTCACAACGGTGACATTACCGCTCACATAAAATCGCTTAAATTCAAATCGTCGTGTAGGTCCCGGCGCGGTCGCGGAGGATTGAATCGCTTAAGCGACAATGTCGTTTCGGTTCGCCTCAAATTACTCGAATGGGTTTTCGATATACCGCCCATTTGATGGGAGCCCTTTTAAGTTAGGTGAAAGCTCCTGGCGCAAATTGTAACCACTAGCCGTAATGGCAACACGTAGTATCTATTAGGGCACCACTCTATAGGCACTTGAGATGAAGAAAGTATCACTTAGGAAATACCATCCGAGTAGCTCCATCCTAATACTGTATTAACTGGAATACCGTTTTATTTCTTGGATCCATAAAATTACTCCGATTTCTTGAAAAAATAATGAGAGGGCCTAAAAGTTTATATAACCCTGTTTTAACGGAACGCTGATCATAACAAGGCAAAGTTTTATTGAACTTAAAAATGAGGAATAAATGAAGAGCGATTTCTTGTTGTCTTTCAGTCCTCTGTAAACTCTGATGGTCCGAAAAACTAATATTTTGCGGAAAAGTTTTTATTACGTTTGTTATGATATCCGCGAAGTAGGATCCTGCGATGAATTTGGAGATCCGCTTCGTGATTTCACTAAAAACACTCTGAGAGTGGCGGCGCGCGGCGGAGCCATGGCTCGACTCGTGCAATACTTGAGTTATATAACTTTATTCCTGCCACTCCTGTGACGGCTCCAATTTATTTATTTTGTTTTTTTATTCGTGGAGTTTCGGTTTGGTGTATTATGTAAATTTAGAGTCCAAAATAACTAGCTTATTTTGGGAGTCAGAACGAAAAGCTGTCACTACGGAACTATTACAGCCTCAGAATAAGAAGTCACATTTCAGATTGAAAATTGCTAGCACAGATTGTCTTTACTTGTACCACTATGTTGAAACAAAATCTCTGGGGCTTAAAGCTTTCGAACTTTCGGAAACTGAAATCGCTTAGAATCAAATTAACTCCCTGGGGTAATAAAAATACATACTACTAAAGACTACCCCTAAAACGGTCGCTGTTCACGACTTCTAAACGCTTACTGGTAAACAGAAGCCAAAGTAAACACCACAATTTAATTTGTAAAAGGTATAGCACATTATGCTATTTCCATTTATTGCTCGGGTACGGTTTACGTGCTTCATTTCCTTTACGGAGGAGGTAAGATCCAATCAGCTGTTCAGACCTAGTGC
Source organism: Aporophyla nigra (assembly GCA_947507805.1). Classification (NCBI taxonomy): domain Eukaryota; kingdom Metazoa; phylum Arthropoda; class Insecta; order Lepidoptera; family Noctuidae; genus Aporophyla; species Aporophyla nigra. Next base: position 11,529,048 of record OX382305.1, read on the forward strand.
CTCTAAGACTGTTGCCTGAATAGGTCGGCTCTTAAGTACTGAGGTACTAAAATAATGTACTTGTAAGCGATCGAGAAAGGTTTCGGCACTTTTTATGTTTTTAGAATGTGTAGGTTAAATTAAATTTTCTGCTTTTGTCCGTATTTCAGCGGATTTATAAAATGATTAGGAAATTATTTTAGATTCAGTACGTAAAACCCTTAATTAAAATTTGTGCGAGTTCAAATCTACCTCATATTTGGTTTGTACAAGTACGCAGATTAACAGGGTAACCCGAAGTGTATTATTACATGATATTTAACCCGCGGAAAATCTATTATTATAATTAATCATACGAAGTGTGCCGCTCAACTTTAGGGCCCACGAATGATTGGCCCAATAAATTGTGCCACAAACATGCGCAAAACATCAACAATTTCAGATACCGACTTGACAGCAGCAAATTAATGAACACCGGTCACGGCGGATTTATTAGGGTTCCGCAGGGAGTGTGCTCTCATCGATTACACAGCTCCAGTAATTCCTAGCTTTAGTTCAATATGCTTTTTAAAGTGTACCGAACGAGTTAGTGCTTACAAACGTTCTTCTTTCAAGCTAACCGAGATTTCTCTGGAGAATCCAATCGGGAGTATCGACAGTTATTGAACGGACTCTGTCCATTTGGGATAAGTCATTATTTTACCAAATACAAGGATTTTCTAAAGGATTTTAGAGCAGACCAATCACTCTATCTGACAATAGAGGACAGCCTGATTACATTACAGAATCTAATACAGTAGACTGGCCAATTTGAATATAGTGAATTTTATTAAGAACGTGAATAGTTACGACTCCATTGGCACACGACCGAAGTACAAAATTATCTAAGCGTGCGCTCCCACTAAAAGCATCTTATTTAGTATTCAAACTTAGTATGGAACCTTGCCATTCAAATTGAGATACACAGGGTACTGAAAAGACTGCTTAGTTGTAGTACAGTGCGCCCGAGTTGAATGAAAACATTTCTCCAAATGCTGTTAAGAATACTTAAATGTATACGAAATTCGTAATAGGACAACTTAATAAAGTTATCCAACTTTGTAATACGATTTCGGATTTTGTAGTTCTTTGGTACGTACCTACATTTACAACGTAGTAAAACTGGTGACCACTCCTGGTGTTAATACTACTTAAAGTAGTAACTTTGGCGGCTTATTACCCGTTAATAGCACTGTTTCTTTTTAATAACATCAAGTCTCTGCCCGAGACTTCATTCGCGTGGAATTCGTAACACACCACAATATACTAATGCAAGCCTAATGTAAGGTAGATTCTACAAGGATCATCCATATTTATATATATTTGTTATTGTCACATTTTATTGACTGTACCTGCAATCTATGCAAATAAAATTTTACTTTACTTTAGCTTTTTCCAGCGGCTTCGCCCACGTATCGTTCTTTCAGTCGAAAGACGTCCACTGCTGGACATAGGCCTTCCTCAATTTGAGGGGGGGTTGCCATAGAAACCACGCTTGGCAGGCGGGTTGGCGATCACAGTATGGTGGTAACTAGGTCAATAGACAGAGTGATTCAAGAGGAAGGTTTATACATATATAAGTGGGCACCGATTTCTTCCCGTGGGTGTCGTAAGAGGCGACTAAGGGACTTACTAGAGAATGGGCAGCAGCGTTCTCTATGCATTTTACCACCATACTGCGATCGCCAATCGCATTGCCAAGCGTGGCGATTATGTTCGTCCAACAGTGAACGTCTCCCGGCTGAAATGATGATAACCACAAGTAACAAAAGGGCTAAAATCAATAGTTTTCTGTGTTTGTTCGACGAATGATCACATAAAAGTATTCAAAAAACGTAGATTTTGAGATTTTTTGACAAACAATTTTTTTAATTTTTTTTTTTTTCATAAAAGAGAAAAAGGTTTCCTATGTTACTTCTAATACCTCGTCTCCACCCTCTAGCAGTTAAATACATGTCTTATAAAAAACTTAGTTAGAAGGTAGTATGTAGCTCAACATAAATGAAAAATGAGATAGAGAAAAAAAAATATAATAATAGTAGGGATAGACTAACTAGAATTAGAGGGAGTATTTTTGAAAATGTAAATGGATTTTTGTGATGCTCTAACATACATTGATACAAACAAACAAAAGTTCTGAAAACGATATTTTTGGGAAAATAATTGTTCCGTGTGGTGCCGAACGTGAAGAATAGCACCATCTCATCTCTTCCCGTGGCTATCAGCTGCTAAGGGACTTACTAGAGAATGGGCAGCAGCATTTTCTATGTATTTTACCACCGTACTGTGATCGCCAACCCTCCTGCCAAGCGTGGCAATTATGACAAATCCCCCCAAAATTGGAGGAGGCCTGTGTTCAGCAGAGGACGTCTTTCGGCTGAAATGATGATGAAGAATGATTCCTGGACCGTGGTCCAGGAACGATTCAACACATTGAATATTTAATGAAAAAAAGGTACGAGTAATTGCTACGAGGCAATTATTTTTTTCAATAATGTTCAATGTACAGTATTGGCTAAGATTATATAAATGTACAGGATAAAGAAGATATCTAACTGTAGAAAGTCTTTATCGTATGAGTTCTCAAATCATAAATCCAAAAACCTTTCTCCAATATCATATCCCGTACCAAAGTAGACTGTAAGAATAAAGTTTTACACGCGATGTCGGAAAAGTTCGTGTTTTACTAAAAGACTAATAAAAATGTCCACATTTCATCAAAATCTCTAGAAGCCTATCGTCAAAAATATAGCCAATAAAACGAACTATCAAACGTAGCCCATGATAAATGTGTGACAATTCATAAGTTTTGTTCGCGAGCCGTTTCTAAATCACTAGAATGTATACTTTGACTAAAACTGAACGATTCTTGTATTGAATAACTCAGAAAAAGCCGTGGATAAATGGGCCTATCTATTTCTCCAAACGGAGCTATTTGTGATCTGAATTGTAGATTTTCAGTGTAGATAATGTTTGTCTATATTTCACGGTAGAAACGAATATATAGTAGACGGAGAGGCTTTGCCAATATTTATAATATGTAATTGTTGGGGGTATGAAGTTGAGATCTCGACAAAGCCCCGGCTTGAACGAATGCGTCGCGATCCTTTTATGGCGTCTCCTGATCCGAATCACGTCCGTGCGAGGATTCTCCATTCTCTTCTTAGTGCTGTTTATTTGATAAATATATAGCTGTGCTCATATTAGAGAATGTATTGCTGAGCTTCAGTACGTTGATAGAGTCGATAATTTTCACATTACTTTCGAATCCCTAAATCCCTAAGCTATGAACAATAAACAGATCTTTCTTCGACATATAAAGCGCGGTCGTTAGATACGAAAATGAATCGTTTTTGAATACGAATGGTCAGTCTAGTTTGTTATCAATAGAATATGCCAATTTAAAAAAAAAACTACGTAGAATTACGGCCCACTCACTCTCACCAAGAGGCCTGTGTTCCAGCACTTAATATGAATATTACAGGTTACAAAACAAAATATAGATTAGATTATAAACAAGGTATAACAGAATAAGCACAAGTCCGTATTTCAGTCAATTTTAATACAGGTATTTTTTTATCTTTTTTTATTCTTTTGCCATACCTAGCGCCCAAAGAAAACGAAATCTTATTCCAAAGTAATAAGACAAAGTCAAAGCATTTATTTCAAATAGGCCCAAAAACGTCAACAGTTACATGAAAATAGAATTGAGTCTAGTCACTCCTTCCAAAGGGTAGATTCGTATGGTGAAGAATGGGCAAGAAACTCCACCGTTACTCTTTTCCGACAAAATTTTAAATGCTTTTAATTTAACTTCAAAAAAAAAAGTTGTGGTCATTGTATTATTCTTTTAACTCAATACTCTAATTACATTTTGATACACCCCATATGAGGTCTTGCATTAATTACGTCTCACGTTGTATATAGAGTCAGTAGTTTGGCGAGTGACAAAATATGGTGTCCTAAAATGTGTAGCACGTATTCAAAATGTATTTCTACGGTGTTACGTGCGTAATATTTTCAGGTTGAACTTTCCCCGGGGTAGAAAGCACTGATGAAGTTTGCCCCATAACTTTTTTGTGGTCATTGAATTTGTTTGCCGACCACTCGCCAGCGAGCCATGGAACTTTGATGAAAACTTATACTTTGCAAGGATACTTCTGGCCTCTTTTGTATGACTTATATTCCAACTTTGAACTTGTGAATGTTTACGTAACTAACTTAGCAATGCACGTTATATTAAATAAAAAAGTTAAAGAGTTTCAAAGTAAAATTAAAGTTAAAATAAGAAGGCTCTGTGGTGCACGTTCTCATTTTTTCTTTTAAATTAATTACTTCGCTTTACAGATGATCTGGCACAGTGAAATAATTATTGCACACTCAAATAAGTTCGTCAGTTAATACCCTTATTTATCTGACCTTACCAATCTACTACGGCACCATTGAAGATTGTCTACATGTTTTAGTCCAAGAAAAACAAGTATTGTCTTGATTCTTAACAACAGCAGAAAAATGTCTGAAAATTATAAAAGACACAAAAATAAAAATGATAAAACAAATCCGATAAAATTCCATAACACTGGAGGCTCATTAGTAAGATAAAAGGGAACAAGCCACCGTGATATTGAAAGCAACCTCGTCATCATTATAATAAGATGTTTTCTTTCATTTTCAGGTATTAGACGCCGCACATAACGCCGACCGACTAAAGATGAAATCGTAAAAGCCTTTGACAGCCCACCGTAAAAAAATGACAAAGGGACTTCATATGAAGAATCCTCTTTTTATTTAGGTTTCGAGTCCGCTCGTAAAATGTGAAGCCTACTAATAAAATGTGTGCTCGAAGATTGTATTCAACTCGCCCTTTTTGTAGTACCGACGGTCGTTTTTTGAATAACAATAGAATTTAATTCGGGCCCGTGCGCAATTTCCGTATGTTTCCATTATTCGTTTCCTCCTTTTGTGGCTCTCAAACTATGTATGGTATTGGTTGGTCTTTTATAATACATTGTAAGTATCGGGCTCGGGGCTAAATAGGCACGGGTCGATCGAGGTAAAGCTACGGTTGGCGAGGCTGGTCCGTGGATGGCGACCATCCATTACATATCGAGAGTCGAGACCTCCCGTGCTTTCCGTGGAAACCACGTTAAACTATTGCTCTCGGCTGTCATTTGTAGTTCTTTAAGAATCGTAAAGGGTAGTCAGAAGCCCGAAAGTCTGACAACCAGTCTTTTACTATAAGGGGTATGGTATTACTGACCCAGTAACTGGGATGTGAAGGTCAGATAGGCAGACGCTCCATATTGGTATTAAGCTGCATCCGGTTAGACTGGAAACCGATCCCAATTTCGTTGGGACGTATGAAAAAAATGTGGAAAATAAAGGCAAGCAAATAAAATTCAATGTGATACTACAAACGTTTTTTTTTTAATATGTTGGTATATTTTGAACGAATGATAATGTAGGTACTTTAACAGATGATAAGTAACTGTATAATGATCAGTAACTGTATTCCTCGGAATGGTTTAACACCTACGGTTTTTTTTTATGGACTTTTAACTCTTGCATATGTACACATCTCCGAGTTTTCGAGTTTGTCATCTCACACATGCAGTATATCTTCTAACAAGAAACTCACTCACACAACACTGAATACAACCACAATTACACCCTCATTTAATTGTGATCTCTTCTAAACGATTCATCCATTATCATTTAATCATTTGGAAAACAGGCAGGTAGCTTATCAAGTTCTTTGTGGAAGTCAACAAGTCTCTTCTCTGTAACCGCTGTGCGCACAGATATCAAAACTTCTTTAATATTGTATATCTGGGTGTGCGTTGATGGTGACGTAACAGAATTTTATTATATTGTGCAGTAGTTATATCCTTTATTTGATAACTACACTTAAAAGTTACATTTATAAATATGTAAAAATATAAAGAATATAGTAGCACACCGGTATCGGACTCAGGATCGAAGCTACCAGCGGTCAAAGCTCCAGAGAGAGGATGCTCATAACAGCACGAACGAGGCCAGAAGTACCCCTTGCTGAATCCAACGCCTAATCCATCTGCCCAACGAGAGCCTAAGTCAGGTCAGGGCCAGGTCTAAGTCGAGGCTCTGGCCGTCAAGGGTAGCGGCACGATCGCTGAGTCCACATCCCACATATCGACAACCCCGCCAGCCGAGTCAAGATACTTGATTTGTCTATCTTTCTCGGCTTTCATTTTCATATTGTGCAATTATTATTATTGCTCTATCGTATTTTTTTTTCTAGGTGTTATGCTGCAGCGGTCGATATCATCAAGTCACCTCCAGCTGTTACTGAAAACCTGCGCTATGGACCTGTTTCGTGCATGAGTCACAGCATTATGCTGAGTGATGGCTGTTTTGCGCGGACATGACGAGAATATTCCCCATTTGTTTTCTTTGTGTACTTCTTTCATTTGTTTACGTTATATTAAGCTAAAATAAAATAACCCACAGGTGACAATTGTATACGAATTTCATAAAAACATTTCTAGCTATATGGCACAAAGAAGATTTATATAATCATCCTCAAAAAGCTGAGGTCCTAAAACAAAACGCATAGAAAAAGAAAGAATCAAGAGGCAAAATAAAAAACTTTACAAAGTTGCCAAGATCATTCTCGCTCCTGATTATATCCTTGAAGAAGCCAACCGAGAAGTCTCATAAACACCCCTCTTAACGCCTACAATGGCCCTTAGACCCAAAAACGTCTTACTCTTAACTAATAGCACTTTCTGCGATAATATTTCTTTGATGTAGCACCAGGGAGCAATTCTAATCTAGCCACGTTGTGTATGGAGTTGCCCGTCTCAATTACGTACTGCTGAAGTGTCGGAGATCCAATGTACATGAGTTGTTTAATTGAGATGAAATGCCCGCCCCAGAGACCACAGCCTCACAACTTAGTGATCAAACTACTATGATACCTAACCGAGACCAATTTATAAAGCAACTACGATTTAAATGGAGTTTCCGAAGTTTACCAGTAATTAACTGCCAGATAATTGATGTTTATTGCATTGGTTGTTGAGGTATTCCAACTATTTCGGTTACTCATAGTTCCAGTAGTGCCTGTTCATTCCGCTTTTTATGCACAAAACGTAGAGGACTTAATTAGTGTCCTACCCACGCACTCTACATAAATATTTATTGGAATGAAGTGAATTTATTTTATTGGATCCGAGTGAGATACTACGGTAAATGTTTTCAAACAAAATTCAAGTTCAGTCAACCGGGTGAAACATATTGTAGCTTATTGGGTAAATATGCAAGTATTGATTTTTTGGAGCGTGAAACAAATGTGTGTAATTTTTAAAATTCCTGTATTTTCAGCCGACTCTTCGTTATAATTTTATTTTTATGTTGCTTGTTTACCGATGCTATGTAAATAATACTCTACACATCGATAACAAATAAAATGGTTTGTCTAAGACAATTTAAAGATTTTTTCCGCAGTATTCACTTCTCCAAAAAGGTCGATTTATGCACCGCAGTCTAATATTTTATTCAAATTAAGGGTTCCGTTAAGATTAAGCCTCTTTGCTGATCATCGTGGGAAGTATTTAAGTAGTTTACTTTAATCCGAGGCTACTTGGCCTCATTTACAGTATCTATGGCCATCTTCAATCTACAATATATTACCTATGTAATATTATAGATTTCCAGAACAGAATATGATATCTACAGTAATGGAACTAATGGATGATGGTTTTAACGGTTTTCTTTATATAAAAAAAAACAATTAATCAAAGTGCGACTGCCAAACAGCAATAATAAAAATTGGTATTTCATTTTTAATTTCCCTAATACGCCGATACCCGATAATGTCAGTACGATTTGTGAAACTGTTTGCTTTTTGTGTGTTGTTGAAACAGACACCTATTGAAGGCCCCCATTAAGTGCTCCCCATATCAACCCATCCAAAATATGAATCGTCGGAAATACAGTGAAACTTTTGTTTCAAAAGTTTAATTGGATCCAATGTTCCGCGAACACTGAGTTGGCCAAACATGCATAAATTCTAACTGCGGGTAGGTATGTTATTTCAAAAAATAAAACTGGTGGTTTTAATTGCTGATTTCATGTTTCCAAACGGATAGTATTTCTCTGAATTGGCTGTTGGGCAACTCTGTCTAAATATTGGCCCGCCCGTAGTATAAAGCAAAGATAACTAGTGTAATGAGAGTTGGTTTTATTTTTGTAGATAATAAAACCTTCTCTCGTAATAATATATTGATTGCGTAGGTTACTTAGGAGACTATTCATGAGAGGTAAATTAAAACTAGCGTAGGGTAGCACAGTTTAGCTGAAGAGTTTATTATTTTGTTTAAACGCGCTAATCTTTGGAACTATCGCATTCTTTTTGCATTTAATTGCCCAATTCTTGAGGAATATTATAAGACTAGCTTTTGCCAGCGGCTTCACCCGCGTGGAGGTCGAAAAATATCTCGCGGGAACGTACTACCGGGATAAAAAGTACCCTATATGTTAATCCAGGTTATGAACTATCTGTGTGCCAAATTTCATCCAAATCCGTCCAGTAGTTTTTTCGTGAAAGGGTAACAAACATACACATACATCAATCCTCACAAACTTTCGCAATTATAATATTAGTAGGATAATCAAACTTCACGCTACTATCCTTAGAAGTCCAACAAAAATAATAAATGTAGAAAAATATTAAGCGAAATCGAAGAAATAGCATGGACGGGCGATGAGATGCAACGCGATGGGTTGAAATTTCACGCAGACGGAGTCGCGGGCAGAAGCTAGTGTTTGATAAAGTTGACATCGAATTGTGACATTACAAGGGACGGACCTATTTTTAAACAGGTGGAGAGGTTTTTAAGTAAATACTAATTAGAAAAAAATGTGTACTATTAATACCTACTAAATTAAATCTACATGCGCATAATAGCCACGAATTCGTCGTATATATAATTTATTTTTTAATCCGATTGGGTATTCAAAAAAAAGTACCTATTCGGTCGCAGGATAATCCCAGATCCAATAAATTGAAAGGCGCTTTTGTGAGCATTTTGCATGCTTCTCAGAAATCTACGACAGCCCGATTTCATGAGATATATATTTATAGAGAATTTACATTCAAGAAGGTATATAATTAAAAATGTCAATTAGGTTACTAATTACAGTTCAAAACGAACGAAAGTAGCTAGTAATCTTAACTAAACTAAAAAGTTTTATTAACTGTAAATGACTTGTTCTTTATCATTGCTATTCAAACCATAATGACACTTGTAGTCTGGCATCGACCCACGGTTAGTGAAATATATTATGAGTCAGGGGTTTAATTTTTATATTGGTCGGTTCCGATCTTGGCAAGGTGCCATCTTCACAGTAGTGAAAGTCAGGCATTTTAAAATATCGATTTTCAATACCAGCTTGGATATACAGTCATAACTTGAAACGTAGAGTGGTAGAGTCTATAATACCATGTCCAATGCTGGACATGGATTTCCTAGAAGACTACAATGAAAGTGTCTTTTTTTGTGCGTGGGAAATCATCAAATGACGTCTACCGCTCTTACCGAAGCGGTGTCAGAATTTTACTTACTTAAACCCGTGTTCCTTCAGTTGCCTATATGCCAGGGCCACGGTATCACTTTCGAACAAATCTCGCGACCCTGGCAGATGAAAGTGTTTTACGTAATATGTCCATACTATTATACGTAAAATGATGACTCCGTTGTTGGTCTCGTGGTCGCAGCCGCTACAGTAGCGGTATAACCCAGAACTCCAACAGAGACCTCAGCAGTTACTGTTGAAGTATCTGTTGAGTTCTGGGTTCGGTTACCAGGTCGGGCATACTGTTATTAGGTTTTTTCATTAAGAATTCCTCGGTAGCAACCCGGACTCTGGATTTGTTCCGGGTTTATGGCTTAGGCCCCTATTACGTGGGGCCTAAACATATAACTAGACTAGACGAAATGTGGGTATATCCTACTATAAGTATACCTCTGCCCTAACCCTTTTGGGATTATAAGCGTGTTGTTATGTTAAGCAAAATTATTTAAAATTAAAATAAGTTATTATTATCACAAGGAAATATCAATTCAATTTATGTAAACATAAAATAGTTTCACTTCTTGCCGGAAAACCAATATAACACGATAATTTCAAGGCGAAACTGCTCATAAACGTGTATCATCCATTTCTCAAATTAGTATTTGTCATGGATGCGTTGAAATATTAATGGGTGCGAACGCAAGAACGCAAAAAAAACGTATCGGAAACTACCAATTTCCAGTTGTACGAAGATTGTAGATAGACTAGTCCCGCCGGCCCATTAAAGTAGTTTGTGACAATTCGCAAGTTTGAAGACGAGCGGCAAAAGCGATCAAACGCCATGAAACGTCGAAGGCAGCCCTGTAGTTATAACTTTCTGCTTATGTAAGCTACTGTTGTTCTACATCGTGGTCAGCGAAATTGGAAAAAGTTGCCAAGCGTTGTTGTTTTGTGCCTATGTTTATTGGCAGAGAGGTAGTGAACCAGCAATCTTTGAGAGATATTTTTTTAAATAATGTAGACATTGGTACCGATTCCCTTGTTCACAAACTAAACTAAATTTAAGTTCAGTGCATCTTTTTCTTTGTATTTCATTAAGAAGAGGACAAAAGAAAAATTTTAGTTTAGTCCTGTCAAATTAATCAGCGCCTGTCACTACTCCATACAAGTTTAGACGTGATTAAAAACTTGCCTACTAAAATTACGTCAATTTACGTCAAGCGCTGATTAATTTGACAGGACTAAACTAAAATTTATCTTCTGTCCTTTCCTTAATGAAATAGAAAGAAAAAGATGCACTGAACTTAAATTTAGTTTAGTTTGTGAATAAGGGAATCGGCACCATTATGAAGTTAACTTTTAGTATTAGCGACAACGTTTTGACTTTTACTTTAAATTTGTGTAATTAAATAACACAATTTTAAAGTAAAAGTCAAAACGTTTATAGCGGACTAAGTGTGCAATTTTGGTGTTATTTAAAATAATAAATAAATAAAATAAAATAAAAACTTTTTAATTCAGACTTCAAAGAAATCCATAGAATGTTAGTACAGTAACACTTATGAAAGTAGTGTTAGTACTTACTTAATTAAAAAATAAACATTAAAACAACTTATTTCCTAATATGGGTGGATGCCTATCCGCAATAACAGCCAGGATGCTGTTGGTGCTGGCGCGCAACCTGCCGAGCGCCACGGCGCATCGCTTGCGGAGCACGGCGTGGAAGCAGTCAACATGTGCATCCGCGAACATGCCCGAAGCACTGCACCAGCGCGGCAGCCCCAACAACGCCCTGAACGCATTGTTATATTGGACGCGCAGGGCGCTGTATGATAGTTGCATATAAGAAGCCCACAAGCAAAACGTTATACTACATATGTTAGTACTTATGACTTAGCACCCTTTCTCAAGCATTGCAATGGTCATTCTCCTACCCTAATAATTCTAAATTAAAAGCATTAAACATTAGTATTACTTAATTATTTCCTTTAAACTATTTTGTGAGATGTTTTATTCACATCAATAGTCTGTTGCGGTGATCTAGGGATTTAAAAAGTAACTAAATAGCGCAACAAGAAATGTTTTAAGAACAGAAGTTGTAAGTAAGAAGAACATAAAATATACGTTACATAGGTACAATGTCATACAATGGGTACTATTCGTCTGAACACTAATTAAAATTACAAAAGTTATAACAAACTTGCAGCTTTCGAAAAGAGCCAACCCTAAACAAAAGCCATTTTCACTCACAAAAAAATAATCTCATCTACCCACATACAACTTTTATTTCACGTTTCTAAGGTCGCCGTGTCACGTGTACCGTTATTTCAATATATTTTCGACCACGTGCGTCGCTGAAATAAAAACGTGCCCGGGAAAGTGTAAACAGAAACACGGGTTGTAGTACCTACAGTCTCAAGCACCTATACCTTTCCTCCACTTACGCAATATTCAAAATTGAGTGAAATGAACACGTCTCTTACAGTAGAAATATTTCTTTATTTATATTCTTACAAATACAATAGTTTATTTCCTTTAATAACATTTGTACTACGTAGTTAGTGAAGTGTCCTTTTTAGCAAACAATTGCCCGTATTAGAACAGTCCTCTCTTTTGTAACTTTGATTTAAGTAATGTATATCAAAATACAAAACTATTAATTATATTCTTGCACACATAGAAACTTGATATATTGTAATACAATACAATACAAACTTTTATTTCAAGCTACTAAGGCCCATAAAAACAATACATAAATAATATAAAAACATTAACTATAAACTAATACATATATTCTATAAAACAAAACTAAACTACAACTATCACTAAACACATAATGATGACGGCGTCGTGTTCCGCTGCGTGGTGTCGCGTAACCGTCCTCGGAAACGTCGATATCAAAAAGAAAAAAAAAAAAGAAAGGTGTCGTACCTTTCGGCCAAAAGTTCTCTCTTAAGCAGGGTTGGAACTCGTACCACGAACGACTTAACCCTAGATTACTAAACTATCCTAAAAGTGACGTTGTTACTAAACATTCGTAAAAAATACGAAAGGAAAATAAAACGATAAATCTACGAATTATAAATTTTAGTTATTTTAGAAATTAACAATTACTTATTCTTTGGGTTTTAAGAGATCACATAATAATGAAAATAGTTTTTTTTTTTTTTTTTTTTGCTCTAAACAGTTTAAACGGGACGCGAGAACGACGCGAACTTTGTTTTTTCCAGGAATCATGATTTTGCCGTCGTAAATTCTATGATAGTTTAGTAATCTAGGGTTAAAGTTGATGTTGTGGCGCGATTCCAACCTTTCGACCCTCGGAGTCCAGTTGGTCTACACTTTCAAAATACTACTATAAATACTAGCTTTTGCCCGCGACTTCCTCCGCGTAAATGTTGGTTATCGCAGACGCAGACGAAGTCACGGAATAAAAAGTAGCGTATGTGCTTTCTTGGGATACACCCTTACCCCGTACCAAATTTTATCAAAATCGGTTCAGTGGTTTAGTCGTGAAAACGTAACAGACAGACAGAGTTACTTTCGCATTTATAAGATTAGTATAGATAGTATAGATTGATCAAATGATTGAATTAAGAACTCAATATAATATCAGTACAAAGTTTATTTTCTAAATACATAAACTTCATGACTACACTGATACTAAATTCAAAAACACAAACAAAGTCAAATCACATACTTTAAATTTTATATTTAGTCTTTAAAATCACTACAAATCTATACTGCTAAAAAGCTGAAGAGTTTGTTTGTTTGGTTGAACGCGCTAATCTCAGGAACGACTGGTCCGAATTGAAAAATCTTTTTGTGTTGGGTAGCCTATTTATTGAGAAAGGCTAGAAAAGGCTGCTTAACATCACGCTACAATCAAAAGGAGTGGAACAGCGACGAAAAATGGCCGAAAACTGGCAGGCAATTCGATGCGACGGGAATGCTCAGGGGAGCAAAAATTTGACGCGGACGAAGTCGCGGGCAGAAGCTAGTCATTTATATTTAGAAATCATAACACGAGTTTCCCCTAAAGTATTGATACCAATTATACGGTATTACGAGTTTCTCGAAACCATTAAGCAGGTATACAGTTGTTATTGTTGTTTATATTGTTTCAAGAATCATGACATTAAACCTAATAATACAAGCAAAATCTAGAATCTGAAAAGGGAAAATGAAGACCAAACTTAAGTCTTAACTTAAGTTTGGTCTTCATTTTCCCTTTTCAGATTCTAGATTTATGAGAGATTTTTATTTCTAGAGTTCAAACAAAAGGCATTTATTTGTATTGATACAAATAAATGCGTTTTGTTTCAACTGATTGAACCAAGCCAACGTGGCTTGCAAACAAAATTCGGTTAATTATCCAGTTGGTAAAATACAAATTAATTCAAATCTGCTGTTTTTTTTTTAATTATTTCAAAATGATTGCCTACATTTATAAATAAATTGTATTTACATTTAATTTATTTCATATTTTCCTCAAAGGTGTCGAAAGCTAAACAAAACTTTGTTTACACGTGCCATTCAGTGAAAGCAACTCAATTTGACTTATTTGGGTACTTACATAAGTTGAAGTTTCCTCCTCTTTTACTTACTTAAGAATGAAACAAGGGGCTTAGTTCAGTAATCAAATTCCTTTGTAGGATTATTACCACAGCTGTTGCTAAGATCTACTTTCTTGTACACACTTCACTCTTTAAGATCTTGAATATCCTGGACAAATTAATCAATATATTAAATAGGAAATATTGAGCTAACCTTCTAATTATGCCTCTAAAATTTGAACCGCCAAAATAGTAACTATGCGCAAATCACAAAAAGGGGCGCAATCATTATATTAATGTGTTCAATAATATTCTTATTAATAAGGAGCATAATAAGTCTATAATGTTCCCGCTGCTGGGACACAGGCCTCATTTCTGTGAAAGTGTGGGCCCTAATCCACAACGCGGGTTGGTAGATGGCACTCGTAAGTCGCGTCCGTTACCACAGGGCCACCACTGCTCTCTCTAATGTCTGCTCTATTTAAAGGAGCGCACAATGGTAATTATTGAACGTTCAATTACTTCTTTATTTTTGTAAGTTATAAGGATTTTATTAAAATAAATTTCTAACTATACAAATAAAAACAAAAGGACACATAGGCGTCGAAGTACTCGTCCGCATCACTGTCATCCGGTAAAGTGCTCCGAAGACTGGCAGCATTGCCACGTTGAATGGCAATGCTAATTCTCTGACCCAACCCTCTGCCGACGTAGCATGACCAATTCTATATCTATTCTACCAAGAACAAAAAAGTTCCTTATGTATTTTAATTCTGTAAAAATGTTTCTATCTCATCAATAGTAAAGAGAAATAGTCATCATACTCGACATCGTACTCTTGTCGACTGAAGAATAGAAACATCTCTTTTCTTCAGTTTTACACAATTTTTCTACAATACAATCTATCATTTTGTCTTCTCTTCCGTCAACAAATTCCGTTTCTATGGCGGTCATGCTACGCGTGCAGGTCGCGTGAACTGTCGACCAGTCGATGAGAAATTTCCTTAAAAAAACCGGCCAAGTGCGAGTCGGACTCGCGCACCGAGGGTTCCGTACAAACCTGCAGGTCATCATCATCATCATTCGTCATCATCGTTTATGAAATTAAATTTTTTTTTTTAATTTTAATATTTGAGTTGACTGAATGAAAGGTAAATTGTGGTTTACGATTTATGACGTATTAAAAAAAAACTACTTACTAGATCTCGTTCAAACCAATTTTCGTTGGTAGTTTTCATGGTAATGTACATCATATATTTTTTTTAGTTTTATCATTCCCTTATTTTAGAAGTTACGGGGGGGGGACACACATTTTACCACTTTGGAAGTGTCTCTCGCGCAAACTATTCAGTTTAGAAAAAAATGATATTAGAAACCTCAATTTCATTTTTAAAGACCTATCCATAGATACCCCACACGTAAGGGTTTGATTAAATTTTTTTTTTGTGTTTCAGTTCTATGTATGGGGAACCCCAAATATTATTGTTTAAAAAAAAAATGATATTAGAAACCTCAATATCATTTTTGAAGACCTATCCATAGATACCCCACACGTATGGGTTTGATGAAAAAAAAATTTTTGAGTTTCAATTCTATGTATGGGGAACCCCAAATATTATTGCTTTTTTTCTATTTTTGTGTGAAAATCTTAATGCGGTTCACTGAATACATCCACTTACCAAGTTTCAATAGCACAGCTCTTATAGTTTCGGAGAAAAGTGGCTGTGACATACTCGGACAGACAGACAGACAGACAGACAGACAGACATGGCGAATCTATAAGGGTTCCGTTTTTTGCCATTTGGCAACGGAACCCTAAAAACACGCGCCGTTTGAGGGTCTCAGCAGATATAACTTTGCGAGTAATTCATAGCTAATACAGAAATCACAAAATCAGTCATATTTAACAAGACAAATTAAAAGACAGCAATTACATCCCAATATTGAAAACCTAACCCCATAAATATTCAACAGCCAAAAAATCATCAGACATATTCAAAGGGGTCAGCCAAAAGATTTGTACTTTAATTAAATGCAAACCACTGTATAAATCGCGACGAAAATCCACTTCAAATTCCTTTAAAGCTGTTAAAAAATGTTAAAAAGCCTACCGTTATAATTACATGGACCTTTTTACTCGCTGTTTAAAAGAGCACTCACATTTTATACGACCGTTGGGAAACCATGAAACACTGTTTTAATAAAATACCTTAATCATTTAAAAAATGTATGGGAATTAAGAGCCATGTTTATTTGGGAAGGTCATATCGTTTAGTATGTTTTAAAAGTTTTATGTTGATGATATTTTGCTTTAACTTTGTGGTTCCCTTGAGTGTAGTGACTTGGTTGCTTGTTTTTGTTAGTATTGCTTTTCTTTTTAGCGTGTTAAAGTCAAGAATTAAGTTAAGTCGAATGGAATTCTGCCGTAAATGAGAGGTCGAAAATGCCGGGATAAGAGATAAACTCAATTCGCTCCATGTAAAATACTGGTACTCAGCTGCATACGGTTATACTGGAAGTCGACTCCAACATAGTTGGGAAAAGGCTAGGAAGATAAATAACAGATAAACTCAATCGCATTCCAAAAATATCTATGTAGGTACCTACAACAAAAATTTTGCCAATATTTGGTTTTTATTTCAATACATGCTATAAAAACACGGTTCGTTTCCCCGAACGGATGGGCAGAGGTGTACCTATAGTACCTACACTAACAATTCGCCAGTTATGTTTAAGACTTTAAGTCCGAAGTTATAGAGGGTGACTATTGTCGTCGAACGGGCACAAATCGAGACTTCACGTTGCTATGAGAAGTTCCAGACAAATGATAAATCAAAAATGATTTTATTTCTGTGAGTAGGTTTGTACAAACACTTTTACATGTCAATGACATTTTTTTTTAAAACTAGATGAGGTCGGCGTTTCCTGGAATACTCTGAAAAGAAAGGCCGAAACAAACTCAGAGGTCACAGTCTCTTTTAAAGTCGAAATATAATCTTGGTCACATCATGTGAAGACCGTGTAGATTGGTGACTGAAATGGTCTTTTGAGGAAAGAACCACACACATTGAGTGGGCAGTTCCAGTCAGTGCAAGCATTTGTCACTAATCGTTTAGCTCAACTCAGAACATAAGGAGCCCAATACTTTGACGAATAATACCAAAGAAAGGACATTTGGGTAGGCCACATAAATTACTCAAACTGCCAGATCATGATTACTGAGAAAGAAAGTAAACAACATTAAAAAAAACCGGCCAAGTGCGAGTCGGACTCGCGCACCGAGGGTTCCGTACAAACCTGCAGGTCATCATCATCATCATTCGTCATCATCGTTTATGAAATTAAATGTTTTTTTTTTTAATTTTTATATTTGAGTTGACTGAATGAAAGGTAAATTGTGGTTTACGATTTATGACGTATTAAAAAAAAACTACTTACTAGATCTCGTTCAAACCAATTTTCGTTGGTAGTTTTCATGGTAATGTACATCATATATTTTTTTTAGTTTTATCATTCCCTTATTTTAGAAGTTACGGGGGGGGGGACACACATTTTACCAATTTGGAAGTGTCTCTCGCGCAAACTATTCAGTTTAGAAAAAAATGATATTAGAAACCTCAATTTCATTTTTAAAGACCTATCCATAGATACCCCACACGTAAGGGTTTGATTAATTTTTTTTTTTGTGTTTCAGTTCTATGTATGGGGAACCCCAAATATTATTGTTTTAAAAAAAAATGATATTAGAAACCTCAATATCATTTTTGAAGACCTATCCATAGATACCCCACACGTATGGGTTTGATGAAAAAAAAATTTTTGAGTTTCAATTCTATGTATGGGGAACCCCAAATATTATTGCTTTTTTTCTATTTTTGTGTGAAAATCTTAATGCGGTTCACTGAATACATCCACTTACCAAGTTTCAATAGCACAGCTCTTATAGTTTCGGAGAAAAGTGGCTGTGACATACTCGGACAGACAGACAGACAGACAGACAGACAGACAGACATGGCGAATCTATAAGGGTTCCGTTTTTTGCCATTTGGCAACGGAACCCTAAAAAGGACCCACATAGTATTCACATTCACAATAAAACATTATGATACTTTACAAAGTAAATATTCATGTAATTGTATATTTAAAAAATAGCAAATCCCAATAGCACTTTGCCCGACCTGGAAGTCGAACCCAGGACTTCATTCTCAACAGTAGCGCTTGCGACCACTAGACCAACGAGGCAGTCCATGCAAATAAAATAATAGTTGATATCAAATATCTAAAATTTCAATAAATTCATCAGCGATTCCATTACTTACTTCTTATATAAGAATAGAGAAGACTACTTAAATGAGTTCCATTAAACCACTAAGTTCCACAAATTAATTGCAAGGCTCCATATTTTAATGAAGCAATAACCCCGCTCCCTACATGTCTTTAAATACGTTAAAATATGCCATCACTAATAGGCGCATACAAATTAATTGTAGTTCAATTAGGGAATGTAATTAGGAATACTGCGGCGTGCACCGACGGCGATGTTCCGTACAAATAATTACGATATTGGTGTCGAGCAGGTCGATTCCTACCTAATGAATTACCTGCGAGCTGCAAATTAATTACAAGCTCCAGTGCCTCAGCCTCCGAGGACCCTGTCGACTACGATATCGAAATGACTTAAATGATTTTCAGTTAATTATACCATTTCACTAATTAAATCCACCGTCAAACTACACACGAAGCCATACATATATATACAAGTTTAGTCAGAGCCACGAAATGCTTTCAGATAAGATGTTGACGCCACATAGCAATTTACAAGTTATCCAAATAAAGCGCATAGATATGCTAAAAGTTCCGCTTATCGGCAATCTTGCACATAAAATTGGTATCCGCCACCACAATACCAATGCGAAGTCTTACCCTCAACGTCGCCCTTCCGATTCTTTCCCCAAGGACCGCAATGCTGACGTGCGGATAAAGAGGGGAGATAAAAAAATTGCCTCACGACTGTGACCACGCAGCTGAGCCAGGGGTGCATGTGCATTCCCGCCGAGCAATTTGATAAATTACACCAAATTCAAAGTGATGAAATTTCCTTATGAGGAGATTACATACCGTACCACTGTTGAAGCAATAAAACCTTTGCAATATGGGACCACTTTTTTTTATTACATTACGTTATTTGAATTGCTTCTTTTGGACTCGAAATAAATGTTTTATCGAACACCATAAACATACAAATCTTAAATTAAACATATTCGTCACACGAAGGTGCTCAGTTTTGAACCACTTGTGTTTTTACAACCGTATTATCAATTCATAGGCCGTTACATAAGTGTCTATATTATTATGAATAAAGCAGCGTTTGCATCGAGCCCTATAAGTTATAAAACTGGAATGGTGCTCGTAAACTGGGGCAGTTCTGAGTTGTCTCACCGATCCACAAGAGTTTTATATTTCCTATAAAATATTATATTCTGTGGAGTGTGCAATATTCCAACATTCTACACAGTGCAATTTTCTGTCTATTCTAGTCGTCTAAGAAAGTGTAAGGAGGTTGGGGGCTAGGTATTCGTGCAATCGCTTTATGAAGCGGGGGCGGCGCAAGCACTCAATTGATTTGCATCGCGGACTCCGGACAAAGCAGCGCTGCAGCGCCCGACCGACGAGGAATCCCGCTCAATTCACTCCTCAAACTAAATCGGCAGATTAGAATTCGAGCTGTGAACGAGCCACTACGAAGAATGTCTTTTAATCAAATGAATGTATTAAGATTTTCATCTCTATACAATCGCTGGTTTCTAATGAAAGGAGATAGAAGAGGTTCTGTTACTTTAGTTCGCTAACCACGCACCAATTGTAGTAAGAGTTAGGGAAAAAGAAAATAAAGTTTCATGACGTAAAATTTGACTGTCATGCTCTTGCTCTTTGTCCTTGTAATTAGAATGATAAAAGTACGAATAAAAAAGCTGATTTCAAAAACACTAACTTGTCACAAATTTATGTGTTAATAACGGTCTTATGTTCTATATTAGCTCATTATACCAAAACAATGCAAATATAAGCACAGTGCAGTGAAAATAACACCGTTAGCATTGAGTACTAACGGGTTGCGCTTGCACAAACAATATTAAACGACAATTGCAAGTGGTTGGTGTAAATGAGTCCGCTTATACACATTTCCTCTCGGGGACAATGGATCCACCCGACGATATTGCCCTCGAGGACAACAGGAATAAGTAGGGAAAACTTAAAAATATCTAATTGAATTTTTCATCTCACTCTAGGATTCTCAGGCGCTTTATTAAACTCGTTGAATAGCGAGCTGCGAGGGGCAATCGGAGCTCCCTTGATTTGCATTACCGGGAGAAAAGACACAAAGCACCGGCAGGAATCTAGGAAGGAATTCTGCAGTCAAAGGCCCTGCAAGGAGCCGGCGGCGTCTCGCTACCTCTCGGACACGACACTTGCCAAGTGGCATTGTGATGCATTTAAAATTGCAGATTATAACAGTGGACTGGCAGTTGTTGAAATATTGTACTGTTAGATTTCACTATGTGACCGTCCATCCAATAAGTTATTTGAATACTGATTACGACCAATACCTTCACATTTGGGAGCAGCCTGGTTGAAAAATAATCGAATTAGCCGCAACCTAAGAGTAATAGGGTTCGACGTCCGCCTCCAAAGAAAAAATATCCTGACCTTAGGTGCCAGCTATAATTAAATAAATATCTTAGGACAACCAACACACTGTTATCTGATTCCAAACTAGGCAGAGCCTGTACTATGGTAACCAGACAACTGATAAACATACTTATATATTTCTAAATACATACGTATTATAGATAAATTACACCCCGACACAGAACAAATGATTGTGCTCATCACACAAAGATTTGTCCTGGGTGGGAATCGAACCCACGACCTCAGTCTTTGCAGTGAGGGTCACTAACCACTAGACTAACAGGCCAGTCAAAGTAACTTGGCTGGAGTCAATTAGCTGGCTTGAGCCAGGTTGATCTAGCTACAGCGGCTCGCAATTCATTTTCTTATAGTACTCAAGGCTTACAAGATCACCACAGTTCACACACGCAAGTTTTGAAGCTCCTTGTCATTTTAATTTTGTTACGAATTCGAATTGGACGTGTGGGGTGTCGACTGAAATTTTCTTCTATCCGCATGCCAACCGATGACGAATGAATGTAGTCATTACGCCCTGCCATTGGTTCAAATTTCCACACCGGAAGTGAAATTTTCGAATTCTGCTAGCTATTGGATTTATGAAATGTGATTGCCGATACATGAATAAGTACGAATTATGATTATGAAACAAAGAACCTAAAAAAAAAACGGACATAACGTACCCTCCTCTTGTCATGAATAAAAGATGCAAATGGCCGCCCATTTATATGCGTTTGTGCTTCGAGGGTTGTCATATGTCCTTACATCATCACGTACAACAAACTAAATTGCAGCTATCACATCACTTTTATTGTAAAACTAGCTTCTGCCCACGACTTCGTCCGCGTCATATTTTTGCTCCCCTGACCCTCCCCGTCGCATAGAAAAAGCAAATTGTTTTTACTACTATCCACGCAATTATTTTTTTATTATTAAAACCTTCCGTGAGCCTTAAGAAATAAACAAAAAATAATTGCCGAATTGGTTGAACCCTCCTCGAGTTATGCGCTTTGCAACATTCATTTTTATTTATAAAGATACGTAATGCACTCCGTCTTTGTTTTAGGTTCGTGTATGAAACATTACTAGTGATCATTAGCCGACATCGGAAACTGCAACATCTTTTGACTTGCTACCGAACTATTTCATAGCAAATCATTCGCAGTTCGGACTAACTCGGCTACATAAACGGCAGTAACAAATACACCAGATATCGTGTAACACAGTCGTGTTTCATATACCCGATGGCTTGTTTGATTTATACACCATTTTATTGACAATGATAAAGGTCTGCATTGGTACTGATATTTCGTAATGTCGGGGTGAAAAATGGCGCGCTGTCAGTATCGCGATAAACCGATCTTATGTCGCATTAGCTTGTTTTTGTCACAAATACATGATCATTATCTTAGAAATCCGGAGGAGGAAAGTTTTGCGACATGTTCTGTGTATCGAAGATGCATCGATTTATTGTATATAGCAATAACAAGTCGATACATGTCATGTTTTAGGATCGACGCCTATTTATCTAAAGCCATAGGGTACTCACTACTTTGTTGTCTTCGATATTAGGTCGACCTTTGCGTACTGTATATCTGTGTGTCGGATTAACCTACGGAACCGTATCAAATTAAATCCTTTCAAAATAAATGTGAGGGAACCGAAGCCATACGTAACAAGCTTACTTACTTATAATTACAAAATTAAAATTTATTTACCAAATTACACAAGTCAATTACAGTAATAAAGCTTCTTTTACCGGTTTCCAATTACGGAAACAATTTGTTTGTAATAATTCAATAAAAAGCGTTTTCTGATGCAAGAGAGAGGTTTAAATAAACACCGTTTCTGAGAAATTTGATTAATTATGGGTCGGTATTTCCAACAAGCCTTACCCTAGAAAACAATTATTCTCTAAGAAAAAGATAAAAAAGTTATCGCGCTTTTTTAAAATATTTTCGCTCGTCTACATACCTACCTGCAAATTCTGTGATTTACCGCATGTAGATGCGTCCAGTGTGCGGTCAGCAGCCATTTTTATCGTCACCACTAACGTTCACGTTCCGACTTAATTGCTTTACTGTCGTAACTGAATCGCTGCAAAACGTTGCCGGTATAGAAGCTAAGGTAGGTAAACAGTGTGAAAATAATCTAACGATAAAAAAAAACTAACGATAAAAATCTCTAGCTAACGATAAACTTTGCTACACAAATAGTAAACGTTCGCATCACTTATGCTACCCACTTGCACTCGCACATTCAGTCTACGCGCGTGCTACGCGAAAAAATTACTTGTGCTACGCGTTCACTTTAAAATTCGCACACGCTACGCCAACATCGCTATGTTGGTCTGTTCCAAATGTAGATCAGAAAAGTACCTATGGAGGCCATTTTGGAGTTCAACTTTTAAATTAAGTGCTTTGATTCGATTATTTGAATACGTAAAACCGAAATTCTAATTTTAAATATTAGACGACTGATGAATGATGAGATGTTTTTCATCTGTTTTTAATCTGATCGATATTTTTAAATTAAGATTTTATAACGTTAGTTATTCAAAAAATTATTGTTGGAAAAAGTGGTGAGATATAGTTGAAACCTTCAAATACAGATAAATCTTTTACTAATAGGTACCCTGACTGAATAATTGCGTAAAAAAATTACTTTAACTTTTAAAACTACCATTTGATTTATTTTTATATCCTGGCAGAATAGTGTAATTTCTCTTATTTCAAGTACATATTTATGTGGGTTATCCAATGTGTTTGCACCCTTACGTGCCAGATTTATTGATCGCAATAGTGCACAATAGTGACACGTCAGACTCATCAGTTACGGCACTTACGAACGTCCGAATAGCGCGTTTTGAACTGTTGAAAGATAAGTAGACGTTATGTAGGTAAATTGTTTACTATATTTGTTTATCTTATGACAGTTTTTTTCTAAACCGTTTTTTTTTCTGACAGTTTTTTGTTAAAATGGCAAGGATAAATAAACGAGTTCCCAGACAGATTTTAGGAACCTTTTTATTCCGATCCAGCTCGTCCCTTGCTGCCCTCTACCAGCGATGCCCTAAGCCGACGTCCGTACCCCAAAGAGGGTGCCCTTAACGAGTAGTCGCTCTAGTTTTAAGTTTTTGAGCTCTGACTGGGGGCCTTAATTTATTAAGGTAGCCACAGGCAAGTCCGGTTAAGCAGCCGACAACCACATAGATTGGCCTGCGAGATGTTATTCCAATAAAAAAACTTTAGGAACCGCTAAACACACCACGCTCAATTCAAAATTGCGCATTGATGCATTTACCCATATATTAAAGAAAAAAAAACAAATGAGTGGAGGTTGTTCAAACCGTATAGCAACATCTAACAGGAATATGGAAACAAATTCTTTTGTTTACTCAGACAAAGAGGAGAATATAATTTACCATTTTGATTTAAACAACAGCAGCGATGAATCCCCGTCCAGTGTTACCATATTCAAACATTCTGTGTTATGCAGATTACACTGGTTTCCTAGTATACGGGTTTTCATAATCACGCCAGGCAACTTTGCAGAAAGTAGATACAGCGCAGGTGTAGGAAACTCGCCTTCACAGGAAATTACGTAATACATACGTCATACGCGTATTCTCGTTAATTCTCGCTATGATTGAAGAGATGCGGGATTGGTACTAAGATGTGGGGGGGGGGGGGTATTAGGTACGTAGTCGGTATTGCCATTGGTTTAAATGGATTGGTTTGATAAGTTCCGAAGTATTTTAATGTACTTGGTAAGAAGGACATCATGCCTTGATTAAATCAATATCTTAACGACTCTTTACTAATATTATAAATGCGAAAATAAGTTTGTTTGTTTGTTACGCTTTCACGCTAAAACGGCAAAACGGATTTCGATGAAATTTAGCAAGCAGAAAGAGCTTAACCTGGATAAGGACATAGGCTACTTTTCATTCTTGTTCACAGAAGAAGTCACGGGTAACAGCTAGTTTAATTAAATATCTTAATTCTCAACGATTCGACATAGGACGCAGAAACGAAAATTCAGAGGAGAGTTTTAATTTTTAACCGACTTCAAAAAAAGGAGGAGGTTATATGTTCGACTGTATGTATTTTTTTTTTTTTTTTTTTTTTTTATGTATGTTCACCGATTTCTCCGCCAATTGTCAACCGATTTTGAAAATTCTTTTTTTATTCGTAAGGGTATACTCCTGAGGTGGTCCCATATAAATTTTGTGAAGATTTGATGTATACTTTGGGAGATAAACGAAGGAACTCCTCAAAAACAAACAGTACACGTAATGTGATTTGGATATTGTACTAAAGATCAAAAAACAACCGACTTCCTTAAAAACACTACAAAGTGAAAAATAACTTTAATTTCGGTTGTCGGTGTCTTAGGATCTGTATTTATGGTATTTTTGCCACCGACTTCCGAAATTAAAGTTATTTTTCACTTTGTAGTGTTTTTAAGGAAGTCGGTTGTTTTTTTTTGCAAAAAAGTTTTTATTTTTAAATTTTTAGTTGTGGTATTCACCCTGCACTAATTCCAAACAAATAATGCATATTTATGCGATAGCAGAAATCGCGGTTGATTTCCTGTCATTTTTTAAAGAGTTCCGGTGTCTGTCTCCCGAACTCATCATCAGATCTATATAAAAATTGTATGGGACCATTTTGGAATAAACCCCTTTCGAACAAAAAAATAATTTTGCAAATCCGTCTATATATGACGGAGTTATGGCCGAACATACCAAAAAAAAAAAAAAAAAAAAACATATAAACATCCGAATTGATAACCTCCTCCTTTTTGAAGTCGGTTAAAAATAATTGCTGGTTCTATCTATCCGGATGGATAGATGTGGTGGGTGTGGTGTGGTGTGGTGTGATGTGTGTGGTGGTGGTGTGGTGATGTGGTGAACTAATTATAAGTCTTCGAAGATACCGCATGGAACTCCTCATCGGTGAACAGTACATATAGGAACTTACAGTGAAAGGTTAGAAGGCTTTTTTTTATGTATGTTCGGCCATAACTCCGTCATATATAGACGGATTTGCAAAATTCTTTTTTTGTTTGAAAGGAGTTTATTCCGAAATGGTCCCATATAAATTTCATATAGATCTGATGATGAGTTCTAGAGATAGACACCGGAACTCTTTAAAAAATGACAGCAAATCAACCGCGATTTCTGCTTTCGCATAAATATGCATTGTTTGTTTGGAATTAGTGCGGGGTGGATACCACAACTAAAAATTTAAAAATAAAAACTTTTTTACAAAAAAAAAAACAACCGACTTCCTTAAACACACTACAAATTGAAAAATAACTTTAATTTCGGAAGTCGGTGGCAAAAAAACCATAAATACAGATCCTAAGACACCGACTTCCGAAATTAAAGTTATTTTTCAATTTGTAGTGTGTTTAAGGAAGTCGGTTGTTTTTTTTTTTGTAAAAAAGTTTTTGATGTTGGTTTACGAACAGTCAGTCGTTCCCTACGGTTAGTCATAAGCCCAAAAGTCTGACAACCAGTCTTACTAAGGGTTATCGTGCGACCCAATATGGGTAGTGGAGGTCATATAGGCAGTAGCTTCATGTAAAATACTGGTATTCAACTGCTTTCGGTTAGACTGGAAGCCGACCCTAACATATTATAGTTGGGAAAATGTTAGGCAGTTAGATGGTTGTTTTGTGGCACTACAGACTTTCCATCATTAAATTAGAGTTCCATATGAAAATGATGATATATTGATGAATAATGACACAAAAAGGATGCCCATACACTTAGTACATTTTTTCTCAATTGCTTGATTCAGATATAAGACTCGAAGAAAGTGGAACGGACTTGTGAAAAGTACCAGCCAAGTCAAAGCATTTATTTCAATTAGGTACATAAAAGGCACTTTTGTACTTCAACATTTACACCGATTCTAGTTGCCCATTAAAGATAGATTCGTATGGAGAAGAATGGGCAAGAAACTGTCGTTACTCTTATAAAATGTTTTTCATACAATAGTGCAATATTTTTGAAGACCAAGAATAAAATTACCATACCACAACAGGTAAAAGAATTGAAAAAGTAGCAATGAGAAATAAATTAATTATATGATAGATACACGATGCTCACATATTTACAAACATTGCAAAGTCAAGTATACGAATTTCGTAACACAAGTTTTAAAATAATTACCAGATAAAAAAGCTATATTAAAATTACTTATTAATCTTATAGACTAGGTTGTTATAAATTATTAAGAACGGAGTTATTTTTAAAAAAGGGATAAAAATAACTTGATCCTAGACAAAATATATCTACTACGTAAAATAATAATGTATTACAACGAAGAAAGACAAATTGTCCGTAATGATCGATCGAGGACATCACACACACATCCATATGTACAAACATTGTGTAACAGAAACATTTCAGCGAACGATGTTTTGTTTTGATGTGTACATATAAAGGGCAAACATAAACGTTACTTTTTCCTTATTTTTTATCATCCAACAAAAAATCCAATATCCTTCTATCTATAGATAATATAGTAAAAAAGTAACGAAGTCAAAACTGTGCATTGATTTTTTTTTAGTAGTTGCTACGAGGTTTTAGAACGAGACTGAATCTGAAAATATACCCGTTTGTATGTTTGTCTGGATGTATATTCGGAACTTTTATGAAATATTCACTTTCATGGCCTTGCACACTGTTTTAAATAATTGGTCTATTACGAAGATTGTTTTCAAAACCTGTCACTCATGTAGGTATATATATATATTTTTTAATCTCAGTATAAATTTTAGATCTTCATGTTGTTTCAGTTTTTCACTGCAATTTTAGACACAATGTAAAAATGGGTTATGAAATAAATACATAAAGATCGGATCGCATAAACGGCTCAACAGATTTTGATGAAAGTATAATTAGGACTGGAGTGGTATGGGTAGTAAGGAGTAATATTGAATACCAGTTCAACTCTGTTCTACAACAAACACCGTCTCTTCATAACAGAACTGTACCCTAATTGCGAAACGCACAATTTATCAGAATCTGAATGGGATTGAAGATTATTTCTAAACCATTGCGTCATTTGTTCGAATAAGTTGTCGGCTCAGCAACGTAAATAACGCAATGAATGTTGTTTAACTATGAATATTAAACCGATTCCTACCGATAAAAAGTTCCGCAATTACCCCTCTGATAGTCCTGCCATGGCTTTAAGTATTTATCTGACAAGAATAAGGACTGGTGAACCGGATAAACGGTTGGCTACAAAATTCCAATTATGCCCACAAGAACGTTCGAGAGAAAGATAAGATTTATGAGAGAATGTTTAACGGATGATTCCATCCCGCTATTACTAGGCATAGAACATATGACCAGAGAAGAGGTGCTTGCTCGAAATCTTTCCATTACGGCTCACATGTGCGGGATCGACCACGAATCAACCATTTTGGATAGTATGTAACTTGTATTAACAAATAGGGTACTTTTAATCACGGTACCTTGGGATATGTTCCGAAAACCACGCGAGCGGAACCGCGAGCAGAACCTAGTATTTATCTCTTATTTGTCGACAAACGGAAGAGTCCTCAAACCCGTTCCATTACTATTGTCAGTAACTGTTACCGACGAATCGGTGAAAAAGTCACAACGTCACAAATAGTCGCGCCATTGGAATTTTATGACTCAACTAAAGCAATATGGGGGTTATGGGGGCCTTCAGCCATGACTGGTGTTACACGTAGACAGGCAGTCAATTTCAAGTAAGTGCCTGTTCCCTGCCTACACCGTATCCGATATGACCGTGTCCGTTATGTTAGTACGGTGTTCAAGTAGTGTTTTGTGAAAGCGAAAGGGAGCGATGGATTGGGTGTTTCTTGTGAATGTTCGGCATGTATGTTTATTGAAGTAAATTGATAGAAGTACGTTCGCAGTATTTATTAATGACATTTAGAAGACATCTTTTTCAGATTCTGGTAAAAGTGACCTCTGACCGAAGGTCAAGAAACTTGAAAAATTGTAGATAAAGATGCATTTATTTGTATAAACATGTGTAACATGATGAACAAGGAATTACCTTCCAAGAGAAGTCTTGAAAGGTAGTTTTTCGTTCAATTTCATACTTACTGATGTGACTGGTTTATTTGCATCAAATAAGAACAGTCTATTAGTTAATGAATGAAGGGCGGCTAAGAAAAGGTATTTGGGTCGTTCTACTTTTTTACCCCCAACGGTCTGTCCTTCGTCTTGCTATGGCATCTCGTCGGAGTATTGATATTTACGGTTTTTTAATTTAAATCAAATAAACGTCCGTATTTTTCTTATCTAATATCTATCTATCTTTTTCTTTCTTATATTATGTAATTTTTATTTTCTCTAACCAGCAGAATTATTTAATACGTCTTTTTCCCGTAGAATGCCGTGACAGAGTGGTAAGCCGAAATGTAGTCTCCATAGAAAAAGGCCACTCTGTCACATACTTTTTTTTCTAAAACAACATTTTTTTTTTTTAATATTATCCGGAAAAAACATTTTTTTTAGTTCTAATGAAAACACAGATGCAATTTTTTTTTTAATCCCACACATTAACCACAATTATGGATAGTTCAAAAACCAAAAAAAAACAGAATAACTTCGTTTCACTGTCGGTAAAAAAGAAGAACGACCCATTTACAAGGCAGATGTCACTGGACACGCTGGAAGGGGACGCCCTCTGCCAGGGTCGCGAGATTGTTCGAAAGAGATACCGTGACCCTGTCACATGGGCAACTGAAGGAACACGGGTGGGTTTTAGTCAGTAAAAGTCTGACATGCCCTCCCTCTCCGCCCAGAGCGGGAGAAGTCATTAGACGATTTCTCACCCAAAAAAAAAGGGGACGCCCTAGGAGAACATAACCTTATTGAAAATATTCCTCAGAAGGGTCAGGGGCGTAGCACTGGTAACCGGCGTACGTGTAGGAACTTAATGAGGCAAAAGGAGTATGTAAGGATCGTAGTAGATGACGTTCTGTAGTTTCTGCCTACCCCTGTGGGAAAACGGCGTGAGTTTATATATGTATTAGTTTTTCTGACAAGATATTTAACAACGTTTTAATTTGAAAAAGGTAGGTAATGTGACTTATTACCTGGACATGACGACCTGAGTGCCTAACATATGATGGTGTGCTGAGAGTTTATAAAGTAGTAAGATGTCATAATCATAAACCAGTTAATTAATTCGATTATCACAAACATTTAAAATATTTCACCTATTGGCGACTTTGGTCTTTGCCAACATTATTCACTGCTTCGTCGGGGCCTCTAAATATTTTTCTACACTTGCACCTCGTTAGATAGCTGATTAACACATTGAGTACCAAACACAGATTGATAGTTAATCCCATATGGCCACAAATTTAGAGCGCATACAAAATTGTTAGTAGCAAGCACGCGATATCGCGTGATCGGCCATATTATGCAGATCAAAATCAACATCAAAAGTCAATTATTCAAACTAGGCTGAGAGTCAGCACTTTTTGAACGTCAAAGTTACATAAGACAGCCCACCCAAAACGCCCGCCCTTCGACACTTCCTAGTGCTTTAGCTGGGAAGAAGAAGTGGCGGAACAAACTCCCCAGCAGCACTGCTGGCTGTTAAGTTAGAAGAACTTGATTCTATACAATATTGAATAAGTTATTAATATAATAAAACAAAACATACATTATTCGCCATATGTCAGCTAGCACACGCCATTATACCAACAAAACATTGAAAACTAAACTCAAGCTGAAATAAATAATGAAACAAAATCGTAAAGAGAACTTAAAACCTTACTAAAGCATCCAGGCATAAAGGGCGTGCCCGCACATACACAATAAATGAAATTAAAAGAAAATAAAAATAAATTAACAAAAGCAGTTAAATAAAAAAAATATAAAAATTATATGAACTACCCATATAAACTCTCAGTGTGTGAGTTACATTAATTACAGAATGTAAAATAGTGTCATAGAAGAAAAAATAAATATTATCTACACAATTAAGTTAGCAACTAGTTTGATAAACTCTAAGACTGTCCTATGGAGCGAGACCAGCATGTTTCCAAGCGTTCTTATCTTGGATGTAGTCCTCTAATTTGTAATAAGCTCGTTTACAAAGTGTACTTTTAATATGACTTTTAAACCTCCTTTCATTTAATTGCAATATATCAGAAGGTATTTTGTTGTAACATTTAACACAGTACCCCATAAAAGATGTATGTACTTTTGCTAATCTGAAAAATGGTTGATCTATCTTGTCTTTATTGGCAGAGCCGACGAATCACGCGATATCGCGTGATCGGCACTCAACGTGTTAAATGAAGATCTTCTTGATTCTTCATAATGTCATAGTAAAATTATGAGATAACTAGTGTCAAAGTTCATGTGGTTAGACTGACAATAGTCAATAAACGTCTGCCTGTTACTTTTAACTGTTTGATGTTTTAGATACATTTGGATACATCGACCGTTTTGATGACATGGATCCCCAATAGAATAGCAATAATGGCTATTCAATTTAAGATTACAGGGAAAATATATTTTGCAGTGACAAAGTCTGCGAAGTTTTCAAAAATACGTAAAACAGAATTTTCTCGAAACCCCTGAATTTTGGCCTAGGCGTATGGATTACTTAATGATTGTAAATGGGTCACACTATCATGTCAGCCTTAAACACTGTTTCCAATCTCTAAACTCTCCCAATTAGCGATATCTTTCCTCTACAATTAATATCATCATTATCTTTCCTCATAATTTTGTATATTTATATATATATACATAATTATTTATGTTTATTTATATATTTTAACTTTATATATTTATTTAGGTATATGTTAATTTCTTGCATTATATATGTATAAGTATATTTTAGTTTAAGACTTCGCATATTCATATTTTCTCTTCTTGTTTTCACACACTATTGTCTACATTTCTTTTTAATTTCTCCTTTCGCAGGTCTGCTGGAAGAAATTTCTTAAGAAATAAGCAGTACCTTTGTACTCAATTCTATTACTATGCCTTATCACTCTGTATTTTACTGTGTGTACATAAATAATAAATAAATAAATAAATATAGCCA
The DNA here is from genome assembly GCA_947507805.1 of Aporophyla nigra. Classification (NCBI taxonomy): domain Eukaryota; kingdom Metazoa; phylum Arthropoda; class Insecta; order Lepidoptera; family Noctuidae; genus Aporophyla; species Aporophyla nigra. Next base: position 11,560,960 of record OX382305.1, read on the forward strand.
TACCTAACCTATAATTTAAATGTCCCATACAACGTGCGTGGTAACAAAACAATGCGGTTACAAGAACTTGCTTATTATGTGTAGCAGAATGTTGTTGTTACAATGTTAGGGAACAACAGACAACAACTCCGTGTAGGTTCATGTTCTGACTCGGAAATTAATATATTTACATACAAGAACAGGTTACTGATTCTCATTTAGTTCGGGAATTCTAATGTGGTTTTTTGTTATGAAACATTTTTTATTAGGAATTTTCACAAACAACCCTGCGCTTATGTATTTATTTATTTATTTCGCCCCTAAGATGACTCACTGACCTTCACCCAAGACACAGGATTATGGTACACGTTAAACATAACCAAATATATTTTTCAGCTATCCTGAATAACCGGATCTGCCAGTTATTAATAAATATAACGAAAATTAAACCTCTCCTTATTGTCATCATTCGTAAAAAATAGATCATTGCCTATTTCATCATAAAAAATCTTTTCCTCCAATTACAGGCCAAAAACACATCTTCCTCCACCAAAACGAAAGGCCAAAAGCACCAACAAAATACGGCGGTCATCACAATTCACGAAGCACTTAAGAAACATAATCCTCAAAACATCAGGTCGTCGGACAACGGAACCCTCAAATTAACTTAATTGCAATTGTAATTGGCGAGCGCAGGGGACCGCAGTAAAAGGAAAATATTTATATTCTCTCCCTCCTCGCTGAGATATTCGAGTATTCGACCATCGGCATCAGCTTGGTTTACCCCTAGATTAATACCTACAAAAAATGTTACAATACTTCGTCGTGAAATGTAATACTCAACAAGTGTTGCCAAACTCGGTTCCTAATTAGTTTTATTTCATTACAGAATAAACCTGTACCTAACATGAAAGTTTGCTAATGAACGTTACCGGCACATAGGTAATTAGTTAGGTTCACGAAATGTTTTGGGAGACCCGCATTTTTTTTTCCAGAGTTTTCAACCAACAGACTGTGCGGGGGTGCCAAAGTTTTTGGGGAGACAACTCTAAATTTTTTAAACTGGCAATTTTAAACATGGTATCATTAGATAGGTACCCGACTTTATAATATTGTAGATGACGCATAATTTGGCAGCCGACTCCCCTTCTTACTGTTTACACGTCTATTTCGTAGACAATAGCATCGTAAATTAAAACAACAAAGCCAATAACAGTAAGTTAAGAAGCTAGGGTGAGCCACAAAACGTGTTTTGTTTCAATTTTATTTTTCGAAGCGAACAATTGGCGCCAGCTCAATTAGTATAATCTAATTAAACAGGAATGGCGTCGGACTGTTTGAAATAAAAGAAAAATATTATCATTCGCTCCGAGAAGCCTCTACAAGATTGTCACCGAGTGTTAATAGGCTATTCTGAGCAATTTCCACGGTTTATTCAAAGGGTTGGACAGTTTTATTCGCTTCGTTAACGGAACTGGAATGACAAGTCTGTATTTATTTTATTTTTTATTCCATTATATCCGCTGAAAGCACTTAAACGAGAGCTTTTTTAAATTGGAACTGTATTTTACGTGTTCACTATTTTTGTTTACATGATGCAGACATATTTTATTTATGTAAATAGCTTTTATTTTTTCGTAGGAACTAATTCGAACTGAATAGAATAGAATAAAATAAAGTTTATTGGCTCCAGTATAACAGCTAGTAGTAGTACCTAGGTATGTACATGATACACAAAACTATAATACCGGAAGCAAAAGTATGCTTAGGTCCCCGTTTGTGCCACAACTGGCTATTTTACTAATAGAAAAATTAAAAATTAAAAATAAAAGATATGGATAGAACACTACTCAGCGATTATGGGCATATTTCATAGTAATTTGCTGCCATTTTTTTCTGTATGTTATTGCGTTTTTAATGCTTTGAAAGGCAGGTGGTATATTGTTATAATTATACGGGAGATGATGTGTCAAAGAATTTGCTGACATTATTTAACAGAAGTACGAACTACGAAGACATATAATAACTTGAGGAAATATCTACCTACATCCATTTTTATAAGGATAATTATGACGAGGAAACTTGTGTTAATTAATGAAACACGGAAGTACCTGATCCTAATTATTATCGTCCAGACTGCTCATTATATTTAACATAGCATTATTACCTACTAATGATAACATAACTAACTGCTAATGACTATACTTACAAATAATATCTATTATAATTACACAATACAAGTTTCTCGTTTAACTTAGAACCTTGTGTAACGGTTAATACAGACACAATTGCTATGTAAAAATAAGGTGAAAATTAAAATTACATATGTGCTGTAATAGAACACATACCTAGGTGCAATAGAACCTATATATTTACCTAAAGCTTTTCAGGAATCATTCACCAATGACTTGCTCCTGTAACGTACATCTCACAAAAGTGTTCCCTCTCGAAATCCCTCACATTCGCAGCTAAAATATGAAGATACGATCGTTGTAATATCCGGCCCACATCTTAATATCCGCTTACATCTATCAGCCACTTAGATGTCTAACTTGGGTTTAGTTAATTTTGATTAGATGTTCAACGAAAACTTGACTACTTACCTGTTCAAGGTTACGATGAATTATATGTCGCTTCACAGGCAATTATTTAGATAAGATTTTCTCTACGTTTTATCAAAAATTTTGAACCCTGTTGCTTGACATCATTAAAAAATTGTGTAGGTAAACAATATTCGATTTCTCTAGTGGTCCATAACAGTAACTGCTTATTTTCAAGCAATTATCTATTGTATTCGATTTTTCCTTTTATTTGTTCAACATTCTCTTTGTCTTTTTGTTTACAATATTTTAACGTCACGAAGCGACGCGCGCTTTACTTGTGGTGTCCAAGTATACAACACAACATCAACATGATGAGAATGTGTGTTTAAGCGCAGGAGCTTTTGGTACACACAGCTACATATCTTGCATACATTGCTATTTGTAATGGACCTCGCATTTAATAGGCTTTCGGTACAATGAAAAGTCAGCTTATACTGGCATTGTATAGTTTGATTTGTCGCCTTGCGTATCGTCTGTGAAAGTGGTGAAATCGGATGTGTATGTGTGTCTTTGCGTGTGTGTGTTATGTACTAACGCTAATCGTCTCACGCACACATTCACAGCGTGTTTGTACACTTGGTTACAACAAGTAAAGCACGCATCACTTCGTGAGATAAACATACTGTAGCAATGGAGAACGTTGTTGGTTGTATATTGTATAATGCCATAAGTAATTTTTCTGTAATAAATAACGTGTAACTGAAAGTTTTTCAGAATAAATAAAATTAAAATAGATGTAGATAATATAATACTCGTCTAAGCGTTCGTTCGTTTTCATATTTACCTACTTACGTACAAGGAATTTGGCCTTGATAAGAAAGCTAATCTATACCCTTGGGTCTATCTACTGCCAGGTTCGCGGATTTGGACGAAAGAACTACCGTGGCCAGGCAACTAAAGGAACAAGAACAGAAGATTTTAGTCAGTAAAAGTCTGACATGTCCTTCCCGCTCCGCCCAGGGCGCGAGACGTCATTTGATGATTTCAGAACCAAAACAAAAAGAAATAAAAAGGTATTCATCCAAAAAAACACATACAAAAATAAATGTGTCTTTACTGTATCGATACAATACGTCAAGAGCTTTGGCTGGCTTTAAGTGATATTGACAAGCAGACAAAATACTTAAATGCTTCAAATAAGTACTTACTAAGTTATTACAGAGTAGCAACAGCATTTAGGAACTTAGAAACTTTTACTCTTAGAGAAACCATGAGCTTTTCTTTTAAACAGCATACAAACTAACTTTTTTTTGTATTATGGTAGTTACCTAATATCAGGCAGACCAGAGTTAGACCTGTGGAAGTGGCCGTGACTTTTGTGTTAATTATTTAATTTCATTCGCGGCTGCTGTCAAATCGGAAAGAAAACATCGTAGGGAAACTGGCATGTCTTACAACCAAAAAATCGAAAACACACCACGTGACATCCACCAACTCGCACTGGACCCACGTGGTGAATTACAGCGCACTCCTGAGAGGAGGCCTTACCCAGCAATGGGCTGATTATGGTTGTACCAGCAAATTACTGTCCTGCTGCAGGCCGATACAGAGAAGGCGCCATTTATCACCACGTTTACCCAAGAAGAGATGGCGATTTCAAACTTTTATTAACAACTAGCTTTTGACAACGGCTTCGCCCGCATATCGTTACTTCCTTTCCTCGCATTTCAAACTTCCTCTTAAATGACTCTGTCTATTGATGAAATCCGCATTAAAATCCGTTGCGTGTTTGAAAAGATCTAAGCGTACAAATGCGGGAAGCGACTTTGTTTTATATTATGTAGAATGGCTTCAACACCCTTAAAAACCAACAAAGCTATCTTACTCTCCCTCTCTCTGTCCATAGAAAACCAAACTAAAAAGTAGAAAATAATGGAAAAAAACGTGTGGTGCTGTTTTTTTTCCTTTTTTTATGCCCTACGGTCAAGGCGCTTAGAGAGCTGCTTACATGTTGCGAGGGATATGCTCGAAAGCATGGCCTAGTTTATAATGTTAAAAAAGCGAGTTCTTGGTCTTTTAGGCTAGCGGTGCTAAATCTCGTGAGTATGTGCCCCCGATTAGACTAAATGGGAATGATACATTGCGAGTGTACTAGTTCAAGTACTTGGGGCATTATGTAACCGACGACCTTAATGACCAAGTGGATATTGAGAGGAAACGTAGGGCGCTGGCAATCCGATGTAACATGTTGGCTCGTAAGTTTCCACACTGTAGCAGGGCTGTCAAAATAACGCTTTTCAAAGCTTATTGCCAAGTGTTTTACACGTGCAGTTTGTGGACCAACTATACTCAGCGGACTATCAGCGCCCTACGGGTCCAATATAATAATGGGTTCAGGATGTTGATGGGGCTGCCCCGTTTCTTCAGTGCATCAAACATGTTTGCACAAGCACACGTCGATGGCTTCCATGCCATCGTCAGACGGAAATCTATCTCCATCGTTGCTATGCAGACTGCGAGAAAGCTCCGACTTCATCCTATAGACCTTACCACCCCCCTTTAGGCCTGCAGCACCTACAAGGGGGCGTTATCGCCCAGTTTGGGAAAGGCTGCTATAGACCATAGTGGGGAGGTGTGAGTCTCCTTTATTAGGTGATGCTGTTCGAAGATGTGTTAAGAACAACAACCTTGTCTCTAAAAAATAATAATTTAAAAAAAACTATTAAACATGCTTCCATAGAAAACTATTTTTTTTTCCCATTATTTTCTACTTTTTAGTTTGGTTTTCTATGGAAGCGTGTTTTTTAGTTTTTTTAAACTATTATTTATTTTCTATTTTTTAGGGTGTTTCGAAGTATGTCAGCGCAGTTTGTGACGTATGTCACCGTAGTTTTCGAAGACAGTTTTTTTGCTGTCCTGGTAACCCTGGCAAGGATAATGGCACAAATTTATGAAATTATAGTATTGTCATCGGTCCTCGATAAGTCTACAGAGTTTAAATGAAATCTGTTCGTTTAAAGTGGGTCAAAATCGCGCTATAAGGAGTTGATTACAAACAAACATACAAACATACAAGTGAAGCTAATATAAAGCATGTAATAGATAATAAGTTTACTAACATAGGTATAAGTTATCTTTTATTTATTTACTAACCCTTATGGATGTTTACTTATCTGAATTAAACATTTTTTTATGGTTTTTTTTAATTGATATCAAGTACCCCACGCTTTTTTCCATTATTTCCTACTTTTTAGTCTGGTTTTCTATGGAAGCGTGTTTTTTAGTTTTTTAAACTATTATTTATTTTCTATTTTTTAGGGTTTTTCGAATTTTGTGACGTATGTCAGCGTAGTTTTTGAAGACAGTTTTTGCTATCCTGGTAACCCCGGCAAGGATAATGACACAAATTTATAAAATTATTGTATTGTCATCGGTCCTTGATAAGTAAGCCAAATTTCCAGTTAATCCGACGTTTTGAAGGGGGTCAAAATCGTGTTCAAAGTTTCCGTTACATATTAACATACTAACATACCTACATAATAACATACTAACATACGTATGAAGCTAACTAAAGCGTGTTAAAAAAGGGAAGAGGTACAATGCTTTTCGTTACGTGACGATTTCTACAAAATTTAAGCCAACCATAAGAATTTCGTTACGAAAAAATGGTTTTGTTATCAAATAAGTTTACCAATATCGTTACCCATGCTGTTATCATTCGACTCCCATGAGGAAAGTTATAACAATTTACACCAAATACAGGCTTCCGCAAAGGTCGTGGCATTTGCACACCCACGCCTCTACAAATATTGTTGCAGAGAATGTCTTGAGCACCTTGTTGCCTATTTCAGGTTGGAAATCTCTACTTATATTACGTGGCGTAAGAATAAACTACCGCGGAGAGCAGAAAATATTACAATTTATGTGTAGGCTGCTATAAGAGGATATTTTGGGGAAGCCTATTACTTCAAATGTATGCTGTAAAAGACAAAAGCGGTAACTAGGCTTGCCCAGATCTACGAAATTACATTGTTTCTTTTAAAAATAATGAGTATGACAGCCGACCATACATATAATATTCGAAACTGAAAAAATGGTTAAGGCAAAATAAATTGGTTCAGTTTCGAAGATATCCGATATGAGGCCTCCGAAGTGACTCAAGCTGGCAATCAAATCTTTGAAAATCTTAGACCCAATGTTAAACATAATAATTTGCACTAAATCACACATTACTATCTTGTAGTAACTTAGTAACCCACCCATGCATGCTATACCTTCGATACCGGCGCTGAGAGGGCTCGGTACCCTGCCGGACCTCCATAACCGCGCCAATATTACATAAGGGGGTGTAAATTAGGGTCCCAAATACCTCTTTATAGAGATTGCCTGTCCGTTTTGGGAGCGAGTCACGTAATAATACGGTGGTGGACCTAATCGTCGAATACGTTGTATTGTGCGGTATTTACTGAACGCATTTGGACTCGCCTGCGATCCAACTGCTTTGTAATGTCCGAGCCGTAATGCAGTTTATTGCATCGTTCGGTAATATGCTGAGGTTTGGGAGAACAAATATAAATGTCTCATTCAGTGTAGCTCTTGTTGTTGTGAATGTTTGTTGTCTGACTGCTTGATTGGCAAGATATTTCGTTTAATTTTTCTGGCGATGCGCGACCCAATCTGTTCTATTTATTCTATGACAGCCTCGTTTAGTTTTGCTTATAGATGATACTGTAAGTATATGAAAATCTACTTAAATGATGAACGAAATCCATTCCATACAGCTTCGTACTATTCATTCTGACAAATAACTTCATAGAAATCACCCAAGCCTTCCATGTAACGTAACCCATAGGTAAATAGGTAATAGGTAGAACGGGCTGGTGTCCGCAACTCCACGTCTGAGCGCGTATTTTGCGTACGACGAACGTAACCCATACAAGACTAATTGGCTAAACGGCTAGGGCTAATACGTTGGTACACTAGGCTGCTTGGTACCCAATCCGACGGCCACGGTCCTGATATGATATACGATCCGACATGCATCAAATTGGCTTCCGAGATCCGACTGCCTGTATAGTGCATTTACGCCCTAAACTTTTACTAGAAGTGCGTATACTTTGGTGATTAATATATTAAAATACTAGTATCTTATTCAGCATAAAAAGCGGAACAAACTTTAGCTAGCATCTTGTTTCTTCGCGTCAGTTTTTTCGTTCAAAAAAGTGATATTCGCTTCCAAAATGACACACATAATCAGCCTATAACGTTCCCACTGCTGGGACACAGGGCTTCTCTCGGTGAGAGGGATCGGGCTCTAATTTACCACTAGGCCCCAGTGCGGGTTGGTAGATGTCACATGTCTTCGAATTTTTGGTTCTAAGACATACCCGTTAATTCCTCACGATGTTTTCCTTCACCAAAAATTTGTCTTCCCAAAATGACACACACCTATTTTTTAATTTTTTTTGGGAAATCATCAAATGACTTCTCCCGCTCTGGGCGGAGCGGGAGGGCATGTCAGACTTTTACTGACTAAAACCAACCCGTGTTCCTTCAGTTACCCATATGCCAGGGCCACGGTATCTCGTTTGAACAATCTCACGACCCTGGCAGGACACACACATTAAAATCAAAACAGAAAACAAATTAGCATTTAATATCAAAATATTTCCATTGAATTAAACAGTGCGTGACAAGACAAAATGACAAAGCTGAAACAAAACATTTTAAAACGCCAAACAGTCATTACTCATATCGGCCCTGTCATACAAGGAATCAATGGCGCAGCTATTACTTCGCTAATGTAGACATATTCCGACGAATACTTCGAACCAGACACACATCTGCTAGTTCCCATACAAAGCCCGCAATCATCCAACACAAACATGGCAGCATAAATGGTATATAAAATAAAACAGTGATAATAGAAAATTTTCCTGTTTCACTCTATTTTTCTTAGTTTTTCTTCGCTTATCAGACTCGGTACGTCTTTCAGAGCTGTCTATTACACCGCAGCGGATTACAGCTTCTATTGAATGAATAAGAAATCTCTAGTTTCTTGTTGTTATCGTGTTATTTACTTGTTATTTACTTGTTATATTAATAAACTTGTGGAAAACAAGCAAATATTACGTAGAAGAAACTGGAAACCAAGAAATACGCGTATGTTGCAATATTCCACGGGCAATTGATAATAGGTTAAGGAAATCCGTTTAGAGTAGGTGTTTTAAGCTCTTGTGGAGTTTTATTTTGTGTTATTTAAATCGATGTCTATAATGGTGAAATGTATCTTGGGTCTGAGCTCACATATCTTTCTATAAACAGCATTTTATTTTAGACACAACAATTTAAACTTCAAACCAGGAACTATCACAAACTGCCAAAGCCGAAAACTAAATTAATTGTTCTAGTGAAACTGCACTTATCACTCGTGTCTAATCACATTTTCAATTCCCCTTGATAACATCTGCGCAAAAAATCGCCGCTAATGATTTCTTTGTGCACCCTTGAAGCTGAGACCGTTAAAATGTTACAGTAGGGTGTGACACACGGCCAAGTCGCGTGTCAGTTGACGGATGGGCTGAGCAATAGATTAATGGAAGCACATACCATAGACGCGTGCGGCCGAAACGGATTTCTGTCAAAGCTGTCACAAACACGTGCGCAAGATGCCGTTTTCACGCCTTTTTAACCGACTTCAAAAAGGAGGCGGTTCTCAATTCGGATGTTTATATATATTTTTTTTTTATGTATGTTCGGCCATAACTCCGTCATATAAAGACGGATTTGCAAAATTCTTTTTTTTTTTTGAAAGGGATTTATTCCGAAATGGTCCCATATAAATTTCATATAGATCTGATGATAAGTTCCAGAGATAGACACAGGAACTCTTTAAAAAATGACAGCAAATCAACCGCGATTTCTGCTATCGCATAAATATGCATTGTTTGTTTGGAATTAGTGCAGGGTGGATACCACAACTAAAAATTTAAAAATAAAAACTTTTTTACAAAAAAAAAAACAACCGACTTCCTTCAAAACACTACAAAGTGAAAAATAACTTTAATTTCGGAAGTCGGTGGCAAAAAATCCATAAATACAGATCCTAAGACACCGACTTCCGAAATTAAAGTTATTTTTCACTTTGTAGTGTTTTGAAGGAAGTCGGTTGTTTTTTTTTTTTTTTGTAAAAAAGTTTTCTAACATGTGCTTGTAGTTTTTGCACTTCATTCATTTTTTTCATTAATTAAATCAAACTCTATAATGCTCAGAATTGTTATTGTATTGATTTAACTTAAAATCCTGAAGGCGGGAACAACCAGTTGTGATGCGACAGCGAGATGTGACTCTCGTAGAAAAAATCCTATGAAAACTTCATCGAAATTATTCTACAAATTGCGCCTGTCTGTAGAAGCCTTGATGGTCCTTAGCTCTTAGGACGTAAACGTTGCATATAGTAGGTACTTCCATTGAACATAGACTTTTAGTTTAACGTTCTGTGATTACTTTGCTTATTTTTTCATAGTAGGACTTCGCTAATTATTGTTATATTTACTGGCAGATAGTACCTACCGGCGGCAAAACGTTTTTGATACAGGAACATCGATAGTTAGCTACTCCTATTCAGATGTCTAGCTCAATGCATATATTATAATTATGTCCACATACATTTAGCAAGACATATCAATATGCAAATATCGGTAATTAATTCAAGATTTTAACCGCGCCAAAGTTATCTCTTTGATTGATCGATCTATGCTAAAGCTAGTAAATTGAACCCATAATCCTGAGGTCACACATATTTCAAATACTTCAATAGATTTATGAACCCGAATTTATTCAACACACACAAACTGTTTTTACTCACAGTGATTACATATCGTTATTTAAAATACCTGTCATTTGCTGTGAAGTTAGACAGGTTTATATTTTAAAGTCTAAAGCCGGCCTAAGCTGGAACACCGAATAAATTGCTCAATTTATCTTTTTTTGGCAACGGTACACGCTCTCGGTCTATTCGTATCTGACTCAAATATATTTTGCTGTCTAAAAACTGAAACATAAAAAGGGTTGAACTTTACTGTAGGTATTGTCAATTGATCACATTTATCTGTTGAGAATAATGTAGTGCCATCATAATAGCTAGTATTTTGGGCAATTTCAAAATTTGTTGTACCCCCTTATTTTGCCGTGTCCCTCGACTTTGTTAATTAATTTTTTTGTGATGAATGACTTCTAGGAGAATATTTTAACTGAAGTGAAAAGAACATATTTTAAAATATATATAATTTGTTGTTTAGTTGTTACTTTACTAAATATAAAACTTACGAAGATTTTAAAATATTGAACACCATCGAATTTAGCTGTACCCTTCCCAGCAGGCCTCAGAAAATCTTCGATTTCTAAAAAAATTCGTTTAAGCGAGTGGTTTAGTAAATATAATTTGAATTCTTAAAAGTCCAATTTATTAGTTAAAAGAATCAATTTTATTTATTTTTTTCATATTTTCTATTAAAAATAAAATCTATATTAAAATCGAAAATTTAAGCTAACCGGAACATTCCGTTTTGTGACCGGTCTTTTTTGCAAATATTCTTCTTCTTTCTCAAAATAATATATTTGATACTACAAAGTGAATAGTGCTAAGTACGATGGGTAATTTTTAAACAATTTAAAACTACAATAAGGTGCCATTATGTGACCTCCGTTTTGCGCGTCGAATTGCCTACCCATGCGATTTTCCCCGTTTTTGCAACATTTTTCATTACTGCTCCGCTCCTCTTGGTTGTGGGCGTTGGGCGTGACGTTATATAGCCACAAAAATATTTTTTCAATTCGGACCAGTAGTTCCTGAGATTAGCGCGTTTAATCAAATAAACAAACAAACTCTTCAGCTTTATAATATTATTAGTACCTATAGATTATGTGATTAGAAACTACGGAGTTCCTATTATCCTGCAAAGTTTTAATAAGACTGATGTCAATCAGTGCAATTTATAACGATCATAATAGTAATATAAGAATAGTTACAGTTATTGTTTTATTTCTTACCTGCTAATAATGGTATTTAGGAAATTTTTAAGTTGTGTGCACACATCTTTATGATTTTAAGACTTCCATTTTGTCACTGTCCCTTCAAATGGGTGGAATGAAATCTATGAAATTAGATAGAGGTTTTACCTTTTAAACCTTTGCGGCCACAAAAACTTTACAGTAAACGTATTATATTCGAAAAATATACAAACATTAAGTAAATTATTATGATTTTAGAGTAAAATAAAAAAATAACCCATTGAAATGCGACAGAGTCACAAAACCGAATAAAAAACAATTATTTTGAATTAATCCTTTAAAATAAGGCTATTTTCTTACATTTATTTATTAATTACGTGTATTATTTAGTTTAAATAAATTTGAAAATCGCTTATTAATGTCATACTTTCCTTAAATTTCGCTTTTAAATCTAGTCACACAACGGAACCAATTTCGCCACAAAGTCCGTTTTGTTTCGATATTATGGAAAAACTGCCTCTAATTCCGCGTTCCTTTTTATTTTCCTCTATAATAGCTATCATAATTTCGTAAAATTTGTGAAAAGAAAAATTATAAAAAATAAAATCGAATTTACAGCAGGGTACACTCTTTTTTGAAATTGCCCTTAAATTAGAAGATTTTTTGGTAATTTTGATCTTTATAATAAGTGTTCTTAGGTACCTTCGTACTCACGAACGTTAATGACCATAATTTTCTTCCCCGCGCCACCGTACCAACACGTTCTATTCTCAAAAAATTAGTATATTAGAAACAAGAATCCTTTTCTGACATCATTAAATGGATGATTAACCTAAACCTCCATATCGAAGCATTTACTTAACAATATCGCCAAATTTTTCGATAGATCGAGAAAAAATACAACAACAAATCAGTTACTTATTCAGAAGAAAGTGCATGTAGCAATTGTGTAGTCGTCTAATCAAACTTTCAATCCCCCTTGAAAACAACATCTGCGCAAAAAGTAGCCGCTAATGATTTCTTTGCACACCCTTGTATTTTAGCCTTATTATTAAAATACGTGTATTTTTATATCTTACTAGCTTTTGACGGTGGCTTCGCCCCCATATTATACATATAAACCTTCCTGTTGAATCACTCTGTATATTAATGAAAACCGCATTAAAATTCGTTGCGTACCTAATTTATAAGATGTAAGCGCACAAACACGACTTCGTTTTTAACCGACGAAAAAAAACGGAGGAGGTTATCAATTCGACGCGTATATTTTTTTTTTGTTTGTTTTTTTTTATGCATGACCTCGCATAACTTTTTACATAGTTGTCCGATTGTGATAATTCTTTTTTTATTGGAAAGGGTATACTCCGAGGGTGGTCCCATATAAATTTGGAAAACAAAATCGAACCGTATGGGCGATTTTGATCATTCTTTTTTCATTGGATAGGGTATACCTTGCCAAGTATTATTAGTACATTAAAGCCACAAAAAATTAAACCGCCAGTTCGGCGGTTTAATTTATTGTTAAAAAGTTTTATTATACTGTGTAAAGATTGATAATACATATTTCTTGTCTAAGAATTGTTTCGCAACCATCATGAAAGTAATATTTTTCTAAGCAAAGTCTAAAGTTTATTACATTATCGAAAACCTCATTCCAGCACAACAGGGCAACAATTCCTTCCATTCCATTGTAGAGAACATAATTCAATTCTTGCAGTCACCATTGTGTGGAGGGCCAGTTTTTCTTATTTTCCGAAGTCCAGACTATACGTCCTATACGTCCCGAGGCCACGTCGTTGTCAGCCGGTCATTTATAACGCCTCTATTCAACCGATCCATCCATCTATCAGGCACATTGTTCCTAGCTGTGTGTTTGAGGACCTCTATTTAGTGACATTCGAAGGAAGAAATTCTATTAAAGGGATTTTACTATTGTTAGAAGAATATTTCTAGGCAATTTTTTTCGTTTTAAGATTTTCAGCAATTTCGGTAAACAAAAGTTCTCTACAACGACTGAAGTTTATAGGAAAACTTTTTTAGGATAATAATTATATGCTGTTCTTTGCTATATATACACTAACAATTGAGAACAACTGGAGGGACTTTGTTTTTTTTTTATTTTATTTTAGGGATTAAAGTTTCCAGAGAAAGAAATACTGCCTAGAAAATTGGAAAAATTTGGAAAAAACCTGAAAATTGAAAGGACGTCTGCCGTGCGTCGGTCGGGTCAGTAATTTTTGAATGAATAAAATATTTTCAATTATTACAGTTAATGTTCCTGAAATGAAACTTAGTGAAGAACGGGTTTCAGTTCTTTCAGGAGCAGTCAATAGTAGATATAAGAAAAATGTAAGCTTACTTATGATTAAGCAGGTACTTAGATTAGGTAACGAGAATATTTCAGCATCAGGTATTAACTTAAATAGCCTGGAAACTACAAAGCACAAATAGGCTAATTTCCCGTTATAAATAGGGGAGTGTAATAATAATACATCTCTGCCTACACCTTCAGAAAATTTAGTTTTACGAACAGGTACATCTCTTGACCAATACTGAAACTACCTAGAACACAAGTCTCTACATTACTTACAGACTTTCCTTCTTCTTAATGATACAAAATTCCGGTAGATGGCAGTTAAGTAAATACCTCCTAACTTAACGAACAGATGGCAGCACTTTCAAGTCGGAATATAGCAACTTTGAGCTCGGCCTAACATGATACTTTTATTTTTACATACATTCTTTAGACTTCAAAACTATTTGATAGATTATTTCGTCGCTAATGGCACTGTAATGTCGGAATTGAATTGAATTATACCAGAGAATCCTGAGTATTTATTATTAGTTTATTTCGCTAAGGAAACTTTGAATGTTTTAATACTGTTATCCTTTATAGATCTAAGCAAGCTGAATGTTTCTATGGATGTATAGCCCGAGAAGCCTTGCAAAGGCCTCGTTTGTGATCCTAAGATCCACCTTTTGACAACCTTGAGAAATTACACAAACTAGTTAGACGGAAAATATCTTCTACAAAGGTGACAAGAGCTGGACAAAACCTATGCTCATCACCGGACAGCCATTGAATAGACGCAACTAAACATAGACCCAAACAATTGCTAAAACCCTTCCATTGTTATCACCTAAAACCACTAGAACTAGAAACGTTAACACTATCACCTGCTTGCCTTCCCACTTCCCAGATTCCCACGCATTCCGAGACAAACGGGTTACCTACAACAACTTGACGTAGGCTGTGACTACCTGCCTGAACCTGCGCCTGCGCTGCGTGCTGTTGGAATGTTTTGACGTAACAGCTGGCTGTTGTAAGACTGGGAGCCTGTTGGCACACCCACTAGATTGAATAGTACTGCTGTAAAGTCTAATGATTTGTGGCATATTTATTGGTATTGATTACGGCATAAGTTACGAGGAATTTAGACTTGCAGTATTTGAGAGGGTTTCAAAGGCTGAAGAGAAAACGCTTTTGTTAGGTGAAACAGCTTAAGGGGGATGCTCCGACCAGCCCGCGAAATTCAAAATTTCTTACGTTTTTTGCAATTTGCAGGCCAGTGCTAGGTTGTATGTTGATTAAAATATTATTCGCGCCTGTAAGACGTATGTCGTTACAGAATTATAATCATCAAAATCGCCAATACAACCCTCCAAGTTCATAAAGCTATAGGAATGACTTTTTCTCTTTTTTTTTTGTTCTTAGGCCTTTATGAACTTGGAGGGTTGTATTGGTGATTTTGATGATTATAATTCTGTAACGACATACGTCTGTAACACATAAGTGGAAGGTACTGTAAAGTCATATCGTCCTTTTGAATGAATTTTGGGGAAATAGTCATACAAGTAGAAACTAATTACTTAAAATTTTGTCCGTGTCCGCGGTGGTTGACAAGGAAAACAGATGGACGCAGTTAGGGAACGCTATGGGTAGTGCCCCGGATCGTAGCTTACTGTTGCCACTTAATATTGGTGCGTTCTTAAATTACAAAAACTTATATTAACCAAACATAATACAGGTGACGCCACGTAATCTAAAGTGCGTTCACAAATGCACGGTCCATGACGGCACAGACTATTTCATGAAAGTTCCATGTCTTTATCAAAAAGGCTGAATAAAAAAAAGAATTTCACGGTCTGCCCTAACACTTTATGGTTTTGGGCAATTGTCAACAGCACTATATTTATGGCATTGAAAACTACCTGTACTGTGTGTACTGTGACATTTTAAGCAAGACTACATGAACTCACACACTGAGTTCAGGTAGTCTTGCTTAAAATTAAAAGGAATTTAGGTAAAATAGCTTAAGGTAGCAATGTTTGTAAATATGTAAACGCCATCATAATAATTCATTTACCTGTTATGGCTTAATTTTTAATACTTTTTCCTTTTGTTGTACTTATAGTAATTTTCTTCCAAGTACAACTATTTATATAAGTTACCTACTCTAAGACATCTCTCGTCGTCTCTCTCTTTAAGACATTATAAAAGAATAACATGCCCATTCTTCAGCATACAAATGCTTTTTAGAAGGGTCAACTGGAACCAATTATGTTTTCTTGTTAATGTTGACGTTCCAAAGAGCCTTTTAATGTTCTAATGAAATTATTTGCTTTTGACCTCTTGGATTATTCTGAAAGCATTATTTAACCAGATGGCATAGAAGCAACATTTCTTAGGTTCCTCCCTCTCCTCGTAGAATTTCAGAATTATTCTGTCACTGAATCACAATAAGCTGTAAATAAAACAAAAGTACTGTTTTAACGACTAAACCCAAGAATACCGACAGCGCTATGTGACCCAGCTAACCGCTTAGCATTTACATTTAAACAATAAACTGTATTGCCAAACATAAGTTATATCTAAAGTAATATCGGCAGCTCGTGATTGAAATAGAAAGTACTTACCTATAGGTGCTATACACACTTCAATTCATTTAAAATATTACCTATTACATGTTTATCTGTTGTTATATCATTATTTGTACATACGGAAAGGTAGCCTTAGCCTCCAGGCAGCCATTACTGTTGATAAGTCGACACAATGATACAAAGGGGCCATGGATGACATATAGGAGAAAACGTGGAATACTGACACCAATCTCAGATAGCAACCTCCGATTTGACCCGAAGCATTCTTATAAGGAATCCGCCCGTTAGTCACTCGCCATCGATTACGGTTGCCACAGACTACGTACAACCAATCTGCAACAGGCAACCAACCACGATTAGTTCGCATTATTCTAAACTGTGACCTCAATAGTAATTGGAGTCGTGTATACTTCAAGTTCAATGAATTCGTATCAAGCTTATAAAACTTTATTGCCTGTGCAGCTATTTCCAATTGTTTCATTTTATTGATCTATTAAATAATCCAATAACCACTATAACGGACATTTGAATTTACGGTCATTTTAAAATCGACCTAATAATGGAATTTGTATAAATCGCGACAGCTTTGCATGTTGCATGCTAATTTTCACTTTTGGGCTCATTTTTGCTGTACAAAAACTTGAGTCATGTTCTTAAATATGTCTTCTTCATTAAACGCGGCTTACATGCGGTCGTGTTCACAAGCAGTATTTTGAAAAAAAATCGGTTAAAATGCTCGTTACTGGCAACCCTGAAACATCAACGTCTAATCTCCATAAACGATATCCCAGCGAGGATTCAAAGGTATCATTCAAAGTCGGCGAGCGAAGCTACGCGTGTTTGACTTATATCTGCGAATGTATCTAAAATAGAGAGTCGGACTCCGTAACAGTAAAGCACCGGTTTTTTTATGGCGCCAGTGATCCCCTTGCAGGCTACAGAGGTGACTCACAGATTCTATGTCAGTTTAACTGTATTCCTCACCGAGTTTTATTTTACGCAGATCAAGAAACAATCGCTCCTGCAGACAGCGTCGTCATCAAGTGCATATAAATGTGCTCTAGAAAATATCTCATTACTTTAAAGAGAAATGTAATAAAAAGTATTTTTATTGTTTCTATGATTGAGGTGATGTATGGGAAGTGGCCCAACCCAATGACAATTGGATGAGAAAGGTCTTACAGACATATAGATACCGGTTGCCTTTACTGATGAACGTAAAGAGTTCAAGAGTTCACGTTTGCATAACATTATTGGTGATCATGTTACAGATAAATTAGAGTAGTTCTATAAGGTCCTAAACGATAACGAAACTACACATATGCGGCGTGAGACACAATCCGCAATTTGTTAATGTTAGTGCGCTGTTCTGGGCCATTGAACGGGTCAACTGAATGGCGGGCCCACGTCTGGATTCAAACCAATCTGTTTTTAGGTTGAGCACATCAATCAACTTATTGCTTTTTATTTCAATACCGATTTGAAAGATAGTGATAACCGGATATTTGACCCAGTATGACCTACAAAGCCATAAATTGACATAAATTTCGAAATAGGCAATACATACTAAGTGTGCAAGTGTTATTACACACTTAATTTAGAAGTACATACCAAACTTTCAATTTCTGTTGATTGTGCGATTACTTTTCGACAAATGCATAAAATTTAAATTAGTCACTGATTTGTCAGGGGTTTCTTCTAAGAAAAGGAACCGATCAAATATGTGAAAAAGCTGGTATTGTTACAACGAAGACAGTAGCAACAGCATCGATTAATAATATTGATAAACTCATAACAAATATAAATAGAAATGCAGACGACATTATAATACATTACATTGATTACAATAATAGGTGCTGTGTCTCGAAACATCCAGTGAATGAGATTAGTCACTCGTTAGCTATGTGGGTTAGTATTTCTGCAATTTGTGCCTCGACTGTTGACCTTTCACTTATCTCTGAGACAACCCCTTCGTTGTATGGGTTATTAATAAATTGCATATTATTAATACTCGTAGTTAGGTTGCGTCGTGTGGAGTGAACGGCAGCCGATGACCAAGCCTCAGGTTCGGCCTTCGTGTCAGCTGTCCCACCCACTTCTATTGAGTCATTCTCGACATCGCCCACTATCTTCAAGTTACTCCCTGTCATTAGCATAATCTTTGTATTAATGTTAACGGCTTCCACGACCTTGATGCCTATACTTATTTTAATAATTATATCAATCAATGTCGCTTATATTTGCACGTGCAACTTGACTAATTGTTCTAGTCTCTCCGTAGTTGCTAATGGTTTCTGCGTTAGCGCTGGGGACCGTTAATGTTTAACATGCGTGTCTACGACGACTTCCTCTTCTTTTTTCGGAATTTAAAAATAACAATTTCTGGCGAAGTGTTCGATCTAAAATGGAAGGCCATTTGTCCGGCGACGCTTCAACGACATAAGTTATGATGTCAGTAGTCATGACATGAATATTTTAGCGGCGCAACCGATTCCGAGTATTCGCTGTATAAAATTTAGGAAATGTTTGCGATTCCTAAGTGAAGGATGTTCTGGTTAGGTTCTTTGTTCCTTTCATAGAATTTTAGTTCAAATAGTTTCAAGATGCTGCAGACGCTACTTATAAGCATGGACTCAAATATCGGCGTGACCACACTTTTTGACCCTACTTTAGGTAATAAGTGACAACTCACGCTGCACCTACAAAAGGGTGTTTTATTGAACCAGATCTTGATAAGATACTCGTCCACCTGACTGGCAAGTATAAGTTGGTATGTATGTCATAACGAGTTGTTTCATAGCCTCAGTTTATACAGTGGATCCTGTCCGGTTTTACGACGTCCGGAGCATCAAGTCAACGGACGCAAAGCGCGCAAGTGAAGCTCCAAAATTAGCCAGTGCGAATGCCGACCACGTGACCGGCGCGGACGGGCCCGGTGCCGGTGAGATAATAATTGCGTGTTTAGACGTGCAAAGGGGATAATACACATGTGACGACGCGAATTCATGTGTGAATTGTAGCGTTTTTGCACTTAAAAGGATAATTGCTTTATGTCTGAATGTTTTTGAGCAATAAATGCGAATTTTATGCAATCTTTCGGAACGCCGCCGCCGAGTTCAAGTTTGTGAGGGTTAGATACCTATGCGCATATAAACTACTATCCTGCCTCAGTGAGATATTTATCTTGTTTGATGTTTCGCAATATCTTATATTCTCGAAGTCCTTGTACCTTAGAATGTAGAGGTGTGCCAAATACAGTTTTAATAATGTCTAGGCCAAGACCTTTTCGGGCTAATGCGGCCCCCGTGCATGTTGTATGAGGCCTCAGTTCGAGACCTTACAACACTGTCATTCATGAGTTCCTCGTGGCAGATTATTGTACATTGCCCCTAAGATAGACGGGAGTGTGTGGTGCGTGGTGGGAGGGGGGAGCATGCGCATGCGCATGAGTCACAAAGTGGATTCCATGTCAATGTAGCGCAGTTGAACTTGCGATTATAATACACTTCGTCGCGCAGCTTAATTGGTGCTACGGTTTTTTCTGAATGACTGAGATTAAATTGGCCCCAATTATACAGTTTTGTATTAAATTACCCCTTTATTATAGAACACGTAATGATTGAATAAAGGTAGTAAATTGAATAAATTCTCTTGGACCGCTACTTTCTGGCTACTTGCGAATTTCTCGGTAAGTATAAAAATAACACTAAAATATAATTCCTTTAACCGCAAGAGAAAATAGGAGCTACTACGGGTTTACGATTTTACGCAGGAATATTTTATGTATCCGCGCTCTATATGGGTAGCACAAGCTTTCAGTTTGAAGGTATATTACGTCACAGCACCAATCTGAATGCAAAAAATGTCCATGACAAGACAATCGGACATTGGCAGCTAGTCTATCACCTGTCATAGTAATGAGAGGGTTCGCACGAAGTATTCTCTAATAAAGCGAGCATTACGAAACATCAGTGTTGTTATTTAACAATTCGGTGACAATTCGATGAGGTGAGATAACGATACAGCGGCTAGTTTCTGATGCTGTTTTCTCCGGAGCGTGACGGCCTGTCTTATTAACATTCTTGTCCATTCGGACACTTGTTCTGAGCGAACATGTCGATGAACAAGCGAAATCTATCGATACTCGCCCACACCTATCAATCAAAACAAATATACGATTTCCGCATGAATACAGACTGCAAAATTATAAAATTTACAACACCATTACGCAATAGGTAAAAAAACTAGTTATAAATTCCATGCCTATCATTTATTACACCGAATAAATTTCTTCTTGATTGAAACGAAAGGCGTTTTTTTATCTAATTGGCGGTCTTAATTGACTCATCACATGGTCACAATTCAGTAGAAACAGTAGTAGACCTGATCAATCATTTTCTCCGTCGTACGAAGACGTATTAAACTTTCATAGTACTTTCACGGCTGTAATGACGAATGAGATTGTTAGCTCAAGTAAGACTGACCAGTTTTTCTGTATAAAGGAAAGAATCGAGCGCCACGCGTAACGTATCGTTAATTATAGAAACTGGAATTAACCTCACTAAGTTGTCATAATGGTCTCTCTCACGCATTGTTCTGAGAGGCCTTTATCGATAAATGTGTTCATATGCGTAGGTAACGTGCCTTCTCTACGTGGAATTGAGTTCACGTAAACGCTTAGATGTTCGTTTATAGATTTAACATGGTCACATGACACACATTCAACTAAAATTTTACTAGGAAATAATTGATACAAAATATCCAAAATGATCATTGATTTACTTTTATTTCGGTATGTAGTATGACGAACACAGAGCGATATACACATGTAACAATTCATCCTCATCGACATCAGCCCTACAGCAGTCCACTGCTGAACATAGGCAGGCCTCTCCAGCTCGATTCTCGGCAACTCTCATCTAGCTGCTACCAGCCTCCCTACGAAGATTATCGCCCTACCTAGCCTGTAAGCGTCCTATCTTACGTTTGCCGATGTCTACACTCAAGAACACGACTACTCCAACTGTCATCGATTCTACGGCTTATATGGCCGGCCCACTGCCACTTCAGCTTGTTTAATCTGTGAGATATGTCGACAACTTTGGGTCTCTGCCGGATCACCTCTATCCCTCAGACTCCAAGCGTGGCTCGTTCCATAGCTCGATGAGCGACCTTGAATTAATGGACCAACCGTACCGTGAGTGTCCACGTTTCGGTTGCGTAGGTTACAACACGTACACACTGCCTGGAGACTGATCTTTAGGCTCTGCGGAATACGCGACGAAAACACTTTTAACACTTGGCCGTTCACAAAGAGGCAATGTAACAAAAATATTAATAAATAGTTGCGAAAACAAAAAGTGGCACGGACTCATTACGTGCGGTAAGAGGAGCCCGCCCTCCTCCATGCGGAACGATGGAGGTGTTCAACAATTCGATTGGATCAGGTTTTTGTTATTATAAAACTTATTTGAATCTCCGTGTGAAACTGTGAGTTGCCAGGCACTATACATAGCTAATTTCAACTTGTTCCGTTCATTCCAATCCTGTAGTATAAAAAATAGTAGGTAATTGCATGGTACATCGTTCGTTCTAGAAATGTCAATCAAATGTCTAAGCAAGTGCATTTTATGTTAAAGGAGCAACGTGTATATTTTGGCTATGGTAGTGCAGATACGAATCATCAATTCTTAGAAGGAATGCCAATAATATACTCCTCGAGATTTTCCTTGAGAAAAACAAGCAGTCGGAAAATCCGATTCGTGTTTTCAGAAAAACAGCGAGTGTTTTAGCAGTATCTTCTAATGTGTTTTAAAATTAGACTAGTGAATAACTGGACTCATCAAAGTTTCATGGAAACCTGAGAAAAAGTGAAACTATAGTCCCTATGTGCTCTTGATTTTTACCCTGATACGGCGAAGCAAACAGGAGAGTTATGATTTTGGACCAGTATGTATGTATTCGTGAGGTCGTCGGTCCACCTAGCTGGGGGGCGTCCCTACACTTGCCGATACGCGGCCTCCACGGTATTGTGGCGCAACATGGGAGAGGCCTACGTCCAGCTGTGGACTCAGTCTGAGTAGATTTATTGATGTATTGTACGTCCATCTGTTCCCTCATAACTTTTGAACTACTAATCATTTGACATTTGACAAATGAGATATCGTCGGGAGCGTTTGCATTGTCTGCTGGTGGCTATGTGACGAGGTCGGATGCCACCTGGGTAGGTGTTAGGGTTAAAAAAATGCATTATAACAGTAGTAAGCGATCATAAGCTTTAGGGCAAAATGGCATAAATGACCACGGCAGGCTATCCTCTGAACATCAGTTACGTGTAAATTGTTCATTTAAAAGATGAGAAATATTTATTATTGTTCACCTAAATAAAAATTTAAGATGAAAAATATTTTCTTGTTTCATACTTTTTAGGGCGTGATTTTTCAGTTCTTAGTCGAATTTTTAAAATTACTTTGTTAGACAGAAAATCGTCTCTCCCTTAAATATCCTAAATAAAGAATGTACCTAAACGCCCGACCGTGATTATGATCTCATACAGTTCTTATAGCCAACAAAGCCCTTGAATTCGAGAAAAATAAACGTTACTTATTTACTGCAGGGTCAATACTAAATGTAAAAATAAGATTAGGCATGACTAATGCCTCTCAAGGAGCGGACTGTTTCAATGTCTGGCTCGCAGTCAATGACTTCCAAATATTTGGTTCTTGGCGACTTTTATTCGACCATTTATTCGATGTTTACTTGAATATAAAGACATGTGATAATAAAATAAATAATATATTACATTACATTTAATTCCATAAAATTAGACATCAGAAGTCCAACAGCACGCGCAGCATGACCACCATAGAAAGAACTTTGTCTATTCTTGGTAGAATAGAGATAGAATTGTCATGCTACGCCAGCATAAAACGGTACAAATCTTTCTACAATCTTTAATTCTGTCTTTAATCTTTCTACAATCTGTAATTTTGTCTATTCTTCCGTCGACAAAACCCGTTTCTACAGTGGTCATGCTACGCATGCAGGAAAGCTTACTTATTTATCTTCTCGTTTTCAATAGGTTGAATGTTGGAACATGGAGAAGGCGGCACAAAGCCAAGAAATCGTTAACATATGACGTTGTTTTCAAACAACACCTTTATAGAATGACCATGAATCCTGGACTACGCCTCTCGTATTATTATATCCTTTGATCTGGATCATTATCGTGTATGATACGCATGAATCATTGGGTATTCACGCCGGCCAGTATTCTGACCCATCAGAGGAAATATTCCGAAATTTATTGCTGAAAATATCGCTCTACAATTTTAGCATGACGGATCAAGTGAGCGTGGTCAGCGTTCCATTCGCAAAAATCTAAGAATCTCAATCGTAGAGCGGTCATCGTAGCTGTAGCATTCGTAGCACTTGATTTTAACATTCAAATCAACGTAGCGGCAGTTTAAAAGACACGCTAATGTGATCATTAACAAATAAATGTCGTTTAATGTTTTTATAAGTTTAAATAGAGAAAGCAATAAAGTTTTATAGACTGAGTTTAGTAGTAGCGTCGTCCGGCGGATGCGAGCTCGGAGCGGCTCGGCCAAGCTCGGCTGAGCGGTCGTCTTGGGCGCCGCTGATGGGCGCACACGCCGGAAACCGCAGGTTCGCAGAAGCGCCGCGTGTAAATATTATTGCGCCGAACCCAGTGCTGCTCTTTAATAACGTGGCGAAATGCAGGCCGCGGGAAACATTCCACTGTACCGCTACACGATGAGATATTGGCAGGTTTTTGACCGCCACGCATGTTCATCAACAAGAATTTTCTTTGTCCCGTTGAAGTTCAGAATGAGAAAGCGAAAATACTTCAGCATTCCTTACTCCAATATATCACAAAGAACAGCACTTGCCTCATAGTTTCCATTATGTAACTCTACAAAACAGCTGCAGATCATTCAAGAATTTATCAATGAATAGAAAGGGGACCATCTTTCTCAAAACTGGGCCAAAGCAAACGTTTCGTCGAAAAACTGGAAGTAGATTTAACGGTGCTTTGTAGAGACAGTCCGCGGCTCATTATATACCCGTGCGTTATGTTTGTTCCTGTGTAGACTTAAAAGCTTTGATGGCGACCACATCTAGAGAGATAATCAAAACAATAAAATTGCTTAGAAATGCAAACAGCTTCAAACTCAATTTCAAACTGGAATAATATATTTAGACGTCATACTAACTTGGACTCAAGTCGTTTGCCATGTGTGGTTTCTAAGAGTTGGTTAATGTTCTAAGGCGACGTGTACACGCGTTTCCCCGGAACGAGTGAAGGTATACACACATGTGGACAATGAGGGATGTGTCGTGTGTCGTCGCGTCGCCGACAAAGGCCCGAGGCACGAGGCTATTTGTCAGTCAAACCTACACAATCACGACTGGCTCCGACGCACATACAAATGAGACGAAGCTTCACAGGATATGTAGTACAAAAAGTCTCCACTCTTGTTTCAAAGTCAACAAGGTTCATCTAACCCTCCAATACTAGTCTCTCCACAATTTAATGTGATATGTGCAACCAACTTTATTGCAACATTTGCTTGATCCCAAATATTAGAGAAAGTAAAATATTTACGACCAATGCAATCGTAAAAAAATCTATCATACGCATCGTATGATTCTGTTATAGAACTGTTATAGAAACATTCAAGGGAGAGAGAGCAATAAAGCTGATTTAAGGGCTTATAAATTAAACACCTTTCGTTTTAACTTTCTTTAGATACGCCTATCGGACAACTTGTATTAGTTAATGATCAATAACCATTCATTACTCATAAAGAGGTCAAACTTTAGTAAGAAAAAGCCCTGTAACTTTTTAAATTACTTTTCAAGTTCGAGAATTTGATTAATTTTACGCTTTACTCTTGACATGAGTTCGAGTAACTAATAATAAATGTCCCAACGGGTTAGTCGCTGTGTTCCCACATATTGTCGAAGCGTGGTGGATGTACCGGACAGCTCCACCGGCTATGACTCACCATCGACTGGAGGTCAAGAGCACGCCGCGCCAACTGACTACCTGATGAGCTTAGCGCTTGCCACAAATCAACCTCTCCACGCTTTTGCCATTCATATACATATTTATTAACTTCGTTGAATTATTTACCGTCTGATTAACACGTTATTATAACTTTACTCCTTTAAATCATCATGAATTCACAAACGATCGGAAATGAAATGCATCTTAATTTGGTACAAAATCGTAAACAATGATTCTGTTTTCTGTTTTTCAATTATACAACTCTTAAATTAAATAAAGTGTAAAGAGTGGAAGTAATTATATTCTTCTTTATTTACCTGCTGGTAAAACAAACACCTCAATAATTCAACCAAAATAAAATGCCAAGAGATCCGGCGAGGAATGTTTTCATTCATCTGGCTTACATTGAATGCACGTTATGCATCTCATTATTTATTTCAATGTCAAATGTTATAAAACTGTAAACCAGCAATGGCTTAAGTAAGATAGTGATTGAAAATTACCACATAAATTACCGTAACAGATCGTCTAAATATAGCACTATTATGGTGTACGAAACAGACCACCTAAATCCGAATCCATGATTTTAATGACGCTACAGTTAGATCGATTAAGTGGGCTATCGTTCTTATTAGACGGTCACGCTCTCCTCAAATCGTTTTATAATAAAGGACAAACTAACCACGGTGTGTTCTCACGATAGTCAAGTGTGATCTTTATATGAATAGCGGAGTGCGGGCGGCTGCGCGGGCGCTGCCGCCCACGCTTCCACTCTCGCCTCGGGCCCCCAGACACACGTGACCAGCGGACAGGAACGCCATTCTTTACTTATTATTGTACGAGCACTCCGAACAGAGATCGAGTACCCTCGGCCCCTCGCCGTTCGCTGCTCAGGAATGCTTGATGGCTGAAGCATCGGTGAAGATTTGCATTACTGTCATTCCCATCCGTCTTGTACACTGCCTCAATGGTCTACAATTATTGTGAATGGCACCGTTGAGAACACAAAGCTTCAGAAATGCCCATTACTTGTAATCACAGAAATCGACAGGCGTTTTCAGTTCGATGGTAAATTATAGGTCTAGACATGGACCTATAATGAATACATCATTAAGTAGTAATAACGCGTTTAACGAGTATATCGGTGTATGTGAATAGTGCGCCATTATTCAGTAGTAAATGCACATCTACTGGTGTGTTCGTGGAATAATTTCAACCGTAATTATAGCAGCATAACAATTTGTTTGATCTTGTTCGGTGTTACAGTACTCATACCATTAAAGAACATTAAGAGCTTGTTTACGCTATGTGCATTCTTGGTGCATGTGTATTATAAACAGCAAAATACGATATAAGTAAGTTTATCGTGTTACATGTTAACCGGTACACTCTTCCAAAAACAAAATGTCGTCATCACAAAATGTAATAACATAACAAACTGTTAAGACAGTTGAATACATTTTATCTGCAACAGAACATCTGTTCTATGCTACTTGTAACAAAACAAATGTCGTTGCAAATTATTTATGTGATGTTGCGCTTGCGACACGATACGTAACGTTGAGATTGTATCGCTTACAGGCATTCTCTATGTTACTGTGCTATGGAAAGTGAGTTTTATACTGGGACTTGGGAGATCTATGAAAAAGTGCCTCAGAGTTCGGTGCGGCTTATTAGTGCGCGTCGTTAAATTTTGAATGCCTTTTTACGGCGCGGGCGCAGCCAACAAACCTGTTTGCGCGGGAGGATCGACCACACACCTCGCCTATCATAGAGCGTCGTGATTGCAACAACGGAAATGCCAGACTAAGAAAAAATATAAAACTTAAAACGACTTTATTTGCTATTAACCATCTGTTCAATCAGAAAATTACGAAACGCCACTGAAATTAAAAATAATGTCTTCGTCGCGAAACCTTTAATTAAGTTTAAATATAAATAAATTATGCTGGTCGTGTCAGCAGTGTTGCCTCATTACGTCTTCATCAGCCGTGTACGAAGGCGCAGGGGATAGATCGGCACCTTTGTCTTACCTTAATTTGGTTCATACATTATTTATTTTCGTTGATTACCTATTTTCAACATGCTTTTTAAAGTTAACACTTAATTTACTTAAGTATAAAATTATGTTTTTGCTCGAAAATTAACAATGGAAAACCATGGCCCAAAACCATGAAAAGTAACTGCCTGTTTTCGACATTTCATTTACAAACCAACCTCAAAGGTACTACTTACTAGACATAGACATCACTTTTTGTTTCCTAAACTTTCCTGACAGAATTTTCCCATACTACATACTAAGTACCTCAGGAAAATTCTGCTCTAAATATCTAGTTAATCCATAATCAATGTACTCTTTTCATACGCCGTAACCCTTTGAGTGCTAACACTTACAGCGTACAGATAAGGTAGGTAACGGATTGGTAATGTTATGGTCCAAATGTAGGCCGAACAAATAATGATAACACCGAACCCACCATAAAGATAAGCGGTTGGCGAAATATTTCAACAGGTACTGGGTTTAAAAGTAGCTTTGTTCGACACGATACAAAAAAGTAGACAAAATCCAGAGAAAAAAAAGACATCGCCATATATTTCCCTCATCGGTGTGGGGTAAAAGATAGTCAAAAAGCCAGATAGCAGCGTCCTACAGTCTGCAAAAAAATGTTGCAATCACAAATGTGACTACTAAGTGATAATTTTGACAATATACTACTGAGAATGAACATTATAGAGGTCATTAGTAGGTCCATGTTCAGCGTTAGACGTAAATATAGTATACGTGATTATAATGATGATACAAAAAAAAATCGATTCTTACAAAACGAACATCATTAAGAAAGATCTAATCTCGAAATCAGTACGCGAAAGTCGCTATCGATTTTCACGGAACGTATGCCTGGAATGTCATTACAAACTAAAACATACCACCCACAGTTCGATCGATCACGTTGCAAAGTACCTATTGAGTATTCTGATGAAATACCAGAAATTTTGCCAAGTATCGCGGCGTTCACACACTTTCGCTGAGACAGTTTGGAGTCGTCTCATGTGGGCTTGGACTCAATCGCCAATGTAATAAGACCTCGGAAAAAAAATGCATAATGCATGCAGCTATTAAAGTTTTTAAACCGTGCTGTAGATCACTTAATAATGGACGAGTACGTAGGTACAATATTACAGGCCCGCCGGGCCACCCAAGGAGTTCGCGGTGGGTTCTCTCGTTTATTTCCTATTATCTTATCTTGCCTAATCAGTAAGGGTCACATCGATGGGTTCTGTCCTGCGTTCTAATATTCACCTACCTACACCATGCGTTTGTTGAAACGATATGTCATTATTATTCATTGGAACTAAAGCGTGAGTTCAAAATGGTTTGGAAAAAATTGATAAGATTTGGTCGATAAAAGTTAGAACCACGTTTTATAATATTCTATAATATCTTTTCAGCACATGATTCTAGAGCCCCTAAGGTCACCATATATTAAAAAAAAACAACTGTTTCATAGAAAAGTGCAATACCTACGCGATCAAAATGCAAATGCAGAGCAATTTTTTTTCATAACTAACTATAAAAAAACATCTTTGATCTTGAGTGGAAAACCAAGGGTTCAGAATCTTGTACTTAATTCATCGTAACAAATACATGTAGGTAAATAACTATTAAAAGTCTTTAGGAAAAGCATAAAAAACTAGACCAAATATATCAGAAAAACACGCGTATAATCAATACGAATTGGGCATCAATTCTTATCCATTACTTTAAACACAGTCTCAAGAATCTTCACTGATGTATCCTACTATAATTTCAAAAGCAATCTATAAAATTATAGTTACTGACCGAGACGCTTGTAGTACACTTGATAATTAAAAAGCACATTTAAGTTTGTTTATTCCGACATGCAAATAATCGTACATGAAGCAAAATATTTATCGTACACTTGAGGAGGCCGTTCAGACGTCTCGTTCTCTACATTATGCAACACATTGACCGTGACCTTTCTGTAAACTGCAATCAAGCGCTCCTGGTATATTAATTTGCGAACAAGTATTATTTCTACAAATATTTATTAGTAGTGACACGGCATAATCATCTAGCTAGCCTTTTCCCAACTATGTTGAGGTCGGCTTCCAGTCTTACCTGATGTATGATGGATGCAACTGCCTATCTAACAATACCCCTTGGTAAGAATAGTTGTCAGACTTTTGATCTTCTGACGACTCGTACCGACTGTGAAATATCTACGAATTACAACCAGGGACCAACGGCTTAACGTGCTTTCCGAGGCACGGTGGGGTCTTGATATGTAAAGACCCACGGCACAAGCCACTACAACGGACCAACCGCAACTTAACTTGACCTATCTTCCTGTGTAGTTGTTATTACTTAGCCACATGCAAACTAGTAATGACGCGTGCTTGTACATAATTTTTTTTCTGAAGCGCATCAATTAATTATCCGCGCGTTATGCAAATATTTGCGTTTTACCCAACACTCTCAAGTCTCATATCTCGTTCTTCACAGCATTGTTATATCATGTATGCACCATGAACATACGGTATTTATACTGCGAAAGCAAAGATCTCACAAGCGAGGTTCTACGTCATTTGACTGCGCATGTTTCACATTTACAAACACTCGGTATCGCCCCTGCGCAACTGTCGGGCCACATGAGAATTCATTGACGAAACGCCGAAAGGAGTCGACAATGGGAAAATATTTGCTCACTGATCGATCGGTTCAAACGCATATTTTCACACAGCAAATAGAACGGTGCTGGAACGCTGGAAGTACTTGTTCTTCGAGGAAACACGGTTCATAAATTAGAGTTGGCTACGAAAAAATACTGGCGTTAGGCAATTTAAGTGTCTATTTTTAGCTTTAAATAAACAAGCTATTGGATCGTTAAAGTTGTTGTGGGTTAGGTCGAATTTAAGATTAAACGCATTAGTGCATTTAAGATTCTAATTTCGTTTCTCAAACATGTATTCGGTGATTTATACTCGATGTAATTATACACTCGTGGAGCTGAGCGATAAGTTTTGACAAATGACTGAACATTAAATCGCTTTGCAAATTGTCGATTAACGTATGATCATTGATCAGCCTTGCGTGTAAACCAGCTTAATCATGACGTAGCACCTCATAGCACTTATGATATGCAAAAATTTATGACAATAATAAATGGTTTATTTCAACATTTTATATTATAAACTGCTTATTATTGATACAACTCAATAAAACGACAAACGAACGTGTTGAAAATTTCCAGTCTCGTTGTGTTTTACTTGAACGTTAAGTGGGTATAAATCGTTTAGTATGACAGCTTACTTGCTTCTTAAAGACATGGAATGCAGCAGCAATTCGTATCGAGTTATTTTATTATACATCGACTATATTACAGCAAGTGCATATTGCGCCAGAAGCCGTAGCCCGCAAGAAGTTTGCGCGCCAACTATGTTCCTCTCACTCTATCAGGGTTACCACTATAAAAAAAAAACATTCGAAAATGTCAACATTTACCAACGAATAAAGAAGTTCTAAGAGAAAACAGGTTTATTTCGCCCACTGTTCGATGTAGCTAATTTAAATTTCACAATTCACTGCAGATATGGTATATTGCCAATTTCATTGTATTTTTACCAGTCGATTATGGCATAGCTCATCTGATAGAAGAGGCCTCAAAACAAAACAATTGTAAGCTGTAATGTAAGTACCTATAAGCTGTGGAGGTTTTAAACTAAAGACTCGTTTCAAAAGAGAATAATTTAATTAAAACCATTTGATTTTTTTTTTACATTTCAAAAGCGGAAAAGCGTGAGTGTAGATAGTAAATTTGAATCTACATGTTTTGTCTGGACACTTCCTGCTTTAACCTTCTATAAAACTATATGACCAAGGTTGAATGTGTAAAAATATAAAATATGGAGACTAATAAACATTTAAGATATACAAGGTAGTCAGCCAATAGCCGCGGTTACCTTGTTTCTTTGTCGCTTGCCGCGCTCTACATAGCTGCGCACACGCATATTTGACAGCCCTTTTTGGCAATATTGACTCGAGCATTTAACAGTGTACAAGCAAGTAATCTGTACCTACGCTCACGTTTGCTTTATGAATGTAAATATTCAATTTGCAATAAACTAACTGACATTCGCCTGCGACTACTTAGCACTTTTCGTAATGCTTTGTGTTCTTTAGCAATACCGTTTGCCATTCTCATAAAACAAAAACAAAAACGGTTGATGAATACAGAAGTTTTCAGCAAACATACATCTTTTCACTGGTCATTAGACGAAGTAAATAAACGATTTTAACTTTTAAAGGTCACTTTAAGCACCTTGGTCAAAGTCAACTAAACTGCATAATGTTTTTGTCACTTCCGCGGCCATTTGCAGACCAAAAACATTACCTTGACGATTAAGCCATTTCGTGATTGGCTTAGTACAAAAGCCGAACACTCCTACTCGGAAATAAGTTCACAATGATTTCTTTAATCATCTGCAATATACGACGACCCAAATACAAAAGAAAAGTGAAACTGAGGGTCATTATCAGAGTTGATTGATGTCGTGTCATTCACTAAAGCACATGTAGGAATGAAGGAGATTTATGCTACGGTGTTAAAATTTAATTTTGAACCGCGGTGAATGTATGACATGCATGCTTGAACATGTAGTAATATTGGCTCTTCACTAATGTTTATAAGACAATGCATGAAATTCAATGTCGACTTCGCACTGCCCCTAAAGTGTTGCGCTTGCGGCGGCATTGCAAGTGATGAATATTTACGCAACGAGAGACTCGACAGTGACAATAATTTACAGCCGACCTCGACCTTGCCGCAGAGTGCTCCCACTGATTGCCGAATGCAAACCGCGCAAAATTCACAATAAAACACGCCATTTCGAAGCACCCACATGCACTACTTTGTTATTCCACAAACTGGGACGCACACGATGTAAATTTTGATAGCCTTTAACTTTTATAGCCAGAGGTTTTAGTTTAAGGTCGTCCTGTTTTATGTTATTTTTATTGCGAAAAATATTTTGATTTGCGAATTAATTAATGATCAATAAAACCATAACTGTGAAGTGATAATCAAAGTAAACACGCGTTGGTATAAAGTTCCCATAGCCAGTGAGAGTACAAAGCAAGGCTTACCCATAATATAACCGCCGCCGTATCTCTACGTTAAATTCGTGGTTGAGTTAGCGCGATTTTACTTTGCTGGAATAGGTCTAAGGTGAGGAGCCAGACCAAGAGAGATACATAAACCCGTAGGGCAGTATGTGACGACCTGTTGGGCAGTAGTGATCCCACGGACCATATCTCCCGGGAGAAGTCTTGTTCCTCATCCGGCTTGCCTTAACTGATCGGCTGGAGTAAACACTGACGAGTAACAGAGCTCCAACCTCATTCTTATGACCAACTTGACCGCAGATTCGCAAGAGCTAACGTGCTCGGAGGAAGGAAGTATTCCAGTAGGTGCTAGTAGGAATCTTGATAATCTTCCAGACTCTAGGATAGCTTGAGGAGTGAAGAAATATCTCTTCACTCCACAAGCACCGAAGGAGACGTTGGCCGCTTGTCGCTACGTCATTAAATGCTAGCAAAAGTTTCCGGAGCCCCAGCTCCGGAAACTTTTGCTAGCATTTAAAAATGCAAATGCGCATTTTTTTAAAGTTACCTTCTGTCATTTTTATCCATGTATCTCTACATAGAATAAAACAGAGTCGCTTCCCGCGTTAGTACGCTTAGATCTTATAAACTACACAACGGATTTTAATGCGCTTTTTAGATAGAGTGATTTAAAAGGAAGTTTTACATGTATAATACGCGGGCGGAGCCGGTGGCAGAAGCTAGAATAAAACATTGATCAGGAAAGGGCCATAGTCCTTCTATAGTTCCAGATAACCAGTCCGTAACTCATCCACACATATTTCAATATCTTTGTTTCCATATCCTGTAATAGTCCTACACTAACCGAGGGTTATTGACTGCACTTGCATAGTGCACACAGGGGTCATCGTCAGTTAGAACCTTTTTTTTTTGGATGGTATATCAGCAAATGACGTCTCCCACTCTTGGGCGGAGCGGGACGACGTGTCAAACTTTTACTGACTAAAAGCCACCCGTGTTCCTTCAGTTGCCCATGTGCCAGGGTCACGGTATCTCTTTCGAACAACTTCGCGACCCTGGCAGGCATCGGTCCTAGCAGACCCCTTCAGTTCTGCTGACATCTCTTTGAGGCGCGCGTGGAACACTACGCGCCGTTGACCCGAGCCTAGTCCTTACCGAGCGGCGAGCTACCCATTGCTCGCCGCCCGCGAGCTCGCGCCTACGGTGGCCGGGAGTCTGCTATTGACTCCCGACGCCCGGGGTGTCTCCTCCTGCGGCGGCTAGGGACGTGAGGGCGCAGAGACTGCCACTCCCTAATGCGCCCCGCCTCCCCCTTCACGAGCATTACTGTCTCGCTCCGTACCATCGTTCCCACCAGGGCCGGACGCGATAGGACGCCGCCACCGATCGCCTCCGCGAGGACACGGCGGTGCTCCACCCAGGCTGAACACACCTCTACCGTATGCTCTACCGTGTCCTCCAGACGATCCTCGATTTGTCAAAGATATGTTTAAAATAATAATAATAAGTTATTTTATAAAAACGTTCACAAAAAGTGTACATTTAGCCAGGAATTACCCAGCATTAGCTCCGTGTGGTACTGGACGTAAAGAATTGCACCATTCCATTTCTTCCCGTGGGTGTCGTAAAAGGCGACTATGGGACTTACTGGCAGCAGCGTTCTCTATGCATTTTACCACCATACTGCGATCGTCAACCCGCCTGCCAAGCGTGATGATTATAGCAAACCCCCCAAATTGAGGGAGGCCTTTGTCTAGCAGTGGACGTCTTACGACTGAAGTGAGCATAATGATGATGAAAGCCAGCATTATAGTGCCTAAAAATAAACTAAAGCTAAAATATTTTAATTACAGAAGAAATTTAAGTACAGAGAATTTAGTTAGACTGCGACCCGCCCAATCTAGTTTTATTCAAACCTATCTTTCGGACCATCACTTTAAGTTTCAATTACATACATTGAACAAGTGTTGATGTGAAAAAGTTTTGCTTTCAACTCCTTGCAGTGTGCAAGGAGTTGAAAGCAAAACTTTTTGTAGGTGAGACCTCGATGTTTTATGTGTTAGCGATACTCACTTGAGTACTGTAACTGGGCCAGTATTGTTAAATGATAACGAAATGCTCTATTGTCAACAAAGTACTATTTGTCATGGATCGTGATAGGATCACTTGTACAGCTTCCACCGGCCGCGGACAAATTAATTGCTTCGCCAGAGTTAAATGTTATTGTGTCAAGGCTATGTAGTTTTATTTAATTCTCAACTATTATATGAATACACTGTGACCCAATTTTAAAATACACTGTTACACAATTTTATATTGTTAAACTTACTCAGCAGATAAATTGCATTTATAGGATCAGAAGGTCAATTCTTCTAAATAAAAACGTTCAACTGTAGTCGCAGTCTCATCTCAGTGACAAATGTCAAAACTTGTCAAAAATTAATGTAAACTCGAAGTAATTTTGACAAATTGAGACTGAGATCAGACCACGGAGCAAATATCAGACTTTAAATGTTCTTAATGTTACAAGAATTGCCCCTCTGATGCACTCAAAACATTTTAAGATCTCAAATGTCCGACTATATTTGTATAAATTTACTAGGTGCCTATATTATTCAACAGAAGTATCTGTTTCGCTTGACTCCATTTCGTGTTTATGCAAATAATATAAAACAAACTATGGAACACTTCCTTGCAAAAATCGTTCGAATGGAACAGGTTATTCAGCTGCTCTGCTATTTTTAAAAGAAACACCCAAAAACGTTCGTGTTTGCCTGCTGTACCACGTGGTATCACGAAAGACATCTGTTCTGCCCTTAGGACAAAAAAGTGTGACTATTATTTTTTGTTTCATGTCTGGCTGGTTCACCTTGTATTCACCTCCATTTATTTTAAATGTATATCATGACAGCCACAATGTAGATCAAGATTTTTATGTAGGTTGCAAGCATTTTCACTACTTTCTTAGATCATTTTTCATTGAAGAAACAATACATCTTAACATGCCGCCTACGCGTAAATGTATCATTAAAAACATCTTAACTAACTGGTTGACATTAAAATGAATTAAAAACAAAACGAAATAAGTGGTCCAGTCCATACCTTGTTTTGGGAGTTGTACATGTTTCCTCTACCATTTAGCTCTACTGCAAACAAAACACAATTTTGTATTTTATTTAGATGTCTACGAGCTCTACATTAACTTTCATTTACTGTAAGTACAACGATTAAACGATGTACGTGTTGACCGTTGTCGGAGGGCACATAAAACACCTACACGCTAATTAAAGACCCTTTATTTAACGTGTGTTACGTTGGCTGAAGATATCACCGAGTACTTATATAACCGTGGAAAGTGAACCTGTCCAGGATTACCATTCGCGAACAATTGACGCTTCATCGAAATTTAAATTTGGAAAGGACAAAAAAGTGGTTTGAATATTTACAGAAAGTTGTCACAGGACAGGGGGCATCGCATTCGCTTTCGTCGATCGAGTACGAAAGTACTGTATTGTAGTGCTATCCGGTTTTCTGACCTTGGTACAAAACAACAAATCCAAATACTTATGGCAGGCGTGACTACGCTATATAGAGCACAAAAAGAAATCACTTGCGAACTTTTTTGGCGAACTAATCTCGAGTAGTTTGATCTAGTGAAAGTTAACTACTTTGCACTTAGCTGTACAAATATGAATAACTCACTGTTCATTTGTTACTTCTCTGTTTCAATTAAATCTACTAACGAAGTAGTAACTGGGAATGGAACACTCCCTTGAAGCAGATAATTGAAAAACTTTCCTTATTACCATTTATTCCAATTGATTGAACAAGAAAATAGTTACAACATTACAATTCATAGATTGATGTCGCTTCTGTTTATATTGCATGAAACACGGCTAAAAATATAGGCACGTCTACAAATATAGCCACGTTTACTTCATCACCCGCCTTATTTTCACCTGAGCAGAATGTGTTCCGTGAACGATCGTTTCTAACACTTAAGATAAATCAACTAATAGTCCAATTAGATACAAACATCTTTACACAGATGTTATACGAATCGTGGAATTGGCTTCACGAGCGGTGCAGTTATGATAGAGCCGGTAACGTTTCACATTACGCCGATGAGTGATTTCACATAGAAATCAAGTTACTGCGATAATTATCGATTCAATTTATTACCTGGACCATAAAATCCGAGAGGTCGATGATCGAAATTTAAAAAAAAAATATCGATGCTCGCTATTGAATGGAGAATAACGCCTAAAGCCTTTTAACCGACCGAAGGCGGAGTCTCACAATTTCTCTATAAGTTTACGTCTTCCAAGTTATGTAACATTCAATTACGAACCGTAATGGGTATATCTTTGACAAATTATCAGCGGCTGCTCCAATGTTGGGACAATGCGAACTTTCCTGGAACCTCATCATCATATAATAAGTCTATCAATCAACGAGATTATTCTATTACAAACATGCTTGCATTCAAATTAGCGGAGCGTGACCATCGTCACACAACAATGGGTGCGGGGCGCGGGTGTCGCTGGGGAGGCACTTTCACTGCGCTCTTATCAGCAGCCCGGACCGGAGCGCCCTGGAGCTGGCCGGATGCACAGCGCCCGGGCCACGCGGAACCCACGCCATGCCCTGCTCAGTACCACTGACCAACTAGCGTTACATAAACCGACAGGATGACGTTGTTACGACGTTTCCACATTTCTTTAGCTAACTGCCTTCTACGGTCATTTAACTAGGCTTCCGTAGTTTTAACTCGAATCGTACTTAAAACGCTTGTTGCGGATTCCCTTGATGTTTTTCTTCTAGGTTCTGCAACGAACCGCCAGGAAGGCGAACATTAACCGCATTTGAGGTGTGTCCGCTGGTCTAAATTAACTAAAACACCATAAGCTTAATTGAATTCTGAAGACTTAGATGAGTCTTGGGTCGAGGGACATCCTCTCTCTACAAAGCTTACTGCTACAGGCTTTACAGAAAATTATTAATTAAACGCCGCACCTGGTCATCAATGGCCATTAACATTAAGAACCCTCTTAAAGTGTCTTAACAGCCACAAGTTTTCGACACAATCAGAAGAAAACTATTTAGGTCTCCAAATAAAAACTATAATAAAGTGGGTTATCGAGCGGCCATGATTTCTTTAATTACGAGCTCATATTCATGCTTACGTGAACACCGTAATATTAGGTGGCAAGTGTAACTTACTGAGGTGCATAGTTTTGTGTTAAAGCTCGGCTGACACGACACCAGCGACTGGTGGTGAACAGTTTTGTGACTGTGATCTACATTTCTGAAAGTATTTTCGGGTTTCTGTCTATCTGGTTTGGAGGGTCGTTCGTAAACAGGTAGTATACTAGCATAATTAGATATCCTTCCTTCCTTAATTATTTTTAAGCTATGAGTAGATGAGAAGGCCCATCCACCACGCATTGAGGTGACTGTGTTGACTATCCACATACGTATATGTGAAAAAGCAAGTTAGTATTAAGTTACCGACTGCATCTAGCTTAAAATTGACCCCAATTGTCTACAATAATGCTTGGCAGCACTTTGGATTAAGAACTACTGACCTCATGTCAGTCGGGCTTTACGTCCACATGACCACACTTTGTATGCCATCGCCGCCGCGCCGTGCCCGCTCCGTTAACCCTGTTATCTTCATTGCATGCGGCAGGCCACACAAAACACCGTTACATGACTTTATGCAATCAGAAGTTCCATCTCATAAGTCCTTAAATTTTTATGTTGCTTTGCCGAAACGTCTACCGTAAACTAAGCAACGGTCGTTTGATCTTCTTCCGGTAAGAACCTTGCCTAAACTACTTTGTACTCGACTTTATTTGGATCAACCAGGAAATTATACTGAGAGCTGGCTTAAATTACTTAGCAACAACTCGACAACTAAAACAATTGTAGATGGAGTGGAGTGGAACTAAAACTTCGTACCAAATAGGAAGCTGTAAATCAAAGTCGAAAGAATTTTAGCTTCACCTCTTTGACTGGTTTGCATTTACGTGTAACTTTTTTTTTTCTTGAGGTAGCCTCATGGAATTTCTCCGTCTGGGAAGAACAGAGGGTTATGTCAGGCTCCTACCGACTAAATTAAGTCTGTTTCGTCTAGTACCATGAGTCGGAGCCCGGGAGATCTTGTAAATCGCCGCACCTCCTACTGATATCAACCCGCCATGCCTAGCGAGCCCTATCACCAAGTACGGCTGATCCCACACCCGTACAAACTTTATCAGACAAAAATATAAGTAATGCCAAATAATTATTTTTAGGTTAGGAATCCTTAGGCAAATCGGTAGGTAATCCTGGAGCAATTACCAACGCTGGCGCTGGCAGTATCAAGACAAACATTGGTATTCCGATTGTCTCCAGCAGTTTATACACTACGACGATATAATGAATGCAATCGCTTGCCGCTGTAACCATAATATGACTACACCGATATAATATCCGGCTCATTGAATTAAATTAAACGACAATTACACTACTGAACTATTATCTTCAATAGGTCAAGGAAACTACAGAAATTCTTGGAATCAAAACAAATCATTGTCCATGAGGTCTGTCTAAAGCTAACTGCTATTCTAAACACACATAAAACAATGCAGTCGCTGAAAGGTATGTGGCAGACGGCAATGTATCTCACGCTCCATCGACGCCAGTTTATATACGTATTCAGTTCCATCGACCTGGATTTCCTACGAAGAATACAAATAGCTCAACCAATAGATAGAATTAATAGACTGAATCACGTCTCGTAATACTTAGGTTTCTGTGTCATCTGTTGGACTCTATTATGCAATATTCATATCACACATTTTCGAACTTATAAAGCAGAGATTCAAAGTCCCACTGTTTACTTTCAGCGGCTAAACCAATTACTTGCGACAAGTTACTGGTGTTACGACACTGTTACGCCTATATAGCCTTCTGTGACTAGATAACTAGGCACATCGGCAAGGCACGTGATAACATCAGTCGAGAGCGAGACTATTTCCATTTGCCATTTCTCCAATTGGTTAG
Source organism: Aporophyla nigra (assembly GCA_947507805.1). Classification (NCBI taxonomy): domain Eukaryota; kingdom Metazoa; phylum Arthropoda; class Insecta; order Lepidoptera; family Noctuidae; genus Aporophyla; species Aporophyla nigra. The sequence continues at coordinate 11,600,603 of OX382305.1, forward strand.
TCATGCAAACGTGCAGCAATGTTATTAACTTATCGCTTCTCATTATCTAGACATTACACTTAATAAAAATAGACTATTTTCTACGTTCAAGTCCAACATTCACTATTCAGCGGCCAATCACTGTAAACATTTCCGAGAAGCCTTGGAGTTGGCACAGCAGAACATTGCTAAGATCCTAATTACAACATACATCCTTATCCAAAGACATCTTAATTAATTATTTACAACCGGATTTATGATAAGAGTGCTCATACTTGTAGTTGACACTTTGACATGTACTTGAGACGTGGAAGAAGATAACCCAGCCTAGAAAGCTCTCGCGGACGACGCGCGGCCGTGTTACGTCCAGCGCCAGCGGAGCAGGCCGCGGTTACAGCACCCACCTGCCTTGCACCGCCTCCGCCATTCATCGCGTAAGAAAGCAAAAGAATATTATAATTTAAATAACAGTCATAATCGAGGCATTGAACTTGCGTCCATAGACGAACGACTGATTAATCCAGAATACTTTCACTCGAACCGGCCAGTTATCGCGCGGATGAATTTGACTACGAAAATTATAATAATTAAGAGAATTGTATAGGCAGTGAGTCAGCTAGCGATGCTCGATAAGAAGCCGGCAGTGTCATCGGCTGCGGCCATTGTATCCGATGAACTTTCGATCGCTGATTCTTTGTAAGTACAGAAAGAAAGCGGACATTTTCTTTTACATAATGAGACGGATTATAATTCGCACGACTCTCATGGGAGCGTACACTAAACGGATTTCTATTCTAAGCCCATACGGTCGGTTAGGTTAGAGAGTTTAGAGACAATAACCAATGTTTCGCAATCGCTTACAAACTGGGCATGACACTGTAAACGCGGTAATAGTGTTACGGAATATTCGCAAATTTTCAATACAATGGCGGTGTTAGCGAAGCTTATGCGTTTGGGTAACAGCCTGCTAACTGTACTTACTTTATCCGAGCTACGAGATATTGTTCTTGAACTAAATACGAGATTCAAAACACTTCACGGCTATATCTGTAACATTTTGATTATTGTTGAAATTTGGCAAATGCTTTTGAAATTGTGTGGCACACAGTGTTACTCATGCAGACGTTTTGGTTTTGTGTTAAAAATAAGTATTGCATTAGTTGTGAATGTATCATCATTTTCCATAAATAATATGAGAAGTAAAAAGCGAATCAAAATGAAAGACTATTAGTCATATTTACGAGCGAAGCCACACCTCCCACGTTTAGTTGAAGTGCACTATTAAAGTATAAATTAAAAAGTCCGATTAACTGGTAAATTGGACGCATAGAAATTATGTATGGTTACGTAACGACACTACATGTAAATCACCTATAATTACTATAAACGAAATAGTGTAGGTAATATCAACAGGTGGGCCTTAGGCTCTATCTTTTCAATAAAGTGTTGCGCAACTTGGGTATCGTATTGGACCCGTCCAGAAAGTTGATTGTGTAAATTATTTACTACAAAGATTTTTAATTTAGACCGTGAATGTAATTTGTTGTAATGGTTTTTACAGAATCGATTGGTTTCGTGACACTAAGGTCATGCTAGGAAAAGTTTTTTACGTGCGCACTGTGTCTAAGATTTAAAAAACTAGCTTCTACCCCCAACTTCGTCCACCTAATTCGGTTTCGCTTAACATTATTTTTAATTTGTTTCCTTTTTGCTCGGTTTTTAGGATTATAGTATTATGTTTCAAAGCACTTCCCAAAAATTAGGCTATCAAAAATTTAAAAATACTTTTTTCTGAGCCGTCTGGTATTTTCAAAGATAAGCGCATCCGAACAAACAAAAAAACCTTCACCTTTATTATATCGGGTGTTATTTTTAGAGGCGATGAAATTAAAATAAAACGGCTTTGTTTGACAGACAAATTTATGGCGATAATGTGTGAGTATGATTTCGGGCATGTGGCCACCGCACTGACGCAAAGGGCTAATTTGCTGAAACTTTAATTTTTTATTGGCTTAATTTACTGAAAGAAATATTTGACAAACAACTAACTTCACGAAATGGACCTGTTAATTGGCAATTTCATTCGTACGATTTGACTCCATTACATTATTTTCTCTTACGGGATAAGTAAACTCGCATATCCACACCGATAAAGCAGAAACAATCGAGCACTTGGATGCCAACATTCGACGCTTAAAGCCGCGTTTTCAGTAAAATCTGCCCGATTTGACTCCTGAGTCTGTCGTCGGACACGAAATTTACGTGACCGCGATGTCGCCCGACGTCTCTTGCGACATCTACGGGTCGCTTGGACGCACGAACTTCGTGTTCCTTGATGTCATTATAGCGATTTTTTTTTAATTTTTGTATTTACCTTTACAAAATAAGTTTTTTTTTTACATATTTCCCTCGCCAAACTTTACGGCTTGATGGCGAGAAGCGCTCGTTTATCATACATAACTTAAAATTATAAACAACTTAAAATTATAAACAACTCACAATTATAAACTCAACTTAAAATTGAGATTGAAGCCATGACTGCATTAATCTATGGAATTTTCAGCACTACACCAAGTACATATCGACCGTTGAAAGGCTATTGTGTATGTACTAAGTGGAAAAAAATCCACTCACTAGTTCTTTTAAAATGATTTTTTTATTCGAAGAATAAAACTTTGAATCAGTCTCTTGCAACTTTCAGCAAATGTCGCTTACATCAAATAGCCTTTTAACCGTCGATATGTACTAGGTACTATTTCTTTCAGGTTTCGGAACTGATCTTCGGAAACTAGAAATTCTTGATTTAATTACAAATTATTTAATATAAGTCGTATATCAGTATATCGCAAAGTTGTGAGTTTTGAATTTTCTCAGCACCCGCTTAACTGCGCTTAACTAAAGCAAAGATCATAAAGATTAATAATTAGGGTAATCAAACGATCAGCACGCAGCACTGAGCTACGATAACACAAAAACGATGATATAAACTTCCTAACAGTTTATTACATAATATGTCGGATAACATAACGGGGAGCTCCAAAAAGGTAAGAACAACAAAGTAGGTGCATTGACCTCCGCCCCTAGCGCCGACCGTTACCGATTGATAAGGCGGGTTAAATGGTCCGTGCCTCCATGAATCCATAACAATGCTTCTCTATTGATACACGCCATTCAATTCGCTAATGTCCCTCTAATTGGTTGAGTGATTTATCTGAAAATAACCGGATTTACCGCTCCGAATTTAAATAATTTAAAATATCACTTTTTAAATTCACGAGACCAATCAAATTATACAAATAACGATCCAATTTTCCGTCTCTTAGATAAAATTGTAAACTTGTCCATCTTGTCTTCTGTTTATTATTATATTGGAAAGACAAACCAGTTTCATTAGGTATTTAATACATAATCTGACAAGCTGTTTAATCATTAAAACAACAAACATGTTTCAATGTGAACTTCTTTCAAACATTCACCTACCTACTCTATGCAGACTACCTAATTATAAATAGGTACCTAATGACTAGTGGGTACCTAAATATCAAAAGGTAATATATTTTTAGAGCTGTCTCACTCTCAACAGGCACGTCCTATCCGTTACTTTTAGCTCTCGAAGACAAACACATGAAGCGCAGAGTTCAACAAAATGCCGCCACTCAACCGTCTGATAAGTCATCGTCTGCCGCCGAAAACTTGGGACAATATGAACATAAAAACTTACCAGAAAAAATGTGTTCATGGTGTGTTTCCATTGTCATATACAGGACACTGGGAAAATTAAAATGTGTTTTTATTCTGATGCACACCGGCTTTGGTTTGACGTTCGGTTCCGCTATAGGTCAGTATACTTTATTAAGGTCTAACACCGCAAAGAGTGACAGAAATTGATGTATTGTAGGTATATCAAACATGAACTTATAGAAAAAGAAAACAACTATTACATACTTCGGAAAATAAAGGTTTTGTTCCTAGATACATTTTATTTCCCTATGATTCGAATATTATGTAGAGTTCAAGATTCTACACCTCACTATTGTTTTTCGCCTTTGTGTTTTTATTGGTCCTTCCTTCCGCTCCATACCGTTCCAAGAAAATGATTGGGTAACGTAAGACCATTGTTATACAATTAAAGCCAGCCCTTAGTCATCATCGACAATGCTTAATAGCCACCATAATAATCCTATTCATTTGGCACCACGCTGTCTACCTTACCACCTTTATTTAATTAAGCACTTAGATAATGAACCAATTAACAAACCAATCACTTGTTTAATTGCCAGTCAATGAATCTTTTAAACAAAAATTATTCAAATGAATGTCCACTATTCTCTAAAATGCTTGAACAAACAAAATGTCGTATTCGAGTGTGTCATGGTAAAAAACCCCATGAGTGGCAGTCGGCTTTGAATCGACGGAAGTCGACGGCACGACGCGATATTTTGAGCAAGGCGCGTCGAGTATGCGACTTGTAAAGGTATAAATAAAATGTAGTCCCATGCCATACCGCTGGCACTTGGTTCTGTAAGCGGGGGTCCCTGTTTGTGTCCCTTTTATTCTTCTTCTTTGTTTTGATGATTCCCGATGATTAACCAAAGCTGATCTAGAATACGTGTGGGGGACCAAGATAACCAAAATAGCCAAGAGCCCTGCCACACTGCCACTTACAGTGGGCAGGCTACGTTACTCGCAGAACAGATGGCCAATGGAGCCGAAAGGCTTCGGAGTGGCGATTGCATACTAGAAAACGTAGCATTGGAAGGCTTCCCACAAAATGGACCGATGACCTGGTGAAAGCCCCAGGAATCCTCTGGATGCGAGAAGCACACAACCGGTCAAGGTAGTGGTGCCTGTGTCTAGTAGTGGACGTACTATTTTGATTAGAATGATGATTATGATTAGGAATGGATCGGACTGGATCAGGCCACGACGACAGCATTGTCCATGTCTCACAATTTATTAACATCTAAGTCTAAACTATATTTAGAGACATTGTATGTTCTGACTCCTAAATAGCATTGTGTCTATGGAGTGTCTTCATTTGTTTATTAAGCTACATTTCGCAAATATTTACCTTTACTCTTGAATTACCGGTAATAGTAGAGAAAATTATGGTACTTTGGTACTACTAACATATTTTCGTCTCCAAACAAAACTTTCTTCATTATGTTAAAATGCAAATTGTTCGTATTTTGCTTCGCAAACACTTGTAGCAAATTACCGTCAATTTGTTTGGCTAAGACCAAAGCTACTAGGTAAATCGGTTGGTACCGGAAAAATTAAAGGTAGGTAAGTTATGACCATGAATTTTACCTGTAAGTACCTATTACAATAAAATCTATAAAAATATAAAGTTTAATAATAACTAAACGCTTTAGAAGTGATAGAAATGTAGGGTGACATCAAAATGTAATTTTACATTTCCATCGCTTTCCACCTTTACTCCATTATTCTGCTTCTATTTAGCGTCAACTAATTTTCATTTGAACGGATGAGGAGTCAGGCAGATGAATAATCAAGTTATGCTTTTAATTTAAAAGTTACATTATCATAGTAGCAACAAAATAGATAACTAACTTGTAAGACCTGCAACCTAAATGTGTAACACACTTTCAATATCTATCTAATTCAATTTTAAGAATTCTGCTGATTCATTGATTCATATTTCGAAAAATTTGTCTGCTCAATAATGAAAGCCATTGCTAGTGTGTTACGCATTAACCCTGCTGACGAGATATTTCCAAGTTCGGCTTTTATAAAAACTTTGAGCTTGCGTAAACTGAGTAAACGGCTGCTGTTTCAAAATTGGCTTCTAAAATATAATGTTAATAAACTGGTGGCTCGCCTGGTAATATGGCAATCGTAGGCGTACAGTCTTTAACTGCAGAACATAAAGTTACAGAAACGTCCATTATGTGTCTCTAAGTTTAATGCTTGTACAACTGTTAGGCATGTTGACAAACGGTGAAATATTATCCCACCAGGCAGGTAGGTACCATTAGCATTTATCCTTGGACCGAAATAGAAAGGATATCCGTTCGAACTGTGTGAACTTACATTAAATAGGTACATTATTTATCTAAATTCTTCATTGCGTTATTTATGACATCATTATAGCTACCAGGTTTTCCGGAATGTTTATTGTTTGGACAGTTTACATCAACTCTAAGTAAGAAAATCTTTAAATAACTACATACCTAGGTATCTACGCTACCTTGGTACCCATTCAGAGAAACTTTATTTTCTACAAGTATTTTTACCCACATACTTATCTACTTCATTAAATTTTAAATTAATAGAGATCTATTCAAAAACCAAAACAAAATATGAGAATAGAAATATCCGGTCCCAATGATGAGTTGAACTCGACTCAAGGACGCACCCAAACCACACCCTACTTCCGTTCCATGAATTGGGGTAAAGTTTATTGTTACCTAGCGAGTAGCGAGCAAAAACAGAAGCAGATGGTCCCGAAATCACTGACAGAGCAGACTTTGGCGAAAGGTAAATGGGATCTTCTTCGTACCATAGGTTTCAGGGTTATTTAATAGCCAATTACGTTGTAAACTGTTTAAAGGGAGGTCAAACTCAAAGTTCGCGGAATCCCTTCCCTGTACACCGGTAGAAAGGCACGAAACACTATGATCAAGTTGTCGCATTAACACTTCACTTTCCCTACAACCCAGAATTTAAAGCATTTACTCATCTGCCGGCAAACTACCAGTAATAACAGGCCTACAGGGGTGGTTATCCAAGCCCTGTAATGATAAAGGAGAAACTCGTTACACTCCTTGATAGATCGCCAATGAAGGATCACTTTCTCGAAAATTAACTGAAAGTCGGCCGTGTGAAATTATTTTTTTCGAAAATATGCGATGGAGGCAGATCTCTGTCGTGTTGTCGACGAAGGCCAACCACTGCACGCTGCGAGTGCTTTCATCAACAAAACAGCTGCTTGTTTATATTGCCATTCGCGCATACCTCGTTCCAGCCGACTACGACTCACCCGTACACTTCTATGATAGTTCGATGAGGTGCATCTACCTAGTTACAATCTACATGATCAGCAGTGCAAGTAAATTGCCCGGTCGCATGTAAAAGTTCTCACGGTGAATAGAATAGATGGAAGCAATAAGTACCTATTATGTGTCTATTGTTTTGTTGTTCAACCTTCATTTTAGATGTTTCAGTTAATTTTTATGGTTCCCAATAGTGCATTTACTTGCAACATAATTTAAAAGGCTTTCAGACTGTTAAAAGATCGTAGTAAGTAATTTGCTTGTTTGTTACGACATTTAGACAATTTTAAAGAGGTCAATCTCGATCAATAAATCTGTAATTGAATACAGGTGTATTTCAAGCACCAAGCGCATTTTGATAGTAATCTCTGTTGCAGCCAATGATATATAAAATAATACGTCATTGGTTGCAGCAGGATACCGAACGCAGACGAATGCAGGTTTAAAATAAAATAAAATGAACGTAACGTAATAATGAAATGACTTGCGAGACGAGGCGGGAAGGATAGGGGGCGCGGTAGAAGCGGTCGCGTGCCCCTCTACCCGCCCGCACACCCGCTGTCCCCGCAGTCAAGCGAGAGGCGACAGCTAGCCAGCTGCGCGTCTTGTGTTTTTCGGATTTTGCGGTGCGATCGACGTTCCTTTCTTATTTTGTTGTTATTTATATAAAAGTTATCAAGTTTTTAATTACACAAGATACGCGTGTGAACTTTTTGTATGCAGCACTGAAATCTAACCGACTGTGAACTTTTGCAGTGCGTTGTGACTTTTAAAAGTGTTCGATACATGGATACCTGTGTCTGTGTCTTTTGTCTGTAAAACAGTGGATTATATGAGAGGTGGTGGTATTTAGTTGTTGAGTACGTTATTGTCAGATCTTGTGCCCGTGGACCCAACAGTGTGACCAGTGATTGTTGTCGTGGCCGGTTTCCAGTGAGGAAACTTTCCAAACGTGCATAAAACAGTGGGTAATGCTTTCCTAGCGAATGCGGGCCCTGCCTGCACGCATTCCGTAGGGAAGCAAGTGCCGGCAATAAGCATTTTACGGTGAGTAAAGCGCGTTCAAGTTCATCGTACTTTGACCTAAAATTATGACAACGGATGACAACGCCTGGTGATCAGCCCAGTGTCAAATGTCAAGACGTGGTATCGTGCGGTGTGTCAGCGTGTGAAACGTACTAGATTTATTAATTAGTATTGCACCAATGATAGTACGTGGAATTAATGAATAAACTTGTGTGTGCTCAGTAAATTATCTTGAATGCAGGGCGAATCTAGCTCACTGGGTTTAATTAGGTGCATAGAGTCACCAGCTGGCACGAAAAATACTGGTAATTGTAAACAAGTGGTTGTTCCCTTTATTGAATAACAGTGTGGTGGTTAGGCAACTCCCCTACTTGTCATTGTTCCAACTATTATTATGCACATCGCTTGATTTGTGGCACAGCAAACCTGTGGCACTGCTTATTATTTTGTTTGTTGTTCAATCATAATTTAGTTTTTTATTTTTTATTACTGTGTACAAAGATTTCCCTTCTCTGAGGAATATTTGTAAATGTGCATTTTGATTATTATCTATTTATAGAAACAAAATAAAAAACCCCTCTAAAAAAGAATGCTCTTTTTCAAAGTAGAAAAAAATCCCTTGGCTTAATACTAGTTACAGTATGATATGACTGAACAGGAAAAACTTTATCAACAATGTTAAGTAAATAAAAGGGATAGGCTTCTGAATAAATACAAACTAAGCAAATTCTTATCTTATAATGAACTAACTACACTCCATTTGTTTAGGTAGTTAACTAAAGGTAAACAATCATGATATGTCTTTTTATATAAAATAAATCGTATAAAAGACCAACAAATATTATTTAAATTAAGTTACTTACCTAACATCGGTTTAAGTAAATACCTAATTGTAAACATTTTTAGATTCAATTTTTAGACAGTTTTTTAGATAAAAGACATGTTAAGATTGTTTACATTTAGTTAACTACCTAAACAAATGGAGTATAGGTACCTATTCAAGGGGCTTAGACTTAATTAAAGACTCAATTAAAATCAATTTTTAAAAATTATCCCCAGAAGCGAATGAAACAAGGAGATGTATAACTTTTTGTAGTAGTCTAGTAGGGAACTATTGGACAAAATCCTCTCCCCAAAATTCAACTTAATAGCAGGCTATGAGAAAACTCAAAGTTTTATTTAATCTTGGTTTTATTTATAAAAAATACCTAAATTATCTCAAACCAAAGGTGTTCTTAAAAAGGAAGTGGCCTGAACAAAAACAAAAGGATTTTGAATTGCAATGGGCAAATTATGAAGATTCAGACACCTGAGTGATATTATTTATTATGTAAACATAACTCTGATATCTGAAAACACTAAATACTTAAATAATGAAGGAAAAGTCAGTAAATTATGATAATAGTTATAAAGATAATATTGATATCTTGAGAACTCTTCATTTTAGCCAAAGACATTTCATACTCAACTTCATCATTTTCCTACATATAGGAAGGAAAATAATGCAGTTCCAAATAAAAATACACAATTTTCAGTGTCCCAAAAAATAGGCAACACTAATGTGGTACTTCCTGTAATTACTGTTATTCTAGGAAATTAGTGTATTCCACAAATTGTTACAATGAATTTAATTACTTTTTCCTCGATTCCAGCCAGTACTTTCATGATAAAACCTATTTGTTAAATTATCATTCCACAAACAGAACTTTTATTGATAATAGAATAGTTTGTATTCATTGTGTGTAATGATTTAATGAATGATTCATTCATGTGAATGATAATATTATTTAACTATGTAAATCAATTTTATTATATAACTACAAGGTGGACCACCCAGGATATTAAGTAGTGAACCTCTTCTCTCTTCAACCATAGTGTAAAAACACTTGAACATTCTGAAACAATCTTTTGATAAACCACTATGGAACCAGATGTTATTTCTGTCACACTTTTATTATCAGTCCACATGTTTTCAGAACACACCCTCCGTAATGTTATTTGTATTTCCCACCTTTTATTTTTATTTCCTTGTTCACTAAAGGAAGCATAAAAGAAACCATTCTTATTATTTCAAAGTTGTTACTCTTTTAATTTTGTTGGATGAATGGAGTTGATCAAATGTTTAGTTATGAAAGTAATCATTTAAGATCCCGAGATAAACAAGTCATTATGAAAGTTTTATATAATACATAATCTTTTTGAAGTGTTTGAAACTGGTATCAGTATCATAATACAATGTGATGTGTATTACTGTTATCTATAACATGTTTCTGTTTGACCCATATCTGCAATTTTCATCCGCATGTGCAAGTTGGTTTACTAGGAAAACAAACATTTTTAAATATGATTAGCATGGCTTTTAGATAAACTGTAATCACTAATCAGTTTACTTGTGACTAATAAACTTAAAAGTACAAGTACTAGAACTTCTAGCTGCTATATGTCCTGCCTTTATTCTTTACTAGGTGAACAGACATCCTATCTTTAATATCCTAAATTATTATCTTGAGTTCATACAAAAAATTACATTCAGATTTTCCCAAAATTCAGACTATAATGGACAATTTCAAACAAAAATAAACTAAGCCATTCTCAAGTGATACGCGTACCAATGAAGTGTATTATTTTTTATGTATAACGATGATGTAAAACTACATCTTATACAACACTTTTACACCAATATTTTAAAAACTAGATGGTGATTTCCTAGGTATCTGATCCCTAATTAGAATTGCCGAAACAAACTCAGAGGTCATGGTCTCTTTCAAAGTCCAAACATTATATTATTATTTATCCATATATGGGCCATGTCTGGAAGGGCCTTTTGAAGAAAGCCCTATTGCAGCTTTTAGGTGACCTGACCCAACAGATGTCATGTATGTATTAGTCATTGTGTAGGTTATCCCTATATTAGGGAGCTCATGGACCCATCCACAAGATTCTACCAGATCTGCAGGACAGTTGCAATATGTATATATATACACATAGATTATCTATGTATTTACCCCATACTATTCTGACCCAAGGTCTACTCATATCATCTTTCAAAACCTATCCTGTGTTTATTTTTATCCAACTTCTAACAAAGGATGATTCCCAATTTGTCTGATTTTTTTTTAATGTGTGAAATAAACAAATATGTTGTAGATACATTTCTAAAATTTCTTTTAATCATCTTTGGAGAGTGTGATCTCAAATAAATTTTATTAACTTTGCGTGAGTATTTTTTACGTTAGCTTTGGTATTACATACTGAATGCACTTTGTGTATTTAGATGATGTTCTAATACTTCCTGTTACTGTTGTTTACATAGCAAGTAATGGTTTATGAATTGGTGTGGGGTAGGTTACCAAAACTAAAAATACTAATGTTACATAAAAAAAACAACTGATTTCCAAAAGAAAGACTCAGAGTGAAAATTAACTTTCAATTCGGTAGAGCTAGAGGGTGGCAAAAAACTAAAATAAAGTTAAAAGTAATAATTGTTTGTTTTCCTGAACTCCTTGTTTTCTGAACTTACCTTATCTCTGTTCCGAGGAAACTTTAGTATGTAAACAATAAACTTGTCATTGAACTTGCTACTCTCATGTACTGAGAAAGACGCATTGTTAAGTTTTCTAAGCATCTCGGAATCCTCATGTTTTCACAGTAGGTACTATGTTTGTTTCTGAACTAGGTACCTACGTACAAAGACAATGAATGAGATATTTAAATGCATTCTGTTGGAAATGCAACTGAGTAGGTATGCTATATCACCAAAGTTTATTCGTAACTAGATTCCCCTGGATTGTGCAACCAAATAGAATAGAAATAACGATCAAATCTACTAATAATATCGTTTTTAGTAATGGAACTTGTATCCAGTCCAGAAAGGCATATTAAGTATAGTCTTAAAAAATCTTAATTGTAACACACTAACACACATCAACCACATAGCAAATTATTTAGAAGAATACGGCTAGTTGCTTGCTGCAATGTTTCATATTATTTTTTAAATTGTTTCCTCAACATCGTAAATAATGTAATGAATATTGTTGAACTGTCAAAATTAACAACATTCCTACTCTTAGTGTTTTACACAATTAAACCCCAGGTCCATTCAACAATATTAAGATTTTGCTAATCAATCGATACTCACAATTCATTATGTGATAATAAATTAAAATTACAAATGTTATTTATGTTTGAAAAAACTGTGTTGGAATTAAAATTTTAAGCTTACATAATGCAGTGATAACAGTCATTTAAAACTAAATTATAATGCAATAGAATTTAATAATAACTTCGTTTTTAAATTTATTTTACTTTTATTGGGTTATAAAAAGACTTTAAACACATCAAATAGAAATAATTTTTAAAACTACAAACTAGTACCTACAAAAATGAGTTTTTTTTTTAAATAACTATCTTACCAGGTTTGCACTTAAGTAATATTATAAGTTCAAATAAACAAAAATAAAACATTTTGCCTAACCTGTTCTAAAGCTGAACTAAGGCTTAATTTCCAAGGTTGACAAATTTACTCCAATATTGTCTTCAACTTGCTTCAATCCTGATTGTTCTGCCACTTGCTAATTTTTTTTCAAGATCTTGTTGGCTATGTTTGATCTGGGCTTCTTCTTATCCTTACACTATACTCAATTTTCTTGGTCTCTTAAAAAAGCAACCAATTAGGCAATATGTAGTCCTTCTATAAATAAAGTTGATAATTAATCTGTCCTTGTTCAAAACAAAACACATTGAAATCAATCCACCTAGTTGTTTCCAACAAATATTGCCATTACCTAAACAAAGACTAATTGCATACTTATCAGCATTAATTTGTATTGAGTTTAATTGCTTGATGACAGTAGTAATTCCCATTGCGTGCAAAACATCAGATACTTGAGAAGATGTTTTCGAGTCAAATAAATAAGTTCATAGAAATGGATCACTAACGACCATGCAATCACTTAAAGCTTCTTCAGACGGCGCGACGCGACAGCGCGATGTGATTCTTGTGGAACAATTTCCATGAAGTTTACATAGAAGTGGTTCTACGAGTGTTGCGTCACGCCTGTTTGTGGGCGCCTTTAAGGCGAGGTTGCAGTACTTTTTAACTTTTTTAAACCTCTGTAAATCTAGCAAAATGGATAGTTTCCGTAAAAAAAAAAAAAAAATTTAGGAAAATTGAACATACTGTTAAGCGCTGTGTGAAGATAGAAACGTGAATTAAAACATTTGGCTCGATAAAAAATAATCATAAAGATGACACTAAATCGCCGTTTAAAACGTGTACCTTGAAGAGATTCCATCATTAAACCATGTAAAACTTATACCAAAAGATAGGTTTTATTGTTTTTTAGGGCATGGTGAGAAAATATTTTATAATTTCCTTATCATTTTGTCTCCACGAAACAATTATACACAAAATCTAGCAGCTCAAGCGCTCGCAACGACCGGCCAGTGTTCGCCGAAACGTCTTCAACTACAAGAGGGCCTTAAAAGATAAGGGATACTAATCAATTCAGCTATGAATATTATTGACAGGTATTAGGCATAAGTCTGGATTTGTGCCTGGTTGATGGCAGTAGCTAACCCCTATTACATGAACTGCCGAAATGTGGGTGTACTATAGGTATACCCCTGCCTAACTCTTCGCGAAAAGAAGTATACAGTCATCAGTTTTTGTTTGTCCAGTCGATTATTAAGAAAACCTGCTGCTTAATTGGCTAAGTAAGCAATTAATAATTATTATCTAGAACCATAACGACGATTACGTTGTTGGTGACTTACTTGAACCACTCAGTGGTCTCTGTCTGTGGTGCTACAGGAAAGTTTACCAACAGGGTAGTGGGTACAAGGGAGACTGGAGCAAATGACCCATTCTGTGGTGAGCACGTGGTGAGCAACATGACAACAACGAGACCATCGTTTGATAAACAGAAATAAATTGACTAGCTAGTCGTGTAATCGGGTCCAATTCCGCTTAATTGACGAAATTGATGACAACGTGCCTGTATCACCTTGCCTATTAACTTGAGTCTTGGATGGTTTTCTGTTATTCATTATGATGTCCAAAAAATGCAATTTATTGACTCAACATGATATTTAACTCAGAAAGGAAACGCGGGCCTCATCTAGTTTAAAATGTATTATTATAGTCCTCCAGACCGTATTTCGGCCACGGCGGCCAAACTCAACGGAGACTAGCCATCGGCGCGGGAGATATTATAGTGCTCAAGTGTGTGCGCAGACACAGGAGCACTCACTCTTCCCTCACCCTCATAGTCCGATGGGACGGCAATCCGACACGACCGGAGAGAGATCAGGCGTAAGACCAACGGCTTAACGTGCTTTCCGAGGCACGGGGGTATCACACCGCCAACTGCCCCGTTGGTCTCGTGGTCGCAAGAGCGGCTGCTGAGTGTGGAGTCCTGGGTTCGATTCCCGGGTCGGGCAAAGTGTTCCTGGGTTTTTCCATTAGGAATTTCTTAGTAGCAGCCCGGAGTTTGGAAAATGTATTATTAACGTGTAGGTGTAAGTAGACAAAGTGTAAGTAGGTTTATTTCTAATCTTATCTAATTAGCCTGTATTATCCCATTGCAGGACAAAGGCCTCCGTCGCCCTTTTCTACAGTATTCTGTCTTTTGCTAAGTCTGGTCAGTCCTTTCGGTAGGAATCAAGCTCGTCGCACCATCTTCGAGTACTTACGACGAATCAGATAATTTACCATTAACTGATTCCTCGCATCCATTCGTCATACCACGATACTTTCTTCTCCAGTCTCCGTGCGAATTGTCCATGACGATTGGCTTTGTAAATGCAGCCTTAGGGCTTACACACAAAGGGCAATGGATGATTATCATTACGTCATAGACTGGCAACCTGTCTCTGGTTATATAGACCTTTGATCTTTAACCCCACAAGTAGCTACTGTGTTCCTTTTGTGTTGGCCGATGTAGTCCGAGATGGCACCGCTCAGCTCCATAGCTGAAGCTCGTATGAACAATTCTGAAAACTGGGACATTATTTACAAGAAACTTGTGTTTACCACCTTTGAATCCCACGAAATGTGAATCAAATAAAGAAAGTTAAAATATTTCATACTTCGTCATAAAACCTCAAACAATCCCACGAAAGCTTTACTTAAGATGATAAACAAACTCGTAAGAAATGCCACCTTCCAGCTGAATTATGACTCTTTGACTTCGTAAATATTTTAAAAGTAGTAATGTGCAAAATTTATAAAACGAACTCTCATAAATCAGTCGCGAATTCGATCTGCAACTCCGGAGACGGAATTTTCACGAGCTATTCAAAAATTGAGGTTCCGTTTTTATTAGTATTCAAGAGACCAGGTTTCAAAATAAGGTTCTAGCAAATTGCTCAACGATTCAAGTACTAAAGCTATGTATTAATTCCTCTAGTTTATACATACAGCGCAATGTTTAATTCCTTTGTTCTACATGGGAGTAACTCTGATGACTAACACTTAGTTAACATTAGCTTACTTCGTGCATCGCTTTTGCAATTTTTTGATGGTGTAATTATGGTATATGTAACAACTTATTGTATGTTCCCCGACAAAAAATGGCTACCACCTCGAAAGCGAGAAGTCTCTTTGTTGAAATATTACTGAGTTATGGTTTATTCAGGTACTCAGTTTCGTCCACTTGTACGCTGATGACGCCATGTTGCAATTACACATCCGCCAGCCAAGCTTGATGATGATGACATCACCCCCAGCACTTATTGACTATAGTAGTGTATAACTGCACCAGCCAAATTCACGCGTCGATGATTTGTGATGAACATTCCGCTTCTGGCTTCCAATTTCCCTTTAGGTACCCTGAAAGACTTCAGCGTCTGTAATGTCTTGCAAAATTTATAACCGAGGCTTAGAATAACATTCAAGGTCATGAAAATCGATTTCGCTCTAACAGAAAGTATTGTCTTCGCGTCCTTAGATCGCTCCATATATGATAGAGAATTGAGGATCAGCTAAATATCAGCCAGTCTTAGATAATTTCTTGAGTAACATCATTATCGCTTATGAATGTAAGCAATCAAGATGAACGTGCCATCTTCTGTAGTGTTCCATTATCTGCGTCACGATTAGGCCTACATTAATGCGTTATCACATGATTGTTCTTATCTCTTAATTGATTGTATCAAATAACGTATGAAATTGCCTACTTTCACACTTTTTCCCGCTGTCAATCTAAAACCTGGCGCGGCGCAGTTATTGCAAGCGCAACTCTTGTGAAACGGACGGCCTTGTTACGTAATACTTACTCATAGTAATGATAGGCAATAATAATTATGTACTGCTTCATTGGTCCATGAAAACTATGACAGTAACAGGGATTCTACCATCCCGATAGCTTATCTTGGGTCAACTTTAGATCTGGGCATCCCTCTGTAATTAATTCCCGACTACTGCGAAGCAAATAGAGGGCTATGGTTTTGACCGGTATGTATTATTGATATTGAGGTTTCTAATATCATTTTTTTCTAAACTGAATAGTTTGCGCGAGAGACACTTCTAAATTGGTAAAATGCGTCCCCCCCCCCCGTAACTTCTAAAATAAGAGAATGATAAAACTAAAAAAATATATGATGTGCATTACCATGTAAACTTCCACCGAAAATTGGTTTACCACTATTTACCTTTCATTCATTCAACTCAAATATAAAAATTTAAAAGAAAACATTTAATTTCATAAACATAAACCTTATGCATAAACCGTGAATACCTGCAGGTTTGTACGGAACCCTCGGTGCACGAGTCCGACTCGCACTTGGCCGATTTTTTTAATGATGCCGTGATGGGTATCAAATGAAAAGGTTTAATTAGAACATTTCCAAAATATAATGTTTCGTTAGATAAACCCAAAATAATTTAAAATAAAAAGTAAGTTTAAAAATTAAAACCTAACTACTGAAAAATCACGCTCCAAAAAGTATGAAACAAGAAAATATTTTCATCTGAAAACCGTGATCAAAACAATACATTCTAATAATACGCGATCATAAAGCTCTAGGGCAAAGTGGCATATAATCACAGTTTCCTGGTGAAAATATTTTCTGGAGTAGAGTTTCTTGGAGTGTCTCTCAGATAAAGTTGTTGGTCCAAATGCTGTTGTTGCTCTTAGTAAAAATATATTCTGGTCAAGTAAATCCATCCACGTAACGTAAGTCGAAGTCCAGCTCAACATTAACATAAAAGAATGAAATAAGAATTTAATCCTTCATTGGTCTAAGGTTGCAAAAAAAAACATCACTACGCTCTGCCGAGCGTGACGTCAAGATTTCTTTACCCCGGGTCAGGGCAAATTGAGTTTTTCTACTAGGAAATTCCCATGGACATTACGGAGAGTTAATGGCAAAGGGGACGAACCATTATACCAACATCCTTAGGAAATACAAGTGAAGTTGTGCTTACATTAATGTTGTGATTGCAGAGAGGCGAGCGGAGCGGGTGGCGGGGCGGGCAGCGTTGGGCTGCTGGCCATGAACGCCACCCAGGTGCAGTGCGAGCCCCACGACTCGGTCGTACTCATTAAATGTAAGTAACACCCACTCATAGTCACCGTTACGTTTGGAGTTCTCGGACATTATTCGTGATTGAATCAACGGCAGTAAGATTGTAAACAGACGGACTGCATTACAATCAGTTAGCCCGCTAACGTGTGATCAAGTCCAATACATAGAAAATTCGCAACAGAAAACCTAGACTCGTAGATCAATATCCATGAAATTATGACAAGTTCTAGAAATTGTTCTAGTACCGTTGCGTCGCGCCTGTCTGCCTTTAGACAGTATTTATGATTGTTGTTGTTGTGATGGTCATTTGCGCAGACTGCAATTCGCAGTTGGCTTGGATGGAAGTGGAAGCAACCCTACTGTAAACATTGCGCCCACGCAAAGCGCTGGTTGAAGAATCCATGATCATAAACTCTGTGGTGGCAAAGAATCATGATTTTACTTTACATCACGACCAGCACATTAAACCATTGTATTAAGTTTGTACATACTTATGTGTTACCATTGTATTAATTTTCCTAGGGGAACAAACACTACGACATGGCAGCTTTCAATTCTGTCTAGTAAGTATCAAAATATAACTGTAAATGATAGTTGCAGCTCAGCCTTATGTGAATTTTATAAGCACCAGAATTTGTTTTCATAGATTAGATTATGTTTTATTATGTTAGCAGAAATCCCCAACACTTTATCTGTTGTGTTGATTTTAGAGCTTCTAAACATAAGCGGTTAGCTGATTCACGTCTCTCTAGATGTGCGGACGTCGAACTGCATATCACAAGACTTTTATTTCGTAGGGCCACTGAATCCATATATATTCCTGCTCTTCAACGTCTAGACGCCTTAGTAATTATGCCTAATTACGCTAGATGCCACAGCACGCTTTTATGGAAATATATTTAGCTCCATAATGTTGATTTCAATTCGTTCACCGTCGTCAGTCAACCTTATACATTGATTAATCAGTCTAGCGCACGGCTCGCCAATCGCCATAGATTCATTGGCCTCATTGCAATATGCTTTTGTATATTTTTGGACTGGTCTCTACTGCGTACTGACTGCGTCAGGTCGATGTGTTGCTTGCTGGCACGACTACTTGATTACATACGTCTCGATTATTTGATGTGCAGTCCTATTAATTCATGTGTCATGTAGCAACGGCCCAGCAATTTGTTATACACGATCGATTCTGCAATATTTATATGCGGTTATTATGTGTTATTACTTGGCTTGAATATACTCTCAGAATGTAGTATTCATTATTGTGATCTGTGTAATCTGTGTAAACACAATAGCAAGACGCTCGTCAATCGCTTGTAATCTGTCTGAAACTAGCCTTGAACTCTGACGTAATTCGTATGTAAATTTTAAATAAGCTATGTTGAGCCTGTGACAAGTCCATCAAGATTTGACTATAAACACTCAATGTAGGTAAACATCAGCTTCAAGCGGTCCTACAGCATCCATGATCATGTAGATTCTGTAGCGAATTCAACTGTCCGTATCAAAACCTTCATCAGAAGAAGCAAGTTATCCAAGATTTCCTAAACATTTTGTTCCATTAAATTATTATGGTCTCGGTCTCGGTAAAACCGATTTTGTAAATGCATTTACTTTAATGAATGAAACACACGATACTGTTTCCTCGTTTGCGGTTACTCTATTCCTAGGTTTTGCGGTTGTCATGAGCAATTTACCATTCATAAACATCTAGTATTCAACAAAGACTACGTATCTTGAACGTTCCGTACAAGATTGCTGCAAAAATGACAATTTTCGGACGCCCATTTGTAAGACTGACAGGATGACGGGCGTTAACGGCTATTGTTGCAATAAATATTCAGATTCCATGAAAAAGAAATGTTTGCGACAATGTCATCGATCTCTTTACATTGTCGCAACGATTAATATTCCCTTCTGAACTCGCCATTTCTACAAATAGTAACAATTGTGTTTATTTCCGTCCCTGAAAGTTCCCCCGTTGTGCCGCCGCCGATGCGCTCAATTGATGCGGGAGGCGCACATATTTACAATTAGCTTTGTTTGCGTGCTTGATAATAATAATTGCTGGACATAAGCCAATGTTGGTATTAATTTTTCAACATGGCTGCTGAGTGGTAGGCTCGGCAATTGCTGCAAGCACCAATTATGTTAATCCGGGTTAGTTTTGAAGGGACTGTGCAGTACGGTGCACGTTGCGAACGATGCATTTATTAATTTGTGGAAGTGATGTGAGAAAGTTGAGTTATTTTTGTGTGTGTGCCGGTGTTGTGCAACAATGCAGTTTACGTTGGTAATCGTCGTAAACAAAGTCAAGCTATGTCCGGTGATAGAGGAGCCGGTGAAACCAATAGGTAAACTGAACATGAGGCACATTATGTATTGTTTTGTCTGGCCGATCTCATGCATATTGATTTTCCTTCAAGGATACAGCGTTGCATTGCTAAAAATAGCAATATCAATTTAATGTTATATTATGCCTTGCTTAACTTGTCTCTTAATATAAGTTACTGTAGTGTAGCTACCTACAACTTAAACAACGGCGACGCTGGAGGTATTTGATATACAACTTGTCTTGACGTGACGTAGTGATTGCAGAAAGGGCTGTCGAAACATTTGATCCTGTGAATCAATTCTTGCTTTTTCCTGCCTTCCGCATGCACTTCTGCTGATACTGGTATCGGCAGAAGTGAATACGTAACGCGGAAAATTAGAGAACTAAGTCCAGCGGTGGACTGGAACAAGCTGAGTTGATTCATTACTTGAGGGCAAAGTAGTACCCCATTGGGTTACTTTTTGTGAGTAAAAAAATCATCAGTATTCACGAGGAATAAACTAAATTAACTTGAATTTCAGTAAAAATTCCTGCAATCCACATTAATTTGCACTTATAACGGCTAAATATAGCAAACATCAACGACATGCGCTATTACCCAGCTTTTAGATAAACCCGCGAAATATTTTGGCAAGCACATTTAACCTAGAATCATATTATGAATCATAACCAGCTCAATATAATTTCGTATATGAATATACGATAGAACCGTTAGCTTGGTAGGTGTCACCAGCGGCACATACGCCGCCCATGTGTGGCAACACCGAACGATATTGTAAGTGACATTCTTAACCATCTGAATAAACGTAATTGAACAATTTCTATCAACCCATTGCCCTTATCTACTTGAAGCAGTTGTGGCGGTAGCTGGACTAATTCGAGACACAATTGGTCGCAGCTAATCATTGTAATGTGTTTAAATTCAATGCGTATTAGGACATGTATGTATACCTATATGCTATAGGTTACTAATGTTATATTTCCGACAAAACCTGGAAATGTTGTTCTAACGCCTAACAAGTAAACCACATTAGATTGAAATTACCTTAATTACTCATACAAATTGATATTGTTCCATGTAATTCCCTGACTAAGATCCCTATGACTCCTTAATTGACGTCAAACGAACAATGCGCGAAATAATGAATAGCGAAGATGTGCAGAATTAACCCGCATACACACACTATTCCCGCAGCGCACACCATGCGTCAGAAATTATGTCAAGCACATAATGGTCGACTTGAACGGTCGGCTGCAACGCCCTATTTGCTGCATTCTTATCTGAAACTTGTAATATGGCCGTATGAATCATAATATCTAGGCGGCCTAACAATGAGCCTGACTGACGGGCGCGGCGCGGCTCCTCAGATCTCGGCAGTCGCGACCCACTCCGATACTCAGATTATACTGACCGAAACATAAATCGAATCTTGTTATGGACCTGCTATTTCGCTATTTACATTTACCTGCATCAGATTATCCCATCTAATGAGGTTATCGGCTTCCACCGAGTTACTATTGTTCCGATTTCTGTTTTGCTGTGCTTTATTAGTACCTTGCCTAAAATGTCTAGTCTTAAATTGTCTTTGATTTACTGTTCAAGTGTCTATGTTCTGCCTGAATGATGCAGATTCTCGGCCACATACGAATTCGCATTTCACGGAAAAAAAAGAGTCAACAACTGTAATCTCGACCTGGATATAAAAGTCGGTCACTTTAAGCTTATAATACAGATTATTTGTTCACAAAAGACAACCAAGATAACTTTAGCATTTTTGAGACTGGAAACCGATCCTAGTAAAGCTAGATAAAGCCTAGTCAGATGATGGTGATGAACCTGAGCTATTACGGCGATATATCAGGGTAGCTTATGTTCAAAAGAATTTGGAGGTATCTCCTACAACTGGCTAATAAGAACTGTAGCCGGGGGCTAATCATCCTTCCTATCCAAGTAAGATTTTTAACAGAAAACTGTCCGTCCTTTTAACTCGTGCTTTGGTCTATAAAATGCTATCTGTGCTTGTCACTCTGATTTATCTTTCACTCCGCCGTTACAATATCTAACAGCAGTGAGGTCAACAATGTTCAGGATGTAGACGTCTTAATTTCGTTCATGATGATAAGAAATAATGGAAGCAGGGCTACCACTATAATGAAAGAAAACAGCTTTTTGTTTAAGAGAAAACCTTTTGTCCCAAATAGTCCCAATTAATTTGTATTCGGCGCAGCGTGTCCTTTTGTTTCATACTCTGAATTAGCTGTCATCCTAGTGCTTACAGCAATGGTGGCCCAGTGGTTACGACCCCGATTTACAAGTTTGAGGTCCTAGGTCTGAACCCAAGCAGTCACTTTACTTTGTGCACATTATTTAATCACCATTACAAAACGGTGAAGGAAAACATCGTGAGGAACCCCGTATGTCTGGCATTTCCTAGTACCAAAAATTCGTATACATTTCTGATATTCGCCAGTAAGTATTGGACCCCGCTTGCTGGCCCACGTGTTGCGGCTCACTTGCTCTCACAGAGATGAGGCCTGTGTCCCAGTAGTGGAAACATTAATAGGCTGATTATGCTAAACGCTACTTCCTTAAATTCTTAGCTATATCTTCAGTGCAAGCAATTGATTTCTTGGCAGCTTCAACAATGTTTACAAACTGATTCTTTCATAATAATGCTGAGAAATAAAGGTCTCGAAATGACACGATCCCTTTTACGTTATACCTCAGCCTAAAGTAGGCTTAATAGTATAGAACAGTACGCACAGTGACAAATCAAGCTATATAATATGTGTTTAATTAACTGTATGTACACATTGTGCAGTGTAACTACCGTATCATTAATTCAAGAACCTTGATCTCACAATAGAGGGCGCAATTACGTAACGTGGTGTGATGGATATGTACCGGTGTGGTGACACGAAGAATGCAAGAAAGTGTGATAAAATAACTAAATTTAAACACAAGTTGATAAGGAAACACAGGCTAAGTAGGTAGTTATTATAGTTTTTAGTGTTCAATGCATCATGGTCACGTTTGAGATAAATTAAATCAATATGCAGATGTTTTAACGTCTTTTTAGTCTCGTGTTAGGAGCTACTTGGGCGTATTTACAAAACGTGGTCGCCTCAGCCGCCTACACTCGCCTTCAAGGCCTCTAATCCAATTAATCAGCGTTTCGACTTATGGAGCCGAATGAGCCGATATAACTCCGAAAGGATGTTTGTAACGAACATTCCCAGTTTATTTTACCATTTGCCATGTTGCCGTTCACGCTAAATTAAACTTGAATAATTGATGTTACGTCTAAAATTGAACTTACTGCAAAAAAGAATCTCACATTCGTTTCTCTATTTATTTGCAGTCCTGTACAACACACGTATAATAATTATCTATGTAAATTACCCCCCGTATGGTTCTACCGATTTTTTTGGTCTTATCATTCAATTACGAGACTTATTCAAGGTTAACTCAGTATTTATTCGTACAAGTTAAAACAGTAGCGTTCGTTACTATATTATGTCTTCATCTGTAATGGTTTAGATAAGGAATAGTAAACTTTATCAGCAGTAGTTTATGATGTGTGACCAACGAACACTACTTAATGTAATAAATAATCAGTTCAGTTTCTTAGAACCCTAATCATGTTTTGACTGGCTTTTGACCGACATTGTTTGAGTGATTAGTTTTAAGGTGATAATTTTGTGGAAATCTATAACCCACCAGCAGTACCTACTTAGCATAACATAGTTCGAGTATTCTGAAAAACAATTCAGTTTCAGTTGACATAGTTAAAAGAACTGCAATCCCTGAGTTTAAGTACTCTCCTCCAAAAAAAAAAAAGGCTTGCCACTTCCTAAATAGACTGCAAAATATACAAACCCACACCTCCAAATATTTATCAGTTTTAATCACACAAGTAGGTAGAAAACGCTATAGTCGCTTATATGTATGAAATATACCAAAAACCTTTGTTCATCTTGTTTTTATTCTCCCGCAGATGAGCACCGGTCAGCTGGTGGCAGTTGGGAGGAGCCTGTGAGTGCCGTGCGGAACACACCGCTCCGGCGCTCACAGAGGCTCAACTCGACCCTGGACTCCAGGTAACGAACCATTGTTTTTTTTATGTAAGCTATCCGGTTTCTTTTGTATCGGTGATTCGGTCTCCGGACGTATACTGTTCTTATTACTTCGTTTGTTGTGTGTGTGTGTGTGTGATCCTTTAGGTCTCGTTCTAATTCACAATGTGCGCATGTGCGATAGTAAACTCATTTGAACTAATTTCTTAAATGGTTGCTAATTGAAACTTATTTCATTAATACTTCATCTGACTCTGATTTATTTCATTAATTTAATATTGCACCTTGTAAATTAATGCGTCTGTGCTCATTACTGAATTGTCATCTTTACTCAGAATAACTGTAAAGCTGGCGTCATTTAGGATAAATCTTTTCGTTGCTTCTCAAGAACAAAATAATTATTACGAAGTTAATATTGTTTTAATTAGTGTAGTTAAAATGGTTTTATGTCTTATCTATAATAGTTAAAGTTACAGCTTCAATAAAAAATTATCCGTCGCAATAATAATTATTATTCTGATGTATTCAATCTATCAAAACTGCAAGTAATATAAAGTTTAGTGCCATGTTTGTAACACATGTACAGTCAAACGCAGAAAGCCGTTTAGTGGTGTCGGGAGTAAGTGTGATTGATTGTACTTCCAGAATTAGAACCAATTCTCGCCTTTTAGGAGGGTGGCTGTCTAAAATGGACCACGTTTTATTGTCAATAAAATTACTGTAGCCTAGTTGAAGCATTCATACGTTTTAATAGAAAAGAACTACATAAATGACGACGTTACACGTTTTGTATGCCTTTTAGTTTTTTAGTAAACAAACCAAACCAACATTTAACTTGAACATGGAAATGCGTTAAAAGGCTTAGTCATCACTCGACTAATTACTTCATCCAGTGCCAGGCTCTCATAAAACGCAGCGGATGATTATTTGTCATGAGAGTCATAGCTTTGCGCATGCGCGTTGTTGACAGTTGGCGCATGCGACTTCCCGTCGTTGGGCGGTGTGGTCCAGTCTCGCTCGACAATTAGCGAGCGGCGCGCGTCCAATTAACACGAATTTCCTGTGTTCAAACTCCAGGGGCCAACAGAGGGCACTGCCTCCCGACAAAATGATCATTCACGCTTTAACGGATACCGTCTATTGTCATTCGGTTCAAGATCCAATCGCTGTATAAAATGTTCTGTTCACAATGAACTTTGCAACAGTTTTAGTTGATCTTTATAATCCAGTCTGTGACTAATCCCTAATATTATGCCAGATGTTGCTTTAGTTAGGATCGCACTTCTAAGCACTTGAATTTTTTCATGTTGCTACAGGAATAAACTAAACAACCCCATGCAAGATGTTAGACTTTCCTGTGGGAATTAGGTTACTATGGCACTCTTAGGCCTAACCAATGGGCTAGAAACTGATAAAGGCCAAAATACTTGCGAATGATACCATACAATAACGATATTGAAAACTTCGACATAATCATGGAAAGATAATAAAGTGATATAATTTAAAGTTTTAACACGTTTGCTGTTTGGTACCAACTCATGTCATTCGGAGTACAATACTCTTTACTGAAAAAACTGTATAAAAAACCACGCAAACTTCCATTGTAGGTAGTTCTACCGTAACGCAAATTAAGTGTATGCCAAAAATAGCACCGAAACGTGTGAAAACTTAAACCTTAAAGCCCTTTACGTAGGAGGTCATAAAATTAAATATTCTAACAGCTTTATCCCTTTCCTATATTCATATTTAAATGTTTTTGACCACGCTATATTTAACGAATTAACAGATGACTTCTGACATTCTGTATATGCAGATAATGTTTAAAAATAATGTCAAGGACCTACACAGCTAGGGTTGCCACCTTTTTTCTTGTAATTAAAGTACATTGGTTATTACAGGTATGAAAAAAAAGTACATAGTATAAAAATAAAGTACGATTTATTTTTGTATTTGAAAACATATTTTTCATTACTTTTTGTAGTTTGTATCAAATAAATTTCGTTTAACGAAAAAGTACTTACGACTAAACTTTTCAAAATCCCACAGAAATCATATCATGCAAAATAAAGTATTTTCGTGTACTTTATTGTTCTCATAAAGTATAGAGTACAATTTTGTAAAATAACGTACAATACTTTATTATACCGCGTGGTGCCGGACGTAAAGAATAACACCACCCCATTTCTTCCCGTGGGTGTCGTAAAAGGCGACTAAGGGACTTACTAGAGAATGGGCAGCAGCGTTCTCTATGCATTTTACCACCATACTGCGATCGCCAACCCGCCTGCCAAGCGTGGCGATTATGGCAAAGCCCCCCAAATTGGGGGAGGCCTAAGTCCAGCAGTGGACGTCTTTCGGCTGAAATGACTTTATTATAAAGTACGGGTGGTAACCCTATACACAGCCGTTGATTTGCATTCGTGTTGATGATAGTACCAGCTCATAAGTCACAATCTGTTTTGACCTGAGTCATCCTGACCCGTATTGTGTTGATTATTAAAACAATAATTAGTTTATTCGCTCCATACAAAGTAGCAGGGCCTATTATGGAAACGGTAGATAGTATTTTTCCCGTAGTTATTTTTAATGTATGGTTGAATACCACAACATACCTATAATTTTGTTTTATTCCTTGTAAAATCTATTCAGTTACGACAGATGTTGTCTTGTCTATATTTCAATAATTCATACAAAAGTCTTATTGAAAACTCATAATTTTACTTAAATAAAAAATAAAAGTTAAATTATTAGTTTTTTCGCATATTTCTTTCTATAAAAAGTTAATTCTATTATAACCATTTTAAAACAAAAAAAGTAATACCCAAATCGGTCTAGTCGTTCTCAAGTAATGCACTTACCAACTAACAGTATTTAATTTTAATTCTAGTCAAACTAATAAAATTTACACACATTAACTTGTTCTTAAGCTACGGCACGGTTTAGAAACTAAATACAAATTCAGTGTATCTTTTACAAAATTTAGCTGTAGCAAAAATATTTATAACTCACACCTACTAAATTTAATGACTAACTAACTATACTAATAAATATCTAAACAAAAGGACACTTAGGATGATAGATACATAGATTCAGAAGGAAATCTTTAGTATAATATAATATAGAGCAAACTGTTGACTATGCGCAAATGTTTTGTTACTGTATCTCTTTTATCTTAGGCGCTGCTGAATCTTTCTTACAATATTAGTTTTATGATTTACGCTGCCTCACGGTAATAAAAATCTGATAAGACATTTTTCAGCATAATGGTTGCTATTACCCGATTTTTTTTACTTGATGTTATTGAAATTCAAGCAAGGTGTTATATGTATGTACGCTCGGCTACATCAAACTATGCATTTCCAGTATAAACTGATCTTAAATTGTATGGGATTTCCGTATATTGAGTAGTAAGCTTACACTGGAAATACATAGCTTGATGTGTAGCCGTGTGTACATTATTAAATGAATCTAAAAAAATAAGTTGCGGAAATTATTACCGCAACATAATTTTTTTATGTAATGATTTCATCTGCCTAGCCTTTTCCCAACTATGTTGGGGTCAGCTTCACGTCTTTTACAAGGACTGATTGCCTATTTGACCTCCACTACCCAGTTCCTGAGGCTTCTTCAAACAAGTGCGACGCGATGGCACGACGCGACATTTGTAGATCAATTTCTATGAAGTTTTCATAGAAATTGTTATACGAGAGTCGCGTCGCGTCTTTTTCTAGAAGCCTAAATACGATACCTCTGGTAAAATATTCACGAATTACAACCGGGAACATCAGCTTGACGTGTTTTCCGAGGCAGGTAGAGGTCTTGGTATATAAAGATCCATGGGCCAACCGCACCAACCGTTGCTTACCCTTATCGATTGACCCGCGCAGCTGTTACTACTTAGCCACAAGTTATTTGCCAACCAGCCAACCAAACACCATATCAGCCTCAATAATAGATTAAACAAAATAATACCTATTAACAATAGATAGTGATCAAAGCGAGTAATAAAGTAAACTTTCAACAACTAACTAACCAATCTGTAACGCAATTCATTAACATTGATTGTTTTGACATTGGCTAGAGTTTTTATTTTCTCTAATTGAGGTCAAATGCCTGTTAGCTTTGTAACTCGTGATGTGATGAAGGAAATAACTTTTTTAGGTCTAGTGTTTTATGAAATGGAAAGGTCATATCTGATCCATTTACAGAATGTCAGGCTGTTATTCAAGGAAAGACTAGACTTAACCTACAATACAAGCTCCTATGGAACCAGGACATATACAGATCACCATTTCCAAAGCACATATAACTTATAGTTTAAAAGAAAAATGAAAAGAAAGTACCTTACGAACTAGTGAACATGAGCCACAAAAAGTAAAGAAAAAAGCTGATGTTTTTACCAGAAAAATATTTTAGGAGACCTGGACCTTCCAACTTAAGTACATAATATAGTATAGTCCTTCAGTATATTTTAGCAGCACTGTCTGGTATACTTTTGCTGCACTGGGTTGGTTGGCGCAGCCGTGAGGCACATTTTTCTGCTAATTCCTAGCATCGTACTTAATTTTGCTGCCAATTTTACTTTATATTGTGTATACTGTATATTTCTGTATTTTCTTTCTTTAATGATTCAGTCTAATATCCGTAATAATTATGAAGTCTTGCTCCAAGCTCTATCTCAGCTTTCCGATCTATATCATAAATAGTGTCAGGTTGCGTGTGCGCCGCTTTAGAGCACAACATTAACTCGTTTCCCTTACTTTTATTATAAGTGGGATGGTAAACACCAGATGCATTATGTCTTACAAGTTTTTTTAATGCAAAATGTATCAGTTTATAATATAATGATGTATGTGTATTCTTGTGTTTTGTATTCATTTCTTTTTATGCAGCTGCGGTTGTTAATTTTCAAGAGGAAATCTGCATTAATTGATGATTATCCTAATGGAAATTAAGTGTCTGTATTAGACGTTAATAAAGTTTGTAGCTGAGTTTTTTCTCTATCTACGTCATTAGACGATACAACCGTATCATGTAGTTTATTAACAAGCAAAGTTATTTCCAGTTAGCAAGGTAAAATCATCATTATTATTTAGAGACATAACTTATGTTGTGTAAAATTTACAAATAAGTAATAATAACAACCACACGCGTCGAACGATCGGTTGCTGGCCGTCACGATTGTTCCGTGGATGGGTAACCATCATTAGTTCATTACTTACCAAGACTGCTTTCTGAGGAACGGAGGGACCGTTCCTCAGAAAGCTCGTTGAGCCATTGTTCCCGGCTGTTATGCGTGGATATTTCTCGATCGTTACGCGTCAGATGCCCGGAAGTCTGACAACCAATCTTAACTATACTCCATTTGTTTAGGTAGTTAACTAAAGGTAAACAATCTTGATATGTCTTTTTATATAAAATAAATCGTATAAAAGACCAACTAATATTATTTAAATTAAGTTACTTACCTAACATCGGTTTAAGTAAATACCTAATTGTAAACATTTTTAGATTCAATTTTTAGACAGTTTTTTTAGATAAAAGACATGTTAAGATTGTTTACATTTAGTTAACTACCTAAACAAATGGAGTATAGGAGTATCGTATTACCCAATAACTGGGTTGTGGATAGGGTTGCCACCTTTTTTTCTTGCAATTAAAGTACATTGGTTATTATAGGTAAGAAAAAAAAAGTACATAGTATAAAAAAGTATGATTTAATTAATAATAATAATATATCTTAGGACAACCAACACAACGTTATCTGATCCCAAACTAGGCAGAGCCTGTACTATGGTAACCAGACAACTGCTAAACATACTTAAATATTTCTAAATACATACATATTATAGATAAATTACACCCAGACACAGAACAAATGATTGTGCTCATCACACAAACATTTGTCCTGGGTGGGAATCGAACCCACGACCTCAGTCTTAGCAGTCAGGGTCACTAACCACTAGGCTAACAGGCCCGTGAATAATTGTCTTTATTATTATATTTAAAAACATATTTTTTGTTGCTTTTTGCAGTTTGTACCACATAAATTTCGTTTAAAGGAAAAGTACTTAAGACAAAATTTTCAAAATCCCAAAGAAATCAATTCTTGCAAAATAAAGTATTTTCGTGTACTTTATTGTTCTCATAAAGTATATAGTACAGTTATGTGAAATAACGTACAATACTTTACTATAAAGTACGAGTGGCAACCCTAGTTGTGGAGGTCAAATAGGCAGACGCTCTATGTAAAATACTGGTTTTCAGTTGTATCTTGTTAGGCTGAAAGCCGCCCTCAACATACTTGGCTAGGCAAATGATTATGAATGATGATGGTAAAATTCAACCTGTTGCCGATGTTATAGCAGTGCGATGTTTCGCAACAGGTGTCATTATTACCTATATGTTATACCCACGTTCAATATATTATCATATTCGCGGTTTCCATATGACGCCGATGTTTTCCTTCATTGTCTGAAGGCGTTAATAAACATTAAACATGATTGAAAATGTTAATTTTAAATAAATACAGTACGACCGTTTGGATTTTGCGGTTTATCGAGGCATTAACTATAAAAATATAATTATTTATAATTATAGAACGGGTCATTGCAACAGATATGGCTGGCTGGATGCAGACAGTGCGTCGTCTGTCTTCCATTTATTGCAACTTGTACAATCATCTTCTATACTTTATTGTCCTGTAAACTATTCTGAATTATACAATTGTTTAACATAAACTATTTTGTATATGTATTCTTCGACCTTTTGCACTAAAAGCGTAGGATTCAAACCAGCAATGATTAGTTTAGACCTTTCGTGAATTCACAGAGTTTGTTTATATTTTGTGTGATTGGCGGCAGTAAAGCTGATTGTGTATCTCAGTAATGATGTTTTGACTTAGGACTTTGACCTAGACCTAAAGCATAATAATAATTGCTTTATGTAACAACAAGGAAATATGCTTGTCCTTACCGATAACATTACATGATCTAATTATAAGCGTTGAATAAGTCAGTATGCGCTTCTTCTTAAAGAGGATACGACTATCACATCTCGCTTGCACTACTGCACTACAAAACAGGGTTTAAACCTAAGCACTTTTAAATATTAATAATGAAAAATCTGTTAATAGAAATGTCATAATCAGCCTATAACATGGTCTCGCCCACTGCTGGGACACAGGCCTCCCCTCTTCGATCGGGAGTCGACTTTAATCTACCACGCCATGGGTGGGGGACGTGGGGGTGCATTACATGTCTTCGAATAACTGGTTCTCGGACATGCCAGTTTCCTCACAAGGTTTTCCTTCACCGTGATGGAATAATTTACACAAAATAAAATACTTGTTTGAGTTCGAACCCATGACTTAAAAATCGTAAGTCGGGCCAATAAACACCACTAGTTGTCCACCACTGGTCTCAAATTCTACAATATAAAAATTTATTAATTGTATCTAACCTACACACTAAAACACATGTATTTTAACCTCACAAAAGAATAATACTTATTCAACGACTGAATTTTAGACTAGTCTTAAAAAGTTAAAATTAAAGCCCAATAGTCTTAATCAAAATGAGAATCTTAAACTCGTTAGACTGTACCTAGCTTCGATTAACACAGACTTAACCCTGGGATCAAGCGATGATTGTCGTTACGAACACAATTACGAGAAACAAGATGGTAGTTTGTTTTATATCTATTCGCCTACGAAATCTAGCAGGCTCTCGTGAAAATCTAACTTTGTTGCCAAAGTGTCAGATTTTGCATTCACACCTTTTAAAAGCGAATTAGAGGGTCGAATATTGGTACAATATTGATTGTTTTGTCTGTTCAAGGTAATTTAGAACAAATAGGAACACGGATTGTTGATGATTTTGTGTTCTTAGGTACGAGGAGTGATGATTATGTATTTTCTGATAAATATTGGTCCTTCGAGCCGGATTGTCCTTCTCATTTTCAAATTATCTGAGATACCATGTACCTATTGTTTACGTTTTGGAAAAGTTTCCGATTTATTTAACTATGATATGATAATATAGATGGTTAATAAATATTTAGCCCCAAAATATCCCAATACTTGCGTGCCAATTTCCCAAGAATGCGTTAAAAATACTAGAGATAACGCAACGAATGCTTGTGCAATCATTAGACCAATTATTATCTAGAAACATAACACAGATTGCCCAGTGCAGTTTTTATTATAAACTACGCCAAGAGAAACAATAAACGACCTTGGAATGAATAATGTTTTGCTCTACTTTACTACAATAACGGAGAAAGAAAACTAATAACAACAAAAACACTTACAGTAGCGTTCCCTCGAGCCAAGTCGACGCCTCCGACATAAAATTGCATTACGCAGATTGCTTTGAGTGAGGCAACCGCAAAGACAATATTTAATCTTTCATCACATCACCAAATAAGTTCTAATGTATTCGCGACTTCAACTCATACATAAAACATTCAATAAATATTTTATAACCGTTGCTACATTGTTGGACTAACCTTCAGCTTATACTTTGTTTAGTATTTAGTCTAACTAATTGCTCTATTGTTAGTTTAATTGTCGTCTGTCGATTGTTTCATCTGCTGTCATCTTAATTTGAATCTTATTGCTTGTAGAAATATTATGATTGATGACTGGATAACGTTGAATGATTAACGGAAATTCATTAAAGAATATCGCTCTAGCGGTCGCCTACTAAGTAATTGCATTTTATTTTATAGCCTATTTATTACTACATGTAATTTGGCATGGTAAATAAAAATACGTTACATAACTAAAGCTTAACGATTGTACTGCAGAAAGTAATAGACTTGTACAGAAAGTCGGATCAGCTCTAGTTTCTATTACAAGTTTCACCAGTAATTATTGTTTTCTATCATTAAATGTATGTCTTCCGTGTTAGCTAATTGTCCGTATCCTTCAAATTACATCATAGACTTAGTAAAACCACCACTTAAGGTTCTACGTAAATAAAATCATTACTACAGAGATATTTAGAACTTTTAACATAAAGTTAGTGCTCGAAAATTAGCATCAGTAAGCCAAATAAGTATTTTGGCGACCTTTGCTAGTATAATGGTCTTTCTTCCTGGATCTGCATCTGCACTTATTAGTATGTATCACGTTTCTACTGTCAACAACGCCTTACGCCACCTGTTCAAATACAACAATTTGCCAGAACTCATGACTTGCTCACGTTTTACCAGCCATACCTAATGCGAATATCCACATCCATCAACACACAGACACCTGCATTTTCCTATCTTCGTCAACGGAACCCCGCTAGTCAGTCGCATTCTGTGGAAGATGTTTCTTTAAAGACATATAAACTTCAATTTGCCCGCATCCAGCACCCTAATAACTGCGCCCTATCAATCAGAATCTGAATCACTTTTGCTAATCAATTGCTTCCTACACACCACTAAATAATAAATGTTTGAAAAATTTGTCTGCTCAACTACGTAGATAACGCAATGAATGTTGTAGAACTGTCAAAATAAAAGAAATATCTTAGGACAACAAACACACCGTTATCTGATCCCAAACTAGGCAGAGCCTGTACTATGGCAACCAGACAACTGATAAATATACTTATATATTTTTAAATACATATATATTATATTATAGATAAATTACACCCAGACACAGAACAAATTATTGTGCTCAAATTCCTACTGTTAGTGTGTTACGCAATTACCTCGCAGTTCTTTCCTTTGAATAGAGCGTCAGTTCCTCTATTTTTAATTTAATTAACCTTTTCTCCATATTGATTCAGGACCAGTGGTCAGTTACGCAACACGCTGAGCCGCGCTCGTGAGCTGTGCGAGCGATGGCGAAGCGGCGGTGGAGCGACTCCTGCGCCGCCGGCACCGCCTCCCGACGACGAGGGAGGGGGGCGACTGGCCCGGTGGTTCAGCGTGAGACGGGGCTCCTCGCACCAGTACGATATGCATGGCCACGAGACCGACAAGATGCCCAAACTACCAGAGGTTTGTACCAATTTCCTACTAAACCTGAAACTTTCCGAGCTGAAGGTCTTATAAATCATTCACCCTGCAAGCGATAAGAGATGTCTTCTCGACATAAAATAATTATAAACATGATATTAGGTGCCTTAAATTCCCCGGCGTGCAAAATTGCTGTTTCGTACCTACTTATTCCATCCTATACAATACTAAGAGGAAAATAAAAGGGTTAAATAAATTAAGTTACGCCTGAAATTCTGGAAAAGGGACTTATACCTCCGAAGACCTGTTACATTTTTTTGCTGACATTAGATCTTAATTTGATTAGAATCAAAGATATTTTCCCCTGCTTTGTTATTCTGATTTCAACACGGGAAAACGCATTGGCACTTGGAACGGTCTCACTGAATCGATTCCAGGACCTCTAAAGCATTATCGGCCAAACGTTGCTTACTATCAATAGACAAATGAGACAGTTTGTAATCCTCTGTGGAACGATACTATACAGTTCTCATAATAAATGTATTTACCATTCAGTATTCAGTTTGTATGAATGACCGGTCTTCATTCAATGATGGCATATACAAGGAATGCATTTAAGTAGACATATCGATACGCGCATCCCATCGAGTTTGTGCTACGTGATAGTGACATTTTTGGAATTACACACCGTACACAGCTATCCAATTATCCTTTAACATGACTGGGTATTATAATATGTAACATTTATCAAGTGTAAAATAGATGATTCACAATTATGTATATTTCAGATGAATCATGATCGGGTCATTGAGTAGTCAGTCAACAACAAACCGCAGTAACGAGTGTATCGTAGTGCGCGTCGCCTCCGCGCCTCGGAGGTCTAAGTCGCTAAACAAATAATCTATTTTAACATGTGATATAATGATGTCACAGTGGATACCAGTCAGCTACCATATTGGATTCATGTACACGATAGTAATTTTCTTATTTCAGTTTATTTTTAGTGAGACGACGTGAATAACGTGTGATTCGTAAATGTCAAAAGTTAATTCAATGCCAGTTCGCTTCTAGACGATATCGTAGAGCAATGTTCTGTCCGTCGTGTATGAAACTGCTCCATGACAAGGCTCAGTATTCGTTGACAAGTTTTAACGTAAGTCACGTGGTGGTTGGTGTTACTTTTGACGTTTACGTTTTATAAGTAGGAGACAGTGGTTCTGATGACGCGATTTGTGACGTGATTAGACGGGCAGCCGCCGGTTTTCGATGTGTGAGAATTTGTACGGAGCGGCCGGAAAGCGTCCTCGAAACGCGAGTTACGGCCGCGCGAGTTGAATAATCACGCACACAAGTTATTTCTGTTCGTTTAACAGACACGCGACTCGAATAGCGTCATCGGAAACTGAAGCGAATTTGATTCAGAAGATAAAATGTGTGTTGTGTATTGCGTGTTGGTGCAAGATGAACAGTGTTTGCGTGACGTTTTCAGTTGGAGGAGGATTTGTTCTCATGCGGCGGGGAGGTGCGCGGCGGGCGAGTGCCGCCGCCCTCGCTGGGTGCGCCACCCGACTCGCTGTCGCCCGTGCAGCTGCGGCGCCGCCATGTGGTGGCTGCCATCATACACAGCGAGAACTCTTACGTCGCTACGCTGCAGAGGCTCATTAACGTAAGACACGTGTACCATCTACTGACTGGCGGAAGCGCCAGAGTACCCCGCGAAATTGAAATGTTCTTAGATTTTTTGGGAATTTCCGGGTTACTTTAGCGCATCCTTAAGCCGGTAGTGTATTACACATCAAATGACAATTGAATCTCAATGTATTTCATTGTGACAGTTCAGCCAGTTGTTTACATTATCGAGCAAGCGAATTATTCAAACCTATGACGCAATGGGTTAGAAATTTTCTCCACAACCCTTGGGTTGTGATTGAAAGTGTGTTCCGCAATTATGGGACTGCACTCCGGTGACCAGAAAAACCAAGCTATCGTTGATTTCGTCTTCGAAAACTGATATCTGTAAATCGGTGGTGATCTCACATGCTCGTACAATTTGCAAAGAAAATAGTATAAAACATGTTACCTGCATAATAGACATTTGTATTTAGATGAACATGCTTGTCGCTTCACACACTCATTAGTCTGTTACGTGTTTCGTTGTAAATATTATTCACATTGTTATCTATAAGTGTCTAACATCATATCCGACTCGGTACTCTTATACCACGGTTGCATTCTAACTAGCTCCATCAGTACAAATGGAGCGACCCCATGCATGACAGATGTCAATAAACATTGACACAGAGATTGAATGACATCACTCACTCATTCGTATAATTGATGTGAAACACTTTGTAGTAGGTACTACAGTACTGAATTTAATTAATACGTTCTTAAAAGTAAACATTACTGACACTAAATATATCAACACAGAATTTAAATAATTGAAATCAACCACATTTATATTTGGCAAATAATCTGTAATTATCCGCGTACATGGAGACACATTAAATATTTACGTTGACCAATTATGGTCAACCGAAATAAGTACACTGTCAACATACGACTAGCTAGTAGTAGTTACTTTAGACAAACCGGTTTGATATCAGAGTAACTATCTCTGATCCTCAAGTCACAATGTTGGTATAACATACGCTGACATTTCTCATGACTCCGGTGAATATCGTGATCGGGAAGGAAGCACGTTTAGATTGATGGCATAATAGCTAGCAATTATAATACAATCATAATAACGTCAGTTCCCATTGCGTAACCTGTGGAGCAAATAGTGCTAGTCAAAGCCACTTTTGTTTTCTACATCAGGGAGGCCTGATCGACTTGACAGACCACTTAATTAAGCAGTAAGTTGACTTGCAAAATTGCGTGTTAAACGTTAACGCCCATGTCGCTATGCTTATTAATGAGATTACAGGTTCTGAAAGTGGTATAAGGGGTTAAGTTGTAGTTACTGGAGTACTTTTACTTATATAACTTTGTAGACGCACTAGTGAAACACTTGAATTTATTTTCAACTTCTGCTGAACTTGAAACATTAGCACCTTAAGTGTTGGTAACTATGTTAGTTGCCTAACATCAACTCGATGACTTTGATATTTCATAGAGAAATCACGATGTCAAGATAGGTTCATCAATATTCGTGATATTTAACTAAATTACAATTGCTTGATTAACATTTAATTTTATCATTGCAATAATAGCGCAGATTTCACAAACAAACAAAGGAGAGAGAGCTTTCTCTAAACAGCCGTATTTAGAGTTTATATTCGCAACTTTCTTTTTTTCTTCAGAGACAAACGGTTATGAATTTTTATTAAGTTTTTGAGGTAACAATGGTAAATAGGAAAACAGAAGTCGCGGCGGCGCATTGGTAATGTCAAAAATCTCAACTAACGTATGTAAATATGAACCTGTCTGGCCCACTTTAGCATTGTTTCGCCCACAATTCACATGCCATAGATTAGCATATTAGGAAGTGGGGCAATTTGAATAGGCACTATTTGCAAACGGAGTGTACGAGGTCGTCCCTCTGTAATGAAAATGGCGCCGACGTCCACTCGACTGTGTTTAATGCGGTAAATTAGAGCTTTTGTTCTAAATACAGTTTGTTTTGTGTTATGGAACATTTCTAATGTATTCATCTATGCTTTCCGATGAAACTGTGGTGGCAAACGTTTCAGCTTCTCCTTGTTAGAAAGTCCAACAGATCCTTGTTTGCAAATCTTTGTTCAAAAGGCTGAGCTAGATTTTCTTTAAATAAAACTTATTCATGACTAACCAATAAGTTAGCCTTGCTGGAAAATGGGCAACAGCGTTCTTTAAACATTTTACCACCACATTGCGCTCGCCAACCCGCCTGCCAAGCGTGGCGATTATGGCAAAGCCCCTAAAATGGGGAAGGCCTATGTCCAACAGTGGACTTCTAACGGCTGGAATGATGGTGATGATGAACCAATAAGTAAGTATCGAATGTATTGTTGGCTTATGTATCTATGACTAACCAATTAGCATCAAGCGTATTGTCATGTTGTGGTTAGAAATTTCCTACTTTCCGTGAATGAATTCGACATTTCTATCATCCATCATCATCATCATTTCAGCCGAAAGACGTCCACTGCTGGACATAGGCCTCCCCCAACGACATTTCTATGAATTGAACTTATTTTCATAAAAATGAAAGATGTGTCAGTGGGTACTTACTTGAAAAAGGAAATATGTTTCATCCCGTATATTTAAATTGACCAAGCTAACACAGTAAATAGGTGGCTAGAAGCATAATTAGCCTATACTGTTTCCACCGCTTGGACGCAGAGCTCCTCTCGGTGCGAAGGAGTAGGCCGTCATGTCTCCGAATTTTTGGTTCTAGGACATGCCGACATACGATGATTTTCTTCACCGTTTTGAGTACAATGGTGATTAAATAATTTACAGAA
The DNA here is from genome assembly GCA_947507805.1 of Aporophyla nigra. Lineage (NCBI taxonomy): Eukaryota > Metazoa > Arthropoda > Insecta > Lepidoptera > Noctuidae > Aporophyla > Aporophyla nigra. The sequence continues at coordinate 11,638,969 of OX382305.1, forward strand.
AGTAAGGTACCTGTGTAGGTTCGCCCTTTTTATTTGGTTGTTAAATCATCAAATGGCTTCTCCTGCTCTGGGCGGAGCGGGAGGGCATGTCATACTTTTACTGACTAAAACCCAACCGTGTTCCTTCCGTTGCCTGTGACTGCGCCACGGTAACTCTTTCGAAAAAATCTGCGGTTCTGGCCGGGTCTAGGTTCGAACCTACGACCTACAATTCGTTAGTCGCAACCGCTACCACTGAGCCACCAATTACTGCTCTAGCTGGCTTGTGGTAGGTTATCACTTATTACTTTATTGGCACATAATATGTTATCGTAGAGTGTTGCTGACCTACCAGTCGCTTCATACAATTTCCTCATGTCACTTAGTAATAGGTACGCAATATTAGTAGGAGTTTACCGCGAGTCCAACGCACCCGATATAGTATTGTTTTGTCGTAACTTATCCTTATTATTTGGTATTGTTGCCAGTGACTAGGTAGGTAAACAGTATTGGAAACTATCATCCTTAACCCACTTTGGTCTAGTCGTCCATTGATTTCACGATCAATTCTTAAGTTAATACATAATCGCGTAAATAAGTGATGCTTCAGAGAATCTTCTTCGCGTTACGACTTACGACCTTGTGCGTCTTGTAATTATTGCTATCTTCTTCAATCTTTTTACTGTGCAATGTCGTCACTTGCAATTATCTGAGCTCCATAAATTGAGCACAATGCAACCGTTACGATCCGCTTATACACACAGACACACGCATCTAAAGAAATACTTTGCACAATAAAATACATAGGTCTTAAAAGGGTTTCTTATGTCATAAAGGCATTATAAGTTGATAGTCGCATAACATTACCATTTATAAGAAAAAATCCAGAAATAATTACATAAACGTAGGTACGTGAAGGACATTTCAGTGGGAACAAAAACAATGCACATACATATTTATCTAAACTAGTTATCTGTAGATGTCTGAGAAATATAACGAGCTAAGTATGCACTATACGCAATTCTCGGTTTGTCTTTGTCTATGGCAAACTGGAGTATGAAACATGACGCTTGCGGAAGCAATCTTGCACTTTACGTTTTGTCCCATAGACGCTCTATCTCACAAGATCCATATAGGTTGTCCAATTTACATTCAATAAGCCAACTTATAATCAGAAATGACGCAACTCATGACGGCTTTAAACTTTTTATTTGTACAGGTACCTGTACAAGGTGGAACAAAATAAACATCAGAATCTCTGTTGGACTTTGCTTATTTTGTTTTATAACAACATTTGTTCAATACAAAAACTGATGCTCGAAATGATCGGCATCAACTATTAACATTAAATGTAAATGAACGCGGTAATGCCGGTACATTAATGTGTATAATTACGTTATATTACAGGCATTACCTGCAAGTCAGGGACGAACAACTTTTTATTCATGTCTATGCATTAACTTCTATGACAAACACGTGAAGAATCTATTCTAATATGCAATACTTACCTGTCTTTGTAGTCTCGTGTTCTTAACCATACAATGGAACCACCATTTCCCGGGAGCGTAGCTAAAGGGGACTTATTAGCTATTTCATTGGATACATCATTTGAACGCTGGACTATTTATCGACCTATTGTTAGTAAGCATTTTAAATGAGCATGTGTCCACAAACACCATTCAAAAATGCTACTGGATCTCATATACCATTACAATGGCATTACATTATAATGTATCCGTATCATGAACAATGTATGTAAATGTATATTTAATCTAAGGGTATTTTCCACCTGCCAGGGTCGTGAGATTGTTCGAAAGAGATACCCGTGACCCTGGCACATGGGGAACTGAAGGAACACGGGTGGGTTTTAGTCAGTAAAAGTCTGACACGCCCTACCGCTCCGCCCACGAGCGGGAGACGTCATTTGATGATTTCCCATCCAAAAAAAAGGGTCTTTTCCACCTATTCATCTCTGTAGGATCCAAAACTTCCAAAACCTTCATTGTAATGGTAGCAGATCACAGTAAAAAAGGGGTCATTTTCGAACTGATAGAATTAACCCATACCTAATTAACAGGACTACAAGAAACCTCTTGAAGAGAGTAGCCCAGCAATACTGAACGGGAGCAAGATCCAGACTTTATTCCACCGACTGCCTGACATCCTACAATGTCACCTACACTTCCGCACAGCACTGGCCGATTGCGCGAGAACGTGGGACCGCGATGAAAAAATTGGTAAGTGTCACTGTTAATTACTACTTGCCTGAAATGCTAGTTCTGGCATGTGGACCCCTAGTCCTGGGCTGATGCCTTCTTGTGAAGTGCGACCTTCATAGCACGGTTTGGTCATTGTCTGTCTGTTACCTTTCATGCCTAAAACAACGTGCAGGTAACAGCTACCGATATTATAAATCACCGCGCCATAGACAGCACCGCCGGCTTTGTTCTGGCTGGGTAGGGGAATGGTATTCCCAAAATCTAATATCATCAACTACCCTCAGAATGTATATAATTGGTCAGTTACCACTGGGACCACCAATGGGCCTTAGTAGAAGTCTGAAAGTCACCCAAAGGACAATGGAGAGGGCTATGCTTGGAGTTTCCCTACGCGATCGAATCAGAAATGAAGAGATCCGTAAGAGAACCAAGCAACGACATAGCCCGAAAAATTGCTAAACTGAAGTGGCTGTGGGCAGGGCACATTGCTTGCAGAGCAGATGCCGATGGGGCCGAAAGGTTCTGGAGTTGTATCAATATCATCATCATTTAAAAATGAACAATTTATAAAATGATGATAATGTTGATGCCACTGGGAACCTGCCATATCTTGCGCAGAAGAACGTGTGAACAAAGGAAGCTAGATACTTGTTTAGATAGCAACAACTGCGCAAATTCGCTTTTTTCTGCGTTAACATACGGATGCGGGCGGTTGTATTGATTTTTTCAAGTCGCAGTGTGTGAAGATTAAACGTCCTTATTAGCCCGTATGTGATAATGCGAATGTCGTCTTCTATAGTAGTTACAAAACAAATAAAGCTTGTATATCGATCCATAATGTGTGTTAGTTTAACAAAACAAGAAATGGACGGACGTAATTAATTGGTAGAGTCACTTTAAAATAACTTAAAGACTAAAAAAAATACAAATTAAATTGAATATAAATTATCATTAAACTTGTTTAAAGTTCATGGTCTTATGACTATGGTTGACTGGCCTATTAAAGATATAAAGGACATAGCATTTTAATACTTAGTCCATTGACAAATAAAGCCTCCAGAATGTTTAGTTAGTCATATGTAGGTCCCTATCTGAAACTTAAGCAAGAACATGTAGAAAGTATGTCATCAGAAATTATAATTATTTATTATATAGCCGTGTTCGTATTTAGTCATTTACTAATTGGTGTGGGATATCAAAATAAAGGGCTTGAGGAGGCGATCCCGAATATAATAATGACACGCGAAAAAAAAAGTTTAAAAACCAGACTGCAACTAATTCCACCAAAATCTACAAACAAAACAAGGACACTTTTCATTTTCATAATTTTAAGGTTTCCTCTCCCATTAAGTCTCGTGCAGACTAGCGGGACGCGACGGTCGCGCGCGATTCGGCGATTTATATCCGTAGAACCACGGAATAAAGAAAACTAGAGGAACTGCCCCTCAGCTATCGCGCGCGTGTCAACATTTAGCGCAGATGCGCAACATTTAGCTTATTCGCCGTCAGATACATGTCGCGATTGGTTGTCTCAGAAATACGCGAAATATTACAAATTATGCCTTGTTGTGCGGATTTGACCTGCAAAACGAAAGCAGAAAAAAATGTAACTTTTGGAGATGTATTGTAACATCGATAAGTACTAAACTTTGTTAATTTTTAATATAATTGATTTTAATTACAATACCACATGTTATGACTTCAATGCAAGCTATAAACAACCTTATAGTCATTGATACAAAGTCTAAATACACTTGGTCGTCATCTGGAAAATCATAACCAAAATTCTAGTAACTTCGACGCTACTCGATTAGGGATGGGACACATCCGTAAAGTAGGTCGGTATCGATAATTTTGTCTGATTTTAGTAAGGAATCAATAGCTCACATAGCTGGTTGTATAATAAGACAGTTGATTAAAAAAAATAAGTGTGATATTTGCGTTAGTGCTTTAGTAACAGAAAAACAAATAAATAATTACATGGATTTATTATAGGTTAGGCTAGAGGGGGTTATTATGCCCATCAGAATCTGTGATTAAGATATCTTATATCCGAAAGATATCAGAAATATTTTTAAAAGACACACACACACACATCACATATCACACACATATTGTCACATATTTAATAAAGATTATATCATGGCTAAAATAATGCACCAGTTTATTGGGTCATCAATATTCCAAAATATAAGCTATCATCAATTAGGGGATTTTCCTACGTCTAATCATATTACTGTCTTAATGAAAGCTATCACGGCGAAATATATTAATATTCGATGAAAATAATATTACCCCCCTACATACAAACATACAAATACCTCTTTAACATTGATATTTTAACGATAATAATCAACCTTTTCCGTTATTGTTATTGCATGTGTATGATGTTAACAAATTATTACATTGTTCATCCAAATACATTACGTAACATCAATATTAAAAAAAAATCGATATATGTCTTCATCTCTACCTTTTTTTTGGTACTCACTAAAAGATATTACAAGTGCATGTGAATATGACATCTATTTCAAAGGGGCTAGCGTTCTGAATAGAATGAATTGGTTACAGCGCCATCTAGCGTTGAGTTGCTGAACTCGTTGTAAATTTGTCTTTTTAAAGTTTACAGACGAAAAACGTCTTTATTGTTTGTGTCATGTCAAATAATAACAACTTTCACTCGTTGTAATAAGACATAATTTTTTAAAGCAATAAGAAGAGGATTTGTAAAAGTTGCGTTTGTAATTTGTAGCCAATCATATCACTGTTTTTTATGTGTGTAATGGACAATTTGATATGCAAATGTGTGAGTTTGGCGACACTGGTTCCCGTACTTAGCCAGTGTAAGGGCACTTCTCTCTATTCTTTGTTCTGTGCGTAGAACAATTTCTATGAAAACGCGCGCGACACTTCACACAGGGGCGACCTGTCGCGCCGCGACACGCTCATAGAAATTGTTCTACGGATATAAATCGCCAATTCGCGCGCGACGTCACGTCGCGCTAGTCTGAACGACCCTTTAAGTTAGCTACTTATACCTATATTTCCAAAACTAATTTTATTTTCTTAACTGTTTTATTTCTATTCTTTACAGGCGAGGTCTTCTTGAGCGCGTTCTCAAAAGCCGTGGTACTGGACGTGTACTCTGATTTCATCAACAACTTCTCTGTTGCTATGGAGCTGGCCAAGATGGAGTCTAAGCGGAAGTCGGCGCTAGCAGACTTCTTCAAAGTGAAGCAGATCAGTGCGCACGACCGACTGTCCTTCTTTGGGCTGATGGTGAAGCCTGTGCAGCGGTTTCCGCAGTTTATTATGTTTTTACAGGTAATTATACCGCAAGTTATAACAATTTAAAAAAATCGTCAAACTCTTTACATTTCATTATAGGCGTAAGCGCAGTCCATCTTGGATCTACTAAACTTGATGCCCTCTCTCTCCGGATGCAAAACTATTACTCATTTTTTTTTTTACATGAGCATTTCTCGTTCTTTCATAGAATGAATCCAAATTGATTCATCCATCTATCTAAATAGATTTATTGTAGCAACAATAGTGTAATTACGAACCTTGTTACTATTCAAAGCAAATAGCGCCTACAACTACTACAAACAAGTATTAATTTGCAATTTTAGCATAATTAAATATTGAACAGTTAACGTAATCTGATATTGATTGAACAAGGCAACCTTTGGAACTGACACAAAGCATTATTTATTTTGCAAACATACACATACTTTGACATGACAGGTGACACTTACTCATACTCTCTATACGCACGTGTTTCCCGGTGTTTATATAACCGCTTACAATAAACACATAACATTGAAACAAGTTTTCCGACTGCTGTTCAAGTTGACACCAAAAACTAAAGCATGGTTTTACAAAAACCGTGCTGTAGAAGTTGTCACTGCTACTAATAGTTTTCGAGGATGAACATTCATACATACAAATTAGATGGAAAGCTATTGATAATATTGACATGATGTCCAACTTTTCTCGTTTACAATTTTATTATGAAAAAAATGTTTCGTCAAAAATTTTGCAGACTCTGTCGAAAAGAAGTGGGAACCTCATTATCCTACTGCTGCTATGCTAATGTATATGAAATGGCATGTATATCTTTTCCTGCAATCAGACATAGAAAATCCGACACTAATATGCTAGACACCAAATTCTTCGACTAAATAGGTATGTCATGGATAAACACTAACTAAAGGTGTATTCTCTCTTGCAGGACTTATTAAAACACACTCCTCCGGGTCACTCGGATCGAGTGTCCCTACAACGTGCCTTGACAAGGCTAGAAGCTCTAGCCGATGCTTTGAACGAGAGGAAACGAGACGCTGAACGGACACAGGTAAATTATACATATTAATACTTGTCTCATCTCATTTGGTGTGATTCATTTTTAAAATATTACAGAATTAGTGTAGAATGTGTCTGTCGGAAATTATTTAGTCTTTTGTTACTATTTTTCAAAAGGGTCAAAATTAAATTGCTTTAAAACACTGAGGTAAACAATTAAGAAAGAAAAGTGGGATTCATTACATTTTTTATTTCTAAAACACATTCACTCCTAATTTTAACACGCTTTTATTAACTTTACCTGTATGTTTGTTTGTAACCAACTCCTTTGGACTTGATTTTGACCCACTTCAAACGGTCAGATTGATGAGAGATTTAAACTTTGTAGACATATCGAGGACCGACTACAGTCGGTCTAGTTTAAAAACGATTTATTATTTCATTTCTACTTTTTAGTTTGTTTTTCTATGGAAGCGTGTTTTTGTTAGTTTTTTAAACTATTATTTATTTTTAATACAATTGGTCTCATTATACAATGTTTTAGCGTTGTTAGGTTAGGGTCCTTCTGACAATCTGTATGTAACGAATTTCTTCATTGCAGGCATTCCGTGCAGCCCTCAGACGACTGACGCGCGGCGGAGTAGCGGGTGCGGGCGGGGCGGGCGGCGCGGCGCGGTTCGGTGCCGCGCGACTGCTCGCCTCACGCGCAGATAAGCGACATCTGTTGAGACAGGACGACTTGCTGCAATTGGTCAGTACCCTTTATACTCTCTTACTAATCTTGAACGACCAACTCGAACCGTATGTATATTTTCGAAATTCAAATTTTCTTCAACATGTAGGTATATATTTATGACCGTAACCAACTAACCTATATTTGTTACGGTTGTGAATTATATTTTGTTGAACATACGACCTGATATTGGCCAGCAAATTGTAAGAACAACTAGAGAAAAAATTTATTTGGCGTGGTTCCGTGGCGCTTATCAGTTAAACGTTATACATTTAATTTTGAATGACCAAGATTAAGCTAGTAAGCAGCCCACTATGACATGAGCTAAAGGTTAATTTAACAAAAGTGCAATGCTCAATTCAACGTTATGAAAAAAATTGACTTTTATCTTCGAGTCTTATAACTAAAAATTTCTGTATGTAATAGCAAGACTAACAAACTGTTAAATTCTTGTGAAACGGGTGATAGCAGAAATGCTGAATATTAACACACTCATTCCGTGTGTTGCCGGACGTAAAGAATAGCACCATCTCATGACTTCTCGTGGGTGTCGTAGAAGGTGACTAAGGAACTCACTAGAGAGTGGGCAGCAGTGTTCTCTATGCATTTTACCACCATACTATGATCGCCAACCCGCCTGCCAAGCGTGGCGATTATGGTAAACCCCTCCAATTGGGGGAGGCCTATGTCCAGCAGTGGACTTTAGGCTGAAACGATGATGATGCTGATAACAGACTCAAAACAAATCACATTTTTGTAACCTGGAGCCATACAGCTCGAATATTTAACTGAAAATCATCTCATCCTCTTATCCACAGGAATTCAACCAATCGGGCGGTCTAACAAAGTGCAAGCCGCGTCGTCTGCTTCTTCTGAACGACCTCGTAGTGTGTGTGTCGGTCGGCGCAGGCAGTGACGACGCGGAGAGGCTCGGCCTCAAGTGGGCGCATCCCGTTCAGGATGTCGAGGTGTTGGATACTGGCACCTCGCCCACGCTTAGTAGGGTGCTCGCTCAAGGTAAGGTGGATTACTTTTAGAAAGCATTTTTTTGTTTAAAGGTACATTGTAATGCTGGATATAGAGGGATCTGATTAGATTATTTGGCTTCACGTGTTAGGGGCCATCCATAAATTACGTCACACGAATTTCATGATTTCTAACCCCCTCCCCCGTCCTTGTCACAGCTGGTCACATTTGTGAGACCCCCCCTCCCTAGTGTGACGTCACATATTTTACATTTAGAAATAATTATTGAATTAAAACAGCAGTTTCGAATTTTTTTAAATAAAATTAACGTCAAATCAAACATTGCAAGAAATTAACAAAACAAAAACGATTAATTATATTAATTTAAAGATCAAACTTAATCATCTTGAGTATATGGACATTGAAAGGAGTGGGCTCCTTTAAATTATTTATAACTGGCATAGTAGGACTTCCTTCTAGTTTGGGATGTTAATGTCAGGAAAATTCGTTGCAAATCTCTTTTTCATCGAACCATACAGCATCATCCAAACAAAGAATTTCTCTGGCACGTTTACTAAACGTCGTTTAGCAGCAATTCTATGAGCACGAATCTTCGCGATGGGCAAAACTTCTTGTTGTTTCTTATGTAATTGCTTGTGTTGATTAATGGCCTTGTATGATGCAAAATATAGACCACAGCATAAGCTGCACTGTATGCTTCATATAGTTAACGGTAAAGATTACCTAAATCACTTTTTTTATTCATTTTTAACTCGTTTCGTAAGTATGTATCACAATAACAATATAATCACAAAATAGCAGAACTAAGAAAACGACGACTTTTTATCCGCGAAATTTAATAGTCAAATGAAATAGAAACAATATTACCGCGAGGCACGATGCATTTAGCGGCACTTATCAAAGGTCAATTAGGCGGTCGGCGCGGAACACTAGTAGAGCGAGTGGCTGACAAAACAATTTGAACCTTATGATTCTACAGTTAAGAGTTGCAAATGTTTTTGAATCTATTAACACTTAGATTAAAATAGGTTTTGAAATGTGATATCACGAAATATAGGACCCCTCCCACCACCTTGTCACACAATGTCACACTTCGTCGACCCCATCCGTCCCCCTTAACGTGTGACGTAATTAATGGATTTTTTAGAACCTTATCTAGGTTCTAAAAAATCCATTAATTACGTTTTTTTTTTCATTCCATAAACCAAAATACATATATCAGTCGTTTCGTTGCCTGTACGTACGTTCTAAAGTTGAAACGACGAAAAAACTTTTTTATTTCATTCCTCTTCGATATAGATACCCAACATTCATGATAAAGCAGTGCCAGCTAATTTAATTTGACCCTGTATATATTTTGTTAAATTTTTATATCATCGATGAACGATTTCCTTTTTAATTTTCGATTTCTAATCTTCGCCAGGTATGAATCGTAGCGGTAGCCTGCGATCAAATTCGAGCAGCGGCATGACGACATCAACGGGCGACTCTCTCTGTAGCGAGATGTCCGCACTGATGCACGACTACGAGACCGTCTCCCGCATGGCAGACCTCGCGGCCTCACTGCGCATGTCCTACCCCGAGCTCGCCTCTGACACCTTCCGCGCGCTGCTGCAGAACATCCAGCGCAGTATACAGGTGACGAACATTCACGAACACAACCGAACGATCCCGACACGAGACCGTCTCCCGCATGGCAGACCTCGCGGCCTCACTGCGCATGTCCTACCCCGAGCTCGCCTCTGACACCTTCCGCGCGCTGCTGCAGAACATCCAGCGCAGTATACAGGTGACGAACATTCACGAACACAACCGAACGATCCCGACACGAGACCGTCTCCCGCATGGCAGACCTCGCGGCCTCACTGCGCATGTCCTACCCCGACCTCGCCTCCGACACCTTCCGCGCGCTGCTGCAGAACATCCAGCGCAGTATACAGGTGACGAACATTCACGAACACAACCGAACGATCCCGACACGAGACCGTCTCCCGCATGGCAGACCTCGCGGCCTCACTGCGCATGTCCTACCCCGACCTCGCCTCCGACACCTTCCGCGCGCTGCCGCAGAACATCCAGCGCAGTATACAGGTGACGAACATTCACGAACACAACCGAACGATCCCGACACGAGACCGTCTCCCACATGGCAGACCTCGCGGCCTCACTGCGCATGTCCTACCCCGAGCTCGCCACCGACACCTTCCGCGCGCTGCTGCAGAACATCCAGCGCAGTATACAGGTGACGAACATTCACGAACACACCCGTACGATCCCGTCACGAGACCGTCTCCCGCATGGCAGACCTCGTGGCCTCACTGCGCATGTCCTACCCCGAGCTCGCCTCCGAAACCTTCTGCGCGCTGCTGCAGAACATCCAGCGCAGTATACAGGTGACGAACATTCACGAACACAACCGAACTATCCCGACACGAGACCGTCTCCCGCATGGCAGACCTCGCGGCCTCGCTGCGCATGTCCTACCCTATATACGTGACACGTATGCATTTAAAATTGAGTTTTATTGCCTGGAAATAAGATGTAATTTCGTTGAGCTGTATCGGTGGTAGTTATACCAAAATTACTTATTTCTACCCATTATAAAAGTAACTGAAAGCAGGACTTGCATTTATTCTGTTACACCTTGTAAACCGTGACCTGGGTTAGGGAATGTGGCACGGGCAAAAACGAGTAGAAAATGTAGTAAATTGCCGTATATACTGTGATTTTATTTTGATGTTTGAAAATATATTTTTAATGGACTCAACTTTAACAACAATTTCTCCTCCACAGAAAAAAGACGACGAGATGGCATGGGTAGACTCCTGCTGCCTCCAACTCACGATCCGAGGTCGTGAAGAACCCCTTACCTTCCGTGCCAGCGAGCCGGGTGCGCGGCTAGCGTGGGCCACGGAGTTAAGACTGGCCCAGCTGGCACAGGCGTCGGCCAACTCGCCAGCCTGGAGGTTCCCGTCGCAACTAGCGCCTGCGCATAAGATGCCACTCTTTGTTGCTGCTACGCCGGTTTATTCGTCGCGGCAACTTACTGAGGTGAGTAGATTGTTTAGGAATGCAGTCAACAGCATGTTCTGTGTATCAATTGGACTTCTGGGTCACTTAGTTAAGACTGGCCCAGCTTGTCAACTGGCCCATCGTAACGATTGAGGTCTTTCTAAATTGAGCTGCACGATTACTGACAAATGCGTGCACTTACTGGACAGGTCCACTCAATCTGTGTAGTTCTTTCCTTAAAAGACCATGTAGCACATCGATTTGACGAACTATATCAAAGAAAGAGCACCTTGGTAGGCCGCATTAAGTACTCAAACTGCTAGATTATCACTATAATTAGCTTGGTTCGAAAATGTATCTATATGTGGGCTCCACTGAAGCTTGGCGTCCAAAGTTAAGCCCAAGAATACTATGCTATCTTCAGGAGTCAATTCTGTGCCCTTTATCAACACATTAGTTTTCACCTGCCTAACGTGAGGTAGCGTAAACTTAATGCATTTGGTTTTCTTTTCATTTAAAAGTAAATTATTTATATACTTTTGAGATCGTGCTATTTACATAGTAAACTACTGCTGACGTTAAAGGTTAAACAAAATTGAAGCGTCATTGGCATACAACACTATATCATGATTAAGATAATCGAGGTGAAGCAAGTCATTAATATAAATAAGAAACAAAAAAGAAGCAAAAATTGAGCCCTGTGGGACCCCCATTGACATTATAGATCCGGGAGATCTTTTTCCATTTACATCGACACTCTGAATCCTATAACTCAACTTTGAAGTAAGAAGAACCATAGCGGTGTTCCGGATCCCGCAGTGACGGAGTTTCCTGGTTAAAGTTTCATGAAGAACGTTATTGCATGCTTTAGATAAATCACAAAACATGCCCAAGGCATCGCATTTATACACGGTGCAGCATACGGTCGAGGTGTGCCCTGCCTGGGCGGAGCACCGCCGTGTCCTCGTGGAGGCGATCGGCGGCGGCGACCTCTCGCGTCCGGCCCTGGTGCGAGCCATGGTACGGAGTCTATAGCGGACTCCCGGCCACCGTAGGCGCGAGCTTGCGGGCGGCGAGCAATGGCTAGCTCGCCGCCCGGTAAGGACCAGGCTCGGGTCGACGGCGCGTAGTGTTCCACGCGCGCCTCAAAGAGATGTCAGCAATACTGAAGGGGTCTGCCAGGACCGACGCCTGCCAGGGTCGCGAGATTCCTGGCACATGGGCAACTGAAGGAACACGGGTGGGTTTTAGTCAGTAAAAGTCTGATACGCCCTCCCGCTCCGCCCAGAGCGGGAGAAGTCATTTGATGATTTCCCATCCAGAAAAAAAAAAAAAAAAAAAGGCATCGCATTTATCATCCGATGCATTGTGTCCTAGGAGTTCAACGCGTGTAAAACCGAATATACACATGATAGTTGTTCGGGTAGTAGCGTTAGTTTGCAAACGTTATTTCAAACCAAACGGAATTTTTTAAGTTTTTCGCAGCAAGTAAACACATTTTTCTGTTGTGAGAATCTCGTTTCTGCTTTTCACAGCTAAAACAATTTACAGTTCGTGTGATATTCATCTGAAATTTTAAGAATGTTGCCATATAAAAAGTATGTGCCAAACTCCTTGAGCTGTTTCGTCTGAGCTCGAGATTAACCGGTCTTTTAAAATGTAGGTCCGCTGCGGCTGTTTCTACACGTCGTCGGGTAGCGGGCGAGGCGCGTCACTGCGGAGGGCTCGCTCACTGCTGTGGGTGAGTGCGGGCGGCGCGACGGACAGCCACGTGGCCGTCCTCACGCATCGCGCCGCCAAGCTCAAGACGCTCGTCACACTGGACCTGCCCGATACCAAGGTAATACTGACTTCTGGATATACCTACTGGCCTTCATACCCGAGGGTCTATACTGTATCGATTATCGTGACATTTTTTTATCACAGATGTTACTATAACGTAAACTACGTAATTATAAAATTAAGAAAACATCCAGTATCGTTTTTCTTAGTGACTTTATGTTATGGAAAAGAAAATTTCGTGACAAAATATGTGGCTTCTTTATAATACTTGTTACTCATTTCAGGTTACCTCAATGGAACACGCACGCGGAGTGCGACAAGTGACGACACTCTGCGGCGACACAGTATGGCTCGGTACAGAGGACAAGAAAATAATAATATTCTCAGCAATCGAGCCAGAGAAGCAGGAAAAGTTAACGGAAGTGCCAACGATCGCATCAATCACGCAGATCCGTTACCACTGCGACGCAATGTTCGTGGGGCTGGGCAACGGGCGCGTGTCGGTGTACCGGCGCAACCACGACGACTCGTGGGCGCTGCACGAGCCGCTGGCCGTGGAGCTCGGCGACCGGCCCGTGCACTGCGTCCTGCCCGTCGACGGCATCGTGTACGCCACCTGCGCGCGCCGGGTCTTCGCCATCAACGCGCTCACCGCCGAGATCATGCGCATCCTGGAGCTCAAGGGCGACGGCGACCGCTCCGTCAAGTACCTCGCGCACTCCGGAGTCGGACTCTGGACGGCCTTCTCCGATTCCACGTACGTGAGCCTCTATCACGCTGAAACCTTCGAACACCTCCAAAACATTGACATCGCAGCTGACGTTGCGAAAACCATCGGAGCACGAGAGGGAAGCAAGCCCGCGTACGTGTCGGCCCTGCTGGCGTGCCAGGGTCTGCTGTGGGTCGGCACCACGGCCGGCGTCAGCGTCACCGTGCCGCTGCCCAAGCTGGAGGGCCTGCCTCTAGTGGGTGGGCACATCGCTGCCTCCTTCCACGCGCACGCCGGGCCCGTGACCTTTCTCCTCAACCTGATGCCGGAAACTAAAGACGTCGACGTGAACACTGTGAGACGGAATCTATCCAACGCCCGCCACCTCGCTGAGACCGTGAACACTCTGCAAGAGTTCAAGGAGGAGGACGGCAAGGAAGACAACGAAAAACCGAAACTGGAGAGGCAGATATCGGAAGAGGCCAGCCCGTACCGACCGCAGCGCGTGCAGTCCGCGGTCGTGCGGCGGAAGAAGCCAGGTGACGTGCGACTCAGTAAGACTCTACCCAAGTGCGCCAATTTGAACGCGTGTGATGTTTACGGGCTGTACGGAGACCTGATGTTCGTGAAGGATTGCGTGGGCGAGGCGGACGTGGGCGGGTCGGGCGGCGAGGCGCTGCGGCGGAGCGACCCCGAGCTGGCCGCCATCCCTTTCCGTGTCAGCACGCTGGACCGGCGCCTGCGCATGCGCGCCGGCCGGCCGCGCAGCCTCGATCTGTCCAGCTGGTCCGTAGACTCGCGCGCCTCCAGCCTGTGCACGTCGTCGGGCAGCGAGGAGTCCATGGCGCTGCGGGGCGTGTCGCGCACCAGCTCGGGCGCGTCGGGCGCCGCCGCGCTGGCGCCCGTGGCGGCATCCACGCCCGACTCGGGCTCGACTAAGTCCAGCGCGTCGGAGCGCTCGGGCCCGCGCGTGGATCCTGGCGGGTCGCGCGGGGCGGCGCGCAGCCTGCGCGGCGCGGACTACGTGGTGGGCGCGGGCGCGGCGCGGCGCTCGGTGCTGACGGTGGTGGGCGGGCGCGGCTACGTGGACTGGCGCCAGGTGGCGGACGCGGCCGAGCGGCCCGCGCCGGCCGCCGAGCCCAACCCGAAGGACGCGCACCTCATGCTGTGGGAGATGCGCTTGTGACGCGGCCTGCGCGAGCCCGCCGCTCAACGGATGCTATCACTGTACTGGGCGATTTATGTGTCATATTTAATTTGTCTCTGGCCTGTAAATATAGTGCTAATACGTAGACTCATTATGTTAAGGTTTTACATAAATTCGAATACGATGCTACTACACCTACACGTCCGTTCGCATTGCACTGAAATAATTGATGTGTGACACGAATATTTACATTTGTAAATTATGCGAAGCTTTAAATTATTTTTTGGAGTTAGAGCTGCTGTCCGCTGGCTCGACGTTTACATTGGTTTAGTAATTTAGTACTTGAGAAATGGTGCATTATTTTTATGATAAACTATTGAAATGTTAATAAATTCATAAAGATTATATAGGGTGCCTAATATTTAACTGTACGTTTTTAGCGACACCGATAAGTGCGCCCTTTTGAGAACGAACTATACGACAATCAGCTGAATAGTTATGCGTTTATGTACATAGAGAATTCATAGTTGTGATGGTTTAAATAAGCCTTAAACGTTATACATAATTATAAATTGGACCAAGGCTTTCAATGTCTCGATTTGATAGCAAAAGAACTTAATTTCAAAGCAGCTAAAGCATATGAAAACTAATTAATATCAATCACCATTATATTTGTCAAATGTAGATAAAAAAGTCGATTAATCTGCCACCAAGATTTTAATTACACCTTGCCAAAAACGTCGAAAAACATCAAAAAATTATTTACTATGGTTATTTGTAAAAATATCAATTTATCATTCTATTTTCAGTGTAAAATATAATATATGAATAACACGAACCGCCTTTGTTTTAGAATAATTACATTTGTAAAATTTGTTTGTATCAACATGAAGAAATTCCAATAACATTAAATTAGTTTTGTGTCATTTTTAACATTTTACTAATTATACTTTTAGTTTTGGATGTAAATTGATTTGCATAACAATTAACATTACATAATGGTGGCCTTAATATGTACTTGAAAATTTCCAGTGTATGATTTGTATAGCATTTGTTTAAGCTTTATTGTTAGACATATTAATGTCGCTTTAAGAATTAGACTGATTTAGCTAAGCGTTAAAATGTACTGTTAATGGAATTATTAGTAAGTAAGATAAACGACATTTGAAAGTTTCTCAAATTTCTGTGCACTTTTACAACGTAATGCTACTGCATTGCTCCGAGAATGCACATTTTCAAATCGAACGAAAAGCTTTTACATACTTAATTCGAACATTTTGTTGAATTTATGATATACTGTATATTCTTGATGTTATCCTTGTCTACAATCTTGTTGAACACGGTTGCTATTCCGTATGAAGTTTGCTCATGTTTTGTCAAAGTTTATAATTAAATTATCATTTTACAACGCATGTTGTTTTCTCAATACTTGATATTGTCTTTACAGTCTATTATAATTAATCGTTACTATATTTGTTTTCGGTCAGTAATCTCACAAAACAATATTTGTTTTGCACGCCCAAAGAATTTCATGTTAAGTCTGGCATTACGAATATTAGATGAACCACAAGAAATTTAAATGTGCCAAATTGTAAAATATCAGATACCTACTTATTATTTTATGTACATAAATTCTGTACATACAGAAATATCATAATTATGACATGTATTTCATGTCTCATGTTGGAGCACAAAATACAATGTTACATGAGATATGAAATACCTCCTTATTAATTTAATTTAATTAATGTAAATACAGCAATGTAAAACGAAATCTCGAATGATCACGCCGAAACAGTTTTGTATAACCATATCTAAAAAAAAAAAATTGGAATATTTATGCTGCAAAACGTCACAAGTGTACTTTTGTGTAAATAAAATTTAAGTTTATACATATACACACTGTATTACTTGTTTTATTATATTAATTCCACTTCCAAAAGCCTAAAGTAATACGATATTTGTGCGTCTAATGACGAAAAGAAAAATCACCGATCAGAGAATATGGTAGGGCCTCCCATAATATCCTATGTTGTATTTCGCCACTGATTTGCCATCTTGTTTTTTTTTAAATATAATGCCAAGATCCCGCATTCGAAACGATATTGATAAAAACAGTGAGTACAATGAGCAATGTGTTCCTAAATAAACCATAATCCCCTGTTACACACTGACTACACATTCGACACGATGTTACGATATTAAAGATTGTAAGAAGTTTAATTCTTGTCAATGAGAGATCTTTTTGAGACTAAATTTACGGTTTTGGAAATTATTAAACTTCATGGTTGAATACAGGTGTAAGCCAGTATTTTGTGTGTCCACATACAATCAAATAAAAAGAGCAGTGGTGGCCGTGGAGTGGGATTGTGGAGGCGATCGGTGGCGGCGACCTCTCGCGTCCGGCCCTGGTGCGAGCCATGGTACGGAGCGAGAGGGCATGGGAAGCAGTCACCTCCTTCTGCGAAGCAGTAATGCGCGCGAAGGAGGAGGCGGGGCGCGTGAGGGAGTGGCAGTCTCTGCACCCTCACGACCCTAGCCGCCGCAGGAAGAGACGCCCAGGGCGTCGGGAGTCGATAGCGGACTCCCAGCCACCGTAGCCGCGAGCTTGCGGGCAGCGAGCACCACCACTGCTAACAGTAAAGGAAATAATCGTGAGGAAACCGGCATGTTCTAGAACTAAAAACACGTGGTGGATTATGGCCCACTCTCTCTCGCTCTCTCATCTAGACGAGGCCCGTATCCCAGTACTGGGAACACTATAGGCTGATTATGAAATTTCTATTAATCGCTTTTAAATAGTGTTTCAAAGTATAAGGTTTGAATTGTTAATGCAAGCCGGGTTTGATAGTAGTTTGTGAGTTGTGGTGTGATAGTCACCCATAGCCTGCACAAATAGCCAGGAACACACGTGCAAGTAGGTTGCTTGCTATTGTGCAATACCACATTTCTCTGATAACTAATCATAATCATTGGCATGCTTCCTATTGGCACGTGTATTTCCTGGCTTCGAGATAGGCACGAAATGACGATTTATCAACATGTTAGAAATGGAATTTAGACAGCGGCGGGGAATTTGAAATCAGGGATGTGAATCGTATTCTGGAGTAAAAATTATGATAATTAACGAATCTAAATAAAACAAAAGCATATTTTGTAGAGGTTTATTGTTATTGATGCAGGTGTGTTAAAAATTCATTGTTAAGGGGAAGGTGTGTGGATTGATGGTGGCGATTTTGCATGCATCTGATGAGTGGCTACGGTATACCTGAAACAAATAAATTAACTCAGCATTTTGTATGAAATTTTACATGGTCCTAATTTTGACCTCTTTCATCATCACACACTTCGTCTCTATTAGGCCAAACAACATGTCTTTTCAGGGGATAGATATGTCTCAGTGGCAGAGTATCTGCTCCGCCCGCAAGCTGAAATTCATAATTTAGTTAAATTGACATACGGTTTTGTTGCTTGCATTGTTTGAGAGCTTCATTGAACGCTTGACACTGTGAGATGTCCGAGTTGTTGGTCGCGCAATTTAGGAACTGTTGGATTTCGTATGCGCAAGGGCCGCTGGGTCCTGATGATTCGTCGTAGTCGCGTGGAAGAGCATGTACTACTTCTTCTCGATGACGACCGCCGCCGCCGCCGAACAAGCCGGTTATGGCTTCTCCGGCCACGTGACCCTTGAAACGTAAATAAAATACACTATGTTTGCTCAGTGCTCTTGCTACAAGATACTTCTACTTATGATAAATAAAAATGCGAAGACAGTGGCTGCTTGGTGAACAAATTCAAGTAATGATGATTAATGATATACCTATCTATATCTACTTAAATAAATTAGGTACTCTATCATCTTCAACTATCAGTTGATTTTTTGACTAAGAGCCAAACAATGCTGAGATGCGTCACTTATTCATGACTATCAATATTAACCACTTCCATAAACAAACACCCTGAATATTCGGTCAGTGTGTGAAAGGAAAGTTGAAAATCAGTTCTTACATGCACTTTCTAGTAATAATCAATATCAATAGAACATGAACCCTGTCCAATCAAGTAGGTAACATAGATCTTTACGCAGTTGAAAGAAGTTCTTTACTGTATTTTTCTTTTGAAACTATTAATTCAGTAGCGTTTCGACTTTCGACGTTATAGGTATTGATTCTGAAAATATTCCTATATATTCAATGCCGGAACACTACCTTCCGGGCTAAATGCCGAGAATTGTATCCAGTACTAGGAACCTAATAACTAACTGCTCTATAGGTACCACTAAATTGTAAAGGTTTGTGCTTTTAAATGAACTGACTGAACAGAAACAACATTTAAGCAATTAACTTTATTAAATATTAATACAAACAGGAATAATATCGATCTTTATATATAATAATATATAAAGGTTAGGTACACAATCCCCAGAGAATAAGTTATACAAACATTACCAAGAGAAGTCTGTGGTAGACAGCATTATAAGTAGGTATTTGCCTAGTTATTGCATATAATCCATTACGGTACGGTACCTACAAGTACAGTGAGCCTACACACATATGCACATAAAGCGTTGGTCGGCCAGTAGTGCTCACATTCTCCAGTGGCAGCACATTTATTTTCTGTACCCACCACCTTCTGATACAAATCCATTGCGTAACTCAGCAACAACACGACTCAAGCGACAACTGAACTGAATGTCTGTAGATCGTACCATAGCTGTGCCCAAGGTGACTCCTCCAGCGATCGAAGCAGCTTGACCGAATAGGGATTGCCGTTGTGGCGTCGGTGTCACCGTGGGGGGAGGAGGTCGAGCGGGTGCATGCTGACTTCTTCGCGAATAACGGGATCCACTGCATCCAAATGTTGAGCGTTAGGGCAGTAACTACCCAACTAAATTCTTAATCAGTATAAATTGTCCATAATTATAAAAAGCGAATTCTACCACTGCAGCTGCCTAACTCCAGGACATCCACTATACATATTGTGTGTTGTAAATTAGGGTGTAGTTTCTAAAGAAAGTGTACTTATTTAGTTTGAGTAGAGCCTGCAATGCAAATAAATAACCTAATTAAATAATAAATAGTACAGACCTAAAAATTATAAAGTAGGTAAATGTAATTATTATGAACATACGTGTGTATACATTTACTTGTAGCCATATCTTCCACTCCGTCTCACAGAGCTGAGAGCTCCCAGCAGTGGGTACATTATAGACTAAGTATGTATGTTATGCATATAAAGCTTACATTTACAGGCTCAACTCTTGACAAAATACACACACGGTACACCAGCAAAAATAAGGGAACATTAGCGAGAGTGCCCGTAATTTGCATATTATTGTATATAATATTACATATAATTAGAACAGAATAGAATATAAGAACTGCTCAGGATCCACAAATTAAAGGTCGTAACGAAGCGAACTCAGAGTTGACGCTATGACCCAACGGAGACCGCGCTCACTAGTTTTTGAATCAATGGGAAACATGGAAAATAGTGTTATAATTATATAAAATTGTGAAAAAAATATATGTCGTATTTAAGGATCTGACACGGATGTGCAGTGAAATAAATATTCCGAACAGGTATAGGTATTATAGGTACCTAGGTAAGATAGGTATGTGTACAGCTTGCAGTTTTTTTGACGTGACAGTGGCCAAGGGTTTTTAAGGACCGATGCAAACCGATGGCTGTCGGAGCAACAAAGTCCCGAGAGTCGCGGACACCGTAAACCGGTGAACCTAATGAAGGTGGGCGGTGTTCGCTGCACAGCTAGATGGGGCGCCATTCGACAATCATAACAAGGAAGCGGTTGGGGTTGGCTGGATGCGAAAGATATAAAATCGTTGTGCGACTTTTGGCGCAACTTGGAAGTGGTTTATATCCAGTAGGACTAGGTAGAGAGTATGTTCGGGTAAGTTCGCCGCTTCCCATATTTTAAATTTTTTGGAATGATGTCTCGCAGGTCAACCTATGACTCATATGCTATGACTCATAGCCTATGAGGTTCTCGGCTGCTTAACAGGACTTGCCTGTGGCTACCTTAATAAATTAAGGTCTCCAACCAGGGCTTAAAAAACAAAACTAGAGCGACTACTCGCTAAGGGCATCGCTACTGAAGGGCAGCAAGGGACGGGCTGGATCAAAATGATTTAGGGACGAATAAAGATACAGACTTAGCAGCGCGAGCTGGCTCGAGCAAGAGATGAAGCGGACGTAGATTAGGACATCGCGGCGGGCCTCAGCAGCAAGGACGGAAGGGCGGCGATTTATAACAGTGTGTTTTAAGAGTGCTAGTGAGTTTACTACTCTCCTGGAGGAAGATTGTAGCGTCATCGGGAATGGTTAGGGTAAGTTTCGGTCGGCGAATCCTACTAATGCGTGAGGGAGCGTAGCGGGCGGCTGCCGCGATCAGGAGATTGGGGTGCTGTAGTTGAAGACACGCTTGGAAAGGCTTTTCATGAACTGCTGAATGGTGGGCATTCTGAGATCTAGATGGAGATTGTAGTTTCGAACATAGGAGGCTCCCGCAACCTTTCTAAGGAAACGATTTTGAAGGGGCTGTATCTTATAGATGTGGTGGGGTTTAGCGCGTGCGAAGACGACGCACGTATAAGTCCCTAAGGAACAATTTG
This sequence comes from Aporophyla nigra, assembly GCA_947507805.1. Lineage (NCBI taxonomy): Eukaryota > Metazoa > Arthropoda > Insecta > Lepidoptera > Noctuidae > Aporophyla > Aporophyla nigra. The sequence goes on from OX382305.1 coordinate 11,660,474, forward strand.
CTACTGGACGTAGAATGGAGCCTATTGAAAACGAATACGGCGCGCAAACCAGCCGTCTTTACGTGCTCCTTGAAGGTAAGGTGGTGGTCGATCACACCTAAGTATTAGGCTTGCTTCGCCCAAGGTATCGGCGTACCGTACATAATGATAGTGGTCGACACTGGACAGCTAGGGACGGGCCATTTGATTGCGCTTAAGGTATATGTGCTAGGGTAACAGTATACTATAGTAGTCTTTGTAGAGTACCCTGCGAAATTAAAATTTACTTACGATTTTTGCCATTTGCAGGTCAGTCGTATGTTGATTAAACAACCGATTAGTGACCGTAACAAATATATTTTCTAGAAAGGCAGCTAAACCCGCCTAGCTTTTGGCACCCATCCAACTTACTTGAACAAAATTATATACCAAAACCATTCAAGATAATACTGGTTAGAACAGGAAGTATTATGTCATCCATACCTAATTGTTTTGAAGATTTTTTTTAGTAGGTAAGATTTCAACAACTAGGTACTTCTGTATTATACCAAAACCATGCCCTGTAATTTTACAGTGCCATTGCCATATAGATGGCAAACACCATGCTGCCCTCCAAATGGTAAGTGACCACAGTCTCTGATTTTTACGAATATACCAAAGGGATAGAGGGTAGGTATGCGTTTTGCATAGTGACCGAGGCAGGTCTCTGATAAAAAATAAAGCATGTTAAAAATGTTTGTGTAAAATTGTTCCCCTAAAATTGCTGGTAATGCATATGTTAGTTATGTATTTTGGACAAAATAAAACAAAGATATTGTGTTTTGGTTGTATATTTTATTGTTCTAAAGTTAACATAAAACAGATAAATAAATTCAGATTATAGAGTTCTACATCACAATAAATTGTCATAAAATATTTCAATATAAAACAATAATAAAGTCACTAACGATTTACTGTACTACACATGATAACCTAGGAAATTTAACAATTTATCAATCTAAATCAAAAATAATAACTACTAGGAAGGTGCCCCTTATTTTTATCTAAATGAAATGTTTTGAATTTGACAAAGGCTTTTATGGAAAAAACTTTTTGTAAACATCTCTCTACTTTCATAAGTAGAGATGTGGTGAAAAAATAATTCATTTTTTGAATTTAATTCAACAAATGGCACCTTGAAAATTAACTAGACTAATTTACATATGGTTGTTTATCTTGCATTGACGTAAAGCCTCATTAAAGCCCTCACAGAGGCTCAAGTCGTGTTGTTGCTGAGCACATTCAATGAACTGCTTGATCTCCCAAGCACAAGGGCCCTGAGGAGTCTGGTTCTGGTTCTGGCTAAGAGTCTGACCTGGCTGTGCGGCTGCCTGCTGCTGTGCAGGCTCGCTGCCGCTACCACTAAACATGCCAGTTAGAGCACTACCAGCCACGTGACCCTGCAGCAAAACATTTTATATCCATTGTAATTTAAACTTTAGGAACAACAGAAAAGAACATCTCTCGTCAAATAAACTGAGCTGATTTTCTAGAAAGAAAATAATTCATCATTATACCAATTATAAATAAAACATGCAATAGTATGATTTATTGTGTATAACGTCAATTCATGTAAACAAAAGTAGTGAATCATGATAATGTCACAATAACATGTGACCATCTTCACATTGCTTGGCTCCTAGCCAACCTTAATGGAACTGTAATAAAAGAGGGATAATTTCAATATTAAATAACTGCAATTACTACTATAAATGAAGATTTTTTTTAAGGTTAAGGTCAAAAAATATTTGACGCGTTTACATTACGTAACAACAAATTACGCACCACTGCCGATCCGACGGCGACACCGCCGGCCGTGGCTGCCATCTGCTGAAACATCGATGGCTGCTGAGATTGGGCCATAGCAGGCGCAGGGGTCGATGGAGGAGCATGAGCCGGAACTCTGCTCGGTGGTGGAGATGCAGCCCTAAAAACATCTCGCTAGGTTAGCTATCTCCGCATGATGAAATAAAATGAAATAAATGAATCTCAATGCAAATAAATATCCAACTTACCGTCGCTGCGGGGCTGGCGGGGGGCTCGCGGATCTTCCACGTCGAGGCATTTTCACAAACTTTAATAACTTGTGGTTACAAAGAGATCCTGTTCAACCAAGAACAACACTTCCAATAACACTGACACTTCACTGTCAAATATCTAGCGCCCAAGGTTGCAACTGAAGAGCAAAATTATTTCTAGAATATTTTATATTTAGAATAACTATTGCTATCTCAGTTTGGCATAATGTTGCATAATCACGAACGACAGAGGCAGCAAATAACCAACATAACAACAAAATTATTATGGAAGCGTTCTTTTTATAAATAATTTTATTTTGACACACGCGATCAAAAATTTAAATCGATTGAAATCTTTGCGTTCGATGACATGACCTTAAATGTGAAAAAATAAAACTATAAAATAGTTTAACTAGAAAAAGTTAAGAAAAAACAATGAATATTTTAAACCACTCGAATTAGGAGTTCGATGTATCAACCATTTGATGAAATAAACGTATTAAAAAAAAAAACATTGTGATTTAGCATTCGATATTTGTAGCTCGGACCTCAAATTATTCCTCGTATGTCCGTATTTTGAGACTCACACTTATTTTCTCGGATTCAGAGGCTTTGACATTCATAATGAAAATCAATTGCGTCAAAGGTTAGGTCACTATCAAAGATATAAATCGAATCATTTGCACTTGCCTCACATTCAAACGAGGGCAAGCAAAAATCTGATGGGCTGAATTCCTCTTAAAATGCTTCCGCCTGTTTGAACCCTAGTCCCTAATCCAAGTAAACTCGATTTTTTAATTTAAGAAAGTACCTGCTGCTTCTGCTTCTGCTTCTGCCTCCAAATCCTCCTCTTCTTGACATAATATTTTGTTTTGTGGATTTATTATAATTTAATTTCGGGCTATTTCAGTGTTTCCATTGCAATTTTGATTGACATGAAAGTAATGTTTTTTTTAACAAGCGATTTCAGAATAGTTTTTTTCTATTCCAACCAGTTACATTTCTGCAATGCCGGGTACACACACTGCGAGTTAAGTACGGTTTCAAAACCTCATTTCCACACAGTTTTAAATCGTCTCGTGACTTGGACGTATGTAAACTAGGCCTCAAAAGCTAAAAGTTTCAGTCTCATTATTCGTGAAAAAATAAAATATTGTAATTTAAATTAGTTTGTTATTACTGGTCACATTTAACGATGAACAATGGTGGATATTAGGCTGTGGCCTATGATGGAACACGCAAAGTAATAAATCGATCGTACAGTTACAAGGATCTTTTACGCGTGGCCACAATCTGAATTAACACTGCCATAAGTACATGCAACAGGGTTAATAACTGGCAAGTGGCAGCACAAGTCAACGTCTAGCGTCTACTAATCGCTATTGCTTGCTGCTTTGTACAGCTTGGCAAAAAAGAGTCTGGAAAAAATGAAGGCGCCTGTTTAGCAGGTATGGCCATCCTGTATACTAGGACTAAAAGTGATAAGATACTTGGTGTTTTAATCAACAAACAGGAGATCCCGGGAATTCTTAACAGACAAAATTTCAAGACTTGATAGGCACACAGGCTTTTACTTTTATTGTATTTAGTAGATTGCGCATTATTTCGCTAGAATAACCTTTTATTTAAGAGATGCGAGTGCCATGATAACACAATGAAAACTTATTCAGAATAAATAATAAAATAAATTACACTCAGGGATTGTCTATTAAACCCAACACCCAAGAAATAATGTTCAACAATCACATTTGCGGCCACCATCTACAGTATTCACAACCATGCGATGGTTGGTATGCCTGTATCGTATTTAATGTGAATAATGATGAACGAATCCTGTTAATACTGGCAGTTTATAGTCTAAAAGAAGGCTACTAACAGCTGCTTACTGTCGGAAACTAATCGGAAGTCGGAGACTACCTATAACATGTCGCATTTGAAAGTTACGGGCTATATCAAATAAACTTGAACAGATGAATAATGAAGCCGTCAGGTGTGTCTATGTGGGGTACATACCACTATCACTAGCTACATGACAATGAAAATGAAAGAATACGCTAAAATGTAGGTTATAATTATAAAGATAAGCGTGACATAACATAATTCGTGTTTTCCTTTTCGCTGCTTTAATAGATTTTTCCATTAACACTGATCTGATCAGTTTTACATTTCTTATTTATGAAACTTGAGTGAAAAATCTTTCTACGAGGTTCACGGCTCCCATTATAACCCAAGTCTTCTCAAATTATAGGTAATAAATTACGTAGAGGAGACACCTGAAAAATAAAAAGTGTTAATTATACTTTTTTCACTGTGGTATGCGATAATAGCATTTTCAAAAAAATACTTGCCTTTTTGGTGTTTTCCAGGTCTAGAAAAAAAAAACATTATTTGTTCACCTTCATCAACAACGTTTCTAATTGTATTGACAAAGTTACCAATTGTCAAACTAGAAAACATAACCTGAATAATCTACTAGTAAATAAAAGAATAAAATGGCATGAAACTTAATAGTACCGATAAGACTAAGTATAGAATGGAAAAACAATGACTGGCATTGACTAAAAGATAAATTTCTTGGATAAATACCTGTCATGTCGGCAGTTCTTTCGAAAACATTGTCAATCGGAGACAAAATTTGTTCCGCTCCCGATTCCGCCAAATATCTTATGAAAACTTGGTATATCACAGCTCATATTACTACTGCTTATTGTTTTATTCATATTGTATATGTACAATAGCAATAATAATTGATAGTTAAATAAAAATAAGTGAAATACAACTGGGAACGTAACACAATGACAGAGAAGCTACCTGTAGTTGATAAACAAAGCAGTGCTGCCACAAAAAAAAAAAAATTTAGTTCCAATTGTCACCACGTCAGACTCTTTTATGCGAAGCTGTACGTTCACATTTGTTACTCAAAAACTTCAGACATATTAATCCTAGCATTTTCATAATCTAATAATATATAAACAAACACCATCACTATAATTTACATAACAACACACCACAAATGCTTGTAGGTCAGGTAATCAAAATGGACATAGCTCTCATAGCAGTATAGCATCACCTATGTATACAAATTTCTAGCATTTAAATGCTAAAAATTTGTCTTCAGGTTTTAAAAGAATGGCCTATACTCTCGAAGATATATCGGATTTTATTTTTTTCAGCGAGCCTTTTTCGAATTTTTTTATCTAATGACATTTTTGACAAATTAATCGTAAATATATATTTTTGATCTTGAAAAAAGTTTGAGCTAAACTGCGCACCAGACGCGGATGGGCGGACATGGCGACATTATGCCGTAAAAAGATGATCATAAAAATAAAATAGCAAAATATAGAATTTATAAGTCATCTAATTTCTTGTTTAAAATTATGAAAACTTTAGTGGTTACTATAATAAAACAAGACATCTAATCAAATACAATTATCTTTTATTGTTACACTTTTATAAACAGCCATCTTAGGCAAAATCCAAAATCCCAGAGAGTGAACAAAACTAAAGATGTGACAGACATCATGTTCACAGATAATTAATATCTTAACACTCCCCCTCAATTTTATGTTTGTGAAAACTTACAAATTGCTTCTATAAATAAATGAAAATAAATTCTACCAAACTTTAACTTTAACATGGCAACACAAACTTAGTAATATTTAAATTCTTGAAATTGCAACACTAAAACTGACATATATAAGTTTTGACAGATAATTTTGACAAGCTAGTGACAAGTGACAACATAACCTTAAAATATAAACAATGCAAACATTCTATGAAAAACAATGTTACAAAACTAACAGCTTGTCACGAAAATAGCAAAACTTAACACTACACAGTGGTTTCGTCATAATGTCCGAAGTATTTTCACTGGTACTTACGTATTTAACAATCAAAAAATTTTGGTTTACAATGTCTTTTATGAAATGATATTTAATGTCTATGTGCTTGGAATGTTTTGTATTTTCACAATTATGTATCATTTTTATTGCACTCTGATTGTCCACATAAAGCACAATATTACACTTTTCATTAAAGTCAACTGATAATCCTTTCACAAATAACAAATCACTGACACAACTTGCAGCAGCTATGTATTCACTTTCAGCACTGGAGAGAGATACAGTCCTCTGCTTTCGTGATGACCATATGAAAACTTTAGTGGTTACTATAATAAAACAAGACATCTAATCAAATACAATTATCTTTTATTGTTACACTTTTATAAACAGCCATCTTAGGCAAAATCCAAAATCCCAGAGCGTGAACAAAACTAAAGATGTGACAGACATCATGTTCACAGATAATTAATATCTTAACACTCCCCCTCAATTTTATGTTTGTGAAAACTTACAAATTGCTTCTGTAAATAAATGAAAATAAATTCTACCAAACTTTAACTTTAACATGGCAACACAAACTTAGTAATATTTAAATTCTTGAAATTGCAACACTAAAACTGACATATATAAGTTTTGACAGATAATTTTGACAAGCTAGTGACAAGTGACAACATAACCTTAAAATATAAACAATGCAAACATTCTATGAAAAACAATGTTACAAAACTAACAGCTTGTCACGAAAATAGCAAAACTTAACACTACACAGTGGTTTCGTCATAATGTCCGAAGTATTTTCACTGGTACTTACGTATTTAACAATCAAAAAATTTTGGTTTACAATGTCTTTTATGAAATGATATTTAATGTCTATGTGCTTGGAATGTTTTGTATTTTCACAATTATGTATCATTTTTATTGCACTCTGATTGTCCACATAAAGCACAATATTACACTTTTCATTAAAGTCAACTGATAATCCTTTCACAAATAACAAATCACTGACACAACTTGCAGCAGCTATGTATTCACTTTCAGCACTGGAGAGAGATACAGTCCTCTGCTTTCGTGATGACCATGCAATTAGGTTCCCTTGGTGATATATTAGTGCTCCACTAACACTTTTCCTTGTGATCTTATCACCTGCCCAATCGGCATCTGAAAATGCTGAAATATTAGAACATTTATTAGTGTTTTCTTCTTTCTCTTGACAATAGTATGTCAACTCTTTATTAATTGTGCCCTTCAGATAGCGTAATACACGTTTTGCAGCTGTCCATAAGCTTCTCGTGGGTTTATCAAGATATCGACTGAGGAATGAAGTTGCAAAAGTGATGTCCGGTCTGCTTATTGTAGCCAGGTAAGTTAAACTTCCAATTAATTCTCTGTAAGGTATATCACTAATTATTTCTTCTGTTTCAGGTACTTGAAAATTGTTTTCCATCGGCGTCTTCACTTCTTTACAATCTTGCATCTTATACTTTAGTAATAAATTTTTAATAAACAGTTTTTGTGATAATTTCAATGTATTTTCATTTCTCATAATTTCAATTCCTAAGAAGTTAGATACTCTTCCCATATCTTTAGCTTTAAATTCTTCTTGCAATTTTCTTGATATTTTATTTATTTCACTACTCTTTCCCATCAGTAAAATATCATCTACAAATAATATGAGCCATAATATCTTTTCCTATGTATAAACATATATCATATTTTGATCTTTTCATGTTTATTGTTTGACAGAAATTATCAAATCTTATATTCCAACATTTTGGTGACTCTTTCAATCCATATAAAGCTTTTTTAAGTTTCAGAACAGTTCCTTCTTGTTTATTTTCCGAACTTATTCCCTCTGGAACTTTGATGTAAACTTCTGTGCTCAAATTTCCATTTAGAAATGCTGTAGGTATGTCCAACTGCTTTGTTTCCCAGTTATTATTTATTACTTCTGATAATCCCATTCTTATGGTAGTTATGTTGGCTACAGGGGAATAAACATAATCTTCTGTGTACTGTTGAAATCCGCGTGCAACTAATCTTGCCTTTTTAGTTCCATCCGATTTTGTTTTGAAAATCCATTTTGTGTCAATAGCACTTTTTCCTTTTGGCAATTCTGATTCTATCCATGTGTTTTGTTCCTTTAATGACTTAATCTCTTTATCTATTGCTGTTTTCCATTCTTTATCTTGTTGAATGGCTTCTGTGTATGTGGCAGGATCGCTTTCACTTGAAAGTAAACAATAATCTTCATATGTATTTAAATCAAATTGTTTAGGCTTTTTTACTTCTCTTCCACTTCTTGTTCGCTTGATTTCTTCGTTTTGTTTTTCTGGAGTGGAGTAATTATTCTCTTCTGGATCATAAAAACTTTCTTCTTCTTGTATTGATTCTGAATACTTTGTTTCTTTTATTATTTGTTTTTCTTTTGGTTTCACACACATTTCTTTCTGAATTTCATTTTCTTCTAAGTATCCTTTTATATTTTTGTTTTGTTCTTCATGTTGATATTTTATGTTTGTTTCATCAAATCTTACATCTCTTGAGACAAATATCTCATCAGTTTTTGGGTTCCATAAGGTATATCCATTCATAGAATATCCTATCATTCGAGCTGGCACTGCTCGTCTTGACCATTTATCCTGTTTGGGCATAATATGTGCCCATGCTTTGCATCCAAAAACTTTGATTTTATTTAAAATTAATTCCTTGTTCTTGATCCTCGCAGGTACTTGATAATTTATTGAAGAACATGGCGATCGGTTGATAAGAAAAGTAGCCGTTAAGATTGCTTGACCCCATAGGTGTCTTGGTAGATTTGATTCATCTAACATGGTTCTCGCTTTATCATATATTGTCCTGTTCATACGTTCAGCTTTCCCATTTTGCTGTGGGCTATATGGCTGCGTGTATTCAATTTTGATACCTTTTTCATAACAAAACTTTTTGAGACTTTCCGCTGTGAATTCCCCTCCATTATCACATCTGATCCTTTTCACTTTTATCCCATCTTGCCTCTCTTGTTCTATTATATAATTGATTAATTTATCTGTGGCTTCATTTTTGCTTTTTAACAAATACGTCTGAGTATAATGAGAATAGTCATCTGTTATTGTTTGGAAATATTTATATCCTTGTTTAGTTGCTTCTCTTGCTGGTCCAGCAATATCAGTGTGTATTAAATCTCCTATCTTACTTGACCTTGGACTTTGTAATCTGTTAAATGGTAGTCTGGTTGATTTTGACCTCATGCATGCTTCACACACTTCCTTACTGTATGGCAATCCTAATATAGCTAGATGTTTTCTACACATATGACCCATTCTTTTGTGCCATAAGTCATTATCTTCTTGTATCACATTACATTCATCTTTATCTTTTATTTTTATTGAGAAGGTATATAACATATTCCTCTTTTCTCCAAAATATTTCTTTTTACCTGCAGTTATTATTAACTTATCCTTTTTGAAAATTACTTGCTTTTCTCGTTCTGCTAATTTATTGACCGACATTAAATTGTTACTGATTCCCGGTACAAGTATGACTTCCAGTCTTAATGGTTCATTTTTGTAATATCCATCAAGATATCCTGATTTATGTGCTGTCAGTATTTGGCCATTAGCAATTTTGATTTCTAATTTCTGTGACAGTTGCTTGACATCTGTGAGGTATTTCTCATAAGATTCTTTTATGAAATGCTGAGTTGCTCCTGAATCCACAACAAATGTTAATATTCCATCATTACTATTACATACAAGTGCTTCATTTGAGGCAATAAAAATTGGTTGACTTTCAGCAGGATGAGCAGTTCCTCCACGAGTTCTTGGTCCTCGATATCCTCTTCCTCTGCCTCGTCCTCTACTGTAGCACTCATAGGACTTATGTCCCCTCTTTTTACATTTATAGCAGGTTATATTCGATATAAAAGATGTATGTGGCTCGTTTGTAACTGTTTCTTTTCTTATTTCATGATCAAGTAATTTAGTTTTTACAAAATCTATTTTTATTTCAGTGTTCACCGCATCCAAAGCTGTAATTATGTGGTTGTATTCTTCACTCAGTCCTGTTAATAGATAGCATACTTTGTCTGTATCATTAATCTTGTCTCCTGATACCTCTAGATCTCTGATTAAGTTATCGAAGTTTGAAAAATACTCTTGAAGATTTCCTTGCTGTTTCAAGTTTAGAAGTTTTCTTCGCAAACTTAATTTGGAGATTACACTTTTTCTTTGGAATGTACTTTTCAAAGTGGATATCATATCCTTTGCGTTAACGCATTCTTTTATCAGATTTAGATGCTGATCCGTTAGACATTGAACAATAATGTTTCTTGCTTTTGCATCGTCTTGTTTATTACAGTCTTCGATTTTTGGTAACGACAAAACTTCACTTAATCCCTTTTCTTCTAAAATACAATTCACCCTGAACATCCAATTGTCGAAAGCTTCTGGATTTAGTTGGGGAAAATTGTAAAACAACTTAGTTTGCTGCCCGGCCATTTTCTTTTTCTTCGTTACGCTTTTGTTGCATAAAATTAAATCTTTGAATATCTCGACAATCTACTTCCTACTCGACACTATTTGGCGTCTGGGCCCATAACCTATGAAAACTTTAGTGGTTACTATAATAAAACAAGACATCTAATCAAATACAATTATCTTTTATTGTTACACTTTTATAAACAGCCATCTTAGGCAAAATCCAAAATCCCAGAGCGTGAACAAAACTAAAGATGTGACAGACATCATGTTCACAGATAATTAATATCTTAACAGACCATGCAATTAGGTTCCCTTGGTGATATATTAGTGCTCCACTAACACTTTTCCTTGTGATCTTATCACCTGCCCAATCGGCATCTGAAAATGCTGAAATATTAGAACATTTATTAGTGTTTTCTTCTTTCTCTTGACAATAGTATGTCAACTCTTTATTAATTGTGCCCTTCAGATAGCGTAATACACGTTTTGCAGCTGTCCATAAGCTTCTCGTGGGTTTATCAAGATATCGACTGAGGAATGAAGTTGCAAAAGTGATGTCCGGTCTGCTTATTGTAGCCAGGTAAGTTAAACTTCCAATTAATTCTCTGTAAGGTATATCACTAATTATTTCTTCTGTTTCAGGTACTTGAAAATTGTTTTCCATCGGCGTCTTCACTTCTTTACAATCTTGCATCTTATACTTTAGTAATAAATTTTTAATAAACAGTTTTTGTGATAATTTCAATGTATTTTCATTTCTCATAATTTCAATTCCTAAGAAGTTAGATACTCTTCCCATATCTTTAGCTTTAAATTCTTCTTGCAATTTTCTTGATATTTTATTTATTTCACTACTCTTTCCCATCAGTAAAATATCATCTACAAATAATATGAGCCATATATCTTTTCCTATGTATAAACATATATCATATTTTGATCTTTTAATGTTTATTGTTTGACAGAAATTATCAAATCTTATATTCCAACATTTTGGTGACTCTTTCAATCCATATAAAGCTTTTTTAAGTTTCAGAACAGTTCCTTCTTGTTTATTTTCCGAACTTATTCCCTCTGGAACTTTGATGTAAACTTCTGTGCTCAAATTTCCATTTAGAAATGCTGTAGGTATGTCCAACTGCTTTGTTTCCCAGTTATTATTTATTACTTCTGATAATCCCATTCTTATGGTAGTTATGTTGGCTACAGGGGAATAAACATAATCTTCTGTGTACTGTTGAAATCCGCGTGCAACTAATCTTGCCTTTTTAGTTCCATCCGATTTTGTTTTGAAAATCCATTTTGTGTCAATAGCACTTTTTCCTTTTGGCAATTCTGATTCTATCCATGTGTTTTGTTCCTTTAATGACTTAATCTCTTTATCTATTGCTGTTTTCCATTCTTTATCTTGTTGAATGGCTTCTGTGTATGTGGCAGGATCGCTTTCACTTGAAAGTAAACAATAATCTTCATATGTATTTAAATCAAATTGTTTAGGCTTTTTTACTTCTCTTCCACTTCTTGTTCGCTTGATTTCTTCGTTTTGTTTTTCTGGAGTGGAGTAATTATTCTCTTCTGGATCATAAAAACTTTCTTCTTCTTGTATTGATTCTGAATACTTTGTTTCTTTTATTATTTGTTTTTCTTTTGGTTTCACACACATTTCTTTCTGAATTTCATTTTCTTCTAAGTATCCTTTTATATTTTTGTTTTGTTCTTCATGTTGATATTTTATGTTTGTTTCATCAAATCTTACATCTCTTGAGACAAATATCTCATCAGTTTTTGGGTTCCATAAGGTATATCCATTCATAGAATATCCTATCATTCGAGCTGGCACTGCTCGTCTTGACCATTTATCCTGTTTGGGCATAATATGTGCCCATGCTTTGCATCCAAAAACTTTGATTTTATTTAAAATTAATTCCTTGTTCTTGATCCTCGCAGGTACTTGATAATTTATTGAAGAACATGGCGATCGGTTGATAAGAAAAGTAGCCGTTAAGATTGCTTGACCCCATAGGTGTCTTGGTAGATTTGATTCATCTAACATGGTTCTCGCTTTATCATATATTGTCCTGTTCATACGTTCAGCTTTCCCATTTTGCTGTGGGCTATATGGCTGCGTGTATTCAATTTTGATACCTTTTTCATAACAAAACTTTTTGAGACTTTCCGCTGTGAATTCCCCTCCATTATCACATCTGATCCTTTTCACTTTTATCCCATCTTGCCTCTCTTGTTCTATTATATAATTGATTAATTTATCTGTGGCTTCATTTTTGCTTTTTAACAAATACGTCTGAGTATAATGAGAATAGTCATCTGTTATTGTTTGGAAATATTTATATCCTTGTTTAGTTGCTTCTCTTGCTGGTCCAGCAATATCAGTGTGTATTAAATCTCCTATCTTACTTGACCTTGGACTTTGTAATCTGTTAAATGGTAGTCTGGTTGATTTTGACCTCATGCATGCTTCACACACTTCCTTACTGTATGGCAATCCTAATATAGCTAGATGTTTTCTACACATATGACCCATTCTTTTGTGCCATAAGTCATTATCTTCTTGTATCACATTACATTCATCTTTATCTTTTATTTTTATTGAGAAGGTATATAACATATTCCTCTTTTCTCCAAAATATTTCTTTTTACCTGCAGTTATTATTAACTTATCCTTTTTGAAAATTACTTGCTTTTCTCGTTCTGCTAATTTATTGACCGACATTAAATTGTTACTGATTCCCGGTACAAGTATGACTTCCAGTCTTAATGGTTCATTTTTGTAATATCCATCAAGATATCCTGATTTATGTGCTGTCAGTATTTGGCCATTAGCAATTTTGATTTCTAATTTCTGTGACAGTTGCTTGACATCTGTGAGGTATTTCTCATAAGATTCTTTTATGAAATGCTGAGTTGCTCCTGAATCCACAACAAATGTTAATATTCCATCATTACTATTACATACAAGTGCTTCATTTGAGGCAATAAAAATTGGTTGACTTTCAGCAGGAAGAGCAGTTCCTCCACGAGTTCTTGGTCCTCGATATCCTCTTCCTCTGCCTCGTCCTCTACTGTAGCACTCATAGGACTTATGTCCCCTCTTTTTACATTTATAGCAGGTTATATTCGATATAAAAGATGTATGTGGCTCGTTTGTAACTGTTTCTTTTCTTATTTCATGATCAAGTAATTTAGTTTTTACAAAATCTATTTTTATTTCAGTGTTCACCGCATCCAAAGCTGTAATTATGTGGTTGTATTCTTCACTCAGTCCTGTTAATAGATAGCATACTTTGTCTGTATCATTAATCTTGTCTCCTGATACCTCTAGATCTCTGATTAAGTTATCAAAGTTTGAAAAATACTCTTGAAGATTTCCTTGCTGTTTCAAGTTTAGAAGTTTTCTTCGCAAACTTAATTTGGAGATTACACTTTTTCTTTGGAATGTACTTTTCAAAGTGGATATCATATCCTTTGCGTTAACGCATTCTTTTATCAGATTTAGATGCTGATCCGTTAGACATTGAACAATAATGTTTCTTGCTTTTGCATCGTCTTGTTTATTACAGTCTTCGATTTTTGGTAACGACAAAACTTCACTTAATCCCTTTTCTTCTAAAATACAATTCACCCTGAACATCCAATTGTCGAAAGCTTCTGGATTTAGTTGGGGAAAATTGTAAAACAACTTAGTTTGCTGCCCGGCCATTTTCTTTTTCTTCGTTACGCTTTTGTTGCATAAAATTAAATCTTTGAAAATCTCGACAATCTACTTCCTACTCGACACTATTTGGCGTCTGGGCCCATAACCTATGAAAACTTTAGTGGTTACTATAATAAAACAAGACATCTAATCAAATACAATTATCTTTTATTGTTACACTTTTATAAACAGCCATCTTAGGCAAAATCCAAAATCCCAGAGAGTGAACAAAACTAAAGATGTGACAGACATCATGTTCACAGATAATTAATATCTTAACAAAAATTAGGCGCCGAGCGTGCAAGCACATCACTATTTGATCGTCACCACGTGGTAGGCTAAAATGTGTTGCAGCGCTCCATGTAGCATCAGCAGCTTTGCATCGGTTCACATAGAGTGACTTGTTGAACGAATCTTGAGGACTTCATTCATTGAATGGACTTATTGCTTCGATATAGTAAAAATATCTGTGGTTAGTTATTGTGACTTTGTGACCGCGTGATCGTAGCTGTCGTGATTTTCGATTCTGTGACTATTTAACGTTTTCGTAAAGAATTTTGAGTGAAAATGGGCGATATTCAAGCCGGTCAGAACACTAATGTGTTCCTGATAGGAGGATTTACATTTTTCATCTGTTTAATATTACACTTTATATACAAGATCGCCTTCAAAAGCGAGAAAAAGGAAGCACTAGAACATGAAATTGAGAGCGATTCTGGTAAGTTACATGGTCTAAACTCACTAGAATCAGGAGAAAAAAAAAATGATATAATGCCGAAAGTTGCAGTAAAAAATTAAGCATTGCTTGTGTGATCTAAGTAATTTGAAAACGGCGGCAGAATTGACTTTAGCTGGACGAATATTCTTGCGGTTTTGTTGGATGTGAATGGACATAGCTATAACTGTATACGAAGAATGCAGCTGACACACTTCGTGTCGGTGTTCTCATGAATAGATAGGTATATCTTTATTTTGTGAAGCATCTTTACTTACATTTTAACTTAGTCAGAAGTTTATAAAACAGCATGCTTGTTCTTCAAAATTATGTCATGTGATCCCACACATCCTATCCTACAGGAAATAGTGACTAACTTATAGTGACTGTTTACAATAAATTGTGCAGAACTACCTATTCATTTATTTATAACCCACAACAAAGAGATGTTACATTGTGCATTTTTTTAAATAGCTTTTTTGTTGTTATTAATTTTTATGTATGTACCTAATCCTACAATGACATCTAAATAATACATAGCATCATGAATATAATTATGAGGTTGATTAGATAAATATAGTTTAATATTTACAGGTTTCTAATTTTTAAATGCGAATTACAAGGAAAAAATACCAACAAAATATTTAATAAATATTGATCCAATTCTGTGTTGTACTGTTACTACTAATGTTTAATGTAAATTATTATAACCATAATGCACCATATGGGTTTCTTACAAATATACAATAGTTTGATCATTACAACATTGAAATGTGTATTTTTCACCGCAAAAACAATTAAAATATAATATTATAAATTTTGGTTTAAAAATCTTGTTAAATTGTTCTTGTGAATGTCTAGGTATTCGTTCCAAAATATTGTAAACTAAAAAAGTATAATAATATGGATTGTTTTACTAAATGTTGTTGTTGTTTTCTACATGTGGTATGACATTCAACAAGGGTGTCAGATCAGTAACATAACACTTGGCAGTTGAACAAACATTATTACAGAAACTCTTAGTGGAACAGTTAAATAAAGAAAAAAATTATGCTTATTTAATGATTCATTTTATGTAAATTTTTAATATTGTTTTACTCTGGGGTCACATCTAGCTTTAACACATGTTTTGATAATACACTGAGTCATGTAGATCACTGTAATACCTTAATGTATTCTACATGTAGCTTGAAAAAAAAAACATATTTTCTTTATTTTGCATCTTGAGAATAAATAAAATACTATGTCTAATTTGCAAAACTGCACTGTACTTTTTAAGGGGGATGCTCCGACCAGCCCGCGAAATTCAAAATTTCTTACGTTTTTTGTAATTTGCAGGCCAGTGCTAGGTTGTATGTTGATTAAAATATTATTCGCGCCTGTAAGACATATGTAGTTACAGAATTATAATCATCAAAATCACCAATACAACCCTCCAAGTTCATAAAGGTCTAAGAACAAAAAAAAAAGAGAAAAAGTCATTCCTATAGCTTTATGAACTTAGAGCGTTGTATTGATGATTTTGATGATTATAATTCTGTAACTACATATGTCTTACAGGCGCGAATAATATTTTAATCAACATACAACCTAGCACTGGCCTGCAAATTGCAAAAAACGTAAGAAATTTTGAATTTCGCGGGCTGGTCGGAGCATCCCCCTTAAAGAGATTGGATTAGGTACCTACTAGATGAACAAAAAAAACCCAAATGCAGTTAGCAAGTAGGTATAATTGAAAAAAAAAAAACTGACTCAAGAGAATAATATTATTTGTTCCTATCAGTTTTATTTCAGTGCAGCATGGCCTGCCTCACTTTCTCTCACCGTTAAACTGAACATAATCTTACGTAAGATAAGTCATTTACTTTCAACACGCTAAAATATAAAAATAGCAAAACATTTATGTAGGTACTTATTGATTTTACGTTTTAAAACTGTTGCATTACAGTTATCATTGTATTTATCATTAACATAATGTTTTTTCATCATGTCAGAAATAAATAGACCCTTATCACATTTGATTTGAAAGATATAGTACCTACAACAAAAAAAACCGGCCAAGTGCGAGTCGGACTCGCGCACCGAGGGTTCCGTACAAACCTGCAGGTCATCATCATCATCATTCGTCATCATCGTTTATGAAATTAAATGTTTTTTTTTTTTAATTTTTATATTTGAGTTGACTGAATGAAAGGTAAATTGTGGTTTACGATTTATGACGTATTAAAAAAAAACTACTTACTAGATCTCGTTCAAACCAATTTTCGTTCGTAGTTTTCATGGTAATGTACATCATATATTTTTTTTAGTTTTATCATTCCCTTATTTTAGAAGTTACGGGGGGGGGACACACATTTTACCACTTTGGAAGTGTCTCTCGCGCAAACTATTCAGTTTAGAAAAAAATGATATTAGAAACCTCAATTTCATTTTTAAAGACCTATCCATAGATACCCCACACGTAAGGGTTTGATTAAATTTTTTTTTTGTGTTTCAGTTCTATGTATGGGGAACCCCAAATATTATTGTTTTAAAAAAAAAATGATATTAGAAACCTCAATATCATTTTTGAAGACCTATCCATAGATACCCCACACGTATGGGTTTGATGAAAAAAAAATTTTTGAGTTTCAATTCTATGTATGGGGAACCCCAAATATTATTGCTTTTTTTCTATTTTTGTGTGAAAATCTTAATGCGGTTCACTGAATACATCCACTTACCAAGTTTCAATAGCACAGCTCTTATAGTTTCGGAGAAAAGTGGCTGTGACATACTCGGACAGACAGACAGACAGACAGACATGGCGAATCTATAAGGGTTCCGTTTTTTGCCATTTGGCAACGGAACCCTAAAAACCAACTAACTTCGATTTGTAATGAACCTATTGAACTTCATTACTGACGAACTACCTAAGCAGTTTAGAAATAATCTGAACAAAAAGGACAGTTACTAAACTTACACTCAACGTGTGGAGCGATGGAACTTTCGAGTCGTTGTATCAACATAATGCAACAACACATCTGCCGCCAAACGACTTCGAATGACTTGAACGTGCTCAAATCGCATAAAAAATAAACTGTACGATAATATACATAAAGGAAGCAAGCAGGCTTTCTCACAACGTATTAAATTAACGAGACCTTTCTTCGTTTCCGCTGCAGTATTTATAATTTGCGATCTGTTGCAGATAATATTGTGAACCAAATTAGGTAACAGCTAACTGTCCAAACAATAGTCTAAAAAGTCTTTCAAAATCATTTATTTTTCACACGGCAACGAACATTTAATTTGTTTAATTAGGCGTAATGTAACTGAAACAATAATATCATTAAGTTTTTTGCGCTGAAATTTGCGCTTTTAAATAAATAAAATATTAAATTAAAAACAGTAGGTACATAATTTCAGGTCGTTGTGACATAAAAAGTAATAAGAAGTTTTTAGATCATTCAACTCCATGAATGTCTTGGACGGTGTCTTCTATTCACCTTTGGATTCTACGTCGGCCGTCATACATATATTTATAATGAAAATGATGAATCACTCTAGCGATCGATTACTCAGATTCTGTTGAACTCTTATAAATTATAATCTTATCCATGATCAGTGCCATATTTCACGGAACGCCCGTTTTATCGTGTTCGTACTAATTTACTAGAATTTATTAATCAAATCTTTTTTCGAGATAAGAATAGGACAGGATGTTAAGAATGCGCAGATTTTGGCGCCAATATTCAGTGAAATAAGAGTTTTATAACAATGTTTTTAATCATATTTTTCCTCGCAGTAACCTAAGTCTTCGCCTCTTTAAAATGTTAGTTTTAAAAACACGTAAAAGTGAATAAAATCTAATGCTTGCTCACGCCTCCACAATGTCGCGTAACTGACATCATCTTCTCATTCCTACACGAGACAGGTACGAGGAAACTATCGGCTTGCAATTGTAACAAGATATGGCATGTATATTATATCTGTTCAGAAATTTTTGTCCGTTAGTCATCACGAGATCATGACTATGTAACGGTAATTTTATAAGCATCACGTCAACCTACTTCCAGTTTAAAGCGTTATGTGGCATTAAGTATGGAGATATTTCAAGATTCGTCATCATAAAACAATTTTTACTCATCATCTCCATTGAATCGTTTGTGATTTTTAGTACCTAGTTTCTCTGGGAATTCGGAAAAGAGGTTATTCATTTGCACCCAAAGCTCGTTTTGTTAATAAGTGAATGACCTGTCGTCGCACTAACATTAAATCAATAGACCACTTATTTTTTTGGGTATCGTACAGACCGTATATGAGTGCAAAAATCTTTAGTTCATTACCCTTTTTAAGGCGCGCGGTCCGCCTGTCGCTTATTTAGGTACCTATTAAAAATCAATAAATCTACTTTGTATTATAGGTGCTCCCGCAGAAGAAGTAAGCTCCGAAGCGATTACGACGGAACCCCGGATCAGTGGAAAAACAAAGAAACGCGCAACATGGAAAGGAAAATCAGAATTCAGTCACCCGTGGCTGTTGAAGAATCTCAAAGGACACCCAGGCACCGTTCTTCTAGTCGATTTCTCTGCCAACGGCAAGTTCATGGCCGCTACCTGTGATGGTAAGTTACCTTGTTGTAAGCTCTTTGTTGTTGTAACTAATGAACATTCTCACGCTAAGAATGTCTTTTAATTTCCTTTGAAAACGAATGGCCTCATTTCTACATTTTCATTATATAGAAATCAGATGAATGATAAATCGTTTTTAAAAGTCTGTAAATACTGTTTGGTGTGTTTGCATGTCTTGTAAATATTAGAGAGCGTACGTATGAAGGAACAGTTAAATGCAGGCATACTTTAAATATTTGAATACTGATTAAATTAATTTGTCGTGAATTATGAGGCCATTATGACGAAGGCTCAGTATAAGGAGAAAGTATAATAACTGTTGTTCCGCTTAGCAATAGAATTACGGCTGTAAATATATTTTTCCCCGTAATACAGTTAATACTCTCTTGTCGTACTAAATTCGCAAAATATATTAATTACAATGCTGATTCAAGTGAGGAAATACTAGTATGATTGGAATCTATAAATAAAATTGTTGATGATTTGGCTCGTGAATACAAAACAATCAAAATACCTTACGTAATACAATTTGTTTACTTCCAAAGTGCTAGATTTAACCTCACTAGAGTTGGTGTTATATAAACTGATCGAATCGGAATTTCATCAAGCTAAACATGGTCTTATTAATTGAAGGAAATGGTATGGATAATTCCAAAAAAAAAAAAATTAGACGGTGATATGTCGCTTTATGAAATTAAGATGAACGATCACATAACTATGTAATATATTAAAGTGTATTATAATATTGTTAGTCTAGCTTGGACATAGTGCTCTCGTAATATACCTACTCTTGACATTCCAATGAATCAATGTTAAAGTCATTTGTTGCAACAAATGTTCTGGAACCAATTTGTAATATTAAAGAGAGCAATATGTATCAGCTTTATCAATTTAAGCTTATCGTGCAGCCATTAGATAATATTGATTTGTCCGATAGTAGATTTTGAGAAGTGTTCGGAAATTGTGAAATGTTTTGGTTACTCGGATGGTAACGTCCAATGGCTGAATGAGGAAGCGGCGAGCCCGTGGTTCTGCCAAGGCCTCGCGTTTTTGTCCCACTCCGCTACGCCACTGTTATGTGTAATTTGGAGGTCCGCCGGTCGAAGTCGCTCCCAAGGCTGTTTACACTACGTTACTGGAATTACTATCCAGAAAACACGGTTAGAAGATTATGCAGTTAATTTCACGTCAACAGTTGCATAACCTGCAACGAATATCAGATTTCCCAATCAAGTGAAAGGCGTTAACAAAATGAAGTTGATTACAACTTCCAATTCTGAAGTCTTAGCATGCCGCTTAGAGTGTGAAATTGAATCTTAGTAAAATTAGAAGTGCTGCACCATGACTTCCCTATCCTTGAACTGAAGATCTGATAGCGACTAGACTGTACTAGTTTAGCGGCGTAGTATCACTTAGTTGTGGTGTTTAGATAATGGAATCTAATCTCGGTTATGTTAATAAGTGCATAATACTACATAAGAGTGATAGGCAGTTCATTCAATTGATATCAGATTGATAAGGTTACCTACTAGGCTACAAGCACGCACGTGTTACATTGCAATCAATTCCTATATTTAGCAAAACTTATAATGCTGTCCTACATTAACATATTCAATTTAAAATTCAACGCAAATAAAGCTGTAAGTATGAAATAATATCAGATTTATATATTTTTTTAAATGATAAATTATCATAACAAGTCAACTTTATATTAAATAATTATAAGTCTTTATTAAAATTATTATGAAGTTGCCAACCGTGGCAGAAGCGATTCTGATGATTAATAGAGTACTTAGTAAAATTTATGTTTCCTGATTGTTTTATCAGACCATAGATGTTAAGATATTTAGTTAATAGAGTTATAACTGTAATTGGCAGACCCACGAATCATAATGTTCTTTGTCTATGGGAGAAGGCATCAGTGCATCGTTCTGATTAACTCTTTAATTACCTACGTATGATCTCACGGTGCGCACGAAAAGTAACGATCTAATTTCTTGACAACAATTTTTATCATTAAACATGCAACATCATTTAGAAGGTTGCCATCATTAAAAACTCTGTTGAATAACATTTAATATAAAGGAGGATTGCTTCCGCCATTAATTTGAAGCCGCATCGAATCAGTCTTTGAATAATCGCAGTTATCAAACTAACGAAAAGAACTATTTTCAGTGAAGTTTAGTACTTACAATGGACTGACCAATTGAATCAATTATTAATTGGTTAAAATAGTAATCGATTGATACAGTTCATCGAGAAAGGCATGGCACAATAAGTAGGTCGATTCGAGAACATTCAAATGGTTTCAGTCTAGCGGGCTTACTTACACTTTTGAAGATTCCTACAGAAACTGAAATAAAAATCAATTAACGATTATTTCATGACATTAAAATAAGTGCGATCGCAGAATTAAGGCAATAATACGATAGTGTAAAAATTTACCTTATAAGTCGATTCGCACAAATTAACTTCGAATGTCATTTTCAAATAATATAGTATTTTCTATAGGCGATTCGCATGAAGTTGATTTATTTTTGGGCGAATCGACAGTTCTTTAAATATGTATTAGGCTATTTGAAGGCAACAACGAGAAGTTACGGAAAAAGTACTCTAGGTTTATTACATAAAATACAAAATTTGCTAATTGCCTAACACGTATTACTGAAATTATCGATTCGCCCAAAAATAAATTATTTCATGCGAGTAAAATATCATGTTATTTAAAAGTGACGATACACCCGATTTGGGCAACTTAATTCGTGCAAATCGACTATAAGCAAAAAATCGCGGCAAAAATCAGTTTCCCGCTCTAGTTTGCAGCTGCTGGCGATCAGCCGGTCTGAGCAGCCGCCAGCTGCTTCCACGCCGATAAGCTAACCGGAATGATCGCCATGGCCATGATAGAGGGGTCGCTCACCTCGCCCAAACGTCTGCGACCCTGTTCCGCTGGCTTTGTTTACAATAAATAACTAGGTCGAACTATTAAATAAAATTAATAATAATATGACACAATTCTGCACGTGCCATTCGTGAAAATATTAAAGATAATATATATTTCTGCACAGCTATCCCGCCATCTGATTGAACAATCAAATCTCAAGTTAGTGTTTATCTTATCGTTGCTTCCTGTGAGAAAAAATGGTGTAACGATTTTCCTAAGTATTGTGACTTCACTCGCATTGGGAAATGATTACAGAGAACATGAAACAGAGTAGAGTTAATGTTTGTCGGACGAACGAACCATGCCGGTAGTATGTAGTTTATTTTAATTTTAAAACAGCATGCTTAGATGTTGGACGCAGTCACATGTTGGCAAGAACTGAATTACATAATTTAAACACGCAATGACAAAAATGCTGAATAATGATATGTATGATTAGCAAGCGGCTGGTATAGCCGCAGGGCGGAAGCATACGGAAGGCTAAACCTATAACTCGTCGCACCTGGGCATACATAATTCGTGAGTAAAATATTGCCAGTCAAAAATTCATACTATTTACATAAGGAACAGGCAAAAAGTCAGCCACATACCTAAATTAGCGATCTGACCCGACTTGTAAATATTAGCAGATTTATGTAATACTTACTTCAAATTCGACATTTGAAGTATTACATAAATATAGGTAGAGTGTAGTAAAAAATACTACTGACGTGACCAATTCAATGAAAAAAGAAAATTACAAGTATTTGCTTTTTATCAATCAACATAACGGTTAACACGTCGAAATGCAACTCGTCTAATTGTAATTAGGTGTCAATTATGAAATTAGGCCCGTTATTTGTTATCAACACCAAATCAAGTAATTTCTCTAGAATCAAACCGTGTGTAATGCTGACGTTCATCAAACAATTTCGCAGATCTTCGAAAAACGATTGCAGAATAAAATCCGAGATAGTGACAATGACGATCGCTGATCCTAATCTGTATACAGATAAGTGATTGCCGATCTATTTACGTAGCGGAACAATAGATAATGTTTTGCGGGCAGTAAACTACAATACGAAGCTGTCGTTATGGTCCATGGATGCGCGGCGAGGACGGCCGCCCTAGGTCGCTCCATGGTCATGCTTCACGCGTCATCGCGCGTTGTATAACCTATACCCGATCCGTGACTACCTCGTGAGCAGTGTTAATAAATCGCCTATAGGGACACCAATGCCAACACCACTGCTGGGGAGTTTGTTCCGCCACTTCTTCCCAGCTAAAGCACTAGGAATCGTCGAAGGGCGGGCGTTTTGGGGTGACTATCTTATGTAACTTTGACGTTCAAAAAGTGCTGACTCTCAGCCTAGTTTGAATAAATGACTTTTGATTTTTTTTGAATGCTTACGTAACGAAACGAAACCCTTGCGTATTATCATCATTGAATAACCCAGTTTTCTGATATTTGAGAGGATTGGAACATCCTCTGGGTTTTTTCGATAACAGATATCATTTTTAGATATATTAACAACAAACGCTGTGCCAATGTTCTATTTCGAGCAATGAATGAGTGCATCCCATTTGTGTCAGTCAAAATGAACCTTATGTCGAATGACTCAAGATAACCAGTCAATTGCAACATTGTTTTTTTCGCCTTCAGAGTTAAAAAGTTAAACGCCCAATTTAACACAATATTTAATAAACAAGTAGGCGAGATAGTGACTTAAATAAATCGTTGCTTTTTTTTACTTGCGAATCTACATAATTCTAAATGTTGAATGATAAGAATTATCTCGTTGACGCGACGTATTTGGCCTTGGTTCATTTTATAACGCTTCCTAGTTTCGGCGAGGTGTTCGTCTTTTTCGCAAACTTTAGTTTTGCTTTGAAAATCATTTCAAATTGTCCCCTTTCATACTTTATCGTTAATGGAGAAAGCAAAAGCAACAAATAAGATATATTTGTTATCTAGTGTCAAGTCTATTGGGCCAATTTTGATTTCGCCTTCCGATAGCAATAATAAAATAATACTTTTGCGATAATATATTTTATGGTGCGGCCTCTAGGTTGACTAAGCATTATGATAATATGAGAATTAAATTAGGCTGCCAGCAAATTCAATCTAGATATCTTTATCCATATAAAAATTGGTACCAACATGAGATAAAAATTAGTATTGCACAAACAAAAATACGAGTTGACTCCATTAAAAACGAAAAAGTGTTTACCTTGATTTTTTTTAATATCCTCTTTTGTATCCTTTAAATGACACTAGCTTTTGCTCGCTTCTTATCGTTTGAGCTAGATTACAACTAGTTTGTATCTTTGTAGAATATACATTATGTTGCATTCCATTTACTGAGCTTTGGAAAAACACATCCGTTACATATTTCACTATATGTTTATTTATTTGTTTCTTTTTTATTTGTAAATAAATCCCATGTGTTTCAAACCAATTTCAGACCTTTAAAAGGTTTATCTAAATTTAGATTGTTAGCAATCTGTTAAATTTCCATTTGATTCGGTTAATTAGCAATTCACGTTGGTTCGTTTTAACATGAATACGATTCGAATACAGATTTCATAACTCTTACTTTTTGCATAACCATCGTAGTTTGTGCTTTAACATTTTCTACGTTCACAAAATGCTGTCTTCTATACAGAGTATTATCTCCATGTAGATAGATGGATATAATAGAAAAAAATATCTCTTATTATTACAAAACAAACTTTTTCTTTAGATCAGGCTTAAACTACGAATCAAGTTTTTCAGTTAAGAACCCAATAGTTATAGACATACGGTTTTTCAGAAAAATTGACTACATAGTCTGGTGCTAAGCTATGATTTGTAAATTAAGGTGGGTGCGATAAGGTAGCCCGTGACATTCAAACTTTCTTTCGTTTTTTAACGTACAGCCTGACGCTGACCTGCAAATTGCAAAAAATCCCCTAAGAACTCTACGTAAACCGAAATAAAGTTAGAAATGCAAAAACTGGGTCGCAGCTTTAGGCTAGAACTTAAGTTAGATCGTGTTTTAAAAATAAGGGTTACGTTGAATGCCAGTTCATGCACAATAAGTTAAAATAAATCACCTAACTAAACAAAACTACCTAAGAGTACATAGGGTATACAAATACTTCTTTCTTCGCGTTTAAACCGTGACCGTGTTATGCATTTGTGTTATTCAAGTTTCGTAATGAACTTTACAGGTACTTATTCCTTGTTTTCCAGTAGTAGTACTTGTGCACGCGATAAGCGTTACTTGTAATACTTAGTGGATACATCAGTTACCTTCAATTACTACTGTGAAATCACTGGAAAGGCAGAAGTGTAGGTATATATGAAATTAGAAATCAGCTCGCCAAGATTGCTGGTTGACGATGAGTTAGCGAATCTTGTTCTCTTGGTACAAAAGCAAGCCAAAACGTCAAAGAATACAATGGGCCATTAAATTATACGACAGGCCGCATGACCGAGTTGTCAGACACGCCACGCGACGTCGCCGACCTCTGGAACAGACTCGTTTAAAGGTATCGTGATGTAGTGCCTCCTTGCATAGGCTTCTGGGTGGCATTGGACCTATCGACTCGACTGATTTCATTAAGCGTATGCATGCCCACATTTGTTGCCATTCGACATACACCTGCAACTCAAATGACCCGTTCTGCATTGAGACAATAAACTATTGCTAAATAAAATAATTGCGCAGAATTATGGGAATTTTCAATTAATTAAATGGAATCTAGACTCATTAGATTGAGAACTAGAAGACTGCCTTGACATCATTCCTTGTGTCATCTTAAAGCGCAGTGGTTGGTGCATTTCAATGGGCAAATTATAGTATTAATTAAATCTTCTTGTCTTTAACACATTTCTGTTTATTTAGATTTACATTAAAATGTTGTTTGTTGCTAATAGTTGCTTCTTCTTCAGTATTAGTAATTAACGTTTGCCCGATTGAGACTAGACATGTAAAGCTTGTAAACTATCAAAGGCTAGATTCTCAACCATTCTTCCATAGACTAAAAAAGTGGTATATCATTTTGAATAACCTCAGTTCAATTAAAGTTGTTTCATATGTTTTTATTTCATACTTTAGTTTATTATTTTTGGAAGAAACATTACCTCTGTTTCAATAGTAACCCGAGTCGGTTGTTTGATTGAACTGAATTCAAGAATGGATAAAATACAATGGGCGCTATATTGAACATTAAAATTTATATTTCTGTTATCGCTTATTCACACAGCTGAAATGGATTTACTATAATAGTTAAACGAGGTCAGTTCCATACTACAACTTACTAGTCAGTCATAAATTGAAATCAGCAGAGTATAAGGTTCCGATCTATAAAGAAAATATAAATGCTATAAGTACTTTTTCTTTAGTAACGTTATCTGACATTTTGCTTCGCCAAGATATTGGCAGATTTATCCGAAAAGTTGCTTCGTTAATTTATTAAAATTGGAACTTAACTGAAAAGTAATCTTAATTATGTATATTAAAATAAGTTACAACATTACAATTGTATTGAATTCGTTATAAAACACGTGTATAGATGAGTTTTTCAGAAATACCGTACTATTAATTGATATATCTGTTATCGGTCAGAAAAACTGAGCTAATCTGGGCTTATGAATATATTCTACAGACTATCTCATCACTATGGCGATTACCCAAACATAAATCCTTTGGTAGTCATGGCACTCCCAGACTAGCTATCAAACCATGATACATTAGTTATCTAATTACGTCGATACAATAGCGCCAATCAATGTGTAGGTATGCCGTATTTGATAAGTCTCCGATCATAATGTACCCGGTGAGTGATAACGAACATGCTTCCTGGACTTTTAACGTTCTTCGTGTTACCAGTCATAGATAACAACGGTTAATGAGGATGTAATGACGCCATTGTTAAGTTTTCCCGTTTCGCGTGGTAATTTAATTAGATAGCCATTTACCTTGGGTATTTCACGATTGGAAAACGTATCTGCAAAATACGTTTTGGAAGTAATATTGTAGATAAAGTCACTCTTGCTGTTGTGGTTTCAAATTTTAGAATGTACGTAATTTGTTCCCTATCTTTCACCTCTAATACCGACATTCACAACTTAATCTACCAGTCCTAGAAAGGTAAAAGTAATACGAATGTAATATCACAAAACTTTCTATTTATGGGGTTAGGTACGGCTCGCGCCACGTAACCATAACATATCGAAATTACAGGTTGCGATAATGCTGTAAATTAGGTACTGCACGGCGAGTAGAACCATAAGAAAGTTGGCTATTTCCTCCAGGCCACACCTCCGGGCTAATAACGACAAGTCTTTCATGAACTAACTATATTAGCTAGCTATTTTCTGGCCTGTTAGTCTAGTGGTTAGTGATCCTGACTGCTAAGACTGAGGTCGTGGGTTCGATTCCCATCCAGGACAAATGTTTGTGTGATGAGCACAATCATTTGTTCTGTGTCTGGGTGTAATTTATCTATAATATGTATGTATTTAGAAAGATATAAGTATATCAGTTGTCTGGTTGCGATAGTACAGGCTCTGGCTAGTTTGGGATCAGATAACGGTGTGTTGGTTGTCCTAAGATATTTATTTATTTATTCTTCTAAACAGGAAGAGCGCTACGATAGCCCAGGAAATTCAGATTTTCTTACGATTCCATCAATTTGTAGGTCTGTGTCAGATTGTTGAATAAAATATGATTCGTGGAAATAACAAAGATGGCTATGGAATAGTAATTCAATGGGAAAATTTTGAGGTTGTTCTAAATGTTAGTAGGTTTGGTTTCCACACTTATTCCTTCAAGTGGACCAGTGTGTGTGTGGGCAATGGCAGCCGTCACTGGTTATTCCGATCAGCCCATCTCCCTCCAGAAGTTTACTATACATATTTCCTGGTTAGTTGAGAACGTCCGTGGAAGATTTCGATTGAGAGGATGATTGTAATGATTATAAGTCGCAAATTATATTTTGTTCATCATACAGCCTGACAATTACCTGCAAATGGAAAAAAAATTAAGAAAATTTGAATTTCCCGCGCTACCCTGGCGATTTCCCCTAAACTAATATAAATACATCATAAAAACATTTAGTATCTACAACCTACAATCTGAAGTTAGACATAGGCACGTCACGATAAAGATCTGCCTTAACCATTTTCGTTCATTTCCTTATTACATGATAATTATTACTTCATCACTTATATGATCGCAGTTCATATAAATCTTAACGTAACGTAAAAAGTTTCATTGTGACTTCCCAATGCGTTTACATCGGTTAGTTTTTTGGGTTCTATTGATTCTAGGAAGCCAAGTTGCGTCATGTCTATATGACATCCGCCGGAATCCTCGTTAGTTCCTCTCATATTCCAAACGTGAATGAAATCTTGAGATTTCCTTTTGTAATAAATTATTTATACTTATTTTGAAGGTACATTTGACCATGCACGTTCGTGGAAAGTGGTATTCTACCTATTTGATTTGGAAATACCGCGGGCAGTCTGTTTGTGACTAATTTGACTGATCATTCAGATGTCAATGTCATGATCCTCTTACTTTCAGTGACATAGATTCGCTCATGTAGAAATTTTTGCGATGCAAATTCATCCCTATTTGCAATAAGAATTATGCATTTGCGTATGAGAAAGTTATTTTAATTTGTCGTATATGTCACTATTTATGTATGTTTTGCTTATTTGCATCATTAGTAAAACTGTAGGTGAAGTAAAAGCACTAGACATGACTGTATTAGTGTTCCAATGTGTCTTATAGTTATAAACCTAACTTTTTCGACAGTATAGTCGAAAATCTTAAATGATAGAATTAATAAAAGATTTGCATATTTGCCTGTCGCATCTTAGAGGTGACGAATTAACATGTAAACGATTTGTCGTAAAGTTAAGCCATGTATTCAGACATCAACGTTGATGGTTATCACAGTTTATAATTCACAGTCAAAATGTAGAACTCTGCCAGCGTCTGTGGTCCAGGGATTCTGAATTTAACCGGTTTGCCATCAAAGCAAGAGTGAGTAGGCATCTTCTGGATACGCTCATTCCACCATGGACTTCATCCATCTCTTTCCATCAGGTGTGATCGGCCCATTCAGCAATAAAATAAATAAAAATCTTATTCTAAACTTAGAGATTCAATTAATAATGTCTGCTAAACCGTTATAATTTATGCAATGAATGTTGTAGCATCTAATATCAATTCCTGTATTTTTACTTATTATTACGTTAGTAGTAGAAATCATTTGTAAAGATCAGTTGTTTTGTTTGCACGAGACAAACCTAACCTCTGACCGCGGCGTATCTGATCCACCCAAAATTTCCATAGCATTATGTAAAACACGTCGAATTAAATTGTATAGTATGGAATTTTTGACGAAATCATAAGGAACTTACCTTGTACACCTAAAATCTCCAAGAAGAGCCTTGTACTCATGTTTGTTTTATGTACGTTTATTGCATATACGTTGTATAAATATTAAATAGTCCCATCTTATCTTTCTTTGTACAACTTGTTTGTATAACCGTAAGTTTGTGAATGGTACTAAATGTAGGTTTTCGTTTGTCTATTTGTTTGTGTTGTGTTCATGAGATCAGCGATGACGATGTTGTTGAGGTCATCGAATCATGCGTAGGCTTCTCTGACGCGTATAGCTTAATTAGTCTTTTCATTGTTACGACCTGAAAAATTAGAACAATTTGGAAACTAAGCCCATTTACACTAGGTGAGGGTCACAGCAAAAGCAAGCACTGGGACAACCTAGGAAATTAATTAAATTCGATTGAAATGAGTAGAATATCTGGAAAACTGAGTCATGGGTTTTATAATCCTTCTAGCAAAATGGTATATAGTAAATTCGATTACATATTTATCGGCTTAGGTAACTTAGATATGGGATTATAACAAACTACGTATCGATGTCGTCTAGCTCTTGTAGAGCTTTTCAGTAGTGAGAGTTCAATGTAATTCCTGTTTCGAATCTTACTTTGGAAGGGTAGCTGCGTACATACAATAATCTATTTCGTAGAATTTAATCAATGCTTACGAAAAATATTTTAGATAAGTTTATAAATATTATTACGTTTAACTTCAGTGATATGAAAAAAATCTTCAATGTTTACGTAAACATGCCTTTCTACTTTATCACCGACCCACCTACTTTTATAACTATCAGTACCTAAAATAGTAATATAAATAATTAGATACGCAATTATTTTACTTATATCAGCAAAATTATGGTTACGTTTATCAAGAAATACATTAAATATGTAACGCTAAAGAATTAGGGCTTATAGGATTCGTTTTATTTTAGCGTTCTTTCAGACTTATTTTTTATTTGACTCTACTCTTTGGAGTCGTAGTGTGATCCTAAATAGCCTATAACGTTCGTCAAGAATTGGGCTATTAAATGTAAACAGATTTTTCCAAATCCGACTGGTAGTTTCAGAGTAATCTCTGAAACTACCAGAATTTAAAAAAAAAAAAAAAATTGTTACTTTGTATGTAGGGGTAATCCAAAGTAACAAATTTTTCCCCTTTATAATATTATCATAGTATACTTAGATGATATAAAGATACAGAGAGAAGTGAGAGATATATAGAGATACAGTATACATAATAATTACAAGTATTTCTCTTCTTATCTGGTCAGTTTTATGAGTTGAAATAGGAAGACAAAGAGCTGTGCCTACACAGCTCACTGTCACGGAGTTATCGCCACGACAGAATTCTTCTCATTTGTATGTATTACCAGACTGTGACCTTCCATTGTTAGTTTCTGTAAATAGGAGGTGTTTAGTGCGCGGACATGTTAATTTGGCGTGCACGAACAAAATTTCCGTGGATGCTGCGCTAGCGCAGCTCGAAAAGCGAAAGCTGAGATTTTAAACAAAACCTTTACTGTCGACGCGGATGCAGACTTTTATGAACAATTCCGTTTTGCGCCAACAATAAATTGTATTCAACGAAAGTGTAGCACTTATTTTGCGACACGACTGATCAATAAAGCCGGTATGATAAACGAGTTATAAAAATCGGACATGTTGGTACTTAATTTTATTTGTAAACATTGCTTGTTGTGATATAATCCCAAAGTCTCATAAGTGATATAATGTATGCGCGCGGCGCTCCGGACTACTTTCTCTTGAATTCGGTCGCGAAAGTTGTCTTACTGCGCACTTTCTATAGTTCAGAATGAGTGTTGTGCCTTCTTATTACTAAAACAATATTTTACGTTTTCGTTTTTGTTAGTATTTACAATAGGACATCAAATGTTTTGGCAAGTGCCTGTTTAAATAGTACCTACAGTTAATTACTGAACACTTTCGTAAAACAATGCGCGATAAACAATCGATGATATAATCCGTATCGTTTACAGCTAATAGATAATGATTTGAGCACGATATAACAAAACACTATTCACGTAATATTTACACATGTGTAACTAATTTATGGCCTTCAATTTGCTAACTGGTCATTGGATAAATATAGTTTTATGAAGTGTACTATTATGTATTGTGCCGCTGTTTCCGTAACAGCCGGCTTTGATCAACGTTGCTAATGTTGGAAAGCTAAGTGAAATGCCTAGCTCGCACTGGGTGCAGACCGAGCCACACTAAACAAGTCGATCCACTTTCACCCAGCTTGCATCCGAGCCAACTCTCAATAAGCGCTTAAAATTTCAAACGCTATATTGCCAATACATTTACGTGCTTATACTATAAAGGGAACCGTGCAGAATTAATAAAAGAAATTGCGTAGAAAACAAACATAAATTCATTTGTAACAGTCGTCTTTAATCAGTATCATGAATGTCATTGTTCTAGTTGACTAATCCGATAGAGTTAAAAAACACGTGGTACGTTATTGCGCTACAAATTGTAATGCACCGACCGGTGAACCACGCGGTGTGCGTAGTGTGCGTACGGCTAGTAAATACGTTCTTACTATTTAGGTATAATGACCAGTCTCCCGGCATATCGCTCGCCACTCAATGAACTTATCTTAATTAAATTATCGCCGGTAAAGTAAGTGGAGGCGCACTTAATTACTATTGTACTTAAATCATGACGAATGTTTAATTGTGATGTTCGATAAGTTTGGTTTTTTTGTAATGACTGGTAAAGTTCTCTAACGTAAAGTTCTGTATCCAAACAACGCCTCTGTCTGTTCGCTGTTAACCCCGCCATCTAGCTGTTAAGTGTGGATTCACAAGCTTGAGTCACCTGGCTGAGGTTCTAAGCGTAACCGCCAGATGGCGCTACGAATACTGAAACTTGTTCAGCTACGTAGCTTTCATTTAACTATTGTTTAGTCATGTTTTTTTTTAAATTTATTGATATTTATCCATAATAATAAAATAAAAAAAAGAAATCAATGAATAGATATCAATGTAATTAATTGAACCAAAATTAAAAAAAAACACTTCTGAAAGTGAAACGAACTGTTAGGTAGGTGTTACATTTTTTTCGGCGCCGATTAGTTTTGACTGAAAACCTGTCAATTACTGATTGTCGATTTCAAGGGCGTAAGAATTTACAAAAACTAGGAAAAGAGTAATACGTCGAGGCCTTTTGTCTCCAAACAGCGGCGTCACCCCAAGTGCGGAAGGTCCTCGGTTCTAACCTTGGTTTCATGCACATTTACACAGTCAACTTCAGTTTTAGACTTATTGTACGTTTGGCTCCATGGCGGGAACTTCCACTCAAGATGGTCGTTTTATTATTTATTTATAACACACAATGAAGTCTGCATACCTTCATGTACTTAATGTGGTTTATTTTTCTTTTTTAGTTGAGTAGGTACGTATGCTTATTTGTTTTATTTTTTCCTTCACCTAATTATTTAGAAACTTTATAAAACAAATTATTTTCAGAGACGTCATGAAATCGATCGAAAAGAAATAAAATCCAGGATAACCTGTATTTATTGTATTCAAGGATTGTTGTTCGGTTAATGCATTTTATGTAGCAATTACGCAAATCTGCTGAACCGAATCACGCACTAGTTTCCATACAGCTATAAATGACGCTAACATCATTAAATTAGGTAAACAAACATCAGATCATGACATCATGAAATGAAAACATGCAACTGTGATCAAGTTTTTATTTTTTATTTTACAATCCGTTGACATTTAAAAACAAAATAATAAAACCTCAAAGGTTTTTGAACTTTGGCTAAAATCCAATGAGTTTATGAAACTGGTTTAATAATATAGCCTGGGAAACGTAAGGATCGTTACTAATTGTTGTCATTTCTTCGAATTTTCATTATTTCCTTTTGTTTACCTCATACTTACATAATGCATGTGTTTTGCGTACCTACTCGTATTTATTTTAATAGTGTAGCTTATTTTAATATTATAAGTTCTTTTTATTCACTAATTTATAAGTATTATTTTAGTTTATATGATTATATTTTTGTTTATATTTTACATCAGAACTAGGAACAAACGACCGTATGGACCATCGAAAATGCACATGACAGACAATCTATGTAACATAACGATTAAACCGCTACGCTTTATTTATTAACACTGGTGATGGTATAATACTAAGATTATTATAAATATTATTTCTATAAGAATTAACGACTTGCTTGTGTATACAAAGAGCCGAGATTTCGCGGATTTAAAAGCTGGATAAAGACTACGTGCTATTAGGAAAAGATTCTAGAAAGAATTATTAAACTATCTACAATATAAAACGTTAAAAATTTCGTATTCAATGTCATTGAAATGTACTGAAAAAATAGGGTTTTTTTTTACAATGAGCTTGACCTTCGTTAACGTTCACTTGCAGTTTTATAGATTTTTGACTTAATCTTTTACTACTTGAACCAAGGGCTTGAAAACTTATATATTTTTGAAAGCTTTAGGTAATATAATTTAGAAGATGATTGATATTTTAAAGCTGATAAGATTAAATAATGCTAAGAATCGTTAGTAAGTAGAAAGCGACTATCTGTTTTCTTCTTTCGAGTCTAATGAATTGATACGACAGTGATTTATGTTATCAATCTCTCATCTGCCTAGAAACTATCTTTCTTTATACCAAGACTATGTAAATCTATTATTCATTTTTATCTAAATGTAAAGTAAAATTAGTACGACATTCGATGCTAACAAAAAATATGAATATAAGAATTTAGTGGGGATTTTTGACTTGATATCTCCGTCGTAAACTCTGAAAAATCGCATAAAAGGACGGGTTGTTTTTTATTTTATTTCACTCATTGATAAAGTGATGATAGCTGTATATATCATCCAAGTAGGTATTGAAGTAGGATTTATAGAGCTTATATAAAAGTAACAGACGAGCTAGTTAGTTCAGCGCCATTCAAATTAGAGCGATGCAACGTAAAAACGCGTAGTCCTTGGGCATTCAACTCGAAACCGTTACGAATCACCGTTCAGATCTCCGTCCACTGTGTGGTTATCTTGTATTTTTGTAACTTACCTAATGGAAATTAGCGTATCTACACTAAAACCTACCGATCTCATACTAGGTCAATTTTCAGTTATCGTTAATGGAGCATACTTTCAGGTAGGAAAAATACCAACTTAGACAAGTTAAAGGTCGCCATGTCAGTGCAATTAACTGCTGTATGTTAATAAAGTTGCAATGTTTAATTTGATTAATTAAAATTCTCTTTCAACAAGAATGTAAAGTGAATCCTTCGTATACTGTAAACACAAAGTGGAATCGTGGTGCTCACAGAACAAAGCCCTTAACACTGAGTAGGAAGCAGGAAAATAATTCAATGACAAGCGCATCCTAAGTACAAAACGACGTTGTAATTTATTGAAAATGATCTGAATACTGAAACAAGATATACTTGGGTACTGCGATGTTCGAATAAAATCTTTTTAACCGACTTCAAAAAAAGGAGGAGGTTATCAATTCGCCTGTATTTTTTTAAATATGTTTGTTAGCTCATAACTTTTGACTGGGTGAACCGATTTCGATTGTTATTTTTTTATTTGAAAGTTGGTGCTTCCCGACTGGTCCAATTTTAATTTGGTTCCATTCGGACAAAGGGGTCCATGTGAAAACCATATAAGTCTTAAATTTGCATTAAGTATTTGCGCGACAAATGAACGAATAACGCGATTAGATTAGTGCGGGGTATCTACCATAACTAAAAAGTTAAAAATAAAAACTTTTTACAAAAAAAAAAAACAACCGACTTCCTTAAAAAAACAAAGTCAAAAATAACTTTAATTTCGGAAGTCGGTGGCAAAAACCTTAAATACAGATCCTAAGACACTGAATTCCGAAATTAAAGTTATTTTTGACTTTGTAGTGTTTTTTTTAAGAAAGTCGGTTGTTTTTTTTTTTGTAAAAAGTTTTTATTGTTAAAACATATTGGGGACTGTGAGCGTAACACTATTGCTACGAAACGCTACGGTTATGTCACAAGGAAAAATGCTCTACACCCATATTCAATTCTTACATAAAACCTTTTCAACGATTCTATTTCCGTTAGCGAAGTCACTATCTGTTGATGTTTATCGATAAATATACAAGAACATAATTTATCGCCCTCCGCACCGGGAAATGCTTTTCAAACGAGCAATTTCTTGACGTAATACAGAAAAGCTTTTCAACCGGACTCCTTCCTATTGGATCAGCCACCGTAGTTGAAACAAGAAAATGTGGATGAACATCAATAACAGATTTTATTACATTTCCGATTGACCTAGAAATAATAATTTAATACGGGATCTTAAAATAAACATATTATGCCAAATATATTTTCGGATAATTAATTAATTAAAAGAGAATACATGTTAAGTCAGAATCAAAATTGACCTTTAAAATGTGCCTATTCACGTAGGCTGAGCTGTCAAATTTTACAGATTTCGATTTCTCTCATCTCAATTTTGTTTGCTAATTTCTCGAAACTGCTCGAAGCCGATTGCCGAAATGGCCACGTTTGCATAAGGCCATGGACGCCGAAATCGCGTCACCGCCTCTTTCAATAGGCAATAATGGCTCCTAAGTAACCAGTGACTCGGTAGACAGACATTGAAATGTAAAACGATTTTCATTCGTTCATTTCTATTTTCTTGCAAATTGGCGCCAACCTCTACACTTTGTACTTTGTATGCAGACTCGGTTCCCATCTTATCTGTTTATTTTCTAGGTTTTTTTCAGTTTCATTTGCATATGACTAGCTATATTTTGATAAGGATCTTAAACTATTGCTCAAATATCATATTGAATCAAAAGACCTCATTTCATTTTGTTAAAATTCAAAATGTAAAATAATTTGCCCCGGTGACGTTTATTTAAAGTAGTTGAATGCTTCGTAGCAACATTTCTGTGTTCGCATTTGTATATTTTGGAATAATCGAAAAGCTGGGGCACGCCGTTAGATTGTAGTAGGTATGTTATAAAAACATTGTCAAAACAATAATGTTTTATATTATGTATATCGCGTGTAAATTCGACTCTAATCGTCATTCATGACACACAAATTAAAATGGGAGAACAAAAGAGGTTCGTTCCGTTACTTCCGCTAACGTCATCCTGCACTCCATACAGAATACAGATGCTGTATAAACAGAGGAATTCATAGCGATACTATAACCCAATTCTGATGCCAATTGGCAAGGGACCACATCCGCCACGAATTTACCTTTATTGATTATACTTATCGAATTAAGTGCAAAAATAAACAATGATTATGATACTGACTTATGTAAGATTTGTTCCCTGTTTAGAAATAAGAACACGTGCTAGAAATACATAGTTGTTATTTCGCGTGTAAAAAGACGTGTTGAGACTGGCGAGGTCAGTTCGACAGTTAGGTTTATGGTTAATTTAGTTACGGTTTACTAAACTCCAAAGTTACTTAACAGAACGTTGTTCATGTCCATTCGTAAAAAATACAAATGGTTTTCCTTCCTTATTAAGTAATCTTTTTTTTAGGGTTCCGTTGCCAAATGGCAAAAAACGGAACCCTTATAGATTCGCCATGTCTGTCTGTCTGTCTGTCTGTCTGTCTGTCTGTCTGTCTGTCCGAGTATGTCACAGCCACTTTTCTCCGAAACTATAAGAGCTGTGCTATTGAAACTTGGTAAGTGGATGTATTCAGTGAACCGCATTAAGATTTTCACACAAAAATAGAAAAAAAGCAATAATATTTGGGGTTCCCCATACATAGAATTGAAACTCAAAATTTTTTTTTTCATCAAACCCATACGTGTGGGGTATCTATGGATAGGTCTTCAAAAATGATATTGAGGTTTCTAATATCATTTTTTTTTAAAACAATAATATTTGGGGTTCCCCATACATAGAACTGAAACACAAAAAAAAAATTTTAATCAAACCCTTACGTGTGGGGTATCTATGGATAGGTCTTTAAAAATGAAATTGAGAGTTCTAATATCATTTTTTTCTAAACTGAATAGTTTGCGCGAGAGACACTTCCAAAGTGGTAAAATGTGTGTCCCCCCCCCCGTAACTTCTAAAATAAGGGAATGATAAAACTAAAAAAAATATATGATGTACATTACCATGAAAACTACCAACGAAAATTGGTTTGAACGAGATCTAGTAAGTAGTTTTTTTTTAATACGTCATAAATCGTAAACCACAATTTACCTTTCATTCAGTCAACTCAAATATAAAAATTTAAAAAAAAAACATTTAATTTCATAAACGATGATGACGAATGATGATGATGATGACCTGCAGGTTTGTACGGAACCCTCGGTGCGCGAGTCCGACTCGCACTTGGCCGGTTTTTTCTGATAAGAATCCGCGTAAAGTGGTGTATTTTTTTACAGTTACTTTTTTGTGGTGCCTAATTATAATATTTAAAAAAAT
This sequence comes from Aporophyla nigra, assembly GCA_947507805.1. NCBI lineage: Eukaryota > Metazoa > Arthropoda > Insecta > Lepidoptera > Noctuidae > Aporophyla > Aporophyla nigra. Next base: position 11,698,658 of record OX382305.1, read on the forward strand.
TGTAGTGTGAATCAAACGGCTCGCCCACTGAAGTTTTTAATTGCAAGACCTTCAGCCCCATTGCATGGATAACGGCTTGCATAACACTCGTACAAAGCCACTGCAGCTTGGTGTTTCCGTTTAGAAACCAGCTGTTTAAATGATTAGGCAACTGCGATGTCTGCCGTCGCGTCCTATTCACATGGCACTGGTGCTCAAGGGTAGATTAATCAAAAGGATAATCATCACTATTTATTATATTAAAATTAACCACTCATTATAAATTCTCGGATTACCATTCTAGACGTAACTGAAATCTAATTTGTGTGTGTAGCCAGTATGAGCATTATTCGTCTGTTAACGAGCGTAAAGCGTAAATTTGTGTGTAGTATTTCTCAATCGTCTGCTTATGACGTAGATATATTATTATATTATACGACCGTTTAGCGAGTTTTCCTTGTTTTGAGATCCGGTAATTCCTCCGATACGTTGAGGTAAACGGATTTGTTTCTGTAGAATATCCCACGAGAGCGGTGAATAAGATGTCGATGTTGACGTCACATGCATAGTATTATTTCGGTCACACATCCTTCTCATAATGTGACGAGTTCACGACGCTCGCCATGTGAACGTGTGCTGCTCGTCTCGCTGATAATTGACTCCACACAGTAATAAGCTTTGAGATCGGGTTCCGGCTGTGCCGGCGACGCTCTGATTATGTACTTCCAATACATAAGAGCTTCTGCAGCACATAAACACTATGTATCTGCTTTGACTATCTAGAAAATCAATACCTGAGATCGTATTGTAATTAAGCTATGTAGTTTACCAATTCTCCTAACAAAGTTGTAATTAAATTACAAAATTGAGATTTCGTATCGAATTATATTTAATTGTGCATTGTAGCTACACATAATTACTCTTCAATTACTCGTTAGGTTTCTTGTTTAATTTGCACACCATATTAAATACATTTTCCTACTTAATATCAATAGGTATATAGTCATGTAAGGTCAGTTAACGCCACGTTCATTATGGTACTGTACGTCATCGATCGCTTGAGTAACTGACGTGGGTTGTGGTATATATAAAATTCATTAGATCCAATAGCGAGGGCGCCGTTTTGTTCATTCAAGAAAACAATTATTTACCTGGTAGATGCAAATGTGTAAAAGTACAAGACTTAAAATTCTTTCACGGACAGTAGCTAAACTATTGTCTTTTAACACCGCAATGAATCATTTCCGTTAGTCCATACAGCTTCAAAGCTCGTTTACATTGCGTTGGAAACTCTATTAAACGGGGTAGTCTACTTTCCGGGAAACAGCCAATATAAAGGATTGGTTTTGTAGGAACAAAACGACTTCAATTGAGTCTCAGCGTTGGCAACCCGCTTTGGTCGCGTTTACGTCGGTTGTAGAGCGTTAACGCTGCGTAGCATTGTTATAGAGTTGTGTAGATATTTCGTAGCACAGAGGACTGCGTTGTAGCTGCGTAGCATTATGTAGAATTCGCGTAGGCGCTCCGTAGCATTGCGTTGAAGCTGCGTAGCATCACGTCTAAAACGCGTAGCAAGCTCTTAATATAACTCTACATTAAAGCTGCGTAACAGTCGCGTTGGCGTTCCGTAATACTGTGCTCTGCTACTGGAGCTCCGTGGCATTGCGTTGTAGCTGCGTAGTATTACGTAGGCTTTCCGTAGGATCATTTTGAGGCTGCGTCGTATTTTGTAGGCAGGTTGCGTTGAAGCTGCGTAGCATCGCGTAGGCGTTTCGTAGCATCGCGTAGGCGTTTCGTAGCATCGCGTAGGCGTTTCGTAGCATTGTTTTGTAGCTCCGTAACACGGCGTAGAAGGCGCGTAGGCGCTCCATAGGATTGCGTTGTAGTTGTGTCGCATAACATAGATGTATCGTATGATCGCATTGAAGCTGCATAAGTGTTGGGTGAGAGTTCCTTAGCCACTGTATTGTAGCAAAGTAACATTACATTGAAGACGCGTATGCGCTCCGTGGCATTGCGTTGTAGCTGCGTAGTATTTCGTAGGTGTTCCTTAGCATCATATTGCAGTTGCGTTGCATTTTGTAGGCGGTAACCCGCTTTGTGTTGAAGCTGCGTAGCAGTCGCGTAGTCGTTGCGTAGCACTGCGTTGTAGCTCCGTAGCGTGGCGTAGCAGACGCGTAGTCGCTGCATAGGATTGTATTGTGGCTGCGTCGCATAACGTAGGTATATCGTATGATTGCATTGAAGCTGCAGAAGTGTGGCGTGAGAGTTCCTAAGCCACTGTCTTGTAGCTAAGTAACATTACATAGAAGACGCGTAGGCGTTTCGTAGCATCGCTTTGAAGTTGTGACGAGGTCGCGTAGATGCAACGATGCGCATAATATCGGCGAAAGCCTAGACTGGATCAACTCAAAGGTACCTACTATGTGCAGTTGACCGTTTTCCAAGAATATTGCTAATTTTTTAGAAAAAAAAAAATAATAAAAAATAAAAATAATAATTCAATATTGCCGTCGAGACATTGGAAATATTACCGTCTAAACGCCTAATATTCTGAGAACAGCACATCAGTACGGTCTGCTCGTAAACCTCTTTGTATGAGAACTACAGAAATCGGTTTAGATCACCAATACATCAACGCGATGTACTAAGCGCTTTATATTATACGTACAAATAAACAATTAAACACGGGCCTTCTAATGGACAGCTACAATTTAACTTCCACGGACGAACAGCTTGTTAAACGGGCAGTGTTCACAATAATTAAGAAGTTAGTTGCATATAGATAGGAGGATGGAACTGGACATCCTGTCGGCTTTATTTGTTGGGAACGACACTGTCAACCTAGTACATTATAACACTATAACTACTTTATACGATACAACCCATCTATCTATACATACAAATAAATAAAATTTAAGTGTAATTTCGAATTAACAGTTTTTCACTAAATGCATATGAAAGTATATATGAAACTTACATAAAAAAATCATTGTTTTTAAATTTTGTCTATCTTTCTGTCAGATTGTTCCGGCTAATCTCTGAAACGGCTGGACCAATTTTGACGGGACTTTCACTGGCAGATAGCTGATGTAATAAGGAGTAACATAGGCTACTTTGTCTGAGTAGCACGTCCCTGTGTGATAATTTCTGAACACCACGCGGGTGAAGCCGCGGGCACAGCTAGTTATTATTATTAGTAAAGTTATTATTATTTTAGTAAATATAAATGGACCAAGCATTAAGTTTGAAGGTTTATAAACTGAATGTTAAATACAATACACCCACAGTTTTTCTTCCACACATTTTTTGCGTGCAAATATTTTTTTCGGTCTACTAATACTACCTACAAAAAGGCGACAAGTAGTAACAACGTACCTACGACCCAATTATGGTACTCAACAATTTATCAATTGAGCAGTCGAGTTCCACTGTAGTGTTTAACCGGATTATTTCACGAGTTGTACCGATTTAGGGTCAAAACTAAATCAAGTACTTAATGTTGTTCTTAGCAACAATTTGGTGTGGATTCAAATGTGGCCTAATTCAGTTTAGTTTAGGAACTTAATAGTATATTAATATTCCTCTCTGCAAAGTCTAACTAGTTGAAATTAACTGTAACTTTGACTGAACTAGTCGTACGCATCAATGTTAGAACTAATAATATTGGTTTGTAAAAATAATAGTTAAAAAAAACTAAAAAACACGCTTCCATAGCAAATCAAACTAAAAAGTAGAAAATAATGGAAAAAAAGCGTGGGGTGCCTGATATCAATAAAAATACCTTAAAAAGCAGCCCACGCTTTTTTTCCATTATTTTCTACTTTTTGGTTTGAATTTCTATGGAAGCGTGTTTTTTTTAGTTTTTTTAAACTATTATTTATTTTCTATTTTTTAAGGTGTTTTCAATTTTCAGACGTATGTCAGCGTAGTTTGTGACGTATGTCAGCGTAGTTTGTGACGTATGTCAGCGTAGTTTTCGAATACAAGTTTTTTTGGTATCCTGCCCGGGTTGGGCAAGGATAATGGCATAAATTTATGAAATTATTGTACTGTCATCAGTCCTCGATAAGCCTACAAAGTTTGAACGAAATCTGACCGTTTAAAGTAGGTCAAAATCGCGCTATAAGGAGTCGGTTACAAACAAACATATAAACATACAAGTGGAGCTAATATAAAGCGTGTAAAAAGGCCTTTGAATGCGTGTTGCCGAATTGCTGCACAAAAAGCAAGTCTTCCACTCACGACTTGAGCCACTCCTCTATTATGAATTCAGATTATTTCATAAAAACATTTATTTATATCCAATGCGTGAGGCTTTTTTTATCTTACACGTCGATCGTGATGATTTAGTGGATGGCATTGTACTCTTCTGTAAATTAGCGCAAAGCAATTTGCATATGACGACAACACCGCTCATGGACTAACAAGGCCGATGACCGCCATACGTTTACTTCGCTAGCCATCTAGCATAAAATCACCGCCACAGTTACACATTTGCTTAAATAACCTGTTATCAAACAAATAACTCCGTGTAACGTGAATGTAGAGCTGTTATATATCATAACGATATTTAATTTAATAATACCTACCGCGTGGTTTCCGCCCGGAAGAAGTGATCCCTTATTTTGATATGGGTTTCGTGGGAGACAGCTGAGTGATCGTGTCGAGAGGATAGGCGACATTAACCTTCTAAGTGCCAATAAAAAATTATGTATATAGCGACCATCAATCGCTTTTACAGTTTCCTGAAAACGGTTGTTTGTTTACAGCTGTCTAATAAAATATATCATGGTTATTTTGATATTTCCGGATCAAAATAGTGAATGAAACAAACACAGCATCAATAAGATAGTAAAGGAAACAAAATATGAATCTGTAATAAAAAGTAGTATATGTAGTCTCTAAAATTACACCTCGGTAAGACCAAAATCAATATCTTAGTGATTGGCACGGCGTTAAGCTTGGCCAATTAAATAAAAGTACTTTTGAATTCAGAGATAGCAGGAAACCACTGAACTGTGGTAAATCAATTGTATATACTTCATTAAATGAACTGAAGGAGAAACCTTTTTTGGACGATAAAAACCGATTAGACGCTTTTTGCTGCTTAAAACTAGCCTTTTTAGAGGAGAAAAAGCTTTGTCAAAAAACAATTCACTCAACCAGTAACTATCACTCTGTTAAGGCCATGGGCGTCGTGGAGGTCTTAATATCAGGGAAATAAAGAGTAATTTGCGTATTGGAGAAGGGTCAGTCTGAACAGTTTGGCTAATTGACAGAAAATATCTTCTAGAAGACTTTAATGATAATGAATCTCATTAGTTGCATATAGAGCCAAAGCGTGTTAGACGATTCATCAAAACTAAATAGTACATGAATTATAATGATCGCATTATGAACTTATCAGATCTTTACGTAGTGTGACGCACGTTGGAGTCGCACATTGGCACCAGTCCACCCACTGAAGACTCCGCCCGACTCGGTCAACCCGATGGCGCGTGCCGCCGCCTCGTTTGTCCTCCACCTTGTAGTTTTATTGATCATAGCTAAAAATAAGAACACTTCCCGCTACGCTCTGTGAAACTATAATAAACCCATTTTGTAAAAATCCTCAATGAAACTGCGTCACGAGTTCACGACTCTGCTGGTTTGCCAAAATGTGTTTAAATTGGGTGTCCATTTTTTTTAACTAAGTGGAATCGAGATCGGGCGTTGTTGTTGTTCCAATGTTGGCACTGTTGTTTTCAAGAGTACCGAATTACGTGTATGCAAAATTAACATTGGAATCGTATTGGCATTAGATTCGAATTTAATTAGGTTGAAGAGTAAGCCCCCTGTTCAGTTTACGACGGCTTAATTAACATTTACACATGTAGATTTTATTAAACTGGGTCGTATTTAATCAACTTCAGTAGGTATTTAGGGAAGTATGATTAACACTATTAAGAGTGTAGTAATAAAAATAAACATTGGTGATATGCAAGTGGTTAGTACGTACTGCGCAGTAACGTACAGATAAGCGGTCAATGTAGGAAACGTAATATCCTACTATCGAGTAGTTTCAGACGGGTCGCTGTCTGGGACGCGACGACTTTATGCACTATTTATAAATATTTAACTATGATAGACAGTGTTATCATAATTAGCTATTTAATGATTATCCAATATTAGTTACAATGCTTACTGCCCATTAACGTAAAACCATTATAAGAATTCCGAGAATGTGATAAGTATAACCAAATCTGTGAACTGTCTATTATAGCAGCCAATTAGGATTTGTCATTAGTACCTAAGCAATAGTGATCTTGGGCGTATGAGTGGGTTTTTAACCTACGTACTTGAGTCTTCTTTCTTGCGAAAAACGAATAGTTCGAAATATATTACATCTAACTAGATACTTAGGTAATACTCATTAGGGTGTAGAGCACGTAGCGGTAGACCATGTCCCTCGTAAAAAAACGTATGCATTAGATATAGTTAATTCTATTTATGGATAATTTGTGTACAATGCTTTTGTTGTATTTTATTTTGAGCCTAAGAATAAGAAGTAGGTAGTTAGTTAACAAGCACATTTTCAAGATAAAGACATAAAATGTTTAGACATTTTTAGTATCCAGTCAAATAAAGATTGTCTGAACTTTAAATATAAATAAGAACCTTGGCTAAGAACCGATAAACAAATCGTAATCATTCTACATTATTGAAAATCAGCAACTCGTGAAATAAACGTACTGCAAATAGTAATCGATGCGTTCTTAAACCGTTTTCAAATAGTTAGCAACGCTAGGCGATCATTATCGGCTGTCCATGAATTTACAAACGTCAATTTACTCCCATTTATCTTTGACTTTGATGAGTATAAAAAGCATTATACGATAATAATTACTAAAGTGTGCACTTTACGTAGGTGGAAATATGAAGGTAACGCTGTACACACATCTCTGTAGACAAACACTTCTACTAACTATAGTCTGTCCTTTATACTGTCAGACAGTTAACGACGTTCGATCTTTAGACTTTGAATTCAAGTTTTAAAACAATTACTGAACAAAAGGATTGTTAAGATGTTTAAGATTGACTTGTTTATTGTGGTATACGTAATGACTTGAATAATATCGTAATGTTGTTTTGACAAAGATGATACGACAAAATCAGACGTATCATTTTATGCGTATCTCGTATAAGATAGTATGTGAACCACGGTGTCAACGCTGTAGGTGGACGTGCCCCGAAAACGTTATTTTTCCGGTTTGTTACAGACTAGTTGGTCTTCTCCAATTCACCGTTATTTCAATAGTCCTTATTAGCGCCAGCTCTAGGCGTGTTAGTGTTTTTGAACCTCTCAAAAGCCATTTAAGCAACTATTTGGATCAAGTCTTTTATAATTTTATGCTAATCTGCCACATCATTTACCTACTTAAGAAAATAAATTCTACGCGTCTGTTGTTTATTGGTTTCATAAACACTTGAGAATTTAGCGGTTGTCTATTTGTTTACATTGGTGGGTGTGTGATTGCGAAGTTTATTGTTCACTTTGCATCACCCTTCTATTATGTGTCCGTTGTCAGGTATTACATGTTTCCTATTGTTAGTCATTTCCTCGAATATTTAGAGTATTCAGCGAATGTAATATCGATAAGTTTATTCATATGGCTTAAAACTGCGGGCCATTCATACGGTTGGCTTAGTCACAGTGGCTACGCAAGCTCCTTGACCTAGTTGCAGTTGCGCGACAGTGGTTAGCTGCCGATGATGTACAACTTTCACCAAAACATTGTGCCGCGATGTTATCAGGCCGCACCAGCTTTGTTGTTACTCTGTGACCCACACACTCATTATCACTGTTATTTTGGAACACAACAATGAAAACGTTAGATGTTTAGACAATGAATTAATTTTACATAAAACTGTATTTTTAGTTTCATTATTAATTAATGATTCCCAGTGTCTGATTTACATAAACATTATTACAAATATTGAAGCAAATGGAAACGTTGCTGTTGGTAAATTCATAAACTGGTTATTATGTAACAGGTTCCTTGATTACGAGTTCTCTGATAAAAAACTGTGTTGACATCTGTCTCTGAGGAAAAGCTTTGAAATACACCGTCATACGACCGCGAAAAAACTGGCGGTTCAGTGGTGAAAAAATAATCGCAATGAAATCAAGACTTTGGTTTTCAGTTCGTTGGTTAGGAGTCAAATGTTTTATTTGTCAATACAGTACACACATACATCTTTTTTTTTTTTTGGGACATTAACGTAACTACTTGTATTATTCATGCAATTTTTTCTCAATATGGTCACAGTGTGCAATATTTAACGTGCGTGTGACGTAGCGGCTGTCTGTAATCATTTACCATATTTGTTTTTACTGTCAAGGTCTTTCGACCAGCATAGGTAACTGAAATTTAAGTTCCGGTAATACTCATCGCTTGCCGTGGCCCACTGACCGCGATCGCGAGTAGAACAACAAAAGTAGGCGTGTACGTTTATTATTGGCGTCGTAGACGACCACTTATTCCATTTATAAAGTCCTCTTATAACGGATGGCATCGTAAGGTTGAAGCAAATCCCGGTGTGATGCGAGTAGAGCCCTGACATGGATGGGGAATACCTCTAGTCCCGGTTCGTCTATTGTACCGCGTTCGCACGTAACATAAAGACGTTTAGCTAGACGAGAGTTTAACGAGAGCATTCGCTGCGCATCGTTAATACTCTTTAATGAACCTATTAAATAACGATAAACAAACAACCAATATTTGGCACTTCGTAGATAGTAGCTGTATCTTATCATTCATCGCTGAAAATAAGTTAAGTTGACACAGTTCCCAATTATATCGATACGCTTACAATCATATAAACGTAACCGTATTCTAGTTCATATAAAAAATGCCGTGTTACAAGTGCTAATATATAATCGGTTTCATTTGCATACTGCCAACGCACACACCCACAAAAAAAGAGTTTCATTTCAAACTTCAGAGTAGATCGTCCTACATTTTCTTAAGTAGGTAATATGCTTGAAACACATAGGCGGCATTATTATTTATAAAATTTACTAAAATAATGGAAAATGAATTTGGAAATAAATGTTTATAAAACAAGCAAACACCCACACACATTTAAATAAAATCGTAGACAATAAATATTGAAATAAGTGGATTTAAAACAATTATTTTGTCACATAAATTGAATAAATTTACTTTACGCCCGTTGGATAGGTAGGTACCCTTTATAAAGCTCTTCAAGGAATTTACGGTACAGGCAGCATAGCTGGTCCACAATCCGATGTAGAGTCCGGTTCCATTTCCCAGAGCGGCTCTACTGATTCAAAGTTTTTCCACGTTTCATAAACTGCTTCGCGCCATCTGATATGTCGAACCCTGTCCTCCCGGCACAAAAGAATTTTGTAAGAATCATATCAGTTTAGACAAAGTGGTCGCACGGGCCAACACAAGTATCGTGTACGGTACCGTTCGCCGAGTCGATGCGCGTTTGACATCGAAGGTTATCGCCGGTGTCAGCGACCAGCGCGCCGCGCCCACACGCGCTTCTGTATACAAACAACCGCTCAGCACACACGCTCACACGACCGTGCTATATACATGTAGCTACGTCTACTCTAGTCAACAGCAGCCGCACGATGTACGCACCGACAGACAGACAGACATATTAATGCGATTATATACCGTATCCTTCGTGCGCACATGCGCTTGATAGTGAAGTTCATTACAGATTATTGATCCGAATAAAAATAACTTATTAGAGCGATTGTTTATCAACAAAAACAATTAACGAGTTACTGTATACAAACAGATCTACATACCGAATTATTTCAAATGATAGAGATAACTTAATTAAAAATAAAACACTAGATAAAGCTGATAAAACAAACATTTATTGTGAAAGCATAAATAAACAAGTCCACAATATGTATGACCTATAATTTCTTTCCGTAGCTCGACCACTATCTGTCTTTGGTCACGTATGCAAATATTCTGAAAACTGTATAGGTATAAGTTTCATCCTAAACTCTAATGACTCATAGGTACAGACAAATAATATTTCACAAAGAAGACATACTTTACATGTAGACTGTATTTAATCCTAACATTATTGGGCTTATAAATAAACCCTGAGACAAACAGAGAGTTTATTTTTAAATACGGTTTTCTTATACACAGCGGAGTCAGGGTAGGGCAACGGCCGTCCTTCCTTCCGCTACCGCCTGTACTCCCTCACTTACAATTAACTGCTTCGTATATAACTATACGTATTACTATCTATAGGCTGCGTAATGGTTTTATCAGAAAACATTTACAAAAATTACACGTAAAATTCAATAATGACTGAATCATTATTTAATTTATTACTTCTTAGTATTTCCCTATGAACATAAATATACAATTAAGCCGTAGTCGAATGTTTCATATATTCCGTAGAAGAAATGTCATAGCTGAAGAATATTTTCTTAAAAATGCCACATGGCGTCGTTTTTATTTATAACTGTACGTAAACACCACGCGGAACATCAGCTGATCTATGTAAACAAAGCGTGCGGGGACTTTCTCGATAGCATTTAGGATTAGAAGAAGTCTTAACATTGTTTTCTTATGCATTTATATTAATACGAAACTTTTTATACAATCTCACATGTCACTTATTTACAAATATCAAGCTTTTTATTGTTTAGAAAAATGAGAATAGGCCGGTCGATTGGCGTGTCCCGTTAACGAACGCGCACTCCCTACGTAACGTATAAAGCGTAGGCTGCCCCTCCATCGCGCCATTAGTACAGCGCCCGCGCGCGCGATAGCACGTATCTCTGCCTCCAGCTCCGCGCTCGCTATCTCGACTCTATGTGTACACAAGCTAGTACAGAAACATGCATTTTTGTATTCAATTACACGATTGGTTTTATGAAGAGACCCTCGCGTCGGTGGACTCTGCCAGCGCTGCAGCACGCCGGCGCAAGCCGCGCGATCGACGCCGCCCCCCGTCCGCGCCGCCGACGCCGTCGACGCCGTCGAGAATTTCCACTGAAGAACTGGTAGAAGCACTCCGACCGCATCTTCTGTCACCCAAGCGCATGTGGACGCTGGGATACCCGCTCGAGATTGATCCGAACTCGTCGAAAGCTGTGGTGTATATCAATCCGCCGCCTCGACCTAGACCTCTGCCAGCGACTACTTGGGACGTCAACGCACCGGAGTTTGTGCCGGGCTCGCAAGGCGACAGCGGCCGCGGGTCGTTGGGTTCGACTCCGCGCTCCGACAGTGATGAAGAAGCGGATACAGTGGAACATTTGTGTGTACGTTGTGATAAAATGTTTCGAATGACTCGCGAAGGTGAATATCTCAAGGATGAACCGTGTCTCTATCATTGGGGACGTGTGAGTGGGGATTGCCGTTACACTTGCTGCAACTCGCCATCGGGCGCCAGAGGTTGCAGCACAGCTCGCTTCCATGTTTGGAGCGGCACTCGTCCAGGCATGAATGGGCCTCTCGAAGGTTATGTGCGTGCCCGTTCGCCTCGCGGTGGTGTATACGCCATCGATACAGAGATGTGTTACACAACGGCAGGCCTGGAATTAGCTAGTATTGCGGTCATCGCCGCTGATGGCCGTCTTGTATACAAATCACTAGTGAAACCGAGCTCACCTGTAGTTGATCACAACACCCGTTTCTCGGGCATCAGGCCGCGCGACTTGGCGCGCGCGACTAAGACGCTACGAGATGTACAAAATGACATACTTGGATTCGTGGGTACTGACACGATCCTGATCGGACATGCCTTGGAAAATGACCTGCGTGCGCTGAAGCTGCTGCACGCCGCGGTGGTGGACACCTGCGCGCTGTACCCACACGCTCGAGGCTTCCCCATGCGCCGCTCGCTGCGGGCGCTCTCTGAGGAGCTGCTCGGGCGCATCGTGCAGCGCGGCAGTTCTGGCCACTCACCCCTGGAAGATGCCCGCGCCGCTATGGACCTAGTACTTCTAAAAGTGCACGAAGAACGAGCCATCGCAAACCGAACACGTATTTCGACCCAACTATCCATGCTGCAGCCGTACGATCCGTTAATTAGTGCCGCCTAAATACTGAGTTAATGTTAAGACGACTGTTCTATGGACATGAAATAATGATTGAGGACTGACAATTTTTAAGTGACAAATTCGTCACGTTGACGGAGCTGCGCGTACTGTAACAGTATGTGCCTTCGAATTGCAATTACAGCAATAAACGTGATATTTTCTTAAAAACTTTGTTTGTTTTATCCTGTTCCTAAACACACACACACAAGAAATTGGGTATGTACATATGAACACATCTTATAACTGAGCTTAAATTACAAAACATCATGCACCTGATATAAACATAACGTTTCCGAAATGTCAGAATAAAATTAACTGTGACACCATTTTTTATTCAACATTAATAATCCGTTAGATTAAACTGTGGTAGTGTTTTGTGTGTCACTGTAGGTAGAGCCATAAAAACTTTCACTGTGTTAGGTTTCTCCACTACGTAACCAGTGCTAGTTTAGCTATGCAACTCGACAGTTTTTCACTCAGTTATCATTACTTATCAGAATAAACACTTATAGCAAACTTGCTACACGATACTCATTATTACGTAGGTGTCTCTACGTAGCTTCTTAGACTTGGTGAATATAAAACATTTTTCTGACGTAAGGGATTCCCAGATTGCGAGATAATACCAATACTACTAATGATTCATGAATGAGGGGTAACGGAAACACTACAGGAAAATCACACGTGCGCAATCTGACAGTTCACAGGAAACTTATGTTTCTTAAACGAAACTTCCTCAACATTGCTGTGATGCCAAATTGTTATCAATATTCATGTACATCATAATATAATGATGTAATTTTCCTAATGACTAAGCCTTAACGTCAGCATATTTTTTTGTTTTTCTTAAGAACTGAGTCAGCGCGCATCGATTTGGCTTCCCGGTAAAAGCTTTTCAATGATCACCTGACCTATATGATGCATATTAAGAGTATTAATCATAATATATGGATTTATTGCAGCTCTTCAACACACAAAATGTATAACGCTCTAGTTTAATTCTAAAGAGGTGCTTATTTAATCAGATATAATTGAATGACCGTGCACTCAAAACCAGTTTACATAATGCTCTTACATAAAATAATAATGATGAAACTGGCCTGGCATGCGTCTCCAGCGTCTTCCACTAGAAATGCTTAATTCTTTTGAGAATTTGCAGAAATTAGAAGAATTAATGGTATTTCAAGTGATTGTTAGTACCGTGGTCTCCGCGGATTTGCTCGTGTTTTTAATGGAATGAATGAGCATCTATTAAGTTGACATGTTTAGGACAACGTACGATTGAAAATTCAAAAACATAAATGTAAAATACATAAGATACTGCGTATATCAGCTAAGAAAGAGCAACGCCCTCCCGCCCGGTCGTCTGTATGAGCGTTTTGTTTACGTTTCGTGTCGCCCAAAACGTTTATATTCAATTCACAAAAAGATCGAGCAACAACAAAGTCGAGCAAATACTACGCGCTAGAATTATGTTTGTTAATTTAATAGAAGAATTGTGCCAATCAAACAGGGCCACCTAGTCATTGCTAATCATTAAGGACATGTATTACATTTCCGATTTCCTTAACAGATAGCGTACCCTATTCTTGCCAGGCGCTCCACGCTGTATTATCTAATCAACGTGTAACATAATTAAATATGATGTAGGATTTCTGAACAATACGTCTACTTTTTTTATCTGGCAATCGAGATACTACATTATGATGTCAAATATTTAAAATAAACACAATAACAGTCGTCTTGTTATGAATGATAGCATATTTTGTGATGTGACTCTTAGTATCAACAAATAACATTAATGACGCGCTGGTTATCTATCGGTGAGCGGGCACATTTCCACGAAAGAGAGCAGACGACAGCCGCGCCACGTCAGCACCGGATCGAATGAAACGGCCCGAAATAGATCAGTATACAGGTACGTAAGTATTGTACAGTGCGATGAATTCGTGATACCGATAATGATATCAGCACAATCAGATACTGATGTTTGTATCGCTGCATTTGTGTGTAACCTCCGTATCGTATTCGTGTTGTCTGATTGTACAGTCGCTGTGTCGTAATTTTTGTACGAATACTCGATAAACGCGTGTTTACTATTGCAATCGAAGAAACTATAAGTTTATTACCGTAGTACACAATTATATTCATGTTAATTTTTGTGTTTGTGAATCGCTGATCTTTTTCCTAACCTTCAGTCACAATTGTACTTTGTTACAAGTAAGAATGGATGGTAATTAAGTATTTATTATTTCTTGCTCGTGGCCTGTTAAGTTTTTGTCTTGAAATATTAGGAGCCATTGGTTTAACGATGTACGTATGTAGAAGTGACTTATGCATAATAGTATTGAGAGTACATCGTGTTGGCCTCCATGGCGCCGTCGTCGGACTCGCCTCTGCGTCAATAGGTACCTCTTTCACAATAATACTTGCACAAAATGAGGCGTTGTTTCGTCACCGGCCACACTCCGACACGCCTACGTGGACCTCACCATGCAATACTTTATTCATAGGCGCTTTGTATAAGGCGAACATATACTTCACGCACTACCTTAGTACTTTGCTGTACAGCCTTTTCGATTTTAAGAAAATTCAATGTCACTGAACTCATTAAAACAATGATTCATTAGTTAAACCTATGATTCATAATGCCTGTGCTCATTTAACCAAATCATCGAAACATTAAATTAATTTATAGTTGTAGAAGTAGGTAGTACATATGTAACCACCTACTGCCTACATAAAGAATCGCGATGGTGGCTGGCCTCAACCAGACTGACAATGCCATTGGACCTTGAATTTGGTACGAGTATTACTGACACAGACGAGTTTTTGTCTCGGATAAGAATCGCTGGGCTCATTATGTATGTATGAACCAACAGTCATGATTATTTTAAATAAACACAAAAATACATACGTACCTACGTAACAATCATACATGATGGCTATTGTATATAATTTTTTATTTCTACATTAGCCCACCAACCGACTTCCTAGTTCTTGATGCTCGAAGAGGCCAATGAACGAAAAGAGTTAAACGCGTTCCGAATTTAAAAATATTTTTATTCTTTCAATCAATTCTTTGATCGTTACGGATCTTCAGACAGACAATCTTTTAATTACGAGGATATTGCTAAACGGAACATCGTGACATGAATTATTTAAACGAGGCACAACTGCACAAGGATATGCATTGATGTTGTGTTGCATCTGATCTCAGTTTAAAGTTTAAACTGTGTCTAACTGTATTACTTTAACTGGGTTCCTACATTTGATTGATACAGTATACTGTTATTTACGAGGGAGCGTTTTTATGTTCGCGGAATGGAGGATAAGGGGTGAAAATAAAAAAACTAAATTATTTTTCCTTTTCAATATATTCACCTGCAAGACGGATACATTTTTCAGATCTTTCAATTAATTTATTTATACTCTCAAAAAAAAATGTTTTCTCTTTATCTACAAAATACGCCGAAACTGCCTCCTTGACTTCATCATCGGTGGTAAATTTTTTACCCCGCAGCTCATTTTTCATTTTTGGAAACAGGTAATAATCACTCGGGGCCAGGTCTGGGCTGTAGGGTGGGTGATTCAAAATATCGAAGCCCACCTTATGCAGGGCAGCCAACGCAACGCGGCTCTTGTGGACGGGCGCGTTGTCGTGCAAAAGCAGCACACCTTTCGTCAATTTTCCCTGTCTTTTCTCTTTGATGGCTTCTTTTAGTCGCTCTAATATTGAAGCGTAGTATTCTCCGGTTATAGAAACACCTTTATCTTTATAATCGATCAATAATATTCCTTCCGAGTCCCAAAAGACCGTTGCCATGATTTTCCCAGCTGACTGTGACACCTTAAACTTCTTGGGAGGTGCTGTGCCTTTTTTATGCCACTGCATGGAGTCTTGTTTCGACTTAGGTTCATAATGATGAACCCAAGTTTCGTCTCCAGTAACAATTCGACTCAATACACCATCCTTGTCTTCATTACAGAGGTCCAAAAATGCACGTGAACACTCTACGCGTTGTTGTTTTTGCGGCGGCGTGAGCATTCTCGGCACCCATCTTGCGCTGACCTTAGTCATGCCAAGATGATCGTGCAGGATTTTAAAAATGGTTGTATCGGATACTCCAACCATTTCTGCGAGTTGTTTCTTCTTTAGTCGAGCATCGTCGAGTACAATTTTTTCGACTTTTTGGATAAGTTCTGGCGTGGTCACCTCGATGCTCCTGCCCGCCCTCGGGTCGTCTTCAAGGGATTCCCTTCCTTGTTTAAATAAACTGTGCCACTTGTACACCATGGTTTTTCCTGAACAAGAGTCGCCGTAAACTAATGACATCTCATTCAAAATGGTCGCAACAGATTTTCCTTGCTTGGTAAGGAACTTTATAACGGCACGATATTCGATTTTTTCCATATTTCACTTTTCACTCCCGATTATGTTGCTTGGTTGACGATAGCTCAAAGACTAATTGTCTAATAACAATCAAACCTCGTATTTATACTAATTATGAGTTGCTGAACACGTTACGATCCTAATGAGCCTAATCACCCCCCTCCAACCCTCTCATTCCGCGAACTTAAAAACGCACCCTCGTAGGTGTAGGTCATACTGGCAGGTGCCTTTTATACCTATTACGTTTTTTCAATTAAACTCAACAATGTTTCTCCAAAACGTTTCCTGAATTGACAATATTTATTTATGTACCGTCCAAGGCCGCTAAATAATAATAGCCCATAGTACCTAAAAAATATGGTAGCATTCTAAGTTGAGATTTGGTATTGTAACGCTAACCATGCAATAAGTTGCCCCTTAATGTTTGCACGGTAGGGAACTTATTCGCATTGCCTGAAATCATGAGGCCTTGGTACAGTGACTCAGTTTCGATATCTCAACTGGTCCGTTGACCTTTTACCGGTTCGATCATTGTTGCATGCATAATTCGCTTTACCTACTTTGATAGTACATTACAAGAGTGTATTCTGATGTAAAGTTTGTTTCCTAGAAAACGAGCGAGAACATCTTTGTGTGAATAAAAGATAACAGTGTTCTGTTTAAGTAAATACTCGCTTCATAATCATATTCAAAAATGAACGACTTCATACATAATTGATGGTTTATAATTAGTTCTCGCGGGAAGCCAAGTTGGTTAAACCTGAATTATTATAATATGTCTATCTACAGATATTCATCTAACTGCATGACCTTCAGTTTTTATATACAATATTACATGATGTAATGAATACATAGATTTATTTCCAGAAGTTTGTCTTGAGTTCAGATAATACGGACTAAAATGGTTTGCGAATATGTTGGTAACAATGGGCCAATTCTGACGCGAATCCCACAGAAA
Source organism: Aporophyla nigra (assembly GCA_947507805.1). Lineage (NCBI taxonomy): Eukaryota > Metazoa > Arthropoda > Insecta > Lepidoptera > Noctuidae > Aporophyla > Aporophyla nigra. The sequence continues at coordinate 11,716,085 of OX382305.1, forward strand.
CAAAAACGGCTTGTCAATGAGAAGTATAAATGACAGTCGGTAGGGTTTTGCTGCCCGAAAACAATACCGAACTAGACTGTTACATACAGTATCTGTTTTTTTTTATATACTACTTACCACAGAAGGTAACTAGCTAACAGCCTTACCTTGACTCGTCCACCTGAAAAGAAACATTTAATGGCTTTTAAATTAGTCAAAACTCCGGTAGTGTTGGATTTGATAGTTCAATCAGTTCATTCAGCTGTTTTTATTAATTTCACAAACAATAGAATTTAAAACACTAACGTTCTCATAACAGTATTTTGGGGTGACTTCGACGCGCTCGCAAAGGTCGAACCCGAAGAGGTTCTATGACCTTATATTGATTTTATATTTCTTTGGATTTTGTGTGGCAGACGCACGCCAAATTGTGAGAGTCGTCTGGGAGCGTTTAATAACCGATAGGTATTGTATTCAGATGGCTCCGTGATCCTCTGGGACATTCGGGATCTGAACCAGAAAGAACACAAAACGTTGCGTGTGAACATCGAATTTGACCACGCGTCGCACGTCGCCTGGAGTCCAGACTCGAAGGCATTTATTGTCCACACCGTCCGTGAGAATCACATCATAGTCTACAAGATAGAGAAGAAAAAGGACGGCACCATAGGGTCGGCGGCGCCGGTCATCACGTTCGATAAGGTTAGTGAGTCTTGCTGTCTCAACCACGGTCTCTACCTGAAACGGGGCTCCTCTTATGGAATACTTGTTGACTTGCTCATCGCTTGAATATTAAACGACACATTTTTGACTGTTGATTTGTAGAGTGCAACGTCTTTACAAGTGTTTCACTTCTTTGTGTCTTCTGTAGCGATGCAGGTAACGAACCTCTAATATTCGGTAGTCAACATGAATAATGTTGAGTTTATGCAACCACATTTTCTTGGCATACTTTTACTGGTAGTTTCACTAAATGTAATTGTCTATTATTGCTCAGTTTATTGTCGTCGAAACACGCAACTTATATGCTACTATTAGTTATGTAAGAGCTATTTGTTGTTATCTCTCGTTATCTCGGCTGCAGATGCATCGTACCATCTCACGACACGCGCCTTAGCGCACAGGCCGTACATTGTACCAATATGTACGTGTACTATCTGCTCAAATATACATTGTATTAATGCTCAAGAAAGTGGGTCAATAGGTTATGTACCTATTCGTGTCATAATAGTTACATAAAAATTAGTAGCTAACTCTGTGAAACCATTGTTTTGATAGCTATGTGAAAAAGGATTAGGTGCATGTATCAAGTCACAAGAGTGTACGATTTCAAGAGATGCATATGAATAAAGTATGCACTATCGTTGGATACTCGAGAATTGATGTTTCATTAGTGTTAATCCACGTCCTTATCTAATCAAAAATAATTTGGATTAACTTGATAAGTAGAACAAATATTTTTATTTATAATCTGCGTTCATCGTTTTAGGCACATTGACCTAATGGCGTATCATCGCCCTGTTTAGTTTGTCCTCTAGACTAGTCTATTGAAGATCGTGTTTGTTTGCATTACATCCCCAAAGTCACATTCATAAGTATTTTGATCGAATAGGAGAGAAATATTTATATTTGTTCGGCTCAATAACGTGAAATAAACATTATAGCGTGGCGCAGCTGAAAATAGGTGGGCGTCATAGTGTAAACGCATGCAAGGAGCAATGGCCGCGGCTGTTGAAAATTCAAATTAGAGTTCAATATACATGTATGTCGGTCGAGGAATGTTCGACTACCACCACTACATTTTATTACAGTGACCGATACTAAGCACCTTTTGAAATGTTTTCTTTGTTGACCATCTTCAAAAAAATCCTTTTGTGATATCTAAGATTAATGTTCCATATAGTTAAGCCATTGCAGCTTAATATCTATCTGATCCAAGTGCATGAACTACATTAATGTGGGTTTATTTTAGGAACTACTCATTTAGATATCAATGAACCTATTTGGAATCTGATCTGAGGTCAGGTCAACTAAGGTCATAAACTTGAAATAAATTTCAAGATCCAGCTAGTCGTAATGGAATAAAACTTTATTGCGCAATAGGTATCTTTAAAAATAAAAAAGATTTACCTATGTAAACTAATAAATCAGCACTTCTGATACGTCTGAATAATTTAGTTGTTGCTTTTTGATCCGTGAATCATTCTATTAGCGGTACGGAAATACAGTATGATGCAAAAAATGACGTATGATGACATTGCTCTGATTGTCAGTGTCGAAACAAGAAGCGTCATCAGCGGCATGTCAAGATGTTTTTATAAAACAACGTACATAATGTTTTATTTTTTGGCGTCTTGGGAATTTGCTGTACAAAAAGAAAAACAAAGAATTGATGTTGATAAAATATTTAAGCATGTGAAGCGATAATGCGTGAATTGATTTGTTTAAAAGGATTCAACAAAGTCCCATTAGAATCGTCTTGTGACAGAAATTCCCTTTATCTTGCTTGTATAAGTTGGTATTATTCAGTTGAGTTCAATCAATAATTTCTTCCCAAGGGAAAAAAAAACTGACAATCCTTAACTTAAATAACAAATAAAGCATTAAAATTAAGTTTTTTTTTATTAGAGGCACTAGGGATCAAAAGTCTTAGACCAGTGGGTGTTGCCAGTGATGACATAATATGGCACGGAGACGTGGTCGCTCACAATGGGCCTCATAAGAAGGCTAAAAGTCACCCAAAGAGCAATGGAGAGGACTATGCTTGGAGTTTCCCTACGTGGTCGAATCAGAAATGATGAGATCCGTAGGAAAACCAAGGTAACCGACATAGCCCGAAGAATTGCCAAACTTATGTGGCAGTGGGCAGGGCACATTGCTCGCAGAACAGATGGCCGATGGGGTCGGAAGGTTCTGGAGTGGCGACCGCGTACTGGAAGACGTAGCGTTGGAAGGCCTTCCACAAGATGGACAAATGACCTGGTGAAGGCCGCAGGAAGACGTTGGATGCGAGAAGCACAGAACAGGTCGAAGTGGCGGTGCTTGGGGGAGGCCTATGTCCAACAGTGGACATCTTTCGGTTGAAATGATGATGATGACTAGGGATCATTCTATGTGTCGTTGGTCCTGCGCATTGATGTCTGCCGTCCCATTGGACTATGAGAGCGAAGGAAGAGTGAGTACCTCTGTGTCCGCGCACAAACTATAATATCTCCCGCGCCGATGGCTAGTCTCCGTTGAGATTGGCGGCCATGGTCGAAATACGGGCTGGAGGGCTATCCACTTGACAGTCCTTGTCAACCGTAGTTGCCAAAGTGAAACTACTCTCAGTAGTCCGGACTGTCAAGTGGCTATACATCTATGTAAATAAAATTAAACGCTCTTAGTAAGCGCATCACTTGAAAAAGTTTGATCCGATTTGGCAATTTTTTTAAAAAAGGATTGGAAATGTTTCCCTGAAAATTTTCAAAGTCGGGAAAAGCTGAATGCTCTATGGGATTTTTGTATGAATTGTTGAAATTTTGACACGACAACGTCTATCGGTCAGCTAGATAGTTATCTATATTTTTAGTTCAAATGTTAATTTAGTAATCAATGTAATTTTCATGTTAAGACATTAGATTAATACATAAATAATATGAGTGAGTCGGCACCTTAAGGTGATACATTTACAAAAAATTGAAGATTTAGTGTTGTAAATATGTAAGTGCTGTTGCTAATACGAATCTCAACGAGAACCATGTAAGTTCTTAGGTAACGCAACATGCCGGATGCGTAGTAGCGCCATTGTGAACCGCCATTTTCTTTATGTTATTGTTTTAAACTTAATAACAGACTTGAAAAAAGTTGTTTCAACTTAATGTCTCTGAACTCTGAGTTTTACAATTATTTAATTAATGATCGATCAATCTTCCAAAGGGTTCAGTGATCGTTAATCCTTTTAAAGATTTTCAGCGTTTATAATCTTTTAAACAAAAGTCTTTGGCACTCGTCGTCAAAATATTTACTGAGCTTAAGTACCTATGTGTGTTGTACTTTTATGGCACGTACTGAATAAGAAGGTTGCACAGTACATCAACCCGTGAAGGTCTAGTCGGAGTTCGGACTATGAACGACCATTGTACCGCAGGATGATGCTGTCAGTATGACCGATTGCTTTGCCCATGCACCTCATGAATGATGATAGGTTTAATCAACGAAACGGATGTTAGAATTCATTTTAGGTACCGTGATATGTCAAAGTACAAAGTTCTATTACTAATACGCATTGCTATCTCCAAAATCTGACTTGCCAACGGACTGTCATCGTTTCCAGATAATGTCTTTGTTCCGTACAGTAAACTCGATCGGTCCGGTCTCTTATCGACTCCAGATTATGAAAGCCTCCATAATCACAGCAATTAGTCAGCACCCCTTCCACTACGCGCTACGATAACACTAAACCAACAAGATTATAATATAAAACAAATCTGTTTTCAGCTGATAACATTATAAACAAATGTAGGTACCCACGATACTTTAACAAAGATGTACTCGCAGTTCTTTCACCACCCCGGAAAAGTTAATGTTGTACTCATGCAAATAATTACACAGACATTATCAATAACAAGAGCCTTTGTTTGAAGAATAAGTGGGCTAATGTACTCGATACAACCCAGGTTCTTGACTAATATTGAATTTGATGTATAGGTACATTAGGTACGTATTATAATAAAAATATAGCAACTCATTATTTTTGTCTCTGAATTGCGCGCAACCTCGACAGTTACTGAAAAACAGATATATCGACAACGTCATCATCAGACAGTTTTATCATCACCAGACATTATGCACTACTGATTAAATGATTGTAGACATTGTCGTAAACTTGATCCGGAAAAAATAAGGTTATTAACCTAATATTAAGATCGAAGCACTAAAGATGTCTGGTGATGAAAAATACAGCTGCTTTTATAAATAAATAAGAAGAATGCATTACGGTCATGTCAGCCTCATGCACAGTGACTGCTGGGCAAAACGCTTCACACGGTGGGTGCCAGAGGATGGACGACACCGCCGAGGCCGGCCCAGGCCGAGGTGGCGACATCCGTCACCCCCTGTTCCTTAGGACCCCAGATGGTGGCGCGTAGTGTTCCACGCTTGCCTCTCTGTGATGTATGGGGGGAGTTTAACACCTCACTCCCCCCCAACGTGAGGAGGCCCGCAACCAGTCGGGGATCGCGGAAGACATATTGGTTCCCGTGGTCCCCGGCGTAGGTGTGGGACGGAACACCGGGGTGGTATTAGTCAGTAAGAGTCTGACAGACCCCTCCGCCCACCCCAGGGCGGAGGACATCGATGAGGATTTCAAGCTCAAGATAAAAAAAAGGCCGAGGTGGCGAGACAACCTAGAGGCGTATTGCAAGGGTTGGATCAAGGTGACCCTAGGAAAGGATGCTTGAAAGGATTAAGGAAAGGATGCCTGGGGGAGGCCTTTGCCGAACTGTGGGACATTGTGGGCTTATTAAAAAAATAATGCATTATTTCAGCCATTTGCATTATTTATACTTATATATGTTAGTTTGTAAGGTATATGTCTATGGGTCATAGTAACCTGAAAATAAAATGTTTATTATTATTTTTGTTTTCAAAGTTTATTTTCTCAGGTTCATAGAACCTGGTTTTTCTTTTTAAATCTCACGGGTGTAGACCAAGGTGAGATTTAAGTTTCAATAGTTTAGGTGTTTTGTACTGCATTGAAGTTATTGTCTAAGTCTAATTGTAAGAATTTCCGAACTATGCGACATGTGTTTAATATAGCTGCTTTTTGCAGTGTAAGATAAACATATTTGGAGATATTAATTACTTTTAAACTGATAAATAGTTGTTTCGGGATGATACCAGTCGTTGATATCACTATTGGGACTATGGTAACTCTGTTCATTTTCCAGACTTTGGTAATTTCTTCTTGTAATTCTGTATATTTTCTAATTTTTTCGGTGATGGTTTTCTGTATATTATTTGTGTTTGGGACTGCTATATCTATTATATATGTATGTTTGTTTTCTTTATCAACAAGTGTTATATCGGGCCTGTTGTTATATATTGTATGATCGGTAATTATGGTACGGTCATAATACAGTTTGTAAAATTGGTTTTCTAATACAGCCCGAGGTGAGTATTTGTAGTATGGTGTGTATGGGTCCTGCAAGAGATTGTGTTTTGTTGCAAGTTTTTGGTGTATAATGTTAACTAGTTGATTGTGTCTATGTGTGTAATCGTTTTGAGTGAGTGTGCTACAAGCTCCTGTGATGTGTTGTATAGTTTCAGGTTTGCTGTGGCACTTTCTGCATAAATCGCTTCTTACTGTGGTATCTTTAATTATATATCTTATATAATTTTTGGTATTTATAATTTGGTCTTGAATGGCCAGCATGAATCCTTCTGTTTCTGGAAATAATCCACTTAATTCTAGCCATTTGTTTGAAGCTTCTTTATCAATGTGTGTTTGGTATAAATCGTTTGGATGTCTTCCATGTAGTTCTTTCTGTCTCCATTTTTTATGTATCTCCTCTATATGCCTCGCTTTATCTATTGTTTCAATATTGTCTTCATTAAGGTTCAGTGGTGTATATTTTTTATCTATATCTACTATTGTCTTGTGTAATTGGCTGGTATTCTTTTTCCTATTGAAAAATTGTTTAAGGTTTATTATTTGTCTTTTGTGTAGGTGTGATATTTCAATAAGCCCTCTACCTCCTTCCTTTCTGGGTATAATATTACCCTTTCCATTGCTGACTTAGGGTGGTGATATCTATGTTGTATAAGGATTGTTCTAGTTTTAATTTCGAGTGCATGTGCATGCGCATTCTGTGCTGGACCATTTTATCACGCCGAAAGAATAAGTTAGTATAGGTATAGCATAAGTATTTATGGATTTGAATAAATTTTTACTGGCCAAATACATTTTACACAGTGAATGAATTCTTTTATAATATTCTTGTTTGAGTGTATCTTTAATAACTTTGTGTTCTAAAAGTCGTGCTTGGTTGTATCCTAAGTATTTATAAAGTTCCTCATTTTTCATTGCTTCTATTACTTCTTCCGAGTCTGTTGAGTAATTTCCTTCCACTATCTTACCCTTTTCTATATTCAGTTTCCGGCATTTATCTAGTCCAAAATCCATTCTAATGTCTTTCGAAAATGATGTTGTAATGTCTAATAAACCATGTAAACCTGTATTTTTATTGGCATATAATTTTAAATCATCCATATAGAGTAAATGTGTTATTTGGTGTAATATCGATCTATTGTTCTTAATGTCAAAGCGTAGTCTAGATTCAGTTAATGCGCGAGAGAGTGGATTTAGGGCCAGACAGAATCAAAGCGGGCTTAGCGAATCCCCTTGAAATATACCCTTTTTAATAGCTATTTCATCTATGGATAAGTTTGTGGTTTTCGTTTGTAATTTAAGTGTAGTTCTCCAAGACTCCATGGTATTCTTAAGAAAAATTATTATTATTATCTCCTTTATTTCATTTAAATACATATTAATTACATTTTTAAATATTAAAATATAAAAGAGATATAAGAAAACATTTAAAAATATAAAAAATAGTAGCCCACCGGTATCGGGAACAGGGTCCAAGCTACCGGTGGTCAGGGCTGCTGAGAGAGGAACCTCCTAACAATACGCGCCGTGTCCAGAATTACTGCTTTCTGGATCAGGCCCTTGATCCAGCTGCCTAACGAGAGCCTCCTGAGATGTTGATCGAGGCTCTTGGCTATTATGCCATTGGCCGTAACGACTATCGGCACAATGACTGCCGTATCCACATCCCACATGTCGACAACCTCGCGAGCCAAGTCAAGATACTTCATCTGCTTATCTTTTTCAGCTTTCACGAGGTTCTCGTCATGCGGGACTGCTATATCAACAATCATTGTGCGACGCTCTAATCGATCTATCACCACTATATCCGGCTTATTGGCAACAATAGTCCTATCAGTGATGATAGATCGATCCCAATACAACGTGATATTGCCATTTTCGAGAACTGGGTCGGGCACATACCTATAATATGGTACGAGTACTTCTGATTCCACAAGGCCGTATTTCAGAGCAAGTTGCTGGTGGATAATCCTGGCTACAAGGTTTTGTCTATGCAAGTAGTCTTCGTTAGCCAAACAAGAACAGCCAGAAATAATGTGTCGGATTGATTCACCCGGACGGTGGCATGCCCGACAGATGTCAACCGTGCCATCCTTCACAATATATTTCCGGTAGTTATTTGTCATCATAACTTCGTCCATAATCGCAAAGACAAAACCTTCGGTTTCTCCAAATAGGTCTCCGAAACGTAACCAGGATACGGACGCTAAGAGGTCTACATCGGATCCATGTAGGACCCGGTGAAAGCGCCCGTGAAGCTCCTTGCTTTTCCATACCTCCATGCGGTCATTAGTATCTAATACTTTAGGTTTGCGCCAGTTCTCGATAGCCAAGGAGAGCGGGGTGAGGCTCTTGTCCACTGAGACCACATCTCGGTGTATCCCCACGTCGGCTTCTAGGAAGTATTCCCTGAGACTGCATACCTCACGGTTGTGCAGGGTCTTAGCATTCAAAAAACCTCGACCTCCGCACTTCCGCGGGATATACAGTCTCATCACCGATGACCGTGGGTGATGCATTCGATTTGCGGTCAGCAGTGTGCGGACCCGTCTATCCAGGGCGTCAAGTTCCATCTGAGTCCATTTGAGTATGCCGAAAGAGTACATCAAAACCGGCATGACCCAACCGTTGAAGGCGCGCACCTTGTTTCCGCCTGATAAAAGACTTTTTAATACTTTATTCAGGCGGCCAAAGAAGCGCTCCCTCAACGATTGTTTCATGTCAGCAGTGTTGATGCCTAACGCTTCCGACATACCCAAATACTTGTATGTGTCGATTGGGGAAAGGGATCTTAGGTGTGTGGAATCCGAGAGTTGGGTTCCCACGGATTCCACAATCTCCCCTCGCTTTACATGCATGACCGCACATTTGTCCACACCAAATTCCATCCTGATGGCGCTACTGAAGGTTTCAGTTACTTTCAGTAGCTCCATCAGTTGCAAATTATTGGGGGCAAAGAGTTTTAGGTCATCCATGTAGAGGAGGTGAGATATAACCTGACCACCTCTCCTCAATCGATAACCTATACCCGAATCCTCCAGCAGTGTGCTAAGAGGATTCATGGCTAGGCAGAACCAAAGTGGACTCAAACTATCGCCCTCGAATATACCTCGCTCAATCCTTATCGGTTCGCTATTCCTCTGGATATTTAGACATCCTGGATAGCGAAGGACTGTCCTCCACTGCCCCATACATGATATCAAGAAGGTGCGCAGCGTTGTATCTACATTGTACAACTCCAGCACCCTCTTGAGCCAGGTATGTGGCACCGAGTCATAGGCCTTCTTATAGTCTATCCAGCTTATTATTATTATTCAGTATATTTCTGAATCTTTTTTTAAGTTCAATACTTTTAAGTGCAGGTAACTGTTACTGTCTTATCAATGGAGTAATAAATGGCACTGACTAAGTATATAAAACCAAACCGTTTAGTTTGGTCGTTAGTGGTAACACATTAAGGGCGACTGTCCATCAAATGAAGACGAATGACCGACTCAGGTAGCCATATTTATCAATATTGTCGCGCAACTAGGAAGACGCTTCAATCATTTAAGTGGTAATTGACGTAGATTATAGAGGTCGCACGAGCGTAAGTGTGGCCATTTTCTCTTTCAAGCAAACACATTTCAGACTTTTAAATGACCACTAAACGGTCAGTGTAGTTAATTCATTGTTCTACATTTGGTACCAATGACAAGTGGCCACAAAGGACGTAAGAAGTTCAATGGCATGGGTCTTCGACAGAGTAAGTTAAGCTTATCGGACTCGAAATGAAGACTTGCAAAAGAGAAGCTTATCAATTGAAGTAGAAAAAGGATTATGACTGCAATAATAATGACAATGCGGAGTCTAGCTTTCTTCACAGTTGATGGCAATAAGATCCTAAAATCTGCCCCTATGATATGGGACTTGAAAATAGTTTGAAATAGGGGTGCAACACAAGTCTCACGGAAAATAGGTGTGATGTAGTGTTATCTGAATGAATGAAAACATCGCTCCGTATGAAGGCTAAAGAGTAACTACAACGTGAAAGTCAATAATCCCATGCAACGGCCTGAAAATTCGTACGCTCGTGCAAACGCGACAAAAGGTTTATTTTTTGTTTGCGCGCCGCCCCGTCCCGTCAGTCTCGCTTCGCCCCTCGGTGCAATTGGAATTATCAAACATAGGTACAGGTATAGGCTGTCGTCTGGGGTGAACTTCACGGTTATGCAGAGTGGCATTATTTATGTCTAGAGAGTCTTTCTGAAATGACTTATTTTCATACTGTTTGATTAGCACTAAGACACAGGCCGACAAAATTTGACGAACACTCTTACCCAGAAACCAGACTATACTTTTCCGAAGGATTTTGACGCGCTGAATTCGAATCTGGCCTCAAAATTGCTCTATCACGTCAGGGTTTTGAGATATCCTAACCTAAAAGTGCAAGAAATACCGGTTTTTCTCATTTTTGAGGATTTTTTTCAAAAATTATTGATAGCATCTCAAAGGACTAGTTTTCCTCTTTAAAATGACGTTGAGTTTACTCAAATATCTTTTTTTTTCGCTGAGATATCGCATTTTGACATTTTCATATAGGTGGATTTTTCTACGTTTGAGAATTCATATACATACAGTCTATTGATCTCGTTGCAAGTAAATATAATACAATATATTTCTGAAAATCAAAAATAAAAGTTTTCAAGCATAGATAGGTCATTCTTAATTTACTTATAGAAAAGTAGTTGATTATACTTGTTCTACCCAGAGTTAGGTGGGTTCTATGGGTGGGTTAGTCTGCTTAGGGGTTGTTGGGGGTGGTTATTGAGGGTTGTAAGGGTTTGTGGTCATGAGATTCTTCAGGGTTAGAGTGGGCTGACCTATCTATGCTTGAAAACCAGATTTGAATTCAGCGCGTCAAAATCCTTCGGAAAAGTATAGTCTGGTTTCTGGGTAAAAATTTTGTCGGCCTGTGTAATATTGAGCATCGCTTTTATATCACAAGTAGAATTAATTACCTTTCAATTATTTTTATATGATTTTTTTATTTATTTGGAAGGATCACTTTTGTTTTGAAATTAAGAACCAACCGTGTGTGTGTGGTAATCTTCAAAATTCAGGAAGTAGTCAAACCGATTGTTAGTTAACGAGATTGAAAAGCAATGTCTTACACGTAACAAGTAGGTATTGCACGTATTATCATAAAGGAAATTTTAGGAAGAAGAACAAAGCTTTGTGTGTTGCATGTGTATACAATGCACTACATATTGGTACAGTGCGGCCGGCTCCGGCCGCGGCCCGGCCGATATCGGCTCGGAGCAGACAGGCGTTACTGCGCAGATACGTACCGCGACTATTTCCGAGATGACCCACATGCATTTATGTGCTTATTGATTTTTAATTGCTCTCGCTCAAATAATATTCCCACACGTGAGTTTTAGACTTATCGTATCGTCTGCATCTAATTTTATCAAAACAGGTTATATGGTTGAAGTTTTATTGGGTATGGATACAAATCTTCATAGTTAGTCAGTTCGAGATATTATGGGCGTGATGCCAAGCTGCCAACGACCATTCAATTTCCTTTGGCTGTATTACGTAAAGCTAAGCTCTTTGTGTGTCATAGTTCAAGACAAGGTAGTGTGCATGAGTCATGCACTCGTTGTAAAAATATGCGTAAATAACGGTATGTGCAATATGAGTCCGTGTCAACACTTTGCCCCTGAAAAATTACTCGTGTTAACGGCTTACTCATTGTTTTATTGATACCTAAAATATTTCCATGAATTCAGAGCGAGTAACAACGTACGAGTAATTTCATGGGAATTACCATTTACATATAATTGATTCAGCAATTACCTTGTACACAGTTTAATTCAATTAATTGAAATAAAACAATTTTAAAATAGTAAATGAAAAGAACCGTGAACTAATGAAATATCCAAGGTTTCATTTGAATTTCAGCTTTGCATAAGCTTTGACAAACTTGAAATCTCGCAACCTCATTCTATACAAAGAAACTACTCGTCTACAGAGGATATAAGAATTTGCTTTCTCTGATGGTCGCCTTTGCACAAAGTTTCATCAGCTTAAACCAAATTGCGAGGTTAAGTAATTAACTAATATTCCAATGAGTTGTGAAATAAGCTAAGTACGTAATTGGTTTGTTTATTAATACCTCTCCCAGTCGAGTTTCACCCAGCATCTAATATTAGACGAAGGTTTCAAAGGCTCAATACAATATCTACCCTCCTATTTTAAGAAACGTACCAGTTTTGACGTCACGCCAACGTGCTGTTACTATGACGTAATAATGAAGCTCTATGAGAACGAGAACTATTTTTGGTAGCAATCAACGTGTTATTATATAATTAATTTACCACTTTTATCATTAAACGCGTAGTTTTAATTGCTGTTTGAGGTGGAGTGCAAGTCTTCATGTTGCTCCGTGTATAGTTACTGTGGTATCTACGAGTGAAGGCGCGGCTGCAGTACTTAAATGAATGGCTTACTATTTTTTCATTAACCCCTGGTTTTATTTTTAACACGCTTTTTTAACTTGGTATGTATCTATGTAATGGAATCTTTGAACGTGATTTTCACCCCTTTCAAAACGTTGGATTGATTTGAAACTGCATAATTACCAAGGGCGCATGACAATACAATAAATTATATAGTGCAATAAAGAGCCATTATCCTGGCCAGGATCAATAGAGTGAAAAAAAAAAAACTAAAAACCTGCTTTTGTAGCTAGTCGAACTAAAAGAATGATATAAATTAAAAATATCTCAAAAAGCACCACGAAACCACGCTTATTTCCATTATTGGTTTCAGTTTGGTTTTCTATCAAAGTGTGCTTTTTAGTTTTTTAAACTATTTTTTCCTTTATTTCGTTATATACACTTATTAATTATATTTTTAAATATTAAAGAAAAACAAAAAAAAAAAAACAACAAAAAAAATAGTAGCCCACCGGTATCGGGAACAGGGTCCAAAGTACCGGCGGTCAGGGCTCTATTATTTATTAAAACAGTTTTCTTTTACGTTTATTGAGACCCTGGCTTTGATCGCTACCTCACCTGAGGTATTGTTAGGGTTTAAGAACTTTTGCGTAATTGTAGATTGAATGCATGAGAATGTCCACTGGTTGTGAAGAGCTTGTTCTGTTTACTAAATGATTGAGTCGGTCATCATCATCATCATTTCAGCCGAAAGACGTTCACTGATACACAGGCCTTGGATACAGGCCTTTGCCAATTTGGGGGGGTTTGCCATAACCGTTACAATAGCAGGCGGGAAGGCGATCGCAGTATGGTAGTAAAATGCATAGAGAACGCTGTCGCCAGTCGCCTCTTACCACACACACGGCAAGAAAAGGGATTTTGCTATTCCTTACCTCCGGCGCCACACGGTGCCACGGAATAATGGAAGAGTAGAAGCTTCTAATAAATTGTGCTGTTACATAATTAAATTCTGGGTATCAAACCTTGATGCATGACGTAAAACAAAGTTAGCTTTCCATGGAAAATATTTCAACAGAAACATACAATCCTTATTGTGAAACTCAGGGAGAGTTTCTCTTTGAAATATTTGCGTAACATCACTTGAGAGTTTTCTCTTTAACATTTCGTTTCACACAAAAGACGTTGAGGTTATTGTTTCAAACCCCTTTAAAAAAACTTCTAGAATAAATGAAATAAAATCATTTCACAATGTAGCATTTAACTCGGTGGGGTGATTGCGTAACACAGTAATAGTAAGAATGGCTTTAATTTTGAGAGCTCAACAACATTAATTGCGTTATTTACATTGTTGAGCTGACACATTTTTCGACCTTATGAAGAATACATACATCAACTCACGCCTTTTTCCCATGGGGGTAGGCAGAAACCACGGAACGCCACCTACAACGATCTCTACACACTCCTTTTGCCTCGTTTAGGTTCATACAATTGGTCATACACACACGCCGGTTGCGAGTACTACGCACCTGACCTTTCTGAAGAACATCACCAATAAGGTCACTATATGGGCATATAGTGACCTTATTGGTTCTGTCTATCTGCCTTGTAACTACCTTTTAAGCCGTCTTCCATTCATCCTTATGAAGAAATGGATTATCAATTTCCTTCAAAATGATTCAGATCGTGATTGATAGTGTGTTACGCAATTAGGGTGCTGGTCTGAAGAAGCTGCAAAAGATATTGCATGTAACATCCGATGATGGACAAGGTAATCTTCGTAATACAAACTTGAGTATGACCTGCGCTGCGCAGTGAGACGTCGCGTCAAAATATTTATACCAGAAGGCAGTGGAACAACCCTGATAACAAAGAGTCTACCTGTGACATTCAGACAGGCGGTCGGTTAAACACTTCATGAGGGTCCTTAATGACTTAGTGAGTCGCGAAAAGATAATGAAGACACAAAAACACAGTCAACCTTGTAGTTAGTTCCTTGTTATGGGTACGTACATTACAAATGATTCCCAAGTATATTTACAGCGGGTGACTCACAAGTCGCACGTTTAGTGATAAGCTGCAGAATTGTATTCAATGCTTAATCATTTGTGTAGCCCCTATAATAGTATTGGCCTACATACCTATTTGTACGAATACGAACACACCCACTTATTAACGCTGACGGCCAAAATTTCACATTTGCTGCATTGGTGTTCATTAATTTTGATTGAAATGCACGCTCTAATGGTCTTAAAATTTTGGTACAGTGGAAATGAAACTGATACTGCTGTGAGATTCATTGTTTTCATGGACCGCAGACTTCCTATTGTTTGTGGTTGCAAGAGTACCTAATGAGCGAAGCGTTCAGTGAGCAAATTAATACGTAAACGTATACATGAGACACACCCACACAGTGGATCCGTGGTAAATCAACACTAACTTTTTGGAACTCCAGGTCAAGGCAATTTAGTTGATGCAGTTTGGTAGGTATTAGATTAGTCATTCCGCTACCCTTAAATCGGATTTTCGCAACATGATTTGATTTCATGAGTAACTGCGGCCCACTCGCCCGGAATAAGACCTTAATCGCCAGTTACGACGCCCACGGGAAGAAATGGGGTGCTCTATTATTAGACAGAGACCACACAGCCAGCCGGGGATGCGACACTGCTATAAGCAATATTTAATTAATGCATTTTCAACACTGGTAAACAAGCTCTGCTTACCAATCGTTTAATCATTTAGATTTGAGGTCTTCATATACAAAAACAAGCTGGCATGTTCGCGTAGAGTAGGCGCTACTAAACACAGTGTTCTTTGTCTTTTATTATTTTACTTTCAATTTAAAAACTGTCACATCAGTATAACAAACAAAACCAATAAAATGATAATATTTATTTATACAAAATATTTATTCATGCATGAATAAAGAAAAATAAGTTCCATTGTCATTCTTTGCAATTCAAGGCAGGACAGGCTATGTATTTTTTCGAATAATACACTTGAAGTTAATGACGGCAGTTTAAAGCGGGCTTTTAAAAGCATAAATTTCGAATATTTCACCTTAAATTACTACTTTGAGAATGAGAATGAGAATAATAATAAATTTATTGTACACAGAAAAACACTTAAAGTTAGACATAAATTAAACATGATTGTACAAGGAGAGGTCAAAAAGGAGGTTGAACAGCTGGCTCCTGAACTAAGTAAAAGGATACTTGTATCTCAAGAGCCAAAGTTCCTCTTGGTTAACAATTCAAATGCAATCAGGTTATAATGACTAAGTGCTAAAATGCTAAAATGTTACAGTATTGAGTAAGTTTTCATGATGTGATCGTTAAAATGCTCTCAGTATAGTCGTAAGACAAATTCTGTAACCAATTGGTAAGCTTTGCTTTCAGCGTAAACTTGGTCGACGTGTAAATATCAATTAACCGATGAACCTTGTTGTAAAGACGTGCGCTTAGGACTGAGTAATGGCGGCTAGCAAATGCAGAACGACATTGGACGGAATCACAGACTGGACGACCTCGACGTCTTAGAAGAATATTCGAGTCGAGAGGTAGGATGGAGTGACGGCGTAAGACTACACGCAAAATGAAGAGTTGTCGCACAGTGAGGACCTGGGCTTCAGAGTACAGCAGGGCGGTTGGATAGTCTCTACGCTTGAAATGCATAACCTTTAGAATCGCCCTTTGAGCACGTTCTATTTGAATTAGAAGAGATTTGTAAGTGCCTCCCCATACTGTAATACAGTAGGTAATTATTGACGCACACAGACTTTGGTAGACTAATGACAAGGTTGCAGGTTCAGCTGAATGTCTCAATTCTTTAAATATGTAGATAAGCTTCCTTGTACGTGTACATAATGCCTCGATGTGTGTGCGCCATGTTAGTTTATCATCAATGTACACCCCTAGGTATTTGATATTCGAAACTAAGGAGAGTGTAAGACAACAGCAGTTGATATCATGCTCTGAACACGAATGGGCTTTTACTACACTAGACTCGATAGGTAAGGGAATAGAATTCGGCAAGGAAAAACGTAAGAGTTTGGTCTTCTCAATATTAAGCGTTAAAAGATTTGTTGAGAGCCACTCCATCACAAGGCGGAGAGAGTGTTCCGTTCTTTGTTTAGCCTTGTCCCAGTTCACGTCGTATACAACAAGCGCTGTGTCATCAGCGTAGGTGAATATATCACAGTTAGGGATAGACATTTTGCACAAATCATTTATGTATATTAGAAACAAGGTTGGTCCTAATATGCTTCCTTGTGGTACCCCAAAGCGGATACATTCATCTTCACTCAGGAAGGAATTGACCTTTACACGCTGAGTTCTTCCGGACAAGTAATCTGTGAATATTTTTAACGCAAGTCCACGTATTCCAATGTTTTCCATCTTCAGAAGCAGTGTGGGGACAGAAACCGTGTCAAATGCTTTACATAAGTCAAGAAAAACACCATAACATTTTTGTTTTTTATCTAACTTAGAAACAACGCTATTAACAAGATCTTGTACAGCATCTTCAGTGGAGATTCCCTGTCTAAATCCGTACTGGTTATTAGCAATAATTTTGAATTTGGAAAGATATGAAGTTAAGGAATTGTTTAATATTTTCTCAAGTATTTTAGACAAGGAGCTCAGAACGGAAATTGGCCTATAATTAGACACATTGCTTCTGTCCCCACTCTTATAGATTGGATGGACTACTGCTTTCTTAAATACAGTAGGAAAACTACCGGTGTCAATTGCACGATTACATATGTGTGTAATGGGTGAAGTGAGTTTATTACTGGATTGCTTTAGTATTTTTACTGGGATGTTATCGTGACCAGTAGCACAGTCGGTTCGTAAACTACAAATTATCCCATGCACCTGAGATTCGTCGACCGGCATAATAACGAGAGAATTTGGCGAAGTCGGGTGAGTTGCATTATTCAAGAGAGGATTATTGGGAGGCTTAATATTTGAGGCCAAATTCTCGCCAACGCCCACAAAGAAGCTATTAATTTGGTTGATGGCCGAATTTACATCACTAGAACCCAGGATAAGTTCATCGGGGGACTGAGTCTGGAAACCAGAGTGAGTGATGGATTTGACTACTTTCCAAGTGGCTTTAATATTACCTTTAGCCTTTAGCAACTCGTTCCTGTCGTGTGTGCGCTTAAGTTTCTTCAATAAGTTATTCAGAAAGTTGCGATAGCGCGTATAAGTAGTTTTTAATACGTCGTTATCGGGTGATGACGTCAATTGTTGATGAAGGCAATCGCGGTTTTGGATGCAACGGACAAGACCCGCTGTCATCCATGGTTTGAGGACTCGGGTTTTGTTAGATACTTTTACAGTTTGTGAATTTTTAGAGGATATTTGTTTTATTATATCAACGAACAGATCAGCCGCCCGGTTCGGATCAGATTCATTTAATATGGGGCTGAAGTCAGTGCTGTCTAGATCCCTTTTGATGGCTAAATAGTTCAAACGATAAGTGAACGTATTAGGAGTTTTTACAATCGTTTTGTTATTTTTAAGACACAAGATGATAGGAAGATGATCAGTTATGTGGGTGTCGAGTACAATTACGCTAGCGGTATTTTTAGTCTTCAGTAATATATGGTCTAGGCAATTTCCTGATCTAGTGGGATGGACGTGAGCTGGTAGTAGCCCAAGCGAAGCACTGAGGGTGAGGTAAGCATGCGAGTGACGGTCATGATTGTTCGGTTTAATGTCAATGTTTATGTCCCCGACTAGTGTTATGTTTTTGAAACGTTTTAAAGATCGAACTAAGGTATCTAGACTATTGTAGAAATTTTCGAGATCCGAGAAAGAAGGTGAGCGATAAACACAAATTATGGCTGTGTTGCCTATGTAACATACCAAACAATTGGCATCTTGAAAAGGGGGTTCGATGATGGTGCATTGAATGGTGCTCTTTGTATAAATCGCAATGCCGTCATTTTGGGTAGCATTATTTTGGCTGGCATGACATGAATAACCTTGAAGAGTCGGAAGTGATCCAGTAACTTTTAGCCAACACTCCGTGAGAATAATTACATCATAGTCAATTTTAGTCGTAGTTAGCATCGTAATAAATTGATTAAAGTTTTTATTAATGCTTCTGATATTGATGTGGATTAATTTAAGATATAGGTGAGGGTATCTAACAAAACCCGAAGAACGTTCCGGTGAGCATAGGTGAGAATTAGCTATAGTGATGTTATCAATGTCTGTATTTAAGTTATTTATATTAGCCATTGGTAGAAGTAGGCTTACAAGCAAAAATCTGGGGCAAGCAAAGCAGCGAGAGATGTGTTCGTTGTGTCCTGCAACATTTGCATACGAAGGTTATGTGGTAAGTGTTAGGGATGAGTTTAAGTGTTACAACAATATTCGTAAAACAATTTGGTAAAAAAAATAAAATGATCAAAAAAAGTAAGAATAAAATAAACTTGAATAAAATTAAAAAAGCTACGCACCATGAATAGCGCAGAACATGCATACTAAACACTATTATATAGGATGAAACTAAAAGAGATAATAGTCATTCCTTATTTTTTAACGCGGATAAGCACTTCTCAGATGTGATTTGGATGGCTTTTTCGTCTGGGTGAATTTTCATGAGAATTTTTCCATTGACACTCCAGCAGGATAGTTTATGTGTCTTAGCATATTGACGACATTCATAAAATAGTTTCCTCATGGATGGACTGAGATGTTCAGCAGCATATATAGGTGATTTGACTCCAGGCAGCCCAATTGATTGAGTGTTTAGCTTATTGTCTATTGATCGCGCTTTATTGAATTGTCTAATATTGGACAAAAATTCATTTCTCCGGGAAACCGTCGTAAACTCTGCCACAATGGAGCGCAATGTTCCCGGTTTTCCAGGTATACGATAGATATCCCGGAGACTCGCCTTGTTAATATCTAGATCTACAGCTTTTCCTACTCCCGACACGATCGCAACGAGGTCGTCTGGTGTTTCATTATCTTTCGATGGAACGTTTCGGAGTTCAATAGTGGCTGGACGGTACTGAAGGTTCAGTTCTTGTATTTGTTTTTGTAGATGACTAATGGATTTTTCTTTTTCAGTGTTCTGAATCTCCAGCTCAGAAAGTTTACTTTTCATATCCTCGTAATCCTTATTCATATAGGCCATGCTGTTTTCCAGTTCTTGGGTTGTTTTTTGTATTTCCGAGCATTGTAGCTTAAGTTCGGACACATCCTTGGCCAGTGATGACAAGATTGCATCCTGTTCAGTTTTCCAGTTGGTAAGGCGCAAATCGTGGTCATTTTTCCAGTTGTTCAGCATTTCCATAAGCTCAACTTTAAGGTCCTTACATATGCAGGGCGTTGACACAGGGCTGTTTGGAGACTTTTCAAGGCGTTGACGCTTAGGTCGATTGGTAACATTATCAGTGTCGTTAGCCTTAATCTTCGGTTCCGTTTGCGATTTGGCTTGTTTCGGACTTTGTTTTGAGGTAGACGGGGGGGTGCGGTGAGTAGACATTGTATAATTTAGGGTGGTAAGGTTTGCTAAGCTGAGTTAAAAAGAAGTTGCAAGCAAGTAAGCAATGGTCAGCTGCCGGCAGATATAGCAGAGTTTCCGAAGCGAGGTTGTGCTACACGTTGCAGTGAGCAAAGTCGCAGGCGTCAGACGACTGGAGCGTAGCGGTTTGGATGACGTCAACCGGTCGCTTGACCGTGCGCACTGTAGTCACTGGTTTCGCAGCTTGATGACTAATTCTCGTGGCGCGGTGGGCGAGCGCTCGACCCGGACGATCACTGTCGCGCGTTCGAAACCAGCCCGGGCAGGACGAATCACAGGTACGCAAAGTTTGTCACAACACACAAATATCTATTTGCCTCTTTCTAGGACGGCCCAGTGGGAGGGACTTCTTCATTAAAATACACTAAGAGCGACAAGGAATTATGAATTGGCGCCGTTAACCAATAACAAAAATTAGCACAAACAAAACCGACAGCTTCGTTACACACGTCCACACTGTACCGAGTCGCGCGGAAGAGCGGACTTTTCTTGAAGGACTAAAGGAAAAGGCTCATTTCACCACAAAAGAATTTTTACAGACCAATTAAGTCGTTAGGGAGACCGGTACAGCTCCCCAGTGAAAGACGCCAGGAACCGCGCTGTTCAAAACAGCAGTTATTTTGAATTCAATTGTGGTGACGAAATATACTTTTTTGAAACGCAATGCTTTCTGTTTCACAACCCGTTTTGAAATGTTACATCATATATCTGTGATGGAAATGAGATTATATTGAATGTTACGTGCTTTGTGGAGAAGCTAAGTGTCGATTGTAGACAATATCACGTACTAGTTATCACTCCCCGATGTTCATTGTAATACGGACAAAGATCCGTTGGTTGCACATATATCTGTTTTTGTGTTTGCGATGATGCAAGCTCGGTAACATGATGTCAGTCATTGATATACAAATATTTTAACTTAAACCAGATAAACGGTATCTATAACACCTACGTCTGTCGCACACGTACATAATATAAATCTTAATATAAATCTTCCATATACGTAGTCTAATCACACTCGACATACGTACCTTACTATCGGAATATATACAACATAACTACGTGATTTATCTAGTCTTAATAGTGCTTAAACATGATTCAAGTTGCAACGCATATTAAGGAATTTACATAATCAATTATTCCGTACAGAATATATCACTTTTAGTGAACAGTTTATCTTCCGCTTGTGAACAAAAACTTGGATTCACCATAAAAGCAGTAGGAGGCACAATGTCAGTCACGCCCGCAGATGTGTTTCGACATTTTGTATAAAAATTAACAACCTTGTGTACTCGGCAATGAACCTCCGCATAAAAATATATAAAATATGAAATGACTATTGTTTCGTCCGATGTATGAATCTGTATGAAAATCTGTTCGTTATGTATCTTACACGGCTCATGTTTTTGTATGTTTGCTATTGTTAGCCGCGATACGATCACAAGATTTCGCTAATTGTGGTGCATGAAGCGACTCTCGAATGTTCTCTGCACTGTCTCAATGCTGCAATAATTCCCATCGTTAAAGAAACCGCTAAAGAAAACGACATCGTATCATGAACTTGTTTTCTGTTAAATTATCTCCTACTAGCGTGTTTAAATAGAAACTGTTTTCTAAATCTGGTGTGCTATTCAAACATTGAAATAGGTCACAAGCTCATACAGTTAACACATGTTAATTTTGGTTAGTGCTGATGTGGGTCTCAAAGAGCAAAATAAACCGACGACGTATGAAGAGACAGATAGCACTATTCTAAAGTAGGTTTGAAGAGGCGGTTGGCTTTGAATGAAATGATGATTAAATCGAATCAGTTTATTGATATGCGATCTAGAACACGCGCAATCGCACTTATAAATGAGGACTACTGTTAAAGAAGAACTGAGATTACTAATTTTATAAATAGGTACAGACCATCGATATATATGTACGTACAGACACAGATAGTATTAATATATGTATAATCAATCATATTTATTATACATGTAATAAACTCACAACTCACTTTACAGTATTGATTCTAGTCTGTATAACATTTACACAAATATCGGGGTCGATGTAATGTCGCACTAGTTAGCAGGTTGACATGGTAGAGCTGCCATTTATGCAAGTGTTGCTCTCAATAACCTTTTTCTTTGTTGCTGTATTGCAGGCAATAATATTGACTTAGTCGCTTAGTTAAAGGCCAAATAGGATACTCGGTTGTTGGTTTGATCTGATTAGCAGGTCTTTAAAAGTTTGTGAAAGTAGAGGAAGCTTGAAACTGTATAGAGATAGCAACATTTCTGTGCACGGGTCACACTTAATTATCTGAACTCTTTCATCACAAATATTCAACAGCTGAATAATATAATACACATCTTTGACTGGCCTGTTAGTCTAGTGGTTAGTGACCCTGACTGCTAAGACTGAGGTCGTGGGTTCGATTCCCACCCAGGACAAATCTTTGTGTGATGAGCACGATCATTTGTTCTGTGTCTGGGTGTAATTTATCTATAATAGCTTTTGCCCGCGGCTTCGCCCGCGTGGATGTCGGAAATTAACGCAGGAGGACGTACTACCGCGGTAAGATGTGTTAATTCAGGTTATATTATAGGTAACAGCTGTTACTCGCGACTTCGTCCGCGTGGTATTTAACAAAAAGTTTTTCAAAAAAACTGTCTTTGAAAACTACGCTGACATACGTCTCAAAACTCAGCGTGTTTTTAGTTTTTTTAAACTATTATTTATTTTTTCTAAAATAAAAGTAGCCTAAGTTACTCCTTGTTACATCAGCTATCTGCCAGTGAAAATCCCGTCAAAATCGGTCCAGCCATTTCAGAGATTAGCGGGAACAAACAGACAGACAGACAGACAGACAAAAATTGTAAAAAATGTTGTTTTGGTATAGGTACCGTGTATACATCCATATACACTTAGTGAAAAGTAGTTATTTTAATATTAGAAACAGACACTCCAATTTTATTTATTTGTATAGATATGTATGTATTTAGAAATATATAAGTATGTTTATCAGTTGTCTGGTTGCCATAGTACAGGCTCTGCCTAGTTTGGGATCAGATGATGGTGTGTTGGTTGTCCTAAGATATTTATTTATTTATTTATAAGATATTTATTATTATTTATTTATCTACTTAATGAAATGGAGAAAATAAACTATGTCATTGTACCAGACCATTTAAGAATTCTTCTTTCCCGATTACGACAAACAAAAAGTTGAGTAGTCCACTCGAGATGATTTTGCTTAATGTGATAAGGGAAAATACAATCTGTCCAGGGTTTTTATTAGTAGTGATAATACAATTGTTAAAAACAAATAAACAACTTATAAGTAATTAACAAAAAATCCCAGAATGTAGCTTATTGAAATTAAATTTGAACTTATGATATTACATCAGACCATTTATAAGAATTATTGTTTTCCGACTCCAGCAATACAAAAAGTTGAGAAGCTCACCCGTGATGATTTGGCTTAAAATCATAAAGGCATAAAACAAAATATCCCGGGGGTTTTACTGGTAATGATAATACAGTTGTAAATAACAAATAAAATAACTTTAAATAATGTACAGAAAATCCCAGAAAACAGCGTATTGAAATCAAACTTGACGTTGCGTCATCCGGTTCATGACACTGGGACTCAAATCAGTTTACTTTGATACTCGAAAATTTATGTTTCGTCTACATAAATCTTAAATAAGTAGACATCTTGTAACTGCGTGGCGGTGGGCGATTAAAAAAGACCTTCTACCGGAACGATGGCACTGATGCCGGCGGTACAGTGATCAAAGCATTTACGCCATCCGTTAAACGTTTACACTATCTTCACCTATAGGCAATAGTGCCTATAATAGCTTATTTATTGCAATATTTATAGTTGGCTTATTGTGTGGCCGATTGTATTGGCTGTATTGCTCAAGTATAGCTACGTTCGGAGCGTCGCACGCGCAGCCTCGAATAATATTATTTTTAGCCGCAGGAAGGTTCTCTGGTTCGTTTTCCGCACGCATATGTATATTGCTTACATAAAACATGATGCGCGAGGCGTCAGGACTACACTGAATATTCAACAATGTACTAGTTCCGTGTTAACCTATGCGCTTATTTCTACACTAGGTATCAACCTCATTATTGCAAAGCATAGTTACCACCTTATCTATTATAATCCGTTACTTAAATATTAGATCTACAGCCATGTTTGGTATTACCTCTTATCACTTTTAGTTTGCCTAACAGTACCAGCACTTACAGCGACCTATTTCTAGTGGTTACAACGCAATAGAGAACATAAATTCAAAACCTAAATTTATGGGTAAATATTTTGCATTCACAGGTCCATGAAGCTGATGTAGTTGGCTTCGACATATCCAGCAATGGCAAGTTCATGATGTCGTGCGCAGCAAACAACGACATGGTCATATGGGACCTGAAAGGGCAACAACTCGATAGGCTCGATACCTACCTGGTGACGACACACACTGCCAAAGTTTCACCGTGCGGCCGCTTTGTGGTCGCGACGGGTTTCGCGCCCGACGTCAAAGTGATGGAGGTGTGCTTCACAAAGAACGGCGATTTCAAACAAATCACAAAGGCGTTCGAGCTAACTGGCCACTCTTCGGGTGTGTACGACGTTGCCTTCGACGTGGACACGTCACACATCGCCACTATATCGAAGGATGGCACGTGGAAGCTATATCATACAAAGAGTAAGTATATGACAAGTAATGTTAATGCGCAAATGCTTCCTTATTATCACTTGCATTTTACGTACATGTAGTATTGACAGTATTGAGACGTGACTCGGGAGGAATATGTAAAGTAAGCATGTAGCGCGAAAGTGACGTCACCGACCGAGGGTCGCCCCGTGAATGTCGTGTTCGTTCATTTTGATAAACGTTCAAATTAATTGGAACTGGAACACTAGTTAATTCATTGTTCTTTTATCAGTTTTATTGAGTCATTAACTTTAGCTCTCAATTTTATTCTCGTATACTACGTTGTAACTTTACCTACATTAGATACAGTAGGTACGTGGAGTAGTTTAAGTTATTGACATAGATCGTCTAATGATAGTCGTCACGTGTGTCAAGGAGTATTTAATTACAGTTTGTATTGCGCAGATTGCTCTCACACTCATGATTAAAGTCAATGAATTATTATCATCGCATAATGGATTCATCTAAGAACCACGTGCCTGATTCCTGATGTTATTGTCAATATTGCTAGAAAAATATTTATTTTGATTGGCAGAATATTATTGTTGCGCATGTTAACTCGTAGGTCATTACATAATAACTACTTTATTTTTTTCTCATTATATACCTACAAATGTGTCTTTATTTCAAACAATAATGTTCATACCGGGTAAATGTACCTATCCTTACATTGATAGTAATAGGGCGTACAATTTGCGATTTGTTTGCATGCCGCAAGTTATATTTTCCTGTATCCTTTTGATATTTACCTATATAGTGCTATTATGTGCCTTTTTTGTGTATTTAGCGCTACCACTACACTAGGTGTGCCTCATATACAGAAACCACACTATACGACACTCAATTCATTGTATAGAAGTTAGGTATTTCAAGTGTACAAATTTTTTGTACCAACATTTTTCTTTCTTTTCTCTAGAGAAAAGTTGTTCGAGAAATTTCATTAAATTGGTTGGTTTATAAGTCCTAGCAACGTGCAGGTTTTCATTTCACAATTCTATTTGTTTGCGCACTATACGTTGACATAGGTCAGGGCTGCCACTAAGCATTGAAACTGCTTCCTACCTTTGTTTCCCTGTATCATCTTGAAAAGTAGCTAGCATGGACAAAATAATTAAATCAAATGGCTGACGCTATTGGGAATTGTGGAAAACATTGACTATGGGTATCATTGTCTGTTTACTACGTGATGTCTGGGAATAACTAATGGCGTATGGACACGTCATATGGGTCAGTCCCACACTACACTAGACCTTGCTTCATTTAATAAAAACACGATGTTTTAAATGGCTTATTTAAATTTTATTACTCGTTCATAATGCCTTTATAGGTAAATGTGTTACGGCAAAGCCGTTTCGAGTAACTAGTTAAACATGCTGATGATTCTAATATATTAAAAGTCAAGTTGTTTATCTGTATATCGCATCAAAATCCTCTAGCCATAATGTGGCGTGCGAAATTAACGGTATTAGAATATTTATAAATGTTCAATAAATTTTAAGTATTTTGACACCAAAATATTTGCAATAACATCGCCTGATGGAATTTTTGGATCAGTTCTTCAATAACATGTCTATTTTTTTAGAAAATTTTATCTGTCAACATTTTCAAGTCATGACTTGAAAATGTTTTCATTAAAAGATTTTTGATTGCCATTTATACCAAACCAACGTTCTGAACTAGCCTGAGCAGTTTCGAGGCTTCAAAATCAAATAAAGTTTTTCAACTTTTGCTTCGAGCTCATGGTCTTGTTCCTGCGCTGTTTAGTAAGGTCTCTTCAATAGTTCGTAGTTCCATTACTTTACCACAATCTTTAAATTACACGACGAGAAGAGAAACTTCATTCACTACGTTCCTTATTCCTATGCCTGTTGCATCACTTAAAGGGTGGCAGCGCATGATTTGATTATTATGAAAAAAAAAAAAAAAACATTGCACTCCGGGAGTGCCGGCAGAAGTGAAAACTTGATTATTAACGTTGAGCATGTTTGATATTTTGGAATGGTTAGGGAATAATTTGTTGTTCAATTTCCATATTTTAAGCACTTTATATTCACGAATTTTACGAATACACAACAATGTGATCACTACACAGACGGTCGAGCCATCAGCTGTCACCATCCATGGATGCGCGTGGCACGCTGTAACATAGACGAACATTCGCGCAAGCGCCCTGCGCCGCCTAAACGAAACAGTAGGCCCAGGCATACATTTTCGCCGCGCCGTAGAGAGGGGATAGCTGTCTACTCTCCATCCGTCCTACGCTTTTTCGATCAGGTCACGTGTCCTGACGCGAGTTTAAGATTTTATACCCATTACAGAAAAAGTGCTCAACGCCGCTAAAGAAGTTTTCACTTCAAAAAAAAACATTTGAGTACCTACTTATATGTTTCACTTTTCTATGAAACAGCAGATTTTTTATTTTGGTGGCAATGCCCCTGCCGATCTTTTTTTGCGTGGGATATCATAAAATGACGTTTCCCGTTCTGGGCTTTCCCGTTCTCCGTGTCAGACTTTTACTGACTAAAGCTCACCCTTGTTCCTTCAATTGCCTGTGCCAGGGCCACGATACGTCTATGAAACAGCAGTTATTATATTTGTTTCTGAGGTAATGTCCCTGTCACCCTTTACTTATATTTTGGAGCGACGAATGTTCAAAATATAAGTAATGAGTCTATTCTCTTTTGTTCTGCCACCATTTCTTCCAATAATACTACATTCTGTTTATGTTCCAGTCGAGTACACTCGAGGAGAGTCCCCGCACGTCCTCGAGACGGGCACATACGGGCAGACGGCAAACCCTCCGCACATCGCCCTCTCGCCCAACGCCGAAGTATTGGCGGTCTCTGTGGACTCCTCCGTGGAGTTCTACGACACCTACACCGGAAAACTTTATGATACCGTGGAAAATATTTACTCCGGTAAGTTTATTTTTGTCTGCTTAGTTATGGAACTATCTTCGGTTTCCGAGATGTTCTCGACCGGAGTCATTCGATAAGGCCTTTTGTTCGCCGATATCGTGTTTCCGACAACTTCATTCAGGAAGATAACCGTTCAATAATAATATCGAATTTATAGTTATTGAGAGTTTATTCAATTTTAATATTTGCAAGGTAAACCCTAGTTATAGAAACCTTCTTAATACCAAAATGCTATCTAACTTTAGTTCTAGCAAACCTCTGAGTCAGTTTTTGCATTTCCAACTTTATTTCGATTTAGGTAAAGTTCTTTATTACAAAAATCAATTTAGCACCGGACTAAGTGGTCAGTTTAGTAAAAAAATATCAATATCTCCTTTACTGTTAGGTTCTTATTTCAAAAACAGCCTCGATGGTTTAAACCAATAACCGTTATTGTAAAATACAGTAAGACCTTATAAGATTCAAAAGAAATAGTGTACAACCCCTCCAGTTCCCAGACTATTACTTGTATTGGCCAAGTAAAAGTTTGTGTCGATCTTCGTAGAATAATCATAACTTAATGAAAACCGATCGATACAAAATGAAGGAAGCTTGTATCCGAAGATGTGAAGGGTAGGTCGCAGCAACATTTTAAAACTTCGGCCCTTATTACAGAATGTCACTTAATACTCAAGCATTACTTGAAACTAGCTTCAAGCCATTTGATTGGTTAAAACTAGTTTTAAGTAAAGCTTGAGTATTGAGTGACGTTCTGTACCTAATCCTTAGTCTCGAAGGTAATATTTTGAGGAAAAAACTATTTGCTCGGAATTCCCAATAAATTGATGTCTACGTAAGAGGAAACTACAAATAAATATTTTAAGCAGTCATAATCGCATAAGGACACTTATGGGTAAAGTGATTCGTAAGTTACGTTATTCGGAAATGCCCGACGCACCGGGCTTGCTAGTGTAATTTTCCAATTTTTTATATGATTCAATATGAGATAGATATTTAATTCTTCGCGGTTAAAGTCACAAATTGTTCATTTATAATTAAATCATATAATAAATCAAAGGGCATGCAATTGTGTTTACATAGCGGACACAGTAGAGCCTCTATTGACAGAATAGAAGTATAAAATGATACGATTATGTTGTTATGTCATTTGAATAACGCCGAGACCTTGGCGACTAAGGTGGACCGTCACGAAAAAAATACAATAAACTTGTTGTTAAACAACCTCTTGTTGATTTACCTTATATTCCGATTTCACGGGAATTGTAAATGTGGTGTTTCCAAATACCTACAACTCATTTAAAAGTCTAGCGGACCTTCAGATATTGGTCGATGACTTATTAAGTAGGTTTCATTTACGTTTGTAGCAGATTTTACTATAATTGATTGAGTAAGACATAAAAAACTAGCATAAATAACGAAACATGAACAAAAGTTGGGCCTTTTACTGTTCGGCTTTAATGGGCGTGTAACTTCTGTATTTTTAACTCGGCGGCGAGGCTACAGGAGCCCGTGAATTATTGAATAGGCTATTCAAGGTATCGTTATCGATCGCGTCTATAATGCACGAGTTCTGATAAGGATGACGGCTATTTATCAAAATTAGCTCGTACTCATATACAGGTTATTAAGCCTACTTTTTCCTTGTTATTGTTTCAGGATTAATAAACTACATGAAATTTGACGCAAGCGGAAAATACTTGTTTGTTTGCGGCGACCGCGCTGTCCGGGTGCTGCATAATGTGTGTGGCTACTACACCACTATAGCGAGCTGCATCAGACTCCAAGGCTCCAAACAAACCTCGGCAACTGTAGAACGACAGAAAAAGACCATCCAGGAATGCAAAGAGGCTCTCGCGACATTCGGAAAGTAACGCCATCTGTCTCTTCTATACGTTAAGACATTCTTGTCGAACTGCATTTACTTTGATATATTTTTATAATTACGTATACATTTGTGTAATTGTCAGTGTTGCCAGAACACACATCCACGGAGGTTTATCTCGGTTAAGAATTGGATTAGGTTTAATTTAAATGTATTTAATTCAAAGTTTTGATTAGTCAAAAAAAAGTTTTGAATTATTATTTTGTTGCAGCATTTATAAGGGTATAAGATTAAAATCTGGCAACTCTAGACGATAATATTTATAGGAATATAATGACTATTATAAGTTGATTATCATATTATTTGGTCACCATTGACATCGTTTTATTGTTGATCTCGGTCCAAAAGTATTCTCAAAATTATATTGATAAATACTATGAATTAGCAAAAATACGAATTTGTAGAACATTGTATTGCATGACTGAACGAATAATATCTGTTACGTGATATTGGAGTAACAGCAGTGGTAATTTGCATGTCAATTATAATTATTACTGCTATTGTAAGACCACTACGTAATATGATAAACATATAACGTAACAGCCCGAGTCAGCACAATTTTAAAGTTTTTTTGTGTTTATATATTACAGAAAATCCTATGAAATGGTTCCTAATCTTAAACTACTCCGCACAACTTCGTCCTTGCAGTCTTCCTTATAAATTTTATCCATTTTTGTATTCACTCATTTGTTAACACTTCAGGAATTATCCATATAGTATGGCGCTCGAAATCATTTTCATGTTTTTTTTAAAATCCGTTGATTCCAAATTGTTCATTCAATGAATAAAAATAGTAAAATCCCACTATTTATAAATTTTTCTCGGTCAATGTATTTTTTTCGCTATTTTGACGTTGGTTGCAAAAAAAAAGTAAAAAATATCAGAAATCCTAATTTGGTATAAGTTAGCTGAGTGTCGCAATTCCTGAAGTGTTAACAATTTACAACTAGAGCCAGGGTCGGTTTTCACAACGGCCACGTCATAGTTCAGTGTCTTTACGTAAATACGTACAAATTATATTGTTATTGATCGCGGCCGATGAGTGACGTGGCCCCTGCATGCGAGTCGATATTACAATTAAGTCAAGGAACTGAGTAAGGTTATTTTTTATAAAATATATCTTGCACACATTTTCGTGCAGTGTTCGGTGTTTTCTCTCAGTGATAATCTCTCTGCATTAAGTTATAATTGATTTGTCCAATAAAATTATATGTTTTTAAAGTGTATCTTTTTTTTCTGAAGAATTTAAAACGTCCAAAATGAGGTCTAAATATCAAACGCGCGTATTTGACTAGTAAATAAAAATGTGAAGACACAATTATACTTAATTGTTAGACGCCAAGGTTGGCGACTGAGCGCATCTGATCGATTGGCGCCTGCGCTCGGTGTCGCGGGTTCGATTTCCGCATAAATATTTGAATGGAAGGTGTTCGTCCGTGAGAAGTTTGTTTGTAAACTCACCCACAATGCATGAGAAATCCGCCCATGTACAGTCAGCGTCAATAATATCGGGACAAAAAGACTGTTAATAAATATCTGTTGGGGAGTTTCTTGCGCCACTTCTTCTCAGCCAAAGCAATAGGAAGTGGTGAAGGGCGGGCTTTTTGAAAAAAGTGCTGTCTCTTAGCCTAGTTTGAATCTGCCGGGGTCGCGTGATTGTTCGAAAGAGATACCGTGACCGTGGCACATTGGCAACTGAAGGAACACGGGTGGGTTTTAGTCAGTAAAAGTCTGACACGCCCTCCCGCTCCGCCCAGAGCGGGAGAAGTCATTTGACGATTTCCCATCCAAAAAAAAAAAAGCCTAGTTTGAATAAATGACTTGATTTAGAAACAATTATGAAAATTAAATACAAACTTAACGACATACGAATGTTCCATAATAAAGACAGTACACGATAACTGTCATTCTCACAAGAACTGTATCTAATTGAGATAAAGGTTAATTTTATTCTTAGTTGTTAAGATCATTTAGAACAGTCTGTTCGTCTCGACATTTTTGACGCTGACTGTACAGTGTTTTTTAGAAATTCTACCTGAGTCTAACTTTAAATTAATATTAGCGCTAACCAAATTCAAGACGTGTGTAGACACAGCTTAAAAAGAGGTCACAGTAAATTAATCGCACATACACACAATAGAACAATGGGTTTAACGATATTTGGTAAATGCAATTTCTTCGGTTCCGTCATGTGCGCTCATTTTTTATTTCAGTAACACCCAACTGCGCAGTACAGCTACAATAAGTCAATATTAATTTTACTAACGAGTTAAACAGTTTTAGCAAATGACCTTTTTAAGGAAGGAAGAAGTTTCAAATTACTATAACACATGAATCTTTTATATATGGGAACTTGAGTAGTGGAATACCAGCGCAAGTGACTCAATACCTGAGCGATTGGAATGCTTCGCTACGGTACGTAGGTTCAAAAATGTTTATTCCGATTGATTCCTCATCTGGAGAGCATTGATTTTAGAACTGTTTGCCGAACGATAGCGTTTACTCAACTTGCCAGTCAGATAACCTTACGCAATGTTTAAATTGCAATCTGTACTTGGTAAACGGTTGTGATTTAAGACTTACCACAGAAACGGAGTTTATATCTAAGATAGCCCACGTTGTCTCCGAGATAAAACTACGTTTAGAGAAAGAAAGAACATATAAATAAGAGCCATTTTAATGTTTTTAATTTAACTTTATTGTGTTTTGCACAAAAGTGACGTTATCGACATTACACTGAGATACCTGTGATTATAATTTAAGTACAGATTCACAGCTTCTGATAAATAAATATACTTTAGCTTTTAGGCGTACATACAATCAATAAATGAGTCCTCTATCAATTCCATCAATTTTGTCTGAAAATAGTCGATCTGGTGCCAAAATAGATATACATCTTTTAAAACAATAGAACTTCTTCACTATGATTCATTTGAACAGTTTCACATCTAATGCAAAAAATAATTACACATCGTATCTATTTACATATTATTATTTTGTACCAATCTGCTGTTGAACTGTTCTATTCAAATAACTATCTATAGAGATACTGTACTGATGGTGATTAATTTTAAGAAAGGTAAGTAGATATAGATTTATAAGTGTAATCTTATTCTTAAATGCTCTCAACAAAATAAAGGCAGTGTAAGCGAGTTGTGACGAAAGACGACAGAATCTATGTATGTAACAGTTTTTATTAGATGAAACTAAAAGTAAATCGGTTTATAAACTTTTAAAGCTGAAATTGTTCACGACAACACAAGCACACAACGAAATACATTACAACATACAAACAACACATGTACATACCTAAGTTTAGAATCGTTAACTATTCAATGAGATAAATTTTATATAATATAAGACTGGTAACCGCAATAACAGTATTTTGTGTAAACAGCGGGTTTATGAACAAACAGGGTATGAATAGAAGATATGATAGAGTGGATTAAAATAAACAACGATTATGTCAAATGTAAACATAGTATTGCATATTATCATAATTCGTTATCGTTATGCAACTGCAAATAGATGAACTTAAAGGAACTTTATTAATACCTACGTCATTCATCCAAGTATTGGATCGAATAACTAAACAAATAATTAGTATTATGTACGTGTTGTGATAGACATAAGCGGTAATAACTAGCTTAATATTCGAGAACTCAATGAGAACATGACATCTTCAATTAGGAGTCTGCTCTGTAACATTATATGATGGAGAACAATAATCTGGGTGTGCTCTTCCTACTAATTATGGCATATTAAGTGGACTTGAATAAAAGTAATAACGAAGTTGTCTGGAGATATAGTATTTGTAGTTCTAGGAGACGGGTTTCATACCCACGAGTGATTGGTCTGATTCACTTCATAGACAATAGGCCCGTATTTGCATCACATTTAATTATAACACGTTAGCATACGAAAACTGGGCATTCCTCGATGGTTTAAGGAGCCATCAGTCTATTAAGATCGGTACTTTTTTCAGCAATGAGCAATGTGTCAGTTACGGTGTGCCCCAGGGCAGTGTGATGGGTCTAACGTTGTTCTTAATTCTCATAAACCATTTCTACGCGTTAATCCTGCCTCATACTTAAATCTTGTCAGATGCCGATGATATAGCACTGCTCATTGATGTTCGGAACTGGGAACAGGCAAAGGTTGCCACATTTACAGCTAACGTTCTTTAGGCTCGAAACGTCTCCGTAAAACCAGACTAAAAACAAAATCTCCAGACACATTATCATGTAAATATGCATATTTGCGAACTGTACTTTTCCAACACCATGTCAATTCTCCTCAACTACATACGCGCATTTCTAAATTATACATGCCAATCACGTTTTAACTTCACGCACATGCTAATTTTCTTAACTATGGTTTGTTTAGCAATAATATGTTGGAAAATGGCATCGATACGGCTGTTTACGTACACTGCATGAAGCATTTTTGAAACCCTTCAAGTGACTTCTTCATGGTTTTTTTGAAATGGCATTGTATAATATAGAAAACACGTTGGTAAATTAACCAGACTAGATCTAACCCTACTTCACAAATCCGTTTGCGGCGGCGTGTCCATCACTTCACAATATCTTAACCTACACAATAACAATTTTAAAAAGCCTCACAACTTATAAATACATATATTTTTAAACGATTTCATGTTGATAGGTGTAAGCGCTCAAGTAGCCCACGAATTTCAAATTTTCCTACATTTTTCCAGTTTGCGGGTCAATGTCGGGTTGTATTTTATTTAAAATATGGTTCGTGATCATAACACGTATGTTATTATAGGATTATAAATAATCCCATTGAATTATTTTTTCATGAAATTGTCATTAATTGGGATTCATTTTTTTTTATTTGCAAAAAGAAATCGGAAGAAAATTTGATTTTCGCGGACTACCCTGGAGTTTCCACCTAAATGAGAATATTTTGTTTTTGTTTTTTGTATAAATAAAATGTAAGGTAACCCTTATAAATTAAAATTGCCAGTACAAAAATTATTTCTAAAAAATTACAGATACATACCATCGAAATAAAACAATTGTTTTGAAATAAAGGGAAATATTTAAATTTTCACAAGAAATAATGATTCACTGTTAATATTTGTTAAGTTACATAAGGTTATATTAATAACACGGACAAGCAGTTCAGTTGTCGATGCACAAATATTTCTTTATACATATTGTTATGTTAATGTGAGGCCTTGATTACATTTCACATGAAATATTACGTTTTTAATGAGATTCCGTTGTTAAAATTACGGTGACGTCGCCATAGCGGTGTTAAAACAATAGAGAATATGTATGCATTGTGCAAGTAGAAGTACTAATAACAGGCTTTAGTTATACATAGTAATTTGTCATGATAATACCGTTATATAGCTATTTGTTTTTTGAATTCATGGTGTAATATTATAATTGCCAGTTGCTGGGGACATGTAATGTAAAGAATTTATACATACCATCACGCCTTATTTCGTCGAAGGGTTGGGCAGATGTGTACCTATACACCCACATTTCCCCATTTATGTTTTAAGTCCCATGTAATGGGGGGGGGATGTTATGGCAATAGGCTCTATTGCCAGGCACAACCCCAGGCTCAGGGCTGCTACTGAGAAATTTCAGATGGAAAATTCCAATTTTAACAATTTTAAAAAAGAAATCTTTTGGCATTTATTCATTATGAATGACGTGAGATTAATATCAGGTGATTGTAGGGAAACAATATGGAAGAAACTTTCATTTCAGTTTAAGAATTTCAATAGAGTATTTTTATGGCAAAATGTTCTAATGATGAACGAAACAAAAGGTGTATGTCTGGGTGTGTAGGTGAGTGTATCTTAGCAGGTGGCATTCTGTAGTTTCTGCCACCCCCCATGGGGAAAAAGCGTGAGTGTACGTTTGTAACATGTTCTAATATATTTAACGATTTTAACAGACGTACATATTCCCTATCAGGAATTCTTAAATTAACACAGATTTCGTTCATCCTGGTCCGCGTAAGTCACTCATTCCGAATATCATAAGTTATACATTATATAAAGATCAACTAAATGAGATATACTTTAATAAGATTTTAAATTTGAATCGAAATATCGGTAGCTTGAATAAACAGTCAACGGCACTAAACTATAGCAAAGAGAATTTTACTTAAACTATTAGAATCATAATAAATTAAGGTGATTTTAGTACTTATTTTTTTTAGTTAACTTTATGAAAGAACTTTCTTCGACCGCATGATATGATGTTATTATTTTTTATTGAGCAATCCATAAAGATGATATTTTTTACTACAATTTCAGTTCAAATGTAATATGATAACAACTAAAGGCTATTTTGTTCACATGAAATTCTAATAGCAAATTGATTAGATCTATTTTTTAATCATATTAGTTACTCATTAATCAAAATATGGCAGAAATTAATTGTTTTTCTAACATTTTCAAGGAATCTTCAGAATATTAGAAAAACAACGAATGCAGTGGACAATAATGTTGTTAAGTTTTACATGGTGTAATAATACGATTTCTTAAACTTTTAAATGATCACATAGGTAGCTATTTCATTATAACTGTATAAAGTTAGCATATACTATGGTATTTAATATGGTGCGGCTAGATAAAATTTACATTTAGCAACTTACTATGAATACAGACTGCTGT
Source organism: Aporophyla nigra (assembly GCA_947507805.1). Classification (NCBI taxonomy): domain Eukaryota; kingdom Metazoa; phylum Arthropoda; class Insecta; order Lepidoptera; family Noctuidae; genus Aporophyla; species Aporophyla nigra. The sequence continues at coordinate 11,752,382 of OX382305.1, forward strand.
GACGCAGCCTGAGAGAAGCCTATGTCCAGCAGTGGACTGCATTAGACTGAGTTCATTGATTGACTGAACTTACTGAGTTTCTGACTGATTACAAACTGCTATACATTTTCAATATAAGCTGACTTCTCATTGGACGAACAGCCTATACAAATCGAGGCCAACTAAAACTGGAAATGTTTAGCTTGATACGTCGCCGTGTGTACAAAGTTTTGAAAGCTTTTTCTCAGTTTATTGTGGCTCTATGATGTGTTTGTACTGTAAGACGCTAAACGTATGTCCTGTCTGCCTGCAGACTTAGAGAGTACGCTACAGGACTGTCGGTATTGTCTGACGCCAGCATTCAATCGACTCGTCCAACTAATAACAATGCACTATCACTAAGCGTATCAAACAAGGCTACTGGATATGTAACGCGAACAACTGATCAATTTAGAATTATTTCCTTTTTACTATCTCCTTTATCTTTATTAATTGTTAGAATAGGCATACGAGGAATACCTTAAATAGATGATTTATCATAAATATTGTCGTTATTATTATTGTGTGAGATTTTTCCATTTCCTCGTTGAGAAGTGATATCGAACACTAACTAGCGTTTGTTTAAAAATAAATGCGCTCGTCTTACGACTAGTTAAAGCGAAGTTAGTTTCGCCAACAACATTTTTTGATGCACTAAAATAAATAAAGTGTAAGTCATTGACAAGAATTAAAGACTAATTCAAAAATATCGCCAATTGCACGGTGGATTATTCCAATTACACATAAACACAGAGTGCAAAATATTAACATTTTTACAAAACGTCACGATTCGACGCGTAAAAGTAAGTAAAACGAAAAATACATAAAAATCAAAATCAGTCATAATATTGTCAAATTCCGTATAAGCGCCGAACTAAAATCGACAAAGTAAAACGTTTTAGAAAGTAACTTAATCAACTTAATACGAAATAAATACTGTAAGTACTAAAAATATAGTATTGAATAACGCAGTGGCCGTCGCGCGGCCGACTAAAGACTTTGGTGCAAGTATCTGTCCCTCGCAGTCCTTGTATATGGCCATCAGTTCGATTCTCCGTTATAATATTGGACTAGCATGAAATTCGATTACGATGCGCTCTCCAGCGCTCCGCTCCCCTCTCTTTACGCGACACCTGCAAATAACACGATTAGTTTTAAAAGAAAATTCGTAGAAAACCTGAAAATTTGGAACTATACAACGTGTTCCTATTGATATCTCAAAACTCGAGGGTATTAACACTCTCATCGCCATGTATATATAAGCATTTTCTTGAGAAGCAGGCCATGTGGGCGGCGCGCGGGTCACATATATTTTCATGCAGCTGGCCACACTACAATTGAAATAACTTTTGTTGCGGAAGTTGTGAAACGCCGGCCGCCCACATGGCCTGCGGAGATAAGTTTTAAAAATCATATTGGCTTGCAATGAAATAATTTATGTGGGCGGCCGGCGGACCACATGGCGCTGAGAGTGTTAATGAAACCATGTTAAAGAATTAAGTAACATATGTATTTAAAAAAAAATAACTTTGTTTTTTTTTTTTGTTTACATACGAGTAAGTCATTTACGTTCAAACCAATAATCAAATTTAAAGCTAAGAAAATACGACGTCATATTTCACATAAGGGTGGTTGAGGAGTGGATAGAGAGGCGCCACGGCGTCCTCACCTTCCGCCTGACACAGGTTCTCACCGGCCATGGGTGCTTCGGTGGGTTCCTGTTCAGGATAAAGCGGGAGGAAACGCCCGGGTGTTTCCATTGTGAGGATCGTCTAGAGGACACGGTGGAGCATACGGTGGAAGTGTGCCCTGCCTGGGCGGAGCAACGTCGTGTCCTCGTGGAGGCGATCGGCGGCGGCGACCTCTCGCGTCCGGCCCTGGTGCGAGCCATGGTACGGAGCGAGAGGGCATGGGAAGCCGTCACCTCCTTCTGCGAAGCAGTAATGCTAGCGAAGGAGGAGGCGGGGCGCGTGAGGGAGTGGCAGTCTCTGCGCCCTCACGTCCCTAGCCGCCGCAGGAGGAGAGGCCCCGGGCGCCGGGAGTCGATTGCGGACTCCCGGCCACCGTAGGCGCGAGCTTGCGGGTGGCGAACAATGGGTAGCTCGCCGCCCGGTAAGGACCAAGCTCGGGTCGACGGCGCGTAGTGTTCCACGCGCGCCTCAAAGAGATGTCAGCAGTACTGAAGGGGTCTGCTAGGACCGATGCCTGCCGGGGTCACGTGATTGTTCTAAAGAGATACCGTGACCCTGACACATGGGCACCTGAAGGAACACGGGTGGGTTTTAGTCAGTAAAAGTCTGACACGCCCTCCCGCTCCGCCCAGAGCGGGAGAAGTCATTTCATGATTTCCCATCCAAAAAAAAAAAAAAAAAAAGGGTATAAATAATCATGACGTCGAATTTTTTTTGTATGAAAAATTAAAACGATAAAAAAAATCATATGTCAGTTGATTCTTTTAAATGGCCGCAACAATACATGGTCTGTGACAATCAGTCGTTAGGCAGCATTCGTCAACGTTTAGGGCCTAGAACAATAGCCCGATTGACGTAGCGGTCGAGTAATAAGCATTACGTTTGATTATTGCATAGATTTTATATTTATTATAAATATATTAACTACTACGAGCTTCGTAATGAATTCTATTGTTAGAGCAAAAATATGCGTCAGCGTTACCGTGCAGCGCAGATCACTCAGGACGTCATAAAATCGCAGTAGATTTTTTTCCCGCACTAGATTCAACCCTCGGTGTTGACCCGAGTATTGAGAATTCAACAGAGTGCATCTCAGTTGGCGAAAATTAAAGTCTGTTATATTGTTCGATTTTCAACTTTAACATATGCTATAAAGATTCTGAGCGTGAAAAATTCCCGCCGAATTTTATTATGTCGAACGTGGGCTTAGATCCAACACCGCTAGTTCCCAACGGATAATAACCTTTCGAAACTCTGAACGTTAAAAAGCTGTCAAAACCCAGGTGTTTTTTATGCTTCTGCCTTTTGGCTTCCTGGAGATACAGTGGGATTTTCGGTCAACTGTTAAAATGATCATTAAGTATTTAGTATCATTGGATAGCCAACTTCAAGCCCGTGCCCAACATATAAAATACATGCTAATATCAGTCTTATTCTTATAACAAAAAGGCAAAAATTTGAGTACGGCAGTGTTGGCTACAGTGTTTAAAATGCCACTTACCCTCAATCCTTCTCCAGGGTTCACCAGTATGTGTGTAACCTGAGGCAATCTGCCGCTAGGTCGGCGAGCAGCGCTTTCCTCTTTGGCAGTAATGTAAGCCCGGCTACACGGCGCGGCTTCCTGTCGGCCAGCTCGCTCAGGGCCAGCACGCGGCCCGCGTTGGCCTCGAGTACTAACAAGGCGGGGCGGCCGCGTATGGAGCGCGTGCACACCACGCGCCGTATTCCATCCGCGCCCGACTCCAGCGCCACGCCGCCGTAGCCGCCGCGACCTGCCGGGAAACATGTAATGGATAAGTATAAGGCATAATATTGGAATGAAAACGGGTGATGAACTAGTAAAATTAAACTTGCGAGACTTGAAAGTGTGAATTATATCAATTTCTACCGTATACAAAAAACACTTAAAATGAGTGTTCGGAACATTCTCGAACGATGACGTCGGCGGAGGCGGCACCGGTGAGGACGACGGCGGGAGGCGGGCGGAGAGGCGCCCGCGCCGGCCATCTCCGAATCAAACTGCGGGCCAGCGGCGGGGAGCGCACACACAACCATTTCTCTCGTGCACTGCGCACACGTCCGCGTCTCTAACTATATTATTGTAAATTTTCGGCAATAAATAGTATAAGTAACCAGCAACTAGTCGTCGTCATTGAACAGTCCTCATAATATCCTTAACAATGAGATTTAATTGCTTGGTATTGAATTAATTTCTCCGAAACTCATGTTTTTGGATATGAGACAATTTTCTTTTCTCTAAGCCAAGAGTTTTGGTTGAGAGAAGCTAGCTCTGAAAATGGTAGCATTCGATTATTATAAATGCAATCGACTTACAAAACGTGACGAGTTCAGCAGTATATCATCTCTACCACTTCCTAACGACCACAAATGTCCATTGTTACATATTATAGAACTGGACATTTACAGCTGATACGATGGTTAAATGTATGCTAACCTTTAGGCACTGGTGCAAATACGTTCTTGAGATTTCCTTCGATGTCGTATACTCTGACGGCGACATCTGCTATTATGAGCAAGTCTTCTGACAAGGCGAGACCACCGACTAAACCCAACTCTCCGTTGCCAACCTGAAAAATATAAAACAGTTTGAACTAAGTTTTATTCATAAAAAAGGCACTACTAAACTCTTAAAATCAAGAGTTAGGCTGTATGATGAACAAAATATGGTTCACGACCATTACACGAATGTATTTTTAGAACAATAATCATTAACACATCGATACAATCCTCTAAATCTATTTAATTTCATGACTATTCCAAGAAATAATTCTTGGAGAATTGTATTGATGAAAAAAATTTAATTATTCTAATTTTATACATACGTGTTACGATTGCAATTTATATTTTGTTCAACACACAACCTGACATGTAAATTGCAAAAAACATTTTAAAAAAATTGAATACCCTGGCCCTTCCTCCTGAACCCTTAATATCCATGAAAGTGGATCCAGTCGAGATACAATGGCTTTTTAATTGTTACTGTAATTACGGCAATGAAAAGGTTAGTAGATTCGTAGAACACGCACCTCCCTCTCGATGTTCCCGTGGCAGTCGAACAAGAACACAGCCCGCGCGCCGTTGTCTGCCACGGCCAGGCGGCGCGACGCCGCGTCGGCCGCCACGCACACCGGCTCCACCAGCCGCGCCGAGCGCAGCGTGCGTAGCGTCGTGCCGTCCGCAGACACCTGCGGGCGAAAGGGTTCAGGCACTCATTCAAACTGCAACATACTATTTGAACTGTATATCCACCCTGCCAGGGTCGCGAGATTTGTTCGAAAGAGATACCGTGGCCCTGGCATATAGGCAACTGAAGGAACACGGGTGGGTTTTAGTCAGTAAAAGTTTGACTCGCCCTCCCGCTCCGCCCAGAGCGGGAGACGTCATAATGATGATTTCCCACCCACAAAAATAAATCCATACCTTTATCCAACTAAACATCCGGCAGCGTTCGGGAAGCTACGCAATATCTTCTCGTCGCAAATACCGCAGTGTCTCAAGACAAAAGTCTTTGACCAGTGTGTGTTGCCAGTGATGACATATGGCACTGAGACGTGGTCGCTCACAGTGGGCCTCATAAGAAGGCTCAAAGTCACCCAAAGAGCAATGGAGAGGGCTATGCTTGGAGTTTCCCTACGCGATCGAATCAGAAATGAAGAGATCCGTAGGAAAACCAAGGTAACCGACTTAGCCCGAAGAATTGCCAAACTTATTTGGCAGTGGGCAGGGCACATTGCTCGCAGAACGGATGGCCGATGGGATCGGAAGGTTCTGGAGTGGCGACCGCGTACTGGAAGACGGAGCGTTGGAAGGCCTCCCACAAGACTACGTTGGATGCGAGAAGCACAGAATAGGTCGAAGTGGCGGTGCTTGGGGGAGGCCTATGTCCAGCAGTGGACGTCTTTCGGCTGAAATGATGATCCGAATAAATTTCTACTGGGATGCCTTGGATATAACTCGTTAGAGGTAAGGCGATCTAAAGATCAGCTCACCATAGCCTGTAAGATGCTCCGTGGCACTATTGACGCGCCTGATCTGCATGCTGGCTCGCTTTTTTAGGGTTCCGCACCTCAAGAGGAAAAAGCGGAACCCTTATAGGATCACTTTGTTGTCCGTCCGTCCGTCTGTCAAGACCCTTTTTCTCAGAAACGCGTGGAGGTATCAAGCTGAAATTCACATTAAATACTCAAGTCTACTGTCCCTTGAAGCTGTGAAAAAATCAAACTTCTAAGCTAACGCAATCAAAAGATATAGCCATTTATACCGCAAATTTCCGCAAATTTTCGAAACTCGCAAGGGAATCAAAACCTAAAGGGTACTTCCAGTTGATCTAGAATTTTGAAATTTGGTACGAAGCAACGTCTTATAGCATAGATAAAGGAAAAATTGCAAAAACCGTAAGTTTTTAGTTACATCATATAATAAAAATATTTTTTTAAATTTTAATCTTTATACCTACAGGTTTGTACGGAACCCTCGGTGCGCGAGTCCGACTCGCACTTGGCCGGTTTTTGTCCTAGACAATACTGCCGCGGCAGAATGCATAGGCTATTTGCTGTGCCTCCATGTCGCATCGTTGCAGTTAGAGTCGTTCCCCGTACTCTGGCTGCGCTTAGCGATCTTTAGGACACTAAAACAACAAACGATCTGTTTGCCGACGAATGGACGAAGATTTTATCAGCATGTCAGAAGTACTGCGAGAGGGATGTATGACAGTGTCGTCAACGTTATCTTTATATTTAAAACTAGCACTTCGGCCGCGACTTCATCCGCTTGACTCACAGGCACTGTGCATTTTTTTCGGGATAAATATAGCCGATCTTACTTGGTGACAATGTAGCTTTTTATAGGTGAAAGATCTTTTAAAATCGATTCAGTAGTTTTCGAGTTTATCCATTACAAACATACATACAAAAAATCAAATCTTTCTTCTTTATAATATTAGTTTAGAAAAATATTATTTTGTCTTATTTTTGTGCATGTGTAACCTGCAAACTGTGTCCTTAATTTTTGTAATTGGTTGTAAACCGTTTTAATTAAAGAAATACATAAATAAATAAAATAAATCAAGTGCACATTGTTTGTGGGATAGCACCACATTTATTCTCCAGGGCGGAGTCATCTGTGAATCTCCACTTGAGCAGGTTTTCTTTACTTCGGCCTACCTGAGTCCGGAGCCTATTTATTATACTCGTGTCCAGGTGCGATATTTTGAGCAAGTGGACGAATCGGCTTAGTAAGGAAGCGCCATGTCGCCACAGGCTTAGTCTTTCCTTTGACCGTTCGCCAGTAAGTGAGCGTCGACTGTAGGTTTGTAGACCATTTTCTATTTTATTCAGTACCTAGTACTTGTCACAGACCTACACTGTCCAACCCATACATAATGTAATGTTTTCAAATTACAATATTGAAATTTGAAATAAAAAAATTAAAAAAACATATAAAAGTCTTCATCTGCCTAGCTTTTTTTTTTGGGGTTTGCTTCCAGTCTAATCAGATACAGCTGAATATCAGTATTTCACGTAGATCGACTACTTATCTGACAACAGTCTAATCAGATACAGCTGAATATCAGTATTTCACGTAGATCGACTACTTATCTGACAACAGTCTAATCAGATACAGCTGAATATCAGTATTTCACGTAGATCGACTACTTATCTGACAACAGTCTAATCAGATACAGCTGAATATTAGTATTACACGTAGATCGACTACTTATCTGACAACAGTCGAATCAGATACAGCTGAATATCAGTATTTCACGTAGATCGACTACTTATCTGACAACAGTCTAATCAGATACAGCTGAATATTAGTATTACACGTAGATCGACTACTTATCTGACAACAGTCGAATCAGATACAGCTGAATATCAGTATTTCACGTAGATCGACTACTTATCTGACAACAGTCTAATCAGATACAGCTGAAGATTAGTATTTCACGTAGATCGACTACTTATCTGACAACAGTCTAATCAGATACAGCTGAATATCAGTATTTCACGTAGATCGACTACTTATCTGACAACAGTCTAATCAGATACAGCTGAATATTAGTATTACACGTAGATCGACTACTTATCTGACAACAGTCGAATCAGATACAGCTGAATATCAGTATTTCACGTAGATCGACTACTTATCTGACAACAGTCTAATCAGATACAGCTGAAGATTAGTATTTCACGTAGATCGACTACTTATCTGACAACAGTCTAATCAGATACAGCTGAATATCAGTATTTCACGTAGATCGACTACTTATCTGACAACAGTCTAAACAGATACAGCTGAATATTAGTATTTCACGTAGATTGACTACTTATCTGACCCCAGTCTAATCAGATACAGCTGAATATCAGTATTTCGACTACTTATCTGACCTCCACTACCCAATAACAGGGTAATACGATAACCCTTGGTAAGACTGGTTGTCAGACTTTCGGGCTTCAGACGACCCGTAACGAGTGTCAACGATCCACAAATGTCAGCCGGGATCAACAGCTTCAGCGTCAGCGCTGCTGACGATTCTGCAGCGCTGATTTTCAGCAACGACCTTTTTTAATAGATAGAGTGATTGAAGAGGAAGGCTTATGCCTATAATACTCGGGCGAAGCCGCTGGCAAAAGCTAGTAACTTATATAACAGATTGCTAACCTCTGTGAGAGTTCTTGTTCGCCAGTTAACCGCCACAATACCTTCAGCAGTCACCGCTATCCCTGTACAACTTCGACCAGCTAAACCTGAAACGTGAGAGTAAAAGTTGTTATTTTGTTTGTTGCCAAGATGAAATTCAAATATTATCTTTACAAGCTATGTACGGACAGCAGGAACATTCTGTTCGTGTCTATTTGCTTTACCTACGTGACATCAAAATACTGAAGATGTGTAATATAAACTCAGATTTATTACTAAAGGTACAAAAGGTTCACAAGGCAGGTGTGATTGGAAACACCGGGATGGGACTTTCTAGGACATATAGTGACCTTATTGGTGATGTTCTTCAGAAAGGTCAGCTTTTTTTTTTCTATTAGGGACTTACTAGAGAATGAGCAGCAGCTTTCTCTCTACATTTTACCACCATACTGTGATCGCCAAGCGTGGCGATTATGGCACCCCCCACCCCCATTTTTTGGGAGGCCTATGTCCAGCAATGGACGCTTTTGGGCTAAAATGAAAATGATGATGATGTGTGTGATTGCCTCGTTAGTCTAATGCTCTAAAGCGCTACTGCTAAGCATGAGGTCCTGGGTTCGATCCCAGGTCGAGCAGTGTTATTGTGTTATACCATCAGGAATGTCTCAGTAGCAACTCGAAGTTTGGATTTGTAACCGGTTGATGGCAATAGGGTCCCCTCCATGAGACTTAAACATAACTGGCGGAATGTGGGTGTACTAGGCATAGGTACCTACATATCTGCCTAACCCATTGGGGAATACTGGCGTTATGTTAAGTTAGAGTGTAACAATAAGCGTACCTTCGTTAACGATATGCGTCTTAAATGCGAACGTCTCGTCGTCCAACACCTTGACTCTAGAGTTGCCTGCGTCGAGCACATAGATCTCCCGCCGCTTCGGACATCTGCAGACACGAGAAGAGAACTGAGTTAATGACAGTGTGTCATGTCTACACTGAGCAATATAAAAATACAGAACAAAAGGTTCTGTCGTAATTTAAAAACTTTCAAAATCTAGTCAAAGTTTCGGTTTGTCGGTGATAAAAAAATGTGAAAAACTTGTAAAAAATGTAGGGAAATTAGGGGTATTTTTGACAGCTTGGGACAGATCAGACTGTGACTGTTCTTAAAATTAAGGGAATTGCCCCTTTGAAATCGCAAGATTTTATAATGATGTCACTTCAAATGAGTTTGGATAGAGATTTGAGGCCTTCATTTAAACTTAGCTATGACATCTCCAATGGTAAATCTATCCTGACTAAACTATGCAGTTTGTAATTTATTCACGAAATCCTCATAGATTATCTTAAGTACTGCTCAGGAAGCAGAAGGTTCTGTCGATTTGTTAGGTATTGAAGAACTTACTATGGGCATTGCATATAAAGTGAACTTTAAGAAATGTGGAAACAAGAAAATTTTCGAGATAGACAACTATTAAACTTCAATTGTTAAATTTAAGAAGATGCCTCCGACTGCATGAGATTGCTCAAATCGTTATAGATCCTAAATGCTTGTTCAAAATGATTAGAGAAACCTAGATCATTTACGAAAACTTTTCTTTCTAGATACCCCATTTGACATAGTACGTCGACTTTTTTTTTTCTTTTTCACAGTATGGCGTCTAGTTGTCGCCATATTGAATTGTGATAACAGTCATGTCTAGAGCGACACGCAAGATTAACACAAATCGACTGATGTAAGAATCATCTAAATCAGTCCACAGATTTGCCCTCCATTGTTTCACACATTCAGGTACGAAATCAGTAGTAATACCTAGCTAGTGCGACAGGCTGACTGAGCTGTTCCTTCCCGGTGCCTCGCGAGCCCCACACGAGAAGCGGCGCTGCCGTGGGAGCGACCTGCGCACGAAGCGGCGAGTCTCGCACGCCGCGCGCGAATACCAACACACGCACGCACAGTGCACCCGCATTCCACGGACGCATTGTGATCCTGTAATCAAAAATTTAACATCGTGAGGAAACCGGGAGAACCAAAAATTCGAAGACGTATGACATCTACCAAACCCGCACTGGGCCCGCGTGGTGGATACTGGTCCGCTCCCTCTGACCGAGAGGAGGCCTTCTTTTGTGGGTGGGAAATCATCAAATCACGTCTCCCGCTCTGGCCGGAGCGGGAGGGCGTGTCGGACTTTTACTGACTAAAACTCACCCGTGTTGCTTAAGTTGCCTATATGCCAGGGCCACGATAACTCTTTCGAACAAATCTCGCGACCCTGGCAGGACCGAGAGGCAGCCTGTGTCCCAGCAGTGGGTACATTATAGGCTGATGATGAAACAATTTCTAGTTTATAGCGCAATTTTGAATGGGTTAACAGCAGGTGTTTTGTTTTCTGTTTTTTTTTTCTCATTTCCTTCAGCGATGGACCCAGGAATTTAAGATTTATTGTTGGAATCGGTCGTAAAATGTGGTTTCTCTAGCAAGATTCCCCCTTTATATTTTACGGCAGCATGTTCTAGTTGGCATTGGCAAATTACGGCCAATAAATTGTTGTCCATTACGGCTAAACATTTTAGTCCTCTTTATATTCTGACTATGTAAGCGCTTTCGCCAAAGGATTTGAATGGTTCTATAGGCATGCTCTGCAACATTCTGCCCAGTTTTTCGGTTCCTGATGCACTATGTTTTGGTTGTGGTATTTATGGATCTGGATGGGGGAGGCCTATGTCCAGCAGTGGACGTCTTTCGGCTGAAATGATGATGATGATGATGATGATTTATGGATCTCGCGTTGTCTTGTTAACCAACTTCAAAAAAAGGAGGAGGTTTCTCAATTCGACCGTATTTATTTTTTGTGTGTTCGCGGATAACTTCGTCATTTATGAACCGATTTGATGATTCTTTTTTTGTTGGAAAGAAGATATCCCAAGGTTGGTACCATGATAAGGAAACCAGGATCTGATGATGGCATCCCAGAGAAGTCGATGGGAGCCTTCGAAAATCGTAGTGGCCACTAGTGCGTTTTTTTTTTTCATTAATTATCTTAAAGCATTATTATTTATGTATGTAGTGAAGCTACTGCGTGGTGGGGGGGCGCATAACTCGGGAGTGCTGCGGCGCCTGGAACTTTGCGTGCCAGACCGGTACGTGTGGAGGCGGCGACGCCCGCCCTTGCTTGCTTTGCCTGCAGCCTGAACCAACCTGCTGGCGAGAACTCCTCTCACTAGAGCCATCCGTGTGGTGAACGACGTTCACGAGAGGGTTGATGTATTGTGGTGCAACTTGAGTGAATTCGCAAGAGTTACGTTATTTATAATATGTTATTTAGATGTAGGTTAAGATTAAAGATAGGTATATGTAGTACGTGATTTTATAGGATGTACTTATGTTAAGGATTTAGCATGTAAAGCCAATCTATCGCATCGGATCGCTGATCTGTAATGGTAGTGTAGGTAAGAATTGCGTAAATAAATAAAATATTTAATGAGGGTCTGAAGTTGATCTGATGATGAAGCCGAAAGACAGTCGAGGGCACTCCTCAACGACTTACAGCAATTACCCGGTGTTTGGACTTAATTCATTTCTATTGATGAGAACTTTACACCCATATATATAGTGCGGTGTATCATAATCATAACTAAAAAGTTAAAAATAAATCTTCGATTTTAGGATGACACATTGAAATCTTTGGAGCATGTTGATATTACAGATACTAGCAGTTCCCAATGGTTGGATACCATAGGTCCAAATTGGCTTCAAGATAGTTTACTGTATATCGACAGAACAGAATTTCTTCCAAGGAGCCAGTAAAGGTGCCTGTACTTAATATTGAGCCGATGTCTCCTGGCTTGGGTATGTGTCCGCCATTTAGCCAGCAGTTAAGGTACATGCCAGGTACTTCACAGTATCATTATGTGAAAGTTCGTGATCGCCTAGTTTCACAAGTAGACATAGACTCTGTCTCAGACTGAAGGGAACGTGGGCAGACTTAGGTGCACTTGCCTTTATCGCCATCTCCTCTTAACCATTCGTGTATATCTAGAGACTAGACTACTCTGAAGTATTCTTGGAGCAATTTTGGGGTCTTTGTTGCTGGCCAAAACGACTATCATCGGTATGAGTTGCTGACGTGATATCCAAAGAACTTGGCAGATCTGCTATGTGTATCATGTAAAACGCCGGTCCCGGAACAGAACCCTGCGGTACTCCTACAGTTATTTTGTGGAGAGAGGAGGTATCATCTCTTTCCATAACATTATAACTTCTGTTTGAGAGGTAAGATTCAAGCAGTTCTTACTACATGTGGGGTAGGGATATTTTTATCTTAAGAGTAACCCGCGGTGCCATACCCAATCAAACGCTTGTTATATATCTAAAAATGCAGCCGAGCAGTATTCATTATCTTCTAAAGACTTTCTTATTTTGTCATAGAGCCTGTGGAGTTTTTCTGTCGTAACGTGTTTCTACCGAAAGCCAAATTGATGGTCTGTTGGTCGTTTTCTATATAACATTACATTATTATTGTTTATGATTTATATAACTGGCGAAATGTGGATGTAGGCACACCTTTGCCTATACCTCAGGGGAAAACAGGCGTGAAGTAATTTCGGGTATAGTACAGATTGGTGAAAAGTAGCACTAATGAGCCTTCCAAATTTGTAACATCGTAGCATGAAATATAACCCAAAAAATTTAATAAGCAAATTTTTTTAAATGTGTGTTACATTTCACCAATCTGTACACGGCCTTTCGTCGTTTCTTTTATAGTAATTTATTCACATTATCAAAACTCCAAAGGATTTAACCCACGACCTCGTTTCGTGAAAGCATGAATAATGGCTCAGTTTGAATCTAAAAATAGACGGCCCAACCCGAAAATTGCATGTCAGTTAAATAGTAAATATTCATAAACACAAATGTGTGTCACGAAAATTAAATTAAAAGTGAAAGAACTTGCTTTCGGAATAAAATTGGCCGGAGGTACATTTAAGCACAGTCAACCATTAGCTATTTTAATTATATACAAGTGTTAATGGACGCCACACCAACCATTTACTGCATAAACCTTCAGACGTGGGTTTTAAATAATTGATTAAATAACATAACAACACGCTTTGCTTCCCCGAGGAGATGGGCAGAGGTATAACACACCCACACTTCACCAGTTATGTAAATAAATTAAAAATATAAACAAAAAAAAAATTAATTAGGGACAAAATATAAATAAAGAAAAAAAAACATAGATGTAGTTAAATTATATGTTGTGTAAATATCTATACAAATAAATAAAATTGTAGTGTCTGTTTGTAATTTCAAATTAACAGCTTTTCAATAAATGCATATCAAAGTATATACGGTACTTACATCAAAAACACAAATTTTTTTTGTCTGTCTGTTTGTTCCGGCTAATCTTCGAAACGGCTAGACCGATTTCGACGGGAAATGCACGGGCAGATAGCTGATAGTATAAGGAGTAACATAGGCTATAGTAATCTTTTGTCTGGGTTCGTCTCCTTGTGATAATTTCCGAACCTCACGCGGGTGAAGCCGCGGGCACAGCTAGTAAATGAATAAATCTACATATTTCTAATAAATTACAGTAGTTTTTCGTGTCTGTGTGTGTGATCGCGTTGTTTTTCTAAAATAAGCAATGGATGTCGATGTTTTTACCATCATTCAAACAATTTAGTCTGGAAGGTTTAAATTTTGTAAATGTAGTTCTTTATTATATTATATTATTGTATTTAATAAAGAAATTTTGATGTTTTGTGAAGTCGTAGAAACCGTGCGAAGCAGGGGCAGTATACTAGCAAATAAATATTTACCTATACAGCCCAGTGTCAAGGTCGGTGACGGTGCAAGGCAGGGGCGCGTCATCTATAGTCGCGGCGGCACTGACTGGATCGCCGCCCGTGCTCCGCGCCTCGCCGTGGTAGTCCACCGTACGGAGAACCACTACCACTTCCAACCCACATACACATGCTGATTCTGGAAATGAGACATATTATGATGTTATAAGGTTAAAGATATTATACTATTGCAAAAAAGATTTAAGATTGGTCAGCAAGGTAGGTAGGGCTGATTGCTCAAGGATTACTGAACGTACCTACATACAAATATCGCCTCATGGTTGTAATTTTAATACACCCTACAGTAGACAAAAAGTCTTGGTCAAAACTAGTTTTGATCATCATCCAAATTCTCTAGTGAGGACTTGACTGGACTAGGCTTATGAGTTAACCTCAAAGTTTAAAAAAAAATGTATAATTCTAATGTACAGAAATAATGTAAACAGTAATGAACAAACTGAATCATGTAAAAGTATATACATACATTCGTCTACCTAATGTCTGCGGAGTTTACAGACATTGCATGACCAAAACATTTATGTCGCGGCGACTAGCATTGATTTTACATGAAACAGCACATATGTTTACATGCTATGGATTCGAATATGACAAGTACCTACCAACGCACGACTTCTAAACGCATAAATTATGTACTTTCTAAGTAGATAGACATCACTAACTTATGGTAACGGAAAACATCGTAGGACAGTAGGAATTCTAATGATCTCAAATTACGGACACGCAACGAGTTAGACTGGTGATCGATAAGTTTCTGTTTAAATAAAATAGGCTTATGGGAAACAATTGGAAATATATTGGTTTTATTATTAAGTGTCAATAAGAACTTATTGAACTCACCTAACTGCAACGTACAGAGTCCAGGGAAGGTAGTACTGGTCCGTACTCTGCCCAACTCCGCTAGCGCTTCAGTGAACCTGTGCTGAGCGTCATTATGCGCGAAGTCTACAGCTAAGAAGGCGTTCTCTCTTGGTTCTGCGAGAGCGGCCGCGTCGCCTAATCTGGCACCTAAGGCTGCTGCTCGACTACTGACCTCACGGACTTCCACTTGCTGTTGAAGACCTGAGCATTCGGCTTCCACCTGAAGAGTTATATTGGATGTTAGGTTTTGAATGCCAGGGGTCAATAAGATTTGAGTTGGGACTGTGTGTACCTTAGCCTTTTCCGCATCAATCAATTTCAGTTGTTCCTCAAGCAATTTTCGTTTATGTGTAGCAGCAGCTGCCGCGGCCGACTTTAATTCACTGTGGCGTTTATCGATCGCAGCTTTCAGATCTGCGAAATGTCGGTCTATAGCTTCGTCTGCTGCCGTCGCCGCTGCCTCCAGTCGTCTCAGTTCGCTAGCCACCGCATCCCTCGCCGAACCGAGTTTGCTGAGGCATTCATTCGCTCTATACAATAGTATTTCGGACATTCTTTTTAATGCTATGGAGAATGGTACAACTGTGTGGTCGCAGGGGGTGTCGCTGTGGGGTCCGTCGGCGCAGTGTCGACAGAATACGCAATCACAGGTCTCACAGAAAAGTAGTTCTCTGCCTGGATGCGAACTGCACTGTGGTATGACCTCCCGACGTTGGCGGGCCATTAGATCAAGCAGTTGGTTGACGAGGAAGGATGGCGGGAGAGCGGCTACCCCTCCCCGGGGTATTGTGATAAGCTCGCGACAGATGGGACATCGGAAACTGCCTGCGTCTCTGGTCTGTGAGGCAGCTATTCGTGTGAGGCAGTGGAGGCAGACAGTATGCGAGCAAGGCAGAAGCTTGGGTGTGTGCTCTCCTCCATCGTAAGTGCCTGAAAAAAAAACAGAACCAGGTCACAATATGATCATTAATTTAAAATGAGTTGAAGATTCCTAATATTTTTTTTTGTTTTTTTAATACATTTTACACATTGAGAAATCTAGTTACCTATCGGCATAATATGCCGATAGGTATATTATATCAGTTTAGTTACCAATAATTGCTGACCATTGTTCATAGTGCTCAATTTTAACTACATAATTCTTAAGTAAATAACTTCGGTAGATTATACAGTCATTAACGGAAATAAGAAACTGATTAACATGGCACAAGTATCTAACAGCAATAATGAATATTAATTATAACATTTAACATGGAGCTACCAATACAAAACATGCTAATAGGTATAGCAACAGTGTTACTAGCAAGAGTAATAGAAATGATGATAAGAAGATACTCATTAAGCAAGTTTACATGTTTCTATGTAGCTTCTAATGTCCTACTGCCGGCCACCCACTCAATTTTCCACACATTATGTGTATGTTCTTTCGATTCATGTTGAACTGACTCAAAATCAATTGAACCGGCTTTTACTGACTCATTCAACATGTAAACCCCCTTATCTCGTATCTAAGTGATGGTGTACTAACATAAACACGTGCCGCAGGTGAGGAAGCTCTCGTTAAAGTCCTCGTAGTTGATGGAGACGGTCTCGACGAGCGTGGAGCTCATGCTCGCCATCCCGACGCCCAGCCGTGAACTGGCACATAAGAAACATGTTTAACAAACCACCACAGATAACAAAAGCTACATACATACATTGCCACACACACAGGATGGAGGCAGAAAGCATGAGGATTTACATTATGCCCAAGAATGATAGTACGAATTATACCCATATACCAGTTTCAAGGGGTATGGGTATGGCACAATATTCAAAGAAAAGTCAATTTTATATTGTTATTCACCAGTGGTTTTAATAGAGAATTGATTATCTGCCTGAAATTTTATTACACCACAATTCTTAAATCCCAGATTTATGATCTCAGAATGCAACACTTCACTCACCACACTTCTTAAGTTGAAAATAAGTAATACACATTTAATTTATAAATAGAAATAAATTCCTTACTACAGTTTTTGTAGACCTTATGCTAAGTATGTAGTTTAAATGAATTAATATTCATAGCAGTTTTTATTCTTGTTTTTTCTTCATTAATTTTGAGAGCTTGAATCCAATGGTTACGCTTCATTGGAGCGACCTTTAACACTAAAAAATTGCTGTGCCTCAGTACAAATCCTCAACAAGTTCATAAGGAAAATTAATAGAATAATAATGTAATAAGGAGGAAGTGGAGTATTGTTTGTTTGCAAAACAATTTGCCATTTACTCAATTCTATAAGAGCGCTTATTCTTGAACCAATTTTTTTAAATGTGCCTTTTTCTTTAATGCGAATATTCATTATCTGATGTTGTAGTTTGGTAATCTATACAATTTATAAGTTATTTAATTAACATAACACACATGCTATGCTAATTAATAATAATAATAATAAATAATAATAAATTGTTTATTAATAAAAAGGGTCACATTTACAATAAATACGTTAAACAATTAAAATAGAGCAGATTTGCTAATTTGCCTGAACTAGGTAGAACCTGTGTTTCAGGCTACAAATGCACAAATTCTTATAATGTAATAAATTAACAATGTGTAGTAATAACTAAAATTAAAACTTAGGTAACAAAAGTAAAATAGCGTGTTAGCGGTTTTATTTGCAGACAACTAGTAAATCTTCTGTCTGTGCATAATCTATGGTTAGTAAATATTGAAGTATATTTTTTTTACAGCTATAGTAGTTTAATTTATAGATACTTAGTTTTCTATTTAATCTATTGTACAGAAATGGGCCTAAAAATGTATATGTAATACTATATCATTCCGTCTCTTGTTAGTATTGTCAGCAGTGTAGGTAAGCATGGTGTGCTGTTTTAATACTAACTGCATAATGAAAAGCTGCCGAACAGTCAGCACGTTGCAAGTTTTATAAGGTAGATCTGTGGGAAAAAAGAAGGGATGGAAGTTTGCTACCTTCAAAATTGCTCTCTGAGCTCTTTCAAGAGGAAGCAAATTCGTTTTTGGTGCACCGCCCCAAGAAGTGATACAGTATTGAATAATAGATTGACATAGGGCCAAATAAACTTGTGTGATTAATTTTTTGTCTGCTAATGTTCGAAATTTCTTAAAAACATATATAAGTTTACGTACTCTTTTACTAAGGCTTTCAATATATATTTTAAACGAGAGCGTTTCGTCCTTTATAACCCTCAGGTATTTAATGTTGCTCGTTTTGATGATAGAAGGACAATTACACGTACTAACTGCACAGTTTCCGCATTTATGGGCATATAGATGAGGGTTAGTAATGTTAGGTTGAGGTTTGCGCATGGAGAAGTGAATATATTTTGTCTTGTCGGCATTTAATGTTAATAAATTGCTTTGAAGCCAGTTAGTCACAGAATTTAATCCTAATTGAGCGACTTCGAACAGTTCGCTTCTGCTTTTTGAGGTAAATATTAACGCCGTGTCGTCGGCATATGATATTATTTTACCGTGTTTAATATTTAGATTACACAATTCATTCATATAAATTAGGAATAGTGTGGGGCCCAGAATACTCCCCTGGGGTACACCGAAACTAGTATTTTTCTGTTCATTACTCATAATATTATCTATTTTAACACATTGGTACCGGCCGTCTAAATAGTCAGTAAAAAGTTTCAGCGGCGTTCCTCTTATTCCGATGGTTTCTAATTTGTTCAGAAGAAGAGAAACAGATACCGTGTCGAACGCCTTGGCTACATCGAGGAAGACTCCCAGGGTCTGGTGTCCTTTGCCAAGTTCTAGTGAAATATAGTCAGTCAGGCTATGCACCGCATCGGCAGTCGATAATTTCGCTCTAAAACCAAATTGCGCAGGGGAATAGATGTTGTTTTTTTCTAGGTAATTAACTAGTCTAGTGTTTATAATTTTCTCTAGTATTTTTGAAATAGACGGTAGTAAGGATATTGGCCTATAATTATTAACTACGTCTTTACTACCGGATTTAAAGATAGGGATTACAACTGCCTTTTTTAGGCAACTCGGGAAAATTCCTTCGGAAAGACAGATTCGAAAAATATGGTTTAAGGGAGGTATCAAAATATGCTTAAAAAGTTTAAGGATCTTATTGCTTATATTATCCCAGCCAGCTGCACAATCATCGTTTAGCCCGGAAATTATTCGGGATATTTCATCTTCATCAGTGTCCAACAGAGCAAAAGAGTTTGAGATACGGCTATTGCTTGATTTTTGGACAGATGATTGGACGCAATATTGTGAAATCTGCTCAGCAAGAGTTTTCCCAATATTTATAAAAAAGTTATTTACATTGTTAGCTGTTATGAGTGGTGACGAATTTGCAAGTAGTAAACTCGAACTTGATTCACGCTGTTTTGACATATTGGTGATATTTTTAATACTTTTCCAAAGTTGTCTGCTATTTTTACCTGCTCTTAATTTAATCAATCATTTTTATTCATGTAGTTTTCTCTTCTCTCTAATTACTATACTGTGTAGATAAATAAAGTGTTATAATGACGAAATATGTTTGGTAATCAAGTCAACCATAATGCTTATTAATATATGTATGGCAGCTTGGTTGTTGATTAACCACCCCAAAAAAATTTTTTTCAAAAAGTTAAAATTGGTCATCCTAACACTCACCAATAACCCCTTCCCTTTCTGTGTTGTATTTTGAAAATATATATACTAGATATTTTTATATACATGAAAACATTTATACTATATTTGTTTCAAATATATTATAATTGGTTCAAATACCACATATTTGATAGTTGTAACTGGGTTAGCTATCAAAAAGATAAAACATAATAATATGCACAGAACATTAACATTCATGATTCACCAATCAGTGCAGATTGCTCTCGTTCCAAGCCATTGTCTCCAATTGAACTAATTATATAATTGTTTTGACATTCATCATTGTAATCTAGAGTTTTAAATAGGTTAAAACTGCAAATCATACCTTTGTTTACTATTGTGACTGATGTGATTATAATATACTTTAGTTATGTACTTAATATTTGATTATTATAAATAATAATCTTAATTTATCATGAAATCATGATTTAAAAGAATAATACTTGTTTTTTTTTTTTTGGTTAAAGTGACTTTATTACAATTGTTATTTACGAATAAGTTCCTACATATGTATGCAATTTTCAATCATTACTAAGAATAGCAGAAAACAGAAATGTTTTAACCTTGAAAACTAAACAGTAACAACTTATCTACCAGCTGATTTATTTATCTTGAATATATAAATAAATGAGGGATTAATGTCTCATTTATTTACATATTAGTAACTAACAAGAATAAATTACATTGAGAATTACGGAATAGAGTTTCAACATGGAATTTGAACACCGGTGAACTTTAAATTCAGATAATATAATCAGTAAAATTGTAAACATATCACAACAGCAACATTGTATGAAAGTGGACTATGTTATATTCACAAATGATGAAACTCACCTCTAAGATTAAGATAAGGTGATATCTCTTAAATAAACCAATAAAAAAACTACATTTACACACAGACTCAGAAAGTTCATTGGCCTCACCAAATTCCTTTTCAGGTTTGTTATTATTGTGTGGTGCAAAATCGTGACTTGTAGTGTGCAGTTTATGGTACTAAACATAAACAATACAGTGCAGATTATTCATTATTTGATTACTGTGATTTATACAAAGGTTCAAAAATATAGTTATCATATTCTAATAACGTTAATGCAGTAAAATATGATAATACTTACAGGAAGGAGCAACAATACATGGACGTGATATCAGGAACAAATTACGATATGGCTCAGTCTACGTATCTCATATTACACGCAACGACACTAACACTAACTAGCTTTATGACTTTTTTAAGTAAATTGAACGCGTGAATACAACGAAAAGCGAACGTAAACACATATTTTATTAACACGTTAGCAACTTCACAATCACGCACACTCGTTAATTATGTACACAGCACACTCAGCACATCTATACTTATTTATTAAACGACTTCCTTAAATTATTATAAGCCACATTATTCTTTATCAATGTTAAACTTAAAAGCTCTTTCGTAATCGATCGATAGTTATATCGAAACTATACTCATGACAAAGAAACTTCATTACAATAGACTTATCAACGGTGTAAGTTAATCGTACGAAGAATAAGCGTAGCACTATTTTTAGAATGCGTTTTGATGATTTATTGTTGACTTATTCATATTTGTATGAAAATCCCTACCCAAATATTTATTTAAACTATTTTGTATCGACCATTAACCTCAACACCACCTAAACAATTTGAACTGTCAAACAGTAAGGTTGTACCGGGTTGTACCAATCTTCGTGAATGCTAATCGCAACTATTTTTATCGATAATTTCTACTATGCGACAAATTATAAGAAATTTGATTTTGCAGCAATAATTTTCAGCATAAGCTGACATCTCAATGTACGAAAAGCCTATACAATGCGAAGTCAGCTAAAACTGGAATATTTAGCTTGAACTGTAGCCGTGTGTACAAGTTTAGTTTAATAAAAAGTAATAACTTTACACGATTTGTCAAAATTATAGTAAAATATTGAAATATTATAAAATATTTGTTAGTTTCTGCTTCGATAATTGGTCCAACGGGATGCAGGATACAATAGCGATATGCTTATCAAAATAATTGGTGATCCTGAAGTTTGTTACGAACGCATCACAGAAGACGTACAGTCACGCGTACGTCATTATAATTGAATTATGAAAATTATCGTTCCTAATTAAAAGAAAAAAAGATGCCATCAAACTTTTATCATCAACCTGCAAATTGGTCTTACGTTGTACATTAAATATCGGTACGCATCGTTTTAGAAGGGAATGTCGATAGAATAGAATAGAATAATATTTATTTGCTAAAAAACATGGTATAAAAGATGGTAAAAAATAAATAAAAAGAGCATACATGTTTTGCTTAACAGTTATAAGCGTAAAAATTTTCACAAGCAAATTTAACATTTATAATCTAAAAAATCTTTTACACTATAAAAACTATGACTACACAGCCATTCGTGCAGTTTATTTTTGAATAATCTCATATTTAAGATCTTAAGATAACATACATATACAACTTTTATTATATTTGGCTAGTCTTGGATAGAGATCCAGTACGAGCCTGTGGGGGTCTCGTCGGTTACGAGGATATAAGACATCTGCATTACAAAATAATTCGACTTCGATATCGACGTTGTTGTTAAGTTTAAATGGTCAACCCTACTAATACAGTGTTGTCCACTCTAATAAAACTTTTGGTGCGTTCAAAAATAATTAAATTTGAAATAAGTTTCTAATCCGAGATAACTGTCTCTATAAAAACAAAGCAATAACAAAATTCTTCTTTTCATTTATTTTGTATTAATTATACAGACTAGTCTATTTGGCGTGTTATCACGACTATTGAATGACGAATTTTTGATGTAATTTCGCAGAAACCTCAACAGAGATATTTATGTACGTATGTTATGTTTGTTAGGTACTTACATTTCTAAAAATGTAACAATTGACACACGCACAGCAGCAGCGAAGTCGAGTTACTGTCGAAGCTGTGTGCCCCTACTTATTATCTACAGCACTTTATAAAGCAAGTCTACAATTTAATAGTCCGCCAACACAGCAGCAGCGAAGTCGAGTTACTGTCGAAGCTGTGTGCCCCTACTTATTATCTACAGCACTTTATAAAGCAAGTCTACAATTTAATAGTCCGCCAACACAACAGCAGCGAAGTCGAGTTACTGTCGAAGCTGTGTGTTATCTACAGCACTTTATAAAGCAAGTCTACAATTTAATAGTCCGCCAAAGTAGGTACTATAACGGTATTGTTTTATTCTTTTTTGCGGCTGTCATTTACTCGTATTATCATTAGGCACGTACACATTCCATCTAAAGAATGAACAATCTACATTTCCAAACCCAAGTTCCCAACTGAGGAGGTGTGGAACAAAAGGTGTCATTTACGTATTTTGCTCAATAAGGTTTTTTTTTTAATCGGCTCAAAATGTTAAATTCTATGTGTAACTCCCAAGATTTTGTTAAAAAAATGATTAGTTTCATAGAAAAATCGATCTGAACTGCTGCTTCCGGAACAAAAAGTTACATTTTTATTCAATCACAGTGACTTGAATTCAAAAAGTGACATATTCTTAAGAAATACGTTTGAAGAGTCTTTAGTCGGTTCAAACCGGGTACAGTACCGGACAATGCTGTGTGATTTTCTATAAAAGGGTAAAGGAAAATCAGAACCTTCAAAAAATTGAACAGCATTTATGTCCGGTAGTGTACCTTGGGACACTTTATCAAAGGTGCTAAAAAGAAGGATGTTGAAAGTTTATTAAAAAGCAGTTTGGAGAAGACTGGAAAATGAGCCTTCATTAAAATGGTATTGTGATATTTTGTATGAAAGTAATGTCGGTGAAAATTACAATTAAGATAATGAAAATCGTTGTGATTGGTTGGAACCTGATTGTGGAGAATTACATGTATAAGAAATAAAAATATTTTATGTGAATCTATTTTTATTTTCATACTGAATGTTTCATATGGTAACATTTTTTAGGTGACATTTTACAAAATTATTGAATCAAATAGTGACATTTATAATACAAGCTATTGCATCAAAGGGTGTAATTTGATATGAAGTTTATTTTTTTTTCCAAATTTCAAAACCAGCAAGATAACCTTATAATACATTAAATTGTATACAATAATTGACACATAAAAAGTTAATAAAAAATAATAAAAATTGCTTCGATCAACTTGAATATTTATTTTCTCAATTTACTCAAAAAGTTAAAAACTGTAAATGACACCTTTTGTTCCACACCTCCTCAACTGTGTTCGGGTAGGCTTCCAGTCCAACCGAATGCAGCTGAATACCAGTATTAAGCCTTAGTGTAATAAAAGATAACTCGTATCTTTCCAGCAAATTACAAAAAACCGGCCAAGTGCGAGTTGGACTCGCGCACCGAGGGTTCCGTACAAACCTGTGTGGGTGTTCTGTTCACGGTTTATGCATAAGGTTTATGTTTTTTTTATTTTTACATTTGAGTTGATTGAATGAAAGGTAAATTGCGGTTTACGATTTATGACGTATTAAAAAAAAACTACTTACTAGATCTCGTTCAAACCAATTTTCGGTGGAAGTTTACGTGGTAATGTACATCATATATATTTTTTTAGTTTTATCATTTTCTTATTTTAGAAGTTACAGGGGGGGGGGGGGACGACACACATTTTACCACTTTGAAAGTGTCTCTCGCGCAAACCATTCAGTTTAGAAAAAAGTGATATTAGATACCTCAATATCATTTTTGAAGACCTATCCATAGATACCCCACACGTATAGATTTGATGAAAATGAAGGTTCTGTTTTTTGCCATTTGGCAACGGAACCCTAAAAAATGAATATCTTCGAGTTTTCTCACTGACGGCTATCTTAGGGTGCTTTCTGATTAAAAAATTATCGCTCACGGTCACGGCGCTCACAGCAATAAATTGGCGTTCCGATTTGGTTAACACGATTATGACAGTTGAGAACCGTCACAGTACGGAACGCTCGTGAACGCGCTAACGGTGCTCACTTAACGTCAAAACTCATATACGCCATTTAAAACTTGTTTATACCACAAATTTCTTCTTCTTATTTGGTTTAATGGCGACTGTAGCCAGAAGCACAATTTCTAATTAAGGACGCTATAACATTTTTCTACAAATATCGGTGGTTTTGCGGTACCAATTAAATAAAGAGGAATCGCAACTGCGAAGTCAATTATGGTCTAAATTAAAGATAATTTAATCATCTCTATACTGGTATCATAAAAATTGTATAGTCCCATATAATATTTTCACAAAAGTACGTTTTCTCCACCGCAATAATCGTAGAAAAAGAAAAATAATGGGGTCTGAAAAGGTACCTGTATAGTGAGACCAACTGAATATTTTAACTTCAAAATGACAAGAAATTGTGGCTAATATAATCTTCTACGTTTTGCCTAAATATTTTCTAACTAAATACGTAACTTTTTTATTTATGAGAAAAATAAAGAACGCTCTCAAATTTCTTCATACATTTTCTACCCGCGGTTTGTCATTCCGCGCTCAGACGCGCCCTAGGAAGCACGGGCGTATCGCTTTTTTGTATGAAATAAATACGATCAAAATAATAATAAAGTGAGTGCCGTTCTGTATACTGTGGTTGAAAAATTTTGATACTTTTCGGGCCAAAATTATGAGTACCAAACTTATTACCAGAACTTGGTTTAGAAATAAATAACTTAAATTCTATTGGGAATTGTAGAGGTAGTGATGATTATGAATATGTATTCATTTACAAGAATTCAACATGGCGTATGATTATTCAATAAAAACTTAAATGAACATCTATTTTCAATGTGGTAATTAAATTATGCAAGTGTCGTCCACTTTTGGAACGAAATTCTTTAATATAGCTTGTGGTAAGGGTAAACAAGGGTGCTGAAGCCGATTGTGAGGTCAAAATAAAAAATGGCGGTTGCGAAAATTTTCAAAGTTTTCATCATGGGTGACGTTTTCAAGATTTTCGAAGGTGCTGAAGTCGAAATTCCATACAAATTACATTCTGAGTCAAAAAAAGACTAAGGAACATACTTCTTGACGGGATATCCCCCGACCCCACAAGTTTTTCATTCAAAACGAGGAATATTTTAATTTTTTAAATAAAAAGTGGGCATAGCTATCAACTTTGGGTAATTTTTGAATAGTGATTACGAATGTTTCATCCAAATTTGATCCAAATACGGCGGGTATTGTTTTTTATAAAAATATTATTATCATCGATTTTTAATTTAAAATGGCTGATGTACTGTTATGATGAAATGTCGACATGGGTATCAATTTTGGGAGTTATGCTAGTATGTAGTTAAAATATTTTACGTAACTTTCATTATTTACATAAATTGAAAATCATGTAGTTAATCATCATCTCTCAAAAATGTTAAAGTCATTTCGAATAATAAATACATAATAGAGTACAAAAACAGCCTTCATACAAAAATGTATACTAAGAAAGACTACTGGAAGTCATTTCATAAAAAAGCAGATCGATCTGTCCATCAAAACTGTAAAATTATCATAATTAAATCACGTTGATTATCACACACTCACACACCTATACTCACACACCTACACTCACACACCTACACTCACACACCCTTCTTTGCTGTCTAATTAATTATTTGTTTTTTTTATTTTTTTATTCTTGTTTTCTTCATTATATAGAGTCATTTTTTGTCTTCCATCCCATCATAATCATCTATTAGTAGATGCTTGTTTTACTGTAGCTTGTCCGAATAGTTAGGGGCCTGGAGACCTGTAACACAGGTATTCCTAGTACAGGCTCCAGTCTCCACGACATTAATGTATTTTTGTTAAGACTATTACGTATTGTGTGTATTTATTATTATGTAGTGGAGAAAATAAACGTTTTTATTATTATTATTATACATTTTCCTACTGTGTATTAAAAATCTTGAACGCGCTCCAATCCAATCTCAAAGGTAAGGTTCGGGCGTCACACAATTTTTTCTGAGTTTTCTTTAGGAAATATCCTGTATATTTTCAACGATAATCTACGATCACAATCCGTTATATTTGTTTATTATCAAAAAATATTATTAAAGTTTTTTATTGTTACACCTATTTTTTTTGAATTGACAATTTATACGTTATTCCAAAAATCATAATGATCATGGTAATAAAACTTGTTAATTGTCATCAAATGCAGAAAGTAAAGTTAGTTTACTACTAATTTTACTCAACACTGCTAGTAAAATAAAATAAATAATACCTTCGAGTATCAAGATTAGTTAAGTAATGTTGCAAATTGACAGTGACATCAGACAATGGTTTCAGTGTGTGCGTGCGCGTAATGTTGTTGTGTGCCGACTCAGACACCTAAACTTGAGCGATTCAAAAATGTTATAGCGTCCTTAATCCAAGTTAGTTTAACTTAGGATGCGACCTAAAACCAAACAGCACAACTGTCATTTTTGACAGCGCTCACGGTGATATCGGTTTAGTTAGGGCATGGTCGGCGTTATCGCAAGATGGCGCCTGTCATGACATCATGTTGACGATTCACGGGACAGTGTTATCGCGCTCACGCCACACGCCAATTCGGTACAGGCGTTAGCGCGCTCAAATCGATGTGAGCGTAATACGGAACGCGGCGTTATCTTGTCGGTTGCGTTCACGAATTACATTAATTTTATCATAGACCATCCGTACGCCGTAGTACAAGGTCAAACAAATCAGTTCTCAGGGGCAACCCGTGTATTTGCTTTCTTCATTCTATTTATGTTCTTACGAGTTCATAGTCTTTTATCGAGGGCCTATACGTAGTAATCATGAGAAACAAAACTTTGAGTGAGTGTTATACCTTATATGCGGTACGAACGCAAAACTTCGTTCAGTAAGTACAAATATAATCTATGCGTTTGTAATTTTTTCTATTACTTTTGTGAGAACTACGCCCACGTGCCGGCCGACTGTTGATAGATCAGATAGTAAAGTACCTGCGGTGCGTTCATACTTAAGTACGTTCTCATACATATATCAACCTGTGTTGTTTCAATTAGAAGCCTATTAAATCGCACGTGACCTATAAGTATGATTTTATTTGCGAAATTGTACTGAGTATTTTTCATTTTTTTTTTTAAATCCGTTAACGCTCAGAAATACCAGTTCAACTCGTCATTTAAGGGGAATGCTCCAACCAGCCCGCGAAATTCAAAATTTCTTGCGTTTTTTTCAATTTGCAGGCCAGTGGTAGGTTGTGTTTATTAAAATATTATTCGCGACTGTCAGACGTATGTAGTTACAGAACTTAGAGCGTTGTATTGATGATTTTGATGATTATAATTCTGTAACTACATATATCTTACAGTCGCGAATAATATTTTAATCAACATACAACCTAGCACTGCCGTGCAAACTGCAAAAAACGTAAGAAAATTTGAATTTCGCGGGCTGGTTGGAGCATTCACCTTAAGTGGATTTCGCGGACTACCCTCGCGCATTACACTTAAACATATAAAAAATAAATACCAACTATTTTATTCTAGGAATGTTCGGCGAAGTTACTCTTCGCCTTCGGCGTCTAAGGAACCCAAACCATTCAAGTCGATACCTGGACTTTCGTCTTTACCATTACTCGGTCCCATGCATCACTTTTTGCCCATAGTCGGTAAGTTAATTGCCTGTCAAGTATACAATTCCGTTTATCCCAAATTCATAATGATCATATTTACATAATACAATTAATAGTGATATTCCTATACACTAAGAAGTCCGTCGAAGACCAGCAGGTTCCAGTGATTTTTAGGGTTCCGTTGCCAAATGGCAAAAAACGGAACCCTTATAGATTTGTCATGTCTGTATGTCTGTCTGTCCGTGTATGTCACAGCCACTTTTTTCCTAAATTATAAGAGCATGCTGTTGAAACTTGGTAAGTAGATGTATTCTGTGAACCGCATTAAGATTTTCACACAAAAATAGAAAAAAAAAACAATAATATTTGGGGTTCCCCATACATAGAACTGAAACTCCAAAAATTGTTTTTCATCGAACCCATACGTGTGGGGTATCTATGGATAGGTCTTCAAAAATGATATTGAGGTTTCTAACATCATTTTTTTCTAAACTAAATAGTTTCCGCGAGAGACACTTCCAAAGTGGTAAAATGTCCCCCCCCCCCCGTAACTTCTAAAATAAGGGACTGATAAAACTAAAAAAAATATATAATGTACATTACCATGTAAACTTCCACCGAAAATTGGTTTGAACGAGATCTAGTATATAGTTTTTTTTTAAACGTCATAAATCGTAAACCACAATTCTTTCATTCAGTCAACTCAAATATAAAAATAAAATAAAAAACATTTAATTTCATAAACATAAACCTTATTGTACTGTGTGGCGTCGGACGAAAAGAATAGCACCACCCCATTTCTTCCCGTGGGTGTCGTAAGAGGCGACTAAGGGATACACTAGAGAATGGGCAGCAGCGTTCTCTATGCATTTTTCCACCATACTGCGATTGCCAACCCGCCTGCCAAGCGTGGCGATTATGGCAACCCCTCCCCCCCCCCAAAATGACAAGCACCAAAAATAAATGGCCCCTAGTGCCCGGCGGCCCACCTTACCTTGGCTACGGTAGCGGTCAAGGCCACGGTGAGGGGTGCAAAGAATCCCCGGAAGAGATCCGGCTACCACAAACACCGACAGTTGGACCTGGCAACATATAACACGCGTACACTTCGGACCGACGAGAAGAACGCCGAACTGGAAGAAGAATTGAGCAGGTTACGATGGGATATAGTAGGGTTATCTGAAGTCCGAAGAGAGGGGGAGGACTCGATAATCCTCAAATCCGGAAACCTGCTCTATTTCCGGGAGGTCGACCAGCAGTCCCAAGGTGGTGTCGGGTTTATCGTCCATAAGTCCCTTGTGAGTAGGGTTACCAGGCCTAAAAATGCAAAAACCTGTCTGCCAAGTCTAAAATTCCTGATTTTGAAAAAAAAAAATCCGGTCATAATGTTTCAAATAAAAATTAACGTATTTATTACTCTTTTTATTCAAATTATATTTTATAAGTACTTATATTTCCGATTGCTAACAACCGCTTTCAAAAAAATAGTTTTTACAGCTATTTCACAAAAATATTGCTCACATGACACATGCTTGTAGTTGTATTGCGTAAGCAATATGGCTCTTATTAACTCCACTGAAAGTCTATTTCTTTCTTTGGTCCACTGTGAAATCATAAGAGAAAAGACCAGTCCACATTTGCGTTGTGCGGCAAAATACTAAAAAAATACTGACAAATCGCTTAGTGTAGCACCCGTTGCTCGAGTGGGAGGATGTGTATGTAAGAAATCCGGTCTGACGTAAAATCCGGGCGGAGTCCGGTCTAAGACCTAATAATCCGGTCAAGACCGGATTTATCCGGTCAGATGGTAACCCTACTTGTGAGCAACGTGGTGAAGATCGAGAGTGTGTCGACCAGGGTAGCGTACCTTATACTCAGAATATCCGCAAGGTATTCGCTGAAGGTCATACAGGTTTACGCCCCGACCTCGTCACACCCCGACGATGAGGTGGAGACCATGTATGAGGATATTTCCAGAGCCATGCATGGTTCCAAAACTCACTTTACCGTTGTCATGGGGGACTTCAACGCGAAACTGGGCAAGCGAGGCGATGATGAGTTGAGAGTGGGGCAATTTGGAGTTTGACGTCGCAATCACCGGGGTCACCTACTAGCTAGTTTTATGGAGAAGGAAGGCCTCTTTATGATGAATTTCTTCTTCAGAAAACGTGAGCACAGGAAGTGGACCTGGCAGAGTCCTGATGGTGCAACAAAAAACGAGATTGACTTTATTATGTCAACGAAGAAGCAAATATTCAATGATGTCTCTGTGATCAACGCGGTGAAAACCGGGAGTGATCACCGCCGCGCCGTAAGAGGCACATTGAATATCAATATCAAGCTGGAAAAATATCGGCTGATGAAGTCAACGCTCCGTCCAGCACCGATCCAACTTCAAAACCCCGAGAGCTTTCAGCTCGATCTCCAGAATCGTTTTGAGTGCCTAGGGAGCTCCGTGGACGATTTTAACGATGGATTCGTGGAAACTGTCCATACGGTCGGGTCTAAGTTCTTCAAGACCCACCGTACTAATAGAAAAAATAAACTCTCTGATCCAACATTACAGCTCATGGAACAGAGGCGCGGAATGCAGTCTTCAGAAGCTGCGCTCGAGTACCGGCAGCTCAATAGACAGATCTCTAAGTCCTTGAAAAGCCACCTTCGCCGCTATAACACAGAGCGGATCAAGGACGCGATAGAGCGGAATAAAGGCTCCAAGGTCTTTACTAAGGATCTGTCTATTGGGCAGAGCCAGCTTACGAAACTGAAGACCGATGATAGCAGAGTCGTATCCGCCAAATCTGAGCTGTTTAACGAGATTGTGAGGTTCTATGGACAGTTATACACGTCAACAAGTAACCCCGTTAAAAATTTGGCAAATGACCCAAGAGCTAGGTTGACCCGACATTACACCGAAGACATCCCGGACGTCAGCTTGTACGAGATTCGGATGGCTCTGTAGCAGCTCAAAAACAACAAGGCACCGGGTGATGACGGAATTACGGCTGAACTCCTGAAGGCTGGCAGGAAACCCGTTCTCAAGGCCCTTCAGAAGCTGTTTGATTCCGTCATACTCGAGGGCAAAACGCCACAGGCATGGAACAGAGGTGTGGTGGTACTTTTCTTTAAGAAGGGTGACAATGCCCTACTTAAGAATTATAGGCCCATCTCACTTCTGAGCCATGTCTACAAGCTGTTTTCAAGAGTCATCACGAACCGTCTAGCGCGCAGGTTGACGACTTCCAGCCTCCCGAACAAGCCGGATTCCGTAAAGGCTTTAGCACCGTGGACCACAAACTTACGCTGCGGCAGGTTATACAGAAGACCGAAGAGTATAATGCGGCAGGTTATACAGAAGACCGAAGAGCTGCCTGCCTCTTTGTTTAGCGTTTGTGGACTACGAAAAAACCTTCGATTTGGTCGAAACCTGGGCTGTACTGCAGTCTCTTCAACGGTGCCAGATCGACTATCGGTACATCGAGGTGCTGAAGTGTCTGTACGAAAACGGCACTATGTCAGTCCGACTTCAGGACCAGACTTCGAAACCTATCCTTCTGCAGCGAGGGGTGAGACAGGGAGACGTTATTTCTCCGAAACTGTTCACCGCTGCACTGGAGGATGTCTTCAAGGTTCTGGACTGGAAAGGGGCTGGCATCAACATCATTGGCGGGTACATCACTCACCTTCGGTTTGCCGATGATATAGTGGTCATGGCTGAGACTATGGAGGGCCTCAGTACAATGCTTGATGACCTCAGTAGAGCTTCCGAAAGAGTGGGTCTCAGGATGAACATGGACAAGACAAAGGTCATGTCCAATGCTCGTGTGATACCCACTCCAGTGAAGATTTGAGGCGCTACACTCGAAGTTGTGGACGAATATGTGTACCTAGGACAGACTATCCAGTTAGGTAGGTCCAACTTCGAGAAAGAGGTCAATCGTCGAATCCGACTCGGCTGGGCAGCGTTTGGGAAGCTACGCAATATCTTCTCGTCCCACATACCGCAGTGTCTCAAGACGAAAGTCTTTGATCAGTGTGTGTTGCCAGTGATGACATATGGAACCGAAACGTGGTCGCTCACAATGGGCCTTATTAGAAGGCTGAAAGTCACCCAAAGGGCGATGGAGAGGGCTATGCTTGGAGTTTCCCTACGCGATCGAATCAGAAATGAAGAGATCCGTAAGAGAACCAAGGTAACCGACAGCCCGAAGAATTGGTAAACTGAAGTGGCAGTGCGCAGGGCACGTTGCTCGCAGAACAGATGGCCGATGGGGCCGAAAGGTTCTGGAGTGGCGACCGCGTACCGGAAGACGTAGAGTTGG
The DNA here is from genome assembly GCA_947507805.1 of Aporophyla nigra. Taxonomy (NCBI): domain Eukaryota; kingdom Metazoa; phylum Arthropoda; class Insecta; order Lepidoptera; family Noctuidae; genus Aporophyla; species Aporophyla nigra. The sequence goes on from OX382305.1 coordinate 11,785,025, forward strand.
AAGGCTTCCAACAAGGTGGACCGATGACCTTGTGAAGGCCGCAGGAATCCGCTGGATGCGGGAAGCACAAAACCGGTCGAAGTGGCGGTGATGATGATGATGAAACCTTATGCATAAACCGTGAATACCTGCAGGTTTGTACTGAACCCTCGGTGCGCGAGTCCGACTCGCACTTGGCCGGTTTTTGTGAATGCTAAGACTAGCAATGGGCTTGCCCACTATGTTTGTGTAAAAAATCATAAATACAAGATATTTGTTTGGAAACTATTTCGATTTTTAATATAGATACTTGGTGGATAAATTAATTATTTATCTTAAAATAATCAGCTCTAATCAAGGTGTTACATGCAAAGGCCAATTGGTGTTAATCCATGTTTGCACGAATGTAAAAATATCGCAAATTGCACACTATTTTTGCAACGTGATAGGATGCATTCTGTTGGATTCTCAATGGTCGGTTCAACACCGAGAGTTGAAAATTCAGTGCGCAATATAATCCCGCCGCAATATTTTTACAATTGTGCGATTCACAACGCGTTCGAAGTTGCGAACGTGGTCTTAGCCGTGACTTTTTTCGCACACAATATTACTTAGCTCAGTTAGCTCTGATTCTGTAGGATTCCTACAGATACCTACAGTTTGCAAACAAGCGCGTTAAAAAAAAAACAACTTGGCTTTACCACTCTCGGCGCTAAACGGCGCATTGAAAATGTAGTGCCAAGACTGGATACGAGGGCTACATGGATAATTAAAGCAAGATCAGTGGAGTATAAAAATAAAGTGCTTTCCCACGTTTGGAAATGCGTTCCTTGCGAAGCATGTGAGGTGTAGGCGTGGCTATAAATGGGCTGAGGAATGATTTGATAAGACAACGGCGTGGTTTAAAAACTTTTTACGAAAAAATAACAACCGACTTTTTAAAAAAAAACACTACAAAGTCAAAAATAACTTTAATTTCGGAATTCCATTTAATTTCCAAATTTAAATGGGACCATTCGGAAAGCACCAGCTTTCAAATAAAAAATAAATAAATCAAAATTGGTTCACCCAGTCAAAAGTTATGAGGTAACAAACATAAAAAAAAATACAGTCGAATTGATAACCTCCTCTTTTTTTTGAAGTTGGTTAAAATGAAGATGTAGTGACAAATTTTTTTAAAAGTACGTTTAGATAGTTTGGTTATGTTAATGGATGTTGGATGAATGAAGGACAACTCACAAGGCAGATGTGAGTGTAAACACCGGCAGGGGACGCCCTAGGACATATAGTGACCTTATAGGTGATGTTCTTTAGAAAGGTCAGGTGCGTAGTACTCGCAACCGGCGTGTGTCTATGACCAATTGTATTAACCTAAACGGAGCAAAAGGAGTATGTAAGGATCGTAGCAGGTGGCGTAGTTTCTGCCTACCCTCATGGAAAAGACGTGAGATGTATGTATGTGAGCAAAAGAACTCGAAACAGATTTGTGGGATGTTATAATCTCTTAGGGCACAAATTTACCCACTTAAGAGATACGAGAGATAAACCACCTTTCATTAAACTAGGCCTTCACATGGAGAAAGCGCAAAGCCCTTGTAACAACCCAAAACAAATGACTTATTGTTTTCTGTGTGGATACAAGGGTTTAGCGCCTTGTCAACGTAACTTATCAAACAAATTTATTCTTTCTTCAGGACAATTTGGACCAAATGTAAACATTTTCGATATGATTGGTACGTTGCATCAGAAGTTTGGCCCTGTAGTTAAAATGGACGGGATCTTCGCAAGAGCTAATATGGTCATCTTGTACGAGCCGGAACATATTGATCAGGTACGTACGTTTGGATTAAATTGATGTAATGGTATTAATACAATTGTAAATATGAACATGAATACGTTAGTATTAATTAAATTATATGTTAAGGTTGATATTCGTTTTTTAAGGTTTACAGGGCGCAGGAAGCAAACCCACTACGTCCCGGTTTTCAAACTCTCGAGTATTTTAGAGAAGTAACCAAAAAGGGTACTCTTGACGGCTTTTATGGATTAACTACAGCGTAATATTCAATGTTAACATTATTAATTAATTTTTTAATAGAAATATATAACTTAATAACGAAACCCGTTATTACTCCATTGCAGACAAGGAGAAAAATGGCGCGAGTTTCGTACAAAAGTGAATCCAGCTTTGTTGAAGCTGAAACTGGTAAAAGTATATGCGCCACCGCTTGATGAAATAGCTCAGGATGCAGTGCAGAGGTAGTATTCCTATTATTACAGTATTTGGAAATGATGTTCTTATCTCAATTTTGTCAGAGTCACTTTTCAGGATGATGCCAGATATTATTGAGAGGAACCAATGTTTGACCTCCAGAAACTCGCTACCTTCTTACACTTATTCATAAAATAATCTTTTCAAGGATAAAGCGACTGAAAGATGACAAAACCTATTTGGAAAACAACTTTGATTTAGAAATGAATAAGTGGTCCTTAGAATCGATAGCCTTTGTAGCTCTAGGATCGAGAATGGGATGCCTTGAAAATGATTTGCCAGAGGACCACCCAGGACGTAAGCTGATGCAGTGTGCGAAAGACATGATTGAAACAGCTTTTGAACTGGAGTTCATGCCAAGCGTTTGGAAATACATCGCGACACCCGCTTTTAAGAAGATTATGAAGACATACGACACGCAATGGCAGTAAGTTAACACTTCTAATTATTTTGAATAAATTAGTAAATAAATTTGAATTAATAAAATAATTCTAAAGATTTATTTTATCAAAACTACATCACAACTACCTATTCCCTACAGAATTAGTTCGGTGTTCATTGAAAATGCAAGAAAAAGGATAAACGAAAGAGGATATGATATTCCTGAAGAAGAGAAAAGCATAGTGGAAAGACTATTGGCTATTGACGAAAGAGTAGCTATCCTGATGGGTAATGAAATGTTGTTCGCTGGTATTGACACGGTAAGAATGCGACGCGTAGGTGCCATCCCGGACACTAGCGGTTTTCAATCTTATTAATAGGGTTTTAGGGGCTTTATTATAAAGTTGATAAAGTTATCAATCGCTTTTTTACAGGTCTCTTTTGCAGCTACAAGTGTAATTTACAACTTAGCGATAAACCCGGATAAGCAAGAGAAACTACGCGAAGAAATACGTTCAGACGATCCGCACAAACGTTATCTCAGGGCTTGTTTGAAAGAAGCTCTCCGACTTTGGCACGTGGTTCCGGCCAATTTGAGGAGGACCGATAGAGACCATATTGTTGGTGGCTATCATATTCCTGAGGGTGTAAGATTAATTTGATTAAATTATAATTAATAATGTAGGTTACCTCCCTACAAACGGCACTCAGAATTTTGTTCTGCAATTAATTTCATTTCAGAAAAGTAACTTAACTGCCTAAACATAAAGTTTAGTTTTATCTGCAACTTATGTGTTTTAAAACTTTTCAAAAGTACTAGTCATTCTAAAATCATTATAATTCACGTACTATTAAATTTTTATGTAAAAGGAAATAACATGTACTGGACAGCCAATTTATGTTTTTTTTGTATTTCAGGTTGACGTGGTAGCACCAAACGAATATTTGTCCAGATTGGAAAAATATTACCCCCAGGGCGACAAATTCATTCCCGAAAGGTGGCTGGCTGATAAATCTGATCCTTTATACTACGGAAATGCTCCCCAAATGATCACATTACCGTTTGGTTTCGGTATCAGAAGTTGTATTGGAAGAAGAATTGCTGAACTAGAGATAGAAACTTTTATGAAGAGATTCTTTGACGAGCTGAAAGTTACCTGGGAGGGACCTCCGATCAAAGTTCAGACTAAAGTTACAAACGTATTTGTTCCGCCTTATAAGTTTAGATTTGAAAATGCTAAGTAATCTACCTCAGTTTATTATTATTATTATTTGACTGGCCTGTTAGTCAAGTGGTTAGTGACCCAGGAAAAATGTTTGTGTGATGAGCACAATCATTTGTTCTGTGTCTGGGTGTAATTTATCTATAATATGTATGTATTTAGCATAGCTGGGCACCGTTAATCAAATAGTTAACTTCGTTAATCGTTAATCCGCTACAAAAAAAGTTAGCTTCGTTAAACGTTAAAGCGTTACATTTTGGAAGAATTAACGCAAGTTAACGTTAATCGTTAATCCGTTAATATGTGTAAAAAATTGCACTCCGGGAGTGCCGGCAGAAGTGAAAACTTGATTATTAACGTTGAGCATGTTTGATATTTTGGAATGGTTAGGGAATAATTTGTTGTTCAATTTCCATATTTTAAGCACTTTATATTCACGAATTTTACGAATACACAACAATGTGATCACTACACAGACGGTCGAGCCATCAGCTGTCACCATCCATGGATGCGCGTGGCACGCTGTAACATAGACGAACATTCGCGCAAGCGCCCTGCGCCGCCTAAACGAAACAGTAGGCCCAGGCATACATTTTCGCCGCGCCGTAGAGAGGGGATAGCTGTCTACTCTCCATCCGTCCTACGCTTTTTCGATCAGGTCACGTGTCCTGACGCGAGTTTAAGATTTTATACCCATTACAGAAAAAGTGCTCAACGCCGCTAAAGAAGTTTTCACTTCAAAAATTGCATTTTTATATCGTTGCGTTAACAGGTTAGGAACAAAACAAAATACTTGTAAAATTCAAATGTGTGATTTAATCGTCGGGCATAAGGTGCATATTCCTCTTCATGAACATTAACATGTTGAAGTTCTCGTCTGAAAGCGAGGCTCGTTTTGGTGTTAAAATATCATTGTCGTTTCATACTTGTCTAAGCCAGTTTTTCGCGCCGCGCCGCGGTGCTGTGCGGTAAATAGTAGGCATTGGATTAACGATTAACGGACTTCTGCATATTAACGGAAGTTAACGAGTCCGTTAACATTTTTAAAAGTTAACTTAAAAGTTAATCCGTTAATCAAAATGTTAACTTCGTTAATTAACGATTAACGGATTAACGAGTTAATGCCCAGCTATGGTATTTAGAAATATATAAGTATATTTATCAGTTGTCTGGTTACCCATAGTACAGGCTCTGCCTAGTTTGGGATCAGATAACAGTGTGTTGGTTGTCCTAAGATATTATTTTTATAACTTATATTTCTTATTTGTTTACAAGTTAACAATTTTTACAAAGTTAATTTGAGCTCTTGTTATATCAATAGAGTTTTTTTTATGAAGATTTTACACTGACTTTTGAAATATATTCTGGCACAAGTCGCCGCATATTTATCAACTAATATATCTATGATCCACTAATATTATCAGTATTTTGTTGTTTCAGTTACATTTCAATACTAAAACTTGCCGAATTTAAATAATACATATTAAGTGTTCCTCTTATAATGGTTTTCTATATTTTCCTTGTATCCAAACTCTATACATTTTCAACAGTTTTCCTCTATTTACTTGAAGTCTTCTGTCAATCAGATTCTGTTCTTCTGTAAACCCGACTCCTTTGAATAAGTTGGTAATTTCTTCTTGTGTAAAGAAGTAGACTCTAGTGTTGTCACCTCGGGCATAGAAGTTGTCAGATATGCACCTTCCCTTCTTGAATCTTAGCTGGGCTAAGTCATATCGGCCATAGTCACGGAAAACCACTAATCCTCCAGGCTTTAGATATTTGTAAATATTGTTGATTACAGTTGTCATTCTGAAAATAAATTGAAGATATCTAATCAAAAAATGTGAGACAAGAAATTAATGATAAATAAATCATTGTATTAACAATAGTATTATTTCAGTGAAAAAACATTAATTAAAATAAGCAAAATCAAAGGTCATTAGAAGTTTTTTTTATTTTTATTTCCATAGTATTAGGATGATATTGTTTCAATATCTCAAAAGACATATGGCACTGCATGATACTATTTTTGGGATAAGCGGGGGCGCGCACCCTACTCTGTGGGAGCGTCGAGTCCGCATCTTGTCGCTGGTCGTCTCTCGCCGGGCCTCCCCCGGGTAACTGGGGGTCTCACCTGGCGGGGACTGACCGCCAAGGAGTCGTGAAGAAATCGGCGTTGATACATAATTAAACGCCGCGGCGCGCCTACAGAGACACAATTAGCAACCACACACAGGGACGCGTTATATTAACGCGTTCCACATATTGTACGCCCAAGGGGCAACACACTGAGGGGCCCGTTTTAGCGGGCCACCGCACTACCCTCCGCGGACAGGGAGCAAGGCTCCGGCGCCGCCCGCCACGCCCCCTTACGGGGACGTAGCGAATTCCAAGAGTTGATACTATTTGAGATCTGCCACATTCTATTTATCATCTACATAACGTCCCCCTGAAGGGCAAAGGCCTCCATATTCTCTTTCCACGTCTCTTTATTTGGAGCCGCCAAGGCCTTATCGTTATTAAAAGAGTCCGGCTTATTCCGCCATCTCCGTCTGGGCCTGCCGCAAAGTTCTTTGCCATTAAGCTGACTTGACTGGCCTGTTAGTATAGTGGTTAGTGACCCTGACTACGAAGACTGAGGTTGTGGGTTCGATTCCCACCCAGGACAAATCTTTGTGTGATGAGCACAATCATTTGTTGTATGTCTGGGTGTAATTTATCTATAATATGTATGTATTTACAAAATATTTAAGTACTAGCTTTTGCCAGCGGCTTCACCAGCGTGGAGGTCGGAAATTATCCCGCGGGAACATACTACCGAGATAAAAAGGTTATAAACTATCTGTGTGCCAAATTTCATCTAAATCGGATCAGTAGTATTTGTGTGAAAGAGGAACAAACACCACACATCCATACATCTATACATCCATATATACAAACTTTCACATTTATAATATTAGGAGGAATAGTAGGAAGGATGTTTATCAGTTGTCTGGTTACCATAGTACAAAATGATAAGTACTCACTTTGCAGGATCAATAGCAGACAAAACAAATATCAATACAATGATGTCAATAGAGTTTTCTTCAAATGGGACATCCCATTTCTCAAGTGTGGCATCCAGTACAAACACATTACACCTATTTGTTTCATACAACTCGCTTTGTTGCATAATGTCTATTGCTGTTGAGGAGAAGTCACAACCATACACAAAGAGGTTTGGATCTCGACTATACTGCAGTATTGGGAATATAGTATTGCCCACTCCACAACCAATTTCAAATATGGAGCGTTTAGTGTCACTCTTAGGCTGTTCCGTAGTTTGTGTGGAATTATTGTCTCCTTCAGGGTATACTCTCACGGGGGCTGAAGTGTTGTCTGGAGCCAGTTCTGGAAACTCGGTGAATAGCCAGTGACGGTCTTTGAAGAATCTGGAATTTTATATTAGTAAGTTTTGACTAGAGGTTCAAACTTACAAATAAATATAAAGTATTAAGTGTTTTTGTCTTAAAATTATAAGGGATAAAATATAATGACCACCATAAAATGCTTTGATACCCTTAGTTCTTTTACCAAAAACATATACTTGACACCAGACCAATAAAGTCTAAAATTACAATAATACTAGCTATTTTAGTCACAACTGCACTTCAAATTGTATTCGAACACCAAATGTAGTAAATGATCACCAAATCTTAATAATTGGGTGTACTACGTGAGCTCGACAAATGAATGTGCGAATGCACGCTTGTGCGACACGCTTGAGCTCACATAGTACACTAGGTTAGGTTAGCTTAAAACTGTGACCTCCTACGCAAGAAACGACTACATTCATTGTGCCGCACAAGCATGCATTCGAATTATGGTGAGTCGCAGTACAGTTTTGTCACTCAAGTGTTATTCGCACATCAGCTTGTCGAGCTCACATAGTACACTCTTAATAATTTGGTGTTCATTAACTATTTTTGGGTTAACAATGATTTTTTTGGAGTCAGTTTGCTTAAATAGGATAGCAAGATGTAAAAACTTTAGTTATAATTTTACATTGAAATGCTGGTTTAATTTCGGTGATCAGTTACTACTTTTGGATTAAAAATGATTTATTTGGAGTCATTTTGCTTAAATAGGATAGCAAGATGTTAAAACTTTGGTTATAATTTTACATTAAAATGCGGGTTTTAATTTTGGTGATCATTTACTATTTTTGTCTGTTATATGTTGGTGGTTGGTGGTCTGGTGGTAAGTTAAACATAAGCCAAATTATAAAGTGAAAACACGCGATTTAAGGCCCATAATTTGGTTGTTGTACAATAATTTTAAGCAAGTAATCTGTAATGACCTGTTTTGATGTATATCATAAAAGGCATCCCAATGTTTGTCTGCATCATCTGCCAGTGACTTCAAATGGACCTCAGAAAATATTATTTGTGAATTCTGTTCTACTTTTTCCTTTGCCACTGTTTCTTGTTCTTCGTCCCATTCAACATTGTCCCTGCAACCAAAAAGTTTTAAACCACTTCTCATTAATTTATTAGGTAGAATGAAATAAAACTTGTGTTGAAAAGTACCAGGTATTAAAGAGGTAAACATGCTTCGAATCATTCAGATATCGACCGCCACCAGCCGGCTTCTTCCTATGCCTAGTTTGTTCCAGTTCTAATATGTTCTTATCACATCTCGAGTTCTTACAAAACCTAACAAAAGTAGTAAATATGGTACCACGCGTTATGTTTGAAAACTTCGTCAGCATTTTCCAGGTATCTGTTGCCGAATTGTGGTCGTTTATCAGTTGAAGAGTCTTCCATTTATAGATTTTTTCCTACAAGTTAAGTTCCTCTTATTAATTAGCAAATCCATTCAGTTTTCTGGAAAAGTGTAAACAGAAACTTAACCAAAAAGCTATTCGAATGACAGACAATGACAAATGACAACCGATGACATTGACGCTGACATTAGAATGAGGGTGACGTTACGTTTTATTATTTTATTACTGCGTTTCAATCATCCAGAATTTGTTGCACACTGTTTTTTACAAAACTTGATGAATTATAAGGATTGAAATACTTATAAATTGATAATCGATGGCTAAACCAGTTTTTCGAAAGGCTAAACTCTCGTACTTCGCACACCGCTGTAATTACTTGGGCTACCGATAGATGGCGGGACCAGCTCATAATTTCTCAAAGTTAACATCGCTGAACAGAACAGTTGCTCTTATTTTAGTAATAAAGATTTTTACATTTTTTTATATTTATAGTCATAGAGAGCTTCACATGATAAACATGATGACTAAGACAAGGAAATAAAGATCAAGAGTAAGTCCGTACAGCGTAATGTCCGAAACCACCTAACCAATTACAATGAAAGTTTTTGAATATGTGTGATTTTTTTTGTGTTTCAGAACCAATCGGTTCCTGCGTGAACCATAGGTTAGTTTTGGACTCGATAGGTGGCGCTTGGTGCGGAGCAGGGGCGGCTAGTTCCTACTTTAATGAATCCCTTCCGTATTGTCCACATTAGCGCGAAAAGTTCATGAATCACTGGGAGTACCTAACTGTTAGTAGTATGGATCAGCCTATTGCTGTTAAACTGGCACAACACTACACTCTGGGCCCTTACGTTAGTTCTTGATGTAAAATTCAATAACTCCGTTCAATCTGGATATTGAAGTTAGTGCATGGAAGCTTCAGCATCATATTGCGTGTGATGATGTAGGATCTTCTGGTGTTAGGAGCGGGATAGTAAAAGTTACCTTTGAAGTAATAAACGTATCTACTGAGCTGAGGTCCTGCGTATTGTTTTATTAGTTTCGTTATTCCGTGGCAGATCCCGTGTCATAGATAGGTGTACCTATCCTTACTCCTGTACAAATCCTGAGCAGGAAATAAAAGGATGATGGTTGTAAAAATGGGGAGCATGAGATATCGTAGTCTCTAATTAACCCCATGGAGATTACGCCTCCCTAAGTAAAAGGGGATTACATCTCTAATGAAATTCTTTATAAAAGCTCCATTTATCTGGTTGGGAAACACGAGTAGATTGGCATAGAATAGGTATAAGTCAGGTAGATACCGGAATACATATTATAATAATTCGAACTACTGAACAATTAATCTCGCTATCAGACAAATCTATCAGTTTTAAAATATCGTAAGTCATTTCTGTTTCTACTCGCGAATTTATTATTATTATAATGCAATGTATTACCTAGATAATATAATGTTCCAAGAACTTCCAATTTTGTGTCGAATTCAAAGTTATCGCGTCATAAAAGACGTTCAGATGCTGTTCTTTGATCACAGTAAACACCATAAAAACGATTCCACGGGTCATTAAAGACTTTCCACAAACGAAATAGCCGCACGTTCGAAATTTATATCGTCGGTGTAAAGAAACTTAGGACACATTTTCGTAGTTAGGTTTTACAGGAATACCTGATGTACTGGACAGTAATTCAATTATCTGTGCTTTAAAAAAGGCCACTTTTCTTGGTGAACGTTGACTCAGCGTGTAAGAAATTTGACTAAATATTCTCGACATTTTAATGAATTCTAATTCCGTTCGCTTCCTAAAGCATAGGAGGCGAAGGAAGAAGGGAAGAAAGATGGAGATATTTACAAAACTAAATAGATATCAATCCGTCATACATCCAAATACTTATGTTCGAACAAGATTTCTACCGAAATAATCCCTGCTTTTTACGAAAATATAAGGATCGACGTTCTTCGTTCATTAAGTACTAAATGAGCTTTAGGAGCTTCATGTATTAATTCTTGTGTGTTGTGGGACGTAGCGTAGACTTAATAAACCAATCACATTAAAATTATTAGGTTTATTTCACTCTTTAGTGTTTACAACCACGCGCGTGCCATAGTAGGTACCTACTCAGTCTTTTCGAAACAAAATCCTATTATAATTAATTTAAACGTTTATTCTAAAAGCACTCGAATGTTCGAATGTTACGAATGTTATTTTATCGCTAGTCTGTACAACATAAGGTCGTCTTTTGCGGACAACCTTTACAATACCTACGGTATGGGTATAGGTATCTAAGACACCTGTCTCTCTGCTTCAAAGTTCTGTACTAATGTACTTACTGTACCTACAGTAAGTACATTAGTACAGAACTTTGAAGCAGAGTGGAATATCAAATCAAATCGTTGAAATTCGCGAAAATGAATTTACAAAATGATTGGAAAGCCTGCAGTAAAAAATTGTAGTACGGTACGAATGATGTGATAACCCTACTCCTTTGAGAGCTGTATGGAATCGTTTCGCTCACCCGATTTTTCCGACCTGTTGATGAATTTTTTTTCCCGAAACCTTAAACATATCGGGAAAAAAACCTCCTGTAGTTAGTGCACATAAAGGCTGAATTACTGATGTGTGTAATATCAACCCTTTCAATTTCAGTTCCCTACTCTTTCAAAACCGAGTTTAATCTTTGAGTGAACATCGAAAACGTTTCAGAATCGACCACTACGAACGAGAACCTTTGGTAATAATGTATGTAGGCGTAGTTCAACATAACTACAGTACGTACTTAACAAGTGGCATGTAGATATGTAGTACCTAATGTCGACGCGAGACAGTTCCCAAATCGACTGCATAACTTGCATGAAGTTACCAGCGTTTGCGATGGAAACATGCGACATACGTAAAGTTCATAGACTTGTAGCTTGAATTTGTGTTACGACTTGCATACTTCATACCTACGAAGGTATATGTGTTATTTACCAAGAAACTAGTTATTTTCATGGTTTGCTGTAGACACACGTTCCGTTTATTGAAGCTGACAGCGAAACTATGGCGTACAACGTACATTAAGGATTATCAATTGTGGAGCCATTAGAGGTAACCTTTGATCGTAGTTTCAAAAGCTTAGGGTTTAATATTGAGATGAAATATGTTTTAAGCTTCGGAAATGTTGCATTTTCCGTTTTACTTAGTTCTAATAGACTAGTTTATAGATTGTGAGTTTTAGTTTTATGCGAAGTAGGTAGACTCCTTTTTAAAATAGGTACAATGTTCAGAAATCCGTGAAGCTTTTTAAAAATCATTTGTAGTGTGATGTTATTTAATATATTAGTGACTAGCTGTGGCCCCGGCTTTACCCGCGTGGATGTTGGAAATTATCCCACGAAACGTGCTATCGGACTACCCTATGTTACTTCTTATAACATGAGCGATCTCTATGTAGGGATTAGCCAGAACAAACTGACAGACTAATAAATTTAAAAAATCTAATTAAATTACTTAGGCTAAATCTGTATTTTTTTGTGTACTTTCATAAGCATTTATAAAAAAATCGATTATTTTGACATTACAAACAAACACTTTAATTTTATTTATTTGTATAGATGTGTAATGTATAGATGGTTCATAACGATGCTTCTATATCCAGCGTCATGAAACAATCTCACGATCGCGTCTAACTCTACAGGAATTTAATTAGGAGGTAGTACGTCCTACTCACATCAAAATGCAATGAGCTTCCAGAAAAAACTCTCAGCTATTAAGACTTTGCAAAGTAATCTTACTTTATTTATCTAATTAAATTACTTAGTCTAGGTCCTTTTTTTTCACAAACTCATGACGAATTCCCATTTAACCCATGTAGTCACCAGGGCTTGAATTTCCACACTTGACCTTATTGCTCGTATTATAAGGCTTAAAACTTTTCCTCCACTATTTATGTTACTTACGCAGACGTGGGTGGCATATTATTGTGAAGAGTTATAAGCTCCGTGGGCGTGGAAGCGTGGCCCATCAAGTACATTACGTTAATCCGGCTCCAAGGACCAAAATCCTGAATAGTTCCGATACTCCAGTTCCCGGTTTAAGTGCCTATTGTTCCTTACTTTAGGTACATGTCTGGATTCGGTTTACTTTTTGCACATAGCGTCGTAATTAAGTTTGTGCGATCTACCTCACAAATTGAAGGATCAGTTTTAATTAGCAAAATTTTTCGTAGGTGTCTACTAGATCTGTGTCCAGGATTATTTAGGTACCTTTTCCTGTAGATTTGTGTTTCCATACGTTGCTATATTGTAGTTATTAATTTCAAGGAATAACGAAAAGGTCACATAAACACATTAAAGGCGTAAGACTTTTATATAAAAGTAGATAATAGGTCGTAAAAGTTGGATTCCATCATTTTTATGCCATACGCAGCGTGTGTTTCTGCCAAAAGAAAAATGTTGGCACTTAATTGCAACGCCATTTTGACCTTCTACTAATCAATAAATATCATGGTAGGGTTTTTAAACACATGCGGTTATTTGACTGATCTTTCAGCATGTGGTTACGCGGGTCGATCAATGTGGGTGCCGAGGTCGGTCCGTGGATGGGTGATCATTTATATCTTATCGAGACCCTTCATGTCTCAGAAAGCAAGTTAAGCTGTTGGCCCTGACTGTCATTCGTAGATAAGTCGTTAGGTACGGGTAGTCAGAATCCCGAAAGTCTGAGCCCAATCTTACCAAGGGCTATCGTGTATACCCGTTAACTAGGTTGAGGAGGTTGGACATGTAGTCGCCTCATGTAAAATACTGGTATTTACCTGCATCCGGATAGACTGGAAGCCGACCCAACAAAGTTGAGAAAAGGATAGGCAGATACTTAGATTTTTTCAGCATGTGGTTATTCCGTAACACATACAAAATCAGTGAAAGAGTAAATTACATTAATAGATATGGGCATTTTGTTTATAAAATATATATTGTAAATCTTTTGTTTTATTAGAAGTGATTGCATTGGGTACCTACCTAAGTTAAGTACTTAGGTACCTACCTAAGTACTTACCTTGTTTATATTTCTTTTTAACCGACTTCAAAAAAAGGAGGAGGTTATCAATTCGACTGTATTTTTTTTATTGTTTGTTACCTCATAACTTTTGACTGGGTGAACCGATTTTGATGATTCTTTTTTTATTTGAAAGGTAGTGCTTCCCGAATGGTCGAATGGTCCCATTTTAATTTAGTTCCATTCGGACAATGGGATCCATGTGAAAACCATATAAGTCTTAAATTTTTGCTTCTACGTTCGATGGTCTATCACTAACTAAAAATTGCTTCCACGCGAGCAAAGTCCCGGACAGCAGCTATTCTATGATATAATATCAAAAGGTTCACCAGATAGATCATAATCATCATGTTTTGCGATTATGCTTTGGGTGACAACCAAAGTATAATGTGAACTTAATGATATATGTGTATTGTCTGCTGTAGGAGCCTTGTAAATAAATAGATTGTTTGCTTATAATTAGTTAAATGTCTTTAAGAAATATATCAACCAAGTTTCGTGTGATTTATTTAAGTTTTAAAGCGTTGTTCAAACGTAAGACACCGTAAAGCGCTCAGTATTTTGCCGCACAGTTAGCCGTGTTGGTAGGAAGGCCACACATCAAGCTATACATTTCCAGTATAAGCTGCCGAATATCTCGTAACTGGACACGAGTTGCCTTGGCTTTCATGGAAGTCTTTAAATAGACTCCGGACTCAGGTAGGCCGGAGTAAAGAAAACCTGTACAGGTGGAGATTCATAGATGACTCAGCTCTGGAGTGTAAATGTGGTGCTGACCCACAATCGATGAGGCACTTGATATCTTGTCCAGCATGACCTGTTGTTTGCACGCCACAGAAGTTGATGGATGCTACTGAAAATGTTAAGCTCGTAGCCGAATTCGTGGCTAACTCTATTTAGATTGCTATAGACATAGCTATATATATAGACACGCTAAGAAGAAGAAGTATAAGCTGACATCTCACTTTATGAAAAGACTATACAATGCGAGATCAACTAAAACTGCAAATGTATCTAAGCTTGACCTGTAGCCCCTGTACATATTATAAGGCAGAAAAAAAATGAGTGTATTGTCCACTTAACAATACACAATTTTTTTTCTGCTGTGTAATATGCAAAGAAAATACTTATTAAAAATATTTCGTAAAAGAAAATAGTATAATAATAAAACAATCATAAAATAGAGCTGAAAAAATATATTTTCGTCTCATAGTTCTCAAAACTTTGAGCGTCTTTCATATTTTATGTAATAAAAATAAAGAGAACTCAACCAACTATAGAAATAACTGCAAATTATCTCACTGACCCGTGCATTTACTTTTTATTATAATTAAAAATGCAAAATAATTTTATTTTGGTGGTCATTCGATTCAACTAACATCGAACTCCCTAAAAATTTGAGGTTTAATATGATGATTAAATCACCACAGGATTTCGTTACTACAATATTATCGAAAAAAAAAACCTACCGAAAACAAAAAAAAAACTGTTTTCGGTCTTCCATCGAAAATGCGAATTAGTCCGAATTTCGTTTTCAGTAACGGCCGAAAAGAGCACAATTTCAGTCGGACTGCTTATCAAATGACACTAATAAAGCGTTACATTTGAACTTACTACGTCATTTATTTAAACATTATTGTACCTATGTGAAAATACTTCTATCGATTCCGTCTTCAATAAAACGACATTTCAGTAAATATAACACAATTATAAGTTCTTTCTATATAATCTCTATTTTCAATCGCGTCTGCCCTGGGGGCGCATTCGCGAAGCCTTGGGGACTGTGCACAAGTATTTATTGCCGTACCCTTTAGATATAGGCAGTCAACTGATATACATTATACAGATGCCTGATTCCAAGTTATGTACGTCACTGCTTCGATAGATATTCAAACGTTTGGCTGAATAGTTTGCTTTGCAGCTGCTTGATATGAAAATATGAAGCAAACATTTTAGCAAGAAAGAGGAATATAGTTTTAAAGATGGCAAATCTTGTTAGTTTATTTTAATTATTTATTTAAGGATCACCAACAAATGTCGTAGTGCCGATCACGCGATATCGCGTGATTCGTCGGCTCTGGATTATGGCTGATCACGCGATATCGAGTGCTTGTTCCTAACAATTTTGTATGCGCTCTAAATCTGTGGCCATATGGGATTAACCATCAATCTGTGTTCGGCACTCAACGTGTTAAACAATAACGTAGATTAAATTCACCAATGAGACATAGGTTCACTAAATGCACATTCAATCACACATTGAAATTAAAATTTCTTATTTTACTTCTATCCGCGACTTCGTCTGTGAGAAATTTCTTGTCTCCCGATCCATCCCGTCGCTTCGCATCGCTTGCCCTCGTTTTACTTAGCTTTGCGTTTAGAGTTCTTTCTGTTTTTTTAAAATCTTTTTAGTCGATTAGTAAGAGAACTCTTGAAGCGTGATGTTAAATAGTGTTTCTCAAAAATTCGGTTATCAAATGCAAGTATGTTTCAAATCCAACTCTTCAGCTTTTTAAATAAACTATTAATAGATAAACACATAAAGAGTAGATACGTCAACAACTAAATTAATGTGCCTATACCAACTTAAATGTTCTTAAAGCATTACAGTTTTCCGGGGTGAAAAAGAAGAAAGTGCATTTAGTTAATGTTGCACTAGCCTGCGACGTTTTCGAAATGTCTTGCTTCCTATCAACATCATCATCATCAGCAGCCCCTATAATGTTCCCACTGCTGGGACGCAGGCCTCCTCTCGGTGAGAGGGAGTGAAAATATATCCTATAACACTCGGCAATGCTGTAGCTTCCCATGAGTGAAAGAATTTTCGGAATCATATCTGTAATTCCAAAGATTACCTCGTACATATAAACTTCCAATTAATTTTACGGACATTTAATTTATCGGACGTAAAGAATAGCACCACCCCATTCCTTCCCGTGGGTGTCGTAACAGGCGACTAAGGGACTTACTAGAGAATGGGTAGCAGCGTTCTTTATGCATTTTACCATCATACTGCGATCGCCAACCCGCCTGCCAAGCGTGGCTATTATGGCAAACCCCCCCCAATTTGGGGGGGGCTTATGTCCAGGAGTGGACGTCTTTCGGCTGAAATGATGCATGACGAGATGGAAAGTTTGTGTTTTTCTGTTTTACATAAAAACACTATTAATTACTATGATATTAGGTATGTTTTAAATTTTTAATTGATTATGTATAATTATTAATGATATGTATTTTATTAGGCACAAACAATTGATTACACTGATACAAACAGTGTTATCTGTATAATTTATACTGGAAGTACATTTCGGTATACTTTCGAAAGATTTTGATATTTTCTTTAATTGGGCACTTCATCTCCGTATTAAATTCTTGTGTGTTTTCGTATTAAATTCGCACATTAAAGTTAAAAACAAAAATATTTATTTGATGAGCCTGAAAATTCTCAATTTATTTACTATATATATATGCGCGAAATTAGAACATTCAGTCTCATTACTTTTGATGCAAGCTTCCGATTTAGATTTTTTTCATTTCTTATATTTACGGCTGATTTGAGAAGACATCTGAAATTGTTGGCAGCAGAATCAGTGTTCTAGGTACCTAAACGAGTTTTTACGCTATATGAATCATAATTTCGACACATACTGAAAAACAGACGGTCGCACGCACGCGCCTGCTCTCACGATGTAACTTCATAGACAAATAATATCTTTCCTCGGAATTAGTACTATATAGGTAATACTAAATACATAATACATAGTATGACCTACCTTTCGAATGTTTAACCACTAGTGTAATGGTTCATAACATTCAAATTCTCATAGTTATTAGTGGTTAAAATCTTACATATTTTTGCATGGTCAGAAATATCGAACTTACTACCAAATACACCTAGGAAAATAACGTTTTCACGTTAAAATTGAATCTGATAAAAAACTGATTCTGCGAAGATCAATAATTTTTAAGCTAGAATTTAATTTATTTGGCTGTTTTCATTACCTAACAATTACTTGCTCGAGTACCTAACTATAGGTTTATAACTTTTAGTCATTTATTAGGATTTCGTCTTCCACCTTAACTTTTTACCTTTATGTCTTTAACTTGCATTTCGTAACAAAGATATTGGTGCCGATTCCCTCATTCACAAACTAAACTAAATTTAAGTTCAGTGCATCTTTTTCTTTCTATTTCATTAAGGAAAGGACAGAAGATAAATTTTAGTTTAGTCCTGTCAATTTAATCAGCGCTTGACGTAAATTGACGTAATTTTAGTAGGCAAGTTTTTAATCACGTCTAAACTTGTATGGAGCGCTGATTAATTTGACAGGACTAAACTAAAATTTTTCTTTTGTCCTCTTCTTAATGAAATACAAAGAAGAAGATGCACTGAACTTAAATTTAGTTTAGTTTGTGAACAAGGGAATCGGCACCATTGACATGTTTTTATTACGAAGTTATTTTGAACTTTATGTTCAAGATCTTAGAGATCATATTACCCCAAAAAAAATACGACTTCTGGGTCCTTTTGACGGGTAATAGTAGGTACCTACAAAACTGACGACTAATACAAATCATTTTTCGTTTGCATATAAGTTTTTATTGTCACTTGAAATTATATAAATGAACTACTTTTTTAAAATAACAGATAAGTTTTCTATTTCCGTGTTTATGCAAAAAGTTTACTTTTCACTCAACAGCTTTTCAAAGTCACTGAGTTTCAAAATCCGACGAGTACTGTGTTTACCTTATAACTGATTCTTGCATTTTCAAAGAAAGTCGATAAATAATTATATGTTAATTGAAAAATAAAGACTTCAAAATGAAAAACATTTTGTTTATTAAGTCTTGAAAATTGCATATTAATTAAAATATAAATAATACCTACCATAACTCTTTATTTTCACATTTTGACTATATAATGTATGTTTTCAAAATATCCATTACATAATAATAAAAGCGCTCTTCCCCTCTCCCACTAATTAACATTTTTGCTGTACCCGACAGGGTCCATAATTGATTCTATTTATCAATACTTTCTGCTTTGCATTTAGGTACCTCATGGATTTCAATAAATATTAATTATATTATTCCAATTCACTATATCGTGAATGGAAATCAAACAATCATTATTTCTCGTAATAGCACTAGATACCTGAAAGTCAACCCTTTCATGCGTGGTTAAATAAAAAAACCTGAGCTACTAACACAAAACCCGGTTTTGTGGTTTAACCCATCAGGTTACACCACAACTAAGTACCACAGGGTGATTTTATGTAAGTAATAAACTGGATGGCTCCTGTATGCATTACCCTATGTTTAGCACACTTTGATTTCCATCGAGGGATCACTAATTACCTAGATGGACCTCTTGTATGTAGGGAGCAATGGACGTTGAAGTGTGTCCACCATGTGCCATTGTGTAATCATCAGGGCTGTTGCATCGTCATTATCGTCATCAGAAAGAAGATAGTCAAAATAATTCTTTGGTCAAAAATGTAGAAATGTGAGATTATGGTGGATTAAAATCTTTCGTTTTTCTGGAAAAGCCTTTGAGACGATAACTTTTTTTTTTTACCCAAAAGTGTCCTATATACCGAAATCCAATCTTAAATTATGAAGTAACACATTCCCACATCTTAAGTGCGAGGAGATAACCGACTAGCAGAACTTTATAATAAATAACACGATTCCAATAACTCACGCTCGAACAGAATTTAATTTTAAACTAAATCTTAGGAGGGATATCATTTTATCGTGAAGTCTATTTCTAAAACGAGACACCCTTGCAGGCTCCATTAGAGGCAGCGGTATCGGCGGGGAGGCGCGGGGCCGGCGGGGAGGGTTCTACAAACAATCCTCGCGGATATTGAACGGCGATGCGTTCGGAAATGCAGCGCCCGCCGCCGGCTGCGTGCAACGGAACGCTAGCTTACGTCTCATCGCACGAACCAACGTGTGAAGATATGAACGGCCTCATTTTCATCTCGTTTGTATTCATATTACATTTCAATTTTGAATAGACAATAGGAGATTTAGTTTTATAAACACCATGTTTGCTGCTTGATGTTCGGATTGGTGTCGGACTTGAATACCAGTTCGTTTTGACTTACTAATTACAGTTAGCGTAGATTTTCCTCTGTAATGAATAAGAACATATTTATTTTCATCGCTACCAGGATCGCATCTAGTCATCATCATCATTTTAGCCTTGTAGCTAGGTGGATTTGCACTAATCACCACGCTTGACAGGAGGGTTGGCGATCGCAGTATGGTGGTAAAATGTATAGAGAACGCTGCTGCCCATTCTCTAGTAAGTCCCTTAGTCGCCTTTTACGACACCCAAGGGAAGAAATGGGGTGATGCTATTCTTTACGTCCGTTACCACACGGAACCGGAGTCTATTTAGTAAACAACAATAACAAAAAAAAAAAAAAAACTTTTAATAGGTTTCGCGAAATTGTTTCGTTCAACATTATCCTAACCATATTGAACTAAGAGCAACAAGACTACCTGCAAGGCACGATGATTTTATAATAAAAATAAATTACGTCGTAAACTCGCCGTCCATACAGGAATATCCTCTTTTTACTAAGTCCAACCAACCTTTCCGGCTGAAAACTTAAATTAAAGAGAGTCTTAGCAGGCCAGTAATATGCTGGGGTAAAAAAGTGATTGAAATGGACGGTTTCAGCGCTCGTGGATGTTTAAATATACAGCTATAGTGAAGTGTATGTAACGTGTATAGATAGGTGGTGAGCCCAGCCATCTGTTGCGGTCAAGTGTTCTCCTTCCGAAGTGGGATGAGCCTCCATCTTTCATGGACCAAATAAAACGATGCGCGCAAAGTATATATATCTAATGTATTGTATTGTACGTACGTTATGTGGGTGGATCTTTACGTCCGTCTTTTTGTACGAGAATAGAAGGCATTGTTGTTGTTTTTTTGCGATAGATATAATAGGAAATAATAAATCAAAATTTTGTGCAAATAAGTTATTTTAATACGACAATTTACATTGGTCTTCTGAATTACCTCTTATTACCTCTTACTTGTATATGTCAGTTCAATTGGTAAACTAAGCACGTCTACTTAATGATCTTTACAAATATTACTTATCATATGACAAAGCTGACAGACTGGTCTGTCAGTTGCAGTTGAATTGGTAAATGAAGTTAGTCTACCTAATCATTTTTACATCAACTTTACTTATATTACCTAGCATAATGACAAAGCTGACAGACAGATGTCTGGCAGCTTGTAGACTTGGATATCGAAACGAATTGTTTCGATAAGATTCCATTTTATTCGATTGGTTTTGTTTTAAGCCAAATGGCCGACTGATGTATCCCATGGCATTAATCATGGTGTTTTCTCATTAACATAAAATGAAAGAGAAAGACATTATTGGACAATTTCTTAATTTTATCGTTTCTTGAGAGTTCTGTGATTCTTTATGAAAGGAAATAAATTTAAAGTGTTTTTTGAACTAATTTTTATTTAAAAAAGGGAATGAGAAAAAAAAGAAATAAATTTACTGAAGTGACAATTCTTATCATTGTCTGCCTAGCCGTTTCCCAACTATGTTTGGGTCGGCTTTCAGTCTAACCGGATACAGCTGAATACCAGTATTGTACATGGAGCGACTGCCTATCTGACCTTCACAACCCAGTTGCTGGGTAAGGGGGCGTCCATTAATTACGTGAGGCATTTTTGAGAATTTTTCGACCCCCATTCCCCCCTTGGTGAGATATCGTAAGATTTTTCTCAAATCCCTCCCCCCTCCCCTAATCTCACGCGAGATTCTTCAAAACTTCTATTTGGGCTGTAAACGTGTTGGATTATTGAGAAAAAAAAAAAAACAAAAACAAGAAAATTTTCTAGACTAAGAATAATTTCTTAACTCAAAAATTTATTCTCTTGACTCAAGAAAATCATTTTCTTCAAATTGGTATTCTTGGTTCAAGATTTTGCCTCGTCAAGTTATTTTTTTATCAGTGTACTGTTGTCTCAGATTTGGCCATATTTTATTGTAGAAATAATTTTTCACGCAATTTTACACTGTTTTCTGCGAGAAAAATAATTACGTGATATTTGCCAAGACCTCCCCTCCCCCCTAAGTGATATTTGGAAAGATTTAGCTTGATCCCCTCCCCCCCTACAACACCTCACGTAATTAATGGACGCCCCCTAATACGATACCGCTTTATTTCTCATATATGCAGATATGTACGTATTTAGTAGATATATTTTATGTCCAGAATAACCGTGTTATATAACACGATTTACTATACAAAATCAGTGACCCAAGCTTTTAAAACTTAATACAATTTATATATTTGACGTTTAGATAAATCTATATTTGTATTCGTTCCTAGAACTTGCCTATCTAAGTACGTATGCCTCCATCATAATGATGATTTATCAATTAATGATAGATCTGAAGCTAGAATAAACCTACTATAAACATACATACATATATCAGAAATGTTGCCTAAATTTATTTTTTCTTTCCAATTCACTTTTATTTAAATAAAGCTTATCATAATCGCCTCTAATGTTCTCACTGCTGGAACACAGGCCTCCTCTTTATTAGAGGGAGCGGGCCGTAATCTACCACGTGGGCCCAGTGTGGGTTGATTGTTGTCACATATCTTCCAACTTTTGGTTCTAGGTCCGGCTTCATCATCAGAACCTGGACATCATTTCTCAAGACGAATCAAACGAGCCCAAACTCGATGTGATTGTATAGTTTTATTGCAGAGTACCTGTGGGCACCTCTGGCGTTACCACCGGAACCTAGACATAATCTATTAATACAGTACTTCTTAAAACGAATGAAACGAGCGCAAACTCGCTGTGATTGCATGGTTTTACTGTAGAGTTCCTGTGGCCAATTTCCGGCTTTATCAACTGAACCTAGACATCATCTAATAATACAGTACTTCTCAAGACAACTCAAAAAAGCCCAAACTCGATGTGATTGCATGGTTTTATTGTATAGTTCCTATGGCCATCTCCCGGCTTCATCAATAGAACCTAGATATAATCTGTTAATACAGTACTTCTGAAGACGAATCAAACGAGCTCAAACTTGGTCGGGTTACGTCGTTTCGTTATAGAGTTCCTATGGCCACCTTCCAGCTCCATCATCTGATCAGCTAGATGGTACCAAAATACTGCATTGTCACCGACATTATATACGTGTGCCAAATTACAGCTCAATCGAACATCGGGAAGTGGATCAAATATATCTTGCAAATTTTGAAGAGTGTCTTCAAAATTTAAAACTTCAAAACTTACGTACGAACAAGCAAGAGAGCAAGTTGAATAATAAAACTTTGTAATATAAAAAGCGTTAAGTGCCACCATTGTCAAGAAGGTGTTAATAAATATTCTCTTCAATCCAACCCTTGTTTTCATTGTCAAAAACTTCTACAATAAGAAACAGTAGCTTTTGTAAGGGTTAAACAAAAATCTCAAGCAATGTAGGTACGTTCATTGCACAGTCCCCTTTTCCTTAAAAAGATTTTCCCAACAAGTTGCCGTTTTCATTTTTTATTAAAAACAAAACATTTGTATTACAAAAGCCTTTGTACGTTATCGAGTCTGGCTCCTAAAGAAATGAAAACGATACGGTTGCCAGCAACACAGGTAACCAATAGGGATTGTATGGACAAACACAAAATAAGTTGAGAAAACACAGACGTTATATTTATTTTCAATTCGAATAATTTATAGAAAATGTTTAGATTTATAATTTGTTTTAGAATTAACACCGTTTCGTGTTTGCGCAGACATTAAATGAAAACTTTGTCCTTACACGACATGTTTATTTCTCACGTCCCCAAAGTCGACTAAGGAATAAAGTTACGGGTTGTAATTATCATATTAAATTAACCGTCTTTAAGTCCCTCTACATACGGGAAGAGTATCTAATTACGTCCGCTGGAGCCGTGTGAGGTACGTTACCAACGTAGCTAATTCTCAAAGGGAGGGTTAAAACCTCTGGAATAAAATAGCTGGACAAAAAGCCTGCTTCCTAAGACGAGTACATCCCTAGTGCAAATGTAACTGTGTGCAGACATTGTGTTCTGGCTTACTTCCAACACCACGACCCTTGGTTACAGCCCGATGTGCCATGTACTATGGGATAATGTACATGGCTACATAATCACATAAAATGTCGAGAAACTACGGAATATTATTACCAAACAAATTGAAAACATCCGTGCAATCGTTATGATCGGGACGAATTCGCGCGCCTATCCCAATTATTCGCTTTATTAAATTTCTACTTACGTCATCAAAAATATTGGAGCGTTTTGCATTTTTATGAGCCGTTTCTAAAAAAAGTGTTCGCGAACGATTAAAACTCGTGTATAACGAAACAAAGTTCGAAACAATCGTAATATTAATAGTCATTAATAAATTCAGTATAATTGAGATAATTTTGGAAGAGTTGGTAGCAATTAGCGTCAGTCGGAGGCGGCGGAGGGTGCTCCTCACAAGAGCCATCTGGCGGGCCTCCAATGTGGGCTCTCCTTAACACGAGAAAATTCACTCGTTCACCGGCAAACTGTTTCACAATGACGATGCGAAGAGAAATAAAATTTTGGAGATGTCACTGTTAACGACTGCTGCTCTCTACTGCAAAATACATTCACTTTCGGAATAAAATATGAACCATTTTTAGGTCCGTAGCAACGTAGGTTCACTTGAAGAAAAGGTACATATATAATAATTTGGAAATTAAAAATCCGTTTAATATTTTATTAATATAATGTTAGTAGCTACTCAATACTTAATACTTTATTGCATTCCACAATGTATATGCTTAGGTGGTAAAACATTTAATTTAGAAACAATCGTGGACCCTGTCGGGCACAGCAAAAAGGAAATACAGTAGGTAGAGATGAGGACCTATTGTTTATCTTAAAATGTAACTTATTTCAAAATAATCATTCAAAATAAATGAAATTCATGCTTTGGGCTTTTCTAAACTAGTTTCAGAAATGTATCATTTAAATATTCGTTAACCAGTTTTCGAAACACTTTTTCCAGTCCGCCGCAGACACATCGTTTAC
This sequence comes from Aporophyla nigra, assembly GCA_947507805.1. Taxonomy (NCBI): domain Eukaryota; kingdom Metazoa; phylum Arthropoda; class Insecta; order Lepidoptera; family Noctuidae; genus Aporophyla; species Aporophyla nigra. The sequence continues at coordinate 11,809,772 of OX382305.1, forward strand.
AGCCTGCTCGAACGCTGACAGCGCATCTTCCGGCGACGAAAATTGTATCCCTTTGAGCAGATTTTTAATTTTTGGGAATAAAAAGAAGTCACACGATGCTAGGTCAGGGCTGTAAGGCGGGTGACCCAGAAGTTTGACCGGCGTGCTGTCCAAGAAGTCCCTCGTTTTGAGAGCGGTGTGCGTGGGCGCGTTGTTGTGGTAGAGCAGTAGCCCGCGGAGCCTTGTGTTTGGTCGCTTGTTGCTCACAACAGAGAAAACTTCTGCCAAGCATTTTTGGTAGTATACCTTTCAGCGTTGATGCTTCTTTGGTTCCGTAAAGGGATTGACACCAAGTAGCCAGTCAAATTGAAAAAGCTCGCGATCAAAATCTTCCTCCCGCTTCTAGATCGCTTCACTTTGGTAGGCGTTGATTCGTTTTGAAATACCCAAACCGTCAACTGGCGCTTCGTTTCTGGATCGTATTGATAAATTCAGGACTCATCACCTGTAATAATGTCGTAAAGACGCCGAGACGAGCCTGCTTCAAATTTGTTTATCATATCACGGCACCATTCCACCCGGGCCTGCTCCTGAGCATCGGTGAGGCTGTGCGGCACCCAGCGTAAAACTATCCTCCTCACGCGAAGATGCACGTGTAGAATCTCGTGAAGGCTTCCCGATCCAATCTGCAGAATGTGTTAAATCTCCTGATACGTAATTCGCCTATTGTCTTGGATTAAATTTTTCACTGCTAGCACGTTTTCCTCCGTAACAGCCGTCAAAGGGCGACCACTTCTTTCTTTATCCCCCAAAGTTTGTCGACCACGTTTGAATTCGTTATACCAACAATACACAGTTGCCTTGGACGGGTCTTCATCCATGAATGCAATTTGAAGTCTATCGTATGATTCGTCCGGTTTCAGGCGACACTTGAAATCGTAAAAAATCATAGCGCGAAAATGTTCCCGGCGCAAATCGATTTTCCAATGAGACACGATAATTTAATTAGCTCGCAAAAAATGTGGAGGGAAATTTTGAAATTGGAACGTACCTTTTTAACCGACGAAAAAAAACGGAGGAGGTTATCAATTCGACGCGTATATTTTTTTTTTTATGTATGACGACGCATAACTTTTTACATAGTAGTCCGATTGTGATAATTCTTATTTTATTGGAAAGGGTATACTCCGAGAGTGGTCTCATATAAATTTGGAAAAGAAAATCGAACCCTAAGGGTCGGAAAACAGGGGATGATTGATTGTTCACTCATTGATTGTAATGTATAACCACGCATAACTTTGTACAGAGTAGTCCGATTTTGATAATTCTTTTTTCATTGGATAGGGTATACCTTGCCAAGTATTATTAGTACATTAAAGCTACAAAAAATTACAAAATAAAAACTTTTTAACAAAAAATTAAACCACCGAAAAAACAGAAAAGCAAAAAATAATAAACCTTAAAATTTTGAGTCGGCGCTGAAAAATCAATGAACAAAGATCACTCAAAGCTCCGACTCCTAATTTTAAGGTTTATTATTTTTTGCTTTTCTGTTTTTTCGGCGGTTTAATTTTTTGTTAAAAAGTTTTTTGACTTATAAATAATCTTTATTTTTATAATAATTTATAACTGGCCAGTCTCTCATACAAAAAACTTTTTTTCGCAATACTTTCTGAGTGGCCTGGTACATAACATCGAAATTTAAAAATAGAATCATAATATAAAACTTTTTCTCTTAGAAAATAATGTTGTAAAACATTTTTTTACTAATACGATACAGGGCAAATCTTAGAACTTAATATTACCAAGGAGTTTCCATAAACCAGCTAGTTCCAGGAACACATATGCGGGGCGCGCCATTTTTATAGCATTACAAGACTATTTCTAACTCTTATAACTTTGACCTTTTATTTGGCAGGTTCAATCCCAAAACGTAAGAGAGAAGATAAAGTAGTGTATGAAACTGCATATAACTAGGTATTAAAACACGTATGATACTATTAAAAACCTCGTGTTTTAATTATGTAACAGTTAGCTGCGGTCTTTTATTAGCACTTTAAAACTAAACCATTGAAATATATTTGCCTAATGTAATTATGACTTATATTCAAATACTTATTAAATGTATTTTACAATTTGGCGTAGCTCCAGCGTAGCGCGTCGTAGCAAGTATTCCCCACGCTTCAATTGTGCAGTCTCTGTTTAACTAGTCAAATGTATTGCGTTAAGTGGCTGGAAGTCTTGTAACTAACTAAATAACTGCCTGTTTGGAACGTACCTCCTTTGAAAAAGTACTCAATTAATGACTTCAATGCATATTTAAAAAAACTTTGATGTCTTAATTAACGGGAAATGTTGATAAAATTGCATAAAATGCGGATAAATGTAAAATTAAACATTTCATGAACCGTAATTTGAATACATTACCCCTGTATTTAATTAAGATGGCAATAAACATTAATGAAGACATGTTTTGTGTGTGGCGTGGCGCGTGGTGCGTGGTACAGTCATAGTACTTTCTCGTACAGTCGATCACAGAGCTGCGTGGCGTCTTACATCAGTGCCTCAGTGGTGAAGTGGGCAAGCAGTGTGCAGAGGTCGAGTGCCCCTGCCTGGCGTATTTCCAAACTATTCAGTCACTGTATGTACGTATTTGTCGCTTTCTATCGATTTCACTCACTGGAACTGTAATGTCTGGTAACGACGCAGTTGAAAATTATTTTTACAAAAATCTAAAGATAGACGACGGCTTTAAAAATACAATACATAGACATAGCTACTTTATAAGCTAAGTATAACCACCTTGAACCGTCTTGATTGTACCAACTTTAAATAACTTTTGAGTTTACACTGTTTGTTGCGTGGGCTACGAACTTACGGCCAGGTGGGGAAAATTTATTCCATTTATTAATATGCAGGCTCTGACAGGTTTATAAATCCCTTACAAAGTACACATCGGGCGGCGGGCTTCCCTTGAGTTTATTAAGTGCCTATTATGGCTATCGGTAAACAGTTTTCAGCAACTTCCTGCTTGTGTCATTAATTACAGCTATCTCATTTAGTTCAAAGTTACTTATGTGATTTCATAGGTAAGGAAAATGGGAAATCAGTAGTTGGAAAACTTTTGAGCTGAAAGTACATGCATACCCACTTATACTCTAGTATGATCGAGACAAGTTAAGTGTGATAAGTTTATGTGTGTTGGTGTTATGTATAATATAGCGAGAGAAGGACGGGTATAGTCTGTACGCGCCTCTCGGCAAGCTTGAAACTTGAGTGGCCAACTTTGTCCGCCACGCGGTGAAACTTCGTTTTTCATTTAATTTGCCCGAAACGAGTGCAGCTTACAATATTTTCAACGCTTGCAAGTTTCGACTTGGTTCTTCGTTATAAATTTTATAGTTAGACCGGTGTTGTTACCCTTACCTTAACCATCTCTTATAAAAGCGCCCCAACTGTAATGAATTTAGTGCCTGAAATGTCAGGCAAGCTAGTGTCGACAACAGTTTTAAACTAAGTTTCGTATGACGCAAAGTATTATTCGCTTTGCTGTTTCTTTCTCTGCTAAGACTTGTAGTGTTGAGATTATAGTTTCAGCTATATAATCGTTTGCGTAATGATCGTCTGCGTGATGGTACCGTGTGGTGCCGGACGTAAAGAATAACACCACCCAATTTTTTCCCGTGGGTTTCGTAAAAGGCGACTAAGGGACTTACTAGAGAATGTGCAGCAGCGTTCTCTATGCATTTTACCACCATACTGCGATCGCCAACCCGCCTGCCAAGCGTGGCGATTATGGCAAAGACCCCAAATTGGGGGAGGCCTAAGTCCAGCAGTGGACGTCTTAAGGCTGAAATGATGATGCGTAATGATCATTCATAATCTCTCCCAACGCACAAATCGTATAACTGCTCGCATAAACTTGTCGGATGGTATCGTCAAACGTATTGCGGACGGTACATTATTTTTATGTTCCCATAAATCGAGCATGTACTATAAGGTAGACGCTGAGATATAACAGTGAACGGTTTTCAATAAACAAGCTTAGCTCTGTGAAGCGTGAGCGCACGCCTCGGTACTTGCGTCTGGAGTCGGCATGCGTGTAGCTTCATGTAGAATGTGTTGCAAAGCCTTTTTAGTGCGGGGCTGTAGCGGAGGCTCGTTCCGGCAGACGATAAGGACTGATCTGCAGAAGACAGCGTTGCAGCGTGCAGCAGACACGATCGATACTGCAGCGGGGGCGCCGCCTGCCACCCTGTCGCCCCCACCGGCTGGGGGCCCCCCTCGAGCCGCCGGCTGAAACTTTCGCGATAAGTACGGAACTAGCGCGTGGCGTACGCAATGCAATATTGTTAGCCGGTTACGAGTCTGAAACAGCGGATATTAAGGCTACAGAGACTGCTGTCCCGTTTTTACATTGTGCCTGAGTTTGAAATGCATACCGAGTTACGGCGCATTGTATTAATTTTTATTATCTGCTCGTAGGTACGTGTTTACTGCTAATGGTATGTGGAAGCGTAGCATACCTACGTTTTACGGTAGAGCCGAGATAGAATTACACGAGCGTACGCCGTACACGTGAAATATGCTTTAAAGCACCACCATCAAGTTTAAGTTGTTCAAAGCTACGATCATAGACACTTCAAAAACTCGTGTTCATCTTACTGCTGAATGAAAATCACATCGAAAAAGTTTTGCGTAGCAAGTGCTACGAGAAGAGATAGAGCTTACCATAACTAATTACATGTAATAATTTATCTTTAAAACTTTCCACAGAAGTATGCCTGTTACGTGCCCAGACGAGCATATATTCGCCGCCGTAAAATATTGCATATTACATCAATAAAGCACTTTAATGACAAAGAAGACGGTCGGCATTTCGGTGCACCGCGGCGTGTGGAGTTGGGCAAGAAAGTTGCCGTTGGTCGCGGACGACGAAGTTTTCCAGTTCCGACCACGCCTGGCACATACAGTTTGCAGCTACCCTCCCCAGATGTGACACATATTTTTTTTTATTTCTTACTAACATGTTCTGTAATATTTGCCGAGAATATCACCACTCACGTCCGCAAATATGATAGAGATGCGCATATGAGAATTTAATTACGCTCCGCAGCAAAAGATTTACGTTTGATATAATATTTCCTTTCAAGGGTGACTTGGTTCTAGGTTTTTTAAATGGTCTCTTTTGTAAGAACTCATTGCGTGCTTTATAATAAGAATTTAAACAGAAATTTCCTTAGAGAAAATATTTTATAATGACACTGCAGTACGTTGGACTCAATAAACGATTTCTAGCGAAAGGTACTTAGTGAAACAAGAATTCAGTTGAACTGAAATATTCTTAGGTACTGCAAAATAAGTACGATTAATTAATTTTCCTTGTACTCATTAAAATGTCGCCAGAAGGAAGCAGTAGTACAATTTCGGAGTTATTAGCCGGCGCAATAATTAAAACTTTGGAAACTGTAGCAAACTATGAACGTACCTCCGGGAAACTGGAGGAGAAGCGGCGAGATCGTGATTTCTTTGACGAGATGTTAATAAATGGGGCGCTTACACCTTATAATTGGGAAAAACTGTCGCGTCCTCCTCTCAGTTACAGATGGGAATAAATCTTTATGTAGACGGGGATCGCTGGGTTCGTTTAGCGCGCTGTCGGTAACTTATTCCGGGCACGTGCTCACTCTGTCCTCTGAATATAAGGAATATAAGGCGTTGCGGCCCATTTATTGCACGTCGCCTGGCTCCCGCTAAAGATGTTCAAACTACGCTAAATAATTAATGACGAACGTCACCTAAGGCAAATTTTAATTATGTTCAGGCACGGAATGGCGGATAACTAAAGGTTTTTGAATTGCAAATACGCTTATAATCTATGGTTGGGGCAGCTATTTGCTTCGGTTATTATTTTCTTGATTATGTTTGAACAGTATGGTTGGTAATTATATTGGTTCTTATTTTTTGCTAGAGGACAAAATTGATTTAAAAATGAGTATTTAGCTGCTCCGGAAATTACCCAGAAAAGGACTGGAGTTACCGACATAGCTCGCAGAGTAAGCAAACTGAAGTGGCAGTGGGCTGGCCATGTCTGTCGAAGGACCGATGGCCGATGGAGCAGACGAGTCCTGGAGTGGAGACCGCGTATCGGCAAGCGTGGGACGCCCCCCAGCTAGGTGGACAGACAACTTAAAGAAAGTGGCTGGGGAAGACTAGATGCGGAAGGCGGAGAACAGGGTGTTGTGGCGCAATATGGGTGAGGCTTGTGTGCAGCAGTGGACTGCGACAGGCTGAGTTGATTGATTTAGTTGCTCGCGAATTTGTGCAAATACCGTCTGATTAGAGGCAAAATACATGATACCAGAATTTTACATGCTTCATGTGAAATACTGGTATTTAGCTGCATCCGGTAAGACTGGAAGCAGAAATGGAAGAGGAAGATAGTTTGGAAAAGGCTAGGTTGATGATGATGACTGTCTGATTAGAGACCTAGAAGCTAGTTATTCGACAATCGTTGATCTTTATTGTAGAAGACTAGCTGTTGCCCGCGGTTTCACCCGTGTGGATGTGAAAATGGACGTGGTACCGGGAAAAAAAGTATAACCTATGTTACTCCTTATAACTTAAGCTATCTGCGAGTCCCGTCAAAATCGGTCCAGCCGTTTCAAAGATTAGCCGGAACAAACAGACAGACAGACAGACAAAAAATATTAAAATGATTTTTTTGATGTAAGAGTCGTATATACTTTCATATGCACTTAGTGAAAAGCTGTTAATGTGAAATTACAAACAGACAGTTCAATTTTATTTATTTGTAGTATTGTATAGATGAATGTGGTTCTTTAGTTAAGTACTGTATACGTTATTTAAATAATAACAACATTTTCCTGCTACAAAAAACCTTGACACCCCTGAAAATTCATTCACCCGGAACAGGAAATGACCACGAAAGATACGTATTTACGCATTGATAAAACTCATGGTGTAGTGGTTTCAGACCGACGATAACCGTTGGATCGTAAGGCGCCCCATGCACCATTTATTGCTCCAACTAGCTCCATCCATGAATGTTGCAATTATTCCGTGGAAGCTTATAAATCACTTTAAATACTTTACATTTGGTGCATTGCGCTTTTAAACATTATATTTGTACATCATTTAGTGTAAAAGAATGTTCATGTCTTCTTTTCAATAAAGATGTTGTATGAGGTTCCTGCAATGTTATTAAGAAGTGTCAACAATATATCAATAATTTTTAAGTGTGTGGTTGTAGTGCAATTCATCGAAGATTGTCAGAGGTTTTCATCGTTGGTCTCGACTTTCATTCTAGGTAGAAGTTATTTTGTATGTTACATGTGTTAATACTCCATTTATTCTTACACTAAAGAAATTAACAAAAGTAGCCTAACCGAACCTTAATATAATGTCTTCAAGACTACGTACTTGTGTATGTCTATAAAGCACTATGTTATGATGAGTACTTGCTCAAAAGAAACACAGCTTATTTCTTCAAATTTCTTTACTGAAAAGTGTTCTAAAAATCAGTATAGAGTTTTAAGTTTCTAAAACCAGGCGTCGAAACCACGACACGTGAAAAAATGTGTTACAAAAGTAAGTCAAAACTACTCACAAGCAACACGCATAGTAAACAAACTGCATATTTAGAGGGTCCCATAATAACGTATAGCCCAACAGTTACAAATTATAGAAGCAGTCTGTTAGCATTGCCTTCGAGCCCCGTAATACCCGTCTCTCTCCCGACTCATACAAATTACACAGATGATAGTACACACTACCCTGTTTGTTTCCACTGACATTCATAATTATTAACATGTGGTTATTTCCAAAACGTTTTGATGGAATTAATGGAATGTAATAAATTGAGATATCCTTAACGTTTCGTATAAATATTATAAGGAAGGGGACAGCTCATTGCATATTCTATCCACATATAAGCACTTCGTGAAAATGTGACTGCTATGGGTACAAAGAAGCTGTGTTCTGTTTTAACTTATGAAGGATATATAATAATATTTTGATATCTAACCTATTTTCATGATGGTTCTGATAAATATGTTGCTGGTTAATCAGTATTATAATAATTCGTTACTCCAAACACTACTCGTAACTCTAGAATACCCTATAAAGATAGTCTAGCAAATTCTTCAACATATTTACTGAGCGAAATGTATTTTATTTTGTGTAAGTACCTTTTTGCTCACATCAACGCTCCAGTACATAAAGTACAAAGAGCTCTCTAAAATGTGATGCAGGAAACACAAGAACATGTACTAAGTTTTATTTTTAGTGCAAAGAGGAAGCTTTCTTTTCGTAGCTGCTTACTTATGCATAGTTTCAGATAAGTTTGCATGAACATGTTGTATATTCCAGCGTATGTTCGTCTTCACTAGTTCCATATTTATGACACGCAAAATAAAATGTTGCTGCCTGTCGTCGATGGTTGATAAAAATGCAAACCGTAGCCGCGGGCTCGCCGGCTCCGACGCCCACTGAATATGGGTATCATGAGGATGGAGACAAGATTACATTTTAAGAGTGTTTACCCAGAGACTGCAAACAATTTGCTTAACTTGTACGAGAGCGCCCCTACTGAACGTCTTCTCGGTAGAGTAGTAAAATTGGCCTTAAATGCTTATTTCAGGGAGTCGGTCGGCGTAGTACGTAGTTACGCGAGTGTAGCGAGGCTCGTAGCGTCGGCGTCGGTCTCACCTGACCGTCAGGCGGTCGCAGGTAAACATTGTAACGTGACCCGACCACGTGCGAAACATGTGACCTCTCGCCAGCACTCGCCGCGCCGCCGACGGCTGCATTTTACAGATACGATCAACAAATCCGACGACATAAGGTCTTTAACACCAACACACAAATTTAATGATTTTTACCCAGTTTTATTTTATCGAATTTCCAGTGAGGAAGCGCAGTTACGGAGTTGAACCGGTGGGCGTGTTCCAGACAGTATTGATTTTGTTCTCTCTTTTCAGTCGGCGAGGCGTGAGTCGTGCGCGTGCGAGGGAGAGAGCGCTACAGGCAGGAGGTCGGCGCCTAGTGTAGAGTTTCCGTGTAAACCCAGCGTCGGCTCCGAAAGGACTTAACTGCGGGATGAATGAAAGCGTGTTGCGATCCTGAAGCGACGGCCGCTGTCGACGCGTCCGCTTCCGGTAAATCCGCTCGACAACTTCGTGCACTTAGTTTTGTTTAAAACTGTTCCTATTGCTCTTTCAAAAACTAAAGTTGATAAATATTATGCCTGGAAGCAATAAATATAGGAGAACTTCGATACTGATACGTAACATTATATCTTTGCATGTCAAAAGAATATCATAAATCATGTAATGTAGAGATAGCAGTCCGAGTGAATGCTGACATATCATCAATTATTTATATTCAATAGATACTCTTTATATTTGACTTCAACGCCTAACAGAGCTATACTTAATGTTCTGAGGGTATTTAAATATTGACCAAGTGCGTGCCGAACACGCATTACGGCTGGTTTCCGTCACCGTTATAGATTCAGTATTTTTGTATATTTAAAACTTGTCGTTGTACTTACACGACAAGTGAGTGACTTTACTCATAATAACTTTTATCCAAGGTTATGTATACGCTTTCACGTTTACTAAAGTTAAGTTAGTTAATCGACTTTTGACGTCATAAGTAACATACAATAGCACCGGGGGAAAATAATTGACAAGTTAATTACATCGTACAGACTTTATCAACCACACGTTTTGACCGCAGTTCACGTTGTAACAGCTTCATTCGATCCTATATTTGGACGCATGAAAAGTTTTCCGAGATTTTTTAATTTGTGGTAGATGAAAAGAGCATGGCATGGCCTGCAATATATGAACATGCGATTGGACGGACAGACGAGTTCAGTCGACCATGACGTGTCGGTATTCCGAACAGTTATGCACCAGACAAACTCATTAAAAACATTCGGAATATTAATAGATAGGTGTGTGAATATTTCTAGAGAACTCTTACTCTTATTAACCGACTTAATATGTTTTAATGCTCCCGATGTGTAAAAGTTTTTAACAACTGCAATAAATTATGTAAAAAGTACAATGTCTCGTTTTGCCTGTTTAAATAGATTTACGAAAGGAATTCTTCGAAGATTCTAAAAAAGTTGGGGTGGTGCGAGTATTCTCACCAACATTGGTGTGAACTGCGCCTTGCCTGGGGACTTCGCATCCAATACTTGTGCTTCCACCTCGTAAAAATATTCATTTTGTCGTTTTCCTTTTGCTCTAGTACCTAACAATTTAAAATAGACCTTTGGTGGTCAGATTGTGTTCTAAATTTTCTTTTTTTTTTGTATTTGTATAGATTCATGAATACGGTCACTGGCTAGTAACATCTTCTTTTTTGATTTGCGTCGCAATTCTGAATGACATTTTTAGTATCGATTTTTCTCTCGTAGAACGTATGTATTATGAAATTCCTTCCTGAAACTTTAGAAATGGTGTAAGAAAACGCCTATTATCATCAGAAGATTTTTTCAGTCTGACAAAAGCGAACGAAACATCTGGACTCAAAAAATCATTCATAAATATTTTGTGTTCATTGAAACTTCTGTTACGTTAAGCCTACGCGGGTAGTTTAAATTTTGATACGCAAAGTTTATTGCCCTCTACATCCAGACGAAGCTTTCAGACCCCTCTCAAAACAGCACCTACCTATAAAACGTTTAACATTGTAATCGAATTTGTGGGGACTATGCAACATGCAATGTACCTAATTAGATGTAGAATTTTTGGGGTAATGGAACACGGTGATTCAGACTGTCTGGTTAGCGCGCAAAAGATTGTTTAGAATCCATTTTTGAAATTTTAAAAGATATATATATCAAAGAAAGATATATATATATATAAAGTTGATATTTCTATTTCAAGAGTAATGTTTTGCCGCCAGAAAACTTTAGTAAAATTTTGACGATATATATTTTTCCTGTTTTGGCTGGGGCTAAATTCAAGTGTATCCTTTAATAGCTTTACAAGGGGTTTTCTTTTATGTAATAACGTGAAAGTTAACGAATCATTTGAAAAGGTGAAAAAACAAATCTTTTAAAAGATAGGTACAGGAAAAATACAACGCGAATTTTATTTAATCTTTTTCTTAATTCGCCTACTATTGTGAAAGTTATTTCAGATTACTCGTGATTCTGCAGAATCGTCATCAATGTAAATCTTTAAGTGCTCTAGCTGAAGCCGAATAATAAATTTCGTCTCGCGCCAGTATAAAGGTTAACAAAGGTATTTCATTAGGTAGTGCTAAAACCTCTAAGAATAGCAGACAGTAAGAATAATAATCGAATCGACGTAATAGCTCATTCCCTGATAACAAAGGGTTCGTTCATGCGAATTGAAATCGGTAAATTGCTCTTACCTACTTCCCGTTGAGAGGTAATTATTGGTATAATTGATTGATTATGGCAAAAGTGTACCGCAGATAAATGGAAGAGCTCATTCTAAAACAAATTCCATAGCCAACATGGCCCATGGTGTACAGAGGCATTAAAAGATTTAGGTAGCTCTGCTCAGTCTATTTACTTACTGTCTCCGTCTGTTTATTGACTCAACTAAAACAGACATCACAATGCGAATTTTGACCTCAACTAATCTAAAGGTTACGGAAACACTAAATTAAATGTCTACGAGAACTAAACCGCCTACGAATACGATTGACGTATTTTCTAAAAACATTCTGTCTTTTATCGCAAATCGTTTTCGTTTTGTCAAATTGGGCAAAACGCCGGTGGGCAGACACAAATACCTCTCTTAATTCGGAAACAGAAATAACAACGACGAGACCGTGACCTTTTATATTCGGAGGATTATTTACGTGCTGGCTTTGCATTGAATTATTCTTTGAAAGCCACGTTTTCGCTCAAACAATTGAAGTCATATAACACAGCGTTATTGGTAAAAATTGAACAGTGCACCATATGTGATAAATTGCTTCCCTCACTCTTACGACCTCCACCGCTACGAATTGAGGTCCCATAAAACATACACGGTAAGTTAACAAGATGAAACACTCTCGTACCCAAATGATTAAATAAACGTTCTTCGAAGAACAAGTTTTCGAATAATGTAAGCCCTATCCAAGTCTGTTCAGTGGTTCTTGAGTTAAGCCAGACACAAGCGTGGAGGAAACTTGCCGGTACGTCGTGATTACTGTCTTGTCTGCAGGGGGTAAACCTCTCCAACATAGAACCATTCATTTGAAACAAAAAAACAATAGTCTATGAACATTTCTAATCTCTTTTGCCTTTCATCGAAATGTAGTTTTATATGAAAACTTGCATCGGAATTATTTTAGCGCGGCATTCGCTTGTATAGACGAGGGGAGGCGATGTGTGGAGGACTTTGTAAACATTCGAGACGAGACTATTATATTATAGGTACGAATACATTCAAAGGTTGGAACCTTTTGTAGCTTTGCGCGATGACTGAGCACAATTTAAACTTTTATCGATTTCTGTTCCATTTCGATGGTTGAAAATACACACAGGTAGTGTGTTTTCACACCGTCTACCTATCCTTTACATTTCAATACAAACAAGTTAAAATATATTCCAAATAACAAACATAAACTACTCAACGCCTACCGCACAAGTTATGTTGAAAGATACACTGAGGAAGGTAATAAATATTGTACGTCGAGAGGCGTTGAAAATTAAGTACTTAAAATAATTTCACTCATACATTTAACAAAGCTTTTACCACACATTAGGTACTACGAAGTTTGTGCTTGGCTCATTTACCTGAGTACTATGATGCTCGTCTAAAAACTGTGTTTATTCAAAATTCTTGGAGATAACGAGATGAAGCGGAACATTTACGTCTAATTTATACGGAGACAATGGAGGTGGTCGCAATTAGTGAAATGGCCACTGAGAACAAACGCGTTTCCAACAAAAGAGTGGAGGCTTCGGCTCAGACAAGGGCCCTCTTTCATTTCTTCCAAATGAGCAAACTACAGTCGCTAGTAGGGAAGATTTGTTGTTCAAGAATGAAGGGCTCGCGAGTGAGCATTGTTCTTTCCGCGGCCAGTTTGGTAAGCACTTGAGTTCCGTTGTTCTAATCAAGATTACGAGGGAGAATTATTTGGTTTTTGCTTGTTATTTGTTTCAATACTAACTGATGTTATCGTGGAACGTATGCTGTAATTTGTTGCTCGCTTTTGACTTATTACACTGTTTGTATCAGTGATAATTCACTCGTGTGTACCTAATGTACAAATTAAGATAACGACTTTAGGGTCCACTTAGGTAACGTTATTGGGTAATACGTTTTGAAACTTTATGCCTAAAGGCATCCTACAGGGAATCGTAGCTATATTAAACGCCTTTGCAATTAATTTGAGATTGCTTTCCCAAACTTAATTGTGGAGTGCTTAAATACACTAAGGCACTACATATAAGCCTAGATTTAGTAAGAAAAACAGCAAAACAATAAATTTAACATATTTTGAAAATTAAATCCGACAAACAGACAAACTATAACAGTAATAGTAAATCATTTAAAGCAAAAGCAATTGTAACGGTTATAAATCAGGTAAGTTGGACGTGCATACAATTTAACAAGTCTGTAAGTTAACAACACATTACTATTCCCCCCGGCTGCCAGCCGTACGTACCTACTACGTACCTATCGTAGGTATACTCGTAGCTGTTCCTAGGCATGGCTGGTAGGTGGTGTAGGTACGGTGTAGCCACCATGAAATTATATTAGGATTTGCACAGGTTAGTTGGCGTATGTTCGTCCGCAGGGTTTAATTGTTCTGTACTGAAGACGTAGACGTACATGATGCATGCCTTTGAGCATGTTTTCGGTGTTTTCATTTAAATTGTTTTATACCTCAGTCATACAGTCTAGACCTTTGGCAATGTGACGTTGCCACACTTGCCACATTATAATGTGGGAGTGAGGGAATTATATTCTGTAAATAAAAATATCTTTCAAGCAGTTTCTCATATTCATATATATTTGCTGAATTTTTGATACCTCGTACGACTTCTGTGTAGGTGTAATAAAACTTATAGTTCAATTTTTACGACCTATTGCCACTTTCTGTAGGCGTTATAAATTCTGAATAACCTCTGAGAATTGTCAAAGGTAAATGAGCAATGTCACGTGACATTCTCCTCTAATAGACGGATTTATTTAACTAAACTGGTACAGCTACCTGGCTCCCGTGACTAGACGCTACATTCGATTCTCCGTTAAACGTCACTGAATTAACGAGTTTTCAAAATTAATTTCTTACTGCTTCTCTGCAAACTTCATGGGAATATAATATAGCTTCTTAAGTTATGAGTTGAATTGCTGATAAATGCTTGCACTGATTGGCCGGGACTACTCAATCTGTCTGGTTCTTTTCTCAAAAGCCCATTTCAGACACCAATCCACATGGTCTTCTCATGATCTGACCAAAATTATGTCTGGAATTCAAAAGAGAGTGTGACCTCTGAATTTGTTTCGGCCTTTCTTTTCAGAGTAGTCAGATGGGAAACGCCGAGATCATCAGTTTAAAAAAAAATATGAATGACGTGCAAAAGTGTTTTTACAACCTACTTGCAGAAATAAAGTCATTTATTATTTACCTATCTACATAAACCCACACATAAGCTTTTGGTGTACGATGTCTGTTGGTTACTAAATTGTTTTCATGTATAGATAGATACACTTGCAAATGTTGTATGTGAACAATATACGTATCTTTTGCCAGTCTATCCCTTGTGGGTATACAAACATGATGTTATGATAAGATACAATTATGAACTAAATAATAGATACATAGATGACAAAATAGATATGTTCAATAATTTCCGTGCGATATCTATTTAATTTATCAATGTGTGTCGTTAAACAGTCGATGACACGGCTGGCTATGAAATTCAATTAGAAAATGTTATTGAAATCTGATCTCATTTCGTATTGCGAGCGTGAAATGTTGCGGTGACACTGCAAATATTAGTTCATGTTACAATTTACTGATATTTCAGTTAATTAGAAACGTACATCGCGGAAGTTTTAGTGAATTAGATTTAGGAAACTATCCGACCCAAAAAGAGGAATGTTCGATATGGTGGGTGGAATTTGTCTGTTGTACCGTAGTTAGTAGATTCTAAACGGCTAACTTGCCAATATCACAATGATGTCTAGACGAAGAGACACTTTTAAAGCGACTTCAAAAAGGAGGGGTTCTCAATTCGGTTGCATTTTTAACGTTTGTTACCTCAGAACTCCGTCATTTGAAACCGATTTGATTTTTAGAGTGGTCTCGTATTCATTTCAAGCTCTGACACTGAACTGTTATGTGATTTAGGTTCAATAGTACGTTTTTTTTCCATTTAGTGTATGTTGATGATGTTATAATAACGTCCTATCACTGGTATTTACTAAGCAAGTAAAGGAATACGAATTTATGTGAGGTAGGTATCTATACTTACTAATATTATAAAGCTGAAGAGTTTGTTTGTTTGATTGAACGCGCTAATCTCAGGAACTACTGGTCCGAATTGAAATCATATTTTTGTGTTGAGTAGCCTATTTATCGAGAAAGGCTATAGGCTATATAACATCACGCTACAACTAATAGGAGCGGAGCAGTAATGACAAATGTTGCAAAAACTGGGAAAATCGCACGGTTAGGCGTTTCGACGCGACGGGAAGGGTCGGGGGAACAAGAAATTTAACGCGGACGAAGTCGCGGGCAGAAGCTAGTCACAAATAAAATGTTCATTCAAAGATATCCAACTGAATTGAGAACCTCCTTTGATAAATGAAGTCGATTTAAAAAAAAAGCATTACAAAGAGAAAAAAAAAACAACTTTTATTTCGAAACTCCGTGGCAAAAAAATTAAAATAAAAATCCAAAGACAACGAAACCAAGTTATTTTCCACTTTGTAGTGTTCTTTTTTTGAAGACGGTTTTTTTTATAAATATTAGGTTGGGGAAAAAGTCTTTTCGCATTATAGTATGTATGAACTTGTAACAAAATCTCTTTGGCTATACTTTTTGTATTGTATCTGGCTGGTTTTGGTATCCAAAGCCAAAGCCAAAGCCAAAGTAAATTTATTTGCCCAAACATGTGTACACATACAGAATTACAACGTGCATGCAGGATAACATAAAAGAAAATATAAGTTCAGACATGTTTGCCACGTATTATGGCGTGCAAATATTAGTTGTAATCAGATTGTTAATAATTTAGGTAGTCCAGTCAATATCATTAATTTACCTTGAATTTAGTACACTGTAACAAAATTATGAATGTCAACAATAAACAAAAATAATAAAAATCAAAATAAAAAAATCTATGTCAAAATACATGGTTCTGTCAGAAATTCATTAATATTATAATACGCTTTATTGGTTAGAAATGACTTTAGTTGTTTTATCAATTGTACATTATTAAGCTCCCTCCAACTCTTCGGTAACTTATTATAAATTATGGGGGCCATGCAAAAAACACTTTTGCGCATAAGTGCAGTCCTACTACTATGCAGACAGAGCTGACTTTGATCACGCCTGTTTCTGGGAAATTTATCTGCCATTCGCGAAAATAAATGACTATTATTTCTAACAAATATTACTGACTCCAGAATATAAAGAGATGCTAATGTCAATATTTTATAGCGTATGAAATAGGGCTTACAACTTTCGGTAGTTTTTAACTTAAACATCGCTCTGAGGCATCTATTTTGTGCTTTAAATGCAACTTCTTTATTAACCGAGTTACCCCAAAAGATAACACCGTATCTGAGAATGGATTCAGTTAACCCGTAGTAAGCAGTTAGTAGTACATCTATGTTAACAGCCCGAGACAGATTGTACAAGGCGTACGCACAACTACTTATTCTCTTAGTCAGGCTCTCTACATGCGCCTTCCAGTTTAAATGGCGGTCTATTATAACCCCTAGAAACTTAGTTGTACTAACTGTGTCAATTGTAATGTCACTATATTTTATGTCAAGATTGGGAAGAGTCAATGCGCGCTGGCTAAAATGCATAATTACGGTCTTATTTAAATTTATTTTTAAATTATTATTGTAATGAAAGGGATTTTTATAAAGAAGACATAAATATGACATTAACAGAAGCTGTAGAATGGCTAGTCTACAGCTTCTGTTAATGTCATATTTATGTCTTCTTTATAAAAATCCCTTTCATTACAAGGTATAGTTATTGTACTATCATCCGCGAACAGTGTCATAGGATGTTTGATTGCCATCGGAAAGTCATTAATATAAAGTGTGAAAAGCGGTGGTCCTAGTATACTTCCTTGTGGAACTCCGTAGATGACGTTACGTTCCTCAGATAGAAATATTTCTTCTCTTTTGGAGCTACTATTAATTCTGCTTATTTCCGTCATTTGTTTTCGATGGTGTAAGTACGATTTGAAGAGCTCAAGGACATTTCCTCTTACACCGTAAGCATCAAGTTTTTTTAGTAAAATATTATGTTGCACATAATCAAACGCCTGGGTCATGTCACAAAATATGGCACACACTGGAGTATTTTTATCCATATTCGTAATAACATTATGTAAAAAGTCATAAATAGACATGTTTATTGTCTTGTTTTTACTAAATCCTTTTTGTTCGTAGCAAAGAATATTTTTCGCTTCTAAATATAAATTGAGTTCTTTATATAAATATTTTTCAATAATTTTAGAAAATATTGGTATTAATGAAATCGGCCTGTAATATTCCACTAACTCTCTATCTTGTTTTTTGAACAATGGCTTTATCACAGATTTTTTAAGGGCTTCTGGAAAAATACCATCGCTTATACACAAATTTATAATATAACTTAAAGGGCAACAAATTTCCTCAGCTACTGCTTTGAGTATTGTTGTACAAATGCCACCGTAACCTACACTATTTGTATTGTTAAGGGCTAAAGTAATTCTTAATACATCATTTGGTAAACTTGGAGCCATGAACATAGAATCCTTTCTGTTTAAAATATATTTTGTGACTCGGTCTCCTGAATTACTAATGGGCTGAATTTTATCAATAAAATAATCATTAAATACATTAGAAATATATTTTGGATCCGAGATAATTTCATTATTATTAATTCTAAGTTTATTTATATTATTATTTGGAATATTTAACTTCGTTTGATTTATAATTTGCCATGTTGCTTTGGATTTATTTTTTGATGTCTTTATTTTATGGTTATTTTGAGCTCGCTGAGTTAAATTAATAATCTTTTTAAACAATTTAGTGTAATTTTTAAAACGCGTTTTATTCTGATTAGTGGGTTTTAATCGGAATTGCCACAATAATTGCCGTTTTTTCTCGCTGCATGTTTTGATACCACGTGATACCCATTTTTGTTTTTCATTAACATTTACCGAGACGATAGTTTCGGGGAAGCACTGACTATAAAGTAAAGAAAAAATCTCTAAAAACGCGTCAAAAGCTACATTTGGGTCAAGTGTTGCATACACTTCTGAAAACGTCAGACTCTGCAGATAGGCCTTAAATTTATTAATGTTATCTTTATGATAGTCACGTCTTCTCCTACTCCACCGATCAAAAGTACATACTGTGCTAATTGGGAATTTCAATAACTGGGCTGTGTGATCCGACAAAGCCAGCTCTAATACTGAAGCCTTATGTACAGGATCTGTTAAAATTATGCGCAAAATTGTCAATGCATGTTTTGCTCTGCAGACGAGTTGGTTGATAAATCGCCAGTTTCAAGTTAAAGCTTAATAACAGATTTTCGAATTCTATTGATTGATTATTTCTTTTAAGTACATCTATATTAAAGTCTCCCGCCAAAATAATCTTTTTAAAATCCTTTTTCAGCAAAATATGTAATAGCCGTTCTAATTTACTAATACATTCATTGAAATTATTGGCATTAGGTACTCTATAAATGCAAACACACACGATTTTGTGGGTCATTAGTTCAATGGCGCAACAATCAAAGACACCACTCGTCGATAGTTTTGCTATTTTTGGCAGTTCTCTCCACTGATGGCCGGACCTTACTAATATGCATGCCCCACCTCTTTTGGTTTCTGTCCGACTGAAACAGGCCGCTAAACAGTAGTTGTTTAAATTCAGGTGTTTTTCATAAGTTTCCATCATAAAGTGCTCCGTAATGCATAACACATCCACGCCAATGTTTCTATCCATTAATTCATTGAGACAGACTGCAAGAGGATCACATTTAGTTAGCAGACCTGCAATGTTTTGGTGCATGATGTATAGATGTTTCGTCAAGAAAAAAATGGTCTTCCGTATTATTAATGTCATTCATATTGTGATGTAAGTCAAAGTTTTGCATAATGTCAGTAACTAAGTCTAGTAAATCCTTAAATATAGTACGCAGTCCAAGTTTATTTATTCTGCCAGAGTATTTATTAAACATGCTGCAATCATATTCCAGATTCAGATTACTGTCCAAAAGAAATGCGTGTCCATGCGTCAATATATCTAAGTATACGAGATTATTAAATGTCTCCACACGACAGTTGAATAAACTAGTGTCAAATGGGTATTTATATGTTGGCATACAAATAATTATATTAGTGTGTTGCACAACTTGAAGTACCTCTCGTATATGGAATATAATGTCATAATAATCATTAGTCCTCTTAAAGTCTTCTTCCCCAAGTAATATAATGCAGAAGTCGTATCATTGAAAGTTTAAATTTTAAAGAACATAATTCCAAATTCAAATTAGGAAAATGTGTGATTTTAATTTGTTTTTCGTACCGTCAAGATGAGTGAATCTAATGAAGAAATTCGATACATTTTAAAATTTTACTACAAAAAAGGTAAAAATGCAACGCAAGCCGCGAAAAAAATTTGCGATGTTTATGGACCTAGTGTAGTGTCTGTGAGAGTAGCACAAATTTGGTTTAAGCGTTTTCAATCCGGAAATTTTGATGTCAAAGATGCACGTCGCTCTGGTCGCCCTATTACGGATAAAATGGATGCCATTTTTGAAAAAGTGGAGCAAAATCGGCATACCAGTAGTTACGACGTAGCTGAAGAACTGGAAATTGACCACAAAACAGTTTTGGCGCATTTGAAAAAAACTGGGTACACAAAAAAGCTCGACATTTGGGTACCTCACGAGCTCACTGAAAGAAACCTAATGAACCGTGTACTCATTTGTGATTCTTTATTACGACGTAATGAAACCGAACCATTTTTGAAGAAGCTGATAACTGGTGATGAAAAGTGGATCACGTATGACAAGAACGTGCGAAAAAGGTCGTGGTCAAAGGCCGGTCAGGCTTCACAGACTGTGGCGAAACCCGGGTTAACTCGCAACAAGGTGATGCTGTGTGTGTGGTGGGATTGGAAGGGCATTATTCATTATGAGCTGTTACCACCAAGCAGGACCATCGATTCTGAACTCTACTGCGAACAACTGATGAGATTAAATCAAGAAGTTGAGAGAAAGCGGCCGGAATTAATCAACAGAAGGGGTGTGGTTTTTCATCATGATAACGCTAGACCTCACACATCTTTAGCCACCCAACAAAAATTAAGAGAGTTTGGCTGGGAGGTGTTAATGCATCCGCCGTATAGTCCTGACCATGCACCTTCAGATTTCCACCTGTTTCGGTCTCTTCAGAATTCTTTAGGCAGTGTCAGGTTAACATCACGAGAGGACTGCCAAAACCACTTGTCGCGGTATTTTGACCAGAAGTCCCAAAATTTCTATAGCAATGGGATCATGTCCCTACCTACAAGATGGCAAAAAGTTATCGAACAAAATGGTACCTACATACTTTAGTTAAATGTAAATAAACTTTATTACAAAAAGGTTTTGAATTTTCTTAAAAAATGCGAAGAAACTTTTTCTCCAACCTATTATTTGAGGCTACCATTGGACAGTTTTAAAATTGGTTACTACCTTTTAACTATTTAAAAGTCCCGACCCTTGACTAACCTATGAAAAATCTCAATTAGAATATTAAATTGATTGTAAGTAATTAAGTTTTTTTGTAAGGTTAATTAATTTTGGGTTGGGGCTTCTTAGTAGTGGTGAATAATAGCTATAATGTCGTGTCTCGACATAAGTATTTAACTTGAAAAAAACTAGTATTTCGAGGCCATTCGAATGAATCATCACCTCTCCCGCGAGACAGTAAAACTTTCACTGCTAATTTATTCCGTCCTGTTTTCGCACACATGCACACCACTGCTATTTGCAGTTCCCCCTATGACATTGGTAAACCCTTCACAATTATTATTAAAGCATTTTATGTTTGTATAATTACTGTCATTGTAATACGATGTCTATACGTATAGTTCGTGATGTGTTCCTGTACTCAAGGCGCGACGCACTGAAGCGCAGTGCCACCAAAGAGTTAAGTTTCCGTTTGCATTGACAGACATACATACAAACACATGAACGTGTCGTCGTATAGGCATAGAGTAAACTATGCCGCCGCATTGAACACTGCGCGACACAAACTGAGAGGACTAGGTCGGTGTGATAGCGATGGATTACCGGTATTCTTTTGTTTTCTGATCGGCTATGAAGCTGTGACCGACGGTAAAATAATAAGCAAGTGTGGAACAACTGTACTGTAAAAATCTCACTATAAATAATTAAAGTGAAGTGACCTGTGGATGGTGTCAATCACTAGCATCAGGCTGCATCTGTTGTCTGTTTATCTCCCTGTCAAAAATCAACATCAAAATATTCCATTTCACATAAACCTACATGGGCATGTAGGTTTATGTGAAATTGCCCATGACATGGGCACTTATCAAACGTCAGAAGCTTGGTGCTAGGTGCGGCAAGTAAATCCACGGTTACTCTTTTAAAACATTTACAATCTTTTCACATTACAGTGTTAATAGGCTTGGGAGGACAGTGTAGTGTATATGTGTCTTTGACTGGCCTGTTAGTCTAGTAGTTAGTGATCTTAACTGCAAAGACTGAGGTCGTGGGTTCGATTCCCACCCAGGACAAATGTTTTTGTGATGAGCTCAATCATTTGTTCTGTGTCTGGGTGTAATATATCTATAGTATGTATGTATTTAGAAATATATAAGTATATTAAATATACTTATTAGTTCATACACAACGACATCTTCCTAAGGTTACACATAATAATAATAAAATAATAAAAAAAATTATCTTAGGACAACCAACAAAGCATTATCTGATCCCAAACTAGGCAGAGCCTGTACTATGGTAACAGACAACTGATAAAATTTAAAAAATTTAAATTTATAAAATTTATCAGTTGTCTGTTACCATAGTACAGGCTCTGCCTAGTTTGGGATCAGATAATGCTTTGTTGGTTGTCCTAAGATAATTTTTTTTATTATTTTATTATTATTATGTGTAACCTTAGGAAGATGTCGTTGTGTATGAACTAATCCTACTAATATTATAAACGCGAAAGTTTGTATGTATGGATGTATGGATGTTTGTTACTCTTTCACGCAATAACTACTGAACGGATTTGGATGAAATTTGAAACACAGTTAGTTTATAACCTGGATTAACACATAGGGTACTTTTTATCCCGGTAGTACGTTCCCGCGGGATATTTTCCGACCTCCACGCGGGCGAAGCCGCTGGTAAAAGCTAATTTCAATCTCTTCTTTCTCTCGCTTTTATTTTGAAGTTTACTCAAGTGTACCGAATATTGCTGGTCAAGTTATCGTGAAACCGTACAGGACGTAGTGATGTTGCTCCGCATCCGCTGATTTTACCATTTGAATGTCCTGATCTTCGTGATTTACTTCGTGTTTTCATTTCCATGTTTGTTAAGTTTGTAATTAGACTATTGCCTGGTAATAACTCATTTATGATGAACCGTAATGCAGGTTACCAAGTAACTAAACTAGGATGCCAGATTTATTATGTGAATTGTTACTTTCTTATAGCCCCATCCCTAAATTGTAAAATTATTACTTTTGTAACACGGAACATTTTGTAACAAACTTTTTGAAATAAATAAATATTGTATTACGATATATTATGATACGATATGATAAAAAGTATAAGTTCTAAAGCTCTATCACTTATACTTCTATGAACCTTATATCTATTTATATCCCCAAGATGTTATAAATATTCAACAGCCTTAAGGACGACCTACCTGTCCATGTCAGTCCTTATCGCCTACATGAAACAAAACAATGGCATATACCACAGTTACCTACGTCAGTAAAGACGCAGTAACCTAATATTAATTTTAGATCAGTGAAAACCAACGGTGCGTGTAATGTGACGCGATATTTAAGGAAGGCTATCGTGAGGATAAGATCATACGACCCTTAACCCTATTGTATGATCTGCACTATCGATATTGAGTCAAAATATTCTAAGGGTAAAAGGTCAGGAAAAATAATTTAAGATTTTTATGTTCATTATTTTTTATGGGACTCTAAAACGATACTTACTGACTTCCTACTAAAGCTAGATAGAGTTACTTTGTCCGATTTTTATAATAAATAAATGAATTAGAAAATAATATGTGGCTTTCCTCCACGTGCAGATCGCTTCTGGATCCTGGTGATAGGTACAAATTCGCCGTCTCACGCCCCCATCTATTAAAATATTACCCCGAAATGTCTAACTTTACAGGATAAATAACCGTGACACAAGAATATACAACCGGTAACAGAGAATTTTAGTTGTATTTCGATTTCCCATTTTACCCATACCATATAGAAGTTATCGGCCTCGAAAATTCCTCTCCTATCGATTTTGCTCCGCCTGGTTATCGACTGGTATTGGTCTACTGGGTCAGACTGCTGCAAGGTAAAAAGCTAGTGGCTACGCAAAGTGTCAACCAGCCGTTTGGAGATTCCGTTGAACAAAGCATGAGCACTCTGACCCTTGCCAGAGTCGCGCGATTTGTTCGAAAGAGATACCGTGGCCCTGGCACATGGGCAACTGAAGGAATAAGGGTGGGTTTTAGTCAGTAAAAGTCTGACACGCCCTCCCGCTCCGCCCAAGAGCGGGAGACGTCATTTGATGACTTCCCACCCACACAAAAAAAAGCACTCTGACCCCACGGCAGGAGTGTTTCTACCACAAATGGCTCGAGAATATTATTACCGATAAGGTTATTATACTGTCGCCACTTGACCTTCTCCGTAGGTGCAGCAGCAACGCTAGTACAGCACGCCGAGGCAGGAAGTTGGGATGGCGCAAGAGCATTGATATTTTGCGTCTTACATTAAAGGCCTACCCACCTTCCATGGAAATAAAGACATGCCGTTCGGTCTCTTGCCATCATCGCGTGCCAAGCCATTGGGTTCTAATACAGTTGGAACGCCGAGGAGCTCATCGGATGACGTCATTAATGTGTAGCATGCCGCGCTAAGGGAGGCACACTTGGGCTGCACGACAGGCTGGTGTCCGAGGATGTCAACAACTTCACCACAGTGATAGCGATGTGAAAAAAAGGAAGAAGCTTCTAGTCGCTGGGCAGTGCGTCGCATGAAGCCTAAGACCTGACTTCCACTTACCCACAGCCAACAAGCGCCCACTCTTCGCAGTAGTAGTAGACGTGTCGAGAAAATTGTTCTACACGTTTTTGCAGAGCGGCTCATTCCATCGTCTCTGAGAAGATGGATTGTCGGTTGAATTTGAATTCGGGCAAGCGAGTCTCCAGGCATCCATACTCTCGGTGAAGCAAAGTACATCGGAATTCATCAGGTTGAAGAATTTTCCTGATTAATTTCTCAGTGCCGTGGACCGAGGATTTGCAAGTCGGTAAACAAATATTAGAAATTTTGCGGACATCGAGGCCTCCCACACGAATGAGAAGAGTAGCTTGCCCAAGCTCGGTCGTTTATGGCCACATTTAAAATTGTTAAAGTATGCCCAATAATTTGATTCATTTGGTGTAAAAGAGTGTTTTTGCGTGCGCTTCTGTATATGGGAAAGCACGAAAGAAATATGTTTATAGAGGGCCGAAACAGCAATAACGAATTACCAGTAATTTAGAAGGGTATCTGCTATCTGTAACATTGCCAAAGGAATTAGGTTATGTGTCATATACCAAATGAAATGTATTTCATGTTATATGTTACTTTCTTACACCAGTTAATAAAACTATATGAGTTTGATATAAATAATGACACAAGTTTAAGAAAACAATACGATTATGTCATTTTTTTTACAGTAAAGTGACTTTACCTTTTCATTCCGCGAATCAATACCGACCGGTCAAGTGAGATAATGTGAAGCTGAATCGCTGAAGCAAATGTGGGTATACACATCGGTGCATGAAAATCGATAAGGGCTGAATAGAAAATGCTGAAAGTAATCAAATCGCTTTACCCAACGCTACAAACCGCACCTCGTACCCACACTAGTAAATGACACACTCGATGCTCTGATTGAATTGTTTACCTACACCCGATGTTGGTATAACTAACGTGATTCGAGTTCATTAATGTTGCACGTATGGATTTAAAGTTCGCTAGTTGATAGCAGTTTATTCAGACGCTAACTTTGCCTGAGTTTATTTCGTCGGGTGGCAGTGTGGAGCAGACTGTTGCAGCTGTATATGGGTACGTATGTTATAGATTTTAGAGTCTGCCTGCGGATCTATGGGATTTTATATACATTTATATCCTTTACTGTCGATTCAACACTAGCTATTTGTGAGATAGCTCATGTGGAGGAGAAAGATTGGCTATTCCGTCAAGTTGGGAGCTAATAAACTAGTATGGGACTTTTAATGATCTCAACGATTTGAGAAATAAAGAAAGCAGGAAATAAATAGTAGTACAGTAGGAGTAGTATATACGTGCATACAGTCTGTAACCTGGAAAATGATAAGGGACAAAAGGATGTAAATATTTATACAAAAAATCAAGATCCACTTTCGTACGAATCGGTAAGCAAATAAAATAAAAATACTAAATGGTAACTAATAGTACCTAGTAGTTACTAATTAGTAAATTATTCTTTAAAGTTATTACCTTGTTGGACCTAAAATATATAGTCTGCCTATGTACCATTGCAGTACTTTGAAGTGTAAATAAATATATAACATGATCAAAATGTAGCCGTAATATGCAGTGACAGTTCGTCAGTTCACCTATTTACTAGTACAACAGTAACCCCTTTTCCTCAGCCAACATTTACGACCCGCGCCGGTAGATAACCAGCAAACATCCCGTTTTCTTTTACGGCCAGATCAACTTGCAAATGTAGTCAAACAACTCGGGTATAAGTTGTTTCACGCAGCCAGGAAATTCAGACCTCTAGGTGTTGCTATATAGGACGGCAGACAATCAGAAATCGAATGCCAATCACGATAAATAAAAACAGTTTCCCCTAAAGCCCTTTATCCCAAAAGTTACTCGAGTCGACACACGCGAGTAATGGCACAGTAATTCGTTTTTGATGTCTGTCGCGTAATATATGGCGTGCTAATCAAAATATATTGCCGACTCCTTTATATTGTGCCGTTGCATGCTCCCATTGTGATACTTGGCTCTTGGCACTTGGCATTTGACGCTTTAGTGACACGTGGCGTGTCTCTGACGAGTTTAATAGCTTGTTCGCAGCTTCTCATATGTCTTTTCATTCCAATTGTGACGGCCCGTAAAGTAGCACACATATGACTCAAATGTTGTCGAAAACTTTCAGTCCCACACTTTTATCAAAAGAATGCATTATTTTGTAAAGTTTCATGTTGCTTTAACACTAATAAAGTGTGTTAACGCTTTTACTTAAGGTAAATTTAAAGGGGGCGACCCTTTTCAGGAAGTGTCGCGCACCCCAATAATTTAATTGTGAGTTCATAAATGTTGAGTCAAGAAGTTTGATAGAAGTAGGTACACAGAACGTAAAGTTTACAAGTGCACACGACATGATTGTTACACAGTATTGCCCAAAAAATGAATATTACATGGAGATTATTTTAAAACAAGTTTTAATGCTGCGTTTATTACACGTTTTGGTATCGAATGTGAAACTATTCACTTAATTAGAAGTTGTACTATATATCAATCGATGGGGGAAAATCTCGTAACCTGTGGCGGTGTACGCGGCCCTAGGCTCCGCCGCCGCTCGCCGCTCGTCGCTCTCCGCTCTACGCTCGACGGCTATTTTCGCGCAGACGTAACGATTGCCGATGGTGGCGCCACGCGGCTGAAACTGAAACCGTCTGACAGGCGGCTAAAATGGCCGCGTGAACACGCGATCTGCCACGCTGAAGTCGCTACGTACGTCACACGCGAAGTTTTACTTAACGCCGGCTCAGTAAATTATGTTATAGTGCTTTTAATCGGTCTTTCTGTTGCTAATCGGTCGTAAAAGCTATTAAAATGGCTCTCCATCTCGAAACCGCGCTGCAGCGCAAGTTAAACTTCAAGATGACCACGGTAAGTGCATGCCGCCCGTCGTGCCGCCTATCGATCGGAGCCCGCGTGGTCCGAACATATGGTGGCCGCTACGAGCTCGTAGCACCCCGTAACCTACGAACTACGTCACATGAAGCCTGCTAACGTTTCCGCGTTGATTTTACGTACGAACGCTAATGTTATTATGACACATTCAGCTCCTTATTATTGTATTGTTAGAGATCGCAGTATGAGCGCGTAAATAGGTAAATAAACACTTGTAGAGACACGCGCTACGCCGATGTCGGAAGTTGGAATATACGGATTAGATACCGAAAAGTACGATTTGTTTGCGTATTCTAAGAAGATCAGATATTAATAATTAGTTAACAGAAAATATATGCGGTGGTAAAGATAAAGATACTCGATTTTGATTTAGATTTCTGCCGGTAAGGTACTAATGCCGCCGGCCGGTAAACGTCTTGAAGTAGTTTAGCCTAATGATAGATGTTAGTACTGATTTAATAAGACAATTTCACCCATTAATTAGATTTTGCCATACGGGCGCAGGCTCTATTCATACTTACCTATGTATTTGTATTGTGTAGGCATTGTGTGCAGGCTGTAGTGCAATTTGCAAATTAGATCTTGGTTTACGCCTACGCACGACTGAAAGGTCATGTTGCTGTAATTTTATTGAAATATCACAGTGAAAGGTCATGGGTTCAGTTTTGATCACTAAATAACATGCAGTTAAAAAAAATGTGTTCGTTATCCAGTCAATTAAATTCGTTATTTAAACATTATTTTGAAAATCTTTCTATTGCAGCTGAATACCTATGGACTATTTAAGTGGCTTTCCACTTTCCCATTAATGTTTATCATTTTATTGTTAGTCATATTTTTGTATTTTTGATTGAATTAAACTTCCCTTCAAGTAAGTGTTAGAGTAAGAAGACACTCCTTTTTGATTTCAAATTTAAAGTTAGAGCGTGACAATTAGATAAGCAAGCGCCCACACATGAAAATGCAACAAGGTTCTGATTTTGTCGTGTACCTACGGAAAACTAAATATATTTGAATGTCCTTTAATATTCATATTTTACCTTAGTAAGTAATATTACTGTAATGATCATCCAATATTATACTTAATATCTTTGGCAATCGTTTTTATCTACCTTTGTAGGTTTAACGATTAATTTGCATATTGCCCTTGTATCGAGATTAACTGAAAGATATTTATCACATGCTAGGGGCAGTTTCAACAATTACTTAACTTTTAAGTAATTGAAAAGATAACGAATAAATTTGGGTGACTTTTTTAAAACGTATTTATTCATGGCGCCTTGCGCTGTTTTCGCTTGTTTCGTCGATTGATTTTATTTGGTTGGCACCTGTTAAAGTGACAGTTTTATTGAACGGATGAGGAAACGCATGATGCGCATGCACATGTAAGCGGTCATATTTTGGGAAGACCGTAACTTAATATAAATAAACTTAGTGATAAACAGAGTGCCAGTAATATTTTTTAAATGTTTTTAATATGTACTTACATGAAATGATAATTAATATTTAACATGTAACATTATAATAACATTACAATAATAAAATAATATTTTGAAGGACCACAATGCACGTAAATAACCACTAATAATTGATTAATTAGCAAAAATAGAAAAATTTATCCTAACTTAACTATAAGTTCCCAAGTAGCACAGAACTGCATTATAAATTGTCACATAAGGCCCACAGCGGTACTCTGAGCATTTACGTAGAGTTATTAGTATTCACCCGGAGAGTAACAACTGTTTATAAAAAACCGTGGCCAACTATAATGCTATTATTTGCTGTACAGTAATTCTATTAAGCACCACAAACACGCCACAAAGTCACTGTTATTCAGCGCTTAGTAGTGCAGTACCCTATCAGCTGTAAGTTTTCTGAATAATAGCCCACACGTGTACTATACAACCGTTGCATTTTAAGAGAGAACATGTAACCCACTATAACGTAATCAGTTACTTTGTGAACTTATTGAACAAAAAATTAATGCTTTTTGCTGCATACAGGTTCCCTTTTCCCCTATTAGTCAGTTGTTACCATACACTCGAATAACAGCATGCATCGAAGTGTCGGCATGCGCGAATGGAACATTGGACGCGACGGGTTCCGTATGTTATATTTATAAAAAAATAAATAAAATGAAATCAATTTATATCAGACATAACCCATATTACAAAAAATAAGATAAAAGTAACAATGCTGCAGCAGAAAACAATAAAATGTTATCAACCAACTAAAAATATATGTCACTTAGTTGAAATAAAAGCAAATGTCAAATTTACGTCGGATTTAAATTAAAGTAACAATAAATAGTAATTGCACATATTGACAAAACAATACAAAAAAGCCTTTATAAATAGAGATCAGTGTGTTTGGTGACATTAGGCTGAGTAGGTACTCTCTGCTACAAAAATCTTCTTATAACCTACACATTTTCGGGACTAATATGGTTGCCACAAAATTAATATTGGTATGTTTCTGGTACTTTCTTAAAAATGAAGAAGATTTATTTAGAGAAATCCAAGATTTTTTTAAATTATAATACATAAATTAATTTCGAGAGTTTTTAAGATTCCAGATTTCGACAATTATTCTCAGAGCTAGTCAGTTAGGAAATACCACTACAGCTAGCATCTAAAAAAACAACGTAATTTTCTTTATGTTTATTTAATTTTCTCTTTTTAACCCTGGTCCAGGCCTTGAATTTTCATTTTTTTATAATTTCAAGGAGTATAAAAGTACTTCTCGGTGGCCACCATAGAATTTCCTTAGTTTTTCACGATGCAGGAACGACTGTTAGATCGACAACATCGCTCTCTATAGTCTGAACTATTTTGAAAAGCTTGTTCTGTAAAAAACAAGAGAAATATATTTATTATAATAGAAGTATCAGTTCCTTAAAATGACAACACTACCTATACAGTTTTTGAGGAAAAAAAACCACAAGATATAATAACATATTAAATACCTAAACTTAACGTAACATAATAATTATATACAAAACATCTACAGACACAAACACAGAGGACCTACTTTACTACCTACCAAAATAGCAGGAATTAAGTCGATCGCAACTTATTTACTTTTATTCGCAACCCTAAATTGAAATGATATTGTTCATCTATCGTAGAATACGAAAGCGTCTTAACTTGTGTCGACCAACCCAGTTGCGATTTAGCGATAAACTGATGATTTAAGTAAACAAATAATGCGACATGACGTCGTCACCGCGCCGCGCACCGGAGCGGGCGTGTGAACGATAGCGTTGCATGCACCATGTTGCAGATCAAGCGAAATGTTTCATAAAAAATACTTTTCGCGTCGCATAAATACTGTGCGTATGGCATGTCAATTTCAATTTCATATGGAAGTAATTCGTTATTATTAGGCCAGTAGAATACATTATTTTTAGATTAGGTAGCTATCTACTAAGTTATAGGTATTTCGTCGCATATTGAATAAATCAATAACTTATGTATTTTACATACCCATAATTAAATTATAATATCAGCTACTTAAATTACAATTTTAATTAAATACTTATCGTCGAATAACAACTAAAAAAACCGGCCAAGTGCGAGTCGGACTCGCGCACCGAGGGTTCCGTACAAACCTGCAGGTCATCATCATCATCATTCGTCATCATCGTTTATGAAATTAAATGTTTTTTTTTTAATTTTTATATTTGAGTTGACTGAATGAAAGGTAAATTGTGGTTTACGATTTATGACGTATTAAAAAAAAACTACTTACTAGATCTCGTTCAAACCAATTTTCGTTGGTAGTTTTCATGGTAATGTACATCATATATTTTTTTTAGTTTTATCATTCCCTTATTTTAGAAGTTACGGGGGGGGGACACACATTTTACCACTTTGGAAGTGTCTCTCGCGCAAACTATTCAGTTTAGAAAACAAGTGCGAGTCGGACTCGCGCACCGAGGGTTCCGTACAAACCTGCGGGTCATCATCATCATCATTCGTCATCATCGTTTATGAAATTAAATGTTTTTTTTTTAATTTTTATATTTGAGTTGACTGA
Source organism: Aporophyla nigra (assembly GCA_947507805.1). Taxonomy (NCBI): domain Eukaryota; kingdom Metazoa; phylum Arthropoda; class Insecta; order Lepidoptera; family Noctuidae; genus Aporophyla; species Aporophyla nigra. The sequence continues at coordinate 11,841,205 of OX382305.1, forward strand.
ATGAAAGGTAAATTGTGGTTTACGATTTATGACGTATTAAAAAAAAACTACTTACTAGATCTCGTTCAAACCAATTTTCGTTGGTAGTTTTCATGGTAATGTACATCATATATTTTTTTTAGTTTTATCATTCCCTTATTTTAGAAGTTACGGGGGGGGGGGACACACATTTTACCACTTTGGAAGTGTCTCTCGCGCAAACTATTCAGTTTAGAAAAAAATGATATTAGAAACCTCAATTTCATTTTTAAAGACCTATCCATAGATACCCCACACGTAAGGGTTTGATTAATTTTTTTTTTTTGTGTTTCAGTTCTATGTATGGGGAACCCCAAATATTATTGTTTTAAAAAAAAATGATATTAGAAACCTCAATATCATTTTTGAAGACCTATCCATAGATACCACACACGTATGGGTTTGATGAAAAAAAAAATTTTGAGTTTCAATTCTATGTATGGGGAACCCCAAATATTATTGCTTTTTTTCTATTTTTGTGTGAAAATCTTAATGCGGTTCACTGAATACATCCACTTACCAAGTTTCAATAGCACAGCTCTTATAGTTTCGGAGAAAAGTGGCTGTGACATACTCGGACAGACAGACAGACAGACAGACAGACAGACATGGCGAATCTATAAGGGTTCCGTTTTTTGCCATTTGGCAACGGAACCCTAAAAAGGAACAAAATGGCTTTAAACGAACCACGGCGGAACCCTAAAAGCTTGGATCCATAAAGGTAGTTATCAAGGTAACTGATGCAAATGTGAACCAATATAACTCTCCTAATCGATCCATGTCTGATTTGTATTCCACAAGTGCCAAACTATTTTACTCTTTGCTGAATTAAAGGCCACATGTGAACACCCGTACAGACCTTAGCATTATATTAACATTAAAACTGTTCACTTGCCATCCGCCATATTCACTGCGTTACTGTGTATTATTATAAAATTTTATCTTTAAATTTTTGTTTATTTTATAGGGTATCAATCGTAATTAATTTGGATTACAAATTAATTACACGAAAACAGTTTTTTTTTTTGTTTTCTTTGTACTAAAACAAACAAATTTATTTTATATTCATTCAATTTTTGTTACTTTTCTTTTAGTATTTAGTGGTATTCCGAAGGCGCGTGAAAATTTTGTACTAAATATGTATGGTATTTGACAGTAAAGTTACCTTCCCAATAAGATTTGAAATATAATAGCAGGAAATCGAAGTTTAACTTACCTTAAATTTTATGTTTATTTTCACAATGGCTCCTGAGATCTTGCACACAACGATACACTTCATGTTTTACAATTTGACAGTTCATATTAAAGAAAAATAAATAATATTGAGTTATTGCATTCCATAATTTCGCTCAGTATGTCATTTCAGCTGTTTAAAAGTACACACAATGTACACATTCGTCTTCCTTGCTGTATAGTAGGTAAGTCACACGTGCCTTGTTAATCAGGCAATATTCAGCTCTTGAGGTGACTGTTACACACATAAATGCTACTATAATGTTATTATAATGCAATTATTTATCAATTGGAACTCTTACTCAGCTATGTGCTGAATAATTTGTGCCCAAATTAGTGTTATATCATCTGAGGGTGCGCTGTCTACGCTATTATTCAGCAACTAATGTATTTACTGTGCACTGTAAAAATGCTGTTAACCAGCACTTTTGTGCTACTTGGGTTTTAAATCAACATATTACGAAATCCTGGGTGCATTATTGTTGTTGCTAAAGAAAAAAAAATTAAGAATCAATTCAAATCATAACATAAAAAATAAACTCTAGTAGTTAAGAGATGACCAGTCTCAGCAGACGCGTGACGGCGCCCGTTCACGAACATGACGCGTGGATCACCTCCATCCAGCACAACCATTTTGCAGGGAACTGAATGAGGAAATACTCTCAACTTCCATGCTCTTTCAAGTCAGCGTACATCATAATAACTTATTAAACGGATTCGTGATTTACTAAAATTTACAAAATTAAAAAATGAAATTGCTTCGAAATTATACAAAAGTATAGTTTGAAATGTATTTGAGGGATGAATAGATTGATTAGATGAATTACCATAAAGAAAGAAAATCATTAATATTCATTTAAGTATTCAACAATTTAAAGTTAATTCAAAATCTAGACAAATAAATAAAATTGGAGTGTCTGTCAAATATTAGGATAACCACTTTTTACTAAGTGTATATGGATGTATACACGGTACATATACCAAAACAACTTTTTTTTTTGTCTGTCTGTTTGTTCCGGCTAATCTCTGAAATGGCTGGACCGATTTTGACAGGACTTTCACTGGCAGATAGCTGAAGTAACAAGGAGTAACTTAGGCTACTTTTATTTTAGAAAAAAAAATAGGATCTTACGAAAAAAAAAAACGAATGAAAAGCTTTTTTGTTAAATACCACGCAGACGAAGTCGCGGGTAACAGCTAGTATAATAAATAAAAATAACTATATGTTCGTAATGTTAGAAAAAAAGAAAAGAGATGGAAGCATCGCTTTTTTTCTTTCTTTTTTTGGATGGGAAAGGATGAAATGACTTCTCTCGCTCTGGGCGGAGAGGGGGGGGGGCTTGTCAGACTTTTACTGACTAAAACCCACCCGTGTTCCTTCAGTTGCCCATGTGCCAGGGTCACGGTATCTACCGGAAGCATCTCTTACAAATAATAAAGTCTTAACTAGTAAGCCAAAGTCGCTGTGGAGGTAGAACTGCCTTAAGCCAAGCATTGTTACCAAACATATAATCCAACTTATATATACTTCATATTTAACACATTGTCCTATAACAGAAGCGTGTACTTTAGATAATCTGAAACGTGCTTGATCATCATCAACCACGTGGGTCATCATACAATAAAAACTTTTATATTTGCGGTACAAGCCGGGTTGCCACAACGAATAATCGGGGCGATTTCACAAAATTTTTGATTAGGTCACTCATTAAATTACAGAGAATTTTGTTTACGTCTGTTACTGAAAGATGATCATCAAGAAAACTTCTAATAGCAAAGCGTTTGTACATACTTTAAATCTATTAGTTTTGGAATAGCCATAAAACCATAAAAGCCTAGAGCTCCAATTAGGCGACAGAAGCTTCAAAAAGGCGCCGCCGAGTCACAGCAGCCGTGCCCCATACAAATCTACTGAAACGTTCATTAACAACGATTGAAACTATCTGTGAATCCGACACTCGTTTTTAGAGAATTTTCTATACTTCTGTTGTTGAAAGATAATTCTCACGAAAAGTACTAATAGCAAAGCCTTAAACTCTCATAGGAAAATGACATCGATTTAACTTTTGATATAGGCATAAAAACATAGGCGCCTAAATTGGCGCTTCATAGATGCTACAAATAGGCGCCGTGGAGTAACAGCGGCCTTGCCCCGCATACATCTACTGCCAAACATTCATTACAATGATTAAAACTCTGTTTACCACATAGGTGTGCGTAATTAAACTTTCCTTTTACTACAAAACCCGCGATCGGCGCTTTAATTCCAAGCGAAAACTCATCAAAATGCTTCCCCTCTTTTTGCACAAATTTTCTTTATGTCTGTGAGTTTATTTTTTATTTGCAGAACCTGAGTAAAGTAAAACAGTTTTAAATTAAGCCACAGAAACGTCGGGCTTATCCGCTACAGCAGAATTAGATGTACAACATAATTAAAAACAGAAATACCTACTGCTGTTTCAAAAAAAAAAGATTAATTTTGCTTCCATCTTCTGTGTATTTATTCCCGTTTTCTTCGAAACCTCAATTCGATTACATACCTGAGTAATATTTTCTTTTTGTACTACTTTTCTCTGTTTATACTTCATGAGTACTTGCTTTTATTTATAGATAATATTTATTCCAAGACTTATTTTTAACTTCGATATTGATATTACTTTTTTGTATAAGAAGTGAAATGCTGTTTCTATTTTCATCGTTGTCATGAGGGTGTATTTTGTTTATCTGATCATCTTATTTCCTCTGTCAATTTATTGGGTTTCCGAAAGATATGTTGAGATACTGTACAAGTAATCTTATTTAGATTCATTGCAAACTTCCTAATGCTGAACTTATTTTGTTTTATCTACGAAGAGATGGTTGGGAAGCTTAGATACATCTTTGTGATTTTCATACTTATTTATGAATTAATTAGCTTTTGTCTGCGGCTTCGTCCGCGTAAATATCGGTTATCGCGGATGCAGACGTAGTCGCCTAATAAAAAGTAGCCTATTTCCTTTCTTAGGGTTCAAACTCACCCCGTACCAAATTTCATCACAATCGGTTCAGTGGTTTAGTCGTGAAAGCGTAACAGACAGACAGAGTTATTTTCGCATTGAAAGTAGTAGTATAGATGAGGCAGTTATTAACATCATATTTTTGGATACTAAAACGCAAAAACAAACATAAATCTAGGTGTAGACAACACAGAGATATTTAATTGAGTACGATTTGCGGTATTGCCAGTACACCAGTCCTAAATTGTCATGAGAACTAGCAGCGCATTTCCTCGGCTCTGGCCTATTTTCAGCGATAACAACAATAACATAATGAAATTAAATAATAAGCACTTATCAATGAACAACACGTGCGAAGTTCTACGCACATTACACAATGTGGGGCTGACAAAAGACGATCTACGATTCTCATTTCCAAGAGCGTCGCACACCTACATTCCGCATTCCCTTTTACATGTGCGTGTGTTAAATAAAACATTAATCTCTACTAATAGGATGTTACCGTTGGAGGCTTTGCTTTCAGTTTAAACGCATTACGTTTTATTACTTATCTGTAAATCCTTGCGCGGCTCGGGCGCACTCGTAAAGGAGGCCAGTCATGTGGAACCGAACGGAAGGGTCGCTACGCTCCTTATACTAAATGACGCTTGCCTTACACTCTTTTGAGTGAGAAATAAGTAACGTTATCAAAAGGTTAGTGAAATATTGGTGGCAAATACAAAAAATGTGCCGTTTGAGTCCCAATAAGTTGGGACTTATTTGTTGAAATATTTCAGGCAGTAAACCAAATATATAAAGGTTTCTACCTAGACGGTAAATCAACCGCTATTTAAGATCTATTAATGATATCGTGATCTGAATTCGTATTTATTACTAGCTACCTGCTGCGTCGGATAGACTATTAGGTGTTGTTTACTTGAATATATTAGTTCCGATTATCATGCTCTCCGTGTTCACAGGAAATTAGTCATCGAAAACAGACCCGAAACCCGCTTTTCTTTTTTCGCATACCTGATAGTCGTAACTAGTTTAGGGTTGAGAAACGGTGCAGAGCAAAATCAACAGAAATCCTGCATAAAAACTAACTTCAACTAACAGAACATAACATCAATGGGGCAATTCTCGTAAATTTTAAGACCAAAATTCGACATTTGGTCACAATTCATTAAAATTTTAATCAACATTTATAATAATATTCGTTTTATATCCTAAATCAGGGAGTTGGTGTGGTTTCGAAACAAATGGTTTAACACGTGTAAAATTTGTCTTGCATTTCTAACCTAAGGTAACCCACGTATGGATGGCTGTACATGTGGCAGAGATTTGACAGTTCCTAAAATGTATTAGTGTAATCTCAACGTCAAAGCTCGATTTAAAGAGTTTGTCACTTTTATAAACGTTATTACAAAACCATATGTTCTAATATGTAATCTAAAAAAAAACTCAGAATATATTAGGTAACCAAGATAAAAATAACAAAAGAAAGATAAAATTCGCGAATCCATCAGCAACGGAACCTTATCAGTCATATGGTTTTTCTCATGTCAAGATAAATACATAGTTAAACGACATGATAATATTTATTTTGTGATTCTTCACGAGATTCCTGAAGAAAAAATAAATATAACCCGCGGTAATCCGGTAACGCTCTCAAATATTTCTGATACAGCAAATCTATAAATTGTAAAGTATTTTTTCAATCGTATTGGCTCAACAAAGGAAAGCTACACACATAAATCACTCGTACCTTTTCCTTATGAACGTTACTTCAGGTCTGAAAAGATTTCCTTTCATAACTGTTGTTCGTTCACCCCACAGAGTGGCGAAAAAAGATAGACACGACTGATACTTGGAGTGCGAAAAGGTTTATTATCAATATGATCACACTTTGATCGTACTTATATCACATCATTAGGGTTATATTTTGATAGACTTGAAGAAGAAATATCGTCATCATCATTTTAGCCAATAGACGTCCACTGCTGGACATAGGCCTCCCCCAAGCCCCCAATTCTTGGGGGGATCGTCATAATCGCCACGCTTGGCAGGCCGGTTGGTGATACAGAACGCTGCTGCTCAGTCTAAAGTCCCTTAGTCGCCTTTAACGACATCCACAGAAAGAAATGAGGTGGTGTTATTCTTTAGGTCCGGCAACACACGGAATGAATAGAATAAGCATTTGAATAAAGAATAGAATAAACATTTGAATGTCCAGAAGTAGTAGGTAGTACATACGTATACATAAAACTATAATACAGCAAGCAAAATATACCGCAAAGGATTTACGATTATAGGATCGCACCCAGACAGGCGCTTACTTTGCGTGATTAATTTTATCATAACTGCCCTCAAAACTGTGAAGAATAAACATCAATAGGAAAACGTCATGCCATGAAACCAAAACCAATAGCAAATAAAGATAGAGTGATTAATAAATGAAATCATTTTAAATTTCAGTGTAAAAAAGCCTGGGGTGCTTTTTCAGGTATGATTATGGTTGGGGCCCTTAGAGGGTTGCTAAGCGCGGGTATCAGTTTAAACCTTTGACTTTTGTTTACAAACATAATTTACGTGACTCACAGTAAAAGTAAAAATCGGCCAAGTGCGAGTCGGACTCGCGCACCGAGGGTTCCGTATAAACCTGTAGTGTTTAATACCTCTACGCGTTCATGAGGAAAGGGGTAGTAAGTTTAAAATTATTAAAAATATTTTTATTATATGATGTAACTAAAAATTCACGGTTTTCGCAATTTTTTCTTTATCTGTGCTATAAGACGTTGCTTCGTACCAAATTTCCTAATTCTAGATCGACTGGAAGTACCCTTTAGGTTTTGATTACCTTGCGAGTTTCGAAAATTTGCGGAAATTTGCGGCATAAACGGCTATATCTTTTGATTGCGTTAGCTCAGAAGTTTGATTTTTTCACAGCTTCAAGGGACAGTAGACTTGAGTATTTGATATAAATTTCAGCTTGATAACTCCACGTGTTCCTGAGAAAAAGGGTCTTGACAGACAGACGGACGGACGGACGGACAACAAGGTGATCCTATAAGGGTTTCGCTTTTTCCTTTTGAAGTGCGGAACCCTAAAAAAATGGAATGTTGAAATGTGAATGTATGAATGTAGAAGCCTGTGAATATTTTTATTGCTAGTCGAAGTAATCCCCGTTCCTGTCTAAGCAACGCCGCATTCGATGGAACTATTGACTGAACAAGGGGTCCCACTCTTCTAAAGGGATCTCTTCCACGCATTTTTCGAACGCAGCCAAGGCTTCAGGGTTCATAAAACAAATTCCTCTAAGACTATCTTTTATTTGATTAAATAATTAAAATTCACAAGGTGCTAGGCCAGACTGTAAGGAAGATGACTCCACACTTCCACACCTTTGATAGAAAAAAATCTATATTCCATCTAGCGGAGTGAGCTGGAGAATTGTCGTGGTAGAGGAGGATCCTGCTTCTTAGGCGCTGCTGTCTAACATTTTCCAACACAACTGGTAAACGAAGACATACCAATCTGCTGTAACAGTCATCCGTCCAAAGAATAAAGCAATCATCTTTTACCTCTGACTTCTGCCTTTCTTTACTCTTTTCAGCAAATCTTCGAATCAATATTACATTTACAGCTTTCACACCTGTGACGATTATATAATGTTCGTCATACTTTTTAAGCATTGAGCGGCAACAATCTAAATGATGGCGTTGATCTTTCGGCAAATTATGGGGTACTGTCTCATCTAATACAAAGGTTTCTAACGCGAAAATATTCATGCAAGACTTTTTGTGCTTGACTCATCCCAATTCCAAAAGCTGCCCGAATTAGTTGATGTCACCCTTCCATCAGCTTCTATCATTAGCTGCACAGCAAGCACATTATCTTCAGGAGTCTTTCTCGCAAATCATCAGTGAGTATTTTTCGACCGCGTTTAAACTCGTTAAACCAGTTGTTATAAACAGTGGCTCAGGCTGGGGCTACATCATGCAATGCTAGTCTAAGCCTATCGTAACATTTTTTTTTTTGAGTAGGGCCGCAACCGAAGTCGTAATAAATCATTGAACGAAATTTTTCTCCAGTCAACGCACGCCACATTCCGACGCACGACACTTTTGAATTGATGCTAATTTGTGAAAACACATAAAATATGAATTCATTACTCATCTATGAATTCCCAAAGAGTTCCTAATACGAAATTTAATTACATTGTTCATCGACTGCTTTTCTAACTGGCCCATTCTTAAAACTTTTAGTATTCCTTATTCAAATATTCGAAATCGGTTGCTTTTCTTACTGGAAAATTCGAAATACTTTCAGTGTAAACGGTTAATTAAAGGATTAATATACTATAACGATATTAACATGGTGATCATACATTATTATTAAATTATATAATTGTTTTTAGAGTTTGTGGACGCGACTGGCTATTTTATAAACAAAAACGAAAAAGAAAAGCAATGCATGGATAAAAACTACCTACTGAACAACGACGATAGTATCTATAGCTATATTTTTGATAGTCAAAGAATTTAAAAAACAAAATGCATTTAATCCTTCTAATCCAGTCTTAGGCATGATTAGAGAATTACTATGAATAAGGAGAATTCTTTAATCGATTTTGATAGAAAAACAAAGAAGTATTATACACATTTATATTGCTCTGTGTATACAACTTCACCAACTTTAGAATACCATCGACGGAGCGGAAGGTATTTTTGTTTAACCATCTAATGGTTGGAGCTATTTTTAATATCGCGCAGAATCCACTTTGTCACTTTTATTATAATATAAACCACAACAAGGCGTAAAGGCTTTACCTTGTGCCCACGTATTTTCATTTGAAGCTCTAAAAGCGTGGCTGTATGAAATTTAAAAAGATATAATTTTCTCTGTCGCCTTATTAGTCTTAGTGGTTGCGGAGTTTTAATTCGTGAGCTTCAATTACTTAGAAATACCTATTAGTAGTAGTAGCTTAAAGTTAGAATTCTTATCCTATATTTATTTGTTTATAGGTTTTGGCGCTGACTCAAAATTAGTAGTTTGGGAGCTTAGTAAGACTAAAAGGTTTTCTTTGGTTTTCAATTTCTTTCTACGTCGGTTTAATTTTTACAATTTTAGAAGCTTTTATTTAACTTGCAATGTATGTATGTTTGTTCGGGTGGAATCTTGCTACTCAATTTGGAAGCAGATATCTTCCACCGATTGAGCTGAAATTTTGTATACACGTTTAGTTTGGATGACAATACACGATAAGCTGTGTGACGTCTTTCTAAATCCAAGATGGTGGAATAGTTATTTTTTATGCACTTCTGCAATATGGGTATCAAATGAAAGGGCTTGCCGAGAATAATTAGAAAAATATTCTGACATCACTCTTAATCCAATATGGCGGACTTTTAAAGTTTTTTATGCTTTCCTATAGTATGGGTATTAAATGAAAGGGTTTGCTGAGAATAAAAACTTATAGGTACTTACGCAAACCTCGCGACAAGCTTTTATGATCATATAAATTGTGTGCAATAAATGAGGCTATAAGTTGATTATTAAAATTTTAAAGGAAAATTTTATTTTCTTCTTTTTAGAGCATGTAAATAAAAGCTTTTTTTAAAGTTTTTTTTTCGCTTTATTTTTTTTCCGTGGTTAGATTTTGTTTTTTAAATTTTAAATGTGATCAACTTTAACGAAATATTTCCCTGTAAATAAAAAGAATTTTAAAAATCAGACTTTTCAGTAAAAACTTATATGTATATATAAACTTATATATATACAGGTCATACATAACAGAAAAAATATAATTGAGCGTTGACTTTTTTAGTCGCTTAAAAACGGTACATCACCTATTACATAGAAACCATTATTACGTAATTTAATTTAAAACTTAGGTACACGTGCACTCCCTTGCATACTTTCACTCACAGAACACCACACCTATACGCATCATTTTTTCCATTCATCCGCAAACACACATCTCTATTACTTGTGAATGGTTGGAAACCCTCTTCGGAAATTGATGCTATATGTTAACATCTTTGCATAAGTGCACAATATAGCCCTTTCATGTACTTTTCATTATTTCATTTTTTATCACTCTCGTGACTTGTTATTATAATTTTGTGAAAAAACTGTGATCATATCGCACTAATGACAGCACTGTTTGAAAATCGGAAAACTCGTGCCTGAAGTGCATAAGTTTTCTGAATAATTATTTACCTATCATTAATTTAATATTTCCATTCCGGGTATTCATTTCAAACAAGGTGCAATTTAAACTGTCTACAAACTACAAATATCAAAAGGAAAATAAACATGATATTAAACAGTGAATCGGTGGAGTAACATTCCCGTTCGGCAGTCCTTGCTGGAAGCCGATTAGTTCGCGAGTGTCTCTTGGCTGCAGTGCTTAGCTACTTGTTTGTTGTTCTTAATGAGCACTGCCAGCCAACTTTGGGCTGTTTTCGCTTCAATTAAGACTAAAAACATGACCGAATGTTGTCGTTTGGTCGCTCACTTGACGTTTGTCGGCGCCTTGTTTTGCAGTGCTTGAGTATTAAATTAAATATGTATTGTGTTTTATTTATTTGTTCGTGTGTATTGTAAATGGTAGTCTACAGTTGTATTTGAATACTTGCATGTTTCAAGGCACTGACAAAACGCAACGTTTGATCGTTTATTCATTTGATACTAATTTAAACGCTAAAAGAATAGTTAGGCTGCTGTTTATCTCTGGTTTGCCGATATCATAACATTCTATAGGTACATGCGTATCACCTACGTATCATACAGTTTTTTTTTTGTATATTAACACTTCTTTAATTAAATTCATGGTTCGTCATCGCCAGGCACCTGATAAAAACTCTTTGTATTACGTGTACACATGTCATTGACATCGATACGTTTCATGCACAGTTATTAATATAAAAAGTCAGACTGCTGATCCATCAAACTGGTTATCGGAAAAATAGCGACAGCAACAGATTAAAATCCAAAAAAGCATGTCTCGCATCATCCTTTTTTTGATAAAATTGATCTTGAAAGTATCTAGTGCCTTGGTTCTCTTATGAGAACACAACGATATGCGATGGTATATCATGCTCCCCAGTAACTGGGTTGAGAAGTTCAGATAGGCAGTCTCTCCATGTTAAATACTGGTATTCAGCTGCTTCCAGTTAGACTGGAAGATGACCCCAAGATAGTTGGAAAAAGTCGAGGAAGGGGATGATGATGTGGATCCTGTTTTTTGTTGACATTATACTTGCCGAAAATGCTAACGCTCGGGAAACTGACCCCGAATAATTTCCTTTATAATAAACGATTCAATTGTACAAGTAAGAATCTATATTAAACAGAAGCGTTCAGGCCATTCGTGAGCACATTCATTAAGCCTGCAGGCGATCAGCACCCGCTTTATTTGAGTTCAAGTTCACACAATCAGAAGGTTCGTTTGTTTTAAGATTTCCCTTCTTAGCATTCGAGATCGCGAAGTGTGGTCGATCTCGAGGTCTTTGCCCCTTTATACGTACGAATAGCAGCCACACCCGTTAACGGTAGTTACCGCTCATAACTCCACATCATTCGTTTCAATGGCCAGTAAAAGTAGAAATACCATGGATCAATCGAATATAGAGCGTGAGTAAACAGAGACCGCCGAGCAACCTAGACCAATTACACAGATTGACGAGGGGGGTATGACCAATGTTCGGGTTACATTAATTTCAAAGGTCGCAAAACAGGTAGAGCTACGAAAATATGATGCACTGAACCCGAGGGCAAGAAACTTTCAAGTATAAAATACTAATGTCTAGCTTTATTCCGAAAGTCTAGCATCGATTTTACATACTATTTTAGTCACCCGGCCAGACCTGGAAACGGCATGAGGCCGGGTGACTCAAATAATATGTAAAGTCTGACTCACGTAACACGAACCAAAAGAATTTACTAGAGATATTCAATCATCTTGTTCGCCACCCTATGACCCTCATATGTGATCACACTGATCACATACATGAACGCTGTCAAGCGACGCCTGCTACGTCTACGCAAGTTTACGCGACTGACATATTGAAGTGACTTTATAATTGTAAAGCTAAAAAGTAAACATGATTTTCGTTTCCCATTTAAAGAGCAAACATTCTTGTTTGTCGATGAGCTCCCTCAATGATGTACACACACATAAAACGGGCTTAACTGTGGTAAAACGAGCCTGCTATTACTATACATCATATATTTTTTTTTACTTGACCTAAATGACAAATTAAAACTGCCTTTCTTGGAAAGAAATAAGAAAAATAATCCGCCTCAGACTGATTCACAGCGTGAAAGTATCAGAGCTTATTTGAAATTGTTGGCTGTGTTAATATTACTGAAGTCTAAGGCTGCAAAAGGAGATCTTTTTTTTCTTTGTACATACGTAGGTAATAAGTAGGTCATGTACGTATCACTATTTTAGTTAGCGCACCATAGTTTGTAAAAAGAAAACGTAAATAGGTATTAAAAAAAATTAAGTTTTCCCTTAAGATTTTCAGCAAAGAACAAAAAATCTTACGACGATAGTCAAGTGGCCAAAGCGATCAACATTAAAAAACCACATACAGGTTCTTATTTAGCTATGCAGCGTAGCAATGCGTTTAAAGAGATTTATAGGCATATAAAACTGTGAATGTATTCTCAATAACGATGTTGTACGTTCACTATTGAGTACGTCGCAGTCTGTGCTCTTGTGTCTCCATTTTGAATTCGTGTAGTGGGGTCGTTAAAAATCTTGTTATAGTCAACTTATACAACTACATAAACGATTAAATTGTATAACATTCAGTGATTGATCGCATCGAGTTTAGATGAAGACGCAGCAAGCGCCTACGTGCATTAAATGCACAGTGATGCGCAAGAGTGCGTTTCTTTAGCAAAAATACAAGTAGTAAGTTCTAAAGTTACTTAGTGTGTGCAGATTGTCATAGGTGTGTACCTTTTAGATATATTAGACGGAAGATATTTCTTCGGACACTAATGACATGGAATAAAGAACTTTTAAGGAGGATTTAGTAGAGTTCAGCTTTCTTTGCTCCAAATTGCGTACCGATTTTCTCAACCTTTGAACAAACAACAGAACACAGACAATATAACACGTAGGCACAGATGGGATGCGTGAAAAACAAATGTATTAAAATTCGCCTATAAATAGCATTATTAAAATCCGATCGTGGCGGCTGTTGAACCGCGGGGCGCCACGGGGAGGCGCGGCCGGAGCGATAATTGACTATTATAATGTTGCCGACAGTCATAATCAGTGTTTTGCATAAAGGTCCAGTGTTCATACGAGCAAATGCCACTGTAGATACATAGTTTATTACAGACTGGGACCGTCGACATGCAGTTGGCCACGACCTCCCAAATTGGCATAGTTTTTCAAATGCCCATTTGATAGTTGCAGAAAAACAAGGTAATATATTACACGAGACGTGATCAACAGAGTAGAATAAAATTGGCACTTGTTTTGTGAATCTGAGTCCCAACACTCTTTTACATAATAATTGTTGTTTATTTCACGCTGGTTGGATAGTTGAGTAACGAGTAACAGTTTACCTAGATCATCTCACGTTTGTCACAAAATTCTCAAACGTGAACGCATTGAAAAGCATTGTTGCTTGTTGTTAAACTTGCGAAGGGCGGCGTTTTGAGGATTCTCTTTTACTGTTTACGTTCGGATGATTGTAATTGACTTTTGTTTACTTTGCAATAATTATATTTGATTCCAAGATAGATTGCAAGATACCTCCTAACATCGACCTTCAGTGATCTGTTTACCTTTGTTTATGAGCGTATAATTGCACCTATGTTACGTGTATGTCAGGTGCGTTCTAGTTTCCATACTAAATACACTAGGGCTTGATGTAGGTTATTCGTATTCACTATTTCGTCTAAAAGTGGAATGAGCTAATGACTTCGTAGAACAAAAGAGGCCTTTTCCGGTTCCTTTTTGCTAGGATTAGCCATTAGTTGTGACCGAGTCACTTCATAGTAAAGTTTAATCAACTTTGAACCAACAATAAAAAAAGCAAAAAGGCAAAAAGTGCTTTAATGACTATGGATATAATTAACCGGTTATTACTGTTATTGGTTTTTTTAACAATTTGTTTACATGTTATTATGTGACTGTAAAAGTTAACACGGTATGTGTTAACTTTTACAATTCGTTAATTATATATTTTATCCTTTCTTCTGTGTTTTTTTTTAAATATATTTTTTTAAGTTGGTACTTAACTTACGTTCGCTACATAAGATCGTATCTACATGCCGTCTAATAAAGTAAATATCCAATATCCTATAAATGTCAATAGAATTGTATAAAATAAATGATGACTAATCACACTTTCATCACCAAAATTCCATCGTTGGGAAACCCCTTTTCTCACGAACACGACTCTGAAAATACTCCAGAACCTATACAAAGTAACAAAATCTGGGTTTGATTATTCAAAAAATGTTTGAAAGGAAAACGTTAACTCGCTAAGTCTAAAAGGGACATCACAATAAACGATTTAGCTCGCTCTCGGATTTTCGCCGATCCAAGGGAAGCCTCATAAAGAGTTGTACACTTTAGAAACACTTTACAAATGTTTCGAATAACAAAACCCTTCAGTTCACAGGAAAATAAAACATTTATCAAACTTTGCCACTTTAATAAATGTTAATATCTTTGTCAATAACGCTAATCAAATCTCTGCATAGGTTCATAAGATGTGTTTATATAGGACTGGTCAATGAACAGAAGGCGATGATTGCGCATGTAAATACAACAATAGATACTTACATGAATAAGTATGTATAAGAACATATTATAGAATTCACAGTCGCACGTGTATGTATCGTGTCTGTATTCCAATGTGTCATATTTTATATAAGTATTTACAAACTTTATGTATATAGGTACTACGTGAGCGATACGTCCATAATGGCACACGCTAGCTCCAAACATCTGTTCAATTCTTATACGCAGTTCCTGACGTAATATTAATTAAAAGTTAACGACATAATGACGGGCACGAATTTGATAAATCTTCGAAAAGTGTGTCTGACAAGTAGATAAACATTCTGCATTTTTTATCGAACAAAGGCGGAACGTTTGAAATCTCTGCGGTTTGCTAGTCTACCCGATGCACTTAAGCGGCTTCCATCTCCATAAATAATAGAGCAGGGATCAGTTTCAAGCCATGTCTGGTTTAAAAATCAATATTTGTGATACAGAGATTCGCACGGAACCTGGACACGGAAAGAATTTCCACTTACTATGCTTGCTACGAGAATTCTTTGACGGCGGCAAGAATGTTGAATTGTTTTTCTTTATTCAGTGAAAATTCGCTCAAAAGATTTTGTACAAACGCTACTAGGCTATACCCTACATTGGCGTTTTGTCAAAACTATTTCTAGATCTGTTCTGAATGTGCTCATTGTCTGCTGAGGACTTGTCAGAACAACACAATCTGTGAATCTGTGACGAAACAGTCGGAACCGCTTCAATTTCCTCAAGAAACAGTATCAAATAATAGGATTAAAACTTTGAGCTCTGATGATTGGAACAAATTACGTTAAAATGGTTAATAAATGCTTTATAAAGTTTTGAATAAACCATTGTAGCAAGTTGGGTGCGATTACTTTGAAGAGTTTAAGTCTTCATGTTGGTGTGATCTTTGTCTGTGCTCCATTGTGAACGAGTGAAAATTGTTTACTCGTTCATTTCGATCCTTCGTCTGTGCGATGCAGTGCTTCACAGTGCACGGCGCACACGTGCGTCTCAGTGCATTGCCTTTGTTTTCAATATCAATAAATGGGCGATGAATCAAGTATTGTGTGCGCGTCATGTTAGTTCCGTAATGAAACGTAGTTTCCCGATAAAATTAAATTGGAGCTGGTCTTAGTTATATATGTCTCTAGGTCTGAGTATTAAAATATAATAAATTGATGTTAGAAAAAAACGAATATCGTAATGTCTGAATCGTAATTTTTCGCTTTTTTTTTTCTTAGAGTGAACCTGTTTTCCTTTGCTTCCAGCTACACAATAAACTTATTTATACAGATATGTTTTGCTCCAATAATGAGACTCATATAGCAGAACTAAGTAAAACTGAAGGCTTGTCTATGGCGTCAGTGGTTTCATTGAAAACACATTATTAAGAACTTCATAGTTGAACGCAGAGAGAATGCAGCCGAGTCCACAATGGTTCGCCCTTAACCTTTGCAATGCGTGGGAGGCACTGGGGGCCCACTGTAGGATGGGGGGTGGCCCACGCCCACGGCACTGTTTAAACTAACGAGATCTCTTTTAATACTGCGTCCATTGTTGGGCCCATAGCGCAGGTTAGGTCTTCCGTCATACTGAACATACTTATATATTATGTACGTTTACTTTTTAATACATTCTGCATACATTTCAACAATGTAATGCTTTTTTATCTGCCTGTTGCCAACGGCATTTAATTGCTTGTCGCGTACCTACATACGTTACAATTTACTTTGTCGCGTTAGTACCAAGAATTTGAATAGAAATGAACTATTAATTGTTGATTCAGATTTAATTAGCGGCACCAATTAGTAGGAAATTATATTCACATTAATACAGATTGGTACTAAATGACGTGTAACATCTTGTGTGTAAATGAACAATAGTTTTCACTTCATTGGCCATTAAAGGGATTGAATGGGATTCTGAGTATTATCTATTTGGTATTTGTATCTACACTTCCATGATGAATACCGACAAACTGTAATTGTCTTTGTAAAGTACTGTTTTTTTTAACCGACTTCTAATAAAGGAGGAGGTTATCAATTCGTCTGTATTTTTTTTTGTTTGTTGCCTCATATAGTCATAACTTTTGACTGGGTGAACCGATTTTGATGATTCTTTTTTTATTTGAAAGCTGGTGCTTTCCGAATGGTCTTTTTAATTTGGTTACATTTGGACAATGGAGTCCATGTGAAAACCATATAAGTCTTAAATTTTCATTAAGTATTAGCGCGACAAATGAACGAATAACGTGATTAGATTAGTGCGGGGTATCTACCATAACTAATAAGTTAAAAATAAAAACTTTTTACAAAAAAATAACAAACGACTTCCTAAAAAAAAAAACAATACAAAATAAATTAAAGTTATTTTTCAATTTGTAGTGTTTTTTTTTTTTAGGAAGTCGGTTGTTATTTTTTTGTAAAAAGTTTTTAGATTGTAAAAACTTCATGACACTGTTCTGTTTCAACTGTTAATCTATAACGGTTCATGAGCTACAGCCCGGTGTAAGACAAACGGATGGAGTGCGGAGGTTTAGTAATAGGGTTCTCTTGGCACCCTATGGGCACGGATCCCCAAAAAGACCGCCGTAAACGTTCTCCAAGGTTCTCATTATCATCGGTAGAAGGCTTTACAAAGATCTGAGCGCCGTGCACGTTTGCTATAAATGTGTATTAGGAAGGTTATACACAAAAATTTAAAAAAAGCAATCGACTTCCAAAAAAACACACTACAAAGTGGGAAATTACTTTTCGTTTCGGAAGTTGGTGTCTTTCAATCTTTATTTTAGTTTCATATGAGATTACCTCAAAAACATAACCTACACATTAAAAAAATAATTTTGAAAATCGCTCCACAATTGGCTGAGAAATCGGTGAAAATAAATTTAAAAAAAAAAACCATACATTCGAATATCCTTGGTATTTGTTTAAGTCGGTTTAAAAGAAAAATATTTACGAGGTCTTCACTGCGTAGTGACGCTATGGTGCTGCCATATTATTAATAATAACCAAGCTACCGTATTTTTGTATAATTACAGAGTTTTCTGTTAAGCCTCTCCCAATGGAAGGTGAGTGTTCTGTACATTTACATTCACTAGTATCGGTTTTCAGTTCTTTGAGGGGATCGTACATAACTTTTTCTAATCATCGGGCATGTATCCAAACTCAGGAAATATTAGGATAGTAAAGTAACGATGAGAGCGTTTCCTTTTTCAGATTGAAATCTCTGCTGGCATATTTCAGGTAAACCTTTTACTAAAAATACACACAAGTCAGTAGAAGAGTTTACCTGAAAACCGAAGTAAATAAACAGGGATATTTGCAGTTATTTTGGATTTGTTTAAAAGATTATAGTGGTCAATGATTATTATAATTTACTAAGGTACCAAATCACAATATACAAATAACAAATACATAAAATTCATTGAATTCGAAACATCATTAATATAAAATACATTAACATTCAATACAATAATTAAAATTAAAATACATTAATATTCAAAACATTGAAAAATGTAAAATATTTAAATTCCTATCCTACTAATATTATAAACGCGAAAGTTTGTATGCATGGATGTCTGGATGTATGGATGTGTGGATGTTTGTTCCTCTTTCACGCAAAAACTACTGACCCGATTTAGATGAAATTTGGCACATAGATAGTTTATAACTACATAGGTACTTTTTATCCCGGTAGTATGTTCCCGCGGGATAATTTCCGACCTCCACGCGGGCGAAGCCGCTGGCAAAAGCTAGTATACTTGACTCATTGACTTGTCACCAACAAAAACAAAAACCACGAAATCTTTGCCACCGGTTGGTGGTTTATTGAGTAAAGGAAGTAAATATCACTTTTAGCGTTAAGACCGTCCAATAAGTAAAATTTCTACATTCATATCTGTAATTCATATGGTGTAAAATTGAACATTATTATAAATAGAAAATTCTAAAGCCATGAATAAATATAGTAAACAAACCTATATTTATCAAGCGCATGATTATTTCGTAAATAAATCGTGGAACAGAAATGACATGAACAGATACGTAACGTGGGCATCTCGTAACCATGGTAACCGCAATTATTATTTCAGTAAACACGCGATACAAATACAATTTGCACGTTTAAGCTTTACAAACAAAATGAAGGCTTAATTGATTTTGTTTGTTTTAAAGGTAAAGTTATTTATATGTAGGTTAATACGTATTTTGTTTTTGTAAGCATTGCCGATGACTGGATTATTTTTTCAGTAAATGCCGTGAGTGCGTTTGCGACTCAAGTAGTTATAGAACCTCATAAAGGGAATTATCGCTCTTAGCGATAAGCAGCAGATCGATTGAGCAATTCAAGTTTAATATGAGAAAGAGAACATGTTAAATTGTTAAAATGGATCATAACTGGGTGACCGAAATGTCCACGTGGAGATCACCCTATTTAACGCTTCTACTCAGTCTGACGCAGTTCACGGTACACAGATCTCTACCATTTTCAGCTGAAACTTCTGCTTCTCCAGCTCCATACCTCACCCTTCCTAGACTCCTTTTTATGTTTGGCAGTTCATCTTCTTTCATTAAACACTTTGAAGTACATCACAGAAAAAAATATACTTCTTGCTTCGTGCGAGCACTGTGAGTCACCGGCTTCCCAAATTGTATGGAAATCTGATAAAAATCATGACCTAAATGCTTGTCAGTACTGTCAGGCTGTAAAAAGCAAAACACAAAAATGTTAATAAGATTTATCTCTTTGTAATAAGGGGAATTAAGCATAGCATTTAAAAAAAAATGTTATAATTTGTCGGTGCCACTTTCCATCACTTCTTAACAAACTTGGATGGGACTTGAACTTTTTTTTTGGGATACCCACTGCTACCCATGTCAACCAACTTACGCGGCCCGCAAAAGGTTTCAGTAATTTTCTTACGGAAAAACATTAATTACAAAAGTTTGAATTTGTCCTTGTGTCTGGAATGGCGGTGTTTTGGTTGGAAAGTTTTTGGACTCGGTTTGTATTATGGGGTTTTTTTATTGTGCTTGAGTAAAAAGGTGGACTAGTTAGGCTTAATAACTATCTGGTATAGTTTTTAAAAGCCTGCTTTTATCAGATTAACGAAAAACAGTCATAAATGTTAATTAAAGTTTAAATGGTCACCATTAAACAGTATGTAAGGTATAGTTTGTAGTTAAACCGTATATGGCCTTAAACATTTCTCTATGTATGCTCCTCATACTCGATATTTATATATGTGCAGCAATAAAATGCATATCTTCGAAACAAGAACGATCACGAGTGCAGAACTCGGAACATGTAACAAGATGAGGGGAACCAACCTAACAATGTCCTTTAAAAATGAAGTTGAATAACTTGTATCTAGCTTTATGTTTCATACCTGGAAACCATTCGTTTTTATCTATTTTCAGGATTCAAATATTATGTATCTTCACAAGTTCCTTTACCATAACTCAGTGGAGTCTCAACTAAGTGCTTATAATAACAAATACGTGCACATCGGTGTCTAGTCAATCTGTGTCGTTCTTTCTTCAAAAGACTATTTCAGACACTTATCTATACGGTCTCTACTTGATTATTCCTGAACTATAAAAGAGACTGTGACTTCTAAGTTTGTTTCGGCTTTTGTTCTCAGAGTATTCAGAGAGGAAACGCCGACCTCATCGGCGGCTTCGTACGCGTATTATACATATAAACGTTCCTCTTGCATCACTCTGTCTATTGACGGAAACCGCATAAAATCCTTTGCGTAGGTTAGAAAATCTAAGCGTACAAACACGAAATGAGACTTTGTTTTATACTATGTAAAGAACAAGATGATGGGCGTGTAAAGTTAGTTACAGAAATAACATTTTTATCATTCATCTTAACAAAGCATAAAATGAGAATAAAATCGTAACAAAACAAATAATTTTACGATGCTCGTAAATGCATTTATTTTATTCGTTCATGTTCAAAATTAGTGTAACTCGTGCAGTATAATTTTATTCGCTCGTAATGTATCACATTTCCACCGTGTACTGACATAGGAACTCGTACATATCTCCTTTTGTTTGACACTGAGATTTGACAAGGTTTAGGGTAACCTGGTCTAGGAGTACGCACTTAAGGTTTGAAGTCTTCTAAAAAAAACAAAATGAAATAAAGAAAATCAACAAGCCATTTATTGCGTCTACAATTTAATCATCTATCATAAAACAACAGAAAAAATAACAAAATTACGATTTAACTCTTTCTATTAGAAGAATAATTAGAAGTGGGAATTGCGTACTCTTACATGGACTATTGTGTAAGAGTACGCATCTATGTCGATAAGAGTACGCAGGTAGTACTTATTTTTTTTATCATTTGCAGAGGTTGCAAATAAAATGTCCACGGCCTTCATATGTTGTGCAAGCTTCGTGCCACCATTCGGAGCATTTTGAGCATCCTATCCAGTCTTCTGCGGGGGGGTCAACGTACATTTCAGTACAAGCTGGGCATCTCCAAACCTTTTTTTTTGGCGTTGTCTTTGGCACTTTAAATGGTTTTTTGAATTTTTTAGGTAGAGTCTTTGAACTCGGTTTTGGTATTTTCTTTGAAGCCAAAGAATCCTCGAGAGCCACTTTATATGGAGACCCACTCAAAATATCCGACTTAGCTCTTTTGCGGTTAGATCGTGACAAAAATTCAGCTCGTGGTAGTGGGGCTACATCTTCAAGTGTTGCAAGAGGCGATTTGACGTTTTGAATTTGGAGACAGGCAAATGGTGTACGGGTTCTATCTATCTCAAGTAATGGCTGAATAGTTGTATCAATTTTTGAGCACGAAGGCTGCGGAGAATTTCCTGTCACACAATTTTCACATTCAACAGTTTGGGGCAAATCACTTGTCAGTTGGAAAATCTGTGCTTCATTAGACTCTGCCAAAGATTCATCTTGTGCCAGATGATCAGCTGATTGTGCAATGGGTTCGTCACGGAATTCTGACAAAGGCATATTTTCTGGTAGATCATTAGCTGATTGTGAAATCTGTGATTCAATAAACTCAGTCTGTGGCCTTTCAGTTACTGCACTAGCCAAGAAATCCTCTTCTTCAAAAATATCCGGATTTAACGGTTGAATTCCCGTTATCTTAAAGCTCTGTATGGCATTTGCAGGAGTAGCAGCTTTGAGGTAAGCCGGAGTCAATATTTGGGCAATTTGATAAACGGTTATCACTCGACCAGGATGGTTACGCATCCATTTTTCACATTCTGTTGCATAAAAAATCTTTAGGCTGTTATGGATGCAGCGATCGAGTGGCTGAGTTTTGTGACTGCTGTGAGGTGGTATGGTCAAGGCGTGAATGTGGTTTTCTCGGAAATAACGGACCGCTTCTAGGGTGCAATGTGACGTGTGATTATCTAGAATTAATAATACTGGATTGTCTTTGGTAGGCTTTGCGTGGTCTGTAAAATGGGATAACCAGTCAACGAATAAAGCACTGTTGATGTAACTTGAATCTGACACCATTCCAATAGAAGATGGCGGTGCTCCATCTAAAAGTTCGGCCTTCATACGCTTGCGTGGAAATATGAAGGCTGGTGGAATAAAATTCCCTGCAGCATTGACCGCATTTACCAGTGTTACATTGATGCCACGTTCTGCACTGGAAATCTTGTTAACGCAACGCTTTCCTTTTGTAGATAACACCTTCGGAACTTTGTTTGGCACTGTGGAGATTCCGGTCTCGTCCATATTATAAATTGCATGCGGTGGGAACTTGTAAGTATCTAACAAATTCGTTAGGTTTTCAAAATAGCGTTCGCATTGAGGCTTATTAAAACCTATTGCACGAGCAACGCTTGTGGAAGTTGGAGTGCGCAACGACAAATCAGGGTGCCGTTTCAAAAAAACCCGAAGCCACTCTGTACCAGCCATTTTTTTTTCTTTGTTAAAACGATGTTCCAGCCCATTTCTCTCAGCAAAATCATAAGCAACTTCCCGTATTTTGTGAGTGGTTAATCCATAAAACATATTATCTACTTTTTTAATATAATTGCACAGCTCTCTTTCCATTTCACTGGAAAAGGTTTTAGAGTACCTGCCCAAACTTAAAGCTGGAGATGATCTCTTCAGTCTCTTCCGCAAGGTGGCTTCATGCATTCCTAATGATTTAGCAATTGCCCTCTTTGATTCGCCTGCCTCGACGCGTTTCTTAGCATCCAGCCACTGTTCCGGAGTACAAAGACTTCTTGTACTTTTTCTCTGACGTCTAGACATCCTGTGAATAAAATAAACAAATTAATAATATGATAACAAAATGAACATCAAAAAAATTGCGTGTAAGAGTACGCGCGTACTCTTAGAAGATGCACAAGTGCGTACTCATACACATTCTAGCTTAATCTTATTTGAGCGGAGTTTACTGCCATCTTTTGGCGTTGACCGGAATTAAGTTCGCTGCATGCTTTAGGTAACGTCTTTGAATACTTCACTGTTTACCTCGCTTTTACTAAATAATTGCTTTTTTGTCACAATAATACTTGCAAAATGAGAAAAATAAATAAGGTTTTGAGTGAAAATCTTCAGACTTACGTAATTTCTGTGTTTTCCGCTGGATTTGATTTTTTTTTCGCCCGGCACTTCTTATCGTCGTCGAGATCAAAATGCAACTGAAGTTAGCCGCGTATCGTAAACAACTTCACGGCTTCTTGTGTTGCGTACTCTTATCGGCTGCGTACTCATAGACCAGGTTACCCTATATATTGATAAATGTGTTTACCGAACCGTGGCACTTTGTGGACTAGCCATA
This sequence comes from Aporophyla nigra, assembly GCA_947507805.1. Taxonomy (NCBI): domain Eukaryota; kingdom Metazoa; phylum Arthropoda; class Insecta; order Lepidoptera; family Noctuidae; genus Aporophyla; species Aporophyla nigra. Next base: position 11,865,007 of record OX382305.1, read on the forward strand.
AAATACTCTCTACTTACGATATTCGCAAAGCATTTTGTTGAACAAACTTGATAAAAACTGTGCGTTAGGTTTGAGACGGAATAATAAAATAAACTGAAGAGATTTATGTTTGTTTTATGATTTCAAAAAAATACGCCACGAAGGACCAGACGGAAATTGCAGAAAATATTAAACACAAAACGTTAATGCTGTAAAGGAACTCATTCATCAAAATTGAACCACCACCGCCGCCGTATAGCTAAATTAAAAATAAATTTTCAAAGAACTGCAACTTTTCATATTTTTCCTTTATATCAGGGCTTTTAGTTACATTTTTCAATAGAATTTAATACCTACGCAAATGAAATCTTCGTTTTAATAGTGAAGCAAAAATAAAAAAAAGCGCTTAGGCTCCAATCTTCCTTCTGTGGAGCATTGATTGCACCCCCTACCACAGCTTTGTAGTTGAATAAAAAGTCGCTTGGTAAAATGCCAGCGCGATGAAAAGAATAGCTTCGCTATACTGAAATATTATGGGATCTCTAGGGTCTGTGTACACTGCTTTCTGCGTTAATAAATTCTATGGCTTCCGACACAGAGTAATTTTTCTAATGCGGGTAGTAGAAATGATCGAAACGGTTTATGTTCTCGGCATTGCGGCATAGTAGGAACAAACTACAAATTGGTAGGACAAAAGGGTCGAAGGATGATTTATTAAATCATTACAATATTACGTATATGAATCGCCGGAATTTATATTGGTAAGTAGTTACGAGCTTGTATAGGCTCGTGGCCAGTGTGTGCGTACTGATATTTATTTGTCGTGGAAGGGCGCCGACGACCGACAGCGAGTGTCTGGTCGGGCGACTTCGACCCACTACGGGGGTCAAGGATCCGCGCGCGACGCCCTACGGATCGTGTAAACGCCACTAACTCATTATAATCATCTGTTGCAGCCGTTTTCACATGTCGAACATTGTAATCAACGTTTACCTTATAAATAAAGGTTAATTCGATCAGCTAAATGGAAAACTATGTCCTCCGTTCCACATATTTAATGCGCTTTATGAAACTTAACATGGTATATTTTATTTAACCGCTATGATAATCTGAATGTGTTTATAAATTATTTATTGAAGTTTATATCGTGTGACGTGAATTTACTGCGATGCAATATCCTTCCTGTTTGATATCAGACGTAATCTGAAATCATTAATTATTGAGAAGGTTTGTCTGGAAAGTCGATCAGTTTTGTATAAATACGTAGGTAGATACTAATGAGGTTTTCAACAAATAATATGATAGAGATTGTGCGTCAGTGGGTATGCAAGGGTTGTCAGTAAACAGGAACATGTTCCAGGTTTGATAACTTGTCCTCGCCCACATATCGGAATAACACTGTAGGTACTCATTCTATTCTATCTTGATTATTGTTACTCGACACACTTGGAAACTGAAGCTGATAAAATTGTTCAGTTATCGCTCGTCAATTAGATAATGTTATGTCATTTTATACATGTATAATAATTCCCTAAATGTCATGGGCTTTTTTTCCATTATCACTCAATCCGTTATCTAATTCTGTATTTAGGTTTCCTAATGACGTCACTGTATTATCGTATATTGCTGTATATGCTTAGCAGATGAATTGTTGGGTTTGCAGATATATGACTGCATCTTTTTGGACTGTATTCCATAAGTAACCTTTGTTGGTAACTATTTTGTTGGAAAGGAAGTGGCCTATTCCTAGCCAAAAACAAATCGGATCGAGAAAATCTCCATACTATTGTGGAATTCCGATCGAAATGTCTGTTAAGTTAAAAAGGGTTTGCTATTTTTATTGCAAGAGAAACGGTCACAAACAGTTGTAGATTTATTCTTCAGTCCTAAAATTTTCCTTTTTTTCTAATCTCCGTAATGAAGAACTCTATATCTTAGGTTTACTTTGGTAATAAGTCTTAGTACAGTCGATAACAGAGTGAACTAATGAGCCAGAAGAATCGAATGGAAACATTTGGGTATTTTGATGGACGTTCTACATTTAGGTAGATTTGTCTGGATCATTTACGAAGTGCCACGTTGCTTCTTTGATTATAAAAAGTGAAATTGCTATCTTGAAAAAGATGTCCGGAATTACGAGTGCGTAAATCATTCGTGATTTGGCAGACATTGCTGAAGTAATACATATTACACTAAAACTTGATATTCTTCTAGAAGCAATGTTGTTATAAATAAGCAATACTAGCTTTTATGGGAAGGATGTATTGCCAATTATTTTCTGCTGTCCTCTTCATTTAGGTACAACCTATATATATATATCTTCGAGCAGAGTCGTTGTACGTGGAGTACCGTGTGGTGCCGGACGTAAAGAATATCACCAACCCATTTCTTCCCGTGGGTGTCGTAAAAGGCGACTAAGGGACTTACTAGAGAATGGGCAGCAGCGTTCTCTATGCATTTTACCACCATACTGCGATCGCCAACCCGCCTGCCAAGCGTGGTGATTATGGCAAAGCCCCCCAAATTGGGGGAGGCCTAAGTCCAGCAGTGGACGTCTTACGGCTGAAATGATGATGATGATGATGAGAGTCGTTGTTCCATCAAAAAGTTAATCTGCCAAATATAAACTCGTTAATTCTACTGAAAAGAGTTCATTTCAGTCGATAATTATAGTTGCAGTAAAGTTCTAAAAAAACGTATTAGTCTAAGTTAAAGTAGCGTACATAAGACGCACCAAAGAAAGTTTAATTACAGGAGTTCAGCACTGTAACTACAAGTCTAGAACTTAGAAGTTCGAGACGCGACGTTTTGCGATACACGTACTACCCACACGGGAACTTTGATTTCATTAGATACTGGTCTATGTATAAACTTTAAAGATACATGACTTTAGCATTTTTAATCTGACGCGACGTATTAAAAAGCCCTCATCGAAATATCGCCCTAATAAATCGCCAGATTCGATCAAATTCGTCAACTTAAACTAATATCGGTCTTAAACATTTTTAAGCGTATTTCTTTCCTAAGAATTTAATCTCATTATGATGTTGTTTGTTTTACCTAAATAATTCAACATTTTCCTGTAAATTATTAACCGACGCCATAAATAAATTCGAGGAAAAAGCGGAAATATTTTCTCTCATCTAATTTTCACAGCGTTATAGCTTCAATCGTTACCTACACTTGTCGATTAATGTTGAGCATAATTCTACCTTTCATGTTTTATTTATACAAGCCAACAGAATATTGAAATATTGTCGGTATTAAATTTCTTTAAATACAGGCTCGGTGGTAGGGTACGCGCCTCCCCCCTCGCCCACCACTCCCACGCAATCTGCCAGCCACCTACGCCTTTTGCAATTTATACATAGGTATATCTACAGGCACTAGTCCAATGTGTAATCTAGAATTCCTAGCGAGAAATGAATGGTGCTTGCTATGCGTGAGTAATGAACGCCGACTGACTCAGCGGCAGGTGAGATAACTGACGAATTACTTACAAATTACAATCCCTCTTTGTGAACCATCACAATATTCTTCATTGCGGATCCTCTAGAGGCATATTGTGAACAGCCTCGATATCTGAAAGGGATCCAAGCTTTTTGTTTTGTGACACAATAAATAATAATGTGCTTACATAATATATTTTTGTGATATAACTAGATACGTCATCAGTACAAGAAAGTGAACATAAATCATTCGGAACATGGACGAGAATGTGAGTTAGTAAGGGTTTTGTCAAAAGGATAATAGTTAGTCTAGCTAGAACATTTTATGTATAGAATAAAGATTGTTTTTCTTAGCCTGTTTTGGCATTACGAATAATTTTTGGACTGTTTTTGATACAGATATTCCAGGAAAAGGAACATTCTCTGGTCAAGGAAGAATTTGCACGATCTCAAAAAAAAAAATCAGCAAACTTAACAAAAACTAATTAAGATACTCGTATATTATTAACAAGTAATATGTTAGCTCAAATATGTTCACTTTTTATAATCACAACCGATACGTCCAGTTCAAGTTCGAGTTAAACTTGGCTCGTTCATTTATTTTAGATCTAATTGCTCGAGTATTTTTAGCCATTTATTTTTAGCCTTCACCATTGCGGGTTCGTGACCCTATTATAATTGACATACAAAGTTACATTTTTTTTTCAGACTAGGCCAAATTGCCTGCACTAGAGGGCGCTATCAAATTACGATTTATTTTTTGTAGGGGGGTGCGGGGTGCGCGGGGGGCGGTTATCGTTCCAATCGAGACCGCTGATGGATTCCCACTGTCACGGGAGAGATACGACTATTTAATTCGAGTTTGCACACAGTTTTTGTGAGATTTTTCCCTCTTTCCAGTTTGTGGAACTGTGTGTACTTTACAGTTTGTGGGTCCGATGCCAGGGATTTTGAAATATCGGTCTGACAATTTGTAAAACTTTTCCTATAAAACAAACATACGAATTGCGAATGTAACGCGACTAAAGGGTATAGATGGTTGATGCACGTGCTTTGTGTTTACTTGCAATTTATTAAAGTGCCCGTTGAATTCCTGTAATGTACCAACGCTCTCACGATTACGACATTACAGGCATTTTGAGATTTCAGAAGTTCAAGCTATTAAGTTTAGTTGTACTATGTAGGATGTGACGATATTCAAGTCTTCCAGTACATCACAAAAAAGGGTAGTATCGAACACAACATGTTATGTCGTTTTTGTAGTTTGTTTTCCCCTTGTCGGCCGTAAGTAATTCCCTTATCCTCGAAGAAAAGTTACAGCAGAGGGATCCCTACTTTACACAGGCTTGTAGTTTTTTTTCTTTATTTTTGGGAACGTATAATTCTCACTTTACCAAACAGAGAACCCGCTTTTTTGTTCTCGGCCCTTTTATTGAATTCCGCACTTGGTAGCTGAAGGAAGTTTGTAGTGCCTACCCTAACAACATTCTACAAATTCCACGTTACCTAATGTGATTACAGAAATTCGACTGTCCCGTTCATTTTTGGGTTCTGTAAGTCCCATTGCTTTTATACATTTATTCGTACTACTAAGGAATGTTAGACCTTTATTTATGTCCCAAACTTGTAAGTTGGGATCGAAAACACGCAAAAAATATTATGTCTGTTCAAGTTATAATGACTGTTGCGGACTGTAAAGGTTTTTGAATGGCGCTTGTTTTGTTAAATGACTATCACAATACTCTGAAATGGTTATTTCAAGAAAAATAGACCAGAATAGGATTCTTTAGCCAGTTGCAAATGACGTTTTCTTTGTGTTGTATCTGTGTCAAACGTTGGAAAGAAAGTCCTTGCGGGTGGCATTGCAACGTGGGCGCATTGTTCTCCCTACACGACTGACTTACCGACTGCACGTACTCCGGCGCAAGCAGAAAGACTCAGCGGACTAATTAGAACCGTGGCTTTAATTCTTCATTCTTTTGAGCCAGTCAAAACTAGAAGTACAATGGAAGGTTATTGGCTTTACATCCGTCACAACAATCGGGAGTCCGCCCACGATGACGTAGCGTGCTAAAAGCAAGCCCGGTACAAGCAAAAACATTCAGAGTCCTTGAGAGGCAATGCCCTCTGCGTTGTACTAGGTTCAGTAGACGTGTGAGTGGTTATCGAATGCTCGTGAATACATATTAACTTGTTATAATTAAAGTGATCTACGACGTGTGTAACGAAAATAGCTCAAACATCATGATGTTTATTTAAAACATTCTTAAAGTGCCACAGTTTTGCTAAAAGACATTTTATAGTAGAAAATATATAAATTACAGTACGTGGTTACGCTTTCGCTTACCTCTTGCATTTACTAGGTTTCTGATTATGACGTACAATACATAACATGTTCATCCTTAAGCGCTTCGTTCGGAGAACCAACAAATACGCAATAAATTCTTAGGAAACTAGCTACACAAAGAGCCTTAACAATTTTAAATGAATTGCAACGCCATGACATCATTTCATTTTGAAATATTAAATTGCTTTTATAATTTAATGGTCTTACTACCTGATCACAACAATTTTAATGACGGTTAGGTACTGATTGTTCTTCTTAGAAATAAAAAGTCGAGCCCACTTGATTCGATTTAAATTGAAGATAATATTATACTTGGTAACGACATCTGGCTGACCATAGCTAATATAAAATCTACTTATACGTAAGTGCTTAGATGTTATCTAGGAATGAAATGCAGATTTTTATGTTGATAAACTTGATCTGTGACCAGTAAATTTTCCTGTCGTGATAAACAAATGTATAGGTACAGCGAGATAAGATCTTCTTTAATGTGTTCTATAAAAAAGAAAATGGGATCCGTTTCGCCGAGATCGGATGGAGAGAGCATTTAAATCGTAAGTCATTCAGGAGGGCTAGCGTAAACATCGTAGCGTGGGATCTAAAAGCGATTTGTCATCCATCACGGGTGAAGCGGGGACGCCAAGTGCAGTCCCATGTCGACTGTGACTCATTAGACAATCGATCCTCGGCAAAAACCGGCTATGTTTCTATTTCTAACGCCGGAGTCCGCGGTTAATGTGCCTAAAATAGAGGCACTTTAGGCGCGATCCGTGTTGCTAGGATTGTGAGTAAGCCAGAACCAGCCGCCATTACGTCGAGTCGTACAAAGGTGAAGTTGTTGCGCTGCCTTATACACCCAGAAGCACTAACCACGGCTCATTAAAATGTACTACGTTTTACTTTAATGTTGGTTAGGTCTATTATAAACTTGCTTTACGTCCTATACCCAACCATTTTGCTCATTTTATTGTAATGTTATTTCAACATTTACGATAATTATAGCCTGATTATGATGAGGATACGATTAATGGGTCTATTATTTACCTACTTCAAAAGGTTGTCATTTCATCTGTATTTTTTCTATATGTTTGTTCTGCGATATCTGCGACAACTGTGGGTAGGTGGTCCCATATACATTTTATTAACTTCGCTTTGATAGTATTTGCTTTAACTAACGTACGTAATCCTGTTTGTGGATCTTGGCGATGTTCTAATACTTCGTCAAGATCTTTACGTCACTGTTGTTTACATAGCAAATAGTGGTATACGAATTAGTGTAGGGTAGGTCCCAAAAGGAAGAAGTAAAAAAAAAAAACTTTAATAAAATAAAAAGCTACCGACTTATACCAACCGAAAATAACTTTGTGGTGCCACCGACTTCCGAAATTACACAAATGAATATAATACTAAAATACAGATCCGATGACCCCAAATTCCGAAATTAAAGTATATTTTCACTGTATATTGTTTTTAGTATCGGTTGTTTTTATTGTTAAAAGTTTTTTAGATGAGCTATAAAAAAAACAAAAATAAAAAATACTTAAGAGTAAAAGTTTACTCGAAGCTAAAACCGACATTAAGAGTACCAAACTTAAACAAATTGTTCCAAATATATTAATACTGTTGTTTAGTGCTAAAATTGGGCCAACCTTGTGTTTATGTAGAATCATGAGAGCAAAATAAACAGCACAATTGGATGGAATTGGTCGTCAGGTTGATTGACCTTACGTGTCGTAGATACCTATAGGTACTCGTATGATAAGAGAACAAGGGTCAGAGCATCAGTTATCAATGGTTGGGTTTAAGTACTGCCTTGAGATCAGACTGCCGCGTCGTATTCCCACATGTTAAATGATCTGGCATTCTACTTCTCTATAATAATACTGGTGTGATACCCTTTGGGGTCAATGTCTTCTGCATTGATGTTTTTGTTGTGTAAGGCCAATTTTTTTTTTGCACGGTGCCTTATACAAACTTTGTTTAGGTTTGTTAACCACATATGGCGAATATCAGCTGAAAACACGAAGTCACTTAACTCATATTTTTTTTTTTTTTAAACTATAAATATGTTTAAAAAAACTAAAAACACGCTTCCGAAGAAAACCGAACTACTATTTTTTCAATTTTTAGAGTGTTTCGAATTTTGTGACGTACGTCAGTGTAGTAGACAGTTTTTTTTTTTTGCTATCCTGGTAACCCCGGCAAGGATAATGGCACAAATGTATAAAATTATTGTATTTTCATCAGTCCTTGATAAGTTTGCCAAATTTGGAGTTAATCCGATGTTTTGAAGGGGTCAAAATCATGTTCAAAGTTTCCGTTACATAGGCACATACTAACTTACCTTTGAATCTAATAAAAGCGTGTTAATGAAATCTGACAAGGCATCCACCGTAGTCAACACCCATTCCGAAGGAATCTTAGACAACTTCTAGGTGTAAACTGTGGAACAAACTTTCTTAACTAAGCGTCCGCACCTTCTACGCAATGTATTCGCTGCGCCTACGCTTCTGCTACACGGCGTTGAGCTATGTTAGTACCAATGTCTGTGCTACGCGGTCTCTACGCCGTAGCACACTTTGCTACGCGGCCTCTACGCAGCGTGTGCGCTACGTTAATGTCTCCGCTGAACAAACGCCAAGTGCGTTAGAAAGTTAAAATGTATGTAGTATTCAATAAGTAATCAAAAAAGAAGGCCTGCTTTACGCATGAAGTATCGTTTGAAACTACTTACTACTTTAAATTGCAATTTAAGTTCGTAAGAAACATTATATTAATTGTAGCTTAATCATTTTTGTTATGCTAAATAAATAGAAATTTGTTTCGATTGTTCAAAACCAAAAACATGTTTACTAATAAAATTTAAAAAAGCAAAATTTCTAATTTTGGCTGCTAGAAAGTGCACAAATACTTAATGTTATAAATTAACAATGTGTATTAAGTAATAAGTAAATTAAAACTTAGATCAACTAACGTTACTTATGTTCGGATACCTACTTTTCGTTTAGGATCGTTGTTAGTGACAGTAAAAATAAAATTATATAAGTAAACGTGTGTGTTAACTACCTCCTCGACCTGCACCCTAATTGCAGAACACACGATTAATCAGAATCTGAATCATTATGAAGCTTATTTGTCATCCATTCTTTCATATGTTCGAAAAAATTGTTTGCTTAGCAACGTAAACAACGCCATGAATGTTGTGGAATTGTCAAAATGAAAGCGATTTCTACTGATAGTGTATTACGCAATTGCTCCTCTGTTTAATAACTTTTATTTCATTAATCCAGTTCAAATCACAGATTTGTTCGGAAATTGATTGTTGGTCTAGTATTTCTCCGCCAGTTTGAATATATACTTGGCGAACCCGATAAGTGTGGCGAAAAACTAAGGTAATTCCAATTCTCAGATTTCAACCTAATGGCTACTCGTTTTGTTTGTATTCTTTAAAAAAGAACCCAGTTCTTAATAATTAATTGCAATCTAGCACAAAAAACTAAAACGCAATTTTAATCTGAATACGTGATAGTTATTTTAAAACTTAGAATAGTATTGATTGCACTTTACACAAGTCCGTTCCACTTTCTTGGAGTCTGGTATAATAATATATGCCTATACTAGTGATAACCATGTGGTTGAAAGTCGATTATAATTTTAAATGTTAATGTATTTCTAATGCAGTATTTTATTTAAATGTTAGCTTTCTGCAATTCTTCTCCATATAAAATTTAACTGTGGCAAATTTCATACCCCTCCGTCCGCGGATTTTTCGTTAAAATCTACAACGTTTTCGCTTCACGTATTCATATTATAGATAAACACCTTGACTGGCAATGCGTAACGTCTATTTTCAGTATTACGTTCTCTGCAACTTGAAAGGGTGTCCAATCCGATTTAATAAAATAATGCTCAAAACCAAGAAATAATTACGTGTTTCCAACTAACGACTGTATTTTTCAGAATGCAATCACTTCAGGAAACTTGCAAACTTTAGTTCAACTTTGTTTCAAACTTATAGTTCGTTAGCTACCTCAGAATTTCTTAGTAATAATGTTACATCGTTTTGTTTTTGTGGGTAGCTTGGTAATTTCAGTTAAGCTTTGTGAAACCTTATATATTACTTACGACTAAAGGTTTTTAAACTTACGTGGGCATAGACATGTATGGAATGTACGATTTTTTTTATTTTTTTTTGTATGGGAAATCATCAAATGACTTCTCCCGCTCTGGGCGGAGCGTCAGACTTTTACTGACTAAAACCCACCCGTGTTCCTTCAGTTGCCCATGTGCCAGGGTCATGGAATCTCTTTCGAACGATCACGCGACCCCGGCAGGCATCGGTCCTAGCAGACCCCTTCAGTGCTGCTGACATCTCTTTGAGGCGCGCGTGGACGCGCAACGATCAAAAATGAAAAAATTGGAATATTAAATTTTATTTAGATAGGGTTTGAAAAGATATGTTAGTTACTATTTACACTAGATACAAATAATAACCAACAAATTAAATATTTGCACTTAGACTTTAGATGAATATTTTTCTAAGTTCTGAAAACATTTAGTTGTGACGCCAAACGCGTTAAAAATGTGCTTTTTGCGGGTTCATTTAGGTATTATCATTTTAGTTGATTAATGATGATTTGTTTTTTCTACTTTATTATAATTTATTTATTTATTAAATCTTTAAGCACAAGTAAAAAAATACTGTACAAAGGCGGACTTTATGCCTGAGGCATTTTCTACCAGTCAACCTTAATTCTTATCATATTAGCCCTAACACGCAAAAAATGCAAAACATACACGCATGTATTATTTTATAGCTACTATACCACTTCTATTACTAAGACAAACACTTCTTAAGCTAAGTGTGGAACCCGATAAGTGAGATACCACTTTAACTGAGCAACTGAGCATGCGAGTAAATGTGCCGCCCTTTGAGGAGCCACTTACTGAACTACACATACCTACACACATACGTACTCGTCTGTTAGGCCCCCCCATAGATCTCAACGAACGATCTTGGGGGATAATGTCATAATCCTAGCTTGGCAGGCAGATTAGTGATCTCAGTATGATGTAGAGAGTAAGGATGGTACTGCACATCCATTTCGTATAATCCTCTCTAGTCTACCTCTAGTAAAAGACCCTTACTTAAGGGGAGACGAATGTCATGTATGTTGTCATGTGTGTTTGTGCGTACATGTCTGATGAGCTGTCTTGTAGGTGACTTAACTTGTAGGTAGGAGACGTACCGTTTTTCGTGTTAGATAAGCTTTCATTTACAAAAGTGATGCACCACACAAATATTCACGATAACAAATTAATTATTCAAGTCGTAGTAAGATTAAAAACAACGCTACGTCATTAAAAACAAATTAAAGCTGTAGGTTAATATGGTTAGTCATGTCACAATAAAAATATCACGCGGGATTTTCCGTGTTCAGCAAAACCATAAAACCATTCAGCGAATACGAGAATAGGTAGCGTACCTACTCGTATATAACATCCAATCGACGAGCAGATAATAAAAATACGGAGTGCATATGAAGCTCGCCAACCTGTACTTAGTCTTTTATTTACGAAAAAAATGCGGACGAAATATTTCCATTCAAGTTTTTTAAGTTCCTCCTCGAAGTTCTCGGTTCTTGGATCCTCCTCATAGTGTCATGCGGCTCTTTGTTCGCACACAATGGCTCCGTGGCTGCATGTGTAGAATTGCGCGGAGCCACAGACCGGCCAACTCATTGCATCGAGGATATTTGTCATGAGAATGCCTAGTTGCTACCTGCGGCCTGCTGCGTCATACGCGGGACCGCTATTCATTTTCTTACCTATTCATCTTGAAACTCATTTTGAACTTTTATTCTCGTACTTGTGTGTCTTATTGTGCTACTGGAACTGCAGCTATTTAGACTTGATAAAGACATTAACGTGTTATAAATACAGACCAGGTTAGTCTGAGACCTGGAATCGATAACGCTACAAACTAAATGACTAACTAAACTAAGGTGTATACCTTAAAATTACAAATAAAGAATCTAATATTAGAACAAGATCTGTAACATCAGTGGTCATGAGTTCTTGACTGAATTATTTTACTAAAATAAGACGATAATACAATCGGATCAGATCTGTCACATTAAAACACTAAAAATAGGTATAAGGTAAAAATATTACGGAAAAAAGACTATTTATTGTTAACCATAAATAGATTTAATACATATTTATTTTTTAAATGTGACGTAGTACCTAGGATTCAATACATTCCTCATACTTTTCCTGAATTGGCTACCTGGGAACCTATGATAGTATGTAAACTTATTTCGCGCAGTAGAGATGCGTAGAACGACTATGTTATTTCAGCACATAGGATTTAATTGAAGCGCCGATGCAGATAATAGCTTCAATTAATAATATTGAAGCGCCGCAATATTATTGGACATTCTTTAGACGAGTATTTAGAACGGCGTCTTAACTATGTTTTCGCTCGGTAAGGGTATGTCTAGATAAATTTTCTAGATAAATGTTTGTTGCAGAGCCGACTCGGCTGTTTCAGATAAGCTGTACAGGCATGCAACCTGCTAAATAATATATGTGTGCGATAAATCAGTGAATACAATACAAAGGACGGGTGTATCTACTAAATTATCGTCCAGTTTAACAAACCGACGGTGTTCTTAGTCGGATAGCTTTATGGCAACTTTCCAAAGGTATTTCTTTTAATAAGATTGTTCGGGCTTTTCCTTTACGAGGTGAGCGGAACCCGCAAAGGGTCGCACACTCGCACCTGTTGACTTTAAGTGGACAGCATAACGAGTTAAACCTACATTGTGGTTGAAGTTATCCATTTTCTTTTATCGTTCTGTTCTGAGTCGTAGTATGACCAACTGAGCGCTGCGCGACAATTGGTTTTACTGCATACTAATTGATATTATCTTGAAGACACAATATTCATATAACGTCGACATATTGTTAGGTATTAGCTGATGTAGCGCGGGCTCGGTCGGAGTAGGTAAGTCCGTATTGAGGGCCCATCGAGAATTGGTCCTCGAGACGAGCGCCCTGCACCGGAGACTCTCCATGTACCTACCTATCGACGCTTTGTAATCACCGTCCTCTCCCACCGCCTTTGAATCACGCCTATTGTTAACATTTATCTCATCTATATTATAAAAAAATACTTTGAAATTGTAATATTACATTCAGCAGACACCTGATATTCAAATTGTCGCAAATTATAAGTATTACGCTATTACGATTGGCGATTATCGAAACATGAATACATTGATTCACAGTCCTGAATAAATGAATAACAACTTTTTTGAAGATCATTCTAATTTATATGCTGAATTTATTTCTTTCATGCTTAAAAATATATTCAATGAATCAAGATCAAGTAGGTCATGCTTTGTGAAGTCTTTACTTAATTTTAAAAAAGTATCACTGTGGGAACTTACGAACTTACACAAAGTGTACTTTACTTGATGCGTGTGAACCCAGGACAGGATGATTGGCGATCTAGTGCATGCCAGCGGACAGGACATGACGTCACACAACGTGCACAGACACCCAGTATCTTGATGCAATCAATTACCATTTATTGCAATACCTAGTCTATGCGTAGAGGGTCGTAGTGAGTCGTCGGCGAGACTCCATCGTCTTTGATTAGGCTTCCTGCCACTTTATTGGACTATCGTTGCGAGAGCAAATAATTGAAACGTATATTGAATTGTATGTGTCATGTTGCGAACATAAGAAATTGGTCGTAAATCATGTATTTTGCGCCAATTGTTTCTACAACATTGTTAGCGTAATTCTAGTAAAATAGCGATGTTTTATCTGCAGTCGGTTTAATCTAAATATAGAGCCAATTATCCTGCCGAGTTTTACGAATACTTAACAAAGAAGGAGCAACTTAGACTGGACCGACCACAAACTACATTGCGAGATTCAGACTTAGACCAAAGGGAATGTAAAGCAACTTGTTTGTACTTAAACTTTAAATTGCATTTTAAATTTTGCTCGTCAACATTACACTTACTCACTCAAACAAACACTTAAATTATTCGTAGAGTTTTATAAATCAAGGAATAATTAAGTCAGAAGTTAAAAGTTACCAGTGCCAGTGGCATGTGTCTCAAATTAAGCCAGTATTTAAATATAAAAAACATTCACGTACATCATTCAAAACACGTTCTTGCGTCTGATGATAGGCATCAAGAAGTGAGCCCACTAAACAGACATTACGCAAGTGTTTACGACAAGTAACGCCTAAGAAAATCATAGGAATGCCGTAACAGTTGATGCAAAAAGCCAGTTTTAACGGTACCAAAACATATCTATCGACGATTGGTGTCTGGTCTAGTCATTGCAAGTCTCGTATGTGATCTAATTGTGGCATGCGGCCGCTGACGTAACGGGCTTTAGAGCCGGTTGAGTGACCGCATCGCATGCTACCAAACGGCATCCCGAACGAACTAAATCGTCTCCATTTATTACTAGCCGCAGCCCGTCAAGGCAATCCTCTTAATTTTGCAACATAACACGGGATGGCTTGACCACTGCACACGCATAGAAATAGAATTACGAGATGCGGTTTACAAGCGATATTCAGCGATATAAGGCGACCTTGACGTACCTGTCTGCGATTTTTTTGGGCGGTTGTATAGTCTACATATGCACAACAACACGCAACTCCAGTCGAGTGTCAAAAAGTCATAAGAAGTTTTTTAGTTTAGTTTCTTTTATATTTCTTCTGATTTTCAATCTTCTTTTCAATTCCAAATAAAATGTTTCGATAAGATTTATTATAGACTGGGAGTCGTCAGGGCTAAAGGTCGTTTCCTCGTCGTGGTATCATTTTCTCATTAACCATCTTCCTCCATTCGGTCGGCGGGTAAACGAACTGTGGCGCTGCGCTGTGTCGGTGTGGGTGCGGATTTAGTCGGATCAACACCTTCGGCGTCCCTTATTTTCTGACTTTCGTCTTCGAATTCACAGTTAGTTTGGCCAAGATTTACAGGATTTGGGTGGTTCTAGTAAGATTGTATGGAGATGATTTTTATCCGAAGATAGTTGTGGAATCGAGTAATGCGTTCAAGATCGAGGCTCGGCGCAGCTTCGCAGAATCATGAGTGCATCTGCACATCATTTACAATGTTAATGTTGCGTGCTTTTGCTTTGAAAATACATTAAACATCCAATATGGAGCTAGAGAAAATTACTTTATTAATGATCGAATTTTTTACAGCATAATGATACAAGTAAGGCGTGCAGTATTTTTGTTTCTGTCCTTATTTGCGTATAATGGTGATAAGTCAGAATGATTAATGTCTGCAGTATATTTACCTGAGTGGGTTTATAAATTACCTCCTTGAGTTGATCATAATTATAAGCGATTCATACTAGTCAGTTTTAGCTTTGCGAGTCGTAATACAATTTGGTTTGCATCCTTAGCGTTGAAGCAGGAGCGACCCACGGTTAATCTTAACTAAGTTAGAAGTTGCAAGTGCACTGCGTTGATACGGACCTTTGATATTATTGCACTTTGCTCTACTAAATGTAGCTCGCTGTATAAAATATTCCAGTCGGAGCACAAACGTTAGTGCGACACTAATTCAAACAAAAACGGTTACAGAGCAAAACGTGACACGTTTGGTTATAAAATGCGACGGCCTCATATCAAAGCAAAAACTTTATGAAAGCTACTGACGTGCAGTGTGATGGAACTAAAAAACTGTGGAAAAACGTGCATGTTCATAGTTTTTGTTAAATAAAAGACAATAACCAAGGTAATTAATAAAACTGTGTTAACTGTTTCTTAAAAACAATCATTTACTTTCAGTGATCCACTTAAGTACGGAAATCCAAGTGTGTACACGATTATAAGATGAATAAGATGCAAGTGGCCGCACGTTCCATTTTAGCCGTGTACGCCGCCAGTAGTGGTCAGTGCGAGGGTTCCGAGTAAAACGCTAACTCGTTTACACTGCCTTCCGTTCCACCTTCTTAGATGAACTAAAGAACGCGAAGCGAAATTACTGTTGTACTATGTTTTTACTGGATCCTGATCCACAACGGTTGTGCTGCCTTTGTTTTTGTGCTAAAACTGTAAGGAGATAACCGCAACTTCCACAAAAATCTCATTTCTGAAATCACTGTTTGCACGACAGACTTCGTCAGTTTGACCTTATTGTCACAAGCCTTTATCTAAATATTTACCTTCAAAAGCACGCAATCTCAAGTAAAGACACACGAGAGGTGAATTTAATCTCTTATCTCATTTAATCTACAAGTTGGCAACTTTGAAGTCTGCAAACTATTTCTCCAGGACGGAATGTTGTCATAGAGACGTTGTGGTGGCTAAAGTAAACACACGTGAACATTTATGATTCAAAGAGGACTTACGTCGTCGAGTTTAAAATTAAATTGTATAAAGTTAGACTTCCCTGTTACTTTATCTAACGTATCATTTGATGTTAGAGATAAAATGATTCCATTTAACATTTAATTTGAAACAATAAACATAACAAGACAATTGCTTTTATCGGTTGATGTACCGATAACATTGTTAGTTATAGTTTGATAATCTAAAATCGATAATATCTAGGTTAAACTCAAATACAATTTGTTATTTCGTCAACATTTGTCCTTTGTCAAAGTTACGTCCTACATAATAATCTGTGTTTCTAATAATGTGTTTCCTTAAACGTACGAACATAAGTATGCTCAAATATGAAAAGGATACGAAAGAGGCTTTTCTTGAAATCTTTGGCAAAGATTTGGGAATCTATTAGAACAACATAAAGAGTTGTATTAAACCTCTTAGAAAGTTCACCGGTTTGAGATGTTTGTCATTGGGACAATGTTCAGAGGCCTAGGGAGGCTTATCTGTGACTTAAACTTGGGCAAATTTGGATAGTTTAAGAGTTATGGGTAAAAAGTTCATTAGAAGTTAACGCCTTTTACAAATATTCACTGTCGCCGTGATCTTTTAGATTCCTTGAAACGAATAAAGTTGAAGAGATTGTTGAATGTTGGGATAGGAATGTAGTCATTAGTTAGAAGTTATAATTTACGCTATCTGAAAGTTTGTTCAATTTACCTAGTTGTAAGATAAATGACGGACTTACCGGCAAGTTCTTTGGTATTATTCATATTGTATTTCAGAAAATGGGAACGAATTTTATTAAAGTTAATACTTTGTTCACTTCAATAGATACTTATAAACATCGTTGAAACAACAGTTTGTAATCTGTTCTAATGGAATTTGAATATTGGTCTTGTGTTGGATATTTAATCAACGTTATATGACGTATTAATTAATTCAACAGTCATCGCGTAAGTACTTTAGATAAAAATAATCAGGGCAAAATGTAATTAACATTTTAAATAAATGCAAATTGCTATTTTTAATACGATAATACTCACGTAGAAGAAATTATCTTTAGAAAAAGCTAACTTAAATTATAACTGGGTTCATATAGTTTAAAAACCGCCTACGCATAGCCAATTAACGTTAATTTTACGCTTGATACCGACAAAACAATATGATAATATGTTCTAATTGTCTTAGCGAGGGCCAATTTTGGACTATGACCACACAATTAAGCCAAACAATTAGTGCAGTGTATCCGTTACCGATACAATCGATTCCACTGCAAATATTTACGGCCAAATCGAAGTCGTCGAACTTGACGATACTGATAAAGTAAAGTCATTACTGTTATCTCGAATTATCATCTTAATGACGAAAGCCGTTGATATTTTCTGAGAATTGCCGCTTCGTGTCTCCTGACGTCAGATATGGTTTTGATTAAACTTAGTTATTTTGATAAAGCGTTGATATCAGCGACACCTACGTGCAAAACTGATAAGGTTTGAAGAATCATTGTAATTCTAAAGATAAAAAGAAATGCCAATTTATGTTTTTAATACAGTATTGGCTTCCGGGAAGTACCCGTAGTAGTTTATACTTAAATTGCGAGGATAGAAAATGGATACCGCAAAGTAGTAATACTGGTTCCCTGTAGAATTCTTTACAAACAAAAAATCCTATCTCCTGCATTTTATTCTAACTGGAGTGAAATAGAAATAATATTTATTCGCATAAAACATGGTATAAAGGCGTTTGAAAACAAAATATAGAGCATACATATTTAGCTTATGTTATAGCATGCAAATATTATTGGTTATATTTAAAAATGTTACCCGTCAATAAATTCTTTGATACTGTACATTTTTTTAGTTTTTAATCATTCAAGTAGCTTTTTTTTTAACAATCTAAGATCGAAAGTTTAAAAATCAATGGAATTTTATTATGAATTCGAACGCACATGGCTGCTTTGCAGCTTTTACTATATTTATTGAAGCTAGTCTTGGTAAGTCACTTAATACAAGCCTGTGAGGATCTCGCCAGTTTCGAAGACATACGAGTACATCCTCTGCCTTTTTAAATAAGTCTTTATGCTTCTGAACAAACATGCATACTTCATATATGTATATAGAGAAGCACCCATTATGACAATAAATTCACTATATAGTCTTAATTACTCAATAAGATTGTTTGAATTTATGTTATTATGAAATAAATAAATTCAACAATAAAATAACGCGAAATGCATTGTTTATATTTTTAACACACAGACAGACCACTATCATCGTCTTTGTCAATTTGTTACGGAAATATACAGAAAAAGCTGTAAAGAAATGGTCTATTATTTTTCTCATTCACACCCAGCAGAAGGCATAGTATTTATAACTGGTTCGACAACGGAACAAACGTTCATGCCGTCAACTGGAGACATGCATAATTTCCGGAATTTAGAAGTTTTCACTATGGTGCTTGTTCAAAATGTCACTTTTTCAGTGCACTGTGACTTGAATTTAAATGCTTTCAATATTTTGCTTGTTCATAATGTCACTTTTCAATACACAGTGTGTAGAACAAAATAAAAGTCAGTACAAAATGGCATTAGTAGTAACTGTTCTACGTTGGTCGGTGACATACCTATATTGTTCACATAATAATATAATATTGTCTGCTATACAGCTGTTTGATGGGAAACCTTTGCGCTAGATATAATTATTTGTAAGTAGTAACTATAAGTCTACAGTTATGAGGTAAGAAAGACAGAACCTACATTCTTTAATAGTAGGTATAAAAGTATTGGAGTGTTAATAATACCAAGTTGTTAATATGGCCTATATACGCAGTTATCGGACTATTAGAACAGATCATATAAATGAGACTTCCATGACTGAATGGACCATAACAATTGAGATAATCTAATCATTCACGTCATATTAGTCCTTTATGTTATATATTATATTATGTATCAGGTATTTGGCTCTTGTATACCCATATAATACCTACTATCTATACGGTTTTCCTCATCAGTTCAGCTTACTAATGTCATCTGTCATATACCTAATGGCATCACATGGGACCTTGCGGTTTTCCCGGAAATTCTTTGCGGCCAGACCACCACTTTTGCATAGTAGGTAATTTGGGTTTAATATTCAGAAACTAGACACTATTTATAAGGCACATACACACAACACTCTATATTATGACATCATCCCTAAAACCGTACAAGGTTTACATGATTTGGGAATTATAAAATCCTTGTTCAATAGTAGACTACTGAACAAGAGTCTCTTTCCAAACGTCACAATACACCATGTTAGAGAGTCTTGCCATACCTTATCACTTCGTTTTGGCACTCGACGTGAGTTCGTGATATAATCTAGACGTCTCTCCCGACATTCGAGAGATATTTCGAAGTCTGGACCACATCACATAGACATGATTGCATTTACAAAAAGACTACGTTACGTCAGATGTTCGAAAGTAGAGATAGAAATCACGAAACTCGTAGTTCAGAATATGCCTCTTTCTATTCGCAACTTGTCAGTTTTTGATATGCAATCTACCTGACTTTTATAACATAAACGGAATTGAGAAACTGAAAAAGGTAAAAACAATTACTTTTTTGTTCCGTAACCGCTACGGGATTTTGGCACATTACGGGCAAAACGCGTCGGGAATTTTCAATGAACAAACTAGGACCGTTTTGTTTTCACGTTACAGGAGCGTGCGTTCGTAAATAAATAAATCATGATTTAATGTGGCGTTGCAGTAAAGTGTTATCAGAGGCACAACAAAGATAGGTATTTATAAAGTTATATAAATATCTCTTTTACAACTCAATAAAATACTTCTGCCATTCGACCTTTTAACTTTGAACAAAGAAATCTGTGTGTAACCTATTCCTTCTTAATGGTATGGTCAACTATGAAACATATCATCGTAATGATATGAGTAAATATAATGAGGCGTTTCACGTCAACTCTCTTAGCTCAACGCGCGAGCGCCAAAACATCTACTTTTCAGCTCACGATTATAACAGTAAAATGAACTCATATTTTTTTTTTAAAACGGTGACGAACAGTAGGTAGGTGTAAAAGGGTGTAGTATGGGTAATAATCAACATAGCAAGCGGCTGTAGGTAATACACATTGATCCCAACCGGCTAAAAACTAGACATGACTTCCTGTTGGGTTAGTCCTCATACACACGAGCAACATGCGTCAACGGCAGAAGCAACTGTCGTTGAGTCGTGTCGCTTGTGTGCATGCACACCTAGTGAGAATTGAAATCAGTCACTCAGTCAATCAGCACATTAATGATTCATGTAAGCCTTCAATAAGAAAACCAAAAGATTAATTTAAAAATTTGTAGACTTAACAGTCCCGTAAGTATTCGTTGATAAATTAGTGAAACAAAAACCCAACAGACAATATTTTTCAAAATTTTCTGTGCTGTAACCATGTTAACATCCAATTAACGGGACAATACATCCCCGAATCGTTACAAAACTATCCACAAATATAGGATTCGCTGAAAGAAACAATGCAATCACAGTGATTCAGTTGCGCTCACCGTTATCCGAACAAATCGAGTCAAATGTAGTGAAAAATGGCCGTGAGTATTTTTTGATGGCGGCTTTAAAGTCGCCTGTATTTTCATTGTAATGTTAACTCCACTATTACAATACAAAAACATTCAATATAACATGATATTTTCCGCAATAAAAATACTTTTCAACACCACTTAAATAAAAACGGGATAAATTGTCCCCGATTCACGTTTTTCCCGAAGAACGGATATTTTAACAACTAATCGTTACTTTTCCGCCTGGATGGACGCGAACAAATTACAAGCTTTTTGTAGAACTGAATCTTACAAATATATTTCTTTCAGCCCTTAAACAGATGGGGCTTGGACATCTACACCGTACGATCTTGAGGAAAATATTGTCATAAATGTAAACACCACGCTTGTAATAGGATTAGTGATCGCACTATGCTGATATAACTTTGAAAGAATATTCTCCACATCTCTTGCATTCTACGTCACTCAACTTTCCGTTTTATCTACACCATGTTAGGTGTTGTTGAACTACCTAATTGTAATTATTCTACTTTTACTTGCATTAATGTCGTCATACTGAACCGAGCCTCTAAATCTGAACTTTGATAAAGCATAATATCATTAGCAATCATCATTTCCGAGAGGCGGGATCATGATACTAATAAAAAAGGGAGACCCAAAAATGAAATATTGTCCGCGAATTTTCGTCGAAAGCTCCTCTAATTCGGTACCAGGAAAAGAATTGTGTGAAATGTAGGTAAATATGTAAGAGTGGAATAGATGTAGTACAGACGACAAAAAGCCGGGTCCCGGGTCTCGGCCGGCGCGCGGCGTGCCGTCGGCTCGCCCTGTCACTACCAGCTCGAGATTATATCGCGAAATCCAATTTCGTGGTTTTGTTATCGCTCTCACAGGAAATTCACTAGATTATTTTCTTCTAATGAAATTTAAGTTTTCTTTTAATGTGTTAAAACTTAAGATGCCTAATGTTCCATTGTATTGCTTGCTTTAGGAAGTTATAAATCTCAGAGTCGGATCATGCTTGGACGCATTTTGATGAACGCAAAATTAGAATTTTACTTACATAAAACAAAATCCCTAGTCTGAGTGACTTTATACCTGTTCCAAGAAATTAGTCATGCAAGCTTACCTTGGCATTAAATAAAAAATAGAACGTTCAAGACTTCAGGTTTCGCTAAGTAGATTTATTATTGGATAAAGTTGTACAAGTTAGTAATAATATTTGAGAAATGAACGTAATGTCAACGGCGGCATGCGACCCGGGCTTTGGGGCAAGATAAATGAGCAAACACAATGCAACCAACCATAAACTTTTAATAGAAATAACAAACAATATTAAAAAAGAAAATCGGAAACATTTTTCCTGGTTTTATTTCTAAAATGAAATTGGCCTATCGCAAAGACTAGAACATTTTCTAGATATTATTTCAGGTCTTGCAGGTCAGAAAACAAAACCTTCCTCAAAGAATAGGCTTACGTTCGAGTATGATGAAACCAGTGAAATTCAGTTCCAAGGATTTCAGGATTAACTCGCACGGTCAGATAGAACGAGAACTGCAAAGGAATACCGAATATTGTGCTCTAGTAAATAATATTTACGAATTCGTTTTAAATGAGAACTTAGCAGCAGGGGAATATTTTCTTATAAGGTATAAATTTCAATAAACTCCACAGCATTAATCTTATGGGTAATTTATTTTATATATTCCGTTGATCGGAGCGCACAGCGACAGCTGTTATTATTGGACATAAAATTTTACTAAACACCAAAAATCATTTTGCGTTCATGAATTTCCCTTTAGCAGAATTATTTCCAATTTCAAGAAACCTTTCGTTCCGACGGACAATTCAATCACTGCATCGATATCTATAAAACCGAGGCGAACACAAAACGTGAATAAAATCTCATATTGAACATTAAACTTGTATATGATCACATTATTTAACCCTGCATTCGTTCTAGGGTTACAAAGCAACCGTCATTCTTCTACGGATTAAAATAAGTTACATTGTTGCTCTACCTGCATATTGTCGCAGTCGGCGTCCTTACGACGGTCTGTGAGCGTTTACTCCGCCAGCCATTGGGGATTTGCTACGGTATTGTGCTTGCAAAAAATAAATTGCCCCAATACAGCTCGGCTTAACAACTTAATTTAATTAACAATCATCTTAATGAAGCATAAATTGCCCGGTCATGGCTGAGCCGTACGCAGGCATATATTTGTTGTTTGTTTTAGTATTTAATTTGTCTGATACGCGGCTTACATTTGCATATCTCAATTTGTAGTGTTTTATGTCAGTCGCTGTTTTTACAAAGTACGTCGTCGTTAATGTTGATACAATGTATGAAGCAAATTCGAGTGGTTACAAGCCCTTATTTTTTTAAGCCAATTTAGAGAATTCAGATGAGACACTTAAAGTAAAAAAGTATGATTTGTTTAAACGTAAGGCAAAAACAAATTATGCCGAACAAATTCAGTCTCCTCCTCGACCTCGTAAATTCAAATTTACAAGAAAAGCAAGAATTTGTTGGCGTATGTATCTCTAACAAAATTTATTCTGAAGGATCAGTTTGGGACATCCCTAGTCTATCTGCTCTATGACTGGGGAGCCTCAAGTGTCGTCCCTCCCAGTAGTTAATGCTTAGTACAGACCTTCAATTCATATGAGCCTGGAATACTAGAATTGTAAATGCGACCATGTGATTTTATGAAGCTAAGAAGGACAATTGCATTAGGGATATCAGTTTCTAGAGACCCTTATTGTCAACTATCATAACTTTATGAGATTTATCATCTTTATTATGCACTTTATGGTCCAAGAATACAGAATCCTTTGCATTCTGAACAAGCAATCGGAATTCAAGGTATTCAATTTTATTATTATTTACATTTACGCATTAAGTCTTAATTATGTCTTCAGTTTCTCCAATTGCGGCTAACTGGAACCATTGTCGACAAATGTGAAGTATTTGAAAATCTTGTTCACTTGATCATGAATTTTATGAAAAGCAATCTCACGCGCGTGGTGACGTGACGATATTACATGCGAAATACAATCATCAGCATCGACGTTGTTACCTTACACATGGTAACCTATAGTCGAACTAGCTAAGTATAGGTAGATACATTTGCATACTGTGATACTGTTAACATAACCATTCGAGGCTTGTACACAATTACAAACTTTTGGAAATCATGCCTTTATTATGATAACATCGCTACAGAGGAAACGGCGATGGTCCGTAATGATGTCATTTTGTTACTGATAATGTTATATAACTAGACAGTAAATAACTGCAGCAAGCTATCCTTGTGATAAATATACAATTTAGGAAATGTTGTTTAAATATTGTTTTTGTGATAACATGCAGCACGTAAACGAGCATATTTATCTACTTGATGGAGTTTATAGTTCAGTCGAAAGATAGAACCTGGTTGACAACAGTTCATAATTCCTTGCTCGAAATATTTTTATACTTCGATATAGATCAAGGGTTAAAATAAACTACAGAGTCTAGCGCAGATCACGAGCACGAGGCATAAAGTTGATTTTATACTTTTATGCGATGAATCGCTTCACTATTAACGCGATGGAGAGGCAATATCTCGGTGTATTGCAAAAGAACAAAAAGGGAAATAAAGTAACTTGTATGGCGGGTCGGTTGCAAGATGCAGAAATCTGTGCGGTGTGGGCGTGGGTGAACCGGTCTAGACGAGATGAACTTTAAGGATCCGACAAAACAAAAATAAAAGTTTGCTATATCGCGACACCGAGCTGGGGACGCTGGCCTTAATGTCTGATTTTAGTCGCGACTTGATTTAGTAGGATTTACTAAACGTTAAGAATTCATGGAGTACCCCAGGGAAGCAAGCTCAGTCCTTGAATTCGAAAACGAAATTACAAATACATTCTCGTTTCTGCAAATGAAATAGAAAACAAAAGACACCTCATCTGTTGCATGTCTCTCTTCGCAAGTTTTAAGAATTGACTCAAGAAAACTGGTTATTATGATACTCTTAGGCTCGGCTGGCCACTTATTCACTTTTGCTATCATTAAACCAACATTATTGCTAAACATGATTTCCAACATGCTTCGTGTAAGTATCGGTTCGGGCTCGGTTTATTCCAAAAAGGAAAACCGCATAAACAAAACATAGATGGGATTTGATGGAAATAATCTTATTTGCTCACTACTATTATCCCCGTATATTTGGTTTTCCTCGATGATGTACGAAGTAAAATTGCGTATGATATCAAAAATTAGTTTTTGTGAGCCATTTCTGCAGAATGTACATTTAAGCTAGTCGTAATAATGTTTTTCTACTTCAAACTAATCTATGGCAGGGTAACAGTCTAATAGACCTTGTTTATTGGTTAAGTCGTTGTTTTAGATCAGACAGCAACTACGATTGTTTTATGCAGCCGAGTTTAATCGCTAGAACAAATGCAATTCAATTTAATGAGATTTTTCTAAAGCACAATGAACTTTGTCGGAGTTTATTGTGAACTCCCGAGAGAAAACCTCTAATTTACCTCGAGTGGACACAATTGGAAGAAAACACAAGAGAGGGCGTCGCGCCGGATTAGATTAGCGCTGATAAGATTAGTGGCGTCGCAAGCGAGCGATGCACCACCACGCCGGCTGCCATGTGAAACTGCTAATTGCGAACTCCTCCCATTGTGGCCCAACGCACTGCTGGACCTAATTACCGCGCTATTGACTCCACGTGGCCTTAAGGACGCCTGTTGGTGGTTCTTACAGGAATCTCAGAAGAGAGCGGTGCAATGTGAGGCGCGGCTAACCGCTCAGGCCATTTGGACATATTGCAGATTGGTAGCCCTCCGCGAATATTGATGGTGTGAGGCGCGGACCGGAGTTTCGCGGGCTGGACTCGGGCGGGGCTGCACCCTAATGCAATGATTCATATTATTCGGTTTGCGGGCGAGTTGAACGTCTTCCATTATTGTCATTCATCGGAGGAAGTGGGCGGCGAGGGGGCGGTGCGGGTGCCGGCGGTAGCCCCCGCTCGGCTCTCAGTCGCTCGCCGACACTCTCGCCGCCAGCACGCGAGAGCCGTGATTCACGTTGCCTTCGCTTGACGCATTCAGTTTCGGTCCGCGTGTGTGTGCCACTGTGCCCTCTCCGTGATCCGAGATCGGAGCTCGTTTGAACCGCGTGCAGTGTAGCCGCAGCCAGTGCGCGTCTTCGGATCTTACGGTCCGAGTGCAGCAGCAGTGAGCAGCAGCACACGCAGCCGACGGCTCAGCTGACCGGCACGACTGTCTGCGAGCGCACGGTGAGTGCGATCGATCACTGCATGCACGCGCTCGACATCACTTTGTGTCTATTTCGAGTCGCTCGCGAAACAGCTCCCGATAGATCGCAAGTACACATCTCGGACATCACCGTTGCTGCCAAACGTCGATGATTTCGCTGAGGAATAACGAGTCACGTCGAGTGTCGTCGCGCTGGTGCAGCGCGCGTGTTGATAAACAGTGTCGGTTTACTGCGAAAATGGGTAACGAATCGAGGTGCTTCATTCGTCCGTGGAAAATCGTTTTAAGTTTCAAGTTGACACGTTTGTCTTCTATAATGAGGTGAAATGGTTTCGGATTGAAAACATCAGAGTATGGAGAATTTAAAGGACTGTAATGTACTTAATCATAATATGGTGCATTAGTGAATCGGCACGGTGAGTGTGGGTTGCATGCGGTCCGCGTCGGCCAGCTGACTTCCCGTCGCGCTGCACTCTTGCGCAAAGCGCCCGTCTAGCGGCTGCGGCTCTACGCTCGCCGCCGTCTGTCTGGCCCCCGCCACCACTACCACCGCAACATGTTACCAATATTTTGCAAATGGAAATATTTATTGATCGTAGACTTATCTACGTTATATGTGGAAACTTGACTAATTGGATTTGCGGCATGCCTCCGTACGTATGATTACGTATTAGAAAAACTTGAATTTACCGAAGTATCATAAAAATCTTTATAACAATGAGGCCATAATCGATTGTATAATACAACTAAACAATGAAAACTATAGAAGAGTTATTCAATATATGTACAGTACCTACAGGTAGTTTACACGTACAGCAACAAAACTTGTTATCTCTTATCAATCTGCTCTTGCGAAGGTCGTGCTGATACGCGGATTCCGGTAGTTACCACTCACTGTGTGGCTACATAAAGAAAGTCTGAATAAAATTATAATCTTTCTGAAAACGGGAAAACATGTTCAACATAAAATACAAATATGTTTTCCCAGTACTAAGCAAGTTTGTTTAATAAACAACTAAAAATATTCGTGTAATCCCGTCTAATCTTTTTATAGTCAACATAACGTTACCTATAATAAATTTTGCAGTCAAATAGCCAATACACATTCATTTTTGACACTTATCACAAATTCCATTAGTTTTGTAAATTTATTTTGTGTAAACAGTTTTGTTGTATATTTCCATTACCAAAGTAAATGCCCTTCGCACACTAGAACAGAATTAAGAATGTTTAGACAGAGGTGATTAATTTTAATCACACAAATTAACAACGAGTTGTTTTAGTAACAATGTTTGTTACTAACTTATCGAGTGAGTATACGTAATGTAATGATGTACTTACTTAGACTATCCATTATACTAGAAAACTCGATGTCGATTACGATGAGTTAGGTAACAACGCTAACTACATTATACCGGTAAATGAACGCGTTCATAACTCGAATGCATTTACCATATCTGTTTTATCAGTAGTGGGAATCAAAATGTTTCTGATAAAACCGGAAGTTTAACACCCCTGAAGTTTTTCATTACATTAAGCGTATTGTAGTTTTAGCAAACTTATCATGAAAAAAATATGTTGTAGACTTACGGATAAAGTCCGATATTAATTATGACATTGACATTTGACCGTTCATTGCAGATACTTAAAATAGTTTATTTTTAGGTTCCATTCAATATAATCAATCTACAACGTTTGTAATTTATTAAATTCGTCTGATGACCTATGGTCTTATATAAGAACAAGCTGTTACATAATGTCCACCCAAAATAATGCAATGGAATGTACAGGTCAAATGTGTTAGGTCAATGTTAATTTTAATAACATTATTCTGGCGTGTTATCACAATACTGAATAATATTACCGTCGGTAGGTACGCTAAAACAGTGACATATACCAAACTGAGAGCACCCCTAATGTTATTTATAGTTGTCGATAACTCACTTTGAACCCTTACTTTCGTTTCCAAACTCACATACAGAAACTTATTTGAATAAGGGTAAATGCCTATTTATGTATCCGGAAGACGGTACAACAGTTCTGTGGCAAAATACCAAATATTTGTTGACAAGCCGTTTAATTTATGTAACAATCACCGATAACATACCAAACCCGTCTCCATTATGAGCCACTCGTGACTATTTTCATTTATTTTCAACTGATAACAATTTAAAACGTACGACCAAATCGCCGACTAATGGGTCAGTCCATTGTCAGCAGGTTATTCAACATCGAAGAATGCTGAGCGCATTAAGGGCAAATAGACTCCCGTATCGCCAGTACAAAAGAGTATTGACACAGGGAGATAAGCATATCTGAGTGTACACTAATGTAGGTATCTGCGACTAGTTTACACTCATTGTTCCGTTATCATGTACGGTTAGCACATTATGTGGCCGATAAGCAAATAAATGCCCGTTCTTTGCTGTCTGCAGACACGTCGCCGGACATTTTTGCTCGTCTGGCCTCATCTTGTGCACACATCTGTTTTTTTCTTCTCTAAAAGACATGCAAGCCGCATTGCGACATTGTTTTGCACTCAGACTTATAATCAATTTTGCAAGCGTCTACGAACGAAATTATCTCAACAATTTACTTGTGAGAATTCGACAACCAATTAATATTTAAAATATTTTTATTGAATTAATAATCATTTGGTTGCAAAATTAAAGTCGTTGTTTGTTGAAGTAATTGAATGCAAGTTGAAAACACCTGAAGGTATTGTTACCAGACCGACAAAAAAGCGCTACGCACGTGCTACGCAGGCGTAGCACTTATGTAGGTATTATTCTTAAATGTGAAATTAGAGAGTTCATATATTTTATCACATTCTTAAATGTGACAGAAATTGTTATTTCTTAAAATAATAAGCACAAAACAAACATAGTAGGCCATGTGAAAATTCTGCTGTCTACGACATTGCTACGGCTACGTAGTTGATGTAGCATCTACAATTTATCGTAAAAAGTATTCGATTAACGTTTTTCTAAGAAATTTGACGTGAATCAGTGGTGATCGCATCCCGCGTAGTTCACAGCAATTTTCATAGTTTAGCAATTTCATTGGCAGCGTCTAAGCGGCGTGTCGGCGACGTAGCGTCGCGCCGCGTTCGTTCACTTCGCACAGGCTATATTTAGTGGGAGCGGCGCTGCGCTGCGGGCACGCCGGCTGCACGGAATGCAGTCCGCCGAGCGCCTGACCTACCACAACACGGCTGTACCGCTGTCACAGTTTCGGCGCACGCACAGCCTCTCACCGCGCTCACATCAGGATGCACCGTGACACACGTCCGCCACGTCTCGCCGACGTACCGTTCGTTGAGCCTAGTACGCTCTTGCACATTTACGACCACACTCGTAAAAGTACAACGCGTACTTGACACCAATTACATCTCGTAGAAATGGGTAGGTGCTAGGTGCAGCCTGCAATTTCTGTAACACTAAACGTTACTGTTATTTTTATGTTCAAGTTTCACTGTTCATTGTGTCGTCATTCAGAAAATTCCAGGTTTTCTACAGTTGAAATGTTATTCGAACACTGACCATTAGCAATAGGTACTGGGTCGGCATTGCTGTAGAAAAAATGCTTCAGATAGTGATCGAATTTCAATAATAATGCTGATTTATCAGCGTGATTTAACAACTTTTTGTCGATGATTAAGTATATCATGCTGGAGCAAACTCTTTAAGTGCGAGTGCTTACGTCATGAAAGAAAATTTCTTTTCTTTTTATAGTCTCGCGCAGCTCGGTCATGAATCATTCACTTAGAACAATCGTCTTACACACGAGCAAAGGATATTAACAAAATAAGATTAGAAAGGTTTCGGTCAAATTGTATGAGCTCAATCGGCGTCTATGTACCTACTTGCTGTATAGCCTAATATTTATTCCAAACTGGGAAGATGATTACCATAATAATGTGTCATGTCATGTCGTCGGGTACAATATAGGCGATGGTGGAACAAGACACAGCCCTGAATAAGCGCTGAGTCGCTCCACCTACGTAGTCGGTCTGAGTGTAGGGGTGCGTCGGCCGGGTGGCGCCGGCTAGGTCAGACGCCGCTATTACATCCTCAGATTGATCGCAGCTCCGTCGCGATTCTTGTATAGACGTCTTATTTTATTCGCCAACAGCCAGCGTGACGCAATATCGCAAACCACCATGTTTTTTTGTTCGGCTAAGGTTTATAAGGCTTCCTGTCGTTGGCAATTAGTGTCTATACTCCTCTGTTGAAACAACGAGGCCATATCTCAACCCTGGCCTGCATCACGTGTAGAGCAAGGTTATTTAGCGATAAAGGATTCTACATACCTGCGCCGATAATCAAGCTATTATGTTAAATTCGATATCACAGTTTTTGCATGTTTTATATTGCTGATTATGTTACATTGTTTCTTTGCCTAATATGATATTCCAATTAATATACATACTTGGTAATATTTTCTGCTGCGGAGAGACTGTTCCGGCAAAAATTTTACTTGGTTCCCCCGGGAGAACCTTGTTGAATGTTCTTGAAAGCAATTAAGTCTCGATTGTTCTAATTAGATAAATTAAATATCCAATATCATAATGCAATGAGCACTCAAAGGCAGCAGAATCGAACAATGTATGACGTCATAAATAGAACACACAACTTTTATTACTCGTTATCGCAAATATTTGTTGCAATTCACGATAAAATAAGAAGTGCTTTGCCAGGCGCGTAGATAACCAGTTTTATATTAGTTACTAAGTCGCCTTATTTCATAGTTTATATCTATGACGCAAGTTATAAGTTAACACAAAAACATTTCAGCTGAACCTTTGATCAAAACTTGTCGTTTTGCTTAACTCATTCAAGTTTAATATTACGGGTTTCCGAATAAAACACAAACTTTTTTTAATTCTTGGAGAAATCTCGTCTACATTATGCATGCAGTTGCAGGCGACCGTAAAATCTGTAGGCGACCATTTTTGGCATCCCCCAGGATGGTAACTTGTCGAAATACCTGTTTTGATTTGAGATAAATTATACTGCATCAACGTTATATGTTTAAACTGACTGTTTTAACCATTTTCCTGGTAGACTTTTACGATAAAGTCCACATATTCCATTATGTAGAGAATAAATTGTCGGAATGTCTTTCTGTTGTAACGTTGGTATAAGTTACGCGCATTTCCACGATTTACGGCCACTAAAGTGTAGCTGGGTATTTCTACTTTTAAAGTCCTTCATAAAATTAAGGTGGTCCCCGTTGTAACAAAGGTTTAATACTAAATACAGAATGGAGGAATTATCATTTATTTTATTTAAATCAATTTAATAACTTGTATTTAGATAACCATCTTTAAATTTACTTTAAATTAATTTGAACTTTATTATTAAAATGGAGTCAAACTTTTGTTACAAAGTTAAAACGGCATGTCCCCATTAGGTGTTGCTTGGAACTATTACGTTTATTATGAAAATAATTTATTGAAGTCACACAATTTAATAAATACATGGAGAGATAAATTGGTAAGCATGGTAACGAGAAAGTTTAATTTAATTTATCTGTAAAAGTTTTTTATTTTTGCCGTGACGAAAGATTGTCCCGAAAATTCGAGTATCCATCGTCACGACGGCCAAATATTATCTTAAGTTTTAAAAAAAATATGTGAGTGTGTTAAGTTTTTGAGTGAAACGAAACGCCAAAGACCATAGAGCATAGAGCGAAACTCAAATCAAGTGATTGACATTGACAGCTTGTCACTTCTTTTACATCAAGGATGAAGACCGGCGGCGTGTGTTTTTTGAGGTTATCCTTAGTCACAGCGTTTTTTGGTATGTATTTCATGAATTTTTAATCGTTTAAGCTTTTATATGATTCATATAAATATGTAATCTTTACGGTAAAGTATTTTTTTATCTAAGTGTTCGCTATGCACGATTTGTAACAATCTTATTCAATTATTGTATACTTCGTCACACGTATCCTTCGGCACAGGTAGAATGTGACGATGGAGACATGAAAGTGACGAAGGTTACATTTATGGAAGATTTCATTTATAGGACGCTACATTAAGTCCCTACTTTATTTTCTTTTCAGAAATAAATACCTATAAGCCATGCCGTTGTCAGCAGCTGAAAGACAACGTCGTTGCAGGTTGAAAAAAAAGCAAGACAAGGACAAATATGAAGAATATTTACAGAAGGCAAGAGATCGCTATCATAAAAACAAAACGCTAGTGAAAGATATGAATGACAGAGAAAAAAGATTGGCGAACCGAAAGTGGAAAATAAAGCAAAAAAAGTACAGAGATAAACAAAAGGAACAGGAAAAAATGTTAGAAGCTTATACTCCACCACCATCACCGCCAGCCTCGCCTATCGTAAGTAGCGGAAGAAAAAAAGTAAGACGAGATAGAAGTAAATTATATCGAGAAAATTTAAAGCTACAAACTGAAAATGACAAATGGAGACGAAAGTATGAAAAGTACAAAAAAAAACTACAAAGGACTCAAGCAAAGTTTGAAGAATATAATGTTCTTTGTAACAGCATTAAAGAAAATTACAAGAACTTAAAATCCCGAAAAGATAGAAGAGTACTTAAAGAAACCGTAATGTCAGATAGAGTGAAGGAAGCAGGCCTTGAAAATGTAATAAGAATGGATGCACTGGGTATACGCTACAACAAACAACAGCGAATTAAGGCAATTGATAGGAAATTGAGAAGAATGATTGTAAACTTCTACATTCGTGACGACAATAGTCGTGCAACTGCAGGTAAGAAGGAGACCGTAACAAAAAATAAGGTTAAAAAACAGAAAAGGTTTCTCTTGAATACAGTTAGTAATTTATACCGTCTCTTTAAAAAAGAATGCAGCGTACCTTGTTCATTAGCTTACTTTGCAAAAATGAGACCATTCTATGTCATGTTTCCATCAGTAAATGCAAGAGATACGTGTTTGTGTAAGAAACACACAAATATTCAGTTCAAAGCAACGGCTATAAGAAAAAAAGGTGCTATCAACACTGATAATTTGAATAATTTGCTGGAATCTGTTGTGTGTAATGTGAACCAAAAACACTGTATGGTTGGAAACTGTGAACAATGTAAAAAAAACAAAGTTGTTGATTTAGAAAACATTAATCCTGAAGAAAATGTGTCATGGTGGGAGTGGATTCGTAAGACAGAAGATTTTACTACGGCAAATGGTACTCGAAAAGTTATAAAGAATGTTAAAGAATTACAGACTGGAAAATTATTCGACTTAATTAATAATTTTGAAAAAGACTTTACGGATTTTAAGAAACATGTTTTTAACGTTTACACACAACATAAAGGCTATCGAAATTGCATTCAAAATCTCACGCCTAACAGTGTTGCCATTCATATGGATTTCAGCGAAAATTATAATTGCAAGTATAGTGAAGAAATCCAAGCTCATCACTTCGGTGGCTCACGTAATCAGCTAACACTACACACTGTTGTTTTGTACGCAAAGCCCGAAGGAGCAGAGACGAATGAAACAGTTTCCTTTTGTACGGTGTCTTCTAGCCTAGCTCATGGTCCTGCAGCAATCTGGGCACATACAGACCCGATTTTAAAATATGTGCAAGAAAAATACCCCAATGTCGAAACCATACATTTCTTCTCTGACGGTCCGTGTACGCAGTACAGACAGAAGCAAAACTTTTATTTGATGTCGACCAAGTTTTTCGATTATGGATTTAAACATATGACATGGTCATATTTTGAATCTGGGCACGGCAAGGGTGCCGCTGACGGGATTGGAGGCCTCATCAAAAGAACAGCCGATAGGCTAGTTGCTCATGGACGTGATGTAGTAAATCTGACTCAATTTTACGATCTATTAAAAGACGCAACATCCGTGAAGATGTTTGTAATCAGTCAAGACCAAATAGATCAAGTATCTAGGGAGATACCGGCTACATTACAACGAGTTCCAGGCACGATGCGTTTACATCATATATCGTCTAATGCTCGGGGAAACATGACTTATAGCGAGCAGAGTTGCTTCTGTAGTAATGGAGAGATAATTGGGTTTTGTTCATGTGTTCCTAATAAATCGCACAAATTTTTCATCGCCCAAGAAGCACAGAACATTGAAAATGCTGCAACAAATACTATGGAGACTGCACCTCTAAATAACTCTGAAACTGATTTCGTGGAGGGTGGTTCTACTACTATTACAAGCATGTCAAGTGGAAGAACAGGACAAATATTTAACAGAGTTTATTATTACTCCAGCGATAGTTCAGACGAGGAACCATTGGCTACTTTACGCGAAAGGAACACGAAAAATTGTAATAGTAGTGGAACCAGCCTAGATAAAACTACTATCCACCCCAGAAACTTATCTATCGGGACTTATGTTGTGATAAAAATTTTGAGCGAAAAAAGAAAGCAGTACAATTATGTAGGATTAATAGACAGTGAGTTTGATGATTTCGAAGCCAAAGTTATATTTTTAAGATGTTTAGATGAAACAAAGACCTTATTTCGTTTAGATAAAAATGATGTGTCTTTTGTGCACTTAGATAACATGCTAAGAATACTCGAAAAACCTCAAATTATTAAAAAAGGTACGAGAGTTTTGTATTCCTTTAGTAAATCAGTGGAGGAAGTTTTCGAAATGTAATTTTTTCCCTAAATGTTATTTGTTTGTGTGTTAATGTAGGTTTTTGCTGATTTTCCTCACATATTAAAGTTTTTATTTTAGTAATAAGCAAGTTTTGCCTGTGATTAATGAAAAAAGAAGCTGAGAATCTCATTAGTTTGAAGTCATAATTGTTTGTTAGTCTACTTCATCACATTTACGTCTCCTTCGTAACAATAAGTTTGATCTCGTCCCCGTATAAAGATTGTTGTTAAAAACCAAAATTCTTGCGTTAAGTCCTTTTTGCTACTCATTTTATGTGGTGTCATACTTGGTGTTTAGTATGTAATACTGCTCTTTCAAATATTTTTTTGTAAAAGTGAAAAAAAAAATTGATTCGAAGTTTGAAAGGAGTAAATGTGACGAAAGAGACAAATTTAAATTTTTATACGGAATTATTACCTGATTTTAAATACCAAAATGTTTGAGACTGATTAAAGTTTGGATTTTATAATAATAAATACAAATAACCATTTAAAATTTCTTTTAATTTATGCAAGTCTTAAACAACTGAATTTCGTAACGAAGGATACATTATTTTCCATCTGAATCTAGTAATCCGCAAAAAAATATAAATTTTAATAAAAAACTGAGCTGCTGGTCAACAAATACCGAATCTATGGTAATTTTCCCACAGTTTAGTCACATGACATGTATGAAATAGCTTTATTCATTTTTGTCCATGGTGAAGACCTTAAAAGAAGAACTACCCAGCTACACACCACACCTACTGTAATGTTAGAATATAATCCTACGTTACTTACTATAAATATTCAGATCTAGAGCAACTTAATAGAAACTGAGTGTGGGACACTAAATCCGTGTACATTACACCAAATTGCACGTAATTCTGAGACGAGCCATTTCGTTTGAGGGGACTGTTCTTCAAGCTGTACTAATACGTTATAAGGAAGGGAGCTTAATTTGTTTTGTAAGTTTATTACTGACATTGTACCTATAAAAAATAATTGCAGCGGGTTGTAAAATTTACAATAAATTATAAACGTTTAGGATAGCACTCGTAGCGAGCTAGCAATCAATTAACACGAAGCACATAAAACAACAATAAAAAAATGAGCTAGCTCCGACTAGTTGGTTTTCACAACCGAGATAAATCTAATAATAGCTACATTATTATAGAAACGGAACGGAGGGCTTACAAGAAATGATTTATGTCTCTCGGCATCGAATTGTAATTTGTATCTAGTTTTCTGAAAAGCATTCTGTAGTTTCACAGAAGATTACTGAGAAAAAAATAAACCTGAAGCTGTAAGAAGGAAGCTTTAGAAGGAATAGGGTTTATTCCCTTCCTTTTGGCTCCGCTTAGTCGAAGAATAAATCATTCCGGTGAAGTAAATCGTGTTTAAAATTTTCGCGATACAAGTTACACGGAGCGCTAAAGTTGAACGTTTGGATCAACGCGTTTTTCGCGAACATGATACGCGTTCATTTGACGTTTTGTATTTCTTTTTTTATTCAACAACACATGACGAACAGTTGTATGAAATCGTGCCATATGCGGTGCAATTATCGATTCGCCAGAGTACGTGTGGGATGCGTCTGATTACTATCTGAGCATCAACTTTCATTTTTCATACTATCAACTATACGTAGCCGTGTCTTGTAAGTTGTAACAATGGAACGATCTTGTAGACTCGAGTGCGAAACCTTGTGAAGGGCCCCGCAGAACAAAACGTCGGGAATTGTATTCGAATTCACTGTAAACCGGTAATGTTTAACGTTATGACAATGAGAAAATAAAAGTTCAAAGTCATAGGCCAAAGAGTAGGTACCTACTTTCTGAAAGATTACGATGTCAAGTGACCTTAATGTTATTTTCATAATTGCCAATTTAAATTCTAATTGAACAAGACCTTCGACCGATATTACAAAAAGTAATTTTAGAAATAATAGAAATGCTGTTATCTGGTGTTGTGAGCCCTCGTCACGGCGCGCGAGGATGTCACCGCGCTGATAACGGTAGCAGTCTGTCATGTGCGACAATGCTCGCGTTACCTAACTCAACTACAATGATAAGACAGCAAACATTCGCGGCCATGAACGTTTAACGATCGACGTCAGATCACATCTTGAACACTATTCCTATATACTGACTGTACAGGTCTTACGAACCATACCTAACACAATTGACACAAATGATTCTGGTTTTTTTTCCCGAATATATCCGCCCGCTGTAGATCCTGTAAGCCAGGATGTATTAATAGAGTCTCCACTGAAAACAGCAATGACACTGGGCTTACGCAGGGGGAACTCAATTGTCAAACCCTGTCAGAGTGATTTTGGCTTATATGTATACGGACCTGCATATCTTTCTGTAACTTATATAGTTATGTACTATTTCATTAAACGGATTCCACTTCCCGTACTGCATGATATACCGCGTGCGAGGTGCTCCGACGACTTTATTACTGATCGGCCCCATGCATTCCGAGTGAGCCACATACATCACATAACAGCACCGTTTTATTGCACATCGTAAATCAATTCAATAGGTGTTGCCGCAAGTAATTTTAAAAGTTCGCTTGAAAATTTTTCGTTGAAAACTTTAGCGATTTGTCGGCGAAAGATTTTTAAGATATATATTCTTAACTATTTGCCAATACTCTCTGGACTCCTATAATTAATAATTTTCATTTCAAACACGGCACACCTTTTTGTAGCGTCTAACTTTTTCTCTTTAATTATTTCGTACGTAGTATTGTGCAGTTACTATGGCCTAAGAGTCTTGGAATCTTTTCAGCAAGAAGCAAGGGGCTTCGCCCTGGGAGGGGTAATAGCCCTCTCGGCGTGCGGCGAAGACGTCGATAATTGGGCCCATTAGGCGTCGCTTGCAGGTGCCTCGGGGCCGGCGACAAGTTATTTAGAAGCTCTTACACTAACGTGGACCCACCATAACTTTCTTTGCCATTAATTCTCGCTGTGAGCTTATGAGAATTGCTATAACTCCGGAAAAAGTACGTACGCAGTACGGCGAAAGCTATATCTTCCTCTAATACCCTTAATTCCGGATGAAAAGCTTAGAGTTTTATATTAAAAAACTAACTAAGTATCGTCGAAATTATCAAAAATGTCTCTAAACCAAAAAAAAAAACTAAATAACTGCTGTAAATTTAAACTATTTGAAAATCGAAGCACAGACGATTTCTTTATTTGTAGGAAATCGATTATTTACTGATAAGCCAACCTTAGAGTGCACTGGTACTATGAGTTTTGATGACCTAATCAAAAAATTAATCATACGAGATAAGAATACCTATGATTCATTAATTACCTATGTAAGATAAGAATATAACAGCAGACGTAAGTTCTGAATTCTGTTTGCTGGTACGAAAACATTTAACGTGAAACAAACGTTTGGTTTAAAATATAATAAACCCCAGACCAAAATAAAAGCCTCTAAAAAGTAAAAAAATATAACGAACTGTTGTAGGTAATATTTTATCAAAGGATCGACGTGTCGAAGCGGCTGAACCGATTTTGATAAAGCTTTGATGAACCACCGCTACAACGCCTACTTTAAATTAAACAAAACCTATTAACAGCTATGGTGCCACAGACAGACTTAAATAGTGGTCAAACTTATAACACCCCTCTTTTTGTGTCGGGGGTTACTAACAATTAATGCTATAAAACCGTAAATATTATATTGTTGCTGAAAACATTTTAAGTGAAAATTAAATTTCATATCCGGAAACATGTAGCCAGTTCCTTCATGTCGCAAAAATATAAGTGCCAAAAAGGTTACTTAGAAAACGTTCTCCGAGAGAAATATTTCATCTTCCACGACCGAGCGTTTTAAGTTTTAAGCAACCATCGAATTTCCACGAAGTTTCCGTCCCATCGGCCTCAATCCTCGCTCGAAGCATTTTCAAAGTATTTAACGTTTTCTCTCGACGACAGACTTTTAGACTGTCAAATTTTTATGTTCTACTTACTGCACCAATATTTTCTTATTCCAGACTGTATTCTTAACTAACATGTATTTTCTCATTTTCAGGTATGTACCGTTTTTCATTTCATTCGTAAGATGGCAGGATAGCGCCAACAGTAAGTCCTACAATGCTACAAGTGATAAATAAAAGAAAACAAATTGATTGAGACACAATTGAGATCTAATTGATTGAATATCGTTGAGAAGGAAATACCGGTTCACAAGTGATTATTACATTCACATTGTCGGTGAAATGGGGACAATACAGTGGTTTGACGATGTCAGAACCGAACGGAGGCTGAACGTTGGAACTTCAATTAAATCAGAGGGTTCATAACCTCTATCGGGAGCCGCCCGCATTATCCTGACAAGACAGCCAATCACGATCGGGCTTAGCGGTCGTGTACGACATGAACGATTTGAACGAATTTAGTCATTCACACGTTCAGCCTGCTGACTTCACGTGCACGACACTCGGGCACCCTTTGTTACGATTTATTGAAATTAATTGTTTTAACAATCATTTGTTGACTTTCAAATCACTTACGTAGAATACCATCTACGTGGAACCGTTCCGAACAAAGTACCTACATGATTTAGTCATAAACGGAAATCAATTGGATGAATCACGCTTGTTTTTGTGTGAATAAGTTGTATATTATATGGAATATAGACGTATGTTGTAGATAATAGTTGCACATTTGTTTGCATGTGTGTACAAGTAGGCGACGAGACGACGACGCCGCGACGGATATCGTATTTGTGTTGACCA
The DNA here is from genome assembly GCA_947507805.1 of Aporophyla nigra. Lineage (NCBI taxonomy): Eukaryota > Metazoa > Arthropoda > Insecta > Lepidoptera > Noctuidae > Aporophyla > Aporophyla nigra. The sequence goes on from OX382305.1 coordinate 11,904,383, forward strand.
CAACATGCTCTCCACTCGATCTTATGGCGTAAATATTTGTCGAGTAACCGATCACCGACCTTATTGTCTGCTATGTGATAGCCTTTGCAAAACACTACATGCGATACTTTCGCATAAGAGTATAGGAATCAAGTGGGGTGGTGCGTGAATGCGGTGCTTAGTCAAACAAACAATCATATTAGTAGCATTTTATTTAAAGGCATGTACGGCGATGGAGATTAGGGAAAAAACTTAGATGTGGTTTTGGGTAAATACGTAATAACATCACGGCTTGTTTCCCTGAACGATTGGGCCGAGGTGTATATAGTACCTACACCCACGTTTTGCCAGTTACGTTTTGTCACCAACCGGGCACGACAATGTTCAGATAGAAGAACCAATAATAATAAATTCTTACAATTAGACTTAGACAATAACTTCAATGCAGTACAAAACACCTAAACTATTGAAACTTAAATCTCACCTTGGTCTACACCTGCGAGATTTCAAAAGAAAAACCACGTTCTATGAACCTGAGAAAATAAACTTTGAAAACAAAAATAATAATAATAAACCCGCAGGGCAGCATGTGGCGTGCTGTTGGGCAGTAGCGACCCCACGGACCCTATCTCCCGGGAGAATTCTTGTTCCTCATCTCTGGCTTGCCTTTATTGGCCGGCTGGAGTGAACACTGAAGAGGTTCAGAGCTCCCACCTCATTCTTGCCTTTATTAGCCGGCTTGAGTGGAGATTCGCAAGAGCAAACGTGCTCGGGGAAAGGAAGTATTCCAGTAAGTGCTCGTAGAGATCTTGACCATTTTCCGGGCTCTGGGATTGTTCTGAAAGCCGTGGAATACCTCTCCACTTCTCAAGCACCTCAAGAAGTGTTGCCACCTTGTCACTGCGTCACTATGTGCCAGCGACGGTTTCCGGGGGCCCATTATTGAGTGTGCAAGTCACCCCCTGCCATTTAATCCATGTAAATACAAAACATTGATGCGTCAGGAGCCATAGTCCTTCCATAGTTCTTGGTAACCAGTCCATTTTAGCCATCCATGTACATAGTCCAACATCTTGGTTTCCATATCCTGCAATAGACCAACACCAGCCGGGGGTTGTCCTTGGGTGCACTTGCACAGTGCATACGGGGATAATCGTTGGTTAGTGCCTCACGTCATCTAAATTTCTAAGGGGCCTCTGCGAGTTGGCTTCGGCCCTTCGTACGCCTTCCAAAAGACCGGGATCCTAGGGTCCCGAGATATATTAACATATAAAAATAAATAATAATAATAATATCTTAGGACAACCAACACACCGTTATCTGATCCCAAACTAGGCAGTGACTGTACTATGGCAACCAGCCAACTGATAAATATACTTATATATTTCTAAATACATACAAATTATAGATAAATTACACACAGACACAGAACAAATAATCGTGCTCATCACAGAAAGATTTTTCCTGGGTGGGAATCGAACCCACGACCTTAGTCTTAGCAGTCAGGGTCACTAACCACTAGACTAACAGGCCAGTCAGGCCATACTATGCCCGAAGTGGGAATTGAACCCACGACTTCAAGGAGAAAATGCTTAATGGTGGTTATTAATGACACGTACAAGATATAATACGCATTAGCTATGTTTTCGATAAAATACGATCGTAAACGCAGCGGTGAGTATTTAGGACTGAAATCTTGTAATCAATATGATAGCTAGCTTTTGTGTTTGTTTGCGTGAATGTTTGTTGTCTAACAAATATTGCGAGTAGTTGTTCTATCAATGTTGTAATTTCTGTGTGTAGCTTTACGTTAAATTGATGTTCGTACAAGTTAAACTCTTTATTAGTGGATCAATAAAGTCTTCTAAGTAGCACGAATTTCCTACTAATCGTATGTGGAAGCTGCATTACCTAATACTATTGAATATCAGTAACGAATAATAATTGAAAACTAATGAGAATAACTAAATCATAAACAGATTACACGATAACTTTCATACGTTATCCGCACTTCCGGAAAAGGGTTTAAAAAATTCGCAAAAAGCATTTTGTAATCGCAAATCTACACCTGGATAACAGACAGGGAACGGGAAAAGTTATAAAAAAGCGTCGCGTGCGGCTTTCCACACCCCCCTTCACCCCGCGCGTACGGCACCCCTCCACCCACCACTAATTAAAAACTTCGCCATCTGATGTAAATTAAAATGTCAGCAGATAAATTTTTATTCTCACCGTAAAATTGCAAATCTCATTTGTAATGATAATGTAATTAAAAACAGCGTTATTAGCACCGTTTAATGATTTTACATCTTTGTCTAGTACCTACCAAGGCTTTTTTACAATTGCTTTATTGTTATTAAATGAGTTAATTAGTTTTATGACCGTCGTTACGGGTCGTCAGAAGTCTGAAAGTCTGACAACTAGTCTTACCAAAGGGTATCGTATTACCCCGTCACTGGGCTGTGGAGGTCAGATAGGCAATCACTCCATGTAAAATACTGGTATTCAGCTACATCCGGTTAGACTGGAAACCTTAACTGGGAAAATCTAGGCAGATGATGATTTAGTTTTATGACCAAGTTGCTGAACAGTGCCTGTAATTCTTTTATTAAAATCTGTTCAGTTAGAAAACTGAACGGATCAAAATCATATTTCAATATGTAATACTCATCGCATTGGATTTTAATTAAAGTCTACAAGAAAAACTAAAGCCTTCTTTTTAACATATTCTAAAATAATTACAATGTTTAGCCTTTGCCTTATACACTGCGATAGACGTCACACTAATGCATGTACCGGAATAATGCCTCCTAACATTTATGACGTCATAAGGCAACTCATTACCTGACTCCAAGCCCCAGTTTCTGCTCCAAACTTTTAATGTGCTTTCTATTTTTAATCGCTTCACAAAATTCATTGTTTCGATGCTTATTATCCAGTGGAAGTGGGTCACTTCGTGCTCAGTAACGATGCACTGCTAACAGTTATATTTACTCTGCTTACCTATTGTTATTTGCCCTGTGGTGTGTACCAATTTCATTTCAAAGGCTTTGCTTATCCGGAAAAATACACAGACTGTTCAAATATTGGCGCTGTAGAACCAGTATAACAATCAAACGTATCAATTTGTTAAATAATAAACCGTGATATTTTTAGCCTATGTTATAGTTACTGCAAGTACGCAACGTCACGCTGACCGCATCCACGTCATTGATTACAGAAATATAGTTTTACCACAACGATGAATAATCGTACAGTTTAATAACGGCGAAGCATTTTAATCATCAGAACTACATGGATTTTAATTACCCATTCTGTAATACATCATCTTTAACGAATGTTTATTTATGGTTCGGTATGAATCAACACGAGAAACGTATTAAACGCGAAACGGTACGTGATCGACTCCATTCCAGTTGCAGCGCGCGTCCGCGAAAGCTACGCGGCGCAGGCGCATGCTGATTTAAAACAACGGAATGTCTGAATTGAAACTGTGTAGGCAACCGCCATTCCGTACATATCTCTATCGTCTAGAAACTTTATTAATCAATCGCACAGTAAATACCTTTGCTACAATTAATATTTATTAGTTGCTCTACCAGTAAACTCGCTCTACAAGTTATTACCGAGCAGACTGGAAAGATTACGTGATTACGTGCAATTGAAGATAAAGGTATGAGATGAAAACCGCTGGATGAGATGCATTAGAGTGTTAGCATAGTGTTTGTGAATTTATTGCGATATGGCATTTCCCATTACCTATGCGGCCGAGGCTGGAATGTGAGGCGCTCGGCTGCGCGGTGGCTCGTCGGTGAATCATAGCGAGCAACGTCGTCAGCCTGAGGTCACGTGGCTCCGCGATGCCGTCATTGTTGCATTACGTCGTACCACGACCGTCAAACTACTACAGATAACGATAAACATACAACTATATAATATACCACAAATGCCATTTTAAAAACGCATAATAAAGCAACAGTCGCCATGCCACAAGGCCGCGGATAAACCGCTGAAATTGTTCAAATCCACTTTAAGCGCGAATAACAGGATTAGTTGTATCGTCGCAAAACAGAACGTGATACTGCGAAGAAACCGTTATTTTTGTCTGAAACTTTTATGCGTGAAGAGAAAACAACGAACCAATTAACAAAACAATATCTTAAATCATAAAATCAATAGTGGAAACAACTCCTGAAATCGTGTAAGAATCCATTTAGAACCATCATCTCAATTTAAATGGTACATCCATATTAATGGTTCCGGCATCAGTCAATCGACTCTGTGTAAGCGCGTGGAATGTCTGGTATGTGCCGCCGCACAGAACACGCTGGTCAATTCAAAAGCTATCTATCATGAAATGCGATAAGCGTAGAATATAATAACCGATTTTCCTCCATATGACGTGGTGTATAGAGGTGGCGATTGCATGACTAACGGCCCTACGTTGAGGTCGATATATCTCGGAGGGGTTTATTGGCGAGAATTGGGCGCATCCCGGTTGTTCGACGAAATCGCTATCCTTCCTACGCGCTATTATCTGATGGGACTTAGTTTGGACAAACCAGGTTTGAAGCCACGTTAATGTAATAACGGATAATACTTCCGCCCCACTCTAACTTTGAATCCGCTTTGGTTCCTTATAAATTTGTTCGATTTTGATTCGTTACATCAATACTTTGGGACTTTCAGCATTACGATCGAAACTTTGTATTCGATGCAGATTTTTCTAGCGAGTTTGGGAATGTTTTAGTATCTTTCATGTCTTAGGAATTGTGGGAATGTACAGGGTGTCCCAAAAGTAGTTGCTGAAACTAAATGTATATTTTTCCCCTTTACATTATGAGTAGTGACTGTACTTTTGAGGTTAGCATACCTGAGACCCTACAGTTTTATTCCAGGTTTCTTAGAAGCAACAACGATCGAGTCAAAATAATGGAAGAAAAGGTTTATCTTGTCGAGTGCTTCTATTCTAGAGGAAAAGTGTATAGCGCTGGTTATAGGGGATTTCGCACTAAGTATGGAACGCATAGAGTTGCAAGTGAAAACACTCATAAAAGTTGAGAACGTATTATGCACATATTTACATGTATTGCGTCACCCAGTGGCAAGGCTCTTTTTGACATTTTCCTTGTTAGTTTTTTTTAAATTATGTTTTTTTACAGGATTCTCGATAATTTTATAGAATATGAAACCGTACAAGACCGTAGACACGATGTATCAGGCCGACCCGTATCTGTGACCGCAGATGAAAATGTCCAGAGAATCTATGACTATCAATGAATTAATCCAATGTCTCTTTACAGAAGTGCCTGTTTGTAATTTACGTATACCCAAATAAAACCTCCATCTTTTCTCTTTCAAACGCTATCATTTTTTTTTAAATCTCCAAACGCTTATAAATTACAGTGATTAGTTTCAGCAACTACTTTTGGGACATCCTGTACATGTACTATCATGTAGGTAAAGAGTTTAGCTGTTTTTTTTTTGGATGGGAAATCATCAAATGACTTCTCTCGCTCGGGCGGAGCGGGAGGGCGTGTCAGACTTTTACTGACTAAAACCCACCCGTGTTCCTTCAGTTGCCCATGTGCCAGGGTCACGGTATCTCTTTCGAACAATCTAGCGACCCTGGCAGGCATCGGTCCTAGCAGACCCCTTCAGTGCTGCTGACATCTCATTGAGGCGCGCGTGGAACAATACGCGCCGTTGACCCGAGCCTGGTCCTTACCGGGCGGCGAGCTACCCATTGCGCGCCGCCCGCAAGCCCGCGCCTACGGTGGCCGGGAGTCTGCGATCGACTCCTGACGCCCGGGGTGTCTCCTCCTGCGGCGGCTAGGGACGTGAGGGCGCAGAGACTGCCACTCCCTCACGCGCCTCGAATCCTCCTTCGCGAGCATTACTGCTTCGCAGAAGGAGGTGACGGCTTCCCATGCCCTCTCGCTCCATACCAGGGCCGGACGCGAGAGGTCGCCGCCGCCGATCGCCTCCAAGAGGACACGGCGGTGCTCTGCCCAAGCTGAGCACACCTCCACCATATGCTCCACCGTGTCCTCCAGACGATCCCTGCAATGGAAACACCCAGGCGTTTCCTCCCGCTTTATCCTGAACAGGAACCCCCCGAAGCACCCATGCCCGGTGAGAACCTGCGTCAGGCGGACGGCGAGGACGCCGTGGCGCCTCTCTAACCACTCCTCAAAGAGGGGACTTACCGCCGCAATTGTGGCGTGCCCAGAGTTTAGCTGTTAAAGAATAACTATGTGTAAAATAGTTCTAGTTACATATTGAACATCTGAAACATGATTGACTGAAACAACAATTTCAGCTACCTCAATTTGCTGTGAATGTCATGAAAAGTCATCACCAAAACCACATACAATACTCTACCGGAACAGTTTCTAAAATTACAGTAGAGCCACGTACATTTCAAATAATTTTCCCGCTCCAATTATAAATGTCCTCTTACCACGAAATGTTCTCCATATAGAGATGCATTCACTAAGGTAAAGGATAGTAACATTAGTTACAGAGCCGATGCGGGCCACCTCTACGCCTAGTCGGCTCGTTAACGACTCATTCATTGGTGGCCATCTGGCCATGTGAACTCACTCACTTGCCCTTTTTATCTCATGCCCTATTTTACAAGTCAGATCCTATCATTAATTTTGAATAGATTCATTCTCTAAATTTGATGCGTGTTCATTTGGCTTTTATTGTTTTTGAAAATGTTAATGCTGTTTTGGCTGTTACTACCAAATGTATAGTTGGGTGAAATGCCACAGTGTGAAACCTAGGTTCTAAAAGAAAAACTATATGCCAAGCATCCAATCCGTAGAAACACGTCTTAACTTTTCATTAAAATATAATATACATTCTAACTAAAAAAATTTATCGGTATTTCAAATAAGCATAGTCTCGTCTTCCTGTTGGGTTTTGACATGGCCAATAAATGAACGCTAGGAAAATTAATACATAAGTTCCTGTATTTTATTGCCCTAATGGTTGGAAATATTTCGTTGGTAGGATAGGGCTCGACGCGACGCACACGCCACGTCAGCTGCGCCTGCGATTGGACGAGCTCACTCAATTGGTTCTTTGTGCGTTCTCCGGCAGTCCGTGTCGGCTCATCACTTCCCTACAATCATTGACGGCCCTGTAAACAGCACTCATTGCGACACCAAATTGATCGATTCATACTAAATTGGATATTAATTTAAACGCACAATATTCTCACACAATTTAAATAAGGCATTGTGCTCTGAGGAAATAAGACTTAATATTGTCTGTCAATTGTGCGCTGTTATGCTTTACAGCGTCTGTCTGTACTGTCCATATAATAAAGTTTTATTATAAACAGCTTTTGTGTACTTTACCCGCAGCGTCGCTCAAGTAGCTGGCTTTGAACCTTTAAGTTCACTCTTCAATTATCTTCAACTAATAATATGTCAAGAAAGCTATAATTTTCTTGAATAGTTACACAGCTGTTAACACGCATGTTTCAGCGCGGTCGTTCTCAATGTGGCACGTAAAAGTAGGGAAAACAGAGCTCCGACATTTATGTTATGTTAAAACGAAACAAATAATAACATAAAGTTGACATTTATTGTGTTTCTGTTTCGGTTAGTAACAATAAACATTCACCATGTGCTCATATCGTCTACATTTTTTTACATTTATCGTTAAAGTTTAATATAAAAGTTTTACAACAATATTGTGTAATAAAACTAAACCGAATATCGATCAATACAAAGCAATCCCTCCGTACAATATGGCTAAATGTTTGAATCTGTAATTCACAACGACGTTTACACGTGTAGGTAGCCGCATATTTATCACTTGCACAGAGCGACGTTTTCCGTGATTAATTCAATCGGATGCGCCCGATACATCGACCCCAAGCCAGCCCTTTTGGGAAACAGTCGGTTTGATTCGTCCAACAGGAAAAACTAGATGAATATTCCCATCTGCTGTATCTACTTATTTACTTCGTAGCTACATATTGCTTTGATGGAAGGCCTTTGGCGATAATAAATACAAAAACAACAAGTTTTAAAACCAATGCTGATGTACAAAGGAACCATTGAATAACAAAACGTAAAGCGTCACTAAAACGTACGTTTATGTTCTCCTGTAATACACTGAGAGACAAATCTGTTCCATTATTTTTAAAGTCTCTCAAAGCAGGGAGATTCTACTGAGCGTTATGATTGGGAGGAACAATTTCCCGGCGGGACGGAGAGCCTCATTTCCTGCCAGTTCGCGAGCTGGGGCAATGCGACTCTCCAAAATATTATTTTAAGCTTCCGCGAACATCTTTCAACGCACGACAAGCTTTATCTCCATTCAAATTTTCGTTTCTAAATAGCGCAGTGAAACGGGTTAAACATTGTATTTCGCTTTTCAAAGCAGTAAAAATATTTACTGTTGGAAACCGAGTAACATTGAAGGATTTTGCTCATTACGAATTGAAACGAAAATGCAGAGTTATTTTCTAAAATTAAAGCGCAATATGTTCCTTTGTTTTTGCATATCCTCATGCGCATTAGGAGAAACCAAGGATATGTGAGAATGTGATTATATTACTGAAGTTGTACTGAAAAATTACAGCATTGTTTCAACTTCCGTGTGCGTGGCTCGAGGTCGGCTTGATACAGGCTCGAGCCAAAAACATGAAAGTACAATTCAGTCGGTACAATTCTTTATTCTTTTAAGTCTCCGTTACTTTAAAATGCGAGCCTCGTTTAAAATACGATATGCACTCCAGACAGTGTTTTTACCAAAGATACATTTGAGATGCAAAATAAAAATTCTTTACAAAATGTTCGAATCTTGTGAATTCAGAAAGCGCGCCTGAAATTATTTATGTGAAAAGATCGCTTTCTCGTTGAATGTAGGTGTTTAGTGTAAAAGGAATACCTTTGTGGCGAATACTTCCGTGCAGTATATTTATGTAGGTTCGCCGAGCGCAACCCGGAAGCTGTTCAATTAAGTCTGGTATTTAAGGTTGCCTTCCACCGGCAAGCTCTGATTGCGCCTCACCTCCCCCTCCCGAGGGAATTCCTATCTTCCTTTTAATTTTCGAATACAATAAATACTCTCTCACCAAAATGTCTTCGCTAACAAAGAGTTTTTTCACTTATAGATCTAGGTATATTGTACAATTTTACGCTTTGGGATAAAATATAATGAACTTTTAAACTGAAAGCTTCACACCACTGAAGTATTTTCTTTAATAAATAATACAAAAGACCTTAATGATTAAGTGCTTACGATGGAACTCACAAGAGGGTTATATTTATTTAGTAACAATACTGAATCCTTGGGACAACACCATAGTGTTGATAAGCACATTACGCAAATTCCCAAAATGGAGGTTGAGAGCTCTACGGTCACTACGCTCCATTAAATTGTCTCTCGATTCTCTCCGGTTACACAGATTTGGAGATTGTGTTCGGTGATAATTTCCATGTCAACCGTTGTTGTTCTTTCATCGTGTTAATTTTTAGCGTAACTTTTACGGATTACGCACAATATTTACGAAACGCTGACCTTCGTAGGCCTTCGTAGCACATTCAGCGTTTTTTCGTAGCACCAAAATTTTGGACTTTTTTCACAAACATTGAGGCTATAATGTTAACGCAGATCTCATATTTGATGTCTATTTGCAAAACGTATCCCTATTTTTGAATATGGTGAACAAACGCGAGCAGATGGTGGACGGCTCCCAAACTTAGTATGAAATGTGAACGCAATAAGCGCACCGTGTCTCATCTCCGGTATCGTTTCACTTAGCGCACCCATTCCTGAGCGGACACACTTGAACGGCCCGGGGCGAGGCCGGCCCGCGGAAACGTTACAACTGGATGTACTAGAACCGTCATAAACGGCTTCACCATTTACATAATTATTAAATAGGCAATCGTTCCCAAGTGCAAATTACTTACATTACCTTTTGTAGAGCTTAACACATTGTGTTGCTGTTTTATGTTTTCTCTCGTTGCTTATTCCTTCCGTGATTTACTTCCGCTGACATATAAGTATTGCTACATATAAATGATGATTTAAAAGTTAATATTGTAACCGTAGATCATCATAAAAATAAAATTAACGGTGTTTCCACTCAAAGCATGTCATGACTAAATGTTGTTATAGGCACGAGCGATACTAAAGCGCAGCGCCAGGTGTAAGTGTGTTAAACAATAAATTTATGAAGCATGCAGTTCCGGCACTCGCTCACTAACTAATTTTCTTTATACCTGTTTACTTAACATGAGTTAACAACTTGTTAAAAGTAAGTATAAGAAGTATTTCTGTCGGCTCATCCAGTTCCCACTTTGTCCAATGACACCACTTAGATTTATAACTCAGTAAATACGAACTACACATTCGCTGTGGTTAGTTTTACGCTCGCACTAAATCTCGTACGATGAACTGCCCTTTGTTTCGTTGGGTAGAAAGAAAGCGGTGGAGTATTCAGTAAGTCAGCACCGCCATCGCTAAATACTTAGTTGTGTCGGTCGATAGTGATTTCTGCGTTAAGCGATTCAGTGTTGCTGTTCCTTGGTCGACGGCGAGACAGTTCATTTGAGCTGTTAGCAGATAACGTTCCTCTGTTTCTGTGTTGTAATTTATTGCGCTGTAAATTCAGAGCCACCCGCCACCGCCGGCGCGCCGATGACTTGCACTTCGTACTCCGTCCCTCCAAGGATCAGGCGCTTTTAAAACATTTCAGTGCGCTACGAAAGGGGACATTAATTAATTTCGCCGCATTACTGCGTGCGTTCAATTTGAGTGTGACGGCGTGTTTATTCCTTTTTGTAGCTCTCCACTAGAACTACACGTTCTTCGTTTACGGTTACTGAAAGGGTTTTTGCTCCCCAACTTTTCAGAGGAATTGCAAAGTTATTCCGCCGCGCTCTTCCACTAGATAGATTTTGATCAATCTAATGGATGAACGGTACGTCTGACTGAATAACAAAAGATTGTGGCGTAGGAGTCCTCTACGAGAACGGAGATAATTTAGTAAGCTGTAGGTGCATCCTGTTTACTCTCCCATTCTAAAACCATCTTGTATAGACGTAGCTATAGGTACTAAATAACCGCAGATTACTCATTTAAGCATTGCACACTGCGTACCTACCTATACACGTTTATGTATTTATTGAAGCTATAAATAAACCTGCCCACATGAAGCTAATGAACTGTCTGTACACTGTTCTTCAACTAAACCCCCCACTATTGTTATTCGCATTAGTGGTTGCTACGCTTAGTCCCCAAATTCCCATGCCGCCCCGACACCCTACGCTTTTGTGCTGAAATCCGAGCGGTCTCCGATTGCCAGTGACTTGCACTTTACTGTACCCAGTTAATTGTGTCCGCTACCGCGTTACAATATAACATACGTAGAACCACGCGCCTACATTTACGTACGTGGCTACATTTGCCTACGTGGCTACACATTTCGTCCACGTAGCGTCACTGCTACGAAAAAAGGCTACATTTTGTGTTTGCTACTCACCGACGCGCGATACGGTCGTGCAACTCATTTAGACATAACACCAATTAAACTTTATTGGGTTTTTAAATACCGTTACAAATTAACCATGAACTCCTCAGCGTTAATAAGAAGGTAGCAGAAAATTTTAAAAGCGTATCTTTTAAAAATATTACAATTATTTTTCTTACATATATGGGATCCCAGTATCGAACAGACACAACATAACAGCAAACTGCAACCGCACTGTTACCAAGTTGTTAACGATACTCGGAAAAAACGATAAGAAAAAGTGGGAGGCATGTTTTATTAATTCTCCGTACACACGGCGCGGCCGCGGAATGGAGTCGACCGCCATTTTTCTGCGGACGAGATTTAAATATGGAATTCCGGTGTGCGAGCGGGAGAGGCGCGTGCCATTGACCTTGCGGCATCGCCAGGGCCGCGCACGCGCCGCCCGCCCCGCGAGCTGCGCCCGCGACGCCCCATACACAACATTGCACTTTTACGTTTACATTTTGTTGCATTTGTTGCATTCATACTTAGACGCCTGTATTATCTCCCGTCGCGTCGCTAATCTTAATACGTGACCAATTTTTCAGCTCCCAGGATTGAAAAGTTATCTGAATTCTTTAATTATCAACCCTTAATATAAAAACATATTACGTTTGTTCTAATTATAAAATATTCATTAAATAATTCCCGTTAACTTTCATAATCAAAGGAATTCGTTTGTTAATTAAAATACGAGAAATCAAGAACAATAAATATGCGCTAACTGCATTTTTGCAAAGGTCATCAGGTTGTTGTCTCGACGGCCTTATGGAAACGACAATGTGTTATTGGTTTTTTTTATGTTCTTAGGTAAAAAAATGCACATAGTAGAGACGATGTTAGTATGAAAAATACTAACACTACTTTTATTAGACTCCGAAACTCCATTAAAATTGTAAATAAGTAATTACTAAAGCAAAGGTGAACTTGAAACTGGCAACTGAAGTCTCGTTGATAGGATCGCGTCGCATCCCAAACAGCGTCTATGGTCGCACTCACAACACGCCGAGCACTTAATTAGCGAAATTGCTCTTTGTTTACATACCCGTGTTGGAAACTTGCCTAAATCACCGCCCGGTAATCAACGCTATGACAGAATCAAGCGCGAAATGAAAATACACGAAGGAGGCGTGGACTCAACGTTTAAAACAACTGCTCAGCGTATATTATCTTTTCTTTACATCCGCTTTCAATCTCGCTACATACGAATAGTCAGAATAATATATCATATCAGACTGCTAGAGTATAAGTGTCTGTTGTTTATCTAAGTGATCTCTCAGATCCTTAGTTTAGACCGCAGTCAGACTTCCGAGCTTCCACTTCTCTGGCAGACTGTAATGAATTATTAAAGTGCTCTCTAAGGACCTAAATGGTCGACGTCTTGTTCTACAAACCTATAGTTAGAGTCCAATAGTTGCATGGGGCACTACAGTTGTTAATTAAATGAAGACTAGCTATCCCCTCAGTTACCGAACGATCAAATACAATCAATGGAAAAATTAAATTAAGCACATGAAGGAGGCGTGAACAATATATTGAAGACCTGTCGAGCGTATATCTGACATCTAATTTATTCAATCGATACACGCTGAGATCCAATCGGAATGTAAATCGATCCAATCGGTTCTCAAGGACCATCTTGCAGTCTAATGTCCATATGAATGCGCTCTTAAAATAGGGCATGATTCGCGTCTGACTTGCCACGGCAATCTGTTCGTATATGTAAATTATTCAGATGAATTATGCAGTTTTTACACACACACACACACACACACGTATATTTTCGGATTCAATAAGGCGTTACATGCACATATTTTAATTAGCATTTAAATTGAATTGTTTCTCGTGCAACATTGTAATAATCGTGATCAGAAATCCGTATGCAATGTGTGCTGGTTAGGATAATATTCACTACTACGATTCTAAAAACATAGGTAACTCAGTCGAAGTCCAGTAAAATAGATCTACGAAAGACAGATCTGAATAACTTTCACTGAGCAAACAGTTCAATTGGAAACAATTTGTCCTAACACGATTCGGTTTCAGTAACTGGGAATTAAAGTGGAATTCTAGGAAGATCTAAGACCACCTCAACGGCAAGCCTATTACGGCGAGCATTGTGTTATGTGAGAGCTGTCGCTTGTAGTGTCTCATTGCACCCAAGAGCGATGAAATACGCTCACTTTACTCACTTTGTTACCGCTCCTAGAATGCTGAACTTCCAAAAATGTGCTTACTTGAGTCTTGAGAACCTTATTTAGCGCCAAGCTCGCGTCTACTCACTTAAATCTCAGGTTATATCATTTAAATCGTGTGCTTTCAGCATTTTATTATTTAGAGAGTTTGTGATTCTGAACCGAGCAACATGGTCTTTGAATTACAATGCTGTATGTACCTACAAAAGTTTTCCCTGTTTACAGGTAGGATCCCTTTGTATACGAGAGGGACCGTTCGCATGAGTTTAAAAACGCATTTTGTCGGTAACGGTGCGGATAAAGTTTCAAACGGATCGGGGAAAGCGTGGTGGGCACTAAGTGGTTGATATGTTGACCACCGTCGGTTGCAACTTTGTGTATATAATGCTACCGACAACTGCAAAAGTAACTACTAGCTAAAGTACGGTTTTACAGTAATTTCCCTGTCCGTGAGCAACGGATTTTTTTTAGATCAAGCTCGTACGTATTGCTCATGTCTGAGCGGACGTCGGTCCCGCAATACTACATACTAGCTTAACCACATAATAAAATTGGTTATTATTTAATATTATCCTATATTATTTGCTATATAACAAATGACGTCATTCAAACTAAACCAATATTCAGTCATCTTTTTTTAAATAATATTTACAATTAGGTAGGAACAATATGAACTCATTATCCTTATTCGTTTCTACATCATCCAGGAAAACCCATCACATTAATAAGTTTCGATTTATTTTGTAGAATATAATTGTAAAATATTTTCCTCGTATCTTTAGTAAATTCAAAGCATGAGGCAGTGATAGCAAAAAATACAGATAAAATTAATGAAATCAATTCAATTTAGGGCTCGACCATCATTACTCTGAGCGGATAAAAGGGGAAGAAACTTTGTAAAAGCAGAAATTTAAATGAAAGCGATTCACGGTGAGACTGCAACTGTTTTTAAGTTCCATTGAAAAATTATTCTGCGGGTTGAAACAATACTCCGGTGACTCATCAAATTCTCACTTTGAAAACAATCTTTCAACAAAATCTGACAAAAGTTTTCAATATAGGCGTAGAATATGTTAACAATCTGTTACCAAATAAGCTTGGTTTTGGTGTTAACCATAGATTTGTTCATTGTAACTTTACTGTTATAACACTTTAATATATTTGGGTTAACCTTTGTTATTGTTACACTTCTAATCAACTTTATTTTGGTCCGTAAAATAATTTACTGTTTAACTTTTTACATATGTGGTAGTTCTTTGGTCCTGAAAGCTTTATCTAATCTACTTTTGTACTAAAAGTTAAAAACCATGTAATGCTTTATATTCAAAGATTATTTTTTTATAAATATATTTACTAGGTACCATTTCCGTGAAAAGGGTCTATCTACAAGGTTTCTGCTAATAGTATAAAATACCCTTTCGATATGAGTTACACTATGAGTGACTTTTCTTATATGGTTAACACTTCAACTCAATCATACATTTTGAACGGGTTAGTAAAGTCCTTCAAACCAAACTGTTACTGTATTAGGGTAACCCGTATTATATGAACGGGTTAACAAAGCCTTTAAAAGTCCAGGCGAACGGATTAGATAATCCAACCAAAAACAATTTCCCTCAGAAGAGGTTTACAGATTTTAAAGGGCTTCAATAGGTTAACCGTTCAAATGTTCACCAGACAGATAAGGCTAACTCATTCAATGTGGTATCGTTATGATTGGGTTTACGCTTCATTGGATTTAGCTCTCAAAACATCGTGAGGAAACCGGCATGTTCTGGAACCAAAAATTCGAAGACGTGCGACATCTACAATGGATGGATGGATTACGGCCCACTCCCTCTCAACGAGAGGAAGCCTGTGTCCCAACTGTGGGAACAATATAGGCTGATTATGATGGTTTTGTGAAAGGGTTAAACTATACAATATTCGGTAAGGGTAAACTGCATCCCGTAATACCTGGCCACAGCCATCAAAAACGTCTGTTGAAACTTTTACATGGACACTAACAAAATAAATTAAACCATTAAAATATTGTGCAGCTATTTTACGTAGCCGTAGACAGCTTCATAATAAAATCTTCATGCCAGCCTAACTGACCGCAACGTAAATGCAATAGTATAATTAAACATTCCCGGAGTATAATCATCGGCTATGCTTAAATCTTTACTTAGCAAACCATTTACATTATTAGGCAATATATCACAACCAAGTACAATTATGATCAGTTATAACTGCTTGTAAAAACTTCACGGGTGTGAGAAAAAAGTTTCATTGACTATTTATTTATTTCTTACATTTATTGATCTTTCATCATTCACTGCAATTAGGCGCTTGCAGTGCACGTATTGCCCAGGCGCACGCGGCACAGTTATCTTTCGCATAAATTATTTATAACTTCACAGCTCCCTCCCCCCGGCCCTGCCATTGCCTGTCTCCCACCTCCCCCCTCGAGCCCGCAGTATGGGCACGCGCATACGGGTACTATGAAGTAGGAAACTTAACAATTAATTACACTGATTGAATTGTCTATCAACTCCATTGTCGTCATAGCTTTCTTCCATTAAGTTTTTATGGTTCGATTATTACAGTTTATTACCGTCATTATGTTTTTAAATGTACGATAATTATTAGTGCGATAAGTTGAACTTCGGGAAACTGACGGTCCCCTTGCTTTTTTTAGTCTGCTTTACTGTAGTAATCAGTCAGGGATAAATACTTGTGTCCATTTTTTCCGTTGTTTAATCATGCATTGGATTGAATAAAAAATTGAAAAATTAACATTATTTTGGAGACTCATCCTTACTGTCGATTTTCTTTTCCTTGACTGTTTGGTTACTCATTATAGTAATGTTAGATTCTATTTTTTGTGCAATTGATTTGGCAGCAGCTTTGTGATCACAGCTAAGTACAAGTTTCTGTCCCGTCATGCCAAGTTACGAGTTACGCTTTACGAACGGCTACGAAAGCTCCGCTAAATTTACAGACTAATTTCCTGAATCCATTTGTTAGGTGAGCAGACACACACTGCTACATTCGTGTACCTACCTATACGTTTTTGTAAGATTAGAATGATGGCCTTACCAAGTAACAATCAGAAACATGGAGCAGGCAAGTCGTGAAACATGCCGTTTTACGTGCACGATAAGTGACTGGTGGTGTTCTGTGATGCACGTCAGGTGGCGGTGTGACGCGACACGTCAGACGAGTCGGGCGACACGCGGACGTACCGGGCGCGTGCGCCGTATACAGCACGACAGTTCCGGTGTATCGCCTCCGGGGCCCGCAACCCGTTCCGAGAGACTGATGACCGCAAGATAACGGAACGCAATACCACTAGAGAGGCCCGCCCAGCGCATGCACCCGCCACGCCACCACAGGCCGCCTTGGGAACCACGCCATTCATTTTAGCAATCTCACAGCACGTTACGTAAACGAAGGGCCGTTAAGTAAATGCCGTGTTACTGAACCAACCTGTTTTGTTCAAAATACTGGCAAGCATTCGTGTCATGGGAACGACAGACGGCTGTCATAAAACCCATCCCAGTCACAACGGTTAACAAATCTCTAGTACTCGTAAGCATTTGAACTTTTGAAGTAACTGACTAAAGTATTCGTTAAAAGCTCTCGGTGTTCTTTTAAAGCGTTTTATTTTATCTCCCCATAAATTAGGATCCGACGGTAAAGTCTTAGCAGGTACGCCAGATTCTCAAGTCTACAGACGATGAGCTGAGAAAAACGATCAAAACAAACAATGGCAGCGAGGCGGGTCGAAGGCTATTCAAAAAATAAAATAAGCTTGGAGTCTCAACTCTGTGCCTACGACAAGACACCTGCGCGCCAGACGAACAAAAAATTCGCGCAAAGCAATCACACGACGTAGCACAGCGCACGGCGGCGTAGCTCGTGAGTCGTGTGCCGCCGCCCGACTTCGAATCGAACAGGAAAAGAATTGCACACTTTCGGTGCAGTTATAATGGTAGTTCGCAGATATTTTACCTGCAGAGCGGCCATATTTCTCATTCATACTTTAGAAACATTTGAATGGGCAATTTTTCTCTTATAACATTTTATGGAAACGAACGGATTTTATGATACTTCGGAAAACGTTTTTGACCCTAGTAAATAATATTATAAAGCAAGTCGGGTCTCTAAAAATAAATGAGCATTAAGTGACCCGGTTGAACTCAAGTAACTATTTAAAAGTAACTATTTACTGTTGTTTTGTACTTTACTAACTTAGTTCTTAAGTACTTACTAACAAAAATATGGATAATTTTGTCTGAAATAAAGTTAAAAAATAAAAGCACACTATGTGGAACTAAGTTTCACATTGTATGATTTTCGTTGCATGTCAGTTCTGGGAACACAGCCTGCATATCGAAAGTAAATTATAATCAGTCGTTGTGCTACAATCTTAAAGAGCGAGAGGTTGTCGAACTCGATGATAAATACAACGTTCCAGCGTCATTTATATTACATTGACACTTATCTAAATCATCTTGATAGGACAATATCTGCACAGTCAGGTCAGGCGTGCTGCGAACTAGTGCTGTGTCGCGATTTCGTATTTAATAACGTCTACTTTAAATCGATATAATATCAAATGGGAATGGGTCGTAATGTGGTAATGTATAAGAAGCAGAATCCTCCGGCCGGTGGTCGAGCGAGACGGTAATTTTTCGCAGCCGGATACCGTGTTACTTTCAACTATAAGGAATGCGGCCATTGGCCAGCTTCTCAAGCGGCCGCCGCACCCGTCTGCTCCGAGTCGCAGCACTATGCTGTGCGCACCTCCTCTGTGCTTTGGGTTTGCACCATAGCAAACATGCTCTCGTGTTTACATACTCTTTTTATTATTCAAATAAAGAACTGTTATTTAAAAATTGGCAGCCTATAAACATGCTTTTTTACACGCTTTATATTAGCTTCACTTGTATGTTTGTTTGTAACCGACTCTTTATAGCGCGATTTGGACCCACTTTAAACGACCAGATTTCATTTAAACTCTGTAGACTTATTGAGGACCGATGACAATACTATAATTTCATAAATTTGTGCCATTATCCTTGCCAGGGTTACCAGGACAGCAAAAAAACTGTCTTCGAAAACTACGCTGACATACGTCACAAACTACGCTGGCATACGTCTCAAAATTCGAAACACCCTAAAAAATAGATAATAGTTTAAAAAAACTAAAAAGCACGCTTCCATAGAAAACCAAACTAAAAAGTAGAAAATAATGGAAAAAAGCGTGGGGTGCTTTTTATTTTTTTATTGATATCAGGCACCCCACGCTTTTTTTCCATTATTTTTTTACAAAATCATTTGTTACAAAGGGTCTGGCGTGTAATTACTAATAACGGTTAACACTTTATGTAACCTAATTTATTGTAATGTTAAACTAGGTACATTGTTAAATTGTCTTAAATAAACATAAAACATACCTATCAGAAATCGATGTTCTGAAATGATTCTATCAAAGAAATTGCGTTACAGCACTTTCAAGTTACACGAAACTGAACAAAAACAAATTTTAAATGACATTTATCATTAATTTCCCCGAGGCAGTCCAACATCTTTAATCTTATCTCATTTACAACAAGCAGGCTGTATGGACAACACAGACGGCTTGATATCCTACGTGTAAAGATATCTCTTGCCGATAAATCATGTCATTGTTTTGTGAAAGACATCTGACAGACAAGTATTTATTTCCTTTTCACACTAAATTACTGTAAATCAATGTTAGCTACGCGGCTTTGTGCGGTTTTATTACGTAAAATGTTGTAGGTACACTTTCTTCCTAGTAGCATATTAGGGGCCATCCATAAATTACGTCACACGTTAAGGGGGGGGGGGGGGGTGGACGAATTGTGACATGGGCTTTGTGAGGTTTTATTACGTAAAATGTTGTAGGTACACTTTCTTCCTAGTAGCATATTAGGGGCCATCCATGAATTACGTCACACGTTAAGGGGACATTGGGATTGTGACATTGGGAGGGGCCCTAAATTTTGTGACGTCACATGGCAAAATTGAATATACATATTTAAAGTACGATTGAAACACGAAATATGAACTATGAAAGAAAAAAAATTATTCAATGTCTAGATGAAAATTGCAAAATATGTGACGTCACACTAGGGAGGGGAGGGTCTCACAAATGTGACCAGTTGTGACAAGGACGGGGGGGGGGTCAAAAATCATGAAATTTGTGTGACGTAATTTATGGATGGCCCCTTACAATGAGTTAATTATGTGAACGAATGTGGAATTTTATAATTTATCCGCACGCTCCTTCCTTATTGGTGCGAAGCTACATGTTCAGTTAAACATCACGATTCACAATTGTAGTAAGCCGGCCCTCACTGGCGCAGCACTAATCCGTTTAACTACCACAATTGACTCATACAACTCGCGTAGGACGACAACAGCTGATACACTGTGTATTTTCACTCATCCGTCGATCAACAACGGAAACTAACAAAATAAATTCAACTCGACTGCTTACAGTTTCTAAATGCCAAGTATTTATGAATCATACATAGGTAGGTGTGTGTACAATAAGTTTACACGCCGCCGTCTGGCCTCGGGCAGGCTTGCTGCAGCCCGCTCGGTGACGTCACGTGATAGATTAGGTTAACAATCAACATTACCATCTCCCGCGATGATAGCATACATCACAGATTACTCTCCGCGTTATTTGGGTCGTCCTTTCAGAGTTTTTACGTCCATCACAGCGGACAAGGCCGCTCGCTTATCTCGACGTCCGCCAGCCGTGCATATATGATGCTTGCTTTGCAAACATAATAACATGGAGTGCTGATAATATACCTAAGTCTTTGTGCAAACCGAGATGTATCGCATATGAGAAACAGCCGCTACACATCACGTACGGCAACGAAAGCGTAACAAATTGTGTATTACAGTATAGCGATGCAACAGTGAAAAATGATTAAATAGGTACATTATGGACAGGTCTATCGGAGGCCACGCCTAACAAACCATGTAAATGTCGTCCTACAGACACGAGAGATTTGCATACCAACCGTTTGTATTTGCGAATGGCGTCTAGCACCGAGAGCTTGTCGAAATTCGCAATGCTAATAATACAATGGCCAGACGCACCTCATGTAGCAGCGCATCTGTCGAATTCAATCGAACACATCAAATAAGCAACCTTATATACTCGTGACAAGTCGCTGTTTACCATGAATACTAGCGTTCAATAACGCAACGGAGAACTAGACACATAATTTAGTGTTCTCCTTTGGCTGGGTGAGCGGTGGTAAGGTAAATTCGCTTTATTTATGAATGATTTTAAACGCTACAATCGCGTGACGGCTACGGTGCAGGAGCTCTTTGTAGGCTATGCCGCTGTCGTATTCACGGATAACTTTCGACAGTCATTGAATGGAGGGTTCGATGACCCGACACCGAAGCGTTATTCGAATTTGCATGTGTCAATGACACGATCTGCAGCGGCGGCGGCGCGCACCGCTGCGGCCTATACTTTTCCTTTCAGTCGCCGAGAAACACTTTTCGGAATGACCTCGTGACACACCTGCAGCATTGGACTCGCTGTTTTTTTTTTTTTAACGATACAAGTGTGCGTTTTTGTTAACGATTGATGCAGGAATACGATTAAACGTCATTTATCTTTATCTTTACAATAAAAATATACTGCATTATGTAATCGGAAATCGGTCTTCATTGCTGCGTAAATAACACAGGTGTTTCCATTGACGTGTGAGTAAAACTTAAAATCTTGTTATGACGTAGCCGAGGCAGTGCTCAACAGGTGAGCGCTATGAACGTAACCTACTTTCCCACTACTGAAATACATTCGTACAATAGTTAAGTTGCCGGCAAGTCTGAAGATAATTTTGGAGGAAAATTAATATCTAGCAAAGAGTTTAGCAAGAATCTTCCGGCCATCAAACACGTCGAGTCGGAACGTGCGAAATCCAATAAAGAACTTGCGGCACCTGTGCCTTATTACATTCTTTTGGTGATGCTCACCGTCCGTGCTCCACTGAAATTCGCCCAACTTTCCATGCCAGGAGATTGCTTGTTGTACAACTTTTACTTTGAAAATTCGTTCCATTAGTATCAGCGGTGGAACGAAAGTTTTATCAACGAAATGTTTTCATAATTCAGTATTAAATTCCTCTCCGTTCCGAATTCGAATGTCGCAATTCAAGTCGATAAAAAGCTTTCGTTGAGCCTTCCATTTAATTGCAAAACATTTCAAATTGTGCAAGACTGAATTGCATTTATTGTTATAAATATTGTATCGTTATATAAACAAGTAAGTAGACACATTTCATATGTATGAAACAATGGCGTTCCCTTGTGGGCGTCGCGATCTTAATTGCAAATGTGTTATTAGCATATGCGCTTTGTGAGTTCTTGAATGGTGCGGGCCCAAGGCAATGTGCGATGTCCTTACGAGCAATAGATGGATGTCACCACGAGCACAACCTGGATACTAAATTAACTGTCATACATGCATGAATCTTATTCAACGAGGATTTACATGATTTTTTATTACAGCGCCATACCACCTACTCTATGGGTATTAAAAGTTATTGTTCGACGTGTTCTGTATTCTGAATACGTAGGTGCATATTGTACTCGCAACCGACGCATTGCCACAAGTTGTAATGAAATTATTACATTATTTTAACAGTTACAACGTGAAATGAAGCCAGTTTAAAATTTTATAAAGTCCAAAACGTTGTTCCAACTAATTTAAGTGGTACATAACTGTGCTCACTGCAGCGTATTTAGCTACTAATTAATAAATAGAACACTCTAAACATAGTTTTCCGAATGGCAGCGCCGAGGAAATTATAATTAGTAACTGTGTGTGAAACATAATTGGTTTGCACCCATTACATAGTGGATGTATGTATATATATCGTATGTATGCAGTCGGCTCAAGTACACAGAGTGACTCACTGAGGTGAAGTGGAAATATAGCTTGATAGCGAAGATGATGAAATTATTACATACATACATACATAGAATCACGCCTTTTTCCCATGGGGGTAGGCAGAAACTACGGAACGCCACCTGCTACGATCTCTACACACTTCTTTTGCCTCGTTTAGGTTCATACAATTGGTCATACACACACGCCGGTTGCGAGTACTACGCACCTGACCTTTCTGAAGAACATCACCAATAAGGTCCCTATATGTCCTCCTAGGGCGTCCCCTCCCGGTGTTTCCACTCACATCTGCCTTGTAAATACCTTTTGTGAGCCGACCTTCATTCATCCTCTCAACATGACCAAACCATCTAAGCATACTTTTTTCAATTTTTGTCACTACATCTTCTTTTACACCACACTGTTCTCTTATCACATCATTCCTCAGCCTATCATTCATAGTCACACCACACATGCTTCGCAAGGAACGCATTTCCACAGCATTTATTCTACTTTCATGCTTCTTTTGCCATACCCAACATTCACTTCCATACATAAGCGTAGGCACCAGTACACCATTGTGAACAGCCAGTCGAGCCTTATCGGACATCAACTGGTTGGTCACAATCGCATGTAAAGCACCGTTTACTTTATTTCCCGCATTCACTCTTTTTTCCACATCTTTATCAATCTTTCCATCCCTTGTAAACAAACTCCCCAAATATACGAACTCACTTACTTGCTCCACACTCTTATCATTTATTTTTACATCACATACCGATACGTTCTCTTCTCTTTCAAACACCATGACCTTCGTCTTATTCACATTTATATTCATCCCCTTCATCTTAAATGCTTCATCCATTACAGTCACCATGTCTTGCAACTGTTCTGCTGACGATGCAAGTAGAACTTGATCGTCTGCGTAGAGAAGGCATTTGACAGGCAACTCACTCATTGTCAATCCACACTCACCCTCTTTCAAATCTGTCAGACAACTATCCATGTACAAGTTGAACAGCCACGGTGACGCTACACAGCCCTGCCTAACACCCCTCGAGATGCAAAACCAGTTCGTGTATGCCCCATTTATCCTAACACAAGCACTGGAATTCTTGTATAAAGACTTCAGTGCCCGTACCAAGCGCCAGTCCACACCGTACATGGATAGTGTTGACCACAGTTTTTCTCTGCACACACTGTCATAGGCCTTCTCCAAGTCAACGAAAGCGCAGTAGACTTGCTTGTGCTTTGCCAGATGTTTTTCGGCTATGCACCTTAGGGAGAAGATCTGGTCCATACAGCCCATCCCCTCTCTAAATCCTGCCTGCACATCCCATATTTTCTCACCGGTCACTCCTATCACTCTATTTATCAAAACCTTCGCATACAGTTTGCCGACAACACTCAAAAGACTAATGCCGCGGTAGTTTTTACACTCCTGCTGTGAGCCTTTTCCTTTATATAGTGGTACGATTACAGCCTTACACCATGAAATTATTACTTATTACAAATAACAAAATTGTCGGTAAATAATAGGGCTGTGTTTTAACCCGTTCCATCATTTATTCAAACTCAAAACATTTATTTCAAATAAATAAAGCAATTACAGGCACTTTTGAATTGTCAAGGGGTTAATATGAAGCTAGTTGTAGTCATCTTAGGCAATTGCGTAGTCTTTCACCCGACTATGATAGGGTCGGTTTCCAGTCAAACGGATGCAGCAGTATTTTATTTACATGGAGCGACTGCCTATCTGACCTCCACAACCCAGTTACTGGGAAACATATTACCCAGTACAGATGAACTTCGGCAAGATTAGTTGTCAGACTTACGGGCTTGTGACTACGCGTAAGTTCTGTTAAAGATCCATGACGCCCCGGGACCAACAGGTTTAAGTGCTTTCCGAGGCACGGAAGGGTCTTAGATGCAAATTTGGCCACCCATCCACAGAACAACCAGACCAGGCATATTGGTAACCACTGTAATTAAGTTGTTTCTTTTGAATCAGTTTATTAAGAATCCTATGTTAACACGTTGAGTGCCGATCACACGATATCGCGTGATTCGTCGGCTCTGCATTATGGCCGATCACGCGATATCGCGTGCTTGTTACTAACAATTTTGTATGCCCTCTAAATCTGTGGCCATATGGGATTAACCATCAATCTGTGTTCGGCACTCAACGTGTTTATATGCAAAGATATAGTAATCTTAGAATCAACAGCTTCAAATTATTTATAAATAACATCAAAATATTCAAACGATAGAACCATTTAACTACAGTAGGTACTAACTGTATTAATTACTTAACTAATTCTATATTTTATTGCCTAACGGGTTTATTATCAGCCGATCCGGAATCATTTGTGTAAGTAATTTACCGTCAAGATTAGCTTATACAGTTTGTTATCGTCTTTAAGTTTCATTAGTAATTCAAGTTTTGTTAAATTACTAGCTTCGGCCAGCGACTTCGTTCGCGTCGAAGTCGTAAGACACCACAGTATAATAAAGCATCGCATCGCCCGCCGCGCTATTACTTAATTCATCAGCAGCCTATAATATTCCCACTGCTGGGACACAGGCCTCCTCTCGGTGAGAGGGGTTACGCCATAATCCACCACGCGGGCGCAGTGCGGGTTGGTAGATGTCACATATCTTCAAATTTTTGGTTCTAAGACATGCCGGTTTCCTCACGATGTTTTCCCTCACCGTTTTGAGAGCAGTGGTGATGAAATAATTTACACAATGTAATGCGCCTGCTTGGGTTCGAACTCACGACCTACTACTCGTAAGTCGTGGCCGTTACCACTGGGCCACTATTGCTAACCTTACTTAATTGCGTGATGTTAATTAGCCTGTAAGTTTTCTCAATAGCCCAACTATCAAAACGAAGTAGTAGTACTGGTAGTACCAGAGAGTAGCGCGTTCAAACAAAAACAAACAAAAAAAACTCTACAGCTTTATTATACTAGTACATATAAATATTCCTCAGACGGTCGTGAACTTATGTTCATATTAAATGATTACGAATAAACATGGTCAGCCCTATCAGGGGTCAACCAAATATAATTAAAGTAACTATAAGTACCAATTTAAACTGTAATAGGATAATAACAATTTACATATCAAGCAACAGTCGAAACTAAACATAATAAGTTGCATAACCACTAGAAATAATATAGAGCCAAAGTTCAGTTATTATCTGTTCTCTACAGTTACTCTGCGTTCGAGACTTAAATTTCTTTGGCTTTTAATGCGAATATTTGCAGCCAGGATTACTTATCATCTACGTTTAATTAAGACAAGTAATGGCAACAGTTTTATATATTATTATATAGCAGAAAGTGTTCCAGGAGCTATTAAAATGAAGTTATCACTCGCGTCGTATAACATTATCACTATATTTCACATTGTAATTAGACGGGTGACTTTCTTTATTTATTACTTTGAATTAGTGTCAGGTTGCTATGCCATGTTATTTATAACTTGCCACCATGTTCGGCTAATTACGACTGTTAATTGTTACGTGTTGACAAACTGCTCGGTTTTATGATACTTGATACTTTTTGTGGGGGACCCGTAGCCCCCTTAACAGACGTGCAATTCAAACATTGTTCAAAATGTGTCAAGTTTAAGCGTTGCGGTTCTCACCAGTAATTTCATGTAAAGAGCACATGTGATCAGTTTGTATGTAAAGTTGCCTTCTGCAAAGGCTTCATAGGTATTCATTACGTGAAATATCTACGGACACAGACACATAAATAATTCAATTATTGGTACTTTACTGGGCGGCTAAACGTGGGGAATTTTAATTCAACTTCCTTCTTCCGCTAGTTCATAGACCTCAATCACAATTTCAAAATTCTATGCTAATAGGGTGTTAAAAATAGCATAAACGTCTAACTAAAATTACAGTTATATAATCAAAAATCCCTTCCTTATATAAACATGTATAAAATCTTAATAAAATAAATATTAAATGAACAAAGTTCATAGCCATATGCAAAAAAAAATAAAACCATCTTCACATGGATTACCGGTAAATTAAATTAAGGAATTAAGAGCCTACGAAATACACACGAGCGAACAAATGGCTCAAGGTGAATTTCTTATACATCTATAGTAATATAAGTACTTACACAAACTTATCATATGGGTCTTTCTTCCCAAATTGTCGAAGAATTTAACTAAATAAAAAACTAAAGAACTCTATTTAAGAACTCCTGAAAGAGTTACTTGTCTGAAAAGAGCATACCAACTTAGTGATTAGTTGACAATTAGTTAAGTTCTAAGACGTATAAACTGACATTAGATTTAAGTTATGTAAGTAAATATTTATAATGTGTTATATTTTAACTTAATACCCAGTCAATGCTTTATACTAATCCCCAACTTTATGTTTATCTCTTTCTTGCAGGTACGTAACAATTCGCTATGCCAGACGCAACGGAGTTACGTATACAGTAACAGCTTCGTATATCGGGTCAGTATCACCATTATTTTATTATGACGTGGCGCGAATACTCGTATTGACGTTGACTTGAACGTCGACGTTGACAAACGTCAATACGTAATATAACGTCACGTTTTGGTGTTGTGAGTAGTTTTAATACTGGCATAATATTTTCTCGGGTAATAGAGTGAATATTCAAAAACGTATTTTGCGATTTCTAATAAGTACCGCTGTGTCGCAACTTACCTGAATATTTGCAGAAAACCCTGCATACCCCGAAATCTGAAGTCCAGGGTTTAAAAGGAATCTGTTCACTGGTTGCCTCGTTGGTCTAGTGGTAATTAAATTACTTTCAGTAAAGGTAAGATAATCATGTAATAAGGCTTTTTTGCTGATAACTCTAGTTTTAGCCTATGACTTAGATTTTCAATCAATGTAACGTTCAACTTAATCAACCCATTAGATAGTGCGTGTAGATAGAAAATCCTAGTCAAACTCTATAGAGATCACAAACATTAGGATTATTTCATCCGTAAGACAGTCAAAACCCTCTTCCACCGTAAATCGCAAGAAGTATTTTATAGCGTGCGAATTGAAACGTGTCGGACCCGAAATGGGTTGATAGTGCGGACCTCAGGTAATTCTCCGTTGTAACAAACGGCTCCGAATGTGTGTAGCGATTTGTCAAGCGGCCAGTATCGGGGCCCGAGTGTTTGCGACAACTGTCCCTCGAAGCCTTCGCGATCTCTTTACGACGTCGTATATCGTACGCGCAGTAATTGAAGGCAACAGTGCGTGTCTTGTTTGTTTCTTCTGACCAGCCCGCTCGTTACGTTCCAACTGTAAATTTCAACAAATGATGTGCTAATGTAATTTTTATATTGACTCGATACGGAACTGTAAACGTAATCATTTGAGAGGGGATTCGGTCGTTATCTGAGCTTCAGACGTCAGGAAAGCGTTCATTATTTGTATTTGAAATTCATCTGCAGATTACTTTAATGGATGAATCGTTTCGGGCTTGAAATCACCTTTTTTGGCGTCGAATGAAACAGATTTAAACAGTTAAATTAATCAGTTTCGTTTACTGTAATGCGATCGAGGGCAACAAAGCTTGATCAACTCGTAGCCAATAAAGTACTTCCCGTAAATAAATTCTTCGCATTTCCTTTTAAAAGCGAACATAATTAATGCTTTGCTGAACGTTACACGTCGTAAGTCTGATTTTATCGTGGAAATGCATAAGGAATATGATTAATTATCTAGATGTTTTTTTCTAAGGCCTCTAATTTGCAAACCGTAGTGTTAAGAATATTCTGATTATGAGATTTACATATTGAATATGTTTGTATTAATTTACTTAACGTATTTTTACTTGAAATGGCATCGTCATAACTCCTGTTACCTTCAATTGTTGCTGCAACTGTAACTGTAGGTACATTTCTAATAACAAAAAAATAAAAACCACAGGATTTAACAATATGGCAACATTTTACGGCGCCAGTGCAAACAAACATCAAATTTATAGGCGTTAACGTCTCTAGGCTGGCAATAAACAGTTAGTCCGCTGAGTAAGCTGCGGAAGCGCCACGGGACCTTTTAATATTTTCTTGTGCCGGCGGCCGAGTCCGGGAGAGTAGCGCGGACGCATCAGCCCGCAATTAAGAGCCAGACAAAACGTCGTCACAGGGAGCCAGCGCTTCATCAAATATTAAAACCGGCCCGTGCCCGTACGCGAACAAATCCTACAGCGCATTTAATATTTTACTTAAAACGGTCTGCGGTTTCCGCCAGCGGAATTTCTTGCGGCTGTGCACGGCGATTTAAGTTTTGTTTTAGTGGCCGCGAGGGCAGGCGCCGCTGCGTGCCCGCGCCGCTGTTAAATACTTGATGCGATCCTGTTCTTAGTACCTCCTTCAAAGTTCCGCGGTCCCGTCAAATACCACTAAACATGACGTAGGCTCTGAAACAATTTCCGGCGTCGTTAATCCTTTAATGAATTATGCGGAGGAATATTTACCTCGTCCAAGTTAAATTAATTTCGGCCGGCTCACGAAAAAGCCATTCTAAACACTAAGCCATATACAAAGTGAAGTGGAACAGTCGCTAATGTGTCCACAGAAAACAAATCGTTGAATCGTGCTCGGAGCTCCCTCGCCTGAATAACGGAAGCTAAATGCGGAAAAATATAAACATTAATCGGATGCGGTATTAACTCCCCAACTCAGTAGCTAATGAATATTCAGACGAACTGACACCGCTTGTCTTGAATTTGCAAGAAATAATCTCGGCGTCCGACAGCTATAAATCTTTCAGTATCTATCGAATGTTAGGCATTCATAAAAAGCGCGTCTCGACTTCTCGAGTATTGTTTACGGTTTGGCTGAAGTCCATTAAATACGTACATAAAATGTTAAAGTGATATCAATCTGAATAAATAAAGAAACTTCAGTGAGCTCCACTGCAGAGTTTTTGCCAACCACGATATGTCCAGCTAGTGAGCGTAGTTTTTTGCTTCGTTCGACGACCCAAATGCGACCTAAGAAAAAAGAAAATTACTTTCATTAGGCGTTCTATTGCACGAAAGATAAACGTTTTCAGCAGTGCTTGGTTCTTTTTTTGTACGTTAGAGTATGTGACGTTATATATGAATGATGTAGGAATATTGTATGCTTAGAATAAAATCTTAAACCTTTCGTAGTCAGTTACTGCCACCCGCCGCGCAGTTGCAAAAACGATTAGGTAAAGTAACATTCGGATGAGCTTAACTTGTCTTCCACATCTGTTGTGCGGTCTGAACACTTCCTCAGGAAACAGTTAAAGATATTGAGTTACAATTTCGCAGTTCTAATGACATATCCTGAATCAGAAACTGCATAGTATTTTTAAAGTCACAGAGGGTCCTTAAATTTTGATGCAGACTTGCTCGGAAAGTTCCCCAAAACGAGACGAAGTCGCGTAAATATTGTATTTTAGTAACGTAATACATCGTCGTAGCGCACGCAATTAAGCAAACAAGGAGATTTCATTAAAAATAAAAGAAGCCCGGGTCCCCCGGTGAACAAGGTACATTGTATTATTTAGTACAGAGATTATTCTTCTCTGTGAATAATGCATGCTGTACGCTCCACAGACATAAAGCGCTTTATAAACTCGGATGTAATACACCTTGTTTTATTTATACTTTCGTTAAAAATCATTGTGTCGCAAGTATCACTGCCAAGCTTATGATCTTTCATTTTGAGAAAAGAATAAAGTATTATTCCCTTCCATTTTACTTAGAGACATGTTTCTTGTAAGTCAAGTATTTTCGTTAAATATATTTTGCTCGTATTGTGTCGGCATACACCCTGTTATAACCGACAGTTGCGCGCATAGAGAGAGATGCTTGTTTTCCTTTAACACCGGCGGTGTTTGGAATTCCTGCGTCAATTAAATGCTTGTTTGTAAACACGACAGACACCGAGTACAGTGAACGCGATCATTTTCACGGAACGCACCTTTCCTATCGACACCGACCCCTTTCGTCGGTTTGGGCCCGGCTTTACTGCTCCTTCTTTGAAACCACTCCTTTGAGCACAAGCGCCTATAATACAACCCTCGCAGGTCAATTGAGCTCTTTACAAAGACGCGTAGGAAGGCTAATTAGTTGCACATTTTGTGGGGCTTTTATATTCAACCTAGCGAAGGGTTACACGTGTAACAAATAAAGAATATAACATAGCAAAATTAATGGCAAGACGTGCTCATAACGCGCAACATTGTCGTCACAACTGTCAACACGAGACGTCGCAAACTTAATACAAACATGGCCAATGAAAATATCGTACCTAACTACGTCACGTAACAACTGATAAAAGATGGCGTGTTTGTCGTTTTGTTTCAATTCGATTCACCGAAAAGTGTATTGTTGTGGTGGACAAAGGGCGGCGGAAGCGAGCGGAGCTATCGCCGACGGGAGCAGAGCGCGCGAGTGGCGAAAGGAAAGCTGTCTTCCGCCATCTCCCGCCACCCGGTGCTGATTACCCAGAGATGCTTAAGTAATTTCGTGTCCGTCCCTCGTTAATTGCGGGAAATGAGTTAATTAATTGTTTTCCTTTTCTCTCAGATTTGTGCCATTTAGAAGCGGCGTTTATTCAATTGATTGAGCCGATTTAAAAGGTGCTGTCTTGACTCTTCTTCCTTATAGGGCGGGATTGTAGTAGTTACGGCTTTCAGACTGTTTAATGGACGTTTTATCTGTTCTTATATAATGACTTCGGACAAAACTAACTAGATTATCTAAAAATACCTACTGGAACTCTACCAAAATGCATACAGCTTTTCACTTGCAAAACCTTTGCACAATAAGTTAAACCCCTTCATAAGGAGAGGCTTAATGAAATGCGCCTGAAAACGTAGGTGGCGTTAAAAAAAATGACTCAGAAATCAAGTCTGAAATAAGACCATACAAATGATTTATTGATTAAATCATTTGGATGGTCATGGTAAACTATTAGTTCTAATAATGTGCACTGGTTTAAAAAAAAAGATTTTAAAAAAAACTCCTCTACGTTTTCACAATAAGATTACTTATGAAAGAAGCAAAGTTCCCCAGCGGTACCGTAAAACTATTCTGTTCAACGTCTGTCCGCAAACAACGTTATTAGGAGAGCAGACGGTATATCTACAACCAAAATAAACATTCTACATTTAGTAATTTGTTGAAAACTGATTCCTGCAAAAGTCGCATCATTAAAATTAAAAATGTTTCGCGGAGTGCATCTGCTTTTGTGTTTTGTCGATGTATTTATAGGGGCGAGAGCGGCGGCCGGGCGGGCGACGACCGAGTCGCCCAAACTCAGCCGCACTTCGTTTGAACAATTTGTTATTTACGTGTTGTGCACCTCTAGACAAAACACAATCACAGTACGTTGTTATAAAGAATTCAGATAGAAAATAGAATACAATTTTGATGCTGAATTACTTCTCTAAATGTACCTTAATGTCCGCCTATCTTATCTCCAGTGGAACGGTCAGCTCACGGTACAAGGGTTGGATTAGCACCGACACAAAAAAGGATCATAACCTCTTTTTGTGCTCTCGTGGTTTTACTTAATTAACGCAGTATACTTACCTACCGCAATACCTATCAGCCTATAACGAATCGGTAAATCTTACCGGATTATTCGTTCCGTTATCGAGCAAGCCGTTTTAACTTTCAAGTTTAATTAACCTAAATATTAATATTCGTAATCGTATGCCGCAAATCTTCCAACTGAATATCTATGGTAATGGCATCTATAATAATTCGGTGCCAACAAAGTGTACGTTTCACGATGAGGTTAACTGTTGGAACGGAGGAATTTAGAAAATTTGCTTTAGGGGATTTCATTTGTAGCGTAGGTAGGTAACACGTAGGTAACTATTAAACTAATAATATAATGTTGGTACGTGTGCACAGATTAGCTGTATTACTGTATCCTGTATCATATTCCGTGGGCGGATCTAGATTACTACAATCACACTATATGACTGCTCCACAAAAACCTAATATTTATTTAACGACACAGATACCAAGCTTGCTAATGACCTCCGATAAGCCTGGCCAAACGATCATTATCGGAACGAAGTTGTCAACAAGGTACATCACTACTTGTCTCCTGCCAGCTTACTATATTCCACGCTAAAATGGACGACATTATTCGCCGGACTCACGTCATTAGTCACCGTCCACCTCGCATAAGGACCAAATGAATCGATACGGGACAACAGAAGGAGTCTGGAATATAAATATCCTGGGAAGGGTTTAGGGAAGCAATGTGCAACACATTTATCATACCTTCGCTTCGGTGGATGCCGCGGAGGAGTAAGAAACTAAAGTGATAATGCGGAGGCGTACACGTGTGCTCTAGTAAATAACTTCAGTCCACAGAAACAATCAATCAGAATTACTCTGTAAGTATGATGTGTCAAGATGCGACACTGGCGATCGCCCAATCACGACAATCACGGTTATTGTTCTATTTAGTCGGGTTTGATTCTGTCACGAAAAAGACGCATGAGTCCTCCATTAATTAACTACTCCGTGATCGAATTTCACACAAACGGGCAGTCATATTGATTGTAGCAATAGTCTGTCAAATAGTGCAAATATAGTGACAGGTTATGACGTCACAGTGGAGTGCATCGTCGGGCCGAGAGCTCTCGAGCGACGCGACCGAGCTGACCTCCACCTTGCGCAAACAATCGCTTCACCATTCAATACCGATACTGACAGCCTTCTGAACGTGACACATTGTCTGTCTATGTTTTTATTACTCTGTGCAAGTTTGTTCGTTTTTATTTGAGAATAACCGATGCCTATTCACGGTCTGTGAAGTTCATAACGATTCGTTTAATCGTACGGAGATTTAAATGGAAATGGAATAAAAATGACAAGCCAGAACAATGGAATGAGTTGAATTTAATTTATAGTAAACTTATTGTTTGTAACGATTGTAATAAAAGGTAGATATAATTTATAAATAAGACTCAAGCTACACATCATAAAGTCAAAGACTACAGGGTACTAAATAAAAATATCTAGATTTATATCGGACAATTCCTTAGTGAACTTTCATGAGGTATAAATCTTAGGATGTTACGCTAAATAAATTAGCGGCCCCATCCCCCCGAGAGGTCAGATACCATCTGTTAGATTTATACGAAGCGATGCAAGCATGCCGCATAAAATAATATTACGATTTATATCACGCTATGTAAAACCTAATCGTTTTGTTTTAATACGCGTAGAAGGGAATTTACAAAAAGAAAATTCACGCAAACTTACTGAAATCTAATAAAAATTGCTATTTTTTACAAAATTGAGTTTTGCTTACAATTTACTCACTCAATTTATCACGGCTTTGTACACTTGAACAACATATTTCTTACGAAAGTTACAATTTAATCAAACAAAATAATGATTACTTATTTCAAACTTTTATTTTATTTTATTTATTATGGGACAATAAACAGCTACAATATAAAATGTTTACATATTACAATAATACAGGCTCATAAGTAGTATTAGCAATATTGTAGCCCACTACATTATCCGCATGTTAACATAATTAAATAAGGTAAAAAAAAAGAAAGAAAGTGCCACTAGAGTAGCGTAACTCCGAACTCGTAACTTTAAGTTGGATATGAAAGCAATTATATTTCTATGTGTATTTCAATTACGGTCGGATGTAACATTCAATATTGGGGTTTCATTTGGTCTATGTCAACGTCTCGGGAACGAATAGCGGTGGCATATTGCGGTCTAAACATCCGTGTGATTGAAACCGCTTTCCATATTGGATAATCGGCATTTGCAATTCAAACTAAAACGTTCATACCCAAGTTATTATAACAGCATAAACGATTCTAAGTACACAACAACTTTAAGTACCTACCTACTTGATAGAACTAGAAGATTACGTCGTAGTGCACTTTTCGTTACACTTAAGCTCTCGTGTCGGCCGAAGACAGTTTTCGCGTTTTCCTGAAGACGGTATAATACAGCGATACCTAGCTACAGTTCTAAGATCCGAAGTGAAAAGCTCTTTGCTCTAATAGCATTACGAGTCTGTTGCCTTTCAACTGAAGATATAACGGAGAATTTGACAGCGCCCTCAGTATCTAGCCTCTCTTACAAAGTTACAATGTAGTTCTAAATGAATTAAAAGCGGAAATAAAATGGAACTGCGGAGCGCGCCCGTCTGTTTACGATCGTGTAAGCCAGCGGCATTATCTCCTACTTCCCTGGATTTTGGTAATTGGCTGTACGGCGTAAAACGATTACCTAAATGCGAAATCCTCTTCTTTCTCAATCCCTAGGCTATTTTGGTTGCGTTTTCTCAATTTACTCGCCGGTTCGGTAAACGAACTCCAAAATTGTGAATCAGACTTGATTGAATCGCAGTCGTGCCCGCGGGAATGGAGTTATTTTCCAAGCTATTTCATGGCACGTCGTACGATCGACAAGTCTCACAGCCGTGCACTCGCTCGCGTTTCATGTTTGTACCCTCTCGAGAAATTTCTTTCAGGTCATTTATTTGTTTGGTAACTGTCGTTCCACTCACAACACCCATATTTGATATTGGTACATTTTTTATGATTTGTGAAACAATTGCCTTTGGAAAACTTCCTCTTTCTTTCAATAAGTTTATCCTTATGTACGTTACGAACAAGACGTAAAGATTTGCGGAACGTATTAGGGTACGTCGAGCAGTGATTGTAGGCAGAAAACGAAATATATATAAAACTAAAGGTCCTAACATTCGTCATAAAATCTTGAAAATGTGAGCACACTCGTATCGTATGAGGGATAATCGTCAGCAATAAAAGAGCTCATTTGTGTTACTGGACCAGTTGTTTCGATTCACGTTGCTCGGACAATGGGCAAACGTACGCACAATGTGGCCCCATCGTCATCAATCAAAGTCCCTCGCCCCACCCACGCACCCCAGCAGACCGTCCAGACTGATTTACCCCTTACATTACAAGCAAATGCACGTCTACGTTAATACCAGCCGACTGCGGCAAATTGAAACTAAAATAGCAGCTGTAAAAGTAAAACAACGCCTAAATGTACACTTACAAGAACGCATTACAATGACATGAGATTTAAATTGATAATTTTGTAGTTAACGTTTCGTTAGCTTCTTTTCTTACCATCAAGTAATCTCTAGTATTGATTAAAACTCAAGATTTACGCAAACCACATTTGATTTAGAACTGACCAAATCAACTGTGTTTTGCATTATTTAATCCCTTCCTACAAGTCTATTCAGTTTTCATTACCGTTTTGTTTGTGTAAAGGAAAATTAATTCCCCTCGCTGTGATGCTGTGTGCATGGAACAGACAACACAATGTCAAAGGAGACAATCAGTAATCATGCGTAATCCCCGAGAGATTACTCGGAACTTCCATCTGCGTAGTGTACCTACAATCAATACCGTTTACTACCTCGATTATATCTGCACTGGTTTTTCAACAAACTCTTTTTATATAAAACGTCAGTATTCACGTCATTGACTACCTATGAGACTGGTAATCACTACAAAGAAAATATAAGTAAAGAAAAATAACGTTCCGAGTTGATCATCTAAAATCATGTTTGCCGCAAATTAATTCAAAGGTAAATTAATATTGTGAAATAAAATAAATTGTTGAGGCAATTTAGGTGGAAGGCTCATTTCCATGTGACCGTACGTCCAAACAGGCTGCTCCGGACGTCGCGTGACCGACCGGGACATTCCCCACCCTCATTACCACTTTAAATAACACTATTCAGACCAAACTATTGTATTTAGTACGAAGAGTATTAGAAAATTACGTTTCTAAGAACTTTGAAAGCGGTAAGTAGGACTTTTTATTTTCGTTTTGTCGAGAACATAATGGCGCATCATAACCATGAAATTATCAGTTTTTTTACGTAAACAGAACTTTATTGAACTTTTATTGTTTAATGAAGATAAAAATAAAACAAACATTAATTTTGAGAGAATGTTATTGATAGTAGTTACATGAATAAAATTCTGTAATTATAGAGCCCTATCGCTTGATATTTTGGTAACATGAAAAAACCGGGTATTAGGTTCCCGGGATTCAATTACCGGACAGATAATAACAGCGTCGATGGTATCAGCTCCTAATTAGAATAAGTAATTACGTTGTATTGATAACATAATAACTGTTGTTATTTTATCAGTGGCATGTTCAAAGTAATCTATTTCCTTTAACACTTAGATATATAGAAACTGTCTAACAAATCGCACAATGTCGACGACATATTTCGATCGACAAAAAAATAAACCTACCATTTTTTGACTTTTATTAAAATACATTTCATTTAAACCAGTTTTCGGCCTGTCATATTAAGGAAAATACGTGACATACCTACGCACACAATTTAATTTAAAAACAATAAAGTATTGTAGCGTTCATATTTGAATAATCTGGCGTTAGGTACGTACGTATATAAGGTGTGAAGACAATACCTAACCAATCTGCTTTTGACTGGAATAATCTGCTAAATTGCACAAACGATAGGGAGTATGTGCAACCCTTCATGATCGCACTGTGGTGGCTAGCTTTAAATACAATACGTTCTGTATCTATGTGGGTATAGAACTAGCCCGTCGGGCACTATTGATAACAGACGGGGCTCCACCACGCATTGTCAGGGAAAAACACAATGAAAACTACATATACCAACATAGATAGTGGAAAGAAATAATGTTTTTCCTTAGATTGAAATAAATAAACGGGACAATAGAACTCTAGGCATGTTTTTGGTCATACAGCTTTCGTCATATATAGAGGCCGAAAACATTTTTTTTTTTCGATTTTGCTGATTTACGAGTCTTACAGATTATACAGTAAAAATACTGTATTTCGAACAATTTTAATGCATTAATCAATATTGATCTAATGAATGTGCAATTTTTTCGTTTAGTTTTATTTTGATTAATCGACCACAAATCAGTGACTGTTTTGAGAATTTTGTTTTAAGCGGTTTAGAATATCACATACCTACTTACGAATCGTTTTGAAGTCTGGGCGGTATGAAAAAATTGTAAAAGGCATCTATACAATGCACCGATTACTTTTTACCACTATCATTAAAAAAACATAAGCAAAGAATGCCTTTAAATATTCCGTTACTCAGAACGCTCTTTCATAAAAATTAAAACAACAGAATGAAACTTCAGTTCAAAATCATTCCATATCCTGAAAAATTAAATAAAAAGAATTGGAAATAAATTATCTTCTGAAACAACCTAAACCTCTTAAATTAATACCCGAGAAAAAAAAAAAAACGCATATTAGATAGTTATTGAAACGAGATTTCATGGTGTACAAAACTTATGGAAATAGTAGTTCAACTTTAACGGTAAACGGACGTCTGTAAAATCAAATAAATCAGCGAAATTGTAAAAATTTCATATACAGCCTCTTAAGGATTATAAAAATGCAGCATGTCAGTGATTCGTATTGAACACTTTCTTATCAAACCACTTCGTCACGGCTAACATATTTCTGTTTGAATAACAAACCATAACAAAAGATCCTAATCGTATCTGCGTTCACCAACGGCTGAGCCATATTCAATATGGCAACATTAGATGCGACACCATCCACAATCGGTGTTGCCGTCCGTCGCGGGGGCGTATGATTACAAATCGATAACTATGCGTCACATTTCGGCTTACACTTATGTTTGATCCTCTATTGTGATCTGACTATCTGACCCAAGCCCAACGTTATCTGTTACAACATTTACAACGCTTTTAGTACGTCGGTAATCCCAATCAGTGAGGATTTCGTCATTTCCTTTTGTTGAACCCTTATCTCGAAAAAATTTTTTGCTCCACGCTAGGGAACGTTCCGGACAGTTTTAATAAATAAACATCTGTCGGCAAGAGATTTGTTGATTGAAATAGAACTGACGCAGACTACAATATACATAGAAACAGTTGCGCTCTCAAATACAGGGAAATAGTTACTTAAGTATGTATCTAATCAAGAAGTTGAGACGCAACTGGATATTTAGATATTGCAAACTTGTTCAAGTAGTTGAATAGGAAGTTAATTTATGTATAGTTGCCATTCAAAGTGTCAGTTTACACGACCGATGTTTAATCCATTCCGTGCTTATGAAATAGTAAACAAACAGGAGGTAACGTCCTATGACTGTTATTTATGTGACTCATGTTGGATGCAGATGCGGAACAAAACCTACATAAGTGTTTATAAAAATGCACGTAGCAAACGTAATAAATCTCTACGACAAATAAAGAACCGTATTTTGACTCAGCATTTTTGTAATAGACATCGGACGAGACAAATGTACTGAACATTTGTCTCGTAAATTATAATTTTTTAATGCTTTCGAATTAAAATTCTTCATTTTTTTTTTTGTAATCGCGGACAATACTTTAAATTACTTTACAGTTATGATCGTCATCGATGACAATCACAATTCGCAATAATTGAAACGTAATTATAAGTGAAGCTCTTTGAAGAATGTATTTTATCATGAGCGTACGCACGTTTCACCAATTTATATCTGTTGGCATGTCAATGAAAGTAACGTTAATGAGTAATTGAGTGCAATTAAGAGTCACACGCCACCACCGCACCGGCGGGCTATATGCACGAAAGTATTGTTGTAAACACACATTACATCATTATAAAGAACATGTCCACTTATATCCGCATCAATACCAATTTCCTATTTCGTGCCCAGAATTATTGATATCTTTTGTTTTAGAACTCATAACACGTTAAACCTTTTAAGAGATTATTTTATTTCGACTTCGTGACGGCTTCTTATATTTTTTTAGGATTTCGTCTGAGCCAGCACCCTTATAATGGCATATTCGTCCCTTCATATGTCACTAATGTCACATACTCGTAGGTAGTTCTTCCAATATAACGGATCTGATGAAAATTCACAAGGAAATGCTTTCATAATATCCATTTGGATGGAAAATTGACAAATGATTCTGGAATTGTACTCTTTAATCATTGTAGGCAGAGCTTCGTTGAAAAGATCTTTTAAAATGGAACAAATTCGCCTCAGATCATTTTTTATTTTGACGTTTTGATTACAAGTTATGAGCCCCCAAGTCGTTTGTCCTACCCTTGTTCTATATTAAAGCATTTTGTGTTACATAAATAGAACGGCATTAAATGAACAAATATTCGGCAGCCTCTTGGCTATTAGTCTTGTCTTATATTTCATCCTCAACTAGGCTTGATAGTTTCTGTCTACTTACTTTTTTGGCTACGTACCATATCGTTATTTATACTTACTATACATATTGTTGGAATTCAGAAAAAGAATTTTTATGGCTCCAAGTAAAGGCGTAACACTCATATTTGGGCGATCGTCGCAGGCCCGTTCTTCTCATAGTTTGGCGACACTATTACGGCATTCTGAGCGCGAGTGAACAATAAATCTCCCTGGGGCTCCGCAATGTATTCTGCATGCAGCTACTGCGCTTCGTAGCCTGGCAATTATTACTCTCTGTACGAGATTGCTAAGTTACCAAGCCACTGTAAGTACCCTAGCTAGATTTTTAAACAGCTTTAAAAATGGAGGTTATTTTTCATGCATACCAGGAATATAATGGATGGTGTTCTTTTGTGTCATCCTACGCTATTGCACCTAATATCGGTTACGTATTTATGTGTTCACAAGTATCCTTTGTCCGGGAATTTCCAAGAAACCACTGAAACGACTTCAATGGAAACTGTTTTTGTCTTATTGCACATGGTTCAACTTAGGTCATCTAAAAACATTCTCGGCCCAAGAGCTTCGCTTGGTAGATGCCTTTTAAATTATATCTGGCTTTTAATAATAGCTATTTATCACTTAATTATTCAATTTTAGCTTGTATGTAAGCATATGCGTAGATATTCGTTGTTGTGTGCAGATTAAAAAAGGTTAGAGTTCATCTTAAAAATAACACACGCGCTAAGTAAAGAGTAAATTATAGTAGTTATTGTTTTTACGAATTACCTACGATGCCGATAGCTATGACGTAGATAGAAGTTTTCTTCAGGAAGTCCGAAAATAAATGAAAAAAAACTTACTTTATGGAAACACAATTAGCAGCCTCCAAAACACTGCACTAAGTGTAGGTGATTCGTTTTTGCACGACTCTACGTACTTATACAGTGCTACATTCCACACCGCTAAAACCTACCGCATATTTAACAATCAAAGCTTTCAAACCTGTTTAAATATTTTCAAGTATGTGCAAGCGCTGTTAAAGTAAACTGTGAAGTGAGCGTGTACTAAACACTACCGCTAGACCCAGCCGTAGCGGTAACCTCCCCAAGTGACCGAGCGATATTCTAAGAAGTCATCAAGTGGCCGCCTTCATTTAACTTATCAGAACTTTACTTGTATATAGATGATAGCTGGGAAGCAATAAAATGTCTGCCTGGATTGGATAGGAACTGGCGCGCCTGTGTGCAAATGATCCGGCGCGGCGTACGCCGAAGGACGCGGCCGCATTCCGCACCGCACCACTACACCGAGATGACACACATACCGACACGTAGCCGCTGTATGTGTGTGCAACAACACATTAATACCAAAGTACATAAGGCACTTTTGCAGTACGCCGGAGTTGGCGTCAGTGTACCGCTAGCGGTGTGGAATTCCTTATTACGATGCAACACGTTGCATTCACAAAATTGTTTAGAACTGTTATGTTAGTCGCACGCCGTGTACGCACCGCACCGTTATCGCTCCACATGCGGTATTAAACCTCAAATTATTCGTGGTATAAAACAGTTTGAGGCAGATGAATATTTACGCAGCAGCTTGGTTGTTCATATCGACGTGGGAGATAGAGACAAAACGGAATATCTGCAAAGCGGAAACAGTTTAATCACGCAGCGTGTACGGCGGCAGGCGCTAATCTCGCGTCGCGGGCAGCCGTCGCCGAAGCGAATCGCATACAAATGCGCCGCCAGTCAGAGCAAAAACTGCTGAATAATGTCCCCTCACAGTTGTACCAATCGTACGAGCTTTATAGCACACATAATGATGCAGTCACGGCACGCTCTATGCATTTTACAACAGCATTACTTTCGACAACCTTTATAATATTGTAGTTTTTTAATATGAAGTGTATTATCGGTGTTCCATATTGGACACAAACAGCGATTGGATCAGCGCTGGGGTCAGGTTGCTGGCATGTGCCAAGTGCGTCACCGCCGCGGATCGGGTGACTGCATGCAATGGCCACCGAGCAATGTGCACACTGTGTTACTCACCTTGTTCACCTTTTTTGATCTTGCTTTGAAGATTGTTTTAAGCAGGAGATGACTAAGTTTGCAACAAAATTATTAAGACCTAAAAGTAAAATAGAAATCTACTGCGTTTTATTCTTACCTATAGAGAGGGAGAGCCGATGACATACACAATTGTCTCGAAACTGACAATAATGATAATTATCTATTTACTGTTTAACGAATAATATTACATCCGCTGATTTAAATTGTAATATCAAACTCGCAAACGTATCGTAACTGACCTACTCAAGGTAAACATTTTTCATTGATCAGAGTGACTGATGACGTTTTTTTGTTATTCGCTATTTGTTGTTCGGGGAAATTGCTGAGATTAGCGTCACTTGATGACTCACTGATGTCTATGTCTACATCAGCAACAAACTCTTTGTTGTTCTGTATACTTGCACCGTACACCAGCCCGTACTTTTTGTAGGCAGAGAAAACAAAAAAAGTAAATTGTATTGTAAAGGTGGTCAGGCTTGTCACGTTTGTGAGTAATCTATTCCACCGGTATTTGTAAACTTCGAACAAAAACGGAGTCGGTTTTCAATAAAACACATTATTCAAAAGTGACGCTCTATCGGATACCCATTGACGTAGTCGAAACAGTAGCGACATAGTACAAACTATTTACATTGCCGCCGGTCTAACAATTTGGGAGTGGTATCCGGAATTCATGGAAGACAACTGCGCTCGTCATCGCGGCTTTGTTTGCGGGCCGCTGTGAGCTGCCGGTAATCAGACGAGCCGGGACGGATTAGATGCGGTCGACGGCCGGGGGAGGCCAAAGATGTGACTGCGACTAGTTGAAACGTCTGGCGGCTCGTAATTTGCGGAGCCGTCGCCGTCGCAGCCAAGGGTTGACCTCGTCTGGAAATCGCCCACTCAATTAAGAATTTCACTTAGCCTGGCAACTGTCTTAATTGTAATTACAGGATTATTTCCAATTAATACTCGATTGACTGCAATTGCCAGCTCATAATAGTGAGCTATTTGAAAACCCTTGATATCCAACAAGGATATTGATGACACAAAAATGTTATTCGTTCAATAAAGTCTGGAGAGCATAAAACCGGTGGTCGTTCAATGCTTTTAGTGAAACCCCACTTTATTTGATCCTGGTCGCTCTTACTAAAGTCGAGAAGTAGCTACAGGGAGCAATTTTATTGCCTCTTATTGGCTAACGTTCAAAGTGACAACTTTAAAGACTGTACGAACGTATTGGCCACGCGGCCGAGGCTGAATTTTGCTGGCTAACGCGCGTTCCGTGTGTAATTCTATTAAACAAGCAGTGAAATCTCAATAGATCCACTTTCGCTTTAAATAAAGACGAAACACAATAAAGTCATGAAATGTAATAAGACACTATTCCGTACCGAATCGAATTTGATTTTGATTCCTGGTCGTATCGAATTTATGTCCATCGAAGTTTGAATGGACAATAACTTTGTTAGTTCGAAGCGAATGATCTTTGCCGAGAATTATAGCAGTATCCCGAGTCGCTCATGTTCGCTATCTGTTCACAAGCAAGTTATATAATTTCCTGAGTCGTACCAGTATTGCTTGTACCTACCACTTGAATGAATAATTAACTTCCAGTACTAACTAATAGATAGCCGTTTGTTTGACTTAAACAATAATATATTATTTCTTTAATCATTTTCTGTTGCATGGTATTTAAAAATATTGACGCTTTGGTGCAGTTGTGTTTGATTGAAGTTTTCCATGGAAAAATACCAACTTATCAATTGTTTAAAATACAAGGATTTATGTTTACTAAGACTTATAAAATTATATTCTATACAGTTCTTCATCAAATCCCTAGTGAATCGGAACTTCCTAGATCCAAGAAGGTACAAAAGCAACCTTGAACAGATGCTGTATAAATACTAAGCAGCACAGTGATATCACAAAGCAATTCCACTGTCCTCGAAGCTATAGTTACAGGCGTGTCCATTCCAGATTAAAAGCGGATCTTTAGTGGGTAGGGGGTGGTGGTGGTGGTATTGAGGGAGGGGGGCGGCGCACGCGGCACGAGGCAGCAACAAGCTGGCGTCGAGACAGAGCCGGCGCGACCCGCCGACGCCAACAGTCCCACTCAACATAAAACTAAATCTCCACAGACAACAAGAAAACGCAATAGCTCTCCACAAAAGACGTGAACACTGACTCGAGTATCAATTCTCAGCTATTCGGCT
Source organism: Aporophyla nigra (assembly GCA_947507805.1). NCBI lineage: Eukaryota > Metazoa > Arthropoda > Insecta > Lepidoptera > Noctuidae > Aporophyla > Aporophyla nigra. The sequence continues at coordinate 11,948,518 of OX382305.1, forward strand.
CGACGAGTTTGTGTTTTCCTCACTGGCGACATAGTAAGCAAAAGATTTTGTACTTCAGTTTTCTTCAGACAAGCAGAAATAAAACCGTGCAGTTTTATACGTAAGCAAATCCAACTTAACTTCTTAGTTCTGTTAAAAGTTTTCCTATTTCTTTTTTGTTCGTTTAGCTAACAATTCTGAGTAAAGTGTTTAAACTTCGGGTCATTTTGAATAAGAATAAGAAAAAGCTAGACGTTCAGATGATAAATCACTTAGGAAATACCTAGTATAGTCGGACGAAGTTAAATTACGGTTCACTTCATAAGTTCCGCAAAATGGAATGAAACTTAATTTACGTAGACTCACCAGAAAATTGACAATGAAACTTAAAATTCATGTTGCCATTTTGGTTGACATGGCCTTAACGACGTACTAACTCACTTTAATGTAACAGACCACATTTTAGTATAAGTCTTTACATAACGTCTCGGAAATGTTCCAATATTTTCTTCAGTACACAAGTTACGTAGGTTGGCACTTCGACGATAACCTTTACACGTAATGTAGTAAGACAGAATAAAACCAATATACCTAGATATAATCTAATCTGCGACTTACAGTGGACGTAACGTTTCTACTTTTACTGTAACAAAAATATATATTTTACGCTAATTCCTTGTCGGTGGCCACGCACACTAAGCGGATTGCCAGCTTATCGCCTTACAGACATACTCACCTATTTTTTTCAATAGCAAAAAATAGTTTTAAAAGTATAAGAATGCTACTTATCGAGAGAGAAAAAAACTACAACAAAGCCCTGATCCTGGAGGCTTTCCTCGTGGGTTTTTCGAATTCCGTGACTCAAATAATTAAGTCCCCAAGATGGGGGTCGCTGGGTGAAATTATACATTGTTATTGCCACCATAAATCTCATTTTGGGTGAACGCACTCGCTCAGAATAACAAATAAAGACAACAAAAATTTCATATCACATCACAGCCCTAAGGCGCAAATGTTTTATCTAATTCACTATTTAAACCTTCCTGTGTTCATGTGTTGTACTCGTAACAAAAACAGTATGTTTTGCGCTTATTCACCCGTGCTCTGTGTAGGCGGTTCTGATAGACAAATTACGGGAATCGCAATAAATAACGTTCGTCTATTATACAGTTACGAATGCTACCATGATGATGTTGTAAAAGAGTTTCTTCGGTTTTTAATGCTCCAAGTTTTCTTTGACTATTAGCGTCTCTTAGCCTCAATACGAATGGATATCTCTTTTCTTTTCTCTTAGCATTTTTCCTTTGAACTTAATTCTCACCCACAGGGAATTGTGAAATGCTGAACTGTCTTGAAACTCCTTGTGAATTTAATTCTCGTTCGCGTCAAATTGTTGGTGGCAATTGTCGTAGATTCTGTTTTACGACATTGTAGAGGTAGTGTAGAGCTGCGGTTAAAAGAGGTAGCTTTGTACGTGATTATCATGATTATTCAAGTAGTTTTGTATGATGATGAGCCTTCATACTAAGTGTTCTTGTAAGTATGCCTACAGAAGTAGTTAGGCTGAATTACCGGAACATTGAACACTTCGAACCATCTTGATCGTGACACGATGTAGGTACGTACCTAAATATATGGAAAATCAATAGATACCAATCTTACTTGAATTCACAAATCAGTCTGAATTAGAAACCAGCCAGATAAGATAGGAGTAGACACATGTACTTACACGGCCAAACTACACATAGATCTGTGTAGTACATTATGTGCATGTATAAGGTATTCTAGACGTTTGCGAAAGTCTGCAGACACGCTTCGTCACGGCTCTCGGCACACAGATGCCAATCTGTTATAGTCATATGTCTACGTCAGTAACGTGATGCAACATTCGGATCCTTAAGATATACGCATCAGATATGCTTCTGGATTTACATCTACTCGTTAAAAAATAACCGTAATCGAACTAAAATAGCTAATTTGCATGTTCAAAATGTTATCTAGTATTTTCCGTTCAATAACTCGTTGGCCGAATCGCTGTATCTGTGTTATTTGATTTTAGGTCTAAATAACTATAACTGCACAAAGATGCAGTTTATAAAAACCAGTTACCACCTGACTTTGCGATTCGCATCTGTTTTTGTTACAAACTTTTCGCTACGCTACGGTCCATGGACGAACTTGTTACCACTAGACTAACGAGGCAATTACTCCACTAGGTAAAAGAAATTAACAAAGTTACCAAATTATTTTAATGATAAAATGATTTTACTTCTTTAAGTAGGTTTGTTAATCATATTTTTTAAACTAGACAAGAGCGGCGTATATAATTTTAACTATACTACTAACAGTGTCTTTCAACTTAACTTTATTAGGCGTCCAAGAGACATGAACGGAAGACTAATTATAGAGGACCAACTAAATACTAGCAAAAGAGGAGGAAGCATCATAATATAGGTAAACTGATTAGGCACTAAAATGGTTTTGTAATAAAATTACGCCCGGCTGTGCCTCCTCCATTACGGTAACAGATAGTAATATGTTTGCCAGCCGTGTATTATCGAAACAAATGGCCGCTTTGCAGTGAAAGTTGTAGCGACTACACAATCACGATGGCTTCATTTATTAAATGTAAATTTTCTTAAGGCTTTGTACTGCTGCAAATAGTTACAATTCGTAGTAATAGCACAGTTTTATTCTAAGCTTTTCAATATTGGCGGCTTTAATTTGATGCAGCTGAATTGAGTTGAATAACTGCATATTTATTATGCACTGATCACTGTTAACCAACCAGCCTAGTTGCATTCCATTGCTGTGCACGAGCCTATAAAGAAAATATTATTCATAGAGTTTATTTCTTAAGACATCGCTATAGAAATACCTAGTGGCTTAGAAGTTGATATGCACCCAAGTAACGCTCTAAGCCAGGAGTTATACCCCTAGCTGTCAGTAAGTGTCATAAACACAAAGCTTTACTCCATTCAATCAGTAGGTAATAGGGAGCACGAAAAAAAAACTACATGAATTGCAGGTCTTATTTCAGTAAAACTAACAGTTTGTCTGTATTGTTCCCAGAGTACCGGGAGCGGTTGTCGCTCAGCGAGCAACGCGGGCGCGGGCGCCGTGACGGTCGCAAGTGGGGGCGCGGGCGCAGGCGCAGGCGCGTGCGCAGCGCGCATGGCTAGCGCGGGGGCGCAATACCGCGGCGGGTCGCAGCAGTGGGCGGCGGCCTATGCGCCGCAGCCCTGCCGCTATCCGCCACCACAGCCGCAGCAGTACGCAGCGGCTCCAAGCCCTTATACTCAACATCAGGTGAGACAAATAAACATATTAGTACTATAATATTGTCATTAAGCCAGGAAAGATCTGGAGGTGTCTGCGTGGCTCATGTCCTTTTTAACCGACGAAAAAAAACGGAGGAGGTTATCAATTCGACGCGTATATATATATATATTTTTTTATGTATGACCACGCATAACTATTTACATAGTACTCCGATTGTGATAATAATTTTTTTATTGGAAAGGGTATACTCCGAGGGTGGTCCCATTTAAATTTGGAAAACAAAATCGAACCCTAAGGGTCGGAAAACAGGGGATGATTGATTGTTTACTCACTGATTGTAATGTCTAACCACGCATAACTTTATACAGAGTAGTCCGATTTTGATAATTCTTTTGTCATTGGATAGGGTATACCTTGCCAAGTATTATTAGTACATTAAAGCTACAAAAAATCATAAAATAAAAACTTTTTAACAAAAAATTAAACCGCCGAAAAAACTGAAAAGCAAAAAATAATAAACCTTAAAATTTTGAGTCGGCGCTGAAAAATCAATGAACAAAGATCACTCAAAGCGCCGATTCATAATTTTAAGGTTTATAATTTTTTGCTTTTCAGTTTTTTCGGCGGTTTAATTTTTGGATATAAAATTCGTCACTCAATAGAGAAAAACCAAGGATTATTCGTTGCTTCAAGTCATTACATAATCTGTAAACGTGAATGCTTCTGGCTCACCTTAACGTTCATAGAGAAGAATCGTCAACTATAAAACTACTCAAAACATGCAACGTAACCGCAATACTTCCACACAAAATATAGCATTAATGTCGTCATTCTGAAAGGGCCATATCTAGAAAAAGATCAGGTGATTCTACTACTACTACTAATTGATACAAAATTCCTTGCCTTCAATGCGCACATCAAGGAAGATACTGAAACTCCCTATAGTCCAAAAAATGGCTAAGACCATAATAATAACTTTTCCTTGGATAGCAACAAAATTAATCCTTACAGACAAGAAAATTGAAGCTCTAGCCTTAGAAAAAACCTACACAACATTAGTTTGCTCCTCCATCTCAGTATTAATTTACTGTGCGTATTCTTGGAAACACATATCTACCGCAACTCCCGCTGCAATGCGTTATTAATAATAGAAACGTTTCATAATAGGTCTTGTAATAATAACTTCCGCGATACATTATGTTTATCCTTCTTCCGGCATTCTTTCAGCGAGTAGATATGAATCATAGGGCACTCACTATTTTTATACCGGCGCACGTCTTCAATCTAACACGTGCTCTTGCATCGTATCATACTCGTTGCGTATGCGCCTATATTGTTTTTATTCTAACTGAACTCTTCCCTAAATATCGAAAACCAAATGTTGTAGTATAAATTTTCTTCTGTTGCAAATATCTACCGTAAAATTGTCTTTTACGGAATCTTAAATACTTAGTCTTATTTCGGAGGTCGATTAACCTCTACCTACTAAATCGCTAAAAAAGTTACGGTAGCATCGTAATTTTCGTAGAGGTACTCTCGTAGCATATTAATAACTACTTTCAGAATTCTTTGCTGAGACATCACTAAAGATTTAATAACATATTCCGTGTAAATAAAATAGTTACAATCGGCTACGAGATCGATAAAATGAATCCTTTCGCGTCAGAAACTCCGCTACGAATGGTGTAGCGCAGTCAATTATGTTGGCACCAAATACGTCCATCAATATCGCACCCCCATTCCGTCGCCTTGTACTGAGCGCAAGTATCTCATAAATAAAGTAGAATCTTTAGCCGGCGCCATCTTCTGCATGTTCTAATGAGGTGTGTTTAAGTTTACGATCGGGTTTACGAGCGCCGGCGGCCGGAGGTTCCGCTGTCTGCCGGACCGCGAACGTTTCCTTAATGTTGTGAAACGTTTTCATTTCATTCAACTTATAAGTAACGACTAGTAACGTAACTTTCTTTAATGTAAACAACATCTCTTATAAACCTGAGAAACTGTGTTTAAATCAATAAGCGTGAATACTAGTTAGCAAGTGGCGAACCCCTGGCACCGCGGCAACGTTGCTCACGGCTCTGGACTGGATAATTAACCGCGAAGTCGGCTCGTTGACATCGCTCCATCAATTTCTTCGCCCGCCACGGCTGTAGCTCGTTATGCATTACACACAAACAATATTATGTGATTAATGTCTTCTCGGAGCACTTAAAACAACACAACTAGATCGTGATTTGCATAAAACTAGTTAATTTAGAAGTTTACTCTGTTTATCGTTAAGTATGAACTCGTGCATTGTTTCCGCATACTGGCTATAAGCACGAGATTGATAAATTGTTACGAAATTATATAAGACACACAAACACATACATAGTTACTTCATGCATTAGCTCCCTTTTACGTATCGGATTCCTTCATCCCTAAGCTGGACCTAGGGATAAACAAATTCGATGTGTATCCTGGACCTCGATTTTCCTTTGTGGTGTTGAATTCACAGAGATTTCCAACTAAAACGGATTTGTGTAAATATTTTCCACCAACAAACAGTTGTCTGATTCTTTGTGTACAATCACAGTTTTGTGTGAAGTGTCATCGAACAGAGAGCTTACTGGGCTGTTTACGAGGCGACACAAACCAGATGCTGCACAAAGAGCGGCTGCACCTCACCACCCTCCTCCACAAGAACCTCGTAAAAGGAATTTCTCGCGCCCTTATCGCTTTTAGAAATAAAATGTAGCTCCCCGAGCCGAACGTGTTTTATTACAACGCGTCTCTTTCAGGATTTATCTCATGGTCGCCGCGCCGATACTGAACTCGTTTTTTTACATCGAGTAACATTTGAAAAAGTACTTCGCTTATGCGATTTTCTCCGAGTTTTCCTTTTACTTGTGCAATTTTATATCGCGGTTCAAGATCCGATGTAGGAATACTGTCTTGTGAGATTACTGAGAAAAATATAGGTAGGTATCATAATTTTCTATTACTCTATGCACTTGTCCTTCCTAATCTACTTGTCACGTTTCATATTCGATAAGATCAACACTTAAATGTGTATGTACTAATAAAGGAACATTAAAAAACGTTTTGTTTTCCGATAAAGTAATCGTAGTCGTAAAATAGTCGAGTTATCAGTTCCGACGATTCTTAACTGACGTTGTAACGTTATGTTGAAGCAATCAACTACAGGTTTGTTTTAACTTTTATGTCGGCCTCGTGTCTTCATTTACCGTAACAAACGCTTCGTTGAATTATGTAAAAATTAACACCTTAGGTCCATTATACTTAGTGCATTTTTATTATAAAATGGACAAACAAGCAATTTCCGCTGTAAAAATAGTAAGCGGATGGTTTTAAACATCTATTCGTTTTATTTCTGGAGTTGCCCTATCTTACACTAAAACCTCTTGACAATAGTAATCAGTTTATTGTCCCAGTTTTTAGTGAACTCGACTTTGATCGGACTTCGCCGTCCCCAGCTTGTAGTCGTAACATATATCTATGACCGCTTGATTAATGACCGGAATATGTCAGCTGTCAGGGCTGTCACAACTCCGAAGCTTGTTAAATCCATCGCGCCCCTTCCCATATATGGCAGCCCTAAATAGAGGTTACGTTTTTTAGTAAAGGACCAGCGTTTTTATCGTAAGGAGTGACAGAAGCGACTGACTGTAATACTCTAATGCGTTTTACGTCCGAGCACGCCCTAATCCGCCGGTAGCTGTCTCTGGAGCGATACCAAACGAGGATGCTTTCATATTTCTGTTTTATTTACTACAGAGGTGTAATATAATATGTTAGGTCCACGAGGAAGGCTTGGGTCGAGATTAAAGTAAGTGGTAATTCCTTTCCTTGGTTCCATTAGAATCATCTAGGCCGAAGCTTCCTGGGTGCTTCATTTTCACACGCACGCACTCAAATATTATGCTGATATATTTAAATGTATTCGCTACGGAGAATTTTTTTTCGTAAATGAAATTACCACATTTATTTTGGAAGGTTTCGCTGCCGTATAATTTATATTTAGAAGATCCTTTTTCAATGTCGGACACGGTAATACGTATAACTGCGTCTATTTTCTAAATGAGCCAGGGTCATCAATTACAGCCCAAGCAACGATTGATGAATACCAGTGTGAAAGGTTCTCGGAATATTCCTAAATAATACAGTTTTGCTATTATCTAATCACGTGATGTGCATCTGTTGACTTTGTGTTTATTTCGGTACAATGGGGCAGAGCACGTCCCACGTGTGCCACCCTCCCATAAGCCGGGGTGAGAGTATAAATAAACAAGGCTTGCTGATATCTGTCATCCAAGGAATTAGATTTATTTCGGCTCTGGCGGAAGGTGAAGGACCCTAGCCCTCGTGAACATATTATCACTCTCCAGTACCAGTGACGGATATTTATCCAAATGTGAAAGATTATTTAATTGAGCATGATGCGCTTGCTAGTAATTGTTATCTCATAAGAAGCAAAAATCAAAACCAAAAGTTAGTTATTCAAACTACGCTGAGAGTAGGCATGCCAAACACGACCAAAAAAGCCTAAGGCATTAAGTCCGCCTTTGTACATTTTTTTTATGTGCGAAAAGTTTAAATATATAAATTATAAAAACTTTTTATCAAAAAATTAAACCGCCGAAAAAACTGAAAAGCAAAAAATAATAAACCTTAAAATTATGAGTCGGCGCTTTGAGTGATCTTTGTTCATTGATTTTTCAGCGCCGACTCAAAATTTTAAGGTTTATTATTTTTTGCTTTTCAGTTTTTTCGGCGGTTTAATTTTTTGTTAAAAAGTTTTTATTTCACATTTTTTTGTGGTTTTAATGTACTAATAATACTTGGCAAGGTATACCCTATTCAATGAAAAAAGAATTATCACAATCGGACTACTATGTAAAAAGTTATGCGTGGTCATACATAAAAAAAAACAAACAAAAAAAAAATATACACGTCGAATTGATAACCTCCTCCGTTTTTTTTCGTCGGTTAAAAAACACCGACGGCCGCCATGGCCCACGCACAATCGTGCACTCAAAGGACTAAGTGCGGAAACAAAACCCCTATAACATAGAACATAGGCATGCCAAAATTGCATTTTGAACGTCAAAATTACATAAGCCAGTGCCTCAAAACGGCCGTCCTTCACCACTTCCAAGTGATTTAGCTTGAAAAACCTTAGATTCCTGAACACTGACTGTAGGTGTTCAAAATCAGCTCTAGTGTATTTAAATAACTGAAACGGTCTACGCTTTTCTTATCCCTTCCTCGAGCAAATGTTTAACATAATGTAAGTTCCATCAAATTGTTTTATAGGGTAGGGTACAGCGTTGGCGGTAAAACTTGTCCAATATTGTGAACTATAGGTCGGGTCAAAAGGCGCAGAAAAAAGAATAATTTTTTCTCTGGTAAGGGTGGTATTTTTTTTGTTGAATTATGTTAATGTTGGTGTGACAGAGGGTAGGGCCGCGGTCGCTACCGATATTTAAATTCGTCCATACCAATGTTCTGAGTCATTTGCCCCTGCCAATGGTTGTGTTTTTCTGGTTCTCCATCATAACGTTTTTTACTGACTTAAACATCGGATGATCAATGAGCCATTAAGCTGGTCTTTGTATGTAAAGCAACAGAATAATTTCTTCAGTTCAGATAGATTGCAAGCACCAGTTAGTACTTCCTAACCAGTGGTAGAGTAGTCTGAATGCTATAGGTAATTAATTTCACCTGTCCATTACCGACCGAAGCCTATCTACTCGCGTATTCTCGCTTCAATTATCTCGTAGCAACCCTATTTATCTCTGCTTTTGTTAGTTAGTTAGACTTCTCCTTTTCAGATGTGAATAATGTAGTGTCTTAATTGCACTAGCGTTTCAGTTCAGCCTAATTAGTAATAAATTAATTAGTTAGTTACGTCATTTTGATTTCTTTGTCAAATTAAGTAAAGCTACTAATGGCCACTCCGTAGACTCAAAAGGCAATTTTTACAATCTAAATAAAAGTAGGCACTCATCAAGTGGACTGTCTCGCCGTAGTAAATGGCGAACGAATTGATCGATTTCCTGATTGAATCGACGATAAAACAAATGGAGTGCTCAATTTAAATAGATTGAATGGGATTTATGTTTCATTTCGTGAGCTTCGGCGTGAATCAGTTGGATCCCGCGCTGTGAATTCGCTGGCCACCGCGTCTGCGGCCGCGCGGTTGCTTTAAAATTGAAACCGGAATTTCATCATTTATAAAACTCATTATAAAATTCAAACGGATGGGTTCACACCAATTTCATGTTCCTAATTAAGGTTGTGCGATACGTGAGCGGGTAATTCGAATGCAGTTACAATAGTACGTAAAAGTTTGCGTGTTCGCCGGCCATGTGACGTGGCCGGTGCGCCGCGGCACGCACGCGCTGCGCTATCGAGCCGGGACCAACTGTTGAGTGCTATCTCCCGCCACCCCAAGCCTTCGAGATACAGCTCCTCTCCCCCGCGGCCCTCCTACGCGCGTGACGTCATCACCCACAGTCATATGCTCCCGATGGGCGACGTGTGCGTTCACGTTACATCATTAAATTTTACTGTGGACGAAATTAAAATCGCGTGTTTTATTGCCATGTTGATAGCCGGCGGCGCGACGGCTACACTTATAACAGCTGATGTTACTGTTACATTGGAGGAACTTTTTTATAACTGGCTACTCCTGTCTAGACTTATCACTCATTTATTTTCACATGCGTTTATTTCAAAAATAAGATCAGAATAGCTATTTCTAGGGAATTAGCTGGAAAACACGGAGTGGAAAAGGATTTTCCGGCAATTGTATTAAACTTTTGGAACTCATGTAATTAGAAAATCATTGAAAACACTGAAAGGGCTCCTGGCCAAGTGATAATAGCCGCACGGGTCAATTGAAGCCACGCTTGTCGGAGTCGGTCCGTGCTTGGGTGACCTCTACAATATGATCTCTACATAATCAAAATCAATATTTATTTATACTTATGTACCGAAACTTCGCCGTGTACGGAAACCACGTTAAGATGTTGGTCCCGTCTGTGTTTCGTGGATCTATGACGGTCGTTACGGGTACTTAAAAACCCAAAAGTCAAGCAATTAGTCTTATCAAGGGGTAGCGTATTACCCAGTAACTGGGTTGTGGAGGTATTAGGCAGTCGCTCCATGAAAAATACTGGTATTCAGCTGCATCCGGTTAGACTAAAAGCCGACCCCAATATAGTTGGGAAACGACTAGGTAGATTGATTTGAAACACTATTATCATGAAGCGTAGTGAAAAAACTAGACTATTTTCTTGTTTACCACACTCTACTTTTATCTAACTTCGAAACTATTAAACAGAGAATTTGTTGAGGAAAAACATTTAATAAGATTATGGCGAACTTGTTTGCAACCTAGTTAACAGTTCTCTAGAAAAAAGTACGGAACACGACACTATTACAGAAGAATAAAAATGGTAATGTTTAAAAAGAAATTCGGAGTAATTTCTTTGATAACACTTCTGTTAAAGAAAATTATATTAGGCGTTCATATTATTTTTCCGAAAGCTTTGGTGCATTTCTTTGTAATATGGCGCGCTGTATCTCCTCAACAAGGCGCTCATTTACAAATATTTGAGTCTAAAACACCTTTACCTAATCACTGTACTCTACCAAACACACAAGGCAAAATTCGTGGAATTTATAACAAAAATCATTTATTCACAAAACATGCCGAAGTTTCCACAAAGCAGGCACTTACGTCAAAGTTCGCGCAACTTCGTCGCGTGATGATTACTTGTCATAAACTGTCTCCTCGCACCGTTCCGTCACTCCTGTGCCCCGGTACCTTTGACACCTGTCGAAGGTAAACCAGACTGATTGGAACTTACTTTCGGCAGGATTCCGCGGTTCTCAGAAGCTTACAAGATTGTTATTTATGTTTGTAAAATTCGCGTGTTAAGTATTGATGTAATCCGTGATTTATTTTGAGGAAATGTTTTAGTTGGGTACCTACGGGTGTTTGAACATGATGTATAGTGAAAGTATTGTAGGTTAGTCATGTCGTAGGTAAATACATAAGGGGGGGTAAAGTGACTGCTTATTCATTTAGAATAAAAACTTTTTTACAAAAAAAAAACAACCGACTTCCTTAAAAACACTACAAAGTGTAAAATAACTTTAATTTCGGAAGTCGGTGTCTTAGGATCTGTATTTATGGTTTTTTTGCCACCGACTTCCGAAATTAAAGTTATTTTACACTTTGTAGTGTTTTTAAGGAAGTCGGTTGTTTTTTTTTTGTAAAAAAGTTTTTATTTTTAAATTTTTAGTTGTGGTATTCACCCTGCACTAATTCCAAACAAACAATGCATATTTATGCGATAGCAGAAATCGCGGTTGATTTGCTGTCATTTTTTAAAGAGTTCCGGTGTCTGTCTCCCGAACTCATCATCAGATCTATATGAAAATTATATGGGACCATTTCGGAATAAACCCCTTTCGAACAAAAAAAGAATTTTGCAAATCCATCTACATATGACGGAGTTATGGCCGAACATACATAAAAAAAAAAAACATATAAACATCCGAATTGAGAACCTCCTTTTTGAAGTCGGTTAAAAATATAATAAATGGCCAGGCCAAAATGATTAAGGCTGCTTTTTTTTTATTAAGCAGACAGTAGAGTGGGTAAGAGCCCACTCTAGTGTCTGCTGAGGAATCAATTCTCGATGTCAACGAGTATGTCTATCTAGGACAAGATATCTTCTAACTCCTGATCGATAAGGAGTTGTACCTTCCATCATCAGCTCAACGGAATATAAGAATACAAGTAACGGTCTAAACGTGCCTATAATATTCAAAGAATTATCCCCTAACCTTCTAACCTTTCACTGTAAGTTCCTATATGTACTGTTCACCGATGAGGAGTTCCATGCGGTATCTTCGAAGACTATAATTAGTTCACCACGGATGGATAGATAGAACCAGCAATTATTTTTGATCTTTAGTACAATATCCAAATCACATTACGTGTACTGTTTGTTTTTGAGGAGTTCCTTCGTTTATCTCCCAAAGTATACATCAAATCTTCACAAAATTAATATGGGACCACCTCAGGAGTATACCCTTACGAATAAAAAAAGAATTTTCAAAATCGGTTGACAATTGGCGGAGAAATCGGTGAACATACATAAAAAAAAAAAAAAAAAATACGTACAGTCGAACATATAACCTCCTCCTTTTTTTGAAGTCGGTTAAAAAGGCTGGGATTGGCATTTACGTAATGTTCAAATAAATGTAGATCCTAAGAACAGTCATTGCAATATATCCGCTAGCTACTTTCAAGTCCTAGTTCTCCTACGATTTATTTTAAGCTACAAGGCATCGTATAATTCTGATAAACCTCGGCCACAGTTACAGTGGCTGGTATTTCCGTCAACAAACTCCAAACACGAGCCGAAGTGTAACCAAACTTCGGTTGTTCCGTCCCGCGAGTACACTGGCGGACGACTGGGCTGACTCACTTAATTACCCATCCAAATTTCCGAGCAGATAATAAAGTTAAATTGAGTAAATTGCACAGGTGGCCGACATAATGTGAACTCGTTGTGAACTACACAGTTTAAATAGCTCTAATCAGACATATTACCTTTTAACTGCCACTTAAAAGTTGTCTTGTTAACGATTGGTAGGTTAGGCTGTAAAGTGTGTCAATCACAATAATAATTATTTGTTGAACATGCACTTCATTGTTAGTAGAAAGAGGGCTAAAGATAGAATATATTCCATGAAGAAGATTACATGTTAGCTCGACGAAAATTAGCTTCTACTAAGACATTCAATTCCAAGAACCTCGGAAGATTTAAGTCTTTCTGTAAAACATTAATGTACAAATATGTAGAGAGGTAGAGACGGGACTACGCAAGTCGCTCTAATTATGACTATTACGTATTTTACTCTACCACTGTCAAAGTTCAGACCAAGTTAATAGAAACTAAATAGTTTATTAACTTTCTTGAAGTTTAAATGCGAAAATAATTAACGAACTGTATAGTTTCCATAATGAAAAACGCAAGCAATTTTATTTTCACTATACAGAACGTTTGTTCTTTATCGAAATCGTGGCGATATAAACCACGTATTTTGCTAATTTGTTTTTATGTTGGCGTATGTATCGCCGCGGTGGTCGTTCCGGCAGTTAACACAAATTGGTCCAATTACCGTCGTCTGCAACCAAGATACCAATTGGATTACGAATCTAAATTCCTCCGGTAACCCCGGGAAAAGTCCTCTTAAAAGGTTTTAAAGGTAAAAATAATGTGTGTGCCCTGAACTTAATTACACAAATGGCAACTTTACAGCACATATGTAACTCCACTTGATGAGTTGTTACGTCAACGACACGCACAGTTAATGGGATTAATATGTTAACTAAATGCAAATAGCAGAACATCGTCGAGTACTCACTGTAGTCTGTATGTGCCGGTTTAGATGTAGGTAAGTAAAGGCAAATAATCACCTACTGTTTTTCATTAGTACTCTTTTCTGTCGTCTGTTATAGAAAGGAAAAATTTGCGCCCGCGTTTAATGCTCTCCTTCCCAAACGGGATATATTTTTATACCATAATAAAACCCTGGGTTATGGTGCCTCGTTCATAGCGATCATATCGTCAGATTACACGATATCCTCGTAATCAATTCCATGTTTGCGTTATCAAAGCGTCGTTTCACGCTACGAGCATCTAATGTAAAATATATCCATTAACGTTTTCATGTTAAATACTTGTTTATCGAACCAAATTGCTATTTCCAGTCGCCCGACTCTCGAGCCTCCTCGTTAATCCAAACTAACTGTTCATCCATTAACAAATTGTAGCGTTGCCGGAACGGAGCACGTGCAATCCGTACCGTTGGCTTTTCTTAACTCGGCGGCTATCGAGCATGCGAGTCGATTAAGGGTGCGTGCTCGGAATCGGCATGCGCTCATTACTCCTCCCTATTCATTACTCGTCGGCTAGATAACTAATAGTCGACGTCTTAACGCGTTTCACTGAGAACAGTTATTTCAATGAAGTCGCCTCGGTGGGGCTCCGCGTGCCGACTTATTCCACCCGTTTCGCTAAGTTGCTACGAGCGCGCATATTAACACTTTGATCCGGCGAACATAATGTTATCGTTCCGACACCGAGCTACACCTACAATGTGTTCACGGGGATTACAGCCATCGACATCATGTCTCGATTATACACGCAGAATTACATTTGATCAAATAGTTATGTAACGTGTTCAAGTCGTTCAACTCAGTCATAAACTCATAAATCAAGATGTTGGTTTTGGTTTATGTAATAGGAAGAAATAAACCAAACGAATAACAATTTAAGAGATTTTTCCTAGGTGTGTGCTTTTCACTGATGATTACTCATTAAAGGTATGAATCAGAATAGGCAAGCGGCTAAGTGTACCGACCTAGATGTGTGCCAACGTGGGCTGAGCCCGTAGATATCAATGAATTGAACTTCCTGTCTTGCACGACATGGTGCTTATGACAGTATCAGCTTTTGATCGTTCAATGTAGAAATCCTTCCCCGTTTCATTAACCTACAGCACCGTACAGCACCGGGATATTAAAAAACAATGTAGTTCCACATGTGGAACGGGAACTAATCTTCCCAAACCTAGAACTCTTCATGCCAGTTGTAGATGACGCTTTATTCTTGATATTTTGTTCCAGTACACGGGCTCGGGAATGGGCGGATGCGGCGGGGCCAGTGGCCGGGTGCCGACGGCGGCCTCGCCCGCCAACACGGCGTCGTCGTCGTCGTCCAACACGGGCTCGGCCGGCGGCACGCGCTCCACGTCGCTGAGCACGGCGCCGCCGCCGCCGGCCTCGTCCGCCTCCACCACGGGCGCCGCTGGCGAACAGCTCAGCCGCACCAACCTCTACATACGGGGCCTCAGCCAGAACACCTCTGATAAGGACCTCGTGCAAATGTGCCAGATGTAAGCCTTATCGCTTACATACTACATCTGTCCCTGATCATGTTACCAACTATAATTTATGTATTGTTTTCAGGTATGGCAACATCATTTCAACAAAAGCAATATTGGACAAAAATACAAATAAATGTAAAGGTAAACAACATTCATAACGTACGTCCCCTTTTATATACACTATGTCATAGCGAGTTACCCAGTTGTCTACATGTAAAGTACTATAATTAGTTATAAATCTGTGCATAGTATCTCACGTATGTATTTAAATATTGTTTTACAGTTTATTACTTGAATAGAGTTGCATTGATACGATTATTCGTAATTGAATTATTTAAAACAAATATATTAATATTTTCTAGAATACCATATACCTACCTTCATTAAACTAACCCATCTATGGTGAGACTTTTTTCCAATATATGCACGAACACTAGATACATTCAATTTGATTCATATTTATGACATTTTCATATTTACTTAAAAGTTTATTTTATATATTTTTATAGTAGATCTATTATCATGTTCACTATATTTGCACCCGAGCACAGATGATACTAAATTATTACCTCGATATGAAGTTTGCACAGTAATTTTAATGTTCATCACGATGTTACCCTTTTTCGATGTCACATTTCCATCACGCTAATGTCGAGTAGGCAATTACTCGCGCTCATTAGTTACATATCAAGTGTATGTACCATAGCTGTTCTTTCTTTGGAATTTTAGAATGTTACTACATACATACATAAGGCCAAAGCATGAGTCATCGGAATAATAATAAAAAACTTTTTTTAAGCGGTCCCAAATCAGCTGAGGTAACTCCCTACTATACAATAATTCAACTTTTTTTCTCAGGTTACGGTTTTGTAGATTTTGAAACGATCGGGTCTGCTGAAGCAGCTGTTAAAGGATTACAAGCCAAAGGTGTTCAGGCCCAGATGGCTAAAGTGGGTATCTGGTTCCTGCGTAGACTGAACCGTGTACGTTGTGCATGCAAGTAATACTATTATGACTAACCGCCTGCTCCTTGTCCGCTCTCTCATCCCATCGTCTTCTACTTCTGCTCCTTCGCCTTTACCATGAAGACCTACGAGATACTAACGTTTAACTCCCTATTCCAACTAATCCTTAATAAACCTAAATACTTAATAAATGACCAAAAGCCATTAAACACATAAGGAATGGCAACTGTGAAATAAAGCGCAATGCGATTTTTTCTTGTCGGGGTTTGAATCGCATTAAGCTTTGAGCCTTCATAATTCAATTTATATATTGGTCGTTACTTAGGAAGATGGCAGACTTTTCGCCATTTAGACAGTTGCCTTCCCGACTGATCCAACCCTTTATTCCTTCTTCCCTTACTTATAGCTTTAGTACTTATACCCCCTATCTATATAAAAAGTGCTGTTAACAATTACATAACTGAAAGTAAAGAGTGTTCCTTATCTAACTTTGCTAGATTTGACATTTATGCAGATGTAGCAAAAGCATCCCGATCCATGTAAGTTGAGGTGAAATCTTCGACGTGCTCCTAATTTCCAGCCATTATTATAATGCCTAAATTTGTTTGATTCAATAGATTGACTGTCTAGAAGTAGGTCCTGTGTTTAGATCATCGACAATATGGGCGATAAATACTTTGAAATGTCCCGGTTTTAACACAGCTACCGAGTACACGATCATTCATTTGTGTAGTTCATTTTGGGAAACAACACGAGTGGTAATGTTGTGTCAGCGTATTCACAAACGAACAATGTAACACTAATGTGTTGTAAGTATGTTATCCCTTCAATGGTACGCAAATCGACGCAAATATAACGCTTACTTAATTCTATACTTCAGACATTGTTTCATCCTATTAATTCTATACTATTGTCGTATGCTTCAGCGTTATAACAATGTATAATTATATTATCGCTACTGGGCTCGGGTATTTCTATGCTTTCGATATTAAATTAGTGTGTATGCGATATTTTAACTAGCTTCGTAATCTCTATGCTAATGTATATGCCCATGTCGTTGATAACACCTACGTAATATTAGTACATTAGATCAATCTGCTGATTTACGTCAGAGCTGGCTTCAGTGTCTAGATATTCTATGCGGGCTTCAAGCTAATTTTAACATTCTAAGAACAATTTCACAGACACGTTTAATTAACGCTTAGAGACATTTAAATTAATAGTTAATAAAATAAACAAGACATGTTGTCATGCAGCCGATGATAACTTGTGACGACAGTCTGCTCCATCACACACACACACACACATTGGAAACATGTAAATAAAGCAGTATGTATTAACTCCCCAAATGGTAATGCTTTCCTAATGGTGGGTGGCAAAAGCAACCATGCAATGGATATTTTGTGTCATAAACGCACATATCAAAGCATTTACAATGGTTCCGGGGCTTGTCACATGGTATATGAATCTCAAATCCCCACTATAGCTGAATGTGCTCAGCACTTTCAAAGTATTTCAGTCTCAGCACTTGTTAATTGCTAATTAAATTAAATTAAATTAATTAATCACCCACTGTGGTGCTCGAAATTTTCTGATAATGTCACTGAAACTTCCAATTTGAATTTTTAAACATTGAAGATTTGGAGAGCAAGTTCTTCACCTATTACTCCGGGGCATTTACAGCAACAAGAACAGGATCCTACCAACCTGTACATGGCCAACCTGCCGCCGCACTTCAAGGAGAATGATGTGGACCAACTGCTGGCCAAATTTGGCCAAGTGGTGTCCACGCGAATCTTGCGTGACACCCACGGCCAAAGCAAAGGTGTGGGCTTTGCAAGGATGGAGTCCAGGGAGAAGTGCGAGCAGATTATTCAAGTGAGTAATAATTACAAACTTCTATATAACGAACAAACATATTTATCAGCAAAAGCATCGATATTTAGACCTTTTGTCTAAATAACGACGATTAATTGTTATTCATATTTCCCAACGATCGGAAAGTAATTCAAGATAAAAACTCAACACATTTCCATTAATTTCAGATGTTCAATGGCAACCCGATTCCGGGAGCTAAGGAGCCTCTACTAGTTAAGTTCGCCGACGGCGGTAACAAGAAAAAGGCACTGTACAACAAACAAAACGATAATAACGGACGAGCTTGGAGGGACAACAACGATTCCATTACCCAGGTAGCCAGTTGACAGCTATCCATTTAGTAGCTAGCATACATCACCATCCTGCCCTTATCGAAATTTGTTTGAGGCCTATGCAGCATTTATTCTTCCATAAATCTCTATTAGCCGTCTTCTCAGTAGTCACCCCCATGTTATGCATGTCATTTTTAACATAATTCATCCATGGTTTATTATTTCTTCCCTTAAATCCTATAACTACCAACATCAACATACATATCAAAGACTCTATAGCCAGCACAAGAACCTTACGGCAAAGGATTGTCCTACATATTCTGATTTAAGACCATTCATCATTACAACCTATATTCGGGCACTGAGAAGTAGGCAGTACCCAAAATGGGAGTAACAACGTCAGAGCTCTAACTCTGAAGTATTGTTCTGTTGCATTGAAATACTCGAACAACCTGTCTACAGCCATCCAAGGTTTTTGGGACTGCGGATGTGTAAAATGACAGACAGGCAGGCTACTTGTTCTTTCGCTAGCATGGGATACCGTAGTAACGTAACTTAACCTTGTAGACTGATTGACAAGCGACATAGCTATGAGGCCCTCCTTTAGTTTTAATTGAACAAATAACTTGTGGTTCTCGTAAAGAACCGGTAACTTACGTAACTGAGTCTTCATTAGCGATAAAATTAGCATTAGTCGCCTTCCGGCAGCGATAGTTGTGCAAGTTTTATCAGGACGGAGTCGCCGAGCTCCAAGAGCTGGCAACTATATTATAGCTGGTATTATATAGTGTAACTCATTATCTATGCGGCTTTATCTTCTTTGTTGAAATAAAGAAAAGAAGCCGCATAATTATAATATACTAGCTGACCCGACAGACGTTGTCCTGTCTCTTTGATGATATTTGAGCACGCATTCTGTCAATTCTATGTCAAATGTCATAATGTTACATTAAAAAAGTTTACATTGTCCTATTATATGGTTGTTAAGTATTCTTAAATAAGTGTTCTTAAATTTTCTAATTTTCCGCGCAATTTTTAATTTTTTTTCTTTCATAAGAACTTTCTCCTGACAATTGCAAACATAAAAAAAAGAAAAAGTGAAATTGGTCCAGCCGTTCACGCGTGATGGCGTGACCAAGGGAAATAGGGATTCATTTTTATATATATAGATTTTTATATATATAGATTGTCAACCGTTTCTGAGTCTAAGCTAAACACAAATCAATTTCCTCTTTGTATTTCCAATTGCGGTGGTCCTAATAATGGTTTCGTTATCTTTGCACTGAAATATTTTGAATTTGCGAACACCGAATGATTTTCTAGAGAATTAATTATATTTTTCTCCAATTCCAGGCTGCAATGGCTGTAAGCGGTGTATATGCCGGAGGCGTAGGCGGCGCCGGCGGCGAGTGCGCCGGGATGTACCGCAGCGGCGGCGGCATGTACGGGATGGCGGCCTTCCACCACCACCCGCAGCTGCACCACCACCACCACACGGCGCACCCAGCCGCCTGGCTGGCGCCCTACGCCGCGCTCATCCCGCCCGCGCACCCAGCGCACCACGCTACGCACCCCGCGCACCCACATATACCCATCGACGCTGTGCCTAGCCAATACGTAAGTGTCCCGTACTCATTCCACAACTAGGCAACTACCCCATTTCTGTCAATTAGGTGCATCAACGTCTTGTCCTGCTCTACAAACCCGCAAGTACTCGATTGCGGAGCTTCAGAGGACCAGTCCAAGCCGGGACACGAGGAGTGCAGTGGTTAGCAACGTTTCTAATGCAGAAGACGGCCTATAATCTACACAACTATCGAGTCAGAGGTTTACGAGAATATATTCAGTCGAAAACAATACAGGACTGATAGTAATTCTCTGTTTTCCAGGTAAACTGGGACAGCTTAAGGCCGGAAAATGAGTTATACGTGAGTGCACAGTAAACTTGTAATCGAACGCTCTAACCTTCCGTGTCCCATTGCTTACGATCCACCGCTCACTTAGCGCTCCTCTCGCTTTCTCTGCCACACGTTATGCTGCCACTCTGCTATACGACACTAAGTGCCTGGTGTTACCTCGTGTTTGCTAAAAATGGGAAATTAATAATACACACAAAGATGGATGATGTTTAACCGTTCAATGGAAAAAAGAAATGAAAATTAACACACCTGGGGCAATCAATATATCGATAGAGCGCTGAGACGGCACGATGTTGTGTTGCAGTATTTCACGTCGCACCCGTATCAGTACTTCGCGGGTCCGACCCCGCCGATCATCCAGATGCCGATGGAGAGCGAGCACGCGTCCACGGCGGCGTCGCCCGACGAGGCCTACCAGCCGTACCCGCCTCCCAAGTAGACCGTAAGCCACGCTACAACACTACGTGCTGTACACGAGCCAAAAATCAAAGCAACTGTGACTTTTTACGATGTTAATTTGTTTTAGTTTTAATTTGCGGCCGTTATAGACTTCATCGAAAGCTCCGCTGCGCGGCGCCCGCGCCCCGCCGGCGTCTCTCTCTAGTTGTTAAGCCTATTACTTGATCGCCTCGACTATTTATTTTCTCGACGGGCTTCGTATTTGGCTGGTCCTTTTGGCTTTATGCTGGACCTTCGATTTGCTGTGATGTTTTGATGAGGTCTTTTGACGGTTCGAGGAGAGGATTTGATGTATAGATATAGTTGCAATTTTAAAAGTGTTTTGCATTATAATTTTATTATTGTTTTATGAAAATTCATTAAGATTTTAGGCGCAGATTTCGTACATGTTGACAGAATTATTTAAGATAGTTAGGTATTTATTTTAGCATAGAGTGTTTTCATGCATGAAGCGACAAATTAAACTTGTCCTCAATGCAGAAAAATCGGTAAATCTTATCTTATTATTTGATTGCTAGTGTCATACTCAAACCTGTAACTGTTCAGTTACCGTTTGTTTTTTGCCTACGCATAAACAATGAACATCACTAAAATCAAACAAATGGTGCAATCACATTATACAGAAGTATATATTTATATATATAATGAAATTTAAAAGTTAATTTTTGTGTCATTTTTTTTAAATTATTTTTTGTTACATCGGAGTGTAAGAGGAGAGCAATATCTGAGAATCGGATAGAATGATAAGTGGAAAAGGTCATATCATGGAATCAAAAATATTAACAAAAATTGTAAAGAATAATGAAATGATTAAGTGTGTAAGGGTTAGTAATGGTGGGTACACCGATTAGATCTTGTACGAGAAAAAAGCCGGGGATTTAGAATCTTCCGATGAGGTTAAGTATTTTTAAAATACAGTCGTTACGTCATTTTATAGTCGGAAACATAAATTCAGGCAGCTCTACGTAGTCAAAGCAAAATTAAGTTTCGCTACAGGAGCATGGAGGAAACACCATCCTGAGTGCGAAGTGTTTAGACCTATATACGTTAGCATGGTGCTCTAACTCATTATGTTCCCAGAATATGTGTATGAATATGTATAAAAAACAGTATTATTTATCAGACACAATATTCATACTGGCGCTGTCTTCCAAAGATCGCGATTCATTTTCGTATGGCTCTCTGACCCAACGAGCGCCACGTGTATGGGCTGTCAGC
Source organism: Aporophyla nigra (assembly GCA_947507805.1). Classification (NCBI taxonomy): domain Eukaryota; kingdom Metazoa; phylum Arthropoda; class Insecta; order Lepidoptera; family Noctuidae; genus Aporophyla; species Aporophyla nigra. Next base: position 11,970,466 of record OX382305.1, read on the forward strand.
CAACTTGAAATTGTCTTATAACTAGACACAAACAACCTCCCTGAAAAAATCTATTACTTGTAAGAGGTACGTAAAATTATATTTCTTTTTAAAGCCATTATTTTCTCATCACAAATAGGATTATCGTATATCTTATTAATTTTCTGCGTGTAACTAGATGCGATTATGAAACAAACTTCAATAACAATAACGTCGTTGCCAAACCCGAACACAGACTGAATTTATGTATACCTACTTTTAACTTCCAAATATTTCTGACCCGCGTTTCGGTTCATAACATAGGGACTGCTAGGTGTGGACTGTAGGCACACGCCGCCCCGCGAGTCTCTGGACTACAGACACGTGTGCTACGACTACTGCATGGGCGATGGCTTCCACCGGAGACGTCTGCGCTTGTAGGCACTGCAGTGCTGATGATACGGCGACATTTAGCAATAAGCAGTTGTATGTAAAGTCTATTTATACATTTTACGAGTCTATACAAATTTTTGTACGTTGAAAACACATGTTTGAATACGTGAATAATGAAATGATCCTTTTTTGAGAATCATGTACTGAATCAACTGTAGTTGTTATTTTGTAGGCGGTCGGCACATTCCACTAGAAGAAAACTCAAACAAAAATTCCACGATTGATTTCCACATTATAAAATGTAAATGGATTTGAAATCCAAAGTGTAACACCGTTTTGGTGTGATTGAGCACTTTTTGTACCATCACGTAGGTTTTGGGTACACTTTATGACTTTATATGAAATTTGATATTTTTATATTGAATATATATAAATTATACATGGATATGTATACATGTATACACATTGTTGATGGGTACGAGTAAAAGCCTACTATATCGCAACTGTTTAATTCTATTTTGGCACGTCAAGAGTTTCATCAGAACCAAAGTATACAAATCATTAAAGTCGAGTAAGAAGTAGGAAAATATTTATACAACTCAGGGACTGAAGACTAGTTAAATGTTTGATATATTAACTGTATTTTAACTGACAATTAAGCGGTAACCTCTTTGTTCAAAACCTGTGAACCGACTTAAAAGAAACAATACAGGAACTGAAACTAGATGACGACAGGTTTTGAATGAATAACGTAGATTTTGAACGAGTTAGTAGATCTGTACTTGATTTGTAAACAATCATTTTAATTTACTCAGGAAAAGGCTGAACTGTACTGTTGTTCCGTAATGAATTACTTTTTGAAATGTACATACATTAGCTCAAATATTTCCACTAGTTTCATACTAGTAACTTACTGGTAAACATCTTCCACGTAGAGGCACAACGTAACTCACGACTCTCGAGTGTGAACAGACAAATCGCAAACACGTAGGTAGCCCCAGATAGTAGTTGTATTAGCTGACTGCCTCATGACCGTACGACCACAATGAGCTGACACAGCCGGTTCGACGCATTCAACACCTCACGGCAACTCCAATGGAAACAAACAAGTTTCTTAGTGTAACGTTCGATGTGAGACGTTCTGAACCACAATACTCCGATGATCAGTGTCGTATTCGCACGACGTCTGATCAAGCCAAATTTTATTGTACTGATTAAGAACCGCCTTTACTTGTGAAATGTAATAACCACAAAGTGCAATGTAGTACCGAGCGTCGCGTGGTACTTAGTTAAGTATTGATCGTTTAGTGTTCCACGTACACTGTGGCTTCCTGTGAATCCAGTCTTCCGATAGATATTTCCGCTAAACTTTGCATTTAAAATTGATGTCAATGAATTAAATAAATTCATTTCACGTTATGAGAATCACCCAAGCCTTGGTTAAACGTACCGTTTATAAGTGTACCATATGATTTCCTTGCTCTAATGTTTTAGTTTCATTCCAAGAAACAAATCGTTGTTTCCGTAAATCGTCGTTGTATAAAGCGAATATGTATTTTTAGTATAGACATGTACCAAAACGAGGTCACGTAACGCACGTGAAGTATTGATCTAAGTGACTTGTAGTTATAGCGTGGCACGGTCCTGTGTAGTAGAACACCGTCGAAAGCAAAGTCTTTTAGCACGAAATTATTTTTCTATGCTTCCCTTCCATTTAAGCAATAATAAGTTGATTTAATGGTAGTGCCTTCAGCTTCCTCTAAAGTAATGCTCAGATATGAATACAATGTAGCGGTTGCATGTGCTTTACACAATATTTTTACAGGTAATAGAGAACTTACCGTATTACATAAACGTAGTGATAATGTAAAAACTATGTTTAAATATTTTGTATTAACAACTAAAATAAAATAATGTGGCTGTCTAATCGTTGCATTTTTCACACATGATGTTAAAAATTAATTGAACTCGACAGAAACGTAGATGTTCCTAGTTAAACTCACTTGTACATTCTAGACGTGTGTGATAACTGATAACAATACTTTACTTTGAGATTACGGACGATGATTGTAATACTTACATATATATAATGTGTAATGAGAACTAAATGAAAACATAAGACGAGCACAAAGATGCGATTGGGGAACCAAGTCTTGAAAACCAAAACTATGTTTCAACAGAAAATCATGTCGATGAATAGAAATGTTAAGTAGATGTTTTTAAAAATAAGTCATTTAATTATAAGCGAACGCAAGGATATGTCGATACAGTGAATAGTGAAGCTACGGGCACGATAACGAATGACGGCTAGGTTTAGTCCTTAGGCTTAACTATAGATAGGATAGAATAGAAAACAATGTTTCGACGCTAAGATAGATAGCATAGAGCCTTAGATTTAATATATTGGTCGGGCGGCCGGCGCGGGCGCGTCTGCCGGCTCTAGGGTAGTTTCCTGTGTTAGTTTATTAAATAATTTAATTTGAATGGACTGAAGCCGGCACGCCGCGCGCGCGCGCCGCCGCCGCTAGCGTAACTTACACGTCTACGAGAATTGTGAACACATTCTTGATAAGTTTCAGTTCAACAAGTTTGCTTTCACCTCTTTCGTTATGTAGTTCGATAAGTGTAAACAAGAAAATTACATGAAAAAAACAGAAGTGTCGATACGATTGTATTTGTCCAATGTGTATTAATATAGTGTGGTGTTCTACCCAGCAGACTAGTCTAGACCGTAGCATAGTATAGGTAAATATTTAGTTAGGTAGTATTATAGAATTATGAATGCAAAAAATAAAAACTTCATAAAATGTAAAAAAAAATGAAATGAAATTGTTGGTAAGACAGATTATTTTTAAGGGACATGTTGCTTCGTTGTGTTATTGTGTGAGGTTTGGCATAACTATGATAATAGTGTGAAAGCATTTCTCGCAGAGAAAAGACAAAGAGGAAAGTTATGTATCTATTTTGTTACAAAGTGTTTGCAAGTTTCTATATTGTGCTATGAGCATTTTATGTGACCCGCATTATTTATAGTTATGCTGAATGGAATCTAAAATATAATATAAATAAATCAAAATGGTACTAAGAAGCATGTTTTATTGTGACGAGTCGTGTTCCTTTGCATTGAACATATTTTGTAAGAGCAAAATGATTGAATAAAACAAGCGAAACCAAATCTAGTTCATTATTTTCATTCCATTTCCCTTATTTGTAAGTTTTTCTTTTAGCAAAACTGAAACTTTTAATTTCACCAAAAACAAGTTCTGGAGTTGAACTTTGGACGAAATGAAAAATGTTAAGAAAGCTGTCCGAATGTCCAGGGGGCAATTTGATAAATAGACAGGTGACAGGAGACCATCTTACAATCCGACTATTTCAAATGATACACAACATCACGACGCCTAGTTTCTCCGAAGGGGTGGGCAGAGGTGTACCCAAAGACTATATAACCACTTGACTGCGCATACAGTGCCCCGACGCTCGAAAACTATTAGTATTTTGTCGCCTATGCATAGGCTGCGGTTCAAGTAGCCATTTTAGTTGTGACCAATTGTTAGACCTCTGTGCACGCTAAATTATTGCAAATAATATAACTAAATCTGCAATTCCAACGCATCAAAATACCTTCATGCGCGGTGAAGTGGTGTGAGAAACATTCCAAGACTTCTAGTTACAAAAATGATCGCATAACTTTTCATCAGTAAATAAACAGTACGAAAAATTATTGTGATTTAATCAGATTATGATCCACCGTAGGGGTCTATTTAAAATGGTGGTTGGGTAAACCAGCACACTGTGTGAGTCCCGCGTTGATGTCTTTTGGAAAAGTCTCGTTCTTTCATTAGACAATTCTAATGCATCTATCCCTTACTTTCACTTTGTATTTTTATCGTAAAAATTAGTGCTGTTTCCTTTAATAGCTGAAAGTCTTTATCGAAAATTAAAATTAAAATGAATGAAAATTTTATTCAATTGAAATACTGTGGCTTCTTTAGCTTCGTCTTGACAATCCGTTTGTAAACTGGCGCCAAAACTACCGTGGCCATAGTGCCTTCTGCCTTGGGAATGATATTCGACACCGTTTCTGATTGCTATTTCGTCGAATATGATAGTGGCGAAAGTTTTGTTCTTGGATTCTCTAGTTTTCATTTTATTAGTGATTGATTTTGATTAAATATGATTTCTTTGACTTTAATTGAGTATTTTTCACAATTTTAAAATCCATTTTATCGATATCGACTATTTTCCCTTAATGAAGTAGAGCAGCCTTACGATGGGCATAGCTACGCAACTTGACCTTGAATTGACCAATTGCAGCCGCACGTTCTTCCTCGTCCCCCGGCCCGCAGTGGTGAGTCGTGTGCTAAGCAGAAATCGGCCTATACGCTCTCTAGTGGTTTTATTCTCTTTGGGTGTACCCTATAGTACACCCAAATTTCGCCTGTTATCTTTAAGTCCCATGTAAAAGGGGAGCGAGCTTATATTGTCATCAACCAGGCACATTCCAGACTAGACTAGAAGGAGATAGAAAAACTCAATAACACACTTTCCGATTGGGTAATCGAACCCAGAGGGGTAATTGCGGAACTTTTTATCGGTAGGAATTGGTTTAATATTCATAGTTAAACAACATTCATTGCGTTATTTACGTTGCTGAGCCGACAATTTATTCGAACAAATGACGCAATGGTTTAAAAATAATCTTCAATCCCATTCAGATTCTGATAAATTGTGCAATTAGGGTGCAGGGCATCATACTCAGAAGTAGCGCTTGCTATCACTAGACTAACGAAGCAGTCAAGAGTACAGCAGCAGTTAGTTCAAAAGCTACTTTTATACGTTTTCGGCTTTAGTAAATAACACCTCACGTGAAAAGTGCCAATTTTAGACAAATATAAATTGGTCTTCATATACAGTCAGATCACACTTATTTTACCTCTGATTTGGCGTCACTGTCAAAATAAAAGTGATGTTTGTTTTCGTTAAAATAAGGTTGTTTTTGGGTTGCTGCTAGTAACAAGTCTGTCATTATCACAGTGATCTTTATTCTCGTTACAATAAGGTTGCTTTTGGGTTGCTACAGCAGTGACAGTGCTTTCAAAGGTAAAATAACTGTGAACAGTCTATAGACATGAATTAGACAGTTGTTGTGATAATATGACATTTATTCTGATAGAGATCAAGTAGAGACTAATCAGCAATAGTTCTCGATTGATAATTCTAAACTTCACTCTGTGGTCAAAGTGGATCGATATGATGAAATAACAGGAATTTATAGCCTTAGAACGATCTTGATTGCTTTGGTATCATAATATCCTAAAGTCGAGAAATAAACGGGTAGGTTATTTTTATATACATACTAGGAACTATCTATACTCTATCTATCTATACTCTTCAATATACTAGGAACTATACTTTTGAAATCAATAAATTAACTTGATAATGAAAATATCACAAGCTATCAATATTTTCAACGGAATAGTACAGTCCAAATATCCAGAATGATATCAACACTAAGCTGGTTGTTATAAAATTGAAAATAAATATAAAAAACTTTACTAGGTACTCGACGAGAGTATCGAAGCGGACAGGAGGAAATGTAAACTTTAATTTTCGACTGTATTTAAATATCGGCAAGGTTGATATTTGTGTAGCAGTAAAAACCGTACGACGATGCGGTGTGCCAGGCGTGAGCTGATCGAAAGAAATTAAGAATTAAGTACACAACTTTCTGCTTTCTCATGACTGTTATGGTGAATCTTTGATTCTGATAACATACAAGTATTGCATGTTTATACTCAACTGTAAAAGCGAGATTATAAAAGATAAGAGAACTAGTATTTTGCCACTTTGGCTTTCAGAAAAAGCTTTTTACACGCTTTATATTAGCTTCACTTGTATGTTTGTTTGTAACCGACTCCTTATGGCGCGAGTTTGACCCACTATAAACGACCAGATTTCATTCAAACTTTGCACACCTGTCAAGGACCGATGACAATGCAATAATTTCATAAATTTGTGCCATTATCCTTGCCAGGGTTACCAGGACAGCAAAAGAACTGTCTTCGAAAACTACGCTGACATACGTCACAAACTACGCTGACATACGTCACAAACTACGCTGACATACGTCTCAAAATTCGAAACACCCTAAAAAATAGAAAATAAATAATAGTTTAAAAAAACTAAAAAACACGCTTCCATTGAAAACCAAACTAAAAAGTACAAAATAATGGAAAAAAAGCGTGGGGTGCCTGATATCAATAAAAAAATACCTTAAAAAGCACCCCACGCTTTTTTTCCATTATTTTGTACTTTTTAGTTTGGTTTTCAATGGAAGCGTGTTTTTTTATTATTTTTTTAAACTATTATTTTTATATTGTTAACTGTTAACATAACATAATGCCTTGTTTCCCCGAAGGGTTAGGAAGAGGTGTAACTATAGAACACTCACATTTCTCCAGTTATTTTTAAGGAAGACCCATGGAATAGGGGGCGAGCCTATTGCCATCAACCCAACCAGGCACAAATCCTAACTCCGGGCTGGTATTGAATTTTCTTACACTTTACCCGACCTGGGAATCGAACTTAGTACCTTATGTTCAGCAGTAGCGCTTGCGACCACGAGACCAACGAGGCACTGTCAACTGTTATTTGTGAGGAAAACATAGGACGCTTTAAGTACTTGTTCAAACCCTTTTGGGCTATATGACTTTTAACGTGAGTATGCTTAACGTATAACTCTTACTATTGCCACTGAAAAAGAATTATGCCAAAGGTGTTGCCGAGAAAGTTACCACAAAATTAGAAACCAATTAAAATTCAACTTATTTATTATTCGTCTTATCCGCTAATAGAAATATTAATCTAAATAACATGACGTATACCTAAGACGGACGCTCCATTTATGAATAAAACTCGAAATATTTTGTAAAATAAAAACGTCAAAATGTATTTCGAACACTAGTAGGTATTGGTCAGTCATAGAATGGAATTTAACCCTCACGCGCTTCCGTAGTGTTTCGCTTTGAATATTCTTAGGGTGTTGTCACTTGAGCCGCTGACGAGTAGTGCAGGGTTGGACCAATCACAGCACAGGACTTTGTCTTCGTGTCCGCTCAAATCGTACAGAGGTGTGCGCGGACTGGAAAAGGGAATAAACGACTTTAACAACCAGTTGACGAAAACGTATGAATCCTTTGATTGTGAACCTTAAGTCTGTTAACGTAAAGTACATAATTAAAATAAGTCAAAATACCTATTTGTACCTGACTCATCAGTTAAATGAATACTATACAAATAAAATTGGAGAATCAGGTAGCACGGAGGACGGTAGGACGGAGCACTTTGGAAGTAGCCTATGTCAAGTAGTGGACTTTAATAGGCCTAGTTGAGAGTTGAACTCTTGCAAATTCTAGTAGTTTAAAATTAACCACAATCCAGATATCCAGAACATACCAAAGCAAAGGTATGTCTAGCCAAGTTACTTACCTCCTAGTTTCCCACAGTTTGACTTGTCCATCATAGCCTGCAGATAGGAACAATGTGTCCTTCGTTTTGGACCACCGGACGGACTGCACCCAACCCGTGTGCGAAGTGAACGTCGTCTTCACGATGCTCTCTGTAACGACAAAAGGAGGTTTACATAGTTTAATTTTCTTAGCCTATTTATTAGTGAGAGAGATGACGCTCTACAAAGCCGAACGTTTTCTTTTAAAACTCGATGCCGGGTACTGACGGTAATGTAAAAAGTTCGTGATTTAAAAAGGACTAACGTGCCCCCACGTTAGTCCTTTTTAAATCACGAACTTTTTGATGAACTGTCCGAAAGATCCTTGCCTCGGTCGGGTTTATACTTTTTAATCTTTCCGTACTTTACCGTCGTTGGTTCGTCATACTAGTAAATTAAATAAATACAACATGTAACAACATTAACGTAAGCCCTCATACATGATACACCGCAATTAGAGTACTGAGTTAAAAGCATAACGCAATGACCAAAAATCGTGTTGACTCTAGCATTACTTAATGCATTTATGAGTCCTATATCCTTGTGGTAAGATTGAATTTTCTATGGCGCAATTTTTTTTTTAAAGTTACTTAAATCCATTCAATAGTATATGTAGTATGAAGAAACTATTTTCAGGACTGGTGTTTATTCTGTAACACCTTTTATAATCATATATTATGATATAAGGATATAACCCAGAAGTCACACAATCTATACATCTATACAAATAAATAAAATTGGAGTGTCTGTTTTTAATATTAAGATAACCACTTTTTACTAAGTGTATATGGATGTATACACGATACATATACCAAAACAACATTTTTTACAATTTTTGTCTGTCTGTCTGTCTGTCTGTTTGTTCCCGCTAATTTCTGAAATGGCTGGACCGATTTCGACGGGACTTTCACTGGCAGATAGCTGATGTAACAAGGAGTAACATAGGCTATTTTTATTTTAGAAAGATTCTTTTATTTTAGAAAAAAATAACTATCTTCGAAAACTACGCTGACATACGTCTCAAAATTCGAAAAACCCTGGCTGAATCCTACGAAATAGATCAAAATAATGTACTACAGTATTGTACACCATAAAAAGGCCTACAAAAATGTCCTCAATGGTATATGTCTATCTCTTAGGGATAACCCACAATAACCATTTTTTATCTTTTACTTTTTACGAGAAATAAGGGCTTATTTACAAATCGATTTTAAGCAATACAGCATTAATCCTTATCCAATTAAGTACCTTAAATACATTGTGCATTTCCGATCCCAGTACCAGCCCCAGCACCGACACCGCCGCGACAAACAAGAAAAGACCAAGATGAGGGTATTGAAGTAGTATCCACTCCGGAGATCCAGTCCTGGATGGGTTCTATTGAGCAGTGCCTCAATGAGGTATGTGCTATTACTTCTGAAGGAAAACTAAACTCTGAGCAGAAGTTAAAAATTAGTAGTCTCTGCCGCAAAATTGGCCATGGAGCTGCGCAAATGGCTGTTCAATACCAGTCGCTTAAGCAAAAAGCCATACAGACCCATGCCTCTCTAAAAACAATGGCCGAAGCTCGAGACCTGTCTGACTGCCTTACCGAGATGAACCGAACAATTCAGGAGTCCTGTTCGAAACAGGGTGCGGCTACTGCATCTTTTGCCGATATGGTGAAGAAGGGGTCCAACAACTTTGTGCGCCCCAATAATCTTAGCTCCGTGGCGATTTATCCCTGTGATAACTCGATAACCAGTGATGAAACCAAAAACATGGTCCAGAAAATTATAAGTCCCGGAGAAATGAAATTAAAAGTTCGAGGCGTGCGCAAAATAGGAAAAGGAGGCCTGATAATCAGCACTGAGACCAAAGATGACCTCGATAAGCTAAGGCAAAAAGTACAACTCGCTTCGTCAGGCCTTACCGTAGATGATCCTCAAAAACGCAAACCACGCATTATAGTCATAGGAGTGCCCACTTCAATGGCTGAAAATGAAGTTTTCAAATGCATTTTCGAACAGAACTTGTCTGAAAAACTGCCGACTATGTCCCAAGATATATTTTTGTCCTCTGTAAAACTGAGTCACAAGTCCGGTAGGAAAGATGCAGATAATTGCAACTTTATTATAGAAGTTCCAGCCGTAATTCGTAAGGCCCTCATCACACAGGATAGACTATTTATAAATTGGACGTCCTGCCCGGTACGAGACTTCACTCTGGTAACTAGATGTTACAACTGCCAGCAGTACGGTCACGCAGCCAAGACTTGCAAATTAACTGTCCCCACCTGTGGGCATTGCGCTGAAGAAGGACACTCAACACAAGACTGCGCAAAGAAAGACAACCCGCCTAAATGTGCTACATGCTCTCGTTTTAAAAAACAAGCCAACCACAAAACGGGAGACACAGATTGTCCGGCTAAAAAAGCTGCCGAATACAGGTATATTAATTCGATAGATTATGAAGGCGCCTAAGAGCGCCGCATACTTGATTATATTTTAGACTTAATTTTTATTATTATTTATAGTTAAATATGGATGATAAATTAATTACAGATATTGATAATACATTTTTAACAGTATCAAAGACATGTGACGTTGAGGACTGCATAAAATATCTTTCCGACTATCAAAATTCACTAACTGTACTAACTCAAAATATTCGTAGTATTTTTAAAAACATAGATAACTTTAACATTTTTCTTCATAGACTTAACTTTGACTGTGATATAATGGTACTTACCGAGTGTTGGCTAGCCAACCGCTACGATAATATTCCAGTAATACCTGGGTACAACGTATTACATTCCACTGTAAACCATAATCAAAATGACGGTATCGTAATATTTGCTAAAGAATCATTAAAGGTCACAGTCGAGGAACATAGTCTACAAGAGTGCATGAGCAATTGTTTAGTCATCAAAATTGGTACAATTACAGCGGTAATCGCTATGTATAGGTCCCCTTCCGCTAGAAACTTAGATTCTTTTAACAAATCCTTAAACCAGATTCTCCAAGCACTCAGTTCATTTAAGAATGTTATACTAACAGGCGACTTAAACATAAATATTGGTTCTGAGAACTGCGATGCAGGGATCCAGGATTACCTTAACATCTGTTTATACCATGGTTTTCTTCCCGCTCACACATTGCCTACACATCAGAGCGGTTCCTGCTTAGATCATATGATGATCAAAACTAGCCTATCATATATTACGCTTGTTACTAACTCAACAATTACTGACCATCACGCAGTTCTACTAACACTAAATTTATCGCTGCCTAAGCTAAATCGTCCTCCGACAATTAGCAAATTAAATACAAACAAACTCGAACGTGATTTATGCAACATAGACTTTAGCGTAGTTTACAATACTGCTGACGCTAATTTGGCTTTATTGTACTTAATAAAACAGGTCCAACAAGCAATATTACATAACACGACAGTTTCTACAGTAAATAAGAAACTTTATAATATTAAACCGTGGATTACTTCTGGTTTAATTCGCTGTATAAGACACCGGGATAAACTTCATCAGAAAACTAAGAGATACCCTGATAATGTTATAATTCAAACTACTTATAAAAGATACAGGAATTTCTGTAACAATCTCTTAAAGAAGGTAAAAACTGATTACGATAAAAAACAAATAAATAGAGCAGGTAAAAATAGCAAACAACTTTGGAAAAGTATTAAAAATATCACCAATATGTCAAAACAGCGTGAATCAAGTTCGAGTTTACTACTTGCAAATTCGTCACCACTCATAACAGCTAACAATGTAAATAACTTTTTTATAAATGTTGGGAAAACTCTTGCTGAGCAGATTTCACAATACTGCGTCCAATCATCTGTCCAAAAATCAAGCAATAGCCGTATCTCAAAATCTTTTGCTCTGTTAGACACTGATGAAGATGAAATATCCCGAATAATTTCCGGGCTAAATGATGATTGTGCAGCTGGCTGGGATAATATAAGCAATAAGATCCTTAAACTTTTTAACCATATTTTGATACCTCCCTTAACGCATATTTTTCGAATCTGTCTTTCCGAAGGAATTTTCCCGAGTTGCCTAAAAAAGGCAGTTGTAATCCCTATCTTTAAATCCGGTAGTAAAGACGTAGTGAATAATTATAGGCCAATATCCTTACTACCGTCGATTTCAAAAATACTAGAGAAAATTATAAACACTAGACTAGTTAATTACCTAGAAAAAAACAACATTTATTCCCCTGCGCAATTTGGTTTTAGAGCGAAATTATCGACTGCCGATGCGGTGCATAGCCTGACTGATTATATTTCACTAGAACTTGGCAAAGGACACCAGACCCTGGGAGTCTTCCTCGATGTAGCCAAGGCATTCGACACGGTATCTGTTTCTCTTCTTCTGAACAAATTAGAAACCATAGGAATAAGAGGAACGCCGCTGAAACTTTTTACTGACTATTTAGAAGGCCGGTACCAATGTGTTAAAATAGATAATATTATGAGTAATGAACAGAAAAATACTAGTTTCGGTGTACCCCAGGGGAGTATTCTGGGCCCCACACTATTCCTAATTTATATGAATGAATTGTGTAATCTAAATATTAAACACGGTAAAATAATATCATATGCCGACGACACGGCGTTAATATTTACCGCAAAAAGCAGAAGCGAACTGTTCGAAGTCGCTCAATTAGGATTAAATTCTGTGACTAACTGGCTTCAAAGCAATTTATTAACATTAAATGCCGACAAGACAAAATATATTCACTTCTCCATGCGCAAACCTCAACCTAACATTATTAACCCTCATCTATATGCCCATAAATGCGGAAACTGTGCAGTTAGTACGTGTAATTGTCCTTCTATCATCAAAACGAGCAACATTAAATACCTGGGGGTTATAATGGACGAAACACTCTCTTTTAAAATACATATTGAAAGCCTTAGTAAAAGAGTGCGTAAACTTATATATGTATTTAAGAAATTACGAACATTAGCAGACAAAAAATTAATCACACAAGTTTATTTGGCCCTATGTCAATCTATTATTCAATACTGTATCACTTCTTGGGGCGGTGCACCAAAAACGAATTTGCTTCCTCTTGAAAGAGCTCAAAGAGCAATTTTGAAGGTAGCAAACTTCCATCCCTTCTTTTTTCCCACAGATCTACTTTATAAAACTTGCAACGTGCTGACTGTTCGGCAGCTTTTCATTATGCAGTTAGTATTAAAACAGCACACCATGCTTACCTACACTGCTGACAATACTAACAAGAGACGGAATGATATAGTATGTATAACAAATGAGACCTCAAAATATGTCCTTGTAGAAAGATTCTATACATTTTTAGGCCCATTTCTGTACAATAGATTAAATAGAAAACTAAGTATCTATAAATTAAACTACTATAGCTGTAAAAAAAATATACTTCAATATTTACTAACCATAGATTATGCACAGACAGAAGATTTACTAGTTGTCTGCAAATAAAACCGCTAACTCGCTATTTTACTTTTGTTACCTAAGTTTTAATTTTAGTTATTACTACACCTTGTTAATTTATTACATTATAAGAATTTTTGCATTTGTAGCCTGAAACACAGGTTCTACCTAGTTCAGGCAAATTAGCAAATCTGCTCTATTTTAATTGTTTAACGTATTTATTGTAAATGTGACCCTTTTTTATTAATAAACAATTTATTATTATAATTTATTATTATTATTAATATAGATCAATATGGCCCTTTACAGCATGTAATTTAAATGAATATCTTAGAAGAAATTAGAGATTTAAAAAGTGGCCGCAGAGCGCGTTGGCAGCGGCCGGGTAGTACAGGATAAGTAAGTAGGATTGTAATTCATATTACTTTGGCTTCATAGTAATTGCGAATATCATGTGTGTTCATTATACTCAAAATAAACCTAAAAGTATTATTCCAAGTAAGAGACCGCGAAATGGCTTAGATGTTTAGATTTTTGGATGTTTGTTTCTCAATGATGCAAAGATGGCCAAACGGATTTAGATCGAATTTGGCACAAAGATTTATTATATCATGGGTATGTAACAGATAGAATACCTACTTTATCCCGGTAGTAGGTTCCTGGGTGATATTTTCCGACAGCTATACGGGCCAAGTCACTGGCAAAAGTACTATTCCTATAATTATGTTCGGTGTCTGGTAAATGATTGAGTGTCTGTATAGGTAAAATAGGAGCGTTAAGAAAAACCAGGAAGACTTATATTCAACTAAACCAAGCCCTATGTCACAGTCTTCTTACTCTGAATACTATTACTTTTATTTTAAAAACACCAACACACATGATGTTCTCATAAACATAGTTTATGCTAAGTAATATGAGTTATAATCCTACTGCTAATAATATTATATATGTAAAAATATGTATGATTGGGTGTTTGTTTCTCAATCACGAAAAAATGGCTAAATGGATCTGGATCGAAAATAGCACACAGAGTCTATATTACCTATATAACCTGGAATAACACATTCTTATCGCGGTAGTACGTCCTTTTGCATTAATTTCCGACATCCACGCGGGCGAAGCCGCGGGCAAAAGCTAGTCTTAAATAAAGATCAGTTCCTGTATCCTTGAGCTATCTTTTGGTGGAAGCCTAATGTGAGAATTCTATGTAAAACTACGCAAATCACTAACGACAACTAAATCACGTAACAGCTGCAGATAGATGATGAGCATGTGTGCCAAAGAACACATATAAATTTAATAAAACCAAATCAGTACCTGTAGATCTAGGGTCGTATAAACGAATGTGTCTATCTGCTGATGCTGTCACAATACTGTTGTTTAGCGGTGACCAGTCCACGTCGAAGAATGCTTTGTTACCTGAAAATATCAATGAAGAAGTTAAGTAAGAATTAAAAGCAAGCCAAACTAAAGTATTTCGAGTGACCGACTCTCTGTCGTGGCTGGCATTCCTGGCCAGGAATGCCAGCAGTAAGCATATTGGATGTCAACACTGGCTAATATTTTACCAACTGGGCCCGCTTCAACGAATTCAGACGTATATAGAAGCACAGTTCTTATGGCCGGGTTGAAGACAAACTTAAGGCGACCCAAACAGCCGCTTGGCGGCGCTGTAGTCGCGCTGCGGTGCGTGCCTACGAGAGTGAGTGAGCGCGAGAATACGAGAATGAGTGAGCGCGAGAATGATTTTGCCCTCAGCGGAACTAACCGTGGGGACATGTCCCCAGTAGAATCGGCACAGATAATCCTGAAGAACTGTGCTTCTATGTACGTCTGAATTCGTTACCCGCGTGGTGCATTACCCGCTCGGAGAGAGGACGCCTGTTTTCCAGCAGTGGGAACATTATAGGCTGATTATGAATGAATGTAATATTTATACTTGTGAATGGATAGAATAAGAAATGAGTACATAAGAGGAAGTCTGAAAGTGGCACCAATAACTGAAAATTTGTGTGGGAATCGGTTTTCATGGTATGGTCACGTGATACTGAGGAATGAGGAAAATGTCGTGAGGAAAGTATTGAGTATGAATGTCGATGGCTTTAAGAGTAGAGGGAGACCAAAGAAACGATGGATGGACTGTGTGAATTATGACATGGATAGAAAGGTAGTCACCCTACGGAGATGACGACTAATAGAGAAGTGTGGAAGAAAAATACATATTGCGCCGACCCCAAATAAATTGGGATAAGGGCGGGAGAATGATGATGTAATATTTTTACGATGATATTATATGTTCTTGTAAAACAAAGGAAGTATTGCATTGAATGAAAAACTTGCCAAGTGCGACGTGGGTGTATGCGTGAGTGCGTATGGGTGTGTGTTGATTACTTTGGCACGATTAAACTAGAACATGACACACACACACACACGCACACACCCTCTCACACACACACACACACACTACTCTACACTATTTTAGAAGATAGAGTCAAAAAGTACTCTTTTAAATAAATAATAGAATTCTGTTTCCACGCTTTGGGTAAAAAGTAAGACAAGTCGTAAAGAGAAAACATTCAAGGTATTTACCAGCAACCTCCTGTTTGATGCCACCAAGCTCACAATCCCATAATTTTAACAAATGGTCCCATCCACTGGACAGCACTGTGTTGAAATCCATCCATTGCACGCCCGATACTGCCTCTCTATGTCCTTTTAATGTTGACAAAGGCTCCTAGTGCAAAATAAAATCAATTAATTAAATAACTATAAATCCAAGAAATCTAAGTATAACAGCCAACCCATCATGGCTGTAGCATCAAATGGAATCATTGGATGGTATAGATCTTATTTTCAAGACGAAACTATTATTGTTGTTACTTAAACCAATTAACATAAATAAATATTATCACCAACATCATGACGTACATGTATCAGTAAATGTTTGATACTTAGGGTTAGAACTAGATTTTTTAGTCAAAAATTTTGATAGCAAAAGAATGAAAAAGATGGCAGAAAAGTCCAGCTACTATCAAGTTTTACCGATAACAATCTCCATATAAATCCTTGGGAAAGTGAGACTAGTTCTACTCCATCATAATATATACATAAACTCACGCCTTCGTCCCATGGGAGTAGGCAGAAACTACAGAATACCACCTTCACTTCCACTCTAGCCTTTTTTTTTTGGATGGGAATCATCAAATGACGTCTCCCGCTCGTGGGCGGAGCGGGAGGGCGTGTCAGACTTTTACTGACTAACCCGTGTTCCTTCAGTTGCCCATGTGAGGGGTCACGGTATCTCTTTCGAACAATCTCGCGACCCTGGCAGGCATCGGTCCTAGCAGACCCCTTCAGTTCTGCTGACATCTCTTTCAGGCGCGCGTGGAACACTACGCGCCTGGTCCTTACCGGGCGGGGAGCTACCCATTGCTCGCCGCCCGCAAGCTCGCGCCTACGGTGGCCGGGAGTCTGCTATTGACTCCCGACGCCCGGAGCGTCTCCTCCTGCGGCGGCTAGGGACGTGAGGGCGCAGAGACTGCCACTCCCTCACGCGCCCCGCCTCCTCCTTCGCGAGCATTACTGCTTCGCAGAAGGAGGTGACGGCTTTCCATGCCCTCTCGCTCCGTACCATGGCTCGCACCAGGGCCGGACGCGAGAGGTCGCCGCCGCCGATCGCCTCCGCGAGGACACGGCGGTGCTCCGTCCAGGCAGGGCACACCTCCCCCGTATGCTCCACCGTGTCCTCCAGACGATCCTCGCAATGGAAACACCCGGGCGTTTCCTGCCGCTTTATCCTGAACAGGAACCCACCGAAGCACCCATGCCGGGTGAGAACCTGCGTCAGAAGGAAAGTGAGGACGCCGTGGCGCCTCTCTATCCACTCCTGAAAGAGGGGACTTGCCGCCACAATTGTGGCATACCCAGCGGTGGGTTGCGACAATCGGACCTGCCATGTCGCCATGAGATCCTGCCGGAGCTCTGTCTGCCTTAATTTCACATTTCCAGAAATATTTTTTTTATTCTGACCAACTTTTTTGCTAACTCCGTACAGGGACAAAATTCTTTTTTTTAATGTTTATTATCACTTTTACTACTATGTTTCTGCGTTAGATTTATTGTCTTCGAGCTTAGAGAATATAAGGACTGACCCTAGTATTTCCTTGTTCAGGTTTACTTCTTTTCTTTGCTGGTACATTATCCTCATCTGATAAACCTGGAAGTGAAAAGAATTTATATGTACACTTAGCATATTGTGTAATCAATTGTATGGCGCAGGCAGGTTATGAGAACTAGGGCTTGAAATACTGGTATTTTTGGGAACCAGTGTCATTGTCTTTGGTGTAATACCAGTACCAGATATAGTACCTGTACTACTGTTTTTTCAATCAGTACCAACCAGTACCTACCAATCAACTATTTTTAGTTAGAACAGATATAGTTAGTAAAAAGGATAATCATTAATTAATAGGCATCAGAAAAAAATATTCACAGTTGCCAACCATACTACAAATATGTGATTTGTGGTACTTAAATTTGGAACTGATAACCAGGTTCAGTAATAGCAAAAACCACTAAGTACCGATACAGAACCTGGACTCTTTGGTTCCAATTACAGAACACATGGTGTTTTCAAATGACGTTCATGGTGTTTTTTTTTACTCTTTTTTTGTATTCTTGAGCGTTAGATAACTGATTAGCGTATTTCTTATGTCGCTGTTTTAACATATTTTTTTTTTATATTATTCACATTAATCGTTAGTGGAAGCTTGTAATTGATCATCGTTTACATTGTACTAAACATTATAATGTCGCCGGGTTAGTGCAAATACCAACTAACCCAGGGAATTGTAGTTTTGAGTTAATGCGTTTTGAAAGTTAGTGTTTCCTAATTATGTATTTAACAGAAGATTTGTTCTAGTCATTAAACATGTGTTGATTACCTGTTTAATTAGGTTTATAATAATGTATATTTCAGGCATAAAAACCAATTATAATTTACAAAAAAGGCAAGTTTTTCTTACAGACCCCCTCATTTAGTTGGTTTTAGCTGTGTATTGACAGAATTACCATAACTCATGAAATAAAGAATAACAGTAGGTACGGGTGAGCTCAAAATTATTTATTTAATTGTGAATTGGTGTCATTCAGTCATTGGTATTTATAGGCCTTTCTGTTTTTGAGAAAAAAGGGAAAAACCATAAAACTAGTTGCTTTTACCTCTCAAGTGATATGAAAAATAATACAAAAGTAACATTTAGTAGTTTAAAATCAATTAAAAACACATAATTACAGCTATTTTAGAGGAAAATAACGGTTAGATAGGTTACGATCAATGTTACGATAATGAAACAACAATTACGGTAGGAGAGCATGCCATTAATATTTTTATTAGACAGTGTACACATTTTAAAAAAAAACTATGAAAAAAGCAATAAAGTCTCTAAATATTTCATCCTAATCTTCATCCGAAGAGTCAGAAATTGAAGGCTCTGGTATGCGATCGATTTGTGAACTATCTGTCTTTAAACCAACAAACCAGCCATGATATTCTTCAGGGATGATTTTTTTTTCACAAGAGTTTAAGAAGATCTTTTTTTTTTAGCCACCGTGATTGGCAATGTTGTTTTGTATAATTGCGTCAATTTACCAGGCAGACTTGGACCAGGAATACATGTTGGAGGTGGTGGTGGCTGCATTGATGTACCATAATTTTTTTTTCGTCTGGTTTCATAGCTATGTTCCGCTGATGGCAAGCTACTTACCACCTGCACGTGAACAGGTTCTTCAGTGAGATCTATGACGAAAAAATTAGACGTCATGTCGTAATTATAAAAAAAAATCTTTTCCCCTTTTATATATTTCATCCTTTTTACTTTTAGCCAAGAAACCACGTTCCCTTGAGTATTTTTCCTTTTGTTTATTTTTAAGTTTGCTGCTAGCTCTTTTAAATCGTAAAAATCGTAAAATTATATATTTTTTATTTTATTTTGATTTTTTGGGTTTTATTAATTTCCAGGTCCTAGTAAAAATTTCATCAACTAGGTTTTTGACAATTTTGTTTGACTGATTTTCGAAAACACGGCCAAAAATATCCATGAGTAGTATTGTAGCTGTAGTCGACGCCTCGTTTAAATCCTGATCCAAGTCCGGAATTGGCGGTATATTTTCATTGTTAGTAAAATCAGCTATGGGTCCGATCAAATGATCCAGAGTTATTAAATCTTCTAAATAATTTACTCTCAAACTCGAATTTTTAATTATGTCTGAAGAAATTTCATGATTTCCCTCTGCAAGAACTTCATCCGCAACTCCGTCATTTTCTGAAAATAGAAAACAAGCCTTTGAGATTAAAATATAATTTATCAACTAGGTACAAGTAACAAAAAGTATAAAATAAAGCGAAATGAGGCCTCGACCACAGATACAATACTAATTATGGAAATGACCACCACCACCTCCAACATCTATTCCTGGTCCAAGTCTGCCTGGTAAATTGAAGGAAAACTTTGTATTTTATTTTAAAACCTATAAAACCATGGTACAGGGTACAAAGCATGCGAAAAATACCTATCAACACATTACCCTACTTTTAGGTATTCGGGTAAATCGTTAAAATAATGTATCATGCATAACCAGAGATAATTATACAATATGATAGGTACTAACCTTTTCCTTGCAAATTCTGACTAATATTATGTTCTGTCTTATTATCATCAATTTCATTTGTTGACTTATCTGTAAACAAAAAAAACACATTGTAATCTCTCTACACAATTTATGTACTGAAATAATATCCCAGTAGTTGTCATGTATAATACCTTTCTACATATTTTATTAAACATGCTCATATCTATTTGTTCCAAGGCAGTTGCACAACTTTCATTCTCGAAAATATCGTAAGCTTGAGACAAATATTCATCATCACTTTCATCAAAACCTTGTTCCTGACCTGAAAAAATTACAAGAATATGTAATATAAATTTAGTACAAACAGGCTGAAAATATGATGATGATTAGTATACTTAACTACTTTTGTGGTAAAATAATTAACTATAGGTAAGTACTCAAGTACAAAATAAATGTAATGTTCAGAATGGATGAGCATAATTCATTTGCCAAGTTAAGAGAGGAATGTTGAATGTTGAGTAGGTAGTAAGTATAAGTACTGTCAGTAAGTAAATTAGGTACCCAGTTGTTTCAATTTTCTTAGTTATAATCGAAAGCACGAAAATGAATAAAAAATAATGACATAGAAAACACAAGATTACAGAAAAAGTACCTAAAATCTTTAATTTATCCGTTACTAGCTATTGCCTTCGACCAAACAATTGGAATGTACGTACAAATATTTTCTTAACACCAACTTAACCTATAAAAAAAAAACAACCGACTTCCTTAAAAAAAAAACACTAAAAAGTCAAAAATAACTTTAATTTCGGAATTCGGTGTCTTAGGATCTGTATTTAAGGTTTTTGCCACCGACTTCCGAAATTAAAGTTATTTTTGACTTTGTAGTGTTTTTTTAAGGAAGTCGGTTGTTTTTTTTTTTGTAAAAAGTTTTTATTTTTAACTTTTTAGTTATGGTAGATACCCCGCACTAATCTTATCGCGTTATTAGTTCATTTGTCCCGCAAATACTTAATGCAAATTTGAGACTTACATGGTTTTCACATAGACCCCATTGTCTGAATGGAACCAAATTAAAATGGGATCAATAGAGAAGCACCAGCTTTAAAATAAAATAAAAAATCATCGAAGTCGGTTGACGTAGTCAAAAGTTATGAGCTAACAAACATAAAAAAAAATACAGACGAATTGATAACCTCCTCCTTTTTTGAAGTCGGTTAAAAAGCAACGAAATCAGTCATATACTTACTTGTAGGGTTTATAGCATTGTTGTTTGATACCTTGTTTGATGATTTGTTTGGTGGTTCTTTAGTAGAAAAATTCATTTCAATGAAGAAATAATCACTGGACGCACAAATAATTTAAAAGAAACCCGAGAAATCAAAACCACGTGCTGCTAAAAGCGCGAGCGCAATGCAACTAACACACATACGAGACTTAAAAACCACTTACCAATAGCAACTACGCCCGGATAGTTGATTTTACCTCTAGATTTTTTACTTGTCAAATGACTAAATTATAAATGGTGAAAGCTATTAAAATTATATATTCGTTTTTACTATACATTAAAATAAAAAGTAATGTGCAGTAATCGATAGGTAGAACAAGTTATCTTCGTAAACTTTTTTCTAGCAGTAGATAAATAATTTTATTTTTGGATTTGTCTAGTTCAATTTTCCATTTTGTAGGGTAAGTTTATTTTAATCGTCAAATTTTTGTATACTGTAGGCGAGTCATGTCTCTGATAAAATGTATTACACCCAGATATTATATTTTGGTCCTGAAATTATGTATTTTTTGGGTACTAACTTATAATAGTCGCCTTTTTGCCTAAAAGTTGAAGAAAAGTGTTTAAGTTAGATGGTTTTACATCTCACTTACTTCGAAACTAGCAGGCATATCGTTTAGTTTGTTTTACCAGTAGAAAGAGAATTATTTTACGAGTATAATAGCATTTTTAACGTATTTTACCAAAAATCATGGGTTAGTTGGTATTTGCACTAACCCGGCGATGTATTAGCTGTAAGCTTTCCTAATATAAAATAAAAATAAATAAATTTAAAAAAAGAAGCAGGGCCATTCAGAAAATAATAACAATGGACATTTAAATATATTTATAAATTATCAAAAATTCATAAATCAATGAGCCATTAATGTAGAACTTACTGGTACTCCACAAGCAAACATTGTTGTCCCAACTGCCAGTAGCAAAGCGGTTAGCATCAGCAGATACCGCAAGACACTCCACTCCTTTTTCGTGACCACGACACGTCACCACACAGTCCACTGAGTTGCGGGGTACGTTCCACACCCATAGCATAGCTGATTGGTCATGGGAGCCACTGAAATAACATCACATTTTTTGAAAATCATATACCTAAGATTATCAGTACTGTTTAATCAGCATTTGAAATAAAGTTTTTGTTTAATGATTGTTATTTATTAATCTCACCTTACAAATACTGCTTGATCACCATTGAAAGAGACCCAAGAAACCGCTTTTACTGGAGATGTGTGTCCAGGAATGGCAAGTTTGTGCTGACCCTTGGTACTCCAAATGTGAATGCTGTTGTCATAGCAACCGGTCAATATCCTGAAAAAACATTATATTTAAATTAAAAGAACACAAGTAGCTAAATGCAGGATTATACTATAGATAGAAGGATAAGGTGTTGTAAGAACTTATCACTTACCAGTTTGAGTGAGTATGTACTGTTGAAACCCAGTCATCATGCATCAAACAATCCTGTGGTGCCGGTGCAGGAAATCTTTCCAGATATTCTATTTCCAATGTGTCTTCTGTAGACGCTCCTTTTTCTTGTAAATGCTCTGCGAGCGACGTACATAAAAGCTCCCCACATACTAAGAAATCAAATTCAATTGACTTCTCCTGTGATGAGTTTGTCTCTTTCAGCAATGCATTTACCAGCGTATTCAACTCTGTCGCCTGAGTGTTACTCTGGATTGCATAAGGACTGTCTGGTACTGCATATCTATAACAAAAAACAATGGTATGTATATCAAGCTACCATGCCTCGCCACGCCGGATGCACAACGTTACTTACTGTTCTTGTTTGGTTATAAACCGAACTTGTAGTTGGGCTTCTGCTATTTCGGCAGACATTGTAGTGTTTTAACAAACGCGGACGACAAATGAAGATAGAATTGCACATACACTATTTAATTTGATCAGAATAACACTAATTTAAAACTCAGTGCTATTCCGAATTGACAAACATTGACACATGCTTCTTCGTTTGTCAAACTTGACATGTCTTGAAACGTTTAGAAAATAGTTCCAATTTTTTTTTTCTTAAATATTCACAAATTGAACGCTTAGGATTTAAATTGATTAAAAAAACAAAAATGTAACTGGAATTAACTAAAACGATTATCAGTCAATAAATTCATCCACTTCGCTGTCGTCTGATAATCTGATAAAATGAATCATAATGTTATGGATGCATGGATGGGAGAATGATGATAATGATAAAACACAGATTTTCCGAACGAAAAATTATTGCGTTCCAAATCCCAAAGTTGAAAAACTTTAGAGCGTAGTGTAAAGCATGGTGTACTTAGTCAATTTCTTTCTATCATACCAAAAAAAATATATCTCTAGCTCTTTCTTAAACCATGCTAAAAATTCTAAAACGATAATGACAGAGATTGAGGTTATCTCATATGTTCGAGTGTAACATTCGTGTGTTTATGAAATGCGGAAAGAATAACCTAATAAATACAGCCTTTTAAATCGTCAAAATGGGTGTTATGGTAAACGGTGACAGTGTACAAGGCGTAAATTTTAATTTTCATAGAAAAGCAGGCCGAAGTATCATTGAACATCGTCCTGTTTTCTCACCAGATGGAGAGTATGTTGAATTACTTTAAAAGGTCCTTTAATAACTCTTCTTGTAGTCAGTTACTGATATAGCTTCATGGTGATTTCAGGTCAGTAGCAATTATCGTCGAGAACATAGTACGAGTGTATAATATTCAAACAGGGGACTGTGTCCGTACACTTGAAACAGAGAGCCCAATAAATGAGCTCATTGCTATACGGTTTCCTGAAAATGAAGACTATAACTTGTATGGATGCTCAGACACGGGCTATGTTACAACATGGACCTGGGAAAATGGAGCTGTTCTTAGGGAAATTGTTAGTATTATTGAAAACAAAACATTGACTTAACCACTATACTAGTTTTTATATTGCTACTTACTCAAATTTTATTGTTTTTATTTTGTTGTATTATCTATCACTAAATAATATGTTGTATAATATACTAAATAAGGCTTAGCATAAGCCATATGTAAAGTGTTGTAAGTCCTTTTCCGTGATATTGTGTTAATTTTATAAATATTTTTATCTTTGCAGAAACTCAGACTCCCAAACAATGTAAAAGTACATACATTTGACTTGGTCGATAGCAATGAATGCTGTATTACAAGTTCCTCTAAGCAAACCCAACTAAATCTCAGCACATATTCCGTAAAGACTGGTGAACTGTTGTACGAGTATAGAGACACTACACCTACATATGATGACATGGTTTGTGTGTCACTAGGATGGTGTAATGGAGACCGATATGCAGCCGTAACTAATGGAACAAAATTCTTATACATACAGAATCTACAGCAACCACATATTAAATCTAGGTAAGTTTAAAAAAATTTAAAGTTCATTCTGAACAAGTAACAATTGATAATAAAAAAGATATAGAGTACAAATATTTCAGTTTATAAATAACTAGCTTCTGCCAGTGAGTTTGTATGGAAATAGTAAGATACGCACTATACTCTTTTTTTATGTCCCTCGGATCATGACCGGGTGTAGAATTAACCTTCATCTTGAATCAGTCCATCCATTGATGAAAACCTTATTGCATTCAGACAGACAGTGACACGAAGAGCGAACATTGGTTTATAATTATGTAGTGTAATCTACTATTTTTCTTTCAGAATAATAAACCACAATGGCTACCGCATAATGTCAGTGACAGCCCATCAGAAAGCTAACACTGTAGCTATAACAGATACATTAGGCAGAGCCACGGTCATCAGAGGAAACTTGTTTGACTATAGACAAATTGCAAGAGAAGTGTTGCATTGGCATTTCTTACCCCCACTGGCTACTTGTTTCTCCCTGCAAGGTAATAAAAATATACTGGTTAAAATTGCTCAAAAACCTTGTATGTGCAAAAGGTAACACATTAAAAAATGTATACCCACAAGAACTTAAGTCCATGCCCATCTTGCCGTATATAAATGGCCTGGAATGAAACCTTATAACGGTGTAGAAATATATAAAACAAGCAGAAAATCTCTATTCTTTAAAATTACATTTTTTTAAATAATTTTTCAGGCAATTATCTGTACACTGGTGGGATGGAGAAAGTGCTAGTAAAATGGACTATTGGCAACTTAGCATACAGAGCCAATGAAAAGGCCTTTATCCCTCGTCTGCCTGGAATGATCAGATTTATTACCACAAACAATACTCATGTTGCCTTGACATTAACCAATAATTGTAAGTGCACTTAAAATTCAACTTTGTTACAATGGTGTTAGAGACACACTGACACACTTATTTACAACTTCCCTGTGCCAACTTTTACGCCCGCGTGGAAGTCGGAAATTATCCCATGGGAACATACTACTGCGATAAAAAGCATCGTAATATGTAACATATAGGATACTTCTAATGGAGATATCTCTATTTACTATTGTTGTGCTAAATTGCATCTTAATTCGATTGGCCGTTTTTGCGTGATTGAGTAACAAACATACAAATTTTCATTTTTACAATATTATGTTTACTAAGCATTTACAATGTTGATCAGTGTTAATAAGGTGTTATTTCTCAAACTAATAGTACATTTATAAGCTCATCTAGCACTAAGGTCAAGCATCGCAAGTAACGGACGTGTCTCACCAATGTATAAAATTAAATGAATGGAATCAATCAGTCTCAACTCCAAAAAGTAAAAATATTTTGGATTTTCAAAATGTATTAATAAAATAATGTAACAATTCCAGCGGTAGTGATAGCTAACGCCCAGCTGCGCGTGGTATGCACGGTGTTGGAGTGCGGCGGCGTGTCGCCGGCGGCGCGCGCGGTGGGCGGTGCACTCGTGTACCACGCGCCGCTCGCCGCGCTGCTCACGGCCGGCCGCACCGGCCATCTGCAGCTCTACTCCACCAGCAGCGACAAAGTGCTCTATAACGTGAGTACATACTGCGTGGGAACATTGTCCGGAACTCTTCATATTATAGGAAGATCTACAACAACAGTTCGTATTACCCAGTAACTGGGTTGTGAAGGTCTGATAGGCAGTCACTCCATGTACAATACGGGTATTCATCTGCATCTGCAAGTTTGTGGCCCGAATAACTACAAATAACTTATACGATAATTACATTAACCTATTTTTTTTTTGTTTCTCTTTGTAGTTAGACATAACAGAAATGAACAATTTACCATCTGAGAGGTGGAATCTATTGCCTTTGGACACAGAGGTGACATGCGCTGCGGTCAGCGGTAATGGCGAGTGGCTCGTAACCTCAGAGT
Source organism: Aporophyla nigra (assembly GCA_947507805.1). Taxonomy (NCBI): domain Eukaryota; kingdom Metazoa; phylum Arthropoda; class Insecta; order Lepidoptera; family Noctuidae; genus Aporophyla; species Aporophyla nigra. The sequence goes on from OX382305.1 coordinate 11,996,947, forward strand.
ACAGAAACGACGGCATCATATACCCAGAGGAGAAACTCAAATTCTGGTCAGCACAACACAAAAACGCTACACCTTTCCAACTCAACACATGCGTCAATCTTTCCCACGGAGGATGCAATGTAGTTTCACTTGCACTCAACTATAGAGGTGACTTTTGTGTATCAGCCGGCACGGACCAAAAATTTAGAATATGGAGGAAAGAAAACACTTCACAGACACATCGTAAAAAGATCGCATGGAATTGTTTAACTGCGTGCTACTACTCGTCTGGGATTGGCCAGTTCATTTCAAATAGTGTTCTCAACGGATTCAAAGATGGCGTCAAACACAGGCCTGGTAGGGATGAAGACTTGCCCTACTTGAGAGAGGTTGAAAAGAAAGACGATGTTATAAAGAAATTGTTTAACATTCATAAGGAACATTCATTAGTTGATGATGAGACAGTCAAAGCGCCTTTGAGAAGGGATAGTGAGTACGATATGGGGGGTGTAGCGATATCACAGGATGGTTCTCTGATCGCCGCGTGGTTTGGCTGCAAGCTGACTTTATGGGACACTCATCTGTGTAACCTCAGTACAACTTTGTCTCATCCTGCGTTACGACCTAAAGGGGTACACGTTCAGTTTGGAAACAGAGATGCTGCACATTACGTAAGTATCATGTATTACTTGGACACCTTTTTATCCATACTTAGGCCTCGGCCTAAGTATGGATAAAAGCGATATGTAAAGCGTATTTAACTAAACATAGTGAGTATTTCATGCGAATATAAACATTGAGTCAATACCAATAAGGTTATTTTTTGTATGAAGCGCTTAGTATACCAAACGCTTTATAGATGTCAGCATTGGTAACTGATGTACTAAACGTGTTCGTTATTTCTAGCTGGTGTGCACAACAGAAACTTGTGTGGCGGTGTGGAGTTTACTGTCGTTGACAGTGAAATGGCTCGTACAAATCAACCCAACGTGCTTGGCCGCTCATAGGTTCTCCAATAAATTGGCTGTAGCTACCAAAAATAATGATGGTAAGTAACCTGCATTGATTAATTATTGTTGACGCAGCGTGTTTAAAGGCGATGTGTTTTAAACTGTCCCAACTTTTTTATAACAACTATAGTTCTCACTATTTGAAAAGTGTCCTTCGCTCTTTTCTATGATATCTTTTGCGGTTTATCTAAAACTATTTTTATAACTTAACCTTGACTTTTAATAAAGGGGCGTGTACTAAATAATAACAGCCGCACGGGTCGATCGACGAGATTAAGCTACGCTTGCCGCGGTTGATCCGTGGATTGCTGACTATCTTTGCATATCAAAACCCCACCGCGCCTCGGAAACCACATTAAGCCATTGGTCCCTGCTGTCACTCATCCACGAGTACTTTGACGGTCGTTACGGGTTATCAGAAACCCGAAAGTCTTCCAACCAGTCTTACCAACGGTTAACTTATTACCCAGTAACTGCATTGTGGAGGTCAGATAGGCAGTCGCTCCATGTAAAATACTAGTATTCACCTGCATCCGGTTAGACTGGAAACCGACTCCAAAATAGTTGGTGAAAAGGCTTGGCAGATGCAAATGCAGAAACGTCGGCTAATATCACATTCTGATTTCAGTTTACGTGTTCACGCCGCACAACTCAAAGCCAATACTAACGAAGAAGCGGTTACTGGACCCGGCTACAGGCGTATTCAAACAGTGTACTTTTGGTACCTGCTTCGATGATGACATTAGACTTTACCTTATGAGAAATAATTCTGTAAGCATACATTTCAATTTATTTAACAGCATTTGTCAGCGGTTTCGTCCGCGTGATGGTAGAAAATTATACCCCCGGAACGTACTACTGAAATAAAAAAGTATCTTATGTGAAAATCCAGGTTATGAATTACATATGTGCCAAATTTCATTCAAATCCGCTTAGCCATTTTTGCGTAATTGAGTAACAAACATTCAAACATACTAACTTTCACATTTCAACTTGAATTTGGCAGAGAACACACATAAGAGAAGATTATATTATTCAAACCCAAGCTATAGTCTATACTATTGCAAAGTCTATCTACAGTACAGTATTCTACAGAGTCAAATTAAATTAAAGTGTCATATTAAAGTGTCGCTATTAAATCATTATTGACTTTCAGGGAACAATTTAGTTCTTTCTATCCCACTGCTAGACAAAGCCTCCGGCCACTCTTTGAAAGAAAGAAAGACTACTGACACTCATTCCATTTCACGCGGCCATTTGCAGTTATGGTCCAATCTCTCAAGAAACAGTTTAGTTTGTCTGGTCATCTTCATCTAAAAGGATATGTGACTAGTTTTAATTTATTATGTCTTTCAGGAAATCTACTGCATAGAACCAGAACAGACGGAAGAGAGTCGTCTCGAAGTGATATCCCAGCGCAAGCTGCCCACTTCCAACTTCAGCGCGTTGTTAGCAGAGCAACAACTGTCCGAGGTGCAGCCGGCCACCAGCGAAGCTAATGTCATCGATGTCAACAACCTGGCTGCCTCCACTATTGCTCAGGTAATAATAAAATTATCGTACCTACTAACTGTAGAAACGTATAAAAGAACGCAGCTTAGGCGTAAACAACAATTTTGTAATAAGGCACATACATACAAACAGACAGATGACGAATCGTTTACGCCACAAACAGAAGTTGTAGATAGCGGATCGATATCAGCTATCATGCGCCGCGTAAATCAGCATAAGTCGGCGTTCACAAGGATGCCGTATCGCCGGTGTTTTTTTCGCGCACTGAATTTGAAACTCTCAGTGTTGCACCGCGCATTTAGAATCCAATAGTCTATCCCAATGCGTCAAAAAAAGTATACAGGATAAGTTTTTAACCAGTGCGCAAATTTAAACAAATTTAACTTAAACGAGTTATAATAACCATGCAATTTTTATTTGATATATCTTAGTACAAAAAAATTGAGTTATCGTTAACGAAAGATGTTTATTTTGAAACTGGTTTTTATGGTAACTTGCGCCCGGCGCCGGCGCGGCGGCGAAGGTGAACGACTGAGCGTAGCTACAAGTACCTACCCGCTGTTCGATCGGTCAAAATTCTAAGAAGTTCGAAGTACCTACGCCGGCGCGCGGTTACTGAGCTATTTCTATTGTCGATATCATATTACGAAATATGTAGGGCGTCTACAGTTTACTGATTTAAGGTCGGGTAAAAATTTTAAAAAAAGTATTGGAAAAATAGTTGAAATGTGTTCTATTACTGATACTGAACCACAAGAAAAAACTGGTTAAAAAAAAATCTTGTATACTGTTGGATTACACAGGCCGACAAATTTTTTACCCAGAAACCAGACTATACTTTTCCGAAGGATTTTGACGCATTAATTATTGATAGCATCTCAAGTCTTCCTCTTTAAAATGACGTTGAAATCAAAAATAAAAGTTTTCAAGTATAGATAGGTCAGCCCACTCTAACCTTGATGAATCTCATGCCCACAAACCCTTACAACCCTGAATCAACAACCCCTAAGCAGACTAACCCACCTAACTCTGGGTAGAACAAGTTTAATCAACTATACTTTTCTATAAGTAAATTAAGAATGACCTATCTATGCTTGAAAACTTTTTGATTTTCAGAAATATATTGTATTTACTTGCAACGAGATCAATAGACTGTATGTGTATGAATTCTCAAACGTATAAAAATCCACCTATATGAAAATTTCAAAATGCGATATCTCAGCGAAAATAAAAGATATTAGAGTAAACTCAACGTCATATATTTTTTGAAAATAACTAGGATCGGCCGTGCTACATAACCTCAAAAAAGAGAAAAAACGGTATTTCTTGCACTTTTAGGTTACGATATCTCGAAACCCTGACGTGATAGAGCAATTTTGAGGCCAGATTCGAATTCAGCGCGTCAAAATCCTTCGGAAAAGTATAGTTTGGTTTCTGGGTAAGAGTGTTTGTCAAATTTTGTCGGCCTGTGTTATCAATTCTCGGTGCTAAGCTGTCCGGTGAAAATTAATTCGCTTATTGGATCTTCAACACTCTGCTTAGCGCCGAGAGTTGAAAATCGAACAGTGTATTATTTCGACGCCCTTATGCACTCTGTTGGATTCTCAATGCTCGGTTCAGTACTGAGAGTAGAAAATCCAGTGATAAAAATTGCCCGTGCGTATCTGGGCTAAGTCTTTCATTAGGTCTGCTCTGAAAGATCTTATCTCTTTGTTAATGAAAATATATTATTACTCAATATTTATTTTATATGGGTACGTTGTATTCCGATACCCTGATTGACTGAAAGTGCATTGACCTTTTATTGTTGTCCTATATCCTTGCGATATGACGTAGTAACTTTGCCTTTATCGAGTTGTCCTTGAAGCGTTGTGCAACTAACAGGTTCTCAATAACCTTGATAGAACACTTAAGTGAAAATATCAATCTGATATAATTTTTCTGGTGCACTAGGACGTAATAAAATTTCCATTTAAGCTTTTTTACTTAGATAATGATTGACATTTTTTGGTGATTAGGAGTCATTGAGATTTTGGTCCGAATTGCTTCATACGGCCAAGAAAGATAATATCATCTCATTGATGATTATGTACTTAAAAAAATCTTAGTACATTAGTTTATACTACTACTTTTTATAGTAAATAGTTTAATCCTTGTCTTTTTATTGTGTAACGTTATGTATATTTATTTTATGATAACTTCAGAATAGGTACAGATGTAAAATAAATGTCAACTGTGTGGAATTTTCTTTGGTAAAACTCTGTAAACAGTCGTTTTAATAATCAGATAACTATCCGATTACAATATTTAACTCCTACTTTTGGTGGTTTCAGTTCTCGTTGGCGGCACCGCACATGGTCCCACCTGTGAGCCTTCTCTGCACATCATTCCTACAGCGGCTCTCTGGTATGGAACAACTTGAACAAGCCGACGACTCCCAAGAAGAGAAGCCGATGGAAATAGACGAAGACTCGAGTGATGATGAAGACGGAGACGAGTCAAAGCTGAACGGACCTTACGCCCCAAGAGTGACAGAACTGTGGACTCCCAATTACGAAGTCGTAAAAGCGAAGAAATTGAATAAAATCATGAACGAACCCTTCCTAGACTTACATTCTACGAGTTCTATGTTTGGCGTGTAAATATTTAGTTGTTCGTTAATAAATACATTTTATAATAATTTTCATATATTTTTTTTTCACCTTGTTTGAATTATCCAGCTGCCACTAAAGCTGCACATGAACAACCCCTTTTACTTCCAATCCTTGACTACGCTTTCTTTTTTTTTTTTGTGGGTGGGAAATCATCAAATGACGTCGCCCGCTCTGGGGTGGAGCGGCAGGGCGTGTCACATTTGTACTGACTAAAACTCACCCGTGTTCCTTCAGTTGCCCATATGCCAGGTGACTACGCTGATGTCAGTTATTTCGATTGCACTGAAGCGCAACTTAATAAATTTGAGAGGCTTCAAAACTTGTGCATAACATTTATATTTAGTGCTGCAAAAATATGATCACATTACTTAATTTCGTTCTACAGTATTTAGCTCTACAATATTTTGTTAATCCTTCAACCCCTCTTACGCTGAGACTATTAACTACATACAAAAAGGTTACTACATAAACTTTAAACAATTTTCTTTAGTTTAATTTATTACAGAACAACTATTTTCATCGAAAAAGAGTCGTAAAGGAGTTTGTCAAAAACTTTTTATGCGCCATTTTTCCAAAATCCCCGGCGCGAGCGGCAAATAAACCGAGGTGGCAAAATGAAAATACGAAAAGAACACGTCGAGTAAAAAAGCACCTATTTTCAAAACTCCCGGAAAACGGTGACACTACCAAATGACTGGACTCTTATTTCGTATTCTATCTATCCCGACCAGACATATTGACACGCTTGTTTTTCGTCTGTTTTTCCTGACCCTACGTTGTTCGTCGTTATCTGTCACATTATAATATTATCTGCAATACCTACATTACCCTATAAAACACTGCAATTATTTGTTTAGATACCTAGTATATTGCCAAAGTTACAAGAAACACGCGCAAGATGGAATTACTAAGTCAAAATGAAATCAATTTCATCTCAAAACAATGTGGGTTCTACAAAGTGTTGGATTGGAAGATGGAGGACTTTGCAGACAAAATTATTGGATATTTGGGTGACCATATGAAACTGATAATGAAAGTAGAGTTGGATGGGATAAGTTCTACACTGAATTTGTTTGTGAAGTGCATGCCGAGATTCGATAAATGGAAGGCAGAATATCTTAGGGAGCTTGGCTTCTTCAACAAGGAGTATATTATGCTGAGTACGCTTTTTAATGAACTTGAAAATGGCGAAGGTAATATAGCACTTTTACAAATTTCCCAATTAGCAACATTCTTTGTCCCATTGTTTTATTTTATCTACTAATAGTTATAACTGTTACGACAGGAATAACGTACCTAGTAGTAAAATCCCTATGGAATATTGTTTATAATTGTTTCATACTAAATTTTACAGGGTCACAAAAATGGCGTCCTAAATTACTGTTTATCAAAGAAGATATTTTTGTATTTGAAAACGTCTCACTACTTGGATACGTAATGCCACATCACCAAGACACCATGACTTTCGAAGAATTGAAAGCTTCTGTGGAAACGCTAGCAAAATTTCACGCTCAGTCATACATTTATGAAGAGAGGAAAAGTAACCAATTAAGCAGACCATACAGAATATGGGAACATTATAGTGACTACCTTCAAGAACCCAACAGGGGACTCGACTGGCGGAACACAGGAAGGAACGCGGTCATTGATTATCTCAAAGTCTTTTCTAAGTATAAATCTAAACCAAACTTTAATCGGTACGTAGAATCAGTTCTGCCTACATTATTTGATAGTGCAATGGACCTTATGAAGCCTAGCTCAGAATATCGGAATGCAGTAGTACATCGTGATCTTTGGACCAATAACATTTTCCTTAAAAAGGATCAAACTTCAGCATGTCATGCTTTGTTCGTCGATTTTCAGACTGTTATATATTCTTCTCCGATGCTTGACTTATCTTCCCTGATATATTTCAATACTACAAGGAGTGATAGAGATAAATGGACGGATGAATTTATAGATGTTTACTATGCAGTGCTATCTGAGGAACTGCAAGCTGACGAAGTAGATATAATGAGCATATTTGATAAAGGTACTCTTACGAAAGCATACAAAAAAAGTATCGTATTCGGAATAACTCAGGCTGCGCTCATAACACCTATCGTAGCTATGAGTAAGGAAAAACGCGAAGAGATATTTTGTGATCCCGAGTTATCAAAACGAGCAAACGTAGTGAGTCGTAGTAAAGAGTTTATAGACGTAGCAAAAGAAGATGAGAAATACCGAATTAGAGTAACGGAATTATTTGACGAAATTATAGACAGATTTGTGTTTCCGAAAAGTGTTGAAATAAGCTTTACTTTCAACTAACTGTGCCCGCAGCTTCGCGTGAATGTCGCAGATTATCCTACAGGAACATGCTATCGGGTGATAAAGTAGCTAATCTACTCTTTATAACTTCAACTATCTGCCAGTGAAACCACGACAAAATCACTCCGGCCAGCTGTTTCGGAGATTAGACGGAACAAACGAAGACCTTTTTTTTAATATAAGTATTGGATACACTTCTGGACTTCAACTGCGTTGAGGTGGCACTTTCTCAACATAGTGAAGATAATATAGCGGTCTTCTCGGGCACTAGTGCTCCACACTCGGGTACAAGGTGTCCTTATATGGCTTCCAGTTTCTTCGTATCTTCGCTTCACCCACCGGACCTTTCTTAATGTAACACCCACCATTCTTGCAGTACCGTGCATTTATAGCTTTTCTGGAACTAGGTATTCGTAGTTCCAGAAAAGCCATCTTGCACTTTCTTCTGGTGAAAGAAGCATGATAAGAAAAGTTTCCTTGCTCTAGACACCTTGGTTTTTGAAACAATATTAATCGATCAAGAAATAAATGTGAAAACAAAAAATTCAAAAGTAATACAGCTTTTGTAAAGGAGTGTTTTTGTGTTACAAAGTTTTGCCAACCATCCAATTTTCTATTCAAGAAGTTTATCAGTGCTTACTTTTGAAGGCCAGCGTATATTATTTCTTGGTTATGACTTGTTTACCCAGCTACTTACCTAATAAATTAATATGATATATCTAGGTATCCGTCATATCATTGTGTTTAACTTAGATGAAATCATAAGAGAAGTTGCATCGTTGTATTGCAAACATTTCAGTTAATTATCCATTTCATCTTACCTACCTGCAAGCATCCATTTCTGTCTCCGTAATTCATCTGGGACCGGTTTTATTATCATTACGTAAATTACTACCTCCAATAATTATACAGAAATAGGTAAGAATAGTTTTGATTCCAAAAGGTAAGTTATAAAGTAAAAGTAAATTACATAGTGGACAGTTTCTCGTCACTAAAAATCATCAGTCCCATTTAGGAATGCAGTTGGCAGTTTCAGTGACCTCTCAAAAGCATTTAACTGTGTAGACGACAATACACTGATCTGTAAATTATACCAGTACGCAATTCGTAGACAAGATGTTGATCTTGTTCTTCCCTATCTATCAAACGGACAGGAAAAGTAAACCCTAACGAGGCGACGTCCTCGGAGTCTCTAGTTAAGATGGCCGTGCCTCAAGGTTCAATTCTTAGCCATTTCTTATTTCTAGTTTCAGTGAATGACCTTCCTGACATGTTGGCTTACTTATAAATATATTTCTGTACTGTGAATGTCACTGTACTCCTCCTAAACAGCTGGACCCATAAAGATAACTATTTGCGTGTGTTGAGGGATTTGTCAAGACCGCTAGTCCGATATAATTTTATTCAATGATGTTGAATATATCATGTAGATTCTTTTATATTTTATTTTGTGAATGTGAGAACGTTGTAAACCCTGTAAGACCATTTTTAACCGACTTCAAAAAGGAGGAGGTTCTCAATTCGGATGTTTATATATATATATTTTTTTATGTATGTTCGGCCATAACTCCGTCATATATAGACGGATTTTCCGAAATGGTCCCATATAAATTTCATATAGATCTGATGATGGATTCCAGAAATAGACACTGGAACTCTTTAAAAAATGACAGCAAATCAACCGCGATTTCTGCAATCGCATAAATATGCATTGTTTGTTTGGAATTAGTGCGGGGTGGATACCACAACAAAAAATTTAAAAATAAAAACTTTTTTAAATTTCGGAAGTCAGTGGCAAAAAAACCATAAATACAGATCCTAAGACACCGACTTCCGAAATTAAAGTTATTTTTCACTTTGTAGTGTTTTTAAGGAAGTCGGTTGTTTTTTTTTTTGTAAAAAAGTTTTTATCTATTTTATTAACTACCTGGTACTCGTTGACAGATCTATAAGTCCTCCCAAACCCAAAACATTATAATTTAAAAACATTGTAAAAGCCAATTATTTTTAAAGGGTTACTGTGGAGTTTCCTGCCAGCTCTTTTCCATAGGAAAAGGCAAACCAACCAGCCAGAGAACCAGAGAACCATGTAAATAGCTTCTGACGTTTCATAATTGCCCATGTAGGTTTATGTGAAATAAAATGTTTTCATAGATATGAAGTGTAGGTAGGTAGTACAATTTATATCAATTCCTAATGAAGATAATTGAGACAAAACCAAATCAGCCATCCACCCCCCCCCCCCCCAAATCCATCCATCCCTATCCAATGCCAACATTAGAGAATTATAGTAATATATATTCAGTCTTCCTGTGCCAATCCAGCCAGACACAAGTGGATATAGGGGGTTCAAATATTTATTCGGGGTGCTTCAAATTATATTTTGCCGCCCTGCTGAGTCGAATCATGGCAACACAAATATGTAGCATGCCTAGAAATCCTTATGCACCTAAGCAACCATTTCTTATCTATACATATAATAAATCTGTAGAAAAATAATTTTTGTACATTGAAGAAATTGAAACAAAAAATAGCCAGCATGTGAAAAGATAAGTAACAGAACCCATTTCCATCATTTTTGAAATTTTTGTCTGTTTGTCTGTTTGTCGGTTTGTCTGTTTGTCGGTTTGTCTGTTTGTTTGTGCGCACATCACGTAAAATCTACGAATTCAATGCTGATAATGTTTATATACAAACATTATACGCAACTTGAGGTTTAACTTAGTTTTTGTTTCATCGAAATCGGTTCACTCTATCAAAAGATATGATTAATTTAGTGAGTTCAAGAAGTAAAATATTACGTTACGCAATTCAGTATAGTACTAATGTTGATAGTTGAAATCCAAATCCGATAGATGGCGTTGTGCAAATGACGTCATTTTCTGAATCGCGGTGTATTTTCCGCGTGAGAATGACGTCCACCGTGTTTACTAGGCAAATTGGGTTTTGTTAGGTGTCTTAGAAGTTCTTGCGTGTGTCGTAAAAGTTCTTTGGTTGCTTGGTTTATCGATTTTCTAAATTGGTCGAAAAAAAAAGTATTGGCTTATCTTATTGGTTTCGTTTGGTCAACTTTGGTCATTGGTTTGAAGTACGAAGTAAAGATTGTATACGAAGTCGCGGGCACAGCTATCTATACTAATATTATAAAGCTGAAGAGTTTGTTTGTTTGATTGAACGGGGTAATCTCAGGAACTACTGGTCCGAATTAAAAAAATCTTTTTGTGTTGGGTAGCCTATTTATCTAGAAAGGCTATAAGCTATATAACATCACGCTATAACTAAGAGGAGCGGAGAAGTAATAAAAAATGTTGCAAAAACGGGGAAAATCGCACGGGTAGGCGATTCGACGCGACGGGAAGGGTCGAGGGAACAAGAAATTTAACGCGGACGAAGTCGCGGGCAGAAGCTATAATTAATAATTATGATTGGCCCGTTAGTGTAGTGGTTAGTGACCCTGACTGCTTTTTTTGTGGGTGGGAAATCATCAAATGACTTCTCTCACTCTAGGGTGGAGCCGAAGGGCGAGTCAGACTTTTACTGACTAAAACCCACCCGTGTTCCTTCAGTTGCCCATATGCCAGGGCCTGACTAAAACCACCCCGGTGTTCCGTCCCACACCTACGTCGGGGACCACGGGAACCAATATGTCTTCCGCGATCCCCGACTGGTGCCGGACGCCTGGCGCGCTAGGCCAACCGTGCATTGTGAAAGAATTTCAGTTGCTTGGGATCGAACTCGGGACACTTGGCGCGACTTTCAACTCAGTGTTGATACCGCTACACCAAATCGACTATGACCTTGACTGCTAAGACTGAGGTCCTGGGTTCGATTCCCACCCAGGACAAATCTTTGTGTGATGAGCACGATAAATTATTTGTTCTGTATCTGTGCGTAATTTATTTATAACATGTATTTAGAATTATCCACACTATCCACATTAATCCACACTAATATTATAAATGCAAAAGTAACTCTGTCTGTCTGTCTCGCTTTCCTGCTAAAACTACTGAACCGATTTAAATTAAATTTGATACACAGATAGTTTAGAGCCTGAGAAAGGACATAGGCTACTTTTTATTGCGGAAAAGGGGTTTTAAGGGGTTGAAAGGGAGGATGAAATGATGTTAGGAAGTATTGTCATTTTTAAAGCTAGAATGATGAAACTTTTTTATTTGGCTTTTATTACATCCACACTAATATCCACACATATAATATTATAAATGCAAAACTAACTCTGTCTGTCTGTCTCGCTTTCCTGCTAAAACTACTGAACCGATTTAAATGAAATTTGGTACACAGATAGTTAAGAGCCTGAAAAAGGACATAGGCTACTTTTTATTGCGGAAAAGGGGTTTTAAGGGGTTGAAAGGGAGGATGAAATGATGTTAGGAAGTATTGTCATTTTTAAAGCTAGAATGATGAAACTTTTTTATTTGGCTTTTATTTATATTTATGAATTATATTTAAAGTTTGTTAAATTTTTACCCTTAAGGGGATAAAATAACAATAGGGAATAGGGGATGAAAGTTTGTTACATATAAAATAATAAAGTCACTTTGCAGTCTGTCTGTCCCTATGTATGCTTATATCTTTAAAACTACTCAACAGATTTTGACGCGGGTTTTTTTAATAGATAAAGTGATTCCTGAGGAAGGTTTATATGCGTATAACATGCATAATGTAGTAAATAAACGCTGATAATTTTAGAGGTTTCTAATGTGATGTCACTAATAAACTCATTTTTTTGCGCTTACGTTGCGAACGCTGGCTGAACCCTACAAAATAGATCAAAATAATGTACTACAGTATTATACACCTTAAACAGGTCTACAAAAAAGTCCGCGATAGTATACGTCCATCTCTTAGGGATAACCCACAATAACCATTTTTTATCCTTTACTTTTACGAGAAATAATGGCATATTTACGAAGCGATTTTAAGCAATGTAGCATTAATCCATATCCAATTAAGTACCTTAAATATATTGTGCATTTTATATAAATCAATATGGCCCTTGACAGCATGTAATTTAAATGAATATCTTAGAAGATATCAGAGATTTAAAAAGCGGGGGCGGAGCGGCTTGCAGGCCGTAGGTACGTCCGTCCCGGTTGGTAGCGGTCGGGTAGTGCAGGATAAGTAGGATTGTAATTCATATTACATAGGCTTCAAAGTAAATGCGAATATTATGTGTGTTCGTTATACTCAAAATACACCTAATAGTATATATTATTCCAAGTAAGAGACCGCGAAGTATGGCTTAGATGTGTAGATTTTTGGATGGATTTGGATTTTCGGTTATCCTGGATACTTACCATATAGGATACTTTATCCCGGTAGTAGGTTCCCAGGTGATATTTTCCGACAGCTATACGGGCGAAGCCACTGGCAAAAGTACTGTTCCTATTATTCCTATGATCGATTTGGTGTCTGGTAAATGATTGAGTGTCTGTATAGGTAGAATACGAGCGTCAAGAAAAACCAGGAAAACTTATATTCAACTAAACCAATCCCTATGCCGCAGTCTTCTTACTCTGAATACTATTAGTTTTATTTACACACATGTATTCTCATAAACTATGAATCCGAAGTAATATGAATTATAATCCTACTTACTACTATTAATACTATAAATTATGTGAAAATATTTATGATTGGGTGATTGTTTCTCTATCACGCAAAAATGGCTGAATGGATCTGGATCGAAAATGGCACACAGAGTATATATTACCTATATAACCAGGATTAATACATTCTTACCGCAGTAGTACCTACGTCCTCCTGCGTTAATTTCCGACATCCACGCGGGCGAAGCCGCGGGCAAAAGCTAGTTAGTAAAATATAATGGTAGCCTATGCACGAGCAAATGTATTTTTGTAATGTATTTTTTTTTATTTGATTCAAAAGCATACGTTTGGCTGACAATACCGACATAGGTACTTCTCTATCTTACATATATTTACTGATTCTAATTTATACATAAATACGATATCAATATTTACTCAGCGAGTGTAACAATATTATCATGTACATTTAACGACAAGATAATCAAATATCAGACGCATTTTGTCTCGCTAAATGTAATCAGCCTCAGTTGCTCTCCTAGCCTTTTACTGGAAAAAATGGCAACTGCTGCGATCGAACTTAACAACCAAATTAATAATATAACAGAAGAAGATATCAAATTAATTTTGGCTAGCTACAATGGTGCTAAGGAAGAAATCATAATAGAAAACTATTCTGTTCACCCCGCTAGTGACAAAATGTTGGGATTTCTATCAGAGTATTGGAAAGTGAAAGTGCATTTGTCGAATCGAAAAGTTCTTTACTTCTTCATCAAAGCCATCCCCAGATCGAACGCAGCGAAAGCAAACATGGTGAAGGAAATGCGGCTTTTTGATAAAGAAAAGTTCTTTTATTCAGTGATCAAGGAGAACATTGAAATACCGAGTGAGTAGACATTTTGTTTCCAAGGTAGGGGTATATTTTACCTTAGGCGATGACAAGGTTATTAATCTATTTGGTTATATTATTTCAGATCTCAAACCATGGGCAGCGAGGTTAATAACAGCTCTGAATGATGCAATGGTTTTTGAAGATTTACATGCCAAACAGTATAAATTACGAAATAAATTTGATAGATTCGACATGGCTCACACTCTAGAAGCATTGAAAACGTTAGCCAGACTTCACGCATCTTCCATTATTTATGAAGAAAAGAAAAATAATGAAACTATGGGGGAATACAAAGGAATTAATGATGAGTACGAAAAAACCCTTGACAAAGGTGGATACCATCTATCATCAGATTGGTTTTGTCAGTGCATGACAGGGGCGTTAGAAGCTATGAAATCATTTTCAAAGTATGACGATACAGAAATGAACTGGATTGAGAGTCGTTGGCGTGACGTATGGTCTACTGCTTTGAAGTTAAGTGATTTTTCTCCTCAACAGAAGAATGTAATCTGTCACCGCGACTTGTGGAATAATAACCTTATGTTTCACTACAGTAACGACCCAAGTAGCACGCGAGGCTGCTTATCAGCCGAATAACGGATTCCCACCATGCTTAAAGCTGAATAAAAAAGCTGCATAGGGGCTGTATAGGGCCTTATACAGCTCTTATAACTCTTAAATGGGCACAAATTATTCAGCCTTTAGTTCACGTAGCTGCTTAGGAGCTGTGTAGCAGCAATTTAACAGTGTTATAAAGGGTAACGACAGTACTATGCGCTGAATATCGACTGACTAAGAGATCACAAGTTACTCTTTATTCAGTAAATATGTCACATCTACGGTCTTAATAGATGTTTTAAACTGGGAAAGGCTGCTTGCGGCCAGTGTAAAAGTGAACATATTTGATGTAGCAAACATAATTATAGAAGCAAATAGGTATAACCCTAGCTGCCAATTGAACACTTGTTTCGTGGAGTGAATTATACGTGGATAATATTCATATTTCCTGGTAAGTACATTGTTTTACATATTAATAAAAGAAAAATGCTTGGGAATGTAATTTCACTGACATTATACATATACTTTGTCTAAGAAAATTTTAGTGTGCCACGAAAATATTCGGTTTTTAATTAGTTTTGTGATATAAATAAGCCGTGATGAAAACATGAATAAACAATTTTTAGTGCTTTGAAAAGAATTATAAGATAAAAAGTTATTATTATGTTATCAGGAAGTAAAAACTAATGCAATACATTCCTAATTCATACACAAAACATCATAAAACTTGAAAAATGAACCAGTATATTTATAGGTTATACAATACAATGTTAAACAGCGACGTGAATAGTTAAAACTCTTATATGCTGAAAAAGGCTGTCTAATAGTTCACTAGTGTACTGTTAATCAGCAAAAAACTGAATAAAATTACAAATGTGAACTGTAAGCAGCTATAAGCTGTTTTCTTTACTTTTAATGGTCCACAAGCTCTACCGTTAGCCATAATGTGAACAATTAAACAGTTGTTATTCAGACTCTTTAGGGATCCGTAGTATTATATCTAAAACCACCGCATGGATAACTTATAGTTCAAAATTGTCAGTGATATTACACACCGTTTTACGCGCGCGCGTATCTTTCATATTGGGTAGAAAAGTATTAATATATAAATACCTATAGATATATATTTTTTATTGTAAATTAAATTGAACAGCAAAATAAACATAAATGCAATATTTCATCCACAACATATTTTAATTTCTTAGTTTTTACATACTCTAAGAAGTCTGTTACGCAAAACGTGACGTCACGCTTAATTTTCGTTTAGTAAAACGATAACTGTCCTTGCGTTTGATTGTAATTGAATTTAGAAATTTGACGCTCATTTCTGACTTTTGTATTGTATTATTTTATGAAATTGGCCCTTAGAGACATTTGATCCTCATAATGTATCGGATCGACTGATAAGCTTAACCGCTGCGCAGTCCACCCGCGTGTGGCTCTCGTTTATAAAACTGTGTTTTCACCTAGCCTATTGTGCCTAAGTGCGGCCATCTCTTTCTGTCGTTCGCGCGCTAGATGCGCCTGTCTTATAGTGCTCAGTCGGCTTTCGGTACGCACTAGTAGTAGTAGTAGTGTCAATTAATGCGATTTCGCATAAATTTCATTAGCATGTGAATTCTTGAGTCTTAGCATGCTAATTGCTATTGCTATGCTATTTGCTAATATGACGATAATTGCTAATAATGAAGTATGTGAATTTTGTTAATATGCGAATTAAAAAGCGCGTTCGCCTTAGGACGTCTCCTAGCGAGCGTTTAGTTTACCGTTACGTACTTGCCGATACCGTTTTATTAATGCTGATACACATGCATATTTAATGTGATTAGATTGATCACATAATTAAATATATTAAACAAAAAGACGCGCGCCACGCACGTGCCAAACAAATTATTATTAAATAAACAAACACGCATTCATTCAATCAATACACGACTCTAAGTACGAGCAAATCAAAGACAGTAAGGTAATAATTGCTAAATTTCATTCTTCGCACCACCCTGCTAATGCTAATAATTTAAATAAATTAAACAATCACAAGCGTTCATTCAATATTAAACCCTAAGTACGCGCAAATCAAAGTTAATAAGATAACAATTGCTTAACCCATTCTTCGCAAGTTCGCAGGACCTGCTAATAATTTTCACACGCAAAGTCTCGTTCACGTGAAACCGATAGATTAGTATTCCGGACTTCCCGTGGGTGCGACGGAGAGCAAACACTACCGCTGCGTGCGTCGACGCTTTGACGTAATATGATAGTATGAAATTACGAAGCGATAAATTCACTTCGCACTTCACAGAATTTCGCAACTACATTTAATTTGCTAAATGCTAAATGAGCATTCGCATGCTAACAATGAATGCGAATGCTAATTAATCCATCACTAGTACGCACAGTCGCCAGTCGCTTGTCGTCGTTGCCTGCATGGTCAAAAGAAACTTTGCGTACTCTTTTAATGTACCTATACCTAGTTCTGTTTTTATACCTCAATTCGCAATAACGTTTACGATTGACATAATTAAGCAGGTACTACCTACCTACCCAGAAAACCTTTGTTCAATAACCTTTGTACAAGTTATGTATTTATTACTTATAATTATGTGATTGTTTAATTTTTTTATTTCAGAATAATGCCTTTTAAGATCGTTAGTACTTCAGAACCGGACGTTGATCGATTGAGCATTGTCCCGTCACTTTGGGAGTTTAATGGAATATTAAGTTGGCCTCCAAAGAATAAAAACATTTTGAAGCTGATCAAGGAAGAACGTTCGAAGCCAAGTCCCGATTGGAAAAAAATGAATTGTGATCTAAAAAGGCAAAATTTGTTTTCGTACGCACAGGCAGAAATTGAATTAGAAAGTATGGAGCGATATAGCGACACCGATGTCAATGAGCCGCAGTGCCAAGAAACCGCTGATCGAACTCAAAGTAATATTCAAACTCGAATAGTGGATCAAATAGATACAATGAATTTCGAAGCTTATGCAGATACTTTGGTAAGTGACTAAATTATCTCTAACTAAATAATAATTATGGTGTCTGTGAAATTATCAATGTTCGGAAATAGGCAGATTGGTAATGTGCAAAGTGCGTGGAGGGGGAACTAAAATCAACGTCCACACGCAGCGTGACAAATATGTAATTTTTATAAACTTAAATTTTCATAAATACAATTTTAAAGTCTAGTTTTATTTAACTACATTGCACTTTATACGCACTACACTTGTTTTGTTTTTTCCACCAAGTTTTGCATCGCGCGTCGTTGCGCCGCCCGTGGTTGTTATCCGTACTAATGCGGGTGTTGCGAGACGCGCGGGTGAAATCAGAATTTATCCTGGCACTGGGCCCGCTCTATGCATGTGTATATTTGTTGTGTGTGCACACGCTTGTGTCTGTGTATAGTTATACGCGTCTTGTGTGTGATGACACCATCGGAAAATACATCGCTGTGCACACACGTGCACAACGATATATTTTCCGTATTAGTTGACAGAATCCACATACACACCTATAGTGTGTGAAATTTGTTAATAAGAATAGTACATAAAATGTGTATTATAATATACATATAAATATATACACCGTGTGCTCGAGTAACCCCATCGATTTCAACCATGGGTTCAGATACATAATTGGAGCAAATACAGTTATATGTGACATGGCATCACGCATGTTTTCTAAGATATTCATTATTTTTAGAAATTCACGATCTGTAAATTCGTTAGGTAAATAAATCCTAACAGCAAACAGTCATACCTCACTCGTTGTCAATTGTCAATTGGTATTACTCGACAACTCGACTTAAGGCGTTGTTTGTACCTAATGCTCCAACTGTTGATTGAAATAAAGAATTGAATTGAATTGAAATAATGAAGTATAATAATGGAATCGATATAATTTGTTTGAAAAATATATTACTTTAAAATTACAGAATTCGACCTACTACTAGTAGGTCGAATTCTGTAATTTTAAAGTCTGAGAAAAAAATGTTGTGGCAACACTAGTAGGCTACTAGTGTTGCCACAACATTTTTTTCTCAGAATATCACCAGCAATTCATAGTTAAAATTATTTTCGGGTTGCTCGGGCCCATGGTGGAATGTGTCCATATAAATAAATAAATAAATAAAATAAATAAAAGTGAAAAATATGAGTATAATATATGTGTATACATATATTTAAATGTACGGCATATTTCATTTATATGTTTTTTTTTTTTCAGACGAACACCAACTCCATACCCAGAAACATAACAAATACGTCCATCAATAATACACCTGATGAAGAAGTAATTTTACAAGTTTGTGAAGACCAGAATATGCTTTCGGACAAAATTGACATGATGGTTAATATGATTCATAATCAAAATAAAATTATAGAAAATATGGTGAACAAAATCTGCATAATGTCTGTTCAATTAGAAGACATATCAGAAAAACTGAACCAGCCAAGAAACGAACAACCTGTACAAGTGACTTTATTGAAAGATGTCCGTCAAGATGAAGCTGAGAGCTTTTGCTTTAATATAATTGAAGACCAACGTCAGTTGGATGCGTTAGAAGTCAAACTAGCAGATAAATCCGAATACAAGAAACTTAAGAAACATTTGTCATTTTTATGCTCACCTTCCACTGGAGATGGTAAAACATTTGCTTATCGATTACTTGACACATTGCTTTCTCGGGAATTTATCTGTTTGTGTTCGTGGTCTGGTGGAAGCCGAGGAGAAAAATCGAAAATTGCTTTGAAAAACTACAAATTATTAAGGAAGTTTTGTTTTGAAATGGTTCATTCGTGGGACGCAGCATTTACAGTAGAAGCTTCGGAAATATTTTTCAAGACTGCTTTAAAAAATTCAGGAAAGAGAAAATTGATGAGAGACCTAAGAGCGTCAGTGACGAAACGTCGAAAAAATAAAAATCCTGCAAAAAATAATAATGACTCTACTGCAAAACAAAACTCGTTAGAGACGGAGGACAAACAAGAAGTTAGAGATGGAGTCATAGAGAATATTATAAGTAATAACAGTTCACCAGAAAACGATCAGAACGATGTGTCATTGTGCTAATTTTGGTAGTTTTGTAGACGAATAAACATTGATTTAAATAGTAAAGATACGGTCGTCCGAACATTTGACGGACGCGGTCGCCCTACAAAAAACACTAACGTCATCTATTAGAACTAGTATGAACTACGATGTCAATCCGCGTGGTCTGCTCCTAGACGTAACCTTGTAAGAGCGGGGTGTGGTATTTTTCGAGGTACAAAGAAATAAAAAAACAACCTTTTATTTTTGAAAATTTATATTTGTTGCAGATTGTTGGTGTTATTAAGTTTTCATTGGCCTTCGAATAAAACATTTTTTTTAAAATTATTTATAGTAATATTATTAAATCTTTCCATTTCATCGGCTACAGGCTACAACGAGCGCCGCTGCAAAGTTATGTCGTACTTTTACGCGGCTTCGCTTCGTCTTTGTCATAGGTTGAGACAAATATGAAAGAAAATTGTTTTAAATAATGTTAGCAGTGGATTTAATGACATATTTTTAACTTACCGGTGATATGAAATGTTATCATTTTTTTTATTGTGCTTTTTGTCGTAGTTCACGCAACCCTTCACGGCAAAACTTGGCATTTTTGCTTGCAAAATATACGACCGTTCCGAAGACAGCTGATCGCGTTCTAGTTCACTTCGATAAAGGGAGGACCATTTTGGGACCAAGTTCGAGGCGTCATTGTAACATGCGGTCCGCCCTGTCCTTACGCAGTAATATAATATGTCAATGCGAATAAATCAAAAAGACTGGCAATCTCTTGCAGCCTTCGTTCCATCATATTATGTTATTGCGGGTGACTATTATTATGATTAAAGGCTAATATGATTCTAGCTAGACTATGTTATGATCAAGTAGGCTTCAGTTTTCGTTGTTTTGTTATATCTTTATTAACGGTATTGAATGTTATTTTATATTCGGATTTCAAATACTTTGTTAATAAGTGATTTACTGTGATGCAGGTTTTATAAGTTGCATGAAAGTGTAGGTAAAAGATGATACAATAAGGATATCAATGTATTTGTTAAGTTTGTTGTTGTTACCTTTTACTTTTCTGTGACAGATGATACCTACATTGACAGAGTACCAATTGATGTGAGCAAATTGAATCAATAAATATGTATAAGTTCAATCATTTATTTTGTTTTATTTACAAAGTATGTAATAATGGAATAAAATAATGGCATTCTTTATGTTTAATACATACTAATTTGCATTTTATTTCCCGAAGATCTAAAATGACAGCAGCGTTAGCACATTCATCCGAACTTGTAGCTTTGTATATGCCAAAGCGTGATGACTTAACCGGGTACGTGAAGATGTCATTTTTATTTTGTATTTTAGTACCATGTACCAAAACTTCCGATTCATTGATTATAAACTTAATTTCAATAATATCATTATTAGTGGTTAAAATATACCTGTCACATGTTTTTGAAGATAGCTTCATATGTAGAATTTTTCGACCGTTTTTACTTGTCTTTACAAACGGATACTTAGAGTTGTTTTGTGCAATATTCTTATTCACACCAATCAAATTCATTTCGGCTAATCTTTTGGCCACTTGTGATAGTGGATTTCGGCCAACTCTTAACATATTTTTGATCATGTACAACTGGTTTTCGAAGGGATACGCATTGAAACTTTGCAGTGGCCCATACATCGTTACTTCAGCAGTCACATGAATTAAATTATGCACGTTGCTTGTGACGTAATCGGCTCCATAAAAGTCTCTATAATGTCTTCCAAAATGTTTCAAAAGCTTATCAGCAAGTGGCAACATATTTTGGTAAGCTTCGTTTGAACAAATTATAATACCACAATAGAGTGTTAAGAAATGTGAATATGCAGTCGATTTTAGCACTTCAGGCAAAATAATGACACTCAAATAATAAAAGAATGATCGGAATTCGGATGCCTTCCAGTAAGCCAAAGTATCCAGGGCTCGTACCGCTCTATGAATTTCTGATGGTAACTTACATCTCCTTAAAAAAACTGATACCTTTTCAATGTCACTGGCACGCCATTTTGTGATATATTTACTAAAATTCCCGTCACGCCAACTGACTAATAAACGTTTCATTATACCCAAGTCCAGTAGGTGTAGTGAATCGCCAACAGGGAAATCTTTTACCATGTCTATAGGTAGACCAAGTAATGGGGAAACAGTCTTGTGATGGGGTCCACACAGCTTGTTCGGAAATCCTTCATTTGTTCTCTCTGCACAGTCAATATCAGAAAAAGTAACTGTGTGGGAATTGTGTGAGTACTCTCCAATGGTAACACACTTCAAACAACCGTGTTTACCATTAAAATTGCAAACACCTGAAAAATACAAAATAAATAAATAAATCAACATCAACATCTTCCTTCATTCAAGTATTAAATTGGCATTGCAATAATTTAAACAGGTAAAATTAAAAATGATTACCTTTTATGTAGGCTGGCGAGTCACATATAAAGCATCGAATCTTTACAGCAATAGTTTTTTCGAAATTATGAATACCTTCATCCAAAAATTTTTCATGTCGTTAATAAAATCTTCTAAGTAACTGTCCAAGTTTTTTGGTTTTCCAACTCCAAAGTAAATACCAATAATAAATGGCTTTATGCTAGTATTCTCGTGGATGTTGCATAAAATTGGCCAAAATTCATGTTTAGAACTTTTAAATATTGGCAATCCATCAAAATTAATATTTAATGAAATTTCGTCTGGAGCTTCATCCCAACTATTCAATATTTTAATCACAGAATTGGCTATTCCGTTGTGCCAGTATTCGCCACCTTCAATTTCTTTTATGTTGACATTTCGAGGAGTTCCTAAAATGGTCCTTGGATCAGTTGGTAATATTTGCGGTATCAAGTCGTTGATAATTGCTGCCAGATCTTTTAAAGCAACATGGTTAATACTCTTTTCTACAGCCCACGTTCTAATTTTTTCCCTAAACAGTGAGTGCTTTACATCATCGCTATAGCTGCCGTCGTCATCATCTTCAGACTCGATATTTTTTCTGAGTTATAATTGTCGGTGTTTAGAATTGAACAATTAATATTATCACCGAGGTTACTGGAAGAAGAACTTGGACACACATAATTTGTTGAATGTGCAACATCTTCTGAACTATTACGACTAATATTTTGTACGGAACCATCCTGTTTCAAACTATTTGTCACGCTTTGCGTTACTTCCCGACTTGAAGATTTTATTTCTTCTGTCTTCATAATTCTTTGGTACTCTTTCGAAAATTTTCTTCTAATGTGACCCCTGTTCTAGCTTTCATTTTCCACGAATTAGTCGAATTCATATTTATAAATCAAATAACATAGGTATATACGTCAGTATAATCGCCCTCAACTAGTTACACTGACTGATTACAGTACCACATGTTACTTTATTCAGATGAAGTCTGATTAAAGGTACTTATGTGAACCACTATAAAGTAGAAGCCGTTAATTCGATACACTAATGAGTCTCTAAGCAGCTGCGAGGCATCTAGTGAATGTTTAAATAACCGCTATGCAGACACTATCAATGGTATTATAAAGGCTGATTAGCGGTAGACATATTCAGCAATAAGCTGTAATGTGGGCCACAAATCATCCATTATACAGCTGTTAACGTCATAATAGTTCACATGTGCCCCTTTAATAAGTCAGTGTAATAGGAGTTCACAAATACCTTCTTATACAGTATTTGGCGTAATTTCATCCACTAAACAGCCCTTACTACGGTTAAGGCATTAGAAAAGATTAAAAGCTGAATAGAGTCGTTGAAAATATACCTTATAACACTCTTAGCGTATTAATGGTAGTTTTGTCGGTCTTAATCAGCCTTAAAGCAGCTCTTAATCAGCCTAAGCTGTTTAAATATCACTGACAGCTATTATGCAGCTGTAGGATCACCAGTGTACTCTTAAAAGAGTCTTAATACGCATAGAGTTCCAAATAGGTCTAAAAGTGAGTAGTTATACAGCTATCTGTGCTACTTGGGGACGATGGGCACCGCTCGGAGCCAGATGATTGTGTGCTGGTAGATTTTCAAGCGGTAAGGTACCAACCACCTGCTGGTGATGTCATGTTTTTACTCTGTTGTAATTTAGATCCTACTGTTAGAGAACAAAATATCGAGATATTTTTGAATTATTATTATGAAGAACTTGGGAAAATACTAATTAACAATAATGTCAAAATCGATAGAATATTGACAAAAGAAGAATTTCTGACTTCTGCTGAAGAACAAAGACAGTGGGGGCTCATCGTTTGTGCTTGTCTTATACCACAGTTTTGGTTGGACGATGATCTAACTACCGATATTTTCTGTGATAATACTCAGTTTGATGAAATACTTTCCAAAAATAAAGGACTATTCATGAAGAAAATGATGGAAAGTAATTCTGATTACAAACAAAAAGTTATGGAAATCTTTGAAGAAATCGCAGATAGATACTGTATGCCTGCAAAAAGTACGTAGATAAATTACGCTAATAAATTAAATTAAATTTTTATGTTGACTCTTTGTATTTAATTGTATTAAACACACCTTGTTTGTGAGTGGTTGCTAATTTACCTAAATTATTTTATTATTAAGATTAAAATTAGCTACCTATACTATCTATACGTTTCAAGATAACACGACGCAAAAAAGAAATATAAAACCGTAAAATTCTTCAAAAAAATCTTCAAAGAAGCGGCTGCACGTCCGCTGTATTTTTTTTTTTGCACATAGTAGCCCTATTTCTAGAGGAAGTCATCACGCTGGACCCTTAGGAGCCAAGCGAATAGAATGAAAGACATGAAGAACACTAAACAAAACCGAAAGAATGCAGGCAGGAATTGTGGCTATTATTTCAGTACTTTTATTATGGTGTTCACCGACTTCCTCTATAATGAAGTCGCGGGCAGAAGCTAGTCGGTTATAAGAATAGGAATATAGGAAGGTACTAGCCTGCTACTAGTAGGGATTGACTCTCTAATATAATAATATGTTAGGACAACCAACACACCGTTATCTGATCCCAAACTAGGCAGAGCCTGTACTATGGTAACCAGACAACTGATAAATATAGTTATAGATTTCTAAATACATACGTATTATAGATAAATTACACCCAGACACAGAACAAATGATTGTGCTCATTACACAACATTTGTCATGGGTGGGAATCGAACCCACGACCTCAGTCTTAGCAGTCAGGGTCAGTAACCACTAGACTAACAGGCCAATAGAAACTGTGTTTACATAAACCCAATAGGTATTGGCGGCCTTCCTGCATATGTTGTCGTGAAGTTTTGAGGGGCCATAATCCATCACGCGGGCCCAATGCGTGTTAGTGGATGTCACATGTCTTCGAATTTTTGGTTCTATGACATGCCGATTTCTTCACGATGTTTTCCTTCAACGTTTGATGGTTCATTTAATAATTGGTAGTAATTTATATTAAACTAACTGACCGTACAGACGTTGTCCTGTTTCCTAGAACTCGATAGCAGCGCTATCTGTCGGGCTGATTTGTGAATCTAAACCATACAGGGTGCCACACAAAACATACAAAAAAAAAATCATTCCCATCGGTCCAGCCGTTTAGGAGGAGTTCAGTGACATACACAAGTACAGTAGAATTATATATATAAAGATACAGGATGTAAGAGACTTCGACGCGGAAACTGTTATCATGAACTTGGTATATGATCCTGATGAGATACACCAGCGTTAAAATGTTTAGTCCATTATTTACAAAAAAAAAAGCGCTGTAGAAAAGCTAAGTTTTCTTTAAATAGCAAACGAAAGTTTTATTCGCTGGGGGACTACAATCAAATGCTGAACAGTTTATGTGTACCCCTTACGTACTGTATTAAATATATTATTAATCTATTACAAATTAAAACCTACCAATTCGTAGGTTTTTTTATTATTTCGGCTTTTTTTTACATAACGACAAATTGATAGCAGCAGTTTCCTGTCATTTTGATAATAAGTGGTTTATTTCACTGCGTTTTGCGAATATATTGATATCTACCACATTTTAGGGTTCTGTACTGAAATGGTACCAGGTTCTATTATGGTGCGTACGTTGAAAAACTTGTTCTCCCATACATGGATATATGTACGTCACGGTCAATTGTCCAACTGCAAATGTAAGTAGTGTAAGTTTGTAATCGCAAAAAAAAATGTAATAAAACATAGTAATCTTAAAGACTCGCTTCTGTGACTTCGTCCGCGTCAATTTGTTCTCCCCTGACCCTTCCCGTCGCATCGAATTGTCTGCCAGTTTTCGTCCATTTTTCATTGCTGCTCCGCTCCTTTTAATTGTAGCGTGATTTTTTATAGCCTATAGCCTTCCTCAATAAATAGGCTACCCAACACAAAAAGATTTTTTCAATTCGGACCAGTAGTTGCTGAGATTACCGCGTTCAACCAAACAAACAAACAAACTCTTCAGCTTTATAATATTATAGTATAGATTTTTGGACTTACTTTCTTCTTACCAAACATGATTCGAGATCAAAAGAAATTACACAATAGGTTTTGATGTATTTGCGAGTATCTAATTTTTCGCAAAAATTACCGTAGCTTTTTATTAACGCATTGACTTAGAAGCTTGATTTGTGTAGAGCTCCAAGAGACCTGTTCGATATTAGTTTCAACAATTGTTCTTTTCTGCGATCCTGAGAAAAATGTTGACAGACGGACAGAAGTGATTCTATAAGGAGCCGTTATAACTTTTGAGATAAGGAACCAATAAATATATAATATAATGTTCTTACACAAAAAAAAAATGATATGTCTCACAGGCACAGTTTAGTTGTAGTTTCTTTACACTTTTTTCTAACAAGATACGGCACCCCCAGAGTTCGATTCCAATTCGCACTTTGAGGATTATTTATCAAACTAAAACCTCAGTGGCTCATTTATACTACTTACATACAAGTTTATGATCTGTAAAACCAGAGCCTGCGTTCTGTAATTTCCGTAAAAGCTCTCCTAACCCAACAAGTTGATAGGCATTTACCTACTTGAATAATGGCGACTACTTACACTGAAAAAGTCCACTATATAACAGAAGAAGATGTCAAATTAATGTTAGCTAGTTACAACCGTGCTAATGAAGAAATCATTATAGAAAACTATTCTGTTCACCCCGCTAGTGACAAAATGTTAGGATTTCTATCAGAGTATTGGAAAGTGAAAGTGCATTTGTCGAATCGAAAAGTTCTTTACTTCTTCATCAAAGCCATCCCCAGATCGAACGCAGCGAAAGCAAACATGGTGAAGGAAATGCGGCTTTTTGATAAAGAAGCGTTCTTCTATTCAGTGATCAAGGAGAGCATTGAAATACCGGGTGAGTAGACATTTTGTTCCAGAGGAGTCATACAAACAAATTTTGTGAGATTTTTTTGAGAGATAGTCGTTGATTGGATCGAAAGGCTTTTGTTACTGGTTCCATAGTTTAAAAAACGTAACACAACTGGCGACGATAAATGCGCCTTACCGTTTCAAGAATGATGGTAGCAATCAGTAAAAGTTTCACCGCAGCAAAAACTGACTTTGGGATCTTAAGAGGCACGGATTTCATAGGCACCTGTAGCACTAGTTAACTCTATACCTATAAGCTATCTTTTCGGCTACTTTACAATAAAATCATGCTAGATCTAATAGGTTCACTTTTAAGTTAGGCTAGGTGATGGTTTGAAAAGTCTTCCCAGCATAATCTGTTTTTAGTGAATATCTGTAAAGTCATCTGTACAGTCACTGAGCACACCGGTAAGGGATAACGGTCCCATAAAAAGTTGGCTCGGAAATGGCCACAAATTAAAAAAATAGTTAAGCTATAATATTGTTAAAACGCTCTGTATATTTTTGTTCGTCATAAAACTTTGTGAAGGGCATTGAACATTGGGGACGCTTAAGTACACGAGATTAGGTACTAATTACCTGTGTAAACCGAATCTAGGAGATAATCTATCTGAATATTGGAATATCTAAAAGGAGACATTTTGCTAGCACGTACAGAGGAATACCTAATCTAAGTATGTATTTTTGTTTAAATTGCAGGTCTCAAACCATGGGCCGCGAGGTTAGTAACTTCTCTGAACGATGCAATGGTTTTCGAAGATTTAAATGCCAAACAATATAAATTACGAAATAAACTTGATAGGTTTGACATGGCACACACTCTTCAAGCATTGAAGACGTTAGCCAGACTTCACGCATCTTCCATTATTTATGAAGAAAAGAAGAGTAAAGAAACTATGGGGAAATACAAAGGAATAAATTATGAGTACGAAACAACCCTGGACAAAGGGAGATACCATTTAGAATCAGATTACTTCTGTCAGTGTATAACAGGGACATTAGAAGCTATGAAGTCATTTTCAAAGTATGACAACACAGAAATGAATTTGATTGAGAGTCGTTGGCGTGACGCGTGGTCCACTGCTTTGAATTTAGGTGATTTTTCTCCTCAACAAAAGAATGTAATCTGTCACCGCGATTTGTGGAATAATAACCTTATGTTTCACTACGGTAACGATGATGATGATGGGCACCGCTCGGAACCAGATGATTGTGTGCTGGTAGATTTTCAAGCGGTAAGATACTCACCTCCTGCTACAGATGTGATGTTACTTCTCTGTTGCAATTTAGATCCAACATTTAGAGAAAAAAACATCGGGATATTTTTGAATTTTTATTATGAAGAGCTTGGAAAAATACTCAATAACTATAATGTCAAAATAGATAATATATTGACAAAAGAAGAATTCTTGACTTCTGCTGAAGAACAAAGACATTGGGCCCTCATCATTTGTGCTTGTCTTTTACCACAGTTTTGGCTAGACGATGATCGTACTACAGAATGTTTCTGTGATAATGCCCAGTTTGACGAAATATTCTTCAAAAATAGAGGACAATTTATAAAGAAAATGATGCAAAATAATTCTGATTACAAACAGAAAGTCATGGAAATCTTTGAAGAAATCGCAGATAGATACTGTTTGTCTGTGTAAGAAAGTTGATAAAAACTTACGCTCCTAAACCTAACGTCGCCGAGAATATATGTATATGTGTCAGCCTACAACAAAAGTCTTTGAAGTTATGGCACTATTTGCATGCACAATTGCAAATCCTGGAAATGCTATTAGACAAGAAACTCCATGGTTACTGTTTTAAAATAGTTTATAACCACGTCATATTTACAATTCCATAAATTACGGTTACCACAATTAACATTTATTTCTATCTCTTGAACTATTCCTCAAATTATCTAAAGTTAGTGATAAGTTGATAACAACTGCAAGGAATAGAACATAGTTTTGTTTTGTTTCAGGATTATTAGAAAAACATTATATTCCATAATTTAAGTTCAGATATTAATAAATTACTTAACTGACACCTTGTAGTCGATCTATCCTCACCAGAACTAACTAACTGAATTTAAACCATTTAATTTCCAAGAGAACAAGTTGTTTTTTTTTTTGGAATGACAGCTCGCATGTCGACCTATGAGGTTGTCGGCTGCTTAACCGAACTTGCCTGTGGCTACCTTAATAAATTTAGCCCAGCAAGCCAGGGCTTAAAAACTTAAAACTAGAGCGACTCCTCACTAAGGGCACCCTCGGTACGGACCTCGGCTTAGGGCATCACTCCTAGAGGACAGCAAGGGACGGGTTGGATCGGAATAAAACATCAACAAATGAACAGCTTAAACATACTTATGCATCTTATATGTTTATAGTAAAAATGATTTTTATTGTAAATGGTCCGACATAATATCTCCCTAGTTTCACTGAAATTTTAAATGACTTTATTAGAAATACCTACTGCTTTGATAAGAAAGGTATTAAAATAAAATGAAGGTAACAAGTCACAATTGAATGTAGGTACTGTAGGTACCTACGTTCACAACAGAACGTAGGTACTTGCTAACCGAAAAGTTTCAACCTAGTGATTTTTAACCGACTTCACAAAAAAGAGCTCAGAACTCCGTCACTTTAAACCCAATTTAAAAAATCTTCTATTGTTTCAAAGGGTGTACTAACTTAGTGGTCCCATAAAAATTTGATCAAGTTTTTATGAGTGGTTTTTGAGTTACCTTCAATAATACGATTTTTCACTTTGTTTTTGTCGATGATGTTATAATAATTATCTGTCAATGTTATTTACTGAGCAAGTGAAGGCAAACAAAGTGTGGGGTAGGTATCACAACTAAAAAGTGAAGTATAAATTGTTAATAAAAAAAAACAACCGACAACAACCAAAACTGTATTCACTTTCTTAAGTACCTACTTTGTTTTGGATGTTAGTTGTTCTTTTTTTTAACTTTACTTTTTTAATTTACCTTCTAAGAGTCAAAAGAGGTAAAACAATTTCATGACTGTCTTTACCAATAACGTTTACTCTAGATAAAATAACATACACGTGTCAAGATAACATGAATCAAGGAAAGTAAATATATTATGTAACTGTACTTCTGTACACAATCCAATTACATACACGTACCTAGATAACATTAGCACTAAGTAAACCCACATAATGTATGAAACAATAGCTATAGGTAACTTGCAAAATATCTTAATATCCAATAACGAGAAGGTAGGTTTAATAAGACTAATCTCGTAAGCTTCTTATTACAATTTAACGACTGCGATCTTCAATCTTAGGTTTATCCTTGTCTCCGACCTTCCCATTGTATGTCCAGCCCCAATTCGGAATAAACTTATTATCTTGAAGGCGACGCATACCAAACCTCCTGTGCCAGGGGTCGTCATCCCGTTGGCTGTATATGTCGCAAAATGGACGAATAAGCAGAATGTAGAACAGTTCTACAAAACTTAGGATGCTGGCGCCGAGGAACAATCCACCAGTTCCGCCGGTGGATACTGTAAAACAAGTTCGATTAACTTTGACACTTTCAATCTTCTTTGCCAAATTCCAAATATTGCAGCGGGATGTTTTCGCACACTGTATCTGCAACGCACCGCTTAGCGCTGTGAGTTGAAAAACGAACACTGTGTTCCTCGAAGTGCTGGAATCCATTCTGTTGGAATTTCAATGCTCGGTTCAACACTGAGAGTTCAAAATCCAATGCGCGATAAGATCCCGCCGCGATATTTTTACGTCCGCCCGAACGTGGTCTGAGTTCTAGTTGAAATGCACAGCGTGTGTGATACGAAACAATACCTACTAAGGCATAGGTTTCGAGTTCTTTACCTCTTGCCATTCATAGCCTTCTTTCAAAAGGTATTCCCTACCGTCCCTGCCTATTCTTAATTTCACCATTAACTAAAAATTTTCTCAAATAACAATGAATATCTCACCGACTAAATCCAGTACTCCACGCACCACATTCCTTCTGTATCGCTCACTGGGCAGCACCGCCAGCTCTATGTGAACACTCGCATAGCTGTCGGTCGTAACGAACTTGAAGTCCTTCGTGATCGTGATCTCCGCCTCCGTACACGAAGGTAAGCAGTTGCAAGATAGGCCAGCACGGGACGACCAGCTAGCTTTCAGGACCTACATACAAAACAGATTCTATTTATCGCAATTCGTCGTTGTTGGAACTTTAATATTATCCAAATTCTAAATGTATAAGTACGTAGTGCTTAGCGCGTAAAAATGATTATTCAACTCACTTCAAGTCTTCTTAATTCCGAAGTAATAATTTCCCAACTAATTGATTTAAGTGGTATCGATATAATAACCAAGGAATCTTGTTACGACTACACAGCCTCTGGCAATAATGGCCTTGTGTGATACATTATATAAATCGGTAATTTTCGTTTCATATGATAAATTAGGTACGAGTATACTCACCGAAAGTTCGTGGACGTGGCTATTCAAGCAGATAATGCCGCTGACATTACATCTAAGATGTTCCGGAACGTTCGGCATGAAGTAATTGGTACAGTTACAAAGCTGCAGCTGTGCGTCCTTTCTGCATTGCACAGTGCAAGCTGTGTACGAGTAGTGGTGATACACTTGCAGGAAGTTTTCGTCAGTGTACCGACATTTCCGTTTCTCTGGCGATATCAAGCGGGCGCCGGCGTCATTCTCTATGTTGCGTATGGTTATATAACGCCTACAAACCAAAGGATTACTAAAATTACCATTATTACGGCACTGTATGTGAAATTCCTTGGACTCAATTTGTTAAGTGTCACCTAATTCGATGATCTCGTTAGATAGCCATCGTTTTAAGAGAGCCATGCATGCGATGCAACACAAAGTGCCACAACGGGATGTGGTTATTTCGTTTTAGTTATTTTTATATTGATGATCAAATTCGCACTTTTATATCATATTGGCATTCATTAAGTGTGCGGGGGCGGCTGTTGCAAGTGCGGAAAACCTCAAACGGCGAAAATATTTCAATCTTATCGCAAGTTATATATTCGATCCATTGGAGGCTATAGCATTAAGGCCGTGGGATCTGAGTGCCCACTTTTTTTTTCTAGACATCAGCAAGCGGTTGGCCGACTCTTCACGTGGCCAGAGAGCTGGCCTATTTTTTGGCCAAAGAATGAGCATCGCCATACATCTGGGCAACAAATGGACAATTTTTCTATTGACAGCGATGCAGACGCATTTTGATTCGATATTTTTATATACATGCTCATACTATGAATAATATTTGAAGTCTGTTAGCTTACATTTTATGTAAATTGAAGTACACACACCAGTTTAACCCCTTGAGATAAAACGTTGCAATATTTTAGACAACATTATACATATGTAGGTATAGTAATGACTTACTTGTGCAATATTTCTTGTCCCACTGTTAAAACATCGGAACCTATAGTAGTGAGCGTCGGCACTTCTTCCTCGTTCAGAATGTAAATATTTGCAGTTACCATAACATCAAATTTGATAGCTCCAGGTCCCGTCGTACGGTTACTCGCCATGTCTAGTCTAGGAGATTTTTTTTCTCTAAAACAATATTCAATAGATTAGAAACGAGGTACGTATAATTCTAGCATCCAAAAAGAGATACCTACCATGGGCATGATCGCAGCAGGAACATCAAATTTTCATCCATTCTTTTTATGAGTGTTATCGTAGCTAAGGTCCTTGTCGAAAAAGAGACCATCCCAATTGTCAAGTCCGTCGTTATAGGCAATTATATACCGATCCGTATGCCTACTACGGTTTATTCCTAGTTATCTGAAGCTGATATTTTACTTCGTACAATTTCACTCCCGGAAGAAAATGAAATAGTGATGTAACAGATTATTACGTGTAGTAGTTATAACTTCCACATACCTACGAGTATCGATTGACACTTTCCCTTACCTTCCTTGTAAAGTATTAATAGCATAACACGTTCCGAGCTCTGTGTCCATAGGTCTGAAGTAATTGCAACATTCGAATGGAATCCCATTCCATGAACAGTTAGCTAAAGTTTCCTCACAGGTGCTCCTGACCTGAAGAAAATATCAAAATATTACATAGATGAATCCTTGAAGAATTAATTTAAGCAGGAAAGATACCGCACTTGCCTAAATTTTACGATTTACGAAGGGCTATCTGATTATACTTATGTATAACGTTCGTAACTGCGCGTACGTTAAACTAGTCCCCAATAAGCTAATTTAATATTAGAAACCATTACGAGATTGCATGTTTCTGCAATAAATTGCAAATATAAGAGCATAGAAATCTGAATTTTTCCATTTATTTACATTTAAGAGGCACTTAGAGGCTTAGATACTTACTAAATTAGCATAATAGGTCAGGTTCGTTTGCATACAGTCCGGCAGCGGGTCCACCAAGTTACAAAATTCTGACGTATAATAAGTAATTCCTTTGAAAAAAGCTAGCTCTTTTAACACTTCTTCCATGTTGAAATCGTGATTTTCTCCCCATAATCTACAAATAATCATTTAAGAACCAATAAGAAAGACCATGAGACCTTCAGTCTGCAATATAATCTGGAAACTTAAGAAATATGTCAAGAAGAGATGATACCTTCTGGAATTAAAGTAAATGTAGAGTAGCAAATTAGCAGTAGAGCTATCATACATTTTACTTTTACCATCTTACTTTTGAGTTCGCTTAGGAAATGACTGTTACTAATAGGTAATTAAGTTCACCAACTACTCGTGGTTTATCTAAGTTTTTTCTATGATGGCATGCTTTTTTTTTGTGAATGGGATATCATCAAATGACTTCTCCCGCTCTGGGCGGAGCGAGACGGCGTGTCAGACTGTTACTGACTAAAACCCACCCGTGTTCCTTCAGTTGCCTATATGCCAGGGCCACGGTATCTCTTTCGAACAATGATGGCATGCTTATGTAGGAGTTGTTATCTAAGAGCATTCAGAGCTCTTTTCGGACGGAGTTTAAATAAGAAAACCTTTTTAGATAATTTCTATCAAGCTAACCGTATACTAATTTCCTGCTAAACCAACATTCTGCTGAAGTTTCAGTTACCGATATGTGAGAGCTTCCGAACTTTTCCGAGCTTGAACGACATGAACGTAGGGAAAACATGACTTACTTATCAGAGATTGCTTCGACGCGGTTCGAATTGTCATTTTCGCAAACAACAACTGCCGGGAACTCAGTGTTCCAGTCCTTGTAGGTTGTCTCCACGACGAACGAGATGGGATTGTTCTGGAAGGCATCGTACTGAGCTGCTATCAATAAGGACGAGCCATACCATGACAGAGCTACAACTATTAGCCAAAATATTCTGAAACATGCGAATTATGTTATATTTCAGGATTCCCTAAAATTTATAGGTATGAGAACTTCTCATTGAATTAACCAAAAAAATAATTTTAGAGTCTGGACATAATTTATATCAAATATTTTAATTACCTCTCCACCCAATGTCTTTGATTATCAGCAATGAATCTAAAACCATGAATGGACGTCGTTTGCGGCAAACTTTTGATTCCATTCCACCAAATCTCCAAATATCTTTTCCAGGAGTCTTTTGAAGACATCTCACAAGGTACACCTAAAAGTGCTGAGGATCCGAAATGACTAAACTGTTTCCATTTAGATTTTTATTTTTATACAACAGCTTACGTGCATAACAACAATGTACATGATTCAGAACCAATGAATAATGGAGATGTAATGATCATTACGAATTTACGACAGGTGCCTACGTCTAATAAAGATTTTAATCAGAATGAGAACAGCACAGCTGTTCCAATGGAGAACCATTATACTGATAACAATTTGTGTAATTGCGTGCGTATATACTACACAAACTTTTTCTATGCTTCTACCCACTAGACACAAATTACCTAATAAATACCTTCACATCGAGTGCCTGTATAATAAGTTTTGATAGATCTCACTGATTGCAACTTGTACAATACCACCGTACCTACTTACTTAAAAAGAAAGTTTACAAGTCACTATATTTTCAGATGTAACTGTTTGTTTTTTCCATAATATTTAAGTGGATATCTGTCCAGGTCTAGTTATGGCCGCAATTTCGTTCCAGTATATCGGTCTGTATCTCCTGATGTGCTCGAAGCGTGCTTGTTTCTGAGGTTCTATGATCACGGTAGTACTTCGCTTGCCCCGCAGCCGTCGCGAACGAACCTCTCGTATCAACTTCACCGTGAAGAAGTAAATGAATTCTAACACCGAAACGAAGCTGAATCCGGTGATGAAGCCACAAGTAGAACCGATGTTGCCTAATTAAAGAAAGATATAATTAAGTATCTGTACTCGGCTTCCCACTATTAGTAAAACATTCCTATTTTATACTGTCTGTGAGCGTTGTTAAAACTTATAATTGTTTCTAAATTGTGAATAAAAATCCGAATTCGAAATTGATCCGATGATTGTCAGTTAATGATATCTCCTATGTATGTATGAGCACATATATGGGAAAAAAATATAAATAATATTATTTCAATACTATTTATTATACAGTACTTTATGAACACACATACGAAGAACTTATGAACTAGTATACCTATAAACAATACTTACTAATCAGATCGAACCACTTCATAATAACATTCTGTCCGTAACAGTCGGCAACATCCCTCGCGTACTTCACTTGAACTTGCGAGGTTCCGGTGAAATTTACGCCTTGCCTGCAACAAACGGCATTGTTCTTGTTCAGAACAAACGTATTCAATGTATCGAACGTGCTTCGCATAACAAAGTGCTGCCTACATTTCCCTATTTGTTCTCTGAAGTTATTTCATTTGCAGATAGTTTCAGTAAAATATAGGTTTCCTCCACGTGAGATACTTTGAAGACTTTTTGTTCACGTAATTGTATACTTTTACATTCATATTTTAAATTATTTAGAAGATTTACTAAGAACTTATAAAGTTATGAATTTTATAACCTACTTGTTAGTTCCATGACAACCTTCGCGTTAAACAGGCATGAACGACGCCCTTATCTTTCGTTTCCCGAACGACGATGTCAACAAACAACATTGACAAAATGTGAAGTTGACTCTTCGTATTCCTCAGAAATTTAGATTTTTTTCTGACCTTTATTAGAATTCGTATAAAACAATAAAACTTATCTGCAGATATGGCTGGCGTTAACTATGCAACGGTAGACTTTGAAGTTTTCGGTAAAGTGCAAGGTGTTTTCTTTAGGAAGCATACTCAAAAGAGAGCCTCAGATCTAGGGCTCAGAGGATGGGTGATGAATACTGCTCAAGGTACTGTGGTAGGGCAATTGCAAGGGCCTACCACGGCTGTTGCAAAAATGAAGACTTGGTTGCAAAAGGAGGGAAGCCCGAAATCGCGGATCGAAAAAGCCTCTTTCAAAAACGAGAGTCCCATATCTAGCTGCGCTTTTAAGACTTTTGAGATACGAAAATAAATTAATGAAAGAATGCTGAAAGATACTTTATGTATTTGAAAAGTCTTGATTTTTTTATACATTATAGTTTTTTTAATCAATGCGAATAAATTATCCTTTTTCAAGAATTCTTTCTATTATTTTACTTCTGATATCTAAAAAAGGTACGATTCATTTTAAATGTAGAGTTACATTTAAAGTAAGTATTATGTTCTTTCAAATTGTACAACTTTTTTTTAAAGAACTTCCTTTTCAGAAGAACTCTTTCTTTTGAAAGAATTCTTCAATCAAAAATCTATTTTATTTTGGTCTAGATTTAATTCCAACCCACAAAAAGGCCAGTTAATAGTAAACCCTCATCGAGTCATCGTTTTTATTGTACGTAAGAAAACTGGCGCAATGTGATTTCTGCAATGTATTTCGTGTTGCTGACAACATGGCAAGCAGGAAATGCGTAAAACTTGTTTTCGGCAACGATACAGAATCAATCATGTTGCTGCAGCAATTTTGGGTCAACTGGGAACTGAAATATAAAAGAACTTACAGCCAATCATCCCGTTCACTGTCTGGCACGGTGTTTAGATACTCCGGGTATATGAGCACATTGTTGAAGTCATAGCTGTAAGCTGTCTTAGAGCAGGTCGGGTTGCACATTGGACAATCGATGCCACCGTTAACTGCGGCCAGCTCTAACTCTTCTGGAACGTGCCCGTGGTCGTTTGGACGTACAGATATGGACTGTGCTGAAAACGTTAAGGTATTTAAGTAAGATGATGATCGTAACTACTCAACTTTAACAGAATATCTACAGGTTCTACCAATGTGTGACCGCACAAGCCTTTCAGGGCAGACTGGCTTTAGTTATGAAAATTATTCAAAAGTTGTAAAATACTTACAATAATAGGCTCTAAGACAAGGCACATCTTTCATATTGCACGTTCTAGCAGTACTCATCTTCGGCATATTGAACGGCGTACAGTTACAATGGTCCAACAGAAAATGCATTCTACATTTGAGCACGCAGTCACTGTACGTGTAAAACGGGAGATATGACGATTCGTCGTAGAATCTACATTTCCTCAAATTTATCGGCACGTGTTGGATGTCTCGGGACGCTTCTGTGAAGCTAGCTGTTACCATCACCGTCATCTAAAAAGTGAAACTTACACATGAGTGAGTTTTAAAGAATATACCTTAAAGCGGCGCTCACTCGAGCGGATAGATTCATCGTTGTGGAAAGTCATTTTTACAATTCATTGAGCTGACGACTAAATATATTCCAAAATGAATGATGAGCTACATAAAAGATTTCTAATTTATTTATTTGTTCTTACTTCTACACGAGGACTAATAATTTGCATAGCGAAGCTTCCACTTGGTGAATCAGGAAAGTCATATGCATCCGAGAACTGTAGCTGCAAAAAAAGATCATTTTAACCTAGACTTATTCTTGATCTAATAAATTTTCTTAATATATAAAATACTAGCTTTTGCCAGCGGCTTCGCCCGCGTGGAGGTCGGAAATTATCCCGCGGGGAACATACTACCGGGATAAAAAGTACCCTATGTGTTATTCCAGGTTATAAACTATCTATGTGCCAAATTTCATCTAAATCGGGTCAGTAGTTTTTGCGTGAAAGAGGAACAAACATCCATACATCCAGACATCCATACATATAAACTTTCGCGTTTATAATATTACTAGGACTAGGATATAGTCAAATCTTCAAAGAGTCAAATATACCTGAGCCCCTTGTAACGGTATGTTGTAGAAGAAGTCGTCACTTTCATTGAGTCGTAACAAAACTTTGAGTCCCTGGTCGAAGTCAAAGAACGATTTGTTTCCGTATCTGTACATATCAATGCTTCTTGAGCTGCTGGTTTTACTGCAAAGACATTATAAATAAACAAAATAACTTTGTATTATAACATTCGATATTCCTTTGATCTCTATCGTAGCGTAGATCAATCATGTGAAAACTGTACATTAAGGGAACGATTGTAATGCTGATTGTTTTTTAATTGATGTTTGTTTGTCTGAATGTCAAATTTAGCATACATAACCCCTATATGTTTGGTCAGGCTGTATGTAGGTTATAAATTATCACGCTATTTGCTATAAGAGAAGAACAGTATAGCAATTTATTCGTATTCTTCTGTACTTTAATACAAATTGTAAAAAATACGAGCTAAATGGTTACAATATTGCAAAAGGTTGAGTTTATGGTCGGAAGTCCGCGGGTAGGAGGTTGTTGTTAATAAACAAAGGAATTTAATAGAGGTTTTCAAATATTTACCTTTGGAAAAAAGTATCGTAGATTCGTAAATAGTTGAAGGTGCAGCAGTAACCGTTCATTGTCAGACGAAAGTCAAACAGATCTAGGCAGTTCGTCATCTTTGTGTTCCAAACGCAGCGAAGCAAAAGATCTTCACACCGAGGTGTTAACTGCCAGTTAATACATAGAGTTAATGTAAAAGCAAACAGATTTACTTTGTAGGTATGGATGCTGGGTAATCAATATTTATTCAGACTGGTTAGCTTAGTTAGTCTTTAATTTTGTTGGTCAATTCATTGGATGGTCTTCAAACAAATGGATACGTATCGCTGTGGCTGTAGATAAAGAAGAACTAAAGACCAATGCTACTGTTCCATATGGTGCCGGACGTAAAGAATAGTACCATCCTATTTCTTCCCGTGGGTGCCGTAAGAGGCGACTAAGGGACTTACTAGAGATTGGGCAGCAGCGTCTCATTTCTCAGCGTCGCATTTTACCACCATAGTGTGATCGCCAACCCGCCTACCAAGCGTGGTTATTATGGTAAACCCCCAAATTGCAGAAGGCCTATGTCCATCAGTGGACGTCTTTTAGCTAAAGTGTTGTAATACTGCTGAAAGACCAATGCTAGTTCTAGCAAATGATCTACGAAGTTACGACACTACACAATTGCTTGTCAGCATTCACTGGTCTTAATGAAGACGTACATTCCGCATCAGCTCATGAACATCATATTCGCCCAAAGCAGCATGCAGCTTCATTGGCGACACGTTGTTGAAGTTGACTGCACCGAGTCCATATAACTGGCCG
This sequence comes from Aporophyla nigra, assembly GCA_947507805.1. Lineage (NCBI taxonomy): Eukaryota > Metazoa > Arthropoda > Insecta > Lepidoptera > Noctuidae > Aporophyla > Aporophyla nigra. Next base: position 12,036,365 of record OX382305.1, read on the forward strand.
AGCCCGAAGAGAAGGGACATCATATCCTTCTCTGTGTAATGTTGGTTGCGCTCCGCTTTGAGTCTGCAATGTAAAAATTACATGGTAAAAATAAAAAGTGTCACTAGGTACCGAATTTTCTAAAAGGAATTTTGATGGACATATCATAATTTGTCGACAGCTAGGTAGGACAGTTGATGATGATAAATCATTTGATGAGTGACTCAAGTCTCAAGTCATGACTCAAGTCTGATCTAGGAGTAGATCAGACTTCAGTCAGAAAAGTTACGCGTTATTAAAATAGAGTTACTGCCTACTTGGTCTTTAAAAAAAGTTCAGGATACTTATACCAAACAGTCTCTAGAACAGGTTCTGGTCCCAGGATCTATCCCTTAGAAAGGAGAACAGCAGTTTTCTTCGCTGCTAAAAACTTTGACTTCAAATTCTAAGTGATTACCTATCGCTATTGCCATCGGAACATTTAAGTAGAATTACAACTTATTAGAACATAGTCTACTTACAATTTCTTGGCAAGTTCTGAAGCTGCTCGCCTACTGATTCTGTTGTTGGTGCAGATGCCCACGGCAGGGAATATGATCTTATTGACGGAGATACCCTCGGGCAGTTGTGTCGTCACCAGCGGCGCACTGTAGTACTTAATAAAAGTCATCCACACCAAGGATATAGAGCAGATCAGGCCAACTACTAGTGTTATGATCCAAATGATTCTGTAAAATCACGTGGAGTGCAGTGAAACCACACGATACAGACAACAACAGTGTCAATAAAAACAGACATAGATAAACTTTGTGGCAAACTTAAACGAATCTATTATTTATTTTGAATGACCTACAACTACTGAAACAGGATTTAAAAGCTATTGGTTTAGGCCTTAACCCCTTAAAATGTGAAATTTACCTATCTGACATGACGGAAAGACAATTGACCCTAGAGAAATTTAATAGCAACAAATCAAATTTTTAGAAAAATCACAGCACTTTGTAGGTTCCCTAATTTAAGAAAACAAATTTTCTCCTTCCATCAACGAAAAAATCAAAAACATCAACAACATTTCGTATACAGATCAGCCCGTGAAGTCGTCTTCCCAGCGACAGTGAGATGAGCTGCTCTGCGGGTTCGTATGGAATAATCTCATCAATACGTCCACCTGTTCACTGTGCTTGCATGTTGGCTGTGGCCAATGGGAGTCGGGCCTCTAACTTCATGCACTGCCGTCACCCAACATAGACACTTTGCTGTGTGACACCACTTTCCGGCTCGCTATTTGTCTGCGTCTGGGCGGTCCTTGCATTGCTGCCAGTACGGTAAATCTGTCGACTGCTTTGGACACCATGGTCTATCTTAGCGCAGGCCGAATGGTGCGGCACGACAGTATTAATGACATCATCTGTCGTGCTGTTTTAGCTACTTTAGAACCCAACGGCTTAGCACGCGATGTTGGGAAGAGAGCAGACCAGGCCTTTACTGTGGGACGCAAAAAATTTCGACACCTTCCTAAAACGACAGGCTGTGCTGGGGTGGCTGGTACGGAAAACCTCAAGCACGGAAAATATTCCTATCTTATTGGGAGTTATATATTCGAGCCGTTGGGTTGGAACTCTAGGGCTTTGGGATCCGAGATATCGTCAAGCGTTTGGTCGACCTGAACAGCAGGTTGGCCTATTTTTTGGCAAAAGAATCAGCATCGGCATACAACGTGGTAATGCTGCCCACTTTTCGGGCACTTTTCCATTTTAGATAATGCCCTATGATTCTTTTTATTTACCTTTTTTACAGACATGTACACATTATTAATATTATTTTAATCACGTACAGTCACCAATTTGATAAATGAGCTGTTTACTACCTATTAATTAAATAAAAAAATATTCGAACATCCATGACTCTAGTTACTACACTCTTTTTGTGACCGTACATTTAATTTTGTGACGTGAACGGATATACTTAAATTAAATTAATAATATAAGTACATTTTTTGATAATCCGAGAAATCCAATGTCGTAATAATCATGGTTATAGGTTATTGACAAACACGAAGATACGCAATAAGACACATAAAGTCATCACATAAAATACATATGTAGATATGGCACTGATACAGTATTGCGCCTGTTCCTATTTATGATTTACGCCTTAATGTAAAACGTAAGTTATCTCAAGTGATGTAATAAACAACCAGTCTTTCCACTTCTAAATTGTAGTAATTGCGCCAAGTAACCCACCTTACGAGCCAGCTGAACAAGTTCATGACAAGCTTATCTGCAACTCAGTAACGAGCAATAATCCAAGTAAAAGTACCTACATAACTGTTAACCCACCTATTCCGCAAAGTAACTCTTACTAATGGCCACATACCTTTCAATGAACGGAGTATTTTTGTCAACAAGATGCTTCAGCCCACAAATGGAGGACTCCTCACAATACTCCTTGCTGACTGCCTTCATACTCGCCTTTAGTACATCAAGTCGGCTCGGTTCCGGAGCTCTCCTGCGTAAACGACGTCGATATGTAAATTGAGACGAACTTAGTGAATTTCTACTCATGATAAGTCTTGTTAAACCAGTTCTTTTTTACTATAACAAACGATTTTAACGATGACTGTTCCAATCAAGCAAAGAGTCTAATTTGTTTTTAAAGTTCTTTATGGGAAAATAAATAGCCATTGTTAAATATTCTATTTGACGATAACATCAAGCTTTTATGTGAGGTTAATTACTGTGATTTATCGATTCTTCTCATGTATTACTAGTGTCTATTGATTAGAAAGCGATAAAATATGATTTATTGCTACATTTCGTCCATGGAAGACAACAACGTGAAAAAGAGTTTAAGTATTCAAGGTCGGACTGTGCGTAATTCTGATTCTAGATAACATTTAAATTTGTTGCAAAAATGACTGTCCTAGAAATATAATGGTTTAAATATTGACGAAACCGAAACCTAGTCACATGACTATAGGTCGAGCACCTTGCTATCACAGGTGTAGGCATTTCGATCGGAGGCGCAACAAATTGCAAAACCCATTGCAAAACAATTTGACCATCTCCGATTCCGCCCACGTTCACTTATAATGTGTGGAATTTTACCTTTTTGATATTGCAAATGTCTCATGTTTGTCGTTCATAACAAGATGATTATGATTGTCTTGTTTATGAGTCAAGTACAAGTCATATACGCACTTATATTAACAGTCCCGATTTGAAAAGAGTTTTTCGCAATTCCGGGTGCAAATATTTTGCGATAATAAAGAGAAAATAGATTGTAATACTGAAATTGTATGCTTCTACACGTTCTACCCTATCCCTTATATTCATACAATTACTATTTACACAATGTATAATCTTTCCCTATAGCGAAGACAACGAAACATGGGTCAAAGTCTGCATCCAGCACTTTGAACTCATGCAATAGTTTGTGAACTAAATCCACAGTCGAGCAGAAATTACGTCAAATAATTGTAACATTACCAACACATGTTATTACATCCACAGAGTCTGGTCAGGTGGTCGGTTCTGACGTCCTTTCCCCATCGCGTCAGAACGACGCCGGCGGCCGGCGCCCGCACAGGCTCCGTCGGTCACGCGCTCTTGTGTAAACTAATCTGCATGAGACAATGAAACCTTTTTGCGTAACATTCCAATTCAGATTACACATATTATTATAATTCTTTATTAAGTAAAAATAGATTTTGTCACCGTGAATTATTTTCGCATCATCTATATTATAATCTATGCTAATTATAAAGCCGAAGAGTTTGTTTATTTGTACGCTCTAATCTCTAGTATTACCAGTTCGATTTGAAGGATTCTTTATGCATTTGCCAGCCCAAATCTTGAGAGGAGTTATAGGCTACTTAATATCACGCCGACGCCTTAAAACCTGAGCAAAAAGGCAATATTATTTATTTCAGAACAGCTTAGGGAGGGCTGTTATGGTCTTTCGGCTGAAATTGTGACAATGAAAAGATATCAGTTGCCTAAATTATCATGAAAGAGTGGTTCTTTATATTATAATTCCTTAGTTCTTTATATTAAATCTATACTAATATTATAAAGCTGAAGAGTTTGTTTTTTTTGTTTGATTGAACGCGCTAATCTCGGAAACTACCGGTTCGAATGGAAAAATTCTTTTTGTGTTATATAACATCAAGCTACAGCAAACAGAGCGGAGCAGCAATGAAAACTGTTGCAAAAACGGGGAAAATCGCACGGACAGGCGATTCAATGCGACGGAAAGGGTCGGGGAACAAGAAATTTAACGCGGACGAAGTCGCGGGCAGAAGCTAGTTCCTTAAGATCCTGATTGTGAGTAAAGATATACCAAATACGGTGCTTCAGTTGTAAATCCCAATCAAGCCCACCTGTTTTATTAAAACCAGCTGGTAGCTCTTCACATAGATATAGAATAACGCACCAGGAAAAGCCACAAAAATATCAAAATACCTCAACGCATTCTTTTATAGTCTAGCCATCCGGGAAGGTGGCTAGACAATAATCTTATCTTAGATCTAATTAAATAAGAAAAAAAAATCGAATAAGATGCGTTCCAAATTCGAGAAGGATCACTGGCGTAATCACAAAGAAAAATATCAACAAGTTAATAAAATTACATCAGTTTAAAATTACATGAGTGTGTTACTTTACATTAAGAGAAATAAAATAATTTTGAAATACTCTTAATTGCGATTTCATTGCTTACCTTTGATTCTGAGTCTCGCAACAGAGTAACGTGTAATTTCATATTTGTAAACACGATTGACATAAAAGTCGCAACATTTTTGTGTTTATTAACATTAGATTTACATACATACGTAAAACCTGTCATGCTGGGTATAAACTACTTACAGAGAAACCTCAAAGCTCTGTTAATACATTAATATGCAGTCGTTGTTACAATTAGCAGGGTAATACGTACTTCAGTTAATAATGCTTGCTTGCATGTAACATGCTTATCTAACCTACCCCATATCGTTGAAAAATAAATGAAAAGCACACTTGACACGACATTTTCATGTTCATCAACAACTCCACGGCATAGTGCACTGCATACTAATTATCAAAGTGTAATAACAAACTGTTATCCCTGAATGGTATGTGGCCATTAAAATATTTTCATGAACCTTTTAGCATATATTTTTAAGTTCGAATTCTGCCCAAATATTCAATTTTGTAAGTGGCCTAGTGGTATCGACCTCGACTTGTGACTTGTAGGTCGTGAGTTAGAATCCAAGCAGCACTATTTACTTTGTATATTTAATTTCATCATCACTGTTGTCAAAGTGGGGAAGGAAAACATCCTGTGGAAACCGGCATGTCCTAGAGCCAGAAACTTCGATGACATGTTACATCAACTTGCACTAGGCCCGCGTATTGGGTCATGACTCTCTCCTTCTCATCGAGAAGAGGCGTGTGTCCCAGCAGTGGGACCTTTACACGCTATATTAAAGTTAATCATAATAGAGGTACACCTATAGGTACTTTAGAAATTCGAGTGCCGGCATGGTATTAATTTATTACTAAATGATTTAGAGATTTATTACTATCTCTTCATGAATTTCACGGATCTTTTAAATCCGAACGTCTTTTTTCAGCGTGTAGCCTTTTGATTCGAAGATAATTACAATCAAGTTTACGAGTTAGTAGAGCGCAAAAAAAATCCTTGAATCACAAAGTTAAAAGACGGCAATGAATTATATTATTTATTTAAAAAGACTATCTGTTTGTTAAGATTTTGCAATTCATGTAGATGAATCGTCTTTCTTGATTATTACTGATTTAAAAGCCCGCAAGGTTCAATTCTTATTAATTTATTATGAGTAAGCATTAAGCATATGCTTATTTTTTTACTATTACAATGTATTCACAAGATTACACTGCGACAATACATATTTGCTTTATTTACTTGTACACTTATTTTAAGTAAACAAGAAAGAAATCTTAATAAGTACGAGTACCCAACTTGTCACAATAACCCACTTATTTATACAAAATTGCTTAAAGTCATGATTAGCATCATATTAAATGTTTTTGTGTTTTGACGTTTAAACGCCTCTAAACTTGATGAGGGTAAGTGAATGTCAAGGAATATTGACTGAAAACATATTTATTTATTATTATGACAAAAGAAACAACTATGATTCCCTCTCTCACACCACTACAATACCCTCGCGAAAATGTAAACTATAATCTTTCCAAAACAAACACAATGTAGCCTAATTAATAAAGATTTTCTTTTACCTATCTTTAATTAATTGACCGGCTTGCGATCCAAACTTTTCATAGAAACTCGCAAAAAGAAAACACCTATATATCCTGGAAAGATATATGTATAGGTAGATATATAATGTACCTACAGCGCATCATAAAAAATGCTTCGGAACATTGTTGGCATAATATTATGATGGCCAAGGTTTGGCGCAACACACGCAGTGGAGGTGGGTCGCAGGCGCCGGTGACCATTCTCTTGGCGATTCCTCATTCCAAATGTTGGTCAGCCTCACTCGAAGACACCAGCTTCGATATATACGTACTAAAGTATTTATAATCCTGAAGTTTTTTGTGTTTGATACCTTAGTGGAGTGTTGGTATTTGTGACAAATATTTGAGAAACAGTTTTCGGTCAATTGTGTTTGAAATAAAACGGATTCTCATACTTTCAGGTAAGCTGTTAGCTGAAGTAATGAATTTCAGTTTTAAATTACATTTTCGTCCTATCTATATATAAAATCTTTGTACCCAATTTTACGAAAATTAGGCGGACGGAGGAGTACGAAATTTGGCATACTTAATGTTTATGAGTGCAGAAAGTTAACATTTTTAATTATGGCCAAATTTTGACCACTGGGTGACCACTTTTATAAGTAACTATCCCTACATAGACAAGAGTACAGTAACAAAATGTAGTAAGGGCGTTGATGTCTTTAGTTAGAAAACAATATTATTTTGTATCATATAATTTAACAATATTTTAATGTGATTACTAATAATCATGAACAAGTTTCACATTAAATACAATTATTTACTAATCAACTAAGTATTGGATCTAGGTTTTTAGTACTTATTCGTTTTTCTTTTCTCCGCACCTTTTCTTATATCACACCTGATATTGGCAGAATTGTCGATATCGGCACCATTGCCATAAAAAAAATAAAAGAAGACTATAGAATTATTTTGTTTAACTTATTACCTTTTATTGGTTCTACCTGATCATCATTAATGTCCATGACCCCCAATTAATTTATTTACTTGAGTAATAACATCGCAGTCTGAATTTAAAACCAGATCAATGTTTTTGAGCTGTCGTACTTTCATTCATTGTATGCATTGTCATGTACATACCTTTCTCCATTTCTTCAACGAATTTCACGTTCTGCCTCTTTATTTGTGGTTCTTGTGATCTTTATTTCAACTACATTACGTAATACATATTACCACGCACAGCCTATGTACGTTTATGTCCTTTGTTTCTTGTTACTTACTAATGTCCTAGTAAATGTAGAGTCCGAGCTATTTTAACGTAAATTTGGTAAGCTCTTCGTTCAAAGTGCACAGTCCAAAGGGCAAACATTTGTTAACACAAGTCAGCTAAACCTGACTATTGCTGACTTATGTGGCAACCTTATGAATGAGAGGACACGTGCATTCCTTGCAGATTATTTGCATTAAAATTCATCTAGTCAAGTTAGGCAATAACATAATTTTGAGCAACCAAAACAACTTTGGATTGCTTAATATTTTCATTGCCATGTTTGTTTTGTTAGTTTTATGGTAATACTAGCTAATGCCAGCAGCTTCGCCCGCGTGGAGGTCGGAAATTATCCCGCGGGAACTTACTACCGGGATAAAAAGTACCCTATGTGTTATTCCAGGTTATGAACTACCTGTGTGCCAAATTTCATCCAAATCCGTACAGTAGTTTTTGCGTGAAAGAGGAACAAACATCCACACATCCATACATACAAACTTTTGCGTTTATAATATTAGTAGGATAGTAAACATAACATAAAATCACGCCTCTCTCGCCGAAGGATTGGGCAGAGGTGTATCTTTTCGCCAGTTATGTTTATGCCCCATGTAATAGGGGGCAAGCCTGTTGCCAGCAACTGGATACAAATCCAGACTCAGAAATTCCAGATAGAAAAACTCAATAACATTTTTTCCGACTTGGGAATCGGATCCAAAACCTCACGGTCAGCAGTAGCGCAACTAGACCAACGAGGAAGTCAACTATATAGAGTCAGCAATATAGTAACGACAGCAAATAAGATCGTCTTACACGCGTCACTAATATTTTACGCGGTTTATGATGTTATAATCTCGTGAAGGTAAAAGGTATGAGATGTGTATGTTCTCGAACATTGACCAACGGTTGCGATTGGATTGTCCGCCGAATCTGCTGTTGGTTTGAAAGTGGGTTATGTTTTGATTCTCCGACCTTGAGACATTGTCCGAAAGCACGTGTGTGTTGCTAACTGTCAGCCGTAAATTGCTCTTACGATTACTAGTAGTAACAGTTGTTTATTAGTGTCAATTGTAAGAGTTGCATGTGTTTGGGAAACTACTGTCTACCTATACCTACTTTTCAAGATTGATGAGTGCACGAAATTGTATCGTAAACTTTAAGAATCCCACGCTTGTGGTGTATCTTTCCGATGGATACGGTTGAGAAACGATATTTACAACTCCTCTATAGATTTTTGTTTTGACCATTGCCTCATTATAACAATGTGTGAAATAGGAAGACGGTATAAAAAAGTGTGTCATCATAGCGTTAAAGTTTAATGAATCTTAAAGGTGTTTAATGATTGGAACCTTTAGTTATGCGATGTTTTGAATAGAAGGGGTATTGTCTCGTCAAATGGCTGGCCATATCGCCGTAAATAATTACTATGATTCATGGTAAAAGCACTTGACGTCCTCTTGACAAAATAATGCGCTTCTTAACTTATTTATTCGAAAGAATTCATTGTTCTATTTTAGCAAACAAAAGATTACGTAATTATAGGTAACAAGCTTCTGCCTGCGGCTTCGTTCGCGTGACATTTTCGCCTTCGACCCGTTCGCGTCCTATCCCATCGCCCGCCCGCGCTATTTCTTCGTTAACACTTTGCGTTCTTTCCGACTTTTTTTCATTTTGCTCGGCTCCAAAGATTCGGAGAATCATGATAAATAATCTGTAACCTTCCTCGAGAACTGGGCTATAAAATTCTAAAAGAATATTTCAAATCCGACTGGTAGTTCCACAGATTTCTTCCTACAAACAAACTTACAAACTTCTCCTCTTTATAATAATTGGTGTAGATAACAATACCTAACTATAAATAAAAAATCTTGTCTTGTATCATGTCTTTGATCTTTCATTTGTCACATTAACCAGTCACGGGTCGCCTGTTTCGTAAATTTCGCAAGTTTATTCTAACCGAGAGTTTCTCACTAAAATGTAAAACATCCTATTCTACATGTTGTGTCTTCGTTTATCGTTTACAGATAAAATAAGTCGTAAAGCCTAGTTATATTCACAAGTTGTAGAAAACTTGTCAAAATTTAAAAAGACGAATAAAATAAATGTAATTAACAATACATGTCTGAAACAACGTCAATTAATGTATGACATGCATGCTAAATACACGACTTTTTGAAAAGACTTGTCGAAAACAAGTATTAAACTTATATTGTGTAGACTCGGGGTTAGGCTAATCTCAATGTTGCAGATGCGAAGGCTGGAAAAGAAAATGTTTCTAAATTAATCAGATTAATATTTTACCAAACATTTGCAGTTATTTACAATGAAGACACTGGTGTTCCTGATAACGACATGCATGTGCCTGGTGAGGTCCCTGCCGCCTCCCCACCCCGATGTCCTAGCAGTGAGGCGGGAAGAAGAACGTTTGCACCCTCTACAGAGGAGTCCAGCGTTACGCAACCCACACCTACTGCAAGTGCTGCCTCTGACCAGCCTGTTACACAAAGGAGAGAATCTGGTAAGAACTCAATTATACTCCAATATTAAATACTAAAAATCCAAACGAGCGGTACATATCGTCATGCCAATTTTGGCTGCAAAGTGCACCAATTCGTTATATATCCCCATAATTTTTGTAGCTATTCCAATATATGAACCTCCTTCGTTTTCTCAAGACTGGACGAAAATAGAACTGTGAATTTCTAAAAATGTTTAATTTTGTGTGCTCTCTGTTTAATAAACTAGTTTACGGCAACGTCACTTGACAGTTTATATTTTACTTTCAAGGTTTTCGCACGAGATGCTCATGATGTGCCACGCAAAGAAATATATAAACTACTCACACACGCGGGCCTGATCCCAAGGAAAAGGTTTCCGCCATCGGAATTCAGTCATAAAAACAACCACATTCCTGTTACTTGGCCTGAAGAGTGGAGCGAACAACAGTTTTATGACTCAGCATACTTCCCCACCCAGGATCTTTTGCAATACTTGTAGATTGTAGTTTTGCACGTTATCTAGAGTTTAATTGTTTAATGTATCCGGAGGTTTCCAAAAAAAATTAGGATAAGTTATGTGACGACTGTTAGTAGTCTTCTCTTAGATTGTGTGAAGGTTCATTTAAGCGATTCAAGCAACTGACCATTCAATTCGTGGTTAGCTTTGATTATGGATTTATATAATAAAGGAGAACGATGACCCCTCTCAAATGTTATTGGGTCAAAAAATTGTATCCTTCCTAATATTTTGCCAAGACTAAGATAGATTTAATTGTGTAAATATACTCGTACTTAACCATCGTTAGTGTAAAGTGCTACTTATGATTGTATGGAGTACAATATTGTTTGAAAACAATAATTTTGTGTGCTTGTTGATTTTCTAGTGTGAACCGCCATTGTTGAAAATAAACAAAACAATTACATACACAAGGTTGTTTTATTCCAAATGGACGAAATGACCTTGGACGCTAGGCAGTCGTTGTTGCGCTGTATAATCATGATATGTGATAATTCTACATAATTAATAATTCACATTCGCATTTGCACAACATGAACCGCTACTGGTGTATTACTGACCATAATATTACTTTCTTCAGCCGTGACGATACCATTAAAGGACCTGTGCAAATAAACATATTTATTGTTTTCAACATGTCTAAAACAAAAACGACAATATGTAAGGAATTAATTAAAGATTATTGTGCTAATTGCTCGTTTGCTGGTATACATTATATTGCTGATGAAAATAAACATGTTACTGAAAGGTAAGGTAGTAGGTCAAGCGATTTTTTATCGCCTCTATACACTTAGACAGAAAAACCCTTACCTATATATTTCACCAGAATATTATGGCTGGTGCTAGTCATTATATCATGGTACGGGTCTGCACTCCTCATCATTTCGGCATGGGATGCTTTCCTCACTAGTCCCATCAGCTTTGGGTTGGAGACTACCTACACGAACTGGGAGACGAAGATGCCAAGTGTGGCTATTTGTGAGATTGCTAACAACCCAAAAATCTTCAACGTCTCTGATACGTAAGTATGAGAATTTTTATTTAAAATTATAATTTTTGAACAAAAAATTGTTACTGAAAGACTTATGTTGATTAGTTATCCTTGATTTTAACGGTGCTATTGCCAATATTTTAATTTATTTTCCTACAGTATTTGGCCTCCCGGTCATCTATTGGACTTAGAGGATGCATTAAAGGAAATTGTCTATTTTCGCGGCGTGTCCTACGTTCTCGTTGGCACATGTTACCTCAACCCCGATCCTGATCCCTTGTGTCCTAAATCCAACTACACCTACTATGCAAGTCTTGTGCGAAGCGACTGCACCAAGATTATAAAGAACTGCACGTACAACGATGAAGAATTTCCCTGCTGTGAATATTTTCAACCCATTGAAACTGATATTGGACCATGTTTCATTTTGAATTCCGTACAAACAAAGTAGGTATTTTATGTTACTGATAATAAATGTAACTAAGAAACTTTTTCTGCTCTGCTACTACTTTTTGTTGTAGAGAACCTCGCCCATATCCAATGGTGAACAATTTGCAAAATCTGCGGGGAGTTATTAAATTCGATGCATTTTTGTCAACAATGGTAGGTACCAACTCTTCTAAGTTTTGAAAAGTCGTTCTGGCACTGGCGAATCGATTGGTCTGAAATGTGAAAATAGTTTTACATAGATAATTTGAGATAAACTGTTCAATTTAGATGTACACTCTGGGGGAGGATGAAGTACCAACTGTGACTACGCTGCATTCTTCTACTTTAAAGATACAACCTGGCTATATTTACCGGTAAGAAGTAAACATAGTAACAAAAATAGATGTACGGAGCGCAGATCGAAAAGCATGCAGCAATACTTGAATAATCTATACCAACCCAGAAAGTTGAGTCCATAGTTATCTATTATAGAGCTGGTAAACAAAGCAACTTTTAGATTCCAGTATTAACAAATGCTAACTAAAGTTGTATCTTCTCTCAGCCGTATACTGTCAGTGCGGAACATAGAAAACGATCCCTTGATAACGGAGACGACGCCGGAGCAGCGTGCCTGTCGGTTCTACCACGAGAACGAGGGAGGGTTGTATCCTCAGTACTCGTACAGCGCCTGTACCGTGCTCTGCCGTAAGCAAGCACAACTCGAGTCATGCCAGTGCAACGACCACATCATTCTCGGTACAAGTGAGTCTACTTGCATTCACTTATCGTTAACTAGTGGTAATTCGATCTTGGAAGTTCAGTAATTAATTGATAGAAAAACCCAGCACTTGCAAGCTATAACGTAGATATTCCTTTTTTTTATTGTATTGTTATGATGTATATATTTTTTGTATTATAATGTTCTAGTACGCTAATTCCTAGTACTGTGCTTTTCTATAGTTTAGATATCTACATGAGAGATTTTATAACAAAGACCATTTGGTTACCTAATGCTGTGTACCTACCCAAGACTGTTTTGTAAATCTTAAAATGTATCCTTGATTCATTTAGTGGGTGGAACTTGTTACTGGTTTGTTGTATAACCAAACACAATCTAATTATTACGGTAAAAACTTGTTTAGCAATGTAAGTAGTGCACACAATTTGACCTTTAATCGACTATCAAGATCAGCACAGGTTCTTTTAATTACTACTTTATTTGAAACTCAGTTTTCGCAAGTTTTATGATCTAAGATCATGATAGATATTTTTAATAGTAGAAAATAACAACATCCACAATACTTTTCAGCTGAAGAAACTCGATGCAATTTATCGGGAATGGCCTGTCTTAACGCATTGTCAAGTCACTTGACCACACTAAAGCCACCCTGGGCCAATCGCCCAGGACTCTCCTGTAACTGCCTGCCTTCCTGTGATGAAACGGAGATTACCATCATAAAGGATGTCACTACCCCGTAAGATCTTTTTCATTATAGTAGGACAGGTACTGCTCGATTTTGGCGACGAATTCTATACTGAATAATTTGTATTTATAGTAGATTTTCAACACTCAATAACCATGAATATGAGAGTAAGTCGCCACACCCCAGGGGCGATCCAAAGTTAGAGCATGTCAAATATGTACAAAAAAAAAAAACATTTCAGACCTTCAGAAGCCAGAAACTTATGAGATCATCTTTAACCCAAAAACAATACCTAGCTGTACTCATGATAATAGGATGGTGATTCTCAAACAAATAAACACAAAGTCCATTTTCGTCTGTACGTAATTTTTATAAATTCAGGCTCCTCTGAAGAATATAAGTACATATCAATTTTTGTAAGATTTTTGTAAGAAATGGCCCCGTTTTATAAAATGTGTTATTAATTTGACGCGGTTACCCCTTTGTAAAAGCTGATCATTTTCACCATTACCATTTATTTATCAGCATATTTAGTGGACGCTTCGTTATATTTCTTATCGTCCACTATTGTTTCAGGGTTAAGGGCAAAGCTCACAAAAAGAAGGCGCGCATTGAAATTGTTCTCGCTTATTTACCTACTGAAAGGTTCAAGAGAAATGTCGTTAGGAGTCGGCTTGATTTAGTTGGTAAATATATGAAATTATGTTATTCCCTGAAAATACGCTTTAGAATGGACAACTAGCCTCATCTTTCTGATTGAACAACTGATTGACAGTTTAAACGTGCCTGTTAATGGTTTAATTGAAATAAATACTTCTTGAGTTTAAAAAAATCATAGCAGACTATAGTGCAAGTCAATTAGTTAATGATTATGAAAACTTTTTAGTGTCAGTTGGAGGTACAACAGGACTATTCGTTGGAGCCAGCTTGCTGAGCTTCGTCGAACTCTTTTTCTTCTTCACTGTTCGCTTCATCAGCAATATCTTAATGGAAAGGAAAAAGAGAGAGAATGTGGTAGTTGTCCAACCTGTTAGCACACCTATCCTGCGGGAACTGCCTGAACTTGATGAAATTGATCCACATAATATGAATGAAGAAGCGTATGCTACGAGTGGAGTTCCTACACTTTATCATAAATTGTTCCGCACTGTAAACAAACCAAAATAACTCTTATTGCAGTGATCATATTTTTATCAAAGTGTCTATGCAGTCACGTGAAAAATATGAAAAATGTAAAGCGCCTTCGGTTATATCGTTTTCGTTTCTTAGCAGCTTTATATTCATAAAAGAAGCGGATTTAACACATATGTACCTTATTGCTTGCGCTTGTTACATTACTCTCTTGGCGAAATTGCTTTCTTCGCTTCGTTTATTTATTATTGAAAAACTTTATCTCTTCTGAATAAATGTTTTGTAATCGCAATGAAATTAAATTATTTTAACTTTACCCATTTCATGTTAGCTCTTTTCTTTTAGCAACAAAATTAATAAATAGATTACTTTGTTGCATCAGATCACGGGTAGCAGAGTACCTAAGTACTACCGCGTTATTTCAAATGTTACAGCATTATAACGTAATATGATTCACAGGTACTTCATTACGAAATGCTCCAGTCTCCGAGTGTTCAAATAGAAGTGTGTGCACTTTCTGGGAGTGGCCCAGTTACCAGTCGGTACAGGAAGACATCGGTTAGACTCGATGTAAGAGCCCATTGCTCTCTACAGACAGCCCATCTCGTAATTTGTGCTCAATTATATTTGACAGATGCGTCTTTAAGGACGTGTGTTGATGTTGAGTAACTCCTTAGGGCCAGTCCATTTAAACGATTTATTGAGGAGTTTTTGAATTGTTACACGTAATGTAAAAAAAAACAAATATGACTAATGTCTTTATTTTTTAGTAACAACAGAATCAGTACCTACTCTACTATAACTACTACAATAACTATTATACTTTGCTAAAATACAAATTTAGTAGATAATCGTAAAAATAGATAATACTGATAAGTTATATTATAAGTACTTAAACAAGTTAGGTTGGGAACACATTGATTAAGTAAGCCGTGCGGTGGTGCAAGCTCGACATTGTTATTCGTAAAACAGACTTTGATCTCTGGCATAACAGTGTTCATATTACGCCAGAGATCTCTGTGAAGAGAATGGGTGTGACCGATCTTAGCTAAGTGAGGATAAAATTGGCTTAGACATTACAGAATCAGCAAGGCAATTTTTAAAGAAAACAACTATCACCGATGACCCTAAAGGTATCGTCTACTTGACCAGACGGTGAAAGGTTATAGCGTAAATGTACTTTCGCTGTTACTTGACCAGTGTGACCCCAATCTTTATTTGTGTTTTTACGACAGATAGATCAGAATATTTTCTTTTTTGGTAGAGTTTTATTTATTTAGGCCAAAAAACATCTTCTGTAAATTAGTTTTGTTAAAACGAGAGACATTTTATTTTACAAGAGAATCAGTGTTCTAATCTATCTGCACCTTATTGCATAAGTTATTCATATTCTAAAATAACATCTATAGTTATTTCTTCTACTTTCAGTCATGTTATAGTAAGATGGAAAAGATTACAAAAACAGACGAAAAATTTGTCCATATTAATTTTACAAAACCTTTTAATTACCATAAATTCGAAATTTAAATATTTTTTTACAATTTTTATCACTAGGATTTCTGTTTATCTTCAATCTTTCAAATTCTACGGAAAAATCGAACTTTGTTATAATTTTTTCTAGTTTCTAAATCCATTCACCTTTCCATAAACATCTAAAACACTTCATATATAATAAGATGGAAAAGATTACAAAAACAGACGAAATAGTTGTCCACATAAATTTTATAAAACCTTTTAGTTACCGCAAATTCGAAACTTAAATATGTTTTTTACAATTTTCCCCACAAAAGTTTCCCTTTATCTTCAATCTTTAAAAATCTATCGAACTTGATCATAATTATGTCAAGTTTTAAATCCATTCACCTTTCCATAAACATCTAAAATACTCCTAAAATTCTACAGCTATTGATGACGACATGTATACCTAATCAAGTATAGTTACAAACTTTCAATAAATCTAATATTTACTACATTGATGAAATAGTAAGTAAATAGTATAAAGTTATTACGATACATTAAGAAATAATGAAAGGTCCCTAGAGGCAGTCATAATTTCGAAAGCCTGAAAGTGCATAAGATGTGCAACTTTTACAAAATGCGTTTCAACTATTAATGTTAACCGACATCCATTGCGACAACCTAAAAGTGATTACATATAAGTAGATGTTCTTGTTCAATGTCTAAACACTGAGATTGTCGGAGATCGTAAACCAACAAATTGCGACCTAGAATTCCTAAAGCCATGAATCTGAAGTCTTTCACAACTCTGTCGCACAAACTATTCGCAATCAATCATTCATAAAATTTACAAACAACATTTCAATTAGGTGATATAATATGTTTTATAAACATCACCGTCGACGCTTAGGATCGTTTTCAAGACCTCCAATGCCTGGGCGAGATCCCCGTGTATCATGAACGTCGCATGAGTAACCAGCGACTGCAGTGACCATGCAGCTGGAACTTCCTATACCTCATGCAGTGCCACTGAGGAATCTGCTGCATGCGACGAATCGCTTCCATCTGGAACAGATTCATTTGTCAATACCTTGATTTTTACTTAACTGTGGCGAAGTCGCAATGAGTGTAGAATTATTTGAATTTTAGTATTCAAACCAATTCTACACTCCATTGCCACTTCGCCATCACACAACTTTTAGAGAAAAAGATATAAGCCACTTTGCCCTGCTGTGTAAAAGTAACAGACTTCAGCAGACCTCTGCAGGTGACTACTCTTAGAGCAAGAAAGAAATTAGCATTGATTACCAAAAAAAACAAAATCTTCTATATACACTTCTCTATTGTAAAAATAACAATAACTAAAAGTAGAAAAAGTTAGAAAATTTTAAGTAAACTCGTGCAATTATTTTCTCGTAGGCCACTGCTACGAATTTTGAATGCCCGATTTTTTTCGTAGCACAGCTACGAGATTTCGTAGAATACGAGTTAGTCCTCAATTTATAGGTCAGACATTATATATTAGGAAAAGGGGCTGAATATTTAATGTTTATTTATATTTTATAGATATCTGATGCAGTGGCCATCCAGCAAGATGATAACAGAAATTCTGTGCAGTGATATGCCAAAGAAACATAAACTAGTTCGAGATGCTTTCCAAACTACACTGTAAAATTTTAATTAGTTTAATTAATTTTTTTTAATTTTATTTTTTTTCGCGGGTAGGTGTAAAAAAACGATAGACGTGTCTTTGTTTTATAATTTTTATTTAAAATAGAAATAAACTGTTTTTTACCCTAATTTCTATCAAGTTTAAGTGTTTAACATCTAAAACACAAATACTCACGTTTGTGGCACATTTATGTGACCCAAGCATTAAATTACACCACCTGCCAGCTCATCATCTACAGTCACTTCACTTTCACAACTTTAACTAAATACAAGTAATAATACTACATCACCATGTCTCAATTTGCTGAGGTATTGTCTGCACAAAAGTGTCTTGAGGAAAAATTCACACGGAAGATGGAAGCCCTGGAAGCTCAAATCCAGTGTGCAGGGCCTGCCAAGGACACGGTGGCGAGGGTGGCTGAGGAGTTCCGTACCTTCAGGGAGCTTATTTTTAGCATGCTTGGTTTGCTCCGGACTCAGATTAGTGAGTGTGCTAAGCAGGTTGACGGATTGGAGACCAGACATCGAAGGAAAGCACTGATTTTCCAAGGTGTTGCTGAAGTTAACAATGAAGACAGCACTGCAGTCGTCCTTGATATTGTGACCAATAAGCTGGCCCTAAAAAACTTCTCTGCATCCTCCATAAAGGTCTGTCACAGACTTGGCGTAGCCAGTACAGAACATCACAGGCCCATACTGGTGAGATTTTCAAGCTACGATGACAAAACAGTGGTGTGGAAAGCTAAGACCCGGTTGAAGGGAACATCCACCTCAGTCAAGGAGTTTCTGACAAGAGTCCGGCAGTCCATCTTTGGGAAGGCCCGTCAACACTTTGGTATGCGGTCATGTTGGACGCAGGACGGTGTCATCGTTCTGAAGGCTTTTGACGGCAGTAAACATAAAGTTTCTTCAATGGATGAGCTCAGTCCTCTGCTTCAGAGGTTTCCAAAGTCCCAAGATGCAAAGGCCCAAGGCACGGGAGATAACCTGCAAGACAGAACAGGTTAATAACGGTATCATGTTGTTTATATTATCTAGTGAACATTGATTTGCATGCAGTTGATTTTATGGAATTACTTACCGTCAAAATTTGTTAATTTAGGAAAATAGTAGACTTTTAAACTTATTACGTTGTTTCCCCATAATCTCTTGTGTAGTAGTAGTTAGAATGCTAGTCATAACATGTTAGTATGCTCACTTTAGTGAATAGTTTACCCTCTAAAAGTTTTAACTTTTATCCATAAATTTTATTATTTTAACGCAAATGTCAAGTATGTAATATGTCACTGATACGCCAAAGCCCACAGATTATGAATGACAAGAAGCCAGAATAAGTTTGACGTCGTGTTCTTGATCGGATACGTTCTTGGCACACTAGATAATTATTTAACTTGTCTTTTATACTATATTATTTTAATTTTTTGTCATTTTACCTTAATATTTTTTGGTTTTCTTGTGTAACTTAAGTTATTTTTTTTCTCTCTGATTTACTTACTACCTTGCTATTTTTGCTTTTTTTTTATTTTTTGCATGACAGTTACTGCTCTTTTGTTTCGGGTTTTTATTATGTAATTTTTAAATTTTTATTATCATTTTGATCATTGTAGTTAGTTTCTAGAATTAGTTGATGTTGTGAGCTGGCGGGTGGTGCAGTGATGCAACCGTACCTGTCATTCGTGTAGTATTGTATATTATTATATATTTAAAAATATCTATTTTGTTCACTTACATTTATGATTTCTGATAACGAATCTTTCTATTCTGCTAACGATTCTAGTGCATCTTTCAGCGACAATAGTTTTCGCTCTCTTACAGACACCTTAGGTGATCTCTTACGCCAAAATTTCTGTCAAAGCTCTGAGCGACTATTTAATGTATGCCACCTTAATGCTCAGAGCATTCCCAGTCACTTTAACGAATTTTACGATACTTTTACCGACATTAACGTTCACGCCGTCCTGATTTCTGAAACGTGGCTCAAACCTAACCTTCTTTCAACCACTTACTCACTTCCTGGTTTTGTTCTTCTTCGGAATGACCGGACCGGTAAGAGGGGTGGTGGTGTAGCCATCTACCTTCGTAGTGATTTCCCTTATAAAGTTCTAGCTTCTTCTTGTCCCACTCAATCTGCAGAGTTTCTATTCCTCGAGGTTTGTGTCAAAGGAGCTAAAACCGTCCTTGGTGTCGTCTATTGCCCCCCTTCTATTGATTACTTCACTGAATTCGAATCGGTTCTCGAATCATTGGGTTCGGAGTATGCACATCACATTGTTATGGGGGATTTTAATACCAACCTCCTTGCCCACAACTCCCCTCGTTCCCTTAAACTCCTACACCTTATCGAGTCAGCCAGTCTGCATGTATTGCCTCTTCAACCCACTCATCACAATATTGCAGCTGATGATACTTGGCTTGACCTTATCCTGACCTCTAATCCTTCCTTAGTTTCCTCACATGGTCAACATGTTGCTCCTGGCTTTTCCCGTCACGACCTTATATTCCTATCCTATATCCTGAAACCCCCTAAACCTAAACCTAGGTTCCAGTACAGGCGTGCTTTTGCACGTATGAATAGCGAGAGGCTCCAACAAGATGCATCTAATATAGATTGGTCACCCCTGGAAGCAGCTACTACAGTTGACGAAAAGGTCTGTTTCTTCAACGATGCTGTGGTCAAGCTGTATGATGCCCATGCTCCTGTCAGGAAAATAAAGTTGAAGCATCCACCAGCCCCTTGGATGAACAGGGGAGTTCAGATGGCCATGCGACGGAGGGACCGCGCGTTTCGGAAATTTAAAAAGGATCGGTCAGAGGATAACTGGACCTTCTTTAAGGCTGCTAGGAATCGGTGTAATCAGATGATACGCAACGCTAAACGCCGCCACATCCTAAGTAATATCACTTCTTCTTCTCCTGCCGATATTTGGAAGTTCCTTAAAACTTTAGGCATCGGCAAGCGTCGACAGTCAGACCTTCCTAGCACAATTGGTTTGGACGATCTAAATCGACATTTCTCCACTGTACCAACGTTAGATAGTCTAACCAAAGGCCAAACTCTCGGCTACCTTGCTGGTCTGACGCGTCCCAATATCAACCCCTTTGTCTTCACCCCAGTCGACCCCGGAGAGATCAAAAAGATTATCGCATCCATTAAATCCAAAGCCGTGGGCTGCGATGGTATCAGCCGCCACATGATCGTGGCGGCTCTTGATCAACTCCTGCCTGCGATTACCCACATCATAAACTTTTCCCTTTACACCGGTGTTTTCCCTTCCCTGTGGCGTAAGGCTCTTGTTCGGCCTTTGCCTAAGATACCCAATCCCTGTCTTCCTAGTCACTTTCGCCCAATTTCCATCCTTCCCTTTCTTTCAAAAGTGCTCGAGGCCAGCGTTCACAAACAATTTTCCCACTTTATTCATCACAACTCCCTCATCAGTCCTTTTCAATCCGGTTTCAGGCCTGGGCACAGTACCGTTTCAGCTCTCCTTAAAGTGACTGACGATATAAGGCGGGGAATGGAAGATACTAAAGTAACAGTCTTAGTGTTGATTGACTTCTCCAATGCTTTTAATACCGTCAGTCACGAAGTCCTTTTATCCATCCTTTCCTATCTTATGGTCTCTCCAGAGGTACTGGAATGGTTTTCCTCTTATCTTCAGGGACGTCAGCAATCTGTTTCTGCTGGAGACTCTTCGTCAAATTGGTGTGAACTTGCAGCTGGCGTCCCTCAAGGCGGTATATTATCTCCTCTTTTATTCTCTATTTTTATTAACCTCATTACCACCGAGCTTCGAGCTGCGTATCATCTTTATGCTGATGACTTGCAGCTTTACTGCCGGACAAGTGTTGATGACATCTCCAATGCGATTGAGGAGTTAAATCGGGATTTAGATCGCATAAAAAACTGGTCAGATCGATTTGGGGTGGCGGTTAACCCTACCAAGTGTCAGGCTATCATAGTAGGGAGCCCTTACAATATGAGGAAGCTGACTGGCGTAACTGTGCCACCTGTAATTTTCGACACTTCCATCATCCCGTTTAGCTCCGATGTCAAGAATCTTGGTCTGCATGTCGACACTTGTCTTGACTGGCGAAAGCAGGTCACGACTGTCAGTCAAAAAGTCACCGGAACGTTGCGGTCGCTCTATCGGTTGAAAAACCTACTCCCATCATACATAAAAGCATTGCTTGTACAGTCCCTGATATTTCCTATAATTGATTATGGCGATGTGTGTTACTACGACCTGAATGCAGATCTGCTCAATAAACTTGACCGCCTTCTCAATAATTGCATTCGATTCGTTTTCAATCTTCGTAAGTATGACCACGTATCCGCGCACCGTCTGCTTTTAAAGTGGTTACCCATTCGTCAGCGCAGAGAGTTGAGGGCTCTGACAACGCTGTTCTCTATTCTCGATAAACCCACTTCTCCTTCTTACTTGACCTCCCAAATTCAATATTTATGCTCTGCCCATACTAAAAGTCTTCGTTCCACCAA
Source organism: Aporophyla nigra (assembly GCA_947507805.1). Classification (NCBI taxonomy): domain Eukaryota; kingdom Metazoa; phylum Arthropoda; class Insecta; order Lepidoptera; family Noctuidae; genus Aporophyla; species Aporophyla nigra. Next base: position 12,058,443 of record OX382305.1, read on the forward strand.
TAATCGTCTTCTACGGTGTCCTTCTCACCGTTCTGGCTTAATTAATTCTTCATTCTTTGTCCAAGCGGTTTTTCTTTGGAATGCGCTCCCTCTGAACATCAGGATGGCAACCAATCGCTTATCTTTTAAAGTGAAAGCTCGTGAACATATCCGTCAGAAGTTGATAGAAACATACCAGCGCTGATTTGCTGGTTTCGTTTTCTCCTCTACCGATCGTTAGTTCTCCTGACACAGTTTATTTTTTGTTTATATATATGTATGTATATATGTATTAGTATTTATACTTGTATTTTATAGTTGTTTCCGATGTATCTATCCCATTTGTTGCACCTGCCATATTTTATCTCTGCACCACCCTAAGGTTGACTGGTAGAAAATGCCTCAGGCATTAAGTCCGCCTTTGTACAGTATTTTTTTACTTGTGCATAAAGTTTTAATAAATAAATAAATAAAATTTTAAAACTTTCGCTAACATCACATACATTTATCATATTATTCGCTTTATTTGGAAATGAGATGTATATTATGATCGCCAACAATCTACCGTCAAAACATATTAAAATGCCAATTTATGACTTGCACTTTTGAACATTAACCAGTATGGTGTGAAACACTTTTACACGCAACTCGTTTCCACCTTTTGGTTTTAAAAGGTAATATCTATTATTATTCTTCCAATAGTACTCACATAATCGATATTTCCCGCTCGGAACGGGAACGCCTCGTGCATTGCAATCGAACACAAAATTATCCCAAAAATTAGGCATACGTATTGTAACTTCATGTTCACAAACAACGATAAACTTTTTGAAGACGCGAAAACACTAGAAGCGATACGGAAATTTGTTCCCAGTAGACGTCCTGTGGGCGCTCAGTTCTTGTGAGGAATGTCTGGATAGCTGCGATTCCAGCATTTATACAGTACACGCGCCTACTCACTTTCTTCCCGACAGGCGTCCAGACGAGAGGTATGACAGAACTGTCTGCGTCGTCTTGTTGGAACAGACAGTCGCCGTAATTAACTCGTTAATTAATGTCTCTGGACTCTTGATACGGAGTGATTCTTTTGTTCTTTTCTTTTGATTCTTCAATTTAAACTCTTACAAGACAAATTAAAATCAATTATAGATAGAATATTACATAACATCATGCCTGTTTTCATCGAAGGGTTACGCAGACGTGTACATAGTAGAGTCCAATATCCGCAAAATATGATCCAGTTTCAATAGGATTACAACTTATGTGCACATAAGTAAAGTTCAAAACAACTCCTTTTTCTGCTTAACTTTCAGAGAACAGTTTTGTTTTCCTAAATTGACCAAATTATTAAACTAAGCCAAGCTATAATTGGGAGTATTGTTTTTTCACAATTTCTTCGGTACCTAAGAAAAAAGTACTCTCAATACTTAATTAGTTTAAGAGACAGTCATTTTGGTCACGAGATTGTTCGAAAGAGATACCGTGACTCTGGCACATGGGCAACTGAAGGAAGACGGGTGGGTTTTAGTCAGTAAAAGTCTGACACGCCCTCCCACTCCGCCCAGAGCGGGAGAAGTCATTTGATGATTTCCCATCCAAAAAAAAAAAAAAAAAGACAGTCATTTTAGAGCTGTTAATTTTCATAGATTGCCAATGCTTTGCCAATGTTTTTTTTTTATTGCCTTTGATTATTGGGAGCATTTTTTACTGTGCCTTTGTATTCTTAAAGACATTCTGAAACAAATACTCTCAATTCGCCAAGAATCACCATGAGCAAAAAAACAACAAATTGCCTTTATGATAATGGTGTCTAATAAAAAATCTAATAAAAAATTGAACAACAGATTTTTTTGAATCTTAACCTTAATTCATGAATCTTTACCAACTTCACATGTTTTTAATTAAAAGCTTGTACATATCTAATAATGTGTTATTCTCTGTTTAACATGGCTGTGGGAGAACAATGCTCTACTCTCGCGGAGATAAGATGAGCGACGCTTTTGTTATCCGAACCGTACCATCCGAACCGTACCATCACTGATGAAATTATTTTCTATTTGCATTAGCTACCACTGATGACAGTCTGTTGTCTACATATTATCTGTTGTGTTTATCTCGTCCATACTTATTGAAATCGAAAAGGAAGTTTATTTATGTTCCTTCTTCCTATAATGTTATTTTTTATCGACATATAGTCAGAGAAAAGTCGCGCTCTCAATGCCATTTACATTTTCTGCGAAAGTTATTTGGTATTGTTTTGTCTTGAAAGTCGGCGCTAAGCTGAACACAATAATGTGTCACATCATACCAAACAAAAGGCAAATCAACTTTTCTCTTGACAGGATCACGCAAAATAACAGCAGATCATGATAAAATAATAGTGATCAGATTGTGCATTTATTTTTCGACAAACGATCGATAAATCATCTTTAATTACGTTAATTCTGATGATTAATGGATTCACATCTAGCGTTTCGTTTTGGAGTAACATAACTCTTGAGTCAAGCTACTAGTCAGGTTCAGGATACTACTCAGGCATTGCACAGAGGGGGTTTCCGATCGGTCTTTTGAGAGGTAACGTTCCTACACATTCCATGTGTAGATAGTGATCACCGGGGTGGTTCTATTGTGGTAATAATCCCACACTTAACGGTCTTATCCCCATAGCCTGGGCGCTTCCTGCACGTATTCCATCTAAAAAAAGTAGTTACTAAGAAGGTATAAGCGATTAACTAGGTGGAATGGAAGAGATTGCTGCAACCTACATAATGATTAACCCTTGACCTGTTTTATATAGCACCACGAAATAAAATAAACATTTTTTTTTCTGTGGATTACAATGTCAGTGCATTCATAGTTACCTACTGTTTCTTATGTTCTTATAGGAAGTTACACGGTTATCCATTAATATCTATACTAATATTATAAAGCTGAAGAGTTTGTTTGTTTGATTGAACGCGCTAATCTCAGGAACTACTAGTCCGAATTGAAAAAATCTTTTTTTGTTAGGTAGCCTATTTATCGAGGAAGGCTACAGGCTATATAACATCACGCTACAACCAAGAGGAGCGGAGCAAGAATGAAAAATGTTACAAAACCGGGGAAAATCGCACGAGTAGGCGATTCGACGCGACGGGAAGGGTTGGGGGAACAAGAAATTTATCGCGGACGAAGTCGCGGGCAGAAGGTAGTGTATTATAATAGTAGCAAGCAAGCATCAACATTCAACAACATGATTCTATAAAAAGAACTCGACTCGTCAATTAATTACGCACTAGGAACTTTCCAACCATTACAACACTAAATAAAAATACATATTGTCATGTCTGTTAACAAGCTTCAATTAAAGTGTTTGTCTGAAACTCGATCATGTCATCACAGTGTACTGCGAGTAAATTCTTCCGTGAACTGTGATGAGGAACATTGAGTCAGATGGTATAATTGGGTTAACCATTTAAGCTTGCAAATTCCTATATTACGTGGCAAGTGAGATTTTTCGAGACCTCAGCTAGTTTCTCGAACAATCAAGTTTAATTTAACCCTTCCTTGCTTCGTCACCAGTCCCAGCATTGACATCATTAATTAAGTATGCATTATGAATATTTGTCAACCCTGTATCACAGGCATCTACTGGGCACACCCGTTCCATTATAGACCTCATACATCGCTTTTAATTCAGGTATGATCGGGGTCAAGAGCATGCCCATTCAGAAATTGAAAATAATAGTTAAAAAAAAAAAAACTAAAAAACACGCTTCCATAGAATACCAAATTAAAATTGATATCAAGCACCCCACGCTTTTCCATTATTTTCTACTTTTTAATTTGGTTCTCTATGGAAGCGTGTTTTTTAGTTCCTTTAAACTAATATTATTTTCTATTTTTAGTGCGTTTCGAATCTTGTGATGTATGTCAGCGTAGTTTTCGAAGATAGTTTTTTGCTTTCCTGGTAACCCTGGCAAGGGTAATGGCACAAATCTATGATATTATTGTATTGTCATCGGTCCTTGATAAGTATACCAAATTTCGATTTAATCCGACGTTTTGAAGGGGGTCAAAACCATGTTCAAAGTTTCCGATAGGCACATACAAACATCCTAACATACGTATGAAGCTAATAAAAGCGTGTTAGAAATCAGAGTTTATCAGAGTCTCTTATTTTTTTTTTTAATACGCTTTTATTATCTTCAATAAATACGTATGTTTATAAGTCATCATCATCATCATTTCAGCCGAAAGACGTCCACTGCTGGACATAGGCCTCCCCCAAGCACCAACTCCAACGTATTCCTGCGGCCTTCACCAGGTCATCGGTCCATCTTGTGGGAGGCCTTCCAACGCTACGTCTTCCAGTACGCGGTCGCCACTCCAGAACCTTCCGACCCCATCGGCCATCTGTTTTGCGAGCAATGTGCACTGCCTATTGCCACTTAAGTTTGGCAATCCTTCGAGCTATGTCGGTAACCTTGGTTTTCCTACGGATCTCATTGTTTCTGATTCGATCACGTAGGGAAACTCCAAGCATAGCCCTCTCCATTGCTCTTTGGGTGAGTTTTAGCCTTCTTATGACGCCCATTGTGAGCGACTACGTCTCAGTACCATATGTCATTATCACTAGCAACACACACTGGTCAAAGACTTTTGTCTTGAGACACTGCGGTAAGTGGGACGAGAAGATACTGCGTAGCTTCCCGAACGCTGCCCAGCCGAGACGGATTCGACGATTGACCTCTTTCTCGAAGTTGGACCTACCTAACTGGACAGTCTGTCCTAGGTACACATATTCGTCCACAACTTCGAGTGCAGCGCTTCCGATTTTCATTGGAGAGGGTATCACATGAGCATTGGACATGACCTTTGTCTTGTCCATGTTCATCCTAAGACCCACTCTTTCGGAAGCTCTACTGAGGTCATCGAGCATTGTACTGAGGTTCTCAATAGTCTCAGCCATGACTAGGTACTATATCGTCGGAAAATCGAAGGTGAGTGATGTACTCACCATTGATGTTGATGCCAGCCCCTTTCTAGTCCAGAACCTTGAAGACGTCCTCCAGTGCAGCGGTGAACAGTTTCGGAGAGATAACGTCTCCCTTTCTCACCCCTCGCTGCAGAAGAATAGGTTTCGAGGCTCTGTCCTGGAGCCGGACTGACATAGTGGCGTTTTTATACAAACACTTCAGCAATTCGATGTACCGATAGTCTATCTGGCACCGTTGGAGAGACTGCAGTACAGCCCAGGTTTTAAAAAAGACCTCAAAAAGCATTTTTTCATCTTTTTGAGGTATTTTTAATTGATATCAAGCACCCCACGCTTTTTCCATTATTTTCTACTTTTTAGTTTGGTTTTGTATGGAAGCGTTTTTTTTTTTAATTATTATGTTTTACTCTTCATCCGTTTTATGTACTACTAGTTTCTGCCCGCGACTTCGTCCGCGTTAAATTTCTTGTTTCCCCGACCTTTCCCGTCGCGTCGAATCACCTACCCGTGCGATTTTCCCCGTTTTCACAACATTTTTCATTACTGCTCCGCTCCTCTTGGTTGTAGCGTAATTTTCTCGATAAATAGGCTACCCAACACAAAAATAATTTTTCAATTCGTACGAGTAGTTCCTGAGATTAGCGCGTTCAATCAAACAAACAAGCTCTTCAGCTTTATAATATTAATATAGATTCGATGTAGGCTGGAGGCCTGTAGGACAAATAATTCGAATGCATACCTACTAACGTCGAGTCAGCATTAGTAGGAAGTACTTTTACAAACAAGGTTTACTCGTCAAGTAGACCGTTTAGAGGGAAGCCTTAGGAAATTAGATGGCATTAGGCAAGCATAGAGTGGCCATAAATGTGGAAACTGTTTGCTACGATTTCAGAACGTTCATTTAATTGATGATTATCTGATTGATTGATTACTGTGATTGTTCCTTGGCTTGTGAATAAATAAATAAACAAAAGGAGTCAATCATTTTAATTGATGACTGGAAAAACCAAGAAATGTTAATAGGTACTTTTGTAATTAAATGAAGACGAATTCAAATTCTGAAGAGACCTATTCACTCAATCATTTCAAGTATTGCCACTAATTGCTAAATCTGCAGATCTAAACGGAACAAAATTAAAACGACGCATAACAACTAGATTGTTTCAAACATCTGTCACTAGATTCAATGTTTGCACGTTTTAAAAAAGTAGAACTAAATTTATGCTTCGCTTGAAATCTTTTTCCATGAGAATGGTCACCCCAACCGATACCTAGTATCGATCGCGAGTGAGACAACAAAGAAGCAGCTATAGTTCCACCCTGCTCGTTTGTCGCATAAACATGAAAACACGACCTTATTTACCGGCACACACTGCTAAAACACCCATGAAAATCCAAAATTCGGTGCTGAAGCAGTAAAAAATTACTTAAATCTTTAGGAAAAGTGTATTCTGTGCGAAAAATCGATTGAAAATGTAGTGTATTTGTGTGAAACTCGATTTGTTATTGAAAGTGCTGTTAATTCGTTATTACGCTACGCTGCGACAATGGTAATTTATCTAATTTATTATTTTTTAGCTTTATATCTACAAGCTTATCTGTTGAAAAGTCTAAAATAATGTAATTCTCTAGAGAAATAAAATGCGTAACAAAGTAGTTTTTCCTCGGGTAATATTTAAATTCTCATGATTTATTTAGGGACTCTACTATAAAATTTTAGCTTCCATTCTTTTATTCCAAAGTATGAAATATTCTTAATAATATAATATTATTAAAATTATATGTCATGTAGTGAACTAATTTGGTATAAAAGTTCTATCAGCTAAGTGGCAAGAAAATCTGAATGCAATACGAAAATTGGTATATCATTTTCCGACATTGCTGTTGATAAGATTACTGTTATTTGCTTTCTGAAATGACAGTCATGTAATCTAAACGCATTATCTCATGAGTGGGTGTGATTGAGCCTTAATGCTGCTGAAAACACTGACGGTAGCGACATACTTGCATTTATTTCGTATCTTCATAGTTATTTTTGTTTTTTTGTCTATTGTACTTGGTCCTAATAACAACACAGGAAATTTTCCAACGATTTATTTATAGAAACACGAAGATGACTGAGCGGACCGAACGGAGCAAGATGAGCAAGGCGCTCAGCGCCCTGAACGGCGGGGAGGCGTGCGGAGCGCGGTGGACGCTCGGAGCGCTACTCCTGGCGCCGCTGGCCGCAGCCAACTCCAGCTACTGCGCGGTACCTGCTGTCATGTTACTGGCTATCTTCATCACTATAGCCAGTGAGTAAAAGTTTATTTTAATTACTTTTAAAAACTGGAAGTAACCAGATGGTCTAGTGGAAGACATTTCCACTAGTCCATCATTTATATCTTCAATCTGAATAGAATTGGAAATTTACATTGCATTGCATTGCATTGTGTTACAGCCTGCACATGCAAAGATCTCAAAAAACTGACTGAAATACTTCCACCACCAAAAACATCGAGAGGACGTAGGGAGCGGAACCTGCGATCTTTTGCCGACTTCATGGCAATGTGGATGACTTTCCTGTCGCATCTGGTGGCTGTGGCCATCTGTGCTCGCATCCTGAGCGCTACGGCGGACCATGTGACTGCTGGTCGGACCAGGCGGTGGTTGTTTGGATATGAGACCAGGGCGTTAGGGGAACCTTGGCCTGATGTGCTCGGTGTCACAGTCGTGATGGTCGTCTGCGCAATGTTCATGTGCGGATTAGAGGTAAATACTTTCCCTTTACAATAAACAACAACTTTACAATACTTACTTTACAAATAATAATTTAGATCTTCTACCACGGATTTTGATCTTCGATCACGTAACTTTCTATAAGATCACTTGTTTATCTATAATTGCAATAGTTTCGTAACTTAAATGTTCGTTACCAGTTTTAAGTTTCACTGATTGCCATAATCGATAAACTTGATCAGTGGATTGGAGATAGTTGTGCAAAGCTGGAAGCGTAGAATTTTATAATATACAAACCTAATGTTAATTTTTTAAATAAATAATCTAATATAATTAAAACGTCGGTATAATGCAATTTATCTATTTTATAAATTGGTTTCAGGAAAGCATGATGTTCACCTTCATGCTGTTAATTTTGCTGTACATTTTTAGCCAGTTCTTCGCTATATTTGGCCTTATTAACTTCGATATTGCCAACATCAATATGCCAATACCAATTACTGTGTATGAGGTAAGCAGCGTCAATCGTCGACGGAATTGTGACATGGAAACAAAAAAAAGTTACCTTATCTTGATTCTTTAATTGTTTTACAGCTGTTTGCTGCAGGTGCTCCTATATCTTACGCATTCAACGTGATACTCCCCAAAGACAATGGATCTCTAAAGAAGAATCTCTTTCTCATGATTGGACTACCCACTATAGTGCTTTCAGGATTGTGTTTCCTTTACACTAATATGCTAAAAGGGTAAGCAAGTATTATTCTACTTACTACTAAATGGATTGTCATCAGGTATCTTCTACCCACTATTCGAGGAATCTAGCATTTCATCTTATTACTATCAATGGACGTAATAATGGATAATCGTAAGATATCTACTTACATGGTCATTTATTCATTATCTTACAGGAACAGCATCGATGCAGCTTTGCCAGTGACCACTCTGCTAGAGGCAAGGGCCGCAGGCTGGGTCTGTCCAGTACTCGCTGCTGTGACTGTGGCCGGGATATGTCTTGCCTTAACTGAACTGTGCCCCTTACTGTTCACTGTCTTAGTGGCACTAGCCTCACCAGAATGGAAGGTGCTCACTAGGTCAATGACTTACGAGAGCACAACCACCGGCAGTCCAGTTCTCGCCGTTTTTACTGCCGGTTCGTATCTAATTAATTGCACCCTGCAGTAGTATTTAATGAAATAAGGAGGCCTAACACAATAGTAGCAAATATGCATGGCGCCGACGTCCTGGCAATTGGTAATAATGAGCGAACAAATCTGGGATGATGTCATTTAGCAACCCAACCGCGATACTCTGTGGGATAACTGGTTATCGCTTAATCACGTAACTACTAACTAGAATTATCAAATTACAGTCCTGATTCACATTTGTGTGGGTGAGGCCTTAATTGATGTATTATTTACAGGAAGTTTGGCAGCGATACTTGCGTTTGCGTGTCCCCTCTCACATATGATCACGCTGATGAATGCAAGCCACTTGCTCGGAATATCGATACAGGCGTTACATTTTATTATCATGCGATGTGTGCCTACGGCCGAGCAAAAGGAGGCCGGGGGTGAGTCCACTAGCTCCATCGAATCAAACAATTTCCATGGTTTTTCTTCTTTCCTTCAGTATAATCTTTAACTTATAAAATGAATTGTGATATTACAGATATTGAATACAAACGCTTAGGAAGAGAAGCCGCGCGAGGATCTAAAGCATCTGCGAGTAAGACCAAGCGCTCTGGGCTCTGGTTCATTCCATCTGCCATCCGCCACACTAAGACTCTGGAGAGCATCAAGTCCAAAGTGACAAAAGGTACCTACAATAATGATTACATCTTCGTCCACCGTAATTTCAGGATCCGATTTCTATTCAAGTATTTCCTTTCCCACTTGGTTCTTGATTTGTGTTTTGTTTCTTCCGAGGTAAAATTATGGTTACTTACAGTTTAGGTAGGTACTCTTCCCAAGACGTTCGGCATATATGTCTAAGAAAAACCATATCTACAGTTACCATATATAGTTTTTTGATCAATTCAAAACCTATAAAAAATCACCGGGTATGGGCGTACCTCTGCCTTCTTAATTTGTCGAGTTTTAATTTCCTCCTTTTTTCTTTTAGAAACGGAGGAACGAGAATGTCTCCTCCTTGATGAATACGCAGGCTGTCCAGCCGAAGAGAATGACCCGAGCAGCAGCAGCGGTGTGCCGATGGCGACTGCTGAAGTTGACGTAGTATCCGATGCCGAAGCCAGCGAACAAGATATTTCTTCCGGAGATGATTCCACAGACATTGACGCGGTCGTGAAGGAATATAGGGATAGAATTCAAGTGCGACATTTGTTAGAACTAAAAGAGAAATTTAGTAACGTAGACTGATCTGGCAAAACCACCACCAAAATAATTCAGTTCCGTTTCTACCGTAGGGGGCACATTGGGGGTGATGACAATGGGGATGGGATATTCGTCATCCAAGACTTTACATACAAAAACTTGGAATGAAATGATTAACATAAACATTCACATCACTTCGATAGGTAGACAAAGGCTGGCCCGTGTATGAAACCTTTTTTTTTATGTCATTTCTGAAACACACCCTATGAAGAAATGCTCAGCGTCTCCATCAGATGCCCCCTGATTAGAATAAACAATAAGAGGACACAGATATTTTATTTATAGCCCTGTGAATCTAAACCTGTGAATAAAATCGTCTATTTTAATTTCAAGGTGGTGACATCAGTTCCCGAATCAAGCGCGCCGTCTCCGCCGTGTGTGCGCGGCTCCCGCTGGTCGGCAGCGGGAGCTGTAGTGCAACTGGTGGCCGATGCGCTGATTGCAGCTGCCTTCTGCAATGAAGCCATCAGGGTGCCTATGTTCGCTACTGGGATACCATGTGAGAATATTATTTATACCTTTTGCTATCGACAGTGCTCCTAGCTACTCCAACCAATGGGATAGCGGCAGAAAAAATTAACATTCCTTCGCACTATAAACTATGAAGGTAACTTCGCCTGTAGAAAAAACACTACGGCCCATACGATCACCCACAAGCCCAACGATACAAGTCACTCCAAAATGAAATTAAAAACTAAAGGCGAGCCCTTAAGGGAGAGGTAGAGAAAAGGTAGAGAGGTTAAGGTAGAGTTCAACGCTTAAGCGTTGAACTCTACCCGTTGTTCTTTATTGTGAAATTTTATAAGCAATTGATACCTAAAATCACCTTTATGAATATGTTATGTTTTATTGCAGTATGGCTTTCGGGTACTTTCATATGCGCGTGGCAGCCCGCTCATAACTTGGGTATGAGGAAGGCCCAAAGCATCCAAGGTCCCATAACTATGCTGACTGCTCTTCTGTTCCTGACTCCGTTATTACTTGATTCCTGGCCAGCTATTACTCTCTTCGCAGGCGCTGGTAAGTACGTTTTCAATTAGAATAGACTGACCACAGATACACGTCATAAGGGTCCTGGATCCTGTATAGATACCAGATTCGGTGTGTTCAAAATACCTTTTTTTCATTCAAGTACCTCGCATTTTAGTGCAATTGTGTAAAATTCTTAAGTGCATCGCTACTTACCTGTTTTCTCTTTTGCACGCATTAAATAATTAATTACCTCCGTATTAAGAACCAAACGCAGGACCTGTAGATTCATAGGAGAAGACTGCTATAGCAGATAAGGCATACCCACAAATATTTATCCTCATATTTATGTGTTTTCCAGGTGTAGTGATATACGCTCGCTGTGAACGTTGGTGCGGTGATCTGGCTGTGCAGCAAGCCCGCAGTGCTATGGAGAGACGCAAATTGAGGCCCGTGTCGGCAACTGTACCCCTCAGCGGCGCCCGTCTGACTCACATAGACACCGTGTATATAGCCAGGTAAATACTTCACGCCAGTGGTCGAGTTGGCATTTTATTGTAATTCATGCCCTGAAGCTAATTTAGTAAGGGGTTGGTAGAAATTGTAGTTACTAAATACTATAAGGATAAGCCAGATTTTAAACTAAAAACTTTTACGCCGTATTTCACTAAAGAGATTTTTTTTACCCATTTTTTTTTCTGATCATGATTTTGATGAACCTAGGAAGATTTTTTTACCATCGTTGATATCTATTAACGATTGTAAAAAGGTCTTCCTTGGTTCGAGACAGTAATCACATTTTGTCTGCATTTAAAATCCTCGCTACTCTTTTCCAGATGACAAGAAGATGACTCGGATACGAGTCTGGATAATCTATTAGACGCGGAGGAAGACGATCCTGATGGAGAATGACAACAGGCTGAGGCTATTATTATCATCGCCTCCTAATCACCTCATTACGACTTCACTGATTAATGCACGATGGCTCATTGGCTAATGCAGGTTGACTGATTGCCTCATAAACCTGGATAATCATGTCGATTGATCGGAATCTATACAGTTCGTAATTTCATACCTACCTACGGAGGTTTTTACATGATTGGGATGATAATAAAGTGCTCTTGTGCTAAAAAATAGCGAGCTAGATGATAGAAAACTCTTACTAATGCTTGTAGGTTTTCCTATCAAATTGAACGGTTTGTTTTATTGTTATAATGTGTAGGATTACCTACCCATTTAATTGACTAAAAACGTGCAAGTCTTCGTTTTCCCGTGACGCCATTATAGACTACTTGGACTACCTACTACTAAATAAGGTAAATTACCAACCAACATTGAGACGGTAGTAAAATAACGGGAAAATAACTCTTTATATAAAATTGTAATTTAGTGCCTAGAAACTTTGTGAGTATTCATGCTAGATGTTAGTATATTTGAATACCTAATTAGGAACCTTTTGATCTTATTTGTATGTGAAATCGATGTACACTCAATCTAATAGGTACTTAATTCCTAGATGATGTTTATGAGGTTATACGCTAGCTTGGTGCGATTTTAATTTTCAAAATTAAATCATGATAATGTGATTGTAAATATGGTATTAATTATTTTTTAAATGTCGTACATGATTGTTAAAAATTCATCCGTCCATTCCGCCATTGCCATGTTGGGCACGCTTTGCCTGATGCAATTAATCACGTGTAAGTAATTATAAGGAAAAAAAACCTTGTATTTTTTCACAACTATTCATGTTAGCTCTAAGTTAAAATTGTAAATAAATTGAACAGATTTTTAAAAGAAATCTTAATGTTGCATAAAAGCATTTCAAATAAATAGACGTAATAAAATAGCCTTTGAATTTGAAACCTTTTGACGATAATACAATTTGCAGATATGATTAGTGTTGCTACTGTAAGAAAATCGGCCTACACGATGTTATAGAACTAGTGATGATCGTGATTAATTTTGCAATAAAAATGCTGATTCGCATCACAGTTGTTTTATTTCAAAGCAAGCATTAACAATATTATTTAAATTTTATTTTTCTAACAAATACATTTTATACACTTTCTCAGCTTCTTGATCTTCGAAACTAGGAATGAATTCAACAGGGATCACTTCCTTGAAACCCTCGCTAATTGATGGCTCAACGTATTTGTTTCTGAAACAAAGTACAATTTTACTGTAATTACTGATTTTCAAAATTTCCCTTTGAAACATATCGGAGTCATACATTTTCTTAGAAGACGTACGATTTGTAGTCTAGTGTGATTCCAACTTAATAAGAAAAATCTAAGTATTTGTTTTGGCATTTCTAGAAATAATTTCAATTTTTTAAATATTTTGAGGTCGCCAATCCATCTTCAAATCGAAAAACGGAACCAAAGAATCTGTCCTACATCGTGTCTCCAATAGTGCACTTACCTGTAAGTATGATAAACAATGTCATTGACTGGAATGTGCTTGATTTTCATTAGTTCTCGGAACTTGTTGTTGTGTTTCGCATGGGCCATGCTAGCAGTCAAGTTCGCGCATCGGCAGTCTACGCTCATCTCTTGAGCGAGCGACACCCACCGACCGCGAGATTCTTTGTCGGGGTTAGTGCTGTCGACTATTACACTTTTGCCTCGCTGGAAACACAAAAATGGTTTATTTAACATTAAAGTCCACAATCCAATTTCTAGCATCATTCACTGTACATTTATTATGTATTCAATACATATTTATTATTATATTACATCGTATTGAATGGTAGTAGAAAATGGATAGACTTATTTTTTATGCAGTGAAGAACACAAGTTATATGCATGAAACTGAGAGACATAGCCATAACACATGGGCCTTAATTATTATAAGATCAGACAATTTTTCATTTTAAAAATAACCAATACAAAAGCAAACCCTTTGCTTTGGCGAAGGGGTTAAACACAAGAACATTATATACAACTGTTCATTAGGTATGTGAACTTACCCGCAGCAACTTGGTTGCTTCAGCAGCACATTTTTGCCAGGAACCAAGGACATCTCTACACACGGTGAGATAATTGTACTCAGATTTCTTTTCAATTTGTTTTGCTAAAAATGACTTTCCACTGCCAGGAAACCCAACCAAAACCAGTATCTAAACAATACACAACACATTATTACAAGTTCTAGAAAATAATGAATTCCATTTACTTTTTGCTCTTCATAATTTTGTTTTTAATTTTCCAAAAAATTATTTACATAATTTAAAAGCTTAGACTTTTAATTAAAAATATTTTTTTAAATAATATCTGTAAAAGTATATAAAACGGAGGGGAAAGAATCATAGAACTGTATTAACTTATATTTTTATCAACACACTTACTTCTTTTTCTTTTCCAATTAAATCATTATTAAATGTTCCAGACCCAAGTTCTTTAGGGTTGAAATCTGGTTTATTCATAGGGACTGTATTTTTCGGGTGTTGCATGAAAAATTCTTCAGGAGTGTAAAATTGAAGACCAAGATTTTCAGCCATTAATTTGTCAGCCATAGAATGATCTTTCTTTTTGCCAGGAGCCCAATTTGCGGCTCTGCCTGCAGCATCTCCACAATAAAAGCTTTCAGCCATATCTATTGCCAATCCATCATTTTTCTAAACAAAAAAAAAAAAACAAAATATGAGATTTCTTTTTCAAAACAATATCGAAGACTTTGCCGTTTGAAATGTTTCTTACCTGTTCTGACAAAACTTTCCACATTCCAGTTGTTGGTTTTCTGTAAAATCCTTTACCTGTGGCCAAGTATACTTGAAAAGGAACATCCAACGTTGTTACAATATTTTCAATTTTTATCTTAAAGTCTTCTATCTTAACCCTGCCGTTGCCAATTGGTGCTTGATTACTTAATATCACAAGCCTATAACCCCGTTCTATGAGCTCTTTCAACTTCTTTTGAGCATTGTGGAAAGCTATTTGCCAGTCATTAGTGTCAACAGGATGCACTTTACCAGATTTGGTTTTGATCAAAGTTCCGTCCATATCAAATGCTGCTATTTTGTGGCTAGGTTTGACACCTTTTCTAGTAAATACATACAGTTCGCCATTGTCAATATCTTCCCACACATTTTCCATAGCTTCTTTTACTGTAGGAGTTTCTGTTTTTAAGCTTTTCCTCTTTCTTGGAGACTCTCCTTCTTCTAGTTTTCTTTTGTTGCCTAGTTTTAGTTTCTCACAGTTATCCGGTGGTGGATCAAATTCTATGACATGAATATAGTTGTTCAACAAGATTTCAATTCTAGAGCCATGTTCTACTATATAGTCTTGATTCCTTTTTAGAGCAAATCCATTTAGACCGGAGGAATTTACTCCCAGCTGTTTGACTTCAACAAGGCATTCTTCACAATTTGCTTTAAGAGAAACTAGAAAAAAAAAACAAGACCAACTTGTATTTAATTGAAATAAAGGTTTGCAGAAAATTAATACTAATGGTGATGTAGATATCTAGGCATGGAAGAAAAAGATATGCTGCGACGACACTTAATAAATTGGGATACCAGCTCCCAACTTCTATGACCTTCTTCTTTATTTCGCTAATTCTATTTCTGGATAGTATTATTTTCTATGTGCTTTTCAAACACAATTTTACTTACGTTGCTGACGAGAACAAGCCGGGTCTTTAATTCTAGTTGTTTTGCTGCGACCTATTGTTGTTTCGACATCGTGAATTAATTTAATAGGTGCATGAGTATCCAGCAGACATTTTAAAAAACAAGAGCGAGCTATAGAACCCATTAAAAGAAGTTATAAGATTCCAATAATTATGACTTAATTCATAAAATAAAAATACACGTTTTCAGGTTTTAGAAACTAACATTTTGGATGTACTTTAATTTGACAATGACAACAAAGATCAGCAGAATTATATGTCAATGTCATGCCAATGTCAAAACTCAAGTCACAGATGAATGATTTCGGTTTTTATCTGTTTTTATCTTTATTCTTTCCAAAAAAAATAGACTAAATCAGACTGATAAGTTCATCCTGGTATGCCTCAGATACCTCTTTTTTGCCTAGTGTGTTTCAGTGTTGAAGCAATGTGTCAGATTGAATGCAATCCTCTAGTCGTTTATTTTATTTAATAAATAAAAAATGTTACCTTACATACAGACGGCTACATATCAAGCTATACACTTCCAGTTTTAGCGAGCTCACTCGCATTTTATTCATTTTCCGTACAATGAGAAGTCAGCTTATACTGGAAATGTAGAGCTTGATTTGTCACCGTGCGTACGTACAACTTTGGTAGCGTAGCGACCGATCATTTTTTCAGTCTAACGTTTTTGCTTACCTAACTATCACCACACGATGATATCATCTGCTTGACTAATACTTTGTTTTCTAAAAGTACACAATAAATAAATAAGCATAAATAGTTACGTATCCTTGAAAATTTGACCTATGACCAAATATCTTAATGCTTGGTTTACACAGGCACATCTGGTGATGCCTGACGATGTTGACCAATAAGTTGCTGTGATTGGCTTGTCACACTGCTGTCACTTATAATATAACGCAGTCTCGAAAATCCCTGACAGTCAATTCAGGCCTAACAGTACACTCTGTACTCCGGCGAGTGTGAGCGACCGTAATCCAGTAAAAACCGTATAATAACTGAGTACAGCCCTATTGACTGCTTTAACTTGAAAATGACAATGAAATGAATTGACAATTGACATTTCCTAATTTCCCTATTCGCGTTCGTGACTTTAGGAAACGCGCTTACGCCTAATAAACATTTTTTCTTTCTTACGGTTATTGAAATGATTTAGGATTATATGAATGGTCAGTCATACTTTTCATATTTGTCAGCAAAGTACGACTATAAATTTGTATAAAAAATAATTAATTGCTTGCAAAATTAAGGTTTGTAGTCAGCTGTAATAGAATCGAATTCAATGACGTGTATTTGTTACATTGGTGCTGTCATGTGGCTTTTTATTATTTTCTAATAAATTTTCAGGCTATACTGGGCTCTATTATGCCGGTAACAAAGCGTAAGCATTCACCCGAAAAGGAGGAGTTAATTGAAAATGGTGAAAATCAAGCAGAGGGTGGGACTGGGCGGAGTGATATCAAAGGGGATGAATTTAATATTGCTGTTTTGCTATTTCTATATACCCTTCAGGGTATACCATTAGGACTAGCGGGAGCTGTGCCCATGCTCCTTCAAAATCGCGGTATAACTTACACCCAACAGGTATGGATTTTTTATTCATGTTATTCAATATTTATGCTGCTAATCAATCCTGTATGGGTTTAACTCATAAAATTACCTTTTATGATAACTATTAAATTCATAGGATTGTGATTGCAAACTGTAATGAGGTTTTTTTATAATTACACTTTGATATTGATTAATGTTTGTGTTGTAGAATCACAAAATAAATTACATTTTATTATTTCTTTTTCTGTGTAATAGCCCTTGAGGCCTTGACACCTCCCTTGCTCTTCCATAGCCCTCTATGCAGGTTTGTTTGAGAACATTAGTTGTTCAGTTTTTATCAATTTCATTCTAATCAACAAAAAGACTTAAATACATAGGCTCTAAGATTTTACCCCAATATTTTTTTTACCATTGGCCATCAAGAGTTCCCTTCCACCACCTAGTAAAGTTGTATACAGAGTTTTTTTTTTTTACCTTTACTGTCCCACTGTTGGGCAAATGCCTCCCCAAGTCCTTCCAAGAACTCTTTTCCCACACCACCTCAAACTAACCTTTGTGATAGGTGTCCAGGTCGTCTCCCCATATCTCGAGAAAATAAAATATTACTATTTACTTTCAGGCAGAGTTCAGTTTTGTCAACTGGCCATTTAGCGTGAAGTTATTATGGGCTCCTGTAGTGGATGCTCTGTTCTGGCCAAACTTTGGTCGAAGAAAAACCTGGCTTGTACCAGTTCAATACTTAATTGGAATTGTGATGATCATCATGTCATATAGTATTACGAGTTGGCT
This sequence comes from Aporophyla nigra, assembly GCA_947507805.1. NCBI lineage: Eukaryota > Metazoa > Arthropoda > Insecta > Lepidoptera > Noctuidae > Aporophyla > Aporophyla nigra. Next base: position 12,076,458 of record OX382305.1, read on the forward strand.
GGGATCTAAAGAGATACCTCCCTCAATGACTATACTTACAATGTCATTTCTTTTCCTGAACTTTTTGGCTGCTACACAAGATATAGCCGTTGATGGATGGGCTCTTACCATGCTTAAAAGGTAAATAAACATAATAAAAATCCAACTCTATACACAATAAAATTGCTGTCTCAAAATATTGTCTGTATGTGGGTGCCATTACTTTCCATACTAAGACACAATAATCAACAGAGTCATTGTGACTATTTAATTCGTAACCTTGAGTAATTTGTAATTGACTTTTTCATACTTATGATCAGTTGGATGTCTGATAGTTATACTAAAATGTCTGATTCAAGATACTTGAAACTGGCTTTAAGTGTAATCCTGAGTTAAATATCAGTACTAATTAAACATCAATTTTTTTAAATAATTTGTCAGCATTTATGATAATGATTGATAAGATAATAATTACTTCTATTAAATAATTTTAGTCTATAATTTTCCAGGTGTAATGTAGGACATGCTTCAACATGCAACACTGTGGGTCAAACTGCTGGATTCTTCCTCGGCTACGTAATGTTCCTGGCGCTGGAATCTCCTTACTTTTGCAATAAATACCTGCGCTCTGAGCCAGAAGAAACCGGTCTAGTTACTCTGGGCAGCTTCCTTCTCTTCTGGGGATGGGTGTTCATAATTACCACTACACTCATTGCAGTGTTCAAGCATGAAATTAATGATTTAGCTAACACCAAAGATAATAATGTGAAAGGCTTTAGCGATGTTGTGACCGCTTATAAGCAGCTGTACACAATTATTAAGTTGCCAGCAGTACGCACTTTGGCTTTGGTCCTGTTTACTGCTAAGGTAAATATCTAACTTAATCAAACTGGATGAAACATGTACTAGACCTATCCCAGCTTGTAATCTGGTACTTATATTTTTATAGCTTGGGTTCTCTGCAGCTGATGCAGTGTCAGGACTGAAACTCGTAGAGGCAGGAGTACCGAGGGAAGACTTGGCCCTACTTGCTGTTCCACTAGTCCCAGTACAAATCATAATGCCAGTGGTTAGTATTGAAATGTTTTTTGTCTATGCAGCAGCCCGAAATCAGCACAAAGTACAAATGTAATATCATATATCAGTAATAGTGTAGCTTTCTCTCAGTGAAATATTTTTTGAAATTGGATCAGTATCTACAGTATCCAAACAAGCAATTCTTTATAATATTATTATAGATTACGAAAGAATACGAATACATTATGGATATGCACACATCCGAAAAACAAGTTGTTAGCGCATTAGCGATTTTTGTGTTTATTCATCACAAATAGCGCTTATGTTGGAATATTTATAAGTATATCCTCCTTAAATTAAACGCGAAACATTTGAGTGATCTTTACGTTGTCAGCAAAAAATCCACGTACGAAAATATGTTATACTATTTTAGAAACCTAGATAAAGCTTGATTTAGATGCTACGGACCAAAATAATATGTGCCGCCATTTACATGTTATTTTTTTACGTACTCTCCATATCCATATAACAAAGTTCAGGTATTTTTTATTACAAAGCTTTATTTTGAGTGCGCTAAACTCCGGGACTACCAGTTGGCTTGAAAACATATTTTTACATTTGATAGCTTTATTCTTGAAGAGGAGGCATGCAAGGAGTAGTTTTTTAACATCCCGCTCTACACTATCTCTCCTAGACAAAAAAATACTAAAAACTAAACGAAAACAAAATAATAGCGCCTGCAGTCGATACGATGCAATGCGATGTAGATTCATAAATAGGTACTTACTTAGTTAATTCACACACGCTCTTCAATTTCAGAACAACTTCCAGGCATCGCATACCCCTATTGTATGAAATGTAATAAGTCTAGATCACTTTGTAGCTTTTTATCGCTACGCTATAAACGGAAATGAGCCTCCAGAAAACTGTGAAACGAATGCATAAATAATATCCGAATATTTGCTTATATAGGTAGACAAGTGAATCAACTTAGAGTATGACCTAAAAACGTCACGTAGGTATACAAAGTATCGGAAAAAAGTTTTAGTATGTAGGTATTACAATATTATAACTACTTTTCTTAAGGTGAATGCTTCAACCAGCCCGCGAAATTCAAATTTTCTTACGTTTTTTGCAATTTGCAGGCCAGTGCTAGGTTGTATGTTGATTAAAATATTATTGGCGCCTGTAAGACGTTTGTAGTTACAGAATTATAATTATCAAAATCATCAATACAACGCTCTTAAGTTCATAAAACTGTAGGAATGACTTTTTCTGTTTTTTTTTTGTTCCTAAGCCTTTATGAACTTGGAGGGTTGTATTAGCGATTTTGATGATTATAATTCTGTACCCCCCGCATATCTCACCCCGCAGATCTAAAGATCTAGGGGTGCGATATTTGCCTTTCTGGGCATTTGCCCGTCTTGCCGCCTTTAAGTAGGACATTCATAGTCATTGTAAAGCTATTAGTAAGTCACTTCAACGAACCTCTTATCTACTCTATTTACCTCTTTGGTAAAGTATAAATTAGAATAATTGCCGTAATTTTGATAAAACTAGCGACAGCCTAGTTTTCATTCCATGAAAATGTTTTAATTACTAATGGATTACCTTTATTCAAATTTGATGATAAATGCTGGTTTACTAAGTTGTCTTTCATTTCAGCTGTTAGCAAAACACACTACAGGTCCAGCGCCGCTGTCACTATGGTTACGTGCGTACCCTCTAAGACTCCTAGTGGGACCGTTGGCGGCCGGTCTAGTCGCCCTCACACCCAGCCTGTTGGGCAACACAGGCCCAACATACTCATACCTATTCATTTTGATGATGCTATACGTCTTTCATCAGGTATGTGGACGCAGGACAAAAATATCTTAAATTCATTCATTAATTCAGTCAACGCACAGCCTAAAACGTGGGTCGAGAAATGTGTGATTTAGGACATAAGTTAACTAAGGAAGGTACTTTGACTATTCATCCCCTATAGGGGTTCAATAGGGGATCAAAGTTTATATTTTTCCGATGGAAAACAACCGGGCACGGCTTGTTGTATGCTATGCTACACAAAACATGCTGGCCGGAAACTATAAATTGGCCGTAAAAGATCGAGATAAAGCCGCCCATTTTTATATAAATTCTTGTAGCCCTTCGTCATAGTTTTTAAATACCAGCCTATAAGCACGTATGCCCATATAAAGTTATTAGTAGAGCAAAGACGATGCTGTATATTGCGCAAAAATGTGTGAGACCGGCTGGAATCTTTAGTAGCTTGCAACAACGTGCGATTGACTGTATCTATGCTTTAAAGAAAACATCTCTAATTTATTCCAGTCTATAATCAATAATCCTGCATAATTGTTTCAGACATGCCTGTACTGCATGTTCGTGGCTGTGATGGCATTCTTCGCCAAAGTGTCGGACCCAGCCGTAGGCGGCACCTACATGACCTTCTTGAACACAATGTCGAACCTTGGCACTAACTGGCCGAACACTCTCTCGCTCTGGGCAATTGATCATCTTACATACAAGACATGTTCAATATCACAAAATAATGAAAACACGTGTGCCACACCAATGGATGAGTCGGTACGTAAAATCGTAATAACAATTTAATATTAAGGAAGCAGCATAGCAAAAAATCACTGGAAATCATCCAGTGATTTTTTGCTATGCCGGAGGTCGTGGGTTCGATTCCCACCCAGGACAAATGTTTGTGTGATGAGCACGATCATTTGTTCTGTGTCTGGGTGTAATTTATCTATAATATGTATGTATTTAGAAATATATAAGTATGTTTATCAGTTGTCTAGTACCCATAACACAAGCTCTGCTTAGCTTGGGACTAGATGGCGTTGTGTGATAGTTGTGGAATATTATTATTATTATTATTTCTGTGTGGACTTCTGCCTCATGCACAAGCTTGTTTTCATTACGTTATGCTCAAACTCGTTTTTCGAAAGCCAGCTTGAGTAAAAATGAATTCTATGTATTCCACATGAGTGTTCTTAAGGACCGGGGCTGACAAATTTTCCTCTTTTCCTAAATTAATGATGGGCAGATTTTCCTTATTTTGTTGTGTAAACTTTACAACTATAGTTTGTATAGATGATTCGTTCATAAAATTCCCCTATTCCTCTGTAAACTGCCACGGTGAACGTGATTGAATGTCCTGTACCTACACGCTTCTGATATAATCTAAAAATAATAACACAGTGTAGTAGTCACCAATGCGCAATTATACCTATTGATTGCTGCAGTTTTCCCTACATAGTTACAAGGTGTAACAGAATAAACACAATGATCTGAAAGTAGTTTGTTCCTAATAGACTACTGAATAGATGTCACTAAATTTTAATATAGTTTTTTTTTTTTTAAATTAAGTTATTTGGCATACTTACCGCCGAAAAAAGAAATTTTAGCTTTATTTCAAGGCATTAAGACTCAGTTTTAAATGCATAATGTAAAGCTAGGTCAACACGGTTTTCTTAACAATATGTTTTAGTCATTGTATTATGCTATTCACTCAATACTCTAATTAGGGTTTTCAAGGTCTTGCTTTAATTATGTTATGTGTAGTGTAAATAATTGTTAGAATAAAACCCAGTAACAAAATCATATTGTTTGTTTATAAACATTGTATTTTCCTGTCCACAGCTATGTAAAGGTGACGGCGGCACATGCAACGTACGATTTGACGGATTCTATATAGAAACCGTGCTTTGTTTAGTGATTGGCTTCCTGTGGCTACAATGGGGCCGGCCAACTATCAACAAGCTGCAGCGGCTACCCTCGTCCGCATGGCAGATCGACCGATACAACAGATAAGACTGAATCTCTTAATTCCCCTATAATATGTATATAATGTAAAGGTTTCCAGGGAAATACGTCTTCTGATTTACTCATACAATATGGCTGTTCTTCAAAAAACCTAATCTTTTTCTCGGTACAATACAGGAAGTTTATAATGTTTGTGTATCTCTTTTAGTAGTACGGTTGATAGATACTATATGGCTTGGATTTTTAGTAAAATTGTGTGTATTTATTATTATTTATTATGGTAGCAAAGCCGTGTAAGTCTTTCTTTTCCAAGAATGACAGTTTATTTGCAACCGTGTGACAAAGTATTAGGAGTTACACAAAAAAAAAACACAAATATAGTTAGCACAATTCCGACTAGTGAGATAAACGCAATAATATTATTATTTAAGGCTCAAACCTCTATTCAAAGCAGTTGGCATAGTATTTGCCTGTAGAGGCTGCAATTAGGTATAAAGACTTTCTTATGAATTTTCCATAGTTTTTTTTTAAATATAACATGTATACTAAACTCTTTATACTATAGCTGTTGGTGTTCCTTGCTTATAGTGGACCCGGATCATGTAGCATTCTTAATTTATTGTAATAATATATATTATGTATATCCTCAAATCCCCCTAACTGTACAAAGCGGCCTACAATTGACTTCGCCGGAAATGACCCTGCTTCTCAGTATGTATATTCGTTAACTATACCTCAACCCTACATTTATTAACAACAAAAGACTTTAGTAACGTTTTCTAGCTTAACCAAAGCTGTATTTATAATATTGCCCCACTATATAATAATGTAATATGTATATTTATATTTTAGTAACATGTATTTCATTGAACGCATCTTTTACAATGGGTGCAATTAATTATTCCAATATGATGACAGTTTATATAATTTTTGATATAGTCGTCAGTCGACGTATTTAGGTAGCAGTAAGGTAGTTTATAAATATAAGAATTTTAGTTAATTTACATTCGACGTGTGATTATTATTTAAGTTTTGAGTTTGAGTAAATTATGTGTGTGTGATTGCTTTTATTAAAATAAAATTGTTGTCTATTATAAATTGTTTACGTCCAAGTCTTAATGTTTAAGTATTATTGTTTAACGTACAACGTCTATATCTAAGGGAAATCTATTGTATTTTGTCAACAGTACAAATTTTTATTGTCTTCTCACTATCTCTATATATTTATTGTCTGAGAACTTTTTATGTAAATATAAAGTACAGGGAATAATAAAAAAGCAGTTTTGACGTATTATTATAATTTCTTTATTTACACATCAACACTTAAAATATACAATCTGTTTAACAACGATGCTATAGTTGATTTATGTAATTTGCGACATGTATTCACAATAAAACCAATACATGTGAAGATATTTACGTAATAATAAAAGAGTACACTTTGTGCTAAGTAATAACTCGTAACTGTCATAAATTCTCACTAGTATATTCCTAAAAAATAAATTTTATCAAACGTAACCAAGCATTTCAGGAAGAAACATTTCTACATAAAATCTATGTGTAGGGACTGATATAATACCAGTAACAAATTGTGCTTTCGTACAATAAATCATTTTCAAAAACAATTCAAAATGATCTGGAATAACCATTCTATATTTTGTTTCACTTTTCCTCGTTTCTCAATATATTTTATAGTAAAATCATAACTACCATTAATTAGTTCAACGTTCCACATTGTAATATTTAAGCAAATTTTTCGAAACAAGTAAAAAAGCTAGGATTTTGTAATTTTTGGCATTCTCAATGTTATTGAGCTGCCACAGTGTCGCAGCACTTTGTTTTTATACATTAATTGACCCTGTTATACTTGACATCAAAATGGCACTGTGAAATGAATTTTGTTTGACAATAAAAACCATTATTTAAATTAGTCGATTTTCTTATGTAGTTCTAATTATCAAGGTGTCTTTACAGCTGAGTTCAGCTAGGACGTCAAAGCAGCCGGATAATTTCGTAACACACCATCAGTAGGAATGGCTTTCATTTTGACTTGAGTTCTGCAACATTCATTGCGCTATTTACGTTGTGGAGCTGAAAAATGTTTCGAACATTTGCAGCAATGGATTAGTAATATCTTTCAAAATGATACAGATTCTGATTGATAGTGTGTTACGCAATTAAGGCGCAGGTTCCGGTAGGTTCACATACAAAGCAACACAATTAATAGCTCTACATACTTAACTCAAAGCAAATGGGTAACTTAATTAAAATAAAAGACCCGAAACACAAAGAATTACCTGCCTACCTATTCATAGTTGTTGCATTTCACGAGCGTACATCAATTATTTCAATTTAAACCTAAATGTTCATCACCTTCTTCTTAGCATGTCCATAGCAATCTAAATATGTATAGTCAGCCCAGAATTTGGCTACGAGTTTGGCACTTTCTGCAGCGTCCATCAACTCCTGTCGCGTGCAAACAACAGGACACGCTGGACAAGATTTTAATGACCCATTATATGTGGTGCTGACCACATTACACTCCAAGGTGGAGTCACCTGTGAATCTCCACTTGAGCAGGTTTTCTTTACTACAACCTACCGGAATCCGGAGCCTATTTAAAGACTTCCAAGAAAGCCATGGCAACTCCTATCCAGGTGCAAGATTTTTAGCAGGGGGAATGAATGGGTTTGATAGGGAAGCACCATGTCGCCACAGGCTTAGTCTTTCTGACACACTTCAAAAAGCTGTTGCGGCTTTTTAACCCTTGTGATACGAGGACGTTATAGTGCAAAGGGTGTCGTGTAAGAAACCATCTTGGCACTTTCACTTCAGCTTGCCACCGCTCTGCGAATTTCTAGTGGCGCTATTTCAACCAGTGGATATAGCATTTGCACCGGGGTCGGTTTGAGACAGCCAGTGATAATCACGTTTCATTCAGAACTGTATCCAGTAACACTGAAGTCTGATATCGCGAGCTCGTGATTTGCAACGCCTAGACCTAACCAAAATGCTTTGTCATTCCTATTTTTTTTTTTCTAACATAATAATGTTTTGGTATTTTTAATACTACAGTTATTTGAACATTGAGATTCTATTTGTTCACTATTCTATAACTGTACACTATTGATTATAATTTTATAATACGATCCCACTATACGATACAATACAATACAATACTAAAGTATATAAGTACTAAATTAATTATATCATTTTTTTTTCATTAATTATACGTCATTTGAATTGAAATTAATGAAATCATAAAACCCAAATAATCGTGCGTCTAACCCTTAACTAAGCGATGTCAATATTTTCGTTTCTTAGCTTAGCAAAATCGAATTCATACGATATTACATAATTAAATATAATTTACATAAATTCCCGCTACATCGCGGTTTAAGCACTAACGAATATTAAACAATCAAAATCTATTTAAAGCACAATAAGATATGGTAATGCGCTTTAAACTATGCTCAGCTCTCCATACTCCAGCCATATTGTGATCACAGTGATTATAACGGCCACAGTCGTGGCAATACTTTAGCAAAAATCTGTTCTAAAAAGCTGGCAAGGCTAAGAAAACGTCAAACACAGTGTGTTGTTTTGAATAATTATAGAGATACATTCAATGATTTAAAATCAAGGTTCGCGCCTAGACAGGTCATCGTCACTAATGATTGGTTTGCGGTCATCTCCCTTGCTGCCGCGAGCGAAGCGTCCGACACGGCGGGCGATGGCGCTGGTCTTCTCGACCGCGCCCCATCCGCCGCTGTGCCCACCACCACTGCCTGACCGGGACAGTAGACCAGTTACACCCTCACCCAGCTTGCTGTGGTGGATACCGTATAGGAAGTATAGGAGGAGGCCTGAAAAATATCACGTTAAGCGTTAATATCGAGGTAGGTACTGTTTAAAACATCTAAAAAAAAACATTTACTTTTATGTCAGGTGACTAACGATGAATAACAAGGCAGTTCTAATATTTTGGAAAAGGGTTAATAGCACATTGTGTAGGTATCAGTAGTTGGTATACTTATTGCTGCCCATTTTTAAATTTATAATGCTTTAGTCACCTTTTACGGCAGTTACCTACGTACCTACACGTGTAAACAATTAGGAACTTATTTTTATACAGTAGGTAGTTATCTACAACTACGAAAAAATATACCTATTACAACTACTGTAATAAGTCGGTAATGTGACTACTTGTAATGAGTGACACCTACATAATTAGTCTAGGTGGAAAAGTTCCAATATTTTTGGCACGTTAATTATTTAGACGTGAAAAAAAGGTATGAAAAATGTAACTAACCGAAAGTCATCCAAATAGCGAATCGAGCCCAGGTGAGTGCATTGAGGTTGATCATCAGCTCAACGTTGAGTAAAACGCTGAGAGCTGGCAGCAACGGCACCCACGGCACACGGAAAGGCAGACGCGTTGGACTTTGTTGATGTGCCCAAATGATCACCAAACCTGAAAAAATATATTGTCAGAATATTGAATTACTGGCTTCAATATGTGCTGTGTGGGAAATAAGCCGCCTGAAGGAGATAAAATCACTTACAAGCAACAATAATGAAACTGAGAACGAAATCTGGAAGCAACCCCCACAGTCCAGCGGGCTCTGCTAAAAAGTGGTTGTGGGCGCAAAGAGCAGCTGCGGCGGCAGTAAACAAGTAGACACAGTTCGTGACCGCAGTCCCGGGAGCCCGGCCACCTGCCACCGGTTCCAACCAAGCGTACTGCGCCCGAAGACGACCCACTGTCAGAGCTTCAAACATCTGAAATGGAAATGTGATAGATTATTAGAATATCCATATAATAAAAAAGACACAAGAAAATAATTTCATCTACCTCGGAAGAAGAAGAACCACCATCAGTACCCGGAGTGCCAGTCGCTGAGCTATCTTCCCGGTCACCAGGAGATTCCAGTTGTGGAATTCCAAAGCTCTTATCTTCAACCGCAGGAACGGGCCGGTATCGGAGTATGATTACTGCAGCACTCACAATAGTGTACGCTAACAGAGTTCCTATCGACATGAACTCCACAAGCTTTTCCAGGTCAAACAAAAGAGCTATCAAAGCAGATGATAAACCTGAGATTATCAGATTAATAATAGGGATTTGTGATTTGTTACTAATGTCACTGAAAAAGCCAAAAAGGAGACCATCTGCGGACATCGCATACAGACAGCGCGGCAGAGAAAATAAGGAGCCCAACAGAGTTGTGGTCATACCGCAGACGGCGCCAACCGCAACAGCATATTTAGCCCAATCAGCGTGGACTGCACCGAGGGCTGCCGGTAACGCAGCATCGGGGTTGATAGTCTGATACGGAACCATTAAAGTCAAAGCGAGAGCCACTAGAATGTAACCAAAAGCAACAAGTGCCATTGACAGTATGGTGGCAATAGGGATCGAACGTGACGGGTCTTTAGCTTCCTCGCTTGACGCGGATATACTGTCAAAGCCAACAAATGCGTAGAAACACGTAGCTGCTCCAGCTAAAACGCCACTCACGCCGTATGGCATAAAGCCGCCATTCTTTTCAGACCAGTTACCAAGATCGGCGTAATAGAAACCAAGGAATATGACAAGGGATATAACCAAGAGGTTTAAAATCGTAAGACCATTATTAATGTAGGCAGACGTTTTAACACCAACTGCCAAAATTAAAGATGCTACGATACATATTAGAAATGCTAGAACGTCTGGATATCTACTTAAAAGAGTTTCGTGCATTTCTCCCGTAATGGAAATAGTAGCGTTGCTAATTGCACCGTCCAACATTGCGTCAAGGTACCCGGACCATGCTCTAGCCACGGACGCAGCCCCTGAAACAAAAAAGTAAAATTATAGCTCGGTTCTCCAAGACACATAGAAAGACAAAAAAGAAAAAAAAAAAGAAAAATCTCACCTATCATATATTCTAACACGATGTTCCAACCTATGATGAAAGCCCAAAATTCACCAATACTGACGTACGTGTAAGCGTATGCACTACCAGCTCTAGGGATTCTAGTCCCAAATTCAGCATAGCATAGGGCAGCTAAAGTAGATGTTATTCCAGCCAGAAGAAAACTTAGGGCCGTTGCTGGTCCAGCCATGTGCCGAGCAACAGTTCCCGTCAGAACGTAAATACCAGCGCCGACCATGTGCCCCACACCTGGAAACAATTAAATGCTTTTAAGGCACCCGGACCCCAGAAATGGCGACGGCCACTAACGGAAGCCATCTACTACTACGACCTCACATTTTGTGGGGACTCGCCACCGGGCACAACGATCGCTTCGGGGTCTTCCTACAAAATATACATACAAGTAAAATTACTTCTGTTGACTAAGATTTATACAATGAGCCCAATGCGCAAAGAAGACGAACGCTCATCGTGTCTCACAGTCATGATTATTAGGGGAGCCCGCAATAGTTTCAATCCATTGGGGAAATAACTTGAGTGCAAAAGAAACATTCTTGGAATCTCGCAGATTGTTCCAATTTGGGCAACAAAAGGAAGGAAAGCACTTAATTATCTAAGTAAATACTACTCTACTCACCCAATAAAGTGATGTCCAAGGTAGTGAGACATCGGTTCAGTGGAGTCTCCATGGAGTCCCCGTATATAGGTTTACGACGATTCATTTTGTGGCAAAAGCCAGATAGTACGTGACCGAGAATCTTATGCCTGGCTCCCGGCATGGTGACTTATGAAAATGTAAAAAATATATTAATATAAATCAGATTAGATACTTAGATATTTACTACAATTAGATACTTAATTAAATCTAAGTATAAGGACATCAAGTTATTTTTAAGTACTTAGATGAATGCAAGTAGATAAAGCGAGATAATTAAAGTTACACTGCACTACACGACTTACTACTCCAGTTATTTATGGACGAAGAATGATCACTATGATGGTAGAGCTATATTAGGAACTGTGTTCAGATTCCACAACACTTCAAGGCTTTACCGTTATTGAAAGCTACGTTTTATAATTATTTTTTGGACTCATTTTATAACTTATGTTTTTAATTCATTACTTGGGACTGTAGTAGGACTTGAACAATACCTGGTGATGTTAAAAGGCCAGCTGACGATATTTGCGTGAACTTGTTCAACTGTTACACGAAGATAAGTCGGCGCGCGCAACTAATCGATTTCTTGATAGGTAGCTACGTACAGTCGTGTTTATGCGAAGCTGTAGGTATGTTTACAGGACTTGACTGGAGACAATGGTAAATAACAAATAAAATAATAATATTTAAACACGACGTAGGTATTTTAATTAATTTATATTTTAGGTATGCACTTTTACTATATCTACTTTTTTATCTAAAATATTTACCTAGGTTTCTACCTAGTCAGTTACTGGTTAAGCTCAATAACGGAAGAAGACTTCTCACCTATGTGCCACAAGTAGGTTAGGTATTCTTGGCCTCACTTAGGTATTCTTTGGAGGAATAGCGGAAGTACAAGATAGTGACCTATTTGAGCGCGCTTGACCACCTTATCAAGTAGACTTGTGTAAGTAATGCGAGTGTTGCATTGCACGTCATGTATCTCGACCGAGTAATGTTTCATTACACATGACTCGACTAAATCAAACATGGCACATGACACTCAAACATGACTTCATGACTTCATGACTTGCGGACCGCGGCATGGTTCGACGTTCGTAAACTACGTACTATCTCGGTAATGTTGGCTATGCGTGCAAGTGAGAAAGAGCATGCGCCGGTCGGTTTGCTGCGAAGTGAACTATTATTTAGAACCGTATTGCTCTAACTTTAAGGTATACGTTATATTGACATTGCGGACTGCTTAGGTGATGTTTTTATCATTTCGCGCACTGTATGGCAGTTATGTTTTGCAGCGCTTGCGCGATACAATACAAAACAGTAACACGAAACAAAAACAAATCTGAATGTAGTGTTATTTTTTATGGTAGTTTGATTATTAATTCATGTGTCCGTACCGTGCGAGCGTGTATTTTCAAAAGCGGGTCTGACATTAAATGAAAGACGGATACGTCTTTAGACAAAAAAAACTATCTCAGTTAATACCTATTTATTAGTTGTAATCAACGTATAAATCAAACAAAACAGGTATAAAAAAACATAAATCTAAAAAAAAAACAATCATTGTACATAAAATCGATTTTTAAATACGCCAATAGTCATAGTCATGGTCAATAATCAATATTGCAATATTTGCAATCCATGTTTATTACCAGTCCTAAGCCTGGAATGCCCTTTTGATTGAAATATTCCGTAGATTGGGGGTAAAGTATGAAGGAAAATCGACTTTATGGATATGAAAACAAAAGCAAAAGTACGTTTGGACGGTACGGTATCTCATGTAATGATGTATTTCTTCTACAACGCGAGCATTTCATTACAATAGACATCGCCTATGACGCATCATTTCGTGTCATGTTTGGAGTCATGGTGTAATGAAACATTACTCGGGACGAAAAGTAATGTCATATGACATCACTTTAGAACGCACTGTTTTGCGCATGTCTATTATCAAGACCGCGGGTAGGCTCACATTCAGGTTTCACTCGGTCCTGTTGTGAGAACAAGTTGCCTGAAGGCGGTCATTTAAAATGTATAGAATCATCAGCCATCTCACAAAAACAGAGGGGTAATTACCCCTCTGCGGAACTTTTTATCGGTAGGAATTGGTTTAATATTCATAGTTAAACAACATTCATTGCGTTATTTACGTTGCTGAGCCGACAATTTATTCGAACAAATGACGCAATGGTTTAGAAATAATCTTCAATCCCATTCAGATTCTAATAAATTGTGCGTTTCGCAATTAGGGTGCAGGGCTGTACAATTACAGTAAGATGTGAAAATATCACAAATATTCGGCGTTTTCCGACAACCTTCAAAATATATCTACCTTTTTCGTGAGTGTTCAATAGGATATAAATGCTCTATAGATAGATCTATGTTAGTTTTTAGTTCGTAAGCCCGTATCTACATGTCAATCTACTAAACTAGAATTACTTACCTACACCTACTTACCTATTGCAATAAGTGTTTGAGCCACATTTGTGTTTTGCATGGGAAATCGTCAAATGACGTCTCCTGCTCTGGGTGGAGCGGAAGGGTGTCTGACGAAATGTTAAAGTTCTGGGTGGAGTTGCACGCGTACAATGTATGGACAGGTCCACTCAAGTTGTATGATTCTCTCTTCAAATGATAATTTCAGACACCTATCGACATCGTCTTCAGATGATTTTACCAAGTTTTATTATTTACTAGCTGTGCCCGCGGCTTCACCCGCATGGTGTTCAGAAATTATCACACAGGGACGTGCTACACAGACAAAAAGTAACCTATGTTACTCCTTATAACATCAGCTATCTGCCAGTGAAAGTCCTGTCAAAATCGGTCCAGCCGTTTCAGAGATTAGCCGGAAAAAACAGACAGACAGATAGACAGACAGACAAAATTTAAAAGCCATGATTTTTTTATGTAAGTACCATATATACTTTCATATGCATTTAGTGAAAAACTGTTAATTTGAAATTACAAACAGACACTTCAATTTTATTTACTTGTATGTCTATACTCTATAGTTTAGATGTATACAGGGTTACTGGTAACTCGACGTATTCCTTGCAGGACGTCATAGTAGGGTTAAAATGCAACAAATTAAGCCACCAAATGTTCTACCGAAATTCAGTAGTTTTTGAATTAGTTAAGAGTTATAGTTTTTAATGAAAAATCCCAGATTAAACCCTTTGAAACCAATTTAAAAATGATTTACGGCGCGACTGTACTGAAATTTAAGTTATTATCATAGTTGACGCCGTAGCAGACCTTTGTTAATAATTAATAATTAAAATTTTCATTTTATTTGTTGGTATATTGGGTTGGCTAGCTGGCATATAGCAAATCATTTAATTTAATTTGTGTCTCTTAATGTTTTACTATATACCATTGTATAGAATCAAGTTCTTCTAACTGGACAGACAGCTGTGCTGCTGGGGAGTTTGTTGGCCACTTCTTCTTCCCAGCTAAAGCACTAGGAAGTGCGCGACGGGTGGGCGTTTTGGGGGGACTGTCTTTTGTAATTTTGACGTTCGAAAAGTGCTGATCCTCAGCCTAATTTGAATAAATGACTTTTGATTTGATTTGATTTGAAAAGTTCAATAATGCCTAAAACTTTGGCAAATATCACTAACAAAACATTTAATTTTTTGTAATTTTTGCTATTACTTCATAAAAAATGTAGTCTAGTGCAAAAAAAATACTACACCTGGTGTACAAATTACTAAGAAAATATCCTTGTCTTATCAGCTATCCAAAAAGGTATGAAAGTTAATACAAAATCATGGACTACATTATGAAAATCGTTTTTGATTTAGTACAGGCGTGCGTTTCACAAAAAGGTGATTATTCGAAAAATCAAAAACAAAATCGTGAACATTATTATTCTTTTTAATCAATATTAAAAACTTTAATTACACACATTTCACACGTCTTGTTCGATGTGCTGCCCTTTTTTTTTTTTTTTCTGGATGGGAAATCATCAGATGACTTCTCCCGCTACATTTTTTATGAAGTAATAACAAAAATTACAAAAAATTAAATGTTTTGTTAATGATATTTGCCAAAGTTTTAGGCATTATTGAACTTTTAATTATTAACAAAGGTCTGCTACGGCGTCAACTATGATAATAACTTAAATTTCAGTACAGTCGCGCCGTAAATCATTTTTAAATTGGTTTCAAAGGGTTTAATCTGGGATTTTTCATTAAAAACTAAAACACTTAACTAATTCAAAAACTACTGAATTTCGGTAGAACATTTGGTGGCTTAATTTGTTGCATTTTCACCCTACTATGACGTCCTGCAAGGAATACGTCGAGTTACCAGTAACCCTGTAGATTACAATGTGTCGCAAACCTAATTATTGACGAACTCACAAATTACATAAACAAAATGTATGAAATCGGGATCATTTCCAAATAGTCTTAAGGTTGCAAAAGTTACGCCAATATATAAATCCGGAGTTAAATCAGAGCCTGGCAAGTATCGTCCTATTTCAGTACTTCCCGTGCTTTAAAAAAAATTTGAAAGGGTCTTGTACAATCGTCTCAAAAAATACCTAATTAGTCTAGACATCTTATACGAAAAACAATACGGTTTTAGACCCAAATCAAATACACTCTCAGCTACAATAGACCTTGTGACAACTATAAAACTTAATATTGATAAAAAGAAAATGGCTGTGTGTCTTTATCGATCTAAAACAGGCATTAGACAACGTTAGTCATGAATTATTATTAAGAAAACTCATGGAAATTGGGATAATAGGCCCTGCCCTAGATATTTTTAGATCTTATCTGTCAAACTGATAACAAGTAGTTAAAATTGGTGACACCCAGAGTGATCCCAGAATAATAACATACGGCGTGCCCCAAGGCTCAATTTTGGCTCCATTGTTATTTCTTCTGTATATAAATAGTATCCACAAAATTGGTCTAACAGGTGACCTAACGTTATACGCAGATGGCACATGTTTGTTTTACTTCGGCCACTCTAAGCAAGCACAGAATGATTTGAACTTACTCAATCTGTGGTTTCAACAAAATCTTCACACTATTAATACAGCAAAAACAAATTGTATGATATTCACAGCAAAAAAAAAAAAAATTGGCAATTATGCACCACTTAAAATAAACAACCAAGTCATAAACAAAGTATATCAAGAAAAATATTTAGGGCTTATTTTAGATAGTAAACTGAGTGGCTTCCACATATTCAAAAAAATTATTTAAAATTACAATCACTAACGGGTTCCTTATGAGGTATCGTTCGTTGCTTACCACCTCAAGTTCGTTATACAATCTACTTTTCCCTTGTTAAGCCACATATTGACTACCTAGTGGAAATATGGGGTACCGCTGCTACGTATAATACGTCCAACATCTAGTTTATTTTAATTATATGTGTAGTTTTAGTTATTCTCATGTTAAGTGAATGTAATTCTTATGAGAATAAATGATCTCAAACCTCAAGATTTTGTCTGATCTTTAATAGAGATTATGAATGAGCTCTTGAGTTTGTTTCGGCATTTCTTCTCAGAGTAGTCATGTAAGAAATGCCAACCTCATCGTGTTTAAAAATATGATTGACGTGTAAAAGTATTTGTACAAACCTACTTACAGAAGAAAAAAAAACATTAATTTATGCCAATGTCGAGGTCCCAGATTCCAGATAATGATAATATTCACAGACGTACCTAAGTTCACCACCAACAACAACAGTGCTTTTCGCATTTGTTGATTTACAATTTGCCATTCCCCAAACTAAGAGAAGGTATTCAATCTGAATGCCTAATTGGCAAAAGTTATCAAAGTCAATAAAAGCAGTGATTTATATACCATTTCATACTTAATCTGGGAGTAGTAGGTACCTCTGATAGCAATAAAACTGTTTGCTATCGGATGGAGTGAGAACAATGATCGCAGAACTGGGTCAACCGCAGATCGTTAACGAGCTGACGTTGGTCAGCTCGCCAGTGATTTTTAACGTGCCTAGATAACATATTATCTAGGTATGTAGATACCGATGTAGGTCTACCTACCTCGTTTACATTACATAACAGAACTATGTGTCCCGACAAAACTCGAATTATTAGGCAGATGAGCCGGTATCTATGTTTCTAGATATCGTGTGCATGTGTGATGATTGTAAAGGATGATGAATTTCAGCAGGAGTAGGTTCAATAAAAGTTCTCCATGGCCTTATTTATAAAATGCACATTTGGGGTTGCTCTGGATGTCGCATGACGACGTTACGTAGTCGCGAGTTCGGTTCAAGGGTAGGTAGATGTAGATAGACAGACGTGTTTACACAGGTAGTGACTTATTTACTTTTTAATATTTATTTTCTTGGTATCAACATTTCATTTCGACTTAATCAATTCAGTGTACAAAGGAATAAGTTAGGTACCTCCATTCTAGTTTTCCAATCATTTGAACCTTGTTTGTTCCCGGAGTCAATAGTACGCCTACGCCATTTATTTTTAACTCGAGCTAAACCTGGGTGTTTGTTTTGGATAATGGTTTCATTCAGAGGCTGTTTTAGTATGTTGATCTTTCCTCGGCCTTTTGACAACGAGTTTATCTTACCCAAAAAGGGGAGTTATTATTTTTATTCCTAAAGGTAGGTTGGATTGATCTTTCTATATCGTGGTATCCATCTTCACATAGGTATATCACTGAATATCAAAGTCGTTGCTCCTTACAAAAAAAAGTAGGGCGGGTTTTTCAGAATCCCGTGAATTCCAGACATGAGTGGTTGGGCAAGCTTGTAGATACCTATTATTAAAGCTTTATGGAGATACAGTTACCAAACAAAAGATATAGTAACTAGCTCCGGATGTTTTCGAATGAAATTTTATTTGATAAATTAACTGTTTGTTTTGTATTAATGAAATTTAATTTTATTCCAAACCATTCATCAGTTTCTTACTCAAGTTTATGTTAACTTCAATTACTGTAATATCCGACGACCCTGATTTCTTATCTCTTTTGGTGACTCTAAATAGGTTACAAGATTTAGGTTCACAAAGTTGTAATATCTAGTTACCTTTCTGATGTTTATCCTCTTAATATAATTTGTAGTCGTAACGAACGTTTTTTTACGCTTTATACGATTAAGAATTTAAGATTAGCGAATTAAAATAAAACGTTACATTCAAATTTTTAACATTTTATTTCTACTTTGCATTACAGACGAAACGTAAACTGTGTTCACAAAACATATAAAAGTACCTACACGACTTAATTTAAATCAATTAATGACACAAAGCAATATTTTATTAAAAACACCATGTATGTGAGTGGCTAGATGGCGTGGCGTGAAAGTAAAGAAATAAATGTTGAAATAGTATTACGTAACAAAAGCTAATAAATAATGCTTACCTACAAATTCTTAGTGATATAAAAATACAAATCCAAAAAAACATGAACATTTTTGGCATTATCCACAAATTAAATAATAAATTATACATTTTTCTATCCCACTGAGATACCTATGCTTATGCTGAGGATATGAAGGTATAAAAGGTCCAAATAATATTTTGCTCATAACATACCTATCTAGCATAATATTTATTATGAGAACGAATGGGTACATGGTATTGTATTTTTAAATTCAGGTAGTCCCTTTCCGAAAGAAGCAGAGGCTTTTATATTGAACGAAAAACAAGAAAAATACGTTTTCTCGAACAACCGAGACATAAGTTTAATGTAACAGAATATTCTGTTCGAGATAATTAAAATTGAGACTCGTTATTTATTTCCTAACGGCCCACACAATACAAGAAATAATTACCATGATAATTTGAAACAACTGTTCAAGATAAATTGAGATAATTTAAAAAGAGTTATACTGCTTTTGATTGATAACTTACAGAATGAAGCTAGCTGTAGGTATTCAAATAGATGAAATAAGTATAAATATACCAACCTATGCGAGTATTTATATGGCACGAATTTTAAAGCGTCCCCGAAACGATCAATTTTAATTGTCGATATTTACATGATTGATACGTCCATATTGATGGGAAAATCGAATTAACGCCCAGTAGGTACTGTACCTTTGTGATAAGTAAATTGCTTTGTCAAAGACAGAAACAGATTATGAGGAAGCATAATTATTAATCTCTTAGATAAGACACGACTATTTACAATAGTCAAAAGACTGTCGCATTCTCATAAATAATGTAGTTAAATTGATGTTTAAGAGTGTAGGTACGTACCATTAAAATAATGCATTAGTTACAAGAAAATACAATTAAATGATATGTTTTAGGCGTCAGTCTTGAGAAAATATAGCATTTTGGTTTTAATGAACTTTATACAATTACCTACATGTAGTTAATACAATAATGTAAAAGTAGATACTTATCTAACGTAATAGGTATATTAAATGGCACTTAACTGTGCCATAACATAATAATATGTCACGTAACGGCAACAATCTATTGAGATAACTAATTGATAGACAGGTACCTACTTTGTTAAGTACTAACCCCTTAATAATTAGGAAGATAAATTCGGGCTATATGAAACAATTTACACATCTATTAATGTATTTCTATTTTAAATAATTATTGTACATTTATGCATTTACGTATCTTAACTCCCAAAACATTATTTATGGGTAGTTTTTATATGTTATTAGACAGATAAACAATTGCCACTAGATAAACTTTAACAAGTGTGACATAATAATTATATTAATGTACTTACAATTTCTCAGCTTTCGACTTAGTTATATTTATAAAAATGTAAACAAGTTATAATTTTGACGATTTAATGGTCCCAATGTTAAACATATTTGGAGGATTACCATGAAAATAGTTTAGAGTAGGTAAATAATACAAGTATAAGTACTTAACCGTCTATGTAATGACTAAATTTCATTTTATAATATTACGTATTATCATAGTAATATGGGTTCCTAACTATAAAAACGTATATTAAAAATTATTTAATTAGCCTTTGCACAAAGGAACTTACAAAATCTAAAAAGTGTGCTGACCAGAGTTTTAATTATTATGAAAAAGTCAGTACAGTTTTGTTTTAATTACGTATCTGTGTACAAACGTTTTATTCACCGAACTTTTCGTCGTCGCTCGTAGCGAAATTAAAATGTTAAAGAAAATAATATTTCCTACGCGCCCCTTTGCTTATTTATTTATTGGATCTCCAACAGAGGCTACACAAAGTACCTATGTATAAAACTGGGACAACTACAGTGTGCGCTTCCAATTATAGCAGACCACATCATTTACTTGTAATCTAGGTACAGTAAGTTTGTTAGTGTAGTGTAAACATATTAAAAGGTATCGTTAGGTAATATGATTACTTGCACCAGTATTCGGTGCAATTCAGATTCGGCCCTCAATGAGGGCCTATTTTTCGTGACGCGAATACAGGGCAACAAAGGGCAACTTTAAAGTATTTGCGTATTATTAAGTTCTTACAACTGAGGTCGTAAAATAAAATAAGCTAACATTTATAAAAAAAATATTTATTCAGTTTTTTGAATGTGTCATAGGTACAAAGTATCATGAAATAATTACGAATGTTTTTTGTGAAAACTAAATTATAATGTTTATTTTTATAAAAAGTAGGTACAATATTTTCCTTTTATTAAAATGTATCATTATGATAAAGAACTGGCAGTATACTCTGTATTCGTCTAATTGTAAATAAATATTAAAATAAATTATATTCATGAAATTGGCTCGGTTCATAGAAAGTATCTCATACTACAAGATGGGATCCAAGGATCTTCATCAGTAACATGCGTCATCTTACAATATCATTCGTAGAAAACGTAACTGGAAATTCGCTCCAAGTTAAATAGGTAAGTAGTATAAATATTATATTAACATACAATTATTTTTAATATATTTCAACAAAAATATGACACAAGTGTATTTTAAAATTTATATGTGCAATGTACAATTAAGGGAAACACTAAAATGTCTATAACTACTAAAATTACCTAGTTACACATTGGTTCAACAAATTGTATTTTCAGCACAACATTAAGGCTTACGTACCTAACAACTTTTGGCAAATAAAATAGATAATAATTATTATTATTTTATTAGCCAAAGTACTCTTAAATGTCCTGTTTATGTTCTACAGTTCTGCTACAACAGTTATAGGTACTCAACACATCTAAGATTGTCGAGTTTTAATTATTAAAAATTGTCACTGATTTTTAAACAGAGATTTGTAATTTCTATTCTATATTTTATTCTATCTACTCATACACATAATAAAGATAATACCTACTGTTTATTAGCTAATAGTAGAGAGCTATTACACAAGGATCTATGTAATTTTCATCTATACAGGTCACAGCTGAACATTAATAAATAAACAAATTTAATTAGAAAATACAAAAAAGTATACATTTATATAAGGTAGCAATCTGCACCAAGCGACGCGACGCAATGAAGCTAACTAAAACAATTGCCAAACTTGATTGAAATAATTGCCTATATTTTTGTAATTACATTGAGTCGAATTTTATTTGTATACAGTAAATCAGCGTTTATATGTCAGAAACAATTTAAAAGAAATAAGTACTCGTCATGGAATTGCAAATGCGGTAGTTACTGTACTAGATTAACTCATCAAAATTATTTACGCCAGAACTATATCGCGTTGGCGGTGGTTTCCGTAAATATACGAACCGGAGCCAAACCAGCCTCCGTATAACAGCTTAAGGCGCGATTGACTCAATTTTGTTAGTCGATCGGAAACCGCGCAGTATAGCTATGTAGTAGATACCTCGGTATTCATAATTACTTATCGGTCGAGATAAACGGGCAAAAACTGTATATGCAATTATGCACCTAGTCAGTCACAATATACGATATTATTAGATAGATAACACTTTATATAAATAAGTTTTATTTTTAGAGGGCATAGAATCGAAGTGGCATTGTCATCCAATCCTTATTTAAATTTTTCCTCAAAGTTACAGCGCACGGTTAAACTCCAATAATTATATGAGTAGAGGATACTTTAAACAAACGAAATATATCCAGGAATATGGACTGACTATGCCAGCTTCCATATGAAAAGTGCAACCCCTTACACAAAAGTTGAAAAAAGAAACTGGGTTAAACATATCAGTATAAAAAACAAATTTGGTCAAATTGCAAGGACTACAATCACAAGTAAATAATAAATTGTACAAAATATAAAACGAACATAACTATAATAAATTTGCGCATGTGTGTATGTATCCATAAAAAATAATAAGGACCATTCCAAATGACAAAACCCAAAAAGGTCGCGTGGACGGAGGGGCGAATTTATTTTTAACCCTCTTACAACTGGAAGGTCTGAGCGAGGGTTTCAGTCGTCATAGTCGTAGTGTTTAAGCATTTAAACTAGGTAGGTAATAGATGCCGGTAAAAAAATGTAATGTGTAGGTACATCCGAGGTTGTCCATAGCAATGGTGAAAATCCGAGTACATATCAAGTTAGGGCTAGTCAAACCTAACAAAATAATGTGATCTATACCGTAAACTTTATTGGGATTCAAGAAGACACAGGTCTACCGATAGAAGTAAGAGATTTGAGAAATATTGAAAATGTTTAGTATACAGCCGGACTGAATTGAGGCTAGACTCTTAGCATAAAAGCCTTCCCAAAAGTTGCATCTACCGAAATTGAACTGTTCGTTTAATATTAAACTCAGT
Source organism: Aporophyla nigra (assembly GCA_947507805.1). NCBI lineage: Eukaryota > Metazoa > Arthropoda > Insecta > Lepidoptera > Noctuidae > Aporophyla > Aporophyla nigra. The sequence goes on from OX382305.1 coordinate 12,099,496, forward strand.
TATGTATAATTTTCTTTCGGTTTAATCATAATGCTTCTTTAAGCCCTTCTACCTATAAACAGTCAACATTCAGCAGGTAAGTAAGTACATCAAGGGGCAATTTAACTAGATTATACCTGCATTTAGGATCATTCTACCAGACTGATAGACCCTTACATGGCGATATAATATTAAGTACGTACGTTCATAAATTAAAGGAGCTATTACTGCTCAGAAATAAAGCTAGAATGAAATCTTTGTGCAATAAAATGGAAAGTGTAAATGTGTCAATACAAAATATACAAATATTATCAAATCTTTTAATATATATTTAATATAATACTTTATTATACACAATAAATGCTATAAAAGCATATAAAATATGGTCATGCGAAAATTCGACTGATAAAATATGATTATGAGGATAGAAGAGCGAACGGTAAATAATTTTAACCGTGTGTGCCTATTCTTATTTGTGAACGAATTGAGCAGATATCTTACGTGCTTGTAACAGGATGCAAGTGTGCCTACCGCAAACAAAGATCTATTAATTTGTCGCGGCAAACGGATAAGGTAACTGCCTTTTTAGCTCCCATGAAGCATGACTAATAGGGAAGTGGAGCAAACTAAGGAAGGTCTCAAAGAGTACCTTTATAATATGACGGAATAGGAGAAGCTGTTGTCTAGCAGAACAAAATACCATAGATTGATGGATGAAAGAAGAAATTCTTTGGAAGCATTTAAATAAATTACTTGGGAGCGCCTGGTTACAGAGATACATTCCTAGGAAGCAGAAAGGATTGAGTTACTTGATTAATAAATATACAAGAGGATCGAATTTAAAATTTGATGTTTAAAACTGTTTTGGTGATCATGCCTAAGATGCATCGGGGTTGATACGTAGTTCATGTATTCGACTTAATCAAATAAAATATTATTTTAATAATAAATTCACAAGTATCACATAATTACAAAAATATATCATAGACATTCATTACAACACGATGTCGTCAATTCGTCATACAAATATTTAGGTATGTACAACATATATAACTGTAGCCTACCCGGAAACTAGGCCCATAAATAGTTTAGGGCACAGCACCTTGCCACTCAAAAATATGGTGGTATAGTATTTTCTCATTTCTGATACTTACTGATAAAATATAAGTCTGGTACTTTCCGTTTAGGCTATATTTTATTTAAAATTCGAGTTAGTAAAGTAAAAAGACAGAATGTAATAATTACTTAATTACAATAGTTTTTTGAAACAACACAGTTGTTACAATTCGTACTTAATCAGTACCTACCACTTTCTAAATGCTTGCTACATTAATAAAAATTAAAACCATAACTAGTTAAAACACACAATCATTTTTTAAATTTATATTTGAATAAATTCAACCTTTTAAAAATAGTAATATTCCTTTGATAGATTTTCCAACAACAAATATGTTCCGTCCCTTAGCACCTTAATATTAGTTTCTACTACAACATTATTTTACACAATTATATCACATTTAAATTGCACATGCAGAGAACAGAAAACCAATGTATAAAACAGGAATTAAATCCATTATATTCATTTTGAATTCATTCTAATAACGTTCACTAGAGTGCATTTTCAGAAAACCTCGCGGTTTTCCGTGTTTAGATCACCACTATCCACCTGTCCCATTGAAATACTGTGCGTGTTTCGTGTACGGAGCTGCAATGTGATAAGGCGGAGGTTGACCTCGACCATAAACTGGCTCAGAAATGCTAGGACTATGCCGGTGGTTAACCACACTCGGAGGATTAGATGAAGCTGGTATGGCATCATATAAATCATACATATTTTGGCTAGTTGGTGAATGCACGTGACTGTAACTTCCATCATCTGATATTAACGGCGTCGTAGCCATGCGGTAAGGATTAGTTGTGTTAGTGTGTCCTGTCGGGGAGTATAATTCTGGAGATTGTGATGATACATAAGTGGGACTTGCGGCCACGCCATAGAAATTGGCGTTTGGTGGCTGTGTCTGGTGAAGAGCTGGTGAATAGTCATGACTTTCCACAACACCACTGGGATAAACATTACTATAACCACTTAAATTTGGCATAGTTGTTGAACTAACCACTTGACTAACAGTGTGTAACCTAGGACTTGGCAAATCACGATTCCCGTGTGAGTGATAATTATAGGTATCATAATTCCGCTGACCATAAATCTTATCTTTGGCACGCGTGCAATTGTCGCTGTCATATATACTTTCATGGTAATTGTTTTCTGACACAGAGTGGCATATATGATCTTTTCTAGCATATATAGGATCAAAAGGAGGAACACCTTCCATCATTGTTCTGCTATTATATGCGGTTTCACTAAAATGTGGTGATAGAATACCTTCATTAACTGGCTGCCTCTCTTGAGAACTGAGGCTCAACCTTTGCAACCTATTGTGAGAGTCATCGATGCCAGCTCGGTAGTTCACATCATTTGGCAATTGGTAATTTTTATGCTCTATATGTCCTCTGTACATATTTTGGGGTAGAGCTATGTTTGCTCTATCCATATCTTGTCTGGAACTGTATTTTTCAGTCTGCTTTGAGCCATATTGTTTTTGTGGTAACAAATAATTTTCACATTCTGCTTTGAAATCACTGTTAGCAGTCCCAGTATTTTCAGGATACAAAGCATGGTCAACACTTTTGTAACTTTTATCATGTTCATATGAAAGATCCAGAGGTTTATCATATGCATTCTCAGCAGGAAGATTATCATAAACAGATGTTTTCATGGGATCCTTATTTGTTCCTCCCAAATTACTTTTTCCAGCACCATCCATTTCCATTTTGTTATCAGATGCAAATCTTTGCTGTAATGTAGGTGTTATTTTGGCAGCTTTAATGTGTACTGCATTTTGCATAGGAGGTGTAACATCTTGTGTGCCATCCTTGTGTATATTCCTGGCATGCTTTGCTAATGCCCTCAATTCTTTTGGGTAAGGTGTTGGGGCTCGTCTCAACTGCCCTGGTTTTTCTGTAACCTTAGGAGCAGCTTTCATGTCAACAAAACTAATATGGCGGGCAGAAGAATTAGCTTCTACATTTTCAGATTTGTCATTGTCCAATTTCATTTCAACTGGGGTTAAAGGCACTTGGGGGAAGAGGAAACAAGTAAGGACTTGTTCATAGGTCTGAGGGTCGACTTCAGAATGCATAGGCACTAAAGGTTTGCTTTGGTTTTCAGACAGCCAGAGGGCTACTAAATTATCACAATTCAACAAGGACTGAGGAAGACAACTTAATGAATTCCTTACTAAGTTCAACACTCTTAAGGAAGTTAAATGTCCTACTTCTGGAGGGACTCTAGTCAATTTATTAGATCGTAGCGATAGCACAGATAATTTTGTACAACTCCCTATCTCAGGAGGTATTGATGTCAACATATTATCGTCAATATTAAGATATTTCAATTTTCTCAGAAGTCCCACAGATGATGGTATTTTGTCTAAATAGTTGCACATAAGCATTAATTCTTCAAGATTTGCCAGCTGTCCTATACTCTCTGGTAATGAATATAATCTATTGTTATCTAATTTTAATGTTGCTAAGTTACACAGCTGCCCGATGCTATCTGGAAGCTGTGTCAAGATATTTAATGATAATGTCACATCCACCAGTTGAGTGCAATATCCAATCTCAGGTGCAAGTTCTTCTATCATATTATTACTTGCCTCCAAATGTATCAAGTTTTCTAATGGTTTTATAACAGATGTAATACATGTTAAGCTATTGTTGTCAATCCATAGCTCTCTTAGCTTGACAAATCTTCCAATCACTTCAGGAAACTGTTGAAAATCATTTTGTCCTATATCTAATCTCTGTAATTCGGTTGACCGAGACAACGACTTAGGTAAAATCATCAAATAATTGTCTCTTAATTCAAGTATTCTTAAATTCGCTAGGCGTCCAAAGTTTCCTGGCAGATACTCCAAGTATGTGTCATTCAGGTAAAGTTCTTGTAATGCCGTAAGATTTGTAATAGCATCGGGTAGTTTTTCCAAAGGATTGACACTAAGATCTAAGAATGCAAGATACTTTAGGGCCTTCATATTCTCTGGTATTGAAGTCAAAGTATTCCTGCATATGTTCAAATGTTGAAGATTCACTAACGAAGATATGGCTGCCGGTAGGCCTGACACTTCATTATCACTAAGATCCAAGTATTTCAATCCATGGCACATGAATAGTTGGCGCGGGAGTTCCGTCACACGATTACTCTGGCAGAGCAGAGTTTCAAGCGTTCTTTCGTACACAAACACTTCAGTGGGGAAGTCGACCAGTGACTGATGCGAATAGTCCAACTCCACGACATCTTCGACGCCAGGCCGCACACAACACAGAAAATCGAACGGCATTATGTTGGAACTGACTTCCAACCTTACACACCACAAATTACACTATATTTTTTTTACAAAAACGCTTAAAACAGTCTGTCCAAATTACTAACATTGTTTGTAGAACTCAAACATTGCGGCACTTCTATATAATTAGTCACATCGAGGAGAACTCAGTAAATAGTATAAAATTACATAGTAATGAATCACTCAAACAAAATAATGATAACCTTCCCCGCCCGACCAATCCCGATAGTATTCTCATTTTCTTAATCCGGTCCGTCACTTCTGCTTCTGTCGTTCGTACATTTCATTGATGAATTGTCTTGATGCTTCGTCTATTGAGTATTACAGATAATTAATATTTACTATTCCCAACACCCAGGTCCGATTCCTAATCGACTAATCTGATTTTTTTTTGGCATTATGGCACCACTAGTAAAACGGGATTAAGCTGTGTACGCACTACACACACGACGCATAAAAAACTCTGACATTCTCGATAGCCATATAGACCATTTTGTAATGTTTTTGAAACTCCGGGCTTGCAGTGGTTGTCGGTTTTATTGTAATTATATTTTAGCCTTTTTTCGTTTATTTCTTTATTTTCATCGGTCCATCTTGTGAGAGGCCTTCCAACGCTACGTCTTTCAATACACTTCTTTTACATTTTTAAATATTTCTTAAAATATGAAAAAATGTGGCCCGTCGTCATCAGGAACAGGGTCGTTCGTCAAGTTGCCGGTAGTTACGGCTTGAAAGAAAATCGTCTTCACTAAGAGTGCCGTGTCCAGGAGTACTGTTCTTTGAATTAAGCTCTTGACCCAGACACGCAATGAGCCTCCTGAGGTGATGGTCGAGGCTTTTCGCTATTAGGCAATTTACTATTACGGTCATCGGTACCAACAATTTTTGCAGAGTCGCCAACCTCGTGTCCTAAGTCAAGATATTTGATTTTTATATCTTTCTCAGCTTTCACGACATTTTCGTCATGAACTCATGAGGGACAGATAAATCAACAATCATTGCACGACGCTCTCGTCGATCTATCACCACAATATCAGGTTATTCATATTTTAGCCTATTATTATTACCAACGATATTATTTATCGACCTCTTGTCACCTCCGGCGTACCAGCACGCGTAGCATGACCACCAAATCGATTATGTACCAAAAAAAGACAGGAGTCGGCTGCTCAGCAAGCGAACGACCGCTCCACGTCCCCATAGATTATAATTAGCTGTAAATAGGATAGGGTAATATGTAACAACATTATACATTTATATAAATTGATTCTGTCCACACTAACAAGCACACAGCACACACTACACGACTCTTATATAGATCTCTCTCAGACAAACATAGGTAGACTGTAAGTAGCTGACACACCCACAGGCCGAATACACCATCGACCTGTGGACATTGTGTACCATATGAACCAGGGAAATAAACATCTTTCTATTCTATTCTATTCATGACCACCGTAGAAATGGGATTTGTCTATTCTTGGTAGAATAGAGATAGAATTTTCATGCTACGCCAGCATAAAACGGTACAAATCTTTCTACAATCTTTAATTTTGTTTTAATCTTTAAATTTTGTCTATTCTTCCGTCGACAAAACCCATTTCTACGGTGGTCATGCTACGCGTGCAGCCTACCAGCGGTATTAGAACCAAACGGCTTACAATTAGTAAATAACGACGGGAAAGACCAGACAGACGGACCAGGGTGCTTACTCTCGAATATAATTCCAATAGATCGACATTGGCCAAACGTCAGTTGGTTGAGTTAAACGTCAGGGATTGGCTAGACTCAGTGAGTCCAGCCAATCACTGACATTTGACTGACAATTCCAATGTTGATCTATTGGAATTATATTCAAAAGTAAGCACCCTGATGTTATTGTCTTGGAAGGTGGGTAGGCGTCTGATGTAGGATGCAACCTGTGTCGACGGATAAAGAAGTGATTCTATAGAGATCCCTTTTTAGGGTTCCGTTGCCAAATGGCAAAAAACGGAACCCTTATAGATTCGTCATGTCTGTCTGTCTGTCCGAGTATGTCACAGCCACTTTTTTCCGAAACTATAAGAGCTATGCTGCTGAAATTCGGTAAGTAGATGTATTCTGTGAACCGCATTAAGATGTTCACACAAAAATAGAAAAAAAAAACAATAATATTTGGGGTTCCCCATACATAGAACTGAAACTAAAAAAAAAAATGTTCTACAAACCCATACGTGTTGGGTATCTATGAATAGGTCTTCAAAAATGATATTGAGGTTTTTAATATCATTTTTTTCTAAACTGAATAGTTTGCTCGAGAGACACTTCTAAAGTGGTAAAATGTGTCCCCCCCTCCCCCGTAACTTCTAAAATAAGGGAATGATAAAACTAAAAAAAATATATGATGTACATTACCATGTAAACTTCCACCGAAAATTGGTTTGAACGAGATCTAGTAAGTAGTTTTTTTTTAATACGTCATAAATCGTAAACCACAATTTACCACTCATTCAGTCAACTCAAATATAAAAATTTAAAAAAAAACATTTAATTTCATAAACTTATACCTTATGCATGAACCGTGAATACCTGCAGGTTTGTACGGAAACCTCGGTGCGCGAGTCCGACTCGCACTTGGCCGGTTGTTTCCTTTTGAGGTACGGAACCAAAATTAATTCATCATTATTGGATTCATTCTTTCACAACTGAAAGATATTATCTAAGGTTTGTTTTATATGAAACACAACGATCTCTGACTTTATCTTAGAAAATTATTTGCCTATTACACAGTGAAGATTGAAACATTTGACAAATTACTGACAATTGTTGGACTTGTTATTGGATATAAAACACGAAGGCGTTGCTGGCCTTCCTCGAGGAGCTGAGGTCGATCGAATAACCGATTTCCCACCCGTACGCAAAATACGCGCTCAGACGTGGAGTTGCGGGTACCCGCCTGTTCTACCTATTGGATATAAAATACGTGGGGTCATACTCATATTCTACAATTTACTTTTGACAACAGCGTCGCGATCAGCACAATTTTAAAATCGCGGTGACATTTTTTGTCGTGTTGTGCGCGCTGCCATACAAACAAATTTGAGACAAAATAATCGAAAGAAAAAAAAAAAATAAAAATATATTTTCTGTTGATTTATATGAACAAAAATATAAAAGTAGCGCGCACTGCTACTTTTTTCGCGATTATTTTAAAAGCGACCAACACGGCACCAGAGCGACAAACACCGTGGTCTACGACAGGCAACGTTCGCCGGGCCCTGTCACCTAACGGGCCGTGGGACCGCAGCTTTAGGTATCGTGGAAGTCATAAGAATCGTCACACCATCTCAAACATCATCAGTTCAAAAATCAACATTCAAATTCCCTGCGCTGCGCTCTTAAACGGTCATATCAAACATTTTCTACTTATTGTATATAGTTATTTAATCATCACCCTAGAGCTACTGGCAGACTGGCGAACTTTGCTGCTTATCTACTCTCCGACACTACGAGATCCGAGAGGACACATGGCAATTCTTAGGGCGAATCCACGGATATCGAGGGATATGCCTTGGGGGCGTGGCACGTGCCGCCTCAATACTATCAATTTGATAGTATTGTCGAACGGCGGCTGTACGCTTCATTCAGTCGCTTTGCAACTGCGTACAGTGCACTATTGATGCGTAAAAAGCCAAAATGCCGAGTTGTGCAGTAATTATTTGTAAAAATAGACCAAATACCATCAACCTGAAAACAAATGGCATGTTCTACCACCGGTAAATAAACAATTAAGTCACTGTTTTATATTTTAAATCAATTTTTAAATGATTTACTAACTTACGTGCGGAGCGACACGAACTAACCCGAACTAGCCCGAATCTTCCCGAACGAAACGAACGTTTTCGACTTAGAGAGGTGCAATCGGCTGATTTTATCGATATGTGTATTATTGCAGTTGAATATTTTTTACAGAACACAATGGATATCCTCGTATTACTTGTATAGTAAAACAGTTAAATTACTTATTAATTTAATGTTGTTTGAACCAAATTAAAACATTATAATTCCAATACAGTTAAGTGTGTGTGTTACTTAAAGTAATGTTATGCCTAAAGATTTTCACAAATTAACAGTTTTTAATTTATTGTACAATATGATAAGTAATATGATAAATAAATATTATATTTCATCCAATTACATAATTAAATGAAACAAATTATTGTAATTTTTTTACCAAATACACATGTATTTGGTAAAAAAATTACAATAATTTGTTTTCGAAATACAAAAATATTCAATTATTTTTTTAATTTTCTATTTGGTGGTTTCGTAAGGTGGGCTGGTTTCGTAAGGTGGCCCACTTTACGAAACCACCAAATAGCAAATTAAAAACTATTAATAATATTGCGCAATATTATTGACCGAGTAAGATTAATATGGAAGATCATCATCATCTGCCTATATTGTTCCCACTGCTGGGACACAGGCCTCCTCTCGGTGACAGGAAGTGGGCCATGATCCACCACGAGGGTCCAGTGCGGGTTGGCAGATGTCACATGTCTTCGAATTTTTGGTTCTAAGACATTCACGGTTTCCTCACGATGTTTTCCTTCACCGTTATTGAGAGCAGTGGTAATGAAATTATTTACACAAAGTAAAGCGCCTGCCTGAGTTCGAACCCACGATCTACAACTTGTTAGTCGAGGTTGATACCACTGGGCCACCACTGCTCTGAAAAATAATAATAAATATTGAAGATTGCGATGGTAAAATATTGTTGAAAATAAAAATATATTTTCCGCAACATTATTGTATTGATCACTAAATCGCAAGCCCATCTTAGTCAATCATGAGGCCGACGATCTAAGGTTCGAAGTTTAAATTAGAAAATTCGCGGTCCGTCGCTATTTTGTCAAATCTTTGTCTATAATACTGAGGGTTTCACATTTTATTTTATTTCTATACAAATGTGTTAAAAATGTCGTATAACTTGCGTGAACATTGTATTATTACGCTCTCGGCTCCAATCCGGCCTCAGACGTAGTAACAAACTTAGCCCACATAGATATAACATAACGTATTATATTAAAATATTCTTAGTAATAATATTTTTTTTAAAGATTATGTAATATTTATTCATACGGCATGATATGTAACAGAGAGCGTTCCCTTTAACCGATAAGAAAAAAAATTAAAAACATATTCCCATTTTATTTTAGTAAAAGTAAACTATATTTTCATAGATATATAAAAAAAAATATATAAATAAAATTAAACGAAGTTATTATATTACAATAATGTGCTAAAATTAAATATCGATAAAAATAATCGACCATCGCTTTTGACTCCCTAATTGCATGCGTGTTAGGGCATGCAAACCGGATACCCGGATGACCGAAACAACCGGATAACCGACTGATTTGAAACCCGGTTTTTTTAGGATAACAAAACCGGAGTTTTCGGTTTTTTCGGTTAACATTATAAGTAAGCATTTTTCGACTACTAAACTGACGGCAACTACAACTCGGGAAAACTTAGACTATACAGTACCTAGTAAATGTTTCATGGAACATCAAGGACCAACTCCGACAAGAAATAAAGAAGGCTCTCAAACAACATACCTCTGGTGCAAGCCTATCTACAGAACTTGATTTAGAAACTAAAATCAGGGTGGAAATGGCACTTTACGACGGTGGAGGAAAAATGGGAGAGCACTTAATAAAAGTATATAAAGCTTTGGAATCTATACCTCCAACAAGTGTGGAATCAGAGAGAGCCTTTTTATCACCAGGTCTCATCTATACTAATATTATAAAGCTGAAGAGTTTGTTTGTTTGGTTGAACGCGGTAATCTCAGGAACTACTGGTCCGAATTGAAAAATTATTTTTGTGTTGAGTAGCCCATTTATTGAGAAAGATTATAGGTTATATAACATCACGCTACGATTAAAAGGCGCGGAGCAGTAACGATAAATGAACGAAAACTAGCAGGCAATTCGATGCGACGGGAAAGGTCAGGGTAGAAAAAATTGACGCGGACGAAGTCGCGGGCAGAAGCTAGTCTGTTTTATCTACAACAATGACAGATTTATTTTGTTTTGGTTTATTATGGAATAAGACTTCCATTTTATGCGATATTTCAATAATTATTTTGATTTCATTTTACGTACTGTTGATTTTGCCTGTTTGTATTTTATGACAGTTCAATTGTTATTTAATATTCTGTAATTTTAAGCCTTTGTCTACCTACCAAATGTTCCAAATTGTGTATGTTAGGTTTTAAAGAATATGTTATTTTCCTAAATAATAAGCTTTATGATTATTATTCTATGTTTTGTATAAAGTAAAGAAACTTTTTGTATAGCTTGTTAGTACTTGTACCTTATTTCAGTCCGTAAAAAATCATATTTTGATTAGAATTCAGCATTTTCATTTCTGTACAGACATATTTCTCATTTATTAAAAATCAAATTAAAAAACCCGAAAAAACCGATTTAACCGGTTTCACCGGTTTTGTAAACATAAACCCCGAAAAACCCGGTTTTTGTATGCCCTAATGCGTGTGCATTGGATGTTCTCAAATAGCAAGTGTTTACAAGTGAATGCCCCGCCCATTCTATGTATGTGTGCTATTAGAAATTGATTTAGTGTGGCTGCTTTCTTTTTGGTGTGCGTGTTTAAATTTTAAGTGTGTGTCGTCAGTACACTATTTGTTAATGTTGTAATTTTTTGGGTGGGAGATAAGCGGCGACACTAGGATTCCTTACTATTCCGCAATGAAGGCATATCTCTGGATATCTATGGGCGAATCCCTAGTTTTCGGCACCGATTGCAGAACAGCAATATTGATAGAAGCTGTGCCAGTAGATAGAGTCCACTTCTTTTTTAAGTGGATGCTGTAGTTAGTCTGACTACCTTCTAAATAAGTACAGGTAATATGGATAATAAGCATATACTACAACTCAACAGGAATAATAATTATTTATTGCACTCATTTCGACAGATAAATAAATTATGAAAATTTATGGAAAATAGGCGGAGACGGGTGTTGCCCGGTAGGTGGAACCTCGTGTAGATTTCTTCTCCCTGTAGTTTACTTTAGGTAAGTTTATATTCGTATTTTCTTTGCCTGGCTGACTTTGTGGTGGCTTCGTTTTCGCACCTGTAGATAAAACCAAAATTTGAGTTTCATCCCCCTATGTATTCAATTTGAAGTAAATAAAAAACTTTATCATAATCCACAGGGGAAAACAAATGAACTTCTTACAATATTCTTATAACTTTAACATAATATTACTTATACCTTTTCCAGTTTGGTTGTCAGTTTCAGAAGGTTGTAGATATTTCGCGTCCAGGCCAGTTTTAGAAACTCTATCCTGGATTGCAGGACCTGGTGACTCTTCTAAATTTGACGCCCTAAATGTAACAAAATAACATTTTGAATAAAAATAAATAAATATCTTAGGACAACCAACACACCGTTATCTGATCCCAAACTAGGCAGAGCCTGTACTATGGTAAACAGAAAACTGACAAACATATATATTATATATATATTTCTATATTTCTAAATACAGACATAAAAAATGAATGAAATGAATGTTGGGCATAAGGCGGTAAGTGAGGTGAGCCGCAAATTACCTATTTACCGAATACTTTTTTACGTACTGGCGGATACGTGAGACATGGTTGAGAAGTGAAAAATATTTTTGAAGACATTTAGCAACCTGTCACTCAATAATACTCACGATTTCGAAGTGGCATAAAAGTCGATAGATTCTTCGGTTAAGCCATGTGACGATTCAGTATGGTTGTTATTTCTGGACAGGAAGTATGGCGTCGAACTTGTTGCTGTTTGGATTCCAAGCCTTTTATTCTGTAGTAAGTCACTGGGTTCCACGTTATCCAGCTTTTTATGAAGCCATTGTATTACTGAAACAAGTTATAAGTTTTTTATTTATTTAAACTTCTCGCACACAAAAATTTACAAACGCAGACTTAATACCTTACCAATAACACAATTACGAGGGAAAAAATCATAGTTGTATTGGTAATTGCTCTTCTTCCACATGCACAGTCGTGTATAATAGAAAGAGACACAGAGAGAGAAAAAGTCGCATAACGCTTTTTCGTTACGTGACGATTTCTATCTATTGAGTTATATACCTAGAGAAGCAAACTTCAATAAAATCTGTCAAAAAAGTGTAACCACTATTTAAACGCAACGACGTAGCTTTGAAACCACTTAACATTTACAAGTAAACATATGTCTGTCTCACTCACACAAGTCGCAAAAATAATGTTATCGCTTAGATTAGACAAAGACTGCAATATAAACATGCAATGGCAGGATGGGGTTGCCTACCCATGCGAAATTTTACCCAACTTTTTAAGCCATAAAAATCGATTAAATGTTAAACGTTAAGTTAAATTATTTTTAAAATATTTTAATTATGTATTTCTTATTGTGTGTGTATTAGAAGTTTATCACTAATGAAAATAATTAAGACATTTTCTTTTTGAATATTTTTATTTTATTATATATAATTATTAAGGAAATCATAAGGCACTATGTAACATTAGTTTTGTATACAGTTGCCTTTTAGACTCTTTTTTGTAAGTTTGAGTGAATAATTTGGTTTTGTCACGGAAGTGCTTCGTACAAATGACAGTAGATTTAGTATGTAACCAGTCAGTCTCTCTTCTCAGCAATCGGATTATTTGCACCCATTTATCACAGCGTGCTGCATCTTTAGGCACGCTGCAACTATGTTATTATTAAAGAAATATTTAAAATGACCTAAATAAAACCTCCCACAAATATGGGAAACTAAAACTAAGTTTTTAGTGGTAACACTGAACCTAATTGACAAAATTCTACATTTTATTTATTTTATTGCGTTTTTACGTTGATAACTTGGTATAAACACAGTAACAATAAACTTGTGTGTGGAACGTGTGGAAAGTAATTCCGGTTAATTGATTGTGTTTTTGTGATCTTGAATCACCCTCTTTCACTACGCATTTACCAATTTTTGCGATATTTTTTGTCGTGTGTCATTCGGTTCACTTCGGGTGGCGTCACACAGAGCACTGAACTGACATTAGCTACGCATATGGCAGTGGCCATATGTCCAGTGGCAACGCCTTAGCGCGGTAATTACTAATCTAGTGTAACATATATATCAATGTTTCTATCAGTCAACTCCTACGGCAACATGCGTTTAGGAATTTCGTTCCATAATGAAGTGCTATTTCTTGGTAAGTCCATCACTTGCGAATAGCTCGAACGATTTGGCTGTTTTATGTTCTAAAATCTTCATAATAGTACGAATTAGGTTATAACGGGTAGAAAAGATCGAAAAGGTTCCCGGAAAATGTCCAAATTTGGAAGAAACATTAACGTCGTTTTTACTATGGGATTTTAGAATGATTAATTTTCAGCTAGTCTAGAACAAAAAGTTCTGCCTGTTTATAAATACAACACGGTATTGTACTGTATGTTACTGGATGGAAAAGAAGTAGCCAATATAGACCCAAATGCCATGTCAAAGAGGAAAGTGTAGACTAAATTCTTACTTACCCATATTATTATTCTTGATAGTTTCATCTCTATCTTTGAGAGCTTTTTCATTGGCTTCCAACTTTTCTTTCAAATCGTCGAACTCTTTTTGCAGCTTGTCCATACACTGATTGGTATTACTAAGTCGCTCTTTTAGTTCTTCCGTTTCTCTTGTGTAACGTTCTATAACTTTTTCTTGTTCTAAAGCTATAGCTGTCCTGCATAAAAGCTGGAAATTAAATGAAAGGTCCAAAATAACTTAATCTTGTTCAGGAGAAGAACAACAAACGTCAGGCCAGATGTAAGAACATAAACAAAGCAAAAGGAATACGTAAGGATCGTGGTTGGTATTGCTCTGTAATTTCTGCCAACCACCATGGGAAGAAGGCGTGAGTTATGAAAACATACCAAGCTCACAAAAGATGATGACAAGTTAACAGCATAATAAATTGAATTACCTTTTCCTTCATTTCAATTAGGTCAGCATTTTGTTTTGAAATAATTTGGTTAGCCTTTAAAAGCTGTTCCGATGTTGATTGAACAGCATCATTATGCCTATTTACAAGTGATTCGCTCAAAGCTAACCGTTCCTCTAAACTTAACTGTGGGGAAAAGAAAAATATAAAAAAAAATTAGTGAGAAAATGATAGATCAGATGAAATAGATTCTTATTGTAGAAACAGATTATTAATTCACTCTAAATCCGTAGTTACAGCGGAAGATACAGGCATTTCCTACTCTGTATCACGATTTTTTTTGTAGGTGGGAAATCATCAAATGACTTCTCCCGCTCTGGGCGGAGCGGAAGGGCGTGTCAAACTTTTACTGACTAAAACCTACCCGTGTTCCTTCAGTTGCCCATATGTCAGGGCCATGGTACCTCTTTCGAACTAGTCTCGCGACCGGTAGGAGCTGTCCTTACCATAAATATTTTTTTTTTTTTTGCGCGGCCGAAAACATAATAAATCAGGAGTAGGGTTCAGTATGAAGTATCATACTGTTAACAAACGGGCTCCTATCTTCGTTGATGGATTTAGAGAGTAGACCTCTGTTGTACATAGTATCGACCGAAAGCAATACCAACCTTTTCTTTTTTAGCTATTTGTAAAGAACTGTTTAATTCCTTTATAACATCTGAGTTATCCTTCACTGTCTGTAAACAGAAGAAAATCATCAATCAGGTTCAGTTCAACATTTCGGTTGTTACTTTCTTTTATAATGGATGTGATGTTACATATATGTTAACAATCAGCATACCTTTTCTAAATAAATACATTTGGAATTCATTTGATGATACTGTTTTTCTTTCTCCATTACATCCCTTTCTAATGAAGAATTTTTAGCTTTTAGTGTAGCTACTTCAATATGTGATTTTTGAACTTCTTTCTCTAACATGCTCAAGCACTGGGTTTTTTCACTGAAAACATTCAAGATGATTAAATACAAAGTAATACAATGAGAAAATTCAAGTAATATCCATTTGTAGTGTGTAAATTATACCTTAACTGATTTTCTAACTGTCCAATGTTATCACGTAATTGCTTACAATGAGAATTCATTTCGTCCATTTGTTTTTCTTTCTTATTGAGACTATCCTGATATGTAGTGAGCTGTGTTTTCAAGTTTAGATCGGCATTTTGCTGCCAGAGCATTTTTTCCTGTAACATTTTTTTTTTGTTGTCGTAAAAAGTATAGGGAAAAGGAGGATGAGTTATAATTATGACGATTTATTTTGACAAAACTGTACATCAAGCTATAATCAATTCTTGAGGAAAAAATAATGTGAACTATCACCTGCATCATCTTTTCTTTCTCCTGTTTCAAAGTCTCTCTGTACTCCAATTCATATTTCGACTTTTCTTCTTCCATTCTTGCCAGAGCATGGGTTAGATCATGGATTTTTCTTTCCATGTGCATACACTTTTCATTTAATACTGCTTCATTATTCATGGCTGAACTTTTATGTGAAGATAAGCTTTTCTGTAATCATTAAAATAATATTGTTAAGGATTCATTATGAATTTATGATACTCAAATAAAACAGTTTTAAAACTAGTTGCATTAAATAGAATTTATTAAAGGGAAAAATCCAAAGTTTCTTCCTTGGCAACTCTCAAAAAGAGGTGGTAGGAAAGTAGAGGCGTTTGCCAAGCATTCAGACATTAAGGGCTAGTTAAAAACACTGCTGCAATCAAACTTAGCAGTTTTCATACTCTTATTTTAATTTATTGTCTTGTGAATTCATGTAGATTTTTATTTTGATTCAAACTAAAATTACTTTACCTTTAGGTTAATGATTGTATCAGCCATGTGTTGTTTGATATCTGCGTCTGTAGCTGGTCCAGTCTTCAAAGATAAATGTACAAGTCTTTTGAATTCATTATGCTCTATTACTTCTAAATAATATTGCACTGGGTTTTTCTGTTGCATTATCAGAAACCTGGAAGAAAAGTAATTCACAATAGTTTATATATCACAGTTTTTACCTATTTGAGTTCATTTCAGCCGTAAGACGTCCACTGCTGAACAAAGGCCTCCCCCAATTTGGGGGGTTTGCCATAATCGCCACGCTTGGCAGGTGGGTTGGCGATCGCAGTATTTTGGTAAAATGCATAGAGAACGCTGCTGCTCTTTCTCTAGTAAGTCCCTTAGTCGCCTTTTACGACACCCACGGGAAGAAAGGGGATGGTGCTATTTTTTACGCCCGGCACCACACAGGACAATTTGAGTTGCAGGCCACTAATACAAATTAACTATATGGAGCCAATGCTAGGCTACTGCTAATGCACCAGTTATCCCGCATATTGAAACCTCAATAAACTAGGAATCCTATGTTTACCACTTGACTTACATGTTGTTTGAAGCACATTGCTGTAGCAGCCTCACTAACTGTGATGGAAAATTGTCAAAATCCACCAGGAGACCTTGTTGCTTTTTTAAGTCTTCATAGTCCATACGTGTGATAGTAAGCACACATAAAAATGTGGGATCTTCATCATCTGATAATGATATTCGCTGAAATTAATTAAGTAAATTTAATAAACTTACTTTGAATTCAACGGTTTACTATACTTTTAATATCATTACTATACGAATTTGAAAGTTTGAGAACAGAGAAACCAACCAGAGTATCGGTTTCAAAAAGTTTGTCAATTGTTACAGTCACATCTTTCTTGCAGTCTTCGAAACCTCTTTTAAAAGTAATGTAATATTTTTCTTTGTGAAACGTTTTATGAGCCATTATTTTTGTAACAACAATTAACACATATTCACACAAAAAAAAACGTATATTTTGTTTAAAACTTCCAAACAAAACATAAACTTTCGACAAATGTCAATCTGAAACTGTCACTATCAAAATTTCACAGACAAACTTTATGTAGAGAGGTAATCTGTACTGTTTCATAAAATTAGTCGATTTTCGACGATAAGGCTATGAACACATTAGACGACCAAAAACACATTTTTGTCGCTTTTTTTAACTCTGACAATACATATAAAATTTTAAAATCTGCCCAGCCCTCAAATTGTCAAACATAACATTTGTCAAACATCAAAATTCCCGCGCCTACCAACGACGTGTTGAAACTCGTCAAGTCGGCAGGAAAACGTAAAAGGAATTGTATTCTGTATTCGTTTTGATAAGAGTAAAAAAAAGAGGTGATTAAATTAAAACTAGGCGGCTACTTCAAAGATCAACTGTTACATACACTCTGTTTTTCTAAAATGTGGAACGGTAAGTAGTTAACATTTCAAGCTCCTAAAAACGAATCGTCAACACACGATCAATCAAGCGATTCCTGTTTTCCTAGCATCATCGAAGATAACACCTGCCGGTTCCGTTATACACTTGTTTGTAAACCATGTTCCAGATCAGTCCGCTGTTGGCGGAGGGTTCTTCAACTCGCCAAACCAATTTGGTAATGTAAACACACCAAATCAGGCTCAAAAACCGGTAAGTACAAGATTACCCTTACCCTATGATAATGAACGGCACATACGACAAATGCGTCACAAACTTTTTAGCATGTCTTATTTTATTTCAATATAAACATAGTAACCCCAGAATTTGGAGAAGACGATCACTTTCAGTAGCGTCCATCAACTCCTTTATAGATCGAAGTGATGGTGCAATTACCAACATCTATGGTGATAATTTCTATGCCATTCTCGTTTGAGCACTTGGTGAATAATATACTTACGCCGGGAGCAGCAAACACCGCGTGACCGTCACCCGAAGTGACACAGTCAGCGATAAGCATTAGTTTAGGGATATGTCGCTGGGATCTCACGGGAAAATTACTCTACATATAATATCTTGTTCTTTCTATTCAGGGTCGAAGATCATCGCGAACAGCTCCTGTAGTGATCAGACAAGCTCTACACAGTGGAGATGATGGTGTGAAGATATGGGGAACAGAGATCCAGATAGTGTCCATTGTGGCTCGCGTGAGGAACATCCGCATGCAGAGCACCAAAATTACTTACACCATACAAGATATCACAGGCAGAATGAGAGCTGTGCTTTGGCTGGACCAGGAGGCAGCTGATGAAGATGTAAGCTTTTTGATTTGTATAAAAAGAAGCCTTATTTATACATCTGTACAA
The DNA here is from genome assembly GCA_947507805.1 of Aporophyla nigra. Classification (NCBI taxonomy): domain Eukaryota; kingdom Metazoa; phylum Arthropoda; class Insecta; order Lepidoptera; family Noctuidae; genus Aporophyla; species Aporophyla nigra. The sequence goes on from OX382305.1 coordinate 12,118,030, forward strand.
TAGTACAACATACATTCCAATCATATCAAAAGTGGGGAATGGTGGGCATTTTGGGGCACTGTCTTATGTCATAATGATGTTCAAAAAGTGCTGACTCTCAGCCTAGTTTGAATAAATTACTTTTGATTTATTCTCCTGCTCTTATCCCTTTTGGGGTCGGAAACATGTCTTTTTCTTTCTCACACTTCTCAGTTGTTGTCAAACATTCCGATAATAAAACAATGGATAATTACTTGTTATGGGTAAACTTTCCCATTACAGAACTTCCTTTGTTTCTAACACTCGTTTAACTAACAGATTTTACTTCCTATCTTACAGGATAAATCCACACCAAAAGTGCAGGTGAATGACTACATACAAGTATATGGCACTGTGAAGACTAACAAAGGAAAGAAAGTGCTAATGACATTCAAAATAATGCCAATAACAGATGTTAATGCTATCACATTCCACTATCTTCACTGCATCCAAAATAGGCTTAAAATGGAAGCGGATTCTAAGAAGGTAACAATAATTTATTACAAGTCAAGATTGAATTACTGTCATTTCAAAATACCTCATGTATTAGAGCAACTGCTAAATTTATTTAAATTTTCTGCTGGATTAATCTTCAGTTGATGCAATAAGGTACCTTTTCTTTAACTATCATTTTAATACATAGTCAGTAGTTTCTATGTTGTCTTGGACTTCCTACAAATCTTTACCCATCAACATTATTATGATTATTTTTACAGGAAAAGGTTGAAAACAATAACTCAACATTCACTGGTGGTCTACCAGCCAACTCCATGGTTGGTGTGACTGAAAGCACTGCATCAGTGAATGGCCTGAACCCACGTCAAATGATGGTATTTAACCTGATAAGGGCTTCTAACCTGGAGCAGGGTATCAGTAAAGAAGATATGTATAGTACACTGAAGGACCGTATGTCACATGTTGAGTTTGAGTAAGTATTGCAACATACATAGATATACTCACACCTTTTGCCCAGGGTGAAGGCAGGACCTAAAGAATGCCACCTGCTACATCCTAACATACTTGACTGGCCTGTTAGTCTAGTGGTTAGTGACCCTGACTGCTAAGACTGAGGTTGTGGGTTCGATTCCCACCCAGGACAAATGTTTGTGTGATGAGCATAATCATTTGTTCTGTGACGGGGTGTAATGTATCTATAATATGTATGTATTTAGAAATATATAATTATATTTATCAGTTGTCTGGTTACCATAGTACAGGCTCTGCCTAGTTTGGGATCAGATAATGGTGTGTTGATTGTCTTACAATATATTATATAACAGATTTTGTAATTTTTGTACTCATTGGATTTCACACTTACAATTACAGACATTTTACTTATAATTCTTGTTGTAACAATACTTATGTTTTCCAACAGCTGTTTTTTACTTACTTTATCTACAATTTTTACAATCTTGCACAATAATAAATGAAATACAGCATGCAAAAGCATTATTATATCAGAGAGAAAAAAAACATTATTCAAAGAAAGAAATACAGATATTACACATTATTTGTACATGATTTATCAATAACATTTTTATATTACAGAAATGTATTGGAATGGATGTGTGGTGAAGGTCATATCTACTCAACAATTGATGAAGAGCATTACCGCGCAACTGATGCCTTCTAAGGACTACTTAAACCTATTTCATGTGAAACTGGCATTATCATTAAGTTCTCTAATTTTGTTTTGTACACCACAATATTGTTAATCTACTTCTACTCAAATAAAAACTTTTGAATACGTTCTGTTTTAATTGAAGTCACTCAGAATTCTTTACAATTACAAAGCTTACATTCTAGTAATAAAACCATTACTTATTATGAAGAATGTTTGTATTTTTTATACAAAATATTCAATATTGACTTACAATAACAACAGATGTTATCTCCCACGCACACTGAGGAAAATAATGTGCCTTTGATAAAAACATTATATACCTTGTTATCAAACTAGTAATTTAAATAAAGAATTTATAAAACTTGTTTTTCTTGAAAAAGTTTTGAGATAATGTTTTAAAATAGTTTAAAAAAATATAGATAACCTGTATGCTTTACTGGTATAAAAAAAAAAAACAAAATACACTATTATAATTCATCCCGGACAGACTTATTTTTCTCATCAGGTTTCTGTCCTGGGTATGTTTGACTGTCCAACTGAACTTCTTTTAATTCTTCCTGTTCCACAAGAAATTCCTTCGCTTCCCATGCCTGGGATCCATCTTTGAACATGAATATTGCTCTATCATCATCAACAAGGTATCTGGAACAGAAATATGAATAAAAATGAAGCAGCTATTTTTTGTAAAGCTTATTCCATACCTAGAGTTTGATTAAGAATCAATTGTATTTAATTGCTAGTAACATTGACTTCACAGCCATGGAGATCATTCATATTGACATTGACTTATCAGCCATGGAGGTCTTGTTATCTGAGAAACTTAAGGCTAACCTTTCCACTTGAATATGGTTACTCCATAGACTAGTCTGCCATATCTTAGTTATTTCTTCTGTTCTTGCTCTAGAAGGCTTGTTTGCTACAGACACAAACATCATAAGAGTCTGTCCTTTTTTAGTTGCTTGCAATACATTTCCTGGGTCAGACAAATCCAGTTTGGTGAAATCTATAGAGGGCGGCTTTCGAAGGTGTTCTGGCAGTTCATCTTCTGGTAATGGCTCCTCATCCTCTTCCCATTGATCAAAAAGTCTGAAAAAAAAAAAAAGTAAGATGTAATTATATGTCGTGTTTTTTTTATTGTTTTCCTTATTTAAAAAAAATATGTGTTCCTATACCATAAGACCACGTAGGTAGCCGGTTTACAAGGATATTTAGATTAAAAATTATGGTGTTTTATTAGAATAAAAACACTGGCAATAGTAATTTAAACTCTAAAAGATTCAAATACCTTTCCATGTCAGCATCGGAGAAATCTCTTATATCCTTTTTAGCCCAATCCGGCTTTTTCTCATCTTTGGGCTTTTTGGCTAAACTAATAGTGAAACAAATTAAAACTATAATAAATAGTGTTTTAGATTTAGACATATTTAGAGAAATCAACACTTTTGAGTTAAAACTCAATAGGTAACTGAAATTTCATGTACGAGAATGATTTTTGTGTTGAAAAAATAGACGCTATTTCGCGAGTTTATGACTACTATCTGCCAGAGTTTGGCATTTAACTGACGTTATGTGTATTGTTCTGATGACATGACAGACATTTGTTTGACATTTACGTTTTGCAAGTTACTTTGTTTTATTAAAGAGAGATTGATATCAGATTACTATGTTTTTTTTTAAATCCTCTTAACTGTCTTTGTATCGATGATTCCATCACACCCACATACTTTTGCTCGGTGTACTACTGGTAAGTTCAATATTTGTGACCAACAAAACGTGATATTTCAACCACTAATAACTACGAGACTTCGAGTGCTACAGTAATGGATAAGAATGCGAAAGATTAACCTATTTATAACAATTTTAAGGCAGGATATAATTTACTAATGATGTCACACTACCACTATTTTCTACTATATGTCGAAATTCCAATTCTTATATCAACTTAGCAAGAACTAAAGTCGTTGTCAAAGCTGACAAGCACTACTAAGACCTAACGAGAAACAACAAAAGTATTTTCAAAAACAGGGTTAAAAATGAATGTGTAGTTAACAATAGTGAAATAATATCAGAACTCGTCTCATATCACTCGTAAATCTGAATAACGTGACACCACGACTGAACAAAGCGCTCTTAATCAAGCAATTAGCGAGCGGAGTGAGCCAAGTACAATACACTTGCGCGTGACAAGAACGAGCGAAGCGAGATATATAAGGCTACGACTGAATTGACCGCGCTATGTCAAGCAATGTGAGCGAAACAGCCTTCAACAAGATTAGTACCTGGAGCAAGCCTACGATCAAAACCAGTGCGCGGAGTGAGCTCAGCTGTCACACAAGTTGCTAGAGCACGCTCTCACTCGCAAAAAGCGAACTAAGCGAGCCCCGATTTCAATAAAAATGAGTTAAGTGAGCCTATTTTTTAGTCAAAGTAGGCTAACGAAGCAAGCAACCTTTGAGTGCTACCTACTGCAATCCTTTAACTCGTAGAGAAAGTGGGTTCACTTTGCTCACTCAGTAATTGAATAGGCGCGCACTGCTCAGTTGTGCTCGAAACCGTGCTCGCTATACTGGACTGAGCAGTTCATCGTTAAGTTAGCTTAGCTTAATGAGAACGTGACCGCCTTTGGTTAGTTGGGAATTTAGGATCAAGCCAGCTTACCGTGAAAGTAGCTGGTACAGTGCTAGTGTATACAATAAGCATATATAGCTAGGGATCTCCCCTTATAAGGTCAGTTTACAGCTGTGACCAAACGTTTTCACGAAAACAAACGGTGTGAACTCGAACTGCACCTATCTTCTTTTTTTGCTTTATTCCGTTTTTACAAAATGTTATAAAAATCCCTACACAAAATGAAAATAATGACGGGCCTAATTTTGTGTAACCGCGCCGCGCCGGGGCCTCAACAGGTATAGTCAACCACTGGGTTTGTTAACTAATGCAGAAAACTTAGAGAATTACTAGAACATCGGATGTAGCAGCATTTTCCATGCTGCTGCATCCGATGTTTTAGTAATTAGCAAGCAAGCTCAAAGATTTTCGCACCACATGACTCCGGAAAAGTTATGTTTTCTTTTGAACATTTTTACAGAAAAAGAAATTACTTTATCGACATATGCTTATACCATGAGAATATAAGCTGTAAGATTAGGCAAGGTGAGCTCGAAAATGTAAGCACTGACGTAGTTTTTTGAATTGCCGACGTTTATATATTGTATCTGTGTAATTTTGTTATCTGTGTCCAATTTATACGTTCATTCATTGTTCAATTCAACGTGACAGCTTCCATGGTGCGTGTTTCAAAAATATTCACGTCACGAACGTTGTGTTGTCATCACGGGTGCTCGAGTCATATGTAACGTCAAATCATGATTTGAGCTCCTAATTATTTTTATCTTCTACAGTATTTTATATTTAATTTATATTATTTTCAGTTTAATTTATTTAGTCTATAGTAGTTAAATTATAAATTTAATTATTTATGAGTTTAATTGATAAGCTACTCCGAAGTAATCAGAATTTCGGCATTCAAAGTTCTTGTTCTTGAAAGTGATAGTTGGCTGTAGCTCATACTGCACAGGTGATCTTAGTAGTGTATCCGTAGCGTTAGCAACATGGACCAGAGTGGTATAACCCCGAACACTTCGAACCAGCAGCTTGTTATAAACAGTGATAATGAATCGGCGACCGCGCTGCTACAGGAGAAGCAAAGCAGGAGGAGAGAAAATCTGAGTGAAGTAACCTTCGTGGAATACATGACTGTCAGTATACTGTGCTTCGTCAACCTCATCAACTACATGGACAGATTCACCCTGGCTGGTAAGTTTAATGAATTAATTTGAACATCTACTTTCTATTACTTTCATCTGTTGACTGGAAGAAATCGTACTTTATATGGATTTTGCTCTGGTGCAGTTAAAATCAATTCATTCCGTAACCAGGAGACTCTGGTTAGAACCGAATGTTCTTATAAGAATATGAAGCAGGAAGTAATTTATTAACAACAAGATAACAGTAACCCGACCAAACAATTATTTGTCCGAAGGTTAAATTGTGTAAGATATCCTATCTTAAAAATCCATTAAATTTCGTTTTACCCATGTGTCCATGAATACGTTGTTTATTTATTTATATTAGATGGGCGGAGCGGGAGGGGGTGTCAGACTTTTACTGACTAAAACCCACCCGTGTTTCTTCAGTTGCCAATGCCAGGGCCACGGTTACTCTTATTGGACATACAATTCTTTTATCTCTGGTACCAAGCAAAAAAGTTAAATTCCCATTTCATTTGGTATGCAACAATTATACAACAAACTGTTTGCAATTTATGAAATTGTAACACATAACTAAGTGACAAATATCACACTTATGATCTCTCAAAATGTCTATAGTCTGTCATCGCCAACTAAAAACGAATAATACCACAAATACTGTAATCATTTATTAGGCAGTTATCAAAATCAACATGCTTTTTTCACCCAATTATAATTTATTTACCTAAAACTATAGAATAGTGAATGTTTAAAATGTAATAAGTACTTTAACCCTCTGGTTCAAGGTGGGTCTTCAAAGCCTTTTTGGCCTAAAACTTATATTTCTACTAATATTAAAGTATTATTGAGTTTATTGCCTGAGACTGGGTTCTTAAACCCTACAAGGTTCTCCTTGTTGTTTTTTTACTAGATTCAGGGATGGATCATTTACTAGAGTCAAAAATTCAAATTCAAGTAATATTTAAATTACTAAAATTTTGGTAAATTTATTTTGATTCATTGTTTAGTTTGGCTTAGTCAAAAGTTGAGTAAGAAACCTATTCTTATACAGAGTACAAAATACAGCATTGTTTGTTTAAAAAGCACAACTAAAGTAAATAATAATAACAGAGGCCAAATTTAATTTTAGTAACAAACAAAAAGCCTGAAATCTTATCTACCTAAGTCATATGTGCAAGTGCCTTTTCAATTGCATAATCTATCAAAATCTTATCAAGTGGAGTAAGTCCGTCAAACACCAAAAACATTATTGTTGATAATGGCAAGGCACTTGTTTTATTAATGGGTTAAAGGTCAGTGTAAGAAACACAATAGGAGTTTTAGTGTTATTTATCCACAACACGCCAGGGTCTGATAACCTATCAATGGGTTATAAGCAAATTTTCAAATATAAAAGCTTGACCATTTTAGCCAATTTGCTGAACAAGTGCTTCCCAATGATCAAGAAAATGAAAGCAAATATTTAAGCTAGTAAAGCATACTTGACCGTAATTCCTATTGAAATACGTATTTTGACTGTCCAACCACCAAGTCTTAATTATTTTTATACTTTCATTTAATTGTAAAGGTACATGTTTACTGGCCATTCTCTCTTGTTACAATCAACTTCCGCATTTTGTTATGTCTATATCTTATTGACAGACATAAAATGTATTAAAAATAGCAGTAGGTATAAATAACTTGTTATTTGTTTTATTGCTCAGGCTTCAGGCCTCAGTGACATTAGACAAGATATGTGCGTCAGATGTTGGATCCCATATCTTTGACGTGATGAGCTGAACACGCCACTAATCTTCTTAATTAACAATAATATCGGGTGTAGAGCACCAATTAAATCACGTAAAGACATTGTGTGAAGATAACGCAAGGCGGCGCGGCGCAATATTTGAATTAATAGATTATAAAAAAAAACTCGTTAGTATAAACAAAACATACAATAAAATTGAAAACAAAATAAATATGTGTCGCTCAACTTTCGGACTTCGGGTAAATAAATCAACCCTTTCTTTGCCGTAGTTGGGGACTAACAACTAAATCGTGTTCTATTTTTTAAATGTTCCAAGCAACTACTTAACTATATGCTGTACGAACGGAAATGTTGAAATTATATGGGCTCCTTAGCTGTCGACGAAACCCTAAAATAGCGCAGTGTGACTGCATTAAAATAATAAGGGGCCTTCCTTATGATGCAGTACTGATTCCTATGAATTGTGAAGCAACGCAAAGATACATTATTTTAATAACCGCGTCGCAAACCGTAATTTTAATAACTCGAAATTAAAAAGAAACGAAAACGTAACTAGTGACTTAAGTACGAATACTCGTAAAGTCTTAACATGGATTCATTTCGAATGATTCATAGAGGTACGCTAATAATAGTCACCTAATCATAATTTTCATTAACCCCTCGCTTCCATCTGTGAGTCTTGTCTGATTTAGTCATCTACCTATATCTCACTAACGATGTTAAACGATTACGTCACCGGTATTTTCTAGTCAAGGGCTTTGTTTAACCATAGACTAATTTTATCTTATCTGCATGAATGCCAAACCTCCATCTGTAGCTAAAATATTCCGTGATTAATAGCCATTCTTATTTTAGTTAACGAAAGCTTGTACGTAAAATAAGGTAACAGTTACTGGAACTCACTACCTGTAACAGCGATAAATCTTGTAGCATGTTTTATTTTGACTTTACATAACATTTCGACGAATTGACTAAGCAATAAGACTGACTAAATTATCGTATTAGTGAATGCACCTACATGAATATTATATTTTTAAATATGCTGTCTGTCTGATGCCTACTTCAAAAAATAAACCCTGAGTCAAAAAATACCTCCTCGCGTCTTTTTTGGAATCGTGTCGGTATGTCGGATGTCTTATGACACCTAGTTGAAATATTGATAACGTATCCATTCTAGCGTTATTTTATTAATTTTTAAAATACTTATAAACCAATTAATTTAGATATATTTTACAAGTTAGTTACTCATAAGTTTCATAACAATCGTCACGCCACACCTCTTGTCTTCAATTGGCTTACTTCCACGAAGGTTAGAGCTTTGCAATCAGTTGTATTTGATAGGTCGTCCTTCATGTTATTTTTCTCTTGGTTTGAAGATATCTTCATTTAGAATATGCCTAATATTATTACATCACTTATAACTGACTTAGATATGAAACTCAAAAGGCAACTTAGAACACACGAACGATAGGGTAACAAAAACCAAAGCGCAAGTCACAAGAGAAAAATAATAACTATAAATGGCGCAGACTATGTTACATCATCAAGCTTTTTGTGGGTTAAGCTTTTCATGTCGAAATAAAACTACATCTTCCTGCGTCAAAAGCGGGCTTTAAAATAGATTAGTTAATAATCCTTTTTATCTTGGATGCACTTTACTGTGGCTACTTAAAATTCCTGGAGGAATCCTGTTACGAAATATATTCAAAACCCTGCCTACGTAATGTTTACATTTTGAGTTAAGCCACGAACGATGTCATTGACTTTTTAAGTTTTAAAACCACCCAGGACCTCTAAAAGCACACAAAGAATGGAATGTTTCGTGGGAAGTTAGAGGCTTCTAAACGTAACGTAGTGTGGACAGGTTGAATTTCTTTCTCAACATTTGTTACCGAATTGGAAATGTGGCTCCGATAGGAACCGATGTACTACCACGAGTAGTCACCGCCACTCAGAACATGGTGAGATAAGGGTAATCGTGCTTCGGAAAGATTCAGTAAGCCGGTTCCTCTTTTATGATTCCATAATGAATTCAAATACACGGTTCCATCGGTTAATCAATGCGATAAAAGTGTGTATTAGACGTCAGTAAATTCCTATGAATGAATAGTGAACGCCCAGGGTGTGTCGATGTCACGTAATCAGAGAACTAATCTCCAGTGTCTACTCACGTGCGTGGGTTCTCCTCTCATTCTTCAACGAATACAATGTCGCCCTTTAAATATGGAACATGCGTTATAACTCGATTGTTAGTGAAATTAGTACGGGTATTCGTTTGAACATATCTATCCTATACACTCTCCGTGGGTATGTAAATATGTTTACTTTTATCTGTGTCGTAAGAAAAACTGGATATAATACTTTTGATTCCGGGACGATTCATAAAAAAATATGAAAAAGTAAAGGGAGTCTAGGGAGTAGTAACAGTAAGTTCGTGGGTGTGTAAAAGCCATAAGCAATATTCTTTTTATATTGACACGATTACTGGAGGGGTGCAAGAGGGTTGATTTCCCCAGAGGACAATCCACAAGTTACCACCGCAATAACACGCTACAAATATTGTTATCTTGATTAAAATCTAAAAGTAATCATGAGGTTTTCAATTTGTCGAAGACATCGCACAATGATAAAATGATGGTTGCTGCTGAAAATAAAATGCGGCAGGTGTGCAGTTTTAGGTATATTTTTTATAAAACGTTTGATAGGAATTTACCTTACTTACCTACTCGATTTATTACGATACAGATGTCATTAAAAAAAGATTAAGTAACATAATCAAGAGCCACAGGTTAGTCACACAGCCCATTACGTATTATTGCCAGACTTTAAAAGGATGACCCAGGAACAGGATTGAGTAACTTTAAAAAATTGTGTTTTTAAGTATGCCGTTATCTTAATGATTTATTTTTGGTGACTCGTGACGTCTGGCAATGACGATAACAATCACTTGTCGGCGTATTGTTTGCTTAATTTTTTACCATTTAATTACCTATCTCATTCATACCGTTCTCTGTTTGCTCATTACTAATATATTTGACAAAAGGTTATCATGGTTGTCATACTTATTATCTACGAATCGTTGATTACTCAAAAATGAGTCAGACTCGGAACTTTTTTTACTGTTATTGCCCACTTGTGATAAATGATTACCATATTGAACGTGAGACAGTTTGTCTGGTAGGTAAATGACCCTGGTCTCATTTTATCTTTTTGTTTACCGACTCAGCAAAAGAAACCATTCCAAACTCCAAAGTCGATTATTAATATTTACTACTAATCCAATTGTATAATCATTAATATTCATCAGTTGAATCATGCATTTGTATAATGTTGTCCATTCATGTTACCATCCATATCCAATTTTACTAGTGGGTAACAAAAATATGTTACACCGACCCGAATCGTTGAATTAGAAAAGGGTTCCTGTGATCCTTATTTTGCTGTGTAAGCTTTGGGTCCCGGGTGTGTGCACATCGTTTAATAAATAAAATATGTGAAAGCTTAGAAGCTGTTGGTTTTACCGCGCACCGCGCTTAGTGAGGGGTTAAAAATGTGGTAACTTTTTAGGGACGCCACTTTTTATAGACGATTATTATTGTCTGTGTGTGTGTGTGTGTGATCAATTTAGATGTAACATTAGAAACGATATGGTTATATACATGATGTTTTGTTTAATTTTACAATTTTCAGGCGTTAATAGAATTAAAGTACGTGAATTTCTCATTTCTCACTTCTGTACAGATAGTACCATTGCCTTACATTAATAGCAATGAAACTGACACCACCAACTTTTTATAGTGTCAGTCGTGGTGTCAGTTAAATGGGCACTTAGGTGTAAATCGTAAAATTGCTTCGGGTATCGCGTTTTCTTCAAAGGCACAAATGCAAAGCCAAGGTTCACAAGAAATCGTAAAAGTCTGGCGGTCTGTCGTTCAGAGATTGCCTTTAAAAAGCTATACTAGAGAATTGATTACAAAAGGACATAGAGCATTGACAGATGTGGTATGCTTAAGGACTGAGCTTAAACGCAATCCTTTTTAATGTTGTTTTAATCTGTAGCCATTAATCGAGCGGTTTCGGTATCATGTGGTTGAGGATCAAAGAGGATTACTGGGAAATGGAGGCTTATAGCTGGCAAGCATAGTATCTCGGATTTAGGTTGATGTATTAAATTGTATTCTTGTCCCTTGGATATTTTATGAATGTTACAATGTTACGCAAGTAGCCATAACTGCAGAGTTTCTGTACTTGGGTTTCTTGCTCTTCAAAAGAAAATCTGATAAAACGAAATCAGTGTACCTACTAACACTGACTGTATGGTGAATGATATTGTATGAGTAAATCATCATAAAATTCACCATGTGATTTTTTTTCCCCGACCAGCACCCTAATTGCGAAACGCCCAATTTATCAGAATCTGAATGGGATTGAAGATTATTTCTAAACCATTGCGTCATTTGTTCGAATAAATTGTCGGCTCAGAAACGTATATAACGCAATTAATGTTGTTTACCTATGAATATTAAACCAATTCCTACCGATAAAAAGTTCCGCAATTACCCCTCAGAAGCGTCGTATCGTGACTGCTCTATTACTTCAGTTACATTTAGCATTCTTTACCACTCTCTTTCATATTGCTCAGTTCCTAAAGGTTGTAGCTTGATATTAAAGAGCCTAAACCTTCCTCAAGATTGGTGAAGGCTGTCAACTCACAAACTCTCTACCTCTTTATAAATTAGTCTGCAAGTCTAGATAAATGGAAAAATAAATAACATGCTAGTGTATTGTCCTGATAGTGAAGTTTATCAACATAATCTGTTTGTTTACCAACGACAAACCATCTAACTAGATGATGAAATTGTTGACCACTGTTTTCATCTTAAATTATCTTGTAACTGGATAAGAGCACGCACGTGTTTTTAACTTAGTGTATAGATAGTGTATAGAGTAGGGTTGGTTGGGTGGATGTATATCATTATTGATACGAGTGTAGTGCGGACAACAAGCTGATTTTGTAGTACAGCACTTGATCTCTCAAGCTGGAAGTCCAGTGCAGCTCTAACAGTAGTTGCTTTGATTTGATGCGATGCAGCTGTGCATAATAACTAACGTAGATACCGCGGCTCCGCTTGCGTCTGCATCGGCCCACGTCAAGTGCCCATCGAGACTCCACTTGGGGCCAATTAGTTCCGACTTTAGAGATACTATATCAACAGATGACGATAACATTTAGGCCTGTTCGACTAGTTGAAAAATTGAATATTCATGTCGTCATATGCATGTGATATGACATTATCGCTTTTTACATTACAGTTAATGGTGTAGTAAAGATAGGAGTGCGTGGATCATCATACGACAAAGTAGACCCTGAGGCTATCTGATAAAAGTCAATCGTTTCAACCAAAAGACGAAAACTTTCCACTTTTACGATAGCAGAAGATAAAAGGTTCATGTCAGTTATAAATAGTTTATCAATATTATAACTATTAATGCTATAATGAACATAACTATGTAGTTTCAATCTCGGAACTATTCATAATGGATTATAATTTATTAAGTCCTGTGATCCATTAATTTATGTTAATAAATATTCAGAAGTAGCAAAGTATTAAAAGTTTAGTATATATTAAGTACCTACAGACCTATACTTTAATATAACGAACTATATTATAGTATAGGCAGTTTCGATTGAATTCCAAGTTGAATGAGAATTCCCACAGTATTATCAAACGTACAAATTTTGATGCAGAGCAATCAAACGGTTCAATATTGGACGCTATTGGTATACTTAGTGTGGCAGAGACATCGACGTATAAACTGTAACCATGAATTCAGCAAATAATGGTAGACCGAAAATCGACGAATCATTTTTACGCTAAGGCTCGTTTTTGTTCGTCGGTTGTAAAAAACCGGTTCAGAATCATACGTAGAATTGTAGATATAAAGATACTTAAACAGGTTGTACGTCGATATCCATGCCACCCTGTATTATTTAGAACACAAAGGCATGAGTCCTTTGTAGACGAAGACAAATATGTAAGTTAAATAAAAGTGCAGTGCAGGTAAATAAATATTTAAAAAATAATCAAATTCCTAGATAGTACTTACTCCGGTCGGAGCGTAGTCTGCCAAAATCGGTGTTGAAGATAAAATGCTGATAAGTCATGGTTGCATTGCAACATACTCCAGGCAAGCCGGGTCGTCAAGTGGATCAATGTTGACAGTAGATAGGATACGGGTACGATAATGAACACTTGTTACGATTTGCGAGTTCATAAACGAACGCTAGCGGTGCGACCGCGGGCGACTACTATCCAAAAATTTAAACTGGTTCACGTAATCAAGATTGCTTCATTAGTTAATTAAACGTATGTCATTGAAAGAGTATGAGAAATTCATTAAGAAATGGACGACAACTATGAACAGCACCATAAATTAAGTGGCAATAAAATAGATTTGTTCATTTAGTATTAATACATATATCAGTGGTGTCTGTACTATAATTGGCGTAACAAACTATCATTCAGATTCTGAATCATTTTAAAGATATTTCTAATCCATTGCTTTATAAATTATGTTTGAAAAATTTGTCTGCTCAACAACGTCAGTATCGGAATGATGTTGGTGAAATTTAATAATGAAAGCCACTCCTATTGTTAGTGTGTTTAGCTCTGCCTCTGGTATGAAAAGTCAAAAAATCTGATTTTACACTGAGCATAATTATATATAAATAAATATATAAGTATATTTATCAGTTGTTTGGTTACCATAGTAGCTCTGCCTAGTTTGGGATCAGATAACGGTGTGTTGGTTGTCCTAAGATATTATTATTAATTGTGAAAGTTAAAAAAATGCTACAAATTGGAATAGTTACGTTTGTGCTACATGTACTTATAGCAGTAGGAGACTTAAGACGAATAGACCAAAAGAAAGTAAAAGAAAATGATTATGGGCCTTTGGGTGATGTAAAAACAGAAAACGATCAAATTTGGACTAATCGTGTACTAGCTTTGTAAGTGGCCTCGCCCGCATATTATACATATAAACCTACATATTATATTACTTGTCTGTTGATGAAAACCGCATTAAAATCCGTTGCGTAGTTTAAAAGATCGAAGCGTACAGCCGTGGGAAGCGACTTTGTTTTATACTATGTAGAGAAGATAAACTAAACACCACAGATATTTTCTCATTTAATCTACCTGCTTCAGACTTCGACCTCGTCGAAGTTACGATGTCATGATTAAAACCGCATTTCGGTTGTGTTTGTGATGATAATCGTTGCATGGCATTCCGTCGTTCATAAAAAAGTATAAAAACTTCCAAGGCTGTGGTTTTTCTATCACTTCTTCAATTCAATAAATCGCACTATTTCCGTTTGTTCTTTTAATTTTTATTTGTCTCACAGTTTTAGACTACAGTCGAGAGTCATCCCACTTCACTGTTAGTTGTTCATTTCTGTTTTTAGCTTCCTTGCTAGATTGTAAGCTTATCTGTTATACTAATGTTGTGAGAGCTTCTGGGGTATGTAAACGAGATTGAAAAATCAACAAACCTTTCCCGTTCTTGGTGGGACATAGTTCTCGACTGCTAGTATTTACTACGAACACGTGTGTAAATGAAAGTTACAGGTGCTGCTATTGTTTCCGCTTTCTGTCAATATTGTTCTAGCGACCTACCTCTATGTTTATGTAACAAGTGGCTTAGTACATAATTATTATATGAATTTGTAGTATTATAATCTCTAATTATTTCACAGTTATGAAAGGTATTCCAACATGATACTGAGGAGAAAAAAAGTGGTTACCAACAACATAGTGCTAGTGTCGAGTAATAGAGAGAAAGAGAAAGTAAAGGGCCATTTCTCTTTAATAACGCAGTGTGGGAATATCGCTGTTGTGTCGACGTAATCGCTCTTTAGCAAATGGGGTTCGTCGTTCACCCTCCCAGAAAAAAACACGCTAAACAAACAGGCGCCAATTTTTATTTGAGCCACTTCTATCTCGCCCTATGTTTTTTATCTTCTTGCAAATGTATGATAATGTCATGATAAAAGATCGTTACCGACTGCAACGAAGTTGGGACCATGGTTGAACCTGTGGTTAAACTTTAGGTTACTATTTACAGCTATGTTTAGAAGATTAATGTCCGGAAGCACTAATTTTATAGTACTATAAATATAAAATGAACCGCTGTCTCAGTTATTATAATATCTTAGAAACAAATTTTATGAGATACTAATAATATGTTTTATTATTACTTAGGTATTGTAGTTTAGTATAAGTATACATATTATTGCCACTGATATATATGTTATTGAACTTTCTTTATGATTTCTCTGAACACCAGACATTTGACTTATATGTGCAACATTTTAACAATACTTATTTCTCGCTCAGTATTGTTTGTGCCGTGTGGTGCCGGACGTAAAGAATAGTATCACCCCATTTCTTCCCGTGGGTGTCGTAAAAGGCGACTAAGGGACTTACTAGAGAATGGGCAGCAGCGTCCTCTATGCATTTTACCACTACACTGCGATCGCCAACCCGCCTGCCAAGCGTGGCGATTATGGCAAACCCCCCCAAAATTGGGGGAGGCCTATGTCCAGTAGTGGACGTCAAACGGCTGAAATGATGATGATGATGATGATTGTTTCTTGGGGTATTAAGTGTGATACTTAACGTTTTATTAATTACCTGAAGAGAATAGTCCAACTGTTTGATTACGTCTTTAACCTTAATTGAAGTAATAATAAAGCAACAGCCGTTTTCATTATTTTTTATGCCACATAATAAAAGTTGTGTGCGGTTTCTTTAATGTTGAATGTGTTTGAAGTAGTTTTGTCAATTAGAAATTATATCTTCAACCATTTATATATAACTAGCTGACCCAGCGAACTTCGTATCGCCTCAGATTTAATAAATGTTGTAATAAACCTACCAAGTTTGACAACCTGGTACACGGTGATAATCTGGTAAGCGTTTTCTAGCTGACACTCATATGTTTGGTTAGCTACTACCCAGTTATGATAACCTGGTACTTCGAAGACAACATTTTTGTCATACCACGTTTTCTATTGACTTGTATTCTCTTTGACGTTTTATGTCACGTCACACGGGAACGCGGTCGAACGGGATAAAAAGTATTCTATGTCCGTCTCCTGGTTCTAAGCTACCTCTCCACCAATTTTCAGCCAAATCGGTTAAGCCGTTCTTGAGTTATAAATAGTGTAACTAACACGACTTTCTTTTATATATATAGATACAATTTTGTTAACGGTTTATTTTCATGTTTCTTTGATATTGTTTATTGAATAAAAGTAACTCATATATCGTTTTTGTACGTGTGACTATCTGTGAAACTGGATATGTCCAGGTTAGGTTACCTCGGTTCCTGGTATTGACAGTTGAATTGCTGCTTCGCGTTGAGCAATAACATACACCCACGTAATCAGTTCACAATATGCTCTATAAGGTGTATTTGAAATCCTGAAACTAGATTCTTCAGAATCGAGAATGTAGAAAGGATTTCGTACGCTACTTTTTAATACCTGAAAGGTTAGTCTTTACCAATTTTTTTATTATGATGTTCATATTGATTAGAATAAGGACACAGAAAATTTTCTATTTACAATATTTAAAAAAAATAGTTGCCATAACAATTTATTACAATAAAACATTTGTTGTGTCTTGAGTTATATGTTTTTCTAATAATATTACAACTTGTTGTACATAACTGGAATATCAATATAATCGAAGTGCACGCAATCAATACTTCGTAAGTAGTCTGCTGTAGAAATACTGAAAACAATACATTATTGTCAGCGAGGCCTTAACCTAATTTGTTCACTGATTTCACAATTTCAGCGTTTTCATTAGGAATATTGTAATGGGCTGCATGATGATGCATGTCTAAAGGATTTGTTTAAGTAGCCAGTGTATTCTATGTTCTAATCCGCGTTATCTTCAGGGATACATAATCTTTACTTCAGGTTAAGCAAATATTTGAAGTTCGTTTACATAACCAGTGTAAAAGGCAGGCGGAAAGCTAGCTATATTATTTAGAAGAAAACACTAGGGAAGCATCTATTTGGTTTGAAAAAGTAACTTATTCTTACTTTAAAATATTTAATTAGAAACTTTTTTCTAATAACTTCTTTCGCGTCATAGAGCGTGCATACATGCACTTCGTTTAGAAAAGCAAATAACAGTTACTGATAAGTAACAGCATAAATTACATAATAATTAGTATTGGGTATTGACACACTTGTCGCCAGGCATGTCGGTACTCCATTTACACACTTGGCAGACGCGCTGGCACTGAAAGCGTTACCAACTATAAATATAAAATAGTTCTACCCGGCGCTTAACTGCTAAGTGGGCAGGGCACTAACATCATACCACATGATTGTCTGGCTACAATTCCTGAACTAATTGTCGTTCTTTAGAACCCTCTTACGTTATTTTTTTTCTACATTGAGCTAACACAGATATACATAGAGTCAAGAGTGTAAATTTTTGGTTTACGGAAACCTCGAGTTTTTTTTTTTCTGTTATAGTTACTAAGTGGCAAACAAAGTAACAATGCAGGCTGATAATTGATGTGGGACAGTAAGAGCAACCTAAACTGTTGAAATTGCAACTTTAGGTTAACGTTCTTAGGACACCTTTCCTAACTTTTAACAGTACCGTGAAATAGGAGAAAATATAGGTAGTCGGTTTTCTTGTATGTCTGTGTGACCGCGTTGATCTTCTAAATTTTGCAACGGATTTCGTTGCGGTTTTTCTCCATCATCTAGGGAATTTAGGAAAATTATTTCGGAAAGTTTTGCGTATAATAAACTTACAAATAATAAAGAATTCTCGATGTTTATCAAGTTGTTAAAAACGTGCGAAGCAGGGGTGGTTATTTAGTAAATACTTAGTATAAATATCCTCATCGTGTCTGTAAATGGGTAGGTAATGGAGAGTCGTATTTGTGGTGTTCAGAATTTATTTTTCATTGAACCCCCAGGGTGAGTGATCTGTCACCTCCAGTAATCGAATGTGTCGACGGAAATGAAAGCCGGCATTCAATCTCATCCAATGGCGATTACAGCGTTGTCGTGAAAATGTTATTACCTACATGTCATGTTAGAGTCGAAGGCCTATTGATGGTTGCCGATATTGTGGCAAAGCGTTTAACTATTTTTCTCTTATTATCACACATATTATGTAAGAGTTCATTGTAAATATTGCAATCGATTTCAACATGATTAGGTAACCGGCTTTTTACGTGGGTCAGCAAAAATATTTTAGCAGATATAAATAAACGTGCAGTTTCGTCATAATGTCATGACCGAGAAAACACCGCATGCTGTCGTCGTCACGAGCCGCTGTGCAATGGTTATCGTTCGCGCCACGAATCTCTAGCTGCTGATTGGTTGTCGCGGTGGCGTGATGTCTGAAGCCGGTGCGTTCGCCGGCGGGCGTGCTCGTGCGCCAGTGCTGCCGCCACGCGCCTGTTACCTCGAGGATGACGTAGCGTATCCGTATGATCGCGCGACGCGGCACGTTATACGACGCCCACAAGCTATGAAGGTCACCGCACTAATCTTGATGATGAAGGCATTCTACAGACAATAACACCGATTCGATAAAATTATACTCTGTTAATTTCTTATCGGTTTTATATAGAAGTTACTATAAAGTCGACTTCAGAAGTTCAATAGGGGCCTAGTAACTAGGTACCTTTTTTAAAATACAGGAAACCTTGATAATTATCTGCCTAACTCCTAACATGGTCATCATGGACTTGACTCACTAGCTAGTAGGTATGATCTTATTCAAAAAAACATCCTATAGTTTAGCGGATACGGGTATTTCCATACATGATTTCTACAACTAACATTGGTCAGGTATTTCCTTAACAGCCAGCCTAGTAAAAATTGTGGAGCTCGATCTTGTTCAGCAGAATTGGTAGACTTAGTACGGATCTAGGTGTCAACATAAAGTTTAAAAGTTTCCCCATCTTCTTAGTTCTATTCTAAATTCAGGCTAAGCCAGAGGGACGACGGTAGTTAAAATTAGATCTTCTTAAATTTCAAAGTCAAAAAACCGTGTTAGTTTTCTTATTTATAGATAGCTCTTCGTCGCTTTTTGTTGATCCATGTTTGCCTTCAGTTTCCAGCCAACGTTACTTTTTACAATTATTTGTCAGTTTATATTCATTGGAGGTCACAAGGGCAGTATCGTTTTAAATGAGGGACGAACAATAAATTAATCAAAATCAATTCTCAGTGCAGCGAGCCGTGTGCTTGTTACTTTATGCATTTATTCATGATGCTATTGGAGGTTTGAGTAGAGCTTGTCCCTAATAAAGAGGTTAACGCCTTATAATTTCAATTCATACCTTACTTTACTACATAATATGAAACATTCTTCAAATAAAATGAAATAATATTAGAAGCTAGTTTCCGCCCGTGTGGTATGTAGATAAAAAGTAGCCTATGTCTTTCCCCAGGGTCCAGGGTCCCCATACCACCCGTTCTGGAAATTACTCCTACATACAAACAAAGTTACCTCTTATTTAAGTAGTAGAATTATCTACTAAAAGTTCTGAACTCATTAGAGTTCAGAATTTTTGCATTTATCGTCTTTTAAAATAATAGTTTAAAATCCAAAAAGCACGCTTCCATAGAAAAACGAACTAAAAAGTAGCTCTGCCAAGGATAATGGCACAAATTATTGTATTGTCATGGGTCCTTGATAAGTATACCAAATTTCGAGTTAATCGGACGTTTTGAAGGGTGTCAAAATAATTTTCAAAGTTTCCGTTACATAGGCACATACTGACATACGTATGAAGCTAATAAAAGCGTGTTAAAAAGGATAATAAAACTAATGATACACCAGTTAAATTAATTTGACCCTGTATGAATAGTTTTAGTAAGTAGATCGTATAATGAAAATCATATCCCAAATGCGAAAAATATCAGCAAAATTCTTAAGCCGTTGATGTTGTTCCAACTTCTTTCTTTTAAAAATACAAGTACGTGTTGCGTTAGCAAAAAATCAAATTCAAGTTGAAGAATGTTAATTCGGAGTGTCTGTTTGCTTTTCTTTTCTCTTGTACGAAAGTCAAGTTCTAGTATCATTGGTTCTAGTGCCAATTTTCGCTCATATACCTATTTGACGGATCAATACTCGTTGCCTTGTTAGTCATACTTTCACCGTTTTAACCACAAAATACCAATGCACAATAAACGTCTTCAGTCTCTTGAGTATGGAATCCATACTAGTAATCCATACTATGGATTATGGATCATGTTTTATGAGAAACTCATACCTCTGATAAATTCCACAACAGCTGAGTCGAACTGCAGACGGACGTAAAAATATCGCAGTGGAATTTTATCGCGCACTGAATATTCAGCTCTTAGTATTGAACCGAGCATGGAGAATCCACCGAAGTCCATCTCAGCGCGTCGAAAAAACGTGTACGAACACTGTACGATTTTCAAATCTTGGCGATAGTGCCGAGTATTGAGGAATACCGGAGTTCTGGATCTTCTCCAGTGCGCGATAAAATCCCGCACGTCCGTGTAATTGTTAAAGTTATCCTGTACATAATGTAACGAGTAAATTCCTAAAGTTAATCAATGTTACAATTTCCTTATGTATAAAATGTATGCCTGTTTGGAGTTTGGATCTGATTAATTAGCCTTTGCTCATGTAATTTGTACGACCGTGAACTGACCGTTGGGTTGCGTCACACTGCGCGACCTTATATCACGCCACTCCAGTCTAAACACGTCACATCGGCCCACCATGGGACCACCATCCAATTATGTTGTTTTTTCACGCTTTTTATGGAAGTAATAGGAAAAACAACTCGTTAACTCCGGACAGTTTTGTAAATTCCATAGCTTATAGGTAGGGTAACTTATTAGCATAAGTTTCGATAGTATTGTTAGTTAAATTACCTACTTTTGATAAGGAAAGAGTGTCGACAGTTAAATTGAAAAATTATGAAATTGAAAAATATCTCGCGCCACAATCTGGATATTTAGTTGGCATGTTGTTGTCGGTTAACTTACGTACTTACTTACGTATACTGTTCTGACGTATGCAAGGTTTTTTCACCTTGATATCGTTCCACCTTTACCTATGTAAACTGCTACAGCGTAACATTCACTCGGCAATATAAAAAAAAAAACCAAAACGTATAGAGAATAAAATAAAAGCACTCAAACGTGGACCGAATAAAAGCTGGGGGGTTCAACCAACAACGACGCGGCAAATAATAGGGACACTGTAATAAAAGAAATGATTTATAGAGGTGTCAAAATGATACGGGTTTATAACAGGAGTCTGGAGACTCGGCTGTACTTTAACTCATAATATTATAGTTTTTGTAACAATATCAATAACTGTGGCCTACGACAGATTTATAAAATGATTATATTCTTATTTTATAATTTTAAAATAAACCACTGTTTTCAGTAAATGCAGGACTTATTAGTTTCTTTATAAGGGAATGAACGATATACACATGAAAATAATGGAATAGGAAAATTTCTAGAAAAACAGAATAGCGTGGGTATAATGGGTACCTATTCAAATGCATAATCTAAAACAATTTAGAGTCAATTTTGTAAGTACAAAAAACATTTTACATGATTTGCTTAACGTCAGACTTCGTGACTCGTGGTTTTTTATGGTAATTGAATCAACTTGGTTGCTTCATGTTAATTTAATTGATTACCCAAACGTGTCTTGTGTTGACGTAGACCTATGGTAGGCGGTTCTTCAGTTTATTTATCGTACGGTATCCGTTGGCCCAGAGATCGCTCATGTTTGTCTGTTTACTTAGTTTATCGGGCAGTGCCAAGCTTATTTTGCAAACGGTGCAGACCATTCCACACCTTCCCTTCGAGTTCTATATCAATATTTCCCTGAGCTAGATATATTTATCTCTTGGATTTGTCACGTACACACTTGCGTCACTTATCTGTTGGTTGAACTGGTTGAGCATCGCTTCACCACAAATTATGTTCTTGCATCGTCTGTTGGCGAATGTGAGGCCACTCACCTTTTCAAGGCCGCTAAATATATTTCGGCTTTTAAGTTTTATATGAGCACAATTTCTTGGCAGATATAACAAAAGGTTCACATTCACATAGAATCTGGCAAGGCAACTATAGAAACAACTATGATTTCCGTAGTATCTTTCGCATGTTACTTATTGCTCTCATCTAGGAAACACCTGTGTGACTCAAGCTCACACCCACATCCTTTACTACCATTCTACATAATGTTTAGAAAAAACATAGGAACGCCACGTGCTGACATTGCTCAGGATTAATTTATGTAAGGTCTAATGTGTGAACTATGACTTGTACCTATATAGTTATGTTGGTACCTATATGCATAAATAAGTGTTATCACCACTAACGATTTATTATCAACAGCACTTTGACTCTGCTAATCCAGCTATGCTACTAATATTATGAATGTGAAAGTTTGTTACTCATTCACGTAAAAACTGCCCAAAGAATTTCGATGAACTTTGTGGCACACTGACAGTTTATAACTGCCATCCACGCGGCCGAAGCCGCTGGCAAAAGCTTGTTCGTAATAATTACATATAAGGTTTAGTCAACGAGCCAGAACACATTATTTCTCAGTTTAGAATCTGCTAAGAGGAACATGTCTAGGCTAAAGAGTGAAATACATTAGTGCGGTTATTCGTGCATGACCGTGTCTGCTGTGCGTAAAATAAACGCCCCTTAGTGGCGCGACCTAACAAAACATGCTATAATTAAAACAGAGATAAACAATAACAACCAATTATATGTGACTAATGTTGTTCTTTATCTATTTTTAGGTGTGCTGGGCGATGTCAAAGATGAATTCCATATCGGCGATGACAAAGCAGGGTTCCTTCAGACGGTATTCGTGGTCGCGTATATGATTTTCGCGCCCATATTCGGGTACTTTGGAGATAGGTACTCAAGGCGTGTCATCATGGCATTTGGAGTAGGGCTATGGAGCATGACCACGTTACTGGGGTCTTTCGCACACGTAAGTTGTTTGTTGTTTATATCCTAAAGCGCCTTCTGTGCAAAGATAATCAGCTGATGATTAAACGTGCCAAAAATTTCACTATCAATTTGTTTTTACGTGACTGAGTTAGATCAGAGCTCCTCAGAAATCCCGTCGACTGGGCATAAGACTCATTTTTCACCTTAAACTTCCTTAGATTATGTCTTATTGAGAAAGATTGTAATTGTAGAAATTTTCTTCTTTTTTAGGACTTCGCTCTGTTTGCCATATTCCGCGGGATGGTGGGCATCGGCGAGGCATCGTACTCGACGATCGCACCCACAATCATCAGCGATCTCTTCGTGGGCAATATACGATCGAAGATGTTGGCTATCTTCTACTTCGCGATACCAGTTGGCAGGTAATATAAAGTTATGAATATCCTATTATGAACTGATATAGGCTGTATTTTAGATACAAGCAGCCCAAAATCGTCTAGTGTTGAGATACATAGGTTAAGACAAATTCCTGCTGTGTAAGTTGAAGTCACTTGTAGTAAGAATTTTGAGTTACGCCTGATTATTGCCTACTGCTGGAACACAGACCTTCTCGCTTCGAGAGGGAGTAGGCCTAGGCTGTAATCTACCTGGCGGGCCCAGTGTGAGTTGGTAGATGTCACGAATGTGACGATGTCTTCGAATTTTTGTTTCTACGACTTGCCGGTTTTCTCACAATGTTTTTAACCGACTTCAAAAAGGAGGAGGTTCTCAATTCGGATGTTTATGTTTTTTTTTATGTATGTTCGGCCATAACTCCGTCATATATAGACGGATTTGCAAAATTATTTTTTTGTTCGAAAGGGGTTTATTCCGAAATGGTCCCATATAATTTTCATATAGATCTGATGATGAGTTCGGGAGACAGACACCGGAACTCTTTAAAGTTATTTTTCACGTTGTAGTGTTTTTAAGGAAGTCGGTTGTTTTTTTTTTTTTGTAAAAAAGTTTTTATTAAGGAAGTCGGTTGTTTTTTTTTTTTGTAAAAGTTTTATCCATCATCGTTTTGAGAGCAGATGATTGCCATTATGTGCCACTTATACAGAGAGATCAAGATGATCCGGTAGCCATAATAGATTTTGATTATGCCTATAGCCCATAACCAGCTCATTACGTTGGCTAGTGATTTAACCATTGGCGTGGTTCTAGAACCTCGGTCGGTCAGGCTTGGGCGTGCAACTCGTGCAAGCTAACTTGATGTTTATGGGGCATGGGAAACCACGTGTCTGTAATGTGTTCACTTATTTATATATTCGCAATTGACCTAGGCGCTGTCGAGTTAATAGGTTTCATTACCCGGCACAGTACACATAGTATCACAAATAACGTATGTTTAACAAACAATCGCCCAGTGTATTTGTATTGGAAATGTTACGTAGAAATTCCTCTCATAGGGAAAGTGCTGATGGGTAGGATGCGTAATCGCATACCTCTACTATCTGTGATGTTATTAACTTATTGTTTTGTAATGAGGTCTTTATTATGTAGTTTCATTATAATTACAAGTTCTCACGTACTATAAAATAAATAAAAACGTAATATAATATTTACATTATATTTGTTCTCTAAGCACAATGTCTGATGCATGAATAAGCTGACTTTGGAGTTTGGACATCGAAATTAACTTTAGTACGCGATGTCCATATGTGTTATAAATTAGATTATGTACATAATCTTATTTATAACACTTAGCCAAAGTGATCCAATAAGACTTTGAAGCGAGTAGTTCAAAATACATATTAATTATGTAAGTAATTTTCATTTGTTACCGTTTTACGTGGCATCAAATTTAACTTCCGTAATTATAAGTTTATTAGTATATCGGCGGATTATTTTTCTGCTTTGTATTTGTGAAATGCAATGCGTTTAACATAGGTAGGTATAGGTACCTACATAGCTATAGAAAAGCTGAGTAGGTAGGTAAACTGCAAAATCAGTTTTCTTTGAAGTAATCGAATTCCTTACTTTTGGTACCTCATCACATTCCTCATAACTATTAAAGAAACAATACATGTTGAAATAATGTCTGTAATGTGACATTTTGAAAATCTTCTATCTGCATACTTTTCGGCACATTCTATTCCATCTTTTATGGTGTGGGAGGAAGTGGGCAACCACAACTCACAACTGTACAGGATTGTCTAATTTATGATTGTAATAACAAAAACACAGCCTATTATTGTCCCACTGCAGGGCAAACGCTACTTCTCAAACAGAGAAGGCACTAGCAATGATCACCACGCTTACTGAGATGGGTTAGCGATTTCAGTCTTTTATAAAGCCCGCGACTTCGTCCGCGTCAAATTTTTGCTCTCCTGACCCTTCCCGTCGCATCGAATTGCCTGCCAGTTTTCGTTGCTGCTTCGCTCCTTTTGATTGTAGCGTGATGTTATATAGCCTATAGCCTTCCTCAATAAATAGGTTACTCAACACAAAAAGAATTTTTCAATTAGAACCAGAAATTCCTGAGATTACCGCGTTCAACCAAACTCTGCAGCTTTATAATATTAGTATAGATTCCATTTATTATATACTAGCTTCTGCCCGCGACTTCGTCCGCGTTAAATTTCTTGTTCCCTCAACCTTTCCCGTCGCGTCGAATATCCTACCTGTGCGATTTTTCCCGTTTTTGCAACATTTTTCATTACTGCTCCGCTCCTCTTGGTTGTAGCGTGCTGTTATATAGCCTATAGCCTTCCTCGATAAATAGGCTACCCAACACAAAAAGAGTTTTTCAGTTCGGATCAGTAGTTCCTGATATTAAGCGCTTTCAATCAAACAAACAAACAAACTCAAAAAAGGAAATAATCTATACTAATATTATAAAGCTGAACTTTATAATATTAGTATAGATTTTTTCCTTTTTTTTGGATACAATAAAACTAATTAATACACCTAAGGCGGCTCTCGTTAGGCAGCTGGATCAAGGGCTTGATTCAGAAAGCTGTACTTCTGGACTCGGCTCGCATTATTAGGAAGTTCCTCTCTCTTTAAAAAAAAGGAGTAAAGTAACTTGGACCCTGTTCCCGAAACTAAGGGGATACTATTTGTATATTTTTAAATGTTGTTATTCTTTCATATTTTAATATTAAAAAATATAATTAAATTTGTTTATAGTGCAATAAAGGAAACTAAATAAACATTTTCCGCAATTCCAGTGGTCTCGGATACATAGTTGGCTCACTCGCCGGAGCGGCGGCAGGCGACTGGCGCTGGGGTCTCCGCATTACCCCGTTCCTCGGTGTGATAGCCGTGGTCCTCATATACTGGGTGATGCAGGACCCCCCGCGAGGACATGCCGAGGACAGCCAGATAAAGCCCACCACTTACCGCCAGGACATCCACGGCCTTATTAGGAAGTAAGTATTTAAGCTTTCCAAATTAACGGATGTATGTACTTAATGTAATCTACATTGAGATGTTTGGTAATTGCTAATGCCGTTGTCTCCCAAAAGTTAAATTCAAGTCGTGAATGAATAATTGTTGGTAACGTCGTCGGGAGGGGAGGAAAAAAATGGTTTCTATTTATGTATGTAAGTATAGGAAAATACGTTTCAAATCTATTTTTATCACCAATAAAAATGTGGATAACTAGAGTAAACGAATCATTGTAAACGGTAGTAAAAAAAATAACGTCGAATAGAGAAAATGAACCGTGAAAAATAAATACAAACTGTTTTAAAACAGTCTAACTAGCTTCCTTAATAACTCATTGCAGTCTAACTAAGTTTTTAAAATTATCATCATCAACTACATTTAAGAACATAATAAGACTAACATTTGTTTTTTAGTTTTCAGTTTCTTTTTCGTCGTATGTTTGTTATATTTCCCAGCTACGTCTAAAGTTCTCATCAAGATGAATGAAATAAAACCAAAAACGATGTCTTGCTGTAAATTGTTGAGGAGCTCCCTCGACTGACTTCCACCTCCATCATCAGATAAACTAAGGGTCTCTATTATGTTGTAGTATCATCACAGCTACATACGTTTAATATGTGCCCTTTTTAGGGGTAGTTTTTATTTTTGAAGGTAAATTGTTACGCGTCTCGACATCCTCATCCAAATCATATATTCTTAAAGTGAGATAAAAAAAACAAAATATTTTAGTTTCGGTCGGATCGATTATTCATGATAGATTTGAACACATTAATTTTGTGTGTTTCAGTCCGTCGTTTATGCTGTCCACGCTCGCGTTCACATGCGTAGCGTTCGTGACAGGCTCTCTTGCGTGGTGGGGACCGCAGTTCATCTTCATGGGCCTCAACATGCAACCCGGCGTTAATATTACTATTGGCAGGTGAGTCTCCAACAAAACTTTCCCATGGAAAATTAAAATTCTAGGCAGACTGAAGCTCTAATATCTAAAATTTTCAAATGAAGATCAGATCAAATTAGCGGATTCGATTCCCGCTAGAAAGAAATGATAGGATTTGTAGACGTTCATAGATTGCAAAGAATCTAAGAGTGAGCCGATCAGTGCTTAGTTTCATTGTAACAGTCAAGTTTGGACACCAAAAGATTTTAATAACTAATGACATCAATGGTAGTGATCGCCTCTGGGTTTCATATAGATAGCGGGATATTAGATTAACAGTCCTCTTCACCGAATCCGGCAATAGCGACCCAGACAATTTTTCCGTGAGCTCTCTAATGACTAATCAAAACCAACAGTCTGTTAGCTAGACAGTAGTGAAGATAAGACAGTGATTGGGTGACTGGAATGACGGATATTAGGAGATGTAGGGATGAAGACATGGCGTCGACGTCAAATAAATTGGCATAGAACACCGAGGATAGTGATAGGAGAGTAATGTATGAGCGTGGTGCAGCGTGTCGTACAAGTTCGGGCTGGTGGGCATGGCGGCGGGCGCGCTGGGCGTGCCGCTGGGCGCGTGGCTGGCGCAGCGCCTGCGGCCGCGCGTGCGCGACTGCGACCCGCTCATCTGCGGGTTCGCGCTCCTCGCCTCCGCTCCCGTCGTCTTCCTCGCCCTCGTCACCGTGGACTACAACGTTGGCCTCGCCTACTTCCTCATATTCGTCGGCATGACCACTCTCAACCTTACCTGGTCGATCGTCGCCGATATTATTCTGGTGAGCGCTTTCTGTCTTTATTGGTCCCGGGGATGTGTCATCTCGAATAAATATTCCCTTGCTTCTTGTGGAACACATAATTATAAAGTGACGCAGACCTGGACACGTTGCCGGGACCCGGCTTGCATGCTCGACGGCGCATGCAAGCTATTTAAAGCAGAAATCGATCACCGGCTCGAACTGATTCTGGAGAAAATATTCCAATGAGATGACGCGGTTTCGCAACACTCCATTGTATTCGTAACTTAATCATGTTGGGTGGGAATTCATGATGTGATACAATCATCTCATCATAATGCTAATTGTAGAGAATGCCGCTTCGATAATACACACCTAATTATTGCACAGAAGCTTCAGTCATGTCGATTACACATGCTGTTTTCGAAAATATTATATTTACTACTCATTAATAAAAATAAATGCATGAGGACTCATTTGAACACCATGTTATATTCAGTTCAAGATATAAGTTTTTATGTTTATCTAACCAACATATTTAGCATGCAATTGAATGCTCTAAGTATAATTTT
This sequence comes from Aporophyla nigra, assembly GCA_947507805.1. Taxonomy (NCBI): domain Eukaryota; kingdom Metazoa; phylum Arthropoda; class Insecta; order Lepidoptera; family Noctuidae; genus Aporophyla; species Aporophyla nigra. The sequence goes on from OX382305.1 coordinate 12,146,891, forward strand.
CGTAATATAATTAATTAGATCAAATGAAAAATGAAATACTGTGAAATATGTACAAAGGCATATCCTCGTTGCGAGTCTTATAGTTTTTTACGATTTAGTTCACATGCATATTTCGGTAATGCTTTGCTAATTTGAGTTCGATACGATCTGATCGGGATGCTTCGTGTCGAAAGAAAAGTAGCCGAACATTCTCGAAGTATGCTCGTAAACCCATCGTGTAAATCTAAAGTAATGATAGAAACGAGAAATGCCTGAGTACTATGAGGTTCTGGAGGGCGCTGTGAGCGCGCATGTGCTGACCGGTGGCTACTTTGCACGAAGGGTGTCGTTGACGTTCGGCGGCATCACGATGGTGGCGGGCGTGCTGGGCGTGCCGCTGGGCGCGTGGCTGGGCGCGTCGCTCCGCAAGCGATGGGCTCGCGCGCACCCTGTCATCTGCGGCGTCGGCCTCCTCGTCTCCGCGCCCGCCATGACCCTCGCCATCGTCCTCGCCGAGGGCTACTTCTACGCGCCGTTCGTCCTCATGTTTATAGGCCAAGTCGCTTTGAATCTCAACTGGGCAATTATAGCCGATATGTTGCTGGTAAGAGACTCCGACCGCAGGGACGCCTCTGGTTCGCTATCGGTTTTGCTTTTTCCCCCCGCTTACAAAACCGGTCGCATTCAGGGGCAGCCTATTGAGGTGGTTTTATTTATTTGTGTTGTGCTGCTAGCAATTTTCTTAATGCGTATATTTGGTTTTGTTGGATTATTTTTGGTTGAAGTATTTTGATGCATGCAAAACTTAGCATGGTTTGTGTCGGCATCATTCTAAATTATTTATTTATTATTGCTTTGTATATTATGCTCATAATATTTAGAATCAGTCACTCATTAGCACATATTGACGGCTCACCATTGCCAAGTTGTGATCAACTATTTCCGGAACTTGTGGTCTCATTGGAATATTTTTAGAACATTCAAGCCGGGTGGACCGATTTCAATGTGTGTGTAACTGCGCCATCTGTTGATTTTAGCTTGCAGTAATTACTCCTTTAGTTTCAACCTTTCTACTAAGACAAGTAATAAACGAAAAACAGTATAGATGGCGCTTATCTCAAGTGTGCTAATATTTGTTTTATTGTATTTTTCTTTCAATATTTAACACTAAAGTATTTTTAGATTCAAAAATATGATTTTGATAAAGATATGTAAACCCTACATACTTGGGTTTTGTAGTATAACTTTTATGTGAGAATACTTGCATGTAATTTGAATTTTTACTAAGTAGTTTGTGAATTGGTGATTGTGACAAAAGTATATAGTGTTATTTTGTTGAATATAAAACTTAGTGTTTAATTTATAGGTGCTAACGAAGTTATTATATTTCAGTATGTGGTGATACCACCGAGGCGGTCTACAGCAGAAGCTTTCCAAATTTTGATATCACACATGTTTGGCGACGCTGGAAGTCCCTACTTAGTCGGAGTAGTAAGTTGTTCAGTCATATAATAAACGTAAGCATGGGTTCTAGTTTTATGTCCAGCAGTGGACTGGACGTTTCCGCCATTAAGGAACAGGCCATATTCCCTACGTGTGGCAAACCGATTGGTGATAGCAATTCAATCTTATTATATGTTTAATAGCCACCACTAAAAGAGTAGGCGTCTTTAGTTGGGAATGAAAACATACTGCATTGTTTTTGTCACTACAGTTATTTTACTCTTGTTTTTTTTTGTTTCAGATATCGGAGGCTTTAAAAATATCTTTGTCACCTGTAGGTGATCAGGAGGACCCTACCCCTCTAGTACAATTCAAGGCATTACAATATGCACTGTTCATGACGTGTTTTGTTGAAGTCATTGGTGGCATATTCTTTTTATTAACTGCGATATACATCGTCAGAGACAAATTAAGAGTCGAGCGAGCTATTGCCGGTGAGTAAATAAATACATAGTTTCACTTATTTTGTTGAGGAATTTAACTGAGATAAATCCACAATCTAGCTTTTGCTTTATTATTGCTGCTCAAATGAACCGCAACGACACTTTCATCTGCCGTCAATGCTTACCGGTTTCATTATAATTATATTTGAACATGAACATTTAGATTTCATAGATGTACGTACCTTCTAGGAAGTTACGTATACAAAAGTTATTGATCTGTTTTATCATCAAAATTGTTCACATTGTTTCAGCTACTTCAAAAGTAATATAGTAGCGTGGTAGGTGAGTCCCCCAGCGCAATTAAAAAGCTTGTCTGCTGTGCACTGTGCATCTCCATAACTGTGGTTTTGGTGGCAATGGCGGGGCGCACTACCAATACTTCCCATTTGATTTGAAATGGCAATAATTTTAAATTGTATTTACAGAAGCGGAAGCACAATCCAGGGAGCCTTCGCACAGTGCAGCTCACGAGGGAGTTGGTGGGGGCGAGGGTGAATAAACTCGCGATGACATTTATATTGGATAAAATTACCTCCGCGATAAGAAAGTGAGAGCAAAGTGAGAACGCTTTTAGGGCAGAGCAGGATGTTCCAATTAAATAACTATAATTAGGATTCCTTTTGATTATTCAAACATCACCATTGTATATTCGTGTTTAGCAAGCAGATTAAAATATCATCATTTCAGCCGAAAGACGTCCACTGCTGAACCTAGGAATTAATTAATACATACCTAGTTGATAAATAATTATCGCATAGTTTACAAGTCATTTCCGGACAAGATACTTCATGGCGAATTCTATAATTATAGTGATTTTATTGCAACACAATTATTTTATAAGACTGAGTCGTAAGGCATATTGCTAAAAAAGAGGGTTGGTTATGTTATAGTGACGACTGGTGTGATTGTGAGTAGTTAGAAACTAGGCATCACAGTAGCTACTGTTACCTATTTGATTAAGAAGCCATGTGCCTATTATAACAATAATAAATCAATGCAAACAGTTGTTCATATATTTTCTTTTTGTAATTTGTAGTCATTCAATTGATCAATGTAAAGACATATATTCGTAATGCCTATTATCTTTTGTGTTGGTATTTTAATTACCTCAAATGTTTTCTATAAAATTCAACACATATTTATTGAAATGTTACTTAGCACATTAATTATTTGCGACGTATTGAAGCGAAACAAATCTGTAGTTATTAGTTTGGACAGTGTTCTAGTATGAAATTATTCATGCAGTTTAACAATCTTTGTCGTTTCAAGTTCCTAATGGATGTAGTTCTCTAGGTTTAGGTGTAATGTAACAAATGGTATTGAAGCTATTGCACCTAACAAATGAATGGTTTATTTATAAAAACTTGTGTACCCTCTTGAATGTCTCTATGGTTTCTTTATTTGTGTTTGGTATCTTTGATGACAATCTCAAGAAGTTGCTTGCAAACCTGACACATTACATTGGTTTATAAATGTTGTGACATTGGGAATTATCAATAAAGATGCTAACACGATATGAGGATTGTAATATCATCAGCTTTTATAAAGTCACCTAACTGATTCTGAATAAGATGTATGTTACTGAGTTACGAAACGAACGAATCGATTTACGTGTAATATTATATAATTTATTAAGGTTATAACTATATTTATTATTGTTCCAAGCATTTCTTTGTAGAAAGACGAAGTTAAACTGTATTGAATATCATAGAAGACTGAATAAATTTAATTTTTGTCTAAATTTTTCAAATAATTTAATAATTACATTAATCGTGTTTGTACATAACAGTGTACATAGCTTCTCACGGAATTGAAATAAAAATATAATTTATTTTTGATAACATTTGTTTTATTGACAATAAAACCAATTACCATTTGAAAAATCAACAACATCTAATGCAGACTAACATGATGTAAAACTAAATCGGTGGTCTCCGAGGCGGATTTCAGTTAAGTTTACTATAATCTATTATTCATACATTATCTACGTCTGTATTAGGAATCAGTTGTTTTAATCATTGGGTTTTAATTACTTCAAGTACAAGTTAATTACTTGATACTGCTTGCTTGCCACTTGGCTGTATGCTTACAAGATATAATTATAATTCACAAAAATAGCAGTGGTTTAACGAATATCTAAGCCTGATTTGTATTCAAGGCACTAGGCATAATAATAATAATATGGCACTTTAAAACAATAACACAGTCATTACCATGCATTCATTAAAATTAAAAAAAACTGTAGCAGAACCTGTGCACATCCGAAATATGTACTTTATATAGACACCTTTTATTTTGGCTTTTTGTGTCTTCATTCTTTTTTTCCTGTCTTTAGTTGTTATCTTTGCAAAATATGCACTTGAAACATTACAAATTAATAAGTATCCCTTAACAAAACTGCCACACTGGACTAATTAAAATTGAGAAACATTAAAAAATATCACATGTCCTTACTGAACAAAATAAGAAAAATAATTACTAAAAACAACAATTCAAAAATAAAAAGGTATTTAAAACACAGAAAATACCCGTCATCAATTAATCATACTTCCAAATCACTAGCTGGAATGTAAAGTCACAAATTGTGTATCATAATATTGTATAAAACATGACAATAGAATTATTAGAACCAGTAATATATAAAATTGTCAAAGATTTTAATTCAAATCTAGTCATCAGAGCCGTAGCTGTTAGTGGAAGTAGTATCATTATGTTTTTCAATAGACATTCCCACTCTTAGTTTCTTAGGAATTGGTTCACATGAGCTGTAGGTGTTGCTCAGAGCACGTTTTCCAGTTGCCACCAACCGTATCACAGTCACCGTGTCCGCATTGCCATTCTCATCATCTTCACATGAAGATGAAACTGTCAATTGTGTCATGCCCAACATTGCTTGTTTATGGCAAAGTAACTTTTCTACTCTGATGATTACATCATTGTCCTGAAAACAAACAATAATTGAATAAGTAGGACTCATTTTGATGATATTTAGAAGTAACCATAAAAAAAAGCACCATTTACCTGCATCCAGCTGTGGTTCAGGATTTGATTGAGAGTGATCCTTCTGCCAACTTGTACTGTAAGCATTCTCTTCATCAGCAGTTTGCCCTGCAAACTTATGCCTTTCCAATGTGACTGCGAGTACCTGTATCTTCCACTCAAGATTTGATCTTTGAGGGTCATGTCTTTGTAATCTGCCGAAAACGGCAAGTACCCAACCAGACTGCAAAGTAATCAATTTTTCAATATTATGATCAGCTTGTTAACAAAATAAATAGAGCTTTTATGAAAATAAAGCAGTTTTAAAATATATAGTATTAAAAATATAGTTTTTATTCTTACCACACAAAGAAAATGACTCCCAGACTCCACACATCAACTTCAGGACCATAGCTCCTTTGTCCATTTGCTCTCAACACCTCGGGGGCTAAGTACAGTGGGGTCCCACACATGGTCTTCATGAAACTGTCTTCGCCAACAAATTTACTCAAACCAAAGTCAGTTATTTTTACAAGAGTGTCATCATTCTCACTCTCAAGTAGTACATTCTCAGGCTGAAAATTGGGCATTTTATTAATATCTGTATTTGTATTTTATATAATCAAGGTAAATAATATAAAAGATAATAAATAAAAGGAATTAAACAAACCTTTAGGTCTCTATGAGTGATGCCTTGAGAGTGGAGGTACTTTACAGCTAGCACCATTTGCCTGAATAGGAATCTAGTAAATTGTTCAGACAAATGACCCTGTTTAGTGATCCTGTCAAAGAGTTCTCCTCCTTGCATCAGTTCTAGGACAATATAGACAGCGTCACGCGAGTCAAACACTTCTTCAGTTGAAATTATGCAAGGCTAAAAATTACGAAAGTATTGAGTAGTAGTAAAAACGAAGCATATGAACATACTCCAGTCTAGTAAGCAAACATTTGAAGCTTAGAGTAGTAGAATAAGTTATTTAAACCACACATTTTTTTTTGTACAACTGATGAAAACTGACTCTGTTCTCCCTTACTTCATGGAACAAGACCAAGGAGAATAAAATTGGGATAAGGGCATGACAATGATGATTTTTTTCACACAAGATTTAAGGTTGTTAATTATATTGCTTGTTACTTACATGTCTTACAGATTTCATAATATTGATCTCATTCATTATCTTTTCTGGGTCATTTAAATGGTTAATTTGTCCATTTGTCATTCTGCTCTTTTTAATTATTTTCATTGCATACTTTGTACATTTCATCTGAAATTAAGAATTTGTTCAAACCTGATGCTAAAAGTATATATTTACTCAAGAAATGTATATTATGTATATATTATTGATTATATTTATGTATATAAATAAAACAAAATAAATTAAGCGGTACTTTGTCATAAATCAGTTTAACTAAGCCACAGGCACCCTGGCCCAATGTCCTGGAGATATAATACTTCTTTGATATTTCTTTAGGAACATGATCCTGCTCATTTTTCAGCAAGTCTTTGAAAATAAAAACTGAAATCAAAAATATAAAAACAAATGCAAAACAAAATAACAAAAAAAATAAGTACATTTATTTACATGCTTATATTTAATAGTTTTATTAATTTATTAAATAAAAGAGGAAAAAGAGTAGGGAAGGAAGTTTCGTTCAGCAGTGGGACATCAAAAGTTAGTGAAAAGTAAAAGTAAACAAAGGAAAAGTATGGGAAGAGAAGAGATCATTGAGCATAAAGTGCTCAAAAGGCTGGTAATGCTGATTTTTTGACAAAAAAATAGACCAGCTGTCAACTCACATGTAGAGTTGACCAAATACTGGGCCATGCCCCAAAATACTCAATCAGCACTACCCCCCACAACAAGACCCCATCACCCTAGAGTTACACCCCGAACAATAAGGTTGTTATTAAACTTAATGGATGTTCATGAAAGTTTTCAATAAGTTTCTTTTCTCAAGCTTAATAAATATAACACAAAATTTCATTTAAGTAAATGTTACTAACTTTTAACAATGGGATGAGTCACTGATATCTCATCATTGTCATCTAATACACAGCAGTTTCCTTTGCCTATCTTTTCGCCATTGACAAAGGTCCCATTGTATGAGAGATCGGTTATTATAGCAGGACAAAGAAGCTCCCTGAAAAGTAGTATGAGTTGTTAGGATGTAATATTGAAAAGTTAATGCTATTTATTGATGTTGTTTTAATTTGATTTGTTTCAATCATATAAAATTTAGAGAAACTTACGACATGTCCCTTTTTATGATGAAGTGTTGCTTGCTGACATTCTTTATAATATTCTCTTTAATCATATCCTTTTTCACTATGAAGGTGCAGTTGAGGGCTCTTCCCAGAGTAAACTCTGGCTGTATGAGATCTGTGTATAGAATTAATACATGATATAAACCACATGCGTTAAAAAAAAGTGGTAGCGTTGTAACTGCCAATGGTGGGCTTATCTCAATAAGTTTGTTCACTCAAAAAAGGCTGACTAAAGGATGACATGGTAATTCATTTAAACATACATATATAGTGTCAACTCTTTATGGCGACCTACTATATAACGATAAATTCTATAAAGCTTAGGAACTACTTAAGTTTGTTTGGCTTACATTAATACGCACAAAGTTATTGAAACGCTTTAAAGCATAACAACCATACGCAATATCGAAACAATAAGTCATTATTTAGACTCCGTCCGACGATAGATCGCATCAGATTTCGTTAAAAAATATTATTATTCACACTGCGATTGAGCAACGCGCCATGAAGGTAGATGGATTTTCCCAATGAGTATGTAATTATGTACAAAAGTTATATTCTCACCATAGTATTCAGGGTATTGAGCATTATTCCAACAGTGTTTCCCAGTTACAGCAACTTTAGTAGAATACAATCTTCCCCATATCGTAGGAATGTAAGATGGAGTGTTATGCTGACTCCAGTCAATTTGGGAATTTTGTGTTTGCGTTTGAGTATTTGCACTGTCTGGAAGCAGATCATCTCCCATCTTGAGTTTTGTATTTTAAAGTTTGGACATAAAAGTTATGAAGCACTTCTCAAAAGTTTTAATTTCAGCGCCCGGCCAAGCCAACTTACAAATCAAACAAATGTTCTTAAACCACAGACGTTTTTTTTTTTTTTGGTTCTTTTCGTCCCTCTTTGGGACAGGCAAAGGGAGCTGAGCCCATACAGCCAAATTAAACCACAGACGAACGAAACAGCAATCATAGACAACAAAAGTTCTTCTTTTATTGGCTTGGCGCATAAAGTTTGACAGATGAGGATAATAGACATCAAAAATATAAAAACCGTAGAGTCACATTTTTTACATAATATTATACTAGTGTGCGTACACCAAGGGCGTACACACAAGTGGCGTCTACTCCGTTTTAAATGCACGAAGCAAACTATCACTAAAGTGCAAGATGAGCATTTACGCTTCCTGAATTAGGCCAATAATGATTGATGACCTATGCCTGTGCAGTCTTTGTACACGCAAAACCACACCACAATATCCATAGGATGCAGATCCTCCAATACCGTTTTCTACGCAAGGCCACAGGTTCCCCTTGGTTCGTTCGGAATGAAATCCACAATCTCAAAATCCCCAGCATTCATGCATTCAAGAAACCCAATTTCAAGCGTTTTTTGATAAAGCTGTAACGCACCGCAATCCTTTGGCTGTCACGGCCACCAGTTGCACTTTCTCCGAATCAGTAGAGTTCGCCACCCAAGGCTTATTCTCACTGACCATGATGACCCCATTATCCTCCTTCAGAAAAGCAATAGGGCCACTAGTGCTATACTCAAAACGAAACGTCCGTCATTCCGAACTCGCGCCGCCGCGCGCCGAGGTCCGTCGTAACGCTCCCGACCAATCTCCCGACTAAATAGTCGTCCCCGACCCTTGCTCAACGACGTGCCAGTCCACGCCGTAGCTGAGCCTGTAGATATAAATTCGTCCCTAAATAATAATTATTCAGATCCAGTCCGTCCCTTGCTGCCCTCTACTAGCGATGACGTAAGCCGAGGTCCGTAGCCCACAGGGGATGCCCTTAGCGAGTAGTCGCTCTAGTTTTAAATTTTTAAGCCCTAGCTGGGAGGCCTTAATTTATTCAGGTATTCATAGGCAATTCCGGTTAAGTAGCACGACTTCTCAAGGTTAACTACGAGATATCATATCTAACAAATAAAAACACACGAGTAGCGCGCACAACGGCAGGGGCACTTAAAACCGTGATACTTCCTGTCACTGTTGTTGATATACGATTTACCTACATACCCCACGGTATGTAGGTAAAATATCCAAAAAGTAAGCAATAATACTTGTTAAATATAACAAAAAAAAGCAAAGCACTACAGAGTGAAAAATAACTTTAATTTCGGAAGTAAAGATCCAAAGACACAGACAAACAAACTTTTATGTGTTTATGAAAATTTCCGAAGATTTGTCCCTAAATATAACTTTTCTCTAAACTCTCAAATTGAATAGCCTTCATTACTACCCAATACTTTAACAAACTGTTCTATATATTCATGAGTAGTGCCGTTTGAGATTTTTTGCACCTACAGCAGCCGCAACAGCATAGCCTGTCATACTAGGGAGATGGGACGGTGCAACTTCGAAAGGATCTCAACACATGTTGCATCCCTCACCAAAGACCTGCCAAACTTCTAGGGCGTTATGGTTATTCTATTTGGTCTTTTCCCATCGTTGCGTGCCCATCCATTGTGTTCTCAAGCAGCTGGTAACTCCGGTGGATGATATCATTAATACTTGCGTGCCGTGCTATCCGCCCCGCGCTCTTAGGGGGCGTCCATTAATTACGTGAGGCATTTTTGAGTATTTTTCGACCCCCCTCCCCCCTTGGTGAGATATCGTAAGATTTTCCTCAACTCCCTCCCCCCTCCCCTAATCTCACGCGAGATTCTTCATAACTTCTATTTGGGCTGTAAACGAGAACTTCTGAAAACTTCTGTTTGGGATTATTGAGAAAAAAAAAAAAACAAAAACACAACCTTTTCTATTACTTTTATTGAAGACTAGCAAAGACTAGTATTTGTGAATATTACCGTAATTTAAAATCACAATCATAAAATTAAATAATGATTATCAAACAAAAATTAAGAAAAGATTTATTCTAATTCATTCTATGAATTTAACTCAAGAATTTATTCTCTTGACTCAAAAAAATAATTTTCTTCAAAATGGTATTCTTGGTTCAAGATTTGGCTCTTGAGTCAAGTTAATTTTTTTATCAGTGTACTATTGTCTCAGATTTGGCTATATTTTATTGTAGAAATAATTTTTCACGCAATTTTACACCGTTTTTTGCGAGAAAAATAATTACGTGATATTTGCCAACACCCCCCCCCCCCCTCCCCCCTAAGTGAGACTTGGAAAGATTTAGCTTGATCCCCTCCCCCCTAGAACACCTCACGTAATTAATGGACGCCGCCTTACTGAAAGATAGACTATGGTGTTCGAAGCAGTCGACAGCTTCACCGCACTAGCAGCGATGCGGAGCCCAGGCAAGGAGCACCCAGATGCAGACAAGTAGCGAGCCGGAAAGTGGCACCCCGTAATATGGAGTGCTTAAAAATGTTGTAAAGGGTCACCCCACTATCACGTCCGGGAGTACTTTGAATTACAAGTTGCTCTGTAGATGTACTTTCCAGCCTACTTGTTTATTGTTTACGTACTAACGGTTCTTTATTTTTCCTACACCTAAAGAGGGTTAAATCAAAATCCAAAGATATTGCAATCATGGAGGAACGAGCAAGTACCAATACCTACACGAGTGGCGTAGGTACGCGAGTTAGACGATAGGAATAAAATACATACCTCCACGTGGTTCAGTTATTTTTTCACAGGAAAAATATAGCTTCACTAAATTTGAACACGTGACCTACCATCGTAACAGCCCGATCATTAAAAGTTTTGACAACCAACCAAAGTTCTCTTTAAATCCACATAAAAAGCAATGATTTAAACTCTTTCATGCGCAATAGATATTTTAACAATGTTATTAAATGGCGCGTTTATACTATGTAGCTTTGAGTGAAGAAGGGCTGAAGAAAGAAAAGTAGAATCGTTGTCATCAGTGCTGAATTAACGTGACGTAACTTAACTACGTAAAGAAAGAAAGAAGAAAAGAAAGATAAAAAAATACATTTATTTAGAACAGCTTAAAAGGCACACAGTAGGTATATAGCAGAAAAGAGTAATAGCGCAAGATATGGGTACATAGATTGAGCGCTGGTTTTTGTAACAGCACCAAACCAGTTGTAGATTGTGGAATTGGAACTTCGAACCGAGATAGTCATACCATACCCACACTTAACTTTGTGAAAATTATTACATCATTATTGCACTTAAAATATTAAAGAAAAACGTAAATAAACCGCTATATCCTAGAACCAATAATCGAAAGACATGCATTAAAAATGTGACATCTACTACCCCGCACTGGGCCCGCTTGATGGATTACCTGTGTCGTGCCAGAGTCCCAGCAGTGGGAACATTAACAGCTGCTTATGTTTTTATATGAACTAGATATAAAAAGGATCAACTTACATTTTTTTTTTGTTAAAAGATAAGGCATTGTTTTTGCAACCGGCAAAAGGTCTCTGTGGAAATTCAGTATGATGATAAGTGGGGTGACTTTTTGAGTCGTTAAAATTAGGTTGCTAATTTAATTAACTTCAATTATTTCACTTTTCTTTCCTTTGAAATCGTTCGTGTGCGTTTACTCGCTTTTGTCTACCTTATTTTTATAATGTGCAATACTACTAATGGTTTCTACAATATTTATTTTTAGTAGAGTTTAAAGAAGTGTAATTGAGTTAATAGGAAACCTTTTTAAAACTACTTTTTATTACTCCCAGTAACGTAAGAATCTGATAGCAAGGTTTTCCTCTTAACAAACACTAGCATAGAGAAGCGTCCATTTACTCTAATGAACCATAATTTTACGACTACAGAAGAGATACCAGTTCATTATGTCTTGAGAGTACGGTCGCGGCTCAGAATTATTGCTCCTTCACTCACTTCAGAATTTTATCCAAATACTAAGGTAATTTAAAATATATTAACAACTCAAAATATCCAAAATTGTATAATTAGTTTCAACACCAACAAAGTATCTTTAGAAAGTTATAGCCAGTCGAAAAGATTATTACCCGACTTTAAATATTTCTTAAAATGTCAACTCACCGTGTTATAATCGTTTTATGATTAAAGTCTTTGAAATCATTTTATAACAAAGTTAAACCGTTTAATGACTATTTTCGTGTCAGTTGCTGCTACATAGTTTAAAGATAAATGATTTATTTCAAAATTTACTTAATCTACATAACGCTTCAATAAAAAAATAAGGATCAATCTAAAACTGAAGGTGGTAGCACACACTGTCGCATTGCCCACGCTGCTGCTACGTAGCACGTAGGTGCTGCTACGACGGGCGTTGGCGTTGCTACGGCGTAGCTAAACTTTATGCGAAAATTCTCTTTTTACACGCTTTATATTAGCTTCACTTGTATGTTTGTATATTTGTATGTTTGTATATTTGTATGTTTGTATATTTGTATGTTTGTTTGTAACCGACTCCTTATAGCGCGATTTTGACCCACTTTAAACGACCAGATTTCATTCAAACTTTGCACACCTGTCAAGGACCGATGACAATGCAATAATTTCATAAATTTGTGCCATTATCCTTGCCAGGGTTACCAGAACAGCAAAAAAACTGTCTTCGAAAACTACGGTGACATACGTCACAAACTAATTTGCGCCATTATCCTTGCCAGGGTTACCAGGACAGCAAAAAAAAACTGTCTTCGAAAACTACGCTGACATACGTCTCAAACTACGCTGACATACGTCTCAAAATTCGAAACACCCTAAAAAATAGAAAATAAATAATAGTTTAAAAAAACTAAAAAACACGCTTCCATTGAAAACCAAACTAAAAAGTACAAAATAATGGAAAAAAAGCGTGGGGTGCCTGATATCAATGAAAAAATACCTTAAAAAGCACCCCACGCTTTTTTTCCATTATTTTGTACTTTTTAGTTTGGTTTTCAATGGAAGCGTGTTTTTTAGTTTTTTTAAACTATTATTTATTCTTTTCACGTTTTAAACTATTTGTTTTTCGTTTAGAATAAATAAATGATGCTCTGATATTTTGGTTAGATTTGCGTACGTTTCTACAAATAGCTGTAGGATAAAGTACCGCTCGTTAAATACTCCAAGTTCTGTCCAAAATTAATCGATCATTTTCATGGCATGAGTAGAACAGTCTAGTGCATTATATGGTTATGAATAAGTATCTAATCATGTCGATCAGGAATATTACTTATCCCATTCAGAGTTCCCCAGAAATCGAGCAAGATAAATAACACAATAAATAACATTTGATTGCCATGACGCGACCGCTGCTTGAACCCCTGTGGTTAAAATGGCAACCATTTGCTGATTTTCCGATTCATAGGGAATAAATAGCAACCATTTGAATAGCTAAACACGAGGCTATCGACGTCACATCGGCCTGTTTAACTAATACGTTTGATTATCATTATTTTACAGGTTAGCAATAATTTTTCCTTTGCAAGTTTCAATTTTTTCTGAGAAAAGTATCCCTAATTGCTTTTAGCTTGATAACCTTGTTTATGAGAGTGCGACTCCCAATTTGAATAGCTAAATATGAGTCTATCGACGTCAAGTATCGACACGTGTAACTAATTCGTTTGATTATCATTTATATGTTGGCAATCATCTTGCCTTTGCTAGTTTCTATTCTATTTCAATTATCTTAGAAAAGTATCCCTCATTGCCCTTAGCTCGATAACCTTGCTGCTGAAAGTGCGACTGCCAATTTGTTTGTAGGCGGTATAGTTATAGTAATTTGACCAAAAACTTAAATTTAACCATTTGTTTTGTTCGGAGACAGGGTCATAGCATTGAAACGCGGTGGTCGAGGAATGACTGCTTTATTCCACTTTGTCCGCATCAATATTGACCATGCCTCCTAAGATACAGGATCTTCCTAATTTAGGAGACAGCGCTCAAATTTTTGTATTTGACTATACTTAACAAATATGTGTATGCAAACTTGTGTCAAATGTTATTTGCTAATAAATATTATTATTATTTATTTATAATTTATCATGCTTACCTTTACATACAATATTATCATACATATTAGATAGTTGGTATAATAATTTAAAGTAATTCACTTAATTGTACTATAAGATTCCTGGGACAATCATTCAACATGATTCAACATTCTCATGCCCTTGTCCCAATTATTTGAGGTCGGCGCAACATGTATTTTTGCTTCCATACTTTGCTATTCGTTTTTATCTCGACAGAACTACCTTCCTGCCAAGGTCGCGAGATTTGTTCGAAAGAGATACCGTGGCCCTGGCATATGGGCACCTGAAGGAACACGGGTGGGTTTTAGTCAATAAAAGTCAAACACGCTCTTCTGCTCCACCCTACCTTTAAAAACATACTACATTTCTAGCCATTTCATCTTTCACATGCCTCCCCCAATTTGTGGCGTGTTGGTGATCGCAGTATGGTGGTAAAATGCATAGAGAACGCTGCTGCAAATTATCTAGTAAGTGCCTAGTCACTTCTTACCCTACCAGGGTTGCTTGATTTGTTCGAAAGATACACCGTGGCTCTGGCACATGGGCAACTGAAGGAACACGGGTGGGTTATAGTCAGTAAAGGTCTGACACGCCCTCCCGCTCCGCCCAAAAGCGGGAGACGTCATTTGATGATTTCCTACCCAGAAGATTTAAAGATCTTGTCATTTAAACAATATTTTAGACCTACAATTTTAAATATTGCTTCAAAGAACCTATTTCACTCATTAGCCTTTAAATTGCTCATTTTTAATCGAGCTTAGTAATATTTAAAACCTTATTTTCCAAACCACTTGGGAGCACAAGCGTCAGAATTACGCAATGGGAGCTTTGTGCCTGAATTTTAGGCGTTGTCCATCGTAGCAGTACAGCAGACCATTTTGGGAATTTCCCGGTCAATTTGAATAAATACAGACTTTTAATATGGCTTCCAAAATATTATTTATTGTTTCACTCAAAACCAGTTTTGAGGGTGTCTGTCAAACTGTTATTTAGTCTTTAAGAGACACCTTACTTATATCTATTTATTTTTTTAAAGTAATAAAAATCTACCACATTCAAATAGGTTTGTTAGTAAATATTAGTAATTGGTAAAATGGTTTAGACCCACCTAAAGTATTTTGACTGGATCTGACATGGACAGTTTGAACTGAATACATTGTTTTAAAAAACCGCTAGTTGCTTTATATAACAGCTCCGTTATGTAAATCAAATTGACGACCTGTATCGGCTTTACATTTTTGCGTTTATCGATGCAGCGGGTCAACGATTAGAGGTTATCCAGAACAGCGCGAGACGAAACTTCGGATTGTAGATTTTTTCAAAATTTTGACGTTTCGTTCTGTGTGTTATAACATAAATGAAACGGGTAATATGAGTGAAAATTACCCTAACTCAAGTGAAAACAGTGTTTCAATAATTAAGGATAATTTGAATATTATCATTTTTTTTTAAGTCTGATCTAAAAATACTCAACAGTCAAGTCAACTTGGAAGTAGCGCTCTCCGGCCCCTGCCACGACACCGCTCGTCCGCTGGTCATAGTTCTTTTTTTTTTTTGATCACTAGGTGGAAATCCTCATGGATGTCCTCCGCCCTGGGGTGGGCGGAGGGGTCTGTCAGACTCTTACTGACTAAAACCACCCCGGCGTTCCGTCCCACACCTACGTCGGGGACCACGGGAACCAATATGTCTTCCGCGATCCCCTACTGGTGCCGGCCCGCCTTTGCGGGCCTCCTCACGTTGGGGGGGAGTGAGGTGTTAAACTCCCCCCCATACATCACAGAGAGGCGCGCGTGGAACACTACGCGCCACCATCTCGGGTCCGTAGCAATAGGGGGCGACGGATGTCCCCAGATCCGTCGCCCCTGGACCCATTTAGGGGGGCTGGAAGAGGGCGTTGTCCGCCCTCCGCCGACGCCCGGTGCGCCTGCTGCGGGCTGGGTGAGCGGAAGATATCTCCCGCTCCCTTTCCGCAGCCTCCTTCTGCGACATGATTGATTCGCAGAAGGATACCACCGCATCCCAGGACTCCTCGCTGCCAACCATGGACTCCACCACGGCCGGCAGCGATAGGTCACTGCCTACTTCTGAGACGAGGACACGACGCGGCTCCTCCCAAGCGGCACATTCTGCCAGCGTATGCCGCGCCGTGTCCTCCCGGCAGTCGACGCAGTGGTGACACCGGGCGTCCGGCTCCCTGTTTATGCGACACAGGTACTTCCCGAAGCAACCATGCCCCGAGAGCACCTGCGTCGCCCGAAACGACAGGGAGCCGTGCCTTCTCCCGAGCCAGTGCCCGAGTACTGGCCGGACCTCCTCGACGGTGGCGAGGCCGGCGGTAGGGCGTGAAAGCCTGTCCTGCCAGCTCGCCACCAGGGCTGCGCGGAGCTGCGACCGACGAAGCTCCATGTGTCGCTCCGTCAGTCGCTCGCCTCGCTCCCGCGCTTCCTCGCGCCACCGATACAGTGACGCGAGTACTTTCGCCTCGAGGTCCCACGGTGGGGATCCAGCCAGCACACAGGCCGCCTCGTAGGAGATCGTGCGATATCCCCTGATGACTCTGAAGGCCATCGCTCGCTGCGGTCTTCGCAGGACAGCGATGCTGCCGGCCGTCAGGTCAGCCGCCCAGATTGGGGCCCCATACAGGGCCATGGATCGCACGATCCCCACGTAGAGCCGCCTACAAGCAGCGTTTGGGCCCCCCAGGTTGGGAAGCAGCGTTGACAGCGCCCCAGCCGCGCCCATCAACTTAGGCGCCAGCCGCCGGAAGTGGGGGCCGAAGTCCCACCGGCTGTCAAGCACCAATCCCAGATATTTCATGGTGGACTCGACAGCGATCCGGCACCCCCCGACCACGATATGTGATCCGGCCGGCGGCGCCCGCCGGGGGCCATGAAAGGCCAGGGCCTCCGACTTGTCTGGTCATAGTCCTAATCTAACCTAACCCAATAGGTTTGAGTGCCTTAGCTTAGTTATTGCGACCGATTCGATATGAGCATCCACACTAAATGCTTACTTTGACTACAGATAAGCCATTCTACACTACGTCTAAACGTGGGCAGCAGATTGTAAAACGTAACGTAATGTCAATCCAACTCAACGTTGTTCAGCTGTTTTACATTACGGAGCTGTTTAGCAAAACCGCTAGCGGTTATGTAAAATAGCGGAATCGACAATCCATCTGCGACATATTCACGAACAAAGTTGGAATCCATGAATATAGGTTTTCTAAGAGACAATATGGCACGTAGAGACTATAGTTGAACTTGTGATCTAAACATTTTAGTGCCCGAGCCGAGCCATTCATCTTAATAGAATCAACCCGCACGGGCTCGTGTATCAAAGAGTTACACTTTACACTACACACTTTTCAAAATTTTGAGACGACACCGTAGAAACATATTGATATTGAACGAAGATTGATTTGAGATTCGAGGTTATGTTCGCGATAGATGGACATCTGGCCAGGTACTCAAAGCATGTCCATTTTTATACCTTCCGGCAAGAATTCCAAGTGTACAACACTGCGGTAGTCAAAGAAAACAGTCAGCGTCTGGTGTACGTTCACCAATTCGGCGAATGGCTGCAACCTACAATGAAACATTCGAACACATTGACATATTTATATGCTCTTTGAAAAGGTTTCGTAGTCTATGTATAATATGAGACACTGAAACTTTTAGACTAGTTTTTATTTTTTTACTTTCTTTTCTTTAACATTGTTTTCTTTTAATTATTTTTATAATATTAGTGTAACTGTCATGCATGTACAGTTCACCTCCTAGTGAGTTTAAAGTTTTATTTATTAATGGTAATCTGTGAACAGCGCTGTGGGTTACATTATTATTTATGTAACTTGTGTTTTCCTTTGTGTAATATTACATAACGCAACTGTTTGTTGTTCCTACTTAATAAAAAAAATAAAGCATGACTTTGGCTTTTGATCGACTTCGGCGTAATTTTTCCATTTCGGTTCAGTTGGAAGGCGCCACTCAGAAGCTTGTTGACTAGTTTGCATGTCAAACTCGTAAACCCACATCTCATCACCAGTAACAATGCATTTCATGAATGATGGATTGGAATTGTCTCGTTCTAGCATGTCCTCAACGACTCTTTTGTGATTGAGTTTTTGGAGAAAATTCAGGTCTTTTGGGCTTAGGGGAGCGGCAACATGTTTCATACCCAAATTAATTATTTTAAATGGTTCGGACCGACTCAAGAGACACAGAAAGTTCGGCGGCTATCTCTCTCAAACTTGAATGAGGAATTTCAATCACAATTTCCTTCACTTTTGCCATGTTAACTTCAGTAGTAGACGTTGATGGCTAGGGTGGCAAATCTACCATCACGTCTCGAATACTTTTAAACGCTTTGTTCCACTCGTAAGCACGTGTTTTTAATAAAGTCGATTCACCGTAAGCCTTTTGTAACATTTTCAGTGACTCCGACTAACAAAATTGCATTGGCGTTGCAAAATTTAAGACAAACTTTTTGTTTGATGTTTTTGTTCATTATGAAATTCGCAAAATGCACTAGATATGATATAGGTGACTAAAAACAGCACTGTATTTAATCTCAATAACAGATGCAACTTAAACTCCGCGCCAAAATGGAAAACAGTTGTGCCAATCAAACAACAACAAAAAAAAATTGGAACCATAAACCACTTCCGAAACTTTTTCGACTGAATGTATATAAAATATCACTATTTACACTTTTGTTTCGTTCTGTGAAAGGTGACTCGAAGACTTGTCTCCTTGTGGTCGATTATTTGCCAGTCTTCACTGAGTACTCTATAAATTACAAGAGCCAAATGAACTTAAAAAATCTCTCTTCATAACGTATTCCATGACTCAGCCAAACCGGAAAATAAGAAAATTCGATTAAACTAAAGCAAATACTCAAAGTACTCGAAATCCCTACTTCCTATGAATATGAAGCGGAGTGATGGAATAAAAAAATTAATGTAAATGAACTCCATGCCTAATAGCCTTCCACCCTTGGGCATTAAACGCAGTTCGTTTGCTCCGAGGTATTTTGAAACGTTCAGCAGTATTTGAATTCTACGGATTACTGCGACCGCGTTGGAACATTTGTGTTGCTAATGTTGTCTTCTTCACGACTCCCTGTTAACCGATCGAAAGAAAAGTAAACTGCACAGCGACACAAAGAATTTGCATTTAATGTACTAACAGAGTGAAATAACCAGTAGTTTGCAGGATCTACAAAGAACTGTTTAATCGTTTGAATTTAACTTTGTGTAACGTCCTTTGTTCACAATCACAAAAGACTGAGAACATCTTAATAAATTGAGATGTTTCTGTGTCCTACAGTAAATTGTGGTTAGAACTTGTTCGAGGAATTCCTTTCTATTTCAAATGGCTCTTTCATTTGGGTTACACGTCCAAACTAAATTGTTAAACTCATACCTACTTCTTAAGTTGTTTGTGAATGTGGAACTCAGTTCAGAGATTGGTTTAGAATGTTGGGTTTCTATTGTTAAGGGAATTACAGGCACATAATCAAATACAGGAACTTTCAGCTGTTGCTTATTTGTGTTTTCATCGTATTAATATTTGTCAAATTGGGTCAAATACGTCTTACAGATGCTGCTTCTTATTCTGACCTTCTCAACTACTTAGTTATACCTAGTGTCGGTTCACCAATATTCTAAGGTGTCAAAACCGTAGTCGAACTTTCAAGGACTTTTGAAAATGGCTCAATGGCTGAATTATAGGGTTCTTACCCTCGTATCTGGTACCAGGTATCTTCACTTCGATCCAGAGTGGTCTTTGATTTGAAAGTTTAGTTATGAAGTTTCGAAGTATTGATATTTTATAATGTAGTTTTCAGGCTTATTTGCAGTTTATTTATGAAGCTTACTTCAAATAGATCCATACTGTGAGTGCGTTAGAAAT
Organism: Aporophyla nigra; assembly: GCA_947507805.1. NCBI lineage: Eukaryota > Metazoa > Arthropoda > Insecta > Lepidoptera > Noctuidae > Aporophyla > Aporophyla nigra. The sequence continues at coordinate 12,166,876 of OX382305.1, forward strand.
TCCGCAGAATTAATGTTTTAAAAAGGAGACCTTTCAGTAAAGGAATAAAACATGAATTAGACAAACAAAAGTTTATTTCATTGATTATCTTTATTAATAATAACACTTATCTACAATAGAGTTTATATATGTAAACATAGCACTTATAACAATGTAGAGATTATAATATAAATATATAGAGGAAGGGCTTTAACATAACAATATTTCAGACTAATCACATAAAGTTTAACGAAATCGTTTAGTGGAAGAGAGTTCAAATGAATAGTACATTTCCCTAAAATATATGCCACGACCTAGATAGACATTATACCTATGACTAGACACGATCTAATAAAGTGGGTATGTAATTAAAAGTAGTTAATTAATGTCATGAACACTGTCACCGAGAGGAAGGATAATCCACAAATAAGTTTATATAGTTAGTATACGTTTTAAAGTTTTCTTAGCACGGTCTACGTTCAATCTAGTACTCTAGACACCTCATTGGCTAAAAAATATTCGCTAAAATACAAGCCCGACAAGATTTAATATATATTAATAAGATAAATAAGTTGTTTACCTTAGCTGACATTAAAGTGGCTACAAAATGTATGTACACTGAATTTATGTTCGTATAATTAATTAGGGATGGTCACCGACCTCATTATGAAACAGCCGCCACATTATAGATAATAATATAATAAATAATTTGACAATGTTTGTTGATTTAGGAGTTTCACAATACGGCCGCTGAGTTTAGGTTGCTACTTTATTGTAAATTGTTGAAATCACTTGAGTGCTACACAACTAGGTCATAGGGTCGATGCGTCGTTGAGTCGGAGGCGTTCACTTGCGGAAGCAGGAGATGGGGTTGAAGTAGCACTGACGGAAGCGGACCTGGCGCTTGTCAGCGCGCCACTGCCTCGCCAGGCGCCCGTCCACCGCCCGCAGGCCCCAGCCGCGGGGCTCCGCCTGTGGCCACGAGCGGGACACCCTGCCCAACCTAACAAAAGAAAAAAGGATGAGCTGTGGTTCCTAAACGCTTTCTGCCTTCATCATCATCATCATCATTTCAACCGTAAGACGTCCACTGCTGGACTTAGGCCTCCCTCAATTTGGGGGGCTTTGCCATAATCGCCACGTTTGGCAGGCGGGTTGGCGATTGCAGTATGGTGGTAAAATGCATAGAGAACGCTGCTGCCCATTCTCTAGTAAGTCCCTTAGTCGCCTTTTACGATACCCACGGGAAGAAATGGGGTGATGTTATTCTTTACGTCCGACACCGCACGGTACACGGTACACCACACGGTAATGCCTTAAACACCCTAATTATGAAACACATTATATTATCAATCAGAATCTCAATTATTTTGAAGAATATTGGTCATCCACTGTTTCGCAGGTTTGAAAGAATTTTATTGTCTGCTCAATAACATAAATAACGCAAGTAATCTTGTTGAACTGTTAAAATGAAAGCCATTCGTACTATTAGTTTGTTACGCAATTATCCCACTGGTGTATAAGAGTGCCTAAGAAAGAATATCACGAAGCGATCGTCGGCAGTCGATTTATTCTGCTATATCGCACAGTGAAAACTTAGGCGAAGTAAGCTTTCAATAGTGTCAATCCTTAGCTATTACATTTAATTACATATGAGAGACAGCTTATATCACCTACCTTTTCACGGTAAGATTTTGACAGAATAATCCTAACAGCAATAGCTTGATAGCCAAGACCCACCGACTACTCATAGTTGGGCAGCTGGATCAAGACCTTGATTCAGAGAACGTTACTTGTGGACACGTCTCGCATTGTTAGGAGGTTCCTCTCTCTGAAGCTCTGACTGCCGATAGCTTGGACCCTGTTCCCAATGCCGGTGGGCTATTATTATTTTATGTTTAAAAATAATTTATAAGTTATTATAGAGATATAAAGGATAGTACTAATTTAATCATTATTTTCATTTCAACTCACAAACATCAGTGTAGCTCTTGTACTAGAAGTTGCCCCACTTGTATAAGAGCTAGAGAAAAGACCGGTAGTTTTATCAGGGGCAGGAATAGGTCCAGGTATTCCTCAAGAAAGATCTGTTACGGAATGCGTTACTTTGGATTCTGTAATAAATAGGCTAACAATAAGAATTGCTTTTTCAACAGTAAAACATTCGAAAAATATCGAATCAAGTTTTCCCAATAAGGGAACCATTTATTTAACATCAAAGAAAGTCTTCAATAGTACCATGAAGAAATGCAAATTATAATTGTCTAATTAACTATTGGTTTATTTTATGACCACACGCAATCAAACGAACAAAAAAAAACTTCTTTAAATGTATACAACTCCAATCAGAATTAAAAAAGCAATTTCATTCGCGGTCGCTTTGCAAGTCAGCGTCTGTTAAATCAGACCTTGTTCGTAGAAAAAGGCCTTAAATGATTAACTAGCGAAAACCTAGAACTTTGTATGGGCAACAAGTGTTGGTTATACTTTTTACGTCATCCATTCATTAATTTCAGCCGAAAGACGTCCACTGCTGGACACAGATCTCCCCCAAGCACCGCCACTTCAATCGCCACTTCTTGCGACTTCGACTTTTTACGTACGTCTAGTTGAAATAGTAGAATTAAAAAGTAACTAAGTGGTACCTACATGATTGTCAAAACGCAGCCAATTTCGTTCATTTCAGTGCGGTTTGATTAAAAGCAAAAAACCAAAAGCCACTTAAATAAATTTATTAAACAGAAAATATGATCTTCTGCATTAATCCTATACGAACATTATTTGCCAATTTTGGTAGGGCTCGCTCATCTAACATGTTGGTTACCGATATCAATTATGTTATACAACGAGTGTGCAACGGAATCAATCAGGTTTAATTGGACGGGAAGTGAATGAGCAACTTCGAACAATAAATCCGTATAAGTGGCACTAACCATGTATGCTAATTTATTTTATATATAGGTACATGGCGATGGCATAGAAATAAGTGCAATTCTGGTTACATAATGTTGAATATTGTTCTTTAGGATAGTTTTTGTTAATACTGCTTGCGATTTGTGTGTTATTTATAATATATCTTGACATAAAAAACTGTTTAGGGATTGGGTTATTTTATAAAAATGTGTTTCTGCATTCAAATATATATCTACAGGACACAATTTTTAACCAGTCCGCAAACTGTAACCATGAATTGAACTTAAGATTCTTGACCACCTTTTTTTTTTTTTTTGGATGGGAAATCATCAAATGACTTCTCCCGCTCTGGGCGGCGCGGGAGGGCGTGTCAGACTTTTACTGACTAAAACCCACCCGTGTTCCTTCAGTTGCCCATGTGCCAGGGTCACGGTATCTCTTTCGAACAATCACGCGACCCCGGCAGGCATCGGTTCTAGCAGACCCCTTCAGTGCTGCTGACATCGCTTTGAGGCACGCGTGGAACACTACGTGCCGTCGACCCGAGCCTGGTCCTTACCGGGCGGCGAGCTCCCCATTGCTCGCCGCTCGCAAGCTCGTGCCTACGGTGGCCGGGAGTCCGCAATCGACTCCCGATGCCCGGGGCGTCTCCTCCTGTGGCGGCTAGGGACGTGAGGGCGCAGAGACTGCCACTCCCTCACGCGCCCCGCCTCCTCCTTTGCGAGCATTACTGCTTCGCAGAAGGAGGTAACGGCTTCCCATGCCCTCTCGCTCCGTAACATGGCTCGCACCAGGGCCGGACGCGAGAGGTCACCGCCGCCGATATTCTTGACCATCTAACGTAGGAATTTTACGCAGGTTATAAAAAAAAAAAATGCTTTTCCATGCATTTTGACCGAGTCGGTATTTACACTTTCTATGATTTTAAGTTAATTATTTCGAACTTTTTTTTTCTTGCATATAATTATATCTGAATATTATAGACATAAAATCAATATAGAAAATTGAGAGAAATATTAACATACGCAAAATTATACCCAAGAACGTCAAAACAAAAAAAAAATGAATTGAATTTAGAACGTCCCGTCTGTATGTGTCCCCACAACTTAGTAGATAATGTGCCAGGCGCTGGCTACTTAGTCTGTGGGCGCTGATCGTATTGTGGCAGACCCCGTATTATATGAAGCTCTGTGGGCGGACACCAGTCTTTGTGTAAAAGTGAATACAGTAATTGGGTTTTACTTTTATTACCTTAGTTAGGTACCATCATCATCTTCATGTCTCTATTTTACTTGGGGTCGGTGCAACACTTTTTCTTCCTCCATTCTTCCCTGCCATTGATTAGGCTATCATTCACTCTCTTCTGTTTCATATCATTCGTTACATACACAATTCATCCATTTTATCTTTAGACTTCCTTTCCCTCTCCATCCTTAGTTAGGTATAATTTAACTGTTAGATTTTCTTTGCCTGACGTTTCTACCTACGTAAGTAAAACACAACCTTTATCAAAACTTAATTTTACGTTACCTACTTATGATATTATACTGTATTTATTTTATCCATTTCAAACTCCGTCCGTCCATGGGGAAAACATTTTCAATTTACGGTTGGCAGTTTCCTTTTTCTATTTTTCTTTTATATTACTTTACTGCACCAAATATGTTTGGCTAATGTTTTGTGAATTATGTGATTTAAAAGTTACGTATTTTTACAGTTGATGTAATACGCTTCCATAGAAAGTTTTTTTTATCTATATTGTACCTAATTTTCTACGGTAATCAGGACAAAAATGAAAGCTCTATAAATAATATTATGTAAACGACTTTTCAATTCAATTTAAAATATCTAAGAAATAAAAAAAAACCATCGATAAACTCATTCCAATTTCTAATCTCTAGGTATGAACATGTAGCAACAGCCGCGTTCATCCTTTCGTCAAATTAATTCAATTCGTAAAATTGAACACAGAACAATTTCTGTATTCAGTGAGAAACATATTTAGGAACACGGTCCAATTTTGTGAGTAGCCAGTCCTTTAGTTAACAGTTGGCTACCTACTACCTAATGACGCTAATGTCGCTGGGAGCTAAACACAAAGTAACATAAGCCTTGAACTAACAGACGGGACCTTCGCACTTTGTTCTACAACAATAGTTAGTTTTCAAAACGTTCTAATACTACAGAACAGTGTTTACATGTTATTAAAAGTTCGTTTTCAGAATGAATTATGATATTTTCCTAATATAAATGATTCGGTTACACCTAAACCTGAAAATATGACTGTTGGTTACTCAAAAAAGCAATATATACCCTCAATTTGCTCAATGAAAAACAAATGCAATCCGAACATATTGGTTACATATATAATGACCTACTTCTAACTGCGGTCTCCACGTGCAACAATATTTATTATTTCAACATAAAACTTATATCAATCTTACTAAGACGTATCGTACTACCCAGTTCTTGGGACGTGGAGGTGAGATAGGCAGTCGTTCCATTTAATATTATTATTATTTTTATATACGTTAACATATCTCGGGATTCTGGGATCCCGGTCCTTTGGAAGGCGTACGAGGGGCCGAACCCAACTCGCAGAGGCCCCTTAGACAATTTAGTCGGAGTGAGGTACCAACTTTACAATAACATTACAATACAATTATTATTAAGTTTTAATACAATAATTAGTTACCTCTCCTCAGCGTCGAGTTGCATCAGCATTTTCCGCAGCGCAGCAGTGTTGATGGCATCCCACGGGCCCGACATCTCCATGTCCCCGTCCGGATGCGCCCCGAGACTGTTGTCCGCCTGCTCGTCCTCTGCTTCCTGAACAAACATCCTTCACTTCAGCCTGTGTGCCCATTGTACCGAGTCACAGATTAAAGAACTAAAGAAAAGAAGAAGCCGCAAACTAGTATGAAAAAGGTTATTAAAACCACACTGCCAGACAATAGACCCTCTAATTATCATCACCTTAATAACATTGACGTCCCCTACGTTGTTAATAAAAATTTGTGAAATTGTTGCGGAAATTTTATCGCGTCAAGAGATCTATAAACAGTTGTACGCTCTAATAGTGTAGTTAGATTTTTTTTTATCATGTTTCTTCTATAAAATAGTTTGTAAAATAGCCAACCTCAAAACAGCCCTCTTAGCGTATCATGGTTATGTGGCTTCAAACATTAGATACGGCATTGTACTATGGGGGAATTCTGTCCTTATAAATATGGTGTTTATAGCCCAAAAACAATGTATCCGTGCTCTTTCTGATGTGCCACCATTGACTTCATGTAAACCTCTTTTTACACGCTTTATATTAGCTTCACTTGTATGTTTGTATATTTGTATATTTGTATGTTTGTTTGTAACCGACTCCTTATAGTGCGATTTTGACCCACTTTAAACGACCAGATTTCATTCAAACTTTGCACACCTGTCAAGGACTGATGACAATGCAATAATTTCATAAATTTGTGCCATTATCCTTGCCAGGGTTACCAGGACGGCAAAAAAACTGTCACAAACTACGCTGACATACGTCTCAAAATTCGAAATACCCTAAAAAATAGAAAATAAATAATAGTTTAAAAAAAATAAAAAACACGCTTCCATGGAAAACCAAACTAAAAAGTACAAAATAATGGAAAAAAAAGCGTGGGGTGCTTTTAAGGTATTTTTTTATTGATATCAGGCACCCCACGCTTTTTTAGTTTTTTAGTTTTTTTAAACTATTATTTTTAAAGATTTAAATATATTAACTGTTCCCGGCATGAACATATTTGAGTGCTGTAAATTTGTTAAAATGCACTCCGAATTATTTTAACGTCTTGGAGACAGTGTTACGTTAAACACAAGATATCCTGACAGGCTAATTATTCCTCTAATGAAAAGCCACTTATCACAGAAGTTGTTTTCCAATGGTCATAAGGATATTATAATAAATTACCCGAATTATATAGGGAACTGCCAGTCAATCGCTTTAAAACAGTTTTATTCAAATGGCTTATAGAAAAATCATTCTATTCTGTGAATGAGTACCTAAACTATAAGGATTAACATTGACATTTATTGCTATTACTAGCTTTTGCCCGCAGCTCGCTCGCGTTAAATTCGGGGTAACACGGTTCCCCTTTCCTGATTTAGAACACAGAAGAGAACTCGAAACAGAACGTTATTTTAATACGCTACTGTAAACAATATTATATGTCTTTCCATTTGGGGATAGAATGTAAAGATTCTGGGCATTGGACACACGCGAACATGCTACATACAATTGTCCATGGGAAAAGCACGGGTTTTATAAGTTCATAGTTAAATATTGACAAATATTGACATTAATATTTGTATGATACTAACGTCACTCAATTTTTTTGCCTTCCCGAAACCCCTCCACTAACACTTAAACTTTACGGTATGGTATTAAAGTTCAAATTGACTTTTAAGTATTATTACGAATCTGTTGCATGGCAATATTAAAAAGTGTTGTTTTAGACTTTTTCAGGAAATTAAAAAAAAAAAATCTCTCCGTAAGAACCATCCTCGTACTTCAAGGAATATTATAAAAAAAGAATTAGCGAAATCGGTTCAGCTGTTCTCGAGATTTGAGCTTAGCAACACATTCAGCGATTCATTTTTATACTATAGATAATTTTATTATTCTTAATTATGATTTATGTTCGAATTTAAAATCTTCATTTATTTAATTAATGTTATCAATTACTTTGCATGCTAGGTTGAGCGAATTGTATTAGATACTGTAAAATAACCCGACCATCTGTAATGTACAATTTTTGTAAAAAAAAAAAAAATCCTTTCATTTCATTTCAAATTTCATTTCATTTATTCTGTTTTTAGGGTTCCGCACCTCAAAAGGAAAAAGCGGAACCCTTATAGGATCACTTTGTTGTCCGTCCGTCCGTCCGTCAGTCCGTCCGTCCGTCTGTCAAGACCCTTTTTCTCAGGAACGCGTAAAGGTATCAAGCTGAAATTTATATCAAATACTCAAGTCTACTGTCTCTTGGAGCTGTGAAAAAATCAAACGTCTAAGCTAACGCAATCAAAAGATATAGCCGTATATGCCGCAAATTTCAGCAAATTTTCGAAACTCGCAAGGGAATCAAAACCTAAAGGGTACTTCCAGTCAATCTAGAACTTTGAAATTTGGTACGAAGCAACGTCTTATAGCACAGATAAAGGAAAAATTGCGAAAACCGTAAATTTTTAGTTACATCATATAATAAAAATATTTTTTTAAATTTTAAACCTACAGGTTTGTACGGAACCCTCGGTGCGCGAGTCCGACTCGCACTTGACGGGTTTTTTAGGGTTCCGTTGCCAAATGGCAAAAAACGGAACCCTTATAGATTCGTCATGTCTGTCTGTCTGTCTGTCCGAGTATGTCACAGCCACTTTTTTCCGAAACTGTAAGAGCTGTGCTATTGAAACTTGGTAAGTAGATTTATTCAGTGAACCGCATTAAGATTTTCACACAAAAATAGAAAAAAAACAATAATATTTGGGGTTCCCCATACATAGAACTGAAACTCAAAAAAATATTTTTCATTAAACCCATACGTGTGGGGTATCTATGGATAGGTCTTCAAAAATGATATTGAAGTTTCTATAATTTTTTTTTCTAAACTGAATAGTTTGCGCGAGAGACACTTCCAAAGTGGTAAAATGTGTCCCCCCCCCCGTAACTTCTAAAATAAGGGAATGATAAAACTAAAAAAAATATATGATGTACACTACTATGTAAACTACCAACGAAAATTAGTTTGAACGAGATCTAGTAAGTAGTTTTTTTTTAATACGTCATAAATCGTAAACCACAATTTACCTTTCATTCAGTCAACTCAAATATAAAAATTAAAAAAAAAAAATAATATCATAAACGATGATGACGAATGATGATGATGATGACCTGCAGGTTTGTACGGAACCCTCGGTGCGCGAGTCCGACTCGCACTTGGCCGGTTTTTTTTACAAAGTATGCGTGTAACAAAAATTATGTTTTTTCTTTTTTTAATTTTTTGTAATCAGCCATTTAAAGTGCGTGGTAGAATAGGCCGATAGGGATGTTTATTTTGTTTTTTGACACCTTGCGCCTTATGGAATTATGATCGTAGTCGCCTTCTGGTTTGTTCTGTATTCTGTGTACTGAACTAATGCCACACACTTGGGAGTCCAGCGAACATTAGCTTCACATTAGGCGCCTATTAGCAATGTCAGACGGTTCGCTTAATCCCACCCACAGACACCAACGCGCCCACTGATTGGTCACACTTCAAAAAGCGTCCCAAATGTAATTATTTCTCGAAACAACATATTCCTTCTCTGACCACATTCATTTGTGTAATTGAATAAGCCTGCTTTCCCTCACAAGGCTCTCTGACGCAGAAATAATTTCCTCTTTCTTCGTAGCATCCGCGTAAAGTATAAAATGAGCTCTTAGGCATTTCGCGTAGCAAATTGACCTAAAGAGCAGTCTTTGTAGGACCTCTTACGTTAATTGACTTTTAACGTAATAAGTATTAGACATGTTCGGGGGTAAGAAGTCACTGCTCTGTAAATAATAAATTTATTTTAATTTATTATTGCATGATTAAAATTCGATTTTTCTGCCTGCAGGCTAAAAGCCAAAATAATGCTTCTGATAACTATAGATTCAGGTAATAGAATTCTGTTCAGTAAACCATTTTCAAATTTTCTAACGGCAATTCGTAATAAACATGATTGCACAACAAACGATAGCTGAAATAGGCAGGTCAATCTAATAAGCGATGTAATATTTCATTTTGAGTTTATAGAAGTGTACCTAAAACCGATTAGAAGCTTTTTGGTGTCACATAATGGGTAACGGTTAATAACGTATCGTGTTATTATCAGTTAGCACTTAAAGCTACTTTGCGTACTCTAATATTGGTTGGCAATCGACAACATGTCAGCCCTGTCTGATAACGCGTTAATAGTACCCTACCCCGTGTTTAAATACCGAAAAAAAAAAACATACTCGTAGTTACCGAAGATTCCGTTAATGTTCGATGTATCTCGCCCATAAATTTGACATAAGTAAATCTTTAGCTCGGATTTTGGTCTTGTACCTATGTCATTTCCGAGCCAATATTTGAGTTTCCAAAGAAGCGGGTAGTCAGTAATGAAAGGATACAATATTCATGATCCATTAAGACCGCAGTGTGTACAATACCCGAAAACTGGGAAATTTCCCAGGTTTTGGGGAGTTTTCATTACGTGTATCGTAGGGTGAGGTGGTTATAATGGAAACAACAACTACAATGTGGATCAGTACATTAAGTACGTAAAGGCCAAACCTTGCACTCAATTCAAGTTTTGAATGAGCAAGAATAAAGCTCATCGAAACATAGAGAGAGAAACCGCGTATAAAAAAAATAATACTTACCATAGGTGCAGCATGAACCGTGACGAACAGCAAAGCTAAGGTGGCGGCGACGATGGCCAGGTAGACGTTGTACGCGCTCGCTTTCATTGTGATCTTGTCAACTGCAAAACAACTAATTAGATTAGCAAATCAGTCAGCTTTACCTTGCGTTGCAGTAGAACTTCTTTGGCGTTAGTGGCTACTAATATTTATTTAATCATCCGTTTTACGAATCAGTTCCAGATTGAGCAAGGAATTAAGATTTTAATTATTTTTTTTGGGCATAATAAATAAGTTTTTGTAATAATATAACAAGCGCCAAGCGTGGCGATTATGGCAAAGCCCCCCAAATTGGGGGAGGCCTAAGTCCAGCAGTGGACGTCTTACGGCTGAAATGATGATGATGAATAATATAACGCTGGTGTTCCCAAAAGGGTTATGTAGAGGTGGACCTACTCCCACATTTCACCGGTCTTGCATTAACAAATCATTACGGAACTTCTTTCTTCGAATCGCTACATTATGTTTTGTTTAAAAATATCGGTGTTCCTGAATATCTGGTAGAATGTGTATTTCGGCACATATTTGGAACATGGCTCACTTGTCCCTCCTACGCAGCTAATTAGCACCCTAATGAATACTCGGCTACAGTAACGAAGTTCCATTTAATAATTTACATAAAGTTGATTTAATGATCAAATGTTATAATATTGATTTTTCTTTCTTCACATTTAAACGGGTTACGTGAAATTCTATTTGACTGATGCCAATTATTTCGTTGCCATGACACTCGGATTAATTAAAAAGTTGGATTATTTCAATCCTGCATTTATTCATGAATTTATTTTTTTTGATCTCAAAGAATAGTTTACGGCATCTATAAAATTGGGCAGCGTGAAAAGTATTGGATAAAAAGGAACTTTCCTTGTTTTTGTGAGAGACCTAGTCACGTCAATAGTACTAGTAAAACTACTTACTTAAGGGTCGACCTCATAAAATCTTTAAGTAACGTGATGGTTTATGTCCGAGCCCTTTGACGCGATATTATCGTTAAGGTAATGGAAACAAACACAGCCGATTCTTGCCGCTCAGGTAGCTTTATCAGCAATAAATACACAACAGTTTCCGATCATAAACTTATGCCTTATCAAAGGACCGCCTATAATAATATTTAGTGGTGTATTAGTGGACTGGCTTTTGATATGTTATTAAATACATACAGTAGACACTTTAGACGTAAGTATTATATGGAATCTACCAGTATAAAATAACGGCAAATACCCTATACAATACCTATATGATGACATAAAAGTACATACATCTTTTATGGGGTACTGTGTTAAATGTTACAACAAAATACCTTCTGATATATTGCAATTAAATGAAAGGAGGTTTAAAAGTCATATTAAAAGTACACTTTGTAAACGAGCTTATTACAAATTAGAGGACTACATTCAAGATAAGAACGCTTGGAAACATGCTGGTCTCGCTCCATAGGACAGTCTTAGAGTTTATCAAACTAGTTGCTAACTTAATTGTGTAGATAATATTTATTTTTTCTTCTATGACACTGTTTTACATTCTGTAATTACTGTAACTCACACACTGACAGTTTATATGGGTAGTTCATATAATTGTTTTTATTTTATTTTTATTTAACTGCTTTTGTTAATTTATTTTTATTTTCTTTTAATTTCATTTGTTGTGTATATGTATCATTTGCATCGTATATGTAAGCGGGCACGCCCTTTATGCCTGGAGGCTTTAGTAAGGTTTTAAGTTCTGTTTACGATTTTTGTTTCATTATTCATTTCAGCTTGAGTTTAGTTTTCAATGTTTTATTGGTATAATGGCGTGTGCTAGCTGACATATGGCGAATAATGTATGTTTTGTTTTATTATATTAATAACTTATACAATATTGTATAGAATCAAGTTCTTCTAACTTAACAGACAGCAGTGCTGCTGGGGAGTTTGTTCCGCCACTTCTTCTTCCCAGCCAAAGCACTAGGAAGTGTCGAAGGGCGGGCGTTTTGGGGGGACTGTCTTATGTGACTTTGACGTTCAAAAAGTGCTGACTCTCAGCCTAGTTTGAATAAATGACTTTTGATTTTGATTTTATGATTAAAATTGGAACCAATAGGTACTTTCATAAGAAGGTTCAAATTTCACACTTCATTGATAGGGGCTGATTGATTTGGTATTAATAAAATTCACCTATAACGATAAGAATATCTATGAAAAACTTTCCCCACGCCATTTTCCTCATTAGACATATGTCTAATGAGGAAAATGTCGGGAGGAAAGTTTTGAGTATGAATGTCGATGGCTATAAGAGTAGAAGGAGACCAAAAAAACGATGAATGGTCTGTGTGAATTATGATATGGGTAGGCGTGACTACTGGGATGACGACTAATAGAGAAGTGTGGAAGAAAAAGACATGTTGCGCCGACCCCAAATAAATTGGGGTAATAAATTAGGACAGGCGAATGATGATAATGAAGTATAAGAATATCTACAACCTCACTTACAGACAGATACCTAGGTATACGTATAATTTCAAGCTCCTCATTTATAAAAAAAAAAAAAACGCCCAAGTGCGAGTCGGACTCGCGCACCGAGGGTTCCGTACAAACCTGTAGGTAAAAAGTTATAGTTATAGTAATATTTTTATTATATGATTTAACTAAAAATTTACGGTTTTCGCATTTTTTCCTTTATCTGTGCTAAGACGTTGCTTCGTACCAAATTAAAAAATTCTAGATCGACTGAAAGTACCCTTTAGGTTTTGAAACCCTTGCGAGTTTCGAAAATTTGCGGAAATTTGCGGCATAAACGGCTATATCTTTTCATTCCGTTAGCTTAGAAGTTTGGTTTTTTTCACAGCTCCAAGGGACAGTAAACCTGAGTATTTGATATAAATTTCAGCTTAATACCTCCACGCGTTCCTGAGAAAAAGGGTCTTGACAGAGGGACGGACGGACGGACGGACAACAAAGTAATCCTATAAGGGTTTCGCTTTTTCCTTTTGAGGTGCGGAACCCTAAAAAACCCTAGTGCTTAAATTGTCAACCGTTTACTAGTTCTTTTTTTTTTTGTTTTTTGGATGGGAAATCATCAAATGACTTCTCCCGCTCTGGGCGGAGCGGGAGGGCGTGTCAGACTTTTACTGACTAAAACCCACCCGTGTTCCTTCAGTTGCCCATGTGCCAGGGTCACGGTATCTCTTTTGAACAATCACGCGACCCCGGCAGGCATCGGTCCTAGCAGACCCCTTCAGTGTGGCTGACATCTCTTTGAGGCGCGCGTGGAACACTACGCGCCGTCGACCCGAGCTTGGTCCTTACCGGGCGGCGAGCTACCCATTGCTCGCCAGTTTACTAGTTCTTTAGATTTGACTTCTAGTCTAAACAGTGATATACAGTTTTCGAAAATAGAAAAGTGATGCTGCATGGATAAGCCAGGCCATACATATCAGCACCGTTGAAGTGGGCCAAACGCACATTATAATAGTTACCGTTCCTGTGTGCCTGAATTATCTCAATAATATTCAGCTTGACATTAAAAATAATTTGCAAGAACCAAGCTCAGAGACAATTGGAAAGTACTGTATTTTATCGAAAGTAGGAAAATGGCATTTCTATTTGAGCACTCCGCAAAGCAGTATTTCAAGCAGAGAATTAATATTTCTGCTCTAAATATTTTAATAATAGGACTAAAATTATTATCAAACATTAGTTTAAGTATCCAACGAAAGTTCAGGCATAATTTATGTAGGAAGAAAACCTACACCATCGTGGCTTCACTCAAACAGCGGACCGAGTGTTGATCTTGAACAAATTGTATGTTAGTCATGGACATGAATTTAATGGATTTTTAATCAAACTAAGACCGATAATGTTCGTCGCATTCATTTTGTTTGGCAAAGAAAAACACGTCGTAGCCGCGATGGAGGACGCCTTCCAGTTTTCGGAACGAATGAGTGATATAATTGATCGCGTCGTAATCACCCAACGATCGGTTAAGCATCTTTTGAATGTGTTCTCATTCTTTAATACGGGTACGCTAACCTACCGTCATAAAATCAAAAGTAATTTATTCAAACTAGGCTGAAAATCAGTACTTTATGAATATCAAAAAATACACAAGACAGTACCCCAAAAACGCCCGCCCTTCACCTAGTGCTGTCCCAGCAGCACGCATAAACCCACTCGACCCTACAACCGAGTAGGTACCCGTGTACAGCAACGGGACCTGACAATATGTCACCGGCCACACGCCTGTAAAGCTACGTAATTACCCGCTTCTTTATTTTATAATCACGCCCAGTGTTGCGTAGACAATATGAAGAACACGTTTACCATGTGCACGCAACACATTGACATGTACGTAGGCCAAGGGTAGGTCCGTCTGGGCCGGACAGTCGGCCGATTACACATTGTTTTATTTTACTACTCGGGTCTCCTTCACCGGTGTCAAATACGTCATATACACGATAAATAAACTCATGTGCTAGAAATTTATTTTATTTTATTTTTGAAATAATTTAATACAAGGTTTAGTTCTTCATGGAGTTTATTTTTGTGTTTGAATGTGGGTAATTGAATCCCTAAGTGAAACAGGAAATGAACATGTCATGGGTAAGTTATACCTTTAATATTCCTTTAATTTATCCATAAAAGGTTATACCTATTTGGAAAATGGTTCGATAACGTTTTTCCTTCTCATTTTCAAGCATTTAAAGATTTCTCTTTTGTTTAAAATAAATTTTCTAGTTAATCTGCAGGCTCTTTTGGTTGACCTAGCATTTCATCTTTATTGCTGACATTATAAGGTATTTTCATATCTGAAACTGACAAGAAGGCTTTGCCGCGGCTGTAAATAAATGAAATCTGGAGCTACTAAAGGTTATGTTTTGTGCAAATAACATGAAAGGAATCCATTATTCACTTTTACATTGGGTTATGAAAAATCAAAAATCCCGCCCACGATCAACTAAATTGATCTTTTTATACAGATACACTGAAAAAAAATATTCGCAGCCATTATAAAGGTTGGGGTATAACCTTTCTCATACGTCTTCATAGCATCCCCGCGGGGGTTCGTATCACAAAGCGCGCAAATTACGGTCACCCTACGGATTTGGAATCGCCTTGACAAATAAATTGGATATGTGAGACACTATTTATCGATACACCGCACGTTTTTTCGTAAAGATATGAGTAAACATTGTGTCGGGTCATGAAAAGGGGCAGTGTACCAGAGATGTCGAATCTGTGCAAAAAAAGGCTTTTGTAATAATTTTCATTGGCAGACTCAGTCTACTGTGATGACAATAGATCTGCCTGCAACAACGCACGTCGACTGGTAAAATGGCATGACAAAGGACTCGACTCGTAAAATGTAAAAATAGTATTGCTTTTAGAAAATTTTATATAAATATTTTATCTACCGATGAAAGTACCGAGAATAAGTCATAAAGTTAAGAACTGTTTTACTTGTCTAAGTGTTTTACATAATCTATACATACATACAATACATACAAATAAATAAAATTGGAGTGTCTGTTTTTAATATTAAGATAACCACTTTTTACTAAGTGTATATGGATGTATACACGATACATATACCAAAACAACATTTTTTACAATTTTTGTCTGTCTGTCTGTCTGTCTGTCTGTTCGTTCCCGCTAATCTCGGAAATGGCTGGACCGATTTTGACGGGACTTTCACTGGCAGATAGCTGATGTAACAAGGAGTAACTTAGGCTATTTTTATTTTAGAAAGATTCTTTTATTTTAGAAAAAAATAACTGTCTTCGAAAACTACGCTGACATACGTCTCAAAATTCGTAAAACCCTGGCTGAATCCTACGAAATAGATCAAAATAATGTACTACAGTATTGTACACCTTAAAAAGGCCTACAAAAATGTCCTCAATGGTATATGTCTATCTCTTAGGGATAACCCACAATAACCATTTTTTATCTTTTACTTTTTACGAGAAATAAGGGCTTATTTACGAAGCGATTTTAAGCAATACAGCATTAATCCTTATCCAATTAAGTACCTTAAATACATTGTGCATTTAATATAGATCAATATGGCCCTTTACAGCATGTAATTTAAATGAATATCTTAGAAGATATTAGAGATTTAAAAAGTGGGCGCAGAGCGCGTTGGCAGGGGCCGGGTAGTACAGGATAAGTAGGATTGTAATTCATATTACTTTGGCTTCAAAGTAATTGCGAATATCATGTGTGTTCGTTATACTCAAAATAAACCTAATAGTATTATTTAAAGTAAGAGACCGCGAAATTGCTTAGATGTTTAGATTTTTGGATGTTTGTTTCTCAATGATGCAAAGACGGCCAAACGGATTTAGATCGAATTTGGCACAAAGATATATTATATCATGGATACGTAACAGATAGGATACCTACTTTATCCCGGTAGTAGGTTCCCGGGTGTTATTTTCCGACAGCTATACGGGCCAAGCCACTGGCAAAAGTACTATTCCTATAATTAAGTTCGGTGTCTGGTAAATGATTGAGTGTCTGTATAGGTAAAATAGGAGCGTTAAGAAAAACCAGGAAGACTTATATTCAACTAAACCAAGCCCTATGTCACAGTCTTCTTACTCTGAATACTATTACTTTTATTTTAAAAACACCAACACACATGATGTTCTCATAAACTATGAATCCTAAGTAATATGAGTTATAATCCTACTACTAATAATATTATATATGTGAAAATATGTATGATTGGGTGTTTGTTTCTCAATCACGCAAAAATGGCTGAATGGATCTGGATCGAAAATAGCACACAGAGTCTATATTACCTATATAAAACATCGAATAACACATTATTATCGCGGTAGTACGTCCTCTTGCATTAATTTCCGACATCCACGCGGGCGAAGCCGCGGGCAAATAATATTATAAATGTGAAAATATGTATGATTGGGTTGTTGTTTCTCAATCACACAAAAATGGCTGAATGGATCTGGATCGAAAATAGCACACAGAGTCTATATTACCTATATAACCTGGAATAACACATTCTTATCGCGGTTATACGTCCTCTTGCATTAATTTCCGAGATCCACGCGGGCGAAGCCGCGGGCAAAAGCTAGTTAAAAATATAAATATTATGCAAATGCACCGAATTTCATTGCTCTTGTTCTTTTCAATTTATTAATCATATTATTTACTAATCACGAAACTTAAGTTAGCGGGCAATTAAAATGTAAAGCTCTAGCTAAAGTGTTAGTGAGATACTAAATGCGTATAAACAAGTAAACTACTTCTGTGTAATCAAAAACATTTAGCCGAGTAGACAATTTCGTTCTTCAAAGCCAAAGAAAAACAAATAATAATTAAAAAAAATAATATTCCACAACTATCACACAACGCCATCTAGTCCCAAGCTAAGCAGAGCTTGTGTTATGGGTACTAGACAACTGATAAACATACTTATATATTTCTAAATACATACATATTATAGATA
Organism: Aporophyla nigra; assembly: GCA_947507805.1. Classification (NCBI taxonomy): domain Eukaryota; kingdom Metazoa; phylum Arthropoda; class Insecta; order Lepidoptera; family Noctuidae; genus Aporophyla; species Aporophyla nigra. Next base: position 12,184,682 of record OX382305.1, read on the forward strand.
AATTACACCCAGACACAGAACAAATGATCGTGCTCATCACACAAACATTTGTCCTGGGTGGGAATCGAACCCACGACCTCCGGCATAGCAGTCAGGGTCACTAACCACTAGACCAACAGGCCTGTAAATATAGCTACTGTGATGAAAAAACTTACGTAATGTTTTAAAACAATTTTAAATGTACATACTTGTGTATTTGTTATCCACCCTAAATTAGTTACATAGAACTTCTGCTGATATTTAATTTAACTGTCCTACATACCTGAAACAGGTCAAAGTATGTGGGAATCAGAAAGAACGCATTTGTTGAAACTCTAACAAATCCCTGGAAAAGTTTATTCGCAAGGAATTTACTTATCTAAGTTTGTAATCGAGTAAGGATTGATGGAATGGCGAATGGCAATCCTTCCAGAAATCACGTTTGTTCAATCTAAGAAGAAATAAGCCTTCCAACTACCCGGCTTGTGGACGAAAAATTTGCGCGCCATGAATAACGACTGTTCTGTGAAGAATGAAAATAATATAGTGTTCTCTCATTACGTGCGATATGAACATCGCGGCTAAGTAATGCGTTGCTACAGGATTGTGTGCTGTATTTTCAAAGTATTATATCATCGCATTTTATTAGCCTCAGTATTACGTAATCTAGCATATAGACTTGTTTTCTAGACTTTCTTTGAAATACATTCTCCGATTTAGTTGCGCAAAATTACCATGTCAGCTTTTACAATGTTCCAGGTAAGTATTAAGTTACTTTTAGATGTAAAAACTTACACGAGCAACGGCTTATGCGAAGACATAACATGTATGTATAAAGTATCTAACTTACAAATACCTTACTTACCACGTACAAACTTTTACAGCAGTTTAAAACATCTTCTTTATTGAATTATTTTGAGCGGAATTACATAGAAAATGAACATATTTCATTATGGTAATAAGCCAATTCCCGTAAACGACACAATTTCAATGTTATTACCGTGTAAGGGTAACCCTAAGTGGTGTATACATCGTATAATAGTAGATTGAGAGAGCAACAACGTATTAATATGCAAAAGCGATCAAGCTGAACGAATACGATGCATAAAGTAAGCGTTCCCGTCTTGCAGGTTGTTAAATATTAGTATCTTGGTGCAATAAGGTTTTTAGCGTTTTTTAATGGCACATTTTAAAGACTCATTTGAATAATTTGTTATTGAATACGTACTGAAGTTTATCTGCGCATGTTTTACTACGTGTATCTTTAAAACGATGTCTTATTTCTGCATATCCAAGTTCCACCTAAATAAGATTGAACCTTGAATGTGAGTAGTTAGGTCACGTATCTCGAAGTTGTGTGAATATTGGAGTGAGCGAGTGAAGGCCTTTCCGGTCTGCTATACAAATTACAAGTCACAATGCAATCTAGTCCTGCATTGTCATATCCGTTTCTAGGTTAGGCTACTGTTATGATTAGGATGTAGTTGTTATTTACTAAATGTTCCATGTAAAATATTGTAGGATTGCGCTTTTTAGATAATGTTTTCCTTTTCCGCCCCGGTCAGTAAAGGTCAACAGAGAATGTTTGCGCTACACTGGCCTTTTTGCCCCTCAAGCAACCTTAGAGTTATTGTGGAATTAATGGAAAAGGAAAATACTTTAATGTGTAGAACCGACCATAGGTAAAAGCATAGACGGGCAGATTGCGAAATCCATGCGTCTCTAAAATATTAAGGTAACATTTACATATGGATAATGATACATTATGTAGATTACTTTTGAAATAAATGCTAGACTGGACTGTGTGTGAATAATGCTATTTTGAAAGGAAATTGTAAAAGGTCCGTTACTTATACAAGATAAAAAAATTGGACACAACGCACTTTTGATAATGTATTGATATTTCATAAGAGCCATTAATATAATAAGGTTGAAAAACAATAAACTATATTGATGATGAAGGTCGTAGAAACAACATACCAAGTTACAAACGGTTCTGAAGGCAATTGACTGACGACGTAAACAAGCTTGTTTGTATTTATGGTCTGTACACATCTGTGCAAACCCTCCTCGTTATGATTCACTTTGTAAGTATGTGCGACCCTGCCAGGGTCACGAGATTGTTCGAAAGAGATACCGTGACTCTGGCACATGGGCAACTGAAGGAACACGGGTGGGTTTTAGTCAGTAAAAGTCTGACACGCCCTCCCACTCCGCCCAGAGCGGGAGAAGTCATTTGATGATTTCCCATCCAAAAAAAAAAAAAAAAAAAGTATGTGCGACTGAGCACACTGAGTGGTACGAGATATTTTTCTCAGAATATGACCCGTCTTAGTTCAGTATACAAAGACCTTTTTCACTCTTAATCTATTACCTCTCTAGACTTGAAAAGTTTCCTAAGTGAGACATTTGACGTTTAGTGTACGTAACATGTAAAATTTTGTCGATATATCAAATGTGTCTGATTGAATAATGAAACCGTACTTAGTCCAGTTCTCTCTATTATTTTAACAGTTGATATCAGATAGGTTGAGAGTTATTTTAGGTCTTCTTTGGCCCTATATAGAATAATATAAGCTTAAAAACACTGCCCTAACGTTTTTAAAAGGGTTTATAAGTTTTTTTTTGGAACGAAGTTCCTTATGGCGCGTTGCGAAAGGGGGCTAGACGGAAATTAAGAGAAAAAGTTGTAACGACACTTTTTAACCGACTTCAAAAAAAGGAGGAGGTTTCTCAATTCGACCGTATATATTTTGTTGTTTGTATTTGTTTGTATGTTGTTGTTTTTTTTTGTTGTGAGTAGAGAGAGGGAGGTTGAGAAAGGGATAGAGAGGGAGAGAGCGAGGCAGAGAGAGAGAGAGAGAGAGAATATTTTTGTTGAGTGTATACAGGTTCTTTGTACATAATAAATAATAAAAAAATAATAACAATCATGAATCCTGGAAAGGAACTTCGTTCCATCCGGATGTCCCTTGACACCTCTCAAGTTTTTTTTTAATACTTTTTTAATACATAATAAAAATCTTCGAAATTCCAGTAATACGAATATACCCTATATTCGTATTACTGGAAGTTCGAAGATTTTTGGTCTGTCTGAACTAAGAATGTTCATTTTTATTTCAAATACGTACGTGGTCAATAGAGCATTTGATTTTCAATAGAACTGCTCATAATTCTAGCAAAGAAAGATTCTAAATAGTTGAATATTCCATCACTTTTTCGAAGCAAATGATGTTATTACTTTATACGTTCGTGACTGATGGAGAGCTCAATATATTCAGAGAAATATGTAAATCAAATCAACTTATAAAGATATTTCACGGGTCTCCCTTTTGTTTTGCTAAGTCAGCAAGTGATATTATATACGAATTTAGAAAGACCCTTTCTGCTGTTTCTGTCCTAAACGTATTATACTCAAGGACTCACGGTGGACAACGATAGGAGAAAACAGATTTATCCAATTACAGGTCGAGCAACCCACTTTGAGGTTGCTTGATTTATATTCTATTATATTACATAGTCATAGACAAGCCAGTTACTTTATCAGGACGAATGAAGAGTTTGTCCTTCCTTTTAAACAAGATGGACATAAATGGTAGCATACGAAATAAATGATATTAAACATAATTATATCTATAATTCTCGAAACGAACGTACAAGTTTCTTTCCAAAGTTAACCAAAATCAAAGAAAAAAGAATATATACGTGTCGACTTGAGATACTTCTCCTTTTTTATCGGTTTAAAATAACGCAATTGATTCAAAAATTTTATTTAACAAAACTTTTTTCAATAAACCTACGATGAATACCTATTAGAGTGTATATATTATATAGCATCCTTTCTTTATTCATTTCTCGCCGATTCAAATCTAATTGACAGTTTGTGTTCGCCCTTGTAAAACCTTGTAATACAGTCCACTATTAATCAAGTTACCGTGTTTTAGTACCTGGAGGATATAACCAATTCCTGTTTATACCTTTTGTTTAATATACGCCGCCACAAAATTTTCTGAACATACCAACATACATTAAAAACCAGATTATGGATATGGTTACTAAGGCATTATATTACACAGATTATAATTACTCCCTTGGCATTTGCAAACGCAAGCCGGAAATTACAGGAAGCAACTAGGTGGCAAGGTAAGGACGGGTCCTACGCAGACCTTGTAGGTGATCCCTTGAATTAATTATAGAAGTAATACTTATAAATAGAATTCCGTGAAACGCGGAGCACGACTAGCTAGCTTTCCAGGCAGACATGTAGCTGTGACAACCGTTATGATTCAATCATCTTGAACCTAAAAAGTTAGTATACATTGCGAAGACGCCAATAAAAGAAAACACAATACTAATGCATAGGATCGTTTTAAAACTATCAAATTAAATCCTAAAATCAAAATTGAAAACAATCTAAATGGTAGTGAACAAACTAACGACTTTGGATTTTGGCAATCTTTGACTATCTATAGTGATTAAACTATATCGCCGCACTTGGTAGGCGGGTTGGCCATCGCAGTATGGTGGTAAAATGCATAAAAAACACTGCTGCCCATTCTCAAGTAAGTCTTTTAGTTTACTCTTACGACACCCATGGGAAGAAATGGGATGGTGCTATTCTTTACGACCGGCGTCACACGGAACAAACTATTGGACATTTTAGATAAAAATTGTATTCGTACTGGATACGCAATTTCATTTAGTATCATTTGTACAGTTACAACTAATCATAAAAGTAGAAAACTACCACATAGTAGGACTCTAGAGGAACGTACGACTAAGTTCTGAACACGGTTCATTTTTGGGTATTTTAGTTATTTGTTAGTTCATTCTTTTTTTGTAATTACAACTTTGTTTATAGAGCGTTTTTAGGTCCGTATTATGGCTAGGTTGTTTTAAACTGTATTAATTAAAACAAACATTACCGCTATTTCGTGATTGTAGCGTTTTCAAATATTTTTTTATTCCTCTGAGCCACAATAATTAAATCTAAAACGGTTTAACTTGGGAGTGAATCGACAATTTTTCGATACAGCGACACGTTCGTACTAAAAACAAAGAACTGTTTGTTATGCGTCACTGTCGTGCGTTGCTGATGGACCGTCGATTTCTGCCCATGGAGAAAGTATGCACTCTAATTGCTGTATTGTTATCTCTAAAGTTTTTGTTCCTCTTTTGAAATATTTGAATCGCACTGTAGTTGCCATAATTACTATTTTTTACCGTCGTATGATCAGGCTTAATTTCTGTAAATCAGAGGGGTAATTACGTAACGTTTTATCGGTAGGAATTGGTTGCTAGTTAGTAGTGCATATTGATAGTTAAACAACATTCATTGCGTTATTTACGTTGCTGAGCCGACAATTTATTCGAACAAATGACGCAATGGTTTAGAAATAATCTTCAATACCATTCAGATTCTGATAAATTGTGCGTTTTGCAATTAGGGTGCTGGTTGAGGCTTAATATCTGTAAATGTATTCAATTTTATCGATATCATATAACATCACACCTGTTTGAAAATGACGTCAATGACGTCATAAAAAAGAAGCGATATCATCATCATTCGCCTGCCCTTATCCCAATTTATTTGGAAACTCCACACACCTCACACCTCTCTATCAGTCGCCGTGTCAGCAGTCATCCCCGTTCTATCCATATCATGATTCACACAGTCCATCTATTGTTTGTTTGGTCTCCATCTATAGTCCTCCAGACCGAATTTCAGCCACGGCGGCCAATCTCAACGGAGACTAGCCATCGGCGCGGGAGATATTATAGTGCTCAAGTGTATGCGCAGACACAGGAGCACTCACTCTTCCCTCACTCTCATAGTCCGATGGGACGGCAATCCGACACGACCGGAGAGAGATCAGGCGTAGGACCAACGGCTTAACGTGCTTTCCGAGGCACGGGGGTATACACCGCCAACTTCCAAACTCCGGGCTGCTACTAGGAAATTTCTAATGGAAAAACCCAGTAACAGTTTGCCCGACCCGGGAATCGAACCCAGGACCCCACGCTCAGCGGTCGCGCTTGCGACCACGAGACCAACGGGGAGTTGGTGGTGGTTTTTCATTTCCTTCATTTGCAGCTAATGTTTTCTTATGCAACCATTTCCTTTTTACACCCTTCGCGTGGGTTTTCTATTTTATTAATATGTTTGTGTAGTATGAGGTAGAAAATAAGATCAGTAACTCTAAAGATTTAATATTCATATTCATGTGAAAACAGCCATTAGAATGTATGTAACTTTTAACAAGATTGTAGTTGATCACTTTGTTGATTGAGTTTAAGACTTCGAAATTAATGGTTTTCAGCACCCAGTGTTAAGTCCTGGATAACTCATCTGGCAGATATTTTGATACAAATTCTGTTGCAATTTCATTCTTATCTGATGAATATTGCCTATCTAATGTGAAACTGGCCATTGATAATTTTCTAATATTATTATATGCCGTTTCTAGTAACAAAAAGGCTTATTGTTGAAAGTATTCTTGTGACTGTAACTCATTGAATAAGAAAGTGGATTCATATTGTCATGGCAAATAGATTTTTGATGACGTCAAAAATCATTTGTTTCATAGGAAACATGAAAATAATAATTATTATACGACGTAATGTAAACAAATTAATATTTTAACAGAATTGAATTAGAAGCAACATGACAAAACTGTGTTATACCGTGACCACTATGAATTTTATTATTAAAATCTGAAATCTGCAGCGCATTACACCAAAAATGCTGTAATTTTCAGAGTCCAAATCAATTGCTCAAGGCAACCTGTATCAAAATTTCCTCGAGTAAATATGTACTACAAAAGGATTTTCTTTCCTGTGCTAGTTTAATCTGCCTCTGTATTTTTACGGGAATGATGAATATTAAGTTCGTTGTTAATGAGGTTAGTTATATTAATTTAATCGAAATTCTGACATAATTATAATTTTCACAACGAAGCAAATTTTAAGTAGGTACGTTAAAAGAGCTTTTATCTTTCGAGGATGTGTCGTTTCTAATGACTCATTATAAAGCTCCATTAAAGAGACAATATTACCCATAAGTGGTATTTGTAGCTGTAAAATTATATGACTTACGTTTTTCCCCATGGGGTAGGCAGAAACTACAAAACGCCACCAACAAAGATCTTTACATACTCTTTTTGTTTCGTCAGAATATTAAATAAAAACCACATTTAGTACTAGGCCGAAATTGAATTACCAAGAATGGATAGTAACAACGAAAATGTTATAATAACAACGAAAAACATACAGTAAACATTATCATGTCCCGCTTGGATGTGTAAATTGAATTAAGGTAGCCACAGGTATCCACTACATTCCGTAATACTATTCTGTGTAAATCTCAATATAGTTCTCCCTCTTTAAATTGACCTTTATTCCTTTCGCGTACTATTGTACGCAAATCGACAAATAATTAATTTATCTAAAATCACCTACTTGAATTCATCAAATAAGACACGAATACAAAAGATTTTTTTTAGTTTTTAAAACAAGAGTTTTTACTATTTGTAGTTATTTTTAATGTTTTGTTCTTTGTACAGAAAGTTGTGCCCCGAAAGTTCATTTTATCCGCCCAATGGTCTCTAATATTAAATAACTTAATGTCCAAACATAACATCACATATTTCCCCAAGGGGTAGGCAGGAAGTCAGTCAGTGACCAGTGACCTCTGATTGAAATCAAATTATTATTGACTTACTTGGAAAGGAAAAAATAATATTGGCTTTATGTAAGTTAACTTTACTAACAAGAACGATTTAAGAAACAGCTGAATAAAAAAACAAAAAGTTCGTATCTTTCACAAAACTCAAGCTATTGTACTGTAGAATACAAGATACTGTATAATAAATTATATCGCCATTATTAATGATTATTGTTCATTAAATCGGAACGTAAGTTTCCAAAGCATTTTATGTGCTTCTGAAAGTGCTGTTAAGTGAAGTTGCCGCGGAACAGCTATAACTTAATATTAATAAAGTTTTCATATTGTTTATAATTAACAGGCTAGTTAAAGATTTTAATAATGCAACTACACTTTTAATTAGGTTTTTAGTTGTAAGAACATTGCGAGTTTACTTTGTTTGAACTCCATTTTCATAAAACACAGTAACTTATTATTACTGAAATATAAGTAAGTTCTTTTTTACTCTTCTGCATTTTAAGAAATAAATTTTAGATATGTACAAGATACAATATTTTTTTTTAGTAAAACTATTTAAAAAAATGTAACTTGAAACCAAACTTCGAATTTAAATGATTTTCAGTTGTTTCCACTTGAAAATATAATGAAGATAAACTGAGTTACGAAAAAACCTACAAAGGCTTAAAAAAAACTTTTCCTATTACAGAACAATAATCTGAAAAATAAAACTTACCTTTAGAATACAGCACGTAGAAATAAATGCAGCTATTGCCTGCCGGAGGATTACGGGAAACTAGTAACGATCACTTGTACAAGTTAGTACGGGAGGCTGTGAGCTGCTTCCGTGGTCTCCCTCGATGGTTTTTGAAAGCAAATGAATGGTTCGAAGTGCCCGCCCGGTTTATATAGCGATGCGGTACTAAGCTACGCCGCGTGTTTCACTTGCGTAGGTGCCGTAGGGCGCTACGCTGCTACGGCGCTACGACGGTGCTACGAAGCTACGAATTTTAACTGAACTTTCTAACAAGCATAGATTTGCTAATCAATTAATTACTTTGGGATTTTTTAATTAACAATTCAATTCAATATGGAATTCATTGTTGACTTACTTGTTTGGAGAACCTACCTTGTTAAAAAAATAATGACTTTGTTTAAAGTTTGTGATAATTAGATTGATGATTGAAATTTTAATTACTTTTGAGATTTTAGCAACAGTTCCTACGTTTGTAAAATCAGGAAATTGCGTTTATAATTTTACCGTTGCGATATTTTGTGTTTAGTGTTTATATTATTACTTTACATTAAAAAGTAATTTTGACTAGAACAATTGACAGACAGGTGACATTTCGTATAATGATAATGGGGCAACGCGTAACAAAAGATATTATCTACGAAATGATCGATTGTTTGAAAAATTAAAAAGGTAACAAGCATTGTGTCCCGCTTGAACATGAGACATTTTGTTATTTGATAACGGTCTATGAAACTTAAATTAATTCGATTTGATGAAACAATATAGGTAATGTTTTTACAAATGAACATACACGAAACTTTAAAGTATTCCAACACGTATTGGGTATTTATCTAGTGATTCATCTTCATCATCTGCAAAGCCTTTTCCCAACTATGTTGCGGTCGGCTTGCAGTCTAACTGGATGCAGCCGTATTTTAAATGGAGCAATATTACCTAATTATCCATCAATAACAAAATAGTTATTTACCAATTCCCGTACGGTCAACATCCAGTTAATGGGATTGTTGGCCAGCCATGAGGCAATACATCAACAGTTTGATAAAATTATCTCTCAATATGTCACGATAGGCTTTAATAACAATTTGGGGACTGAATGGCGAGCACCGATTAAATGCTTATGTACACAATCAAGATAAAAATGACAAATAGCCTCAATAGGACAAAGCTCTCTTAAAGCTTTTATCGCCTGTGAATCACGTATACCTGTTTCCTAGAGAGAGTTATTAAACATGATGCGAGGTGAAATAAGTACTGATAGCGTGTCGCACGGTGTCCATTATTAACTGTTTAGGTGTTAACACATACAACTTATTGTGTCGTGTTTTTGGAAAACGCTAATTAGGTGAAACATACCACTAGGCCTTTATTAAGTTGATACCTATGATATTTTAATCGATTTTCAATAGTAATGGGTTAATTATTGCCAGATTCGCGAGGTTTGTTCGGAAGAGATACCGTGGCCCTCGCACATGGGCAACTGAAGGAACACGCGTGGGTTTTAGTCAGTAAAAGTCTGACACGCCCTCCCACTCCGCCCAAAAGCGGGAGACGTCATTTGATGATTTCCCAACACAAAAAAATGGGTTAATTAGTGCATTATACAATGGGCAAAACATTTCATAATATTTTGTAATGTCCGGCAGAGAATGTCGTTTCGTTTTGACACTAGTCGATAAACGCAATATGTATTAGCAGATTATTTGTCTAATAATTCCCTACACATAAGCACTCGGCTTATTGAATACTGAGAAGTCTTTAGCTCTGTGTGAATTACTTCAAGCCTGCATTCCTCGAATAAATGTTTCATAAATGATTATAAATACTCGGCTATCATTTGGTACAAAATTGTTTTTTTTTGTCTGTTTTTGATCCTTTCACATGATACCTACGTACTTATACACATTTACGTTTACATACTCACGTAATATAATTATGTGTTCTAATGAATCACCCAAAACCTTCAACCTTCCTTTTCTTTAGCTGTTCTACGTAAAAGCTTCCCTTAAATTCCAATTAAACAAATTAAGGTGTTCTTTTCAATATATTTGCTGTTCACACATTTCAATCGATGGTAACATGAATAGTACATAGAAACTTGTCAAATGTCGGAGCCTCGTTTGCCGTTCTACATATATTTCCTATTATAATTTAAATATAGTTATTACCAAAGAAATAAAATGTAGAAGTAGGATTATTTTATGTGTTACTCATCAAGTAATGTTAGTGAAGAATATTTATCTTCGAAGTACAAATCTAAGAAATACAAATGGTCATCGTGTTACGCATGGTGCCGGACGAAGAATAGCACCATCCCATTTCTTCCCGTGGGTGTCGTAAAAGGCGACTAAGGGACTTACTGGAGAATGGGCAGCATCGCTCTCTTTGCATTTTATCACCATACTGTGATCGCCAACCCGGCTGCCACGTGTGGCGATTATGGCAAAACCCCTCTCAAACATGAATAGGTCCCAGTGGCGTTTCTTTGGGGAGGCCTTTGTACAGCAGTGGACGTCTTAAGGCTGAAATGATGACCGTTATTCGTAACATCCCGTAGATAATTTTTCACCTGCCAGACTGCTAAGAATGGGATCTTAGGTTTGATCCCAGTTATTGGATATTTTTAAGGGATTTCTCAGTATCTGTTTGCAGTTGTCCTTGGCTTGATAGCAGAAGCATACCAAATTATTGGAAACGAAATATTGATAATAATATGCTATAGGTACCTCTGCCAACCGCAATGGCAAATACAATCGTAATGTTATGAAAATGAAACAAAGAGGTGTCGTGATAACGATGCTGTGACGTAAACAATACTCAAGTGAGTGTTGTGTAAAATACAAATGAGACGCGTATGTCAATCGCACCTTTTATGCTAGGTAGCTTGAGTTGCTCTCTTAAATATTAATTTATAATTATTAATTTTCTACGACTTTAGGTACTACCGTAGAATATTACCTTCTTTATGGGACATACAGTTAGGTACCTAAAATTATTCAGTTCGGGTTTCTTTGGTGTTTGTGGAACAGGCTTGCAGGTCAACTTAGGAGGCTTCTTGGCTGCTTAACTGGGCTTTTCGGTGAATGCCTTAATAAAATAAGGACACAAGCATGGGCACAAACTATATAATCTAAGTCTACACGCTAAGGGCATCAACTGTGGAGAACGCACTTCGACTTAGAGGGGGAGGGCAGCAAGGGACAGGCTGCATCAGATCAAGACTATTTTGGCTTGGTCTACTGGCTGAGAGCTTGGAGACCCTGGGACTATATGCGTCAGAGTTGTCAAAAGCAGCGCTCTAGTCAGGACTAATGAGAGGAGGCATGTGGTCTACATGCCTCCTCTAATCCGTCCTAACTCATTCTTCAGAGGAACACAATTTCCTCTGTTATTGCCAGAAAGTTGTGGCTCGACATCGCCAAGCTGTATTGACGATTCTGCTCTGTTTCTCGTTTTAGGTATCACTGAATTTACAGAATATAATGTAAAACCAATAACATCTTTCATGTTTTACTATATGATTCACCTATCGCTTAAAGATATCGAAATTGCCTGTTTAAAGGTAGAACACCTATAAATAAACAGCAGTTCATCAACATTATGCGTACGATGCGCCCTGTATACTTATATATTCTCTAGCCATCCTTGTCATATACTTGCAAGAAAATATCGCCAAGACGTAAATCTATACTAATATTATAAAGCTAAAGAGTTTGTTTGTTTGTTTGGATGAATGCGGTAATCTCAGAAACTACTGGTCCGAATTGAAAAAAAAAATTGTGTTCGGTAGCCTATTTATTGACGAAGGCTACAGGCTACGATCTAAAGGAGCGGAGCAGCAACGAAAAATGGAAGAAAACTGGCAGGCAATTCAATGCGACCGGAAGGGTCAGCGGAGCAAAAATTTGACGCGGACGTAGTCGCTGGCAGAAGCTAGTGAAAAAATAAATTTGCATTCGTGAAGGCATAACAAATAGTTGGAAACTCTCATTTGCAATTCAGGTACCTTTTCTATTATTGTACTCACAATGAAATCACTAAAAAGAAATAGTATAAAAAAATCGTTAACCCCTTATTTATAAAACATTGCTTAAAGTTAAGTAGAGAGTTTAAGTGGTGATCTTTAACTATACATTTCTGACGTTAAAACATCTCTTAAGTTTAAGCAACGTTTATAAATAAGAGGCTAATAAGTCTAAACCACGATTTCTTTACATCATCCTGATGTAGATTTGAACGTAAAATGTCAAATGCTTTACATTATAAAATGTTATATTGGCTTTTGACTTGCTTTAGAATGGGACATCACAACTTAAAAATAAACTTGTGCGAAAGTCTTGAGGAACTTTTAGATTTGCCAAACAACTGTTGAATTATTCAGTGGGTCACCACTGAACAATTCAACTACACAATCCACGAAACACTAACACTTACACTACGAACATTGCCCTAAGGCAATGTTTTGGACTGATGTGCGGTTGATTGTGCTAATTTAATTATACTTTTATATAAATAATAGTATATTATGGTAAAAGAAATAAATATAAATAAATAAATAAATATCTTAGGACAACCAACACAACGTTATCTGATCCCAAACTAGGCAGAGCCTGTACTATGGCAACCAGACAACTGATAAACATACTTATATATTTCTAAATACATACATAATATAGATAAATTACACCCAGACACAGAACAAATGATCGTGCTCATCACACAAAGATTTGTCCTGGGTGGGAATCAAACCCACGACCTCAGTCTCAGCAGTCAGAGTCACTAACCACTAGACTAACAGGCCCGACTAAAAGGACTCCTATTACATCGGACTTAAATACAGGATCAGTTTTTATCCAGTGCGCAAACTGTAAGCAATCAGCATATCAGCGTAGAAAATTTTCGTCGGTTATCCAAAAAAAAACCAGCTGTTCCATACATTTTGACCCCGTAGGTACTGCATTTTTCTATGAAACAGCTGATATTTTTTTGTAAAGCCGACGAAAAATTTCTGCGCAAGGGGGTCTAGAATGATATGCTGAATTCATGGTTACAATTTACGCACTGGATAAAAACTTATCCTGTATAACTGGCAAAATGTAGGTAAACTTTAAACCTCCATTTACCACTATGGTGAATAAAGTCGAGAAGATATGTTCTATTATTACCTATTACCGTGTGGTGCCGGACGTAAAGAATAACACCACCCCATTTCTTCCCGTGGGTGTCGTAAAAGGCGACTAAGGGACTTACTAGAGAATGGGCAGCAGCGTTCTCTATGCATTTTACCACCATACTGCGATCGCCAACCCGCCTGCCAAGCGTGGCGATTATGGCAAAGCCTCCCAAATTGGGAGAGGCTTAAGTCCAGCAGTGGACGTCTTACGGCTGAAATGATGATGATGATTATTACCATTGTAATATCGTCACGATCTGCCCAGCATTTTCCCAACTAAGTTGGGGTCGGCTTATAGTCTAATCAGATGCAGCTGCTACATGGACCGACTGTCTATTTGACCTCTACAACCCAGTAACTGGGTAATACGACACCTCTTTACCAACATATCCATTACTGTTACAACCTTTGCCATAATAATAGGAAAGCATAAAAATAAACAAAAACAGAAAAGGAAAATAGACGCTGACCGTTATACGATCAGACCGATCCACTGATTGGATAATATTGATGACCAAGAAATAAGAGAAATTGTGGAACCAATGATTGCAGGTGGCCGCTATGCCCATTACATTAAATTGAAAATAAGCAGACAACGAGCTCGCTCCGAGAATCTGTCGAACAAAAATTACTGTTGAATTTATACCTTGTTGCAAAAAATCTTGTGCAATTTTTACCGCTAAAATTAATTAAGCAATATTCTTTCCCTATGATTTATCCAATCAAAATAAAGGCTTTTCCGGAAACGTTAGACTATTACTTTTATCAACGCAACGTAATGAAAGGGTGATGTACGACGATACTATTAAAATTTTCCATGACGCGTATTTCGTGGGACTATGTGTCTTAATTCGATACCAAAAACATGCTAACTCACACTTTCTAATGACAGTTCGTTGGTCTTTACTTAAACAAATTCGCTCGTCTGTTGTTTTTGACACTCATTTAATTTATTTTACTTATATACGAAGTACATACGCAGAAAGATAGATATATATTAATGACTTGCCTCGCCAAATACAACGACCTATGATATTATTTGCAGACAGTACGGCAATAGTAAAATGCGGCGATAAAAATAATTACGAAACCGATATTAATTTGAAAAACATAATAAACTGGCTTAATAGAAATAACCTAATTATAAACATCCAGAAGACAAAAGTTATGCATTTTCACCAGCGTCTAGGAGCTGAAAATTACAATGTTGAATTTGAGGGACAAAAAGTAGAATCGACAAATGTTATAAAACTCTTTGGTATTTTAATAGATGACAAACTGACCTGGAAACCACATGCATGTTCTTTATAACCTGGCAAAAAAAGTAAGCACTCGCACCGTGGTTGAAGCTTATCACGGTCTAGTTGCTTCAGTCTTGAGATTCGGAGTTATATTCTGGGGTAACTGTACCGATAGGGAGAGAATATTTAAAGCCCAAAAATATTGCTTAAGATCAATCAGTAGTCTTAAAAATACCGACAGTTGTGCAGCTGTATTCAAGTCTCTAAAATTACTCACCTTTCCGTCTTTGTATATTCTTGAAGTTGCAATATTTGTTTGGACAAACATACGTTTACCTTAATGGATGATATTAGAATAGGCCAGGGATCTGTTAGATCTCAATACAAAAATTCATACAACTATACTATTCATCACAACTCCCTCATCAGTCATTTTCAATCCGGTTTCAGGCCTGGGCACAGTACCGTTTCAGCTCTCCTTAAAGTGACTGACGATATAAGGCGCGGAATGGAAGATACTAAACTAACAGTCTTAGTGTTGATTGACTTCTCCAAAGCTTTTAATACCGTCAGTCACGAAGTCCTTTTATCCATCCTTTCCTATCTTATGGTCTCTCCAGAGGTACTGGAATGGTTTTCCTCTTATCTTCAGGGACGTCAGCAGTCTGTTTCTGCTGGAGACTCTTCGTCAAATTGGTGTGAACTTGCAGCTGGCGTCCCTCAAGGCGGTATATTATCTCCCTTTTTTATTCTCTATTTTTATTAACCTCATTACCACCGAGCTTCGAGCTGCGTATCATCTTTATGCTGACGACTTGCAGCTTTACTGCCGGACAAGTGTTGATGACATCTCCAATGCGATTGAGGAGCTAAATCGGGATTTAGATCGCATAAAAAACTGGTCAGATCGATTTGGGGTGGCGGTTAACCCTACCAAGTGTCAGGCTATCATAGTAGGGAGCCCTTACAATATGAGGAAGCTGACTGGCGTAACTGTGCCACCTGTAATTTTCGACACTTCCGTCATCCCGTTTAGCTCCGATGTCAAGAATCTTGGTCTGCATGTCGACACTTGTCTTGACTGGCGAAAGCAGGTCACGACTGTCAGTCAAAAAGTCACCGGAACGTTGCGGTCGCTCTATCGGTTGAAAAACCTACTCCCATCATACATAAAAGCATTGCTTGTACAGTCCCTGATATTTCCTATAATTGATTATGGCGATGTGTGTTACTACGACCTGAATGCAGATCTCCTCAATAAACTTGACCGCCTTCTCAATAATTGCATTCGATTCGTTTTCAATCTTCGTAAGTATGACCAGGTATCCGCGCACCGTCTACTTTTAAAGTGGTTACCCATTCGTCAGCGCAGAGAGTTGAGGGCTCTGACAACGCTGTTCTCTATTCTCGATAAACCCACTTCTCCTTCTTACTTGACCTCCCAAATTCAATATTTATGCTCTGCCCATACTAAAAGTCTTCGTGCCACCAATAATCATCTTCTACGGTGTCCTTCTCACCGTTCTGGCTTAATTAATTCTTCATTCTTTGTCCAAGCGGTTTTTCTTTGGAATGCGCTCCCTCTGAACATCCGGATAGCAACCAGTCGCTTATCTTTTAAAGTAAAAGCTCGTGAACATGTCCGTCAGAAGTTGATAGAAACATACCAGCGCTGATTTGCTGGTTTCGTTTTCTCCTCTACCGATCGTTAGTTCTCCTGACACAGTTTATTTTTTGTTTATATATATGTATGTATATATGTATTTATGTATTAGTATTTATACTTGTTTCCGATATATCTATCCCATTTGTTGCACCTGCCATGTTTTATCTCTGCACCACCCTAAGGTTGACTGGTAGAAAATGCCTCAGGCATTAAGTCCGCCTTTGTACAGTATTTTTTTACTTGTGCATAAAGTTTTAATAAATAAATAAAAATCTAATGTTTACAGGGAGGTACAAAACAGCATTATTAAGAAAAAGTGTACTATCAATGGGGCCAGTTATATATAACAAAATACCTCATGCCTACAAAGAAGAATCGTTTAGTATATATAAAAAGAGGCTAACATCCTTACTAATAGATAAATGCCACTATTCTATATAAGAATTTTTGAGTGATAAAAGTTTGTAATGTTATATTAATTTATTATATTTTATTAGGCTGTAGTCTCACATAACTTAGTATAGTACCTTTTATGTTTTTTTTTCTTTGTATTGGTTATTTGTTTGTACAATTGAGTAGATTTAAATTTGTTTTTACTTTTGCATGCCGCATTTTGTGTTGGAACTGTTTTTTAACAATGTTTACATCTTATTTTGTACCCACATTCACGGCAAACAAATTATTTCTTTCTTTCTTCTTTCCTCCTTTCAAAAAATAAATACATAGAAATTGACGTCATAAAAGTTTTTTTAATTTCCTTAAAACGAAACGAAACGAGTGTTGTTAACACTCATTTAGTTTATTTTATTGAAATACGTAAATACATACACAGAAAGGTATATAGATAGATAAAAATTGATGTAGCCAAAAGTTTTTTAATTTCATTACAAACATAAATCGGTAAAATAAAACGATATATCTTAGCGAAACAAAAGCCTATCGCTGGCCTTGGGACTGGGGATAAAAGAGTGGTCTAATATTAGACCCGATATGATCGTTGGACGGCCTATTAAAACACCCACTGGGCAGTTGAAAATAAATCATAATATGTACGAATATGATTCAAAATCCGAGCAAATAAATCCATAAATCGGGTGAATTTTTATGCCAGATAAGGATGGCTTTACCAATTATCAAATCAAATTAGTTTTATTTACTTAGATTTTTTAATGTTTCGTTACAACTTTGCGTGCAGTCTAGGAATTACTTGCAAGAAATCTGCATAAATAATTACCTTGACTACTGCAAATCTGCGAACTTTCCTTCAAGGCTGAACATTTAAGATAAGGGATTTCTGTAATATGTGAGCTGAAAAACCTTTAAATGTAAGAACCATTTTTATATTTTCACGATATTTCTGTGGTATTATAATATCTCATTCAAAACGCAGGTTATTTCTTCATGGAACATATTTCAGTTAAAGCTAATATCAAAGGGAAACCCTCTTAACTTGCAAAAGCAAACTTTTCTTTAAGATTTAAGTAATACAATATTGAAGATTACATACATATATCTAATAGTATTAAGCACATTGTAAAAGCTAATCTGTTTGATCCGAGTATAGTGCATATCACAAGTGTTCATAATATATGGAAGAAAGAAAACCTTCTTTAAGCTTATCGAGATGGCACGAAAAATATGTACATTTTAAAAGAATCCCCTTTTTGCTGCTGAGGCTTTCATCCACTTAAGATTTTAATGGAAGCCAAACAAAAGGAAGGAAAATTATTAGATAACTAGTTATCCGACATTAATTCAAACGATCTCAAGATAACGGGTACTTAGGTACTTTCTGTAGGATATTTTTATTCCGAATCAAAGAATATTTTATTTTGCCCTCTACTATCATCACTCGACCAACAAATCCACCTTATTGCATTTTACATAAGCTTAATCCAGCTAACACGTGACACCTATTATATAACGTACTCTTCAAGATTGCTCATTGTAGCGGTATAAGGATCTAGTGAGAACAACTTTACGTCTAGGTCTAAGCTCTAAATCTATATCATATTATACATACATTTACATATACTAACATCCATAACACGTAGGCGTAAGTTATTAACTGATTTTCAACTGTCATCGTTTGACAAAGTAACTATTAGTCAATTAGCTAATAGTGCAATTAAAATAGTGAAAAAATAAAACGTTGTATTCTCCCCGTTTACGCAGTACGAATATTCGCCATTCCATTTTTATTGTAACCGTGTGCACGTTAAACCCCTTACATATGTTTTTAATTACAAAGACTATGGATGTAAGTAACAGGTGCCCTCATAACATAACCGAAATGCATCGGCTTTGGAAATAATAAAGGATAATATTTTTGTGTTCACCAAAATCTTAAGGTACATCTATGTATGCATTTCTAAAATATTGATCTTAAACCCGTTTAATTGTTTTACTATAATTAAACTACTCGGCCAACAAAATATGTTACATCAAACAAATTCCAAATTAACACCAAGATATAACACTTTTTTATTGTAGTGCGCTGCAAATATTCTATTGTAACAATAACTATTTTATTCTTCCCCGAAAAATACTGATCGTGCACCAAATATTCCTGAATGTACTACGTGAGCTCGACAAATGAGTGTGGGAATGCACGCTTGTGCGACATACTCGAGCTCACATAGTACACTATGTGACCTCCTACGCACGAGCCGAGCGAGCGAAGCGAGCGGTGCCGCGGCAGCGGCCGGCGAGTGCTAGAAACGACTGTGTGCCGCACAATGCACTGCATTATCTGAAGTAAAACTAAAAAAATAAATGCTTGTTTTTAAAATTGGGTGTATTACTATTTTTACAAATTTGCAACAGTTGTTAAATAGATACTCGTTATGACATATTTTAATTAACATATTTTGGTGCACATTCAGTATATTTGGTGGAACACAGGCAAAATTAGGTAAATGAAATGGGAAAAAATTGAAGTACTTTTAAATACCATCCAATAATAAATGGCAAAGTCGACCGTAGCATGCAAACGATTATTTTGTTTCCATTTCCATTCAACACTATTTTTTAAATTAAAAGCTATGCCGACGCATTATAGAAGCAGTTTTGTTTGTTTCGTACGAATGTTTATGGTTTACCCAAATATTACACTGTATAATAGTAATCATTATTTGCCAAACTGAAAAACAATTTGTGGGCATTGAGTTCTCAAAACTTGTTGATGTTGGTGATTTCACTTATACGGATTGTAAGCGACAGCCCTCCGCATATTGACAATGGTGCCGATTCCCTTATTCACAAACTAAACTAAATTTAAGTTCAGTGCATCTTTTTCTTTCTATTTCATTAAGAAAAGGACAGAAGATAAATTTTAGTTCAGTCCTGTCAAATTAATCAGCGCTCCATACAAGTTTAGACGTGATTAAAAACTTGCCTACTAAAATTAAGTCAATTTACGTCAAGCGCTGATTAATTTGACAGGACTGAACTAAAATTTATCTTCTGTCCTTTTCTTAATGAAATAGAAAGAAAAAGATGCACTGAACTTAAATTTAGTTTAGTTTGTGAATAAGGGAATCGGCACCAGTGTGCATTTAACTCCAGCTTATTTTGAATCATATTCTACCGGTTTTTTTTTTGTTTTTAATAGTTTTTTGAGTAACTTTATATCATTGTTAAATTATATTCTCTGTGCGCAGCACTCAATTTATCTTAATATAAAGATAAATAAAAAAAAAAAACAGTAAGGGATGTGCAAATACTCTTACGAAAGACGCGCGAAATCAGCTGTTCATTTTCTGCATAGCGGACGAGGACTCGCTGCGCTGACGTTCGCCACGCGCATTTTGCCACAGTAACGATACATTGCGTATGAGGAAATAAAACGTACAACAAATCGGTTTTATTGGATTCACGTAATTTCATGTACCGATCATCTTTAATGTGATATATTGAATTCACTCCATCACTCTGCGGCGAGCTGTACCTTACACCCTCTATAAATACTACTTAGTTTTATAAAACCTACTTCAACATCATCTAATTTAGTGATTAATATGAACTTAGCCTATGGCAAGTCATTGCTAGGTATACTTTCCTAGCATTAGGCTCTCACAAGATGGACCGATGACCTGGTGAAGGCCGCAGGAATCCGTTGGATGCGAGAAGCATAAAACCGGTTGAAGTGGAGGTGCTTGGGGAAGGGCTATGTCCTGCAGTGGACGTCTTTCAGCTGAAATGATGATGATGAGGCTTTTGATAAGCGTTAGAATAGTATTGTATAATCCAAAACATAACAATATTGATACGATTATGCCACATTAGTGTCTTCATCTTTTCAATCTCATGTTGGAAGTAAAGTTTAAATGTTCAGTGATGGGAATGTCCAACAACGATTAATAAATGAGAAGACTATGTCTATCCAATAGTTCCCAGCGGTCCACGCCATTCCTTTATATACTCATTCAGCCGTCCTACGCTTCATTTTCTGGCTCGTGGTCGCCATTCAAGAACTTTTCTATCTCAGACTTAAAGCTAACTAGAAAAAATCTATTAAACAAAATTCAAACTAAATACAACTCCTTACTGTTGGAATAATTGAGTTCCCATTAGATCAACAGATCAGAGAAATTCAAACAATCTTTAATATTTAGTTTCGAGTCATGTTTTTACTCATATCACTATAATAAAACTTTAAGAGTTACACCTAACATGTTACATTACTCAGGTCTATAATTTATAATGGATCGTAAGTGCTTTAAAAGGGTATCCAAGGGGAGGCACATTAACACTGCAGGATAAAATATTAACCGCGTGATTGAAATAAAATTTCAATATGAACTTATAGATATAGGCGATTTTATGACGCGGTTCACTTTAATGAATATCGTATCTTGGGTGACGCTAAGTGATTTCATGAGAACAGGCTGAGTAGCAACATCATCACGTCTACTGATAGAGCATAGAGCAAATGGGCTGAAAATATCAGTAGGCCAATTCTCTTAATCAAAAACGTTCAAAATCTAGTCGCAGTCTCATCTTGGCAGGGCAAGCCACTATTGCGGTGGTAAGTCCCCTCTTTGAGGAGTGGCTAGAGAGGCGCCACGGCGTCCTCACTTTCCACCTTACACAGCTCCTCACTGGGCATGGCTGCTTTGGGAGGTTCCTGTTTAGGATAAGGCGAGAGGAAACGCCTGGATTATTCCATTGCGTGGATCGTCTGGAGGACACGGTGGAGCATACGGTGGAGATCTGCACTGCTTGGGCGGAGCACCGCTGTGTCCTCGTGGAGGCGATCGGCGGCGGCGACTTGTCGCGACCCTGGTGCAAGTCATGATACGGAGCGGGAGGGCATGGGTAGCCGTCACCTCCTTCTGCGAAGCAGCAATGCTCGCGAAGCAGGAGGCGTCGCGGATGAAGGGGAGGCAGTCTCTGCGCTCTCACGCCCCTAGCCACCTCAGGAGGAGACGCTCCGGGCGTCAATCGCGGGCTCCTGGCCACCGTAGTTGCGGTACCTCGCCACTCAGTAAGGACCAGGCCAGTGTCGACGGCGCGACGTGTTCCACGCGCGAAGAAATTTCAGCATAATTGAAGGGGTCGATTCTTTGATATAGTCTCATTAATTAATACCTTAGAGCAGGGTTTCTCAAACTTCTAGCTCCATGTACCCCCTTCCAAGTTTCCAGATGACAGCGAACCCCCAACCCCCCCCCCCCCTCCCAAACAAGAAAATAATAACATTGTATATAAAGTAAAATAAAGTTTATTAATTGAATAAGAGGTCACGCGCACCGTGTCACGCCATGAGCGAGCGACAGACGCGCGCGCGCCTTCATGCTTTCCGCATGCGCCTGTCAGTCACCCAATCGCCATTACGTAAATTTTGTCGCGAACCCCCTACCGTCGCATGGCGAACCCCACTTTGAGTAACCCTGCCTTAGAGTTATGTAATATCTAAAGGAACACCTTGTTTACAATTCAAAATTATAAAAACCTAAAAATTCGTAACCTAATCTAACCTATTCTCATCAAAACGTATGTCCTAATTTAGTTTATTGGATTACCGATATTCCCAATCACGTGGACTAACTCGAGTTAAAAAGCAAGTTCCCTATTATAGAGGTCCATTTTCAGAAGCATTCTGTACGTGTGTGTACAGAATGCTCCTGAAAATGGAATTACAAGTTTGACTTTTTAATTAAGGAGGATTAGGTGTCCTGAACCGGACTTACAAAATTAGCGTACCTAGTGAAAATTCAGGAACAAACTGCTGCAGCTAGATTATATATTAATTCGTTTTTATTTTGCTGTTTTCGAGTTCTTTTGAAAATGTCAAAGGATAGTTACACAGCAAATGTCTGATGAAGTAATTTCGATAGCCTTTGAAGGTAGGGTTAACGAATTAAATTGCAGTCGGTCTCTCCTTGTTTCTTTTTTCAGAATTCCAATCAGAAATAAAGTCACAATGGAAGTTAAATTCAAATGCACTTTATTATAGTCACAAAGTAATTCAATTTTCGGTAGCTAATGATTTTCCATAGGTATTTTATGTCAAATAGTCCTGTTATTATCAGAAATTCATACTAATTATGAGTTTATTGAATTTAACAATATCATTATTGGTTCATGCTGTGGTGATATCTATTTGAACAAAACTACGACTTCCTTCCAAGAGTAGTGGTGGCCTGGTGGTGACAGTCGCGGCAGACAAGCGCTTTAATTTTTGTTAATTATTTCTTCACTACTGCTACATAATGGTGAAGGAAAACATCGTGAGGAAACCGGCATGTTCTAGAACCAAAAATTGGAAAACATGTGACATCTACCAACCCGCACTGGGCCCGCGTGGTGGCTTACAGGCCATTCCTTCCCACAGAGAGGAGGTCTGTGTCCCAGCAGTGGGAACATTATAGGCTGATTATGATGAAAGTTTCCTTCGCACTACAGTTTAAAATTGCAATCTTTTTACATGTTTTTTTCCATGTAGGTACTTACTCCATTCTTCATCTTCTTTAGGCCATCGTGTTTAGCACATAAACTACGTGGCGATACGAATGTGCGTCATTATAAATCGATATTACTTCAGTATACTTTAACTCACGTGTTTTGTAGTATGCAAACTTGGTCAACTATGTATTTCATTTTGCTACTAAACTAACATTAAAACGGATGTTGTTGACTTTATATCAAAATCTTGGGTTTTACTGAGAATAGTAGGTACCAACAATGTTGCTTCTAGGAATACAAAAAACATTTCATATTTGTCGGATTCAGTGAGACTCGACGAAGCTGAAAACGATAAAGTCCTCGGTTTATTTAACTTTTTACATTTCCCAATGCTTTGTGCATTTCGCAGAGCTGGCTGCCGACCGCGGTTGAATCCGGGAAATGAAAAAAGAAGTTGAATGAACTGTTCTGCCAATATTCTGTAAAAAACAAGTAGTTATATTGTTGTGAATAGTTGATGGATATTATTAAAAATGTAAGCCTTAATGAAAAAAGATTTTAACTGAAAACTAAAACTAAACTAGGTATGAGTTTTTTTGGATGTGTATTTTTAACAACACTATCTACTTCAAAAACAGTTTTTTAGGTACATACATGGCTATAACTAAGTGTTTATTTGGAAGCGTCATAACATTATAATACTCGAATGTGCTTTGAGTCATGTGAGTGGAAATAGCCTTCTTACCTCGTGAGTGTCAGAAGGAAAACCATAACTTAACATTAACATCATCCCAAAACAGATCGACGGTAGTTTTTATTACACCCACATTACACCTATTTTGTCAATAAGTAGCTAGAGGATGTGCCTGCCACCATAAGACTTCGATTTCCTAATAGATACCCATAAAAACACTTTGCCTGACTCCAGTAGGTACCGACTCAAATCCAGGACCTAAATCACAAGAGTAGCGCTAGCTAACACTAAACCGACAAGACAAACTTTACTATGGTACAGCATAATATAAAAACCGGCCGTAAACTAAAAACCGGCCAAGTATTTGTTTGCCCACGCACAATGAAGGGGTCCAATTCATTCCAACTACGGGATACGGTTCAAGTTTTTAGACTCCAAGGAAGTAAATATAATAATAACCTACTAATAATACCTGCATATGTTCTTGAGACAAATGATCTTGGGAGACAGACAGACGGACGGGCGAACGGACAACAAAGCGACCCTATAAAGGTTTCGTTTTTCTTTTCGAAAATTTAATTAATTTGAAGCTGAACACGGACATTTCATAGCGCATTGTAAGAGTAATTCACGTTGGGCACGCCACAGTGGTGGCGGTAAATCCCCTCTTTGAGGAGTGCATAGAGAGACGCTACGGCGTCCTCACCTTCCGCCTGACGCAGGTTCTCACCGGGTGCTTCGGGGGGTTCCTGTTCAGGATAAAGCGGAAGGAAACGCCCGGGTGTTTCTATTGCGAGGTTCATCTGGAGGACACGGTAGAGCATACGGTGGAGGTGTGCCCTGCCTGAGCGGAGCACCGCCATGTCCTCGTGGAGGCGATTGGTGGCGGCGACCTCTCGCGTCCGGCCCTGGTGCGAGCCATGGTACGGAGCGAGAGGGCATGGGAAGCCGTCACCTCCTTCTGCGAAGAAGTAATGCTCGCAAAGGAGGAGGCGGGGCGCGTGAGGGAGTGGCAGTCTCTGCGCCCTCACGTCCCTAGCCGCTGCAGGACGCCCCGGGCGTCGGGAGTCGATGGCAGACTCCCGGCCACCGTAGGCGCGGGCTTGCGGGTGGCGAGCAATGGGTAGCTTGCCGCCCGGTAAGGACCAGTACCCCTAGCCAAGTTGATAATCTGCAATCGTTAACGCTAGTCGCTCAACGTTAAGTCACGTGGTTAGAACAAACGAATAGAAAATTCGTAGCCAAGATCACATCGTTCAAATGATAGAATGATTTTTATCGTTTCTACAATGTTCAACGTTAAATCCTTTGTTATAATGTGTCGTTTTTCTTAAGACATTGTAGAACGAGCGGCCGACTCAGGCGCGTCAACATGGCTACCAACTTATCGTTTTCTACAATTGCTGACGCCAAGGCGTTACCGATTGTAGAACGGAATTCGACATGAAACGGTTGTAACTTGGCTAGGGGGGCAGGCCCGTGTCGACAGCGCGTAGTGTTCCACGCGCGCCTCAAAAAGATGTCAGCAGAACTGAAGGGGTCTGCTAGGACCGATGCCTGCCAGAATCGCGAGATTGTTCAAACGAGATACCGTGGCTCTGGCATATAGGTAACTGAAGGAACACGGGTGGATTTTAGTCAGTAAAAGTCTGACACGCCCTCCCGCTCCGCCCAGAGCGAGAGAAGTCATTTGATGATTTCCGATCCAAAAAAAACCGGCCAAGTGCGAGTCGAACTCGCGCACCGAGGGTTCCGTACAAACCTGTAGTTATAAAGTTTTAAATTTTTTTAAATATTTTTATTACATGATGTAACTAAAAATTTACAGTTTTCGCAATTTTTCCTTTATCTGTGCTATAAGACGTTGCTTCGTACAGAATTTCAAAATTCTAGATCGACAGGAAGTACCCTATAGGTTTTGATTCCCTTGCGAGTTTAGAAAATTTGCTGAAATTTGCGGCATAAACGGCTATATCTTTTGATTGCGTTAGCTTAGAGATTTGATTTTTTCACAGCTCCAAGGGACAGTAGACTTGAGTATTTGGTATAAATTTCAGCTTGATACCTTCACGCGTTCCTGAGAAAAAGGGTCTTGACAGACGGACGGACGGACGGACGGACGGACGGACAACAAAGTGATCCTATAAGGGTTCCGCTTTTTCCTTTTGAGGTGCGGAACCCTAAAAAAGAGTAATTCACGTGAGGAAATAGCATTGCAATTCTCTTTACAAAATGGCGCTACAAATGTGACGTATTTTGTCAACTGAAAACTGGAAAGTAATTCCGTGCGAAGAGGAGTTTCGTTTCTAAAATAGTTCCTTTAGATAACCTACATGCACGTGTATTTGTTCTAGATGACGAGTTGTACAATCGTTTTATGTGATGGGATGTTATTGTCACGTTTTTCATTTGTAGGCGAAGAAATTACATACCGGCGAAAACGATGATACAAACTTTCATTACCTATTAAGGTTACTTCATATTTTTCAAATAAATACCTAATTAATGCTCACTTTCTTGACGCAACAGCGTAGACTATGCGTTCATCATCGTCATCCTTCAGCCTAAACTCATACACTGCTGGCCATGGGCCTCCCTCAATTTGGGGGGGTTTACCATAATCGCCACGGTTGGCAGGCGGGTTTACGATCGCCGTATTGTGGTAAATTTCATAGAGAACGCTGCTGCCCATTCTGTGGTAAGTTCTTTAGTCGCCTTGTATGACACCCCCGGGAAGAAATGAGATGGTGCCATTCTTTACGTCCAGCAGCACATGTACGTTACGGCGCTTTAATAATAATAATAATAACCCCGCAGGGCAGCATGTGGCGTGCTGTTGGGCAGTAGCGACCCCACGGACCCTATCTCCCGGGAGAATTCTTGTTCCTCATCTCTGGCTTGCCTTTATTGGCCGGCTGGAGTGAACACTGAAGAGGTTCAGAGCTCCCACCTCATTCTTGCCTTTATTGGCCGGCTTGAGTGGAGATTCGCAAGAGCAAACGTGCTCGGGGAAAGGAAGTATTCCAGTAAGTGCTCGTAGGGATCTTGACCATCTTCCGGGCTCTGGGATTGTTCTGAAAGCCGTGGAATACCTCTCCACTTCTCAAGCACCTCAGGAAGTGTTGCCCCCTTGTCGCTGCGTCACTATGTGCCAGTGACGGTTTCCGGGGGCCCATTATTGAGTGTGCAAGTCACCCCCTGCCATTTAATCCGTGTAAATTTAAAACATTGATGCGGCAGGGGCCATAGGCTTTCCATAGTTCTTGGTAACCAGTCCATTTTAGCCAGCCAAATAAATAGTCCAGCATCTTGGTTTCCACATCCTGCAATAGTCCAACACCGGCCGGGGGTTGTCCTTGGGTGCACTTTGCACAGTGCATACGGGGATAATCGTCGGTTAGTGCCTCACGTCATCTAAATTTTCTAAGGGGCCTCTGCGAGTTGGCTTCGGCCCCTCGTACGCCTTCCAAAAGACCGGGATCCTAGGATCCCGAGATATATTAACAGATAAATAATAATAATAGACACAATCTTGTAGCCAGGATTATCCACCAGCAACTTGCTTTGAAATACTGCCTTGTGGAATCAGAAGTGCCGTACTACAGGTATGTGCCCGACCCAGTTCTTGAAAACGGCCATATCACACTGTACTGGGATCGATCCATCATCACTGACAGGACTGTTGTTGCAAATAAGCCTGATATAGTGGTGGTGGATCGACTAGAAAGGCGCACAATGATTGTTGACATAACGGTTCCGCATGACGAGAACCTCGTGAAAGCCGAGAAAGATAAACAAATCAAGTATCTTGACTTGGCTCGCGAGATTGTCGACATGTGGGATGTGGACTCAGCGATCATTGTGCCGATAGTCGTCACAGCCAATGGGTTGATAGCCAAGAGCCTCGACCAACACCTGAAGAGGCTCTCGTTAAGCAGTTGGGTCAAGGGCTTGATTCAGAAAGCGATACTTCTGGACACGGCTCGCATTGTCAGGAGGTTCCTCTCTCTGGAGCCCTGACCGCCGGTAGCTTGGACCCTGTTCCCGATACCGGTGGGCTACTATTTTTTATATTTTTAAATGTTTTTATTTTATATTCTAATATTTAAAAATATAATTTATAAGTTTTTAAAATGAATAAAGGATATAATAATAAAAACGTTTATTTTCTCCACTACATAATGATAAATACGCGCAATACGTAACAGTCGTAACAAAAATACATTAATGTCGTGGAGACTGGAGCCTGTACTAGGAATACCTGTGTTACAGGTCTCCAGGTCCCCAAACTATCCGGAAAAGCTACAGTAAAACAAGCATCTACTAATAGATGATTATGATGGGATGGAAGACAAAAAATGACTCTATATAATGAAGAAAACAAGAATTTAAAAATATAAAAAAAACAAATAATTAATTAGACAGCAAAGAAGGGTGTGTGAGTGTAAGTGTGTGAGTATAGGTGTGTGAGTGTAGGTGTGTGAGTGTAGGTGTGTGTGTAGGGAGTGTGTGATAATCAAAAGTAATTTAATATGATGATTTTAAATTTCTGATGGACATACTGATCTGCTTTTTTATGAAATGACTTCCAGTAGTCTTTCTGTGGCTTCATAATCGAGAGATTGAAGCCAATTTTTAACTTTAGCCTTACAATTGAAATTGGTTAACGAGTAAATGGAAAGGGCTTTATTGATTTTATTGTAGAGGTAATCTCCCAGGAAGCAAAAGAATCTACGGCTTTATCTGTTAGTAAACAGATTTTTACTTAATAGAAGGTTAGCGAGAATAATTTTTAGCTATCAATTTTATAATTATTTGGCCTGTTGAATATAACTATTATAACCTTCTGCCAGTATTGCTACTACAGCTTAGTGTTCAAAGTGGTATAGATTCAATATCTTCATCCCATCTGGCACCATTGTTTACAATTTTACATTATTTGCCTACAATACAATTAATGTTTTTGCTATTTTTTTTTTAATATCGTCGATCATGATAATAACGATGCGATGTAATTATTATAATCTCTTCGCTGGTACACCCACTGAATGACGTACATATGTTATGTACATTGTTAACAAAATTCATTAAAAGTTTAAAAAAATATGTTTCCCATCGCCGCCGTATCAATTATACTAAAAGGCAAGTAACTTTTTATGTCAATATGTGTGACGCACGTGTAATTTCACATTTTACAAAAAGTAAATAATCTTCATACAGATTGAACGAGCTCTTGTGACGTCAGTTACAAATATAATCATAAATATGTATGGAAATTAAGGAACTGATCTTTTTTCAGCCTCCAGGAGGCTTTGATTGAGTCCATTACAACCCACTTACTATTTACGACTTGTAAAAACGATTCTCATATGGGTCCGTGAGATTTCTGCGGGATACCATTTGGTTTGTTCCACTTATGTGTTACTGGTAACTTGGCTACTATTGATTAAGAATCTGAATGATCAGTATCCACAGCAGCACAGCTACTCGGCACAGGCCTCTCTATTTTGTGCCAATCTCTACCGAACTAACTAGTAATATGGAAAAAGTTATTCTCAACTGAGAATGACCTTTTATATGTAAGTAAAATCTCAATCGAATTGTAACTTAAGAAGTAATTATGTGAGTGCAAAATCTTTATATAACAGCCCATTAGATGGTAAAATCAGAATAAGTCTGTGTTAAATTATGGTATTATGCTCCTTCTTTTTTTTTTTTTTTTTTTGGATGGGAAATCATCAAATGACTTCTCCCGCTCTGGGCGGAGCGGGAGGGCGTGTCAGACTTTTACTGACTAAAACCCACCCGTGTTCCTTCAGTTGCCCATGTGCCAGGGTCACGGTATCTCTTTTGAACAATCACGCGACCCCGGCAGGCATCGGTCCTAGCAGACCCCTTCAATTATGCTCCTTTCGCCCTGTTTAACCACTTATGATGAAATTATTTGCTATTCTCTTCTGAGTCAACTACTAAGAGTGTACTATGGGGATTTGAGCAGAGCCCACCATATTGCAACCAAGTCTATCACGTAGGAACGTTTTATCGATATCCAGACAAAATTACGACCAATAAAAATAAAACGCACCTGCGTTTTATAAATAAACCTTTTTTTTATTTTATAACAGTATCGTCAAATGTTGTTTATTTAAAAGGCAATTCGTAATTTAAAATAATCTAAAAAGCCTCGGGATATATCCACAATCCTCGTAATAGTAGATATAATTTTCAGTTAATTCTTCACAAATTGCTAGCAAGCAACTACTGCAACTAGCATTTTTCTTTTAATTTGCATTTGTAGTAGAAAATATT
The DNA here is from genome assembly GCA_947507805.1 of Aporophyla nigra. Classification (NCBI taxonomy): domain Eukaryota; kingdom Metazoa; phylum Arthropoda; class Insecta; order Lepidoptera; family Noctuidae; genus Aporophyla; species Aporophyla nigra. The sequence continues at coordinate 12,215,067 of OX382305.1, forward strand.
ATTGTTTCCTTTATGATACGAAGGGGAGTTTCCGCCTGCCCGCTTGTACCGGAAGCTAAGCCGTCAATGCTAGCAAATAGGTTCCTACGTTTGCAATTTATTATTGAAATATGAAAAACAAAACCATTTTAGTTTGTGACAAATAAATCTTTATGTTATTTTATAGTTTTAACTTTTCACAAGTTTGTCTGTTCAACAGTAAATTCTACTAATGCTTACTCGCTGATATCGTTTGCATTATCAAAAACAATATTATTTTAAACAAAAATGAGATTGCAGCTGAGTTTCATAACAGTTTTCACAGCTGAAATAAGGGCAGATTCGACTCATACGCTTCGTTAAATGCAAAGGCTCATTCGAAACAGACGTAAGGGAGCAGTACAGATACTTAATTATAATTACACAAACAGGATAACTTTAAATAATCAAGGCCCAAACATCTGGGAACGCGAGAGCAATCAAGAAGTGAAGGTCAATATTTGTACGTTCTAGTTAATTTAACTGCTCTGACCAATATAAGTTGAGCAAATTGCCCAAATTAAACTCCCCAAGGTGTCCGAAAACGATTTAGATAGAACTGTTAATTGGTGTAGTAAATATGTTTACTAATATGCTGTCTTGTTACTTGCGTTATCGACTTACTAACTGTTAGGCAACCAGACCAGACGATGTAAACAAGTAGATGCTATAATAAACTGAATAGGTAATAAACTTAGTACAGTTATGAACAAACACAGACAATGTTTAAAGTCTGAGCTCTGATCCGTAAATATACAGCCCAATCTCATGTTAGTAGTTTTATAAAAGGCGGATAGAAACAAAAACTACCAAATAACAACAGTTTGTTTTAGAAACGTGTTTTTTTTTTTTTTGCATAGGAGAAGATTAAACCCCTATTAACACATTAGATTACTACATTAGATCATAACATAATTTTATGCCTATAATTTCCGAAGGGGAATAGGTGAACTGATAGTACACCTACATTTCGCCAGTTATGTTTAAGTTCTATGTAATAGGGGGGAGCCTGTTGCCATCAACCTGGCACATATCCTTACTCCTGGCTACTAAAGAATTCCTGATGAAAATCCCAATAACACTTTGTTGGACCTGGGACTCGAACCCACCTCATGCTCAGTAGCTTGCGCTTGCGAGCACTAGCCCAAAGAAGTAGTCATGCTAAAAAAGGCAACAGAAGCGAGAAAATATCGACGACATAATTTTATCCCGTACAGCTAGGTTAGAGGTATGAGTTTTACGTAAGTTAACGAGCAATCCTGAAGTGCGGTGACCATGCTCTACATACTTCAATGAAAATTCTTTTTCAACATTTTAAATACAACTTTTCCTCTCTCGTTACTCAACGTTTTCTCAAGACACTTGGAATGGAACTATATTTTTTATAATTCATAAGAGTTCTCGATCTAGACATAAATCTTGTCTTTGTCCCGTGAAAGTGAGAAAGTACCTGCAAAATCTACAGACTTTATTTTATTTTTTTATATTGTTACTGGTATAATGTCATCGATATATAAACTCTATGTATAATGTACATAAGTGAATCATAAGACAAGAATATATTTTTTAATTGCTTTGACCTATTTTATAACAGTATTCTTAATTCACACACATTGTATTTTTAAAATTTTTGTCTAAAAATATCTTCATAACAATGGCAAAAAAAGAACAACATAAATGTATGGAGCAGCTGATTTTTTTTGGTTAGTCCCAGTTGTTTTTGTTGTTATTTTAAGTACAGTTACTCTTTTTCCTCCAGGTAATACGTTTTTAGCCCCGGATGGAAAAGAGGGGTGTATAAGTTTTACGTGTTAATATGTTTGTCTGTGTATTTGCTTATCTCGTGTCTGTCTGTGGCATCGTAGCTCCAAAACTGCTGAACGATTTTTTTTTCAGGAATGTGACTTAATGGAGAATGTTTTTAGCTATAATTCAAGAAAATCTGTTCAGCCGTTTGAAGATTATCAGCTCTTTTCTGGTTGATGAAGAGATTTCAGCTTCTTCCACAGGTCTAATCGAGTCGAAATTTGGTGGTCTAGTACTTCAATGATATTAGAAGAACAAAGATACCTTGAACTGATGCTGCAGCATCACCTAGTATATATATTAATAATACATTGCAGAATACTCAACTACCTCACCAACAAACAGCAGAAGTATCGTGTGTGTGGTCATTGGAAAGTTTTCAATGCAGAGGTTATAGAAAGATGGTGGTGGTGGTGGTATGATGATGGAGTAGCCAAGAGGAAGAAGGATAAATTAGTAACTAGCTTCACTGTTGGGAATATACTTAAAGCTGCGCAGTTTTAAACGAGGCATGTGTTAACTATTATGTTTAAAAACAGGAAATACTGAATTAAAAATAAATAAAAAAACATACAAAACAAATTCCTAAAAAGATGGCCAATTCATATTATTATAATTTTTTACTTTTAAGAGGTTATTTGTATGTGTTGGGCACGGAATAGATAAATAAGGTTAACCTTATTTATCTATTCTGTGGTGTTGGGGGTTTTTTATTTCAGTTACACCTTGAAGGCCCCTGGGTCATTAAAATTGATCACGAACCCAAGTCAATTTAACTGTATTTTTCTAAGTATGTAAAGGATCGCAAGAAATCCAGATTCCATCCAATGGCATGCGTACCATTCAACGGCTTCACGTTACCTTGGCGGCGGTGCATCGCCGAGTATCGCTTCACTCAATCAGCCGCGCGACGGTGTCGAGTGACGCTTCTTTATGTCGCAGGATAATTGATACCAGTCGACTGGCACATCATCGCAGCGTAATAGAAAATTCTCCTTATTCCTCTTTACAGATTGTACAGACGCCAGCACATGAAGCTACCCGAAACTGTCAAATTTTCCCAATCAATCTTGAACCTAATACTTTAGCGATAAATTTGAAAACCTATTAAAGAATTTGACAGATTGTAGTAGCTTTGTGAGCTGGCGTCTGTACGATGTTGATACGTGGAACTGTCGACTGATCCTACTAATATTATAAATGTGAAAGTTTGTGAGGATGTATGATACTCTTTCACGCAAAAACTTCTGAATGGATTTGGATGTAATTTGGCACACAGATAGTTTATAACTTGGATTAACACATAGGGTACATTTTAACCCGGTAATACATTTTTGCGGGATAATTACCGACTACCACACGGGCGGAGCCGCTGTCAAAAGCTAGAATACGCCATTAACCTAACCTGTGAACTGCATTAATTTAATAAGGTTTCGTCACCTATGGCATCTTTACTTTCCATGAGTAACTTTACCTATGATTAAAATATGAATGAAATATCTCTAAATTACTAAAAATCTTGTGCAAATAGTCAAGGCTTCTACTTTTGTATCAGTTTGATATTAAATAGCAGCATAGCATATTTAATTTGGTTTAGTAATTGAGATAAACTCGTATACTCTACTACTACTAAAATGTGCAAGTAGGTGTAGAAAATTGGTGTTAGAAAAAGTACAAAGTTTTAAACAACTTTTCTATTTTAATGCATGTTAAAATAGGTTAAGACGATGGTTATGATGATGGTTGACTGGCCTGTTAGTCTAGTAGTTAGTGACCCTGACTGCTAAGACTGAGGTCGTGGGTTCGATTCCCACCCAGGACAAATCTTTGTGTGATGAGCACGATCATTTGTTCTATGTCTGGGTGTAATTTATCTATAATATGTATGTATTTAGTAGTATATAAGTATGTTTATCAGTTGTCTGGTTACCATAGTACAAGCTCTGCCTAGTTTGGGATCAGATAACGGTGCGTTGGTTGTCCTAAGATATTTATTTATTTAGTAGTAAATGTTAACGGGGCGACGTCTTCGGGGTCTCTTGGTAAGGTGGGCGTGTCCCAAGGTTCAATTCTTGCCCCTTTCTTATTTCTAGTTTACATTAATGACCTTCCTTACATGATGGCTAATATCTCGGATATAATTTTGTTCGCTGATGACACTTCACTTATTTTTAAAATAGATAGATAAGATACGGATGTCTTACATGTTAACGACAGTCTAGCTGTTCTTTCGAAATGGTTTGCAGCTAATAATCTCTTACTTAATGCAAACAAAACTAAATGTCTGAAGTTTTCATTACCAATTAGTTCCCCAAGTAGATCTTAATTTAAAACTTGATGGCAAGAAACTAGATGCTATTTCGGAAACTGTATTTCTTAAAATTACTTCAGATTCAAAATTGCAATGGGGTGCCCACATTAGAGCTATTTCAGGTAGATTAAGTTCAGCTGCATATGCAGTAAGAAAAATAAGGCAGATGACCGATATAGCTACAGCTAGATTAGTATACTTTGCTTATTTCCACAGTATCATGTCTTAGGGCGTTCTGCTGTGGGGTTCGGCAGCTGACGTAGATTCAGTTTTTATTTTACAAAAGAGGGCAATCCGCGCAATCTGTAAAATGGTGCCTCGCGAGTCTCTTAGAAATAAATTTACAAAAATTAATTTAATATACTGACTCTTCCCTCTCTTTATATCTTTTAATGTATTTTGTATGTTCGCAAAAACTTAGGCTTTTTCAAAATAAGAAGCGATTTCCATAACATAAATACGCGTAGTCAAAATGAAATTGTGATTCCAAAATTTAGATTAACTAAAACTAGTAAGTCATTTCATATAAACAGTATCCGCTTCTCTAACAATTTGCCAAAGTCGGTTACTGAACTTAGCTATGAAAAGTTCAAAACACACATCAAACGTGTCCTTATGAAAAAAGCATATTATAAGACAAAGGACTACGTTCAAGACAAGGGAGTTTGGCAATAATTCCTTCTGCACATGTGGCTTCTCTGGTACCTCATTACAGGATGACCATGTAGATATCTATTAACTGCTCCCAAATGACGATTAACTGCTCCCAAATGACGATGTACATTTATTATTTTATTTTTTTACAATCTTCTTTGACATCTACTCACTATTTGTCATTATATGCCTACAATTCTAATTTGTACTCTTTAGTATTGGTTGTCATGGCAACAGTGTCATTTGGTTTAAATAGTATATTGTCTTATTTATGAAATACTATTGTTTATGTAGATTTTATAGTTGTGAAAGTGAGAACGTTGTAGGCCTTGTAGACTGTAGGCAATTTTCCATTTTGTTAAGTGCTTGGTGCTTGTCGACAGTCCTACAATGTTCTCCCATACCTATTAATACTGTGATTTAGAACCATTGTGAAAGCCAAAGTTTACATGGTAATTATTTTTTAAAGAGTAACCGTGGAGTTTCTTGCCGGCTCTTCTCCATAGGAATCAATTATTTGGAACCGTGCACCTAGTTTCTTACGTTTCATAAGTGCCCATGTTGGTTCATGTGAAATAAAAATATTTTGATTTGATTTGATTTGATTTACTCGTAGTAGGTACTCGTGGGTAATCGGTAAAGTTGCTCATAGAAAGTAAACCTTCCACAATTGATCGTCACGGTGACCCTCATGCATACAAACACTTTAGAAAAGGGAGTAACTAATTAATTTTTCGGTGTATACATATCCAGGTATAGGTAGACGTTCCTGTCACTTTACAGGTAATCCTAGTAAGGCACGCTGATTGATGGTGGCAATATCTTTTACGAACGGTTATGGTACGGCAGACGTTAAGCATCCATGTAACACACTATTAATCAGGAACTGAATGAATAATTTAAAAAAAAATTGCTAATCCATTACTGCATATGTTCGAAAAATTAGCCTGGTCTACAGCATAAATAACGCAATGAATGGTGTCGAACTGTCAAAATGAAAGACATTCCTAATGTTAGTATTTACGCAACTGCTGTTCGTTATGAACATGTCAATCATATGAATTACCTACTAACTAGGTCTAACCACTTTGATTACATAATTACACACAAATACACATAATACACATAATTTTTAATTATTTACTGAGTGGCGTAAATCACATTTTACTACGACAAAAATAGTTCCTAATATTCAATACCTTTTTGGTATCATGCTACGCCATCATTTATCACTAGGACCAGAAAACAAATTCGACATTCACTATCAAAATTTTCACGAAAATTTTATATAGTTTCGGCAGTACAAAGATATTGCCATAGAGTTTCATAAACAAGTGGAGAAGGTAAAACGAAAAAAACCGGCCAAGTGCGAGTCGGACTCGCGCACCGAGGGTTTCGTACAAACCTGTAGGTATTCACGGTTTATAAATGAGGTTTATGTTTATAAAATTAAATGTATTTTTAAATTTTTTATATTTGAGTTGATTGAATGAAAGGTAAATTGCGATTTACGATTTATGACGTATAAAAAAAAACTACTTAATAGATCTCGTTCAAACCAATTTTTGGTTGAAGTTTACATGGTAATGTACTTCATTTATTTTTTTATAGTTTTATCATTTTCCTATTTCAGAAGTTACAGGACACACATTTTACCACTTTGGAAGTGTCTCTCGCGCAAACCATTCAGTTTAGAAAAAAATGATATTAGAAACCTCAATATCATTTTTAAAGACCCTATCCATAGATACCCCACACGTATAGGTTTGATGAAAAAAAAAAAAAATTGAATTTCAGTTCTAAGTATGGGGAACCCCAAAATTTATTGTTTTTTTTTTCTATTTTTGTGTGAAAATCTTAATGCGGTTCACAGAATACATCTACTTACCAAGTTTCTACAGCATAACTCTTATAGTTTCGAAAAAAAGTGGTTGTGACATACGGTCGGACAGACAGACAGACAGACAGGCAGACATGACAAACCCGGTTCCGTTTTTTGCCATTTGGCAACGGAACCCTAAAAAAGCGTGTTATAAAGCAAACAAAAACGTATTCTTAAGTATGTAGGTAAATACTATCTATCTGTAAAAGATATGACATTTTCATATCTATCTTCTGTAATAGATAACCTTTCAGGTGCGACGCAATATTCCGTATAATATAATACACCCCCTCTCACTCGGCACTTGCAATTTATTACTACGACGACGCTGAATCATTAATTTCTCATACGATATAGTCACGTGCAAAAAGGCGTACCCACTTTGCGAAATTTTATAGCAATTTACTTTTATTGTAGCGGGTTTCTTTTAATCTTACGCTATTCTATTATTATTTATGTCTATATTGTTGTTACCTTTCAGGTACTGTGTCAACAATATCTTCTAATTTAGTTCACTCGTGTGAACTAAATGAGAATATATTGTTGCACAGGCAATCCTACTGTGGGGTCCAAGACCTTTGTAAATATCTAGCACCTAAGGGTCTTATATAATCTGTTACATTTTTTTTTATTGTACCGTGTTTGAGCAATTTTTTTAAAATTTATATATTACACACGTACTCCAACGTATCGTAAAGTGTAAGCATAATTATATATAAACAAATGTACCTTGTTGTACAAAAGTCAGGTATGTGTAGGTAGACATCTAACGATAAAACTGTATGTGTCAAAAAATAAAGCTACATTTGACTGCTGTATGCCCAAGGGATATTTTCTTTTTTACTCACAAATTGTAATTGTTAAGTGTATTCAAATAACAACTTGTTCTTGTTTCTTTCTAACTGTCATGCATGTCAAAACGTATTGCGTAATTCATCAGAAAGAATAGAATACTCAGTTTCTATTTATTATTTACTTTTCATTTTACTTGAGTAGAAATAACAGACTTCAGAAACGCCAAGAAGCAATGCATAAACGAGCTTGTCCATTTTTTACGTCCAGTTGCAAGTTAATATGAACACTTAGTGCAAGTTATTTAAACTCTCGCAACTAGTCTTCTTATCTCCACAGTATGTGTTAAATGCGAAGCTACACTTTTCAAAGCAAACGCTTAGAACTGGTTTTCTCTTGAACTAATTACGTTAATATGTATATGTACTAACTGCGTTGCGCCTTTACTTATAGTTTTGAGTTTGACGTTGGCTAACCCTCCGGTATGGTTATGTATTGATTTTCCATGGAATTGAGGATTTTCCGGAACATATTTTTAAATTTTTACAACGCATTATTACGTTCAGTTCAGTTTATTTATTTGTTAACAAAGGAAAAAAAACACAGATCTTATTTTGATGAACAGAGCGCTATGTTATGCCAGGAGGCGTACAAATATGGTGTCCAAATTAAGAAGAGGATTAAAACGTCAGAATTCGTATGTCCAGAAAGTAAATAAAAACATTTCAAAATAATTGAAATGTCGAAATAATTAAAATGTTAAGATAATTTAATGTGAATATTAAAGTGTTGTGTGTGTTGTGTAGTGTTGTAGTGTTGTGTTGTGTGTGTAGTGTTGTGTGTGTGGTGTGTTTGTTTATTTAAGTGTTTTATTTTTAATTGTTTTTTATTATTAAAGTTGAGTAGCTTGCGAAGCGTTAAGCTTTAGTGGTGTGGTCTATTCAGCCTATAATTTATCCACTACTGGGACACAGACCTCTCTGTGAGAGGGAATGGGTCATAATCCACCACGCGGGCCCAGTTGCGGGTTAGTAGATTTCACATGTCTTCGACTTTTTGGTTCTACTACATGCCAGTTTCCTTATGATATTTTCCTTCATCGTTTTGAGAGCAGTGGTGATGAAATAAATTACACAAAGTAATGCGCGTGCCTGGGCTCAACTTACAACCAATAAAATCGGGTAAATCGGGATCGGTACCACTGGGTCACAACTGCTTACATTCAATATTCACAGTATAGGTGAATGTTTTCGCCTAATATCGTATAAATCGTATTGTTCATTACCCTGACCACTATACTGTTGCTATGGCTACTTAAAGTTTAGTGACCCAACCGTATTGGCAACTTATTTCATATACATATTCATAATTCGTCGAGTGGTTATCAGTTCAAGGAATTTAATCCTGTGGTTTAATACCACACATATACCACAATACATTCTGTGAACCAATAATAATAGACTATAGAAATTGGGATGGTGGAAAAGAGGAAGTAAAAACTTTTTGTGGTTTTTAAATAGGCACATTATAAAATATCTCTTATATTTATTTCCTTAGGCAACCAACAGCGATACATATAGTATGTGTGTGTATGTGTATTACCAAACTGTATGGCTAATAATAGGTTTCTCTGTATAACTAACATACTTATATGCGAAAGGACTACAGACTAAGAAAAATTTAAATACAAATGGTTTTATAACTATATTACTTAACTGCCCCGTTGGTCTCGTGGTCGCAAGCGCGACCGCTGAGCGTGGGGTCCTGGGTTCGATTCCCGGGTCGGGCAAAGTGTTACTGGGTTTTTCCATTAGAAATTTCTTAGTAGCAGCCAGGAGTTTGAAAGTTGGCGGTGTGATACCCCCGTGCCTCGGAAAGCACGTTAAGCCGTTGGTCCTATGCCTGATCTCTCTCCGGTCGTGTCGGATTGCCGTCCCATTGGACTATGAGAGTGAGGGAAGAGTGAGTGCTCCTGTGTCTGCGCAAACACTTGAGCACTATAATATCTCCCGCGCCGATGGCTAGTCTCCGTTGAGATTGGCCGCCGTGGCCGAAATTCGGTCTGGAAGACTATATATACTTATGACTAATTACTATTAAACTTATGATTAAATTTTAGAGAGGATGAAAAAAAATGAAGATTAGGATAAGATTGAATATTAAGAGATTAGTTGCTTAAACTATTGTTGTGAAATATGTAAAGAGAATGTAAAATATTTAATCCAGGACACTTTGTGTAACACGTTATCTAATAGGTAACTTGGGTTATTTGGTTTAGAGAGAATAGGACGATAATGGCCCTGAAAGTTAATAACTGCACGATAATTTTGTTAGCTCCAAGCCAAACAGGGGTCGGTAAAGCCAAAGCCACAGTATTGCAAACATACCCTTGTAAAAGGTACAGCAATTTACACTAGGTACGAGTACTAAACTAAGAAGCTATACACAATAACGAAAGGACACGAAGTACTCCTCCATATTGCTGTCATCTAGACGCGTACCCTGAAGACTTTGGCAACTTATTTAGGTATTTTTTTAATCTTTTTACTGTAGTGGTACCTGCCTCATTTTTAACGAGCCAAATCGGAATATTTATGCTTACCTATTTTCTTATGTGCATATTTACTACCTGTTTAGTATATGTGACCCTAGGTTTAAGGTAGGTATATGCTATTTGATCACGCGCCAGGACCCCTTTCAATGGCCGGCTTAGCTAACTACCGACTATTACCCTAAATTAGTACAAGCAAAGACACGTAAGGCATAATCGTGACTAGGAAAAGTTCTCTAACATTATTGATGTCCAATAAGGCACCGATATTGGGCAACTTTTCCAATTTTCTATTCACAATTTGTTAGAGAAAATACTAAATTACGTTTAGAGTATATTATTCGCCCCAATTCTGTCTACACCGATCCATTTTCACTTACAGTTACATGTTTCTAAAAGGTTATAGTTTCCGCTTTACTTGTTACAGTAGAATTTCTATGTATGAAATAATATTTTATAAGCCTCGTATTTCATACATTTGGAGAAGTTAATGTGGTAACGATATACTATGTTGGCGGCAGATATTTATAAAATTCTGGAAAAAGAGAAACTTTACTGAGAGTAGTTTCAAGTCAAGGATGACAATGCAAAAACTTTGAAACAAAAGAAAGATAGTTATTATACGTTGGAAGCGCAGGACTATCGCGGTCGTCCAAATTGAAAGGAAACTATATTTAATTGTTCCGTAATTCCGTGACGTTTCGGCTTGTTTCATATTTCCATTCAAATTATGCTAATTAGCAACTCCAGCACGTTAATGTCAAACAAAACGTAGCGACCCTAATCATTTCGTTGCTGTAAAGTTCCACAGATAGAACTTTAATGAACTAATTTATAGTTACGTTTGATTTAATTATTAGCGGTTTAGTATCTTGAGTTTTCTGCTGATGGTGTATGAATATCGCATTACAATGCAAAGTCGGAGTTCTGCAAGTTTGAAGCATTCATACTATGAAAATTTAACAACAACCTGCTGTAATGCATGACTGCAACGATACACATACATTTCCAATTTATCCTAAAATGCATTATTTTATCAAGTCTCACGATTTAAATTTGCAAAACTGTTATGTTTCCCTGAGTTAAAACTTGTGCAGTTTAATGGCTATCGACTATTCAAATGAGCGAGCACCGATGTGACGGCAGGCGAAGCATTTCCACGGTACACAGCCACTTTTGTTCGCACCGCAAAGAAAAGACTCGCTGTCAGAGCATGGACACATTCTCCCTCAGACTCTATAGAGGTGTGCTCTTCAAGGGTGACTGCTTTTATTCCATCAGACACCTACGTGATAAAAAATCTATATCTAGATAACATTGCATGTTGTTTCTTTAGAACTTCACTTTGATAAAAGGAGGTATAAAATAAATATGGAAAACAGAACATCATATTCCTGCCACTCAGTTTATGATAGGCTGATGTGTAAAAGTGGCATTTACTATGAGAACAGACAAATTTACATTGATGAAACTTCTAAGTGAGTCACTGTAACATTTTTTTTTTGTTTTTTTTTTTTATTGCCGTAATACTAATGTGGCATTCCAGTCGGCTGCAATGTAAAAAGTTGACCGAAAAGTATGTAGATCGTCATTCCCGTTTATTTATCATAGGTAGTAATATAAAGGAGCTTGTGGCTTAGTAATAACAGCCGCACGGGTTGTTCGTTCAGGTTAAGCTATCCTTGCGGTTGGGTAACCATCTTTACATACCAAGACCTCTCCGTGCCTTGGAAAGCACGTTGAGCCGTTGGTACCGGGTGTCATTTGGGGATCTTTGACAGCCATTACAAGAACGAAAGTCTGACAATCAGTCTTACCAAGGGGTTATAGTAGTACCCAGTGACTGGGTTGTGGAGGTCAGATAGGCAGTCGCTCCATGTAAAATACTGGTGCTCAGCTGCATCCGGTTGTCTGGAAACCGACCCCAACATAGTTAAGAAAAGGTAAGCAGGTGAGGTAGTCATGTAGAGGGCAGGATTGGTCGGATAGAGGCCAACAGGAAACTATCTAGGATTCAGCAAAATCTGAAGAAAGGTTCATTTCCCGTTGAAACGATTAAAATAATAAAAAAACTTTTCCGAGGCAGCCGGCTATAAAGCACGTAAGGCATCGTGTCATTACATACTCGCCTAAACTGTAAAGATATCCAAGCACCACCAACCACTGTAACCAACTAATAAACTCGTTACATAAAGGACAGGAGACCACATCATACAACTATAAACTAAACAAGTAAGTAATTAACATCAAACGGCCACGCAGGGTTCATCTTGTGTACTTAAGTAACTTAAGAAGACCTACCTTCTAACATGACATAAGCAAGAAAATTAAATCATCTCGACATAACCTACATGAAAAACTTTAAATTAGTCAAATGATTTAGTAATTAACGAAGATATGAAGTATTGTGGCTAAAAAGCTGCGAGAAAATCTCGAAGTATAACACTCATCCCCATTTTTTCGAACAACACAATTCTAGTGACTAGTAGCGCCATCTATTTTCAGCACATTTTTTCAGGAGCGGAGGCTGTTAACGTTTCTACTACACTGCATGAACCCGCTGGATGTAGGTCTCCGTCGTGATTTACTCCTGCTCTGCAGTACCAAGATTCGACGCTAGATGTCTCTGTTTTCGTATGTACGCTTTCGTGAAAAGCGCTGCTATCGCAAAGTACCGAATTTGAATTTAATATTTCCCACCTTATATATATTTTTTTTTTTTGGATGGCATATCATCAAATGACTTCTCCCGCTCTGGACGGAGCGGGAGGGCGTGTCAGACTTTTACTGTCTAAAACCCACCCGTGTTCCTTCAGTTGCCCATATGCCAGGGTCACGGGTATCTCTTTCGAACAATCTCGCGACCCTGGCAGGCATCGGTCCTAGCAAACCCCTTCAGTATATTATATGCCTATGATCTTATTTAAATAACTTAATGGAACATGTTACTTTTCATGGTTACTGGTAATTCTTAGTCATTATTCTGCACACATAATCAGTCTATAATATTCCCACTGCTGGGACACAGGTCTCCTCTCTGCCAGAGGGCACATCCACCAACCTGCAGGTGCCACATGTCTTCAATTTTTTGATTCTCGAACAATGTTTTCGTTCACCATTTTGAAAGCAGTAGTGATGAAATAATTTGTTCATTGTTCTAAGGTTGCGTTAATTTTCATTTAAATTGGTAATCGATAGTATTAAACAAAAGAAAGTCCTTGGAAAACAAAACATGTAGTTATTGTTTGTTTTGTCCACATTTGTCAGGTCTAGACAAAAATAAACTATGGCCATTACATCATTAAACGCCTGCACTCTACATTTTGGTTTTATGATCGATTTTACCAGTTTACGACATAAGTGGTTGAATATTATATTGTATATAGGTACCTCCTTGTTTTCTACGATCGGAAAGTTTTCCTAAGTTCTATAATGGAACCCATGATTTAGTGATCAGTAAGTACATTGTGAAAATCTTAGACTTATGTGGCGACGCTTGGGGAAAACTTATAGCCAGCAGGGAGCGTCTTTGTTATGATAGTACTCATGCTCCTTAAGTTCTGAGTAGAGCTGCATGATTACTGATAAATGCGTGCACTGATTGGACAGGTCCAGTCAATCTGTCTGATTATTTCCTCAAAAGACCATTTCAGACACCAATCCACATGGCCTTCACGTGATCTGACCAAGATTATGTCTGGACTTTAAAAGAGACGTATGATTTTGTTTCGGCCTTTCTTCTCAGAGTAGTCAGAAAGGAAACGCCGACCTCATCTACACAGTTTTGAAAATATGATTGACGTGTAAAATTGTTTGTACAAAGCTACTTGCAGAAATAAAATTATTTATCATTTAGGTACTAGGTATGTATCTTAACCTATTTTAACATGCATTAAAATAGAAAAGATGTTTAAAACTCTGTACTTATTCTAACACCAATTTTTTACACCTACTTGTCAATTTTAGTACCTACCTACTCCAAGTATTTATACTCAATTTCGTGATAATTCAATTTGGGACCCAGACGACCTTTTTATCGGAACCTAAGGTCCGCACTCAGGTAGGTAGGCATCCGTCAGGTATAAAGGATCTGTCCATCATAGGTACTTGTTGGTCCTTCGGCACATTATGGTAAATACCGGTGGACTTATCTGACCTGTAATTCCTAAAATAATGTAGGGTCTCTTATTATGTCATCTTTGTAGTAAATTACGGCTGGCGTTTATGTTTTAATAAGATTATTTCGTGTAGGTGTCGTAATTTCTTTTATGAGGTCTTGTTTAGTTAGCGGTCGATATAAAAATGTTGATGCTTATTTAACCTACATCTTCTATAACTACTGAGGACGTCTTCAGCTAACTTTTAGATTTGTATAATAGGTAGGTACCTTTTTTTTTGGTTCTATTTAGTTTTCGGCATGTATTGGGACCAAACATTCGAAGAAATTTACAAACCCGCCTGGGCCCGCGTGATGAATTATGGCCAACTCCCTCTCACCGAGAGGAGGTCTGTGTCCCAGCAGTGGGAATATTATAGGCTCATGATGTTTGTTTTGATTGTTCTTGATAAAAATTAAAACTGCCTTACAGTGGACAACATAAGTTAAAGATAAAAATAAACAAATCATAACGAGGGCAATCTCTTTACATTCCCATCGTTATCATCATTCCAGCAGAAAGATGTCCACTGCTGGACATAGGCCATACCATAATCTCCACGCTTGGCAAGCGGATTGGCGATTGGAGTATGGTGGTTAAATATATTGAACGCTGCTGCCCATGCTCTAGTCAGTCCCTTTGTCACCTCTTACGTCACCCACGAAAGTAATGGGATGATGTTATTCTATACGTCCGGCACCACAGGGACCTTTAGAATCTATATCAACTGAAATCGAGCACAATTATCACCGCATATTACACTAACTGGTAGCATAACACCTATTTAAAAGAAAAAAGGATTTTTTTGGAAAGTAAATAAATTAAAGTAAAAACCGGCCAAGTGCGAGTCGGACTCGCGCACTGAGGGTTCCGTACAAACCTGTAGGTATTCACGGTTTATATATATATATATATTAACTTTATTTCAGATTAAATAATCCATATTTGTGTTAGTAAGTACAGTAAAGTACAAAAAATAACAGCAATAATAATAAATAATAAAATTGAAAATAAAAAAATAAAAATCAAATCAATTAGACACGTGGAGTGCAATCCAGTGTCTAATAAAAGGACCATCTAACCGATCTGCTATTACTTTTAGAATGCTGTTGGAGCTTGATCGGATACGGTGCAATATGGAGGCTGCTCGCTTTCTCATGATGGCATGAAAACCATCAGTCCGAGCCTCCATAAACATGCCAGATGCACTACAGTATCTCGGAAGCCCCAACAACATTCTAAAAGCATTGTTGTATTGTACACGAAGGGCATTGAGTGTCCGCTGAGTACAGCTGATCCACAGGGTGCACGAATAAAATGATTGGCAGTATGCCCTGAACATTGTGCACTTCACCTCGTTTGGGCACCGTTTAAACCTGCGAGCCAGCATGTTCCCACGGACAGCCAACGCCCTTCGTTCCCTCTCAACGTCTACGTCATCAGAGAGGTCCTCCGTGACCCAGTGACCCAAGTACTTAAGCTGCGTCACTCTTTTAAGCGGTACACTATTTAGTGTAACGGGTGGGACGGTGACGACTTTATTTTTTAATTTTTATACTTGAGTAGATTGAATGAAAGGTAAATTGCGGTTTATGATTTATGACGTATTAAAAAAAAACTACTTACTAGATCTCGTTCAAACCAATTTTCGGTGAAAGTTTACAAGGTAATGTACATCATATATTTTTTTTAGTTTTATCATTCTCTTATTTTAGAAGTTACGGGGGGGGGACACATTTTACCACTTTGGTAGTGTCTCTCGCGCAAACCATTCAGTTTAGAAAACAATGATATTAAAAACCTCAATATCATTTTTGAAGACCTACCCACACGTATGGGTCTGATGAAAATTTTTTTTTGAGTTTCAGTTCTATGTATGGGGAACCCCAAAATTTATTGTTCTTTTTCTATTTTTGTGTGAAAATTTTAATGCGGTTCACAGAATACATCTACTTACCAAGTTTCAACAGCATAGCTCTTAAAAAAATGGCTGTGATATATAGATGGACAGACAGACAGACAGACAGACATGACGAATCTATAAGGGTTCCATTTTTTCCCATTTGGCAACGGAACCCTAAAAATGAAATTATTAGGTACATATTGCTCACCTTACGCTACCCAATCCGTGATATTGACATACAAGATCCAACTCCCCAAAACGGGAAAATAATAAATTCTTATTATTTCATAACAAACAAAAATATTCATTATCATAAAATTAATTTTGTGGTATAAATAATTAGTTCTCCAAATTAGTCCTATCAAAACAGCACCTGTATCATCGGTGGTCTGTCTATACTACGTTTTGGTATACTTGGGGCGGTTTCAATGTATTTGTTCTAGCCTAAATATTATATTACAATGTTGAATATTCACGTGTTTGGAAACACACGTGGGTTGTGGTTTCAGAGCATGTATACAGGTGAACACCTTTTACCATGGATTCTGAATCGAAAAACACGACAAAAAAAAACTACACAGGGGCTGTAGGTTTTTAATAAAAAATATGTTCAACTGATTCAAAGAAAAGTGCGTACCAACGCGGTCAAAATGTACGAAACGGTAATTGTTTTTTTTTTACATTTCGACGCTCCCGAGAGGGAGTTCAAATTTATGTACTGAATTCATGGTTACAGTTTGTGCGTCCATGTACCTACCATCCTGTATGTATATGGCCGGCTAATTTATTTATGCTTGACTCACTAACCATGAACAAATAACTATTAATAATAACAAACAACTTGTGATTTTGAGTAACTGGAACAACAAGCACCCCAACCAACAATTCTGTGGTATATTATTTCTATTATGAGACTATATTATTAGGGCGATATTCATCGCGACCATTCGTGTCACTCGTGTCACAAACACATTGTTTTGCAAACATTCGTTGCGTGAGATTTTATTACGCAGCGAACATTCATTTCCGAGTACAGCTGGATTGTATCTCTGATTTAGCATCACAATCGTTTATAATCTCGTTGCAATAAGGTTTTAAAAAGAAGTAAAAAAAAAAACAGAGAACGGCTTCGGTGAACGCACTGGTTTAGAACATGTTTTGCGTGTTTCGATTCACGCATTTACCAAACTATTGGTTTTACGAATGAATCTTCATTACTTAACTAAAGCACTTAAATACTACGAATGTTTGCAGAAAAAAACTCAAAGCGAATGTTCACGGTGAGTACGGAGCTTTAGTTATTATAGAAACTCCTACTGAAATAAATTATTTGTGATTTACGCCTTTCATTTTCTCTAAGGTAAGCGTTCAACGTTTAGAAATTCTATTTCGCATGCATTTGATTCACATCCGGAGCTTACCGACAAAACCAATTTCACATAAATGAAGCAACGTGTTATTGCAACAAAATTTTATTATTGAATATTTACAGGGAATAAATTCGGAAGGCCAAAAAATTAATTAAGATCATAATTAAACAGTACATCTTTAATACTAAACACATTTTGTAACCCTTTCGTTCATAAAGCATGACATTTGGAAACACCACTGTCTTTACGATTATTATGTCAATAGAGTGGGAGGGGCAATTACTTCATTTAATTTAAAGCATGTTTATGAAAGGCAGCTAAGTTAAAGTTACAGTATAGTAAACAGTAGTCGTTTTTGGCACAAATGCATAGCTGGACATGCTAAGTTTACATAAGCTTCAAATTCCCAACAATAAATACCTATTTTACATTTTAAACATTAATTTAGGAGTTATATGTAGGTACTTATACAATATTCCTCAAAGTTTGCAGTACATGTTACTTATTTATAAATACACTATAGTTTGGTTAGGCTTCTGATATACAACACGTAAGTTAGTGGACATAGATAAGTTAGAAGCATGTGACCGCGTTGAAGTAACATCGGAGGACGCGCCCCCGACCATTACCGCTGCCGCGCCGCTGCAGCGCGCTCTGTAAACAAACGATAATGTTAAGTATCGCAGATTTTGTTCATCCTAGGGTAGACTTAACTTGCAAAAAAAGAAAAAAATCTTATTTTATTTCTTGAGGAGAACAAACAATTGTGCAAATCTTGAAACGGCTTGTTGACACTTTCCATGATCCAAGGACAGGTTTTTACCTTGGTCAGAGGCCGTCAGTGCCATACAACGTGGTAATGCCGCCAGTCCCTTGGGTACATTAACAGTCGACAG
This sequence comes from Aporophyla nigra, assembly GCA_947507805.1. NCBI lineage: Eukaryota > Metazoa > Arthropoda > Insecta > Lepidoptera > Noctuidae > Aporophyla > Aporophyla nigra. The sequence continues at coordinate 12,233,407 of OX382305.1, forward strand.
CAATGCGGATGACTTTATCGACGCTATATTTTAATTGTTAATCATTTTAGTTAAGTTATATTAGAATAAATATTTTTACTGTAGTGATACATTTTCAACCAAATATAATAAACAACAAAAAGTAAATGTGCAATAATGATTAATACTTATGTTATGGACAATAAATAAACGTATAAAGCAATATTTGTTGTTGAGTGTTATTTCAACAATTTGCAAATTCGACTTTTGCCTACATTATCGACTGATTCATCGGCACCTTTGTATATTTTTAACTTCTGTATCTCGTTAGATAGCTGATTGTGAGAGAACTGGTGTCAAAATTCATATGAGTAGATGATTTTTGAAAATGATTTATTGTTTAAGATTTTTTTTTTTTTAATATATGATAATTATAATTATCATGCGGCGAGTACAGCGTTATGGAGAGTTGTGCGGTTGTGTACGAGAATGAGTACACCATATATGGTGTAACGCTAAAGTACGCTCAGATTTATTTGTTTGCGGGGTGGAGACCTGGTGTCCTGAAACACAGGTTTTGGCCTAGCTTAGCCACCAGTCTCCCACAATATTGTAATGTGTATTAATAGCTTAAGACTTAATAATATGGACCTGTAAACTTTTTAATATTGTGGTGAGAAAATAAATAAATTGATTGATTGATCGATTGATTTGGATACATCGAAAGGTCTGTTAAGGTATTGGGTACAATGCAGGCGCTTCCATTTGAGAGTTTAGAGAAAAGTGATATTTAGTGACGTATTCTGGAAAATTTTCCAACACGTATATAATATACCGAAAGATCCAAATAATATCAAGTCAGCGGAGACAACTACTTAAAACAATGACTCATCGTTCAAAAATGGGTCATTGCTCTTGAATTAAACTTATTTACATACAATAATTTTGCCTCATCACGTAGGCTTGGTTGATGGGCTCATTAACCATAGACCTTCGCCTCCGGTTCCCTAAGGACGGAAAACGAAGTCATATATATGTACGTCATCAACGTTGCTCGAACTTGTTCGGACATGTTACTATTACAAAATAGTAATTTAATGGTTAAGACCCAGCGTGTGCATTGGAATTGGCCCCTACGCGAACATTACGCCTTTTGATGTATTGTTGTTGTTCAAGTGTTTAGGAAAATAGTTTACGCTTACAAGTTGGTATTTCAGGAAATTGTACGCTTACAAGCAAACAAGGCACTTAATGTAATTCTGTAGTAAATTACGTGTATTCTACCAATCACTCTACAATACCGCAAGGCTACCCGTATACTACGAATTTGACTACGTAAGACGTAGTTCATAATTACTTACACAATACTAAGAGTTGAACTAGTAACGACTGCCTCATTTGACATATTCCTATAATGAATAAAGGTAAAGAGTTCTTGATTATAGTAGGTCACTCGTAAAAGCCGTAGCGGGGCTACGTGGTTTCTACGAATTTGTCAACGCATGCTACACAGCGTATTATAAACAAATATTATAGCCTACGCTTTTATATTTTGTCAATAAATTACGTAGAACGTACTTATAATTAAGTAGTAATTCATTAGTGTCATTCTACGAATTCGTAGCACGCCTACGTCGCTGCTACGAAAACGGCTACGCATGCTACGTTGCACGTAGCACATAAAGATTATCTATTTTATCTACGCGTGAAATTTTTGTGGAAATGTTTTTGACTAAGTAGTCTTTATGTCTCTATCATTTTTTTAGGATATATTTACTAATATCATAATGTCGAATGAAAACCGTTACACGAATTTATGTTTACGATGTTTTCGGAGCACCTTTGACTAATGCTTTGCTAACATAATTTATTCTTAACGTCATATTGGTACTAAAATGTGTTGGAATAATAAAGTCCCATTAAATTGAGTTACACGGCTCATCACGAGAAGATAAAAAATATTTCTGCGACCTTCAATTTATGGTCAAAACCCTCTACATTGGTCCCGCTGGGATTCGAAGTATAATGCCAAAGATAGACATTGGTGAGGTATATGACTAAGGTATATGGGATCTTGTCTTGAGTACGGTTATTATTTCAATTATTGAGTTACGCTGTGAAAAGGGGATAACAATTCTCTATTGCATTACGTGTGAACACCGTTCTAAGTTTGAAACAGGGTGTTAATAGTTTTAAAATAGTGGCCACATAAATTAAAAAGTTTTGAACGTATGACTGTTGATGGCAACTGGCTGCGATACATTACGCGGATTCCATTCTACAGAAATAAAGTCCTTCAAAACTCTCAGCTTTTAACCGACTTAAAAGTGGAGGTTCGAAACCCGTTTGTCTTTTTCAAAAAAATAAAATGTATATTTCAAAAAAAAAGGAACTTCCAAAAAAAACCCTACAAAGTGAAAAATAAGTCGATGGCAAAAAAAAAATACAAAACCAGACACAGACTTCCGGAGAGATTTTTTTTTGATTTTGTTGTGTTTATAGAGGAATAATTCGTGGTAATAGCTAGACATTGGGCGACCTATGGTCCTAACAATGTATATGAATATTACGGTACTGAACAGTTTCTTTTTTAAAATTTGTATCTTTGTTTTTCTTCTCCAACCTAATAACAATTATAACATTAGATTATGTAGCTAAAAATCGCATTACATTAAGCTAAATCGATTTTGTCAACAGCTAGCAATTTTTTTGTTAAATAATTGTGGACAACATCGTAGATAGTGTATATGCTACTTCTATAGACTAAGTGTTGTGATCATTGTATTTATACTGCTGTTTGTTGTATAGATATTTTATCCAATCCAGTAGCAGTTCTCACCAGATCGTTCATCTCATCATCAGCCAGCCGCAGCGGCGCCGTCCTCGGTCCGTTGGGGTCGATGCGATCAAGGTACGCTCGCGGCGGTCCATTGTCTTCGTGCAGCGCTTTCTGCAGCGCCACCAGCAGCCGATCCAGCACTAAAGCTGCTCGTTTCTGGGGGACCTCTTCCTGTGACACAGAAAATAAAAGGTACAGATCTTGTACTCCAGGTAATGAAGATGATGATGATAATGTACCGTGTGGTGCCGGACGTAAAGAATAACACCACCCCATTTCTTCCCGTGGTTCTCGTAAAAGGCGACTAAGGGACTTACTAGAGAATGGGCGGCAGCGTTCTCTATGCATTTTACCACCTTACTGCGATCGCCAACCCGCCTGCCAAGCGATTATGGCAAAGCTCCCCAAATTAGGGGAGGCCTAAGTCCAGCAGTGGACGTCTTACGGCTGAAATGATGATGATGAGGTAATGAAGATACAGAAAGTAAAGTTTGATTTGACAACAACATGCAATGATTGGGATTGAAAATTATTGTGTTATAAGCCTGCAAAGTCTTCCATTTAATCACAAGACACTTATCGAATCTGCAAGTGCAAAGGGCAAGTTTCATTCTTCTTATATCATGTCACCATTAGTGGAAGTCACTGCAATCACTAAGCTTCGCAGATGAATTAACAGCGGAGTTTTCTTTTTAGTCAAGCGAACGCTGTTCTCTTGTCGCTGTATCCTAGACATTTTCACATCACTAATTAGTCAATGTTATCTAATTATGTCATTGCTCTCGCTTGTGGTAAACTTGAAGGGTGGCAGACATAATTGAGTTTATTTGTCACTAGCTTTTGCCAGCGGCTTCGCCTGCGTCTTATACATATAAACGTTGCTCCTGAATAACTCTGTCTATTGATGAAAATCGCATTAAAATGCGTTGCGAAATTTAAAAGATCTAAGCGTACCGATGCGGAGAGCGACTTTGTTTTCAAAAATATGAGTTCGTGTGTAAGTATTATTTCCTTTATTTGATTTTGGAAACTGATCTTAAAGTAATGTCACGGAACTTATTTTGTACACGTCTATACAGGTACGTGCCTATAAAATTATTTATCATACATCTAGACGTCGAGGATAGAACACAAAGTACCTCACACACACACACACTCCATTTTTTATGTGAATCTTCATAGCCGGTTTTTCGATCATTGAACGAGAGTCGAGAACGACGTTCCATGGACGCTTCACATTTATGCAAACATTACATGAGAGAGAAGAAAGATATAACTCTCTCTGTCTCACATTAAATCTCTCTTATTCTTAATGATTTACATTTTACAATAAGAAGTATTTTTTAACCGACTTCAAAAAAAGGAGGAGGTTATATGTTCGACTGTATGTATTTTTTTTTTTTTTTTTTTTATGTATGTTCACCGATTTCTCCGCCAATTGTCAACCGATTTTGAAAATTCTTTTTTTATTCGTAAGGGTATACTCCTGAGGTGGTCCCATATTAATTTTGTGAAGATTTGATGTATACTTTGGGAGATAAACGAAGGAACTCCTCAAAAACAAACAGTACACGTAATGTGATTTGGATATTGTACTAAAGATCAAAAATAATTGCTGGTTCTATCTATCCATCCGTGGTGAACTAATTATAGTCTTCGAAGATACCGCATGGAACTCCTCATCGGTGAACAGTACATATAGGAACTTACAGTGAAAGGTTAGAAGGTTAGGGGATAATTCTTTGAATATTATAGGCACGTTTAGACCGTTACTTGTATTCTTATATTCCGTTGAGCTGATGATGGAAGGTACAACTCCTTATCGATCAGGAGTTAGAAGATATCTTGTCCTAGATAGACATACTCGTTGACATCGAGAATTGATTCCTCAGCAGACACTAGAGAGGGCTCTTACCCACTCTACTGTCTGCTTAATAAAAAAAACTTTTTTGCAAAAAAAAAACAACCGACTTCCTTAAAAACACTACAAAGTGAAAAATAACTTTAATTTCGGTAGTCGGTGTCTTAGGATCTGTATTTATGGTTTTTTTGCCACCGACTTCCGAAATTAAAGTTATTTTTCACTTTGTAGTGTTTTTAAGGAAGTCGGTTGTTTTTTTTTTGCAAAAAAGTTTTTATTTTTAAATTTTTAGTTGTGGTATTCACCCTGCACTAATTCCTAACAAACAATGCATATTTATGCGATAGCAGAAATCGCGGTTGATTTCCTGTCATTTTTTAAAGAGTTCCGGTGTCTGTCTCCCAAACTCATCATCAGATCTATATGAAAATTATATGGGACCATTTCGGAATAAACCCCTTTCGAACAAAAAAAGAATTTTGCAAATCCGTCTATATTTGACGGAGTTATGGCCGAACATACATAAAAAAAAAAAAAAAAAAAAAAAAAAAAAAAACATATAAACATCCGAATTGATAACCTCCTCCTTTTTGAAGTCGGTTAAAAACAGCAAACATTAAGCACGGACGAAGATTACGTAATCAAGGCGAGGGGGGGGGGGGGTTAAAACAAAAGATTACGCTGTGATCACATAGGGGGGAGGGGGGGGTTAAAAAAACGGCCAAAAATGATCACGTAATTGTTGAACGATCCCCGATAGCAGAAATCGCGGTTGATTTCCTGTCATTTTTTAAAGAGTTCCGGTGTCTGTCTCCCGAACTCATCATCAGATCTATATGAAAATTATATGGGACCATTTCGGAATAAACCCCTTTCGAACAAAAAAAGAATTTTGCAAATTCGTCTATATATGACGGAGTTATGGCCGAACATACATAAAAAAAAAAAAAAAAAAAAAAAAACATATAAACATCCGAATTGATAACCTCCTCCTTTTTGAAGTCGGTTAAAAAAAAAGCAGCCTTAATCATTTTGGCCTGGCCATGCTTGGTTTTTTTTTTATGTATGTTCGGGCATAACTCCGTCATATATAGATGGATTTGCAAAATTCTTTTTTTGTTTGAAAGGGGTTTATTCCGAAATGGTCCCATATAATTTTCATATAGATCTGATGATGAGTTCGGGAGACAGACACCGGAACTCTTTAAAAAATGACAGGAAATCAACCGCGAGTTCTGCTATCGCATAAATATGCATTGTTTGTTTGGAATTAGTGCAGGGTGAATACCACAACTAAAAAATTAAAAATAAAAACTTTTTTACAAAAAAAAAAACCACCGACTTCCTTAAAAACACTACAAAGTGAAAAATAACTTTAATTTCGGAAGTCGGTGGCAAAAAAACCGTAAATACAGATCCTAAGACACCGACTACCGAAATTAAAGTTATTTTTCACTTTGTAGTGTTTTTAAGGAAGTCGGTGGTTTTTTTTTTTTGTAAAAAAGTTTTTTAATATTAAATGTTTTGCATTGTTTCTTAGAAAGTAACCATCTAGTAAAGAAGTGTATATGCATGTCTACCAATTCACTCTCTCATCAATAGAAATCTATTTGCGTCCTAAGTTAATATTCATCATACAATATGTATGTACGAGTACGTGTGATAGCTCTCCTAGGAATTTTTCATCAGGCATTTAATTATTTTGCGAGCACTTCATGTATGTCTTCTCATCAGTTAACATACACCTTCTTTTATTTCAAAGCACCTAATAAAATAAAGCATAAAATTAGCAGTTAAGTCATATGAATTTATTAATTTACCAAACGAATGAATGTTTCACCGACCTTTTAGTAAACACAATATCTTTTAAATGCCATCTACTGGACCGTTTTGTTGTCAGAATTGAGTAAAAAATACTTCTAGAAAAGAACAGTACGTTTTTTGTCTGAATTTTGTATTTTGGTCTTGTGCTCCAAATTATAATTATTTTATACTATTTTCAAAGCGTCTGCTATACGTGCCCGTTTTTTGTGTTTATTTTTTGTTTGTTTGTTTATTTAAGAACTATCGAGCTAGTTTCTGTTGATTTTTATGTATTACTAACTTCTGACCGCGGCTTCGCCCGCGTGGATGTCGAAAAATTCACAATTTCAACCCCCCATTTCACCCTCTTAGGATTGGAATTTCAAAAAACCCTTTCTTAGTGGATACCTGCTTCTCACAAAGAACACACTCTCCAAATTTCATGTCTCTAGGACTAGCGGTTTAGGCTGTGCGTTGATATGTCAGTCAGGCAGTCAGTCACTCAGGACTTTGAATTTTATATATAGAAGAATATAGATTTACGAACGTGCTACTGGGCTGTCGTAAAAAGCCTATGTTAGTCCTTATAACATCAGGAGTATGCCAGTGAATTGCCGTTAAAATTGGTACAGCCGGTACAGATAGACAAACAATCATTAAAAAAAATGTGTTTTGTAATAAGTACTGTATATACTTTCATATGCATAGAGTAAAAACCGGATGTCAGACCACGGACAATAAAGTGTTCCGTAGTTAGAATGAATTAATACCAAGAACAAACTGAACATGCTGGTAACAGTATAATACATGTTCTACCATACATACTAACTGCAAATGTTAGTTGGCCGACTATTACTCGTGAATTGTAAAGCATTATTAGCTGTACTAGATTTCATTAAATTTAGTTAAAATTTCCGATTTAGTTTAAGTACCCCTGATTAAGAAAATAAAATTTAGCGTTACGTTACTAAATCCAGGTGATAAAAGTAACATGTGTCTTTTTATGGTCTTTTTACAACCCTGTAGACATCGCCCCACTCATCAGGGAAGCGCCCGTGACGCGGTTGTCATCTGAAGCCAACCTTGATCCGAACGATCTAGCTCCCACACTAGCAGCGTGTGAAAAAACTGGCTTAGTTAAATACAGGGCTAAGATTCCGAGAAACAACTCGTATTTGTTTCTTATTGAAATGCAAAATCCAAAATTTCTTTATTGGCATGACCCCTTCGTGTATCCCTGCGAGACACAATGGCTAATGCAACGGGGTTTTCTATATTCCCGCATGTTCTATATTTCTCAATTTTTTTCTTCTTGTACGGTGGAAAGTTATATATTTACTTTTCAGGCTATTATGTTACGTCCAACAATTGTCAACTAACGTTGTAGAAGTACATAAAAATTAACAATCAAGGTGCAGCAGGTGTCAATACCTGCAAGTATGTACTCGCTTGGGTGAAAGGTAAAGAGTAGAAAAGTTAAAACTGAACTCACCGTGTAGTCGTCGTACAAAGCGGGAGCCGCGAGCGCGCTCGTCAGAGCCAGTAGCAACAGCGCCACGGGACTGCACATCATCGCTGGATGGTCATCACACACGGGACAAACCTGTTGAAAGGAATAACATAGGTACATCGTACATATTGGGGCGGCAATGTGACTCATTGATTTTCAGAAGACTGCCACACAGATTTTAACGACAAGACCTAATATTGTTTCGGACAACTCCTTACGCTTTAGATAATAAGGTCAGTATAATTTGTTCATGTTTAAAACAGATTTGATTGAGGTCAGCAGTACACCAACATTATGTCTCTCACGGACGGCTAAGTGTAGTGATTATCATCATGACATTTCACATGCAGACTGGTGACTGAAATAAAGGGTTGTCGCGACTAGGACGCGGGTCACTGAAGCACCATACAATGGTCTCCAAATTGGCGCCAACGAGTCGCGTGACTTCAAGAGAAATTAGGAGTTGTGTTGTGGTCTGTGAGATATTTTTAAATACCGTGGGTCATGCTTTTGTCCAATTATGACATTTGCATGATACTTGATTATAAATGCCGCTAATTTACTTCACTTTGGTTGGGTTTGGTTAACAAGCTTAACGTAGCCAACCCTTAACATTTATTATCGTGATAATATGTGCGTCATAGCCTACGTATGTTTTTGCACATATTAAGAAACCTTATATATCAGACTGGCACTTGGTCATTTAAGACCCCACATACAAATGATACGACTTGATCTTCGCAACATTCTAAAACCGTGTATATCAACTACCTATTTATGCAGAAACACGACGCATTTCATACGGAGATTGGAAGAGATGAGACTAATCAACTATTGTTTGACGAACCGAAAGCCGGTCTATAGACCATAGATATATAGAGATTTCGTGTTTTTCTTTTTTTAAGAATTTAGTACACCTAAATATTTTTTATATTAAAACTAACGAGTTACTTGTACCACTAATTGAAACAGTACTAGCCAAGAAAAGAAAAATAGACCAATAATATCATCATTAAAACTATGTTCTTTGTTACAATCGTTGTAACCCTAAGAAATGAAAATAATAAAAGTATCGATATCAATTTGATGGGGCGCTAAGCGCTGATCCTCTTTATCTCAATTTAAAGCCTGCTTGATGAGCGGATGACAAGTTATGTATTTCTTCTTGAACGGGGATAACAATCGTTTCGTTTCGTGCAATGTTTATCTCTTCTGACATCTGCGGATACATTTTTCAATTACATGAGTAAATTATAGGTAAAATGTGTTACAGTTATATTTTATGATAACCACTGTAGATATACATAGGTGGGCGCATGTACGGTAGAACACATACCGAAATACCCTCTTTTGGAAACTTTTTTAAACTGATTTGTTGTCCTAAGATATTTAATATATTAAAATAGATATTTTTAACCGACGAAAAAAAACGGAGGAGGTTATCAATTCGACGCGTATATTTTTTATTGTTTTTTTTACTATATTTGTTTTTTATTTCATGGATCTGTTTCTGTTTATGCTAAGTGCACCGCACTGACCATATAATTAGCATTAACCTTTGTAGCGCTCTATGGTTGACTTTATAGAATGTCAAAGATATTAACAATGGTAGTAATAGTTAGCATAATATATTAGTTTCTAAGAATTTAATTTTACTAAGCTACATCTGGTAAGGTATAGGGTTGCTATGGCAATCATTTAGACTGTTTTACCTTTTTGTAAAATGATCAAAACGATCTACAACTTGTAACAGTCAAACTTAGGTAAATCCCCATTTAAGTAGGTATGTAATAAAAAAGGTCACTTACGCAAATTTTTCACAGAATATTTGAAATCGTTATTATTATTTTTCTATTTAAAATTGTTATTATGTGAACACTTTTGATGAACTTTTAAGAACCAAAACGTTGTTACAATATTGTCCTTCTATTATAGTGACAGGAAAATGATGAAGGGAAACTATTTATATTAAGTCTTCATTCATAAAATCGTCATCAGCAACCACATTAAAGTTCTAGAAAGCAACAAGTTAAGTGTTTTAGGACACTATTTTAGAATGTTATTTAAACTTTAATGTAACTTGGAAAGTTTTACTTTTGTTTGTTTTGGATTTTATTTTATTTTAATGTCTTTAATTCTGCAATATGTTGGAAACTTAACTCACGCACTGATTTATTATTTATTAAAATGTTAAGAAATGTCGTCGTCGGTTGCCATACTTGTTAATATGTGAGCACCATTGTACCATTCAATATTATTAATTTATCAGTCATTGCTGAACCTATTGACTATAGCAATGTAATTCTAGGTACATCGTCTTCCCATATAATTACTACGTATAATGAATGTTAACAATATATTGTTAATCATTTTAGAAGAGTAACCATGGAGTTTCTTTCCGATTCTTCACCGTACGAAACGACCTTTTGGAAGAGGCGCCTCGAATCAATAATCATTTCTTGTAAATTTTGACTTTGAAAAATTGGCGTACATAAAATAAATTGTTTGACTTTGACTTTATTTTATTTTTTGCATGTAACCACGCCATTAAGCTCAGTGAAATATGCCAGCAATTATTTAATGTAATTAATTTATGTTTATAATTTAATGCAATTAATGTTTAAATTACTTATGTTTATGCTGTTTGCATAAAATAAAACATGTATGTACAATTGTACATACATGGTCATTTATTTTATAATTAGTTATTGATATACATTTAATATATAAATCGGTTGTTTGAATATAATTGTCTTGTTATTGTTAAATACTAAAACAAAGTTGAAATTTCAATAAATGAAGGTCACTAAGTTCTTTATAAACTTATTTTATCTATTACAATTTTTAGACCATGTAATTAATTTGCATTAAACTTACTAAATATTATTTTACTAACACTCATTTATACAATAAAGTTTTCACTGTTTATAAAAAATAACGACCCAATCAAAACCTATTAATTTAATAGAAAATAAGTTAAAAATACTCACAAAATATAAAAAACGTGCGCGTTATTAACAACTTAGTTAACAAACTGCAATATTTTCACTTTTTTATACTAAGTTTGTTCATTAAACTTTCGTCTTAAACAGTTTGGTCTGTAACCGGAGGCAGTAGTGGAGCGCGAAAGCTCTAGTGTTAATATAGGGCGATAAGCTCGCCGCCCAAGCCTTTATACGCCCGCCCAATGTGTGCACCTACACAAGGCTGTTTGTTTTGAAAAGTATTGTTGTACGCACACACAACAGTTTATTAATGAACGTACTAGCAGATTAAGCTTCAGCTACATGTCATCTAGCACTTGTAGGTAAGAAAAATTAAAGTGGTAAGTAATTAAAACATAAATTGACTTGTAATCTATCAAGTTTGGTGTAATAATTCGGAATCTTATAACTTATTTCAGCTTTTTTAATATTACAAACTTGAATTTAAAAAAATGAATGAGCTGACAAACTTGAATTGAAACTACGAATGGGAACTTATTTGCCTTATTAATTCGAAGTTGTAATTATGTACTCGTATTAAGTACTAGCTTCGACCTGGACTTCGCGTCAAATTTTTGCTCCCCTGACCCTTCCCGTCGCATCGAATTGCCTGCCAGTCTTCGTCCATTTTTCGTTGCTGCTCCACTCCTTTTGCTCGTAGCGTGATGTTATATAGTCTATAGCCTTCCTCAATAATTAGGGTACCCAACACAAATAATTTTTCAATTCGGACCAGTAGTTACTGAGACGACTTCAACCTAACAAACAAACTCTTCAGCTTTATAATATTAGTATGATTTTTTCCGTGTGGTGCCAGATGTAATTATTAGCATCACCCCATTTCTTCTCGTGGGTTTCGTAAAAGGTGACAGGGACTTACTAGAGAATGGGCAGCAGAGTTGTCTTTGCATTTTACTACATACTGCGATCGCCAACCCGCCTGCTAAGCAGTGTGTCCAGTATTGGACGTCTTACGGCTGAAATGATGATTAGGTATTACTCGAGTGACATTTAAGACAATAGAAACTAAGTTTTATTCATAGCCCAGTACAAGGTACAAGATATTTATTTTGTTAAAACATGAGTAGACACATAGAGTGAGTTGAGTAGGTAAACGATAATCAATTGCATGACGAAAATAATATTTATCTACTTACATTAGGTAGGTACTTTTAATTCACTACTTTTTTGTTCGGTTTTTCCACGAAATGCTTTCCAGTTCATCGTAAGCATTTCGTAGAACTTCTATCTCATAGACATTATTTCTTTTACAAGAGCATGTTTATGTAGGCGAAATAACTTCAACCCGACGACAAAATGTGACTGGTCATTAGGGAACCATTTATTATGTTTACAAAGAGCGTCCTATCAATGAAACCCCGTGGGAGACATGGTACATTGGTGGCCATTCACACAAGGCATAGGGTTTGTGCTCGTGTGCTATCTCGACCATGCTTCTTGTAATAGTGGTTTTAGTCATTATCACAGCAGCAGATATTTCTTATAGTTTTTATTTTTGGTTTTTGCTGGCCTTTTACTTCTTACTTTCCATTTTTATATGAAAAAGAGTGCATGAATAATTTTCAAGTACTGTAGAAAAGCTCCTGGAGTCTGCGATGGTTGGTGGATGGATAGAGCTTTATCAGGACCTCTCTTTATCTGGAAATGCCAACCCACTGCCACTTCTGATTGTCGTAACAGGCGACTAAGAGACTTACAAGAGAATGGCAGCAGCGTTCTCTATGCATTTGATCACTTTACTGCAATCGCCAACCCGCCTCCCATTTATGGCAAATTCCTAATTTGGGGGGATCTGTTAGGCCTATGTCCAGCAGTGGACGTATTTCGGCTGAAATGATGATGATGGTGATGATGCATGTTAAACCACCGTTCCATGTAGGCCACTTCCCACTAATAGTCTGAAAGTTTTACAACCATCCCAGTCTTTCGTTCCCGATTGACCACTTACTGCTAATCGATAAGTCTTATAACTACTTTAAACCTTAGAGGTAACCTAATCCTGCTAGGGTCGCGAGATTTGTTCGAAAGAGGTACCGTGGCCCTGGCACATGTGCACCTGACGGAACGCGGGTGGGTTTAAGTCAGTAAAAGTCTGACACGCCCTACCGCTCCACCAGAGCGCGAGACGCCAATTGATGATTTCCCACCCACAAAAAAAAAGAGGTAGCCTAATTACTAGATATCCATCCTTTCCTTCGGAAATAAGATCGTTGCGAAGTCCTGTTCAATCAGAACTCTTGATACTCCTCCGTAAACGCCTACATTCAAAAACATGTTAGTATTTCAGGTACTGGGCTAATTGCGGCATTGTCTAACTATAAGGTAAAGTTATTCATAACTTGAAATAATACTTGTTAACACAGCTATCTTGGAAGATTCCCCCTTGGGAATCTTCCAAGATAGCTGTGTTAACAAGTATTATAACGGCCTTCCGTTTGTCCACCGCCATCGTCAACAGGACGTCAACGGGCATCGAGAGTATTTGAACCGAACGTGATGTCCCGGAGACGGTGATTGTTGTCCACCGCTCCTGAACTCGGTGGTTTAGTATGTACTGATAATAGACAAACAAAAGCCGGGTGGGCGGTGCCGCCGCAGCGAGTTCTAGTGGTCGCGCCAAACTTCTCGAAAATTCAGGGACTAGGATCCCAGTGCTTGGGTGATGGACATGGAAAGGACACACGGCCATAGCAAATGTATCGCTATTTCAGCACCTTCACCTCGTTTTCGGTGACGCCCCGTTGACGGTGGCGGTGGCAAAACAGCCTTAGGCTAGTTAAATGATTACCTTATACTAAATCACAGCTAAAAAGTTTGATGACTATATGGCATCATCAATCATTTCTGACCTCTCTGGACTCTTTGGAGGTAATATAAAAGAAATACACATGTATTTCGTAACTGAATCAATGCACATTATGAAATTATAGTGGTTCATGATCATGTACGCACGGCTACAGGTCAAGCTATACATTCCAGTATAAGCTGACTTCTCAGCGCACGAAAAGTCTACAAAATGCGAGCTCACCTAAAACTGGAAATGTAGGTATAGCTTGATGTGTAGCCGTGTGTACTAAATCCAGAGTTAAATTTTGCGCGTTGATGGCCATACCACCCTGTATACTTTGGTGACACGGAAGAGAAGACCGCCCAAAGTAATAATTAAACACGTAGTTTTGAATCGTAATAAAAATAAAACCAACGCTTACTTTTCTCGTCATCATTATCAGCCTATATTGTTCCCACTGCTGGGACACAGGCCTCCTCTCCGTGAGAGGGAGTGGGCCGTTATCTGCCACGCGGGCCCAGTGCGAGTTGGTAGATGTCACATGTCTTCGAATTTTTGGTTCTAAGACATGCCTGTTTCCTCACGATGTTTTCCTTCACCATTTTGAGAGAGTGGCGATGAAGTTATTTACACAAAGTAATGCGCCTGCCTGGGTTCAAACCCAGAACTTTTCTAGTAAATTCTAAAAATTATGCTAAGTAATAAACGTGTGTATAACTCGTATACTTAATTCATTCTAAAGCTAATATTACTTTACTGAGCTTCCCACGTTTATAATAATTATGATTAATTTGTTCCAGGTCAAAATCATAAAATATATACTTACCTTGTTGTTTGCAATAGCTATAAATAAGAATAAAATGTTGTAACAAACTGTCTTACTGGCTGTTTATTTACAATTAATATGAATAAATAGCCAGAAGTTAGGTAGTTTTATGTACCTAACATAAAATTAACAACTTACGGCTATTTAATTAATTTAATAAAATTTTGTAAAATGGGTGATAAAAATAATCTTTATTAAAAAAAATACACTCTAGTACTTACATAATTATATTATATGTATATATTTTGTACCTTTATAACGCAAAATATTAACAATATTACGTTGTAATTATTGTCGACTAGGTATTAAAAAAAATGTTGTTCCATTCAAATTTTTAAGCGACAACCGAATGATTTTTCTGTGAAATCATGTGCTGAATTCATGGTTTCAATTTGCGCGGCCATGCCACCCTTAATAAATACTTTAGGTGATTACAGTTTTTAATAATATTTTTTATGCTTTTCCTACTCTAAACACTGTTTACCACGCATATACTCACCGTTAGATAAATACCATAAAATAATTCTAGGAGGTAATAGTAATAACAACGTATTGTTATGAAATCCAGGGATTACCGTCAACTATTTATCGGTGTAAAGGTGATCATATAGTTTGACTATCAAGCCTTTCATGAGCACGCCCGGGGGCTGTTGATATTCAAAGCTAAAAACCCATAAAGGGCCGCCATCAAATAACCGATAAGAATAACCGTAATAGTGAGTTTATCGTGAGAAATATATAATCTCATACAATGTACCTAGGTTATATACTTACAAGTGGCGTTGTAAAATATACGACAGGGTAATAAAAGTAATAATGCCGGTCCCCACATATGATTCAATACACAACCGTCAACAACATACTCAGTTTCAATTAGATAAAGTAGGTACACACTCACTTGACTTCCTGCAAGCAAATCATTACCTACCCTCCTTATAAATTACCCACTCGGGTAAAAATTTGGATTTATTAATTCACTAGCTTTTGCCAGCGGCTTCGCCCGCGTGGAGGTCGGAAAATATCCCGCGGGAACGTACTACCGGGATAAAAAGTACCCTATATGTTAATCCAGATTATGAACTATATCAGTAAATGATAAATGATTTTATTTCTGTAAGTAGGTTTGTACAAACACTTTTACATGTCAATGATATTTTTTTTTAAACTAGATGAGTTCGGCGTTTCCTGACTACTCTGAGAAGAAAGGCCGAAACAAACTCAGAGGTCACAGTCTCTTTTAAAAGTCCAGACATAATATTGGTCACAACATGTGAAGACCATGTAGATTGGTGACTGAAATGGTCTTTTGAGGAAAGAACCACACAGATTGAGTGGACCTGTCCAGTCAGTGCAAGCATTTGTCACTAATCGTTTAGCTCAACTCGGAACATAAGGAGCCCAACGCTGTGACGAACAATACCAGAGAAAGGACATTCGGGTAGGCCACATAAAATACTCAAACTGCCAGATCATGATTGCTGAGAAAGAAAGAAAGCAAAATTAAAAATTAAAAAAAGACCCACATAGTCTTCTCATTCACAATAATTAAAACAATATGATACTTTACAAAGTAAATATTCATGTCATTGTATATATAAAAATGATCAATGTCAATGTGTATATAAAAAAAAAGAAACGGATACAATTTTGCTTTCCAGTGCCAAATTTCATCCAAATCCGTCCAGTAGTTTTTTCGTGAAAGGGTAACAAACATACACATACACATACATCCATCCTCACAAACTTTCGCATTTATAATATTAGTAGGATGTACATATTTAGTTATCAAGATACAACTGCTGGCTCTGATACAATGGCTGTTTCTTCAAAAGGCCATTTCCGACATGGCCCTTCATAGTTTGACTCACATTAAATTCTAATATTATAATGTTTGGAGTTTAAAAAAGAACATGACCTCTGAGTTTGTTTCAGCATTTCTTCTCAGGGAACAGTCCGCTAAGAAATACCGCCGCCATCTAGTATTTAAAACATTGATCAACAAAATACTGACGTGTAAAAGTATCTTCTTTATCTTAACTTAGTACTAGCTTCTGCTCGCGACTTCGTTCGCGTTAAGACCCCACCTCGAAAATAGATGATAGTTGGATTGTTTCCCCCGCACGCGGGGAGTGGCGGATCTATCTTCAGTGGTCGGCCGACACGTCAGCGCCACAAACTTTATTGACTTATTTTACCAGTGGCCAAAAGTGGAACGAAGGAATTATCACTGACCGAAATTTAAAAACGTTACTTAGCATGGCCTTTCGCTAAGAATTATTCTTGTCACCGTCGCACAACTGTTTAAATAACAATGCAAGATAAAGACGGCAACATATAAAAAAAAATGAGCATGCCAAGTGACGTTAATTTGTCTCGGTCTTTGAAATTTTTGCGCATAGTAAACTATGGAGTAGACAACTAATACAAAATATTTAAAAACCTGAAACTTAAATTTTGATTAATGATATGCATGGGTAAAATTAATTGAAATCGAATAATGGTTTCTTATAGAATTAGAGGTCTTGATTAACAGAAAAATAAACAAAAAATTCCATCACGTAAAGTTTTGTAGAAATCTTCATAAATGCTACCATAGTACAGATATGATAGGATAACAATTATTATTTTCGGAAGGGTTTGTGGCTAATTTAAAACAGCTGCACGAGTCGGTCATTCAGGTTAAGCTACGCTTGCCGCGGTTGGTCCGTGGATGGGTGACTATGTTTACAAACCACGTTAAGCCGTTGGTCCGCCTACCAGGGTCGCGAGATTAGTTCGAAAGAGGTACCGTGGCCCTGGCATATGGGCAACTGAAGGAACACGGGTGGGTTTTAGTCAGTAAAAGTCTGACACGCCCTTCCGCTGCATCCACAGCGGGAGACGTCATTTGATGATCTACCATCCAAAAAAAAAGCAGTTCGGCCCGACTGTCTTTCGTAGATCTTAGACAGTCGTTACGGGTCGTCAAAAGTCTGACAACCAGTCTTACCAAGGGGTATCGTATTACCCAGTAACAAGGTTGTGGAAGTCAGATAGGCAGTCGCTCCATGTAAAATACTGGCACTCAACTACATCCAGTTAGACTGGAAGCCGACCCCAAAATAGTTGGGAAAAGGCTAGGCAGATAATGAACAATTATAATTTTCGACTGTTATTTTACTTCTTGGTAGTTTAAAAAAATATTTAGTAAATGTGATTGACCGTCGACTGATTGATTTCTCTATCGACAAAACCGAGCCACAGCTATTTACAGAACCAGAATTAAACAAATAAGTGCGTAAATTAGATCTTTCTAAAATTGCCGCAGAACTTTTAGGATCTCGAAAAAAATTGGCTACGGGCACTACTTTTCTATATTATATAGAGAAATAGATGTAGGGAAAAAGCTTTTGTACCAATTTTTGCTCAAGACGGTGATTCAGTTTTACTGTAAAGATATAAACGGGCTAATGACAATATTTAGTGTCAAATATGACAAAGAAGCTTCAGTGACAAGCAAATAAGGTATTACAAGGATTTATAACAGTTTATTTTGTGAGTCAGGTTAATGCTAAACGTCATGAAAATCGAAACGTGTAAGTAGTAGTTTTGTTACAAAAAGGTAAATTTTGCATACCTTTGTTATTTACGACATGAAATTAAAAATATAGAACTAATCTTCTAGAGGTATATAAATAAAATGGATGTTGGTATATAAGAGATTATAAACTCCAACTTCGTTTCACCGATCACCATACATTTGCGTGGTAAAATAATTACCCTCCTTTGAGCCGCAGTCAGTTATAAAACCTCACCTTTTTCACACTTGTAATGCTACTCTATTCCTTCGTTGTGCTCTTGTATTTATAGTGTCAGTACTTGACATATAGATATATTGTTGACGTACCTACTTCAAACCTAAAAACTAATCATATATTTTAATTTATTTCTAAATGAACGATTATTATAAGTTTTTGGGATAAAACAGACGTTCTTCTCTAAAAAATTAGGGTGTTAACTCAATATTACTTTACAAAGTGAGAATAGATTGTTGCTGTAATGCTTTAGTGAAGGTGGTGAATTCCTCTTGTTATCATCATCTTATTGGTATTGAATTCCTGCAAAATGAATTATTAATTAATTGCCCTGTGCAGGTACTCCTAACCTTGAAGGTACTGTTCAATTTTAGTTTTTGGTTCTTCCCATTTTCATACATAATCAAGGTCGTCACTAAATAGTAATAGAAAAAGAATGTTATATTATTCACAGTCACAAAAATCGACACATACGAGTATACAGTCTAAATATAAAGTTTTTGGAAAGCCAACATTTATTATATTAAATATTTACAGCAAAATACTTCACTACTACCTTTTTCTGAGGACATTAATATTTAAAAAACGTAATTTTGATCGCACCGATTTGTAAAAAAGTGACATAGATCCGTCGTCGATGAGCCCTACTGGGCGACTGATTTATGAACGAACGAGAGTGATGAGACTACTTATTATAGGCAAAAAAAGAGATGGCGATAATGTGTATGCGCCTGGAATAAAATAACGTATGTGCCAAAACGAATCACCGTCTTTTATGAATGAAAAGTGTTATTAAAACGAAAACTGTTTTACAAAAACTTAGATAAGATTATTATCAATGTTTTAAAGTAAACTATGTTTAATAAATCTAACGCATTGCGCCTTGAGGCTAAAAAAATCATAAACATGGATAGAACTTTGCGATTTTTTTGTATCGAGAAAATTTTATCGTATCGTGTATTCCTTTTACAGGATACTAGATCATATAGTCAAAAATCATACACTTTAATATTAAGTTCGGCTATCGTACGGTAAGAAAGGTACACTTAAAAGAAAAAGCACGGTTTTCTCAATATGTCACCTTAAATTTCGTGTTCCCCCGATCCTTCCCGTCGCGTCGAATCGCCGACCCGTGCGATTTTCCTCGCTTTTGCAACATTTTTCATTACTGCTCCGCTCCTCTTGGTTGTAGCGTGATGTTATATAGCCTATGTTACTCGCAGATAATGTAGCTTTTTAATGGGGAAAGAAGTTTTAAAATCGGTCCAGTAGTTTTTCAGTTTTTGTATACATTACAAACAAACAAACAAAAATACAAATTTTTCCTCTTTATAATATTAGATAAAACAAAGTTGCATAACTTGTATGTTAGATCTTTTAAACTACGCAACAGATTTCAATGCGGTCATCAATAGACAGAGTGATTCAAGAGGAACGTAATGAAAATAATAATACGCGAGCAAAGCCGCTGGTAAAGCTAGTACTACCTAAATAAACATTTCATTTCAACACAAACATAACATTATCAGCCTATATTGTTACCACTGCTGGGACACGAGCCTCCTCTCGGTGAGAGGGAGTAGGGCGTAATACACCACGCGAGTCCAGTGAGGGCTGGTAAGATGTCACATATCTTCGATTATTTGGTTCGTATACATGCCGGCCGGTTTTCTCACGATATTTGCCTTCACCGTTTTTGAGAACAGTGGTGATGAAAAATATTACACAAAGTAAAATGCCTGTCTGGATTCGAACCAAAGACCAACAACTCGTAAGTCGCTGCAATCACCACTAGGCCGCCACTGCTCTACAACACATAATATTTTAATACAAACCTTTTTATCCAAAAATGTAATAAGTGTAGAGAAGCAGTCCATAATTATTTTTTGACCTGGCACTATAGTTTTGTTATACATTCAATACCTATTAACTGCTCAATTTTGTATATACTACTTTTTTTAAGAAAAGCTATCATGATATAAATGTAGAGTATGATTAATCTAAATAAATTTTAACTGACTTAACGTCAATGATCAGTGAAATTGTCAGAAACAGATGTATTATTTTAAATGCCCTTGTAGGTTTGTCGAACTAACAATGTACACCGTGTCAGGCTTATCGACGCACAAATTGTTACCATGAATTCTTATAACAATTATTAACCATGATTTTTTGATAACCGTCGAAAAACTTGCACGCTAGTTGGGGTGTACTACGTGAGCTCGACAAATGAATGTGCGAATAACACTTGTGCGACAAAACTGTACTGCGACTCACAATAGTTCGAATACACGCTAGTGCTACTCACTCGAGCTCACATAGTACACTTAAAACTGTGACCTCCTACGCACGAGCCGAGCGAGCAAAGCGAGCGGTGCCGCGGCAGCGGCCGGCGAGTGCTATAAACGATTAGACTCAGTTTGTCGCACAAGCGTGCATTCGAACTATGGTGAGTCGCAGTACAGTTTTGTCGCACAAGTGTTATTCGCACATCCATTTGTCGAGGTCACGTAGTGCACTCCGCTAGTTGGGTTTAGAAACATGTACCTATAGAATTCATAGCAACAATTTGGACGTCTAACACTCTGTATAGTGTCGGTAACCAGCACCCTAATTGCGAAACGCACAATTTATCAGAATCTGAATGGGATTGAAGATTATTTCTAAACCATTGCGTCATTTGTTCGAATAAATTGTCGGCTCAGTGACGTAAATAACGCAATGAATGTTGTTTAACTATGAATATTAAACCAATTCCTACCGATAAAAAGTTACGCAATTAACCCTCTGGAAGTTATCAAATAATATTGTATCAAGTTTCGTCTCCCACACTTCTATATAAGGAAGGTCTGAAGAGGTCACAATGGCGAGGGTGGGCGAACCATCGTAAATGCAACACGGCCTTCCCATTGCTGTAATGTGCGGCTCATGTCGGCCAGCGGGAGGCCTATAGCTAATCATTTCGGTCACTTAACGGCTACCAGTCTTTGAGAGTGATTACCCAAGTACGTAATCAATCGTCTGTTTATATGCTTTTAAAGTATTTACTTGTCTGAAGAATCTTTACGTAGAAAAGGCAAAATTTTATTGTGATCTGTAAAATTACCCATCAAATGCTCTGCAGAATAATTGCTTAATTATGTGATTAAAATTGTGTCCAATTTCATGTTATCATTTATAGTAAGCTCAAATGTAACTAATATGTCTTATAATTATTTAATTAAAGTAACGACATATTCTAGCGGATGGATACATAGGTAGGCACTGTAGATAGGCCATATTTATTTATTATAACAAGTCACTGCATACCGTGATCTGAATAATAGGGAGACAGCTTTAAAATGGGTATCTGCTAATGCAGATAGATACCCATTTTAAAGCTATGTCCCTATTTCCTAGTGTAACGTAGAAACGTTCACTAGGAAAAGGTACGTGCTCATACCTTGCAATTATTTTGATTGTGTTTTGTTTTGCGAGGGGTACTATACAGTCCATAGCTCATGATGTGAAGAATGATAAGACTCGATAACTACATGAGCGAATATAAACGAACTTAAGCTTCGTTTCGCTTCGTTCCCAATGTGGCCTGCGCTTTTACGCTTTATTGCTGGGGAGCCTAATAGGCTGTTATAAGGAATCGTCTCAGTCGTAGAGACGATCGTGAGGAAATAGAAGGATAACATAACATTACTTCTGATTTTCCCTGAAGGGAATGGCAGAGATGGTACTGTAGAGGTTATTTGTATCAGACAACCTTGCGATTGCCTAGCTATACTGCCGCTGCTGTACCGTCTAACTAATTTAGAAAAGGATATTTGTGAAAAACAATAGAAGACAGATCGGGCTGATAAGCTGAAAAAGAAGCTATAAATATAAAGAGTAGAATGTTTTTTTGGAATAATTGTTGAAAATAACTGCACTAACGTGTTTCATTATTAGACCAGGATACGCAAGGGATCTCAGCAGCCCTACAGTACTTACTTATCCACATGTAAGTTATGTTTAAATCCCATGTAATAAGCAGTGAGCTTATAGCCATCAAAGGAGCACAAATTCTGACTCTGGGCTGCTACTGGGGAACTCCGAATAAACAACATGATAACACTTTCCGATCTGGGAATCTTACCCAGGGACACATCATCAGCCAATAATGTTCCCACTGCTGGGACACAGGCCTCCTCTCGGTGAGAAGGATTGGGCCATAATTCACCACGCGGGACCAGTGCGAGTTGATAGATTTCACATGTCTTTGAATTTTTGGTTCTAAGACATGCCGGTTTCCTCACGATGTTTTCCTTGACCGTTTTGAGAGGGACCTATATAGGTCCCTCACACACAAGTATATACTTGTACTAGCTTCTGCCCGCGGCTTCGCCCGCGTGGATGTCGTAAAATATCCCACAGGAACTTACGACCGGGATTAAAAGTACCCTATGTGTTAATCCAGGTAAACAATGTGTTACTGCACTGCTTGCTTTGTGTTATCCAAGGACACGCGCTCGGATTTATAAATGATCGTTCGGATAAATAATCCTAAAACCTAACAATAGTAACGGAATATATAACGGAACGGCAAATTATCTACATGCATGCCAAATTTGTCCGGCAGTGGACTGCGAAAGGCTGAGTTGATTGATTGATTGATTGATGCCAAAGAAGGCAAGTTTAAAGCGAAAATATAAATTCTCTTTATACCCTGGGAATTTCGAGAAAATGGTACCTAAATTATTCAAATGACGATTTTACTTACATTGCTGTTCATAGGGGTTTAAGACTATTAATGTTTTAGTTTATACGCTGTTACCTCAATATTCACAAAACACTGGTGTCT
This sequence comes from Aporophyla nigra, assembly GCA_947507805.1. Classification (NCBI taxonomy): domain Eukaryota; kingdom Metazoa; phylum Arthropoda; class Insecta; order Lepidoptera; family Noctuidae; genus Aporophyla; species Aporophyla nigra. Next base: position 12,256,622 of record OX382305.1, read on the forward strand.
TTGACAATCGAGTATGACGTAACGCAATGAAAATATACGACACAAAAAATACAGTGGACAGAGAAGGGTTTAAAGAAAAATTCTAACCGAATAGAATAGTGAAAAATTGTTTGATATTCCCAATAAAAATTGTTTCACAAAAAAAACTTTGACGTCGAACATCTCTGTATTTTCAGCGATAACAACATTTTTTTTTAAAGAGTTCAATAGAATAAACATTACTTTAAAACTTTAACCAGACAATTATTTAATTTAATGTGTGTAGTCCGAATAATCTAAATAAAACCCGTAAAATAAATGCCAATTCGCAGCTTAGTCACATCGTCAATCCAAATATTTATTCAATTTTCAACCTTATTTGTTGGAGCTGTAGCATGTAGTTGTAGCATTTAAAATCGTAGTCAGTCCGCGCCTTAAAGTATCTCTTTATATACTACTTTAGAGCTTCTGCCCTCAGGTGCTAATACAACCAGGCTGCTAGGCTAGCTCACTCGCAAGCAGGCCACGTAAAACTGGCCGTGCGAGAAGCAGTCCCCTCTAACATCATATTCCGCTGTTTCAGTGACTGTCCCCGAGACTTATTAATCATCATTGCGAAACATACCATAAAGGGACTTGTTGCCTTTTAAACTAAAATGGGTATTCCGAAGGTATTAGTGGTATCTACGTTATATAGTACACCGATTCACCTTGAGCACAGCCAGTAAATACAATGGTGAGGCCTCTGCCACGTTTTGATGTGAGGTTTTCACACGAAACCTGGTCCCATTGCACAACTTGACTGGATGGAAATTTCGTAGTAGCATTACTGAAGCACTCACTTTGAGGATAAGTGTGAGACGGAGACCAGATGGGTTAGACCACAGGATAGTGTATACCAACATCCTTATGAATTCGACACGTATGCATGTAATATAAGAACTGATATTTTTTGCTTCTATTTCTTTCATTGGATTATTTTGTAAAGCTTTTGCCCGCGGCTCTGCCCGCGTGGCCTATAAGAAACAAATGTCTTTTTTTTTCCAGAAAGGAACTTACGCGCTCTCATTACCTCTCAATTTCATATACAAACTGACAATATCCCGAAAAAAGCAAATAGGACGAAGTTCTCCATAAAACTAAACTAATCTCTGAGATGCGAGTAGTAGATATAGTTTTAATAGAAATCAAAGCGTGTGTAAAAAGATTTATTTAGGAGCCACCCAGAAGTGGATGATAAACAATTAAAACTGTTTACAACGTAATTCTATGCCTACCGCAGTATTTACTGCAAACAATATTTTTTGCTTTTCCTTCAGGTGCTAGAATCACCAGGCTGCTCTGTAAGCTTACTTTTGAGCAGGCCACGTATAACTGACCGTGTGAAAAGCAGTTCTCCCTTAAGTCTATCCCTGTAAGCCGTCACCTCCTTCTGCGAAGCAGTAATGCTCGCGAAGGAGGAGGCGGGGCGCGTGAGGGAGTGGCAGTCTCTGCGCCCTCACGTCCCTAGCCGCCGCAGGAGGAGACGCCCCGGGCGCCGGGAGTCGATTGCGGACTCCCGGCCACCGTAGGCGCGAGCTTGCGGGTGGCGAGCAATGGGTAGCTCGCCGCCCGGTAAGGACCAAGCTCGGGTCGACGGCGCAGAGTGTTCCACGCGCGCCTCAAAGAGATGTCAGCAGTACTGAAGGGGTCTGCTAGGACCGATGCCTGCCGGGGTCACGTGATTGTTCAAAAGAGATACCGTGACCCTGGCACATGGGCAACTGAAGGAACACGGGTGGGTTTTAGTCAGTAAAAGTCTGACACGCCCTCCCGCTCCGCCCAGAGCGGGAGAAGTCATTTGATGATTTCCCATCCAAAAAAAAAAAAAAAAAAAAAGTCTATCCCTATTAAATTAAGTGTTTGGCCTTGATATTTATTGATGGTCATGTCAAAGCAGACTTTGAGGGGAAACTTCACGCTTCTGAACTCGAAGGGGTAATTCGATGACGTTAGAGGAATCCTCGAAATAAATACAGACTCCTCTCAGGAACAACCTGTCAGTACAGTTGCCTCGATAACATTTCGTTGCAATATTTTCACTCGCACCCCGGTGACATTGCATAATTTTGGCGGGTTTAAATTTCGCAGCAACATAACTGGGGCGCCAACTGTAAATCTTAATAACTGAGTTGGGAGACCGGGAGGCTTCAATGTGTTACTCAACCGGGTAAAAATGGCGTTATGGTTATTTATCATTATGATAATTTGATGATCTGATTTATAATAATTTTCAACTCCTTCGAACGATTTCAAAAGAATTTCGTTGATGATCGTGGCTTGCTCGTTATGTTTTACCTTAATTTAAAAACGAAAGTCGCACTATTGCTCACTGAACGTACAGATTTAGGTGTTCGTGCGTAAAGTATTATAGTAGGTATGTGACCAATTAGTTTTTACTTACAATGTTGCATAGGTATCTATCACAAAATAGTTAGTGTAGTTATTTAATACAGAAACAAACGCGTTTTTTGCATGTACGTATAACTTGCAAATATTAGTTCATAGTAATATCAGTTACATATTTGATACTTCTCGATACCTAGATTGAGATTGGACACTGGTGACGACAATGCGCTCCCCGGGCTACATCACACCCTCTGCGCGCCATGCGCACGTCTGCCATGCCACGTAGGATTTTCGAAGCTCTATTTGACTTTGTTAGGGGATGATTTTGGAAAAACTGTGATACACGTGTCTCATTATTACAATTGAAGAGTACGTGTACAAATTTTTGTGTCAATCGACCCAGAGAATAAAAAGTTTCACAGAAAATTCAACCCCCCATTTCACCCTCTTAGGGGTGGAATTCCCAAAAATCCTTTCTTAGTGGATACTTACTCTTCACAAAGAACACACCCTCCAAGTTTCATGTCTCTAGGACCAGCGGTTTGGGCTGTGTGTTGATATATCAACAGTCAGTCAGTCAGTCAGTCAGTTTCTCCTTTTATACATATAGATATACACAGAGACATATAGAAATATTCAAAAGAGCCAAGAGAGATATCGGCTACAAATGATACAATCTTCAATTCTTGAGCGGGTATCCACTCGCTATTCACTGAATAGCTTATGTACCTATTTGTGAGGCGCGCATCATCATTGCGACAGTGCATAACAAACGGTGTGTAAGAACTATACCTCATCATCATCGTCAGCAGCCTATAACGTTCCCACTGCTGGGACACAGGCCTCCTCTCGGTGAGAGGGAGCGGGCCATAATCAACCACGCGGGCCCAGTGCGGGTTGGTAGATGTCACATGTATTCGAATTTTTAGTTCTAAGACATGCTTGGGTACGAACCTATACCTACTAACTTATTATTTACAATTTAATTATAACATAATCAAAATCAAAATATTATTATTTCACATAAATCTACATGGGCACTTATGAAACGTCAGAAGCAAGGTGCACAGTTTCAAATTGTTGATTCCTGTCCAGGCATATAGGCCATAGGGGTCATGACCCCCCCTCCCAAAGTCAGTCATGCTGTCGAGACCCTGAACGACAAGGATAATGGCACAAATTTATAAAATTATGGTATTGTCATCAGCCCTTGATAAATGTAACTCAAAATTGCTAAATTTCGAGTTTTGAAGGGGCTCAAAATCATGTTCAGTTACCGTTACATAAGCACATACATACTGACATGACTGGCCTGTTAGTCTAGTGGTTAGTGACCCTGACTGCTGAGACTGAGGTCGTGGGTTCGATTCCCACCCAGGACAAATCTTTGTGTGATGAGAACAATCATTTGTTCTGTGTCTGGGTGTAATTTATCTATAATATGTATGTATTTAGAAATATATAAGTATGTTTATCAGTTCTCTGACTGCCATAGTACAGGCTCTGCCTAGTTTGGGATCAGATAACGGTGTGTTGGTTGTCCTAAGATATTTATTTATTTTTTATTTTTAATACGTATGAAACTGATTTTTATTAGCTTCATACGTATGTATGTGCTTGTTGCTTTTGCCTGTTAAAATAAAATTGTTCTTACTTGAGCCACGGAGACTCCGATGGACATTTGCAAAAAGATTAAGAATATTAAGCAATGCAGGACTGCTGACAGAATCAACAATATAGTACCAAAAATTAAAATGTCATATTTTGTAAATTAAACGACCCAACCCATAAGATCTTCTTCTACCAAATATCGCTCAACGCGCCTAAAGAAGTTTTTACTTTTAATAGCTTGATATAAAATGCTAGCTTTTGCTAGTCGTTTCATCCTAGTGAAGGTAGGAAACTATCCCGCAGGAAAGTACTATCGGGATAAAAAGTATCCTATGTGTTAATCTAGGTCTTAAACTCTCTGTGTGTCAAATTTCATCTAAACCCGTTCAGCCGTTTTTGCGTGAAAGAGTAACAAATATCCACACATCCTCACAAACTTTCACATTTATAATGTTAGTAGGGTAAAATCTAGAAAGGAAACCCGAATGCACCCCACTCGTCGGTAGGGTCAGAAATACTAAGGTTAAGGTCAGATTCCAAAACCTAAGCTGCTGTAAAACGAGTTTAAGTTTTTCGTCATAACTCGACAAAGCAAGTTCTCATTCTGTATAATGGTCAGTAGAAAAATTTTAGCACCCTACTTGGTGCTAAAATTTATCAGGCTCGCTTCGCTCTCTCTTGCATTCTACATTCTCTCGATACTTGAGCTTTTCTTTTGGAACGATCAAAGATAATCTAACCTATCGGAGCGAGTAAAAAATGTTCTTGCTCGCTACGCTCGCTCTTGCATTAATAATTCTCAGTCACTTGGACTTTCTTGGCATAAATCGACAATGTAACTCCTATTTCTGTTTTCGAGACATCGCCAAGCGGTTGGCTGACTCTTCATGTGACCAGAGGGCTGGCCTATTTTTAGGTCAAAGAATCAGCATTGCCATCCAACGTGGCAACGCTGCCAGCCTTCTGGGCACTTTTCCCACCGACAGTGATGCGGACGAATTCTTTGATGCCCAGTGAGCTCTTCCCCCCTCCCTTATTTTTTTTTTCTTTACCTTTATTTAATTGTATATAATATATTTATTTTAGTGTTATTTTGTGGATTGTATTTAAGTTAAAATAAGTAGTTCTAATAAATGTATATAATTTCTGTTTGAAGTTAAAAATCAAAACCGAACCCAAACCGGGCGGGTTGTTAAAATTGTCGAGCTCCCTTCGCTCGCTCTTGCGTTCATAATTCTCATAGTTACCTGGGCCTTTGTGGCTTAAATCGACAATGTAAGTCCTATTTCTGTTGAAAATATAAACAAAATTGAACCTAAACCATGCGGGTTGCTAAAATTTTCGAGCTCGCTTCGCTCGCTCTTGCATTCATAATTCTCATAGTTACCTGCGCTTTCCTGGCATAAATCGACAATATAACTCCTATTTCTGTTGAAAATTTAAACAAAATCGGGCCAACCACGCGGGTTGTTAAAATTTTCGACCTCGCTTCGCTCGCTCTTCTCATCCTACGTAACCTAACTCCGTTTTAATTGCCTACTACTTATCAAATAGTGCTGTGACCAATTTCCCAGCATTATTAAATACCTGGAACCTTATGCTCAGGAGATGTACCTTCCTAAAAATATTATTCAGTACTCATGGTGACCCCCCCAAAATGGTAGGCTGCGATCGCGCCTGTTCCTATCAAGAAACTACATGGTTACTCTTTTAAAAATAATTGGTTTTTACAATGGTTTCAAATTACACTGTAATGGTATGGGAGAACAGTGTAGGCCGGTCAACAAGTACCTTAATTAAATAGAAAATTTTCTACAGCCTACAAGGCCTACAACGTTCTCACATACAAAGTATAAAATAATCTACATAAATTATAGCATTTCATAAATAAGATATTTAAGTAGATATTGGTACCGATTCCCTTGTTCACAAACTAAACTAAATTTAAGTTCAGTGCATCTTCTTCTTTGTATTTCATTAAGAAGAGGACAAAAGAAAAATTTTAGTTTAGTCCTGTCAAATTAATCAGCGCTCCATACAAGTTTAGACGTGATTAAAAACTTGCCTACTAAAATTACGTCAAGCGCTGATTACTTTGACAGGACTAAACTAAAATGTATCTTCTGTCCTTTCCTTAATGAAATAGAAAGAAAAAGATGCACTGAACTTAAATTTAGTTTAGTTTGTGAATAAGGGAATCGGCACCAATAATCTATTTAAACCAAATGTAATTTTTGCCATGACAACCAATCTTAAAGAGTTCAAATTAGAATAAAATTGTACGTAAATATTGACAAATAATGAGTAGATGTCAAAGAAGTATGTAAAAAAATAAAAAATGTTCGTCGTCATTTGGGAGCAGTTAATAGACATTTACATGGTAATCCCGTTAATGAGGTACCAGGAAAGTCACATGTGTAGAAGGAATTATTACCAAACTTCCTTGTCTTGAACGTAGTATTTTGAAGTGAAACTTCTAATGCGACTACCAACAAGGTTGCGTTAAACGTTTAACGTTACCATGGAGGGGGTATGAAAGCACAATTGTCAGTGTTCGTGCACACGGCAATGATTTGACGGATAGAGTTTTTGAAAAATCGAACATTTTAATGTTATCAGAAACGTTTACCCCTTCCTATTTTCATTTCCACATTACGAAGTTTCACTTCTTCCGCGCGGAGGGATTCCACACACTATTTTTTATCTTATTTATGCTTTTTTGATAAAGACACGTTTGATGAGTGTGACTGTACTGAAGATATTCCCCTGCGTTGAGGGGTGAGACGAGGAGACGTAATTTCCCTAACGCATGGAGGATGTGTTTAAGACGCTGAACTGGGCAGGAAGCGGCTTTAACATCAACGGCGAGTACATCTGCTACATCTCACACTTGAGATTTGTATGCAACATCTTCATACTGTCTGAATTTCTGTAAGACTTGCAGCAGATGTTGGATGGGCAATTGATTCTCCTGTAAACATTGGGGTCCGTAAGAACTTGAACAAAACTCAGGTTATGTCCAACGAACACGTCACTCCGGGACCAATTGCTGTCAAGGTTATTCTGCAGTATGGTAAGAATAACTTTGAGAATGAGGCTAACATAAGAATTCAGCAGGGCTGGGCAGCATTTCATAAGTTTCGTGGAGTCCTCTCGTCACGTATTCCGCAGAGCCTTAATACTAAATTCTTCAACCAATGCCTCCTGTCTGTTATGATTACGGAGCTGAAACCTGGACTCACGGTATTTTTAGTTACCTACCGATTCGTTCGTACTTGCTATGTAAACAAAAGTGACAGGAAGTGTTAGGAAATTATCAAGATACATAGTGTGGATTGATTAAAAACGTATTCTCGAAGCGAAAGGGTCCTACACACGGCACTGTACTAGTGGCACAGCTATCGGGTTTTGCCGTGCGGGTATACTTCCCACATTATCAGGCCGCTGTACTTGCCGCAGAAACCGAGAATGCATAAACCGAGCTTGTTGGCGGCATACCGGCCGGCTGTGCCACCGGCATAAACTACCCAAGCCAAGTTAATATAATTGATGACACCACCCCTGAGGCATACATCTACTGAAAAAGAATTTTCACACAATTCCTGGACAAGTAAAAACGAAAAATAAGATGAATTGAGAACCTCCTCCTTTTCTCGGTTAAAAATACTTAATATTGAAGTTGACTAAAATCCACTAATTAGAACCAGACCATTTTTATATATGACGACGCGGTAAGTTTATCCTGACAAACATTTTTGAAATCGGTATCAGTATCGGAAGAATAGTGAAACGGTGAGCAGTGGTAGCCCAGTGGTATCAGCCCCGACTTACGAGCTGTAGGGCGTGGGTTTGTACCCAGGCAGGCGCTTAACCTTGGGTAAATAATTTCTTCACCACTGCTCTCAAAACGGTGAAGGAAAACATCGTGAGGACAACCGGTAAGCTATGTGCCCTCACGCCCCTAGCCGAAACAGGAGGAGACGCTCGGGTGTCGGGAGTCGATTGCGGATTCCCGGCCACCGCAGGCACGGGCTTGCAGGCGGCGAGCAATGGGTAGCTCACCGCCCGGTAAGGACCAGGCAGAAAAAGATGTCACCAAACTGAAGGGGTCCGCCAGGACCGATGCCTGTCAGGGTCGCGAGATTTGTTTGAAAGAGATACCAAGGCCCTGGCATCGGACTCCCGGCCACCGTAGGCGCGAGCTTGCGGGTGGCGAGCAATGGGTAGCTCGCCGCCCGGTAAGGACCAAGCTCGGGTCGACGGCGCGTAGTGTTCCACGCGCGCCTCAAAGAGATGTCAGCCACACTGAAGGGGTCTGCTAGGACCGATGCCTGCCGGGGTCGTGTGATTGTTCAAAAGAGATACCGTGACCCTGGCACATGGGCAACTGAAGGAACACGGGTGGATTTTAGTCAGTAAAAGTCTGACACGCCCTCCCGCTCTGCCCAGAGCGGGAGAAGTCATTTGATGATTTCCCATCCAAAAAAAAAAAAAAAAAAAAAAAAAGGCCCTGGCATATGGGCAACTGAAGAAACACGAGTGGGTTTTAGTCAGTAAAAGTCTGACTCGCCCTTCCGCTCCACCCAGAGCGGGAGACGTCATTTGATGATTTCCAACCTACAAAAAAAAAAAGGACAACCGGCAGGTCCTAGAACCAAAAATTTTAAGACATGTGACATCTATCATCCCGCTCTGGGCCCGCGTGATAGTTTACGGCCCATTCTCTCTCAAGTAGAGAAGACCTGCGTCCCAGCAGTGGGCAAAATATAGGCTGAATATGATGATGATTGGAAGAATTATTCAAACCGGTTTATTTAAGACGGAGTTATGAGGTAAGAAACATAAAAAAAATAGTGCGTGGAGTCCCTCCGCGCGGAAGACGTGAAACTTCGTAATGTGGAAATGAAAATAGGAAGGGGTGGAAATTGATTTTTCGTAACAGTGCTTTCATACCCATTTCATGGTAGCGTTAAACGTTTAACACAACCTTGTTGGAAGTCGCATTACAAGTTTCACTTCAAAAATAACGGACCTAATCAGATCGAATTGAGAACCTTCTTCTTCTTGAAGTCGGTTAAAAACAGTATATTTGACGCCGATCAGACACAAATCTGCGCACTTCAAACTCTACATATTTGCGCAAACTGTTTTGAGCTTAGACGCTCAAATATACTGCGCAAACTTAGGTGTGTTTATAGAACAGTTATCAAAGTCAAGGAAAACCTTCAAAATATTTTCAAACCCTTTTCAAATAAGAAAAATAAAATCATAAATAGACTACCGAGAATATTCTCCCAAAAAATTAATTCGGTATCTGTACCAATCTACTGGTCTGGATTATTTCATTCATTCAGTGGTGCCAACTTAGGGTAATTTACCCTAGATTTAGGGTTAAGTTTAATCAGCAGGGTAATGTTTAGGGTAAAAACTCGGTGAGGGTAATTTTAGGGTAAATTTAAACATGATTCACTTCACAGATTTTATGAACACACATTTAAATTACTATATACCAACCCTGCCCCGCTGCCCGCTCGCATTGTTCGCAAAGTAGTCTTGGGCATAGTAGTTCGCGACTGAGATCGCTCAGTTTAGATCACCGCTCCTTACCGAACTAGTTCGCTCTTCTAGTTCGTCAGCTCCCAGCTCGAATCAAAGAGAGGCAGATCGTTCGATCGTTCGCTCGTTTTGATTTTGCTCCTACTGCATGCGACAAGATTATGGAATGTTCTACTTTTAACTACAATTTTTGGACTTTAAAAACAGCAAAAACCTCTGAATGATAATTTATAAAATGATCATGATTGTAAATAATACCAAAGTTTATTGTTGCAATAAATAACTAGTTTAGTGAATATAAAAAACTTTTTGTATTTTGTTTCGTGTATTAGTTCGGTTGACGCCATCCTCGCTCATTCGGTCACGAACTGACGAACTAACGAACTGCGGATCGGGGAATGAGGGAACTAATTCGCGTAGTTCATCTATGAGAGCGCTCTCACGACCTAGTTCGTTCGCTAACTACACAAGACTATCGCAAAGTACTTTGTATCCTGCTCGCTTGGCGTGTACGCACGATACTGTGATTACTGAGTAAAATGGCGTAAATGTTTTCGCCAGTGAAGGAACGCGAATTAAAAAATTTAGGGTAATTTTTTTCATTTAACTGTAAATCTGGGGTAAAATGAGATCAGACTTGGGGTAAAACAAAAAAAGGACCTGGCAACACTGCATTCATTCAATCTCTCGTTCGTTCATTTCAGATCACGGCAACGCTAGAAAAGTAATTTGTTTTGTGCAGAAAAATAATCCATCTGATTGGGAAAACGTTTTGTAATGTGTGTATTTTGACCGATTTGATCATATGTATTATTAAATCATAGTGAGCTATTTTCATTTAGTGAAATTTAATTTTAGGGCGCGAACAAAATCGCCTTCGGCGGCGGCTGCTGAAAAGGAGAAAAAAAAACCACGGGAAAGCAAAAAAAAGAAAGGTGACTCTGGATCTAGTAGCAGTGAAAGTAGTGGCAGGTATGCTACCCTACACTGATATTCCTAAACTTTGTTTTCTGTACTTTATATAAGTGAGGTTATGTTTCAAAACTGTGATTTTTACAATTTTCATTTTCTGTCCTTCATTATCTATAAAGTCTACAGATCTATCTGTATAAGTTTTTGTTAGTTAATCTACATATAGTTTTCAAATAAATAAATTTTGTTATGTAGTTCATCAGAGAGCAGCTCGTCTCGGTCATCATCACGATCCTCTTCGAGCAGTTCGGGCAGCTCCTCTCGCTCCTCTTCGTCATCCAGCTCGTCCAGCAGCAGCAGTAGCAACAATGACCGCTCCAGACCAAAGAAGAAGTAAGTACATAACAACATTGCTAACACTACCATGTAGGTAGGGTAGGTTGTGTGTGTGGAGAGTTGAAGAGGTTTGAAGAAAACAAGTCCGAAGTATAGGTAAATGAAGATAGAAAAGAAAAGTTTATTACATAGGTTACAAGAGTTTTGACACACAAGAGTTACCTATCAAGAAGAAGGAGTGATCTTATTTATGGATAGCACAGAGTAAACATATTGAGAGTAAAGCTAGGTCTAGATTTTAGAATGCAAAATAGTAAGGCGGTAGCTACAAGCAGAATACAATATTAAATTTTGAGAGGTCACTACAACCAATATTAATAACATTAGTAAATAGGTATTTAACACTAGGATACTCAACGCCCGTACTGCCGTCGTAAGAAAAAAGGGCACAATTAACATTTTTGTCAAAATTGAGTTATATACATATTTAGAATCAGAAAAAAGGCACATCTACTCAATTTTTTATAGAATTTTATCTTCAAGGAATTCGGAGATACAGTTAGGCTCAAAAGGCACAAATGAGACTAATATTCATGTTTTATAGAATGAAAAGGCACATTTATTTACCATTATATTGAAAAGGCACAATAATAACTTACATTTCATTAGTTGTATAAATTCGTGATAATGAATTTATTTTAATTCATCTATTTTCGAAAAATAATGTGTAAGTCAATATTTTTCGCCAAAAAGCAATAAAAACCTTTAAAGTCGATTTTCTCCATATTTATAAAATGTTAGTTGTGCCTTTTTTCATTATGACGGCAGCATAGGCGTAATGATAATCCTGCCAGGGTCGCGGATTTTTTCGAAAGAGTTATCTTAGTCCTGGCATAGGCAACTTAAGCAACACGGGTGGGGTTTTCGTCAGAAAGTTGGACACGCCCTTCCGTGCCACCCAGAGCAGGAGACCTCATTTGATGATTTCCCACCCAAACAAAAAGGTGTAATGACAATAAAACTTCTATTTTGTCTTGCTATGTGTCCTTCAAACAATTATTTATAAATCTAAATAAACATTTTGTGTTACTGATACCCTCTTAATCTATACAGAATTATAATTAACTACCATTTGCCAGTGGTTTTAGCCCATGTGTTATACATAAATAAACCTTCCTCTTGAATCACTCAAGTCTTTTGATGAAAACCCCACTAAAATCCATTGCGTAGTTTAAAAGGTCTAAGCATACAAACGCAGGAAGCAACTTTGTTTTATACTATGTAAAGGCAAATCACTTGAAAGTATTAAAACTGTTTGCAAACTATTTCAGAAATTCCCCAAATAAGAGCCCAGTGAAGGATCGTCGTGAACCAGACAGAGATAAAGTAAGGGACAGATCACCTCTTGATAAGAAGAAAACAGCTGCACCCTCATCTAATGATAAGGGAAAAAGCAAGGAGAAGCATGATAAGTAAGTAGTAGTCATCAATTTAAATTAAATTAATATTACTTTTATCATTGTGTACAGACTAATTGTAACTGCTAATCATACCAGATTTATTTTCCATTTTGAAATGCTCTGTATGCTTCAGAAATTAATAAGAATGTTTCTGTTTAGATCACCTGGCCGCAAAAAGCGTGAGCGCTCCCCGCTGCCACGCCCCACTAGAATTCATATAGGGCGTTTGACATTGAACGTCAACAGAGATCATATTCATGAGATATTCTCAACATATGGTACTGTGAAAACAGTTGAATTTCCCATGGATAGATTACATCCTCACAATGGACGGGGTTATGCATATGTTGAGTTCAGTAATGCTGATGAGGCAGAGAATGCCATGAAACACATGGATGGAGGTAAATAACACAAGGGTTTTTTTTTACTAGTAAAAAAGAAAATATGGTTGCAGAGAGGAATGGCAATCATTAATACTTATAATATAATATAATAATATAATATTCCACAACTATCACACAACGCCATCTAGTCCCAAGCTAAGCAGAGCTTGTGTTATGGGTACTAGATAACTGATAAACATACTTATATATTTCTAAATACATACATATTATAGATAAATTACACCCAGACACAGAACAAATGATCGTGCTCATCACACAAACATTTGTCCTGTGTGGGAATCGAACCCACGACCTCCGGCATAGCAGGAATGAGAATTGTATTGCAAAGTTTAAGGATGCTATAACATTTTTCTACAAATATCGGTGGTTTTTCGGTACCAATTAAATCCAGAGGAATCACAACTGCGAGGTCAGTTATGATCTAAATTAAAGATAATTTAATCATCTCCATGATAGAACCATTAAAATTGTATAGTCCTATACAATATTTTCACAAAAACACGTTTTTCCCACCGCAATAATCGAAGAAAATGAAAAATAATGGGGTCTGAAACGGTACATATATAGCAGGGATGTTGCGAATATCCGCAAATGCGGAGCTTCCGCATTGATTTGAACATCTGCATCCGCGTAATAATCATTGCGGATGTTCATGCGGATGCAGATGTTGCACAGGTCGCGACAAGAAACAAAATAGAACTAGCCGGCGACTAGCGCTTCCGTACACACGTGATCATTGGCCAATAGGAGCGAAGATTTCGCTCGATGACAAGATCCGACGAGATTGTTATTGTGTAATGTGTATCACTTGTTTTTGGTAAGTAAATCAGTTGTATGGTGTTGATTAGTTGCGCTTATCGTATAAACATTTAAGGCTTCGAGTGTATTGTAAAATTGTGAATATACACAGCATTGTGCTCTTAAATGGTGGAGCGTACATTGAGAAGAATTTAAACTATTATCACCAATAGCACGTAGATTTTATCGACACCACCAGCCAGTGTTCCTAGCGAACAATTGTATAGTAGTGCGGGTTTAATTTATCTAATCTAATATCTTAGGACAACCAACACACTGTTATCTGATCCCAAACTAGGCAGAACCTGTACTATGGTAACCAGACAACTGATAAATATACTTATATATTTCTAAATACATACATATTATAGATAAACTACACCCAGACACAGAACAAATGATTGAGTTCATCACACAAACATTTGTACTGGGTGGGAATCGAACCCACGACCTCAGTCTTAGCAGTCAGGCTCACTAAACACTAGACTAACAGGCCATTCAATTGCCGCCTTTTCGGGGTATATTCTGTTACGCAGAGGCGTAACAGAATATACCCCGAAACGGCGGCAATTTTGATATTTATTAAATAATAATGCTCTCATTTTCAACTTTAATTAGGTACTAAATATTTGATTAAAATATTAATAATTACTCTCTTATTATTTTATTTCTCCACTCACGTAGTTTCTTATAATAAATCTTAAGATCCGCATCCGCGGATGTGAGCCTGCAAACATCCGCGTACGCGGATGTGAAAAAATCGGCATCCGCACCATCCCTGATATATAGTGAGATCAACTGCATGTTTTAACTTTAAAATGACAAGAAATTATGGCTAATATAATCTTCTACGTTTTGCCTACATATTCTGTAATTAAATACATAACTTTTTAGGGTTCCGTTGCCAAATGGCAAAAAACGGAACCCTTATAGATTCGCCATGTCTGTCTGTCTGTCTGTCTGTCTGTCCGAGTATGTCGCAGCCACTTTTCTCCGAAACTATAAGAGCTGTGCTATTGAAACTTGGTAAGTAGATGTATTCAGTGAACCGCATTAAGATTTTCACACAAAAATAGAAAAAAAACAATAATATTTGGGGTTCCCCATACATAGAACTGAAACTCAACATTTTTTTTTTCATCAAACCCTTACGTGTGGGGTATCTATGGATAGGTCTTCAAAAATGATATTGAGGTTTCTAATATCATTTTTTTTTAAAACAATAATATTTGGGGTTCCCCATACATAGAACTGAAACACAAAAAAAAAAATTCATCAAACCCTTACGTGTGGGGTATCTGTGGATAGGTCTTCAAAAATGAAATTGAGGTTTCTAATATCATTTTTTTCTAAACTGAATAGTTTGCGCGAGAGACACTTCCAAAGTGGTAAAATGTGTGTCCCCCCCCCCGTAACTTCTAAAATAAGGGAATGATAAAACTAAAAAAAATATATGATGTACATTACCATAAAAACTATCAACGAAAATTGGTTTGAACGAGATCTAGTTAGTAGTTTTTTTTTAATACGTCATAAATCGTAAACCACAATTTACCTTTCATTCAGTCAACACAAATATAAAAATTAAAAAAAAAAAACATTTCATTTCATAAACGATGATGACGAATGATGATGATGATGACCTGCAGGTTTGTACGGAACCCTCGGTGCGCGAGTCCGACTCGCACTTGGCCGGTTTTCTTTTTTATTTATGAGAAAAATAAAGAACACTCAAATTTGTTCATACATTTTCTATTCGCGGTTTGTCATTCCGCGCTCAGACGCGCCCTAGGAAGCACGGGCGTATCGCTTTTTTGTACGAAATAAATACGATCAAAATAATAATAAAGTGAGTGCCGTGCTGTATACTGTGGTTGAAAAAGTTGATACTTTTCGGACCAAAAGTATGAGTACCAAACTTATTACCAGAACTTGGTTTAGAAAAAATAAATAACTCAAATTCTATTGAGAATTATGGAGTAGTGATGATTACGAATATGTATTTATTTACAAGAATTCAAGATGGCGGACGATTATTCAGTAAATAGTTATATGAACATCTATTTTCAATGTGGTAATTAAATTATGCAAGTGCCGTCTATTTTTGGAACGAAATTCTTTAATGTAGCTTGCGGTAGGGGTAAACAAGTGTGCTGAAGCCGATTGTGAGGTCAAAATCAAAATCAAAAAATGGTGGTTGCGAAAATTTTCAAAGTTTTCATCATGGGTGTCGTTTTCAATATTTTCGAAGGTGCTGAAGCCCAAAACTCCATAAAAATTACATTCGGAGTCAAAAAAAGGCTAAGGAATATACTTCTTGACAAAGGCGAGGTTCGGGCGTAACACAATTTTTGCTTAGTTTTCTTTAGGGAATATCCTGTATATTTTCACCGATAGTCCTCGATCACCATCCGTTATATTTGTTTATTATCCAAAAATATTATTTAAAAAAATTATTGTTACACCTATTTTTTTTTAAATTGACAAATTATATACGTTAATCCAAAAATAACGATGATCATGATAATAAAACTTATTGACTGTCATCAAATGCAAAAACAGTTAGTTTAATACTAATTTTACTCAACAGTGCTAGTAAAATAAAATAAATAATACCTTTGAGTATCAAGATTAGTTAAGTAATGTTTAAAATCGAGCAAACAATGTTTCAATGTGTGCGTCCGCGTAATGTTGTTGTGTGGCGACTCAGATACCTAAACTTGAGCGATTCAAAAATGTTATAACGTCCTTAATCAAATTTGTTTATTACAATTCTTCCATTTTTTTATTTATAGGTCAGATCGACGGTCAAGAAATTACAGCGGCGCCGGTGTTGATACCGTCGCGCCCCCGTCGGCCTTCGCCGCGCCCGCCGCCGCCCAGACATGCCCCGCCTCGACGACACTCTCCTCCTCGGTTAGTATTTTGAATGTATTTTTGTACTAAAACCAAATAGATTTCAAGTGTACAGCCAAGAAACTATGTTTTGCAATCGCCCAGGTGCGTTAAGTATGTGAAAATGCGCGTCCCACGAGGGGCATCCGCCCAGACCAAGCGTGTTTCCTTGTGAGACTGGGGCTAAGGCTGGTATTGACACCGCTAATACCTCAGATCCATTAGTATTTGTAATGTCATAATTAAATGATGTACTCAGACTACTAACATGTGTGACTGTGCGCAGGTACCGTCGCCGCAGCCCGCCGCCCCGGCGCCGCTCCCCGCCGCGGCGGCGTCGCTCGCGCTCGCGCTCGCCGCGCGCGGCTCCGCGTCGCCGACGTTCCAGGTCTTCCTCCTCCTCGTCCCGCTAACTCCACGACACACACACTCACATACACACTACACATGCATGAAATACACTAACACAACAGATTTTTGGACCTATCTAATTTTGGGAGGCTCTCAAAGTTACCAGTTGATGGTACATGTTCCAGAAATAACACCGAGGTAAGTATAAATGTACTTACCATCTTGATGGTCGATTCCAGTATATTTGTATTGTAGACTTGTAGTAATGGCGATATAATGTGCAGGTAAGTATTTGTTTCTTCGACTTTGCACCATTTACTTGAATAAACTATAATGAGACATTTCTTGTTCTTGTAAAAGCTTGCAAAATGGAAACGACTGAGTGAGTGATCAGGAAAATGCAGATGAACTGTGTCAAAATATGACTTTAGAAACAGTGTGAAGTGTAATGTAATAATAATGTATTTGTAATATCCGAGGAATCCTGACTTGTTTTGCTAATAAATTGAATTAGTAATCTGACTTTAATTTTATTCCCAGATCAAAAGATCCTGTTTCCAATGCCAAGTAGAAAACTTGTTCTACGATTCAGAATGTATCTCATCCTATTATTAATAATAATATTTTAAGGATCTTGATGTTTTTCATTTAGTAGTCTAGCAAATATGTACACATGGCTACACTTCAAACTATGTGTTTCTAGTATAAACTGATCTCACATTGTATGGGGTTTCCGTATAATGAGAGGTCAGCTTAAACTGAAAAATATAGCTTGATGTGTAGCCGTGTATACATCTATACAGTTAGATAAAATCTTAGCGAAGTAAAAACTTTTCTATACAAATAAATAAAATTGGAGTGTCTGTTTTTAATATTAAGATAACCACTTTTTACTAAGTGTAGGATACACGGTACTTATACCAAAACAATTTTTTTTACAATTTTTGTTTGTCTGTCTGTTTGTTCCGGCTAATCTCTGAAATGGCTGGACCGATTTTGACGGAACTGGCAGATAGCTCATGTAACAAGGAGTAACTTAGGCTACTTTTATTTTAGAAAAAATAAATAATAGTTTAAAAAAACTAAAAACACGCTGAATTTTGAGACGTATGTCAGCAGCGGAAGTTTTCAAAGACAGATGAAAAACTTTTTGTTAATTTTGCATATATATTCCCTTAGAGGTCTAGTCAGTCTGTAGGCCATAAGTTATCACGCTATTTGCCATGGAGGATGAGCATCATTACATTATGTTCGTACTTTCCTACAGTTTACCGCAAATTGTAAAAAGATTACAATGTTACAGATTTAACCTTTTAAATGATTATCGTCTTATTTAAAATATTTCTGCAGAAAATATGATTAAAATGAATAAAAATCAACTGATTGCATCAATGACAACTTGAATAGTATGCACGCTGCAGAAGCAAGATCGCCGTGGAGTATAACTCCTGAGACTACACACGAGAACAGATTTCTACAGTTCTTCTGTTGTAAGTAGATAGGTTACAACATTGACTATCCAATAGTGAATCTCATACTAAAACAGCATTGCATGCACATCGCACAGCCTTGTTTTAGAGCTGTAAACTAACTTGATGCGCACTGCACTACTGTTACCGGTTATTATCGTCTCGTCGGCACGCGTTCTGTGCGTGTGAATAATGTAATATCGTTGGTCTGAGCCACAGAACATAAATACCCTAACTGAGCCAAGCCAATCACGCACGGCATAGGCAATACTGCTACATTACATGTCATAATACAACGTTCTATAGCTCTCTGGCAAACCTCGAGCGTGGATCTCTATTGGATTGTCAAAGACCATGTTTGCGAACCATATCGACGGTTGAAGGCTATTTGAGCTAAGCGACATTTTTTGAAAGTTGCAGGAGAGTGATGATAATGATTTTTTTTATTGGAAAAATAAAACTGTGAATCACTCTCCTGCAACTTTCAAAAAATGTCGCGTAGATGCCTTTCAACCGTCGATATGTGAGGAAGGGATGAATACACCGTCCTTGACTAATATAAAAATATTAAATACCTATTTGGTATTGTTGTCGGCATCGCCCTTTACAAAAATCTCAGTTTAAGTATTTAAGATATATGTAACTAGAAGGCCAATTCTCAACAAGTTCAAATGTCAACAATGTAGGTGTGCGTTCCCCCACCCAGAAAATATCAAATATCGTCATTTGTGTGTAATAGACAATTAGTAGGTACTTCTGCAATTGTAGCATAAATTCTAAATTTGTAGTACTAATGGATTTTTAGTTATTTGACAAAAACAATTCTGGTTGTGGTAATGTTACACTGGCCAGTTTTGTTTAATAATGGTTATATTGAAATAAATTTTACGAGTAGCTATTTATTTTTTAACGAAGTTTTTTGTGTACTCATGGTAAAAAGCATAGCAATTATGGTATATGATAGCTTTTCCTTTAACCATGATTTTACAGTTCTATTGACTTAAACTTAGTGAAAATTTAAAATCCAAATTAATGTACAAAATATCAGGTTCCAGTTTTATTTCCAATAATTTTACAATATGTTTGGTAATCCGTGACTAAAGTTTTACCTTTGTATAAATGATTTTCTTCTAACATGAGCTCACGTACAGACCTAAAACAAAAAATGTATATAAGCTATAGAGGACCTCGTAATTGGTTTACCATCCTAAGGTTAAATAGTAGTCCATTCACACTTAAGGTTGCTTTTGGTGTTACTGCCAATATCAAGACTCAGTATCACAGTGATCTTTATTCCAGTTGCAATAGGGTTAATGTTAGGTTGCTGCTGTCAATGCTGTTTTTTTTTTTGTGGGACATTTCGTTGTTAATCTGAAATAAGATTCTTACAACTTAAACGGATTTTCGCCCGGCGATTTCTAAAAAGTTAAAACTTTTTAGACCTCCAGTTGGGCCATAGTAAAAATTAAACTAAAGCGAAAGTCCTAAGGGTAACCCCGAGGGGGGTTCGCACCTCGGCTTAGGCGATCACTGGGGGAGGGCAGCAAGGGACATGCTGGATCTGGGTTTGTCAATGCTGTCATAGGTAAAATGACTGAACTGCCTGTAGTCATTTGCATGTCTTAAAGTATATTTTTGCTCTGAGATGTGACAGAAATGTAGTGTTAGTGTAGTTTCAATCTTACTGGTACAATTTACTGGAGATTTTTTGTCAAAAGTGATGAATAATTGCGAGGTCGACGTGATTGTTTTTTTTTTTTCCTTTTATATTATTTACTTACGGATATTGTATCTTCATATTTTTTGGACCCCTCACTGGATTCCATGCTGATATAGGTGCTTTATTTGCAAGCATCAAACTGGCGACCGCAGTATACAAGCCATATTCTTGGCACATTTTTTCCTGTAACAATGATTTTTTTTAAACATGTTTAATGCCGCAAACACTCGAGGGATATGCGCTAAGGTAGCCCGTGAAACTTACTCATATTTTGTAATATGTGTCATACAATTTGACACTGACCTTACAAATTGAAAAAAAGGAAAAATAATGAATTTCCCTGTCTACCCTGCCGCATATTATTTAAATTAACTGGTAAAGAGGGCTTTACCAGTTTTAATTTAATCAAGTAAAAAAAATCGGTTACCCTCCACTCCGCGAGCATGAAGTCGGCGTCGCTGATGGCCGAGGCAGCTTTATCAACGTGATCAATATTTGAGAAGTGAGGCAAGTAGTTTTCTTCCAAAAAGTTCACAAATGAAATGGGCTGACTTATGAACTGCTCAATGATTTCTTCAGGAGAATGTGTGAACTTTTTACTGCCAGATTCTGATTCTATTACTGTAAATAGATAAAATCTAGCTTTATGACCATATCTATGGGTATTTTGACTGTATAGAGAAAAAAATATAATACCTTTAGGGTTCAACACTCTGCCCACACCATGTAAGATGCTTACTGTTTGATCCTTCCCTAATGACATAAATTTACTAGAAGTCTGCTTTTTCTTTCTTATAGTCTTGCTCTTTAATTCTTTTCTATGTATTAAGCTTGTGTCCATGTTTTGTTTAGATCCTCCTAAAAAAAGCATAAATATATATTATTATTATTATTTTCTATCTTAACATATCTCGGGACCCTAGGATCCCGGTCTTTTGGAAGGCGTACGAGGGGCCGAAACTAACTCGCAGAGGCCCCTTAAACAATTTTAAATGATAAGGGGGCACAAATATTATTATTATTATTACTAGAGAATGGGCAGCAGCGTTCTCTATGCATTTTACCACCATACTGCGATCGCCAACCCGCCTGCCAAGCGTGGCGATTATGGCAACGCCCCCCAAATTGGGGGAGGCGTAAGTCCAGCAGTGGACATCTTACGGCTGAAATATATATTAATAGTTAATTAATACAATAATTTTTGTTTCAAACCCTGTCTTGTAGGCGAAGAGCATATAAATGAGATAATTGTTAAGGTATAGCAAGTTGGGGATGGCATGAGTTTGTGGGTACAAATCCAGGCAATTACCAATGGGACTTGCAATTCATATGTACTTCCAGGGTTTATCTTGGACGAAATCATTATGAGGAAACCTGGAGTTACTAGTTAATATAAATAAGTCTAAAATCTACAAATAGTGAGTTCAGTTGAGCAAGCATGGTTATGAATGATCATGTCTTCTCTGTATGAGGACAGGCTCTAGCTCTGCAGGGGGACAATAATGGCATTATTATTATAAAGGTAAGGATTGAGATTGGACTTACCTTTCAAGCATGCAAAGTGTAAATTTAATACTGCCGACCTCACATCTCCGGCTGAAGAGTTGACCACACATTCTATCACATCAGATGTTGGGCAGTTATAAACTGCGGTGTGCTTCTTGCTTATAATATTTGCAACTCGTTTTAGAGCAGCTTTCAGATTAGTTGGAGCTACACTATTTAATCTGTAAATCCAATAATTTTTTCAATAAGTAGGTCTACTGAAACTAGAACATACAACCACTGTTCTAGTACACATACCAGTGCGCAAACTGTAACAATGAATACCAAATGATTCTGGACTCTTAATAAAAAAAAGTGCTTTTTCATCCATTTAGGAACACGCAACAGGAATTTCCCTTTTTTAAAAACATAAACTGTTTCATAAAATAGATTTTTGTTTATTAACTTTAGAAAATGTATATCGATGCTTGAAAGGCAAAATTGACTAAATGCCTTAGGGCCACAATGGCGCTTCGTCAATTTTCCGTTTAAAGCATCGATATGTAAGGGGGTATAGATAGAATCATAATTTTACTAAATTCATAGTAACAGTTTATGCATTCAATAAAATTTTATTTTGTATTAGTAATGCCATGACAAAGTTGGTACTTACGAAATATGGTGTATGTTGAACTGCTCTTTCAAACCTTGTGTGAAGATGTTTGTTGCAGAATTCTTATTATCTGTATGACTTTCCGAACAAATGAATACTATTGGTGATTTTGCTCTTTGCCGGTATTTCCTGTAAATAGTCAAAAGAAATTACTTGGTTTGTTTTGCTTACCTTCTGATGGTGCATTTAGAACCAACAATAAAATAAATAAATATCTTACTGTAACACTTCTGTAAATTCCGACGGTGTTCTCAAAAAGGTATTGGGAAAATCTTCTACCAGAACCAATTTCCTACTATTATCATCTAAGAGAGATGTAAAATTGGCGGCATTTAATATAAAATCCAGGAATCTGACAGATTGCCTTTGCTTAAATTCAAATTCTCCTGAAAACAAAATGAAAAAAGTAACAGCATATCTATATATTAATATGCTATACAAAAATTTGGTATCTCTCTTATTAAAGGTTGTATGGTGAAGGAGTGTTAGTGGCCCTGACTGCTATGCCGGAGGTCGTGGGTTCGATTCCCACACAGGACAAATGTTTGTGTGATGAGCATGATCATTTGTTCTGTGTCTGGGTGTAATTTATCTATAATATGTATGTATTTAAGAAATATATAAGTATGTTTATCAGTTGTCTAGTACCCATAACACAAGCTCTGCTTAGCTTGGGACTAGATGGCGTTGTGTGATAGTTGTGGAATATTATATTATTATTATTATAAACGCGAAAGTTTGTATGTATGGATGTATAGATGTATGGATGTTTGTTCCTCTTTCACGCAAAAACTACTGATCGGATTTGGATGCAATTTGGCACATAGATAGTTTATAACCTGGACTAACACATAGGGTACTTTTTATCCTGGAAGTTTGTTCCTGCGGGACAATGTCCGACCTCCACGCAAGCGAAGCCGCTGGCAAAAGCTAGTATTTTTATATAATTGACACTTAAAATTTGAGTGAATATTTCATAATATTACTTTTTATTTCTCTTCACTATGTCATTGATAATTCTTGGCAATTATTATAGTCAGTGAAATTAAAGAACTAAAAATTACCATTTTCAGATGGAATGTCAATATCCACAGGGGTAATCCATTCGGTAATTCTAACATTATACTTAGCAGCCAGCACACGTAAAGTTATAGTTTTCCCACAGCCAACAGGCCCAGTCATGAGAAGCATATCACTGTTATTGTTATTGCTCACGGTCTTCACCCATTCTTCTACTTCTTGTACCTTCTTATTGTGTACAGCTAAATCTTCTACATTAACAGGTTCAAACGTTTTCATCCAATGTTTATGATCTGTTATAATAACAGGTTTCCGGATTAAATTTGAAACCAAAACCTTGAAAGAAATAAAATTATAAATTGGCAGACCTTTTATCAAATCCTACCTTTAACGGTTTTGGGCGTTCACAAACATACCTCACTTTCTACTGGTTCTGTGTCTTCAGGTGGTTTCTGAGAGTGCGTTTCCTTCTTCAATTTTTTTGATGGTTTTTCTTCGTCATCAAAATCAAACATTGGTTTAAACCATTTCTTCTCCTGTACCAAATAAAATGCATGATTATTTGGACAGGTACAGTTAAACCTCACAATTTTACACTTGAAAATTGATAACTTACCTTCCTTATATGATTAGGCATTTTTACAAAGGCTGTACTTCTAATACTTAGGATTCAAAGAAGTAAATAAAATTACCGAGAATTACAAACGTTATCAAATTTAAAACGTTCTCAGCATATCAGCTGTCGTCCTTGTTTGAGTTGTTTGACAGGTAAACCACAGAACACATAAACTCCTGACGGAGGTGTGTGACCAACTTCAAATTAGAGATACTGCACGACTTGGAAAAGAAAACATGTTTTTTAATTATTTAAACTTGCTGCACTGGTGCACATTACAATACAAACCACAAGAATACATTTACTACAAAAACCCCTATGTAGTAGTAGTAGTTCTGATAATGTATTTTATGGGTATTCGTTAAAATCGGGGAGGGATTATTATACTCGATTTGAGCATTCTCACAGGTCATAATGACATTAAAGTTTTGAGGATCATTAAATTTATTCGAATCTTCACAAGAATACATTTACGACAAAAACAAGCAAGAACCCCTATGGATCGCCCGTGTACACACCCCTATGCCCCTCAATATTTATTGCGTTTGACTTTACATTCTTCGTTTATAAAGTTAGGTAACACGCAGTTGAGTTTTGTTCTTTCAAGTCAGTTTCAAAAGTTCTTTCCTACTCAGTTAAGATTAAAATTACTGTACTTATTAAATGTTATATGGATTTGGGATCATAAAATCAATGAAAGCATAACATTATAAAAGTCTTCAATATTTTTAAAAGTTTGACACAATTTTCTTTATGAACGCACCATAAATTACGTAAAATTGGCACCTTCTTTTATAGATTTTCAGACATTTAGTTTTAAGTGAAATTGCGTATTAATATTCTACACGATTCATAGTTGTTTAATGCATTGATATTGTAAGTTGCACTATCTATACCAATTTTATAAAAAAAACTACCTTGTTGATGTATGATGACAATAAAGTGTGGTTCTGTGTTTACGTATTTTTCAGGCAAGATGCAGGCAATTAAAGCTTTGGGAGCCACAGCTCCTTCAACGCTTTTGTCTGTTGTAAAGAAAGGTGGTTTTGCACCCATCGTAGATCAAATTAGGCAAACCCATTTACCCGCTCCTAAGCCAAATGAAACACGACCATACTCGCCGTTTCAAGATGCTAGCAACATGGCTGAGATGGCAGTAGCTAGGCTTGACGACTTACTAAATTGGGGAAGAAAGGGCTCAATTTGGCCCATGACCTTTGGGCTAGCCTGCTGTGCCGTGGAGATGATGCACATTGCTGCTCCTCGCTATGACATGGACAGGTATTTAGCAAAACAATAATAGTATGTGCTCAAAGATCATAATAATTATTAATATTTCCTTGTACCTAAATTCATGTATAAAAACTAAAGAAACAAAGGGCCAACAATTTAAAGTTATTACAGTATAAACATTCATTACATTAAAATGCACCATTATTATATACATGTTTCCTCTAATCTTAGAGGAATAGGTAGTGTACTTGAATATTAGTCAATTTTGTACAAATCAAGCTAGCATTAGTAGATAGTTACTCTTCAAGGTTTTCACTATTGTATTGTAACACTTTATTATATTTTCAAGGTATGGTGTGGTGTTCCGTGCATCTCCCCGACAATCCGATGTGATGATTGTAGCTGGTACTTTGACCAACAAAATGGCACCTGCTTTGAGGAAAGTTTATGATCAAATGCCCGACCCACGATGGGTAATTTCTATGGGAAGCTGTGCGAATGGTGGTGGTTACTACCATTACTCCTACTCAGTTGTAAGGTACGAAACTACTTATTTACGAAATTATCAGCCCAAGACCATTTGGGAATTTTCCCAATAAACACAATTTACAACTTTATGAAAAAGAAAACCACCTCCACCTGGCTTCAGTTTGAGGTTTTAAAGCAAAGCTCATGGCTGTTTTTGATTTATCTATTTTCTCTGAATTTGATTCACAGAGGCTGTGACCGTATAGTTCCCGTTGATATTTATGTGCCTGGATGTCCACCAACAGCTGAAGCTTTGCTCTATGGAGTTCTTCAGTTACAGAAGAAAGTAAAACGAATGAAAACAGTTCAAGTTTGGTACAGGAAATAAATGAATTCAATCAATTGTAGATGATTTTATATTTATGTAAATTGAACCCTCTGTTGCAGTAATAAATGCTATAGTACAAGCATCTAATATCATTGTTTAATTTAAATCCAGCATTGATATTTCAAGCGTCGCATCGTAGCCGTCAGCGCCGTTAGTGCAGCCGTCAGCACAGATGGAGCAACAAGAAGCATGTGAACAGCTTTCATTGATTAATTGAAAATGAACTTTAGGGCTGGTGTCCACAACTCAACTGGTAATGAACGAAAACGCATCCGAAATAGAGCTGAAAAAATAGCGTGCAGAACATAATTCCGTGCAGTATGTGAGCACTTAATATTCCTCGCAAAAACAGTCGCTACAATGATAAACAGCATTTTTCGTATTTTTGTGTTTAGGTTATTGTGCAGAAGATTAAAGAAAGCAGCAAGGTAGTTCGGTTAACTTAGTATTCGTGTCAATTTTCAGGACGATCAGATTTCGCATTAATATTTGGAATCGGGGGTAAGGGGGTTGCCACCTAGCTAGTTAGGGTTAGAGTCATATAGTATGTTAGGGTAAGTTCGGTGCAGGGATAAGACCGTACAAATTCATTTGTCGGCTAAATTGATATAACACAAGGAAATTTTAAATACACAATATTATTATAATCTAATTATAATTAAATTCGTACGTTCTTAACCCAATCCCGAACTTACCCCAAAATATGTACCTTACCTCACCGGGAAGCCATGGCGGTATCGCGAGGTCGCGCTGCCAACTGAATGTATACAGCTCTATACAGGATATTTTTTTATCCAGTGCGCAAACTGTAACCATGAATTCAGCATATCATTCTAGATCCGCCAGCGTAGAAAATTTTCGTCGGTTATGCAAAAAAAATCAGCTGTTTTATACAAAAATGCAATACTTACCTACGGGGTCAAAATGTATGGAACAGCTGATTTTTTTTTTGTATAACGGACGAAATTTTTTTACGCTGGGGGGTCTAGAATGATAGGCTGAATTCATGGTTACAGTTTGCGCACTGGATAAAAAATTATCCTGTATAGTATATCGAAGGCTTTCGACCTGGTCGATTATAATAAGCTCTGGACTAAACTTGGGGAGGTCGGGGCCCCCGCCGAACTCACTAAGATATTTTCTTTTTGGTATAACCACCAAAAAAACGTTGTCAAGTGGGGAAACGTATATTCGGAAGAATATTCACTTAGGTGTGGAGTGAGGCAAGGGGGACTGACCTCTCCTAGACTTTTTAATTTATATGTTAAACCAATTTAATCAGCTGTTAGGTGAGCTCAGCAACAGCCATGTCGGCTGTCATATAGACAACATTTGCGTCAATAACATCAGATACGCGGACGACATGGTTTTGCTGAATCCCTCTGTCGGTGGGCTAAGAAAGCTGCTAAGCATCTGTGAGGCCTATGCTACGGGGCACGGCTTAAAGTACAATGTTGAAAAAAGTGAGTATATGCTCATCAGAGGTAATAATAAACAGCCACAGCATATACCACCGGTGTACCTCAACGGGGTATCTTTGAGTCGGGTCTCGCAGTTTAGGTATTTAGAGCATGTTGTGACCGAAACCCTGCATGATGATGCAGACATTGAGAGAGAGCGGAGAGCATTGTCGGTGCGTGCCAAAGAGAATATAAAGTCTTTGGTGCGTGCTAACATGTTGGTTCATAGGTTTGCGAGGTGTACTACACAAGTAAAGATAACTTTGTTCAGAGCCTACTGCCAAAGTTTCTACACAAGTGCCCTATGGACCAACTACACACAGCGGGCCTACAATGCTCTCAGAGTACAGTATAACAACGTCTTTAGGATTCTGGTGCGACTACCTCGGTTTTGCAGTGCCTCGGGTATGTTTGCCGACGCGAGGGTAGATGACTTTTACGCTTTATTGCGCAAAAAGTCAGCCTCACTAATGCGCCGAATTCGAGGGAGTGGCAACGGTATCCTAAGGATGATTGCAGACAGACCAGCGTCGCCAGCGGTGAAAAGGCTCATCAGGCTGCATGTGACCTAATAATATGTTTTAATTTTAATCATTTATTTTAATTTTTAGCTAATTTACAAGTGTTTTATTTTTTCAATTTAATTTTAATTTATTTCAATTTAATTTAACTTATTTTTTTTAATTTAAGCAATTTTAATTTAATTTTTAACTTTTTTGAATTTAATTTTAACCTATTACAATTTGTCTCAATTTAATTTTAATTTATTTTCTATATGAGTATATTTAATCTCCTCACGACTAACATAGTTTTTAAGATTGTTAATGCAAAATGGTTAATTATAACTAGGAAATCTGATTACCAGCCTCTTTTTAGAAATCTAGTCACGTTGTGCACGTTGCGTGTGAAAAATTATAGTAAGTGTCAGTTCCGATGCGCGTCGCCAGTGTCGCGACGTGTTCAACCATCCGCCGCTCTCGCATCCTCGCTAGATGGCGTTTTGCGCGTTGACACGGAGCGCGGCCGCTGCGTGCGTTGTTTAATTGATGATTGTAGACATGCCCCCGGCCTTGGAAGCACCAGGTTCCAAAGGAGCTTGATCTTTATCCGGATGTAGAAGCGGGCATATCTTTGGGTATGATCTTCGTATGATACCCGCCGCTGTTCTAATGGTGGCCACGCGTGATATGCCATCCTTGCCGGCGAACGTCTCCAGTACTCGGCCGAGGCGCCACCTCAGAGGAGGTAAGTTGTCGTCCTTGATCACGACGAGGGCGCCAGGGACTAGCGCGTCTTGGCCGAGCTGCCATTTCGTCCTCTTCTGGAGTTCGGAGATGTATTCGGTTGACCAGCGACCCCAGAAGTGCTGCCTCAGTTGTTCTATGCGGTCGTAGCGCGGCAGGCGTTGTGTAGCCTTCGCGGTGAGATCGAGTCTGGCAGGTGCAGTGAGTGGCCGGCCAATCAGGAAGTGAGCAGGAGTCAAGGGAAGTAGGTCATTGGGATCAGGGGACATTTGGAACATTGGTCGGGAGTTGAGGACAGCCTCTATTTGTGCCAATACCGTACTCAACTCTTCGTACGTCATATGTGCGTTACCCACGACACGACATAAATGCGATTTACAAGACTTGACTCCTGCCTCCCACAAACCACCAAAATGAGGCGAGTAAGGCGGGATAAATTTAAATTCTATAAAATTATCGGTCGTATAATTTATTATGTCTGATTTAGACGAATTTAAAAATTTTGAAAATTCCTTTTGTGCTCCTACAAATGTCTTACCATTGTCAGAATAAATCTGCAATGGTTTGCCACGTCGAGAAATGAACCGTTTCAGTGCCAGTAGGTATGCTTCACTAGATAGACTTGTAACTAATTCTAAATGTATTGCGCGAGTAGCAAAGCAGACGAAGAGACAGATGTAACACTTTGTGAGTTTTGCCCCCCTCCCGGCACGGTTCAACATGAACAATGGCCCAGCATAATCCACACCACTGCGAATAAATGGATACCCTGGCTCCAATCGTTCAGTAGGCAAGTTACCCATTTGAATTGTTAATGGTTGAGGTCTCGTGCGCTTGCACCTCATACAGGCGTGCACTACTTGTTTGGCCAAGTTACGCCCTCTAAGAGGCCACCAGGTGTCTCGAATAGTGGCCAGTAATAACTGAGCCCCTGCGTGTAGTAATACTTTGTGCTGATGCTCAAATATAAGGCGAGTGAATCTATGTTTACCACACAACAACAAAGGATGTTTTTTATCGTACGAGAACGAATCAGAGTATTCTATTCGGCCTCCTACTCTGATCAATCCATGATCATCAAAAAATATGTTTAAACTAGAAATACTGCGTGGACATTTTAACTGACTCTTTTCCTTTAATTGAGTGTAAATATCTGGAAAAGATTGTTGTTGCGCGAGGCGAGTTAAGACTCGAACAGAAATATTTAATTCCTCTACGGAGAGACATCCTGTAGGCCGCTGTGTTTTTATTTTTGAGCGACTATTATTAATAAAACGCATAACGTACGCCACTACGCGTCGCAGACGATTAAAACAGGAATATCGTTCGAATATCGAATTATCTGAATTTACTTGAACGAGTAATGAAGTTTTAGGTGATTTTAATTCAGGCAATTCAACGTGATTATTATTACCAGAATTACTATCGTGTTCCCATTGCGTGTTTGGAACGTGTAAGAAAGGCGGGCCTCGCCACCACAAGTCACATGATCTAAGTAAATCTAAATGTACGCCGCGCGATAAGAGATCCGCAGGATTTTGTTTACCTGCGACATGACCCCACGGTTTGTCACCCGTGAGTTCATTTATTTGCACGACACGATTCTGTACAAATGTTTTCAATAGATTGGGTGCCATCTTAAGCCATCCTAAAACTATCGTGGAGTCTGACCAAAAATATACGTTATTACAAGTTAATCTTAATGCGTGAGTAATTTTTGTGTACAACTTGGCAGCTATAACTGCACCGCATAATTCTAAGCGCGGCATGCTCACCGGTTTGACGGGCGCGACTTTACTTTTCGCGCACAATAAATGGACTGTAATATTATGTTGATCAATATAACTACGTATATATGCGCACGCGCCGTATGCGTCTTGCGACGCGTCGCAGAAAATGTGTAATTCGATTGTGTGTGTATTTTCTCCAATTACGTAGCGTGGAATACGTATGTCTTGTAAATAGCGTAATTTATCAATGAATTTTTGCCAATCTACCAGTATAGGTTTAGGTACTAAGTCATCCCAGTCTATTTTGGAAAGCCACATCTTTTGCAATAGAATTTTAGCTATAATGATAGTTGGTGTGAGTAAACCTAAAGGGTCATAAATCTGTGCGACAACCGATCGAATATGACGTTTAGTAGCGCGTGTTACGTCATGATCACATTTAGTAGTAAAATGTAATTTATCGGATGCGTAAAACCACCCCATACCCAATGTTTTTGTATGGCAGTTTTCATCTAACGACAGTTCCTTAGATGCAGACAGTAACTCGGACTTTGAAATTGATGAGTTGAATATCCATTTTCTTAGATGAAAACAACCTGATTCTAGTACTTGAGAAACCTTATTGCATATTTCTAACAACTGTTGTTGATCCTGATGTCCCGTTATTAGGTCGTCGACGTAAAAATCGTCATTTATTACCTGCGCGATGACGTCATCTTCACATTCTAATGCGAGTTGTTTTAAACATCTAATACTGAGATAAGGCGCGGACGCCGCCCGTTCCGTAAGTGACGGTGTTAAGTTGGTATACACCGAGCGGGTCGGAAGGATTTTCCCGCCACAGTATAAGTTGCAAATTCCTCTGGTCAGGCTGAATTAAGATTTGGCGATACATCTTCTCTACGTCGGCACACGCGACATATTTAAATTGCCGAAACCTAAGTAATATTGAAAACAAATCATTTTGTAATTTAGGCCCAATGTGTTGTATGTCGTTCAATGATTTGCCTGACGTGGACTTAGCACTAGCGTCGAAAACCACCCTAAGTTTTGTAGTGGAACTATGCTCCCTGTAAACACCGTGATGCGGCAAAAAATAACATGGTGAAGAATATTCTGAAATGCGACTCATGTGACCTAGACCCAAATATTCACTCATAAAATCATTATACATTTTCCTATAGCTAGGCGCGCTCCTCATAAGTTTGCGTTCGAGCGCTAAATACCTATTTTTTGCCATAGTAAACGTGTCGTGCAGGACATCAGCTGATTGACTTAACGGCATGCGCACGGAAAAACGACCTTTAACGTCGCGTGTTGTCGTCTCCTTGAACAAATTTTCGCATGCACTTTCATCTTTACTTAAATTATTGTGTGTTTCTGGTATTTCTTCCAGTTCCCAAAAACGTTTGAGGTCTGACTCTAATGTTTGCGTGAAATTACAATGAGTTGAGTTAACGTGTGATATCTTTTTGTGGACGGTTCCCGATATGACCCAACCTAATTGCGTGTTTTGTAAAAAGGGTCCGTTAGGCAACCGTATCAGACCTTCACCACAGTATAAAAACTTACAGTAGGACGACGCCTTTGATCTCCTTGTAAATGCCGACAACGTGTAGGCATTGTCGCAAGATCTTATTTATCCCGAACTACTAACACGGTAGCGTATGCAGTTCGGGAGCGCCCTTCCCCCGTCTCGCCCCTCACACCCCGCACGATTGCCCTGTCTAGACGTCTTCGTCGGACGACTGTATGATTTTTAGACTGTGCCTTCACTAAGCAAATCCCAGAACCTATCTGCCCCTAACAACAAATTAATTTCATTCGGCATATAGTACTCAGGATCGGCAAGTTGAACATGGTCTGGTATGTCAATGTTATACATACCTCCAAGTGGTGGTAATTGTGCGGTAATGCGCGGCAAAACTAAACAATTAAAACGTGTGTTGTACGAGTTAGTCTTAGACCGCAATTGAATGTTACAAGATTGCGTGGATTTAGAGATAGTGTTACCTACTCCTATTACTTGAACAGTGGACTGTATCAATGGAAGATTAAGCTGTTTACATAACGATTGGGATATGAAACAGTGTTGGCTCCCGTTGTCTAGGAGAGCCCGCGTTGTGTGATATTTATTATGTACGTCCGCTATTTCCACCAATGCGGTTGATAATAAAACAGGATTTTGAAAACAATGCGTATTAATATTATTATCATCCTTGTACAATGTGTGAGTTTTGTGGGAAATAGTTAGCGGCGTAGGTATGTGTGTAGTACTCGTATGACATTCAGACTGAGGCACTATTTGCGTGATTTGAGCAACAGCTGATGATGTACTCGGAGTGTCTACGTCAGCATCTGTGTGTATTAATGTGTTGTGCTTTTTGTTACAACGCCTGCACGGTCCGTACCAACACTCGTTCAATGCGTGGCTTGTTCGTAAACAATTACGACATAACTTTTTCTCTTCAATTAAATTTAATTTATCTTGAAGGGATAGGCTAAGGAAATCTTCACAGGAAAATAACGGGTGATTGGCACCGCACCGATCGCATTTAAAACGTTGCGACTTACTTGTTTTCGTTTTATTATCTTTGTGTGTTACAACGTGACTGTGTGACTTTGTGATTGACGGTTTCTTTGTGTGAGTGTTGGGAGCGTCTGCCGTTTGTTTTTTGTTAGGCTTAACCACCGCTTCTAAGAAATCAGCACGATCCTGGAGGAACGTCATCATATCGGACAACTTTAATTTTCTGTCTATCGGGAGCGTGCCTTTGTAACGTTCCCATTCGTGTTCTGATAAGGAATCTAGCTTTGGAACAATTATGAGGATAAGTAGTGTGTCCCAGTGTTCGGTGGGTTCCTCTAATGTTTTTAAAGCTCGAATATTTCTAAGGATTAAATCGATTAGCTTACGAATTGACACGGCCGATTCCTTAGCTAGCCGTTCCGCGAACAGTATAGCATTTACGTGATTTTGTTGTAACAAACGGTCATTATTATATCTATTTTCTAATAAGCTCCACGCCACTAAATAATTGTCTGCCGTAAATTCCAGCGCCTTGACTACTTGTAGTGCATCGCCTGTGAGTACCGAACGCAAGTAATGAAACTTTTGAATATTTTCTAAACTGTCACAGTTGTGAATCATGGATAGGTAAGTATCTCGAAACTCGAGCCATTGATCATATCGATGCCTTAGTTCACAATTGCACTAACTACAAAATGTTCAATTTTCGCTTTTTAATGCTAAACACACTTTTATACATTACAATATTGAGATATTATGATGTAGTTAAAGGACTAGTCTTATGAATAGATGCTTATTTGATTTGTTGTTTTACTTTGTTTTTGTACTGTTCTGGTCTAAACTTTAAAAAACTTTAAAACTCTCTCCTCAAAATTGTCAATTTTGTAGTTAGTGCAATTGTGAACTAAGGCATCGATATGTACCGTCAAATTTAGGTAAAGTGATTGTAGGTAGTTTCATGCCGTTCGGAACGCGAGTTTGACTCTGCGCGATCTGTGCCGGAGTACAACCATTACTATCATTAGGTTTTAAGATGCATTTACACTGGCCTATAATAGAATAATACCGGTTCTCGAATTCCTCCCTTTCAAGCAACTCGTCGTCTAGCTGCGTATCGGGCAAAAATAATTCTACCTCATCTTGAATTTTTGTATATTGTTCGAACAATAGCTTGTAGGCACTGAAACGGTCCTCTAACTCGGCCTTTTGCGCGTCTGTTATCTCCGAGTCAGAACTAATAAGTGATTGCACGTATTTCGTGAATAAAGTAACTTTACGTTTAATCGACCCACGTTTTTTGACGAGATCGCCGATAATATCATCACACTTTTTCGCCATATTGGCGGCTCGAAAGAGGAAGAAGTCGAGTACCTACTTGCTTGATTGCAGTTTTACGATGCACCTTACACGATATCACAATTTAACGATAAGTATTAGCACAAATTGAGACTTACTGGATTCCGGCAGGAATAAAAGGGAACGATTGACCTGACCGTTGCTGCGTTGCTTCTCCAGATCTCCCGAAGTGCGGCTCTGTGAGTGTGACGCTGCTTCTTCTTAGTTATTCGGTTCGGAGGACCAATTATGTTAATGCAAAATGGTTAATTATAACTAGGAAATCTGATTACCAGCCTCTTTTTAGAAATCTAGTCACGTTGTGCACGTTGCGTGTGAAAAATTATAGTAAGTGTCAGTTCCGATGCGCGTCGCCAGTGTCGCGACGTGTTCAACCATCCGCCGCTCTCGCATCCTCGCTAGATGGCGTTTTGCGCGTTGACACGGAGCGCGGCCGCTAGATGGCGTTGTTTAATTGATGATTGTAGACAAAGATAATGTGATACTAACAAAATATGGACATTAATAGTCTGAATTAAACGAATTTTATTTATTTATTTATTATTTATAGTGGGTGGCTCCTGGCGTCCGTTTTGTTAGGTAGCCGACCATACATTTTGTTGGCGATGCAGCCATGGCGGCATCGCTAGGTCGCGCTGCCAACTGAATGTATACAGCTCTATATAGTGGGTGGCTCCTGGCGTCCGTTTTGTTAGGTAGCCGACCATACATTTTGTTGGCGATGCAGCCATGGCGGCACTAGTAGCTACGCTCGGTCGTTCACCTTCGCCGCCGCGCTGGCGCCGCGCGCCCTTTACCATAAAAACCAGTTTCAAAATAAGCATCTTTCGTTAAGGATAACTTATTTTTTTTGTATTAAGATATATCAAAATAAAAATTGCATGGTTACTATAACTCGTTTAAGTTTAATTTGGTATTTGCGCACTGGTTAAAAACTAATCCTGTAGATCCATGTTACTTCCGAGCCACGTATACAAGCTGTTCTCGAGGGTCATTGTGGACCGTCTCGTCAGGATACTTGACAAGTTCCAGCCACCAGAACAAGCCGGTTGTCGAAAAGGCACGTACCGAAGACCACATACACACTGTTTGACAAATTGTATAGAAAACCGAAGCGTACGACCAGGTGCTCATATGTGGACCGTAGTCCAAGATAGTCGAAGGCTTTCTTGAAAGAATACCGTCGGCTCCATTGACCTACAAGCCAAATATGGGCACTTCTGGTCTCTCTGCGACGATGTCTAAGTGACTGGCGCTACATCGAAATGTCCAGATACGGGATAAGAAAACCAGTCTCATCCAACTGCTCAGAGAAGTGTAACAGGGTTATGTTATAGCCTCAAAATTGTGCACCAATGCAATGGAGGATGTCTCTAACACACTAGACTGGACTCTGGACTGGACTGGGTATCAACATGAACAGCGAGTACTTACACACTTTCACTACTTTCTTTTTCTTCTACTCTAAATAAATGTTTATTATTATTATTTCCTTTATTTCATTTAAATACATATTAATTACATTTTTAAATATTAAAATATAAAAAAGATATAAGAAAACATTTAAAAATATAAAAAATAGTAGCCCACCGGTATCGGGAACAGGGTCCAAGCTACCGGTGGTCAGGGCTGCTGAGAGAGGAACCTCCTAACAATACGCGCCGTGTCCAGAATTACTGCTTTCTGGATCAGGCCCTTGATCCAGCTGCCTAACGAGAGCCTCCTGAGATGTTGATCGAGGCTCTTGGCTATTATGCCATTGGCCGTAACGACTATCGGCACAATGACTGCCGTATCCACATCCCACATGTCGACAACCTCGCGAGCCAAGTCAAGATACTTCATCTGCTTATCTTTTTCAGCTTTCACGAGGTTCTCGTCATGCGGGACTGCTATATCAACAATCATTGTGCGACGCTCTAATCGATCTATCACCACTATATCCGGCTTATTGGCAACAATAGTCCTATCAGTGATGATAGATCGATCCCAATACAACGTGATATTGCCATTTTCAAGAACTGGGTCGGGCACATACCTATAATATGGTACTTCTGATTCCACAAGGCCGTATTTCAGAGCAAGTTGCTGGTGGATAATCCTGGCTACAAGGTTGTGTCTATGCAAGTAGTCTCCGTTAGCCAAACAAGAACAGCCAGAAATAATGTGTCGGATTGATTCACCCGGACGGTGGCATGCCCGACAGATGTCAACCGTGCCATCCTTCACAATATATTTCCGGTAGTTATTTGTCATCATAACTTCGTCCATAATCGCAAAGACAAAACCTTCGGTTTCTCCAAATAGGTCTCCGAAACGTAACCAGGATACGGACGCTAAGAGGTCTACATCGGATCCATGTAGGACCCGGTAAAAGCGCCCGTGAAGCTCCTTGCTTTTCCATACCTCCATGCGGTCATTAGTATCTAATACTTTAGGTTTGCGCCAGTTCTCGATAGCCAAGGAGAGCGGGGTGAGGCTCTTGTCCACTGAGACCACATCTCGGTGCATCCCCACGTCGGCTTCTAGGAAGTATTCCCTGAGACTGCATACCTCACGGTTGTGCAGGGTCTTAGCATTCAAAAAACCTCGACCTCCGCACTTCCGCGGGATATACAGTCTCATCACCGATGACCGTGGGTGATGCATTCGATTTGCGGTCAGCAGTGTGCGGACCCGTCTATCCAGGGCGTCAAGTTCCGTCTGAGTCCATTTGAGTATGCCGAAAGAGTACATCAAAACCGGCATGACCCAACCGTTGAAGGCGCGCACCTTGTTTCCGCCTGATAAAAGACTTTTTAATACTTTATTCAGGCGGCCAAAGAAGCGCTCCCTCAACGATTGTTTCATGTCAGCAGTGTTGATGCCTAACGCTTCCGACATACCCAAATACTTGTATGTGTCGATTGGGGAAAGGGATCTTAGGTGTATGGAATCCGAGAGTTGGGTTCCCACGGATTCCACAATCTCCCCTCGCTTTACATGCATGACCGCACATTTGTCCACACCAAATTCCATCCTGATGGCGCTACTGAAGGTTTCAGTTACTTTCAGTAGCTCCATCAGTTGCAAATTATTGGGGGCAAAGAGTTTTAGGTAATCCATGTAGAGGAGGTGAGATATAACCTGACCACCTCTCCTCAATCGATAACCTATACCTGAATCCTCCAGCAGTGTGCTAAGAGGATTCATGGCTAGGCAGAACCAAAGTGGACTCAAACTATCGCCCTGGAATATACCTCGCTCAATCCTTATCGGTTCGCTATTCCTCTGGATATTTCGACATCCTGGATAGCGAAGGACTGTCCTCCATTGCCCCATGCACGACTCTAGGAAAGTGCGTAGTGTTGTATCAACCTTGTACAACTCCAGCACCCTCCTGAGCCATGTATGTGGCACCGAGTCGTAGGCCTTCTTATAGTCTATCCAGCATGTCGACAGATCCCTTCGGGAACGACGAACCTGTTGACTAATGGTCATATCGATTAGGAGCAGCTCCTTAGTACCGCGGGACCCGTTTCTACATCCATTTTGAGAGACAGACAAGATAGAGCTTGTGTCTATATGTTTGTAAATTTTGGCTCTCAAAATGGATGTAAGAACTTTATAGACCGTCGGTAGACAAGTGATCGGTCTATAATTTTTGGGTTCCGCGGTACTACCTGATTTATGGAGCAGGTGGGTTATCCCTGTTGTTAAGAACTGGGGCAGCGACCCTGACTCTAAAGCTGACTGGAACTGAGATGCCAAGCGAGCGTGCGACTTTTGGAACCACTTGATCCAAAAGTTGTGCAGTCCATCCGGCCCTGGAGATTTCCAGTTAGGCAACGGACGGACTGCACAAGCAACATCTTGGGGGCTGATGGTAATTGCCCCCATTTCTGATATTTGCCCGCACGCCCGCTCGATCTCCCTAGTCCAGTCACCTTCGGTGTGGTTGACAGGCACCGACCAGATGTTTTGCCAGAACGAAGACATTGCGTCATCATCCGGAAGGGGCGTGTCAGCCACACCTTGGTCCGGTCGCTCCCAAGCTCGGTAAACCCACCTTTCATCGCTTTGGAATGTGTGATTCTGGGTGTACCGCTCCACCCTCCGCCGGTACCGACGAATACGGTTTGCCCATGCACAGATCTTCTGCTTCAGGAAGTCGATGCGCTCTGTGACGCGGGACACATAATCTCTAGGACTAACATCCGTCCCGGAGAACGCCCGCTTCACAAAGCGCATCACTCGAGGGCGAGTATTGCCCTCCCTGAAGCAGATTAGCTTACCGATGAGTGCTCTAGCCTCACCGATACGACGCTCAATCCTGCACTGCCAAGCTGGTACGGCTGGTTTTGGTCGTGTAGCTTTGTCACTATTAGGAAACTTAACACGAGCTACACGACAAGCCGCTACAGCTGCACAGTACAAGATTGAGTGGGTATCTGCGAGGTCTTTGCTGCTGTCAAAACATGTTGACAACTGTGAGTCTAGAGCACACACCAGCGCCTTGTTTTTCTTGTGCATGGGCAAACGAGGTAAACGTGGTCTAAGTTCAGGCGGAGTAGAACGATACTCCCGGAAAGCATCATCCAAAGCGCTCCTCAATCGTGCATTGCATTGGGTACTCACGGACATAGCTCCGTCATCATCCTCTTCACCAACGCAGTTGGGTCGCGGTGAAACACTGGGTAAATTTTGCAGTTGTACCGCGACCAGTGGCGAAGCAGGCGTAACATGGCTATTCCGTGATTCGATGCAAAGTCGATCAAGTATGGTGGCATCCAGCATATGGTTACGCTGGATGACCCGTACCTGATCCGACAGTCGTTGCGATGATACGTTGACAGCGGGCTCAAGCACCTGGAACAGAGAGAGCATCCGACCACGGTACGCAGTCAAGTTAGTTCCCCCCTCTGTAGCCCCATAGTATGCGCGCATGACATTTTCATTGACAGCTTGTGTCCACTTCATGCGCTGCACACTTCCACCGGGAGCGGGGACCCTATCAGAGGCCGGTGGGCCTCGGAGTCCCAAGCTGGCCGGTGGTCGGCCTCTTCCACGCCGACGTAGTGGTGGTGGTGTCGTCGGCGGCGAGAAGTATTCGTCGCTCGAGCTCGACGCAACTGCAGCAGCCGGTATCACTGGACTCACGTCTGGAGCAGGATCCGGCAACTGCGAGGCGGAGCTGAGCGACGAACCCGAAGATGTTGGTTGTGTGGTTTTAGCAAGTCGGGCCCGACTTCGCGTCAGCATCGCACTTTCAATTGTTTTCTAGTCGTAATTTTCGCATGATTCTTTTGCATATTGTTGTTATATGTTGCCATTTGTGTTTTTGAATGATATTATGGTGGTATACTTATCAAAACATTGTTAAATCATTTACGTTTAAAAATTCTAGAAAATAAATGCACGGACAAAAAATTTTTTTGACCGTCAACTTGACAGTCGGGCCACCTTATTATTATTATTATTATAATGGCAGAGAAGCTGAATCATTTAGACCGGATGCTGCAATCACGTATAATTAGAGAGCCTTTCGGCGAGTTGGCCTCGGCATGAATTTGGACCAGACGTAACTTATGTACAATTCACACGTCTTACCGAGTCCAATCCACATTTAAGGGTTAGTAGCAACCCTTAAATGTGGATTGGACTCTACAAGTGAGCGAGTATGTCTACCATGGGGAAATTCATCCAGCTCCGTGGACTTAACTTTGAGACAAGAGTCAACAGAAGTATCACATGTTTTCTTTAAATGTTTACTCTAAGCATAATTCCTGTTGTGCCTACCGGTTTTCATCCTTTGCTGCCTCAAATGTCCTCGACTGGATGCCGCTGCTGTGCCATTTGCGGTGCTAAGGAGCTATGTGTGTGAGTGCATCGCGCACGGTAATAGGTTTTTGCTTTGGTTTCTTCGGTTTCTGTTGTTTTTCGTTTCGTTTTGTGTTTGTGAGTATGTTTAATGGTTAGTGTACGGAACCGTACATTGCTTTAACGACTTACGCGCCGTGCATTCTGCACACACAGCATTTGTACCCATTATTGCAAATAATATGTAAAAATATATTTCAATAAATCAGTGTTTAACGAACATTCACGGTGGTCGGTTTTATTTCATCACCCCAATAGAATCGCCCCGTTATCATATCACTAAGTGTAGGAATCTCCTACATTTATTTTTGGTCCTTCGAGCATTGCAGGACCTCGTCGCGGTTCTTTGACCTATCGCGCGTACTGGTCAGAGGCACGGTTCGGACTCAAGGTTCTGTAATCAAACTAGTGTGGACTCAATTAAGGAAAAACACACTGCATCCTTGACTTGAGCTAATATAGCTTAGGTCAACAGCACGGTCGTGGTAAGCATATCACGGCGTGACATCAACATCATCGGACTCGGTGGAGCTCATCACCGGGCAGCGCAAGGCTTCAGCGTGCGCTATCAACCTCTGTGGGAGCAGCATCAGTTGCGAGCAGCTACGTGGATCGTCATTAAACCAAGTAAGACTGTTCCTTTACCTACATCATGGAAGCTCTTTTTGCCCGTCAATCTGAAATCATCACCAATTTCACTACAATAAAGGTGAATTTCCACAAGGACTCGGATTCTCGTAAAAATGTCGAATATTTGAGGAAGCGTTTAGAAGCGTTAGACAACCTCTGGGGAGAGTTCGAGCAAAATCACGAAAAAATATCTGAGCATAAAAATGTAGCGGTTGAGTATTTCCTTGACAATACATATCAAAAGGGTAAAGAACTTTATCAATTTATTCGTAACGTTATATCATCTTACGGCAAATCATCAAAATCTACTCAACCAGATGGAAAGTTAGACGAATTGTTATCACTGCAACGCACTAATTTTAGGGCATTTAATCGGCTAATCAAGGGTATTAAAATTGATCAAATAACAGATAAATGGGAACTAGAAGATGAGCTCAGGAACGTTCAAGCTAAGTGGACATTTATTGATGCTCAACATTTGCAAATCGATCATATACTTGCTGGTGGAGATATATCATACGACGAGGAGTTCAATCATCATGAATCAACCTACAAATCTATCAAACGTGATTTGAATAAGAAAATCTCATCAACGACTCACTTAGATAAATCAACTCCGCACATTGAAATACCATCGTTCAGTGGGAACTACACACAGTGGCCAACCTTTTATGACTTGTTTACGGAGACAATTCATAACAATAACTCCATCACTAAAGCTCAGAAGATGCAACACCTTAAGGGAAAACTTAAGGGTGAAGCAGAACGTCTCATCTATCATCTACATATTTCATCGGAAAATTATGATACTGCGTGGGAGATCTTATTACGTCGGTACAATAATTCACAAGTTCTTTTCACGAATCAAATCGAAATGTTTCTCAATCAACCCAATATACAAAAGCAAACATCATTTGAAATTAAAAGGTTGTATGATACCTCAACCGAATGTATGCATGCAATTCACAATCTCGGCGTTGATACGAACACGTGGGATCCGTTGTTGGTTCATTTATTGTGCAAGAAACTGGATCCAGAAACTTATGCTGACTATAAGGAAGCACGTAAGACACCTCGTGATTTACCAAAATTGGACGAGTTAATGGCATTCCTCGAGAGTAAGTTTACCGCACTTGAGCCTATTCATGAAAACGATAAGGAACCCACACCATCAAGCAAGCGGAACCCAAATCAATCGAAATCCATAAGTAATTTTAATAAGCAAAACAATTATAAACGTTACATAAACAAAAATTATCAGGCCATCATTACTCAAACTTCAAAATGCTCTGTATGCAATTCTAATCACGCGCGCAACTTGTTTTCGTGCAAAAAGTTCATGAATATGACACCGGACGTGCAATTGAAGACGGTGACAAACTCAAATATTTGTCGTAATTGCCTATTCAGTCACGATGGAAGTCAATGCACTTCAAAAAAACGTTGCAAAACCTGTCAAGAAAATCATCATTCAATACTGCATGAAGCGTGTATCCCATCATCAAAATCAGCCCCTCAAGCAACTTCATCATCATCATCCGAAATGACCGCTTCGTCATCAAAATCATCAAACAAGAAATCTAATGTTAATCATGTCGCAGGTGATGACGAAGAGTTATTGTTGACCACGCTTTCGATCAATGTCAGGTGTTCTGATGGCAGCTACGTGACGCTTAGGGCACTTCTAGACCAGGGATCACAGATATCACTAATATCTGAAAACGCTGTACAGCGGTTAGGGTTGCAGCGGCGAAGATACAACGCATCAGTATCAGGAATAGGTGCTGGTGCTAGGCAAAGCAAAGGACGGGTATCAATCGACTGTCAATCTATTTACGGCGACTATCAGTTCACTACAGAAGCACTGGTTTTGACGAAGGTTGCTAACTGCTTGCCTGGTATACCATTCAAAAAACAATCGTGGTCTCATATCCAGCATCTTCAATTAGCAGATCCAGAATACAACGTGTCGAAGCCTATTGATATTCTCTTGGATGTGAGTATTTACTCACAAATCATAATGGATGGTCTCATCAAAGGACCAGCACAGGCTCCGATTGCGCAACAGACAGCACTCGGATGGATCCTGTCTGGCAACGTTCGCACATTTAATTGTCATATCGTAACAAACGACTTATCCGACCTATCAAAATTTTGGGAGATAGAGGATGTAGAAACATCATCATCATCGCTTACCAGTGAAGATCAGTATTGTGAAGACCTTTATCAGCAAACTACTCGTCGTTTGGACACTGGTAGGTACGTGGTGGGCATACCCATGAAACCCGAATATGAAAACCAGCTTGGATCATCTAAATTAAAGGCTATTGCACAATTCAAACAGTTGGAAAGAAAAATGTGCAATAACGAATCATTTTCAGAAAATTATAAATCATTTATGTCTGAATATCAAGAACTGGGTCACATGTGTATTGCCAATAATGTTGACGAATCAAAACGTGCCTTTTTCTTACCACATCACGGCGTAATGAAATTAGATTCAACAACAACAAAACTTAGAGTCGTTTTCAATGCGTCGGCGAAATCCACATCGGGCAAAAGCCTAAATGATCTCATGTGTTGTGGACCGAATCTACAAAGGGACCTCATGACACTCATCTTAAACTGGAGAACCTACAGTTATGTAATCACAGCGGACATAGAGAAAATGTTCCGGCAAATCTATATTAAACAGTCAGATCGTCATCTTCAATCAATCATCTGGCGGCAATCATCTCAGGACGTACTCAATGAATATCATCTTGCTACCGTGACGTACGGTACTAAG
This sequence comes from Aporophyla nigra, assembly GCA_947507805.1. NCBI lineage: Eukaryota > Metazoa > Arthropoda > Insecta > Lepidoptera > Noctuidae > Aporophyla > Aporophyla nigra. The sequence continues at coordinate 12,299,981 of OX382305.1, forward strand.
GCCGCTCCATACTTAGCTATGAGAACGCTTAAACAGCTGGCAATAGACGATGCCGACAAATATCCACTCGCAGCATCGGCATTAAATCAATCGTTCTATATGGACGACCTGTTTAGTGGAGCAAATACCATTCATCAAGCCAGGGAGCTTCAGCATCAACTCATTGAGATGCTGAAAGGTGCTGGTATGAATCTCCGGAAATGGTCCAGTAACGTACCGGAACTACTGGTGGATTTATCACCTGACCAACTCAATAACCCATTAGACTTCAAGTGTTCAGAAACAAGAAAAACACTTGGATTGAGATGGAACCCATCAACGGATAGCTTTAGCTTTCAAACTCAATTACAGCATCATGACAAACGCGTCACAAAGAGACAGCTACTTTCGGAAATTTCAAAACTATTTGATCCCTTGGGCTGGCTCTCGCCACTAACAATCAGAGCAAAACTGCTATTTCAAAATGCATGGTCATCACATGTATCGTGGGACGAAGAAGTTTCGCAATCCGTTCAAGATGACTGGATTCAGCTTAAAAATGATTTCGACATCATAGATCAATTTAACATACCACGTTATCTCGGTAACACTAATCAATCATATCAAATTCATGGATTTTGTGACGCTTCTGACAAAGCATACGCATGTGTTGTGTATGTAGTAGCAAAAGACAATAAGGGCGAGTACACATCGACGCTCTCTGTAGCAAAAACAAAGTTAGCACCTCTAGCAAAAAAGGTATCATTGCCTCGACTAGAGCTATGCGGTGCGCTACTGCTAGCTCAACTTATCAAGAAAGTCATGGAATCTTTATCAAATCAGGATGTAGAGATTTATGCCTGGACAGACTCCATGATAGTATTAGGATGGATCAAAGGCGATGTGAAGAAGTGGAAGCAGTTTGTAGCTAATAGAATTATGAAAATTATTAGTATCATTCCATCATCCTGTTGGCATCATGTGAGGTCAGAAGAGAATGCAGCAGATTGTGCTACTCGGGGTCTGACATCACAGAAGTTATCAAGCCATCCGTTGTGGTGGCAGGGTCCGAAATGGATAACCAATTTCGAACATCGGACCCTTCCTATCACCTCGTATCAATCACCAGATTTGGAAACCAAGCAACTTAGTGTAAACACAGCCTTATATCCAAATCATATTTCAATCATACACGAATTATTACAGAATTACAGCTCATTAACTCGCATTATAAAAATAGTCGCTTGGATATCGCGTTTCATTACGCAATCACGAGGCAAACACACTTCAAAAACGAATGTATTGACGTCATCAGAGATGGACGGTGCATTGAACATCATTATCAAAGATGATCAGTCACACCAATTTCATGAAGATATTTTATTTATCAATCAAAAGGGGCACGTGCATCTTAGAAGCAAAATATCATGTCTTAATCCTTACATGGATGAGCACGGTATCCTTAGAGTGGGTGGACGACTCAAAAACGCATGTATCAGCGATTCATCAAAACATCCCATTATATTATCAAGTCATAGTCGTCTCACCGATTTAATAATTGATCAGGCTCACATCACCACACTACATGGAGGCCCGCAACTGACACTTTCATACATCAGAGACAGATATTGGATAATCAGTGGAATCCGTACCGTCAAGAGGAAGCTGAGAACCTGCGTTAAGTGTCAGCGCTTCAGTCAACCACAATATCAGCAAATCATGGCCGATCTCCCACAGCCACGGGTTACCCCGTCACGACCTTTCTCTCACTCCGGTGTTGATTTTACCGGACATATCGAGTTGAAGGCCAATAAGGGACGTGGAATCAAAACCGTCAAGGGGTATATTGCAGTGTTTGTTTGTTTGTGTACCAAGGCTGCCCATCTGGAACTTGTTTCCGATCTTAGTACTCCAGCATTTTTAGCAGCCTTTCGTAGGTTTTCGGCTCGACGTGGAACGCCAAGTCACGTATACAGTGACAATGGCACGAACTTCGTAGGAGCCAATCGTATCCTTAAGAAGGAGTACCAAGAGATCATAGCCACCATCAACACCGATTTCTTCAATAATATCAATGACATGAACATAAAGTGGCACTTCAATGCTCCTGCGTGGCCAAGTGCGGGTGGTCTCTGGGAAGCTGCGGTGAAAAGCCTCAAATATCATCTAAAGCGTATCATCGGCGATCAAAAACTCACTTACGAAGAGTTTACTACGCTACTACACCAAATCGAGGCATGTCTGAACTCAAGACCACTCTGTCAGTTGACAGAGAGCCCTGACGACGATTTCCTCACGCCAGGACACTTCTTGATCGGTGGCCCACTTCTATCTAGGCCGCAGACGGATCCAGATCACATGAATCAATCAACAAGGTGGCAACTCACTCAATCAATTAACAAACAGATTTGGAAAAGGTGGTCTAGCGAATATCTACAGCAACTGCAGGCTAGATCAAAATGGCGTAAGCCAAGTAGGAACTTCGAAATCGATGACGTCGTTCTTATCAAGGACGAAAACTTGCCACCCGGCAAGTGGGCGTTAGGGCGTATTCAAGCAGTACATCCTGGGAAGGATGGCTATGTAAGGGTAGTCAGTTTAAAAACTAAGAATAATATCATACAACGCCCTGTCACCAGACTTGTGTTGTTACCAGTAAACAAGGACACGACACAGGATCAAAATCACAATGAAGACAATACACCTAAGCGAAGCAAGAAGAATCAACTTCCTTGCAACAACGTATCATTGAAGAGCCTGTTCACTAGTTTCTTATTACTATTTGTCATGTTATTGTCACTTACTTCAGCGCAAAATATAACTCATCATGAATCATATAATGTGACGTCATTAGAAGAGAATCAAGCTATATACTTCGATAGAATATCCAATCTTCAGTACATCAAAGACGAATGGCGTCTTGTTGTTTACTACAACATGACGACCTACTGGAAAGGCTTATCCGATATCAAAGGTTACGTCAACCACATCAAGCTATTATGCAACACTCATGCAAGTAAACAATATCAGAGTATCATTCGTCAGTTAGAGCACGAGATAAGCGAAATAGAACACTATGATATGTTACTTAAATATCAAAGTCCGATAAGGCAGAAAAGAGGCCTAGTAAACGGGCTGGGTTATATTGCTAATTCATTATTTGGTGTACTGGATGAGAGATTTGCCGAAAAATACAAGATGGACATTGAACAGATCAGTCATAATGAAGAACATCTTCAAAAACTTATTAAAAATCAGACAAGTATTTTAGAATCAGAATTTAATATCATACGTCGTAATGAAAATATCATGAATCAACAATTCTCCTTCATCAAGCAACATCTTCATAATCTATCGACTGAGGTGAATAAAATTCGGCTAGATAATGAAGATGGCCTTTATGTCACATCATCATCTTTAGCAGCATCAATAATACTATCAAATATTCGTTGGATTCAGCAAACGTTGATTGATACAGTTACAGATATATCACACGGGCGCATTGACAGTCATTTGTTGTCACCGGAACAGTTATCGTATCAGCTGAGCATCATCTCTAGCCAACTGAATGGTAAACTTACGTTACCAGTAGAATCGCAAAATATCAAGGACTTGTATCGTTTGCTTAAAGTATCAGCTAGAGTGTACTCAAATTATTTAATCATCGAAATCAAATTTCCACTCCTGAGCAATGAATTGTTTGAGCTAAACAAAATTATATCTATTTCGCAAAAGAAAGGATTACAGTACTATTATCTCATTCCATCGGTATCATTCATAGCTTACAATCTACGCAAGGACACAGCATTTCTTCTATCAGAAGCAGACCTTCAATTATGTAGTCATGTTCCCAGCGATATCTTGTTATGCTCATTAAACATGCCTATTTACGATGTAAACATAAAGCAGTCTATCTGTGAAATCGAAATATTCAATAAAAAACAATTATGCCACTCCGTAAAATCATCGTGTGAAGAGCAGTGGATCAAATTGCACAGGCCGAACACCTGGTTGTATACATGTTGCTCGGAATGCCAAGTGCGCATAATTTGCGCCAACGGAGTCACAATGGTCAACCTTGTCGGCAACGCGATTATTACCCTAGGTCAAGGTTGCACATTGAAAGGGGATACATTTAGTATTTATGCTCATAATAATTTCATCAATCATGTAAATATTCATCATTACATCGAAGTCCCAGAGGTGTCTATGCTAAACAAAATCATGAAAACGTCTGCACCAGAGAACTTCACAGTAGCCGAAGATCATCGTCTCATGTGGAATCAGTTAAAGGCTCAGATTGACGAGGTGAAGGAACAGTCATCTACAGACCTGAGCATTCACGACATTCATCACTATACTGTGCTGTACATCAGTGTAGCTTCGGTTATCATCTTGGGTTGCGTTGTCGTGTACCTCATCAGAAAACATCGTAGTACGGATAGAGTACCAGCGTCGCCGGCCCCCCAGGGCCAGGAGGCTGGCTGGGTGGGGCCAGTGACGGTCGCGCCGGCGGACACCGCGCCGGTAACATCACGTTTAGCGGAATCAGTGAAAAAGTGTAGTGAAGTGTTTACAATTAGCGGTGTAGATAGGGCCACCTCGCCAACGTTAATGCGTTCAGTGCACTTACAAGACCGCGATGATTAAGGACATTGTGTATCTTAAAATAGTAATTTAAATTAATGTTTTACCGCATTTGTATCATTAGCTATCTATCAATCTATTATTATTTTATTCATATCAACTTGTCTGTAACTACAATACTCTGCCTATCTATCAATCATTTCAGTTGTCCCGTTTGGGCGGGCAGGATGTACGGAACCGTACATTGCTTTAACGACTTACGCGCCGTGCATTCTGCACACACAGCATTTGTACCCATTATTGCAAATAATATGTAAAAATATATTTCAATAAATCAGTGTTTAACGAACATTCACGGTGGTCGGTTTTATTTCATCACCCCAATAGAATCGCCCCGTTATCATATCACTAAGTGTAGGAAACTCCTACAGTTAGTTTATTTATTTTTAATTATTAAATAATGTATGTTGAAACTGTTTTGTACTCCTCGTCAATTGTCCCTATAGGTTCATTAGAAAACCAGCGTCAGACAGCATCTATCTGGCTAATGCTGAAATGAACCTTTTTGGCGCAGCCGTGAGGCACACACTTGTTGTTTTTTTAAAACTTTTTTTTTCATGATTCTTTATTTTGTGTTTTACGAACTGTGACAAATAAATGGTATTCTTTCTTTCTTTCTATCCAGTTGGTTTCAGCGTCAGCGTTTGAAAACTTCATAAGTCTTATCGTCTCAGAGGACAACGTATTGTGGTGTTATTCAGTAAACCCTGTGAGAATGTTATTCACCACCGAATGTTTTATTATAATTACCACGTGCGCCCGATGGGATTTTCCATCGGCAAATTGTCGTATTCCATACAAACTTTCATCCCCTAATTCCCCTATCTAAACCTTCAAGAGGATTATTTTAAAAAAGTCGCCTTAGCGCTCTCTAATTTTTAAATAAAGTACTCTTGAACAACCTTCCATGCGGGCAGACTAAGAAATTCAAGCTGTAACTTTTTGTCTGGAGTATTTAATTTTAATTCAATCCGTCAACCACTTAATAACGACCTTTCATATAAACTTTATTTCATTACCTATTCAATCTCTTTAAGGGCTGAATTTTCAAAAATCCTTTCCTTTTGCTCACTCTGCCTAAAAAAAAGGAAGATTACATATAACTTTTTCACTTCAGTAGCTCAAACATGTAGGTTTTGCTGCCTGAAATCAGTGAGCAAAATGCGATTTTGCTCACTGAGTGAGACAAAGTAACTTTTTAATTTTTGTTTTTTTAATTTTTTTTTAATGTATGTATGTATATAAGGATTACAGATTTAAATTAATAAAGAAAAAAAAATTATAACCTAAATGAACTAAAACTATTTACAAATTAAAAACATAGCGTCTAAAAATCATCCGCATCGCTGTCGACTGGTAGTGTACCCAAGAGACTGGCGGCATTACCACGTTGTATGGCAATGCTTAGCCTCTGGCCAAGGTAAAAACCAGCTCTTGGGTCACGGGAAGTGTCCACCAGCCGTTTAGAAATTTCCTTAAATAGGATAAGAGCACTCGGACCCCACGTCCCGAGCGTTTCAACCCCAAACGGCTCAAAAATATAATGACCAATAAGGTTACTATACTTACGCCGCTTGAGGTTTTCTGCAGCCGCAGCAGCGGCACCAGCACAGCACGCCGTGCCAGGAAGATGGGATGGCGCAAGAGTATCGACGCACGTCACATCCCACACTAAAGGCCTACCCACCTTCCATGGAAATAAAGACATACCGTCCGGTCTCTTGCCATCGTCGCGTGCCAAGCCATTGGGTTCTAATACAGCTGGGACGCCGACGGTGACAAGAGCTCGTCGGATTATGTCATTAATGTTTGCGTGCCGTGCTAATCGACCCGTACTTCGGCTGCAAGACAGGCCGTGGTGTCCTAGACTGGTGACAAATTCGCCACAGTGACAGCGATGAGGAGGACAACATGGAGCTCCCAAACGTAGGGAAACAGCGAGGCGGAAAGTAGTGTCGTCGAACAAGGTGCCTATATTCGACGACGGTAGTGCATGAAGCCATAAACCCGATTCCCACTTACCCACAGCCAGCAGGCGCGCTCGCTCCGCAGTAGTAGCAGACGTGTTGAGCAAATTGTCTTGTACTACTCTGCAGAGCGGCTCATCCCACCGTCTCTGGGAAATGGATTATCGGGTAGCTCAGTGTTCGGGCAAGCGAGTCTCCAGGCGTCTATAGCCTCGGTGAAGCACGGCACATCAAAATTAATCAGTGTTGAGGCTAGGATTTTCCTGATTAATTTCTCAGTACCGTGGATCGAGGATATAAAAGCTGGTAAACTAATACTAGAAATTTTGTGGACGCCGAGGCCTCACATACGAATGGGAAGAGTAGCTTGTGCCCAAGCTCGGTCGTCCATGGCCACATTTAAAATCGAGGTTAATGTTTGCCGGATAATTTGGTCCATTCTGTCTAATAGGTGAGTGTGCTTCCATAAATGGGAAGCGCGAAGGAAGAATGTTAATTTGGGGCCGAAACAGCAATACCGAAATAAGGTAATAGCCGAATGCATGTTAATTTGGAACAATCTTTCCGAAACGTCATTGAAATTTTGGATTTTTTCGTCAATAAAAATGGAAAAGGAATTCTCGAAGATTGGAGACCCAAGGAGACGAAGCGAGCTTTTTTCAATAATTTGAATATCAGGAGCAATTTCATTAAATTTGGGAAGTGTCAGATGTCTGTCAGTACTGTCCGCTAAGTAGAGTTCACATTTCGAAAGGTTGAGATCAAGCCCAATGGAATGAAGTTCATTTTTTAAGAATTTAAGATCATTTAAGACAGTCTCTACATCGCCTCCCAAGGTTCCGTCATCAAGATACCAAACATTAAATTTGGAATTTGGCTTTCGAATAAATGGGTGAATTGCTAAACTAAAAATCACTGGCCCGAGGGGGTCACCTTGTTGGCAGCCAACTGCAGATTCCAAAACGTTGTCCCAATACAGTAATTTAGATTGTTTTCAGAAAACCACGAATATCTTATTCAGCTTTGGGTTAATCATAATAGGTTGGGGAAAAGTTTCTTCGCATTTTTTAAGAAAATTCAAAACATTTTTTAATAAAGTTTATTTACATTTAACTAAAGTATGTAGGTACCATTTTGTTCGATAACTTTTTGCCATCTTGTAGGTAGGGACATGATCCCATTGCTATAGAAATTTTGGGACTTCTGGTCAAAATACCGCGACAAGTGGTTTTGGCAGTCCTCTCCTGACACTGCCTAAAGAATTCTGAAGAGACCGAAACAGGTGGAAATCTGAAGGTGCAAGGTCAGGACTATACGGCGGATGCATTAACACCTCCCAGCCAAACTCTCTTAATTTTTGTTGGGTGGCTAAAGATGTGTGAGGTCTAGCGTTATCATGATGAAAAACCACACCCCTTCTGTTGATTAATTCCGGCCGCTTTCTCTCAACAGTTGTTCGCAGTAGAGTTCAGAATCGATGGTCCTGCCTGGTGGTAACAGCTCATAATGAATAATGCCCTTCCAATCCCACCACACACACAGCATCACCTTGTTGCGAGTTAACCCGGGTTTCGCCACAGTCTGTGAAGCCTGACCGGCCTTTGACCACGACCTTTTTCGCACGTTCTTGTCATACGTGATCCACTTTTTATCACCAGTTATCAGCTTCTTCAAAAATGGTTCGGTTTCATTACGTCGTAATAAAGAATCACAAATGAGTACACGGTTCATTAGGTTTCTTTCAGTGAGCTCGTGAGGTACCCAAATGTCGAGCTTTTTTGTTTTTTTCAAATGCGCCAAAACTGTTTTGTGGTCAATTTCCAGTTCTTCAGCTACGTCGTAACTACTGGTATGCCGATCTTGCTCCACTTTTTCAAAAGTGGCATCCGTTTTATCCGTAATAGGGCGACCAGAGCGACGTGCATCTTTGACATCAAAATTTCCGGATTGAAAACGCTTATCTAAACCAAATTTGTGCTACTCTCACAGACACTACATTAGGTCCATAAACATCGCAAATTTTTTTCGCGGCTTGCGTTGCATTTTTACCTTTTTTGTAGTAAAATTTTAAAATGTATCGAATTTCTTCATTAGATTCACTCATCTTGACGGTACGAAAAACAAATGAAAATCACACATTTTCCTAATTTGAATTTGGAATTATGTTCTTTAAAATTTAAACTTTCAATGATACCAATACCAGCCAGATACAAATAGTATAGCCTAAGAGATTTTATTACAAGTTCATACATACTATAATGCGAAAAGACTTTTTCCCCAACCTAATACAATTCGAAACATTTACACTCTATCTCTTTCCCGCCATTAGAAAGAGAGTGAAACAAAGACCAGCCCTTTCGAAATTCGAAGTTCCGATTTTGAATTCGACCTCAAAGACAAACACGTTCGGAAATTTGTACTAACTAAAGAAATTTTGCAAAAAGATAATTATGTCTTTTAATGTAATTTATTGAATTTTTTACTTATTGTTGTATTTAAACGAAAATAAGTATTTACTGCAAATAAAACTGATATTTAACCTGAAAATAATTATTTCTAGTTTCAATAATGTTACGTAAATATTTTGAATAATAAAATATCATGGGTTCTATTTCCGAACACGCCTTAATTTAAATAAAAGAGCGGGAATAAAATTTCGTAGCTGGCGTAAAGAGTTGAATAGGTTAAAAAATATTAAAATAATCGTAAAATATGAGTGAAACTAGCGGCGAGAACAGTATTTTAACACCGGAAGAGTTAAAACAACAAGTTATTAATGCAGAATTAAGTTTCCTACCTGTGAAGTCTCGCGAGAAATATCTGAAAGCATACAAATGTCTTCAATGAATGGAGACTTACAAAGGGCGCAAGCAGTTTTTCGGAGACGGTGTTGCTATCTTATTTTTTATCAAGAATTTACCGATTTAGCCAATCACTAGCATATAAGTAAAAAATAGCTTTTGCACAGCACAACGATGGGTTCCGTGTTTTCTACAAGATATATGGTGCATGTCATAATTGCACGCTGTTTGATAAGGTTTATAATAAGATCGTGTAGTGCACAACTTCGCATCTATTACTTTTACTGAACTGCGTTTTGTATGTGTGGAGTGTGGTAGGTGCAAACTGGAGACACTTGGTTCCTAAGGGTCCGTTCACACAGACCGGCTCGGAGAGAATCGGCGCGCATATTTCTTTTCACACAGACCGGATCGTATACGCTTGGAATTGGTCGGAGCGGAGCCGCCAACTATTTCACATAGACCGGCTGGAAGCGATCTGAAAGCGGATGCGCTCGGAGCCGGTCGGATGCGCTCGCAGCCGGTCGGATGCGCTCGTAGCCGGTCGGATGCACTCGCAGCCGGTCGGATGCGCTCGGAGCCGGGTGGATACACTACAAAGGCAGTACCAGTATTCCACGCAGTCCAAGTTTTGTTTTCGGTGTTAACGTGTGCTTTTCGGAAAATGGATTTAGATAGCTCCGATGAAGAAATATATTTGTTAGCAAGATTTTTTGAAGCAGAGCAAAAGAAACGAAAACGCAAGCGGAGACAAATATGGGCAAAAAATATTTGGAAAAATATTATTTTAAAATATTCGATCGGCTGCGCGAGCGAGAGAGCGCACGCAATCGGAGCCGATCGGCTGCGCGAGCGAGAAAAGTACGCGATCGGAGCCGGTCAGTTCCTCTTATTATTTCACACCAAGCGCGTTCAAGCATTCTTAATGACAAAATCAGTGCACATGCAAAAATAAACCTTACTACAATTACTAAAAACTCTGTTTTCAACGTGATAAAAATCTGCTCTCCTCTCCGAGCCGGTCTGTGTGAACGGACCCTAAACATGTTCAAGTACCGGGCATATTATCCAGTCTATAACCCGTTTGCTCGGGGTATCCGATCTCTACAGCGACCAAAACTGTTAGAAAAGGCCGAATGTATAATGGGGTCATTTCTCTTTTTAAAGTGTGGTGTAAATATGGGCAGGCCCATTTTGAGACTTCGATCCCGCCTGGTGGAAAGCAATGAAGGAAGTCTACGACAGAGCCAGCCCAAAATATGCATGTTCACTCTTGCTTTGAAGGCCGACGGGTTATACTTGGAAGGAAGGCAGAGAGTTCCACACTGGCCGTGAGCATGATAAATGTGGAGAAGCGCTGAGTACGACTAGTCGGTGCTTCGACCAAGTGCGGATGGTACTCTGCAGTACGTTTGATGGTACTGTAGTGAAAGGGAGATGGTGGGATTAGGTCGTGAGGTCCTGTACGCACACTGCGGAGTGTCTTTTTATTTTGCTTCATATTCTGACACTGTCCTTATACATTATTTTGGTGGAAGCCGAGGAGTGTAAGAAAAATCTTTTTGGTATAAAAATCAAAAGTTTTAATGGTATTTTCTGAATCGCACCAAGTTTCATGTAATTTTTAGTATACAGAATGATTTTGAAAAACTAAAATAATTATTCTGAGTCAATCTTGAGATTTTAAGAACACAAACCGTCAGATGTATCTGTAATGACAGATCCTAAATCCAATTTTGTCTGACTCAATGGCCTTTTAATATTGATTCAATGAATGGCACATAAGAGTTTAGTTGTACATGTCATGATAAGGTCACTAAACAATAATTTTCAGAAATATGTCACTTGTTCACAAATATAATTTGAAATAAAAACAACATGATTTATGATAAATACAAATCCGACTATTATTTTATTACTGTTACATCTAGATACCTGAGAATAGACACTACTTTGAAGTCAGACAAAATTTATTTCACAATACAATAATATCACATATTTTAAATGCATTAAAATGAAATAACTGCTATACCTGAAATTGTGTTCACTAATAGGAGTAGAAATAAATAAATAAAACTCCACTGGTACAATTGAAAAACCATTGAGATTTTTAACGGAAGTGTAAATTAAACTCCCGATGCAATAATAATTTATGGGATTTTCTTTTGTATGACGTTAAATAAACCAATTCTATATTTTAACGCTAATTTACAGACTAATATTTACAGTTTATTTATAAGTATATATAAATATGTATAATTATATCGATAGCGATTCCGATAATCCTATCCTTCACAATAATCAGCAATTTTCATGTATAATTAACTAATAATGGTCACAATAACAACTCGATAGATATTTCCATGTAAATAAACAAGCAGTAGTGTACAGGCCGGCGGCGACGAGCACCGCGAGTTCTCGTCCAATATTGCACATGTCGAGACAGTGCACGGCCTCGGGCCGGCCCGCCTCGCGAACTGTCCCACACCGGGGCGGCCGGCCGAACCGACAACCGTCGTTCAGTAAGCGACGTTACAATAAATAATTCTCTAAACCGATACTGCGAAACGATATACATTCAATTAGTCGTACTCTCACTTGCGACGTCGTTTACGCTACTCTATGTACACACTCGGCGACACGGCGGTTGCGCCGCATCTTTATCATCGCGGCTCCTCCTTCTTGAGCAGGTCGAGAGGCGCGAGCGGCGTCAGCGGAGGGGCCAGTGGCGCCAGCGGGGCCAGCGGCGCGTGCGACCCCAACTGTGCGTGTGGGCCCAGTGGCGCGTGCGGGCCCAGCGGCGCGTGCGGGCCCAGCGGTGCGTGCGCGCTCAGCGGCAGCTGCGCGTGCGGCGGCAGCGCGCGGTGCAGCAGCGGCTGCGCCTTCAGCTGCTGGTGGTGTGCGTAGGCGCTCAGCATCTTGGCGCGGTCTTCCTCGGCGCGGATGGCAGCCTCCACCAGCGGCGCGAAGCGCATGTGCTGCAGAGGGTCGAAGGTGCGGTAGGGGTCCCAGGGCGGCGGCGGGTACGCGCCGAGCGTGGGCGGCGCGTGGCGCGGCGGCTCCTTGCGCTCCTCCTTGATGGCGTCGGGCGCGCCGTTGCGCAGCGGCGAGCGGGCGCGCGCACGCTCCAGGTCGCGGTCGCGCTGGTCGCGCTGCTCGCGCGCCTTGCGCCGCTCGCGCTCGTCACGCTCGCGCCGCTCCCGCTCGTCGCGCTCCCGGCGCGCGCGCTCGCGCTCGTCATGGTCGCGGCGCGCGTCGGCGGCGACCTGCGGCGCGGGCGGGCGCAGGCGCCAGGCGTCGTGCAGCGCGCCCAGCGGCGGCGCGTGGTGCACGGCGTGAAGCGAGCCGGACAGCGCCAGGTCGCGGCCGTACGCCGTGAGGCCGAAGGGCGGCGCGCCGGGGTAGGCGCCAGGCCCGTAGCGGCCGAAGGGTGACACGCCTGAAACGCGCACAGCTCGGTGAGAGGCGGCGGGCGCGGGCGGGCCGAGCCCTAGGCGGCGGGGCGTACCTAGGTGCGGGTGGTGCAGGTAGGGCGCGGGCGGCAGCTCGTAGGCGGCGCGGTAGGCGGGCGGCGGCGGCGCGGGCGCGGGGAAGGCGCGCAGCTTGTCCTTGTCGGCGCCGCCCGGCACGCCGCCGCCGCCCGTCTTCTCCTTCTGCTGGTGGTTGTAGATCTCCCAAGCGATCCTCACGTGCATCGCGTTCCATTTTCCCGTTTTCTGTTCGGAAGATATGATGTTAACGAATTGCCATAGAATGAAATTGTTTATTGTAAAAGTCGTCACTGTCCTGGCGTGCGAGCAGGTCCAGTTCGACAAACATTAAAACAGGTGCATGCATAAAGTAAATAATGTAGTGCTAAGAAGGAAACCTACCGCGACAGCGGGGCGTGGTGGTGGTTTAGAGGTGGAGTCGCTTGCGGCTGACACTACGGGCTGTTAACATTATGCGATGCAGGGTTAATGATTGGAGCAAATTATAACATAAAATAAGCGTAAGCAAGTATTTCAAGAAAATTGTCAGTAAAGAAATGAATTATTATGGCATGAGAAAGATATTGAAGGCAACATTTGATAGTTAGATTTTAATTTTACAAATCTGTGATAAAAAGACATATTGAAAGATATTTGATAATAAAGAAACTGATCCAAATACAAGAATAAATTGTGCATGCATTATTAATTTATTAGTTATTATGGAAGAATTGGTAAAAAAAAACTGAACTTGCTTTTTCAACTTCGACAATTTACAAAACGTTATGCAATTCACCTTAGGAGCGTATGTGGTAAGAGGCGCGGGAGGCACGTAGGGGCCCGTGGGGTGCAGAAGACTCGATGAGTACGGGTAGCCCAGCCCGATGCCGCTGCGGTACAACGAAGACATCTTGCTGACATCCTTGAACTGAAACCGAATCAATAAACAACATTAATCATTTGATTTAAAAAAAATCTTTTATCTATCAATATGAAGGTATCTATTTTACAGTATAGATTTTTGAGTCGGAGAAGTAAGGACATGTAACCTTTACTGTTGTAGCTACAGGAAAATGGTCTTAGGAGACTTACGTCAACCTTTTTGAGGAAATTTAGTGTGCATTCGTAAATTTGGAATAAAATATACAGTAATCAAGAAAATGGACAATAATCACAAAAACTTTTTTGATGCCTATCGATCGTGTTTCAATCTTTAAATCACCAATATAACCCTCCAAGTTCATAAAGGCGTACGAACAAAAACAAAACAGAAAAAGTCATTCCTACAGCTTTATGAACTTAGAGCGTTGTATTGATGATTTTGATGATTATAATTCTGTAACTACATATGTCTTACAGCCGCGAATAATATTTTAATCAACATACAACCTAGCACTGGCCTGCAAATTGCAAAAAACGTAAGAAAATTTGTATTTCGCGGGCTGGTTGGAGCATTCACCTTAATATTCGAATTTCGAACGAATACCGGTAATTATTTAATTTTCTTTAGAAACGAAATCTTGATAGATGCATGGGGTTTCTCTAATCTTACATTCGGTGACAAAAATGACCTCGAAATCCTAGAATGTTTAGACTTGTTAAATGCTTAATAACACACTTTTATTAGCTTGGTAGGTATCTATGGTATCGGAATCTTTGAACGTGATTTTCACCCCCTCCAAAACGACGGATTAATTTAAAAGTTTGCACACGTATCATGGATCGATGACAATACTAATTGACTATAATAATTTCATAAATTTGTGCCATTATCCTGGCCAGGACCACCAGGACAGTAAAAAAAAAAAACGACGCAAAACCCGCTTTTGCAGCTAGTCGAACTAAAAAATAGAAAATAAATAATAGTTTAAAAAACCAAAGCGTGTTTTTAAAGTATTATTTATGTTTTAAATAATGAAAACCCGTCACTTAATTTGGAGTGCATCAATAACTCACCATCAATAGCTAACCATCAATAGCTAACCAGACAGGTAATTGCAAATTTGTAAAGGATCCTGCAGAAGGTGGTTTCTTCTACAAGCGACCATACTGTTCTAAAGTAATAAAATTGCAATCCATTGTTTAAACAAATACATTTTGAAGTACTTTTAAGTTTCTGGTGCCCAAAATCTGACTTGGTCTGACACTGCATAGTGTGTTGACTGTAATTTGAAGAAACTGGATCAACTGGCATGTGAATAAAGTTTTTGTGAAAGTTACGTATGATCTTGCTGAATGTAATTTGTTTTCAAAATCTGTGTAAGCAAAATTTTGATGTGCTTTATGCTTTCTCAAAAAGATAAGTTTAGTGTCCTAAGCCTGTTTTGCTGTGGCTATAGCGGTTACTCCCCTGTTTCAAAAATTCACCCATTATAGGCAAAACTATTTGATAGGATGTGGCTATATGTGCCGCGTATCCTGGTGTATATAGATGTATAGATACGTACGACAGCCGAGTGCGGTGTCAACAGCTGGTGCGGGTGGTGCGGCGCATGCGGTGGGTGCTAGTGCTTGTTCGTGTGATAGTGTATACAGGTGTTTAGATACGTACGAGAGTCGGGTATGTTACCAGTATATGGTGCGGGCGATGCGGCGCGTGCGGTGGGTGCTAGTGCTTGTTCGTGTGCTAGTGTATACAGGTGTTTAGATACGTACGAGAATCGGGTGTGTTACCAGTATCTGGTGCGGGTGGTGCGGCGCGTGCGGTGGGTGCTAGTGCTTGTTCGTGTGCTAGTGTATACAGGTGTTAAGATACGTACGAGAGTCGAGTGTGTTACCAGTATCTGGTGCGGGTGGTGCGGCGCGTGCGGTGGGTGCTAGTGCTTGTTCGTGTGCTAGTGTATACAGGTGTTAAGATACATACGAGAGTCGGGTGTGTAACCAGTATCTGGTGCGTATAGTGCGGCGCGTGCGGCGGGTGCTAGTGCATGTTCGTGTGCTAGTGTATACAGGTGTGTAGATACGTACGAGAGGCGCGTGCGGCACCAGCAGTTGGTGCGGCTGGTGCGGGTGGTGCGGCGCGTGCTGGTGCATGTTCGTGTGCTAGTGTATACAGGTGTGTAGATACGTACGAGAGGCGCGTGCGGCACCAGCAGTTGGTGCGGCTGGTGCGGGTGGTGCGGCGCGTGCTGGTGCATGTTCGTGTGCTAGTGTATACAGGTGTGTAGATACGTACGAGAGGCGCGTGCGGCACCAGCAGTTGGTGCGGCTGGTGCGATTGGTGCGGCGCGTGCTGGTGCATGTTCGTGTGCTAGTGTATACAGGTGTGTAGATACGTACGAGTGGCGCGTGCGGCACCAGCAGTTGGTGCGGCTGGTGCGGGTGGTGCGGCGCGTACTGGTGCATGTTCGTGTGCTAGTGTATACAGGTGTGTAGATACGTACGAGAGGCGCGTGCGGCACCAGCAGTTGGTGCGGCTGGTGCGGGTGGTGCGGCGCGTGCTGGTGCATGTTCGTGTGCTAGTGTATACAGGTGTGTAGATACGTACGAGAGGCGCGTGCGGCACCAGCAGTTGGTGCGGC
Organism: Aporophyla nigra; assembly: GCA_947507805.1. Taxonomy (NCBI): domain Eukaryota; kingdom Metazoa; phylum Arthropoda; class Insecta; order Lepidoptera; family Noctuidae; genus Aporophyla; species Aporophyla nigra. The sequence continues at coordinate 12,316,366 of OX382305.1, forward strand.
TGGTGCGGGTGGTGCGGCGCGTGCTGGTGCATGTTCGTGTGCTAGTGTATACAGGTGTGTAGATACGTACGAGAGGCGCGTGCGGCACCAGCAGTTGGTGCGGCTGGTGCGGCTGGTGCGGGTGGTGCGGCGCGTGCTGGTGCATGTTCGTGTGCTAGTGTATACAGGTGTGTAGATACGTACGAGAGGCGCGTGCGGCACCAGCAGTTGGTGCGGCTGGTGCGGGTGGTGCGGCGCGTGCTGGTGCATGTTCGTGTGCTAGTGTATACAGGTGTGTAGATACGTACGAGAGGCGCGTGCGGCACCAGCAGTTGGTGCGGCTGGTGCGGGTGGTGCGGCGCGTGCTGGTGCATGTTCGTGTGCTAGTGTATACAGGTGTGTAGATACGTACGAGAGGCGCGTGCGGCACCAGCAGTTGGTGCGGCTGGTGCGGGTGGTGCGGCGCGTGCGGCGGGTGCTGGTGCACGTGCGTGTGCTGGTGCTGGTGCTGGTGATGATGCATCTCTGTGCGCACGGCCGACACTGCGCCCGCTGCTGCCAGGAACCGGTTGTCCAACTCACGCCGCAGCAAATCCGCGCCCGGGCCTGAAAAGCACCCCTCTACATGTCCAACGACCACTTTTTACAATATTGTAGCTACTCGACAAATTAGATTTATCGGATACAATGACAGTTAAGTGAATCGGTAGATTATGTTTGTGTTTTTATTTTTTAAATGACAGATTATTACTTACTGCTTTGAAAGAGCGATTCGGCGGAGAATGGGTTAGGATTAGGCGGCGGTAGCGGCGCACCGAACAGCGGAGGAGCGGGCGCGAAGCCTGAGGGTCGCTCGGCGCCGGCCGGCCTGCTGGAAGATAGACGACAAAGGTTAGTGCGTGCTGGTGCAGAGGGCAGTAGAGCGGCGGTGGGCAGGTACTCACGTGACGCCCCAGTGCGCGGGCGGCTTGGCGCCGGAGCTGATGCTGGGCACGGTGGGCACGGGCGCCAGCGCGTGCGGCGCGCCCGGCGCCGCCGCCGTGGCCGTGGGCGCCGCCAGCCCGCCCGCCAGCGGCGCCGTCAGCGGGGCCTGGGGTTTATACAGTTCATGTCTTTCTGTCCGAACCTTGAAGTATAAATAACATTCACTATAAATTGGCGTTTACACAATAATTACCAAAGCCTCTCGTTCGTCCGGCGTTTTTTATAAACCAGCACCACAATATCTATCCGTCTTAATTTTAGCCGAAAGACGTCTACTGCTGAACACATGCCTCCTCTAATTTAGAGGGAGGTTTGCCACAATCGCCACGCTTGGACCCGCCAAGCGTGGCGATTGTGGCAAACCCCCCATTGAGGTTGGAGATCGCAGTATGGCGGTAATATGTATAGAAAACACTGCTGCCCATGCTCTAGTAAGTCCCTTAATCGCCTTTTACGACACCCCCGGAAAGAAATGGGAAGGTGCTATTCTTTATGTCCAGCCATACGGAATATCTACTCGTAGCCTTCCAGATTAATGACAAATGTGTTGAACGATTAATCATTTGAGCGTATTACCGGCAACGGGGCCGCTAAGGGTGTGGCCAGCGGCGCGGCGAGTGGCGCCACGAGGGACGGCGCCAGCGACGGCAACGACGCTGCCGAGGAGGCCGGCGTGCTGCGAGACAAACTGCTGATGTTGCTGCTGAAATCAATCCAATCGTTGTATGAGATAAACGTTCAGTTCAATCAATCGTGCGATAGTACACAGTGCCCACGAAAGTAGTCAGTACTAGCAACACGCATTAAATGAAACTTACCGAGTTTTGGAGGAATGCAGGGGGGGACACTTTCGGTCATTGAACGTTCTCCGGCGTACAGCGTAATTCCGGACGGCGAAATCAATCCGAATCCGCGAAAATACATAAAGGCATTTAGATTTTATTTTCAGAAGATGAATGAATCTCTTTATAATGATTTAGTTTTTAATGGGTATTAATAACGAGGCGTGTTGCGAACCTGAAACTCTCGCGTTCCCTGTTCGGACTGTGTCCGCGCGGAGAGTACGGGAGCGCCGCGCCGGCTGCGCCCGTGGAGCCCGGCGTGTGAGGCCGCACGCCCTTTGGTGTTTTCGGGGCAACTAAAGGTGATGCAGATAAACTCGTTCTCTGAAAAAAATTACAGAATACTTTCAGCACCTAAATAAAACCTAGAATACGAAACCAATTCAACAATAACAATATTATCATTTACTGTGTTCAGTTTTTTTTTTTGTGCTTTAACCAATTGCACATAATAAGATTTCATAATTAAGATTCATACCGTGTCTGCCGAGTTTCTCGGTGAAGCCGCAGCGGGTGGTAGGTAAGGACTGTGTTGCATTGTGGTGGCGTAAGGTGTGTACAGCGGAGGATACGAAGATCCCGAGTACACAGCCGGAGGCGGATAACTATTGGAAGCCAGGGTTGAGGATACGATTGGACTCTCAGTACGCGGAGGCAATTCGCATGTTGGTATCGGAGCTTGCCTCGAATCCACGACGGGAGGAGCGAGGGGATGGTTACTGTTGCCACTACTACTCGTCGACACCGGCGTTCCGTTGGTGGGAGAACAACTTGACGTCGGCAATGAATCCACAAGACTGCTCGGTAAATGAGAAGACACGGGCGTGGCACCGGTCGGTTGTTGCGGTATATTGACGCCCGGGTGTGATTTAAGGCTGGGGGTGAATGAAGACATAGTGGTACTTGTAATAGAAGCTAAAGTAGACGCAGGACCAATGTGATTTGGTGTAGACGTCGCTAAGGAACCGGGGTTGACAACAGGGAGGTGACTGGAGAGACTTGTAACGGAATGACTGTTTATTGAATGGTTCATATGAGGGACTGGAGGTTGAAGCGCTGCAGAAGGCTGAATATGACTTGATGAAATGTGGCTGGATATGCTGAAGGGTGCAAGATGAGACGGTCGGTTCCCATACACAGGTTGAACGGAATGTTTCTGTAAACTCGACTGACTCTGGTAGGCTATTGAGTGACCATGAATACTGGAACTTATACTGGAGTTTACATGACTAGACCCGATCGACGGGGTAGGGTAGGGGCGAGAGGTCGGCGCGGCCGGAGAGAGCGACCGTCCCGTGAGAGTTTGACTCGGAAGACAGCTCGGAATTGAAGACGGCGTCGAATGTGGTGTTACGCTTTGCGGCACTCCATTGACGCGGTTCGAAAACGAGGTAGGAACGGAGGGATGAGTCTGAGCTGCGACTGCTTGATTTCGAACATCATGGCCGGGCATCACTGGGTGCGCCTGCGAGTGCGGCACGCGGCTCTGTAGACTAGGGTGTGCGCCCTGCGCGCCCGGCGCCAGGTGCGGCCGCGCCGCGTGCTGCGTGTGCAGGTCCAGCGGCGCGGGCGGCGGCTCCGCCGGCTCGGTTCGCGTCTCGTGGTTCGTGTGGCGGTAGTCGGGCAGCGCGGCGGCGGCGTGCGATTGGGACTGAGACTGGTAGGCGGCATGCGACGGGAACAGGGGAGAGGGAGCAGGGGGAGCGGGCGGGGCGGGGGTAGGACTGTCGGCGGAGGCTCTCGCGCCCGGCTGCAGCTTGCTGTTGCTGGCGGGCCGCTCGGGCGTGTCGGCACCCGCGGCACCCACCGGCCGCGCCGGGATTTGTGTGGCGGCGTGACCGTCGAGGGCCGGAATGTGCGCGCCGTTGGGCCGGTGCGGCGTGTCGGCACGGAAAGGCGGCGGAGGCAGCGCAGGCGGCGGTAGGGCGGCGGGCGCGGGCGACGGCGCGGGCTGCGGCAGCGGCGCCGGCGCGGGGCTGGCGCTGCCGCCCACGGGCGCGCGGGACAAAGCGAGCGCTCCCCCGCTGCCGCCCCGCGCGACCAGCTCGTTTTTGGCACCTGTAGCTGCCGCGCCTGCCACCCGGAACAGAGAGCCTGCGTCTGATGCCTGTAAACATAATGCATGTCAATTAATCACTATTCTGGTTTCATTTGAATTTAATCAAGACTTCAGCAAAATTTCGAGTTACTTACATCTTCCATTGATGCATCGTGGTACCTAGGAGAAGGATTTCTGCTATTTTCGGGACTCGCCTGGAACAACAACCGTTAACAGTTATAAATATATGCTCAGCGCGAAACAAAACAATTAAATAAAAGCTGTTGAGAATTATCACGAAGTGACTGCATCGGGAGAGCTAAATAATATGGATGGACCAGCGCGGTTGAAAATAAATGTCATCAAATAAGTATAGCGATCGATTTTGATGTAATTGTTTAATTTTGATCCTGATTAAGAGGTGCAAGAAGTTATTTACAATAAGTATAGGTATTACTTTAAATATAAATGTTGTTCAAGCTTGATCAATAACCCTTATAAAGCCCATCTTCAAACAAGCAGACAAATAAGAAATAGATATCATTACCTAATGAGACAATTTAAAATAACACTGCGTGTTGCCTAACTCAGATCGAAAGCTACTACCAATAATCTTACAGCAAACAAATTAGCATCGATAACTCCGTCTTACATCGATGGGGGACAAACAAACTGAACTTATAATTGACATCAATTACGTAAATGACAAGTTATTAAAGCTGTTAGGGCAACACATGAAAGCGCAAATACGCTAACTTAGTAACCGCGACTCGTCAAAAGGGATTGCATGTCGCGGCGGACACGCGTGTGTTCATGTCGTTAATAAATTATAAGAAGTGGCCGCTGACGACAGCGGACCGTTACGATGTTAGCGCTAAGCCGTCAACTACCGACAGGACGTCCACGACGCTTTTGAATGAGCTGCATACGTTCGCGAAGTGCGATTATTAACATTTTCAGCTTTATCATCAGATACGACAACGACGACGTATAAAACGATGTCCTAATCCAGAGTCTGGTATATATGTGTGTCCAAACAAAATTCATCCAGATCCCTTCAGCCGTTATGGCGGGCGTGAAAAGATTACAAGACATACAGTGTTACTTTTGCATTTACAATATTAGTATGGGAGTATGGATCTTCCAAATTTTAATTTACAAACAACCGTCTTAAACTATAAAGGTAGCAACAAGATAACTGAGTCATTTAACTTTAATTATGAGTGGCTTGCGCAATAACTTACTAAGTAAACGCAATTAAAAAAAAAATTGCACTCCGGGAGTGCCGGCAGAAGTGAAAACTTGATTATTAACGTTGAGCATGTTTGATATTTTGGAATGGTTAGGGAATAATTTGTTGTTCAATTTCCATATTTTAAGCACTTTATATTCACGAATTTTACGAATACACAACAATGTGATCACTACACAGACGGTCGAGCCATCAGCTGTCACCATCCATGGATGCGCGTGGCACGCTGTAACATAGACGAACATTCGCGCAAGCGCCCTGCGCCGCCTAAACGAAACAGTAGGCCCAGGCATACATTTTCGCCGCGCCGTAGAGAGGGGATAGCTGTCTACTCTCCATCCGTCCTACGCTTTTTCGATCAGGTCACGTGTCCTGACGCGAGTTTAAGATTTTATACCCATTACAGAAAAAGTGCTCAACGCCGCTAAAGAAGTTTTCACTTCAAAAAACTGCCGGATGTATACAGTTTGATAGATAATTCTGTTTGCCTACTATTTATATCTTTTACATGTAGCTTAGTGGTTATTTTTCTCTAGTTTCTGACTTATTATGAAGGTACTTAAAGTAGAGAATAACGTAAGAGGTAATCCGATTAATATGTCCCGCGTGTTTATGTCCGGATAGTCATTAATCGAAACGAGAATGACGAGTCGTAGTATAATGAAGATCGCTAAGTCGTTCGTCATTAGACTCATTAGTAATGTACATCGTAGATTTTTTACATAAATTTCAAAGATAGAAAGACGTAGCTGTGCAGAGGAGTATAATCTGTATATTGGTACTCGCTATTAGTTTAGCTAGATCAGAGGAAGGAGGCGATGCGAGTGCGACCCCGTTGTGCCCGTTGGGCCGTCTGTCTGTATGTACCGAAATGATTAGTATTCACTATATGTATGCCTATTGTTCAAACCTAACACAATAACCGCCTTCGGTTTTTTTTTGTATTCATTAGACGAAGATGAATTCACGTCTGACACGGAGACATGCTAATGAGAATTATAAGTAAAACGATCGCATTAGTATACATCATACAATTATACATTCTTAAGTACGTGTCGCTTGTTTGTGGGTATTACCATAAGTTGATTAAATTGCTGTGTCTGAAATTTTATAAATTTGAGACTAAATATTATTCCAAATTTATAGTAGGTTAAGAAAGACGGTAATATCATCATCATATTATGGTTTGCGATAGGTACGTACTAAATTATATTATATTGAGTTTAAACGGCTATCAGATTTTTAGTACCCATTGAAATCGTTCTTATTCAAAGCCGACTAACTAGCCATTGTAGTGGGTTACGTAATGAGATGATGACAAAACCAACAAAGGGAAAGACACGAATAAACAATTGACCCCGTCAAAAACTGCCAGGGTCCCGAGATTGTTCAAACGAGATACCGTGGCCCGGGCATATGGGTAACTGAAGGAACACGGGTGGGTTTTAGTCAGTAAAAGTCTGACACGCCCTTCCGCTCCGCCCAGAGCGGGAGAAGCCATTTGATGATTTCCCATCCAAAAAAAAATACCCGTCAAAAAGACAGCGCCGCAGATCAAATAAGGAAGTAGCTAGATTGAAGGTTTTCATACTTTATAACAATAAATAAAGTAATTAACGTTTTACTACGTCTGTCTTTTTTCTCTTCATAAATTTGGCGATTTGTTGATGAAAACATTCATTATTTTTTTCATCTCTCTTTAAGCCTCAGTAATCGGATTAAACAATCGAACCGAAACCGGTCCAGAGTCGAGAGGCCGGTATTTCATTCTCTCTTAATGAATGCACCGATGATATAATGTGAAACAGAGAATAATGTTGACTATAGTAAAAACGAGAACAAGCTAGAGTGAAACAAATAAATTAACAAGAAAAATGTTTGTAACTAATCCTATAATTGAGCATTAAAACATGTTAAACACACCCAGTGTGGCACATGACAACCTAATGTACACTCAATTACAAAAATAATAGTTTAAACAAAACGTAATAAATGCTAACAATTTCTGAAACAATAAAAGTTTATTTATTTTACGGCGCGGGTTTCAAGTATTTAAAGGGAATAGAAAGTAATTACCCAGTGATATTTACGAGCTAGCGCCGAGAACGACTCAATAAAACTAGCGGGCTAACCGCGCCTTTTACGATGGACACAATTTAAGTAGCATTGTCTCTTAAATCTGATTTGCCGCAGTTGATTTAATTTTCTATTATTCGAATTGGTTTTATTAACCGACTTCAAAAAGGAGGAGGTTATCAATTCGGATGTTTATATGTTTTTTTTTTTTTTTTTTTTTTTTTTTTATGTATGTTCGGCCATAACTCCGTCATATATAGACGGATTTGTAAAATTCTTTTTTTGTTCGAAAGGAGTTTATTCCGAAATGGTCCCATATAATTTTCATATAGATCTGATGATGAGTTCGGGAGACAGACACCGGAACTCTTTAAAAAATGACAGGAAATCAACCGCGATTTCTGCTATCGCATAAATATGCTTTGTTTGTTTGGAATTAGTGCAGGGTGAATACCACAACTAAAAATTTAAAAATAAAAACTTTTTTGCAAAAAAAAAACAACCGACTTCCTTAAAAACACTACAAAGTGAAAAATAACTTTAATTTCGGAAGTCGGTGGCAAAAAAACCATAAATACAGATCCTAAGACACCGACTACCGAAATTAAAGTTATTTTTCACTTTGTAGTGTTTTTAAGGAAGTCGGTTGTTTTTTTTTTGCAAAAAAGTTTTTATTTTTATTGCATGTTGATGAGGAAATACTTTTCTGCTTCAGTAGATACGGTGCCGCATTCAATTATTGAGCAATACATTCTGTCAAAGAGCCTTTTTTGACAACCGAGACGAATAGCCATAGCCACCTGTCATAAAATTATTTAGATAAGTATCATAAATTCATAATACATAACAGTAAATAAACCGGACACAAAAACAACATAAACACCCACAATATTTCCGTCTGACTTGCAGCCAATATACATATTCATTTGTATTCATTGACATATTATATTACTTTGTATTATACAAATCTCTTTCCTCTCATCACTTTACGTTCTTCTAACACCCTTTAAATACTGGCAGCCGGAAGAAATAGTCAATCGATAGTATGGGGGGAACAAATCGTTTCGGGTGCGTTCCGGCAATTGAATGTTTAGCCTTATCCGGTGGGGGTGGGTCGTCGCTCCGCAACAATGGAGTGATAAATCAAGTATGGGCCGCGCGTGCCAGGCGGGCGGCGAGTGTCGTGCCGCCAGCCGGCACCCGTCCCGTCGCGGCGGCTTTGCGTCCGGCCTTCTCACTACAATAAAGACATTCAAAAGCGCCGCCAGCCTATTAAAACATTTCTGTCACATTACGTCGTATATAAATAGAATATCAATGTCCAATATTGGATTAAACAGTTAATTGAATTGTTTTAGGCATGTCTGAAAGGTCTATAAATAGACTACCTACTTTGGTTATTAATTTATCAGTGAGACCATTTTCACTTCGCGTATGTTGGAAAATAGGGGATGTCCATCAACGTTGACAGACGTTGGCTGGTTGTCAAAACTATGTTACATAAAAGATAATAATAATTCAGCACGATTAGCGCGATGACTGATGTCGTGTCGGCAAGTAATAATAGTTCCGTTGAGCCCACCTCCGAAGAGAAATACACGCGACTCTAAATAAATCAGCCATAAAAATAAACGACCGCATTAGTCAACGTTGTCAAAATAAAACTAAGAGTATTTACACAAACTAAAATTTGAAGTTATTTCTTTGCGTTGCTGAATTATGTTTCGAAATTAGTTTTTTTTTGCCTTATCAAATTCCATTAGTAGAGTCGTTAAAGCAATTAACTCAAGGTAATAAAATAAAAATAAAATAAGCTAACGTTTGGGACGTTGCACACCCACACAAGCGTTTATAAAAAGTTAATAACTTTTAATATGAATGAACTTTACGATTCCGAATTAATTAATTCGTATTCTGAATTCAAAACAGCGAAGCATAATCTGGCGATCCCAGCCTCAGGGCCGTTTTGCCCGCCTCCTCCTCACCCTATGTTGGAAATGGGGAGAGTCGGAAAAAATGGCGTGATAGCTTTTCGCCCCTCATTCCAAATTCTAATACTTTCTCAAACTTTTAATAGGATGGGACTTAAAATTCAAGGAGAATTTCATCTCTCTAAGCAAAGTTCAGTCATACCGATCCGTGACCCCCTGCAATCTTTAAAAAGGCAATATACCTAGCTACCTCGTAAAATACATCTGAAATGCGAATAGTGTCGTATTCTGGTTTGCAGATAACCTTAAAATTGGCATAAACATACAAGATTAGTCTCTAAAATAGTGATCTATAATCGTACGATTATCCATCCATCATAATTCAATTGGATAAAAAAATAAAATTCTTATATTATCATTAATTCTCTGACAGGTTTGCTATTCTTGGGTTGTACAAAATATGAATAATTTATTATTTTACCAATTTCTGACAGATTTCACAATTAGTAGATTCGAAATTAAAATTATAGTTTATAATTTAATAGCTGCAAAAAATAATTGATTACTTCTGCAATCATCGAAAATCAATTAAGTGAGCGTGTAATTAGTAAATAATCTAGTTTCCACTAGGTAAAACACACACTTGTAACAATTAATTAAAGATTAGCTTGTTGCTTGTATTTAAGTCATAAAACGAATGTGTCAACACCAGAAGTTAGTTAGATTAACATAAGAAGTAATAAATTAAAATCTCGCACATAAAAAGTGGAAAGCGTGTAGAGTCGCTACGTATTCACCGCGCGTATATAGCTAAGACTTGTTTGGTCGTGACCTGGATTTAATGCTGCATACCAATTTTTGTTCTCAGTGACATTTAATGCATAATAAAAAAAGATAGATATATTTATTGCCACTATTACAATACGGGTTTAATATGCTTATGCTTAAATAGTTAATTTGTAAAAAACACTTGTGAATATTTATATTATGTGGCTACAAATAAACTATGCTATCTACTAGAAAATATTTTGCAAGGTTTTTTTTAAAATATAAAACGTATTCCTTTTTGCTGTAATATGTGAATACTTAATAAAGTAAGTCTAGTTGTTAATAAAACAAAAAGGTTATTTTGTAAGTATATTCAGAATACGTTTCGTTTTACGTTCTTTTATTTGCAGTCTGTTTTATGTATGTAATTGGCCGTAATTTTGTGAATTAACGAAGCGATCATTTGCGGTTAGACATAGTAAGTTAGGTAAGTACTGTTCACAAGAATAATTAACAATAAATTATACATATAAGTTAGTTTCAAATTGGTATTTCGTAATGAGGTATTTCTTGAATTAGAAAGAAAGTTAACTACTCATTTAACCCAGTTTTCATTTTTGTGTGTCCCTGTAAAGTGGTATCTTTTTCAGTGATAGATCTAAATAAAACGAGATCTACATTTAACATTCGTTGGTAAAATCATTAACAAAAATTCTTTATCGCCATTAAAACTTGTTACAGAAAAAAGAGAGACCCTGGCTCCAGACCTAGGTTAGAGTACCTACCTGTATTTCAGGAGCCTACCTGTTCTTCCGTTTAGGTTACAATTAATCAAGTATAGTTCATTGTCATTGTGGTAGTAATAAAAGCTGTAAATAGCCTAGTTAGGTGGCTTTATAAAAACAAACAGTAATAGGCGAGTCAGCTGATTGGCAAGTGGAAACTATAATTACGTCGTTCATAGTGCCATAAACATTTGACCGGAATTGTAAGTACCTACTTGTAGTCTAATAGTAGTAAAAGCAAGTCATGTAAAGTTAGCGTTTCGGTAGTTCGTGACCAAGCGCAATAACCATTCCATTCGTTTTTCAATGCGAATATGTGTAAATTAAATATGAATTCTATAGCAGGTTGTTTCCATTGTTTGAGTTAATCTCACCAAAGTGGGGTAAATGTTAACGATGCCGGTCACGTAAGACGGTACGATAAAATATGCACGTTGTTCACAAGGAATAAAAAAATAATTATCTGTAATCCGAAATGGTCATTTGATTTGTAGAACAGCATCGTGCATAAGATTATAATGAATAAATGTTTATTAATAAAGAATTGAGTTGTTTACATATTTTATTCTTAATAGCTATTTTCTTCAATCTATTGGACATCTTGTCGTTTAGATTTTACCTGTCTTTCTGGTACATCCTTGGTCGGCGACGGTCTTTTGCCTTCCTTGTCCGCCTTAACAGTAGCAGAAGCTGCCTTTTCCTTCTTATTCCCTGTCACCGAACCGTGACCTTCCGCCTTTTGTTTATTGCTTTTTTTCTTGCTTTCCTTTTTGCTGCTGCCTTCTGCATTGTTCTTAGGAGAATCTTTGATCCTCACTATGGTAACTGTAATTGACTTTTGGTGAAATCCGAAGCTTTTAGAACTATAAAAACATACACCATTTAAGTTAAACAATCATGCCCAATCACTAATCACTTTTCACTGTTCTATAATGTTGTCCCAATCACTTTTCAATACTATCACTTTGTTTATTATGTGACGATAAACTTTGTTAGTGCACTTGACATTTAGACAAACTCATTAACAAACACACATTTCCACTAGTGTCACTGCAATCCTTTAGCACTGAAATCCAGAGAACGGTAGATATCCAAGGCAGGCCTAGACGTCAGTTCGACAGAACAAAAATAACGATGTATCGTGATCGTGTGCAAGACAAAGAAAGAGATGATCGACAGACAGCGAACAGTTCGCCCGGCGTGCGGGGCGAGAGTGCGGCGCGGCCCGAGCCGGTCGTCGGCCGCTGTCCCGCGCCCCGCGCCTCGCGCACGCGCCGCTCGCCGCCCGCCCAACATACCGACTCTTGAATATTTCTTGCTACACATGTTAAATGCCGACAGATACCAATATGCGTGGGAGAAAATATGTCAAAAGAGACATTATAACTAATCATTTAATTTTTAGAATTGAACTAAATTTAAAAGCAGCAGGTCTGCTGGAAGAAATTTCTTAAGAAATAAGCAGTACCTTTGTACTCAATTCTATTACTATGCCTTATCACTCTGTATTTTACTGTGTGTACATAAATAATAAAATAAATAAAAAAATAAATAAAATTTGAGATATTACAGCTGGGGTCAACTTATAGGAAACTAGCAGGCCCGGCCCGCCCCCGCCTTTGTCTGAAAGTTGTTTAAAAAAAAATAGATTTTGCTTTTAACGTATTGTAAGTGTCCTTTCAGAAATTCAGTTATAGTAAAAAATATGATTTATGTCGCCGTGTGTCTTAATATATTCAAATTATTATTTTTTACCTTACTATTTGAGAATATTTTAATTTAATGTGATGTGATGAGTTATGCTACCACTTATTCCATAATTTATTGCACTACGCATTTATGGAAATTACGTGTCTCGTAGTAAAAAGAATTTGATATAGTAAATTTGTTGTAAATTCAGAATTCGGTACCATAAAAAGTTACCCAAAAAACATTTTTCAGTATAATTTCGTGACAGAATTGGAATTGAACACATTCTGTGAAATACTTTTTTGTTTGACGCCCGCTTTTTAGGGTTAGCTTTAGCTCGCGCAAATGCATATAAAGATATACACAACTGACACTACACATACAAGCATATACATGTAATTTATAAATATTATTCATTCGAGATTTAATTTAACCCAGAATTTAATTTCTTGTACCTATATAAATTATTTTCGCCTTTTCGATAAAAAGGTCATCAGTCATCAGAATATAAATGGATTATTGTTTTAAATTTTAAAGTACGTGGATTCCTTTTGTACAAAGCAAATAGGTACAGTTTTTATTACGTAGGTAGGCAGGCACATGAATGCTGTGAAACGCATAGCGTCCGTTCGTTCGTAGCAATAACACATTCGCGAAAAGCAGTAAAACGGCCGTAAACCGATTTATTTATATTCGTTTTATAACTTATTGCTTTACGACTGCGATTAATGCAGTCGTTGTAGGATACCGATAATCAACTCAACTGACTGTATATTGATACATTTATTTGACTATATTTCATGTTTTGTAGTCGATGATAAATGGTCTTAATCTTTCAGTAATGTTAGTTTTTAAAGAAGATTATTTTATTAATAAGTAAGCTTAATATTAACTGTATTATACACAAACCTTGCGGAGTAAATTCACTAACAGGTGGTGATAACCACATCAAAATCCGTTGCGGTTTATAAGAACTGACTTGAACACAAAAAGTGACTTGTACCTAGCAACATAATTATAGAAGAAAAAAATACATTAGGCTACCGTAACTTATTTTGTATGAACTAAAAACAAAAAAAAAAACCCTTGTTGATTTTCCAAATTGCTTGTTTTTGTATCAACAACAGCCCAACAAATCCTCAGGGACCACTAATATATTCATACATAAATTAGTAATCAAACATCCTTCTTTTGATACAATAACAAATTTACTTAAGTACTCCAGTATTAAAAGCTTCTCCTCCCCTAGATATTAATTTGAAATCATTTATTCGGCAAGAAAACGTATAAAAGACCTCTTAATTTAGAAGGAAACAGTAAAGCGGCAGGGATAACCGAGATAAATCTCGACTTGTCTACAGTAAACGTCTCCGAAGAATAATCTATAAATATAAAAAAACATTTGTAAGAGTTTCCCCAACGAGAGGAACAGATTATTATTGCGGGGAATTGTGATCTCACGTAAAATATTAACGTATAATACCGAGGGGAAATTAAAATGAAGATATGAACAGATCTCTTTGTATAAATAGTGACAAAAAATACTGAAATGAGAGATAAACAGAAGACGTTTATTGTGCAGTTATTTGAAAAACTAATGGTTGTTTGTTATTATAACCACTGTTACAACAAGCGCGGTCTCATACTTACTTAGTTATGGCATGTAATTAATTAACCTCAAATAATTTCTTTAATGCTTTCCTAGACTAACTTTATACCATGTTTAAAGCAAATAAAGACTTATCTTATCTAGAAATATTGTTGAACACTCTAAGTATAATGAATGCGCCACATTTTGTGGACCTCAAATTATTCCTATTGTGGTGTCCTAAAAATAGTAAATAGCCAAATAACAGCGACGAACTTGAATTCAACGCTCGCCGGCCGCTTCCGCGACACCGCCGCGCCGCGCCGCTCCCTACGCTCGCTAGGCTCACTCGCGGCTGATCACAATGTAACCTAACCCATTTGATCCCCTAGCTCAGTAACACGGCTCGTGCGAAGTTGGTCACCGTTCTAACCTCTCCTAAGCCATTCAGTCAGCGTACCTTAGCTTAGTAACTGCGACTAACGGTAAGGAAAGGTTAAAAAAAGGTTCAAACGTTAACTGCCATGTCGGACTATGTGTCCGACACTTTTTGTTCAATTAATTTCAATTATCCTTTTATTGACATATTGTGATAGTTTATATGTATGTCCGGCATTGTAAACTGTATGATCACTATCTCTTTAGGTAACAACCAATTTGATTGCAAAGCTACTTAATAATAGGTACGGTACTGAACTTATAGATGAGAATAGCTTTTTCGAGCGGCTTGGCCCGCGGAGTTTATCCAACGGGAATAGACTACCGAAATAAAAAATATCCTGTGTTAATTCTGGTTTAAACTATCTGTGTGCTATTTTTTTTCCTACACTCGTTCAGCCGCTATTGCGTGTTTGAGTAACAAACATACAAACTTTCACGTACTGTGTTAAACCCCAAAACTACAAATCATAAGATCATAACAAAACTTAGATTACATTCAATTTCACATGATGAATTGGAGTGAACCGATTGTTACGAGCCAGAGGGCAAGTTTATATTTTGTAAAATTGAAACGTCCCGAACGGCAGTGAGCCGGAAATTCGCTCGCTCGCGACAGCCGTGCTGTTTATTTTTTCCTCTCGTTTTCCCACTTTCGGTAGCAATAAAAACGAGTAAAGATTTTTTTTTTAACCTAACAAAATATACATTTCAATGTTTGAATCCAATATTATTTATAAACCAGAACCGGTATTTTCATTTAATTGACATGTCAGACTTTTGTCAGACTTTTTGTTACAATTTGAAATAGAATGATTCGTAGAAACCAATGTTTTCTAGATATAATTGTTTGTGTGCACGTTGACTGCATCAGGGAATTAAAACAAGGGAGTTTTTGTTCCCTGGAGGGATAAGTCTGCCGTCATGGTTATTAAACTCAAAATTTAGCTTGCTTGTTTCATAGGCGAAAACAAGGGTGGTTTAATAGTAATACAGTAATGCTACTTGATCATTTAAAAGTTAGAGAATAGTAGCGGAAATGTGAAGTTGCCAAACCATTATACGTGCACATTCTTTCATGAAAATACGGTCATGTTTTATTTACATGCCCATATAAACTTAAAATTGTTGACACAGACGTGTGATGTTTAAGCTATGTAGGCTTCCACTAGCATCAATTAGTTTTTGTTCAGTGCGAACTGTGATACGGCATTGATTACGCAGATTGAAATCAGTTCGCCCCTCGCACTGCTTGTTAATGGTGCAATAAAAACGACGCTTATCGATTTAGCCGCCCGTTAAGAACGCTTCAAGGCATAATAATTTATTGTCCAAACAATGTTGCGTCAGTCGATGTAAATTACAGTTCTCAGCGCTGGAATTATGTAATGACGAGATTTGTTAACCACCCAGTTGCGGAGTGACAAAAGTAATTAACACTTACGATACACTAGAGTGCTTGGTTTACGACGCTTGAACCTTTGGGACCCCCATTTGGTTGGGTCTTAAACGAGGGAGAGAAAATGGGCCCTCGATAACGATCAAGCTACGTTTCACGACCCTTAATTTTTATAATACTTACATTTAATTTTTGTCTCTGATCTATGAAAACATAACAGAGAACACAATTTTAAAGAAAAAGATCGGTTTATGTATCATAAATAAACAATATACCTACGTAAAGCAATACGACCGTATATGGATATTTTTATTTTACTCGTCGAATGAAACCTCAACAACGACAAACAGGGGGTGAGAGATACGAACGGGAGGTACTGGTATTGAGAGTCAGACAACGACCGCAGGATTTATTTCGAGCCTCATTCAATTTGCGGTAAACGTATTGTTGGATTGCGTTTTTGTATCGTTCCTTCACTGTATAAACGTTATGTTGGTTAAAAACGAATTTGTTCCAGGCTGAATATGTATTTTTATTTACTGTTTCGTTCAAGTCTTAAGTTTGAGTATCTTTATCGCTCATTTAGAAACTATGTTGTTGGCGAAGCTGTTAGTAAAAGAGAAAGCGTCGGCAAAAATTTGAAAGTGTTTCTACAGTACAGACGAGGACACACAACAAAGCGAATGCAAAGTAACGCACTAGACATACAAATGTGACTCGTATCTGCTCAATTGGAATAGTGATGAGGATGAACGACATGCTACTAAACATTACTTTTAGGGCATGCTAACAAACATAGAATTAAATTACTTACTTTTGCATAAACTGTATGTTAGTGTATTTTAAATAGTGGCATAGAAAGATACCGAACAGAAAACAAAACAACTACAAGGCGGAAAAACAATCGGATGTCAGCAACGGAAGAAATACATGCTACTCCGAGTTTTCCTTGTCATCCATTTTTTCTCTTACCGTATTTTTGCAAGGAAAAAGAACTTATTACGACTGCTCGTATAAGAATTTGGAGATCTGATGTTAGTAGAAATATTTCAAAATGTACAACCAAGTTTTTTTTTTGGAATGACGTCTCTCAGGTCGACCTAGGTTGTCCGCTACTTAACCGGACTTGCCTGTGACTGCAGCAATAAATGAAGGCCTAGAGCCAAGGCTCAAAAACGTAAAATTTTATACAACAAAGTTAGATTATTTACAACAATGATAGATATAAAGATTTAGTTTCATTCGACAGACGGACTACGAAATCGATAGAACAAAAATGTAATTAAAACGTAGAATTAACAAAATCTATGTACCGTGTGTATACTGATAGTAAGAGCGTTGAAGAGGGTGTAGAATTACAGATTGCGGGGTGGGGGCTGCAGAGGAGGATGCAGCGAGAGGCGACATAAAATTTTCAACGACCACGTTGAGTATCTGACGGCATTATCTAGCTGTTTGCAAGTGCTCCGACGGTTTTCATGTCTTTTGAATAAAACTTAGTGTAATATTACTTTAGAATTTGGAAACGTAATTCATATGAAAGTTTGAGACGTATGGTATGTTCAAGAATAATTTTATGTTTCAGAGTTTCTTATTTACACATTGCATGAAGTCAATGGGTAGTTAGATTTTTAGGTATTCGAGAATTTAGTTATTATGCAGTCACTACAAATTTTCGTTAATCAAAGAATAAATATGACTTGGAAATATTTACGGACATACCTAGATAAGTAATAGACATTTTCGGTAGTCAAACTGAAATTGAACTAAGTACCGATCTATAAATTTCAAGATCAAAGTTTATAATAACCTACTGGCATGTAGGTACCTAAGTTTGATGAGGATAATATTTAATTTATTTATAGATTTTATCTTACAGAAATGTCTATGATATAATAATGCTGCTAGACGGTGCATTCACCAAAGTAGATACACTGTTCAAGCGCGTCCTCATATCGAGTATTCATAAAATACCAACGTATGTAAATAAAACAGTATTTCCAACGTCGGAAAAATATATTTCAATAAAACCGTACCGTATTCACGAGAAACGTACTTACAATTCAAGCGCTCTGTACTCGATCGTAATTTTAAAGAATGAAAGAACTTGGAGAAAAATTGTAATATCTTTATAACTCGAGGGAAAAGAAAATTATTTAAGTATGAGTGAGAGTAAATAATACGGCAAAGACGAGTCTACAAGTAGAGATAAAATAAGCGGGGCAGCTGTAGAGGAGCGGGCGGGGACATGGAGCACTGACAATCTCGTTATAGATGTGAATAAATAATGAGTAAGCATTAAGCTCGCCTTTCCCGCGCAGGGGCGGCTGCCGAGTTGCCTTTGTTGTCGGCGCTGTTTACTGCGCCGGGGATTGTGCCCGCCGCAAGCCCAATTTATTCCGCTAATCGAGCCTCACCTCGCTCGGCTTAAATTAATTAACAACGACTTAACCCTAGCATATTAAATTTACATACGATTATGATTTAATATTTTTACTTCTTTGAACATGAAACTTCGCCTTAATTCCGCACTTAGGTTTAGTGGAATTATTGACTATACTGAAAAACCACGGTTGCAGTAACCTTTTTAAATGCATCTTGTGCATCTACCAGTAATAAGAGTCGGTGTGCAGACAGGCATGCCATGTATGTACGAGACAACAATTAGCGGTATTACTTTGTTATGTAGGTTGATTGCATCGCAAGGTATTTGTTTTGTTTATTTACTAGAAGCTGACACGAAGCATGTGTGTGTTCTTTACTTCAAAGGGAGGCGGTGATACGTGAACGCCCACGGACCAGGTGGACATGTCCGACATTCCGCAGACATAGCCCACTGCCAACAAAGTTTAGAGTACCGCCTAAATTCTTCAATCTGACTTGAAACATTCACCGATTCAAATGATGTAACAATAACATTCAGAATTTACTACAAATTGGTGTAACAAAATACAGCAGCACATGTTGGACAACATACGGAGAGACATAAGTATATTACCAAATATCATCAGTATCATCACAACATGGGCTGTTAACTTGAAACTACATATCTCGCCAACAAAGCGCTGTTGCATAAGAGGATTCGGTCAAAGAGAAAGAGAATTTCGACGCGGGGCTTTGTGCGCCAAATTGAATTGAATGTCATACATAACGCATTCCGCAAGCTCAAAGGGAGTGTAATTGCGATCTGGCGGCTCTATTTAAAATGAATCCGTGCAAATCTGAGCTAAGCACGGCGTGCGAGGCATGAGGCGACATGGCTTCACAACGCTGGTAACCAGTGTTCGCGTTGCAAATCGCGCGCCCATCCACTCGTGTCGCTTTGCGCGACTTGGTCGTTTGCCAGCCGCTTTGTTTTATCGCTCTCGCGAACTATTTGGCATCTAAACAATGTTCCTATATAATGATACAGAAAAATCGCATCAGATATTTCAATGTGTCATCACTGACAGTTTTAACAATGATTATTTAATTCCAGTCTGGTCATTTTACGACTGTTAAAGTTATTATGTTCTCTATCTGTCAAGGGGTCAAGATACTTTACTTCATGGCTGTCTTCATGTTTTTGTAATAATTTAAATAGAACGATTTTACTTTCTGCAGTTCCTTCGTTCAATTATTTAGAATAAAAGCATTTTTATAACCATTCATAAGTATTTATGACGGAGTAGAAATACACTACAGCTAAGTAGTTTTGATCAAGATGTTCATAAAATATCGTGATAGAACCCATTTCAATAGTATAGTTAATCACGGTTGACTCTATTATTTGCTTTATTCCCTAATAAAATAATAACGTCGTAAAAAGGAGCAACAAACCAAAAGAGATAAAGAGAGAACATAATAAAAACAGTGCAATTTTAGGGGTATTTTGTCGAGGTTATATCCATAAAGCGAGTGGAGTGAGGGTGGGCGCCCCCACCGCCGACCCGACGTGGGTTGTAATGAATAAACTCAACCGGGAGGTTCTATCATTTTATTTAATTCCGCAATGGGAGCGATCATACCTTAAACACTTAACAAACTGATTTGGCAATTGTTGTGCTTTTTATTACTTTTATATCTATTTCTGTTTGCATTTATTTAACTAATTGAACTAACAGACATCGTGTTCTAAGTATAGTTTACTTGTTCTCTGAATCTATTGACAGTAACGCTGATTGATGATGACACAATAAAAGAAGTTAAATGGGAAACTTTAAGAAACCTGGCAACTTCAAATTGTATTCTTGATTAAAGAGTGCACATAAATAATTATCTCAATAAACTAGGAATGCAATGAAAGGACCTCACTAAAAACCTTTAAAACCGTTGAGACTTGACAAAAATGTTGAAACAAGAATATTTTAAAAGGGGCGAAATGGAGTGCAGAATATTCACACTGGTAAAGTAAACCTGCGCTCGGAAAATATTTCTGCGAAACATGAGAGCTGTAAAGCCCTGTAGAACAAAGGTATTAAAGCGAATTTTCAAGCTCGCTCGTTGGAAATACCGGGAAAAGCGACTCTACGGCACCACTAACTCATTTTGTTTGCTCTCCGTATAAAAATGTAGTTTGTTTCTGAGCGTTTGTAAACGGCGCGCCGACAATTGTGGGTGACTTGTATTATCAAGTTTTTCGCAATCATATTTTGTTTGCGTGCAAATCATTAAACGGATTTTATCTATTGATTTTCAGCTTTGTTTATGTTTTTGTGGCACGCAATGCAATCGTTGTTTGTAAGTTCTACAAAACTTATGATTTCCCTTCGATTGTTAGGATAAGGAATGCAGCAACGATTTATAACAATTGCATTTCATGCGACTCTGCTATAAATGTAAACAAGTATTTTATAAGAAATAGGTTAAAATCACAAATACATCATATTATAAACAACAGTTAGATAGGTCCATGGAATCCTTATAACGAACGATTTATTACGATCTTAGCAAATAGTTTTCTACTTTGAGGCACAAAGCCTATTTAATATTTTTAATTAATTAGTTTATCCTATTTTAATGACAATTCCAAAGACTGGCCCAATTACGTTTGTTATTCATTTAATCGTGATTTATGATTACATGTATGCTCAATTCTAACAAAAATGATCGTAACTATTTAAATTTGATCTTAGATGTTGCAAAGCAAACATAATTTCGATAAAACCAACACAAAGGGAAAATAAACATAAATAAAAAAGCGACAACGTACATATAAGGATGTCGGCAGATCACTTGTTTCAAAATAAATTTACGTAGTAACGTGAGTTGAAAATAGAGAGGGGAAACTGAGCGAAACGGCGAAGAGCAATGAGGCGATGCATAAAGTCGCTTCGAGACGAAGTATAAAACAACAAAGTGGTCGACGCATCTCGCTCGCCGACATAAAGAGGGAAATAATCCGACAAGACGAACACTAAAGCGTCGCAGAAAGGAACTTTAGAGTTCATATATAATAATGATGTGTCTTACAAGCATATTTTATGATACGTTGTAAAACAAAATCATGGAAATGTACATTAGGAAGCCATTAATATTAATAAACATTAATATTACAACAAAAAAAAACAGCATCTATAAAAAGACCCGAGTGTTGTATTAATGCTTTTGACGACAAATTACTATAAACGGTGGTCGTGATCGTAGGCGTGGGAGTCGAGTAAAAGTAAGATGGGGACGATAACGGCGTGTCGGCATCGATAAGGAAAATAATTTATGATCCAACGTGGGGTAAAATACAATATAAACACTATTTGGCACTTTGTAACAAGATAATCACGGTGTTTAGCATTTTTATGGGTTTAGAAGAATGAAATATTTACAAGCAGTCAATTATGAGTAGAGTGTTTATTGCTTTCTAAGAATTTCACTTTTAGATTTCTCAAGCAGAAAATATCTACTAAGTACTTATATAATTTTTTTAATAGTTACGTTTTTATTTTACCGTTATTAATTATCGGCACTGTATCATATCAACATTCTGCCACAAAATGTGGATGTCTGACTTGGTTTGTGTACGAATACTGAGCATAAAATAATGTATATTGTAATTGACAAGCTTTTACGGAGCTTTTAATGTTGAATTCC
Source organism: Aporophyla nigra (assembly GCA_947507805.1). NCBI lineage: Eukaryota > Metazoa > Arthropoda > Insecta > Lepidoptera > Noctuidae > Aporophyla > Aporophyla nigra. Next base: position 12,338,201 of record OX382305.1, read on the forward strand.
GAATTGTTTAACAATGTTTTTCAAATTAAATACTGCCATTGCTGTGTCAGCTATGTGCAAAGATATCGAAAGCAACGATGACAAAATATTTGTATTTTTATATGCATGATGAAAAACTTAATAAAAATAACATTAAACGAGAAAGTTCACGTTTCAATACTTTATTAACTTCCCGATGATGATATATTGCAAAATAAATAAATAATAGGTTGGGGAAAAAGTTTCTTCGCATTTTTTAAGAAAATTCAAAACATTTTTTAATAAAGTTTATTTACATTTAACTAAAGTATGTAGGTACCATTTTGTTCGATAACTTTTTGCCATCTTGTAGGTAGGGACATGATCCCATTGCTATAGAAATTTTGGGACTTCTAGTCAAAATACCGCGACAAGTGGTTTTGGCAGTCCTCTCGTGATGTTAACCTGACACTGCATAAAGAATTCTGAAGAGACCGAAACAGGTGGAAAACTGAAGGTGCAAGGTCAGGACTATACGGCGGATGCATTAACACCTCCCAGCCAAACTCTCTTAATTTTTGTTGGGTGGCTAAAGATGTGTGAGGTCTAGCGTTATCATGATGAAAAACCACACCCCTTCTGTTGATTAATTCCGGCCGCTTTCTCTCAACTTCTTGCTTTAATCTCATCAGTTGTTCGCAGTAGAGTTCAGAATCGATGGTCCTGCCTGGTGGTAACAGCTCATAATGAATAATGCCCTTCCAATCCCACCACACACACAGCATCACCTTGTTGCGAGTTAACCCGGGTTTCGCCACAGTCTGTGAAGCCTGACCGGCCTATGACCACGACCTTTTTCGCACGTTCTTGTCATACGTCATCCACTTTTCATCACCAGTTATCAGCTTCTTCAAAAATGGTTCGGTTTCATTACGTCGTAATAAAGAATCACAAATGAGTACACGGTTCATTAGGTTTCTTTCAGTGAGCTCGTGAGGTACCCAAATGTCGAGCTTTTTTGTGTACCCAGTTTTTTTCAAATGCACCAAAACTGTTTTGTGGTCAATTTCCAGTTCTTCAGCTACGTCGTAACTACTGGTATGCCGATCTTGCTCCACTTTTTCAAAAATGGCATTCATTTTATCCGTAATAGGGCGACCAGAGCGACGTGCATCTTTGACATCAAAATTTCCGGATTGAAAACGCTTAAACCAAAGGAGATGTTCATTTTTATATGGGCCTCCGGCCATAACGTGTACCGTTTAGCGAAGCTGGGTAAATTACTCATGAATAGAATAAAGTAACATTTTTTTCATAATATCAAATGGTTTTTATGTACAAAATAAAAATTAAAAATGTTTGACGTTTGTCCTAAGAGTTAGCAAGTGGTTATTTTGAATTCGTTTAGAAACACACTTCAAGAATGGAGACTAAAGATTTTTGTAACGATGAAATAGTCACACTTAATTATGTTTACTCAAAAATATTAACAAGAGAATAATAGTAATTTATTTTTAACACTACAAGAATACACACATTTTTTTAATTATTTTCTACTTAACATTGATTTGATGAGACATGATTTCAGAACGAATGAAGTCTGCAAGCAAACGAGACGCCATGTTGAATAAAACATGGTAATAATTTAAAAACTATTATTTTTTGTACACAACAAATCAGGCGCAATTTAACCAGAGAATATTTTTCCCTAATTTGTGGTATTTTTTCCTCTTTTTTGATAAATGTACATCTGATGGCCGAAAATGAAACATCTCCTTTGTGCTACTCTCGCAGACACTACACTAGGTCCATAAACATAGCAAATTTTTTTCGCGGCTTGCGTTGCATCTTTACCTTTTTTGTAGTAAAATTTTAAAATGCATCGAATTTTTTCATTAGATTCACTCATCTTGACGGTACGAAAAACAAATGAAAATCACACATTTTCCTAATTTGAATTTGGAATTATGTTCTTTAAAATTTAAACTTTCAATGATACCAAAACCAGCCAGGTACAAATAGTATAGCCAAAGAGATTTTATTACAAGTTCATACATACTATAATGCGAAAAGACTTTCCCCAACCTAATAGAGTACCGTTCTTCATCCTAACACCGTTTATATAGGTATCGCATAAATAAACAGTTAATCAATCTAAATTAAATAAACATACAGCTATAATGTTGAACATTAACAAACCAAGCTTGAGTTGGCAAATCCTCAAGGCAGACAATGCACCTAACCACTGAGATATGAAATGCATTCCGAGTCATAACAAGTAATTAACGTGGTAAGTTCAGTAAGCCTGGGCGACAGCGCGCTTCAATGACTCCGTCTTGGACTTAATACAAACTGTAAGCGGTGCGGGGAAGCGTTGTGGTATATTTAAACACCTGTCATCTCTCCATGAGTCTCACCTAACTTAGATTACAGTATAATAATTCCTTGAAATTTCACTCCAGACGGAATGTATAAATGTCACAAAGTTAGCGAATTATTAATGGACGTAGAACGGTTAAAGTCAGGCGGGACGGTGTATTCTGCTGCTTTATCACATTGTCGCCGAGTAACATGTTTGTTTTCCCGGTTCCTCGGGCCACTAACGACCTAGAGCTATTTACGATGAAAATAACGAGTGTTGAGGCTTGTACCGTTAGGTGTTATCTTTTCGAAAGCTTTGAACGCTTGGGCTAATATTTATTATAATTAGATTCAATACTTGTTGTGAATGAAATGAGATGTATTGCAATGTATGTACAATATGTAGAAAACTAGTTAAACAATACTGGGTGAATTTTACATTCAGTTTAGTTGTATTGAAATATAACTATACTATTCATTTTTATCTACTTTTAGTCTTTGATTTGATCATCCAGGCAGACTTGGATATTCACACCGTAGGCTTATACCATTTTTGGGGTATTATTCCTTTGGTAAAGGCCTTAACAAAGCCCGACAAAAAAGGGCGCGACCAGGGCTTTGAATAACGTTAAAAATTTGGTATCGTTACTTTCATCGGACGAAGATAACGTTATTAGTAGAGGTCACGTTATGCTTGGTAACGATACTTGGCATACGTTTTACCGGTAACTGAGTACCGTTAAATTTTTATTTATTTTCTTTCATCTCTTTCTTTCGTCTACATTAATGAAGTTGCATTTGCATCGTTTGATTGGCGATATTACCGTAGAGCGCCGCCGCCGCCGCCCAATGACGTGCCGCTTAGGTTGCGCAAGTTGACAACAACGCATTAAGTAACGATATAAGTATCGATACTAGTAACGATAATTGGTAACGTTATTTATAGATTCGATACCAAAGTATCGTTACCCGTGTAACCGTTAAAATATTAACTTTATGAAAATAACGTTTTTTAACGATACTTATAGTGTGAATTTGGTAACGTTAACAAGCCCTGGGCGCGACACAATATAATTGAACAATTTTTATTAACACTTCATAGATATTGCTCTAACAGAATCGCGTCGCACGGTTGTGTCGCGCCTGTTGTATGTGGGTTCTTAAAACATTTCAAACACTGAGGTTTGCTGGGAGAAAATTCAACTTTAACTTAACTCGCCTTTGTACATTACCGTGTAATATAATTATTTTGTTTGGAGAAGATAAATCTTTATAGGAGCTTGAGATAAACTTAGACTGATTTGTGTATAGGGGAAGCATGTGAAGTCGCCGTTACAAACACAAACAAAACGGACAAAGCTCATCGGTTCCAAGGGACTTGTATAATTTGCGTATGGCAGCGTGTATTGGGTTAGTCGTGGGCTCGTGGGGTGTTCGTGTAACATTCCGGCGAACTTTGCGGCCGGCTAATTACGGCCGGGCCGGGTCGCACATAGGACTACGACGACGTGCAAATAGCCGGGCGGCTTATCTGCGTAACATGTCGTGCGCCACGCCCGCAGTACCCTGCTCCGCTTGATGTATTGTGGCTCGTGATACATTAAAATTAATTCAACAGTTCACCGTTAACTTTTTCATATCATTATTTATGTTCGGAGGAATTTGTTATAATTTGTTGTATGGGATTTACTAATTGTTTATCAACAAGAAGAACATTACTACAATTTTTCAAATTTTTTTATTCATTTTGTCACGTGAGAGCAATAATGTGGTATTCTAAATAAGATTGACCAAAACCATGATCCCTCAGTTTGTTTCGGCATTGTTTCTCAGGGAACAGTCTGCTAGGAAATGCCGAAAACATCTAGTTTATAGGGTTCCGTTGCCAAATGGCAAAAAACGGAACCCTTATAGATTCGTCATGTCTGTCTGTCCGAGTATGTCACAGCCATTTTTTTCCGAAACTATAAGAGCTATGCTGTTGAAACTTGGTAAGTAGATGTATGCTGTGAACCGCATTAAGATTTTTACACAAAAATAGAAAAAAAAAACGATAATATTTGGGGTTCCCCATACATAGAACTGAAACTCAAAACATTTTTTTCTCAAAAATGATATTGAGGTTTCTAATATCATTTTTTTCTAAACTGAATAGTTTGCGCGAGAGACACTTCCAAAGTGGTAAAATGTGTCCCCCCCCCCCCCGTAACTTCGCACTTGGCCGGTTTTTTTAAATATTGACCAACAAAAAAATATTGACGTGTAAAAGTGCCCTTTAAGTTTCACTTAGAGAAATAAACATTTCTTTTCATGAAAATCTCCTAGGCTTCTAGACTACTAAGACAGTTTAATAACAATTTGTTTTAAATATTTAAGAAGTTTTTGGTAACCAAGAGCCTGCACCCTAGTTGTTAGGAGCTTTGACTTGATCAAGTTTAATACTAAATTATCTAAGCACTTTACTCACTTTCACTTTAACATTGCTATATCACTAGTAGCGTTGAATTATACCGTACGCGTTAAGCTCCTATCCGGCTTGGCTTCAGTGGTTAAATGCGCTCCGCATTCAAAGCACGTTGACATGCGTTTATCAGAGCGGGAGCTCAGACCGCAGTCGGGTGCAGTGACAAACGGAATCGCAGAGTGCATCCCGAGTGAGCTGCTGATCCGTCGAGAGATATCCCGACCTCGGCGTCGAGTGCTAGCACTCGTCTGCCTACGGATGATTACGGCCCTTTGACGACGCCTCTTTGTCCTGCACGTTTCGAAAGTAGGAACAACGTTTTTCGCTTTCTCTTACAGAATTATATCTTATATTTGTTTGAAATATTTTAGATTCAATTCAATTGCATTCGTTCCAATAAATAGGAATGTGTTGGCTCTATATTGGTTGTTTACATGGCCAACGGATTCGAAAAAGTTTGGCATATAACAAAGGCTTTAAAAGTGAGTGATGTAAGTATGAGGGTTTAAGGTTCAGTTTACATCGTTGCAAGTTAGGTCTTATCTAAGTCAAGCCGGTTAGACTGGAGCACGGATGGAGTAATAGGAATCTCCGTAGAACTTTGCGAGCGGGTGTGCCTGCGGGCGACTGCAGGGTGGCGTGGCGGGGAACGGGCGACTCTTGTTATTACACCCTCTCACCTACGCAAGGGGTTTCTGTTCTGAGCCGTACTGTAGCGCAAGATTAAGACGCTCCTCGCTTTGCTGTTAACACTTTGGTTCTGCTTGTTCTGAATAGCTTTAAGTGTGCCCTTCAGTTTCCTTTAAGTCAACGTTATTATACTTTTAACTATCATGTACGTGTATAAATGAGCAACCAATTCGTTAGTATCGGTCTACTCGAAAGGTAGACCGATGCCAAAACTATCAAATGGTTGATTTATTGGGTTAACAGCTGGATTCAATAACAAAGTAAATGCTACGTGTTAATTTTTATAACACAACAATGAATGGTAAATGTTAAAATAGTAGACTACTATATAAACAGTATGCCTAAATAAAAAGAACAAAGCAACACAATATATAAACCTTTTAACAAAAAACAAGATGTCAAAAAGCAAGCTGAAACCAAAATCGTTTACTTCACGTTGTTACATTTCACCACTTCGGTTATAAATAAAAGTGCCGAAGAAAAGCCAGATAAGACGGCAGAGAAATAAGTTTAACCGAACGGGAGAAAGCATTATCATTGGCTGCGAGCGAGGAACAAAAGAAAATGGTGGAGAGCGAGCGTACGAGAGTACTTTATAGGCGCGTAAATATGTTTTATATCCCTCTACTGTCTGTTATACACTGGCGGGCCGCCGAACCCATCCCCCTGAGCCATCCCACCCTCGCCCCGAGGGTTGCCGCGCTCTCGGAAATGCCGAGCTTTAATAAAACATATATTTTTCCGAGCGAGGAAAATACTGGGGAAACTCGCAATTTGTTCTTTCACTTTATGCTCGTTTACAAGACAAAAGTAGAACATTCTAGAAACATTATGTTAATAACGCAGTTATGTAGTTTATTATAATTACAGTTGTGTATTAAATTAAAATAACACCAGTATGACATGTGTCGAGGCATACGTTGGTGGTTCGTTGATGGATGAAATGTTAGTAGGTGCGAGTAAGTCATAAAGCTTGTAGTGGGCGGTGAGGGGTTTATGTAGTTGATCGGTGGAACTGTGACATTGTAGTACTTAATGGTGTTGCGGTGACCCTTATCTCGCGTGCCGCAGCGCCGTCGCCGTGGGTGCGACCGATTTATTGCAGTACATGTGGGTATAACTACACTTGCCCTACTACTGCACTAAACATCTTCATGTTTTACTAATGGACAAACATTACTTGAGGTATTATAAAATATTACGAACAAAAGTTCATAAAAAGAAATACTCCTAGAATGAAATCCTAATCTACAGAATCCCACACAATTTCTCCGCAATTCAAATCAAATTTTCACCGTAATTGCTGATTTGAAAAACTCTAAGGGCATTCTTCGCAAAGGAAATGAAAGTAAAAAGAATTTAAGAAATAAGCCAACGCTGAAAGATGATAAAAGAGAAGTAGCGATTAAGATAATGTTGAAAACAAATTTATGTTTCGATTCCGTGGAGTAGATTAAATTATTTTCTTGTTGCTTCTAAAACGAGTTCTAAAAGGAGTCGTAAGCGGCCGCCCAAGGAGAGAGCACTAAAGAAAACTGGTGTGTCGGAGCGAGACCGTTTTGCTGTTACCGCAACGAGGCACAGACTGTGCCGTAAAATATTACTCGAAACGAAAGAAGCTCTTTCAATTAACCAAGGCAGCTTTGCGTAAGGTAAATTTTGCCAAGTGGCACCCAATGCAGCATAAAAGAAATGAATGCTTCCACCGAATACAAATGATTAAAGGTTTTGCTATTTTATTTATGTGGCTTTTTAATCGTTTTGTTTTCATCATTGGACATAAATATAAACGAGATTAGTGTTAATAGCACTTAAGACTGTTGGCACCCGATCAGTATTCATGAGTTTATTAATGTGACAGCTCCAGGCAGCCTCCCCTTACGGCCTGTTCACACAAATTACCCACCACACTGAGGCCACCACCCTTTTAAATCGACCAGAAGTGATATGCTCACCTGATGAATGATGATGAGGTTAAGCATAGACCGCGACACAGATTTATTCATATTATGTTTGTCAAAGACTATGTATTGCTGTTCGTAGCAATAGATATCTTGTGTATTAAATAGTAAGGTTGAATTATGATAATGTGAAAATTATTCTCAATATTAAAATACCTGATCAACATTATGAATTTATGACACACGGGTGTGGTGTGTTTGTTGCATTAGCTGTAAATGGCAAGTTAGGTACGAGTGCGCAACCCGACGGATTGTGGTTATGCAGGGGCGGGCCGGTCCACCGCCTGCATCGCCAGTTGCCGGCTCCTGTTACTACTAAGCTAATAACAGAGTTTACCGAGAGTTTGCTCGGAGAGTTTGCCCAGATTCATGCTCAAGCTATATTCATAACGTCTCCATTGTTTTCAGGAAACTTTAAGAAGGAAGTTCAGTTTGCGCAACTTAATTATAACAGACACGAAAGAACAACCGAGAAATGAATTTATTTCCAAATATGAAGTTTTTTTTTAAACTTTTCTTATTATGTTGTACCTTGGTCGTTTTTTTTTATTTCATACGACATTAAAATTCTCTGTAATATAAAGTTAGTTTCAGGCAGGTAGGTACTATTTTAATTTGCAAGTTACGGATTTTTGTCATCGACAAATTCTTTGTCCGCGAGTGTAGTTTTCACGTAACAATCTGACAAAGTCTAACTAATAATGAAAAATAGAAAGTTATTCATTTAAATTATAAAGTAATAATAAATAAATTTCATTTCTAGCAACAAGCACACACACGTCTATGTGACGTAGCTCGTAGGTACAGTAAGTTGACGTTTGAAATGATGTTACGGAAGCGTCTACGTAATTAGCCAAACGCGACCAGATTTGCATATCAAAGTGGAGGCATAATTGAACTCGGAGTGCAAATAGCCCAAGTGGAATCGGATCGAGTTAGTGGTGCTCTCTAGCTAAGTGTAGCGAGCAATGGCAGGCACGCGCTACCACGGTACCCGCTCTCACCTACACATCACTCCCAGCTTGCGATGCTCCGAGCGATGTGCTCAGCGCTGTCAACTTCACGAGATAATTTAATTAATCGACTAAGGCACAACACAGACTCGACTGTGATTTCCTCCTCAGATATCCATTTACTGCCATTATTGTGCCGTTCAACTTCATAATTCGATTATGTTTGACGACTACTGGATTATGTTCAAATTTGATTTCAGTTAAATTGGCACTTCTTTGATAAACTGAACTTGGTTAAATAAGCAGGAACAGTTTTTAAATTCATTCGGCTTAGGTTCAATGAAATACGTTTGGCGTAACGAAGTTGTATTTATTTACTTGAGAAAAGAGTTGATAAGGTTGCCGAAAGGGTGAAGTGATCTGGAGTGGCTAGCGCGTGCTGGCAGTAGGCCACATTAGGTGGACTGATGATTTGGCGAATGTCTTTGGAATCAACTGGATGAGAGAAGCTCAAGATCGGTTCATGTGGCGGGTGTGCGTTGGCAAAAAAAGGCCAGAGTAGGCAGCCTATAGGTTGCAGAAAAATATGACGACGACCAGACAATATCACCAACGTATTGAAATAATCCTATTTGCAAAAACTTCACAAAGTATTAATTGCTCCAACAAGAAGCTTAAACAAAACCGAGATTTCATTACTTATCAAGGGCAATCCATTGCCTAATAAAACACTCATACTTAGTTCTCCCGAGAAAATTGAGAGAAATTGAGGGTGGGGTGTTTAGTCCGGAGCAAGCAGCGAAGCGGCCAGATAATTAGATTAAGGGGAACGGACGAGCCGGGGTTGCGGTCGTCCGAACAATGGTATCAGTCTTTTAAAGCTTTCGGATTTGCACGACTGCTGTCAGAGATTGTTCTACGAAGTTGTTTTTTTTTTTGGACTTTTGAAGTGGACAAAGTCAGTGTTAAGACATAAAAAGCTGCTGTAGCGATCAATATCAAGTTACTTTTCAATACTATGTTGTTTTGACCCTAATTAATTTATCAAAACGAAAACATTACTTAAATTCTAATGGAGAGTAGAGTTTATAATAAAATTGAATAAATGCATAAATCAATATGAATTCTGCAATCTGTATTACGTAATAGTTTGACAACAGGTTTAGTATAAATAATATGAGGTGTTTAAAGCGTAACTACCAGTAGTTAGTACCGCTAAAGGCGGTGTAATGTATTTAATTACGGGCACTTCCAGACTGCGCCAATGCCGCCAATCTAGTAATTAGTGAACAGAGCGACGGCGCGTAATCAGCGCCCTTTGCCACGTCGACACGCGTCGGAGAGCGCTCAACACTCAAACTCTGGCCGCTTTTGACTCGTATTTCACAACCTGTTGACGAGTTGGTTAAGCCCCTCGAGCATGTACACTTGTACAGTCCGACTACAAAGCGGGTTCCTTGCACTACCTACATTCGATTAGCTTGTTTTATAACAGCTCTATAACACTATAGTTAAGCTAGTCTTAAGCAGAAAACGTTAAGAAATCAGGTCCAATTCATTAACCACAACCCAACTAAACAATTTTGTAAACAGGTGCTTAGAACGTGGCGTTCCGGCCCGCGAGATTAATCACTGTGTACTGCCAAGTCCGACCGGGTAATAAACCGGGAACGAGCAACTTCGCCACTTACATTACACGGACATTTATTTCCAACGCTCTGTTTCAACTTTTCCAACTCTGAAAGAGTCGAGGAGTTGAAGACTGGTTTAATTAATTTACGCGATTCGTAAATATCGTTTAGAAACATTAACTGCGAAGTTTGGGGAAGTGATATTAATATTAAAGTACTTGCCTTGTCATCGTCGCCTTCGCTATCACACTGCAAAAGGAGAAAAAAGATATTTGAGTAAAAAATGTGGCGTTTAAAGGAAGTGGTTTGGTTTCGCTCAATTCATGCATGTTCATTTTAATAAGATACATTTGTTACTACAATCCGCAGCTGTAGATTAAAGCCGCAATTATCTGAAAGCTGCCAGCATAATTCTTACCACAAAATCGAAATAAATTTATTTTCTAAGAATAGAACTCACACCTAAACCAAGCGTGCAATTTATTCTAAACAGTATGTTAAAACAAATTGCTTAGAATTTTAAGTATGCGAATAGTCTGCTTAAAATAATGAGGTGATTTTTTATGTAGCTTGTTTATTGCTGTTACCAGAACATATGATCTTACTGAAGTGTTTGGCATTAGATGAACGTATTCTACAATTACCATCAAACAATCTCGGAAAAGTCCAATTCATATGGGAAAAGAAGACTATTATCGTAACATAAATCGACGAATACGTTACGCGTTATTTATGAGGTAAGTTCACGCCGGGGGAAACAACAAGGGATCAGGCTGAGATATTACAATTTCAAATAAATACAGAACATGAAGTATTCAGGACGGGCGCAGGTAATGTTATGTAGTACGGAACGGCACCGCCTCGACAAATCTCGTGATTTAGCTGCGATACGCGCCGAATATCGAACAGGGTCTATGTGTGTTGCGTGATCTGGGTAAATTTGCACACAGTAATAGAGAATTATAGCCATTACATGTCTTTTCCGACAGACAAGGGTTATTTCGACTTTAATTCATTCAATTTATTCATAGACCGTATTGATTTATGGGTTAGTGTCATATTAGATATTCATAATGACAATAATTATGTTATCTATTTAGCATATTTTATATTCTGAAGAAAATGCATCAACTAATTTCTACCTCAGCCTATCAATCATGCATGCAGCAAGGGTTCTACAGAGTCGTGCGTGGTGAAAGAGAAGAAAAATAAAGAAGTTCTACACAGCAAACGGACAACATTGATAATACTCACGATATAGCCTTTTCCGGAACTACAGCGGCTACTGGCCTGTAGGCAGGAGAGAGAAAGCGAACATATGAGTGGATTGGAGTGACTAGGGGTGGTGAAGTTTGTCCCGTCTCTCCTAACACTCGTCTTAGCCACAATGCTTTCAAAGTAACATAGCAAACAGAGAAAAAAGCGTTCTTCTAAAGTAAGAGTTGTATCTTCAATATTTTTGCCAATAAAAATAATAGGAGAGACGAGAAGATATGCAAAAAAATAGAAGACATTTAGGTATACTTTTTATTTCACGATCTAACACGCATTACAATCACAACACTAAGTGAATTCGTACATGCACCTCATTGAAAGTAAACGTATTCTTATAATTATTATAAAGCACGACACAGATAGACGATATTTGTGGCGTTAATAACGAACAGGATGTAAATGTTTTGGGTAAGAATGTTCATACCTACGTGAATCTCTGAGATAGAGAAATTATATGAAAGGGCTTTGCAGAGAGTTCATTGCTGAAGGTTCTATGCACTAAGACATGACTTGCTTTTAGTAATGGGTACTAGGGCGTAAAGTGATGTAAGATTAAAATACTTACGTCACTAAGACGATCACGGGAAGAATCGGGATCGCGAGGCGCCACAGAACTACCCGTTAGTCTTTCTGATGCCCGTCCACTGTCATCCGACGTACCAGCGTCTTGAAGCAGCGTAATACCCTGAATAAAACAAATGCAGGGTCAATTTAAATATCAGGCCCGAGCTCAGCAGGGCAAGAAAATCATAAGCTTTCTTACACACTTAAGTGATAGAGACTCGTGTACAGACAGATACCTTAAGAGCAATTCTTTTGCAAAGAGGGGAGCAGAGGAAAAGCTTTTTTTATATAAGGCTCACAAAATTGAGCGGTAACTAGGATATAAGAAAACTTGATAAGACGGGCCGGGAAAGCGAGGGTGCCGGCGGGATGAGTGGAGCCGACCCATAACGTAACGTGCCCCGGGCCTCGACAATAAAAAGAGTTTTCCATTTATCACATTTCGCGTCTATTTTACGGTAGGGTTCGAAAGGCGCTCGTTCAAGCGGGGGAAGCGACTATGTTGCTCAGCGACGAACGCTGTACAGGACTGCTAAAAGAAAATAAAACGAGTATAACTCTCCGTAAATGGATAACTTCGACGACCCTTTCGCAATGAACTTCCAAATCATTATATAACTTTACGGATTGTTAACTTTCAATTTGATTTCTCATTCATAAAATATGTATAAGATTTCCTTCCGTTTTCAAGTACTATTTTCGTTTTAAACTTTAAAACGGAACGGGTAATTTGTAATTTACTTTTTTGACTTTTAAGTTGATTACAAATTACCTTAATTACGCCCTTACAAACAAGTTGTAATGATTAACGTCAGTTTACCCATACATTATTTGACTTTTAAGCTTGTCTTGACTTTTCGCAATGTTTATGAAGGGGTAAATGACTAACAGGTACCACTTTCACTAAACCCCTTGAACGTGCTATATCCGCGCGAATGATATATACCAGATACCTACTTGATAGCTGATATACCGTGCTTTTAATTAAGTAATTTTCAACTTCGTGTCCATACTAGGGTGACGTTAGTGAAAGTGGGTGCAAAATAAAATAAAAGGGTTCGTGCGAACAACGGCTTTTTTTTTGGATGGGAAATTATTAAATGACTTCTCCCGCTCTGGGCGGAGCGGGAGGGCATGTCAGACTTTTACTGACTAAGACCCACCCGTGTTCCTTCAGTTGCCCATGTGCAAGGGTCACGGTATCTCTTTCGAACAATCACGCGACCCCGGCAGGGGGAGTGAGTACCCTGAAAGTTTAATTTGAATTTTATTAAGCCTACATATAGTGTAATATTTTGCACGCATGATCCCGAAATGGCTAGAGAACCTCGAAACTAAGCACTTTATTCCCATCGATTACCTTTACGCCCCGACACGGCTGGTTGAGGTTCGCGTTAGATTCCCTTTGATCAAAAATATCTATCAAACGTGTCACAGAATGAACATATTTGACATATTCCTTTTACAAAATCTTGTGTCCTCATTTCCCTTCGAATATACGCAAGACTCAAACGGTACGGTATCTCAAAATCAAAATCAAAAGTCATTTATTCAAACTAGGCTGAGAGTCAGCACTTTTTGAACGTCAAAGTTACATGAGACAGTCCCCCCAAAACGCCCGCCCTTCGACACTTCCTAGTGCTTTAGCTGGGAAGAAGAAGTGGCGAAAATCTCTTTCGAACAATCTCGCGACCCTGGCAGGCATCGGTCCTAGCAGACCCCTTCAGTGCTGCTGACATCTCTTTGAGGCGCGCGTGGCGAACAACGGCTTGTGATCAATTAATGTAACTAAACCAAGGTATTCGTTACAATATTATAATTATTAGTAAGCAAAAATCGGAATGAATTCCAAAGTGCATTGTAATTCAAGTGGTATCTTTGAACCGCACAAGTGTAGAGGCCATTACTCGCGGCCGGTTTAGGTTTATGTAAACGACACTACTTCCGGGAACGGTCGTCGACCGGAACGAAATGTTTATACATATTGGTGGAATTCGCATACTCAGAACAATATCTACATAAATAAACCGTTTTATATCTAGCAAATAAAACAGTGAATCACAAGAGTCTCAAAACACATAAAAAGCAATATTGTGAAAATACTAAGCCGATGTCATAAACAACCCTTCCTAAATAGCACCCCAAGTAGGTTATGAAAATGGGAAAAACAATAAAAGTTGAGACGTTCAGCTTCCATAATAGACAACAAAAAGACATACGCACAAGATTATGTCTCCACTTCTAATAAAAGGGATTGCTTTCCGACCCTTTACATAAAACGAGTTAAGCAGCGTCGCACATATCAATTTAATCCGTCGTAGGCGAGCGAGATCCCTCTAATCCCTGAATGGGTCGTGTCTCTCAGAGATGTAACGGGGGATGTTGCCACATAATTACTTTCGCTCATTATCGTACGCCCCAATTATAGGAATAACACGGGGCTTCCACTCCTATTCGTGAGGTTTGTTCAAGTGCAAAATGTTCGAGTTTTGTTACTGTTTACTTAGTAGACCTTGATTTAATGCCAGTCACTTCAGTAAAAGCTTTTTTGTTTATCTTAATTATGTCAATATTAAATTAAGATAAATTATATTACGTTAAGTGATCGATAGATATACCTAGGTACATGTATGTACATTATACATATTCCTTTTTCCAAGGGTGTGATCGTGAAGCTAAAACTGAACAAAGACGGCTTCCAAATCTTGGACCGACAAGGATAAGGACATATTTGCAGGTAAAACAGCAATTTTCACGGATGAAATGCAAGTAAGTTTAATTTGGTTCAAATATCTATGTATAAAGGATGCGGCATTCATCCGACAATAGTTTTGATTTCTGTGTAAGCGGTCGGTGGCGGGTGTCTGGCGGGAAGCAGTCGTGCCCGACCGACGACCGTCGACACAACCGCTAATTGAAACAACGACCGCAGCCGAACATTACTTATTCATGAGAAGTCCATATGGCGGCGAAACGTGACCAACGAGATAAATCATTCAATTACATTTTTCATGAACACACACTCCAGTGGATATGCACTCTCGGGTTCAGCTTAATACTGGATGTCAGACGATAATTCATATGTAATGAAATCTCTCCGGGTGGAAGTATCATATTACTACCGGTGCCGACCGGTTTGTTTAATTTACGTTGTGTAATTTATTTTATGGCAGCAATTTGGTAGTAAACTGCTGTATTGAAATTGTGTTGATGTTTTTTTTTTTTTTTTTTTTTTTTTTTGTCTAGTTCCGCCAACGTAATTGGCGCCTATTCTATATCTACTCCTTTTCCATACTAGTTCTCGCTTACATTCCTCTCGTACTTCCATGCCTCATACTGTGTCTGTGTTGATGTTTGAAAATTAAGTTGAAAGCAGACTCTAGTTTGGTGTAGTGCCTAAATACTAAGCGAGGTATCTTCTACCGAGGTGCAAGGGTGCGGTGTTGCTAAGTGACGTATTGCATAATTTATTTATGTGGTAGCACGTTACTCCTCTTGCATCGTTGACACAACATACCACGGCCGCGCTCTAATTATGCTGTGCGAAGATTGTGATTTTTTGTTGTGTTTTTCGTAAATCTTTCCAAAATGAGTTTTCTCCGTAAGTTTTTCCGCTAACTTCACTTTCTTGTATGTCCGTATTTTTTATCTGGGCTATTACGAGTTAGGACGGTAAGGAAAAGTCAAATATCTTAAACAGACTAAGCTAGCATTATAGATACTTATACACTGTGACTTTAATTTGAAAGCTTTCAGTTTTGGCAACCGACGGTCACAAAGTCTTGAATATTCGCACTCAAATATGTCAAAGTACGACTGAAGTTTAAGCTGCAAATAGGTATAGGGAGATTTCAGCAAAAAAAAAAAACACGTGGATTAGGCGGACTCTATCACAGCGAACCAATCAAATCTGACGCGGACATCAAGCGGCGTTAGCCCGTGGTATTTCCAAATGGAATTTTGCGACAGACCGTTCTAGAATTAATATAGTGCGGCAAGCCGGACGAATGGGTATGTGATTGAATTAATATTTCCAGGTTGCCGTGGGCGTTACATCAGACATTTATATCGGAATTTTGAATAGTTGTATTTTAGCTGCATTGGAATATCAATAAAGCTATTACAATTTAAGAGGAATTCAGTTAAATTATTTTGTACCAACATGATACTAACTACGTAGATATGTTTCTTGTTTTTGTTTACCGCAGTCCGCGTTTTTACACTTGGCAAATGTAGGGTTAAAGTTCACCAAGCCTTTTTTACTCCGCACGGATAGCAAAACAAAAAACAGCTGCATTAAACTACGTAATGACTCGCTAAACTGAACGAAACAAACTATTTAATTGCACATAAAATGTAATGGAGTGCAGAGAAGTACGGAGTAATAATTTCAGCATTTTACATGAAATGAACAGCGAACATAATGAAAGCGTATTAAATGTCAAAGACAGTTTTAGTTTACGAAACATTTTCGTGTAGCATTAATATGCAATGTCAGGTTGCTAACATAATTTCCAGCTGTAGCCGTGTCGTTATGCATTAAATAAACTTGTTTGACATTTTATTTCGTCTGGGGCTCAAGTTCTCAGAACAAATCACACCGACGACGGACGTCTCGGCAAACACAGCTAGAATATTTGTATATTGGAACTTTATACAGAAGTAAAATACATTCCAACAGAAAATCTTTCTAAACAGTTCTCAGAGTTGTTGATAAACAGTTTTTTACTTTAGTTCCTTTCTTTATATATTTTGGTTTGTAAACGGTGTCATTATTGTTTTGTAAGATTTGTAAGGGAAGTAACGGGCCTTCCCCAACACTAGTACTTCGGTAACTTACTGGGGCTACCATAATTTGTTTTAAATGCAATTTTCAAGATGAAATAAAAACATATTTTTTCAAATGTGAAATTGTACTTATTTTAGTCACATAATCCAATTACTCTCGGAATGCTAATTTATTTCTTAAAGTCATAATAAACACACGTAATGTATGCAAAATATATAATAAACAGCTATGCAATGTTGGATTGTTGTGTTTTATAATGAACTAGCTTTTGCCAGCGGCTTCGCCCGCGTGGAGGTCGGAAAATATCCCGCGGGAACGTACTACCGGGATAAAAATTACCTTATACGTTAATCCAGGTTATAAATTATCTGCATACCAAATTTCATTCAAATCCGTTCAGTAGTTTTTGCGTAAAAGGGTAACAAACATACACATACATCCATCCTCACAAACTTTCGCATTTATAATATTAGTAGGATAAAATCAATGAGGTGAGCGAACAAACATTAACGTGTATCATATTCATATGACATTATTATGAAATTCACTACGGTTCACTGGATGTTACGAATTGTTAATTTGCGAACCATTGTGTAATTTCAATTAAAGTTCAATGAAGACATCATTTATCAATTAATCCATTAAAATTTTCAAAGCTCTCTGTAAATAAACGTATCAATTCCATTGTTGTGTTTAATGAACGTGAGCGTGGCTTATTTCAACTGAAATCATTGTAATACTATTAGCCTTCTTGATCCATTTTAATCACATGATACATATTTTGACTGTATCGTAACTGTGCTTAAATTAGCGATCAGTGACTATTATAGTGACTGCGAGGTAATTGCTTAACAACACAAAATGACAATTGATCAAAATGGGTTTCATTTTGCTAGTTCATCCTTGATCATCGCGTTATTAACATTGTTGAGCAGATGATTTTTTTAAAACTTATAAAGCAATGGATTAGCAATAGCCATTAATACTCTTGGAAAGCGATTGAAACTGTGTTACACCGGGCGCCGGGAGTCGATTGCTGACTCCCGGCTACCGTAGGCGCGAGCTTGCGGGTGGCGAGCAATGGGTAGCTCGCCGCCCGGTAAGGACCAAGCTCGGGTCGACGGCGCGTAGTGTTCCACGCGCGCCTCAAAGAGATGTCAGCCACACTGAAGGGGTCTGCTAGGACCGATGCCTGCCGGGGTCGCGTGATTGTTCAAAAGAGATACCGTGACCCTGGCACATGGGCAACTGAAGGAACACGGGTGGGTTTTAGTCAGTAAAAGTCTGACACGCCCTCCCACTCCGCCCAGAGCGGGAGAAGTCATTTGATGATTTCCCATCCAAAAAAAAAAAAAAACTGTTACACAATAAAGGTGGTAGTCTTTTTGCGATATAAGCCGCGAAAATTTAAATGTGGCGCTCACCATATGGCTCGTCATAGATCTAACCCAACCTAACCCGTTTAACAATTAAAAAAAGAAAGTTACAAGAAGGTCATTAAGTAAAAGCAATCATCATTAGAAGATCAACACGTTTTAGAGAACCTAAAAATATTGTTAATAAACAGTGACTCTTCAGGATAATTAATATAAAGGAGAATTTCATATAGTCAAGGTATGCAAAAATCGGAAAATGTTAAATGTAAACAGGTCTATTTGAACCATGAACGATGCCACCCGTTTGTCATTTAAGATAAGGCAAGTGAGGGCGACGTAAGCAAACGGCAATATCGTCCAGAAAGGGGGAATAAATAACATTTGGCATTGGCAGCGTGTCGCGTCCGTGGCGATACGCCAGCTTTCCCGGAGACAACACAATAAGGACGCGCTCTTCTGTCGAAAGCAATCCATGTCCGCCGCAACCAATTTCATGTTAACTTACAAACACAGGTATATTGGTATGAAGGTAATGTTAACTGTATAAGTTGGTCAGGTCTAATAAATAAACACAGACTTGTGTTTTGAAAGTAGGAAAGCCGTTTTAAAGTAGGTGCAGGTTTTGAGCAAACAAAAGAAAATTTGTAAGTAGGTACTATTATTTTATGGTCCCCACCACATGGATCGTAAAACTGCAATTATGATGGCTATTGGCTAGTTTAATTCACTCACTATCCAAATTCCCAAGGAAGCACTGAAATTTTAACTGAATTAAGTTTTTAACCAAAGCGAGGTCACATTAAGTCAATTACTTGCTAAACTAATTAGGAAGCGAATTAAATTAAACTAGAAGCTAGTTGGCTTGAGTGGTAGGTGTTTGAAGCAAATTTTACTGGCTCGTCGTCGGAGACGAGAGCGTAACTTAATGATCGCGTAGTGCGCACCGGGAGGCTATATTCTATTCGACAGCAAATTGAATCTGCGAAGAGCTATTAGCCGACACCGCAGCGGCGCGTTCCCAGCTCGTGCCAAACGATCGTGCTCATTCCCCGCTCAACTCTAGATATTGTTCAAACCGTGACATAGTCGGTAAACTGCAACCGATTGGAGTCCTTATAAAAACAACCACATTGCTGCACTGCACCATAGACTATGTATACTGTATGGAGATGCGAGTTTGTAAACATTGACTTGATTTTCTTTTACTCATCCATACGTTTAATAAATCTACATATAATTTCAGATAAGCATGTTTTATTAACGATTAGCTTTAAGCTTAACATTTTATATGCGCCCTTCGCTTCCGACAGTTTCATATTGAAGCTGACATAATTTATTCCGTCGGCGGCGCGCTGCGGAGCAAGATTTTCCGCTTTATTCGAGCAACAGCACGAGCGGCGGGAGGCAAATTGGATGGGATTGCGACATATCTTGGCTGGCGTCGGCGAACTGTCGAAATTCACGGGGGAGCACACAGAGTAAACTGCTCACATTCCGCTCAGAGTGCTCCTTTCGAATCAGAAATGTGAACCTATTTAGAACTCAAGCACACGCGTCGTCGAGTGAAGAAATAAATATTCGATTCCCGAAAACCGGAAAGGAATACCAAGCAGGTCGAATACTTTGTTGTTTTTATTGGGCATATTGAATGATAGAAAGGTGATAAAACCTAATATATACACTAGTGTTAATCCTACCAGAAAGTGTAATGAATCTAATAAAAAAACATAAGAGCCAATTAAATACTTAATCAAGAGCCAGTCAGTGCCCGTCGCTGGACAGCGCCTGCCATTGCCGACTGGCCCGATGAATAAATTATTTCGCATTCGACATGGATTTCGCAATGTTGGCATGTCTATTTTCGTTTTTAACTTTCCAAGGAATTTCCTCGATTCCTGTTGCCAATTTATTGTAATATGGTATTCATATAACAGCTTATAAGATCAGAAAGCTTTTTAATTTATACACTGCCAATTTATATTAATTGGTAACACAGATCTCCAATCACTATCAGAAATAAATTGGCTTTATTGATATTATTCCACGCTCAACGGTACTAATATTTAAAAAAAAAAGTTGAAACTATGCCTACAGCATAATAAAACAGTTCAATAATTAACCACCACCCCAGAAATAGATGCCTGAAGTATTTGAAAAAATACAGATGCAGTAAAGTTGGAAACTACCCACGTTTGTTTAGGTTATCTTCATCTTCCATCGCTACAAAATGAACTTAGTTTACTCTTGCAGTTATCCAATGCTTAATGGTTTAGCAAACTTCTTAAAATACAAGTAAACAAAGTATGCATTTCGCAGAGGTTTAAAAGCCAACTTGAAGATGAGTCGAGGCGCGTTGACAAGTCGATTGGCAGTTTGCATACGTTTTATGAGTTTGGCGAGAAAGCGGATCCCGGAAGAGGCACGCTCGATGGCTTACAGATTTAGATTCGCTGCATTTAGACGTGTGAGATCACCCGACACATTTAACTTAGGTGCGGATGTGAGAACATGGACGATCACTGTTAACAAAGCTCGACTTTGTTTTTGAGAGTAAAACTATTGCTAGCAACAGTTTGCCGCTATTCGCACGAATCACAGTAATATTCGAAGTGTGATGTACTGTTGCACAAATAGATTGTACCTACTGTGTTATGTCTACGGAACTATTGAAAACAAACACGAACAACCCATGCATTAAACAGTTCTACAATAGTTCTAAATCGCGTTTGCACACCAGTAATTCGGTATTAGGATGATAGCAATCAACCACATTTGTTTGAAATATACATCAAATCTACGACAAGATAATGGGTGTTACTTACATGAGAGTTGACGTTGTTGGGCGGATGGTTTCGCCCAGGGTCGGCCGCCAGCGCCGCCAAAGGCAAGCGAGGCTTGGTGGACAGGGCATTTGTGCGAGGAGAAGAAGCGCATTTTACAGCAGCCTGTAACAAAAAAAATATATATATTTGTTACAATGTTTCGAAATTCTGTAATATGAATTGACAACCAACTTGAAGCACGCTGTCTACTACTATTAATACGCGGAATGTATAACAATAATAACAATAACTTAATCAAATAACTGTAACAAGTCAGGAGCTCGTTTGTGCTCAACGCGGAACTTACGTCATATTGTTAGGATGTGGAAAGCCGTACTTAGTAGCGTACAGATTTCCTCGTCTAAGTTATATGGACCCACTTTATCATAGTCTCGTGTACGCCCGTTTAGCTGAATACGCCCGAGAGCAAGAATGTGATGACTAAGTATTCCGCTTCTTAGTTACGACTTGAGAAAACTACAACTTGCTGCCAGTTTACGAGTATGATAGCTTTTATTATGTCGTTTATGTAACTGTAGGTGAACTTTATTATGTTTTAGCGAGATAAGATCGTTTTAGATGTTATGCGGCCACATAGGTATTTTTCTTCGTTTATTAATTCATATTTTTCATGAACCGCACGTTTAGGCATCGTAGTGGTCACAGTCACAGCTCGAAAAAATAACCGATTATATTTCGAGGTATTAAGCTATATTCGGATTCAATCAGAATATTACCGGGAGTGAGTACCCTTTTTTTTTTTTTTGGATGGGAAATCATCAAATGACTTCTCCCGCTCTGGGCGGAGCGGGAGGGCGTGTCAGACTTTTACTGACTAAAACCCACCCGTGTTCCTTCAGTTGCCCATGTGCCAGGGTCACGGTATCTCCTTCGAACAATCACGCGACCCCGGCAGGGGGAGTGAGTACCCTGAAAGTTTAATTTGAATTTTATTAAGCTAGATAATTATAGTGTAATATTTTGCACGCATGATCCCGAAATGGCTAGAGAACCTCGAAACTAAGCACGTTATTCCAATCGATTACCTTTACGCCCCGACACGGCTGGTTGAGGTTCGCGTTAGATTCCCTTTGAACAAAAATATCCATCAAACGTGTCACAGAATGAACATATTTGACATATTCCTTTTACAAAATCTTGTGTCCTCATTTCCCTTCGAATATACGCAAGACTCAAACGCAGGTTTCAATTTAAGAAGCACTTTTTCTGTACGTTGTTAACTTATTAAAGGTATGGTTTGTTCCTGACAAATAAAAAAAACACCAAGATTAGTATTACGTTTGTAACCAGATTTACTTTCACACGGTTTGTAGATTATGTGATACTGCCAAAACCTTTCTATCACAACACTTACATTAGTTATCTATAAATGCAATAATAACAATAACATCACACCGACACTAAAGGAGATAAAGGAAAATAACCTAGTGAGTATCATACAAATGAAATACTTGTCGTAAACTCGGTGCTGATTTCTTATGTAAATACAGGAACTGAAATCATTTTTTTATTCATACAAAAATCACAAAGTGAAATGTGTGCGAGTAACACGTGCTACCGCGTTTAAACAATTTGTAGGGGAGATATGTTTGGCAGCGGTGACACAATAAGGGTCCCACTGACATATTTTTGAATGAACACGAAATATTCGATCGGCCGGTCAGGCGAGGGTGCGCGTATCGCGTTGGGGTGCCGATTTGATGAGAAAAAAATCAAAGGGATCATTCGTCGCCATAACGGCAACAGTTGTGCTCAGTTTTAATCTCTGTTTATTTATTTTTGGTCGTCGATAGTTAGTTTAATGTTTTACAACGATACCTGTCAAGTTATTTAAATTAGTGGTTAAGTGATGCCTTAGAAGCCAGTGAACGGACTTCTTGTAGGCATGCCCGTGCCATTATAGACCTCATCAATCGTTTTCCATCAGGCGTGATCGAGGTCAAGAGCAGGCTTCACCTTTTTTCTTTCAAAGTTACGAAGGCTTCATTTTCGATTTTAAAAACGAATTGTTCCATTCCTTAACAAAGTAGTTATTACAGAACAAAAGACTTATGAATCTGTAGACTACAAACCAAAACAAGAACTCAACTCGTCATAATAGTCCTAGTTTAGTTGTACGGTTGTACCCAAACAACACAAAGGCATAGCGCTTAGAGCGAATTAACAATAGTACACTCGTAACCCCTTCACCCTCGATTAAATAGCTCGAGGGTGTGTGGTAAATTGGTGTGAGAGTGTTTAGTCAGCTTTCAGTACGGGGATAAGACGTGCGGATATCGAGTACGAGACTGCGAGTAGTCAACTCGTACTAGGGATGCCCGTCTCGGTATCTCTATGATCTATGATGGTAAAGTGGCTCGTGCCACGGAGCGACACGTGTTGCCGTGACCGCCCAACGTGAATAAATAATAACAATAAACTACACGCTCCACACCCACAGCTGATAGCTTACACGTGGCTTACACCATTTGTATTAATAACGATGTATTTAACATAATAATACGGTAACAGCTTCGTTAAAATACCAATAGACACAAATAAAAAGGGCTATTTTGTTGTCTATCGACAACACTACTGGCTGTTAATCTTTGTCTAGATTATTAATAGAATTATTTCTATTAATAATCTAGACTGTTCAATACTTGAACTTGATTATTTATGGATGCATATTATGATATAAATATAGATATATCTTGGAAAAAGAATACATAGAAAAGTAAACTCAAACACAAGATAATAAAAGAAAATAAACTTCATTTTACAAGGAACAAATCTCTTCAGAACCGCGACGAAAGCAAAATTCTCTTGAGAACTTTGCGACTTCCACAAAAGATTTTATACAATTCATTTCAGCCTCATAAAAAAAGTTATCACGAATTCACAGAAACCGAGCGAGCTATTTTTCTGCCGACGGCGTTGCTCCCCGTGGGAAAGGCAGCTCGATTTTCGATGCCCGCAAGCATAACATAGTTTCAATTTACACTGATAGTCTGAACACTCAACAATTTGTTCATAATGTTATCAATGCTACTTTTTAAACGTTACAATAACAAATTAGCTACACTGGTTTCGTGATTCAGTAATTAACATGTTAACACTGTGTAAACGTCACGTTCTGTGTTTACAAGACGCTGTCAAATAATTAGCATCGGTCAATAACTCAGTAGGCCGCAAGGTAATCGCCTACCTACGCTACGGTCACACCTCGGCGACCGGCTCGCCGACAACGGTCATTTGCTGTAATTGCCTCGCCAACAACATATTAATCACTAATGTGACAGTACTGATACCACCATTATAAAGAAATAATAACATCATAATGGGCAGTTACGGTAATTTGTTACATTCAGCTCATGAATATTATTGCATTAATTAAGCCACTCATATCGAATATCAACAAAAACTAGTCGTTGGAATTTAATCTGTTAATTTACAATAATTAATGAGACAACGTCGAAGCCGCCGTTAAATAACAGCAGATTTAAAAATTAAATATGATTTAGCTACTGGTTTATTTTCAATGCAAAGCCTTTCGTTTAAATGTCTTTCAGACGTTTGGATAGCATAAGGACGACCTATTTACACATGGAATGACAACCTAAAACAGGACGTGAAATACTTCGATAAGGAAATCCAGTTTTGGAGGGACACGGCTGGAGACAGAAATAAGATCAAGAAAGCGGCTAGTGATATCTACAAAAAACCAGAAACTGATAGCAGCGAGAACTCAGAAGACGATCAAGAAAACAACAACACAGAACATAGCGAAGCCTCGACAAAGAAAAGAGCCAAGCAAACGGTTAACCAAAAGATGCATCGGTGAAGCTCTACCTGGATCAACATGCCGGCGACGACGTGAAAAGATGCCCTCCTATAGACAAATCACCCTTCTCTCCACTAGTCCAATGCTTACTTAAGGCTGCATAGTCGGTAGGCTCGTAATCCTTTCCTATCCTATGGGCACGTCTTCCCTACCATTACAGCGCCCCCCGGTCTACTTCTTGATATGCAATGGCCTATGTAGCACCATGAATCATGAGGCTTCAGGGGCTAGTGCAAATCTCGGGGTTCATTCGATAATCGAGTCTGGTCAAACCACGCTGGGATCGGTGCAATTCATTTCATTTCATTTCATTTCAGACGTTTGGATAGCATAAAAAATTATAAATTAATAACAAGTACGACTAGCACTACATCAAATGCCTAAGTAAACGCTAATATACTTTTTTTACTTTGACAACGATTGATTTTGATGTATGTATTTGATTTTTTGTTTGTTTGTTTCGCTTTTAAGCTAAAATAGTTTTGAATGAAATTTGGGACATGGCTAGACATGACCTGGATTAGGACATAGGATAGGTTTATATCCCGACATTCCCTCGGAATCGAGACTTAAGCGGGTGAAACCGCGGGGTGGAGATATCTAAATATTGCCAGATGCCTGTATTTTATTAAGCAGTAATTTGTGTATTAATAACGCTATTAAATTACGCTTGTTTGTGATCACAAATAACCTGTCATCCGCACAGTAGAAATAACAGTTCAGAATTATTTTCCGTTGGATAAATTCGAAATTATATTCGGAGATGAGACTGGAAATGTTCACTACATGCTCAATTACCCCGCTAAACAGGCAGCGTGAGCGGTCGCCAATGCTGTTTGCCACTTAACGGGCTTTACCGCTATAAGAGTAGGCAATTATAAGTGATTACAATTTCGAATTTACGCAGGTATTTCCTGCTTTCGAACTAACTAGATTAACAAATCTGTGACAGCTATAAAGTGTAGTTTAATTCAATAATCCGCCAATATCATCAGTCATAAGTACTGTAGGTTTATAACATGTTGTCATAAATTATTAACGTGTTATTTACATGACAGGTCACTCATGTATTAATTAATTATTTATGTATGATTAAGTGTTACTGTTTCAATATTTGGAAATATTTTATCGTGAAGTTGAAGCACGTGACACCAACATTCAGATTTATTAATAGAGTGAATAGAAAGAACATCGAGTCCATAAGGTCACATTGTTGAAGCCCGTCCTTCGCCACTGACGATATTTACGGCCTTGTGTGTTAATCACACTCAGTCCAGGTCGCGTGGTGCGCACCAAATTGCATTTTGTTTTTAATCTGGAACAGCCGCGGGCACAGGCATGAGCTCCAATTTGCCTGAGCTGTTTAATTAACAGCGACACGGCGGGTCATTAATTAAGTCATCAGACAAGCCGGCGGCGTGGTAGCACGGCGCGGATTAGATACTGAGCTG
Organism: Aporophyla nigra; assembly: GCA_947507805.1. Classification (NCBI taxonomy): domain Eukaryota; kingdom Metazoa; phylum Arthropoda; class Insecta; order Lepidoptera; family Noctuidae; genus Aporophyla; species Aporophyla nigra. Next base: position 12,364,340 of record OX382305.1, read on the forward strand.
CGTGATAATGAACGATTATACCACTTTTCTAATAAGTTGAACAAGATGTAATTTTATGGATAACATGAACCCGGGTCTTGGAAGGGAGAGGCATAAGCTGTTTTAAACGTTACAGATAAAGATATTTAGTGCCATTACTTATTTATTAAAATTATTATGTATACACGAAGGCCGTCAATTAAGAAAAAACTATGTTAAAATCAAAATTAAGGATTTTATTTCTTGATAACAAGGATTCAGCCTTTACCGAGAATTGAACTAACCCACACTTTAAAGTATTAATATTTATTATACTTCGTTAGTTACTAGTTTTAAGGTAATTTGTTTACTAGTTTAAAAAAAGTTTTTATTAGAAAAACTTCTCGCTATCAAACTAGAAAGTTTGGCGAGTAAACGTCTAAGAACAAAAAAAAAAGTGCAAGTTTTTAAATAATATTAATAATAAAAACTTTTTACCAAAAACTTTAACCGCCGAAAAAACTGAAAAGCAAAAAATAATAAACCTTAAAATTATGAGTCGGCGCTTTGAGTGATTAAAGGTTTTTCAGCGCCGACTCATAATTAAAAAAAAAGAATTATCACAATCGGACTACTATGTAAAAAGTTATGCGTGGTCATACATAAAAAAAAAACAAACAAAAAAAAAATATACGCGTCGCGTCGAATTGATAACCTCCTCCGTTTTTTTTCGTCGGTTAAAAATAAACCTTTAACACTGAATAGAAGAACCTACTTACGAAGTAAATTAATGTCGTCGGATATAATTTCCAGTGTTGGCGTTTATATTCAAGTTATTTGTAGGTATGAATGTAAACTCGAATAAAACCGAGGTATTTATTAAGAGCTATAAAAATAGAGCCAGATAAACTACTGAAAGGTTTAAATGTCGTAAAAGGTCAGCGGGTGGCAGGAACGCCTCCGCTGAGCCAACACGGTTATAGATAGTGAAATAATTAACTCGCCCCAGGTAACAGTATTTTCAGCAGCAAATTAATCTGTAGTCATAATTTAAATCATCCTGAAGCAGCGGCCACCGCGCGTAATTAACTGCGAATAATCAGTTCAACAGTAATTAAGTACTGACATTCAATTTATTATTTATAGTAATTTTATGTCAAGGTGTAAAATTGTTTCTGGTGCTATTGTAAAACACGTAATGAATGAAATACAGACTTATTCTATTTAGTAAAATTCCCATTAGCTAGGATTTAGAAAAAACTTAACAAAAAACGTGCCATAATAGTAGTTTAAGTGGAGTATCAAAAGAAACCACACCGCAGGTACCTACCGGATATTAATGTTGTTTAGAAAACAATTATTGTTGGAAGAATTACGCCGAAGCCAAAAGAAAAAAAATTTTTTTTTTTGTTTTTAATGGGAGCTTTACAAAAGCTCTAGCAAAAACTTTCAACAAAAGAACTATTTCAACTGGATAGTCGTAGTTGACTATAGAGCAGGTAAACGAATCATGAGTTTCAGTTACTAAAGTTGACGGTTGAATTATAACGATTGTTGCTTTAGAACAGCCAATGTGTATTATGTTATACATATTAGAAAATAATTCAATCTATGAATCAAATAAAGACAAAAACAGTATGCTTAGATGCTTTGGTTATGTTGAGAGGATGCATGAAGGGGGCTAACAAAAGGTTGAAGATTACAAGGCAGGTGTGACTGGACATGTCGAAAGGGGACGCCCTTGGAGAACATGTAGTGAACTTATTGGTGATGTTCTTCAGAAGGGTCAGGTGCGTAGTACTGGTAACCGACGTGCGTGTTATGTCCAGATGTATGAACTCAAACGAGGCAAAAGGAGTAAGTAGCGATCGTAGCAGGTGGCGTTCTTTAGTTTCTGCCTACCCCTATGGGAAAAAGGCATGAGTTTATGTATGTATGTATAAAGCTTTTGGATAAGTAATAACAGCCGCGCGTACCGATCGATCGCGTTAAGCTACACTTGCCGCGGTTGGTCCGTGGATGGGTGACCATCTTTATTATACCAAGACTCATGCGTGCCTGTAATAGAACTTTATGCCGTCGGTACGGCTGTTATTCGAGGATCTGGATCTTTGGAATTCGTTAAGGGTCGTCCTGAAGACCAAAAGTCTGACAACCAGTCTTACCAAGGGGTATCGTATTACCCAATAACTGGGATGTGGAGGTCAGATAAGCAGTCGACCCATGTCAAATACTGGTATTCAGTTGCATCTGATTTGATTGGAAGCCGACCTCGACATAATTGGGAAAAGGCTAGGCAGATGATCATGGTACCACTCAATAAAGATAAGAGAAATCGAGTTTTAGCATTAGTTTTGATTAATAAAAAAAACTGGCCAAGTGCGAGTCGGACTCGCGCACCGAGGGTTCCGTACAAACCTGCAGGAATTCACGGTTTATGCATAAGGTTTATGTTTATGAAATTAAATGTTTTTTTTTTTGAGTTTTTATATTTGAGTTGACTGAATGAAAGGTAAATTGTGGTTTACGATTTATGACGTATTAAAAAAAAACTACTTACTAGTTCTCGTTCAAACCAATTTTCGGTGGAAGTATACATGGTAATGTATATCATATTTTCTTTAGTTTTATCATTCCCTTATTTTAGAAGTTACGGGGGGGGGGGGGGGGGGACACACACACATTTTTACCACTTTGGAAGTGTCTCTCGCGCAAACTATTCAGTTTAGAAAAAAATGATATTAGAAACCTCAATATCATTTTTGAAGACCTATCCATAGACACCCCACACGTAGGGGTTTGATGAAAATTTGAGTTGAGTTGAGTTTCAGTTCTATGTATGGGGAACCCCAAATATTATTGTTTTTTATCTATTTTTGTGTGAAAATCTTAATGCGGTTTACAGAATACATCTACTTACCAAGTTTCAACAGCATAGCTCTTATAGTTTCGGAAAAAAATGGCTGTGATATACTCGGACAGACAGACAGACAAACATGACGAATCTATAAGGGTTCCGTTTTTTGCCATTTGGCAACGGAACCCTAAAAACACAGTTCCCGCTAAAAACATTCTCGAAACTAAAAATAACGATAGAGTGAATGTTATGGTTAGTAAATAACATAAAACAAACTAAATATGAATATTTAAATCAAGCCGCGAGTGAAACAGAAAGCCCCAATAGCTGTATAATTGAATGGGGCGAAATAGTAGCGCGTGAAAACAAATATGGAGGGATGTAATCGAAATGTTTGTAAATGTATGTCGCGTGCCACGAACCGATTACCTGGCTTGTCAACTGCCACACGCTCAAATTTCCAGGGAATAAAGACTAGTTTTCATGTAAAGTAATATTGTGTGTGTGGCATTTTATCTAATAAGATCCAAGGTTTACGATGCCCTATGGTATAATTAAAATCTATGCTTCCTGTTCTAAATAGGAATCCTACTGTGTTTCGAATTGCAGTTGTAATTGAATTTTTACTTTATTAGGTAATATTAGTTAATTCTCAGAGAAACTACTGAAGACATTCGATTTAATAACTTGTTAATAAATACTGAGAGAACACATTTATTACAGCTTTGATTGTAACGGGTTTCAATGATGTGAAAATCGTACTAAAAAGAGAGAAGGTACAATAAAATTCACCACGTTCAAGCCTGTTATTTACGATGTCGTGCAATAGCGTGATAGAAAAAATACACGATCGACAATATTTTATTAAATCAATAGTAATATCTCAGATGTTTCACTGTTTATCAGTCTGAATCAGACGGAGCGCGACACGTCCGCTCTCGACCGGCACCGTCGCATAGCTAACAAAACTTCTCGGTAAACATTTGCTCTAGCTGTCGTGTATTTACCGATAATGGAGTAATTATGTTACTAATGTTTATATTATATCGCGCACTCGGCGGTAATACACGGTTCACGGTAGATAATCAATAAATAACAGAATGAATAATTCTAGTCCACGAAGAGAAATTCATGTTCCAGTTTAAATAACAGTTCATGAAATATACATTTATAATGAAGTTATTCGTTGTTATAATTAATTGATGTTATGAGAAAGCGAACGCAATGAACATAATATTATTTATTAACGAGGTTTCAAAAGCCAAGCAAAGCTATGAACACAAAGCAATTTAGCGTGCTATTGTTGGAATGGTTCAGGAGAGTCTTAACGTAACCAAGAATATTATGAAGTAACTAGAGAAACTAGTTATACTTACAATAAGTTATTGCTCATATACTAATCACGCTAGTCACTTGAGTTCGAGTGGTTCTATCGGTAAGAAATTTAAAGAGTTTACAAATTAGAAATAGCATGAAAGTTACGCATATAAAGCGCTAAATAGATAAGGGAGCCTTGAGAGCAGTACTCGGCGTAGTCAAGTAGCATCACAAGTAGCGGCAGCCAGAGCGACATATTCACATTGGCTCTTGCGACTCTCTTCAGACTATTAGATCGCGATGGCCGAGAGGCTGTACGGTCGATCGCGGGCAGATCGCCGAGATACGTCGCGACCGCCCCGCAGCCTCCCGCCGCCGAATATCCCCTGACGTCGGCGCCACTCTCCACCGACATCGCGATTCTTGCCACTTGGGGCACTTGGCACATCTTATAACGAGTATCTCGAGTGGGTAATACATTTACCATTAAAATCTGGATTGAACGACGTTTTATTTCCTTTGATCTGTTATACTTAAAAACGTCTTCGCTTTATTGCTTTCAGTGTTTCTTGGAAAATAACATCTGACATTAAAATTCAATGTTAATTTCATTGTAAAGTTCGTGTTTTATGTTTCATAAAGTGAAAACAATGAAACGACAGTTTTCACATATTTTCATAGCGGAAATACTGTGAATTGTGAATGCATTTTTGGATTTCATTCGTTGTTTTAGTTTACATTTATTGTTGGACGTTGAAAGCTGAAAATATATTTTATAGTCTGTTTTCATGCTCGCAAAAAATACCTGTACTGTGAGAATTATGTAACCAGAAAATACAGATATAGGTTTCGCAATATGATTAAATTGTTTCCTTTGTTGTATGTTTGTCTCTCTTCTGTTTATATTGTGTGTGGTAATGGGTAATTAAAATCACATACAGTATTGATTAGCATTGTGTTGCACTAACTGTTATATTATAATATTTAATAGCTTTGTATCCTGTGTTGGTTTGTAATTGTATCCCAATTTTGTTTATTTTCTTTGTATGGCAAAGTGTGGTTTGCGTATCGTTGTGAGCTTTTTTTACTTTGTGAATCGTTTTTGATATTTAATATGTAGTGGTAAAATAAATCTGACATCAAACAATAATCACAGGATATTGTGGTTATATGGTTGTGATTCTTAAACGATCGAAAATATGATGCCAAAATAGTAAATACCCACCCGGTTACACTCGTCCTGAAACCTTCAAAGGCGTGTACGTTTTTATTTATTATCAGATATTGGATGAAAATTCAAACACTTACCAATATTCAAGTTAATTTTATTAATTCAGTTCATTCAATTACGCAGAGTAAAATTCTACACAAGCCAAACAACTTATCGCAGCTATCAAAGGAACGTAGATTTGCTGCGGCAGCAGAGATCTTCCGCAAATAAATATTGCTGCCAGATGCACTGAAAGCCTGAAACTATCCGTGGAGTGGGGAGCGAAGGAGGTAGAATATAAGAGGCAAGACAATAAATATTAAGAACTCCAATAAAATGTTAGCCCATCTTGATGTAAAATAAAAATGTTCATATACCTACATAGTTTATGCATTGTGTTGAGTCACCTCCAGACGATCAAACGATTCACCTACCTACTTTGTTTATGAATTGAATAGTAAATGAGGTATGACATTAATTGTAGTGGCACGTTATTATTTCATGTAAATAATGAGTTAAAATGACGTATTGGCTACATAAAAGGGATTATTATTTTACATTATTTCTAAACAAAGTTTTCCTGAAATTTACGTCAATACGTTATTACGTTGCAAATATGTCAGCCACTTTTAAGATGTTATAAACTAGCTTTTTTGGTTTTCAAAATTTCCGTCATATTTTACCGTAGTACGAAAATCAGTCACGACTGGCGATATACAAATACATTTCATTTGAGATCCATACGTTTTAAATCAACTTGTAGTCTTCGACCGCCGCTCAATTAATAAATATCATAGCGGACATTATTATATAGAATTATATTATTGCCTTCTCAATTACAGGTCAAGTATCTGGTAACAATCAACGCATTATCTGTTCAACTACGGTCAAGGTTGAGAATTCCCGCACCGTCGCCGTCGGGTCCACCCACCTACTGTCGCGTTTAGTAGCTACCTACACGATAAGATCTGTAGTCTTCTGAATCGTGACGAGGACTTAGAAAAAAAAAATTGTGTAAATTACAGTTTCATTTAACACATGGATTGTTACTTCGACAGGTAGTTAGCAATGAGTGTTAGGTATTAAAGTATGAATGGCAGGTCGTGTTTACGAAACGATGCAGCCTATTCATTGCCTACACAACAAGTACAAACATAACTATTAATATTACATCACCATACTGTGCACTCGAATCAGCAATCAAATTGGCTTAAATAAAAGCTAAAACGTGGTTTCATTGAGTAGCAATAAAAGCGAAACGATGTAGTTTAAAGTTTACTCAGGTAAGTATTTATGTCGCAACGTGCTAACATTGTCCTCAGGGGAATACTACAAGGGGATGGGTCAAAGGGGTGTCGGTGTCCCCGAGACATCGGTGCTCCGGGCCGTTGTGGGCTTGTGGCTTGTCTTATAAGGCGAAAGATATTGATTTTTTATAAAAATGTTGACTTATCAGAGTGCATTCAACACGATTCGTGCCTTTAACTTATTATTATCATTTTATTGATTCGCCCACGTGGACTTTAACGAGTTCTCTGAATTATAATACGCCATAAACAGTACTTATATATGATACCGGTTATTCCCCTATTTTTTTGACTGCACGATACAAAATGATTTAATTTAATAACTACGTAGATATGACCTAATTTTGAATCGGAGTACTACTTAAGGAAAGCTTAAGATATAACGATGAACAAAACTAATTACTATACAAATTACGTAGTAGGTAAATCCCTTTGTCAGCTCTGTGGCAAAATCCTCGCAGATTAGCAATATTAATGTTTATTGCTCGGCGGTTTACTAAGTAAGAGTTTGCAGTAATGCCGTCGTGATTGCCACGTAAAACCATTTTGTAGAGTTTAAACGTGACTTGTTAATTTTGTAAACATCCTTTTTAATATTGAATTTGTGTAAAAAATACTCATAAACACGCATGAATTTCAGTCCTCAACGTTTGTTTTGAACGTGTAAAACTACCATAGATTATAACGTTGCACGTAATAGATTTTCTAAATAACAAATTACGTTTTCAAACAGTTTAGAACATTTTCAATATAAAACTGCGAAGAAAATTAATTCCAAACATGCTTCCCTCGGCAAATCCGATGTCTACGATATTTCACGCTCGCTAACTTCTTCATGCCCCATCCAATTTTTCTCGATCGCTTATCAGGTAGATGGACCTTGTCAAACTTTTCAAATTAGTTTTTTACATTCTTTATTTATTTATTTCGATAACAATTACAAAAAAATATGTATTCATTTGTTTAATCCCATGTATGACGAAATATTACGATAATTGTGAAATCTTAATTTCTTCTAATTTGGTAAATTAAGATTTTACGCTTTGTTATCGGTATGCCTGTTTTGCAAATTTATTTTATACTATTATTTCGTTTTATACTAGTATGTAAATTTATTTTATACGAAATTCGACCATAATTAATTAAAACAGAAATATATTATCTTTTATTTCAAAATATATGCTTTCTGCCATCGTTCTATATAAACTTTAAATGTGCCATATTTCATACTTCTCCGTCCACGGAATTTTCGTTGAAAAGGGTACCAATTTTTTGCTTCACATATTAATATTTAAAAAATTTGCAATAGTATTGTGTATTATATTTTACATCGGTAGGTACAATTACATTGGGTTTGAATTAGCATTATTCAACATACATTTTAATAGAATTCAAAAGACAATGTTAATGTTTAAACTTTGTACCTAAGTACGAGAGGCTTCAAACCTAGGATGTTTCAGACTTTGATGACTCACTAGCTTTTGCCCGCGGCTTCGCCCGCGTGGATGTCGGAAATTAATGCAAGAGGACGTATAACCGCGATAAGAATGTGTTATTCCAGGTTATATAGGTAATATAGACTCTGTGTGCTATTTTCGATCCAGATCCATTCAGCCATTTTTGTGTGATTGAGAAACAACAACCCAATCATACATATTTTCACATTTATAATATTATTTGCCCGCGGCTTCGCCCGCGTGGATGTCGGAAATTAATGCAAGAGGACGTACTACCGCGATAAGAATGTGTTATTCGATGTTTTATATAGGTAATATAGACTCAGTGTGCTATTTTCGATCCAGATCCATTCAGTCATTTTTGCGTGATTGAGAAACAAACACCCAATCATACATATTTTCACATATATAATATTATTAGTAGTAGGATTATAACTCATATTACTTAGGATTCATAGTTTATGAGAACATCATGTGTGTTGGTGTTTTTAAAATAAAAGTAATAGTATTCAGAGTAAGAAGACTGTGACATAGGGCTTGGTTTAGTTGAATATAAGTCTTCCTGGTTTTTCTTAACGCTCCTATTTTACCTATACAGACACTCAATCATTTACCAGACACCGAACTTAATTATAGGAATAGTACTTTTGCCAGTGGCTTGGCCCGTATAGCTGTCGGAAAATAACACCCGGGAACCTACTACCGGGATAAAGTAGGTATCCTATCTGTTACGTATCCATGATGATATAATATATCTTTGTGCCAAATTCGATCTAAATCCGTTTGGCCGTCTTTGCATCATTGAGAAACAAACATCCAAAAATCTAAACATCTAAGCAATTTCGCGGTCTCTTACTTGAAATAATACTATTAGGTTTATTTTGAGTATAATGAACACACATGATATTCGCAATTACTTTGAAGCCAAAGTAATATGAATTACAATCCTACTTATCCTGTACTACCCGGCCCCTGCCAACGCGCTCTGCGCCCACTTTTTAAATCTCTAATATCTTCTAAGATATTCATTTAAATTACATGCTGTAAAGGGCCATATTGATCTATATTAAATGCACAATGTATTTAAGGTACTTAATTGGATAAAGATTAATGCTGTATTGCTTAAAATCGCTTCGTAAATAAGCCCTTATTTCTCGTAAAAAGTAAAAGATAAAAAATGGTTATTGTGGGTTATCCCTAAGAGATAGACATATACCATTGAGGACATTTTTGTAGGCCTTTTTAAGGTGTACAATACTGTAGTACATTATTTTGATCTATTTCGTAGGATTCAGCCAGGGTTTTACGAATTTTGAGACGTATGTCAGCGTAGTTTTCGAAGATAGTTATTTTTTTCTAAAATAAAAGAATCTTTCTAAAATAAAAATAGCCTAAGTTACTCCTTGTTACATCAGCTATCTGCCAGTGAAAGTCCCGTCAAAATCGGTCCAGCCATTTCCGAGATTAGCGGGAACGAACAGACAGACAGACAGACAGACAGACAGACAAAAATTGTAAAAAATGTTGTTTTGGTATATGTATCGTGTATACATCCATATACACTTAGTAAAAAGTGGTTATCTTAATATTAAAAACAGACACTCCAATTTTATTTATTTGTATAGATAAGTTAAAAAGAATAGATAAAGAACTTGATAGTCTTTGTTTGTTTTGTTCAAACTTACGTTCTTTTTACTCTCTTCTATTTTCAAAGGATGACTTATTGAAATCCTATTAGTGGCCCTTGTGGTCAAGTACAGCTTATTATATTTTTCAAACATTATTTTTTATGATTATGAATAATAATAATACGAAATGGGTGTTCGATAAATAAATCAATCTTTTCATACTAAAATCCGTAGCAACTTGACGTAGCTATACCGTGGGAAAATAATAAGTTAACGCCAAGGTAATTGTTGATATTCAAGAGTCGGTCGTCGCTCAACAGGCGTCAGACGACATCGTCACGCTCGACGGTGTTTTTATCCGATTAACTGTACTTCAATCCAGCATAACTAAGATTTAAACTTAGAAACGATTAAATATAAAGAGTCATGTAATATTGTTTTATGAGCAATTATGTGTTTGTTTCCTCTGTTGGATAATGAAAAGGCATTTAACTACATTATATTTCATTTACCTACGCGAATGCACACACATTTCATATTACTTACTATCAAAGTATCTACAGATGTCGTGTCGATAAGTTTTAATACGACAAATTAATTATTTTACTATCTTGATTGTGGGTATATTGATTCAGACCGATTATTCATAGATACACGTGTGTAGCTTATTAAAATTCCTGAACTTTTACCAAAGACATACAAAATTAACCGAAAAAAAATACAAAGAGAAAAGAAACCTTTAAACGCGTAATGCACATTAGATTGAAATGCTACGCTACAGCGTCTAAAATTAACAAAACATGTAAGCGATAATGTTTCATTTCAACAATAACCTTTGTTTTTTCGTCGAGTCTGGCGCTCGTTCGGAATTTAGTCCGAAGACAGAATACCTAACTCTGATATTGTTGTAACAATATTGGTATCGTGAAATCGGTATTATTTACAGTTTACGAACGGAATCCAAACCTGAAAACGAATTAAGTTTTACGTTTCTATTTTTCATTTCCGAGACGTTATCGTATGACTGTTTTATGAATTCGTAAATAAATGAATTAGTTTTGCGATTATAGTGCATAAACATGGTTTAGAGTCACAATTAAACATGCTTAGCTAGAGCCTTCGGTACAATACCTACTTTGTTAAGTTTATTTACCTACGTTCTTAGTGCAGCCTACTTCTTTCGTCATAGATGGTATTTGTTACATGTAGTTAAACCTGTCTTACATAATTTACATGAAATAAGTAATGTCACGGAAAACCACGTCGATACATAGCGTCGTAAGTAAAATTCGTGAGGAATAAAATAATACCCGATTAAATTGTCCATTACTTACGTAAATAGCTACCTGAACATCTAAATGATAGATAGGTGTTAGTTACCATAAGAATGTACTTTTTTGCTGTCGACGTCAGTCAGTACATGAGTAATTAGTTGAATTTCATGTAATATAAGTCCACTTGGATTTAGATAAATAAACATATAAATGAGAAGTGTGTGCCTTTGTCAGTGTATCTTACTCAAGTATCGTGATAATCTAAAGTAGATGTATGCCGCCTATACCTATAGTAGAAAATTAACTTGCAGCCATTGTAAGTAGAAATTGCATAAGCATTGCACACCACATGTGGTGAATTAAATAGGAGCAAAGGAACCTGTTCGGGCCTATAATATACGCGCGCGCCGCTCCAACGAGCCACAAACGGCAAGCCTGTCGCCATAATTTAAAACGATAGCGGGGAATGTAGTTTTATTGTGCACATACGAGACTTCAACGTACACAACATATTGCCATTCGAGGACGGCGCGATAAATGAGCACAAACGAGCGAAAGCCACTTAGACCAAATTTACACTTTGTGGGAGACCGCGGCTGCACCTCGCTTGCCGAGGACGGCGCTCCGCGATCCGACAGGCGCGCCCGTCCACAGTCAGCTGCTCACTACATAATACATGACTGCTAAATACTTGTATCTATAGTTAATACAACACTCCATGAATACAGGTTTTATTTGTATATCGAAGTATAAAAAGACCTACTTTCATTTACGTAAATAACAACTAAATTTCACTATCTACTTTTTACACGCAGGGTTCATTCGTTGGGTCAATGCACTTCCGAGGCGACGTCCAAAGCGATTACAGAGCGCCGTTTTTTATAATGGGATAAAAGACTCTGAACATCCTAGTAGACTTGTTCGTTCTATTTGCTTTCATTTTTAGAAAACCTTTCAAATTTTGGTGGCAACGATTGCATGACGACAATAGATGTCGTCATCACGTTACCAGATAATTATCCAATTTTTAATATAGAGAATAAAGACGATAATTGCAAGGTTGTAGGTTATTATGCAAATGTAAACAACCTTTAGTGGCTCTTCTGCAGTATTTAATTGGTATATAAAGCCAAAACACAAGGCTCTTCAAATATAAATGTGTACTGCTTGTCACTTTGTTATCAAAGTTAAACTGTTCCAAAACAGGGTTCAAAACTTTTCAGACCATTATGTACTCACCTCAAGATCTTCATATGTGCGAAATGCCATTATGGCGAAACCATCGATGATGTCCTCTTCCCCCAGCGGCTCCCGCGACTTCTTCCTCCTCGCAGGAGGACGAGGCGGCTTCTCTCTCGTAGGAGACTCGTCCTCGCCGCTGTCTCCATCCTTAACTTTGCTCTCTCGCTGTGCTTGCATGCGCTGTGCCCGCTCCCTTCGCCTGTTTCTCTGATTGCGCTGCTTCACTTCGTTTTCCATCGTTCACACATTATTCGAAACACCCGACCACCGTGCTTCACTACACTAAAGTCCGCACTACACTTTTATCACACATGGTTATCCGTTGTTTCTACGCCGCGTTATTCAACGAAATACAAATCTTGCACACAGAAAAAGACACTGGCCGTTTCCAATGGCGGATCGTACACCGTTGCCGCATTGCAAGTAAAATGGCCGCGTAGCACTCCACGGGCAGCTTTCTTTCACATTCACGTAAACGGAGGCATTATTACACTTAAACTAAAACATACTACTATATATTTTAACAAGAACTAAGACAATAATACGATAAATTAACTTTATACATTATTCTCTGTGTTCAGAATCAGTCAATAGTCAATACAATGAAAGGTGTTACACGACGCCAACGCTGCGCTGCGGTCGCGATGGAGAACTAAAAGCAGAGCTGCCAACCTTATGCACGGACATTCCGCGATACTGGGCGTCATTGGCAATGTGGCGCTTGGTCATACTCTTCTAACTGGTAAGGTTGTCCCTTTTATCAATTCAAATATTCATTTTAAATCGTTGATATTTCGCAAGTGTCCATATGAATCAATTAATGTCCTAATAAGATACGACTGAAATAATTCGTATTTGTAAGAGATACACCTCATTTTCTTTACAAGATACTGCAATCCATATTACTGAGGATATGTCTAATTTTGGTCTTTCATGTTGGCATTTCGTGAACGAATTTGTTTGGGAGTACAAGTTTTCCAACTATTAGTACTCTGTGGTGCACAGTGTTTAAATTTCTCCTATATCTTACTCTACTTTTACGAGCACTGTGTAACAAAATATTTTAGAAAAACTGGTGTTTGAAAAGAACTACAAAATGAAGTTTGTGCATGTGTTAATTTTGACGTTTAAGTAATAGGTTGCGTTCAACAGTTGCGTTCACAATAATAAAATAGTTATCTGTGAAAATTTTATTGCATGGACGTTTTAATGTAAATAAATATAAAACTCAACACAATACTACTCATCACATTAGTTTAAAATAAGGGAAGGATTTAGTATTTGTAAATTATATGAAGTTTGAGATAATTCATTAATTTAAGTTAGTAAGTAACGGTTGCCTTATAAATAACTATCATCATCAGCAGCTTGTAACGTTCCCACTTCTGGCACACAGGCCTCCTTTCGGTGAGAGAGCGATAAATAACTATACAGATTAAAAATTTCATGGGCCTCTATCAATGAGTGCCAACGTTGGCCCACGATTTGATTGCAGAAATTGGTGTTATACCTATTTTTAACCGACTTCAAAAAGGAGGAGGTTCTCAATTCGGATGTTTATATATATTTTTTTATGTATGTTCGGCCATAACTCCGTCATATATAGACGGATTTGCAAAATTCTTATTTTTTGTTTGAAAGGGGTTTATTCCGAAATGATCCCATAAAAATTTCATATAGATCTGATGATGAATTCCGTAGACAGACTCCGGAACTCTTTAAATAAAAAACCGGCCAAGTGCGAGTCGGACTCGCACACCGAGGGCTCCATACAAACCTGCAGGTATTTATGCATAAGGTGTATGTTTATGAAATTAAATGTTTTTTTAATTTTTATATTTGAGTTGACTGAATGAAAGGTAAATTGTGGTTTACGATTTATGACGTATTAAAAAAAAAACACTTACTAAATCTCGTTCAAACCAATTTTCGGTGGAAGTTTACATGGTAATGTATATCATATATTTTTTTTAGTTTTATCATTCCCTTATTTTAGAAGTTACGGTGGGGTTACGCGGGGATGACACACATTTTACCATTTTGGAAGTGTCTCTCGCGCAAACTATTCAGTTTAGAAAAAAATGATATTAGAAACCTCAATATCATTTTTGAAGACCTATCTATAAATACCCCACACGTATGGGTTTGATGAAAAAAATATTTTGGGTTACAGTTCTATGTATGGGGAACCCCAAATATTATTGTTTTTTTTCTTTTTTTGTGTGAAAATCTTAATGCGGTTCGCAGAATACCTGTACTTACCAAGTTTCAACAGCATAGCTCTTATAGTTTCGGAAAAAAGTGGCTGTGACATACACGGACAGACAGACATGACGAATCTATAAGGGTTCCGTCAGCAAATCAACCGCGATTTCTGTTATCGCATAAATATGCATTGTTTGTTTGGAATTAGTGCGGGGTGGATACCACAACTAAAAAATAAAAAAAAATTACAAAAAAAAAACAACCGACTTCCTTAAAAACACTACAAAGTGAAAAATAACTTTAATTTCGGAAGTCGGTGGCAAAAAAAACATAAATACAGATCCTAAGACACCGACTTCCGAAATTAAAGTTATTTTTCACTTTGTAGTGTTTTTAAGGAAGTCGGTTGTATTTTGTTTTTTAAAGATAATTTTATTCTGAAGGATCTTTCGGCGCGTGGCCAAAATCGGAACTAACTCCTCATCTTAAATTTTAAATATTATCTGTAGCGCCATCCTTTCAACGTCATTTGAGCGCCAAAAGATCCACAGTTTACTTCAAAATTACTTTTTAAATAAAAACATTTAAAAATTTAGGTAAATAAAATTGGTTGATGATACCTACTTTTGAAACATAGTTTTCATGAAATTATTTTTAACCATGTTTAAAATTGATAAAACCACTTACTTTGATATTTTTAAAACCCCACGTTATTGTAGGTAATAAGCAGAGATCGGAATTGGGTGTGTGAAAATACCTAAAGTTTGCAGCGAGACATAACATAGAGCTGTTACAACCACTTAAGTTAACCGGTTTTGAATTTTAGCGGTTTAGTTTCGGTTTTTTGTATTACATGTTCTTTACCTTTGAAAAACCGAACTATAAACATTAGCAAGCTGCTAATACAGATTAAAAAAAATTTAGAATCATAAAACAGATTAAAAAAAGAAATTAAAACCGCATTAGCATTTTGCAGATATGTAAAATTCTGTGTTTGACCGACAAAGAACAATTAGGACTAAAAAACCGAATTTTAACCGGAAAAGTACAAAACAAAAATTAATTTAGAACTGTATTAGCATCTTGTAAACGTTTATAGTTCGGTATTTCAAAGGTAAGGAACATGTACAACAAAACAACCGAAACTAAACCAGTAAAACCGAAAGCCGGTTTAACTTAAGTGGTTGTAACAGCTCCATATTATGTTCCGCTGCAAACTTTAGGTATTTTCACACACCCAATTCCGATCCCTGTAAGTTATTAATAGATATTTCAAAATATCGTAGGTAATACTCGTAATTCCGTCTATTCGTAGACGGAATCGGATTCGGATTTCTTTTTATTTAAAGTACTAACATTAATGAATAAAAATATTGTATACTTATTTAACTTTACTAACCAGTCTGTTACTAACTAGTCTGGTAGTCAATATATTGTTTCAATCAATTTAGCCTATTGCAGACCATCGGACCCGCACCCAGTCTGTCCCATCCCAGCTATCTTTATAGGTCGTAGCGCCATTTAAATGGGGGTGTCCTACGCTACGCTTGCCCATATGCGGTCATTTTTTTTTTTTTTTTTTGGATGGGAAATCATCAAATGACTTCTCCCGCTCTGGGCGGAGCGGGAGGGCGTGTCAGACATTTACTGACTAAAACCCACCCGTGTTCCTTCAGTTGCCCATGTGCCAGGGTCACGGTATCTCTTTCGAACAATCACGCGACCCCGGCAGGCCGATATGCGGTCTCACTCCTGGATTCGTCCGGTCTACCAGTCGTCGATCTTTTGACAAACATGGTAAATTTTTGAAAGTTAGGTCGACGGACTGGCCTACAACGGTCTATCATAGATTAGAGTCCCAGAAATCCTTAGTATTGCTTTGATTTGTTGAATCAGCTTCACTCCTTCACCTATACTATAGGACTGACATGCATGCCGATGACGGTCATCGTCGGAATGTGGGTGTACGGTACTTATTATGCATCTGCCTATGATGCGTGACTATTTAGCAATGTACACAAGTGCTCATAAATATTATGAATTACGTGCTTAGATTAGAATGAAACTGATCCTGTAATTTACTGTAATCATCCATGTAAATGAATTATCTTGCACCTTGTTTTTGTATTTTCAAGTAAATTAAACTTCACGGGGAGTTCTTGCTGGATCAGACATCATCGTATAGTTTAAAATCGTCATTTGGATCACTTGAACTTGGATATCCTCTTGTTTTTCTAATAAAAGAAGAATATCATTTCATAAACCACCCGGTATGAATGAGGTAGTATACGGCTTATCCTTAGGATTATAGGATGAGTGGGCTTTCACATCTCCCACGCGGGGATAGGCAGGTAGACTATGGTTTACAGGGAACCTAATTTGGTTTATAGTTTCCCCTATTTATTATAGACCTTTGTGAAGAATAGATCTACTACAATATTAAGCTTCATAATATAAAAATTAATTAAATACTCTACAAATGTGAAAATGTTTTAAGAATGGATTAAGTATAAGTTTCATAAATTAACATTAAAAATAAGCGTAAAAATAAATTTTGATGTACATACAATTACCTTTTTTAAAAGTAACATTGAAATTAATCTTCATGATACAACATCTATAAAACCAGTTTGCGTCAGCCAAAGTTCATAGTACGTTGGAGGCGTGTGAATAAACTTAATATACCTCTATATTAAAAACCTACTTAATCATATGAAAGCGGTGTTATAGATCCAGTTGAGCTTAAGATATTGTGAAAGGAACTCGTGTGTTATCATCAATTATGAATGTGATTTAGATTACGGTAGATATGACATTATTTACGTAAACATAAATTACCGTTAATGTTGTATTATGAATAGAATTATCTGTTGGTAGCGGTTCGTGGACATTGATTTTGTTCGGTCTCATTAGTGTGTTCTGTAAAGGTATGTGTTTATTGTTGATTGATTAAGAAACTTTTTGTGCCAGTAATATAATGCCACCTTCAACCTGTCGGCCAGCCGTCAGTTCGTGAATGCCAGCTTAATAAAACGATGTTGATAATTACATAATGATATCGTATAAAACAATATCGTGTTATTAAAACGGGTTTTTTACTTACCTTCAGTGCAAATTTTGTACGTAAATGTTTCGTTATTATTTTAAGAACATTTTGTGGGCTGTTGCTCGAGTGCTAACACGATTAGTGTTTAATGCTTTAGTGGTTTTATGCTAATAAAACGTTAGACCTCCGGCGGGGCCAGCATTGTTTATTTTCTTTTTAATTTTTGTACCCATCGGCTATAATGCCGTGTGTACACGAAGGGGTGGCGATACGGAGCTAGGACTAAACGGTGGAGCTTTTTTCTTCTTTTTTTGCCGCTGTTGCTGTGTAGAGCTTTCGGCCGCCCCTTTTAAAATAAAAATTGATTAACATCGCTAAAGAACGTGTGAATGGATTTGGGTAGTATTTAAATCATTCATATTTTTATTAAATACTATTTTTGTAACACTAAAAATAAATAATGTTACTAACAAAATCAATATTAAGTCCAGTAAGAGTCATTTTAATAATGAATTTATGTTTATTTATAAATGAACAATTAATTAATTTATTATCATGACTCATGTACTTGATTAATAAAATATCACGAAATATGTGGAAAAAATTATATTCAGTAGGTATCATGCATATTTATGTTGTTAAAATAACATAGAAGGACATTATCAATATCGAATAAATTACTCTGACTGAGCGTATGGGTAGTTTAAATAAACATGAATGATTCAGGAATGAAAATGTAATCGTCAATATTCAAATAAATTATTCGGCCTCACTTTATGTAGTTAATGTATTTATTATTTACCATAAATTGATATATGGTAAATAATAACTCTTCTTAAAAATAGGTAGAATACTTATATGAATAGGTTGTTTGCTGTTGATCGGTGTATACCTATGAGATACTAATGTATGACTCTATGAGCCTTAAGTAGCATTACCTACTTAGACTTATGTAGCTAATGTTTATTTATACTTTATCTAAGTAGCATACTTTATATAGTGATCGTCCAATGGGCAAAATGGACTATAAGTCATTAAAAATTTAAAGTTTGTAGTAATGCATTATTATATAAAACTAGCTTTTGCCAGCGGCTTCGCCCGCGTGGAGGTCGGAAAATATCCCGCGGGAACGTACTACCGGGATAAAAAGTAGCCTATGTCCTTTCTCAGGCTCTAAACTATCTGTGTACCAAGTTTCATTTAAATCGGTTCAGTAGTTTTAGCAGGAAAGCGAGACAGACAGACAGACAGACAGATAGACAGAGTTACTTTTGCATTTATAATATTAGTGTAAAGTGTGATAGTTTGAAGTGTGATTAGTGTGAAGTGTGATTATAAGCTTCTTGCACTCCTTCTTCTAAACTTTTCCTATGCCCAATTTTATACTCCTCCGTCCGTGTAACTTTCGTAAAAAGGGGTGCAAAGATTTAGCTTCACGTATTAATACATAGTAATGATTACGTAATATTAATAAGTTGATACTTGGTTCTCGTATTAGACGACCGTACGGACGGCCTTCACTACTGACCTTTATGTCGACGGAAATTACTTCAAACAAAAGCTTGATGGACATATGTAATTATTTGTACGTTTAGCATGATTACACATTTCCGAAGGTTTTCGATACGCTGCATCCGAATCTGGCCCCAGAATCGCTCTATCACGTCAGGTTTCTGACGTTTTCTGAAATTTTCTGGTATACGAAAATTTACAAAGATGAGAACTTCAAAACACTATATCTCAGCGAAAAAAAAATATTTGAGCAAACTCAACGGCATTTGAAAGAGGAAGACTTGTTCTTTAATATAACCTTTTTTTTTATGAAAAAATAATTCGTGAGTCTACATAACCTCAAAATCGGGCAAAACGGTACTTTTTTCACTTTTCGGTTAGGATATCTCAGAAACCTGACGTGATAGAGCAATTCTGAGGCCAGATTTGAATTGAGCGCATCGAAAACTTTCGGAAATATATAGTCTGGTTTCTGGTTAAAAAAATTGTGTTATTGATACTCGAAGATGTTGGGCCATAGGTAGACAGAGAAACTCTGACATTTCGGCATTACATTGACGCATAGATATCGAAAACGCAACTGCTTGGGCAAAGAGTCAGACTCAAGTACCACTTACCCTTTGGTTGACACCTAGAGGGGACTAAGGTCTTGCCGACTGGATCCGTATACAATACCGTATCGTGGATAATACCGTTATTGTCTTACCATACCTGGTTTCGTTGAAATATGCTGCACCATATGGAAAGTCAGTCTCCGATTCGTTCTTTTCATACAAGGTCTGATACTATTGAATAATGGGTAGGTACTTACAACACGAGCCAGAAGTACCTATAGAAAAAGCAAGATTTCACATTTTTTCTTTCTTTTTTTATATGATCTCTATCAGTATTATCGGTCAGTAGAACAGTCTACAGGATGGTTTTTTTTTTGTTGCAAAGCTTTCTTTTTCGATTTCTGTTCTGACTTAAAAAAAAAACTAAATATAAAAAAAAGTCTTTATTACTAAAATAACTGAAACATTTTTATTTTTTAACTTTCATCATCATCATCATCTCAGCTCGCAATCAGCCACTGCTGGGTACTCTCTCCCTTTTTCCGTCATACATCTCGGTTACGTGCGTCTCTCATCCACTCATTTTTTAACTTTATTCAACTAAAAATGCTGGTTCAGTATCCTCCAAAATTGAACTTTTGGTTTTTTGAAATCTTTGCTCTATTTATACTATAGATTCCATTTCTCCGGTAGATACTAGGTAAACTTACATCTTTTTTATTTTCTAGATAATTATGGAGCCGAAACGCTTGAACCGTGTCATTGTGCTGGCCAGCATTCTTGGTATTCTGCTGTCTACTTACGCGCTATACGTGGAGTTGTCGGTAGAGGCAAAACCGGGGTACGCGGCACTCTGTGATATCTCGGAGTATGCAAGCTGTTCACGGGTTCTTTCTTCGGAGTAAGTTGTAATATAAATTATATACTTGTTGTAATTTTGTGTTAAGTTATCCAAATCATGTAAGGGATGGAAGGAAACTTTGAGAAAAAAAAAATAGTTTCAAAATTGTCGTTCGATCTATGGATTAAATACAGGTCACTGTATTTAATCGATAGATCGAACGACAACTTTTATCTTATATTTAATTGAATTATGTATGTTCTTTTGAGAAGTAAATTCTTTATATCCACACGTTGACTACAGTGGATATAACTGTTACTATGCTGAATAATTTTGTGGGTTCGACGACTGTTTTTTTATATGACATACTAGTACTAGTCATACTAGTAGATATGGGTTTGTTACGGGAAAAAATTGGGAACAAGGAAAAATTCGTTATTATGATTCGAAGGTTACCAACGTGATTAGTACTAAGTACATTCTGAGTACAATATTGTTCTCTATGAATAGCATTTATTATTTATCTGAAATAATAATATTAAGAATTGGAGCTTGATAATATATCTAACGTTTGTATATTTTATTTCAGGTACTCAAAAGGTTTTGGATTTATACCAAAAGAGTCGTCCCTGAGGATACCCAATCCCGTTTATGGAATAATGTTCTACTGTCTTTTAATATTTTTAAGTACGTATAATTACCTTCGTTTATAGAGCTATCTGACCCCATTTTAGTTTCGCAGAATTTCACAATAAAACTGTAGTAAAGTTAACGACGTAAACCCACTGTTTAAAACATCTGCGTGAGATATCTAAAGCACATTAATGCAGTCGTTTTTCTCCACATCTGACCGAAACCAATAAAAATTAAACGCTATCAACTTTTACGATGTTCAGATGGAATCGCCAGTAAAACTGTCATTTATACTGAAAAGAAGAAATCCATCAATTAATTAAATAAAGATGTCAACTTTATAAAGCTGTTTATAAGCTAAGTCTTAATATAGAGTTGAGACGCAAGTCGGCTGTTAATCGTAAAAGTCGTATAAAAACTGTTTCCACAGTTGGAGTTATTGAATTAACGAGTGGTGAAGTTAGTAGTAATTACAATCCCGATGCCAGTTATCGTTGTAGCATTACGATGCACCGTCGGCGTCGGTTGGCGGCGTGCAATTCGCACATCAATGCGGTTCGTGGTTGCCTTGCCGCCTTCGTGACTTTACCACGAGAAAAATATTGCGAAACTCCGCGCTTGTGCTCACTCTAAGCTTATTTGGTAGCTCACGAGCCGTGAATAACTGTTATCGTAATAGGCTAACATTGGTACACACTCCTGGGAAGTGCGAAATGTTACGTGCCAATATGATTTACACGTTTAGGGAAAATATACCCGCTCCAATTTGAGCTAGTTAGTTCCATTTAATCATTGTTAGTAGCGTTCCGATAGCCGAAAGTTGTACGCAACTTAATTAACGATTGTGTTTAACCAGAATCTATATGAATTTGTTAAATTAGCCACCGTCCTCGGAGCGAATAAGAAAGTCGTATTTGAATGATTTAATATTCCCGATAGCATTAAAGTCTATAACAATAAAATGTTTCTCTATTTGAATATTTAGAGTGTTTGCGTGAGCTTTTATTGCTTCGCTAAAATGTTAATTCCTCGAAACACGCTCGTAAATGCTCGGAATTGTAGTGGGCATTGTGTTATTTCAGTCTGATATTGAAATAAGCCACAGCCGGTTTGTTTGATCTCTTTTGTTGTGTTGAGTGGTCATAATCTGTCATTGTGATTGCTCTAAGCTTGATTTGATTTAATGACCCATTAAATAATGTTAGAGCTTAGAAACTAGTCATTGCGATTTTCCAAGTTTAGGAACTGTGTTTAGTGCTATATTAATTAACATTAGAATTGCGTATTATTTGTTATTTGTAGTATGGTTTCGATGTTTGTAAGATTGTAAGCACAATCATGGGAATTACCCTTTGATCTATCGAAGCAAGGACTCGAATTCGGGTCAAGAACAATAGACGATCAATTTGCCTCATGCATGAATTTGGACTTGACGGGCTAAGAAGTTATCCGGAATGGTGTCACAAAATATTCTCTACTAAAAAGGAACGTGAAAATCCCTTGGTTCACAATGCGTAGTTTTGATTTCTACTATTTCCTAGAAGTTAAAACTGCTAGACAAGATCTTTGATAGGCAAATTTGAATACAAATATTTCGATATCTGTACGTATTTGTACGCCAAGACTCCTAACAAGCTATTTCTCACGACTTTCATGTTCTAGACCAGATAACGGGGCATTAACAACCAATCCTTGTTCATTTCAGCCACATTCGACCAGCTGCTGGTGAGCCGTATTCAATTTCTGATCGCTGCTTCTTCGATACCAATGTGCTTCTACCTGGCTTACCTTCTGGCCTTTGTTCTACGCGACGTATGCATCGTCTGTATTTCCACCTACATCGTAAACGGCAGCCTTGCCGTTCTTACTTTTAAGAAACAGAACGCTATGGCCGCCAAGAGAAAGTAAATGAAAAACGATTTGATGTTTAATTGCCAAAGTACAAGTTATTGTTGTTTTAATGTATGGGATACCTCATTATTTAACTATAGCCATTCCTGTAAAATGCATTTTTTTTGTTAATAAATATTGGGCTGTTAAAGTATCTAATATATTTTATTTCATTGTTTATCTACAGCTGATTCAACTTTCTGTGTTCAAATACTCGTATATCAGCGGGAAAAGTAAAATACAAGTTAGGTTACAAAATGCACTCAACCGCGCGCTGAATATCTGATGTGTGGAATAGTGTTTACTTTACAATTTTGTGATTTTACTCAAATACCGCTGAGAGGAAAATATTGAGTTTGATGATTTGAAGTGAAAGTACCCACCCAATTATGTTCAAGGACATACCTAAGAAAAACTCCAGATTTTTGTAACTTTTGACTTAACTACAGAATTAGAGCCGCGTGAAGGAGGAAGCGCGACGGTAACCCGTGGAATTAAATAATATTAGAATCATCAATACAACCCTCTAAGTTCATTTATCTAATCCCATAGAATGACTATTTCATGAATAAACATTCAATGGGATTAAATGAACTTAGAGGTTTGTATTGATAATTCTAATGATTATAATTCTGTATTGTCATATTTGTTACAGTAGGAAATAATTATAAAAAACTTTAGAGGTGTCAAGGGACACCCGGATGGAACGAAGTTCCTTTCCAGGATTCATAATAGTTATAATTTTTTAATTATTTATTATGTACAAAAAACCTGTATACACTCAACAAAAATATTCTCTCTCCCTATCTCCTTCTCTCTCCCTCTCTCTCCCTCTCTCTCCCTCTCTCTCCCTCTCACTCTACCTCTCTCTACCTCGCTCTCTCTCTCCCTCTCTCTCTCCCACTCCCCCTCTCCCCCTCGCTCCCCTCCCCCTGTCCCCCTCTCCCCCTCTCTCCCACTCTCCTTCTCTCCCACTCTCCCTCTCTACTCACAACAAAAAAAACAACAACATACAAAATATATACGGTCGAATTGAGAAACCTCGTCCTTTTTTTGAAGTCGGTTAAAGCATGTCGTGACAACTTTTCGTAAGAATTTTTTCCGTCTAGCCCCCTTTCACAACGCGCGATAAGGAACTTCATTTAAAAAAAAAAAAAAAACTAAATTCAGCAGCCTCTACGGTTGTCAATAAATCTAACAATGCAAGCATATTTCAGAATCAAAATACGTATGAGGCTGTACACGAAATTTTTCAAAAACTAACCGTCGAACGGTCGCTTCTCTTATGGCGCTAGCATTTACTTCCACAGCATTTTGTGCTCGTTCGTGGTCTGCATAACTTTAAGCTCGGGCCAAATCTGCGGTCACATTTAACCAAGCGCCGAGCTCGGTCGTAGGTGTCACTTCTGGATAAAAGTGGCCGACATAGAAACTCATTTTCGAATTCAGTTGGTAAATAAACTGTTGCAATATTTTAGAAGTAATTTCAAAGATGTTGTACGAATTGAAATTTAGTGATTTTATTATTACTTGGAGACCTTGACCTAGAGAGTTGTCGGTTATAGCAGAGTAGTCATTGACATATTACTATTTAAATCAATGAGAGTAGTACTTATTCCAGTTGTTTTTAATCCCCATGTAATAGGGGATGAACCAATTACCATCAACCGGGCACTACTTCAGACTTCAGCCAATTTTTTTTTTGGAGCAAATTGGTAGATGATTAAATTTTGCACTGGACTAAGGTAAAACTGGACAACGAGGAAAACCTTTAACATCTAATAAAAACAGTGGGTTTAATACCAGATTAATGGTAGTTTGCGCCAGTATAGGTATGCCTGCGATCTAAAAAAAGTAAAATCTATAATAGATTTGATACACACACACACATACAACACACACACATACACACACACACACACACACACACACATTACATTTGATTATTTTTTCATGTCAGGTGGAGGTTCTATCTGATCTAACATCAAACTGTAATAGTTTTTTACCACATGAGAACAAATACTATTTGAATTTGACGAAATACATACTTCTTTATCCAATAACCTAATCTGCACTATCATCACTAAGCGTTTTCCTATCGGGCTGCTAGCACCAGATACCTAGGTCGGTACATACATAGGATGGCTGGGTAGATTTCTCCTACCAAGCTTCAAACATGTGAATGTTGATCTTACTTTCACTATTATTTAGCACAATATGCGTTGACAATAAATTACGCATGGTTGATAGCAGGTACAACCCTAGTTCCGGGTAGTAATTATTATAAGCAGCTGATAAGTAAGGTAAGAGACACATTTACATAATTTTGATAGGTACCTTTTATTATTTAGCTTTAAGGTGGAAAAGGTGGCTGGGACAGACAGGGTGCGGAAAGTGGAGGACAGGGTGTTGTGGCGCAGAATGGGAGAGCCATATGTCCAGCAGTGGACTACGATAGGCTGAGTTGAAGATGGAAGCGCCAGCGTAGACCGCGACATTACAATTTTATACGATTTTTGCATGAGACATCACAAATAACATTTAGTCGTTTTCAATCTTATCATCGCTCACATAATCCATCATTATGGTTTCCTTTGATCCCCCATAACGGCTCCCGCAAACTGGCGTCACGCGATTCTTGTAGAACAATTTCTATGAAAACTTCATGTCGCGTTGTCATCTGTAGGTAGGTACATTTCTTTCCTAATTTTCTACATATAAAATTATACGTGTCTTTACTAAAGAAATATCTTTCAATCTTTATATCGCTGATGTGACTTTCAATATTTCTATCGCTGACGTGACTTTCAAACTTCCTCTATAAAACTAATGTCTTACTATATCCATTCTTACACTCGACAAATCCGCTTTTACATTCTCATCTCCGCTACATCCAATCGTCTTTAATTCTAAGTAATCATTAGTTGTCTGTAGTTAATTCATTTTATGTGTGAAGTTTATGAGACGTTTGTATGCGGCTAATTACGGTAGGTAATTACAATCGAAGTGAGTAGATAATTTTATTCTTCTTTTAGCAATTATTAGCGCCGATCTCTGTACCAACTAGGTGAGTTACATAAACTAATTAGAAAAGTTTACCTAGCTGAAATACCTAATAAATTAAAATTAATCCTTAATAAAAAATCTGTGGCTTGTATTGTACTTATTTAATTGAAATAAGTTCCTGTTACAGCAATTGGTCTACACAAACTTAATAGTTTAGACTAGCCAAAAGAAAGCCACGCACGAGGCACTTTATAGTGTTTGGTATAAACGCGCTCGTAAATGCACTAAAGATTTCTCAACAAACGCGAATCGTGTAAAGTAGTAATAGTAGCGCCATCTCTTAGCAAATAGCTCACCAATCACTCATACTTGTAACAACGCCATCTATTGTTGAGAGGTTGCAACAATATATTATGATAGATGGCGTTATTAGAAACTTTAGTTTCTTTTTCGAATCTTACTGAAATTATAAATTCAGATATCAGAAAAAACTGCTACATCTTTCTAACATGGGCATTAATATATTCGGGTAGATAAAAAAAGTAAGACAAATCGGCAGTTACAGGCAGCAGAGTATCCACATAGGTTATTAGGTAGGAATTTGCGCATGCTCATCTTTTTACCAAAGTCTGTCTACCTCGATGTGGTAATCATGATTTAAGTTGCACAGTTCAAGCGATATCTGAAATATAGGTATTACGACTGTGGTTATTGGAATGTAAGAGCATCTATTTTTACTTGACCGACGATGACGCGAATTTATGATATTTAAACAAAACGAAGTGCCAGAAAAATCTAGGCATTTATTAAGAACGAGTAAGTTCTATATTGCCTCGGTCCGGTTAACGTAAGAGATTAAACGTCGGCAGTCTTAAAAGGAAGGACTATTATCCCTTTAGTGTCTGGGCAGTCATTTCCTTGTTGAGGTTTACTGCGTACCTAAGTAGTACTTACATGCCTTGGTGACGTAATAACCGTAACGACCACAGTAAAGTCCTTTTAGTGTCCTGCCAACTTTACTTCTATAGCTGGCTTGATCGCGAAGTTGTAGGGCCTGAAAATGCAACTACCATAAAGAAGTGCTAGATAGTGGCTTCCTCTGTCGACTAATTTAGTAGTGAGTATACAGTACTAAAAGTTAATCCGTGTGTGGTGCAGGACGTAAACAATAGCACCATCTCATCTCCTGTTGGTGTCGAAAAAGGCGACTAACGGACTTATTAGAGAACGGGCAGCAGCGTTCAATATGCATTTTACCACCATACTGCGATCGCCAACCCGCCTGCCGAGCGTGGCGAGTATGACAAACCCTCACAAATTGGGAAAGGTCTATGCTATGGCTAGCAGTGGACGTCTTTCGGCTGATATGATGATGATGGCCAAAAGATTCGTTGCAAGAGCTCGTTGCGTTCAAACAATGCCTAATTAAAACAAGCTTGCGCCGTATTTTATAACTAGCTTCTGCCCGCGACTTCGTCCGCGTTAAATTTCTTGTTCCCCCGACCCTTCCCGTCGCGTCGAATCGCCTACCCGTGAGATTTTCCCCGTTTTTGCAACATTTTTCATTACTGCTCCGCTCCTCTTAGTTGTAGCGTGATGTTATATAGCCTATAGTTTTCCTCGATGAATAGGCTACCCAACACAAAAAGAATTGTTCAATTCAGACCAGTAGTTCTTGAGATTAGCGCGTTCAATCAATCTAACAAACAAACTCTTCAGCTTTATAATATTAAGTATAGATATGGACTATCCAAAGTTGCAGCTCACGTTTTTTTAATTTTTTTGCGATTTTCTGTATTAGTGCTACCTACTTAGTAGTAGGTAGCACTAATACAGAAAATCGCAAAAAAATTACTTTATAGTAGTCTATAAAGAGTGCATAGCAGATCGAACCAACATAGTGTTCTTTTGTGTCTGGTATTTCGTAGGCAGTTTAGGACCTCGCACTAACATATAAATACTTTACAATAAGTTTTATTACACGACTGCCCAAAAAAAGGACTGTAATGGTATTTTTTTTAAACCTCATACCTATGTTAGTTTTGACCAAAACGAGCTAAATTAATCAAGTTTTTTCTACCATTTTTTCGAACTCCTACAAAAACATTTTTTGCAAACCTCAAAATTTGTTAAGCAAATTGATTATTTTCTGCCTTTTGCAAAAACGACAATACAGTGACAAGACGTATGGTCCGCCAGTGGTAACGACCTTACATGAGGACGCACGCTTTGTTTGCAGACGATCAGATACAGCTGTCGCCTGGATGATGGCCATGATGGGCCATACGCTCCGATTAAAAGCCACTGATTACGCGCAAGTAGCGAACTTGAGGTATTTGACATTGTTCAAGTATGGCGGAGTCAAGACTGCGTGCTTTTGAACATTTCCCGACGAGATCATTTACCGGGTTTTTGCGGATACACGTTTTAGCCTCGTGCGTGATATTTCGTTTTTAATTTTTAATGAAGTGGAGCTTTCGTCAACGCGACGGTGGGAGTAACTGCGATAAAAAACTAAACTTAAATTAAACGTAGGCATCTTTTGATAGAAGATCTCCATCAGTAGACGAACAATTGCTTGCAAAGTACGTACCTAATGGAGTATCACTGGCTCATTAATTTATACATATAACAGTTCTACGAAATCTGTAATAATTAGCTACTTAATGTTTATTGTTTGGTATTAACACAGTATGAGAAGGACTACTCCCCGCAACATGCGATGAGGCTCTTAGCATAAGCAAAATGGAAGCACATGCACGCATGCGGCGAACTGGGGCAGTCCGATGTTCAATCAGACACAAGCATGAATAGTTTTTGATTGTGTGCTTCAAGAAGAAACAGTTCACCCCATGTGTCCTCTTCGTAAGTATCAAATGTAAAATATGTGTGTATGGCCGCTTCAATGACGGGTTAAACTGGATATACTCAAAGTCTTCATATTTTTCAGACAGATTGAGCAGGTATATTGAGTAGACAGAATGAGCAAATGCAATGGGCAAACAGAATGGGCAGACAAAATGAGTAGACAAAATGAGTAGACGGAATGAGCAGATATAATTAGTAGACAGAAAGAGTAGACCGAATAAATAGACACAATGGGCATACAGAATGAGTGGTCAGAATGGTTAGACATAATGAGGAGACAGAACTGGCTGACAGAATGAGTAGACCGAATGGGCTGAAAGAATAAGTACACAGAATGGGCAGACAGAATGAGCAGACAGAATGGGTTGACAGAATGAGCAGACAGAAAGAGCAGTCAGAATCAGCAGAGTGAAAGGGCAGATGGAAAAAACTTGTTGGCACATGATGCTGACCTTAGACAATTTTGTTTCAGGAACATCCACAAAAAATCCTTATGACTACAACTGCCGAACCTTCTGCAACAATTTTGCAGCACATCGTCATAAACTTTCGGCCATAAACTTGGCAATGTGGGAGTGACGAACAGAACAATAATACGCACATAATTGTGAAGATAGCACCCGCCGTGTTGTCCCACGCTGTTTATGTAATTATGTTATGTTGCTACTTCGCGCGGTCGTAAGTGCGCGAATAAACAGTCTCATTTGTGAGGAGGGGGAGAATTTGTAGACGTGTCGAGTGTTTAGAGATATGACTTTATTATCATGTTATATTATCAGAGTATTTAGCTATATGAGGGTAGTATTAGTTAACTCCGCATAAGGATTCCGTGGATGGTACCGTGTTTCTGGTATGAGTCTTTTAAAGGATTTGAATGCTAGCTATTCCAATAGATTTAGGTTTTTTTTAAAATTGTACTAATTTTTGGTGTTGTGGTGCCCAAGCCAAACTGCTAGAGCGATCTTCTAGATTATATGTATATAACACAGGAAGACTTCTTTAAAGACGAGGCATCTAATCCAAACACCGAATTTAATTTTAGTTACTAACATTAGTCAAGTAAATCAATATGTAGTTCCAACAATATTAAAAATCTAAATGTCACAAACAAAGTATGATAATTGAGTAGAACTACCGGTTGGAGTGACTAACGTTTATAATATTTTTCTGCTACAAGTTGTTTCCAATTTGCACACAAAGACTGCCCACGCGCATCGGACTACGTTTTATCTTCTGCGTACTTTGTTTGTGCTGCGACATTGAACAGCTATCAAAACAGATATTTAGCTGTTATTAATATCAGACAGATTTTAGAGTGTATAAAAACGTCCTTTATGCAAAATTGATACACTTTGGGAGCTCTACTTTTTGGCTTAGAGTATTAAACTACAAGGGCTGTAGTTAGCCTTTTATGTAACAGATTGGCTAGGAGTAGTACTTTGTTATATGGTCAAGGTCGAGGAGCTGACTCCTAGCAGGGGCAGGGGGGGTGTTGGCAGAAGAGTGAAGTGAGATTTTACAATAGAAAAATTGCTGATTCTGTTGATCATCTTTATGTTTAATTATCTGATGATTGACGTCCTTGTCATTAACCTTGAAGCCTTCCATATTTCCGGATTGTCATATTTTAAACATCAAAGTAGCGTTTCTGTCAAATGTCATTCATCTAAATGGCCCTTACCATTTTTGGCGCGCGGTTGTGACCTTACACCGTTGGCCTAGTGCAGATTGCACCATTTAAGGAACTCTTGAAGTGCGACGTGTTTTCGGCGTGTCTACATATTCACAGCTTAGTTAAGGACTGCTGTTGTAGGCCATCGCAATCTGCTACAATAACTTGTTTATGCGTGTGGGAGTAATGAGATCATTGTCATACATTTATGAGGTGTTCAGGTTTGTATTTAGGCGGCTGTCAATTGTTTGAGGCGGTCGGTGTTATAATTTCTTGCATTTGTTTTGAGTTTCTGCATAGTCATTGCGAGCGGTGCTCATGCGGACTTTACACAGTCGTCACTAACATCTAAATAACAAATCGGTTAGGCTGCATGTGAATAAAATCACTAGTTCCAAAGTACAGTAGGCTTCGACTTTTGTCGTGCGGCAGGTGACTAAAATTGACGAAAAAATGCTCAGTCGTAGGCCGCATGAAGGTCGATTTTGAAGCAAAATGTCACCTGCGATTTTAATCGACCTCTGTAAATGGGGTGGCGATTTGCTTGTAAAGCGATTTGGTAAGCAACCAGTCGTACGGCGAAAAGCGGCCTATTGTATAATTCCCCTATAACAGCAGCAATATATTTTGAGTTTCTTTCGTAGCCTACACGTTGCATATTCTTCTCTTAGCTCTTGGTGTGTGGTTCTTCTGTGTATGCAAAAGGTATATCTATTTGTAAATTTTTATCAAAAATTAAGTCAAAGCTGTCTACTTCGCTCATGATTCTTCCATTTGATTTTGTCATTGGTGGTCGGTGGGCGAGCAAAGGCGGTTTCACTTTCTTTCCTGCGTATATCCTCGGGCATTAGTCGTCGCATATGCAATACAGTATAATAACATTCGTTATATTAATTTAATCAAATAATTTATTATCAATAATTACAGCCTTACGTGAGCAGCGTAAGAAATAGATACAGGCTACCGATCGTTGACCCAAACGGATATTAGCAAACAGTTTAAATATTGCAAATACTGCAATATTTTGCCCCAACCTCATTAGTATTCACGTCCAACGTAACTAAGTACCAGCTTAACGATGTTTATTATAATTTATACGAAACTTGATCAACGATAAGAGTTTATAGGAATTTGTCTGAATGCCCTGAATTTTGCTTGTCCATAAAGTAACTCGAGCGACGGCCCACGCAACGCCAGTCGGGACACAGTATAATGTTACTACAGGTCCCTAATTCACTGGAATACTTCTAAAACTATTATTAACCATTTAATCAGACGTTTGATTTGGTAATTGAATAATTAATTGCCTGGTAAAATATTGGTAACGCTTGTTCCACTCCACTTCAAAATTAATATTCAAAGCTAGAGCTGTTTCTGTGAATTTAAATGCGTTGCTATTGACTAGTACGGTTCTTGCACTCTGTAATTTAAGTGTTTTGTTTGATAATAAATTTGTTAGATTTTCTTAGATTTCTCTCATGGAATTCCAATGTCTTGATAGCAGTTGGTAATGTATTAAACCAATTCTCTTGTGCCACTGTAGGCTTCTCCAAGATTGACGGTTTTACTGAGGAGGATTTTCTTGTTCGATTTCAAATGCTGGGCTTTTGAAAGACTGTGTTCAGCGTTAGTGCACAGCAAAGAAGCCTAGGAATGGTACCATTTGTTTAAGTATCGTTATTTCATCTGCTTCCCTTACTGAGTACTCTGCTGATGAACAAACCTATTTCTCGTGTTTGCGCCATTACTATTCATTGTTCATAATTGAGTCGCTTTCAAGCAAAATCTGCACTGTTGTTGTTTATTAAATATGGCTCAGTGGGGTTAGTACATCCTCTGCGATAGGTTTGAGTCACCCATTGTATCACGGTTTTTGTCTTCAAACTGTGATAAAAACGTGTGACTTAAGCCTATCACAGTTGGCAGTGTTCGCCCCGCAGGAGTCACACTATCAAACCGCACTGGGCCTGCCTCATGGATTTATAATCCATGGCCCACTCCCTCTCATCGAGCTGTGGGAATATTATAGGCCAATTACCATGCTGTTATGCAGAATTCACATATACAATTTTATGTAGGTAGATCTTGTAAGACTCTACCTGAGTGTACGTACTACTGCCATCAAGTAGCTCTTGTTTTTGTGCGGTTACAAGGATCTGCCGGTGAAATATGCTGCCAATAGACATATGGCTGTAGATCAATTGGCACCAGCAGTGATTAACATGGTATCGTTGTTTCAAAAGGCAAAGGTTATCGTAACCTACCACGAGCCATCTTCTAAATCTATCATTTCCACATATGTGTTCATTGTTTGTGTGTCTTCTATGTATCTATTGTTTATATGGTACACAACTGACTACCTACAGTATGGCCCCTAGCTCTTTCTTTCTCCCTTTAATCCATTCTAAGGTTGTATTTAAGATCGCTTTTAGCGATAAGGCCGCCCATTGTGTCACCCTGTATAAAGTTTCTACATTTATATCTGTAATGCCCGCGACTTCATTCGCGTTAAATTTCTTGTTCCCCCGACCCTTCCCGTCGCGTCGAATCACCTACCTGTGCGATTTTCCCCGTTTTTGCAACATTTTTCATTACTGCTCCGCTCCTCTTAGTTGTAGCGTGATGTTATATAGCTTATAGCCTTCCTCGATAAATAGGCTACTCAATACAAAAATATTTTTTCAACTCGGACCAGTAATTCTTGAGATTAGCGCGTTCAATCAAACAAACAAATAAACAAACAATCTCTTCAGCTTTATAATATTAGTATAGAAGATAATTTTTATGGTGCGCATAATAAAAAATATTCTGTCTATCAATCTTACCTACTTATATTCAAAAAACCTTTTAACAAATCGCAAAGTGAGAATTACGTGAGTTATTTCAGTAACCCAGTTTCTTCATGTAGGTACGTAGTGGCAAAATGAACGGTTATGAACGACTACAAGGCAGCAATTAGGCCCTAACAGGTTGCAACGGCCCTAAGGTTGGGAGCCAATCAAGCGATTATAAATTATGTATGCATATCGGTGTGCTATTTATTAGTTAAAATTGACGATAAAAGTAGGGCAATGAATTTCGACATTTGAATAGCGGGACTGTAAATTAATTGTAGAGTGTACAACAAGTTTATTTCCAAAAGATATATTTCTTACAATTTCCATTTTCAAACAGACATTCGTTGAGATGTGAGAAGTGGGTAGATAGTCGTTGTATGGTTTTGTTATTTGTATTAAGCTCATCGTTTAAATTAGGTATGATTCACGATAGTGAATGTAAGAACACGTAAATTCTTATCAAAACAGTCACTTTTAGTAATTTGACTGGCAAAATGATCACTCAGTGACGAAAAAACATATAAAACGACAAAATGATATTACTTGACACAATTGCAAGATAAACTTTTGTTATATTTTGGACCACCTCGATTTTAGTACCCAAATAAAAATAAATGTAATGCATGTGAAAGTCTCCTTGTCTCATACTTTGTGAAAACAATGGTCAGCCGTTATTGTAGTGAGAACCCTAGAAGACATGGCGCACACTATACGACATGCGACTGCGACAGTTCAGCGACTAGACGCAAAGAGAATGCGCTGAAAATGTTCATATATTTTGTTCGAAGTTCACACTTCGCATCGAGTTGCAAAATCACAACGACAGGCAAGGGATGTCGCATGCACAGGCTACTTGTTGCAGCATTGATGCACGGTACACGCTCACACGTCACTTGCTTATTTTATGGGATGTCACCTCGCAGGAAAACCTAGAAGGTTGTTCGCTGCTTAACTTAAAACTAAGAGACTACAAACTAAGAGTTTCCTCTATGGGGTTCCGACCTCGGTTTAAGGCGTCCCTGGGGAGGACAGCAACTGACAGCAGAGGCTGGGCTGGATCAGGATTATTTAGGGACGAATTTAAAGCTACAGGTTAAGCGGCGCGGGCTGCAAGAGCTCGAGCAACGGTCGGGCGTAACACGTCGCATGTGACAGGTCAACTTCTTAACGTCGAGCTGTCGTATGTCGCATAGTGTGCGAGGTGGTTAATAATACCGTGGGCGTCCGGCAAGGCTTTGCCAAATGAAGTAGGTCGATTGGCATTTTCGATGGCAATTCAAATACAGGCATACATAGCTCCAAATATAGACCTCTATGCTTTAAATTTTATGCTAAGTAAGATATTTGGTTTTCAATTCTGATAAATATAATGGAAAATGAAACATCGATTATCAGTTACCTTGAGTCATAGAGTGGCCTTCTATTAATGTATAATTATTTATTAGCGACCCATATTAGGCTGTTATACGCAATTTGGATCTTGGCAATTAATTGGCAAAATATATAAATGACTTAATAACTTGTAAAGAAACAATAAATGGGGTTTTATGCAATATGTACTTTTTGATAGAGATAGTTTTAAAACCCCTAGTAAGTATTTTGCTGTTTAGTGAATGACTTTCCTTGAACCAACAGAATTAATCACAGGATTTTACTAATATCCGTAGGTTCTTCGATTATGCATAGTTTTTGCAACAGGTCTGATTGATAGCTCAATTAGTTGCGTGCCATTATGTTAATCGGTATCAATTTCCTTTAATAAGTTTTTATACGTGAACTAAACTGAAATAAATTCGGAATATGATTGAAGTCTCACGATAAGGCTACTCGTTCTATTAATAACATTCACTCGTTTTTAATAAACTTCTACATACGTCAAAGCTTTATGGGTTTCTGCTTCCTCGTTATGGGCAGCGATAAAAAACTTAATGGAGCAAGGTTTATGAAAAAAAAAAATGGTTTTGTATCTTTCTATCAATTATATTATTAGATTAATTCTTCTTTTTGGAGTCTCTTAGGGTTTCGGACCCCAAGAGCATGTTGTCGTCCGTCCGTCCGTCTGTCTGCCAACAGGTTGTATCTCATGATCCGTAGGAGTAGACAGTTGAAATTTTTATAGAGTGTGTATTTCTGTTGCCACTGTAACAAAACATTATAAAAATATAACATAATTAAAAAATAAAGGAGTCTCCATACAAGAAACGTGTTATTTTCGGCGTTTCGTTGCTTGTGGTACAGAACCCTTCGTGTCCGGCTCGCACTTGGCCGTTTTTCTGAAATTCACATCACAGATATAATAAAAAGAAGCAACTGACTGACTAATGCGAATATGAAAACCTCTTGTTCTATACTAAAATCTTCTGTTTGTTTTGCACTTCCTTCAAATGAAGTTGTAATCCAGATTCTAGATCTGCTGAATATACATAAACATTTCCTTTTCATATTTTAACTATAAAAAGAAGAAAATCTCATTATTATCAAAAACGTTTTTTAAGATTCAAATGAACAACGAAACCACTTTGAATGTAAGTATTACATTAACAAACAGGAAAACTCTGATTATAGTCATTGTGCCAAAGCGTAGAGTTAACGATAACGTCCATAACCGTTATTAGAATATATTACCAGCTCAATATAATGTATGGTTTGCTCTAATCATTATGTCAATGTAGCACAGAGTATTTGCTCAACGGAACCGATGAAAGGTACCAGTTATATTGACAAGGCTGTAATTTTGTGGGCGCTGTTGTCTTGTCAATGGTGTGAGCAAGTGCTGCTGCTAAGTGGAGTTCCAGTGAAGAGTGGGGTTTAAAGGTGCTAGAGCTGTCGTAATTTATGACGGAATTCAATAAGTCGTTTGTGAATCCTACTTATATTATAACAGGAAAAGTTTGTGTTTGGATATTTGTTACTCAATCACGCAAAAACGGGAGAATGGATTTATATTTTGGTGCACAGACTCACTATGGCAGGGATTAACAGATACATATTATACTTTTTGTTCCGGTAGTACGTTCCCGTGGGTTAACTTTCGACCCGATGCCGCTGGGAAAAGCTAATTAGTTTAGAATAAATTGTTACCTAACTAAATGTACACATAATTACACAAATCCTTTTGTCTTTGTAACACATCGGCGTCAAAGTACTCGTCTGCATCGCTGTCATCCGGAAACTTGCCCAGAAGACTGGCAGCGTTACCACGTTGAATGGCAATGGTAATTAAGAATCTTTTTTGCCCCTAGTTAATTTTCTAGCTTCGCTCCCAGTAGTCGGCCTTTCATGACCGTAATTTGTGTTCGGTCTGTGCCCCCAGCGGTGCTTATACCTCTATCAATTATTTCTAAGTCAACAATCATACTTATTTGGAATTTAATTTTAGTTCTTTCTTTCGAAATTGATGGGTCTGCGGGGTAATTTCGTAACACATACATTGCGTTATTTATGTTGTTGAATATGCAATGTTGAATTTAATTTCTAGAGCATAAGTAGCAATGGATCAGCAATATCTCCAAAATGTTTCAGTTTCTGATTGATAGTGTGTTACGGAATTAGGGTACAGGGTCCTTACTCATATCTATACAAATAAATAAAATTGGAGTGTCTGTTTTTAATATTAAGATAACCACTTTTTACTAAATGTATATGGATGTATACACACACGGTACATATACCAAAACAACATTTTTTACAATTTTTGTCTGTTTCTCTGTCTGTTTGTTCCGGCTAATCTCTGAAATGGCTGGACCGATTTTGACGGAACTTTCACTGGCAGATCCACGCGGGCGAAGTCGTGGGCTAAAGCTAGTTATAACTAAAAACATTACCATAATGGAACTTAATGCTACCGTAATAAGGCGTGGTTTTCCGATAGATCCCCTTTGTCCACTCCTGCAGGTAATATAGGGGTGTCGGTTAACGTACAGTATAATTGCACTTAATAGTTTGCCCTAATTATTATGTCAAAGCAAATATTTGCTTTGTGGTTTTGAAGGGTATCATTAGAGATGTGGTTAGGGTGTTATTACGACCGTTGAAACCTGTTAACTCATGAGCTAGTTTAGTTACGTATTTCGTATAGGGTTTATGTGTTCTTACAACACTGGTTTTAGCGAATTTAATTTGAATATTTTGTCTGTCAACATTTTATTAGTTGCCGAGCCTATTGTGGTTTCAGGTTTAGCCACTTTGGAAATTATTTCTGGCAGAGTGGAAAGGTTTTTGATTGGAATATTCGTCGTCGTCTATTATTTTGCGGTCTATCAAAAAAATCTCGCACTTTTCAGTCTATTTTGAAATACATATAACCTTTCCATAAATATAGAAATGTTAAAAAACAAAAATCTTAGATCCAAAATGTTCTTGTATTTTGGTAAAAGATACTCTACCTACGGGTTAAACCAACTAATAAGCATACAAATTAATATAAATTAATGGATTATGTGGATACCCACAGTGGTCAGAAGATTTGCCAATTATTTTGATTACTTCAACATCCTTAGGTGGCAAGATTTCGCCCATCTATACAAACTTAACACCGAGTCTCTCTATTTGGCACCGCAAGGACATGAGCAAATATAAAATTATCACATGGTCATTCAAGTTGATTCATTATTATCTGTTGGATTAATATTATAATAATAGGCATGCGAACGGATGTATAGTTTTTAACGAGATCACAGAGGTCAAGTTCTTTAAAACACTTTGATTGTATATTCAATAGTAAGTATAAATCGTTACTAAATCTTGGCTAAAAATGTCCTAGCTAGGTAAATCCATTTAATTGATATAGATATGTGTCAGGTGATCGATCCACAAAAATATATCCATTTAGTTTTTTTTTAATCTGTCTACACCCTTTCATTCCGCTAAAAAAAATCGTAAAGACTTCAATTCAATTAAAATAAATATTTAACAGAAAATTTCACAACACCACAAAATAACTCAATAATTGACAATACTCACAAAAAAAAATTCGCAAGTTTAACGATACAAGTGCACATCAAATAATAAAATTATGACACGTTACTAAAACAATACGAAATACAAACAGAACCGTGGTTATGACCTTTATTCTGTCACCAGTTACCACCGTGTTGTCACACTCGTGCGCATCTCACTTTCGACAGTTGATCAAACACTTGTACAATAAGCAATAAACTATCGAACTTACACTTCTGAAAGCCATGGAGTAAGGGGGTTAAGAAGTAAGGAGGTATACACACTGAGGGACAATTAGCACTAACTCATAAATGGTTACGGTCAAAAGAACAATACTGGTACTTTTGACCGTAACCATTTATGAGTTAGTGTTCCGTGTGGTTTATAGTGAAATGCGCTTGTTATAACAAAAGATATCATTTTGAAATCAAATGTACAAAATTCATTGCTGTTATCCCTAGAAACAAGAAAGGAAATATAGTCACTTCTTGCAATGTTGTTCGAATTTAAGCTGCATTATACTAAGCAATGGCTATATTGTGTTCCGAGTTTTTCTTGCGGAGTTGGCCCTATTTTTGGCAATGAACACGGTATCTGAACTTTCCCAGCTTTGAACTTCAGCATCACAGTATACTCTTGTCTATGACATAAATATACTTGATTTACGGGATCGGTCCATTGAGGTGAGTGGAAAAAGAAAAAGGAAAGCCTTGGCCTGCAGTGGCACAACCGGATAACAAGCTGATATATTTTATTTACGTACTAAACACTAGTTAAGTACGTAAATGTACCTACTAATATAGAATAGAATAAACTATTTACGGTTGTGGCACCTACATTGTTCTTCAATTAGTACAAAACTGACCTTCTATTTACTTTTGGAGTGTCTTACAAAAGTGTGCCTGAGGCTTGCGGTATCTGACCACTTGTTACTAACAGCAGCTGTTGCGTTAGCGATGTGATAATGAATCGTTTTAGAACTTGACATGTTTGGGCGTGTAGTTACAGGTGTCGGTGAATGTCATCGGACCATGAGAAAAAATGTGATTGAGATAAGATCCTGATGTACACATTGCTGATGTTGAAGGGCACCGATGGCGCTGTGGTAACGGTCGTGAGTTAAGTCTCCTAGATCGTGGATTGGAACCCAAGTAGGCACTTTAATATCATCATCATCATTTCAGCCGAAAGACGTCCACTGCTGGACATAGGCCTCCCCCAAGCACCGCCACTTCGACCTATTCTGTGCTTCTCGCATCCAACGTATTCCTGCGGCCTTCACCAGGTCATCGGTCCATCTTGTGGGAGGCCTTCCAACGCTCCGTCTTCCAGTACGCGGTCGCCACTCCAGAACCTTCCGACCCCATCGGCCATCCGTTCTGCGAGCAATGTGCCCTGCCCACTGCCACTTAAGTTTGGCAATTCTTCGGGCTATATCGGTTACCTTGGTTTTCCTACGGATCTCTTCACTTTAATATGTGTAAATAATTTCATTACCACTGCTCTCAAAACGGTGAAGGAAAACTTCGAGAGAAAACCCGCATGTCTTTGAACCAAAATTTCTAAGACATGTGACGTCTACCAACCCGCACTGGGACCGCGTGGTTAATTATAGCCCACTCCCATTATAGCTTAAATATGCTTGAGCTACTGAATTAGTAAGATGGGAAAATGTGTTGATGAAGGGTGGCTAAAAATAGAAGAAAGATATACGTCATACTCGTCCCGCCATACGACCTTTACGACCTTGAGAAGTGTAATCTATACATCTATTTCTATACAATACAATTAAATAAAATTGGAGTGTCTGTTTTTAATATTAAAATAACTACTTTTTACTATGTGTATATGGATGTATACACGGTACATATACCAAAACAACATTTTTTACAATTTTTGTCTGTCTGTCTGTTCGTTCCGCCTAATCTCTGAAATGGTTGGACCGATTTTGACGGAACTTTCACTGGCAGATAGCTGATGTAACAAGGAGTAACTTAGGCTACTTTTATTTTAGAAAAAATAAATAATAGTTAAAAAAAACTAAAAACACGCTGAATTTTGAGACGTATGTCAGCGTAGTTTTCAAAGACAGTTTTTATGAAAAACTTTTTTGTAAATACCACGCGGACGAAGTCGCGGGAAACAGCTATTACCTATAATATAACCTGAATTAACACATCTTACCGCGGTAGTACGTCCTCCTACGTTAATTTCCGACATCCACACGGGCGAAGCCGCGGGCAAAAGCTAGTGTCGAATAAATTCAAAGTTGTATGAAAGATTTCAAGCCAATCACAAGTCTACCTATTTTAAATGAGCCTACATATTTTTGCTGTCATAAAAGTTTGCATGAATTCTTTATCTATTTCGGGATTCAAAATCTCGAAAATTTTGGACACATGCTTATACTATGGATAACTTAATTTATTTATTTAATCATTTAATTCGAGCAACAAGACTCATAGTGTTAGTAACAATATGATTACAAACTATGTTAGTAATATACAAGACAAAAACAGAAACAGATTATGATATCACTGCTGCAAGGTGACAGGCCCAGCTGAAACCTTGCAGCAGTGGTTTACAAACTCACTATCCAGCCTACTAGCTATCATAGATAGGATGCTGTTGGCGCTGCCCCGCACTCTACGGACCAGGGATGCGCACCGTTTCCGCATCACCGTGTAGAAACAATCCACGTGAGCTTCAGCAAACATCCCTGATGCGCTGCAGTATCGGGGCAGCCCCATCAGCACCCTGAATGCGTTATTGTATTGGACGCGAAGGGCGCTGTATGATTTTTGAGTATAATGAACCCACAGACTACAAGTGTAAAAAGACGTGCAGTACGCACTGAATATAGTGCGCTTGACCTCTTTCGATGCACGTCTGAATCTGCAGGCAATCATGTTAGCTCTCACACACAGCGCCCTCCGCTCCCTATCAATATCCTCATCGTCTTTGAGGTCAGTGGTCAATACGTGACCCAGATATTTAAATCGGTCTACCCTCATAACGGGTATACCGCTTATTGTAACTGATGGTACTGCTTCTGGATATTTACCCCTGGCTCTTCTTAACATTATATGCCAGACCATGTAGTCTGGCATATTGCTCGCAAGTGGCTACGAGTGTCCTTAGCCCACAGATTGACGCGCTCAGCAGCACCATGTCGTCAGCACAGCTAATGTTATTACAACACACGCCATCTATATGGCACCCGACACGCATGCTGCTAAGCGCGCCAATCAGATCATTAACATATAGGTTGAATAGCGTAGGCGAGCATAATCCCCCCTGCCTCACCCCGCACTCCAACCCATACGGCCTAGACAGGGCACCAGCCCACCTCACACTAAAACACACACGTACATAATAAGTTTATGATATCAGTGGTGGCCCAGTAGTACCTACCTCGACTAACGAGTTGTAGGTCGATCGGTTCAAACCCAGCCAGGCGTTTTACTCTGTCTAAATAATTTCATCACCACTGCACTCAAAATTGTGAAGGAAAACATCGTGAGTAAACTGCATGTCTTAGAACCAACAATTCTTAGACATAACTATGACATCTATCAACCCTCACTGGGCCCGCGTGGTAGATTATGGCCCACTCCCTCTCACCGAGAGGAGGCCTGTGTCCCAGCAGTGGGAACATTATAGGCTGATTATGCTTATGGTATAAAGGGCCATCCATAAATTACGTCACACGTTAAGGGGGGGAGGGGGACGACGAATTGTGACGTACACCCCTATACCCCTACATTTTGTGACGTCACATTTCAAAATTGTATATACAAATTTAAAGTACTATTAAAACACGTAATATGTACAATGAAAGAAAAATTAAAAAAAAATCTGTGTCTTGATGTAAAATTGCTAAATATGTGACGTCTCACTAGGGAGGGGGGGTCTCACAAATGTGACTAGCTGTGACAAGGACGGGGGGGGGGGGGCGCACAGTGGGTCGAAACTATGATTTTAGTGACTTAGGGCTCAACTTTGCTTTTTCACTTTTTTTTTTATGCGGATGGGTAGAGCTCATTAACCTCAATAATAATTGTTCTGATGTATTTTTTCCTAAACTTTATACTTTGGGTAGAAAAATGTGTTTTGTTATTTTTTTGTATGGAGCGGCTCAAATAAACTTAAATTCCTGCTAATTAGCGTGTGATCCCGCGTTGAAACTTTATTTTTCATATACCTTGTCTGGTCTATTATCATTTGATGCTATAAA
This sequence comes from Aporophyla nigra, assembly GCA_947507805.1. NCBI lineage: Eukaryota > Metazoa > Arthropoda > Insecta > Lepidoptera > Noctuidae > Aporophyla > Aporophyla nigra. The sequence goes on from OX382305.1 coordinate 12,406,829, forward strand.
CAAATGCATAAAGTTGCAACTCTGCCAAATAAATGGATCGAAAAAAATGAAAAAATACATAGAATAAAAAGCTTCATTTTTTACTTTCGTAAGTTATTTTAAGTTAAATTTGATATGGAATAGTAAGTAAAAGCACGTAATAATACACATAATTACTTAGCAACTAACAACAATACATTTAAAAGGTCCCTAATTAGCTTAAATTTACTAATACTACATATATTAGTAAATTTAAGCTAATTAGGGACCTTTATTTAAAAATGTGGATATGAAATCAATTAATTTCTATTTGTGTGTTTAATTACTGTAATTAGCTTAACCTTTTACCTTATAAAAAAACAATGTTTTTCACTTTTAGTCATTACTGTAATATTAATTAGGATAATTAGTTAATGAGGGTAGTAGAAAAATTAGTAAACATTGTTTGTCACTGGATTCTGGAAGTATAAAATGACCATAATTTATTATATACTAACTAGTGTTCGTTTATTCGTACTACTACTAACATCTCGTGATTCTGATCGTCCCTTTTTCGTTATAATGGATAATTTAGTTAACAATTTAGATTTATTTATGATTTTAAGAGAGCAGGTCAAGTCACTGTCGGATAGTCAAAAATTCTTTCAATTCCTACAACATAAAATAAACGTGACCGAAGAGAACAGTGTTGAGCTCCAAAAATTCTGTACGCGCTTTTGTTCAAATATAAGTGCAAGATGGGAACGAAGTAGTCGCACGTTAGCACAGTTTGTAAGAAAAAATGGTGATTGGTTGGAACGTGCAATAAACTGGCCCGAAGGAATGATACCTGAAGCTGTGAACACTGAACAGGAAAGGCTCGAGATTTGTAATACTGAAGATGTCGAAAATCTACCACCATCTACTACAGAAGCTTCGACATCTACATTTACACCTCGAAAACCTTTCGAGGAATTGGGCTCCAGGCAAAAACGAAGACGCGTTGATCAAATTAACCAATCGCTTTCGTTATCCCCGGATGAACTTAAAGCTACTACAATTGCTAGTTTAAGAAACACCGGAAATGAGGATGTAGGAAAAATTATGAACCATTTACTAAATCACCCCGAAGATCTAGAAAAAGTTAAAGAGTGTTTAAGTACAAGTAAACCGAAAAGTAGTACATATTCACCCGATAAGGCACTGTCTTTATTAGTTTCACTTAAATTAAGTAAGTGGCAGTATATAAGCCTAAGAGAAGCAGCAAGTGAAAATAGGTCTGATTTATACCCTTCTTATTATAAAATAAAACAAGCGAAGGCAAAATGTTATCCAGGGAAAGAAGACATAATTATAACTGAAGAAGGAGCTGCTATTAAACTGCAAGCTTTACTCAACTTGACGGTATCTAGGCTTTTAGAAGTGATTACTTTAGATTTGGATTCGCCAACTGAGTTACTGCTAATAAGCAAATGGGGTTTTGATGGAGCCTCAGGTCAAAGTAATTATAAACAAAAGACTGAAGCAGAGTTTGATGACTCAACTATCTTCATGGCCAGTCTAGTTCCTATAAGGCTTCAACAATGTGATGGAACAATTGTTTGGGAAAACGATCGACCCTCATCAACTTTCTATTGCCGTCCGATAATGTTCAAATTTACCAAAGAAACGCAGTCAACAGTGGTAACTATAAAAGCTAGCATAACCGAAGAAATAGAAAGACTTCAGCCAATCAAGTTCAATCAAGTTGAAGTTAAGCATCAATTGCACTTGACGATGATAGACGGCAAAATATCGTCATATTTGTCAGACACATCTTCAGCTGTCTGTGATATCTGCAAAGCAAAACCGTCAGAGATGAACAATTTAGAGTCACTTGCTCAAAAAGAGAACAACGAAGAAGTGTTCCAGTATGGAATGTCATCTTTACATGCCTGGATAAGAAGCATGGAGTGCTTACTTCATATCGGTAAATATAATTTTATTAGTTCATAATTTTTTTCACGTTATATAGTTACTTGTGAGATTTTTATTTAAGTGATATTTCTTTTTGTTTGCAGCTTATCGTTTGGACTTCAAAAAATGGAGTTGCAGGGGCGATGACAAAGAAAAAATGTCACTCAGAAAGAGCGCTATACAGCAAGCGTTTAAGAAAGAATGCGGTTTACTTATTGACGTAGTCAAGCAAGGAGTAGGCACAACCAATGATGGCAATACTGCCAGAAGATTTTTTAGGGATGCAGAAACAACAGCTCGCATAACAGGAATAGATAAAGATTTAATAGAAAGGTTTCATGTGATTCTTCAGACGGTTGCATCTGGAGAGAGCGTGGATCTTTCTAAGTTTTCCGAATTTTGTAGAGATACTGCACAATTGTACGTTCACTTATATCCCTGGTATTATATGCCTTCCAGTATACATAAATTGTTAGTACATGGGAGTGATATAATTAAGCACTTTGGTGCCATACCTATAGGTAAACTGTCGGAAGAGGCAGCGGAAGCTCGTAATAAAGATTTCCGGAAATATAGAGAGAGTCATTCTAGAAAGGTAAGTAGAACGGCGACAAATGAGGATATTATACACAATCTTCTTTTGTCTTCTGATCCAAAGATCACAAGTCTAAGACCTCGAATGGTGAAACAAAATATAATGGTTCTCTCTCCAAAAGTCAAAGAGCTTCTGCTGATTTTTCCCACAGAATCCGATATAGATTTTATTGATGTAGATAATTTACAAGATAGTCATAGCGATAGTGAATAAGATTTTTTGGTAGTTTGTAAGTTTCTTGTTTTTTTTATTAGTTTATAAATGTCAAACTCATAATTGAAAGGAAATAGTAATGTTTGATGTTGTTTATAGTTAGTTTTTAGTTTGCTTGTGTTAGTTGTAGTAATGTTAGTTTACCTTTACTAATTTGTATTATTATGTACCTATCTTTACTTACTATTCAGTATTAAATCTAACTTAAAATAACATTTCATAAACATGTTAAAGTCATTAAAACAAAGAAATTGAAATTCATAGATCCCTAATTAGCTTAAATTTACTACTACTACATATATTAGTAAATTTAAGCTAATTAGGGACCTTTTAAATGTATTATGATTAGTGTGATTAGCTTTAAATTTACTAATACTACATATATTAGTAAATTTAAGCTAATTAGGGACCTTTTAAATGTATTATGATTAGTGTGATTAGTTTTAAATTTACTAATACTACATATATTAGTAAATTTGAGCTAATTAGGGACCTTTTAAATGTATTATGATTAGTGTGATTAGCTTAAATTTACAAATTTACTAATACTACATATATTAGTAAATTTAAGCTAATTAGGGACCTTTTAAATGTATTGTTGTTAGTTGTTAAGTAACTATGTGTATTATTACGTGCTTTTACTTACTATTCCATATCAAATTTAACTTAAAAGAACTTACGAAAGTAAAAAATGTAGCTTTTTATTCGATATATTTTTTCATTTTTTTCGATCCATTTATTTGGCAGAGTTGCAACTTTATGCACACGTTAATAGCATCAAATGATAATAGACTAGACAAGGTATATGAAAAATAAAGTTTCAACGCGGGATCACACGCTACTTAGCAGGAATTTAAGTTTATTTGAGCCGCTCCATACAAAAAAATAACAAAACACATTTTTCTACCCAAAGTATAAAGTTTAGGAAAAAATACATCAGAACAATTATTGTTGAGGTTAATGAGCTCTATCCATCCACATGAAGAAAAAAGTAAAAAAGCAAAGTTGAGCCCTAAGTCACTAAAATCATAGTTTCGACCCACTGTGGGGCGGGGTAAAAAAATCATGTAATATCTGTGACGTAATTTATGGATGGCCCCTAAGTGGTAGTGGTAAATGAGTAGGTACTGTTAACCAAACATCATATTTATCTCGTGTGACTTTTAGTAACTCAAGTCGTAATAAAGCTTTCAACATAATGAATTTCACTAAAATTATTTTAATCATAAAAGTTAAATTGTTAAGCATAATCATTGATCAAACTGGAATAACCGTTTTAACTTTGGATTTGATTAATAGAAAAGTTTAATAAAGCTACGAATTATTAGTTATTGCTTTCAATCGACTAGACTGGGGCCTCGGGCAGTCAGTGGGCGTTTAGATAAAGTTAACATAAAGATATATTTAAACAGATTTGTTTTATTTTCGAGCATGTCTCATAATTATAGACATGGCTTCGAATGGAGGATGTGGGGGCATTGCGAAACGGTTTTATTAGTTGGATACAAGTAGATTGTTTACAGATAAGAATAGATTAGCAATTAATTTTAAATAATAAGCATCTTTAAAACGTCATATATTGTATTTTTTACCTTTATTTTTCAGTGCGAAGCCGGACGTTAAGAACAGCACCAACCCATTTCTTATCGTATGTGTCGTAAAAGGCGGCTAAGGGATTTACTAGACAATAGGCAGCAGCGTTGTCTATGCATTTTACCACCGTAATGCACTCGCCAACCGGCCTGCCAAGCGTAGCGATTATGACAAGTTCCCCAAAAAGAAAGAAGCGGTGAAGTTGCAGTTTTTAGCAGGGGACGTCTTCCGCCTGAAATTAATTAGCCTTTTTGACTAAAAAAATAAAACCAATAGAACGACGCGACGTACGCATTTAATTCATAGGCAATATTATGAACATCTAAGTAATGCCTTGAATGCAAGTTATCTGGGAGCACTAGTAACATCTGAGCTGACAGAAGTACAATTCAAGACAGACACAATACACAATGCTGTTGATAGTGATTCAAGTGCAATATTGCAGTTTAACAAAAACATTAATGATACATACAAACGTATAACAACAATGAACCAGCTACACAAGCGACTTGCAAATAAGTCTAATGACATGTGAGATGGACAAAAACGCGACCCACGTCCAATTAGTCGGCAGACATCGTTACAACATGAAATTATATTCAATATGGTCATGCACCGGAAAAAATGTAGCTAAGTGCTTACTAACTTTCTTTGTACAGTCACATTTTGAAGACTTACTCAGTAACTGGGAGGTCTTCATCATTTCCTTGCCCTCATCTCACTTAAGACTCCGGCTTACAGACGTGACGCGACGGCGCTATTCTGGTGGAGCAATTTCTATGAAAACCTCATGGAAATTCTTCTGCTAGAATTACGTCATATCTGTCTGCGGTAGCCTTTATTTAGAGTCAGCGCAACATGTCATATTCTTTTTTTTCTCCAATAAATGGAAGGTAACTTTGATAAAAGCTGAGGAGAGGAGCAGGTCCAAGAGTTCCATAATTTTTTATCACTGCTGTCAAAGACTATATCTTCTTTTTTAACCGACTTCAAAAAAAGGAGGAGGTTATCAATTCGTCTGTATTTTTTTTTCCTAATTCTAACACGATCTGTATGAAAACTAGTTCGTGGAAACAAAGGACAGTCTTTGGGTAAGATTGATAGCATATCTGCTGCCTGACATAATGTCAAACCTAAATGGAGCAGATAGCTAACATTTTTTAAACAGACATCCACAAATATGATGATGGTGGCAGGGAAGCAGGTGCATACTGAGATGATGGTTGGCAAAGATGAATGGAAGAAGAAAATAATGTTGTGCCGACCTCGATTAAGGTAGTGTAAGGACAAGATGGCGATGCTTTATCTGCCTAAAATGTTCCCACGGCTGGGACACAGGCCTCCTCTCTGTGAGAGGGAGTGGGCCATACATTATTATTGATTTATTTATTTAAACTTCTCGCACACAAAAAGGTACATACAAAGGCGGACTTAATGCCTTAGGCATTCTCTATCACTCAACCAAGGGTGGTGAAGAGATTAGATGGCAGGTGCTTTGGTTGAGAGCATTGCTCCGCAGACGATGATGAAATGTACAATCTATACATAACTTTGATTGCAAGCACAGCGTACAGTTTGTGTTACTTTGATATAATAAAGGCCCAGTGTTGAATACTTCTAAAAGAGAAACGTCGCCTATTGGTGTCAATTAACAGAATAGTAAATACCTTCTTAAGATTTATAGTCGCAGGAAGTCATTATGTCCTTTTAAAACTAAAGCAGTCAATTAAACTGTCGTATTACATATTTCATGTACCGTATTTTGAACATGTTAGATTACGGATGTCGACATGAATATTCATAGACTAGAACATTGTACTAGCCGTTACCATAATTTTTATAACTGTCAGAATCATAAAATAGGGTGACGGAATATTGCTATCTCATCATCATAGAGTTTCTGATTTCTGATCATCATTTCAACCGAAAGACGTCCACTGTTATATATGTCCATATGCAACCAAGCACCGCTACTTCGACGTATACTGTGCTTTTCCCATCCAGCGGATTCCTGCAGCTTTCACAAGGTCATCGGTCCATCTTGTAGGAGGCCACATTGTCGTTGCTATCTAATCTAATCTAACTAGCCTGTATTGTCCCACTGCAGAGCGAAGGCTTCCGTCTCCCTTTTCCACACAATTCTGTCTTTTGTCAGCCAGTCCTTTGGTAGGAGTCAAGGTCAACCGTCATCTTCATCTCGGCCTGCCGTAATGCCGTCGTATGTTTAGTGGAACCCAGTCGGAGGTTCTCGTATCCCATTTGTCATCTGACATGCGGTAGACATGTTCGGTTCAGTCCGGCTTTCTGGGTAAGACCACATTTTTTTTAAATGGTAAATTATCAAATGACTTCCGCTCTGGGCGGAGCGGGAGGGCGTGTCAGATTTTTACTGACTAAAACCCACCCGTGTTCCTTCAGTTGCCCATGTGCCAGGATCACCTCTAAGGCGAGGTCTCAGCACCATAAGTGAAAATGAGAAGAATACGCATGTCCCAACGGATATTTATTATCCGTTTTAGACATATTGGTAGATCACTTTTTAGAAGATTTTTCATTGACGAATAGCTCTTCCAGGCGCTTTTGGTGCGTCCAGCAACTTATGTCTTATGTCATGTCAAGAACCATTACAAACCCTGATTAATAACCCAAGTATTATTATATCAGTTTGAGAAAGAGATGGAGCTGAACATCTTGTAAATCTTCATTTCTTGGTCCCCTGTTTGAGATTCCACAAAAACCTATTTCCTTTTAAACCGTAATCCTCAAAACCTTTCAGATGAACTTCATACATAAGAGCGGTGGTGGCCGAGTGGTAACGGCCGCGACTTACGAGTTCGAACCCAAACAGGCACTTTACTTTGTGTAAATTATTTCATCACCACTGCTCTCAAAACGTTGAAGGAAAACATTGTGAGGAAACCGGCATGTCTTAGAACCAATAATTTGAAGACATGTGACATCTACCAACCCGTACTGGGCCCACGTGGTGGATTATGGCCCACTCCCTCTCACCGAGAGGAGGCCTGTGTCCCAGCAGTGGGAACATTATAGGCTGCTGATGATGACATACATAGCATCTAAGGCCTATGTATTATTTATTAAAGCCTTCTTAATATTAAACAATAGGTATGCGCCCTCAATAATCGATTTGTGCGATGGTCCGCGTTCATTGCGCATTGATGCGTACAGGATGATTATAATGTTACTATTGTTTTACATTGTTATGTTTGATATGCAAAGAGTTCATTCAATACTTTTAGATGGGAAGAATATAATTGTCCTTTGATTCCCGACCCAACTACTTCGTTGGTCTCGTGGTCGCAAGCGCTACTAATGAGCATGAGGTCCCGGGTTTGATCCTCAGGACGGGCAAAAAGTGTTATTCGGTTTTTCTATTGTGAATTTCTCAGTAGCCCCCCGGAGCTTTTTTTTTATTTTTGGTTGCGGATTGGGAAAACATCAAATCGCACCCCTAGATCTAAAGGGAACTAACTCAAAACTCTTATTTTTTCAGTTATGCACACCTTCGAGTCTGTCATTTCAATACCTATCGACCAATAAACCAGATTCAAAACTATTTCCAATCTTTGGAGTCGAATATTGGAAATAGTTTGGAATCTGGTTTATTGGTCGATAGGTATTGAAATGACAGACTCGAAGGTGTGCATAACTGAAAAATTAAGAATTTTGAGTTAGTTCCTTTTAGATCTAGGGGTGCGAAATGACTTCTCCCGCTCTTGCCGGAGCGGAAGGGCGTGTTGACCGTTGGCCCGTTGCCCATATGCCAGTGCCACGGTAACTCTTTCGAATGAATCGGAGTCTGCATTTGTGCCCGATTAATGGCAGTAGGCTCGCCTTAATGGGACTTAAACATAACTGGCGAAACGAATGGTACTCCTCTGCCAAACCCTTCGGAAAACCAAGGCGTTGTGTTATTTTTATGTGATTCGCGCCCCAGTATTGATTTGCATACTCTTACATTCATGATCTAGATAGGACCAACCATTATGGTGTAAAAACGGTACGATACCCAAATTCACTCAATAAAGACATCAAAACAAGATAATGCAAATGTATATTTGCTTATTTATTTATATCGTCTCACAAAATAAGAGAACATTCAGCGTCGTCAGCATTTGTCGGCAGATTGCCATAATCTGTAAGGAAAATACAAAATACACATGTGTGTCTCGGAATTGCAAATGAAATGTTTTCTCAAGCTTATCGCTTAGCTACAGTCCATCAAGATATGCCTGATGTCCATTTGTAGGACCAGCAAAAGGACCACGACAAACAAAATGATCGCTGAGTCAGTTCAGTGATTCTTTGCTGTTATAATGGATGTTTGTGGTAGGTCGCTTTGTCACGGGCCGTGTGTAGCTATTTTAATATTTCCGTTTTTAAAGATTGGATTTTCATAATAATACATGTTTATAGAGATTGGAGGGACTTGAGGCTAATAATAACAGCCGCGTGGGTTGATCGATGTAGTTAAGCTTTCTTGTCGTGGTTGGTCCGTGCCAAGACCCCTCAGGTCGAGTCGGTGTCTTTAGTTCTGTAATTTCGTTTTTGCCACCAACTTGCAAAATTACAGTATTTTTTTAGTTTGTAGTGTTTTTTTTCGGCGGCGCGGGCTGGCTCGCTCAAGCCTCAGGGGGACATAGATGGGGACGTCGCGGCGGGTCTCGGCGGCGAGGAGGTAGTCTGCGACGTTGAATCTTGAGAATGCTGGTGAGCTTATTAGTCTCCTGAAGGGGGTTTTAGCGTCATCGGGAAACGTCAGGGTATGTTTGATGCCGCAATAAACGTGGCCATCTACTGGGCTCAAACGATATAAAGTGTACGAGTACCATTGACACGAAAGAAGAAGGGTATGTTTCGGTCGACGAAGCCTACTAATGCGGAAGGCTGCCGTGATTAGGGATTGAGGTGATTTATATCAGAGTCAAAGAAACGCTTGGAAAAGTGTTTCTGAGCTGCAGATGGAGATTTTCATTTCGGAGATAGAAGGTGGCTCCCGTAACGTTTCTAAGGAAACAGTTTTGTAGTGTCTACATCCTATGGATGTGGTGGAGTTTAGCGTGCGCGAAGACGGCCCACACATAAGTCATGATGATGACTGCGGTATAGCTGCTCAATTTGCACTTAAGGGACAATTTTGCTACGGGCGGTCAGAATGAAGTAGGGGGGCTATTGAGAGCGAAATCGGCGCGCGAACGAGCCGTCTTTGTGTTCTCTCCGAAGGTAAGGCGGTGGTCCAGGTTTTTTTTTTTTTTGGATGGGAAATCATCAAATGACTTCTCCCGCTCTGGGCGGAGCGGGAGGGCATGTCAGACTTTTACTGACTAAAACCCACCCGTGTTCCTTCAGTTGCCCATGTGCCAGGGTCACGGTATCTCTTTCAAACAATCTCGCGACCCCGGCAGGCATCGGTCCTAACAGACCCCTTCAGTTTTGCTGACATCTCTTTGAGGCCCGCGTGGAACACTACGCGCCGTCGACCCAAGCTTGGTCCTTACCGGGCGGCGAGCTACCCATTGCTTACCGCCTGCAAGCTCGCGCCTACAGTGGCCGGGAGTCAGCTATCGACTCCCGACGCACGGGGCGTCTCCTCCTGCGGCGGCTAGGGACGCGAGGGCGCAGAGACTGCCACTCCCTCACGCGCCCCGCCTCCTCCTTCGCGAGCATTACTGCTTCGCAGAAGGAGGTGACGACTTCCCATGCCCTGTCGCTCCGTACCATGGCTCGCACCAGGGCCGGACGCGAGAGGTCGCCGCCGCCGATCGCCTCTACGAGGACACGGCGGTGCTCCGCCCAGGCAGGGCACACCTCCACCGTATGCTCCACCGTGTCCTCTAGACGATCCTCACAATGGAAACACCCGGGCGTTTCCTCCCGCTTTATCCTGAACAGGAACCCACCGAAGCAACCATGCCCGGTGAGAACCTGCGTCAGGCGGAAGGTAAGGACGCCGTGACGCCTCTCTATCCACTCCTCAAAGAGGGGACTTACCGCCGTAATTGTGGCGTGTAGGATCACGTCTAAGTATTTGACTTGCTTCGCCTAAGGGATCTGCTTACCGTAGATAGTGATCAGACTGGGGAAAGTACATTATTCATGAATTCTCCTTTATCTGTTAGTGGGCTATAAAACACCAACTTGATGGACACTGAAAAACGGTACCAGAAATTTGATATTGCTATTTACCTGCAACAAATGGCTTGACCCCGGAAAACGTTAACAAAATAAGCACATAGTAGAATTCAATACATAGAACTGTATTCGTATACATTGTAATTTTATGTTTTAGTGTGGGTGGACGATAGACGCCAATTTAGCAGACACCAAGTTCGAAGTCCTCCGCGACTATATAACGTTATCATCAATAAAATCCATTACATTCCTCGCATAACTGCGTCCTTTTGGAAGTAATATTGTCGCTGATGCATACAAAATTTCTGTGATATGAATATACTATTGACTATACTGTTTATGAATTCATAATAGTGAATTATACAGCGTGTTCGTAAATCGTTGGAGCAAATCATATCCACTGGTTATGTTTATTGTGTGTTGTAATTATTTGAACAGGATGGAATGAATTGTGTATCGGAATTACATATTTGGAATTGATAAAATGTAAATTTGATTTAACTTACAATTGTTTTGTTACAAGTAAGTACTTGGGTATAGGTATGTGGACACTCGGTGTTTACATATTTTCGTGTACTTTCCTATCGCAGGTTTGCTGTAAGAGATTTCTTTAGAACTAAGTATCACTTTTGTCCGATTAATCGTGTGGTGCCGGACGTAAAGAATAACACCACCCCATTTTTTCCTGTGGGTGTCGTAAAAGGCGACTAAGGGACTTACTAGAGAATGGGCAGCAGCGTTTGCTATGCATTTCACCACCATACTGCGATCGCCAACCCGCCTGCCAAGCGTGGCGATTATGGCAAAGCCCCCCAAATTGGGGGAGGCCTAAGTCCAGCACTGGACGTCTTACGGTTGAAATAATAATGATGATGATGATGATCACTTTTGTACGTATTTTTCTGTTCTTTTCTTCTTGTCTGGTTATTTGTGTTCATAAATCTGAACTAATTTTATAGAGATAAAAAAAAAAAAATTGTTACGATTTCACGCTAAAACGGCTGAACGAAGTTGGATGAAAATTGACACATGGGTAGACCATGACCTGGACTTAGGATATTTTATATCCCGATATTTTTACCGAATCGTGAAATATGTGGGTAAAACCGCGCGAGCAGGTAGTGGTTAAATAAATAAATGTTTTCAACTTATTACATGAACTGAGGGCACTGGTGACATATGGTCATTTGTGAACTTTAAACGTACATATTAACATTAAAAAAAAACTTACTTTGTATAAAAACGAGACAAAACAAAACCATTTTAAAGCACGCATTCCTGATAAAAACATAACCGTAACAATGCTAAGTGTACGACTATATTTAGACAAGTCGATTGAGCGGAGCGTTTACAGTGTTGGCGAGTTGGATTATGACATAGTTGGTAATGTTTATGCAGAAGTGCGCCCACGCCTCATTGGCATGCATCTGGGGCCGCGGCGATAAACAAGCGCGGTGGGCAGCCGTCCCTCCCACTGGACCGTCTTAAGGCAAAGCGCACATTAGAGCCGCAACGACCCGCAGCGCAACGCATTTTCATACAAAAATGTGCGGTCCCTGTAGCGTGCGTTCATAGAAAATGTACGAAAGTGATGAAGGAGAAATTTTGTTTGCGTTGCGTTGCAGTGCGCCCCAATCTGCGCTAGCCTTTAACGTTCCTCTTTTGCAAGTTTCCCACTCCATTATAAGTTGACTTAATAATGGTCGATATTAGAAGTAAGCTTTTGACAACGTTTGGCGTTAACATGAATAATAGTTAGTAGCGCCTTACCACTTAAAGTTGGCCAACTAGTGGGTGTTCTATAGACCCCACTTGTCTCTAAACCTTATAAGACTAAACTGATTTTCGACGTTTATAAACCAACACTAATCTTTAAAAGTATAAATAAATCTTGGCAATGCTAAATGGAACCTTGGGAAGTTCCAATTTTGAACCAAGATTACCTAACTCAGGATTCCTGATCTACGTTTATGTACTTCATTACTACTGGTTTTGCTTCGTCATGTTTTCTATGAGGTCTCCTGTCTATAAAACACGACATAACAAAACATCACAACTGTATGCCCCAAAGGTTTAAGCAGAGATGTAATTTATTTATATGCTAATGCTTCATTTTATAAAATTCTTTTTACCTGCTGTGGTATAGTATTTTATTGTAGGTGCATCGTTTTCTCAATTTAATTATTTAATTAATGTATCTAAAATATAGAGTGGTGCAGTTTCTTGCCCATGCTTTGATTTTGACTTTACCTATAGTAGACCGACATTTCGCCCAATTTGTTTAAGTTCTATGTGATAAGACGCGTACCTATCCTCCAGTCAACTGACGTCAGAATTAAATATGTCCAAACTTGGTATTATTGAGTGCTAGATTAATAATAATAAAATGCTTTATTAATATGAAATGGTTTGACAACATCAATTGAAGCCCTGACTCCTGAGCTAGGTGGTACCTGTGTTACAGGAGTGTTTGTGGTTGTGTTTACTTATTCTATGATTCTACCTGATGAGTACCTACCTGTTTTGTTCGGATATACAAGTTTGTATGTCATAGAAACAATGATCACCGCTTAAGTAAAGATTAAAAGAATCAACATCCGTATTAGTAATGTTTATAGTTCTTATTAACAGTTCTACCTCTAAGAAATCACAGCAAGGTTTACCGTAGCTGTGAATTTTGTGTATCTTGAAAATTTCCTGATTTTTGGTTTGTGCCACAGACCTGTTTTTTCGATAGAGTCATTGCCATCATCATCATTTCAGCAGTTAGACGTCCACTGCTGAACATAGGACTCCTTCAATTAGCGGGGTGCAAAATCGCCACGCTTGCGCAGGCGGGTTGGCGGTCGCAGTATGGTGGTAAAATATATAGAGACAGCTGCTGCCTATTCTCTAAGTCCCTGAGTTGGCTTTTACGACTTACGACATCCACAGGAAGAAATGGGGTGATTCTGATTTCTATAGAGTACCACTATGTAATAATATTTCTTAATCAGGAAGTTAACATAACTGCAACTGCTATCCATGCTAATATTATAAATGGGAAAGTGTGTGTGTCTGTTTGTCCGTCTTTCACGGCAAAACCGAGCGACGAATTGACGTGATTTTTTAAGTGGAGATAGTTGAAGGGATGGAAAGTGAAATAGGTTACTGTTTTTTTCTCTTTTTTAGGTGGTTGGGGTGAACTTAGAAAAGCCGTGCTTTGGACAGTTGTAAGTAGCATGTTCATCATTTCAGCCGTAAGACGTCCACTGCTGGACTTAGGCCTCCCCAAATTTGGGGGGCTTTGCCATAATCACCACGCTTGGCAGGCGGGTTGGCGATCGCAGTATGGTGGTAAAATGCATAGAGAACGCTGCTGCCCATTCTCTAGTAAGTCCCTTAGTCGCCTTTTACGACACCCACGGGAAGAAATGGGGTGGTGTTATTCTTTACGTCCGGCACCACACGGTACTATGTTCGTATGGCATGGTAGTAGCATGTTCGCGTGTGTCCAATGAATCTTTACATTCTATCCCCAAATGGAAAGACATATAATATTGTCTACAGTAGCGTATTAAAATAACATTGTGTTCCGAGTTCTCTTCTGTGTTCTAAATCAGGAAAGGGGAACTGTGTTACCCCGAATTTAACGCGAGCGAAGCCGCGGGCAAAAGCTAGTATCAAATAAATGTTATAAGGACCACTGCGGACTGAGGTTACGTATGGAGCTCCTGTCATTTTAAGGCAAAACCTCTTTTTTTTCTCAGTGCGTTGTTATAAGGCAAATCAACATTTTTGCTGAGTCAATCGGAGGCGGCATACTGAACCAATTATAATTTTTTGCCATCGACAGAATTGTCGTGTGTGTGGGCCCTAATCTGTACTTTTGTTATGTTTCTTTATTATAGATGAAGTAGCCCTGCTTCGCAAAAAGCATTAAGATTGATTTATTAAATGTAAGTTTAACCTGAATGTTTTAAACATAAAAATTTCTGAAAAAATAATATATTCACTAAATGATGTCGAATACCGCATCAAAATCCATTGCATATTTTAAAAGAACAACGCGGTCACACAGACTGACAAAAAAAGCTACTTTAAATTTTAATATGTATAAATAGGTGGATAACCAATAGATATGTACTGAGTCATCTTTGTTTTACTAATGTTAATCGTAAGTACTAATAATAATAAAAAAAACTTCTCCTACACTGTTTCTAAATTAAGAACATAATGTATTACTAAGAAAGATAACTACTACTAATTCAATAAATATTAGAAGACGATGAGATAATCACAACATTGATTTTCATAGAATTGACGCGATTAATTCGAACATCACAGGTAAAGCAAAAACCATAAAGGTGTTTTTAAAGAAAACCGGTTTTAAATGTAGAATAACCAGATTGTTCCCCATAGCAATACTTAATGCGAAACACCGTCGTTGGTTAATTTAAATAAGATATTAAAGTTGTAAACCAGGGCCGGATTAACCGAATAACAAAAGTTTGTACTTTAATCCATGGAATTGGGCGTTTGGTCCTTTTAGTCAGATAACAAAAGAGGGACGTGGGGCTGTACAGTTATTCATTTATAATAATTATTTATGACAGATATTAGATGTATTTTATATGCATTTCAGGCTAGCTTTAATAAGTTATGGAACATATTTTTTTTTTTAAAAGCTTATTAACTTAGCCTTTAATCAGTTACTTGTTCTGAATGCATAGTTCTAAAAGCCGTAAACTGTACTTTTGATTCCGAAAATACTTCTTATATTGTTGAATAAATGCATAATTTCTATAGACCACGTTAATACAACCCAAGCGGTTGTTGAAAAAGAGACAAAGTAGAAAAATCCATTACGATTTGATGCCCAATTTTCTGGGCTGATACTGGGCTCGTAGCTAATACGCTATGCTACAGCACGGGCCGCGCGTTACCTTAATCCGTCACTGGTAAGGCTGCGTCCACGCAGTTTTCCATTTTGGTCCTCGCGCCCCCACTCTTGCGCACTACACGAGGCGCGGTACGGCCGGTGTCATAGTGTAGTGTCTCCCTCTCGCTCGCCACCGCGTGTGCGATCGATCGACACCATCGATTTCCACCAATACGTTTCAAACATTTTTCTGAATGAAAAGTCCTTGTGAAACGTAAAACAATAACCCGTACGTGTTGGAATGTTAGTGCCATCATTAGCGTAGTTTGTGTAACTCCATTTTAACTAATTTGTGAATAATTTTCATTGTTTTCAGTGTAGTGACTGAAAGTTTGTAAAACTGTGCCGCGGTTTTATAGTGTAAATTGTGAAGTTTACGTGTGGTTTTTTATTGAAAAAAGGTTTGTAACTACTTAATTATACATGCGATAGTGTGCTACACGATATTATGAGTCTTTACATATTTTTTTGCGGTGTGAAGATGGTATCAAATACACATGTTGAGGTTGTTAATTATAATTAATTGTAGCTTGGTTCATATTTATATGATGAAGCACAATTCTTCATAAGTCGTGGTGTACTATTTGGATGTACACAATAGCTATAGATAAATAAATAAGGAAGACTGACGCATTTTCACCTGCGATTTTCCGGCTCCATTTTCGTAGTTAAACTTAGGAATGACATAACGATTTTATGGATGGTATATGATGTGAGACATGATGTTTAGTGACGTAGGTGTCGCTCTAGGCAGGTTAGGTGGAAATATTACCATAATGCCTTCACATTGTATATGTGATTATGTTAATGATTGTTTCCTGAAGCGGAGAATTACTGACAATTAATCAGATTGTTTATTAGTGAGACGATCAAGTAGTTAGGTGTATAAGAGCAGATTTATTTATTGCAAGATTTATCAATGCGTAGTTTATTTAAGTACATGCTCGAGAATATAAACGACCAGTGGACCACTTTTGCCTTGGATCAAGAGCTGGAAGTTATGAGGAGACGTGATTACCCAAGTGTGTAATGATGGAGGCTAACAGTAAATATTGCTAGGAAACTCAAATTAGTTTTCTTTTTCAAAAAATTTACAGTGATGAAACAATCTGAGCAATAATAGGCTTTCTAGTTTATTACATAATCGTCAGCAGGTGCGTTACTTTGTGTAGGTAAATTATTCCATCACCAGTGCTCTCAAAATGGTGAAGGAAAACATCGTGAGGAAACGGGCATTCGAAGACATGTGACATCTACCAACCCGCACTAGGCCCGCGTGGTGGATTATGGCCCACTCCCTCTCATCGAGAGGAGGCCTGTGTCTCAGCAGTGGGAATGTTATAGGCTGCTGATGTAACATAATCGTCAGCAGCGAATCGTCATTCCTCTGAGTGTTGCTGGTGACTCTAGTATTTATAGCAACAATTTACCTTTTGTTATTTATTGTGTTAGCAGTCTCTTAGCTCCAATCAATGTATCATACTGAAGTGTATTTAATAACTTCATTATTATTAATAGCCCTAATATTATTGCTAGACAAAGGCCACCCTACTTTCTTTCCACGTCTCTCTGTTCAGAGCTCCCACGGACAAATCTTTATTTAAGGAGTCTAGCTCATCCTACCATCTCCGTCTGGGCCAGCCACGCTGTCGCGGGACTGGGTTGTAAGTTTGGTCCATTGATGTCTTACATGCAGCAGAAGTGTCCAGCCCAGTTCCATTTAAGCATGGTAGCTTTCCAAGTGACATCAATTATAACTTGAATAGCAGTTTCATTTTATCAATCGTGAGCAGTAGTGGCCCTGTGGCAACAGCCAGGACTTAAAAGTTGTAGGTCAAAAGTTCGAACTCAGTCAGGCGCCTTAACTTATGTAAATTATTTCATCACCACTGATCACATAATGGTGAAAAAAATAATAGTTTAAAAACTAAAAAACGCGCTTCCATAGAAAACCAAACTAAAAAGTAGAAAATAATTAAAAAAATAAGCGTAGAGTACCTGATATAAAAAAAAAACCTTAAAAGGCACCCTACGCTTTTTTCCATTATTTTCTACTTTTTAGTATGGAAGCGTGTTTTTTCGTTTTTTTTAAACTATTATTTATTTTCTATTTTTTAGGGTGTTTCGAATTTTGAGACGTATGTCAGCGTAGTTTGTGACGTATGTCAGCGTAGTTTTCGAAGACAGTTTTTTTCTGTCCTGGTAACCCTGGCGATTATAATGGCATAAATTTATGAAATTATAGTATTGTCAACGGTCCTCGATAAGTCTACAGAGTTTAAATGAAATCTGGTCGTTTAAAGTGGGTCGAAATCGCGCTATAAGGAGTCGGTTACAAACAAACATACAAACATACAAGTGAAGCTAATAAAAGCGTGTAAAAACATCGTGAGGGAATCGGAAAAAAATGCTAGAGACCAGAAAATTCATAGATAGAAATGTACCATCTACCAACCCCGTATTGGGCCATTATGGGCTTGATGAGTGGTACATCATAGGTTGATTTTGGAAATTGTCCAGCAGGTCTATTTCAAGCAATACTCGTCATTAGATTGATATGAGGATGTTGATGAAACATCTTCTAAGAACGTCTAATCTTTATGCGAAGTTCTACGAGTATATTTTACTAATACGGTCTGTACATTACTTCATTTTCCTACTGATTACCATTCATACCATATAAGATGCGTTTATAGACCGTCTTTATGTGCAAACACATTTACATGTTTTAATTAGTTAGTCGATTATATGTTTATAGCTTTAGAGCTTTGTATTTCAAGTGTTTCCTGATAAGGAAGAACTCCTTTCTCGTTCTTTCCACATAACATTACGCCTGTAATACCTGGTGGGTTAGACAGACGTGTACCTAGGGAACACTTACATTTCACTGGTAATAGGGAGTGATCCTATTGCCATCAGCCGGGTACAAACCGAGACCTAGCTCTTTCTGAAGGTTATCATCATCATCATTTCAGCCGAAAGACGTCCACTGCTGGACATAGGCCTCCCGCAAGCTCCGCCACTTCGACCGGTTTTGTGCTTCCCGCATCTAGCGGATTCCTAGGGCCTTCACAAGGTCATCGGTCCACCTTCTTGGAGGCCTTCCAACTCTACGTCTTCCGGTACGCGGTCGCCACTCCAGAACCTTTCAGCCCTATCGGCCACCTGTTCTGCGAACAATGTGCCCTGCCCACTGCCACTTCGGTTTAGAAATTCTTCGGGCTATGTCGGTTACCTTGGTTCTCCTACGGATCTCTTCATTTCTGATTCGATCGTGTAGGGAAACTCCAAGCATAGCCCTCTCCATTGCCCTTTGGGTGACTTTCAGTCTTCTAATAAGGCCCATTGTGAGCGACCACGTTTCAGTTCCATAGGTCATCACTGGCAACACACACTGACCTAAGACTTTCGTCTTGAGACACTGCGGTATGTGGGACGAGAAGATATTGCGTAGCTTCCCGAACGCTGCCTTTCTGAGGGTATCATGAACAATATTAAGGCTTAAGGCTGCCAGGCTCGCGAGATTCGTTCGAAAGAGGTACGTGGCCTTGGCATATAGGCAAGTGAAAGAATACGGGTGGGTTTTAGTCAGTAAAAGTCTGACAGGCCCTTTCCCTGCACCCAGAGCGAGAGACGTCATTTGATGATTTCCCACCCACAAAAAAAAAAAAGTAGTAGACACAGGACAAAGCGACAAATGTTTTAACTAAGAAGCAACTTATAAGGCTCTACGGTTCTGTACAAAAAAAAAACAGTGAATTTTTTTGAACTGTCAAAATCAAAGACATTCCTACCGTAAGTGTGTTACGCAGTTACCCGGCTCGTCAGATTCTCACGCCGCGCGCCGCCGCCGGTTGCGATTACTACGCATCTGACCGTTCTGAAGAACTTCACTAAAACCTACAAATATGACACTGTTCCCGTATAACCGTTCATTATGACAGTCTATTAGCAAGCCCATATACAGGCTGATAATTACAAAGCAAAGATTATGCGACTTTCGTCAGCGCGTACGACGGAAGTCGCGGCCCTTCGTCGCGGGCGCAGGAAACATACCAAACCGACCGATCAGCTGTGACTAGGGATGCAGCAAAAGTATCGATACACGTACATACTATATCGTAATAAAAGTAACCCTACCTAGATATAGAGTTTCAGAATCGAAAAAATTGTTCAGGCGTTTGTCTACTCACGTAGAAGTATCGAGTACTTATTGGATGTACACGTACAGTATCGATGTCAAAACTAGTATCATTTCTGAACTTATTTATTTAAACTTATCGAGTATTACTTACGAAACTACGCAACTATGCTGACGCATTCAGTGGCCTTCACAAGGTCATCGGATGGGTTCACCTCGTGGGAGGCCTTCCAACTCTACCCCTACCAGTACAAGGTCGCCACTCTAGAACCTTTCAGCCCCGTCGGCCAAGTGTTCTGCGAGCAATATGGCCTGCCCACTGCCACTTGCTTGAGGATCTCTTTATTCCTGATTCGATCACGTAGGGAAACTACAAACATAGCCCTCTCCTCTTCATTGCCCTTTGGGTAACTTTTAGCCTTTTAATAAAGCTCATGTTGAGCGACTTCGAAACTATTGTAATATTTAAAAAGATCAATCCCTTCACTAGTATCGATTAAAAGTGAACTCGGTATCGAGACCAAAGTATCGATACATTTGGTATCCCTGCGTATGCACAGGAAACATACCGAACCGACCGATCAGCTGTAACCGTTGCGTTATCCGTGTCGGCCATTGTCTCTGCGCATACTTTGTGCTAATGCTGTTGAAAACTATTCGTGACCAATTGTGGTGCGAAGATGTCTGTTTGCTTTATTGTTTATTAAGTAAGAAGCTATTGAAGTTCTGGTTTATTGTTTAAGGAAATTTCTTTAAAGAAACTTTGCTCAAGATGACATAACATTACGCCTTGTTTCCCTAAAGGGTTGGGCAGAGGTGTACCTATAGTACACCCATATTTCGCCTGTTATACATATTTAAGTTCCATGTAATAGGGGGTGAGCCTATTGACATCAACAGAGCACAAGTCTAGACTCCGGAATGCTACTGAGAAATTCTAGATAGAAAAACTCAATAACACTTACTCCGACCTAGTAATCGAACCTGGACCTCATGTTCAGCATTAGCACTTGTGACCAGTAAAAACAGGCCATTTCCAAAGTCAAACGCATTAACTTGCATTGGGCTTAAAAATTACAAGGATGTGAATTGCAAGATTAGCCTATAACGTTCCCACTACTGGAACACAGGCCTCCTCATTGTGAGTGGAAGTGGACCGTAATACACCAGGCTAGTGCAGGTTGGTAGATCCTATCTTCGTGTCTTAGGTCACAAGACATACCGGTTCTTCACCCTTTTTAACCGACTTCAAAAAAAGGAGGAGGTTATATGTTCGACTGTATGTATTTTTTTTTTTTTTTTTTTTTTTATGTATGTTCACCGATTTCTCCGCCAATTGTCAACCGATTTTGAAAATTCTTTTTTTATTCGTAAGGGTATACTCCTGAGGTGGTCCCATATTAATTTTGTGAAGATTTGATGTATACTTTGGGAGATAAACGAAGGAACTCCTCAAAAACAAACAGTACACGTAATGTGAT
The DNA here is from genome assembly GCA_947507805.1 of Aporophyla nigra. Taxonomy (NCBI): domain Eukaryota; kingdom Metazoa; phylum Arthropoda; class Insecta; order Lepidoptera; family Noctuidae; genus Aporophyla; species Aporophyla nigra. The sequence continues at coordinate 12,427,840 of OX382305.1, forward strand.
TTGGATATTGTACTAAAGATCAAAAATAATTGCTGGTTCTATCTATCCATCCGTGGTGAACTAATTATAGTCTTCGAAGATACCGCATGGAACTCCTCATCGGTGAACAGTACATATAGGAACTTACAGTGAAAGGTTAGAAGGTTAGGGGATAATTCTTTGAATATTATAGGCACGTTTAGACCGTTACTTGTATTCTTATATTCCGTTGAGCTGATGATGGAAGGTACAACTCCTTATCGATCAGGAGTTAGAAGATATCTTGTCCTAGATAGACATACTCGTTGACATCGAGAATTGATTCCTCAGCAGACACTAGAGAGGGCTCTTACCCACTCTACTGTCTGCTTAATAAAAAAAAAAGCAGCCTTAATCATTTTGGCCTGGCCATGCTTGGTTTTTTTTTTATGTATGTTCGGGCATAACTCCGTCATATATTGATGGATTTGCAAAATTCTTTTTTTGTTCGAAAGGGGTTTATTCCGAAATGGTCCCATATAATTTTCATATAGATCTGATGATGAGTTCGGGAGACAGACACCGGAACTCTTTAAAAAATGACAGGAAATCAACCGCGAGTTCTGCTATCGCATAAATATGCATTGTTTGTTTGGAATTAGTGCAGGGTGAATACCACAACTAAAAATTTAAAAATAAAAACTTTTTTACAAAAAAAAAAACCACCGACTTCCTTAAAAACACTACAAAGTGAAAAATAACTTTAATTTCGGAAGTCGGTGGCAAAAAAACCGTAAATACAGATTCTAAGACACCGACTACCGAAATTAAAGTTATTTTTCACTTTGTAGTGTTTTTAAGGAAGTCGGTGGTTTTTTTTTTTGTTGGGAGTAATAGTGATGAAATTAATTACACTAAGTAAAGCAAATATGAAAGAATGATTAATGAATACAGTAGAACGTCGATTATCCGAACGTCGATCAATCGAACGCCCGCTTATTCGAATTCGCAATAAACGTTTTTGAATTTGACTTTGAACTACTACGCCCGCGCGTGTTATCCTCCGGGAGCGCTACAATACACGCAAAATTGTCTCGAACCTTTGATTAAAATAATTTTAATCAAAGTCTTGAACTCTTTGATTATATATATATATAATCAAAGCTTGAACTGTTAGTTGTATGTACTCATATGTCAATCCCAAGTAGCCGTTAGTTGATAAACTAAATTTCACCGCGTGTTAGAAACTATTTGTCATCAAAGATATGAAGGGCTAAGGGGAAGAATCGGCTAAGTCATATTTTTTTCAAATTGATTTTTTATTGTCTATGGTCAGAACAATCCACATTTTACCATACGCGTACCTAAAACAAGGCAAGAATTCGCTGGGTCACTTAAAAATTTGGGTTGCATTTTGGATTCAATAGGGAATAACTAGCTTTGTCCATGACTAAGCCACTTCTTCCCTGCCAAAGCGAATGTGAAACGGGTAATTTTTAAGGAGATGACGATCCCAATATCGATAACATACCATATTTTCTTTTAAAATCAATATTTTGTGTATGAGAAATATTTTTAAGTTAGCTATAAAATGATATCAAAACTTTAAATGTCATCATCATCATCATCATTTCAGCCGTAATACGTCCACTGCTGGACATAGGCCTCCCCCAATTTAGGGGGCTTTGCCATAATCGCCACGCTTGGCAGGCGGATTGGCGATCGCAGTATGGTGGTAAAATGCATAGAGAACGCTGCTGCCCATTCTCTAGTAAGTCCCGTAGTCGCCTCTTACGACACCCACGGGAAGAAATGGGGTGGTGCTATTCTTTACGTCCGGCACCACACGGTACAAAAATACTGTCAACACTGACAAATTTGGTGAATGTGACTAAGCCAGTTCTTCTCATTAGCCCTTCATATGTCTAAACATAAGGTTTTCAGACACTTGTACAAAAATATGTATGGCTGAATCAATACAGTTCGATTATCCGAAAAACCGGTTTTCCGAACACTACTGTCCCCCAATTAGTTCGGATAATCGACGCTCCACTGTAATATGAATTGAATTTAGCAGAATTATCCATGCTGATGTGAACTTTATCTCATGGGACGTATCTATTATTTTTAACCGACGAAAAAAAAAAAAACGGAGGAGGTTATCAATTCGACGCGTAGGTATATATTTTTTTAAATTATCTGCGTTAGTTGGAGCTCAGATAGAACTTAATACCATAGAAGGTAAATAGTTCTCTAACTGCATGCTTTAATAGTCTAGTCATTTCTTGATCATTATAACTTGAGGTCATTTAGAAATATCATATTCACGAAAAACCATGTAAGTTTTCGCAACATATCATAAACCTAAGTTATATTAGATGCATAAATAAGCCATTATAGCAATATAACAATCACGAACACAAGCTATTATTATTATAGAACTATTATTTTTCTTTCTCGACATAATTATTACTCATATACAGACAAAAAAAGGGACATGAAACATTTGTGGAGGCGTTATTATATTAGATTGAAGTATAATAGCCGCGGTTTGTTTGCCAGAAGTGCGTAGGCGCATCTTTGTCGATCACTCTGATACCTATTGTTGCACAGATAATAAAATAATGCTTATTTCAGATCATTGATCTTTGACATTAGGTGTGAAGTCAAGAGCGTGCATCGAGAGCGCTTTGGTAATTAAATTTTTATTTTCTTTTCGTACCTGTGTCTTGTGATAAATGAAATGGCGTTTTTAATAATTAACAGGTTTGGGATCGTATTTATTGAAGTATAAAAGTAGGACAGAAATAAAATCACACAAATCATGCAGATAGTCCATAGGTATGAATTAAAGTAAAAACACAAGAAAAGTCCAACAGTTAATACGCCATCAAAATAATCCGTACAAGGAGAACCTTTTTATAGATTATCACCAAACTAACAGACAAAAATATGCGCCATATTTGTTTAAGTAAATACCTGTTCTTAAATGTTTAATTAATTAGACTGTTTTGCTATTTGATTATTCAAATAATACCATTCGATCCAAGGTATCGTTTTTCTTAACCTCGTAACTTCGATACCGAAGTCAACATCCTTAATCAAACCAAAAATTTTCAGACGATTATAATCTGTATTTTCCGCGAAATAATACCGATAGTCGTGTGCCAGGATTTGACACAAGACAACAACATGTGGTTGTGTGTACATAAGTACGAAGTAAGACTAATAATCGTAAAAACTCGGACAGGATTTATGTTAGTCACATCCGTGCATGATAAGCAATCGTTTTCTAAGAAACTATGTCATACTAAGCTATGTTTCTTTACTTAGTTCGTTGGAGGAAATAAGTTCTTATAAACGCATTAAGTTACCATGCTGTGTGTGCGGCTGAACTAAGTTATCAGAACTTGGATTTTGAATGTGTGGGGCGAGATTATTTCGCAATTAGTCAAGTAAAATATAATGTAATCATATAACAAGTTACTGGAATTAGACTGTTTATTTTGATAGGATATGTTGTAACTATAGTAGTATTTTGGTTTTCCCTAGAGTCGTAAAACGGTAGCTGTTATTGCTTCATACCAAAAACCCAATAAAGAATAAAATACTGTCAAAGCGACATCGAATATTTGTAATACATCAGAATCAGAATCATTTATTCGTAAACATAGGTGATAATTATATATAAGATCTTAAAAATTACTTAGTGCGCTATGTTTTACAGTTTCTACAGAAACATAACAGAAAATTTACATACATACATACACAAAATCACGTTCTTTCCCCAGGGGGGTAGGCAGAAACTACAGAACGTGATCTGCTACGATCCTTACATACTCCTTTTGCCTCGTTTAAGTTCATACACCCGGTCATACACGCACGTCGGTTACCAGTACTACGCACCTGACCCTTCTGAAGAACATCACCAATAGGTTCACTATATCTTTTCCCCTTCTGGCGTGACCAGTCGCCTCTACCTCATGTGAGGCGCCCTTCATTCATTCTCTCAACATGACCAAACCATCTAAGCAGACTCTTTAAAAAATGTGCACTACATTGTCTTTTAAATCGCGCCGATGTCTTATCACAGAAATTTTTTTGGAGAATTAATCAAACTAAACTTACTTAGTGTGCTGATCTCGTAGCTTGGTGATTGATATTTACCCACACGACTAGTGTTTAAAAACCTACTCTAAGAGTAATAAATCTCTAATAGAAAAGACGCTTTAAGCTTTGTACAATTTGATAGCAATCTGGCTGAACGAGACATGACAACAACACAAAGACAACAACGATATGACATCGAGACATGTCATCGACATTCAAAGAATGTCTCCATTCATGACGCGTTTAGACAACACCTGCTAATGACTAGGATCGCAATTATCACTTACTTTGAACAAACAATTGGTAATTGCTTGTCCAACCACCGCTTATAATCACAGAACTTTCAACTGAAATGTAGAACTTTTAAACAATACACTTAGGCAGGTAAATAAAGCGATATCACCAAAGAATTTACCAAAAAAAATAATGATCAAATATTTCACAATCACTAGTAAGTAGCCTTATTGCATAACACACTATATATTTATCAGAAGCTGAATCATTTTGATGGTTATTATTGCTAATACATTGTTTCATATGTTCGAAAAAATTGTCTGCTTAGCAACGTAAACAATGCCATGAATATCGTGGAACTGTCAAAATGAAAGCGATCCCTACTGATCGCGTATTACGCAATTACCCTCCTCTGGATCTAGAAAACGTCAAACAGATACAATAAATATTGTAGATGAAGCCGACGAAGAAAACGAAAGTACGAAATTTGTTAGATTTTTATTAAAAATTGCGGCTTTTTAGTCTGTAAATAACCTAGGTAAGTACCTATATATTTAAGTGAATTGACCTGCTGATCAATTCTGATTCTAAGTTATTGTGAAAACTTTCTTCTTGAAATGGTAATTGGCCGTGAAGGAGTGTCTATACTTAATCGAACATGTTTATATATTGGTTCACAGTTAACACAGTAAAACAATTAGCATTTTTCCCCCAACTACCGCAAACTTAGAATTCCTAATAAACCGTTGGAGGTTCTTTTAAAATGCTATGATCGGTCGTCCGGTGCTCGGGGCGTCGCTGGCGCATTTGAACGCATTCCTGGAACGGCTAGGGTTCCCATTTCGGAATTTGAAATGTCCTGCTGTCTGCCAACACACACATTGACAAAAAGCCTTGTTACTTTATGGTTATTGTACCATAACTCATTTGTTTTCTTTAAAAAAATGTTGTTGAGCTGTTCGGAAAAATGACAAGACGGGACAAAGTGTGGTATAACCCTAGGCACTGCCGATGTAACCAGCTAGCTGATTATTTACTACCAGAACCTAGCATTGCTAGCAACGGCTCGTTACTAAGCAGAGAATGTATTATACCCTGCCGAAGTACCGTCGATTTCATTAATTTGCCGGCGGTTCCGGTTTGCCTTGTGAGTTGTGAACTGTGGTGCTAGGACGCTGAGGCTGTTACGTATCTGCTTATCCTATTGGAATGAGAGGATAAAGGCAGATCTGTTACAATTTATTAGAGAAATATTAACAGGAGAAGGGAAGTAAAGCTAAGTATAAAAGACCCTGCCTGGCACGCACTAGTTTGTTATACGGTTCTGTGGTCCAGCACTGAGGGACGGGAGCAGGCAGCAGAGCGGCAGGTCGATATCAGGGTTTCTTCGAGGGCTTCGTGTAGATCTTAGGATCCGCCGGGTGAGCTCCGTAGTAGATCTCGAGGCCTGTAGACTGGCTTCAAGAGTACACTGGCTTCAAGAGTAGACCGGCTTCAGAGTGGAGTAGCTTCAAGAGTAGCCTGGTTTCCAAGAGTAGTGAGAGTTCAAGAGTAGTGCGAGTTTCCAAGAGTAGTCATTTCCAAGAGTAGTCGTTTCCAAGAGTAGTCGTTTCCAAGAGTCGTAGTTTCAAGAATGGTGGGATTCCAAGAGTCCTGGTTTCAAGAGTAGTCGGTTTCCAAGAATAGTCTCGTCAGCGGCTCGAACGCCCGTTTTTATATCAACGTCGTCTTCCTTTTCTAAACACTTCCAAATGTTAGCTTATGGCTATCATGTCATCTGCAAGTGCAGTCAGCCAGGACATATCCACGAGTGCGTATAGCTGGCCACATGAGTACGTAAAGAATTTTATAAATATAATTTTCAAGTTATTTAGATCAAATAACTTGAAAATTTAAATCAAATAGCTAGATATATTGATAAAAAATAATTTACATTATATAAACCAAAAAGTAGTCATTCATAGACTAAGCAGAAAAGTAACTGACAGTTGACAATTTGGTATGTCATAACATGAAAATTGAGTTATTTTATTTCAGCTATTTTTAAGTTAATAAATGCTTGCTGAGTGTAGACATATAAACAAATAAAAAGGAAGATAATATATATTAAAGTATAGCATGAATAGTGTAAACATAGAACATAAAAAGGATGATAAGTATTAGGAATCATGAATTAGTGTAAGTATAGCATGAAGGCATGAATACTATAAGGCGTCGTTAGCTGTTGTAAATGTCGAACTAAAAGCTGCTACAATACCTTGTAAATAAATTTGTTTGTTTGTAGGAACGCTGATTAGTTGATAAATTGTATAGACCTGGTGCATCAGTTAACTATCTTCTGAAAAGTTGTCGTATACAAGTAGATGTGACGTTATTCATTATAACCTTTGTCCAATTTCAAATTTGAAAAAATTCAAAATTTGTTGCCTCGTTGGTCTAGTGGTAGCAAGCGCTACTGCTGAGCATGAGGTCCTGGGTTCGATTCCCAAGTCGGGCAAAGTGTTATGGGTTTTTCTATCTGGAATTTCTCAGTAGCAGCCCGGAGTCTGAATTTGTGCCCGGTCGATGGCAAAATGGCAATAGGCTCACCCCTTTTACATGGAACTAAAACGTAAATGGCGAAATCAGGGTGTACTATAGGTACTGCCCATCCTTTTGGGACAACAAGGCGCGATGTGATGTTATGTTATTCATTTCAGCCGTAAGACGCCCACTGCTGGACTTAGGCCTCCCCCAATTTTGGGGGCTTTGCCATAATCGCCACGCTTGGCAGGCGGGTTGGCGATCGCAGTATGGTGGTAAAATGCATAGAGAACGCTGCTGCCTATTCTCTAGTAAGTCCCTTAGTCGCCTTTTACGACACCCACGGGAAGAAATGGGGTGGTGTTATTCTTTACGTCCGGCACCACACGGTACATATATGTTATTAAAACAAAAAAAAAACAAATAAGATGAGTCTATACATCACGTACCTGCTATAAAATTAATAAACAAATTGCGTACCGGAATCTTTGATTAATGATTCAAATGCGAAATTAATTTTAATTGCACAACCCGATGGTATCTTTAATCACCAGCAAAAACTTCCGAAAATCGATGTTCCAACTGATTGTAATTAATTATGTATAGTCTTGCCTAATTTCGGCGCAGGTATAATCAGTTCCTAAACTATAAATACTGGTAAGACATATCTATTTACGCTTGATGACGGTCGACCGCAAGAATTTCCTTTAAAAATAATGGCTGACCGTTTTTACTAGAACTGTCTGTTTTGTTTTAGTAATTACGGTGCTTAGCGGCAAAGTACACAAACATAATAATGGCATGCAAATATAAAAATATTTGTTATGGTTTAAGAAAAGTTTTTGATGTTTGTAAGGAGGTAATTTGACCTAATGATATCTTTCGACGTCTTTTATTCACATCGGTCTCCTGAGAAATATTTGTGTTCTCGAAAGAGGAGAGGTTTTTAGTGAACGACTGGATGATTCCCTAGACCAGGGCTGTCCAGTCCGTTGTCTGGATTACTATTATTAGATAAATTAATTAATTAAGAACCAATAAACGTATAAAGAAATGGTTACCCTGTATTTTTTTTACTTGAAAACTGAAAATATCTGTTTCTGCGCCCTGCAGCTTTTGTAGTAAATTTAATTAGCCCGCGAAGGTATGTAGCTTGGACAGCCCTGCCCTAGACAATCCAGTATTTGGTTTTCATTGGAGTATAACGAAGCTTTGAATAAGCTCCTCTTTCGAGAAATTATAGCAATGCGAAAGCGTTATGTATGCTGAACTGAAAGTCCTGTCAAAATCGGTCCAGGCATTTCAGAGATTAGCCGGAACAAACAGACAGACAGACAGACAGACGTCGGATAAACGTATTTTCTTTCTTTCTTCTTCTTTAGACAGACAGACAAAAATTGTAAAAAAAATTGTTTTGGTATATGTACCGTGTCATATACACTTAGTAAAAAGTGGTTATCTTAATATTAAAAACAGACACTCCAATTTTATTTATTTGTATAGATGTATATAGATTATTCATAACAGTATAATATAAAACTGCAAGTTTAAAAATAGAACATTGAGGCAAGAGTAAGTTTTCCACGAAGAGAAAATAAATCTTTTGCATTTCCTGTAAAAGATGATTGAACAGCATATTTTATGAATTTTTCTTTACCTACAAGTACTGAAACACTTCCGCGGAGCATCCTGCGGAAGTTGCCGGGACGACTCGGCAATCTGTTTTGAAGCGGGTTTTCCTCGTAGGTTAGTAGGAGCGGAAATAGTTTAGAATGACTGGGTTTACTTCGAATGTAAGTTTTAGTAGTGATTCCTTTTTTTTTGTGGGTGGGAAATCATCTAATCACGTCTCCCGCTTTGGGTGGAGCGGAAAGGCGTGTCAGACTTTTACTGACTAAAACCCACCCGTGTTCCTTCAGTTGCCTATATGCCAGGGCCTTGGTATCTCTTTCGAACAAATCTCGCGACCCTGGCAGCTAGTAGTGGTAAATGGATTTTATTTGGAATGAATCTTAATAATGGAAAGTGGTGGTATTGGCACAGGCATAATATGAGTAAGAATATGATTATGTTTGATACCTTATTGGCCTTTCCTTAATGAATGACATTGAGGCTTTCCCCGCGTAAAAACTGTAGGCAATAAATGAATTTTGTAGGTCTGGTTTTTTGGTCGGCAGGAAACCTCTCGATACAATCAGGCAAAATCTATCATATCAGGATAATATTCGTGGACAAAATTCATGTCATATTCTCTATATAGCTACTAGGATGGTGGGGAGGCCTTTGCCCGACAGTGGGATGATATTCTTGGTTGTATAAGAAATAATTTATAGCTGACGACATCGACGAATGGGGCTTGTGGCTAATTGATTACAGCCACACGGATCAATCGATCAGGTAAAGCAACGCTTGCCGCGGTTGGTCCGTGGATGGGTGACCTTTATGTGTCAAGAATCACACCGTGTCTTGGAAAGTACATTAATCTATTGTTCCCGGGCCCGGCCGTCATTTGCGGATCTTTAACAGACTTAATACGGGTCGGCAGAACCCTGAAAGTCTAACAAACCAGTCTTATGAAAGGTTTTCGTATTACGCAGTAACTGGGTTGTGGAGGTCAGGTAGGCAGTCGTTCCATGTAGATTACTGGTATTCACCTACACCCGGTTGGACGACTCAAACATAGCTGGGAAAAAGACAAGGCAGATGATGATGTGCAGCTGTCAACGTCATGCGGAATAATGCCTTTTACACAGGTAGACATGACTCTTGTGGATTGAATATAAATGGTAATTTCGCGTAGATTTCGGGTCGGTGAATTCGAATCTGGCAATAAAAACACTTGATTCTCTAAGGTTTTTTAGTAATCCTAACCTAAAAGTGCAAAAAACGCTGTTTTTGGCCATATTTGAGGTTATGTAGCCGTGCGGATTTTTTCCCCAAAAAACTGCGAACGGCATTTAAAAGTACAAGCCTTCCGATTTCAAATGCCGGTGAGTTTGCCCAAATATCTAGATAGATATCGCATTTTGAAGATTTCATGTTTGCATATTTTTAGGCATTTGCAGACTGACCTACCTGACCCTAAGAACAGCGAATATATCTGCATGTTCTTCTTGAAATTAATCTTATTTTTCTAAAAATTTGGCCCAGCACTCTAAGCGGGCTATGCCATCAACTCTCTAACCCACCAAACCCTCACCTTCAATCCCATACATAATTATGGTTAGTTTGGAAAACTTCAAAATGCGATATCTCAGCGAAAAAAAAGATATTTGGGCAAACTCAACGGCATTTGAAAGAGGAAGGCTTGTACTTTTAAATGCCGTTCGCAGTTTTTTGAGAAAAAAAAAAATAATCTAAAAACCTCGTTTTTTGCACTCTTAGGTGAGGATTACTACAAAACCTTAAAGAATCAAATGTTTTCATTGCCAGATTCGAATTCACCGACCCGAAATCTACGCGAAATGACTATTTATATTCAATCCACAAGAGTCATGTCGACCTGTGTTATTTCTCTTACGACAAATGCAACGAATAAAGCATTACAACTACACATCTATTCATTGATCTTTATTGCCTACTACGTACTTTAGCACTATGTTTTCCTGGTGACATAGAGACCTAAGCCGACCTTCAGAGGATGGTCGCGTAGTGACGGCGTTGACCTTGTCAGTGTTTTTACCGCACAACCACTCATGCGCACCGAAGATCATCAATGTGAGATGATTAAATGTTCTAACTATTATCATATTTCATTTTTTTGTTGTCTATGATAAAAGAAACGGTAGCGTTGCACGCTTGAAAAATGTTGCTAGGTATTTATTGAAAAAGTCTCTCAATGCTGTTTAAGCATCATCATCAATCCAGCCGAAAAACGTCCACTGCTAGACATAGGCCTCCCCCATGCACCGCCAATTTGACCGGTATATTTGGATATCCCCCCGGATTGGCGTAATCACCACGCTTGGCGCGGGTTGGCGCTCGCAGTATGGTGATAAAGTGCACAGAGAACGTTACTGCTGAAAAACGAGGAAGGGACTTACTAGAGGATTCTAGTAAAGTCCCTTAGTCTCCTTTTACGACACCCATGGGAAGAAATAGGACAGTGTTTTTCTATATGTTCGGTACCACACGGAACGCTGTTTACTTCACCGCACGTTAAATTTTTGTGGTTGATTTCGGTATTCAGTCTGTTATTTTCATGATCATAAAAAAGTAAGTTCAAAAATTAAAACCTTACTACTGAATAATCACGCTGTCAAATGTATGAAGAAACTATTCTCATCTGAAATCAGTGGTCGCTACTACTGTTAGAAGGTATTGTTAAGTTAGGGTAGATCAAGGCGCTTCCACCGATACCTCGTTCAAATTTTGATAAGTAGCTTAGAAGTAATGAGGGAACAGTTGAACTTACATACATACCAGTCAAAATTAATTTCTCTCCTTTCTGCTTCACCGTAGTAGGGTATAAAATAATTATGGGAGTTTTGGCTGAACGAGACTATCGGCTTGGGGCAGTCCGGCTCAACGAGACAGTCGGCTTGGGGCAGTTCTGGCTCAACGAGACAGTAGGATTGGGGCAGTTTTGGCTTTTTGAGACAGTAGGCTTGGGGCAGTTTTGGCTCATCGAGACAGTAGGCTTGCGGTAGTTGTGGCTCAACGAGACAGTAGGCTTGGGGCAGTTTTGGTTTATTGAGACAGTAGGCTTGGGGCAGTTTTGGCTAATCGAGACAGTAGGTTTGGGGCAGTTTGGCTCAACGAGACAGTAGGCTTTGCTGAAAATCAACGAGAAAGCTCGAATGGGTTGTAGGATACGTACCTATATTTAAAAGTTTTGTAAGAATACTATTCTTACAAAACTTTTATGTTTTGCGAAGCTTGATCAATTGATAGTTCTCTAATAGATTTCCACTAAGTAGTTAACTAGGCTTGATCTAGAATCTAGTTCAAGCAATTAGTTACTGTCCGCCATGAGATTATCTGGATTATTACTTATTAAATAGTGAACAGTAACTAATTGCAGGCTTTAATAATATAGGCACGTATAAAAAATTAAATATTTTCCTTGACACATTAGTAGCTGTATCCAAGTCTAGAATTACCATAATTCTTAGGAACAGCTGTCTACAAGGTCGGTTATGCCATGTATCATACCAACCTAACTACGAATGTTTTCTCAAAAATACGTTATCGTAGATCAAGGAAAAATCTCCCATAGTTATTGTGTAAGAAGTTTGCGTCATGCCAAGTGTTGGCGAATTTCATGGTTTTTGTTCAAGGGTTCGTTAGTACACGGGTGAGTCAATCACATTAGTCATTCTTTAATGAAACGTTTACCTTTATCGTGTTACTTCATCGGATTTACTTTCATTTTTTTTGTTATTCATTATTTTAGTAGTATTTTAAAGCTCTGTTTAAAATTGAACCTAAAAGAATTTTCATAGAATTGTAATAATTTGTTTGATTTAACAAAATTAGTGTTTGTTTTTACTCTTTTACGCCCGATGTAAAAAGGAGGGTTATGATTTTGACCGGTATTTAGGTGTGTGTCTGCATCTGTTCCCTCTTAACTTCTAAACGACTTATCATAATTTGACAAATAAATTAAAGTCGAAAGCGTCTTGATCCTCCGCTTTAGAGGAATAAAAAAAAATCCGTGTTGGGTTGGGTCCGTTTGGATCAAATGTAAGGGCTTATAAATAAAATTTGAACAACAATGCCAAAATAATTAAAACAAAAATGGCACTTTGTAAGTCCTGATTACAGAATCACACTAAAAAAAGTATGACCCAAGAAAAGATTCTCATCTGAAAGTCTTGGTCGTATGCCACCTAAACAATACATTTTAACAGTAGTCAGCGATCAAAAGCTGTAGGGCTCTAGGGAGTATTTTATTGTTTCTCATTTTTTACAGCGCGATTTTTCAGTAGTCTAGTCTTAGCTTTTTTCTACAAAGAAAGGATGTCGTTAAAAGAAGTTATTTTTTGAGAGCATCAGCATATACCTGTCATCTTCTTTCCCATTGTCTTTTCAGGTGGCTGAAAATCAATTATTTTCAGTTTTACTCTCATTTCTCTCCTCTGAATTAATATTCAACTGAATCAAGTTTTGGTTTTTCATGCTTGTTTCTGAGATATGTATGTTTTGATATCATTCCAACCTTTGTACGAGGGTAGACACGTGTAATAATATATAGGAGAACTATACGCGAAGCTCATTATTACACTGAATGAAAGACAAACATTGAATGAAAAGCTTCCACGGGTAAATCCATTCAATGGCATTGAACTGTTGTTAATTCTCTTTATGTCCATATTCGCGGCACGCGCGTACGTCGCGACAGTCCTCGGCATTCCTCGGCAATCCTCGGAAATCGTCGGCAATGTCGAGGTTGACATGACCCCATGAGTCGAATTAACCCACGTAATTCGCGAACTATGAAGGTAACTTTGTTCTCAGTGTCAAACAACGGTTTGAAGAATACTAAATGAGGTTAATGAGATAATGTGGGTATTGGTTTTGGAGAAAATGTTTTATTACATTACATTAAGATACAAAATAATAGTTTAAAAAATCTAAAAAACACGCTTCCATAGAAAACCAAACTAAAATGTACAAAATAATGGAAAAAAAGCCTGGGGTGCTTTTTATGTTATTTTTTTATTGATATCAGGCACCCCACGCTTTTTTTTCCATTATTTTCTACTTTTTAGTTTGGTTTTCTATGGAAGCGTGTTTTTTTTTGTTTTTTTAAACTATTATTTATTTTCTATTTTTTAGGGTGTTTCGAATTTTGAGACGTATGTCAGCGTAGTATGAAACGTATGTCAGCGTAGTTTTCGAAGACAGTTTTTTTGCTGTCCTGGTAACCCTGGCAAGGATAATGGCACAAATTTATGAAATTATAGTATTGTCATCGGTCCTCGATAAGTCTACAGAGTTTAAATGAAATCTGGTCGTTTAAAGCGGGTCAAAATCGCGCTATAAAGAGTCGGTTACAAACAAAAAAACAAACATACGAGTGAATCTAATATAAAGTGTGTAATAAAACGCACCTATTTTGTAATATTACATAACATCACACCTTGTGTAACCAAAGAGTTGGGCAGGAGTGCACCTATGTTACACCCACATTTCGCCAGATATGTTTAAATCCCATGTAAGAGGGTGAGCCTTGGGCACGCCACAATTGCGGCCCCTCTTTGAGGAGTGGATTGAGAGGCGCCACGGCGTCCTCACCTTCCGCCTGACACAGGTTCTCACCGGGCATGGGTGCTTCGGTGGGTTCCTGTTCAGGATAAAGCGGGAGGAAACGTCCGGGTGTTTCCATTGTGAGGATCGTCTGGAGGACACGGTGGAGCATACAGTGGAGGTGTGCCCTGCCTGGGCGGAGCACCGCCGTGTCCTCGTGGAGGCGATCGGCGGCGGCGACCTCTCGCGTCCGACCCTGGTGCGAGCCATGGTACGGAGCGAGAGGGCATGGGAAGCCGTCACCTCCTTCTGCGAAGCAGTAATGCTCGCGAAGGAGGAGGCGGGGCGCGTGAGGGAGTGGCAGTCTCTGCACCCTCACGTCCCTAGCCGCCGCAGGAGGAGACGCCCCGGGCGTCGGGAGTCGATAGCGGACTCCCGGCCACCGTAGGCGCGAGCTTGCGGGTGGCGAGCAATGGGTAGCTCGCCGCCCGGTAAGGATCAGGCTCGGGTCGACGGCGCGTAGTGTTCCACGCGCGCCTCAAAGAGATGTCAGCAGCAATGTAGGGATCTGCTAGGACCGATGACTGCCAGGGTCACGAGATTGTTCGAAAGAGATACCGTGACTCTGGCACATGGGCAACTGAAGGAACACGGGTGGGTTTTAGTCAGTAAAAGTCTGACACGCCCTCCCACTCCGCCCAGAGCGGGAGAAGTCATTCGATGATTTCCCATTCAAAAAAAAGAAAAAAAAAGAGGGTGAGCCTGTTGCTATCAACCGGGTATAAATCCAGACTCTGGGCTGTTTCTGAGAAATTCCTGATAGAAAATACCCATAACACTTTGCTCGATTTGCGAATCGAACCCAGAGGGGTAATTGCGGAACTTTTTATCGGTAGAAATTGGTTTAATATTCATAGTTAAACAACATTCATTGCGTTATTTACGTTGCTGAGCCGACAATTTATTCGAACAAATGACGCAATGGTTTAGAAATAATCTTCAATCCCATTCAGATTCTGATAAATTGTGCGTTTCGCAATTAGGGTGCAGGTCCTTAAACTCAGCAACAGCGCTTGCGATCACTAACTAGACCAACGGGGCAGCCCTTATGCTTTACTGAAGGGGTCTGCTATGACCGATGCCTGCCAGGGTTGCGAGATTCGTTCGAAAGAGTTACCGTGGCCCTGGCATATGGGCAACTGAAGGAATACGGGTGGGTTTTAGTCAGTAAAAGTCAGACACGCCCTTCCGCTCTACCCTAGAGCGGGAGACGTCATTTGATGATTTCCCACCCAAAAAAAGGCCTTATGCTTTGTGGTCTTAAGTTTTCATAATGTGTAGTGTATCCATTGAGCTTAACTCGTACGCAAAAAAAAAAAACTCAAGTTTGTTTCCCATTTGTAGCAACTAAAGAATACAATCATTAGTTTAATGTTCAGTGCTTTCTGACAGACAGATCAATAACCAGCGGGTTATTTACAAAAAGCGACACATAAGGACGTGCGAATTGTACAAACGGTCACATTGTTTTCTCAATTTGCCTTTATTTACTTGGGAACTTATCTTAATTATATTGCGAAATAGATTTTACTTTTACTGTAAAGGTTACCTTGTAGGGGTTCGGGGCTAAAATATACTACCCACACGGGACAATTGGTGGGTAATCTACATTTGCTGTGGTCGATTTTTTTGGGTGTGAATTCATCAAATGACTTCTCCAGCTCTGGGCAGGGCAGGAGCGCGTGTCAGACTTGTGATCCTTCAGTTGCTTGTGCCAGTGCCACGGTAACTCTTTAGAACAAATCTGCTACCCTGGCAGGCATCGGCCCTAGCAGACCCCTTCAGTTATTGCTGACATCTCTTTGAGGCGCGCGTGGAACACAACGCACCGTCGACCCGGGCCTGGTTCTCACCGGACTTCGAGCTACCCATTGCTCACCGTCCGCAAGCCCGCGCCTACGGTCGCCGGTAGTCCGGTATGGACTCCCGATGCCCAGGGCCTCTCCTGCAGCGGATAGGGGCGTGAGGACGCAAAGCTTGCCTCTCCCTAACGCGCTCCGCCTTCTCCTTTGCGTTGGTCCTGCCTTTTATTCGTAGATCTTTGACAGTTGCTACGGTACGGTAGTTGTCTCTAGAAATCGAAAAGTCTGTTAAGGGGTATGATGTTACCCAGTAAATGTGTAGTAGTGGTCAGATAGACAGTCACTCTATACACAATACTAGTATTCAGCTGCATCTGGTTAGACAGGACACCGATCCCAAAAAGTTTGGAAAAGGCTTGAAGATTAATTTGTATAGGTTAGGTTAATTATAAAAGAAGCCTAAAGTATTGTCTAGGCATCAATAAGCCGATACGTAACAAAATCTCGCTCGTTAGACTAATCTTCAAGCAATTATGAAATCTAATTGGAAAAACGTGTGTAACCGACTAACCTGTATCTGTTAAATCTGCATAAAACATAGTGCCGAACCAGTTATACTAATGTCATATGTTTTTCCCACGAATAAAGACGCATCTACACCACTCCAAGACGACCTTCCATCTTGAAGTGACTGCTACATGTTTGTGAACGCTGCAGGGGTCGTGTTGGGCTGGTCTTAAATCTACATAATATATTAATAGAGATGACACGACTAGGCTTGTCAAAACGTTTACATAACCGTGATGTAATGCTAAAGACATGTATATGTGTTTTACTCCAGCGAAACTAAGCGCGGGTGATGCGTACGGCTCTACGAATAGGAGCTGGCTAATTAAGTACAAACTCGGAAACTGCTGTAACGATTTTAATGTAACTTTCACTAGAGTGTGGGTGGGCATCGTTTAGTAACGCTTTTGTGGAGGATTTGTGGTCCGTTGACTTCATTTCCTTGTTTTAGGGAAGCTTCGACGCTCTCTCAATTTAAGTGCGTGCTTACTTTTTGATTTATATCTGCGCCATACTTGCAAAGAGCAAAAAGGTGAGGTAGATAATTATTTCAAACTAGTTGACCCGACAGATGTTTACCATGTTAACCAATGTAGGTATCCTTTCAATAATTTATACAAAATTCTCATAGACAATGCGAATATTTCGAATATTTACAATTTAACATTTAAAAGAGCCAATTTGGTCCAACAGTTCTCAGGTAATGCGCTTATCAACGACCATTTCAAGTATATGGGCTTAAGATGGGTTCCTACGTTCAGCGGATTCTTGCGGCCTTCACAAGGTCATAGGTCTACCTTGTGGGACGCCTACCAACTCTACGTCATTCGGTACGCGGTCACCATTCTAGAACCTTTAGCCCCAACGGCCATCTATTCTGCAAGTAAAGTGCCCTGCCCACTGCTACTTTAGTTTGGCAATTCTAATAGGTCCCTAAGTACAATTAATTTGAAAAATATTTCAACAGATTGCTAGTATGATAATAACCGTCACTTTTAAACGTAATCGAAAAATCTATCATTGATCAAATCAAAAGCATTTATTTTTAATAATAAATCATGTAAGAACCACAAATTACTAATCGAAATTCAATTTATTCATGTCAATTCATAATGATTTTGCTATAAATTCATATTAATTTGGTTACATAAGTAACGGAAGGTTGTCATTATAGGTTAACATGCTTATGATCTCAAATAATTGGGACATTATTTAGTAAAGTTGTTACGTAATAAAATATATGATTAGTGTTGCCATAAATAACATACTTATGTATGTATGATTGATTACTATTGGGATAAGAGCAATGTATAGAATCCCTTTTGGTATGAACGACCAGGTTCTGTTGCGAAACTCTTTACGACATCTATTTTTGTAAATATTATTCGTTTATGTATGAGTAGTTATTATATATCATTGCTGTATTTTTCATTTAATTAAACAATACAAAAGATAAAATTTTTGCACATAATTTGTAATTGTAGAATGTTAAGGTAGGTACTATGATAGTTCGAAGATCATAGGTACGTTGTAAACCTTAAAAATTCTGGCAAATAAATGAATTTGAAATTGAGCTACTTCACATTATTATGAAACGTAGCCATCTAGAAATTAATCATATTAATACTTTTGAAACTAAACAATTAATCATTATAATTTGAAAGTTTGTCTTCTTTCTATTAGTTCCGATGTTCATTTTTTCCGTAAAGTGTTAAGAAAGTGTTGATTAACCCAAAAAGCCATTTAGGAACAAAATAAATCTTCCTTTGACAAATATCTTTTAAGTCGTTTGGTTCACACAAAGAAATATAACCACGCCTTATAAAAATAATAACCAATAAACGTTTGAATTTATTAGTGACTATCAATAAACATGTCTGCTATTTTTTTATCTGTAGCCTTAACAAGAAAAACACGACAAGTTTTTACAGATTATAATGTTTAATGAACTATTGAGCTTCGAATATACTTCAAAAGAATTAGGTTTTGAGGTTCTTTTTGATGATCAGTCTCTAATTTGGTAAGAATGATAGACATTGAATATTTATTTCGTAATTTTTTTCCAGCACTAAGATCCATAAATACAGATTCTGCAAACCCTATTGTGCGATCGAGAACTCATGAATTATTAATCGATACCGAATGCGGTATCGAGTGTCGAGTTTGGCGGGATTTCGTAAATCGATAAACTCTTACAATCGTTCGGATACAGTATGAAAGCTCGGATGACAAATTGAGCAGTAGGATGACTGTTGCTTCTAACGTATGTGGGAGATGTTGAGATATGGATGCAAAGATACATATTTATCTATCACTTTGAGAGACAGAACAGGTTGGTTATATGTGTCAGTGCTTTGATTGATGCTATCAGAAACAATATGAAAACGCGTCGTGGTGGTTTGCAACATGGCTTGAATTATCAGTTTATTGTCTTGAATGAATGATATTATCTCAGTTTAGGATTAATATGTTTCAGATAAAGTCGAAATAATATCTAAACCTGTCACTGAGACGGATTTTTATAAACCAAATCCATTAAAGTTGAACATAACAGAATCCAATTAACATAGAAAACACAGACTGAACGTTTAAACGTAACTTTTTTCGTTTGTTTACAAAAGTTGCCAAACGCTCGCACAAATTCTCGGTATAAAATCGAAACAAACAATAAACAAAATCTGTTAGCCTTCACGCTTAATTAGTCTGTTGTACCGAACAATTAACATTGCTTATTTCACGGGAGAGTACTCCGCCGATCGGAGGAGTTGGTTGCGCAAACGCAACTTTTGATACACTCCTACGCATGTCTGTGAGAACTAGTCGTGCTTCGTAATAGGGACACGTTTTTGAAGTGAAAACTTCTTTAGCGGCGTTGAGCACTTTTTCTGTAATGGGTATAAAATCTTAAACTCGCGTCAGGACACGTGACCTGATCGAAAAAGCGTAGGACGGATGGAGAGTAGACAGCTATCCCCTCTCTACGGCGCGGCGAAAATGTATGCCTGGGCCTACTGTTTCGTTTAAGCGGCGCAGGGCGCTTGCGCGAATGTTCGTCTATGTTACAGCGTGCCACGCGCATCCATGGATGGTGACAGCTGATGGCTCGACCGTCTGTGTAGTGATCACATTGTTGTGTATTCGTAAAATTCGTGAATATAAAGTGCTTAAAATATGGAAATTGAACAACAAATTATTCCCTAACCATTCCAAAATATCAAACATGCTCAACGTTAATAATCAAGTTTTCACTTCTGCCGGCACTCCCGGAGTGCAATTTTTTTTATTTTTTTATTTTATGGGTGGGACATCGTCAAATGACGTCTCCCGCTCTGGGTGGAGCGGAAGGGTGTGTCAGACTTTTACTGACTAAAACCCACCCGTGTTCCTTCAGTTGCCTGTGCCAGGGCCACGGTAACTCTTTCGAACAAACCCGAGATCCTGGCAGGGATAGGGACACGTCTGTACGGACGATTCTCAACACCTACGGCTCGCTTACACGTACACTTAATCCGTAATCGGCCGAATTGTGCTTTTAAATCGTCACCAACTCGTCCGATTGGGCTACACATATCGCACCTTTAAAGTAAAACCGTTACTAAACGAAAATTCTCATGAATTGAGTTATCAATGCCATCTATCTAATATATAACTCAATTCATGAAACTTTCGTTTAGTACCGGTTTTACTTTAAAGGTGCGATATGTAAAAGAAAATGCGTGCGTACACCTAGTTGTCGGACGTCTTCGGACGATTTCGGTTGAAGTAGTTGTACGCACGCTGTAGCTTTCTTTTACATAATTTTGGTTCGATACATGTTTTATCCAAGTTCGGCCGATGACGTACGAGCGTAGTTCGGCCTATGACGGCTCCCGTAAGATGCAACACCTAAACATTGTTATTGCGAAATGATTTGATAACCACTCGTAAGACGTAGTTGTACATGTACCGTTAAATTGGATAAGTGCGTGAGTTAGGTTTATTTAGTAACAAATTCTTGTTTGATACTGGTGAGTCGTGTTTGTTTTTCTTGTGTGTAACATCATCAATAATAAGTGGTTACCTAAATCGGTCGATGAAATTTCAATTATCACATAACTTCGCCAATTGTGAATCAGAATAGAAAATGTGTTACATTCGAATGTAATGTTTGTTCATTATGTTGAATTACTGTAGGTGCATGAATTAAATTAAATGTGATTGATTGCTTCATATAATTACCTATTGGATTGTGCTCCTAACTTCTGAAGTTTCACAAGTGCCCATTTAGGTTTACGTGAAAAGAAAAATGTATTTTTTCTGTTGGGTAAATGATAGGTTAGCTTAAGTTAGTGAAAGAAATTATAGAATAGAACATCCCTTACCATAGAACATAAGTAGTTTGGTACGAGGAATCGCATGTATATAAAGGAAATCTACCCTTTTCTTAACTTCCTACTTTTATGAACATTAATTAAAGCTATATTATCTTTGCTAAGCAGTGGTGGTCAAGTGGTTACGGCCGCGACTTACGAATTGTAGGTCGTGAGATCGAACCCAAGCAGGCGCTTTACTTTGTGTAAATTATTTCATCACCACTTCTCTCAAAAATGATGAAGGAAAAACATCGTGAAGAAACCGGCATGTCTTAGAACCAAAAATTCGAAGACATGTGACATGTACCAACCCGCACTGGGCCCACGTGGTGGATTATAGCCCACTCCCTCTCACCGAGAGGAGGCCTGTGTCCCAGCAGTGGGAACATTATAAGCTGCTGATGGATGGATGATATTATCTATTTAAAACGAATTTTATTCTCCTTAAATTGGCAAAAATATGGGTATACCCAGAATTTTATTTATGACCATTGTTACAAAAATATGTGCAAACAGTTACTTATAACCGTTAAATGGCTAAACACATAAGTATCATAGCACATAAACAATGAAAGGAGGTCGTGTGTGTGACTCTATCGACGATTCCGAAATAGTAGCGATATTGGCAGCTCCTCAACTGTTTAACCTAATTAAGAAGGCTGTCAAATGGCTTTCAATAAAGTTGCTGATAGTTGATTCTTATGCGCGCTGCATGTTAGGGTTAACTTAACTTATTGAATCTTTAGGCCGAATTTTTCGTTGGTGATCCCCTGTCAAAGTCAAATAGGCACATTAAAGGGACTTTTGAACGACAAAATGAACAAAATTTTTGGATTTATTCTACATGCCCCTTCGAAGGGTTGGAGAAGAACGGGCAAGAAATTCCACCGATAGTCTTTTAAAATGCTTCGTAAAACTGTTCATAAATTATTTATATAATTTTATGTGAATACGAGTACCTAAAATAAAAATTGTTTACTTATAACAGGAAAGGTAACATTTTTTTTTACATAGTATAAAACAATTCGCATTTCGTGTTTGTACGCTTAGATCTTTTAACTACGCAACGGATTTGAATGCGGTTTTCAGCTATAGACAGAGTCATTCAAGAGGAAAGTTTATACCTATGTAAACTACGCGGGCGAAGCCGCTGACAAGAGCTAGTTAAAAATAAAGCAATGACAGGTGAATTAATTATGTGACAAGTAGATACACGGTTTTTTTTTTTTTTTTTTTGGTTGGGAAATCATCCAATGACTGCTACCGCTCGGAGCGGGAGGGCATGTCAGACTTTTACTGACTAAAACCCACCCGTGTCCCTTCAGTTGCCCATGTGCCAGGGTCACGGTATCTCTTTCGAACAATCTCGCGACCCTGGCAGGCAAGTAGATACACGGTGCCCACATATTTACATGGTTGGACATGATTCACGCGGGCGCCAGACGTTGTACTTTTTTTGGGAATGACATATAGCAGGTCTACCTACATATGAGGCTGTGAGTAAGGCTACCTTAATAAATTAAGGCCTCCGTTCAGTACTTACTTAAAAACTAAAATATAGAGCGACTACAAGCTAAAGGCACCTCTTGTGGGGTACGGACCTTGGCTAAGAGCAGCTGGTAGACGGTAGTATGGGACGGGCTGGATAGGAATGAAACAAACGATGTACTCGGAGTGTGCATCATTTGCTTCTAGCCACGTCCCCTTCTGCTTTACGAAAATGTTGGCCTTTTTTTTTGGTTGGGAATTCATCAAATGACTTCTCCCGCTCTGGGTGGAGCGGGAGGGCATGTCAGACTTTTACTGACTAAAACCCACCCATATTCCTTCGGTTGCCCATGTGCCAGGGTCACGGTATCTCTTTCGAACAATCTCGCGACCCTGGCAGGCATCGGTCCTAGCAGACCCCCTCAGTGCTGCTGACATCTCTTTGAGGCGCGCGTGGAACACTACGCGCCGTCGACCCAAGCCTGGTCCTTACCGCCCGCAAGCTCGCGCCTACGGTGGCCGGGAGTCCGCTATCGACTCCCGACGCCCGGGAGGTCTCCGCCTGCGGCGGCTAGGGACGTGTGGGCGCAGAGACTGCCACTCCCTCACGCGCCCCGCCTCCTCCATCGCGAGCATTACTGCTTCGCAGAAGGAGGTGACGGCTTCCCATGCCCTCTCGCTCTGTACCATGGCTCGCACCAGGGTCGGACGCGAGAGGTCGCCGTCCCAGAAAATGTTGGCCTTAACAAGTAGTACAGTCAGTGCCCTGCATTACCTGACCCCTCCTACAGAAAAGCAATGAGGAAAAGGGGTCAGGTAAGGCAGTGCACTGACTGTACAAGCTATACATTTCCAGTTTCAGCTGAGCTCGCATTGTGTACATTTTTCGTGCGATGAGAAGTCAGCTTACACTGAAAATGTATAAGCTTGACCTGTACCCGTGCGTACTTGAAGACTACGTTTTAAACTGAATTGTTGAAGAATTTATCTTGAATTTAATTTATTGTCGTTATAAAACATACAATTAAATGAGGAGAGCTTTTAAAGTTGTATAAAGTTATATATTGATAAGTTTAATGGCCGCGCCTATTCATCTTCTAGGTCATCAACATATGCCTAGTCGTTTCTCAACCGTGTTGGGGTCGGCTTCCAGTCAAACCGGATGCAGCTGAATACTAGTATTTTATGTGAAGCTGCTGCCTATCTGACCTCTACAACCCAGTTACTGGTTAATAAGATGCTCATTGATAAGAGTAGTTGTCTGACTTTTGCGCTCCTACTTCGACTCGTAACGATTTTTGACACCTTTGACGAAGTAAGAATTCCAGCCAGGACCAAAGGCTTGTAAAAATCGTCTCTAAGGACCAACCGCGGCTACCTTAGCTTAATCTGATCGATCTTAGCCACAAGCCGATCTTCTACGTACGACAAAAAAAAAAAAGAATTTACATAGTTCACTTAGTGACTATATTTCGGGTTATCATCGTCATCATTATTTCAGCCGAAAGAGGTCCACTGCAGGACATAGGTCTCCCCCAAGCTCCGCCACTTCGACCGGTTTTGTGCTTTCCGCATCCAGCGGATTCCTGCGGCCTGCACAAGGTCATCGGTCCACCTTGTGAGAGGTCTTCCAACTCTACGTCTTCCAGTACGCGGTCACCACTCCAGAAAATTTCGGTTTATAACAAAAAATATTTGCTATCATCCAACAAAAATATGAAGGGTCAAATAAAATTAGCTGGCAATATTTTACCAACGTAAGGGGTACCTAAACGGGTACCTATCGATATCGAAAACCAATGTAGTAAAAAAAAATGTTTTAATCTTTAAATGACACTGGCAACGGCAACCAAACGACTGTTGTGTTTTGGTTTGTGAAAAATCGTAAAAAACATCTATGTTTTACAAAAAAAATACAAAGCCTGAAGGGGGGTGCTAAAAGACCCAGAAAAAAAAAATGGGGGCGTTGTGTAGACTCTACGCCCACAAGGGGGCGTTATCACCCACTTTGGGAAAGGCTGGATAAGGGGCATTGACCTTCGCCCATCGAATATCGTGAAGGGGGGGCGTTTTGGAGGTCTATCTAATGTAATATTGACGTTCGAAAAGTGCTGATCCTCAGCCTAATTTTAATAAATGACTTTTGATTTCGATTTTGAATGATATTATGTTTTTTGAAAATTGGTTTTTGTTCCAGTAACGTATTGCCAGCTAATTTAATTTGACCCTGTAAAGCAAATTTTAACTTAGAATCCATCGAATAAATAATCCTTATGTCCACAAAGTGGAAAGCAAGAAATAAACTAGTATCGAAACTTGAAGAAAGTATCACTGAACAAGTTTCCTTTCCGGATCGAGTGAGGTCAAATGATTCATGATCTGCCCCTATATGGACTAAAAGGTTGCACAGCTTATTTCTTTATTATCGATCGATACATTAAAGAGATATCCATCGAATGAGATACGGAGATGATAGCGTGTTTCAATACTGCTTAATGAAGGTGTAAAAATGGGAAAAAAATTAACCTTTGTAAAAAATAGCTTCCTATAACTACATATTTTCTTAAACCGACTCTACTGTAGGTAAGGTAAGGGTCGGGAGTCGATAGCGGACTCCCGGCCACCGTAGGCGCGGGCTTGCGGTAAGAACCAGGCCCGTGTCGACGGCGCGTAGTGTTCCACGCGCGCCTCAAACAGATGTCAGCAGTACTGAAGGGGTCTGCTAGGACCGATGGCTGCCAGGGTCGCGAGATTTGTTCGAAAGAGATACCTTGGCCCTGGTACATGGGCAACTGAAGGAACACGGGTGGATTTTAGTCAGTAAAAGTCTGACACACCCTTTCGCTTCACCCAAGAGCGGGAGACGTTATTTGATGATTTCCCATGCACAAAAAAAAGGTACCTACCGTATGTATTTTTTGCACGTACATCATCTGCCTTTTTGCAACTATGTCGGTTTCTGGTCTTATCAGATGCAGCAAAATACCAGTATGACACAGAGTTATTGACCTCCACAACCCAGTAACTGGGTCACACGATACCCTTTATCAGACTTTTGGATTTCTAGAGTCTAGTCGTAATGACTGTCAAAGATTTACAAATTAAGGGACCAACCTGAGGTACAGAGAGGTTTTGGTATGTAAAGATGGGTAACCCATCCACGGACTAACCGCGGCAAGTGTAGCTTAACTTGATCGATCGATCTATGAGGCTGTTATTACTTAACCACAAGACCCTTTTTTGGAACCTACAATATACAGGGAAACTCAAAAAAAAAGTGATGATAAAAATAAAAATAAAATATATAATACACTGATCAATTTGGGTACCATGGTATCATCATCAATATCAGCCTATATTGTTGCCACTGCTGGGACACAGGCGTCCTCTCGGTGAGAGGGAGTGGGCCATAATCCACCACGCGGGCCCAGTAGATGCGGATTGGTAGATATCACATGACTTTGAATTTTTGGTTCTAAGACATGCCGGTTTCCTCACGATGTTTTCCTTCACTGTTTTTCAGAATAGTGGTAATGAAATAATTTACAAAAAGTAAAGTGCCTGCTTGGGGATTTTGAAAGGATTATGGCCCACTCCCTCTCACCGAGAGGAGGCCTGTGTCCCAGCAGTGGGAACATTATAGGCTGATGATGAAAGTGCCTGCTTGGGGTACGAGTTGTAGGTATGGGTTCGACCCACGACCTACCTAGTAAGTCGCTCTCAATACACAAACATGTTATACAGATCCACATCTGACATACAACAAACGCCTAGGCCCGGAACAATTAACTACTATACCTACTAGCTACCGGCGAGACCAATATTTGTTCCTTATTCCCAACGGGGACCTAACTGACCCGAGATCTAAATTCGTAGTGCTGTACCCAATCAAGTCTGTTGTAATAAATTCTTCCAGTAGTTCAAGATGGACCTACAAGCAAATTCTCCAAGGACTGCTTGGCGCACAGTCGACAGTGTGACTGGTGTGCGGGTTCGGTCCCAAAATCGGGAAGTGTAGTAGGGTTTTAACTTGAGAGTTTCCGTAAAAGACCAATTAAAATTATCTATATATTTTGAAATTATTTCAGACTGAAATCAAGATATAATTCATAAAATTCGTTTCAGTTGTTTAGGCGCTATGGTAGAACATACGTCAATACAAACATACACACATAGACTGCAAAAATTATAACCCTTCCTTCTGACTTTGCCATCGTCGGGTAAAAATATCTAATCTTCTATCTTTATACATTAGATATTTTAGTATGGATGTTAAAGTGAATTCAAAGAGCTCCCTTTTTGTGTGCGGGAAATCATCATCAGGGTCAAATGACTTCGCCCGCTCTGGGCCGGGAGAGGGCGTGTCAGTCTTATACTGACTAAAACCCACTCGTGTTCATTAAGTTGCCTGTGCAATGCAGGGCCGCGGTAACTTGTTCGAAAAAAATCCGCGACGCTGGTAGTCAAAGATCTACCTGTGAAGCCACTCCCGGTGACTCTACCACGTTGCTAACTTCTTATAATTCTTACCACGGCGACAAAAGCTATTCTATTAAATCAGATCGAAACGAGAAAAGACACCAAATTCAAATCCAGTAGTTAGTTTAAACGTTAATTCACAATTCAAGTCATTATTTTGTCGTTGTATCGTGAGTGAGATACTAATGAGGAAGCGATGACTGCGGAATGTTGATGCGAGATCTAAGATACTCTTGATGTCATGCCAAAGGTGAGCAGGTTCCTTTAAGGTGATGAAGCCTACTTGGACGTTAATCAAGGATGTCTTCGTTACTTATGTACTTACTTACGTGTTTATCTTAAAGTATTAATAAGGTAGGGCTGTATGAAATGTTTACTTTTGGAAATGCTTAAAATGGAGCTACTTCTGCTTGTAATAAGAGGCGACTAAGATGCTAACTAGAGAATAGGCAGCAGCGTTCTCTATGCATTTTATTACCATAGTAAGATCGTCAACCCGCCTGCCAAGCGTGGCGATTAAGGCAGACTCTTCCAAATTGGGGATCCCTATTTTCAGCAATGGACGTCTTTCGGCTGAAATGATGATGATGATGACTACTGCTTGTCAGGCATAACGTTCAGTGGTCAAGATTACTAGAAACACTAACAAGGACATAGGAGCTCAATGAGTGCGATGAACTGGGGCGAAACTAGTTCTTACCTTTTAAAAACAAATGAGAATCTTATTGTGGTTTCCATTTTAATGACTAGATTATCGAAGTACGGAATGTATTGGGCCCGATATGTTAGGACTGAAGAAGTGAGTTCATCCCTATTCACCGAAGTAATCGTAGAAAACGGCTGTGGCATAATCAGCCTATTATATTATATGTTACCTCAGCTGGTACGCATTTCCTTCTCTGTGAGAGGGAGTGGATCGTAATTCACCACGCGGGCCGAGTGCGGATTGGTAGATGTCACATGTTGTCGAATTTTTTGTTCTAGGACATGCCGGTTTCCTCACGATGTTTTCATGATGTCCTTCACAGTTTTGAGAGCAATGGTGTCTGTCTGGGTTCGCGCCTACAAACTACAAGTCGTAAGTCGTGGATGATACAGGTCACCACTGCTCTCTGTGGCTTAAAAATCAAAGCCTTAGACATCAACAGCCAAGTTGTCGACGTTTTTTTTTTATAATTTCTAGAGTGCTAGGCCAATGAAGTAGTTTTCATTCATTTATTCAAAACCTTAAATATCTATTTCGTGAGCAACCATTTCTGATGTGTGATCAAACAAAACAAAATGACATCGTTCAATATTTATAAATAGCTGAAGGCACGTTAAGTCATATGATATTACCTAGCATTGAGCATTTATCTGATTTTGCATAGTTTATGTCGGTTGTCCATTTATAAAATAAATTAGGTATGATATTCTAAGGCAATGGACCGTTGGGTTCTTTTTATAATTCCGATTGTTGAGTGGGTCAATTGGGGCTTATAAGGATGTGGGTTTATGACCCCGCTAAGTGCTTTTGTGGTGTATCGTAAAAAAACTATAAACAGTTGTAATGTTTTAGTTTGAAAGATTGCTTTAATTAACTCCTGAGCTCTAATAAGTTGTTTTAAATGGAATTATCGAGATGATGGCTAATGTGGCCGACCCCAAATACATTCTGATAAGCGCAAGATGATTTAAAAGTAAAGATACTTCTTTTTTTTTTTGGATGGAAAATCATCAAATGACTTTTCCCGCTCTGGGCGGAGCGGGAGGGCGTGTCAGACTTTTACTGACTAAAGCCCACCCGTGTTTCTTCAGTTGCCCATGTGTCGGGGCCACGGTATCTCTTTCGAACAATCACGCGACCCCGGCAGGAAAGTAAAGATACTTTAATGGCTATGTAGAATATTTCAATTCAGGAATCCACGTGCAACCCTTTAAAAGCTTCTTACACTTGGAAATAAATGTATATTCCCTATGCTTATACTATTCTACTATTATAATTAGTGTTGCCCAAATGCAAGAACAAGACGAGACTTAGCCAGTCTTGGTCTTGGTCTTGCGCCAATACACCTGCAATGCTATTCTCTAAGGAAACAGCCTTGCGGGCAGCGCTGCGTCAGCGGTGAGACTCAGTTTAGTATTCAGTAAGCTGCGTAAGGCTACACTAGCGCTTAAGGCTGTGACGGCCGTGAGTTAAAACTACCCATCGGAGGATTCGGAGGGCAAATTGACAGTTCTTCATACATTTTGGTATTCCCTAAAAAAAAACAGCCACGAACTCGCTTACAGCCTCACTCACAGCCTCGCCTAGAACTGTCAAATCCAAAAGCTACGATAATAGCCCGGACTCTAGACAAAATTATTAAACTGTACTTAAATTAAATTGAAATATTTAGATTTTTTCAAATACTTGTTTGCAAAGATGGCAGGTCAGTTAATTATAAAGCTACACTTGTTAGAAGAAGCTAAAAAAAGTGATGATTTGAAGAAAGCTCGACAGACGAAACAAATAAGAAAGTTTAAAACAATATCCCGTGATACAGACTTTATCCATATTTTCAGGCTTTCTGAAGATTTAATTATTATTTTGGAAAATGATTTAGCTCCATATATGTGTCCGCGAATTCGTCCCAGTGGTTTAACCAAGCGACTAAAGGTTTGTTTACACTGAGTTACAGCAAGGTTTCTTGAGATACGATGGATGACCGCACACCAACAAAAACCTAATGAATTCCTAATGTTTCAGATATTATGCACTCTATCATTTTTGGCTAATGGAAGTTACCAAAAAATCATTGGCAAGAATGTGAACACATATATATTATATCTGGGAGTCATATTCGACAGTAAGCTCACTTTTCACGACCACATCACATCCACTGCTAAAGAGTCTTTCAAGCGCCTTGGTTTCATCTTAAGGAACTGTCGTGATTTTCATAACCCCCACGTTATCAAGCTTATTTTTGGGGCATTGGTCCGTAGCAAACTTGAGTCTAGTGCGTGCGTATGGAATCCTTTTGAGAAGCAGTATGCGTTAGCTTTAGAAAAAGTTCAAAAAGCATTCCTTAGATACCTTTACAAGCGCTTGTACGGGTTTTATCCTTTCTTGTATCCCACAAAGTTTCTGTTGGGTTGCTTAAGCTTTAATTCTCTAGAAGTAAGAAGGTCGCGCGATCAGATGACTGTAATATTTAAAATTCTTAGGGGGATTATTGATGCTCCTGATCTGCACAATGATATCTGTAAACTATTTGTCCCAGACAATTACTGTCGTGGCAGAAAACACCGCTTGCTGGCTGTTCCAACTTGCCGTACTATTGCGCACTCCAAGTCACCTATTCCTCGGACTTTAGCAGCTACTAACGCTTTCCTGAACTCAAACACAGATATAGATATGTTTGCAAATGAATGGAAGATGATACTGTCAGAATGTTTGAATTTTTGTGAGAAGAATGCATGACTGCTAAATTCATTGTAAATATCAAAATAGTTTTACTATATGTTTAAATAGTGTAATTGGCTTCGGCCGTTCTATTTAAAATAAAATAAATAAATAAAATAAATAAATAAATCTCAGAGTTCTGCCTCTAGGGCAATCCACGAAGTTGTTAATGCTTTGAATAATAAGAACATTATTAGTAAATACATTAGATTTCCGCAAAACCACAACGATCGACAAGTGATCAAGTCAAGGCAAGTATCGGAAGTATCTACATTTTGATGTTAGTCTTTTGGGTCTTGTTAAAATAAGAACCATTATTTTAATGCTGATTACAGGTGTTATGAGAAATTCAAAATTCCAGGAGTGCTAGGTTGTGTTGATGGCACCCTGATATCCATGATACGTCCTAAGGAACATGAGGAGAGATATTATTGCCGGAAAGGGTATCATGCCAGGAACGTTTTAATTGTATGTAAACTGTTGGTCTCACATTTAGTATTTTATAAAATTATAAAGAATCCCTATGTATGTAATTATTTACTATTTCAGATTAATGATGCTGATCTGAACATCTTGCATGTGGATGTAACTTTTGGGGGTGCAACACATGATAGTTTTGTTTTTTCAAACACTAGAGTAAAGGAACATTTAGAAAATTTAATCACTAATGAAGAAAAAGTATACTTACTTGGTAAGTTATTATTTATAATACAATCATAACTTAACACAAGTCAAGCATGCACTTCATTCCAGCTTTGTTTCAGGTGACTCAGGATATCCTCAAATGCCTTATTTAATGACTCCCTTTAGTAATCCAGAAACTGGAACTCCAGAGAGTCATTACAACAATTTGCACAGCATTGCACGGAATAGTGTGGGGAGGACTATCGGAATATTGAGAGGGCGGTTCAGAAGTTTATTAGTTCACAGAGTATTACACTATGATCCAACCATGGTGGGAAAAATCGTGATAGCTTGTTGTATTTTACACAACATATGTAATCGAGCTGGGCTACCAGCTCCAAAGTTAGACCAATGTGACTTAGATGAAGAATCTAGGTTACTTGGATCCCTAACACATCAGGCTCAGACACATAGTGAGTGGGCAGATAAGTAGGCGAGATTTGGTTAATCAATTATGGCGAGCACGACATATCTAAAATTCTAAATATGCTTTAGTTTTAGATTAGATACTCACCATAATTGATTAAATAATCATGGTAATACTAAATATGTATTACCTATTAATAAAAGATGAATGAAAAAGTTGTGAGTGTAAATATAATTGTTTATTAGATTAATTAGTTCTTTAGATACACTATTACAATTATGTACTTTTAAGGTGTGAAATAATATTAAAGGTATGATTATAATTGTTTATTAGATTAATTAGTACCTATTAGCTTCTTTAGATACCTACATAATTACAATAGTTATTTTAAAGTTGCAAAATAATATAATAAGAATATTAAGAAAAATTCTTTGACAATAAGTGCCTACATATTCATACCTTTGTCTCTACTTTTGCAAAAAAATTAAATGTGCATTATGGGGCATGAGAAAATAAATAAATATCTACGTATTACATTTTCTTTTATTATTTAGCATTAAAAACATTAACCTTAACTACAAAAACCGGTACTTACACTTAAATTCCTTAACATCTACCTTAAACTTAATAATATCTAAACTTGAATTTTATAGTAGAGGCATGCTTGGCGAATTCAACTCCCTCGTCTGAAGGATGCACATAAATCCTGCAGTGATTGGCATACTCCTTCGAAAGCCTGAACCGTCCTCCGCTGGTTGTCCAAACAGACTCGTTCGTTTTCCAAACGCTTCTCTTCAATGGCGATAAATCGCTCAGTCAGGCTCGCCATTTGTGACTGCCTTTGAGAAGGTGGTGAGCGCTGGATCAGACGGCGTCGTGTCGTTCGACGCCTACGAGGGGCTAAGAACATAAAAAATGTAACAAATTACTAGGTAACTAGAGGCAAAACAAATATAAGGGCCATTATGTAGGTATAACAGCATCATCACCCTCTAACGGAATAGATGATACAATGTAGTATAGGTACATCATATGTAGCATGTTGATTGAATAAGTATTTGAACTGCTATTGAAAAAAACCTACAGAGAATCCCAACAAGTTGGCCTAACCAGGGAATCAAAAGATCACTACTGTGTTGTGCTTTTCACACTTAACCAATTGACCAAATTATAACTAAGTTAAACTTACATGAAGAGGCAATTGAGGCATTACTCCTATGAGGCACTGCAGGTGGTGGTCTAGCCTCAAACTGTAATACAAAAAAAAATTAAGTATCTATCTGAATGTCCATAATAACAAATTGTAAGACTTATTTAAACCTCACCATTTGTTCTGTATTTACCTGGTTTTCCATGATGTGTGTATTCCTATGCCAAGATGGGCCTGGTTGTAAATCCTGTAAATAGATATAATATTGTAATCAGCATCATCAGCCTAATTAAAAATTTAACATCACAATTTTATATTTTATTTGAATTAACTTACTGGTATTGAATGTGTGGACTGTTCAGTCTGGCCTGCAGTAGTATGTTCTGCAGGGAGTAATTCCACATGACTCTACAAAATTCAATTTGAACATTAGAACTTCACAGGGCACAGTTTTCAGATTAAGTAATGTAAGTAATTTAAATCTAGTAATACCTGTAGTATGCTCTCTGACACCAGCGTTGTAATTGCCTCCTCTGTAACATCCTGTATACTCTGCAAACAAATTTTGACTTAACAATGCTTTGAGAAGGACAATAAGTACTTATGTTGTGTTGAATAATATTTCAATTAACATACCAAGAACACATCATGTGATACTTCAGTGTCCGGCATGTCAGGAGTCAAATTAAAGCTAGGCCCAGGTTCATTACCAGGCTAAAAATTAAATTAATGTAAATTAGATTGATATTTCAGGAAATATTTTACTACTTAAATATTTTATGTTCTTTAATAAAGTTTTCATGCATAAAAATAAAACAAGCAAAACTAAAAAAAAAAACATAAATACATGAAGGTCAATTTCTAGGTCTCTATCACCACTAACAAAGCTTTCGCCACCCATTATTGTAACAATTCTTTCTTCAGTTACTGAAAGAAACCGTTCCTCTAATTCACCACCACCTGTTCGTAGCCTAGCCATCCGCATTTGACTAGCTTTTTTCCTTACCGCTGATTTCTTATCCTTCCAATACTAAAAAATAATAATTAGGTAACTGTATAAATCTCGAGATTTTGCATAATCAGTTAATCATATAACATATTAAAAGTCTCTTATGTTATAATTAGAGGCAACATACATAGGTACTGGATACTTGAACTTAAGAAACTCGGTGCTGGAAATTTGTCCTTTGAAACGGTCAAAGTATGCGTGGATACCATCGATCACTA
Source organism: Aporophyla nigra (assembly GCA_947507805.1). Classification (NCBI taxonomy): domain Eukaryota; kingdom Metazoa; phylum Arthropoda; class Insecta; order Lepidoptera; family Noctuidae; genus Aporophyla; species Aporophyla nigra. Next base: position 12,461,456 of record OX382305.1, read on the forward strand.
ATAAGGATTAGTGATCGATGATGGATACCTATGCAAGCTGACAAAGCATACCAGTAATGCAATGCAAAAAACCTTTGACCATTGCTTCCAACTTTTAATGCAGCCACTCCCCTCACTGTTTAGCTTGACAGCTACTTCTTGCCATGCCGCTTGTGTACGCTCCCGAGCATGTGATGTCCGAGGGTGCCCTGTGGCGAGCCAACGACGGTCTTCCAAACTTTCTATCAACATTTCTACTTGCGCACTGGATGGAACCACACTTCTTGACATGCTTAAAACACAAAATGTTACGTTACAACAATGAAGTTATAGGTACATTTTATTGGAAAACAATAGTTCGGTAATTTACATGATTTTAATGATATCTCGTGGATTATACAATAATATTGTGACACATTAGTATTATCCATTTAATATCAGTGGAAATATCATAATACTCACATTTCAGTAGTAAGGTATATTTATCTTCTTAGTCACAGACAGAACTGCCTTTGTTCAAAGCTAACGCTGATACAAATAATAATGATCGTTTGCACGTAAAAGTTTTCAAACTAAAAGTTCAAGTGGTTTGGAGAGCGTCGCGTTGGTTGTCAACTTGAATGTTTTTTGTAATCGCCGCGCGCCGTGTGTGTCGCTTTATTCAAAATAGGCCAAGGAATCGTCATTCAGCCTTAAGATCAATTATATAAAAGCAATAAACTCTTTTTTTAATGAAATTTGTTTATAGTTTTAGTCTAATCCATAAAATACTTAAAGATAGACCTTAATTATAAATTTTAAACCCATAAAACTCTCAGTCGAGATTTATCGATTATGATTTAAACAATTCGTTTCAAGCCCTTCGTTCGTCTACGAAACAGCGACGGGAGGTTACAGCCTACAGTTCGTCGACGACCATTACTGCGTTAGTGAATACCGCTTGGATCAGCGCTACACGCTCGATCGATCTCTAAGCTGTCTCGTCGACGAGCTCGTCGCAGCTTACAGCCATGAAATTGTCTTTTAGAGAATAGCACTGCTGGTCTTGGTCTTGGTCTTGCGCTCCCAGTCTTGGTCTTGGTCTTGGTCTTGCAGCAAGAGTCTTGCAAGTCTTGCAATTACCTATTAGTCTATTACTATTTATTAAAGTTTACTTTAAATCTTAGAAAAACGTATTAGAATTGGAACATTGTGAGCTTGAATTAACATAGCCATAGTAAAGATCAAGCAGATTAATAAATAACTGAAGATTTGATAAGAAATTCGAAAAATCAACTGACCTATATGTCGTTTTCCATGGAAGTAACTGTTTCTTAATAAACATTTATGATTTATAAGCTTACATTTGCTAAAACATGTAAAAAAACAAATTAATTACAATATCTTGACTGTATTTTAAAGAACAATACTTATCTGTCTAGAAAGAGATTGAACCCTCAACTTATAAGAAATTTAATCAAAGAGTTTTACGATTTATCATTTATTTGAATAAAAAATAAAATACAACACAAATCAACAGCTTTATCATTAGGTTATGATACTTTATATCAATTTTTTTGACCAAGAATTAATACAAAGTAACCATCTGGCTGACTCATCACTTAACCTATTTCTATGTTTTCTAATTACTAATGATGCTTTAGAAAATAACCTCTCAGCAGGTACTGAAGTTGCAGGTATTGAGAGAAAATCACGGGCCATTTTCGATAAAATCGGATACTCTGTCTCATGCGTCCTCCACCAATCTAAAATGTCTTCCGAGCTGGCAGTTCTTGGTTTTCTCAGGTACTCCTCCAACTCGTCTATCACTAAGCCTTGAAGACAAGATCCAGATGACGTCGAGGGACATTCATAGAGTTTATCAAAGTCTATTACGTCTTCATCTTCATCACATACTTTATTTTCTTTTTCTGGTAATTCCAGAGATTTGTTCAGTGAGTGTAGACTTTTATATTCTTCATAAAGTTCATTGAACTTGCGCAGACTTTCTGTTTTAAGTTGCTTCCCCCACATTGTCAGGTCAAAAGTCTGAGCCTTATGCCTTGGGTCTAAAATTAAAGAAGTACAATAAATCCAGTTGCTCTTCTTGTAATGTTTAAGCATTTTGTCTCGAGCTGCTTGGAAAGCTAGAATGAGCCTTTCATCCACTTCAGATCGATTAGGTTTCTCATCTAACTGTTTTACCATGGATTCAATTTTATCTAGCAAGAGATTGAATGATACAATGACTAGCGGTAATGTAACATATTTGTCTCCACCAAGTTTTGTACTTAAAAGTTTAAAGTTTATTAGAAATTTATGTAATTTTTCGAGTACCTGCCATTCATTAGCTGTGATTTGAAAATCATTTAATTCGGTGACAGAACTGCACAATATGTCAATGCCCGCTCTCACTTTTAAACCAAATCCAATCATATCATGTGTGGAATTCCATCTCGTTGGACAGTCAAGAATGGCATTTAGATTTGATGGCACGCCAGCTGCTTCACAAGCAGACTGAAACTTCTTCTTCACTATCTCACTTCTTTTTATTTTACTGGAAATACTGCGTAACTTTGTTACAGATGTACGCGAGTCAGCAATATTTGGTGCAGATTCTTCATCTTCCTCATCCTCAGTTTCGTCTGCATAGTCTTCGTACTGCTGATCTTGCGCGTTAGTGTCAGACTCACAGTGTAATGCTAAGGTCTTTAATAAATCTTGTACACCAAGGTTTAAAATGTGAGCAAAGCACCGGAAATGTTGATTGTCTGAATCAAAGTGTGGCGGCAGCTGTTTGCCCAGTTCATACATAAATTTGGTATTTGCAGTTGCGTTGTCGACCGTGATACCTTGTATTTTATCAATTATGCCATATTCCAATAAACATTCATGGAAAATCGTTGCAATATCTTCCCCAGTATGTCGACCGCGTGATGGTATAAAATCAAGAACTACAGATTGATACTTCCATTCGTTGTCTATATAATGAATAGTAACCCCGTAGTAACTCCTACCAGCAATTGACGTCCACCCATCAATGGTAAAAGACATTTTAGATGATAATTGTTGAAGTCGTTCCTTGAGATTCAATTGGAGCTCTTCAAATCGCTCTTTGACTTTCCTTCTAAATGTAGACCTTTTAGGAAACACCATATTAGGGCAAATACGTCGAAAATATACTTGTGTAGCTTCGTCATCGAAAAATGAGAAGGGAAGATATTTTTTCACCACCCAATCAACTGTAGCTGTCGTGATGTTGTCACTGCTGTTTTCCGACTGAAACAAAACAATAAATCTTGTGTTATTATTTAAAACATACTAGGTTTGAGCGTATAAGAGGAGGAGGTTTGTTGTTGTTAAATCGAGAAAATCGTTAAATTGATATTTGTTATATTAAGGTTGCACTGTACTGTAATTTACCAAAATAAAGTACTTAGTTGTTACTGGCCGATTAAATGAAAATATGGGTGTTTATAAAAAATATTTAAGACGATAATTACATACTTAATATGTCGCACCCCTAGATGAAAACACCACTAACTCAAAAATACTTACGTAAGTTAATGGCGTTTTTGAAAGTATCGCATGAATAGCTACGCGGAGTTAAAATTCTTTTAACTGTTAAAAAAATATTCTTACCTGTCCACTTCTTCCAGCAGTTACTAAAAAGCTTGTGATATCTCCACTTAATTTAGGTTTAACAGGAAGAAATATTTCTGATTCCTTTTTGTGGAAAGATATTAGATGTTTCCTTAAGCCTGAAGTGTTTCTGTTTTTCATTTTTATTTCAATCTTTTTATGTTGGCACAATTTACAGAAGGCAGTTTGGGATGCATGAATTATTTCGAAAAACTCCTCAAATTTGCTTTTGGGTCTTTTAGATCTGTGACTCAAACTCTCGTTACTCGGACTAGAATAATTTGAATCTTCGTCACTCATATTAAATTGTACACCTGATACGTTTTTAGAAAACAACGAGAATTAGTAAAAACAATTATTAAGTTAGACTCGAAGCACAGCTCAATTGGAAATGACTGGAATTAAAATAATTCCTTTATTTATAGTACGTTTCCTTGCTTTCTACCGCGCCGCCTCGCCACGTGCCGGCTCTATGAAAAGGATGCCGCCGCAAATCAAACAATGCCGCGTGCGGCGTACAAACACACACTAAATATTACCTACTTGTACAGACGCGACGCGTGAATAAAATAGAATTAGTGCCAATCACTATTCTTTACATATAAGTGAATGTTTTGGCGTACATCTATACTAATATTATAAAGCTGAAGAGTTCGTTTGTATGTTTGATGACAGAAGTTTTAAAATAAATAAATAAGTCCTGAACGTCACTATACCTCCAAAGTTACTATTCCTCGTGGACGAAGTCGCGGGCACAGCTAGTAAATACTTACTCTTGTTTTGGCGTACATCTATACTAATATTATAAAGCTGAAGAGTTCGTTTGTATGTTTGATGACAGAAGTTTTAAAATAAATAAATAAGTCCTGAACGTCACTATACCTCCAAAGTTACTATTCCTCGTGGACGAAGTCGCGGGCACAGCTAGTAAATACATACTCTCATCATCTCTCTCAGAGATATTCGGGCTGGTAAGTAATACAAAACTCTTATCGCAGGCTTTTTATTTTATTAGTAGGTAAGTACCTACGCTTTTTATATTATTTTATTAGTTTTGTAGAATTTTTTTACACGTTTCAAGTATATTTAAAAGTGGCTACAATATTTATTAAACGGGTGATATTTGAACACTTTTTTGCTATTTTTTCTTGTAAAAACTTAAGAAATATAATGACTAAATATACAATAATAGTACCTAAGTAATTAGTTTAAAACCATATAAGTAATCAATATTATAATATATACTTACTAGAATGAATTAATATGACATCTACTACCTATCCTTACCATTTTATCCTAATCATAATACTACTTGCGTGATCAGTATAATGTATTCATTTTCATTCTAAGCACTCTGAAACTTATTTATTCTTTGGAACACCTGTAGGTACTCTTAAAAACATTCGAAATTATTTTGCATGAGTATACCTACGCCCTATGGCGGCAATCAAATAGTGTCACAAATGTTATGATTTCGGCGTAGCGGCAACGATTGTTTTAGATTTCAAAAGAAGCCGCCGGCGCGTGTATCATAACCATGTACTTCCGAAAAGCGGCAAATTTCTTTGAGAAGTAAGTACAAAACCTTTGATGCCGCATTATCAAAGTGCCGATGGTTAAAACATAACTATGCATGCACTCAGTTTGATTTTAATAGATATTTTTTTATTCGTTATGTTTATGGTATTAGTCGTAATGCGCATAGGTCCAGTTTTTCATATTCTTTGATACAGTTTTTTGCGTCTCATAGAATTCCTAAGCGTACCTACCTATACACCGAACTGTTACACCTAACTACTCAGTGAAATAGCGCTAAGTCCTAGCTGCAAGACGCAAGAGTCTTGCAGGCTATGTCTTGTTCTTGCTCAAGTCTTGCACGGTCAGTCTTGGTCTTGGTCTTGCTAAAAATACGCGGTCTTGTTCTTGGTCTTGGTCTTGCAAAAACGCAAGAACAAGACCAAGACTGCAAGACCAAGACTGAATTTGGGCAACACTAATTATAATATCGTCTTAATCGTCATATTGCGATTACTGCTCCGCTTGCACAAACATTGGTTATGTATGCTAACAGTCCTGAGAATCCCTCCTAATGAAGAGTAAACGAAGTGTATGATCAGCGGTTTTCCTATTTATTTCCGTATATGGGTGCGTTGATACTTACCTCTCTCTGTGTGTTGCCGGGCGTTAAGAATAGCACTATCCCATTTCTTCTTGTGGGTGTCGTAGAAGGCGACTAAGGCACTTACTCGAGAATAGGTTGCAGCGTTCTCTATGCATTTTCCCAACATACTACGATCGCCAATCCGCCTGCCAAGCGTGGTGATTATGACAACCGCCCCTCTGGGGAGGCGTAGGTATATCCAGCAGTGGATGTCTAATGACAGAAATGATGATGACATTTTTCGCAATTATTCGAACTGCGCATATTTTTTAAAACAATTCCCAACCCTATAAGCCCCAGTAATCGAATACAGTATACAATTTTATTTTTAGATCGAATAACTTTATCGATCTCACGTCTCGCTGTTCACATGTCTATATCGTTCACATCAATTCGCCAAAGGAGCGTATTGTCAAATCACTCGATACATTCAACCATCCAGAGGGTAACGGATACTGATGCCGATGACCCCTCGTTTCGTATAGAATTTCATTTGAATATATTTCAGATTTTATTAATACACCATTAATTTGCATGTGACCGTCCGTCTTTCGGAGTCACTCGACAGGTTTTTTGACAGTTGTCACATAAAATATTCAATGAGATATTATTTATGCTAAAAGCTAAAGTATGTTTAGTGTGGCGTTTTATTCTTTACTTTATAAAAAATCTATAACTAACGTGTTCAAGAGCAGGGTCGTTTTCTATATTCGTGAGTTTCTGTTTGCTTTTTTCAACATATGTTAATTCTTATCACTGCCATGGGATTTCCAAGATAAATGAAGCAGGTGTCAGTCTAACTTTCAAAAGGATATCGTTATGAAAGTGTAATATTTTATTATTATAAAAATATAACACTGAGTTACCTGATCGAAATAGATGACGAAGAAATCGAATAAATTAAAATAAATCTAAATAAAAAGTGGTTGAAACATAATAGATCGTTTGTAATGATAAGAATGCCAAAACAATGAAGCATTTGATTAATGTATTGAGGCCTTCGGATTCAGCCTTGAAATAGCACTGGCTTAATCGATTATAGACAATTAGATTCACACTAGAAATAGATGGAAATTGTACCTAAAAATAGAGAATCATTACCACCAGAATCATTGCTACATGTGGGGTACCTAATGAATATTACTCCGACCTGTCATGAAATTAGTCCCGGTTACACTTCTGCCTAGCCCTTCGGAGAATACAGCCACGTTCTAATTAAATTCATACAAATAGATTTTTTTGACAAATAAATATTCTGTCCTAGCAAATAACAATTCCAAGACAAAACGACGAGTTGATTCGGCTTTAGACCAATTGGAATCAGAATTATTGAGTTTCGGCTAAAGTTGTCATGAGAATAGGACCCGAAATTTGTGACGTGATCTATATTATCTTTTTTGTTTATAATTACAGCTGAACAAAAACAAATAACATGACATTAGAATACACCCCCGTTAATGTCAGTACACGCTTAGTCACGGTGTCTTCGAGTATGGTAATGAGTGTTTACACAGTCGTCACATCGACGCCACACTTGAGCCAAGGTCAAGAGCCATTGTGAACCAACACACCAACGTTTGATCAACAGCCTGATATTCCGAATTTGCAATACGTTACATTGTTATTCTTATCTCATTGGTCGGCCAAGATTTATGAGCTAGAGTAGCAATGTATGCCAAACTATTGTTCGGAGCATCTAAATAATTGGTAATAAATTATTGGTACAATATTGGATTGAACAAGTGTCGTTCTTACTATCATTCTATTCTAAGCAGATTCAATGACTACAAATAGTGGTTTATTTACTAATGGGTATTAAATAAATTCGTGAAATCCGGCTTTAAAGTTTAAAACATCATTCAATTATGCGTAAAACGACTATAGTATATATGTATTGTAATTCTTAAAAGCGTAATCATGTTAAGATGTGAGCACTTCAAGATTTAGGATAAGGTTTTTTCTATGTATTGCTAATGACACGCAAAAAAGTAAAATGAGAGGTGTTGACATTGAAGATTGTGTAGAGATAGACAAACTGGGATAGATGAATTTCATAATGACAATCATGAGTACAAAAAACTAATTTAATCTAGACAAATAAATAAAATTGGATTGTCTGTTTGTAATATTAAGATAACCACTTTTTACTAAGTGTATATGGATGTATACACAGTACATATACCAAAACAACATTTTTTTTAAATTTTGTCTGTTTGTCTGTTCCGGCTAATCTCTGAAATGGCTGGACCGATTTTGACGGGACTTTCATTGGCAGATAGCTGATGTAACAAGGAGTAACTTAGGCTACTTTTATTTAAGAAAAGAAAAATGGATCTCACGAAAAAAAAAAAAACGAATGAAAAACTTTTTTGTTAAATACCACGCGGAAGAAGTCGCGGGTAACAGCTAGTTCATATATAAAGAGCATTTAAACTGTCCTGGAAAGCACATTATGCCGTTGGTCCCAGCTGTCAGCTGTCTGATCTTTGGCAGTCGTTACGGAATAGTCAGAAGCCTGAAAATCTAACAACAAGGGTTACTTAGGGTATCATGTTACACAGTAACCGGATTGTGGAGGTCAGATAGAAAGTCGATTCTTGTACAAAACTGGTTTTCTGCTGTATTCGTTTAGCCTGAAAGCCAAACTGACCCAGTTTTGTTAGGAAAAGGGCAAGGTGAAGGATGATGATGAAGAGAGAGCAGATGAAACGTAGAGTGATAAGGAACAGACTGTAAAAACGTAGGCAAGGTCTTAATAAGTTATTATTAAAAACAATGGCGTACCTACAAGCTGTTAAAATACTATAATTCAATTATTTGACGTAGATAATAAATATCTCTCGGAGTTTGGTAATGGGATTATATTTACAAACTATGACGATTATCATGTTAATCCTGAGGGGCAGAATTCTCTCAAAGCTTCTGATAGATCTATCAGGAGAACCACAAACTAATTTGTTCTTTCTTTTGTCCACAGTTGTCCAGTAATGTGCTGACATGCCGATAACAGCCGTGTCTCGTGAGACGCCGCCCGCGTCGCCTCCGTTGCACGCCGCTACGTATGAGGAGGCTTTAGCCACCGTATGTATTATTCAACCATTTTTTATAGATAATACTTTCCGCGCCTTGGAAAGCACTTACGTGTTTCCGTGATCTGTAGCCGGTTGTGTCGGAGTGCTCTTCTATTCTCTATGGCTGTTCCATAAGACTAGGAGAGAAGAGGAACAGGCAGTTCACCTGTGTGTGGGTAGACAATTGTGCAGTACAATATCTCCTGCCTCCTACGTACTTGGTGAATATCCATTGAGATTGATCGCCGTGTAAACAAAAACGATTACCTTCTGCCCGCGACTTCATCCGCGTCAAATTTTTGCTCCCCTGACCCTTCCCGTCGCATCGAATTGCCTGCCAGTTTTCGTACATTTTTCATTGCTGCTCAGCTCCTTTTGACATTAGCGTGATGTTATATATATAGCTTATAGCCTTTCTCAGTAAATAGGCTATCGAACACAAAAAATATTTTTTAATTCGGACCAGTGGTTCCTGAGATTACCGCGTTCAACCAAACAAACTCTTCAGCTTTATAATATTAGTATAGATGCGATATGACAGGTTCCGGTAAAAGGGTCCAAGTCCTGTGATTTCGGTTTCAAATAATGCAGGAACTGGAATCAAGACCGATCAACGGGGTAGTTGCGTAACACAGTAACAGTAAGAATGGTATCAACAATATTTATTGCGTTATTTACGTTGTGGAGCAGACGAATTTTTCAAATAATTGAAGTTATGGATTAGATCGTGATTTATAGTGTGATACGCAATTAGGATGCAGGTTCAAGAGTTCGATAACATTAGGACAGACAGGAGCGGGGTAGATAAAAGACAGTGAAATAGACTTAATTTTCCCGAAGTTATTTTCAGTAGTAGCATTTTTTTTAAAGCCAATCCCCAAGTACTTAGAAATTTATTTTAATGTTTAAATTTAAAAAACACTTCAGTAATATCGAACCTCGAATTACCACTAATACAGAAAAGTTAAATTAATCGCGAATTACCACTAATACAGAAAAGTCAAATATACCTAAGTATTGCTAGGAAAACACACTATAGGTTTTCTGCAAGTTCCACGCATTATCGGTAGATGGCGCTGCTCGTCACAAAGCATAATAAAACGACTCTCAACAATAATGTGCGTTTATATTATGTGTTTGTTAGGACCTTCATCTTAGTCAATGTAAATAATTTATATTCAGAGAAAATAGGGAAATCCATAATTATTTACATTTAATACACACATATTGTAATATTCACACTTCGGTTTGGTGTCCGCAATTATCTGTTCGCAACTAACTGAGGATATTCCCTAGAAAGTCAATAAGAAAATATTTCTTTAACAGATTAGCCAATTCAAGTGTGTCAGTAACGACACGATGATGTGCGAATCCAGAAAAAATATGAATTTTTAAATACATAACAAATCTCACGACCCTGGCAGGCACTGATCCTAGCAGACCCACTCAACTGGTCTTGGGTCCGATTGCCGGGTAGTCCAAAGTGTTCTTGTGTTTTTTAACCGACGAAAAAAAACGGAGGAGGTTATCAATTCGACGCGTATATATATATTTTTTTTTTATATATGACCACGCATAACTTTTTACATAGTAGCTTTTTACGTAGTAGGGTGATTGCGCCGGTTAGCGACCAGTTAGCTGGGTTGCCCAGTTAAGATGAGGAAAAAAAATTTTGTTTACACGCAAAATAGTATATGTTAATGTTAATTTGTCCTAAATATAATGTAGTTTGGATACAAAAACATAAAATAAAATACATTCATACAAAAATATTTATAAAATGCTGAAAAAGTGAAAATATAGCGAAAACGTCGGTTTACGACCATTTTTATCAGTTTATGACCACCAGTGAGCTGGTTTGCGACCGCTATTATAATATGAAAAATATGCCAATAAAACAATTATAATCGCTTTAAAAATATTTTTATTTTTGCCTTTTAATAAAAACAAAAGTGGTAATCATTTGGTGTAATGTTTTCTTATAATTAAAAAATAAAAATCTTACATTTTGTAGAGACTTAGTCATAGTTGTAATAGAATCAACAATCATTTGTCAAACAATATCCTTAATATGTAGTATAACATTTAAAAATAATCAACATAAATCAATATTAAAAATAAATAAATTTATATTTTAGGAACCATATTCCGCTTTTCTTATTCATAATTATGATAGATTAATCATCGGAAACTGCAACAGTATCTGAATCTAGTTTTTTTTTTTCTTTTAAATATTCATAGAAAACAAATAAAGGTCTTACATTTAATAGGAATCATGTTCTGTGTCTTCTTCACTTATAATATTATAATTAAACTGTATAAAATCTACAATAGCATTTTCACTGTGATTTTTCGATTCGTTATCTAAACAAATTTTTTTTTTTTGTTATTTCCAAATTATTTGGGAACTCCATCTAAAAAATTTAAAAAAAATATATAAAAAGTAGTTTGCTTTTTATGACAAAATTTTGTTTTAAACTGAAAAATAGTAATATTTAGTTTTCGACAGATTAGGTACCTACAACAAATAATTATGAAACAGACATTTCAATAACCAACGAAATTCAAAAAATCAGACGTGGTCGCATACTCAATGAATTTTCATACTTATTTCTGTTAGCGGCCGTTATTTCTCTCATACTAAATTATGGTGGCCGGAAACCAATGTCTTTATTTCGCTTACTTCGGTTTACGACCACCTCTTTAGCGCCCCATTTTGTAGGTAAATTAAACAAACTTCTTACAAAGAAACTGGTGGTCGCTTACCAAAGAACTACAAAGAAAAACTTTTACAATACTATATTCAAAATTGTAACAGTCCTGTATGAAGCATTAGGATCATATTAATCAAAACAAAATAATGCTGATCTCGTCGGTTTGCGACCATGTGGTCGCTATCTAACGTTTTCGATAAATAAGCTTTTCGGTTACCGACCACTTGATTTTATCTTATTAATAAGTTTAAAAAAAGCAAAATACAACTAAATTATAACCCATACTTATCGATTGTACAATTTAACATGTAACTGGTGTGTAAAACATGAAATAAGTATTAAAACTTACCTTTGAGCGCAACGCGCCGTGTTAGTTTTTTTTTCAACTCGCGGTACGTCCACTCACCACGGAATCAAGACGCGCGTTAAGCAATATTTTTTGGGCTCTAGGTTAACCCATTTGTTTCAAACTTTGCAAATTCTTATTTCATAATTATTTATAAAGCACGTTAGATTTATTTTTTATGTATGTTACCTCTACAAATACTATTTTCTTGATTTAAATAAACTTAGTCCGTCAAATGGTCGCCTACTGAAGGTGGTCGCGAAACCGGCGAAACGACCCTACATCACTCAAAGCGCCGACTCATAATTTTAAGGTTTATTATTTTATGCTTTTCTGTTGTTTCGGCGGTTTAAGTTTTCATCTGGAAATTCCTAGGAGTCTGGATTATAACCTGGGTCATGGGAATAGGTTCGCCCTCTGGTAAATGGGACCGAAATGATTTAGTTCTGGCGAAACGTGAGTGTAATATTTATAGATGCATCTCTACCTAAGCCATCGAGGAATACTCGCGTGATGTTATGCCTATTGCGCAAAAACCTACTTTTGTTTCGTTTCCAGCTATAGACAACATAGAATGATCACCAATTTATCTAAGAAGGTATGAAAAACAAGGTTTAAATTTCACTTATCCTTCCCAGAGGATCTAGCGACTAGACGGGTCACATGTCTCAGTGTAACATTACATACTACGATATATCAATAGCTGTTGATACGTATCTATACTAATATTATAAAGCTGAAGAGTTTGTTTGTTTGTTTAATTGAACGCGCTAATCTCAGGAACTACTGGTCCGAATTGATAAATTCTTTTTTGTGTTGGGTAGCCTATTTATCGAGGAAGGCTATAGGCTATATAACATCACGCTACAACCAAGAGAAGCGGAGCAGTAATGAAAAATGTTGCAATAACGGGAAAAATCGCACGGGTAGTCGATTCGATGCGACGTTAAGGGTCGGAGAAACAAAAAATTTAACGCGGACGAAGTCGCGGCCAGAAGCTAGTGATTACTATGTCCATTTTCACTTATTGCAGTTTCCTTGAGGCAGTGTGATTACTTCATATTTGTATGACTTAGCATCGGCATTTCGTGCAGAACGTGAGGTTCCTATTGTCATAGGTACAGACCATTAGGCATGTTTGTCTTTATTATTCACTTACGAGTGCGTTTCCTCATCGTTTTGTATTGGATATCGTATTTTAAATCATCATTTTGGGTTATTAGTAGCGGAAAATATGCCATCGGTTCGGTTACATGAGCGTCGACGTGGGAGTCTGAAGGAACTGAAAATCGGTTTTAAATGACTTAATATGGGGGAGTGACATTATTTTAAAGAGATTAATCTATAGTATGTGTAGTACATATATACATATACAGTAAACAAAGCAGCTACGGCTTGTCATTGCATGAAAAAGCAACAATTATCAAGACAGTTGGAAAATGTATATCTAGAAATATGGCATAAGTAAAATGCATTAACCAATCAATTAACACGTGTAAACAAACTGAAAAATATATAAAAGAAATAGCACATAACACGGAGTTTAAACATCGATATCGCTATGCTAATTCCTTATCACCTTGACATGCGATTTGCACAGACATTGGCGAGACCACTGAAACGCTACTGTGCGGAGTATGCGGCACACTGCGACATGTATCGAAGCGAGCGGATTGCCCCACTGTGCACTGTGTGAATGGAAAATGGCCATAATAAGGCAAACGGACGTACTACAATCCACCTGTATACAATAGCTTGGTAGTTTAGTTTGTTCACAGCTTCCGACGCGCGGCCTTCTCGCCGATGCGTTTACCGCGAGTTATCCCCGACAAATTAAAAATATATATACAAAATCAGTCACACGCCATATTCGTTGTAAATGATAACCGTTAACAGTGTTTAATTCCGATCGTGACTGCGTATGTGAAGTGGTGATAGAATAAGTGGCGAATTTATGATGCAAACCTCCCATCGTGATTTATATATCGTTGTTTTTATGGGATCGTTAAAAAATATTTGTTTATACAATTTAAACGTAACCGTGAATCGTTTGCGTGTGTAACGGTTTGTTGTGAAGGGACCTTGGCTTATTTTTTTTTATTGAGATCGATCTAATTATATAGTTAAGTTGTGCGATGTTTGGGTGCAATTTTCTCACGAACACTGAACTATTGAGTCGGTCACGACATTGATTTACTCACGGAAATATTTTTTAGGCTGTGGGCTCGACTTCACGCTTGCGAATTTTACGCTACAGTTTCGTTATAAGGAGATCACTTTAGTAACACAAATAGTAGCGAATTGATAATCCACAAAAAATATACTTAAACGGCTATGAACAAGTACGTAATAGTTATGTACCGATTATACAATGCTTATATGACGAAAAGTTACGCAAAAACTGCAGGAAGATATAACTGAAAATTATTCGTAGTCCGGTCGTTGATTTTATTATGAGGATACAATTAATCCGTACATACTTAATTGGAAAACCCATAAAACACAGACTTTTTAAATGAATACCGAGCGTAATAATGTAGCTAAGTAAATTACTTAAAGAAATTCATCATTAGCATTTCAACCACGACGTCCTCTACTGGACATTGGCCTCCCCCAAAAGGAGGTTTTGCCATAATCGCCACGCTTGGCAAGCGGGATAACGATCGCAGTAAGTTAGTAAAATGTATAGAGAACGCTGCTGCCCGTTCTCTTGTTAGTCCCTTGGTCGCCTTTTAGGACACCCACGGGAAGAAATGGATGGTGCTATTCTTTACATTTGCCGCCACACGTCTTAAAGTGATTAAGATTTTGAAATGTTAACTGGCAAGCGTTAATTTACGGTTGAACTCGGAAGCTAACAAGTGTCCGTGTATTGTTTTAACAGCTGGATATAGTAAAACGGAAGCTGTATATTGAAAGACGGATTGTTTGAAGGAATAATCAAAGTAATCATGGCACAGGGCTATTAAACAAACACATTTATTAATCTGAAGATAACAATAGTTGAGATTGACTTGAAGTTAGATAGATAATTTTTGGAAATTGTTAGTAGATACATAAGTAATTAAATACTAGAACGTGTTCTAGTGATTACTTAAGCACTAACAAGTGATAATACGGACGGACCGATGACATACTGTAATTTAAATATTTATTTGCATTTGCTAATTGAAAATTAAACCCTAAAACTAATATATTGCAATAATATATATGATATACGATATATGATGAGATCCGTAGGAAAACCAAGGTAACTGACATAGCCTGAAGAATTGCCAAACTTAATTGGCAGTGGGCAGGGCACATTGTTCACAGAACAGATGGCCGATGGGGTCGGAAGGTTCTGAAGTGGCGACCGCGTACTGGAAGACGTAGCGTTGGAAGGCAAGATGGATCGATGACCTGGTGAAGGCCCCAGGAAGACGTTGGATGCGAGAAGCACAGAACAGGTCGAAGTGGCGGTGCTTAGGGGAGGCCTATGTCCAGCAGTGGACGTCTTTCGGCTGAAAGATATTGTTGCAATATAGAAATAGGTATAACTTTAAAGGACAAGGACAGGGACAGGGATTGGGTTATCTAAACCTAGATCATTTATGTTGAGGTCGGCTTCCAGTTAAACCAGATGCAGCAGAGTATCAGTATTTTACATGGAGCGACTGCCTATCTGACCTCCAGAACCCAGTTACTGGGTAATACAATACCCCTTTGTAATGAGACTTTTGGGATCCAGGCTTAACGTGGTTTCTAAGACTCGGAGGGGTCTTAGTATGTAAAGATGGTCACCCATCCACGGACAAACCGCGGCAAGCGTAGCTTAACTTGGTCGATCGACCCGTGCGGCTGTGTTTACTTAGTCACAATCCCCAAAAACACAAGTAACTAGACCTAAACCACATGGAAAATAGTACCACTATACATAGGTACCTACTACGGTTCTGAAAGTATCTTTATAGGTACTTCTTACGTAGTAGACAATAAGATTCAGAATACTTTTCAATTGTACGATCTTGTCTTAGTTAATGATATGTCCGTTCACTCTACTTAATTTTAACGTACTCGAATAGGTCATCAGTTCACGATCAGAGCCTTTCATAATACTCCAATCTTAATACCAAATCCTGCACTATCAATGAAAAAACAACATTCCTTTGTAAAGCTGTTTGCACAATCATATGTATTACGATAATGATCATTATTATCATTCTTCTGTCCTAGCGTTTCCCCAAATACATTGAGACCAGTTTTTGTTTCCACTGTAACCGTATGTAGCTCAATATCTTCCATTATCTTACATGAAAAGACTGCCTATCTGATCTCTGCAACCCCGGATGATACGTAACCCCTTGGTAAGACTGGTTGTCAAACATGTCTTCACTGTAATAACGGTCATCTCTTTGTGTTACACTACGCATAGTCTGTAGTCGTACAAAGAGCAGACCTTTATTCCCCTGCCAGGGTCGCGAGATTGTTCGAAAGAGATACCGTGACCCTGGCACATGGGCCACTGAAGGAAAACGGGTGGGTTTTAGTCATTAAAAGTCTGAGACGCCCTCCCGCTCTGCCTAGAGCGGAAGAAGTCATTTGATGATTTCACATCCAAAAAAAAGACCTTTATCCCAGCAGTACGAACATTATCTCCTATTAGCATTCCTCACGCTTATTAAGGTCGTCACTTTTCTTCCATACCTTTTTTTTCTTTTCTTCAGTCCTCACCTCGGTTCATCCTCATTTTGATTCTATCCAGGTTAGAAACAAAGTGATTCATCTTTCACTGAGTCCATTCATCGTTTCTTTGGTCTACTCTGAAAAATTTATCGAACCAATCAAGAGCGTTCCGCCTAGGTACACGTTACCGTGGCTGACTTGAAAATCTATCTAAATAGACTTCGAACCCAGGTCGGCTGGAGTATGGACAACCTTCACAGATAGGGGTTCACGGACTCATATCAAGTGCGTATGTGGCATCTCCACACAGACAATGGTGCCGATTCCCTTATTCACAAACTAAACTAAATTTAAGTTCAGTGCATCTTTTTCTTTCTATTTCATTAAGAAAAGGACAGAAGATAAATTTTAGTTTAGTCCTGTCAAATTAATCAGCGCTCCATACAAGTTTAGACGTGATTAAAAACTTGCCTACTAAAATTACGTCAATTTACGTCAAGCGCTGATTAATTTGACAGGACTGAACTAAAATTTATCTTCTGTCCTTTTCTTAATGAAATAGAAAGAAAAAGATGCACTGAACTTAAATTTAGTTTAGTTTGTGAATAAGGGAATCGGCACCAATGGCCCTGTGCATTTGATGATCATATGACTGCGTCAATGAGTGGACATCGCGCACCTGAGTTTTGGGCCAGGATATTAGAACATTTTGCCATCGATACGCTAAGAAGATATTAACCCCTTGTAGCCATCTTTCACATCACCTTTTGTTATTCTGCTAACCTTAAATCAAAGTACATAATATGTATTCGATCGTTATATCACAAAGTACGTTCAGTGCAGCCTTGGTCGTAAATCCATCTCACTTTAAGGTTAGTTACTTAATAACTATAATGTACGGTATCATCATGCCACTTCAGATGTGTGATTATTGTAAAACACACATACATTACGGGTAATTTATGTTACTGTATATGTTGTAATGTCTCTGTCAAAAGGATTGGTCGATGTATCCTTAAATATGCTTATATCGTTAGATAAATTGAAAAATGGAAAACGTTATTTCTAAATAAATAAAACAAAATAAGCCGGTTTCCTGTTTGAATTTCTTACAATGACTGTTTGCTACATATAGAATAGAATACTAAAGAAAACTGAATAAATGTAACTTCTAAGCTATCTCTTAATATTTAAATTAAATCTTCGGCAAATATTTGTTTGTCTTTAACAGCTTGTCTGTCGACAAAGGCCTCTTCTGAACATTTCCACATAATCCGATCTTTTGCTACACGAGTCCATACCGTACCAGCTCAGCTATGTTGGCGAAGTCGTCCTCCCATCTTTTTATTTGTCAACCTCAATTTTTTTTTACTTATTTATATTCTACTTATTTCTAAATAGCAGGGAACAAAAATATCCTTCGGATGACCTCAATGTCAGATTTTCTGAGCGCGATAATTTAAGCTTTTGATTGAAAAGTGTTCAGTGGTGTTGAGATCTCCTGAAATATGGAAAAGTTTCCAAAATCCGTCATTACATTGGCTAGTTGATTTTATGAAATATGAGATTTGCCAAGACTGAGAATGGAAAACTGATACCCTTAACCGTCCCTTAGTAGTCCGTAAAGGTAAAAGAGGTCACCTTGCTTACCGATCGGCGTCAAAAAATTTCAAGAATAAAACTAGTGATGAACTGCACTAAGAAAAGAATAACAATACCATACGATGGTGTGTATGTAGTATTACACAACACCATTCACGCACAACGGTCCAAACAGCGACAAATTAAGAATAGCCGGTTCACCTTGCGTCCGCCGCCCGCACCGCCGTGGGAGCGCCGTTTTATGTAAATTCCAACGAGCTAACTACCGCATTTCTACATCACCTCGAATTAAGGCAATTTGACTAGAGGAAAGGTCGTTTGCAAGTTAAAAAGTCGTCAGTTTTCGTGAGAGATTTCACGCGGTTTTGGTGGCTCAATGAGTAGTTTGCATTAATGGATTTCGGAAAGAGGTATCACGATTTTGGTTTGAATTACTTAATTTAAGTAAGTACACTGTACACTGTAGGCATTTGAGTTTATAATTTTGTAGTTACTTAAATAACTATATTGATTCTACATACATACATACATACAATCACGCCTTTTTCCCATGGGGGTAGGCAGAAACCACGGAACGCCTCCTGCTACGATCTCTACACACTCCTTTTGCCTCGTTTAGGTTCATACAATTGGTCATACACACACGCCGGTTGCGAGTTGATTGATTCTACCTTACGTGTTATCTAAAATTTTAACTGTCTCATCGAAGCAAGTGAAAACGTTTGGTTTAGGACCATCATTAACAATAATTACAATGGTTAAGTAATTAAAACAGGGGCAACAATTTATACCATGTGCGTAATTTCTCAAAAAAGTGTAATGAACATTAATTCTTCAATGTCTAATAAAGAAGTTCCCATGCTCGCTTTCACGACAAAAACGGCATTCATAGTTGAATGTATTCTTTTTCCCATAGTGAGTCTTACTCACAATACATACACTAGTACCTCCTGAATCGTCTTCTTCCTTAAAGTCCGTAGTAACAAGGTCTTTGCTACGATAACGAAAATCTTCTCCAGTTAAAACCCATCTGTTGTCATTATTTCAGCAAAAACACGTCCACTGCTGGCCATAGGCCTCCTCACAAACGACCAATTCAACGTTTCTGTGCTCCTCGTATCCAGCGGATTCCTGAGGCTTTCACTAGGTCATCGGTCCACTTTGTCTTCTAACGCAACGTCTTCTGGTACGTGGTCGCCACTTCAGAACCTTTCGGCTTCATCGGTCATCTGTTCTGCGAGCAATGTGCACTGCCCACTGCCTTTTGTTTTTGGTAATTCTTCGGAGTTGGAAAGTAGTAAAACCTTCAACTAGTAGACTGTAATGATTTCTTCTAGCAAACTCACTAAGATCCTAAGCCGATCACACCTTTGTTTAGATGTTCTAATAATATACCATTTACGTTTTTGATACATATGGCTTCACATCAACCAATACCAACATATGTCCAGTTTTAGCTGAGCTCGCATTGTATACATTTTTCGTACAAGGAAAAGTCAGCTTATACTGGAAAAGGTGTAGCTTGATTTGTGGCCGTGCGTACATAATTCATTTATCGAAGATCTCCAACAAATGTAAACAATTCTTATACCTAATGATATACTGCGATTACCGATCCGTCTGCTTAACATGCTTGACTGCTTGTTGAGACAATACTCCGTCACATAACGACTGTTGCAGTGGGTCAAGAACAAGGGTGTCTCAACTCTTATTACCTGTGTAGTATTTAAAGTAGTGAATGTCAACGGAATCATCACAAATACTCCAGAAGCATCGTGATTGTCTATACTATCCTGCCAGGGTCGCGAGATTTGTTCGAAAGGGATACCGTGGCCCTGGCACATGGGCAACTGAAGGAACACGGGTGGGTTTTAGTCAGTAAAAGTCTGACACGCCCTTCCGCACCACCCTAGAGCGGGAGAAGTCATTTGATGATTTCCCACCCAAAAAAAAAAAATGTCTATACTATACATATATACCTAAACTCAAGCCTTCTTCGCATAGGGGTAGGCAGAAATTACATATCGCCATTTGCTATTATACGATCCTTACTTACTCCTTTTTGCTTCATTTATGTTCATATATGTGGTCATACACAAACGCACACACTGACCTTCCTCAAGAACGTCACAAATAAGGTCAGTAGACGTCCTTCTGGCATCTGTACCAGTTGTTTCCACTAATAACTGCGTTGTAAATTCGTACCAACAAAATGGTTTATAATAAAAACTTTTTTACAAAAAAAAAGCAACCGACTTCCTGAAAAACACTACAAAGTGAAAAATAACTTTAATTTCGGAAGTCGGTGTCTTAGGATCTGTATTTATGGTTTTTTTGCCACCGACTTCCGAAATTAAAGTAATTTTTCACTTTGTAGTGTTTTTAAGGAAGTCGGTTGTGTTTTTTTTGTAAAAACGTTTTTATTTTTAAATTTTTAGTAGTGGTATTCACCCTGCTCTAATTCCAAACAAACAATGCATATTTATGCGATAGCAGAAATCGCGGTTGATTTGCTGTCATTTTTTAAAGAGTTCCGGTGTGTCTCCCGAACTCATCATCAGATCTATATGAAAATTATATGGGACCATTTCGGAATAAATCCCTTTCGAACAAAAAAAGAATTTTGGAAATCCGTCTATATATGACGCAGTTATGGCCGAACATACATAAAAAAAAACATATAAACATCCGAATTGAGAACCTCCTCCTTTTTGAAGTCGGTTAATAAACTACAGATTCACGTTTTCTTTACCGCCGGCAATACTAACTCCTCTGTAATTATGTATGTCTGCTAGTATCACGTGTAAGGCATAGATCACGCCAAGAACCTGTCACGTGGAGTCGCCAGCATTAATACGCGTTTGCATCATACGCGGTAATGTATCAGAACCGCTAATAAATTACTTCTTCATGTTTATATTTAGTTGTTTACTGAGAGTAAACAACTTTTGATCAGTAGTGGAATGTTCTGGTGATTAACTGTGCCCGCGAATTCGTTTGCGCGTATGTAGGAAACAATATATTTACGATGGATCCTAATTCTTTTTCTAGAGAGAACGAATCTTCGGTTACTCCTCATAACATCAGCCATCTGCCATGAAAGTCCCGCTTAAATCGGTCCAGACTTTTCGGAGATTAGCCATAACAATGAGACCGAAAGAAAAAGAAAAAAAAATGTTCTTCTCTGGTGTAGATACTTTATAATACATGCATTTAGTAAAAAGTTCTGATTTTGACGTTACAAACAGACACTACAATTTACCCTGCAAACTATTATACTAATTATTAATTCAGATAGTACCTAACTCACTTCTGATAAAATCCCTATGATGGCGAAAACGGGAAGAAAATGGAGAGGGACAAGATTGACATGCAAAATTAAACCTTTTTCCATTTTCTTATCAATAGGGCTATGAACCCAAATTAGGTCGTCCGTGTATACGCGTATTCTAAATAACCTTATAAATGGTGATACCATATAGGCATATCAGTAATCATGATACTAGATTATCTGTAGTTGACTGTTTCACGAATTTCGAGTGAAGTTGATTGATGATTTTGAGTTGGCAAAAAACGTAGACATGAAGAACAACATCACACAACTTTTTGCGCTATCGCATAAAAAGTTACTATCAATTTGTCACGTGTGATTACAATACCGGATTCTGTGATGACCAAGTGTTTTAGCGTCTAATGCTCAACGGATGTATGATGATATCCATAAGTCAGGGAAGCCATTACCCTCATTTTTACTGCGCCATAGTCGGGTAAAAACGTTTGTTCTACAACTAATGACAACGATGTTCTCGAGGCACTTTTAAAGGTCGTCGCCTTGAGTAATTAAGATAGAAAAGGTCTGCCCTTTCACATAACTTAGCAGATTTATCTTTGACTTTATGTCTTACAATCTAAATGGATCAACAAAATGGTTTGTTACAGTTTAAGGCCTTGAAGAACCTAAGAAATAATATAGTGGTTATGAGGTCAAGTTAAATTGGGCTAAGTTTGACGTCAAGAGAACTTATTCTTTTAAGCTTTGGATAATTATCTTGTACGTGTATGTTTTTGTCGTAGCATTTTCCTACAACATAACCAAGAAGCTATGAAAACCGTGCCTTGGAAAGCACTGTAAACTTGTTGGTTCCGGCTGTCAGTTGCGGATCTTTGACAGTCATTACGGGTCGTCAGAAGCCCGAGTGTATGACAACCAGTCTTACCGAGGGGTATCGTATTACCCAGTAACTGTGTTGTGGAGGTCGATAAAGATTTCGAATTAGCAATTAGCATAGAAAGCTTGAATGACTTGAATTCTTCTCCCATTTTTCTGCAAACTGTAAAGAATGTTCATGTGGTCCTATATACTAGTTAAACCTTATCAATCCCTTGGAATGTTTTCAGGAACATTCCAAGGGATTGATACAGATACATTTGTTACTCAGATGAGATTTCTACAACACACCATTCGTGTCCAGGCATAGGTACTTCGACTTATTTGGAGTACACAATAGTGAGTGAAATAAGGAGCCTGTCTAATGTCATGAGGGCCAGGTTAAATCATCAGTCACTGTCCCATTAAGATATATACCAGCACCACTACTGAACACTCCCTTGCTTTTAAGGAAATATTGGATTACAATATTGAAATATAGCCTACATTTTCATTGTATACAATCTTGGACAAGGTGATTATGTGCAACCTGAATTACCGACTTGTATCTACAATGATAAATCTATTATTCAAGCTTCGAGGCCAAAATCTTTTGTTGACGGATCCACTCCATCGGTGTTGGTCGTTCGTCCAGCTTAATAGGCATTATATAAGTGTAATACGCGTTTTTAAAAAACTAAGTGGCACCAGTGAAGCAGACAGATATTTTACTTACGGTCCTGACGCGCGTTGCAATTCCAACAGCGTGCTTTTATTTAAGCATGTGTTTAGATTCGCTATTGTTAATGAAAACAAGCTTTTAAATCATTTCCATCGTATGAACTAAAATGTGATTTAGCAGTGGATGGATGGTACTAAGTGGAGGTTTTGTGGATGTTTTCGAATAAAATAAAATCTACAGTTTATTTCTCAAATAAAATTTCATCGGTTTCTTATTAAACTTCAACTATATCCGACGACTCTGGTTACTAATCACTTTTGGTGATTGGACTATTGTCTAAGTATTTTACGGGGGAAACCTAATCAGTACAGACATCATTTGTCTAGACCAGTCATGTTACGATAACAACACCAAACAGACATGACCGCTGAAGCATGAAGTCAATGACTCAAAAAGTGTCATAATCATTCAAATTCATATGTTATTCAATACGAAATGTCTTTGAAAAGTTGAAGGTTTGTAATGTACCCGTATTAGGCAGTGCAGTCACCTTGCAACTGGGATCGCCTTGCGGTGACTCAGTGCGAAACTTGAGACGTATGGCCACTCAAGCGCCGCTTGCCACCATATACGAATTAGTTTTCTTGATAGCTGTATTGACATATTCTATTTTTGATTCTGTTCCTAATATGTATCAAGTGTTTTGATTGAACATTTTTTTGAATAGAGAACGGTCTTGCGAGATTGGTAACTAAATATGTGTGTGCGAACTAAATAAATAAATTTGAACAAGAGCTTTACACGGTGTGTTGTCAAAAAATGTTGTGGGAATACCCTACAAAGTGAAAAATTACTTTAATTTTGGAATTCGGTGTCTTTGAATCTGTATTTTAGTTTTTTTGCCCACTTTTTAGTTATACTGTTGTTTACGTAGCAAGCAGTGGTATATCACTAGTTCTATGTAAACAGCAGGGACCGTAAGTATTAGAACATCATAAAGACACACAAAGTTGATTAAATATGTATTTTCGAAGTTAACGCAGAAACTGCCAAAGCAAAGTTAATAAAATTTATATAGGAACATCCCTGAGGCATACCCTATGCATTTAAAAAGAATTTTCGAAATTGATAATCAATTGTCGTTTATATCGTGGAAAAAACATACATAAAAAGTCCTTTTCCTTTTTGAATTCGGTTAAACAAGCCTTTTAGGATTTCGATTAAATGCCTTCACAGTTTGGTTTCCAAGATAACAGTTATCGGTTAAGAAAAAGTATCTATAAAGATTGCATTATTAGGTCAGTTATACAAGGTACAACATTCCATGCATATAAATGATATCCACCAGCTCGTTGCTTTTCCTGTATAGGTTACTTAAGAGCGACCAACTTGTTATGAATCTAATACAAACGCTAGTACGCGTTGTAACAAATTTTCCTTCAGATATTTTGGACTCATAGCCGTATCTTGTGTCGGAAAACTCATACATTGAAATACTAAAGAAAACATGTAAAGAAAATTATAAATGACGTTGACATTTTTTCCATTACAAGTTAATGGAAAAAAATGTTTTAAAGCTTTTTCAAAAACAATCAAAAAATCAAAAACTCATATTTCTTGGACTTTTTCTAGGAAATACGCTTTTTGGTCGATGTTTAAGCATTCTCACTCGCTTGCATTTCACTGACATCGAGATGAATGAAAAAAAAAAAAAAACAGTTTTTCGTTTTTGCTCGCGAAGACGATAGATGGAACGGGAAAGGCCCTCTTAAGTATATTGGGTAGACTTCATACCAGTTTTTTTATGCGGACAATCCATTCCATTGTCTGCCTACAAATTATTCACACGCATACAAAAACTCGGAAAACACTTCAACAAAAAAAAAACTAACCCACATAAGTCCATCAGGAAAAACTACGAAACAAAAGCATCGCTACTCGATAGAATCGAATGCATCATCGATGTTTGAATCGATTCATCGGTTACGTAGAACAAAGCGAGTGCATGCGGCTTGGTCACGTAATACCGATCTATTAATATTGTTATGTGCAAGTGCATTGTCTCGAGCTGTTAGCTGTTAGCTGCACATTTGTATTCAGAACTGTTGGTGTTATTTTGATATGTTCGTTTGGGGCGGTTCGGGTTTAGTTTCGATAAGTGGATGTTGGGTTCGGTTTTGGTAGTCAATATATGCTCGGTAACTTATTTGATCGAGTAAGCTGTGGCACGTATTTGTAACGAGTACATGAATACCAATAAAAAAATATATAGGTGAAATAAGACTTACCTTCTTTATAGTTCAATCGAAAATACCCCATGTAGATGATGTACATACCCATCATGTATAATTTCTCTTTCTGATACGAAAATCTATGCTTAAGGAGCTCTAAGATAACTCCCGAAATTCAAATTTTCTTACCCTTGTCATAATTCATATTAAATGCCTTTTTCATGAAACACTCATTCAAATTGATAAAAACGAATTTAATGGGTTGTATTGCTGATTTTAATTATTACTATTTTGTAAATACATACGTGTTACGGTCGCGAATCATATTTTGTTCA
Source organism: Aporophyla nigra (assembly GCA_947507805.1). Classification (NCBI taxonomy): domain Eukaryota; kingdom Metazoa; phylum Arthropoda; class Insecta; order Lepidoptera; family Noctuidae; genus Aporophyla; species Aporophyla nigra. The sequence continues at coordinate 12,487,010 of OX382305.1, forward strand.
ACAAACAGCCTAACACTGACCAAATTACAAAAAACGTAAGAAAAATTAAATTTCGTGGGCTACTCTGGCGTTTCCCCCCTAAAGTGAAAAAAAAATCAGGATAAAATACACTTGTCCAGGTTTGAACAGCTATATGCTGATAATGGAAAGGCCCGCGATAATCATGTTTTACCTATTGGCTGTCAAATACCATTCAATGTTAAATTATTGTCATTTGTCTACTTGACCTAAATATTTTGTCATCTATAAATATATGCAAGCTATTAAGATTTAATTCAAATTGTTGCATATCTTACATTTTAAACAAACAATAAAACAGTCTATATGAATGCTACAAAGAGGTCCAGTTTGCAAGTTTGGATGTAGCAGGTCATCTTTGAAAGTACCTACTGACCATATTTCGAAAATTCTTTTACTCGTAGAAAGCTATCTCTTTTACCGAATGCAATGTGTTTTAAAATATAGTTGCTTGCAACGCAGTGCAAGTTGCGGGAATAAATATCAAGACTATAAACGACATAGAATGACATAGACCATCCACATATCTATAATTCGATTTTTAAACCCTAGATCCATCCATAGATACTGACATAGTAATTTGACAGGTGTTATGTCAAACTCCTATTCTAAAAAGCAAACAGAAAAAGACTTCAAATGTCAAATTACTATCTGAGATTAAAAAACGAACTGTAGGAATAAAAAAATATCGTACAAAGCGGAAAATTCTCGTCTGTACTTCGTTTGTTTACAGCCAACCGGTCAAAAGCTTCAATTTTACGGGTGAAATAAAATCGTAGCACGAGTGCGTCAGTCCACTGAGCGAATGACTGAACGGCCTTGCTTCACTAAAGGGTCAGGTGTTCGGTCAATGGGCTAGTTCGGTTCGGTCACAATACACTCTCGGTTTCAAACCTGCTTAGAACTACTTATTTATGATAAACTTTTTTTGGTCAATCATTAAGTACAATTACAGAAATTATTTGAGAGCAGTGGTGGCTCACCTTTACCACCAACTTACGGGTAGGTCTTGGGTTCGAATCCAAGCAGGCTTTTTACTTTGTGTAAATAAAGAGGGAAGCCGTCGTGAAGAAACCAGCATGTTCTAGAAACATAAATTCGAAGACAAGTAAGATTACGGTCCACTCCCTCGCACAAAGAGGAGGCCTGTGTCCCAGCAGTGGAAAGTTTATAGGTTGATAAGTATTGGAAATTATTCGTCAATCAAATTCACTCACCACGTCAATTTGCCGTGCCATTTTATTTCACTATCAAAGAATTACAGTTGTGATTCCAATTTACGGAAAATTTTATTCGGTAGTAAGTTTCATAAACAACTATTTAATTGACCTGGATGTACGTACATACCTAGACAGAAATAAACTGACATTACAAGTAATATCTTATTCATTATAGCTGTGCCCGCGGCTTCGTCCACGTGGACGTCGGAAATGATGTCATGGGCTTCCGGGACAAAAACTAGCTTATAGCATCATTGTCTTAGCTAGTGTTATCACCAGCTATCTGCCAGTGAAAATTTCGTCAAAATCGGCCCAGCCGTTTCGGAGATTAGCCGAAACAAACAAACAGACAGTTTTTTAAATATTCATTTTTGATGTAAGTATCGTATATGCTTACTTATGGATTTAGTGAAATCTGTTAATTTGAAATTACAAACAGACACTTCGATTTTCTTTCTTTGATTGTCGATGTTTAAATTAATCCCCTATGACATTTATAAACGAATTTTTCATTTATAATATTATTCTTTATGTTTCCGGTGACGCCAGGGTCGTGCGTATAAGTTGATTTGTAACTGTATTCGTAATTTGAATATAATTAAGGAATAATTATGCATAATGAGCGTATTGTTGGCGATGGTGAACTTTACTGTATGTTAAGGACAGGAAATAGTTGAGAATAGATACTTTTGTAAGTGAGACAGATTGCTTATAAATAACCTTGTTTTACCTAACTGAATAACGTATTAACGTATATGAGTAATTACTTAACTTATAGAGTGAAAAATTATTAGTATATCGGATGTTTGAACATCATCATCTACCTAGCCGGGGGGCCTTGGGGACGGTTTACAGTCTAATCGGATGCAAATGACAACCAATCTATACAAATAAATGAAATTGGAGTATCTGTTTTTAATATTAAGATAACCACTTTTTACTAAGTGTATATGGATGTATATACACGGCACATATACCAAAACAACATTTTTTACAATTTTTGTCTGTCTGTGTGTAGACGTCTATTTGTTCCGGCTAATTTCTGAAATGGCTGGACCGATTTTGACGGAACTTTCACTGGCAGATAGTTGATGTAACAAAGATTAACTTAAGCTACTTTTATTTTAGAAAAAATTAATAATAGTTAAAAGAAAACTAAAAACACGCTGAATTATGAGACGTAGGTCAGCGTAGTTTTCAAAGACAGTTTTTATGAAAAACTTTTTGTTAAATACCACGCGGATGAAGTCGCGGGTAACAGCTATTGCCTATAATATAACCTGAATTAACACATCTTACCGCGGTAGTACGTCCTCCTGCGTTAATTTCCGACATACACGCGGGCGAAGCCGCGGGCAAAAGCTAGTATTTTATATGGAGCAACTGCCTATCGGACCTCCACAACCCAGTTATTGGGTAATACGATACCCCTTAGTAAGACTGGTTATGAGATTTTGACGACCCGTAACTACTATCAAAGATCGACGAAAGACAGCTGGGACCAACAGCTTAGCGTGCTTTTGGAGGCCCGGAGAGGGTTTTGGTATTTACAGATGTTACTTGGTCACCCCAAACCCAAGCAGGCGCATTACTTTGTGTAAATTACTCATCGCCACTCTCTCAAAACGGTGAAGGAAAACATCGTGAGGAAACCGGCATGTCTTAGAACCAAAAATTCGAAGACATGTGACATCTACCAACCCGCACTGGGCCCGCGTGGTGGATTATGGCCCACTACCTCTCACCGAGAGGAGGCCTGTGTTCCAGCAGTGGGAACATTATAGGCTGAGGATGAACTTGGTCACCCATCGACGGACCACCCGCGGCAAGCGTAGTTTAACCTAACCGATCAACCCGTCCCGCTGTTAATACTTAGCCACACGTGAACGAAACAAAAGGAGTACGTAAAGTTCGTACCGGATGGAGTTGTGTAGTCTTCTGAAAATGTGAATAAACCCCGGGACTACATTTAGATAGGTCCCAATATAAAGACATTCAACTTCATAGGACATCAAAAGGATTTGCCCACACACGTGTGAGCCTTAAATACCAATAACCTTTTAGTAATATTATTGAAACATGATCCATTTTCCTTTTAAAAGAAACCTTATCATCTGAAAATTGTTATTTGAAACGAGAACTTTCGTGGAAAATCCTATTTAAGTACTTATTATGAGTTCAATGTTATGAGAGTTTTCACTTATAGAGACGAACATTTATTTGTGAGTAATAAATGGGGCTATGAACTGAAGACTAACAAGATTTGACGGAAAATATTATTTAAATGTTTTCTGGAAATCAAGGTAGACACAAGTCAAAGACATTCCTATCTAAAAAATAATCAGGCGTTGAAATACTTGAATTCTGAGTTGAGCTATACGATTTCTGACGTCTACGTGTACTGACTGGAGAGGTCCACCGAAATCTGAATAGTTCTTTTTTCAAAAAACTTACTTGCATCATCCTCATATGGCCTATCGGTCATTCTTCTTTCGCATTACGGAACACCTTGTTGACGTGTAAAAGTGTTTTTTTTTAAAACTAATTTAAAAAAACTTAAAGGTGATGTTTATCTTCTCGTAAACAGTTCTATGGTTTCGTAGAAAAAGAGTAGCATTTTAACATAATTTTCGTGGAATTTTATCATCTTCCACTGAAAGGTTTAGCTAGTTCCTACCCGCGACTCCATCAGCGTGGAAGCCAACTAGGTATAACATAAATACATTATGTACATCCTATAGCACTCGGATATAGTGAAGCTTTCTATGAAAAATGCTTTCACTTTTGAAATTGGACGAATAGTTTCGGAGATTAGCTTCTACATCCAAACTTACAAACTCTTTATATCATAAAGACTTTAAGAAACATGCCCTTTTCTGCCATCAATTTGACGCAACACTAGATATCGGTCTACCGTGTGAAATTCTTTTATAACTGAACAGAACCATCGACCTTTTACCAAGAGGTAAGGAACCATGATATCTACTTTGTTCCACCAGTATCATTTTGGCAGTACCTGGCTATATTTGGCGTGACCTTTGGGGCATGTTTCATAAATGAACTCGTATCAGACAATGAAGGTTTGTAGAGAAATATTGTTTATCGATACATTCTTTATTAATTGACTTCCTTGTGGAGATTTTGATGGAGCATAATGAATATTAATTAAGATGTTATCTTTCTTATTTATACGTTATATGGTATGGGCGGGTACATATGTGATGATGAAACACGCACGTATCCGTCTAAAATATTAAATAGTTGCTTGAATAAATCTGAGTGTATAACTCATTACATTATTAATTAAAGTAATCTACAGACAATGTGCGTTCAATAAAAACAATACAATATAAACTTTATCCTAAAATAAAAACACTACTAAGTAAAAAACTACTTTAATTTTGGAAGTCAGTGTTTTGGATCTGTACTTTCTTTTTGTCACCGACTTCCGAAATTAAAAGTTTTTTCATTTAGTATTATTTTGTTGGGAGTCGGTTTTTTTTGCAAAAAGGTTTTTAATTTTTCACTTTTTAGTCACGGTTCCTACCCACACCGATTCATATACCACTACGCTATGTAATCAACAGTGACAGGAAGTAGTAGAATGCCATCAATATACATAAAGTGGATTAAAAACGTAGTATCGAAGCTAATACAAAAACTAACCAAATTAAAAAAAAAAATGATTTGGTACCAGAACCTCTTTTTTGAAGTCCGTTAAATAATATCTGTTATAAACGTTGCTTAAATTTTAAAGAAACAAAATTTTTGTCAACATTTTTGTTCCTAATTCCTGAACAATAAATTCTTACAGATTTATAGACATCGCGCAATATTTAGCCTAAACAAAAACCATATCGCACTATCAGATTAATATCTAACTGACACGAAAAAAAAAAACACAAAACTTAAACACAAACAATTTTTAAAACCACGTAGAACACTGATAAGAATCACCGCGAAACAAAAAAGCTCGCAATAAAACTTAAACAATTTCGAAATTCTTTTGTTTATATTGCGTTGTTCAAGTACCTGTAATTCTGATTGATTATTTTGAAAAGAGAACTATGTAAGTAGATAGATAGTGGGGGACCTTGAGTACGTCTCCTGTCAATGTTTATGATCTGTTACACCGCCCCCGTTCCATTACATCGGGTGGAACGTTGAGATTGCTCCGCGATAGCTCCCATTGTGTGCGGCCCGTGCCGTGTGTAGGGTTGCCACGAGGTCGGGCCTGTGTGTGGTCTCTTTGTGATGGAAAATGAAGGCAGGATTTTCGGAAAATATAGGAACTGTGGGCGGGTTATTTTTTATTTGTTAAGATTGAAGTTGGTGCTTCAGCTTCCAGAAATGAATGGATATAGTTTAGGTATAAATATTGTGTGTTGTTTTTGGCAACCGACCTCATTTAGGTACTATACCTAATCAAATAACAGTAGTGATTAACAAGTCTGTACTTAAATTCAAACGTTTTTCACGAAATAAGTGAAAAAAAAAGTGTTTTTTTACTAATTACTATTTATTGGTTAAGAAATTGTTTGAAAGTATTAACAAAGTCCATATTTCACTTAAGTCCAATTTCACTACACTTAAGTGTAATCCTGAGAATTCATTTAGATTTTTTGATAATTAACGTAGGTTAATTATATTGATTTTGTTTTGCTTTTGTAGAAAAACAAAATCAATTGAAATTCAATCACCATATCTAAAGCGGACAGCCCTATATACAAGGCGATACCCACCATTAGCGGCAGTCTAAATATTGTATTGTACGCAGAGTCCTAAACACCACATTGTTTCTGAGAGGCGTATGTCCGAATTGATGGCCGGGCGCGATATAAGCGATAGCCCCAAGCCGAACTCGAGAGCAACATTGGCCGGTTATTGTACCTCTCACCCTGTTTCCAAGTCACTGGGACAACAGGGTAAACAATTTGTGATGGCAAATATGGTTGTTAAAGTTGGGTGTGGGAGATATAACCAGTGAAATCTGTAATCATGGCTCAAAATCTGTTTCGCTGCCAGTGAACAGTCTACTGCTAGGCATGGTTAGCCTCCTTATATAAAGATAGCTATTTGAATGGTGGTCGACAGTAGAGTGTTGATTCATTGACATCATCACCATTATCTATACACATTTCATTCTTACGGACCACAGAGTTCGCAGTTTTGTTTTTAGAATTTTGGGATTACTTACTGGTTGCCATGCCGCATTCTTTAAAGCTATTTTTAACGGCCAGCAGTTCTTTCGGAAAATATAAATTTAAAAAAAGAAGAGCTGTCACACAGATGTTCTTTTTTAAATTATATTTCGGGCATCTATGGTTCATATAAATACAATAAACATACTCATAAAATACTTATAAACGTTTGCATAAAAAAAAAATGGTAACATACAAATCATGTTCCTAGAGAATTTTAATTAATTTGCCAACGGCCTTTCTCCGTCTTTTGCTTCATTAAAACTGTCCCAAGTGCTAACATGGTTAGTGACAAATGCGCTATATTTAGTAGGTATATTTCTCTCCCAGCAATTTGTTTGTCGAACTTGTAATCTTAATAATATCGTGACGATAAATCAAGGTGTGCTGGCTTTAGACACCACCTACCTACTGCTGGTAGGTCATTCCACTACATCATTGAGATAATTTTATTAATTGAGCAAGTTGAACGAACTCGTTTCCAATAAGTATAATAAACTTCTGAAAGGTTAAAGGCGTGCATTTTAAAATAAAACAGGAAATATATTTAATTAGGAACTGAATCCGAAATGTTATAATACTCAGAAAGCGGCCATAGCTTATCATTCCAGCCGAAAGACGAACACTGCTGGACATAGGCCTACCCCGATTTGGGGGTGTTTGCCGTAATCGCCACGCTTGGCAGGCGGGTTGGCAACCGCAGTATGGTGGTAAAATGTACTGAGAACGCCGCTGTCCATTCTCTAGTAAGTCCCTTAGTCGCCTTTTACGACACCCACGGAAAGAAATGGGATGGTGCTATTCTTTACGTCCGGCACCACACGGCCTGGTCCTCATATTATCTATATCTATACTAATATTATAAAGCTGAATAGTTTGTTTGTTTGATTGATTGAACGCGCTAATCTCAGGAACTACTGGTCAGAATTGAAAAATTATTTTTGTGTTGGGTAGCCTATTTATCGAGAAAGCCTATAGGCTATATAACATCACGCTACAACTAAGAGGAGCGGAGCAGTAATGAAAAATGTTGCAAAAACGGGGACAATCGCACGGGTAGGCGATTCGACGCGACGGGAAGGGTCGACGGGAACAAGAAATTTAACGCGGACGAAGTCACGGACAGAAGCTAGTTTTGATCTGTGAACACCTACGAATATAACATTTTATGATACATGTTTCGTATTAGATATTATGTATAAAGCTTTAAGCGATGTTTTGCTGGGAAGGGTTTTTTAAACGACTTGTAAGCTGTCAACTTGGCAAACGTGTTTTCAACTGCACTAATAATTAAACATTTGATATATCACATAAAATTGACGAGCTTACCAGCTATCTAGTGTAAATAAAAAACTGGCCAAGTGCGAGTCGGACTCGCGCACCGAGGGTTCCGTACAAACCTGCTGGAATTCACGGTTTATGCATAAGGTTTATGTTTATGAAATTAAATGGTTTTTTTCTAAATTTTTTATTTGAGTTGACTGAATGAAAGGTAAATTGTGGTTTACGATTTATGACGTATTAAAAAAAAAGTACTTACTAGATCTCGTTCAAACCAATTTTTGGTGGACGTTTACATGATAATGTACATCATATATTTTTTTTAGTTTTATCATTCCCTCATTTTAGAAGTTACGGGGGGGGGGGGGGGACGACACACATTTTACCACTTTGGAAGTGTCTCTCGCGCAAACTATTCAGTTTAGAAAAAAATGATATTAGAAACCTCAATATCATTTTTGAAGACCTATCCATAGATACCCCACACGTATGGGTTGATGAATTTTTTTATTTGAGTTTCAGTTCTATGTATGGGGAACCCCAAATATTATTGTTTAAAAAAAAATGATATTAGAAACCTCAATATAATTTTTTAAAGACCTATCCATAGATACCCCACACGCATGGGTATGATGAAAAAAAAAAATTTGAGTTTCAGTTCTATGTATGGGGACCCCCAAACATTATTGGTTTTTTTTTTTTGTGTGAAAATCTTAATGCGGTTTACAGAATACATCTACTTACCAAGTTTCAACAGCATAGCTCTTATAGTTTTGGAAAAAAATGGCTGTGACATACTCGGACAGACAGACAGACAGACAGACAGACATGACGAATCTATAAGGGTTCCGTTTTTTGCCATTTGGCAACGGAACCCTAAAAAGGTATTATCTATGTTATTTCTTTAAGCACATTATTACTTTTGGAACTTAAATCCGCGCTGTTTTGTATTGGCTGATCCGGATTTATCACCGAAATCCATTTCGCTATAGACACTTTTAGAAGATTTGGGCATTACCATGGATTACTTAATCATGTCTTCGCCTATTTTGGTATCGAAAGAGCTATCTAAATGATAAATAGACAAGTTTTTTACAGAAACTTGTTCCAAAGGCAAAGGTGCTAATATCTTCACATTCGTTTCCAATCTTTATCATAAATTCCATAATTTCGCAGCTCTATAATTTTTTAAATCAATATTATGTCCACTAAAAGGTATGTTACCACAATCTTCTATCTAACCACGTCTAGACACACAGGTCGAGACGTGGTAGAACATTAAACACGCATGTTTACTCAATACAATGGTAAATTGGAGTTTTCAAACTTAAAGCGTAAAAAACTAAATAAAAGAAGGGTCATCATTGACCACAAGCAGAAGCTACCGCATTTGGACACTTTTGTCAAAGAAACTTAAGAATTAATCTGCAAAGATTCTACATCAAAACCCAATATGAAAAAAAAGCCAATGGGACTGTGAACTATGAGTTTTTTTCGGCCTTTCTTCTCCGAGTAATCAGATAGGAAACACCGACGTCATCTAGTTTAAAAAAACATATAATTGACGTGTAAAAATCTACTTGCATAAATAAAATCATTTATCATTTAAAAACAAAACATCCATATCAATTTCTAACACAATTATCTTACAAAAGCGGGTGCAAAGGCCATGACCGGATTAAGTCAACGCAACGCCAAACAATACGGTGCAGGCGCACAGGCGCGGGCGCATCACAATGTGCGCAGGACTACAGCGGCCTCGCTCGTCTCGCTGCGGTGGGCACAAGGGCGCGGCCTCCGCAGTGACACCTACTAATGTGTTAATTTGATAAAGTACTGATTGGACACTGATAAGAGGATAATTAATTTGGTGTTAGACTGGTGTTAAGTAGCGGGCAGGAGTTATTAAGTGACTGGAAAAATAAAATACATAATTATTATAGGGGACATTTAGCACGGTATTAATCATTGGACTACACGCCATTTAGTGGCGGAGTTGGACCATGGTGAACCAGTCTTACCAAGGGGTATTGTGTTACACAGTAACTGGGTTGTGGGGGCCAGATAGGCAGTCGGCCAGTCGCTCCATATTTTAGACCATCTAGAACAGGGTTTCTCAAACTTCTAGCTCCACGTACCCCCATTCAAGTTTCCAGATGACAGCGAACCCCCCCCCCCCACTAGAAATGAACAACATATATATATAACATTGTATATAGAATAAAATCATCATCATCATCATTTCAGCCGTAAGACGTCCACTGCTGGACTTAGGCCTCCCCCAATTTGGGGGGCTTTGCCATAATCGCCACGCTTGGCAGGCGGGTTGGCGATCGCAGTATGGTGGTAAAATGCATAGAGAACGCTGCTGCCCATTCTCTAGTAACTCCCTTAGTCACCTTTTACGACACCCACGGGAAGAAATGGGGTAGTGTTATTCTTTATGTCCGGCACCACACGGTATAAAATAGAGTTGAATAAAATAGAGTTTATTAATTGAATAAAAGGTCACGCGCACCGTGTCACGCCGCGAGCGAGCGACAGTCGCGCGCGTCTTCATGCTTTCCGCATGCGGCTGTCAGTCACCCAGCCGCCATTACGTAAATTTTGTCGCGAACCTCCTACCATCGCATGGCGAACCCCTAGGGGTTCGCGAACCCCACTTTGAGTAACCCTGATCTAGAAGATGACCCCAATATTGTTGGGTAAAGGTTAAGCAAATTGATTAGATGGTTGACCGTGGTAGTGACTTAGAAGTAGGCAGATATTAGACTTTCGTGACTCCTGACAATAATTACAGTTTCAACGTCGCGTCTCTGTAGTTTCCTGGATATTTAAAAAAGTAATTAATAAAGGGCAAATAATTTTTAAAACTTCTTTGGTCTATTTTCCGTCCAACATATTACTAATATGCACACTTTCCTATTTTCCATTGTTTCGCTCTAATTACCTAGACCTTTTCAGTTTTTCTCGACATTTCAGTTTTTATTTACAAAGATTTATTGGCCTGTGACATTTACGAATGTGTTAATTTGTTCATAAGCCGATGGGCCAGTGATAAGAGCCTAATTAATTAACTGTTAGATTAGTGTTAAGTAGCGGCTTTTTAATTTGCAGGGTCAGTAGGTCTGTCTGAATTTATGATGGGTTTTTTGACGCGTGGTCAAGGTGTTTACTAACGGATAATAGGTTAAAAATGTGGCTAGAAAAGTATGTTAGAAAGAAGGAGGGCAGGAACAATTTTAATGTTCATATCACAAAAATAAATCAGTTATTTTCGAATATGTCTCGTTATACAGAACCGGTCGAAGTGTCGGTGCTTGGGGGAGGCCTATGTCCAGCAGTGGACATCTTTCAGCTGGAATGATGATGGTGATGATGATGGTCTAGTAGTTGCAAGCGCTTCTGCTGAACTCGAGGTCCTGGGTGCGATTCTCTGGTCGGGCAAAGTGCTATTGGATTTTTGTATCTGGAATTTCTCTGTAGCAGCCCGGAGTTGGAAATTTGTGCCTGGTTGATGGCCACAGACTTGCATGGATGGTGGTTGGTTCGTTGATGTACACCTCTGCCCAACCCTTCGGGGAAACGAGGTCTGAATTTATGTTTTAAGTATTGTTCGATCCTCTCTTCGGTCTATAGCAGGTCGTTATCGTCAAAATTCTATTAAACGATCTAATTTTGCGATCTCATTCTGCCTCCATAGCTTTATCCCAACAAAGTGGCACAGTATTGATCACTTTGACCAACATATTGGGAAGTCAATATTGATGTATGTTGCCACGTAATTATTATGTTTCCATCAATGGCGAGGTCAGCTCAGGTGCTTAACCTGATGTCAGAGCTCATGACGATTGATTGGCAATCGACAGGAACATGTCAAACCGATACTAAGTACAGTCAGCTTCAAAAAGATTTGCACATCGACAAGAATTAATTTCATTGTCTACAATCTTTGTTTCGTAATATTTATTCTATTAATGTGCAACCACAGACCCTATTAGACATTGTTTACTTAATTGTATCTACATATTGATATAATATTATGGATAACAAATTGTTAATGATGAATGATTAATTTATTTCTGTAAGCAGGTATGTACAAACACTTTTACACGTCAACCATATTTTAAAAACTAGATGTGTCGGCGTTTCCTCTCTGACTAAGAGTAGTCAAAGAGGAAACGCCGACACATCTAGTTTCAGAGTCCCGAGGGTCTAGTCTCAGAGGAAAAGTAAAGTCGAAACTAACGCATAGGTCGCAGTCTCGTTTAAAGTCCAGACATAATTTTAGTCAGATCATGTAGACCACGGAATAAAGAAAACTATTCTTTGTTCTGTGATGTAGACAATCAAATGAATTTTTGTCGATGTACACATCTTTTTGTGACTGACCGTACCATACAGTGAGTAGTTGTTTGTCATGCGTCAGACACAATGGAACATACACGGCATGACAAATGACAATCATTGGTCTTAGAAGGTTAGGCACATAAAGGTTTCTGATACCCTTTGACGTATTTCTTGGGAACTTCTTTTAGTCTCATTCGTACCTAATTGGTTATCTGCTCACCTCCGTTAATGTAAGGTATGATAATAGGCTTTTTGATGGATTGATGCTTATTAATTTGATACGATCATGATATTACTGAGAGCGGTGGTGGCCCAGTGGTAACGGCGCCGACTGACGAGTTGTAGGTCGTGGGTTCGAACCCAAGAAGACGCTTTGTGTAAATAATTAATCATCAGTATTGCTCTCAAACACGGTGAAGGAAAACATCGTGAGGAAACCGGCATGTCCTAGAACCAAAAATTCAAAGACATGTGACATCTACCAAACCGCACTGCGTCGCGCGTCGGCGTGGTAGATTATGGCCTACTTCCGCTCACCGAGAGGAGGCCTGTGACCCAGCACTGGGAAAGGTGTAGGCTGATTATGTGTGATATTATTATTGCATCCGGAATTCGTCCAGAGAGAACTAGAGTAATCAGTTACCTAAAATAAAGTGCTGTCCTAATTCCCGATAGTACGTAAAATTGATCAGAAATTAAATTCAAACAGGCCCGAGACTGAGTGGCAGCCCTGCCCACTCCACTCCAATAATATTAGCCGAAAATAAACAATATTGACAACAAAAGATAAATATGTTGTCATAAAAACTAACACAAACGCCTGTGTAGTCGTCTAAGTACACATCTATCCATTATCCTCAATTGAGTAGTGGAGACGCGATACCTACCGTCGACACGTGTACCCTCGGCCAATAAATCAAGACATTTGACAGCGGCGCTGCTATCTAAGCCTAACGTCAACTATCTGTCGAATCCAGTACATTCAAATTATAGTTCCAAATTCGGCCGCGTGTCAAATTGTACTGGCCAGTTGTAAATGGTAAAAGTGGCCATTTATCATTGTGCCGTAACAATTTGTCAATGTGGACCGTTTTGCACGGAGCTCGGGTCAATGGTACGAGAGGACTTTTCGATGTTATCAGATGAATGTGTAATTGGGGTTGAGTGACATGTTTCGGGACTTGGGTGATTTGTTGAAAGGAGTGATTAGTTATGATTTGTGTCGGAAAATAATATTTGCATACTGTAAATGTACGTGTATTGTCAGTATGATGTCGATGGGACTTCTGTTCGATTTAATCACATGACTGGTAAACGATTAAAAGTACTCCTACATACTTTCTGTTTAAATTTCTGATCAGATTCCAGGATGGCTCGCGAAATTTATAATTTATTCAGTTTTTTTTGTGCTATTTGCGAGCCCGTGTCAATGAATACCACCGTCTAATATAATTTAATTACATTTAATGTTTTTTTCATGAAATTGCCATTCAATGAAATTAAATGAAGTTAGAGGATTGTAACATTAATTATCAAGCTGTCAAAGCGTAGTTCAAATGACAATAACCATTTCATAAAATTTGACAAGAGATTTGACAATACCTAGTTCAGAGCGAGGCTTTTAGTACTGGCGGGTTGATAAAAACGGAAAGGCAGCTATTAGAATATATAAATAAATTTGACATACGAAAAATAAGTACCTAAATGCTGATCTTACTTTTACTACGTAGTAGATACTTACTTAGCAATATGGTTATGAAGACTGTACAAGTTCACCTATTTTTTTTTTTTTTGAAGGACATCTCGTAGTTAATCTGAAAAGATTCTGACTACTTAAACGGATTTATGCCCGGCGATTTCTAAAAAGTTAAACTTTTTAGACCTCCAGCCGGGCCATAGTAAAATTAAAACTAAAACGAAAGCCCTAAGGGTAACCCCGAGGGGGGTTCGCACCTCGGCTTAGGCAATCACTGGGGGAGGGCAGCAAGGGACATGCTGGATCTGGGTTAAATTATTTAGGGGCTAATTTAAAGCTACAGGCGCAGCATCGCGGGCTGGCTCATGCAAGGGTCGGGAGGGACTATTAAGTCGGGGTCGCGACGACGGACCTCGGCGGCGAGGTCGGTACGATCTGTGTTTGTGTGTTGTTCTCACTGTACTGGTCTCTTTTCGACTCTCCTGGAGGAGATTAGTGGGATCATCGGGTTCGCTGAGAATGTGCCGCGGACGGCGGACTTTACTGATACGGGAGGGGGTATAGCTAGCTGCCGAGACAACCAGAGGGTTGCGGTGGGTCACTGCTTTATCGAAGAAACGCTTCGAAGCGCGTTTCATGAACTGCTGGGTCGTAGGGATCCTGAGATCTACATGGAGATTGATATTCCTGACATACCAAGGCGCACCTGTGGCTTGTCGGAGAAAACGGTTTTGGAGGGTCTGCATCCTATGGATAAATCGGGGTTTAGTATGTGCAAACACGGCGCTTGCATACGTCATGATGGGCCTAATACAAGCGAGGTAAATGCGCTTCTTACACTGAAGCGACAGTTTACTACGCTTGTTTGGGACGCAATGGAGCCTACCGAGAGCGAAAGCGGCCCGCGAGCGGACCTGCTTTATGTGCTCGAAAAAGGTGAGGTGTTCGTCAAGGATGACGCCTAGATATTTGGCTTGCTTTCCCCAAGGGATTTGCTTGCCGAACATAGAGATGGGTCGGGGAGGGGGGTGATTTTTTCGCGGTCGGGTGTAGAAGACAGCCTGACTTTTATCGGGATTTACTTCGATTCGCCACTTCCAGAACCACTCGCCGAGCTCGTCGACTGCGGTTTGGAGGTAGCGAACCAGCGCTTTATCACTGAATCCCGAGAAGTAGATGGCTGTGTCGTCTGCGAACAGAGCTAACATTGCCTTTCTGCTTCTGGGGATGTCGCTAGTGAATAGCGTGAAAATGAGGGGAGCTAGTACAGAGCCCTGAGGAACTCCTGCAAGGATCTGGTGAGGGGAGGATAGTACCCCTTCGATGCGGTAGCGAAAGGTGCGGTTTGCGAGAAAGTCTCGTAAGATGAGCACGAGACGGTCAGGCACTCCGAGTTGGTACAGCTTGTATAACAAGCCGTTGTGCCAGACTTTGTCGAACGCTTTCGCTATATCGAAGAATACTGCACCCGTGAACATACCACGCTGAAAACCAGCATTGATATGCTCGACGAAACGGTGCACTTGGTAGACACACGAGTGTTGGGTTCGAAAACCGAACTGCTCGTTGGGGATGAGGCCCTTCGTCTCGGCATAATCCCTGAGTCGCTTATAAATAAGTTTCTCATAGATTTTGCCGAGGACTTTGAGCAAACTAATGGGGCGATAGCTCGTGGGCTCGGTTTTGGGCTTGCCGGGCTTAGGGATGCCAATGACGGTGGCTTCCTTCCACGTTTGGGGGAATATGTTATTACTCAGGGCACCATTGAAGATGGTGGTCATGAGCATAATCAGGTGAGCGGGGAACAGCTTGATCACTCTACTGGTGATGCCGTCTGATCCGGGGGCTTTACGTGGTCTCAGACCCTTGATGATCTCGTGCACCTCGTCTGGTGTGACGGGGGGCAAGGGATCCTCAGGGTCTTCGACGGGCGGGAGCGAGGCTTTGCGTTCGACTTCCGCGTTCATCTTATCGACGAACGCTTGGTCTACTGGCTGCGAACTTGGTGTGCATTGGGCTTCGAGGCTATCGGCTAGGCATTCAGCCCTGTCGATATCGTCGAACGCAATGGTCGCATCGGGGCGAAATCTCAGAGGATTTGAGTTTCCTTTAAAGTTCCCAGAATGCTTTGTGAGTCGGCTCGAGATCGCCCAGCATCTTGTCACAGTTAGCGTTACGCAGCTCGGACACACGTGACGTTACAGCACGCTGTAAGTTACGCATGTGAGCTTTGTTCGCGGCACAGGGAAAGCTACTGTAAGCACGCACGGCTGCGTTCTTCTCAGTCATCAGAGCACGTATATCGTCTGGCAGCTTCCAGAGGCGGTCAGCCGCCTCTGGAACCTCCCGTGAACAATCGTTCACGATCGATTGTACGAGCTCTGTGAGTGAGTCGATCGCAGCCGTAGTGTCGGCGACGGTGTCGAACTGATCGGGAATGGAATCTAAGTGAGTCGACGTGTTAGATTGTAAGCGTTCGCTTACTTTCTTCCAGTCGGTTATCACTTTAGTGGTGGGGGGTTGAGAGGGGTCGCGGGTACCTATCCGGGGGGCACAAGTTCACCTAAAACTCGTGTATCTATTTATACTCCCTCGTGTAAAAACACAATAAAAACGAACAAAACATTATTATTTTATGCGCTACTAATGTACATTGCAATCTTGGTAAGCCAATAGTATTCTATAAACAAAGTACTTAACTACCTATCTTACTAACTACCTAGTAACAATCTATCTTTATATTTTCCGACAAACAATCTGTCTTTATATTTTCCTGACGACAGTCGCGTTAGTCGAGCTAATAACTTTTGCAGTCACGTGCAATATTTTCTACTTCCCCCCCGTGGAACACAAATGGAAAAACTTTCCGTGTCGTTTATAATCAATGTGATTCATAGACTATGTAACTTTGAATAGAGCTCTGCTTCGTAGACCATTATTAATGTAGGAAACCTCTTGAAAAATAGACCTTCCGTGAAATTCAAATAAGGATTAGGGTCTGAAGTACGGGAATGGGATGTAGATGAGAGATTCTATGATTTTGTTAGGCACGCCTTGTTGGCCTTTAGAAAACCAGTGAGCAGAAAATGTTAAGAGGAAAACTGAAATCAATTTCTTTCGCGGAAATGAAAAGTTTTGTGATCGTTATTTCCAAGCAGCGAGCGTTATACGGAACTTCATTTTTCATACTAAATTAAATCTAGTGAATTTCGTCGGAAAATCCGCTTGATGCCTTTTAGATATTTTATTGTTTGAAGAGTTCAATACATATATAATGCTTGGTCCCAACGGAAGCAAAGGCGTATGGACGGAATACTCAACGCGTTACTACAGCATTGTGTGCCAAAAGAAAATGTTAATCCACGGCTCATTAATTAAATTACAGCTAAGCCTTGATTTTCCTTCAGTCGATTATTAACGCGGCACTAGAATACACGGTATTCGCTACTTCAGTTATTACACGTAAATTGTTATTAGCTCATAGTATGTATTTTAGTTCATAACGTGTTTGTTTGTGTACAGGTAAATCGTAATGTTTTCCAAACATTACTTATTTAGTGAAAATTGTGTGGATAGTTAAATATGGTGAATGAACAATAGACGGTAACTGTGACTGAAATTGTGCAGTGCAATTTTCCGCGAATAGTGCGAATTTTATGAATTTTAATGGTGACAGTCTTTACGTTAAGCGATCATGGCGCCATCAAGCGACGGCCGCGAGTACTGTTACAGTTCATGGCTGACCAACCTTCTAACTACGATTTATATAAGTTCAGCTACTCGGTAAGAGATGGCGCTGTACGCAAAGATAATGAACTCATTCTGAGTTCTAAATTTTCATCAATTTATTTTATTTGTGTGTTTAAGAATGTTTATTTTTGTTACAGGCCGAGCCGGGGGATACAATAGCAACAACCAAAGAAGGTTTGTATTTATTTAATTAGTCACCTTTTATTTATATAG
The DNA here is from genome assembly GCA_947507805.1 of Aporophyla nigra. NCBI lineage: Eukaryota > Metazoa > Arthropoda > Insecta > Lepidoptera > Noctuidae > Aporophyla > Aporophyla nigra. Next base: position 12,504,739 of record OX382305.1, read on the forward strand.
ATACCTATCAGTATTTTTCTAATTCTGATTTTTTTTGTTTTTTAGTCCGTTTTTCATTAATTATTTATTCCTTGTCTTTGCAGAAGAATGGGTGACGCGGAAGAAAAGCGAGGTTACAACGACCCGTCAGATCGCGACCAGAGTCAAGCGAGAGCTGATATTAGAAGATGGACGCATTCTGAAGGACTCGGGACCCAAGATATCTACCTCCGTCAATGAAGATACGCATACCACCAATTATCAACAGACTGAGGTAATTACTGATTTATTTCGTTTTATTTATAGAAAGGAAAATTAAGATCCATCCTTTTCCATCAGGCGAGATTGACGCATGGATTTAACTTCCAGCATGCGTAGCATGACCACCCTAGAAATGGGTTTTGTCGAGGGAAGAATAGACAAAATTACAGATTGTAGAAAGATTAAAGACAGATTAAAGATTGTAGAAAGATTTGTACCGTTTTATGCTGGCGTAGCATGACAATTCTATTTCTATTCTACCAAGAATAGACAAAGTTCTTTCTATGGTGGTCATGCTACGCGTGCAGTAGGTAGGTACCTAATAAAAAAGTTAAATTAAAAGTGGTTTTAGAATAGATACCGAAAAATAAAGGTTTTTATACACCTATTTACTATTTATTTTTGGCAGCATCGGGTACCTGACGAGCAGATTGATGAGGAAGCGGAGGAAAATGAAGCTGGAGGTGCGATTGGGGCGCCACCTGAAGGTAGCTATCAAAACAATACAGGTATTTTAAGCCACACCTGTGTCAAAAAAGCATACATACACATATGAACGCAGGGGAGAAAAATAAGCTTCGTTATTGATATTAATATAAGTTTAACAGATTTTTAGTCTCAGTATATTTTTTTTTAAACCCTTGCGAGTCTTAACCAAAGAGATCGTCGCTCGAACGTACGATTTTTGAGTGAACACGTTACCGTCATGTCCATTTCGTTCAGCGAACCCGAACTCGTGGATGCGCCAACAGAAGATCATGGAGACAAATAAACACGATAATCCCATATTCGCTCGAGCGATCCTTTTGGTTAGGCCGTGGGGTTAAACTTTAACAATATTAGTTCATCATCTTGCTACCCCATACCATTCACTGGCTGTCATCGTAGAATATCTTTTTTTTTTCAAATTTTACAATCGGTAATGACATCCATTTTTACATCACCATCATCATCATTTCAGCCGAAAGACGTCCACTGCTGGACATAGGCCACCCCCAAAATCGTTCTTTACTCATTGTCAATAATCTCTCCTCAGAAGTAGACGGCCCCTTCATTGGCGGGGTGGTAGCTCCCGCCGGCGCCACGGTCCACGTAACATCATTAGTGGTGGCCAACCCTGACGGCAAGGTGCGCGAGAGTCACGACAAGCGTGTGCTGACCAGGAACATCACAGAACGAGTTCAGGAGACAGAGGAAAAGATACATAAGGGGGATACTACTCATGATGTAAGTACTTTATTTTTATTGGTTCCACGTTGTTTTTTTCGCCGTGACTTGTATTTTTTTTTCATTGAAGGAATGTTTTTGTCACATTTTTAGCGGCGTATTTATGAATTTTTGGTTAAGAAAAATTACATACATCATCATCATCATCATCATTTCAGCTGTAAGACGTCCACTGCTGGACTTAGGCCTCCCCCAGTTTGGGGGGCTTTGCCATAATCGCCACGCTTGGCAGGCGGGTTGGCGATCGCAGTATGGTGGTAAAATGCACAGAGAACGCTGCTGCTCATTCTCTAGTAAATCCCTTAGTCGCCTTTTACGACACCCACGGGAAGAAATGGGGTGGTGTTATTCTTTACGTCCGGCACCACACGGTATAGATAATTACGGTAAGAAAAATTACATACCTGGTCATAAAATTTTCGGCGGTGTGAAGTGTTGATCCGGTACCAGAAAAACCAATTTACTTCGTGAACCTACTAGTGTAAATGCATGGGGGCTTAATATTTTTTGTTAAGTACCTAACCAATTTATTATCATAGAATTAGCATTGACAGCCATTCGGGCACTTTTCCTACTGACAGCGATGCGGACGGATTCTTTGATACCCAGCTCTTCCCTTTTTAGGGTTCCGTTGCCAAATGGCAAAAAACGGAACCCTTATAGATTCGCCATGTCTGTCTGTCTGTCTGTCTGTCTGTCCGAGTATGTCGCAGCCACTTTTCTCCGAAACTATAAGAGCTGTGCTATTGAAACTTGGTAAGTAGATGTATTCAGTGAACCGCATTAAGATTTTCACACAAAAATAGAAAAAAAACAATAATATTTGGGGTTCCCCATACATAGAACTGAAACTCAAAAATTTTTTTTTCATCAAACCCTTACGTGTGGGGTATCTATGGATAGGTCTTCAAAAATGATATTGAGGTTTCTAATATCATTTTTTTTTAAAACAATAATATTTGGGGTTCCCCATACATAGAACTGAAACACAAAAAAAAAAATTCATCAAACCCTTACGTGTGGGGTATCTATGGATAGGTCTTCAAAAATGAAATTGAGGTTTCTAATATCATTTTTTTCTAAACTGAATACTTTGCGCGAGAGACACTTCCAAAGTGGTAAAATGTGTGTCCCCCCCCCGTAACTTCTAAAATAAGGGAATGATAAAACTAAAAAAAATATATGATGTACATTACCATGAAAACTACCAACGAAAATTGGTTTGAACGAGATCTAGTTAGTAGTTTTTTTTTAATACGTCATAAATCGTAAACCACAATTTACCTTTCATTCAGTCAACACAAATATAAAAATTAAAAAAAAAAACATTTCATTTCATAAACGATGATGACGAATGATGATGATGATGACCTGCAGGTTTGTACGGAACCCTCGGTGCGCGAGTCCGACTCGCACTTGGCCGGTTTTTTTTTCTTTCCAGTACATAATATATTTATTTTAGTGTTCACCATTATACAATAAATCATGACCATAGATAACCCTAAAATGTAAAATCATAGACACTAAGAACCTCCCGTTCCTAGGCTTAGGACACACATGCATATTCCATAATCCACGTCAAACTCTTGATTGCAGCAATTTACTAGCACTCTTAGCTTTTAGATGACATGCCTTATCTTGGCCCGTAAGATGCTGGGGACATGTCGAGGTGTCGATACAGGCAGGCCGGGGGTTCGATACCAGCTGATACACGCTAATGGAGTCATGGGAAGCAGCACTCGTCTTATTATGCTGAAGTATTTCTGTGATAAGACCTATATTTAGTTCGCCTTATGTTGCCTTTTCGCCTAATCGTGGATGGAATTTATGCTACTGAATTGGTAGTGGTTGTGTGAATTTATTATTTCGTGGTTCTATTTGAAGTTGTTTTGAAAAAGGAACGTTTGTACGCTATGTTAAAAGCGTTTGCTTGATCAATGAGAAAATATTCTTTTTTTGAAAAGTCAGGTGAGATTTTCTTCCCGGGAAAGTTACGACTTACTTCATCAGGCTGATAAAATTTTCGTTTTTCCTAATTACGTTAATATTAGAATTTAAGTCGGTAGTATTTAAGTCCCCCCCCGGGGGGGAACCGACTTAAATACTAATATTAACGTAATTAGGAAAAACGAAAATTTTATCAGCCTGGGGTAATTGGGGTACAGTCACAATATAATGTTATCATTATTCGCTAAGTTTTTTTTTTGGGTGCGAAATCATCAAATAACAGCTCCCGTTCTAGGTAGAGCGGAAGGGCGTGTCAGACTTTTACTGACTAAAAACCCACCCGTGTTCCTTCAGTTGCCTATGCTAGGGTCATCTCTTTCGAAAAAATCCACGTCCCAGGCAGGCATTCGCTATGAGCTAAAGAAATTTAACAAAAGTTCGGTCCAGCCACTAAAGGAATATCAATTTACAAGAACCTAAAACAATTGATTTTATCTAATAAAATGAATTCTTCTGCTATACTGACTGTAAGCCAATCCAATTATAGAGAACATAATTCAAGCTATTATTGCAATCTATTAAATGCAATAAATGTCTCAGACATTACTGTGATGAGAATTACATTATTAATATTATCCCCATTTATGTCATTCTGTATTAGTAATTGGAATGCGTTAGGTGCGGCTTGACTGACAATAATAATAATGTGTTGCCATGACTCTGTTGCTGTCTTATTTAATAATTTGATTGCTCTTGCGTAAACTTTTCGGATTTTTGACATAGGTAACCTGATAGGGACCTATTTGTTGATTCGCATGAAAATACTGGCCCGGATCGGGTAAGTCGACACTTTTAAAGTAACATATTATTCTCTATAGGCGTCTCGTACAAACTAAGTTTATTTGTGAGTGAATCGACAACACCAGAAATACGTATTAGGTTATTGGCACGTTTTGAATTTTATGCAATACAAGTCATTGCAAGCAAATACATACAATAAAGTTTGGCTAATTGACCTTGTGCTTACGAAAATTAATATATTACTTAATGTTATAGTAAAACAGTGTTGAGCTATACGAATACTGATACATAGGTAGGTACATGCCGTCTGTTCTGTTCAAAGCGGCAATGGCTCTTTCTTCAAAAGGCTCTTCCAGACATGGCCCTGCATTGTTAGTCTCACATAAAATTATAATAATATAATGTTTGGACTTTAAAAGAGCTGTTTTCGGTTTGTTTGAGCGTTTCTTCTCAGGGAACAGTGAGTTAGCCGCCATCTAGTTTTTAAAATATTGATCATAATATTTTATAATATTGACGTGTAAAAGTGTCTTTTAAGATCTACTTAAGGCCCTCTTGTAGTTGAAGACGTTTCGGCGAACACTGGCCGGTCGCTGCGAGCGCTTGAGCTGCTAGATTTTGTGTATAATTGTTTCGTGGAGACAAAATGATAAGGAAATTATAAAATATTTTCTCAGCATGCCCTAAAAAACAATAAAACCTATCTTTTGGTATGAGTTTTACATGGTTTAATAATGGAATCTGTTCAAAGTACACGTTTTAAATGACGATTTAGTGTCAACTTTATGATTATTTTTTATCGAGCCAATTGTTTTAATTCACGTTTCCATCTTCACACAGCGCTTAATAGTATGTTCAATTTTCCTAAATAATATTTTTTTTTACGGAAACCAGCCATTTTGCTAGATTAACAAAGGTTTAAAAAAGTTAAAAAGTACTGCAACCTCGCCTTAAATAAATAAAAATTTCATTTCAAAAGTCACTTTTTCTAATAAATTATGAGTACTTTTAAAGTCACACTGAGTGAGGCTCTAATAAAATAAAATACACATTTAAAATTATTTTGACCGCATTTAGCTGACGGGTGATTGCTATTCATACATTTACTACGATGAATACATAACTAATGAATTCGGTCAAATCACAACCAAATTGCCAGGAAGTGTAGCTCAAGCCTTAGAATGTTCGTACAACTAATCAATTACGAATTGTGTGTAGCTCTGTATTTGCTAACAAAATAATATCAAAGTTCAACATAATTATTATGTTATAATTAAACGATGTTGCAAAGCTTTGACAGGATATTAACTAACTGAAATGTTAGCATAACTTTGGATGAAATAATTGTTCTATTGCATGTGTTGGTTTTATTAGAGGGTGGATTGTTATTATTGATACCTTGTTCTCAGCTTCAGTGGCATATTTCGGGTTGTGTTGATTTTGATGAACATGAAAATGTTAATACATAACCTCATAACTTATTGATGTATGTAGGTAATATTGATCGTTTTGTACATACCTGATTTCATTATAATATGTTGTCCTTATTTCAATTTTTTATTTTATCTTTTTCTCCCATACATTTTATCAAACTTTTTATTCATATTCTTCTTACCGCATCGATAGCAATCAAAATAGAGTTAGCCCAGAATTTGGCTACAAGATAAGCATTTTCAGTACCGTCAATCAACTCCTGTGAAGTGCAAACAACAGGACATGCTGGACAAGATATCAAGTGCTTCATAGTTATTCATATAATTATGACCATTGATTCATATTTATAAACATCCACAATTTATCTATAGTTTCTGTTTTCTAAATCAAAATCAAAGTCATTTATTCAAACTAGGCTGAGAGTCAGCACTTTTTGAATGTCAAAGTTAGATAAGACAGTCCCCCAAAACCCCCGCCCTTAACCATTACCTAGTGCTTTAGCTAGGAAGAAAAAGTGGCGCAAAAAACTCCCCAGCAGAAATTTTTTCCCCTTGTACCTATGTTTGTGGTGCTATACTCCAGCATCATATAATGACAGTTAGTAATGAACGACGGGCTTGAAAAGAAATACCTACCTGCGTAATTGTATATAGACAGTCCCATATTCGTACCTTAATAAATTAAACCTAAAAAAATAGGTACGTTAATTTGTTTATGAATACAGTATTAAAGTTATGCATATGCACCAATAAAATGTTCTGTAAACCAACAATCAAAAGGTCCACTTTCTAGTACCATTAAGCATTCCATTTAAAGATACAATTATCATTTATTCAATCCGATTCATCGCCTCTAATCACCAATCAGAGTGTGCCAATCACTGATTTAGTCCGACCTGCGCTCATTCCTTAGTGTAGTGAACTAGTGATATTAACACTCTTGTATGTACGTATGTGTGTATGTATGTGGCTGTTACGTGATTTCCGTAGTATGAGGTCGCGAGCTTCATGAAGGCAAACTTGTTACTTAACACTTGTAAGGTCTCGAAAGCTTGTATTGTATTGATAGGGACTCGTTAAAGGCAATTTGTTTTGTCCAAGACTCGAGTGTTATTAAATTAATATTCAAATAAAAACGGCGTGAGTTAATTTCATTATCATTAACATTTTCATGATATTCATTTCTGCCGAAAATCATCGACTACTGTACTTAAGCGTCCTCCAGAGGGCCGTTTGCCATAATCGCCACACTTGGCAGGCGGGTCGGCGATCGCAGTATGGCGGTAAGATGCATAGAGAACGCTGCTGCCCATTCTCTAGTAAGTGCCTTAGTCGTCTCTTACGTCACCACGGGAAGGAATGGAGAAATGCTATTCTAAGTCACTATTAGGGGTGTTACAAAAAGTCACTAAGGCCCGGCGCCCACTATCGGTGGGCATCGGTACGGCTCGGTACAGCTCGGGCGCCTTACGGCGGCTTCGGGCGACTTAGGGCGCCTCAGAGCTGCGTCGGGCGACATCGGGCTGCCTCGGCAGCCGTAAGCATGGCTAGGGACGCCGTAGCTGATTTTGGGTAGCCTCAGAATAGTTCGGGCGGCAGTAACATCGCAGAGCAGTCGTAACGTTACGAGAAAACAGTTGTGCGTGTGTATTTATAATGGTGGATTGGGACTTAGTTCTCATTGTTCATCTTGCTACCCGAAGACAGCCTCGGCGTCCTTAGCCATGCTTACGGCTGCCGAGGCAGCCCGAAGTCGCCCGACGCAGCTCTGAGGCGCCCGAAGCCGCCCAAAGCCGCCGTAAGGCGCCCGAGCTGTACCAAGGCGCACCGATGCCCACCGATAGTGGGCGCCGGGCCTAACTGTATTCCGAAAAAAGTACGATTAATTATACAACATGTCCCGTAATTAACGCACACCCTCTTAAGGGGTCATTGTACTCATCATTATGAACAACTTTTATTATAGGACCAAACCTGAAATCGCGAAAAAAAATCAAGTGTTTCATTCAAAAGTTCTATACCTACTCGACCAAAATGTATGAAACAGCTGATTTTTTTTTCGCGATTTCAGTTTTGGTCCCATAGTAAAAGTTGTTCATAATGATGAGTACAATGACCCCTTAAGAGGGTGTGCGTTAATTACAGGGCATGTTGTATATAACTACTTAGTAAAATCAAACCTTGAATATCTAATTGAGGTATGGGGATCAGCTGCTAAATCTAACCTAAACACACTACAAAGACTACAAAACAAAATTATTAAAGTACTATTTCATTATAACCTACAAAGAACTTATATACAAAAACTAACTCACTAAATCTTACAAAACTTTACAAATATTACACTTGCATTCTTATTAAAAAAATCACTACGAATTCCGTACAATCAAAATATACAAATACATAAAAAAAACAACAACATACAACACAAGAAGTAAATACAAGTTTCAACTAAAGACTGCACGAGCACGGACTAATTAGACAATATTGTTTGAGGGAGCACAAATGTTCAATAATTTACCGAGGAGTTAAAATAGTGTGACAATATAAATATTCAAAAAAAAAAAGTCTTAAGAAACATGTATGTACACTGTAATGTCACCGGAGGCAAATATGTATAATTAATTAGATGTAAGCACTTTTGTATCTCATTTTAAGTGAACTGTTATTTAAGTTCGTATGAGAAAATAAATTCTTTAAACCTAAGTCCGGCAACATACGGAGCTATGTATACGGTATCTAACATTCAAATTATTTATTTCTCTTTACAAACGATGGGAGAAAAGCTTAATACTATGTGACACTAGTGTGTGAAAATCTGGTTTTTATACAAGGAATATCTGTGTAACAGATCACCAGGGTCCCACCACACGGTATGTAAACATAATTATTAGTTATTAAGGTAATGTGAAGAGATAGGGCATAACATAAACGTTAATTATAAACTCACAGATTCAAAATAATAAAACATAAAGAGAATTTGTAAAATAAAATTAAACAGGGTGATCCATTATGTGTAGGGAAACTAGCGGGATGGACTATTTTGGATGAGTTAGTTATTTCCCAGTTGCTTTAAAATCTGGGTTATGGAGCCGTTCAACTAGAGCACGCATTACGCCTTGGTATTAAGCCTTAATATAATATTCGTATCAGCCATTTGTGTCCCAGTGCAGGGTAAAGATCTCCCTACCCTCTTTCCACTTATCCATGTCTGCTGCTTGCTGCTATTGTTGATGAAAAAGAGAAAATTCTGCTACACTAAAAGCTATGCCTAAATTAAGATAACAGAAGATTATTTAAATAGGGCTCTAGTCTAGACTAGAGCTCTATTGTTCCCACTGCTAGCACCTACCTGACTGGGTTTGAACCTGCGACCTATACCTAGGTAAATCGCAGCCGTTACCACTGCGCTACCATAGTTCAGTTTCAGTCAAAGTCAACAGTTTAAGAAGATATTTACTCGTATGTTGGTTTAGATGAGATTTAAAATGCAAATTTTCAAGAATTAAACTTATTTCAGTCCTACCAATAAGGTTAAACAAAAGCTGCAAGACGTAAACACATTTACATAATTTAAACTACATGCAACTTTTAAAAAGTCTCCTTTTTAAATTCCATTTTTAAAATCGTCCCTTTTAAACCAGCCAGTTGTCGATGGTTTCGAATAACAGCGGTCCGCTCATACGAGTGATTCACGATCCGAGTACAACACGCGCTTATTTTTCTCCTTAACGCCTACGAAAGAATTTTTGTTGTTCGTGTAATGAGAAAGCCTGAACACCTATTATTTACGTGTTACATAAACTTAGTTCTAAATGCTTCTTACCAATGGTTTTGTAGTATTTTGTTCTTGTACTATTTATGTGTTTTATTTTTAACGATGAGGTCCATTTCATCGTAAAAAGTAGTAACTTATAAATATGAGGTTTTCAGGTTCAAAAATATAGTTTCTTCAGTAATGAAATGATGTTAATTCTGCATTAGCGTGAGGTGTAACATTATTGTCCTCACTTCAAAAAATCATCATTTGCGAAAATACTCTTTACGGCTTCTTCGAAGGGGGTTTTTTCGAGATGATAATTTAATCAAAGTGTCTAAAAAAAAACCGGCCAAGTGCGAGTCGGACTCGCGCACCGAGGGTTCCGTACAAACCTGTAGGTATAAAGTTTTAAATTTTAAAAAATATTTTTATTATTTGATTTAACTAAAAATGTTCAGTTTTCGCAATTTTTCCTTTATCTGTGCTATAAGACGTTGCTTCTTACCAAATGTCAAAATTCTAGATCGACTGGAAGTACCCTATAGGTTTTGATTCCCTTGCGAGTTTCGAAAATTTGCTGAAATTTGCGGCATAAACGGCTATATCTTTTGATTGCGTTAGCTTAGAGGTTTGATTTTTTCACAGCTCCAAGGGACAGTAGACTTGAGTATTTGATATAAATTTCAAATTCAACCTCAACGCGTTCCCGAGAAAAAGGGTCTTGACGGACGGACGGACGGACAACAAAGTGATCCTATAAGGGTTCCGCTTTTTCCTTTTGAGGTGCGGAACCCTAAAAAACAGTGTAGTAGATAATGTTTTTTATTTTTAGTCTTGTTGATTATGCAAGTACTCCAATTTGTATTAGAATTAAAATTAAATTAAACAGCAAAAAACACATATGGTGTTTTTCTCAACGTAAAACATATATGTGCTACATAAAAATGACACAACAAGTGTCTAAATTGTACTTTTTAAGTAAACGCAGATCAGTATAAGATACACTATAATGCATGCTTTGATCGTAAATAGAACACATTGCAATAGCTGAGTCTTTGACATAATACGTGCTTAGAAAAGACAAATACTTGCACAAAGTAATTTGTATTAGAATACAGTTTGAATATAACCTCTTTGACCTCTGCGATCGCCAACCCGCCTGCCAAGCGTGGCGATTATGGCAAAGCCCCCCAAATTGGGGGAGGCCTAAGTCCAGCAGTGGACGCCTTACGGCTGAAATGATGATGATGATGATGATAACCTCTTTTCGCCTAAAATGGTTTTTAAGTGGCTATTAACAACACCACATAATGGTGTGCGGTCTAAAAGATAACCGGCCACCTGGTAAGCTGCCGTGGTTGATGTAATAATCAGGCATTATCAAGGTGTAATTAAGGTCTAAAAGGCCAGAGATTATTGTTAAGGTAAATTCTTTATTTTTTCTATTTTAAAGTGGCAAAACATTTTTTTATAAGAAATTAAAACTAATTAGAATGAGTAATAATTATTAATAAATTTATTAAGAACAAGTTTACAGTCAAAATAAGCACAAAATAAATCTGAAAGCAACAAGATTGGATTATAAAATGGATTACTCCATTGCACAGGAATTAGAAAACAAATTCATATATTTTACCAACCTTCTGCACCTTATTTACGCAAATAAATGTTTTTTTTTTTTTTTGAAATCATTAGAAATATAAGTAATTAGAAATAAATTGAATAAGAATAACTTTACAGTCATAGAAAGCACAAACTAAATCTAAAAGCACCAAGTTTGGATTGTAAAACGATTTTTTGGGAAGAGAAATCATTAGAATTAGAAATAATTATAAATATAAAAATAGTTAGAAATAAATATAATAAGAACGCGTTTACAGTTTAATAAGCACAAAATAAATCTAAAAGCACGAGATTAGATTTACGACTTCGTTGTTAATGGAGTAACCCTAGACCCCACAGTAGAATACCCTGAATAAGGGAATTGTGTAGTTGAATGAAGGAGTAAAAAAATCGGGAAGAAATTAAATGATTAGGTAAAAAACAACATTTTGCCATTGGAAAGTAAAACCATCCATTTTTAGCAAAAGGACGAGACCCCTTCAGACGATGATAAAAATATGTCTTCAGCTTTTCAAAAACAAAAATCGTTTGCTATGCTTTCAATGCTTGTACGCTATCTCCGAACGCCACAGGACACAAATATTTATATAAAATATTGTCCGAACATACCCACACAAAATAATCTGCCTAACATAATTCCGCGCAATTTTATTATACCTTGGCGACATTGTTAATCGTAGATATACGTAGAACTTGTCAGGAATACTTTTTTCATTTCGAAACGAAAAACAATAGTACGATACAGAGTGTAAAATAGAGCACCGGTTCCTTCAGGTGAGTATCCACATAAATCGATGGGGATTTTGAAATTATAATTTGTTCATGGAGATAGGTCGCCCGGGGCGCCGCGCCCACGCAGTGCGTCTGCGCATCGGAAAGCGCTTTGTTCTGCGTTTGTTAGATGATTTTCTTATGGTGGCTTTGTTTTAAGGATTTGTTGTAGTTGTTATTAAATGTTTTTTTTTTATTGGAACGTCGATAGGAGTTATGAGACTGGTATTAGAGAAGTTTTCTGTGGGCTTTGTAAAAGCTCTGCCGTTGTAATGTGCGAGTTAGTTTCTACCTCTGTATTTCATCATTCAGGTGAATCCTATGTGCCCACCTATTTATAACTATTTTTTTTTATTTATCGGTAAAACACTTGAATTCGTTCAAGATAGAGTTCTCTAACTTTGCTGTAATTGTCCGCACCACTTATGCAAAATAAAATTTCAAAATATAGAGTAGATCTTTTCATTTTTTATAAGCTCTATCTTGTGTTCTTTTGTTTGCATAATAACCTACAACTCATTTACGAAGCAGGTTTAGCTTGGCATAAGTCCGTAAAGACAAATTAGGCACCCACAAAATCGAAATAGACCTCCAGAAATGGACAAAGCTTTTTTACGGACAATCCATGTTCCAAATTAGCACTCATAACAATATGTTAGTTACGCTTCAAGTGGTATACATTCGACTTCACAAAATTAAGCAGCTTCACCGCTTTAAAGCCGCGTTCACAAGTTGGTGTTTTGCTCCATGACCTGAGATGTAGCAATCGCTGAGTAAACTGCACTTGTGCGCTGCAGCGGTGTGCCTGCTAAAATGATCAAATTATTTATTTATGAGCAAAATGCGTCTATTGCTGCAATCCACAGTGTAGATTATCTTGACATTTTCTCGGCTTTAGTATAGGTAGGTGAGAACTGAGAAGATTTTAGAATGAAAACTGGTTAGTTTGGTGATAAAATTATAATGTATTTCAAATTAGGTATGAATAATATAATATGTGGTCTTCGAATGTCTTAACAGTCTTTTGTATGTAAGCATGAAGCTGCAAAATGCGTTACTAACCCGTGAAGACGCTAATCTAGAAACGATCACCGATAAGATAATCAGACTGAACACAAACACTCTTTGCAACTTCATTTCAATAAGTAGGCAACCAAGTGCATTGTATACGATCAAAATTAAGAGCACAAACCAAATTACAAAACTACTAAATCAGTATTACAATGCAGCTAAGTCCATCAGTGCAACCGCGTAATAAGGTAACATTGTAGGAATTACAATTCGGCCTTTACTCTGCACATTCGACCTAGATAATGTCCATATAAGAGGTTATTGCGACATCGAAAGTGATGTTCGAAGGAAAGTGATCGCCCATTTGCGGCTGGCCCCTTTGCGTGTCGCCCGAAACAAACGGCCAATAACTTCACACTTTTAACGACTCATCTCGAACACTTATGCCCTTATTCGTATTCGGAATTTCGGCTTCGGTATTAGCCTGAATGTTTCGCACGAGAATGACGTCACTACGTATAATGAAGCCTTGATATAGATCATTCATCATCCAGAAATTATTCACTGTTTGAAACTCAACTACCTCAAGAAACATTACTAGCCTTTTCACTGTATCTGACTGATATTAATGTCTATCGAATCTAATTAGAATAAGGCTACGTACTGGTGATCACGATTTCACGAATATGATTTTTTCTTCAATTACAATACGAATTGTGTATCAGAAAAAAAGATGAAAACCTTATTCCGATTGAATAGGGCTCGTTCGAGTTCCCAACGTAAAAGTCAATTGGAAACACTGGCAATCTCACTAAACCTATTTTTTTATTCAACGCAATTTGAACAGTGCCTATCTAAGCACTCGGCTTTGCAACGACGGCTAGTAATTTGACCTTACGCCGAGCATTAGTAGGAGTGCCCGCCGTGCTTTCAACGCGAATAGCAATAAAACCACAAAATATGTGCTTCACATTTACAAAATGCTGCGAAACTTCTTGGATGTGGCCTTTTTGCACACGAGAGGCTGAGTTTAAGGCAGCATGATGTCACCCGTTGTGTATCTCGTAATGAGAGCTATTTTCGGCAACACGCATGTTCTTAATTCTGGAATATGTATGAGACGTTTAACATCTTCGCCTTAAAATTACGGTGAAAATGTTTAAACTCCCGCGCATGCCTAGGTATTTCGAGCATTGCATGCGCTTTAAATATGTTTACAAAGCAGCGACTATCGTGCATGCTAATCAAATGTTCTAGATAAATTGAAAACATGTTTGCTATTTGACGTTTTATACTATCGAACATGCATCGATTGCCTCATCCAACGTTAGGTTCAGGTGAATTTTCTAGTCAACTCCGCGATTATAACGCTAGATGAGAGCCGAGTAGCTGCTCTCAGGACAATAATTTAAGATGTTTAGATAACATCTACAAGCCCTGTGCGGTGTGCCCAAGAATTCATGTGATCACCTCCAAGATCCAATCTTAGATATAGCCTCTACGAGGTGATGTTACGAAAAATTATCTCCGACTATGGGACCTGTTCTTTGTCAAAGAATATGAATCCTTGCAGGCCGCGTTGCGTGTAGCCGCCGATGTGCTCAGCATTCATATTTATATGGACGATTTGCACGCTAAGCATATTTAGAATATACTTTTGAATTAATGGATTTGAAAGTAAGGCTGTCTTTATATTGCTTCTTGTATGACGTTTCAATTCCGTAAGAGTAAATTATGATATGTCATTTCTTGAACCTAACCTTGCATTGTTCTCATAATTAAGCACGTCCCAATTGGTTGCATTTCCATTAATTATTCCGATAGAATTAAAAGTAAACTTCACCAAAGTTCATTGCATCATAAGATTTATGATGTCCTGTGTTAATCACACTGTTGTGCTGACCGTACCGCTCGTTTGCGGATCTTTGTTCGCCGCGATTGTTTTGTTTTCAATCGTCAATGAATAATATTTTCATAGTGTATATTATCGACCTTGACCTTTTCGAACAAAAGGGACTGGTAAGCCATTTTGTAGATAAATCAAAAATGTAGCGATAGTGCCTTACAATGTAGAGTTGAAGTTAATTACGAGTCTTTTGGTTTAGCATTAAACAGCAATTGTGGTTTAAGTTGTACTGACTGTTACTCGAGTATGAACCGCATTCACACTCGATTAGAAACAAGAAATATCGTACGATTCGGTACTTTGTAACTTTAAATTGCTCACGTTTATGTAACAAAGTAAATGAAAACGAGGATTTTATTTAATTTCTTTGTAGCATCGCCTTCGCATCGCGAGATAATAAGTAG
Organism: Aporophyla nigra; assembly: GCA_947507805.1. Lineage (NCBI taxonomy): Eukaryota > Metazoa > Arthropoda > Insecta > Lepidoptera > Noctuidae > Aporophyla > Aporophyla nigra. Next base: position 12,519,862 of record OX382305.1, read on the forward strand.
TTTATTATTCACATCTTATTAAATGTAGGCACTGAATCAATGCACATTACTTCGATACAGTTACGTGCATAGATATCGAGTGAATTGTTTTATCGATATTACCGTTAATCGAATGAGTTCTAGCAACTGTAATGTCGGTGGAATATTTATGGGTTCCATGGTTGTTCCGCAGTCGACAGTACGAATAGCGTTCGTTCTTGACATTTACTGAATCACTGACGTACCCCACAGATTCAGTTAGTGGGATAATAATAATGTTTTATTTTGACATTTTGATTCAGTGCTGTTTGTTTGAGCGCATTCCGAACAGGTTCATTTGGTAGTGAATGTTGGGAGCGTTTGTATTAGCTGGACAGTGCATTGCGTCGTGCCAGGGCACGGCTGGCTTTAGAACTAAAATTGGTACTGCATGGAACGTTCTGTTGACATAATATGTGGCGTCTTAAACATTTTGTTTGGCATTTTTCGTGTTCGTTTTATTTTTCATTTTATGATTCGTGGATCTTTCACATTGGAACAGTTTCATCGTCAGAACCCCAAAAACCTGCTGACAAGCATTTTTGGTCATCACCCTCAGCTTTATCAGGAAACTTGCCTCACCAGACTGCAGTTTTGGCTGGCTCACAAGCAGAGCTCCTTAACCCTCGCCTGGTCGACGCCAGCAGTCAGCTGCAACACTCATGGGACCCAGCTAGGATAGACGTTAAGCCATACTCTGTTTTTTTTTAGCCATCATATCGTGCAGCGTGACTTACTGATACATCTATTCTATGATTGACTTGTAGATTGCAATAGTTTCAACTGGAACAAAACGAGTTCATGACTTGTCTTAAACTATTACACTATGTTATGCTGTTTACACTGCTGTTGCTTAAGAAACAGGTCAATTGGTATTTGTTTACAGTTCAATAAATTCTGTGGAATATAGATATTCTGTTTATTGTCCTTTTGACCTATATGGCGTATCGGTTAACCGCTTTACGAAAATCTACATTTTGGATTAATAATTCTCATTTATTGTTGAGGTATCCAATAAGTATCCTAAAGGCATTTCTAGACATTTGTTTGACCGTAAGTAATTTAATCGATTTTGTAACCATATTGCAAAAATATGTTTAAGATCAATTTTAAAAAATCATCATCATATCAGCCGTAAGACGTCCACTGCTGGACATAGGAGGCTCACAATTTGGGGAGCTTTGCCATAATCGCCACGCTTGGCAGGTGGGTTGGCGATCGCAGTATGGTGGTAAAGCGCATACAGAACGCTGCTGCCCATTCCCTAGTAAGTTCCTCAGTCGCCTTTTACGACACCTACGGGAAGAAATGGTGTAGACGGACTAAAAATAGTTGGCGATAAGTGGTCAAACAACTTTTGATAAAAAGCCTTTTTTTCTGGATAAAGGTCTCACTGTACGTATATAGTAGGGACAAAAACTCGATTACCAAGTGACACAACACAACAACGTACAAGTAACTCCAATAAAACAGCAACAATTATCCGAAGATACAATTACAACTATACAAAAATAAATGCTGCAAATACAAAGTAACATTGAAACAATTGCGTGGCAGATCATAAAGAACTTTTTACTCGTTTGATACAATGTATCGAGCTCTCGATACTTATTTATTCCCATCGAGAATGTTATCGAGATCGAGTAAAAAAATATACAAATCGATGATTCGCGTGTGTCGGGCAATTTAGTGAGCTATTCAAATGATGGGATGATGAATGTATCGGACACCTTACTTGAGGTATGGGCATTTTAATCTTGAAAATGTGCGTGGTCTTTAGCTTTCGTTGTTGGAGACTGAATTGGAATGTATTGATGGTTATTTATATAATGTTCAGCGTTATATAAGGTGTATCTATTCATACACGAAATATTTTAAAGGCACACCTGTCGGTGCTAAAGAAGCTATAGAAGCAAAAAGAAATATTTTATCAAAGCGTTTTTGAATTTTGCATAAAACCTTTACTCCTAATTCTATAAATGGCCCGCCTGACGCTGCGAGGGCGGCGACTGGACAGCGCGAGCGCGGCCACAATAGAAACTAGAGTAATGGATGTTAAAAATAAGAAGGAGCCAGTATTTCTTATGTGCGTCAAATAATTTATAAATATTAAATTTAAAAAAAAATCGCGTTCGTTGCTATAGCTTCTTTACCACCTACAGGTGTACCTCTTTAAATATTTCGTGTATGAATATATGATACACCTTATATAATAACACCACAACCTATTCACCTAAATAACTATGTTGGTACGTAATTGCTAAACTGATTTACATCCGTCACCTCACTCTTCAGGTCCAGTTGAAAACCGGCGTCAGGCACTAGTTGTCTGGCTTTTTCCTGAACTGGATCTTTTTGGCGCAGCCGTGAGGCACACTATAATGCTAGTTTCTGACATCTCACCTAACACTTTTTTATTTTATTTTTTACTCATTCCTGCTGTATTAACTGTTATGTGCCTTTCAACTGTGCTAAATAAATGTATTTTCTTTCTTTCTTTTTTAATTTTCGTTTATTTACTTTTATACATATTCGTTACATTTTTAAATATTTTTACAAAAGAAAACATAGCAAAAACATTTCAAAATAGTGTAGGTTCCAAGCTAACGGCGATAAGGGCTCCAGAGATAGGAACGTCCTCACGATGCGAGCCGAATTAAAGAATACTGGCGAGTCAGATTTAATTATTATTACAGTACCAATTTGTACATGGTTTTGTATACACAAACAACATTAAATGCTGCTTGTAAATACTTGCTTACAATAATAATTATTTTACTAGGTACCGATTTAGATAATTGGCATGCTAATTTAAGAAAACTTTTATTACGAAATCCTTTTTTTATTCGTTTCATTTACTTACGTTTAAAAACATGTCCAGGATTGTATTTCTAAGCATATTACCTACGTAAGTATATACTATTTACTAACATTAAGGACAAGAAGTTTCTCCTTAATGGTAGTGAGCCCTGCTGGGCTACATTAGTTGCCATTAAAATTAAACGTAGTACCGTCGTCTTTGAACGAATATCGAGAAATTATGTAAGGCTTTACCGCTCCCAGTCAAACAAGTAATTTTAATTCTATACGTTTGGCGTAAAGAGCCGACCAATAGGCGATCTGAGGTTTAAGGCTTTAACAGCCCTATAAAAGGGCGAAATCAGTCGAATTGCAAAAACACGTAAGCAATTAGAGCTAAGCACTGGGTTGATTCCTTGTTGCCAGGGCAGGGGGCGGGAGTGAGGTCCTATTCGTAATAGAAGAGTCGGCTGGACCACGCGTTATTATCCATTCAAACCCGACAGATTGCGAGATATGGTCTATTTAATAATATAGGCACCGACTTACAGCCACAGGACCGCACTGCACACGATACGATTTACATTTTTATTACCAACGTACCTTTTAACTATTTAATAAAGAAGATAAACACTTGAAATACGCATACTGCTACCACCGTTTTTTATTGTCGTGCAAACCAATTTTCTGCGTATAATTTAATAACTACAGTTTTAGATAAATCGATTAACTCGTTATGAATTTATTTAATTATTTAGACTGGCCGATAAATTCATCGTAAAATTATGTTCTTTAATAAAGATTTCTGTTTTAGTTGACATTTAATATAATTTGCCATTCTACTTAATGGATTTAGGTCTTTTTTGAATATTCTTTAAATGTATTATTAAAATTAGCATAGTTTCAATTTATATTTTGCCGGCCATTTTGGATTGTCGTTTTAAGGTCAGAGGTTGCAAGTCTGGTACTGTGTTAATGTCAACGGTGCATGTTTTTAATGTTCGGGAGATTCCATAATGTGTGGCTACATATTAAAGTTATTAATATAAATTAAATGAGAATGGTTTGTTACAAGGTTTGTTTACTTGTTGTGTGATGTGAAAGGTCTTAATAATATAGTTGATTTTCGTTTCTTAAACTCCTTCGGTCTTAGTAAAAAACAAAGGTATTCTTTATGGTATGGCTTAGACATGGAGACGGTTTTTGAATTAAGAACCCAATATGTATAGAAATACTGCTCCTTTTTACAAATCTGACAACTTAGTTCGATACTAAGTAGTTAAAGAACTTTACCCAAATCGAAATAAAATTGGATTTAAAAACTGGCCGAGAGCTTTAGGGTTGACGTAAAGTTAGATCGAATTTTTACAATAAGGCGGCGTATGTTTCTGTCATTGATTTTACAAAATCAATAAGATTGAAAATGTATAGGTACACTCATCTAAGTACACATTTTTAGCTACATACATATATTATTCACTATTTAAAGAAACAGTTCAAAGTACATTTTTGACTTCGATACAAATTTATTACCTGATCGTAATGCCAAGATTATATTTCTTCATCTTTAATTTATTTTGTTATGTTCTCTGTGGCCACATGTTCCCATACCTGTTACGAAATTCAAACCCGGCTGTCATTCACTCCCCTTCTACAGCCTCGAACCATAATGCCAGACACTTTTTGACGATCCCCTTCATTGGCCAAGGGCCAACTAAGTCGTATGTTTTTTCTAAATTCCTAATTCAAATCCAGTCCTGGTTAGCGAGAACTAGCTACCACGCCTATTCGTAAGCGTGCTGCGGCAATATATTCCGTGAGGATGTACAATACTTTGTGCGTTAAATCCCGCTCCTTTGTGCGCCGCGGCGGCGTACGCGCATCGCTGGCGTTTCCGAGGTGTCAGGGCTGCCTGCAGTTAGAAAAAAAAATGGCTTTTACTGGGTAATAAGTTTAATTATTTTTAGTTTTTAATTAAGGATAGTACTTTGCTGATTTTTTACGACTTTTAGTAGAAAATGTTTTTAAAAAAGCTACTGGAAAATACTGTAGTTCCAGTCGGCGAGAGTTCGTCAAAAGTCTTTGCCATCCCTTGGCTGAAAACTACAACAGATAAAAGAGTTCTTTATCTGGTCCTTGGAAAAAAAGAGAGAGCAAAAAAACTGAACAATACATATTATTTTTCTGTTAGGCATCTACTGTCTCAAAATTCTCTCAAACTTAAAATCAATAAACAAAATACAATCTCACTAAACATCTGCGTACCTAAACAAACATCTTCAAACGAGTGTTACATTTTACATCCTTGTCTAACAAGGCTATATCTTCAAATAAACGATAGAAGCATGTAAGTTGTATCACACAATTTGCTAGGCCGAGATCTACAGGGTGTCCAAGAACCTGGCGTCCAACTGGATTCCCACGATGCCCCAAGTTCTAACAGTACTCAGAAAAATATTTTAAAAAATCCACCCCATGTACTTACAGAATTATACTGATTTCAAAAAAAAAGGGGAAATGAGCACCCTGTGACATACTTTTGAATGCTGTGACTGCTAATGCTGATAATTTCGATATTTCTTGGAGGTTTTGTAATCTAGGGTATTGCTGTGTCTAAATAGAATGTAAAAATAATGTACTTATTGTACCATTTTAAAATAAAATATTATTTTAACTAAAGGTGATATGGAAAACTATTGAATTTCGCAACTTTGACCGACTGTAGTGTAAAAAAAATGTACCAAAATAGTATGGCAAGTGACGTCAAATTTTGACGCGTTTATTCCTCTTTTTAAAAAGGTATAATACTTACACATTAATTTGAAAAAAAAAAATTTGATAATATTTTTACTCAACAACCCAATTTTTACGAAGTGCCTACCTACTAACGGTAACTGTCGGACCCTTTCTTATCTTAGAAACTGTTATGTTACTACTATTATTTACTTCGGTTCCAAGAGTGAGCAAGAAGGAAATACACACAGGTAGATGGGTTCCCAGTAGAATAAAAGCAAAGAATGTTAGTTTAAAGATATTTTATTACAATAAATGTTCAAAATGTTGACCACCCGCGGCAATACAAGCTCTCACTCTCCTTAAAAAGGACCGCTTTATGTTTCGCGAGTAACTTTTTTGACGTATCACCTACACTGCTTGTGTTATCTTCTCACGAAGGTCAGCGATGTCATTAATGGGCTTCGCATAAACGAGCTCCTTCATAGTTCCCCAGAAAAAAAAATCCAGCGGATTTAAGTCAGGTGAGCGGGCTGGCCACGGGATTGTTCCTGATCGCCCAATCCACCTGTTCGGGTATTGCTCGTCCAAAAACTCTCTAACGGATACGCGAAAATGTGCTGGACAGCCGTCGTGTTGGAACCACATATCTGGTGGGGTCTCTTCTAGTAAGTTTGGCAAATCATTTTGAAGAAAATTTAAATATGATTCGCCAGTCAAATTCTCGGGCATCTCAAATGGACCAATAATATTCCCACAGAGAATACCGGTCCACATGTTCACTTTGAACCGGTACTGGGATCTATCTTCTCGCATCAAGTGCGGATTTTCCACATGCCACTCGTGCAAGTTGTGTAGGTTCATGTAGCCATCCTTCTTAAATGTTGATTCATCTGACCACAAAATTTTGTCGATAAAGTTTTCGTCTTCTCGATGTTTTTGCAGGATTGTTTCACAAAACGCGACTCGGCTCGGATAGTCTCGAGGTAAAAGACTTTGCACTCGCTGTACGTGGTACGGATGATATTCTTCTTTTTGGAGAATACTGTGTGCTGTGCTCTTCGGTATCCCCGTATCAGCTTCTATTCCTCGCACAGAGATGCTTGGATTTGCCGACACCGCCTCTAAAACTTCATCGCGTATGAAGTCATTTACGGGTCGTCCTTCACCAGCTACTTGATTGGGGAACCGCCCGTCACATAGTGATCTGTGCACATTAATGAAAACTCGATGGTCGGGATATCGCGTAGCCCTCGGATACCTTTCTCTGTAAAGTCTCGCTGCAGCTCGTCCATTACCTCTACATTCTCCATAAATGTAGTGCATATTTGCGTATTCTTGCGGAGTGTAGGTCGCCATGGTAGCACACACAAAACACAAACTGTCCAAACACAGGCAAAGGTCGTCGTAAAGAGTTCGTTTCAAAGTCCAGAGCACAAAGAGTAATCGAGTCCAATAAACAAAGCTTTAAATCGTAGTACGTGATCAATGGTAACAATAAGAGAGAGGTGCGTAGTAACGGCAGGAGGCAGTGACGCGTACTGACCGTACTGTTATCCTAAATAGCACGATCCCAGATAGCGTCACTATCTATCTCACTCGCACCTCTAACCTTTTTCTCCCTCACTCTTACCTGAATAATGGGGTACCATAAAGAAGAACCAGCAAATCGCAAAGATAGTTTCTGTCTTGCTCCCTCCTGTTGTAATAACGAATCACTATGGTGAGATGCATGCACATACCGTCCCTTACGGTCTAACCTGTTTTTTGAGAGGCCTGTTGTTATTTTTATGAGCATACAATAGTAATTCTTTAGAGGTTAGATTCAATTCGTCGTAAATTTTTCTTTCTAAGAATTCTGTAAGACATCGTAAAAATTGGGTTGTTGAGTAAAAATATTATCAAAAAAATTTTTTTTCAAATTAATGTGTAAGTATTATACCTTTTTAAAAAGAGGAATAAACGCGTCAAAATTTGACGTCACTTGCCATACTATTTTGGTACGTTTTTTTTACACTACAGTCGGTCAAAGTTGCGAAATTCAATAGTTTTCCATATCACCTTTAGTTAAAATAATATTTTATTTTAAAATGGTACAATAAGTACTTTATTTTTACATTCTATTTAGACACAGCAATACCCTAGATTACAAAACCTCCAAGAAATATCGAAATTATCAGCATTAGCAGTCACAGCATTCAAAAGTATGTCACAGGGTGCTCATTTCCCCTTTTTTTTTGAAATCAGTATAATTCTGTAAGTACATGGGGTGGATTTTTTAAAATATTTTTCTGAGTACTGTTAGAACTTGGGGCATCGTGGGAATCCAGTTGGACGCCAGGTTCTTGGACACCCGTATAAACGTTTCTTTACTGAGCAAAGAAGAACGGCGGCTACTAGATATCTTTATATCTAGTAGTCGTCGTTCTTCTTTTCTCAATGCTTGTTGGATATTATAGTAGTTTTGCTGTTTTAACAACCATTTGATGTGTTGTGGTAGTTAGACGATCTGTTCTTCAATAAAGGTTTTTTGTAGGAACTTTATCGCTAAAGGGTGGTTATTAAAAACTTTATCTTTGTAATAGGTACAGTCACCAAAAGTGATAATTAACTAGGGTCGTTGAATATGGTTGAATTTGAGTAAGAAACCGATAGATGTATTCGAACGAAATTCAATTTAATTAATAGAAAACAAATTCAAAAACATCCATCTATTTCTTACGAAATTTCAACTATATCCAAAGATCTTGGCTACTTATCTCTTTTGGTGATTGTACCATGGTTTCCAAAACGATATTACACCATATAATTTTTTACCTGTGGTGTCTTCAGAGAGCGTTTTGGAACAGATAGAAGCACTAATGAAATATTCAGTTATTCACATCTTGAAAAAACCCCTTTATTCTCTATTATTTTATTACTAGACATTAAAGTCCCACTGTTGGGCAAAGACCTCCCTACTCTCTTTCCACCTCTCTCAGCTCTGTCCGGAGCTGACCAAAACTAATTTTAATTAAAGGAGTCCAGCTCATCCCGCCGTTCCCTTCTGGGCCTGCCGCGATGCATTCCCTATAAGTTTGGATAATTATATCTATGTATATCAATTTAGCACTAAAGGATCCTAATAATATTATCATGCTAAAGGGGTCGAACGCATTTGGATGAAATTAGCACACAGATAGTTTATGACATAGAGTAGTACGTTATCGTGGCATTTCCGTCGTCCTCGCGGGAAAATTTCAGACTTAGCGTTGCCTCTATTGGAACGAGTTTCGTTTGGCTGTCTTTTTCCATATACTAAGTTCGTAAGTAAAAAAATCCCTTATTTTACAACATACCACCTTGAACCAACACCCACATAAGGTAGCAACATCAACATTAACGAACGGAACAAACAATAAATCGCTTAGATATCCATATCCGTGATAAATCGTTTATCGATCGGTACTGCTCGATAACGATCGTTAGCTCAAATGTTAGCCGTCGATCTATTGATCTATGTCAGTCGCTAACTAATACCTAAATAATCTTGGGAACGTTCATATGATGTTATTGTTTGAATAACGTAATAACACGCTTGAACTTTACGAAAGAATACGCAGTGGTATATAGTTCCGACACCCACGTTTCGATAGTATTTTTATTATGTCTCTTGTAATAGAGGGCGAAATATTCATCATTTTCGGGTAGTTATGTACCACACGAACAGTTCAGTAACATTCAATGCGTTATTTAGGTTGATAAGCAGACAAATTGTTCGAACATGTGAAGCAATGGATTTGCAATATCCTTCAATGTTGCGTCATTAACATGTAGGCTACTTCTGAAAATACCCTTATTATAAAACCCAATATCATGGGCAATATAGTTATCGAACCCAAAACCCCAGCGATCACTTCTCGTAGACTAAAGAGGCACTGCTGGCTGGCTTCTCTTCAAAAGTACAGTCAATAACAGAGTTTGATTTGCAGGTAGAGTGAACATATGCGCATTACGCAGGGTTTATAACTTTATTTCAGATAAAACGACGATGATGATGAGTGATCACTCACCAAATTCAGAATGATCAAGCATAAGAAGATATGTACATCTCAAACTCAAAGTATTTACTTAATTTAAACCATTCACAGCCATTTTTGAACTTACGAGAAGTCGGTTGCTTCAGAAATACTAATCCAGTTGCCCATTCCAAAGCGTAGTATAGGACACTATTCATTTACACCTATCTCTTTTGTTGTCTGTACATTCGATGTTAATACTTCAATTAAATATTCAGTGTATTCAAACAGTGTATCCTTATAAATAGACTTCGGAGTTTTATGAAGTGAGAACTACGTGAGATTATTTTAGTCCGATTCCGGTTATAAATCATTATGAATGTAAGAACGTAAGTGAAGTTATGAATAATTTTATGGAAGGTACAGAAACCTGGAATTGTCCCTTACGACTGGTACCTTCTTGTCAACTATAGTTACTTTGGATTGCTCCAGTCACATACTCAGATAATTCTCATTTTGGTCGTCGTCTACCTAACCTTTTCCCAATTATGGTGGGTTTGGCTACACAGTCTAACCAGATGCAGCTGAATCCCAGTATTTTACATGGAGCGACTACCTATCTGACCTCTATAGCCCAGAGACTGAGTAACACGAAACCACGTGTTAAGACTGTTTGTCACATGCCGGGGTCGCGTGATAGTTCGAAAGAGATACCGTGACCCTGGCACATGGGCAACTGAAGGAACACGGGTGGGTTTTAGTCAGTAAAAGTCTTACACGCCCTCCCGCTCCGCCCAGAGCGGGAGAAATCATTTGATGATTTCCCATCCAAAAAAAAAAAAACTGTTTGTCAGTCTTTCGGGTTTCTGACGACCCGTAACGATTGTCAGAGATCTATAAATGACAACCCGGACCAACGGCTGAACGTGCTTTCGGAGATACAGACAGGTCTTGGTATGTAAAGATAGTAAGTCATCCACAGATCAACCGCGGCAAGCGTAGGTTACCCTGATCGATCGACCCGTGCGGCTTTCATAATACTCAATATCTTAATTGCTTTACCATAATGTGTACTTAGGTGGTAACTATAATAATAATATAATATCTTAGGACAACCAACACACTGTTATCTGATCCCAAACTAGGCAGAGCCTGTACTATGGTAACCAGACAACTGATAAATATACTTCTATATTTCTAAATACATACATATTATAGATAAATTACACCCAGACACACAACAAATGATTGAGCTCATCACACAAACATTTGTCCTGGGTGGGAATCGAACCCACGACCTCAGTCTTAGCAGTCAGGGTCACTAACCACTAGACTAACAGGTGTTGTAACTAGTTGTATCAAAATGTACTTACTAGCGACATGTAGTATATAACGTGTAAACCAAATGTTTTATGACTCTGTGTACTGAAATAAATGACTATCTGCACTGAAAAACCAACGTGTCTGCATGTCAGGTTATGGGCTCTCACAGTTATTTTTTCAAAATATAGTGTTAAAACTTATATTTTAGACACGGTTGTGTTGTGCAAGATGTCAACAAACTATTTAGCCAGTGTGCCTAAACTAAAGGGCAGAGAAAACTACGATGAGTGGACATTCGCGATTGAAAATGTGCTCGTATTGGAAGGCATGTTACATTGTGTACAGCCAGTGGTAGGAAAAGACATAAAACCCGAAGTTGATGCGAAGGCGCGGGCCAAATTATGCTTAACTATCGAACCGGCTTTGTACGTGCATATCAAGAAGACGACGACTTCGAAAGAGTTGTGGGATAAGCTCAAATCTCTGTTTGACGACTCAGGTTTTTCGAGGAAGATTTCGTTATTGCGTCATTTGATATCAATACGGCGAGAAAATTGTGAAGATATGACCAGCTATGTGACTCAAATCGTGGAAACATCACAACGGTTGAGTGGAACTGGCTTTGAAATTACCGATGAGTGGATTGGATCTTTGATGCTTGCCGGATTACCAGAAAAATTTTGTCCAATGATTATGGCCATCGAACATTCTGGTATAGCAATTACGGCAGACGTCATCAAGACGAAGTTGCTAGATTCGGAGCCTTTTGAATTGACGGGAGTGACATTGAAGGAAACGCAGAATACTGAAACGGCGTTTGCGTCAAAATGGGCGAAATTAAAACCCAGACCTGGCAACACCTATCAGAGCGGGATGTCGACGTCAAAGATCAAAGTGACAGATGGAAATAAAAATATAACCTGTTATAAATGCAAAACTCCGGGTCATTATCGTAATCAATGTCCAATGTTAGAAAAGTCAAGCAAAAATAAGTCGTCAAATGCATTTACTGCTGTTTTCATGAGTGCTAAATATAGTAAAGACGAGTGGTACGTGGATTCAGGAGCCAGTGTCCATATGACGGCTGTCTCAAATTGGTTGCAAGATGTTACGAGTCCACAGACATGCCCCGAAATTATGATAGCAAATCATGAAAAACTTCAAGTTTCGTGCAAAGGAAATGTTAGAATATCAACGCAGCAAGGCTATGATATAACAATCAAGGATGTTTTGTGTATTCCAAGCCTAACTACAAACTTATTGTCAGTGAGTCAATTGATAAAAAACAACAACAGTGTTTCTTTCTCAAACAGTCAGTGTTTGATATACAATGCAAAGAAAGAATTAGTGGCTGTTGCTAACCTAATTGACGGTGTGTATAAATTGGATTTACGTACTACACCAGTGACGAAATGTTTACTTGCCAGAGATAGTGCTTTGCTATGGCACAGGAGGTTAGGACACATAAAAACTAACGACTTAAATAAAATGAAGAATGGCGCCGTGGAAGGTGTGAGCTATGAAGACACTTATGAAGTGACAAAATCTAACTGTGTGGTTTGTTGTGAGGGCAAACAATCACGACTACCATTCCCCACAGGCACAAGAGCTACGAAAGTGCTGGAAATTGTGCATGCTGATGTATGCGGGCCAATGGAAACCAAATCAATTGGATTGTCAAGGTACTTCCTTCTTTTTGTAGACGACTATACTCGTATGTCATTTGTCTACTTTATGAAAGAAAAAAATGAGGTGTTTAAATACTTCAGAGAATTCAAGGCTATGGTGGAGAAACAGAAAAACTTCAATATTAAAATCTTACGAACCGATAATGGTGGAGAATTCTGTTCGAAGGCGATGGAAGGATATTTGAAATCATTTGGTATTGTACACCAGAAAACGAACCCCTATTCGCCAGAACAAAATGGTATGTCAGAGCGAAACAACAGAACAATTGTTGAGAAAGCGAGATGCTTGTTGTTTGATGCTAAGTTAGATAAAAGATTTTGGGCAGAGGCTGTATCTACAGCAGTGTACTTGAAAAATCGATCTATAGTATCAGGTCTCAATGACAAAACACCGTATGAGATGTGGCATGAAAAGAAACCCATTTTAAGCCATATACGAATCTTCGGCAGTCCAGTCATGGTGCATGTTCCCAAAGAGAGGAGGACCAAATGGGACAAGAAAGCTCGGCAGCATATTCTTATTGGTTATTCAGAACATGTAAAGGGCTACAGAGTATATGATCCTGTCAAAAACCAGGTTACTACCAGCCGAGATGTTGTGGTGATGGAGACAGCAGTGTCAGGAGGAATATCCACAACTAATGAAACAACATGGTGTGTGGAAGACGGATTGCCTGTTCCTGCAGCAAATGATCGTTCAGTGGGGGAAAGTGGCTGTCAAGAACGATCAGAGTTATACACTGAGGAAAGCTCCGACAGTGAATCATCACAGCTAACATTCTATGAAGCCGATGCAGATGAGACCTATGTTCCTGAATCTCCATCAACAAGCAGCAGTCCAAAAGGTTCACCAGAACAGGTTTTGGATAGACCAAAGAGGGTGAGACGGAAGCCAGAAAGGTATAATCAGACGGGCTTGTTGGCTACTGCAGATACTGAACTGACAGTGACTGAAGCCTTGAGAAGTCCTGAAAGTGTGCATTGGAGGAAGGCAATGGTATGAGAGAGTTAGGAATGTATTATGTAAAAATAATTTTAAAAATTGTACACAAGAGCCATGTCTATTTACAAAGATGTGTAGAGATGTAAAAGTTATTATAGCATTATATGTCGATGATTTCCTAATTTTTTCTAATAGCAAGAATGAGAGTGAGAAGGTAAAAAGTATTTTGAATTTTGAATTTGAAATCAAAGACTTAGGTGAGGTTAAGCTTTATCTAGGTATGAATATTAATATTCATAAAGATTGTAATAACTATGAGATAACTGTAGATCAACAACAGTACATAGAAGAATTATTACAGACATTTAATGTGACTGACTGTAGAACAGCTGATACGCCTATAGAGAATAAATTGAATGTAACAAAAGCAGAGAAATGTGCTGTAGGAATTAGTTATCAAAAACTTATAGGTTGTCTTATGTATTTAGCAGTCATGACAAGACCTGATATTGCTTACTCTGTTAGTTATTTAAGTCAATTTAATACTTGCTACAGTATTGAACATTGGAACTATGCTAAAAGGATTCTTAAATACTTAAAAAAAACTAAAATGTATTGTTTAAAATTTAGTAGTCAAGGAGACACCTTACAGGGATTTGTTGATGCCGATTGGGCAACTGATAGCTTAGACAGAAAATCTTACACTGGATTTTGTTTTGTTATGTCAGGTACAGCTATTTCGTGGCAAAGCAGGAAGCAGAAAGTTATAGCTCTATCGAGCACTGAGGCCGAGTATGTTGCACTCTCTGAAGCTTGTAGGGAAGCAATATGTTTAAGAGAACTATTATATGAGCTAACTGGATCTTTGTTAACAATTAGGTTGAATTGTGACAACCAAAGTGCGTTGAAGATGGCCACAAACCATCAATGTCACAATAGGTCAAAGCATATTGATGTTAAGCATCATTTTGTAAGAGAGACCATCAAAGACGGAAAAGTAGAGGTCAATTATCTATCTACAAATGAGATGCCAGCAGATTTGTTGACTAAAGGTCTAGGTACAGTTAAACACTACAAGTTTATGGAAACTTTAGGTATTTTAAAATTGTAATTTAACTCAAGTTTATACTTTGTTGTATGTTTAGTTTATTTTGATAAGTGGGGGTGTTGTAACTAGTTGTATCAAAATGTACTTACTAGCGACATGTAGTATATAACGTGTAAACCAAATGTTTTATGACTCTGTGTACTGAAATAAATGACTATCTGCACTGAAAAACCAACGTGTCTGCATGTCAACAGGCCAGTCGATAACTATATAAATTAGATCATTATGGACCTTGTAGGGAACAGCAAAAGAAGAGGAAGAAGATAACTTAGTCACAAGCCCCAGATGTAAGTATTAACTTACTTCTGGGGCTTGTGACTAAGTTATCTTCTTCCTCTCTCTTATCCTAGATTACTAAACTATCGTAAAATTTACGACGGCAAAATCATGATTCCTGGAAAAAAACAAAGTTCGCGTCGTTCCCGCGTCCCGTTCAAGCTGTGTAGAGCAAAAAAAAATTTTAACTATTTTCATTATTATGAGATCTCTTAAACCCAAAGAATAAGTAATTGTAATTTCTAAAATAATTAAAATTTATAATTCGTAGATTTATTGTTTTATTTTCCTGACGTATTTTTTACGAATGTTTAGTAACAACGTCACTTGTAGGATAGTTTACTAATCGAATGTTAAGAAAAAATAATGAAACCAAACAATAACAATATCATCTCCTGACATGCCATTATAATCATCATCATTTCAGCTGAAATACGTCCACTACTGGACATTTGTCTACCCCATGTACCATAATCACCACGCTTTATGAGCAGGTTGGCAATAGCAGTTTTATGGTAAAATGTATAGAGAACGCTGTTACCCGTTCTCTAGTAAGTTCCTTAGTCACTTTTCACGACACCTACGGGAAGAAATGGGACCACGATACGAGAGCATTATGCCCTTACATATAAGAGAGATTTATTTACAGGAAAATAGCTCATACGCTGGTAGCAATACGAGATAGTCAGCTAGACAATATCGGGACTGAATACCTAGACAATACCGGGACTGAATACCTAGACTGCTTTGCGTACAGACAGTGGTGGTTATTATAATAACATCTTGAGAATATAAAGAACAATAAAAACGAGAAATATTAGAATATTTATTATAGTAGTTGTCTTCCTTGACAGCCATAACTTCAATTCCTTATTTAAAAAAAAGAACGATTAATATTATGATATAAAAAAACCCTCGACAATCATAACTAAAATATATATAACAACCACCTATTAGTGCAATTAAACAGAAACGTAGACAATAACCGTTCCACAATGGGCGACCCCGATGCGTGGCGTGGAAACTGTCACGGCTTTCTATTGGAATCGCTTTACTTAGCCTCTTCTGTTCTTTGTTGGCACTCAAAGTGCGCCCATTGTGGACATGTCAAAATTGTCTGATGATGATATGTGGCTTTACCCTGATATGACGTAGTAGAATCGTAAAATAATATCAGCTGTAGGGTCAATCCGCTACAGTTAAACCTTTTTGATTTCTATTTCAACCTTTTTACGACTACTAGTTTAATGTTAAACTACAACTCTTGAAAAAATGCGCTGATTCTTATTCGACCCAGCTCGGGCTGCGGAGCCTGTTTTAAATTTGTCCCTGAATCATAATCTTTCAGATCCAGCCCGTGCCAGCGATACTCTAAGCCGAGGTTTATACCCCACTAGGGGTGTCCTTAGTGAGTAGTTGCTCTAGTTTTTAAGTTTTTAAGCCCTAGCTTAAGCCTCAATTTATAAAGGTACCAATAGGGAAGGCCGGTTAAGCAGTTGATAACCTCATAGACACCTGCAAGATGTCGTTCCAATAAAATAACTTGATAAAATGTATGTCAAATATTTTGACATATCCCACACTGCAGATTTGGGTGCCACCGATAGTGGGTTTATTTTTGAACTCCTTCGGCTAAATTTTATCGAACATTCAGGTGTCCAAATCATCCTAATAAAATATACTAGCTATAGAAAGTCGTCTCCTTCCGCTATAGGAAACTATGTATAGTTTTTTATACGAATATTAACGTCAATTGTTTAAAACAAGCCGAATTTCGGCTTTTCCGACGATCTACAAACGATGTGGTAAGCCGTGGTGACCTACGCCCTTTTTTGTATTGAGAATACTACAAGTAAAAGTCTGTATAAATTGTATGATTTAAAAAAACAAACGAATTATTGACTAAACAAAGATTATATGAAGCAGCAACGGATCAAACGAATGCAATTATTATGCAGCGTCGTATCGTTCTCTGCGAATTATTTCTACAAGACTAACTTTTTGTCAGTCTGATAGTTCTAAAGAACATAGGGTTATTTTAATATCGGAAAACTTAAAGACATAATAAAAACAAACGTTTTTATTGTTCGTCAAGTATTTCCTTGTATTGTAACAAGAAGCATGTACCAAAAGAATAAAATTATCATTAAAAATGTACTTCTAAGTTCTGAGACGAGATCGCCCTCATTACAAGGTTGATGACACAACGTTTCTCAGATTAGATAAGGGTGGAGTGGAAATTAGTTAAGATTTAAGCACACGCCACGTTCAGAATGTTGGGCAGTGCCACAAAATATAAGTGAAACCGTTTCTTCTTCCTAATCAGCAAAAAAAAAAGAAAAATCCACAAGCGCAAGAACGCAATTATACATAGTCAGCCTATAATGTTCCCACTGCTGGGACACCGGTCTCCTTTGTGTCGAGGGAGTGAGCAGTAATCCACAATGTGAGCCCAGTACGGATTAGTGGATGTTTCATGTCTAAAAATTTTTGGTTTCCTCACAATGTTCTTCTTTGCCGTTTTGAGAGCAGTTATGATAAAATAATTTACACAAATTAAACCGCCAGCCAACTGCCGCTGTCTTGGTTCGAACTTATAATGACTGGCTGAAGTACAACTGTGGTGTATCTTACTAAAGTATGCGTGTAGTTTTTTAATACTTTATGCGTTGTGGATCTACATTTCGTTTAATTCACCGAATTCGAAGTCCAGAGACTGTGAGTTGAATTGAATAAAATGATCTGCTAACGAAAAGTTCCGTTCTCTGAATGGGATCGGTAGTATAAAACAACGTTTAAATATACCATACTTTTTTACTCTCCACACAAGTTCCGATCTTAATGCTAAACTTTGACTGACATTAGAGCACGAAAAAGGAGCTAATTTTGTGAGACTAGTGGCTCAGGTAGGTTTATTCAAGAACCTGTATACAGGTCACAAACGTTTGTACGGACGTACAAATATCGTGGTGAGATTTTTTTCACACTGGATTTTCAACGCAATGCATAGCGCCTTGAGTTGAAAATAAAACAGTGTGGTATTCGACGCGGTAGGATGCACTCAATATTTGGCTCAACACCTTGTATTAAAATTCTAGTGCGTGACGTTTTAATACATGTTTAAACTCAACATCCGTATGAAAATCGCTAAATCTCTTAGCTTGGACCATACGCTACAATATTTCCTCAGTTTCATTAGGTACGTTCGCGATAACGGTAACGGGCCGTGGGACCATACGCGCATTACGCTCTTTTTAATTATCGTTCCCTCCTCCCTCGCCCCTGTCACTCCCCTTTGTTCCCCTCGATATCCCCCCAGTCTACTCGCTACAACTTTTATTTAATTGTTATGGATCTATCGTTTGTCTGTTTGCTAGGTAAGCACTTTTATTTCTTCGTTATGTATGCTAGCTACATTTAAGTAATTAAAACAATAAAATGCGTGCTTTTTTCGTTATTTATTTTCTTGATTGACCATAAAAAGTTGCTAACAGTTCATATGAAGCAAGTAACGATTAAAATTATGATCATAAATGACATAACATTAAACAAGCTATAATGATGATGGATGCACACAACGATTAATTTTATTTATGAATGTAATTTGTTATTTTTAACATTCCCGATTTTATCTCCATTTAGTTGACAACGTTGAAAAATGCGACATTATCTGAAGAAGCGCAGTAAAACATCCTATTAATTATAAACATTGCAAATAAAAACTTGTAGACAATGTTAATAAATAAAATTAATTACCATTTTGCAGTACTAAGTCGGCGGGATAAGATATAGATATCATCGACCACAGTTTCTCGGTAAAACTTCTCTCGGACCACGATAAACGCACTAGCTTTAATTATAAAATTGTCCCTTTAAAAAAAATACAAAATGTAATAAAAAATAGAGATGGTGGCAAAAAAGCTTTACGCGTAGGCTCGCACCTGCCAATGGCGCGTCCAGATACGCCGTTTATATTTAGAAACCACTTTATTTAACTCACCGCCGAGCTTAAAGCTCCCGATAAAAAGGTTAACTTAGTGCACTTGCGGTGCATCGTTTATTAAGAACCATTTACTTTTCGCCCATGATTGTATCAATCGGAGGCGGCGACCGCACTAGGGCCACGTAAATACTGTATGGTCACGCTGAAAAAAAAAAATCTCAATTCAAATATGAGTGTGGACTGTGGCTGAATAGAAAAAAAAAACAATATTTTGAAATAAGAAGGCAAAGTATCAAGATGGTTGTTAGGTATGCGTTATCAGGTACGTTAAGTTGTACGAGGAGATAGTGTACGGCCTCGCGAGCGGGTTCAGTATACGACGGGCCTGCTTAGAGAGAGCTCGCGCGTTGAACTCTTTTGCACTTCGTGTGCTACGAAAACTACCATTTTCAACCGTATTGAAGTTTCTTTTGTTCAAAGAATATTTTTATATTTTTATTCTGTAGTGGAACTGGAATTTTAATATGTGAATAGTGTTGTGTCTGTCTGGATTTTTATATATTGTGACATTTGTAAATATATATTTTTGGTGCAGTCGAAATTGATTCGAAAAGGTGAGTGACATTTTATTAACTGTATAATAACGGGTTTTAAGCTTATTATAAATTAGTTATATATGTAGTAAATGATTACTCTGCTGTAGGTAATCCTTCAGTTGGCCTACAATATTGACATTTGCGGTTGCGTGATGGGAGGCAGTTAATAAGTATAATTTGCGAGGATAAGAATACATCAGGTGGATAACCGGATGCCTGGCTATCCTGTTTTGTAAATTATCCTTCAGGTTTCTAGGAAGTTGTGAAGGATGTCCGTGTCTTATGTTATTATGGCGTAGATGCGAATACAAAATGACTTCATAATTTATTTTGTAACGAATGAACATTCAAATCAATTTGATTATATAATTGGTCCAAAACGTTTTAGGAAAACGTTTTTATTTGATCCACAATTGATTTTAAGTAAGCTGACATTTATTTTAAGTGTCAATTTGGTACCATGATTTGTGCTTTTAAAAATTTAGTTCTATTGAGTTCCTTAGTGTACCAGTTATCGGGTCATACAATAGTAATTCTTCTGCGTATTACATAAACTTCAATTTCAGTCAACAATTACTTGACATTGTTAAAAAAAACCGTTACTTAATATTGGAATGCGTACTGGCCTTCGATGCAAAAAGTTTGATCAAATAGGAAACAATAGTACGAAGGAACGTGATAACATTCGAAAACTTATTTCAAAATTAATGAACACGTTTCATATTAAATTTGTAGAAATAAAAATATAACCAACGAATTTATCTTTGGTATCGAAAACTAAAAATACAATTTGAAATAAATTTATAAGTATTTTTGTATTATAATTGTATTAGATTTAGTTACCTGTTAAATAAATAAATGATAATAAAAGCTACTAAAGAAAATTAAATTAAGAACCTCTTCAGAAAAACCTTGTCGTTTTCTAGTCAACAATTTTATGTATTTAAAACTTTCTTGATACTTTTAATATGAAAAATGTTCATTTTCGATGAGTATTACAGGGAAAGCTTAACTTAAAGTCTCTATGATCTGAACATAAAATCTAAACACCCGCCCATTCAGCTCATTCATTCGTGTAAGCCCGAACCACATTCAGACTAACATTAGTTTGAATTTTGCTCGGCAATTAGATAATCTTACGACTAGAAATTCAATGAACCAAACAGCTAAATACTTTTACAAACAATATAAACGAACAGTGTTTACGAAAATTATGCTACTTACACATCCAACATGAAAGAAATGTTAGCGAGTGGCGAGTTATTTCGAAAGCCAAGCACTGTCGTGGACCTGCATTCTTGCATCTTGGATCTCGTCGGACCGGCGGGCGAGGGGTGCGGGGTAGCGGGGCGGGGCGGGGGAGGGCGAGACGTCCTTAAGGGCCATCTCTTGTGTTAACAAAAGGGAAAATAAAGGGGTTAATTTGTTTACTTGTTTAATTTGATACTTCAACGACTTACGTACTAAAACATACACAAACAATAATCTATAACAGCTTTAGGTATTGTGAATTATATACAAAGATTACAAAATAAAACGAAAGTGAGATAAACACACGTTCACAAATAAGATGGGAAATTCAGAAATATAATTTTATTTTATTTGCTTAACCGTTTATGCACATATATATAAATTGACATGAGCATTGGAATAGAAAAATAATTACAAAGGTAATGCTTATTTCTACAGAAATCTCTTTCAGCGTATCGATAGGAGAGGAGATAAAAAGAGATATTTAACAAAAAAGGCTGAAAATTTGGTTTAGTTGTTAATCCTTCACGTAGCTGTCTTAATGAAGATTGTTGCTTCGGAATCGTAAATCAATGAATGAGTTATCCCAATCGTTTCGAAGCCTTATTGTCTAAAGATATTCGATTGATATTAAATAACCTATGTATTTGGAAGTCGATCAATGGATCAAGTGAGATTAAAACTGATGTTAAAGGAAAATTATGAGGTAATATGGCAAAACAGTTTCCTTAAAGTATATTTTTAGATTGCAATCAAACGTTTCATGAAATACCATTTTCCGACCAAACGAGTAATATGCTGGTAATTTTAAGATACCCATTACCATGTCGCGGGTCAACTTATCTACTTTCACGACAAGACACATACTAATAGAGAAATAAATCTCAGCAAGTACTTTTCAATTGCACAAATTGTACGACACTAGGTTGTAAAATTTTATGACCTCTGATTTGGTGCTCAAAGAAAGTAACACGAATGAGCGTAAAATTGCGCTTGAGCAAGTTGTGATTGAATTATTTAAAGAGAAAATCTTGTAATATAATTCAATCAATCAAAAAACTTTATTACAGTTCTATGCTATATACTTTAGGTATTTCATAGGATACATGAGCGAACAGTTCACAGATATCTTGTGTAAATAATATAAATAGTAATTGTGAAAATATGTAATATAATAGCTGACCGGGCAGATGTTGTCCTGTATTCTAGAAGTCGATCGCAGCGCCACCTACCGGTCAAATCGTGAGTCGAAACTACCCAGAGTCCCACTCCGACACATAAAAACTAGTTTTTGCTTCGTCCGCGTGAAGTTTGGAAATTATCCTGCGGGAATGTATTACCGGCATAAAAGTAAGTAGGTACTCTGTCTGGTAATACAAGTAATAAACTATCTGTGTGCCAAGTTCCGATTGCGTTCATTCGTTTTTGCGTGAAAGAGTAACAAACATCCCACAAACATTCAAAAATTTGCGTGGTCTATTAAAAAAAAAAAATGTTATGTTATATACATTTTGACCGCGTAGGTATTGATTGCACTTTTGTATGAAACAGATGATTCTTTTTTTTGAAATCCGTGTTAAAAAAACCGATGCAAAATGTCTACGTTGGGCGGTTTAGAGTTTTGTGCTGAATTTATGGTTATAGTATGCGCGTCTATCTTCTTGCCATCCTGTATATCGTCTACATTCAAACCAAGAAAGTAGGTTCTTGAGTCTAGATAACTCGTGAACTGAATTAAATGTGAACAGATGTTCTAGCCTGGTTATCTAAATACCATGAAGAGACAAAGCATGTTATTGTTAATAACAAAATTGCACATGAATGACACAAAGGAGATTTTCACTGCATTTGTTAGTCGCACAGACACATGTGATTATTTTTATCTGGGAAACTACTGAAATCCTGCTCATAATATAAATTAAAATTGGGATGTTAGATATTTGGATGTTTGTTACTCAATCACCCAAAACAGCAGAACGGATTTGGATGAAATTTGGCACACATATAGTTTATAACCTGTATTAACACATAGAATACTTTTTATCCCGGTAATACATTCTCAGGGGATTATATTCGACGTCCACGCATGCGAAAACGCTGGCAAAAGTTAGTAATTTCATGATTCATAAAACCTTACGAAATTAATGCTCTGATAGAGAAGCACTGTCGGCCAGATAAATTCCTCAATGTAACAGAATTTGTATGATATTATCGGATTTTCGAATTCTGTTCCATTTAGGAATTTATCTGGTGGACAGTGCTTCTCATTCAGAGCCATACTTTCGTGAGGTTTTGTGAAATGACTTTCTAGTTTATCGCCTATATTTGTTCAATTGATCCATGCCTTAAATAACATCCAAGTTTTCAGCTTTAAATAATTGCTTAATTAATTTAACGAGCTACTTACACGAGCGGCTGTGCCTTAAGTGAATCTCCTTTGTGCTGATTTACCAAAGGGCAGTTACGCTGAAGCGCCGCGATATATTCGGTTAAATGCTTCTTGCTTAGTAGAGTAAATAACATAGCATCATAACACCTTGTTTCGCCAAAGGGTTGGGCAGAAGTGTACCTATAGTACACCCAAATTTCGCCTGTTATGTTTAAGTCCCATGTAATAGAGAGTGAGCCTATTGCCATCAACCGGGCACAGATCCAGACACCGGGCTGCTGTTGGGGAATTGATTATAGAAAAACCCCAAAAGAGTAAATAAATATTATAATAATAAATCTATTTTTTAAATAGCGGTTTTATTAAGTTAAAGTGGTGGTAGGACGGTTTAACATTGTGGTTTCTGCCCCTATGTGACCTTTTCAATATCAATCGTACTTTTTAACCGACTTCAAAAAGGAGGAGGTTCTCAATTCGGATGTTTATATGTTTTTTTTTTAATGTATGTTCGGCCATAACTCCGTCATATATAGACGGATTAGCAAAATTCTTTTTTTGTTCGAAAGGGGTTTATTCCGAAATGGTCCCATATAATTTTCAGATAGATCTGATGATGAGTTCGGGAGACAGACACCGGAACTCTTTAAAAAATGACAGCAAATCAACCGCGATTTCTGCTATCGCATAAATATGCATTGTTTGTTCGGAATTAGTGCAGGGTGAATACCACAACTAAAAATTTAAAAATAAAAAACTTTTTTACAAAAAAAAAACAACCGACTTCCCTAAAAACACTACAAAGTGAAAAATAACTTTAATTTCGGAAGTCGGTGGCAAAAAAACCATAAATACAGATCCTAAGACACCGACTTCCGAAATTAACGTTATTTTTCACTTTGTAGTGTTTTTAGGGAAGTCGGTTGTTTTTTTTTTGTAAAAAAGTTTTTTTTGAGATAGGTGACTGACGGCGAAATGAAACTCTTACAGACAAAATCCAATACGCGATATTCTGACTTTTTTTTTGTTTGTACTCGCATGTAGCTTTCAAATGTATTAATATTTTTCCAAATCCGACTATTAGTTCCAGAGATTATTGTGTTCTAATGAACAAGAAAACAAACAAACTCTTCAGCAAGATAGATAAATCCAGGTTTCCTCACAATATGTTTCTTCACCAGTGTCTGTGAGTCAGTGAATTGTAAAAGTCACATCGATACTTGCCCGGATATGAACCCACACCCTCGTGTATGAGAGGCGAAGACTTAACCAATAAGTGTGTCCAAATTCTAATTCTCTTAAATTGCCAAGATAGAATAAGCCAGCGTAGTGATTAATGGCCCTTCCTTCTATGTACGACACTGTCTTTCGCCTTTATACCTGCTCAATTAATGACTGTTTATCAAATTTGCCAGTAATTTTATATCACCGCACCTTAGAAAGAGACTGTAAAATAACCATCATAATGACAGCTTTTATCTCTTAAATTATCTAACAATGACTCATGAGTATATAACAATACTATTTTATGCGCAAGCGCATCACTAAAGAAATCTTCCGACAGAATACTGAATAGTGCATGCAGTTTCACAACTTTCTTTGAAAACAGTGAAAACTCGTAAAATTTAAACTCAGTGATGGCTTATGGTTCTTGAAAGTTAAACGTTTGAGCACGTAGGTCTTAACTCTTAAGTAATTTCTTGGTGCCTGCCTATTTCAGGTGCTTTGTGTCGTGATAGTCTGATAGTGCCTACTAAACCTTATTAGGAGGTTTTGTTGATGATGAAGCTGAAATTGCTGATATTTATTGGCATACCGTCACCAAAAGAGATTAGTTACGGGATCGTCGGATATTGTTGAAGTTTAGTAAGAAATCGGTGGATGTTTTCGAATAGAATTTAATAGCAAAACTAGTGGGTATGACGGCATCGCTACAAAGGTGTTAAAAGCTTGTGCTAGTTGGATTTGCCATCTCCTAGCATATGTTATAAACTTATCTTTTTCGGAAGGTGTATTTCCTGAACAGCTTAAGATATCAGTTGTAAAACCACTATTTAAAAATGGAAATAAGTCAGACCCTAATAATTATCGCCCTATCACGATAGTACCCATTATATCAAAAAATTTTGAGAAGGCAATGCTTATTAGGTTGAATAATTTTCCCTGTAAACACGACATGCAAAGAGCAGTTTGGTTTCCGTAAAGGTAGTTCAACTGCTCTAGCAATCTTTAACTTCATTAAACTTGTAACAGAAACTATTAACAATGGCAATCCTGCAGTGTCCTTGTTTTTAGATATGAGTAAGGCCTTTGATTTTGTTAACCACTACAAGCTACTGAACAAATTAGACTTCTATGGTATTAGAGGAAAAGCATATGAATGGATATCTAGTTATCTTATAAACAGGCAACAGTGTACCGAGATATCCAAAGTTGTCAAGAAAGGGGACAGAATATATTGCAAAGAGAAATTAAAATCAGTAGCGATACTAAAAAAGAGTGGCGTTCCTTAGGGAATCATTCTCGGTCCTTTACTTTTCTTACTTTATACTGCTCCTCTCTGTCGGCAGACAACAGTCAATAGACAACTAGCAAGTATGGTGGTAGTAAGGCTTGAGTCCAACGTTGCAGAAGGCTCGTTTAGTGCACTGTGCCGAATTTGTTATAAATAACGCCTAATGTCATAATTTTATTGTCAGGGATACTAAAATACTGATCCCAAAATCCATAATTAAAATACAAAACATTAGTCGCAATTTGAAAATAAAAACCTTTTTTGTTACATGTTCACAATTTACTTAAAAATGTAAAACGAAAGCCAATAAAATTGACAGCAACAGTCTGTTTAACATCTCGCCGACGATGTGATAATGACCGTTGACGCGGCATGACGTTGCTTGACGGCAGATTACGTAACCATCGACAAAAACGAACGCATTGCTTGCCTCGCAGCGCGCACCCGCTCTAGAGATAGAAGAAAGTTACACAATAAACTTTATTTGCTTTTAAACCTCTTTGATAGCTCAATGATAGATTGCGTTTCGTTTCGTCAACGTTGAAAGTCTTGACGACTTATTTTGAGTATCTATATTATCAAATATTCTATGTTGTCTATTTTACCTGTCAAACAAGTGTTCGGTTTTTAAATTCAGTTGTTATAGTTAGAAGAGTTAGTAAAAATATTAAGAAATAGGTATAATTTAACATAACATAAGTACATATCTTATGGAGTAATCAGTTTTTCTAAGCGCGTTATGTTTCGCATTAGAAAATGGTGACACATTTAACAATAAGCATTGTTGTTAAACTTCCTACCGTGTGATGTTTCAAATTAAAACTATGTTTTGCAAAATAATATGGCCTGTACCTAAGGAGGTAGTTTAATTCGGTAATAGGTCCAAAAGTATCATCGTTTCGTTTGCGGTTTATACCAATGTTAAATAATGGTAAAAGGCTATTTGTCTACTGTCTATTCTGATGAATCATAGGATTTGGCAAATTTAATGTGGTGTATAATCTCACAAAAAATGTAAAGAGAAGCCATACCGATTTGTCTATGTAGAGATATGTACTTACATATTTCTTTTTGCGTTCATTATGATGATTAATTGTTCTATAATTTGGTGACTATTCAGAAAAATAGCAGTTCGATCATAGATAATAAATATCGAGCAGTGTGACATTACACTTTTATACTGATTATTTATACTTCACTGTATGGCCATGTAAAATAGTGGTAATAGGCAATTTGTCTACAGTCTATCTCAAATCAAATCAAAAGTCATTTATTCAAACTAGGCTGAGAGTCAGCACTTTTTCAATGTCAAAATACGCATATCTAATTTAATATGGTGTGTATTTCACAAAAATAGAGAAGCCATAGCGATTTGTCTAAGTTAGAGATACTTTTTTCGCGTTTGTTATGATTATTAATTGCTACATAATTTGATTACTAAATCAGAAATATAATAGCATATCGATTATAGTTAATAAATATCGAATAGTGTGACTTAACATTTTTATCATAAATATTTCATCTAAAGAAATTGATTCGCGATTTTCAATCGTTAGGTGCTCATACTTACAATCGGCAAAATTGATTTAACGAAAGGTTTAACAACGTCTATAATTATAGAATAAAGGATTATATAAATGAATAAAACATTTTACGTAATAGTGTTTCCATGTTATTATTAATTCAAATTAAAATAGACATAACTATTCTTTATGCTGGTCGTGGCAGGAATACTAATGGTTTCATTTTGATTAATATCAACGAAACGTGGTAAGAATATTATTTTCGAAAGATTATGGAATTTAAAAAAGCGGATGGAACCTTATTTTCTTTATTATGTGATGCGGACTTAATCCTTCTTGAACTCTATGAATTTAAATAAGTTCTTTACGTAATTATTTTCAAAGAGAGGAATAAAAGAGTTTGGACTACTGCATAGACATTGTGTGGATGACTTTTTGACAAAAGCTTAGAAAATAAAGTTTGTTACTGTTTCAGGGTCTAATGTTATTACTGAAATAGTCGCAAAACAAAGTAACCAGTATTTTTTATTTGTTTTTAGTTTACGTTACATAGCCATAGTAAAATCTAGCATTTCATAAAATTAAAATAAATAGGGTAGCAGCCCTAGAAAGGAGCTCTAGTATTTAAGTTTTTAAACCCTGGTTGGAGGCTTTATTTTTATTAAGGCAACCAGTGGCAAGTCCCGTTAAGCAGCCGAAAACCCCCTAGGTTGGCTTACGAGATGCCATTAACAAAAAAAAAAGAAACGAAAAGAGTTCTTCCCATCCAGATAGTCATCTAAACATAAATAAAGCAAGAAGTTACATTAAAAAACTTGTAATAAGCGTAAATTATATTAAAAGCGCTTATAATTGGCCGTCATCTGGCCTTGAATGGCCGGCGGTCAACGAACGGAGAAAGGTACATAGCTGATGATGTTATGTAAAAGTAAACAAGTTAGAAAATAACTTCGGTTACGATTATTGCGTTAGGCTGCAATATTTTGAGGGCGCATTGCTCTTGTATGAACGATTAAGTGGAGAAAGTTAAATAGTGGCGCGGTATGTAAATGTAATTTTGTTTAAAGATACCTACCTACACATTATCGTTTCAAGCTGTAATTGATACTGAAGCATTTATTTTTTTATTGCTTCGAAGATATTAAGTACATATTCGGTTTGGCTACAGGCGTTGCAAAAAGTGTAATGTTAATATATTTTTTACCTATTATAATTGTGGTTTGTTTTACAATTTATCTTTTCATTTGTATTGACAATTGAAACAGACTTTACCATAAAGCATTTCACCAGTGCAGTCGGATATTTTCTTTTTTTTGCGTTTCAACTCGAACGTCAAAAACAATCTCGCAATTTCTACATATTAAACAAAATAGGCATGTCAATAAAAAAGTTTCTTCTATCCAGACGAGGTCCATTACGGCAGTCATTTCGTTCGTACGTGTCTAATAAAGAAATACAATTTGTAACACAATAACTAACGTTCGGCCTCCATGTCAATATGAGTCCGCAAATAAAAGAAAAGTTGGTAATATTTTAGCTTGTATATTGTGTTGCGAATTGTTGTAGAAAGCCGTAGGTACTTAGGTACCATCACAAATATTTTTCTCTTGCTAATGTTGGAAAGCGGCAATACCTAATATTTGGTGAATGCAGCCTATTCTAAGAACAAATTTCAGTTACGCAAATTTTGTTTGTGAAATATTTAGGGCAAGACACCTAAAACATATCAAGTGTATGTAATTAGGTCCAGTTTCCACAAATGAACGTTTTAAAGACTCGTTCCAAAATCAAATTTTTAAATTTTATTTTAGAACGAGTCCTAAATTTCACTACACGTCGAGCGAGAAACGCACCGTGATATCGTTCGTAACGTATATTATTACGTAATTGCACAGTTTAGTTGCGAGCGACATAGGGTTAGATCGTATCTCCCTGATGTATAGGGATGCGATGCCCCCAAGCCGACGCTTATCGATGATACTGCCTCCGACTTCGCCGATTACCTATGAGAATAACGCATTATCGATATTCATAATGCTGTCCCTCGTTACGAAGCTAGTAGTTACCCCCTGAGATAAGCAGCCACCATTCATCTGTAATGACGTTTGCGCTTAGCGAATGTGTCAATTAAATCCTTAGCAAGATTTAGAGACCGTTGTTATCTTGATACTGTAGATAGAAATGCGTAACTTTCGATTTAACTCGAGAAATTGTTCGGTGGAGCTGAATTAAGATATTTAGAGAGTGCAGTTCTGTCTCTTGGTTAGACTCGGTTGTCTAGGTTTTGCTATCCAGTCTAAGCTACAAAGAAACTGCTTCAAAGATAATGCAGATATTTAACTGATGACCATTTCTTCCCGTGGATGTCGGAAGAGGCGAGTAAGGAACTTACTAGAGAATTGGAAGCAGCTTTCTCTATGCATTATACCACCATACTGCGATCGCCAACCCTTCTGCCAAGCGTGGCGTTTATGGCATACCCCCCAAATTGGGAGAGGCCTTTGTCCAGCTGTGGACGTTTTTTGGCTGATATGATGATGATTGATGACTTAAGCATCATAATAAGAAGCCACTAGCGTCAGTATTCAGCATTAAAAATCAGAAACCTGATTTTAAAAAGTAACTTTTTGAAACCTAAGCTAAAATCTATTCGGTCGGAGTTAAATGAAGTCGTTTTCTATTTTTTGAAAACAGTCTCCTAACAATCTCCCCGTGTTTTTGTAACTTGAGACATCGTTAAAATAGTTTTGAAACCGAAAAAGCAAAAAAAGCGGTCGCAGACGAGAGCTGGCTTCGAGATTTGGATAATAGTTGTATCAAACTCGATTCCCCCAGTTTCCGCGGCACGTTTCCCATAACGAATCGCGGTTCACACGTTTTAACAACTTTTTTGTTGAACTTTGGAGGTACCTACATGTTATTTTCTATGTCTATGGTCAATGTATCTTATTTATCTACTCGTATATAACTTTCAGCATACTTTCGTACTAGCGAAATGTCGTCGTAACATTACTGGTAACTTATGTATTTCTGTGAAATACGTGGCAGAAGATCAGTGGCGTGCATTACTTTAATGTAGGTATAGGTAGGCACTACGTAGGCACTAGGCCTCCTGTTCTTGTCTAGGCAGACAAACGCGGGTTTCTTTTACAATAAAAATGATTACTTAGTTTCTTAATAATTTCGGGACAGACTTATGGTGAGTTTTCGAGGTGGCCTATATGCAATGCATGACACTGTAGACCATTTGTCTGCTTGCTACGGAACGTATTTCCTGCTGCTGTCGTCTGCAGTCGACTACCGAATCATACATAACATCCGAATATACGAATGTCTAGACGTCGACATGAATTTTAGCAGTTTATTTCTAATTGACTTGTTCTTATTTTAAATCATCGTATGATTTGACTAGCCATTTCATTAATTAGTCTTGTTGACGATCTACCATCAGTTTATATATTGTAACCTTCTTTATCTTTATACTCGTCATCTTATCTTACGGCATGACGAGCCCATCTCGTCTTTAACCTAATGATCCGTACAATTTCAACTTTGCCATCCGTATCATCGAATCTCTTCGATTCGAAATTTAAAGTTTCTTGAATGCATTGCAAATAAAAAAGCGTTGCCCAAACATTTAGTAGGCGTGCGAGAAAGTTACTCGTGTTAGAGATTGCTATCGCAGTGGGTGTCATAGGTAAGTGCCTCAGATACTATCGTCCGTTGCGTTGCACGTTGCGTTGCTATCATCGATCAAGTTGCGTAATAAAGCGATAACGTTTAGCTTAATGTGTCTATTATTAATTTTGCTTTATATAATACGACTATTGAAGTCACAAAGGGGATTCGAACTGGATTCGTTGATTTATTGCGATAATTACTGCTCTATTATGTTATGTATTAATGCGTGAAGTTTGTCACGTTTAATTGTTTTGGCATTGTGTTGCTAATTTTAATAAAGCCTTTTGATTAGCAACAGCAAACTGAAGCACTAAATTTATTTTCATTTCAAAAGTGTGATCGATTCGGTTCAGTATCGAAAAGACAAACCAAGTTTATCGACAGAACACGATAATACACCTACTATCGACACAAAACAAAAGACGATCAACTTCTAACCGACCAATATTCGTTACAATTAGATGTTAGAGAAAATACGATCGCTCTACAAGTCGTCCGCGTCGGCTCGAAAAACAAAAGGCATGGAAGCGTTCGCCACGGTTGATTAGCCCCCGGAGCGAACGATGTTACCACCGGGACGCGACTTATTGCGTTTGTAACTCAACCTAAGCAGCGCACGGGTTGAGAGAAACGCCTACGAGTGTGAAGTGAGGGTTGGATAGTGTAGTCGTTGGTAATCGAATGAGATTTTTTGCGGCGTCGGAGTAGTTGAGAATGTGTGGTTGCAACGGCTGAAAGAACGTGCTATAAAGCTGATATTGAAGTGCTAAACGTTGTAAAAACTTGTCGTACCTATACATTTCTTAAAGACTTTCTTTCATAGATTTATCACTTATTTATTACTGGTATGTGTAAAAATCTGTGTTGGGACGATCTTATTACTATAAAAATCTATTACAGTAGGTAATTTTATTTGTAACAAATTAAATCTATCGGCAACCGTCTAGTTAGAAATGAGAGCATTTCCTCATAGTTAGCAATATTAATGTTCATAAAATATTTGTTTAGCTTTTCTCACAGCTACGTCGAAATTTAAGATACCTTCCGCCACCATCATAACTCCCAATTGAGTGACTTCGTGGGCGTCACGTCACGGCAAGTGCCATTTCTGCGTATTGAAGCACCGCCGGTAGTTCATGCCATGACGGAGCATTTTCGATCACGTTCAAAATTCGATTTGATTTACTTTTTTACCAGTCAGTAACTTGCGAGGAATGTTGGCTATTTCGTAATTTGTCAAATTTAGAATGTATGCAGACTGTTGTTTTTATTTAAAGGTTTTTTGGTTGTGATGGCCAGTGCCAGTAAGTACAGTTCCTGATTCTTTGAAGATCAGACTTAAAGCTTAGGTTAGATACGCTTTGTGTATGATTAACTGTTTCCGCTTGAATGCAAATAGTAGAACAGCTGGGTATTTCTTCAGTTTTATGCATTTCCCCTCTATCTTCCTTGTTTCGGAGTCAATTGCAAGACTGTTATGTTATGGCCTTGCATAATATGCCTTGATTGTAGGTGTAGCCCGGATTGTATCGTAAAATAATTCTACGTAAATCATAAAACGCCTTTAAAATGGCCTCACTTTGAGAATCTTAAACAATGGGTTGTTTTCTAATTAATAGGTAGAGAATTGACGTGGAACATATTTTCATTGAATTATATAATAAAAGCAGAAACCAGAACGATTGTGAAACAAACCTTAAGCTAGTTTGTACTTAGCTAAGCGTTGGGCTTATTTGGAACTTTTAGTTTAACAAAATAAAGCATAGTTTCGCAACAATCCACAAAATAAATTAATGGAACACATAAAATAAGTATCGCCATTAAAAATTATTACTATCCATGAAGATAATTTTATCGTCAACAATAAGACAAGTGTGGAAACAAACGATTTAAAATTAGAATATTGATTTCCATAAACCATTTATTTGATTGAATAAAACCGGTAGTTTTGTCTATAGTCAATTTTTTTTTCTAAACTGTTTTTTATGCAGTTCGAACGTTCCATCTTCAAATTCCGAACCAATGTCAAGAGTTCGAGGTTCGCCTCGTGACCCTGTACACTCACCGCATACATTATTTTAATTAACCGCAATCAATTCAAACATGTGTTTAATGTGCTCCTCATAGTATAAAGGTTGAATATATTATAGACTTTATTCACAAATAGTTATGGAGCTTTGTCTTGAGTTTTTGTTTGCGTTATAAAAACGAAGGTATTTCCTCTATAACTCTTCGGGAAAGACGTATACTGTTAGTCCAGTAGCATTTACCACAGTTTTTACGACACTTACATATATACTAGGGGTGTTCAAAAAGTAGTGAGAATTACGTAGTAATGGAGGGTACTTGAAAAAAAAAATTGTCACGGAAAGGGTAGGTCTTTGTCATAATACCCTCAAATAATTAGCTTTCTATCTTGTCTGTGTCAGTTGTATTTATTATTTGTTTGTGACGTGTCGATAACTCTCGCTAAAAATGTATAAATTGAAATCCGTGCGGTGATAAAATACTTTTGCTTGAAACATTTTAATACGGAACAAATTTTTAAAGATTTACGTGAGACATTGGGGGAGTCTGCTCCTTCTTGTTCTACAGTGGCTCGGTGGTGTGCAGGGTTTAAACAT
Organism: Aporophyla nigra; assembly: GCA_947507805.1. Taxonomy (NCBI): domain Eukaryota; kingdom Metazoa; phylum Arthropoda; class Insecta; order Lepidoptera; family Noctuidae; genus Aporophyla; species Aporophyla nigra. The sequence continues at coordinate 12,553,267 of OX382305.1, forward strand.
CGGTTAAAGATGACCCGCGCTCGGGCCGCCCTTTGACGTCAGTCACTCAGGAAACGGTCGAAAATTTGAAAAAATTGTTCTGGATGATCGCCGTGTAACAGTCCGTTTTATAGCTGAAGAGTTGAAGATTTTAACTGGTAGTGTGTATAGCATTTTGCAAGATCACTTAGGAATGAAAAAAGTATCCGCGCCTTGGGTCCCGAGAATGCTAACGGACGCATAAAAGGAAACGCAACTCAACATTTCAAAGAGCTCATTGGAACTGTGTCAACGAGATCCTGATCTATTTTTGGCTCGATTCGTAACAATGAATGAAACATGGCTTCATCATTATGATCTAAAAACGAAACAAAAATCTATGTCCTGGAAAAGACCGTCATCTCCCACACCAAAGAAATTCAAGACTCAACCATCTGCCGGCAAGATCATAGGCTCAGTTTTTTGGGACAGCCAGGGGTTGATAATGATTGAATACCTTGAACATGGAGCCACTATCACAGGAACTGTCTACGCAGAACAAATAAAAAATTACGTCAGGAAATCCTTGAAAAAAGAAAGGGAACCTCGCGAAAAAAAAATTGTTCCATCAAGACAACGCGTCGGCGCACAAGTCTGCAGTTGCCATGGCAGCAATCCAAGATGCTGGCTTTGAGATCATCGATCATCCGCCATATTCACCGGACTTGGGCCCTAGTGATATCTACCTATTTCCGCGTTTGAAAGAACACTTGAGAGGCACAAAATTTGAAGATGACGAAGAAGTGAAGGCCGTCGTAAACGATTTTTTAAGTACTCAAGATGAAGATTTTTTTTAAAACGGAATTTTGGTTCTAGAAAAAAGATTTGCTTAATGTATAATAAAAATAAAATAATATAAAATTAATTAATTTTCTAACATAGCTATTCTCATTACTTTTTGAACGCCCTAGTATCTGATGGTAAAAAATGCATAATATTTTTATTCTTACCTACAGCCTCCGAATTAGTGTGCACTATATTAGTCAAGGTACGCACGGGAGATTTTTGAACGCGACGGTTTTACTTAGTATAGAGTTTCAACTCTCGACGTCGGGCTAACCGTTAAGAACCCAAAAGAGCACATCCAACAGCAGGCTATGCTGTAACAGCTCGTAAGATTTTCTACTCTCAGTCATCAGTAGTGCCTTGAAAAACAACTGCACGAAAAAAAAAATCGGCCATGGGTACGAGGACCCCGTATCTAATTCGAACCTCCCTGACTTCGCAACGCCCAGTGGGCCACGTTTCGCTAACCGACGCCAAAAAAGACAAATTAAAGCGTGCAACAGTCGAGACAGCGGTCATCTATCGGAACGAACTTCGTGTTCATTAGCCAGAGATCTTTGTATCAGTGAATGGCTATAATTTTTTATAACCCCTTCTATAATGATAGCCAGCCGTATCGTATAACTGAGTTCTCGATTAACTTTATTAAATTTCTCGTGATAATAACGGGGTTTTGTTTGATCTTACTATCATTGAGTAGAATTATTATAGATTTAGAAGTGATAGTGAGAGATCGGAGTTATTATATAGCAGTTTGTGTAATTAAAACCGTTGTATCGACAAGGGGTTTCACTGGATCTCAAGTGCGCGAAAAAATACCACCGCGTTATTATCACGTCTATCTGTAACTCGGCTGAAACTTGTTAGTCAGTAAGCTTTTCCAAACTACCAGGTTAGCTTTGAATTAAGCACAGAACGTAAAAAAGCAATAAAAGAGAAATGTTACACTAAAACATCGAAAGTATAATAAATGTACTCTTAGAACAATACAATAATTTCACCCGTAAAACTGTGACCCCGTTTCCGATAACACGCAAGTTATAAAAAATATGTAACGCTCTGAAACCATGAAATTAATTTCACATGTAACCAAAGAGAACACTGAACAAGACTGGCCAATCAGCGAGACTTATCAGCCCGACCATTGACGAAAAGTGACGTAAGAAGCCGAGTTTTGAAAATAGAATACCTAGTGCTACTTTTTTGATGCTAATTGGAATGAGCAAATAGAGGAATGGTGTTGCCAGTGAAAGTGTATTACATAACGTAATTTGTACACGCACTAAAAATAATTACAAACGGTATTGAAATTATCAGTACTGTCGATCTAAAACCGGATAAGTTTATTTGAATAATTAAAAGACTTTTTAATGAAAGTGGTCATATCATGACTGCCTTGTTGGTGTAGTGGTCGCAAGCACTACTGTTTAGCATGTGGTCCTGGATTCGATTGCCAGGTTGTGCAAAGTATTACTGAGTTTCCATCTAGCATTTATTAGTAGCAACCCGGAGTCTGGATTTGTGCCTCATCATCATCATCATCATTTCAGCCGAAAGACGTCCACTGCTGGACATAGGCCTCCCGCAAGCTCCGCCACTTCGACCGGTTTGTGCCTGGTTGATGGCAATAGGCTCGCTCCCTATTACATAGGACTTTAAAAAATCTGGCGAAAGGTGGGTGTGCTAAAATACATCTCTGCCTTACCCTTCGGGTAAACAAGGCGTGATGTTATATTAAAATCTATAATATTTAATATCTATTAAAATATCTATAAAAAATTATAATATTTTTAAGTAATGCAACATTTAGTTATGCAGCTGAATATAATTAAAACACTTTATTGAATTTCATATTAGTTAGGTAATTGAACTATTCATTGACTAAGAAATCGTTAAACTAATATTTTGATGAAAGCCAATGAACTTATGGCAAAATATTTTATATTTTGTTTTTTTATTTTTTGGGAAAATGAACTACTTAGAGTTTCATATTTGCTAATGAAGAAATAATAAACCAAACGTTGATAATAACCTTTATAACATCGGGTTTACACCATATTTATGTAAGTCAATCATAAATAACGGTTAATATGTGTTTCCGCGCCTTATGCATTAAGGCGCGGAAACACATATTAACCTAACAGTTACTTAAAATAATCACACTTTGATTAATACTGAATGACGGTAAATAATAAATGGTTCTTTAATAGGGTATTGGTTTAGTAACTTGTTCGTTTTGGTTACAAAAGTTCGTTGTTCAAACCCATAAACACAATTAAAATATACACAGAAATTATTACTAGCTTCTGTTCACGACTTTTTCCGAAGGTAAGCAGCGTAATACGAAATAATCTAGCCGTTGCGACATGTTAATAAAAAAAAAAAGCTCAAAAACAAATTGGACTGTCAAACGCAAAAAGAATTTTTCAAATCCGACACATACAACTCTTTCTGTCTTTTACAAAACTTCACTTTGATTCTGTCGTAAACATCACAGTTTTTGCATTTGCAACTTTATTTCGAATTCGGTAAAGGCCTTAATACAAAAATAATAACTTAGCACCGAACTAAGTTGTCAGTTTTGTAAAAAGAACTGCATTTCTATCCATATTTTCTATATATATCTACATAATGAGTTCTTAATTAAAAAAACTGGGTTTGTGCTTTAAACCTGTCGTTCAACTGCGTAACACACTAGCAGTTGGAATGGGTTTCATTTTGACAGTTCAATAACATTCATTGCGTCATTTACGTTGTTGAGCAAAATGATTCAGATTCTGATTAAGGCAACTAGGGTGACGAACTAAATAAAAACCTTATTTTGTAATAAGGAGGGTTCAGGTTTATTATATTAGTAAAGATGAAAGTAAACATGACGAATTAGATAAATTATTAGATTAAGTAGGTAATAGTTTCAGTAACATTCACAATTTTTACACTGTGTCGAAATGTGTTACAGTAAAAAACTAAAACAACACGAATACTCATAACTTAGGAAAAAAAAAACAAATGAATTTATATTATGAAAGAGTGGTCTTAAAACAATATTCGTAGTACAAACAAATTTATTTTAATCAATTTGAAAATCCACTTGGTTAAGACCCTCAAGAAGTGGCCTAGTCTTGCTTTGAAACTTCTACAAACAACAATGCCCGTGTTTTTCTTACACATATGCAAATCACAGTGCACCACGACCATGTGTTGTCAATATTTCCCTACAGTTTGTACTGAAATGTGTCTAGTTCGTACCGTATAATGCAGCTTACTAAACAATACCGTTACTCGGTGCCATTGACCTCTAATCTACTGTAAAGTTAACAGTAATCAAATATTTAATTTGAACAATCGTTCGTTTTCCACGTACGAAATTGACCTGCCGTGTAACGGATAGTTTACTATTTTAGGAAATTAAAATCTATTGTTGTTAGATACCAGAAAATTATTGCCAGACGTGTTAATTGTTACAGAACAAGTTTTTGCAGTTTCAGCCATAATTGTTTTGCTATTCGTCGGTGTCTAGGTATTTGTAAAGATTTAATAGGCTGTGTGTAATGCATATACATTTTATAGGTAGTAAAACCTACACGTTGAAATTGTGGAGTTAATTGAAGTTGCGAAATGTTATCAACATCTGTGTGGTCTGAAATGCGCATTAAAACGGTACGTATGACTTTTAAAATTGACTCAAAGTATCAATTTATTTCTTCGACTCAGTGAATGAACTACCGCATTTGTATGGACGATTGATTACTTAAGCATTCAATTTCGAACAAAATACAGACAACCCTGAGAAATGAACTTGACGATTGCGCGGCTCGGTTGCGCAGGCAATAACCGCCGGCAGAGCAATGAGGAAGCGGCGAGTTGTCGCCCGCAACCCGCGAGCGCTCGGGCTCGGGCCCTTCGCCGCTCGCTTAATCACAAACCCACGTAGATCCGCATTAATCGCTTCATATAAATAATAGTTCTCGATTAAAACTCGATTCTGTTTTGAATGATGGAACACGAGTGGCGTTTGTTATTCGATAAATAATCGTATTGCTGCTGGTGGTCGTTTGGGGAGTATTTACATTACTATCGATGTCCTGCCGTTGTATTCACTTGATCTAAAGATATAACTATTTTATTTTTAGTACTGTTAAGTGAATGAAATGTGGAGCTAGGTTAAAATATATTTAGGTTTATCGTTTCAAATCATCATTAAACATCTTAATCGCTTGCTTAATAGCTCTTACCATTTTATGAATCAAACATTCGTGATTACATTTAATTATTGAACAATAAGAACACAAATACAGTTCCATTTAACGATCTCATAGTACATAAAATTGATCGGTTATATAGCCTATCTATGAAAACAAATGAAGGAATGCATTGTTACGTTTTTCCTCGAGAACAAATGGTACAGAGGTGTGGAAAGATGTTTTGTCAGAGCGAATCATCCGCAATGAAGCGGATATTATTAAGTCTTTGAAGAAAGTTCCCACATCTAGGTACAGTAGAGATTTTAGCCTGTATGGCTTCCCCATGCAACCTTCTCGATTATTTAATAAGTTGATGCATAATGACTAATGAGATAATAGTAGTTTATGAAACTGTTTTATTACCTAGTGATGTGCAGTTTCATACACTATGTTATCTAGTCTATTGAAACTACTCATTAAAAGATCAAAGTTAAAAGAGTAAGAAATCGTTTTGTTATGCTTTAAAAAAAACGCGCCCTGCATATGGGTTCCAATGAAAAAAAAAAAAAATTAACAAAACTCCTTTATGATATTAAATCCGTGGATTCGCACAGGTATCGTATTTGTAAAAAAAAAACAAATATTTTTTGTTTAAGAAAAAGGGTTTTGATAAGGTTCTATTTTTAAATTTGAGTATTGTGTTTCTGAAGAATCTTTATAAACTTGTTTTGAAGTTTATAATTCGAATTTTACGCGATGAGAATAGATAAATTCTGTTTTCTATTTACAAGATAATTATGATTTATGATATAGGAAGCTGCTTTGACAGCTTACAACGTGCTTCATGGTGCAAAATTGTTATTCTTTGAATCATCATCATCATCATTTCAGCCGTAAGTCAACCACTGCTGGACACAGGTCTCCACCAATTTGGGGGGATTTGCCATAATCTACAGTTAGATACAGGCGCGGTCCGAGAGGGGGGGTTCTAGGGGTCATGACCCCCCCCCAAAGACAGTCATGCTGTCGAAACCCTGAACGATTTGCCTGTCGTACTATCTTAAAATTGTTCTCACTTGAGCCACGGAGACTCTGATGGACATTTGCAAAAAGATTATAACCCGGGACATCATTCTGATCAGCAGCGCTTGCGACTAAACGCAGAGAGACCAAAGAGGATTTACCTTCCTAAAAATATTCTTCAGTACTCATGGTGTCACCCCCAAAATGTTAGGCTGCGATCGCGCCTGGATAGATATAGATTATTCTTTGAATAATTATAAAATTGGTACGCCCATTCCGTTCCACACTAGTTCTTAGGAGGAAATGTTGCAAACAAAAAAGGGTAAAAAAACATATTTCTCGCAGGTTTAGTGGCATGTGGGATAATAATTTCTGACATACACGCTGGTGAAGCCGCAGGCAGAAGCTAGTTCGTCAGAAAACGTCGTTGTTTTACAGTAAAATTATTGGAAATACTAACTTTTCTAATTGTTTAGTTAGGGGTAAATAAAAGATTATAATAAAACAAGATCAGAAAATTATTGCGAATTAATAGGGTTTCTTAGGAACTAGCTAATAAATATACAAGCGCTAAGAAAAAACGGCCAAGTGCGATTGGTACTCGCACACGAAGGGTTCTGTATCACCGTACTATATTGAACATTATATAACAATATTTAGCAAAAAATACGTTTCTTGTATGGTATGTATGATAATAAAAACAAAGTTTAAAAATTGAAAGGGGTCCATTTAAATTAAAACTTTATTTTATTTTAATTATTTGTTGCTATATCGGCCATAGTAGTACCTACACAGTAAATGATCATTTCCAGGGTCGATATATTATGGTTCAAACATATACATTCCTGTGACAGACGGACGGACAGACAGTAGAGCCTTAGTGATAGGGTCCTGTTGGCAACTTTGATTACGGAACCCTAAAAATACTCGTGGTTTTCTGTTTCCAATTGCTTTTTATTATTTAATTGCTATTGCGTATTACACACAACCTTATTGAATGCAGTAAACCTAAGTAAAATCGATGTTTTTATGGTTTGTTGAAAACTGGCGACTAATGTCGGCTAGTTTTTATTGAAGTCCAGGCCATCACTTAAATGTGCCGTAATATTGAAGTCGGATTAATATTATACTGTGCAATTTAAATAAGTAGAATATAATATAATTAGAATTTTATACTTGGAATAACCAGCCTATAATGTTCCCACTGCTGGGCTCCTTTCTGTGGTGAGAGGAAGTGGGCCGTAATCCACCACGCGGACCCAGTGCGGGTTGGTAGATTTAATTTCATCGTAGCTAATAATTAATCCATATCACAATATTGGGTTTTAAACGGAATTCTCGAATTAGATTGAGCGAGTGGTTTATATCTGAATAACAGTAATACAAATTAAGTACTAGAATAATCTGCCAGGGTCGCGAGATTGGTCAAACGAGATACCGTGGCCCTGGCATATGGGTACCTAACTGAAGAAACACGGGTGGATTTTAGTCAGTAAAAGAGAGCGGGAGAAGTCATTTGTGATCCAAAAAAAAAATACTAGAATAATTTTGTTGTAAGGTCTAATATATGTCAACGACTACCCGAGTTGTAGCACTTTAGCTCAACACAAAACATAACTCCTCAGACCAGACCAGACTTTCTACAGAGTTCAGTTAACTAATAACTCCGGTTTACAGTTTCAAACAGTTCTAAATGCTTCAGCTTTCAAACAACAACATTTTATTTCACGTTGAAAGTTAGCAAGTTGGAGCAACAAGTTAATAACGAACATATAGACTCGGTTTTGGGTTTCCCACAGCCAATCTGCAGAGCCTTTTCCCAAAGGCCGGCTTCTATTCTAACCGGATGCAGCAGGACACCAGTATTTCACATGAAGCGATTTTTTTGTCTTACCTCCAAAACCCAGTTACTGGGTAATACGATAACCCTTGGTTAGACTGGCTGTCAGACTTTTGGGCTTCAGGTTAGCCGTTATGACCACGAATGGCATCCTAAAGGTTTAACGCTCTTTCCGAGGCACGGAGCGGTCTCGATGTGTTTTGGATGGTCACCCATCCAACCGGTATTAACCGACTGCGACAAGCGTAGCTTAACTTGACTCTTGCGGCTGTTATCACTTAGCTACGAGCCCTCTACCAAAATATACATAATCGACCAATAATATACCTACTGCTGGGACCTAGTCGTTCTCTCTGTGAGAGGTAGGCTATAAATCCAACATGCACGCCCAGTGCGGGTTGATAGATGTCAGATGTCTCTGATTTTTTTTGTTCTAGGACATACCTGTTTCCTCACGATGTTTTTAGAGATGATGAAATTGATGGTGATGAAATTAAATACACAAAATAAAGTGCCTGCCTAGGCTCCAACTTACGACTACAACTCGTAAGTCGGGACTGATACCACTGGGCTTCCACTTATTCACAATATACACTATAGCATTAGTGAAGTGCGGGTTAAACGTCCGTTAAAAAATATTTTAATTAACCGTCGAACCGCGGTTAACTGTTTACATAAACCATGATTTAGGAACTGGCGAACCTAGAAAAGTTACGGGTGTGAAACAATGTAATCGTAGTTTCAGTTCCCGTTTAAGTTAAGCTCGTAATTTTGTGTTTGTGGTTTGTGTTCATGTTTTACGATGTATTTTGAATACGAAGGATTACCGGAGTACCAACAAAGTTTGTATTTAGTTTGTTGTTAAACTTAGTTTACCAAAGTGTTATACTATTTAATTTAAGTTTTTGCTAAATAATACGGGCTGAATAATACGTTCCCATGCGGGCTCCTCGAATATTCTATAGGTACGTTGAGTTAAGAATGTCAATGAAACAAAAACAATTTAAAATAAATTAATAATAATACCGGGTGGTAAGACCAAAAACGCACAATCTGTAATGTTACCCTGATATCCCGGTTATGAAAAATTTGTTGTTTTCTACAAAATTGTAATGAATAAATGTATCAATATCAATAAAATGTATGAAACAGCTGTATTTTTTTTAATATCCGACAAAAACTTTCAACATCAGTTCCTGTTGTAATTGCTTCGGGTGTATTTGTTAACGTGTCAATTTAATAAATTCAATATTATGTTTATCTATTTCCAATAGAAATCAATTTACTTACGAGTCGTGCGAAACCTAAGCCCCAGGATCGTAAAGTCTTCAAACATGCTTTCTCCAGACTAATGAGAAACAATACACCTTAGGCCCAAGTCAGGTCATTTCACAAACTGCATATTCTACTAGAAACAATCAATTGAATGGTCGTACGGTTATTTACGGTAATTTTAATAGGCTGTGGTGGCGAAAGTACGGACTACGAAGGCTGTAGCATTTGACACAGTCATTGTTTACAAACAATTAACCGTTGGCGAGAAATGTTGGGAACTGATGGGTTTGATGTAATACCTACTGTTATAGAGAGGCTTTTGTTTATCGAGGGTGGCGGAAATTGGGTTACGTAGAACTGTAGCTTACCGAAATTTATTGGTTATTAAACTCTTGCTCATCAGTTAGAACGGTAGCCAATCCTACTATTATATTAATATTATAATTGTGAAAGTTTGTGAGCATGTATGTATGGTTGTTACTCCATCACGCAAAAAACGGCCCAATGATTTGGATGAAATTTGGCACACGGATAGTTTACGTTCCTTTGGAATTATTTCCAACATCCAAGCGACCGAAGCCGCTAGCAAAAGCTAGTCTATTCTAGTATTATAAAGAGGCAAAATTTGTTTGTTTCTAAGTTCGTATGTAGGAGGAAATCTTTGGAGTAAAAAGTCGGCGAAGAAAAATATTTTTGAAACCCGCGCATTAGGCAATCAAGAATTTCCTCAGAATTCCGGCTGCCCCAGCCTGATTGCCACAGCCCACCTGCTTTGTGTATGCCTGTCCTTAGATCACAGTTTCCATAATAAGTAATCAGCTACAAAGCGTTTATATGAAGATGTGAGATTACAATAAACTATTCAGTATGTTTAAAAAAAATCTTACTGGATTCGTAAACTACTTTACTCATCAGTATTGTTCTGTACAGTTCTTTTAGAGTTGATATGGCGCATTCTATTCTATTTTTAGTGGACAAGAGAATTTTAAAGTAAGCGTGTCATTTTCTTTACTCCAAGTAGACCTCGAGGTAAACCTTGTATACAACATGTAACTTAATAAAAATTAGCTGTTTCATTCAAAAGTTGTATATATCTATAAACTTTATATTATAAAACGCAAAATATTCCAAATAGATTATTAGTTTCTGCAATCGAGACCGACCGAGTAACGAAGCAGGTCTATACAAACAGGTTTTAGTAGATAACTAAGTAATTCTTAACTTATTGAATTTAAAAACAAAAGTTACAATATCCTGCTAACCAAGGTCTTAGGGCTCGTTTATATTCAAACAGTAAGTGGTTGAGTACGCGCGGTAGAGTAGCGGAATGACTGAAATAGTTACCAGACTAAAAATAAAATATTGTTTTTTGTTTTAATTATGGACGCTTTTAATGTGCACGTCTTTTTAAATCAGTCAAACTGATCATTTCAACATAAATAATGTAAACAACTTTTTGTAGCAAAATGTTAATTGAAAAGAGTGTGTATGGAGTTTCTTGCCCGTTCTTCTCCATAAATGTCTATTACGCTTTGAAATGGGCAATCAGCTCAATTTTTCTGGCTCACCACCACTTGAAAATTCAAAAGTGCCTGTTATGTTTATTCGCAATAAATGCTTTGAGTTTGTGTAGGCTTGAAGAGAGATGTCGAGTAGTAACAGAAAGCTGGTAAAGCTATAAATGAAACAAACATTTCTAACGATATTTAAGCTATAAATTTGTCTAGCCTTTGCCCAAACTCGTTAGGGTTTACTTCCAGTTTAACCGGATATAACTGAATACTAACCAGCATTTTACCTGGAGCAACAGTGCATCTGACCTCCACAACCCAGTTTCTGGGAGACACGATAACCCTTGGTAAGACTGGTTTTCAGTATTTTGGGCTTCTGAAGACTTAACTTTTCATATTAGGCTAGTAATATTGATATCTAGCTGCATCTAGTTAGACGGGTAGCCTAACCGAACCGTGTAAGGAAAACGCTAGGTGATTGGACTAGCAATACATACTTAACTGCCATACTAGACAATTCACTCGCCCAATGTATCCCTGCCGTAAGGCACCGGTACCACTGCTGGCAATTAACGATTAGTGAGTAGAGCTGTAGTAAGACTGTCACAGAGTGGCGTCCAAGGACTGGAAGACCAGATGTCGGTCGTCTAGCGGCTAGATAGACGGACGACATTGTTGTCATTGCGGGTAACACCTGGATGATGCTCGCACAAGAGCGTAGCTATTAGCACAAGAAAACAAAGGTATATAGCAGTGAGTGAAGTCTGTGGATGATAATGATGATGAGAAGAGATATCAATTAAAAAGAGTTTGCGTGCATTGCGAGTAGCGAGTGCGAGACGGCGACAAACGATTACTCGCCGGTACGCGTATGTACCAAGCGTCTCTCGGCGAGAGTTCTGCCCGCCAAGCGAGTGTTATTGAGGCAGTACTCTTTTTAGAAGCTCTTGTCACTGCAACAGACGAGTACTCGTCGGCGGTTGCGATCAACTACTAATAAATGTCACAATACCTACGTACAATTCATTCCGATTCAGCCCGTCTCCCTTGCTGCCCTCTACCAGCGATGCCCTAAGCCGAGGTCCGTACCCCGCAGAGGATGCCCTTAGCGAGTAGTTGGTCTAGTTTTAACACGTTAACTGCTATGTCGGACTATGTGTCCGACAATTTATTCAGGCTATGTCGGAATATATGACCGACAACACATATCAAATTTGAACGTGTCGTTGCTGCCTGGCGACCATGTTTATTACTCTTTCAGCTATATTAAGTGACCCAGGCGGCCTCGAGAGCACTAAAATTACTGTATCAATCTAACTTTTGTTTATCATCATTTGTGGAAAGTATGAAGTCAAAATAAAAGGAAGGAATTAAATTATAAAAATAGGCTGAATGTAATGTAATAAATATGATATATATGTATTTATGGAATAAATAATCTATTTAAAGTGAAATAACATTAAGTACATTTTTTAACTTTTTCTGATTTTAACCATGGCAGTTAACGTGTTAAAGTTTTAAACTCTGGCTGGCGGCCTTATTTTATTAAGATAACCACAGGCAAGTCCGGTTAACCGACAACCTCATAGGTTAACCTTCGAGACGTCATTCCCAAAATAAAAACTACCTACGATCTTTTTTATCTTTCTTGAACGAGAAAATTGTTGATACGAGTAGCTAGTCGCATCCTCGTCGGCTATAAGACAGATGCCTTAGTATCAATAGTTCGATACGCTTGCATTTATTCATATCGTATTTAACTTCCATTATCCGTTGTGAATGGTCCCATTTACATAATACGAGAGGTATTAAATCTACTATGTATATTGTGTCGCTATCTGCAGATTGTATTGGAGATAGCTACCGAATTTAAACTATGAATATCATGGCAGAAGGTTATGTTGTGTTTGTATTGTGCATTTAGTTGATGTTATTATCATAAACCTTAGATAGCTATCGATCTGCGTAGGTATGGTCAGGAATTATTAAAGAAATTGGTACAAAGAAAAAGTTAATGAACAAAGAAAAAAAATGAAGATGTTTCCGCAATAGGTTTGAAAGCAAACTGTACCTAACAGGTGCATCTTGCCCAACACTTAGTCATTCAATGGATTAAATTAACTTAGAGGGTTGTATTCATGATTTTAAATATTATAATTCAGTATAAACACCCTTGTCAATGTCGCAAATCATATTTTGTTCAATATACTTATATACAGCCTGCAACTGACCTACAAATTGCAATGAAACGTAAGAAAATGTGAAAATTTCGCGGGAAACACTACGTTTCCCTAAACTTAAAAAAAGAATGTAAACAAAAATAAACGAATGAAGAAGAACTGTTCAATCATTTTGTTCGTATAGAGAAAAGGTAATTGCATGTGAAAGTGATGGAAATTTTGGATAAGAAAAAAAATTTTTTTTTCCATACGATAAGTGTAAGGTAGAGAGTTGTTCTGAGACTCCCGGGTTTGTATAAGGAAAAAGTGCCAGGGTAACCCAGGAACATCAAATGTTTTTATTGTGATTTAATTTATTGATGATCTTAATTTTGTAAAGCCATATTTTTTACGGTCGCCAATTGCACTTTAATCGACAAACAACCTGATACTGAAAAAAAAGATAGACTGCAAAATTTGAATTTTGCGATCTACCTTAGCGCACCTTAACGTTCACAGCAGTCCTCAATAGTCGAGGCTCTTGCTCTTTCATTATCGCCATTAAGATACATTAAAAGAGTCACGCTTCCATTACTCGCTGTGAATGGTCCCATTTACATAATACGCTACGAAGGCACACAATCTATAAGTATGTCATGAACGTCATCAGCAGATCGTATTAAGATAGCTTCCGAATTTAAACAGGCCAATGATGTAAGTTACGAAATATCAATATATGCGTGATCTGTCTGTGATCTCTCTGCTACATTTTAATATTGATTAATACTCTTGTTAATATGCATAAATGAAACTGGTACATTTGGACTGACTGTTCATGAATTATTTATAAATGGAACCAGAGGTAATATTTTGTTTTATTTTTAAATAACCGTTGAGTAGACTACGGGCCAGACGGTTGGATGATGTAATTTAGAATCGCAAAAGACTTGTTTAGAAGATTATGGTTTTAGTATTCTGTGAACAACTAAGTAGAGCTCAAAGTTCAATAATAACGGCCGCACGGATCGATCAAAAGTTAAGCTACGCTTGCTGCGGTCGGTACGTGGATGGGTGACCACTCATATTATATCGAGACTCCTCTGTGCTTCGGAAAGTCCTTGAAGCCACTGGTCCCGGCTGTAGTCAGAAGTCCGAAAGTCTGACAACCAGTCTTATCAAATGGTTTCATAATACCCAGTAACTGGGTGATGGAGGTCAGATAAGCAGTAGTTCCATGTAAAATACTAATATTCAGCTGCATCCGGTTATACTGGAAATTAATCCAACATACTTGGATAAAGGCTAAGCAGACTGATCAATAAGAGAAAGCCAGTTAAGCAGACTACCTAGCTAATCAAACAAAAATATACTAAGCCACGTTCATCATCACATTTTCTTATAGCCAACCACCTCCAGCGAGGAGAGCACGGCCTCTGTGATTAGCTTAGGTCACGCATTTTATCACGGTTTATATTCCCCAAACTGTGATATAAATGTGTGTCACTCTAGCCTATCACTGCCATGATCGGGGCTGCTGGGGCTTGGAAGCTAGCCACATTCATTTTGGTTGCTAATCCAACAATGCGTTTTTATTACACAATGTATTTAGGTATCGCGTATTGTTAGTGAAAACGGACATTAACCGGTTTATGGGTATTACTTACTAATGCTTAGGTAGGTATACAATCTGAATTAGTGTCACTGTCTTAATCAATTTATGTAAATATCAGTTATCCTTATTGATATTTTCAAATACAGTCATATAATATCAGCTGCGGTTTCATAACAGGTCGACAACCTGTCACGTAACGTTATCTTTTTTGCTAAATTAACCACAACCTGCGCCGATGCCCACTTTGTGGTCGTATTAGACGTTAGCCCTTCGTGCTCGAAGGGTTCAGCGTTCTTATAACTAGTTAGGTTATTACTTGTTATATTTATTATTCTCTAATGACACTTTCCGGGATCAAAGATGCTACCTACATACTTGTTCGTGTAGGCCATATTCGATCCTGCCATGGTTGCGGGTTTGTTTGAACGAGTTACCGTGGCCTTGGCACAGGTAACTGAAGGAAAACGGTTGGCTTTTAGTCGGTAAAAGTCTGACACGCCCTCCCGCTCCGCTCAGAGCGGGAGAAGTCATGTGATGGTTTCTTACCATAGTCGATATTCGGCTCATACCGATAAGTATACTCCGTTCGGCATCTCCCCTTGCTGAATTATATTCGTGTCAGTCCGGCACAATTCCAACTAAACCAATCGACTTTTTCCGTACCTACGTGTATATAATTGATTTTGCAACTCAATTGTACCGAAATATAAAGACCCGCAGGTATTACGCCGATATTTGACATAAAGTCTTTATAAGACCTACCTACTGAATATGTCATGGGAAGCGCCAAGCAATTTTAAACCTTGTGCTGTGCAACTACATATTTCCTGTACTGGATTTAAAATGTCGTGCAAACGGTTATGCCACTGACCCAGGTCTGTAGGTGGACTGATGCATTAATAAAGAAGCGTGTCAGACCCTTTATTGACCATACAGGATTACAAAATATATTTTGTAGGTACGAATGCCAATTACCTAACCTTCGTAAAGCGGGTCAGTCACAGGATGATGTCATGAGCCTAAAGGTTTTTACTGCTTAAATACACCTGACTGTGTTGAAATGAAAATTTATAAAAGCGAGAGATCTTTGTCTAAAACTGGACGAATTTACAAGTAGAACCTTTTATCTGTATGATTAAAAGCTGCTCGACATACATAGGACTCTTCAAATGCACGCCAGTCCCATTCGCGGTCTTCACTCAAAAACACGTCTAACCCAACAATCATTGGTTATACATTAATATGGCGGGCCCACAGCCACCCACTTCTTTCTTGCTTTGTTTACATTTCCAAAAAAAAAAAAACAAGTAAGTAAAATTACAAGTTTTGTTTGAAACTTTCCACGCTAAACCGTCTAAACATTACATCGTATTAGGCTTGCGTGTTCACTGAACAAGTCATCACACTAATAAACTCTTGATACCACATAATTTAAAAACAAAACAGGTGTTTACGTCACACTCGAAATGTAAACCCACTCATCGTAAAACACGTGTACAAGCTAATAATGGGGTGGAAACGTCACGGCATGTGGCGACGAGAGTGAATGAACGCGGTCAGCCTCCGGAAAATCGTTCACTCGTTCATGAACTATCGTTCAACGTTGATGAACAGATTAGAGTATTATTTACACGCATTAGTAACGCTGTTTACGCGTACACCTGTTGTTGTGATGAATAAAATAAACATTTCTATTTATATCGAAGTGTTTATATTGAATTGGTTTTTTGTATCGGTCCCGACTTACGAGTTGTTAGATCGTGGGTTAGAACCCAGGCCAAGCACTTTGAGTAAATAATTTCATCACTACTGTCTGGTGAAAGAAGAAGAAAATTTGAAGACATGTGACATCTACCAATCTCCATTGGGCCCGCGTGGTAGTTTACGGCTCATTCCATCTCACCGAGAGGAGGCCTGGGTCCCAGCAGTGGGATCAATATAGGCTGATAATGAAGATAGTAGAATACAAGCTGTGTTGTTAGAGAAAAATGATAAAATTCTTACCTCGCCTTCATTGGACGCAGATTGGTGTTCAAAGAGCCATGAGAATTAAATAAAACTCTAAACTTAATGAACCGAAATTGACCGTTTAAAAAGCTCAATCATTTCTAAACCAGTTAGAGTATTTTTTCATAAAAAAAAACGTGGGAATCTCAAAATTAAGTGCTAGGTGTTTAAGTGATAATTTAATCAATTCTCACTCTAACGGCTACTGAATTGTATTAAACTATTAAACAAGATAGAAATAGACTTAATTGACAACTTAATTTATGTGATCTCGATGTTTACACGTCGTCTAGAGTTTTGTAAACAGTAGTTATGTACATGACACGCCCTGGTTGCCAGCATTCCGATATTCGCATTCGGTCAGAATGTTGCGTTACTCCAGATTTAGAACACCGGCCGCTTTTAATATGATTAGAACTATGAATATATTAATTGTAGAAGGTATGCCGTGTAAGTATCTGGCAATGATTAATGACACCTCCTTGCCTTGAGGTTGTCACGGATTCTATGACCTTATTAGTCGATTCGCACGTTACTCTAGAGACATAGAATGCCTTATGTCTTATGAGTCCTTTCGCACAACTGAAGTCGCCCGTAACGTTGTACGAATGGACTCATAAGTGTGTCAATAATTTAAAATACTCTACATATAATTTTCTGTAGGCGACTCTCACGAAGTTAATTTATAAGTGGGAGAATCAAAAATTCCTGATATACATATTAGGCAATTGGCACGTTTTAAATTTTATGCAGTAAAGTTATGAAAAAACATTACACATACTAGGCACACTAAGTGCAAAAATTTGAAGCCTAATGGGGATATCTTGAGTTGTCGATTCGCCCACTAATAAATTAACGTCGTTCGAATCGCTTACAGAAATTGATACACTCCTTAAATGTGTCAATTCGCCTATTTCAGGCGAGTAATTTCGTGCGAATCGACGAATACCCGTTCTGTCTATAGACAGTTTTAACTGGCAGTCGTAAATGGTGGATCATGTTTCGAAAACAGATTGTTTCTCTCACCACTCGCTGAAAACAGCCGCCTAACTGTTAATTACTTTATTTATCCACTTTTCTCATGACCTAGACTTGGATCAAGTCCCTAGAGGTCATAGAACAACCATTTGTTACCTTAGAGTAGTATCGAAACTGTGAAATGTACCACAGAAAGCCAAACACTTACCCGCAGTTCTGCCGGGTCGTCTATTGTTCAGCGGCAAACATGCACCGCCTTAACGTCCATTGTATAACTTAGGACAGCGAAATGTCC
Organism: Aporophyla nigra; assembly: GCA_947507805.1. Taxonomy (NCBI): domain Eukaryota; kingdom Metazoa; phylum Arthropoda; class Insecta; order Lepidoptera; family Noctuidae; genus Aporophyla; species Aporophyla nigra. The sequence continues at coordinate 12,570,955 of OX382305.1, forward strand.
ATTTTATCATCAATTAAAAACACCTTATACACTGAAACAATAACCCGTTAAGCCAATTAACGGGTAAACAAAACAACAAATAATAGACAATTTGTCAATCTCCACAAAAACCATGTGAGTATACTATCACTATAATTCTTCAATTACCATAATGAATAATACTATAGAAATGTTAAGTTTTCAATTAGTTGTCACGTGATCGAGTTGACGAACACATGTACTAATAGACATGCAATATCATCGAGTACAGACGTCTTGTACCTCAAGCTTTAGCGATAAAGCTGAAAATCTATTAAAGAAATTTGACTGTAGTAGCTTGATGTGCTGGCGTCTGTACAATCGATTCTAATTATGCGACGTCACAGTATTAGATAGTTGCGGTGTACGAAGCCAGTACAATTGAGGTGAGCAACCTCGCCATCCCATTGTCACCCGTTGACATGTGGGAACGTAAAGTGAAGCGCATACTTGTGGAGAGTGACTACACCACACTAGTTTAATGCTCAAGAAACTTAATTAGTTCGTACACAGGATAGTAAACAGAGCTAGGGGTAACAATTTCTGCGGTGATAGTATAATTTTCATAGGATTTGTATCTATGATAAAAATATATAAACTATGTGAAAAGAGTACAGCTTATTGGGCATCAAAAAAATCGTCCGCATCGCTGTCAGTGGGCAAAGTGCCCCAAAGGCTGGTAGTGATGGGGACGAATATGCCACGTCGAAAAGCTGATTCTTTGACCGAAAAATAAGACATACTGCTGGGCACGTGAAGTCTACCAACGACTTGAGGATGTTCCGAAATGCTCGATGAGCACTTGGACCCCACGGCCCTTGTATTTCAACCCCAAATGGTTCAGATATATGGTGTTATATTTTTACCGTTTGAGGTTTTCTGTACCTGCAGCAGCTGCTCCAGGACTACTTATTAAATTGACTTGTTATATTGCATGATCCAAAATGCGAAAGTTTAGAATCGTTTTTTGCTATCCAATCGCCGTAACAGACCAACTTTAGATGAAATTTGGCCTAGACGCAAGAGTTAGAATTTCACACCGACAGATTTTAAACTAGTAAAATGAATATGTCAAAACCTGCTCGAATTACGCTTTCAAGTGTCGGTGAAAGCTGTATCAAAATTGCAAAAGCCAGGGGACAATTTATAAGATTGAGCTAAGATAAGACAAAGAAACATAGACTCAGAAGGAAATGTAGGAATGTAGTTCGTTTATATAATATCCTGCAACACTCAAGAATTAACATTTCATAACCAACTCTGATGATTAATCCTCAGTTCGTTTACTCAGTAAATTGCAAATGAAAATCAATTAAAGAGCTCCAAATGAAAACAAAGTAATAAAGTAACGATAAATGATTATACGTTTATGTTCGTGAACGCAGGCCCAACCTCAGCGTTAGAACACAGTTCAATAGCTGAGATCGTAATCGCAAAGGCCATTCAATACGTAATTGATACTCGAGTTATGTTGTCAATAGACATTGTAGTCAAGTGTATCGTGACAGCTCAGGAGACCTGCATTAATTATTACTATAGAAAGCGCTGTGCATAAACTATAGCGATCGCGATGACGTGTAAGAAAATCTGATCTTAATGCAAATTGAATTGTAAGATCTTGAGCTAATAATTAAATGCATAACTCCCATTATTCTTGTAGAAAGAAAATAAACGAATCTCTTTGCTAGTCACGGCGTATAATTTTATAACTGGCAACTTTGTTTGAATAGGGACCGAACAAGAGTTCGGTATGTTCTGTACATTGTTATCTTCTTGTTCAGCAAAATTGTTAAATTACGAGTTATTAATTGTTTTGTCGAGTTCCTCTGGAAGTTTCATTCGGAAGTGCTTCGAGCGTTTCCCTGTGAACAGTTTCTTTATAAATTGATTTACATACTCGTGTGGTGTTTTAACTGTGTTACGTACACTTTAAAGACAATGGGCTATCATTTTTGTAGCCCCGTTAGAAAGGTGGATTTTCTCAAATTATGAAGTATGTTTTTTGTGTTTAGTTCTGAGTCGTGTTAAATCTTAGTTAAACGGTGTTATGTGGTATAAAGGCTTTTTACGAAGTTGTGAATAGAGTATACGTTTTGAGATTCTTAATTAAAAATAACGCTATTACTTGCTAGGTCTACAATATAATTTGTAGCTACAGTTTTTGAAAATATGGTTTGAGAAATCTATACAAATAAATAAAATTGAAATGTCAGTCTATAATGTCAAAATAACAGCTTTATACATAATGCTTTTGAAAGTATATACGGTCTATCCGTCTGTCTGATTGTTCCTCCTAATTTCCTAATCTAGCAGATAACTAATGTATATAGGAGTACTCAGGCTATTTTTTATTAAAGAAAAAAAAAAAAACTTAAAAGAGAAACCAGATTATTTATTTTCAATTGAAGACTGTTACCTACACCTTCTATAAGCGAGACATCATTGATATTCGACATCTATTAGAACAAAGTCGCGGGCACAGCTTGCATATTATTAATTCAACTGCATTTTGGCTTGAATACGAGTACAACAAATCAATAACTGAATGGATAAATCAAGAATCCATAGTACCAAATATAAAATTCAAAGCCCTGATTCGTATGCAAAGGGACTGCAAACACATGTTCTCAGAGGCAAGTAATTCAAATCATTTGTATGACAATATCGCCATTGTATGGAGTTGGCGAAGTTATCACATATTATCGTGTCCGCACCGGGAACTTGCGACACAAATAACTAATAGTCCGGGCTCCGGGCCTACCGCTTGAATGTAAATGTTCAATGCTAGCCCGCGAATTTATTAAATAGGATATGTAGATTGCGTATAGGTTGGGTATGCTCATCTTTATTATGGATTTTATTCGTTACTGAATCTCGAAATGTGGGAACTGATTCCATAGTAACAGTTTTGCGCATTGATGGATGTCACCCTGTATATCTTAAGAAATAGGGAAGAATCATCATCATCATCATCATTTCAGACGTAAGACGTCCACTGCTAGACTTAACGCCCAAAGGGAGTTCCCAAGAGGGAGTTTGCGATCATCGCCATGCTTGGCTGGCCGGTTGTCGATCGCAGTATCGTGGTAAAGCCCATAGAGAACGCTGCTGCCCATTAAAGAATGGGCAGCAGCGTTGACTAAAGAACTTACTAAAGAGTAAGTTCTTTAGTCAACTTTTATGACATCCCGGTTCTATTCTTTACGTCCGGGACCTTCGACAATACTTCTAATATTTTCTCCACTGACTTATTTAAAATTTACACTTAAAGATGATCATTCAATTTTCTATAAACCAGCTTTCACATAGACCTTTGTCTCTTTCCATTCACTTAATGATCAGAACCAGACGTGTATATCAAATTGCTGCTAGGAATTCCACCTATCAGACATTAGTTTCTCACAAAACGTGTATTGGAATACGCATGAATGTGTTCTGAATATAGCCTGCAATACTTAACGGGACTCTTAACGCAATTGTACTTCCTATAGACACAGTTATGATGAGCGTGCGCACACAAAGAGATTCTCACTGGGCATTGTTTATTAATGTGAGTGATATCCATGTGAAATGGCACTCTGCACCGTGTAATTAGAAGAAATTAATTTGTATATGTATGTTTGAAAGGACGGGGACAATGCTTTGATAGGTAATCTTTTAGTATTGTTGTCATGGAGAAACTCCTTTTGAAAGAAAATTTGATTTTCCTTTTTAAACTGTGTACTAACTTTCAGTGTGCTCTGAATGTGACGTGTTCGCGGATGAAAGTAATGAAATTCTGCCTATAAGTCTGATTAAACACCAGTGAGAGAAAATATGCAAGGGAGTCCAATGTTTCATGTTACCTTTTAATAAAATTAAATAAATAAATATCTTAGGACAAGCAACACAACGTTATCTGATCCCAAACTAGGCAGAGCCTGTACTATGGCAACCAGACAACTGATAAACATACTTATATATTTCTAAATACATACATATTGTTACGAGCTGGGTTTCGGGATAAATTAATTTAAGCCAAAATTATCGAAACACACCACAGTTTAATTAAACAATCACAATATCGCAATAGTCAAACAGAGTCACTTGTTTCACTTGTACTGTATCGCTTGATTCGTATTCGCTCGCTTCTGAAATCGAACTGCTCGTCGGCCCGACAATCCGCTATTTATATCCCAAGCAGAACATTCGCGAACATTCAACACTTTTCCATAGTTTACTAGTAGCGTAGAAACTTCGAGTAACTTCCACAGACATCTATTTACTGTTTAATCCCGCTACTCAACAATAGATGGCGGTGGCGTCTACGTACAATTGTTCGTAGTACTGGCTACTTGATAACAGATGGCGTTAGCGTGTCGTATCTAGAAGTTTGAACACTGCCCCATCCTTAGATGGAATTAGCGTGACGTTTCTAGACTTTTCGATCTACGTAATGTTGTCCCTTTCTGAGATGGAGTTAGCACGATGTTTCTAGACTTTACGATCTACGTAACACTGCCCCCTCCTTAGACATGCTCGTCCCGAGCATCATTATTCCCGTAATATCGTGCCAATCGATCTACATGAACAATTTTAGGCGCAGTTCGCAAACCCTTTTGTATTCGGTAAGTGACGTCATTGATCTTGGTCACAATCCGGTACGGCCCGTCCCATTTTGCCTGTAGTTTAGGGGACTTCCCTTTGCTGCGCACAGGGTTATGCAACCACACTAGCGAACCTTCGTCGAAGCCAGTATTGTTCATCTTTCGATCATAACGAGTTTTCATTCTCTCGGACATCTGCTGGCCTGATTCTCTGACATGCTCATTTACGTCATTCATCTTGTTGCGCAGATCATTTGCATAATCTGTTATACTGCGTGGTGAATCAGGCGGAATGCCGGTTATTAGATCAGCTGGTAACCTTAACTCCCTTCCAAAGTTCGCGAAGGCTGGCGTCACAGTTGTACTCTCGTGAACTGCACTTCGGTATGACAGAAGAAACGGTTGTATGTGCTTGTCCCAATCCTTTTGTCTGCTTGCTACAACTTTTGCCAAATATCTTTCCAACGTCTGATTAAATCTCTCCACCATTCCGTCAGATTGTGGGTGGTATGAAGTGGTTCTGGTTTTGTGAGTACCCATAACCCGACATGTTTCCTGAAACACTTGAGACTCGAAATTCCTTCCTTGATCGCTGTGGATTTCCAAGGGTACCCCAAACCGACAGAAGACTTCGTGGACTAATTTATCAGCGACAGTTGAAGCTTCTTGATTAGGGATGGCGAAGACTTCCGGCCACTTCGTGAAGTAATCCATGACAACCATGAAATATTTATTTCCACTTTCACTTTCGGGAAATGGCCCAGCGACATCTAATGCTATTCGTTCCCAGGGGGCTCCTACGTTGTACACTTTCAATGCACCCCTGCTGCGTGTGTGTGGTCCTTTTACCGCTGCACAACTGGTACATCTGCGACACCAGTCTTCCACATCCTCTCGACAATGGATCCAGTAAAATCTTTCTCGGATCTTTAACAGAGTCCTTCTTACTCCCATATGACCTCCTGAAGAACCATTGTGGTAGAGCTGTAGAACTTCTGGTACCTTCGTTTTTGGGACTACCATTTGCAAGTGACAGCTATTCCCTCGAGCATTTTCCCATTTTCGGCACAAGACACCATCTTGGATCACCAAGCTCTCCCACTGTGCCCAATAACTTTTTGTGGTGGTACTCATCGCTGCAACATCACACCATTTCGGTTTGGGAGCATTAGCTTTAATCCACTCGAAAATTGGCCTGATATCTGTGTCACTTTGCTGAGCATGCTGTAGGGTTTCCTTCCATTCGTCACTAAGGTCCGTTCTTAGCATCCTGACAGGTACTGGTTCCTTAGCTTCTTGCCTGACACAATGCTTGCAGTCATCAGGACAAGGTCTTCTTGATAAAGCGTCCGCGTTACCGTGAGACTTCCCACTACGATGTTCAATTGCGAAGTCATACTCTTGTAGCAGTTCAATCCATCTCGCCACTTGTCCTTCTGGATTCTTAAACTTCAACAACCACTTTAAAGCAGCATGGTCAGTTCGCAGGTGGAATTTACGTCCAAGCAAGTATTTGCTGAAATGTTGCAATGTCTTTACTACGGCAAGAAGTTCACGTCTCGTGACACAATAATTTCTTTCTGGCTTTGATAAAGATTTGCTGAAGTAAGCTATCACAACTTCATAATCTCCTTTCCGTTGAGATAACACACCGCCAATTCCAGTATTACTTGCGTCCGTGTCAACTATAAATTCATTTTCTGTGTCAGGGTAGCCCAAAATTGGGGTATTGCACAAACGTTCCTTTAAATCTCGAAATGCGATGTCACAGTTCTCATCCCAACAGAACGGTCTCTTCTCCTCAGTAAGCTTGTGAAGAGGTTTGGCAATGTCAGCAAAATTCTTGACAAACCGTCGATAGTACGAGCACAAACCCAAAAATGCCCTGACCTGCGTCTTGTCTTTCGGGACTGGCCATTCCTTGACGGCGACGATTTTCTCAGGGTCTGTTTGTACTCCTTCCTTCGAAACCACGTGCCCCAAAAAGCTTACTTGCTGTCTGAAGAATGAGCACTTCTTTGGACTTAGCTTGAGATTGGCTCCTCGGATTTTTGATAGAACACGTTCCAAATTCTGAAGGTGGTCTTCGAATGTGCGGCCCACGATGATAATGTCATCTAAATAGACAAGGCAGGCGTCTCCAATTAGTCCCGTGAGAACTAGCTCCATCAGCCTTTCAAAAGTTGCAGGAGCATTGCACAATCCGAATGGCATGACGTTAAACTGCCATAATCCCTTTCCCGTAGAAAATGCGGTTTTCTCCTTGTCTTTAGGGTCTATTTCCACTTGCCAGTAGCCACTTTTTAGGTCTAACGTGGTAAACCACTTCATTCCTGACAGCGTGTCCAGTGTGTCGTCGATCCGGGGCAGTGGATAGCTGTCTTTTTTAGTAACGTCATTCAATCGACGATAGTCTACACAAAACCGCATGCTGCCATCTTTCTTTTTCACCAGGACCACAGGAGAACACCAAGGACTAGACGAAGGCTCTATAACTCCATCCTTTACCATCTCTTTAATCATGGTATCTACCTCCTTTTCTCTTGCCACTGGTAGTCTTCTGGGTCGCTGTCGTATTGGCAACTCATTTCCGGTATTAATTCTGTGTTGAACTAATCCAGTCTTCCCTATGTCAGCATCATTTCTGGAGAATATGTCTGCATACTGAAGTAGCATCTTCCTAGCCTTCTCTCTTTCTTCTTCCGATAAATCTTTACGACAGTGTTCTAAAAGATTTAACGTGTTAAATCTTGCAGTTTGGGTGTTATTTTGAGAAGGCTGATATTGGCATTCACGCATCCAAGCTACTTCCCCACAGGAACCCATCAACGTACCCTTCTTGATTACTTGCTCCTTTTCACTTGGGTTCAGTATGCGTACGGCTGCAACGTCAATTGCCTTTACCAAGGTCCGCGCAGTTTTCCATGGAAGATTTTCATCCAATCCTTCAATGAGAATACATCGGTTTTTCTGACCAGAATTATGTGGAAGACTAACTGGAACTATTGTTTCCGATCGGGGAGGAAGAACAATCTTCTTCAAGCAGTACACTTTCCCTGATGGTGCACTTTCCATGAAAACTTCTTCTGACCCACATTTTAGGACTCCTTGATTAACGTCAATCTCACAACAGTGCTGTCGCATGAAGTCCAAACCTAGGATGCAGTCGTCTACTATATCAGCCATGATGACCTTATGCCGATAGATTGTGTTACCCAGTTTTAACTCCACCTCCTTCTCACCACGGACGGTTATGTGCTGACCGGTAGCTGTTACTAAATTTACGTCGTCATGCTTACAGAAGAAGTCCCCAAGAAAACGATTCGCTAGTTGGGAACTGACAACCGTGCGAGAAGCTCCAGTATCCAATGTCAGCTTACATGGTCTTCCGTTCACTTCACCTTTTATGACTAGGGTGTTCCCATCATGGGCTTGTGAGACCGAAATTCTTGGGGCTATTTTAACACCAGCCAGCACCCGCCCCGCAGTCCTGGCGTTGACTAGTTTTCCTGCTGCTGGGCGGTGACCTCTGCCGCCTTTCTTTCCCGGGTCTGATCTTCGTTCGCAGTATTACGCTTTGGACAACTTGAACGAAGGTGGCCTTTTTCCCCACAAGTGTAGCACCTAGGGCTGTACCTTGGACGGTCACGAACAGGTGAAGCCGCAACCTCCCTAATGGGATGGGATCGATGATCATGCCTCACTGCCTCCACCTCCAACGCATGGGCCAAGGCGTCTTTCAGCGTCTCATGATGCCCAAGTCTTACAGCAGCCCTTACTTCCAGATCCCGTATCCCATCTATGAAGGTTTGAATTAGTATACCCTCGATGAGCGCGGGCGCAGACTTATATGCCTTTCGAACCAGCTTTTCGATTTCTAGGGCCCACTGCTGCAGGTTTTCACCACTGCGCTGCACACGATCCTTCAACTGGGCACGAAAAACGTGTTCCAGGTGCGCGTCACCGTATCTGGCTTCTAGCGCCTCAACGAGCTGCTCGTAGGTAACATTTTTGCCGAGAGCCTCTAACACAGTTAAGGCCTGGTCGCGAAGGGCCAAAGTAAGCGCGGTCATGGCCTGGCCTGTTGTCCACCCATTTGCTTCCATGACAGCTTCAAATTGAATTTTGTATGCCGACCAGGAAGATGTTCCATCGAAGGGTGGCACTTTAAACCCGCGCACAGAAGGTGCAGCAACTATCGAAGCCGTCGTCCGGTCTCCAGCTTTCAAAATTCCAACCGCTTTTCTTATATCAGCGATCTGGACTTCGGCCTCGGAGATACGATTTTCATGTACCTGAACAGTCTCCTTCATGGCTTTGATGTCTTTGCCAAATGTCGCGTGTAGATCTTTCAAGAGGAGAACCTGCTCCTCTTGCCGGCGAGCTTGTTCCTCTTTGTCCTGCTGCAGCTGTTCTTGCAGTCGGCGGGTCTGTTCTTCCTGTCGGCGGGCCTGTTCCTCTTTGTCCTGCTGCAGCTGTTCTTGCAGTCGGCGGGCCTGTTCTTCCTGTCGGCGGGCCTGCTCCTGCAGCATTGCCATAAGAGCAGAAAGATCCATGGCTGATGATGCTGTAGGAACACCAGACGCTTGGGAAACTGGCTCCGTCGTCGGCTGATTACCCCCAGGTGTCTGTCTAGAAGATCCTTCAAACCGCCTCTGATCCACCTCCTGCTGGCGCTGACTCCTGGTACGGATACCTTCCGTATCCTCCTTCGGTAAAACTGGCATAATTTATCCCTTACTTCTGACACCAAATGTTACGAGCTGGGTTTCGGGATAAATTAATTTAAGCCAAAATTATCGAAACACACCACAGTTTAATTAAACAATCACAATATCGCAATAGTCAAACAGAGTCACTTGTTTCACTTGTACTGTATCGCTTGATTCGTATTCGCTCGCTTCTGAAATCGAACTGCTCGTCGGCCCGACAATCCGCTATTTATATCCCAAGCAGAACATTCGCGAACATTCAACACTTTTCCATAGTTTACTAGTAGCGTAGAAACTTCGAGTAACTTCCACAGACATCTATTTACTGTTTAATCCCGCTACTCAACAATAGATGGCGGTGGCGTCTACGTACAATTGTTCGTAGTACTGGCTACTTGATAACAGATGGCGTTAGCGTGTCGTATCTAGAAGTTTGAACACTGCCCCATCCTTAGATGGAATTAGCGTGACGTTTCTAGACTTTTCGATCTACGTAATGTTGTCCCTTTCTGAGATGGAGTTAGCACGATGTTTCTAGACTTTACGATCTACGTAACAATATTATAGATAATTTACACCCAGACACAGAACAAATGATTGTGCTCATCACACAAAGATTTGTCCTGGGTGGGAATCGAACCCACGACCTCAGTCTTTGCAGTCAGGGTCACTAACCACTAGACTAACAGGCCAGTCGATAACTATATAAATTAGATCATTATGGACCTTGTAGGGAACAGCAAAAGGATAAGAGAGAGGAAGAAGATAACTTAGTCAATTGTAACGTTGACAATAATTATATACAACATAATTATTGTCAACGTTACAATTGTTTCTATGTCAGTTAGTGTAATGGGTGTTGTACTGTTTAAATTTAATGAACTAAAGATAAATCAGTATAAAAGATTTTATATATTTTTCGAAAGCGACGCCCATTGTTTACGTTTCTCTCGGACTACTGTTGGCACTCTTTTTCGAAGATTGCCAGAAGTACCCGAGTCTTTAAATCTTTTCCCACAAAATGAAATGTATTCCAAGTGTCAGTAGACTTGTCATTCATCGGTAGCTTACCCTCGTTCAGATGGCATCCTGTGCCATTCCTTTTATTGTGCAGTCTGAGTATGTACATTCGCGTAATTCAAGAGAATCGTTTAATCTAATTACGGTGGCGCCTACAGCCTACGTTGGGCCCTCAGTACACTCAATGAACGTGCAACTATTCCAAAATGCCCACTCTGTGGCTTCAAAACAAACTGGCCATTGGAATCAGAGCGGATACAATAAAATGAAATAAAATTGATTGACTTCGAACTGTGGTTTTTAGCGTCAAAGACGTTATTGAAACGTTGTAAAAAGTTGAAGGTTCTGAATGTGCGTTTAATTAAGTTAATGGTATCGTAGTTAATAGTGCAGTTTTGAAGCAAAAAAGGACTTCGATTTGCTTCAGTTAAGTTATTTTTCAACACTTTGCCAGGCTCTTCTTTATTGGATTGTTTTGAAAAGAGCATTAATGCTTTTTTGTTTGTAACGACTGTAAAAGTTTCGATGTCAAGCTATGAAGTTTATTCTGAAGACTTATTTCCGTAATTGAAAACGTTCAAAATCTAGTCGTAATCTCATCAATGTCATAAAATTCACAAAATATCTCAAAATATTTGACAATTTTAAATTAGAGGTATAATTTGACAGGTTACGCCTGAGATGAGACTCCCTAAAGTTACAGAAACTGCCGCTTTGATTTGTTGATTTAATTACAGTCTTTAGATAAACTCAAAATGATTTGGGACTCTAACTGAAGAATCCTTTCTCAATATAGACCTAAGATTTATTAATAAAATTATTTGAATTTTGCATCCCATTTGCGTAACACCAAAACAAAATTGTTTGTGGAGAACACCATATCAGAAAATAGCTAAAATGTCGCAATATCATTTCACAAGTGGTTACATACAACAGTTTCGTTAACTTTAATGCTGTTTACATCAAAATTTATATCTGTTTTCTGTATATATTCTAAAGCTGGAACGATCGTAAAATACTGCGTTCCCAATAGTACTATCAATGGTGAATACAAATGATATTGTGCGGCGAGTGGCGATCCATCGCTGTAGGTATGAAATGAAACACATTGCATTTGCAATTATTCGAAGAACATACGTACGTGATCTATAAGGACGGTCAATGAATATTAATAGGTTTGTATTGAATTATCAATTATTCGTTTCCACTCGGACAGATCTTTGACCATGAAAGTTTTGAACTTCACGAAGGTAACAAAGCTTTTGTGTTTCATAAAGTAGGTTAATGTTCGGTTCGGTAATGTTAACTGGAATTCAACAAAGTATGATACAATTCGTGTCACTTTGCGGTTGTCATTAGAATTGAAATGCATCGAATGTATTTTTGGTACGGAACTTAATAATACTGCGTTTCCTTTCACTGTTAACGTTTTGAATATGAATGTTAAAGTTAGAATTAAAGCTTTTATTTAAATTGGCACATAAAAGGTAGTTTTGAACGTCAACAAGATCATACATACTGATTCTAGTCTCCTCTTCCAAAAGGTAGTGTCGCGTGGACAAGAATGGGCAAGGAGTGGAGTTACTTATCTATGTATATTGGCGATGCACCTAGAATTAAATTACATACAACACAATAGGTAAAAATAATTAAAAACGAGGCATTACAGATAAATTAATTATATAATAGATTAGCTTCGGCCCGCGACTTCGCCCGCGTCAAATTTTTGCTCCCGTGACCCTTCCCGTCGCATCGAGTTGCCTGCCAGTTTTCCTCCATTTTTTGTGGCTGCTCCGCTCCTTTTGATTGTAGCGTGATGTCATATAGCCTATAGCCTTTTTTAATAAATAGGCTACTCAACACAAAAATAATTTTGCTAATCGGACCAGTAGTTCCTGACATTACCGCCTTCAACCAAACAAACAAACTCTTCAGCTTTATAATATTAGTATAGATACACTAGCTGACCCTGCAAACGTTGTTTTGCCGGGTGAAAAGAGTGAAAATTTAGAGTTGTATGTATTTTTCAATGCTCAATCATAATAAAATAAAAGTTTTAAAAAAATTCAAAAAAATAAAAATAAAAAAAAATTTGGGGTGGACTACCCCTAACATTTAGGGGAATAAAAAATAGATGTTGGCCGATTCTCGTAGATACCGGATAAGCACAAAAAATTTCATCAAAATCGGTCAAGCCGTTTCGGAGGAGTATGGCAACGAAAACTGTGATACGAGAATTTTATATATTAGATGGTGCTCACATATTTACAAACATTGTAATAAACATTTTATACGAATGAAAATGCATAAGCATAAATGAGGAAGTTTTTAACGTTTTATAGCAAAATAAGGAGACAATAATTGTAAACCATTTATCTAGAGAAAGAAAAGACATGTCATTGCATAAAGCATAATAATGGCGACTTATCCATTTGTCGAAACGAGTTAGCGGACACTTAAATCTATTTGCTTGTCTGTTTAAGTGGTTAAATAAATAAATTGGATTCCTTTGCCTGGTGGGGCATAAAAAAATCAATTGCTATAACATCGGGAGCCGTCAATGTGATTACGCTGTGACTGTTTTTGTCGCGGCGTTTTGTCGTCCGTGGGAAATTGTCCGGTAGACAATAGCGAAATACCGCGTTGTCTAATACGAGGCACGGAATCATGCGAGAAATGTCGATTAATTAAATTTGTCTCGTGGCTTCTGTTTGTTTTAAGAATGTTTTTTCTCTTGGGAGCTGTAACGACCATAATTTGCTTAAATGTGGCTTAGAAACAAAAAGGATAAATAAATAATAATAAATAAATATCTTAGGACAATCAACACACCGTTATCTGATCCCAAATTAGACAGAGGCTGAACTATGGCAACCAGACAACTGATAAACTTACTTATATATTTCTAAATACATACATATTATAGATAAATTACACCCAGACACAGAACAAATGATCATGCTCATCACACAAAGATTTGTCCTGGGTGGGAATCGAACCCACGACCTCAGTCTTAGCAGTCAGGGTCACTAACCACTAGACTAACGGGAAAAAAGGACAAAAAGGAGCACCCTTCTATTCAGTCAATTTGTCAATATCACTTCAAATTGTTTAGTCAATGCATCTACGACAAGCTGTCGACATTATCTAGTTTTAAAAGCAACCTTCACTTTCATGTTTCGTATCAGTTCATAATCATTTTCATAATATCACGTGCACACATACAAAAAGTTGCTCAATTAAATGTTTAGGTCTGCGATAGCGAACCGGCAGGCGCAAACACTTGTCCATCGTACAAGCAATAACTTTCACAGACCATACCGGTGACTGGCTCACCTTGCAGACTACCCGAACGAGTAATTTCTCCTACCAACTTATTGAACAAGGTCCCGGCAATTTCTTTTCTTCGCAACTTATGTAGGCTACCAGTAATGAGCGGTTTCTCCCTATTCAAGTTTGATAAAATTGCATGTTGCAGAAGAGAGCAGTTGACTTATGGCTTGTCTAGGGACCATTAGGGACCGATCGGGCGGCTTAGCCGCTGTGACTGGACCAGTCGAGGCGAGTTCGAGTTTCATAAACTGAGGTCGCTAACGACTATTGCATTTTGTTCCTACAAATATTAGTAGAAGTTTAGATAGACTTAAGTTCCATGTTTCATGTCTTTCAAGTTCATCTAATAAATCATGTGCCCGCCAATATGGGACCCAATAAATAACGTTCTCTTGTTGATAAAACGACGGAGCTGCCACGAGCGGTACAAAGTTTAAAGTTGATAGTGGATCTTGAGAAGCCTGGACAAGTCTAAGGCCCAGCGGGAAAAGGCAACTATGTTTTCCAAGATGTTGCAACACGGTACGTACCGTATGGCGGAATTGATATAATAAATTGTAACTGTACCTGCCAATTAAGTACCTACGGGGAATGTAAATAAAGATGTGGAGAAACTTAGATCGGTTTATTGCAGGCATAAACGTTCACGAAATTGTTGTTTACATTTTCAAGGCTTCGAATGCGCTCTACGTTAGTGACTGTAGCGTCTACGAAGACGTTTTTAAGCGTCTATATTTCTTTTCATTTCGAAGACTGCTGTAGTTATCGATCGGCTTAGACCCTCAGTACCTCACACAGCGTCAGGAGACTGCTAACACAGAATAAATCAAAGCCAACAATAAGTATAAATCAATATCGCGAGTGGCTATGACTGCGTGTCACCGCGGCTGTCATCGAGCGCTACCAAAGCAGCGCCGCGAAACAATTCGTTACTCATTTCGTCGAAGACAACACGGATGTACACGGCACAGATGCTGCGGATTTATCACGCGTTCGATAGCAATAAATAACCACGCTGGGCGGAGAGGAGCGGAAAGGTCAGCGCGCGGAGCGAGCGGCAGCAAACGGCGGCTTTCTCAAGGCCGATGCACAACTTAGATATCTCGAGAATCGTGGCGAGCTCGACCCCACCTGTATACCTGTCCATTCTACCACGGAAAATGTTCATTTTTATACTGCTATTATTCATTTCTATAGCTGTATAGCACAGGAATGCAAGGCTTTTTACTTCGTTTTTTGCAGATTTTTTTGCTGATGCTAAAGGCGCCTAAGAAAATACATTCAAATAAGTAAAAATACAGGCTTTAATTTTGCGCGACCACCCTGCGCAAACCAGTTTCAACCGTCGTTTTTATTATAAATTGCTATTTCAATATACATTGAAGTAATAAATTATTCGCATAACATTGTGCGAAGAGAAAAAAGTCTGTCTGTCGGTGACTTCCAGCTGGATGCGAAGGTCGGTCGTTGGCAAGACGAAGCGCCACAGATTCATGATACTACATTAAAGCTTGCACTGTGTAGTACTCAGCTAAAGTTGATATATTAAGCGAGAAAAGTGAATCAGTTTTGTATTGGAACAGAATATTAAGTAGATAACGAGTTCAAATTCTGAAAGCTATTGATTCAAATTCAGAAGGAGGGATTGGTGCGAATAAGGCCTTGCATGCATGCCGATAAGATGACTCATCGAACAAAAATGAAGTACTCTGATATTTGTATACTTAAAAATAATAATTTCTAATGAAACTAAATATAAATCTGCGAAGTTAAAATGAAGAATTTTCTCAGTGACATCATTTTACCGTGTGTCTGCAGCACTATCTAGCTAGATGTTATCTGCTTTATGGACGGGACAAAAAGGTAGACGCTAGTTGAATGATTGTGAAATTATTTCTAAGTATTTTACGCTCGGTATCGCGTGTTCGATCGGGAGGCTCGGCAGATGTCTCGAGAAAGTCTCGGCGATACGCCGATTCATACGATAAACTTACATATAGACTAGGCTCCCATTAGGAGGCGTGAGCTCGTGAGTTTGACGGAACATCAAACACGCTACTGATCACAAAAAGTGAAACTGTTTTGTTATATAGGGGTTCATACTAATGTATGCATGTCGTAATAAACTAGATGTCTAATCAAGTCATTGAGTGAGAATGAACGGATAATAGTTGTGGTACTACGGTCATAGCACACAGAGATAGAAATTCATGAAACACGGATTTGTAGATCCGTATAGTCAGGAGATTCTGTAAACAAAGAAAATGTAAGAGAACAATAGATGAGAGGTTACAGGGATTTTCCCTAAAATCTCTGGGTTGATAACCTGTGCAGATTTTATGAGAAGATTTTTTTTTGTTGGTTGAAAAGTATATCCACATGTATATGTACCCACATTTCGTCATTTATGTTTAAGTCCCACATTGTAGAGGGCGAGCCTATTGCCATCAACCGGGCTCCGAGCTACTACAGAGAATTCCTACTTTACCCGACCAGAACCCAGGACCTCATGCTCAGAACTAACGCTTCCACTCCCTAAACCAATGAGGCAGTCGTTGCCTTCAATTATCTTTAAAAAAAATATTATTAGGTATAACAAAATTATCTACTACGGGAGGAAGACTGCATTTCTAACAAATTATAAAGAAAGATCTATGGGCACTGATAATATAAATTCCAGGTATCCATTCCAGCCCACCTGAAGGAATTGAAAGCCAGATATCCCACACAATGACGTTATATCATACAATTAATTTATTCAATTGCAATAGAATATAGGCGAGAATCAAGATTAAATGCATGCAGTAATAATCTTAAGATTTAGAATATACTTTACGTTTAGTGGACAGTTTAATCGCTTGATGTTAGGGCTGATAGAATAAGGACGTAGAATAAGGCGGAACTTGACAATCTGTAAGGATTTAATATCATTGAGAACGAAATTATTTTAACGCACATCTAAGGGGCAATTCTCGTAATTTTAAGAACGTCCACAGTCTGATCTTAGACTTAATCTGTCAAAAACGACTCGAGTTTCCATACATTTTTGACAAGATTTTGACGTTTGATTGTCGTCGAGGTGAGATTTCGACTAGAGTTTAAACGTTTTTAGTAACGGGAATTGGTCTTCTGATTTAGGCACGGCGAAGGGATAGAGTTATGCAACTTGGGTTTTATGTTCTCAAACCGTCTAAACAGTGACAATGGGTAAATCGATAACGGAGAATGAGTAAGCATGGTGTTTGGTTTTTTGTACCGCAGGTAAACCAAGGAGGTTGTAGTCTGCTTAACCGGACTTGTCTTTGGTTGCCTCAATGAATTGAAGCCTCCAGCCAGGGCTCAGAAACTTAAAACTAAGCAACTACACGCTTACGGCTCTGTGGGTACGGACCATAGCTTAGGGTGTTGTTGGACGTTCGCGGAAGAGTTTTTCGTGCCCCGTAGTAGCGCAGTATGCATGAGCATTTCTCCACGATAAAAAAAAAGGGTGTTGTTGGAAGAGACCACAAGCGACGGGCTGGATTTAAGTAATATATAATATCTTAGGACAACAAACACAACGTTATCTGATCTCAAACTAGGCAGAGCCTGTACTATGGTAACCAGACAACTGATAAATATACTTATATATTTCTATACATATTATCCATACATATTATAGATACACCCAGACACAGAACAAATTATTGTGCTCGTCACACAAAGATTTGTCCTGGGTGGGAATCGAACCCACGACCTCAGTCTTAGTAGTCAGGGTCACTAACCACTAGACTAACAGGCCAGTCAAAAGTGTGTGATAGTGAAAAGTGATATTATTTAGGGACAAATTTATAGCTACAGGCTCAGTTGCGCTAGCTGGCTCGAGCAAGGGTCGGGGCGGAAGTGGTGATTTGTGAATAATGTAGATTCTTAATATGTACTAGAAGAAACTTATTACTTACAGCCTCCACAACCCAGTTACTGTGTAACACGATACCCCTTGGTAAAACTGGTTGTCAGACTTTCGGTCTACTGACACCCGTAACGATTGTTAAAGATCCATGAACGACAGTTGTGAGCAATAGCTTAACGCGATATGGAGGAGTATTGGCATATAAAGATGGTTATCCATCGACGGAGCAACCACGCAAGGTAAGCGCAGCTTAACCTGGTCGATCGACCGTGCTTCTGTTATTACTTAGCCAACTACAATGATCATTATTGCTTACAATAAATTAGAGGAGTATCATATGAGTGTGAATTTTTGGATCATTCATAATCAAGAATGACCCGAAAATCAACACGAATAAAATTGCATATGAATGTCAAAATGAACGTCATCTAAGCAGACGCCATGCGTCAATTATGTTCACTTATATATTCAGTATTTATGTGTTTTAGTTATAGATTCTTAAATATTTAGTTATGCAAGTATTACGTTAGTGTTTTTCCAATATAAAATTATGAGTGCTTACTTAATTAAATTAAAAGTCTGATTTCGACATTGTTCACTTCTTGCCAATAATAACTTGGAAATTAAAATCCTTTAGTTTATGTCCATAATTTGAGTTTAAAACAAATTAATATTTATGATTCTAAAAGGCTGTAATATTTAGTCGCGTATTGAAAAAGAAACCGCTGTTTCAATTAAAAGTCAAGCTGTCAAAATTAATGGAATAGCAGGTTTTTATTATTGATAAAATTTCTACTTTAGGGGGATTACAATTATGTGCTGCATCTATAGTAAGAGGTTCATCCGCACATCCGCGAGGCGCATCCGTATAACCTACCACCCTGTACATTACGTTACCTGACATCACGTTAGTTTTGTTAAAGGGCATTGTTAACAAGCAAATTTAAACAGGCTTACCTTATCGATTTCCATCATCCGTACCTAGCTTTTTAAGTGTGGATCTTTGACGGTCGTTACGGGTCGTTACAAGCCCGAAAGCCAGTCTTACTTAGACGTCTCGTATTACCCAGTAACAGGGTGGTGGAGGTCAGATAGGCAGTAGCTACATGTAAAATAGTCAACTGCATCCGTTTAGTCTGGAAGCCGACCCCAACATAGTTTAGAAAAGGTTAGGCAGATGATCAACCCTCGTTTTTTTAGTACTGTTATTTATGACTTTATTGTCATTTAAAGTACGAAGTATGTAGTAGAACATTTGAAATCCTAATAAAACGTTTGCTCAAGCTTATAAGAAATATTAAGTACTAGCATTAACCATAGAACCTATATCCGTGTCTGGATTTATATTTAACGGCTGTCATAAAAATAGCTGGTTATAGTTAGACATTCAATTAAATTATAGAAATATTTCTTGATATCTCGAAACTCCTTGATACACACTTTATAGTCTGTACCCAGCCTTATTTATAGGTTCCTTAGATTCGTAGAGGCTGGATATGAATGAATTACACGGTAGAGGTAGTGTACGTGGGTTTTCTGTGAGATAAATACAAGGTACTCATTAGCGACTATCTTGTTTTATTTTATTATAGTTATAAGCTTTTACGGTATGCGATAGTTTTAGTAGATATTAGATAGTTTGCAAATAGCGGTCTTAATTCTGAATGGGGACTGTAATATAGAATAGTGTAATGATATTGCTGTTTTGCTACCGTTTGTAGTTTGTTAGCGATACTTAATATTATACCTAGATACATTTTCATTAAATGTTACACTATTTACACGAAGTACTTTTTAGGATCACTATGTTTCTGTGATTGCTAGACATAAAGTTTCTTTATGATAGATATATCTTTACCGATAAGTTTACATTTACTTATTTAAAAAAAACTCAGCTTTACTAAAAGCCGGCGTTTAATTCATTACAGTTGACCACAACATCATGAACAAGGCAAAAAAATAATTGCGTTATGATTTATGATTACAAAATTGTCCTAGAAAAAACTATCAACAGCTAAAATACCTAGCAGTGTTTATTTTTATCCTAACGTGCTTTGAAAAGTAGAAAAAGCAGTTTATAAAAAATAATATCTTGGAAAAAAAATCCTGTTGCAGTAGCGAAGTTCTAAGGAACTAGCGGAAAGCGAGCTACTAGCGGATTTTCAAGTTAAAAATTTGAAATACCGAAAATTTCTTCGAAAAAGGTGAAAACAGTTTTAAAAACTCCCAAACAGTTACCAAGTAACAGCTAAATATGTAACAAGATGTGAGCGGCTTGGGTCTAAAAATGTACATCGTGACATTCATTTGTTTTTTTTTTGGTTACTTCGTTGTTGCTAATTTAAGATACCATCTCTCTCCTCATTACATGATATTAAATTGTCAAAATAATAAGAGAACAGAGCAAAATTACGGTAATGTAAAACACCATATTAGGATGTAATCTCAACTTCCCAGAAGTCAGAGCAAAAAATTATCAGCCTGACAATCTGTTGTCCGTTTTAGTTTTAAAAAACGAAACGGTTTTGATCATTTTTAAAATAGACTCTGTTATTTCCTTTTACTTACTAGTGCGCTAGTTTTGCCTGTAGGTCTTGTTGTCAAGAGGCAAGCTCCGGGCATTTTCGCTTTGTACAAATTGTACATTTGTGGCTTCATATACAAGGTGTATTTGAAATAACTAAAACTGAGGAGATCATTGTATTAATAATTATAAAAAAACTTTTACTATGACCATGTGCATAAAAATGTGCTGCTTCTTACATTTTATGTTCGTGAAACTCGACAAAAAGTAGGGAATAGCGTGATTTTTTGGTCCTGATTTCATGAGTCTAACTCATAAAAGAAGTTGATGACGGCAAAACCTTTTAAAGAGTATTTAGCTATTCGATTTGTGCCTTATAGGAATATTTTAGAGTAGACATGTAAAGACTTTTCTAGTTATAAATTACAGCCTGAATTTTATATTACGTAATGTCTGAAAAAAGCAGGTTAAAGAACCCGTAGATAGCTGATCAAAATCTTTTAACATAAAAAATTTAAATACCACTGGTGAAATTTAAATAGCGGCAAGTGTACTAATTAAATCACTAACATAATTATCATCAAACATATCACTTTGAAATAAAAAGCAAAAAACACGCTTTATGTAATGACTTCCAAGTTTTTTTTATAGATATTTTAATTGCTGGCCACTAATGTGTTGGACACTTATCGCGTGACAATCTCTGGACAGGTGACGCATACGATATATCACTCTCATATCCTCTGCCCAACGGAAATAATCTTTACACTTCTACACTAACAAGTTAACTAAAAGAAACTGTTAATCATTTAATACTTTTATGTTTATTCACTTTTGATTTCTATGTTTATGCAAATCTCATGAAATTGGTCAATTATTTTGGCCAAAAGTGTACAAAGCTTTATAGCTGTCATCTTTATTATATCAACCCTTACCAACCATTTATTATATACGTACACTGCTGGTTCACTTAATTGACCGCTCCGATCATGAGGAAATGTTGCCTCACTTAAATAAAGCAGTGTTGCCAATGGGATAATTATTATGAACTTTGAACAGCCCAAGCTTAGTCTCGAACTAACAAAACTATGCTGTTGTGTTGTTTACATGTTACACTTTGAGAATTTTCTCTAGATTGTTTAAATATTTTTATGGTAACTTGGGAATGAAAAAAAAATGACTCGTACATTCTCGCAATTGTATTTTAGACGAGTCTATTGAGGAAAGTGGGACGTGTTAGCAATTGTAGGCACTGCTGCAGGTGCAACTTATAGAAATTTATGTTAGCAATAGATTATGCTGTAAATACATTAAATGCTTCATGTTTCTCTCATAAGATTTAAATGCACGAAGATACTTAAATCTAGGAAGTAATGGTCACCAATGTAACTCAAGACATGAGGTTTGGTTTTACGCTGTTATAATAGCATACCTACATAAACTAATAAACCAGTGGTGACGCTCTAATCATGTTTGCGCAGTCAACATGGCTTGATATCGTAATAAATAGAGAGGTATTGAAGAAAAGAAGAGAAGCCCTTTGTTTACTCTATTCTGTCCCTGCTGCAAATGCTGCTGCTGCTGGGCAAATGTTTCACCCAAATCCTACCTGGTGATCTTTTCCCGTGCCACCTCGAACCAGTCCTCGCGGCACGCGTCCCGGTCACCTTGCCCGCCCAATCCCATTTGAGCTTGGCCGTTTTTTGAAGTGAAAACTTCTTTAGCGGCGTTGAGCACTTTTTCTGTAATGGGTATAAAATCTTAAACTCGCGTCAGGACACGTGACCTGATCGAAAAAGCGTAGGACGGATGGAGAGTAGACAGCTATCCCCTCTCTACGGCGCGGCGAAAATGTATGCCTGGGCCTACTGTTTCGTTTAGGCGGCGCAGGGCGCTTGCGCGAATGTTCGTCTATGTTACAGCGTGCCACGCGCATCCATGGATGGTGACAGCTGATGGCTCGACCGTCTGTGTAGTGATCACATTGTTGTGTATTCGTAAAATTCGTGAATATAAAGTGCTTAAAATATGGAAATTGAACAACAAATTATTCCCTAACCATTCCAAAATATCAAACATGCTCAACGTTAATAATCAAGTTTTCACTTCTGCCGGCACTCCCGGAGTGCAATTTTTTTTTTTTTTTTTGAAGGACATCTCGTAGTTAATCTGAAAAGATTCTGACTACTTAAACGGATTTTCGCCCGGCGATTTCTAAAAAGTTAAACTTTTTAGACCTCCAGCCGGGCGAGCTTGGCCGTCTCTTCTCTACGACTATTATACCCGTTTTGGAACGCAGCGTGCTGTTCAGAATGTTGTCCTATCTTTACACCCATAATGCTGCGTTCCATCGCTCTTTGACAAACTCCAAGGCGGAGACAATGTCGGATAAAATATATCAACTTGGCATGTTACATCAAAGTGGAAGGGACACTCGCAAAAACAACAAACGCATCGCAACAGCTGCGAAATAAACAACACAACACCTGTTCCTCCAGATAAATTGCAGTTAATTAAACATTGATCTTTTTACAACAAAGTTGAGTAGTTTGTAGTTAAGATACAGGTCGCACGATACCATCTTAATTCAGGGTAAGTTGTCACTAGCGGGTAGCAACTAAGTGGATTATCGTGTCCTCTCCCACTGGCTTAGGTAATTTAATGTTACTCTTATTTTGTAAAGAAGCGGCACAATATTCAATTAAATCAATGTCATGGGACGTTCACATGTTAGATAAATCTTTGGCGCGGTACTGCGGATAAATCATGATTGGATACAAGTAGCGTATGACAGGGAGAGCTTATGCTCTGTCATTTTGCTCGCACAATGGCGCGATGGCGTCTGGATTTAGCGTTTTATGATGTGAAATGATGTGAAGATTATAATTATTATTGAGTGTGCAATTAGCTTAACTTCCATTATATACGAAAGGAATCATTTTATGTTTGAATGGTTATTTATAATATGTATAAAACTACGTACACTCCTTTATTCAAGTTTCCACGATTATACTTTCACGATTGGACGTAGTTAAGCGAAAAGGATCCAATCCACACCTAACTGCGTGTAAATTGGATACTTTTCGCTTAACTACGTCTAATTATAATGATAAGCTGCTAAGTAAACGTGACAAAAATTGAAAAAAGTAGGCTTAAGGTCTGCACCCTAATTGCTACACTCACAATTTATCAGAATCTGAATGGGATTGAAGATTATTTCTAAACCATTGCGTCATTTGTTCGAATAAATTGTCGGCTCAGCAACGTAAATAACGCAATGAATTTTATTTAACTATGAATATTAAACCAATTCCTACCGATAAAAAGTTCCGCAAAAACCCCTCTGGTCATGAAGGGATAAATGAAAGACGACTAACAAAAGGTATTTTCAAAGGGTGGAATAAGTAACCAGAGTCGGATATAATTGAAGGTTAGTAAGAAACCGATGTATGTTTATGAATAAAATATACTTCGATAAATGAACTTTCTGTATGGTGCCGGATGCAGAGAATAGCACCATCCCATTTCTTCCCGTGGGTGTCGTAAAAGGCGAATAAGGGACTTCCTAGAGAATGGGCAGCAGCGTTCTTTATGCATTGCATCACCCTACCTACTGCGATTGCCAACCCGCCTGCAATGCGTGGCGATTATGGTAAACCGCTCCATTCGGGAGAGGCCCTTGTCCAGCAGTGGACGTCTTTCATCTGAAATAATGATGATGATGAAATGAACTGTTTGTTTTTTAGTAATTAAATTAAATTTTAGTGCGTCATAGTCAAAGAAAGTAATTTTTACCATTAATCGCATTTATTTGTCAACTTGGCAACAGTTATGACCAATTATGCAATTGCACAAATTAATGACGTTCCTTACACAGTTTTAAAGCTTGCACATAATGCAAATTAAGTCATTAAAGTCACCGACAGGAATATTTCATGTATTTATAACTTATTTACGTAACTTTTGGCATAGATAAATATGCATGTATTACGATATTTCAATAGAGATAAGTCAGTCATGTTTCTAACTAGTTAGTATTACAAGAATTATTTACAGCTTGCAATCGATTTCCGGTTCCTTTCCTTGCATATCAAGTTTCACTTTCCTTTGAAAGATTTGACGTGAATGTAACTGGACTACATGTTAGTATCGAGTAAATATTTTGTTTTGAGATTATTTATTACGACATTCTCTACAAGGTTTTGTCCTAACTAAATAGACAGCTGTGCTGCTGCTGCTGCTAGGGAGGTTGTTGCGTCACTTCTACTTCCCAGCTAAAGCACTAGGTAGTGTTGAAGGGCAGGCATGTTGAAAGAATAGCACCATCCCCTATATTTCCGTGGGGTTCATAGAAGGTGACTAAGGGACTTACTAGGGAACGGGCAGCAACGTTCTTCATACATTTTACCACCATAATGCGATCGCAAACCCGCTTGTCAAGAAGGAGGAGGCGGGGCGCGTGAGGGAGTGACAGTCTCTGCGCCCTCACGTCCCTAGCCGCCGCAGGAGGAGACGCCCCGGGCGTCGGGAGTCTATAGCGGACTCCTGGCCACCGTAGGCGCGAGCTTGCGGGCGGCGAGCAATGGGTAGCTCGCCGCCCGGTAAGGACCAGGCTCGGGTCGACGGCGCGTAGTGTTCCACGCGCGCCTCAAAGAGATGTCAGCAGCACTGAAGGGGTCTGCTAGGACCGATGCCTGCCAGGGTCGCGAGATTGTTCGAAAGAGATACCGTGACCCTGGCACATGGGCAACTGAAGGAACACGGGTGTGTTTTAGTCAGTAAAAGTCTGACACGCCCTTCCGCTCCGCCCAGAGCGGGAGAAGCCATTTGATGATTTCCCATCCAAAAAAAAAAGCATGGCGATTAGTGCAAACCCCCTTTTGAGGGAGACGTATGTCCAGCAGTGAAATTATGACCTACTTAATTCTTTACATAAGTTGCAGTTAATTTTAACACAGAGTTAAGTTATTAACGTGTTTTAACTGATTATATATCCGTTCTCATAAGCATTATTAATATGTTATGTCACGATATAAAAGGAAATCGACCATGTTCTGGCGTGAAATCTTTATTGGGTTTTTAGTGATTTATTGTTCTGATGAAGTGCGTGTTTGTTTATTATGATAATTACTTGAGAATAAGGATTAGCAAAATTTATATAAACGTAGGTTATTTAACGTTTCCTTTGTATCAAGTGAGAATATATATATATATATATTATATATTTTATTTAATACTAACTATATTTTAACAAACGGCTGCTTCTTAATGATAATAATAAAAAATACATTATCTTCTTATGGACTACTAACTTTTGCCCGCGACTTTGTCCGAGTAAATGTCGGTTGTTACGGACGCTGACGAATTCGCTAAGTAAAAAGTAGTCTATGTCCTTTTTCTTGGGGTTCAAATTTACCCCGTACCAAATTTCATCAAAATCGACTCAGTGGTTTAGTCGTGTCAGCATAACAGACAGACAAAGATACTTTCGCATTTATAATATTAAGTATAGATAAAGTAAAGTAACTATAAATAAATAAGTAATAAGTATGCATAGTATGGATATCGTAGTTAGAGAGTGTATTCTTTTGTTGCCAAGGCAAAAAGCAAATTAATTTAATACTGCTACGAAACCCATTCCAAAAAAAGTAGGCAATCTTTTCATCATACATTCTCGAATAAACCTGTGGGAGGAACTCCTTTCGCGAAATATTCTCACATAATAAAGTGCCAGATTATAATGTTCGCGGGTATTAAGATTTCAATCAATGTTCCAAAGCAGTGGTACTCAACATTTTTTCAGTGGCTTTGCAACATAAATGCTTATTGGTAATACGTTACGGTAGCCCACGAAATTACAAATTATCTTCCGTTTTTATTGCAATTTTTAGGTCACAGTGAGGTTGTTTAAAATGTTGATTAAAATATGATTCGTGACAGTGACAGATATGGCTTAAAATAATTAAAACCATTAATACAACCTTCTAAGTTCATGGTGCAACTATTCGTCGCTATACTGTTCATATCAATCTGTCGTGAAAAACAATAAGCTACTTCTTTGTATGATATCTCGGTTATGGCGCTTGGTGAGTGATAGCTTCGCAGTGAACCTTGTCCTTCCAAACAGCTGAATCTGTCCAGAAGAGTTGGGACTCTATGTCTCTTACTACTTTGGCTGGCCTTACCCCAGTTGTAGCTGCAAGCTGGGTACTGTATGTCCAGATTGGTTCGAGCCTAAATAGTGTTAACAATTCTAATTTTCACTTTATGTTTACGTTCAAACAAACCAATTAAAGCACTTATGTTTATTCATTCACTGGCAGCAACCTTATGGTTTTTTTTTGTTTAACCGCAGTCACAAGGTAAAACTACATATCATTTTCAGTCTGCCTCATTTGCAGCAAGGTTGAGAACCTCTGCTGTAAAAAAATGTGTTGAAAAATATGCGCGGACGCAAAGCAACAATGTCGACCGGTCGACGACATACTTCGTTACTTTTACTTATTAGCTTGATTGGCGATAATGTACAGTAAATAATTATTTACTTTAATTAACCGTGCGTGAGCTGATACTTCTAATTACGTGTCGTTTTCTTGAAGGCACAAGTAATTACTATTTTGATTGATTAGACATAAATTGGTCGTTTATAAATTACGCACATAACATCACGCCATGTTCCTCCGAAAGGTTGGGCAGAGGTGTGCCTATAGCACACCCACACCTTCACCAGTTACCTTTAAGTCCCAAGTAATTGGGGGCCAGTCTATTACGAATCCAGGTTGCTACTGATTTATCACTATGCATGACCTGGGAATTGAACCCAGGATCTCATGCTAGAAATAGCGCTTGCGATCAATAGACCAACGAGGCGATCAAGCAAAAAATAAAAATTATTACGTAAATTACTAGCTTCTGCCCGCGACTTCGTCCGCGTTAAATTTCGTGTTCCCCCGACCCTTCCCGTCGCGTCGAATCGCTTACCTGTGCGATATTCCCCGTTTTTGCAACATTTTTCATTACTGCTCCGCTCTTCTTGGTTGTAGCGTGATGTTATATAGCCTATGTTATTTGCAGATAATGTAGCTTACTAATGAAAAAAGAATTTTTAAAATCGGTTCAGTAGTTTTCGAGTTTATCCATTACAAACAAACAAAAATACAAATTTTTCCTCTTTATAATATTAGTGTAGATAACTGTGAAATCAATACTTTATTGAACTGGCACAGAAGGTTGAAAATACAGTCGACTTGGGCACCATATTTTTTCAAGTCGTTCAAAGATTAGGTCGGTACAGTCAGTAAGAGTGGGTGTTATTTTTTTAGGGGAGACAGTAAAAAAATAACACCTGTTAAGATGACGCTTTTTTACAAAACATTGTAAACATGATATGTTAGTATTTTGCGTTTAAATTCCTATTTATTTGAAGCATTGTTTTCTTCCGTAAAATTTATACGCATTTTCTCTCCACCATCAAGTCAGCCGTGTTAATAAATCGCCAGCGTCATGCATAAATTCAATTGTAGACTTTGAAAGTAGCATACAACGTTATTTGTGGTAAAATTTCCCTTGACCCGCTCTGAACTCCACGTGCTTTAACGTATAGTAGCGTAAATACCAAAAGTGGGATTCTTACTGTCATGCGTGATCTTGCAGGTTTGTCAGCGGAGCCGCTCTCTTTTTTTCCAAGTCATGTTGCAGCTTCGGTTATCTCTAAGTCTCTGATTAGCGCCGAGATTTAAAAATCAAACAGTCTATATTTTCGAAGCCCTGCACCCTAATTGCGAAACGCACAATTTATCAGAATCTGAATGGGATTGAAGATTATTTCTAAACCATTGCGTCATTTGTTCGAATAAATTGTCGGCTCAGCAACGTAAATAACGCAATGAATGTTGTTTAACTATGAATATTAAACCAATTCCTACCGATAAAAAGTTCCGCAATTACCCCTCTGGGATGCACTCTGTATGATTTTCAACTCTCTGTGCTAAGTATTGGGCTGAAGATCTATTGCACGAAAAAAACCGTCCGCGATTTTATTACGTCCGTGTTTATGTCCACTAAGCACAAGTTCGCATGAATTTTTTTCGTGTTGTTAATCCAACAGTCTGTTTTCGTGAGGCGCTGGAATGTGTTCTATTGCATTCTCAATACTCGGCTCAATATCTAGAGCTCAAAATCGAGTGCGCGGAAAAAAATCTCCCTTGTTTACCTGGGCTAAAACGCTTAGAAACAATTTTTTGCGCGATTCAACGGAAATGACAACCCGTTTCGTTGCATTATGTTAGAGGATTATGTATTTTAACGATTATCACGGTTTCTGTGTTTCTATTGGCTAGGTTGAATGTCATGGCTACATTAAGTTATTTGTGTTTATATAACTTTGTTGGCGGAAACAGGTTAATCATGTGAAAAAGAATTGGTAGGTATCACTTTCTAGTATTATGTGTATTATAAAGTTGAATACTTACTTATAGTCCTTGTTTTCTTGTGTTAATGCGGTTGTTACTAGTTAAATTTTACTAATAGATATTCTTTAAAATTTATTTTTTACTTAAGGCGCGGACTGACTACGATTTTAAATGCTACAACTACATGCTACAGCTCCAACAAATAAGGTTGAAAATTGAATAAATATTTGGATTGACGATGTGACTAAGCTGCGAATTGGCATTTATTTTACGGTTTTATTTAGATTATTCGGACTACATACATTAAATTAAATAATTGTCTGGTTAAAGTTTTAAAGTAATGTTTATTCTATTGAACTCTTTAAAAAAAAAATGTTGTTATCGCTGAAAATACAGAGATGTTCGACGTCAAAGTTTTTTTTGTGAAACTATTTTTATTGGGAATATCAAACAATTTTTCACTATTCTATTCGGTTAGAATTTTTCTTTAAACCCTTCTCTGTCCACTGTATTTTTTGTGTTGTATATTTTCATTGCGTTACGTCATACTCGATTGTCAAAGACACCAGTGTTTTGTGAATATTGAGGTAACACCGCGCCTTAACTTTGCCAGCGGCTACGCCCACGTGGAGGTTTGAAGTTATCCCACAGGGACGTACTACCGGGATGAAAGTATAGGTACTATAGATATATTAACCCAGGCTATAAACCGCGTGCCAAATGTCATTCAATCCTCTTCAGCCGTTTTTTGAGAGATTGAATACCTAACAAAGATCTAAATAAACTAACTTTCACATTTATAATATTAGTAGGATTAGTATGTGATACACATACGTATATAAGGTTAAGTCTTTGGTCCCGGCTGTCATTTGTGAATCTTTGACAGTCGTTACGGGTCGTCAGAAGCTCGAAAGTCTGTCAACCAGTCATACCAAGGGATATCATATTACCCAGTGGGTTGCGGAGGTCAGATAGGCAGTCGCTCCATGTAAAATACTGGTATTCAGCTGCACCTGGTTAGTCTGGAAGTAGACCTGAACGTAGTTGGGAAAAGGCTAGGCAGATGATGACATATCTTCATATATATAATTCGACTGTACGTGTGTATGTCACTGAACTCCTCCTAAACGGCTGGACCGATTTGAATGATTTTTTTTGTATGCGTTTGGGTGGCCGACAGATGGCACTGCTATCGAGTTCTAGGAAACAGGACAACGTCTGTACGGTCAGCTAATGTAAATATAAAAGGATAGTAGGATTTAAATTAGCAAAACAACTACCATGGCACTAAAACGTATCACAGTAATTTAATCTAAGTTACGAACGCAGAGTCACTAAACGCTAATTACGTTTTTAATAAGTTTAGCCTGACCTCGACTCAACTTTAGCAAAAAGACATCTATTCCGAGATTACACCGGTCAACGACCGCACCATGAGAATTCACATTATCTAAACACGAAGGGGAATATCAAAAAGTACATCTAAGTATCTAAGCGAACCACAGCAATTACAACAGAATGCGTACCAATCTTTTTTTTCTATAGTAAACATCAATAAATTTACAGCTAGCCGTGACACGAAAATTGCTACTTTAAGAATACACGTAAAGTAACGTTACATTTTAACCTAGGTACGTGAAAAGAAATTGTACACATATCTTGTGTTACAATCTTTGTGAGACGTCGATACGCGGGTCATGTTTGGTCATCGACAGAAATATCGTCAACGTCATTTGTGACATTTACAATTTCGTCTACATTTACGTTCTGTTGCGACTGAGGTCGTACTTTACAGTTTTGCATACTGTCTGACCGAAAATGGATTTGCAGTCGAACACGAATTTAAACGAAAAGGAAGCTTTGGCTTTTGTCTTATTTACGGCTGAAAACGAAACGGCAAAAAATATATTATTATTTTCGCGGTAAAATGAAATCTTTTTTTAACATCCAGGGATAGAAAGAGTAAATATAGGCTTTAAAAGAAATAAAATACTATAATTCCATTAGAGGATAAAGAAAATATTTATTCGTTGGGTGGTATATGGCCAAACAAAAAAAAAAAAAAAACATGGCCGAATCATGATTTGCTGGCCGAAAACGGAAACGAAAACGAAGTTACGTTCAGTAACTAGTTTTGTTATCAAGGCGAGCTTAATATTGATTAAAATAACAAACCAAGGAAGTAAAACGCAACTAATTTCGCACATGAAAACCGTATATCAAACCTACGGCCTGAACATTCCCCCGTTTCGGAATGTAACTGTTACATCAAATTGCTGGGCAAGGCTCGATATCATGCTGGAGAGATTGACGCGGCCCTAATAATAGAGCGCGGTGCGATATTCATCGCTAACTGTTCTCTGATTGAACATCATCGCTCGTTCAACGGCTAATTACCACAGATACGCCATCATTACACGGATCTTTCCTCAATTGAAATTCTTGGCTTACAGGTCACAGTAAGCACTGATATTCACCGCTTGCGGATGCAGGCAGTTGTGCCTCTTTTCAAAGGCCACAAGTATTTAAGAATGACCCACTTTATAATACGATTGTTATTGAAAAGTATTAGATATCAACACAAAGCCTTGTAGCTAACAGATCAAATTCCGAAGTCCTTGCGGCTTCTGACGCAAGTATTTCGTAACTTAACACCAAAACGGTGAATGCACTTGCGAGTGAGTTGCGAAGCTGGCACGCCCGGGATCCTAGTTTATTAAACGACACAATCACGAATTCAGGCCACGATTCACTACTTTTACAAAGATAAACTCACTTGTATTAAGACGTGAATAAATATCCAACTTAAGTCGTAAATGATACCTGTTAGCAATAGATTCACTCAATAATAAAGTAAGTTAGGTATTAAGTCATTTATTTCTCTATAGTATTTAAAGCAAAAGAGTGTACAGGGATAAATGTTATCTGGACTGGAAATCCTCTTTGATTAATTTGGAATAGAATCAATCAAGTCATAGTTCTTTCATTGTCCGAATACCGACTGCCACCAAATGAGGACCTAGAGTTTAACAGGCTTGAAATTCGGAAGATCTGATGCTGTACCAGCATTCCTATCTTCTGATTTCCTCACTGACGAATTCTTTGGTGTTGTTGGTGAACTCATCATTCACCATCATCAAATTTAATAAAGACCTGTTGTTAATGGTTAGAAATAAGTAACATTCTTGAGATATTTACACGGTACTGTTTTTTTAACCTCTATCAATTAAAACGAGTACCCATGCAAAATATGGATGGAACTCTTGATAGACGATTTCCAATAATCAAAAAGCATATATACCGTAACAATAAAGAACTAACACTCCCATTTCTTTTGTTCCAGGCTCTAATAGCTGCTGTGAATGAGACTCCCGAGGAAGACATCCGCGATGCTCTGAAGTCACAGACAGAGCACCAGCTGGCGCTTGTACCGCGCGGGCCTAAGCTTGTAAAGGACACCACTGCATACAATACTACTATCACCACTGATGACACCGTAAGTTCTTTGCACTGAACGTTAATGTTAAAGACATCTCCAATGAAAACTTCAACAACAAACTGGGGAATGATTCGCTACATACTAGCCCAATGGTTAGGTACTGCAAAAATATTTACCTCGTTAAATTTTTGCTTTTGACTGAATATATCAGAAATCTCTCTTGTGAGATGTTTACTATTGCTGTTGGGAGCAGTGCTGTTGTCTGTGTATACAGGATCATAAAACTGATCATACATTTTTTTAATCATCATGACATCATAATCACCATGTGCGGTAGCATTTCGGTTAGTTATTTACGAAAACTGCTTCACAAAGTCATTCATTATGAGTGAGTCTAGACGTACAAAGTGTCCAGTCGTTTGGTCCATATTGTTGGTCAAAATACTAAGAGTGTTTGTAGGTCAGGGATGACTCGAAATAAGAAGAAGTAGGTATTCATCGATACAAAAGTAAACTAAAGTGTATATTTGCAAAGCAACGGTCCATTTTTTTACCAGTTTTGTGTTATTTACATAACGCTTGACACATACTATCCGTAATCCAAATTGTAATTTGAACGAACCCTCTAAATATAAAAAATACACGCTTATTTATCTACAAAAACCTATGTATACTTCAGGTTTTGACATCTTCAACCATTTATTATAGTGTCATGAATTAATGATAGACATGACTGAACTTTTAAATTAAGTATCAATTTCAGTCAATCTGGTTTCGATTTTGCGCGAATATTATGAGTCAACAGTACACACTATATTAACTATAGTATTTACTTCGCAAAAGCTACTGGGTTTTCTTCACGAATGTGTTAATGTGAAGCGTATTCAATGAAGTATTTTGATTTCGATTAAAAAATACCCTTTTATGTTTAAAGGGTATTTAGGCCGATAGGTTAAGTTGTTGTTAAACTGAAAAAAAAAAATGTGTTAAATTGTACTTGCCAGACGAAGATCTAAGTATGATACGTGGTGTGGACTTGAATATTTAATACATTGAGGAAGGAGGTTGGTTGTAACCAATTAGCTGTCCTACTGTAAAAAGACACTACTACTTTTCAATTTTTGTCTGTTTCAGTGCCTCTAAAATACTATTAAAGACTAGATAATAAATCACAACATCAACGGCCCCACATTGATCTTAAGACCTAACACGTTGTACATCGCGACATTAACCGTTTCCTGGTCAATAATAATATATACTTGGGTACAGCCAAAGATCGTGATGTTGCATAAATAAATTGAGTATGTAGGCCTTTCTATTATAAGTTGAGCATAGCTAACCGTATTCTATTGTCGCAGGAAGAGCTGCGGGCGCTGCGGCTAGATGGCACGATTGTGACGGAGACGCGACACACCAAGGAACAAGAACGGGTCTGCGACGAAGAACTGTCTAAAGACGAGGTAATATTGGGACTTAGGATAGTTGGGGATCTGGTTGGAGTAATGAATGGAACTATTGGTAATCTTAGCTCTTGTAGGCATGGTTGACGAGTAGGATATTTTCGTTTCATTTATTTTGTGATTCATGATGTGATTTTATTCTATAGGTGCATCTCTGCCTAATCTATCTAGGAGTAAAGGCGCGCTATTATTTGTATGTTGTTATTGTATTCTGTAAAAGATCGAAGTTTTCAAACAATCATCAATGATTTATCATACGGATTATCAGGCGAAATATTGTAACCTGAATATTGAACTCTAAAATTTGGTCCACAAATACAATTATTCGATGATAGAGAGATACCCGAAGATTCAAGTGGCCAATGAATACAAAAAAGCTACAATCTAAGCTTTCTAAATAAATTTACTGAAATCACAAAGATGCATAATTAATGATTTTGTAAAGGTCTAACCAATTAAAAAAAAATCTAAATGATTTGCTTATTCATGTACCTACTTACTCTCAAATGGCAAACTCATCATTTATCATTTTATCCGGGTAAGATGTCTACCTAAAAGACAATGAATTGAAGAATGAATTGTAAAATACCGAATGGAAATATTGCAGAAATGGTTACAATCGATTGCTAGAATTCACTTACATACAATAAACCTATCTTTCTGAGCATATTATTGGTAACGAAGTGAATTGTCAATTTGACACAGATTTATCTTAGTTGATTTTTAGGCCATACCACATGTGATCGTTTCTATAACCTAGACTGACTTCTCTCTTATTCCTAATTAGATTACAATTTGTGTGCAGGTCACGTTCCCCTGTAAAAGTTGACATCATCCAACCAGTTGTTATTTAGCATTTACTAAGACATTTATTTCTTCGACAGGCCAAATCCCTGCCAAGTGACAAAAGCGTGGTAGAAGAGACAGGTGGCACCGAGAGGCGGAAACGAGTAGTCCTCGAACAGAGTACTGATCTGATGGCGGGCGGCTTACGGGTCGCTACGCATATCAACTCCCGATCCCGCACTGAAGAAGGTCTGTATAAAATTTCTAAACCTTCCGTTGATCTTCATAAAATGTTATGAAATGTGCACCGTTTTATTGCAAGAATCTACAGGTGAATGACCTGTCTGTTTACAAAAAATGAAGTGCAAGCGGATGGCAGATTTTGGTTATCTTGAATATCTAGAAACCTTTTGTTTTATAACTGAAGCTATGTGAGCATATTTTTGTTGCAGTGGAAAGAGAGGGGCAACCAAACATGGATGACGACTGGGACAGTTTATCAGTAAGAATGCGTCGCCAACGCCGCCTTCGTCAAGTCGGTAAGAATTGGAACTAATTAGTTCGTTGCTTTGCCAATAGGTGGCTTTGAATTATAGTTCAGCTATTCGTTGATAGATGGCGCCTTATGTTGTCATGTAGCTAAGTCGTTAGCTTAGTAGTGGAAAAGAATTTCAACAGATGGCGCTAAATTAGATATTGAACTACAGGTTAAAAAAACTATGAACATTTGTTTCTTAGATACCAAACAGATATAAATAAAATAATAAATTTAGATAATTCTTTCCTTATAGTAGATGTTTTTATACCTTGCGTATATACCAATTACATATCAATGCACATTAATCCTTAACCCATAATTTCTGCCCCTAATTTGTAAACCTACAACACTTTTTAAAGAATCGTAGCAAAATATGTGTTAGTGTTACATAATACATGGAGGCATTTTCTTGATTTATTAAGTTGAAACTCGCCATTCATTACTAAACAAGTTCATTCACGAGAATCAGCCTGTGTGCGATCATTATGTTAATGGGTTGATGGTAGAACTGTCGCCTTTTTAGTCGCAAGTCAGCCTTGGTGTTCAAATAGTTCCGTGTGCCAAAGAAAAACAAGACTTGGCTTTGATTCTTTAAATAGTATTTTTGAAAGTTGCCCTTTTGGACTTTGTAGGCCCTTCTATGGTCAGCCTATTAGCTGTAGGTATTGCATTCATGGAATAAGCCGCAGTAGGTGTCGTAAGGCCAATATACGATAGCTTTGAGTGCATTAGCGAGGTTGGGTTAAGGTAGCCCGCGAAAATCAAATTATTGCTTAATTTTTCTTTGCAATTTGTATGCATGCCAGTGTCAAGTTGTAAAGGCTCGTGCAGAACAGCCGAAATCGCGGGTATGACATGGTTCGCGCTGCCTGTCGCGTCCGCGATATCGCGCTGGTCTGCACGACCCTTAAGGTGATGTAAAATATGATTCGCGAACAATACAGATTTTTTTTTAAATTATAATAACTGAAATCATCAATCTTTTACAAATAAATTAAAATGGGATTATACGAACTTATAGGGTTATATATCCAACACTAACCCGTATTGGGCTCACGTGGTAGTTTACGGCCCTGTCCCTTTCACTGAGAGGAGGCCGGTATCCCAACGGTGGGAACATTATAGGCTGATTAGGAAGATAATTATATTGATAATTGAAATTAATAAAATTCAGATATCTCAATATTTACGGTCGTGAACCATATCTTGTTCAACATACAGCCGATCACTGAATAACGTAAGAAAATTTGAATTTTAAGGGCTACCCTAGCGCATGAAGTCATGAGCTTGCCTATTATAAATAGGTATCCTGGCCTTCAAAGTATGTAGAATAAGTACCAGTTTATCCATGACAAGTACCTAGTTACAAGATCAAAATCTACCCACATAGCAGACAAATAAATGCGCAATTTACTTCTTATACGCATACCTCATTCAAAATAGAATATTAATTAGTCCGAACATTTACATCAGTCAATGATGAATTAATGATACATCCATTCTTATTGGTTGGATTAAATAAAGATATTCGTAACAGCCAATAGGATTCGTCGTAGAACACGCAGCGTCACGGTTGTACAAGCTTTATTCGCAATAACTAGTTGCCTTAAAAGTTCATAGAATATATTATGGATAGGCGCCGTGGGCAGATACCTGTCGTAGTGAGTCGCAATGAAATAATTATACCTTCTTAAGCTGTTTTATAACAACGCAGATTTAAGGGTGGGAGCAGATAGTCGTGGGATTGCTGTAGCTTGTGCTATAAGTCAAAACCATAAGGCGAAAGAGTGGTGGTTTTTGACGAGGAACCGATGATCGTTAGACTGGCCGTGTTATTAGATAGAAACCGTAAACATGTGAATCAGAAAATGTCGTTACTTATTTAACAGAACCTACCATTACAAATCACTCAAATGTGAGAAGGTCGAAGACCTAAAAAGTTGGTAACAACAGGTGCGGATTTCACCGTTGGAACTGAACGCTGACTGTAGGTAGTAGCTGTCAGTGATAATATTCTACAGCAATTTTGACACTGACAGATCTTGAACTCGGTTTAGATGTAACGAACCATTCACGTTCACGTTTGATCGGTGAAAAGAGACTAGTCACGTTTCATACAAAGTTGGGACCAAAACCTAAAGTGCCAGCGAATTAAATATGATTCCCTGATCGAGGAAATTCTCCTAATAATTTTATAATGGATGATGTTCTTTGCCCCGAATGGGATAGACTGGCCGCGTGTAGTAGCGTAACCTGGCTTAGGTAGAATAATGGACCTGCCAGGGTCACGAATTTGTCGAAGTTACCGTAGCCCTGGCACAGGCACCTGAAGCACCACCCCGGGGACCAATTAGCACATGGGCGCCAGACGACACCGTGAATGGCACCCTTGGTCCCCCTGCAACGGGACAGGACTGTGGCCCCGCCGCCTATCACTTTTCGGTCGCAGGGGATAAGGAGAGTGGCCAACGCTATACCAACACTCCTCTTCCCCTGCGGCCCCACCGCGTTCGCTATCGGACTGTGGCGACCCCGTTCAGGCCGCGGAAGGTAGGGAGAGCGGCGCACCTCAATACCGGCACTCCTCTCCCGCCGCGGTCTCCAACCCTCAGCCGCGATGCCTCAGATACTACGACATCGCGGGCCGCCTCAGTTGCGATGTCGACAAATGACACCGCAACCTACGTGTTGGCCGCTACGTCCTCGGCTTTGGGAGGTAAAGCCCTGACGAACGGCCGCTCCTCGGGTTCCTCTTAACTTCACCGTGGGTGTCCAAACCACGCCTACTGAGCCCCCCCCCGCCTCGTCAATGCGGGAACCCACTGCGTGTTATGTGATCATGCGCGCCGTGAATAGGGTTATCCCCCAGAGGTGGGTCCGACGACGGACAGCCGCGGCGGGTTCGCGGAAGAGTTTTTTCGTTCCCGTGTTCCCGCCATAAGCGGTGTAGGAGGACACCGTGGAGTTTTAGTGGGTTGGAGTCCCACATAACTGCGAGTAGCGCAGTATGCATGAGCATTTCTCCACGATAAAAAAAAAGAAAAAAAAGGCATCTGAAGGAACACGGGTGGGTTTTAGTAAGTAAAAGTCTGAAACGCCCTCCCGCTCCGCCCAGAGCGGGAGACTTCATTGTGATGATTTCCTACCCAAAAAAAAGGTGAATAAGTCGACTGTCGTCGCAAATACAAAAAGATTAACCTCTAGTCCAGGCTAATCTTTTCGAATTTGCGACATCTTGTAGAAGCACTGCTGTTCACTGTGGCTAGTACCACCAGTGTGGCCAGTATTACCTACCTACTGTCCGGCATTGCGTCTATCTATATTCGGCCTAAGGTAACTCAAGCTTGGGTACTTCTTGCAAATTGGATGGTTTAAATGCTATTAAAGTTGATCATGTTATTAGTACGCTATTATAGAGTTGTCAATATTTTTTTCCACTTTTCATTGAAGTTGATTGAAATAGATGTTATGTGATAGGGTTATTTATTGTTTTGCTGCGTAGGTGATCAGTTTTATTTTTTACTGATTTGTAAATTAGCGCTTCAGGCCATCAGTCCACTGTGGTTATGTATTGTGCCTACTGGGATTAGCGAATCAGTTAGTATCGTGAATTTATACAAAAGTGATATCTGTGGGAGATACAATCGAACACTTATGACACTTTTTAGTACCACCAAATCCGCATATTTACAATAACCAACTGAAGTATGCTGAAAAGTAAAAACTATAAGTATTAGAAATTTTATTAGATCAAACATGTATGTTTACTCAATACAGAATTAAAATAATACATGCATGCAAGATCTTAAAGAAGAATGGTTCAACATGTATACATTTCTTATAGGCGTGCAAATATCTAAAGGTACAATTATTATTAATGAAACAACGATTTTAAAATTTTACTCCTTTACATTAAATATCAGTCACAGTTAAAAAAAATCTTGTATTCAATCATTTAAATTATCCAATTACATATTTACTTGTCTAAGTTTGGATATAGTTTGCTCTTTCCAACTTTTGGACAATTTGTTGTAGTTAATTGGTGCAAAAACACTCTTACACATAAGTGCATTTTTTTATGCATGTACACAGTTTGCTTACATTTCTTGGAAATGTCTGCTAAAAGGTCGGTCATATGAGGAAACAAATGTGAATTTATTTTTATGAACATTGCTTTTTCTAACTTATAATGTGAAGGTAATGTTAGAATTTGATATTTAGTGAAATAAGTAAATATCTCTCAATTACTATATATTATCATCTATTAATTACTATCAAACCTCAAACAGGATGACAGTCGCCGCGTACACTACGTACCTCGATAACAGACTATTATGTAGGTACCTACCCACACCATAGCTTATGATAATCTTTGTCTAGTAGTAGCATATAATAACATTCTTTGAGTATAACACCGTATCGTTAAAATTAAGTTCTGCTAATGACAAGTATTTTTTTAAATGATGGTTTGATGAAATCTAGTTAAAACTATAACTATTTTGATCACAGAAATCACACTAAATCATTCCAAATATCAATCTGTCGGTTACAAAACTAGATGCAATAAAAAACTCAGTTTTCGACAGTCCATCATAAACATTTGAAACGTTTAATATATTCATAGTTCTGACAAAATACACAAGTCCAGTGAGCCAGTGAGAAGTGGTACACATACCGACCTTGTCGCCAGTTAACCTGCCTCGGCTACTCGACTATTGTTTGCATTCAAGTTGATCGATCGAGTAACTCGACTACTCGCTCAGTGATATACGAGCATGTGAATGCTCTTCCTGCTTGCAAAGGACGCACGTCGCATGTTCTGCTCAGCTTTGGACGCTTGAGATGACAAATTGAGGAAAAAATGGCCGCACTAATGATGAGGACGGATTAGGAGTACGCTTTTTTAGATTTGTTCGTGCGTTTACTATCAATGATCGCGTTTGTTAGTTGGTACTGATGATTTAAGAGATTACCTGCCATTACATTTAATGCGTTTCCTTGGGCAATTGGTTCGAATGCGGACCTGATGATTCATGGCGATCTTTCAACTCTTGAACGCACAGCCTGAAAATAGGCACTAGGTAAAATAAACATCATCTACATAGCCTTTTTTCAACGATTTCGGGTTCGAGGTCCAGTCAAACCAGATGCATCGTAATACCAGTATTTTACACAAGCTTTTGCCCGCGACTTCGTCCGCGTCAAATTTTTGCTCCCCTGATCAGTGGCGTGCACAGGGTTTTATGATCGGGTAGGCAGTTCAAAAAAAAAAAACGTCTTTTGTAATTGCTCAAGTTAGTGAAGAAAAACTCACTAGGTGGTTTAAAAGTTTGAAATGGCGATTTCCTGATAATGCTAATAAATGATTTCGGCCACCTCAAATATCTGATCCAGGTGAGTGATAGTTGAAAAAGGCCCTTCATGTGATTCGTATATGTAAATATATTTAATAGGTAAATTTAGTACGGGTAACAGCAAAAATAATAAAGTAAACAAACTCATTTATAAATGACATAAACGCGCCTACCTTTTTTTAAATATGATTTTGAACCATCGTCATAAAGAGTTAGTATGCGTCTTCATTCGACCAATAATTCTTTTTCCGTCGAAAGCACAGAAAGATGTGTAGGTACTTGTTGTTAACTTTGTGTGTTTGTTAAATAGGTACGTAAGAATCCGTTTTAATGAAAAACTTCTTCG
The DNA here is from genome assembly GCA_947507805.1 of Aporophyla nigra. Lineage (NCBI taxonomy): Eukaryota > Metazoa > Arthropoda > Insecta > Lepidoptera > Noctuidae > Aporophyla > Aporophyla nigra. Next base: position 12,611,374 of record OX382305.1, read on the forward strand.
TAATACTTCTCTCAATACGATAATTACCAAAATCTTTGAGCAAGCCGTGGGATAATAATCATGTAAATCTGCAAATCCCGAACAATTCCACACTGTACTCGAACTACTAAACTAGCAAGGAAAAAATATATTTTAATGTGTGTAAACAACAACATAGCCGGTTTTAGTTGCTTAATTATTACTATGAAACTTACGAGTTGCATTACCTCTTTGCTGGGTTATAATTCTCGTTACTCAGGTACACATTTCCATTTAGATACACTTTTTAACAAACACACATTTTCAACACAAACCTCACAATCGAACAACATTTTGAAAAAACAAACAAACAGCGTAGTAAGTAAAAATTAAAACAATTCAAAAAACTAATTGAAATAAACAACAAATCTACCTAATATTAACGTTTGTAAATGAATTAATCACAAGAAAACTCAATCAAAATAAAAACATAAAACAGCGCGCTTCACATGTACGAAATCAATATGGATCCTTTCGTAAACAAACAATTTCTAAATTTTGATAACTAAAACGTTGACAAATAAAATTGCATCATTGCGAATCGTAATGTTGCTGAGGCTACGTACATATTCAACTTGATCGCATAATACTCACAGCGCGCTGTGATAATACTCACCAATCACAGGCGTCCATGCGCCAATATTGAATGGCGCAGAGACGCCTGTGATTGGTTATCCTGCGGCAGGACTTCGCTTTATGTGTGCAATGTATAGACACGAAAATGTAGAAGAAATTACCACTACATGCGTACATTTATGAATGAAATAAAGACACGATCGTTCGCTGCCTGCTTACGTTTCGATCTGTTATGAATGCGTTGCCGTAGTAAAAAGAACGGTATGAACGTTGCTATTATATTTACATTAGGCGTTTAAACTTTTTGAATGGTTTTATTACTTACTGTTAGTATAATTCTTTTATTTTTGAAATATTAGTAACTAGTCCTTATCTAGGGTCTAGACCCTAGGGTCTGCAGTGTCTTTTTGCCTATATGGACTGCACGCCACTGCCCCTGATCCTTCCCGTCGCATCAAATTGCCTGCCAGTTTTCGTCCATTTTTGCTGCTCCGCTCCTTTTGACCGCAGCGTGATGGTATATAGCCTATAACCTTCCTCAATAAATAGGCTACTCAACGTAAAAAAAAAATTATATTCGGATAAGTAGTCCCTGAGGTTACCGCGTTCAACCAAACAAACAAACTCTTCAGCTTTATATATTACTAGCTTTTGCCAGCGGCTTCGCCCGCGTGGAGGTCGGAAAATATCCCGCGGGAACGTACTACCAGGATAAAAAGTAGCCTATGTCCTTTCTCAGGCTCTAAACTATCTGTGTACCAAATATTCATATAAATCGGTTCAGTAGTTTTAGCAGGAAAGCGAGACAGACAGACAGAGTTACTTTTGCATTTATAATATTATATAGTTAAATAGTTATAGTGTGCATGGATTATACTTAGCCACAAGCCCCTCTTGGCACTACAATAAATGTGGACTCAAAATATACCCTAGAATAGTTCACATTGTTTTTTGTAGCCACAATAACCATTATTCCTATGCAGTACCTCTCGGATTGCGTTTTCCTGCAACCAATAAGTAACCTTTAAGGAAATGAATTGCCAACATAGTTAAAACCCCACGCACTACGTAGGATGCCCATAATAGGAGCGAGGGACACTTCCTGGGACATCCGTGAATGCCAAGCCTTCGCACTTTTTGCCTTGTAGGTCTGTTATTGTCTTTGAGGGCTGTTGAAACTATCTCCTTTGACCTGGTTGAAGTATGTGCACATTTTTGTATAGTTTTGTGTCTTTCGATGAAGGAAATTTATTATGTCGTCCTATTTTGCAATCGATGTAAAGTTAACGGTTTTAAAGAAGATGAAGTAACAAATATTGAAAATTTTGTTATTTTTTTTTTGTAAAAAGTTTTTATTTTTAACTTTTAAGTTATGGTAGATAGGTACCCCGCGCTAATCTAATCGCGTTATTCGTTCATTTGTCGCGCAAATACTTAATGCGAATTTAAGACTTATATGGTTTTCACATGGACCCCATTGTCCAAATGGAACCAAATTAAAATGGGACCACACGGAAAGCACCAACTTTCAAATAAAAAAAGAATCCTCAAAATCGTTTCACCCAGTCAAAAGTTATGAGCTAACAAACATAAAAAATACAGCCTAATTGATAACTTCCTCCTCTTTTTGAAGTCGGTTAAAAAGAATGCTTATATGGTTTGGTCATGTTGAGAGGATGAATAAAGGGCGGATATCGAAAGATAATAAGAAGGCATATATGACTGGAGACGGTGGAACGGCACGCCCTAGGAGAACATATTGTGACCTTATTGCACTTTCTTTCGAAAAGGACAGGTGCGTAATACTCGCAACCAGTGTACGGGTATTACCAGATGTATGAATATAAACGAGGCAAAGAGGTATGTAAGGATCTAAGCAGGTGTCGTTCTGTATTTTCTGCCTAACCCCTATTGGAAAAAGGCGTGGTGATTTAGGTATTTCTGTATGTAAAGCCAACATTTACAAACCTTACATTAATTTGCTGCTGTCCTTAGAAAATCTCGTCAAAAACTTTAAGATTTGGTGATATAGATTTAGTCTTTGAACAATCCCAAAAAACAAAAAAAAATAAAAAAAATAAGATACTTAGCTTGCTTTCATCTCTAGAGAACGTCAAAGATATATTGGCTCAATCTCAATGGCACAGTTCCCTAATCACTTTCCCTCACAAATCTGGTAGGTAGATCGTTTTGTTAACAATTAAGGAGTCAGTAAACACACGTGGCACGTTTAAACGAGAGTTTAAATGGCCAATTTAATGCTCCATGCCCATCAGCTGGCCACATATGGCAGTCATTGGGCCTACACTCTGAGGTCCGTTGTGACATGGCTTCGGGCTGTTTACCGTAATCTGTTATTCTGATGAAAATTTTAAGTGAAATATGTTACGAATGGTAGACAAAGGGAAATCTGGTCGTAGTATCGAACCGCTATTTGCATATATATGCACTTAAATAATGTTTCCTGTTCTCGTATATTGAAAATTTGTTTTAGCGGTATTGCCCGCGTGCCTGTCGAAAATAGGCCGACGGGAATGAACAATTATCATCATCATCATCATTTCAGCCGTAAGACGTCCACTGCTGGACTTAGGCCTCCCCCAATTTGGGGGGCTTTGCCATAATCGCCACGCTTGGCAGGCGGGTAGGCGATCGTAGTATGGCGGTAAATTGCATAGAGAACGCTGCTGCCCATTTTCTAGTAAGTCCCTTAGTCGCCTTTTACGACACCCACGGGAAGAACTGGGGTGGTGTTATTCTTTACGTCCGGCACCACACGGTACGAACAATACCGGATTCAAGTATCCTAAAACTGCCTAATTTCATTGAAATGCGTTCAGTCATTAAGGCGTGCAAATGATGGTGTTAATTCTGTATTTATTAGTATATTCAAAAATATTAATATATTCAATATTCTAAATGCAGTACCCACAGCATGCATGCATTGACGCAAATCGAATTGCTCCGAATTTTCAAAGCGAATATTTGACAATGTGAAAATCAGGTACCTGTACTGAAGACATTTTAGCTGTAAAAAAGAGAGTTTATTCACCTCCTCAGACATTGCGCTGTTATTGTTTTGTTTAATTTTGTTGCATTTAAAAACACCACGTAAATAATGTTAGCAGTGTCACGGACTTTCATGTTTGTTCAGCTGAAATGGTATGGTATGTCGAATGTATGACTCATACGGTTTGTTTCGCGTCTTACAGTGTTTATTTATTATTGTTACCCCACTGGTCGACAAAATCTCTTCAAATATAACATAATATTCGAGGTCATAATAACGTACGAGGTCGAAATCTAAAAAAAAATACAGTAAATGAGTTATCGGCTATAAAATCAGAAAAGAAAGTCTTTTGTTTGTATTATTGTGTAATGTATGTGTCATATTTATGTATGTGTTAGATGTTTTGTGTAAGTTATATGGTAAGAATCGCCACAAGTAAAATGAATAGACATGCAATTATTTTTTTGAGTTTTTTTTTATATTTTATTTATTTATTTAACCATTTATGTACACACATATATAAACAGACAAGAAGAAAAGAACAGAAAAAATTGTACAAAGGTGATGCTTATTTCTAAAGAAATCTCTTCCAGCACACCTGCGATAGGAGAGAAGATACAGAGATGTAGACAGCGTGTGTAAGAGTATGAGAAAATGAAAAATATATAATCAAAAACTATTAACTTAACAAAATTAACACACACAAAAACACAAAACCAAAAACCAAAAACAACCAAAAACTTAGAAAATATTTTATTGTAGTTAATCATATTATTTTATTTTATAACTAACTCTTATCAATTACATGAAAATCAAATTGACGTTAGGCTATTAATGTTGCTGCGCCCTTTTAAATTATGGCCACTGCAGAGATTTCCGTGAACCTTTTCCTAACCTGACATATGAAGCAAACTGTCATACATTACCATGTAATTTTAATACCAAAGAATTTCTAAGTAAACACAAAAGCTGCAAAACGTGATTCGTGTTACATATTATCAATAATCAGAATTTATAGTGACGTCACTCACCATGCATTACAGTGAACGCGCGTATTCTCGAAAAATAACAGACCTGTAGAACAATAAGATTTTAGCATTGAATGCGGTGATAAAACATAAAACATCAGAAAGCATAACTTTACGGTTTACCTAATAACATTGTGATTCATACAGCGTTTTGTTCAATGTGTCATTTTAGGACATTTGCACATGTGCTGTTGTGAATGTTATAGGGTCGATGTGTTCTCTTGGTTGTAAATAGACTTATATGTACCTATTAGCTATCATAAGACAAATGTGTCCCTATAGTACGCCCACATTTCCGCAGCACATTCGCCAGTAATTTTTAAGTCCCATGAAATCGGGACGAGCCTATTTTTCACTACTGAACTGACCTTTAAAGAGACTAGCCTTATGCTGATGCTCCAAATGATCAAATCATATATGCCGAAATATTCTGTCGAAGTTCTTTTTCTTTTTTGTGGGTGGGAAATCATCAAATGACTTCTCCCACTCTAAGGTGGAGCGGAAAGGGCGTGTCAGACTTTTACTGACTAAAACCCACCCGTGCTCTTTCAGTTGCCCATATGCCAGGGCCATGGTATCTCTTCCGAACAAATCTCGCGGCCCTGGCAGGATTCTGTCGAAGTAAAGTAAAAACTCACGCATTTATTCTGAACAAAATATTTTAATGTTAAAAGGCAAATACGAATCCAATCAACTTCACCAGACCCTGTTGTTTGTATTTACTTGGAAATATATTTTATTTTAATGTGAGTCATTTCTGTCGAATAATTAATAATAATATTAATAGTTACTTGCATCCGTTGATGTCTGTAGCATTTCCTAGTCTACAATTTACACTAGAGGAGTTAACTATTCCATAGTATTTCCAACCTTCGTTAATATTACTTATGAGTATCTAAGTACTTCTCGTAATTATTAGTTAAGACTGAGTATTTACTATTTCTCGATACGGGCTATGCAGCTGCTGCCCCTGTTTCATTAGTGTAATACCTACCTAGGTATAGCTATTATCCTGTAATAAATATTTTATCCGGATAATTTTATCTCCAGGTATACAGGGTCAATTTAAATTAGCTCCACGACCACACACACACACCACACACACACACACACACATTACACATTTGATCCACGTGATGGGTATCGATTTGGAAAAGTAACGAAAAAAATGTCTTTTCAACTTTGTTCCTAACTTTAAATGACATTGTGGCGTGTACATTAAGGCAACAAACGACTTTTATGGTTTAGTTTTTGGAAATTTGTAAAAACGTTCATGAAAAATTACAAAAACAGCTGACCAATTACGGGCAAGAAACAAAATCTTTATTTTTATAGTACTGTTCACTTAAAAATATGGGTACAAAAGTGTGTTTTCTTTCTGGCACATTAATTTTTGCGTACAAAATTTTCGAAACCTGACGTCCTTTTGGTTTTAACTGACTTGAAAAAGTATGATAAAAATCATTAAATTAATCACTACGTTTATACACTTATCAGTTTATCACTTATGGTTTTAGTTTCATAATAGTAGTTTTCTCAGCTCCAACCGCCTTAGAGTTCCACAGAACGATGCATAAATCAGAGAAATTTCCTCATAAATGTGTATTTAATCACCGTTTTCGCAATGACGTGAAGCTTATAGGGCGTGTAAACTTGATTGCGAAGATCGCCCGGTTCCGTATGTAATGTCGTAATGTCAGCGACTTGTCAATCTTGCTGTAACAGCTTTATATATATAGACACAACTTCGGACGGTGCCCTTATAAACTTTTTGAGTACGAATTTAAAAGGTCGGATTGTTTTAATGATCAACAGGTCTGCTGTCTATAACTGCTTGTCGGACCCCTTTCAATATTTGATTGAAAATCTATTGGTCTATAATAATTGCCAGTTACCAACAATTTCTCTAACTCAGATATAACCTAAAATGGCCACTACTCTAAGAATAGAAATCTAAATACAATAGTTGTATTACCATCTAAGAATGACCACCAAAGCTGACAATAATTACATAACACCATAAACTTAACGTATACAATACTGACCTAGAAATTATCATTCAGTGAATAATATGCACGGTAATGTCTCGTAGCGGTGAAGTAAAGTTGTCTCGAGTATACATCACATTGACCTTCGATAGTTTGGCAAAATTTATTGACTGAATGATTACGCCATAGCGTGGCAGAGGATGCGCCGCGGCGCCACTCCACAGTGAGACGCAGCGCGCGCGCCCGCGCCGCAGTGTGCCAGTGTCGCTCCGCGCTCATAGTTCACTCTGCTTTCAGAACAAGACAAGGATTACAAACGTCCCGTCGACTACGACATCGAGGAAGAAACACGCAAGAAAGAAACATCGAAGTGGCTCGAGAATCATTTCGGCAGCGAATCCCGCTCTTCACACGACTCCATCGCTGAAGAAATAGGTCGAAGACCTGACCCTACCTTCTATAAAAAAGCCGAGGACGAGGGATACTACGGGAAGACATCATCTGTACCACCACCACCCGTATATGGAGATCGAGTTCTTCGCAAAACGAAATCGTCGACACCGTCAGACGAACGACCGGCAGCACCAGTGAACAGGACCGGTGGTTACTTCAAGGGGGTTGCAGACTGGTCACAGCGACGTGCCAGCAAGCCCAGGATGCCTGAGCCACGCAGTGCATCACCGTCACCACCGACAGTGCGTTCACCATATGCTAGTGACGATCGATTAAACGGCTCTTCCCCGAGACATGTGTACGGGAAGCGCGATTCGCCTCAGGGGAGGTCATCACCCATCGGCCGCCGCCACCCGCCCTCGCGCGACGACTCCGCCTACGTGTCGTCGTCAACTATGCACAGTCCGCCGCGCGGCTCGCCTTTCCGGCCGCTAGAAGCCGAGCGCTCGTTCCGCGAGCCCTCGGTCGAGGACGACTACCGGCCGATTGCGCCGGAACGAAAACGACCAACGAAACAAAGATTGTCTGAAGAGCACCGCTACGACAGTGGCTACAGAAGCTCATCCAGGAACGAAAATTCGGGAAGGTCGCGTGATAGTCGCGAAGAGGGAGCCGTAGAGCCTCCGCCAGATTACTCTCCTCCGAGGGAGAGACGTGAAAGTTCGGATAGGGATCGTACGCCTCCAAGGCGACGGGACAGGGATGAGCGCAAGCAGAATCAGAAGACGCGTTTCGCTGACAATGGGCGGCATCCGTCACCGGCGCGAAAATCTGTGGGGTCTGCGATCGGGAATTCGATTCGGAAGTTGGTAGGGAAGATTCGTTCGGCGTCTGCGGAGCGGCGTGCTAAGTGGCGTAACTCTCGTACGCCGTCGCCGGAGCACTCGTCGCGCACGTACAAGCAGTACGGCGGCGAGCTGGCGCCCCCCGTCGCGCCACCGCACCGCTACTACCTCGGGGAGGACCCCTTCGCGCCCAGCATCTACGGCCGAGAGCACAAGTACGAGGGCAGTTCGAGACGCGCAGCCGCCGCTGACGCCCGCGACCACCGCGAAAGGTGAGCAATCAATCACTTCCTATTGTCATCAAAACATCAAAAAAATTAATTAGCCATTGTAATAAAATGTATCGCTACATATTTGGTTGTGATCAAAACAGCCTCTAGCATGTTAGTCTCTTTTGGTAGGCGAGCGCATTTAGCCATGATCTTAGATGATAGGTATTCATTTTTATTAAAAAATGTAATCCAATGAGCCTTAAATAGAAGCTTGTCCTACTACCAGCCGCGTCCACCTACATTATTATCTACCAAACCTTTAATTAATGCTTTGTGTTTCTATTATCATAAAGTTACGGCGTTTTGATAGGAGTCAATAGTAATAAAGATAGAATTCGCTTTAACTTGGGCATGTGGGCTGAGCAAGGTTTTCGTGGCAAATGTAAACGTAACTGAAACGTATTTTCAAAAGACTATGTATTAGAGTTATATGAGTTGTTTCGCCACACAGAGTCTGTTTGTTCTATTGTTTACATGGTCAGTACATAAGGTAGCTAGATGAACCTTGCAGTCGCATTCTTGGTCTTAGTGTAGATTACAATGAACAGTTGAACTCATTAGTGCCATTTTCATACAGCTATTGTGCGGTAAGAATAAGTTCTCGAGGTTTGTGTACAAAAGAATTTTCTTAGGATTTTTAAATTACTTCAGAACTTGAGGATTTTTTGAAGCAAGATATTATTATGATATTCTATTACTTTTATTTACAATGTAATTCAATTGCATTGCAAAAACGTTAATACTTCCTGATATTTGGTAACATATTCTATTTAAATTATTGATAAAAAGTATAAAATACTTACGCTAGAAATTTAATATCTCGAGATATTATATTCGTATGTTTTATTTATAAAGATCCAGTGGTAAGCCTAAGACAATTCACAGTCTTTTCTAAAAATAAGTGTATGTCAAAAATGGCCCTAATCTATAAAATGTTAGGACAAATCATAACGTCAGTAAATGGAAGACTGTCAATACATATTAGTTTTTTGGAAATATGAAGCAAATCTTGACACTCAAATAAAAAAGGGACAAAAAATTCAAACAATTTTGTTAATCGACTAAGTTATCGGTGATTAAACTATTTGATATGTTTGATTACATTTTCGAGTGAAAACTGGTAACTTCATTAGATATAAGCACTAATGCAGCTTATTTCGCTGCTGTATGGTATCTCCATCGTGTATATCCATCAGAAATAATAATCAAAACAATTTAGAAAAAGGAATTGATAGGTGTAATTCCACATACTCATTTTTAAACAGGGTAGCAGGGCGCCCATAAATTCGGCACATGATTCTGAACCGACGAAAAATTTTACATTTTCCAAAATTCCATGAAGGATATTTGCGTGGATAGTTTTCGTCAGTTATCATAAAAATCTGCTTTTTCATAGTAAAATGTCTACGTGGTAAAATGTATGGAACAGCATTTGTTTTTTAATAACTAACAAAAATGTTAAACGTCTCCTGGGTCCAGTCTCATGTACTAAAATTTATGGTAACTTATTGCGCGTCGGTGGTCCCACCGCCCTGTATATTTCTTAGATTTCATATAATTATCACCGAAACATATTTGAGGAGAATATTCTAAACACTATTTAGGTAATGCAGCTAAAACGAGACTAAATATTCCTCATACAGAAACATTTCAAGATATTTAGAAATCACGGAAACTAAACCTATTCACATTATGCAAACCATGTCGACCGATACCAAACAAAAGACCAAAATAGGGAATGCTTAGACTCCAAAGCGAGATGTGTCACAGTTTTGTGACATACAGCTCCTACAATACGCGTGACACATCCCTTGTCACAGTTTCTAAGACCTGCAGAGTTACGCAAGGTAACTAATTATGCATGCAAATTAGGTATTTCTTAGGTTTCAACTTAAAAGGAATTATGTGCGTTAATTAAGGTAGAGTTAATGTATTTTAATTTAAATACATTATTATAATATTAAACAACATCCCACTGTACCTACCGTAAATGATACATTATACACAATTATACAGGAATGTAATGATTTTTCAAAGGCTTGCCGAGGTCAGAAGGACATAATATAACAATAAAATTAGGTGCGTGTAATTGTACAACTGCATGGAAAATGCCTCTTATCACACAAGCATCGCCATTGATCAGTGCGCTTGTAAATTGAATGATGACAAATTTAGACTAATAAGCCACGATAGAGTATGGCATAAATTGAACAAAGTGTGTAATTCAGTATTTTAAACCTTTTATTTTAATAATCGCTCCTAAAATTGTAACTTGGGTACGCGGAAAAGGTATTTCATTAGCAAAACGATTGATAATGAAGTCAAAGCTATAAAAGATATAATCTACTAGCTTCTGCCCGCAACTTCGTCTGCGTCAAATTTCTTTCTCCCCCGACCTACCCCGACGCATCGAATCACTTGCCCGTGCGAGTACTTCGTCTTCGTATTCGTGTTTTTAGGGTTCCGTTGCCAAATGGCAAAAAACGGAACCCTTATAGATTCGCCATGTCTGTCTGTCTGTCTGTCTGTCTGTCTGTCTGTCTGTCTGTCCGAGTATGTCACAGCCACTTTTCTCCGAAACTATAAGAGCTGTGCTATTGAAACTTCGTAAGTGGATGTATTCAGTGAACCGCATTAAGATTTTCACACAAAAATAGAAAAAAAGCAATAATATTTGGGGTTCCCCATACATAGAATTGAAACTCAAAAATTTTTTTTTCATCAAACCCATACGTGTGGGGTATCTATGGATAGGTCTTCAAAAATGATATTGAGGTTTCTAATATCATTTTTTTTTTAAACAATAATATTTGGGGTTCCCCATACATAGAACTGAAACAAAAAAAAAAATTTAATCAAACCCTTACGTGTGGGGTATCTATGAATAGGTCTTTAAAAATGAAATTGAGGTTTCTAATATCATTTTTTTCTAAACTGAATAGTTTGCGCGAGAGACACTTCCAAAGTGGTAAAATGTGTGTCCCCCCCCCGTAACTTCTAAAATAAGGGAATGATAAAACTAAAAAAAATATATGATGTACATTACCATGAAAACTACCAACGAAAATTGGTTTGAACGAGATCTAGTAAGTAGTTTTTTTTTAATACGTCATAAATCGTAAACCACAATTTACCTTTCATTCAGTCAACTCAAATATAAAAATTAAAAAAAAAAACATTTAATTTCATAAACGATGATGACGAATGATGATGATGATGACCTGCAGGTTTGTACGGAACCCTCGGTGCGCGAGTCCGACTCGCACTTGGCCGGTTTTTTTTTTTTGCTCGGCTCCTATAGATCGTAGCGTAATTTTATATAGCCTACCAAGATAAATGGGGTCGAAAACTAATATAATTTTACAATTCGAACTAGTAGTTCCTGAGATTAGCGCCTTCAACTAAACAAACAAACTCTTCAGATTTATAATATTAGTATAGATAAGCGTCGACATGAAATGCTTCTCCATTTTTTCGTCAGCAAATAAATACCACAAAATCTTTGCCGACTTCTTGCCATGAAGTAGCCCACAGATTACGTTTCATCAATTAAATCACAAATCATCAAACACGATAAAGATCAATCAGGCGATCTTCGCAAGTGTTACAATGACACGAAACCACGTTCAATTAAACTCAATCCCAGGACTAATTACGAGACAAAGACAATTATTTCATTTACTATTAATAGACACGACAATAGTTTCTCCAATCAATCTCGGCAACCATGCTCTTTCAATTAAAACTACGTTCCGGCATATCTTGCCTTTTTCATCCGTCGCCGTCCGTGGGTATTGCCTATTAAGGGTAAATATGCCTTTATTTGCAAAGAAACCCTTATTTAGTGCATGAGTCACTCCTGTTTGTCAAGTGAAACAGTGTCTTTATTGAGAAGTATGTACCGATCCGCAGTGACGAACGACAAATGACTCATGCCAAGGAAATGTTCTTAATAAACACCTGTCGTATAGGTGGAGGTTGGTGTATGCAAATTAGTTTGTTATAATTATTTTTGCAAATTACAATAGATACATTTTTGCTTCCGCTGATTTGTTGAATAAAAACGCGTTTTAGTGACGCCTCCAGGTCTCTGTAAGACATTAAGGACACACACTAACCAACAAAAAATCTTTAAAGTTTAGTCCTAAATTATATTGAATACAATTTGTTCGGGCCTTAACAAAGATGTCTTAAACGTACGAAAACAAAGCATGGTCGTTAGGCGTGTGGGAGGAGATTCCCCATTGAATCCAATTACCAGAACACCAACAAGATTACGAGTTTTTGCGTCTTACCTACAACACAATAATTGTACGTGGGCCCGGCTCATTACACCATCACGAAACGCCAATAAATCTTATAAGCGCATTGTATAAAAAAATATTCAATTGTTTCTTTAATGATTTCAGGGGTCAATTCTCGAGCACGCTGGGTCGGCTCAGTCACTCGACAAGTCGACTGAATCCGAACATCGAGCCCGACGAGGAGTACACTCGCAGCGCGCAGACGCTGCCGAGGAAACTGCATGACAGGAAAGAAAAAACCACCGAACCCCAGAAACCCACTTCCAATAAATATTGGCACAGACTTACACCCAACAAGCGCTCCAGCAGCGCCGTCAACATCTCAAACAACGTGACAACTGCACCTGACGGTAAAATCAACGGATACCCACCGGGGCCTGCGAAACCAGCGCGGACATACAAGGCTCTCAACAGAAGCAAGAGTTTTGCTATGGGAGCTCCTGAACAGGAGTCTCACCCACGTTACTTATCTACAATGAATCGCAATTACTCAACCATGTATAAATCAAACCCCCACCTGAGTCGGCTTGATGAGACTCCAGAACAACTCAAAAGCCCTGGAATCGTGTCTATTATTAATCGTAGCCAGCGGGACCTCGCTGATGCCGTGTCTCGTGAAACGGAGCGCAGACGTGATGGCCTTTTCGGAGCTAGATATGGAAAAACAACCCCAGTGACCAACGGACACACAAATGGTTACAGTAAATCTTACGATGAAACTGACAAGAAGAAGATTTTCCTTAAAGGTCTTCGTGAAAGAGCGCCTGAATTATATCAAACGTTGCACGCAGACGACGAATCGGATGGCAGCAGGTTATCATCACGATACAACACACCGTCGCCACATTACAAAGACCGTATCTCAGAAGAGCGGAAAACGCCTTTGTACAAGACAGAATCGCTTAATAGGGAGACGAGTCCCTTCGTGTCCCGACTGGATTCAAGGATAAAGTCGCCAGCAATACGGCGGGGAAGCAACAGTAGCGATAACTTCTCTGAGACGTACCGATACACCACTCGCTCAGGTGATCCCGAACGTCCCAGCGTCACAGACACAGTAGAAACCGTCAGTAAGAAAATCGTGCCATCCAGAGACGGTCGCTCAAAAGAGATTATCGAGTCACGGGAAATAAACTCAGTGACAAAAAGTAGGGGGTACAAAGGAGAACCAATAGCCAGCCCCAAGTATATTGAAAATGGAATCCGCCCCGCGCCGCACGTATATGAGTCCAAGAATGGTCCTTTGTACTCTGAACGAAGGAGTAGTAACTATAAAGTAATCGAGAAAATAAGAGATTATTAGGAACATGTATAACATTGAGAAAAGTTTAATTTTAAATGTTTATTCTGCCATATTTTTTTCGAATGTACTAAATGAATCAAAGTCATACACAGACTGAATCTTTGAAACGCTTTAGTTAGTAAGTTTTCTAACTTTATTTTCACACACAGTAACTGTTAATGTTCATTTAAGGAGCTTCGTGTTATCATGTAAAAAGTCATAGAGCTTTACTAATTTAACTATAATATTGGTTTAATTCCGTCCAGTGTACTTAATGAAATTAAAACATTTTCGGGTACATACGTAAGTTTTTACAATCGAACGCGTTAACTTTGTGAATAGCTTTATATTTTTTTAATAACATTTATTGATAATGTTTAAGAAAATAATATACAGTAAAATTAATAATAAATTAGTTAAGATTTTATAATAAAAATGTATCAATAAAATTATAATGTGTTAATATGCACTAAACATGTTTAGTTTTATTTAAAAACCTCTTTAGGATGTACACTAGTGTTAACATCACTCATGTGCTAGTAACACTCTTCTGGAAATGTTCTATCACACACTCTGCCAATCTGTTCTCAACTACTTAATTAACAACTAATTGTACATAATGGCAGTAGCATTGAGGTACCATAAAAATGCCCATAATTCGATAAGCTACTCAAAGTGCGCTTTCATAGAAATGCAAATAAGTCCAAATGGCATAAACCTAAATGTAGACTCATTTTTGGCAACAGATGCTTTCTTTATATGGGACCATTTAAGTAGGGTAAGCTCAATAATGCGATAGATTTATTGCCACTGACCAAGAACAGATGCAAAAATCAAATTTTAAAATTTCTGACAAGAATGGACTATGAAAGCACAGAGAAATTCATTAACACTTGAGCACACCATACACATTCATTCACACAAATACATAAATGTCGATTTGGACAAGACGAGTGAATGCCTGTAGGATGGGAGTTGAAGTGTCGTGGTAAATGAAACACATCTGCACTGGATAATGGTTCGATTTATTGTGTCTCTTCACATAGATAGGATGTACACGATCTTAATATAATGCTTACATGGCTAATCCTAAATAAGGTGTGGTTACACATACATTCTTATTAATACTTTGGTGCTCACATACACTACACCTCCGGGGTTAAAAGAAAAAAAAAAATTGCACTCCGGGAGTGCCGGCAGAAGTGAAAACTTGATTATTAACGTTGAGCATGTTTGATATTTTGGAATGGTTAGGGAATAATTTGTTGTTCAATTTCCATATTTTAAGCACTTTATATTCACGAATTTTACGAATACACAACAATGTGATCATTACACAGACGGTCGAGCCATCAGCTGTCACCATCCATGGATGCGCGTGGCACGCTGTAACATAGACGAACATTCGCGCAAGCGCCCTGCGCCGCCTAAACGAAACAGTAGGCCCAGGCATACATTTTCGCCGCGCCGTAGAGAGGGGATAGCTGTCTACTCTCCATCCGTCCTACGCTTTTTCGATCAGGTCACGTGTCCTGACGCGAGTTTAAGATTTTATACCCATTACAGAAAAAGTGCTCAACGCCGCTAAAGAAGTTTTCACTTCAAAAATTGAATGATTAGTTTGAGCGCCATCTATAATCGAGTTGCTGTCTTAGAAAAAGTTATTTGTTACAATTATTTAATTCATAAGTAATATTTATTTTATGGCTTATGCTATATTACGATTTTATTTTTTTAGAATTAGACACACTTTTAATGACATATATTTTACTGTAAACTCTTCGTGTTTAGTAGTTTATATTAGCGTCATCTATGATTCCATAACCATACTAACCAAGGCTAGCCAAGTGATTCGTATTCGTTTTAATAGATGGCGCTTTTCCAAATTAAAACCATCCGTCCTACGCTTTTTCGATCAGGTCACGTGTCCTGACGCGAGTTTAAGATTTTATACCCATTACAGAAAAAGTGCTCAACGCCGCTAAAGAAGTTTTCACTTCAAAAAAAATTAGAGCTCTTAATATTTTTTTTTTTTACATTAGGTTATTTCAACACCAAAAATAAAACAAAAACAAACAAAATAATAAAAATAAAAAAACAAATATGTGCTATTAACTATGAAACAATTTAGTCCTTTCCTTATGTATTAATTGAATTTTATTTTGTTTTAGAATTTTGACATTTGGGCTCATATCTTCTAACACAATATAAGGGCCTTCAAAAATATTATCCAATTTCTTATTGTTTTCATTTCTGACTAAAACTAAGTCGTCTTTATTATAAGTAACAGGATTACATTTCTTATCATATGCTTATGTGCTATATTTTTCTATTTTCCTTACTTGTTTCTAAATTATGTTTAGCTTCTTTTAAGGCTACCTGTAGCCTATATCTTAAATCTAAAGAGTAATCATTGGGGTTGTATAATGGATCTATTCTATTACAATTCTTAATATTATTAGGAATATTACACGGCCTACCGAATATTAGTTCGAAGGGCGTGTACTTCGTCTCTGAGTGGACGGTATTATTATAACTGAAACACCAAAACGGTATCCAGTGTGACCATTCATATCCGTTATTGCCTGAATAAGTCCTTAGGAAAGCGCCTAAATGCTTATGAGCCTATATCTTAAATAAGGTGTGGTTACACATACATTCTTATTAATACTTTAGGTGCTCACATACACTACAGGAGTATTCTCTCGTGGGTTTATTCAAGCCTAGGGTTGACAGGGAGTGCTCTCATACGTGGTCTGATTGGCCTCGTCTGGTTCGAACCCATCTTAACTCACTCATTCATCACACACTCACACCATACACGTACATAATACACTACACACGTCTTTTAAAAACATTTTAGTTAAACACTCATTTAACTTTACTCGTTTATTGTTAAGGAATAGCATTTGGTTATTGTTATCATTCCAACCACCATTGCATATCTGCCTCCCTACTATGATGTAATAGTGTAAGACAAAGGAGTCTAGCCTCCACGACACAGGGATTCGGGAATCATCAGGGAATAGTGTGGAGTTTAGTGCCATATCAATTTGTAATAGCAGTTCTTGAACAATAAAGTTATTTTTAAATGTAAAAACATCAACATTTCTGAGCTATGGCCAAGTTAAATAGTAAGTATATAAGTTTAGCTTATGTGTGTAACTTTATAAATAGAAGTTTCTGGAAGGTTTATGAATGTGTATTAATAAATCTTCTAAATTATGGTTAAAACAGACAATTCATTAAATTGTTACTACAGCAGGGCTTGTGGCTTCTGACACGCCCTCCCGCTCCGCCCAGAGCGGGAGAAGTCATTTGATGATTTCCCATCCAAAAAAAAATAAAAAAAAATGGGCTTGTGGCTAAGTAATATTAGCCCACGGTTCGAGCAATCAGGATAAGCTACGCTTGCCGCGGTTGGTCTATGGATGGGGGACTTGTTGTGTAAAGGTTTACATACCAAGATCCCTTCGTGCCCCGGAAATCTCGTTAAGCTGTTGGCCCCGGCTGTCATCCGTGGATCTTTCACTGACGTTACGGGTGGTCAGAAGCCCGAAAGTCTGACAACCATTTAAGACTGGTTGCTATTTACTGGGTAATGAATGAATGAATGAATGAATATACGAGTAATTTATTTCAATCCACACCGAGATCATAATTTTTGCAATTTAATTACAATAAATATATTTTAAAATAATTAATTAAATAATAAAATTAAAATGAATACAATTTATAATTAAATTGTATTCATTTAAAAAAAAAATACATTATTGGCTTACCCCAAGGGGTTTTGAATTACGCTGTAACTGGGTTATGGAGACCAGAAAGGCGGTCGCTTTACGTAAATGATTGGAAGCTGCAATCGGTTTGACTGGACGCTGACTTCAACATAGCAGGGAAAAGGCTAGACATATGATGAGTTTAGAAGAACTAAGCGGTCACTGAGGCAGACATGAATTGCGACTTTATCTTATAATATCTGTAGATAGATACAGAATCTATGAATTAGAGTTCTGATGCAACAAACATAAAAAATATTGATACAACCGAACTGAGAACCTCGTCCTTATTCTGAAGTCGGCTAAAACGGTTTGAACTTATCTGTGTACAATTTTGTGATTGAATAATAGCAACAATTCTTCTTCCAATGTTTTAACACTACTTATAAAATGTTGAAAACAGTCTTCTTTGGCTTTCTTAAATCTAATATTTGTAGTGATTTACGAGAACTCATTTCTGCATTCAACAGTTCTTGCATTAAAATGATTAAAAAAGTTAAATTTTAGAAAACCCCGTCCAAAACAAAATCCTATAAAAAGTTAAAAAAAAAAACGTATATAAAAAGATGTAGGTGATATTTTCATCCTGGAATCGTCGTGTTGAAACGGCTGGACCGATTTTTATAAAACATGTCTAAGAACCACTGCTAGAAAGACTCCGCGAAGTAAAAAAATCCGCACTCAAATCAGTTCACACGTTTAAGAGCTACGGTGCCACAGACAGACGCACATAGCGATCAAACTTATTACCAGCCCTTTTTTTTTGCGTGGGGGTTAAAAATAAAGGAAGTTAGCTCGTGGAGGTCACAACGTCTAAGTAAGTAAGTGACGTATCATCAGACGACCTATTCTGTAGAGATCTCACCGTGAAAACGGAGGTGAAAAGAGTTTAAAGTGCCCTGTCAATAGTGTCAATCTTTAGCAACATGTGGAATGTCACCTCACTTCACTTCGCATACGATGTCACGGTGAGATTTTTACAGAATAGATCGGCAGGTATAGTGTGATTTTTTAAAGTAATGTACATACGCCAGCATATCACGCTACCCGAAACTGTCAAATTTACCCAGTCAATCTTTAACCTATTACTTTAGCGATAAAGTTGAAAACCTATTCAAGAAATTGTACAGTTTATAATAGCTTTTTGTGCTGGCGGCTCTACGAAGCCCAGTCTAGGTATGGACATATGCATGTAAATATTATAGTTATTAAATTAAATCTACTTTCTCATCACTCAACTGTTCCAGGTGGTTACAGAAAGTTCCGGCCACGTACCAACCGGTAAACCGGAATAAAATATCGTCAAGGACGACCGGTGAACACTGGTACGCACGGCGACATAACAAGCTATACATTTCCAGTATACATTGACATCTCATTGTAGGAAAAGCCTATACAATGCGAGGTCAGTTAAAACTGGAAAATTATAGGTTGTTATGTAGCCGTGTGTACCAGCACCCACAGCCGATTTTAAACTTACTTTAAATATTTTTAATGTTTAATATCGTTTTCAACCATAAACATAATAAAAAGAAACTAAAATGACACTTCCAACAATAAACATTTTGAACTTAAGGACGCTATAACATTTTTGAATCGCTCAAGTTTAGGTATCTGAGTCGCCACACAACAACATTACGCGCACGCACACATTGAAACCATTGTCTGCTCGATTTTAAACATTAGTTAACTAATCTTGATACTCGAAGGTATTATTTATTTTATTTTACTAGCACTGTTGAGTAAAATTTGTAGTAAAGTAACTTTACTATCTGAATTTAGTGACAGTAAATAACTTTTACTACCATGATCATCAATATTTTTGGGGTAACGTATAATTTGACAATTAAAAAAAAAACGAGGCGTAACAATAAAATACTTTAACAATATTTTTGGGTAATAAACAAATATAACTGATGGTGATCGTAGAATATCGTTGTAATCGTTGAAAATATACAGGATATTCCTTAAAGAAAACTAAGCAAAAATTGTGTGACGCGCGACCCTCACCTTTGAGATTGCAGCGCGTATTCAGAATTTTTTATTTATGTAAATAATTAAAGTTACGTTAAATATTGTGACTACATACTAGCAAAACCCCCAAAATTGATACCCATGTCGACATTTCATCATAACAGTACATCCGCCATTTTAAATTAATAATCGTAGATTTTATAATCCCTACCCCCAACATGGATAAAGATCTTTTTATAAAAAAACAATACCCGCCGTATTTGGATCAAATTTGGATGAATCATTCGTAATAACTATCCTAAAATTATCCAAATTTGATAGCTATGCCCACTTTTTATTTAAAAAAATAAAATATTCGTCGTTTTGAATGAAAAACCTTTAACCTAACCTTTTTTCGGCTCCAAATGTAATTTGTACGGAGTTTTCGGCTTCAGCACCTTCGAAAATCTTGAAAACGACACCCATGATGAAAATTTTGAAAATTTTCGTAACCACCATTTTTAATTTTGAATCAGATTCAGCACCCTTGTTTACCCCTACCGCAAGCTACATTAAAGAATTTCGTTCCAAAAATGGACGACACTTGCATAATTTAATTACCACGTTGAAAATATAACTTTTTATTGAATAATTATCCGCCATTTTGAATTCTTGAAAATGAATATATAGTCATAATTACCCTACCTCAATAATCCCAATAGAATTTGAGTTATTTATTTCTAAATCAAGTTCTGATAATAAGTTTGGTACTCATAGTTTTGGTCCGAAAAGTATCAACATTTTTCAACCACAGTATACAGCACGGCACTCACTTTATTATTATTTTGATCGTATTTATTTTGTACAAAAAAGCGATATGCCCGTGCTTCCTCGGGCGCGTCTGAGCGCGGAATGAGAAGCCGCAACAGTGTGACCATCTTAAAATTATTGATCCTGTCTTAGTGTTGTTTGAAACCTGCCAAATCCTGCCAAAAACTAGAGTAAAAAATGCCAAAAAATTGCCAAGTTTGTTTAGCATTGTAATAGTAATAGTAAAAAGATAAAACACTTTGTTTCACATATCATCTTAAATTTCACCAAAATAACTACCGATCGCCGTAAAACAGTACCGAAACGAGAGTATCTACGTCTATGATTCATTGTAACAACCATAAACTTACGTATGGAGAACACTCGTTTTACGATTATCAACTGTTGTTCTAATGTTAATTAATGTTCTTAGTTGAATGAGATAACATAAACGAGAAGTACAGGGGAATCCCTTATACGACTATATATAGAATATCCCTTACGATCTGTTTTTAGGGTTGCCATTTTCTAAAATTTTAGATATTTTGATTATTTATTACAAAATTTGATTTGAGTATGGATTTATTTTCTACATTGCAATACTGCAAAAAACTGCCAGTTTTATAAAACGTTAACTAAACATGCCAGAGGCTAAAATAGGAGGCCAATCCTGCCAAAAAGGCAGGAAACTGCCACATATGGTCACACTGAGCCGCAAGTTTAAAATGTATGAAGAAAGTTGAGAACGTTCTTTATTTTTCTCATAAATAAAAAAGTTATGTGTTTAATTACAAAATATTTAGGCAAAACGTAGAAGATTATACTAGCCACAATTTGTTGTCATTTTGAAGTTAAAATATGCAGTTGATCTCACTATACAGGTACCTTTCCAGACCCCATTATTTTTCATTTTCTTCGATTATTGCGGTGGGGAAAACGTATTTTTGTGAAAATATTGTATGGGACTATATAATTTTTATGGTACCATAATGGAGATGAATAAATTATCTTTAATTAAAGACCATAATTGACTTCGCAGTTGTGATTCCTCTTGATGTAATTGGTACTGGAAAACCACCGATATTTGTAGAAAAATGTTATAGCGTCCTTAAACGCGGCACAAAAAGTCAGTGGTACCGATTCCCTTGTTCACAAACTAAACTAAATTTAAGTTCAGTGCATCTTTTTCTTTGTATTTCATTAAGAAGAGGACAAAAGAAAATTTTTTGTGTAGTCCTGTCAAATTAATCAGCGCCTGTCACTACTCCATACAAGTTTAGACGTGATTAAAAACTTACCTACTAAAATTACGTCAATTTACGTCAAGCGCTGATTAATTTGACAGGACTAAACTAAAATTTATCTTCTGTCCTTTCCTTAATGAAATAGAAAGAAAAAGATGCACTGAACTTAAATTTAGTTTAGTTTGTGAATAAGGGAATCGGCACCAGTGTCAGTTGTCAGAATTAGTGGTAGCGTGCAACAGTTAGTTTTTAGTGAAGAATGTCGTGTTATTCTTTGGTAAGTGGATATAATACTCATTTATAAGTCTACAATAGAACTTTGTAGATAATTGTTTGCACGAAAAAATATCATAGCTAGAGCCAAAATTTTTTACGTTGTATCGAATTCGTCGTCACATGGTTTGGTTATGAATACTGACGATTCTGTAATGAATTAGTGACTTTGTGATGTTAAAAATAACGCAACAGTACTGTGTATACATAATATTATGTATTTAAAACGAGTATATTCATATTTTCAAAGAATATTTTACAATCTACGCAAATTCATAAGACCACCGCGCACTTTCAAGTTTAAGTGTCTCTATTTTGGCAATCAGTTATAAGACTCGATAAAAAACACCATTGTTAAATTAATTATCTATTTATAATATAAGTTCCTTAATTTCGTGTAAATTGATGCAGCAGTTTTGCCAGAAATCCATACAATACAGGAACATACCTTCTTTCTGCCAGTTCTCTGTTTTCGTACCATCAGTGGCGTGCATTGCTTTACTGTATAAGTAAGCACTAAGCAGCCAGTTCTTGTCTAAGCAGACAAATGCGGTATGATAATTTAGTTCATTTTTTGAAACGCTCGGGTAATGGAGCCCTAATGCACGTGTTCTTTTTAAGGAAATTTCTCTCTTGACAAGTTAAAACTTCCCGTAACCAGAAAGCTGGGTCTTTCTTTGGCCAGATAATTACTATTGTCATTCAACGTGGCAATGCGGCCAGTCTTCTGGGCACGTTTCTGGGTGACAGTGATGCGAACGAGTACTTCGACGCCTAAGTGTTCTTTTGTTTTTATATTTATTTGTACAGTTATTAATTTATATCAGTGTCTTGCCTGTAAAACTGTTCATAATTAATAAACAAGAGAAGAACTTTGATTTGATTTCTTCGTTGTTGTTCCGAAGTAGTAGCATAATCAGTCTTTAATGTTCCCACTGCTGGGACACAGGCCTCCTCTCTATCAGAAGGAGTGGGCCATAATCCACCACGCGGACCTAGTGCGGGTTGGTAGATGTCACTTGTCTTCGATTTTTAAAATTATCTTTTGATTTTAGACACGTCAGCTTCGTTACGATGTTTCTCTTCACCGTTTTGAGGGCAGTGGTGATGAATAAGTAAAACGCCTGCTTGTGTTCGAACTTACGATCTACAACTCGTAAGTTGGGGGCGATATCACTGCATGGGCCGCCACCGCTCTGAAGTAGTACCTGATGGTAAAAGAGATAAAATTATATAGTATAGTGTTCAAATGTTTAAATTAATCAATCAGAAGCTGAAAGTTTAAAAGAAAGAAATTTGTTCGTAATAAATGAAACATGCACAGTATAACAGTTTATAATTATTTTTATCGCAATTTTACCCATTTTATGATTGCTCTTATAGTTTCAAAAGGACAATAAATGTACCTGCTGTCACTACTGATGCAACTTAGGTCAAAGTAGCTGCATTTAAATGAGTTTATGGAAGGTGGGCGGCATGAGTGTGGGATGCAATGTGTGTCGATACTCTTGTGCCATCCCATCTTCCTGTCTCGGCATGCTGTGGTGCTGGCACTGCTGCCGCGCCTGCATAAAACCTCAAGCGGCGAAAGAAAATCCTTATTGGTCATTATATTTTCGATACATTTTGGGTTCGGACACCGTCGGGCCCTGGGGTCCAAATGCTCATGGTCTCTTTAACGAAACCTCTAAATTGCTGGTTGACATCTCCTGTTACCCAAGGGCTGATATGTACCTTAGCCAGTTGCTAAGCATTACTATTCAACGTGGTAATGCCACCGTATTCTTGTCATTGTGTAAGTGTCGTATTTTTGTCTCTACATTATAAAATGGTATATCATCCAGCCAATGAGAGGCAAAACTTTACAACTTTATTCTTCATATTTGAGTAACAGGAAAATGTATGTGGATATTAGTAATATGCAAGGGAATAGTAATGGTAATGGCAATTGCAATAAATCTTCTTTGCAAGATATAGTAGCAGGCGTGCCCCAAGGATCGATTGTGGGGCCTATTTTGTTTATATTATTTACTAATGATTTAATTAATTACATTAATACAATATTTTCTGACACACAGCTGACAGTGTTTGCAGATGACACCAACGCAATAGTTGAAGCTAACGATATACAGGAGCTTTCCGCTAAGGTTAATGCAGTGTTAAAAAAAAATTAATTCTTGGTTTGAAAGTAATAAACTAATAATTAACACCGAAAAAACCAAAATAATGTTATTCAGTACAACAGCTCGTAATAAAGACAAAATGACGATCGCACTTAATGAAGTTAAAATTGACATAGTTAGTGAGGTAAAGTTTCTAGGGGTATACATTGATAAATATTTAAATTGGAAAAAGGAATTGCAAGCAATTGATTCGTATATTTCCTCAGCGTGTTATGCCTTGCGCAGTCTTAGGGATGAAATTGACATAAAACATCTTAAAATGGTATACTATGCTCTAATAGAATCAAGGTTGAGATATAGTGTCCAATTTTGGGGAAATAGTTTTAAATATAACTGCCAGAGAGCCTTTGTACTCCAAAAGAGAGCCATACGAACCATGGTCCGGATATCACAAATGGATAGCTGTAGGCCACATTTTATCAATTTAAAAATTCTTACTGTGCCCAGCCTCTATATTTTAGTATTGTTAGTGAATTTCAAAAAATATCTGCATAATTTTGAAACAGATGAGGAGAGACAGTTGAGGGAGAGTACGCGCAGGAAAGATTTTAAAAACAAAATAAAACCCCAACTTAACATTGTTCAACATAGTCCTCAATATCAAGCAGTGCGGATTTTTAACAGGTTGCCATTGGACTTAAAAACTTAAATTTACAAGAGCTCATTTAAATCAAAACTCAAAGTGTTCTTATTGGAGAAATGTATGTATTCGATAGACGATGACATATCCAGGTTTTAAATTTTTTATATTAGTTAATGTGAGAATGGGTAATATTAATAATGTAATAGCAGCTGTAATGACATTCAATTTTTTATTGTATTGAATTTTTATTTTTTTTATTTATAGTTTTCATGATTTTATTGTATGTGTTAGTTTATAATTTTAATGAGTTTGTTTTTTTATTTATTATGTTTTCACACACAATGTAAATTGTTTCTGAAATAAATTGAATTGAATTGAAATGGTTAATAGATGGCCTTTAGTTAGACTATGGTCTAAAATGACTGAAGGCCTCAGGTGTTGGCCTAGATAAGTCACTATAGGTATGTTGTCCAATTGAAGCAAAAGTTATTCAAACTAATTGTATAGTAACACAGCTATTTACATACAGATTTGGCCATTACATAAATAAATATCAATTTTCAAAATTATCTTCAATCGGAACATATGGATACATTCGCTTTTCTGTAGTGGATGTGGATATTCAAGGTGTTCCTATTGATATAACATTACTCTAGTATAATGAGATCATGTCAAAGAATCAAGTGGCATATATAAAAAAATAATAGCATAAGAAAAAAAAGTCCTTTTTGGTTTGGTTTTCTGTGAAAGCGTGGTTTTTATTATTTTTAACCTATTATTTATTTTAAATTTTTTAGGATGTTTCGAATTTTGTGACGTATGTCAGCGTAGTTTTCATGAAAAAGTAAATTAACAAGACATTTTTTTTTTTGCTATCCTGTTAACCCTGACAACGAAAATGTATAAAATTATTATATTAGCATCGGTTCTCGATAAGTCTACAAAGTCCAAATTAGATGTGACCGTTTGAAGTGGGTCAAAATCAAGTCCAAAGGAGTCGGTTACAAACACGTTACAAACATAGAAACAAACATACAGGTGAAGCTAATTAAAGTGTGTTAAAAAGTAACTTTTTCAAACAAAGCTGAGACCCTGGCAGGAATCGCTCCTAGTGGACCCCTTCAATTTTTGCTGACATCTCTTTGAGGCGCGCGTGTGGCCCTTGGTTCTATTCCTAGATCGAGGAATGTGTAATTAAGTTTTCTATCTGGATTTTCACAGGAGCAGCTCGGCGGAGTCCGGATTTTTCCCGCTTTTATATGTTTTATTTTATGTGTCATATACAAAGTCTTAACAACTACGTGTCAGCTGTGAAGTACTTTTAAAAGATAGTACCACTTTTATAATAATCAATGGCATCTTTCTTATGCCCTTTCGCAACGTGAAACCGTAAGTACCCTATCCATCAAGTTAGACAGATTTTCAAGCATTCAAGGATGAGTTCTATGTACATAGAGATGGGAATATTATCTACTGGAGGTCTTCAACTAATTCGAAAGGACACTCTTTTGAACCACTAATATGTAAATTAGCGCAGAGGGTCATATGAAAGCTGTAGTTGTAGAAATTTCGAAGACATGATGGGTATCGATAATCTAAAGACCAAAAAACAGAAAATAAGTCTTAATTTCAAGTACTTTTACTTGAAAGTGCGAAATTTCACCAGCCAATTTAATTTGACCTTTAGGAATTGCTCCCATGTATTTTTTGCGTAATAATATTGGAACATCCACCATTATATATTTATAGAGTTGACGCGTTTTGTCTCAAATTTGTGCTTATGAGTTCCCAATAAAGATACGTTTAGTTTTGTTACGTCAACTTTCTATTAAGTGTACTTCACTTTGTATTTCTATAATTATCAATTGGAATGCCATGTTACTTGGTCATTGCCTGTCTACCGAATACAGCTGTGAGTAACATTAAACTCTTCGTATATTATATTAGCTGTCTTTTTATTGTACAATAATGCAAAAAATTCAAGAACTGATTCACTGTTTGCATTGTTTTTATTACCATAGTGTGGTATATAAATAGGACTTCCATCATTTCATTTTATTTTCATTTCCATCGCCATCGGGCGAAACTCGGTCATCATAGTTTTGCAGTTTTCACTAGTAATGTTGGAAATTTTAAAGTTAGGTTTCGTTTTGATAATCGCAGCATGTTGCGATTCGGCCAATATTTTGTACGTGATCCCTTACTCAGTAAAGTCGCACTATATAATGCAGAGACCAGTGGGTCTGGAGTTAGCTCGTAGAGGACACAACGTCACCGTCATCACAGCTCACAGGGAAGTCGAACATCCACCGACGTACCACCAGGTCATGGTGGGCAATGCAACTCTTTGGGATGTACTTGGTAAGAATCATGGAGACATAATCAGGGACTTGTTACAACTTAACAACTTTCTGACACAATCTAGTCCGTTGATAGAATTTTCTGTAAATCTAATGTGTATTTAATTTGTCTATAGGAATATTTCTTTAGTTTTTTTTTCTTATTTTTCTTTAAGTTAGCCTATACTGTCCCACAACTCAGCAAAGGCTTTCCTCAAATCTCTATAGGCACCCTTTTCCAAAACCACTTTGATCCAACCCTTGCATTATAGTATAATTCTCAATTATTTATTTATCGTCATCATCTGCCTAGCCTTTTCCCAACTATGTTGGGGTCGGCTTCCAGTCTAACCGGATGCAGCTAAGTACCAGTATTTTACATGGAGCAACCGCCTATCTCTCCTCCACAACCCTGTTATTGGGTAATACGATATCTCTTGGTAAGACTGGTTGTCAGATTTTCGGGCTTCTGACTACCTTTACCAACTGTCTTAGATCTACGAAAGGCAGCCGGAACCAACGGTTTAACGTGCTTTCCATGGCATGGCACCGGCCGCGGCAAGCGTTGCTTAACCTGAACAATCGGCCCAATTATTTATTTATTTATTTGCATAATTATTTTCAGGAAGGGAACGTCCAAATCTTTTTACGATGGCGGAATATTCCGCTGAAGATTTTCATAGAGAAGCTCTGTGGAAAGGAGGATTAGCGCTCACAGAAGGTTCTTTGAAAGCTCATGCAGTTCAGTCGCTTTTAGCAGAAAATCGTTCCTTTGATCTGGTCATCAGTGAATTATTTTTCCAAGAAGCTACATACGTTTTGGCACATAAATATAATGCTCCGTTAGTGCTTATATCTACTATGGTACATTTTGCGAAGCATAACCTAATAACTGGAAACCCTTTACAATTATCCACTGCAAGCTTCGAGTTTTTGGATGTGAAGAATCCCACCAGCTTCTCGGGAAGACTGAGAAACCTGTACTTGAACGTATATGACTATTTCTGGTGGCGATTCTGGTTTTTACCGAAACAAGAAGAGTTGGTGAAGAAATTTATTCCTAATCTCCCGCAGCCGGTGCCTAGCTTGTATGAATTACAGAAAAATGCGTCGTTGTTGTTACTGAACAGTCACTTCTCTTTCCAATCTCCTGTGGCATTTCTTCCAAATATTGTGGAAATTGGTGGATTGCATTTGTCAGAGAGCGATTCTCAACTACCTGCCGTGAGTTTTGTGTTATTATTATTTATCATTGCCTCTGTCACCCTGTATAAATTGTAACCTTCATAAAGTAGATTAAATCGAAAGCTTCAATAAATTGGACAAATATTATGATTTTCCACGAAATGTGTATGAAAGAAGTTTTTTTTAAAGATTATCTTTTATTCAGGATCTACAAAAAGTCTTAGATGACGCTGTACAAGGAGTGGTTTACGTCAACTTTGGCTCCAACGTTCGAAGCTCCGAGCTACCAATTGAAAAGAGAGATGCTTTAATAAATGTTTTCAAACGACTGAACCAAACGGTTCTTTGGAAATGGGAAGCTGAAGACTTAAAACAAAAGCCGGATAATGTTGTTGTGAGAAAGTGGTTACCTCAAAAGGAAATATTGTGTAAGTTAAGTACTTAGTTAAGTATTTTCCGTAACTATATAAAGCTGAAGAGTTCGATTGTTTGAATGCACTGATATCTGGAATTGCCATTCGGATCTGAAAAAAGTCTTTTTTTGGTTGCCTAAGTCTTGAGGAAGATTAAATTATACGGTACGGTCCTTAGGGGCCGAAAACAAAATGCAGAAAGAAAGCTAGGCGAAAACGAAGTAATAGCGTGCGCGAGTGATGCGACGTGATGTGTCGACGTAATAATTTCACGCGAACTTTCACGTGACTTTTAACCAAAAGGAAAACCAATACATAATCATCATCATCATCATCATCATTTCAGCCGAAAGACGTCCACTGCTGGACATAGGCCTCCCCCAAGCTCCACCAATTCGACCGGTTTTGTGCTTCCCGAATCCAGCGGATTCCTGCGGCCTTCACAAGGTCTTCGGTCCACCTTGTTGGTGGCCTTCCAACTCTACGTCTTCCGGTGCGCGGTCGCCACTCCAGAACCTTTCGGCCCCATCGGCCATCTGTACTGCGAGCAATGTGCCCTGCCCACTGCCACTTCAGTTTAGCAATTCTTCGGGCTATGTCGGTTACCTCGGTTCTCCTACGGATCTCCTCATTTCTGATTCGGTCGTGTAGAGAAACTCCAAGCGATATCTTCTCGTCCCACATACCGCAGTGTCTCAAGATGAGTCTTTGACCAGCGTGTGTTGCCAGTGATGACCTATGGAAACGAAACGTGGTCGCTCACAATGGGCTTTATTGGAAGGTTGAAAGTCACCCAAAGGGCGATGGAGATGCTATGCTTGGAGTTTCCCTACACGATCGAATCAATACATTATATTCTACATAAAATACGAGAGAATGGGCAGCAGCGTTCTCTATGCATTTTACCACCACAATGCGATCGTCAACCCGCCTGCCAAGCGTGGCGATTATGGCAAACCCTACCAAATTGAGGGACGTCTTTCGTCTGTAACGATGATGATGATGATGACATAACAGACAAATTTATTATTTCATCTACTCTTCGCATGCCATACTGAATGATGTTAAAACAGATGTGTTTGATGCAAGGCTAAATTATTCTTAAAATGTGAAAACAGATGGTCACATAACATCCGTGCTAAATTACATGTTTATTTAGATAAGATAAGATAAGATAAGTCTTTATTTGCTTTAAACATGGTATAAAGTTGTTACAGTTTGGTTTTTATATAATGTCCACATGTTTAGCGATACAAAAATTGTATTAATTGCATGCAAAATAATTACACATTCACGATTTAAATATGAATTAAACAATGTCGCAGATTACCTAATACAATAATAGTTATTTACATTTTTATTAATACACTAGCTGACCCGACAAACGTTGTTTTGCCGGGTGAAAAAGAGTGAAAATTGAGGATTGTATGTATTTTTGTATGTTGTATCATAAAAAAAATATAAATTAAAAATTTTGTCTAAAAAAAAAAAAAATTTTGGGGTGGACTACCCCTAACATTTAGGGGGATGAAAAATAGATGTTGGCCGATTCTCATAGATACCGGATAAGCACAAAAAATTTCATCAAAATCGGTCAAGCCGTTTCGGAGGAGTATGGCAACGAAAACTGTGACACGAGAATTTTATATATTAGATGTACAACATAATTATATTTTGAAGTTAAAAAAATCTTTAACATCATAAAAGTTGTGTCCATTCAGCCATTTATATAATTGGTGTTTAAATGAGTTTGTGTTTGTTAATAATTTTAGTTCGTTTGGTATTTTATTATATATACGTACACACATTACAAGGCAGCTTTTAGCATATTTGGCTGATTTAGGATTATCCTTTAAAACAAGTCTGTGTGGATCCCTTGTTGGTCGAGTGATTACTTCATACGCTTTTTTGAACAACCCCTTATTACTGTACACATATTTACAGATTTCATAAATGTAAAGTGAGGGAAGTGGTAATAAACCCAGCTTTTTAAAAAACGGTTTGCAAGACTCATCAGGTTGAAGACCACAAATGGCCCTGATGCATTTTTTTTGCGCAATAAATGCTCTATCTTTCTCTGTACTGTTCCCCCATATAATAAGCCTGTAGCGTAAAATGGATTCTATATATGCGTGGTAAGTAGTTATTGCCGTTTTTCTGTTTGTCACATTCTTCACTTGTCTGAGAGCATAAGCAAATTTATTGATCCTATTGCACAAATTATCTACATGTACTTTCCAATTTAAGTCTTGGTCTATAAGAACACCTAAGAATTTGGTTTGAACAACTTCTTTTAGTCTATTAATATTAAGTTTAAAATTGTATTTAACATGTTTAGATTGATTAAATTGTATAAAATTAGATTTTTCTAAGTTGATTTTTAGTTTATTTGTCTGTAGCCATTCTAAAATATAGTCGATAGTATTATTAATCTCAATTTCATGTTCAGATACTGATTGATGCTTCTTATCAGACGTCACTATAATTGAAATGTCATCTGCGAATAATATACATTTATGATTAGTCACTCGTGGTATGTCATTTATGTACAATATAAATAATAGGGGTCCTAAGACACTCCCTTGAGGGACGCCGCATTTTTTTTCCCTGGACTCAGAAGAAAACGATGTAAGCAAGTTTTCATGTACTTTATCTATGACAACGTATTGCTTCCGATGACTTAAATAAGACTTAATCCACTGCAAAGCTAGTCCTCTTATACCAACACTTTCTAACTTTTTAAATAAAACGTCATGTATTTTGACAGCACATCCGAATATCAGAGTGTTCCTGTCCCACGGAGGTCTAATCGGTACGCTGGAAGCTGTATTCCATGGAGTTCCAATCATAGGTATACCAGTCTACGGCGACCAGTACAAGAATTTGCAAAAAGCAGAAGAAGCTGGCACTGGAACCACCTTATTGTACCATGATATCAATGAAGAAAACCTTGAGCAACTTTTACATGAATTCTTGAAAGATGATACTTATTTAAAGAGGGCTAAGGTCCTATCTCGTAGGTTCAAAGATAGGCCGATGAAGCCTTTAGACACAGCTATGTTTTGGATCGAATACGTCATTAGACATAAGGGTGCTGATTTCATGAAAAGTCCTGCCATTAAACAAAGTTGGATAACTTATAACATGCTAGATGTTTACGCTTTTATTTTTGTCTTACTTGCGTCAGTAATATACATTATCTTTAAAATTGTTAAAAAGATCAATGAATTTCAATTTCTTGTTAAGATTTGGATTGGTAAGAGAAAACAGAAATCATTGTGAGATGTAGTTTTAACACTAATCTAGTATACTAGATATAATATATTACATCATTAATGGTATACATCGAATAGTTAACTAACTCTTCTTCTGAACTGCATTTTTCAATATAAAGATTTCAAAAATATTTTGTAAGTCATCGAAATAAATGATTTTGTGTTTGTTTTATGTTTGTCTATTATGTTTTTACACGCTTTATATTAGCTTTACTTGTATGTTTGTTTGTAACCGACTCCTTATAGCGCGATTTTGACCCACTTTAAACGACCAGATTTCATTCAAACTTTGCACACCTGTCAAGGACCGATGACAATGCAATAATTTCATAAATTTGTGCCATTATCCTTGCCAGGGACAGCAAAAAAACTTTCTTTGAAAACTACGCTGACATACGTCACAAACTAATTTGTGCCATTATCCTTGCCAGGGTTACCGGGACAGCAAAAAAAACTGTCTTCGAAAAGTACGCTGACATACGTCACAAACTACGCTAACATACGTCTCAAAATTCGAAACACCCTAAAAAATCGAAAATAAATAATAGTTTACCAAACTAAAAAGGTACAAAATAATGGTAAAAAAGCGTGGGGTGCCTGATATCAATAAAAAAAAACCTTAAAAAGCACCCCACGCTTTTTTCCATTATTTTGTACCTTTTTAGTTTGGTTTTCAATGGAAGCGTGTTTTTTAGTTTTTTTTAACTATTATTTATTTAATAGTCAGATAAGTTCTCTGAAGAATAACTAATATGACAGTTTGTCACATATCTACAAAAAAACTGTAAAATCCAAAAAACTTACTACTTTCATAACATACGCCTTGTTTACCCCGAAGGGTTGAACAGAATGTATCTATGGTGTGTGTTTAGTATGCGTTCACCCACATTTCACTAGTTATGTTTAAGTCCTATGTAATAAATAGCGAGCGAGCTTATTGTCATCAACCAGGCACAAATTAGACTCCAGACAGAAAAAGCCAATAACCTTTTGCCCCATCTGGGAATCGGAGTCAGGACCGCAGCAGTAGCGCGTGCAATCACTAGACCAGCGATGGCAAATCTGTATACGAGTTCATCTATGCGCCAATTTACAAAAAATATTAATTATAGTCATGACGTGCCTTCAAATAATTTTGACTTAGTGGCTACTGAAATACAAACTGTATTATTCACTACCTTTTATCTTTACCTAATTATTCTTACTTTCACAATGTGACATGACCTTTATTATTATCCAGTAATGAGAAAATATTATCAGTTGTATAATTTAAATTCAAAAAAATAAAATTAGGGTGACTTCTGCTGTTACCAAATATTATAGATGAATTACAAACATAAACCGCTCAATTGATGTGGTGCTCAAATTATTCTGTTACGTGCACGCGTGCCTTTGGTGCGGCATCCCTACACTAGACCAGTCTATGTCGTCAGAGTCTGACTAGGCATTCAATGTTTTTTCACTTGCGTCACTCTAATATACACATTTTTAGCATGGTACGTTCAATCATAGAATAATTTAAAGTTAAATTTCGATAAAACTAACAAAATGATATTTCGCAATATGAGTAACTTTAACATCAAATTCTCAAATAAAAAAGTTACTCACGTAGATACTATAAAATTTTTGTTTCAAAATTTTGTTGCTTTCGGCTGAAATGATGATGATATATTATGTGGCTCTCCGTGTAGGAACAATCACCTAAGTACCTAAATATTTAATCATGTTCGTAATATAGTAAAAAAAAAAGATTTTTGATAAATACATATAAAAAGATTTTAGATAAATACATAAATATTACAAAGTATCTTAAATATTTGCAGCATAAACTATAAAAAATATTTTTAAACAAGTGTATAGACCTCATTATTAATTTTCTTTTGTTTATTTTTTTAGTTTTTATGTTTTTTAGGGTTCCGCACCTCAAAAGGAAAAAGCGGAACCCTTATAGGATCACTTTGTTGTCCGTCCGTCCGTCTGTCAAGACCCTTTTTCTCAGGAACGCGTGGAGGTATCAAGCTGAAATTTATATCAAATACTCAAATCTACTGTCCCTTGGAGCTGTGAAAAAATTAAACTTCAAAGCTAACGCAATCAAAAGACATAGCCGTTTATGCCGCAAATTTTCGAAACTTGCAAGGGAATCAAAACCTAAAGGGTACTTCCAGTCAATCTAGAATGTTGAAATTTGGTACGAAGCAACGTCTTATAGCACAGATAAAGGAAAAATTGCGAAAACCGTAAATTTTTAGTTAAATCATATAATAAAAATATTTTTAATAATTTTAAACTTACTACCCCTTTCCTCATGAACGCGTATAGGTATTAAACATTACATGTTTGTACGGAACCCTCGGTGCGCGAGTCCGACTCGCACTTGGCCGGTTTTTTCATATAGCACGCCGAAAGGTATAATATGGTGATACCAACACTGTGATATACAATTGTTACAGGAATGTAAAACATCCGCATATTGTTTAATTTTTTTTAATTATTAATACGACGAAACAGAAGCATGGTGCTGTTGATAAAGCCTATATTTGATCAAAATCAACTAAGAAAGAAGCAGTGCTACAGTGCCGTTTCTAAAAACGGAAACAAAAGCATGTAACTATAATCTAAGTAAAACATCATGAACACTGAAATAACACTCTCGTCTTGTAATAATATGTAAAACCATAAATGGTGCATGCTGTGTTAGCTTATAATTAATTGTTGCACTTAAGAATGTTCTATTATCGAAATAATATTTAATGTATTGTGTAAACAATTGTTGGCTAACCTAAATAAATAAATAAATAAACACTGCACAGCTCTGCGCTCATTTTCTAAAATCTTTAGTTAGAAACCAGCTTCATAAGAATGAAGTCTCTTCGTAGTTCGTCAATGCTTATGTAGATGGCGTTGTTACAAAAAGTAACCGCGTTCAGTGTGTGGCGGAACATAATGAAATAAAAAAATTAGTACATATTACAAACAATAGAGGGTAAAGCAAAACCTTATTATTAATAATAATTTGCTTGTGAAATTTAACTTAATTATCATAGATACACTGAACACAAAGAACAAATAGGAACATTAGGACGGCGTTTTACATGGACAGGGGCCAAGGGAATGCGAATATTTCTTACCCAAACCGTCCCTAATCTTATTATTATCTTTAGGCAACAAATTGTTTCAACTAAATAGAGCTACCATTGTTTGAATATGTCGGCAGCAATATTATTTAACAACTGCGAGAGACGGCGACTAGATGGCGCTAGTGGAACGTGCACCGGAAGCATCATAGACAAACCTTCACTCTTTCGATCATTTGACGTAAAGTACAGTTCAGTAAAATATCGTAACTACCCTCGGCCACTAGCGACCGCCTTTATAAGGAGCTGCGCTGTTGAGACGGCACGCATTTCAAACGGATGCGTCTTGGTGCACGGACCACTGTCTCTCGACAGTCAGTACTGCCCGGTTATTGGATGTGGAACACTGTGTACACAGTTAGTACTATCCTTATTGCGGTGGGTGCATGGACCACTGTCCCTGACAGTCAGTACTGCCCTATGTGACCGCCCTCACTGCCTTTATTCGTTATTTAATTCAGTTTTATTTCATTTCTACATTTCCTAGATTTAAGATAACTGATTGTTCAATTAAATTAAAATTAGTGTATTGTATTGCCATAACTGAGTTTTACTTCTGATGTCTGGACCAAACCCGACATCAGAAGTGGGATCGGATTTTCCGCCCACCTCTGGCACTTCATCATCACAAAATATGCAGGAAGATATTCCGCTACCCTCAAATAGTTTAGAAGCATTTCTTTCAAAATTAACTGATGCTCTACTACCCCGGTCCAATTCAGCACCACAACCTTTCATAGCGTTAGTACCTTTTGATCCTGACGACCCCAATTCAGACATAGGGGGCTGGTGTCGGCTGTCAGACACTATAATTAAAAGCAAAAATTTGAAAGGTGTCGATTTAATCATGACATTGACCCATTGTCTTCGAGGCCGCGCAGCTACATTACTGACCAAGATACCTCCCAGTCAATATCAATGGGACGATATACAGGAGACTTTAAAAGCTCAGTTCTCTCGCCCTATGCTTATTCAGGATCACTTTGACAGTATCCTCAAATTTCAACTTAATGCTAATGAGACCCCTGCTCAGGC
This sequence comes from Aporophyla nigra, assembly GCA_947507805.1. Lineage (NCBI taxonomy): Eukaryota > Metazoa > Arthropoda > Insecta > Lepidoptera > Noctuidae > Aporophyla > Aporophyla nigra. The sequence continues at coordinate 12,647,302 of OX382305.1, forward strand.
ATGTTTACGTCTTTGGCAATTGATTGAAAATATCCCGGACGCAAGATTATCTGAAAAGGTTGTGACAGGCTTTGCCATTTCTATATTATCTCAGTGTGATGTTCAAATACGTCGTGAACTAAACTCAACTGTGGTAAATGACAAATCCCAGCTTTTTCGAGTACTGCGAGGCATATCTTTGAAGAGAAAATCAGAACTGCCTGAGTCGACCGATTCTGATGTCAAACGCTCTCGTTCTACGTTTGGCTTTCGTGGCAACTGCAACATATGTGGCAGGACTGGGCATCGTGCGGCTGATTGCCGTGAAAGAAACAAATCGCTTAATCGCTCTGTAGTTGCGGATAAACGTGTCAACCAGAAGCCACAAGTGACATGTTACGCGTGCGGGGAGCCAGGCCACGTTGTGTCCACCTGCCCAACGAGGGTTGATAATACGAAGAAGGAACAAGTCGCTACTGGAAGCAAAGAAGTCAACGTGTGCTCGAGAATTGTTCGAGGTATTATGAACTGTAATAGTATGACATTTCCCTTTATTTTTGATTCCGGTTCAGAGTGTAGTTTAATTAGGAAAAGTTTTTCACACCTTCTTGTTGGACAAAGATCGCATGACTTTATCAACATGACTGGTATTGGAAAGAGTATCATTAGTAGCACAGAGCAAATCATTTGTAACATAAAAATTCAAAGCGTTGAAATTAGCGTCACTCTTCATGTAGTTCCAGATGATTGCTTGCGTGATGCTATTTTATTAGGTAGAGATATACTTGAGCGCGATATTCTTGTTGAAATTTCAGAGAGCGGTTTAACATTCAAACGGTGTGTCGAGACAAATATGTGTACCAAAACCAAACCTATTTTTGACATTGATTCAATTAATATTGACTTGACAGGATCTGACCGAATAAAACTTTTTAACATATTAACGCAATATGCAGATAATTTTATTGAAAATTTTCCAACAACTAGAATTAAAACAGGACAGTTGAAAATCGATTTAATTGATCCTCATAAAGTGGTACATAGGAGACCGTATAGGTTATCCCCTCAGGAATCTAAGATAGTTGACGAAAAAATCGAGCAATTGTTGGCGGCAAATATTATTAGGGAAAGTTCATCCCCGTTTGCAAGCCCTATCATTCTTGTAGAGAAAAAGGACGGTAGTACACGCATGTGTGTTGACTATAGGGAATTAAATAGTAATACTCAACCTAATCATTATCCTTTACCTCTGATCAGTGAACAAATTGATAAACTTAATGGTGCTCATTATTTTAGTAGTATTGATATGGCCTCTGGGTTTCACCAGCTGCCTGTACATGAAAGTTCCATAGAAAAAACTGCATTTGTTACCCCAAAAGGGCAGTTCGAATATTTGGCTATGCCCTTCGGTTTGCGCAATGCACCTTCCATTTTTCAAAAGGCTATTAATACTGCTCTACAGCCTATGAATGATGAAAGAATTCTAGTTTTCATGGATGATGTCCTTTCAATTTCCACAGATATTAATGAGGGGCTTGACCGTTTAGACAAATTACTTAAAACTCTGTCCAATGCTGGTTTCTCGTTTAATTTAAAGAAATGTTCGTTTCTGAAAGTTCAAACTGAGTACCTTGGGTATATAGTTTCAGCTGGGGAGATTAGACCAAATCCAAAAAAAATACAAGCCTTAATTAATGTTCCAACTCCAAAAACTGTCACTCATGTTAGGCAGCTCATAGGGCTGGCAACGTATTTTAGACAGTTTATTCCTAACTTTTCCCAAATAATTCGCCCTTTATATCCCTTGACAAAAGGAAAAGGCAATGTTAAGTGGACCCCTGAGCATGACCAAATACACAAAAAACTTATCCACATTTTGACGTCTGAACCAGTTTTAAAAGTTTTTGACCCTTCCTTGCCCATTGAACTCTATACCGATGCAAGTAGTGCGGGATATGGTGCAATTCTTATCCAAAAACATAATGATACCCCTCATGTAGTAGCATATTATAGTAGGAAGACCATAGATGCAGAAACGCGATATCACTCTTACGAGTCAGAGACTCTTGCGGTAGTAAAAGCAATCGAACATTTTCGTCATTATTTGCATGGACGAAAATTCACCGTATTTACCGATTGTAACTCCCTTAAAGCTTCTCACTCTAAACGTGATTTGACTCCAAGGGTTCACCGTTGGTGGGCTATATTGCAAGCTTATGATTTTGATATCGTGTACAAAGAAGGTCGAAAGATGGCTCATGCAGATTTCTTGTCTCGCAATTTGTCAAACACAAATTATTCTGAGCCCCGCAAAGTAAATTTCCTTGAATTAGATAAAGGTTGCTTAATTGTAGAACAAGAACGCGATTCGGAACTTTCTGAAATAATAGCAAAAATCCGTAATAATCAATTACCTGAAGAGATATCACATACGTATGATTTAAGACAAGGAATATTGTATAGGAAGATAGAACGTAGAGGAGTTTCTAGTTGGCTACCTATTGTACCACGTTCTTTGGTTTGGTCCCTTATTAACCACGTTCATAATGAAATAAAACATTTAGGTTTTGACAAGACTTTAGACAAACTTTACGAATTTTATTGGTTTTCTGATATGGCTAAATTAGTCAAAAAGTTTATTAATTGCTGCGTAGTATGTAAAACTGCTAAAGGCCCTTCAGGTGCACAGCAAATGCAGTTGCATTCAATTCCTAAACATCCAGTCCCTTGGCACACAATTCACTTGGATTTAACCGGAAAACTTTCGGGCAAAAGTGATAAAAAAGAATATTGCTCAGTTTTAATAGACGCCTTTACAAAGTTTGTACTGCTGGAATATACACCGGCCTTAAGCTCTTCATACGCTGTGAGAGCAATTAAGAATGCTGTAAACTTATTTGGTGCTCCGAAGCGCATTATCGCAGATAGAGGACGTTGTTATGACTGCAATGAGTTTAAAAAACTTTTGTAATAATAATGGAATAGAGCTCCATTTAATAGCAACTGGTTCTAGTAGAGCTAACGGGCAGGTTGAGAGAGTCATGCGAACTTTGAAGAGTATTCTTACTGTTATAGAATGTAATTCTAATAATGCTTGGAAGGATGAACTAGGAGAGATCCAACTTGCTCTTAATAGTACTCGTTCCAGGACCACAGGTTTTACGCCTATGGAACTGATGTTTGGCATTCAAGGTTCCTCACTTAGTCTAGCTAAAATAACTCCTAGTTCTTCTGAACCACCTATAATTAATGTTGAAACGGCTCGTTCATCCGCATCAGAAAATATTCAAAGAGTAGCTAACGCTGACACTATACGGTTTATTAAGGGAAAAGCTCGGATTAAACCTTTTGCAGTAGGTGAATCTGTTTTCGCAAAATGCGAAGCAAGACATCAAACAAAGTTAGATAATAAATTTAAGGGGCCTTATAAAATAGTCACCGTATTAGATAATGACCGTTATGAACTTAAACATATTAACGGTTCTAACAGAATTTATAAATATGCACATGAAAATTTAAGGGAAGTACCTAAAGGGCAAGAAAGTTATTTAGAAATTTGCGAAAATTATAGTGATGAAAATGATGAACGGACCGTGACGGCAGAAGATGAGCTCAGTACGTCTTTTGTGCCAGTAAATAATGATATGACCTCAGACTCGGAGGAAACTCTTACTGTAAGCTCTCGTACATTGACTGCACATGATTCAGAGGAAACACTTTCTGTAAGCTCTGGTACATTGACTGCAGATGATGCAGAGGAAACACTTTCTGTAAGTTCTCGCACCTTAAGTGTAGATAATTCCGATGCTATAATGGAATCTTTGGAATGATCAATTACTATGTGGTCTCTTCTACTTTTGTGGAAGATGGTTGTTTTAGCAAATAGAATATAAAGATCTTTCCTGTTGTTGTGGGAGATGATCTGTGATGCTCTGCAGGAATCTCACCTGCTTTAGTGGGTGACGATTCAGACCAGAATGTTTGAACTGTATTGGTGTTCTAATAAGATCTCTTGCTGTTATGAGCAATGATGTGTGAGATGCTGCAGGAATCTCGCCTGCTTTAGTGGGTGACGATTTAGACCAGCTTGTTTGAACTGTAGGGGTTTTCTGTTGTAAAGAAATACCTAGACCAGTGATATTTGCTATTAAGCTATGTAACGATGATGATGATGTGAATTAATTAGTATTATTATTATTTTTAGATGAATAAATGCACTCGAGGACGAGTGATTTGTCAGAATGGCCGTGTCGGCAGCAATATTATTTAACAACTGCGAGAGACGGCGACTAGATGGCGCTAGTGGAACGTGCACCGGAAGCATCATAGACAAACCTTCACTCTTTCGATCATTTGACGTAAAGTACAGTTCAGTAAAATATCGTAACTACCCTCGGCCACTAGCGACCGCCTTTATAAGGAGCTGCGCTGTTGAGACGGCACGCATTTCAAACGGATGCGTCTTGGTGCACGGACCACTGTCTCTCGACAGTCAGTACTGCCCGGTTATTGGATGTGGAACACTGTGTACACAGTTAGTACTATCCTTATTGCGGTGGGTGCATGGACCACTGTCCCTGACAGTCAGTACTGCCCTATGTGACCGCCCTCACTGCCTTTATTCGTTATTTAATTCAGTTTTATTTCATTTCTACATTTCCTAGATTTAAGATAACTGATTGTTCAATTAAATTAAAATTAGTGTATTGTATTGCCATAACTGAGTTTTACTTCTGATGTCTGGACCAAACCCGACAAATACAATAATCCGGATATGAGAGTGGATAACAATTAAAGGGTATAATAATAGGTATTTCGGACTATTCAATGAGGCAACCTTTACCCTAAAATTTGGGTATAATCTTGCGGAATGTGTTAATAGGTAACATATATAATACGAGCTTTGCGCCTAGTTTATAAAATAAATAAATAAAAATAAAAATAAAAAGAGTTTATTTCTCACCATCATAGCAACCACGATTACATATTAAAACGAACTTAATACTAATCTCGTATACAATAAACAACAATAATCCAGCAGCATTTGTGGTGGTAAAAGAGGTTTGATAAACAGACTCTATCTTCTGAACTAGGCAAGGCCTGTATCTCAGAAGATAGCGTTCAGCTGACAATTTCATTATTTTGTAACCTAAAAAACATTGTGTGTTTTAAATTATTAATAAATGTTATATATATTTATTTTTATTAAAAAGAAAATGCAAGTAGTGAATAAAAGTATGTGTGTATGTGGGGTGTGTATGCGTGTATGTGGGTGTGTGCGTGTAGTGTAAGTGTGCGTGTGTGTGTGCCTTTTATAAATATATTTATTATATTATACTCGCGTAGAGATTGGAAATTAACCCAAGGGTACGAACATAAGGGATAAAAAGAAAGTGGCATATGTATGAATTCAGGTTATAAACTATCTGTGTTGCAAATTTCATCTAAATTCGTTCAGCCGTTTTGATTAGCTATCATCTATACTATTCTATACAAATATTATAAAGTTGAAGAGTTTGTTTCTTTGTTTGGTTGAACGCGCTAATCTCAGGAACTACTGGACCGAATTGAAAACTATTTTTTGCGTTGGGTAGCCTATTTATTGAAGCAGGCTATATAACATCACGTTACAGTTAAAAGGAGTGGAGCAGCAACGAAAAATGGACGAAAACTGGCAGGCAATTCGATGCGACGGGAAGGTTCAGGGACGCAGACGAAGTCGCGGGCAGAAGCTAGTCCAAACAAATAAACTTTCACATTTATGATATTACTTAGGTTTATTTCTATAATCCTTGCTAATCTAATAAAAGCGAAAGTGACCCAATTAAAAATAACCCTGTGGGTGTATAGGTATAAAGATCACCGCCTTTTGACATAATTAGCCTTTCTGTTAACAACCTAGTGTTTTTATTAAACGTCACCGTTCACCTAGAGAGAACAACATATTCAGCCGAAGCGTCTTTTTTTTTGTGAATGGGTAATCGTCAGAAGACGTCTCCCGCTCTGGGTGCAGCGGAAGGGCGTGTCAGACTTTTATTGACTAAAACCCACCCGTGTTCCTTCAGTTGCCTATATGCCTGGGCCATCAGCTAACTTGACGTTCGCACGGCCGAAATGATATCGCCGCGGGATATTTTCGCGCAACGGATCTTTAACGTACTGCTTAGTGTCGAGAGTTGAAAATCGAACAATGTGTTTTTAGGGTTCCGTTGCCAAATGGCAAAAAACGGAATCCTTATAGATTCGTCATGTCTGTCTGTCTGTCCGTCCGTATGTCACAGCCACTTTTTTCCGAAACTACAAAAGCTATGCTGTTGAAACTTGGTAAGTAGATGTATTCTATTGTATATTATGTACTCTATTTATTGGTTGTGCTAAGATATTTATTCTGTGAACCGCATGAAGAATTTCACACAAAAATAGAAAAAAAACAATACATTTTGGGGTTCCCCATACTTAGAACTGAAACTCAAAAAAAAAATTTCATCAAACCTATACGTATGGTATATCTATGGATAGGTCTTCAAAAATGATATTGACGTGTCTAATATCATTTTTTTCTAAACTGAATGGTTTGCGCGAGAGACACTTCCAAAGTGGTAAAATGCGTGTCCGGGGGACCCTGTAACTTCTAAAATAAGAGAATAATAAAACTAAAAAAAATATATGATGTACATTACCATGTAAACTTCCACCGAAAATTGGTTTGAACGAGATCTAGTAAGTTGCTTTTTTTTTAATACGTCATAAATCGTAAACCGCAATTTACCTTTCATTCAATCAACTCAAATATAAAAATTAAAAGAAAAAACATTTAATTTCATTAACATAAACCTTATGCATAAGCCGTGAATACCTGAAGGTTTGTACGGAACCCTCGGTGCGCGAGTCCGACTCGCACTTGGCCGGTTTTTATTCTTTCACGCAAAAATTCCTGAATGGATTTGTATAAAATTTGGCACACATATAGTTTATAACATGGATTAACACATAGGGTACTTTTTATCCCGGTGGTAAGTTCTTGCGGGATAATTTTCGAACTCCACGCGGGCGAAGCCGCTGGCAAAAGCTAGTCGATTACAATTCCACTACAAATCATAATCAGCCTCTATTGTGTGAGGGGGAGTGGCCGTAATCTACCACGCGGGCCCAGTGCGAGTTGGTAGATGTCACATGTCTTCGAATTATTGGTTCTAGGACACGCCGGTTTCCTCACGATGTTTTACCTTCACCGTTTTGAGAGTAGCAGTGATGAAATTATTTAAACAGAGTAAAGCGCCTGCCTGGGTTTGAACCCACAACCGGACTCGTTAGTCGGAGCCGATACCACTGGCCACCACTGCTCCTCCGCTACAAATAAATACCTTGATTTTAATAAGTATCATAAAAGTCTTCAAAACTAAATATTTCAGGCAGTTTTGCTTACGTCGCAATTTAAAGGCACATTATTAAAGACAGGAACTTGCATTTAAATAGATGAAGAACCGGCCGAGGGCTGCTAATGAGCACACGACTAGATTCTATAAGCAACACGGAAGCAAAAATGGGACGTGATTATGAGACCCTTGGGAGAATACTAGATTTAACCTTTCCACTGTAAAAATAGGGAATTTTATAGATAAGATTTTGCAGATAACACCATACACGTGAATGACAATGACAAATTGGTGAATGATATCATTAAACTAAATATATAAAAAAATACAAACTACAAATTTCAGGGATTAAATGCAGCATAGAAGAAAAAAGTTTCCTACATTACATTTTGAAAGGTTTTCCATTTATATTCATTTTCAAATAATATCTCAACCAGATTGTATAAAATTTATTTGTCATTCGTAAAAAGAAAAATAAATAAATAAAAAGTGGTATTTATTAAAACGTCTGTTGTTCAAACTTGAGCTGTCATTACGAGAAATATCTATTATGGGCATACTTCGTACCTTTATCTAATGTACCTATTAAGTCATAATTGTAAAACATGCTCGACAACGTCAGTATGTTAGTGTAGTATAATGTTTCTAAGCAGTGGGTAGTGTCCATTTGGAACAATTTAAAAACAAACCACTTAATTTTCGAACAAAAAAATTCTTCTTTCAAAATGGTGCGCGTTTTCAAAAATTTTCTATTCTGGGTTTAAAATTCGTGATAAACGTTTTTAAATTATGTTTTTTTTTTCAGGATGCCTTAAAGTTTGTTTTGTTTTTCTTGTCTGTGGCCAAATATTGTGAGTCGGTGAATATTTTATATGTGGTACCTTTTACATCGAAATCTCACTACATTATGTTAAAACCTATTGGACTGGAGCTGGCTCGAAGGGGACATAATGTAACGGTGATTACTGGTAACAGAGTAACCAATCCTCCGCCTAACTATCACCAATACATGGTGGATGAAAAGGAGATATGGGATATTATAGGTATGTCTATTTATATTTTTTTAATTAGGATACACAAAACATAACATTCTTATGTATGTGAAAAAGTTAGACTTTGTGCACAAGTGGTCTGTGGGCATCACAGGCTATATGGACTTATAGTTTTACTTAATCCTTATTTCGTTAAAACAATTTTTCGCAGATTCTTAGGTTTATTAGGAATAATCTAAGATAGGGTGAAATTTGTTCAAGTTATGAAAGAGTTTAAAAAGTATTTTATCAGCAAACAAGATTTAGATGGAAATATTATGAGACTTCATAAATCTTAGTTTTAGTTTGAAAAACGTGTTCGACATTCTTTTTGTTTTAAACAATTCCCTATTCAAAATTATTAACGTTGCCAATTATTTAAATTTTGTCACTTTATTATATCGTTTAAATATGTCCCACTGCTGGGCTATGCCTGCCATTTCTCCTTTCAATTTTAAAATAATTATTTAAATTTTTACCTTTATCCGTTACATTTCGAGTAACCCTGTGGATATCTTTATGTATACTAAGTATGATTTAATTGATATACATGATGAGACCTTGAAACATCATTTAACGATTGCCTTACACATGTGTCAATAATGAAGCTACAATGTAAAATACAAGTCATAAAATAACACCGTTTATTTTTCTAGGAGGCGGCAGACCCAATGTCTTCAATATGGTAGGTTTATCTGCGGAGCAATTCCATCACAACATTCTATGGAAAGGTGGCATAGCTTTTACAGAACTTGTACTTAACTCAACCGAAATCAGAACACTTCTCAGAGAAGACACCAAGTTTGACCTGATCATCAGTGAACAGTTCTTTCAAGAAGCGCTGAATGTTCTAGCCTATAAGTACAATGCTCCTTTGGTCTTAGTAACGACATTTGGGAATTGCATGAGACATAATATTGTAACAAGGAACCCATTACAGTTGGCCACAGTAGTCTCGGAATTTCTGGACGTCAGGGAGCCGACATCATTTTGGGCTAGACTGAGGAATTTGTATTTTACAGTATATGAATACGTCTATTGGAGATACTGGTACCTAGAAGAACAAGAAAAGCTTGTGAGGAAGTACTTGCCAGACTTACCGAAACCAGTCCCCAGTTTGTACGACTTGCAAAAAAATGCCTCCCTGATTTTGATAAATGGACATTTCAGTTTTGATACCACAGCTGCTTACCTTCCAAACACAGTGGAAATTGGAGGAGTACATTTGACTGAGAGTGACACAAAGTTACCTGATGTAAGTAGATTCATACTATACAAACCTTATTTTGAACACTAAACTCATACCTCTAAAGATTCTAGCAAAGAAAATAATATTAGATGAATACCTATTAGACATTACGATTTTTGGCCTTTGGTTATTTTTTATACTAAAACTGGTTCTATGTATAAATATATAACCATAAGCTAACTTGACACTAATTGGAAGAGTTTTTATAATAAAAGTTAGCCTAATGCCAAGGACACGCACAAGTCAATAGAATTCGCAACTAAAAACTTGAATAATTATTTTATCATTATTGTGTATCTTCGCTTTTTCGTTAGTAATCTGTTTCAAATTCAAGATAATTATAATGCATATTTTATCCCTATGGTGGAGGCCTAACTATGCAATCTCCAACAAATTAGGCACGGTTCCAAACCACATGCAGTGCTTCGTATTTAATAACTTATTGGGTTTAAGACTCTTATACGTTTTCGTTGGAGGTTATAAAATATTCGTACTTGTAACACATTCCTATAATTAGGAATATTAACTTTTTGATAAACATATTTTCTAGATAAATATCGTAAAATTCATTTTGTATTTTCTTTCATAACTGAGAAAAAGCTTTACTAAAATTTGCAGTTTATAATCAATCATAGTCATATCACTCATTCATAATTCAATATTTATAAACATTACAATTATCTTCAGTCGATCGTCACCTCTAATCGTAGTGATCAATAAAGGAGACGGATACGCTTTTATACAATCTTGGGCCTGGATGTATAAAGATGAAATTGGTGTCTATTGATAGGTACTATATTATTAAACAATCACTGAAAATTTTGCAGGTTTTGGCAATCTGAGAACCGAGTTAAATAAGATTTAGGAAAAGTGAGGTTACGTAACAATCTTCACTTAACAGCTGATTTTTGAAGTGCGATTCTCATTCTTTAAATACAGTTGGGGTGTTAAATATAAAGAATATAATTATAATTCATCATCATCATTTCAGCCGAAAGACGTTCACTGCTGGTCATAAGTCTTCCCCGATTCGGGGGGGTTTGCCATAATCGCAACGCTTAGCAGGCGGGTTGGCGATCGCAGTGTGGTCGCAAAATGCATAGAGAACGCTGTTGCCAATTCTAAGCCTCTTACGACATCCTCGGAAAGAAATAGGGTGGTGCTATTCTTTACTATTCTCTCTATTCTTAATCATTATATAAGTATTTGTAGAAGGGCTGGTGGCTAAGTAATAACAGCCGCACGGGATAACCGATCAGGTTAAGCTACGCTTGCCACGGTTGGTCCGTGGATGGGTGACCATCTTTACATACCAAGACCCTTCCGTGCCTCGGAAAGCATGTTAAGCCGTTGGTCCCAGCTATCTTTCGTAGATCTTAGACAGTCGTTACGGGTCATCAAAAGCCCAGTCTGACAACCAGTCTTACCAAGGGATATCATATTACCCAGTAACTGGATTGTGGAACTCTGTGTAAAATACTGGTACCCAGCTGCATCCGGTTAGACAGGACGCCAACCTCTACATAATTGGGGAAAGGCTAAGCAGATGATAATTTATATAGGTATTTCTAGAGTGAGGGAGAGAAAATAAAAATGTTCTTTAGTAATATTTTTTTATTTATCTTGAATTATGATTAAATTGTCATCTAGAAACTGTGCAGGTGGTACTATATTATCTTGGTACCTAGCCCAACTAAGGTACCATATTATTTTCATAACAAGAGGTGGTCTTTGATCCAACTACCAGCAAGCTTGGCAAACATGGTCACTGCATTTTACCTGAAAGATGTAAAAAGTGGTTAATAACAGATAACATGATTAAGTACTTTTAAAAAATCTTGGTCCGATAGTTACTTAGTTCTATATAATGTATCTACATGGGCCTTTTAAATGTTTACCTATATTTTATTATATTAATTAATACCGAACTACCTGCTGAATATCTCAAATATTATGTTCACTGATAACATGTGTGATTATTGGAGAGCGAGGAATACTGTCCTACCGTGATACAGTCTATACTATGTAGTACAGAGGTCAGTGTGAATTACTCTCTAACAACCAAACAACCATTTACGTTTGATATGAGATCTTATTTGTTTGTTTTTTATACGTACATATAACTCATTGTACCCAAGGTTGTTATTGTGCTACTAGAAATAAGAATTTTGCCCCTAAAACGACCCACTGACCTTTTATTTTTTATTATTATTTTATTAGTAAAATGGTGAAGGAAAAAATATTGTACAGATTGCAAGCTAGCGTGGTAGACGTTGGTGAGGTAAACAAAAAGTGAGTAAGTACTTACAGATTATGGTGTACGCCATTGATGAATTACTGCTAATATCATTTCGTCATCCAAATCACGACGATCTGTTGTATTACAGCACACTTTACACAACGATCCATGGTGTCGCTTTCCAATCGGTAGGCTGTTTGTAGAATCCAAAATGATAAGTCCAAGTCCAACGTTTAAGCGGGATTCTCCGTGTCGGGTATGGTAGCAAGGCAAGGGTCATACAAGAAGGTAGCTCTGAAGTCCGTAGAATGAAAGCAGGGGTTGAGGAAACATCAATAAAACTATGGGTGGAAACACGATACGCACATGCAATAAACAATATGAAATGAGTGTCAGCGTTATGTCATGCATGTCATGTCAGAGTTAACACAGACTAAACATACATTAATCGATTAACAAACGTGGATCAATTTATATTAATTATATAAATATTTAATTGGTTTAAGCTGTGCAGTATGTTATTTCTAATAGATTTAATTATTTTAATTGAATTAATCATCTGGTGAAGGCATCTTCTTGAATAGTATGAACGTTAATCGATTATAATTTAATCGATATTCCATTTACTTGGGAACCTTAACTTCATTTTAGGATTTCTCATTTTCCAGATTGTAAATTGAGTTGATTTTTCAGATTTTGATATAGAAAAATATAAGCTATTTTTTTAACCATCTCTCCACTTATTACATTTTGGCCCAGAAATGCCCGTCTCCTTTCCTTACGTGTCCCGTAGATATAATTTGATCTTTGAACTCATCATCTGGTACCCGTGAGAGATAAACGGTCATACCTACCTACTCATAAACACTACGTATATTAGTTCTATATCATTATTACTATATAAATAAGTGTCTTTATCTCTCAACCTACAGAGTACTTTAGGGCAATTAACTAATCATATACAATTGTACAAATTGACATCTATACTGTTGTCTGTATTGTTTAGTTCTATAGTTCGTTCATTATCATTCATGCCGTTCAATTTAGGATCGTTACTTACATTGTTTTCTAGTACTCGATTTGTTACGTTGTTGTTGCCTACGTCATTAACAAACTAATACGTAGTTGTAGATGGTACGATATTATTTTTGGCTGGTATTAAAATCGGTGCTTCTGAATTGTTAGCTTGTACTATCTGATACTTTGTCTTTAAGCTATGATACATAGTTAATATTATATACATAAACTCACACCTTTTTCGCATTGGGGTAGGCAGAAAATACAGAACGCCACCTGCTACGAACCTGACATACTTCTTTTGCCTTGTTTAAGTTTATACATGCACGCCGGTTACCAATTAATATTATCAATGATAAAATTTTGTTATATGACCTTAATACTGGGCATTGACAATGAAGCATCATCAAAATTCCGTCCACGGTTATTGATTTTAATTAGTGTCATGCTAAATGTTCCACTGCTCACTGGCCTATGAATAAAATTGTTGCATCAGTCAGTTTTGTTACCATGAATTCTTATTAAAACGTTTGATTGAATTTCAATACATCCAAGAAGTGTTTCAGTTAAATTTCATATTATACCTGCAGTTAGTTGCAAATGCATTTTTTCATTGTTTGTATTATTTTTTCCATTAGATACTGTTACACTTCATGAATGGTTTTTCAATTTTCATTTCTTTAGTGATTTATTATTTTTATTTTATTTGGCATTCTACTTCCGTAAATATTTCTCATTTGTGTATATTTTTGCAGGATCTTCAAAAAATTTTAGATAATGCCAAACATGGAGCCGTGTATATGAATTTCGGATCGAATGTACGCAGTTCGGAGTTGCCAGCTGAAAAAAGAAACGCAATCCTCAACGTGTTCAGGAAACTGAAACAAACTGTCCTTTGGAAATGGGAAGACGACAAATTGGAGAACAAACCAGATAATCTTGTTGTAAGAAAATGGATGCCGCAAAAAGAAATATTGTGTGAGTTACTTTACATCATGGATTAAAATATAGAATATTATTTGCGAGATAACATTAACATATTGCGCATTATTTGAACATTAGACTTTATATGGCCCATTAATAATTTATTCTGTAGATGATAATGCAAATGACTCAACACGAAGTAAAGACTTGAATAAATTACATAAAGCAACATTTTTCATTCTGATTTTTAATTATATTTTTTGCAGCTCATCCGAACATCAGACTATTCATTTCGCACGGCGGGCTTATAGGCACACAAGAGGCTACGTTCTATGGAGTCCCAATCTTAGGCATTCCAATCTACGCTGACCAGTACAACAATTTATTACAAACTCAGTCTCTAGGCTATGGCAAAATATTGGAATACCCGCACATCAATGAAGAAACGTTATCTAAAACATTGAATGAAGTACTTACAAATGATTCTTACAGGATAAAGGCTAAAGAATTGTCTGTTAGATTCAAAGATAGACCATTGAATGCTTTGGATACTGCCATGTTTTGGATCGAATATGTTGTGAGAAATAATGGAGCACATTACATGAAGAATCCAGCGTTGGAATTAAGTTGGGTAGCATATACCATGATTGATGTTTACGCTTTTGTTTTAATATTAGTACTGGTGGCTGTGTACACGATTTTGAAAGTACCAATGGTTATTATGAGCTTATTTAGTTCGAAACCATCAAAGAAGCAAAAGAAGAAGCGATCGTAAGAGAACTTAGATTAAATTTTGTGTAGTTGTGCAGTTTTTTGCTTTCATTAATTTTTTAATGAAGTAAATATTCAGTGTATCGGTCAAGAAGAGAATTTTGTGATTAATATTTATTGGAAACGACAAGGTAATAGTATATTAGTTAATAATATAAATTATATTCATAATATATTTGAATTCTTGTAAAATAGATATTGTATAAATGGGATTTATTTTGGTATATAAGGGCAAGGGAATGATGATTTTGGTCTAGTTTTCATTCTGATTTAATCTCGATAAAATCGTAACATCTTGTAAACAATAAAATAAAAATAACCTTGCATAATTTATTTTACCATGTGTCTTTTTATTTGAAACTCTTAACTTTATAATACCATTCTAAGTCTTGTTCTGTCTGCAGGACAAAGACCTCTTCTCACACAAGATATGAGCATTGATCACCACGCTTGCTCATATTAATTAAAAGTCCAGGTTTCTTGACGATGTTTTCCTTAACCATTTTAGACGAAGTCAACCCTTCTCCAAAAGAGTAGTAAACTCACTAGCACTCTAAAGATACACTGACACAGACCCTCCTTTCGTCCTCGCCGCCGAGAGGCCCGCCGCGTCGACAATCCATGTTCGCCTCGACTCTTGCTCAAGCCAGCCAGCGCGGCTGAGCCTACAGCTTTAAATTCGTCCCTAAATAATAAACAATCCAATCTAGTCCGTCCCTTGCTGCCCTCTACCTGCGATGCCCTAAGCCGAGGCCCCTACCCCACGGGGGGTGCCCTTAGCGACTAGTCGCTCTAATTTTAAGTTTTCAAGTTATAGCTGAAGGCCTTAATTTATTAAGGTACCCGCAGGCAAGTCCGGTTAAGCAGCTGACAACCTCATAGGTTCACTTGCCGAGATGTCGTTCCAAAAATAAACAATGTTTTCCTTCAATTTTTCCTTTGGTGATGTGTAAAATAAACTTAAAAACACATAAGACTTGAGGTTTTAGCTACTGTTAGCTTTATTGGTTTATATTAAAAAGAAAGTTTCTTCAAGTCATCTATCAAGTAAAATTAAAAAATGTGGGATTCGGCCACAAATCTATTATTATAATTTTTTTTCGACCACTCCAGAAATACGTATTAGGCATTTGATACGTTTTAAATTTAATTGCATGTACTTGCAGAGATCTTTTTTATATCTTTATTATAAAAAATATGCAATAAAGTCATGAAAAAACACTACACACACTAAGAGCATAAGATTGCCATTTAATGGGTATATCTAGAGTTGTCGATTAATAAATAAATTAACGTCGCGTCGTGAGAATCGCCTATATAAAATAATTTATGAATTTGTTATTTTAAACTGTCGATTCGCCTGATTCAAGAGAGTAAATTTGTGCGAATCGACTTATAAACAGTGGTGGCCCAGTGGTAACAGCCGCGACTTACGAGTCGTAGGTCGTGGTTCAAACCCAAGCAGGCGCATGACTTTGTGTAAATTATTTCATCGCCACTGCTCTCGAAACGGTGAAGGAAAACATCGTGAGGAAACCGGCATGTCTTAGAACCAAAAATTCGAAGACATGTGACATCTACCAACCCGTACTGGGCTCACGTGGTGGATTATGGCCCACTCCCTCTCACCGAGAGGAGGCCTGTGTCCCAGCAGTGGGAACATTATAGGCTGATGATGATGATGATAACTTATAAACCGTTTCATAATCGAAATGTTTTGGGCGTTTGTATAAAATAACTAGAAGAAAAAAAAAGGGACATGTTAAGTATAATATAAATACCTACGGTTATACATTAATTTTTTCTCATTTCGACAGTTTACACACGAATAATTACCAGAATACATATTAAAAGATATACAAGTGATATTATGAGTTATCGCTTTTTAATAAGTCTTGAACAAACGTTAAAACAGGTGATGAGTTTTATTGTTTTTCGTGTATGGATGTCGTCAAAACAATTTTTCGTTTATTTATTTTATCAGTAGTTCCTTGTAACTTCACATGCCCCCAAAAATAAAACGGCATCCTTTTAAAAAAAGAACTCGACCTTCCATTTCCAAATATAAAAAAAAAAACCATAAACATGGCCACACCACGCGGTAACACCGTACCTGAAACTACGTACAGTTTATAATTAGACAAATATTTGAACGGAACATTGGTGTTTGAACAAGGCACAGGTTGGGGCGAGTCTTTTGTCCAGTGCCGCGAGAGAGTATGCTGTGGGCGAGTGCTCCGACTGACTTATGAATTTCGAATGCGACAGACTGAGATTGCGAACCTCTTTCATGTGTACTCAGACTTTCATTAGTACGCACTTTGTTTTTATTTTTCATCAGTAAGTACTTTGATACTATCGTTTATAGGTATTTCTTTAACAGGGAAACACCAAATCTTCCAACAAAATTTTTCCTAAGGTCAATTCTTCGTTCTTTCTTTTTCTCAGTATCAAGCTATATGCTATAGATTCGATTCATGATTTTCATAAAATACAAATTCAATAGAATTTTATGAATTTGAATTTCGCGGGCTACCTTAGCGTGCAGGCAATGTCAACACAAACCTGTTGAAATGAGATGATAGTTAAACTATTAAACCTTTGAGCTTGGCAATTCACAAGTTAGGATTAAGTATTATTCGTAAAAGTAGATTGATGTATTTGGTTTTCAAGAAATTTTATGTTTCTTGGATTAAAGGACTAATTGAATAAGTGTCATCATCATAATTAGCCTATTTTGTTCCCACTGCTGGGACACAGGCCTCATTTCGTGTGAGGGAATGGGCCGTAATCTACCACGTGGGCCAAGTGCGGGTTGGTAGATGTCACATGTCTTCGTACCGTATGGTGCCGGACGGTACCGTGTGGTGCCGGACGTAAAGAATAACACCACCCCATTTCTTCCCGTGGGTATCGTAAAAGCCGACTAAGTGACTTACTAGAGAATGGGCAGCAGCGTTTTCTGTACATTTTACCACCATACTGCGATCGACACCCGCCTGCCAAGCGTGGCGATTATGGCAAAGCCCCCCAAATTGGGGGAGGCCTGAGTCCAGTAGTGGACGTCTTACGGTTGAAATGAAATGACATGTCTTCGAATTTTTCGTGCTCGGACATGCCGGTTTCATCACGTTGTGTTCCTTTGCCATAGTCAACCTTTGTTTGCATATCGTGCAGAATATTTCAGGTTCCGACTGCTGCTATATGTTTGTTGTTCCAAGACGTTGCTCTTGTTTTTAGATATACAAATTATACGAAATAAAAAATGGAAAAAGCTTAGCTACACCGTAGCACAATTTAAAAGTCACCTGCCAATTAATTGGGAGCTACTATTGTCAAGGTACATGTATTAATCCTAACTTTCCACAACGAAATACAGCCATTCAATGAATCACAGAGAAAACTTCCCGGATGGTCGAGAAGTTCGTTCATTAAACATCGATTTTACGTAGACTCCGGCTAAAAGCACCGTATGCATTCACACACACGTATCACTAATTTATCAGTCGTCTGTCTGGAACCCTGAAAGGTAAATGTAAAACTAACAGAGATGGGACAGGACGCAAATTAAAATCAACATACCGGCGACGACGGCCGTCGACCATGCGTCGGTTTTGGCATCCGTTTTTTGTCTAATCTCCTGTTGATACCTGCCTGACGTAAATTTTCTCGTCGAAATTTGGAACGGGTTTACGATTGAGTTTTACGTCTTCTTATTTCTTTATCTGAATTTGGAATGATTCAGTTGTAGAAACCTTTTTATTAGATCTACTAGTGACATGTGAATGTTTATATCTTTGGATACTTTTTATTTAAGTAGGTTCTCGTGGGGTACTTCCCGACGTTCTGCGAGCAATGTGCCCACTGCCACTTAAGTTTGGCAATTTTTCGGGCTATGTCGGTGCAGATGGCCGATGGGGTCGGAAGGTTCTGGAGTGGCGACCGCGTACTGGAAGACGGAGCGTTGGAAGGCCTCCCACAAGATGGACCGATGACGTGGTGAAGGCCGCAGAAAAACGTTGGATACGATGGGCACAGAACAGGTCGAAAGGCGGTGCTTGGGGGAGGCAATGAACCTATGTCCAGCAGTGGACGTCTTTCGGCTGAAATGATGATAATGATGACTTTCCGACGTATTCCCGGGCCCAGCCGCTTAGCGTTTTAATGCTAACAAACGTGCTAAAGAGACACTGATCTAACTTCATCTAACATTTTACTTAGATGTTAGAATAAGTTAGATTAAATCTGAGGATTACCAGAACCATGTTTTTCGGAGGTCCGTACAAAATAAGTGATAAGGCTGCATTTGGCACTGATTTTGTTGTCCACCAACCAAAACTACAATTCGGAGTGCAGCGATTTACGCCTTCTTAGTCCAAGTTGTAAGTCGCAGGTTCGATCCCAGACAAATGCTTTACTTTTTGTAAATTATTTCTTCACCATTTCTCTCAAAACGGTAAAGGAAAACTAAGTGAGGAGACCGGCATGTCCTAGAACAAAAACATTGCAGACATGTGACATTACCAACTCTCACCGGGCCCCGATATCATTGCCGGGCCCGCGTGGTAAATTACAGCCCACTCCTCGAAGAGAAGGAGGTCTGTTTCTCAGCAGTGGTAACATCGTAGGCTAGTTATGTTCTGAATCAAACTCCACCTGCCAAATGCGGCAGATACTTTTTGAAGCTTCCTAAGCGAAGGTTAGGATATGAATGTTGAATGTTATCCTACGAATTTGGTGCAAATTCTCGGATAAATCTCAATCAATCAATCAAAATATTGTTACTTCACATAAACCTACATGGGCACTTATGAAACGTCAGAAGCTAGGTGCACGGTTCCAAATGGTTGATTCCTATGGAGAAGAGCCGGCAAGAAACTCCACGGTTACTCTTTTAAAAATAATTGGCTTTTACAATGGTTTCAAATTACAGTGTTGTATGGGAGAACAATGTAGGATTGTCTACAAGTACCAGGTACTTAATAAAATAGAAAATTGTATAGTCTGCAAGGCCTACAACGTTCTCACATTCACATAATATAAAATAATCTACTTATATAATAGTATTTCCGTATTTCATAAATAAAACATAATGACCTATTGAAACCAAATGTCATTGTTGCCATGACAACCAATAATAAAAAGGTCTCAAATGATTGATTCAAAACTTTCAGCTGACTGTGAACTGATGTCTGTTACTGATTTCTGCATGAGAAGGTTACTATGAAAATATTCATTACTAGTCTCTTTCGAGTGTAATTTTTTATTTAAACATAAAATATGTATAGGTATCCTATGACAGTCGACAATATTGTAACATATATACAAACTCGAGAAATTTAAATGCTCAGTGACGTAAATAACATAATGAATGTGGTTGAAGTTTCAAAAATGAAAGCCATTGTTACTGTTAGTGTGTTACATAATTACCCTATTTTGTTGTGGGTGTGATATCATCAAATGACGTCTCCCACTCTGGGCGGAGCGCGAGAGCGTGTTAGACTTTAACTGACTAAAACCCACCTGTGTTCCTTTAGTTGCCCATATGCCAGGGCCACGGTATTTCTTTCGAACAAATCTCGTGACCCTGGCAGACGTAAATACCCTCCGGAGTATATTTTCGAAGATTACACCTACAAACAAAGTTACTACTTCTTTAAAATCGTTTCCTTAATATAGTTTCTTTTATCCCGTTTGGAGTAGTTCAATATACTGCAATTATGTTCTCAATTACGCAATGTGCAAGCCTGAAGACTTCTCCCAGGGAGGCTGTGTTTCGGGTCACTAAGCTTGCGCCCCTCATTACACATCTCAGATTCGGTCTAGACTGTTATAATGTAATGGGACTGTGGTTGCACCATTTGGCCGTGTGCATTGCTTTATTGTTCGTACGTTAGGTACCAGTATGCATTCGCTTTTTTTAATTACATGGAATAGACCAGTGTGTGCGTACATGTGTAGGTCTGTGTGTAGTCTGTGGTTGTGGTTTTTTTTGTGGGTTGCAAATCATCTAATGACGACTCTATCAGACTTTTACTGATTTAAAACCCACCCGTGTTCCTTCAGTTGCCTATGTGCCAGGGCCACGGTATCTCTTTCGAACAAATCTCGCGACCCTGACAGGTGGTTGGTGTGATTATTCCATCTAAAATTCTGGAGTTCAGCTGCCTCCGGTTAGATTAGAAGCCGACCCCGAAATGATGAGAAAAAGGTTTTTTCCTCACCATTTTTGAGGTCTGTGCATAATGCACGGATGGTAATATCTTATCATCCATGAACGAACTAAAACAAAAAAAAAAAACATGATTTAATTCATTCCTTAATCCGTCAAACAATTAATGCTTCTAACCAAATAGCAAATGCAAACCCCACACACCAGCTTCACTTAACACCATCCTAAAATGATTCAAAGGAACGACCCAACCTAATTAGTATCAACTTCTATGTCAATAAAGATTATTATTATTATTATAATTTTATCTGCAGACGACATAAAAGCAATTATTCGCCGCAGTGCATTTAGCGCAGACTACAGATACAGGCTTTGGCGCAGAATAGTACAAAAGGTCGACTTCATGCAACGAATTGCGTTCGTTGCATGAAGTCGACGCACGCACGCAGACACACTTTTCTTGCAGCAAGAGCTTCGTCTGCGTGAAACGGCTCCCGACCACCCGTGACTACCGTGTTGCATCGCCCGCGCTGATAACTTGTTTTCGCTTAGCGGTCTTTCTGACTTCTTCTCTTTTTCTTTTTGCTTGGCTCATAAAGGCCGTAGCGTAAAGTTAAAGCCTCTAAACCTTCCCCAAAAATGTGGTATCAAATTTAAACATATGTTTTCAAACCCAACTCGTAGTTTCAAAGATTAGCGCGTTTAAACAGACAAGCAAAATAACATTTCAGCTCTATTATTAGTATAAAGATGCATAAGATCATCCACTCCAAGCTGGACTCTTCAGCCCTGCTGTCCCTTATAAACATCAATATTAGACATTACACCCGAACACCGAAAACTTTAGCACTTCTGGTCTACACAAATAACACCTCATATTACAACCCTATCGGAATGTGTCGACTTTACAATGAAATTTCAAAAATCAATAACAGAATTGACATCTTCGATTCTCGTGCCACTGTTTGATGAATTCTTACTCTTGAAATACTGTTTTTCTTTAAATAATTTTATGTAATTAATGTAATTATGGACTTTGTCTGGCGCGTTTGGTCTCCTACACATTCCCTGCCTAAGTAAGAAGTGTGTTGGAGGGCAGACGCACAGTCCTTGTAGCTATTATTTTGTGTACTTAGCTTTTTACTGTAGTTTTAATCATAATTATTTTTGTTGTTGGTATTATTTTGTGTACTAAACTTTTCACTGTAGTTTTGATCATAATAATTTTTTTTGTTGCTGGTCATGTTGTGCGACTACGCTTTGGGTGATAAGCAGGTCTAAACCTATTATGCAAACCTCGTGAAATATTGTGATTGTTACCTGTTGTAGTTGCCTTTGAATAAATAAATAAAGATATAGACTATTAAAAGTATAGATATAAACTTCTCGCTCACAAATAAATTACCCAGGCGGACTTAAGGCATTAGGCATTCTCTCACGCTAAACCAAGGGTGGTGAATCTGATTCGCCCTTTTGCTCCACCTTAGAGCGCGAGACGTCATTTGATGATTTCCCACCCACAAAAAAAAAGGGTGATGAAGGGTTGAGGTGGCAGCTGTCTGAAAGGAACACAAAAATAAACGTAATTCATATTTTAGCCGAATACCAGTGATAAGTCAACTAGCATTTTTTTTTTTTTTTTTTGGATGGGACATCATCAAATGACTTCTCCCGCTCTGGGCGGAGCGGGAGGGCGTGTCAGACTTTTACTGACTAAAACCCACCCGTGTTCCTTCAGTTGCCCATGTGTCAGGGTCACGGTATCTCTTTCGAACAATCACGCGACCCCGGCAGGCATCGGTCCTAGCAGACCCCATCAGTGTTGCTGACATCTCTTTGAGGCGCGCGTGGAACACTACGCGCCGTCGACCCGAGCTTGGTCCTTACCGGGCGGCGAGCTACCCATTGCTCGCCACCCGCAAGCTCGCGCCTACGGTGGCCGGGAGTCCGCAATCGACTCCCGGCGCCCGGGGCGTCTCCTCCTGCGGCGGCTAGGGACTTGAGGGCGCAGAGACTGCCACTCCCTCACGCGCCCCGCCTCCTCCTTCTTGACAAGCTGAGATCACCAAAAAGTACGTATCAATGTTCACCTCTTTTTCAACACACGTTGTAAGCACTGAGCCTTCTGTACCAATTTACTATTCTGTGATTTAGCGGAGACTACGGATACGCGACATTGGTCTATTTCGAGGCCAGGCCTATCTCATTAAGAGTTTGCAATTAAAACTTTGCAATCTGGCCGGCGTTCTGAAGGGAATTAACGCCAATGCCAACGCTTGGGGAAATGAAAATCAGTCTTGAACGTCATAGAGATTTTGCTGGATTGGGTCTACTTGTTAGTGGCGATTTGTAAGTTATTTTAGTTTTGGACTTTATTACTACTTAAATTGTGGAAGAAATTGGATTGAGGCCGTTTTTTGTCGGGTACCTTTGTAGCATCATTAATTATGAAATCTTCAGTGAACAGACTTGTACTGAGAAGCTACGGTCCGGTAACATTCATTACCTCCCTGTCTACACGCGAGTGAAGTCACTTCATACCCTACTATACTACTGTCACTTGTTACATCGTTTCCCCCCGTTTTTTTAACTGCCCCGTTGGTTTCGTGGCCGTAAGCGCGACTGCTGAGATCCTGGGTTCGATTCCCAGGTCAGGCAAAGTGTTATTGGGTTTTTCCAATAGGAATTGAGGAATTTAGGCGATGATCACACGGCACCGCGCACCACCGCGGCGGGCGGTGGCAGTAAAGTGAAATGACTGCGCGGTCAGTCGGTGTACGTGTGTTAGGCATCAAGGGATTTAATAGAGGGCAATGTGACATGAGATCCACTTCACCGCCTACTGGCGATGGTCCCCCCCCGTGCTTCGAAAAGCATGTTAAACTGTTGGTCCTGCGCCTAATCTATCTCCGGTCGTATCGGATTGCCGTCCCATTGGACTATGAGAGTGAGAGAAGAGCGCACGCACTTGTGCAGTATAATATTTCCGCGCCGGTAGGGCTAGTTTCCGTTGAAATTGGCCGAAATACGGTCTGGAGGACTATACATCGGTTTCATCAACTCCAGATACAAAGCCTTCTACTTTCCTCACAATCAAAGCTTCGTATCCAGTTTCCTTTTTCCTTCCAGATAGTAGATAGGAGGTATATCATAGTCTCCTTTATAAAAGCCTGAAAAATAACAAGCTGTTATTATATTGCTTACATTACATATATAATTGTATATAAAGCATCCGCGTACGCTTTTTGTGTCAGCCGTCTATGTCCTAGCTCTGCATGCGAGTTTTTGCTTGGTGAGCGTCAACAAAAACCATATTTATACCAGTCACAATACTGTGATGTACTGTGTGGAATTGAATGCGGAATGTGAGAGGCTTTTGTGATATTATATCAGTTCTAGCAAGGATGTTTCGTTTGTGGAGTTGCTAGGCACTGTATGGAACATGTTCCCTGTGAAACACGTTTTTTGTGCTATGTAGCATAAAGGATTCTAGTCACGCGATTCACGCTCTTATGAAAATGCTGGATATAGATTTTGTTCTCCTCAATACATATTTTGAGACTCAAAATGGGACTCAAAGATGTATTACGTAATGTTATATTCTGTTTTTTTTTTTTTTTTTTCTATCAGACAGGATCTTCAATGTGTTTGTTTTTGCGAACGCCTATTCATAATTTATTAGGCACTCAAGAACGTCTGAAAACTTTGTTTTAATATTATCGCTAACTGAACCGTTTTGAGCCAAGTTTTCAATTTAATATTTATTTCCAGGACCGGTTTGTTTTAGATTTTCTATTGATATGTATATTAAATTACTGACAACTATTGAAGAAGTCCTATAACTTTAATTTATCATTTACCGAGCGTATCGCAATTTGATACTTGCGTATCTAACTGGGATTTGATACAAGAAGTATGTATTCTGATACTACAGACCGGGACAATTTTTGTCATTTTAAGAATGTTCACAGCCTGAGCTGGGTCTCAATTTGTAAAAAATACGTCAAGTTTTCATACATTGTTAACAAGTTTATGACATTTGATTGTCACCGAGATGAGACTGCGAAAAGATCTGAATTGACCTTATGGTGTGTAGTACTCGCAATCAGCTCGCGTGTATGCCCATTGGCCATTTTTTTTTTATGACGTCTCGCATGTCAACCTATGAGGTAGTCAGCTGCTTAATCGGATTTGCTGACCAGTGGCCCTTTTATTTGTGGATGGCAAAACATCAAGTGAGGTCTCCCGGTGGAGCGGGAAGGTGGATCAGACTTTTACTGACTAAAACCCACCCGTGTTCCTTCAGTTGCCTATGCCAGGGCCACGCTAATCTTTCGAACAAATTGGTATCGCTCCTAGTAGACCCCTTCAGTTTTGCTGACATCTCTTTGAGGCGCGCGTGGAACATAACACGCCGTTGACATGGGCCTGGTTCTTACCAGGCGGCGAGCTACCTTACCGGGTGGCGAGCTACCTTACCGGGCGGCGAGCTACCTTACCGGTTAGCAAGCTATACCGGGCGAAGAGCATTGACCAGTGGCTCTAGTGTGACTTTCTTTTAACCACCTCGATCTAACACAACAAGCGCTTACGGCGCTCAGATTGGTTCTTCATGAGACCAGGGCCAATCGGAGCTCTGAACTCGCTCGATGCGTATGCGCAGACGTTTTAGAATCATGTATTAAATCCACGGTAACAGTTGCGTGTCGATATCGCTGCCTGACTCCTTGTCTAGCCACTCCATATATTATACACTAGCTTTTTCCAGCGGCTTCGCCCACCTATTATACTTATTAACCTTCCTCTTGAATCACTCTGTCTGTTGATGAAAACCGCAATCAAATCCGTTGCGTACCAACTTTAGAAGATCTAAGCGAACAAACATAGGTAGCGACTTTGTTTTTAATACTATGTAAAGATAAGGAAGAAAGAAAGATAATATATCTAGAAATTGAAACCCACGCCATCTAGTGAATCTCTACGCAACCTAGATATCAAACGATACGATGACTTACACCGCCATAACACGCAAATTGTCCTATAAAAAATCATGTATCTCGCAAATATCGTAGTCAATAATTGAGATAAAAACTTATCTTTTAAGTTGGACTAAACTACAAATAATTACAAAGTTTGATCACAATCAGTTCAATAGTTTCGGAGTTTATCCTTAACATACATCATGACACGACATTTTTATATAAATAAAATTGGCTACCTTCATAATTGTAGCTATTCATTCTTAAAGTATTCGCATAATTAGCCTATAATTTGTCCACTGCTGAGACACAGGCCTTCTCCCATCGACAGGGAGTGGGCTACAATCTATCACGCGGGTCCAAGGCGGGTTGGTAGACGTCACATGTTTGAATGTTTGGTTCTAAATTCCGGTTTCCTCACGATATTTTCCTTCCCCGTTTTGAGAGCAGTTACAGTATTATGGACCACAGACAGGCCGTAAAGTTTATGCTGGTCGATTTATATCTAAATTTTGTTGAAGCTGGCTGTACCAAGCCAACATGCGTAGGCGTGGGATACTTCAACCCTTACATTAAAATGAAGAAAAATACACAGTTACTTGTTAGGTACATTAATGTACATAGCATTGAAGAAACCGTGCTAAGTTCACAATGTATCATATTTATAAACGAAAATGTCAAACGGCTCATTGTTAAAGTTTGCTCGTAACAAAATTTGACATTAAATTACAAACTTACGAACTTCAAAGTAATGGCTTCAATTGAAATTTGTTTTAACATTAATTTGTTCCGAGTTTAGAGTTCGGGAGCCGAAAATTACGATGTAAGAAGAAAGGGCAAACTGAAACAAACTCCTGTCCCTTTTGTATATAGAACATTGTTAATATAAGTATTAACACTACTGAATTTATTGTTTCTCGTTTCGTTGACAATTTTGTTTCAAATTGTTTAAGAAGTTGATCAGCGGTAGCCCGGTGGAAATGGCTGCGACCTACGAGTTGTAAGTCGTAGGTTCGAGCCTAGACAAGAGCACTCATCATCATCATCATCATTTCAGCCGTAAGACGTCCACTGTTGGACTTAGGCCTCCCCCAATTTGGGGGGCTTTGCCATAATCGCCACGCTTGGCAGGCGGGTTGGCGATCGCAGTATGGTGGTAAAATGCACAGAGAACGCTGCTGCCCATTCTCTAGTAAGTCCCTTAGTCGCCTTTTACGACACCCACGGGAAGAAATGGGGTGATGTTATTCTTTACGTCCGGCACCACACGGACAAGAGCACTACTTTGTGTAAATTTATTCATTACCACTGCTTTCAAACGGTGAACAAAAGAAAATCGAAGACGTATGATATCTACCAACCCGCATAAACATTATAGTCTGATTTATCATCATCATCATTCAGCCAAAAGACGTCCACTGCTGAACCTGGGCCTCTCTCAAAAGGGGGTTTTGCCATGATCGTCACGCTTGGGTTGGCAATCGCAGTATGGTGGTAAAATGCATACAGAACATTGCTGCCAATTCTCTAGTAAGTCGTCTTTTACGACACCCACGTGAAGAAATGTGTTGGTGCTATTTTCTATGTCTGGCTCCACACTGAATATTAGGCTAATTATGATATGTTTAAGAAGTTTAGATTGGGACGTAGATATTGATGTGGCTACTGAATGCGTTGTTAAGCTATGGGGGTATTTTACGATAGTTATATTTAACACTAGCTGACCCGACAGACGTTGTCCTGTCTCTTTGATGATATTTAAGCACGCATTCTGTCAATTCTATGAGAAATAGCATAATGTTACATTAAAAAAGTTTACATTGTCCTATTATATGGTTGTTAAGTATTTTTAAATAAGTGTTCTTAAATTTTCTAATTTCCCGCGCACTTTTTTAATTTTTTTCTTTCATAAGAACCTTCTCCTGACAATTACAAACACAACAACAACAAAAAAAGTGAAATCGGTCCAGCCGTTCACGCGTGATGTCGTGACCAAGGGAAATAGGGATTCATTTTTATATATATAGATAATATAATAATATATATATAATAATAGATATAGATTATGCCATTTCATTGGGAACACTAAGACAGCTCACTTCAACCTTGTTTTTCAAATGTTGCAAAATGTAAAGAATATCATGTCACCATCATCATCAGCCTACAGCAATCCACTACTGTATATAGGCTTCTCCAATTGCACGCCGTTCTGTTCGATTATTAGGAACTCTGCTTCCAGCCACCCGGTGACGATCGCCGCTCCATCTTGCAAGAGGGCGTCCTACCTTACGTTTGCCGACTCACAGTCTCCGCTCAAGAAAATGTTTAACGCAAGGGTCATCGGGTCCATGGCAAATACGCTCGGCCGATAACTTTAGTTCTCTAACGGATCGCCCGGATCCGGATTCGATCGAGAAACATGTAAAGACAAGCCTTTTTTTTGTGGGTGGGAAATCATCAAATGACATCCCCCGCGGGAGGGCGTGTCAGACCAGACTTTTACTGATTAAAACACACCCGTGTTCCTTCAGTTGCCCATATGCCTGGGCCACGAAAGACGAGCCTAAATAATAACAAAAACTGAACCCTAATTGCGTAACACAATATTAATCACAGTCTGAATCATTTTGAATTATATTCCTAGTTCATTATTTCGTATGTTCGAAAAATTGGTCTGCTTAGCAACGTAAATGACGCAATGGATGCTTTCGAACTGTCATAATGTAAGTCATTTCTACTATTAGTGTGTTATGGAATTAACCCTCTGTTATTGCCTACTGTTTCATAATGTGTAGGTACCTAATATATCGATTTGGTTTTTCTTAATTATTTTTCTATAGTCAAGCTGCTCCATCGTGTATGATTGATATTTATTATACAACTGGGGTCAAACTTTACAGATATTTAAACATTTTTCTTATTATTATGTTTACTGTAGAAACCCGATAAGGAATATTTTTTTCTGAAGGACAGTAACTTGTAAGTCATGACGTCTATAAAATGACTTATTCGCAGCGAATATATAATATTGATAACCTTTGTGACTGAATGAATAGAGTAATTCTAGGCAACCATGCTCTGTACACTATGTAGTTGTACATAAGTACCTTATCATTTACCACATCTTCGTCATATTTAACAATGCAACATCATCATAATTATCTGCCTAGACTTTTCCATATGCCAGGGCCACGTTATCTTTTTCGAACAAATCTCGCGACCCTGGCAGGCATTGGTCCTAGGGGACTCTTTCAGTTTGCTGACATCTCTTTGAGGCGCGCGTGGAACATTACGCGCCATCAACACGGGCCTGGTCCTTACCGGACGGCGAGCTACCCATTGCTCGCCGCCCGCGCCTACGGTGGCCGGGAGTCCGCAATCGACTCCCGACGCCGGGGGCGTCTCCTCCTGCGGCGGCTAACCCCTTAGTAATGCTTGACGTTGTGATCGTAGTTTTTTCCTTTTTTTGTGTTTTTTTTTGCATTAAAACAATTTAAAAAAGATAAAATGTATCCTCTCGGTTTTACTATATAACCGAATAAAAAGTTACATATGAACGCGACGGTCGCTTTTGATTAGAACGCGTCGTTCGACTCGGGTTTATAGTGAGTTTTTTAACCGACTTTAAAAAAAGGAGGAGGTTATCATTCGACCGTATTTTTTTTTAAAATGTTTGTTGCCTCATAACTTTTGACTGGGTGAACCGATTTTAATGACTCTTTTTTTATTTGAAAGCTGGTGCTTTCCGAATGGTCCCATTTTAATTTTTTGGTTCTATACGGACAATGGGATCCATGGAAAACCATGTCTTAAATTTGCATTAAGTATTTGCGCGACAAATGAACGAATAACGCGATTAGATTAGTGCAGGATATCTACCATAACTAAAAAGTTAAAAATAAAAACTTTAAAAAAAAAAATAACAAACAACTTCCTAAAAAAAAAGACTATAAAGTGAAAAATAACTTTAATTTCGGAAGCCGGTGGCAAAAAAAACCTTAATTACAGATCCTAAGACACCAATTTCCGAAATTAAAGTTATTTTTCACTTTGTAGGGTTTTTTTTTAGGAAGTCGGTTGTTGTAAATTTTAAATAAACAATTGTGTTGCTCTGAAAAATAAAGTTTTATTTTAATACTCACATACATACACTAATAATAACTAATAAACTTAAATTATTCTATCTTTCCTGAAAAATAAAGAAACGACATTTAAAATCTATTGATTAATAACAATTCCTTTTTATAATATTCTAACAATAAAATCCATCAAATCAAAATGTCACGATGAAAACAATTGTCAAAATCCATCCTGCTTTACTCGCCGAGTTCTGTCTCGCGAACAGAGTCATCTATTGTAATATTTAGTTCACTCGCTACCGACAGTGGTGCGCTCTAATAAAAGAAATTATTATTTGTTTACATGTTTTTGTAAAAAGTGTTTTGTATTTAGAATTTTAATTGGGATTACATAATCAGCCAATAATTCTTTCACTGCTGGGACACAGGTTTTCCTCATAAGGAGAGTCAGTGGGCCGTAATCCACAGTGATGTAACAATTCTTCGAATTTTTGGATCTAGGACATACCGGTTTCCTCACGATATTTTTCTTCACCATTTTGAGAGCAGTGGTGTTGAATTGCATAACTAAAGCGAAATGTGTTCGTACCTACGACCAACAACTAGAAAGTCGCGGCTGTTATTGGGAATAGTAGGTTCCACCGAAAAATACATGCGCAACGGCTTCAACAAGGTGGAGAGAAAGAAGAGGAACTTGCTTATCGCAACCAGTGTAGGATGATGGAGGATGGCGTTGACAAGATCGTGCACGTCCTGCTACATTCTGCAGTACCGATGATGCTGCTATACGTGTCCCGTAAGCACCACTCTGACCAACTGGAGCTTGACGGTGGAGAATTTGGAGGCGCGCCATAAAACCAATTTTAAGTTAATTATAATAATAAATAAATAAATTATTGACATATAACAGTGAATACATTTATAATATTGAAGCCCTGCCTCCTGAGCTAGCTAACCTGTGTTACAGGAATTAGTGTCTGCTCCGACTTATGTAAAATTACATTTGTGCAATAAAAGTTGTTCGTGGTACGCGTTCCGACTTACCATTTGGTGACCTTCCTCAAGGAAGATCGGCGTTTCTGTGGCCAGCTGTGCGACACGTACTCGCAACGTAACACGACGCCGTCGCTTTATGTGCAAGAAGTTTTTAAGTTTTGTTGTATAAATAATTATACAACAAACTTAAAAACTACTTGGTATTTATATTCTTTGTATAGTATAAAACAATATGAAGGGCTTGTGGCTAAGTAATAACAGCCGCACGGATTGATCGTTCAGGTTAAGCTACGCTTGCCGCGTTTGATCCGTGGATGGGTGACCATCTTTACATACCAAAACCCTTCCATGCCTCGGAAAGCACGCTAAGCCGTTGGTCCCGGCTGTCTTTCGTAGATCTTAGACAGTCGTTACGGGTCGTCAGAAGCCCGATCCGAAAGTCTGACAACCAGTCTTCCCAAGGGGTATCGTATTACCCAGTAAGTGGATTGTGGAGGTCAGATGGGCAGTTGCTCCATATAAAATACTGGTATTCAGCTGCATCTGGTAAGACTGGAAGCCGACCTCAACATAGTTGGGAAAGGGCTAGGGAGATGATGAGTATAAAACAATAACATAAATATTGTATGTATTGATATTTATGGACCTGTTGTGAAGTTGCCTGAAATAAAGGATTAATGAAATAAATAAATTCAAAAATGCCTATACGGTTTAATACTTTTGTCTAAAGATAAATCTTGCTTAGTAATAGGGCTGATAAGGTTCCCAAATTAACTTGAAAACGATATTTTTACCCAGACTATAATCTGCTTAATATTACAAAATGATCTTTACGACCCGAAAATAAACACAATAACCTGATTTCCTCCTGAAATCAAAACACGGTGAACAGGAGGTACTTGGGATCTTTTCATAGCAAATTAATCAATTAGAGCCTTGGCTCCAGGGAGGCTCGGTGAAGCCTAATTATAACAGATTACATTAATCTCTTACGATATAACGGATCCGACGGGGCGTGGTCGCGATTTTCGCGTTTGTATTTAATTGGTGATAAATTGCAGTGAGATATCGTTTGGAGCTTGCAACATGGTGACGGGGAAGAATTAATTAGTTTAGAATTTTAGCAGGTTTTGTTTTTGTTGTAGGGTGATTAAATGGTTATTTATATTGAAAACTACCTTTTGCCTGTGGCTTCGTCGGTGTGCAGGTCCAAAATTATCCCATGGGGACGTACTCCCGAGGTCTATAGGAAGTACCAGTTGTACCAGTGTTAATCCAGATTTTAAACTATCTGTGTGATAAATTTCATCCAAATCTATTCACCCGTTTTGGCGTGATTGAGTAACAGATATTTAAATCTATGAACATCCAGACAAAATTTTCACATTTAAATTATTAGTAGGATGAATTAATTTCTCAGTAGTAGCCCGGAGTCTGGAATTGACCTCGAATGGCAATGGGCTTGGAGTTACACAGTTACATGGAGGACTTAAACGTAACTGGCGCAATGTCAGTGTACTGTATAGGTTTATTTCTAACGAAAACAGGTGAAATATTATGCTACAAATCCATGGGTAACATCTATTACATAAAATATACAGTCAAATTGAGAACCTCGTCCTTTTTTGAAGTCGGTTAAAAAGAGGTTAAATCTGTACTAATATTATAAAGCTGAAGAGTTTGTTTGTATATTTGGTTGAACGCGCTAATCTCAGGAAGTATTAGTTCGGATTAAAAAATTCTTTTTGTGTTGAGTAGTCCATTTATTGAGAAAGGCTACAGACTATATAACATTACGCTACTACCAATAGGAGAAGAGCAGCAATGAAAAATGTTGCAAGAACGAAGACCATGCGAGTTTAGGTTATTCGATGCAACGGGATGGGCTGGGGGAGCAATAAATATAACGCGGACGAAGTCGCGGCCAGAAGCTAGTTTGTTAATATAGTTGTACGTAGGGGGTAATAATCTCTGGAACTGTCAGCAAGGATTGAAAAAAAAAAAATCTTTTTGGAGTTATGCTCAATTCTTGAAGAGAGATATAGTCTATTTACCATCATGCAGAAAGCTACAATATTCCTGAGTAACATGAACTGTAGATTTCCACGGATGAAGTCTCGAGCAAAGTGCTAGTTGAATATAAAAACAATGTAAACTATAATTTCAGCTTGAAATATTACATTTTTCAGTCTTCTCTCAACATCTTAGAACTTTCAATTTTCCCAACAATACGTGGAATTTTATGAAAATCATAATTAATACTTTTGCATCTGTTATTGGGTCTAAACAAAACTAATTATAACTACCCCCATTTACTAACAACACTGTTGAGCTTTAGAAAAGGATTTTAAATGGGATTATTTCCGACGTTATGAAGCCCGATATTTATTTAGTTAGTCGTATTTCATAAATCGTGATGGCTTTGTGGTCTCGACTTACATTCACTCGGTTGTGGGTTCAGATTGCCCGTATTTAAAGTATCAATGTGCCTTTTTCAATGTATACTTTCTAAGTTTATTCAAGACTAGCTTCTGCCCGAGACTACATCCACGTCAAATTTTTGCTTCCGTGACCCTTCCCGTCGCATCGAATTGCCTGCCAGTTTTCGTCCATTTTTCGTTGGTGCTCCGCTCCTTTTGATCATAGCGTGATGTTATTATAGCCTACAGCCTTTCTCAAATAGGCTACCCAACACAAAAATCTATATATATAAAATTCAAAGCCCTGAGTGACTGACTGACTGACTGACTGATATATCAACGCACAGCCGAAACCGCTGGTCCTAGAGACATGAAATTTGGAGGGTGTATTCTTTGTGAAGAGTAGGTATCCAATAAGAAAGGGTTTTTTGAAATTCCATCCCTAAGAGGGTGAATTGGGGGGTTGAAATTTAACGCGGGCGAAGCCGCTGGCGGAAGCTAGTATAACATAATTTTTCAATTCGGACCAGTAGTTCCTGAGATTAGCGCGTTCAACCAAACAAACTGTTCAGCTTTATAATATTAGTATAAATAGTTTATAATATTTTGGAAATAACCGACATCACTAAAGGAGAAAATCGCAAGGAAACCGAGACCCTAATAGTACACGGGCACGGGCACTAGTAATCATTTTGAAGGGTATTGCCAATTCATCGTTTCATCTCTTCTAAAAATTTGTCTGCTCAACAACGTAAATAACGCAATGAATGTTGTTGATCTGTCAAAATGAAAGCCATTTCTACTACATCAGTGTGTTATGCAATTAATCTGCTAGAGTTTCAATTAATACTTACTGCCAGCCGCATTATTATAACATAAAATTTATATCTTACTAGTTTTTGCCAGCGGCTTGGCGCGTGGAAGTCGGGAAATATCCCGCAAGAACGTACTGCCGGGATAAAAAGAAACCAATGCGTTAGTCAAGCTTTTAATCTATCTGTGTGTCAAATTTCATACAAATCCGTTGTGTAGTTTTCGCATGAAAAAGTAACAAACAACAATGCATGCTTACAAACTTTCTCATATATATTATAATATTAGTAGTAAGTAGGCTATAAGTGGCAATACTGTCGCTGTATATATATTCTGGAAAGAATTTTACTCCTATATAAATGTAATGTACAGTATCCCACATCTTACGAGCCAGGGCTCGCTACACACTTACTACATTGCTATCAATTACTGTTCCATGTTCCATATTCGAAAAATAAAATGTAGGTACTAAACATGTTAACTAAAACGTACGATCCACAAACAGATCCATATACAGCTCAAAACTATTTCCCGCTTGGGAACTCCTTTGATATTTCAGCTTTTCTATTTTCAAATCGCTTTACGCCAACAGTGAAACCAATTTCATACTACGACTTAGATGGTACGAGTACCTACCGAGATTATCTCGTATTTCTAGGCTCTCGAACTACACGACTATTCCATTTATGCTTGTGAAGATATTCCTGGGACTTTAATTTTGGAATGTCACTTCAGTTGCCACTTTATATTATGCACTTGTCGATGACTGTTCAGCAACACCGTTTATTATTTGAAAGCTTCTAAATTTAAAATATAACAATCGCTTTCGCTTGATATATTTTTTAATCAACTTCAAATAAAGAAGGAGGTTATACTGAGGTTACCTGGCCTGTTAGGCTAGTGGTTAGTGACCCTGACTGCAAAGACTGAGGTCGTGGGTTCGATTCCCACCCAGGACAAATCTTTGTGTGATGAGCACAATCATTTGTTCTGTGTCTGGGTGTAATTTATCTACATATAATATGTATGAATTTAGAAATATATACCTAAGTATATTTATGAGTTGTCTGGTTGCCATAGTACAGGCTCTGCCTAGTTTTGGATCAGATAACGTTGTGTTGGTTGTCCTAAGATATTTATATTTTATATTTATACGTTTTACTGTATAAATATATTTTTTTTATGTATGTTCAGCGATTTCTCCGCCAACTGTAGACCGATTTCAAAATATATTTTTTTAATGGATAGGTTATGCTTCAGGAGCGGGTCCCATATAATTTTTGTTGAGTTTGCTTTGGGAATTTTTGCGTAAGCTTCTTTAATACGTATTTAATCCACTTTGTATATTGTGATGATATTCTAATACGTCCTGCCACTGCTACTGACCTGCCCAGTAGTGGTTTATGAAGTAGTGTGGGGTAGATACCTTAACTAAAAAGTAAAAAACAAAAACCATAAAAAAAACTAAACCGACTTCCAGAAAGACATTACAAAGTGAAAGAAAACTTTAATTTTAAAGTCGATGGCAAAAAATATCAGTTGTTTATTTTCACTAAAGTTTTCATTCCTTTATGTAATTTTATTGCTTGTTTTGATTACTAAAGTAGGTAAACGATTTAAATAACTAAAAAAAATAGCTTCATTAAAACGTCAAGAACGGTCCGCTTTAAATTAAAAGCGCCTACACAAAAGCCTGTAGCAATAACCATCAGGATGAAAATTTGCGTTTTAAATATTATCAACGTTTTCGTCTGCTAAAATGGGAGCGCCGAATAAAATGTATGCTAATTTGACATTTGCATATGACTGAGAAAAATCACTGGCCCATTAAAGAGTGTCCCTAGAAGTGTGAAAAGCTGGAGTGGTTAAAATACAGTTAACAAGGGCCCAAGAGGTGCCATTAAAGGTCTAAGACCTTCCTTGCCCTCCCGTCGTTTGTCATGCAAATAGTGAGTGAATAATTTATAGAAGATTCATCCCCTTGCTTTACGAGCATCCCCATTGTTGAGGAAATCGGATGATATAAGGCGACCGGTGTATCTAGATAAATACCTTTTACATTGTTATGATGATACTCTTTGTTTGGTGTTGCGGACGTCAATGTATTTCAGAGTACTATTGTGTTCCATGTCGTTTTCTATTTGAATAGGATATCAGATTTTCTATTTAAGCGTTTTTACCTTTGAAACATGATGATGAATTTATTCTTTAAAATAAGCATCGTTTTGTGTGGGTTGGATGTCGGTGAAAGGCAATTTATGTCCGAGAAAAGGCTAGCTGGGTGCCATGGATATTAAGGCCCACTTGCGCGTTTATAGTTTCTCCTAAATCCACTTGCGCGTTCATAGTTTCTCCTAAATCCACTTGCGCGTTTATAGTTTATCCTAAATCCAATTGCGCGTTCATGGGTTATCCTAAATAACTCGGAGTTAACAGCTAATTCAGGGTTTTAATCAAATTATTCATTTTGCTCAAACAAGAGTTTGAGGTGAACTTAGAGCAAAACTTTTAAATATTTAATTCACCGATGTGGAAGAGTTAAGTCGCTAAACTCCGGTAAAAAGTGTAGCATTTTAAAATAGTGTGAAACAAATTCGCTTTTCATGTTTGTGTTTATTAGTTCTTCTAAACTACACAATGGAATGTAATTCGAATTTTACAGTCAAAATCAGCCTATATTGTTCCCACTGGTCTAGGAATAATAGGGAGGGAGTGGACCGTAATCTACTTCGCGGGTCCAGTGCGAGTTGGTAGATGTCACATTTCTTCGATTTTTTGGTTCTAGGACATGACGGTTTCCTCACGACGTTTTTCTTCACCGTTATGAGAACAGTGGTGATGATATTATTTTCACAAAGTAAAGCGCCTGCCTGTATTCAACCCTTTTTTTTTTGGATGGGAAATCATCAAATGACTTCTCCCGCTCTGGGCGGAGCAGGAGGGCGTGTCAGGCTTTTACTGACTAAAACCCACCCGTGTTCCTTCAGTTACCCATATGCCAGGGCTACGGTACCTCTTTCGAACGAATCTCGCGACCCTGGAAGGCTGTTCAACCCTTAATCTGGGTTCAGAACTCGTAATTCGGAGCTGTTACCATTGGGCCACCACTGCGTCTCTGAAATTTATCATTATTTATAGAATTTTTTGTAGAAGTTTCATGAGTTTAACACGCCGCCGCCGGCGACTTTATTTCCACATCTTTTTCAACATTAACATTCCTATAAAATGCAGTTTTCGAAAATGAATGATGACGATCTTAATTATTTATTTAGATAAGTACCCGTTCTTGCCAATTTTCAAGTTTATAGCCCAAGGAAGAAGATTTTACATATAAATAAAATAGCCCGTTTCACAATCATAAAGGTTGAATTTTACAGTCTTACCAAGGTGTTACTCAATAACTGGGTTGTGGAGGTCAGATAGATAGTAACTCCTTGTAAAATACTGGTAGACAGTAGTAGCAGTAGCTGCATCGAGTTACACTGAAAGCCAACCCCTACTCTCCTAGAGGAGATGGGAAAATAAAATGCGATGTAGATGAGGTTGAATGTTCAAAAACCCCATTTTGGTACTTCGCCTACATTATAAAAGGAAGGTTTGTGCAAAATTTAACGGACTCTGTCCACTTGTATAAATAGATTAATATTCATTACGTATACCACAGAAAATTCAATATTTTGACATATCGCCATTACACCTGTGCATAGTGGAGGCACAGTACTAAAATAGGTATAAAAAAAAAAAACATTTTAAAAGAATAACGGTGGAGTTTCCTGCTCTCCATACAAAACTAAATTTTGGAAGGCGCAACTAATAACAGTTCTATTAAAATATAAATTTTGTCTTTCAAAAGTGCCTTTTATGTGCTTATGTGTAATAAATTGTTTGAGTTTGAATGTATATCACAGCATTGACCATACACGTTATTACTTACATTTACAGCTATGTTAGGCTAAAGCACTATCCGCAACAAAAAACTTGTACAAAAATAGCACAATACGTGAAAAAGAACAAAAATAATGCAATAAATTACGTGGCACGTCTGTAAGCTAGTTAAAATTAAATATTTTACTCGTCTACGTAAAGAAAAACGAAAAAGACCATTGTGGTTTGTGTGCTGCAACGTTTCTCGCATTCATAACACTGTGCTTTTTGTCCTAGGGCGTGAACAAATGGACACACTGTGTCCGCGTACGGCTCCACTGTGTGTTATTTCAAATTTTTGTACATTTTTTAAATCAGGAACAGTTGTGTGATTGCTTTGGTTAGATTAATCTGGTGGATTGCCTTACAAATGCATAAGGTGAAAGTTAAAATGCTTAGCGCAATATTTTGTTTTGTGTTAGGTATCAATTTTTTTAATTCTCAGGCGTATGTGTCTTTTTTACTCACACCAAATACTAACAAAAATGTAAAGTTTAGTCTGAAATAAAGTTTTTTGTTTTAAATGTATATGTTCTGCTTTTGACCTGTTCAAGATGCGACTGAACACATGGGCAACTGAAGGAACACGGGTGGGTTTTAGTCAGTAAAAGTTTGACACGCCCGCCCGCTCCGGCCCAGAGCGGGAGACGTCATTTGATGATTTCCCACGCACAAAAAAAGGCCTCTGGTTTCGATTCCTAGGTCCGGCAAAGTCAGATTGGTTTGCCATCAGGAATTTGTCAGTATCAGCCCGTAGTCCAGAATTTGTGCCCGTGGTGGCTTTATGCTCGCCCCCTAATACATACTGTGGGACTTAAACCATCGTCATTTCAGCCGTAAGACGTCCACTGCTGGACTTAGGCCTCCCCCAATTTGGGGGGCTTTGCCATAATCACCACGCTTGGCAGGCGGGTTGGCGATCGCAGTATGGTGGTAAAATGCATAGAGAACGCTGCTGCCCATTCTCTAGTAAGTCCCTTAGTCGCCTTTTACGACACCCACGGGAAGAAATGGGGTGGTGTTATTCTTTACGTCCGGCACCACACGGTACCGGGACTTAAACAAAACTGAAAAAAATTGAAGACGTTTAAATAATAGATTTGAAATGTAAAAGTGGCGGAACAAGTTTACTTACAGAAATAAATGTCCTTCACCATCTAAACAGCGCAGTTGGGAAAAGGCTAGGCAAATAATGATAATGACCGTCTAAACAAATATTTACAAATTAAATGCTGTTCGCTGGTAAGTGAACAGGGGTATGGCTAGACCGATTCGGCTATTTTTTGGTTCAAAATGTTCGAATTAGGTTTATTGTTTAGAAAACTTTCCCGTAAAAGGTTCTAAATCCGAGGAAACTGAACGTTCTTTGTGCATGGGATTTTTTAATTTAGACAAGACCACGTCTGATGGGTCAACTAGACCTAACATAAATATAGAGAAGCAAATGCAAATATTAACTAAGTCTTCGAATATATTCAATTACGTCTAAAACTACATACATATACAACTTTAAAAATATATATGTTTTAATGCTCTACAAAAACATACGTCGCAAAGTACCGTAACAGACATACAAAGGTAATCAATTTGAAACAATAAGGGCCCATCGATTGGGAGGTCGTGGGCTCAGATCCGACCCGTTGATCTATTGTGGTGAACCCAATGCTAAAACAAGCACATTTAGATTAGTTGGGGGGGATTAAGAGGGATGTTACCAAAGTACATTGTATATAGACGATAGGTACGTGTATGTGCTTATTTCCTAGTTTTAGGACTTTTGAGTCCACGGACGTAAATGTACTAATTAAATAAATTGATCAGTAAAAATATAAATTACTGTCATTAAAAATTCAATTCCAAATTACAAGTATTTAAAAAAATACAACAGATAACAAAATAACATGTTAGAAATGTAACATTGTCATTTCACAAACGAAGCTCGGTGAGACATCAGCATCAGATGCCGTTGCCTGGAGGCTTTGACTTAGGTTTTGGGAGTACACAGAAGTGTACGATTTTGTTTTTTATTATTAATTTCAGCTTGAGTAGTTTAATGTTATGTTGGTATCAAATCCTCACTATGTTTATCTTAACTGCCCCGTTGGTCTCGTGGTCGCAAGCGCGACTGCTGAGCGTGGGGTCCTGGGTTCAATTCCCGGGTCGGGCAAAGTGTTGTGGGTTTTTGCATTAAGAATTTCTTAGTAACAGCCCGGAGTTTGGAAGTTGGCGGTGTGATACCCCCGTGCCTCGGAAAGGACGTGAAGCCGTTGGTCCTACGCCTGATCTCTCTCCGGTCGTGTCGGATTGCCGTCCCATCAGACTATGAGAGTGAAGGAAGAGGGAGTGCTCCTGTGTCTGCGCACACACTTGAGCACTATAATATCTCCCGCGCCCATGGCTAGTCTCCATTGACATTGGCCGCCGTGGCTGAAATACGGTCTGGAGGACTATATATATATATGTTTATGTTGCAAATTTGAAATAGCCAAGCTGGTGCTTACGTATAGGCAAGATAGTGGGTTAAAACCTAGGTTGTAACCCATTATTTCGTGATTCAGAGGCTGTGCTACCAGCTGGTTTTCAGTGTAGACTCGCGGCAAATCGAGTTTCTTACTAAAGCCTATAACAATATTAGTTACCAGCTTATGATAACTGTACAGTAATGGAACAAACAATAAGGGTTTATTTATATAATAAAAAAAAAACAACCACCGTCATCATGTCTTGGTTATGTATTTTCGTTGTTTTTGCCACTGCCATTCGAAATTAAAATTGTTTTTCGCTTTGTATTTAGTACTTTTTTGAAAGTCAGTTGTAGATTAAAATAAACTTTTCATTTTCTCATTTTAGTTAGGATACCTACCCACACAAATTCGTATACCTTCATTTGCTGAGTTAAAAACAGTGATCGGAATTTATTTTAACATAATCAACATAAAGTAACTGCAAGCTAAGTCAAAGATGATCATTCCGTAAATACCTTCCTTTCAACCAAAGAATTTTTCAAATTGGTTTCTAAACGAAGGAGAAGTTCTTATGTCACAAACATGATAAAAAAATACAACCCAATTGAGAACCTATTCTTTGTTTAAAGTCAATTAAAAATGTTGTAAAACTTGAGTTAAGGATTCTTAGCGTGTTTCCTTTACAAACCCCGACTCGCCCCCGATTTACTAGATAGGTCATGGGTTCGAATCGAAGCAGGCGTTTTACTGTATGTAAATAATTTCATCATCACCACTATCAAACGAGGAAAACAGCTTGTCCTAAAAGCAAAAATTCAAGATATGTGACATCTACCTTTCCGTACTAGGCCCGCGCTGCGCTGGCGCGCCTGCGCTCCATCTACCGGCTACCGGCTCACTACCTCTCACCCAGAAGAGGCCTGTTTCCCAGCTGTGGGAATATATACGACACTAGTAAATTTCTTTGGTTGTAATTTAATTGGTAGGTAAAAATAATAACACTGTACGGAGTACGCTCTTTCAAGGACCTAATTAGTTGCTAAGATGTACAATTACGTAATTCCCACCGCTAAGGTTTCCTCTCAAGCTCTTTGAGAACGCACCTAAGTACGTAATAACTGCGCCCTACTGGAATGTTAGTTGTTTTAACTATGCTTCTGCTTAGAGGATGTTACTTTGTATTTTTGCCGGAAATTAAACTTTTACTATAAAGCTAAGTTTTCCTGGAAGAGTCGCCGTCGTAGAGCGGCCGCAATTTACTGGCGAATGACGTCAATGAAATTTTATTTATGAAAGTATGTTGGTGTTCTTTTGAGTGGTGGAGGGTCGCGAGATTCGTTCGAAAGAGATACCGTGGTCCTGGCACATGGGCAACTGAAGGAACGGGTTTTAGTCAGTAAAAGTCTGACATGCCCTTTCGCTACACCCAGAGCAGGAGACGTCATTTGATTTCCCACACAAAAAAGAAATTGGTGGAAGGGCTTGCAGCGAAGTAATAATAGTTGCACGGGTCGATCGATGAGTTAAGCTATGCTAGCCGCGGTTAGCCCGTGGATGCTGCTCAGGAATTGGAGCTTAAGTTGAGAACGACCCTTCACGAACTACAGGCTTCCAAAAATAAATGTCAAGAGCTGTTAGACGAGAGAGAGGAAAGTGAGAAGGAAGTCGAGAAAGTTGTCTTCAAAAACTCAAGCTTAAAACAGGAGCTAGTAGACCTACATCTTCAATACCTCAGTGTTGTTGCTGAACGGGATCATCTAAAGGTGGTTACAGATGGTTTCAACAACTGTAGTAATTTGTATGAGGAGGCTTTATGTAAGGTTAGGGACCTAGAGGATGAATTAATCCATGCAAATGTCAAAATTCAACAGTTAGAAAAGGATAAAGAACGTAATCAGGTCAAAGAAACTGACCATTTGTTTAACGAATTGTTTAATACAAATTGTAACCCACACTCTATAACGACAATTGACCTTACCGAGAATTCCTTACTGAAACATAACTGTAGTCATAAAATAAGTCAAAATAAATTTAAAAAATATGCAAGATTGAATAAAATTATTAAAAAATGTAATAAATTCAAGAAACATCAGAAACATTATTCCAAAAATATTCAATTAAGGAAAGAACGTGTTTCTCTTGTCAACAAATTGAAAAATTATCAAATTAAATTAGAAGATAGCATAAATATATATGAAATAGACACTCAGCGCTTACAGTCTGAAATTCAAGTTCTTGATGAATCCCTTAAGTCACTTTATAATAAATATGTATGCTCTAAGCACCAAATTAAGGAACATATCCTTGCTACAAATGAATTGGTAGACAGAGTGGATTTGCTGACTCTCAATAATACTCGGTGCACTTGTCATAGGGTATCCAACCTTGATGCCCTCCAGCCTGAGGCAACGGTGGACCCGTCCCAAGTTGTGAGTAGTCTGCACTGTATCTCCATTCAAAATATACCTGATACTGTGCATGAACAATCTCAAGGGGTACAGTCAGTAGCTAGTAGTGTTACCCCTTGTTGCAGTCACCTTGGTTTTCAGTCCGTTATGTTCTCAGATAGTATAGGAAGAGGTTTAGGGAAATTAGTTAGTAACAAGTTGAATATTTCTAATCAAAATAATTGTTTGCCTGGGAAATCCTTTACAGAAATAATGTCATCAATTATGAGATATCAATATGATTGTAATACCAACATAACTGTGTTTGTAGGTAATAGTTCACAGATCAAACAAGATGATATTACTGACAGTGTTACTGAGATTTTAAAGATTAATTGTAACAAAATTATTTTGTGTGCTTTTCCATATTTTGAGAAATTATCTAGTAGAAAAAACAAATATATTCATATGCTTAATAATCATATGCAGTTTTTGGTCAGTCACTACAGTGATAAACTTATATTTTTTGATACCAACATTTTTGTTGATAAGTTAAAATCAACAAGGAACTCAGTGTATCTGCCCCTTTTGTTTAGACATAAAATAGCGAGGCTATTAGCTTATATTAACTCAGACATAAGTAGTATGTCGAAGTCTTGTTTATTTACTGTTGGTACTTATATTAACTCAGACATAAGTAGTATGTCGAAGTCGTGTTTATTTACTGTTGGTAGTGATACTAACACTACTATTGATACGCCTAGTAGTTTAAACTAGTAGGTGCGACAACGGATGAGCCGCGTATGTTGAATGTTGTTCATCAAAATATGCAGGGTCTGTCCGGCAAAGAGTTAGAGTTAAGCTTATTTATAGAGAATCATGATGTTCAGGTGTTATGTTTAACTGAACATTGGTTGAAAGAACATGAAGTAGTGTTTATCAATGATGATAATTTTACTGTACAAAGTTCATTTGCGAGAAAAAGGGCCATCCGCGGTGGTTCTTTAGTTCTTGTTTCAAACAAGCTGAAATGTAAGCAACGTTTAGATTTAGTTAATCTTTCT
Source organism: Aporophyla nigra (assembly GCA_947507805.1). NCBI lineage: Eukaryota > Metazoa > Arthropoda > Insecta > Lepidoptera > Noctuidae > Aporophyla > Aporophyla nigra. The sequence goes on from OX382305.1 coordinate 12,691,187, forward strand.
ATTGAGCGCACTATTGAGTTGTCTTGTGTTGAACTCGAGCGATACGTTATAATTTGCGTTTATCGACCCCCCTCTGGGGATTTCATTTGTTTCGAATCAGTCATGGAGGATTTACTCAATAAGTTAAAATCAAGTAATAAAAGTATAGTTGTATGTGGAGATTTTAATATTAATATTCTAGAGGTAACTCCATTAAGTATTAGACTTCTCAATCTGTTTAGGTCATTTAATTTATTTAACTTGTTTTTTGAACCAACCAGGATCACGGCATGTTCGTCAACTTGTCTTGATAATATATTTAGTGATTGTGATGCCAAAAATAAATTAGTGTTAACTGATTTAACGTCCGACCACTGTGGTTTGCTATCCAGTTTCCCTATGCCATTGTGTAAAAAGGCGCGTAAACTTGAATGCAGGCCTTATACAGCTAGTCGTTGCACCAAGTTTAAAAATAATATAGCTCGCAGAATTGCACCATCTATAGTAGAACACGATAATCCTAATGCAATTTATGAAGCCCTCTTTGATGTAGTGCAAAAAGAGTACAAATCTACTTTCAAGAGCAAAACCATTGACATTAATGGCACCTCCGTTGGCTTTAACCAATGGGCTACTCCAGGCATTGACAAAAGTAGAGCGAGGCTATACGAGTTATATGGTTTAAAAAAATACAGGTTTGATACTCCTTTCCTAGAGTATGTAAAAAAATATTCAAAATTATTTAAACAGATTAGTGCTTTTGCTAAATCCAAATTTTTAAGCGATCAAATTAAAAATTCAAATAATAAAATAAAAACCACTTGGAAAATCATTAACAATGAGACGGGTAAATCGGTTAAACAAGAAAAACAACTTGAAATTTTGGTCGACAACAAATTAGTTAATACGCCAGCTGACGTAGCACAGGCATTTAATGAGTTTTTTGCCAACATACCTGTAACTACGACTCGCTCCTTAAATTCGTCCCCGTCTAAAGCTGATAATCTTTTGCATAGTAGTGTGCCAAAAAGTAGTTGCCTATTCAATTTTGAACATGTAACGCCTCGTGATGTAGTTAATGTTTTTAACACACTTAAGTCTAAAAACACTGGTGATTTCTGGGGCATTTCCATCAAACTATTAAGTAATATAATAGACATCGTAGCCCCCTATTTAGCTGTTACTTTTAATAAATGTGTTGATGTCGGAACTTTTCCTGACCTCATGAAGAGTAGCAAAGTCATACCATTATTTAAATCAGGTAATAAAAATGACGTTTCTAATTTTAGGCCTATTTCTATCTTACCTGCATTTAGCAAAATATTTGAAAAGTTAATCCTCAAGCAGTTGCTAAGACATTTTAATTTAAATAGCCTCCTTCATAATGAGCAATATGGCTTTACAAAAGGTCGTTCAACTACAGATGCGGGTGTTGCTCTCTTGAAACACATTTTTAACGCATGGGAGAACTCGCAAAATGCTATCGGAGTATTCTGTGATCTCTCCAAAGCCTTTGATTGCGTGCACCATGACACGCTTTTGCGTAAACTACGTCATTACGGTGTCCATAACGAAGCTATAAACGTAATAAATTCTTACTTACATAATAGGTTCCAATGTGTAGATATTAATGGTGTAAAGTCTGCCGGGCTACCGGTTCAGTTAGGTGTGCCTCAAGGCTCTATACTCGGCCCATTCTTGTTCTTAGTGTATATCAATGACTTACCATTCTTTTTAAAGGGTATTTGTGACGTTGTTCTGTTTGCAGATGATACATCTCTTATTTTTAAAGTAGACAGGAACAGACCAGATTTTGACGACGTGAACTGTGCACTCTCGATGGTTACCGATTGGTTTACGGCAAATAACCTAGTTCTCAATGCCAAGAAAACCAAATGTGTAAAGTTCGCCTTACCGAATGTTAGAAATCTAGGTCCCAACATCGTCTTAGATAAAGAGGTGCTTAAAACTGTAGACTCGGCAGTTTTTCTGGGCATAACAGTGGATGGCAAACTTCAGTGGGGCCCACATATTTCAAGCCTAGCGGGAAGGCTCAGTTCAGCTGCCTACGCCGTCAGAAAAGTAAGACAATATACTGACGTTGATACAGCTCGGTTAGTCTATTTTAGTTATTTCCACAGCGTTATGTCTTACGGTATTCTACTGTGGGGTACTGCAGCTGATATTCAAAATATTTTTGTCCTTCAGAAACGAGCTGTTCGAGCAATTTACCAGCTAGGTGCCAGAGTTTCCCTAAGGGACTTTTTTAAAGATATTGGTATTCTTACGGTGTCATCACAATTCATTTTCGCCAACATCTTATATATTAGGCAAAATATACACTTATTCGCTAAAAACAGTGATATTCACACTGTTAACACTAGAAGTAAGGACAAACTACGTGTTCCCTTTCACCGGCTTCATAAGGTGCATAACTCATTTGTTGGGCTTGGTATAACATTTTACAACAAGCTACCACCTTCTTTACTAGAATTACCTTTTAATGCGTTTAAAGCTCAAGTAAAATCCAACCTTTGTCAAAAGGCGTACTATTCCATCAACGATTATTTAAATGATAAGAATAGTTGGTCGCTGTGATTAACTCAAGACAATGTTTATGTTCTTTCTCCAGTATTAGCGTACCTAGTGATAGGTTCATTATAATTGTTTCCTTATTTTTTTCCTGTTTATGCCAATTTTATTTTATTAGTATTGCATAATGTGGTTAGCTAGCGACCTCGACAAGTAATCATTCAATTCTTGCTTGAGCAACCGGCAGCAAGTTCGTCATGCTCCCTTAGATGTCAATGCTTGCGGTAGCGTCGGGGGTCGGGTTGCCCCCTTCCCTCAAATATGGCGAGGGGGGCAATGGCTGATCTTTGCGTTATGCTCGTGAACGGGTGCTGCTTGTGGTGACTGGTCGTCTTGCTGACTTTGATGTTGATATTATTATTAATATTACTTACCTGTTTAATTTATTTTACGTCGATGGTCCTAGTTTATCATTTGTGGCCTCGAGTTGTAACTCAGGTCGTAACTAAGCTATGTGAACATTCAGCATTGCATATGTAAGCTGTCACGCCCTTTATGCCAGTTTTTTATTTTTGCAGCCATGTTTCTATATACATATTTTTTTTTGCTTATGCTTGAGTATAGTTTTCATTTTATTTGTTGGTATATTGGGTTGGCTAGCTGGCATATAGCAAATCATTTAATTTAATTTGTGTCTCTTAATGTTTTACTATATATCATTGTATAGAATCAAGTTCTTCTAACTGGACAGACAGCTGTGCTGCTGGGGAGTTTGTTGGCCACTTCTTCTTCCCAGCTAAAGCACTAGGAAGTGCGCGACGGGTGGGCGTTTTGGGGGGACTGTCTTTTGTAATTTTGACGTTCGAAAAGTGCTGATCCTCAGCCTAATTTGAATAAATGACTTTTGATTTTGATTTTGATTTTGATGGGTGGCCTTTGACAATCCTTACATCGAAGACAGAGCGCCGTGTCTCGGAAAGCACGTTAAGCTGTTAGTCCCGTCAGTAATATTTTTGACAGTCCTAAAGTTTCTTCAGGAGATCGAAATAGTCTGATAATTAAAACCATCAGTTTTACCAAGGGGTTAGATAGGAAGGCGTTTCACTTAAAATGGTATTCAGTTCCATCCAGTTTGACCATAAGCCGATCCCAACGTTGGGATAAGGCTAGGCTAGGCAGATAATGATGAAGATGTTAGTGTGTACAACCACTCTAACATCCTAGAGAACCTTTTTATTATCATAATAAGCCAACATTGTTCCCACTGCTGGAACACAGGCCTCTTCTCAATAAGAGGGAGTGGGCCATCATCTACCACAAGGGGCTAGTACAGGTTGGTAGATGTTACATGTCTTGGAATTTTTGGTGCTAGGACATGTCGGTTTCCTCACGATGTTTTCCTTCACCGTTTTGAGAGCAGTGATAATGAAATAATTTACACAAAGTAAAACGCTTGGTTAGGTTCGAAACCATGACTTATGAGTTGTGTGGTGACTGCTCCTTTGAGAACTTTTGTAACATCGTAAAATTAAACCCTGCAGCCACCAATTTTACGTTAACCGTCATGGCGGCTGTTATGTGGCGGCCACTGCTCTCTAGGAGATTGTTGTATTAGGCACTCAACATTGTATACAGTAGTAACATGTGTGTCCATTATGGCGTGGCGCTGTTAGCCAAAAACAAATACACTCAAATTCAGTACACACTAAATTCATTTAATTCATTCAATGTGTCAAGAGACAAGATATATCGGTGATTTTGTCGTTGGAAATGATTGTATTCTAAAAAGTTGTAATAGCCATAATACGATGCTTAGAAAAATGAGTTTTATAATTCCTTAAATAGATCTCTTTTTCAAACAGCAGTCTCTAGAATTGTCATAGGTCATGTTCGTTAAACTGTACTATGGTTTTATCATGATTATACTGCCCATATCCTATTTGTTATGGTGTTGGTGCAATATTTATTTTTCTTCCAATCTACATAGTTGTCTATTAGTAAATTGTTTAATTACAACTTAAACCGAGCTAAATCAAAAAACCAAAAGGTGAAATTTAATCATTGTTAATTAGACATTCCAACAATAAAAAAGGAATTGTAGAATGATAGTAATAAAATAATAGGCTCGTTTGATTCGACCTTCTACGATATTTAAGTAGCGAAAACAATTATTTGCACGTCACCTGTACTTTTATCATCAAACAGACTTTATCGTTATGTTTTTACGCGATAAAAATTAAGACAAACAACAAATCAAAGTGTCATAATGTTTATCATCGTTTATATAACTGGCAATATCAGTCTTATTGCATCAACTATAAGGTCTTGAATATCATGGACACGCCCACAAAATTCTCGCATGGAAATTAGATAACTGACTCACACTTGCGCATGAGTTGCGCAGAGCACACACAGAGTGACGTAAAGTTCAACGATGTGAAGATAGCAGCGGACCGCTATTTTAACATTCATCGTCTCTAGGTCACTGGCTGGAGAGGTTATGGATTCGAGAAATTACAAACAAATAAAGTAATTAAATGTGTAAAAGTGGAATTGACTCTCGTTTTTAAATGAAACTATAGTGATACGAAGTTCTAATAAAATAACACGTAGTATAAAGCGTCAGTGTACTAGATTTGTGATAAACAAGAAACAGTAAACAACTGATTGTGAGTGTCGCGCCACTGTATTTGTGTCGAGCAGTGAAACCGTTCGCAATGGCTGTGTCAGTGTCCACTAAATTGTTGTCCTTGTGTAAAAACAGTGTAAACATAAGAGCATTGTCCACCGCGAGCACAAAAAACGCAAAAGTTACATTCAACTGGGAGGATCCCTTGAATTTAGATGGACAATTACATGACGACGAAAAGGCGATAAGGGACTCGTTCAGAGCTTATTGCAACGAGAAACTATTGCCGAGAATAATCGAAGCGAACAGAAATGAAGTCTTTGATAGAACAATTTACAAGGAGCTGGGAGAATTGGGAGCACTTGGATGCACTATTAAAGGGTATGGCTGTGCCGGTGTTTCTTCGGTTACATATGGATTGATGACAAGAGAATTGGATGGAGTTGACTCAGCGTATAGGTCAGCAATGAGTGTACAAAGCAGCTTGGCTATGGGATCGATATATATGTATGGATCAGAAGAGCAAAAACAAAAGTACTTACCAAGAATGGCGACAGGAGAATTAGTAGGATGTTTTGGCTTAACGGAGCCCAATTTCGGCAGTGATGCTGGTGGTCTAGTAACAAAAGCTAGATATGACGCGAAGAATAAAACCTACGTTCTCTCAGGCTCCAAGACGTGGATCACAAACTCACCCATAGCAGACATACTGGTCGTGTGGGCTAAAAACGACGAAGACAAAGTCAGAGGTTTCATAGTCGAGCGGTCGCAAGTCAAAAAGGGCCTCGATACTCCTAAAATCAATGGCAAATTTTCTTTGCGAGCGTCGGCAACGGGCATGATATTGCTCGACGAAGTGGCTATACCGGAGGACAATTTATTGCCCAACGTAGTGGGCCTGAAGGGGCCGTTCGGATGTCTCAATAACGCGCGATATGGGATCGCTTGGGGCGCTCTCGGTGCCGCTGAAACATGTTTGCGGATCGCCCGTCAGTACACATTAGATAGGAAACAATTTGGGAGACCTCTCGCAGCCAACCAGATTATACAGAAGAAATTGGCTGACATGGTGACGGAGATAGCCCTCGGTTTTCAGGGTTGTTTGAGAGTAGGTCGCTTGAAGGATGAAGATAAGGCAGCTCCTGATATGATTTCTTTATTGAAAAGGAATAATTGTGGAAAAGCTTTGGAAATAGCAAGAAATGCTAGGGATATGCTTGGAGGTAACGGAGTGTCTGATGAGTATCATATTATAAGGCACGTAATGAATCTAGAGGCAGTAAACACTTATGAAGGAACACATGATATTCACGCACTAATATTGGGCAGAAGTATCACTGGAATACCTGCATTTTCTTAATAATTTTTTCTCTTGTTTATTTCTATGTCTTGTACAGAAATTTATTTTGTTATCTTTATTAAAATGATGTTTATTACCAATAAATAAATTACTTTTCTTTATACCCGAACATAAGATTGCCTTATCTTGCCTGATTAGCATAGCAGTGTTAAAGAGCCAATATCAAAGAGGTGGGCTTTTTTTCTTAATTTTGTATGGAACTTTTAACAGCCAAATAAAAAAAGGTCAGAAATATTATTTTTACAAAAAGAAGATATTGGAGGCGCCGGGTATCGATCCCGGTACCTCTCGCATGCTAAGCGAGCGCTCTACCATCTGAGCTACGCCCCCGTTCAATTGAAAAGACCAAATTAACCATTCCTATTTGTTCTTACTTTCGAATACAAGGTTAAATAAATCTTGTTATTCATTTGGTAAATTCCATTCTAAATGAACGTTTGCGCAAGATAATGTTTATCAAGACAAACAATTTGTATTTCTTATCAAACATGGTTCGCAACTTACAGTTATGAAAATAAATTAGTTATACTAAAACAACTGAAATTAAAATGAATAAGTTGGAGTCAAATACCAAATACGTTCTCTTTTTAAAATAAGATAAAATTGCAAGTGACGTCATACTTTGCCATGTTACAAGTTAACTTCAAAGTACTACAAAAATATTATTTATTTAAGGACAATAAACAGGTACATTTTAACATAACAAAACAATAAGCAATAAATAACAATATTTAGCCAACTGCGTTATCAACATATTAATAAATAATGTATAATAGTTAATGAGTGCCATCAAAAGGCATTACTAAAAATACAGTCAGATATTAAAATAATTAATATTAAAAAAATGGATAAGATCATTCATAAAAGTTTCATTAATACATATAGACTCCGAATATATAATCCTTTACCATAATATAGTGACATAGCATGCCTATCTATTTCAGTCTGGTCTGACCTTTAAAGTATGCCTCTTAAGGCTTCTTTTTCACACGAACTTTTCTAAGCTTTAATTTCATTACTGTTAGATATTGGAAGTTCATCTATTTTTACACGCTTTATATTAGCTTCACTTGTATGTTTGTTTGTAACCGACTCCTTATAGCGCGATTTTGACCCATTTTAAACGACCAGATTACATTCAAACTTTGCACACCTGTCAAGGACCGATGACAGTGCAATAATTTCATAAATTTGTGCCATTATCCTTGCCAGGATTACCAGGACAGCAAAAAAACTGTCTTCAAAAACTACGCTGACATACGTCACAAACTACGCTGACATACGACACAAACTACGCTGACATACGACACACACTACGCTGACATACGTCACAAACTACGCTGACATACGTCTCAAAATTCGAAACACCCTAAAAATAGAAAATAAATAATAGTTTAAAAAAACTAAAAAACACGCTTCCATTGAAAACCAAACTAAAAAGTACAAAATAATGGAAAAAAAAGCGTGGGGTGCTTTTTTAGGCATTTCTTTATTGATATCAGGCACCCCACGCTTTTTTTCCATTATTTTGTACTTTTTAGTTTGGTGTTCAATGGAAGCGTGTTTTTTAGTTTTTTTTAACTATTATTTTTAGTCATTGATTCAATTAAATTTTCTCCTCTTGTATGTGTAGGCGGTGCCACGTCTTCAATTACATAATGATTTGTACCCACGAATTATGTATTTAACAAGATTGCCATTTCTTATTTACTGAAGTCTTTCAAGGGAAAATGTACATAATGTGGAGTAAAAACCCACGCAAAGGTAAATAAATGAAATCTTGTCAGTTTTCTTATCAATTAACATAATGTTAAATCACGTTTTTTTTTGTTCAAAAGGATAAGCAGAGATGTATTGTACTCAGTTCTACATTTCACCAGTCAATTGACTTACTAACGTTCTTTTTGTCATGAATTAACGTGGTTTTCTTCATTATAATATTAATATAATACAAAATTTACGCAACTGTCGTGATTTCCAAATATGTATTTGTAAGATTTGTAGTGATTTTACATACGAATGATAAAATTGAAAGCATGTAAATTGCTTCAAAAGATTCTTTACCAGAGTAGTGACGTTTAAAAAGTATCTCATTTGAAATACAGTTGCCGTACGAGTAGGTACTGCACCCCTAGCCAAGTTGATAATCTGCGATCCGTCGCTTAACGTTAAGTCACGTAGTTAGAACAAACGAATAGAAAATTCGTATCCAAGTTCATATCGTTCAAAATGATAGAATGTTTTTTATCGTTTCTACAAAATTCAACGCTACATCCTTTGTTATAATGTGTTGTTTTTCTAAAGATATTGTAGAACGAGCGGCCGACTCAGACGCATCAACATGGCTACCAACTTATCGTTTTCTATAACTGCTGACACCGAGGCGTTACCGATTGGAGAACGGAATTCGACACGAAACGGTTGTAACTTGGCTAGGGGGGCAGGTGTTTTAACCCAACAGAATCGAAAAAGGAAGATAAGAATATTGCCTAGTTTTCTAAGTAAGTCATCTTCGAGTTTCAAAATTCACTCTTTTACATAATTCAACAGAGCAGTCTTTGTTTTGGTATGGTATTTTATTTTTTGTTTGATTTCCTATTTTTACTATTTTTTTCTGAATTCATTCTGAATTTATGTTTATAACTACACAATTTTTCTCAAAGTTTTGAAGTACCGTATTTTTGAACAAAATATCACAATATTATTAGCCTTAATTATTTCCTTCATCATCATCATCATCATTTCAGCCGAAAGACGTCCACTGCTGGACATAGGTCTCCCCCAAAGTGGGGGGGGGGGGGTTGCTATAATCGCCACGCTTGGCAGACAGGTTGGCGATCGCAGTATGATAGTCTGCAATTCATAGAGAACGCTGCTGCCCATTCTCTAGTATATCCCTTAATCGTCTCTTACGACACCCACGGGAAGAAATGGGGTGGTGCTATTCTTCTAGTCCGACGCCACACATCGCGCCATCATTTCCTTAGTAATATTAATTAAATGATGTAAAATAAGAGAAGACAGTTTTGTTTTTCTATTATCACAGTTTTGCATTCCAAAAATCATGAATTTGTAGGTAACCGTAAATACTTTGTGACCTTCGAGTAGAAAGTTTTGGTCTGTCTCTAGCATTGCGATTACAAAATCAAATTGTTTTCCACCACTTTAGACAACTGTCAGTTGTCAGTGTGATTTTTGACAGTTTGGGATGGAAAACTTTCTTCTGAATTAGTCTGAAACAGTCATAACAAAGGACCTAGACAAAGATCGTTAGAAAAGAAAGACAAAATGACAGATTTTAGAGGGATTTCTTCTTTACTTTGTCTAGAAAGAGTTGTGTATATTCGTCGTAAAATAGAAAGCGTCATGCTAAGCCTGCAGGTTTACTCAAATCTGTGTGTTTCTTTCCTCAAAAGACCATTTCAAATATTAATATAAGTGGTGGTGTGTTTTTTTCAGCCTTTTTTTCTCAAAGTAGTCGAAGAAGAGACTAGTCGGTCTCGTCTAGTTTTTTGTTGTAAATGTGTTACCTTCTTACAATAGTAAAATCATTCACAGTAAGCTGCAATGACAATTTAGAATACCATTTAAAGGGAAAGCGTTTTCTTTTGAAATATATACGTGTCACTCCGTCTCAGAATATTTATTTTAATAAGACGATAAGAGAATAGCTGGCGGTAAAGGGGGAACTAACGAAATTCGGCGTAAGATTAGTATGAACGCTCTGAAATATGTATGTTTGTTTTCGGTTTTAGTTAAGTTATTAAGTGTTTCGTTGTCAAAGTAGGTTTATTTCTTTCTCTAGATACTTATTAGGTATTGGTTTTAAAGTATTTGCAGTAAGATGAATATGCACTTTTTCATTAAAAAAATCCTATGTTAAAGCCCTGTAAAAAAAAGATAGGAAAATGTTGGTTTCAAAGTAAATAGAGATCAAAAACTTAATTGCGTAACACACTTTGAATAATTTTGGAAGATATTCCCGATCCATTGCTTCCTACGTTCGAAAAATTTGTCTGCCCAACAACGTAAACGAGACGCAGTGAATGTTTTTGAACTGTCAAAATTACAGCCATTCCAACTGTTAGTGTGCTACGCAATGAACACTCGATACAAACTTCCAAATATTAAAACGTTATATATAGAGAGTAACTTAAGTCTGTTTTACATAAATTATAATTTCCCCTTTAATTATAAATGTTACTGAAAGCTAAAGGAGACCTTGAAACGTCCAAATTATGTGGTTAAACAGTAGCTTATCATAACTTAAATAACGTTTATAAATAAACCCATGTTTAATTAATATAAAACACGTGCCTAGCTTTCTGTGAACAGGAAAATGGATCCTATTTGTGTTTCAATTTCCTTCGAATCCTTGTGTCCCTAAAACAACAAGGATTCGTAAGAAAATTATCCACAAATAAAGGTAACTAGTAAGGATTTTTTATTTCCTTAAGATAAGTAAAATCTAATCCATAGTTATTCATTTAACTTGGCTGAGAGTCAGCACTTTATAAACGTCGAAGTTACATAAGACAGTCCCTGTCCTGTCCTAGTTATACTGACTACCATTTTTTTTTTTAGGAATGACTTCTCTCAAGTCCACCTAGGCGGGTGTCAGCTGCTTAACTGTGCTCTTCGTGACTGCCTCAATAAATTGAGGCCTCCAATTAGGGGTAAAAACTTAAAACTAAGTGAATACACGCAAAGGGCTGCCCCTATGGGCTACGGACCTCGGCTGAGGGTGTTGCTAGAAGTCGCAAGGAACGGCTAGATCGGAATGATGACTACCGGCAGTATTGTCTCTCCTTCTTCCTTCAATAAATCCAAATATCATCAGGAAACCTTAAAACTTAGCCGATAAGGCTACCCATTGTGTCACCCTATGTAAAATTATTACATTCAAATCTGTATTTTTTATGGTGTACATAAAAATGTCTTAATAATAATGTCTTAATAATAATAATGTCTTAGGACAACCAACACAACGTTATCTGATCCCAAACTAGGCAGAGCCTGTACTATGGTAACCAGACAACTGATAAACATACTTATATATTTCTAAATACATACGTATAATAGATAAATTACACCCAGACACAGAACAAATGATTGAGATCATCACACAAACATTTGTTCTGGGTGAGAACCGAACCCGAAACATAATGAAGAGTATTCTATCTATTTATCGTTAGCTTCGGCCGTTGAGAATCAAAATTTTCCTGTAAAATCGTCGATCTTTAACATCGCATCCACACTATTCTATCGTAGGTACAGTCAAATAGAGAAGTCTAAACCAAAACACGTATAAACAGACAGTTGCGTGAAAACGAGCACTTTTGTCACGCTGTACACAGTACTAGGATATAACTTTATCTTCGTGATGATGACTATTATTGTTTATCACGGATATAATAAGGCCGACAGCGACGCTGCATACGAATATTCTCTAATAAGGGAAGACAGAATACGGATGTCTACCTTTTAATATGTAACTATGTTTGATAAGGCGCCTGCTTTCGTGTTTCGCCAGGATATTGCTTTTTGTATTAGATGTGTTAATTGGAATATTGTATTAACACGTCGCTTTATAAGGAATACAATACATTTTCTTACTATTTTGGTAGAGGGTATATATTCATGTACATAAATAGAAGGTGGTTCTGGAGACGAGAATATTATTTATTGGTTGTAATTTTCCAATTGTTTCCCTATTACTGGACCAGTCTACTCAATATGTGTGGTTATATGACTGGCCTGTTAGTCTAGTGGTTAGTGACCCTGACTGCTAAGACTGAGGTTGTGGGATCGATTCCCACCCAGGACAAATCTTTGTGTGATGAGCCCAATCATTTGTTCTGTGTCTGGGTGTAATTTATCTATAATATGTATGCATTTAGAAATATATAAGTATGTTTATCAGTTGTCTGGTTCCCATAGTACAGGCTCTGCCTAGTTTTGGATCGGATAACAGTGTGTTGGTTGTCCTAAGATATATATTTGTCCTAAGATATATATTTATTTAAGATATATATTTTATATCTTATAAAAAACCATTCCAGGTACCAATCTACATGGTATTCACATGATTTAACAAAGATTATGCCAGAGGGGTAATTGCGGAACTTTTTATCGGTAGGAATTGGTTTAACATTCATAGTTAAACAACATTCATTGCGTTAGTTACGTTGTTGAGCCACAATTTATTTGAACAAATAACGCAATGGTTTAGAAATAATCTTCAATCTCATTCAAATTCTGATAAATTGTGCGTTTCGCAATTATGGTGCTGGTCGCCTCTTAGTTTGTTTCGCCTTTTCTTCTCAGAGTAGTCAGATGTGAACGTCGACGTCATCTAGTATTTAAAAATATTATTGACGTGAAAAGTTTGCACAAACCTACTTACAAAAAACTTTTTTACAAATAAAAACAACCGACTTCCTTAAAAACACTACAAAGCGAAAAATAACTTTAATTTCGGAAGTCGGTGTCTTAGGATCTGTATTTATGTTTTTTTTGCCACCGACTTCCGAAATTAAAGTTATTTTTCACTTTGTAGTGTTTTTAAGGAAGTCGGTTGTTTTTTTTTTTTTTGTAAATAAGGTTTTATTTTTAAATTTTTAGTTGTGGTATTCACCCCGCACTAATTCCAAACAAACAATTAAGGGTATTAGGTTGATCTGCTGTCATTTTTTAAAGAGTTCCAGTGTCTGTCTGCGGAACTCATCATCAGATCTATATGAAATTTATATGGGACCATTTCGGAATAAACCCCATTAGAACAAAAAAAATTGCAAATCCGTCTATATATGACGGAGTTATTGCCGAACATACATAAAAAAAAAATATAAGCACCCGAATTGAGAACCTCCTTCTTTTTGAAGTCGGTTAGAAACAAAATCGCTGAGTGCAAAAATAAATGTGGCCGGTTGATGGCAAAATTTGTTGAAAATTGATAGGTACCTGTTGCTAGTTATGTAGTCCTCCGTGATACATAGGACTTCGAAATGTGTTTGTACTATAGGTGCACCCGTGCTCGGAACCCTTTGAGGAATAAAGGTATGACGTTATGCTAAGTGTACTAATTATAAAATGTACATTGATTTAAAAAAAAACAAATTATTGTACTTTCGCATAGTTCGTTATTTTAAGTACCTATCAGGAAGGATAAGGTAAAAAAAAACAAAGTATACTCCTCCTGTTTTTCGCCCTTAGGCGATGGTTAAACTTTCCTCTTACCTTCTAGTTTCAAAATGTTTACCTCCATAATGCGCATAACTACTTTGTAATTTACTTTTGGAAATAATATTATTATTATAATAGCAAAATACGGCCATTTTATATTGTAGGTTCAAATCAATCTACATAGCCTTTTTTCCAACTATGTTGGGGTTGGCTTTCAGTCTGACCGGATTACGCTCAGTCCCAGAATTTAACATGGGTTGCCTCTACAATTCAGTTACTAGGTAAGACTGGCTGTCAGACTTTCAGGCTTCTAACGACCCGTAACGACTGTTAGAGTCCCACCAATGATGGTTTTTCTCAAACATGTGAAGCACGAATTACCAATTTTTTCAAAACGGGTGCAGCCAAGGTTTGAAATGGTACTTTTGGAAACCAATACCATTGACCGTGTTGTAATACTGGTACCAAACGTAGTACTATTGGTATATCTAATCTGTAGCCCCGGTACCAAACGAATACTGCCGTATGTATGAGCCAGAAAACAGATATATTACGTAAGAAGGATAGTTGATAGGCTTTTTTTTTTGTGGGTGAGAAATCACCAGATGAAACCCACCCGTGTTCCTTCAGTTACCCATATGCCAGGGCCACGGCATTTCATTTGAAAAAATCTCGCGACCCTGGCAGGAGTTGATAGGGATTACAATAGATACTTCAAGGCTGCTAACCGTACGACGATTTTCGAACAAACATGAAATTTGCGCTATGCGCCGACTTCCCGAATTTTGTAACGATGCTTGTTAGGAGTACCAGCACCCGTCTGAAACCGGTCTTCTTCTTAGCGTGTCGATAGTAATCTTAATACAGTCAGGACAGAATTTGTCTACGAGCTTGGCACTTTCAGCAGCGTCCATTAACTCTTGTAGCGAGCAGACAGCAAGACACGCTGGACGAACTGACGATACCAAATGCCCCAATGTTTGTGGAGAGCACCACATTAACACTACAGGGCGGTGTCATCTGTGAATTTCCACCTGAACAGGTTTTCTTTACTTCAGCTTACCCAAGTCTGGAGTCCATTTAAAGAGTTCCAGGAAAACCAAGACCACTCATGTCCAGGTGCGAGTTTTTCAGCAGTAGAACGAATGGGTTTGGTACGCAAGCACCGTCTTGCAACAAGCTTAGCCTTTCCTTAGATCTTTCGCTAGTGAAACTGGTATTCATCTGGAACTGTTACCCAGGTATCGAAATATCAAGAACTAATAAACTAACAATACAGAACCTGTACTATTGGTACCGGTTTCAAGCTCAGTGTAACATTACATAATAAAAGTAATCAGAATTAATAAGACTGCAGCCACAATTTATATAGCTATCGCATATATACCTGTCAGTTCATTATTCTCTAGCAATATAATAACGACGTTTTATCAAAATTATCTTCTATGGAAACATAAGTAAGATAAGGCGAAAATGTAAACATATTGTTCTATGGATGATATGATGTTGATACCTGTTCGTTTCGTCTAATTAACAACTGTTTACCTACCTAATTTGGAGTATTTTTCCACGCAAATATGAATAAAATGTAGAATAAGAAAGACTTTTATCGCGTTCCCACGGTCGGTTAACCGATGGGCCGCGCCAGGTGTTGCTACGGATTTCGAGGCCTACCGCGGCCCGTGCCAAGCATTCACATATAAACGAAGCAAAAAGAAATGCGTCCGTATAGGCCGTACAGGTCGCGAAAGGCGACCATGCACCGCGCCTCGCCGGTCCTCGCCGCGCCTTTGAACTTACTGACTACCGATGGTTTGGACAGCGGCGGGCCTCATCAAATACGATGACGGTTCCCACGGCCTGCCGGCTTGGCCTGGCTTAACGTGGCCTGTGAGAAATCGGGCCGCAGCACACGGTATTAGACACTTCTATTTACTATTGGTACTCTTGTATCGGTACTTACAATACGACAATTGATCAAACTGTGAGAAAAGAGTTTTAAATTCGAGATGCATTATACGACCATTTTGGATGCACTTATGGTGATTGATAACAATGATATCAAAACTATACCAAGGCACACTATCAACCATCACCTTTATTATAGTTGTTAATAAACAATTTTCAACTAAAATCCGTGGTTTAAAAGCCGTTTTAAATTTAGGTAAATGGTTTAAACCCGCTACGTGAGCCGTATATCATGGCGGTGAGCAATGGGTAGCTCGCCGTCCAGTAAGGACCAGGCTCGGGTCGACGGCGCGTAGTGTTCCACGCGCGCCTCAAGGAGATGGCAGCAGAACTGAATGGGTCTGCCAGGACCGATGCCTGCCGGGGTCGCGAGATTGTTCGAAAGAGATACTGTGACCCTGGCACATGGGCAACTGAAGGAACACGGGTGGGTTTTAGTCAGTAAAAGTCTGAGATGCCCTCCCGCTCCGCTCAAGAATGGGAGACGTCATTTCATGAATTCCCACCCACAAAAAAAAGTAGTTTCAGCAGAATTTTTTATATGTAGGTAGATCACAGGATAGCAACAGTGAGCTAAAGTGTGATTTGATTAACTTCCAGTTCGTGGTAGCGAGGTTTCATTTCAATTAGAAGTTTGCAGCTAATTATAACTTTATCGTTACGGATGATAGTTTCTGATTAAATCGTTTCCATAGTGATAAATTCGTTGATAAGGGTGTTCTACCGGAAAGAACGAGGTCAATTTATAACCAAGTAAATGGTTGTTCTAAGTATTACGAGATAAATGAAAACTATGATTAAATTCTATTACGTATATTAACTAGAACAGCACGCGTAGCATGACCACCATAGAAACGAGTTTTGTCGACGGAAGAATAGACAAAATGGCACGGCGATGTTAAAACCGAAGAGAGGAAATATTTCTATTCTTCAGTCGACAAAATCCTACGATGTCGAGCATGGCTACTAATTTTTCTCTACTTTTGAGTTGAAGTTTCAGTTGGGGGTACATTTTTTTTGACTGGGTTATATTAACCCGGCGTGTGTACACTATATTTTTCGGTGCACGGTGTGTACACTGGGTACTTTAGGGAACAGTCGAGTTTACAAAGCTTTATAGGCTTCCAAAAAACCTGAAAAAATTCTGGGTTACTTATTGAAGTGTCTACTACATGGCCCAGCAGCTACCTAACTCAAAAGTTAAAAACCGTTGTTAATAAAAATAAAACAATCGTCTAAAAAGTGGGAAAAACGGAATTTTGTTAACAAATTCGTAACTCTACAATGAACAAATATTTAAAAAAACGGTTCTAGAATTTTATAGCTTAGACTATGAACTTTCAAAAGAATATACTGTTTTTTGTGTAGTTTCCAAAAAGTTGAATTATTTGAGCACCTGAAAGTGGGGAATATTTTATGGATTCATGCATGTCATAAAATAAACGAAAAGGTAATTTTACGATACAAAGATGATTTTTTATTATTCAAAATACAAAGAAATGATACACTAAAGATAATCATCTGAAACACCGAAATTACTGAGCGCAATTGTTACAGAAATGGAGTCGATGGTCCTCGCAAACCGGCGTTTCGCACAAGACGCAACAGTAAAGTGTTTTCTTGTTCTCTTTCCAATTACAGACAGAACACCTTTTCCGTTTTTCTTGTTTCCCCATACTTAAAGTTCGTTAACAAAAGCCGCAACAGCGTCATATACAAGCAACATTTATTTCAGTATTAAAAAAAAAAACTGAAAAACTACGATAACGAAAAATACAACACCATCCACTTACCTTCGAAAATACTGACGTGGTGTGTACACTGACCCTTTCAGGGAACGGCAGCGACTTACACTCACTGGCGTTTCTAGATAAAATGTCGGAACCGGCGGTCCCTTAGGCATTTAGTCCCTACTACGACCTAGATTTTTTAGGGAGGGTAACTGGAGCCTGCCCTCTATCGGCAAGAAAGAATTTTGAGTTCGAAATTTCAACTGTTCCTTTAAAGTCCCAGTATACACACGCAGGGTTAAATAATCATCAATACAATACTCTAAGATCGTTTAATCCCACTTTATGACTATTCAATGAAAAAGTCCTTAGCGGATCCACCTTAATTACATTAGTTACCACTCTCTTGCTATGGAAAGAATCTTTGTCTTCATAGAAACCCGAGTGTACGGGTCGCCCCGTGGAGATGTCGAATGAATAGAAAGAACTTTGTCTATTCTTCGTAGAATAGAGATAGGATGGGGGTAAACAGAAACTACGGAACGCCACTTGCTACTATCCTTACATACATACTCCTTTTGCTTCGTTTATATACGTTTATATGTACATCTGGTCATACACGCACGCTGGGTACCTATAGGTAGGTACTTACCACGCACCTGACCATGTACTTATGGTTAAAAAAAAAAACAAATGAATTTACAAATAAAAAAAATAAACAAGGGAAAATTTTGTCCGTCCGTCCAAGGTTTTATGGCAATAAGAACGACCTACGTCAAATCCCTGGGGGATTATATTCCTGACATTTAGATGTTAATGCAAGTCAGATGCAAGAGGGGTGACGGTTGTAACTGGTGAGATGGAAGCGTTTAAGTGTTCTTGCATTATTAATGTACCTATGTATAGGTAATGTATTATTTATGTATGTGATTGGAAGAGGTACAAGCACGTAAATTGATGTTTCGAATTTGTCTGCAGTTGCAAGGGGATCTATTCTAACATCCTCGAGAATTAGTGTCTGTTTGAGTTATTTTTCACTTTGTGGTGTTTTTAAGGAAGTCGGTTGTTATTTTTTTTGAAAAAACTTTTTGTTTTGAAATTTTTAGTTATGGTATGTGCTAATACGCACTAATCTAATCGCGTTATTCGTCCATTTGTCGCGCACACACTTAATGAAAATTTAAGACTTATATGGCTTTCTCATGGATGCCATTGTCAGAACTGAACCAAATTGAAATGCGACCACACGGAAAGCACCAGCTTTCAAATAAAAAAAGAATCATCAAAATCGGTTTACCCAGTCAAAAGTTCTGAGGTAACAAACATTTAAAAAAAATACAGTCGAATTGAGAACCTCCTCCTTTTTTTGAAGTCGGGAAAAAAATGGCGACAGGTCACTTCATCATCATCAGCCTATAATGTTCCCACTGCTGGGACACAGGCCTCCTCTCGGTGAGAGGGAGTGGGCCATAATCCACCACGCGGGCCCAGTGCGGGTTGGCAGATGTCACATGTCTTCGAATTTTTGGTTCTAAGACATGCCGGTTTCCTCACGATGTTTTCCTTCACCGTTTTGAGAGCAGTGGCGATGAAATAATTTACACAAAGTAATGCGCCTGCTTGGGTTTGAACTCACGACCTACTACTCGTAAGTCGCGGCCGTTACCACTGGGCCACCACTGCTCCAAACAGGTCACTTATGAAAGGTAAATTGCAAAATTTACAAGTCCATGATAACGTCTGTCGTCCTATAAGGATCTGATTGTTGCGCCGTGAAGAAGAGTGATGTAAAGAGATGGCATGATGCAGAGACAAAACTGATAGGTGCAAAAATAAGCATAAAATAGGAAAATACTATAGGCTATACTGTTATTATAGTTAAAGATTTTAACAAGGAAAATATGGTTATACCGATCAACCGATGTAGTTAATCCCTCTTATGGAACAAAAACTTTCCTGCACGACAAACGGATGCCACAAAGAAGCGGCTAAGGCTCGATCTGGCTGCTCGTTATTTTAAAATATTTATTTTAATAATGCGATATAACAGGGCGGGGTCTTGGAGTTATGATGAGGTATGGAGCGCCATCTGATTTTGTAAAGGGCGGCGGTTTTTTATGTTCGAGGAAACATTTTTATTCACGATGGTCAAAATCATGTGCGGAATTCGTGGTTATAGTTTACGTGTCGATGTCCTTACCAACCTGTAGAGGGATCCCTTCTTTGGCATAACTATTTTGGTATAATTTGTTTTGCAATAATAATACTTTGCCATATTTTTAGGGTTCCGCACCTCAAAAGGAAAAAGCGGAACCCTTATAGGATCACTTTGTTGTCCGTCCGTCCGTCCGTCTGTCAAGACCCTTTTTTCTCAGGAACGCGTGGAGATATCAAGAATCTGAAATTTATATCAAATACTCAAGTCTACTGTCTCTTGGAGCTGTAAAAAAATCAAACTTCTAAGCTAACGCAATCAAAAGGTATAGCCGTTTATACCGCAAATTTCCACAAATTTTCGAAACTCGCAAGGGAATCAAAACCTAAAGGGTACTTCCAGTCGATCTAGAATTTTGAAATTTGGTACGAAGCAACGTCTTATAGCACAGATAAAGGAAAAATTGCGAAAACCGTAAATTTTTAGTTACATCATATAATAAACAGAACAAAACACAGACAGAAATAAAACCAAATCAAGAAATAGAACAAAACTACGACTCGATTGTCGTGATGTGTGAACTTTTACTTATATACCTACAGGTTTGTACGGAACCCTCGGTGCGCGAGTCCGACTCGCACTTGGCCGGTTTTTATTGTCATACGGTTTATGTTGGTATATTTGTATTGATGGCTTATTTGTTTTGGCATTTATTTAATTCGCATAATGTTACTAGGTATAATGAATTAATGACTGAAATAGTGACAGAAGCGAATCGCTACAACACCGTCTCGACGTAGTCTTGTCTGCCCTACTAAGCCGTAATCTATATAAATAAAAATGAAATGCTGTTTGTTGGTAAACGCGTCTAAAGAGAACGGCTGGACCGATTTGGTTAATTTTCTTTTTAAAATTATTGTTATAGTACGAATTAGGCAACGAAAATTCACTGGAAAATAGAATAAATGAAAAGGCTTTTTCTATGTGATTTTTTTATGAATTATTGAATTTTGGACAGAAAACCTTCTGACGGGACATCTATATAAACATTTTAATTGGTGTTTGTTCATTGTTTTAAATTTTTCTTGAAAAAATAGCAAAACTATTAAAGAAAAAATGTTTTGGAAACAAGAACACACAACAATAACATTCTTAAGTGAAGAAAACATTAGCGCTCTACAGATTACTTTATACTCAAGTAGAAAAAGTGGTTTCACTGAAACATTGTGGCAGCTTTGTGGTTCCAGCAGTACTTATTTAAATATGATGACGAAAAACACAAAGTATACGAGTTTCGACAGACTAATACACTTTGCTATTAAGGAATGTGAAGGCGTTTTTAAATTAGTGAAACGAAAAATGTTTTGTGTAGACTTCTTAGGAAAAACATTGTTATTTTTATAGGCTCATTAACGAAATGAAACAACTAGTCCATGGCCTATAAATTGGCCCACTTTTACGAACGGACGGGCACCCGATGATCCCACTACTCTCCTCCAGGAGAGTCGGAAAGAGACCAGTACAGTGAGAACAACACACAAACACAAATCGTACCGACCTCGCCGCCGAAGTCCGTCGTCGCGACCCCGACTTAATAGTCCCTCCCGACCCTTGCATGAGCCAGCCCGCGATGCTGCGCCTGTAGCTTTAAATTAGCCCCTAAATAATTTAACCCAGATCCAGCATGTCCCTTGCTGCCCTCCCCCAGTGATCGCCTAAGCCGAGGTGCGAACCCCCCTCGGGGTTACGCTTAGGACTTTCGCTTTAGTTTGTAATTTTACTATGGCCCGGCTGGAGGTCTAAAAAGTTTTAACTTTTTAGAAATCGCCGGGCAAAAATCCGTTTAAGTTGTAATAATCTTATTTCAGATTAACAACGAGATGTCCAAAAACAAAAAAAAAAAAAAGGACGGACGGGCCTCCTGTCTGTAAGAGGTAGTAAACCTACAAGCCTATTTGCAAAACATGATGTATTTAATGAACATAGATTAAGACATAGTATCTGATGTCGTTCAATGGGCAGCAGCGTTCTCAATGCATTTTACCACCATATGTACTGCGATCGCCATAGCGCTTGATCACTGGAGCCATAGCGCTTGATGGCGTGCTTCTCCCGGTCTGCTCCGACTTTCGGTATCTTGGTTCACTCGTGCAAAGCGATGGCAAAGTAGATCGGACGGTAAAGCCAAAAACACCGGTAAACACTGGATGGATGAAATGGCGGCAGGTCACGTGAACAATCTGCGACTCCCAAACTTAAGGGGAAGATTTATAAAACCATGGTTAGACCTTGTATATGAGTGTTGGGCCACAAAAGGGATGAATGAAAGGCAATTGCATGCAGCCGAGACGAGAATGTTAAGAGGGATGTGTGGTGTTACACGAATGGATAGAATGATGATGTACTACGATCGCCAACCCGCCTGCCAAGCTTGGCGATTATGGCAAACTCCCCTATTTAGGGGGGGGCTTAATGAGGATGACGCTGAAATGATGATGATGATGATGATCTGACGCTCGCTGTACTTGTGGTTAACAAGTTTACAAATAAGATGTGAATGTGTATGTAAGCATAGGAGCTCATGCTCAGTACTGCCCAAGGTAATGGTAAAGTCGGTAGTGTGTTTGTGTGTGTGTCCTGCATCCTAATTGCGAAACGCACAATTTATCAGAATCTGATTAGGATTGAAGATTATTTCTAAACCATTGCGT
This sequence comes from Aporophyla nigra, assembly GCA_947507805.1. Taxonomy (NCBI): domain Eukaryota; kingdom Metazoa; phylum Arthropoda; class Insecta; order Lepidoptera; family Noctuidae; genus Aporophyla; species Aporophyla nigra. Next base: position 12,713,436 of record OX382305.1, read on the forward strand.
CATTTGTTCGAATAAATTGTGGCTCAGCAACGTAAATAACGCAATGAATGTAGTTTAACTATGAATATTAAACCGATTCCTACCGATATAAAGTTCTGCAATTACCCCTGTGATGCTACTTGTCTTCATGCACACATTTACAGCATGATTAAAATAAGAATTTAATAACATTAATTTATTTGTACTAGCCTACGTTCGCTCAGATATAAAAATATCGCGACAGGATTTTCAACGTTCTGATAGGCGTCGAAAGTCAGTAGTGTGTCGTTTCGTCGCCCTGGGGTACACTTTACTAGATTCTGAACATGCCATATGTTGGGTCAAGTCAGCTCTAAGCTGCAATGGCTTTTTCTTCAAAAGGCTCTTCCAGACATCATCATTTCAGCCGTAAGACGTCCACTGCTGGACTTAGGCCTTCCCCAATTTTGGGGGCTTTGCCATAATCGCCACGCTTGGCAGGCGGGTTGGCGATCGCAGTATGGTGGTAAAATGCATAGAGAACGCTGCTGCCCATTCTCTAGTAAGTCCCTTAGTCGCCTTTTACGACACCCACGGGAAGAAATGAGGTGGTGTTATTCTTTACGTCCGGCACCACACGGTACCAGACATGGCCCTACATTATTAGACCCATATAATATTCTAATAATATAATGTTTGGACTTAAAAAGAGACCATGACTTCTGAGTTTGTTTCTGCGTTACTTCTCAGGGAACAGTCAGCAACGAAATGCCAGCGCTATCTAGTTTTTAAAATATTGATAAAAAAATATTGAAGTGTAAAAGTGTCTTACAAGATCTACTTACACAAATAAACATTTCATTTCAATTCATTTCAACGCTCGAATTGAAAATCAAGTGCGCAAAAAAAAAAACCACCGCGATACTTTTACGTTCGTCCGTGAGCTAGCAGTCCGCATTTCCACAGATCCCTAACATCAATTTAAATAAACAAAACAAAGAACTGACAACGTCACCTGTCAATTCGAACGCCATCCGATTCCCAAAATCTACCAATTAATTCCGCATCATGTCATACACCATGCAACCGTCGCAGTTATCAATAAAATATCGGCGGCCATATTGAAATATTTACGTTCTCATTAGCACGGAGTATGCCGCATGGAAAACGGCTGACATGACGCAAAACCAATCGCGTTCCCGTTTGCTCGCCATTGCATTTTACTAATTAACTCCTTGTTGAACGAAATGCGTGCCATAACGTAAATTACATTACCAATATCTTTCTCCCTTTAATTGGAGATTAATTTTTAAAATTATTATCGTGTTCACTGTACGTTTCGGTTCATCTTTGTGATGCTGTCGATGTGAATAAATTATGATGTAGTGCTGGTTTTGAGTGAAATTTGAAAATGTGCTGTATACCTACATAATATTTTTTCTTAGCAATAATACCCACATTTCATTATAAATGACAGAAAAAAAGAGGTAAAGCCTTCGGGGATTGCGTAAAGCCCCCACTGACAGTCGCGATGCGACAGCCCGACACGATTCTTCTAGCACAACTTATATCAAATTTTCATAGAAATTGTTCCACTACTGTCGCGTCACGCCTGTTTACGGAAGCCCTTATTGATTCAACTGTTTACGTTTAATTAACTGTTACATGATGTTTAATGTTTGATATTGATGTGTAACTATTCGGTTTCGTAAGATTCCTCTGTAAACATGATTATAATAAGTACCTTTTATTATTAAATTACATCGTTATTGTCATTATTTACACTTTTATGGAGGGGTAAGTAGGTAATTTAAAACTAGATTACCAAACAACTTCTTTATTTTTTCATCAAACCCATATGTGTGGGGTATCTATGGATAGGTCTTCAAAAATTAAATTGAGGTTTCTCACTCACTCACTTCAGCCGTAAGACGTCCACTGCTGGACTTAGGCCTCCCCCAATTTGGGGGGCTTTGCCATAATCGCCACGCTTGGCAGGCGGGTTGGCGATCGCAGTATGGTGGTAAAATGCATAGAGAACGCTGCTGCCCATTCTCTAGTAAGTCCCTTAGTCGCCTTTTACGACACCCACAGGAAGAAATGGGGTGGTGTTATTCTTTACGTCCGGCACCACACGGTACGTGGTGAGGTTTCTAATATCATTTTTTTTCTAAACTGAATGGTTTGCGCGAGAGACACTTCCAAAGTGATAAAATGTGTCCCCCCCCCCTGTAACTTCTAAAATAAGAGAATGATAAAACTAAAAAAAATATATGATGTACATTACCATGTAAACTTCCACCGAAAATTGGTTTGAACGAGATCTAGTAAGTAGTTTTTTTTTAATACGTCATAAATCGTAAACCGCAATTTACCTTTCATTCAATCAACTCAAATATAAAATAAAAAAAATCATAAACATATACCTTATGCATAAACCGTGAATACCTACAAGTTTGTACGGAACCCTCGGTGCGCGAGTCCGACTCGCACTTGGCCGGGTTTTTTCTATATAAATAAATAAAAATTGAAGTGTCTATTTAATCATGTTAAAATAACAGCTTTTTACTAAATGTATATGAATGTATACATACACGGAACTCAAAACAAAAAATCAACTTTTATAATGTTTACCTGTCTCTTTACATGTTTGTTCTGAACAATCTCTGAAACAATTGGTCCGTTTTTCATTGGCAGAAAGCTGATTGATGATAATAAGGAGTAACATAAATATGCTAATTTTCGGCCCGGTAGCAAGTTCCCGTGGGATGATTTTCGACATATACGCGGGCGAAGCCGCGGGCAGCTGCTGGTAATTAAACAAAATTAAAGTTACAGTATAGTTTTAACGGCATGGCCACAGCGCTAATTTATCAATGGTCACGGCACTGGGTACCTACTTAACCGCGCGAGATTTGTTAGAACTAAGAGTAACTTTCTTACAGTCAACTTTCACAACTTAAACGAAGTGTTTTTCTAGTTCCTCTGGATCTGAACATTCTCTCAATTTCTTGCAGTTTTCTCTTCATAATACCATGTGAGAAATGCACCATGTTTTTATCTATTACTTTATTCTTCCAGACTTCCTTTTCCAGGGCCACCTCCATCCAATCATTGCTGTACGAGTCTAAGTCGTCTCGCCACCTCTTCTTGGGCGCCGTCCATCTTCAGGCACCCACTGTATGCAGACTATGATATATTACTTAAAAAGTTAAATTTAAAAGTTTCAAAACCCTTGTAACACACAAAGACCTGTAAAAAAACAATATTTATTGACCCTTTAAGGTCAATGTAAATTGTAGGTAATAATTTGATCAAAGAAAATAAGCAGTTAGCACTAGTTATCTCTCAGCTACAATCCCTCTCGTAATAGTAAGATTCGCGGAGCGAGAGATACCCTAACCATTTCTGATGAAGCTACAACCTTCCTCCAAGAGAGTAAAAAGCTCACCAGCACTCTCAAGATCCACCGCCGCAGACCTTAAAAATAAGACCATTAGGTGATAAATGGTCTATTAACCTATTGGCAGAAATCTTGTGCTTGAAGTTTGAAATCTCATGTGATCAAAAAATTAAGGTCCTTGGTAGGTATGGCAATAATAGAAAAAACCAATCATAATTTGGTTACAATCGTTCTCTAATGGTCCTGATTATTATTGCGTTAGGAACATTTAGAATTGAATAGGTAGTATGAAATGATTTAACCCTCCATAATAGCTGGTTTGTAACACAAATGGCTAGCTTTCGGTTTTATAATGAGATACATTCAAATATGGATAAATGGATGAATTTGGATCAATTTTAGCGTTGGTGACTGGTGGAATGGTATTTGTATTGTACATTTGTGATGATTTAATTTTCTAATGGTAAAGCCCCCTAAATTAGGGGAGGCCTAAGTCCAGCAGTGGACGTCTTACGGCTGTAATGATGATGATGATGATGAATTTTCTAATTGATTTCTTTACATACTATGCAACGGATATTAATGGGGTTTTCATAAGTAGACAGAGTGATTTAAGAGGAAGGTTTGTATGTGTAATACGTGGGTGAAGATGCTGGCAAAAGCTGGTTACAGATAAAAACGAAAAAGTAAATTCGAAAACTAAAACGGTCTTATGATCGCTGAGTAGTCAGGTTTTAGATTTTAAACCACCTTTATTATTTTGGGGTTAGTTAACAATATATACATATCGGAGGAGTCAGTACGGGATGTCAATTGACAACGAAACGCAAGCGTGAAGTTGGTGTGTTTCGATAGAATCTAGTCTGACGTTCGTGCGAGTTGACAAGAGCGGCTACATGCGGCGTGGCGCAGTTCCCTTGACCATATGACATCGTGCGGGCAACAAGTGTCCAGAAACTGTCCCAAAGTTTCGTTTGGTAAGTTCAATAATAACCTAGAAATCAATAATCATCTTCAGAATTTTTCTTTTCATGTACAACCTGTGTCCACGAGACACATTTACGCCCAGTAAAATTTTCGACGGTGACGAATCCAGCTCCAATCGGCCTCTTATTCCGACATACATAAAAAAATAAAAAAATGTTCATGTCTCTAGAGGGCTTGGAATTCAATTGCATGTCACACACAGCTATTAACCAGCGGACGATCAAGATGCTTTCAATGATATCTCATTTGCTAAATTATGATGAGCAGTTTAGAAGTTCTAAGGGAACAGATGAACATACATACATACCGATCAAAGCTCTCCTTTTTGCTTTGCAGTAGACAAATTGATGATTTGACAAAATTTTGTGAAGGTTATTCAATTAATTCATATGTTACTAAACATTTATTTTGGTTTAAATCAATTGTGTAAAAAGAAGGGCGACAATATCCTCCATAAATTTGTTTAACCCAAAACCGAACTAATGAAAAACACAAACACTTTTTGTAAACCATAGACAGATTTACCTATTCAGCCGGCGTTGTTTTTCATGAAAGTTTTCACATTTCCGTTAGAAAAGTGGGGCAGTTGCAAAGTTTAGCGTAATTTGCATCTCACTTCCACAGATCTGACTAACAATGAGCCACGAAAAGCAATTAATACTTGAAGTGGCCCGATTCCGGTTTAAAACTAAGTGCTCTTTTGAATTTTCATCCTAATTTACATCTATAGGAGGAACAGATTCGATGAATGCGTCTAAAGGTTGTGTGAACCGTGGTTACACAATGGAACAGCTTTATTACTCGGTACGGAATCTTTTTAAATTCCGCGGCAGTTTTCTTTTCGATTGGAGTTGTTTGATGTTTGTTTTTTACCCGATTACGGCAAAACAAAAAGGAAGGCTATGATTTTGACTGGTATGTATGTATGTATATCTGTCCCCACACTACTCCTAAACTATTTAACATAATTTCATAAATGAGGTATCGTTGGACGTATGCTACCTACCCTAATAAAATATTATATTCGAATAGTGTTAACTCTTTCAATCTTGGTGGTTAGCGTCACTATAACCATCACTTTGCGATTTTTTAAATTAAAATCTGAGCCTTATAGCGAGAATCGGTTGAAAGTCGGTCACTAACTACCTCATTCCTCGAAAGCCTTAACACCTAGATTTTTTTTCCTACTTTCTGTGATATTTTAGTTGTTAGTGATGCTAAAACTAAAATAAAAATTATCAAAATATTAATGTGACTTAAAGAATTCAGCGAGCACAAGCTTTAAAGCAAAGTGGTATACGACCAAGGCTTTCAGATAATAATATTTTCTTGATCCATACTTTTTAGAGCGTGATATTTCAGTAATTTCTTGCAGTCTCTCAAGATAAAGTCAAAGTGACCAGTGCTTGTTGTTACTGATGACATATGACACTGAGCCGCCACAGTCGGCCTCATAAGAAGGCTGAAAATCACCCAGTGCTATGCTTAGAGTTTCCCTATGCGATCGAATATATTATATAAGAAATCCGTAGGAGAACCGGTATAGTCCGACAAATTGCCAAACTTAGAAGACAGTGGGCAGGGCTCATTGCGCGCAGAACAGATGACCGATGGGGTCGGAAGGTTCTGGAGTAGCGACCGCCTACTGGAAGACGTGGAGTTAGAAAGCCTCAACAAGACAACAAGATGGCAGTACTTCGTAGGTTGTGAGAGGCACGGAATCGGTCGAAGTAGCGATGCTTGAGGGAGGCCTATGTCCAGCAGTGGACGTCTTTTGGCTGAAATGATGAGTTCAGTATTTGGGTTTTAGTTATTAAACTTACTTTTTACTGTACAGTAATAAATAACGATAAGCAGTCACCGGAGTAGACTTGTTGAGATGGGCTGTGGAGGTCAGATAGTCGCTCTATGTAAAATACTGGTACTCAGCTGCATCCGGTAAGACTGGAAGCCGACCCCAACATAGTTGGGAAAAGGCTAGGCAGATAATGAGTCACCACAGTAGACTAATATTTAATATAGGCTTTAAAAGGTTTTGGAGCGGTCAGACATCTGACAATCTTTATCAAACCCTGTGGCTTTTACATATTCCAAGACACGTTAAAATCGGAACAGGCAAAAAGCTACATAATAAGTATAACCGAAATAGGTTCAGAAATTGTTATACTTAGGTCTAAGCCCTAGCTTTCGGAGGAAACGACCTCAGATAACGACGCTGTTGATAACAGCCCGATACTGAACCTTATCTATAACTTCGATCGAATAAAAAACGATAACCTAAAGTGGATAAAGGCCATATTTTCAAAGCAGCTCATAAACCGATTCCATTAACATTTACATTGCAAATTACTATAAATCCAGATTCTAATCATTGTTTAAACTTGGTACATTTGGAGGCAATAGCCCATTTCCACGGAACGCCATCGAGTCGGCCCCGTTCGGTACACAATGAGATTGCTTGTTTAATTTTAACAATTACCATATTTTTTAAGTTAACATCTGTTGGTTTACCCCTTTTAATTATGATTTTTGTGGGGTTTTTTTAGAGGTGACGGTGACCGCGAAATCACTGCATTGTAGCGTCGAGACTTCATAAAGTTTTGGTATATTGTTCTTTAAGCAAAGGGAGTGTGTATTGCAATGTTCTTTACGGATTTACTTAATTCTTTTATTCGTATTTGAGGGGCTTGTGGCTAAGTAATACCAGCCGCACGGATCCATCGGTCAGGTTAAGCTACGCTTGCCGCGGTTGGTTCGTGGATGGGTGACCATCTTTACATACCAAGACTCCTCCGTGCCTCGGAAAGCACGTTAAGCCGGTTGTCTGTCATTTTTGGATCTGAGATTATAGTTACGGGTCGTAATATCCGACAACCAGTCTTACCAAGGTGTATAGTAAGTATTTATTACCCAGTAACTGGTTTGTGGAGTTTAGATAGGCAGTTGCTCCAAGTAAAATACTGGTATTTAGCTGCATCTAGTTAGACTGGAAGCCGACCCCAAAATAGTTGGGAAAAGGCTAGGCAGATGATGATGAAAAATGTTTGTTCAAAACGTCTTGATGGTTTGCGTTTCATAATGATAAAGTAGAGATAACTTAGATGGACTCGTTTAATATAAGTCTCAATTAGTAAGGCCTAACTAACTGAAACTTATATTAAAGAAGTCCACCTAAGTTATCTCCAAACTGAATCTCGATACGAGTTATACCCATTTGGAAATAATAATTCATCTTTATTTCAGACATACGCCCATAAATTTTACAAAGATATCGTTAGTAGAGTAATTAGGGTGTGTTGAGCACTAACACACAAATTTAAAAAAAAAACAAAGAGGTACAGAATAAGTATCCTATTGGTTTTTTTTTTTGTTGTATGTTAGTAAACAAAACAAATGACACAATAATATCGAAGTCAATTTCCTATTTCTGAGCAGGTGTACACTTGACCAGTACACAGTAAAAAGACTGTTTATTGTGCATGCTATCGTTCTGAGGACAGTATTAGTGCTAGCACGCATCTTCGATGCAGTTCTTTTTCTAATCATGGAAAAAAAATGGATATCGCGGACGGAGAAGAATTTGTGGAATAAAAAGTAGCATAATGTCCTTTGTTAGGGTTCAAACTTAACCCGTATCAAATTTCATAAAATGTGTTCAGTGGTTTAGTCGTAAAAGCGTAATAGACAAACAGAGTTACTTTCGCATTTATAATATTAGTATTAATAACACTTGATGTTATCTCCAACAAGTTGTAGATAGGTACATTGTGCTCAAAACTAAACACCTACGCATAAAATACCTGTATCCTATTATCTCTAAACCCACTAAGTCTCCTTCAACTATCCAAATCTTAGTCCTGATAGTTTCACTACGTACCTACGACTAGACTAGACAAGTACGCACTTCTGAGACCGCATCAAACTGAGCCGGGTAAGAAGCGCCGCCTGTGTAAAGTTGGAAACGCTCGGTGCGCCCGTGACAAATTGTTGCAGTAATGAGCGCCTTGCTTCCTAACTGTTAGGACCCGCGTCCACGGTTCGACCACGGAATGAAAGATAAACACGTCATTTTTTTTTTTTACTAGATGTGGCCGGTGTTTCCTATGTCAAAGTCTGATAAGAAAGGCCGACAATCTTGTTCAGACTCTTTTAAAGTCCAGACATAATCTTGATATAAAATTTATGTCTGAATAGGTCTTTTGAGAAAAGAACCATAGATACAGATTGAGTGGACCCGTCTAGTTAGTGCACGCATTAGACGGTAATCGTGCAGCTCATCTCAGAACTTGGAGCTAAATGGTGATCGTTTGTGTGCAGTAAGCATTGACAAACACAATATGCTTTTGATGAAAATGTTCTAGTTAATTGTCAACATCATCCCGTAGTGTTTGAAGAGTCATAAACCAGTGTGTTCAGCCCATTATGTTATTGTATATGGTACCGAAACGTAAACACTGACAGTCAGGTTGATCCACAAATTCAAGTTCGTGCTACGGAGCGGGCAACACTCGAAGTTTCTTTCATTGAAAGATCCGAAATGTAACTATCCGGACTAGAATTGGAGTTACTGACATAACATCCAGAGTAAGCAAACTGAAGAGGCAGTGTGCTAGACATGTTTACAGAAGGATTGATGGCTGGTGGAACAGACGAGGCCTGGCGTGCAGTCCGCGTTTTGGGAAGCGCAGTGTGAGATGCTCACCGGCTAGAGGGACGGACAACTTTAATTCCTTAATTAAAATGGTGGCTGAGAAAATCTGGAAGCAGAAGGTGGATAAAAGGGTGTTGCGGCGCAAGCCTATGTCCAGCACTGGAAGATAGGCTAATTAAACAACACAACTACGAAAACCAGATAAACAATGACATGTTCTGGAATGTATGGCACTCTCGTAATGAATAATGGTATACCAGGGCAAATTTAGACTATTGGCAAAAGCGCAAAAGTAGAATTTTAAAACTTGGTTTGGCTTTAACAAAAAAGCTCTCACAGGAGGCAAATTTCTTAAAAGGATAACTCAAATATTTACCAATCTTAAAAAATAAATTATAATGGATTCTAAGTATAAAAGCCCATATGTAGTTACAAAGAGCTAATAGCCAAGTACCAAGTAATAGCCTCTTATGTTGAGAGCAAAGCAGTTCAAATTTTCTTAAGGCTCACAATTACTCTAAGTAATGTGAGCAGAAACTGAAGAGGTCTAGGCCAACCTACTCAGTTTACTGAGTTGAGTTAAATCGAACCAAGTATTTTAAGAACGAATGAAATTTCTGTTATTTTAAAATTTGTAAAAGTCAAATTATTTTAGAGAAAATGTACCTGTTAAAGCAGTTTTGGCCCGTTTTGGTAATGGCCGCGACTTAAGATTTGTAGGTTGTAGGCTGGTCGTGGGTTGGTAGTAGGTCGATCTCCAAGAGGCGCTTAACTGTGTGTATATTATTTAATTACCACTGCTTTCAACGGTAAAAGCAAACATCCTGAAGAATCCAAAAATCGACCAAAACTCATCGATCAACCCGCACTGGCTTCGCGTGGTGGATTAAGGTACTACTCCTCATCGAGACGAGGCTAGTGTCCTAGCAGTGTCAACAATATAGGCAGATTATGTTACTTTACGTTTGAAGTACCGAGCTAGTTTTTTTATCTTATAATTTTAGTAACTATTGAACTTCTTAAGCATTTACATGTGGTATTACGACGCACTTATGCAGTGTTTTAGTAATTGTTCTAGGCATCGTGGTCAGAACAAGGCTAAACTAACAAGTGTTCTTATGTGGTCCGCGTATCAACCACACATGAATTACAAGAGCACACTGCACCGTGTATCGAGGCCTTTACACCAGCATGTAGGTGTGCGTATTTTCATTGTTTGTGAATGGGTGTTGCCAGCTCTGTCTTGTTGTAACGCGGTTTTATTCCCGGGTGAGTTGTTAATGTTTTGGGTTTTTCTAGTACTCGCTTATTGCACGATACGTTTGGTTTCTTGCCTGATAGCTGAGAAACCACATTTTCTTCTACGTGTACTGAGTAAAACGTTATTGCACTGTGTTCCTGTTTAACTTTCTGTATGTAACAAATGAAATTGGCTTCTGTGTTTCAATTTCAAGAAATGTTCATTTGTTTTACTTCTGTTTGCTGTTGAGTTCGTGTATTAAATTGCAGTGAGTTCTCATTCCACGTGGTATAGCGAATAATTGTTGGAAAACATAGTTTAACATAACGCCTGGTTTCCCTGATGGATTAGGTAGAGGTGTACCTATAGTACACTCACAATTTGCAAGTTACGTTTAAGTCCCAAATAATAGGGGGTAAGTCTAATAGGGTAAGTCAGGGAGAGACGCCTATACGGTATAGATGCCTACTAAATTTTAAAAAAATTAATAAAAATTTGGCGTTACCCGAACCGCATCTATAATACGTCAGTTCGAAGCTAATGTCAGTGTGGAACGTTTTTATACGCAAATTACGGACTTTTAATTAATATTTTCGTGTTTTTTTCGTATAATAAGGTAAGTGTACTTAATTAAATTGTAAGAATATAATTTTGAGATAGATTGAAGTACTATTTTTTCTTTAATTCATTACTTAAATAGTATTAAATTGTTTTATAACCTAACACTGTGATCTTGTTTTGTTGATAATCCACCATTTTGAATTGTAACTGTTTTAGGGTGCGTTCCGTGTCGATAGGCATCTTTCCCTAAGAATTGGGAGAGATGCCCAATGATGTTTCAGTGTTAGATGCCCAGGAAATATTATTGGTTTTTTAATTTTTTTAGATGCCGAATGAATATAAAAGAAGACCTACTGGCGCGAATAGAGCTACGTGGAGTGGCGAAGATTTAGAAAAAGTCATTACTCTTGTACAAAATACTTTTATTTTTTTTCAAAACAGATTTTTTCCTTTCATAGAGTTCTGTAAGGAATATTGTATTCTGATAGTAATAATAATAATAATTTATCTACACAAAGTAAAGCGTCTGACTGGGATCGAACCTACAACTCGTAAGTCGCGCCAGCCACTTACCACTGGGTTAGCACTGCTCTTCTATTTGCATGCACAATGAGTTTATACCAATATTGATTCGAGCATTGAAGACGTTCATATTTCTTTACATGATAGCTCACCAGAAAGGGACATAGAATACGAAATTCTTGGAGATATTTGCGTAGTGTGTGGAGAGTATTATAACGCCACTAAGACGAAATGCGACTGGTTACAGTGTGTTCTTTGCCAAATGTGGTTCGATGAAGACTGCAGTGAAGATCTAGCGAAATGCCTAACGTGTGACGTCTGAATCTTCGCAAATTACTAGTGGGCATTTATCCTTAATATCTATGGGCAACTCACCCCCATGTCTGGGTGAGATGCTTATTTTTATTATTTTTTTAAAATATTTATTAAACTGAAATATGTTGCAATATTGTTCAAAATTTAATCTGTATGGCATAAATAAACAGTGATTCAAATGGACTACGCATATTTTATTAAGTATCTTACATATATAATTAAATAACGTTTTTTTTTAAAACTATAGGCATCTCTCCCTGACTTACCCTACTACAACACAAATCAGGACTCCGGACTGTTATTGAAGAAATATAGATAAAAAAAAAACCGGCCAAGTGCGAGTCGGACTCGCGCACTGAGGGTTCCGTACAAACCTGTAGTGTTTAATAATTACGCGTTCATGAGGAAAGGGGTAGTAAGTTTAAAATTATTAAAAATATTTTTATTATATGATGTAACTAAAAATCCTATATCTGTGCTATAAGGCGTTGCTTCTTACCAAATTTCAAAATTCTAGATCGACTGGAAGTACCCTTTAGGTTTTGATTCCCTTGCGAGTTTCGTAAATTGGCGGAAATTTGCGGCATAAACGGCTATATCTTTTGATTGCGTTAGCTTAGAAGTTTGATTTTTTCACAGGTCCAAGGGACAGTAGACTTGAGTATTTGATATAAATTTCAGCTTGATACCTCCACGCATTCCTGAGAAAAAGGGTCTTGACAGACGGACGGACGGACGGACGGACTACAAAGTGATCCTATAAGGGTACCGCTTTTTCCTTTTGAGGTGCGGAACCCTAAAAACGTGAACCTAATAATATGGAATGAATGGATAGAATAAGAAATTAGTACTTTAGAGAAGATCTGAAAGTGGCAACGATATTCGAATAGTTATGTGGGAATCGGTTGTCATGGTATGATCACGCGATACTGAGGAATGTGGAAAATGTCATGAGGAAAGTATTGAGTATGAATGTCAATGGCTATAAGAGTAGAGGGAGACATAAGGAAACGATGGATGAACTGTGTGAACTGTGTGGAGATAAAGAGGGTGACTACTGAGATGACGACTAATAGAGGTGTGGAATAAAAGACATACAATTAAATTGTTATTAGGGCAATAGAATGATGAGAAAAACCAAATGACACTGTGCCCGTCCTGGGAATCGAACCGAAGACTTCATGCTCAGCAAGAGCGCTTGCAACCACTAGACCAATAAAGCAGTTAATTGTTTAATTAATAATACGAAGCAGTCGTTGTACAATATGGAAATGCTTTGTAAACGACTAGTTCGGAATTTAGCGCTTATAACTAATAGTTACGGATTTCAAAATAGGAATTTCAACAATAAGTAATTGGGATTTTGTAACAATTTAATGTTTGGTCGTTTTGTATCTACTTTATGTGGCTTTGTCGTGTATTTATTCGATTTCCGCGGCGCATCAGGCTCACAGTATTCATATGCGATGGTTGCTCCGAAAATATGTTTTGCACTTTATTTGTGAGTTATTAATTGTGTAACCGGGTTTTGAGGTGGTTTTTATCACTATTTAGAGGAAGCTCCGAAACTTTTGTATATATTTATTTAACTTATAGTATCTAAGAAACCAACGTTTTCTCTAGTAGTAAAAATCGCGCAAACAAACATAAACATCCAATCTTTTCTCTTAACAATACTACAAGTCAAATCTATTTTTTGTCTGAAAAACAAACAACAGAGCTGACTCTTGAATCTTTTCTATTCTAAATATGAAATATGGTTCTCCATCTTATATTTCACTAACGTAATTTATGTCATTAACTTATGAAACATTCGTGAAGGTTGATGATCATCATCCAGTTTCAAATCTCTGCAGTACTTATATAAAAAAAAACGAATATAAAGTAGCAAAACAAAGCAAAAATGCATATTTCGTCGTATGTTACACGCAAAGCAACTTATGATAGAGGTTTTTAATGAACATATAAATAAATAATAGTTTAATAAACACGATTCCATAATAACTTCATATCAATGAAAATAACGTCAAAAAGCACCCCACGCTTTTTTCCATTATAAATCCAATGATAATGGTACAAATTTATAAAATTACTAGCTGACCGTACAGATGTTGTCCTGTTTCCTAGAACTCGATAGCAGCGCCACCTACCGGGTCCAATAGTGAATCTAAACTATCCAAGGTGCCACCCAAACGCATACAAAAAAAATCATTCAAATCGGTCCAGCCGTTTAGGAGGAGTTCAGTGACATACCTACACACACACGTACAGTAGAATTAGATTGCATTGATGTTGATCCGACGTTTTGAAAGGGGTCAAAATCATGTTCAAAGTTTCCGTTTCATAGGCACATACTAACATACGAATTAAGCTAATAAAAGCGTGCTAAAACAATTGGGACGCTTCTTTGTCTGTCTCGTTAGAAAGAATTAAAAGTATCTATTGATAATGGGCCATATTAAATATATTATTAGTCATTCAGTTATTATCAGTCTGTAACGTTCCCACTGCTGGGACACAGGCCTCCTCTCTGTGAGAGAGAGTGGGACATAATAATAATAATAATAATAATATTATTAGAGCCTGGAGCCCTGACCGCCGGTAGCTTGGACCCTGTTCCCGATACCGGTGGGCTACTATTTTTTATATTTTTAAATGTTTTTATTTTATCTTCTATTATTTAAAAATATAATTTATAAGATTATACAAATGAATAAAGGAAATAATAATATAATATCTTAGGACAACCAGCACAACGTTATCTGATCCCAAACTAGGCAGAACCTGTACTATGGTAACCAGACAACTGATAAACATACTTATATATATCTAAATACATACATATTATAGATAAATTACACCCAGACACAGAACAAATGATTGTGCTCATCACACAAAGATTTGTCCTGGGTGGGAATCGAACCCACGACCTCAGTCTTAGCAGTCAGGGTCACTAACCACTGGACTAACAGGCCAGTCAGCATAATGTATCACGCGGGCTCAATGCAGGTTGATAGATGTCACATGTCTTCTATTTTTAGGGTTCCGTTGCCAAATGGCAAAAAACGGAACCCTTATAGATTCGTCATGTCTGTCTGTCTGTCCGAGTATGTCACAGCCACTTTTTTCCGAAACTATAAGAGCTATGCTGTTGAAACTTGGTAAGTAGATGTATTCTGTGAACCGCATTAAGATTCTCACACAAAAATAGAAAAAAAACAAAATAATATTTGGGGTTCCCCATACATGGAACTGAAAATTTCATCAAACCCATACGTGTGGGGGGTTTCTATGAATAGGTCTTCAAAAATAATATTGAGGTTTCTAATATCATTTTTTTTTTAACTGAATAGTTTGCGCGAGAGACACTTCCAAAGTGGTAAAATGTGTGTCCCCCCCGTAACTTCTAAAATAAGGGAATGATAAAACTAAAAAAAATATATGATGTACATACATTACCATGTAAACTTCCACCGAAAATTGGTTTGAACGAGATCTAGTAAGTAGTTTTTTTTAATACGTCATAAATCGTAAACCACAATTTACCTTTCATTCAGTCAACTGAAATATAAAAAAAAAACCTTTAATTTCATAAACATAAACCTTATGCATAAACCGCGAATACCTGCAGGTTTGTACGGAACCCTCGGTGCGTGAGTCCGACTCGCACTTGGCCGGTTTTTTTTTGTTTTCAGATTTCTCACTATGTTTTTCTTTACTGTTTCAAGAGTGGTATTGAAAAGAGTAAAGCACCAGCATGGGCTCAAACTCACGACGTACAACTGGTAAGTCATGACCGTTTCCACTGCGCCACCACTCCTCAACAACATAGTTACCTACTATCAAAAGTTATAAAAAAATGCATATTTCGCCCCAACCACAGTTTATACTATTATCTAGTAGTAATTTCTGTGACTCAACGAGTCTAGTTGAAAAACTTTTTCGTAAAAAACATTCGTTTGGGCAGTTGCCAGGCGTATGCGCGGGGCGACGCTGGTGTCCAGCACCAGATTTACAGCGAGTTTTCAATAGTACAGTCCGCCTCAAAGAGATACTCAATAGTTTATTTGCATTTTTCAAGGTTTGCTTAGGTGGTAACTTAAAACTATATGTGTCCATTGCGGACTCAGTCGTACACAGCTAAGCCTTTTCATCAACAAGAATTCATTTGACTGTCTGCTGTCTCTCAATATTAATGAAACAATGTCATTAAAACTGCTTGATGATTGAAAAAAAGTAGTTGGTGTCTTGAATACGGGTGTAAGTTTAATTGATGAGTGCGAGTAAATCTGTTCATATAAACCAATAAATCATATTTAATGCCAAGGAAATGCGACGTTATTATATTTCACACTAGCTTCTGCCCGCGACTTCGTCCGCGTTAAATTTCTTGTTCCCCGAGCCTTCCCGTCGCGTCGAATCGCCTACCCGTGCGATTTTCCCCGTTTTTGCAACATTTTTCATTACTGCTCCGCTCCTCTTAGTTGTAGCGTGATGTTATATAGCGTATAGCCTTCCTCGATAAATAGGCTACTCAACACAAAAATAACTTTTCAATTCGGACCAGAAGTTCCTGAGATTAGCGCGTTCAATCAAACAAACAAACTCTTTAGCTTTATAATATTAAGTATAGATAATAAAGTTTGTTTTACATAAATAAATCATACGCCGAATTATTTTGTATGAAATATTTAAACGAAAAAACTATATTTATATGCCAGTTTATTTTTTGGCATTGTCTCATTCATACGCTAAGAGTTATGAGATATCAAAAGGAAAACCTTGTATATGTTTTTATTACTACACATTGACATCATCTTGTGGAACAGGGTTTGTAGACAATACACGTATTCATGTCGATGCTTACATACATTCTTTTGAGGCTGACTGTACCAATGGTCTCAATGTGACAGGATTGCTGACTAAGTCTTCCTGTACGTAAGACAGCTTCTGATAGAAGATTTTATTGTACGAAAAAAAAAAAAACGGAAGCTTCTTTGTCTATGCTTTGTGATAAAGAAGTGAAGGTATTGGTAATCTGCCAGGGTCGCGAGACTGCCAGGGTCGCGAGATTTGTTCGAAAGAGACACCGTGGCCCTGGCACATGGGCAACTGAAGGAACATGTGTGGGTTTTCGTCAGGAAAAGTCTGACACGCCCTCCCGCTCCGCCCAATAGCGGGAGACGTGATAAGAAGATTTCCAACCCACAAAAAAAAAAAATGGGTAATGAGCCAACTACATTCATCTAAATTATATGAATTGGAGGGTCTATCCAGTACTATCCATTACTCGACCAGAGCATGAAAGTCGTTTTACTCCTAAAGATCGTTCTACAATATCTACTGATATTTCAAAAGATTTGAACTGTTATGAAATGAAATTAATTTGTTATATCGGAAATTTCGCCAGCTATGTTTAAGTTCCATATAATGGGGGGATCCTATTGACATCAACTGGGCACAAATCCAGATTCCAAACTTTTACTGAGAAATTCCATATAAAAAAACCCGAAAACACTTTGCCCGATTTGGGAAACGAACCCAAGACCTCATTCTCGATAGTAGCTTTTGTGACTACTAGGTCAACGACGCAGCTAAATGGTAAAATTATAATCTATATATCTATATATATAAAAATGAATCCCTATTTCCCTTGGTCACGACATCACGCGTGAACGGCTGGACCGATTTCACTTTTTTTGCTGTTGTTGTGTTTGTAATTTTCAGGAGAAGGTTCTTATGAAAGAAAAAAATTAAAAAAATGCGCGGAAAATTAGAAAATTTAAGAATACTTAACAACCATATAATAGGACAATGTGTAAACTTTTTAATGTAACATTTATGACATTTGACATAGAATTGACAGAATGCGTGCTCAAATATCATCAAAGAGACAGGACAACGTCTGTCGGGGCAGCTAGTCACAGATAAAATATTACTAAAATCAGCTTACATTTACCGAAGAGAGATGTACAGAATAAACTCACAAAATCCCCCACAAGCGCCCATTCCTAGAACACTTCCCAAAGAGCCAAGAAAAATAATATCACGCCAAAAATATAGCTACATGTTAAAAATTAATCCCCGAAATGGTAGCAACGCTCGTCGGGTGTCAAGTGCGAGCCGGTACATCGTTAGTCGAAGAGTTTTCTTTTGTCTCAAGGGTTGAGACTTGCTTGTTATGCCAGCTTTTGTTGGTGACCCCGCCCGCGCCCGTGGCCTTCTTCTAACTTATTCATTACATGCTTTTTCAAGGAGCTAAGAAATACTGAGATGCAAATAAACTATGGCGCGAGAATAGACGCCTTGGTGGATGAGGGATTTGAATTTGAGATGTGCCTGTTGAACGTAGTGTTCGCTACATGATGTATGTGAAGAATATGCTTGCAGAATCTCGAAATAGTTTCTGTTAGCGAATTTTATGGAGGACGTAATAAAATTTAAGAGATTTTTTTGCGTTAGCCCAGACTCTAAGGATCGTTATAAATCAAGACAAATGTCAGTGTTCTTCTGAATTTGATCCTGCTAATTATGTGGATGCTAAAATAAAAGCATGTCCATTTTCTTGATGTGGCTGTAATAGTAATTGCAGTAACCACAACGCTTGCCAAACAATTGGTGATGCAAGAAAGTATTCGTTGCCATATTTTGCTAAGCGATTAGCATTAGTCAATTAATCATTATTCAATCCCTTCGTGAGACCTGCTCTAAATACCTAACTTAACAAAAAAAAAAAAAACAAGGGTCTTACGATCTGCCAGGGTCGCGAGATTAGTTTGAAAGTGGTACCGTGGCCCTGGCATATGGGCAATTGAAGGAACACGGGGGGTTTTAGTCAGTAAAACTCTGACATGCCCTTCCTCTCCACTCTACAGCGGGAGACGTCATTTGATGATTTCCCACCCACAAAAAAAGGGTCTTACGAACAGATTATTTTTAATAAATCAATTCCAATTTAAGCCACGACAATCCCGATCCCTAACAAAACAGATATAAACCATTCCCCAGAATCAATTTCTCAATGTGGGACAAACTTTGTCTCCTCTCATATCTATTTCGCGATCGCATCTAGGATTTATTTTAAGTCGCTTGAGAATATATACGCTGTTAGCATAAGCCGAAAATTCAATCTATTTTGTAGCGCTTAATGCAAGCTAGACACTGTGCGAGTATATCAATTGTCGACATGTCATTCATGAAATTCGTCTAGAATTTCTACTAGTTGCAAGCTTTGAGTCGTCTAAAAGGTTTCTGTTATAGTGTAAAGAGAAATACTCAATTTCACGTTTAGCTGCTCATCTCTATCAATCTAATTCATTATTATTTCAGGGGATTACATTAAGTCTATTTCGGGCAGTATTAAGTCGAGTTTGACTAATGTTGCCGGACGGATTGTTACGGGAGCCAAGTTTCCCTATCTAAGCGGATGAGCTGATCGAACCGGCTGTGTAAAATTAGAGTTCCGTGTTGCCTTCGGTATCCATTTGGTGATTACTTTTAGGAGATTATCTTTATTTAGGAAGACTTAATACTGTTGGTAACTTTACTTTGGGTCCTTCATTAAGTTGTTTTGTTAAGAAAAAGCGAAACGTTGTAATGGTATTTTCAGTGTTTATTTTTAGATGCTTTTTAATGGATTTCTGGAAAGTTTTTAATAGTTTGACAGATTTTTAGGAGAAATGTCATCATCAAGTACATTTCATCTGAACTGACTGTAAATGCAAGACACAAGTAGTACGCTGAAAAACACAGATGTTTTTTATTTGAGTAGTGCTTGTCAAAAAATATAAGATTGGATGTTAAAAGAGACCATAATTATGAGTTTGCTGCATCGTTTCTTCTCAGTAAACAATAGTTTTAAAATATTTAAAACCAAAATAATGACGAGTAAAAGTGTCTTAAAATGTACACATACAAAAAATAATTTCATTGAATTTTAATAGTTTTTCTAGAAATAAATTGATGAAAACAATACATACATAAACTCACGCCTTTCTCCCATGGGGATAGGCAGAAACTACAGAAAGCCAACTTCTACGATCCATACATACTCCTTTTACCTCGTTTAGGTTCATACATCTGGTTATACATGTGTATAACCAGATGTATGAACCTAAACGAGGTAAAAGTTCAGGTGTGTAGTACTCGCAACCGGCGTATGTACGCCGGTTGCGAGTACTACACACCTGAACTTTTTTTTAATGAAAATAATGATCATCAAAACTATTCTACTTAGGCGAAAACGGATATTATGTGTATCAAAGCTAAAGTCAAAACATTTATTTCAATTAGGCCCAAAAAAGGCACTTTTGAACGTCAACTGTTACATGAAAAAAATAATTGATTCTAGTTGCCCCTTCCAAAAAGTAGATTCGTATGGAGAAGAATGGGCAAGAAACTCCACCGTTACTCTTTTAAAATAGTTTTCAGTATTTTTATACAATATTTATACAATTATATGTGAAGACGATGCACCTACAATAAAAATTACCATAACACAACAGGTAAAAGAACTGAAAATGAAGCAATGAGAGATAAATTGATTATATGATAGATAAATGGTGCTCACATATTTACAAAAACATTGTAAAGGCAAGAATACGAATTTTCTAATATATTTACAAGTTACAAGTCAGTGTATGATTTACAGTAATTACAGAATGTAAAACAGTGTCATAGAAGAAAAAAGAATTAAATATATCTATACAATTAAGTTATCAACCAGTTTGATAAAATCTAAAACAAAAACATTGCAAATATCGATTTTATTATACTTTTAAACGTTCAGCAACACTTTATTACGAAACTTGTAACACAAACAAATAACTAACCATCAAAGCTGACCAAACATTAGGCGGCACAATAAGTATGTGACAATGCCGATAATAAAACCCGTTGCTGCCGAAAATCCTTTGAAACTCAATGTGGGCTATCCACTGAGTGCCGTGGGCTTATCATAAATAACGTTTAGTGCTGCCGAGAGGTGTTTAAATTGCTTTCACGTGATATATCCCACAGTCCAAGTACGTTTAGCCATATTGAATTTTTAAGCAAAGACGCTCCGTTGCCCCGGTTACGCCGCGGTCGCTTTTTGTCGGGGTTGTAAAGCAAGCAGCTTTTTAAATTGAGAAAGGTTGGCGTCGCAAGTTTTCTAGGAATTTCATGTCCATTACTGATGGTCGATGGAATGTATTTTGGGTACAAGGCTGTTAAATTTCTTAAGGTGCTTGTTTGTCAGTAATAAGAGCTGCACGGATCGATCGATTAGGGTAAGTTATGCTTGCCACGGTCGGTCCGTCGATGGGTGATCATCTATCTGTACGTATCAAGACCGCTCCGTGTCTCAGAA
This sequence comes from Aporophyla nigra, assembly GCA_947507805.1. NCBI lineage: Eukaryota > Metazoa > Arthropoda > Insecta > Lepidoptera > Noctuidae > Aporophyla > Aporophyla nigra. Next base: position 12,734,422 of record OX382305.1, read on the forward strand.
AGAACCCTAGGCTGCTGTCATCCGTGGATCTTTGACAGTCTTTACGGTTCGTCAGAATCCCGAAAGCTTGATAACCATTCCTACTAAGGGGTATTGTGTTACCCAGTGATTAAGCTGAGGAAGTCATATAGGCTGTCACTCCAGTAAATAGTATTCTTTGTTTGAAATAATAAGGATGATGTTGAAGGTACTCACAGCAATCGTTTATCCTACTAATATTATAAATCTAAAAGTTGGTATGTTTGGATGTTTTTTACCCATTCGTGCAAAAAAGGCTGAACGGATTTGGATGAATGAATGATTTGATTTTGATCTTTTTATCCCAATAGTCTCCACATAGTGGGTTCCTGAGGATGGACGGCTCAAAGAGATGTCAGCAGCCTCAAAGAGATGTCAGCAAAATTGAAGGGGTCTGCTAGGACCGATGCCTGCCGGGGTCGCGAGATTGTTCGAAAGAGATACCGTGACCCTGGCACATGGGCAACTGAAGGAACACGGGTGGGTTTTAGTCAGTAAAAGTCTGACATGCCCTCCCGCTCCGCCTAGAGCGGGAGAAGTCATTTGATGATTTCCCATCCAAAAAAAAAAAAAAAGGATGGACGGCGCCGGGGAGGCCGGCCCAAAAAGAGGTGGCAAGACAACCTAGACGCGTACTCTAAGGGATGGATCGATGGTGCCCTGAAAAAGGATACCTGGAGGGATTTGGAGGAGTTCTTTGTTCAGATGTGGGACAGTGTAGACTAGTAAAAAAAAAAAGTATCTTCCCGTGGGACAATTTCCGACCTCCACGTGGGTGAAGCTGCTGACAAAAGCTAGTCAAGTATAAGCCAATATTGAAAGTTATTTCAAATGCCTGTAAGACAAATAACAAAACTAATAAATTCTCTCAAAATTCACGCAAAAGAAAGGAGTCTCTTGCGTAAATTTTAAGAGAGATTTATTCGTTTCCAGACAACAAATTCTGTAGTTAATTTAAATTCCATCAATTCTCAGATTTAATTTATAATTAAATAAAACAAAACAGCTAGACCGAAATAAATTCTAGTATTATTGTATTCAATTATCTGCGTACCTTTAATTTAGGGCAGCACGAATTTATAATTGCAAATTAAATTCTGAGTGACATGAAAGATATTTTGGAGTTAAAAGAACTCGAGAACAGCCCTTTATTTTGATTTGTCCCTTTGTTCTGGTAAATGAAAAGCCATTCTGTAGATGACTATCTTACACTCGGTATAATGGTGGGGCTCTCTTGAAATGATAACTCGTTATCATTTTCGGAATGTTTTAATAAAAAGCGGTGGCTTAATTAGTGAGAAAATTTTTGCTGTATCTCGGATGTCTGCGGTTGTGTTGAAAGAAAGATATGCGGATATTTAAAGCAAGCATTTTGGTTGTGTTATGATCGTACAAAAAACTCATCATTTAAACGGAAGAAGAACACACAGAAGACAGAAGTTGATCATTATAATACGCTCCATGTAGCTTCAACTAATTTTATAACTATCAGTTTGGACCAATACGTGAGTAAATTTTTTGTTACGTAATTAATATAGGACATATGTATGTGTGTATGTGTAATCTATTTATATACTAGTCTATCTGTTTATCTTATTTCCTATTCGACTCCAAATATTGGAAATAGTTTTGAATCTGGTTTATTGGTCGATAGGTATTGAAATGACAGACTCGAAGGTGTGCATAACTGAAAAGTTAAGAATTTTGAGTTAGTTCCCTTTAGATCTAGGGGTGCGATTTATAATTAAATATGTGGATGGTATTTGAAAAGTATTTCAATCATTGTTTCTCTCATACAAAGCACCTGCCATCTAATATCTTTTCCTTCACCGCCCTTGGTTGACTGGTAGAGAATAACTAAGGCATTAAGTCCACCTTTGTACTTTTTTGTGTGCGAGAAGTTTAAATAAATAATATGTAGGCCCATGTACAGTCAACAAGCTCTTTGGTATATAAACAAAAATATCTGTCACGAAACTTTCAATATTCATTTTAATTATATGCGTATAACATAACCAGGCGCGGTCGCAGCCTTAGATTTTGGGGGGGGTCACCATGAGTACTGAAGAATATTTTTAGGAAGGTATATCTCCTCGTTAGTCTAAAATTCGCAAGCGCTACTGATGAGCATGAGGTCCCGAGTTCGAATCCCAGGTCAGGTAATTTTATCAGAAATTTCTCAGAAGCAGCCTGGAGTCTAAATTTGTGCCCAGTTGATAGCAGAAGGCCCGCCTCATATGACATGGGTCTTAAACTGGCAAAATATGGGTGTACTATACTTAGGTACATCTCTGTCAACCTTTTAGGACTAAAAGGCGTGATGATATGTACTATATATGTTCATGTACATCTCCAGCTCCACATTACTTATGCTATACTGTGGCGCAGCTTTTACAAGGGGGAGAGGGTACTTAATAATTATGGGAAATCCACAGCACTATTTGATAAGTAGTAGGCAATTAAAATGGAGTAGGAAATTAATAGATTACGCAGGACGAGAAGAGCGAGCGAAGCGAGCTCGAAAGTTATAACAACCCGCCTGGTTTAGTTTCGGTTTAGTTTATATTTTCAATATAAATAGGAGTTACATAGTCGATTTATGCCAGGAGAACCCTGGTAACTATGAGAATTATTAATGCAAGAGCGAGCGAAGCGAGCTCGAAAATTTTAACAACCCGCTTGGTTTAGGTTCAGTTTTGTTTATATTTTCAACAAAAATAGGAGTTACATTGTTGATTTATACCAGGAAAATCTAGATAACTATGAGAATTATGAATGCAAGAACGAGAGAAGCGAGCTCGAAAATTTGAACAACCCGCTTGAATTAGGTTCGGTTTTGGTTTATATTTACCAACAGAAATAGGAGTTATATTGTCAATTTATGCCAGGAACAATTATGAATGCAAGAGCAAGCGTAGCGAGCTCGAAAATTTTTCACACGTTCCGATAGGTTAGATTTTCTTTGATCGCTCCAAAAGGAAAGCTCAAGTATTAAGAAAATGTAGATTGCAAGAGAGAGCGAAGCAAGTCCGATAAATTTTTGCACCAGGTAAAGTGCAAAACAATTCTTTTGACCATTATAGCAAGAGAACTTGCTTTGTCGAGTTATGGCAAAAAACTTAAATTCGTTTTACGCCAGCTTAGGTTTTAGAATCTGGCCTTAACCTTAGCCTAAGCCTTTCTTACCCTACGTACGAGTGAGGTGCATTCGAGTTTACTTTCTAGATTTTACCCAACTAACATTATAAACGAAAGTTTGTGAGGATGTTTCTTACTCTTTCACGCAAAAAATACTGAACGGGTATGGATAAAATTTGACAAACAGAGAGTTTATGAACTAGATTAACACATAAACTACTTTTTATCCAGATAGTACTTTCCCGCGGGATAGTTTTCGACCTTCACGAGGGCGAAACCGCTGGCAAACGCTAGTATTTTATATCAAGCTTTTTAAAGTAAAAACTTCTTTAAGCGCGTTGAGCGATATTTGGTAGGAGAAGATCTTGTGCGTTGGGGGGTTTAATTTAAAAGTTATTACATTTTAATTTTTCATACTACAATTTGTTGTTTCTGCCGACATACCCTATGATCTTGATGGCTTATATTCTTAATCTTTTTGTAAATGTCCATCGGACTCTCCGTGGCTCAAGTGAGTACAATTTTCAGTTAGTAAGACAGGCAAATCTTTCAGGGTCTCGACAGCATGGCTGACTTTGGGGGGGGGGGGTCACGACCCCTAGGTCCCCCCCTCTCGGACCGCGCCTGAACATAACACCATACCTTTTTCCTAGAAGGGTTAGGGAGACTTATTTCTAGGTAGTACACCCACATTTGAAAGTTGTTTCATATCAAATACTGGTATTCAGTTGCAACCATCATCTATCGATTACATCCACACTTTCTCAGTTAAAACGCAAACTATCTGAGAGACCTTTGCACAACAGTATCTACTTGTATCTCAAAATATACTTACATGACATTCGAACTTATAAAACCTCACACGATGAAACATTGTTTCTTTGAAACACGCACTTAAAACCTTCAAAGCAAGCACATATATTTACATTCATCAAAATTCACACATTCGTACCCACAGTACGACATTGCAATTCTGCTTAGGGCACCTGTCCCACATCTGGCGATTAGCGAGAAGCAAATAGAGCTAGTAACTAAACATGACTTGGCTAGCAACGAGCGTGAGCTCGTTGGATGCGGATGTATAGACGCCAGCACATACAGCTACTACAATCTGTCAAAGGAGGAAGGTAAAGATTAGAACATGTTTTGCCTATCATAGTCATGAAAATTCAAAGTATTTATTGCCGTCATGTTATTGTGTTTATGTGAAGCTTAGGTATCGACCTTAAGTTTTGTTATTTTAAGCACTTTTTCCTACTTTCATTAAAAAATAAACTCCTCCTTTCTATAATAGATTTTCAAATAGAATTTCGAACTTTATCGCTACAATGTTAGGTTCAAAATTGATTGTGAAAATTTGACAGTTTCGGATAGCTTGATGTGCTGGCGTCTGTACCAAGCGTGAGTCTCTCAGCGAGTGTTCTGTTCACCAAGCGAGAATAGTGAGTAGGTACTCTTTTCACCCGACTACGGTGAAACAAAAAGGAGATTCTTGACTTTGGCCGGTACGAATGTACGTATCTGTTCCCTCACAACTTCTAACATAACATAACATAATATTTATTCAAAAAATAAAAGGCTTAAAAATATGTACAGTTTGCTTATTTGTAAATTATATTCTAATATTTACGTGCCTGAACTAGGTAATCCTGTGTTTCAGGCAAGAAGAGCCTAAATAGTCTTATAAAATAAATAAATAACCAAAAGTTGTGAATAGACAAATTATTGTACAAATGTTGAGTAGCTTATAAAATAGTTTCTAAAATTTTATAGAATTAAATAAGTAAGTATTCACCTACGTTAAGAGGTGAATACTTACTTTAACACAGTTAGTAAATTCTCTGTTTCTTCGTAAGACATACTTTGGAGAGCGTCATTGAGAGTTCTCTTACAATTTGCATAGTTCAGTGAAAAAATTTTTGCTATAGAGTTTAATCTATTATAGAGGAGAGGGCCGAGGTACAGATAAAATTTGGATATAAAAGCATGTTTTGTTCTATTTTGTGGACAGACTATATCTTTACGTCTTTTATTAGTAAATTCAGTGCTGTAGGGTAGAGCTGTGTGTTGTTTTAATACAATGCCCATTATAAATAGCTGTCGAACTGTTAATACTTCACAAGATTTGTATAGTAGGTTAGTAGGGAAAAGGAAAGGGCGGGAAGTAGAGACTTTGAGTATCGCTCTCTGAGCTCTCTCGATAGTTAATAACAATGTTTTACCCGCTCCACCCCATGTGGTAATACAGTAAGTTAATATCGATTGGCATAGAGCAAAGTAAACTTGTCTAATTATTTTTGGGTCAGCAATATGGCGTAACTTTTTAAAAACAAATATCAACTTGCGAATTCTGCTATTTAAGGCTTCTATGTGTTTTTTGAACGAAAGTGATTCATCCATTATAACACCAAGGTATTTCGTTGTATTTGTCATTTTGATGACAGGACAAACACATTGGTTATCTGTAGGCATAGCGCAATAATGAGCATATATTATCGAGGTAGGGCAAGTTGATTTTTGCTTGCGCATCGAAAACTTAATGTAATTTGTTTTGTCTGCATTTAGTGTGAGTGAATTATATTGAAGCCATTTATTAACAACATTAAAACCATGTTGCGCAAATTTGTAGACATTGTTTTCTGAGTCAGCTGAAAATAGTATGGCAGTATCGTCAGCATAAGAAATAATTTGGCCGTGCTCTAAGTTTAGATTACAAAGATCGTTTATATAAATCAAAAAAAGTGTAGGTCCCAAAATACTTCCTTGGGGAATTCCGAAGGACGTGTTTTTTTTATCATCACTGAGAACATTACCAATCCTTACACATTGGGTACGGTCTTCTAAATAATTCTTAAATAATTTCAGCTGGGTCCCTCTTATACCTATGGCTTCAAGCTTGCGCAACAGAATAGAAATAGAAACCGTGTCAAATGCTTTCGCGAGGTCCAGGAAGATTCCTACTGTATGGTTACCATTATCAAGTTCTTTGGATAAATAGTCAGTCAGATGATGTACGGCATCGTCTGTTGACATTTTTGGCCTAAATCAAAATTGTCGTTTCGATAAAATTAATTTATCCTCCAAGTATTTGTAAAGCCTTTTATTTAGAATTTTTTCTAATATTTTAGACATAGAAGGCAGTAAGGAAATAGGTCTATAATTTGTCACTTGTTCTTTATTGCCTGATTTATAAACAGGGACAACAACAGCTTTTTTTAGGCACTCAGGAAAAATGCCTGTAGATAAACATTTTTGGAAGATATATGTATGTAAGTGGTGGTATCAAAATGTGTCTAAACTGTTTAATAATCTTATTTGGTATGTTATCCCAGCCTACTGCAGAGTCATCTTTCAAGCTCATAATTATAGTTTCTACCTCAGCCTCGTCAGTGTCTAACAACGCAAAGGATGATAAAATAGTGCTACATGGAAATGGTGTGCTGGTTAGATATTGTGATTGGCCCTGAACTTTTTCAGCTAAACACTTTCCAACATTTACAAAGAAATTATTTGCAATGTTGGCAGATGTTAACTGTGATGAGTGTGCTTGTAACAAACTTGAAGATGACTGATTTTGTTTTGAATTGTATGTTACACTTTTAATAAAATTCCAGATTTTTTTGCTACTCGTACCAGCCTTTTCAAGTGCAATTTTATCGTAGGTGCATTTTACTTTTTTAGGAGATCATTACAAAAGTTACGATATCGTTTATACGACTGTTGTAGAATTAAATTATCTGGGTTAGTTTTAGCTTTCATATGCAATTTATCTCTATGTTTCATACAACGTATGAGTCCTGCCGTGACCCATGGTTTTATATTGTAGTTTTTGCTATTTAGCCGAGTTTTGACAGTGTTTTTCTGAATTGCATGTTGCACATTTTTTATTAGGTACATTGTACAAAACTGCGGATCAGCGGAATCGTAGACCGGGTCAAAGTCGATATTGTGTAAGTCTTCTTCAAGTTTATTTACGTTTAATCTAGTAATCGTGCGAGTGACTACTTTAGGCAATTTACAATTTAAAATGAATAGGGAAGCACTGTGATCGGTTATTGTTGAATTAATTACAAGGGCAAGAGCAGGGAAATTTGATTTGAGTATTATATGGTCCAAGCAGGAGCCACTTTGATGGGTAGGAAGCGTGTGAGTGGGAAGCAAACCATGGAAAGCGCACAGGTTAAGGTATTCCTCAGCGGATGCGTCAGCACTTTCGGGACGAATGTTGATATTAATATCTCCAATCAAAATGGTATTTTTGAAAGATGATAGATTCTGAAAGGCTTCATTTAGAGAGACAGTGAAATTGCTTATATTTTTAAAAGAGGGGGATCGATATAAGGCTAGTATCGCGAATTCTGAACCAATTTTAATTAACAATCTGCTACAGTCGTGCATATTCGGTTCCTCGACAGACACATTGAGATGGTTTCTTGCATAAACTATCACTCCATCGTTCTGGTTATAGGTTATGTTACTTTTGTACATATTATATCCCGGAATTTGTGGTATGTTATATTGTTTTGAAAGCCAACATTCGGTTAAGACAATAACGTCACAGTTTATGTCTAGACGTTGTAGGAAAATGCAAAAACTGTCGTAATTCTTAGAAATACTCCGAATATTTTGGGTTAGTATGGTTAGCGGACTAGAGTAGGAGGAGAGATATTGTTTACAATGTTCAACGTCACAAGTATGGGATTCAGCTACAGAGAATTTATCTATGTCATTAATTAAATTACTAATCATAATTATAAAATACCAATAACAAGGGCTAGATAAATACTTAATTAACGGCGCTCTTAGGCGCCAACATAATCGATAGAATTTATGTACCTCTTTTCTGCCATTATTTTCGCTGGACAATCATCAGCACTGGTCTTGTGGTTGCTCGGCTTTTTGAATTTTAAGCAAGTAGCGCATTTAGGTGTCTCAGCCTTCTTTGTGCAATCTTTGATTGAGTGACCCTGATCACCACAATGGCCACAGGTATTGGTGGTCTCCCGACATGATTTGGCCGCATGTCCGTACTGCTGGCAGTTGAGATTTGATTTGATTTGAGAGATGACCAATTCACAAACACTCTGCCTTTATTTATAAGGGCTTTACGTATCTTTGCAGATACTTCAATTATATAATTGCAGGTTTCAGCGTCCTTTTTACCTGACTTATGGCTTAACTTAATGGAGGTCAGAAATGTCTCGAGGCTGCAGTTGTGAAGGTTCTCGGCTAGATTTTGGTGGAATAAACAAGTAAAAACTTCATTCTCTTGCATAGATGAGGGCACTCCGATAACCACTACTCTTGGCTTCCTTTTTGGGGGTCGTCTACTGTAAGGCCTGAATTTACTAATTCCATCGTTTTTTTCACCTTCTCAATGTCGTCTTTTGATTCTGTGCTGATAATAACACCGCCATTTTTCGTCTTACGTAGTCCTCTTATTTGGAGTTTCATTTGCTCGGGGCAAATAATTTTTTGGACAAGGGTTTTGGTCTGTTCACTAGACTTCAGTTTATCGTTAGGGTATATAGCCACTGAGCTTAAATTTATCGGCTGTATAAAATTATTGGTACCTTTTTTTACCATGTCGGCAAAGGAAGATTCCGTAACTGGTTTAATTGAGGCTCCAATTTTCTGCTTCAGGTCTTGTAGTTGTTGAGACAGATCAATTTGGTCCTCGAGTGTTTGGACGGTGGAGTGGGCCCGGACGGTTCTCATTTTGAGGGACTGATACTGGACTGCCATCTGCGATGTGCCGTGACTAACTTTTCGGCATAGGGTACTTATCCGCAGTTTTTGCTCCATGTTCAATTTACCCTCTGATGTAATAGAGCATACTTCATTGAGGCATTGCTCAATGGACGACATCCAGTTCTGGATTTCTGGCGTAGCTATCACTTCAATCCCGTCATCGACTCTTTGGCTGGGCGGTTTAGGGGGAGAAGCGGGTGCGGGCTCGGGTGCAGGTGCAGGTGCGGGCACGGGCACGGGTGTAGGAGGTGGGCTCCGAGCACATCTGCCGCCCCGGCTGAAGGGACTGGTTGCCATTACAATATAAGTTATTTCTTGTTAAAAACTTATACACATTTTCACATTAATCGTTTACACATATCTAACATATTATGCTTACGTATGACACAGTTTGCGTTACTACCGGCTATTTGCTGAAACTAGGTCACGATTCAGCAAGTAATTATTTATTTATTTTAATAAATCTTTGACACGTCTGTTCGCAACGAAATTGCAAAGTTTCTAAACCATCTAATCATAATTTGACGGTACATAGTTTGTGCTTGACGTATTAATACGTGGGATACTCAGAAAGTTTTGTGCAAATAAAAATAAGTGTTCTATAGGTACATATTTTTTATTAAATCTTTTCAAAATCCTCTCCACTAGCCTCTATGCAAAGTTTCATGCGTCTGAACCAGTTATCGAAATACTTTTTCCAGTTCACCGCAGACACATCGTTTACAGCCTGCTCGAACGCTGGTAGCGCATCTTCCGGCGAAGAAAATTGTATCCCTTTGAGCTGATGTTTAATTTTTGGGAATAAAAAGAAGTCACACGGTGCTAGGTCAGGGCTGTAAGGAAGGTGACCCAGAAGTTTGACCGGCGTGCTGTCCAAGAAGTCCCTCGTTTTGAGCGCGATGTGCGTGGGCGCGTTTTTGTGGTGGAGCAGTAGCCCGCGGAGCCCTGTGTTTGGTCGCTTGTTGCTCACAACAGAGAAAACTTCTGTCAACCATTTGGTAGTATACCATTCGGCGTTGATGCTTCTTTGGTTCCTTAAAGAGATTGACACCAAGTAGCCAGTCAAACTGAAAAAGCTCGCGTTCAAAATCTTCCCCCCGCTTCTAGATCGCTTCACTTTAGTAGGCGTTGATCCATTTTGAAACATCAAAACCGTCTACTGGCGCTTCGTTTCTGGATCGTATTGATAAATCCAGGACTCATCACCTGTAATAATGTCGTAAACACGCCGAGACGAGCCTGCTTCAATTTTGTTTATCATATCACGGCACATTCTATCCGGGCTTGCTTCTGAACATCGGTGAGGTTGTGCAGCACCCAGTGTGAAACTATACTCCTCACGCGAAGATGCACGTGTAGAATCTCGTGAAGGCTTTCCGATCTAATCTGCAGTATGTGTTGAATCTCCTGATATGTAATTCGCCTATTATCTTGGATTATATTTTTCACTGCTAGCACGTTTACCTCCGTAACAGCTGTAAAAGAGCGACCACTTCTTTCTTCATCCCTCAAAGTTAATCGACCACGTTTGAATTCGTTATACCAACGATACACAGTTGCCTTGCAAGCGCTTTCATCCATGAATGTAATTTGAAGTCTATCGTATGATTCGTCCGGTTACAGGCGACACTTGAAATCGTAAAAAATCACAGCGCAAAAATGTTCCCGGCGCAAATCCATTTTCCAATGAGACACGATAATTTAATTAGCTCGCAAAAAATGTGTAGGGAAATTTTGAAATTGGAACGTACCTATTTTTACTTATAAATAATCATTAATTTTATAATAGTTTATAACTGGCCAGTCTCTCATACAAAAAAACTTTTTTTCGCAGTACTTTCTGAGTGGCCTGGTATATAGATGTATCTATTTTACTCACACGGGACCTACAATCTTGTACGTTTCTCGAGCGAGAAAATCGTTGCTAGATAGCCGCCAGTAGGACAGGTGCCCTAGAGCTATTGATACTAGCAATTTTTCTAATGCACCTATATGTCGACATTATCTTGATTAAAGTCTCTATATAACGGAGCTCGTATGTATTTGCCAAACGTTTTAGAGATTTATATCCTACCCTACATTTACTTATAAGAACGGTTAGAATTTTGGCTACTATTCCTTAACTTTACAGAGGTGCAATTCTTTTTGGGAATTTATTTGAGTGCATACCTAAGTAATTTATCCTACTAATATTATAAACGCGAAAGTTTGTATGTATGGATGTCTGGATTTATGGATGTGTGGATGTTTGTTCCTCTTTCACGCAAAAACTACTGACCCGATTTAGATGAAATTTGGCACACAGATAGTTTATAACCTGGAATAACAAATAGGGTACTTTTTATCCTGGTAGTATGTTCCCGCGGGATAATTTCCAACCTCCACGCGGGCTATATGCAGATATTAGTTTTTTAATGTTGATTAATCTCAAGACAACACACATTCACACTCATGTATGCGACAATATTATATTTTTTGTACTTTTTAAATTTATTATTACGGACACATACTTCCCTATGTATTTATTATTCTAGCGTAGGTATGGCACTCGTGAGTTGCAGCTGAAACTCAGCGTCAGGTGGCACACCTTGTGTTGTCATCTGACATTATGCTGAGCTGAGGCCCTTTTGGCATCGGGAGTCGATTGCGGACTCCCGGCCACCGTAGGCGCGAGCTTGGGTAGCTCGCCGCCCGGTAAGGACCAAGTTCGGGTCGACGGCGCGTAGTGTTCCACGCGCGCCTCAAAGAGATGTCAGCAGTACTGAAGGGGTCTGCTAGGACCGATGCCTGCCGGGGTCGCGTGATTGTTCGAAAGAGATACCGTGGCCCCGGCACATGGGCAATTGAAGGAACACGGGTGGGTTTTAGTCAGTAAAAGTCTGACACGCCCTCCCGCTCCGCCCAGAGCGGGAGAAGTCATTTGATGATTTCCCATAAAAAAAGGCCCTTTTGGCATTATTATCATTGTTTTTGCTTTATTATTTTTTTAGTTTAAGGTTTTGCTTGAAAATGATGCAGTACCAAGAAACGCAATTTTCTTTCTTTCTTTCATATAGCTCAAGTTTTTCATTTTTTGAGCGTCTTTGTTCATGCTTGTATTTTTGTATTATAAGCACTTTTGTGTATCCTAAATAGTCCATGTGGTGCTGGACATAAACTAAAGTACCATTTCATTTCTTTCAACGGGTGTCGTAAAAAGCGACTAAGGGAACTACAGAATGAGCAGTAGCGTTCTCTATGCATTTTACCACTATACGGCGATCGTCAACCCGTCTCCCAGCGTGGCGATTATGGCAATCCCCCCCCCCCCCCCAATTTAGGGAGGCCTATGTCCAGCGGTGGACGTCATTCGGCTGAAATTATGATGATGATGTGTAACCCTAATGTTCCTTACCGACTCTGAACACTTTACACCTAAAATTATTAATCGACCTCGCTTTATATTATATGATTAATAAGTTTATATTAAAATTATTAATCATCTAAAGCATAGCATAATCATCCTATAACATTCCCACTGCTGGGACATAGGCCTAATCTCTGTAACTTTGTCAACGGTAGTGGACCGGCCTAGTGCGGGTTGGTAGATGCAATATTTCTTTGATTGTTTGGCTCTAGGTCATAGTTGTGTACCGTGTGGTGCCGGACGTAAAGAATAACACCACCCCATTTCTTCCCGTGGGTGTCGTAAAAGGCGACTAAGGGACTTACTAGAGAATGGGCAGCAGCGTTCTCTATGCATTTTACCACCATACTGCGATCGCCAACCCGCCTGCCAAGCGTGGCGATTATGGCAAAGCCCCCCAAATTGGGAGAGGCCTAAGTCCAGCAGTGGACGTCTTACGACTGAAATGATGATGATGAGGTCACAGTTTCCTCACGGTGTCATCCTTTACCGGTTTGAGAGCAATGGTGATTAAATAATTTACACAAAGTACAGCGCTTGTACAGATTCGATCCTCCGATTTACAACCCATAAGTCGCGGTCGTTTCCACTGGGCGACCACTACTCAACATGATAAGGGGGCGTCCATTAATTACGTGAGGCATTTTTGAGAATTTTTCGACCCCCCTCCCCCCTTGGTGAGATATCGTAAGATTTTCCTCAACTTCGATTTGGGCTGTAAACGTGTTGGACTATTGAGAATAAAAAAAAAACAAGAAAATTTTCTTAGACCAAGAATAATTTCTTAACTCAAGAATTTATTCTCTTGACTCAAGAAAATCATTTTCTTCGTTTTGGCTCTTGAGTCAAGTTAATTTTTTAAATAGTGCACTATTGTCTCAGATTTGGCCATATTTTATTGTAGAAATAATTTTTCACGCAATTTTACACCGTTTTCTGCAAGAAAAATAATTACGTGATATTTGTCAAGACCCCCCCCCCCCCCCTAAGTGAGATTTGGAAAAATTTAGCTTGATCCCCTCCCCCCCCTAGAACACCTCACGTAATTAATGGACGCCCCCTAATTGTTAATTGCTTTTCTATGCCCATTTAGTGACATTCGAAAAACCTGCTGTATTCATAGATGGAATAATCTCTGCACAAACAGCGAATTCGTAGCACATTACGTGCTACGGCGTAGCACGTTGCGTAGCAACACGTAGAGTCGATTACAAAACCATAGATCACAGAGAACCGAGTAAAGAGAAAATAAGCCAGAAAGAACGCTAAGAGTACGCAATACAAAATGGGCGGGCGATGCGATGTTATAGGTTAAGTTTAATTATTTAAAAAAAAACTCGCGAATGAAAACGCAGGAAGACGCATGTATATTATATTTATAAAGATGCATTTCATTAGAGCGGTACTTATGTTTATGGTATATTACCAGTACATTGACTTATCAAAATGAAACTTATACTTATACAGTGTGTAAGGGACAGCCCTCCACAAACTGACAGAGTGCATTCAGCTCCTTATTTTGAATCATATTCCACTGGATTTTTTCTCAGGATTTTCTTTTTTGTTTTTTACGTATTTTCTGCTTTTTCAGTTTTATTTCAATGTAAAATTACATTCTCTGAAAGCAGCACTCCATTTATGTAAACAATCCGGCTAAAATAAAAAAAGCAGCAATGGATGTTGAAATATTCTATCAAACGACGCGTAAAATCAGGTGTTCACTTCCTGTCTAACTATAGAGTTCATCGAACTCGTTGTCGGCGATTGCACAAAGGCGGCTTTCCGAATTGATCCGAGATACATTGCGTGTGAGGAAATAAAACAAATCAGGTTTATTGGATTCCCATAACGGTCCTGAAATAATTTCTTGTACTGGTCATATTAGTATGATATACTGAATCCACCCCATCAGTCTGCAGAGGGCTGTCCCTTACACCCTGTATAACAATAATACTGAAACAAAATTTTCACTAATGATAATGTAGCAATGTAACGGTCTAATTAAACAAAACACAAGTTGGGAGTTGTACCAACTAGGGTGATATTAAAAGGTCATTACCTGTGAAATTGTAACTTTAAATGTACTCCCACGGGCGTCATTTGTAATATATATGGAAACTAAATGTGCATTTAGCTGTCATTGGGAAATATATCTAATGTATTAAACACTTGAGAGCAGTAGTCGCCCATTTATTTATTTATTCATTTATTATTAATAACCAACTTACACTAACAGTTTGTACCACACATACAAGTTATCAGCCAGTACTAGTTAAAACACATACTATCACAGAATTTAGTAAATTACATAATTGGTTAAAATTTGGTATCGGTCCCGACTTTCGAGTTGTAGATCGTGGGTTCGAACCCAAGCAGGCACTTTACTTTGTGTAAACTATTTCATCACCACTGCTCTCGAAACGGTGAACGAAAATTTCGTGGGGAAACCGGCATGTCCTAGAACCGAAAAAATCGAAGACATGTGACATCTACCAATTCGCACTGAGCCCGCGTGATAGAGTATGTCCAATTCCCTCTCATTGAGAGGTGGCCTGTGTCCCAGCAGTGGGAACATTATGTTTTATACGAACATCATAGGCATTACAATCATATCCCAACCCATGTTATGGTCTACCTGAGTGCCACCGTTTTACACGCCGATAAAACAAAAAAGGAACAGATAGACAGGCGGAGATCCATTCGGTTTTACAATAACATTAATATGGAGGTAGGTTTGAATGTAATTTTGTAAGGATCAATCGTAGATTCACTACAGAATAAGGTTTAATTTTGCCCTGGATAACCGGAATTATTGGAAAGCTCTTTGGACATCTAATATTTAAATTGAAATCGATTAGTTACGTCTATAATAAGAAAAGGGTATCTGAATATAAGTAAACTGGGACACTTTATGTTAGGACAACCAACACACCGTTATCTGATCCCAAACTAGGCAGAGCCAGTACTATGGTAACCAGACAACTGATAAATATACTTATATATTTCTAAATACATACATATTATAGATAAATTACACCCAGACACAGAACAAATGACTGTGCTCATCACACAACATTTGTCCTGGGTGGGAATCGAACCCACGACCTCAGTCTTAGCAGTCAGGGTCACTAACCACTAGACTAACAGGCCAGTCACTTTTATTATGGACTTTCTATTTTGGCGTTCATACATACCTAAACTCATGCTTTTTCCCAGGGGTAGGTAGAAATTACAGAACGCTACCTGCTACAAACCTAACATTCTCCTTTTGCCTTGTCTACGTGCATATATTTTCCGCTAATTTTCGTAAATAAAACGCTCAATAAGTCGCAGTCTCATCTCGGCGGCCATCAAATGTCAAAAACTTGTCAAAAATGTATGGAAACTCGAGGTATTTTTGATAGATTGAGACTTAGTCAAACTGTGAACATTCTTATAATTACGAGAATTGTCGTTCAGGTCATACACGTACGCTTGTTGGGAGTACTACGTCCCTAACGTTTCTGAAGAATATCACCAATAAGGTCACTATTTGCCTATTTTTCTTTTTATGAATTTTCAATAAATTCTTTTTACGTGGTTCGAGCCACATAACAAAGCATTTTATTATTTTACTAGCTTCTGTCCGCGACTTCGTTCGCGTTAAATTTCTTGTTCCCCCGACTCTTCCCGTCGCGTCGTATCGCCTACCCTTGGGATTTTTCCCGTTTTTGCAACATTTTTCATTACTGCTCCGCTCCTCTTAGTTGCAGCGTGATGTTATATAGCTTATAGCCTTTCTCGATAAATAGGCTACACAACACAAAAATAATTTTTCAATTCGGACCAGTAGTTCCTGAGATTAGCGCGTTCAATAAAACAAACAAACAAACAAAAAAACAAACTAAAAAACTCTTCAGCTTTATAATATTAGTATAGATTCGATTACACAAACTTTAACATACACTTATTCATTCAAGCTTATAAAATAAGTTGATACTTTCGACTGTCTCATTGGTCTAATAGTCGCAAGTCGCACTGCTGAACACTAGGTCCTTGGTTGAATTTCCAGATCGGGCAGTGTTATTCTGTTTTTATATATGTGTGTTTTTAACCAGAACTCTAGATTTGTGCGTAGTTGATGGCAATCGGCCCGCCTCATATATACAAGCTGTCCCAAAAATCAACGTCTTGCCGAAAACGGTTGATAGGCCAGGTGGTGACAGTTATCAGAAAAAAAAAAAAAAAAAATCTAAGTTAAGCATTTTTTTTCAGTACAGTCAGTTAAAGTTGGGCGTTGTAATAATTTTTAGTACATGGTGGAGCAAAAAAGATATGTTTTTTTAAAACTGAGGTAGTTGTGTTTTAATTTTGGACTGTAGTTTACAGAAGAGTTATTCAGGGTTACATCAATGAAAAAAAAATTATTAATGTCAATCATTTGAAAAGTAAGATTTTTTTTTCTGTTAACTGTCACCACCTGGCCTATCAACCGTTTTCGGCTTGACGTTGATTTTTGGGACACCCTGTATAACATGGGACTTTAACGTAACTGGCGAAATCTGGGTGTACATACTATAGTAAACCTCTGCCTAATCCTCAGCAAATAACTGGCGTGACGTTATGTTCTATATCAGAGATATTATCTCGTAAAGATGAACTTCAGAACGCAACTCGTCACGGTTCTTATACATCTTCCACTTTTCCATATTCATGGTTTTATGGAGTGCGCTGTTACAAGGACCACGCACCTGACCTTTTGGAGTGACGTCATCAATATGATGAGGGCATGTCCTTCTGAAACGACCCCTTCAAACACTTCCTCTCACATTGCCGCTTTGAGGTTTTTAAAAGGCTTTTGAAATTAGAAATGATATCTCAATGGCTCCCCAGGCATATTAGGACTCAATAGATCAGGATATTTAAAATTAAATGACTATTAGTTTTTCAAAATGGATTAATTGTGCCTTAATCTATTTTAAAATTCCAGGAAATAAATCTATTTGATAACATATTTCATTCACAAGAATTTGTATCATGCTATCTTTATACCCGTAAATCTTTTTTCAACTTACTAAATAATCACAAGGTATTTGTAAACGTAACTTATGGGTGTTTAGGCAGAAGAAAAATAAATAGGTATTTTGTATCACCAAATTTATTTTGTAAAGTGAACCAATATTGATCAAAGGACTAGGTAGAATAGACAAAACTAATCAAACTATATATTTTCAAACCACAATCAGGACAAAGTAAAAAGAAACGCAAAATCTAGTTTGGATTTATTTATTCTAGACTTGATTAGACTTTCCGAGTTCAATTCCGAGGAAAGGTAAAATGTAATATAAGGTATTATTATTTCAGGTCAGTTTGTACCGGAGTTTCGAGTTGTGGGCTATCCAAAGTATTTATTCTGCTGTATGAAAATACAGTTGTTTCACTTCATTTATTTAATTGTGATATAGAACAAATTCAGATTTTTTTTTTAATATTACGTTTTATTGCTTAAAAAGAGTATGTGTACCATGCAAAAAAGCAAAATCACTAGATATATCTAGGCTTAAAAGAAGTATCCATTTAATTGAGTCGTCTAATTGATTTACAAATTGAAAATCTGTTTTTTTTTTAAATCTCATACTATTTTATACATTTAAGCGTAAGTATATAGATCTATCTATCTGTAGCTATATAAATATATTAATTGAGTGTCTGTGTAATGGGAAAATCACAGCTTTAGTAGCTAAAGTTATATACTTTCATAAGCATTTAGCATATCTCAGTATCTACAAAAATAATATAAAATGTTTGCCCGTGTAAAAGCGACTGAAATGATTATTTTGATGGGAATTACACAGACAGATAGTTGATATTATAAGCAGTAATATGGTAGACTACTTTAAGTCTCAGGACATTTTTGTTTGGGAAAATTTCCGACATCCAAGCGGGCGCAGCCGCGGACAGCAGCTTGTCGCAAAAATAATCAGTTCTTCATAAAATTTTCCAATGGCGGTAACACTGTCAGCTCTCATCAAAGCAGTCGATAAATTGCACGCTCTGCGAATAACAAGCAGGGCCGTCTGACAGCACGGATCACATAAATTAAATTTATAATCAACCCAACTCCCCCAAATTAAATTAAATTACACCTGCCACAGCTTCGGCAAAACATTTACGTTTTGTTCCTTGAAAAAGGCAGCGCCTGTTAGTCATCGGCTTCATTTCACGGTGTTAGATAATTTCTCCACTCCACTGCAGAGGGTTCCAATATTTTAATGTGTTGATATTATTATGGTTTTTCAATAGCTGGCGGTGCTTGGGGGAGGCCTATGTCCAGCAGTGGACGTCTTTCGGCTGAAATGATGATGATGATGATGATGAATAGCTGAGGTTTTATGAATACAATAATAAGAAAGACAGAAAAACACTATAGGCTAAAAAAATGAGCGATGGCTCATTCGATTCGGAATTACGTCTAGAAAAATGTATCGAAAGTTTACATAAGAATTGGAATTTGTTATTAACAAATTAAGATGAAAAATAGATAGTATTTTGTTATTTGTCATAACTCGAAAACGATTAATATTTAAGGGATTTTGAATAAAGATACTCAAAGAGGCGAAAAATTCCAACTCCTGTAACTCTATCTCTATTATTTATCATTTTAATTTAACGCCGACAATACGGCTCTTCTCAGCCGTAACGACATAGGTGCTCTACCGCTGAAGACAGTGTACCACATATAATAATTATTTTCTACTAACAAACATGAATTCAAAATTTAGAAAAAACTGTGGTATCATCCAGACGCGTGAAAGAATAAATCCCCGTTGGAAATAAAATTATGTACATTTTTCACTATTGTAAATTATTATTTTTGTTCCAATCTCTGTTACCTTAAATGACTACATAAACATTTAAATAATATATTGTATAAATAAATTTTTGGCTTCGTCATTTGTGGTCAACTCATTTACTCAATCTGTGTCAGTTCAGAACTGACACAGATTGATAAGTCATATACTTATCATCTCTCACGTTATGACGCAACGTTATAATATTGACTTTCAAACTCAATATATTCCTCGGACCATAACATATAATACGAGAATAATATCACATAGCTCTCACTAAATAAATAAAGATCCAAAATTGGACGCAGTCGCAAGATCGTAATCTACTTAATTAAAACCCTGATATTTAAAGTAACTTTAAAACATTTTAGGAATTAAAATAACGTGTTACAGTATCACAAAACCTAATTAGGCCGCGTGGTCCTGTTTATATATAAACAAAGTTTGTTTTACGAGTTCCTAAAATATCGTAAAGCAACATTTTATGACGAGTACCATTATCGTCAGTTAAAAGGATCGTAATTCATTCGGGAAATTGTTTAGTAGTAAAAATTATGGGCGTGCTAACCAAGGGAAACCAGGGGAATCCGGGTTTACCATAAATTCGTAATGCGTATTAAGCACAGCTAAAACACACTGCTAATTTGTGTTATGACTCCGTTTTATAGGATAAAATTTTGTTCAGTTAAAGTGCCGGAACGGCGCTGCACGTAAATATTTATCTTAATCACCACACTATACAACAACGCCTTTGTAATTGCCAAAATTACAAGATGCATTGTTTTCTTCCCTTAGTAATCTTTGATTATGTATTGTACTCTCACATTTCAATAACATACGGAAATAATAATTTATCATGCAATATTTAAGACAGCGAGAATAAAGGCGCAGACTCGCTTGCAACGTTGGTTTTGGGCATGTCTCGCGTTTTTGTAACGCGTCACAGTAGCCACACAATGCAAGCGCGGGATCCTTCACACGACCGTCGGCTTTTTCATGAATTCTTTAGGTTACAATAGTCTGTGCAGCGAGCCGAGCTGGCCGATGCAAGCCGCTCAATGCGAGAATTGCGAGCACATGTTTACAAACAAGTCAGTGCAAGTTGACGCGTCGCCGCAAGCACACGTCGTTTTACTATCTTTTCCAAAATATACTTTTCCATTGAAAATGCAGACACAACCTCTACATCCGCCTTTCTGAATAATAATGGAGCACGCTGGAGTCAAATGCTCGAAGCGAGCGTTCGACACTTTTTGTTTATCGCCGTTCTGTAACAAGAAATTGAGTGCGATTGAGCCATGGGCTCGAAGCGAGCGTTCGCCGCGTATTGTGTATCCTAGTAACCAAGCTTGCCTCAAATGATCATTAAACATAATATATGTTGCAAGTCAGTCTTCACTTTAAGGCACGCGACTTGAAAAAATATACAGCAAGTGTAGACACGGCTACAAGTAAAGCTATACAAATCCAGTTTTAGCTGACCTCGTAGAGGCTTTCCGTACAATGAGATGTCAGCGTATATTGGAAATGTATAGCTTGATGTGTGGCGGTGCGTACAATCATATGATAGAACTTTACTTACAGGTAAATTCGTTGAATCACTAAGTTCACTATTACAGAAACTTATTCAAGACTCAAGGATTACTTAAAACTAATTTCGACCAATTAAAAGTCTCTAAACTAGTTTGAAGCAATGCTCGAGTCTTAAATGAGGTTCTGTAATACAGACCTAATGAATCAAATCAACTTATGTAATTTCCATTAAAAAAGTTTAAAGGAGAATGCTCAAAAGTGGTACCAAAAAGTCTCACGCATCAAGACCAAAATTTTGTAGTAATTAGTTTCATATTTTTTTACGAAATTACGCGTCCGGGATTTTGTTTTTGAACAGGATATTTATTTTTGAGTTTAAAAGTATGGATATTGTTTTACGTAAATTCATATCCTTATAAATGACGTTCCGTTTCACTTCACACGATATATGATTAACACAACCTTAATTTTTAAAAGTGCCATTATCACTGTAAAAAAAAATACTCTGCCGATTCTACATTAATTTAATAAAACTACAATAGAATAAAATCTCTATTTAAAAGATTATCATTATTGATCTTTGGTTAATTAGCCCTTAACAGCCGGTAAAAAAGATGTAAATGCAACAGAATCGATTAGTTATCTGTGCATCTGAGTCTGACATTTTGCGTATAATGTACTTTGTGGTTTGCTTTAGCGATGTGTTTTTGGGAGTTGACATTGAATAATAATGATTGAATTGTTTTTTGAAAAGTAGAATTTGTTTGTATTTTATGTACTTTTTTGTGAGTATTTCATTGTGCAAATATCTCAAGGAGACCGATTGACATCATCAGTCACCCGGAAAAACCGACGATGTATCAATTGCTCGTTTTTGATACCCAGAAACCGACCCACATAATCATTAGAACAAGCGTCTACTCCAATGTTTAACTTGTTGCAGTCTTGGATAAATCCTACTCAGGTAAGCAGATCTTATTTTACTCTTTGAATATATAATTACTTATGAATGTCAGGCACCTATTTCCTGACTAATCTTTTAATGACTGTACCGGCTTACAAAACATGTTTAAAGAATGAAAAAAATCATATTTAGACTCGCACAGGGAATATCCAACAAACAAATAACGAAAAAAAACGAATCTGTTTGAGGCCAAATAACGCTTTACTCTTGATTACTTGTAGGTGTAATTTCTTTGAATATGTTACAGAAGATAGATAACGTCTTACAGGGTAAAATCACACTTTTTCACTCATTGTTTTAATTGCAGGTGTCTTCAGAATGTGTGCTTTGTACAGAGTGTTTGACACTGCTTCAAGATTGAGCAAACACAGTCAATGAAGGCAGTTTATCTTTGCCTGCGCAACTAGAACAGATCCT
Organism: Aporophyla nigra; assembly: GCA_947507805.1. Classification (NCBI taxonomy): domain Eukaryota; kingdom Metazoa; phylum Arthropoda; class Insecta; order Lepidoptera; family Noctuidae; genus Aporophyla; species Aporophyla nigra. The sequence continues at coordinate 12,756,479 of OX382305.1, forward strand.
GTGAGACAAGACCGACAAGAGAGAAACATTTTAGTTAGAAATGTCCCGCTGCATTTGGTAAATATTTTTATTTATGTTGCAACATAAAAAAAGAAACCTAATTCAACTTATATTACTGCTCTTCTTTTCTCCAGTTTTCTATAGATGATAGTGATAATATTATTATTAGATGTGTTTAAAATATTGAGTCCTGATAAGTGAAGGTTTCACAAATAAATAATGTAAATATTAGATAGTATCATCTATTTTGACACAATTACTGCCTGATCATTATCATGTATTCCTAGTTACTTCATATTACAATACATACTTTTATCAATCTATAACCCATTATGAAATGTTTTGTATTACGTATTTAATCATGTTATTTTTATAGATATCAAGATTGGAAAGAGTATGTGCTGCTTGCTGAAGGTAAGCTACAAGAGAAGTTCAACGTCATGATCTGCACGACTCCATTCGCCTAGATCTGCCTAATGCTGGACCATGTGGAGATCTCAATAATCTTGAGCCGCCACCTCTTCCACAACATAACCTACACCCTGCTCAAGTTAGATCAAATCCATGACATAGACAGATAGCTCAACATTTAGATAGCTTTCCATGATTGACAACAGCTGATTTAAAATGGTTAGCTCTTGGGACCTACCAATTCAAACAGGCTAGATCTTATTATGGGGAACACATCTGTTGGACTGGTATTTATTCAGTTGAGGTAAATAATTCTATCGATGAAGATATGTACCTTTGATTTTAGGGCTTTAGGCTTTTAGGGCTTTACATCTTAAGAGGTAGGATTAAATCAAGACATGTCAACAGTCATACTTATCACATGTATTTATTGATTAGCAGAGATGTTGCTGTGGCCAATACATTAGAAACCATAGTAGGTTATTGCTGCAGCTGCCTCGTCGGTAAGCAAACAGTGGGCTGCTGTGCTCATGTAATGATGATAGTGTGGTATTTGAGCTGGGTACGGTATAGTGACGTAACTGCACCGGCAATAGATTCAGATGATTTTTTTCAGATATATGTTCAGTGATTTATGTAAAAGTATTTTAAATAAATATTTTTGACTTTGATCCCTAATAAAAACCCAAATGGACTTGTTTGTTTCATTTTTCTATCATTTACCTATCAGTCTGACTGGTCTCCCTTATTTATGATAATGTTAAGTTTAATTGGTATTGGTGAGCAGTGGTGGCCCAGTGGTAGCGGCCGCAACTTACGAGTAGTAAGTACGTCGTGAGTTTGAGAGGAGGCCTGTGTCCCAGCAGTATGAACATTATAGACTGCTGATAATGGTATTAGTGTTGGTGTGGGAGTGTGATCGCGGTGGCGTCCAATGATATGTTAGCCATATTACCGGCTCACTAATTCTCGCGTAATTCTTCCCTACTAATATAAGTGGATTACGCTGCTTTCAGAGCAATAATGTCCGTCATAACGTGCCTAAGTAGGTATATAAAATACGTTGTTGGTAGCGTCGAACAAAATAGACCTAGTTTTTAGGTTATATTGATTTTATAAAATAACTCCGAAACCTGGGTTTATTTTTCAAAAAGAACTTTTGTAGGAGTTAATGTGATCAATGTAGTATATAAAAACAAAGTTTGATTTTGATGCAGCTTGGTACGGGATTCCATACATCCATGAGCATTGTCCTTTTATTTCATAACCAGCTTTCAGTAAACAGACAAGCACGATAAGCAACTCATTAAAATTCTCTGTTTTTGCAACTTCAGTTTTATGATAATTGCCATACAAACCAGTTGTGTATTCTTTTCAGTTGAGCAAATAATTGCTTACCAACTCGGCTATTCAATTTCAAAACCTCGTATCATATTTTTTTCCTCAACGGGTGTTTTTGCATTTTTCGACCTTATAGACGGCTAGCAAAAACTGCTAGAAATTAGTCCAATACGAAGTACAACTTTGTGTAAGTTGGAAACCTAGTATCTAGAGCAAAAGTTTAGTTCTACAGATATCGTTTTTCGGCTCTCCTGTAAAATTTAGTTTTAAACAGATACTGGATTTTGATATTTCGCAGCCGAGCTAATTCAACGTACACTCGGACGTAATAAAATCGCAGCGGGAGTTTTAGCGCACTGGATTTTGAACTCTGGGTGTTGAAGTGAGCATTGAGAATCCAGTAGAGCGTAATTCAGCGCATAGAAAATCGAACAGTGTGTTTTACGTTCGATTTTCAACTTTCGGCGCTAAGAATAAGGCGTTATATTTCATCTTTTATATTATTTTATTTTTTTATATAATTTTTAGTGGGGTTCATTGTTGTGTTCGTAAGTGTGTCCGTGGCATCACAGTGTGCCCTATTGGAATTCCTACGCTGCGGTAGTTGTTTCTTACAAATATCGCCGCATTATGCGCCTTTTTGGCCTCGACAGGTCCTCTTCTTTTTATAGTATTAAATATTTTGTTATTTTTAACTTAAAGTTTAATGTTCGTCTTTATTACTTGTATTTTCTGTGCGTGTCTCAAATAAAACATTTTTAATTATTTATTTCTTTCTAGGCAGTGAGTTGAAGATACAGTACGCAAAAAATCTCTTTACGAATTTATTACGTTCGTGGGTTAATATTGAAAGTTGGTAAACTTGAAACCCTGATAAGAGTGACTAAGAGTGACGCCAAGCCACTAGACTAAATACTCAAATAGTTTCTTACAATAATAAATCAAGAACTTGTTTGAGAGTTGTTCGTTTCTGCGCTGAAATGTCTACTGCATTTTACGGGGGTAGTTAACTATCTGCAAGTCTGCAATGTCTGGAAAGATTGCAGTACTTGCGCAAGTGCTTACAAGACAGTTTTTATTTGAACGTCAATCATTGGAGCTGAGAAAAAATAAATTGTTCAGTTGCAGAATAGCATCCAGATTAACATTTGATATACGGGACTATTTTGTTGAAAACTAGCGAGAATAAAGATATTTAGAAAAATTATTACCGTCATGACGCGTAGGTCAATCGACCGTATATAGCCGCGACCGCGCTGGTAACACTATCACATTGAGCTGGATTGGCGTAGTCGTAGTGCGGAGTTTCGGTAGAATGTGAGGCCAGCGTATACTGGGTTTCATACCCCTGAAGTGTGACCGGCTGTACGTGGTATCGTAGCACCTTTAATTAATATTGATTATACTTTTTTATATGTTCTTCTTATTTTCTATCTTACGTACCGCAATTATTTATACAAGGTGGCAAGGATATCGATGCGCAAACTGTAATCATGAGTTCAAGAACCTTAGAATATTTGTCGGTTATTAAAAACAAATCAGCTGTTTCATTTTTGGAACGAAGTTCCTTATGGCGCGTTGCGAAAGGAGGCGAGACGGAAATTAAGAGAAAAAGTTGTAACGACACTTTTTAACCGACTTCAAAAAAAGAAGGAGGTTTCTCAATTCGACCGTATATATTTTGTTGTTTGTATTTGCTTTGTATGTTGTTGTTTTTTTTGTTGTGAGTAGAGAGAGAGGGGGAGAGAGAGAGAGAGATAATATTTTTGTTGAGTGTATACAGATTTAAAAAAAAAAAAATGAGACATATCGACGCTGATGGGCTTAGAATTATGTACGCAATATATAGGAACATGTTGCGCATAAAAGTCCCTGCCAGCCTTTATAACAAATATGAAGGAGTATTTTTGTGATTTGTTTTTATGGAAATAGTCGTACAGTCACCAAAAGAGATTAGTAACCAGGGCAGCCGGATATAGATGAAGTTTTATAATAATCCGATGGATGTTTTCGAATGAAAACATTAACATACAATTTTTCAGTAAGATTCACTCATTTCACATAACCCAGCATCGGTACAACATTCCGTTACGGAAAGTAAGGGAGTCTTCTTCTAAAAAGAGACACATTCCATTCAAATCCCCATAAAATAAAATAAAAACGCTTAAAATAACTTGCGCAGTAAAGCCCACTTTATCCAGACATAGAAAAATCCAAAGAATTCATAAATAAAAAGAGAACGCTGCGGAAGTTACAGCGATACCGAGCCATCATACTCTTTTTAAACATGAAGAGTTAAAATTTTAATTAAAAGACTCTTTGCGTGCTTCGAAACGACTCCAATTAAAACTATATCTTCGTTGGCAAGAACATAAAAGACTCGAGGGGGTAAAAAGGCTATGGATAATAGTTCTTCTGGCACTGTGTAATTATTGTGGTTTCTGCATTTAAATTTTAAATTGCGACAGTTATGCTGTGATGATTAGGAATGCGGGTTGTCAATGTTGTCTTTAGGGAGGAATATTTGTCGTCATGAGCAGTGGTGGCTTCCTGCCAGGGTTGCGAGATTTGTTCGAAAGAGATACCGTGGCCCTGGCACATGGGCAACTAAAGGAACACGGGTGGGTTTTAGTCAGTAAAAGTCTGACACGCCCTCCCGCTCCGCCCAAGACCGGGAGACGTCATTTGATGATGAAAAGGTAGGTGCTGAAAATTAGCGCTGCTGACGATAGATTCGTCTGACGTCGCAGCATTTTGCTGAGTAACGACCTGTTCTTGCACAGATACGACGCACAGATCAAGTGGTCTGATCTTTGTGGTATGTTTGTCACAAAACTAGCCAGAAATGCACTCTGCATCCGGCAATTTTGTTTTTGTTTTGTTTTTTTATTACATAATTACTGTCAGTGTCATAACGCAGATATATGATTTGTATAGTCTTTGGTCCGTGTAACCGTGACATCAATGAGCCATGGATAATATTGTACAACTTTTTTAACTTGAATACGGGGCTTTTGGCTACCTTGTACGTGTGCATTTTTCTTTTTTGTAACAATTTTTTATTTCATGTTGTGCGTTTTGTTTGTGCAGAATAAACTATTTTTCTTTGTTTCTTTCTTATTTCCCACCCACAAAAAAAAAGCAGTGGTGGCCTAGTGGTAACAGCCGCGAGTTACGAGTAGCATGTTACATCACTAGTATTCCAATGGCGGTCTGTATCCGATACGATACTGTATACAGTTACCGAATGACTAACTAGTTTTGGGCAGTGTGTGTGATGAACACAATCATTTGTTCTGTGTCTGGGTGTTATTAGTCTATAATATGTATGTATTTAGAAATATATAAGTACATTTATCAGTTGTCTGGTTACCATATTAAAGGCTCTGTCTAGTTTGGGATCAGATAACGGTGTGTTGGTTATCCTAACATGTTATTATATTATTATTATCATCATCTGCCTAGCCTGTTCCTATGTTGGGGTCAGTTTCTAGTCTTACCAGATGTAACTGAATACTAGTTCATCATCATCATCATCATTTCAGCCGTAAAACGTCCAATGCTGGACATAGGCCCCCCCTTCGGTGGCGGTTTGCCATAAACGCCACGTTTGGCAGGCGGGTTGGCGATCGCAGTATGGTGGTAAAATGCATAGAGAACGTTGCTGCCCATTCTCTAGTAAGTCCTTTAGTCGCCTTTTACTACACCCACAGGAAGAAATGGGGTGATCCTATTCTTTACGTCCGGCACCACACGGACGAATACCAATTATATCAATTCAATATATCTAATCTTTTCACCGAAAATTAATTAGAACTTTTACAATACACGTGCAACCAAAAAAACAATGTTTTGAACTTCCAAAACGAAACAATAAGGAAAAAGAAAGACAAGTATTTTATTCCTTTAAAGAAGCAATAATACCTACGTAATCCGAAAACAAAATCCTGTTAAAATTATCCCTTAAAATCTACTAATCAACCCACGCCCCAATTTTTCACAAAGACTTGACAATTTTCCTCTAAACAAAAGGTCGGACATCTGTTTTGGAACCGGCTTTTCATTAAGAGCCGGGAGTTGGTACTTGAACTCAAAGCGAGGCTGCCAACTACTACCTTCTGTGAACAACATTCAATCACTGCGGTCCTGACACCTTTTGTTTCCTGGAAGGCTTTATCGACGGTATTAACACGATATTTTGCTCTATTGTGAGATGAAACCTTTTCAAATGCATTAAACTGTGTAGTTTATTCCTTTGAATACAATTGCAGCATAGCTACATGCTAGTGTGCATTCTTCTTCAACTTACAGTGTCGATAGCAATTTAAATAAAGCAAGCCCAGAATTTGACTACGACCTTAGCATTTTCAGTAGCGTCTATCAACTCCTGTGGCATGCAAACAACAGGAAATGCTGGACAAGATATCAAGTGCCTCATCGTTTGTGGGACAGCACCACATTTACACTCCAGAGCTGAGTCGTCTATGAATCTCCACCTGTACAGTGTGCATTGCTATAGTTACTAACCCAATAGATCTTTGTTGTCCGAATAAATAAATAAATAATAATAATAGGATAAGCTAAACTCTCACTTTAGTATTTAAATTGATTAGGTTCTTCCAATGTAACATTACAATTTTAAAGGACCACAATGTACGTAAATAACTACTTCTAGTTAATTCATTAAACTAACAAAATTGTTTCCTAACTAAAACTATTCAAAAACTAAAATACAATGGCGAAAACATTCATACTCATCGCTGTCGACTGTTAATATACCTAAGAGGCAACCACGTTGCATGGTAATATTTAACCTCTGACCAAGGTAAAACCAGCCCATGGCTTATGGGAAGTGTCAACCAGACGCTTCGACTTTTCCTTAAATGGACTCGCACCCCACAGCCCGAGCGCTTCGATACCATAATGACCAATAAGGATGTTACACTTACGCCGCTTGAGGTTTTCCGCAGCCGCAGCAGCAGCGCCAGCACAGCATGCTGAGCCAGGCAGATGGGATGGTGCTAGTGTTGTACACACGTTGCATTCCACACTAAAGGCCTACCCACCTTCCGACTTCACTTTTTAGGGTTCCGTTGCCAAATGGTAAAAAACGGAACCCTTATAGATAGGTCATGTCTGTCTGTCTGTCTGTCTGTCTGTCCGAGTATGTCACAGCCACTTTTTTCCGAAACTATAAGAGCTATGCTGTTGAAACTTGGTAAGAAGATGTATTCTGTGAACCGCATTAAGATTTTTACACAAAAATAGAAAAAAAAAACGATACATTTTGGGGTTATATACATAGAACTGAAACTCAATTTTTTTTTTTCATCAAACCCATACGTGTGGGGTATCTATGGATAGGTCTTCAAAAATGATATTGAGGTTTTTAATATAATTTTTTTCTAAACTGAATGGTTTGCGCAAGAGATACTTCCAAATTGGTAAAATGTGTGTCCCCCCCCCCCGTAACTTCTAAAATAAGAGAATGATAAACTTCCACCGAAAATTGGTTTGAATGAGATCTAGTAAGTAGTTTTTTTTTTTAATACGTCATAAATCGTAAACCGCAATTTCAAACAACTCAAATATATAAAGTAAAAAAAAAACATTAAATTTCAAAAACATAAACCTTATGCATAAACCGTGAATACCTACAGGTTTGTACGGAACCCTCAGTGCGCGAGTCCGACTCGCACTTGGGCGGTTTTTTTTAATAAATTGTACTTCAGATGATTTTTTAAAATTATTCATTGTCATATTGATTACTTCATCTAAATAAATGAACCTGTTTGCTTTCCTTGTGAAGATACTGGAGCCCTAGACACTGGGAATCCGAGTATATGGTCCAGAGAATTTGTAAATATACAGCACCTAAGGTTTCTCTGTAATCTGTTCATCTAAACTGAACTAAATAAAACTTTAAGTATGTATTTAGTCATTGAAAAAACTCACTGACATTCAAAGTAATCATTAATAAAAAAAACATGTGACCATCAGATTCAACGTCTTTAAAACAAAAATTAGAACATCAAAAGTTTTCGATCCCTATCTTTCCGAAAATAACGATAAGGCCAAGTCTTTAATGTCGCGTTCACAAATTATGCAAATCATCCACAAACGAAACAGGACACAAAAATCTTAAAACTTAGCATTTATGTAGGTGACGTTATCTCGTGAAATTTTGCACCGAGCGCCATGAAAATGTTACGTGCTTCCGCGAAGATTTCAGTTTTGTAACTACCTGTACCTGTCGTTCCGTATATTATGAAATTTTGTTATTACATTCAGTGAGCGTCTACGCTCTCGAATAGCGTTTGGGTGACAAATTTCAAAATGGACGTTTCTATTCGATTTTCTTCGTTGTTGATCGGATAACGTTGAACATGTTTGACTATTTAAGTACCTATTTTTGCCATTTTGAGAACAAATCGTTTTTTCTTATATTGTTTAAGTTATGCATTTACCGGTGCAAGGTGGCCTTTACCAGAAGTGGCCGTCGTAATAGTGGTTCAGTAGCATAAATATCATCATCAGTACGTCGTGGAAGTGGTACGACAGCGGTTCTTCTGATCTCAGTTATCAGAAGACAGACCACCACCATCGGTGCATCGCTCTGCTAGAGTGACTATAACCAGCCAGTGTCACTCTTATCCGACCTTTCAGGCGATTCTAGTAACTTCGTAACAAAACTAGATAGCACCGGTTGCTGCACCGTCATATTCGATCACTGGAATGACATTCTTTAAAGCGGATTGCGGTAGGAATTAACTGATGGCAATCACGATGACCCCTCCAAGCGACATTATCACTCTAATAATAATAGAAAGACATAGAGGGAGTGTTAGTTTTCATGGTTTTCAGGAGTGTTAAAGCCGATAGTGAGGTCAAAATGAAAATGTCGGAATTTGGGACTTCGGAATTTTTTATCGAAGGTGTCGTTGTCATGGTTTTAGAGGGTGCTAAAACTGATTGTTTAGCCTAAATGTAAATCAAAGATTCGCGGCTTTTTATCATCGGTTCATTCCTGACGGCACGGTGGATCTCCGACCGCTAAAGTATTTTTTTCCACTGAAGTTTTAATAGGAATAATAGAGACAAGATTGTCTCTTTAGTTGCTAGTACCGTATTAGAAACATGTTTAGAATACTTAATTGTACTAAGACGGTCGACTAGAAGGGATTTCACAAATACCACGAATTTCTGTGCCTTTATACGAGTACCTAAAGGGTACTTAGACATTCACGTTGGTACATCATTTATTTCAATAGTTTAAAGATTTAAATTAATTAAGAAACAAAATTAACTAAGAATATTTACAAATTAAAAAAATGCGTAGAAAAATCATCCGCATCGCTGTCGACTGGTAATGTACGCAAGAGACTGGCGGCATTACCACGTTGTATGGCAATCCTTAGCCTCTGGCCAAGGTAAAAACCAGCCCTTGGGTCACGGGAAGTGTCCGCCAGCCGTTTTTGAGATTTGTTTGAATAGACCAAGAGCACTCGGGTCCCACGGCCCGAGGGTTTCAACCCCAAGCGGCTCAAAAATATAATGACCAATAAGGTTATTATACTTACGCCGCTTGAGGTTTTCCGCAGCCGCAGCAGCGGCACCAGCACAGCTAGTACTAGTATAATCTTCAGGTTCCATTTTATTCTTAGCCCATCGTCCGTGTCACTAGTCAAAGTAATCACTTACAAATTCAAATTATCAGTGAGTAACCAGGATATTACAGTAGTATTGCAATGGCGGTCTGTATATGATGCTACTTTTATTCCAATCCAGCTCATCCCTTGCTGCCCTCTACCAGCGATGCCCTTTTTTATTTTTTGGGAAATCATCAAATGACGTCTCCCGCTCGTGGGCGGAGCGGGAGGGCGTGTCAGACTTTTACTGACTAAAACCCACCCGTGTTCCAGTTGCCCATGTGCCAGGGTCACGGTATCTCTTTCGAACAATCTCGCGGCCCTGGCAGGCATCGGTCCTGGCAGACCCCTTCAGTTCTGCTGACATCTCTTTGAGGCGCGCGTGGAATACTACGCGCCGTCGACCCGAGCCTGGTCCTTACCGGGCGGCGAGCTACCCATTGCTCGCACCAGCGATGCCCTAAGCCGAGCTCCGTACCCCACAGGGGTACCCTTAGCAAGTAGTCGGTGTAACTTTAAGTCTTTAAACCCTGGCTGGAGGCCTTCATTTATTACGATAGCCACAGGTAAGTCCGCTTAAGCAGCGGACAACCTCATAGGTTAATCGGCGAGATATCAACCAGAAAAAAAAAACATGTAACTTACAGTTATCGAATTACTAACTAGTTTGGAGCAGTGGTGGCTCATTGGTAACAGCCGCAGATTCTGATTGTGGATTCGAACCTAAGCACGCACTATACTTTGTGTAAATAATTTCATTACATTGCTCTCAAAACAGGGAAGGAAAATTTCGTGAGGAAACCGACATGTCCTAGGACTAAAAACTTTAAAACTAATGACATCCACCAACTTGCACTGCGCCTACGTAATAGGCTATGGCTTACTCCCTCTCACAAAGAGGAGGCCTGGGTCTGAGGAGTGGTGAAATTATACTTAGTGTATAGCGTATAGCTAACTAGAATGTAATTGGTTCCTTCGTTACCATTGACTTAGGTATTAGTGCTGTGACTTACACAAAATTAAACTAATATTATAAATGCTTGTATGTTGGTTTGTATGTTACCCTTTTCTTCCCAATATGGTCGAACGACCTGGTTTAGGACTTATAGTAATTTTTATCCCAACATAACCACGGAATCGAGAATTATGCGGATGTAATCATGGGGTGCAGCTAGAATATGATTGTAATATGTTTGTTTTGTGTTAAAACTGATACACACTAAAACATATAAAGTATGAAAACGTCATGGCATTGTTTCTATTGTTTAAGTCTATCAAGATTTGTTTGAGCCAAGATTTTCTCGGGGTATTCAACATTTCTCTACATTTATTTTGAAGACTACTTGCTAAGAAACGTAGACACTACCGCTGCCAAATCAGATGTTACTAAAATGCAAGATTGCTAGCTGATAGGACGGACTCTCGAGCTTGCAACTTTAGCAAGACGGGTAAAATATAAAAGTTATAAAATATTTGCAACCCCTGGACTTAATGAAGTTCGTTTTAAAAGTCTTCCGTTGGCAGTGAACACACTATATTTCGTAATGAAATTAGAAGGTAGGTAACTGTTTAAAAGACACCGTTACTTTAACCGTTTAAGTACACACTGTTCTGGGACGTAAACTCGCGACTCTCTTTACATTTTGGAACGCATTCCTACACATCTACATATACACCGTGACATTTTAGTCGTTTAACAAAAATTGTCCACTCAATGTATCCAACATAATATATCTATAGGCATGATTAAAAAATTGTTACCTTTAATTAAGATAATAGGTACTAAGAAAAATAAATAATGCTTTAGAATTATGAAACAAACTGTTAATAATGTTTACGTATTACGGTAGAGAACATACCTAGCCAGCGCACGAGTCGACTAGATCATTCCATTTCCATTTTCCATGAGACTAAACTTAAAACTACGTCATGCGTCATCATGATGAATAATGTTTTTATTTATTCAAATGTTCATTTTTTTCTTATGGATGTGTAGTAGTCATTGGATACATGAAGGGGGCTGCCGTCTGCCGGGGTCGCGTGATTGTTCGAAAGAGATACCGTGACCCTGGCACATGGGCAACTGGAACACGGGTGGGTTTTAGTCAGTAAAAGTCTGACACGCCCTCCCGCTCCGCCCACGAGCGGGAGACGTCATTTGATGATTTCCCAAAAAATAAAAAAGGGCATCGCTGGTAGAGGGCAGCAAGGGATGAGCTGGATTGGAATAAAAGTAGCATCATATACAGACCGCCATTGCAATACTACTGTAATATCCTGGTTACTCACTGATAATTTGAATTTGTAAGTGATTACTTTGACTAGTGACACGGACGATTTCCAACCTCCACGCGGGCTATATGCAGATATTAGTTTTTTAATGTTGATTAATCTCAAGACAACACACATTCACACTCATGTATGCCACAATATTATATTTTTTGTACTTTTTAAATTTATTATTACGGACACATACTTCCCTATGTATTTATTATTCTAGCGTAGGTATGGCACTCGTGAGTTGCAGCTGAAACTCAGCGTCAGGTGGCACACCTTGTGTTGTCATCTGACATTATGCTGAGCTGAGGCCCTTTTGGCATCGGGAGTCGATTGCGGACTCCCGGCCACCGTAGGCGCGAGCTTGCGGGCGGCGAGCAATGGGTAGCTCGCCGCCCGGTAAGGACCAGGCTTGGGTCGACGGCGCGTAGTGTTCCACGCGCGCCTCAAAGAGATGTCAGCAGCACTGAAGGGGTCTGCTAGGACCGATGCCTGCCGGGGTCGCGAGATTGTTCGAAAGAGATACCGTGACCCTGGCACATGGGCAACTGAAGGAACACGGGTGGGTTTTAGTCAGTAAAAGTCTGACACGCCCTCCCGCTCCGCCCAGAGCGGGAGAAGTCATTTGATGATTTCCCATCCAAAAAAAAAGAAAAAAAAGGGGGCTGCCGTTGTAAGGTGATTAAAATGTCAAGGTGTTTACATAAACTCACGCTTTTTCCCATGAAGCAAAACAGAAACTAGAGAACGCCACCTGCTATGACCTTTACATACTCTTTTTGCCTCGTTTAGGTTCATACATCTAGTCATACACACACGAACGCGTTTGAACATAATATCTAATTTCATTCTTGATTTTATCTAATTAAATTGTATGTATGAGATAAATATGACAACCAAAAGGAATTCCAAAACACAGAAGTTGTAGGTGGGTCTGAGGTACCTCCAGTCCACACTCACAAAACAAAAGAAAGGCGTCACCCAACCCTCGACTTACCCAAATGTTAGCGAATATGTCAACTGCATCCTATCTCAGTCATTAACTCTGTCAGTCTCATTACGAAGCGGTTACGGCACACTTAAAATTTCCCCTAAACCCCTGCACAATTTTTATGACAATGTGAGCAAAAAAACTCATCGTTTTGACGTAAGTACAAAGAAAGCACGTATGTTTTACGGTTTCTCTTATCTCTTGCAGCCTTAACTTTGTTGGTCATACGGGGTCACAGAGTAGGGCAAACATCGAGTATTCATACTTTTTCATTTTTTTATGATTTTTTCCGATAACACTTTTTGTGTGGCGTGTTGAGTGAGTGAGTATGTCTTACATACTTACTGAACGATTCTCGAGCGCCGATTTTCCAATGCTCGTTGGGTATCGATACTGACAACAACTGAACCAAATAAAAAATCATTTGGACTAAAACTAACTTTTGAACGAACTTTGTTCAAAACTTCCAGTGGCACTGTGATATGGTGCAGGCACAGAAGCCTAGGCAAGCACGGCAGTGCCTGCATTAAGGCAATCAAACGACTGTTATGTTATGGTTTTCGGAAATTAAAAAAATCGAAGTTCCACGAAAAATTACAAAAACTGCTAAACGATCTACGTGCGTCGACGTGGTTCGATGACCGATTACGGACCCATCGAATGATGAAATTTGTTTTTTTTTTTTTAGTTTCATTTCTTGATACGTGGGTAAAGCCATGATAGGTAATTTGACCCTGTTTACATGCAACATGCCCTTTTTAGGGTTCCGTTGCCAAATGGCAAAAAACGGAACCCTTATAGATTCGTCATGTCTGTCAGTCTGTCTGTCTGTCTGTCCGAGTATGTCACAGCCATTTTTTTCCGAAACTATAAGAGCTATGCTGTTGAAACTTGGTAACTAGATGTATTCTGTAAACCGCATTAAGATTTTCACACAAAAATAGAAAAAAAACAATAATATTTGGGGTTCCCCATACATAGAACTGAAACTCAAAAAAAAAAAATTGCACTCCGGGAGTGCCGGCAGAAGTGAAAACTTGATTATTAACGTTGAGCATGTTTGATATTTTGGAATGGTTAGGGAATAATTTGTTGTTCAATTTCCATATTTTAAGCACTTTATATTCACGAATTTTACGAATACACAACAATGTGATCACTACACAGACGGTCGAGCCATCAGCTGTCACCATCCATGGATGCGCGTGGCACGCTGTAACATAGACGAACATTCGCGCAAGCGCCCTGCGCCGCCTAAACGAAACAGTAGGCCCAGGCATACATTTTCGCCGCGCCGTAGAGAGGGGATAGCTGTCTACTCTCCATCCGTCCTACGCTTTTTCGATCAGGTCACGTGTCCTGACGCGAGTTTAAGATTTTATACCCATTACAGAAAAAGTGCTCAACGCCGCTAAAGAAGTTTTCACTTCAAAAAAAAAAAAATCATCAAACCCATACGTGTGGGGTATCTATGAATAGGTCTTCAAAAATAATATTGAAGTTTCTAACATCATTTTTTTCTAACTGAATTGCGCGAGAGACACTTCCAAAGTGGTAAAATGTGTGTCCCCCCTCCCCGTAACTTCTAAAATAAGGGAATGATAAAACTAAAAAAAATATAAGATGTATATTACCATATAAACTTTCATCGAAAATTGGTTTGAACGAGATCTAATAAGTAGTTTTTTTTTAATACGTCATAAATTGTAAACCACAATTTACCTTTCATTCAGTCAAATCAAATATAAAAATTTAAAAAAAAAAACTTTTAATTTCACAAACATAAACCTTATGCATAAACCGTGAATACCTGAAGGTTTGTATGGAACCCTCGGTGCGCGAGTCCGACTCGCACTTGGCCGGTTTTTAATTTAATTGTGGAAGCTTGACCGACGTGGTATCTGCTTGTATCTGTGCAGTGTGATTATTCTCTCGTTCTGATTTATAATACAGGCTACATAATAATACCTATTAGCATTGATACTCTATCGAAACTGATTGGCATATGTTGAAAAAGTGTTATTCAGAAAAACATCAGCCTCGACTACCTTCGTCTTAGCTCATCCTAACTCCATTTGTTACGTACTCTGTGAACGCGCTTTTGCGACTGGGGGTCCTTATCTAAATATTAGCAGTTGTTTATCCGTATGTCCTTTTGCATTCCACGTACGTAGTTCATATCTTTGGAACGTCCGGTCTTTTGGCTGGATCGGTCATGCATACGTAATGCTCTGAATCGCTATTTGTGTTGATATATTACAGGTACATCTCGGTTATCTTAGAAAATGTTTTGTTTTTATTGTGACTTGTATCGATTAAATGTGGTTGTTTGTTTGAAAATATTTGAGTATTGTATTTTAGTCTTTACTTGGTTTATTTGGTTGGTGGTTCAGACTGTCTCGCCTGATTATAAATTGTGGAGGTTTAGTCTCGTCTACAGAATAATTCTCTTTACTTATTCATTAAACACATGGATATCATCAGCTTATGGAAAGCATGCATTATCTCTACGAAAACAATCTTTTCGATTATTAATCGTGAGTTCATGAGGAGTTTATAAAAGAGCTAAAATATGCAGACTCTAATTTAGCTTCGAAAAGGTTTTGCAAATGATGAAATAATTAACAGGCCCTAACGAGAATCTCTTCATTGGAACCGATCCAAATACCATCATTTTCGATTCCAATAATTTCGTATCGCGTTATCATCACACTTACCAAAACCTGATAGTTTACGTTCGGATGAATTTCGCTTAGTTGCGTGGCCCGGATGCAATGCAAATGGAATATCCGTGTATTTGGCGATTAGATGTGGCCCAAATCTGACCGGATCTTGTAACCCGGATAAGCTGAGTTGTGCTTCACTCGCTCGATGTTCGCTCGGTTTGTTACAACAGCACGCTGGATTTCTTAATGGGGTAGGCAGATAGATGTAATTATACATGCAGGCTATGCTTCTGTCTCTGGTAGGAACAGTCCTTCGGTTTCCGTTTTGTTCCATTGTGTTTAAATATTTGTATAATGGAAAAGTATTTCGTGTCTAAGCATTTTTTGTTTTTATTTAAGAGTTTCGTATTGATTCGAGTTTGTAAACGCACTCACAATAAAAACAAAAAACACTGGTGGGCACATTTCGTTTTTTTTTTTACCAAACCATAAAAATAAAACTTTTACAACGGTAGCGAGCCTATTTCCATTTTACGGGGCTTAATTCCTAACATTGGATCGAAACTGAAAACTTTCTAACTGAAAAAACCCAATAACATGGGCTGACCTAGAAATCGAACCCAGTTTAGGAGTCTGGCAGCCGGGGTTGGTCCGTTCACTTGATTCACTAACATTTTGTTATTACATAAGTTTGACATTCCAGAATGTATTGAGTTTGGCTGCAGTATGGCGGGATTGACCGCTCTTGTTAAACAATAGAGGAGTTTGGAAGACAAGATGAGTTTGTTATTGAACTTGGTTAGCGAGCGACTAAGTTCTGGAGTACCTCAACACTGTTGCGTAGAATTTACATGGTTTTAATTGCTTGTTCACGTTGTAGGAACATGGAGGTGTTTTAATCTGAACTTTAAGTTCTATTTAAGTAGTAAATATATTATCAAATCATGTCACAATTATAAAACTTGACTGGATTTACATGATACTATTTTATTATAAGTCTTTTTCTACGAAAGATATTTTGCACTGTTTTTAATTAAAAAAAGGGTTACTTTTATTTTTTATTTTTAAGAATATGTACTAGGGTTTATCATGCATATATTACTTATTTATGTACGATGTACGAAGAAACAATGTTTTTAATACTTTACTTTATATCAAAGAGAAACATATATACATAATAAATAAGCTTGATATTTTATTATTCAATTAAATATAAACGAAATATAACCTCATTAATTTATGAAACATAATATTAAGAATATTCTGAAAGGAAAACTAATGGATGTTAGAAACAACTATTTTAATATTTATTTGAGTAATGGACATACATTTTTAGACACTAAATTATAGAGCTTTAAACGAACACTGTAATTAAATTAAAACTATTCACGCTAAAACTAATAGTAAAGATTTATTAATTACTTAAGTTTCTCCTCTAAGTTTAAGCCATAACTTGTGGAAGGTGTTCCACCGTCGAATATTTTGTTCAAACTCAAGAAAAAATCTAATTTAGTTTTAAGTGTTCATAAAATATTGAAGGCACGACCTTTTGAGAGCAAGAGTTTCGCCTGTCTTGAGGATATTAAAATTTTCATATTCGCGTATATTTACGTATCTAGTCTTGGATAAAAACGAGACACAAAGACTTGAAAAAATGGAAATGAAAAGTAAAGAATGGCTATGTTTGAGAAAAAATATGTTCACATCACCGCTCGCTAATGTCAATTTATATGTTATGTAAATCTACCCTAAAACAAGTTATTGAAGCCTCTTGCCGAGTAACAATGTTGTATTGAATTTCATTATAACCTGGTCAATAATGTGATCTGAATTTGGAACCTCAAGTGAAACATTCGTATAAAAGATTTACTATGAAATAATACTTTTTTTTCTATTAAAGTAAAAGTCACCCAAAGAATCCTCAATTCATAGGTTTTAGTTGCCGTGCCATCAATTAAAAATACCTCAAAAATCACCAAACGATTTTTTCTATTATTATCTACTTTTTAGTTTGCTTTCTATAAAAGCTTGTTTTTTAGTTTTTTAAACTGTTGTTCTCTCATGGTCTCCTTGCTGGAACTGTCCGATTAATTTCGAACTAAACCGAATCCCATACCTAATCAAGAGCAGCGTATAGACAAAATCGCAAAATAAACTTTTCATGCCATCCGAAACATCATCGTCTGCCTAACGTTTTCCCAACTATGTCGGGGTTGCCTTCCAGTCAACCGGATGCAGCTGAGTACCAGTACCTATTTGATTTGGAGCGACAGCCTACCTGACCTCCACAACCCAGTAACTGGGTAATACGATACCCCTTGGTAAAACTGGTGGTCAGACTTTCGGACTTCTGACGATCCGTAACGACTGCAATCTGAAACATATTAAAGAAAAACCGGAATCTTTCCTAAGCAAAATTTTCATTAACGAAAGTTTTTACAAGTCCGCGTTTTAATTATGAGATGCTAAAATAAAATGCAAGCTCTAAATACTTGGATAGATAGTAACCAACACATGGGGATCATTAACAGTTTTTTTGTTCGTGTTTTATTTTCCGTTGCAAAAGGTTTCACATGTTTTTGATACACGGATGCAACGTTCAAAGGAACATCGTTGTATCGCTGGATTCAATCCGCCCGTACTTTGAGGATTTGCAAAAATTGTGGTGGGAATTACGTCGCTCTTCACCTGTGCGATGAAAAGGCGACGTAATTTTATCGTGCGCTGTACTGCGGTCGTTTACTCGTATTATGGCGCACAATGTAAATGTTAAGGATTTTACTTGTTTTTACGTGTGATTTTTAACCTATTGCATAGCTTTTATCGCGGGCTTTGAGCGCGGCGACCGAGACAAGAAATTCCGTAACGAAAAAACCTAACACAAGTCACTTCCCGGTCTGTCTGTCCCTATGTAGGTATGCTTAGATCTTTAAAACTACGCAACGGATTTTGATGCGGTTTTTTTTTAATAGATAGAGTGATTCAAGAGGAAAGTTTATATGCATATAACTTGCATAATATAGTAAAGATGTTATAAATAAACACATTTTTTTTGCGCTTACATTGCGATCGCTGGCTGAACCCTACGAAATAGATCAAAATAATGTACTACCGTATTATACGGCGCGGGAGCCATTATAGTACACAAACGTGTGTGCAGACAGACTCGGCACTCACTATCTCTTCACACTCATAGTTCCATGGAATGGCAATCCAACACGACCGGAGAGCAATCAGACGTCGGACCAACGGCATAACATGCTGTTTGAGGCACGGAGGTATCACACCACCAACTTCCAAAGTCCGGGCTGTGTTACTAAATAATACTAATAAATAATAGAAACACCCAATAACAAGCTGTCCGACCTGAGTATCGGACCCAGGAACCTACGCTCTACAGGCGCGCTTGGGACCACGAAACAAGATGAAACGAGACAAAACAAAGAAATGTGGTAAAATGAAGAAAGTGATAAGTTACGTAACCAACATTCGATCTTCAAAAACGGCACAAAGTCATACTATGAGATGATATGTGGAAGTAGGACGGAATGTCGTAATTATCGGTATCAAAAAAGAGGCAAGACGACACGTAACTAGGCTAATTAGCCTAGTTTTGAAGTGTGGAGTGGTATAGTAGAGTACCTATATAAGTGGAGCGCGTATAACTTATCTACCTATTTTCACATAAAAAAATTGCACTCCGGGAGTGCCGGCAGAAGTGAAAACTTGATTATTAACGTTGAGCATGTTTGATATTTTGGAATGGTTAGGGAATAATTTGTTGTTCAATTTCCATATTTTAAGCACTTTATATTCACGAATTTTACGAATACACAACAATGTGATCACTACACAGACGGTCGAGCCATCAGCTGTCACCATCCATGGATGCGCGTGGCACGCTGTAACATAGACGAACATTCGCGCAAGCGCCCTGCGCCGCCTAAACGAAACAGTAGGCCCAGGCATACATTTTCGCCGCGCCGTAGAGAGGGGATAGCTGTCTACTCTCCATCCGTCCTACGCTTTTTCGATCAGGTCACGTGTCCTGACGCGAGTTTAAGATTTTATACCCATTACAGAAAAAGTGCTCAACGCCGCTAAAGAAGTTTTCACTTCAAAAATATCCTCATCTATAAACTTACGCCTTTTTCCCATGGGGTAGGCAGAAACTACAAAACGCCACCTGTTACGATTTATATATACGTCTTTTACATAGTTCAGAAAAAAGGCTCACACAAACAAGCGCGACGCGACAGCGCGTCGTGTCTCTCGTAGGACAATATCTACCAAAACTTCATAGAAATTGTTCTATAGATGTCGCGTCGCGCCTTCGCGTCACGCCTGTCTGAAGAAGCCTCAAAGGCCTGGTGTCTAAAGTTTCAAAGGCAATATCCTATTGGGGACATGTCTGTTAGCATATCGTTGTGAAACACTAGTGTGTCTATTTTGGCCTAAACTTAAACAAGAACGAGAAAGCTGCTTTGACCGTGTCTAGAGTCGCAGAGCTGAATTTTCCTATTTGAACGGTTCTCTAAGAAAGAATATTCTGAAGTTAATACATTATTTGGTGGTTAACAAGAATTAAAACTTGACTTTTGGAATCAACACTGAAATATCTTGAATAATATGTTGACAGTTCCAATCGATCAGAATTGCTAATATAAAGTTTATGAACTTTGATCTTTACGAAACGTTTGGGTCTTTGAGTCAGTCATAATCAAATAAATTTATTGATGAGAGTTAAAATAACAAAGAAAATATGTTTTATTTTTTTGTGAATTGTTAATATAATATGCCTATAACTGAGTCTTCTGCGAGTGTGTGCTTGTGAATTGTTATACAAAATATTCTGTATCTATGTGTCGGACGTAAAGAATAGCACTATACCAATTCTTCCCGTGGGTGCCGTAAGAGGCAACTAAGGGAATTACTAGAGAATGGACTGCGGCGATTTCTGTGCATTTTACCACCATATTGCGATCGCCAACCCGCCGGCCAAGTGTGATGATTATGGCAAATCCCCAGTCCAGTCTATCCAGTCTAGTGGTTAGTGACCCTGACTGCTAAGACTGAGGTTGTGGATTCGATTCCCACCCAGGACAAATCTTTGTGTGATGAGCACGATCATTTGTTCTGTGTCTAGGTGTAATTTATCTATAATATGTATGTATTTAGAAATATATAAGTATGTTTATCAGTTGTCTGGTTTCCATAGTACAGGGACTGCCTAGTTTGGGATCAGATAACGGTGTGTTGGTTGTCCTAAGATAAAAAATAAAATAAATAAATGAATAAAATAATTGAGGGAGGACTATGTCTAGCAGAGAACGTCTATCGTCTGTAATGAAATGATGCATGATGAATAGAATAGATAAGATGATATTTTATGTATTTATTTGTAGGTAAAGGAGTTTTGTGAAAAATCCTGTAAGATAACCAGAGAAAATTACACTTTAACTTAAACCAAAGATTGAAATCAACTAGAAACTTACCAAGAAAACGCGAACCACTCAATACAAATTGTTTTACTTAAATTGTACCAACAAGTGCTACATATCGGACGGCCGCGTAATTCCATTAATGTTGAGAATACATCACTGGCGAAACTTCCCTCACTTCCCTCCATCTTGGATTTACGGCCAGAGCCATATGAAAGGGCTAGGTCGTCGTTCTACCTCGTTTATTAGCACAGTTATATAACTACAAAGATTTATTGTGTTTCCTACAAGTTTTTCCTTATTTCTTTGAGATGTCGGCTTATCAAATTTCTTGTTTACGTTATTTGTATTGTCGTCAGGTAATGTAGTTTGTTCGTAAAATATCTTCAATTTCTTCTTATCTTTGGGGTTGTTGTTGTGCAAAATATTTTTCTACCTACTTTCCATATTAGTGACCTTAGCCTTTTAGGCTTATAATTCTAAATATTAGTAATGAAATGAAATGAAATATTTATTCAGCGGGGTATTTGCGTAACATACTGACAGTAGGAATGACTTTCATTTTGACAGTTCAAAAAAATTTCGAACTAAATTTATGAAGCAATGGGTTAGCAATGTCCTACAAAATGATTCTGATTCTGATTGATAGTGTTACGCAGTAAGGGTGCTGGTTCCTGCCAGGGTCGCGAGATTTGTTCGAAACTGAAGGAACACGGGTGGGTTTTAGTCAGTAAAAGTCTGACACGCCCTCCCGCTCCACCCTAGAGCGGGACGTCATTTGATGATTTCTCAACTAGAAAAAAAAAGGTTGCTGGTTCTTATTATGTGTCAGAGAGACAGAGTAGTAGAAATACAAGGTGTAACAGAATAAAGGCCTGATTTTAACTTATTTAATAATTTGCACGCCGTAAGGTAAAATTTAATAATTGGCTTAAGCCGTAAGGTTATTATTTGTAGCCGATCTAATTAATTTATGCACAATATCTTGTACCTGTACCTACATTCATAGCAAAAGTACTGATTCTGATTCTGAAAGTTTATTCCTAAGTGACTACTGAATCGATTTCAGTAACTTTTAATATGGGTATTTTTCAACAATTATGTATTTTGCCATACTTAACGACGATTGAACTAAAATTCAATCTAATTTCAATAAGATTTAATTTTAAATGCATAAAGTAATGCTTGGGTATGTACACTTTTTTTACTTAATAATAACCGTCAGAATTAAACAAAATTGGTTTTTGTCATTGTATTATGCTTTTAACACAATATTCTAATTAGGGTGTATGAGGTCTTGCGTTAATTATCTTCATCATCATCATCATTTCAGCCGCAAGACGTCCACTGCTGGACTTAGGCCTCCCCCAATTTGGGGGGCTTTGCCATAATCGCCAAGCTTGGCAGGCGGGTTGGCGATCGCAGTATGGTGGTAAAATGCATAGAGAACGCTGTGCCCATTCTCTAGTAAGTCATAATGATGCTGATTGTTACTATGTGAGTCAGTGTAGCTGTTATATACTGTTCAAGTTTACCGATTACAGATTGTACCTAAATCCAATTTTCATGTGCAAACGACTACTTAAGGCAAAATGATTCAGATTCTGATTGATAATGAATTACAAAATAAGGGTGCTGATTCTTATTATATGTGTCAGTGTAGTATAATTAGGCTTCTAGTTTACCGACTAAAGACCGAGAAGTTATTTACATGAGCGAACGACTACGTAAGACAAAATGTTTCAGATTCTGATTGATAGTATGTTACGCAATTAGGGTGATCATTCTTAATATATGAGCCAGTGGAGTAGGTATAATAGTCTTATAGTTTACTGACTTAAGACCGATAACGTTATTCTCATGTGCAAATAGCTACGTAAGGCAAAATGTTTCAGATTCTTATTGATAGTGTGTTACGCAATTACGGTGTTGATTCTTAGTATGTGAGTTAGTGTAGTAGGTATAATTAGGCTTCTAGTTTACCGACTAAAGTCACTGAAGCTATTTTCATGAAAAAACGACTTCGTAAGGCAAAATGATTCAGATTCTGATTGATAGTGTGCTACGCAATTAGGGTGCGGATTCTTACTATATGAGTCAATGTAGTAGGTATAAATAGTGTTCAAGTTTACTGAATAAAGTCACTGAAGCTATTTTCATGAGCAAACGACTTCGTAAGGCAAAATGATTCAGATTCTGATTGATAGTGTGCTACGCAATTAGGGTACTGATTTTTATTATGTGAGTTAGTGTAGTAGTAGTTTACCAACTAAAGACAGTGAAGCTGTTTACATGAACAAACGACTACGTCAGGCAAAATAATTCTGAAGCTGAATCTCATTATGTGAGTCAGTGTAGGAGGTATATCTAGTCTCCTAGTTTATCGATTAAAGATAGTAAAAGCTATTTTCAGGATCAAACGAGTATGTAAGGCAAAATGATTCAGATTCTCATTGATAATGTGTTATGCAATTAGGATGCTGATTCATGAATGACTCAGTGTAATAGGTATATCTAGTCTTCTAATTTACCGACTAAATACAGTAAAGCTATTTTCATGTTCAAACGGCTACGTAAGGCTTAATAAAGTCTTTGGCAATTTATATACAGTTGAAAGATGTAATTCTAATTTTGTGCTCAAATTTGCTAACGCATTTAAATTGTTATTTGTAGCCTTACTTCAGACTAGTCTGGGTACTTACTGTTTTTGTAAACTATTCTCTGTTGGAGTCCAAGTAAAGCTTTTGAAAAAAGACTCAAAATAAAATAGTTTTTATTGCCACATATTTCAATTCAATGTTTTCTTCTCATAGTTCATTAAACTGAAATCTATCTTTGAATAACAAAGTCAAAATTAATGACGCGGGTTTATTTAATATAATATATGAACTTGTACGGCTTTAGCGTGTTTAAACAAACAAGTTGGTACCATAGTAAAGCTAAAATTTTCAAAATTTAAATTAAATTTTGGTGGAGTTGTTTAGCAAATAAGTGGCGACTCTCATTTGTTTTATCTTGAAAAATAATTTGCTCACTTTTCCATTTTCGCTGAAGCAAGAATATGTTATTGTCGTAATCATCGAACGCGAATGGCAATTTAAAACATATTTAGCATGAAAATAGACGTTACAGAGCGCACGAAGACGAAATAACGAGGAGGGGCTCTCTCCCTATTCTTGAGAACCCCTCACATAAAAATGGAATTATTTTTGACAGGTCCCAACCTTATTTTCGAAATCGATGACGACGTACCAAAGATCTATTCAAATTCAATAGAATGATAATCTTGAAATGTAAATTCATTTAGCGTTGCGTTTCTATTGAATCGTTCATTCCATATTGACAACAAACAAAGAATAAACGTTTTTTTTTTCTATTTCATTTTTCAACTAAGCGACGGCACTATAATCTTCTTATCCGACCTTTTCTTTGTTTTGAAGTGTTCTAGGGTTCGTATTCGATAAGGGTTTTGTACGTATAAGGGCCAGGGGTTGATAATCTATATCAGTTTGTGTGCGACCAAAGGGATCGTTAACATATAGGTAGGTATTACAACTTTATCTATACATCACTTAAACATCTATTTATACTATCCTACTATAATATTATAAACGTGAAAGGTTGTATGCATGGATGTATGGATGTGTGGATGTTTGTTCCTCTTTCACTTAAAAACAACTGAACGGATTTAGATGAAATTTACAATACAGATAGTTTATAACCTGGATTAACACATAGAATACTTTTTATCCCGGTAGTACGTTCCCGCGGGATAATTTCGACCTCGACGAGGGCGAAGCCGCTGGCAAAAGCTAGTAATATTATAAAAGTGAAGATTTTGTTTGTTTTGTTGAAAACGCTAATCTCAGGAACTACTGGTTCGAATTGGAAAATTCTTTTGGTATTGTATAGCCCACAAATTGAAAAAGGCTATAGGTTATCGCGCTAGGACCCTTTTTTGTGGATGGGATATCATCAAATGACGTCTCCTGCTCTTGGGTGGAGCGGAAGGGCGTGTCAGAATTTTATTGACTAAAATCCACCCGTGTTCCTTCAGTTGCCCATGTGCCAGGGTCACAGTATCTCTTTCGAACAATTCTCGCGAACCTGGCAGATCGCGCTAGGACCCTTAGGAGCAGACCAAAAAAAGTCACGAATATGAAGTACTCGAACGGGCAGACGATTCGATGCGACAAGTCTTCTGCCCATGAGAAGCTACTATATTATACACGCAGGCGATGCCGCAGATTAAAGCTAGTAGTACAATATACATTAAGTTTCACGTTTGTGTGTGTTCGTTTTATGAAATAAGGAAAATGTGATGGTAGGTATCGATCCTGAAACATGATATGTGTTTTTAAGGTCCTTCTGTAAGGAGGCTTTTGCCGAAAATTTCAATATTTCGGAATTCATTAGATGCCACGTACTGAATTTAATGTTTTTTTTAACGATGTATGACGGCTTTGAAGACAAGCAGGTTGTTGTTTATTTTTGTACTTGAATTGAACCAGGGAGTCATTTTTTCTACCTTTGAATTTTGGAGATAAAATTGATGCACATAAAATATCCAGCTATACATTTACAATTTTCGATACCTCGCAGTGTATAGGCTTTTCGTATAATGATAGATCAGCTTATACTGGAAATATATAGCCTGATTATGTCGTCATGCGTACAAAAAACTGCCCAGAAATTGTGCCTACATCAATTATATTACCGATTCCAATCATATTCTGTAATACAATAAAGACTGCATGACATACAGACGCCGAAATAAGTAAGTAAGTAACCGTCATGTATACTTGAAGTTTAGTAACAGAACAATAGACTTTTTCGAATAAAATAGAAAACAAACAGTACATTTATCAAATTAAATTTCATACGAAAACATTCATCGATTTCTTACTATACTTTAACTATATCTGACGACCCTGATTACTCTTTTGGTGACTGTACCATAAATACAGCAACACGTCATACTCCAAAAAATAATATGCAGACTAATTAATGAAAAAAAATAATTGCGACACGCATTTCAGTCTCGCGGAGCGGAAATAGATTTTAAAACAGCAGTACTCTTGTCGAATGAATCATGCTGCACTGATACCCCATTTCGTGATTTCCCTCCAGAGAAGCCATCAAGTTTGAAGTAAATCTGCGATATCTCTCGTAATGTCTCCCTTGGCGTACCAACCGAACTCGCTGACCGTAAAATTGTAAAAACTACCATAAATCTTTGCCTTTTACTTCGTTTTTTAGCAAAGGGAAATCAAGTGGAGGTGGCCACACAAAATAGATGTATATCGTTTTGCAGTTGGTTTTGCTCCGGGACTCATGGTGACCCGGGATTGCCCGGGATATATAAATCGTTGGCAGTGAAATATTTGCTGCAGGTACGACCCTCTTGGAACAAAGTCTACGGTCAATCTCTTGGAGTTTTTTAAATAAAACCAAATCTACACCTAAACTTTTATACATTTCTTTTTTTATATTTATTTATAGAGGTTTTAATATTAAAAGCTTATACAATCCTATTATATTCTGTCTGTATAGTCCACCCTCATCGTTACAAAATAACTTAGTAATACATAAATTAGATAATTATCTTACACTAACTCTGCTATTAATATACCTATGTCTACGAGCGTGTACAGCATCCTTACCTATATTATTATTAAGGTCTGAATCTTTATTGCATTAACAGAGTTGATTATTTTTACGAAAAGAAAAAAAAGAGACATTTAGGTACTGATTTAAAATGAAGTTGTGAAATAAATAAATATCTATTTAGACGCCTTCAATTTTAAATGGAGTGCGTACAAAGTTGTTTATACTTATGAAAATAAAAAATGAAAAACATTTAGGTGCCGAATTAAAATGAAGTTGTGAAATAAATAAATCCCTATTCAGACGCCTTCAATTTTACGTGGAGTGCATGCTTTAATCATATTATCAGTGTTGCCATAAGGGCTTAGTAAAATTGAAAATAAAATCTATAAACAAACGCCTTTAATATGAAAGTGCCGGTCATATAATAAATTACGATTTCGGGCGTTCATTTCAAGTCCGACTGAATTTTAATTAAATTCAGACTAGATTAAGCTTGATTTCAATTCGCAAAAACCGAATGATTAAGATTCCAGTACATATTTAATGAATTTCTGGTATTCTGTTGTAATTTCTCTTAACTCTGATAGTCTTTACTCTGTCTGACAGGTTCAGTCAGCTTATCGAAGTACTAGACTTTCTTGGAAGTTTATAAGAAACCTAACAATCAAGACTTAATGCTGAGATGTCTCTCCAATGATAAATTTTTGGTAGTATTTGGACACTGGCGAGTAAATAACAGGTACGTTTGAAAACCGGCCAAGTGCGAGTCGGACTCGCGCACCGAGGGTTCCGTACAAATCTGTAGGTATTCACGGTTTATGCATAAAGTTTCATCATATATTTTTTTAGTACGGGGGGGGGGACACACATTTTTCCACTTTGGAAGTGTCTCTCGCGCAAACCATTCAGTTTAGAAAAAAATGATATTAGCAACCTCAATATCATTTTTGAAAACCTATCCATAAATACCCTACACGTATGGGTTTGACGAAAAAAAATATTTGAGTTTCATTTCTATTTTTGTGTAAAAATCTTAATGCGGTTCACAGAATACATCTACTTACCAAGTTTCAACAGCATAGCTCTTATAGTTTCGGAAAAAAGTGGCTGTGACATACGGACGGACAGACAGACAGACATGACGAATCCATAAGGGTTCCGTTTTTTGCCATTTGGCAACGGAACCCTAAAAATGGAGCGACTACTATCTGACCTGCACAACCCAGTTAATGGGTACTACGATACCCCGTAATAAGACTGGTTGTCAGATTCTTGGGTTTCTGACGGCCCGAAACGACTGTCAACGATCTACGAACGACAGGAGGGACCAACAGTTTAACGAGCTTTCGCTGGTATTTAAAAATGGTCACCCATCTACAGACCAGCCGCATCAAACGTAGCTTAACCTGATCGTCGGCTGTTTTTACTTAGCTACAAGCCCATTTCATTCTGCTTAGTCATGTTACCAACATAGCGATGGTCCTTACACAAAATTGTTCTTATAACAGACAGTTTCTAAGGTAGGAGAAACTTCTTTGTGATAAGCAATATCTAAGGAAACTTCAAAGTTAATTTTACACAGTTTTCCAATAAACTAAATAATGCAGGTGTGGGGGAATCAAAGCGTGAAACTTGGCCATTATTGCCTGTGTCAGGTTAAATGAGCAGTTTGATGCCTCAGGCTAAGTTAATTACAGTTTTAGCGCTCCACTTTTTGTATTTTCTGCAGCTTTTTAATAGTTTTCCTTCAGAATCGCTAACGAGTTACTTTACCGTCGTATTGATCAGGTCATTGCTTTTATTTCTTTACTGTTTTTAATTTACATAGTGGTATTATTGGTAGGAAAAATATTTAGAAATAATTCCCTTGAGTAATGAACGGTCGGTTATATGAATTAATGATTTTTTTGCTGCGCATTTAATAATTTTTGCGAATCCATCATACAACACAGGTAAATTAATGTATCAGTGAATCATTTGCGTCAAGTTTGAATAGTATTTATTTTGTTTCAGAACATGCGTCATAAATGTGAGAGCGTAGAGCAGTGGTGGCGCATCATCACCACTGCTCTCAAAACGGTAAAGGAAAACATCGAGAGGAAACCGGCATGTCTTAGATCCAACAATTAGAAGACATGTGACCAACTCGCACTGGGCCCGCGTGACTCACTCCCTTTCACCCCGACTTACAAGTTTCGTGGTCGTGGGTTAAACCCAAGCAGGCGCTTTACTTTGTGTAAATATTATAATCACCACTGCTCTCAAAACGGTGAAGGAAAACATGTCAAAGAATAAAAAAATCGAAGACATGTGACATTTGCCAACCCGCACTGGGCCCGCGTGATAGTTTACTCACTACCACTACTGGCTTACTACCTCTTACCGAGAGGAGATCTGTGTCCCAGCAGTGGGAGGTAAAGGCTGATTATGATGTATACGTAATGTAAATTCGCTCGTTAAAATACAACAATTCTAAACCATTTTGGTTTAATCTTTTCTGACAAGCACAACATGTATCTACCATAGAAATGAATCATGTCATACAAATAAAGAAATACTATGCACGAAATCATTATTTTTTATTTTTTTAAATTGTTAGAATTTACTTTACATACCTATACTCCGCGCATTTACATATTTGTGCTTGGCCAGTAACCACACAGAAACAATCAAAAAGGTTCTTTAAAGCAATACAATACAGTACCTAAACCCTGGAGCCGAAATTCGGGACATCTGCAGCCACGTTAACTTCGCAGTTGACTTTACTATTTGTATTAGTCTACGACCACACACCCGCACCGTACTAACTTACTGTTAGCTGACTAGCTCACTGACTTATCTACTTAGGAGTTAGCTAAGTCTAAATTAGCTTACAGCGTAGCCACAGAGTACGGATAGGTAGCCGCTGTGCAATTACTTATGGATGTACTGTGGATTCTGTGATTAAATACCTACGCTGTGTCCTAAGATATATGTGTTGAAATACTTAATTTTGTGATATTACACAATTTTAGTCTATGTCTAGCAGTGGACTGTGATAGGCCGGGTTGGTGGATGGATTGACATTATTTCAGAAACTGGTCACATTCGATTTATGATCGTTTTGATTTCCTACAATTACACCTTTAAATGTACGATTCCGTAGATGATGACAACGCACTGGGTGGCGAAGTAAAGAAAGAAAGAAAATACATCAGCAATAAAGAGTAAAATAAAACGTCGCTACGGTCTGTCATTGCTATTGGGCGGCTTTTCCGCTGCGGTTTGCGGTCTGCGGTCGCCTTCGGAACTGTACCTTTAAGGTGTTTGCGAATACGAAATATTGTCTTGTGATAACATTGGGAAAGTAAAAAGGTGGTTACTTTAAATGACTTCATTGTTCCGTTGTGGTATTTAATTAGTAAACTCGCACGAATGAAGTCACCCGAATCGGACAACCGTCACTTTTAAATAATATAATATTTTCTATAGGCGAATTCCTTAAATGCGTATTAGGCAATTAGCGTGCCGTGCTGGATGTACAGAATAGCACCATCCCAATTCCTCCCATGCGCGTCATAAGAGGCGACTAGGGGACTTACTAGAGAACGGGCAGCAGCGTTCTCTATGCTGTTTACCACCATACTACAATCGCCAACCTGCCTGCGAAGCGTGGCGTTTTTGGCAAAGCCTCCCCAAAATTGAGGAAGGCCTAAGTTCAACAGTGGACGTCTTTCGGCTGAAATGATGATAATGATGTAGGTATTTGAGGGATGTTGACATGCCGAAAGAGAAACTGGATACAATAGGGAATGCATATTATACCTATTGTTACAGTTCCACGAATTAATTGTGGGGATGAAAATGTAACTAGTCTTATCATGGGGTATGGTATTACGCGGTAAATGGGTTGTGGAAATCAGATAGTCCGCTCTGTGTTAAATATTGGTATACAGCTGCATCTGCTTAGACTGGGAGCCGAAATCAACATAGTTGGGAAAAAGTTAGGCAGACAATGATCTAATTTTTTTACGTCATGCTTGATTTAAAAAATAATTGATAAGTGCAGACGGGTGAAACAACTGCTTGTTAGTAACGCACTAACGTATATCGGTGCATGGGCACACGCACTCATACTCCACATTCCTCCCCTTAGCTTAGGAATACAATTTAAACAACTAAGCTACAAAAATGTGGCTAAACATACTTTTTAATAGAACCATTTGTAGTTGAGTTTAGGCCAATAACATACCCCACAAATTGGGGGGGGGGGGGGGGGGCTGGCACGGCACCACACCCACACGGTACACGCACACATAATCAACAATAGGCTACTACAACCTATTTTTAAAAGCTTTTATTTAACTTGCAATGTATAGATACATGTATGTTTGTTTGGGTGGAATCTTGCTACTCAATTTCGAAGCAGATGTCTTCAACCGACGTTTAGTTTGGATGACAATACACGATAAACTGTGTGACGTCATTCTAAGCCCAATATGGCGGACCATCCAAGATGGCCTATCAAAAAGTGCTACACAGATTCATAACAACAATGACGACAAAAGTGGTTGATAGACGTCGCAATTGAAAGTTGCTCAATCACTTCGAGTATTAGTTGTGCGGGCAACTTTTTAATGAAACCAAGGCTCAACCGAAAAATACTTCAAACCTCAAACACGCAAAGCAGAACTACGAGACTGGAATAATGTTTGGGACAGAAAAAGTTTACGCTTTGAACTCTACCGAGGGTAAGTGTTTTGCATTTCGACCCACGCTGCCTGCATACCAATGCGTAAAAGGATTGATGTTTGCAAAGCTACAGAAAAAAATATCCAATCTTTACTTAACTAGTGGCTGTGAGTGACTCTGACATGTTTGTGTTGGGGCATTTTAGTTTTTATACTCGGGGTTTTTACGAGTAGTTATATATAAATAGTTATATAGATTGAAGTGAGGTAACGTTATACGTATCTTTGTGGTACTGGACGTAAAGAATAGCATAACCCCATTTCTTCCTGTAGGTGTCGTAAAAGGCGACTAAAGGACTCTCAAGAGAATGGGCAGCAGGGTTCTCTGTGAGGTTTACTACCATATTGCGATCGCCACCCTGCCTGCCAAGGGTGGTGATTATGACAAAGGCCAGCAGTGGACGTCATGTGGCTGAAATGATGATGATGATGAACATTATTCATCGTAGTCGTAGTCATCATGGTATCAAGGTAAGATTGATGATAAATCGTTGGTCGATTGGTTTGATTGCCAGGTCGGTCGAAGTGTTATTGTGTTTTGTCTATCTAGAATTTCTCAGCATAAACTTGGAGTTTGGAGTTGTGCCCACTTAATGGCAATAGGCTGGCCCCGTATTACAAGGGACTTGAAAACATGACTAGCGAAATGTGGGTGCACTATACCTCTCCCCAGCCTTTCTCAGAAACAAGACAACCCAAACAAACAAACAACTGCTGAAGTAAAAGAAAATTAATATCATCTTTCTTACTTAAAAGTAGTAATGTAGCAGTAGTAATGTACAGTCACCAAAAGAGATAAGGAACTGATGGATGTTTTAGAATTAAAAGAAAATCAAGCAGTTCATTAATAAAATTAAATTTTACATGAAAACTAGCTGACCCAGCAAACGTTGTTTTGCTGGGTGAAAAAGAGTGAAAATTTAGAGTTGTATGTATTTTTTAATGCCAAAATCACAATAAAATAAAAAAAATAAAAATTGTCAAAATAAAAAATAAATATTTAGGGGTGGGTCACCCTTATCATTTAGGGGTATGAAAAATAGATGTTGTCCGATTCTCAGACCTACCCGACATGCATGCAAAGTTTTATAAAAATCGGTCTAGCCGTTTCGGAGGAGTTTGGTAACAAACACTGCGACACGAGAATTATATATATTAGAAGATATCCATCGGTTTCTTACATACAGGGTCAAATTAAATTCGTTGGCAATACTTTACCCACGTGTTGGGTATCGATATCAGAAACAATTGAATCAAAAAATGCATTTAAAAAAAGAAGAAATATGTTGCAACATTCAATGGGCGAAAGTATTGGAGAGCCCTGAAATCTGTTATCGAACCGCGTTGGCCGGGCGCATGAAGATCGCTCACCTATTTTTGTATTTTTTCGTGGAATTTTGATGTTTTTTTAAGAATGTCCAAAACCATAGTGTTATTAAAAGTTTTGAACAAAGTTCGAATAATTTTTTTGTTTGTTTAATTCGTTTGTTATTTCGATACCCAGTTAAAGTATTATCAGGTAATTTCATTTGATCTTGTATACACCGTGGTTACTCATCCCTTTTGGTGACTGTAAGTAGAAACAGACATAAAAAATACGGGCAGCATTATAAACTCAGATTTTATCTACACAGCTACCACGAAACTATGAAAAGTATGGCACACAGTAGATTCTTTATGATGATACGTAAAGAAAAAGTAGCTATTATTAAAGCAGCAGGAAGCGAAAGTTTGGGGCAACTTTTATAGGGAGATCCGAGGCTTTAGATATCTTTGAAAAAAACTTTCTTGCTACGTCCGATAAAATGTTTCGTGCGTATGTAATCCCTGAAAATTCTGCGTGATTTGTCTCTACCGCGATAAAGAAAAGGTCTCAAGAAACTTTCCGGATGCATTTAAGTCTTATCTGTTTTGAAGATTTGATGGAAAATTCAGTTTGTCACACTGTGGTATTAAGTATTTTTTAGAATGTGATTTTGCTGTTACCTGGTTAGTTTTCAAAATACAAACTGCAACATGAAAATGCAGAATTATTATGGCTGTCTCAATTTTTGGTGCATTATTTTATACGAGGTGGTAGGAATATGGAAGCGCAACCTATTTCCATATTCAGTACATGACTTAAAACATCCTTGCGTTGGAAGATTTTAGTTGTTGAAAAAAAAAAAAAAACTGTCCGCGTATACATTGCACTTTTCTATGAAATAGCAGGTTTTTTTTTGAGAATTATTGCAAAATTTCTACGTTATTCAGATCTGAATTTGTGGATACAGTTTGCGCATTTATGTCCCAGTCACCTTGTATTATGTAGGTTTTTATGACTAGATAAAACAGTTTTTTTTCCTTTTAAGTTATTTAACTGAAAATGTATCCAGACAAACGTTCCGGAATAACTCCACGTCCCGGCCGACGTAACAAAATCGAGGAGGGATTTTTTCTTGCACTGGATCTTGAACGTACTGCTTAGCACTGAGAGTTGAAAATCGAACACTACGTTTATTCAACGCGCTGAAACTCACTCTCACTGTACTCTGTTGAATGCTCAATGCCCGGTTCAAATCTTGTGCGCGAAAAAATCCTGCCACAATTTCATTACGTCCGTGAGAATTTCGACTCAACTCTCTGAATGATAGTGAAAATCACATACAAAACAATTGCGTCATCATCATCTCATCATTTCAGCCGAAATACGTCCACGGTTGGACATAGGCCTCAAGTTCAAACAAAGTCAAACACTTTGATCGATCTGTTGTGTAGTTTAGAATTACAACGCAGTCACACAGGCAGACACGGAAACTGACTTTAATTTATAATATGTACAGAAAGAAGGTGGTCAAATTATTGTGGATCGTTGTTAAAACCGGAGAGAACCAATATTTGCCTTTCCTTAAAGATTTACATTATATTTGAAAGACCAGCTTTCCATACAAATTCTCCATTTCGCCTCAACGCCAATATTCTTTTTCGACAAATTTTACGTTTGTACAAACTAATCAGAGCCCGAGATTTCAGCAGAATGTAAAACAATGGCTGAAAATTATCCCTCGCGGAGGACGTCTTGAAACTCATTTTCAAAGACAGTCTTTTAAATTACGTCATAAAATATTAGAGGGACTTTGTGCTTGAATAAAGCCTGTGAAATAATTAAGGAAGTGTAATAAGGCTTTTCCATTTGCATAACAAATTTTAAAAGGTGCTTTTTGAAAGAAGAACGCTGTAAATCCTTTGACAAATCAACCGTTTTCTAGG
Source organism: Aporophyla nigra (assembly GCA_947507805.1). Lineage (NCBI taxonomy): Eukaryota > Metazoa > Arthropoda > Insecta > Lepidoptera > Noctuidae > Aporophyla > Aporophyla nigra. Next base: position 12,790,844 of record OX382305.1, read on the forward strand.
GGATTATTATTTTTTAACCCCTCTTCCTGCGCTGAAGTGGAATATTGGTATTTCGTAAATGGGTACATAGATTGATAGATTATGTTGTATTGTATACTAAAATTTACTTCTACTATTATCGTTGAAGTTAATTCAGTAAAATTTTGTTCCATAAAATCAGGTGATCGCAAGCGCTACTGGTGAAGCTGAAGCCTTAGGTTCGAGTCCTGGAAAAGTGTTATTAGTTTTTTTTTTTTAAATCAGGAATTGGTCAGTAGTAGCCGGGAATCTGACTTTATGCCCGATTGATGGCAATAGGTTCACTACCTATTACATAACTGGCGAAATGTAGGTGTACTATATGTTTACCTCTGCTGTATGTATATATGTTACAGTTCAAAATCAAAATCAAAATCAAAAGTCATTTATTCAAATTAGGCTGAGGATCAGCACTTTTCGAACGTCAAAATTACAAAAGACAGTCCCCCCAAAACGCCCACCCGTCGCGCAGTTAAAACTCTTAACCACTAATCACTCTTAATCGTTCAATAGATTGGTCAAAAGTAGCTTTGGTCAGGTCTTTCCTGCTATCATCTGTGGGTCGTCCACCCACCTGGCCGTCGCTCTTCCAACGCTCCTTCTACCGTGTCTCGGTAACCATTCTGTTAGGGCTCTGCGCCATCTGTTATCACCATGTCTAGCCAATTGTCAAATTTAAACAATATTTGACACTTGTTTTAAACAATTTTTAGCTGCAAATTTGCAGTCCAAAGCACTATAAACCAAAGATTTTTTGTCAAAACTACTTTTGACCAACCTATTCAGTCAAAAGTAGTTTTGACCGGTTAAGAGTTTTGACTGCGACATATACGCTAAAATACAAAGAATGTTGGAAGGCTGTAATAGTGTGTGCGTAACTGTGATGTTATTCATTTTGTCGGAACTAAATAACGATATAGGAATTCGTTTAATAATGTCGGATATCATTTTATCATAGTTATGTCCAATAAAATTCTTTCAATATCCTCCTTTGCCATCGTGAACCCGACTGGAAAAAAAGGCGCTATTATTTTCTACCCTTCAAACGCTATGATATTTTCCTTAAGAAATAACGTTAAAAATATACAATGTTTTTCGTTACCGAGGCGATGCACTTTACACATCATTATTTTAAAAGCAACCTGGCTTGGGAGAAGGCGCGAGTGTTTCGGACTCCCCCTATACACGTGTCGGTTGATTGATTCTGTGCTCGAGATACGGTCCTTTAGAAACAGGATGCTCTATTGTAGCCTTGAAGTATTAATGTGGCTATAGGTTACGTATTCGGAAGTTCGCGTCAGTATAGATAGGGGATTGAGTAATGGCAGCGGCGCAGCTGACCGACTTTTAAGTGACGGATAATATTGTTGAACATTTTAATTTAAATAATATTAAATGTTGGTAATAACTATTGCAGTGTTTTTATTAGGTTTTTAGTAAACTATCATGAATAATTATATTCTCTTTTAAAACCGGATCTCTTACGAAGTATTCCCCATACTAGAGCCCTACACCACAAAACTTTACACTTATAATTTACATCATTTCAGCCGTAAGACGCCCACTGCTGGACTTGGCATCCCCCAATTTGGGGGCTTTGCCATAATCGCCACGCTTGGCAGGCGGGTTGGCGATAAATAATAAATAAATATAAATAAATATCTTAAGGACAACCAACACAACGTTATCTGATCCCAAACTAGGCAGAGCCTGTACTATGGCAACCAGACAACTGATAAACATACTTATATATTTTTAAATACATACATATTATAGATAAATAACACCCAGACACAGAACAAATAATCGTGCTCATCACACAAACATTTGTCCTGGGTGGGAATCGAACCCACGACCTCAGTCTTTGCAGTCAGGATCACTAATTACTAGACTAACAGGCCAGTCAGCCAGATCGCAGTATGGTGGTAAAATGCATAGAGAACGCTGCTGCCCACTCTCTAGTAAGTCCCTTAGTCGCCTTTTACGACACCCACGGGAAGAAATGGGGTGGTGTTATTCTTTACGTCGTATAATTTACAAATTAGTAATTTTACCACTGGTAACATAGTATTACCCTAATACACTCTACAAATACGTGTACCACAAAGCTCTAAGCCACATACAATTATAACGGAACCCCTTGCAAATATGTAAATTGTAGTGATAAGTCTACTATTTATTAACCGACGAAAAAAAACGGAGGAGGTTCTCAATTCGACGCGTATATTTTTTTTTTTTATAAAACTGTGATGCTTTTAAAAATACAAAAAGATTGTAATTGTTAATCGTATCTCATACGTATTATATATATTGTAATTTCTGTGTTACGCTATTCTTTTTACAATTTAATAATTTTGTAAAATTGTAAAGTTTTGTGGTATATGTCATGTAAAGGGCCTAGAACAGGGCCATTCGATATTATGAAAAAAAGAAGCTGGTCTACTGAAAATGTCAGAAGAATTCTGTATAATATCAGTTTATTACTTCAAGGTGTACCAAGTCTTATTCAATGAAAAGATGATGGTCATAAACATTTTATAAGTGTTATGGCACGAGATGTTTCTTACTACAAGCTGTAAAACCCATAATTAATTCTGATTAACTTTTCTTAAGTATTTTTGGCAATTGTCCCGTGCGGCTTATGACGAACAATCATCATCATTCATCATTTCAGCCGTGAGACGTCCACTGCTGGACTTAGGCCTCCCCCAATTTGGGGGGCTTTGCCATAATCGCCACGCTTGGCAGGCGGGTTGGCGATCGCAGTATGGTGGTAAAATGCATAGAGAACGCTGCTGCCCATTCTCTAGTAAGTCCCTTAGTCGCCTTTTACGACACCCACGGGAAGAAATAGGGTGATGACGAACAATGCATCAGAACATTTAACCGAAACAATCGAAAAATAAGAGGTATATTCACCTTTTACGAAAAAATATAGCTGGCTCGTCTGATTAATACTCCAAAGCCACTATAATGTTGCAGTGTCGTGTTGTCCGAAGAGCCCTGTGTGCCGTGAGTGTCTTGTCCGTGAAGTTGACAAATGCCGTTGGCACGCTAGGTGTTTGCCGACGCCCCTTGATGTAAGGACGCGACGCCGACACTATCAGATATGTACCCCGGGAGTAAGATGCTGGGATGCTGCTGTTAAAGATTGTTTTTAAGATTTTTTATTATTTTCACAACTGTTGCAAATGGTTGTGAAAAAATACTTTAGAACACGATTTTGTCACTCACTTAAAAAGATGAAATAATGACCAAAACCGTGGAGTACTTTGTTTAAATTAAGAAAAAGTATACATCACTAGAAAACGCTCCACCCTTTTGAATTAATCATTCGATGTAAAAGAACTGACAAACTGCACACCTTACCCCTTACACTTACGAGTATATAGTAACTATTAACCTGTAAGTCCCTGAGATACCACATTTGGTTCCCCGCGTACCAGCGAACTTTAACCTTATTTGTATGATAAAATAAGGCTCTGAATCGTTTGAAACGATGCGAGCATAACGTAGGTAATTAGTAATATAGAGGTAAGTAAATTTATTTATTTTATATATTTTCGTATGTTTAAGATCGTGTTTTTTAAACGGCATGTATTCTATGTTCTATGTTATAGGGGTTTGGTTTCCGCACTAAGTCCTTTGAGTGGACCACTGTAAAACGGCATGTTTTATTTTTCCTTTTTGTCTAGTAAATCTTTAATTTAGTTAATAAATCTAAAGTCAACAACGTTGTAACTTAGACAGCTTACCAAGGGCCACTAAAGAGTTCCACTATCCGCCTACTGGCTCCATCATCAGATCAGCTTCAAGACACCAAATTATAATATTTTCATTCTAAATACAAAGTTTTATCAAAACGAATCATATGGTCCTAAACTTGAGGGGTATATTACAAGTAGCCAGTGAAGAGTTCTACTATCCACGTACTACTGTCATCATCAGATCAGCTCCGAGATACCAAACTATAGTATTGACATCCTTACTACATTATAATTACAAAGTGTTATAAAAACGAATTATATGATACCAACTCGAGAGGTTTAATAGTACCTACTGAAGAGTTTCAATACCCGCTGGCACGTGGCTCCATCATCAGATCAGGTCTAAGATACCAAATTATTGTTGCACCGGTCCTTGGTGCATGTGCAAATTCTTGAGGTTAGTGAACATTACGATGAAAGATTAAATTACATAAATGATTTTATTTACTTTTACATTTCAATCATATTTTTTTTAACTAAATGAAGTCGGCGTTTCCTAACTAACTACTTTGAGAAGAAAGGCCCAAACAAACTCAGAGGTCACAGTCTCTTTTAAAGTCCAGACATAATCTTGGTTACATCATGTGAAGATCATGTAGATTGGTGTCTGAAATGGTCTTTTGAGGAAAGAACCACACAGATTGAGTGGATCTGTCCAGTCAGTGCATGCATTAGTCACTAATCGTGCTGCTCAACTCAAAACTTATAATAATATAGACAGATGCAGGTCAAGATAACAAAAGCGTTTTAAAAATAAGAACTTATTTAAATTCGAGTTATTTGAAGTGGAACAAATATTTTATTTGGTGTTGTAAGCTGAAATATAATAAAACAAGCCTCCAAAAAAAAAAAAATACTAGCATGCTAGCAACTAATATCATGGTAAAATAATCTCCCTATTTAAAAATAATAGTTTAAAAAAACTAAAAAACACGCTTCCATTGAAACCAAACTAAAAAGTACAAAATAATGGAAAAAAAGCGTGGGGTGCTTTTTAAGGTATTTTTTTATTGATATCAGGCACCCCACGCTTTTTTTAAACTATTATTTATTTTCTATTTTTTAGGGTGTTTCGAATTTTGAGACGTATGTCAGCGTAGTTTGTGACGTATGTCAGCGTAGTTTGTGACGTATGTCAGCGTAGTTTTCGAAGACAGTTTTTTTTGCTGTCTTGGTAACCCTGGCAAGTATAATGGCGCAAATTAGTTTGTGACGTATGTCAGCGTAGTTTTCGAAGACAGTTTTTTTGCTGTCCTGGTAACCCTGGCAAGCATAATGGCACAAATTTATGAAATTATTGCATTGTCATCGGTCCTTGACAGGTGTGCAAAGTTCGAATGAAATCTGGTCGTTTAAAGTGGGTCAAAATCGCACTATAAGGAGTCGGTTACAAACAAACATACAAGTGAAGCTAATATAAAGCGTGTAAAAATGGATTTGATTGTTGCTAAGAGAGTAACACGAACTTAAAGAAATTACAAAAAAAATTAACGATTTTGTTTCCAATTATTAATATTGCTATTAGCAACAAAATCTTACATGTGAGTTTCAAGTTAAAACTGTGATAAGTTCGAAGTATAAGAAATCCCCAGTGGAATTAGGTATATCTTTCTTCGTTCGTAAAAAAGCTTAAAACTGATCAAGTACAAATTACAGTGATTGATTTACGAGGTACCTATCCTTAAAGGAAATAAATTATTACCAGAAAGTTTTTCAAAGATAAAAGATTTTAAATTATAGAAAGTAAAGCTATCAAATCGAGCTTAAGATTGGTTTGTCTACGGTATTTTTTTTTTTGGTAAATTAATGATGGCGGGATATACTTACCTATTATTCATTCTGTATTATATCAATTGCTGGGTTTTTATTGTTACAGATTATAATTTATTTTCGGGTTGATAGGGACTAGTTTTATTTTCGCATTTCAAACACGGCAAGTCATAAAGGCCGGATGTCGATTTGGTTTTTGATACGTTTGTCCTTAACGACATAACAAGCTTTCCAAGGTATCAAGGGGTCTCGCTTTGTAATAGATGCTCCCCCATCCGTGAAGTAACCGCGGTAAGCGTAGTTTACCCTTCAATACCATGCGGCTGTAATCATTGAGCTCCTTAAAACACTTTATAATGAAAAGAGTTTAGACACGTATGTCTAAGTTCAAGAACTCTTCAAGCTATGTCTTCTTAGCCTCGCGTACTTACAGAAAAATAAAATTACTATACACTAGTTATTGCCAGACATTTCGCCGCGTGGGGGTCGGCAATTATCTAGCAGGAACGTACTTCCGAGATAAAAAGTACTCTACGTATTAATTCAGATTATAAACCATCTGTTTGCTAAATTTCATCTAATTCCGTTGAGTACATTTTGCGTGAAAGAGTATCAAACATCCAAACACCCATACATCCTTACAAACTTTCACATTTGTAATATTAGTGGGATTGAATAATATAATCAGAGGAATATTCCATAAAGCCACTAAAATGTTTGCAAATATCTGAACTAGAACACTTTTCTATTTGTATGAATAAAATTCAGTATAAGTTGTAGCGCCTTTCATCCATCTGCCAAAGGAAATCATGTCTGATGCAATATTTTGAATATTTGTATCGTACATTTCTCAACCGATATTTGATATAAAATCTTAAATTGAACAGGCAGTACATCAAAGCTTTGACATAGAATCTAGTATTTTGAACTTAGTTACGCGTTTTGATGGCCATATAAGACCGTTTGACGAAATTATGTACCAATAAGCGGAATTTAGCATAATAAGGTTGTTTAGTGAGAAGAAATCGGCAGAATGACCAAGGTAACAGCAAACCCCGGAGAATCGCCAAATTCAGCCAGCGAAATTCTTTTTTTTTTTTGTCGTTTATTGCAATTACTATACGTCTTATGCATTGCGATCGTAGCTAACCAGTTTGTATTTACAAAATTATAATCATTCAAATTATCGATACAACTTTCTTAGTTCACATAACCAAAAAAAACTTTTTAACAAAAAATTAAACCACCGAAAAAACTGAAAAGCAAAAAATAATAAAGTTATTTTTTTTTTGTTAAAAAGTTTTTATTTTACAATTTTTTGTGGCTTTAATGTAATAATAATACTTGGCAAGGTACACCCAATCCAATGAAAAAAGAATTATCAAAATCGGACTACCCTATAAAGTTATACGTGGTTATTCATTACAATCAGTGAGTGAACGATCAATCATCCCCTGTCTTCCGACCCTTAGGGTGTGATTTTGTTTTCCAAATTTATACCTTCGGAGTACACCCTTTCCAATAAAAAAGAATGATCACAATCGGCCTACTATGTAAAAAGTTATGCTTGATCATACATAAAAAAAATATATATACGCGTCGAATTGATAACCTCCTCCGTTTTTTTTCGTCGGTTAATAATGGATTTTTTCATGAAATATCAAAGCAAAAACATATTTCTGCAAAAAACGTAAGACAATTTAAATAACGTTTCGGGATTTTTTTTTAAACCTAAAATACTCTTATAAAAATAATTTGTTTTTACAATGGTTTCAAATTACACAATTTTAGTTAAAAGCCGCGTACCGGAAGACTTAACGTTGAAACACCTCCTACAAGGTGGACTGATATCCTGGTAAAAGCCGCAGGAATCTGCTATATACGAGAAGCACAAATCCGGACAATATGATGATGCTTGGGCGAGGCTTATGTCCAGCAGTGGACGTCTATCGATGAATGCTGAACTGACAATTATTAAAGTTTTTGTTATTAAATAATAATTTACTTTGACACACCACATTCAGTGCCTAATTGGTAAAGCGGTCACAAGTGCTACCACCAAGTTCAAGGTTCTTGGTTCGATAAAAGGTTGGAAAAAGTGTTAGTGTAAATTCCTGATGGATAATATCAGGAATGTCTCAGTAGCAGCCTGTACTCTGGAATTGTGCCCGGTTGATGGCAAAAGGTTCGCTTCTATTACATACATGGACATTCATGGACTGGCGAAAGGTGGGCCTAGTTATTATAGGTAAACTCTGCTTAACTCTTCAGGGATAACAGATGTGATGTTATATTTATGATGATGACTAGCTGTGCCCGCGGCTTCACCCGCGTGAGGTTCGGAAATTATCACACGGAGACGTACTACCCGGACAAAATATATATTACTATAGCCTATGTTACTCATTATAATACCAGCTATCTGCCAGTGCATTTCCCGTCGAAATCGGTCCAGCCGTTTCGAAGATTATCCGGAACAAACAGACAGACAGACAAAAAATTTTTTTTTTTTGATGTAAGTACCGTATGTACTTTCATATGCATTTATTGAAAAGTTATTAATTTGAAATTACAAACAGACACTACAATTTTATTTATTTGTATGTATTGTATGTACGAGTATATGTATAGAAGATAATTTTTACTCGACCACAGTTAATTGTATCATGACCATTTCAGTTGTTTGGGGAGACCAAAGAAACGATGGATGGACTGTGTGAATTATGATATGGGTAGAAAGGGGGTGACTACTGAGATGATGACTAATAGAGAAGTGTGGAAGAAAAAGACTTGTTGCGTCGACCCCAAATTAATTGGGATAAGGGCAGGAGAATGATGATGACCATTTCAGTTGTAACACATCCACTGCTGAACATAAGCATCGCCACAAAACGATTGGTCCTGTGCAGCCCTCAATGGATTCTTATAACCTTCATGAGGTTTCCGACTCAGTGCTACTTTAAATGATCATGCAGAGCTTTATCACAATAACAACAGAACAAAGCACTTCCCACCATAGTTAAAATCTGGCTCAAGTTAACAAAATATCTATTGTTTACAATTGAGTAACAAACCAATAGTTCAATGTGTAATACCATTGAACTATTCCTTCTACGACACCCAGGGGAAGAAATGGGATGGTGCTATTCTTTACTTCCGGAAACACACTGTACATCTCTGTCTAAATCTTCGTTATGTGTATGTTTGATAATATTTTTAACTTGACCAGAATTATTGCGCGCTGGAAATGTTCTTCTATTTGGAACTTCACCATTTCAGCTGTAAGACATCCAATGCTGAACATAAACATCACTACAAAACGATCAGTCTTGTGCTGCCCCGAATAGGTTTCTGTAAAATGCTGCTGACAATCAATCGGTGGGACATCGGTTACGACTGGGTGCTGTGCGCCGACCTCCCTAGCGGAGTCAGCGGACACGCTGGTCCTGGCGCAGGGAAGGTCGCACGAGGCGGCGGCCGAACTTATGACACGCGGGGTTGCGACAATCGTCGATAGGATCCGGCAATTGGGACTCGAGGTGGCCTTGCGCAAGTCCGAGGCCATGGGTTTTCATGGTCCTTGGAACGCGCCACCTGCGGGTTCCCAACTCACGGTAGGAGGGGTTCACATCGGCGTCGAGTCGACGATGAAGTACCTGGGACTTGTCCTCGACAGCCGGTGGAACTTCGTCGAGCATTTCCGACGTTTGGCTCCCAGACTGGAGCGGGCTGGGGCTGCCTTAAAGCGGCTCCTGCCCAATCTGGGGGGTCCAAACGCCTCCTGCCGGAGGCTCTACACGGGGGTCGTGCGGTCCATGGCCCTTTACGGGGCACCAGTGTGGGCGCCCTCATTGAGGCTGCGTCCAGCGCGCCGGTTGAGTACGGCCCAGAGGGTTAATCCGGGGATACCGCACGGTCTCCTGCGAGGCGGCGAGCCTCTTTGCCGGAGTGCCGCCATGGGATCTGGAGGCAAAGGTCCTTGCCCACATGTGGGAGTGGCGCGAGGAGGCGAAACGCTGGGGTGAAACTCCGATGCCGCGACAAATCGCGGCACGGCGGACAGAGCTCCGGCAGGATCTCATGGCGACATGGCGGGTACGATTGTCGCCGCAGGGCACGCCACAATTACGGCGGTAAGTCCCCTCTTTGAGGAGTGGATAGAGAGGCGTCACGGCGTCCTCACCTTCCGCCTAACGCAGGTTCTCACCAGGCATGGGTGCTTCGGTGGGTTCCTGTTCAGGATAAAGCGGGAGGATATGCCCGGGTGTTTCCATTGCGAGGATCGTCTAGAGGACACGGTGGAGCATACGGTGGAAGTGTGCCCTGCCTGGGCGGAGCACCGCCGTGTCCTCGTGGAGGCGATCGGCGGCGGCGACCTCTCGCGTCCGGCCCTGGTGCGAGCCATGGTACGGAGCGAGAGGGCATGGGAAGCCGTCAACTCCTTCTGCGAAGCAGTAATGCTCGCGAAGGAGGAAGCGGGGCGCGTGAGGGAGTGGCAGTTTCTGCGCCTTCGCGTTCCTAGCCGCCGCAGGAGGAGACGCTCCGGGCGTCGGGAGTCGATAGCTGACTCCCGGCCACCGTAGCGTGCGCGAGCTTGCGGGCGGTGAGCAATGGGTAGCTCGCCGCCCGGTAAGGACCAAGCTTGGGTCGACGGCGCGTAGTGTTCCACGCGCGCCTCAAAGAGATGTCAGCAAAATTGAAGGGGTCTGCTAGGACCGATGCCTACCAGGGTCGCGAGATTGTTCGAAAGAGATACCGTGACCCTGGCACATGGGCAACTGAAGGAACACGGCTGGGTTTTAGTCAGTAAAAGTCTGACAAGCCCTCCCGCTCCGCCCAGAGCGGGAGAAGTCATTTGATGATTTCCCAAACAACAAAAAAAAGACATCCAATGCTGAACATAAACATCACTACAAAACGATCAGTCTTGTGTAGCCCCGAATGGGTTCCTGTAAAATGCTGCTGATAACCTGATGAAGGCACTAAGTTGTCAGCTCCGTGCTATTTTTAATAATTTTCATAAATTCTTATGTAAAGCTACATATCACTATACCAACAGAAGAAAGCACTTCCACCAAGCTATTGTCATACCAAAAACTAGTTAAAACCCAGCTAATGTTAACAAAATATCTATTGTTTACAATTGAATAACGAACCAATAGTTCAGTGGTATTACATGGCTGCTGTTTTTGTTTCAAATATTTGAACAAGTGTAGCTGCAAACAATAAAACTCATTCCAATTAATATTTTGCACTGTAGAAGCTGTATCATAGGTAGCTGGATTCTATCTCCTAAGTGAAGCATTAAATGAATTTGATGAAGATATATTTATGTTAGAACTACATACATGGCAGTATGTACGAATGAATTATCTTTTGTCTACTTTACAGGAATGTAAACAAACGTGCTGTAGAGGCGCTTTACGTCCTCTCAATTTAAGCTTAGGTGCATACGTTTCATATTAGAGGAAGTGGTGATTTGGTCTAGGTAACAGACACTAATACCTAGGGCTATCGTGTTGCACAGTAACTGGTTTGTGGAAGTCAGACAGGCAGTCCCGTCCATGTTAAATACTAAAATGTATTCTGCTGCATTTGGTTAGTCTGGAAGTTGACCTCGATGTAGTTGGGAGAAGGTTAAAAAGATTAATTGATTGAGGTACTAATGACAATTAGGTTTCTAGATTTATGTTATGTTACATTATTTTGTAGACATATGTTGGATTTTGCAGTTGGGGGAAACCATATAAGCAGTATGGTTTCCAACATAAAATCATCAGAGGGTCAAAAAATATTTAAAATGTTAGGATAAATTATAAATAATATGATAAATCCTAGGATATTTTTAATATCAAATAAGCATGACTAGAGTGTTGGCCCATTTTTAACCGACGAAAAAAACGGAGGAGGTTATCAATTCGACGCGTATTTTTTTTTGTTTTTTTTTTTTTTTTATGTATGGCCACGCATAACTTTTTACATAGTAGTCCGATTGTAATAATTCTTCTTTTATTGGAAAGAGTATACTCCGAGGGTGGTCCCATATACATTTCAAACAAAATCAAGTATTATTAGTACATTAAAGCCACAAAAATTTATAAAATAAAAACTTTTTAACAAAAAATTAAACCGCCGAAAAAACTGAAAAGCAAAAAATAATAAAACTTAAAATTATGAGTCGGCGCTTTGAGTGATCTTTATTCATTGATTTTTCAGCGCCGACTCAAAATTTTAAGGTTTATTATTTTTTGCTTTTCAGTTTTTTCATAGATTCCAACTCTGTTTACTTCCTTAACACAAAAGTACATAGTATACGAGTACCTACCTATGTTCATATCACAGACTTTTGTGACGAGTGGCAGCGCACAATACAAAGAAGAGGTGTCATGTTAAAACTCAAGTGAAATGTATTATTCGGTTCCTGCTTTACAAAGACAATTCGGCTTTTGTTTGACACTGACACGAAACTGAGATCATGTGAGACGGGCTCACATATTACTTACTTTATATGCGGCATAAGGAACTTGATAAAATATGCTATGTATATTATCTATGTATGGCATTTCAACCCTTTGGAGGTTCAAGTGTTATCTACTAGAGATTTGGATGCTATTTATTGGGGGTTATTGTTTTTTTGTTAGAATAGGGTTGAGTATGTATCAGTCATCTTGTAGATGCATTTATTTATTTATTATTAAGCCATTAAATCGATTAGATCACATAAATATGGACGGAGAGCTTAGTCCCAATTTATGTGGTACTACAATTAACTAATCACTTAAAGGTGTGCACAGCACTTACTAACATGGTTTACCTAATTGTTTTACTGGGTAGTTAAATGGATGAAAATAACAATCAAGTCAAATAAGATAAGTACTAAAAAAAAGTCGATAATAATTTCTAACAAATCAAATATAGATAGAGTGATTAATAAATGCAATAATTTTAATGTTAGAAAGCTGGGTGCTTTATATCAATTGATGACAATTACATTTTTATAATTTTTGTCTGTCTGCCTGTTTGTTCCGGCTCGTCTCTGAAACGGCTGGACCGATATTGACGTGAATTTCACTGGCAGATGGCTAGTGTTATAAGGAGTGACATAGGCTTTTGGCAGACTTCTGCCTTGTATAACGTCCATTTTCACATCCACGCGGGCGAAGGCTCGGGCACAGCTAGTACCTACTCAATAAAATCCTAATGACATATGTTTACGACTTTCAAAGAGACCATGACCTCTTAGTTATTTCGGCATTTCTTCTCAGGGACGGATCCCTGAGGAGAAATCGGAAATCGGATGTCTATCGGAACAGACATCTTTAAAACATTGACGTGTAAAAGAGTCTTAAAAACATTTCTTATTATTTATTTACCATAGCAATAACATCTTTTCCAAACGGTTAATTTGAATGCTTTTCAAAACAGACAACTGGTCAGACAAACTTATTGCGGAAGGAAAGACGTCCATTTGTAGGACAACGGTCTTAAATATGTTTAATACATAATTATTTTTACACACAACAATTATAGACCACATGATACATAAAATATTTTTTTTAAAGTTCCTGGAATTTTAAAAACCTATTTTCAGACATAAATACACCTGCCAGGGTCGCGAGATTGTTCAAACAAGATACCTGGCATGTAGGTAACTGAAGTAACACGGGTAGTCAGTAAAAGTCTGATACGCCCTCCCGCTCCGCCCAGAGTGAGAGAAGTCATTTGATGATTTCCCATCCAAAAAAAAGACATACATACACAGAAACAAACTGACACCTTTATGTGTATAACCACGCTGTGACTGTACAATGACTGTTTCAAAGACATTCGATATACGCAATATGTATGTATGTATGTTGCTTATTCAAATTGCTCATATCTAATTTCTTTATAATCGGCTTTGGTTCAAGTATTTCACTAAGCCCAAGGTTTGCTTCGTATCAAGAATAACAATCATTTACAGAACGTTTGTGTCTAGGCATTAGATTATGATTAATAGGCAAACAGCCTATGGTTAGTATTTAGTTAGTTCTGAGACTTCATTAGTCTTAGCAGATTGAAACATTATTTTAATATTCATAGATCTCACTACTTACTACTAATGCGTGCCGTCTCATTGGATTTTAAAAGGGTCAAAAATGTATTTGGTTCAAAGCTATGACCAATCATGACATTATTTCGTTTTTTGTCGATCATATAAATATATCTATAGTATAACATAGCATTATCAGCATTTATGATGTTGTCACAACTAGGATTCAGGTCTCCATTCTATGAGAGAGCCCGTAATTCACCACGCGAGCCCTGTACGCATTGAAAGATGTTACTCGTACATGTCTTTGAATTTTTGGTTGTAAGACATTCCGGTTTCTTGACGACAACCTTTCCTATATCTTTGCTTTATAAATTAAAATCGTTTATCGTGTCTATCTGTGTGACCATGTTGTTCTTCTAAATTGCGTAATGGATATTGATGCGGTTTTCACCGTCATTTAAATAATTTATTATGGATGGTTAATTTTTACAGTATATTAATATTGATTTTACATTAAAAAAAAAAAACACGATGATTTTGTCAAACGGTTCAAGACTTTCGATGGAGGATCACTGTTGAAAACAATAAATCATTGGACTAGTGGTTGTTGCTATCGTGTTTTGAGTTCTATCAACTAGGGTAACGTAGAAGCATCTCAGAGATTTATTTCCATTTATATTATTATCATGATCGTCATTCTCTAACTTAACAGACAGCTGTGCTGCTGGGGAGTTTGTTCCGCCACTTCTTCTTCCCAGTTAAAGCACTAGGAAGTGTCGAAGGGCGGGCGTTTTGGGGGGACTGTCTCATGTAACTTTGACGTTCAAAAAGTGCTGACTCTCAGCCTAGTTTGAATAAATGACTTTTGATTTTTGATTCATTTCAGCTGAAGGGCGTCCAGTGCTGGACATAAACCTCCCACGAATGGGGGGGTTTGTCATAATCGCCTCGCTTGGCAGGCGGGTAGGCGATAGCACTATGGTGGTAAGCTGCATAGACAACGCTGCTGCCAGTCACTAGTAGGTAAAAGTCCCTTAGTCGCCTTCTACGACAACTACGGGATGGAATTGGATGGTGTTATTCTTTACGTGCAACACATGGAGCCCATTTGATTAAACTTCATAAATAGAACTTATACATAACTGGCAATCATCACAACCTCACATTTCTGCCTACTAAATCGAGAAACGCAACGACTGGTCATCCACTGATAATATATTGAATTCGTGTCGGTCTAATAGTACATAAGCTCACGTCTTCTTCCCATTGCGGTTGGCAGAAACCTTATAACGCTATCTCGATCCTGACATGAGTGACACTAAACATTTTTCGAAAATAAAAAAATGGAATAATGTAACAGCCGAGTGGCCGGGCTTCGTCATGAAATGCTTGTCGAAGTCTATCGTAACATTGTTGTTGAGTAAGACCGCAACGAAAGTTGTAATAAATTATTAAGCGATAATTTCTCTGTTCAAATCCATTTCGACGCACGAATGACACTTTTTAAATTGCCGCCAATTTGTAAAAACAAATTACAAAAGAATTCATTACACATCTACAGATTCCCAGAGAGTTCTAAATTCGAAATTTAAATACATTTTTCATTGGCTGCTTTTCTTACTGGCCTATTCTTAAAACTTCCAGTGTGACCCCCGTACATATTCATTTTGCCTCGTTTACGTTCATACTATTATCAATGCATAAAAATTGTATTAATCTGTCTTTTATGTTGAAACTGCTTGCTCAAAACGAAACAGAAGGTTTAACAAAGTCTTGTTAAAAAAAAAAAACATTAATGAATTCTTGTCACCCCGCCAAAACGTCAAAGCTACAGTGGAATAAAGTTTTTTACCTCAGTACGTTTTGATTTTGTTAAAGTACTGCTTAATTTGGATAATTGGACATTTTTTAATAGCCTGCATTGCGTGATTTGTCGTTCGGTTTTGCTGCAGTAGATAAGTTGGGTGTCTTTGGAAGCAACTTGTTAAAATAGCTAACAGTACTAGGTACTACTTGGTACCTACCTAAATAAGATATACTAATGATAATCCAACTAAAGTTCGAACCTAGACAAGCGCTTTACGTTTTCTAAATTATTTCATCACCAGTGCAGTCAAAATGGTGAAGGAAAACGTCGTGATGAAACTGGCATGTTCTAGAATCAAACATTCGAATTCATGTGACGTCCGCCAATCCGCACTGGGCCTGCGTGATGAATTAAGACAGACTTCCTCTCAATGAAAATGGAGGCTTGTGTCCCTGCAGTGGGATCATTACTGGGTGATTATGTAACAAAAGTTACTGATGTGATACTCCTCAAAATTCTTGAATTAGGAATTTTATTCATCCCATAACTTCAAAACATAAGAAAGAAAAAATGTTTATCCATGCTAATTGCACAGAACCTAATTTTAAAATATCATAAACACACATTACCAGCGTAATAAACCTAACACACCACCCTTTCCAACAAACATAACTTCTTTAATAACCCCGTAATTTAATGAAGCACTTACCATAAACCGAACTCGAACGAAACGGAAGGGCGAATAATGATACCATCCTACTTTATGTTCGTAAAAATTTCAAACAACTCCGAACTTTGACATTAGCTGGTGAATTATCGTGGCCTCCTTGGTGTCATTTGTGAAGTTTCGACTGAACTTGGTATCCTGGGAACGGATTCTTTCCGTTCTCAGTTTGCTCTGGGCGGTGGCCAACTAGCACACTCAATTTGTTCAGAATGTTTATTCTCTATTCGCTGAGCAAATATTGGAACGTAACAACCATTGTTAATGCATGGAATTTATTATCTACTTTTATTTAACTTGAAAATTGCAGTGTTTTTTTTAATGATTTTCAGACATAATATGTTCATATTCTGTGTGGTGACGGACGTAAAGAATAGCATCACACTATTTCTTTCAGTGAGTGTCGAAGGCGAATAAAGGACTACTAGAGAATGGGCAGCAGCGTTCTCTATGCATTTTACCACTACACTGCGATCGCCAACTCGCCTGCCAAGCGTGAGTATTATGACGAACCGCCCTTTTTGGGGGTGGCATGTCCTGCAGTGGACGTCTTTCAGCTGAAACGGTGATGAGACATAACACGAATAGAGATTTGTACTCATCAGTCAGTTATGTTTAAAATGATAGGGATCAAGCCTATTGCCATCTGCTGGGAAGATTTTCCGACCTTAGAATCGACGCTGGGACCTCACAGATCGCAGTTACGGCTGCAACCACTATAACCAAAGAGGTACAATAATTATTTTTTAAGTTAGTCATTGTTTCCCGAGTAATAATGGCTCAGCAGTAATGGCTCCGATTTAATAGTTATAGGTAACATGTTCCAACCCAGTCTAGTGCTTTAGTTTATGTAAATTATTTCATCACTACTGCTCTCAAAACCGACCGATCTGACGACTGACCTGTTAGTCTAGTGGTTAGTGACCCTGACTGCTAAGACGGAGGTCGTGGGTTCGATTCCCACCCAGAACAAATCCTTGTGTGATGAGCACAATTATTTGTTCTGTGTCTGGGTGTAATATATCTATAATTTATGTATGTTATATCAGTTGTCTGGTTGCCATAGTACAGGCTCTGCCTAGTTTGGGATCAGGTAACGGTGTGTTGGTTGTCCTAAGATATTTTTTTTTATTTAAAACGGTGAAGGAAAACATTGTGGGGCAATCGGAATATTTTTGAACCGAAAATTCGAAGAGACCCGAACTGGGCTTTCGTTGTAGATTACGGCCCTTTTGAAGAGAGGAGGTCTCTGCCGTCGAAACATTATAAGATAATGTTATGTATGTGTCACTTAGGGTAAGATTCGAGCATTTGTTCCACCTTTGTCAAAGTAATGGCTCAAAATCTATCTTCCTAAATCTTTATTTGCGTAGCTTTTAGACCGGGAAGGCCTGGGACAAGACCTAAAAGGGGACTTTAATTTATTGGATATAATGGACACTAGAGTTGAAACTTATAGTTGGTCCGTTATGTAATATTCATTTAAATTGAAATCCTACTTCCTACTAATCCTTTTAATATTATAAACGCGAAAGTTTGTATGTATGGATGTGTGGGTGTTTGTTCCTCTTTCACGCAAAAACTACTGACCCGATTTAGATGAAATTTGACACACCGATAGTTTATAACCTGGATTAACACATAGGTTACTTTTTATCCCGGTGGTATGTTCCCGCGGGATAATTTCCGACCACCACGCGGGCGAAACCGCTGGCAAAAGCTAGTGTTTTAATAAAGTATATTCTTTGATTCTTCGGCTTTTATGCACTTCCTTTTAAGCCTACAATAAAATATTCTATTGAAGTAAAAGTGAGACTCATCTTTTATTTGTTATAATTCGTTTATTGCATGTTTCAACCGAGTAAAGATATAATTACTTATTCTGACAAAAAATAATGTAAGAATTTCATGAGGAAAAGCGCAAGACTTCACGTAATAGTAAGTTTCCTACCAATCCCTTAATGATCTTGTAATTCAATATAACTTTAGAATCGAACAGGAAAACTTGTATAGCTAGTTCTTACAATGAATACTGGCCAAGTGGGTGTCGGACCACGCACAATGTGTTCCGGGGTTCCGTAGTTGGGATGAGTTTAACCCAAGAACAAACTTAACATTGCAGTTGAAAAACATATTCCCCTATTGCACATAATATTGAGACATTTACCATGATATTTTAAGGCCATAGACTTCAAAAGTTTTTCTGTAACCTAGAACCCTAAAAACAATTCGCAATTAAATCCAGTGTCAGTATTATCTAGCTTTGAGAGTTACGAAACTCGTTTTGGGGGAGTGGAGTAACTGAAAAGGGCCCTCAATGCTTCTACATTCGTAAAATACAAAGTTTCTCAAACTAGGTACGCTATTTGGAGGTACAAGATTTTCGTGAGTACTTTTACAAATAGATTGCATACGTTTGTGGCGGCATCATCACTACATGCGAACTACGTCATAACGACGTCACGAAAAATCCTACATCGCGCAAGCGGAGTTTGCCGTACAACTGTCATATATTGCCGACCAGGAACAACGCGCATTACGCATTTAGTCGGAAAATCTCTCCTTTTTCTATTATGAGCTTGAGTGAACTTTACACCTTGTTCCTCATGCTTCTTTACGTTCATAATCTCAAGCCTTTTATGGGATTACCCAGAAACTGATTGTTTCCTCTGCGTACCAACATCCAGTTTAATTATGTTTAATTATAAACTCATCTTACTTAGTTTAAATAAGACTGTGTTCTAAAAAACTCTTCTATTATACCATTCAAATGAAATAATATTAATTTGTATCCAGTTGATGGCCTTGTAATTTATTCTAAATATTAAAATAATTCAAAAGCTAAAAAAGCTTTAAAATAATAATATATACTTATACAGGGTGTCCAGTAAATAGCACGACATACTGCAGGGGGTGATAGCTTGGGTCACTACCTATCAATACAACACAATATATGTTCAGCAAAATCTTGCTTATTTTTTTTTCACCACTGTAGGTTAAACTTAAGTAATAAGAAAATAGTTCTGTGCAAATTTAAACAAAAAATAGTATTTCTTGAAAACATTCTTGTCTTTGATAGAAAAAAGACTTATCAATGAGTAAAGTAACTATTCACGAATAATTTGATTTAAAAAAAAGTACAAGAAAAGGATTTTTTCATTACGAGATGCTTAAAAATCTGTTTCAAGGTAGAGATTTTTCGGTATTTCGGAAAATTTTGTAAAACTGTAAATCCGTAAGATTTTGCTGAACATATATTGTGTTGTATTGATAGGTAGTGACCCAAGCTATCACCACCTGCAGTATGTCGTGCTATTTACTGGACACCCTGTATAAATAAAGTAAAGAATCATAGGGCACCAAAAAATTCATCCGCATCATTGTCAAAAGGAAAAGTGCACAAAAGGTTGGCAGCATTGCTACGAAGGCAATGCTTATTCTTCGACCAAAAATAGGCCAGCCCTCTGGTCACCAGAAGTGTCTGACTACCTGGCATATTTGAAAAACTAGAGTTTTACATCGAAACGGGTCAAATTATAAGTTCCAGCAATATTAGAATATTTGCGCCGTTTGAGGTTTTTGTACCTACAGCAGCCGCCCTTGACTTATGCTTGATTGCATGTGTACCAGTGGGACTATGGGACTTTTTACCTTAAATACAATGAAAACTTTTCTAAAGACAGCAACATAGTTCTTCAACTTTTGAACGACACAATCATCATCATTTCAGCCGAAAGACGTCCAATGCTGGACATATTCTCCCCTAATTTGGGAAGGATTCCCATATTCGCCACGCTCGGCAGGTGGGTTGGCGATCGCAGTATGGTGGTAAAACGGATAGAGAAAACTGCTACCCTTTCTCTAGTAAGTCTCTCTTAGTCGCCTCTTACGACACCCACGGGAAGAAATGGGGTGGAGCTATTCTTTACGTTCAGCACCACACGGAACTTTTGAACGGATTACATCTCTACCAGTATAAATATGGGGGCTTCTTACCTTAAACCAAATTAAAGGTTTTCTTAAGCCTGGACGGAGACGGCGCGATGAGCTGGACTCTTTTAATTAAGATTGGTCCTTGGCAGCTCTGGATAGAAAGACGTGGAAACAGAATAGCAAGACCTTCACTCAGCAGTGGGTTAGCAAATCAAAATCAAAAGTAATTTATTCAAATTAGGCTGAGCATCAGCACTTTTCGAACGTCAAAATTTCAAAAGACAGGCCCCCAAAACGCCCACCCTTCATCATTTCCTAGTGCTTTAGCTGGGAAGAAGAAGTGCCGCAACAAACTCCCAAGGAGCACAGCTGTCTGTCCAGTTAGATAAACTTGATTCTATACAACGGATATTTCAAAAAAGCTTTTCTAATGACAACAACATAGTTGTTCGACTTTTGAAAAACACAATAGTTGGTACCAATTAAATAAAAGATTGAGTAACCCTGGCACAGCACATTGACACAGTTCAATCACAGCAATGAGACAAAAGAAATAGTTCACTTCACGTTCGTATTAGGTAAGTTTTAATTGAGTTTCTGCAACACCCTTCCGTGACTAGTGATGTTGCGTTCTTGCCTCGGTTTACTTTTATTAGTTTTTATTGTAGCCAGTTCCTTTGTTACATGATACATTGTGAGCTTTGTATTAACGTATGCAAATGTAATAAGGAAGCAACGTAACGTGTTGAAGTGGAATTTCTGGAATTTGCGGCGAGTTTTTATTCTGGGTTTTGTCTAGTTTGTATTTTATATATATTTTAAGAATAAATGAAAAAAGAAACTAATTTTTACGAAGAAAATATTGGATTTATTACGTTATTGAAGTTGCAGGGAAAAACTACATGAGGACTCACATAGACAAGGAATAATACCAGGGGAGGGAGGACGCTTTTATTCAAAATTATATACCCCTTGGTATATAATAGGAAAACTTACAAAACAATACTAACTAGTAGGAAGAACTTCTTACTAACAATGCTAACGCTACATTTGATCTGTAAACTTATATTATAATAAAGCAGCTTCATTATTATTGATAACGTACTCTGACTAGTAAAAAGGCAAAGACGTTTAATTTTTACGTTTGATAACTATTTCATTTATTTATTAAATATTCAGTGAACGTTATTAGAAACTTAGTTGTATTGAAGATTTTAATGATTATAATTTTATAAAGCCATAATTGTTACATCGCGAATCCTATTTAAATTAAAATACAACCTGACAGTGACCTGCAAATTGCAAAACACGTAACAAAATTCGAATTTCACGAGCCTTAAGATCTTTTCATACGAAGTCCTAGGAATTGAATAAAGATAAAGCAAGAGTTCATTTAAGTTCTTAACTCCTTTATAACGTATAATGAGGTGAATTAATCTTAACTTCCAAATTAAGTGCTTTCAAATTTAAAATGCAAAAAATTCAATTAGGTGACCTTAAGTAAAGCGGAAGGAGTCCAATTAAAACTATGTCTTCGTCGAGAAACTGGTAAAAGGTAAAGTGGATAGACAAGGAAGCACTGAAAAGCACTTTACGGCCTTTTAAATTAAGAGATGGTTTTAAATATTGGGAATTTAAATCGTTTTTGCGAATTTAAAATTAAAATGATTTGATAAATTATAAATATTTACCAAAAGTGAGCTATAATTGAAATCCGGAATCTCTTGGACAACGTATTTCCCGAACGCAATAAAGAAAAATCCGTTAAATTCCATTAACAAATCATACAAAAGGATTGGAAAATTTAATTTAATTTCAAATCGTACGGTAATGGCGTCTGGATATAACAATCAAACGCCAAAAATATGTCAAAACAAATTGATTAAATTATTAGATTAAATTATTTACCTTTACTTTCATAATTGGCTTAAGAGAAAACTCTGAACATTTTTTTTAGATGTATTTCCTCATTTTGAAACAATTGTTACGATAAAACAATCAATCATTCGATAACGTTGTTTATCTACAACAATTTCAGAAAACTTTTCCACCCAAGCGTACACAATACGTTTAATAGCAAACTTTTTAACACTCGACTTAACTCGAACGTACAACCATGGAGTAAAGTGTGAATAAATCTTCTTTAGTGGCATCGCACCGTTTCTAGGCTATAAACACGACAGTGGTCAACAAACAATGTGCTCCCTGCTCAAGAAGCGTCATTTATCGTCGGTACAAAAAGTAGCTGCGACTGCGATATCTACGGGTAGTTTAGCGGGAGCAAAAACGTGTCAAGATGGCGGAGCTGGTAAACGCGGGAATTTAACATGTGCGTGTATTCCTGTAACGAAAAACATGAGAGGTTGGCTATTGAATTGCTTTTTGTTTTAGAAATAATTAGAAGTTGGTTAGTAAAAGTGCTTTATTTTAGAGAAAGTTAGACAGTACTTATTTAAAGTTGGGTTTTATTTTCCGAAATTTTCGAAAACGTCTATCATGTCTTAAATGGATACCAGCGAATGATGAAATTTGCGTAAAATTGCTTTATTTGCATTTGCCTAATGAAAGCCCATTTCCAAAAAAAAATCTTTGAGGTTGGTGGACAAAAAGTGATCGTTTAATGGTTCCATTTTATCTTTTAAGGTCGGTAGCCTAAAACAGATAGGTATCAGTGTTTTACTTTGGCACACACTTTGGCACACATAGGTATTGTTTGTAGTTATTCATACAAATAATTTTTCGTACATCTTTACAACTTCTTCAGAAAAAGGTCTGTAGAAAAAGGTTGAACAGACGTCCAAGTTTTGTGAAAGTTTGCCCTGAAAAATGTTCTCAAGACCAAGATACTAGCGCAGGTCATTCATCCCATCATGGAACTATTCTTAGATTGGATAATCCTACCTACCTACATATTGTAAAATCCTAGTAGGATTTGAAAGGTATTATATAAGTGATGGCAGTCATCTAACAGTACCTATCAGTTGAATAATATATAAGTATCGGCCGGTCGGCGAATATAAAACACTAGCTTCTGCCCGCGACTTCGTCCGCGTTAAAGGAGATGTTTCATTTTTATATGGGGCTCCGGCCATAACGTGTACCGTTTAGCGAAGCTGGGTAAATTAGTCATGAATAGAATAAAGTAACATTTTTTTCATAATATCAAATGGTTTTTATGTACAAAATAAAAATTAAAAATGTTTGACGTTTGTCCTAAGAGTTAGCAAGTGGTCATTTTGAATTCGTTTAGAAACTCACTTCGAGAATGGAGACTAAAGATTTTTGCAACGATGAAATGGTCACACTTAATAATGTTTACTCAAAAATAATTATAAGAGAATAATAGTAATTTATTTTTAACACTACAAGAATACACACATTTTTTAATTATTTTCTACTTAACATTGATTTGATGAGACATGATTTCAGAACGAATGAAGTCTGCAAGCAAACGAGACGCCATGTTGAATAAAACATAGCAATAATTGAAAAACTATTATATTTTGTACACAACAAATCAGGCGCAAATTAACCAGAGAATATTTTTCCCTAATTTGTGGTATTTTTTCCTCTTTTTTGATAAATGTACATCTGATGGCCGAAAATGAAACATCTTCTTTCTTGTCCACCCAACACTTCCCGTCGCGTCGAATCGCCTACCCGCTCTTCTTAGTTGTAGCGCGATGTTATATAGCGTATAGCCTTCCTCGATAAATAGACTACCCAACACAAAAAGATTTTTTCAATTCGGATCAGTAGTTTCTGAGGTTAGCGTGTTCAATCAAACAAACAAACTCTTCAGCTTTATAATAATAGGTCTTTACCTATGAAAATGCCGTTTTGTATGAAAAAAATTAAACGATTTTTTTTCATGTATTTTTTATTTGTATTAATCGAAATAATCACCCATGCAATCAATGCATCTTTGCCAACGCAGTGGCAGTTTATTGATGCCCTTCTTAAAAAAATCAGCTGGACGGGAGGCAACAAATTCTTCAAAGGCATTTTGTACTGCCTCTCGGGTATTGAATTTTTTTCCCGCCAAGAACTTATCAAAATTCTGGAAAAAGTAGTAGTCTGTAGGCGCAAGGTCTGGTGAGTAGGGCGGATGACGGAGAGCTTCCAACCCCAGTTCTTGCAACTTGGAGACCGTCTGCTGTGCAGTAGGAGGCCGCGCGTTGTCGTGCAGGAGCAGCGGAGACGAGCGATTGACCAATGCTGGTTGGAGATGTGCCAGCTTCTCCATCATTGAGTTCAGTTCTTCACAGTGCACATCTGCAGTAATACTCACCCCGTTTGGTAAGAAGCTGTGATGAATCACACCGGCGCTAGACCACCAAACAGTGACCATCACTTTTCTAGGGGTAAGTTTTCGTTTACGGCATTGTTTAGGTGCTGAACCAGGATCCAACCAACTTGTTGAGCGCTTGCGGTTATCAAACAGAATCCATTTTTCATCGCAGGTAACAATGCGGATCAAAATTCCTTCATTTGTGTGTCTATTGAGCAGTGCAAGGCACGTCTCAACGCGTACTTCGCGCTGGCGATCATTGAGTTCGTGGGGCACCCATTTGTCAAGCTTTTTTACCTTGCCAATGGACCAATATTGTTTTGACGCTAACGTCGAAAGCTGCTGCTAATTCAACCGTAGATTGTGTATCATCAGCTTCCACAATCGCCTTTAATTCGTCATTGTCGACCAAAGTCTTCGGACGATCGCGAGGTTCATTTTTGAGGTCGAAATTTCCAGAACGGAAGCGAGCAAACCAATAACAGGTGGTGCTTTGGTTTGTAGTGTTAGCTCCGTAAACGTCGTTGATGTTGCGTGCCGCTTGTGCCGCGTTGCTGCCACAACGGTACTCATATTCCATAATTACTTGAATTTTTAACGTATTCATGATGACGAAAAAGATTGAAATGCGATGAAAATGTAACACTAATCAATAAAAAAATGACTACTTTTGGAAAAAGAATTCCATGTTTTCAAAATAAAATTAGTTTGAAATTAGAATTCTTAGACAAACAAAAAATATTTTGATTTGAAATGGCCAGTACTGCAGAACGGCAATTTCATAGGTAAAGACCTAATATTATTATAGATTAGATTTCGTCAGCTGTTTTACTTAACATCTCCTTCTGGTACAAGCTTCTATAAAGTAATAAACAACATTAACAGTTATTAGACATAGTTTAGTTATTTTTTAGAAGATCAACATCATCATCATTTCGGCTGAAGACGTCCACTGCTTAACATAGGTATTCCCAAGGGGGGGGGGGGGGGGGGGGTTTGCCATAATCGCCACGCTTCGCAGGCGAGTTTGCGATCGCAGTATGATGGTAAAATGTATAGAGAACGCTGCTGCCCATTTTCTTGTAAGTCCCTTAGTCGTCTCTTACGACACCCACGGGAAGAAATGAGATGATGCTTTTCTTCACGTCCAGCACCACGAAGAACATCAACATAGATCATTTGAATTCATTGGATCGACGGAAAAATATTTCAATCCTGAAATTCTACGCGGAGTAAGCAAAGAGCTTACGCTATGAAAATTCTGTATTGTTATTTAGTTTTAAACAATTCAATGGAATGTTTTTCAGTACTCTTTTAAACAAAGCCTGTGACAGACGGATGGACGGCCACACAAGTCATGAGTTCCGTTTCTGAACACAAAATGTGTTAAAAACTTTCAGTCGTCCATTCAATGTTTTTAGTCTTTTTTACTTTTAGTTAAACAGATATAAAAGAGTTTGAAAACGCGTCGGGAACTGGATTGAAATTAAAATTAAAAATGTTTAAAAACTGTTCATAATTAAAACAACTATCTCTGAAACATTTTACGCTATAATAGGTCGAGTTTATTTTCATGACTTTCAGTTGGTTTCTTTTGTTGTTGGCTTGCTACTGAACTTTTGATATTTCGACTTGTGTTGAATGTTAGTGTTTAAGACCATATTCACAACAGTTCATAAATGGTCACGTTACTCTGTCAGTCGGATTCCAGGACCCGAACCCTATACCTATCCTTTTGCAGCAAGGGGTGAGCCAGGAAGACTTTATCTCTCCGAAACTGTTCGCCGCTGCACTGGAGAATTTTTCAAGATTCTGGGTTCGAAAGGGGTAGGTATCAACATCAATGGCTAATACATCACTCAACTTCGGTTTACCGACGATATAGTAGTCAAGGCCAAGACTATGGAGGACCTCAGTACAGCTCCTGACAGAGTGGGTCTTAAAATGAGTATGAACAAAAAATAAAATAAATCATCATCATCATCATAAGGCCTCGCCCATCATCATCGTAGAGTCGTAAGATCATATCTTGGTCATGAAAAATGTCCATGTAACACTCATCATGAGGATCGGACACTATATTCGAAGTTACGCGCTGTAAACCTAAGACAAACTGTCCAGTTTGATAGGTCCAACTTGGAGAAAGAAGTTAATCTTCGAATCCGTTGCGGCAAGGCAGCATTCGGGAAGCCGTTAATTATCTTCGTTTCTTGTTTCATATACAACTGTTTCAAGACAAAATTCATTGCCAGTGACGCAAAACTAGAGAATGGGCAGCAGCGTTCTCTATGCATTTTACCACCATACTGCGATCGCCAACCCGCCTGCCAAGCGTGGCGATTATGGCAAAGCCCCCCTAATTGGGGGAGGCCTAAGTCCAGCAGTGGACGTCTTACGGCTGAAATGATGATGATGATGATGACGCAAAACGCGTAACAGAGGGCTAATGGCAGTGGGCAAATGGGGCTCATTAGAATGCTGAAAGTCACTTAAAAGGTAACGGAGAGAGAAATGCTGGAGTTTCCTTATGTGTTCAAATCAGAGTTGAAGAGATCCGTAGGAAAACCAAGATAACTAACATATCCCGAAGAATTGCCAAACTTAAGTGGCAGTGAGCAGGGCACATTGCTCGCAGAACAGATATTTGATGGTGCTGAAAGGTTTTGGAGGGTGACAGCGTACCGGAAGACACTGCGTTGAATGGCCTCTTACAAGGTAGATCGATGACCTGGTGAGGCCTCAAGAATCCGCTGAATGAAGCCAAGAAGCAGGTTGACGTGGAGGTGCTTGCTTTGTCCATCAGTTGACGTCTTTTGAATGACAGGTGATCATGAAAAAGACATTATTAAATGTTGAGGACAATTTAGCGTACACAAGTAGATAGGTAAAGATATTTACTATTTTGGTCTGTTATTGTACTATGGCAATAATCTTCGATATCTTGGAAAAATATTGTATACTAGCTTATGCCCGCGGCTTCGCCTGCGTGGATGTCGAAAATTATCCCACAGGAAAGTACTACCGGGATTAATGTGTTAATCCAGGTAAAAAAATGTTTTCGCACTACTTGCTTTGTCATATCCGACCCAGAGAATAAAAAGTTTGACAGAAAATTAACCCCCCATTTCACCCTCTTAAGAATGGAATTTCAATTTCAAAACCCTTTCTTAGTGGATACCTACTCATCACAAAGAACACACCTTCCAAATTTCATGTCTCTAGGACCACAGCGGTTTAGGCTGTGCGTTGAGATATTAGTCAGTCAGTCACTCAGGACTTTGAATTTTACCTATATAGATAAATATCGGTGAGTAAAACCATAACCCTTTTTTACTATTTATTCAATCCAAGGAATAAAATTACTTCAATGTGGTCTCTTAGACTCTATATAAAGTCAATAGAAAATTCGGTTTATCAGTCCGATTTAAAAGTCTTCAAGTCGGTCAGGTCTTATTCTGTAAATAAGTGTGTGATGTTGGCTTAGTAAAGAAAAGAACATAAAAATCGCCTTTCATGTTGACCTCAGGTTGAAAAGACGCAAATAAATAAAACCAATAATCCCCGAATTTTCTAGTTACTTTGATGTGTCTGGTCGTATATGCCGTTTACCTTTGTCGGTTTATATAAATGGTGATAAAATTTAATCATACTTATGCTGTGGATACAAAGTTTACCGCTATTTACTTATATAAAAACTCGGACTTATTTAATATTTTTTAACTGTGTAACTTTATGATAGCGGTTCCGTATATGGTGACTTTTCCACCTGTCAGTGGCTGTCACTAATAGAATGACTAAACGTATTTTTTTGTGAGATAAATCTCGAATTTTTTGTAGAGAAATACCACCTGAATCGTAGCTTTAATAATTCTAAAATGATCACTGATTAGCATCACTTAACCTTAATAAAAAAAAAACTTTTAACAGAATTAAATCAGCAGACTTCCAAGAAAAATTACAGTGCAACGTGGAAAATAACTTAACACATTGTCACTTATATTGTACCACCACCGGCCTATTCAGAATCTGAAACATATTGAAGGTTTATGGCTCATTCATAGCAAAAAAAAAAAAAAATACTGACTAATTTTTTTGCGTTATTGAACGCAATGAATGTTGTTGAAATGTCAAAATAAAAGCCATTCCATATTGTTAGTGTGTTACCTAATTACCCCACTCGTAGGTAATATTATATTTAGCTGTAGTCTGTAAAAGATAGGGATTGTAAAATCTTGTTAATATTGTAACGTTACTAAAATAAACATAAATAGGTTTCAATCTGATAATAAAATGATTGATTGTATCTTGATTTTAATTGTATTTTGATTTTAATTGTATTTTGATCTCAATTGTATTTTGATTTTAATTGTATTTTAACTGTATTTTGATTTAAATTGTATTTGGATTGTTATTTTGGCTTTGTTTTTGATTTGATTTTATCTAAGTTGAAAACATGATTATGTTCGGTGAGTATAAGAACTTATTATTAAGTAGGCACCCAATTTCAATCAACAAATAATTGGTGCATGTTGTGCTTACCTGTAAGAAATTGGTACACTAGTCCATAAGTTTATCGATGTATTTCATTTCATTATATCAGTGTATTCAATTGTCGGTAAGCCAAATTAATCAATTTTAATAAATAAATAAAAATAAAACTTATTAAATTCGAATAAGGATATTATTAAACTAACATAATATTGTAGTAATGTTCCTTTCACATTAATGCTTTATACGATGAACGCTATTTCAATATTCAATATGCGCTGGTTAACAAACACAAAGCCGTACGCGACGCGTTATTTAAATTCCAATTCGGAAATCATATTGAATATTTTATCATAATATGCAAAAAATGAAAAACATGGCGCGTCCTGTTAAATATTCGCCCTCACTCATCAATTTCAGAATAGACCAATAAATTAAAAGACCCGCCGTGACTTATTCAAGGTTATTCATTTTTGGATGCTGTAGCACTCATAAAAGTGCGCAGCCGATAAAAATCTGACGTAAAACTTCGTGAAAAGAAGTGGGGATAATTGAAAAACCTGATCTCTCATTAAAATCTCTCGCCTTCGTCCGTTTCAAAATTAAACACGGGCATATCGCAGTCACGTCGCGGCTCTGCCCACTTTTTATGAGTACAGTCCAGGAGAGATGGTAGATAATTCAAGATTCCTTTTTTAAACTTATCCACAACAAAGACTACCTCGGAATCGTTTTGAATAATTTAACCCTAGCTTCGCAGTTAATATAATAAGGTTTTAGGTAAGGAGGCCGCCGTTTTACCGAATTCCTTTGTCGGATTTGAATTTTTACAATAATGATGTTCGTGTAATTGGTTGTTTTTAGAAAGAACTTCAAGAAAAACTCTTTGCAACGACGTGTGCCACCGCGGGCTGATTTTTAACATAATTTTTTCAGCTCAATATAATCATTTTTATGCTCAAAAGTTTCAGTATTTTTTCAGAACTTAACTAAAGGAACAACCAGTCATGAGCGTGTCGACCGGGCAAAATTAAGGGTTCCGTAGTTGGGATGAACAAACTTAACATTGTGTTTGCAAAACATGTTCTACCATGCATTTTAACTGCAAATGTAAGTTGGTCGACTGTTACTCGTTAACTTATAGCCTATTTAACTGTCATAATTTTCCTTTTAACTTTTAAGATGTTACCCAATGACAGCACACAGCATGAGTAGACATAAAAAAGATATCCCCACTTTACACGTACAGACTTACCCAATTTTTTATTTTCTTGATTTTATTTTACAAATTTGCCAGTGTGTCTAATATGTATATCCATGCCAATATACAGCTATCTAGTTCTAAAAGTCATAAGCTGCGGGCAGGCAGACAGGCAGACGGAACGGGTGGACATTGCAAAACTATAAGGGTTTTTATTGACTACAGAACCCTAAAAAGCGAGAAGTTGAAAAATTCTGTTGACAACGAAGTGTGACAGTACAGGCAAATTTTTACAATATTTTTTCAGCTCAGTATAAACATTTATAAGCTCAAAAGTTTGTGTAGTTTTTTATAGAATTTTGCGTAGAATTCGTAGTCTACAAACATAGTCTACGTAGTCTACATACAATATTTTTTCAGCTCAGTATAAACATTTATAAGCTCAAAAGTTTGTGTAGTTTTTTATAGAATTTTGCGTAGAATTCGTAGTCTACAAACATAGTTTAGGTCCTCAGGCGACCGATATTACCTCGCCTTATATCGTTATGTGGGTAACACGATACGCCGAGATCTTAGATTCAATAACGTCTAGACTTTGATTCAGTTTTTTTTTTGTAACTGTATTTACGAAATTAGGGTTACTTCGTTATTTTATCGAGTGTAATGTATACGTAATATGTTTTCAGATGGTCGTTTTAGTTTGTTGTGGGATTAAGTCAGTATTAAATCAAATCAATTTATTTCGAGCTGCAAAGACCCATATCATAAATACCTTACAAACTATCACACGGACAAATAAAAACCACGCAAAGATAACTATTGTACACGAAGTGATGGCGTCGTGTTGCGCTGCGTGGTGTCGCGCAGCCTTCCGTGGAATCGCCGATACATGATACCCTTCGGCCAAAACTCTTCCTTGAGGAAGGTCTCGATTTGATGAGTTAGAACTCGCACCACGAATGACTTGAAGTTCGTGTTGTGGTTCGGTTCCAACTTCTCGTACCTCAAGGTCCTACCAGGATAGCAAAAAAAATTGTCTTCAAAAACTTCGCTGACATAGGGCACAAAATTCAAAACTGCCTAAAAAATAGAAAATAAATAAGAGTTAAAAAAAAAACCAAAGAACAAGCTTCCATAGAAATCAAAACTAAAAAGTAGAAAATAATGTAAAAAACCGGCCAAGTGCGAGTCGTACTCGCGCACCGAGGGTTCCGTACAAACTTGTAGTTATATAAGTAAAAGTTCACCCATCACGACAATCGAGTCGTAGTTCTGTTCTGTTTCTTGGCTTGGTTTTATTTCTGTCTGTGTTTTGTTCTGTTTATTATACGATGTAACTAAAAATTTACGGTTTTCGCAATTTTTCTTTATCTGTGCTATAAGACTTTGCTTCGTACCAAATTTCAAAATTCTAGATCGACTGGAAGTACCCTTTAGGTTTTGATTCCCTTGCGAGTTTCGAAAATTTGTGGAAATTTGCGGTATAAACGGCTATATCTTTTGTTTGCGTAAGCTTAGAAGCTTGATTTTTTCACAGCTCCAAGGGACAGTAGATTTGAGTATTTGATATAAATTTCAGCTTAATACCTCCACGCGTTCCTGAGAAAAAGGGTCTTGATAGACGGATGGACGGACTGACGGACGGACGGACCGACAACAAAGTGATCCTATAAGGGTTCCGCTTTTTTCTTTTGAGGTGCGGAACCCTAAAAAGCGTCGGATGCTTGATATCAATTAAAAAATACATCAAAAAGTAACCCACGCTTTTTCCCATTATTTTCGATGGAAGCGTGTTTTTTAAAACTATTATTTATTTATTTAAAATAGGCTTTCTAGCGGTAGTTCTTAGACATATTTTAATCAAATAGGTTCAACTGTTTGAGCACAAAGATCTTTTGATCAAAATATTATCTACAGCTTAAAGGGCCAATACGTATTTTTTTTTTACTTTTTGGTGGTTTCTGAATTTAACTTTTTATTTTTATTTAATGTGTCGGTATAAACTGCATATGGTTTTCTTTTAAATTTAATTAAATGTTAGTTAATTTAAAATAATCATAGAATGTGCACGCAATCATTGTTTTCATAGACACATGGTCTATCTAACACAGATAGTCTATAGTCTGCTCTGCATGCAACTTAATAATTCTTAATTCTTCTCTTTGTATTCTAAAAAATAGACTCAACCACTCAAGCAAGTTTTCTTGCTATAAATTTGCTATAGTTAAAATGACATTGCCTCCTAATTTTTTTCTTTAGCAGCACGAGAACGTTACTCACGCTATGCCTTGCAAATGCACGAAAACTTTAATGTTGCCTTAGCGTGTTTTAGAAAAAAACTTGAAAAAGATCGCTACACCGATAAATAATCGGAGGTGGTATGATTCGTGTTGTTAGTATGAACAATGCCATAATTAATTTAGACATGGTACTACACTACTCGTATGGACTGGGCAGTGTATTTCGGACGTTCTTCGTAGAGTTGCTTATATGGTAAGGATATTACACCTATCTGAAGTTATCATCATCAGTATATACATAGTAAAGCTCTTCTCCATATCCAGGGACAGTGATCCAGACTATACAATTCCCATTCCTTTTGTGACGTCTCTGATGATTTGCAAAACCTTTCGTCTTGAAAACCCGGTCATACATCGTTACGGGGTCGAGTAGTAGACAGCTACAGGCTTCAGCAGGATGAATCCTACAAAAGAGCAGTGAGGAGAGAAAAGATAACAGCGAAAGAAAGCTGAGAGCAGCAGAAACTACTACTTCAGTTTATATCTTATGGCTATCATGCCCTGAAGCCTCATAAGGCTTTAGGGCATAACCCCATAGTTTAGTGCCTATTCTTGTTTGGTCTTGAAAATCAATCACTCAGCTACTTCTATCCTTCTTGTGATCTCCACTATGACTTTTTTGCCCCACATTTGATTAATTGTCGATCTACGGAATTCTTGGCGTATTCTCAAGACCTAATTTTAATCGGTTTATTAAATTCAAGAGAGCGACTATTTTTGGGTCGCCGGTATACCGTGAGAAAATTCATTATCTAACTTCCGACGTACATTTCAGTTTCCTTTCGTCGCGTGCCAATTTAAATTGGCGACTTCGTAGGTGTTGTTAAAAATGTAAGCGTGACGGATTGCGGTCAGTGATGTATGGTTGTGAACTGAACTAAATTGAATTACAGAACGGATTCTATGTCCGTTGCTTAACATGGAGTGAGGGGTGACTTTTGAAGGATTAAAAAGACATAACTATAGTGGACACTGGAAAGTTGGCTATATTTCTAAAGATTTCCCTGTGTTGTGTCTTAGCAGTTGAAACATTAAGGACGCACCGAGTTATCTGCGAAATAATTGCGTTCGTTTGATCCCTTGCTGCATCTTTGTTACTTAATCTTTAACTATGCAAATTAATATGTACCTAAGGTATATAAGGATTCACTCTATAAATTGTAGAATTTAGAAACATAATGTTTGTAGAGTCTTCAATAATAAAAAGAAAACGGAAGTAATCTCTAAAGAACAAAAAAAAAACCGAGTCGATTATAACAAGAGAACGCCAGAAGCTTGGTGCACCGTTAAGGATAAAATGGGCCTCCTCGCTTAGTAATAACTTCAAAGTTAAGCAACTCTTGCCGAGATTGGCCATGCACTACTTACTGAATTCACTCCGTGACTCTGAAAGCATGTTAAGCCGTTAGGTGTTTGTCCGGGCTATCATTTGTAGATCTTTAATAGTCATTACGGGTAGTCAGAAGC
The DNA here is from genome assembly GCA_947507805.1 of Aporophyla nigra. Classification (NCBI taxonomy): domain Eukaryota; kingdom Metazoa; phylum Arthropoda; class Insecta; order Lepidoptera; family Noctuidae; genus Aporophyla; species Aporophyla nigra. The sequence continues at coordinate 12,824,645 of OX382305.1, forward strand.
CCGAAAGTCTGACAACTATAGTCTTACCAAGGAGTATCGCGGTGTTACCCATTAACTAGTTATGGAAGTCTGAAGGCTTAATTAAAATGTTGCCTTGTTGATAGCTCTTCACTTATCTAGAAAAATAATTGGCAAACTCATGCATAATGCTTATAATTTTTATGATTGTATAGCGTGCTTGCAATAAAGATGTATTGTTTTACTAGACCCCACTTTACTGTTTTGTTTTGAATATGACCTGCAAACGACATTGTCCGTTAGCGTTGCAAGAGGCGGCTCACATGCACTTTTTGAAGTTAGTAGTTTTGACTTGATCGAAGTTCTTGATCATGATGTAGCAACGTCAATGATTTCGAGGCTTGTAGTTTTCACATAAGCAATTGCATGTAAGCAGTGGTCGGATGGAGATACCATGACCCTGGCACATGGGCAACTGAAGGAACTCGGGTGGGTTTTAGTCAGTAAAAGTCTGACACGCCCTCCCGCTCCGCCCAGAGCGGGAGAAGTCATTTGATGATTTCCCATCCAAAAACAAAAAAAAAAGCAGTGGTGCTCCTATGCAATTGAGTACTGGGCCTGCGTGGTGGTTTATGGCCCGCTACCTCTTACAGAGTGGAGTCCTGTGTCGCAGCAGAGGAAACAATATAGGCAGATTATGCTATGCATGCATGAAAAGTGGTAATGGAACAGCTCAGTGGTAACGGCTGCAACTTTACAAGTGGTAGGTAGTTGATTCAAATACAGACAGGCGCTTTAATTTGTATTAATTATTTCATCACTACTGCTCTTAAAAAGGCGAAAGAAAATATCGTGAGGAAACCGACATGCTCTGGAACCAATTTCGAAGACATGTGACATCCAACAACCTGCAATGGGTCCACGTGGTGGATTATTACTCACTCCGTCTCGAAGAGAGGAGGCCTGCTTCCCAACAGTGGGAACATTATAGGCTAATTAAATAAGCATAAGAATTAGGTGATGAAAGACCAGACAAGGCCATTAGGGTGACCTTTACACAGCTGTGGGACAGTATAGGTTAATAATAAAAGGAAAATGGAATATGCAGGGTGGCAAGGATATCGAAACACAGCCTTTTACCATAGATTCAGTACATGATTCCGAACATGGGGTAGCAATTTCTCTTCGATATAAAAAAAAATATACTAATCCAATAATACATTTTGACCGCGTAGGCAGTCTTTTAGGTGGTCTTTGCCATGAAAGAGCATTTTTTTTTGGATAACCTACCAAGAGATACTACGGAGGATCTAGAATCATTATGCTGAATTCATGCTTAAAGTTTTCGCGTCAATGTCCCTGCCACCCAATGCATCATAAGACTACAATAGGTATTAAGTCAAATCTCTATTTAATCATTCGATTATTCCAATACTGTTTCGCAGAAACTCCTAAATCACGATAAATAAATACAAAACCCATTTTGATTTCTCACAATACGTAAACAACATATGGCGGCACACATTGGTAGACCTAACAATAAATTTAACAAAATAGTCGAACCAATTGTACGAAATAAACCTAACTTTGATCATAACAATGAAATACTGACCCAACCCGACTACAAAGTAATTATGTAGAAGTTATATAAAGGTTATATAAAGCTGCCGGTTCCTGTATTCGCAACTCTTCATGAATCTCGGGCACGCCGCGCTATAAAATAGTTGAATAAATCAAGTTAAATTGTTTTAAGTTAACATTTTTGACGTTGAAATGCTTCGCTACGTTGAAGTGGTTCGAGATATTAAGGTGCTTTGAAAGGCTTTAATGCTTCAAAGTGCAAGATAAGGCACTATTAATAGTAAGCTGGAATTTTACTGTTTATTACATACCACATTGTTGAGTTCCTTTACCTTCACTAACAATACAATAATGATTTATTGATCTTTACTATCATTTCAGCCGAAAGATGTTGACTGCTGGACACAGGCCACTTCCAATTTGGGGGGATTTGCCATAATCGCCGCGCTTAGGAGTCGGGTTGGCGATCGCGGTATGGTGGTAAAACGCATAGAGAACACTGCTGCCCATTCTCTAGTGAGTCTCTTATGACACCCACGGGAAGAAATGGGATGTCTGATTTATTGATAGTGATCATTGAATGGCATGTGCTAGCTGACATACGGCAACTAATTAATAATAATAATAAAATATCTTAGGACAACCAACACAACGTTATCTGATTCCAAACTAGGCAGAGGCTATGGCAACCAGACAACTGATAAACATACTTATATATTTCTATATACATACATATTATAGATAAATTACACCCAGACACAGAACAAATGATTGTGCTCATCACACAAACATTTGTCCTGGGTGGCAATCGAACCCAAGACCTCAGTCTTAGCAGTCAGGGTCACTAACCACTAGACTAACAGGCCAGTCTTTAATTCAATTTATTTTTTTGGGTTTCATGATTTTAATTGCCTGAAGATGGGCGGCCCTGCCGCGATCGGCCCAGAAAGCGGTGACGAAATGATCTGGACGCGTACGGAGAGAGCTGGTTCGAGGTGGCATGGGAAAAAATTGAAGAAAAGCCTGTTCCTAAAAGGAGCTGGGGAAGTCATTACCCAGGAGTGAGACAGTAGAGACTAAACAAAAAAAATAAACTTATTATTGTATGGAATAACGTTTGTCTAACTGAACAAACTGTTGTGTTGCTGGGAGTTCATTGCATCACTTTTTTTTCACAGAAAAAGCACTATGAAGTGATGAAGGGCAGGAATTTTTGAGGGATGTCTTATGTAATACATACATACATACATACAATCACGCTTTTTTCCCATGGGGGTAGGCAGAAACCACGGAACGCCACCTGCTACGATCTCTACACACTTCTTTTGCCTCGTTTAGGTTCATACAATTGGTCATACACACACGCCGGTTGCAAGTACTACGCACCTGACCTATATATGTATGGAAGTGAATGTTGGGTATGGCAAAAGAAGCATGAAAGTAGAATAAATGCTGTGGAAATGCGTTCCTTGCAAAGCATGTGTGGTATGACTATGAATGATAGGCTGAGGAATTATTCACATCAGAGAACGGTGTGGTTTAAAAGAAGATGCAGTGGCAAAAATTGAAAAAAGTATGCTTAGATGGTTTAGTCATGTTAAGAGGATGAATGAAGGTCGGCTGACAAGGTAGATGTGAGTGGAAACACCGGGAGGGGACGCCCTAGGAGGACATATAGGGACCTTATTGGTGATATTCTTCAGAAATGTAATCTTGACGTTTAAAAACTGCTAACTCTCAGCCAAGTTTGAATAAATGACTTGATTTTGTTTTTGATGTCTTCGGCACTTACTAGAGGGGCTTTTTATTTTTTTGGATGGGAAATCATCTAATGACGTCTTCCGCTCTTGGACGGAGTGGGAGGGCGTGTCAGACTTTAACTGCCTAAAACCCACCCGTGTTCCTTCAGTTGCCCATGTGCCAGGGTCACGGTGTCTCTTTCGAACATACTTGCGACCCTGGCAGGCATCGGTCCTGGCAGACCCCTTCAGTTCTGCTGACATCTCTTTGAGGCGCGCGTGGAACACTACGCGCCGTCGACCCGAGCCTGGTCCTTACCGGGCGGCGAGCTACCTATTGCTCGCCGCCCGCAAGCTCGCGCCTACGGTGACCGGGACCGCTATTGATACTTAGGCCGATCAACGCTTAAGCTTGTGAAGGAAGTGTAGGTACATATCGAGACCCCTGCGTACCCTGGAAACCACGGTATTCCATTAGTCCTGGCTCTTATTTATAGATCTTTGACAGTCGTTACGGGTAGACAGAAGCCCAAATGTCTGACTACCAGTCTTACCTAGGGGTATCATCTTACCCAGTAACTGTGTTCTGAATGTCAGATAGGTAGTCGATAGAGTTATTGCCTGTCTGATTTTACCAATTCTGCTGATCCAGTTAGACCGGCAGCTGACTCCAACATAGTTGGAAAAAGGCTAGGCAGATCTAATTTGAGTGTCCACGTACTATTTGGATAGTTATAAGTGGTCTTATGAATTTTTATTAATATTTTTTATAAATATCTTAGGACAACCAACACACCGTTATCTGATCCCAAACTAGGCAGAGCCTGGACTATAACCAGACAACTGATAAATATACTTACATATTTCTAAATACATACATATTATAGATAAATTACATCCAGACACAGAACAAATAATAGCGCTCATCACACAAAGATTTGTCCTGGGTGGGAATCGAACTCACGACCTCAGTCTTAGCAGTCAGGGTCACTAACCACTAGACTTACAGGCCAGTCAAAATTTATTGTTCAATATAAAATAATCTTTAAAGACATTACGTTAAACCAACAAGATCATCTGATTATTATCAAAGAGGTTAGGTAATAATAATGATTGTGGATTTACAAAACCTCAAACCAATTTGATTTGTACTGAATTCGTAACGAGAAACGTAAGATTTATCTCAATAATTAATGTATGATGATTACATTTACACAAAGGTATGTTTTATTGGGTTTGAAGGTTTCGTTTGAACAGGAATTCGTTCGGATGATTCAAGAAACCTCAAATTGCCATTAGCGAAATTGAAAATAAATAATTATCCGGTTGGTTTTTTTTTCTGGGTGTGAAATCATCAAATGATGTCTCCCGCTGTGGAGCGGAAGGGCGTGTCATACTTTTACTGACTAAAACCCATCCGTATGCCTTCAGTTGCCCATATACAAGGGCCACGGTATCTTTTTTGAACAAATCTCGTGATTCTAGCAAATCCGTTTAGTCTTACAGCATAATCAAAATATTTTATTTCACATAAACTTACATGGGCACAATTATGAAACGTTAGAAGCCGTTAGGTGTATGGTTTTTCCTGTGGAGAAGAAACCGGGACAAAACTGCACGGTTGCTCTTTTAAAAATAATTGGCTTTTACGATGGTTTTAAATTACATTGTTAATAGGTATATAGGGTCGACAGTTTAGGCCTATCAAATGGTCTGTTAATCTAGTCTACAAGGCTTACAACCTCCTAAAATTCACAACACATAAAATCATTTATACAACGCTTATCAATTCGAATTACCAAGTTATTCCATCAAAACGGTTTGTGATGGTGGTGTATCAGGTAAGTAACCTATAGGGTCTAGGCAACTGGCAATCGCATTCAAAGCGCTTAGTATTAATTCTCCAATGACTTTCAACATGATTATCAATCTCAATGACATTGACATGGTATTTTTGATAGCTTATCAACAATATAACCTGCTTAGTCTTCTCCCAACTATGTTGGTGTCGGCTCTCTGTCTAACCGGATACAGCAGAAAACCAGTATTTTACATGGAGTGACTGTGTTAATCCTTCGAGGGGACTGTGGCCATAGGCGAGCCTTTAGTCATGCACTAACACGTGGACAAGTGGATGGAATGGAAGGTAGACTAACTCCTTTTCACACCGACGACGGCTTCTCGGTGGCTTCTCTAGTCCCACACACAGTTCAGGGACGTCCCTTTGAACACATTTAACACTTCACAGAATTGTTGCTAGTTTTTGTAGGTAGGTTTGTTTAATTTTAGCCGACAGCGGAATCACGCGCCATGTTAATCGCTGAGTTCTCCAGAGAGTTGTGTCGAATGATTTAATCCGGAAGTGAAGAATGAAAATGAGTCTGTTAAGCCTTCGAGAGGACTGTGACTGAAGGCTCGCCTATGGCCATAGTCTCCTCGAAGGCTTAACAAACTGCCTATGTAATCACAACCCAGTTACTGGGTAACACGATACCCATTGGTAAGACTGATTGTCAGACTTTCGAGAGTAATAATATAGATGCATTTTTACCGCTTATCTCAAGGCATAATAAAATCGCCTTCCGAAATAAAACTACTGAATATAACTCATATTTTCAAGTTAAAAAAGGCAGACATAAAAGAAACAACATAGTTGTAGTATTGCCAACATGTAGTACCGTGGAAGGCGGCTCTAACTCAGCGGTTAACGTTGCAAACAAAGTTTCTTTGCAGTTTGATTTAAGAACCCGCCTTGTAACTATCCCGTGTTATTTAACAAATCGTTTTTAGTGGGTAGTGAGCAGTGGTGGCCCTGTGGTAACAGCGTGGGTTCGAACCCTAGCAAATATTTTACGTTGTATAAATTGTTTCATCACCACTGCTCTAAAAACGGTGAAGGAAAACATCGTGAGGAAACCGGGATGTCTTAGAATTAAAAAAAAATCGACGACATGTGACTTCTACGAATCCGCACTAGGCCCGCGTGGTGGAATATAGCCCACTCCCTTTCACCGTGAGGAGGCCTGTGTCTCAGCAGTGGGAATATTATAGGCTACTGATGACTGGATATGGTGTGAATGGTTTAGCCCCGATGTTGTAAGAAATAACCTAAAGAATAAAGTACCACATACATTTTTTGCGCACACAATCAGGGTATAATGTACCTACTGCCAAGACACAAGTCTCTTATCTGTGGGAGGGCATGGGGCATAATTTAATACGCGGGCCCAGTGCGGGTTGGTACTCGTAGATGTCACATGTGTTCGAATTTTTGGGTCTAGGAGATGCCGATGCTACGATGTCGTTACGGGTTCTCAAGTACCCGGAAAGTCTGACAACCTGTCTTACTATCGGGTATTACCCAATAACTACATAGGTTGATGAAGTGAGATAAGTAGTCACTCTTTGTAAAATACTGATATTCAGCTGCATCCGGTTAGACTAGAAACCGACCTCAACAATGGGGGAAAAACTTCGCCCTCCACATTTTCAATACTCCATGGTTTTATTGAACGGAAAGTATCGTCGTGATCCGTATCAAGCGTTCCATGGCATCGTTAGAATGAGTATCACGTATTTCTTTATCGCTGTCTGATTTGGTTTTTATTTTTGTTTATTATAAGTTATTTATTGGGGGAAGTAGGGTTACAATATTATGTGGTTAAGTTATTTTCTGCTGATTTGGTGTCCGTATGATCACAAGAATAATAATAAGTATTCGGTATTCTGGTGCTACTTTCGTCTGAGAAGTAGTCAGTATGATAAAAGATTTTCTGTAAGTAGTTTGTACAACCACTTTTACACGTCAGACGTATGTTAGCTCTGATATATGTTTTATAAGTAGTTTTGTATAATAATCAATGTAATACAATAAACTAGCTTTTTCCAGCGACTTCAACCGCGTGGAGATCCTAAATCATCCCACGGGAACGAACTACCGGAATTAAAATGTTATGTTTATATGTTACGTGTTAATTCAGGTTATAAAGTATCTGTGTGCCAAATTTTATCCATATCCCTTCGCCTGTTTTTTCGTACATAAATACAACATCTGAGTCTCCAAACATATAAACATTGTACATCATTTCAGCCGAAAGACGTCCACTGTTGGACATAGGCCTCCCCCAAGCTCCGCCACTTCGACCGGTTTTGTGCTTCCCGCATCCAGCGAATTCCTGCGGCCTTCTCGAGGTCATGTCACAACTTTCACATGTTTATTATCTATTATTTAGTAGAAAGTAGGATAATATAGGAATATTAACACATAAGGAATGAGCGCAGGCCAGAGTTTCCAACTAATGGGTGAAGATGTATGAAGTCACTAAGCCTGGCAGAGGTGTCGTAGGAAAAGAGCCGATAACTGAAATAATTGTTACTTTGATGGACCTCATAGTCTTCATTCTAGTCGAATTAGGTCCACTACTGGACATCGGCCCACCTTCAAGGGGTGAGGGGGGGGGGGGGCTTAATCGGTTCGAGATGACAGGTGGGTTGGTGATCGTAGTATGGTGGTAAAACGCATAGAGAACGCTGCTGCCCATTCTCTAGTACGTCCCTTAGTCGACACCCACGGGAGGAAAGGGGATGGTGCTATTCTTTTCTTTTGGCTCCAAACGGAACCATATGGAGCATAGTTAAAGCTAAAAATTTAGATAAATGGGATCTATTCCTTTCGAGAACATAAATGTTTGTTTATCTTGGTTAAGACCCTGTTGACACACAATTTTACGACGCACTAAAAGTTCTAAAGAAATTCATCATGAATTTAACGACTAGAGGTCTGCCCAATTCGGCTTTTAATAAACTTGAACCGTTTTTTAAATTTTTCCCAAAGGCTAATTCAGACTTTGTGAAGTGGAAATATTGAGTTGGTAAGTATCTGAATAATAAAAGAAGTCTGAGACATTTTCATACAATAGTGGCCTAAGAGGAAGATTTAATTTGACGGTTTTCTTACTTTTTTATTAACTGATACTTTTTATAGAATATTAAATTCTTTTATATCGGAGTTAAGAAGATTATATTTATGGGTATAGCGGATAGCGATAAGAACGTAATTGATTTTTGAATTATACTATATTTAACGGTAATCTTTGTGAACATGGAATATTTGATCTCATTAAATTAAAATGTCGCACCAATTTTACAAAAATTACTTGCGGAGTTGACAGAGAGTTTAACTTGTCGATCGTTTCATAAACAAAATCCCTTTTTAACAAGCATCAATCGTGCCAACAAGTATATTGAAAAATACATGTGCCTTCATATGTAATTTTTTTTTAAAGTATAAAATCTTTATAGGGAGGGTAATAGGATAGTGAGCGTCACTGTCACTGTCACCCTAATGCCTATTGCGAGCCAACAAAGACATGAAAAATGGTCGTGTGTTGAGCCATGAATGGGATAAGGGTACCTCTTATCTGTGGGTAAATTCAACATCAAATGTTGAAGAATTCACACTTGAAGGTATTTTGTGAGTCGGATGCATGGGGTATTAGATAAATGTAAGTTGTGGTGGTAACTATGATAGGAGGGTCCCTAGCGACATGTTTAATACCCCTGAAAAGCTTAAAAAATATTTTGTGTATGAGCATAAAATGAGTTGTCTGGGATGCTTGAAAATATGGGTATTTTTGGGAGCTGGTACCAGTTGTAATACCTGTACTATTGCTATTTCTCATCAGTACTGGTACCAAACAAATAATTTCGTATTTGTTTGGTATTGGTTTGGTGAGAAAACAGATAAGTATAAAAAGGATAATTAGTTGACAGGCATTAGAAAAAAGAATTCTTGGTGGTCAACCGTATAAATACAAACATGAGAAATTGTACAAATATGAGATTTGTGATAGAGTCGCCAAAAGAGATAAGTAACTAGGGTCATCGCATAATGTTGATGTTTGATAAGGAACCGACGAATGTTTTCAATTGAAATTTAATTTAATAATTGAACTTAATATTATTTGAAAATATCCATCGGTTTCTCACTAAATTTCAACTAAATCCAAAGACGATGGTAACTAATTTCTTTTGGTGGCCGCACACGCCAGGTAGCCGTCTGGAAACAGTACCGACACAAAACCTTTTTGGTACCGTCTAAGCCCTGTATGTAGGTACACCTTTTACCGCTTGAGCACCAAACAAATATTAGTTTCAACTCTATATTGCCAAAACAACATAATCTGAATTGCTCCAGAATAAATCGATGTTGAAACTAAAACTAACATTTCAAGACAAGTTGCCATGTTTCTCTTTAATAAAAGACGACATTGCAGTACACTGACTTATTCCTATCATTTCGAAGTTCGAGTAACAGAAAACTTTTAGATAATTGAAATAGTTCACGATGCTAGTTTTTCAAACTTAACCTGTACCAGCCGGGCACGGAACTTATAATATGATTAACCCAATTGAAGTCAGGAGGTAAGTGCATTGAACTTTGATACAACTTGTCCCTTATTCGCGGTCGCGTGCCCGAAGCCGTGGCGTGATCGTTTTATTAACAGTCATTACAGAATTTCCCAATAATAAGCCCGCTGAAACATTAGCCGTCGGCTACACGAAAACAGAATTAATAATGGTCCAAGTTTGTGGTTAATTCAGTTCAACATCTGCGCAAAATGTTATGGAGGTTTTTTTTTACGTTCTATCCCTCCATGTAATTTGTAAATATGGCGTCATTAAGCCCTCAGCGTCGATGCAAACTGCCTTTATTAAATTAGAAGTTTTTTCTTTGAATTTGTGCTGCATTTAGCTGGGGATTCATCAATGTGTCTATTATACTGACTTGGCCCGAGTTTTACGGTATCAAGGGACTCATCCTTTCATTTATTGAAATGCTATGTGAATAGCTTCGATGTAGTATTCATTAATTTGGAATGTAATTACGAATGTAGCAATTAAGTAATTGGTGTGTTGTGTATTTGTTGAAGTTAATTGTGTTATTAATGTGTTCAAATAAAGGCTTTTACCAAAATGTGTTACTATAATTATGTCTATTTCATTACATTAATACACAGGTCGTACTTACCGTAGCTTGGTTTAACATGGATATTCGTATTTACGATATTTCATAAGCATAAATTCTGTTTCAACCCGACAAAGCAAAATAAGACGCAACATTCTTTCGACAAAATCCTCGTATTTTTGTAAACTGTTAAAATGTTTCACTGTAACATAAATCAATCACATAAATATGAGTGGCTTGCAAGTCTCCTCAAAGTGTATCTCACGGAATCGCATAAAGAAAATTGGTTCCGAGCAATTTTGGTAATGCAAGAGTTGGCTGGTCGGGTAGATACAGATGGCTCCCGTTTTGATTGAAAGATACAAATGTAGTTTTTTTGGAGAGATACGATAGCTTCTGGGTAATCTGGAATTCACCCAAAATAATTCTGCAGTGGTTATTTGAGGCAGGGATGTTTTATTAGATATTCGAATTAAAAACAAGTAAATACTGGGCTATATTTACTGACGTAATGAAATGATTAGATTAAAAAATAATCATAGGACCCAAACTTGTGAACGAATAACAAAATTAATCTAATTATTTGTAGGCATTTGGTTTATCGATAATAAATTCAACATTTTAGTTTCGTTTTATGACGCCTTCTTCACGTGGACGTAGGTAGAAACTACTGAACGCCTGCCATCTGGTACGATCTTTGCATACTCCTTTTACCTAATTTACGTTTATAAATCTGGTCATAGATGCACACCGGTTGCAAGCAGGTCCAACGTAGCTGACCTTTTTGAATAACTTCACCACTTCACTAAATTACCTGTGTTGTCCTCCCGGCGTTTCCAGACACATTTGCCCTGTAAATTACCTTTTGTTAGTCGCCCTTCATTCATCCTCTCAACATGATCAAACCATTTAAGCATACTTTTTCAATTTTTGTCGCTACATCTTCTTTTAAACCGACCCTCTAATTATATTTCATCTGAATAATATTCCAGTTTCCCATATTCCTTGAAATCAGAACTAATCCTTTGAACTCGGCAAACAATATCAGATACGTGTTTAACATAATTTTAAATTCACGTAGCTGCTGAAATCGTAATTATTTCGTACTGCAATACAGTTCGAATTAAAATAATGGCGAACAGCCAAATTGAACTAATTAAACATATTTCGCGTTGTTCAATATTTAAAATACAATTAAAACCGTCATGAAAATTTTTAATGAAATTTCTGCTTCGAATGGAGGGGAAAAAATGTCATTATAAAGAGTAACATCTAGCTGTTTAAGTTTTATCTTCTTGTCTATTATCACCCTTCAGAGGGGTGTATAGAGGGATCCCTTGTGTTGCCAAAATCTCAAGAGTACATTTATTATCTTGCAGATATGAAGCGCACGATGAAAAATTCAATTTCAAATACACCATCATTTTTATGTAATAGTAGTTTAAGGGTTTATAGCCCCATTATGCTCTTCTTTTCCCCTAAAAACCACCAAGCTACTTATATTAGAAAATGAAACCCTTCGTCCAAAATTACTTTTTGTGTTAAACACAGATTAGCCTACTTCATACAGACGATTAAATCTCCCAGAAAATATTTAAGCGACGTGCAACACTTTTCTAAATTCGACTTAATCACATTTTAATCGAATTCCTAAAATTAAATTTCCTCGAGGTAAATACGAAAGGGGGGGTTATGACTGTTTGATATCACTAATTTCACGGGTTCCGAATGCCTGCAATAAATTAGAGGAGAGGAAATGAGCTTGGCACCCCGGAAAGAGGAAAAAATGCTAATAAAATTGTACCTTGGCTGTTAATCTTAACCCTCGCGACACGGCAGTTTTGTTCTGATTTCAGATGCCTAGGTAAAAGGGGATTAATATATCCTAAGAGGCGACACGTTCCGCGGTTGAATTTAATTAACGTAAGCATACCTGTGGGGTTTTATCGCGGTTTTCATACCAATGCTTATGAATGTTCTATTTATGTTTGTATGTTTTAATTACTTTTTTTAACCGACTTCAAAAAGGAGGAGGTTTTCAATTCGGATGTTTATATTTTTTTTTTTTTTTTTTTTTATGTATGTTCGGCCATAACTCCGTCATATATAGACAGATTTACAAAATTCTTTTTTTGTTTGAAAGGTGTTTATTCCGAAATGGTCCCATATAAATTTCATATAGATCTGATGATGATTTCCAGAGATAAACACCGGAACTCTTTAAAAAATGACAGCAAATCAACCGCGATTTCTGCTATCGCATAAATATGCATTGTTTGTTTGGAATTAGTGCGGGGTGGATACCACAACTAAAAATTTAAAAATAAAAACTTTTTTACAAAAAAAAAACAACCGACTTCTTTAAAAACACTACAAAGTGAAAAATAACTTTAATTTCGGAAGTCGGTGGCAAAAAAACCATAAATACAATACAATCCTAAGACACCGACTTCCGAAATTAAAGTTATTTTTCACTTTGTAGTGTTTTTAAAGAAGTCGGTTGTTTTTTTTTTTTGTTATAGGGTTGTGACTAATTAGGTTAGATCGCGTTTTTTATATGGTTGTTTTTTATTGTCTTTGTAATCATGTGTTTATTTATTTCATTGTTCTGAATTTAGGGCGTTTTATTATTACGAGTAGATATTTCTCATTAACAAAGGGTTGGTAAACGACTATCTGTTATAGGTATATTTGTGAAAGTAGATGATCAGAGAACCCCTTTTATAATTAGCTTAATATAAGTTTTAAGCGGCTATTGTAAAGTAGGCTCCGAAATCGGCACAAGTTGTTATCATGGATTAAGTAGCTACATCATTCACAGCTCTGCCATACATAGCGTGAAGGTGCACTTTTTCTATGAAACTGATGTGTTTTTTTGGATGACAAACAAAAAAATTCAGCGCGGGGTGTTCATGATCAGAAAGAGGTTGGGCGTTAATATCACTGCCTTCCTAGCATAGAACTAAATTAATTAGTTTAATGCGAATATAATTTTAACCAACCCATAACCAGACATAGTTGTTTGTTGACAAAATTCTGGAGCGATGACCGCGTGCTGGAAGACGTGGAGATGGAAGGCCTTTGTTTGCATGGAAAATGGCACGTGGTATTAGCAGGCAGTTATCTGGGACTCCAACCCACTAAAATTCCACGGTGTCCTCCTGTGCTACTTATAGCGGGAACATAGGCACGTGTAAACCCTCATCCGAGAACCCGCCGCGACTGTCTATCTACGGAACGCCCTCTGGGGGTACCTCGTATCACCGATGCCCAGAGCACAAAACACGCCGTAACCGGAAACGACGGCGCGTAGTGTTCCACGCGCGCCTCAAAGAGATGTCAGCAATCCTGAAGGGGTCTGCCAGGACCGACGCCTGCCAGGGTCACGAGATTGTTCGAAAGAGATACCGTGACCCTGTCACATGGGCAACTGAAGGAACACGGGTGGGTTTTAGTCAGTAATCTGACACGCCCTCCCGCTCCGCCCAGAGCGGGAGAAGTCATTTGATGATTTCTCACCCAAAAAAAAAAAACACCCCAGGGACCAAGAGTTGAAAGGTCTGCCACAAGGTGGACCGATGACCGTGTGAAGGCCGCAGGAATATGCTAGATGCGGGAAGCACAGAATAGGTCGAAATGGCAGAACTTGGGGAGACCTATGTCCAACAGTGGTCGTCTTTTGGCTGAAAAGATGTTGACAATGTGACGTGACTTGCGAATTGAAAAAAAAGTTAGAATATTTTAATATCGCGGGCTACCTTAGTACATAACAAGAGACGTAAAGAAACAACGCCACAGACCTGAACTGAAAGTAGAAAATACTTCAAAAATATATTTAGCTCGGCACACAAAACCGGGCTGAACTAAATACGGATATAAAGAGCAACACTGCTATAAGACTTAATCTCATTTGCAAAGCTAAACTTACTTTTTTCAAGTACCGAGCTTAGCTATATCCCGGCCGGTTCGCTTCCAACCATGACTATACATTTTCAGTTTAATTAAAAGGAAACAAGAGAATGGTGGGTCTTCTCGTCACCTTTCAATGGGTTAGTTTTTTTATGGGACGGTTTTATAAATGAGGAACATGCTAGGGGAGTGATTCTGGTTATTTTTGTGTGAATTAATTGACATTTTTGCTTTGTTGAAAAATCAATGGATCTGTAGTTTGCAGTTACTCCAGTCCTTTGGATACATTACCAGACGACAATGATTAGGATGCCGTGAATAGGCAAACGTAAGGTAGGACGCCCTCAGGCTAGGTGGAGCGACGATCTTCGCAGGGTGGCTGGTAGCAGCTGGATGAGAGTTGCCGAAAATCGAGCTAAATGGCGTGCAATTGGGGAGGCCTATGTCCAGCAGTGGACTGCTATAGGCTGATGATGATGATGATGATGATTTTTATGACTCAAAAATTTCAAAAGAATAACTATTCATAAACTCTTATAGATTGTGAACAATTTTTCTTTTCGTTATTTTATGAATTTATTAGTTATTAAATACTTAGTTGTTATTTAAGTTCATTGTGGTATATCTATCTATAATACAAGTAAAGTATGTATATGCTGTTTAATACCACTGTTTCCAAGGGAAATAAAATCTTTGTTTTTCATTGACTGTCGTTTATACAATGCTCATTTGGATAGCCAACCACATAATTATTTTATCACCATTCGATTGAAAGTCACTTGCACCTCATAAATCGACAAGGCATAAAAAAGCAATATAAGCCTTGTCGGTCAACCAATGTGGAAAAAATCTTTTAACATGGCGTCGATTCTCAAGTAAATTAAAAAACAATAAAACCTTCAGTTAACGAGACGGCTAAATGCACAAACATTGCAAAGCCAAAAAAAACACACGACTATTGTGACGATTAGCTAGTTCCAAACCTTAGTGAACTTTAAATTATCTGAGAATTTTTGACAAAAAAGGTATAGATACCAATTACGAGGTCGACTATACCTATTCGTAAATACCTATCTAGATACAACCCTGTACTGTCGCATCCAGTTATTTAAATAGCTATTCACTCCGTCATTCGCCGGCGGATTTATGGTTGACTTCGTTTCCGCTTTTTCGAAATCTATTACTGGGTACCGGGGAATTATTCGCAGGTATAAGTGAAAAAGTACGTCCCCTCCCGGCTCGACGTTGCACTGTTTATTTCCCGTTCGACAGTAAAACACAGTGTCGGTATTGAGGGGAAACTCTTTGATTTTGTGAGAAATATTTTGTAAATAAGAGTAGGTAAATGAAAAGTTCTAGGGAAATTTCTTTAATATAAAATTACGTTTTATAATCATCATTTCAGCAGTAAGACGTCCATTGCTGGACTTCGGCCTCCCCCAATTTGAGGAGCTTTGGCATAATCGCCACGCTTGGCATGCGGGTTGGCGATCGCAGTATGGTGGTAAAATGCATAGAGAACGCTGCTGCCCATTCTTTAGTAAGTCCCTTAGGCGCCTTTTTTCGACACCCACGGGATGAAATGGGGGTTTTATAAAGAAAAATCGAACATGTGTGTTGTAAACGCACACTCATTTTCAAAATGATATCGATATTTCTTATCTATACTAATATTATAAAGAGGTAACATTTGTTTGTAAGTTTGTATGTAGGGGGTAATCTCCGGAACTACTGGTCCGAATTGAAAAATTCTTTTTGTGTTGGGAAGCCTATTTATCGAGGAAGGCTATAGGCTATATAACATCACGCTAAAAACAAGAAGAGCGGAGCAGTCATGAAAAATTTGCTAAAACAGGGAAAAAGGAACGGGTATGCGATTCAACGCGACGGGAAGGGTCGGGGGAACATGAAATTTAACGCGGACGAAGTCGCGGGCAGAAGCTAGTTTCTTATATAGGTACTGAATTTAAAAATAAAACACACCTACAAACACTATTCTTGTTTCAAACTTCTGAAAACAAAAAAATAACTAAAAAATTATGGTGTTGTGTGCCTACCAATCTGCTGGGATATTCGTCTTTATCTCCATATACAAAAATTTACTAGACGCGAGTCTAAGTTGCCAGTTACATATTATTAAGAACGTAAACGTAATTGGAATAAATGTAATTCGAAATTCAAATATTGACTCAACGCTACTATTACTACATAGAGCAGTTATACGGTACGTATACTGCGTGTAACCAAATGATAGATATAATATACATTACCATACGATTATAAATCGTCACGAAAATGCCTTTCTTTTTGGATGGATAACAGACATGTTTCTTTCGGCGATTTTTGCAATGGTCTGTACTTCATGAACAGTAGGTATTGTTATCAATTAAACATTTAGGCATACAATACAATGCGTGCATAAAATACATTCAATATTTCGAAAAAACAATATCACTAAGCTGTGAAAATTGTCGGGGTCGCGAGAGCCTGCCGGGGTCGCGTGAGCCTGCCGGGGTCGCGTGATTCTTCGAAAGAGATACCGTGACCCTGGCACATGGGCAACTGAAGGAACACGGGTGGGTTTTAGTCAGTAAAAGTCTGACACGCCCTCCCGCTCCGCCCAGAGCGGGAGAAGTCATTTGATGATTTCCCATCCAAAAAAAAAAAAAAAAAGGGCATACAATACAATGCGTGCATAAAATACATTCAATATTTCGAAAAAACAATATCAATAAGCTGTGAAAATTGTCCAAACGCGGGAAATGTAAGTGAGAAACAATTTTAGTAAATTCTCAGCAAAAAGAATTCCAAGCCAGGTTAGCTGTTTATTCGCGCCTATATTTTGTGCTCAAAATATTTTTAAGGCACCTACGGAACGCTCCCAAGGATTCGCTAATGCTGCTAATCTTATTTTAATTTATATGTAAATTCATTCTCAGCATATTATCTCTAATATTTCGGCCAAATGTTCAGAGTTCCAAAACTTTTTTTGAGATATTTTAATATTATAGCAATCTCTCGCTTATTTCCCCTTTTATTACCTCGACTTTTATCTTTAATTCCGCAGACATGCCATAGGAGCGCAATGATTACGGGGGAGAATGGGGTGGGAAGAAACAGAGAGAAAAATGTATAATGAAGTCCCGTCGAACCCTATTTCCCTTGCTTTGTTGCCATTCTTTAAATCTAATCAAGGGTTACACTTTGTAACGATAGATAAATGAGAAATGCAAACTCATTCTTCGAGTATCGGTGGAGGACTTTTATCAATATTTATACTTTGCTGGCTTTTGGTTTAGAGGAAGAGTGGAATGCAATCTTCAATTTAATAATTCTAAAATGAGTCGCCTTTTCAGTAAGGATAATTATATTCTTGAACGCTTACAAACTTAGTATACTGAAATATATTTAATTAGGTACTCTTCACGTTACTAGAGGCCTGGTCTATCTTTTTGCTGACAGCCTTTTTTGATGCCCTGAGATTCATTTCTGTATTATGTACTTGTACATACATATTATTATTTTATTAGGAACTCAATATAATATTCGTATAGACTGTACACTTTCTGAAGAAAATCTTTAGGTTTGTAGGCTCAAAGAGAACCAACATACTAACTAGGCGACGCTCCAAACATGTTTCCATTCCATTCCGTACAAAAGAAAAAATGGGTATAAGAAACCAGTACTTTTACGGAATCTGTCAAATGAGATACTTTATACTTTTCCTCTTCATGAATACACTGATGCAAACATTATTTGAAGCATATATCAAATACTTCAAATTTTATATTTCATCATCATCATCAGCCTATATTGTTCCCACTGCTGGGACACAGGCCTCCTCTCGGTTAGAGGGAGTGGGCCGTAATCTACCACGCAGGCCCAGTGCGGGTTGGTAGATGCCACATGTTTTCGAATGATTGGTTCTAGGACATGCCGGTTTCCTCACGATGTATTCCTTCACCGTTTTGAGAGCAGTGGTGATGAAATTATTTACACTAAGTAAAGCGCCTGCCTGGGTTCGAACTTATGACCTAAAATTAATATATTTAATACTTTACGCACACAAATGCACAGAGGCGGTCTAAAAAACGGCGGTGGCGGCAGCGGCGGCGGACTATTTCAACTTAAAAATTTAATGGAAAAGATCTAATGGAAGATGGAAATCTAATGGTTGAGGAGTTTTGGAGCGTCGTTTCTTAAACACAGATTACAAATATATACATAGTTCGACTTAAACTTTAATGGAAAAAGAGCCAGTGGTGCCGATTCTGTTGTACAAAACTCTCTAAACTAAACTAAAAATCACTAAAATTTGGTTTATTCCTGTCAAACGACGATTTCCTATTCTGAAATAGACTAAAGTGACACAACTTAACTATATTTTAGTTTGACAGCACTAAGATTGCACTGAGTTATTAGTTTAGTGAAAATTTTGCTATTCTGAGTTTGCCAGTTTTCACCAAAAATTTAGACTATAATCATTTATTTTGACTAAATCTGACTATTTTTAATCGCGATTAAAAAGGTGTGGAATAAAACTAGTGGTCATGAACAAAAATTCACACCAAAACGCCTCGCCTTCACGTGCAAAAACAGTGCTGTATTTTTTATTTATTCTTTTGCTTATATCTCGAAAATGGCGTGTCCTATCGCAAAAATAATGAAATTTTCGACCCCCTTAATGAAACCCCGGAACATTTAAATCTCAACACGTGGGTAATTTTTTTTTTTTTTTCAAACAAAAAGTGAAAAATTCCATATAAAACAAGTCCAGGCTGCCCCCTTGCGCGCGCCTTCGTCTCTAAAAATTCATTGCGTAGCGGACACAAGTACCACGTTGCGAAACCAAAAGAAAAAAAAATACCACGTTGATTGTCAAATTCGTTTTTAGTCGTATCAAAATAATTTTTAAATTTAGAGATTTTTTCTTGCAGAATAGCGTTAAAATTCTCTTAGCCAAAAGTAAGGAATTTTAGAGATAGTTTAGTTAGTTTAGTTCGGTGTACAACAGAATCGGCACCAGTGGTTAAATAATTTGAAAATTACGTAAATTTTATTACCTAAAATTTTTTTGTTTGTTTTCAAAGTCAAAGTAAATTTATTTGCCCAGACATGTGTACACATACAGAAATTACAACGTGCATGCAGGATAACATAAAAAAAAAAAATATAAGTTCAGACATGTTTGCCACGTCAGTGCCATTCATGTCACTTTCAGGAAAATTGTCTCTATGAACCGCCTGCAGCGACACAAGTACTTATCATTTAGTTTTTTTCTTTCTTTCTCAATTATGTACAAGGAAGAAATTGTCATAATAAAATTTTCCGTTCGCATCAGAATGAAAATTAAATACGGCAAGAAAGTTTAGTAAAAATTACACATTTTTAACCCAAAAGTTTCTTTCGGTTAATTAAGTTCTTCATGTTACCAAACTTTAGGGGTTCATTTCCTTCAGCTGTTTGTTACGTCCAAGTGAAAATGTGTTTTCTTTCGAAAATGCTATTTTTACAACGATCCCATAATGTTTATTTGATTCAACAGGAACAACAATCAGTTACAAAGTAATATAAAAGATAGATATACATAAGATAAACACAGAATTAGACAATAATAATATAGCCAACCACAACGCTGTCACATATTAACTGAAATACTTATCAATGAAATAATAATCGCTAGGGTTAGATACATTTTTTTTAGTTTTATTACTACCCTTTTTTTTGAGGCAATTCAATGCAGTCAAATTAATTGCTAACAATATTGTTTCAATTCAATACTTCTAAGTACTTACATCTATTTTCAAGTGTTGGGAGCTTATACTTTGCACGCAAATCTTGGTATGGCAAATAATAATAAAATAATATCCAGAGCATCTATTATAATTATAGTAATATTCGAAAAACTTTCAAAAATAATTGCTTAAGTTCATCATCATCATCATTTCAGCCGCAAGACGTCCACTGCTGGACCCAGGCCTCCCCCAATTTGGGGGGCTTTGCTATAATCGCCACGCTTGGCAGGCGGGTTGGCGATCGCAGTATGGTGGTAAAATGCTTAGAGAACGCTGCTGCCCATTCTCTAGTAAGTCCCTTAGTCGCCTTTTACGACACCCACGGGAAGAAATGGGGTGGTGTTATTCTCTACGTCCGGCACCACACGGATATTATTATTTGCTTAAGTTATTTAACCACAATACCTTTGAAAATGAAATGATACGGGATAAAACATGTGTTTCATTCTGCAGGAATAAGAAATTCTCCTTGAAATACCTTACCAAATTAAAGGAGTCCCTTTTGTACACAGACGTCAGTTATTTTTTCCGTATGGGGAATCCTGAAATGAATTCGCTTGTATTTCTTATACAAACCTATACCTACTAATACAAATGTAGGTACAGCATGATCCGTCCGTTGTCCTATAATAGTTTGCTCGTGGTGCCGCTTGTTTTAAGGTATGTTTGTTTCATGGTATGGTATGAGTATATTGTTGTTTAAATTATTTTATGAATAGCTTATGTATGGTCACGGCCTCAACGAATATTTTTTCATTGATAAATGACTGGATTGTAGACATTCTTTCCTGATCATCCAGAACACATATTAATATGGATATAAATATTTTAGAATAGCAGAATAACTATTCAACTTTGGTAACGTGTAGAGCTCACAAAAAAATTGCTTCGTCCTAAAAATAAAATACACACACGCAGCCCCGTCATTCAAACCAAAAAACAATATCATTCCGCGTACGACTATATCTGTTCGCGAGTATACATGTAACGGTCACATTGTGTCGACACCGCACATACGGTACAGTCGAGCGCAGGAGTATCTCCTAGTTAATTACCATCACTTGACACCTGGCTTCGTACTACTACCTGTTAGCTAATTGACAGTGAGACGGCCCGACAACCAAAGCCGGGAAACGGATTTACCGCTGAATTTTCCCCCTTCGAATGTACTGATTTGTAACATACTTGGCGTAAAAATACATTGTTGTGCGAGCATATTGTTTGCGGTCCGAAATAATTGAAGTGCGTTATTTTTGTACGAGTTGATTGCTTTTTGTTGGAGTGGGTGTATACAATACAATATTTTTGTATCCGGTTTCTAAAACGTTTCAATTGAAATTGATTTTCGTTTCAAGTGTTGCTGTACGTAAGATTGTAATAGTTTATAAAATAATATATTTTATCTGTTAGAAAAATATCTATCCATTATTAAATTAATGTGAATGGAGAGGATGATTACTCTTTAGGAAAACTGATTATTTTTCAGATATACATTCACTAGATATGTCATCCTACACTATGTTGCTTCATCTTACAGCTATTCTACATGTTAATTATACATAATATATTATAAACGTAATTTCTTTTTATACAAAGTCACCTAATGACGTCACATTGTATAAAACATTGGATCACTATTGCGATATTTAATCCATTATTGCGTAATGGGTTTGAACATTAATATTTACCAGAAAAAAAAAAACACTATTTTGTTGAAAGGTTTCATAAAATTGGCCTTTTCAAAGCGACAACAAAAACCGTATTTACGTAAATATTAAAATAAAAATGTAAAAGATGTTGAACATCAGTTTAACGGAATAAAATGGCAACAAAAAATGAACATTTTTATTTTGTATTTTAGTAGCTTCTGCTCGCGGCTTTGTCTGCGGTTTTTTTTTCTTTTTGCCTGGCTTTTAAGCGTTGTAGCGTAAGGCTAAATAGCCTGTAACTATTATCAAGAATAGGGCAAATTTAACACGTTTTTTTAAAATTCGATTTGAAGTTCTAAGGATCAGCACGCTTAAACAAGTGAATAAACTCTTTTTAGGGTTCCGAAGCCAAATGGCTAAAAACGGAACCCTTATAGATTCGTCATGTCTGTCTGTCCGTCCGTATGTCACAGTCACTTTTTTCCGAAACTATAAGAGCTGTGCTGTTGAAACTTGGTAAGTAGTTGTATCCTGTGAACCGCATTAAGATATTCACACAAAAATAGAAAAAGAAACAATACATTTTGGGGTTCCCCATACTTAGAACTAAAACTCAATTTTTTTTCTTCAAACCGATACTTGTGGAGTTTCTATGGATAGGTCTCTAAAAATGATATTGAGGTTTCTAATATCATTTTTTTATAAACTGAATAGTTTGCGCGAGAGACACTTCCAAAGTGGTTAAATGTGTCCCCCCCCCGTAACTTCTAAAAAAGAGAATGATAAAACTAAAAAAAATATATGATGTACATTACTATATAAACTTCCACCGAAAATTGGTTTGAACGAGATCTAGTAAGTAGTTTTTTTTTAATACGTCATAAATCGTAAACCGCAATTTACATTTCATTCAATCAACTCAAAAATAAAATAAAACATTTGATTTCATAAACATAAACCTTATGCATAAAACGTGAATACCTACAGGTTTGTACGGAACCCTCGGTGCGCGAGTCCTTGGCTGGTTTTTTATGTTTGTATATGTCACTGTCAAATTGTAAATACCGTTAGATTAGAGAAATTGTGACGGAAAAGTTGACGGTAATGGTGCCAATTGAAAATATGCAAAAGTGTTTTTGTTCCGAGAGATAAAATATCTTTTGCCTTTGGCTTCGCCTACGTTCAGCACGCGTAGCATGACCACCGTAGAAATGGGTTTTGTCGACGGAAGAATAGACAAAATTACAGATTGTACAAAGATTAAAGACAAAATTAAAGATTGTAGAAAGATTTGTACCGTTTTATGCTGGCGTAGCATGACAATTCTATCTCTGTTTTACCAAGAATAGACAAAACCCATTTCTACGGTGGTCATGCTACGCGTGCTGTTGTATGTATTTAAAATATTTTATATACTTCTATCTCCTTTTACTGGGGTATCCTACTAATATTATAAATGTGAAAGTTTGTTACTCAATGATGCAAAAAAAAAGCCGAACAAATTTGAATGAAATTTGGAAAACAGACTGGATTAACACATAGGATACTTTTTATCCTTGGAGTAGGTTTCAGTGGGGTAATTTCTGACCTCCACGTGGGTGAAGCCACCGGAAAAGCTAGTAAGATAAGTATAACATTAGTGTGGATAAAATCAGAAAAGTTTTTCTTTTCTAGATACACCTTTTTATAATATATCACCTACTTGCCAGTTGGAAGCGTCAGCGATAAAATAAAACTTCACAAACAGGGCTGCAAGCTGCCAAGACTTTGGAAGAGAGTTAAATAAAACTTGGCATTATTGTATAGAGTAGCAGACGTCATTATTAATATTGAGAGTTATTACTTTGACCTATACTCATTTGTTTATTACTTGCTAGTTGCTACCCGCGGCTTCGCCTCCTTGAATGTGCGAAATTATCGTGCGGGAATTTACCACCCTTGACAAAAGTAGCCTATGTTACTCTTTGTAACATTAGCGTAATAACGATGTCCCGTGAATCATCATAGTTGACGTCATGAGATGCGCCATCTTGCGATAACGCCGACCATGCTTTATACAAAAATCAGCGTGACCACTCTCCTACCAATATTATCATCATCATCATTTCAGCCGTAAGACGTCCACTGCTGGACTTAGGCCTCCCTCAATTTGAGGGGCGTTGCCATAATCGCCACGCTTGGCAAGCGGGTTGGCGATCGCAGTATGGTGGTAAAATGCATAGAGAACGCTGCTGCCCATTCTCTAGTAAGCCAACCAATATTATAAATGTGGAATTTTGGATGTTGACCCTAGATACAAACCCTTTTTCTTTTAAAGGTTCGAACCCTGAGAGGCGATTACACTTTTACAGGCTTTTACTTTGTCATGTATTAATTATTTTATCATCACAGCTCGCAAAATGGTGAAAGATAACGTCGTGACGAAACTGGCATGTCCTAGAAACAAAAGTTCGAAGATATGTGATGTATGCTTGGGAACGACCAGTTACTGCGCACTGGTCCGGGCGAAAGGTTCTATCTGGGATCACGTGAAATATATTTGGTCAACGCATTCCGATTTTCATTGACTCCAGAACCTCGATGAGAAGAAGCAGTACTCGAAGTAGGGATAACCGTGAACACTCACACGTGTTGCCCAATCCCTAAACATTTATCAACCTGCGCTGGGTCCATGTGGTGGATTTCGGGCCAATCCTTCCCACAGAGAGCAAGCTTGTGTTCCAGTATAAAAAGGAACATAATAAGCTGATTTTAATGATGATGATGACTGTCATAATATAGAGAAGCGCCTTTGTAGTAAACCATAGCTTAAACAGTGTGAAGCAGGTAAACACTCATTTATCTCACAATCAGTGATTACCTCTATTAGTGATCGCAGAGGGGTTTGTGGCTAAGTAATATCAGCTGCACGGGTCGATCGAGTAGGTTAAGCTACGCTTGCCGCGGTGGTCTGTGGATGGGTGACCATTTTTTTATTCCAAAACCCCTCTGCGCTTCGGAAAGTACGTTAAGCCGATTGTCAGAAGCCCGAAAGTCTGACAAACAGTCTTACCAAGGGGATAGTATTAACCAGTAACTGGATCGCAGAGGTCGTTAGACTGGAAGCCGATCTCAACATTATTGCGAAAAGACTAGGTAAATAATGAGCTAGAATACCTATTACGAGATCAGCAGGCCGTCTCTTGTTCTAACTAGATACGAGGAGAGGAAAGTGTTTTCTTTCCCGGAAACCACATGCGCTAACGACAGTTATGGTAAATCTTGTTAAAACTTATACTCACGAATAATAATTGGCTGTAGAAAACTTACAAATACTTAGCCCATACGGAAACGTCTTCTTTTACTAAGCGAGTTGATCGCAATCGAAATGGACTCGGCCAAGAATTCGGCTATGTGTCACTCTAGACTCCATCAGTTCCAGACAAGGCTTAGATACCTACACTTATATATACACTGGAAGCTATAAAATAACATAACATCACGGCTGTAATTCACAATGGGTTAAGCAGAGATATACCTGTAGTACACGCTCACAGAAGAAGGTAACTTTAATTAAAAACTTAGTGGAAAAGGTGGATTTAAAATTTTGCTTTGCCAGCGTGCCTGCACGAATTAGTCTTGGCAGTTGTTCGCTAATAGTAATGAGTTTTTAATTCCTGTAAGCCATTTTGGTTCGAAGCTCAAACATTCCCAGACTAGCGTTGTAATTAACCCATTTATTCGTAACAAGGTTGTTCCACGAAAAAATTAATCGCCGCAACGATTATCTTCGACTTACAATAATCGAGTCCGGTACTTACTTTGTTCGTTGTAATGTTTTAACTTTTGTGCTTTCAGGGTAGGTTTTTGTGTTACATATTTTGAGTGCTAGCTTTTTGTAATTACAGCTGAAGTACAGTAATGATATAGAGGCGATAAAAACATTTGTTTTCAATGTTTTTATAGGTTTGTACAAACACATTGACACCTTTATCATATTTTAAAAACTAAATGAGATCGATGGTTACGATCTGACTACTCTAAGAAGAAAGACTGAAACAAACTCAGAGGTCGCAGTCTCTTTTCAAGCTCGGACAAAGGTTTGGTCAGACCATATGAAGACCATGTAGATTGGTGTCAAATAAGTGGAATAGTCTTTGGAGAAAATAATCACACATATTGAGTGGACCTGTCCAGCGCACTGATGCACGCATTTATTAGTAATCATGCAGCTCAGATCAGATTTTACAGAGCTCAACGATTCGATGAACTAAGAAAAACTACGCAAATAGGATCCATATATTTATTTTCTCAATCGTTTCGTATTCAAGCGCAAGCGCTACTGCTAAGCATAAGATTCTGGCTTCGATCCCCAGGTCGGCACAAGTGTTATCGGGCTTTTCCAAATGAAATCTCTCAATAGCAGTCTGGAGTCTAGATTAGGTTTTTTTTTTTTGGCAATTAGCTTGCTCCCCTATTGCATGAGACTTGTGGCGAAATATGGTATAAGAACACCTAACTTAATACAAGAGCGACTACTCGCTAAGTGCACCCCCTGTGGGGTACGGATCTCGGCTTAGGGCAACGTTGGAAGAGTATAACAAAGGGACGGGCTGAATCGGATTGAAAGGAACACCCCTTCCTTACCCTTTAGAAAATAAAGGTGTAATTTGTATAAAAAAAAACCAAAACATCAGAGCGGTAATCATAATTATAGAAAAGCAAAAGTAAAATTTTATCGAAAAACTTATCTCAAGTAAAGAAACCGAGTAACAACCAAACCGAATGGAGTCATGAATGGGGTCTCCAAAGGCACAGTATAGAAATCAAGCTACAACTTGTGTTTAGTGCGGTAGCAGTGTAATCAACTTTGTAGCAAGTTACGTCCTTGCCACTGGCTGGTAAACTTGAGCCAAAGCAACGCAACTTGGCTAACTTGTACCTGTTTAAGTTTAAAAACATTTTCGTTACAAAAGAACTGTTTGTTTAACACTTTTATCACTTCAATCGATGTAACATTTGAATCGAAAGATTTGAAGTTTTTGTGTGTTAAAGATTTCTCTTGTACTACCGTATACGTTGTTGGTCTATACGGTATGATGTTATTTTATTGATTTTTCAACCCAAAGAATAGCCTAACTTAAGTGGCAGTGGGCAGGGAACCTTGCTCGCAGAACAGATGACCGATGTGGTAAGACTGAACGTTCTTAATATTACGGGAATTGCCCCTCTGATCAACGCCTCTGACGCCGCAATAAACGTGGCCACCTTCTGGGCACATATAACAGTATAACTAACATAAATATATGTACCGTCGAAACAAAAACTAGAAAATAATAAGTAAAATTTTAAACCATTAATTATGCTTTAGCCCATTCTCAAGAATCTTATTTAGAACTCACGAAACTCTGATATATTTATCAATTAAAAACTTTATATTTATTGACTTTCTATCATTTTATGTTTGAGATAAACCACTGTAAACTATTAATTTTAAGTTTTGCAAGTTACTTTAGAAGTTACAGATAGCTTTATAACAAAATGAGATATTTTCATATTTTAATGGTTATCTATACTAATATAATAAAGCTGAAGAGTTTGTTTCTCTGAATCAGGAACTACTGGTCCAAAAAGAAAAAATCTTTTTGTGTTGGGTAGCCTATTTATTCACACTACGTTCAAAAGGGGCGGAGCAGCAACGAAAATTGGACGGAATCTGGCAGGCAATTCGATGCGACGCGAAGGGTTAAGGGAGCAATTTAACGCGGACGAAGTCGCGGGCAGAAGCTAGTTCGATATAAACGTTTAATGAACTCCATTATTCAGTATCTCATGGCTTATGAGTCCTCCAGACCGTAAGTTCGATCATGGCGGCCAATCTCAACGGAGACTAGCCATTGTCACGGGATATATTATAGTGCACAAAGTATGTGCGCAGACACAGCACTCACTCATCCCTCACTCTCATAGTCCGATGGGACGGCAATCTGACACGACCGCAGAGAGATCAGGCGCAGAAACAACGGTTTTGCATGCTTTCCGGCGCACTGGGGGTATCACACCGCCAACTTCCAAACTCCGGGCTGTGTGTAGAAATTTCTAATGGAAACATCCAATAACAACACGATAAGTACAAAGTTATGTACCTAAGCTATTTAAAATTTACAATAATGCGCCAGAGAAGTATTCAAAAAAACATTTAAAAAAAATTGGGTTGTAATCATTTAATACGAATAAACAAACTTAGAGGGTAATTTTAATTAATATAATCCTGTACTGTAATACTTACTAGATATGGTCTCGAATCATAATATTTAGTTCAATATACAGCCTGAAACTGACCATAAATTGCCAAAAACGTAAGAAAATTTGAATTTGAATTCGCCCTTAAAAAGTATCTCTAATGTTCAGTCATTTGTACAATTTTATACTGTTGCTATTTGGATATTGCTAGTGATACCTGTATTATAAACGGAGTTTTGTTAGATATATTTCTGACGAATATTTTCCATTCTGTATTTTTTTGGTAAACGGAGTAAGTACGGCAATTCTCATAATTATGTTACCGCATGGAAACCGAATTCAAGCTACGCTACTACATTCTGAGAGTGAATTATTAGAAAAACGTGCCTTTAAAAACCGGAAAATCGTCAGTCACCAAAGTGCAGTATAAGAAAAGACTCCAGCTTTTCTCATTTCAGCTACTGAACACTCCATATCAGTAACAGGTGGGGCACATAACTTAACGTAACGAACAGCTAAAGTGGTGCAGAACGAAATTGCGAACACTATGTCACAAGGCTTGCTGCTAGCTGAGGGTTCATAGAGAACCAAGAAAAAAAAACAAGACATTGTGATACTTCAATGTTAGTTAAATTGTTATCACGTTATAAAAAAAGAAATCACTAATTTTTGTTAACACAATACGAAACTAATTGACTAATAACATTTTTTTATTGATTACTAGCTTTGCCAGAGGCTTCACCCGCGTATAAAACTTCATCTTGAATCACTCTATCTATAAAAAAAACCGCATCAAAATCCATCGCATAATTTTAAAGATATAAGCATACATAGGGAGAGATAGAGGGAAGCGACTTTGTTTTACACTATGTAGTGAAAAAGCAAAGGGCAACTTTGGTGCAATTTTATTTGACACTTACCTTTGGCTGCGGCTTCGCCCCTGTGGAGGTTGGAAATTATCCCACGGGAACGGACTACCCGGATAAAAAGTATCCTATGTCCTGACCTATTATGATCTTCCTCAATTGCAAAATTTCATTAAAATTTGTTTAGGTAACGGACTGAGAGAGGTTACACAATCTTCACCCATCCAATCCAAATTAAAGGCCAAATCAGTGAAATCCGATGACCATGATGCGAAGTCAGGAACTAGCCGGTATTACAAGATATAAACATTAGTACATTACATCAGTAGATTAACAACATATACTTACTTTTGTTCCCAGGAAACATTCCAAGATATAAACACAAGGTAAAATAAAGATGTCAAGTCGGACAACATCGAAAATGGAGCGAGGTTTTGGAACGTTTCCCCGGTAAGATGAGATAGAGATCTCGACAAGAAAAGGGGAGGCCGCTTGTCCAGCAATGAGACGAATCGTTGGCTCAAAATGACAAATAGAAGTCATAAATATAACACCAGAACCTGTTTGTCGACATTATCCTTTGTAACAAACCGTTTGTTTCATTCCGAATTGTCTGTACTTGTATTTATTAGAAATCTTCAAAACAATCTGAAACTGAAAATGTAGGTTACAAGAATGGATAGGTTTTTCTTTTTTTGACAGATTCCTCTTGGAGATTGGAATTGGTTGAAAAGTAGTTATCTATTTTTTTAGGAAGAAGACCCACCTAAAGAAATATATACCTACTATACATATACCTAGTTTAAATATATAGAGAAACAGTAATCACCTCACTACTTAAAAATTTAGGTATGTTCGGTTAGTATAAATGTCGCATTATTATTCTATTCACTTAATATAAAATTATATCTTATAGTCGTATTATAATCAGCCTTTAGTATTCCCACTGCTGGGACACAGGCCTCCGCTTGATGCGAGTGAATGGACTGTAATGGACCCAGTGCGGGTTGGTAGATGTCACATGTCTTCGAATATCTAGTTCTAGGACATGCCGGTTTCTTCATGACGGTATCTTCACCGTTTTGAGAGCAGTAACAGTGGTGATGAAAGAATTTGCACAAAGTAAAGCGGCTCCCTGGGATCGAACCTACGACATACAATATGTTCTAGATATTCTATATTTATCTTCTAGTGTTTTATTATATTCTGATCCTAAAAGTCAATGGAATTTAGAGAATTCTGTTTTTATGTCATTTTTCGCTCCGCTCCCAACCGTTGTAGATAACAAATGTGCTCTTTAACAGAGAATGAAGAGCTTTTAAAATTGTAACCTATTTATTTCAATACCGTTACTAAACAGAACAGCAAAGCCAGCGCTCAAACCACAGACCATTGATCAAAACAACAACTACACGGAAACTATCATAACTGGCGGCTTCTGCGTTGTAATCCTTCATGATGGCTAATCAAATATCATTTGGTTCACTAATCTAGCGATTAATGTGACAACCAATATCAGCCCATCCAATTTCAACCGCAAAATTATGTGTTCCATGAATGATAATCACCTGCGCGGCTGATTGGTCACACTGATTGCACAATCACATCTGATCAATCAATCCATGTTTGTTCGAGATTTAATTTAGATGTCATAATCTGTGTGAATTATCGACACGTGTCAAATGTGTTGGGGCCTATTTAACATTAGTAGCGTGAGATAATTTGAGTCATTCGGCAATAAAGCATTTTCAATTGATGAATTCAGTTTGTCACGTCAGATCGACTAAGTTTCCCTCCTATGCGCCTCAACTCTTTCTACTTTCCGTGGTGTAAGATTAATTTGGATAAGACGTTCATAGTAAACTAAACATAGATCTTAAATGTATACCAAGTCCAAGAATCATCTTTTTTATCCTTTTTAATCTCTATAAAGACTTTTTAAGTTGTTACTAAGCCTAAAACTTCACTCTGTCAATATTAACATTTTCACTTAAAATGTGTCAAAGTTCCTTCGAGATATTTTTATTTATAAAACGCTGAAAATATCTGACGAATCCATTTTTGCTTTTACGAAAAGTAATGTTACATTAAAACCTTGAAAGAACTTTTAAGGATTGTCTATTAAAAATATCTGTGATCACGAAGCCCTAATACAATTTGACTCTGTATCAAAGGCTACTAAAATAGAACAAAGAGTCAATGATGGTTGTACATTAACAACGTCCGTATCGTTTCGTCACAAAATAGACAGGTACCTGCAGAAGGTTGGCTCTGTATAACGAATTAAAACAGGCATATTCACTAAGGGCCTTTTCTCATTCACACGGTTTCCGCTCAAGAAGCGCTAGGACAGCCCGCAAAATTAGTTTTTGCCGTTTGCATCTCAGTATCAGGCTGTATCTTGACCATAATTTTATTCGCGACCGTAGCAAATATGGCTTTACATAATTTATAACCATATCAATAATTAATACAGCCCTCTAAGATCATATAATCCCATTGTACGACTTTTTCATGAAAGAGTAATTCAACCTGTCACTGACCTGCAAATTGCAAATCACATGTACAGATGCCAGCACATCAAGCTACCCGAAACTGGCTAATTTACCCAATCAATCTTGAACCTAATGCTTTAGAGATAAAGTTGAAAATCTATTAAAGAAATTTGACAGATTTTAGTAGCTTTATGTGATGGCGTCTGTACATTTACGTACTAGGTTAGTGGTGCCCATGCGTTCAGTTGAATATCACGAAACCACACTACCGAACTGTCGCGGCGCGGCGTGACGAATCCATGGTGTCTGTGTGTGTTTGTGTGAAGGTTTAATACTTCGTAAAAATTCATGCTACCACTGTGGTGTATCACGGACGATACTACGTCGTTAGTCTAATGGTCGCAAATGCTATTGGTGATCGTAGGGTCCTGGGTTCAATGCCCGTGTCGGGTAAAGGGTTATTTGGTTTTCCATCTGAAGTTTCTCAGTAACAGCCCGGAGTCTGGATTTGTGCCTGGTTGACGGCAATAATATGTCAGCCCCTATTACCAACAGACTGGATTGCCCATATATCCGGCAAGGCTGCAGCAGGCATTTTGCTATGTTGTGAGAAAATCAAAAATCAAAATCAAAAGCCATTTATTCAAACTAGTCTGAGAGTCAGCACTTTTTGAACGTCAAAGTTACATAAGACAGTCCCCCAAAACGCCCGCCCTTCACCACTTCCTAGTGCTTTAGCTGGGAAGAAGAAGTGGCGCAACAAATTCCCCAGCAGCACAGCTGTCTGTTACAATATCAACTTCTTTCTTTTTGTCTGTGCTTGTAATCCTGTCTGTACCCTTTTATGTATCTGTTTGCATATGAGTCCTGATAATAAACTTATTTTATTTATTTACTATAGTACAGCTCTGCCAAACCCTTCCATGAAATGTGATGCCTAGATAATGTAACTGTCACGGTAATCGTTCTAAGGAGCCGACCTTCTGCACCTATCTGTATCGTGTCCGTATCGTTTCGTCAAGAGAATAGCACAAAAGATAACAATCACGGCCCATTGAACCGAATGTAATTGATAATATAATTTAACAAGAAAGGATAATATCTCACTGTCGCCAATCGCAATCTACTTCGACGGTAACAAATATCGGTAAATATATCTATCTAATCTGATTCTATTGATCCTTAATATTTTTTTCTTCCGACTCGTGGATGAAGATGGAACGCCAGTTCTATTTTCAAACGATTGATTGGAGTTATCTCGAAATCTGTACTGAATATTATAAATAGTTTATATGTAAGGGCTAATTCTTCCTGCCAGGGTCGCGTGATTGTTCGAAAGAGATACCGTGACCCTGGCACATGGGCAACTGGAGGAATACGGGTAGGTTTTAGTCAGTAAAAGTCTGACATGCCCTCCCGCTCCGCCCAGAGCGGGAGAAGTCATTTGATGATTTCCCATCCAAAAAAAAAAAAAGGGCTAATTCTTGGAACTATGGTGCCTACTGATCCGATTTCGAACATTTCTTCGCTAATGGAAGTTACTGTAGCTTCTTCCGACTTGTCAAAGATGGAATGTCAATTCTATTTTCAAACGTTTGATTGGAGCTATCTCGATAATTGTTTCTTAATATTATAAATAGTTTGTAATATTGCTTCCGAGTCGTCAAAGATGGAATGCCAGTTCTATTTTAAAACGATTGATTGGAGTTGTCTAGTTATCTGAACTTAATATTATAAATAGTTTGTATGTAGGGGTAATTTTCGGAAGTAAGGAAGCCGACTGATCCGAGTCCGAAAATTCCTTCGCTAATGAGAGACTAGGCTGTGTGGTGCCGGACGCATGGTAAGAGGCGATTAAGGGACTTACTAGAGAATCGGCAGCAGCGTTCTCTGTGCATTTTACCACCATACTGCGATCACCAACCCGCCTGCCAAGCGTGGCGATTATGGCAAACCTCCCCAAATTGGAGAAGGCCTATATTCAGGAGTGGACGTCTTTCGGCTGAATTGATGTATGGGAAGCTACAGTATTGTCGTATGTCGTATCTGTATACCCTATTTATGTACTAGTGTACCTATCTTATTTACAATTTATAATAATAATTGTATTAAAAGTTTTTTTTTCATTATTTCGCTCATTCAAAGCATCTGCCACCTAATCTCTTCAACCAAGAGGGTTTAGATGACTGGTAAAGAATGCCTAAGGTCTAAGTTTGCGCTTGTACCTTTCGTTTTTGCGTGTTAAAAGTTTAAAGAAATAAATAAATAATGTTTAAACAAGAAATTTCGTTTGATTGAAGTTGGGGGTAGAAGCTAGTGTGCTATAAAGGTATATGTATAGAGGTTAGGTTAGTGTTACCTCCAGTGATAAAAATATTTCTACTAACGTAAGGTAATTGTGTAACACAGCATACCTACACACACTCACACACACTCACTCTCTCGCTTTTACACACACACTTACACATAGTGCACAGTTCTATCAAATATTCCTGTTATCTACTTTATTGTTTTTACTTTTATTGTCCTAATTTTGTTTGTTTTAATTTTCACTGCTCTAAACTTAGACAATGTTTAAACTACTTTTAAATAATAACACTTTCCTGCTACTCAACTGTAACAAGTATTCATATAACGCACACGACCTAGTGTGGAGTTCATAAGAAAAATGCTCCTTAAGCGGCTTAGACTTGTTATTCATGTTAACCTAGCTATTAATTTACTTAGATCATAAGGAAATGTAAAGCTCTGTTTTTGGAAGAATAAACATCTTCTTATCGTATCACTTTTCTTTAAAAAAATTAAAACGCCTAAAGTCCCTCTTCGGTTTGTATTATATCTGATTGTGACATAAATGAAAACATCTACAGTAAGAATAAATTATGAGCAGGCAGGCCGGCAAAATGGCGTACATTTTTATTCTTGGTTTGGTATGATTTTTGTCACGTAAGTAGGTACAGTCAGCGTCAAAATATCGGGACGAACAGAGTGTTAAAAATGATCCAATGGCTAAGAAAATTAATCTTTATCTCAATTAGATAAAGTTCTATTCAGAATTACGGTTGTCATATACTGTCTTCATTCTGAAACATTCCTTGTGTCATTGTGTTAATATTTAACTCTCATAGTTGTTTCGATCATTTTGAACAGTCTGTCCCGATATTATTGACTCACTGTACCACATTAAATGAATCTTTACTATTTGAGTATGATTCTAGATCCCTTAGCGTTGTTTTTAGGGTTCCGTTGCCAAATGGCAAAAAACGGAACCCTTATAGATTCGCCATGTCTGTCTGTCTGTCTGTCTGTCCGAGTATGTCACAGCCACTTTTCTCCGAAACTATAAGAGCTGTGCTATTGAAACTTGGTAAGTGGATGTATTCAGTAAACCGCATTAAGATTTTCACACAAAAATAGAAAAAAAGCAATAATATTTGGGGTTCCCCATACATAGAATTGAAACTCAAAATTTTTTTTTTCATCAAACCCATACGTGTGGGGTATCTATGGATAGGTCTTCAAAAATGATATTGAGGTTTCTAATATCATTTTTTTTTAAAACAATAATATTTGGGGTTCCCCATACATAGAACTGAAACACAAAAAAAAAATTTAATCAAACCCTTACGTGTGGGGTATCTATGGATAGGTCTTTAAAAATGAAATTGAGGTTTCTAATATCATTTTTTTCTAAACTGAATAGTTTGCGCGAGAGACACTTCCAAAGTGGTAAAATGTGTGTCCCCCCCCCCGTAACTTCTAAAATAAGGGAATGATAAAACTAAAAAAAATATATGATGTACATTACCATGAGAACTACCAACGAAAATTGGTTTGAACGAGATCTAGTAAGTAGTTTTTTTTTAATACGTCATAAATCGTAAACCACAATTTACCTTTCATTCAGTCAACTCAAATATAAAAATTTAAAAAAAAAACATTTAATTTCATAAACGATGATGACGAATGATGATGATGATGACCTGCAGGTTTGTACGGAACCCTCGGTGCGCGAGTCCGACTCGCACTTGGCCGGTTTTTTTTAGTCAGTTATTAAAAAAAGAATTGCTATTCCTAACATTGTGACCACGTAAGTATTGCACATTTCTATGAAACAGTCCTTTTATTTTATAACCGTCGAAAAAATTCTAAATTTAATTTTGCTTGGTGGTCTAGAATGATTTATACTGAATTCATGGTTACAGTTAGCGCATTTAATACCTTATACCGCTGCTCCTCTGTATAAAAGGTTCATCAACCCAACACCAGAGATCACTTATGCGGGTCTGGGATCGTATGACATGGGAGTGACCGCCGGTCATCAACGTCATTCACATGTATTCCATTTTCGTCCTATAAATTATTCGCTTAAATTTGTGTTCATACCAGTGACAATTGTATAAAGGAAACCGGACGTTGTAGTGATACAGATATAGCTCAAATTTCCATATTGATTAAAAAATTACTTGGTCGAAGATATTTCTTATTTTCTTGTATAGGTAGGGGCTTTCCACCCGGGTGAAATTAAATTAGCTAGTCAAACTCTGCAGACGTGACATGGTATCGATATTAAACAGAAAAAAAAGTTTTGTTTTGTCATTGTTTTTTTTTTTATCCTGTACATATTGATCACGTACGTGAATTTTACATAAACATAAAAAGGTTTTCTAAACGTATACTTCGAGTAACTACAATATAAAAACATAGATCTGGTTCACCATTATTTCAACCGAATGACGTCCATTGTTGGATATAGGGCTCCTCCAAAGGCAGGCTTGTGCCATAATCACCAAGCTTGGCAGCCGGTCTGGCGATCGCAGTGCGGTTTGCTGAACCAAAAAAACCGGTCAAGTGCGAGTCGGACTCGCGCACCGAGGGTTCCGTAAAAAACATATTTTTATTATATGATGTTACGAAAAATGTACGGTTTTCGCAATTTTTCCTTTATCTGTGCTATAAGACGTTGCTTCGTACCAAATTTCAAAATTCTAGATCGACTGGAAGTACCCTTTAGGTTTTGATTCCCTTGCGAGTTTTGAAATTTGCGGAAATTTGCGGCATAAACGGCTATATCTTTTGATTGCATTAGTTTAGAAGTTTGATTTTTTCACAGCTCCAAGGGACAGTAGACTTGAGCATTTGATATGAATTTCAGCTTGATACCTCCACGCGTTCCTGAGAAAAAGGGTCTTGACAGACGGACGGACGGACGGCCGGACGGACGGACAACAAAGTGATCCTATAAGGGTTCCGCTTTTTCTTTTTGAGGCGCGGAACCCTAAAAAAAAGGAAAATCAATTATATTTTCTGTATTCGGTTTAGATATCAATAGTACCCTTATTGTCTACGAAGCTTTGCTAGTTAATTCATATTTATCTTATAGAAAAGAAGATTAAAGATCTATTTTAGCCTTAACTCTTATTTATTCATTTCGCATGAAAATCCGCTGTGAATGGTCAAACTGAAATGTATAATAAAAATAAAAATAAATACAAGAAAAAAGGCGGAACTCAAGCAAATATACAAATAATATCAGTTTTAATTGGTTAAAGTCACTATCATCAAAGTAAAACTAAAACATTCATACACATCCCACATCTCTTTTTCAAAACAATATTGTATAGTATTAAGAACTATCCTAGTTGGTCCGGAGGAAGGTGATGGCATTCGTGATACAGGGTCATCCTAGTACGAATGCCAAAGCACTCCTTTGACATTTAAGTGTAAATTACAGAAGACCAGGGTGCTTACTCTGGAATATAATTCCGATAGATCGACATTTGTCAAACGTCAGTTGGTTGAGTTAAACGTCAGGGATTGGCTAGACTCAGTGAGTCCAGCCAATCCCTGACGTTTGACTGACAATTCCAATGTCGATCTATTGGAATCATATTCGAGAGTAAGCACCCAGATCTACTTTTAAGGAGATTTACTGTACCCATTATTTTAGATTTTTAATTTTTTTATAAAGATTTTTAAAGAAGTGGTACACGGGACTTAAACACGAATGACGTAATATGAGTACAACATTTCGTCAGTCATGTTTAAGTCCCATGCGAGCTATTGCCAACAACCGGGTACAAATCCAGACTCCGAGCTACAAGTAGGAAATTCTAGATGGATTTAAAACACTTTGCTCGATGGGATCGAACCTAGGACAATGTTTCAGCAGTAACGCTTGCGATTGGTCTGGTCGGTCTAGTGACCAACGAGGAAAATACGAAACATTTATATTGAATAATTTATTATACCAAAAAATATTGCAATATGTAAACTTTTTGGCTACCAATTACGATGATTTTCGTTTTCGCCCGACGTTGGTTGGCATTTCGAAAACAGATGCGAATATTCGTTTGTTAAAATCTGTGAAACAGACGGTTTACGTACAAAAAGTTGCAGCTCCTGTAATTTGCAGATTTTTTATCGCATTCGTTAATATTTAACTGCGGTGGTATAAATTTAAGAATAAAATTCAACCACTAAATGTAAATGAAATCATCATTTCAGCCGAAATACGTCCACTGTTGGACATAAGCCTGGATTTCGCATAATCGCCACGTTTGGCAGGTGAGCTGGAGATCGCAGTATAGAAGAAAGAAAGAAAGATAAAAACTTTTTAACAAAAAATTTAAATTGTAAGGATTATTATTTTTTGCTTTCCAGTTTTTTCGGCGGTTTAATTTTTTGTTAAAAAGTTTTTATTTCATATTTTTTTCTGGCTCTAATAATACATGACAAGGTATACCCTATCCAATGAAAAAAGAATTATCAAAATCGGACTGCTCTGTATAAAGATATGCGTGGTTATACATTACAATTAGTGAGTGAACAATCAATCATCCCCTATTTTCCGACCTTAGGGTTCCATTTTCTTTTCCAAATTTATATGGGATCACATTCGAAGTATACCCTTTCCAATAAAAAAAGAGTTATCACAATCGGATCACTATGTAAAAAGTTATGCGTGATCATACATTAAAAAAATATATAAATATATACGCGTCGAATTGATAACCTCCTCCGTTTTTTTTCGTCGGTCAAAAATATGTTTATTTGCAGTAAATATGACGCAAAAACAAACTAAACACAACATAAATATAAAAAATTGCTGGGGAAAATATGCGTCAAAACCACGCAAAACATAGTATGGTGTGGTGGTAAAACACATAGAGAACGCTGCTGCCCACTCTCTAGTAAGTACCTTAGTGGTCTCTTACGACACCCACGGGAAGAAATAGAATAGTGCTATTCTTTACATTCGGCACCACACGTAACCAAATGGAATACATACAAATATTGTTATCTTTAATTGCTTTAAACCGAATTTATTTCTAGTGTGTGATAAATGAACAGTCACGGAAAAAATACGCTTATGTTAATCAACTTAAAGCAAATTTTTACATGCACCTACTGAGTACGCCCTCGTACTGGGGGGCGATTATCTATCGCGGCAATTTTTGTCTCGTACTTGATTTTCAACTGCTTTCCGCTTAAAGTAAAAAAAAAACTTTTTTAACGTGCTGGGATGTAAATACATCGTTGGATCTTAAATCGGCGTCTCACCACCTAGAGTGTTAATAATATTGTTAAAAGTCCAGTAACAAAATACCGCGTAAAAAAATCGCCCTTGGCAACCTGTACCCTAATTGCGAAACGCACAATTTATCAGAATCTGAATGGGATTGAAGATTATTTCTAAACCATTGCGTCATTTGTTCGAATAAATTGTTGGCTCAGCAACGTAAATAACGCAATGAATGTTGTTTAAATATGAATATTAAACCAATTCCCACCGATAAAAAGTTCTGCAATTACCCTGTAGCAGATGACAGTAAAGGTCCGCGCGCCGTGCGCGCGGGCATACAACTGAGGTTATCGACGCGACGCGCGGTATTTATACTGCGAGCAACAAGCAGCGGGTTTACACCTGCCCCCCTGTGATTGGTGTATGTAAATATAGTATCATAGCGCTCCAACCACAAACATAACTGTGTAATTATAAATATAAGCTAGCTGTTCAAATATAGATTCATTCGATCCGAATACTGTTTTATTTATCTCCTGATACTGGTAAAGTGGTGACCCCGACGAACAACTTTAAAATGGCAACCGATGAAGTGGCAACCGTTTCTATAAAATCACGCATACCAACGTTTTGGCGCGACAAACCACTCCTCTGGTTTGCACAATTTGAAACGGTGATCAACCCGCAGAAGCCCGGCGATGAGGCCAAGTTCAGCCTCCTAGCAGCTCACCTCGAGAAGACTGATGTCGAACAAATAAGCGACATCATCATGAGCAAGACTCGCACTGGCCGCTACGAGGAGGCTAAGAAAAGACTATTGTCTGTGTATGAAGAGTCAGAGACCAAGCAACTCCAAAAACTGCTCACCGAGATGGAGTTGGGCGACCAGAAACCGTCCCAGCTATTGCGAAGCATGAGAGAGCCAGCACGTGACAAGATGCCCGAAACCACGCTGCGGATACTCTGGATGAGACACCTGCCAGGCTCCACGCGTGCCGTTCTATCTGTGAACGAAGAAGCCACACTCGACGTGCTTGCAGCCATGGCCGATAAGATGCACGAGCAAACCCGGGAAGTCCATTCGGTATGTGCATGCAAAGAACCGACATCGTCAGCGTCTACGTCACGACACGACAGCAGTCACTCGCAGCCAGAGCCAGATCTTCGAGAGGCTATCATGCAACTCACGCGGGAAATAGCAGCAATGAAAATGGATAGATCAAGACCAAGAAGATCGACATATAGATCATACCGCTCACGATCGCGATCACAATCCCGGGGCCGACCGAATTCCTACCAACAGACGTCTGGCGACACTTGCTACTACCATGAACGTTTCGGTACAGAAGCACGTAACTGCAGAGCTCCATGCAAGTTCAAGCGTCAGGAAAACTAGTCTCGACCTTGGCTACGACGGGACCCGAGGTTAACGAAATAATACCATACCGTCTACACGTTTGTGATTACCAACACCACCTAAGATTCCTTGTGGACACCGGAGCCAACGTTTCAGTCATCCCTAATACAAAAGGAATGAAACGAGTGGAAGAAGTGCTCTATGCAGCGAACGGAACCCCGATTCATACATACGGCGAGAGGATGCTGGAACTCAACCTGGGTCTGCGCCGCCCTTTATCATGGCAGTTTATCATCGCAGCTGTGAAACGACCGATCTTGGGCGCCGATTTCTTGCGCCATCACGACCTTCTCGTCGACCTACGCGCCAGGAAACTCGTTGACAAGAAAACAGGACTAGCAATCAACGATTGTATTGCAAGCAGTGTAGCTACCCCCACTATACTCACTATCAACCTCACCGACCCGTACCACAACCTTCTTCACCAGTACGCCGAGATAACTTCCCCAAACTTCAACAGCATGAAGAACAGCGACGTAGAACATCATATTGTCACGCACGGGCCACCCGTGTATACTAAAGCACGACCGCTGCCGCCACACAAATATCAAGCGGCAAAGAAGGAGTTTCAAGTTATGCTTGAACAGGGAATATGCCGCCCGTCAAAGTCACCTTGGGCCAGTCCACTCCACCTCGTAGAGAAGAAGAGTGGTGAATACAGACCGTGCGGCGATTATCGAAGACTAAATGCCGTCACCAAACCGGATCGGTACCCAATACCACGACTACGTGACTTCACGTACCATCTCGAAGGGATGAAGATATTCTCAAAAATAGATTTGAAGAAAGCGTATAATCAACTGCGAATACGGGAAGAAGATATTGAGAAGACGGCAGTCATTACACCGTTTGGGCTTTTTGAATTCCCGCGAATGTGCTTCGGTCTATGCAACGCAGGGCAAACTTTCCAACGACACATCAACAATGTTCTCGGTGACATGGAACACGTTTTTCCCTTCGTCGATGACATTCTAGTGGCCTCAACGGACCAAGAAACTCACAAAAGACACCTAGAAGAACTTTTCAGAAGACTCAAAGAACACGGCTTAAGAATAAACGTTTCAAAATGCGTTTTTGGTCAGAAAAAACTGGAATTTCTCGGCTACATATTGACCGAGGCTGGTATACAACCAACAGAAGATCGTGTGAAGACAATATCTGACTATCCAGAACCAACAACAATACAAGAATTGCGACGATTCCTCGGCATATTAAACTTCTATAAAGAAAACATACCGCATGCAGCGCACGTTCAAGAACAGCTATATAAATATCTACGAACATCCAAGAAAAATGACAAAACCAATGTAAACTTTAACAGTGATGAAAAAGAAGCATTTCAAGCATGTAAGAACAGCATCATGAACGCTGTCACCCTGTCACACCCTTCAGTCCACGCTCCGTTATCACTGATGTGTGACGCCTCAAACACCTGTGTCGGAGCCACGCTACAGCAACGTGTCGGAAACAGCTGGAGACCACTCGGTTTTTACTCAAAAAAACTAACAGAGGCGCAAAGAAAGTACAGCACGTTTGACCGAGAGCTACTGGCGATCTACCTAGCAATACGGCATTTTCGACGCATGTTTGAGGGTAGAGAAATAACGGTTTACACGGACCACAAACCGTTAACACATGCACTATTGCGGCTTAACAGCAAGACCGAAACACCATTACGCACGAGGTACTTACACTATATCAGTCAATTCACAATGAAGATATGTCATATTGAGGGGAAGGACAATATTGTGGCCGATGCATTATCAAGAATCGAAGCAATATCCATTCCATCACCAATAGACTACGACGAGCTGGCCCGCTTACAACACAGCGACGAACAAATGACAACCGTCACGAAAAACATATCACTCAGATTCGAACGGCTACGCCCCAACAACGCGAGTAAACCAATTATGTGCGAAACATCAAGTGGCCACGTACGACCTTACCTGCCACCAGACCTACGAAGAAAAGCTTTCGACGCCATTCACGACTTGAGTCATCCCGGCACCCGGGCAACTAGGAAGATGATCACACAACGTTTCTTCTGGCCGAGCATGAATAAAGACGTCGGTATGTGGACCAAATGCTGCTTAACCTGCCAACGAACGAAAGTGCAGCGACACACAGTATCGCCGCTAGAAGAGTACCCTACAGCCGATCGACTGTCTCACATACATATAGACATCGTTGGACCATTACCTATATCAGATGGAAAACGGTATTGTGTTACTATCATCGACCGAGCAACGAAATGGCCAGAGGCATTCCCGGTCAGCAACATGGAAGCCAACACTATCGCCACGGTCGTCTACGAAGGGTGGATAGTGCGATTTGGTTGCCCAGAAAGAATCACAAGCGATCAAGGGAGGCAGTTCGAATCTCATTTATTCAAAACACTCATGAATAGAATGGGTATCGAGAAAACACGGACCACCGCGTATCACCCACAGGCGAACGGGATGGTCGAAAGATGGCATCGAACATTCAAAACAGCATTAACAGCACGACTACACAACTCAAGCTGGACGCAAGAGCTGCCAACCGTATTACTGGGACTTCGCGCTGCAATAAAAGAAAACACCGACGTGTCATCAGCAGAAGCGCTATACGGTAAACCGCTACGACTGCCCGGGGAAATGTGTGGCGAACAGTCAACATTCGCAAACACAAATACACACTACAGCGACGTCATAACCAACGCAATAAAAAAGATGCAAGCTGTCCGCCGCAACACTGATCGCCGCGCAATGTTTGTACATGACGACCTCCATGTATGTACGCATGTATTCATACGTACTGATGCCTACCGCCGACCGCTGACGCC
Organism: Aporophyla nigra; assembly: GCA_947507805.1. Classification (NCBI taxonomy): domain Eukaryota; kingdom Metazoa; phylum Arthropoda; class Insecta; order Lepidoptera; family Noctuidae; genus Aporophyla; species Aporophyla nigra. The sequence continues at coordinate 12,867,595 of OX382305.1, forward strand.
GACCTACGAAGGCCCGTATCGTGTTGTGAAGAGACAGCCCAAGGTGTATACCGTAATCATCAAAGATCGCCAAGTAAACATAAGCATAGATCGACTGAAGCCTGCATTCCTGCCTAACAACGAAGAAGCAACAAGCTTACCTAAGGAACAGTCGGCATACGTCACGCGATCTGGCCGCATCTCAAGACCCTCCGTACGCTTCGCCATATAGACCTAACGTCCGGCTGCGACGGAGCAAGGCCACGCACTGAGCAAAAGTGAAAGGCACACTGCGCGAATACTGCGTTCACGCATCTCCGAATAAACTGACGTCACCGCAGAGCTAGGCCGCCGCTGACACCGTGCCGCGGCACCACCTTGTACTACATACGCGGTCGCTAGCGCAGTGTGTGACACCACTGGCATCACGGGGCGCTTCGCTGGGGAGGAGCTATGTAGCAGATGACAGTAAAGGTCCGCGCGCCGTGCGCGCGGGCATACAACTGAGGTTATCGACGCGACGCGCGGTATTTATACTGCGAGCAACAAGCAGCGGGTTTACACCTGCCCCCCTGTGATTGGTGTATGTAAATATAGTATCATAGCGCTCCAACCACAAACATAACTGTGTAATTATAAATATAAGCTAGCTGTTCAAATATAGATTCATTCGATCCGAATACTGTTTTATTTATCTCCTGATACTGGTAAAACCCCTCTGAGCTTTGTGAAAATCTAGTACACGACAAAATCCCGCCTCAATTTTATTACGTCTATGTATATGAAGATAAGAAAAGCCTGTTAAAAACAGTAAAGGCTTAATAAATACAAATATTTCTGACTCCTTAACTACGTATACGTTCTTGTGACTCTTCATCATTGTCTACCGAGCTTTTTCTCAACTATTTTTGGGGTCGGCTTTCAGTCTAACTGAATGCAGCTGAATGCCAGTATTTTACAGTTATTTTTTTGTATTATCTATTTGGTTTTTTTTTTTGTGACTGTCCTGTTAATCTAGTGGTTAGTGACCCTGACTCTCTGACGCGCACCCAGCCGACGCGGTTCGCTGTCCGTTTATGGTCATAGGTAGATCATAAATAGACCGGCCTGTTAGTCTAGTGGTTATTAACCCTCACTGCTAAGACTGAGGTCGTGGGTTCGATTCCCACCCAGGACAAATGTTTGTGTGATGAGCACAATCATTTGTTCTGTGTCTGGGTGTAATTTATCTATAATATGTATGTATTTAGAAATATACAACATGTCCCGTAATTAACGCACACCCTCTGAAGGGGTCATTGTACTCATCATTATGAACAACTTTTACTATGAGACCAAACCTGAAATCACGAAAAAAAAAATCTGCTGTTTTATACATTTTGGTCGAGTAGGTATTGAACTTTTGAATGAAACAACTGAATTTTTTTTTCGCGACTTAAGTAAGAGTTGTTCATAATGATGAGTACAATGACCCCTTAAGAGGGTGTGTGTTAATTACGTTACATGTTGTATAAGTTATTTATCAGTTTTCTGGTTACCATAATACAGGCTCTGCGTAGTTTGGGATCAGATAACAATGTGTTGGTTGCCCTAAGATATTTATTTATTGTTTATTTATATGTATCTAACTCTCAACAAGATCAAACTCCATTCATCCTTATTCTCCTTCTCAACGTGTCGATAGCAATCTAAATATAATCAGCTCAGAATTTGGCTAAGCACTTCCAGCAGCGTCCATCAACTCCTGTAGCGTGCAATCAAGATTCATCTTTATTGATTGTAGGTAGGTACTATAAACACGCAGGTGCCATTAAAGTCGGGCCTGACATATAGACCAGCCCATTATACCACAGACTAGTTACGGTTGTGTATCTGGTATTAACCGTCGGGTATCAATGGCTTTATTAGGCAATTGATTCGTGATAGCCAAGATCAATAGGTACAAAGATTCACACGAACATCTACTTGTACGTATATAGCTACTTACATAACTATTCAAACACAAAGCATTTATTTTAACTAGCGATCAAAATTCATTTAAATTTAAAGTTTGGAACGTTAAATGACATAAATATTCATAATTATTAAACATATTATTTGACATTCAGTAAGACTTTTCTCAGTTTGACCACAGATACCAGGCTCGGGTCGACGGCGCGTAGTGTTCCACGCGCGCCTCAAAGAGATGTCAGCAATACTGAAGGGGTCTGCCAGGACCGATGCCTGCCAGGGTCGCGAGATTTTTCGAAAGAGATACCGTGACCCTGGCACATGGGCAACTGAAGGAACACGGGTGGATTTTAGTCAGTAAAAGTCTGACACGCCCTCCCGCTCCGCCCAGAGCGGGAGAAGTCATTTGATGATTTCCCATCCGGAAAAAAAAAAAAAAACTACAGACTTAACCATAAACAAAAGAGTGTATGTGAATGTGTCAAAAGCTTTATAGTGTGTATGTTTTTAAATTTATTGAACGCTTAATTATGTAAAAATATTAGCTTTCTACACTCATTCTCTAATAAACTTTAACTGTGGCAAATATCATACTCCTCCATCCGCGTTATTTACTTGAAAAGAAGGAGTACATGATTTTTGCGCTATTTATAGCCACTTTTCAATTCTCAAGGAGTCTGTAGTATGACGTTGGTACTTAAGGCGAGGTTGCAGTACTTTTTAACTTTTTTAAACCTCTGTAAATCTAGCAAAATGGCTAGTTTCCGTAAAAAAAAAAATATTTAGGAAAATTGAACATACTGTTAAGCGCTGTGTGAAGATAGAAACGTGAATTAAAACAATTGGCTCGATAAAAAATAATCATAAAGTTGACACTAAATCGCCATTTAAAACGTGTACCTTGAAGAGATTCCATCATTAAACCATGTGAAACTCATACCAAAAGATAGGTTTTATTGTTTTTTAGGGCATGCTGAGAAAATATTTTGTAATTTCCTTATCATTTTGTCTCCACGAAACAATTATACACAAAATCTAGCAGCTCAAGCGTTCGCAACGACCGGCCAGTGTTCGCCGAAACGTCTTCAACTACAAGAGGGCCTTAAAATAAGAAACTGCTGAACTGATTGTATTACGTTATGTTGAAATATATTCTAAGTTTCACGTAACTCGTCTAACTTAGATTAATAATTGCTGAAAATCTCTGAAATGGCCTCTATGCATCTTATTACAAAACAATGTTTATCTTCAACTCACGGCCTAAACAATGGAGACATATTTCAAATTTTAACTCTATTCAGACTATGCATAATCAGGCTATAACGTTCCCACTATTGGGACAGAGGCTTCCTGTCCTTTCGAGAGGGCGTGAGCTGTAATCTAACACCCGTATTAAGTTAGTATACTTTTTCCTTATCTTTTTGTTGTTTACTTAATGTGTTATTCAAAACGTGTCAGTTATTAAATGTATTTTTGGAATTTTTGATTGGCCCACAAAAATGTAAAAGTAACCGACATACCCCGAAGAATTGCCAAACTGTAGTGGCAGTGGGCAGGGTACATTGCTCGCAGAACAGATGGCTGATGGGGTCGGAAGGTTCTGGAGTGGCAACCGCGTACTGGAAGACGTAGCGTTGGAAGGCTTCCCACAAGATGGACCGATGACCTGGTGAAGGCCGCAGGAATACGTTGGATGCGAGAAGCACAGAATAGGTCGAAGTGGCGGTGCTTGGGGGAGGCCTATGTCCAGCAGTGGACGTCTTTCGGCTGAAAGATGATGATGACAAAAATGTAACATCGTGCGAATCACCTTTCCTAATTTCACATTGTTAAAAAGTGACGATTTTCCCGATTCGGTTGAGTAAATTCATGCGACTCGACTAAACAGCCTATTTTACATGGAGCGAATGCCAAACTGACCTAGGCTACACGGCACTCCTTAATAAGAATAGCTGTCAAATAAAAACGACTCTTAAGGATCAAAATTCGAGCGCCTCAGCCCGATTAGAATCACACGCATGCATTAGGATTACAGGCTAAACACTGTCGTACATTAGCTGTGAGTAATTGCCAGCTTAGCACACTGTGGTCCTTCTGGGCGTCACGCCACGCCACAAATGTGGACGGCCTGTAGCGGTCAGGGCGCTTGTTAACTAAAACAGAGCGGGAAAATTACTGGTCTTTATTAGTTTCTTCCTTGTTTGACATATTATGCTTGTTTGGAGTTTATTGTTGGCAATTTATTTGACATATTATTTTTGGTTTATAATATTACTAGCTTTTGACGGCGGCTTTGCCCGTGTATTATACATATAAATCTTTCTCTTGAATTACTCCATCTTTTGATGAAAATCGCATTAAAATCCGTTGCGTAATTTAAACGATCTAAGCATACAAACACGAAATGCAACTTTGTTTTATACTACATATGTATACAAAGATTTATTCATCATTATCATAATTTCAGCCAAAAGACGTCCACTGCTGGAAATAGGCTGCTCCCAATCTGGGAGGCTTTGCCATAATCGCCACGCTTGGCAGGTAGGTCAGCGATCGCAATATCCTGATAAAATACCAAGAGAACGCTGCTGCTCTTTCTCTAGTAAGTCCTTTAGTAGCTTATTACGACATGCACGGGAAGAAACGAAAAAAAAATTTTTACTACCTTCTACCCGCGACTTCGTCTGCGTTAAATTTCTTGTTCCCCCGGCTCTTCCCGTCGCGTCGAATCGCCTACCCGTGCGATATTTCCCGTTTTTGCAACATTTTTCATTGGTATCGATTTTTGACATAATATAAAGGTTTTAAAAAAATGTATATTCAGCCATGAATGAAATATAGATAAGGGAAATCTGCTTGTTATTTCGCTTTTTTATCAATACGCCAAATTAGGGCCCATTGTTAATAAATATTTCCTCAATATCAGTTCCTTTCAAAAATCCCCTTCCAATATTTATCACTGAAAAAATTGTAAAACCTCATCTAATCATGAAGATTTTAGTACCTATTAGTGCGTGTCCCAGTAATCGTCTCTCCCATTCACCATTGTTAGTATTGAATTTCCAGTACAGCAATACGTGGAGTAGTTGTGACTAATTTGATTTCTGTCTCATATCCACAAGCTGTTGACGTGAACTAGATTTCCCTAACATGATTTCACAAGCGTGCAGGTATGTCAGCCATTGCGACAAGCCGCGGGATACATCGTAACAAAAAAGAAACATTTTTCGGAACACCAATGAAATTACTTTTCAGTGACATGTTGCCACGTTAAAAATGTTTTAAAAGACAAAATATTTCCCGTGTTTGATTGCCCTATATTTTGAGGTTGTAACGTGGAGTCACAGCTTACGAAAGAGGTTTAGTTGGTCAACTTTGACATCTGTTTTCCGGGTACTATTAGGGCCGTCTATGCTTCCCATGGGTGTGACTAAGGGATTAACTGTGGCTTGTGGGATGGGCAACCGAATATGTGAACTAATAAGATCTTATTGCGGTCACTTACAAGGCTGCGAAGTGATTATGTCAACAAGGTATGGTGGTCTTATCATTTCATTTTCCAAGTCTTTCCTCAACTAAGTATGTGTGATTCCAGCCTAAACGGATGCATTTGAACATTAGTACCTATTTTAAATGGAGCGATATCCTTCCTGATCTTCATAACCCAGTTACTGGGTATTACAGTACTTTGGTGGGACAGGTTGTCAGGCATCTGACGACCTGTAACGACTGTCATAGATCTACGAAGGCAGCCGGGACCAGACGCTTAACGTACTTTCCGAGGCACGAACGTAGCTTTACCTGACTGGTCCACCCGTGCGGCTGTTATTAGTAAGCCACAAGCCTCTCTCTCTTTTATTAATAATATGAAGAAAATGTTCGGTAAAACATTTTGGATCCATTAGTAAGAGCAAATGTTACTAAAAAAAAATATCTAATCATAACTTAAACTCGCTACAACTTTATTATAAGAAAACACGCAAAAGTTTTTCTAAATTTAATACCGCACTACTACCAATATATTACCAGTAATTTATGTTAAAAGTTCCACAGTGTTGCAAGCACTTGCCGATGGGAGCAAGTGCATTACACAAACACCACTCGGGTTCGTTATTGGCCAACTCGGAAGTCACAACATTGGAATGCTCGCCACATACAAACAATATTGCCTTGTATGACTGCACTATGTGGGACAGCGATGTGTGGACTACTTTTAGTCTGTGGTTTTCAGCTGCGATTAGTGACGGAACTTTATTGGTAATAATGTTTTCTTATTTTACATAGGTCTAAAATGATTTTTTAAAACGTTATTGCAAAAAAAAAAACAGTCGTCCGACTTCAACTAACTTCAAAAAAATAAATAAAAAAAACACTACAAAGTGAAAAATAACTTTAATTTCAGAAGTCGATGTGTTTGGATCTATGTTTCCGGTTTTTCCATCGACGTCCGAAATGATAAAGTTATTTTTCACTTTGCAGTGTTTTTTTTTTGGAAGTTGGTTGATTTTTCTTTGCGGTTTTTTATTTTTAACTTTTTCATTGTGGTATCTACCCCGCACTTACTACTGGCCAGATCAATAGCAGTGACACGAAGTGTTAGAATATCATTTAATAAACAAAGTGGATTAAACAGATATTATCGAAGCTAATGCAAAAACTACCCAAGCAAAGTCAATAAAATGTATAACCTATCCATAAATATATTTTTTTTTAATATCGCGTCACAGTTTGCAGAGAAATCCGTGAACCTACATTAAAAAAAAAATATACAGTAGAACATAGAACCACCTCTTTTATTAAATTCGATTAAAAATTACATCATCATTATGAAGCCTTCTTAGGCCGCATAAAATAACCAATTATTTCCAAGGACGTTGACGTAGAAACCACTCAACAACAAACAATACAGTAACAACAATAAATATCTATGTTAAATACTCGTGTAAATTATTTACACGTGTAACCGTTTTGTTATGAACGAGGCATCGACTTATTGAAGTTATAGTCTTAACCCTCCTATACCGCGCCAAATTGTGTGAGACGATCGGAAAGTTAAAATTATGGTTTTACAAACCATTAATTTTCGTATTAAAGATGAACTTAATTTATTGATAGTAAACCAATCATTTACTGAGTATCAGCCTAAATAGTAAAATTTTCGTAAGAGTTTACAAAATATATGTTTCTGGGGAAGGCCTATGTCCGCAGTGGACTTCTTTCGGTTGAAATTATGACGATGTTTCCTTCCAACAGATTAATGCAGAATTTTAATGTTCTGCCAGAGCACTTCATGATGAACATTAAATATAAATCATATTTAAGGCAAAAGTGTCATGATTTCAGCTCAGTAATTACCTTATAAAAAATTAACCCTGCGTCCTGTTTCCACGTCGATCCCACAGACCAATTGTCGCCAAATATGGCCACACATACAACTCGTATGAACGCACCCTAGAATAAACATAGTTACGATTCAGGCAGCTAACAGGAAATACAAAATACCTCATTGAAAATAAAAATAAATAATGAAAGAGTATTTTATCGGTCCTATAGATCAATGAATATATCCCTCAATTACTAGTTGTTAAAGTTTACTTGTTAAATAATATTCCATTGCTATTTATTTTTTATATAGTGAAATTAATTAAAGTTGCTAAGAAAATAATCAACATTATTGTATGTATTGGGATGATAAAGATTCGTGTAGCTAGTTTGGCTACGAATAGCGCAGCGTCAGACATTCTTGAGATTTTTATTTTTAAATTGAAATAGTTTAGCAGCATCTGGTTAGATTGGATGCTGACCCAAAGGTTGGGAGTAAGCCTACGCAGATTGTTTGACATAATATCACGCCATGTATGCCCGAAAAGTTTGGTGAATACTACACCTACATTTCGTCATACGTATAAGTCCCATGTAACAGGGGGCGAGCCTATTGCCATCAACCGGACACAAAACCAGAATCCAGACTAATTTCAGATAGAAAAAATGCCCATCCTGGGACTCGCACCCAGGACCTCTTACTCAGCAGTAGTGCTTGCGACCACTAAACCAATCAACAGATGAATTGACTGATTATTTACTGGTATTAAATATTTCTATAACTTCAAATTTTCACACCAGCTTTGAAAGCACCCAAAACAATGCGGCTAACCTTAATTGGAATAACCAAAGCAATATTTCATAAGAAAATCTGTCACCATTATTTCAATTAACTCTTATAGACCGAGTTGTTTGCAAAGTACCCTTTAAGAGGTTACGCTATTTGGACAAAACCCGTAAAACTTAATTACGTTTGCGCATAAATATTACTTAAAGCAATTTGGACATGTATGTGGAGCTACTTAACAGCCTAAATATTACTTTGTCTGAAGTTGGTGTGTATCTAAGTTCTAAGTCAGTTGTAATTTGGCCTGCTTTAGATGCGGGACCGACCCATTTCTTGTTTGCACTAACTTGTATGTCACCGAGTTTGAACAAATAGACACAAACTATTGGAAGTCGATACCTAAATGCTTTAACTGCTGTTTCTATTTTGGAGTAGTGTAGATTAAGTGGGGGTTAAGTTAATTGTAAACTTTAAAAGCTGTCTAATAATGATTCTCTTGTAATAGTAAGTAGAGCTAATTATTAGCATCATAATAAATTCTTCCTAATCGAAACACCTAATTAAAGCCCTTTTCCTGTTATCAGTAAAAACAATGCGTTGTTGGTCTTCTTTGAGGAGCAAGGGTGGTGGTAATCAAATAACCGATTTTCAGATTAGTATACAAAATACGCATTTGGACGTGGGGTTGCGTATCTCTTTAACCTAAACACATTGTGAAATGCAATAAATATAATTGAGTAATCATGCTAGAGTAATGCTGTGGTGATGCGTTCCTTGCTAAGCTTGTGTGGTGTGACTATGAATGATAGGCTGAGAAATTATGTGATAAGGCTTCACTATGACTTGAGAGAAGATGTAGTGGCAAAAACTGCTGAGAGGCTGAATGGTGGGCGACGAACAAAAGACATTTACAAGGCAGATATGGAAGGAAGGAAAGGCAAAAAAATGCCGGAGGCGGACGCTCCAGGAGGATATATAGTGACCTTATTGGTCATGTTCTTCAATATTCAGGTGCGTACTCGCAACCGACGCGCGTATTTGACCAGACATATGAACATCATCGGGGAAAAAGGAGAATGAACGAACTGTAGACGATGGCATCTGTAGTTCTAAACATACACTTTCATACCAGTATGTATTGAGTCATCATCATCATCATCATTTCAGTCTCCCCCAATTTGGGAGGCTTTGCCATAATCGCCACGCTTGGTAGGCGGGTTGGCGATCGCAGTATGGTGGTAAAATGCATAGAGAACGCTGCTGCCAATTCTCTAGCCTCTTAGTCGCCTTTTACGACACCCACGGGAAGAAATAGGGTGGTGTTATTCTTTACGTCCGGCACCACACGGTACCGGACGGTAATGTATGTATTGAGTAACATTTAAAACATATTTTTAATTCTCATTGATTATGAAAATATCAAGAACGTTATCGTGAATTTCTATGCCAGCCAACAAAGCACAAGCCACATCAATTTCATTGCCATCCAGAAACAATAAATAAACACTGTAATAAATATTTCAACAAAGCAATCGCTACAACTAAATCATTATTTCCAGGTTTTGATAAGCTCACTGAGAGGCGAGAAAATATATTTTCTAGCAAACTGGAACGGAAGCGGCGGAACATAGGAAATCGAGTGCTGTACACAGCTTTATTTATTTTAACGTCATGTCTGTTACATCCGGAGAACAATCGTTCGCTCCATCTGCTGATAGCGCTCTAATATATAGCTTTTGTACTCACGATTATTGAGATAAATATCGAGCATCGTTTGTTAGTTGTATGGCGATGGATAATGGAGTTCTTATTTTTTGTTGTCTTTTGGGTTCCGTATCCAATGGTTGCCAACATGTCGTATATATCTACATCCGTTTGTCACAGGGCTGCCTTCTGAATCGAACGTACTTAAAAAATCCCTGAGTGTTTACTGCTATGGCCGCTATCATTATTTCAGCCGGAAGACGTTCACTGCTGGGCATCGGCCTCCTCCAACTTTGACCGATTTTGTGCTTCCCACATCCAGCGGAATCCTGCGGCCTTCACAAGGTCATTGGTACACCTTGTAAGAGGCCTTCCAACTCAACGTCTTCCGGTACGCGGTCGCGACTTCAGAACCGCTCGGCCCCTTCGGCCATCTTTTCTGTGAGCCTTGCCAACTGCCACTTAAGTTTGGCAATTTTTCTTTGGTAAGGGTCGCTATAACAGCAAGAAATAGGAATACCGTTAAAATCTAAAGGATCCCGCATATAACAAACTTGTTTTAAGTAATGTATATTATAATAAGACACCCACCGATTGAGTCCCATTAAACGCACGACGTCATCGCGGCAGCCCGACACGAAGATGGCGGGACGAGCTTCACGCCACCTGAAAGGACTGGCCAGCACTAGCTAAATACTTTGCCCTACAGAGGTAAAATAAAGGCTAGTAAGATTAGATTTTGAAACAGGTAAAGTTCTGAAATGTACTGTAAATATTTTAGGGTTGTATGGAACCCGTCATGTACGAGTCAGATTTGCTCTTACTCACTTTTTCGCTCGTGATTTATATTGTTGTAGTGTCATGATTTAATGCGGAAGGAAAAGTATTAAGAAATATATTGGCGACTGTTTGATTCGATCGCATGGGTGTTTGTGTTTTGATGTTAATGTACGGTATTTTCTAATACATTTGCTACAATCTTTGCATTGGAATTTGACAAGACATAACTGAATTTTTGATTCAAAGAAAGAAATCTATCATTTATTTTAACGATCCCGGCTGAACAACATAACATCACGTGTCTAGTACACCTAGAACATTTCGCGGTTATATTTGAGTCCAATATTATTGGGGCAATTCGTGCCTCATTGCTGGCAAGAGGTGATATTAACCAAGCACAAATTCAAACTAAGGGCTGCTGTCGTCCAGCTACACGAAACACCCCATCAAAATTTTGCCGAATCCAGAGATTGCACCCAAGACCTCATGCTCCACAGGAGCGCTTGCGACCGTTAGACCAACGAGGCATTTATTCAACGAAATGAAAAATAACTAGCTTTTGCGTTTCGACTAACCGGTATTAAAAGTATCCTATGTGTTAATCCAGGTTATAAACTATGTGGGCACCAAATTGTATTGCCCGATTTTGCGTGATTGACCCATCATTTAAACATATAAACTTTCGTATTTATAACATTATAGTAGGATACAAAGTATATAAAATTGATGTGCCATGTATATAGAGAAACATAAGCCAGCTAGCCAGCTATAATCCCCACAAAGATATACACCAAAGACTACAATATGTATAGGGACAATATACACGCAGACGCTCACGTACAGACAAAAAGAAACACAAAAAACTGATACAATCTCATTTACAAGGAAATCTAATAAACGTATCTAATTTGTATGGCGAGACAACGGAATCGTTGCTAAGTGACATCCGTTGCGATGTCAATTAGGCTGCCCTCACCCGCCTAGTAAGGAGGCGTATGTGCACAGTAATTAGTGTAGTCTGCGGTGTACATCGTCTGCAGTAAGCCTTAGGTATGAGTTCTATGCATCGGTGTGAGAATGTAGAATCAATTGTGCATTGGTTTAGTTTATTTATATTGCTCCATCTGTGATTAAAGGTTTTGTTTTGGGGCTGTGAAAAGTTCTGCTAACCGTGAAGAAATTATTTTTGGTGATAATAGTTTGGGCAAAAAAATATGAACTACAAAATATTTATAGACACTGACATAAAACAAAAACGCATGTCATCATGGTTTTGTGATACGCTATAACTTTCTAGTAAATTGTGAAGTATGAAAACTGATATGTACAATAATGATAGATGAGAATGATAGTTATTAAGGGTAATTTTTTTTTACGTTTTTCGCAATTTGTAGATCACACTGGTAGCCTGTGTAGAACAAAATAACATAGTCATTCAATGAATTCATGGAATCTATGGAATCTTTCATAAAATAGTCATTTAACAGGATTAAACGAACTTAGAGGTCGCGAATCATATTATAATAACCTCATAAGGACCAACGTACAACGTATTGAACAAAGTGACATGCAGCATTCCGGCCCAGACTTAAAAACAAAATCTCCTAAACGCTCAATTTACTTATGAATAAACACGAAATATCAACTTAAAAGTAGTTTTAATAAATTCCTTTCTAAATAAGTTAATATTTATTAGTTTAACTGATAGTTCCCAGAAAAATAATTTGTTCTTAAAGAAAACAAGTTGAATGTGCTTGGGCCGGAACCATGTTAGACGATATTGTTCATTGTAATGTACATCGGGCGTTTTAGTTCATCATGGGAAACTTAGCTTGGGCCTTACGAGGAAAAACATACAACCTGACACTGACCGTAAATTGCAAAAAATGTTAGGAAATTTGAATTTTATGGGCTTCTTTATGATCTTTTTATTATTTGAGAGATCCTATTCCAAAATTGAATTTAAAATTACGTGATAGTACATTCTTTGTGTCAAACAGATTAGCTTTTACTCGGTCATTGCATTTCTTCTTTTGCAGCGCGTATTACGAGTGCTGGTTCATTAATCTGATTTTGTATGCTGTTTGGTTTACATATTTTTTTGTATTACTACTTACCTACTTTTAGGTGTCGTGTTTCCGCGTTTTGACTACGGCATGCTTTTTTTTGGGTGGGAAATCATCAAATGACGTCTCCCGCTCTAAGGTGGAGCAGAAGGGCGTGTCAGACTTTTACTGACTAAAATCCACCCATGTTCCTTCAGTTGCCCATGTGCCAGGGCCACGGTGTCTCTTTCGACCAAATCTCGCGACCCTGGCAGAGCTTGCTTTAAGTAAGTTAAGATTGCAGGTTGAAACAAAGCGATGGCTGCTGAAAGTTGTTTTTACATTACCCTTTCGAATGATGCTGAAGCTATACAGTGTATCTTTGAAGATAAGCGACGTATTATCTAATCAAACTCGCTGTTTCTAGCTTTACTTTATTCCATTTGGGGCGGCCTTTCCTTATTATTCTTCGCCAGACTTGTTTGATCTTCGAGATCTAAAATATTATAGCGAACTTCAGGGCTTTTGCAGGGTCAAAACCATTACAGTTCCGTTGCGAAAAAGAGATGGTTTTATTTGCCCTGTATAGCCATCTCTTCCTCCCAACGAATACAGTTTAAAATATTTCTGTTAAAAGAGGTGGTGGGTCTCCAGGTCACAGTCACGGATAAATTATTGATGTAACTGTAGACGTAGTAATTATGTAACAATAACAATGAAGCTATTATATTTAACGTATAATGTAGGTATGTCTTCGAGATCGGCTATAGATAGTGCCACCTGTCAAGTTGAGCATGAAGTTCCGGCGTGCACTGAATACATTGAATAACAACGACATACCGTATAGGACAATCAGTGACATTTGTTTCTGCATAAAGCGATTCGAGGAAGACAGAGTTACCGAAGAAGTAGGTGCTAACGCGAATATAATATGTAAGATGAACTAATCTAATCTAATTAGCCTATATTGTCCCACTGCAGGGCAAAGGCCTCCCTCTCCCTTTTCCACATAATTCTGTTTTTTGCTAGTTCTGGCAAATATGAACAAATAAACAAATTAATGCTTATCTATTTATTTATTTATTTATTCACAAAATATACACCGTGACATTTTTGTCACCTTACAAAGTTTGTCCACTCAATGTATCCGACATAATATACTTCTATGCATGATTAAAAAATTGATACCATTAATTAAAATACAAAAAAATAGGTACTAAGAAATATAAATAATACATTAGAATTATGTAACTTCATGTTTATACGTATGAGACGGTAGAGAAAATACCTAACCAGCGCACAAGTCGACTAGATCATTCCATCTCCATTTTCCATGAGACAAAATATCAATTTGAAACAAAGTCCTGCATCATCATAATGACTAATATATTTATTGTTTAGTTACTCAATTTTTTTTCTTATGGATGTGTAGTAGTAGGCTTTGGATACATGAAGTGGGCTGCCGTTGTAAGACGATTAAAAAGTCAGGGTGTATATTGACTTCCGAACTTAAAGTTATTTTTCACTTTGTAGTGTTTTTAAGGAAGTCAGTTGTTTTTTTTTTTTGTAAAAAGGTTTTTTATTTTTAAATTTTTAGTTGTGGTATCCACCCCGTACTAATTCCAAACAAACAATGCATATTTATGCGATAACAGAAATCGCGATTGATTTGTATTATTTTTTAAAGAGTTCCGGTGTCTGTCTCCGGAACTGATCATTAGAACTATATGAAATTTATATGGGACCATTTCGAAATAAACTCCTTTCGAATAAAAAAATAATTTTGTTAATCCGTTTATATATGACGGAGTTATGGCCGAACATAAATTAAAAAAAAAACATCTGAATTGAGAACCTCCTCCATTTTGAAGTCGGTTATTTACAATGGAGGAGTATGAAATTTGTCACAATTTAAATTTATATGGGGAAGGAGTACAGAATGCTCTTTATTTTATTTTTTATATAAATTAGGATCGCATTTCGACCTATGGCCGACCACTAGTTTAATTATAATGGTATTTGTATGGACTTAAAGTCTTGTTAGTTAGTGCCTCATTAACCTAAGGTTCACAAAGAAGGTGGATATTTTCCCATTAGTACATAATTATGCCAACAAATTTACGTACTAATAATAAAGCTGGAGAGTTTGTTTGAGCCGAGAAAATAAAGAAAACCAGAGAACGGATAAAAGGCGCAGGCGGGCGATAGTATGCAACGCGATGGGTTTGGGCCGAAATTTCATGCGGACGAAGTCGTGGGCTAGTATGTCAAAATAGAGGGATATTTACAAATTTTAATGGCCAAAAGATGTTTTTTATGAAACTTTCTACATCACGAGACCAAAATGCAAAACACTCAACAGTTATCAAAGTAACGCATCTGACATTGAGTAAAGGGAACTCAATATCACACCAGTGCCCCAACAGTGTACATTAAAAACTTGTGCGCTTCGGCCAAAGCGGCTCAGAACGAAACTTTAGAAATTATACCTCTGCCCCACGATAATTTCCTTTCTAATGCTCAAGTTGAGAACTCTTCAAAAAACTTTTGGGAACTTCGCGTGAATTCCCTTTTTATTTCTTATAAATCTAGAAGAAAATAGAATTTATGGCATCCTCTCTTAACTTTTTTACAAGAGAGCAAATGTTAAGTTAATTATGAATACTTTTTTTTTATTCTCGGATTTATTTTGGCGGTTACTCTGAATTAATTTCCTTATTTAATAACCTTCACAAATTTTTGTTTCTTGTAGTTTATTTATTTTGCTAATTACATAATTCGTGTTACTGACAAAGTCAAAGTCAAATCATTTATTTAAAATAGGCACATAAAAGGAACTTATAAACGTTATTTACTACGAAATAAAATTTATTCTAGTTGCCCCTTCTAAAAGGTAGTTTCATATGGAGAAGCACGGGCAAGAAACTCCAACGTTACTCTTCCAAAATATTTTACAAAAAATTTTATACATTTATTTTATCATTGTATATAAAGACGATGCACCTAGAATAAAATTACTATACAACAATCATCATCATTATCATTTCAGTTGGAAGACGTCCATTGTTGGACATAAGCCCCTTTTAAGGTCTATAATCGCAGTATGGTGGTAAGTTGCATAGAGAATGCTGCTGCCCATTCTTTAGTAAGTCCCTTAGTCGCCTTCGACGATACCTTTGGGAATGTGTTATTATTTACGTCCGGCAAAACACTGAACCATCACACATACCACAATAGGCGCACACAATTGTGTGTAACTAAACGGTACCTTCTTGTAATGATATGAGAAACAATTTCATCAATTTTATTTCTCACTTTGGATCATCCAGTCAGCTTCAGCATACTATAGGTATCTGTAGGTTCAGTGCAATGCACAAATAATTCTAAGCTATGAAAACTAGCTTGATCACACACCGTTAAAAGGCAATCACAAAAAAGACAATCTCCTACATTAAATTAACATTTTTGTTTCTTTATAGAATTTGATTGGGTTTTTTTTTTTTTTTTGGATGGGAATTCGCAAATGACTTCTCCCTCTCTGGGCGGAGCGTGTCAGACTTTTATTGACTAAAACCCACCCGTGTTCCTTCAGTTGCCCATGTGCCAGGGTCACGGTATCTCTTTCGAACAATCACGCGACCCCGGCAGATTTGATTGGGTTATGGGTAATGTTGGGTTAGATTCAAGTTAATAACACTTTTATACATTTATGTGTCATTTGCGGTACTAACCAAATTTTGGTCAGATTTTTTAATGTTCAGATAAGTTATCTGAAGGATAACTAATATGACAGTTTGGCGCAATTTCCATTAAAAAACTGTAAAATCTCAATAAGGTAAGAGTTATTTGACCATGTTTATCCAGCCCTGAAACTTCTAAAAATAAAACTCTCATTTTAGGTTACGCAACACTCGGTTAAAAATCTACAAGTACAAAAATTTATCGGTAGGTATTTCAAATATCTATCGGAAATATATTGCAGAATTATCTGAGAATCGTCCGACATTCATTGGCGCTCGTTAGCGTTGGATGGTATTCAAGTATTTCACAGACATGGATCCAGCTATCCTGAAGGGCACTTGCAAGTCTATCGGCATTTATTATATACCTGATAAATGCTGATACAGAATTCTGAATAGTTTTACCTGAATATTTATTAGCTTTGAAATTTTCCGTTTTATTTTTATTGAATTTACTTTACTTTAAAATTATCGTTTTGATTTACGTACAAAAGGCTCTCTAGTTTATTTGAATCGATGTTTACTTTGAAAAGTAATCGGTAATTAAGTTTTAAATAATTAATATTACCTATATGTTGTGTACAAATAAATAAAACTCAAGTGTCTGTTAGTAAAGCCAACAGACACCTTCTTACTAAATGCATATGAAATATATACAGCATTATAAACACAAAATCAATGTCTGTTTCTTTTGTTTACTTGTTTGATCCAGTTTATCTCCGAAACGGCTGGACCGAGTTTAATAGGACTTTCACTGACTGCCTGAATTTACGATATCCTAGTGGGCGAAGCCACGGGTACAAATTTAATTAACATAATTCAATTAGACCCTTAGCTAATTTAGTATTTATTATTTTAAAATTATTTATTCAAATCAAATCAAAATCAAAATATTTTTATTTCATATAAACCTACATATTTATATAGGACCACCCCTGTTCCCCCAATTCTGCTTTTAGTGAATATATATACACTAAAAGAAGAATTTTCGAAATCCATCCACATTATATCAACATATATTTTTGGTTTATGATTTTAATTTATGTTTATTTTATTAAAGAAAAATACATTTAAATTTAAAAAACTAAAAAACACGCTTCCATTGAAAATCAAACTAAAAAGTACAAAATAATGGAAAAAAAAGCGTGGGGTGCTTTTTAAGGTATTTTTTTATTGAAATCAGGCACCCCACGCTTTTTTTCCATTATTTTGTACTTTTTAGTTTGATTTTCAATGGAAGCGTGTTTTTTAGTTTTTTAAACTATTATTTATTTTCTATTTTTTAGGGTGTTTCGTATTTTGAGACGTATGTCAGCGTAGTTTGTGACGTATGTCAGCGTAGTTTTCTAAGACAGTTTTTTTTGCTGTCCTGGTAACCCTGGCAAGGATAATGGCACAAATTAGTTTGTGACGTATGTCAGCGTAGTTTTCGAAGACATTTTTTTTTGCTGTCCTGGTAACCCTGGCAAGGATAATGACACAAATTTATGAAATTATTGCATTGTCATCGGTCTTTGACAGGTGTGCAAAGTTTGATTGAAATCTGGTCGTTTAAAGTGGGTCAAAATCGCACTATAAGGCGTCGGTTACAAACAAATATACAAACATACAAGAGAAGCTAATATAAAGCGTGTAAAAAAAAATAAAGACGAATTGAGAACCTCCTCCTTTTTGAAGAAGTTAAAAAAAACTGAATTCTGAAAACTGAAAACTGGTAGAAGTCGCCTCTTTGGTGAAGGAATAAGAAACTCTGCTTTTAAACTAACTCAACGAAAATAAGTTCTTAGAAAATAGAGGACATTTCCCCGTTTCCCGAAGACTAATTAAAGGAAATGATTAACAACAGCGCAGACTTCGAACTTTAAAAAAACGTCAAGCATTTTCAACCCTAATAACGTCCTCGCATGTGGCTCCAAACCCTTACCACGAAGTCCAGACTGCAGTCTTTTTACCAACTTTTGTTTTGAAACAACTTCTGGGAACTATGTCGTGCTCGCGTGCCTTAGTACCTACATGTAATGCACTTTCCTCTAAGTAAATTGTATGGAAGCTAGATTTTGTTTAATTCTCTCTCTCTTAGTCTGACGGGGAGACATTAATCTCTCACGTATTTCTATCTCGCTCATTAGACAAGGAAAGAAATAAAAAGGAAGGAAGGGATTGCACTAACACTGGCAGGATATAAATTAAAATATGGTGGTCTAGCAATAAGTAAGTGGTAGTTGCATTTTTTTTTGTAGATAATTATGTAACATACGTTATATTTATTAGATAGGCAGTTGCTATCCGGTTATACTGGAAGCCGATACCAATGAAGTTGTCAAAACACTAAGCATTGAACGACTGATTGAAAAATTTGGCAAATTTTTCAATCAGTCGTTCAATGCTTAGTCTTAAAAACAATGGTTTATTTGAAGGTTTTCCGCTTGAGTTTAAAATTAGCTACTGTAGACTGAAATTGATCATAGAACATAAAAATAATGAAGATTAATTAGTCTTAGAAAAAAGCATGAATAAATCACTGGAAGTTTGATTAACACTTTTTTTTGTAGATTTTGACGACTCAGAGTTTAATTTTCCTGCCGAATTTCGTTCAAATCAGCTCAGCAATTTAACTGACATGTTGTAACAAACGCATAGTCGAATTCACCTTTGAATTGTACACAGGGTGTTAGGACCATCGACGAGCAACATGCCATGGATCAAGGACTTGATTCTTTTTTCACAACCGCCGAAATAACATCTGCGCGTCTAGGATCACGTGCTGAATTCATGCTTAAAGTTTGCGCACCCTCCTGTAGATTAGGTAGGAGATAAAGTTAACAAATGACATTTGACAGTAATAGTTTAACAATCACAATTCCGCCAACAGAAATAAAATATGCACCACTACAATGCCAACCATGCGTGCCATCCAAAGAAAATTTTATGTTTGACAGCTTAATATGTTCATAAAAGTGGCTGGGGAAGAAGCGTAAACACGGAATAGGGTTCTCTGCAGTTGTTTACAGCTCACCTGGGAAATTAATTACAAAAATATATGTAGCGTTTGGCCCCGGCCGCGTCGGTGTGTGCTTTAGTCAGGCGAGTAAAAATGTGAATATTTGTACAATTGCTTACTTCTTTGTAGCTGGTATCTTGCTTGTTTTAATATAAAGTTTAAAAAGAGTAGATTTTTCGTATGGCTTTGAATTTTTTTCAGGAATTTATGCATTTATGTGGTTTGGTTTTGGAATCAAGGAGTGGTACTGTAAAGGTTGTCAGCCAAAGTCGACCTTATGTTGTACAGGTTATCGATAAATAACTTTAACTTATCTGCTGAATATGAGGCTCCAGGTTCGATTGCCGGGTCGAGCAAAGTGTTACTTGGATTTTCCATCTGAAATTTATTAGTAGCAGCCCGGAGTCTGGGTTCCGGAGACAGGGACTATTATTTTTTGGTAAGTAATAGGCTCACCCCCTTATTATATGGGACATAAATATATGTAACTGGCGAAATATGAGTGATCTGCCTTAGCATTCGGGGATTAAAGGCCTGATGTCATGATATGTGAAAATTAAATAAATGTTCTCAGCATTGAATTTCCAGATCCTATTTAGAGTGTGTTTAAAATAGTGTATACAGGATAAGTTTTTAACCAGTGCGCAAATTTTACTAAATTGAACTTAAACGAGTTATAATAACCATGCAATTTTTATTTTGATATGTCTTAGTACAAAAAAATTAAGTTATTGTTAAGGTGATGTATCGAGAAAAACGTGCTTTTTCTTTTTAGCGTACCTTTCTTACCGTATGACATCCGAACTTAATCTTTTAGTGTATGCTTTTTGATTATATGATCTAGTATCCTGTAAAAGGAATACACGATACGATGAAATTTTCTCGATCCAAAAAAATCGCAAAGTTCTATCTATGAGTATCATTTTTTGAGCCTTAAGGCGCAATGCGTATGAGTTATTAAACATAGTTTACTTTAAAACATTGATAATCATCGTATCTAAGTTTTTGTAAAACAGTTTTCGTTTTAATAACACTTTTTATTCATAAAAGATGGAAAATCGTTTTGGCGTATACGTTGTTTTATTCCAAGCACACACACATTATCGCCATCTCTTCTTTTACCTATAAAAAGTAATGTTATCACTCTCGTTCGTTCATAAATTAGTCGCCCGGTGGGGCTCAAAGACGATGAACCTATGTCAGTTTTTTCCAGATCGGTGCTGTCATATCTTCGTAATTTAAATAATTATATTTACTGGAAAAGTTCAAGTCCAGTAGATTTCAGCAGAATAAAGTTATTTTAAATTAAACTCAGTGTATAATAGATATAAAGGCTACATAAAATAAATAAAGTAGCGTAATTGTGAACAAAAAAAAAACTAATTTTTTGGTATTATCTGATTTAAATTATATGTTAAAATGGGAAGGAAAAACATAGCAAAACCAAATAAAGTGCAACGTTTAGAAAACCTGAGAGCGAAGGCTCAACAAATGAGAAAGCGTAAAAAGTAAGTAAACAAATATTGTTGCTATCTACATACTCACAAATACTCACAATATCTAATGCACATGTGAAGTACTTTTGTTGGATTGTTCTATTGTTGATAGGACCTTATTCTCAAGCAATCCAGTCGTATCAATAGACTCATTTTACAGGAAATCGACAGCAACTGATGATGATAACAGTGAATCGGAGTCAGTACCTTCACTCGTCAATTTGCACAACCGGCAACAATCCATCCTCAACTCGGAGAAAAATATTGGGTAAGCGGACAATTTTCCAGAACATAATATCTGTTTTAGTTGAGTAAAAAGAAACTGGATAAAATGTTTATCATTGATACATTTTGATCAGGTTAGAGATACTTCAAAATTATGTCAATAAATCAAGTACTGTCACCAGTGATAGAGTACAAAAAGCAATGGAGTCGCATTTAATTATGAAAAAAGGTTGATTTTTTTCCGATTTATTGAGTTGTGAATACTTATGCGTATAATTATGTACTTAATATAATTTCAAATAGTAAAATTAATTATAAAAAAAATGATTACGCATAGTCAACTTGAATGTTGACAAACGTTTTTATTTCAGAATTAAAAGAAAGCACGACGCTACGAATCCCTCATCGAATTTAAATCAGACAGTACAACTACTGCCATACGATCTTATAGAAAATGTGAGTGACATTCCTATCACACTAGATTAAGTTGAATCGATTTTGTCAAAAGCTAGCTATTTTGTAAAATAATTTGTACATAATCGTTTATTTGCTTAAATAGTAGGTACATAAAATACAGGTGGTTACAAAATTGTGATTAACGTTGTTAGTAGAGTATATGTTACAGCTTTAGACTAAGTGTCGTGATCATTGTATTAACACTGTTGTTTGTTGTCCCTAATAAAATAAAAATTCCTTTTAACTCTCGTTTTCTTTACAAAAAATATTTCAGCGCTGCCTTTTTTCTTTCAGGAGTCCAAAACTGCTGACATCAGTGGACACAGAGTGGTTGAACTAAATTATTTCTTTAACGAATTGGTTAAAATGTCGAGTCACCCGTCACTATTTGAATGCGGCCTTACTTCAATTAAATTTGAATCAGAAAAAGTTTGTGGTCTTACATCCGTATTTACATTTTCTTGTTCTATGTGTGCAAAAAAATTTAAAGTACAGAACTCAACCCAAAATTTGAATAAAATGGCAGTAGCCGGGATGATGGCCGCTGGATGTGGCAACGCTCAGTTGAATGAGTTTTCGGCAGCTCTAGATTTACCATCGATGTCGGAATATAGGTATAAGATTGAACAAGATGAAGTATGTGACGAATGGGAAGTAACGGCATGGGAGGAGATGAGAAAAGCTGGGGAACGAGAAAAAGAAGCGGCAATCGAAGAAGGAAACGTGACAAAAGACGGTATCCCAATAATCGATGTGATCTTAGATGGTTGTTGGTCTAAACGCTCGTACAGGAATAACTATGCGGCACTATCTGGCGCAGCGACAATTATAGGCAGACGTTTTCGTAAAGTTCTGTTCATGGCTGTAAAAAACAAATACTGCTGTATTTGTGCCAGAGCGGAAAAACAAAACGAAGTGGTGAAACAACACGAGTGCTTCAAAAATTATAGTGGATCTTCATCCGCTATGGAAAGCACTATTATTGCTGAGGGTTTCAAACAGTCCCTAGAAATGCATGGCATTATCTATGGAAGATACATAGCTGATGGAGATAGTAGCACATATGCAAAAATACTCGATACACGACCATATCCCTCAATTACAGTCGAAAAAATTGGTTGCAAGAACCACATACTTCGGAATTTTTGCAACAAATTGCAAATACTAAAAACAGATACAAGATACTGCCGTACAGAAAGGAATATGTTAACTACCGGTACAATTTTAAAGATACGAAAATACATATGTGACGCCATAAAATATCATGGGTCGCAAACTTTAAATCAATCAGATAACATAAAAAACTTGCATCAAGACGTTTCAAATGCCATTAATCATGCTATTGAGCACCATGACTCTTGTAACAAAAATATTTGCAAACAAACGTCAACTGGAGTCACAAAAAACATGTTTAACACACGTCTTTGGCACCAGATGAAATACTTAATCTGCAATGTAGCATCACAGTCTAGGAGTTTAATTGAAAATGTAGACAGTAACATTGTAGAGAATTTTAATGGTGTAGTTGCCAAATTTGTCGGAGGTAAACGAGTGAACTACGCTCTTAAACGGTCTTATCAGGCAAGATGCGCAGGGGCAGTGGTATCATTCAACTCCGGAAACATATTGACTACCGTTCATGAAACTATTCATAATACAAGTCCGTTACCAAAAATCAAAAAATATGAAGAGCAAGTACAAAATAAAAGAATATACAGCCAAACATTGAAACGAAAAAAAAACCGTAAATTATTTTTTAAGAAATTAGATTTAAATTATGGCGAGAATTCTGATAAACCTGATATGGACCCTGAAATATTCAATCTAACAAAATTAACATTTTTGAAAAATTTAGAAAAATCCAAAGAAGAACGTCAACAGATACAAGAGAGAACAATATTACAGAGTGAGAGTGGGGAGTGGCTCGAACTCCGAAGAAATCTTTTGACCGCTTCCAACTTTGGAAAGGTTGTGAAAAGAATTAAAACAAATAGCTGTGCTAATATGGTGAAAAGCATGTTATATCGAGCAAATATTGACCATGTAGCATCTATAAGCCATGGAAAGAAATTCGAAAAAAATGCAATAGAGCAGTTGTCTAGTTTGGAAAATATACAAATACAACAATGTGGTATTTTCATTGATGAAAAGTACCCGTTTCTAGGAGCAACACCGGATGGGATAGCTGGTGATATGCTGATTGAAATAAAATGCCCTATTGCACCTTATAAAATTGGTATCGACGCTGCAATTCAAAACGGTAAAATGCACTTTTGGCGCTATAACAAAAAAACAGGGCAAGTGAACATCAATAAAAAATCGGATTGGTTCATACAAGTGCAAGGTCAAATGCACATCTGTCAAATTGAAAAATGTTTAGTAGCAGTTTGGTATGGCGAAAACAAAATAAGGACTGAGTTAGTTCTTAAAGACGATCATTTTTGGGATACAATAATGGAGCCTAAATTGTTATCATTCTACTTTGACTGCCTTTTGCCTGAACTTGTTGACCCACGATACACTAGAAATAGACCTATTAGGGATCCCGATTACATAATACCAAAGAAAAATAAGAAAAACTATGATGAGGAAAAAAAAGCAAACACTAAAATTGCCGACGAAAGAATTGACAGAATCCAGAAGAAAATAATCATTGAAAGTCTGGAACTAGATCACTCGACTGATAAAATTATAGTATGTGAAAGAAACTTAGATTTTGATGCGTTTTAATAAAAACAAGAAAACCTTTGAGGTCGGCGAACCCCCGTTAGGAACGAAGTTATTATTTATTATTGGCAGTTTGTACTCAATCCCAACTGTATCCAGTCACCATAGCGGCCACCTGCTTGCCTCCGAGATATAATATCAATAATATGACATGAATTCAGACCACTCACCAATAATTTTATCCGTATGTGTCGGATCCCTAACACAGACTGGGAAAGTTTCAGAATAGAATTGGATAATACAATAGAATTAAAGTTCTGAGCTAGAAAATGAAATTATTGCAATCTTTGTTGCAAAACAGTTATCATGGCTCTTGGATATAGTCACGTGGAAGCCATCGAAAAGGTTCAAGAGTCCGTAAATCGTGTTTATGAATGGACCGCATCATGGCGTGTCCAACTTATTGAAAGCAAGTCTATCCACATAAACTTCACGAATAAAAAGCCACAATATTTCTCGGTATTCATGGATAACCAACAAATACCATATGCGAATACTACCAAGTATCTCGGCATGACCCTGGATGCAAAATTACGCTGGAAAGGGCATGCCAAAAAGAAAAGAGCTGATTACATATTCGATACAAAAAAATAATTATTTGCTTCTTGGTAGAAAGTCGCCATTATCAATATCCAATAAATTGTTGATATATTTACACGTTTTAAAGCCTGTATGGACCTCCGGTAAACAGCTATGTGACTGTACCAGCCAAAGTATTCGTCAAATCATACAACGTTTTCAAAACAACGTACTAAGGGATATAGTCAGCGCGCCTGGATTCCGTAAACATAGTTATTCAAAAATATGCAGAAGCTCACGAACATCGACTTCATCATCACGTGAATGTCGAAGCGATCCAACTCGATGACAACACTGAATTAGTGCGAAGACTGAAAAAGATGGACGTATAACTCTATAAGTTTTGTGACGATTTCTACAATTTTTCCTCTTCCGCAGGCTGGGTCTTCTGGCAACTTATTTCCAATAATATGCACACTAGGGAGTACCCTTTACCGCGACAAATCGCGGCACGGCGGACAGAGCTCCCGTGTGATCTCATAGCGACATGGCGGGTACGATTGTGGCAACCCAGTGCTGGGTACTAAATAATGCTTACCACCAACATACTATTGTTGGGGGTATTTTCAAGGAAATACAAAAGAAATCCTTTTGGAATAAATAGAATATTCATAGAATTCAGAGGAGGATTCACAGTTATTATATTTTGTTACCTTGTTATTAGTTACCAAAGTTGAAGATTGATAATCACAACGTAGGATGCGAACAGCTACGCGCGCGTTGGATACATTTATACTATGTTGACCGACGACCCAGCATTGCTTTTACTATAGTTCTTTACTATTAAGTAGAGTGTTTCCTTTTTTTTCTTTTCGTAAAGAAATGCTCATGCATAGGGGAGACTGGGTACGGTTGCAGCAGGGTACGGTTAAACCAACGCTAATAACTCGTAAACTATTAGCGGTGTGGTGAGGGGTACAAGGGGAGAGAGACGCGGCCGGCGAGTCCGGACATGAATCACAGTGACGCGTTGCACTTCGCGCGCTTTGTACGTTTCCAGGGGACCCTATTATTTTTTTTCGACAAAAAGTAAGTATTTTCTATTGTTTTCTTTTTCAAATTACTTTGTTGATATTAGCATTTGCATTTTGAGTGATTTTCTGTTTTATTGTTAGATTTTGAAGGTTCGAAAACCGTGATTCGTTTTTGTTTATGTTGTTTTGTTTCGACGCTATGTTTGTTTATTAGCAGTTGAGGGGTATGGGGACGGATGAAGCAATTATTGTGGGTACGATTGAAACAATGATAACCGTTGCTTTTTTCGTTCTAGATGCCCAGACAACGTATCAAAAAAACTTCTAGAGGCGAGTGTGATATAACTCAGTACGAAAATGCGTATGAAGAAGTCAAAAAAGGGACTTCTTTACGAAAAGCTGCAGAGATGTACGGAGTTCACCATTCTTCTCTTCTGCGATACAAGAAAAAAAGAGATGCAGCGATCGAAGAAGGTAACCAGGCTGATGTTAGTATGGGGTATGTAGCCCACAACCGAGTATTTACCCCTGACCAGGATTTTAACTGTCAAAATATTTGATCCACTGTGCGGATATTTACTTTGGTCTATCTGTCAAGGAAGGTAGAAAATTAGCATTCCAGCTCGCTGTCAAATATAATTTAAACACACCTCCTACGTGGAACGAAAATCAGGTTGCCGGAGAAGAGTGGTTTCGCTCTTTTATGAGAAGAAATGTGGAATTGTCGGTGCGCACAGCTCAGGCAACCAGTCTCTCCAAGGCAACAAGTTTTAACAAGACCAACGTGGATGCTTTTTACGATAACTTGCAAGTTGTCCTTGACCGTGACCACTTTGAACCACAAGACATCTACAATGTTGACGAGACGGGTGTAACAACTGTACAAAAGCCCGACAGAGTTGTGGCAAAGCGTGGAACACGACAGGTAGGAGCTGTCACCTCTGCCGAACGTGGGACGTTAGTCACACTAGCCTTTGCGGCAAACGCGTTGGGCAATGCGATTCCCCCAATGTTCGTGTTTCCAAGGGTTCGATACCAAGATCATTTTATTAGAGATGGTCCAGTGGGTTCTATTGGAACTGCCAACCCATCAGGCTGGATGCAAGACGAACTATTTGTTGAGTTTCTGAAACATTTCAAGAAACATTCAAATGCCTCTACATCCCATAAAGTACTGCTTGTTCTAGACAATCATTCTTCCCACGTCCACATAAATTCTCTGGATTTCTGCAAAGAAAACGGTATCGTTTTACTTTCATTTCCACCCCACTGCTCGCACAAGTTGCAGCCTTTAGATCGATCTGTTTACGGCCCGTTAAAAAAAGCTATAAACTCTACCGCTGATGCCTGGATGCGCAATAATCCTGGAAAAACTATGTCCATTTATGACATCCCTGGAATGATAAAAACTGCAATGCCACTTGCCCTGACACAGTCGAATATTCAGGCTGGGTTCCGTAAGACTGGAATATACCCTTTCAACCGGAATTTGTTTCAAGATCTGGATTTTGCTCCGTCATTCGTAACGGACAGGCCAAACCCGAATGATGCGGTAGAAGACGTGGTTACACTTGCACAAGTGGAGGTAATCGCACCTGCACCGGAAGAAATAGATGTTCTAGCACCTGACGAGGAGACGTCATCGCTGTCACCTTCCTTGTTGAACGAAGCTTCTATGTCTGAAAACGTGCCACAACAACTAGCTCCGATACAGAATACAGAAACTAATATCCTACAAAACTTTGAAGGCTTAACGACGCCGCCCACACAAAGTTGTGCAGGTGTACGTCATCAGTTACAAGACACAGCAATACAACCGGAATCAAATATTTCTCCTAGAGATGCTACTGCTGCTCTGAGGTTGCCTTCTAGTCAAAGTTACGTCAGTCTTCAACAATCATCACCGCAGCCGTCTACAAGCAAACAACCTGTATTTACACCTGAAATAATACGGCCATATCCAAAAGCTGCCCCCCGGAAAACAACAAATAAAGCTCGCAACACAAAAAAGTCTACTATTTACACAGACACTCCGGAAAAAGAAGCTATAAGAAAAGAACATGAAGATAGACAGAAACGACAAAAATCTAAGCAGGTAAAGAAGACAATACTTGAAGATACTACAGCGAAGAAACCTAAAGGTAAAGCAAAGAAGAAGAAGGCCGATTCACCAGCTTCATCGGAAGTAGATGAATATTTTTGCCTCATATGTGTGGGAGCGTTCACGGACAGTAGATCCGGAGAAAAATGGGTACAATGTCAAGGAGGCTGTAAAATGTGGTCTCACTTAGAATGTACAGATGGTGGGCGACATTATGTTTGCCACAATTGCGATGAATCTGATTAGGATCTATATTTTACTTTAAAAAAATTGTTAAGTTTAACAAATGTTTTTTTTTGTATTTTTTTAATTATAGACAACAGCTGCTGTTCAGCTTGTTTTTGTTCCTACAGATAATTTGAGATATGGAAATCTTATATTATCATTTAATTATTGAGACTGATTGTTGATTTTTTAGTTATTTTTGTTTATTCTTGTTAGTTTGTTAGTTTAAACTGGAGCAGAAGAGCTCTTTTTATGTTCGAAACAATTATTAAGACTGATAGAAATGGTGCCATACTAGAATTTAACTATTTCTTGTTGAATATGAATAAAGAAACTGATTTTTATTACTTATTTGTTTATGTTTCAACTGACCCCCATCGCTGTTTCAACCGCCCCTGGTATGGGTTCGGTTGAAACAGTGGCACATTATTTTATTAAACTCTTCCTATCTAGTAAATATGGCAGTTGAGCCTCTAATTCTGAGAGGTATTTGAAGACAAAAGTCTATTCTCTCATTTTATGTGTTTTGTTGTTTGTTATATTTCAAAATGGCTGTGCTACGAGCGTTCAAAGCAAAATTGTTTCAACTGTACCCAGTCTCCCCTACTGCGCTACCACGGGGAAATAGCGCAGTTATGTGGGACTCCAACCCACTAAAACTCCATGGTGTCCTCCTACACCGCTTATGGCGGGAACACGGGAACCACAAAACTCTTCCGCGAACCCGCCGCGGCTGTCCGTCGCCGGACCCACCTCTGGGGGATACCCCCATTCACGGCGCGCATGAACACATAACATGCCGTGACCACCCCGGGGACCAATTAGCACATGGGCGCCAGACGACCCCGTGAATGGCACCCTTGGCCCCCTGTGACGGGTCAGGACTTTGGCCCCGCCACCTACCACTTTTCGGCCGCAGGGGATAGGGAGAGTGGCCAACGCTATACAAACACTCCTCCTCCCCTGTGGCCCCACCGCGTCCACCATCGGACGGTGGAGACCCCGTTCAGGCCGCGGAAGGTAGGGAGAGCGACGCACGTCAATACCGGCACTGCTCTCCCACCGCGGCCTCCAACCCTCGCAATGTCACCGAACGACACCGCGTTGGCCGCTACATCGTCGGCTTCTAGCGGAAAAGTCCTGACGAGGGGCTCCTCCTCGGGTTCCTCTTAGCTTCACCGTGGGGTTCTAAGCCACGGCTACTGAGCCCCCCCCCGCCTCGTCAATGCGGGAACCCACTGGGAGGGAAGTAGAGTGTTTCCTTGCACCAACATTCTCACATTGCGCAAGACCAAGGAGCCATATTCACGTTCTCTCTACTTCATCGAATATTCATAAAGTTCTCTTCATAAAATCGAATAGTGTTTGCGAGTGCTAAGTCCGTTACTTAGTTCTCATTTTCTTCTTCTAAGTCACGTTCTTCATTACTTAAGGTCGTCGTGTGTCCCTGAAAGGCCTTCGTGGTTTTATGAAGATGTTCTTCCACTTCCTTCGGTTCTCGTCTTATCTCATGGCCGTCATTACAGAGAGACCAATGAGGGCAATTACTTGGTCGGACTAGCGGTTAGGTGATCGGTCCCCTTACCGCTGGAACCCTCAAAAGACCTCACGGTCGGCCGCGAGGTCTGGGCATGGTCCTTCAAGAGAAATGTGTTAATCGTCAATTGCGTCTGAGGGAAGACGCGTTGAAAAGACTACATAAGAAAGAAGACCCTATTGCTTTCAAGTACTAAGAGGAATCCTTCAAGTAAGAAAAAGAACACAGCAAATAAAAAAACAGCCTGTTGCCGGAGGAGTTACGAGAACATACATTCCGCTTTGTCATTAGACCAGATACTAGACATGTTTGGGGTATCAGGTCGTCTCGACGTTCATGCATATAGTGGTAGCCCCAATACGGGTGGGTGTTTAGACCGATGGGAAAACCTGAATTGATTTAGATAGGAGGCAATCTCAATGCTCAGATTTTCGATTGTCATGAAAAATACGACATATGTTTCAATTTCCATGTTAGTGGATTTTATAGTGTTTGAGTGAATCAATCTCGTATAACCCAACAACCATATATAAATATTAATATAGAAGATGATAAAGATAATTTCATTCTGTAAGATAATTTCATTCCTAATAATTAAATATTTTGTAATATATATGTCTACTCCATCGCATGCTATATTCAAAAATTTCATAGACCGAGTAAATTAATGCAACTTTCACGTACTTTTTTCTAAGATGTTTCCGTCTCTATCTTGCTGTTGTAGTTTGAAAGGTGTGCAACGGTGACAGGAATAGTGCTTACAGCAAGGCTATGCTAAGTTAGTAACGTTTTTTATTTCGAGACATGTTCTGTCATTAGTTCAACTTTTGGCCGCCGGTTTTCCTATTCTCTATAAACGGTTCAGACTAAAGTTTGTGGCGGCCGGCCACTTTAGGTTGATACGCCATACCCCGCGCGCTCGTGACATAAACCACGCCCATCCTACTATCATTCATTTTCGAGGTGCGACCTTAACTAAAGATGTTTATTTTGAAACTGGTTTTTATGGTAACTTGCGCACGGCGCCGGCGCGGCGGCGAAAGTGAACAACCGAGCGTAGCTACTAGTACTTACCAGCTGTTCGATCGGTCAAAATTCTAAGAAGTTCGAAGTACCTACGCGCGGTTATTGACCTATTACTATTTCAATATCATATTACGAAATATGTAGGGTATCCACAGTTTACAGATTTAAGGTCGGATAAAAATAACCTGTACAGCTCCAGAGAACTTAAAGCTTATTACTGAAACCAATACCTAAACCAAAATCATGCGACAGAATCGAAAACTTTACCCGTTTACGTTCAAACAACAAAAGAACATTTATTATACACAGTAGAGTGCCTTTGCGTTTATATTTGCTTGTAGTCTATACGTAACAATTATTTAGATTCAATATTGTTCGTTACAGACTTATAATTTAGTTAGCAGTCCTGAGGGTGGACTGACCCAATTGATATAAGTTGCAGTCAATACTCCAGACACTGAAGTACCAGTTATTAATTAGAATTATATTAATATGATGGTAAAGTCAAAATCAGTCTGTGTACGCTTTTCTAAACTATACAGGCTCCTCCTAACAGGCAGAACGCGACTCTCGTGGAACATTTCCTATGAAAATATTGTGGAAGTTTTTCTGAAAAATTCGCGGGAGCCTTATTGGAGTCGGCTTCCGAACTAACCGGATGCCACTGAATACCAGTATTTCACAACCAAGTAACTGGGTAATACGATACTCCTTGATAAGACAGTCGTCAGACTTTTTTTATTTTTTTGTGTTTTGGAAATCATCAAGTGACGTCTCCCGCTCTTGGGCGGAGCGGGCGGGCGTGTCAAAATTTTACTGACTAAAACCCACCCGTGTTCCTTCAGTTGCCCATGTGCCAGGGTCACGGTGACTATCGTCAGACTAAGGCTTCTAACTCCTCGTAACGACTGTCATAGATCTATAAGTGATAGCTGGTTTGCAGTCTCGATATCCATTCATGAACCGACCGCGGCAAGTACAACTTAACCTTCGGTCGACCCGTACCGCTGTTAGAATTTACCAAAGAGTTCCTCGTTTTGCCCCTAATAATTAGAAGGTATAATGATAATTGCTTATTAGATTTCTAATAATACGACTGGTTTCGAGCGATTTTCTTTGCATTTGAGACACTGAGAAAGGCCATCGAATCGATTTATTTTGTCGATGTGTAAAAAACGATATCTTTACGTAGTTACTAAGTAAATTTCTTTTATATGAAATAGGCACTAGCTTCTGCCCGTGATATTCTGACCGCCAACGCGTCGCAACACTTCACTTGTCCGCGTTATTACTTTTACGTTGAGCGATCTTTCTCGGCTCCTAAAGTTCGTAGCATTATGTTAAACAGCCTATCACCTTCCTTAAGAATCGGGCTATCAAATGCAAAAATCGTATTAAAACAAAGAAATTCTGTGGCTTTATTATATTGGTATAGATTTTGAGCCAACATCCGAAATCTTACAACACTTTTTAAAATTTACCTGTGAAACAAGGCCAGTAAGGACAAAAAAGAAAAACAGTTATTCAAAAATCGAACCCCACATCGCACCGCGTAAACTCGAACGTTATCAAACAACGAAAGAGATGCTCATAAATTCGGAGAGGCCTTTTTGCTGTAATGCCTTTCATATTTCTCCCGAAGCACACTGCGGGTGCCGTTCAAATAAATTACGGCCATCAATAAAAATCTCAGCGTGGAGATCCTACGACTTATTTAATTTATATTCCATCAGGGCCATATTTATCAAATATCGAAGCTTTTTGTGTGATGTTCCGAATTTAAAAATGGCCAAATCATTTTATTGCCTTTTTTGTTATAGGTTAGAAGTTTTATTACACTAATTGAGGGTAATAATGGGTAATTCAGATGAGGTAATTAGTTCCTTTCGGTTATTTTGAGCAGTGCGATAAAATCGTAGGTAAATGTTAGGGTATTACTCATTTCAAGTACCTATTAGGTAAAGGTCTAAGTAGTTATGGTACAATAAATAGGTACTAAAACTAGGTAGCATTTACTTTAAGTCCGTAATTTGAAAGGTTTTCTTTCTAAGATCACTTTTAGCGATAAGCACGACCATTGTGTCACCTTATGTCCAAAATTATATTCGATTCTTTTTGTTTTTTGCTTTATGTCCAAAATTACAAATAAAGAGTACATTTAAGTGTAGCGTGTGGAGTTTACATTTAAATGCATTCTTTATTTGCAATTTTGGACATAAAGTAAAAAACACCCTATGTCCAAAATTAAATCAGTAATTTATGACGTGCACCTGCAGTATTCTATTCATTTTTATTTTTATTGTATGTCTAAAATTACAATTTAAATAAAGAATACATTTAAATTTAACGTACACACACACCTATTTAACTATCAATAAATATTTCAGCATGCCATTAAAGTCCGCTTTATCGTGTCAAGGTAAATAAAAAATGGGTCATCCACCCCATAATTTATTCAGTCGTCAATGATTGAGCAGTATTTACTACTCAAAGCATTTATTTCAATTAAAGCATTTACAGGTACTTTTGAGTTGCCAGGAGATGACTAGTTCAGGCTATTTATTTATATTTATTTTATTATTCAGTTGCCGAGGAGTCGGTCAGTGAAATACATGAAGCTAAGATGCCCATTGAAAAGTGCAATAGTTACCTATGGAGAAGAACGGACAAGGAATTGGGTGAATACTGTTTTAAATTATGTTGTCATCAACTATTTATTAACATCAGTATTGTTGATTTTATAATTATATGTGAGAACTTCTTTTCTGATGCCGGGCCCCCGACATTTATTTAATATAATATAAATTCGTTTGAATAAATTTACTGCAATAGTGAATAGAGGCGAGAATTCTGTTCTACCCGGTGTGAATTTTTAATAACCGTAATGTGTGCAATAATGTAAACCAAAAACAATTCTCATTTCAATTGATTCAGCAGTAGATGTTCGTGGGAATATGAAGTGATATTATAGAAAATCGATTTAAAGCTTTAAAACTGTCATCAGGGTCCTGCGCCAAACTTACACCTCACTTTTATGTCATCGTAAATATGCAGATATCGTGAAGACTAGAATTCAATCCATAGTTGTAGCCTTTATTCTTATGATGAAACCAAATATGATTATCGCGATTTCAAACATAATAATCGAAAACATTAGCGCACGTTGACGTAGGTACAGCTTGAAAAATAAGATAACCCTTCTTTTTGACTCTGCTGTCATCGGGCAAAACAACGTCTGAGTACCGTTCAGACATCATTGCATCTAATCAAGGCCACAGTCATCAACGTCTGATAATCTAGATGCACTATCTCAACCTATCACAGCCTTTAGTACCACATCACGATAATTACACATGTCCTAAGATAATTGGGATAGTATCATACATCTGTTGAGTTTACGTAACAGCGATAGTAATCAATTTGAAATCGAGCGTTCAGCATCCAGAACCGGCTCGTTTCACATATTGAAGCTCACCATTTCATGTCAATAGGGCTTTTGTATGGAAACCGCATAGTGGTCTGGCCAAAGGTGGTCTGAGCAATTAGCAGATAGCATTGCCTCCATCTCTATCATTTTGGAACATACGGGTACTGTGGATGGGGGATTGTTTGGTTTCCGGTTACATTTTGAGTGAGGTTACACAGATAATGTAGGTACACTAAATACATTCTATTTTGGAATATGATCTCTCAGATATCCAAAATTACAAACACATAATAAAGTGGATGCGCTAAGGTAGCCGGCGACATGCAGATTTTCTAACATTTTTTGCTATTTGCACGTCAGTGACACGTTGTAGGTTATTTAAATGTGATCTGCGTCCGTAAGGAATATGGCTTTACAGAATTGTAAGCTATCTTCTATATATCTATAAAATTCAAAGTCCTGAGTGACTGACTGATTGACTGACTGATATATCAACGCACAGTCTAAACCACTAGTCCTAAAGACATGAAATTTGGAGGGTGTGTTCTATGTGAAGAGTAGGTATTCAATTAGAAAGGGTTTTTTGGAGTTCCACCCATTTTTTTTTTTTTTCTGGATGGGAAATCATCAAATGACTTCTCCCGCTCTGGGCGGAGCGGGAGGGCGTGTCAGACTTTTACTGACTAAAACCCACCCGTGTTCCTTCAGTTGCCTATGTGCCAGGGTCACGGTATCTCTTTCGAACAATCTCGCGACCCTGACAGGCATCGGTCCTAGCATACCCCTTCAGTGCTGGTGACATCTCTTTGAGGCGCGCGTGGAACACTACGCGCCGTCGACCCGAGCCTGCTCCTTACCGGGCGGCGAGCTACCCATTGCTCGCCACCCGCAAGCTCGCGCCTACGGTGGCCGGGAGTCCGCAATCGACTCCCGACGCCCGGGGCGTCTCCTCCTGCGGCGGCTAGGGACGTGAGGGCGCAGAGACTGCCACTCCCTCACGCGTCCCGCCTCCTCCTTCGCGAGCATTACTGCTTCGCAGAAGGAGGTGACGGCTTCCCATGCCCTCTCGCTCCGTACCATGGCTCGCACCAGGGCCGGACGCGAGGGGTCGCCGCCGCCGATCGCCTCCACGAGGGAGTTCCACCCCTGAGAGGGTTAAATGGGGGGTTGAATTTTCTGTGAAACTTTTATTGTCTGGGTCGATTGACACGCCGACGAAGTCCCGGGCAGAAGCTACTGTGGAATATAAAGGCGGAAGCGCCTTCTTCTTTCGGAATGAAATCTCGCAGGTCAGTTTATGAGGTAATGGGCTGCTTAATTGGAGTTGCCTGTGGCTATCTTAATTAATTAAGGCCTCGAGCTAGGGTTTTAAAAAACTTAAAACTAGAGTGACACAAAATAATCTACTTGTCCGTGTTCCAATCTACGACCTACAACACATCAGTCGAGGCCACTACCTGGGCCACCATTGATCAGTGCTGATGAACTAGATAAATAAATCCTGAAGACCATTCTCATGCCTCAAAGAGATGTCAGCAAAACTGAAGGGTTCTGCTAGGACCGATGCCTGCCAGGGTCGCGAGATTGTTCGAAAGAGATACCGTGACCCTGGCACATGGGCAACTGAAGGAACATGGGTGGGTTTTAGTCAGTAAAAGTCTGACACGCCCTCCCGCTCCGCCCAGAGCGGGAGAAGTCATTTGATGATTACTCATCCAAAAAAAAAAGAAAAAAAAACACCATTCTCATAATTACACATAAAAATGTTCCAATTCTAGTCGCAATGTCACCTTGGCAACAATCAACTTATATAATAATATAATATTCCACAACTATCACACAACGCCATCTAGTCCCAAGCTAAGCAGAGCTTGTGTTATGGGTACTAGACAACTGATAAACATACTTATATATTTCTAAATACATACATATTATAGATAAATTACACCCAGACACAGAACAAATGATCGTGCTCATCACACAAACATTTGTCTTGTGTGGGAATCGAACCCACGACCTCCGGCATAGCAGTCAGGGCCACTAACCACTAGACCAACAGGCCTGTCCGAAACTGTCAGAAACTTGTCCAAAATGTTGGAAACACGATGTATTTTTGACAAACTGTGAACCTTCTTAAAATTACGCGAACTGACTCTCTGTTGTTTTTGCGCATCTAGTAATAATATGTTAGGACAACCAACACACCGTTATCTGATCCCAAACTAGGCACAGCCTGTACCATGGTAACCAGACAACTGATAAACATACTTATATATTTCTAAATACATACATATTATAGATAAATAACACCCAGACACAGAACAAATGATTGTGCTCATCACACAGAGATTTGTCCTGAGAGGGAATCGAACCCACGACCTCAGTCTTAGCAGTCAGGGTCACTAACCACTAGACCAGGGATCACCAATAAATTTTGCTCGGGGTCCGTTTTAAGAAATGAAATGATCATCGCGGTCCGCACCACATTTTATAGAAAAAAATATTTATTAAACAAATGTACTTACGGAAATAAAAAAAGGTATTTGTTAGCTCGTTACTTCGCCCGGCCGTTTTTGGATTGACGTTAACAAAGATAATGCGGGGGATACATTTTTACTAAATTACGTACTCTGTAGTGCAAGTTGCTGTGTTCTCGCGGTCCGCACAAAATGGTTCGGAGGTCCGGATGCGGACCGCGGTCCGCCAGTTGGCGACCCCTGCACTAGACTAACAGGCCAGTCAAATTTCGTCCTAGTATACACTTGATATTAGGAAATCGGTCGAACAAAGAGGCTGTATGTCACAACATTATGCCAGTAACATGCTTCGAGCCCTTAACTAATAGCCGGGCTACTCTTAGCGATATCAAACGATACGACTGAATAAGCTGTGACGATATAGGTACCAAAATTTTAGCTAGGAAATCATCTAAGTATCTAGCGTTATTACGCTAGATACTTAGATGATTTCGCTCGCGGTTTAGCTCGTTATCTAATCCTATTTTAAATGTACATTAAATGTACATTCACCATTTCGTCCCGTGGATGTCGTAAGAGGTGACTAAGGGACTTACAAGGGAATGGGTAGTAGCGATCTCTATACATTTTACCACCAAGCTGCGATCGCCAACCCGCCTGCCAAGCGTGGCGATTATGGCAAACCCTCCCAAATTAGGGGTCGCCGATGTCCAGCAGTCTTTGGCTAAAATGATGATGATTATGATAACGTCGAAAATACGTCCCGCACTACACGGAACTGTTATGTTATACTTTTTTGGAAATTACAAAAGCAGCTGACCGATCTACGCGCACCCACCCGACGCAGTTTGCTGACCGTTTATGTTCATAGATAGATCATAAATTCTATCTGTAACAGCTCTAATAGCCTTATAATGTCAACAGTTTCATCATTTTTGTTCTAAGTTGAAATACTGCTTCATTTTATCTCATATTGCCGTGAGGGAAAGAGAGAAATCCGAATTAATTAATGCTGAACTCCGGAAGTGCGTCGTATTCAACCTGTTCGATAATTCCGTATACATGTCCTCTTCCTATAATATTTGGTATAGCTTATATGTAATACTGGTTAGCATGAATCGAACAAATTTAATTTCTGTTAATGTAAATATTGATACCGAAAATAATTGATTTGAGTATACAAACGTAAATTTTGAATTTCTACGATTTACGATGTTTTGTTCATTTGCTAAAACTTGTCATGTTTTGATTCCGGTGGGTTATAGTTTTGTATTTACTTACAAATGTTGCCATTATTTTTTATTGTCATAAGTATTCATATAATATTATTAGAGTTAGTAATGGTAATGGTGGTCAAGGATCAGACCTGCTCGGGCGGCGAGCAATGGGTAGCTCGCCGCTCGGTAAGGACCAGGCTCGGGTCGACGGCGCGGCCACACGCGCCTCAAAGAGATGTCAGCAGCACTGAAGGGGTCTGCTAGGACCGATGCCTGCCTGGGTCGCGAGATTGTTCGGAAGAGATACCGTGACCCTGGCAATTGAAGGCACACGGGTGGGTTTTAGTCAGTAAAAATCTGACACGCCCTCCCGCTCCGCCCAGAGCGGGAGAAGCCATTTGATGATTTCCCATCCAAAAAAAAAAAGGGTCAGACCTGCTGTATTGTTTGGGTCAGAATGTTGGGCCACATAAGGAAATGAAAGGCAATTGCAAGCAGCTGAGATAAGAATATTAAGAGGGAAATGTGGTGTTACACGAATTAATCGAATAAGAAATAAGTACATAAGAGGAAGTCTGAAACTGGCACCGATGATTAAAAAGTTCTGGGAGGATCGGTTGTCATGGTATGATCACATGATACGGAAGAAAAAGGAACAGTTCGTGAGGAAAGTATTGAGTATGAATGTCGATGGTTATATGAGTAGAAGGAGACCAAATAAACAATGGATAGACCGTGTGAATGATGATATGTATAGAAAGGAGGTGACTACTAAGATGACTAGTAGAGAAATGTGGAAGAAAAAGACATTTGTATAGACATTGACTGGCCTGTTAGTCTAGAGGTTAGTGACCCTGACTGCTAAGACTGAGGTCGTGGGTTCGATTCACACCCAGGACAAATGTTTGTGTGATGAGCTCAATCATCTGTTCTGTGTCTGGGTGTAATTTATCTATAATATGTATGTATTTAGAAATATTTATCAGTTGTCTGGTTACCATAGTACAGGCTCTGCCTAGTTTGGGATCAGATAGCAGTGTGTTGGTTGTCCTAAGATATTAATATTATTATTTGGAGCCGACTCCAAATAATTTGGGATAAGGGCAGGACAATGCTGATGATGGTTCAAAAGAGTTCAACTAAATAGAGATCACATCAACAGCCTATAATGTTCCCACTGCTGGGACACAGGCCTCCGCTCGGTGAGAGGAAGCGGCCCATAATCCACCACGTGGGCCCAGTGTGGGTTGGTAAATGTCACATGTCTTAGAATTTTTGGTTCTAAGACATGCTGGTTTCCTCACGATGTTTTTCTTCACCGTTTTGAGAGCGTTTTCGAGATAATTTTGGTGTAATTATTAAATGTACTATCGAGAATAAATTCATTAAGACTAATGATTGACAACAATATAACCAATTACCTACCTTTGAATTGCTACATCTACCCTACAATGAAGAGAGAGAGGTATACGGTAATGTTTCCATTTTCCATTAAAAGATGCAGGCGGCAGACTACACAAAACTTTGTTTTATTTTACAACCACCAACTTTAGACAGCAACCGTCAATCATAAACCGCTACAAAGTAAAACGATTTAAATCCTAACTCAGAAAACGTCAATAAAACCTCTGCAGATGAAGGGGAAGTGTTGGGGAACACGAACGGCACAGGTGTTGCTTTTTCAATTTAGCATCACACCGACCCAAGGATGTGCGCCGGTGATTTTCATTTCCCGAACAGGCCACATGGTACACGCAGTGATGACGTACCTAGCGTGGACCGGACTTTTGAACTGTTGATTAAAATATACGTGTTGGGTGTAAAGGGTTTGTGTCTTTCGGGATACATGTGTGTGTTATATCGAAGGCGATGCTGGATTATGGAAAAATTGATTATGTGTAATTTTGGATTTGTAATGGTATAAGTGTTCATTTTACTAGGAAAAAAAAGTGAGTAAAAAGCGGCCAAATGCAATTTGAACTCATACACGAAGGGAGCCGTATGCGCCCTCATTGAGGCTGCGCCCAGCGCGCCGGTTGAGTGCGGCCCAGAGGGTCATGGCCATCCGGCTAGTCCGGGGATACCGCACGGTCTTCTGCGAGGCGGCGAGCCTCCTTGCCGGAGTGCCGCCATGAGATCTGGAGGCAAAGGTCCTCGCCCACATGTGGGAGTGGTGCGAGGAGGCGAAACGCCGGGGCGAAACTCCGCTGCCGCGACAAATCGCGGCACGGCGGACAGAGCTCCGGCAGGATCTCATGGCAACATGGCGGGTACGATTGTCGCATCCCAGCGCAGGGCACGCCACAATTACGGCGGTAAGTCCCCTCTTTGAGGAGTGGATAGAGAGGCGTCACGGCGTCGTCACCTTCCGCCTGACGCAGGTTCTCACCGGGCATGGTTGCTTCGGTGGCTTCCTATTCAGGATAAAGCGGGAGGTAACGCCCGGGTGTTTCCATTGTGAGGATCGTCTAGAGGACACGGTGGAGCATACGGTGGAGGTGTGCCCTGCCTGGGCGGGGCACCGCCGTGTCCTCGTAGAGGCGATCGGCGGCGGCGACCTCTCGCGTCCGGCCCTGGTGCGAGCCATGGTACGGAGCGAGAGGGCATGGGAAGCCGTCAACCCCTTCTGCCAAGCAGTAATGCTCGCGAAGGAGGAGGCGGGACGCGTGAGGGAGTGGCAGTCTCTGCGCCCTCGCGTCCCTAGCCGCCGCAGGAGGAGACGCCCCGGGCGTCGGGAGTCGATAGCTGACTCCCGGCCACCGTAGGCGCGAGCTTGCGGGCGGTGAGCAATGGGTAGCTCGCCGCCCGGTAAGGACCAAGCTCGGGTCGACGGCGAGTAGTGTTCCACGCGCGCCTCAAAGAGATGTCAGCAAAACTGAAGGGGTCTGCTAGGACCGATGCCTGCCAGGTTCGCGAGATTGTTCGAAAGAGATACCGTGACACTGGCACACGGGCAACTGAAGGAACACGGGTGGGTTTTAGTCAGTAAAAGTCTGATCCGCCCAGAGCGGGAGAAGTCATTTGATGATTTCCCATAAAAAAAAAAGAAGGTGCCGTATGAAAATCCACCGAACAAAATTTTCTAATAAAAATTTTTTACCAAAAAATTTAACCGCCGAAAAAACTGAAAAGTAAAAAAAATAATAAACCTTAAAATTATGAGTCGGCGCTTTGAGTGATCTTTGTTCATTGATTTTTCAGCGCCGACTCATAATTTTAAGGTTTATTATTTTTTGCTTTTCAGTTTTTTCGGCGGTTAAATTTTTGGTAAAAAGTTTTTATTTTATATTTTTTTGTGGCTTTAATGTACTTATAATACTTGGCAAAGTATACCCTATCCAATGAATAAAGAATTATCAAAATCGGACTACTCTGTATAAAGTTATGCGTGGTTAAACATTACAATCAGTGAGTGAACAATCAATCATCCCCTGTTTTCCGACCCTTAGGGTTCGATTTTGTTTTCCAAATTTATATAGAACCACTCTTGGAGTATACCCTTTCCAATAAAAAAAGAATTATCACAATCGGACTACTATGTAAAAAGTTATGCGTGGTCATACATAAAAAAACACAAAAAAAAAATATATACGCGTCGAATTGATAACCTCCTCCGTTTTTTTTCTTTTTTCGTCGGTTAAAAACGCAGATAATACACGACTTTGTTTTGGACATCCTCTTTAATATTAAACTTTTTAATGAGCTCACACTCTTTGAAAATTCAACTATCATCTCATTACGGTTCAGAAGATACAGCACTGTGACAGATGGATGGACAGCGGAACTTTAGTAATATGGTTCCGTTCGCAACCTATGGAATCCTAAAAACAGAAATCCGGGAAATTAATACGGTATAATTTTTTTTGTGGGTGGGAAATTATTAAATGACGTCTCCTGCTCTTGGGTGGAGCGGAAGGGCGTATCAGACTTTTACTGACTAAAACCCACCCGTGTTCCTTCAGTTGCCCATGTGCTAGGGTCACGGTAGCTCTTTCGAACAAATCTCGTGACCCTGGCAGGATACGGTATAGTTAAATGTGATCATGTTAATCAATAGAACTATCATCCTGATGCATTTTTAGACTTAACATCGTTCGGTTCATTTTGTACCATAGCATAAAAAGCAACAAAAAATAGTACCTACCTACCTCGTTCTGTAGAACAAGCATTTACTTATTCAACAATTCTTGTTTACAGCTTTTAATAAACTGAATCCGTTCTTAAAACAGGTAACCAAGTCATTAACTAAGTCAATACCTCGCCGGCGCTGCTTTACCCGTGGCAAACACTCGGCCTTAAGAAAATGAGAAATCCTCTATGAAAAGCCGGGCTGTCAACAGCAAGAACAAAAGTTAACATTTCAACTATTCTGGGTATCTATTGTCTTGTTTGAGCTATGAAGCGGCGGCGACGGAACGCTACTCGTTTCGGGCCAACTTCCTTTTGGAAAAACTTCAAGAAAGCATCCCATCTCGGTTTGTGAGAAGATTGCGAAATATTTCTGTCCCCGCGGTGTCATTTGCCTAACTTTCCAGTTTGAGTAAGCTTAAAACCTCGAAGTTTTTGCGCTGAGAATGCTTTTGAAGTTTTTCTGATGCAACATTTTTATATTTCGACGGAAATATTCTCTAACAATAAGCGCAAACAAGTTTTTTTTCTTCAAACAGTCTGTTAATGCGTCGGTCGGGGAGCGGCCGGTTCACGGTCTCTTTGCCTAACTTCTTTGTCAATTATTTTTGCGGTTTGCTGTGAAAAGGGAGCGTTAGGGACTCGGGATGATTGTGGGCAAACCTGTTAATTAAAATCTCAAATATTTTATACGAAACGTTCATTTAGATTAATAAGTTTTTTTTTTACTAATTTGCTTGACGTATTTTATTTCTGAGTTTTTTATGTTATCAAAAATTCTGTATAACACAAAAGAAATCAATTTAGTGTAGCAAATTTTATGGGAATTGATGCGTCAGCAAATTGATTTAGTGACATCAAAGTTTAATATTTTTTTTATGATAAAAGAGATTATGTATATTTTACGTTGTCAGCTTTTTGTCAATATATTTTCACATTTTAAGGAGATAATCCAAACTGATCTACAGCTAGCTTTTAACAAAGGGCGTGAGTATTTCGTTATTTTGGGGCCTCGTATACAGAGTGGCGATTGGGATATCATATTAATTGAAACCAGGGATTCTAGATTATGTATTTTAAATAACAATTGACAGTCTAGCCGTGGGACCTTTTTCCATTTTAGTCATCATCATCATCATTTCAGCCGTTTGAAGTCCACTACTGGACATAGGCCTTCCCCAATTTCGGGGGGGTTTGCCATAATCGCCACGCTTGGCAGGCGGGTTGGCGATCGCAGTATGGTGGTAAAATGCATAAAGAACGCTGCTGCCCATTCTCTAGTGAGTCCCTTAGTCGCCTTTTACGACACCCACGGGAAGAAATGGGGTGATACTATTCTTTACGTCGGGCACCACACGGTGCACGGTCCGGTACGGTTCCATTTTAGTATTCTATTTAGGAGCTTGTGGTTAATTAATAACAGCAGAACGGATCAATCTATCAGGTTAAACTATGCGTACCGAGGTGGTTCGTGGATGGCTGACCATCTTAACCTACCAAGATCCCTCTGTGCCGTTGGTTTACGTGCTTTCCGAAGCATCCCGGCTGTCATTAGTATGTTACTGTCTTTAATAGTTGTTACGGGTTGTCAGAAGCCCTATATTCTGACTATCTGTCCTTACCAAGGGGTACCGTACCTATTACCCCGTAACTGGGTTATGGAGGTCAGATAGGCAGTCACTACATGTAAATTTCTAGTGTTCAGCTGCTAGCGGTTAGAGTGGAAGCTAACCCCCAACATAGTTGGGAAAAGGCTAGGTAGAAGATGAGGTGATTATTTTGTAAATTGTTGATACCATCGTCTCGTCTAGTACCCTATTCTAGTACTATCATTACTCGTATAGTCAAAGGTGGTTCATTTCATGTCAAATTTTATTTGTTTTAGGTATATGAATAGTTTTATATTTTTAGTAAAATATATTATTTTAGTATTTTAACAGACTGATAACAATTTCTAATGACCGGTATACTATTTAGTGTAACACCCTTATCGCCACTCTGTATAATAGACACTTGTAGACAATAAAAATCAGCGTAGTAATTGCGAACA
The DNA here is from genome assembly GCA_947507805.1 of Aporophyla nigra. Classification (NCBI taxonomy): domain Eukaryota; kingdom Metazoa; phylum Arthropoda; class Insecta; order Lepidoptera; family Noctuidae; genus Aporophyla; species Aporophyla nigra. The sequence goes on from OX382305.1 coordinate 12,911,548, forward strand.
GTCTTACATTTTGACTGTTCAACATTGATTGCGTTATTTACGTTGGTGAACAGACAAATTTTCCGAACATATGAAGCAAAATATTACCAATATTCTTTAAGATTCCGAATTGCTATTGTGTGATTCATTTAAGATCAGAATCATAAAGAATGAGAATTGTGTTCACAATTCGACGTGAAGTCATAAGGGCAAGCACAGATCGTCTTAAAATAAAATTTACACCCTTTCAGGCGAAAATGTTGATAACATGTAATTCCAACAAAGTTGACATTTTTATTTAGGCCAAAAGAATTATTGTTGAGTAAAAAAGAGTTGAGCCTTATACAGTTCACGAGTTTACGCGATAAATAAGAGATAATGGCCCATTTCTTGAGGATATTATTATAAAAAAATGAGATCCTCTATTGTGAGCCTGTCTATTGGGAATGCTTTTTATGTTATTGATGTGATGGATATATTAAACGAATAAAATATCGTTTGACTGAAGATTTTTATTTTTACATATAAAATTACGACTGCTTTTTTAACGTTTTTGTATTACCCTTGGGAAACGTAACGACAAAATAAAGTTTATAGTTGCCGATCATCATTATTTCTGGAGTCCATGGTTATTTTTAACCGACTTCAAAAAGGAGGAGGTTATCAATTCGGATGTTTATATGTTTTTTTTTAATGTATTTTCGGCCATAACTCCGTCATTTATAAACGGATTTGCAAAATTCTTTTTTTGTTCGAAAGGGGTTTATTCCGGAACGGTCCCATATAATTTTCATATAGATCTGATGATGAGTTCGGGAGACAGACACCGGAACTCTTTAAAAAATGACAGGAAATCAACCGCGATTTCTGCTATCGCATAAATATGCATTGTTTGTTTGGAATTAGTGCAGGGTGAATACCACAACTAAAAATTTAAAAATAAAAACTTTTTTGCAAAAAAAAAACAACCGACTTCCTTAAAAACACTACAAAGTGGAAAATAACTTTAATTTCGGAAGTCGGTGGCAAAAAAACCATAAACACAGATCCTAAGACACCGACTACCGAAATTAAAGTTATTTTTCACTTTGTAGTGTTTTTAAGGAAGTCGGTTGTTTTTTTTTGCAAAAAAGTTTCTATCTGTAAGTTTTTATCTGTAATTTACATTTCTGACGAAGAGATTTGCCAACATTTTAGTTTCAATTGCATTAATTGAAAAAAATTGACTACTGAACAACAGTTCAGTTGTAGATTTTTTAGGGTAACAATGTGGGCAATCATATGATTTACGATATATCAGTAACCTAACGACATAGAGTTGGATCCCTCAAATAGTATCACCACAGACTCATTAGCATTTGGTCAAATTAAAATAAATAAATAATTTCTTAATTTCACCAAATCTTTCACCAAACCTTTCATAATATTATGACTAAAAACATTAAAGGCTTAATATTAATATGCCTAGCCTTTTTCCACTTAGTTTTTTTGGTCGGCTTCCAGTCTAACCGGATTCCGTTGAATACTAGTATTTTATGTCGAGCGACTGTCTATTTGACCTCCACAAACTAGACACTGGGTAATACTATACCCCTAGATAAGACTGTTTGTCAGAGTTTCGGGCTTCTAAAAACCCGTAACGACTGTCATAAAATAGACCATGACCTCTGAGTTTGTTTCGGCGTTTCGTCTCAGGGAACAGTCAACTAAGAAACGCCGGCGTCATCTAGTTTAAAAAAAAACGTTGACCAAAAAATGTTGACATGTAAAACTGTCTTATAAGATCTACTTACAGAAATAAACTTTCATTTCATTTCATTATATCTGCGGATGACAGTCGGGACCGTAATGTACTTTCCTTTGACTGTATCTGTTTACAGATCAATTACTATTTATTACCGCAGCAGGAACTCAAAATCAGTGTCAAAGTATTAGGTACTTTTAGGTAACTAAAGTAAGTGATAACTTCTAACGCAAAAACAGTTTACAACATGTAGGTAAAGAGTTCTCAACAACACAGTATGTTGAAATCGTTTGAAAATCTAATGTGGACGAAAGTTTCTGTCCAGCTTCACCCAGTTGAGTATAAAGGACTATTTGTTAATTTTGTTTGATCCTTTTGTGCTTCGTTGGCAGAGTTTTAGTTTATAAATAACAAGTCTTAGAGTCCCTTCTGTTTCATTAAATTAATTTATCTGCCTAATTTCATTGCTGGGTACTTCTTTCTAGGAATACTTGGAATACTGCTATTTTGGCATGGAAAGCTGTAACGATCAACGGTAGTTCCAGAGATAAACACGTTCGAACAAAAAACAAACTGCAGCATCACATTAGTACAGAAAAAAGTATGTTTTAGAGAATACAGAGGCACCTTTGCAGTCTCTAAAACATACTTTTCGTGCGGTATATACACCGCCTCGTTGGTCTAGTGGTAGCAAGCGCTACTACTGAGCTTGAGGTCCTGGGCTCGATTCCCAGGTCGGGCAAGGTGTTATTGGGTTTTTCCATCTGGAATTTGTCAGTATCAGCCCGGAGTCTGAATTTGTGCCTGGTTGATGGCGATAGGCTCGCCCTCTATTACATGGGACTTAAACATAACAGGCGAAATGTGGGTGTACTATAGGTACACGTCTGCCTAACCCTTCGGGGAAACAAGGCGTGATGTTAAAGATAAAGATATATTTATTGCGTAACTGTGTACATTAAGGTCTTATTAATAAACATTACATTTTTGGTTTCAACAGTCTACCCAAGTCGGATATGCAATAGTATGTTAAGAATTTAATTTACAAATATTATTTTTTATCAAAAAAACTCATTGAGATTATAAAATACATTATAATTAACATTTTTTTCAATTTATTTACAAATATATTTCCGTTTAATTGCTTAATTGCAGGTGGTAACTGGTTGTACACACGAATAGCAGTAACATAGGTACTTTTATAATACATCATATTATTAATAACAGGTAAATTTATGTCATATTTATATTGTTTCCGAATGTTTCTTTTAGAATTTGATTTGAAATCAAAGTATTGCATATTGTTTTTAACAAATAAACATAATTCGAGTATATAAATACCAGTCAGTGTCAGGAAACCCTCCGTTCTGAAGACATCTCTTAATGATTCGGTACTATACATATTATATATCGTCTTACGACATTTCTTCTGGAGAATGAATGTGGATTGTACGTTTGTCGAGTTTCCCCAATATATGACACCATAACTTAACAGTGGTTATACATTTCCAAAATAAGCATTTCTTGTAACAATTGAATTTGTAGTTATGTTTATGTTATGTTTATACACCGCCACATGCGAACTACGCGTAACACTGACGTCACGCATAATCCTGCATCGCGCAAGTAAAATAAATCGCGCAATTATCGTATATACGACTCCCCGACAACAATCGTTGGGCAACAATTGCCCACCAGACACGATACCCGCTTGGTCGGAAGCTTCTTCTTTTTCTACGGAGGTAGGCTGAACTTTAGACTCTGTTCTTCATACCATACAAAAGTTTGGACTTTTATCTGTAACATACTACCAATTAATAATTGAAAACCGGCGGACTGTAAGCGTCACGGATCGTTTTTTTTTTTGGATGGGAAATCATCAAATGACTTCTCCCGCTCTGGGCGGAGCGGGAGGGCGTGTCAGACTTTTACTGACTAAAACGCACCCGTGTTCTTTCAGTTGCCCATGTGCCAGGGCCACGGTAACTGTTTCGAACGAATCTCGCGACCCTGGCAGGCATCGGTCCTAGCAGACCCCTTCAGTATTGCTGACATCTCTGTGAGGCGCGTGTGGAACACTACACGCCATCGACACAGGCCTGGCCCTTACCGGGCGGCGAGCTACCCATTGCAAGCCGCCCGCAAGCCCGCGCCTGCGGTGGCTGGGATTCTGCGATCAACTCCCGACGCCCGGGGCATCTCCTCCTGCGGCGGCTAGGGACGCGAGGGCGCAGAGACTGCCATTCCTTCACGCGCCCCGCCTCCTCCTTCGCGAGCATTACTGCTTCGCAGAAGGAGGTGACGGCTTCCCATGCTCTCTCGCTCCGTACCATGGCTCTTACCAGGGCCGGACGCGAGAGGTCGCCACCGCCGATGTTACGTATCGCTTGCATTACAATAGATGCAAGGAGGTATAATTGCGTATCAGTCTGGATTTATAAATTATCAACTTGATCATAATAAAATCTAATTCATATTATACAACGCTATTTAGAAGGAACTAACCAAAACCCTGAAAAAAAGAAAAAAGAAAAAAATGTGTAAAACTGAAGAGAATACATAGATTGATGTTTCTATTCTTCCGTCGACACGAGTATACGATGTCAAGTATGACGACCATTTTTCTCTAATTTTGAATTGACTCTTGCGGTAGAAAAAATTTAAAAGAGTTATAATAGATAAAGAAATTTGTCTATTCTTGGAAGAATAGAGATGAAATTGATCATGCTACGCTTGCTGGTCATCTCGCGGTACCTCTTTCTGGACCCGCCTCGGCGGTGCCTAACTACTTTAGGCACACATAAGAATAGCTAGCTATATTACCATAGCATAATGTTCCCACTGCTAGGACACAAGCCCCCTCTCTATGAGAGAGAGTGAGTCATAATCCACCACGCAGGACCAGTTCGTGTTGGTAGATGTCACATGTCTTCAAATTTTCTTTAGTTTAAGACATGCGGGCATCTCTTCGCGATATTATTTTTCGCCGTTTTGAAAGCAATGATGCTGAAAGTAAATACTCAAAGTACAGCGCTGATGATTATGATATGATATACAACTCGTAAGTTGGGCCACCACGACTCTATACATTACCATGGAAAATACATATGATATCTGACGAAATAAGGGTGTACAATTAGACTTATCCTTTCAGATTAGGTAGGTATAGAGCCCTGGAACTAAACTCGAAAGTCTGTATCTGAAATACAGACTTTAGTATTCGAAGCTTTGAAAAGGCGTGAAATTATTTCCATTTTCTTTGTCTTTACTTTGTCTTGATTGATGAATGGAAATGTCTTACTTTAAGATTTATTAAAATGAAGATAAACTTCAAGGAAAGCCTTTTGCCAATTTCCAACGTGTAACTTATTTTATGTATTTAATTAAGTAAGTATTTTATAAGGTTTCTGTTTAACTTAAGTATCATTGGAATATTGGGAATATACAGGATGTAAGGGACAGCCCTCCGCAGACTGATGGGGTGGATAAAGTGTATCATACTAAGATGACCATGTACAAGAAATTATTTCAGGACCGTTATGGTAATCCAATACACCTGATTTGTTTTATTTCCTCACACGCAATGTATCTCGGATCAATTCGGAAAGCCGCCTTTGTGCAATCGCCGACGACGAGTTCGATGAACTCTGTAGTTAGACAGGAAGTGAACAGCTGATTTTACGCGTCGTTCGTTAGAGTATTTCAACATCCATTGCTGCTTTTTTTATTTTAGCTGTATTGTTTACATAAATAGAGTGCTGCTTTCAGAGAATGTAATTTTACATTGAAATAAAACTGAAAAAGCTGAAAAAACGTAAAAAAAAAACCTGAGAAAAATTCTGGTGGAATATGATTCAAAATAAGGAGCTGAATGCACTCTGTCAGTTTGTGGAGGGCTGTCCCTTACACCCAGTATTTGTTTCTACTTTAGCATGTTAGATTTAAATCCACGTGACTCAAAAATGTTAGTTTAAAATGCAATCCTGTACACTATTCAGTAAGAAATAATGTACAAGATTGCATATTCGCTATGAATTTTCCTAGATTTAATAAGATGAGAGCAGTGGTGATATTGAACCCAAGCAGTCGTTTCACTTTGTATAATTTATTTCATCACCACTTCTACCAAAATGTGGAAGAAAATATTCTGAGGCATATCTTAGAACATAAAAAAATATATTCGAAGACATGTGACATCTACCAACCCGCACTAACCCACGTGGTAGGGCCCACTCCCTTTCATAAAACTGGTCAAGTGCGAGTCGGACTCGCGCACCGAGGGTTCCGTACAAACCTGCAGGAATTCACGGTTTATGCATAAGGTTTATGTTTATGAAATTAAATGTTTTTTTTTAAATTTTTATAATTTGAGTTGACTGAATGAAAGGTAAATTGTGGTTTACGATTTATGACGTATTAAAAAAAAAAACTACTTACTAGATCTCGTTCAAACAAATTTTCGGTGGAAGTTTACATGGTAATGTACATCATATATTTTTTTTAGTTGTATCATTCCCTTATTTTAGAAGTTACGGGGGGGGGGGGGGGGGGACACATTTTACCACTTTGGAAGTGTCTCTCGCGCAAACTATTCAGTTTAGAAAAAAATGATATTAGAAACCTCAATATCATTTTTGAAGACCTATCCATAGATACCCCACACGTATGGGTTTCATGAAATTTTTTTTTTTGAGTTTCAGTTCTATGTATGGGGAACCCCAAATATTATTGTTTAAAAAAAAATGATATTAGAAACCTCAATATCATTTTTGAAGACCTATCCATAGATACCCCACACGTATAGGTTTCATGAAAAAAAATTTTTGAGTTTCAGTTCTATGTATGGGGAACTCCAAATATTATTTGTTTTTTTTTCTATTTTTGTGTAAAAATCTTAATGCGGTTTACAGAATACATCTACTTACCAAGTTTCAACAGCATAGCTCTTATAGTTTCGGAAAAAAATGGCTGTGACATACTCGGACAGACAGACAGACAGACAGACATGACGAATCTATAAGGGTTCCGTTTTTTGCCATTTGGCAACGGAACCCTAAAAAGGAGGCCTATGTCTCAGCACTGTATAGACTGATTAGGTATGCAGAATTGTAGATACAACTACGTGCCTTTAAATAGATAAATGCAGTAGGAGCAACATTGCAAGCCCATAAAATTAAATAACTTTGAGCAACCACCAGTATTTTCATCGAGCCAGTAATTTCACAAAGTACGCAAGCCAAATTAGATATAACGAATTTTCGCAAATTCAAATTAGACGTTATAATTTGTTCCTACACAATTCTAGCACGTATTTGTGCTTGAATCAGAACCATCCAATCAGCACACTAGAACGAAAATCCTCATATCATTCAGTTTGGCGTGATGAAACAGTGTCAAGTACTTAGGGTACCTGTCCCATGGCGGGCGAGGAAGCGACTAGATATCTGCAGTTTCTCGCTTAAGAAAAATACAATAGTTGCAGATTCCGTGTCAGTAACCAAGATATATAAAGCGGTTGTTTGACGCCTGGATCGACAAAAAAATTTGGGGGATCGGGTGGGTCCTGTGCTATTTTTCACCCGTAGACCCCATGTCCTAATGGGTGAAAGATAGCAACCCACCCGGACCCAATCCCCCAAAATGTTTTGTCAGTCCATGTGCCAAACACCTGTATATGCACGATAGCCGTTATCAGAAGTGGTCACCGTATTTGTGGTCCAGCAGGGTCAATATCATCAGGATTGTGCCAGTGTTATTTTGAGTGACAGTGTTAACTGTGTGTTAGAATATAGCAGTTCGTCGTAGACGTGGTATGACAGTGGCTCCCTCTCACATCACCTGTCATCAGAAGGTACCTACCACGCAATCGTCGATTTGAATCTCTGCCACAATGACTGTCACCAGCCAGTATGTCAAAAGCCACTTTCATCCAACCTTTTCGGTGATTCTAGTATATTTGTTACAAACATAGACGTCAGATATCACTAGGGTCGCGAGATTTGTTCGAAAGAGTTATCGAGTTAAATAGTTGTCATATAGGCAACTGAAGAACGGGTGGGTTTTAGTCAGTAAAAGACTGACACGTTCTCCCACTCCACCCAGAGCTGGAGATGCCATTTGATAATTTCACACCCAAAAAAAAAAGAAGTCAGATATATTAATAGGTCATCGCTGACTGTTCATACAGCCAGCGAGAACTCTCTCTTCACTAAATCGTCGCACTGATAAGAGCAACTCACTAAACGATGCTCGTGTGACGGGCAGATCACTCGTAGAAAGACTTTCACTTAGAAAGTGCAGCATTATGCATTCTACTCGTCTTACTCGCTCATAGCCCAGCGACAAAACTATCAAAACACACTCGCTGCTCATAAATGTTGATGATGATGGCACTCGCTGCTCATAGCTCCACAACAGGTTTCTAGTCACTACCTCTGGTTTTCTCGCTTCTTGCTAATCGCCAACGGTGGAATAGGGGCTCGAAGCGATTGTTGCTAATTAACTGCAAACAGCACGAGACGAGGGCGTGTTTGCGAAATATATTTTTTCGCTGTTTTTTGTGCAGCCAGACTGATTCTGGAACGGTTGACGAGTTGTGTCGAAAGTGCGCTTGATTTCGTAAATATTAAAAGAGGTTTTTACTGACGTGATTTGTTTGTTTCTTTTTTTAATAATGAGCATTTTTTATACTTCTTTGTACATTTATACAGTACGCGGGCTTTTCCAATGTGACTATAGCCGTAATTGACTGTCTAAATGGCAACCGGGCTAGGACTAAAATCGCAAGATCTAAAGTAGGTTTGATTCTGGTTTCGACTTTAGTCAAGCGGTGATAGGTCACGGTGACGGGTGGCTAAAATCGACCAGTCAGACGATCCCCAGCCGCATGAAGATCAACATTTTGATACAAAACGAATTAGTCACCTGCGATTTTTATCGACCTGTATAACTGGGTTGGCAATACGATTTGTGACGTGATTTGATAGGTGACCTGCCTGCATGGCGAAAATCGTTCTAGAGCAAATCTCCCATCTTAGATCGGTAGTTATTTTCTAGATCTTTTAAATAAACCACTAAGAAGTTTGGGATCTCAAAGAGCATAAATACTTACGCCTGTATAAGTATTGTAGGCATTGTAATTAGGAGGTTCGCTCATCTTGAACACGCTTCAGTAATTAGTTGTTGCTCTGTCCTTTTCTAAACTGAAATTACTTTGCAAAAAGCATATTGTTTACTTTAGCAACAAAATTTAACCACTTCTGAACCCGCTCCCAGATGGAACTTTGCGTACTGCAATTAAAAACTTAAGACCTAGATTTTGCTGAAGTGAACCAACCTACAGAAATTTTATCCAGACCACCACGTCTCCTGGGAAAACTTAATGTTTTAGTTTTGGGCCCAAGTAACTTGTTTAAGTAAACCTTGTATGTTCGGAGCTTAAAATTTAATTATTTTAATTACAACTCGACTTAATTAAAATATTGCGAAAGTTTCGTCAGAAGTGGTGAAATAAAAAGCAAACCTGCTTTTGTTTATTTTTAACCGACTTCAAAAAGGAGGAGGTTCTCAATTCGGATGTTTATATGTTTTTTTTTTTTTTTTATGTATGTTCGGCCATAACTCCGTCATATATAGACGGATTTACAAAAATCTTTTTTTGTTCGAAAGGGGTTCATTCTGAAATGGTCCCATATAATTTTCATATAGATCTGATGATGAGTTCGGGAGACAGACACCGGAACTCTTTAAAAAATGACAGGAAATCAACCGCGATTTCTGCTATCGCATAAATATGCATTGTTTGTTTGGAATTAGTGCAGGGTGAATACCACAACTAAAAATTTAAAAATAAAAACTTTTTTACAAAAAAAAAACAACCGACTTCCTTAAAAACACTACAAAGTGAAAAATAACTTTAATTTCGGAAGTCGGTGGCAAAAAGCCATAAATACAGATCCTAAGACACCGACTTCCGAAATTAAAGTTATTTTTCACTTTGTAGTGTTTTTAAGGAAGTCGGTTGTTTTTTTTTGTAAACAAGTTTTTATTTAACTTAGATTTAGATATATTTAGAAGCCAGAGCCAGGACGCAGATCAACACTCTAATGTAAGTCACAGTAGACAGAGACAGTTGATAGAGCATACCTATCAATCAATGAACGCAGCCTATCGCAGTCCACTGCTGGGCATAGGCCTCCCCCATGCTACGCTACAACAGCCTTCCGCATCTAGTCTGTCCCAGCTTGTTGGACCGGCAAACATATGTATACGCTTTATTAGGCATCAATATCAGTCCATGATGTATGTCTTACTAGAGAATGGGCAGCAGCTTTCTCTATGCATTTTACCACCATACTGCGATCGCCAACCCGCCTGCCAAGCGTGGCGATTATGGCAAAGCCCCCCAAATGGGAAGCCTAAGCCCAGCAGTGGACGTCTTACACCTAAAATGATGATGATAATGATCAGTCCATGTTTAGAACTACGTAAAAAAATGTTCGTGGGATTTTTTCCTTGATTTCTTTGTTTTTTTTTTTTTTTGAAAATCGAACAATGTGTTTTGTCAACGCGCCAGGACGCATTCTGTTGGATTTTCAATGTTTTGTTCAAAACCGAGAGTTATAAATCACAAAAAATCATCATATTATAAAATCCCCCCGAGTAATTTTTACATCGGTGCGTACGTGATCTCACAATCGCGCGTACCGTATTCCGCGGCATACGAATGGTTAAAGGGTATGTAGTGGTTCTAATTCTTTTAGCTAATTTAGTCATGGATACTTTTCTAGCCACCAATAGATAAAAGAATGAGGTGAAAATGCCAACACACAAGGTAAAGTCGGCGAAATGCGATGTTAAGTAATTTGACTACCAGCTTAAATTACCCTTATATATATTTAAAAAAAATTATCATTCAAGAACATTGACAATTGTATGAAATGGCCGAACGGGCCGAAAGGTTCTTGAGTGGCGAGCGCGTACTGGCAGACGTAGAGTTGGAAAGCCTCCCACAAGGTGGACCGATGACCTTGTGAAGGCCGCAGAATCCGCTGTATGCGGACCGGTCGAAGTGGTGGAGCTTGGTGGAAGCCTATGCCCAGCAGTGGAAATCTTTCGGCTGACGTGATGATTAATTATGAAATTAATACAATTTGCTTAGAAGTTGCTTTCCCTGACTTTACATTACATCCCTATCACTTTTATGAATAAAGTAGTACAACAACGTTGTTTTAAGTACGATCAAATGTAATATTACCTTACCTACCGCAGTAATGGACTCGCAAATAAGATGTGAAGAACTCTTTGAGTTTGATTAGTTCAGCTCAATGTAAACATTAACGTATTTGCGAGTACCTGAGTATGTAACTTTACGCGGAACTTACGGTAATTGAAATAAAGTTATGAAAAGGTGTTTATTTTTGTAAGCAGATCTTTTAACAGAATTTTACAATTACATTTTTTGGTTATTAAAACCGAAAAAAGGCCACTGCTGAACATAGGCCTCCCAATTTTTTAGAGTGGTTTGCCATTTTCGCTACGCTTGGCAGGCTGGTTGGCGATCGCAGTATGGTGGTAAAATACGTAGAAAATGCTGCTTCCCATTCTCTAGTAAGTGGGTAAAAAGTAGTAAGGTGACTGACGGCGCCTCTAACTACACCCACGGGAAGAAATGGGATGGTCTATTCTTTACATCACCACATGGAGCCGGATAACAGTTTAGTTCATCATATTATAATTATGTATCACATTTTTTGCATTTTTTGTGGTAATCGGTTGTCATGGTATGGCCATGTGATACGGCGGAATGAGGAAAATGTCATGAGGAAAGTTTCGAGCATGAATTTCGACGGCTATAAGAGTATGAGGAGACCAAAAAAACGATGTATAGTCCATACATCGTTTTTTTGGTGTCCTCATACTCTGATGTGATATGTACTCTGTGTGAACGATGATACGAATAGAAAGGGAGTGACTACTGAGATAACGACTAATACAGAAGTATGAAAGAGAAAGACATGTTGCACCAACTCCAAAGAATGAAGAAGACTCCATGAGAAGAAAGGGCAGAAAAAAAAATGGTGCTGACAAATTAAATAGTTAATTAGTAAGGAAATCCTAAGGGATTGATCTCTTTAGAAGAACTGGCAAAACAAACTCAGAAATGATGGTCTCTTTTAAATTCCAAACATACGCAACGGTAGGTTAAATCAGCGACAAAAGAAAACACAAGAGCGACATAGGATAACACTTCAGTTTTTTAACCCTAATCAGCTAAATATTTAATTGAAGTTTGAACAGCATTAAAATATTAACTCTGACTTTTAATATAATATTCTGATATCACGTTTCAAATAATTTTGTTTCAATTTAGTTGATGCGGTAGCAGTGTTGGTCGGATTTAGTCGATGACCGTACGTTGTTTCAATTTATGTCATTAGATGTTTAATCTCGGTTTTTGATGTAGATTTTAGTCATCACCGGGATAACTGGTTGAAAACGATTTTTTATCAGTTTCCAAATAATGAAAGAATTACGTATGTTCAGACGCAGCGGCTGTGCTACGGAAAAACAAAGCAACCAACGTATTTTTCAAAATCAGTTTTTTTACATATTTGGAACATTTTGCCTATAACGGACACTGCTACATTCACAGAATCATCGAAAAGGCTTTATTTTTCGAGATAAAAGTTTGTAAAATAAAGTAACTGCAGGTACTTGTCTAACATATCTACGGTAAAACAAAGTAAACCACAATGTCTAAGCAAAAACAAAGTAATTGCACGTCGATTACATTGTTTTTACGTTGTGAAATGATTTAATTGGCTTTTCATTTGATATAAATTTCTTTTTAAGCCCCTTTATCTAGCTATAAGAAAATCAAACAACTTTACTTTGGTTTTGAATTGTTAAAAATGGCCTAAATGGCAAATTTGTTAATGTAATAATAAAGCAAGTAAAATGACAAATGTATTAAATGGCTTCATTGTCTTTGTTAAAAACAATTAAATGCATTTGCTTTGTTATTAAAACTAAAACTTAACTTGTCCATCTCTTACTAAATTATTTAAAAAACAAAGTGACTATAGTTACTTTCTTACTGAATTGTTCTTTTTATTTAATATTAATTTTATGTCTATAGAAAATTTTTTTTTTTTCAATTTAAAGGAAAGTTACCAAAAATTACTCAAAAAATTGCATTGAAACAGATAGAACTAAATATTTTACAAATTATGAAATAACAAAAGTACTAAAGTTGTCGTTGCTTGTTTGTTGCTTTTAAATTTGTGATTTTCGGTTTTTTGCTCCTCCTGATAATTTTGCTTGACTGCAATTACTTTGTTTTTCCGTAGAGCAGCCGACAGGTCAAGTAACACAAATTATCTACCAAAACAAAGTAAAAATAATGTGCGTAACAATAATGGTGTCTTGTGGCTGTCCCAAGTGCTATTTGATGCAGATTTTTCAATGAAACTTTAGATAAAAAGGTCGGAAAGTTTCAACATACCTTCTACATGATTTTTATCATCATCTTCATTTCAGCTTTGCCAATTCGAACGGCTCTGTGCTTCCTGTATCCAGCGGATTCGTTCGGCTTTCAGAAGGTCACCACTTTACCTTGTGGGAGGTCTTCCAACGCTATGTATTCGGATACGCGGTCGCCACACCAGAACCTTTCCACCCCATCGGCTATCTATTCAGCAATGTGCCTGGTCACTGCCACTTTTGATTTACAATTCTTAGGGCTATGTCGGTTACCATAATTTTTTATACATACAGGATTCAAAGAAATACTTACGTACACCAACACTTAGCGATACCTAAATGAATAAATAATAGTTTAAAATCCAAAAGCGCGTTTTATTAAGGCGGCTTCGATTTAGTTGTCAACGAACACGGGCATAAAAGCATTTATTTAAGCTCTAACTAAAACCATTTATTTTTTTATCACAAATTACGTCACATCACATATAGGTCTATTATTTCAATTTTATTGATGCATCATATTTCACATTCATACAATTACCAATACATACATACATATATATGTATGAATGTATGTATACTGGAAATCATTCAGGCTCACGTGAACCAAAACTATGTACGTTATTGGTTTAACATGAGCATCGAATCAAATATTCCAGATTTTAATTAGTAGAAAATTCATTGAACAGTTTAGATTTTACCAATAGCTTTGAAACTGTGCATTTGCTGTAGGAATGTTTTCCAATGTAATGAAACTGCGTTTATATTTTGTTTTCAATCATACATTGAAAGCATTTTGTTTGAATCTCCAAACCTTTGTATTTAAATATTTGTGCCATGTAATTTGTGTCAAATGTTGATTACGACACTCGAAAATATACAAAAATAGTGTGTTTTAAAAATATAGATTGGTTTTATTTTCAACCAATATTGGTCAGTGAATGGGATTTATATTTTATTTTGTTACCAAATTGAATCATATACGCGAGCTTTATTTTGATGGTTGATAGACCACAATGTACGTAAATAATAACTAAAAACTAATTAATTAGTAGTAATTATAACATAATATACGCATCGCTGTCTACTGGTAGTGTTAGGTTAGGTTAGTACACTTAGTATGGCAATGCTTAGCCAAGGTAAAAACCAGCCTTTGGGTTTCGTGAAGTGTCAACCAGCTGATTCGTGATTTCCTTAAAGAGAGTATGAACTCTCGGACCCTATGTCGCTAGCGTTGACTGGTTATACTGTCCGTATTAAGGCACAGGTACAAGCAATAGAGCAATCCTCCCAATCATAGAATGTTTGCTTGTCATCATCATTTCAAACGAAAGATGTCCACTGCTGGACATAGGCCTCCCAAAAGCTCCGGCACTTCGACTGGTTCTGTACTTCTGCATACAACGGATTCCTGCGGCCTTCACAAGGTCATCGGTCCACGATCACGGTTGATTTGCTTGTAAAAATTTGTGTAGTCCTAACGCTATAATCTTTGATTCACCGCAGTAATAGCCCCAAGCGTCCCCAACACCTCGTGTTTTATAAAATTTAATTATGTATATAAACATAAAACTTTCACCTTAAAAATAACTCATAAAACTTGCGGCCACGGAAATATGAAGTAATTTTTCACCTTGAACAAGATAAACGATTACAGCTTCGAAGCTAGAAACTTTTGCTCGCCATGTTGATTTCTCATCTGGAACTAAGTTCTCCCCAACATTTTACTTCAGACCTTCAAGTTTTGCCCAATATTTTTTTCTTCACCTACTCCCAAATTAGGCCCGAATATTCACTAGATTTTTGAGTAAATTCGAGTAGGTACCTACTGTTTCTTATCAAGACAGCTTTCGTACTTTCGCAATTACGCCTTGTTAGATAAGTGCCGGTAATTGTCCATTTCATCGGATTACTCGCTGAAACTGAATTACCGTGTCTCCTGAACTTGATGTTGACGAACAGAGTTAATAGGTGAAGTTGGTAGCACGTGGCGGGTTCATGAACTTTGTCTGCCAATCAATGGTATATTTTGCAGAAATGGTTATCTGTTATTATGGCCTTCTTTCAGTTTGCTACAACCTGTGCAGTCTGCCAGGCTACCAACCTATAAGGGATTGGCTAGTCTCTTTATCACGGCAGTCTCGTATCACTCATTGTGACTCGAAAGAAGAAGAAATTGTTTGGAGGCCATGCTTCTCAGAGGCACAATACGAAACAGTACAACTATCTACTACCTACGCTAGGATCCAACCTACGACATCATTACACCAACACCGCAGTCTGCAACGCTACAAATATACCGTAGAAACGTTACATTCTTAATATCATCGCAAATGGTCCCATTATTCGTCCCACATAATGTCTACAAATATGCCTGTAACATTAATTTGTCATACTTAAACACACAGCAATATTTTCACTTCTAAAGTATTCTTGCTCCACTCCGCTCTTTTATTCAAATTCTGTGAAATATAAAAATAAATTTGCCAAAGCAACACGCACTATCTTGTTGTTCTGAAGACAATGATTTATTCACAAAATGTATGCAAACGAACGTTTCAGACGTGGTTCTAATGTTAACGTCGCTTTGAACGCTGATGAAGTAAATAAAACGTCGTTATTGACTGCTTCTACATAGTTAATGTTTAGTTACTCGTCTCAATGCCTGCTGGTAACAAAGAACTGGAGCTGGGCTTAGAAACGTGCGGTCTCGTTTAAAAAAATGTGAGACTATTTGGGGCTAGACCGACTAGTGGGTCTTCTGAACCCTCCACATCATTTTACTTCTTAAAAACTCTACTGAAAAAAAAAATGTTTCAGAACGCTTCTCCAGCCAAAAAAAACTTCACAAAATCCACTGTGGAAACACTGCCAAATTACAAATAAATTAAAAAATAACAAAAAAAAAAATGTATTTTCAGTATAGCAACTCAGGCAACTGAATTTATTATTCTACTTAGGCAGCACTAGAAAAATGGGTTATGATATTATCATTGACCATTTTCTGCCCGCGACTTCGTCTGCGTCAAATTTTTGCTCCCCTGACCCTTCCCGTCGCATCGACTTGCATGCCAGTATTCGACCATTTTTCGTTGCTGCTCGCACTCCTTTTGATCGTAGTGTGATGTTATATAGCTTATAGCCTTCCTCAATAAATAGGCTACTCAACACAAAAATATTTTTTTAATTCGGACCAGTAGTTCCTGAGATTAGCGCACTCAACCAAACAAACAGACATACAAACAAACAAACGAACTCTTCAGCTTTATAATATTAATATAGATAAGTATAGGAACACAAAAGTCATTTTATATGGTAAAATATAGTGCATGTTGGTCGGATTGTGAAAGAGTACACTTGTGCTATTAAAAATATTAGCAAGAAAATACTGCTTTCTTAGTGCATTACACACGTATTCGAATTTTCTTCACTAAAGCAAACATATTGAAAGGCTCAAGTAGGTATGGATATCTACATCCTGATTGATGTATCATGCATTATTTCCTTAAGTATTCCGTGTATACTTGCGACTGAATATCCTAGTAGTTAATCAATGCTTGTTACTAAACTGTAAACGTTTGAGTAGTCGAAACGTTTTCAGAAGGGGAGACTAATGTTCGTATTAGTGGTAGTAATAATATTTGATGGCTGCTTGTATTGACTTGAGAATTTGCAATGGCTTTTGAACCCTTTGCAATATTGTTTGTCAATATCAAACCTATCAGGGAATGTTAGGTAGAGACGTATTGAGCTTTTAATTGATTTAAATATTGATTATTTAGCTATGTTACTGTCACAACAAAAGATTAGTCAAAGTGATGTATTTTAGCCGCAGTTGAGACTGTTGCCGAGCAGTCACACTTTTAAAGCTCAAAAAATTCTAGAAAATATTTGGTGTGTGTGTGGTTTTATTAAGAACTTCCTGCTTTCACCTTACTGCCAATAATGCCTGTTTGCTGTCAGCCGTCACGTTTGGGCCAAAAATATGCACAGCCTTATGTCATTTTTTCTTTCCAGTCCTTAAGAATTTACGAATACCCGTTTATCCCGAAAAAAAAATATTCAAGCAAAAATTAAAATTCCGATCATTTCAAGACAAACGCGGCGTTCCGACCGCATATCTGCCCGGCCGAAAAATGTGAAAAATAAAGAATTTCAGTAATGCACGCTAGCGACACCGCGCCACTGCGGCGCGCGGCGGAACCATCAGGGAGGATGTGTCCCAGCTATCTTGTCACACAAGCACTCCTTTACTCTTGCACTTCTTATTTATGAGCCCAACTACAAGATACTGGAATAAATTTTAATAACTTATTTCACTGCACGTTACAATATTACATTTTAGCAAGTATATTATGCGACATGACAACATAATATATGCAGCTCTAGGTCAATATTGTGATTAAGTAAAAACAGATGCACGGGACAATTGACCCGGTAGGTCCCATTTGTTCTATGGAACATGACGTAATAGAACAAATTGAGAAAATATTGTCCCTATTTGTACTATAGAACAGTTTGTACTTTTTGTCTCAAATTGTTCCATAGAACAAACTAAGTAAACTTCTTGAAGTTGATATACTGTACCTGGTATTAACGTCAGTGATTAATGTCATTCACGTCATATATATCTCATCATGGAAGAAGTTATATAGAACAAACAGCAACAATATTTTCTCAATTTGTTCTATTACGTCATGTTCCATAGAACAAATGGGACCTAACGAATCGATCAGGTTAAGCTACACTTGACGGAGTTGGTCTTATGGATGGGTGACCATCTTTACATACCAAAACCCTTCTGTGCCTCGGAAAGCACGTTAAGCCGTTAGTCCCGGCTGTCATTCGTCTATCTTGGAGAGTCGTTTCGGGTCGTAAGTAGCACGAAAGTCTGACAACCCAGTCTTACCAAGGGGCATCGTATTATTCAGTTACTGGGTAGTGGAGGTTAGATAGGCAGTCGTTCCATGTAAAATACTGATATTCAGCTGCACCCGGTTTGACTGGAAGCCGACCCCAACATATTTGGGAAAACGCTAGGCAAATGATGATGATGAAAATTAAAAAAAAAACCTTGGTGCAATATATCTATACACCGTGACATTTAAGTCGTCTTACACAGGTTATAAATAAATAAATATAAATATCTTAGGACAACCAACACACCGTTATCTGATCCCAAACTAGGCAGAGCCTATACTATGGCAACCAGACAACTGATAAACATACTTATATATTACTAAATACAACACACGACGACACAGAACAAATGATCGTGCTCATCACACAAAGATTTGTCCTGGGTGAGAATCGAACCCACGACCTCAGTCTTAGCAGTCAGGGTCACTAACCACTAGACTAACAGGCCAGTCAAGGTTGCCAGGTTGTCAACTCAATGTATTCGACATAATATCCTACCTCTAGGCGTGATTAAAAATTGTTACCATTAATTAAGATAATAAGTACTCAGAAAACTAAATAATGCATTAGAATTATAAAACATCCTGTTAATAATGTTTACGTGTCATACGGTAGAGAACGTACCTAGCCAGCGCACGAGTCGACTAGATCATTCCATCTCCATTTTCCATGAGACAAAATATCAATTTAAAACTACGTCCTGCGTCATCATAATGAATAATATTTTAATTTTTTAGTTATTCAAATGTTAATATTTTTCTAATGGATGTGTAGTAGTCATTGGTTACATGAAGTGGGCTGCCGTTGTAAGACGACTTAAATGTCACGGTGTATAGTGAAACTAGTAAATTGCCGTCAATTTCATACGATACCTCTTGATAAG
This sequence comes from Aporophyla nigra, assembly GCA_947507805.1. NCBI lineage: Eukaryota > Metazoa > Arthropoda > Insecta > Lepidoptera > Noctuidae > Aporophyla > Aporophyla nigra. Next base: position 12,930,558 of record OX382305.1, read on the forward strand.
ACTTATCAAGGGGTATCGTATTATTCAGTTACTGGGTTGTTGAGAGCAGATAGGCAGTCCTTCCATGTAAAATACTGGTATTCAGCTGCACCCGGTTTGACTGGAAGCCGAACGTAACATAGTCGGGAAAAGGCTCGTCATATAAGGTCTTTATTGGATTAGGCAAAAATTTTAAAATACGTTATTATTATCTAAGAGTATATCGCATCAATACACGTAATTTTTTTATTCTAGCTATATATTTATTTATTTAATACTTTACGCACAAAAATGTACGGAGGCGGACTTAATGTGACAGGCATTTTTTACCAGTCAACCTTTGGATGATGCAGAAATACACAATGGTAGGTGCAGTAAATTTGATGAATAAATATTTTAAAATATAAACAGTCATACAGTTTCCTAGATACTAAAATCTCTCGTTAACAAAAAGTCTTTTGAATATCAAAATGCGTCTTAACTTTTAAAGTGAATTAAAAGCTTGGTAATAATTCCATTTTTTCATTTAATACCTATAACATTGAAATCGAATAAAAAGAGATTTATGACCGATCTGCCCGATTCAAAGAGACCCAAAGGTTTCATTTCCGTCCATTTAAATGAAGTGAATATTTATCTAACGGATAAATTATTTAAAGTTCTTGAGGAGAATTTGGTATACGCAATCTTTTGGTATTGTTGAATTATCGTTATAAAGTAGGTATATTAGTGCCTATGTTATGAGACAATAGCTGTGCCTAAAAAAAAACTCTTCTCATTCAAAAAAGGATCTTGTGTTAATCACCATTGCATACTTAGGGTTGCATGTTGAAGATTTAAGACCAAATCACACAATATTATCTATGTTTTCCTTGACCATCTATAAGATACTATTCAAGTTTTACTTCGCTAAAAGGCACTCATGACACAGGGGCCTACTATACTTTGTGTACCTTATTTCATCACCACTGGTCTGAAAACGGTAAAGGAAATCATCGTAAGTGTATATGGCTGAAACAATAAACTTATAATAATTTTGTAATATTTATTTTCTTATATGGCAAGGTTTCGCACACATAGGTGATTCAACGTTGACATCGTAATTGAATTTCACAATAAAATAGCTTTCGTTTGATGTATCAATGACTTCAATACTTCGACTTGTTGAAAAGATATACCACAACTTCTTCTTTAACCTTCTTTTCTTCTTCCCGTTACGCGGGGTCAGCGTTCTTAATCATACGGCGCTTCACTTCGCTGGTAAGCATCGCCATCTGTAAGGACAAGCTTTTGCATGTCTTTCCAAAAATTTGTCATCTAGGTAGTCTGTCTACCGGTCTCTCTTTTTATTAGCCATTAGCCAAAAAATATACAAGTTCAACAAAAACAGAAACACATTTCTCCTGTAAAATTTCATTTTTACGATTACCAACATATTACTTCGGGGCGTCGATACGTACTCTGTCTATGAACCAGTAGATGAGTCTTAACACCATTTCTCTCACAACGATTTGGTTCAAAAGATTATCACAAAGAAGCTAAGTTAAGTTGGTGTCTAAGTACACTGCGGGTTACTTAGGCCGGGCTAAAGGTTATGTTGTTCCTCGCATTATGTTATTGTAGGTCCCGTCTTACAGAGGCTTTAGCGGATTACCTACTAATGTTATAAGTAGCTGAATATTGTTTGTGTGCGTAGAATTTACTTTTTGATTTACTGGGTGATATTAATTGTTACTTCTTATTTATGTCATGGCTGGGCAGTTGATGATTTATGAGGCTTTGTTTAGCATAATCAGTTTATAATGTTCCCACTGCTGGAACGCAGGCCTCCTGAGGGAGTGGGCTACAATATACCACGCAGGCCACAGGTGGGTTGCTTAATGTCACATGTCTTCGAATTTTTGGATCCATAATAAGGTGGTCAGTTTAACCGTATTCAGCTGAAAACCAGTACTTTACGTGGAGCACCTGCTTATCTGTCCTCCACAATCCAGTTATTAGATAAAAACGATAGTTTTTGGTAAGACAGGTTGTCACACGGGCTTCTGACGACCCATCATAACGTCTGTAATATCCACGGATCACAGCTGTAACCAACTGTTTAACTTGCTTTCGTAGACACGGAAGGGTCTTGGTATATGGTCACCCATCCATGGACCAATAGCGTAGCTGTAAGCGTAGCTTAATCTGATCCTGTCCCTTGGGTCTGTTATTTAGATGATTCATAATTCGGTCATAATTACGAAAACAAGAATATAATGAAAATAAATCTTTAGAATGTGACTTCTGTTGCTATAAAGGCTACACAGAACCTTTTCAACGACCCATCGACGACAAATCCCTTGACCCTCCATCAAACTGTGGAACCACCGTCAAAATTGTACACAATGAAGAATAAGGTAACATTAACGGCAGGCAAACTTGCTAGGGCCGTCACTGTTCATATTATGTTATTGTAGGGACTTACACCGGCTTTAATGGATTACCTCTTGGTTGAGGCTGTCAGCTTCAACCCTCCTGGGAGCAGGCTGGCACGAGGGTGGTACAATGCACGTCAAAAATATATTTACAACAGAATATTGAGTGGCTTCGGATCGTATTGACGTTGTTGATACCGTTACGCCATAAATGTTTTGTGATTTGAGTGTTTTGTTTTATTCTAATACTGCATCTTTTAGGCTTGTAAAAAAAAGGATGTACGTCTTACTTGTGTTTTTCGTTTAGTAATTAAAATGACTTTTCGTTTACTTGATATCAGGACGTTTTTCTAAAGGGGCGTTTCACTTAATTGTCGTTTTGCTAATAGGACTATATGCTTTTTAGAATTCTCGATACGGATTAATTTCGTTTACTTTATGTCTCAGTCGTCAATTATATTAAAACAATACAACTAATCAGATCTTCCACCAGTTGAATTGGGAATGATCTGGGAGAAGCATATAAACCTGTCATAGTCGTGGATGTTGGGAGATGCCCAAGTCCAGCAGCCGACGTCATTCAGCTGAAATGATGATGACGATGAATACAGCCAATCCGGTAAGATTGGAATGTTATTTAACAACAAGTCATGAGATCAATACAGGGGAAAAAAAACCGGCCAAGTGCGAGTTGGAATCGCGCACCGAGGGTTCCGTACAAACCTGTAGGTCTAAAGTTTAAAATTAAAAAATATATTTTTATTGTATGGTGTAACAAAAAATTTACTGTTTTCGCAATTTTTCCTTTATCTGTACTATAAGACTTCGTACCAAATTTCAAAATTCTAGATCGACTGGAAGTACCCTTTAGGTTTTGATTCCCTTGCGAATTTCGAAAATTTGCGGAAATTTGCAGCATAAACGGCTATATCTTTTGATTGCGTTAGCTAAAAAGTTTGATTTTTTCACAGCTACAAGGGACAGCAGACTTAAGTATTTGATATAAATTTCAGCTTGATACCTCCACGCGTTCCTGAGAAAAAGGGTCTTGACAGACGGACGGACGGACGGACGGACGGACGGACGGACGGACAACAAAGTGATCCTATAAGGGTTCCGCTTTTTCCTTTTGAGTTGCGGAACCCTAAAAATGCCAAAAAAAAACTTCTGTGCTCAGTTTCGTTATAAAAGGAACTCCGGTGCAAAATAACGGGCTTCCACTCATGGTTAGGGTGGTTTAGGCTCTCGGTTGTCTATCAGTGGGTAATTGAGGTAGATAGTAACATAACATAACGCCTGATTTCCTCGAAGTGTTGGGCAGAGGTGTACTTATAGCACACCCACATTTCGCCAGGTCTATTTTTTAAGTTCTATGTTATAGGGGGCGATATTACTGCCAGCAACCAGGCACAAATCTAGACTCCGGGCTGCTACTCAGATAGGAGAACCCAATAAAACTTTGCCTAACCTGGGAATTAAATCTAGAACCTCTTGCTCATCAGTTAAGTAGTTTAAGTTACAAGATAGTCTTTTTCTAAAGCTAGATGTATGATGTTCTTAATTTTTTAATATTTTTCTAAACAAAAATATTTAAAAAAAACTTAAGTTCAGCTTGTCATTAAAATTACATTGGAAACTGCAAATATAGGTTATAATTATGGCAATTTTTTTTTATATCATTAAATAAACTGGCTATTCTGGCGGATATTCAGATATGGAGTGGATTCACGCCCGATGCTCAGGGGAATAAGTAGTGATCTACTTAATGTTTGCGCTGATTTCCACCCAATTGAATTACGATGACATTTGGCCACTTTGACGTGAGCGAAAAGCGAATATACTAACTACTATTGAAACACTACATTACTTACTTATTGACAGTGAAATATACTTTTTACTACAGGAACCAAACGAACACTAAAATGTATAATTTTAAGTATGTTTGGTGTTGAGATGTGGTCGTTTACGTAAAAGGTTATGCAGGTTATGTACTTTGCAAGTCGTATGGAGAGCTTTAGAGCGTTCCATGCTTTGCATCAGGTAAAAATACCGAGTTCGTAACGTCAAGATGTCAAGACGTGCGAAGGTCTTGGATATCAGAAAACTTAAATTATGGACTGAAAAGGAGTTTTGGCAGGACACCTTGCAAGGCGCAGTGATGTTAGGCTGAGTAAGGCTGTGACAAAGTGGCGTCCAAGGATTGAAGACGAGATGTCGGTTGTCCAGCGCCAAGATGGGCGGATTGTTGCCATCGCGGGAAAAACCTGGCTGAGGCTGGCGCAGGAACGTGGAGATTAGTACAAAATAGATGCTTTTGCCCAGCCGTAGGTGAAGTCGGGCTGAGGATGATGATGATGATGAAGTATATACAAGTTTAAACAAGTGGTTGAACGTTCACAATGGAAAATAAGACTTCATTTTAACTTATATTAACAGCATTACGGGTTTGGTGCTACAAAGTCTTGGTCATAGAATTATTATTTTTAAGTATATACGGAGGGTTATTTGTTAATCATGGCCCATTTTTTAGAAATCTAGATCAGAACCAGGCTGATAGCATTTCAAAGAATCTAGCAGTAGCTAGGTGTAGCACGGCAACAGAACAATAAGATGATTAGTAAATTGCTTTGTTATAGATGGCAATATTTTTTTTTAAAATATGGCCGTTAATGTCCTACTGCTGGGCGAAGGCTTCCCTACTCTCTTTCCACGTCTCTTAGTCCAGAGCTTCCAAGGACCAATCTTTATTTAAAGAGTTGAGCTCACCCCATCTCCATATGGGCCTGCCGCGATGTCTCTTGCCATTATGCGGGACCCATTGGGTCGTAAGTTTGGCCCACTGATCGTCTGACATACGGCAGATGTGTCCAATCCAATTCTATCTTTCCGAATGACATCTGTTATTTTAGAAATGGAACGGATTGTTGTATTCTTAACCCAGTCGACAAGTTTAATACACAAAATACTCCGTTCTATAGTTTTCTGGCAAAACTCGAGCGTCGACCTCTGCTGAATTGTCAAAGATCATGTTTGAGAACAAATAATTCGTTCTCGTAATATACCTACCTAGCTAAAAATCTCTACATTAATAACATAACAATCCTATTCCTATCCTTTTTAGGGTTCCGTTGCCAAATGGCAGAAAACGGAACCCTTATAGATTCGTCATGTCTGTCTGTCTGTCTGTCCTCTGTCTGTCTGTCCGAGCATGTCACTTTATTCCGAAACTATAAGAGCTATGCTGTTGAAACTTGGTCAGTAGATGTATTCTGTGAACTGCATTAAGATTTTCACATAAAAATAGAAAAAAAAACAATAATATTTGGGGTTCCCCATACATAGAACTGAAACTCAAAAAAAAAAATTCATCAAACTCATACGTGTGGGGTATCTATGGATAGGTCTTCAAAAATGATATTGAGGTTTTTAATATCATTTTTTTCTAAACTGAATAGTTTGCGCGAGAGACACTTCCAAAGTGGTAAAATGTGTGTCCACCCCCGTAACTTCTAAAATAAGGGAATGATAAAACTAAAAAAAATATATGATGTACATTATCATGTAAACTTCCACCGAAAATTGGTTTGAACGAGATCTAATAAGTAGTTTTTTTTAATACGTCATAAATCGTAAACCATAATTTACCTTCCATTCAGTCAACTGAAATATAAAAATTAAAAAGAAAACATTTAATTTCATAAACATAAACCTTATGCATAAGCTGTGAATAACTACAGGTTTGTACGGAACCCTCGGTGCGTGAGTCCGACTCGCACTTGGCCGGTTTTTTATCTTGTAATGTGCATTTTGTTTGTGCAGAATAAACAATTTTCCTTTCTTCTTTCTAACGGTTTCTTTGTAATTATTATGTAGACTGTATGTCTGAAATAAAGATAAATTACATTTAGAATCGTTCAGGGCAAAAAAGTTATCTTTCGGGATATTTTGCTAAACTTAAGTCAACTAAAACGCTGATCACACTCATAAAAGAAAATGCATTTCTTTTATGAGTGATACGTCTTTTCTCAAGTACACAATATTCTCACGAAAAATTCCATCTCAATTGCAAACTTACAACTTGTTACTTAAAGTCCTAAGCTATAAATAATAAAAAAACAGACAACGTAGAAAAACGGTTCTATTAAACATACTCTCAAGTTGAGAGTACCTCCTTGGTAAGAACTTGGAGTGCTTCTGAAAGTATTTTGTAAGTAAAGCCGGTGCAATACGGATTTTTATGATGCTGGCTAAGATAGGTTTTTAGTTTTTAGCGGACGAGACTCAATTTTAGAGCTCGTATTACGGAATGGCTATTGATACTCTTTTGATCCGCTTTATTAGTTTTTGTAGGAAGGGGCTCCTGAAATTATTGTTGATAGTGGCAGTTATAGATATTTTCTACGAACCTTTTATTTTTCGTTTCCAAATTTAGTGGTTATAAATGGAAACTTGTAAACGGCCGACAATTTATACGAGCTAACTCTACGAGCTAACTTAACTTATAAGAGCTAATTATAAATCGTTTAAAACACTATAAATTTACTTATGTGAGATAATTTATACAATTATATTATTTATTTATAATTAAACAAATTAAGGGCCGGCGGCATTTTGGGGGACTGTTTTAAATGTAACGTGGATGTTCAAAAAGTGCTGACTCTTAGCCTAGTTTGAATTAATGACTTTTGATTTTGATTGATCTGAAACAATTTGAAATTGACGGCCATTTACAAGTTTCCACTATAAACCTAGATGTTTTGCACCGAGGTTTTTTTTTTTCATTTTCATATTTAGTGGACATTGAAGACCTGAATTCGCTCATATAAGTTTCACGAATAGAATCGAATAAAATAAATCAACATCTTTGTGCGTTTGCCCCATGTTACTATGGGGCGGTGCAACACGTTTTTATCCTACATAACATAAAACAAATAAATAAAATAAAATATTATACTTCTATTTCTTTATTGCTGAGATGCACGCTAGTAAGACGAATGTTGCTGTATCGATGTTGCATGAGTTTGATGAATTTTCTCTAAAGGTACCGCTCTACTGTGACCCAGGAGCATGCAACGCACGAATGCGTAGTTGGCAAGCAAAGGAACTGCGCTGCTAACGTGGCAATCCTTTCTATGCCCAGCCTGCATTCCAGTAGCAAGATAGCCGACTTTATGATCTCATCTACCTACAAGTCCGAGTACCTACTAATGTCGTTACTTCTAAAAGGGCGTCATCATCATCATTTCAGTCCGTAAGACGTCCACTGCTGGACATAGGCCTCCCCAGTTTTGGGGGCTTTGCCATAATCGCCACGCTTCACATGCGGGTTGGCGATCACAGTATGGTGGTAAAATGCATAGAGAACGCTGCTGCCCCTTCTCTTGTAAGTCCCTTAGTCAGCTTTTACGACATCTTCTGGATGAAATGGGGTGATAGTATTCTTTAGGTCTGGCAGCACAAGGATGAAGAAAGGAATTCACTGATTGATAAAGTGGTCTTAAAGAAAGTCTTGAATAAAACAAACGTTGAAATGAAAGAAGAAAGACATTTGCGCGACAAAATTGAAGAACAGTAATTTTATTTTTACATCAGAAGATAAAGGATTTCATTTGAGGGAAAGTTGACTACGTTTTATGAGAAGATCCAGTTTTAGTGGTAGCCTACGTCGTAAAAAAGACCTACACTCCAGAGTTTTCATTTCTTGAACCACTAGCTCAGGCTATGGGGCACAAAATGGGTCGTCTTAATTGATTAAGTACCAGTTTTTGTAAGTAAGTTTGTAATAATTTATTTACCAAAGCGCTATTTAACTTCAGAATGTAGAACAGCGGGTCGAGCATAGCCCTTGTGATAGACTCAAGTCAGGCATTCTATCACGGTTGTTGTTCCCAAACTGTGATAAAAATGTGTGAAGCCTATTACAGTAGACCGTTCTCGGCCTGCAGCTTGATTTACTCTATATCACATCTGGTGTCGACACGAGAGGGGTGCAGTTTTTTAAGATTAGCGAAGCAGCAGACAGGCTGCCAAAAGTCTGTCAAACTTAGACCTCGTTTGCACAGATGGTTGAAGATGCAGTGTGCGAAAAAATCCCGCCGGAATATTGTTACATCCGTGCAAAGTGAACTGAGTTAGGGTCACTTGGAGTTATAGTAAATTGTGGAGATTTTTTCTATGCACTTAGTATGCGTTAGCAGAGAGCCTAAAATATTGACTTTATTTACCTAAATCCACCAAACTGAGTTCAGACGAAATCATTTTTAAATGCTCAAAACTACAAAAACTGGTAGCATTATAAACACAAGACAGGTAATAAAAAATTGCCTTTAAAATTAAAAGCCCCAACTTATTCACTGAAGAGCAAATATCTGAGATTAAAACACTCTTAAAACTTAGCTTTTGGGACAGTAACCATTATTACCTTTATAAGACCTACTTTCATAAATAATAAAAATTGGCTTCGCTCACGAATGGTTCCGTACCACCGTACAATATATTACACATTTTTTTTTAAATCATCATCATCATTATCAGCCTGTATTTTTCCCACTTCTAGAAAACAGGCCTCTTCTCCGTGAGAAGGAGTGGGCCGTAATCTACCACGCGAGCCCAGTGCGGGTTGGTAGATGTAACATGTTTTCCAATTTTTGGTCCTAGGACATGCCGGTTTCCTCACGATGTTTTATTTCACTGTTTTGTGAGCAGTGGTGATGCATTTATTTACAAAGTAATGCGTCTGCCTGGGTTCAAACCCACGACGTTTAACTCGTAAACTGGGACCGATACCACTGCTCTTTGAATACATAAATCAAAATTATTGGCCGGCTAAAATACTTAAATAAAATTACTGGCCGAATGCGAGTTGGACTAGCACACGAAGGGTTCCATTCCATCATACAATATAACTTTATTTAATTTTTATTACAGGGATGACAATAAAAAGTACACAGTCCGAAAATATCAACTGTCTACCTTTTACGTTTCCTGAGATAAATCCCGATGACTGATACAGACGAACGAAGGGATAGCGTATAATAATAGCTTAATAATAGGGTTTCGTCGGCACCCTTTAGGTATTATTTTATTATTTATTAATATTGTGGCAACATAAATACACAAGCTGTAAAAAAATCAAGGGTTTACCTATAATGGTTCAGAAGATACAGCCCTGTGACAGAGGAACGGATTGACTATGAATTCTTATTAGTAGGGTCCTGACAAACTGTGGAGTTTTAGCAGTAGAAATGTTGGCACCCTCTGGGAACGGAACCCTAAAATGTAGCTTACTCTGAAAGCAGTTAGGTACTAGAAACTTTGTAACTTCGTAAAGCCTCTCTTATCAATGGAAAAGAAAAGGATTAAAGTTAGAAAAGAAACATAAATAACGGTGAGTACCTCGCCTTAGATGGATGTAAAACTTTTTTATCGAACGTAAACATTACTAAATACCTTTATCTCGCGTTTCTCATTCTGTGAGGAGGAAAGTTGGATGAGATGAGAATAATGTAAACACTTGGATCTGATGTTGTAAAATGTATTGTAATTTACACTCATTGGCCAACTAAGATAAACTTGAAGAGTTTGTTTGAGCGCGCTAATCTTTGAAACTACTCGTCGGATTCTAAAAACTTTTTTTGTATTTGATAGCTTTACTTTTAAAAAACCGGCCAAGTACGAGTCGGACTCGCGCACCGAGGGTTCCGTACAAACCTGTAGGTATTCACGGTTTATGCATAAGGTTTATGTTTATGATTTTTTTTTAATTTTTACATTTGAGTTGATTGAATGAAAGGTAAATTACAGTTTACGATTTATGACGTATTAAAAGAAAAACTGGCCAAGTGCGAGTCGGACTCGCGCACCAAGGGTTCCGTACAAATCTGCAGGTATTCACGGTTTATGCATAAGGTTTATGTTTATGAAATTAAATGTTTTTTTTTTTAATTTTTATATTTGAGTTGACTGAATGAAAGGTAAATTGTGGTTTACGATTTATGACGTATTAAAAAAAAAAACTACTTACTAGATCTCGTTCAAACCAATTTTCGGTGGAAGTTTACATGGTAATGTACATCATATATTTTTTTTAGTTTTATCATTCCCTTATTTTAGAAGTTACGGGGGGAGGGGGGACACACATTTTACCACTTTGGAAGTGTCGCGCAAACTATTCAGTTTAGAAAAAAATGATATTAAAAACCTCAATATCATTTTTGAAGACCTATCCATAGATACCCCACACGGATGGGTTTGATGAAATTATTTTTTTTTAGTTTCAGTTCTATGTAACCCCAAATATTATTGTTTTTTTTTTTCTATTTTTGTATGAAAATCGTAATGCGGTTTACAGAATACATCTACTTACCAAGTTTCAACAGCATAGCTCTTATAGTTTCGGAAAAAAGTGGCTGTGATATACGGACGGACAGACAAACAGATAGACATGACGAATCTATAAGGGTTCCGTTTTTTGCCATTTGGCAACGGAACCCTAAAAAGGCTATAGGATCTTTCATATTACGCTAGGATTTTTAGGAGCCGTGCTTTTTAGGAGAAGTCAGAAAGAGCGGAAACGAAGGAATAGCGCAGGCAGGCGAAGTTATGCAACAGGATGAATCAAGTAACGAAAAATTTCACGCAGACGAAATCGGGGATCTATTGTATAAAAGTGATACTGCTAATAAGGACTAAGAGATAAATGAGAAAAGAAAACGACATGAAACTAATCAGGCAAACTTAAAACTTTGTATATTTTTATTTAAATTCATTCAAATAGTCCATTTAGCCTATCAAAATGAGAAACGTCTGCGCTACCACCAGTAACCGTTACTGATTCGCGTAGTATGTACTAAATCGTATTTAATGAGAAAATTATCGTGAGTTTAGTAACTATAGTTACTATAGTCTACAAAAGAACAAAAAATACTGAATTGTCAAAAATCATTCTTCTAATAATATTGAGTGAAGTTATAATAATAGGTTGGACATGGATAGACAAATTAACATCAAAGTGAACCAACGGGGACTACTAATTGGAATTTCAGGTCCATTCTGTTGATAAATTTTAACTATCTAGTTATATTATTATAAATCAATCTAGTATTTTAATAGGCCCGAAAATGTAAAGCAAATATTGGTTTCAATTAATTTTCGACCAATTCCTATCAAGGTTACGTTGGAACAAGTAATTTCTACCAAAGCAAATTAATTTAATATAAACTTATAAGTGGGCAGACCTCTAAGGCGATTAACGTTTGATATCATTTTATAGGCAAGAAATGAAAACTTACATTTTATGTCCAAAAATTGACATGGCTTAGACAGCAATTAGACTTTTGTACTTAAGTCGAGCTTAAAGCCAACTTGGTTATAAGAAACCAAATTGTTTTGAAACTAATTTTAAACTTATTGATGCAATAAGACAATTAATTAGGACTTTAGATTGGAATTTCTTGTGTTAACACAAATAGTTATTTAAACAAAATTAATTTTCACGTATACTTGTTTAATTATTGAGTCGTTTCAAGAATTTTTAGGTTACTAGTTTATTTGCAGAAATTATATATTACTAAGAAAATAATGTATTATTTAAGTATAATAAACGGATCGAAATGGGCAAATCGACCCATTTCGATCCTTTTTAACCAACGAAAAAAAAATCTCGGTTATGTTGTCCGATTGTGATAATTCTTTTTTTATTGGAAAGGGTATACTTCGAGGATGGTCTCATATAAATTTGAAAAACAAAATCAAACCCTAAAGGGTAGAAAACAGGGGATGATTGATTGTTCACTCACTGATTGTAATGTATAACCACGAATAACTTTATACAGAGTAGTCTGATTTTGATAATTCTTTTTTCATTGGATAGGGTATACCTTGACAAGTATTACTAGTACACTAAAGCCACAAAAAATTCTAAAATAAAAACTTTTTAACAAAAAATTAAACCGCCGAAAAAACTTAAAAGCAAAAAATAATAAACCTTAACATTTTGAGTCGGCGCTGAAAAATCAATGAACAAAGATCACTCCTAGCGCCGACTCATAATTTTAAGGTTTATTATTTTTTGCTTTTAAGTTTTTTCGGCGGTTTAATTTTTTGTTAAAAAGTTTTTATTGAGCCGATTTTTTGCACGAACTTACGATTCTTAAAACCGCAGAAAAATGTCAAGGCAATCTTTGCTCTTTGAATAAAATTTCCTCCAATGACGTCGCTCGTCACTCGCCTCATCTTATTATGAGATACAGTAGTGTTTCACTATTAAGACATCGTCTCATACCGGACATTGGCGTGGTTTAAAGGGCGTTTCCAACAGTCACCACACTGTGGTTTACTGACCGCAGAATCCTATTACATATGGTTGCTAATAAAAACATCTTTGTGTTTTATTACTCAGTAATTTACTTTTCTTGAGCGGTTAATATGAAAAGACGTTTTGGATTTCTTTGATTGTTCTAATCTTTTTGCTACAAGTGCGCGACAGGACAATGGATCTAATGCCTTCCTATCGTTCAATATACATCCATTATATACAAAAAATATGTGTTGGAATGATTGTACTGCTAATAACGTTACAATATAATGGCACTGTAATGTTAATATTGTTGGTAACGAAAAAGTAATGACTATTTTTTTTTTCAGGACTCAGTTACGCTGTTAATTCTTGTTATGCACCTGTGGACGAGCTTGATGACGATGATGATGGAGACTCTCTTTTCCGCACTTAGACTCTTATTCGGTCCGTTGTGTTTTGGCTAAGAAAGCCAGTCTAACGCCGCCCAAAAGTACCGAAGCTTCCTGGGAATTGCACAGGTTTCGCGGAGCAACCTCATTGTGGATGACCTTATGCATTGCCAGAAATAATAGGGTTGTCAATATCAATTAAAATTTTATTGGAACCCCACAATCAATAAACAAAATCATTGTTCCTTAAACAACAGTTTATAGACACTATTTGTTCTTGGCTACTTTTGGTCGCAATACCAGCAATCAAAATGGAAGTTTAAACTAAACTACCCCTAACTAGTGGTTTAATAATTATAGGTTCAGAAGCTTTGGGTCTTGTTAACGAAATTATACGAATATTGGAGTCAAACGCCTGATTGTTGGGCACAGTCACTTTGGTCACTGAATAATGTATATTGTTTAGACCCCATATGTTTGTTTAGGATGATATTTTGATGAAATACCGAATAATGTAATACTAACGTCCACCGAACAATCTTAGCTGTTGATTAATGTAGGCCTTCGTGTATACCTGTCTTTATAAATTATTCAAAAGCGTGTGCTGTTAATATGGGCCTTATAATTATGAATAGTAAGTATATTGGTTCGATGACGGATTGTTTAGGGGTTGTATTGTCAAAGCTTCCATGTTTGGAGAGTGGATTAGTTAGATCACTGTATAATGTGGGGAAATTATTATTCAGAAGAATTTATTCGCTTGAAATCCACCCGTATTCACTAGGATACAATGGATGTTAACACCTAGGACCTACACAATATCAATATAAGACACGAAACCACGCTCATAATATTCTTGCCCATCTTTCAACCACAATGTCAAGAGTATCACTAGAAGCCAAACTCGTTCCACTTTCAATGCAGGCTTTTTTGGATCGCCGAACATTGGGAGCAAAAACATAACATTATACGTGTACTTTCCAATGGCTAAGGTAGAGATGTAGGTACCTATAATATACTCTATTTTCTTCAAGTATGCCAGCAAATTGTCATCAACCGGACACATATCTCTAGGCTGTTGTTAAGGAATTCGTGACTGGAAAATCCAATGACACTTTAATTAATAACGGTAGCCAAAGACAAGTTCGGTTAAGCAACCTCGCTGATTGATCTGAGAGACGTCATTCAAAAAAAAAAAAAAACATACAGACGAAACGTCATTGGGTTTTCCAACCAGGAATTTCTTAATTAAACAGCCTGAAGATTTGTGTCCAGACCTCAAACTAGAGCGACTAGTCGCTAAGAGCAATCCCCTGTGGTGTACGGACTTCGGCTTAGGGTACCGCTGGCAGAGGGCAGCGTGGAACGGGTTGGAATGGAATGATTATTATGGAGACGAATATAATGCTTCAAGGTCAGCGCGGGCTGGTTCGAGCAAGGATCGTGGCGGGCCAGATATTGGGATCGAACCCAAGATTATATGCTCAACGGTAGCGCTTGCGACTAGACCGACGAGGCAGTACACCCAGTTGTAATAGTACGCCTACGCCTACGTTTATTCTGTAAATATCTCACCATGAGTACTCAAGCGAAGTGAGATTGAAGTGAGTAGTCTTCTTACCTAATGCTAGAGATTGCCACTATTTGCAGATCACTTCATATTTTTTCACGGTGAGTTTTGTACAGAATAGGCAGGTACTGCGACAAAGCAGACAGTATTTAAATAAAGGCACGTTTGGTTTTACCAGGCGCCAGGGAAATCAATGATACGGATTCATTTCGTGCTCACTCCACCGTTGACCTACTAAAAGAACACTGTTGTCCCAAGTAAAATTAATAACGTAAAAAGCTTCATTAAATTAAACTTTAAAGAATGTTTTAATTTAAATGTTGAGATTATTTTTCATGTACAAAAATATGGATTAATATTTATATCACATTAAATCATATTATCAGACATGAAAATTAATCAAGCGTCGTAATTTATCTCTTCTTGATGTGATTGAAAAGTTGTGAGTCACTGTAACGAAATTCTTCAACATAATTTCATCGTCACGTAACGAAAAAGCATAACGTAACGAAAAACCATTTTATCTACTCCATGCGACTTTTTATTACCTGTATATATTAGAGGTTTTCGAGGGTGCTGAAACTGAAAGCGAAAATATTCAAAATAAAATTTGGGTATTTTAAAGATAGAAACGATAATATATTTAGTGCAACACAAGAACTACCCTACAACCCCAGACGTTTTTTTACTGTAATGAATTCATTTTTTGAAGTAAGAAATTTGTATTGTTTAGAAAGTATCAATGTATTTTCTTTTTGCAGACTAATATCCAGATTTGATAGCGATAAAAAGCTTATCTTCTAACTTTAGTCGGAAAAGCCTCATGGTATGTCATCCTATTATTACTATTTGTTTCTTAAAACATGGAACTAAATAAATAAAAACAGTAACAGTCTATGCTTTCTACGAATAAAGGCTTCAAAATAAAGTACGCTACAAGAAAATGATTTCAATTTCCGATGTTTCATTCACTAAAAACCGTTGCAATATTTTTGAGTCAACACCTGAACGCTAGACAAACACAAACTAAAAGCAAACCAAAAACAATGGCTTCATTTTAGCGTGAAAGAAAAAATATGATGAGCAAACCGAAGAACGGATGTCCAGCGAAGTGTTTACGTATAACGGACTTTAGAAATACATGAATGGTGTAGGTACCTACCTTTTCCTACTGGCTTTGTCATCTTTGTAAAGCCAGGGAAAATTATTGTTTGTCGAAATGGCTACCAACTTTAATTGTTCGTTTCTATGTTGGAATTACAACTGTCATTCTTGAAAAACCTTTCATCGTTATCTACATTTCAGCCGTATGACATCCACTGTTGGACACAGACCTCCTCTAACTTGGGGAGCTATGACATAATCGCCACGCTGGGCAGGAGGGTTGGCGATCGCAGTATGGTTGTAAAATGTATAGAGAACGCTGCTACCCATTCTCTAGTAAGTCCCTTAGTCGCTCTTATGACAGCCACAAAATGCCTTTATCACTTCTACATAACGTAGTACTTAATTGACAATTCCAAAGAAATCCGCTGAATGCGGTCAGCAAATAACTGGTCAAAGTGACGGAGTTTGGGCTTGGAGGACTAACTCCAACAGTGGACGTGTTTCAGCTGAATGATAGTTCTCTAGCTCATTTTTAACGATTTACGGATTGATAAAAATATTACATAATACAACTTCCTATATATCTAAAAACCTTACAAATTCCAGCAACATTTTAAGCAAACTGTACCTAAAACAGAATTGATTCCTTTTAAGATAGCTCTGCCAAAGTTAATCAAGTTAAAAACGTAGAAAAATCTCCGTCATTTTACGTCGAGAATTCTTTATACCTCAACCGAAGAAGGTTGGGTAAAGTAAATATTTGCTTTATAATCGTATACGGCGTATTTCATTTGATATATTATTTAATTTACCTGAGTAATGAGAATGTTTCGTTTACAATTTATCTTCACGAAATTATAAGAATTTCATTTTGAAAATACTTATTGCGGATGGGTAATATGGAAAGGCGTCAAAATCAACAAGGGAATATGGTATCACACACCCTACACCTACTTGACATACTTGTTATCAATTCATCATATCATAAATAGTCTATAATGTTCCCACTGCTGGGACACAGTGCTCCTCTCAGTGAGAGGGAGTGAACCATAGAGCACCATGAGGGCTCAGTGCCGGTTGGTAGAAGTCACGTATCTTCGAATTTTTGGTTCTAGGACATGGCGGTTTCCTCACAATGTTTTCCTTCACCGTTGTGAGAGCAGTGGTGATGAAATAATTCCGGGAAGTGCTGTCGACATTACTCATAAAATTATCAAGTTGAAATGACACTGAACCGGCCACATAAGCCATATAACCGATGATCATTGAGGTTGATATGACCTTGAGTGGAGACCGCAAATAGGCAAACGTTAGGTAGGATGCCCTGAGGCTAAATGGAGTGACGAACTTTGTACGGTGGCTGGTAGCAGCTGGATGAGAGTTTCCGATAATCGAGCTGAATGACGTGCCATTGGAGAGGCCTCTATTTTTTTTTTTTTTTTCAATGGGAAATCATCAAATGACTTCTCCCGCTCTGGGCGGAGCGGGAGGGCGTGTCAGACTTTTACTGACTAAAACCCACCCGTGTTCCTTCAGTTGCCCATGTGCCAGGGTCACGGTATCTCTTTCGAACAATCACGCGACCCCGGCAGGCATCGGTGCTAGCAGACCCCTTCAGTGTGGCTGACATCTCTTTGAGGCGCGCGTGGAACACTACGCGCCGTCGACCAGAGCTTGGTCCTTACCGGGCGGCGAGCTACCCATTGCTCACCACCCGCAAGCTCGCGCCTACGGTGGCCGGGAGTCCGCAATCGACTCCGGGCGCCCAGGGCGTCTCCTCCTGCGGCGGAGAGGCCTCTGTCCAGCAGTGGAGAGCTGTGGGTAAATGATGATGATGAAAATTCGTGACAGGGTTCGAAATTAAGACCTAAAACTCGGTAAGTCACCCGGCCCGATACCACAGGGCCACTACTGTTGCCAATCAAATATCATAATAAATTACTTATCCACCACTGGGAAAACTAAGTGTTGCCGGCAGGTTTTTTCGACAGCACTTTTTCTAAATCAATGTTTGCTTCAACTCTTTATTCCATTCTCAATACTAAAAGCAGGCTTCGTACAGAACTAGCCAGACTTATCTCCTCAAAGTTCAGGCCTAAACCACAACAGACTGACTGACACTTATGTTTAACACCCGCTATAATTACGGTGGGAGTTATGTATGCTGGCGTATCTAACGGTCTCGGGCCGCCAATGCGTCACGGCAGGTTGCCCCGGGGCAGCGTAAAACACGTTTGCTAAGACCCAAAACCCACCTGTGCTCCTATCCTATAAATAAGTACCTACGCTCACCGCGCCCCCGTAGGGACAATTTATTCTATTTATTTATGAAGTGAAATTGTGAAAAATATCTTCATTATTCTTTTATTATGAGTGTGTTTGTTTGGTACGAAAATGAAAATGTCTATCATTTTCTTTAGAAGTTTGGTACTTCAAAAGTTTCAAAGCTCACCTGAACATATTTTTGATCTGTATTATTGCAAAAGACATCTGGCACCTGTATAAGGCACACAATGAAACTGGTTTCGACGAATAAATCTAATAAAATAAGCCCTTAATCTTCTTTCTAAATATATGGCTGTCTTATTTGCCCAACTTAAACCTGAGAAATCACATCGCATCGAAATGCTCAAAATTTTTAGTTTAAAATTGGGATTAACTAAATAGTGTTAGACAGAGAAATGTGGTAAAAGCTTATCTCATGAGGAATCACGGCGTTGAATCTGCGGTCAGCAACGGACGTTGTACACGGTCTGAATTATTTTTGGCGTAGTAAAAAACCCAGTAAAACCCCCTTTGAATTACGGGCGAGAGAAAAAACTCCAATCCTGTATTACTGAAAATAATGCTGGAACACACGAGCCTCTCAAAAAAATACATCAGTGAAAATTGTTTTCCGCCCGGAGGTAGAATGTTTGCGAAGATTACTTTCACTGATCGTCGGCCGCGGACGATTTTCTTACTTTATGAGACGAACGGGCGAGGCTAGGAGGTGAGAATAGTTCAGCTGGGTAATAGAACGTGTTCTTGAACTTTCCGTCACTTTTTCTTTATATCTCGGTTCTGCGATAGTGTCGTGGGGAGCGGTGATTACGTCGGTTGAGTCCCGGTCGTATTTCATTGGTAGTTGCAAAAGGTTCTTGCTCGAAAATAAAACGGTAGTGAATGTCAGTGGTGGGCAGCAGAAAAATTAAGGGTCGTAAAACAAAGCAATAAACGGTTTGAAAAGGAACATTATTTTCTTTTAGATAATCTTTACCCAAATGTATTGGAAACCTTAAAACATCGAACACCTGATAAACCTTTTTCAATATACCGTTAAGGTTTAAAATATCCTTAGGGTTACAATACCGAGGTCTCGAAAGTACCCTCATAAAAGGAATAGTTTCCAATTACCAAAAAATGTACAGTCAGCCGTCAAAAACCTAACCCTTTTTGTGGTTCGATCGAAATAAAACGAGGCGGCCGCTTTGCCAGATTCAAGCTATAGTTAGGACCCGGCCGCTACGTCGCATTCAAGCACAAAATGGAAAACCCGGAAAGGTACCCCAAGGACCGAGTGAGGCTCTTTATGTAAATTCGCAGTGTACAAAAGGTGGAGTAACCGTTGTGAGAGCAGTGGTGATGAAATAATTCCGGGAAGTGCTGTCGACATTACTCATAAAATTATCAAGTTGAAATGACACTGAACCGGCCACATAAGCCATATAACCGATGATCATTGAGGTTGATATGACCTTGAGTGGAGACCGCAAATAGGCAAACGTTAGGTAGGATGCCCTGAGGCTAAATGGAGTGACGAACTTTGTACGGTGGCTGGTAGCAGCTGGATGAGAGTTTCCGATAATCGAGCTGAATGACGTGCCATTGGAGAGGCCTCTATTTTTTTTTTTTTTTTCAATGGGAAATCATCAAATGACTTCTCCCGCTCTGGGCGGAGCGGGAGGGCGTGTCAGACTTTTACTGACTAAAACCCACCCGTGTTCCTTCAGTTGCCCATGTGCCAGGGTCACGGTATCTCTTTCGAACAATCACGCGACCCCGGCAGGCATCGGTGCTAGCAGACCCCTTCAGTGTGGCTGACATCTCTTTGAGGCGCGCGTGGAACACTACGCGCCGTCGACCAGAGCTTGGTCCTTACCGGGCGGCGAGCTACCCATTGCTCACCACCCGCAAGCTCGCGCCTACGGTGGCCGGGAGTCCGCAATCGACTCCGGGCGCCCAGGGCGTCTCCTCCTGCGGCGGAGAGGCCTCTGTCCAGCAGTGGAGAGCTGTGGGTAAATGATGATGATGAAAATTCGTGACAGGGTTCGAAATTAAGACCTAAAACTCGGTAAGTCACCCGGCCCGATACCACAGGGCCACTACTGTTGCCAATCAAATATCATAATAAATTACTTATCCACCACTGGGAAAACTAAGTGTTGCCGGCAGGTTTTTTCGACAGCACTTTTTCTAAATCAATGTTTGCTTCAACTCTTTATTCCATTCTCAATACTAAAAGCAGGCTTCGTACAGAACTAGCCAGACTTATCTCCTCAAAGTTCAGGCCTAAACCACAACAGACTGACTGACACTTATGTTTAACACCCGCTATAATTACGGTGGGAGTTATGTATGCTGGCGTATCTAACGGTCTCGGGCCGCCAATGCGTCACGGCAGGTTGCCCCGGGGCAGCGTAAAACACGTTTGCTAAGACCCAAAACCCACCTGTGCTCCTATCCTATAAATAAGTACCTACGCTCACCGCGCCCCCGTAGGGACAATTTATTCTATTTATTTATGAAGTGAAATTGTGAAAAATATCTTCATTATTCTTTTATTATGAGTGTGTTTGTTTGGTACGAAAATGAAAATGTCTATCATTTTCTTTAGAAGTTTGGTACTTCAAAAGTTTCAAAGCTCACCTGAACATATTTTTGATCTGTATTATTGCAAAAGACATCTGGCACCTGTATAAGGCACACAATGAAACTGGTTTCGACGAATAAATCTAATAAAATAAGCCCTTAATCTTCTTTCTAAATATATGGCTGTCTTATTTGCCCAACTTAAACCTGAGAAATCACATCGCATCGAAATGCTCAAAATTTTTAGTTTAAAATTGGGATTAACTAAATAGTGTTAGACAGAGAAATGTGGTAAAAGCTTATCTCATGAGGAATCACGGCGTTGAATCTGCGGTCAGCAACGGACGTTGTACACGGTCTGAATTATTTTTGGCGTAGTAAAAAACCCAGTAAAACCCCCTTTGAATTACGGGCGAGAGAAAAAACTCCAATCCTGTATTACTGAAAATAATGCTGGAACACACGAGCCTCTCAAAAAAATACATCAGTGAAAATTGTTTTCCGCCCGGAGGTAGAATGTTTGCGAAGATTACTTTCACTGATCGTCGGCCGCGGACGATTTTCTTACTTTATGAGACGAACGGGCGAGGCTAGGAGGTGAGAATAGTTCAGCTGGGTAATAGAACGTGTTCTTGAACTTTCCGTCACTTTTTCTTTATATCTCGGTTCTGCGATAGTGTCGTGGGGAGCGGTGATTACGTCGGTTGAGTCCCGGTCGTATTTCATTGGTAGTTGCAAAAGGTTCTTGCTCGAAAATAAAACGGTAGTGAATGTCAGTGGTGGGCAGCAGAAAAATTAAGGGTCGTAAAACAAAGCAATAAACGGTTTGAAAAGGAACATTATTTTCTTTTAGATAATCTTTACCCAAATGTATTGGAAACCTTAAAACATCGAACACCTGATAAACCTTTTTCAATATACCGTTAAGGTTTAAAATATCCTTAGGGTTACAATACCGAGGTCTCGAAAGTACCCTCATAAAAGGAATAGTTTCCAATTACCAAAAAATGTACAGTCAGCCGTCAAAAACCTAACCCTTTTTGTGGTTCGATCGAAATAAAACGAGGCGGCCGCTTTGCCAGATTCAAGCTATAGTTAGGACCCGGCCGCTACGTCGCATTCAAGCACAAAATGGAAAACCCGGAAAGGTACCCCAAGGACCGAGTGAGGCTCTTTATGTAAATTCGCAGTGTACAAAAGGTGGAGTAATGTGAAAGAGAGATTGGGATTCTCCGTTTTCACGCTCCGACGTTGAGCCGAACTAAACTCGATAGACACAATTTAGAAATAAAAATTTTACCGTTCCGGAATTGAAGACAAACACGTCGAAACTCGAACATAGCGTCTTTTTACGAGAGCCGACTCAATTTCCGTAGCACAATAAAAATAAGTTCAGAATATTTATTACAACCCTGTGTCTTTAAGAAACTAAAAGCTCAATCATGGCTTGTAAGAAAAACAATCATAATATCATGTGCCTTCATCTACAGTCGTTTGCTATACCGAATCTAGTCCCAGAAAAACCAAACATTTAACCAATCAAGTTTGCTACGTAAACAAACCAAAAAGAAATACCGGAATACTCTACCACAATAGGGCCAATAAGTAATCGTAGCAACATAATTGTAATAGACCACCAAACGTAGCCGAGGGACCGCAAGTTATGGAACGGAGTGTAACTGCGTATATTGGTATCGAAACGCTCCCGACGGACGACCGTAGATACCCGATACTGGCCGTAATATAATAATGTAATAAACATAGTTTACGCTATCAGTTCCTGAGATTAAGTTGTTTTATCATTTGTTTAAAATAGGCAGGCAATTGTAAATGAAGCGATACTTAAAAAAACTAAGCAGCGGTTTTTGAAAGATTAAACAGCCTGTTTCAGTCGTAAGCTTCAAAAGAGTCGGCTAAAGGCTAATGTAGAGGTTTATTCAGGATGGTGTGACAAAATTCTGGTAGAAAGATACACATGAAGTTTTCAATTAAATTGTTTTACGAAGGACACGTCGCGCCTGTCTGCGGGACCCTTAAACGAGCAATGTATCATGTAGAGATCACCAAACCAATTCGTATAAACACTGCCCAATGACGAGTTTTTGAGTTAATCATTTAAGGTATCTAAAAAATCTTCACTCAAAAGTGTTTATTAGGTGTGCGTAGACTCAGTTTTCTTATTCTGTTCGCTGTTTTCTTATTCTGTTCGCTGTATGTGATTCGGTAATAAGTTTCGTCTACTTTAATCCAATTAGTTTTAATATGTAAGGGTTCTTAGGTGCTTGCAACTAGGGGCCGCCTCATCAACTCGACGGTCCTTTTGGCCGCTTCATCAACTTAGCATCCAAATTCCTCGGTTTTTCCGAAGATCTGATTCATGTAATTACGATAACTAGGGGTCGCCCAGCATTCGAAATTCGACCACGTTTTTTTTCATCAATTTAATGAATTTCTAATGCATTATAATATAAAAAAATATAATTATCTTTCTGCACTCCTCCACACAAACTTTAACTGTACCAAATTTTATACTCTTTTTCTTTTTTATACTCTCTTTATAAAAGGGGTACAAAGTTTTAGCTTCACGTATTTAAGTATATGAATAGATGTCTCCGATGACATTCAAGAATTTCTTATACTCATCAAACACACGAAATTTCAAACCAACGAGAATGTTTCGAGAAACCCAAGTATTAGCGGTTACTACCTTTGTCCCAAAACAGAACAGTAGTTCTCATCTTGGTGATAGTTGAAGCGACACATCAAGTTTGAATATTTGGCTCGAATGGGACAGAATCTAAAATAGGTAACTGTGTATGGTCTTGTTACGTATGAACACGCTTGAGTTGGTAGGTACCTCGTTATAGGCTTAGTGGTACTTACGTTACAAGCTATTGGAACTTATGTTTAATATCAAGTATAGAATAAAGGATTTAAGTACACCTTATACCTCTAAACCTAATACTTCTTACCTCTTCTTTAAATTAAAGTGACTGTTCGTGTATATTTTGTGTGTGCTAGTTTGTCATTGTCATCGCACCTAACACTTGTTTGTTGGATTTTCATTTTTATTATACCCCTTCCAGCTGTATATTGCATGCCTTTTAGTCTGTTCTCAATAAAATATTTTCTTTCTTTCTTCATGACTGCGTCGAGACTCAACCCACAGGAAGGAATGGGAGACAACCATCCCATTCCTTTGCGTGGGTGTCGTAAGAGGGGACTAAGGGACTTACTAGAGAATAGGCAGCAGCGTTCTCTATGCATTTTATCACCATTCTGCGATCTCCAACCCACGTGCCAATTGTGGCGAATATGGCACACCCCGTCTTATTCGGGGATTGCTACATCCAGCAGTGGCCGTCTTACGGCTGAAATGATGATGATGATGATGATAAGACTACAACGGACTTTGATGCGGTTTTCACGATCACTTAGAGAAGTTCTTCCGAAAGGTAGGTCTGTGCACAATACACATTTTTTTTAAAGAACGTATTATAAAGAACCACATTGTTTTGGCAAGTCGCAAAATCGTGCGTTGCAGGGGCGCGTTGGTAGTATATAAATAGAAAGGATTTGTTCACATCTACACATAACCAAGACCGCATCGAATATCACATTTTTGAAATATCTACCGATTTTGAACAAGGTATGATAACATTATTATGTTCTAATAATAAATGCCCTCGTTTTCTACCAATATAGAAAACAAAGTCAACAGAATTAATACCTTCCATTAAGATAATTAGAGGCGATAAAATAGAAATATACTTTAATTGCCACATACTGTGGGCGGCGAGGAAACCTACAAATGAAATTATGTCCGTCAAACGCCTGATATATGATATTATAAATAAAGCTTAATAATCTTGGGAATGTGAAGTAACGTTGACGTCACAGAACGACAGATGACGTGAGCCTCCAGCGACGTTCTGTCGGCGGATATCACGGATCCCTTCGCGTAATATAAGCGCATATTACTCCTACGTTGTATTCTGTCATTCTGTTTCGGATATTCGGATATCAAGTCACTATAATTGTGTGTTGCGTCATCGTTTTGTAGGTGCGTTGGTTTACGGTTAAAATGCCTATAGGCATTTCTTGTGCCTCTTACCGTAAAATGTGATTAGAGATGTGTCTGATGTTGCTAAATTCAAATCTTCCGGGTACAAAAAATAATTTTCACGATAATTTTTTACGTCTTTACCAATATTGCTGACTGGCTGTTATTTAGCTTGTCCCAATACACGATAAAAGTAATGACTGGTGTAAAAAGCCCAACAAACCCAAGAGTCACTTGTAGATTTCGCTATTGTACTCATATTTTTTTTGTATTGGAGTATTTTGTACCAAGGTTTTCTTACGATAACAAACTTTTTAATGTTATATATAGGCAACTAAATACCCTTACGAACCCCACACCGTTACGTGCACCCATACGGACAGGATGTTTCCTGTGTATTACATTACGCACTACCCGCAAACAGCAAATGTTCACACCAAAAACAAAAGTCGTCTCCCAGTATAAAAATTGATTGAGACTTTGATTTGGTTTGATTTACATCTTATTCATTGAAATATGCTGGAATTCCCGTATCACACTAGTTTCACAATAGATCACACTTGGGCACTTGGTAAATCAGATTTATTTTTAGCTTTTTAATCGTTTGGCACCCGTTTTGCCTAGAAATTTGTTATTGTAATTTTAATCTAGGCAGAACAAAAACAACCACCGCAATTCTGCCTCGAAAAATAAAAATGGTAGTGTAATATTTTAATCTCGACCGAAAAAGCAACATATCACGCAATTCCTTAATTTCTTTCGCACATGTGTTACAGATTTTCATGACTGATGTGGAACCTATGTTTTATTGCTAAGCCTAAGAGCCTAGACCTAGACATGCCCCAAATGAAACTGAGTTATTAGACTCTGGAAACATAGTTGCTAGGTTTATTGCCAAGGTCAGTGCTTAGTGAAACTGAAGCTAGCTGCTAGCTAGAAGGTATAAGCTGTTAAGGTATTTCTTCTCTTTCTGTATTCGTAATGATAGGTATATTAGGTACGAGTATGTAGTTTTTTTTTTTCTATATTGTATCTTTACCGTTACATCTTTTACCGGTGCTTAATGTAAATGCAAGGTAATTGCCTGAAGTGGTATTGGTCACGTGCCATCCAACAGTAGACCGTGCAGCAGCGATTGGCGTAACCAAATATGTATATATCTCTTTCTAACAACAAGACGATTCCTGTTGTTACAAAGAGATGCATATATACATAAGTATATGTCGATTAAAAAATAAATACCTACAAACAACCCTCATAAATTAAAACAATAAAATAATGATAGGCATAAGCAGTTTATGGAATAAATTTATCAACGTCAGTATATTTTAAAATAATCTTTTGGGTAAGGAATACAAATCACCCGCATTTATTTAGATCTACATAAGATTTTTTAAAGGCTGGGCTAAGACTGAGCTTATATTTATAATACCACGTCATTTTCTTGTGAATGTATATAAGAAATCTTTGTTGTTTCTCTTATATAATTTTAGACCTTTAGTTTTATTAATTTAAAACATTTCCTCTTCCACTTATGTCAAAAAGCTGATACTAAAAAAAACTTCCTTTTATTATTGGATTGCTAAAATATTGTTTTTTTAACCCTTATGTAAACAAAGAGGTGTTATAAGTGTAACGTGAGCATTGGTGTGTCTGTCTACGCCATCTTAGCTCCCAAACGACTGAACCTATTTTGATTTAAATGAAAACGCCAAACAGACGAGGCTCAGCAATAATGAATGTATGCTATTGTAGAAAGAATAACTGCTATTAAATTACTAATTTTGCTTGCCGGCCCTCGTTCCGTACTTACAACTTATTTTAAACTTTAAAGGCCATCAAATAATATGTTTGATACTTTTCATATGTTTTTGATAGTGTCGGGGGTTTATTCCGTTTTAACCTTTTATATTTGAGCCCTCTATAATATACCGAGCATTTGGGCAACGGAAGGAACACGGGTGGGTTTTAGTCAGTAAAAGTCTGACACGCCCTTCTGCTCCACCCAAGAGTGGAAGACGTCATTTGATGATTACCCACCCACAAAAAAAAAAGTCCTCTAAAATTATTAGGCACGTTTTATGTTTTGAGGATTGCTTCGTAAAAAGAATACCGATAACCAAGCTGTTCCATTTCTAATATCTATCGCAAATAAGTAAATATTCTCGTATAAGTAAAACCGAAGAAGAAAAAATGCTTTGTTCTAAAACTGTCATCTGTGCCTCCGCATCCCCCTTAGGAGTTGATATTATTTTTGCAAAGGATATTTTATTTTCATTGAAGCCCCAACGAAATAAAGGAGAATGCTTTCATTTCAAGGGAAATCGTAATAATAGCTGCTTTTTACCTGTCATCGATGTCTGTTCTTGATTATACTTTTGTTATGACGTTTTTTTGTTTGATTTTGACGGTATAAGATTAGGTACCGGTTTCAGTGTTTATGTGTGAAGAGACGATTAGAACATGTTCGCATGAAATGAAATGAAACGTTTATTTCTGTAAATAGATCTTATAAGACACTTTTACACGTCAACATTTTTTGGTCAGTGTTTTTTTTTTAAACTAGATGGCGCCGGCAATTCCTAGCTGATGCCGAAACAAACTCTGAGGTCATAGTCTCTTTAAAAGTCCAAACATTATATTATTAGAATTTTATGTGATTCTAACAATGCAGGGCAATGTCTGGAAGAGCCTTTTGAAGAAAGAGCCATTGCAGCTTTGAGCTGACCTGTCCCAACAGACGGTATGTATGTATCAGCCATCGTGTAGCTCAACGCTATTTTAGGGAGCTCAACGACCCGTCACTAGACGCTACCAGATCTGCAGGATATTTGCGTAGGCCATATACAAAATACTCAAAGCCACCAGATAGTTATGTTATAGAGTCATGTATTCAATCTAGCCTGCATGCTGCACATTCACAGTCAATCAGTCATGGACATACAAATAACGGGGATATCTGGATTTTATCTCGCACTGGATTTTCAACCCTCGGTGTTGAACCGAGCTTTGAGTATCCAACAGAATGCATCCCAGTGCGTCAAAAAAAACAAAAACTTACTTCGATTTTCAACGTCCAGCCTTAAGCAGTGCATGTATTTATATATATATAAAATTCAAAGTCCTGAGTGACTGACTGACTGATATATCAACGCACAGCCTAAACCGCTGGTCCTAGAGACATGAAATTTGGAGGGTGTGTTCTTTATGAAGAGTAGGTATCCACTAAGACAGGATCATTTGAAATTCCACCCCTAAGAGGGTTTAACGCGGATGAAGTCGCGGGCACAAGCTAGTTGAAGATATAGTGAGTGTAAAATTTACAGTGTCATTCGAATTGTCCACTAAGCATTTCTTAGTAGCCGGCCCGGAGTCTGGAATTGTGTCTGTTTATGACAATAGACTCGTCCCCTATTGCATGGAACTCAATCGTCAATGTAAGGTGCCACTGTGTCTTCAAATGCCTTTGGAGTATGTGTGATTTATGGTGGAATATTTCGTGTTCAGAATGTGATTTTTTTGGGTGAGGTTGGCTGTACAAAGTGACTAAGATTGATATCTTATTATCTATACTAATGCGTAATAATTTCATAGTCAGTTTTGAGCAACATCAGTGAGTTTGTTTCCCGGGAATCTAAGTCACATAGGTAAAGTCACACTCTAGCATCCTTTATGCACGCTGTAATTGACCATGAAGGTGTTGAATATTAGATGCTGTTGCCTTCCAGTCTTGTTCAAGTTGACGACTTGTTTAGCTAACCCACAAGCAAATCCACAACATTGTTATTGCAAAGCTATGAATGGAAACGTAACATTTAGTATTAATCGCAGTTTGAAGTCTCAGGTTAACAGCAGGTAAAACATGTGTTTGGTAAATATCTTAATGACGTCAGATAGATAGGTTGTCTAAGAATTATAACATATGAAGACAGTTCTTAAAACAACGACATTATTAATGCATGAGAAGATCGCAGGTATAAGCTGCTCAATCTCAGAGACGCAATAGACGAAACAAAAACAGAAGTGAAACAAGTAGGCAAGTCAAGTAACGCACCTCCAAATATTCTTGTTATTACAAGAACTTATGCAGAGTAATATCATCAAAACGTTCTGTTGGAAAGTTTTCCACTTCACACTATTATTACAGCAATGCTTGTAATGTTAGAAACTGTACATGATATCGCAAACATGAATGATAAACAATGTGAAAGAATGATAGCGGAGTACAATGCTGGCTTGACGAGCCCGCATTCTGATGTGGCTTATGTTTATTTTCGATTTCACTTCACTTAGTATACGCGAGGAGGGTTATAAGATTAAATTTGATGAAAACAGATGAAACGTAAACATTTTAATAAGAAAATTGGATGTCTTGCGTCAATTTTGAGATGGAGATGGGGTTTTTAATGGGTTTGTGGTAAAAAATGTATATGTACTTTTTGAATTGAATTATATAAATGTTTACTCTTGTTATCACTAGATTATGGCTAAAAATTGTGATTGTTTCTTGGTTTGTTCTAATAATTGGAAAATTTTCATCATCACAAGCTGATAATGTTCTTTTTCACTCTCACTTTATACACACTCTACACTAAATTAAAATTTGTTTCAAAAACATTTCTCTATTGAGTAAAAAAAAAACTATATTTTTCCAGAACTCCTCTTAGTTTTTACGTATACTGTACTTATTGCATTATTATCACACATAAGGGTACCGTAACATTCGTTTCCAATACCTACATTACGCATCAGTAGATACCTACAGTTTATGCAAAATGTATCTGCGTGCTCTTTGTGTTACATTGTTTTTACTTTATGGTGTTGTGTTATGTAAGTTATTATACAATAGAACAAAATATCAAATAGTGATCTTTCCTTTATTAATCTTTTGTATCTTGTTTAAGGTGAAAATCATAAACAAACTTCTAAGAAAGCACTGACCATATTTGCGTATTTACAAGGGTTCAAACCTGGTCAAACCTTGAAAATTCCAGTATTATTAATATCGCCTATAATAATTGTGCCTAAAGAAAATAAAGAACACAGTGGCAATAATCAAGCAGTGAGCAGTGATGAAAACATCGAAGCAAATAGTGCTATATTAAGGAAAATTATACCAGTGAGAATTATAATCAACGGCACTGGACCAATTGAAGAAAACAATGACATTGAAGTCAGTTTCAGACAAGCGTTAAACAGAGGGAATCTGGGTAAAAGTGACGTGAGAGAAAATAACACAAATGATACTATGGTAAGCAAAAATATAGTTGCAAACAATACAATAGAAAATACTATTCAAGAAAATAAAACGGCCACACCTGATACTACTACTAAACGAGAAAATCTTCAGAATGTTACAGAACATACAAGCACTGAAGCTAGTGGACTATACCCAACACCAATCTATAGCGATCAAGCAGTAAACACAATAGCAATAACAGACGGACCACCAAATTCATTTTTGCTACCACCTTTACTAGACGAAGAATGGAAAAACTTCACAGTAACTGCCAATATAAATGTAACTAAAGATAATACCACCGGGGCCATAGAAAATTCAGCTAATACTACTATATCTCAATCAGTAAATGAGACTGACAGTACAATAAAAGGTCCCTATCCGGCTGCCCTGTACCACAATGCGGAGATTGATCAGGTATCAATTACGACAAATTCTTATACAAATGAATCACCTTTGCCTCCGCCACGAGATGATCGATGGAGGAGCTTCTCTTCATTGGGGGAAATGTTTTCTACGTCGAGTGAATTTAGGCCATTAGCAGGTTTGTATTACGACGGCTTTTTACATAGACCTCTGCCTAATAGGAACCCGGGTTTTGCTCCGTACAATCAGTACTATCTTTATTAGCTGATAGGTATATTATGTCTTGCCTATGTTTTTTTTTTTAATAAATGTAATTACTGATTGTCTGTGTATGCCACAATTATTTTTTTATTTGACTTCATTAACTAATGATCTTTTTCCAACTGACTAAGCTCTACTTTCAGTTCTTTTTTTTAATAGGGAATATTAATAATATTCCGCTGTTTCAATAAAGCGAATATTTTACCTAGTAATAAATAAATAATAAATAAATAAAATATCTTTATTTCAGACCTAAGCAGTCCATATGTAGTTAGTGGTTAGTAACAAACTGTGCTTACATGCTATGTTATTGTTGTTAGTACTTAATTCTATTTAACATAAACCTATACCTAATTCTACCCAGTGCCTTTGGATGAACTGATTCAATTCTTCACTAAGTTAAACTCCAATAAGCAAAGCTTCATCGAGAAACAACGACTAAAAATCCTACGTATTTTATTCGATAAAACTCAGGAATCAACATTAATATTCATTGAGCACATGCAATATAAAAGAATCGATTGTGTTACTCCCTATGTATATGACAGTGTTCTCACATTTCAAACAGCGGCAGCATCATAAAATTCGAACAATGCCGGTAACTACTGCAAGTCGACAAGGCTCTAAAATTGGTATTGTCAGTACATACTCGTAAAGCAAGCATCGGCTTTTGTATACCGAGTCATGTGTGTAACATTGTTACGTGAAGATCGGCACTAAATTAGTGACGTTTTATTGCTGGTCGCAACCCGATCCACTTTAGTACGTCTCGTGTTGTACATAGAATCAATAACATTGTTTGAGGTTATAACTTCAATGGAGTCTTAATACTTTGACAAGTTTTTTAAAACAACGAAGCCGCTAATTATGCCGATGGTTATATTCTTGCGGTTTGACTACGTTAACGATAAGGGGAAGTTAAAGTTAGAAATGCAATTGCTCGTATCTAAACTTGCTGCGTCCATTACCAGTTTGACAGCGCAACGGATGCCTTAGCCAAAAATAAACGATTAGTCTCGCTAAATGTGCCATCAATGTATTTTTATCGACAAAGTATTAAGTCTTTCCGTTGTATATTGTCTGTTTGCGTAACATAAAACAATCTATGAACATAGAATTGTGAATTCTATACTGAAAAAAAAAACAGCAAAGCATGTTTCTTTATATCACGTATAAAGAAATAATGATGATAAAACCAAGATTACGCGTGGACTTGAAAAAAGACTGTGAGTTTGATTCGGTCTTTCTTCTCAGAATAGTCAGATAGGAAACGCCGACCTAATCTAATGTTTAACATATTATGATTGATGTGTCAAAGTATTTGTATAAACCTATTTACAGTGAAAGTCAAAGTATTTATTTCAAATAGGTACAAAAAAGGCACGTTTTAAAGTCAAAATTTACATTAAATAGGTTAAAAGAATTTAAAAAACTGGCCAAGTGCGAGTCGGACTCGCGCACCGAGGGTTCCGTACCAACCTGCAGGTATTCACGGTTTATTCAGAAGGTTTATGTTTATGAAATTAAATGTTTTTTTTTTAATTTTTATATTTGAGTTAACTGAATGGAAGGTAAATTGTGGTTTACGATTTATGACGTATTAAAAAAAATAATTAGATTATTGAGAATTATTATTAGATCTCGTTCAAACCAATTTTCGGTGGAAATTTACATGATAATGTGTATCATAATATTTTTTTTAGTTTTATCATTCCCTTATTTTAGAAGTTACGTGGGGGGGGGGGGGGGGGGGGGACACACACATTTTACCACATTGGAAGTGTCTCTCGCGCAAACTATTCAGTTTAGAAAAAAATGATATTAGAAACCTCAATATCATTTTTAAAGACCTATCCATAAATACCCCACACGTAAGGGTTTGATGAAAAAAATTTTTTTGAGTTTCAGTTCTATGTATGGGGAACCCCAAATATTATTGTTTTTTGAAGTGAAAACTTCTTTAGCGGCGTTGAGCACTTTTTCTGTAATGGGTATAAAATCTTAAACTCGCGTCAGGACACGTGACCTGATCGAAAAAGCGTAGGACGGATGGAGAGTAGACAGCTATCCCCTCTCTACGGCGCGGCGAAAATGTATGCCTGGGCCTACTGTTTCGTTTAGGCGGCGCAGGGCGCTTGCGCGAATGTTCGTCTATGTTACAGCGTGCCACGCGCATCCATGGATGGTGACAGCTGATGGCTCGACCGTCTGTGTAGTGATCACATTGTTGTGTATTCGTAAAATTCGTGAATATAAAGTGCTTAAAATATGGAAATTGAACAACAAATTATTCCCTAACCATTCCAAAATATCAAACATGCTCAACGTTAATAATCAAGTTTTCACTTCTGCCGGTACTCCCGGAGTGCAATTTTTTTTCTATTTTTATGTAAAAATCTTAATGCGGTTCTCAGAATACATCTACTGACCAAGTTTTAACAGCATAGCTCTTATAGTTTCGGAATAAAGTGGCTGTGACATACTCGGACAGACAGACAGACAGACATGACGAATCTATAAGGGTTCCGTTTTTTGCCATTTGGCAACGGAACCCTAAAAATGATGCAATGGCAGATAATTTAGTTATTATGATGGATAGATGGTGCTCACATATTTACAAGCATAGTAAAAGTAAATATTCGATGTTCCAAGAATATTTAAAAGTAAAAAAAGTAATTAACAGAAATAATTTTATTAATATTTCTACTCATAACATTAACATCTCTGTCACATCGCAACAATACTACATTTTTAATCATGTAATTTTAAGCCACACTCAAATATATTCACCGGGCAGCAAAAATAGGAGTCCACAGGTGACTTCCATAACATTTATTATTCACCTGAGAAAGTCACTCGCCATTGGAAGTTTCCTGTAAAATTTACTCGGGCACGAAGTAGATTTTCCTTTAAAGTGTTATTGTTACGACAAGAAAGGAGCGACGATCGATTTTCCGCTTTATATGAATTTTATGTTGTAATCTTTCTTTGCGTCTTTCATTATTGTACCTTTCCTCTCGATTTTCATTATCTTTTGTTGTCATTTAAAATGCTTCTTCTTCAATTAATATTGTAAGGTGTATGTTTCCTTTATTTGCGGAATCAAAGTCACAAAATAAAGATTCGTTAGCACCGTTTACGGCTACACAGTAAAGACTGTTTGAAAACTAATATATCGTGTGCAGGTTGCTGTTATTGTTTTTGAATAAGTTTTGCAATTACGAATCAATTGGAGGCATTTTTATTTAAAAAAAAAAATGGAAATGTACAATAGATTAATACTTACCTACCATAGGAAGTCCATTTTTAACCGATTTCATTAAAGGGGTAAAGGTTCTTTATTCGTCTTTGTATTTATTTTATGTATCTGCTCATGCTCATCAATATTTTCATTAATTGAGGACAGATTTTGAAAATTAGTTTTTCATTTGGTAAAGAAATTTCACGCGGCAGAAATTTTCGGTTCTTATAAAGTTAGGTTTTTTGTTTGGTGGTTTTTAGTTAGCTTAAATAAGTACTTATTAATCCACTTTTTATAGATTGATAAAGTTATTACATTTTTTTGCCACTATTATTCACATAGTTAGTATGTACAGACGCCTGCACATCAAGGTACCCGAAACTGTCAAATCCTCCTAATCAACCTTGAACCTAATGCTTTAGTGATAAAGTTGAAAATCTGTTAAACAAATTTGACAGATTGTAGTAGCTTGATGTGCTGGCGTCTGTACACGTATAGCTAATATAAGAATGGGTATGGTAGGTTGATAGTTAAAAATTTAACAATAAAAAAAACTTACGAGAAAAGCAACCGTATTAAAAAAAGGAAAATACGAAATTCCAAAATTTTAGTTATTTTTGTCGACGTAGCGTTTTTTTTTTTGGAAAAATATTTTATTCTTTTCTCGCGTTGTTTCGAAAAACTTTGGAGTATTTTTTCTCATGACCATTCGCAACCATATAAAAATACTTTTAGAAATTGGTAAACAAACCTTCATTATTAACTTCATTAATAAAGTTCACTATGAAAGTCAACTTTAACACAAGCAACTATCGACGTGACTTGTTCCTGGCTGGAAACCTTATGCTCTCTCATTAAAACCAAAGTTAGGGAAGGTTTGTTATTAAAATCTTATTAGTAGACTTTAATTGTCTTTATAATGAGGTGGACCATCAATATTCAAAGTAAGTATTTGTCTCTCCAAACAGTCCCTCGACAAATCGCCCTCCAGAATAAGATATTAGGGGACAAAACTTCACGCATTGACCCCTTTTTAAAGGTTAATGTCTTGCGCCTCCCTTCACGATACCTGAATACTAATCGTAGGAAGCGTTTTTTGTCCATGTTTTGGCGTAACTCAAGGATGTGGTTTGTTTAAGTTTTGTTTTCGAAAATAAATGTTTACTTACTGCAGTTGCCAGGCAATAATGGTTTACGAAAATCAGGCTCTATGCTGACATGAATCGATTTTTTTCTAAATTTAAAATTGTGGAGGGAGGCCTTTGCCCAGGAATGATACAGTGGAGGCTAGTAAAACAAGAAGTGTTTAAATTATAATTCTTGTTTTTACTCGGTCCCTAGGGTGTCTGTTTTTGGATAAAGAGTGTTAACTTTAGGTAAATACTAGCTTATGCCCGCGGCTTCACCCGCGTGGATGTCGGAAATTATCGCAAGAGGACGTACTACCCGGCGGCGGCGACCTCTCGCGTCCGGCCCTGGTGCGAGCTATGGTACGGAGCGAGAGGGCATGGGAAGCCGTCACCTCCTTCTGCGAAGCAGTAATGCTCGCGAAGGAGGAGGCGGGGCGCGTGAGGGAATGGCAGTCTCTGCGCCCTCACGTCCCTAGCCGCCGCAGGAGGAGACGCCCCGGGCGCCGGGAGTCGATTGCGGACTCCCGGCCACCGTAGGCGCGAGCTTGCGGGTGGCGATCAATGGGTAGCTCGCCGCCCGGTAAGGACCAGGCTCGGGTCGACGGCGCGTAGTGTTCCACGCGCGCCTCAAAGAGATGTCAGCAACACTGAAGGGGTCTGCTAGGACCGATGCCTGCCAGGGTCGCGTGATTGTTCGAAAGAGATATCGTGACCCTGGCACATGGGCAACTGAAGGAACACGGGTGGGTTTTAGTCAGTAAAAGTCTGACATGCCCTCCCGCTCCGCCCAGAGCGGGAGAAGTCATTTGATGATTTCCCATCCAAAAAAAAAAAAAAAAAAAAAAAAAAAAAAGGACGTACTACCGCGGTTAATGTATTAAGAATGCATTAATCCAAGTTATATAGGTAATTACCCGCGACTAACAAAAAAGTTTTTCGTTCGTTTTTTTTTCGTGATTATCTATTTTTTTTTCTAGTAAAAAGCGGTTATTTTAATATTAAAAACAGACACTCTCGTTTTATTTATTTGTATAGATGTATAGATTAAATACAGAAGCAGTTAATTTTCAGCCACAAATAATTTAATTTTACTTTACCAAGACCAGTGGTAGCCCAGTGGTAATGACCGCACTAACGAGTCGTCGTAGGTTCGAACTCAGACAGGCGCTTTATTTTGTGTGAATATTTCTTGACCACTACTCTCAGAACGGTAAAGAAAACATCGTGAGGAAATCGGCATGTCCTAAAACCAAAAATTCGAAGACATGTGACGGCTACCAATCCGCTCTGGGTCTGCGTAGTGGATCACGGCCCACTTCATTTCGCCGACAGGAGGTCTGTGTACCAGCAAAAGGAGAATTTTAGGGTTATTATGCTTTAACTCGGTCTCTAGGATGTCTGTTTTTGAATATAGAAGGAAAGCTATGGATAAATATATTTTTGAAGTGAAAATTCGAATGCGACTTCCAACAAGGTTGCGTTAAACGTTTACTGCTACCATGGAGGGGGTATGAAAACACAACTGTCAAAGTGTTCGTGCACTCGCCAATGAATTGAAGGATAGAGTTTTTGAAGAAACCAACATTTTAATGTTATCAGAAACGTTTACCCCTTCCTATTTTCATTTCCATATTACGATGTTTCACTTCTTCCGCGCGGAGAGACTCCACGCATTTTTTTTTTTTAGATGTACACAGTTTATTTTCGGCCAGCAATAATGTATGTTTATTTTACAATTGACTAGTAACTTTTCGATAGAACCGTCAGTTCGGTCTAACTTTTTTTAGTTCTAAAAACCCAACAAGTACGAGTTTCAGTTCTCACCGAGGTTTCCGTGGCAGTAAAAGGAAATTCATTTGTACTTTCGTGGAAGCGATGTGCTTTTTCTACAAAGTATTTTAGGTACGTAATTACTAACATCAAGTTTGTAAAAGTTTTAACTACACGAAACTAATGGATTCTCTGCTAGGAAATATATTTTCTGGGCTGCAGTTATTTTAAATTAAAAATACATTTGGCATATTCTTAGATATGCTCTAGTTTGAAATTTTACATGTAATTAGAATCTGCTTTACAATTTACGTGATTTGGAATCTTTAATAAATTGTAAGTAGAATTAGCGGTGAACCGGTTAACTCTTCTCTGGTCATTGATCCTCGGGATATTGATAATATTCGTAAAATTTCATAATTCTAATACTTATGTAGTATATCAATCTAATCTACTTCTAAACCAAACCACTCACTAGCACCACAACTCCACTCGCCTCCCTCAACGAGTCCACTCCAATAAAAAAGTACTCAATCTAAAACACTCGCTGCAGTTAACTTAGAAAATAGAACAAATCAAGCGCAATTCTAACACAGAAAATGTATTCGCAGTCTCTAGTTTCCATTCTAAGTAAAGCCAATTGGTTTCAAATACAAAAACTGCTACATTATGTGCTTAGTACAGAGCTACGCATACAACAAAGTATGTACTAATTTCGACCCATTCGCTGTTGGTAAGCGCATTCCGGCTGCAGTATGCAAAGCGAATTTTCTCAAATATTCTCAACTCGTTTACTGTCGGCTACCTACATTTTCCCTTTAACCTTTTAGCGCTTTATTGCTGCGTATCGCTTTAATCTGTTGCTTTAGTTCGGGGTCTACTGCTTCCGGACGAAGTATGTGGAATGTTGCTACATATTTGTTTTAAGCTTTGATCTTTACGTTAATATGTATTGGAAGAGAGTTGTTTGTTTGTCTTTAAATATTTTTCACGTCGGGCCAAATATTTTAAGGGGCCACTCTATGTTCGTCAACTAAGATTCGTGTCTGTCCGAAAATAGTTTGAATCTTCAAATTGAATCCTACACTTTAGTTTTTGCCTGTAGGTAAATGTAAAATCATTGTAAGGACTCTGATGCTATTTTATATGACGGAGAATATCTTTTTTACTTCATTGACTACTGCGCAGTGTGAGAGTCCTAGATTGAATTCGGGCAAAGTGTTAATGGGTTTGTCTTTAAAGAATTTCTGAGTAGAAGCGGAGTCTGAATGTGTGCCCAATTTATGGCAATAGGCTTTCCCCCTTATTACATGGGACTTCAACATGACTAGCGGAATGCGGAAATACTACAGGAAATACTAAACCTCTACCTGCTCTGTCTCCTTCGGAGACATGAGGCGTTGTTAAACATTTAACTTATTACTATCTATATATTATGATCATTATCAAGTCTACTTATTTGTCATATTATACTTTATGTATTTCTTTTCCGTGTTATCCGGCTTATGTGCACCAGCCTGTTTTAATTCAGTTTGTTTTAGTTTAGTTTGATAAGTTGTAGAATTTAGAGCCTGCTTGGTTCAGCACTAACTTCTGAGTTGGTTGATTGGTTGATTGTAGTTTGGTTGTTGGTTTACGACCGCCGATTTAATTTTAAGAAATTATATTATGGTTAAAGGCTATATTAATAAAATAGGCTATTAATTAATTACAATTAGGAAATGGTTACCCAATCTAAATTGGCATTAAGATGGTTTGATTTGAGTTACACGATTGGCCATCGGACACGTATTGGCTGGTAATAGCTTGCAGGTAAAAGTGCAGAGCTGTTCGGTTGCAAATATTGCACCGAACATAAGTCTTTTAATTTATTGTACTATTTCAACACAGCAAGAAATTGTAATCATTACTGTGTACGCCGTAATTTTCACATTACAGTAGTCCTTTAGTTCAACATCATCATCATTTCAGCCGAAAGACGTTCACTGCTGGACTTAGGCCTCCCACAATTTAGGGGTATTTGCCATAATCGCCACGCTTGGCAGACGGGTTGGCGATCTCAGTATAGCGATCAGAGAACGGGAACGCTGCTGCCCATTCTCTAGTAAGTCCGTTAGTCGCCTTTTTTTTTTTTGGTAGAAATGGGATGGTGCTGTTCTTCACGTTCGACACCATACGGAACCTCCGTCCTATAACTAAGTATTAAGATTATTTCCAGCATAAATTGAATAAAACCACCTCATTTCTTCCCGTGGGTGTATAACACCAACCCATTTCTTCCCGTGGGTGTCGTAAAAGGCGACTAAGGGACTTACTAGAGAATGGGCAGCAGCGTTCTCTATGCATTTTACCATCATACTACGATCGCCAACCCGCTTGCCAAGCGTGGCGATTATGGCAAAGCCCTCCAAATTGGGGGAGGCCTAAGTCCAGCTGTGGACGTCTTACGGCTGAAATGATGATGAATGATGATAAATTGAATGCATGTGTTGTGGCTGTGTTTTTTTAAATAAATAAATAGTCATTCTTGAACCCTTAGTCTTGTTCACTCTACATGTTTTAGCAATGTCTGGTCAGAAGTCATATAAGATACTATCTCGTGTGTTTACGAGCTTCTCCTGCGCTTCAAGAGCTCGTTAAAATATTGATCACGGTGATTCCTGAGAGATGGCGTTAGCAATTAAAACTTTCAGAGGCTATGGGAAGCGTTTGTCTATGGCGTCATAAATGTCAAACTAGATGGCTATTATTATTGGAGTTCCTGGACTAGAAAATGTTATATTGCCTTTGTTTTTTACAAAATACTAGCAACCCGTCCCTATTTCGCATATGTGCAACAGAGGTATAAATTTTAAAATATCTTACACACACTAAACTTTTGGAATAAATACTTAAAAAGGTAGTGAAAACCTCATCAAAATTGATTTTTAACCGAATTCAAAAAAAGAAGGAGGTTCTCAATTCGGCTATATTTTTTTAAATGTTTGATACGTCGTAATTTTTGACTGGCTGAACCGATTTTGATGATTCTTTTTTTATTTGAAAGCTGGTGGTCTCATTTTAATTTAGTTTCATTCTGACAATGGGATCCATGTGAAAACCATGTAAGTCTTAAATTTGCATTAAGTATTTGCGCGACAAATGAACGAATTACGCGATTAGATTAGTGCGGTACATACCATAACTAAAAAGTTAAAAATATTTTTTTTTTACAAAAAAATAACAACCGATTTCCTTAAAAAAACATTACAAAGTGAAAAATAACTTTAATTTCGGAAGTCGGTGTCTTTTTTTTGCCACCGACTTCCGAAATTAAATTAATTTTTCACTTTGTAGTATAGTGACACAGACAGATAAGATTATGTATTTTTACAGGGTAAAATTATTGAAGCTCGCAAAATTTTACCAACGTGCACCCAGCTCGTCAGTAAAATGATATCGACCGATATCGAAAACAAATGGGATATTTTTTTCATGAAACGTAGATATTTTTTACGAATTTCCTAGAACCAAATCATAACAGTCGTTTGGTTGTCTTAATGTATTTACATGGCTTGCGGGCGGCGAGAAATGAGTAGCTCGCCACCCAGTAAGGACCAGGCCCGGGTTGACGGCGCGTAGTGTTCCACGCGCGCCTCAAAGAGATGTCAGCAGTACTGAAGGTGTCTGCTAGGACTGATACCTGCCAGAGTCGCGAATGTGTTTGTGTGTTAGTGTCATTTAAAGTTTTGAACAAAACCAGAATAAAAACATAAAAAAATATTAATTCGGTTTTGATATCGATACCCAACAGTAATTTTGTAAAGTATTGCTAGATAATTTAATTGACACTGTTTATAAGGAGACTTCTGCAATTTAACTTCAGATAAAAACCTATCTTAGGAACGTCTTTCAATTTTATTTGTCATAAACTAATACGATTGGCCTTAGTAATTTTGACAACCAAGCACCAGTTTCCACGATTCGAAATTTACAGCCTACGATTGGCTTAGCAACCAATTACATTGATGATCTAATCGGAGAGTACAATGTTATTGAAGCAAATTGTGTACAGCAAACACTCTTGATACTTTTAGCATTTTCATGCAACATATAGAGTGCTCCTATTGGGTTAAAGCCGGGGCTATTTTTCTAATGGACTTTCCAGCTCTGGATGGTTTTTATAGTGCACCGAACAATATTAACTGAGACTACACAGAAAGCTGTGGAAATTAGATTCGGTAGCGGGAACTAACAATATGAAGTCTAGGCTACTAACAGCAAGATTAGCTGCCATGTGCAAGGTTTTGGGTTCGATTGGAAGTTAAATGGAAATGTGTGTTCGAAAATTTTAATAAGAAAATACTGATCCTTAACCCTTAATGATAGCTGTGCTGGCCCAGTGGTATCGGCCCAGACTTATGAGTTGAGTTGACTTATGGGTCGGGTTATGGTTGGTGGTCATGGGTTTGAACTCAGGTAGGCGCTTCACTTTGTGTAAATGGAATGATAAACAACATTCTGGGGTCCATTACGAGGGTAAGTCTCGAAGTTGACGAATAATCGCTAAGCAAGATAAACTCCATAATAGTAGCTTCAGAACCGTAGCTACCGCAGTATAAACTATATCATAGATAAAATACATATATGTATAAATTTATCCAAACCAATTAAAAATTAACGTAATTTATTAATGGCTTTCAGGTGCAGGCGCTGTCCCATTCTCAAACTCTTGCACTCATTTAGTAAAATCATGTAGACAATATGACTTAGATGCTCCAATTTTAATAAAATCAAAGCCTTACTGTGACTTGGCCCCATGAAACGACACAAAGTTAATATTGTTTGAGAAAAAACTAAACTACCTAGCTATTCAGGGTCTTCAAGAAACTTAGGCGTAAAGAACTTGATAGATATTGTTATAGAATTCAGCCAAAATAAGAAAATGCGTGCGCCATCAAAACCAGCCGATACAAAATACCTCTCCGAATAATTCTTACATCTACATTTCAGATGATAATGAAATCTGAGCCGCCAGATACGGCAAGCTCGGATTATTGAGCAACGTCAGGCTCACACCCTCACCGTGGTATTACATATGATTTATTTTAAAGGGTGAGGTACTCAACATGTTCCCCAGATAACTTTTGCGCACCATTCATGTGTACCTAGCCTTGATTGTGAATGTTTGAAGAGTCTGTGATATGATTTATTGGTCTCAGCATATGGGAGCACGACCCCCTTCCATTTCTTACAAAGCTTCGAGGTTAAAGGCATATGAAATGTGAATGAGAAAGTAATATTTTTTGTGACCGAAGTTTGTTCTATGTCTTCTTTACTGAATAGGATTATGAAAAGAATATTCAGGCGTTCTATAAATATTTCTTGGAAAGAAAATAAAAGAAAGTCGGCTGGCGTCGGGTGGAGTGAAATGTACAAAAAATATATTTATTTAACGAAGGAGTTTTATCTAAGTTACCGTCCCTAGGTGGCGTTGAATATTATCACCAGCTTCTTTCACCAACAAAAATAACGAATTCAGTGTGATGTTTAGCAATAAGCAGTTACCATAACACAGGCAAATCTTTGCATAAAGGAGCACAAACGGTGCTATTACTTCAAAATACAAGAATATTATACCCTAGATATTTTGAATGAGCAAAATGAGGTGAGTGAATGAATTTTATAATTACTTGCGCGCCACTCGGTCCCTTCGGCTGTTCCGGCCCAATGTAAAATTAATTTCTGTCTACACACAGAAGGCTTTATACAGTTTACATTGGGTTACAAAGTGTGTAAGGTGTACGTTTGCGAAGAACATCCTATATTATTTGTACGTTATACAAACAATGTATATTTTCTGAAAAGTTAATTTAGAACATTAAATAAATATGTGGAAGAGTTTGTTTTTACTGAACAAAAATATTCATTAATTATCTCCTTACCCAAAATGACGCCCAAATTGACGGGCCTGTTAGTCTAGTGGTTAGTGACCCTGACTGCTAAGACTGAGGTCGTGGGTTCGATTCCCAACCAGGACAAATCTTTGTGTGATGAGCACAATCGTTTGTTCTGTGTCTGGGTGTAATTTATCTATAATATGACTGTATTTAGAAATATGTAAGTAAATTTATCAGTTGTCTGGTTACCATAGTACAGGCTCTGCCTAAATTGGAATCAGATAATGTTGAGTTAGTTGTCCAAAGATATATATATATTACAGAAAATGGTTCTCCTCAGTCTTTCGTTGAATAAGTGGTAGAAAATTGAACTATAGAGAGCGTTTAATGACAAGCACCATAAACCAGCCGATAATGTTTCTACTGCTGAGACACAGGTATTATCTATTCGAGACGGATTGGGCTATAATCTACCACGTGGACCGCATCTAACACACACTAGACGGCTTGAAAGATGTCACATGTCTTTGAATTTTTAGTTCTAGGACATGAAGGTTTCCTGACGATGTTTTCGTTCACCATTTTAAGAGCAGTGGTGATGAAATTAAACACTCAAAGTAAAAGGCCTGCCTAGGTTGAGACTCATGACCCACAACTCGTAAGTCAAAGCCACACCATTGGGCCACAACTTTAGAAATAATAGCTTTTACGGTATCAACAGCGTTCGCCATAAACATTGTTTTGGCTCACACTGCTGCAAGTGATCCCCAAACAACAAATCGACTGTGTGGGGACAATTAATTAATCTATAACAATCTATACATATTGTAACACGCTACTGCTGCTGCTTTTACGACACCCACGGGAAGAAATGGGGTGATGCTATTCTTTACTTCCAGCACCACACGGTACTGTTCTCTATGCATTTTCCACCATACTGCGATCGCAAAGCCCCCAAACTGGGGGAGGTCTATGTCCAGCAGTGGATGATGATTGTAGCACGTCATTTTACAAACTATGCGTCGTCTACCATTTCAACTGTATTAGTGATATATCTTCATATGGCTTACGACTATCTGATACGGTTAATTGCCTGAAAGAAATCACATTAGCCCTGAAACCTCTTCAGGCGAAAAATGACCAATTTACTATCTACATTTAAATGTAGATATATAAACTCACACTTTCCTCCCATGGGAGGAGGAAAAAACTGCACAAAGGCACCATCATGGTCCTTACATACTCCTTTTGCTACGTCTACGTTCACACTCACGCCGAAAGCGAGTACTACGCACCCGACTTTTCTGAAGACTTGGTGATGACCAATAAGGTTACTATATTATGTGCCCTACTGGTGTTTCCACTCACATCTACCTTGTAAATAGCTTTTGTTAGTAGCCTTTCACACGCCAA
Organism: Aporophyla nigra; assembly: GCA_947507805.1. Lineage (NCBI taxonomy): Eukaryota > Metazoa > Arthropoda > Insecta > Lepidoptera > Noctuidae > Aporophyla > Aporophyla nigra. The sequence goes on from OX382305.1 coordinate 12,974,530, forward strand.
TGTATAGCAAAATTATCATATTTCACTTTAAATGCCAGCACTATTTACTGAAATATGTGAAATTTAGAGCTTATTTAATAACACAATGGCTATTAAATTAGCAATTATGTGGTTTGCGTTATAAATATGCGGCTAACAATTTCTATATTGTTTGACAAGCTGTCAGAAATCACTGGGTTTATTATGGCAACGACGAAACCACAAATTCAGCTGATCTAACATGAAATTAATAATTTACATTTATAACGAATGAAGTGATTGAAATTGTATGTTGTTTATCGCTTTAATTATTCGTAATTTTATAATTACGTGGATAATTTGTTGATATTTTGTTAATGTTCTCATGATTTTTTTGTTTCATATCCCAACTACCTTGGGATGGACTGCCAGTCTTACCGGACGCAGCTGCCCTTTTGATCTCCACCACCCAGTTACTGAGTAACTGGGCAATACCCCTTGGTAAGACTGGTGATCAGACTTCTAACAATGCTGAAAATAAAATAATTATTACCCGCGAAATACAAAAATGTGCTACTTACCTATCCTAACAGTGTAACGCAAATGACATGTTGTGATCATTTTTTTTTTTTTTTTGAGTTTTGTATTGGGAAGTATACAGAACAAGCTTAGGTGACAAACTTGCGTATATGTTTAACTTTTTTTATTGTTTTTACTCATTCTTAGAGTTACGTTGCCAAATGGCAAAAAACGGAACCCTTATAGATTCGTCACGTCTGTCTGTCTGTCTGTCCGAGTATGTCACAGCCATTTTTTTCCGAAACTATAAGAGCTATGCTGTTGAAACTTGGTAAGTAGATGTATTCTGTGAACCGCATTAAGATTTTCACAGAAAAATAGAAAAAAACAATAATATTTGGGGTTCCCCATACATAGAAAGGAAACTAAAAAAAAAAAAAATCATCAAACCCATACGTGTGTATCTATGGATAGGTCTTCAAAAATGATATCGAAGTTTCTATTATCATTTTTTTCTAAACTGAATGGTTTGCGCGAGAGACAGTTCCAAAGTGGTAAAATGTGTCCCCCCCCCCCCCGTAACTTCTAGAATAAGGGAATGACAAAACTAAAAAAAATATATGATGTACATTACCATGTAAACTTCCACCGAAAATTGGTTTGAACGAGATCTAGTAAGTAGTTTTTTTTTTTTTGATAATGTCAATCTTTTGGAATTATATTCGAGAGTAAGCACCATTCTTAGATCATCATCATCTCAGCGCAGAATCACTGTTAGGTATAGGAGGCCTCCCGCTTTTTCTGCCATACATCTCGGTTGCGTGCGTCTCTCATCCGTGCGTTTTCCGCGAGTTTAACGATGTCATCAACCCAACGCGCTTTTGGACGGCCTTAGGTTCTTGAGCCTAAGGGGCCATACATAAATTACGTCACACGTTAAGGGACGGAGGGGATCGACGAAGTATGACATTGTGTGACAAGGGAGTGGGAGGAGTCGTGACGTCACATTTCAAAACCGTTAAGTAAAACACGAACTTTGAACTATTAACGAAAAATTCAAAAATTATGTTAAAGTAATATCCTTATCCTTGTGGTGTTCTCATTTAGTAAGCGTACATTGACTGAACAGGTTCAGACCGGACAATTCCAGACATCAATCTAATTCATCTTCACATGATCTGACTTGTCTGGACTTTAAACGAGACTGCGAGTTTGTTTCGGCCTTTTTTTTCAGAGTAGTCAGATAGGAAACGCCAACCTCATCTAGTTTTTTTTAAATATGATTGATGTGTTTGTACAAACCGACTTACAGAAATCAAATCATTTATCATTTACCTATAAATGACGTAAATTGCTACAAGTTTCCTTCGACATCTGAATGATATTGACAGGGTGCCGTTATTGGGACATTTGTTATGTGATCACGATTAGTGGTACCAATTTTAACCATTTGCCAAAATAACCTTTTGACTGGTATATATGTATGTGAATCATGATATAGGTAGAAAGGGGTGACCACCAAGATGACGACTTATAGAGAAGTGAGGAAGAAAACGACACGCTGCGCCGACCCCAAATATACTAGGATAAGGGCAAGAGAATAATGACATATGTGTGTATGTATGTGAGTATGTGTGCATGTTAATGCATGGATGCTCACAATGGGCCTCATAAGAAGGCTCAAAGTCACCCAATTAGCAATGGAGAGGGCTATGCTTGGAGTTTCCCTACGCGACCGAATCAGAAATGAAGAGATCCGTAGGAAAACCAAGGTAACCGATATAGCCCGAAGAGTTGCCAAACTTAAGTGGCAGTGGGCAGGGCACATTGCTCGCAGAACGGATGGCCGATGGGGTTGGAAGGTTCTGGAGTGGCGACCGCGTATTGGAAGATGGAGCGTTGGAAGGCCTCCCACAAGATGGACCGATGACCTGGTGTAGGCCGCAGGAATAGGTTGGATGCGAGAAGCACAGAACAGGTCGAAGTGGCGGTGCTTGGCCCATGTCCAGCAGTGTACGTCTTTCGGCTGAAATGATGATGATGTATGCATGTTCATCTGTTCCCTCATTACTTCTAACTATTCCTCATAGTTTGAGAAATGAGGTATCATAGGAAGCGACTTGATCATCCACTAGTTAAAGGCTATGTGACGTCACATTTAATGGAATCTAGCACCCTCTAGAAGACAGAGTGATGAACTAAAAACATTTCTTTTTTATGACTCCTTGTATATACCCATATATACAATGAAAGGACTTACAAAATTCATGAGTCGGATTTTGGTTTGTAAACTTACTTTTTTGCATTGTATGTAAAATAATGTTCATGTCTCTTGTTGGAAAATTGAATGATAAAACTATAAAAACTTTCACCTAAAATTCAAATTAAAACAAAACACAATTCGCACAGAAAATTAATTTCACCGCTTCCTCCGTACATTGCATTTGTACAACTCGTGGGATTGTTCGGTAAACAAGTTCAATTTCGGTGTAGCAGACGTACGGTACAGCCGGAATGTCTGCGGTCTACCCACCTGAGCTATGACGCTGTGGGATACGTTATTGCACGGAAGACGCGGTTTTTATGCTGCATGCGTAATTTTGAATTACATTTTTTGCGTAGTGCAGTTGCGCAGCAGTAACAATAATGTGGAAAACTTTTTGTTTTCCAAAATTATTAGTTTTCCGTTCTATATACATAAGAAACTTTTGATGTTGTGGTTGGAAACGAGTGCTTGGAGATGATTGACCATTACGTTATTTGGGAAATGTTCTATCTTTTGACAAGGAGCATTAAAACAAGGAGATTTCCAGGAGAATACATATTTAGAACATATTTTTCGCCCTAAAAACATACTGCAGTGCCTAAAAACCCGCCTTTTCAACTAATGTATTCTGCCAACGACCTACGGTGCCGAGACATGGAAGCTTACAAAGGAGACTGTCCACCGCATTTGAGTAGAACAAAGGGCCATGGAGCGATTCATGCTTGGCATAACTCTAATAGACCGAATGCGTAACACAGAAATCCGTCTTTGGGCAAACGTCTTTGCCGTCGGGGTCAGGGCGATGCGCCTCAAGTGGAGTTGGGTGGCACATCTAGTTAGACGACGAGATGGCCGATGGAGTAATGCGACCGAATGGTGGCCAAGATTAGGCTTCAGAAACTAAGGCCGTCTAAAAGCGCGTTGGGTTGATGATATCGTTAAACTCGCGGAAAACGCACAACGCGGAACTTAACGTTGGTTACACATTTGAAATGGTTTTTAGCTGATTCATCTTTTATGATGAAGTACTGAAAGTTTTGATTACTGCAAAAAAAGTTGTGCAAAATGAGGCAAATTGTCGCGCTCATATAGACTACCTAACCCTGCCGCTTTATTTTTCTTCGCAGAGACTTTGTAACATTCAGAACGTTCATTTTTTTTTTTTAATGAAAATCAGATGAACTAAAATATGATGATTTTTTTAAAGTCATAGAACAAATGTTGTTGATTATGATGTTAGTAACATAGCCCTGAGAGGTAGCCGGTGTTTTACAAATAACCCTGTATACTAATATTATAAAGGTGAAGAGTTTGTTTCTTTGTTTAGTTGACCGCAGTAATCTCAAGAACTACTGGTTCGATTTGAAAAATTCTTTTTGAGTTGGGTAGCCTATTTATTGATAAAGGCTATAGACTATATAACATCACGCTATAAGTAAACGGATCGGAGCAGCAATAAAAATGGACGAAAACTGGCAGACAATTCGATGCGACGCGAAGGGTCAGGGGAGCAAAAGTGTGAGGGGAGCAGAAGTTGCGAGCATAAGCTAGTAAAGCGTATATTGATGGCTTCACGGACATGTCAACAGATTATTTGATGTGTTCACTCTTTGTTATTAGGTACTTTGTTTCACGAATTTCTCTAGGGACTAAAAGGCTTTTTCTAATGTAGGTACGCTTTAATAATTTATGTAACGTGACGATATAATCGTGACGTTCACGTTCATAAAATGTTATCATAAACGGAAATTGAAAGGCATCTTTATTATCCTACTTTCATATTCATTATCAGCAGCCTATAATTTTCTCAATGCTGGAATACAGCTGAGAGGGAGTGGGCCATAATCTACCACGCGGGTCCAAAACTGGTTGGTAGATATCACATGTCTTCGAATTTTTGGTTGTAAGACATGCCGATTTCCTCGTTGTTTTTCTTCACCGTTTTGAGCAATGGTGGTAACGGCTGTAACTTATAAGTTGTTGGTCGTGGGTTCGAACCCAAGCAGGCACTTTTCATCACCACTGCTCTCAAAACTTTCATATTACTTAGTATTCATCCTGTTATGATATTATTAATTTGAAACTTTTTATGGGGATGTTTGTTACTCAATCACGCTAAAACGGCTGCATGGTTATCAATAAAATTTTCATACAGATAATTTATAACCTGGATTTATAACTTTATTTTAATCTTCTTGCTTCGTTTAATTAAGCTCTCCCATGACCATCTGTAAACTTTGTACTTTATTATTGTTGTGCTGTGGGGGGCCCTGGTGACCTGTAACACAGGTTTTTTTTAAAAAACCTACTTTAGGCACCAGTCTCTTACAATGTTGGAATGTAATATTGTCATAAACATTGTTAATTTTTAAGAAAACCAATATTGTGAAGAGAGAATAAATAAATGAATTGAATTGAATTGAATTGAACCTGGATTTATACATACGGTACTTTTTGTCCAGCAAATAAATTTCCGTGGGATCATTTCCGACCGGCGGAGCCGCTGGCAGAAGCTAGTATTTCCATATATTTTACGTCTATGCGTTGCGGCGTGGTAGTGACGTGGATGTCTACGTATAAAAACGCATAATAACGAAACGACAAAAATTATGTTTTACTGAATAAAAATCCGGTTTATCTTTTAAACTAAAATGTTATTTATTGTAAGTTGGTACCTAAATAAAACAAGCCTATTCGTGTTAAAAAAAATGAAGTCAAAGTTCTTAAAAAAAGTTTTTCTAACTACCTAATTCATAGCATAACAAAGTCCTAAAATAACCAATCATATTAAAATATCTTTCAATATTTAAAAGTATTTCCAACGCAAAAGTTATGCCGGGCATATTTATTAAAATATTCAGTTCAACAATGACACTAACAGAGTTATTTCAGTTCAGCATTGTATGGAGCGGCGAAACGCTGACAGTTTTAGCATTGTCCGACTGTTATCGTTATTGATTATTGAAAGGAATTCTAAAAGCGCTGCTAATTAAAATGATTTCTCCTAGTGTTGAAATTAATGTTGACGTAGCTTTTCTTTTAAAATAAATAAATCTAAATATGTTAGGACAACCAACACACCGTTATCTGATCCCAAACTAAGCATAGCCTGTACTATGGCAACCAGACAATTGAGAAATCTATACTAATATTATAAAGCTGAAGAGTTTATTTGTATATTTGTTTGATTGAACGCGCTAATCTCAGGATCTACTAGTCCGAATTAAAAAAAATCTTTTTGTGTTGGTAGCCTTTTTATCGAGAAAGGCTATAGGCTATATAACATCACGCTCAGTCTAGAAGAGCGGAGCAGTAATGAAAAATGTTGCAAAAACGGGGAAAATCGCACGGCAAATTCGACGCGACGGGAAGGGTCGGGGGCACAAGAAATTTAACGCGGACGAAGTCGCGGGCAGGAGCTAGTATTCTTATATATTTCTAAATACATATATATTATCGATAAATGAAACCCAGACACAGAACAAATAATTGTGCACATCACACAAAGATTTGTCCTGGGTGGGAATCGAACCCACGACCTCCGTCTTAGCAGTCAGGGTCACTAACCACTAGACTAATGGGCCAGTAAAAAAAAAAACACAAACAAAACAACAACAAATAAACACAAAAAAGACAACTAAAAACAAAACAACACAAAACTACAACGCTACACGCTGCACGCTGCTGCTACGTTTTATAAAACGACTAGCCTTTGCCAGCGTCCTCGCCTGCGTGTGGGACCTCCACAAGAAAGTAATAAAAAGTAAGATTTGTGTTAATCCTGGTAATAAACTACCTGTTTGTCAAATTTCAACGACACAAAAACCGGCAGAACAGCACTTAATACCAAAAAAAAAGCCTCTAGGCTAAGTAACGTCCCAATTTCCTCACGATGTTTTTCCTTCACCGATTTCAGTAAAAACTCAAAAACGACATAGGAATCGAAAAATTCACATTGATACTTTACCCAGACTTGAATTCAAACCAAGCCATCACATAAATTTACAGTAGCTTAATAAATTGAGAGTTAATATAGCTACCAATGTTATTCACAAGATAAAAGTTGTTTCTTTTTTCCTTCGCATTCGTTCCTATTTCAGCCGAAAGACGTCCACTGCTGGACATAGGCCTCCCCCAAGCTCCGCCACTTCGACTGGTTTTGTGCTTTCCGCATCCAGCGGATTCCTGCGGCCTTCACAAGGTCATCGGTCCACCTTGTTGAAGGCCTTCTAACTCTACGTCGTCCGGTACGCGGTCGCCACGCCAGAACCTTTCGGCCCCATCGGCCATCTGTTCTGCGAGCAATGTGCCCTGCCTACTGCCATTTCAGTTTAGCAATTCTTCGGGCTATGTCGGTTACCTTGGTTCTCCTACGGTCTACTATCTCTTCCTAGGTTTGGTAGGTTGGTTTGGTAGGGTTGGTTTGGTTTGGTTCCTAGGTTACATTCTGGAAAATCGAAAGACTATAATAATTACGTATTACCGTTTTCTATCGGGACTCTGTTGGTACCTAAATAACGTTTAAATAAGCGTTAAACGCTACCTCGCGTTAGTCCTCCTTCGTCTAATGACAATAATTTTATTATTGTGTTCTGTTTTAAGCGTAGCAAAAATACGTAGCTTGCTACGCTTCGTAGCGTGCTACGCCTCGTAGCGTGCTACGACTACAAGTACGGAATCTAAAAGACTGAACGAAACTACGGTCACGATTTTGTAATTCCTATTTTAAATTGAGCTGTTAAAAATATTCAAGCGATCTAAGCTTATGAAACATTTTCATTTCCATCCATTCTTTCCCGAAGGAAAACACTCATAGATGTAACATAGACAATATTTGTAACAGTTTTATGAAAGACTGGAATTTGTTTATTACTTAATTAAGTTAAATAGGTCAGATAGTGTATGCCGATCTGGCGTTTAACCTCGGCTCCAAGCCCGGATAATACTGCAAAGATAATATCTCAGGAATTTAATAAAAATATATAAATAAACCGCGTTCATTTCGCGACGAGATTCACTTGTCCGTTGTGATTGAAATGAATTATTTCTCAAGGAAAATGGCTAGGAGTGAAATGAAAATACTTTAGCTTTAATGCAATGTAGCTCCCACTGAGAATAGGCTACTTCCATCTTTCCTGTGTTATGACAGCGACGGTTTAATTCTGTTTGAGACTAGTGTTATATTTTATCACCAAATGCCGAAGATTTCTTTAAAAAAAAAAAGTGTGTTAGTTAGTCGCGGTCATTACCACTGGGCCACCATTGCCGCAAAATGCTCAACCGGGAGCCTTATATGAAATCGAATCGATTCCTAAAGAGTAAACTCCACAATAGAAAGATAGCCATAAAAAAAAACTGATTAAATGTGGGTGTTACTATAGGCACAGAAAACCTCTGCCTTAATTTTGTAGATTATTAGCATGATGTTATGTTACGCCTAGCTGATGTATTCCCAAGGAATAGGTGTCACAATAGCAAACTATGTCAAGTCTCATGTCAAACAACTCTGATGCGCAACAGTATTTATTGCATGGCCCCAATTATTTACAACTAGCTTTTGCCCGCGGTTTCGCTCGCGTGGATGTCGGAAATTAACGCAGGAGGACGTACTACCGCGGTAAGATGTGTTAATTCAGGTTATATTATAGGTAATAGCTGTTACCCGCGACTTCGTCCGCGTGGTATTTAACAAAAAGTTTTTCATAAAAACTGTCTTTGAAAACTACGCTGACATACGTCTCAAAATTCAGCGTGTTTTTAGTTTTTTAAAACTATTATTTATTTTTTATAAAATAAAAGTAGCCTAAGTTACTCCTTGTTACATCAGCTATCTGCCAGTGAAAGTTCCGTCAAAATTGGTCCAGCCATTTCAGAGATTAGCCGGAACAAACAGACAGACAGGAAAAATTGTAAAAAATGTTGTTTTGGTATATGTACCGTGTATACATCCATATACACTTAGTAAAAAGCGGTTATTTTAATGTTAAAAACAGACACTCCAATTTTATTTATTTGTATAGATGTATAGATAAATTACCAAGTGGTTGGAAAGATTTAAATACAGTACTGTTTAAGAGTAGACTACGTAAATTTTTAGTAGACAAAACTTACTACAGTGTAACTGAGTTTCTAACAGAGAAAAATATATGTGCGTAATAATTGCTCTATTGAATGATAATTGTAAGGAAAATAATTGTATTGATAATGATAATAATTGCATTGATGATAATAATTCTATTGATAATGATAATAATTGCATTGATGATAATAATTCTATTGATAATAATAATAATTGTATTTATAATTTTAATAATTGTATTTGTAATGATATTTTTTTTTTTGTATTGTTAATGATAATTTATAACTGATCTATTGAATGATAGTTATATTTTTCAATTAAACTGTTTCTCAAAATGTAAGGACAAATTATATAAATAATGTAAATGTTTGCATGCCGCATGATAAAATATGGCTGAGCTTTGATGTATCATAACATAACAACTTGTGTATTACCCATATTTGCAACATAAAATTCGATTCTACGTTTAAAAACATAGCTGCATCAACAGAAAATAAAATTGCAATCACCACACTCTTTCACGTATCATCCAAAACCATCCAAAATTTCTTTTCAAAGGAAGTGACGGCCAGGGCAACCGAAATTGGTGTTTAAAATAAAAATAGAAAAAAACTTAAGGTCTGTTTCAAAATGCCTTTCTCCCGGCAGAGATTTTTTCAATGTGGTATTATCACGTACCTTATATCAAAACGGTACCGTGTGGTGCCGGACGTAAAGCATAACACCACCCCATTTCTTCCCGTGGGTATCGTAAAAGGCGACTAAGGGACTTACTAGAGAATGGGCAACAGCGTTCTCTATGCATTTTACCACCATACTGCTATCGCCAACCCACCTGCCAAGCGTGGCGATTATGGCAAAGCCCCCCAAATTGGGGAGCAGTGGACGTCTTATGGCTGAAATTATGATGATATCAAACTATTAATGTATTCAACAATAACATAAAACCAATCACTAAAAACTACAACTTCACAGCAAAACACAAAGCTCCTTGAACCTGACGAACTTCAAAGGAAATTGACAAAAGAAAAAAAAAGAAGTGTCACTTTATTAAAATGTACTTTTGCCGCCACTTATTCCTATGAACCGTGGCCTTTGTAGTCAGGTTAATAATTTATTGATCTATCCGAACGCATTGTAGGCACCTACTTTTACTAATTGGTTCCCGCTGAAAGGTTCTTTTAGTCGGCGCCATTTCGAGGCTGCCAACTGAATCGTTCGGAAATAATTAAACGTAAGTACGCCCCGGTAAGTAATTATTTTTCTTCGGAAGTCATCTATAATTCAATAGTTGGAAAGGCTTCGATGTTTGCTTTTAAGCACGCGACTTTGAGTGACTTGTTAATTGAGGCGATTATGGACTGGTTTTTACTGTCGCTTGGTTTTTTAACCACCGACGCAAAAAGAGGGGTGTTATAAGTTTGACCACTATGTGTCTGTTTGTGGTACCGTAGCTCTTAAACGGGTAAACCGATTCGGGTGCGCTTTTTTAAATTTAAAAGTAGGTTTGCTAGCGGTGGTTCTTAGACTTGTTTTTATCAAAATCGGTTTTGCAGTTTCACGGTTATCAGAGTTTTTATTAGCTAACAAAAAAGCTAAATCGATTCTTAGATGCTTATGTGTTTTTACTTTACTTTGAAACATACGTGTGACCTAAGACTTGAAACATCCATGTATGCTATAAAGGTATGCAAGATAATGGAATTCTTGGTCTAATATTGCGGCCAGGATATTCAAAAAAATACCAGTTATGTAGTGTTTGAATTCGTTTCCATGCGCGCCTCAAAGAGATGTCAGCAGCACTGTAGGGGTCTGCTAGGACCAATGCCTGCCAGGGTCGCGAGATTGTTCGAAAGAGATACCGTGACTCTGGCACATGGGCAACTGAAGGAACACGGGTGGGTTTTAGTCAGTAAAAGTCTGACAGACTTCCGCTCCACCCAGACCGGGAGAAGTCATTTGATGATTTCCCATCCAAAAAAAAAAAAACGTCAGGCGCAAAAAAAGAGGTGCTCAAACGGCTAAACTGATTTTGTTTCTTTTTTGTTTTTTCTGAAAGGAGATTTAATCGAGAGTGTCCTTAGCTATGATTCATTAAAATCGATTAAATCGTTCAAAATTATTAGCTCTGTTCTGGTTGACGTCGATTTTTAGTAGGTTCACCTGGTTGCTCTTCTCTGGTAGAGAGCCTTCACCATATTTTGGAAAAACTTTGGAAACTTCTTGAGCACGTGAATTCCTACCAAGCTATACTCCCATTTTGATGATCAAGTGCAGCCTATAAACTTGCGAACATTGGGTCAACCTTTTCAACGAAACTTTCACCTCATCAGTCCTAGTTCCTTCCGTCACACAGGTAGTGTTTTCCGGAAATCGCCACTAAACAGATCTGAAGAAATCAAAATGATGTCACATTTTGATTTCTATTTCTTCAATGCTATTAGACAAACAATGTAACCGTGAACTGATACTTCAACATTACTTGGAATTTCCAGGATACCCAACTACCTCACTAACAAACAGCAGACCTATCGTGTTTGGGCTCATTGAGAAATTGGTTAAAGATAAATGGTGATCAGGATCTGATGATGGAGTAGCAACGAGGAATGAGGATGACTAATAATATCTTAGGACAACCAACACACTGTTATCTGATCCCAAACTAGGCAGAGCCTGTACTATGGTAACCAGACAACTGATAAATATACTTATATATTTCTAAATACATACATATTATAGATAAATTACACCCAGACACAGCACAAATGATTGAGCTCATCACACAAACATTTGTCCTGGGTGGGAATCGAACCCACGATCTCAGTCTTAGCAGTCAGGGTCACTAACCACTAGAGTCTAGTGGTCTAGACTAACAGGCCAGTCGTGTAACAAGATTGAACATATTAAAGCGAGACTTGTCGATCATAGCGTGTTTACTCTTAATATCGTATATTAAGTTTAAAAGCAGTTATTAAAAGTAAAATTTAAATCCCCCGAACCAAACAAAAATAAATAATATGTATTATTAGCCTTTTAAGTTTAATAAAATGTTGTGGGTAATATTTTGATCAAAGCATTGTTACGTCGGGGGAAGGTCAATGAAAACGCCAAACAGACGGGGCCTAGTAAAAATGAATGTTACGGCACTATTGTAGTAAGAATAATATTTTCACTAGATAATGTTCAACATATTTCTATTCAAATTATGACACATATTGACCAATATTGAAGGTCAAATTTGATTTGTGGTAAATGAAAGAATAAGATATTAGTTTAATCTTACAGTAAAAGCTTCATAAAAGCGAAGTCAAGGCAAAATAAGTTTCTTCGTCTTTATCGTAACGACGGTAAACAGCTGATATTCACGAGCACGTGTCATGTGAGTCTTATGTCACCGTAACAAGGAATAAATTCTAGTGATTGTAGGAGTAGTTGTTCATGAAATGTTACAACTATAACCACAACCATTCACAGCTCATGAAGAAAACTTCAAGAAGACAATTCATGCGATCTTTATATTCATCCTAATAGATATTACACATGATAAGTATTTTTTGTGATATTTTCCCGCTTACTTTCACGCTACCCGAATAAAGTTAGATCGTAAAGATATACATAACCTAATCTTCATCCAAGTGGCGGAAATTTTAACAGGAAAATATGGTGACGTCACGTTTCCTGTATTTCTATAGCTAACGGGAATATGTGACTGTTTATGTTTTCGAAATTGGAGCTACACGGTTATATCAATCCTTTTGGTAGTAACGGCCTTCTTTGTCGATGAGACGACCCCTTTGATGTTATTTTTTTTATATAAAACGGCCGTGACTAGCTAGTACGAATATTAAAATACTGTCTTTCATGTTGATGTTGATAAAAATGTGGCCTTTTTATTTGTTTTGTTCTTTTTGTCGCTATAGAAATAGACTTCGATACTTATATATTATAGAACAATATTTGTTCTGGTTGGCTAATACATTTTTGATGTCGAAAGTTAACAAATTTGCTTTCGGGATTCTATGTCTAATGTCAAAAGATACGCGAAGTTAAAAGATTAATGACTAACAAAAGCATATAAAATCATCGTTACACTTATTGCACACCAATATCCTGAAAAATTTTACCTAAATGAATCCAATAATACTACAATATACCTTTGAAAAAGAAAACATTACTCAGGTTAATTTGCCTAAAGTTGGTAAAATCCGAAGTTTGTATTCAAAACGCATTCTGTTAACTGACAGTTGCTGGTTTGCGTTGTCTGAAAGAATTAATTGAAACCAAACGAAATATAAGAAGTTCCCCCTTTTCCATCATTTTTAACGAAATTGTAAAGACAAAGAAAAATATGCAGGTACAAGTTAGTTTTAATAACTGGGATGTTTTTCGTTGAATAAATAATAATTATGTGTGTGTGTCTCATTATGACTTGACAACGGAAAATTCTGTTCGCATAAGTTGTTAAGTTTAAGACATTATATTTTTTTCATTGTCACTTTATTTTCCAAGTCGGAACGAACGTTAAGCCTGTCAAGTCCAGGCTGTCATTTGTAGATCTTCGTCAGAAGTCCGAAAGTCTGACAACCAGTCTCACCAAGGGGTATCGTATTACCTAGTAATTGGGTTGTGAAGATCAAATACGGAGTCACTCCTTGTAAAATACTGGTATCCATCTCCGTTTAGACTGGAAACCTACATAGTTAGGTAAAGGCTAGGCAGATGATCATTTTCCAATTCCTGGTTTCAGCCTTTTAGAATTGGTGTTGTGTTCACCGATTGTATTGAATAATAAATCAGCCTTTTAGCTCTTTCTACTTTCAAGTCAGAAATTCAAATGCATGTGAATGATGAATGCCATCTGACCTCCAAAACTCCCTCTTAGAAAAGTAATGAGGTGTTCAAAATTCAGCATTATTTTCATTTAAAATATATTTTATTTTCTAAATTACCTTGCCATGTACTTTGATCTTAGTTTGAAAATAAATCTTTATCTAATAGATAAAGATAACAGATATTATTATTATTATAATTTACTAGCGGTATACCGACTAAAACATTATTTTAACAGCCCACTGATCAAAGATTAAAGTAACTTATAGGTAAAAAGGTACATAAAAGTCAATTGTCTGTCTCCTAAATAAATAAACAGACCTCGCCTTGACATAATTTTGTTCCCTTTAGTATCGTGACCTAACATGGAAAAATTCAATTATATAAATATAGAGACTTGTCTTTATAAGGACGTAAAAGAAAAATAAAACCTGTTGTCATGCTACGTTGACAGCTGTTATAAAGACCCAGTTAGTGCACTGTTAAGTTTTAGTTCGTAAAATAATAGGGGAGGTTTTAGGTTCTATTACTGGGATAATAAGGGCGATTATTTTGTGTTTTAAGTATAGGTTTACTATAATATCACTAGCACTCATACATAAATTCGGAATAGGTTTGAAGTTAAGGTTTTGCTGCTGTTAAATTAATTTATGTCAGTTCGTAACATAGTGTTTATCTACGTTTTAAGTCAACGCCAAAACATTCCTAATGGCCGTGACTTACGCGGTGTAAGTCGTAGATTTGATGATGATCAGATGCTTTACTATATGTAAATCACCGCCCTCAAAACGGTGACGGAGAACATCCTGAGGAAACTGGCATGTCCAAGAAGCAAAAATTCCAAGACATATGACACCCACTAAGTCGCACTGCGTCCGCGTAGTGGATTACGGCCCACTCCTTGTCACTGAGAGGAAATGTATCTCCGCAGTGGGAACCTGAAAGGCTGATTACGTACAAAGCCTTCAATATGAATAAGAAAAGGAAGGTAATTTTTAAAGTTTGATTTCAAAAAACCATTTAGGTTTTGACTAAAATAAACAGAATATTACGCCCATCCCACCACCGAATATACATGTACGTCGCATAGCTTCTATGATAACCGCAAAGTACGCAAACAGATGCAAAACTTGTTCAAGTAAAACAATTTTATACAAATTACTTAACTACTTTGAGGCATGAGAGAACTAAGCAAACTTCGGGCATGGCACTTTTAGCAACATTTTACTTCCCCGAGGTGGCGTATTTGCAAACTTTCATATAAACAGCTCAGTAGTAAGGTAAACAAGTTTAGTTTAACTCTAATTTCGACACTCTAAGGAGACGTACTGCACGTATAAAGTTCTTGCGTCGTCGTCTAATTAGTATATAACTTGGAGCCATTCGTTTCAATTTAGTTTTGGGGGCATTTCCGTTAGTTTGACCAAGTTTCACCAATATACGTCTTGTTCTTGGCCGTGAAAATGTTTATCATACTTAGTCGAGAAAATGATTTATGTATACAGCCCTGAAAGGTAGCGGTAAGAAATGATTAAATTTGTTATTCAAATTGTAAAAGCTAGGTAGAGTTATAAAATAAATCCGTTCCAAAGTCTCCCAGACGCGTATGTCTTAGCCAGAGTATTTAAACGACAGCTATAAATAATTTTAAGCGCCTTTATTCTTCGCAAACTAGTAAAGAGCTGTCGATAAAATACGGAATAATATATTTTTATTGAAAAGGCAATATCTGAAAAACGCTGAGTAATACGATATCAAAACTTGGAAAGTTTGAGGCAGGCAATCGCGGGCCGAGTTAGAGACAATTTCAATCTTCAATAAGAAAAAAAGTCAAACAGTAAACGAATAAGAGTGAAATGTAACATCTCGGTTATCCAATTTGGGGATATAAAGAAGGAGACAACAAGACAACAGTGACCTTTGTTATTGAATTAATTTCGTATGGACGAACCCTTTATCATGAAAGTCGATCGTTTGTTCGTTGTTTATATGTTAGGTACGTTCCTTTTGAATCTAATAATATGATGTTGAAGGGGTCACGTTTGTTTGAATGGCGTCTCTTGTGGGCTACGGATGTAAACGCTATGTTTTATTACGATCACTGACGTACAATAACTGAACATAAATAAATTTGTGACCGCTGTATTTCTTTTATGGACGAAGCGAAAACGAAATTGCCGTGGACCTTTTAACTGGCCTAACGTATTGTGGTTCTATTAAAGTTTTACCTTCGGTTATTGTGTATTTATTACGTTATGAGCCTGTTATTTTTCTCTTCACAATAAATCATATTGACAGTGAAATATATGTGTCATTTTTTTCCATAACCCAAGATCAAAAAAATATTTACTTACTACAGTATCAATAAAAATTAGCGGTTTGATTTATTGGACTGTATTATATAAATATTTTACTGGGCCAGCAAAATACATGTTCAAATTACGAGTAATGAAAAAAACAAAAAAAAAAAATCTCGCTCGCCGTTACCGTGATTTGTTGAAAAAAAAAGGTAGGTAGGTAAAATCGAAGATTTTCGTACACAATCCCGGAAATTTCCATATCTAAATGGAAAACCGACCCCGAACAATCAATTTATCCTCCAATATCCTCGGGCGGTTTATACCACCTGTACAATAAATATTTATACATCTCTCCCTCGGTTTGTATCGCGAAATTCTTGAAACGGAAAAGTTTTTTACCAACAATTATGATATAATGTTTCTTGTTGGATTGAGTGGTAAAGGACTTCGTAAGATGCGGTTGAAAGTTCTTGTAAGTATAAAAACGGAAAATTATCTTTTGTTTTTTTATTTTTTATTATCTTTGAGTTGCTAACGTAGAATTTTTAAGTGTACGTTGTAAAAATTAGTAGCCATATCTAGATTTGGTTGGACGGTTGGTTAGAAGGGCTTGTGGCTAAGTTACAACAGCCGCACGGGTCGATCCTTCAGGTTAAGCTACGCTTACCGCGGTTGGTCCGTGCATGGGTGACCATATTTACATACCAAGACCCTTCCGAGTCTCGGAAAGCACGTTAAGCCGTTGGTACCGGCTGTCTTTCGTAGATCTAAGACAGTCGTGCTAGGTAGATCTAGACCTGGTTAACTTTTATGCCTTCTTATAAAATATAGTACGTTATGTACTATCTTTATATATAAAATTCTACTGTACCGGTGTATGTCACTGAAATCCTCCTAAACGGCTGGACCGATTTGAATGAATTTTTTTGTATGTGTTTGAGTGGCACCCTGGATGGTTTAGATTCACAAATCAGCCGGACAGATGGCGCTGCTATCGAGTTTTAGGAAACAGGACAACGTCTGTATGGTCAGCTATTCTTTATTTATATAATTCTACTGTACATGTGTATGTCACTGAACTCCTCCTAAACAGCTGGACCGTTTTGAATGATTTTTTTTGTATGCGTTTGGGTGGCACCCTGGATGGTTTAAATTCACAAATCAGCCCGCAGATGGCGCTGCTATCGAGTTCTAGGAAACAGGACAACATCTGTACGGTCAGCAAGTATTATATAATAATAATAATAATAATAATCCACAACTATCACACAACGCCATCTAGTCCCAAGCTAAGCAGAGCTTGTGTTATGGGTACTAGACAACTGATAAACATACTTATATATTTCTAAATACATACATATTATAGATATAAGAAGATACGTGTGATTTACATAAATGGTTGATAATTGTGTGGTGTGAAATTGTTAAACGCGTGCAATAAAACGGTGAAGGAAAATATCGTGAGGAAACGGGCATATCCTAGACCCAAAAATTTTAAGTTGTGTGTCATCTACCAACCCGCACTGGGCCCGCGTGGTAGATTATGACCTCTGACAGAGACGAGGCCAGTCTCCCGGCAGTGGGAACATTATAGACTGATTCTGTTGCAATAATGGACTAGGTACTTAAGTCACATGTATCGAATACCACAGGCGACTAAGGGACTTACTAGAGAGTGGGCAGCAGCGTTCTCTATGCATTTTACCACCATACTGCGATCGTCAACCCATCTGCCAAGCGTGGCGATTATGGCAAAGTCCCCAAATTGAGGGAGGCCAAGTCCAGCAGTGGACGTCTTACAGCTGAAATGATGATCGAATACAGTTTTATAGCACGTGTGACCTAGACCCACACTGAAGTCATGCTTGTCTCTGCGAAATTGGACTACTTAAGTCATAGGAAAGCATGACATTAGTACGGGTTTAGGTCATACAGTGATATAAAAGTAGTAAGAAATATAATCTACATTGCTTTTGGTCCTAAATGTAAGGAACATTAAAGTCATCAGCATCATCATCATTTCAGCCGAAATACGTCAACTTTTGGGCATAGGCCTAATTTGCCATAATCGCCACCCTTGGCAGGCGGGTTGGCGATAGCAGTATAGTGGTAAAATTCATAGAAATCACTGCTGCCACTAGAGAATGCTCTAGTAAGTCCTTGTCGCCTTCAACGACACCCACGAAAAAAAATGCGATGGTAGTATTCTTTACGCCCGGCGGCGGCAACAAAACGGAACAGTGTATCTACCAAATGGATACCTACCAATACTGATGCCCGCATTAGTATTAAGAACACTATAATTAGCATCATAATATTGACAGAAAATACACAGACTATCACGACTACTGTTTATTTTGAGATAAAACAAAATTATTGTAGCGAAAAACCCGAATGCATAAAAACCCGTCCTCACGTAGACATAAAATAATTTCTGACAATTTCCCACAAAAGGCCGTCTACAAGATTGTATCCTTGAACTTCCACTCAATAAATAAGAGACTACTTACACGTTCGTTCAGTACTGAATATAACTTTTCCATTTCATGGTTACCGAGCGTACGTCAAAACAAGCCCAGTATATCATTTCAAGCCGTTATGATAATAGCGAAGTTCAGTATATCATGAAAAATGGTATTCAATAGTCCCTGTGCGGTATACCTAGATTTATTTATAGGGTTTTTTGTTGTGCACGTGCTTAGGGTAATAAAATGCAGTAATTTTTGCCCGACAACGGCGAAGCAAAAAAGAGGGTTATGGTTTTGACCGGTATGTATGTATGTGTGTTCATCTGTTCCCTCAATAACTTCTAAACTATCATAATTCAACAAATCAGGAAGCGTCTTGATCGTCCGCTGGTGATATGCTATGACGTCACATGAATAAATTTCTGAAACCATAATATCCATATATGTCGGACATAAAGTGATTAAATAAATTAAAAAAAAACTTACTTTTTTACGGTAAGATTTTGGTCTCAAGAAGAAAGTGGTAAAGTTTTATGGTCTGTACTAGCCCCTTAATTCTACCACAACTTTCTGATAATGTCTTTTTGTCTTCTTGGGTTCATTCTGATAGTTATTTGCAGCTTGAGCAGCTGTTGGAAGAGCTTGTATGGGGTTAAAGTATCGCCTTGAACATTTGAGCTATGATTCTCAAAGATATACCGCTCGATATCTGCAGCGTAATAGCGCAACACGCTAACAGTAGCTTCCATTTTGGCAGTCAATATCATTCATTGCGTTGTTTACGTTGTTTAGCAGGCAAGTTTTTCAAACAAATAAATCAATGTATAAGCGATTTCTTTCAAAATGTTTCAGATTGTGATAGTGCATACTTATTATTATATATAACCGTGTGGTGCCGGACGTAAAGAATAACACCACCCCATTTCTTCCCGTGGGTGTCGTAAAAGGCGACTAAGGGACTTACTAGAGAATGGGCAGCAGCGTTCTCTATGCATTTTACCACCATACTGCGATCGCCAACTCGCCTGCCAAGCGTGGCGATTATGGCAAAGCCCCCCAAATTGGGGGAGGCCTAAGTCCAGCAGTGGACGTCTTGCGGCTTAAATGATGATGATGATGATGATACTTATTCAATGATTTTTTTATTAATTAATAGCTTAACGTACGGATGGACCTAAGATTAAAAAGTACAGCCGAGTCCCAGCTAATCCCCACAGTTAGATCTATGTAACTAGCGTCATCTATTCGAATACATACTACCTGAATGGACAAACAATAGAGATTCCTAACACTGATTGCAGCTCTGCCATAAAATTCAATTAATTCTAAATTGAAATATTTTATCATTCCATCTAAAAAGCTTCGTTAGAAATACGAGAATTTTGTACAAAAACTAATTCTGGCGATGGAAACTAGTTTCCCAAATAAATGCACATCCGAACTGTGCAATCGTTTGAAATATGATAGTTTTAAATGGAAAGGTAAACAAATATTTTGTTGCTTTTGACATTTAAATTTAACCTGATGGTAGAATTTTTAAATGAATATTTACAAAGTGTTGATACTAGTAAGTATAGTATACGAAACTTAGCTGTGTCCTCGCCTATTATAAACGTATGATAAATACGAGTATTTTATTTCTGTAAGTAGGTTTGCACTTCTACGCGTCTATCATATTTTAAAAACTAGATGAGGTCGGCGTTTCCTTTCTGATAACTCTGAGAAGAAAGGCCGCAACAAACTCGATTGCCATTCTTTGTTAAAGTTCAGACATAATCTTGATTAATCATCTGAAGATCATGTAGAAATGGTCTTTAAAGGAAAGAACCAAACACATTGAGTGAAGCGCATTTATCAGTAATTGTGCAGTTATAATACTTCATCATCATCATCATCATTTCAGCCGTAAGACGTCCACTGCTGGACTTAGGCCTCCCCCAATTTGGGGGGCTTTGCCATAATCGCCACGCTTGGCAGGCGGGTTGGCGATCGCAGTATGGTGGTAAAATGCATAGAGAACGCTGCTGCCCATTCTCTAGTAAGTCCCTTAGTCGCCTTTTACGACACCCACGGGAAGAAATGGGGTGGTGTTATTCTTTACGTCCGGCACCACACGGTACTGATATACTTACTACTTATAATACTTAGTCAGCTATAATAATTATCATCATCAAAATTTCAGCCGAATGACTTGTACTGCAGGATATAGGCCTCCCCCAATATGGAAGGGTTTGCCATAATCGCCATACTTGGTAGGAGGGTTGGCGGTCGCATTATGGTGGTAAAATGCATAGAAATCGCGCTGCTCATTCTCTGGTCCCTTAGTCGCCTTCAACACAGAACCACAGCAATGATACTTAGTTAATAATCCAAGCCTCTATATAAATCTACGTTTAGAAAAATGTAAATCGAACTGTTACTTCTGGAAACATAAGCTCATTCACCATCCGACATAAAAACCGTTACGTTTAACAACCAACCTATGTTATAAAGACGCTTATACCAGATATCAGAGTTCAGAATGCCTTATAGAATAAAAAGAAATAAATAACGATAAAAGTACCTGTCCCTTAAGTTTATGCCCGCCATGACAGATGGAGTTACCGCATAGTCTTACCCAAGCATTACATTCGCTACAATTTATCATCCACCCTTGTTTTTTCTCAAGCTGTTGTCATTTTTTAAGCGGAATAAAAGTCTTCATAACGTGCCTGTTGTAATGAAGAATAATTTTAATGATGGTATAGAAAGCAAAAATGTTATTTTGTCGAACATGAAGTCAAGTCTAGATACCGTAGAGATAGCTCCTACATGAATGACCTCATCATCATTTCAGCCATAAAAAGCCTCAAAGAGATGTCAGCAGCACTGAAGGGGTCTGCTAGGATCGATGCCTGCCAGGGTCGCGAGATTGTTCGAAAGAGATACCGTGACCCTGGCACATGGGCAACTGAAGGAACACGAGTGGGTTTTAATCAGTAAAAGTCTGACACGCCCTCCCGCTCCGCCCAGAGCGGGAGAACTCTTTGATGATTTCCCATTCAGAAAAAAAAGCCATAAAAATGGCTTATGTCCACTGCTGGACATAAGCCTCACCTAAGTTGGGCTTTGCCATAATCGCCACGTTGACAAGCGGGTTGACGATCGCAGTATGGTGGTAAAATGCGTAAAGAACGCTGCTGCTCATTCTCTAGTAAGTCCCGTAGTCGCCTTTTACGATACCCATGGGAAGAGATAAGATGGTGTTAATGTTTACGGCCACACAAAAATGTCAAAATATGTGTCAACATCATACATTTTCTTATATTATTAATGATGGTTGTTTTTAATCTTGTGGCTCTAAGTTTTATAACTTAATCACATGTCGCTCGTTAGCAACACGGGTCGATCGAACAGATTAAATTACGCTTGCCGCAGTTGGTTCATGAATGGACGACCTTCTTTACCTACATACTAAAAGCCCTCCGTAACTCAGAAAGCATGTTAATCCCTACTGCATTCGTATATCTTTGACAGTTGTTACGGGTCGACAGAAGTCGGAAATTCTAACAACCAGTTTTACCAAAGAGTATCGTAATATCCTGTAACTGGGGTCAGGTAGGTATTTGCTTCATTAAATGTACTGGTATTCAGCTACGTCCGGATAGACTGGAAGCCAACCCTATCGTAGTTGCGAACAGGCTAGGTGTCAGATGATGATAATAATCGTTATTTTTTCAATCCAAGCTACAGTAATAAGATAAGACAAGATTTATTTCTCGCCACAATATAAAATACATTTAACACAGTATACATAACTACTACATTTCAATAATTATATTGCGGGAGACTGGTGCCTAAGCTAGACGTAAGACCTGTATTTCAGGACACCAGGACTCCCCCCATTCTGAGATACATTTTTTAGAAAATTATGTACTCGCACATTATTAAATAACCTAGGTAATTATCTACAAACAGGGCAATAATACTTTATAAGTTAGAGCATTTAGATTCAATTTCCCAATAAAACTGAATACTGTTTTCTAAGGTTTAGAACGTTTAGATTCAATTTCCCGAACAAAAAATGCTTTTTCCACATAAAAAAAAAATAATCCTAAAATAGAATTCTTTAAACTCGTTTTTCTTTTCCCGTTGAAACCCGATGGAAAAACAAGCCAATTTCCCTTTTGTTTCGAGTTTCGGGCCCATAAGCTCTTCGCAGTCAATTTAACATCAATTATTTATTACATCTTTACCGCACTTAAATGTGTTTTATTTTTATTCCTTGAGGTGTACCTGTAGCTGCCCCACCATTAATAAATCTTTTCTTCAGAGACCTTTAAGTGCGAAAACTAGGAGCTAATGTACGAGAAATAAAATGGCTTTACACTGCAGCTAATATCAATTTAATGTTGGTTTCGAGGGGAAGAGGAAAATACATTTTCGTTTTCCAAGCTGGCTTTTTTGTATGATGGCATAAGAATGATTCTAGATTTTCTAATTAGAAAATAAAAAACATATAACAGAACTAATATTTTGCGGGACAAAACACAAAATCTACACCATAAAATTCATTTCTGTGTCTAAACCTATAAAACCACTGAATTAAATATTTGTATCAGAATTAATTATCACCTCATAAGTGGAGAAATAAAGTCATTCATCTTTATAATAAGACAACGATATTTTTGAAAAATGCCTGCAAAAAAAATGTCCTTCGTTTTCAGAAAGTTTACCTATTGTTTCTACAAGATTATTTCTACTAACATTAAAAAAAGAACGCGAAGGTAATTCGTTTAGTAGCAGAGGTAAAGAGAAATTTAAATTATTTTCTTTTCATTACATAAATTACGTTAGTTTTTTATCGGGAAGCACCTGAAATTATTGAAGATTAAAAGGTACTTACTTGGAGACTAACAGGATTGGTATCGATTTTCACTGAAAATAAAAAGTTAAGCGAAACGCACACGAATGTAATCGAATGATTTTGATGACGCTTGATTTGTGGGTTTAAAAAGGAAATGTAAAATTTGTAGTACTCACACTTTCTGTTACATAGAAAGGAGCTGTGTCGCAGCAGTAACATTATAAGGTGAATATGTTGTGTTTATATTATGTTTAAAGTAAGGTTTAAAGGGATACCATGAAAAGAAAATTGGGTTTTTGAATTTGGAAAATGAATATTGTGGGATTCTAATGGCTATTATAAATTAGGCAAGAAGAAGGCAGTTATGCTGTACTGACCCCAATAGAATATAGATAAAGAGAAAGGCATGAGGAGAATGAAGTTGGTAAGATACCTAGGCAACTACTACTGTTGTCCTGGTAATCATTTAAATTCATCAAACAGTTATTTTTTTAGTATAAACTTTTTTTGTTTGTTGTTGTTATTTTTTACTAGCTTTTGTTCGCGGTTTCGTCCACGTGGTTGCCAGAAATTATCCCACGGGGACGTACTTCAGGATATTCAGGTTATAAACTACCTGCGTGCCGCCAAATTTCGTCCAAATCCGTTCAGCTGTTGTTGCGTTGTTGAGTAACAAACATCTAAAGATGCATACTTTCACATTTATAATATTAGTGGAATTAAATATGTGATTAGCATTAACATTTACATAGATTTTTCTATTTTGTGGATGTGAGAATGTTGTAGGCTCATAGGTGGTTCGATTTGTTGGCCTTTCCTATTTCATAAGGTATCTAGTACTTCTTGAAAGGAATGGAAGTTATCGGTGTGGGAGGACAGTATAGAGACTGTCCTGCCACACTTAATTAGAAAACATTGCAAAAAGCCAATAAATTTTTCAAGATTGACTATGGAGTTTAATGTTCTTAATCAGGTAAGAATAACGATATTATAGCTCTTTCCCATAGGAAACGAACAATTGAAACCGTGCACAAAGCTTCATGCGTTTTGTAAATGCTCATGTAGGTTCAAGTGAAATACAATATGTTGATTTTGATGGGATGAAATCAGTTAAATCGATTATAAACCGAAGCAAGTGTAAGTATGCTTCAATTCATACCGTTCTAATAAAATGTACTAGCCAATATTTAATATCAGATTTACTTACTAAAAGACAGCGTCCCAAGTCGTTTGATATCTACCTAACATCTACAAAAATGTAACAACATTCCTATTAAATAAGACAGAGCAATACAATAACTAAAATACTCCGATAAAATGTTTCTACTGAGTGTTCTAGTTCAATAAATCTGAATGTTTATTGAAGTGGTTAATATTGTAAAGTTAGTTTCTATGAAACGAATCGAAAAATTTCGATTATACAAATGAAACTGCATAAAAGACTCAAGATTCCACGATAACTATATGGCTATATTTATAACAGTAATTTAAGAACTCTAATACTTTCTTTGCTAATAAGCTTGTTCAAAAACGTAGAATCTACAACCAGCCATAGTACAGGCTCTGCCTAGTTTGGGATAGAAAGAAAGAAAAAGAAAGAAAATGCGTTTATTTGCGGCAAACATGACGCACAGAATGACCAGAGGTATACAAACATAAAAATAAGGTGTGGTAAAATATGCGTCACATCCACGCAAAACGGCCATCACTCAGCATAATGCTGTGACCCTATGCGAGACAGAGTCCTAGCGCTGGTTTTCAGTGACAGCCGGATCAGATAACGTTGTGTTAGTTGTCCTAACATATCTGTGTTCCCGAAAGGGCAAGACAGAGATGTACCCATAGTACACCCACATTGCGTCAGTTCGGTTTTAGTCCCATGTAATAAGGGGCGAGCCTATAGTGACTATGTGTCATATCAAAAGTACCTGTAAGTGTTTTAATTAAAAAAAGAGAGCTTGTGTTTGAGCCACCCATCGGGCATAAATCTAGACCATTCTTTTTTTTGGTAATAAGCAGCGTTGTTGTTTTCAGTTTGAGAGCGCCTTCACACTAGCGTTTGTCCAGCGTAGACGTTTGATAAACGTATGCGCAGCGTAGACGCTGCAACAACGCGGCGCAGGCGTCTCGTTGTTGCGGCATTTCCTCTGGAGTCAATTGAACACTGCGCTAACGTGGCGCAGACGTCACACAATTGCGTTGTCGTTTCGGAAATATCATAAACAAAATGGATTCTGACGAGGAAACTCTATTGTTGGCTTTGCTTTTAAAAAGAAAATTATTGCGAAAACGTGGAAATAAAAATAAAAGGATATGTGAGAACCCATTAAGGAGTGTACGGTCAAGAGAAAGTAATTATTTTGTGCTTTATTTTAAACACATAAAAAATTATTCAAAATATTTTTATTGTACATGACTCCGCAGTAACGCGGCGCATACGTCGCGCACCTGTGGCGCCAACGCAGCGTATTCGTTTACCCTTGCACTGACGCCGCGACAACGCGACGCCTGCGCCGCGTAGTCCCGGCGTCTGCGCTTTGCATACGTTTATCGAACGCCTACGCTCGACAAACGCTAGTGTGAAGTCGCTCTAAAGGTGCTGATGTAATTACAGACACATAAAACTTTCCAGCTTTGCTACATATGTCTAAGTAGGCGTCAGTAGACCACAGATTTGTAACATAATTATGTCTATGTAGGCAACGGTGGGCCTGAGCTTGCTATGACTGTTTGTCACTCAATCACGCAGGCAAAAATGGCGGGGCGGAATTGGATAAAATACGGAGACCAGCCAGTTTATAACTTGGATTCACGGGATCCACTTTCCCTTGGGTAAAAAGGAGGTCCGCCTCCAAGCGGCCGAAGCTATTGGCAAAAACTAGTTTTCTTTAGATTATACTTCTGTTCCGATTTCAATTTGCTCGATAATTAAGATTGAAGCCAGAAGTGTTAACAAAGTTCTGTAGCTGACCTCCATCATTTGTCATCGTGTAGGTACTCTTGTTATAAATAATACATTTCAAAACAAGGCGTAGGTACAGTTCGTAATTATTACCCAGAAATTATAATAATAACTCGTAGGTATGTAACATAATATTACATGTAAAATTATCAGCTACAAGCGTTTGAACTAAATACGTTATGAAACTTACACATTTAATAATGAATTATTTATTCGAAATGAGACAGGCCTAGAACAGGTTGTAAGTGGCACAAATTATCGTATTAACTATTATTTATTGCTTGGTGAGTATATTACTTACAATCGAATATATAAAATTATTCGTCTGCACTTATTAGTTCATGAATATGAATTAGCTCTCAGAGCATCGCAATTTAATTGAAGTTCGGTCTCAAAATTAATTGTCTCATTGGGTTTATGGTCGCAAACGCTACTGCGGAGCCCCCCTAGCCAAGTTACAACCATTTCGTATCGAATTCCGTTCTCCAATCGGTAACGCCTCGGTGTCAGCAATTGTAAAAAACGATAAGTTGGTAGCCATGTTGACGCGCCTGAGTCGGCCGCTCGTTCTACAATGTCTTTAGAAAAACGACGAGATAATTTCATTCCCATACATTTGATTCGTTTTCGACTAGCGTTAACGATTGCAGATTATCAACTTGGCTAGGGGTGCTGGTTTCGATTCCCGGGGCGGGCATAATGATATTGGATTTTTCCATTTGGAATCTCCCAGTAGCAGCCCGTAGTCTTCAGTTTTGCCCGGTTGGTTGATGAAAACTGGCACGACCCGTATTACCTAGGCCAGATATAACTGGCAAAATGCAGGTGTACTATAGGTAAATCTCTCTTATTAATTGAAGAATATAACTAATTCACGACGAATAAAGTACGTCAATAAGCAAAGTTCAAAAATCTTAAGATCCCGCCCACACTGATTAAACCCTTTTACCAAAAAGTTTAAGCCTTCAAACCACGCAACAAACACCATATAAAATTCATAAACTAATCAAGAGCGGTAACAACTTGAAAATTTTACTTAAAACGTTGCTATAAATTAAATAAATAAATAAATATCTTAGGACAACCAACACACCGTTATCTGATCCCAAACTAGGCAGAGCCTGTACTATGGCAACCAGACAACTGATAAATATACTTATATATTTCTAAATACATACATATTATAGATAAATTACACCCAGACACAGAACAAATAATTGAGCTCATCACACAAAGATTTGTCCTGGGTGGGAATCGAACCCACGACCTCAGTCTTAGCAGTCAGTGTCACTAACCACTAGACTAACAGGCCAGTCAAATAAATCTTAGACATCCTAATTAAACGTGGAAATACGTTAATAATACACTCGCCTGCTAAAATGTTAATTACGAACGGTTGTTTACACGACGCAGCAGATTTACAATGTAAACTGAAGCGGTGAGGTGAGACCATTATTATTCGACGTAGCACCCAAACAACTTCCAAAGACTGTGACATTTTGAATTGCCATTACGCATTCTAATTATGAAACAGCGTATTTGTCATTCACTCATTCTTTTATTTTGACAGCACATCATTTTTTGTAAAGTGAATCTCGATCGGAGTGAATTGGTTATGAGAGCTTACATAAGACTAATTCACTAAGAACGAGAATCACTTCACAAAAATAAAACATAATTATGCTGTCAAAATAAAAGAATGGATGAATGAAAAATTCACTGAACCTCATCTAAATGATTAAGGGATAATTCATGGTTCAATTCACATACAGTCTGAGGCAAGGTCCACTCAGATTATGGTGTATTAGACGTTGGGAAATACTGGAACGATAAATCGGGTGCCATGGCGAAATATGAGAGACTTTAAGAAGAGAATGACGATGTTTGACCGGATAGATTGATAGTTACTGTCAACGAACTCTCACTTTTTTTTTCATTTAAATGTAATCATAAATATGACTCAAAAACAATCTAACAGTTATCAGCGATTTTTATTTAGGGAGTAAAACAATCAGGAAACCGACATACCCTAAAATTATTGGTGACACAGAAAAATATATCCCGTGAAATTGAACTGCAAACCTGTCGAAAGCAATTAAAAAACCCGGCACTATGTTGTACTAGAAATTGGTAGGATTTTTACGTGAACGTCGCGCGTCCTGACTATGCAATACTGGGGCCAATCGAAATACATGAACCTGACCTGAAATCCTGTTTCTGTAGGTATATACATATATAAAAGGCAACCGTTACTGACTGACTGATCTATCAACACACAGATCAAACCACTGAACGCTTTGAAGATTGCGCTGAAGTTTAAATAAATAAGTAATTTCTTTATTACCATAAAAACAGGTTACAGAAAATTTGAGACCCTGGCTCCAGAGCTAGTCGAAAAGTACCTGTATTGCAGGAGCCAGTGACTTCTTCCATTTAGGTTGTTAATATTCATGTTTTATGCAGCAAATGGTGACAAATTTACATTATTTAAAATTACATTCAATACTAATCATTTAAATAAAGTACTAAAATAGAATCGTACAAACAAATTAACATTAAAGAAAATTTGTCAATCTCAATAAAATAAAAACAATTATATATTATTAGAATTATTACAAATATTGATAAAAAAATAATTTGAATTGAAAATTAAAAACAATATTAATAATAAAATCAAAATATAAACAAAACAAAATTAGGGCAAAAACACAATTATAATAAAGCAAGATTAAATAATAAAACAACACTGATTATAATTTGGGTGTGCTGATATGAGTGTAAATGTGTGTTAGGGGGTGTGTGTACTTGTGTGTGAAAGTGTGTTGTGAGAGTGTGTGTATGTGTGGGTGTATGTGTGTGTTAATTGTGAATACCAATTATTAATGTTTATGTTTGGCACGCAGATAGTTATTATGCCGTGGGCATCCGCTAAGAAAGGATTTTCCAAAATTCACCCCATAAGGGGATGTAGATAGACTCTTTAATAATATTTCTATAATAATATCATAGGACAACCAACACAACGTTATCTGATCCCAAACTAGGCAGAGCCTGTACTATGGCAACCAGACAACTGATAAATATACTTATATATTTCTAAATACATGCATATTATAGATAAATTACACCCAGATACAGAACAAATCATTGTGCTCATCACACAACGTTTGTCCTGGGTGGGAATCGAACCCACGACCTCAGTCTTAGCAGTGAGGGTCACTAACCACTAGACTAACAGGCCAGTCAAGTCTCTCTCTCTCTCTTTTATTCGAGACTTCACAGTAATATGCCTGTAAATATATATGTGTTGTTTTCAACATCCACGCGGGTGAAGCCGCGGGCAAAAGCTAGTTGTCAAATAGAATAATAGCAAAGCCATTCTCTTTAAAAATATTGAACGCATACGCATACATCAAGATATAATCTCACCTTACGCAGTTTTATAAACACACATAATAAAACATTACATATGTAATTCACAAAGTGTTAGGCAGGTGTATGCAGTTTTATTTGAGTCTTAAATTGCCCCATAGAAGTATTACAAATGGCGGGCTCATTTTTTCTGCAAAGAAAACAGCCCTGCTGTATTAAAATAATTATCACCCTAAAGAACAATAGAACAGACCAAAACCTAATATCCCGTCCAATATCAGAGCGACTAATCGTGCTGGGAACTAGTGGCCCCAAGAAATATAGATAAAGTGGGTCATCGTTAACTACATTGTCTCCTGGGATTAATGATAGTATAGTTCCCCTAAATTTCTCTACCTGATATCACAGAATAAGAAGCGAAACAGAAGCGAAACTATCAAGTATCTCACGGCAGTCGCTTCATGTTAAATAATGATATACAGTTGCATCAGGTTAGACTGGAAAACGACTCCAACATGCATGGAAATATGCAAGACAGATGATGAACAGAACCAAAATTCGTGTTTTTTGTATTATGTAGACGTCGATGTCCTTAACACATACCATTATCTACCTATTTTTCCTACTAAGACTTTCGCTTGCTCAGGCTTAAACAGGGTATATTACAAGATAGATACGCATCGCGTCTGACCAGTTTTCCAGTGGACGGTGGTGTGCCTTTAGCGCATTTTTCTTCTGCGCCTAAACAACTAATACGTAGGGCAACGCATGAAATATCCAAAAGGAACGTGTAGATCGGGGGGCTTCGCTGTTTTCTTCAACTCCGATTGTAACGTTGAGCCCTCGAAAGCCGTGAAAATGACATCCATATTAAAAAAAAAAAATTGAGAATCTCCGCAGCTGCCATCTTGCATTTTCATTTAGACATCTCTATCGGCTTCACCACCCTCAAAAAATCTTGAAAGTGACACCCATGATGAAAAATCTTATAATTTTTGCACCCTCGAAAACCATGAAAACTATCTCACTCTGTCTCTGTCTCTATCTAATATAATTTAAAAAAAAATGCTTTTAGCTTTTTCGTTACGTGACGTTTTCTACAATTTTACTCCAACCACTAGCTGCGGTAAAGAACTTCGTACCAAAAGCTGAAGGCACGCTCCTGGCATGTTGAGTTCCGCTAGTTCAGACTCATTAGTTCTTATAGCAGCCCATGGTAAGGTATAGAACTTTCCTATCGGTATTTACAATGCGGTCGGAGCGAGAACTTCGCCTCTACCAATTCTTATTCTATGCTAGTACCAAGCGTACCCTCCGTAAACATAGGTAAGTTAAGATATGGTGGCCGTAAACAAAGTTTCTATAGGTTGGCGTGATGGGGTAATCGCGCATAAATTAAGTAGGAGGCACTAGTTTTGGCTGAGAACTTGAGATAAAAATTTAGTATGTTTTCGAGTGGGTCACCGTTACATTTTTGGGCGACGTGTTTGAAAGCTTTGAATGTTTGAGTAATTAAATAATAATGTCATCACCTTCATCATTTCCGCCATAAGATGTCCACTGATGGGCATAGGCCTCCCCCATTTTGGGGGTCTTTGCCATGATCGTCATCTGCCATGGTCGCCTTTTAAGTGACGCACGGGAAGAAATAGAGTGATGCCATTCTTTACTTCCGCCAGGCACCGTATGGGACAATAATAATGTGCAAAAAATCAATTAATTACTAGATGCTCTACACTGTACTACACTATCTCGATGCCGAATATTCATTCAAGGAAAAATAATTTTCAGTTTTTAAAGTTCTGTAACTAATTCCACATTCGCACGACTTTAAAAATATCGCTGTGGAATTTTTTCGGGTACTATATATTTTACTCACTGCTCAGAGCCGAAAGTTGAAAATTCAACAGTATTTATTTTATTTCGACATACTGGGATGCACTTCGTAAGATTCTAGCGCTTTTTAACCGACGAAAAAAAACGGAGGAGGTTATCAATACGACGCGTATATTTTTTTTATTTTTTATGTATGACCACGCATAACTTTTTACATAGTAGTCCGATTGTGATAATTCTTTTTTTATTGGAAAGAGTATACACCGAGGGTGGTTTCATATAAATTTGGAAAACAAAATCGAACCCTAAGGGGCGGAAAACAGGAGATGATTGATTGTTCACTCATTGATTGTAATGTATAACCACGCATAACTTTGTACACAGTAGTCCGATTTTGATAATTCTTTTTTCATTAGATAGGGTATACCTTGCCAAGTATTATTAGTACATTGAAGCCACAAAAAAATTACAAAATAAAAACTTTTTAACAAAATTTAAACCGCCGAAAAAACAGAAAAGCAAAAATATAATAAACCTTAAAATTTTGAGTCGGCGCTGAAAAATCAATGAACTAAGATCACTCAAAATTTTAAGATTTATTATTTTTTGCTTTTCTGTTTTTTCGGCGGTTTAATTTTTTGTTAAAAAGTTTTTTAAACAGAGAGATTTGAAAATCAAGTTCACGGTTAAATTCCGCCATGACATTTTCACGTCCATCCGAACGTAGAATAACCGTTACTAAAATGCCTAATTCATACTCTACTGTAATATACTTTGTAGGTTCACTTTACAAACATTATAATTTGAAAAGGAAATGTGAATCTATTTAAGCAACTGTGAAAGCGTTAGCTCCGGAACAATTCCAAGCTACTCTAATAACGTCACGAAGTAACGTGTTTCAGTACCTCAGAGAGTTGCGTCTAATACATTTCAAGTATGTCATAGTACTCCGAGATTGAATAGCCAACTCACTGAACGTATTACGTAAAATGTTCCCCTTACACACGCATTCTGATTCGATAAAATGATTGAGAAACTTTCCGCTTCTCGCATTGACGACATAAAACTAATTTTATTGATATTCGCCGCGTTTACTTTTACAATTTTCCGAACCTTTGCCGTGCCGTAAGTCGTAAAGCTATACAGCCCTTGACCGAAACTTTCTGCGGAATCCTTGAGCGAACCTCCCTTTATCAAAAATTTACTGACATCGGTGTCTTTTTACGGAGTTTTTTTTCTTGCTTCGTGTCAATTTTGGACGTTAAGCATTAGTTTCAAAGGCGTTCTTACGTAACCTTTCTTCGTTCTTTTACATAAAAATTTTTACCGGTTACCTTTTGTTATTGCGCTGGAAACTTTTATCTTGAGGTCACGTGAAAAAAAATTAATCTGAAATTCTGTGCCATTAGGACAGCTCCCCTTTTCGACGCCTTTTGTTGGCTATTGTGAGATAAGAAAGCATTGTTTTAAAGAAATTACACGACTCGTCCGTAGAAATGTTATGCGGCCGTATTATTCTGTGGCTACGTATTTAACTTCATGTGTTTTGTTTGTAGGTACCTGAATTTTCATTAAATAATACAGTAAGGTTTTTCTATTCGTAACATTATGTAGGTTTTTGATGAATGTTTCTTGTGGTTTTGAAGGAAGTAATTAGTCAGTCAATATGAATATATTCCGTGTTTAGTGTAAGACTTTTCTTCGTGGTGTTAAAGTAATAGATATTTATTCTTATTGTAGGCCTGTACTGTATTACTTTTGGATACAAGCTTCCTCCAAGTCCTTCCAGAAACTCTTTTCTCGCGTCACCTCTAACCAGCTCTCACAAAACGAGTCCAGACAGCCGTATCAACACATTTATTTTACTGAAAATATCAATTATATTTTTTTTTCATCTAGTTCATACAATCACTCAAATCATTAAAATAACATCGTACCGTAGGTCAACAGTGAAAAAGACAACAATAGAGGTGTACATCATCAACCGATAAGGTTATCGATTAATTTACTACGACAAATAACTCTCTGTGTAATTACACTCATACCCGAAGGCAATACAGAGTAAATATAACGTAGCTAACTATACTAGTGTTTATTCGCGGTGTCGCCCGCGTGAATTTCTAAAAATATCTCACAAGAATGTACAGTAGCTATACACTACAACATACCAAGATATACATTTCCAGTTTTAGCTGACCTCGCATTTTTGAGGTTTGCAGATATGTGGAATAAAGTGTAACGTTTGATATTGATATGTCGTCTTATGTAATAATTCAGGTTATAAACCACCTGCAGGTATACCAAATTTCAGTCAAATCCGTCCAGCCATTTTAGCGCAAATCCGGAACATACATAGACAAACGGAAAAAAAATCTTCGTTACTATTTCATTATATGTATAGGTAGATCACTGCTGAGATTAATACTGTTTACTAATGAAATTGATGTTCAGTATTTGCGATGTAAATTTTAACGAATTCATTCGGTAATCGGGTTTTCGTTGTTCACGTGAAAAATGTTGATCGAAATTACGGGTGTTGAATCAGAGCTTTCATTTTATTTTGTTTTTTTTTTTTATGTTGCGGTTTGGTATGAGTATCGGATATTCTGTTATTATCTTTTGTGATTTGTTTTTCTTATTTATTTAATAACAATCTATTGACCTGTACGTGGGTACGGATTTTCGGAAGCTTGTTTACCAGTGGTAGATATATGAAGCTCTTGCCCGCGGCTTCATCCACGTGGAGGTCGGATATTTTCTCACGGGACCGTGCTCTCGGTATTAAAGTATCATACTTATGTCCTAATCCAAGCCATTGTCTATCCATCTGCCAATTTTTTTTGCAATTTCGTTCAGCCGTTCTAGCATGAGAGCGTTCCAAACAAACAAATTCAGTTTCGCAATTATAATATTGCATTAAACAACTCAGCCTATCGCAGTCCACTGCTGAACATAGGTCTCTCCCAAGCTGCACCACAACCTCCTGTCCTCCGCCTTCCGCATAAAGTCTGTCCCAGCCACCTTCTTTAAGTCGTCGGTCCATGAAGCGGGGGGGGGGGGGTTCCCACACTACTCTTGTTGGTACGTGGTCCACAGTTATGGACTTGTCTGCTCCATCGGCCATCGGTCCTTCAACAAATATGGCCAGCTCACTGCCACTTCAACCTGCTTACTCTGCAAGCTATGTCGGTAATTCCAGTTCTTCTCCGGATATCTTCATTTCTGATTTTATCCTTCAAAGCAACTCGGAGCACAGCTCGCTCCATAGGGTAATAAGCGACCTTAAATTTGTATTAGTTAGATTTAATAACAGCTATTGAATAACTATCTGTAAGTGGATATCGCATAAATGATGGGAAGCTTGATTTATGAGTGGGCAATCTATCTTTGAGTTGAAAATTCCAAAGTTTGGAGTTAATGTGCCTACATATCTTGGTAACGTATACCCAGAAGGATTTCAGAGAACAGCACTGTTCTTTTGAACAAAATAATTAAAGTTTTAGCAAACATTTTTGTTTGCTAAAACTTTAATGGTTTCTTATCGTTATATATATCCTTATCTTAAGTTTCTTATCGCACCCCATTTTTTTGCAAATTTGGCGATGAGACCTAGACCGAAAGAAGTGTAGCAGTTTGTCAGTACTCTTTTGTTTTTAACTTCCTCACAAACGATGTTGATTTATTTTATTGCCTGTTAACACCCATAGTAAGGCTAGAGATAGTTTGTTTTTTTTTGTCCAATTATTATTTTATGGTTGATATCCTAATTCTTGAGAACCTGAGGACTTTCACGCTAAGATCCTGAAGAGACAACCAAAAAGTAAAAAAAGAACTATAAGCGAAAACGAAATAATAGCACGGGCAGACGATGTGATGCGACATGATGGGTCTGGGAACAAGAAAATTTTCGTAGACGAAATCACGGGCAGATATAATATTAGTACTAGTATATAATATCCAGCCAAATGAACTCCGTTCCTAACACCTTGTCCACGACTTCTCTCAACTTTAAGAAAAAAATACTCTCTTATCTTATTTGTCTGTTCCGTGACTACAACCATAAAACTGACCACTGAATTTAAGTATAACCGAGACCAACATATTTCCGATAGACACATTCAATTCCACACAACAGCGTTGTAGCCACATCGAAAATTTACCATTGTGAGCTGAGACGGCGACAAATCCAAGTCGGATCCGATAACGAATTGGATACAGTTGCATTACCGTTTGGGGACTACACTAGTGATCCTATCAAATGTTACAATTTTATCGATATTTAGATTTACGATTACGGTTTACAGCGTAATCTTGTGTCGGAATGAATGGGTTCGAGAGTAAGAGGGTTTCGTGCAATTAAGAAGAGTGTTTAGGGGCTTCGATTCATTCTGTTTATTGACTGGCAGTAGTAAAGATGGACTGGATATACCTTTTCTTTGATTGAGTTATTTTAATTAAAAACATTCTTTTGTAATATATAGAATCTGGATGAGATGTTTTCTAGCTAATTCAGCAGTAAACTGACGTAAATAAAGTGATTTTTATTACCATGTATATGTCATCGTCAAATTATAATTACCGTTAGATTACAATCTAACTTGCGAGATTGTAATCTGACGGTTCATAATCTTTCGGCATATTATAATCTCGCTAGTGAGATTGTTATCTAACGGCATTAACAATTTCATGTTAACATGTATCTTTTCAAAGATTACTTTCACGGACTTTTACGATAAACAAACTCGATAAAAAGGAATTACAAGGAAATATCGCAGCACTAATCATAGCATGAGTGGCGATGCAACCGTCTCCCGACATGTGTGCTGCGGCGACAAGTGGCGCCGCGCGTCGTCACTACGCCTCGGACGACTGCCAAGCTTAAGGTGGACTTACACTCACTGTTTGTCGCAAGACGATGCGAGAAGAAAATATTAGTTTGGTAATAATATTCCAATTGTGTCGATGGGTATGTGAACGTTTCTCAACATGTGAGTTATAAAAACAAGTAATGCCGCGCGTCGTCACTACTTCTCGGACGATTACCAAGCTTATGGTGGACTTACACTCACTGTACAACGCAAGACGATGCAAGAAGAAAATATTAATTTCTGCCCCGTTGGTCTCGTGGTCGCAAGCGCGACCGCTGAGCGTGGGGTCCTGGGTTCGATTCCCGGGTCGGGCAAAGTGTTACTGGGTTTTTCCATTAGGAATTTCTTAGTAGCAGCCCGGAGTTTGGAAGTTGGCGGTGTGATACCCCCGTGCCTCGGAAAGCACGTTAAACAGTTGGTCCTACGCCTGATCTCTCTCCGGTCGTGTCGGATTGCCGTCCCATCGGACTATGAGAGTGAGGGAAGAGTGAGTGCTCCTGTGTCTGCGCATACACTTGAGCACTATAATATCTCCCGCGCCGATGGCTAGTCTCCGTTGAGATTGGCCGCCGTGGCCGAAATTCGGTCTGGAGGACTATACAACGCAAGACGATGCAAGAAGAAAATATTAATTTGCTAAAATGTCGATAGCTATGTGACCGTATCTCGACATGACGTGTGCTTTGGTGAAAAGTGGCGCCGCGCGTCGTCACTACACCTTGGACGATTGCCAAGCTTAAGGTGGACTTACACTTACTGTACAACGCAAGACGGTGCAAGAAGCAAATTTTAATTTTGTAAAAATATTACAATTGTGTCGATGGGTATGTGATCGTTTCACGACATGTAAGCTATGGCGATAAGTAGCGCCCCGCCTTTTCACTCCATCAATATAGTAGGTGGACTTTCAGCCACTGTACAACGCAAGACGAAACGATCAAGAAACTTTACAACGCCAATCTCATAGTTAACTTACAGCGATTGTCTAACGCAAGACGATGCGAGAAAAAAAACAAAGGATAGATCTTACGAAACTCTTATAAGGAATATTTAAAAACTTTATTTTTAAATGCAGTGAGTCTCATCTAATTTCCCTAACCCAATGATTGTTAGCTAGTAGGTAATGCTGATTTACCTTCATAACTTGACGGTGGAACCTAACGTAACAATAATGTAATACAACCAACTCACGACTAGAAATAAATTGTAAGTGGTGACAAGATGTAACCGAATAGAGTTGTTCTCACCTGGGGCCATTGCGAAAATGCTTTACCTTCAAGTCGATACCATCACACAAGGATAACGCCATATGTAGGTTAATCCCAAATAGGAAATAACATTTTCTTTTGTCAACATTCAACAAAGAGTGAGCTATCAGTTTTTCAATGTTATGAAAGGAAATATCTTATTTGTGGTCGGTCGTCTTATAAGCAATATTTTTATATGAGCCATAAAACTATCTATGAGAAACCTTCACTTATTTAACTCGAAAATTAAACGATCCCTTCAGTGTTGTCGGATATTACACCAGGAAATATGAGCCGAAACCCGTAACTTAATATAACGGCCCGTCCCATTACTGACTTTAGTTTCGTGGTTATATTTTTCATGTAAACGCTTCAATTTGACCGTACCGTAATCTTATCATAATAATCAAATAGGCTATCTTAAACTGCCTGACATTAGTGAAGAAAAAACTAAGAAAATCAAGACTTTTACTTAACATAAGTGTGAAATCGTCAACCCGTTGTGAGCAAGCGTGGTGATCGATGTTCGATTTTTTCTGTATGAGAAGAGGCATTTGTGCTGAAGTAGTGAAATAATAGGCTCATATTTTTAAGCGGTTAGGAGTTAAAGGGTCGAGGTGCCTGTCTGGGCTTCAATGTATTCTCTCATAATGCTGAAGAAAACCATCGTGAGGAAACCGGCACATGCGATTTCGATATTTGTCGAGATGTTTGTTTTATATGTCGATATTTTGGTTCTAGAATGTTCTAGAGTTCTTGACGACATATCACATCCACCAACCTGCAGTGGCTCAATGAACCTTACCGATATAAGGCCTGTGTCCCAGCAATGGGACCAATACTGGCTGATTATGTATTTGTAAGCTCTAAATACAAACTATCTTATGACATCTTGCAAATCCCGAAACAAAAAAAAAAATAACACTTATAACACCGCATTTGTTGCACATATTTTTCCTCATCTTGCATCACACCGCAGTGTGCAATCCCCCTTACTTGACAACGTGCTCTAACAACAACACCGCGACTATTGGTATCACAAGAGCTTCCAATGTAAGATGTATCAGTACTGAAGATTTATCACTAGCTTTTATGTTTATGAAGATAGGGTGTGGATTCGTAAGGCGCCTCGCGGTCTGAGCTCACACTTATTATTTGATAAGGGCGTAGACTGGAGAAGTAATTTGTTTAAATTGATGGTTAAAATAAAATGAGAATATTTCGAGTGGCAAATGTGAATTTTCTTTGTTGAAGATTATAACATCGCCTTATCTGGGGTCTACTCCCTAAGCACGAAGTCCGTAGATTCTACCAAAGTAGGGCTTTTCCTACTATATATCAGCTACACACATAAGATTAGTTCGTGCCCCGAACTAAGAATAAATGATAAATGATTTTATTCCTTTAAGTAGGTTTCAATCATATTTTGTAAAACTAGATGAGGTCGGCGTTTCCTAACTGACCACTTTGAGGAGAAAAACCGAAACAAACTCAGAGGTCACAGTGTCTTTTTAAAGTCCAGACATAATCTTGGTCACATCATGTGAAGACCATGTAGATTGGTGACTGAAATGGTCTTTTGAAGAAAGAATCACACAGATTGAGTGGACCTGTCCAGTCAGTGCAAGCGTCTAATCGTGCTGCTCAACTCAGACAATGACATCATCATTTAACAGTTGTTTTACTCTCGCTGTGCTTTCACCCAACCGAAAAAGGCTACCAATCGGGAGTAGAATTTACTCAGAAGTATCGATCTACTTACAAACGGGCCCGCATTTTCAAAGACGGACTTAGAGAGTAAATCCCCCTGTGTACAAACCAATGATTTTACTCAAAATTAGAATGAACAGTAATTTGATTTTGATGACTGATTAGTAGCTGGAGAATAATTTATTGTTTTTTTTTTCTGACGGTCTTAATTTATCTGTACTTTGCAATCATTTTATAATTTCAACATAAATAATATAACAAATTTTTGTTATGATAATGTTGATTTAAAACAATTTTTTTGTTATGATATTTTGATTTAACAGTGTCCATTGAGTTTCTTGCTCGTTGCACTATACTTACCGTATGTTTATTTGCCGCCAAACTGTGTGTGTCATTTATAAAGACATATGAGATGTTTCAGCAGTATCAGGAGTATGGCAATGCTTCTGCAATACTTCTGGTTTTGAAGATATTCATGCGCGTCGGTGACCCTTACCCTCAGGCGGCCCGTCGTGGACAACTTCATTGCTATGACACGAAATTTAAAAAATAATTGCCCCTTGCATTAGGACAGAAGAATACCAAAGTAAAATAATCATTCCCTGCTAAGCGAATATCAATTTTGAACACACAGAATTCCCGGCTTATCAAACGAACTCACAACAGCACTTCAGAAACCCTCAAGCGCCCATTATCAAACCATCACACAGACCGCTAACGATTTAACCACTCACAAAGCTGTCCCACACACAGATATCGATATCTAGAAACACTATAACTACCCACCTTCCTGGAAAATGGCATAGAAATTGAGCGGAGCGTCTGCCTAATAACAGTTACGCAGAAAACGGAAGTGGCTTCAAAGCGACGCCCCTTATGTCATTGTGTTGGTAACTCGAAGTTACGAAATAACTTCGTAACTAGCGACCAACTGCGGAAAATGGGGGTGAAGTATATAATGTTGATAGTTTTGTCTGCAATATTTTCGTCTGTGTTGGCCGGAGTTTGCAGTTTATGTTAATCAATTTGTAACAAAGGGGCTTTTCTCGTGTTGGGTCGAGCTATGGCGAGCAGATTTTGGTGTGTAAAAAAATAATATTTAGTCCTCAGAAACAGTAGCAAGTTATCGACGCTCTATGCAAATAGTCAAGTGTAGAATATTAGTTCCCATTGAAAACATTGAAATGACAGTTGTTTGAGGCATGAATGAAAACGATGTGGTGTGGCTTTTCCAAACATGGAATAGGAACAGAAATGGAGTAGATTATGATGTGGCTAAAAGTATTTAGGAGTACACTAAAAATATTTTTCAAAATTCTGACTTAAAAGGGTTAAAAAATAAAATGAAAATCTTATATTCGGCCAGCCGCATCTAAAGATGGTGACGTGGAAAAAGACATGTAAATTATTACTTTTGCCTCGCTTACTCATACTAAAAATTGTGCCGATCGTTCAATACGGGATTTGTATGCATTATTATCAGTATTGACGTTTTATTGCTCGACTTAAGTACAGTGAAGCCAAACCCAACGATTCAAATTATAATATTAACTCATTGCACCTTTCAAAGTGTCTTCTCACATCTGTGTTCGACGCCTCACACCGCAGCGTAGGCACCTACATATCACACGTATTCAGAAGAGAAGTGCTAAGTACTTCGCAAAGTTTCACCCCCGGGAGTCTGTCCTAGTTGATAATCATAACGAATGTCTTAAAGGAATTACTCAATTAGCAAGTACGAGCTGCGCAGTTGTTACTTGGTGGAAACGAGTGTGTTTTGTTTGCTAGTATTATTACTTATTTTGTTTTGTGTGAGTAGGCTATGTTTGGTCTAAGTTTACTTGTGTCTGAAATTATATACAACGTGTAACAGAGATCCTGATTTTTATGGAGAGAGATTTGTATCATGTCGGTGTTTTTAAAATTGTCTGATAAAATGGAGCCTCTACTAATTTAATCAATTGCAATTAGTAAATCCTTGAGCAAGAATGACAAAAGTTTTGGACATTTAAAAAAAATTACAAATCTTTTTAAAATTAGATATCAGATTCGTTTCGTAACGTAACAAATAAAAAATATATCAAGATTTAAAACAATACAATACCAAATTGCTTATTTGAAAAGTTTAAAAAACATAAACCTGGATTTCGTTTATCTATAACGAAGTCACGATCCTATATCCATTTTCTCACAAATGACTATAATAAAACAATAACTTTGCTAACAAACATAACTTTTATTTCAGAGTAATTTTATTATATTTTTAATGCGAAAAAGGCTCTTTTTCATACTAGTAAGCAGTAATCTAAACATTTTCACATATTTGTACTCAAGGCAGGCTTAATGGCGTTTAAGTTAGTTTCCAATCGATCGCACCACGTAGTTTAAAGTAGTGTGTAGTAGCGTGCGCTAGTTAAGTTGATTTGCGGCTCGAACTAAGAACAAGTTCAACGTAAACTTTGCCGTCTACATACCCACTTTATTTCTGATTTGTTGGCATATTAACTGTAATTCACCGAAACTAATGGCTTGTGCATTTTCATGTAAATAAAATAGTGTATTTGTTAAAGAACTGCGGTGTATTGTGTTTATAGAATGTTCTAAATTCGGCTCTTGAAAAAACTGCTATCAATGCTCATGTATTTTCATTTCTAATGCGGAAGAGCCGGCATGAAACTCCACGGTTACTCTCTAGAAGTATTGGCTATAAAATGTTTTCATTACTTTTAATAGGTGGGCAGTGTTGCAATAAACTTTATCACATGAGAAATGATTAGCATTATTCCAAGATGAAGGGGGAAAGCATGAGTTACCAGCGTCTCCAATCGTTCAATATTCCTAATTATCATGGTTAACTACTGACAATCTTTATCATCAAAATTATTGTAATCCTTTTTATCTGTGCGCTGCTATTCTGTACTTTCGCTTCCCAATTAAAGGCCCCGGTGACACGCGAAATTCAACATCAATACAAAACTCGAAAATCAAATTTGGAAAGACTACTTGTAAAGTCGTGACATTTGGGAGTAAATCTAATTCGGATAGTTGTATTCGTGATTCGAACAGATTTTGTAAATATGTTACGGTTGCCAATCATAATAATATTTTGATAAATATATATGATGAAACTGGCCTGCAAATCGTATTTGACACATGTTTCGTGTGGTGCCGGACGTAAAGAATAGTATCACCCTATTTTTTGCCGTGGGTGTCGTAAGAGGCGACTAAGGAACTTACTAGAGTATTGGTAGCAGTGTTTTCCATGCATCTTCCACCATACTGCAATCGCCAACCCGTCTGCCAAGTGTGACGATTATGGCAAATCCCCCAAAATGCTTGGGGAAGATACGCTACTGCTGAAGATAAGCCAGCAGCGGACGTCCTTTGGCCAAATGATGAAGATGACCTGCAAATTGCGAACAACGCAAGGGGGGTCTCCAAGCGCACAGTGGCCCAATATTAGACTTATGATTATCATACTACAAAAGGCCTTTCAACAGAACTTGTCTAAGAATTTACAACTGCCTACAAAAAAGAAACTTCCAGTTAGCAAATCAAGAATGTTAAACCGGTTGAATCTAACCAAAGACGACTGACACTGCCACGAACCGGTTTCCCTCGCTTTCCAACATGACAGCAGCTGTCACACGGGGTTGCCAGTTGATAGTCGATTACCTGTCACGCCATCTATGATTCCGTCACGACTAACTTGCAGGGAGTTTCCCCGTTTTATAAAATGCAGTTCTCGAGGTTTGATCACAGGAAACGGATTGACGTGATCGGGTCTCCATCTTTGATTGGTGTTCCGATTAATATTGCGATATATTAATGCTTGATAAGTAATTTAAACCAAATAAATGTCAATTTGAACACTTGACATTTAACTGTTTTGTTTTCAAAGAAGTTTGAGGTAAACGAATATGTAAGAAAAAACTTAGTTTTTTTTTTAAACTATAAGATATTGGACTCGAATACTTGGGACTGACAAAGCCCCAGATTTAATTCTTTGGTGTCCAGTAGTATCATTGTATGAAGAAATCTGAAATATTTTCTAAACCAAAATTAAAATATTTACTTCTTACAAAATAATTCAGCTTTTCGGCCGAAAATCTGACCCTGACACGTGATACCCGAGCAAAATAAAAATCTCCTTATTTTACAAAAATGCCTCACATTTTTTCACGTTTAAACGAGGATAACTCGTATTTATCTATTAATAAAGACGAGGCTTTCTTCGGTAAT
The DNA here is from genome assembly GCA_947507805.1 of Aporophyla nigra. Taxonomy (NCBI): domain Eukaryota; kingdom Metazoa; phylum Arthropoda; class Insecta; order Lepidoptera; family Noctuidae; genus Aporophyla; species Aporophyla nigra. The sequence continues at coordinate 13,018,033 of OX382305.1, forward strand.
ACTCATTATTTCATAATAATTCCTGTAGTCCCGTAAATCATGCCTAATCCTCAATGCTACTGAGTTCCCTCAGATTGAAATGAAGGCCTTGAAAGAAATTATTGTGGGGATTACCAAACAACACAAAATTAAGTGAGTTTCTAATTTATTCCGGGGCCAATGGAAATGTCTGTCTTCTGAGATATTTCTTAGTTGTTTTGTTTTAGATAAATACATTTTGCGGTTGGAATAATAATGGAATCGTTATTAATTTCACTATGGCTTTGAAAAGGGTGGAAGAAAAATAAAGTGAATAATAATAATTGAGTCGTGATTGTGACCTATTTATTTATGTGGGTCACGTAAATTCGATACAATCTTCTTCTGTTATCGGTCCCCTTAATGTCCGCTGTAGGATATCTTCATAGACTTTAACGAGAAATGATCCTGTAGAGATTTAGCTGTAATCCTCAAGCGTCACCGGATTTGTAATGACTATAATGATGGTTTAATGTTAAGGTGTTTCTGGTTTGCTGGTGTCGATGGCAAATATTGTTTGGAATTAAATGGCCGCATAAAAAATTTCGCTGATTTACTAGATTTCACAGGCGAGCTTTTAGAGTGAAAATACTACATTCCTATAAGTTTTAGTGCACAACATGACAAAATGGTTAATAAGCTCTTAGCCTTTTTGTCCCGAATTATATTGCGAGATTTAGGTTATTTTGGAAGATCCTGTACGTTTTTTTTCGAGATATGCATTGATCTTGAACTGAAGATTATTTCTGTAGTTTCATTTTTACACGCTTTATATTAGCTTCACTTGTATGTTTGTTTGTAACCGACTCCTTATAGCGCGATTTTGACCCACTGTAAACGACCAGATTTCATTTAAACTCTGTAGACTTATCGACGACCGATGACAATACTATAATTTCATAAATTTGAGCCATTATCCTTTCCAGGGTTACCAGGACAGCAAAAAAACTGTCTTTGAAAACTACGCTGACATACGTCTCAAAATTCGAAACACCTTAATGAATAAAAAATAAATCATAGTTCAATAAAACTAAAAAACACGCTTCCATAGAAAACCAGTTAATTTTTTTAAACTATTATTTTATGAGTTCTGGAGAGCCGAAATCAGATCAATTCATTTTCTCTAAAATTTGACTAACTTAGTATTTTTTTAGTACGCGTTTAATAAGAAAGTGGTAAAAATTGTTTCATACACTGTGTAGAAGATTTTGACAACAGTACCTACGTTATAATTTTTACATTCCCTCTAGACGATAAAACGATTCGTAAATATATGTTATTCTATACCTCTTACTGCAAAAATTATAAGTTTAGCAAGAAATGCTACTTTTTAAGCATTTATTCCAGATTTTATATTCGACAAAAGTTTGGAGCTAGCTGTGTTTTGCATAAATACCTTTATTTAGAACGTTTGCCACGACTGAGCTGAAGCCGTACGTTCTATCGACACCTGCGATAACTTACCGGAGAATTATAACAAGAAACTTTCCACATTCATCTTGTTCTAATGAAAACAATCTGTTTTAGTTGAGAACAAGTTTAATTAGAGTTTTGAGCTTGCATCTGCAGATTTGATTTTGGTATTGAAATGCTAAGCTTTGATAAAATATTGATGAGACTAAGCAAGCACACATGAACGAATATAGTTTCACCACGTGTGTATTGATAAGGAGGTCTTGTTTACAATAAATTAAATTACGTACCCTTATCGTCTATACCGGGTGACATTTAATAACGTCTTGGAAAAAATGGAGGTAATAGGGGAACGGAGGAGAAGCCTTTGGCATAGAATTTTTTATTTTTGAATAACATGTAATGAAATTGATCTAGCAAAAAATACTACACATTTAAAGTAACAATTTTATACTAGAACAACAGAAACAGAAATTTGGAAAATCAAATAAAAACAATTAAAATCTATCGAAACTCAAATCATACGCACCCTACTCAATGCGCGGCATGTATCAATGATTTCGTAACGCGGTCCTACCCTTTGAAGCCGGCCGATAGGCGGCCTCATTGATCTTTCACAGGCGCACGAGCCGCACACGCATCCCCGTCGACTCGCGTCCCGCGCTCCTTTAGTCACCTGCGATGAATCTGAAGGCCTTCCTGCCTTCTATTCTAGTAACACAACACACCATATGAAGGTCGAGACGGTAAGAAATGTCATCCGGTATATAAAAAATAATAGTTTAAAAAAACTAAAAAACGTACAAAATAATGGAAAAAAAGCGTGGGGTGCTTTTTAAGGTATTTTTTTATTGGTATCAGGCACCCCACGCTTTTTTCCATTATTTTGTACTTTTTAGTTTGGTTTTCAATGGAAGCGTGTTTTTTAGTTTTTTTAAACTATAATTTATTTTCTATTTTTTAGGGTGTTTCGAATTTTGAGACGTATGTCAGCGTAGTTTGTGACAGTTTTTTTGCTGTCCTGGTAACCCTGGCAAGGATAATGGCACAAATTTATGAAATTATTGCATTGTCATCGGTCCTTGACAGGTGTGCAAAGTTTGAATGAAATCTGGTCGTTTAAAGTGGGTCAAAATCGCGCTATAAGGAGTCGGTTACAGACAAACATACAAATATACAAACATACAAGTGAAGCTAATATAAAGCGTGTAAAAATAGGCAATAGGTTCGCACCCTATAACATGAGACTAAAATATAATTGGCGAAAGGTGGGTGTGCTAAAAGGCATACCGCAGAGGTATGCCTTTTAGCACACCCATCTATGAGGAAACAGAGCGTGATGTTATGTATCTTTTATCTAACTAACAACGTTCATAGTTTCCGAAAAATTAAAACAATCTAACATGTAAATAATATCCAATTAGTGACTATAGCTAGTCGGCTAATTGGAAAAACCCATATCATAAAAAAAATGGTTCGACATTTGGATTTAAGTATGAAATGGTTTCAAAATACTCTGCACTGGTATTGCCAGTGTTTTTTATTTATTGTTGTACAGACGCCAGCACATCAAGCTACCCGAAACTGTAAAATTTTCCCAATACATTTTGAACTTAATGCTTTAGTGATAAAATTGAAAACCAATTAAAGACATTTGCCAGATTTTAGTTTGACTATTGTCTTTTTTGTATACATAGTATATTAAGGCATATCTAAGCTTGTTGAAAGGTGGAAACCATATGCACCCACCCTTAATTGGAAGCGTATTCAAGCACAACTTTTCTTGGGTTTTCTTCAGCCAATATTTTCATGAACAAAAAAATACATTACATGGACTAGAAGTCACGTATTATCATTATCTAGTTATACAACTGCCGAGATAGCTTCAGTGGATAAGTCGGAATTGTCCGGTGGAAAACGAGTTTCATTGCTAGCGAAATGCTGGGGTAATTTCATGGAACATTTACCCCCCGACCAGGGGTAGTGTTTCCAGTACGGCCTTTCTGGATTACGCTTTATTCCAGCTTCCAGTTTTTTGATGTACATCTTTATTTTATGAATGATGTATTTATATTAATATAATTTACATGTGTGTGGTGAATTTGTGTAAGAGTACGGAGCTTGGAAGAATGTCAGGAGAAAGTGCGCTTCTTGATTAAAATTATAGGTAGGTTGTTTTTTTTTTTGTTAGCCTATACTGTGTTTCACTGTTGGGCAATAGCCTCCTAGGTAGTTTAATTTTATTGATGACTGCAGAGTTGAAGTATCGTAACTGTTATTTAGCATGCAGGTACACAGTTTGTAGCAAAAACCTTTAACAAAAACCAGACCTCAAAAAAGTAAATAAAAATATACGATTGGCCCTTTAAGTTTAATTAAGAATCGTAGATATTATTTTGATTAAAGCATCGTCGTGTTGAAACCGCTGAACTGATTTGATAAAAAATGTTTAAAAACCATCGCTAGAAAGCCTACTTTTAAATAAAACCAACCGCCCCCGAATCGGTTCAACCGTTTAAGAGCTACGGTGGTACAGACAGATAGACACACATTGCGCTCAAACTTATAACACCCCTCTTTCGCGTCGACGGATAAAACCAAAGATGTTAAAAAATTTTGGTAGTAAGAGCGGGTTTACATAAGTTGTGTGACTCTATAACTTTTGATTGTTTGCCTCATCAACATCATCTGCCTAGCCTTTTCCCAAATATTTTGGGGTCGACTTCCAATCTAACCAGATACAGCTGAATACCAGTGTTTTTAACCGACTTCAAAAAAAGGAGGAGGTTATCAGTTAGACTGTATTTTTTTATGTTTGTTACCTCATATCTTTTGACTGGGTGAACCGATTTTGATGATACTTTTTTTTATTTGAAAGCTGGTGCTTCCCGAATGGTTCCATTTTAAATAAAAGTTAAAAATAATAACTGTTTACAAAAACCTAAAAAAACACTACTAAGTCAAAAATAACTTTAATTTCGGAAGTCGGTGGCAAAAAAACCTTAAGTACAGATCCTAAGACACCGAATTCCAAAATTAAAGTTATTTCTGACTTTGTAGTGTTTTTTTAGGAAGTCGCTTGTTATTTTTTTGGAAAAAGTTTTTTATATGGAGCAAATCTCCACTCGCACATTGGCACTAGAAGAACTCTCTGTACCATAGATTAGTAATCCCAAAATATCCCAATTCCCAAACCACTGCTCTTACCATTTGATCAACGGTTCTAGTATACCGCCAACATATATCAGTTCCTCATTACATTAGTTCAGTAAAAGTCTATTTACAACAATACTACTAAACCTATAAATAATGCCCTATCCTTGAATGCCTAAAATACTACATAAATATCCTCAGCAGGGTTATAAATAAGTAAATACCTGCGTAAGAAAAAGCCCGCAGCGTACATTGACGAATGAACGCTGTTCCCGAAGATACCGAGAACCTTCACTTATTGATGAGCCCTTATTTATTAGCGGCATACCGATGAGGAGTGTGAATGAACTTCATACGTTGCCATGGTTACTGAACTGTTAATGTTCTGTTTTGCTGCATTTTGTTTTGTCTGTTGTATGATTTCTTTGGCTTATTATTTTTGAAAATAGAATCGCTTCATTGATTTCTTGTTGTGGTTGGAGTATTAACGTTAGTTCTTGTATTCTGGCTATACAGTATTTTTTTACGTTATGAAAATAGGAACATAAATCTGTTTGTTCATTGCGATAATGTTTTAGTTTACTAAAAACGATAGTTTTTGACGCAATGGGGGTGCCTAATGACGTAACACTTTTATTCACAATCCGAAGGATTCTGCAGAACATTTCTAGTCCACTGCTTTATTTGTTTCAACAGTTCGTTCGCTAGACAGCTTAAATATCGTAATGAATGTTGCTGAAATTAAATTGATGAAATTACCCCGCGCTGGTTAGAATTGCTTACTGCAAATACTACAAAAAAGAATATTGTTATAATTTGCAAGTTCTGCGACTTTTTGCACAACTTTTGAATGATCTAGCCAAAACTCGTAATTCACACTTGCATTGTGATTATGGTTGAAAAGGATTACAAATCACTTATTTATTCAAATATTTAATGGAAACGAAAAACAACATGTTTCGTATACTGCCTGTTCTCCCTTTTAAGTGATTATATTTTCATGCAACGTCCGAAAGACGTCAAGGAACAGTCCTTGAGAAATGAATTTGACGTTTTCTCAGCCAACTTTACTTTGGAAGCTCGATTTCACTCGAGTTCTCTCCTAAAGGTACTTCGCTTTTAAAGAGGATTTTGTTTTTGAAGCAGGAAAAATAAAAATTCATTTAAAGTTATGTAACAAAACGAGTTTTATATTTAGGTAGTACATAAGTACTGTACGGGGTAATCCGGTTAAATTGAAACCATGAAGGTTCCTACTAACAGGCGCGACACGACTTTCGTAGAACGATTTCTATGATATCTTCATGGAAAAATGGTTCATGATGGTTCTACAAATGTCGCAACGCGCTGTCGCGTCTCGCCTGTCTGAAGAACCCTTAACTTCCAAAAACAGATACTCTTGAAAAATAAAAAGGGAACAGGTTTTAAGTTTTAGTAAATATTTATAAAACTTTCGAAGAAAAGTACCAAAAAAAAATTGCTTTTAAGGTTTTTTTTTTATAAACATTATACGTATATCCGGACTACCTACTCACACAATTTTAAATTCGGCTGTCATTCTTAAATCTTTTACAGTGGTTACGGGTCTGACAGAAGTCCAAAAGTCCCCGCGGGTATCGTGTTACCCAGCTACTGGTTTGTAGAGGTCAGATAAGCAGTCACTCCATGTTAAATACTAGTCTTCATCGGCATCCGGTAAGACTGAAAGATGAGGTCAACATAGTTGAGAAAAGGGTAGGCAGATTAATTAATTAAATCCTTAAAATACTCTATACTTCGTAAGTTCATAGTAATTTTTACGCAACCACGAAATTAATTTGTAAATTCCAGTCAGGAAAGTTACCGCGATATCACTAAAGTACCTACCTACTCTTTAATTTCAGCTGACGCGTAAACTTGAGGAGGCTCAACTTTATATCGACATAAGTGATATGAACGCAAATATCATAATAAAGTTTTACTAGACTTTACCCGTGGTTTTGTTCGTGGAATTTGAAACAATTATATGGAAATAGTTTCAGGACCTACTTTTTATTTTTGGGGGTTAAAACCTCCGACGTAAAATGAGGGGTGTTATAAGTTTGAACACTATATGTGTATGTCTGTGGCACCGTAGCTCATGAACGGGTGTACCGATTTGGGTGCTGTTTTTTATTTAAAAATAGGTGTCTTTTTGAGCAATAAACTAGGCATCCTATGTGGTGATATAAATAAAATAAATGTCTTAGGACAACCAACACAACGTTATGTAATCCCACACTAGGCAGAGCCTGTACTATGGCAACCAGACAACCGATAAACATTCTCATATATTTGTAAATATATACATATTATAGATAAATTACACCCAGACACAGAACAAATGATCGTGCTCATCACACAAAGATTTTTCCTGGGTGGGAATCGAACCCACGACCTCAGTCTTAGCAGTCAGGGTCACTAACCACTAGACTTACAGGCCGGTCAGGCCAGTCATATGTATAGGCAGCGCTGCCTATAGTTCATCTACAACACTGGAGATAACGTAGCTGTTCGCCATCGCACAGACGAAACTGTCTTCCTGTATTTAAACAGGGTGGCAGGTACAATTAACGCCCAAACTTTTACTATAACCCGTTGCCATGGATTAATCCATAATTCTGAACTGCATTGATATTCATTATCGGTTTTAAAATCAAAATAGCTGTTTTGTACGTAACCGCGTAAGTGTTGCATTTTTTAAAAACAGCTGATTTTTTTTTTTAGGTAACTGACCAAAAATATCTACGCTAGAATCTAGAATCATGTCCTGAATTCATGGTTACAGTTTGTGTGTCGATGCCGCTGCCACTCTTCATACAAAATTTTTCACGATCTTCCAAATGGTGGCAACGGATTGACAATATGGTGGTAATAGATACAGTCACGGCACGGTGGCACAGTGGTCAGGAGCTGCCATGCACAGCGAGGCTTACGGAAGACCTCTTAACAGACTACCCAAGAATGGGCCCCAAGAGATGTGGTATTTCGAGAGGCCACGATATCCCAGCCCTTGCGTGATTCTGAACACCGAGGTAGTTTTAGTGAGGTAAAGTATCCCACACTCTTAGATCATATCCCCAAAGCCCGGGCGCCTTTTAAAGGTGAAATAAAAACCACCCTTCCTAGAAGGAGGACTTCTACCGGCAAAGAACTCATCTATATATATATATAATATAATCGTCACACCGAATTGATCTATATTCACACAAACGCCAACCATTAATATCAACGAACGGAACAAGGACAACCTACGCAGACATACAAAAATATAAGTAGGTACGGATTATAATAATTTATGCGGTTCCAAGGCTTGAGCCGCATAATCGTATAACATTATTACTTATACCGTATTAATAAGTACCAAGACAAAAGAAAATACTCTGCAGATAGAGAGATATATTTTATTATATTATTCACTCTAACTGACGGCTTCAGCCCGTGACCGTCCACGTGAAATTTCTTGTTCCTATTCCCGCGCTATTTCTTCTTTTTTGCTTAGCGTACTTTTGACCTTTTCTTTGTGCTAAGCTCCTAAGACTCATAGCATTTTATAATTCGTTAAAAATTAGTCTATCAGATGTCAAATCTGAATAGTAGTTAACAACAATAATAGAACAAACAACAAACAAACAGACTTCGGTTTTATAATATTAGTATAGATTCAGATTTGTATAATAAAATGCCTACGTAAGCTGGAGGGATCGTAATATGGGATCAGTAAGTGGAATATTTTTTTAATTAGGTATAAACATGGCACTCGTTCTTTTTTTTTGCGTGTAGGGTAAATGGAGTTGTATAGGGCACTGAAGTGTGCTTTCAAGTACTTTACTGGCTAACGCTTTTTTTCTTCAGGGCTTATTGCATGTCGGGTTTACGTGCGTGTGATTACGACATTGAGTTAAAGGAAGCATGGTGTTAGCTATATAAGGTGTTACTGAATAAACACAAGTCCTAAAAGTAGTTTGTTCGTACATGACTACTAAATTGATTTCAGTGACTTTTAATACAGGTAGTTCTGCAAAAAATATTCATTTTGCCACACTAACCGCCGTCTCAGTCAAAGAATATTAAATCTTAATTTAAGGCCATTAAACTGAGTATTAGATGCATACAATAATGAGTCAACACTATTTCCAAAATAATAATTGTTAGCTTTAAAAAAAGCCTTGCTCATTGTATTATGCTTTTATCGCAATACTCTAATTAGGGTTTATGAGGTCGCTTCAGTTATGTTCAGTGATCGGAGTAGGTAGATTGATTTTACGTACTTGCATCATGAATAGTCATAGAAATCACAACATGGATAAGCCTTTTTTTCCGGGATTTCATTTTGGTACTTATGGGATTGAATCAAATATTGTGAATTTAAGGATTTTTAAACTAGGTACTACATTAGAAATTTATAGAATACGATAGAAAAACATTTAAAATTGTTTTTTTCTTACTGTAGAAGGCCGATCACCTATATACTATTAAAAAGACAGCAAAAGGGTTAAACATTTCTTATTCGTATTGATGTATTCTTTATTCTACACCATATGAAATTAATTTCAAAATCCCGGAATCCCGGAGGCATATACATACTAATAATATATACGTGCCAGTTCATTGATCCCACTTCAATCTACCTACTCCGATCACTGGTTATGTTACATATTGAAGAGTAAGATCATAGACTAAGCACGTACTTTTACTAAGCACGTGTCTTATCAGTGCACTACAACTGTAAAACTAGAAGCGCAAAAGACGTGAACATTTCTCGGTGAAAGCAATTTCCAAATAACGTTTATGGATCTTGGCCTACGTTCAGCATCCAGCAAACATTACGTTATAAAATTATATCACTATGAATTAAATAGATTGACGATATTTATTGAAACTATGTAAATAAATGATGTAGGTACGTACTTACGTACTCTAAGGTTTCGTTTACAGCTGGTAAAGAACTTTAAAATATTTCAGCTTCGAGTTATACTGAAAATCAATATAATACCGAGCAAAAATAAACTGAGAAACCTTGTTTACGCCGCCTCTTATCTAATTAAATAGAGCAAGTATTAAGATAAATTAAGATTGATGTTACTATTTGTGTCCTTCTATCATTTCTGAAAATAGAATTGTACTATCAGCCTCTAAAAGATGTTTACTGCATGGTAAGGACATTTACGCAAAAAATGTAACCATGGATTCAGCTCTGCGTGATTCAGCCCCCCTATACAGGCTCTGCCTAGTTACAACCGCTTCGTGTCGAATTCCGTTCTCCAATTGGTAACGCCTCGGTGTCAGCAATAGTAGAAAACGATAAGTTGGTAGCCATGTTGACGCGCCTGTGTCGGCCGCTCGTTCTACAATGTCTGTAGAAAAACGACACATTATAACAAAGGATGTAGCGTTGAACATTGTAGAAACGATAACAATTCATTTTATCATTTTGAACGATCTGAACTTAGATACCGTGGCCCTAGCATATAAGTAACTGACGGAACACGGGTGGGTTTTAGTCAGTAAAAGTCTGACATGCCCTCCCGCTGCGCTCAGAGCGGAGGCGAATTTTCTATTCGTTTGTTCTAACCACGTGACTTAACGTTGAGATGATTTCATTCCCATACATTTGATTAGTTTTGCAGATTATAAACTTGGCTAGGAGTGCTGACCTGCGTTAAAAAAATTCGCTAAGTAACAACATTCACCGACAAAGAATTCATTCTACAATTTATTTTCCAGTTTAGTAATAATTGTTTGGGGTTACACAATCAATCTGCCTTTTCCAAATGTTGTATCTTGGGGTTGGCTTTCAGTCTAACCAGAGGAGTACAGCTATTGCCTATCAGACCTCCAAAACCCACTTAAGTGGGTAACATAATACCTTTAATATATATCTTAGGACAACCAACACTACGTTATCTGATCCCAAACTAGGCAGAGCCTGTATTATGGCAACCAGACCAGACAACTGATAAACATACTTACGTATTTCTAAATACATGCATATTATAGATAAATTACAACCAGACACAGAACAAATGATTGTGCTCATCACACAAAGATTCGTCCTGGGTGGGAATCGAACCCACGACCTCAGTCTTAGCAGTCAGGGTCACTAACCACTAGACTAACAGGCCAGTCAAAAAAGCCTTTGGTAAGACTAGTTGTCAGAGTATTGGGCTTGTAACTACCCGAACGGCTTAACGTGCTTTCCGAGGCACGTTGGGTTGTCATAATATAAAGATACTCAACCTATTCACAGATCAACCGCGATCCCAATCGATTGACTTAAGTCAATCGATTGGGATATGTTATGCTTGCCGCGGTTGATCGTGGGTTCGATTCCCACCCAGGACGAATCTTTGTGTGATGAGCACAATCATTTGTTCTGTGTCTGGTTGTAATTTATCTATAATATGCATGTATTTAGAAATACGTAAGTATGTTTATCAGTTGTCTGGTCTGGTTGCCATAATACTTATTATAATATTTATTATAATAATATATTTTTTTTTTGTAAATTACGAATTACGATCTTCACAGTACCTTTATGATCTGACCAAGATTCTGTCTGAACTATAGAAAAGACTGTGATCTCTGAGTTTGTTTGTCTGAGTAGAATAGGAAAATCTAGCTTAATTTGTTTTCTGCATATTTTTTTGGCACTTGAAAGTATTTTCTAAAACTAATTTTATAAAATTAAATAGAATTCATTATTAAACACATTTTAGTCGAGTTGGTAGTCAATTTCCTACTGCCTATATTTTACCGAATGAATTTTTAAAAAAAAAAACGTCGTGCATCATTTGCCACTTAAGAGAGTACATTCTGTAGTTTATAATCCATCGTTTAGGATACCACAGAACGCTATTTCATAATATCATTAGGTATTATAGAAAAAATAATAGCTCAAGGCTAAACGATCCCGCCAGGGTCACGAGATTTGTTCGAAAGAGATACCGAGGCCCTGGCATATGGGCAACTGAAGGAACACGGGGGTGTTTTAGTCAGTAAAAGTTTGACACGCCCTTCCGCTCCACCCAGAGCGGGAGACGTCACTTGATGATTTCCCATAAAAAAAAGGCTAAACGATCGATCAGATTAAACTACGCTTTCCGCGATGGGTCCGTATATAGGCGACCAACTTTACAAACCAACACGCCTTTTTTTTTTTTGAATCGGAAGTCATCAAATGACTTCTCCCGCTCTGGGCGGAGCGGGAGGGCGTGTCAGACTTTTACTGACTAAAACCCACCCGTGTTCCTTCAGTTGCCCATGTGCCAGGGTCACGGTATCTCTTTCGAAAAGCAGCACCCCTTCGTGCTTCGAAAAGCATGTTTAACTGTTGAAATGCTAGCCGTGGACCTTTGACAATCGTTACGGGTCCTCAGAAGCCCGAAATTCTGAGAACCAGGCTTACTAGGGGGCAATACCCAGTAACTGGGTTTTGGAGGTTAGATACCTTGTTACTCCATGCATAAATACTGATATTCAGCTCCATCCCGTCGAACTTGCAATCTACTTCAATATTGTTGGGAAAAGGCTAGACAGATAAATTATTGAAAAGAAAAACATCGAAATATTTGACAGCTATTTGCGACGTTGCCAACTTCTTCTGCTATCACTCTCCACAAAAATTACAAGACCAATTATCATCACTAAGTTCCTCGTCATGCCTCGTAAAGGACCAATCCTCACTATTCCCCTTCAGTATGTGTTAGAAAAGAAATATGACGCAATTTTGCTAATGCTTAGTTGTCGAGCCACAAGGGAATGAAAAATTCAGGGGGCCGGCGTACATTACGGCACCGCATTGCTAAGAGCATTTGTTCCCTTACCAAATTTGAGGAGCGGAATATTTTCGGTAAGAGTAATGGTGTTCACTTGTCCGCTTTGTTCGGCGCTGTCGTCACTACAAGGGCTCAGGTGTTTAGTTTTGCATTTACAAATAAAATATATATTATTTTGTGTGTTGTAGTGTTGGGAAATGTCGGTGGATATTAGATTTTTTTTTGTATTGTTAGTGGAATTCTAGGTAAGCTATTGTAATAGAGTAACTACAGAATACGTTAGTGATATTGGTATTAGGTATATTTCAATTTCCAAGATAATAATGTTGATATTTTTATTATTGGTCTGTGCTGTCTCTATGGACTGTGTGAATAATGATATGGGTAGAAAGGGGGTGATTACCGAGATGATGACTTATAAAGAAGTGTGGAAGAAAAATACATTTTGCGCTGAATCCAAATAAATTGAGATAAGGACAAGAACGATGATGATGGTCTGTGCTTACTTCTGGGCAAAGGCATCCTTCCAGCCTTGGCATATGGGCAACTGAAGGAACACGGGTGGGTTTTAGTCAGTAAAAGTCTGACACGCCCTCCCGCTCCGCCCAGAGCAGGAGAAGTCATTTGATGAATTCCCATCCAAAAAAAAAAAGAAATAAAAAACCGGCCAAGTGCGAGTCGGACTCGCGCACCGAGGGTTCCGTACAAACCTTCAGGTATTCACGGTTTATGCATAAGGTTTATATTTATGAAATTAAATGTTTTTTTTTAATATTTTTTTATTTGAGTTGACTGAATGAAAGGTAAATTGTGGTTTACGATTTATGACGTATTAAAAAAAAACTACTCACTAGCTCTCGTTCAAACCAATTTTCGGTGGAAGTTTACATGGTTTACATGGTTTGTAAATCATATATTTTTTTAGTTTTATCATTCCCTTATTTTAGAAGTTACGGGGGGGGGGGGACACATTTTACCACTTTGGAAGTGTCTCCCGCGCAAACTATTCAGTTTAGAAAAAAAAGATATTAAAAACCTCAATATCATTTTTGAAGACCTATCCATAAATACCCCACACGTATGGGTTTGATGAATTTTTTTTTGAGTTTCAGTTCTAAGTATGGGGAACCCCAAAATTTATTGTTTTTTTTTCTATTTTTGTGTGAAAATCTTAATGCGGTTTACAGAATACATCTACTTACCAAGTTTCAACAGCATAGCTCTTATAATTTCGGAAAAAAATGGCTGTGACATACGGACGGACGGACAGACAGACAGACATACAGACAGACATGACGAATCCACAAGGGTTCCGTTTTTGCCATTTGGCAACGGAACCCTAAAAATGGTGAACAATATCAACATGGGATGCTAACAGGATTATGTAGGTGCTTCGATCACCAATCCACCATAAGCGTTCTTATGGCAAATCTCTTCTTGTCTCATAAAGCCCTTGTTATATACAGGGGTGGCTGAGGTTTGGTAAACAGATTGTAATCATGCTGAGCCTATCATACATCCCTCTTTCTATTACCAGCAATTTTAGGAGATGAGTTGCAGAAAAAAAACGAGTAATCTCAATGTCACAAGGATGCTAAGCTACTCAAAACTGTAAAAAAAGAGTCGAGAATGTTGTACGTATAATAAAATACGTTTGAAAACACTAATATCTGGAACTTTTAGCCAGAAATCAAAAATCTTTTTGTATTGGTAGTTAAAATTTGACGAAATTTATTTGCTATTTACACTACGCTACGACTCTTAAGAGCCCGGTGAGAAGTGAAAAGTGTGAGTGAAAACGAAGTTATAAGACAAACAGGCGATGCGATGCGTGTTAACTAAACGGCAGGTGAAACCGCGGGGTACGGCTAGAAATATATATTTGTAATGTTGTTTTTTATTAAGGTCATTACAGAAAAACAATGCTTGTATGCTGAGAAAGTGGTTTAATATGCTTACCTATACTTAATCAATTATTACTTTAGCCCACATGATAGCTGCTTTAATCCTCGCTGTCAACAGACCACTCAGCAGGTTAGCATTTGACATATCGATTAAGCCGGCTAGTAACAGTTATCTCTATAACTGAATATCTGACAGTCAACATATTAATTACTACCGACACACACCTTTTTCGCACAGTTTTTATGACTTATTGTTAGAGCAAAATCGACATTTATTGATAGTATAGAAATTTAAAACTAAACTTTCCGGAAAAAAACTCTGAATTATGGTGAAAAGCGCATGAAAATCTGTTGCGTAGTTCAAAAGAAAAATGCGGTCACACATGCAGAAACGAAAAGCGACTTCAATTTATAATACGACTTTTTTACGTTTTATAATGCGACGCTTTTGCCAGCGGCTTCGTCCGCGTGGAGGTTGAAAATTATTTTACTGGAACCGGTACCGGTAGTTCAAAGTTATAATTTATCAGTGTGCCAAATGGCATCCCAATTCATTGAGCATTTTTCGCGTGATACAGTAAATAACACCGAAATATCCAAACTTTCAAATTAGTAGGATCTGTGTGCGAAAGTTCATCCAAATCCTTTGAGCTGTTTTTGCATGATTGATTAACAAACATCCAAATATCTAAACATCAAAATATATAAACTTTCAGATTTATAACATTAGAAGCATGTATTAATGGTATCCATACATATTATAGTAATTATCACATACCCTCCCCAACGGTATCTCAATTAATCTAACAGCGGGAACATGCAAAAAAGAATATTTCAAAACTATTGTACTCTAACAAATTACTTTCCACCCATTCTGTACTTTATTATCGCGGAACATCTGGACACTTCCCCTCTTATACCAATGCTAAAGTGTTATTTATGACACACTAGCACTTTACTCGCGATTTCGTCTGCGTATATTTCGATTTCGGAATGGTCTATATTTAGATATTTCCAGACCCTTAGGGCCCATCTAAACTTCGACATCCCATGTCACCATATTAAAGATTAATATTTTTAAATGACCTTGTCTTTTTCTAAGACTCTAAGCTTTTAGGATCCCGCAGACAGGTGCTACGTGACAGTTCGAAGCGGTTCTTGTAAGATAATTTTCTATGAAAACTTCATGGAAATTATTCTAAAATAATTGCATCACACCGTCGTATCACATCTGTTTGCCGGAGCCTTTAAACTACTTAATCTATACTAATATTATAAAGCTGAAGAGTTTGTTTGTTTGTATGTTTGTTTGTTTGATTGAACGCGCTAATCTCAGGAACAATTGGTCCAAATTGAAAAATATTTTTTGTGTTGGGTAGCCCATTTATTGAGGAAGGCTAAAAGCTATATAATATCACGATACGGTCAAAAGAAGCGGAGCAGCAACGAAAACTGAACGAAAAATGGCTGGCAATTCGATGCGACGTGAAGGGTCAAGGTATAAAAAATTGACGTGGACAAAGTCGCGGGCAGAAGCTAGTTTGCGATATAGAGACTTACCTAACAAATAAATATGTACCGAAAAACGCACCAAACAGACAGATAGACAAACAAACCTTACCATTTTTAATATGACTACATATTGACAGTTTTCTACCGATGCAAAACTAATACATTTAACACGATGGGCCGAGGGGAACCAAACATCGGAAAAAGTGTCGTCACAAAGTGCATTATGTGAGTAAGGAAATCTGCCGAAACATGTATTATTAAAATTTGCACACGGCTCTTTTACTGGCAGATTTTCTTGGAGGGCTCTTCCCGTTTTCTCTTTGATGGAAATTGGGGAAATAAATGTAAACCGATGTTAGGGGGAAGCGTCTTTATGGATTAAAGAGTTTGTTTTAACTTTAGACGGTTTTGTATATTTTTGTCTTGTTGATAGCGAAGTTATTTCGGTATTTTAATCTGAGATAAGTTGCAACTAATTGGAATAAAAAATTAAAGATATTTGTTTATAAAAAAATAAATTAACAGAACCGCTTTTTAAACCTATTTGAACTTTTGACCTACGAGTTTGTTTCGGCTCTTCTTCTCATATTAGAAAAAACATATACCAATCACATTTACTTAATTAATTTTTTGAAACTACTACTTTTATACTTTACAATCAAACAACAGAAATGAAGCCTCAAGAAAGCTACTTAAGGGAAAATCTATACAATTTCAGCTAATAATAAAACTACTTTTATTTATAGACAATACTAACATGAATTAGTTTTAACGTGACGTAACTAGTCAATAATCATGCTCGAGCTAAATATAGCCACTACCTTTGAGCTAAAAATCCTTTATCTGTTAAATAGTGAACTCGTTTTTCGTGAAACTCGATTTCAGTAAATCTAAATTAATAACAAATATATTTCTTTAATTCAAAACAACGTACGGCTTCTGAAAGGTTAACGAATATAGAAAGCCAATTTCACCAAACTCTATTAGTTATCAAAGGTAAATAGCAACTAGTTTTGAGCTCTAATCCTTTTCCTGTTAACCACGTTTTAATAAAAGTCGATTTCTGTAAATCTGAAGGCATAACACCAACATTTTTTAATTAAAAACAACATACGCGTTCTGAAAGGTTATGCAATAATTAAAACCAATTTCACCAAACTCTGTTAGTTAAAAAGTCCCGTTAAACATATCAATGTATAACTCTATATCTCACAATGAAAATCAGTTCTTCAAAATTATCATTTTTCTTAGCGTGTAGATGACAAAAATAACCCAAGATGTAAAGTTTTCAAAAACAATTTGGCCCAAAATTCAGCATCGCAAACTAAATCCCTTTGATTGCTGACGAAACCATTAGGTTTCTACGTGTGCAGTTGACAGGGCATATGGTGCAAGATAGAATGTAAGCCATTGTCTGTGGAGAGACGCCGCGCTACATACCTACACACTGACGGAGGTCTGAGTCGTTCATGAACTTCCACTTGTGAAGGTTGTCTCTACTACCATTCAAGTAGGTATGAAGTATATTTAAGGTATTCCAAGTAGAACACGGCAACTTGTGCCTATATTAAAGACTCACTGATAGTTCAATAAAGAAATCAGGAGGCTTAAACAATTCTTTCCAAGGATCAAATCTTCCTGTGAAGGAATTGGCATTTGCTCCTGCAAATCACTCACCTAAAATAATTAACATGATGTCCAGCAGAAATTAGTGCGCAATTCCTCATGAAATGATTTTATTAGTGGTTACGTTCCTTTGGTCACCAATCACAATATTTCATACTTTTTCGAGTTCGAATTTCCAGGTTCGATAAACCCCACAAACTTGAAAACGTGGGTAGGTACTTGAAGTTCCGACAGAGTCCAAATATGTACAGGGTACACGAAGGGTCTCTTACTAAAGACTAAAGGAAAACAACAAGCTAAAACACAACAGAAAGTTGAAAAGTTTCTCCCAAAGAAAATACATGTAAGAAAATAAGTACACAGAAATACATTTTAAGAGGAAAAACACGAAACATTTGAGACGTTGACAGCGAAACAATTCTTTGTACTTATTCGAGTCAACATCGTATTAGTTGCAGATGTCTATAAATTGCAGATATTAGCCATTTAAGTCCACATGCCGCGCTGGTATAGTTTTAAGACATAATACGTGGATAAACACGATCCAAGGTTTCATTTCCTTCCAAGGTTCGAAGTATAGTAAAAATATAAGTTAGTACAAGGACGTCTAATGTGACTTTTCATGAATGCTCACAACTGTCGGTGTCATACGTAAAATCACATATTTTTCCCACGATGGTAGACACAGAACGTCCCTCTTATGAATATTCATCAAATGATATCAGTCTCTCAATAAAACGTGGGCGAAAATAATTTAACTTTTTATTCATAAGTGGCCGTAGTCGTTTTTTGTGTAATTTGACACTACTGCCCACCTTCTTTACTATTATTTGCCTATTCCTAATCTTGAGGTATATTATTCCACTGCTTGGATACAGGCCTTCTTTTGGTGAAAGGGAGTGGGCCGTATTCCACCACACGGGCCCCGTGAGAGTTGGTAGAAGTCACATGTCTTCGAATTTTTGATTTTAGGACATGCCGGTTTCCTTCACTGTTTTGAGAGTTGTGGTGATGAAATCATTGGCACAAAATAAAGCGCCTGTTTATGTGTGAGCCTGGGTTCGAACCTACAATCTACAATTCGTATGTTACGGTTATAAGTTAGACTGAGTGTGTGTGTGTGTGTGTGTGAGGGTGTGTGTATGTGTGTGTGCGTGTGTGTGTGTATATGTGTGTGTGTGACTGTCATGTCACATTGCTCACAATTTAAAATTGAAACAGAAAGTACTAAGTAGGTGCCAGATATTCTTAACTTTGAACGACGTACAATTAATCGGTCATCGAAACACATAAGTGTCATTTAAAAGAAATACTTCCAATGACCTCTAAAATAAATAGCTAAGACACAAGACTCATTTGCGGTAAGATATCTTATCGAACACTTAAAGCAACACCACTGCGCCATAACTTTGCTCGACGGTGTAAAGAACGCAAAGCAATCTCTATAAATCGAAGTTATCTTCATAAATATTCGTTGACCCGCAGCAGGAGTTCTTAAATTGATTCTACGTGATACGGAATTCGAAAAGCATCTATATTGATTCCACTTCAGCCCTGGCCAAAGTGAGGGGTGACGCGTGAAATGTTTTAATAACATGGAAACTCTAGGAGTTTTTATTGGAACACTTTTCTCATATTGAAATATTTATTGGAGGCTGGTATCTACCTATAGGCTGTCGGTACGAAGGTGATGTTAGGAATGGTTTGGCAATTTTTCTGAATTTCAGGGTCATCGAGTATTTTGGGACATCTTCTAATCTAAGTGTAGTAGACTCTTGACGTGACCAGAGGGCTAGCTTGTTTTTAAGCCAGTGTATCAGTATTGCCATTTGGGCCTTTTAGGCACTTTTCTCATTGATAGCGATGCGGAAGAATTTTTTGATGCCAAATGGAAGTGGTCTAAATACATCTGCCAGACCAATATTGGCCCAGAATGGGCCAAACTAACGAACCAATGTGTCCCTATTAATGGAAAGCGACATAGCGGTAGGCTCAGACGGAGATGGCGACATGAATTTGAATGCTTCAATGATAATTAGATCCATAGCAGTTTATAACAAAGTGTGAAGTGGAAATAAAGTAGAGGGCTTTTGGATGCAGTAGGACATCACGGACTTTTAATAATTCATTAGAATGTCAAACAGGCCTCTGCAAGTTCGCTTGAGCCCCTCTTATGCCTTCTAAAGGTAGGGAACCCCAGGGTACCGTGATTTGTTTATTTATTACACGCTTTATATTAGCTTCACTTGTATGTTTGTATGTTTGTATATTTGTATGTTTGTTTGTAACCGACTCCTTATAGTGTGATTTTGACCCACTTTAAACGACCAGATTTCATTCAAACTTTGCACACCTGTCAAGGACTGATGACAATGCAATAATTTCATAAATTTGTGCCATTATCCTTGCCAGGGTTACCAGGACAGCAAAAAAACTGTCACAAACTACGCTGACATACGTCTCAAAATTCGAAATACCCTAAAAAATAGAAAATAAATAATAGTTAAAAAAAACTAAAAAACACGCTTCCATGGAAAACCAAACTAAAAAGTACAAAATAATGGAAAAAAAGCGTGGGGTGCCTGATATCAATAAAAAAATACCTTAAAAGCACCCCACGCTTTTTTTCCATTATTTTGTACTTTTTAGTTTGATTTTCCATGGAAGCGTGTTTTTTAGTTTTTTTAAACTATTATTTATTTTTTTAAAGCACAACCACATCACAGACATTCAAGTTATCTATACTAATATTATAAAGCTGAAGAGTTTGTTTGTTTGTTTGATTGAACGCGCTAATCTCAGGAACTACTACTCCGAATTGAAAAAATATTTTTGTGTTGGGTAGCCTATTTATCGAGGAAGGCTATAGATTATATAACATCACGATACAACTAAGAGGAGCGGAGCAGTAATGAAAAATGTGGCAAAAACGGGGAGAATCGCACGGCTAGGCGATTTAACGCGACGGGAAGGGTCGGGGGAACAAGAAATTTAACGCGGAAGAAGTAGCGGGCAGAAACTAGTGCTACAAATAATCTTAATAACTAAAGAAATAATGTATCATGACAATTACAGCGTAAAAGACAATAAAAATAATTATAAAGGTTTACCAACTGCTTCTAATTATAATTATATCCATTGAAATCACAATAAGCAATTTTCTTTGAAATTTTTATGAAGTAAGTAGATTTTTACGTTACTTTAAAAATCCTTTTACTTTCAACAAACAAGTTGACCGATTAGAAGCTCGTTAAGACTCGTCCAGTATTGACCCGCAAGTACCATTAGTTTAACTAACCGATTCCTGCCCTCTTACTAATGAAATATTTACACGATGTCGCTTAATCACGGCTACCCACACAACTGGTTTTACACACAACAGTAGCCTTGAACTTCCTAATCGTTA
Source organism: Aporophyla nigra (assembly GCA_947507805.1). NCBI lineage: Eukaryota > Metazoa > Arthropoda > Insecta > Lepidoptera > Noctuidae > Aporophyla > Aporophyla nigra. The sequence continues at coordinate 13,038,861 of OX382305.1, forward strand.
GGTACTATTAAGGTTAATTTTGGAGTATCTGAAACTAGCTTTTCGGAGTTTCTTATGGGAAAAGGAGGATTTTTTTTTGTCCGGTCCTTGAACAACAAAAATGGAGAAAATTTGTGAAAACAAACGACCGGTCATTCACAGTAGTACGTAGATCGCGAAAGCTGAAGGTCATGGAGAGATACCTTTTTTTTTTTGGATGGGAATTCATCAAATTACTTCTCCCGCTCTGGGCGGAGCGGGAGGACGTGTCAGACTTTTACTGATTAAAACCCACCCGTGTTCCTTCAGTTGCCATGTGCCAGAGTCACGGTATCTCTTTCGAACAATCTCGCGACCCTGGCAGGCATCGGTCCTAGCAGACCCCTTCAGGATTGCTGACATCTCTTTGAGGCGCGCGTGAAACACTACGCGCCGTTGACCCGAGCCTGGTCCTTACCAGGCGGCGAGCTGCCCATTGCTCGCCGCTCGCAAGCTCGTGCCTACGGTGGCCGGGAGTCCGCTATCGACTCCTGACGCCTGGGGCGTCTCCTCCTGCGGCGGCTAGGGACGTGAGGGCGCAGAGACTGCCACTCCCTCACGCGCCCCTCCTCCTCCTTCGCGAGCATTACTGCTTCGCAGAAGGAGGTGATGGAGAGATACCTCAGGCGTAGGTAATGGACTCTAAGAGTAACAGTAATAAGAACAATTCAGAACTATTTATACAATCCATGGTAACACGTTGCGGGCCACTACACTGTAACGGCATCTAAAGCGCCACAATCGGACTACACGTCAAACTGACGTTACACAAAATCCTGCATCGCGCAAGCAGAGTTTAACGCGCAACTAGCATATCGACGCCTCCCACGCATAAGGAGGCTAAAAAAATCTTTTTCTCAGATGAACATTTTTCGTATACTTTTATGCGCGGCAGCGTTTAAATGTTAAGACCATTATCCATTAAAAAACTCATTATTTATATAAGATATTAAAATTTGGATTTTAGTAATAGATAATACTATACAAGATTGTTGTACTAAAACAATGTTCCGACCATCTGCGTGGGAGCCATCGATATATACAACGTCCCGACTAAACACGACACCCGTCTGGTAGGAAAATCTTCCATTTTCTAAGGAGGTTGAGTGAACTTTACACCCTATTCCTCATACTACCAAAATGTGTTTTTGCATTGATGACATAACACATGATGGTGATAATGTTGTTTCTGCAGTTACAAAAGCTTCTAGTGGTTGCCTATCATTGAACCTTGAATTTATCAGCGCCAATTGTTGCTAAAAAATCAAACATCAGGTCATTATCCCAAAGGTTTAGGGCCGATATGAGTCGTACACCCACATACCGCCAGTTATGTTCAAGTCCCAGCTAAAAGGGGGCAAACGGGCACAAATACAAACTTCCGATAGAAAAACCCAACCGGAAAAAAAAATAACCGGGCCCGAAATGGAAACCGAACCAAGGACCTCATGCTCTACCAAGGTCATGAGATTTGTTCGAAACAGATACCGCGGCCCTTGCATATGGGCAACTGAAGGAACACGGGTGGGTTTTAGTCACTAATAAATTATAGTTTAAAAAAACTAAAAAACACGCTTACATTGAAAACCAAACTAAAAAGTACAAAATAATAGAAAAAAAGCGTGGGGCGCTTTTTAAGGTATTTTTTTATTGATATCAGGCACCCCACGGTTTTTTTCTATTATTTTGTACTTTTTAGTTTGGTTTTCAATGTAAACGTGTGTTTTAGTTTTTTTAAACTATATTTATTTTCTATTTTTTAGGGTGTTTCGAATTTTGAGACGTATGTCAGCGTAGTTTGTGACAGTTTTTTTGCTGTCCTGGTAACCCTGGCACAAATGGCACAAATTTATGAAATTATTGCTTTGTCATCGGTCCTTGACAGGTGTGCAAAGTTTGAATGAAATCTGGTCGTTTAAAGTGGGTCAAAATCGCGCTATAAGGAGTCGGTTACAAACAAATATACAAACATACAAGTGAAACTAATATAAAGCGTGTAAAAACGTATCCCGCTCCGTCCAGAGCGGGAGACGTCATTTGATGATTTAACCCCAAAAAAAGAAAAAACAAAGGAGCTCATGCTCCGTAGTTGCGCTCGCGACTACGAGACCAACGAGGCAGTCATAATTGATAAAAGGTCTGCAAATCTCCCTTTGAGTACAGAATTACAAGGCAACTGAATTTTAATGTAATGACTTCTCCCGCTCTGGGCGGAGCGGGAGGGCGTGTCAGACTTTTACTGACTAAAACCCACCCGAGTTCCTTCAATTGCCCATGTGCCAGGGTCACGGTATCTCTTTCGAACAATCTCGCGACCCTGGCAGGTAATGTAATAGCTTAAGCTATTCTATTCAAGCGCCATCGCCATCTGCTTTAGTCTATCAAACGCCTAACAAAGTTGCAGATGTACTAAAGTCTTCTAAATATTGTAGACTAGATTTCTGTGCAGGTAAACCAGGAAAGTAAACTGTTTCTTATGTAATATTAAATAATATTTAATGTGGACCTCGTTTTAGATAGATACTCATGTGAATGTACGTGCTTAGATTTTGTATAGCATATGTTTAGAAAGTTTAATACTGGAAAAATTTCAAAGCGAACTAAATCTTCGTTCTAACCTTCCTACGATTCTTTATCTTTCTATCGCTCCCCATCTTCGAAAATTACAAAGCAATAAATAATTTTTCACCCTTTCACTATTTATAAATTTTAAAGTCTGTATGTTTGGTGGTCGATCACACAAAAACGGCTGTACGGATTTGGATGAAATTTGGCAAACAGATAGTTTAACACCTAGATATTTTGAAGAATAGAGATATAATTTCTGATCTCCACGTTAGAAAACCTGCAGGCAAATGATAGTAAGAAAAAATTAAAGAGAACAAAATGCATGTTAGGCAATCAAATCGTCAAAAAATAATCCTCAAACAGAAATCTGTACGAAAAATCTTAAACACAGTTATTAATCTTTCGTTCAGTAGAAATCATACACGATCACAGCACGCCGATACACGTACGCTCCCTGAATACGCATCGAAAGTGGCTCTACCCACCTCGGTCCCGTCCTCGTTCCCTCTCCGCTTGATGGAGGCACTGTGACGGGAATCGGAAATAGGGCCCGTATGTTTTGTGGTTATTTCGATTGAACCCTGAAAGGGGTACGTATACTTGAAATTTCAAACCGTTCCACGACCAGTTTTCTCGTTAAACATAGAAGGTATTCCTGCAGGTAAAAGCTCCTTTCTTCCCGGAATAAAAGGACGAGTGGGATTTGGTTAACTTTGGCAGGTTTATTTATGGTAGCGTATAATAAAAAAGAAAACTAATTTTGGGTAAAGTAATAAACATTGCTCCCTTTTTTAGGATTCTGCGGCCGATATGGGTTAGATAGGATATTGTATGATATTCGGACATGTGTTTTCTGTTTAGATTTGCTTCATATTGGTTAATTCAGGCAGTTTCCTTGTTCTTAGAGTTTTATTAATAACAAAATTGTGATATCTCAAAGTAAATTTATTGTTTCCAATTAGTTCTAATTAAATAATAAATTCCAATTCGTCTCATTCAAACATCCTTTGATGAAATATCTGCTATGAATATTTCTGCCGCGGTTGCCAAATATCTTTTGTGAGTAACTGAATAATACGCCATTGATATTCGGACTCGTAAAATCATTTATCGTGCATAAAACAATCCTTGGCTAAGACAAACTGGATTTATGACGTCACACCGCAGCTGTGAAGGGTACCTAAATAAATAGCTACAAAAGCCATCAGTATAGAATGTTGTTGACGCAAGGCTGCCTGGGTATTATTGATGGGCATAATTTATCGCATTCGCCCCGTGTTCTTAGGGGAAAGCGAATGAAATCACGAAAGTACCACCCTAAAATTTATGATCCCCTCTGAACCATTGATGACTACTAATTTTTCAAAGGCACCAAACGAAAAAATTGACAGCCAAGAACTTTACTTCGCCGACGAGGTATAAATTATTAATTGTACCCGATTTTTATATAGGGTAACGTGATTGATGACTGTGGAGGAAATCGATGATAATAATAGGAAGCCAACCACCAAGCTGAAAGTTATTGCTCTACTATGCTTCAGGCAGGTATAATCATGAATTTATGAGCCAATAAAGTAACGCAAAAATAAACTACCTTTTTCAGATTTATGAATGAACTATATTTTCTTTTACAATAAGGCCCCAAAAATTAATAACAATTCAGGAGTATTGGTGGCCCAGTGTTGAAGACCCCGACTAACAAATTTCAGGTTGTGGGTTCGAACTTACTTAGGCGGTTGAATTTGTGTATATAATTTCATCACCACTGCCCTCAAAACGCTAAAGCAAAACGCTAAACATCGTGAGGAAACGGGCACGTCTTAGAACCAAAACTTCGAAGACATGTGACATTTACCAACCCGCATTGGCCCTGCGTGGTAGATTACGGCCCACTCTCTCTTACCGAGAGCAGGCCTGTGTCTCAGCAGTGGAAACAATAAAGGCTGATTATAAACCTTTAGTAATTCTTAAAATAAAAACCCAATTTGAAATATGATGAGAATGTAATCGACGCCAAACAATTTTCTCCTTTCTCCCTTCCTCTTTTTCTCTCTCCCAATCCTTCAAAATCGATAAATAAACATAAAAACCGACACAAGCACAATCTCAAATCCACACCCAACAAAGTCATCCAAACGCAAACTCATAAATCCCAGACTCTTATTAATGAAACCGATCAAACAATTAGTATAATCAGATTGATCCATCTAATACCGCGACGAGAAACTCAGTGCTGTCAAATGCCAATCTACCCTGCATCGAATGGACAACAGGGATGTAGAAACCAATTTTCCTATCGACTAGATAAGTAGGTAAATACGTAATTTCATGGTGCATTAAGTTTCAAGTAGATCATATAGCGGTCTGTCTGCCAATTTGCATTTGTTGTGTTGTCGTGTTCGAAGACAATTTCCTCGGATTTTATTTTTAGATTCGGTTAGGGACGCTTTGAAAGAGCTAAACACATTTAATCTACATAGATAATAGATATTGGTGGGTAGATATGAAAGTTAGTTACGACTGTGGACATTTTGGTCGAAGATATCCGTTACTTTTTTAACCGACTTCACAAGGGACGAGGTTCTAAATTTTTATTTTGTTTGTGGATCGATTGCGAAATATTTTTTTTTAAATAGATAGGGTATGCCTCCGGGGTGGTCCCATGTAAATGATATTAACTTTGCTACGATAGTTTCCCGATAATACTGGCCTTACAAAGGATCAACAGGCAAAAATATCACCATAATAAGAATTCTACAGCTTTGAAATTATGAACCTAGTCTTAAAAAAACACTTGAATGGAAGAGATTTTAAAACCATTATAAATTCAGCAATACAAAAATTTGAGACACTTTTTAATTGCAAATAAAATTACGATCTAAAAAGATGACATAACACCTTGTTTTCCCGGAGGGTTGGGCAGGAGTGTACTTATAGTACACCCGCATTTCAGTTTAAGTCCTATGTCAAAGGAGGCGAGCCTTTTTTACACGCTTTATATATCACACGCTTTATTAGCTTCACTTGTATGTTGGTTTGTAACCGACTCCTTATAGCGCGATTTTGACCCACTTTAAACGACCAGATTTCATTCCAACTTTGCACACCTGTCAAAGTCCGATGACAATACTATAATTTCATAAATTTGTGCCATTATTCTTGCCGGGGTTACCAGGACAGCAAAAAAACTGTCTTCGAAAACTACGCTGACATACGTCACAAACTACGCTGACATACGTTTTAAAATTCGAAACACACTTAAAAATTGAAAATAAATAATATTTTAAAAAAAACTAAAAAACACGCTTCCATAGAAAACCACACTAAAAAGTAGAAAATAATGGAAAAAAAGCGTGGGGTGCTTTTTAAGGTATTTTTTTATTGATATCAGGCACCCCACGCTTTTTTTTCTCGGAAGCGAGACTACGAGATGGTAAACCTAATAACATTTTGCCCGACCTGGGAATTGAACTCAGGACCTCATGCTCAGCGGTAGCGCTTGTGACTATTGGACTAACAAGGCAATCTTAATATAATAAAGTAGTCACGTAAAACTTATCGTATATATCGTATCAGTGTACATGCATAGTTAAGAAAGTTAGAGGCGCGAGTTAAGAACAAAGTTCGAACAAAATCAAAGTGTAATGTGTCGTTCAAACATCTGTTACGGTCGATGTGATAACAGTTTTCTTCGAAATATTGAAGAGTGAGATTGATAATAAGTCTATTGATCATCGTCGAAAATCAAAATGAAGGCACTGAAATTGATTGATAACTAAGCTATACTGATTGAAGCAGTAATGCTCCCGAAGGAGGAGGCAGGGTGCGTGAGGGAGTGGCAGTCTCTGCGCCCTCACGTCCCTAGCCGTCGCAGGAGCAGACACCCCGGGCGTCGGGAGTCGATAGCGGACTCCCGGCCAACGTAGGCGCGGGCTTGTGGGCGGTGAGCAATGGGTAACTCGCCGCCCGGTAAAGACCAGGCCCGTGTCGACGGCGCGTAGTGTTCCACGCGCGCCTCAAAGAAATGTCAGCAGTACTGAAGGGATCTGCTAGGACCGATGCCTGCCAGGGTCGCGAGATTTGTTCGAAAGAGACACCGTGGCCCTGGCACATGAGCAACTGAAGGAACACGGGTGAGTTTTAGTCAGTAAAAATCTGACACGCCCTCCCGCTCCGCCCAAGAGCGGGAGACGTCATTTGATGATTTCCCACCCACAAAAAAAAGCTATACTGATTGACTTTGATTTTTGTCACGTTTTGTCTATAAAGATACATTTAAATAACTATGAAAAATTAAGCTTATTATAATTGATTACTTTATAATTGATTTATTTATAAGTAATTTGATCGAGTTAAACTACGCTTGCCACGATTGTCCGTGAATAGGACACCAGCTTTACATACCAAGACCCGTCCGTTCCTCGGAAAGTACGTTAAACCACGCGCATTCAAAGCCCAGTCACTGGGTTGTAGTGGTCAGGTGAGCATTCGTTCTATGTAAAATGTTGGTATTGAACTGCATCTAGTTTGACTGGAAGACGATCCCAACAAAGTTGGGAAAAGGGTAGGCTGATGATGTTTGATGGTGCTAGGATGTTGATGATGACTGATTGAATTAAATTGATTTGTTACCTTTGGTTTCAAAAATTAACGCAGAAACGCCTACTGCCACCGAAGAGCAAAGATATGAACCGACGAGTAGAGTATTTATCTTTGGTTCTCAGCAATGCGTCGGTCTAGCAGCAGCCATGATACACTCAAGACAAAGTACAAGGTATGAAAAGTATAGGATTATCGCGAATACGAAACCAAATGCACTCAGTAATCAAATAATAATGAGCTGCCGTTATGCTAAGTTGAATCCTAATGATAAACTTGTAATATGTCTAGGAGAAAACGATTACAATTTAAAATATACCCTATCCCAATTACAAATTATACTAGATACATTTTATAACAACATGATCATTGTATTAAATGTGCCTAAAAATGAGTATCTAGATGTTAATAAACTTAATAATCGTATAAAAAATGTATGTAAAAAATATAAAAAATGTAAATTTCTTGAAAGCCAAACTGACAAGAAATCAGAATTATGTACAAAAATTAATTACCTAATTGACTGCAATGATTATAATGAGAATTATTTAAACCCTAGGAACCTTGTAAAACGAATACTGAGTAACAAATCAAGTCTTAAAGCAAACGCCAAACTTAATAAACCTAAAAAGGGAACAATTCCGTTCTATTTTGATCGTATAAGCCTCAATCAACAAAAATCAGAAAACCTAGTAAATCCCACTGAGAAATTCCAAAAAGGAACTATCCCGTACTATTTTCCGGTAATAAAAAAGAATTTAAAGTTTTTTCGAGCCCTTAATTCAGCCATCTGTAATACATAATTTTAAAATAATGCATCAAAATATTGCTAGTATCTTGTCCAAAAGGGAGCTCCTTGAACTAACCTTGCAGGAACTGCAGGAGATGAATAATAGTCCAGACGCAATATGCCTTTCTGAGACTTTTATAAAAAAAGGTAATGAGTCTCATATTAAAATCCATGGTTACAATATGACGGCTAACTTCTGCAGAGATAAACAAAGGGGCGGTACATGTATTCTGCTAAAAAAATACCTAGTTTTTAAAGAGTTAACTTTTATTAATACTTATGCAACACAAAATACTTTCGAAGCATGTGGCATAGAACTGACACATCATAAGCTGATTATTATTTGTGTGTATAGAACACCTCAATCTGACCCCAATCAATTTTTTATTAAGTTAAATAGTCTTTTGGACCACGTATTCAAAAAATATAACTCTAAAATAAACGTAGTCTTGGCAGGTGACTTAAACATTAATACTATCCAAAACAGTAATATTACTATTCAATTACAAGAACTCTCATACAATTATAACTTAAAATTACATATTAATTGTCCAACTCGTAAGTCTTCCTGTATCGATCACATTCTCAGTAACATTCCTGATGCTAATGCTACTGTAATGCCTCTTCACCTGTCCGACCACGACACAGCACAAATGTTGAGTTTTTCCTTGAAAAATAAGACACAAAACCAGGCAACATATTTTTTCATCAAAAGAGATTATAGCTTAAAAAATATCCAGAAATTTAAGGAATGCATACGAAACGTATCATGGTCGGACGTCTATAAAGAGAACGACTTAAATAAAGCATTCAATTCATTTCACAAATTATTAGGCTTGTTCCATAATTTATGCTTCCCAAAAATAAAGGTGAAAGTAAATACTAATAATAAGAAGAAACAGAACTGGATAACCAAAGGTCTAAAACAAAGTTGCAAAACAAAAAGGTCTTTGCGCTATCAATATTATAAGAACAAAAATGTACGAAATAAATCTAAATATTTGCAATACTCAAAGATTTTACAGAAATGCGTTTACACATCAAAAAAGAATTCAAACATCAAGTACATAAACAATAGTGCAAACAAATGTAAAGCTGTTTGGAGAGTAATAAAGGATGAAATCGGGAACAATAACCATAGGGACAACATAGAAAATATTCGAATTGATAACACAGTACTTTCAGATCCAGTAGAAATAGCAACAGTTTTCAATAACCACTACATTAATATGGCACAATCCTCGAGTAAGGGTGCAAAAATAAACTGTAACGAATGTCCAATAGTCCATTCGATGTTCCTTAAACCTGTGTCCGGGAATGAAGTTAGGGCTGTGATTATATCATTGAATAACACAAACTCGGAAGGTTATGACGAGATTAATACAAAAATCATTAAAGCATGTACTAATGAACTTATTGAAATTTTGACATATTTAATTAATTTATCATTCTCACTTGGCGTTTTTCCTGACGCACTAAAGCTGTCAATTGTTAAGCCACTTTATAAAACCGGTGAAAAATCAGACGTTAACAACTATCGCCCAATAACTTTGATACCTATTCTTTCCAAAATATTCGAAAAGTGTATGTATAGTAGACTGATTGACTTCTGTAATAAATTTAACATTATTAGAAAAGAACAATTTGGCTTCCAAAAAAATAAATCCACAACATTAGCTATCTACAGTCTTATAAAAACAGTATTAACGAATATTAACCATAACTATCTTACTACAGGGCTGTTCTTCGATCTATCTAAGGCCTTCGATCTAGTCTCTCATGACCTTTTATTACAGAAATTGGAGGCAACTGGAATTAGAGGCATTGCACTTCAATGGTTATCCTCATATCTAAGTAATAGACAGCAACGCGTTACTATTACTAAAATGGCTACAAATAACAATATGACATCTCACTATTCTGAATTCAAATCCAATAATCACGGCGTCCCACAAGGAAGTGTACTAGGCCCTATTTTATTCCTATTGTATATCAATTCTATCACTACTATAACTAATCATAAATGTGTACTATTCGCTGATGACATCTCTATTATTGTGACATCTGATAAAAAGAACAATACAATTAATGACCACGAGACTGAAATTAATAATGTGATTGAAAGATTGATTGAATGGCTAAAGCAAAATAACTTATCTATAAATCTAAAAAAGTCCGTTTACATACACTTTAATAAATCAAACAATGCAAAACCTAATATTAAAATGAATATAAATAGAATTCACGAAGTAACCCAAACTAAATTTCTAGGCGTAACCTTGGATCAAGACGTCAACTGGAAAGCACATGTTGATACAGTATCCAAACGAATTAATAAGTTTGTATATGCACTGAAACAGATTAGAAACATAACAAACATTAAAACGTCTATAACAACATATCATGCATATGTTGAATCAGTGCTACGCTATGGCTTAATTATGTGGGGTAACAGTACTGATCAGAATAGAGCATTTGTGGCACAAAAAAGATGCATTAGAGCATTATGTGGCCTTAAATCCGACGAATCTTGCAGGCCGGTGTTTAAGAAACTTGATTTGTTACCTCTGCCGTCCCTTTATATTTTTGAAATTTGTGTGTTTGTGTGTAGGCATAGAGAATTGTTTGCGAAAGCAAGCGATGTAAATTCTCGCAGCAGGCGCGACCCCTACAGGCTCGTGTTAGATGTCCTCCCAAGGCTTGCGAAATATAATAAAAGCTGCATGTTTATGTGTGTCCAGGTATATAATAGAATACCAAATGAATTTAAAAACTTAAATACAAGATTGTTCAAAATTAAATTATACAAATGGCTATCTGCTAATAGTTTTTACAGTGTTAGGGAGTTCCTGGAACATAAAATCGCATGATGACTGATCATTGTTTCGTTATGCATGTAAAATTTGCATGCTTATATGTATTAAGCAAAACATGTTTGTTCACACTATTAACATTACCTACCATCTTTTATACCATGTTTTTAGCAAATAAATGATATTACTATTACTATTACTATTACTATTACATGTTTTACATTCATTACATCAAATTGAGTACCCACACATGTATAGTGTTCAACAATTTTTTTTACCATGGGTGTCGTAAGAGGCGACTAAGAGACTTCCTAGAGAATGGGCAGCAGCGTTCCCTAAGCATTTTACCACCATACTGTGATCGCTAACCCGCTTGCCAAGCGTGAGGATTATGGTAAACCCCCCCAAATTGGGGAAGGCCTGTGTCCAGCAGTGGACGTCTTTGGACTGAAATGATGATAATGATGATGACATAATTGCAATTAATTTATCACCATAAAAAGTATAGTTCAAAAACTTCATTCAGTTGTTAGTTAAAATAAACAAGCTGAAATTGAGCGAGTTATAAACGAACTTAACTTTAATAAGTATACATGCACGACGCGTGTCGATTTAATTTGACTGCGCTCGGTAGCCTGACGTATGTCGCATGGTTTGAACGAGCCTTTATAGATAGGCTCTCTGCGTTACAATAAATCGATAGAGTTGACATGGTGGATCGGATTGTGTTATTTTTTTCGTTTTGAAGTTTTTAATAATAGTTAATAATTGATTACCACGCCAGCATTACCAGATAACCAAACCAGCAAATAACCATGTCAATTAAAACCCATGAAAAATTAACCTTCAAGAACATGAAAATGATTATCAAGATGTTTGCTTGAACTACTTTGCCTTTATATTGTCAAATACTTGCTTCTGTCCGCGAATTCGTTCATGTGAAATTTTGGCTCCCAACCCGTAGCGTCGTATCCCGTCGCCCGCACTTATTACTCCAAATTTCTTTCCGAATTTTATAAATTTGACTTAGCTCCTAAGTGCGCAAGAAAGGGTCTGTTAAATAAAAAATAAAAAACCGACCATTTGTACCAAAGCTTACTTCCTACAAATTTACTGACAGATTTTTTAATTATACCTCTTGATAATCTCAGTCTAGATTCCTGTTTGTCCTACTCTCTAACTTGAAAACTCTTCTTAAAATTTCATGCATTTTAATTATGAAGATTTCATTAGTTAATAGTTGAACTCATTATGCCCACATCAACATGTGCCTGCTATCCACATATCAGTCGAGTGCATAATGTAGACAATGTAGTCACTGAGGTAAACTAGGTTATTGTGATGAACGGTTGGCGTAATCAATGTACCCGTGTGCAGCATGATCTTCATTTCTACGTGTAGTGATTTTGATTTGTCATTAAACGCTAATCAATTGTACCTTAGTAGGTACAGTTTGAAAACATAAAATTATATTTTTAAAACATTGCTTCAAAGACTTTGTAGTAGAGGAATGTATGTGAAGAAAATGAACTGATGATTAGAAAGCTGGGGAGTTTGTTGCGTCACTTCTTCTTGTCAGCTAAAGCACAAAGAAATGGTGAAGTACGGGCATGTTGGGGGACTATCTTCTATAATTTTGACATTCGAAAAGTCCTGATCCTCAGCTTATTTTTAATATATGGCTTTTACTTTGATTTGATTTTGAGATTCTTTAAAAAAAAAAAAAAGTAATATATTGCTGGAATTCATTTTTGCTGAATTTGATAAAATAGTTGTGGCTTTTCGTTACTCGTCAACTCAATTAAATATAGCTTTATAAATATAGTAGATGTTATTAACAACGCAGTTACAATTTATAGAGTAAGTATTATTAAAATTCTGAGTAAGTAACAAAATTTGAAATAAACTACTAGTAATATAAAGTTTATAACCGTCAATATCCATAACAGTTGAAAAGTTGGATAATACAAATTTTAAAAGTCATCACAAAATAATTCGCATCCGTCCATCCGAGATCGTATCTCTTCGTGATTGCCGTGCCGTACTCAAACATGTTATTAATTGAAAATGAAATGATCAGACGTTCATGACATGTGCAACTGTGCCGCTTTTGCTTCAGCCATTAATATTTAATTGGAAAGCAAATGTATTTTTAGTTCGACATTGCTTCGAGAAATATTTTTCAATTACTGTGAGGATGTACAATTTTTGTATTGAGAAGTGAACTGAGAGAAATGACTTTCAATTATTTCTGACTTTACATTTATAAAATAAACTTCGTTCAGAATACTTATGTATGACTTAGTAAGTTTTTATTATGTCAGGTTAATTTTGCACTAATTCCTAAAATGAAACACCCTCTCATCATTAGTCACAGATTTTTTCATTCTCATTTTAACACTGTCTTAAAAATTACTTAGGTCTAGCTACAATTTACAGGATGTAAGGGTAAACACCGTTATCCCTGAAACCAGTGATTTGGTTTCGTTAATAGAACGTAAAATCAATGAAAAAAAACAACCTTTTTTTAAAGAAAATTTGCATTTTTCTACAAGAACATTTCACCCTATGCGCGAGGGCAACAAACTTGCGTCTCAATACGCCACGTTGCCCGACGCCGACGCACGGGTCGCGACCCCAGTCAGTCAGCTGTTAGTCTCGCTAGCGAGCGCACGTAACGCCGCGCGTCGTAGCGTCACTCATTTCTCGCGCGTAAATTCATTCTAAACCTTTTTAGGAAAATATTTTATATTTAAGTCAAACTACCCATGGGTTATGTGACAACGGTGTTTACACTTACATCCTGTATACCACGCCTTCTATTAACCACCGCAAAAGATCGTAGAAGGCATACCAATCGATGATTTAAAAACTAAAACTAAGCTATTGAAAAGCCTAGCCTAGCAGTAGGTATTTGCCAAACCCAAACACCAAAAACCGGGGAAATGCGTGGCGGACCACTCACAGTGAAGGGTTTCGGGTTGGAAATAAATATTTACGTATTGACATACAGACGGATAGACATGACGAAATTATTAAGGTTCCATTTTATGCTATGGAAAAAACCATAACATTTTGCCAGGACCAACCATCTCGCCAAAACACCATTGACCCGGGCAATTCGGGTTCTTAACAATCCTCACTAAGATCGATGTATTACATGCCTTTTTAGGGAATACGCATAAATAATGTTGTTTAGTTTATGTTATACTGTAGATTAAAGTAGGCTAATGTTGTTGTTTTTTTATATTTTGGAACTTAAAAAAATAGGGAAAAAGAATCATAATAAATTAATTTGATAAACCGCACTACCGCATTAAGCATACGCCTGTAATGGAGATTTAGATAAATAAAATTAAAATATACATTAATTTCTTGATAGATGAGATAACATGAAGACAGTAAGTAATGACTCCTGACAGACAGACACATTTTGCCGCATTGCCAAACTCTTGGCACGCCAGCATACAGTTATTACTACTAAAACAACCAGACGGACGATTTTGTTTGCCCAATCTGGATTATGCCAACTGACTGCTGATTGGGCAGTTTAGGCTTTAGATTTGAGTACGAAAACTTCAGATGGATTTGGTTTAGATAGTATATATGTATATTAGCAGATGGAGTGGAGAAGGATAGCTTTGCTTTATTCGGTTTTAGACGAAAATACATAGTAAGGTGTATCGATGTACAAATATGATCCAGGTGAGTATGAAGTTTCAGAGTGAAAATTTGTATTAATTTGTTGCCTATTCATATTATTATCTAAAGTAATTTGATTGGCTGATGTTAAACTTTTGACCAAGATTATACCTGAACTAGGCCTCTGAGTTTGTTTCCACCTTTCATCTCAGAGTAGTCAGATAGGAAGCGCTGACGTCATTTTGTTTAATAATAATAATTATGATTGCCGTGTACAAACCTACTTACTGAAATAAGATCACTTATCATTTAGCTAGCAGCTAGCTAGGGTACGTAGTAAAAGAAAAAAGAGAATTATGACAATGTAAACAATTTTATTGTTACAGCATAACAACATCTCCAGTAGCTTGCTAAAACTTTAATCTCATTCAATTTAATAGCATAAAAGTGCATTAAAAATTGCCTCTCCCCAGTGTATTCACAACACGTACATTTTCAATTATCCCTATTACTGCAGAGCACATTTATTCAAGTTATCGATTAACAATTCAAGTGAAATAAATTCGACATTTACACAAAGGGGTACTAGGAATGCCCGAGGCGACAGAACTGACGTTCAAGCGTGCCCGTGACGCGTGTCGGCTACGAGGCGCTACGAGCCGCTACGAGGATCTACGAGGTGCTACGAGCCCAGCATACGAATGACTACATCGACAATCCGTAGCGCCTTGTCTAACAACCAAATTGAATGTCATCAATTATAAATTGTTTTAAAGTGATGTTTGGACTTGAATAAACGGATGGTCTACAATTTGAATTTTATATTACTTGACTAGGAAATATTATTGTCAGCAGCTTTGACTCCAAATAAATCATGTTGAAGAGACTGTTAAATTTTAAGTGTGGAGTTATAAATTAAGCACATTTACACTACATGTCATGGTAAATAAATTGTAACTAGTGCTTCAATATTTTACAAAAAATAATTTTAAACGTTTCGTGATAATTTATGAGCCGATGTGTGTTTATTTTGTTTTAAATAGCAGCTTGCCGCCTGTTAAACGCATGAAATATTCACATAAAAAATCTCTACATGTTTATCAAAAACATATCTGATTGGATATGACTTTGTCGGTTAGCTTGTTTATGTCCTTTTGAGATGAGCGTATGACTGGTGTGTAGTAGTTAATTTTTTTTTTTTTCTAGGTCAAATAAAGTTATCAGGTTGAACTTCGCAGGGATGGGTAAAGATATTTAAGTAATGATGATGGAACACAAATTAGAAAACGTATAGTTTCAAGTAAATATTACAATAAATAAATAAATAAATATCTTAGGACAACCAACACACCGTTATCTGATCCCAAACTAGGCAGAGCCTATATTATGGCAACCAGACAACTGATAAATATAATTATATATATGTCTAAATACATACTTAATATAGATAAATTACACACAGACACAGAACAAATGATTGTGCTCATCACACAAAGATTTGTCCTGGGTGGAAATCGAACCCACGACCTCAGTCTTAGCAGTCAGGGTCACTAACCACTAGACTAACAGGCCATTACACAACCCTTTTGTTTTTTACGGGTGGGTAATCATCATACATATGAAGTCTCCCGCTCTGGGTGGAGCGGAAGGGCGTTTACTGACTAAAACCCACCTGTGTTCCTTCAGTTGCCATGCCAGGGTCATGGCAACTCTTGCGAACAATTCCGCGGCCCTGGCAGGAAATATTACACTACCAGTGGTATTCGACCCCGTTATCAGCTGTTTTGCTTGAACTTCAAATTATGATTTCAGTTTTATTTTTAACCGACTTCAAAAAGGAGGAGGTTCTCTATTCGGATGTTTATATTTTTTTTTTTTTTTTTTTTTATGTATGTTCGGCCATAACTCCGTCATATGTAAACGGATTTGCAAAATTCTTTTTTTGTTTGAAAGGAGTTTATTCCGAAATGGTCCCATATGAATTTCATATAGATCTGATGATGACTTCCAGAGATAGACACCGGAACTCTTTAAAACATTACAGCAAATCAACCGCGATTTCTGCTGTCGCATAAATATGCATTGTTTGTTTGGAATTAGTGCGAGGTGGATACCACAACTAAAAATTTAAAAATAAAAACTTTTTTACAAAAAAAAAACAACCGACTTCCTTTAAAACACTACAAAGTGAAAAATAACTTTAATTTCGGAAGTCGGTGGCAAAAAAAACCATAAATACAGATCCTAAGACACCGACTTCCGAAATTAAAGTTATTTTTCACTTTGTAGTGTTTTAAAGGAAGTCGGTTGTTTTTTTTTTTTGTAAAAAAGTTTTTTTATATTTCTCAACATTTCATAGTGTATAACATGACAATAACAGATTTAAATCATGTACACGTTTTACGTAAGAAAATCATAGAGATAGTTTATAAACTAATTGAAAACCTACTTTAACACTTGTGTTTCTAATTCCTTAAACGAGATTTTTCGTACACAAGAATCTGTACATATCTACCTACTACCACGTCATATATTTTAAACACCACTCTAATATACCGTAGAATTTATGTCCCCTACAAAAAACAAACCTTTCCTGTTAGTGATAATAAGCGTCATTCCTGCACATACACGTATACATATACCGACATAACAAACATACGTTCAAAGTTACACACGAAACAAGCGTTAGCATACCGAGACAAAGAAACGGTAAATATGTGCGGCACTGAATAATGAATATCTCGGGATGTCGTCGGTAACGCTTTTGTTGTAAAGCTGTGGTTACACGGGCAATTATTGACGGGCAACAGTTGCCGGTGGTAGTGAAGCAATAGGTGTGGCAATCTAATTTCTCCTTAAAATATTCTGTTTTTATATATTTAATGTTTTAAACACAAGTAAAAACTACGCAAAAATGAACTTAATGTAACAGCTGATTAGCTTGGTTGACTGTTGAATCGACAATTAATATACAGTTAGTCACAAAAGACTCATACTTACACACGTCGGTAAAAAATTATTAGATTCTCTACAAATTGTGGTTCATAATACTGAATCACATTGTAGGTACAATTAAGTACATAATGCTTAATATAAGTATTTTTAATGGCTACACCCATGTGTAACCATGTGTTGATCCATATACAACAATAAGAAACATATTGTAGATAATTAGTGAATTCTTGTTGATATATTTATTTATTTAAACTTCTCACACACAAAAAAGATACAAAGGCGGACTTAATGCCTTAGGCATTCTCTACCAGTCAACCAAGGGTGGTGAAGAGATTAGATGGCAGGTGCTTTATTTGAGAGGAATATTGACAGAAATATTGTATCATAATGAATTATAAATAAAAGAGGTACACTAGCACATAATTAGGTTATAAACTATTAAACACATACATAAGTGTGTATGTGTGCTGTGTATGTGTGCTGTGTCTGTGTGTTTTATGTGTGTGTATGTGTATGTTTGTATTCACTTTTATGAGGGTAACTGTACCTATTGCTTAGTCTATAAAGTTACTGCTTAGCAATAAGTATGGTGTAGAGTTCATCATCATCATCATTGCATTGCAGGACATAACCCCCAATATGGGAGGCCTTGACATAATCACCACGCTTGGCATGCGGGTTGGCTATCGAAGTATGGTGGTAAAATGCATAAAGAACGCTGCTGCCCGTTCTCTAGTACGTCAACTTTTACGACACCCATGGGAAGAGATGGGGTGATCCTATTCTTTACGTCCGGAACCATACGGGACAGTGTGCAGTTATTTCCAGCAAACATTTTCCACACATTGGCATCGCAGTATGTTGCGGCATGTATTCGTGACTTTACGACGGCACGCGGCAGTTAGACCAATATTTCACGGAGTAGAGCATTTCAAGTCGCCCGTGTGTCCACACCTTTACGCTTTTGTTATAACAGGAGTGCATACGGACTGGATCCGTCGGGATAACTGATTCCATCTGTCGCTTTGAGAGGCTGGATGGATTGCATTCACAAAATGTGTGTACGCTTTAAAAGAAGGATTTTTTCTCTTTTAATCGTTTGTAAATGGTGTTTCATAGAATTTTCACTGATGAATACGGGCTACGAGCCCTACCTAAGTAGAAACGCTTGCGACCACTAGACCAACGAAGCAGTCGTATGAAAAGAAATGTAGCTATTAAGACAGACAATCAACTCCGAATGTTATTCGATAAGGAGATTTAGATAACGAATACCATGAAAACAACATCCTAATATAAAAAAATCTGCCGCTATCTTGGATTTTCATTTTGAACGTACTATCGGCTTTAGGACCCTCAAACACCAAAAAAACTATCTTTCTCTCTCTTTGTGTCTCTTACATACCTATATAATACAAAGTTGCACAGAGGGAGCATATCATTTTTTTCCTACGTGACGAATATCTACATTTTTTTAAATAAGCTTAATGCCGCAAGCTGCATTAATGAACTTAGTCACAGTAACATGAATCGTTCATAATATAATAATACGATTATTTGTAAGTGAAATCTATTATAACCATAACTACACCATTATATCGTATTAGGTGCGCCAGTGATGATAGTTGTATGTGTTGTGTGTATGTAAACAATTAAAAAAAAAAAACATTGCTATAATAATCCGTCTTTCAACAATAATTTAAATAAAATGCTAAGTGTGTAGCATTTAGGTCACGTCTATACGCATTCGGAACAGCCATAAGATTTGCAAGCGAGCTAACAGCCATTCATTATGGTTAGGAGTTAGCATGAAAGTTGAATCGAAATAAATTTAGTTGTGAATGGGGTCTAATGGTTCTCGAAACGTAATAGGAGTACTATGGTTAAGTGATGATGTTTTAGTTTTTAAATTTTAATGTGGACTTGAGATAAATATAAGCCATTTACAAAAATAATTCATAATATGTAATCTTATAGTGATGGTATTTTTTTTGCATCGCACAACATAGCGGGGTTTATTCATTATAAATATCGATTAAAGTTATCCGATCCAGCCCGTCCCTTGCTATCTTCTAGCTTCTAGCTCACAATAAAGAGCTTTGACTTTGACTTTGACTTTTCTACCAGCGATGCCCTGAGCCGAGATCCGTACCTCACAGGGAGTAACCTTAGCAAATAGTTGCTTTAGTTTTAAGTTTTAAAGTTGTCTGGATGCCTTAGTTCATTAAGGTAGCCATCGGCAAGTCCGGTTAAGAAGCCGACAATCTCAGAGGTTGACCTGCGAGATGTAAATCCCAAAAAAGGAATTATAAACGTGCTTAGACATATATTTTGTGACCTTTAAATGTTTTCCTTAGCAACGTATATAAGTAACCTTTAAATAACACATTTAAAAATAACCAAAATTAAAATGGCGCAGTACTGTTATTTGCAATACGACAAAATGCAGTGAACAAAGATGTTAAACATTATTTCGTCAGGTTTCACAATAAATAGTAGTTTCTGAAACTCGTTAAACTTTCTACATCAAAACATCTGGCATCTAAAACCCACCTATGAAACATAAAACAAACGCCATCTATACAGCCTTAACTCGTTCAAGACTAGCTGTATGAAATGAGCTCTCAGCCACGCGAAAAACATTTTATTGCTTTATTACGACCATGCAAATATAACCACGCGCAGTTGCAGCGACCTGAAAACTAAGGCTTCGACTAGAGTGACGAGCTTGTGCAAGTGCTAATACGGAATTGTCAAACGATTTCCATAGCCTATCTTTGAGCCAGTTATTGAATTTGGCACTTTCTTCTGACAAAATTCTTATTGCCAAATTGTAAATTTTGACTCGGTTCTAAAATTAGTTTTTGTATTAAGAACTTTACAGTCATCGGAATAAAATGAAATAAAGCTTATACTAAAGTTAGAACTCGTTTAGTAATAAGACGGCATGAAACTATCGTTTTTAGCCATTAATCTAAAAATAATAATTATCTTACTTATTAGAACGATAGAAAATGACGCAAAGAAAAACTAAACACAACAAAAATATAAAAAAGCTGGGGAAAATACGCGCCACATCCACGCAAAACAGCCATCGCTCAGCATAATACTGCGACCCTATGCGAGACAGCCCCAGCGCTGGTTTTTAGCGACAGCCGGTGCTGACGTGCGACGTCGAACAGTGCAGCAAACAATGAAGTACAAATACTCTAATCTTAAATAATAAAAAACAAAGTGTATTAAATAGTGGCAACATTTCTTTGCGACAGCAATATGTCGCAGGCGCCCCCGGATTTTATTTATCTGTGCCATTTTTGACAAAGACATGGGTACATAATGTTAGTTTAGTCTGTCTGTGGGTATGTATTACAGTCATATAGTACCTAATCATACTGTGCCACATAAAGATTACAGTGATTTTCACAGTCACATAAGACCAGAGCGAAAATAACTGCGAAAGGACTGTAGTTAGCTAGCCATCGTCTATTGTTTAAGGAAACAAGTTGAAGCGTAGCTTATAGCAAGCAAGTTTTTTGCTTGTGGCATATAGTAGAATTGGAGAAACTAATTACTTGCTTTGTCTGTGTAGTCTATAGGCAAGTAAATTAGCCTCCACTGCCCGCTAAAACACCTCGCGATGCACTGTCCATAGACTTCATCGCAACATAATCGCGTCCGCTGCTGCACCCGCTACCGCCTTAGCCACTGCTTCTTCACTCTGGGCGAGGCCAAATGGCTACCGACTGCGTTGGAGAACGCAAATCTAGGGCACAATCTAAACTATATCACACCACTTTACATTCCCCAATGCGTTTTTGAAATGCTAGGTCTACTGGAAATCCACCAATCGGCGTTCGACAAAATCCTGTTTGTAAGAACATTTTGCGCTCCGATTGGCCCGTTTTGAGTTGAATAGTCATGTGAACTTTCAATTCTTGGATTTCGGATTTATATTCGATTTTATTGCTTTGGATTTGTGATTTTAATTTGAATATTCGCGTAACCATGAGAGGGATTTGTTGAAATCGTTTGCCGTGGTTGCTTCATAAACTTTGCTTCATATCTTTTGGACAGCAAAATCTTTGACTATGCATTACACATATATTTAACATCATATAGTTTATTTTTATGTCATTGCTCCATTTAAAAAAATATTTTTAATTAATTGTAATTTTATTCTAAGTGCATCGTTTTCACATTTAATTGTTTAATGAATGTATCTAAAATATAGTTAAATCTTTTTCAAGAGTGCGGACGTGGAGTTTCTTGCCCATTCTTCTCCATACGAAACTATATTCTGGAAGGGGCGACTAGAATCAATTCCATTTAATGTAATTGATCACGTTCAATAGTACCTTTTGTGTGCCTACTTGAAATAAATGCTTAGACTTTGACAAATAGAGGCTTGTCAATTATTTGCCAAACTTGTGATCAGCTTGCAGCCAACATTCAATAACAACATATTGTATAAATTCATCAAACATATGCTTTATTTTCTTACCAAGAAAACAACACGTCCTAACAATATTTTATCAAATTGAACCACTGATATCAAATATTAAAACAAGATTTCTTTGCAACGCACAACACGAGTTTTCCTTGTTTTATTGTGCCTTCAATTTTTATTTTCTTGCCAAGCTACAAAACTAGATTTTTATAGACCAGAGAAATATGTGGAAATCGTTCACAGTTTATGCGTCAACACGTAACTAATCTTGTCCGGAGTTTCGATAACGTGAATCTTATTAAAGTACTAACTTAGACGCGACTTTTAGCGTATTTTAAACCGCGTTTAGTGATAAACTTTTGCCTGAATATTTTAGAGATTTTTTATTATAAAAATAAAGCGTTTCATCTCCAGCCACGGTACTTCTTGTCCCAGATACTTTTGACAAAGAAGTCTCATTATGTAGAGAGCGACCATAATTTAGTCATGATAAATAATAGTAACATGACTGACTGCATTAGTAAAATTCCAAAAACCTCACCTGTTTCACCTCAGTTATATCGACGTTTCCGTTTTCCTTGAATTCACGTTTCCTGATATATTATTATATTCCTTAGAAAAGCTGTTAGCCGATATAATTAAAGTTCTCATAATACGATCTCCCATCATGCTATAGCGTGCCGAGTTCATTGTGAACCAAACCTTTGTGTTACTAAACTGTTACTAATGAGACCCAAACACGACCCAACCGATTTTATTTGAATTTGGAACATTATTTAAATCATTAGACAACATTATACGTCGAACAGGTCATTACGCCAAATTGATGTTTATCCAAAATATTGGACGCAATGTTTTCTTAGATCAAAAGAAGAAAAAATGTTTTCCCATTTTTCACGGTGGCAAAAATAATTTGATTTCACTGGAGGGATGTTGGCAGTTGATTTTAAATTTAACTTCTCTGAACTTGGCAAAGTGGAATGGATTTTTTATGTACCTCCTAACATTAAGTGTTTATTTTCGTGAGAAATTTTCTTTTTACTTATTAAGGAGAAAAATCTTGATAGACGGATTTTAAGAGTGTTAAATATTTTTTTGTATAACTTTAGCTCGATAATATTATAATGGTAGTATTAAGTAAAGCTCGTAACGATTTATACCAATATACTTAGCACTTAAAGATTAAATTATTAACATTCTCGGAACCACTTTCTTAAGCATTGGTTTTTTTTTATCAACATAATGTTAACTGATAGAGACCACTGTACTTATTCGTGACTGCAAAATGTTACAAACTGAGAAGTGAAAAGTTAATTTTGACCTCCCCTAGTGCTGTACTTATCTCCCTTAACATCGATTCGGCCATTATGTCCTTCTTCATTATTTCTCTCCCCTGTTCCAGCATACCTACATCAGTGTACAATGAAACTCCGTTCCAAATTAGCAGATATTAGTTCAATCTGTTTTAGTTTTCAGCGGGTTAATGCATTCAAACCCAGTGAACGTTTTAGGGGACGCATTACGTCATCCACAATCCCGTGTGCCCGGTCATACGGAATATCGCCGGGCGCGGCTTTAGTTCGATCGTCATGCAGGATTACATGCAATACTAAGGCGGATAATGGACTAGATACTATTAACAGAATATAATATAGGAAGTTATTTATGTCTTACAGTAATAGTGTAAAAATCGTTTTATACATTTTTTCACCCTTCTAAGTATTTTTTTTTTACAGATTGTAGAAAGATTAAAGACAGAATTAAAGAAAGATTTGTACCGTTTTATGCTGGCGTAGCATGACAGTTCTATCTCTATTCTACCAAGAATAGACAATTCTTCCTATGGTGGTCATGCTACGCGTGCTGGTGAGGTACCGCCAAACCAAGCTTGGCTAGTAAAAAAAAAAATAGAGAAGTTGACCGTCTCGGTATTCATGAGTACTTTTACTCTAGACGTTATACATTCATGAATGGGAGAAAGTGTGTCGTTATTTGAACAGGGGAGAAAACGAATGAAGAAGGGCATAATGGCCGGAAAAATGTTAAGGCAGATAAGTACAGCACTAGGGGAGATCAAAATTAACTAGTCACTTCTCAGCTACTAATATTTTTCAGTCACGAATTAGGTCTGTGGTCCATTTTAGTAATATTATGTTACTAAAAAAGAGTAAAAGTTTAGAAAAGTTACGGATCGGGAGTATTCTTGTTAATTAAGTCAAGTGGAGGCAACCAACCAGCTGGTGGATTAAATTGTAAAACTAAACAACACATTTCTCATATAATATTTTCAAAGAAATTAATTGTACAGTCAGTGAAATAACGAAATTATCCATTCCTCGATTATAGTAATAATAATAATTTTTTTTCTAATATTTAGAAACATAATTTATATTTGTGTTAATCGAAATAAAGGAAATAATAATAATTTAATTATAATAATTTAATTCAATAATAATTTAAAATTTTACAGACATCTTATAGGCTATATTTTCTTTATGATATATATATGATTATACTTGTATAATTTTATTTGCACATTTTTTACAAAAAAACATTATTTAAAATTCTCAATCACATAACAAAATTACATGATTATTCCCGATTGCACACCGAAAACTCCCGTTAATTACATACAACTAAATTACAGAACTCGTAAAATTTTATATACTTCACATACCTCACCTACCGCTCAAAAGTAAATCAATATGCATGGGAGGTAACGTATGTATGCTTCTGTGACGCAAATTAAAATAAATTAATTTGTGTTTGTTAATTTGGTGAATAACCGAGATTAAATCCGGGTTTTTTAACTAACGTTGGATATTGAAGGACGGTCTGTGGACTGATTGGAAAAATAGTTTGCTTTGTAGTCTTCCCCTTAACACCTAACCAACATACACAAAGAGTAACTGAGGTTAGTTTATAGCCAGATACACGATGCAAGTTCTTTTTCCCTCAAATTCTATTTTTAATGTCCAAATAACAGGTTTTTACTAAATACATGAGAAAGCATATATACGGTACTTATATCAAAAAATCAATTTTAACATTTTTGTCTGTCTATTTGTTCCAGCTAATCTACGAAACGGCTAAACCGATTTTGGTGGGACTCGAAGATAGCTGATATCATAAGGAGTAACATAGGCTACTTTTCATCCTGATAACGCTTTTCCGTGGGATAATTTGCGACATCAACGTGGGCGAAGCCGCGGGCAACAGTTAGTCTACAATAAAATTGAAGAAAAAAAAAATCCTGCAACGTTTTTTAATTATGTTTTCAACGTATGACATGCCAAATAAATCAGGTATAAATACTGATTTGTAAAGTGCGATTTAATTGCCTTTGTGTAAGAAACTTGCATCGTGTAAATAGGGATTTTTGCTAGTGGAGGACCAGAGGATTCGGTCACACCAATCCTCTTAACATAAATTACGCTTATTATGGTCTTTTAATACAACTAGGATGGAGAGGGCTTTTTTTATTTTTTGGATGGGAAATCATCAAATGACTTCTCCCGCTCTGGGCGGAGCGGGAGGGCGTGTCAGACTTTTACTGACTAAAACCTACCCGTGTTCCTTCAGTTGCCCATGTGCCAGGGTCACGGTATCTCTTTCGAACAATCTGTTCTGAAAATTCAGTGCAGCTGACATCTCTTTGAGGCGCGCGTGAATGGAGAGGGCTAAATTGTATTTGTAGCAAATCACCTTTGCCACCTTCTAAACCAACCATTTGGCATTTCTCACACTTTATACGTGCACTTAAGCTGTTTGAAAAGTAAATAAAATAAAACCCAGTAATGTTTCCCGGTTTATTGGTGTTTTCAAAATAAAGACGTATTGGCACTGCATTGAGTGCTATTCGCTTTGTAATGTGAACCTTTTATTGGTTAGTTAATTATTTGTAAGGAGCTTTCGTTTAAAGGGGATTGGTTTTAGCTGACGAGTGTCGTATTTGGTTTTTAGATGAGTGTGTTGTTTACCTTTCGTTTAGTTTTTAAGGGACCCTACATTCAACATGGGCCCTATTACTGAGGTTCCGCTGGCCGTCGATCCGTCTGTCACAGGGCTGTGTCTTTTGAACCGTAGCAGGCAGACAGTTTAGATTTTGTACTCCTACGGCCGCTATAATAGCATCATCTGCCTAGTCTTTTCCCAAGTATATTAGGGTAGGCTTCCAGTCATCCCGGATGCAGCTGAGTATCACTATTTTACATGAACCGACTGCCTATCTGACTAACACAACCCAGTTATTGGGTAATACTATACCTACCCCTTGGTAAGACTGGTGGTCAGACTTTCGTACTTCAGATGATCCGTAACGGCTGTCAAGGATCTACAAATTTACGTGCTTTCCGAGGCACGGAGAAGTCTTGGTATGTAAAGATGGCCACCCGTACACGGACCAACCGCGGCAAGCGCAGCTTAACCTGCTCGATCGTCCCATCCAGCTGTTATTACTTAGCCACAAACCCCGCTATAACAGCAAATAATACATTTTCTTTAATTTTAAAATTAAAGGCTCGCAATACAAGAAACGTGCTAAAGAAATATTAATGTAGTGTGCAATATTGTAAGTTGGTATTATACAGTGATGGGAGCTCCACAATTTGACCGTGCATATATTTAATGTGGAAGAAAAGTCCTGCTGCTGAGAACGATTAGTCAGTATATTGACCAAGTCTATCTTCTTTTATCAGAAACGAAAACCTATACCGCATTTATTTTCGGCATTTAAAACAAACAACACCACAGATGGTTCTTAACAGGAAAGGCCAGTGTTTTTTCTTTAAAGTTGTATCACTACCCACAAATTAAACTAAAATGACAATCGAATATAATTCCCTTGACAAACGAACTTTCACAAGAACCCTCACTCCCCCACGTCTCAGCGGAGTAACTGAAAATGCTACAGAGGAGAAAAGAAAAAAGAAACGGGCTACTTTTTAACCCGACCGCTTAGGTAAGTTAGTACCCGCGGGAACTTGAGATACCGAATGACCTCGCACGAGTTTTAAGTTCGCTGAAACTTAAAAATCTCGAGGGCACAAACGTATAAGATGTATATCATAAACGTGGCTTGTTAAGAAGTGTGTGTAAAATTATATGATATAAAATACAGGGGTTAAACAAAGAAACTGCGGGTAATGCAGTTGCTTGCAGGCATTGGGTGTAAACTGCAACCATGCTAGTGACTATATGTTCTAGAAATCTTGACATTTCATGTGCTTTGGTTTAGACTAGCCTGTTAGTCTAGTGGTTAGTGACCCTGACTGCTAAGACTGAGGTCGTGGGTTCGATTCCCACCCAGGACAAATCGTTGTGTGATGAGCACGATCATTTGTTCTGTGTCTGGGTGTAATTTATCTATAATATGTATGTATTTAGAAATATATAAGTATATTTATCAATTGTCTGGTTGCCATAGTACAGGCTCTACCTAGTTTGGGATCAGATAACGGTGTGTTGGTTGTCCTAAAATATTTATTTGGTAAAATTTGGGAAACAAACTCAAATTCGTTGTCTGCAAACTAACGACGCCAAAGTTAGGCATAATCTTCCTTATGATAAACTTTGCGAAGGATTAAGTAATGATTAAGTCATTTCAAACATACTTTTTTGACGTTTAAGATTGTTTTAAGTTTAAACAGCAACAAGTTTAATTCCTACTAATCTTACTACCCTATTTTTATTTTTTTATTTTGCCGTTTATGTGCCATTGCTGGGACGAAGTCCTCCCTACTCTCTTTCCACGTCTCTCTGTCCAGAGCTACTAAGGACCAATCTTTATCACATATCCTATTTCCTACTATACAAATAATATTATTAATGTGAAAGTTTGGATGTTTGTTACTTTCTTAATAACTTAAAAACGTATTTGGATAAAATTTGGCACACAGATAGGTTATAAAACTTGTTTAACATATATGATACTTTTTATTCCAGCGGTATGTTCCCGTAGGATAATTTCTGACCTCCACGCCGACGAATCCACTTGCAAAACCTAATATTACATAAAAGTGACTATAGGAATAAAAGGCAGGAATACTAATCACGACTCATGGCGACATGGCGGGTACGATTGTCGCAACCCAGCGCAGGGCACGCCACAATTGCGGCGGTAAGTCCCCTCTTTGAGGAGTGGATAGAGAGGCGCCACGGCGTCCTCACCTTCCGCCTGACGCAGGTTCTCACCGGGCATGGGTGCTTCGGTGGGTTCCTGTTCAGGATAAAGCGGGAGGAAACGCCCGGGTGTTTCCATTGTGAGGATCGTCTAGAGGACACGGTGGAGCATACGGTGGAAGTGTGCCCTGCCTGGGCGGAGCACCGCCGTGTCCTCGTGGAGGCGATCGGCGGCGGCGACCTCTCGCGTCCGGCCCTGGTGCGAGCTATGGTACGGAGCGAGAGGGCATGGGAAGCCGTCACCTCCTTCTGCGAAGCAGTAATGCTCGCGAAGGAGGAGGCGGGGCGCGTGAGGGAATGGCAGTCTCTGCGCCCTCACGTCCCTAGCCGCCGCAGGAGGAGACGCCCCGGGCGCCGGGAGTCGATTGCGGACTCCCGGCCACCGTAGGCGCGAGCTTGCGGGTGGCGAGCAATGGGTAGCTCGCCGCCCGGTAAGGACCAGGCTCGGGTCGACGGCGCGTAGTGTTCCACGCGCGCCTCAAAGAGATGTCAGCAACACTGAAGGGGTCTGCTAGGACCGATGCCTGCCGGGGTCGCGTGATTGTTCGAAAGAGATATCGTGACCCTGGCACATGGGCAACTGAAGGAACACGGGTGGGTTTTAGTCAGTAAAAGTCTGACATGCCCTCCCGCTCCGCCCAGAGCGGGAGAAGTCATTTGATGATTTCCCATCCAAAAAAAAAAAAAAAAGGTCCATAAATTATTTATAGGTAAAAAAAACTTAATTTAAAACATTTTATAATAACTTGAAGGTACCTACTGGTTTTAGCTTTAATATTCCAGTAATATTTAGGGTTCAAATTAGTTAGTACCAAAAATTTCGGCCTCATTTAATGATAAGTACCAGAAAACTAATTAACCGGTATTAAATAAAGCTTAGAGGAAGTTTTATTAAAGTACTTATTACAACGTACTTATCTTGACCTTTGTTTAATATCGATGTTTCTCGATGTTTCAGCCTTCTGTTTAGGTGTTTGACCAAGTTTTTTCCATATAAAATATTACGTACTTATTAGGTACATCAAACTTAGTTTATCATATCTATACGGGGTGGAAGATACATCGAAGCGTTACCTGTTATCATGGATTCAGTACCTAATTCTGAACCAGTTGTTTTTTTTTTTCTATTGTGGTTTGTAAAACATAGCTTGTTCGTACTAATTTTGTAATAAATATTATGTTATGTTATGTACACTTCTTTGAAAAAGCATTTTTTGTTTCCAATGGCTGATGAAAAATCAATACGCGACGGGGTCTAGAATAATATGCTGAATTTTCGCTTACAGTTTGCGCGTCAATACGTCATCACTTTATAAAAACTCTCGCAAATATCCTTGATGCAAGATTAGAGGGTAATTAAGCACTACAAAAATCGCCCTTGCTGCTACAAACTTAAAGACGCTGTCAATATATAATTATTATTACCTGATGTGACTGTACCTCCTCTATTACTCATACCAGCAAGCTAACCAGATTCTCAGTCCTCTAAAATAAAATGTCTTTAGTGAACCGAATGATTACCTAATACATGTTATTGAAACTAATTTAGCTCCACAAAGCCTACCCCAGATAAAAAATAACTCAGCAAAAAGAACAATACCCGAATTGATTTTCTAGTAAGCCCAGGCTCCGAACGTCCAAACATAATTGACATGAATCGACTCTCAGAAATCTATTAACAAGGGAATTTCTGATCGCACAGTTCGCCTGGGGCACGTCATTATGCCCAGCCGAGCTTCGCCCCTAGATGGGCCCCCGTCATAGAATAAATGCAATCAACGGGAGAGCGGGCACGTTCGTGGCCCACCGGTGGGCCTGTCCGCCCACACGACGTCTATTACAAGTCATCGGACGACGTCTACGTGAAGTGATTGTTCGGTAATATGTGATTTGAATGAAGGGAGGCGTGATATGTGTTCGTAATTATGTATGTCGTGTTTCAGATGTTTGTATGTAAGTTTTATCGTTTCCCAGTGTAACAGGGGAAGATTTGGACATGATTGTCACAAATAAGGAAAGAATTTTGCAATTGAGAGGAAGCTAACAGTGCGAGGAACAGACAAAGCGCATTTGATACACACAAGATTAGTGACACTTAATCTTTGTGCTTCTTTTCCCAAAATACAATTTCAGACGCCAATTTACATGGTCTTCATATTTTCTAACGAAGATTAAATCTGGACTTTAAAAGAGACTGACCTTGTAGGTGGAAAATCATCAAATGACGTCTCCCGCTTTAGGCGGCGCCGTAGGGCATGTCAGACTTCTACTGACTAAAACCCACCCATGTTCCTTCAGTTGCCTATATGCCAGAGCCACGGTAACTCTTTCGAACAAATTTCTCGACCCTGGCAGGAGACTGACCTCTGAGTTTGTTTCGGCCTTTCTTCTCAGAATAGTCAGATAGAAAACGCTGATCTCATCTAGTTTAAAAAAATATAATTGAGGTGTAAAAGTGTTTTTACACACAATGTCCAGTTAATAATTCGCTACGTCACCGTAGCTTACGTAGCACGGCCGCTACGCCGTAGCACGCTCGTAGACTATCATCTTGAACTGTGTATACAATCACGTTTGCTCTAAGTAAAAATTAAAAATCACACATTGTGTTGTCACTTTTATTGGACCTAACTATATCTCGGTATTTATATTTGAAGTATCGCAGCGTTATGCTGAGTTAAGTAAAAGCCGTTGAGCAACGCATAGTTCACCTGTTTTCATTATTTTGTTTTAAATGTCATTTTTTTGGCTTTATTTTCCTTTTTTTTTCCTTTTTTCACCCTGAACAAACAATGGACAATAATAGTGACAAGTAAATGTAATACGTTAAATAGCCATTATAATTCATTGACACGACAAAAAAAAAACACAATGCCATTGACACACTCACAATCACGTATAAAGTACTTGTATTCAGTCGTATCCCCACACTATCGATGGAAGGCATTTCGTCGAATCGCTGTTTATTTTTGTCCACAATACAATTGTTTGTCATGTTTCTGGAGGGGATATTTATAGTGTTGCACAACCATGACTGCTGTAACACAGCGGGAAGCGATCTCTCCGTAAATAAGACAAAAAAATCCCGATTGCCATTGCCAACGCTGTGTTGCGCCGAAAAAAGTAATATTAATTTACTGGAGCGTTTTTTGTTTGGTGTTAATATATTTATATGCGTGTTCCTTTTATGTGAAGCACATGATGTAAAAGCGGGAGTGTTTACAATGTAGTATATGTTAACGTGGTTTGGCGGGTTGGTATTATCCTACTAATATGAAATGTGAAAGTTTGTGTGTTTGAATGTATGAATGTACTCAATCACGCCAATACTGACGAACTGATTTAGACGAGTTTATATCCTGGATTAGCACATAGGATACATTTTATACCGTTAGTACGTACCCGTGGGATACTTTCCGACCTTCACGTGGGCCGTAAAAACGGTGCCAAAAGCTAGTATAATCTATATATATATATAAAATTCAAAGTCCTGAGTGACTGACTGACTGACTGACTCAACGCACAGCCTAAACGGCTGGTCGTGGAGACGTGAAATTTGGAGGGTGTGTTTTTTGTGAGGAGTAGGTATCCACTAAGAAAGGGTTTTTTTAAATTCCATTCCTAAGAGGGTGAAATGGGGGGTTGAAATGGTGAAGTTTTCGACATCCACGCGGGCGAAGCCGCTGGCAGAAGCTAGTATCTACATAAAAGCTAAATATTCCAATTTGTTCTTTCTAAATGGCAAACGTGAATTTGATACTTATCTTTACCCTAACTTGAGCAAAACTATACCTCATCATCATCATCATTTCAGCCGTAAGACGTCCACTGCTGGACTTAGGCCTCCCCCAATTTGGGGGGCTTTGCCATAATCACCACGCTTGGCAGGCGGGTTGGCAAATCGCAGTGTGGTGGTAAAATGCATAGAGAACGCTGCTGCCCATTCTCTAGTAAGTCTCTTAGTCGCCTTTTACGACACCCACGGGAAGAAATGGGGTGGTGTTATTCTTTACGTCCGGCACCACACGGTACCCGGTACCGCCGGTTATTACCGGTAAGCTACACGTATAATTATATTTATGTTATAAATTAAAGCCACTTTTCATATCTGTCTATTTGATCGTCGTTTGTTCTGCTATGTTACGCAACGGATTTTGATGCGGTTTTCATCAACATTTTCAAGATTCATTCTGGAAAGTTTGTGTGTACACAAAAACATTGAAATTACATATTATCAAGAAAACTCGATGATTTATAAAAGTTTAGTCACTTGACTACATAGTTTTTAAAAATGAGAGCGGAAGTTTACCTTTTTTAAAGTTAAAATACACGACATTTTCAGGTACCTATTTACTTAGGTTTTGTAGTAGCGTGACGTTTTATATAACATGTGAACAAGTCCACTGCGTTGTATGTCACGTTGCAAGCTGCATGTGGCACCTCAGAGGGCATGAAATGAAAAGTGATCTTGGATTTTCTTCCTATAAAATGTTTACGCAAGGATCTACTGAAGCCATATTTATGATATCCTGTTACTATTATTATAATGTAATAAGCAAATTTAAATCTTATGTCAATTTGCCGTGTTACAGCATTTGCATAGAACTCTCAAAAAAAAAAAAAAAACATTCGAGTTTTATATACGGACCATTTAAGTTTCTAGTCATTATGGAAGAAAGATACATGTTGCCCCAAATAAATTAGGACAAGGGCAGGAAAACGATGAGTCAATTTGCTTAATAATTAAATTCCCTGACTTTAACTTGAAGGTTATCTGAGAGAAAAAGTACAGCATAAGTTTATTTTTCGCTGCAGAGGTAATAAATAAGCCTAATCCAATTTAATCCACATAGTTTTAAATTGAAACAAAGAGCTAAAGTTTATTTATTTAGATAAAATCTACTACTTACTCAATAAGCTTACACAAAATAAACCAAAAAAAAAAAAACGAATAAAACTATTTTGTTTATGAACTTAGTTAGGCCCACGTGTAAGTTTAGTTGGCTTAAATCAGCCTTTCCCAAAGTGGGCGATAACGCCCCCCTTGTGGGCATTGCAGGACTACAGGGGGGTGGTCAGAGACCCAGAAAAAAAAATGATGAGGCTACACAACGCCCCCATATTTTTTCTTTCTTAAATAAATAAATGTAGTTTGTAAACTCGGAGTTTAGTAATTAGCATTTTAACTCTTATTACCTACGTGTTGCGGCACTAAAAAATAACGCGGGATTAGTATACCAGACATTACTGTTTTTTTCACTGGGAACATTGCAGTTCAATTGACGAAACAATAAATAGAGTTGATTGGTCTGTGCCATGATATGTAATCCAACCAAAAATGAATGAACTATAATTATATACCAGTCTCTTTTTACATCAGTGGGTTTAATATTTAAAAGTTTAAATCTAGGTTTACCCCAAAACTTAATTATGTTGGCGCAAGATGAATTATTTGACTAACCCGAGTTCTGTTAACTCAGAGTTATTTAGGATAACCCAATAACATGCAAGTGGGACTTAAATAACGATCTAGCAAAAGTATCGAATCAATATGAGGTAATAATTTAAAAGTTGTCTCTCATTAATTTTATTTCTAAAATTACTTAAGACATTTTACTTAGTGTTCTTTAAGTTTTAACGTAATACAATTTTATAAATTCTAAGTAACAAGTTGGAAACCAAATTCTTCTTCTTAGCGTGTCGATAGCAATATAAATGTAGTCACCCCAGAATTTGGGTCTGAGCTTGGCACTTTCACCAGTGTCCAGCAACTCCTGTAGCGAGCAGACAACAGGAAACGCTGGATAAGACATTAAGTGCCTCATTGTTTGTAATCAAATCAATCATGAAGTACTCGTATGAATGAGATATTCCAAAAAAAAAAAAACATTCTGATCTTAATAATTTTTCATTCTATTTTGTCAAAACCCTGCCAAATATCAAAGCACTTTTTCAAAACGACCACTAACCTGTCAATATAACCAACCGAGCTACTTATAAATTTCACCACTCCACGGGAACGGTGAAAATCGAGTTTCAAGTGTTCCTAGCAACGTCAGCATATTGCCCGGGCCACAGCTTCTGTATTATGAAGTCCTATTTTGCTGTGACATTTTTCGTTCAACACTACCCGATTGGATTTTTGAAACGTGTAAATTTGATAAAACACAGTACGTGGGGAATGAGTGAGTTATGGCCGTTTCAGATTGGGGAACGCAGCGGCGGAAACGTAAAAGAGTTCTGTATATCATTTTAAGCCGTAAACTGGATTGGAGAGCGTGTCGCTGTATTGCTTCTTTTTTTTTTCTTGTTTTAGGATCTCGATGTCTGACTTGATTTGCATTCTAATATTGTTTTAGAAGTGTGCGTTTTAAAACTGGCTCAGAGTTTTACGACACCTAGAAACTTTGATTTAGCTATCCAAATGTCTTGAACAAAAACAATATAGCCGTACCTACTTATTTATCTAGCTTCCGTAGCCCATCCAGTTTACAGTCATGTTATGACGTATTTGTGTTATTCAGATGAGTACTAATTCTTCCTTATATTCCTACGGCATAGATTTTACAGTTAAATTTAAATACATCATAATATTTCTTTTTTGCGGTAGCGCGGGACAAGAGTTCCTGGAAGAAATTGGCGGAGGCCTTTGCCCAGCAGTGAGTCAGTACAGGCTAAATAAAAAATTAAAAAAAAGTGTAGAGGTGTCAAGGGACACCTGGATGGAACGAAATTCCTTTCCAGGATTCATTATTGTTATTTATTTTTAAATTATTTATTATGTACAAAAAACCTGTATACACTCAACAAAAATATTCTCTCTCTCTCTTCTCTCTCTCTCTCTCTCTCTCTCTCTCTCTACTCACAACAAAAAAACAACAACATACAAAACAAATACAAACAACAAAATATATACGGTCGACTTGAGAAACCTCCTCCTTTTTTTGAAGTCGGTTAAAAAGTGTCGTTACAACTTTTTCTCTTAATTTCCATCTAGCCCCCTTTCGCAACGTGCCATAAGGAACTTCGTTCCAAAAATCTACTATCAAAAAACTCCACTAAAATGCATATCACCAGCAAACTACCCACCAAAAACAGACACTACAAGCAATGACGCCAACCCAGTTTACACTTTTAATATATAAAATATCGTTCTACAAGATAATCTATCAAGCTGTGTGACAACCAGCACGATATTGCAGCGAAATATAAAATTGCCGGGACGGTCCCGTAGGTAATGGTGGGACGCGTCATCAGAGGTAAATGCAACGAGGAAATTCCGCGGCGGGCAC
This sequence comes from Aporophyla nigra, assembly GCA_947507805.1. NCBI lineage: Eukaryota > Metazoa > Arthropoda > Insecta > Lepidoptera > Noctuidae > Aporophyla > Aporophyla nigra. Next base: position 13,074,165 of record OX382305.1, read on the forward strand.
ACGTGCGCCAGTCTTGAGCGGCCTTATGCTGCTGTGGATGCGATTGTACTTAATAAGCTTATTGTGGAACCGTTGAGTGCGCGACAGTACTTTGTATTTTTGGTAAAATTTTACTTGGTGTTTTGTTTTTGGGTGTTCTTTGTTCCATTTGTGAATGAAATTAGTGCTACAAAAATAGGACAACACAAAAAATTACAGCGTTAAAAGTCCACGTTATCATAGGTGATTTTGAAATATAGTTGCTTACCATGTAGGTTGGTAAGACTGACTCCATAATACATACATAAACTAACGCTGTCTTACCATGGGGTAGGGGATAACTGATTCATACGGACATCTTCATTCATTACTAGCTAGCAGCTTTACTATGAGCTTTACTTTGTAGTCGAATGCACAGAGTGTACCCAATTAATGCGGATGTCTGGTCGTCTAGTATAGAAGACAAGAAAAAAATGCGACAAAAAATTAAACCACTCAACATAACGTCTCCACTGCACTCCTATTCTCAACAATGCAACGGTCGCAGGTAATATATTTGGAATTTTCCAGTGCTATGAAAACGTTACGTGATCTCGAGTGAGGTTTTCGTCTCTAAAACGGGCCAAAACATCCCTATTACCTCAATGGCCTCCTATTCCATCCTATGAAATTTAAGCTGTCTTCATATACAATTGTTTACTTCGCAAATGACAAAGGAAACTTTTGTGGTTCATAGAAAGTGGTGACGAGTGCGTAGGTATACACGAGACACGTTGACGCTGTGAGTGTGTGAGTGTGGTGTTTTAATTAAAGCACCTGAAGTTTGAAAAGGGAATGTGTGTGTGAGTGCGTTTTGCATTTTTGGTTGAGTAGCACTTTATGTGAAGTAGACGCTACTTGGAGCGAAGTTGTGCAAATGTGTTTGACTTCATGTAGGCGTGTTTGTTGCAACTAATGTTTTCTTTTGTGAACAGGTCGGTTTAAATGCAAGTGGATAAGTTTGCTTGCCGTGAAATTAATGTAAGTTTACTGACGCTGCGTTTACAAGAAATTGTTTTCGGTGGCAAATTCACTGAATTCGACACGGTGTGCCAGAAAGGTTTGATCAAATATGATGTGATACAGACAATGATACTAAGCTATTTTCTCCTTGTGACTTTAGAGGCATGAGGAATATGGTGTTAAGTTCACCCGTCCTCTAAAGAAGAGTGAGAATCCTCCGACCAAACAGGTGTTGTATCTGATCGGCAAGTGCCCGACGATTGATGTCGGGTCGTTGTATATTTTCTAGTTCCGCGGTAAACTTTGCTTGCGCGATGCAGAATTTGCGTGACGTCAGACTGATGCAAAGTTCATATGAAGCGTTGCCGATGCCGCTATGGAATTAAAATCGTAATGGATAAAAACAATCATCTCTCTTACACAAAATTTCAATACTCGACTTGAATGCATTGGAAGGCTGATTTTTGTTTTTCGATTAGGATGTTGGTGCCATGGAAAATGATACTCAGTTTCATTATTTGAACCACACCCCTGAATTTGATTCTAATACAAGCTGTATGTTTTCTATTTTGTAAATTATAATACATGTGTGGGCATACAAAACTTCATTGTATTGTTTTTTATTTACATTACTGTTAGTTTACATACTGGTATGTAAACTAACAGCAATAATAGCACAGCAATGACAATATACCAAAGCTAACATTGTAACTGGCCGAATACACAATTGAAATTCATTTCGACGCACAAAACAAATGAAAAAAACTACTCTATTCGCGCCAGACTCAATAAATAATGGCCATTAACAAGCCGACAAATATTTAATAAAACTTTGTACATAAATAACCATTTATAAACACCCTGAGAAGTAAAACTGTACTTTGTACCTTTTGTGTCTATATTTATGGACACAATTGTTTAACAATTATTGCCACATATTGACAATTTATCTTTACGTAAAAGAACTGAAGTGTTCAAAATGGACGACAGAATGCATTTACATCTTTTATTGGATTGTTAAACTGTCAATTATATCGAAGTTCCTTAACGCAGCTTGCGGCAGGAGTTGAATGGTAGAAATGGTCACGTAAGGAAAAGGCGATATGCTGCCTTCTCTAACTCTCTGTCTTTTTCTTATATAATAATTTTAGTGTTTCTGTGTGTGCGGAACTTCATTGTTCCCGACTCTATACTAGAACAATTCTACATAGATTTATTTGAAACTGAATAGTTTCAAATAAATCTATATATGAATATATAGGCAGCTTACATGCTAGAATAACATTCTGGGTCATCTAAATTAACCGTAAAACTAATCTGTTTCTATTATATTATGCATATAATATAATATGGTCCTCCTTATCGATTTCGATAACGGCGACTCCTTCAAATTATTATTATTATTTCTAAACGACGTGTCAAACCTAGTGAAATTATTATTCCTAAATTCGCGATTATAGAAATAATATTTTTCTTTAGGTTTCAGAATCGGCCACAACAATTGCAATTAAAATTGGCTGGTAGAGTTCAAACTGTTGATATAGGAAGGCATAGATCCCTCCTTATGTATTGAGTGGCTTGACAAAAACGACGAAGAAAAAATTAATGACATTGATTTCATGTTGCAATGACATAATATAAGCAACTGATTACACGTTACAAATCACATTATAAGAAACTGATGACACATTGCAAGTGAAATTATAAGCAACTGATTACACTTTACAAATGATATTATAAGCAACTGATTAGACGTTGCAAATGACATTATAAGTAACGGATTACACGTTGCAAATGACATTATAGGCAACTGAATAGATGTTGCAAATTACATTATAAGCAACTGATTAGATGTTGCAAATTACATTCTAAGCAACTGATTACACATTACAAATGACGTTATAAGCAGCTGATTACACGTTGAAAATGACATTATCCGCAACTGATTAGACGTTGCAAATGTCATTATAAGCAACTGATTAGATGTTGCAAATTACATTATAAGCAACTGATTACACTTTGCAAATTAAATTATAAGCAACTGATTAGACGTTGCAAATGATATCAAAAGCAACTTATTAAACGTTGCAAATGACATTATAAGCAACTGATTAGATGTTGCAAATCCCATTATAAGCAACGGATTAGACGTTGCAAATGTCTTACAGTTAAAACACTTCGTTGCACTTACGAGCTAATTTTGTTTTCTCACTTACACACGGACGGAGTTGGAAGCACAGCTATTTTAAAACAAACACGACAAACAAATATTTTGCGACTCCGTGAAGTGGCAGAAAGCTTGCAATTTAACTGATATATTAGTCAATTTAAATTTGAATATCTCTTTGCTCACAAATTAATGGTGGTTCTTTAAAACAATTTTCGTTTCTGTCCCCTTGATTTGAGTTCTATTCATATTTAGTGCCAGCAAGATATTGTACTTTAGTTTTGTTAATATTGTATCAGTGTTTTATTTTTTTAAGGAGAACGATTTTCTTTTCGCTGTACTTATTTGTGTGATTGATTTTGAATTTTTTAGGTATTTGTTGCTGATGAACCTAAGTACCTTACAGTTTCGAAAAATTCAAAAGCGTTTACTCGTCAAATAAAAATGTCATAGCATAATCAGCTCATTATTTTTCCACTGCTGGTACCCACGTGTCCATTCTTTAAGAGACAATGAGCCTATAACTCATCTAACAGCGATTTAGTAGATGTCACATGTCTGCAAATTTTATGGTTCTAGGACATGCCGATTTTCCCACAATAATATGTCTTATATCTTTGGACAACCAACGTTATCTAATCCCAAACTAGGCAGAGCCTGTACTATGGTAACCAGACAACTGATAAATATACTTATTGTTATTAAAACGGGAGTCAGGTGTTGTAGGCGGGGGTGACGGTGTTCCCTTGACGAAAGAGTGAAATTAAACCAGTCAGAATGTCGCAATCTTTGCTTATATTTGTACACAGAAATGATATAGAAAATTACACAGAAATCACACATAAAATGGTTATGAGAAATAGTAGATACACAGCACACAATATAAAATACAGTCAGAATAAGTAGTACACACAATTAAATCCTAGCTACACATTACTGAAGACTGGCTAACTAGTTATAGGGTACATCGCGACTAAGCAGTGGACAGCGTAGCCACTTACTTCACAAACACTACGTGTTAACTTGATGATTCGTGTAAAAATGTATAAAGACTAAACTAAAAATAGGCACTCGGCCCTTATATAGGTTTTACCGCATAGTGCAAGTGTCCTACGCACTTCCTTACTTCCCGGGCGCTCCGCCAATTACAAATGCTAAAAATGGACTTTCCCAAAGGAGCAGGTCTCGACCTGTCGAGAATTCGAAAACACGTGTAAGGAAGTTCAAGGCTCCTAGTTTCTTATTGGATTAACAAATAGACGTCGTCCTATTGGAGCATACATTCTTGCACCATGATTACTGAACTACACGTTTAATGGTTAGGCATTTACAATTAAAGTATCCAAACGGTAATTAGTCTTAAGTAAACAATGACACTGGCATTACAGTCTAATTAGATTCTAACAGGTTGTTCCTACAAGCTATTTTGCATTCATCAGGCTAAAACATAAGTCAATACATTGTTATTACTAACATTCTACGGTATTCAAGTCAGTATTGTCTTAGATATCTATTACTGGTTACGAAAGAACATTTAGGTATTTATTTAGGTATTTTACATGGGCTATAACTTAGTTACCTTTTACATTAGAATGGAAATATTGGTGTCAATGGATAGCTAGTTTCATTGGGCTTTGCCCACAATAACAATGAAAGAATAACATTAACTATAGCTTGTTTTATTGGGCTTCGCCTACATTCCACCCCCTGTAACAGGGTTCAACCGACTTACAACTCTTGGTCTGTGGGAAGCACAATAATCTTCGCTACGGGTCGACGTAGGACCCCATTTACAGTCTTAACATCTACTACACGGACGATACCATCGTTGCCGTGATACACAGCCTTGATGAGGCCTTTAGTCCACGCACTTCGCGGTCTATTGTTGTCTATGATCACTACAACATCACTGACACGTACGTTCGGCACATTGTTCGACCACTTTTCCCGACGTTGGAGCGTAGGCAGGTACTCTCGCAGCCAGCGCCGCCAGAACATGTCGGCGAGCGCGTTCACGCGCCGCCACTGCCGGCGAGAGTCGATGTCTCCGGCGTCGCTCGATGCAAACGGAGTACTCCCGGACGCAGTGCCCAGGAGTAGATGGTTCGGCGTCAGGACCACAGGCTGGTCGTGGTCGTCGTTCACGTAGCTTAGTGGCCGGCTGTTTATGATCAGCTCGGCTTCAGTGAGGAGGGTGTAGAGGACCTCCTCACGAGGGGCACGCTCCTTGAGCGTACTGCGAAGTGCGTTTTTTACGGATCTCACCAGGCGTTCCCAGCAGCCACCCATGTGTGGGGCCGCCGGGGGATTGAAGTGCCACTCGATGCCACGGTGAATGGCCTCGGCCCTTATCTGACCTTGGTTAAGATCTTTCAGGGCGGCTCGAAGCTCGGTATTGGCCCCGATGAAGTTGGTACCCTGGTCAGAGTACAGATGCGCCGGTTGCCCGCGGCGCGCTATGAGGCGCCGCAAGGCTAGTATGGCGGAGTCGGCGCTAAGGGAAGCGGCCAACTCAAGGTGGACGGCGCGCGTAGTGAGGCAGGTGAATAGGGCACCCCACCTCTTCTCGCGCCGTCGTCCGATTGCGACCTCCATCGGGCCGAAGTAGTCCACCCCCACTCGCACAAAGGCTCGTCTTGATGGTTCAAGCCTTGCGAGCGGCAGGTCGCCCATCTTCGGTGGCGCGGGCTTGGCTCGGCAGACGCGACAGAGTTGGCAGTTCGCAACCACTGTCTTTACTGAGGTTCTGATTTTAGTAACCCAGTATTTTTCCCGCAGATTGTTGACGACTGTCTCGTGGTTGGCGTGTAAAGCCAACGCGTGGTAGTGGGCGATTAGCTTTCTCGTCAGAGGATGGCGGCCCTCCAGGATAATAGGGTGCCGCTCGCCGAACGTGAGTACCTCACAGGCACTCAGACGCCCTCTCACTCGTAGCAACCCGTCGTCGGCTATCATGGGGTCGAGAGCTTTGATGCTGCTGCTGCTGGGAACGGGCAGGCCTTTTAAGATGGTGGCCCGCTCGTTGTTGAAGCTTTCCTCTTGACACAGCCTCAACAGGCTGTTGTGAGCAGCTTCTAGGTCTTGACTGCACAGCTCTGTGGTCGACCGACGTTTGCGACATCGGTCGCTGAAGATGAGCACCCGCGCCATGACGCGCTGAATGCGTGACCATGATGAGTAGCGCTCGTACTTTAGGAGTGGCGCCACCGGTGCTGCTGCGGCGTGGACCCGCTGGATGCGCTCAAGGTCCGCCTCCGACGCCTCAGCCTCGGAACACGCAGGCCACAGCTCCTGTGGATTACATAGAAACGAGGGGCCCGAGAGCCACTCTGCGTGGTCATCGGGCCAGCACAACCTGGTGGCCTTATCAGCTGGGTTATCCTGTGAGGGTACCCAGCGCCAGTTGCCTCTGTCTGACAGCCTATCTATTTCGGCTAATCTGTGTGAGACGAATCGTTGAAATTCCTGTGCATCGGAATTTATCCATTTTAGTACAGTTTTGCTGTCGGTCCACAGGAATTTCCGATCGATTCGTATACCTAGCTCTTTGTGGGCGGTGTCTGCTAAACGGCAGGCTAACACTGCTGCTTGTAACTCTAGCCTGGGAATGGATATTACTTTTTGTGGAGCTACTCGCGCTTTCCCTAGTAACATAACCGCTTCCCTCCTACCTTCAGAGTTAGAGCCCACTAGGTACACTACCGCGGCGTAAGCCAGCTCGCTGGCGTCCCCGAACGCGTGTAATTCTAAGTTATCGAGTTTTAACCCGTACCACCGCGGTATTTTTAAATTATCTAATCGGTATAAATTATGCAGCCAATTAAACCACACTTTGGCGTCTTTATCTTTTAAGGGCTCGTCCCATTGGATTCCCGACTTCCATATTCGTTGCATTAGTATGCGTGATTGAATTACACATGGATATAGAAAACCTAGTGGGTCGTAAATCGACATTATCATACTAAGAAATTGTCTCTTAGTGGGCACTAGACTACCATTTATGATTTCAGGCGGTAGTCTTTTAAATGACAGATCAAAACCTAACTCGTCGTCTTTAGGTGACCATATCAAACCTAGGGTCCTCTCTACTGAGCCTGTTCCCTTCTCAAGGGCTACCTTATCAGGCATTTCTATTTTCAGCCTTTCCCTTAGCTCCGATGAGTTAGTGACCCACCCCCGGATTATGAATCCACCGGATGCATGTATTCTGGTCACTTCCTCTATTAACGTGTTAGCCTTCTCCTCGGTCCAAGCACTATCTAGATAGTCGTCCATATAGTGCCTAGATTTAATGGCTTCCACAGCTTCGGGATAAACGTCAATGAATTCATCGGCATTTTTATTGAGTATGTATATTGCCGTAGTAGGGGACGAGGCTGCACCAAATATCATGGAATTCATCGCATACGTATCTGGTTCTTTATGGTGATCCGCGCCTCTCCATAAGAATAATTGCGCGCCTTGATCTTGTGCCCTAATTTTTACCCTTAAAAACATGTCAGCGATATCCCCTGAAAATGCGACGGGGCCTATTCTGAACTTAATTAATATGCCGAGCAAGGAATTCAACAAGTCAGGTCCGGTTAGTAGGTTGTCATTTAAACACGTTCCGTGAGACGTGGCAGCTGCGTCGAACACTAGACGCAGCTTGCCCGGTTTGTTCGGGTTAACGACCCCGAAATGCGGTAAATACCAAATAGGTGATGTGTCTATGTTACCGTTCACTTTGCGCGCGTAACCTTCCTCCACTAACCTACTTATTTGAGTTGAATATGCCTCAGCGAAACTAGCGTCCTTACGCATACGTTTCTCAATGCCGTACAGCCGTTGCCTAGCCTGATTGTAATTATCAGGCAACTGAATATTGTCATGTTTCCATAACAAACCGACCTCCCATTGTGACTGGTCGGGGGTACGATGGCTAGTGCTGTCTAACACGGCTAATGCCCTTTCGACATCTTTATGTTTCCTTAAATTATCTGAAATGCCTATTGCTTCTAGCTCAAACTGTGATTTTACTAAATTATGCAAATCAGGTAGGGAAACGGTCATGCAATTAACACATTCTTTACTATTATTATTATTAAATGGTCCATGTATGACCCAACCTAACTTAGTGAGTGAGGCAACTGGCTTACCGGATTTTCCTTGGCGGATGTCCTGACTGACGAGCAGCTCCCAGTTGTCCTGTCCGAGCAGCAGCAGCGGTTCGGCTCCCCTCATCTCTACGCAGCCCAAGTCGCGTAGGTGCGCGTTGTCGTCGATCACTGCGGTGGACACTGTCTGCGTGGGCAGTTTTATGTCTACTATTGTCCGACACGTAATGTTGTGACACTGACCGTTAGGCCCTTTAACGCGCACTTGTACCACTCGCGACGTTGAGTCTGTTACTCCGTAGCCACCCGCGGTTTTTAGCGAGAGGGGAACACACGGACCCACTAAGTCGGTGGCGAGTGAGCTGTCGATGAGTGACACGGTCGCACCATCGTCCAGTAGCGCGTAACACTGCTTATCACTATTGACCGTCACTGGAATGATTTTTAGTAGGGCCGTAGCTCGCCACTCGCCTATATTAGTGACGCTTTCAGTCTTATTTTCTGCTGGAATAGCCGTTTTTTCTTTTTCTTTCGGCTGCTTATCCGCGTGTAACAGCAGGTGATGTCCGAACCCGCACTTCTTACATCTGTTCGCACGGCAGAACCTCTTGGGATGTTTACTCACGAGACATTTGAAACATGTGTTCTTTTCCTTTATCGTGTCCCAACGCTGTTGAACGGTAAGCTTCTTGAACTGGTCACATTCTTCTATTCTGTGCTTTCGTTGACATATAACGCATTCTTCAGGAGCGGTAGACTCGTCGCTCTGCGTGTTCACTCGTTGTGTCAACGGAGGCCTGCTGGCGGCCGAGCGCGCGGCGTTGGCTGGTCGGGACTGACCGGTCCCGCCGTACTTCTGCTGTTGCTTGGCAGGGGGCTTTGATGGGCTGGACTCAAACATGCACGCCTGAGTGTAGTACGACGTTGAGCGTGTCAAGTGTATTAGAAAGTGTGATAATATTTCTAGGTTCGGAGACACTCTTAAGTCCACCCCCTGTGTGTTGTCCAGGCCCATTGCGAAGTCACCGTATTGCGCACGTTGTACAGGTGTCAGCTTGCTCAGCAGGTCACTCACCAGCTGTGGATTGTTTATGTAACCATCCGCCCGAATATTTTTGAGTAACGAAACACAATTTCTAACAGTTGACGAGAATTTTCTTAATTCTCGTCCACTTTCCGTTACTCTAGGTAATTCTCTGACCTTTTGTATGGCGTACTGTAGCACTAAGGTCGGGTGACCGAACTCATCCTCTAGCGCGCGCATTATCTCGGACGGATCAGTTGATGATCGTAATAAGTCCTCCACTGATATTTTTGCGTTGCCTTGTAACGAGGTTTTTAGTCGTGCTAAGTTTTCGTGAGCCTTGAAATTATACATCTGTGATGTGTCCCAGTACATGTTCCGATATGATATCCAGTCGGCTGGGTCACCGTTGAAATATGGCAATTCATATGCCTGTCTTGGTACCGGTCGCGATGGTCGTGCCATATTCGTGATAGCCTCTGCCAGTCTGTCTATCTTCCGGTCTCTGTCCCCTGACGATTCTCTCCGCCTTTCTCTTTCATCCGCTCCGTACTGCATCTGCCGCCGTGTATCCGACTCGAGCGTAGCTGCTACTCGAGGTACACTTGCGACCGGAGTGGTAAAGGCGGTAAAACGGCTAGGTAACCGGAACCTCACACCATCTGACGTTTCTGGCATGTACCTGGGCGTAATTGGTGCCGTTATGTTAGGTAACGGTACAGACGCGGATGCCCTAGGTACTTGAGACTGATCTAGATCACACGGCACTGACGAACCACGGTGGTTATTCACAAGATTTACTCTACTTACGGTTTCATCACGGGACTCAGATGTTTCACGGGGGGCAGCCCTTTCAACGGGTGCGCCTGACACAGCCGGCGTCCCCAATACTTCAATCAATTGGGGGACTTGGGGCGTAGTTTTCACCCACTCTTCGACGCGCTGTGTCGTACTCACATCTGAGTTTGAATCATCGCTTTCAGCGGCCGCCTCTATCTCAGCTATTTCTGCCTCCATCCTTTTCTTAACAAGGTTTTCCTTGTCTTTGACCAGGTTCTCTTTTAACTGCACTAACTCGCGCTCCGCTTCGTACTCGATTCGTTTACGTAAATAATCGACGCTCCTGTGGCTATTTCTTGACGATATTTTGCTGCGCGGCGAGGTGTGGCGACCCTTGGTCGCTGCCTGCCCCCCGTGCGCTCTCTCTGACGTCAATTTACTGTGGTCGATTAATCGGCCACCTGTGAGCGGAATATTACGAGCGGACGTCGATGCCCATGTCGGTGCTACGGACGGAGAACCTGGAGCCCTCTCGGATGGTAGGCCTGAGTCAGAGACGATGTCCTCTGCTTGTCGCGTACCCTTTTCTTCTGCCAGTCTTCGTAGCTTGCTGCGTGTAGTGATTTCACTTCTGTGACTCATGATTCTGACTGGTTCACTCTATTCTAATTGAACCTGATCCGGCTCGCAAGGACCAAAATGTTATTAAAACGGGAGTCAGGTGTTGTAGGCGGGGGTGACGGTGTTCCCTTGACGAAAGAGTGAAATTAAACCAGTCAGAATGTCGCAATCTTTGCTTATATTTGTACACAGAAATGATATAGAAAATTACACAGAAATCACACATAAAATGGTTATGAGAAATAGTAGATACACAGCACACAATATAAAATACAGTCAGAATAAGTAGTACACACAATTAAATCCTAGCTACACATTACTGAAGACTGGCTAACTAGTTATAGGGTACATCGCGACTAAGCAGTGGACAGCGTAGCCACTTATTTCACAAACACTACGTGTTAACTTGATGATTCGTGTAAAAATGTATAAAGACTAAACTAAAAATAGGCACTCGGCCCTTATATAGGTTTTACCGCATAGTGCAAGTGTCCTACGCACTTCCTTACTTCCCGGGCGCTCCGCCAATTACAAATGCTAAAAATGGACTTTCCCAAAGGAGCAGGTCTCGACCTGTCGAGAATTCGAAAACACGTGTAAGGAAGTTCAAGGCTCCTAGTTTCTTATTGGATTAACAAATAGACGTCGTCCTATTGGAGCATACATTCTTGCACCATGATTACTGAACTACACGTTTAATGGTTAGGCATTTACAATTAAAGTATCCAAACGGTAATTAGTCTTAAGTAAACAATGACACTGGCATTACAGTCTAATTAGATTCTAACAGGTTGTTCCTACAAGCTATTTTGCATTCATCAGGCTAAAACATAAGTCAATACATTGTTATTACTAACATTCTACGGTATTCAAGTCAGTATTGTCTTAGATATCTATTACTGGTTACGAAAGAACATTTAGGTATTTATTTAGGTATTTTACATGGGCTATAACTTAGTTACCTTTTACATTAGAATGGAAATATTGGTGTCAATGGATAGCTAGTTTCATTGGGCTTTGCCCACAATAACAATGAAAGAATAACATTAACTATAGCTTGTTTTATTGGGCTTCGCCTACACTTATATATTTCTAAATACATACATATTATAGATAAATTACACCCAGACACAGACAAATGATTGAGCTCATCACACAAACATTTGTCCTGGGTGGGAATCGAACCCACGACCTTAGTCTTAGCAGTCAGGGACACTAACCACTAGACTAACAGGCCAGTCGATATCATGTTTTTCTTCACCTTGTTGAGAGCAATGGCGATGAAATTATATACTCAAAGTAAAGTGCCTGCCTGAGTATATAGTATATAACCCACGACCTAAATATAACTAGTTAGTCGGGGTTGTTATCATTGGGACACCACTGCTCAATATAAATGGCAATTTTGATAAAATCTTGAATATGTCATTTTCATAACATTTTATTTGAAATACCTTAAAATATAAAAAAAAAACTTTAGAGGTGTCAAGGAACACCCGGATGGAACGAAATTCCTTTCCAGGATTCATAATAGTTATAATTTTTTAATTATTTATTATGTACAAAAAACCTGTATACACTCAACAAAAATATGCTCTCTCTCTCCCTATCTCCTTCTCTCTCCCTCTCTCTACCTCTCTCTCCCTCACTCTCCCTCTCCCTCTCTCTCTCTCCCCCTCTCCCCCTCCACCCTTCCCTCTCTCTCCCTCTCCCCCTCTCCCCCTCTCTCCCTCTCTACTCACAACAAAAAAAACAACAGCATACAAAATATATACGGTCGAATTGAGAAACCTCGTCCTTTTTTTAAAGTCGGTTAAAGCATGTCGTGACAACTTTTCGTAAGATTTTTTTCCGTCTAGCCCCCTTTCACAACGCGCGATAAGGAACTTCGTTCCAAAAAAATACTTTTAGAGAAAATTACCTTTGAATCTTGCGTAACGTATTAAATGCCCAACTCTATTTTGTGGTAACCATGTGACTTCACCTGGGATTTCATTTCGTAGTTGGTAGTGCTGGTTTTTGTAGTTTAAGTGTTATAATGATGTTTGGTTGACATTACCTGTCTGTAGTTTAACTTTCTGTGGCAATTTTTATGCTACTATAAAATGGCAATCCGAATTAAACTACATTATTGTGTCTTCCAAACAATCCCAGCCAAAAATGTCAACTCTTCAACAAATATAACAAAGAAAATCCCTGCTCTCTTGAGGATAGCTTGCAAGAATATCTTTAAACTAAGTGGCTAACCCTTCAGCCCTAACTACCGTCTTCTATTTGCATAACAAACGGTTGACGCAAGCCCTCTTTGATGTCAATATACAAAACTGCTCCGCCGCGTTGCCTGTTTAACTGGCCTCTTCAAAGTTAGCTTGAAAATTGGCTCCAATAATTTGTGGAGACGGTATCATGAATGTATTATTGTATAGAAGTTTTATGACAGTTTGAAGACGAGTAGTTATACTTTTATTCTTCTTTTTAGCCGTCTTAATGGTTCTTTATATTAGATAAGCTTCGACCACAATTCGGCAGCGTTAACTTTGAACTTGGACAATGTAGCTAGATGTGCGCCCTGTAGGTGCAACCTAGGTAGCGGTATTCCGATGAGCTACAGTACGACTACACACCTTATAAATTAACTCTGATCTCTTGTCGTATTCTCTGTGCATACATTTCTGCACTATAGTAGTAGTTACATTTAAAGTTTAAGGTTTTCATTCCTTATTTGTGTCGCCTTATTTTCTTCATAATTTCAGCCAAAAGACGTTCTCTGCTGGATATAGGCCTCCCCCAATTTGGGCGGGTTTGCCATAATCGCCACGCTTGGCAGGCGGGTTGGCGATCCCAGTATGGTGGTAAAATGCATATAAAACGCTGTTGCCCATTCTCTACTAAGTCCCTTAGTCGCCTCTTACCACACCCACGGAAAGAAATGGGATGGTGCTATCATCATGCGGAATTATATTATCTTACTAAGCTCAATTTACTCATTCGAAGAGTGGATAAAACGAATAAAGATAAAAGAGCCTTTATATCCTCTGATCTTTTGTACACACACAAGATATTATAAACTAATAACGTATAATCATAAATTTATACATTTTTCTTGTACAGATACCAGGTCAGGTTGTCTTGCGATTTAAGCCTACTCTATTGCCCTCCACTTATTCCTCCATTTGACTGCGATAAAACGAATTATGAAAGGCAAATGGAGTTGAAAAGGGTATCTGGTTAAGCGCGTTGGTGACATGTGGAATATGGCAGTGACCGAGTGATGCTCAAGGACTGGATGACGAACTGTCGGCCATCTGGTGTTGAGATAGGTGGGCAACATTGTTGCCAGCGCGGGTAGAACTTGAATAAGACTGTCACTGGGCGTTAGGATTAGTACAAGATATCAGGCCATACCCAGCACTGGATAAAGTTGGGCTGGTGATAATGAAAAGCAGGTTAACGTCGTTTGGTGAACTATATGAAGTCATATACCCGTTTACTCTGCAAAGTACAATATAATACCACACACACACACATTGATATACACACAATGGCACTAACTAATTTATTGTATTGGGTTTCCCCTTGTAAAAACAAATGTAACTGGTAATAGTAAATAAATAATACGCTGGTAGGTCCTATCCAAAATTTGACAAACATCACAATTTTCAGTACGAAAATTGGTATCAACAGTCCTAGTTACAAATTGCTTTACACTAAACCTTCATGTCTTCAGCATACAGAAGCCGTGAAGTTTTAATGTAAAGCTATTTACATACGTCGTATTAAAATCCCTGTAAGCTGCAATATGAGAATATAAGTAAGTATATCTCGCAAATGTAAAATGCAAATAAGCCGCGTCTGCTACTAACCGTTGCCTACATTTTAATTGAAAACATCTTTTTCTTGGCTATTGGAGTTATAACTCTCTGTAGATATAGTTGACATATATTGTAAGGTCCATTAATTTGTCCGTGACGGTTACATATTTTGGCCGTTATTTGTGTTTCAAGTAAGTGGCAATTATTGCCAAAGATGTAAACGCAATCACAAGGTTAAATATATTTGGGCTACAGTCAAATTCTATGGTGACGCCTACATATTATGGAAACGAAAATCATAAGAATTAGATTTGAAAAATTGTTTTTGTATTTGATGGCCCAATTATTGAGAAAGGTTGCAGGCTATATGACATCACGTTCTAAGAAGCCAGGCAAAAAGAAAAAAACGACCGGAAAGAACGGTGATGAAAACTAAGTAAAAGGGTGGACAGGCGACTGGATGCGACGCGGCGGGTCGGTAACCAACAATTCACGCCGACCTAGTCGCAGGCAAAGTGTTATCGTTTATAATTCTGAGACGATACAGCAGTCTATACAGTTTGCTTCTCAGTCTTAATTCTCGTCAGTCACAAAACCATTAATTAAAGCTAGCTTTATTAATCACATAATTTAAATCTAAGTCAAGTTCTAAATGATCATAAAGCAGCTAATTATAAATTATTACTTACTTTAAAGTATTCAACTTCTACGAATGAAGATCATATTCACACGTCACACGTCTTTGCTTTTGACTTTCAACTTTTTGAATTTGATATCTAAAGTTATAAGAGATATTTCACCGAAGTCTGAATGAGAAATTCAAGTTTTATTGGAATGTAATGATCTTCACTTAAATTAACTCCAGCCTAAGAAACTTTAGCAAATTATTTGATAATTCAGTCACTTATATAGACCTTAATGTTTGCAATTTCGGGTCACTATTGGTGTAAACGTAAAATAATGGTTTGAGAGCAAGCTATTGTTTTCAAAACGTAATTATTTTTCTGTTAGACCATTATTAGACGTTTAAACCAATAATGACATGACACTACAAATTTCAATTGCAAATTCTATTCTAAAAGAAATTAAATACGCCATGGGAAAAGGGGAAAGCGCCATGATAACACTCAAAGAAAAAATGTTTTTTTATATTTTGGAAATTTGCAGGTCGTGTCAGGCTGTATATTAAACAAAATATGATTAAATATGACTATTTCATGAAAAAGTCGTTCAAAGGGAAATGAACGTAGAGGACTAATAATTTTAATGATTATAATTCTGTAATTCCATATTAGTTACGGCTGAGAATCATATCTTAATTAACGTTCAATTTGACAGTTAAATTTTTCTTACGTTCTTAGCATTTTTAGGTAAGCTGAAAATTGCCAAACCCTGAGATGTTTTTTTTATTTCGTGGGCTATCTTACTACAGCCTCCTCAATACAAAACTGAAGGTCCAACTGAAGGATCACGGGTGGGTTTTAGTCAGTAAAAGTCTGACACGCTCTCCCCCTCCGCCCAGAGCGGGAGAAGTCATTTGATGATTTCCAATCCAAAAAAAAAGGTCAATTCTCGTAATTAAAAACGTTCAAAATAAAGGCGCAGTTTCATCCCAGCGACAGACATATGTCAAAAAATTTACAAAAATGTATAAAACTCGAGGTATTTTTAATGATTGAGACTGAGATTAAATTGTGTATGCTCTTAAAATTAGGAGAATTGCCCTTCTGATCGTAAATCTACAACGTGAATTTTATTCTTAAATTCAACAACAAAAAAAAGAAACACTTTGTATAAAGTTTTTCTTTTACAGTTTCATTACAATTTTAATCCGAATTAATCAATTTCGAAAAAGGATCAACCGAGATTAGGTCCCGTTTCAAAAGAAATACCAATAATATCTAGTATGCCTAAATAAGTCACAAGAATACCGTCTTTTCAACCGTATCACGTATTCTTTACGTCGAAGAGCTCCTTACCTCTAAGACCTTTTGCTAGAGATAACTAGTTCGAAGAAACAGAGGTCTTTGAATGTCACTGTCCCCAATTGAATTAAAATTATTATGAACGGGCAAAACCAAGTTTTCGAGTCCTTTTGTGTTGTACGCACAATAAGTATTGTAGACAACTACGTCAAAATACTGAATGCCTCTCGATTCCTATGATTTGCTTTTATAAAAAGATCGTACAAAAAGATCTTTCAATAGCTATGAAGAAACGTATTTTGTTTGTCCCAATAATTTGTTCATATGAATGAATTATATGGCACACTTCTTATGTTGAATAGGATAAAAACTTGTTTTGCCCCTGGGTCCACACGTCTTTTTGTTTTTTAGAAATCGATAATGTGATTATTATTGTCATAATTTTTAATGGAATTCAAAATGTACCTTATAGGTAAAGTAAGATTGTTTAAATTTACCTGTCTTGTTTGTTACTCGAACATTCTTATTTTACTAATTATTTGCACCAGTTCACGTTATCACGTCTGCGCTGGGTGTCACTGAAAACCAGCGCTGGGGCCCTGTATCGCATAGCGTCGCAGCATTATGCTGGCCATTTTGCGTGGATGTGGCGCATGTTTTCCTCCAGCTTTTTCTTTTATGTTTCTAGTGTTTAATCTTTCTTTGCGTGATTTGCCTGCAAATAAACTTATTTCTTTCTCTTACATAGAAATTTTAGTAGTATTAATAAGTACGTAAATGTTGATTAATTTCTTAGGTTACCAAGAACACGAGACACAAGCGTGGTAGAATATTTCGATACTTGAAACTTCCATTTAGATGCTACTTAGGTTAATATCTGTTACATAACACGTAACCTAATTTATTTACGCGTAGCTGCTGTAAGTAAAGTAAAATTTTATTCATGATATTTTTGTTTTAATACTCTCTTCTATATCAACGTTAGTATTTAATGACGGACGGTACCAACTAAAACTTAAAAAAACTAAAGAATTGAGCGTCCATTCCAATATAAGAATGACAAAACTAGACTGAACGTATACATTTTAAATTACGTTTCCTCTTACAGAAGATCATTTTAAAGATAATTAATACAACATACTTCTACAAATGTTCTTACTTCAAAAGAAAATTGACAAAATTAAAAATAATTGTTTACTTGAAGACTTGGCATCTGTTTGCTTTGTCTCGTTAAGATATTCAAATCTGGACAAAACAAGAGGGACAGAAACTTTGGACAAATTTCGTATCGACACTTCGTTATCATTCGAGAAGAAGCTCTCAACTCAAACGGACACTTGGGGATTTGGATAATAGATTTATAATTTACATTTCGAAACAAAGTTGACATCCGAGTTTGCTTGTGTTTCGAAATTAGGGGACAATACGCAAATGAGCAAGTTGATTTTGTTTGAAACTCTTGATGACATCAATCAGTAAGATAAAAAATGAAGTAGGTAAGCCGGACAAGTTTTCTATAATATTGGAACAATGAAAAAGACAAAGGATAACGGTAATAATATGTTCAAAAAAACACATAAAATACTTAAATGAAATCTCGAAATGGCTGGTGGACACTTCCTGTTACCAGGGGCAGGTTTTTACTTTGGGCAGCGGATAAGTATTGCTATATAACGTGGTAATGCCACCAGTCTCTTGGGTACATTACCAAGCGACAGCGATGTGGATAAATTTTTAGACGCCTATTTTTTTAGTTCGTGTATAGTTTTAATTTAGTTAGGATATAATTTTGTTATTTTTATTAAGTGGTGATTTTAATGTTTACCAAGAATTAACATAAAACTTCGATTTTTTAAATATGAAAATTGAAACTAGAAATAATAATACCCTCAAGCGCTATTCATGAGAAATTACACAAAACAAAACAACATAATAATGAAGAATTAAAACAACAAAACAATGTTGATGTCCAGTGATTTTTCCTCTCCAAATACGCTACAGAATTTTGCGTACCGAGGAAACAGCATGCAGCCGAGTTGAGAGCAAAATAGTCTCCACCAACATCCATTGTAACTGAAATTTCGGCCTCATAAATCTAGCTGGGTGTACCAAAGTTCCCGTATGCAGTGGACACAAATCTTGTGTTGGGAGTCGACTCTGCAAAAAACTACCAATAAAAAATTCTTAGAGCAAACTTGCGTCACATATTTTGTTTTGATTCGTTGAACGAGTTCCGTTTCGTGATGAATTTTGTAGTGTGAATTATCAACAAAATAATGAAGATCGTATTGTTCATTTGAAAGAAAGAAAGAAAAATAAAACTTATGTGTCACCGAAACACGTGCATAAAAAATATGAGATTGCATAAAAAACATGAAACAACATAGATTTATACTGAGGAACAAAGAATATAAATAGTCTGCAGCTGCACGCCGTGACTATGACAAGAAGGATTCTACTCAGCATAATGCTGCGCTATAGGACCCACAGCACAGCGCTGATTCGCGCATTTCTATATTCAGGTTTATTCGTAAAAAAAAAATGTATAACGAGGACCCTACTGTATTCAGCATTATTATACAAGAAAACCGGGTATATTATTCAGCATTTCGAAGAAAAATATTTCTCTCATCTGCCAAACGAAAGCGACTCAAAAAACTACGTCAAAATTACCAACACCGATTCACAAAAGCTGCTGACGAGCGTAAACCTACCCACATGTGTATATATATACCTCCCGTCGTTGGTTCGTGGTTAAAAAAACAACTTTAAAGCGTAATTTTCCGATGAAGCAACTTTGCGAATGTGCGGCCTTATATTCGCTGCCAATGGGTATAGAATGTCTTTCTAAACGCCACTCCACTCCGGTCTAATGAGGCCGTTCCATCCATTAAGCTATTTAGTAATTAGGTGCGAGCATGACGGCGCAGTTGCGAATGAACCACAATGAGTGGAACAACTCGTTTATTCACTTTGCATGTTCCCTTGACGCATTTTTAATGTTTATTGGGTTAAGAGCAAATCCTAGCTTGGTCATTTTTTATATGAGTTTTGTAGACATTATTATAAATCGGCTTTTTAGTCCATGCACACGTGATGCCCAAAATGGGTGAATGAACACTTTTTAAATAATATTTTATACTAATATACGCATAGGCATTAGACACGTTTAAAATTTTGTGCCTTATATGTGTTTCTGGAGTTGTCGATTTACGCACAAAGAAATTAAGTTCATGCAAATCGAGTAAAGAAAATAAAAAATTGTTTAAAAGTGCCAATTTGCCTGTTTTGGGTGAGTTAAGAAAACAATGTAGAAAGAAAGAAAGAAAAAAAAATTATTGAGACACATAAAAGGTAGATATGTGTACCTAATAGATTTGTAACTTCTTTTTGCATACTCAAATTTAGTTACAAATTAGTATTTCGTTTACTCTGACAGTTTTTCAACCACGACTGTCAGCTTCCAATTACATTTATATCTAACTTTATTTTTATATAAACAAAAAATACGAATTATAAACCGATTACCGAAAACAAACATTGCGACTGACAAACAAATAAACATTCCAGTCACATTTTTGACGTTATCCTTAAAAGAAATTTAATAAAATGTCAGAAAAACTGTTCAAAAGATAAAGAAAAAACAATAAAATGTGCATGGGCAGTCGGCTACAGATGACATCAAATCTCCATCAGGAGGGGTATGCTTGATCTGAATTCGATGTGCGTGCGGCGTGGGTCCTGTTCAATACTCTACGTATATTTTATGCGCATAATACAATTAGACGCATGTGTCTATAAATAGGAATCTACTGTTTTTGTTGTGTGTGTTTTTTCTTGTAAGTCTGTTGTTTTTGTGGTAAAAAAGTTTTTATTTTTCACTTTTTAATTATGGTACCAACCTCACACCAAACGTATTATCGAATCTAATGCAAAAATGAACCCCTGAGGCATACACCATATTCTTATTTTTTTTTTATCAATCTTCTTGTCGGAGATACCGTGAAACATAAATATAAAGAAGAAAAAAACTAATGAATTCAGAACCTCTGTTAAAAATATAATGTTTTCAGCGCGAAGCCAACATGTTTGGTGAATTTTATTATATTTTATTTAATCTCAAAATGATTCACCTCACAAATCAGAACACAAACACATCTTCATACTTAATTTCTCGTCAGATCCACACATTTGTTAGCAGAGCTACTTAAATGATAGTTAGGTGAGTGCATTCTAAAAGTTGACAAAATCACAAATAACAGTCATTTCTTTACCTGTTTAAATTCATTAATCAGTATTTAAAATGAGGTTATGAAATATCGCTCTACAGTGCACAAGAATCTTGATTATAAAATGAAAATATCTAACTGCCAGCCGGACGTAGTTATAGGATTCAGTGTTTCGTTACACGTGGCACTAAAAGATTGTACTTAACCCTGATTATCGTTTGTCCATAAAACGTCAAACATTATCATAATCACATTGGAACAAAAGAGTATTCGCGACTCCGAAAACCTAATATCGAGTTGAGATTTGTAGCAAAATCACAAAAGGTATTATTACGTTTAAATGTTGCGTAGTTAGTGCCCTCACTAAGTCTCAGTGAATTGTTGTGTAAATACAACAAGAGTTCTCACTGAACTCGATACAACTTTGAGTTTACAGACATTATTGCTTTCTAAGAGTACTTCGTTCATTATCTTACACCGAGCTACGAAGTTAATAGAAATTTGTTACAATTAGAGCATGTTTTAAGCTAGGTAACATTAAATATGGGTTTGAAATATTGCGTGTTAATTTATGAAGCTGTTCGTTTTTGCAGGTGCGTAGTATGCTTGCTTTCTGGACTAAAACTCAATAGAACTGTTAAAATAAATGGACGTAGGGTAACACAACGTAAAAATAAAAATATTGTAAAAAATATATTTTAAAACAAACTTTTGATAGCTTATACAAAAAATTATACTCAACAAATCAAAACAAATGAGCCCAAACTCGATGGATTTATCTAGTTCAGTTAAGAAGTTCCTACGGCCTTGTTCCAGCTCCACCAACAGAAGAGCTACATTGTACCATATTATTGTATTGTCACCAAAGATAAATAAGTACACCAAATTCTGCGCTCAATTGAACTTCAGGAAGTGGTCCTAATTTAGCTTCCAAGAATCTTTCCGAACACGCATAAAACATCGCAAGTTAAATAAAAGCTTCTAAAATTCAAAACTTTGAAATTACAAGGTGATCTGAATCTATCCGGAAATTGAAAAGTCCAACGTCCGATATGACCGGATGACGACTTTAGCCCCTACTGGCGATGACGACTTCAGCCTCTGATGGCTCAAAAAGGAGGCGCGCACGTGGCAGACCCAGAGGTACGACTACGTAGACGCAGGTCGTTAGTCCTGCCGTAATGCACTGGCGTCACGGTAGAAGACAGGGCCGTAACAATGCATATTAAAATGGCAATGTTTGTGGTAGGCCTAGACACCTATAACCAATGTGACTTTTTAATCATACATTTAAATGTACTAAAGAACTAAAAGACTGGTCACACATTACTCAGGAGCAGTGGTGGCCGTAGTTCCGAACTCAATTAGGTGCTCTAATTTTTGTAACCTATTTCATCACCACTGCTCTCAAAACGGTGAAGGAAGAGAAAAACGGCATGTCTTAAAACGAAAATTTTGAATACATTTGCCATCTACCAACCCACACTGAGCCCGCATGATGCATTACGGCCCACTCCCTCTCACTGAGAGGAGGCTTGTATCCCAGCAGTGGGAACATGATCAACTGATTATACCAGACGTTACTCGTCATGAATATAGCTATGTAAAATGGATTATTATAATTATAGACGCAAAATTGTACCTGCAAATTAGCGCACACTAATTAGGTAGAAGTGGGTTCAGAAGACTAAAGAAACGTTTGCAAAACTTGAGAAGCATTTTGATGAAGTGGCACTTACTGAAATGCGAAGTACCTGGTAAATAATTCGTGACTCCAAGTAATAAAGTTGTAACGATCGACAGAAATAAAACAAAAAATACACTAGGTTGAATTTAAGAAAAGTTTATACACTCTCACCAATTTGTATACAGATCTTTCACCCTGTCCTAAAGGGCAAAGGAAAATTAACCATTATGCTTGACTATCGAGAAAAAGCGAACGAGCGTTGGAAGGCCTCCCAACAAGGTGGACCGATGACCCGATGAAGGCCGCAGAAATCTGCTGGATGCGAAAAGCACAGAACCGTTCAAAGTGGCGGTGCTAGGGGGAGGCCTATGTCCAGCAGTGGACAAATTTCGGCTGAAATAATAACGTTGATGATGATGATATTATCATCAAGCTCTACAGAATTGTAATTCACCATATTATTCTTACAAGTGAAAATCTATTGTAACTTACAGATAGATACGTTAGGGTTCGCAGTTCTATAATGTTACGATACTTCGATAAAGAACCCAAATCAGAGAAACGATCCAAATCCGACTACAAATGTAGGACATACTTCGTACACGTAGTAACAAAAGAATCGCCCAGTAAATAAAACAACAGAATACCAATATATTGCTGAAAAGGCATCGAAACAAGAAAGTTCACAGAATACCCGAGGGAACAGCACAACATTCGCAAATTTCTAAAAAAGAAAAAAAAAAAATACTCGTCTCAGAAGTTACTCTCAGCTATAACTTGTTGGTTGAAGGTTTTTTTATAGTAACATGGACGAAATACAATAACGCGAGCGGTCCCTTACAAGTAAAAGGGGTAAAAAAACTCCACTTTCAGTTCATAAGAATTGCTGGCAGTTTCTCGATAGCAAATATTTGATTAAGCCCGCTGAATTTTAATGTGAGAATTTTTCAAGAGGCCCCTTTTTGTGCACTGATGTGTATTTATCGGGTTATTGAATAATTTTAGAACTTGGTTTATGTAGCACGTGCCATCTGTTTTCTTTTTGCATCTTTTCAGGATTTTGATATTAACATAGTTTATGTAAAAAGTATTGCTTTTATTACAAAACTTTTTAACATAGGTATTTTGCGGCTTTGATTTTATAATAAGTACGTTTTATAGTATTTTTCAAATAGGGGTCGGCTTCAAGTCTGACCAAATGTAGCTCAATAACAGTATTTTACATGGAGTGACTGCCAATCTAACCTCCTTAACCCAGTTACTGGGTAATACGATACCCCTTGGTATCGTTGTTGGCCTGATTGTCAGACTTTCGGGCTTCTGACGACCCGTAACGATAGTCCAAAATCCACGCTTGACAGTCGGGACCAACGGTTTTACGTGTTTTCTGAGGCAAGGAGGGGTATTTGCTTCTAAAGATGGACACACATCATCATTCATCATTTCAACCGTAAGACGTCCACTGCTGGACTTAGGCCTCCCCCAATTTGGGGGGCTTTGCCATAATCGCCACGCTTGGCAGGCGGGTTGACGATCGCAGTATGGTGGTAAAATGTATAGAGAACGCTGCTGCCCATTCTCTAGTAAGTCCCTTAGTCGCCTTTTACGACACCCAGGGGAAGAAATGGGGTGGTGTTATTCTTTACGTCCGGCTCCACACGGTACCGCTACATACGGCTATTATAACTTAGTCGCAATTAATAAGACAAACTATATCTATACGTCATCAGTGTACCCCATGAGTGTTAATAATTATATCTCTCAGCGCTTTTGAGATCGGTTACCCTTAGGAAAAGGGCCCATGGGTATTGCAGGACACCTACCCTCCTTCCCGCCCTTAGTAACCCACTCAATCACCATTAATTATACCATGAATAATTACGTTAATTGGTTTCAACATCCCTATGTAGGCACTGCGAATATATTCGTGATACAAGTGAATAAAATTGTACAAAAGAAGCAAAGTCTTTGAGAAGAAAATAATGTTTATTTAATGGAGCACTTAGTACCCCATAACAGTACCATTAAATTATCTGAAAATACAGCTATTATTACATTCATATTTTAGTATAAAAACATTATAACTCATACCGAAGACTCCCATTAATTTCTCATGCCACGTTTAAAAAATCTATTATTTACATTATTCGAAAGTAGCTCTATCTGCGCTTTTTCTTCAAAGCAACGAGTTCTAAGATTGCTTGCATAATACGAGAGTAGCACTTGAAAATATTATTAAGCAAAACAATATCCATAAAAAGTCTCCCGCCAGAAAAATGAGCTCATTTATAACACCTAGTTGCCACGAATATGGCATTCAGTGGCACAGAAATGAACTCTCGACAAAGTTGAACGCATAGCGTAGTAGCTGCAAACTTTTGTTATATAGTCTCTACGGCAATATTAGATAAATGAAGTCGACTGAAACACTTTTAATGTTTGTCTTCTTTCTTTTAATTTTATAATAAAA
Source organism: Aporophyla nigra (assembly GCA_947507805.1). Classification (NCBI taxonomy): domain Eukaryota; kingdom Metazoa; phylum Arthropoda; class Insecta; order Lepidoptera; family Noctuidae; genus Aporophyla; species Aporophyla nigra. Next base: position 13,098,957 of record OX382305.1, read on the forward strand.
AAATTATGCACGGTAATAAAAAGTTTGAGATAAAAACTGAACTGTTTCGTTAATGTTCTTTGTCAGTTTAATTTCTGTAGATGTTAGAGCAAGCTATAGAAAACATAAGTCGTCCTTATAATAACATACTATGTGTATATTACACATACCAAGACCCTTCCGTGCCTCGGAAAGCACGTTAAGCCGTTGGTCCCGGCTGTCTTTCGTAAATCTTAGACAGTCGTTACGGGTCACCAGAAGCCCGAAAGTCTGACAACCAGTCATACCAAGGGGTATCGTATTACCCAGTAACTGGGTTGTGGAGGTCAGATAGGCAGTCGCTCCTTGTCACTCAACTGCATCCGGTTAGACTGGAAGCCGACCTCAACATAGTTGTGAAAAGGCTAGGCAGATGATGATGTGTATAAATATTACACATTAGTACACACACACACAGATACACATACAACTACACACTACATTTTGATTACTATATATATGACAAAATATCCCCTAGCCCTGAAAGTAATCCGGTGTCCTACCCAGTGGAATGACGCCTTGTCTCCCAACATTATCCATGGTCATCGTCTAAGCTAACGGTCCCGGAACAGCTGACAGTCGAAGGTCAATGCGAAATATTGCTTAGTAACAAGTTTGAAAGGGGGTTCGTCCCATAATATGGACACAAACTGAGCTAAGTATTGCCTTGAAGTATAATAATAATACAATATATGATAATATCATCATATAATCATTGTAATATACACTTGGCAGTCACCTTTTACGGCACAAACACACGAGGATTTAAACATAACCGACGAAATGTTGCCTTTGCCTAACGCTTCGGGGAAACAAGGCATGTTCTATACAAACATATAAAATACACACAAATACATACAATTTGTAATGACTTGATTTTTTGTAATATCAAAATAACAGCTTTTATCAAATGCCTATGAAAGTATCTACGGTATTTTTACTCTCAAAATCTATGTTTAAAATTTACCGTTAGTTTGATCCGGCTAATCTCAGAAACGGCTGGATTGACGGGACTTCCACTCGCAGGTACTGGTAGGTTACTTTTTGTACCGGTAGCACTATCCTGTGGGATCCGACATCCATGCGCGCTAAGCCGTGTGCAGTAGCTAGTGTTTATATATTTACTAGCTTTTACCAGCGTCTTCGCCCGCGGATTAGGTATAAACATAAACCTTTCTCTTCAATCACTCTGTGTATTGATGAAAACCACAATGAAATCCATTGCGTAGTTTAAAAGATCTAAACGTACAAACGCGAAATCGCGACTTTTCTTTTGTACTATGTAAAGATTATAAGTATGAATACGAACAGATTGTCTGAGGCACCAGAGCAGATTTTATGAACCAACAATTTGAAACCCTAGAGGAAACACAGACAGTTGCATTTGGCTTCCAAACTATCAGCTATCTGGCCGCTACAAATGAGTTCTTTCGCTTCCGCTCCCAGCAAGCAACCGTGTCGAGAGCTTCCGTGCACATGCTAACGCTTGCAAATTTGTTTCAAGCCACGACAAACTTCAGGGACATGATCGATTTTTCGTCGAACTGGTTTAGACGATGGGTGAAGATTTATACTTAGTATTTGAAGTTATGATTTAGGAATGAATAGGCATGGGACACATGAACTTAAAAGTGTTGGGTTTGAATACAGTGTAATTTTTTTATGTGTCTAATTTATTGAAAAAATCCTACCTATATGAATTCGATTTCACAAGGTTTTGCATAGATTTTTTGGAAAACATATGGTGTGAATAACATTATAAACTGCTTGGAATTCATGGTAAAAATATTAGTACTTCATATTTGTTTAACAAGTAGAACAATTTAAAAAATCATAAACACTTTACTTCAAGCAGCTCATATTTATTAAGTGAAGTATTCAGGAATTATTTTATTAGTGTTCACATTTGTATCACAGTTTTGGTTCACCAAAAAAATGTTTTTGTATTTTTAACCGACTTCAAAAAGGAGGAGGTTATCAATTCGGATGTTTATATGTTTTTTTTTTTTTTTTTTTATGTATGTTCGGCCATAACTCCGTCATATATAGACGGATTTGCAAAATTCTTTTTTTGTTCGAAAGGGGTTTATTCCGAAATGGTCCCATATAATTTTCATATAGATCTGATGATGAGTTCGGGAGACAGACACCGGAACTCTTTAAAAATGACAGAAAATCAACCGCGATTTCTGCTATCGCATAAATATGCATTGTTTGTTTGAAATTAGTGCAGGGTGAATACCACAACTAAAAATTTAAAAATAAAAACTTTTTTGCAAAAAAAAACAACCGACTTCCTTAAAAACACTACAAAGTGAAAAATAACTTTAATTTCGGAAGTCGGTGGCAAAAAAACCATAAATACAGATCCTAAGACACCGACTACCGAAATTAAAGTTATTTTTCACTTTGTAGTGTTTTTAAGGAAGTCGGTTGTTTTTTTTTGCAAAAAAGTTTTTTCGAGAAGATCGACACTTCGCTTCGCTTATTAGAAACTTAGAGCATAAAGTATGAATTTACTTAGACCGTAATTTACTGTCGCTTTGACAAATAAATTTATTAAAACCCACTACTGTAAAAAAATCTAATAAGGACATCCCTCCAATTAAACCCAATACTAAAATATTCATACTGCCACAGAAAATTGTATGATAGTGTCAAATTAACACAAAATAGATCATCATTATCCAAACCATGATTGTCATTTTAATGCGTAGTTGGTACGTTCCAAATTACACATGCGAGCAATCAAAGTAGTTCACGATATTATATGGAGCGCTTTGTGGTTCATTACAGCTCTAAGCCTATATTAATAATTATGTACGAAGCAAGTTCCACGCCATCGGTGTTCATAAATGTGAAACTAAATACACTGGCAGCCAAGATTAGGGAGTCGCCAGCAAATGAGTTTATTGCGTGTTAGTATACCTCCATTGTATCATTAGGGATCAAAAACTCGAGCTTTAATGTTAAAACGTTTGAGTAAATAACGTTAAAAATCTTTGCGTTATTATAACTGCTACGATGTTTCACGCAACGTCATGGTTTCATTGTTGGTTTTATTTAGATATTGTGTGGTAACAATTGCTCTATCGTGATTTTTTGGTATATGTTATTTTTTTTTCATGTAATGTTTCCATTATGGACACGCAAGCGATCGATTTTTGATGGGAGTAGTTAGATTTTTGTCCTTCAATGTTCTTACTTTTTGGTACAAACAAGTATTGTTTTCCGCACGACTGACATTGTACTTGAGTACGCTTGATCTGTACACGTGTAGGTACTTATGTACAGATACATTACAAAAAATATATTTTTTATGTGATTTTGTACGCGTTTCCTCCGTGTTGCCGGATGTAAATAATAGCATCATACAGTTTCTTCCCGTGGGTGTCGTTGAAGGCGACTAAGGGACTTACTACAGATTGGGCAGCAGCGTTCTCTATGCATTTCACCACCATACTACGATCGCTAACCCGCCTGCCAAGCATGGCGATTATGGCAGACCCTCCCTTTGGAGGAAGCTTACGTTCAGTAGTGGATATCTTATGGCTGAAATAATGATGATGACGTGTTTCCTTCGAAGTCAAAGGTCATCTTTGATACTATATTACACACTCATTATCATACAATTATTTGTTATACTTCGAAAAACGATTAGTTAATTGTTATTATTCATCTTCCTTTACAAGTTATTAAAAAAAGTCTTGTTTACCAAATTATATTTCTCTTTATATTTCTCGGAAAATCTTGGCTAAACTTCCAAACCAGGATTTAAAGAAAATCAGATTATTTTTATAACCAAAAAAAGAGTTTCCAAGTGTTATAACTTTTAAAGGAAATTGTTTAAGGGAAAAGGGAAATTAATCTTTCTCTTAATTAGTAAAGTTGGTCGGACGCTGCGACGGAGAATTCAAGGCCAATAAATCAAGGTGTAGCTCCAGTTTCAAACAAGTATAGCAAAAACCATTCTTTGCTTTTAACGCCTTCAATATTTTAGACCACCCTTATCGATATTTCAGTCTGTACAGTGGGCATTGTAACCAGTCGTGGGCAAAGTTACGTTCACGGTTTCGACCTCCGTCGTTTCCAGTGAACTGTTAATGTTACAACTTGAAACTTATATACAGGGGGTTTCTAGGAAATCGGCCCGCGGCCTCATCGTGGTCTGTAACTTCACATGGAAACAATTTCGAAAATGTTATATAAGTTATGTGAAGGGATCCGTGTTTGGTCGGGTTCACATTATTGTGGTTAAGTAAGACGGATTATATTGAAACTATATACGTATTAATACGTATCTGTAAGTGTAGAGCGTTATAATGTAAAGTTCCTAACTAACATAGTTTGTATCAGTTTGTACCTCTTTAGCCAGAGTAGGTTTGTAAAAGTGCCATCTAACAATGTGATTCTGGTAACAATATACGTGGACTAGCATTTTGTTTAATCAGCTTATTAGTCGAAATTACTCGCTTGAATTGCACGCTTCGTCACTTTTTGATAATAGATATTATTTTATGTAGCCGACTTGCACGAAGTTAATTATATAAATTAACTTATAACGTGAGCTAATCGACAATTCCAGAACTACGTATTAAGCAATTTATTAATAATGGCACAAAATTTATAAAATTATTGTATTGTCATCGGTCCTTGATAAGTATGCTAAATTTCGAGTTAATCCAAAGTTAATCCATGTTCAAAGTTTCCGTTACATAGGCACATACTAGCATACGTATTAAATACTTAGTAAAAACCGATAGTTCTGCCAGGGTCGCGAGATTCGTTCGAAAGAGATACCGTGGCCCTGGCACATGGGCAACTGAAGGAACACGGGTGGGTTTTAGTCAGTTATCGACACCCAGAGCGGGAGACGTAATTCGATGATTTTCCATTAAAAATAAACCGTTAGTTCAAGTGGTGTCGGATGTAAAGAATAGCGCCATCCCATTTCTTCCCGGGAGTATCGTAAAATATGATTAAGGGACTTACCGGAGAATAGACAGCACTTTTCCAACGTCTTTCGGCTAAAATGATGAAGAAGATGCATAACGCGAAGGCGAAGGTTTGAATCCAGAAATGTGGTGGTTGTTACTGAAATTGAATTTGAAAAAGTTACCAAGGGACTTACTAGAGAATGGGCAGCAGCGTTCTCTATGCATTTTACCACCATACGATCGCCAACCCGCCTGCCAAGCGTGGCGATTATGGCAAAGCCCCCAAATTGGGGGAGGCCCAAGTCCAGCAGTGGACGTCTTACGGCTGAAATGATGATGAATGACCAAGCGACGCGACGTCCGAAGCAAAAACCTATCATAATTTATCTACAAATCTTTCATTAAGATTTCTCGATTATTAGGTGTGGCGTCACGAAATAAATGCCGTTTGTTTTGTCCCGATAAAATAAGCAGCTTATATATAGTTTTGGGCACATTGATCGTACCAGCGGCGTTAGTGATATCGTCTATAGTGAAGGTGTTTGGCAATGTTAAACTGTGAAGCGTTATTTTTCTATGAAGCAACTTCCTCGGCACATTTCTGAGTTTGTTTCCAGTCAATTGTTTTATCAATAGTTGTACATTCAGCGCCATTTTGCCAACATTTGGAGAACGTACGTAGCGCTCGAGTAGACAATTATGTAATTGGAAAGTGACCCTTCGCTTTCGACGGATTACTGGTTAGAGCTGTCAAGGGGTCGAATCTACCCTCTTAGAGTATTTGAGAAGGTTCTCTAAGCGTTTGACATTTCGTTGGGGGACGTGAAACGAATTTCACGGTGTTGGGAACGTTTGTGAGCATATTAAGTATTTTAAGTGATAATCTTGGGGTTGGAACTACCTTTGCGTTCAATCGTGTGGTCGTAATATACCCGTGACGTCATGAAGTGATGGTCGTTTGCGTTTAGTGGCGGAGACATTGAATCGAATGGTGTGCCTGAGTGTAGGTTCAGTGAGATGTGGAAGTTGGAAGTCTTGCTAATTTGACTGGCTATGCAAGGAGGTTTAATTTTTCTGGGTTTTCAAACGTAGGTAGGTACTTTATTAATTTTTCACGATCAATAAATAGCAGTAAAAACATGGATTAAGCCACACAGACATTAAATATCATTAGAGTTCTAGTGCTCTTGCGTCTGAACTTTATTTATTTATTTAAACTTCTCGCACACAAAAAGATACAAAGGCGGACTTAATGCCTTAAGCATTCTCTACCAGTCAACCAAGGGTGGTGAAGAGATTAGATGGCAGGTGCTTTGGTTGAGAGGAACAATTATTAAAATACGATTAAAAATACATCCCATATTGAATTATAAATAAGATGGAATCATATTGAACTATAAATAATTTCAAACTATTTATATATTTTTTAGAAATGGTTTTGTTTCAACTTACAATAATATTAACCCACAGCTAGGCAAAAATCCTCGATGATTGTAAAAATAAACATTCATAAAATTCTAATGCAGTAGGTATCCCTCCCACTTCACTTAGCTATGACAGGCGGGTACTTCAGGCCCGATTCGAGCCTTTCAAACTCATCATCAATACGCCGAAATCAAAACAAGAAGGGTTTGTTCGAAAATTCGAAATTCAAACACAAAACGGATAAAAGGATTAAAGTTGTAGGACATTAAAGGCAAATGGCCAGTTGAATATAATTAGTAAAACAGATATAACGAAGAATCAAAGTGAAAGGTTCGGGAATGTTCGAGAAGATCCGATTGGGGCCGAATAGATAATTATAATTCTCTGCAGGGTTCGTCCCCTCGCTTTTAAGACGAGCTAATGTTAATACGTAATTGAAATTTTGATACCAGGTGGATTTGTTCGCTAATCACCCTCTTAGTTTGAATTAGGGTGATTTTAAGTGTGAAGTCTTTGCCTTCGAATAATCGAAAAATCAGGAAACGATTTCCCCTGTTTTGTAAGTTTAATGAGACAAATCTCTCGTTGATAAACACTTGAGAACACTGTTAGTAGGCCATACATACAGAAGGCTTCTTGCTGAAATCTTACTACCATTATACAATCTGTGTATACCAGCCTATTAACACTAGAAGTGCGGGCGTCCCAAATTTGACCCATTTCGATATTCTTCCTGCTCTAATTATTATTTTATCATGCAGATAATCGTAACTTTTTATGACTTCATGAAATATAATGATTATTATATTTATTATTTATACGAGACTTCAACCACGTAATTGCAATATACATAATTTTTTATCCAAATTTACCTCAGTCGGTATGTTCAGCGCTTCTAGTGTTAATGTTCAGCTGCAGAGCAAAGACTTCTTCTCACACAGTGAAGTCTCGAGACTAATCACTACGTTTGCTAAAGAAGAGTTGGCAAATTCAGGCTTATTTGACTAGAAGTTTTGAAACCCAATTCTCGTAATTAAAAACGATCAAAATCTTGTCGCAGTCTTATCTCACCGATATACAAATATCAACAATATCTGGAAAGTATGTAGTTTTGACAGATTCAGACTTAAGATCTGACTATGTTCTTAAATTAGAGATTTGCTCCTCAGGTTTCTTCACTGACTGAGGTAAAGGATTTGTCCTTTACAGTCAGTAATGTCCAAGACATACTCATGAAGTATGAGTCAGTCCAGATACGAACCCGCAACCTAGTATATGAGAGGTGAGGCCAATACTACAAGACCATCACAAAACACGACGAGAGCAGAAGCGGTCTAGTGGTAACGGCTGTGAATTACGAGTTGTAGGTCGCAGGTTCGAACCTAGTTAGGAGCATTAATTTGTGTTAATTATTTCCACACCACTGCTTTAAAAAATATGAAGGAAAACATCATGTGGAATGTCCTGGAACGAAAAATTCGAAGACATGTGACATGCACCAACTCGCCCATGTGGTAGATAGGAACCGTGGTAGGACGGGTAGTGGCCTGCCCACCCCAACTCGCAGAGTAAAGGCCTTTATCCCAGCAGTGAGAACATTAAAGGCTGAAAATGTTTATGCACCACGACATTATGGTGATGTAAGCCGATGGTAAAGTTAACTCTAATTTTATCCAATCAGCTTCTCACCCGCACAGACCACACATTCACATTATATGGCAAAGAACAACTTCTCAGCGTTAAAGGATTAAAAAAAAAAACACTAAGCTAAAACTACACTGGAACTCTCCCGACAAAAAGTTCGTTAGAAATGAGCTAGGACTAAAAATAAACGAAGCCTTTTGAGCTAAATTTAGACACTTACGCTATCCGTCCGGTGGCTTTTTGTGATTATGGAAACTAATTACACAACACTTAAAAATACGCAAAATAAAAAAAACCGGCCAAGTGCGAGTCGGACTCGCGAACCGAGGGTTCCGTACAAACCTTCAGGTATTCACGGTTTATGCAGAAGGTTTATGTTTATGAAATTAAATGTTTTTATTTTATTTTTATATTTGAGTTGACTGAATGAAAGGTAAATTGTGGTTTACGATTTATGACGTTTTAAAAAAAAAACTATTTACTAGATCTCGTTCAAACCAATTTTCTGGTAATGTACATCATATATTTTTTTTTAGTTTTATCATTCCCTTATTTTAGAAGTTACGGGGGGGGACACATTTTACAACTTTGGAAGTGTCTCGTGCGCAAAATATTCAGTTTAGAAAAAAATGTTATTAAAAACCTCAATATAATTTTTGTAGACTTATCCATAGATACCCCACACGTATGGGTATGATGATTTTTTTTTTTGAATTTCAGTTCTATGTATGGGGAACCCCAAATATTATTGTTTTTTTTTTCTATTTTTGTGTGAAAATCTTAATGCGGTTCACAGAATACATGTGCTTACCAAGTTTCAATAGCATAGCTCTTATAGTTTCGGAAAAAAGTGGCTGTGACATACTCGGACAGACAGACAGACAGACATGGCGAATCTATAAGGGTTCCGTTTTTTGCCATTTGGCAACGGAACCCTAAAAAAAAAAAGAAAAAAAAAGACCCGACAAAAAGTTCGTTAGAAATGAGCTAGGACTAAAAATAAACCAAGCCTTTAGAGCTAAAGTTAGACACTTACGCTATCTGTCCGGTGGCTTTTAGTGATTATGGAAACTAATTACACAACACTTAAAAATACGCATAATAAAAAAAAAACCGGCCAAGTGCGAGTCGGACTCGCGCACCGAGGGTTCCGTACAAACCTGTAGGTATAAAGTTTTAAATTTTTTAAAATATTTTTATTACATGATGTAACTAAAAATTTACAGTTTTCGCAATTTTTCCTTTATCTGTGCTATAAGATGTTGCTTCGTACCAAATTTCAAAATTCTAGATCGACTGGAAGTACCCTATAGGTTTTGATTCCCTTGCGAGTTTCGAAAATTTGCTGAAATTTGCGGCATAAACGGCTATATCTTTTGATTGCGTTAGCTTAGAGGTTTGATTTTTTCACAGCTCCAAGGGACAGCAGATTTGAGTATTTAATATAAATTTCAGCTTGATACCTCCACGCGTTCCTGAGAAAAAGGGTCTTGACAGACGGACGGACGGACGGACGGACGGACGGACAACAAAGTGATCCTATAAGGGTTCCGCTTTTTCCTTTTGTGGTGCGGAACCCTAAAAAATGATTGCTGGTTTCGGTTGGTTAGATTCTTAATAACAAAACATTACGTATTGCCTTCGTATTTTCCAGATTTTAAGTAGAGGTATACCTAACTCTAGAACACCTTTATTCCACCAGTAATGTTTAAGTTCCGTGTACCATCCCAAGCCAGTCTATTGGGCTCCAATTCCTACTCCGGGTTGCCACTAAGAAATTCCAAATGGAAAACCTAATAACAAATTTCCCAAACCGGGAATCGTAGCCAGTGCCTCACCTTAATATTGTAATATAGTCTAGATATTTACTATTTATTTATGGCTGTTGAAAATACTAAATAATTTATAGCACACTCTGTCAACAAGGTGAAACAAACATAAACAAGGTTACGAAATAGTTAAAAAAACACCGATGATATAATTCATATTATGGTATCGTGCGTAGGTAGGTAGCTTTACCTACTGAATATCGTGGTGGGATATTTCACACACTGGTTTTTGAACGCGCTGCACAGCACTGAGAGTTGAAAACCGCTTAATGTATTTTGTTGATATGCGCGATAAAAACCCGTTGTGATCTTTTTACGTCCGTGCAAACGTGGTCATACTCTCCCAAGTTGTTTGTGAAGTCACCTACGAGTTCTTTGTAAAAAGTACTACATATCAATGAAGGTAAAGGATATTCATTACACAAGGAAAGTTCAACGACCCTTTTGGTACTCAAAGCAAAAAGGTATGAACCTACTTTTCATCGGTTCCTTAACTTCGTACGCGTATAATTCAATAAAGACTTGAGTGATCCTAACTCTAGACACACTCAAGAAAAACTACGGTCAAACACATATTCCTAAGTAAAAGAATCTCACATTGATTTTCCATGAATCCGAACTTATGTCAGCGACATAAAACTGCCTACTTGCGCACTTTCGTCAAACGGCCAGTCCGATAACCTCGCACCTCATTACACACTGACCCTACTCAATCCTATCGGAAACGACGCAATCAAAAATCGTTAAAAATACAAAGAGTTAACGATGTCATTAGGGTTCATTTCATATATAAATCAGTGGGATCTAAGCCGTGGACGCACGCAATGCTGCGAGCGTAATAAATCTTCCACTAACTATAGCGCATTCATTAAAATTTCTTGCAGCGTGCGTGCGATAAACCAGGAATACCTTCGCTGCCGAAAACTTCGACTTATCTCTCTCACGTAGTAGGTCGTTACGTTAAAATTATGGTTGCGGTTAAACACATGCTACATTTACTCGAAAGTTCATGTTCCGCCCGAATAACTTCTCGTTTACCGGAAGGGTTCCATTTGGAACGCAAAAACACATCTGCTGAGTACAGCGTCAGGCCCAGATGGGCTTACTACTCGCAGTTCGTTACTTAGTCTTTGTAAAACAAGGTTATTTTTAGAGATTACAATTTTTTTTATCATCAGTCTATAGTATTTCCACTGCTGAGACAGAGGCCTCCTATCGGTGAACAGACGCCTTCCTTCTCCAGACCAGTGCGGGACGGTAGATGTCACATGTCTTCAAATTTTGATGGTTCTAGGACATGCCGTTTTCTAACAAAGTTTTCCTTCTCCGTTTTGAGAGCAGTGGTGATCAAATAATTTATGCAATATTTTTCGAACTAACTATTTGCATGCAACTCGTTAGTCACGCCCGTCAACAATGGGCCACCAGTGCTCTGAAAATTCTTTTGTTAATAATATCTTAAGATAACCGACACAACGTTATCTGATCCCAAACTAGGCAGAGCCTGTACTATGGCAACCAGACAACTGATAAACATACTTATATATTTCTAAATACATACATATTATAGATAAATTACACTCAGACACAGAACAAATGATTGTGCACATCACACAAACATTTGTCCAGGGTGGGAATCGAACCCACGACCTCAGTCTTAGCAGTCAGCGTCAGTAACCACAAGACGAACAGGCCAGTCAAAAGATAATCGTATTGAAGCAATTATTTGAGAGTGTTAACTGAAACATTCAGCTATTAAAACAGAGATTGTAAGAGAATAAGTTTCAACCTTCACGGGATGACGGGACTTTTGAACCCCAATCATTTTACAGGCAATTATGAACCCCCGTTAATTTCGAATAGGGCTATAAATAAGGCCGCGCAGATTTTCTTTCAAAGTTGATAAAACTAATTACGCGGTGTGATGAATGCATTGTACATTTAATTAAAGAATATGAATAATTAACTAAACCATCTATCATCATTTATCAGTTACTTACTCATTCTGAGTTTATTTAGAAAAGTCGGCTACATTCTCAAAACGAAGTGACGAATGCATAACCAGCAAAATTTAGCTCACAAAATTGCACTATCTAAAGATTTGAAGAAATCTGAACTTTCTTTAGCCATGCAGTTTCCATTGATACACAAAAAACTTCAAATCACCATCACACGGCATAGGAAACTATTTTACTTCTGTTTGTCAGCGGGATGTATCACATAAACAGTAATAGGTAGACAGTTAAAATGTTCACAGACAGTGTATTTCTATTGCCACTCTCACAACAAATAATTATTATACAAAATTAAAATTAAATTAAATACGGGTCCCCATCCAAGAAATTTTCTCATGAACTGTAGACAGACAGTAAACATTTTCACAGACTATTGCCGGTATAACAAGAAAAAAATAAAAATAATAAGGCGTTTCTTTTTAAATATGTACTGTTCAATATTGTGCGGTGGTACGAAACCATTCGTATGCGAGTCCGAGTCGCAAGTGGTTTATTTCCAAAATAGATCTAGTTAAATCTCCATACACAACATAAAAAAAACACAATTATTGCCGTCCACAGTAAGAGGCTACGACACAGTCTCCTCGCATCTCCAGCCTTTTAGGACACCCAACACGCCCACAACACCCCATCTAACCATCTACATTACATTTTAAACACTGCGACAAACTCATTCCACATAACCTACAAAGCACAAACGCTAGCGTCCAAACAATGACATGCGAACAGCAATATACTAACGACACACACACTGTGTCACTACACAATATGAGTGGAGCGGAAATTAACAGACCGCATTGCATTCCATAATGCTTGTAATTAACGAAATAATACGTACCGCGTCGGAATATTCATTTAACAGCGTCATCAAAGAGAAATATTGTTCATTCGATCGAATGATACGTTTAATTATGCCCTTTAAGTGCACCTATGTGTATGTTGGTGGAAGGCATGGAATGATCTTTTTTATTTCAATAGTCTGGCTGTTTAATGCGGAAAGTATTATTGATATTCCCGAAATGATCTGCTGCGTTTTTATTATTGACGGAAAGAAATACAGTACATTTATTTAACACAAACTTTTGAGTCTGTGTTAAATAAATGTACACTATAAAATACAGCAAAAAATTAATTAAATAATTTAGTTTTTGGTTTTCTATGGATGGGTATTTTTTGTTTTTTAATCTATTATTTATTTTCTATTTCTTAGATGAGCTAGCTTAAAAAAAAAAAAACTAATAAACATTCTTTATGTTTATTAGTTTTTTTTTTGTAATCCTGGTAATGGTCCTCGATAAATCTACAAAGTTTAAATGAAATCTGACCGTTTGAAGTGTGTCAAAATTCAAAGAAGTCGGTTACAAACATACTTACAAACATACATACAAACAAACATACAGGTGAAGCTAATAAACTCGTGTTATAAACACATCAACACACAGACATAGTGATATAGTTCATGATTTTCATGTATAATCATAGCTGTCATTCGAAGATCTTTCACAGTCCATAATGGTTAGTCAGATGTCAGACCTGTCCGAGGGGAATCGTCAGTAATTGGGTAATGGAAGTCAGATAGGCAGACACTCCATGTAAAATACTGGTATTCAGCTGCACTCAGTTAGACTGGAAGCTGACTTCAAAAAAGTTGGAAAAAAAAAACAAGTCAGATTTGTGTAACATAACTATAGCTATTTGGTGTTAGTAGTTGTAGAGCATTGTATTTAGTTCTTGCTGCGTCCCGCGGTTTCACTCGCATTTATCTCGATCACCTGGTAAACAGCTTTGTCTACAGGATACATACGAACCTCCGATGCCTCTATCTCGATTATTGCGCTGGCAATACTGGCAGCCGGCCGTCAAAAACTTTGGTGTTAAAATTAAATTGTATAATTAATGTAATTCGCGTTTAAATATTTAAAAACGTGCATAATTTCGATAGATATAGTGATAAATAATAAGGATTTATGTTTGTGAGTTATTTCGCTGCAAAATCAATGAAAAAACAGTAAATCAGTACCAGCTGTCATCGAACGGGCGGATTTGAAATCACCACCTAACCCGGGGAGTATTTCTTTTAATTTAAGCTTATTCAACTAAAATCTTATTAGATTCCGTTGCACCTTTTGCCCTTTAACGTTTATACTACTTGTAACAGTGATCTATGTCGTAAATAACCCTTTATTTCTCCATACTGTGTTTGACTTCAAGTTCAATGCACTATTAGGATAAAATCCCATAAATAAACAACGTTAAAGACCCCATAGAAATCATTGTTGGATATTACTAGACATACTTTTTTATGTTCAATTGCTGAATTAGAACCACTGTAAGAAATTACTGTTAGACACTTAATTTAACAATATAATAGTAGTACCTACCCCCAACCATTTTTATATTTTTTAGTCTTTTCACTTTTTACTGTTATTAATTATTATCTCTTTTTCATTAAATATTGAGATTTCACCCTTTTAATTCTCTTATTTTATCTGTTTACATTTGAACTCCCGTCATTTACTATCCACTTCTCACCCCTCTCTCTTATTCCATTCACACACTTAGCTTTCTCTTCTCTCATTCCAGGGTGCCTCTAGGGGTTAGTCTGTCAATATGTTGACCCGTAGAGCTGCATCCTTAGAAGAAAAACTGAGGGCTACATTAAAGGAATTGGAATCTAGTAAAAAGCAGTGCAATCAGCTGATACAGGAAAGGGAAGACAGTGAGGTCGAAATTGAGTTCATTAATAACAAGAACACTGAGCTTAAGAATCAGTTGGCTGAACTACATGTGCAGCATTTGGACATACTTGACCAGCATCAACACCTTCGTCAGCTAGTGTCAAATTTCCAGCATTGTAGTGACACCCATGAACTGGCTTTGAGAAGGATTTCTGAACTGGAACTGGAATTAAGCAGAGCTCACAACTCAATAACCCATCTAGAAACTCTCAAAGCCGGTGAAGAGTCTGCGATCACCTGCAGTCTCTATGATGAGTTGGTTGGTAGCGGATCCGGGCCCACATGTGTTGAGCCAATTGTAACGATAGACTTAACTAATGATACAATTACTAAAAACAAATTGTTTACTAGTCACAATAAGTTAAAAAAATACATTAGAATTAATAGACTAATCAGAAAATATCAAAAATCATTGAAATGCCAAAAACTTACTAGATTAAACACAAAACTTAGTCAAATAAATCTAAATTTAAAACAAGAATTAAAGAATTGTTATAGTGATTTACAGTTATGTAATACTATGTATGATACGGACACTCAGCACCTTCGGGATGAATTGTTTGTTAGGGAATATGCTCTAAAGGACATCTTTAGTAAATATGAGGCTACTCAACAAGACCTGAGTAAGCGCATGCACGAAGCCAGTGAGTTGGCAGACTTGGTCAAGTACAATGCGGAGAGGTATGAGTCTCTGACAAATAACTTCTCTAGCTGTGCTTGCTCCCAGACACCCCAGCCTCAACTTGAAACACCCACACCCTCAGCAGCTCACCCAGTAGATAGCTGTTTTGTTGATAATAATAGCATGATAAACACTACTTATATTTTTTCTGACAAATTCGGTCAAGGTTATGGTAGCATATTTAATCAGTGTTCACAACAGTATGTAATTAATAATTGTTCACCCGGTGCCAGTATTAGCCAATTATTAAGTAAAATTAAACTGTCAAAAATAAACCCTGGTTCTACTGTAATATTATTATATGGGGATAGTTTAAATGTTAGAAAAAAAGAAATAATTCAATGTGTCCATTTGATGTTACATCTCAATGAGACCAATCACTGTAAATTTATTTTCTGTGCCTTGCCTTATTCGCAATACTTGTCTGAGGAGCAAAACAGGCACATTTATAATTTAAATATGTTAATTTATAATAGGACTAGTCGTCACAGTGACGCTATTTTATATTTTGATTGTAATCAATTTATTACTGATTACAAACTGACAAATTACACTTTGTATTTGCCACCTAGTTGTAGGAGACAAATTGCTAATCTTTTAGCATACAATTTACACCGTCACACTGGTACCTGTAGTGTACCATCGATTGCTGTTAGTAGTGGTACTAACACCACTTTTGATACACCTGGTAGTTTAAACTGTTAGGTGCGACAACGGGTAAGCTGCATGTGTTGAACGTTGTTCATCAAAATATGCAGGGTTTGTCTGGCAAAGAACTAGAGTTAAGTTTATTTATCGAAAACCATGATGTTCAGGTATTATGTTTGACTGAACACTGGTTGAAAGAACATGAAGTAGTGTTTATGAATGATGATTTTTTTACTGTGCAAAGTGCATTTGTGAGAAAAAGTGCTATACGCGGTGGATCATTAGTTCTTGTTTCAAACAAGTTGAAATGTAAACAACGTTTAGATTTAGTTAATCTTTCCATCGAGCGCACTATTGAGTTGTCTTGTGTTGAACTAGAGCGTTACGTCATAATATGCGTTTATCGTCCTCCCTCTGGGGATTTTATTCGATTCGAGTCAGTCATGGAGGACTCACTCAATAAATTAAAATCAATTAATAAATGTATAATTTTATGTGGAGATTTTAATATTAATATTTTAGATGTTACTCCATTGAGTATTAGACTGCTCAGTCTGTTTAAGTCTTTTAATTTAATAAACTTGTTTTTCGAACCAACTAGGATCACAGCATCGTCTTCGACTTGTCTTGATAATATATTTAGTGATTGTGATGCCAATAATAAGTTAGTGTTAAGTGACTTAACGTCTGACCACTGTGGATTATTAGCCAGCTTCCCTTTGCCATTACTTAAAAAGCCGCATAAAATAGAATGCAGGCCTTATACAGTTAGTCGTTGCAACAAATTTAAAAATAATATTGCTCATAGGATTACACCATCTATAGTAGAACACGAGACCCCTAATGAAATCTATGGAGCCCTTTTTGATATTGTACAAAAAGAATACCAATCTACTTTCAAGACCAAAACTATTGACATTAATAGCACCTCTGTTAGCTTCAACCAATGGGCTACTCCAGGTATTTATAAAAGTAGAGCGAGACTATACGAGTTATATGGTTTAAAAAAATATATATTTGATACTCCTTTTCTAGAGTATGTCAGAAATTATTCAAAGTTATTTAAAAAAATCTGTGCTTTCGCTAAATCTAAATTTTTAAGCGATACCATAAAAAAATCCAGTAATAAAATAAAAACCACTTGGAAAATTATTAACAATGAAACGGGTAAATCGATTAAACAGGAAAAACAACTAGAGATTATGATTGACAACAAATTGGTTAATAAAGCTGCCGACGTAGCTGAGGCATTTAATGAGTTTTTTGCCAACATACCTATAACTACGACTTGCTCCTTAAATTCGTCCCCGTCTAAAGCTGAAAACCTTTTGCATAGTAGTGTGCCCAGATGTAGTCGCTTATTTAGTTTCGAACATGTGACGCCTCGTGACGTGGTTAATATTTTTAACACACTTAAGTCAAAAAACACTGGAGATTTCTGGGGCATCTCCGTTAAACTGTTAAGTAACATAATAGACATCGTAGCCCCCTATCTAGCTATAACTTTTAATAAATGTGTTGATTCAGGATCTTTTCCTGACCTCATGAAGAGTAGTAAAGTCATACCATTATTTAAAACAGGTAATAAAAATAACGTTGGCAATTTTAGGCCCATTTCTATCTTACCTGCATTTAGTAAAATATTTGAAAAATTAATACTCAAGCAGTTGCTAAGACATTTTAATTTAAATAGCCTCCTTCATAATGAGCAATATGGCTTTACAAAAGGTCGTTCGACAACAGATGCGGGTGTTGCTCTGCTGAAACACATTTTCAACGCATGGGAGAACTCGCAAAATGCTATCGGGGTTTTCTGTGATCTCTCCAAAGCTTTTGATTGCGTTCACCATGACACACTTTTGCGTAAACTACGTCATTACGGTGTTCAAAACGAAGCTCTCAATGTCATAAGTTCTTATTTGCAAAATAGGCACCAATGTGTAGATGTCAATGGTGTAAAATCTTCCGGGCTACTAGTTCAGTTAGGTGTACCTCAAGGCTCAATACTGGGCCCATTCTTATTCTTAGTGTATATTAACGACTTACCATTCTATTTAAAGAATGTCTGTGACATTGTACTATTTGCTGATGATACCTCACTTATCTTTAAAGTAGACAGGAATAGAAAAGATTTTGATGACGTGAATAGTGCGCTCTCAATGGTTACGGATTGGTTTACCACAAATAACCTAGTTCTTAATGCTAAGAAAACGAAATGTATAAAGTTCGCCTTACCGAATGTTAGGAATCTGGGACCCAATGTCGTTTTAGATAATGAGGTGCTTGAAACTGTACACTCGGCAGTTTTTCTCGGTATAACAGTAGACGCCAAACTTCAGTGGGGATCACATATATCAAGCCTAGCGGGAAGGCTCAGTTCGGCCGCCTACGCCGTAAGGAAAGTTAGACAGTACACGGACGTTGATACAGCTCGATTAGTCTATTTTAGTTATTTTCATAGCATAATGTCCTACGGCATTCTGCTGTGGGGCAAAGCCGCGGACATTCAAAATATTTTTGTTCTTCAAAAACGAGCTGTTCGAGCGATTTACCAACTAGGTGCGAGAGTTTCTCTGAGAGATTTCTTTAAAGATATTGGTATTCTTACGGTGGCATCACAATTCATCTTCGCCAACATCTTATATATTAGGCAAAATATACACCTGTACACTAAAAACAGTGATATTCATAATATTAATACTAGAAGTAGGGATAAACTACGTGCTCCCTTTCACCGGCTTCATAAGGTTCATAATTCTTTTGTTGGTCTTGGTATTACCTTTTATAACAAGCTTCCCTCTACTTTGCTAGATTTGCAGTTTAATGAGTTTAAAGCTAAAGTAAAATCCAACCTTTGTTCAAAGGCATACTATTCTATCAACGACTACTTAAACGATAAGAATAGTTGGTCGCTGTGATCAACTCAAGACAATGTTTATGTTCTTTCAATCCAGAATTAGTCTTCCTACTGAAAGTTTATATGGGTAGTTCATATAATTGTTTTTTTTATTTTTTTTATTTAACTGCTTTTGTTAGTTTATTTTTATTTTCTTTTCATTTCATTTATTGTGTATATGTATCATTTGCATCGTATATGTAAGCGGGCACGCCCTTTATGCCTGGAGGCTTTATTAAGGTTTTAAGTTCTGTTTTCGATTTTGTTTTATTATTTATTTCAGCTTGAGTTTAGTTTTCAATGTTTTGTTGGTATATTGGCGTGTGCTAGCTGACATATGGCGAATAATATATGTTTTGTTTTATAATATTAATAACTTACACAATACTGTATAGAATCAAGTTCTTCTAACTTAACAGACAGCTGTGCTGCTGGGGAGTTTGTTCCGCCACTTCTTCTTCCCAGCTAAAGCACTAGGAAGTGTCGAAGGGCGGGCGTTTTGGGGGGACTGTCTCATGTAACTTTGACGTTCAAAAAGTGCTGACTCTCAGCCTAGTTTGAATAAATGACTTTTGATTTTTTGATTTTGATTTTTTGATTTCTATTGTAGCTGATATACATAGGCGGCAATCACTTACGAGCGAGGAGAGTTCGTTGGTTTTTTCGGCTCCATATGTGACGATACCAAAGAAAGTGACCGTGACTGTGACTTCTGAGTTTGTTTCAGCGTTCTTCTCAGAGTAGTCAGATAATTAAAAAAAAAATACAATTGACGTGTAAAAGTGTTTGTACAAAACTACTTACAGAAATAAAATAATGTAGCATTGAAAGTGTAGGCTGAAAATCGTCTGAAAATAGTTTATTCGCGGATACCTGTATCTTTGTTGTAGGAGTACAAAATCATGGCCACATTATTACAACAACACGCCTGTATTTTCCAAAGGGTTAGGCAGAGGTGCATCTATAGTAAATCCACATCTCGTTTTTTACGTTTTAAAGTCCCATGTAATAGGTGACGAACCTATTGCCATCACATCACATCAGCAGCTTATACCATTCCCACTGCTGGGACACAGGTCTCCTCTCGGTGAGAGGGAGTATTGCCATCAACCGAGCACAATTCCAGACCCCGGGCTACTTCTAGGAAGTTTCAAATGGAAAAACCCAATTGGGGCCACCAGTACTGAATATTTTTGTAAAAAAAAAAGGAAAATAGTCCATCTTGCTTCCATAATTGTTATTCAGAAAACACTCTCTTTTAAGGAAAATCTGTTGTAGTCCCAATTTGTTTAACTGAAATTTGACAAGTTGAAGGCAAAAACAAATTAATAGAAATTGGACTTTTTTTCTTAAAAATTCTGTGTTGAAATATTTTTATCTGCATGTAAACTTGTACCGGCTTAGATTTTTAATACAGGTGCAGACAATTTGACGCCCTTGCAATTGTGTGACAAAAATAGGCCATACTAGCAAATCATTCATTTATTTATTTCTTTAATTAAAACGGTATACAACCAATTACAGAAATTAAAGACTCGTGCACAAAAATAAGACAAAATAATATTTAAAAAATGTATATAAAGATAAGGTAAACAACACTTTCATACATCCCTCTCGCAGTACTTCTGACATGCCGATAAAATCTTCGTCCATTCGTCCGCAAACAGATCGTTTGTTGGATAAGTGTCCAAGAGATCATTAAGCGCAGCCAGAGTACGTGGTACTGGGGACTTAGCACGCGCAACGGTGCGACATGGAGGCACAGCAAATAGCCTGTGCTTTCTGCCGCGGCAGTAATTGTCTGGGACAAAAAAACGAGCCAGCACAGCATGCAGATCAGGCGCGTCAATAGTGCCACGGAGCGTCTTACAGGCTATAGTGAGCTGGTCTTTAGATCGCCTTACCTCTAACGAGTTATATCCAAGGCATCCCAGTAGAAATTTAGTCGGATAGAGGTAAGGATAATAGCTATGTTTACGCTTGTAGAGAAACCGAAGGAATGCTTTTTGTACCTTCTCTAATAATAAACGCCTATGGCCTATATTGCAGTCACGATTGCATACCATCTGCAATCAACCATTCATTTACCAAGCGTGGGGTTTCACAGTGATTATTTCTTTGTGATCTTTCATTTCAACAGTATCGCATTGGACCTATTGACTGGCCTGTTAGTCTAGTGGTTAGTGACCCTGACTGCTAAGGCTGAAGTCGTGGGTTCGATTCCCACCCAGGACAAATCTTTGTGTGACGAGCACAATCATTTGTTCTGTGTCTGGGTGTAATTTATCTATAATATGTATGTATGTATTTAGAAATATATAAGTATGTTTATCAGTTCTCTGGTTGCCAAAGTACAGGCTCTGCCTAGTTTGGGATCACATAACGTTGTGTTGGTTGTCCTAAGATATTATTATTATTGAACAGCTTCACAAGTGAAATTTGTTTATTGTTGCAAAATTATTACTTGAGATGAAAACTCTAGATTAGACCGCGAAATTACAATTTTCTTAGATTTTTTGCAATTTGCAGGTCCCTGCGAGGTTTTTATGATCATTTAAATTATCATACTAACCTAATAGTTCTTTTAATTCGATTGAATGGCTATGTCCTGACAAAATAATTGACGCGAATTTTAAAAAGTTTCACTGACCTGCAAATTGCAAAAAAACCTAAGAAAAATTCTAATTCACGGGTTAACCTCAAAATTCCATCTTAAAATATAGTATTTAACCACGACCAAGCCTTTTTGTATAAAAACATTATGTTATCACTACGAACAAAACTGTAAAGCATCTTGTTGTATGAAAAAGGTTCATAGGTATTCTTTATTCGTTGTGACCCCAAACACAAAACTAAATATAAAGTCGGTAAAAACGTTATCCCAATGAATAACTAACGGCAGATGGCTATTCCATTGCCAAAAAACATCATAGCAAACCGTTTTCCTCTCTCAACTCTTGAAACTGTCCGTAGACAATAAAGTTTTTATGTATTTTGTCCCGACCGCCATAAAAATATCAATTGTTACTGTAAATGTGTGGTGTGTAGTCCCCTTTATAGATGATGTATGTTTCTTTCAAGTACATATAGAGCAGTGGTGGCACAGTGGAAACGATCGCAACTTTCGAGTTGTAGGTCGGAGGTTCGAACCCTGACTGGTGCTAATAAAGCACTTCTGTGTGTAAATCTATACAATTATATAAAATTGGAGTGTCTGTTTTTAATATTAAGATAACCACTTTTTACTAAGTGTATATGGATGTATACACGGTACATATACCAAAACAACATTTTTTACTTTTTTTGTCTGTCTGTTTGTTCCGGCTAATCTCTGAAATAGCTGGACTGATTTTGACGGAACTTTCACTGGCAGATAGCTGATGTAACAAGGAGTAACTTAGGCTACTTTTATTTTAGAAAAAATAAATAATAGTTTTAAAAAAAAACTAAAAACACGCTGAATTTTGAGCCGTATGTCAGCGTAGTTTTCAAAGACAGTTTTTATGAAAAACTTTTTGTTAAATACCACGCGGACGAAGTCGCGGGTAACAGCTATTACCTATAATATAACCTGAGTTAACACATCTTACCGCGGTAGTACGTCCTCCTGCGTTAATTTCCGACATCCACTCGAGCGAAGCCGCGGGCAAAAGCTAGTTATTTCATAAGCACTGCTCTCAAAACAGTGATGGAAACATCGTGAGGTAATGTCCTAGAACCAAAAATGATGAAGAGATGTGAGATCTACCAACCCGCACTGGACCCACCACGCGTCTGTCTCCGAACTGCTACTCAGGAATTCAGATGGACAAACCAAATGACACTGCTTTCTCAATCCGGGAATCTAACCCAGGAACTGATACTCCGCCGAAGACCAACGAGGTCTAGAGAGTAAAGTTCTTAGTGTAATTTACTTAGTTCAAATACTCAAGATGTATTTGAACTAAGTTGTGTCTGGATATTGCCTTTCAAGCGTTAATATAGACAAAGCAGATCCGCAGGGGTTCATCTCGTAAATCCACACAAAAGAATGGAAAGAAAAACTTTCAGTTCCTGAAATTGTAAAACAAATCACGAAGCATTTTAAAATTTTATGACTTCTTTTGTTTTCTATCAGCTCAACAATACCTCGGACAGAGTGTCATAACAAAACTCATTCTATTTTCAACGAGAAGTTAAGGACCTATATTTTGCAATGTTTATTAGAGTTAAGAAGTTCTATGAAATTTCCAATTTGTTTCAGAAAGTAATGCCTTCATTTCAACCGGTCATCGGTTTTCCCTTTGATAACAAAATGACAAAAAGCACTCAGTTGATTGCTATAGCGTTCTATTTCTGGAGCACCGATCGACTTATAATATTGTAAAAAAAACATACTGTTCAAGCAAAGGCTTATCGAAGAAGTCAACAACGGTCATTTTGTGGAAAGTTCAGATCCAATTTTGCACGTAACTCGATTTTCTGGGCCCAATTAAGTTTTCATCAGTTTTCGACCTTTCGTGAATAATAATGCACCGTTATTCTATTATCTAATTATATATCTATTGCAATTAAAAGTTTTTATTAATGGCCATATTTCGTGCAAATTATTATAAATTCTTTAGATTTGACGTTATACCTGTTTTAAAATTATAGTCGAAATAAAGTGAGTCTTATTAAAGGGCCATTAAAGCTCTCCATTAAAATAAAATAAAAATTAATCACTCTATCTCAATCACCATTTTTGATCCTTGCAAATCATCCCATAATAAACTTCTTCAATTAGCCCCAATTTATTACAATTTGTCTGCCATCATAACAATAACAAATGGACTCCATTTGAGGCATCAACATGCAATAAACAGGCATCTCATTACTTTAAATGCGCATAAAACACCCACTATTATTTCAGTCATTGTACATTCTCGTTAAAGGCAAAAATTCACGTGCGAACACATTGCCGGTGGAATATTTTTTAGTAACGAGCCTCGCTGCGGTGTCATACACACTGTCGGAATTTCCATATCTAAATGGAAAACGGCCCTATACAATCAATTTTGTTCCCACATTCCATTTGAAAAGTGCACCTGTGCTGAGAATATTTATTGTTTATTTTCGTTTGAACTGGAATGCGTGGCCGGCAAAGCATGTTCACACTTGTGTCACGTAACTCCTATCGCTGCCATTACTAGTAAGTGGTTTTGTATCTTAAAGCGATACGCTCTCTCACCTTGTGTTATTTCTCTAGTAAAGGATAGTGAACTTTGTGTGATATAGCCGCGTGTAGCGCACGGATTTCGCTTGTGCCGTTGAACTAGAGCTTATCTTAAAGTTACATAATATACTAAACTTTTGCTATTCATAGTTGAGTAAAATTGTATTGAAGTACATCCAACTGAACGTTGAGTTTTATTTACATATGTAGAGTGAATTAAGTAAAAATAAACAAAATTGTGTAAGCACGCACTAAAAAAGAATTGTCCTCATATTTTTTAATTTTCCTGATTATGGAAACTTTGATTACATTTATACGATTTTACTTTTTAGCTCAATTGTGCTATATTTTCAAGCTCACCAATATCTATCCAATAAGTATAGGTTTCACAATTTTCCTAGCAGGAAGGAACGTTTTAGTCTGTGTATTAGGAGTTTTACAAAATCGAAAGTTTTTATTCGATTCGTTCAAGATTAGTCGATTACGTTTACTCTAGTCGAGCAAAATTCTGCAAATCAAGTAATATATTGAAATCTGGCATATACTTAGTCTAATTATTACAAGCATTCAATTTATTTAAGTGACTCAATGTTAAGCCTTTCTCTCTTTTTCTCCTTATGTATTTTGGCTTACAAAAAATAAATTATTAATATTAAATACACATTGTAACTAGAATCCACCGTATCGTCGATCGGCCATCGCAATGGCTATCAAATCAGTTCCATCTTGAAAGTCATTCAACCTCAATCATCAAATAGGATTCTCAGAGCGATATTAGATTTACGATAAGTAAAAAGGTCTTGTCAATATTATTTGAAATAGAAGACAATCTAATAAGTAAGAAAGGAACATAGTTTTTTACCATTCGGCCAAGAAAATCGGCCTCATTTTATTTTTTTCTAAAATTTTCTCCAACCCTTCAGATAAGTTTTATATACTTTGAAACGAAGAAATAACCTACTTAATGAGTGGGCTTGAGTTGTTGTTTCAGTTTATTACTTAAGTAAACTATGTTATTTAACTAGCCCAAGGATTATTTTATATTTTAATACGTCTTGGAATCACGCAACCTACTGATTTTATGTAACGAAGTTTCATTTTTATTCTGCTTTCTGCTAATGGTGAACAAATCTTTTAATTAATATTTTACTGACTGACTGCTTTCAGGCATAAATTTTTGAAATTCCGGTTAGGTAGAAGGTTTTAGATTACTTCAATATTTTTAATTCCAAAAAAGTAACGAGCCGGAGGGATCAGTAACACACTATTAGTCAGAATCTGAATAGTTCTGAAGGTTATTGCTAGTCATTTAATTTAATTTGTCTCTCTTAATGTTTTACTATATACCATTGTATAGAATCAAATTTTTCTAACTGGACAGACAGCTGTGCTGCTGGGGAGTTTGTTGGCCACTTCTTCTTCCCAGCTAAAGCACTAGGAAGTGCGCGACGGGTGGGCGTTTTGGGGGACTGTCTATTGTAATTTTGACGTTCGAAAACTGCTGATCCTTAACCTAATTTGAATGAATGACTTTTGATTTTGTCCATTGCTAGATGCGTTCGAAAAATTTAATGAAATCCATTATAACTGTTAGTGTGTTATGAAATTACCCCGCATTTCTTATTTTAAACATAACGTCTACAGAATCAATTAGGTACCTATTATAATAGATTTAATGGCTTAGCGGAAAAAAGACATGCCTAAAATTTTTAGATACTACCTACTATTAATCTTTCTACTCGTTTAATATGATTTCAGTTCAAATTCAATTTGTCCAACATGTGTGTTATTAACATAGCTACAAGACATTGTTGTTAACTCAAATAATTGTTTAAAATCGAGCAAAAGCTTGTGAAGTTAGTGACAGATTTTTTATAAACCTTGACAGCTTTTCAATGTAGAATATGGTCCAAAAAATGCTGAAAAACAAAACACTTCCGCGAATCGGTTTCAGTTATAACGTTGCAGCAATTTTACCATTAAAATCCTGTTAATTACCACCGCAACTATTGGCAGTATTATTAATAGAATCATTACAATAAATTACGTGTAAATAATTCTATAATTACACATAGAACTAGGTGAAGCGAACTAGTATATTATGCTAATCTTGACGCACATAAGCAATTAATACGTTAGCGTATATTACCTGTACTAGAAAATAGATATACGTAGGTGTATATGTATATAGGACTATTATGTGCATTGCTGGTCTGTTTTGCTTAATTACCTTCTTACTGAGGATGTTCAATGAACCTATGTGTCCTTTGTCTAGCAGTACGCTTGCAATTACAGGCGTGGTGATTCAGCTGTAGCATTCACACAACATATTAGTTATTGATCAACTAACAGCGCCCCGCGGTTTCACCCGCATAATTCTTGATCCCGTTAGAAAATCGAGATAAAATCGTTTTATATTTCCTGATTGCCAAACATAAGTGGCAGTGGGCAGGGCACATTGCTCGCAGAACGGATGGCCGATGGGGTCGGAAGGTTCTGGAAACCGCGTACTGAAGACGTAGCGTTGGAAGGCCTCCCACAAGATGGACCGATGACCTGGTGAAGGCCGCAGGAATATGTTGGATACGAGAAGCACAGAACAGATCGAAGTGGCGGTGCTTGAGGGAGGCCTATGTCCAGCAGTGGACGTCTTTCAGCTGAAATTATGATGATATTTCCTGATTTTTTATTATTAATTATTTTTATTCCGTGTGGTGCTGGACATATAGAATAGCACCATCCCATTTCTTCCCGTGGGTGACGTAAGATGCGACTAAGAGACTTACGTTCGTTTGCTCCATATAGTTCCAAGCAGTCTACTAAAATTGTTTGTACTCGTATGGGAACCTGGGTTGGCGAACCTTAATACAGGTTACTATGTAACCTAGCTAGGACGCCAGATTCAAATTATGTTACTTTTTGTCTTTTCAATTTTACCCTACACTGTGACTTATATTTATTGTAACAGACTATATCTTTTTTTTTAATAAAAAAAAATTATTTGTATTTTTGTATTACTAGAGAACAGCAGCAGCGTTCTCTATGCATTTTACCTCTATAATGCATTCGCCAACCCGCCTATCAACCGTGGCGAATATGGCAAACCTCTCCCAGTATGGGGAGGCCAATGTCCAGCAGTGCACGTCTTTTTTAGCTGAAATGATGATGATAAGTTATTACTATTAATCGAGAAAAAAATAAACAACTAGATGTTATATTTTCTAATCCAAGTCATAGCCTGCCTATGTGCGATGTTTTAAGTAAATAATTTTAGCTGTTTTAGCGAGTAAGCGTAACGAACAAACATACAGAAAATCAGACCTTTTCTCTGTATAATAATAGTTTTGAAAGCTCACTGAACAGGTCTAGCCTAAATTACCTTTGTCTAGAAAAGGATTTATTCCTTGTCAACCTTTGTCCCTATTTCCAACCCACGTTTTGCCAAAGATTTAAAGTAGGTGTCTACATAATTTTCTCCCAAAATTTTGTCTAGCGTGGTGTGATATATAATATTCCAATATTAAATAATTGCAACCCTGTCCCCATATTTACAATTTAGTTAAAATTAACTATAATATAAGATGGACTATAATATTACAAAGCTGAAGAGTTTGTTAGTTTGTTTGATTGAACGCGGTAATCTACGAAACTACTGGTCCGAATTAAAAAAAAATGTGATGGGTTGTTGTTGTATGTTGTCAATAAATAGCCTTCCTCAATAAATAGGCTATGATTTAGGATGGCTATGGGCTACATAACATCACGCTACGATCAAAAAGAGCGGAGCAGCAACGAAAAATGGACGAAAACTGGCAGGCAATTCGATACGACGGGAAGGGTCAAGGGAGCAAAAATTTGCCGCAGACGAAGTCGCGGGCGGAAGCTATAATATATGTAAACGAAGTTATACTATTAATAAGCATGCCTTATAAAAGTTAAATGTATAATATTACAAGGCAGATGTTAGTAGAAACTCACATAGCGATAGTGACCTTATTAGTGATGTTCTTTAGAAAGGTTAGAGGATAATTACTAGCAGTAACCGTGCGGTATGACCAGCTGAACATAAACAACGCAAAAAGAGTATGTAAGGATCAGCAGGTTGCGTTCTGTCTACCGTCGCCATGGGAAGAAAGCCTGACCTTATGTATGTATGTTACCTATAAAGATGGTTAGAAAGAGGCACTTGTCATAGCGATAGTTAGTTAGTGATAGTTTAAGTTTTGTTTTATAGAATACTAGCTTTTGCCCGCGGGTTCGCCCGCGTGGGTGTCGGAAATTATCGCAAAAGGACGTACTACCGCGGTTAATGTATTAAGAATGCATTAATCCAGGTTATATAAGTAATTACCCGGGACTTCATCCGCGTGGTATTTTTAACAAAAAAGTTTTTCGTTCTTTTTTTTTCGTGAGATTCTAATTTTTTTTCTAAAATAAAAGTAGCCTAAGTTACTTCTTGTTACATCAGCTATCTGTCAGTGAAAGTCCCATCAACATCGGTCCAGCCTTTTCAGAGATTAGCCGGAACAAACAGACAGACAGACAGACAAAAATTGTAAAAAATGTTGTTTTGGTATATGAACCGTGTATACATCCCTATACACTTAGTAAAAAGCGGTTATTTTAATATTACAAACAGACACTCCCTATTTTATTTATTTGTCTAGATGTATTAGTATGTATTAGTTTTTAGTTATTGTTTTGTATTATCTGTGTATTGTGTTTTATGGGCCTTTGTTGCCTGAAATAAAGTTTTGTATAATGAGATGCATTGAAAGTGAAGGTACTTAATAGGTATATTTATAGGCCACACGTCAGTGGCAACACTTTGCCCTTGAACTGGCCTAGCATAGTAAAGAGTTCCAAGAGAATAGAGGCCAGCCAGCTCAGCCCTCGTTTTCTTGTTAACAATTTTATCGTGCACTGGATTTTTAACCGTCGGTGTTGAGCCGAGAGTTGAGAATTGAACAGAGTGTGTCCTAGCACGGGGAAAAAATACACCGTCGTATTTTCAACCACGACGTCTAGTACTTTCTGTTTAGAAAATACAGTCCGCGATCTCACCGCGATGTTTTTACATCCATGCAAACGCGGCCTTATACTTTTTCAATACCACTGACCTCCAGTCTATTTTCAATACTTACCGATAGTATGCGATTCCAATTGACTTAAAGTAACTGGTATTGCTTCGATTTTTGCAAATCACTTCAGAACAACACGGCATTTTTAAAGAATCCCGGCTGCTGGTCGATCTTCAACTAAACGTGCCGCGAGTAATGTGTTCTCTTTTTGCGCATATTGCTGAGACACCGTGTCCCCACCCCCTTTTCATATCTCCCTTTAGTTTCTGTTATCTGTGGTACCGTCTTATTTTGTAACTTGAGTTTTCTAGATACGTATACAGTTACATAAACTAACGCTTTCTTCCTATAGGGGTAGGCAGAAACTACAAAACGTCTCCTGCTACATTAGTAGCTTTATGAGTGACTAGCTTTTGCCCGCAGCTTCTCTCGCGTTAAAAATAACAATAAATATAGTTTTTTTTTTCATAAAAAGTATCCTACGTTACTATACCTCCAAGAATATGTGTACAAAGTTTCATAATGATCGGTTAAGTAGTTTTCGCGTGAAAGCGTAACAAATAAACTTACTTTCACATTTATAATATTATAGTATGAAGTTGTTCAGAAAGGTCAAGGTACATGATACTCTTATTTATGTGGAAAACGACCATGAAGATGAAAAATGAACGTGCGCTTATTTTGCTTTTTTATTGATACCATTCGATAGCGCGTACTGAATTACATTACTTGACACTATTAACTTTGTCAAATCTATTCATTTTAAAAATGCAAACTACCAATTTGCCAATTATTGATGCCATTTGGTAGCGCACATTTAAAAACGGTACTTACGGAGCAAAAATATATAGCTTCAGTGAACTAGATTTTATCTTTTTTAAAGTCTCTATGGCGTACGTAATTAGAATATTGAACCTAGTACTTTGACCGCTCTACCATAAATTCGTCACGTCCAAAATTCAACGTACTGCCATTAAAATGTAGTTGCACTACCCTCGGTGCGGTTACCCCTTTGGTCTTGGATTTCCAAAACAGCGTGTTTACAGAGCGCTTACAACGTAAATTCGAAACATTCCTTAAATTTCAAATTCCGAGGATAACTGGTTTAGCCGGATAACCGGACAGTGAAACCCGCCCGGAAACTTACGCCAAGTATTTTCATTTATCTTAGTTTACTAAGTTAGTGTCTGTAGGCAAAAATTTGGAAGTATAAAAATATGAGAACCGTTTCGGTATTGAAGATGAAATGTGAATAAATTGGTTAGTTTTTATCTTCATTTAGAATTAGGTAAGAGAAAATAGAACAAGGGAGGAATATTGGCTTAGGAACAGACTTCTTGGTATTCCATTCCCAAGAAATCTGAATATGACCTTATATAACAATATTATAAAGCTGAATAGTTTGTTTGGGTTATCGCGCTAATCTCAAGAACTGCTAGTTCGAATTAAAAATTATGTTAGTGTTGGATAGCCCATTTATCGAGGTAGCCTATAGACTATATAACATTACGCTAAAACCTTTAAAAGCCAGACAAAAAGCAAAAAAGTCAGAAAGATCGCAGAGAAAAATGTAGAAGTGGCAAGCGAGGCGGTACCACTGGTTGGATCGGGGGAATTAGAAATTTCACGTGGAAGAAGTCGCGGGCAGAAGCTAGTTTTGTAATAAAAGTAAGCTGAGTTAGTACTGAAAGTGTCGTTTGCAAAAGACGATCTATCTTAGGATCTGTATTTATGGTTTTTTTGCCACCGACTTCCGAAATTAAAGTTATTTTTCACTTTGTAGTGTTTTTAAGGAAGTCGGTTGTTTTTTTTTGTAAAAAAGTTTTTATTTTGAAATTTTTAGTTGTGGTATCCACCCCGCACTAATTCCAAACAAACAATGCATATTTATGCGATAGCAGAAATCGTGGTTGATTTGCTGTCATTTTTTAAAGAGTTCCGGTGTCTATCTCTGAAACTCATCATCAGATCTATATGAAATTTATATGGGACCATTTCAGAATAAACTCCTTTCAAACAAAAAAAGAATTTTGCAAATCCGTTTATATATGACGGAGTTATGGCCGAACATACATAAAAAATAATAATAATATAAACATCCGAATTGAGAACCTCCTCCTTTTTGAAGTCGGTTAATAAAAAAAAGAGTAGGCGTTACGCCTTGGCTGACAAGCGAAAGATTAAAATGGACTCGTAGAATAATTTCCTAGAAATAATATTATCAAAGTTGCACAACAGTTGTGTGTTTTATTTACTCGATGTGGTACAGGGAGCTCTAAAGCTTCTAGAGTACTTCGCACTACACACGCGAGAAAAGATCAAGCACCGTAGATAGTATCTAACTATAAGTAGTTGGGCTAAAAATTCTACGGACCCTGCTATCCTTAACCTTTTCAGTCATTGACTGTGCACATACCTAAGAAGTTATAATCTTTGTATCTACTAATTATATTCATCAGATTATTAGAAATTATTAATCATTGTTCCTTACCAAATTCCGCCTCCACCATTTTGCGGCAAAACACACCAACTGCCAGTCAATCACAGCTCAGCCAAAGTTCAACAGACGATCAACAACACAAAATCCAAAGCGTTGTTCCCAACTCGACATCGTGGACTTCCCTGGGAATTCACTTGTTGTTACTCAAGTACTGTTTCTATCCTAATTAGTTCATCAGATAATTTAGTTTGCGAGTTGCTCGTTACGCCAGCGAAGTGGACAGGCTAATGCAGCTTGAGCCTATAACCTAATTATTTGATGAGACAAATACAAATTAGTGACGTAGAGTACCTGCTTGGGCGAGCTTGCTAAACAATTATTTGATTTTACGAGTATGACGCCATTTTGGAAGATGGCCGTCCGGTTTATGAGAGTGAGAAATTACTTAACAATTAGGTAAATTCAGGAACATAAATTGTTAAGAAAATTTAGTACCAACTGAAATTAGTAGGTAATATATTCAAATGCCTCTGATAGTTGTAAGAAAATAAATTCAGAATGTCATGGCATTATACATAATTATGCCGCTTCTGTTAGTCATCTGATCTGTAATAAAAGTATTGCTGTCTTTCTTTAACATACAGAGCAAGAAAGAAAAGAACGAAGTTTACGGCTGTCAAATTAATTTTCATTTTACATGTTACAGTCCTTTTCCAGAAATTTGACTTCTGTCAGCAACCTTACTGCAACGATAGGTATGGTATAATTTAGGTAAAAAGATATTTTTACAGGCTATGCCTATTCCAGGTAATAAATTAAACCATTTGTCGCAGGCATATCTTCAGCTTTGTTTTGTTCTCATGATTTAAATTGCTATTTCGAGTATCAGCGTAATTCATTATAGGACTGCACGAGTTATTTTGTCATTTTCATGCCTCCGCGCGTCCTATTTTCGAATGTAGCGCTTCGTTTAAGAATTCAGGTTGATAAAACAAAGAGCATCTCACTGAGAAAATTACGGAAGCCGTTCTATTTAAAAGCGTGCGATTCTGAATAACCGTTACAATTTTCATAATGTTTATTCAAATAATTTCTCGCTGGTCTAGCGGTTGCAAGCGTACCTACTGCTCAGAACATGAGGTCCTGGTTCGATTTTCAGGTCGGGTGGAGTGATTTTTCCATTAGAATTTCCCAGATACCCGGTGTCTGGATATGTACCCGGTTGATGGCAACCGGCTGATATCCTATTAAATGAGATTTAAACATGACTGTCGAAACGTACACTTACTATATATCCCTGCCTAATCCTTTGGGGAATGTATTGTTGTTATTCAGAAACCTTGAAGATTTATTCGATGCGTCGATTTCACGTAAACCGTATCGATAGAAAATTGCTAACAAATCTCACGCTTTTTAACATTCAAAATGTTCGCATTATTCTGTGACGGCGTCGCATAAAGTAATTTAATACAAAGCTATAATTTACAAAAGAATTATAACAAGACAGAAATACAAGAACGCACCTTTATATCACGGCCCCAATGAAGCGAAATGTGTCTCATTTTTTGTGTACTAAATAAAAATATTTCATTGTCATAAAAAGTGTCTTTGTAGGTGTATTTCTGTTGTTTCTTTGTTGTAAGACAGATGTTCTATTCATTAACTTGGTATACTTTTTAAGCCGTTCTGAGATTTTACAGGTGTACGGAGAGAACGGCACAACATCATGTTTTTCTTTGTTTTCTTGGCATTTTTACCTGCTTTGAATTATGTTCATGACTTTTTGTACGTAAGAATATTATTTAGACGACAATTATTCTGACATTCTTTCACAAATATTTTAAGACGTATGTTTATTTTACATCAAGAAACCCGAAAACATATTTATACGTCATACTATACAAATAAATAAAAATGAAGTGTCTGTTTGTCTAATCTAATCTAACTAGCCTATATTGTCCCATTGCAGGGCAAAGGCCTCCCTCTTCCTTTCCCTTTGTCTGTTTGTAATGTAAATAAATATACAGCTTTATAGTAAGTGCTTATGAATGTAAATATACGATACATATAACAAACCAACATTTATTAATTTTTTGTCTGTCTGTTTGTTCTGACTAATCTCCGAAACAGGCGGTGCGACCGATTTTTGTGGGACTTTCACTGCCGCTGCATCCACGAATATGACATCCACGCGGATGAGCCCGGGGGCATAGGTAGTATAATTTAATAAAATGGTCTTGACCGTTATCTTTGGAATTAGGTTATTGAGAATTTAAAAAAAAACATGGAATTGATTTTTAGAAATGACTTTAATCTTCCTTTTACCTGGAAATAATTACAGACTTTAAAAATCTTAATCTATAATTTATTTACATTCAGTATCTAGTTAGTTACAACCTTAATTACTTTTATACACAAAGGAAAATGACTAATTTAAGTTATACATTCTGTGAACGCTTAGATACCTACATTTTTACAACCTATATCACATTTTCATTTTTTTATGTCTAGTGTCATTACAATGTATAAATCAGGTGAAAAAAAAAATGATTGCCATTAAAAAAAAACATAAAACACGCCTACTGTAACAAAACTGGTTTAATTTTTTCGGGGCAAAAACTAAAAAAATAATTAAATATAAGCGTTTCAAAGCCCTCGCAGACAAGCGCAACGCGTCGGTGCAACGTGATATGAAAACTATACCAATTTTTCTAATTGAGTCATGCCGCGCTGTCACAGCGCCTGGCTGCGGCAGCTTTTACGTTTTCGTTTTCAATGAATGGAATAGTTACACTGTCATGGCAAACATTAGTCAATTTCACCTTTCATATATTAAAATAGGATTGTTGCAGGAAAATACTCATATGAAGTTACATAATTTAATTGAGTTTAAAATTAAGGGGAAGCGCCACGACATATGTATTTACAGTGCTATAATCATTAAATGATGATTTTAATTCTGTAAATACATATTTGCTATGGTAGCTAATCATATTTTAATCAATATACCTGACACTGTCCTGCAAGTGTCAAAAAACGTAGGAAAATTTGAATAGATGCGCTGAGCCCGCGGGGGCTCATCGCATCTTTCTTAAGTCCGACAGTTAATTCTATTGTTCAGAGTCAGTCACTAACCACTCGTACTACTAACATTTTAAAATGATTTTATTTTGTATCTTAAAATCGTATTGTCAAGCGTTTTATGTACATTTAGATATGTTATTTGATGAGAATAAAATTACTGTGAGATTTGATGCAAAGAATAGTAAGTATCTCAGACGCCTGCTATATAACTTATTTAAATGTTAATTTATTTACACAATATTCTACAAAGTCAAAGGCGTAGTCTTCGTCTCGATATAAAACAAATTACCTAAGAATAGAAGCCGATGTCTGTAGCACAATTTTAAGTCTGAATAACTATTGATCAAATGTTAGGGGAGGCACTTTCGCCAAATTCAGTCTTCAATCTAATGTTTACACAAAAGAAAATCTGTTAAATGTTAACGTCCTAAACGTTAAACTGTTGTTTCTATTACATCCGGGGAGGGTCAACAAAAACCGTCTTTTAAGTCCGGATAACCCAAATCAGGCATAGCTCTTCTTGAACCGTTGCCTCTTGAGTTCTCGACTCGCATGCCTCGCCCAGCTCGACCTAAACTAGCGTACCTTGTATCCGCGAGCTTATCCCTTTGTGCTACCTCGTCGTAGTAACGAGCATCGTTCAACCCTGCACTGTATTTCTGACTTAAGCTGTACTTATCTATAGTCGCATACTTTTGTACAGTAGCATATTGGCGAGCAACTTCTGGAACGCCATTTGTTTTAGCACGATCAAATGGTCTTTCTTCTGGCGGTAAAGCACCATCTAGCCTCGCTTTAAACTCTTTGTCTTTTCTTCGTCGTCTTTTACATGCGCACAAAGCAACGGCGATAGCACATAGAAGAAGACCAACTCCAGCAGCAGCAGCTACGTAGGGTGGAGGTAAGGATATCCTGAAGGAGCAATTTGAATCGTCTTCGTCGTAGCCCGAAGGACAGTGTGCACTACCATCGCACCACAGCGCGATAGGTATGCAGGCGTTCAACTCCGGACAGCTAATCAGAAAAAATAAAACAATATTAGCTCACTCATTACCCTTCCATCACAGCGTACGAAAGAACTGTCAAGACTTACCTATAACGACATTCCAAGGATACAGGGGGAGGAATAGTGTTGGACTCGGGGTCATGGTCAAAAGATGGTTTCTTCATCAGCTCAATCCATTTTATTGAATAATCAGCTTGTTCGTGCTGAAGAAAATCGATAACGTAACTTCGAGCGTGAGGTTTCAAAGAAGTCTCCAAAGTTGTTTGGGAAGATTTCCACCCGGGCGAATACAATTCTATAAAATTTGTACCATCTGGACATACTTCTCTCAATTTTGAAGTATCCTGAGCTTCGTATATGTACAGCCGATTTGGAGTGCTGCAGAAAGGTGAGGACACTGTGAGCTCATAGCCAGGAACTTTGACATACAGATACCTTCCTTGTACAGGAGTTACTTCGTCACCCCCAGGTTCGATTAGCCAAGGTCTATGGACACACGCAACTTCTGCTCTCACACTTTCTGATATGACATGCCTGTCTCCGACTATTTCTGGTGCTACGGGTACTTGTCTTTTGTCAAAAAGCCTAATTTCTCCACTACTGCCTCTTAGCCGTCTTTTGCCCCATCCGGTTGAGCACACAGTTTCGTCACCAGGACCAGTCGGAACAAATTTATATTCGCCTTCAAAAGCAAAATCGTCATAATCTTCAGTAATATTCATCATCGTCACGGTAAAGTTGATTTCTACAACTGGGGCGGTTAACGTATGTACATTTAATGGCTCAGATCTATTCGTACAAATGCAGTCTCTTTGTATCGGCACTCCTTCCCAAGGATATTCTGTTATAATAATTTGGGCGAGTCCTTCGCCCCCAATGGTTCTTTTCGCAGGCCTATCGCATTTCCAGCGACTCGTGCGGGAGTCTTTGTGCGTATTACAATATTTATTTCCAAAGTAAGTGCTCGTAAAGGTCAATTGTATTCTCTCGCCTTGTTTGGCTTCGAATCTGCAAATATTATCATAATTTCAATAGTATACCTAATGTAGTCCCCCAAGACTTTAGGAGGTTATAGAAATAGTATTTACCTTAGTATGCAAGTTAAGTTTTGTGCACCGCCTCTTCCGTAGTAGAATATTGCTCGGGGAGCTTGAAACCTTCCAGAATATGTCTGAGCAGATTTAAAAACCCGGTCGCAAGCTGATTGTGAGTCTACCAATGGTTGTCCTTGTTCACTCACGTCAACAAACTCGTAGCGGAGGACGAATGAGACTGGATAAAGTGCTGATCCTTGACGAAGTTCCTGTAAACAAATACACATCTAAGTATTGATCCGAAAAGTAATGATACTGGTGTATCCGTTCACCCAATCCTTTCGCCTAAATAGAATATTAATTATGATCAAATTACTTTAAAGTTTCTTTCTTAATGTTCATGACACACTTCATAAAACATGCCATTAGTATAGTAGACGCTGCCATTATAAGTCTAACAAGTATAAACATCAATCACCCTTAATGATCTATCCCCAACAATTTTCCATTTTCTATAAACGTTAAAACTTACTTCCACTTTAAAAGTAGTGTATCGCCAAGGTCGACTCACGGTAAAGCGAGACCGCGTGGTGTAGTAAAACTTCAAATATTTAGTTAGAAACTTGCTTCAGTCGTTCCTCTGTAGAATTTAATATTGAATAATAAAGCAGTTCTCAACTAGTGACTTTAACAACTTGCTTAAGACCAGGTTTCCTATATTAACTAGGGCGTATTCTAGTTGATGTGCAGCTGCGTGGAATACTAATGGCTATGTTCAAAATTTTCTAATTATTATATGCGTTAACTGGTTCTTTCAGATTTTTGAAGACAGGATTTGTTGGTTAAGCTATTTGCAGAATGTAGTTTAAGACCTAAGACGATAATAGTTAAACTATACTGGGTGACTTTTTTTAGCGTCTTGAAAAAAAATGGGGGTAATAGGTGAACGGAATAAAAGCTTTTGGCATAGAAATTTTTATTATTTTTATTTTTGAATAACATGTAATTAAATTGAGCTAGTAATAAATACTACACATTTAAAGTAACATTTTCGTACTAGAACAACAAAAACAGAAATTTGGAAAAAAAAAACAAAAAAATAATAATTAAAATCTATCGAAACTCAAATCATATGCACCCTACTCAATGCGCGGCATGTATCATTGATTTCGGAGCGCGGTCCTACCCTTTGAAGCCGGCCGATAGGCGGCCTCATTGATCTTTCGTAGGCGCAAGAGCCGCACGCGCATCCCTGTCCACCCGCGTCCCGCGCTCCTTTAGTCACCTACGATGAATCTGAAGGCCTTCCTGCCTTCTATTCTAGTTACACAACACACCATATGAAGGTCGAGACGGTAAAAAATGTCATCCGGTATATGCTATATTTAGTGAATGTTATTTTAAGTACCCACATATATCCGAAACCAATATCAAATGCGAAATGAGAGAGGAGTTTGTTCGCAATTTGGAAACTGAAATCAACTCTGACATACTAGTGTTAAAAATTTTAGTGCCTCGTGTAGAATCACCGAAATGCGCGCAAAATTACGGTGAATCGTGAAATCCTATCAAAATTAGTCACTATCAGTGCTCACACTAAATTTTCAGTAAACCAATTAATTTAGCAAATATGTTCGATTCACTGAAATGTAATTTGTAGAATTCTACGAAATACGTTTGTACCTACATCTGCAATACGCATCTAGATTAAACCTCACCACGTTCCATTTTCGAGTTTATGCAAAACACCGCAAGAAAATAAAAGCAGCCATAACGAGTGATGAGTCGCAATAAATCTGAGTTTTACAAACACTTTGGGACGTGTCTCATCCGGTGACACTCCTAACACTTCAAATAACGTGACAACACTAAAGCATTCTATCACTGTTAGAGTTGCGAACTAGCACGTCCTCCTTGCATTATTCACTATGGCAAATGCAACGGTAGTAGCACGTGACTTATCTATCCCGGCCGCTGTGAATGTTACACACGCCAGAAAAGTTACATGTAGCAGAGGGAATACAGCTGAAAGGGCAGTGGCGAGGGAGAAAAAGAAACAATGGGAAGTCACCGGCGTAATCCCGCGTGGATTGCTGCTTAGAATGTCAGAGCATTGGATCGATATCAGAATAAATATAAGCGAGCTGATATATGCGGGTTGATATAATGGAGAAATCATGTTTATGGGATTTATATTATTATCCTCTGATTTGTTGAGAGGGTCGTTTATGAAAAGGAATATCGTAATTTGGGTATTTTTTGATTCTCCTTTCTATTTTCCCACGATATTAGGCATTAGGTATACGACAACGAAAAATAAAAAAGGTGACTCATATACCTTCTTCTGTGACTTTTTTTTTTTACAAAAAATATGGTTGAGTATCATTTTCATCAAAGAAAGATGTTAATCTAAAAGATGTTACCAGGACTTTGACTTTTAATCGTTCCTGTCATTAAGGTCATGACAACAACAAATAAAATTATTTTAGCTTCAGGATAATGTAGTATTACTTAGACATTTTTGTAATCAAAATAAATAAAGAATTTTGAACTTATTGTGTTTAACTTAAGCTTTTATTTACGACAGTTCATCGTTGCTATGTTGTAATGAAATGACGACGTAGCCATTTGATTTGTTTGTTTTCCTTATAATTTACCGGTTTATTTTTTTTTTCCGGTTCATGGCAATCTGCCCACCCCCTATTATATAGGACTTAAAGATAACTGGCTACATGCGTATGTATGGTACATCTATGCCCTTGGCGATAATAGATGTAATATTATCGTAATGTTTTTTACAACAGTCACGAAAGCCATTCAAAAATACAATCTACATGTATAAATAAAACAGTCTACCTTCCATTACAATCTCCCATACATATTCCAGAAGCTATATACTTAGAAATTCAGCCAGCAATATGCGAGAAACACATAAAAATTGCGCAAGAGTACTCGCACTATTATCTTGCGATGCACGTGACGTGTTTTAGCCCCTGCTTCTAAATTCATGACCGTTCCGAGTCACTTCTATGCAATATGCTCCTCCTATATTTTGGCTAAAAATTTCTCGCTGCCTGTCACGCTCTCTTTGCATACGGGAGCATGTACCAAAATGGGTAAATAAATATTTGCAGCAGTAATTATGTGAGCTTTGGCAGTTAGTCATTTTTACACTGTTTGTTACTTTAATTAGGTTAGACAAACCACAGCTGTGTATGGTTACAGCAGCCATAACTGGCCATGGGTCATTTAATAAACATCTTTTTGTCATAGGAGTAACAGACAGTTCGCTGTGCAGGGCCTGCATTGAGGACGACGAGACAGCATCGCATGCGCTACTAAACTGCCCGGCAATCGCCACATACAGGGCCAAGTACTTCGGTAACCTAGGTACCCTAAGTGAGGTAGTCAGTAACATCAAGGCGTTGCTGGCCTTCCTCGAGGAGTTGGGGTGGATCGAATAACCGATTTCCCACCCGTACGCAAAATACGCGCTCAAACGTGGAGTTGCGGACACCAGCCCGTTCTACCTGTTACCTACCTACTTTAATTACGTGCTTTGTTTTTTAATGAGTGTCCCTATACTCTCTATATAAATATTGGTGTAGAATCGGGTTGTGGTCTTGAACTTGAAAAATAAATGCGTTGGGTGGGTCGAGTTTCGGGTAGTTTTAATTAGTTTGTGATGGATGTAGTCGAACCTTATATTAGTATTTAAGCAATAGTTATTGTTCTCAAGTAACCGACATGTTATGTTTTTATTGAGAATAAAGTTTCGTTTCTTTAAAACCTACTTTTGCAAAAATAAAAGGTGAGAATATTTTTCTGCAAATGTTTGAATATTTGATTTAGTGTTTCTGTAAAGCGTTTGTGATACAATCGAATTATTTAACGATAAAAATGAGATAAAAGTGAACTTATGTCTTTAATATGAATTCAAACAACATGATTCGATTTGCTTTACCTGAGAAGAAAATGCTTTAACCCCTTTGTAAACTCGAATCAAATTTTATTTTATTGCAATAACAGGTGACTGAAGACTTTTGATAAAGGTTTTAATGGAACCTATTGTCTTCTGAAGTGATCCACTTTGTGCACAAAAATAGGGTCTTTGTTAAAGCCTTTGACATTTCATTAATCACCACTAGACCACGAACAATTCGGTCACCTTTTGACCTTTCATTTTCACCTTTGATATTTTCATCAAAAGATTGGGGCGCACATATTATTATTAAAAGAGCATTATCATCATTATAAGCTCATTTTCAGACATTGTGTTATACACTTAAGTAAAATTGATTTTATTTTAAGAAAAAGTGAACCCACTAGATATGACGCCTGTTATTCCAGAAAAGTTCGACTGTGATGTAACCTGTAGTAGGTACAGACGCCAGCGCATAAAGCTACTACAATCTGTCAAATTTCTTGAATAGGTTTTCAACTTTATCGCTAAAGCATCAGGTTCAAAATGGATTGGGAAAATTTGACAGTTTCGGGTAGCTTGGTCTGCTGGCGTCTGGACATCCACATTACGCTAGATATGTTTAAGTCCCCTGTAATAGGGGGCGTGCCTACTGCCATCAACCAACCTCAAATCCAGACTCCAACGGGGTAAGCACGGCCTCTGTGATAGACTTGAGTCACACATTTTATCACGGTTTTTGCTCCCAGACTGTGATAAAAATGTGTGACTCAAGCATATCACAATAGGCCATGCTTACCCCATAGTTGGCTACTGAGAAATCCCTAATGAAAAAAACCGATAACACTTCAAATTAACAGACCTAGGGATCGAACCTAGGACCACTAGATTTAAGAGGTAGTTGCGGCGCAAACACAGTGGCAGAAGAGGTGGTTGTAGCAGTCACTAAATACGTCTAGCACAGAAAAAGAAAAATATTTGCGGTACCAATAGGCCTTCTTATAACGTCCTTCCAACTATCATACATTATCCATAAGATAGATATTTAATAGAAAAACTTAAAATATATCGCTCATCAGTCTCAAAAGACTCAAACTTAAAAGGCCAACGTTTCAACCTTGGCCTTTTGAGTTTCATTTGGCAAGAATAGCATCACATTTTTTTTGTCAATATTTATTTTAAATTATTTCTGCATTAGCTCCAGTATCAGCTTTATATCATAAATTACAAACACCCAAAATTATGAGAAAATGGAATTCAAAACCGAAGTACCCAACGCTTTTCAACAACGCCAAATCCTACGAAGCTTCTTAGCTAGTTCTAAAGATAGCATGCATTCATGCCACTAAGTAGCAAGTGTAAATCAGACCGAATTATTTACTTACTTGCAGTATAGTTAGCGCGTTCCCAGTAGTGATGTAGCTTTCCGAGGGGGCGCACGGTCGGGTCGCTCTGGTAGCGTTAGAGAGGAGAGCGTGGTCGCAAAGTCGGGGCGATTCTTCGCGACAAAACAGTCCGAGTCTGGATTTCTTGTCGCTCATGTCCAACTGGTAGGAAAAAACATTTATATTAGCAAAACGTGTGGATATATATTTTTCACTAACTGTTTAGTATAAGCCTCCCCTTTCTTTTGCCATACTTCCCGGTTTCGTGCGTCCCTCATCCAGGTTTCTCGCGACTTTGACGATATCATCAACACAACGTACCATTGTACGGGTTTGGTTTCTTTTGCTTGACCAATAAGTAATCAATATGTATCGCATACCAGTGCTCAAATCAGTTTTAGTCAAGGTTTGTGTGAACCTTGACTAAAACGGATGTAAAAATATCGCAGATAGAATTTTTCGCTCCTTGGATCTTGAAAGAACTGCTAAGCTCTGAGGGTAGTAATTACAGCACGTTTTTTCAACGCACTGACGTGCACTCTGTTGAATATTTTACTTTTTTTAAATCCACTACACGATAAAATGTCGCCGCGATATTTTTACGTCCATAGAAAGGTCTATTTGGTGGATTCTCGACTCATTCAATGCTCCTCTATAAATTCATGCAAATGGAAAGAAAACTAAAAAGGCCCTGAATAAATTATTTAGTTATTCAACTCAGCAACACTATTTACATAGTGTATCTGTGAGCGAACGGAAAAACTTTTCTGATTAAAGTGCCAACAAAAAATAAGTTGAACTAGAACCGCTTATCCATTCTTAATTCAAACTGAAGAATCCTGAACGAATGAATGAAACGAAACACCGCACTGCAGTCGGTGGAACTCGGTAAAAGTGCTCAGACACATTAAAGAAAATTAATGTTTGGCTGCCGACGTCAAGTGGGAGGTTGAGGTGGTTGGCAAAGTGAAATGGCACGAATAAAGGCAGTGAGAATGCCGCCCAATTCTATATCGCCTCGTACTTGTATCATCGCGTTAGTCTTGCGCAGTGCGAAAGTTTTACTCCTACATGCTAAACTTAATCCACATTTCATTACGGTACACGTTGGCTCCGGACTTTTTACCATTTAAATTCATGTACTATAAAATTTTATACGAACGACCCGGTATTGTGATTCGGTATGCGATAACAATTTAAATATTTTATTTTTATTGCGCGAACGCCAAGAATTGTTTCCGATAAGTATGGAAGTTAGACAATAACAGTTTTAAGTGGAGATTTACCGTGTTATTTGGGACATTAGACGACACATGGTGCGGTACTTCCCTTTTCTGCCTACGCGACTGCAAATCGGAATGGCTTTTTAAGGATTTTTAGAAAGTTCTGAAGTCTCTACGTTTCGGGAATCGACATTTTTGTGTTTTATTACTAATCATGCTTAGAATTTATTGGTCTGTTAATTGAGGGTAAAATACTTGATGAAACCCAATATGCTTTGCAATTCAAGCTGGTCAAAAATTAATTAACATTACTGGTCGGTTGAGATATTAAAATAGCAGCAACCTACATAACAGCAACATATTTTGAGCAAAATTCTAAACAGAAAGAAAGCTTAAATAATATTTGTGTCGCCCGTACCGATTCCAAAGATATGAAATAACAAATGACGGTAATTTCTTAGCAACACGGTATAACTTGCAATTATAATTCAAAATGGTATAATTCGGCCTTGTCTCGAGTATAAATCTAATCCCTCTGCGCCCATTTATAAAATAAATATTTTGCTCATTAGCAGGGAACTAAATTTCTAAGAAAATATTTTGTTAGTGCGATATAAATCGCGTTAAAAATGTGTTTGTCTAATAAACAAACTGATTACACCTACACAATCAATTAGATGGGACATTTGTTAACTAAAAAAATACGTGCCTAAAATATTAATGGATTTATTTAATGGTTTTCTGATGACCATCGATTTCATTTAGGTGGGACATTTAATTCATTAAAAAAGTACTCCTCTAAAATATTTAAGGATTTTAAAAATGATTTTCAGATGACCATGGTTTTGGATGGATTACGTAGCCAAATATTGATTGATGGCTCGCTTTCTCACTCCACAACCATATACTAATACTAAGTCATGACAGAATGATATATAGAACCTCTAAAAAGATGTACGCCTCTATGGCTTTATCCTCCACACGCTTTGTAAACAAAACGTGAACTGTTACGTATAAGTTTACTACAAAATCCTCTAACACACTATATTGCAACACATTTTTTAATTCACACGCTAAGATACCGTACAACGCCCCGTTGCACATAAAAAGCGTTGTTTATGCTATGCATAACCGAACGAGAATCCGCCAGTACGCAGTTACTTGTTAAAAATATAGCCTCATATAAAATTCGACTGCATTCGGTACCTATTGTAAAGGAATTAAAAAGCATGGTACGGAAAAGATACAAAATAAAGGAGGCTTATGAACTCATTGGTGAAAACTGTGCAGCAGTGGGATAATACTGGCTGCGAATGACGATAATGATCCAAATTTTGGGAAACGTTCTGGGTAAAGGGGATCTCACACTCAACAAATCAGACTTCTACATACAAGTTTACTAA
The DNA here is from genome assembly GCA_947507805.1 of Aporophyla nigra. Taxonomy (NCBI): domain Eukaryota; kingdom Metazoa; phylum Arthropoda; class Insecta; order Lepidoptera; family Noctuidae; genus Aporophyla; species Aporophyla nigra. The sequence goes on from OX382305.1 coordinate 13,143,561, forward strand.
AAACGCGCTTTCGCGCATTTGGCTCTGTTTCCTGCGCCCTGATACGTGGCGGGTTGCAGTGTAAGATACGCCTAGTTGCAAGTGCACTGGTCATTTCATCATAGCTGAAAGACGTCCGTTATTGGACATAGGCCTTCGCCAATTTAGGGGGGTATGCCATAATCACCCCGCTTAGCGGGCAAGTTGTTGGCGGGGTGGCAGTATGGTGGTAAAATGTATAGAGAACGCTGCTGCCTATTCTCTAGTAAGACCCTTAGTCGCATCTTACGACAGCTATGGGAAGAAATGAGATGGTGCTAATCTTTACGTTTGGTGCCAGACGGAATATCGAAAAAGGATGGTTATGACCTTTAGGAGCCAAAAAGGTTTGACTCTCAGTTATGTTTACAAATATTTTATGTAGCATCCCAAACTTCGTAAATGCATGAAAACCGAAACCATGAATTCAGCATATGATATATGACCGCCGGAGAAAACCAGTTATTTCATATAAAAGTACAATCAATACCTATGCTGTCAAAATGTATGGAACAGCAAGTATGATTTTTTATAACCTGCAAAAAAAATTTCAACGTAGGAGGGTTCAGAATCAGCAGCTGAATTAATGGTTACAGTTTTCGCGTCAAGTTCCCTGTATAACTTTCGATGACGAAACCTTTCATAGAAAACCTTGAAATAGCCTTTCTACCCACTCCTTCCTGAAAACGTCACGTGTATTAACTTAAAGGAAGGAAACTATACCAGCTTCTTTACGGCACAAAGATTAATCTCCGCTGTTGTAGATAAGTCATACCGGTACCGTGTATCAATCATGCCTTTGTGCTTTGTGAAAATAGAATTCTTGAGCGCTCAGTTAAGTACCTATAGTTACCAATGAGATTAATCTTTGAATAAAGGCTTGTATTTAGTAGGTGTAGTTTAATGTGATAGTTTTTTAAAGCCGAGTAAAACTACGCACTTAATTTTGGTTCGTAACAACGGCTAGTGAGTTCTGGGAGAGTTTTTGTTAGCTCTCCGTATTAGGACGAGTGATTAATCAATCAAAGGGGGGTTCATGTTTAACTTCAATAATTATTCCTAAATCATCATCATCATTATAATCAGCCTATAATGTTCCCACTGTTGGGAAACAGGTCTTCAGTCGTCGAGAGGGAGTGGGCTGTAAACGAACACGCGGGCCCAGTGCGGGTTGGTAGGAGTCACATGTCTTCTAAATTTTGGTTCTAGGACATATTGGTTTTTTCACAAATTAAGCTAAAACCTCTAAAGTAATGATTAGTAGGGCTAACATACCGACGCGACAATCAATCATTATAATGTCGTATCGCCGCGTCTATTTCTGTCACTTTGCATGTTTTCTGACAGCGCTGCCATTCAAAATTCTCGACTCGTTCTGTCAAATTTAATGTTTTATCGACAAACCCGGACTTGGCCTAAGTTATTTCGAATTTTATCAACGTCAAGTAAAAGCATTTTATTTAAAAAAAAAACCTATACTACTTTAGAACGACAACATTTACATTTAAATAAAATTGATTCTAGTCGCCCCTTCCAAAAGGTAGATTCGTTAGGAGAAGAATGGGTAATAAACTCCACCTTTATTCTTTTGAAATGTTTTTCAGTATTACAATACAACAGTACAATATTTATATAATACGTGTGGTGCCGCACATAAATAACAGTACCATCCCATTTCTTCCTGTGGGTGACGTATGTGGCGATTCAGAATGGACAGCAGCGTTCTCTATGTATTTTACCACCATCGCGATTTTACCGCGATTGCCTACCCGTCTGCAAGGCGTGGCGATTATAACAAATCCCCTCAAATTGCGGGAGACCTATGTCTAGCAGTGGACGTCTTTCAGCTGAAATGATAATGATGTTAAAGTTATTGTACGTAGATAGAATCGTGGTTTATGATTCCATTCAAGGCAGCACCACAAAGCAGTAGTAGTTTGTAACGATTTACATTCACACTTATGCTATTTGCTCCTAGCCTATTCAATGTACTAAGAGGAGCAAATATTGGCTTAACAACAACAGTCATAGTTACATAAGCATTTGTCTAAAATATAAATTATAGAGTAAAAAGAAAATCTGACAAATTTACCTTCCGATCCAAGTCAGCATCAGGGGCGGCACCGTCCCATATTGTCAGTTGTGACGAACAGTCCTTTTGTTGATCGAAGCCAGCAGGCTCCGTTCCAGCGGAATGGTACTTCACAAACGACACCCAAACTATCTCGTTGGCGCGACCCTAGAAATCGTAAATCGTTTTAACTACCAGTTACAACCCTAGCTATTTTGTTTGAAACACTAGCAGGGATGGCAAAAACATGGCGCACTTGCCTCTGTTGGCGTATGTCAGAAAATTTTGGACATGAAGTCGACAAAAAAAGCTTTTTTTTTAAACACGTTTTAGAGATTTAAATAAATAACTTTTAAGAAATGTTATTTTAAAAACCGTTCTTTGTCAAGACACCTTCAAACCTTCAAACAGGTGTGACGCGACTCTTTCTATGAAAATTTCTTGGAAATTGTTATACAAGTGCAAAGTCGCGCTGTCGCGCTGTCTGAAGAAGCCTTAAAGGAAATTTGAGTAACTTAGTCCAATCGTTAATTAAATCAGTGGCACTTCATGAAATACCGAGCACTAGTAAAAAAAAATTGCCATCCCTGCTTCACAGCCAGTAGACATGCAAAATGGTTGCCGTACCGAAAACGTGGATAATTTAACTGGTACAGAGTATCGAATTACTCCGATTTTGTTAACATGAGTTCAGGATTCCTTTCATATTTTGAAATTGAGTTAGACCTTCTCCCGACTGGCTATATATACTATGCTAACAAGCTACCCTAGTACATATTCTGTCAATAAAAGGAGACCAATATTAAAATGTCAGATTTGAAAATTACACTAGCAGGAAAAACTGACGCCATGGATGAACGCATCTAGTAAGGACATGATTCTGAATCCCTTGTGTTGATGTTTGTCGTCGTTGATCAAAAAAAAACCCACTGTTTATGCTATGGAACAGCAAAGTTTTGCTGCCATCCTGTACATCAAAGTCTCATTGCTTATTCATTGTAAAACTATTGCATGCCTTCTATACATTTGTTACCGTAAATTGAATACTAGAAAGAGCTTTATATTATTTCTATGTCTACCGAAATTGAATAAATTATCTCTTTACTTTTAGACTTTTGGACGATATGGAAATTATTGTCAACTAATACAATGTTGTGTTTACTTTTTCTTGAAAGTTAGATACAAAAGATCCAATAAATACTGAAGCTTATACACAAGAAGAAAATTCTTTTTGTGTACTAAGTGATCAATAATATTCACTTCGTTTTTTGTTTAATCTTAATAACCTGCCAGGGTGCCAGCTGTCTTAGAACCCAATGGCTTGCCACGTGGCGGTGGGAAGATGCTAGACGGAATGACCATAATGCCTTGAATTTGGGTAGGCTTTTGGTGTGGGATTATATCTGTATCGACACTCTCGCGCCATCCCATCTTATTAGCACGGCAGTCTGTGCTGGGGCGGCTGCTGCAGGTGCAAATATAACAACCTTATTGGTAGCTATATATTTGAGCCATTTGTGGTTGAAACACCTGGGCCGTAGGGTTCGAGTGCTCATCGAGTATTCCGCGACATCGCCAAGTGGTTGGTCGACTCTTCACGTGACCAGAGGGCTGGTCAATTATTAGGTCAAAGAGTTAGCATTGCCATCCAACGTAGCAACGCTGCCAGCCTTTTGGGCACTTTTGGCAGCGATGCGAACGAATTCTTTGATGCCCAGTGAGCTCTTTTTAGGGTTCCGCACCTCAAAAGGAAAAAGCGGAACCCTTATAGGATCACTTTGTTGTCCGTCTGTCCGTCCGTCCGTCTGTCAAGACCCTTTTTCTCAGGAACGCGTGGAGGTATCAAGCTGAAATTTATATCAAATACTTAAGTCTACTGTCCCTTGGAGCTGTGAAAAAAACAAACTTTTTAGCTAACGCAATCAAAAGATATAGCCGTTTATGCCGCAAATTTCCGCAAATTTTCGAAACTCGCAAGGGAATCAAAACCTAAAGGGTACTTCCAGTCGATCTAGAATTTTGAAATTTGGTACGAAGCAACGTCTTACAGTACAGATAAAGGAAAAATTGCGAAAACAGTTAATTTTTTGTTACATCATATAATAAAAATATTTAAATTTTAAACTTTAGACCTACAGGTTTGTACGAAACCCTCGGTGCGCGAGTTCGACTCGCACTTGGCCGGTTTTTTTTATCTTTATTTGAACATAACATATTTATTTTAGTGTTAGTTTGTATACTGTGTTAAACAAAAACTATGTGATTGGAATAAACTGCTGAATGATGAAATATTTATTAATTATATCTGCATTAATTGGACTGATATCAACAAAAATATATGGATAAACTTAAGCATAGACATACACACACAACAGTTTAAATGTTTATTCAGTAAACAAACTAACAGCAAATATTTTTGTTGTTAGAAATTTTAGAATATATATTCCGGATGAATTTTGGCTAGTTCCGCTTCAAATATTTAATGAAATGCAATTAAATTGCTTAATAGAGATTGTTTTCCGGAGTTTTAGCAATAACGTGAATAAAACCAACATCATGCCGTGTAACAAAAAAGATAGTTGAAAAAGTTGTTTCAATATTCAGTAACTGAATACATAAACTAATATTAAAATACAATTTTTTTACGCAAAGTTATTTTTTCTGAAATGTTTCGTATTATTTTGGAAAACTGAATAACTTAAGCATATAATACGGTGTCCCAGCAGTGGTAACATAACATTCCCATTGCTGGGACACATGGCAGATCCTCGTGAGAAGGTGTGGGCCATTATCCAACATGCGAGTCCAGTGCAGGTTGGTGGAAATAACATGTCTTCGAATCTATAGTTCTGGGACATGCCGGTTTCCTCAACAGATTTCCCTTCACCGTTTTGAGAGTAGTGGTGATGAAAAATTTACACAGAGTAAAGCTCCTGCTTGAGTTCAAACTCACGACCACACGACAACACATAATTCACGGCTGTTATTACTGGGCCACCACTGCTCTCTGAATATTAAAAGAAATGATTTTCCGGAGATTTGGCAATAACGTGTATTACACCAATATAAATGACATTTTGTACCCTAATTGTGTAATACATGGTCATCTGAATCATTTTGAAACTATTTTTTTAAATATTATTTTTATTAATTATAACTATACATTAATAACATTAAAAATAAAATAACGAACTATACAAATACAAAGGGGATGAAACGCTCGGGCCATGTGGCCCGAGTGCGCGTCTCCTTTTTAAGGAAATCTCTCATCGACTGGTCGACACTTCACGTGACCAGAAGGCTGGGTTATTCTTTGGGCAAAGAATTAGCATTGCCATTCAACGTGGCAATACTGCCAGTCTTCTGGGCACGTTTCCAGATGACAGTGATGCGGAGGAGTACTTCGACCCCTAAGTGTCTTTTGTTTTTGTATTTATTTGTATAGTTAGTTATTTTGAAACTTATTTCCAATACATTATTTCATATGTTCGGAAAAATTGTCTGCTTAGCAACATAGACTATGCCATGAATTTTGTGGAACTGTCAAAATATAAGCGATTCCTAGTGATAGTGTATTACGCAAGTACCCCTTTGGAATTATTATATATGATTAAATATTTGTTTCGGGACCAAACCAGAACCCAGATCTAGATATTTTCTAAAAATACAACACGAGTAAAAATTTCTCAATCAAAAAATTACCTGGAAGTAGTAGACACACGAAGTATTCGGTGGCAGCGAATGCCTCGGATTCCTCAATACGCCGCTAGTTTTGTCCGAAGAGCGGAGCACAAAACGGCACCGACCATCCGAACGCACGTACGAATGTGAATCCTTTTCCACATACAACACCTGCATAGGAAGACATATATTTATTTGCACTATAGATATACAACTACCAACGACTACGCTTTGTATTGGATGCAATACAATCAGCTTTTCAGTACAGAAATAGTATAGATTTAACTTAGCAATCGTTCAGTCTCAATTGGGATTGTTACAATTTATTTTAGAGTTTTGTTTTTGTTGAACGTTTTTTCGTTTCAAATAGAGCTTTAGAGAATCTTTGATGGTATATTTTATCCTGTAATAAAATAGAATAAGGCGCCAAATTAAAATATAAAATTCAACGTGATATCAAGAAAATTTAGAGCATGTTATTAAGAAATGGGATGCATACGTCTACGTATGGAAGCGATTTGGCCATGTCATTACGCGCCCTTTTTTCGTAGGAATGATCAAAATTAGGTAAACCGCTAGCTCAACGCATTGCCAAGTTGATACATGTTAAAAAAAAACGTATCTCTAATGTGTAAGCCTATTCTATCACAAATCCACATTCCCCTATCACACGCACGCTAAAGCACAAAATAAATTCAGATCTGTCGTCCCCAATACGAATACACAACATACACAATCCGAAAACCTCACCTGTACTTCAAGTTCGAATCCGGGCAGGTAGCTCAACGGTACCGGATGAAAGGGATTATCGTACGGCGATGTATGAAACTCCAGCAACATATTGGGTCCTCTGCTGACAATATCTGGGACCGCATCTCCACCACAAAGGCGAACCAGTACGGGTGAATCTCGGGTGGATCCGTCCCAAACTGTGAGGTAATCTTGCACGACATTGCACTGGTCCCAAATCCTAGAAGATTGATGGATTAGTGAAGTTTGACAAGTTAAGGTTTTAGAATAGATTGGGATCTAGAGTGTTGTGGAGTGATAATTTGAAGTTTCGTCTTGTATTTTGGTAGGATTATTTAAACTGAAGCTACAATTAGAGCAAATTTTTGAATAGACAGATAACTGACTGACAATATATTATATTAACCACCTACAACAACAATAAACAAAATTCAATTCAGACTTTTATGTCACAAATACAATTTGATAATTTTTTACATAAAAGCTGTCAAAGCGTAATTATTTCTCATTTAAATGTTAACTGACTATTGAAAAACCAACTCTTATTGAGAAAAGCAAGTATGTATGTATAAATGGTTTGAGCGAAGACGAGAAAACATTCGTAAAACTTTGCAAAATATTTAAACGAAAAAATCCTGATACTAAACATCCATTAAATAAATGACAGCTTTTACAACTCCCAATAGAAAACCAAAAACACTGACATCAAAATCAATAACGCCCAAGACAAGTTTGATTCACCAAAAATGACTAGGCTTAATCTCAGGAGATATTCAATAAATCCATTTTGAGACAAAATTCTAATTTGCTCATCTTTGTTCGCACTCAGACGTCTTCTAAATCAACCGTAAATAATGTTCCCAAAATGTCTTGGACGGATAGAATTTGTCAACATTATTAGGGTAACAAATGAAGGTTTAATTTCAAGGAGTAAGAGGCTGCGCACACTGTGTGATTTGTCGTTGCGTTTAGACGCAGCAACAAGACGCAGAGTTGTCATATGTATCTGCATCTTGTCGCATGTGACTATCGTCAGGTGTACAGTCAATCACGAATTTGTATACACTTACTAACTTTTAATAGAGATTTTCTCGTATTGTACTGATTGTAAATTATACGAACATAGAATTTTGGAATCCACACTATTACGAAATTTGCCTTTTCTCAAAGCTGCAATCGTTATTTAAAGACAAAATCGAATTTGGCTATGTGTATACGCATCATGCGTGTATGCCGTTTCGAATATGAAATTTGACGTCTAGGGTCCCATCATCATCATCATTGCAGTCAAAAAACATCCACTGCAGGATATCGACCTCCCCCAATTTCAGGGGATTTTGCCATAATCGCCACGCCTGGGACGTGGGATGGCGATTGCAGTATGGTGGTAGAATGCATAGAGAACGCTGCTTTCCATTCTCTAGTAAGTCCCTTAGTCGCTTTTTACGAAGCCGCGGGAAGAAATGTGATGGTGCTTTTCTTTTCGTCCGGGCACTAGACGGAACAGGGTCCAAGCCTTGAGCAAAATATAGTATGAAAATGACGGCCGCAGCGTGTCATTGCGTCTAGTCGACGAGTTTTCGCAGTCGCATAGTGTGGGAGGTAGCAAAGACAGTGCGTTAACTAATAACATTGCTGGACAGTAGTTGTTTCATTAATCTATATTACGGTTGTAATTACGATTATCATCTGACATGAATAATGGTGTGTTATGTAGGGAGGACTGTTACGTTATAACGGTTTTCGGGAATCGTAGTTTGAAAGTAGGTAATGTTTTGCAGCCTGACGGTAGTAGCGGTAAATTGTTCTGTAGTAGGTTTAATATAACATGGACAATGTAAACACAGATATACAGTAAATTAACATGCATTTTTGAAGGAACCAACTCTGGAAAGAAAAATAATTTAATACAAAGGAGCGCTGCTGTACAATACATTGCTAGATATGATTGATAAAGGAAAAACCAAATTCATAAAAAAATTGTTCAGATAGATCAAAAAAAAATAATGCCTGCTTATGATAATTGACACTCCGTATAGAATTTAAGTCTTTAGATAGAATCCTAATAATAAATATTCTGTTTTCCTTTTGTCGACTTACAAAGTCGTCATTATGCTATCTTTAAATTGCTCGACTTATTTGTATATCTCATATTTTAAGTGAACTCTTTGTGTTCTTTATGAGAATAAAATTCTTTAAACAGAGGTACGTTGTTTTCGTGCAGTTTCATAATAGACTGTCAGACAACGTTTGCATGTACGTAAAAATATCGCAGCAAGATTTTGTCGCGCACTGCATAATGAAAGGTGTTGGACCGAATATTGAGAATGCAACTGAGTGCATTCCAACGCGTCGAAAAAACATATTGTTCGATTTTCAACTCTCGGCGCTGAGCAGTACATTGAAATTCCAGTGCACGAAAAAAATCACTTCACGATATTTTGAACTTCTGCCCGAACGTGGAATAACAATAGATTCTCGATAACGAATTTTTACACAAATCCCAAAAACCGATTTTTTACACACTGCAAAAACGTTATGGTAACAATATCGGTGGACGAGGGGACTCCACACAGTTCAGAATTTCATTTTCTTTTATTTTTTGTATGTACAGTTAGTACGGCAACAAAAATATTCAAGAATTTTGTTTACATTGCTGCAAGTTCTAAATACGAATAGTTTACTGCATTTTCATTTTACCCTCAAGAAGAAAAAATCTGAGGGCTATTCCCTTTTAAGCTTTCTTTGCGTTTAGTCCAAATCTGTCTAAATACCCCTAATTTTCATGATAAGTTTTTTTTTACATTGACTGTCGTTGTGATGAAACAACAGAAAGAAAGAAATTTACAAAAAAGAACACAAAAAAGAACAAGTTGGGAGGAAAATATGCGTCCGCAAATACACGCAAAACAGCCATCGCTCAGCATAATGCTACGACCCAATACTAAACAGAGCCCCAGTGCTGGTTTTCAGCGCCAGACGGCGTTCACATTACGTCAACCGGTACGTATACAAAATGATAAAAATAAAATATAAATAACAAAAATTTAAAAAGAATTCAAAATAAACAGGAGATAAGATTGCAACTTGATTTTCAAAATGTTTAAATACAGTAATTGCCTTTCTAGTCCCAGATCTCATATAAGATAAAATATGAAAAGGTTACGAGTGCAGTTATAGTTCCGTCAACAAAACTTTACACTCACGGTAGTAAGGAAACAGAAGTTTTATGTGTACTCACTTTAAGACGCGCTGACTCCTATCGTACTTCACTATTTGGTCTTTGATATGTATTTTGTGACTATTCGTCTGTCTTACTGCTACTAAAACATGTTTATCTGCTGGTATCTGCAAAGGAACACATCAAAGTAAATTCAACTCTGTACACAAGCTGTCAAAGTATATTTTTGTTTACGGAAAAAAACTTCCAACCCTTACGCATCTGACATTTATTATGTACATTTCAGGTGTAACAGTTACGCAGTTTGGTGTGAATTTTATATTAAATATTAACACAAAGAGCCACACAAAGGCCACATTACACATCTCTTGCTTACGATTTATTTTCTAAACAAAACCAGGAACAAGCACCTTTTTAATTGCTTTTTTCTCTGGTTTAACTTTTGCTTCGCACCTTTTATTTTTGGTAAATATATGTTTATAATGATGACGCAATTTTGGTATCGTTCCATTTCCAGTCCTTTTGTGAAATATCCAAATACCTTTCTGGTCTTATATATAGCATGAAGCTACTTTGAAAATGATCTCTATACAATATTATGTGAGTTAAGAATCCTACAGTGACGTAGGTGCTCCATTTCTAAATAGAACAATGGCTTCATTTATGTACCAATAACAATACACCAACACAATCTGACTTACCAAAACATACCGTAGTTACACAATACTAAAACAAAGATAGGTATGTATATGAAATGAGATCGATACGAAGAAATATCACGAATATATATAGTTTAGAACTCGGAAAACGAACAGAAACCAATCACATCACTGGTTTCTCGTATCCAAAACGCAAGAATACATAAACCTAAAAAGATAAATCCCATTTCCATTGCTTACCTTAGTGTGTTCGATGCGGTATGTACAAGTTGCGTTGCGGGGATAAACGCCAGGAAAGTTCGGGGACTGGATGCGACAGGCTCTAAGGTCGCAGTCACTCAGTATTCTATCGCAGTAGGTCCCCGGTACCCTTTCTCCTCTCCACGCGCCGACAGTGGCATTACCGTATCGTAATCTTGCTTCACTTCGCCTTAAAAACTTGTAAGCCAGCTTGAAGTCGAAATTGTAGCCCACGCCCTGTGATCAAATAGGGGTGTCAGAATTTGTTTCGTTAAATGCGTGGAGGTAAATGATTGGAATTAAGTTGATAAAGGGATGTTTGAAACAGTTTTTCGTTGTTACTTTGAGTAAAATACTCGTAAAGTAAGGAATTAAGGCGTGGTTAGAAGTAATTTTTTAGGTATTCCTGGTAATAAATAAGGCTAAAAGAAGCGATGCGTTTGGTGTTAGTTAAATCGGCTTGTATAATGTACGCCTAACTGTGCGATAAAAAAACTGAGCGTTTACGACTGTGCCCTACGTTTGCAGCGCCTTAAAAACTAAAACGTATATGGAATCCTATATCTTATCAACAAATTTTGGTTTATTTATTTGATGAAATTAATTAATTACCCAAGTATTTACCAAAATAACTTTCAGAAGCCTACTCGAAAATATAACAGAAAGTAATCAAAAACTTACAACTTCTGTCGTATTGAGAAACAGTCATTAATCAATTAGAAGAGCAAATTTCTATTTCGGGAGATTCGTTTTAAAAGGAAAATATCTGTGAGAGATAAAAGGCGAAGCGCATTAACAAAATTTAGGGAGCCATCCGAAATGTATTAAATGGTTCCGAAACGAAATTCCCGTTATTAAATTAAGGAATTAAGGCGGTACCCAATAACATTATTGTAATAGGGAGGTATCCTTATCCTGCGGTCCCGGGAGGGTATCCGTAATCGTCGCCTAATTAATTGATCGAAAGTTCAACCCTTAGTGCACATAATACGGCTGCTAACAAGAGATAAAGGGAAGGCAGCGAACCGTTAAAAGCGGGGCGATGTGAAATATTAGCCAAGTCACAGGCGAAAACGTGTAGTTAGTTATATCACGTCAGTACAACACAAAGGGATGCTTAGTAAGTGACTCTTAATGAAGATAAATACTGTTGTTCATTTATACGGATTAACTTTACTGAGAGCAAAAACTCTAATTAAACGTGTCAGTTTGCTGTGTTAACAAATTGTATGTTAAACCTTATCCCTACGTGTTCCCTTTCTAAATGTAGGTACGTGTATGTGATTTTTCATGTCAGTTTTAAAATTCTTCGCACGAAAGAGGCTCATCTTTTTACGCTCTTTTTTAATCAACGTCAACGTTAATGCGACAGGGATAAAATGTTAAATGTTAATTGGGAACATCTCAATTTGTTACTTTCGAAAAGGGTTTAGATTCTAGGCTTTTGTTTACATTATTTTAATTAATTTTCTTAATATAGATGAATTTCACCTTTAAAAAAAACAACTGACTTGTTTCTTTGGATCTGTGTTTTAGTTTTTATTCACCGACTTCCGAAATTAAAGTTATTTTTGACTTTGCAGGGCTTTTTTGGAAGTCGTTTTTTTTATAAAACAGTTTTAATTTTTTAGTTAAGGTATCCCACATTAATTCGTATATCATTACCGGCGAGGTTAATAGCAGTGACAGGAAGTATTAGAAAAATCATCACGATAAAAAAAAGATTAAATACGTATTGATTATATACGCAAAATGTATATAGGTCCAGCCCTGAAACATAACGGATCCATAAAAAAAAAATAATGAAATCGGTCCACAGTTGACGGAGAAATCGGTGAACACACATAAAAAAAACAGTGGCACATAGAAAGTCCTCTTTTTTGAAGTCGGTTAATAATCCATTTTAACGTCGACAAAAAACGTTGCTTGTCCCGTAGCATTACCAAATGTTTCTGAACACAAATAAAGTTAATTTGAAAACGGACATTCCTCTACAATATTGTTCTCACCTGTTGACTCAGTCTGTCCAATCTCAGCGTCATATTAATAGAATCTGACTCTGAGAAGTACACAGTGTAGCCCCACGCTGAGCCGCACCATTGTCCGGTAGGCGGCGACGGGGAGCGCTCCACTATTGTCATGTGCCCATCAGGACAGCCGTCCGACGTGAAAGACACGAACTTGCCCACCGTAAACGTATCAAATGTTAGCTGTAACAAGAGTTTTGATTAGATTCTAGTATGATTACTAGTTATTGTCATCATCAGCAGCTAGCCGGGATTGCACAGGCCTGTAGCATGCACAAAAGGATGCAAGTACTTCGCTTGCTCTCCTGTGTTTTAACACTCGAAACTGAGGTTGCTGTCAAGGAATCTATGGTGACATTAAATTCCAAAGACATCAATAGCCACTTTCCTCTCCCTCCCTCGACCTCGGGAAGTTTCGAAAATAATACTTAAATTAAAACTCCGTTAATCCCCTGGTCTAGATGGGCTCAGCAATCGACTTCTCAAATACCTGTTTCAAAAGGCCCTGGTCTACCTCACAGAAATATTTAATGGCTTTTTAAGATTAGGCTATTACCCCACAGCTTGGAAAATGGCAAAAATAATAGTGCTCAAAAAACCCGGCAAAGACGGCAGCATCCCTATAAATTATCGTCTTATAAGCCTGCTACCATGCCTGGGCAAGTTGTTTGAGTCTCTTATTCTTACCCGTCTGTTAAAAGTCACAGAACATTTACTGCTACCAGAGCAATTTGGATTTCGTAAGGCACGCTCCACCACTCAGCAGTTGGCCAGGGTATCGGAGGATATTGCACATAACCTAAATGAAGGCAAATCGACGAAAGTGGTAATGCTAGATATAGAAAAAGCCTTTGACACCGTCTGGCATGAAGCACTACTTCACAAATTAATTATTAACGGCGTTCCTCTCTCACTTGTCAAAATAGTCTAAAACTATCTATTTAACCACCATTTCAAAGTTTTCATCGGTGAACACTGTTCTATGGCGAAATTAATTGTATCTGGTGTACCACAAGGTTCAAATTTAGGACCATTCCTCTTCATCTTATATCTTAATGACATATCTAAGCAACCTAGAACTCATCTTGCAATATATGCTGATGACACTGCCTCCTATACTTCTTCAAAGGACGTTGATTTAATAATTGGGCGGCTTTAACTAGCAATAAACCTACTTGACACGTATTTCATTAGATGGAAACTAAAATTAAACTCCAGTAAAATGTCAGCTATTCTTTTTACACGTAAACGATCTTTACCCTCCAGGCGCATTCAATTTAAAAATGATTCCATACCCTGTAGCCGCTCAGTCAAATATCTCGGTGTAGTGTTAGATAGTAAAATTAACTGGAGTGGAAAACACTGATGCACTTCGCGAAAGGGGTTTGAAGGCTATGAATGCGTTAAAACTTATTCTTAACAGAAAATCTAAGATAAGTGCAGCCACTAAGTTACGTATTTATACCACCCTCGTCCGACCATGTCTGACATATGCTGCGCCAGCGTGGAGTAGCCTGACTGATAAACATTACAATAAGTTGCAAGTTGTCCAAAATAAGGCAATCAAAATATCATTTAACACTCCCTCTCGTACAAATTTAAAACGAGTTTATGAACAAATTAAATTTCCAACAATAAAAATTTCATTTTAAAATCAGCCAGAAAATTCTATTTAGTAAAAAATCCCAAACATAATAACCCATTAATTTCATCCATAGGTAAAAGTAGATCTAATAACTTATTGTATTCAAACAATATAATCGATATCGTTTACCACATCACTACTTTCTGAGTGAATGACAATTTCTACCTACCACCGGACCGACCGTGCTGTCCTCAACCGGTCGCAATAAGCAAACTCGGCGAAATATTACGCAAATTACCCTGAACTTAGAATCTATCTTTTTTCTTTGTTTCAACTCATGATGACAAATGTGACAAATGTTCTGTGTCTGGGTGTAATTTATCTATAATACTAGCTGACCCTGCAAACGTTGTTTTTCCGGGTGAAAAGAGTGAAAATTTAGAGTTGTATGTATTTTTCAATGTTCAATCATAATAAAATAAAAGTTTAAAAAAAATTCAAAAAAATTAAAAAAAAATTAGGGGTGGACTGCCCCTAACATTTAGGGGGATGAAAAATAGATGCTGGCCGATTCTCATAGATACCGGATAAGCACAAAAAATTTAATCAAAATCGGTCAAGCCGTTTCGGAGGAGTATGGCAACGAAAACTGTGACACGAGAATTTTATATATTAGATGTATGTATTTAAAAATATATAAGTATGTTTAACAGCTGTTTGGTCGCCATAGTACAGGCTCTGCCTAGTTTGGGATCAGATAACGTTGTGTTGGTTATCCTAAGATATATATTATTATATTATTAATGTTATATTCTAACGTTTATTTTATTCTTTTAATGTTCTATCCTGCGCTTCTAATATTTTTTTCTTTTTTGTATTAGTTTAGTGCATTGCCTTTAGTAGGTAAATAGTAAAGTGGTATGCGTTTAAAGTCAGTGCTACTAAGACTTTTGTGCCGTCAAATAATACTGTGTTCTTGTGAACTTATTAGAGAATGTTTTGGAACAAAAATGTTAAAATCAGTGTAAAATGTCTGTAAAGGTAAGTTAGCCTAAGAATTTGTTACTGTTATGGTTGTATTCAATAAGAATAAGATCTTTTTGCATACCTTCTGTAATATTATGTTATAATAAAGACATTTAAAAACTAACTAACTTAAATAAATGCTCACAATGTAATGCAAGTTACTTGTGTACTTTTGTGCAAGTTGTTGGCATATTATATTCATGGTTTAATAGTGGCCCATTATGGGACATAGGTTTCTTTAATTATAAATCTTTGGCTATACTCGAACCTTACTTAAACACAACCTTGCCAACCCAATCAATATTCTGTACAGACGAGAAAACGTGGGTAGGTAAGCAAGCAAGTACAAAAGTCTACTTCTTAGCCCAAGATATGCAAGTTGTCAAATCCGTCATTGATTTGATGATTAAATGATAACTAATTTTACGATAACATGGACTAAAGGTGGATTCTCGAAGGTACCCTGGCAAAATTAAATTTTCTTATCTTTCTTGCTATTTGCAGGTCAGTGTGTGATTAAAATATGATTCGCAACCATAATAAATAGGGCTTTGCAGAAAACTTTTTCATGAAATGGCCATTCAATTGTATTAAATTAACTTAAAGTGTTATTAATGATTATAATAATGTAATACACGTACGTATACATACGTCTAACGGACACGAAACATGTTTTAATAAACGCAAGCTACTTATTATATTAAACATGATTCAAAAACGTTATTTTAATAAACATAGGTATAACCTGACACTGACACTGATATAATGAAAAACGCAAGTAAATTTGAATTTAAGCGCATTCTGGTCACTCAACTTAAAACGTTAATTTACCTACATAGAGAACAGTTTAAATTAATATTGATATAAATATAGTTAGCTTGTACGAGATTCGGATGGCTCTGAAGCAGCTCAAAAACAACAAGGCCGGGTGATGACGGAATTACGGCTGAACTCCTGAAGGCTGGCGGGAAACCCGTTCTCAAGGCCCTTCAGAAGCTGTTTGATTCCGTCATACTCGAGGGCAAAACGCCACAGGCATGGAACAGAGGTGTGGTGGTACTTTTCTTTAAGAAGGGTGACAATGCCCTACTTAAGAATTATAGGCCCATCTCACTTCTGAGCCATGTCTACAAGCTGTTTTCAAGAGTCATCACGAACCGTTTAGCACGCAGGTTTGACGACTTCCAGCCTCCCGAACAAGCCGGATTCCGTAAAGGCTTTAGCAGCGTGGACCACATACATACGCTGCGGCAGGTTATACAGAAGACCGAAGGAAGAGTATAACCTTCCTCTTTGTTTAGCGTTTTTGGACTACGAAAAAGCCTTCGATTCGGTCGAAACCTGGGCTGTACTGCAGTCTCTTCAACGGTGCCAGATCGACTATCGGTACATCGAGGTGCTGAAGTGTCTGTACGAAAACGCCACTATGTCAGTCCGACTTCAAGACCAGACCTCGAAACCTATCCTTCTGCAGCGAGGGGTGAGACAGGGAGACGTTATTTCTCCGAAACTGTTCACCGCTGCACTGGAGGATGTCTTCAAGGTTCTGGACTGGAAAGGGGCTGGCATCAACATAAATGGCGAGTACATCACTCACCTTCGGTTTGGCGATGATATAGTTGTCATGGCTGAGACTATGGAGGGCCTCAGTACAATGCTCGATGACCTCAGTAGAGCTTCCGAAAGAGTGGGACTCAGGATGAACATGGACAAGACAAAGGTCATGTCCAATGCTCGTGTAATACCCACTCCAGTGAAGATCGGAGGCGCTACACTCGAAGTTGTGGACGAATATGTGTACCTAGGACAGATTGTCCAGTTAGGTAGATCCATCTTTGAGAAAGAGGTCAATCGTCGAATCCGACTCGGCTGGGCAGCGCTTGGGAAGCTACGCAATATCTTCTCGTCCCACATACCGCAGTGTCTCAAGACGAAAGTCTTTGACCAGTGTGTGTTGCCAGTGATGACATATGGAACCGAAACGTGGTCGCTCACAATGGGCCTTACTAGAAGGCTGAAAGTCACCCAAAGGGCGATGGAGAGGGCTATGCTTGGAGTTTCCCTACGCGATCGAATCAGAAATGAAGAGATCCGTAGGAGAACCAAGGTAACCGACATAGCCCGAAAAATTGCTAAACTGAAGTGGCAGTGGGCAGGGCACATTGCTCGCAGAACAGATGGCCGATGGGGCCGAAAGGTTCTGGAGTGGCGACCGCGTACCGGAAGACGTAGAGTTGGAAGGCCTCCAACAAGGTGGACCGATGACCTTGTGAAGGCCGCAGGAATCCGCTGGATGCGGGAAGCATTAAAACCGGTCGAAGTGGCGGAGCTTGGGGGAGGCCTATGTCCAGCAGTGGACGTCTTTCGGCTCAAATGATGATGATGATGATGATAAATATAGCAAATATTTAAATTTAATATCTGCATAGGTATCAATTATATTGCTGGGCTATAATATAACATAGATAACCTAAACCATTAAGGATTCAGAGAGAGGAACTTCCTTACAATGCATGCCGGGACCAAGACTGAATAGTTATTGTTAGTTCTTGCGTAGGCGTATGACGGTCATGGGCTTTGTGTGGTCTCTTTTGAAGGTCCAGGTATATGGGCTATGCTAAAATCACGTTAAGTCTAGAAATATTTTACGATGCCTAGGCAAATTAAACAGTTAAGAACTTTTCTTCTAGGTCTCTGCTTTTATTTTTAAGACTTTGCTTCTAGGTCTGGACTTAGATTTTTCCTTCTATTCTGTTGATATATAATTATTATTTTTAGACCGTTAGCTTATATTATAATCTTTATGAAAATATCTTGTTCGAAAATATATTTACCTATTTGATATCTATTACGTAACTTTGAAGAGAAAAACACTACAAAAATCTGGAGTATAAAATTCTGAAATCAAACCCATAAAGAGAACGCAGTTTTAAACAAGCACAATACCACCAAGGAAATAAAGTGAAGATCGTCCTAATGATCGCCAACCAGCAGATGAAGAAGAATTTAAACCTTCACAAGAATAAGACAGTAACTGCTGTGGAGCGTATATTTTTAATGAGCTCGTTTGCCGATACGTTTCCTTTTCAATTTCACCCCTAAATATAGATGACGCGTGCGTTCCATTCATACCGAAGGAAATGGAATGGCGTATCTTATTTCAAGAATGGTAGCGCAATTTGTGTTCTGCCTCCACACACTGAGGTAAATAATGAGCCGTTTATAATACTAGAGATAACTGGGTGGCGGTAAATTTGAATGTACGGCAAGAGTATTTTTGGCATTCGAGGATTCTTGGGATTTTCTTTAAACATAAAGAATGTTTCGTAGCGTATCGATGGCACTCTAAAACTAAATTGTGTGACCAAAATTTGTATAGATACGATAGCAGTTTACAGTGAAGTCAATTCATTTCTGCAACGTCAGGTATCTCAGCACGTAGGACATGAGCTTTTAGTGCCCCTTTGTTTGTGGAACAGCACCACAAATTGCACTCTTAGTTGGATTGGTCTGTGAACCCTATCCGGATTAGGCACTCCTTGCTTCGGCCGAACTCAGACCAAAGTCTGTTTATATTTTTCGATGAGCTTCAACATTATACTGCCAAGTCACTGATCATAAAATTAGTTTATAATTTATTTGAAAGTCTAGTTATAAGTCTAATAATAATAATTCTGTGTCGAATTCCCAAGAATTCTTAATAGAGTTTTGTGAATATTAAAGCCTCCCCTAATCATGTCAAACGCGGTTTCAACTAATGTTTTGACAGGCTTTGAGACTTATTTATAATCTTGTGAACCAGAATTGTTCGTCTACTGAGGTAGATTATTTATAAATAATATTATAAGCCTTAATTAAAGTTGTACACAAAATTGGGAATTGAAGTGTGGTTATTTTCTATCTTGCTTCAGCCCGCGACTTCGTTTGTATGAAATTTCTTGTGCTCCCGAACCCCCGGTACATCACATCGCTTACCCACGCTACTTTGTATTCTGACTTTTATTATATTTACTCGGCTCCTCAGAGTCTAATCGTAATATTAAATAACCTATTATATAATATTCTCGAGAATTGGGCATTAAAATGTAACAATATTTTTTTCTAATTTGGCTGGTAGTTACAGAGCTTAGCACGTTCAAACAAACAAACAGACTCTTCTGCCTTATTATTTAAGTATAAATTATAACACTTCTGCCTACATCCTCAGAAAATCCAAGTAAAATGTTATTCTGAGCACCTAATTTTCTTATATCAAAAATTACCTTAACTTCAAATTTTACGTCTATTTATTTCACCTTTAAAAAATACCCGGGTAAGCCGCTGTCATTTAACTTAGTGCTCAGATAGTAGACATAACATAATTTATAAGTAAACTAACAAATTGTTTCTCATTTCCAACAAAAATAATTTAATTCCCGTAATAAAAATATTACCAACGTTATCAGTTGATTTCATAATCCTACCACTTTTACGTCAATATCAGCTCCAACCCATCAAAATTCAACCCCAGCCGTCTACTAAAATACAATCTTCCTATTTCAGATTACAATCACATACTAGTTCAGACCGATCCGTTTGACGGGGGTCCTTGTTCGGATTCGGATCACGTCTCCATTTCTAAATACCTGTATAATGTCTCCATAGTTTCCTCCTGTGGCGGTGAAGTTGAGGTGGCAGATGAAAGGGAGGTGGTCCTCGCGGGGCCTCCGGACCTCTAATTCGTATGTGCGTCCCACGTCTCCCATGTATGTCCTGTTGCATGCTGTAACAAAGAAAATTGGATTTAGGGGGTTATTGTTATTAGGTTTGTGGTTTTACCACGGGTTATGACCCGACTCCTAAAAGGAGGAGGTTCTCCTATTTTTCTTTATTTGCTACGCGATATCTCCGTCAATTGTGAATCGATTTGGAAAATATTTTTTTAGTGGTTAAGGAATGTTTTCAGGGGTAGTTCCATATATAATTTATTAAGTTTCCTCAAGTAGTTTTTGAGTTAGCTTCAATAAAAGGTTTTTTTTTTTCACTTATGTAAATTGTAGATGTCATTTACATGGCAAGTAGTGGTATACGAATTTGTGTGAAGTAGGTACCACAACGGAAAAGTGATAAATAAAACCTTATTACAAAAAGTCAGTTATTTTTTGTTAAAAGTTTTTTTTTTGTTTTTACCCTTATCTTTTAGTGCCTGGCTTTTGGAACTCGGGTAGGTAGTCGCTTCATCTAATAAATCAATTATTTAACTGCATCTGGTTATTCTGAAAGTCAACCCAAGAATTGTGGTAATAGGCGATCCGAGGCAGATTATGCTATGTGATTTTTCTAAGAAATACAAGTCATTTATACGTAGTATGGTAAATACATTTTAAAATGATAATGAGATGGTACGCACGTAGATTCGTTACTCTAACATTAAAAGCTATGTTCAAAAGCAGTTTAAATAATCAGAATTTAAGTTTTCCTTCATGCCTAGTACAATAAACAAACTTTTAGTAGACCCAGTCACGTTAGACATTCGTCAGATTATTGTAAACTAAAGTTACTATAGTAATACTGTATAAAGTATACCTTTAGAGCTGAAAGTCTCCTAACTTACAAATGTACGACGGTTTTCTGACACTCTGTCAAATCTGACTTGAGTTCACGATGGAGAGGCCACTGCAACGTTTAAAATCAGCTGACTTCATCCCCTGGTTAATACGATACCCTTTTGCAAGACTTATTCGATCAGACTTTCGAGCCTCTTGCGACCCGTAACGACTGTGACAGATCTACGGATGACAGCTGGGTCCATTGACTTAACGTGCTTTCCAGTTTTAGTATGTAAAGATGATAACCCATTCAAGAGCCAACGTAACTTAACCTGATCACAAGCCCAATTTAACAAAAATGAAACCAAATGAAATTGCTTTATTGATATAAAAAGGTTTGACAACATCAATTGAAGCCCTGACTCCTGAGCTAGGTGGTACCTGTGTTACAGGAGTCAGTGTCTTCACCCGTTTGTGGAGCAATTAATAATTTATACAATCAAAGAATAATAAATAAAATTAAAAAAAAATACCGAGACAAAATTAACATGAAAACAAACATTACTTAGAAACAACTATTACAATAAAACAGATGTTTAAGTTTGCGTTGCTCTTGGCACGGAACAAACAAAAGCAGTTTCTTGCCAAACATAATTGTTTAGCATACCGTGAAGTGAAAGAGCGAGGATTGTAGACGTACGACTTGATTTTTCGATCCTTGGATGTGATAATGGTGATGCTTCTGTTATGCACCAATGAAACTTCATTTAAGTAATTGCTATCTTTTTCTTTCTAATGGAATAAGAAAGAGACGGAAATAAATAAGTGCTGTCTAATTTAGTTTATCATGCTTCAAAGCAATTACGATTTCACTTAGCATTATTTTTTATCAGGAAAGAGGCGGGCTTTGTCCGAGAAGATTTCGATTTCTACCCTCATAGGTTTTATGAACGCAAGGGACTCGCACGTAAGAATCTTTTTCCCTGTAAACAGACTTCACGAAAAGGAGGAGGTTCTAGGTTTTTTATTATTACGTTGATTTTTTATTTATTTGTAACCCTAGAAATCCGTCAACTATAAAACTGTTTGAAAAATTCTTCTTTGATTTGAAAAAGTAGTCCGTCATAAATTTGAACAAGGTTTGATTTTTGAGTTTGCTTAAAAATACGTATTTATCCCAGTTAATTTATGTCGATGATATGATAACAATTTCCTGTTATTGTTATTTATTAAGCAAGTGAAGGTATACGGTTTTGTGAAGGGTAGGTCTCACATCTAAAATGTGAAACATAAAAAGTTAAGTAAAAACAACGTACTTCTACAAAAAACACTACAAAGTGAAATATAACTTTAATTTCGGAAATCAGTGGCCTTTTTTGTGGGTCATCATCAAATGACGTCTCCCGCTCTGGGCGGAGCTGAAGGACGTGTCAGACTTTTAATGACTAAAACCCAACCGTGTTTCTTTTGTTGCCTATATGCCAGGGCCATGGTAAGTCTTTCGAATGGATCTTGCGACCCTGGCAGAAATCAGTGGCTTTGGTTTTGTATTAATTTTTTTTCTTGGGACCACTTCCTGAAATTAAAGTTAATTTCGGTTGTTTTTTTTTTATTTTTTTTAAATGTTTTTAGGTTTTTCAAAATCCATTCAGTGAATTATTCACGAAACAAAATCCCATGTTATTTTAAATTTGACACCACAGTAGTTTTCTTCAAATAATTGTTTTGAAAACATTTCTGACTAAAGAACAACAATCCCAGTCTGATAGGCAGTCACTTTATGTAAAATACTATTACTTAGATGCATCTGGTTAGACTGAAAGCTGAGCCCTACGTAATTGGGAAAAGGCAAGGCAGATCATGATGAATTCCAGAACTTGAGAATTCTTAAAACAGTTGCATCAAACGTTTATGCTAAAAATGCACCCTAATTGCGAAACGCACTATTTATCAGAATCTCAATGGGAATGAAGATTATTTCTAAACCATTGCGTCATTTGTTCGAATAACTTGTTGGCTCAGCAACATAAATAACGCAATGAATGTTGTTTAACTATCAATATGAAACCAACTCCTACCGATAAAAAGTTACGCAATTACCCCTCAAACTATTCATACGTTAATGCAATACATCGGCTATATTCTTAGACCATACTAAATCCATCACAAATGCTCCCAAAGGCCTTTGAGAAATGTTTCCACACATCGTAAGCTGCTGTCTGTACCACTTGACATATTAATCGTTATGTCTATGTCTATTGCACAGTTATAATTGATGTTTGACTGCTATACTGCATACAACCGAATTTGTTAAACACACACGACATTGTATTACAATTATGCATATCAATATTTACTGTGACATTGGTCGATAGTCGCTCGATTTGTCGAGTATGATCGCCATGGAACATATCCGGTTTTAGTTTTGGGTATTTTTGTGCAAATGCTTAAACATGAAGGTTCATGATTCTTACCATTTGGGATGTGCATTCAGTGATGATACAACTAATATATCGTTACAATTTTGTTAAAATGATGTGTAATTTCTGTAATATTTTTTTTAAATATGATAACACTAGTAAATCCTATTATCCTACTATCTTTTCTTATTAATGTTATAAATGTGAAAGTTTGTATGTTTTGATTTTTAGATGTTTGTAACTCAATTATGCTAAGCCCATCGAAAGGATTTGGGTGAAATTTGGCACACAGATAGTTTATAACCTGGATTAGCATATGAGATATATCCCATCAGTATGTTCCCGTGGAATATTTTCAGACCTCCACGCGAGCGAAAACACCGGCAATAGCTAATAAGTAATAAAAGAAATGAAGTGTATGTGTACGATATTGTAAAACTGTGATATCTTCCCGCTGCTGATTGAAAACTCCTAAGGAATGAAGTCCGCCTTTATGCAGCTATTTTGTACATAAAGTTTTAATAATCATATCAGCAGAAGAATGAGTACGGGATATCAATTGACAACGAAACGCAAGTGTGAAGTAACTCTGTTGGCTCGCTTCAGCAGAGTCTAGCATGACGTTAGAGCGAGTCAACGAGAGCGCTACAGAGTGGTGAGACGCAGTGCTCTTGACCATGGGACATCGAACGGACAAGAAGTCCCTAGAAACATTCGTTTTATAAATTTTGTCAGTTTCAAATCAACATCTTTAGAGTTTTTCTACTCGCTGCAACACACACATGCGATCATTAAAATGTTCAAAGGTAAAGAATTCAGGGCCAATCAGTCTCTTGTCCCAAGAAATAAATACAGGACACAGTGATATCCCACACATAAGAGTATCGTAGAGTTCTTAGCGATGCAGAAAACGAGTAATCAGTGTAATAAACATAAATGAGGAATTCGACTCATCATGAAAACGTTAGGGTACCTGGTGTAAAGACACTTTTGTAACATTAAGTTAAATAATTCATGCTAGTTCAATTTTATAGTCACGGAAATCCCAAACAGAAATACGTTATGTCCCAAATTTATGCAAGTCATTATAAATACACCACCGTACCTGTACTATTGTTAATCCTTTCAGAATAAAAATAGGGAAATGAGAAGGAAAAAGGTCGTGAATAAAGCGCCCCGTACAATGGACGTCGGCCATATTTTACGATCTTTTTAAAAAAACCGCGCCTTTTGTCTACACTGACAGCGCATTACATAGCATAAGACAAGTGTACACTTCAGGACAGAATCATTGTTCCCATTAACGTTTTCGCTTTTGTTTTCGGTTAGGCAAACGCGAAATATCAAAACAACTTCACCACTTAATTACGTAAAATGATACCAGCCAATTTGTTAGCTTTATTTCTTGTAATATAACTTAAATTCGAAACTTTTGATTGTTTCAGTAACTTTAAAGTGAAAGACGAGCTGTCGAAAGAGTAAAGTTGTTTTAGTTTCTACTGTGGGCCTTCTCATTAATTTTAATGGTAGATACGTGTGGCGTTAGGCGAAGCAATTACCTTTTGCTCCAAAGGCATGGGTTCTACTCTCATTCGGAATGAATATAGTTATAAAATAAAACACATGCGCTCAAAATACAAGATGAATTTCTTTTACATTCTAAACCACGTGTAAGAAACCACAGCCCGGTCCATTTAGCCAACAAACATGATTTACATGATGACATTGATCAATAATTTCGAAAATGCTCAAAATAAAAATGATACTACGCAACATTAAGTAAAAAAAATATACTTTACCACGTAGTCAAAGTTAATAAAAAAGACTAAGTTATGGTCGGATCCGGGACATAATTTATATTGAATTATAGAGCAAATTTAAGTAGGAGGAAAAATATTATGTTAGCTCTCCTGAATTACTGAGTCAACTAAGCCGAGTTATTTAAGGTTTTAGTAATAATAAAAGATTAATGGATAACAAACTCTCTGTCCTCATCGTTTTAACTATTCACAAAAATGTATAAATAGCATCATAAAATGTGACACAGTTCTTAGAAAATATTCTGAAAACAGTTTTAGACCTTCACATTTCTGAAGAATCATCGTAGTCAGCCTATTAAACGTTCCTACTGCTCGGTCGCAGGCCTCTCCTCTATACGAGGGAGTGGACCATAAACCATCACACGGGCCCAGAATAGATGGGTGGATGTCAAGATCTTCGAATTTTTTGTTTCTAGGACAGGGCGGTTTTTCACGATGTTTTTCTTCATCGTTTTTGAAAGCAGTAGTGATGAACTTAAATACACAAAGTATAGTGCTCGCCTAGGTTTGAGCTCATGAACTGTACTCGTCAGTTAGGGCCGATACTACTGCCCACTATTACTCCCTCCTCCTAAAGAATTAGAGTCTGAAATTTGTTTTAACACAGTTATACAATGAGGTCCATGAACATGGACTGACAAAATAGGCAACAAGACACAAAATGTCACTATCAGCAAGAACTCAATGCTGTCAAAAGTCGTTGTACAAATACGAATAGTTTTGAAAGAAATTGCCACATCTGTCAGAACTCAATTAAACCGTTCATTGATCTCTAGTACGTTTCAAACAATTTTTAGACCTCTTTACCCAGATAAAGTCTTTGTGGACTCGTCTCATTGTGTTTCTAGCCTGTTCTTAGCAAATAAAAACCCAAAAATAACCGGCAAGAACTGTTCCGAATAAACCAGGAGCGAATGACGCGAAAGGAAGTGTTTGCTTAGCGAACATAATTGAGACATTTTAGTAAGAACGCAGTTAGTACTCGCTAAAGTTTTCTCAGAATGGGAACGAAATTGTTCTTCCAAAAGTTAGTCGGAGACGGTTCTCGGATAGGCAGGCTAGAGCGTTTGCGATTGCCGAATGATAGTAGGTATAGGGGGGAATAGGAAGTAAATGTTTGCTTACTAAGTGAGACTGCTTTTTAGATGCTATCAAAGAAATCGAAAGCTTTTTGGGAACGGTTTTTGTAACTGAGTAAGCACTTAGTGAGTTTCACAACAGAGTGGGTAGGTACCCTTTTGAATTATAACTTTTGAAAGACCCTTATAAATATACGATGTATATTTCGGAACTGTTTGACTAGTTACGTAACGTTGTAACGTTCACGTAAATTTATCTGTTAACAGTCATCAAGTGAGTTAAGCCGTAAACAGTAATCAACATAAATCTGTATCTGGAACTAAATTTGTACAAGCCTGCACGTGTAACATGAACTAGACAGTCGAGTAAATAATCAAATTATGAAACGTGATACATTGCTTCAAATCTTTATCAATTAACTCAATATCCTACTCATACAGGCTCAAATTAAATTAGCTGGCAATACTTTACCCACGTGTTGGATATCGTAAACGAAAAATAACTAAACAATTTCATAATTCGCTAGCCGAAGGTCAGTTCTCCTAATCAATCATCTCGTATTGTAATTTTTCGTGGGATATAGATATTTTTTTTACGATCTTCTTGAAACCATAACAACATATTTATTATGTCATTAGTTTTTGATATTGACACCCAACACGTTGGTGAAGTATTGCCAACCAACTTCATTTAGCTCAGTATAATATTATCCAACCAATATTAAAATGTAAAAGTTTAGTGGGAATGATGGTGATTCACGCATAAACGACTGAAAGGGTTTGGATAAAATTTGGCTCAAAGATAACTTATAACCTAGATTAGCATATAGGATACTTACTTCTTACCCCAGTAGTATGTTTTCCTGGGATAATTTCCGACCTTCACGCGGGCAAAACCATCGGCAAAAGCGAGTTATACTAGTTGTTCATAAAGTATGGGCGTGATAAATCAGTAACTAAGTCAAACATAACAGGATTTTATACCCGTCCATTACGTTGTCCCCGAAATCGATCGCAAGATCACACTATCCGCCCCTGATCAGTAAAACAAACCTATAACCACACTTGAAGCTGGTGTCCACTGTAGCTTATACAATTGAAACAAGCGTATAAGGCGTTAATTATTACTCTGAGCGAACAGCAAACAAAACAAAGTTTGACATATGTAGAAATGTAGGCAACAAACAGCTCGTATTACTACACAGAACTGCAGAACAAATATCAAGTAAACTTCATCATTAGAATCCTCGTGTTGCCAACGTAACACAGATTGACACAGCTATGCTGGCAACAAACAGGCCGTGTTAAGACTGCATCACAACAGGAGCCTGCGTCCAGCGCTAATTATGTACGAGTCCGCGTGTAGCACGAGCATTTGTGGAGAGGATAATTATTATTTTGCCAGTTTACGTGCATCAACGTAGAGCGAGATGGATATAATATGTTTTACATAGTTTTTAGGTAAGTGTTATGAAATAGATGTAGTATGTTTTACGTAGTTTTTTAGTAAGTGTTATGAAATAGATATAGTATGTTTTACGTAGTTTTTTAGTAAGTGTTATGAAATAAATATAGTATGTTTCACGTAGTTTTTTAGTAAGTGTTATGAAATAGATATAATATGTTTTACGTAGTTTTTTACCAAGTGTTATGAAATAGATAATAATAAACTATGTTTGACGTAGTTTTTGAGCAAGTGTTATGTGTTTTAATGCAATGCCACAGCGAGATAGCGTGGATATACCTGTACGAGGTGACTTTTTAAACAGGAGGTGTTTTGATCACTCTATCAACTATTTCAACCGTTTGTTTGTACTTGAGGTAAGATAAAAAGTTATGCGTGATCATACATAAAAAAAAAAATTACGCTTCGAATTAATAACCTCCTCCGTTTTTTTTCGTCGGTTAAAAATAATCTCAAACGTATTAACAGCATTTAACAATAACATATCCATACAGACAGAAACTCACACCTTCTTTTCATGGTGGTAGGTAGAAACTAAAGAACGCAACCTGTTACGATCGTTTCATACTCCCATTGCCCCGTTTACGTTCATACATCAGAAGGTTAATGCTAGTAATTATAAAAACTTTTTACCAAAAAAATTAACCGCCGAAAAAACTGAAAAGCAAAAAATAATAAACCTTAAAATTATGAGTCGGCGCTTTGAGTGATCTTTGTTCATTGATTTTTCAGCACCGACTCATAATTTTAAGGTTTATAATTTTTTGCCTTTCAGTTTTTTCGGCGGTTAAATTTTTTGGTAAAAAGTTTTTATTTTATAATTTTTTGTAGCTTTAATGTACTCATAATACTTGGCAAAGTATACCCTATCCAATGAATAAAGAATTATCAAAATCGGACTACTCTGTATAAAGATATGCGTGGTTAACCATTACAATCAGTGAGTGAACAATCAATCATCCCCTGTCTGACCCTTAGGGTTTGATTTTGTATTCCAAATTTATATGGAACCACTCTCGAAGTATACTCTTTCCAATAAAAAAAGAATTATCACAATCGGACAACTATGTAAAAAGTTATGCGTGGTCATACATAAAAAAAAAAAAAAAATATACGCGTCGAATTGATAACCTCCTCCGTTTTTTTTCGTCGGTTAAAAAGCTATCAAATCGTAAGCTCATCTTGGCGATAATTAAATGTCAAACTTATCAAAAACTAGCTTCTGCCCGCGACTTCATCCGCGTCAAATTATTGCTCCCCTGACCCTTCCCGTAGCATCGAATTCCCTGCCAGTTTTCATCCATTTTTCGTTGCTGCTCCACTCCTTTTGATTTTAGCGTGATTTTATATGGCCTATAACCTTTCTCAATAAATAAGCTACCCAACACAAAAATATTTTTTCAATTCGGAGCAGAAGTTCCTGAGATTACCGCGCTTTATAATATTAACATAGATCAGCCTTTCGAGAACAGAGACCCAGAAAAAAAATGGGGGCGTTGTGTAGAGTCTACACACCCCACACAGTCATTTCTGGGTCTCTTACCGGGGTGGTAGGCCTGCAGCGCTCACTAGGGGGGCGTTATCGCCCACTTTGGGAAAGGCTGGTATAGATTTATGAAAACTCGACGTATTTCTGACGAATTGAGTCTGAGATCAGACTGTGATTGTTCTTAAAATAATCGTAATTTCCATCGTATTTCCATGTGTAATTTCGTCATACACACCAACGGTTGCGAGTACTACGCACCTGACCTTTCTGAGGAACATCATAGGAATTCAACATTATAGAAAAGAAAATGTATAAAACTAAATTTAAATATTTTTAACACTGTCATCCATCCAAAACATTTAAACTAGATTGCATTTTTGGTGTTCTTTCGTTCATAGAGTTCTTTTTTTGGAGTGAGCCTAACTGCCACCTAATTCTGTGTATTTCGCTCTAATACACAGTAAGAGAAAATACATAGTTCAGTTTGCTCTAGTATTCTGATCGAACACCACAATAAACAGGTGAAATGGCATAATCACTATGCATAGTAAATGAGTCGGAATGCGCAGTGTAATTAATGTTATCTGTACTTGGTAGTTTAGCATTAACATTTAGACCTGTTAATCTAAGCTTTTCTAATCAACTACTTGATAAGTTATTAGCATATCTATACTAATATTATAAAGCTGAAGAGTTTGTTAAAAACACCGTGTTACCGCGTGGTGCCGTTACCGTGTGGTGACGGACGTAAAGAATAACACCACCCCATTTCTTCTCGTGGGTGTCGTAAAAGACGACTACGGGACTTACTAGAAAATGGGCAGCAGCGTTCCCTATGCATTTTACCACCATACTGCGATCGCCAATCCGCCTACCAAGCGTGGCGATTATGGCAAAGCCCCTCAAATTGGGGGAGGCCTAAGTCCAGCAGTGGACGTCTTACGGCTGAAATGATGATGAAGAGTTTGTTTGTTTGGTTGGTTGAACGCGGTAATCTCAAGAACTACTGGCCCGAATTGAAAAATTCGTTTTGTGTTGAGTACCCTATTTCATCCCGTGGGTGTCGTAAAAGGCGACTACGGGACTTACTAGAAAATGGGCAGCAGCGTTCCCTATGCATTTTACCACCATACTGCGATCGCCAATCCGCCTGCCAAGCGTGGCGATTATGGCAAAGCCCCCCAAATTGGGGGAGGCCTATGTCCAGCATTGGACGTATTGCAGCTGAAACGATGACGATGATGACGACCCTATTTATTGAGGAAGGCTATAGGCAATATAATATCACGCTACAATCAAAAGGAGTGGAGCAGAAAAAAATGAACGATAACTGGCAGGCAATTCGATGCGAAGGGAAGGGTCAGGGCAGCAAAAATTTGACGCGGGTGAAGTTGCGGGCAGAAGCTAGTATAATATAACATCACGGGTGTAATCTCCAAAGAGTTAGGCAGAGGTATCTACAGTATACCCACATTTTGCCAGTTATGTTTCAGTTATATGTAATAGAGGGCGAGCCTATTGCTATCGACCTGCCCCGTTGGTCTCGTGGCCGCAAGCGCGACCGCTTAGCGTGGGGTCCTGGGTTCGATTCCCGGGTCGGGCAAAGTGTTACTGGGTATTTCCATTAGGAATTTCTTAGTAGCAGCCCGGAGTTTGGAAGTTGGCGGTGTGATACCCCCGTGCCTCGGAAAGCACGTTAAGCCGTTGGTCCTACGCCTGATCTCTCTCCGGTCGTGTCGGATTGCCGTCCCATCGGACTATGAGAGTGAGGGAAGAGTGAGTGCTCTTCTGTCTGCGCACACACTTGAGCACTATAATATCTCCCGCGCCGATGGCTAGTCTCCGTTGAGATTGGCCGCTGTGGCCGAAATTCGGTCTGGAGGACTATATATATATAAATACAGACTCCAGGCTGCTACTAATAAATCACAGAAACGAGCTGACAGAAGTTAAGATGTTGTTTTATTTTAGTTTTTGTGGGAAACCTACACTGTAATTAAAAATAAGAAATAGACGGCCACTTTATATTAACACCATGGCTATTTTCATGTTTATAAATACTAAAATAAAAACTATACTGAAGAATAAGTTGAATTTCGAAAGTCGCTATCTTCGTATTTTTTATTTTATTTTAACTTAATATTTGTTAGACCCTCCATGGTTAGACCACACAAATTCACATACCTTGTACTTGCTAAGTTAATTTTATCAAATTGGTTTATAAATAACGAAGGACTCAAGTTACAATTCAAAAATAGGACCAAATTTAGAACCTCCCCCTTTTTTATGTTTGTTAAAAAGAAGATATTAGAGGTGTAACTCAAATCAATAAACATCTCTAAAGGGATCATTGTACTCATAATTATGAACAAATATAACTATGAGACCAACCCTTCAATCGCCACACAAATTCGCTGTTCCCGTCATTTTCTCGAGCTATGCGTAAATGAGGACCTGGTGAAGGCTGCAGGAATACGTTGGATGCGAGAAGCACAAAATAGATCGAAGTGGCCGTGCTTGGGGGAGGCCTATGTCCAGCAGTGGGCGTCTTTTGGCTGAGGTGATGATGATGATGCGTAAATGTATGCAGATACTTTTGTTCGCGATTTCTGGTTTGACCAGTTTTTCAATATGATGAGCGCAATGACCCCTTAGAAGTTCTCAGTTATATCAATTTCACTTCGTATAAATTCAGACTTACAAAGACCAAAGCCATAAATCCCATTTAAGAAACTTATCTATTCGTAAGCCATGTTAGAAAGCAAACTTGTCTCGTACTCTAATTCATTGCAAAATCATACACCGAAGTTTGTTCAGCAAGTTTTAGTAAGACTGCATTACCAAATGAGCGCACGCGTTCCACAAATTAGTTAGTTATGTGTAAACTTGTGTCGTCGAGGGAATATTTGCGGTACGTAATTAATCTTTCAACAGTTTTCTATTTGGAGTGCTTCGTGATAATTGTACCTGTTTTTACATTCCAGGCAGGACTGCGGCGTTTTTGGTTACACATTTAACACGTTACCTGTCCACAAAGCAGGTAAAATTAATTTGAAAGGGTCTGAACATTGAAAACATTAAAATGTTGTTTTGTAATTTGACTTCATACTCACTTAGGCTGCTCGTGGTGTAATTGACAGGAAAATTGACTACAGGTTTGCTACAAAGTTGCTACGACGTGGCTACACACTGCTACGCCTGCTACGGGTCGTAGCAAAAATCCAACATACGTAAATTCACGAATGAACATAACTGTTGTGAAGGTAGCTTTCATTCTCATGTATAAGTCTGCAAAATAACATCGCTAGGTCTATTTCGTAAAAATCTCACCGTGAAAACCTAGGTCAAGTGAGGTTGAAGTGAGTTTTCAAGCTCACTTCACCTCAGAATAAAATGACAAATCTGTGTCCCATATTAGTAGGCAGAAAACATATGATGGCCAATCCTATCGTGCTATGTTATAATTATTGCAATAGCATAAGCAAAGCCAATAATGTGTCCACTGCTGTGACAAAGGCCTCATCTCTACAAGAGGCCGTAATCCACCAGGCAAACCCAGTGCGCATTGGTAAATATCACATATCGTCGAATTTTTGGTTCTAGGACATGTCAGTTTCATCACGATGTTTTCCTTCACCGTTTTGAGAACATCGGTGATGAAATAATTTTCAAAAAATAAAGCGATCGTAAATCGCGGATGTAACCACTGAGCCACCGCAGCTCTTCATCCTTGCATTATTTGTTAAAAATCCAGTATTTATACGATAATTAGTAAGATTGGAAAGCGTGTAGGTACACTATGCATTACCAAACGTGAGTGCACATGTGCTGTGTTGTAGATAATTTATGAGCAAACTCGTATCTGTGTCCCGTTTACATTTGTGGTGTAGTTAATTATTCTTTCACCACCATCGGGTATGACGTTGTTAAATAATTTAATTGTGTTACGATGTAAAATTCTTGTGCTATTTTGTGATATTTTACTGTAGTGATAAGTGTAAAATATATAAAAATGTTAAATACTGGTACTCTGCTGCATACGGGTAGACTGGATGCCGACCCTTACATATATAGTTGGGAAAAGGTAGACAGATGATGATAACTGTAATGATAAGTGATGTAGTATATGCAAATTTCGTCTCTCTAAGCGATAAAGAAACAATCCACTTCAAGATTTTCCTAAGACCCAATACCACCCATCGGGTTTTCTCTTTCTTTTTTCTGTTTTTGAAATACTTAAGTCGTTCCAATTTCATAATACGAACAAGGAATGCCATAAAAGGAAAAGGTTAAAACAACAACTTACAGCTTACATAAGCTAAATATTTATGAATAAAATAAAATAAACTCTAAACACTTTCTCACTTATTTTAAAGACAGTACCACACTCTTATACCCACACAACCTTACTTTGCAGCGTCACCGTCACACAAACACACACACTGAACATATTAACAACGGCGCCATCTTAAAGTATGTATTTTTACAAAATGTTTTAGGTTTGCGACCCCGGCTTGCGTCACTAATCCAGATTCCTGAGTAGTTCTCTCTATGTGCTTGAATGTTTTCACAATTTGTCCCCATTTACCGGTCACCTATCTGAATGCAATCGGTGAAATGTTTCGAACAGGAGTTGGCAATTTAGAGAGAGTTTGAATCCGAGGGTAAGCACTTCGGAACTAGTGAGAATTGCTAATCTGTCCCTCATTATTGCTTTTGTACTACTCATGTTAGTTATACCTACTGTGGAGCGATTTTTTAATGAGATATCAGATATGAGATATTAATATTTTCATCACTATCCCTACATCGTATGAAACAAAGTCGCTTCCCACTGTCTATCCCTACGTATGCTTTTTTTTTTCGATGGAAAATCATCAAATTGGAGCGGGAGGGCGTGTCAGACTTTTACTGACTAAAACCCACCCGTGTTCCTTCAGTTGCCCATGTGCCAGGGTCACGGTATCTCTTTCGAACAATCACGCGACCCCGGCAGGCATCGGTCCTAGCAGACCGTTTCAGTGCTGCTGACATCTCTTTGAGGCGCGCGTGGAACACTACGCGTCGTTGACCCGAGCTTGGTCCTTACCGGGCGGCGAGCTACCCATTGCTCGCCACCCGCAAGGTCGTGCTTACGGTGGCCGGAAGTCCGCAATCGACTCCCGTCGCCCGGGGCGTCTCCTCCTGCGGCGGCTAGGGACGTGAGGGCGCAGAGACTGCCACTCCCTCACGCGCCCCGCCTTTGATCTTTAAAACTACGCAACGGATTTTTTTGCGGTTTTTTAATAGATAGAGTGATTCAAGAGAAAGATTTATATGTATAGTGACACGCGGGCGAAGCCGCTGGCGAAGGCTGGCTAGTTAGGAAATTTCTAACTTTAATATAACCTATATCATTGGGGAAATTATACGTGAAGTTAGATTTAGACTTTCTTGTCAATGAATGATCAGAAAGCTACTTACACATTCACAAAGCAAGGTCTTCATGGGCTAAAAGGACCAGAAATATACAGAAAAGCATACAAGCATACAGAAAATAATATATTATTAGTTTAGATGGCTTTATATTTGGGTTCAAACATCTAAAATGTTATGTTGGTTTGTGTACGCTTCAAAAACTCAAAAAGTTCTGCACCGATCGAGCTGAAATTTTAGCATGATATATAATCCGCATTAAGGATTATTTTTATCTATTTTTTGCATCAGTCACATATCCGCAACCGCGAAAAAACAGTTTTTTTAACGATCAGCTGATCAGCAGATTTAATGATCAGCAGTGACCGCGCCATCTGCCGGAAACGAGGAAAACACTCGAATGTGCCATAGCGAAGCGTGGCAGGGTACAGCTAGTTATATATAAACTAGTATTAAGTAAAGTAAGCCAGGGCTCAGTCCAAGCACTTCATCATGATTTTCAGCTACGGTATATCTTTTCATTTCCTTTCCTCTTTTTGATGAAAATACTAATAAGGATCATTATAATTTTAAGCTTTTGGCAGGCGTATTTTACCGGTATCATCCTTCTGACTCAATGCGGCGTATTTTTACAAAATGTTTTAAAAAGCCCGGCTTCCCGTTTTTTGTTGCACCTGACCTAATTTCGGTTTATGTAAATATTTTTCGTACCCTTGGTTTTTACGAAGTGTGTATTTATTTTAAAAAAAGCGAATTGATTTTATTTTAAACCTCCGTAGTGTGGCCTATTTACATATTAAATTCGGGGACAAAAACAACAAAATATATTTTTCAATTTGCGCGAATGAATGTTAAAATGTTTTGTGGTTTTTGGTTCTTGTAAAGTCAGAGTTATTTTGGATGAAAATTGGATAAATTTAATATTTTTTACTCTTTATTGGAAAGTAATATGTAATACGTAGAACGGACTGGTGTCTGCAAGTAATTTTTATGCTTAGGTACACTGAATTACTCATTAGCAAACAAAAGCGCTATAGACGTGTAAAGGTACAATGTCATAATGTAAGTTTTAGATTATGTACAATGAGTATGTGATAGACTGGTGTATAAAGGAACTGACTTTCTTGACCCAAATAGACGCCATCTAAGATAAAAGTTCCGTCTAATGCCCACGACTATCTGAGACATTCTATCCAAGTATCCGGTAAGACTGCAGTCTGTAGAGAGAAATAAAGCTTCCTAAGACTTTAAAATGCTGTCACAGAAAGGTAGAATATTTGGGAATAACACTGGATACCGCTCATGATAGTTTGCGGTGTTGAACCCAGGTTTAAAGGAGGAATTTCGGATTTTAGAGAGAACGTTTAGAATGAAGTTTTTTTACCACACAGTCTTATAATACCAAGTATAAAGTGTGTCTTCTTTGTTGTTGGAACAATATATGCCAGCACAAAGTGCTACAAAGAACAGTCGTGTCATATCGGTTTTATAGAGACAACTCAGAAATACCGTATCAGTAAAATTGTCATTCAGATTAATCTAAAAATTGTCTGCTAAAAGGTGACAAAAATCGAAAGGTTAATGAACATCTGAAAAATGTTGAGTTTACATGAGTCAAAAACCACAAAATACTTAAACATTCATTCGCACAAATTGAAAAATATATTTTGTTGTTTTCCCAGGAACCCGAATCTGTTATAAAAAGCAACCTACTAGGCTACTATCTAGCTACCTTCTACTTAACATAACACTAACTTATTCTGTGACAGCGAGTGTTAAACTCCTAAAAACCTTAACGACCTCACAACGAAATACAAAAATAATTTAATTTATTTGTTAGTTTTAAGTAGGTACCTACTACGTTTTCTGCTGAATAATTTTCTCCAACGCTGTAAAAAATATATGTGCTTACAACTACAGTAAAAAAGTCGAAATATCATTTCAGCCGAAAGACGTCCACTGCTGGACTTTGGCCTTCTTCAAGACGGTGGATTGCCATAATCGCCATGTTTGGCAGGTGGATTGGCGATCGCAGTATGATAGTAAATGCAGAGAGAACGCTGCTGCCCATTCTCTAGTAAGTTCCTTAGTCGCCTTTTACGACCCTCGCGGAATTAAATGAGGTGGTGCTATCCTTTAAGTCCGTCAGAACACGAGAAAAAGTTGAATATCCCACAGAAATATGAATGCAAACATCGAGAAAATTTAAATAGCCAACCACTCAAAGACTGAGGCGAACAATAAACCTTCTTTAATTATAGCGACCGCCTGAAAACAAGCTTTCCCTTTTATCGTGCCCACGTAGGTGGTCATTAAGCCAAAATATAGCAACAATTAACAAAAAAACCTGCGCTTAATAAGGTGTTAAGTTTACCGTGGCGGTGTTTACAAAATGGACTGACATTAGTCACGGAACCCACGTCGAGATACGGCCGTGTGTGTTTAACTCGCTAGAATATTCATAGGTACAATCATTGTGCTTGCTATAATAGGGCTGTGTTTACTAAATGCTTTATTTTTTATAAATAATGTAGCTATGCTTCGATGTGGTCATAAAATTAAATATTTCATGAAACAATGCCTTGTTAGCAGTCAACGGTTTTGATGATTCTATTTACTGTCTATTTATTTCTGTTAGCCTAGTGGTTAATGACCCTGACTGCTAATACTGAGGTCATGGATTCGATTCCCATCCAGGACAAATCTTTGTGTGATGAGCAAAATCATTTGTTCTTTGTCTGGGTGTAATTTATCTATATATTATGTATTCAGAAAAATATAAGTATATTTATCAGTTGTCTGGTTACCATAGTACATGCTCTGCCTAGTTTGGGATCAGATAACGGTGTGTTGGTTGTCCTAAGATATGATTAGAGATATATTATTGTATTTTCAAGTGTAATTTTATTATGCATAATCGCCTTGTCCTTAGAACATTTGCTGGGTTTAACGAACACTAAACTACATGAAATGATTACTAATGATAATGATACTTTGACAATGATTCAATGATACATTAACTGCCTACAGTGTGCTTACGATCAAGATAAAACGTAAAAAAAAAAAACGGAAATATTTGTTTTCTGGCACGTGGAATGTCGTATTAAATTAGATTGGTTTTGGATAACACCACACTACTCGATACCTTCTCGTATAAACGAATCCCCTAAAGACTGACTGCGAATTCGCTGCATTGAAATCGCAACTCTATTGTTTCAGTACAATTTCTATACCACTCGCTCAATAAAAATGTAATTCCTAACTTCGTTCTGCGGTCTGCATCAGACTGATGCACCAACTCCCCTGAGAGAAGGAACTGAGCAAACTCATTGTAATCTACTTCTTTCAATTCCCTTTGAGAGTACATCTTCAGTTCTTTTGTGTAAGACAATTATCGTTGCAGACATTTTCTGAGCAAAAACGTATTTTACGAGCGCAGAATGAGGGCCGTTTTGGTGAAACTGCGCGAGGCAGATTAAGGCATGCTTTGCTAGAGAATTTATTTGTGTTTGGGATCGGCGATAGTGCTATGGACTGGAAAATGTACCGGAGAGTATATTTTGTTTTAGGAACCCGTTGTGAAAGCTTATTCGGCTAATATAGACAGGGATTATTACCACTAATGTTCTGTGGTTTAGTTTCGTCTTTGTTCTATTTCGAATTTAGTTTCCACGAACAAAATCCTTGTATCTACAAATAGGCGGATCAGATCTCTATGAAACTTTTGAAACCTTTGTTTTATTCAAAATAATCATATATAGTTAGTGTCGTTTTGGACACTAAAAATAAATGTCCAAAACAGCACCAGGACATTAGAAATATTTATACACCAAAAGAAGTTAAAAGTCACACTACCCACAGGAGACAGTACTTTCAATCAAAGCCAGTAATAAAATACCTTTAATAGATTTTCGAATTCACCCTAACATAATGTTCTTATGCAACACTCTATTAATAAAGAAAATGTCAGGAAAGGACACCCTACAAGGACGTATGACGTATGGTGGCCTATTAGTGATGCCCTTCAGAAAGGGTCAGGTGCTTCATAACTTCTGACCGCTGACGCTTTATATTATAGGTTAGAGAAAAGCGATGAAGCGGCTTTACGGATTGTGACCCGTTGTTTCAGTTTGACGTGTAAAAGCACCATGTTTGGTTTATTTATTTGAAGTGTGAAGTTTTGAGTGACATTTGTTTGAGCACAAAACCCGCGAAATCTGTTTTGACTGAAAAAAATTGCATATATTTATAAAATAGCTTCTGCCTGCGGCTTCGCAAGCGTAGATGTCAAAAAATATCCCACAGGAACGTACTACCGGGATTAATATTTTATCCAGGTAATTGTTTACCTGCTTGTCTTTTCGCACTGCTTGCTTTGTCTTATCCAACCCAGAGAATATAAAGTTTCACAGAAAATTCAACCCCCCATTTCACCCTCTTATGGATGGAATTTCAGAAAACCCTTTCTTAGTGGATACCTACTCTTCACAAAGAACACACCCTCCAAATTTCATGTCTCTAGGACCAGCGGTTTAGGCTGTGCGTTGATATATACGTCAGTCAGTCACTCAGGACTTTGAATTTTATATCCATAGATTTTATATAGTTTATTAATACCATTTTGAAAGCCTTCCATGTTGAAATGATTAATCAAGTTATAATATAACATTACAACTGTAATCCATGAAAGATAAGGCAGAAGCGTACGCATAGTACTTCCACATTTTACCAGTCATTTTTAAGTCAGATATAATACGGGCCGAGTCTATTGCTACCAACCGGAACCTAATCCAGACTCCAGCTTGGTACTGAGAAATTTCTGATATAAAAACCCTGCCTGACCTGGGGATATAACCTAGGACCTCGTGCTCAACTGTATCGCTTGCGAGCAGACAGAAGCAAACAGACGAAGCAGTCAAGTTTTGTCAAACTCAGTTGACGCGGAAACAAGTTATAGCATACGCATGAAATCTCAAAATATGATAGACTAGCTTTTGCCAGCGGCATCGCTCGCGTGGAAGTTGGAAATTATCCCGCAGGAACATACTACCGAGATAAAAGTACCCTATGTGTTACTCCAGGTTATAAACTATCTGTGTGCCAAATTTCATCTAAATCGGATCAGTAGTTTTTGCGTGAAAGAGGAACAAACATCCATACATCTATACATCCATACATACAAACTTTTGCGTTTATAATATTGGTAGGTTAGTAGGATGACAATTTTAAGTGCATCATGATGCTTTGGTGATGTATTATATCCTAATTGATAAACATCACTCAAATATATTCAACTCCCAAATAAACTACAAAACTTCTTCTTCCTCCTCTGACTCATGTTATTAGGGTTCGATGCACCAAATTTCTTCCTTACCAGCTGTCACTCTATTATTCACACCTAGTCCTTCCATATCATTCAATCCATCAATCGTTTCCTTGGTCTTGCTCCCTCTCTATCCATCTACAATTATATTCATCACTCTCTTTCTTACATGCATTTCATCCCTCATTCTCACATATCTATTCCAAAATCAACGATTCCCTTTCAACGTGTCTGCAACTTTTGCCACTTTCAAATTTCCTCTAATGCTAATTTCTTACTTACTAAACTTTACTTCTCTCTTCCCAAACAAACTACAAATACCATAAAAAATAATGCAGAAGCGATACACTAACCCATCTACCCAACCATACGATTACGTAAATCCATAAACATGTTGTATAATATGTTTTGGCGGAGTCCCCGCATAACTCCCCGGGATGAATATTACATAAAAGGCAAAAGGGAGCCAACTCTGTCCATCGCTGACACAGCCACTCCACTGCCACGCGACGAAGCATTCGAGGCCACGAGAACTGCAATTTGGGTCCCACAAGAATCTTCTTATGTATTATCTTCTACATCATACAATCGCTCTGTTATGAAGAAACTTTCTTCATAACAAAGCGGTTGTATGATGTCTATAGCGTCAATTGTGTGGCCTTTATTTCTAAAATAAACTTTGTGATCTATTTATAATGTCATAGGTTATTGATTTCAAAGGCAAAGAATATATTTCAAATATTCGCATAAAAGGCTCTTTTGAACGTCGTTTAATTTAAAATAGAATTGATTCTAGTAGCCCCTTTGAAAAAGTAGTTTCGTATGGGGAAGAATGGGTAAGAAAGTCCACCGTTACTTTTTTAATATCAATAAAAATAAAAGAAAACCTTTAAAAGGTTTTCTTTTTTTTAGTGTGTGTTTATGAGTGTCAACTCTTAGTAAGACCGTTTATGTTTACGTACGTCTATTGAAAACTAGCTATTCATTTTACAAGATAGCATATTCAGCCAATAATGTTCCCACTGGTGGGACACAGGCCACCTCTCTGTGAGAGGGAGTGGGCAAAAACACACCACGCGGGCCCAGAGTGGATTGGTAGATGTCACGGTTCTAGGACATTCTTCTCACGATGTTTTCCTTCACCGTTTTAAATACAGTGGTGGTGAAATTAAATACACAAAGAAAAGTGCCTGCCTAGGTGTGAATTCACGACCACTACTGGTAAATCGAGGCCGATAGCAGTGGGCCCCCACTACTGTACAAATTTTACACGGTAGTATCAGAAAAATGAGCC
Organism: Aporophyla nigra; assembly: GCA_947507805.1. NCBI lineage: Eukaryota > Metazoa > Arthropoda > Insecta > Lepidoptera > Noctuidae > Aporophyla > Aporophyla nigra. The sequence goes on from OX382305.1 coordinate 13,184,632, forward strand.
CATAAAGCATACAAAACTGGAAAGACGAAAAGTACCGTAGTAAAAAACAAAACAAAAGAACTTGAAGAACAAAAAAGATTCCAGTGTTATCAACATACACACAAATTCCGAGACATCTCAAACCCTCCGCTTCTTCACAAAGTCGCTTATTCTACGGCCCTCAATCCTTAGCCTTCCTTTACTACCTTTTCTTTTGTGACAGATGTCAGCAAACCGAGAAGGGGAGACATATTAAAAATGCGTTTGAATGACCTAAAATGAGTTTCAAAAGATTTATTCGCGCTCCTTTTTGTTATGAAGAGTTTGGCTTCTTTCACTTCACATATTACTTTTACAAATTACATATTTGATTTCAATGTCCCATATGTATTTGTGGGCTTTCAAAAGGTACCTAATAATCTTGAAATAATTTCTGAGATAAGAGTAGATGGCTGCTGTGACACGAATATATTGAAGCCTGATTTACTCGGTTGATTTGACTTGACTAAGCGCCAATAATAGCTATGCCGTCTAAATAGTTTTTTTTAGCATATACGGTCCCAGCTGGACGAAGGTTGCACCCAAATCTTTCAATGAACTCTTTTCCGGTGCCACCTTGAACTATCTCACGCAGTATGTGTCCAGGTCATCTCGCCAACTCTTTCTGGGGCGTCCATCTTCAGGTACCTATTGTGTGAAAACATTCGGCTGATGTGACCCTCCCAATCCCATTTGAGCCTGGCAGCCTTTCCTTCTATCCTACATCCATACTGGATTTTGGGACACAGGGTGGTGTTCCGAATTCAGCCCTTCTTTTTAACCCAAAATTTTGCGTTCCATCGTTCTTTGGCAAAGTCCAAAGCGGAACTTTAGTGACTCGGTGAACGGCCAGATTTAAGCACCATATAGTATCATCATAATCATTTTTAACCGACGAAAAAAAACGAAAGACGTGGTATTAAGATTTATTTTTCGAATGTCTAAGAACCATAACATAACAGTCGTTTGCTTGCCTAAATGTACACTATGTCACAGGGTCATTGAAAGTTTTGAACAATGTTCAAGTTTTTTATTTTTTTTTATTCATTGTTAGTATTGGTAACCAACACGTGGGGAAACCATATAATTTAGTTTGACACTTTAGACGGTGGAAGTCTTTTAGTGCTGCAATTTGTGGACACCTCAGGCAAGAAACTTTCATCGTGTAAATTAACACCCTACTTTATACTCCACAAGCACGAGACCAAACAACTCAATGCAGCATTCACATTATACAAGTAACATAATACTATAATAGTACTTACGTGTACAGGACTTGGGCTCATCGCTCTTATCTCCACAATCATCTTCTCCATTACAATACTTGTCCAACGATATACACTGCCCAGTGTCACATAAAAGTTCGCTCAAGCGACAAGGGGTCGCTTCACCAACGTTCCTAGGAAACTTCACTTTTTTAACTGGCACTATACTAACATCTGACGTGTCTATACTATCCTCATTCACGAACTCCTCATTTAAGTCCTGAGGACTGCACAGTTTAAGGGATAGTAGCACTATTATGAACAGGAATGTTCTACTGCTGGTCACATCTAGGGAATTCTTTGGGTGACACATTTTTAAGTCACTATCCGGTTCGCACTTTTGTCACAACATTTTGTTCAGGAGAGCACTGCACTGCGTTAGTACCTGTAACAAGAATTAAATTTATGATTATTTTATCCCATTTCTTCCCGTGGGTGTCGTAAGAAGCGACAAAGGGATTTACTAGAGACTGGGCAGCAGCGTTCTCTAAGCATTTTACCACCATACTGCAATCGCCAACCCGCCTGTCAAGCGTGACGATTACGGCAAACCCCCCCATTGGGCCTGTGTGGCCAGGGTCAGGGCTGTGTGATTTTGATTTTAATCTGAAAGTGGCACTGATAGCTGAAAAGTTGTGAAGAAATTGGTTAACGTGGTATGGTCACCTGATACGGCGGAATGAGGAAAATGTCGTGCGGAAAGTTTTGAGTACAAATGTCGATGGCTATAACAGTAGAAGGAGACCAAAGAAACGATGGATGGACTGTGTGAATGATGATCTGAATAGAAACGGGGTGACTAATGAGAAGACGACTAATAGAAAAGTATGGAAGAAAAAGACATGTTGCGCCAACCCCAAATAAACTGGGATAAGGGCAGGAGAGAAGTGAAAAGTAAAGTAAAGTAAAAAATCGTTTATTTCAACATTAAAATTACATTTTTGAGGTAGCGTTGGTCCCAAACTAGGCACAGCCTGTATCTTGAAGTGAAGAATGAATATGATTTTACTAAACAATCGCTGTTCCACACATTTTGAGCGCATCGATATTGAAATTTTCAGTGAAACAGGAGACTCTTTTAAAAAAAATATATCCAAGATTGAGGGTTTCAAATCTTGTACTGAATTCATAGTCTCAGTTTGCGCGTCAATGTTCCTGCCACACTGTATTTACGAAAAAAAAGTGGAGTTTTTAAAATCTATACTATATATACTATAATCTATAGTTAATATTATAAAGCTGAAGAGTTTGTCACGCTAATCTCAGAAACTACTAGTCCGAGTTGAAAAATTCTTTATGTTTTGGGTAGCCTATTTATCTAGAAAGGCTATAGGCTATATAACATCACGCTACAACTAAGAGGAGCGGAGCAGTAATGAAAAATGTTGCAAAAACAGGGAAAATCGCACGGGTAGGCAATTCGACGCGACGGGAAGGGTCGAGGGAACAAGAAATTTAACGCGGACGACGTCGCGAACAGAAGCTAGTAATATTATAAAACTGAAGAGTTTGTTTGTTTGTTTGATTGATTGAACGCGGTAATCTCAGAAACTACTGGTCCAAATTGTAAAATTCTTTTTTTGTTAGGTAGTCTATTTATCGAGGAAGGCTATAGGCTATATAACATTACGCTAGAATCAAGAGGAGCGGAGCAGTAATGAAAAATGTTGCAAAAACGGGAAAAATCGCACGGGTAGGTGATTCGACGTGACGGCAAGGGTCGGGGGAACAAGAAATTTAACGCGGACAAAGTCGCGGGCAGAAGCTAGTACCTCATAAAGACATTGAGTTATTTTTCGCACGTGACCCGAATAGCCAACATTACCTCTACTTATTCAGTGTTCCAAGTTATTTCAAACATTTACCTCAAGCTTTAGCGGGAAGTTATTAAATTAATAGTAGGAAAATTTTATGCTAATCAATACGACACGGTACAAACTTTTACGTAACCCGTAACTTGTAGGGACTAAGTCGGTTTTCGTTTACGTAATCATCATTTCAGCTATTTACAAAGGGTGTAAGCGAACCGTGTACCGAAATAGGTTTTCATTGCTCAATGTAGGCACTATTTAAAACTGTAGTTAGTAGTTAGTTAGGTAACAGATTAGGGCACAAAAGAGGGGGCTCGAGGCTAAGTAATAACGTTCAGGTTTAGCAACGTTTGCCGCCGCTGGTCCTAGGATGGGTGACCATCTATACATCTATACTCAGACCTCTCCGTGCCTTAGAAAGCACGTTAATTCGTTGATCCTAGGTGTCATTCGTGGACCCATAAGACTCGATACGGGTTGTCAGGAGTCAGAAAATCTGACATCCAGTCTTACCAAGAGGTATCGTATTACCCAATAACTGGGTTGTCGAGGTCAAATAGGCAGTTGCTTCATGTAAAATACTGATATTCAGGTTTCCGGTTATACCGGAGCTGACTCTAATATAGTTGGAAAAAGTTTAGGTAGAAGATAGTTAGGTAACAGATTAGGTACCTGAATGTAACTATGTAATAGGCTCATACAGAAAATGATTCGCATATTCGTGTATCTAACCCTTCTTCCCGACCTAAATAGGAACCTAACTTACATAAAGGAAACCTTCTGAGAAACGAGGATTACACTTCATTTTCAGTTCATGTTAGCATAAAAAGGCTTTTAGATCAACAAAGTCACTTACTGAGAAAATATTGGCATAATAATCATACTAGGAAAACACATCTGTTGGTTTAAACAAATTAATACGAATAAAAAACTTAGATAAGTCCTTCTGAGAAACGAGGTTTATACCTCATTTTCAATTCGTCTTGACGTAAAAGGCTTTTAGATCAACAAAGAAACTTACTGAGAAAATGTTGGCATTATCGTCACGGTTGAAAAACAGCATTGGTTGGTAAACCAACAAATAAATTGATACTGATAAAAAAGTTAAATGAGTCCACGTAACGTCCATACACTACTAAGCACAGAGGGTTGAAAATCGAAAATGGTGTTTTTTCGAACCTAACCTATATAACGCAAACCTTCCGAGAAGCAAGAATTACACTTCATTTTCAGTTCATCTTGGCGTAAAAAGGTTTTAAATCAAGAAAGAAACATGCTGAGAAAATATTGGCTTTATAGTCATGGTTAAAAAGCAGTATAATTTCTTCTAAACCAACAAATATATTAATACAAATTAAAAAGTTACATAACTTCACGTTCCAACGCACACGGATATTTGAAAATAGAATATTGTGTTTTATAAACACGATGGGATGCATTCTGTGGGATTCTCAATTCTCGGTTCAACACCAAGAGTTCAAGATCCAATGCGCGATTAAATCCCGCCGCGATATTTTTACGTCCGTACTCTAACTAGCTAAAAGTAAATGAAAATTTGGTACAGACGCCAGCACAAAAAGCTACTACAATCTGTCAAATTTCTTTAATAGGTTTTCAACGTTATTCCTATAGAATAAGGTTCAAGATTGATTGAGAAAATTTGACAGTTTCGGGTAGTTTGATGTGCTGGCGAACATTCAGCTCCGTCTATTTCTTGTGGAAAACTGGCGTGATGATAAATTATGTGGTTAAAAAAGTTAAATTATATGGTTTTCTTCCTCTCCATAAAACTCATAGCCGATAAAGCCACAACATTAAAAAATACCGTAAAACCGCAAGATAATGAAACGCCTAAAATAATTAAAAGATTAAAATAAATTGAGTTATGCGCACAACCATTTCTCTCAATTATTAAATTAATCATAAAAATATACCTATTCGTAGAATTTAATTAAGGCTTCGCAGCTGAGTTATTAAAAAGTAATTGGGTGCTTACTATTAACATATGGATGTCACTGAAGTGAGTTACTTTTACCATATTATTAATTAAATTTTTAATTTGTAAATTAATTTTTATTGAGCTTTGTGTACATTTTGCTATGTACAGTTATGAATTACAACAGTCGTCGGATATATTTGAAGTTTAGTGACAAACCGATGTATGTATGTTTTTGAATGAAATTTAATTTGATCAATTAATTAATTGTTTTCTATTAATTTAATTAATTTTCATTCGTAATTGGTTCGGTTTCTCACTTAACTTTAGCTAAATCGGATGACCTTGGTAAAGTCACCGTGATTTTAGATGGGTATATTATAGGATTTTATAATTAAGTTCGAATTGAATAAGTTTGATAATCGTTCGACACTGAATTGGTTCAAATCGATTTAAAAACATATTTCTGCAAATATTTTACTCTTTCGCTGCTACAAACAACAACAGCAATTCAAAACAATTTCGAGAAAAAATCGTATCTAATTTTGATATGCGGATCAATTTTTTGTTTCAAAATTGAAGTTAACAAGTGTCAAGTAAAATACTTGAGTACATTGACATCGAACAATATTTGACCCGAAAAAATACCCAGAATTCGTACGACGTCCTTGAAAAGGTATTTTGTCTGGAAACTTTTACATAAACTTTTCCCCATATTCACAAGGATTATACCGATACCTACGTAACCTCGATAATCCAGAACATTAGGCACCTGTATGTTCCTTAAAAGCTACATTGACTGAACAATATGTGACCAAAATACGTTTTTATATACACTTTTATTACCATATTGTAATACGGACTATGTTCGGGTTTTCAGTTCACTGATTTGAATATAATTCAAACGTTAATTTGGCCCTTGATGTCGACGAGTACATGATAGGTTTTGGTTTGATTCACGCACACTATTACCTACGCTTTGGGTTTTAAAGCGTTTGGTAATTGGGAATAATCAGATTTGTGTTTGTTATTTTGATCGCGTTAAAGATAAAAGGGTGTATCGTAGCGAAAAACGTGCGGTAGAAAAACAGAAAAGTCTCTGTTATTTTGATTGACTGAAAATGTTGTAAACCAAAAAAATAATCGAATACATGTAAAAACTCGTACCGGACCCACGTGTTGGATTATGGCCTCACACTGATTGGAGGCCTGTGTCCCAGCAGTGGGAAATTTATAGGCTCTTTATTGTAAATCATTTCAATGAATAATTATGAAATAAAAACTTTTTACCAAAAAATTTAACCGCCGAAAAAACTGAAAAGCAAAAAATAATAAACCTTAAAATTATGAGTCGGCGCTTTGAGTGATCTTTGTTCATTGATTTTCCAGCGCCGACTCATAATTTTAAGGTTTATTATTTTTTGCTTTTCAGTTTTTTCGGCGGTTAAATTTTTTGGTAAAAAGTTTTTATTTTATAATTTTTTGTGACTTTAATGTACTTATAATACTTGGCAAGGTATACCCTATCCAATGAATAAAAAATTATCAAAATCGGACTACTCTGTATAAAGTTATGCGTGGTTAAACATTACAATCAGTGAGTGAACAATCAATCATCCCCTGTTTTCTGACCCTTAGGGTTTGATTTTGTTTTCCAAATTTATATGGGACCACCCTCGGAGTATACCCTTTCCAATAAAAAAAGAATTATCACAATCGGACTACTATGTAAAAAGTTATGCGTGGTCATACATAAAAAAAAAAAAAAATATACGCGTCGAATTGATAACCTCCTCCGTTTTTTTCGTCGGTTAAAAAAATCTAAATTCGCATATAAGCCTTTAAAAACAGCATATTTGCAAATGATAATACGACCCGCCTCCATATATAGACACGAGAACCACTGAAAACAAAACAATCCCATTTATGTACCATACGAAAACAAACAATAAGCACTACCCTTGTTTTATCATAATCCGACGATAAAACACTTGGAACCAATCCGATTACAAACACACATTTTTGTTTAATCCTATTAAATCAATTGTACCTACACCCATATATTTTGGACTTAATCCCACAGTGCATGCTCGTGTAGATCATAAATTACCAATACCGTTTGTATCTTTATTTCCATTTCAAAAATAGCCTTTGGAGATCATTATCTTACAACTTGGACCGGCAAGGCAGAACCAAAAACCAATGATATGAGGTGAATAAATAATTAAATATTTTAGGACAACCAACACACCGTTATCTGATCCCAAACTAGGTAGAGCCTGTACTATGGTAATCAGACAACTGATAAACATACTTATATATTTCTAAATACATACATATTATAGATAGATAAATAAATTACACCCAGACACAGAACAAATGATTGTGCTCATCACACAAAGATTTGTCCTGGGTGGGAATCGAACCCACGACCTCAGTCTTTGCAGTCAGGGTCACTAACCACTAGACTAACAGGACAGTCAAAATAAACACTTCAAAGAATAATGTAAACGGTGATAATAGCCAAGTATTTGTGTCTTCCAAAGATTTTACCTCTAGTTTTAGCTACTTAAAAAACCATCTTACCAAAAAGTATTACTAACAAAAAAAAAAAAATTTCTACGACCTCCATCATACACAATGTACACCCGTGTAGTGTCATAATATAAGAATCATTTGTGAGATCCAGTGTTTTAAATATACACCGTGACATTATAATCGCCTTACAACGGCAGCCCACTTCATGTATCCAATGACTACTACACAACCATAAGAAAAAAAATAACATTTGAATAACTACAAAATAAAAATATTATTCATTATGATGACGCATGACGTAGTTTAAATTGATATTTTGTCTCATGGAAAATGGAGATGGAATTATCTAGTCGACTCGTGCGCTGGGTAGGTATGTTCGGTACCATCTCATACGTAAACATTATTAACAGCATGTTTCATAATTCTAATGCATTATTTACCATCTTAATTAATGGTATACATTGAGTGGACAGCATCACGCCCTTAATAGTGTAGTACAACCAAACGGGTAGTACACCGACATTTCACCAGTTACGTTTAAGTCCGTTTACGAACTGGGCTCAAATCTAGAATACGGGCTGCTACCAAGTTACCAACGTAAACCCAACAGCACATTGCTTGACTTGGGAATCGAACCCACGACCTCAGGCTCAGGAATAGCGCTTACGACCCACTATACCAACAAGGGAGTTTTCAATATTGATAAAATAATATTTAAGTTCTTTATCTTATCTATACTTACTAATATATTAATATTACAAAGCTGAAGAGTTTGTTTGTTTGTTTGGTTGAACGCGCTAATCTCAGGAACTACTGGTCCGAATTGAAAAAAAAACTTCTTGTGTTGGATAGCCTATTTACTGAGAAAGGCTATAGACTATTTAACATCACGTTACAATCAAAAGGAGCGGAGCAGCAACGAAAAATGGACGAAAACCGGCAGGTAATTCGATGCGTCGGGAAGGGTCAGGGGACCAAAAATTTGACGCGGACGAAGTCGCAAGCTGAAGCTAGTCCTTTATAAAAAATAAGATCTTAAATATGATTCTAGATATATTCTGACATATGATGAAAATATTTTATTATTATGATACTGTTATACCTCCCAAGGAGCTCTACTGCTACTAAAATGAGGCCTTCTACCAAAACAGGGCAACTATTCTTCACCAAAAATACTAATAAATTCTCCACGAAATCCCAAAGTGCATATAACAAAATCATAAATCAGTTTCTATATACATTTCTTTATCTAGGCATGATCTAGCACTTACAGGTGCGCGCTGTAATTTATGGTCTCCACACATGTCGGAAAGGGTGGCTGTATTGCCCTACTTACGAGAGGTCGATTCTGCTTCACACTTACTGAGTTCATATACGTTCGTGTTATATGATTTGTCCTTTGTTTTTGCTTCGGTGGGTAGTAACAGACTGTATTTTATTTATTTCTGGCGCATGTAAATGTAGCCCAGTGGTCTCATCCGCGACTTACGAGTTGTAAATACTTTGTATAAACATTTCATCACCACTCCAATCAAAACGGTGAAGGAAAACATCGTAAAAAAACCGGCATATCCTAGAACCAAAAATTAGAAGACAAATGACATTTACCAATCCGCATTAGGCCCGTAAATTACAGCCCACTTCCGCTCCCCTCTTACTTCACAACCGTTTTTTGGACACATCATACGCCGAGACGACACATCGGTGGAACGACTTGTCGTGCAGGGAAAAGTTGAAGGCACAAGAGCTCGTGGCAGGTCACCCATACGTTGGACCGATCAGGTCAAAACAGCACTTAATGGTTCACTTCACTAATGTACGAGAAAGGCTGCAGTACGAGAGGAATAGCGACGGATTGTGAAACTCGTCACCACACCAGATATGACGACCACGACCACTCTGTCGAGAGCGTAATGACGAAGACCGGTCCCCTCTCTAAGAGAGAAGGCCTGTGTCCCAGGAGTACGTACATTATAGGCTTCCTCAAGATGTTTTCCGTCACCGCTTTGAGAACAGTGGCGATTAAATTTTACACAAAGTATAGCGCTCATCGGGCAGTGGGCAGTGGGCAGGGCACATTGCTCGCAGAACAGATGGCCGATGGGGCCGAAAGATTCTGGAGTGGCGACCGCGTATCGGAAGACGTAGAGTTGAAAGGCCTCCAACAAGGTGGACTGATGACCTTGTGAAGGCCGCAGGAATCCGCTGGATGCGGGAAGCACAAAACCGGTCGAAATGGCGGAGTTTGGGGGAGGCCTATGTCCAGCAGTGGACGTCTTTCGGCTGAAATGATAGCGCTCAATTTGGAAGGACCCTACGACCTAACGAGTAAGTCGTAGCCATAACTGCTCTACGCTTAAGTACCTACTCATATTTTATTTTCCACCATTAACTTATTTTTCTTTTAAAATTACCCTGCAGTACTGCCAAGTATTTTCGCATTAAATTAATGCCACAAGCAATATGCGCTAATTAGTTGAATTTCAGAAACACAACTATTAAATCAGTGTAATTATTTTCTCCTCGTATACGAGTTTCTATATGAAGATAAGACAAGCCAATAAATTCCAATAACCTCATCAGTGTATATAAATGAATAAACAGAAAGTGCAAAAAGCCTTTGTCTCAAGTTTACAAGGGCTCGAATTTCTTTATAGCTTGTTCATTTACTTCTCAAAGACTTTTCCTTTTATTGCAAGACACTTAAATTGCTTCCGTTCTTTGTATAGGTATCCTATCTCCTTGAATCTGTTTACAATCTAACTGGACGTAGCTGTATTTTACATGGAGCTATGCCTACCTGACCTCCGTAACCCAGTTACTGGGTAATACGATACCCTTTAGTAAGACTGCCTATCAGACTTTAGGGCTTCAGAAGAGTCGTAATTACTGTCAAAGATTTACAAATGGCATCCATATCCAACGGCTTAACGTGCTTAACAAAGCACGGCCTTGGAATTGTTATTTAAAAATGGTCACCCATCCATGAGCGAGCACACAGAGTGAACAGTGGTGGGTCAGGGATAATGGCTCCAACTTATTTATTTATTTAATCACAAAATCCACAGCTCTTTAACAATTTCACTTACGATAAATAAACTAATCTTACAGCCAATTACGGATTTACAATTTAATAACTACACTTAATGCATCAAAAACAAACAGGATGTCATGCTAGCACCTTCTAAGCATGTCTCAGTGTGAAGTGTGGGTAGGTGTGTCGGAGTGTTGGTGAGGAGTTGTGATGGTGGTGCTGTGGTGGTTAGTATGGTGGTTTAATTCTAAAAAGAACTGATCAAAGAATCAGTCCTTTCCAGAACTATTAGTCAATTCGTCGCATACAGAAGTCACTAAAAGTTTTCTGAATACACTTTTTTTGTGTTAAATATATCAAGATGAGAGAATTTGTTGTTACAATTTATTAATATCCTACCAATGACAGAATTTTGAGCGTAGTTACGAGTCGTAGGTCATAGGTTAAAAACCCAATTAGGCTAGCTTTACTTTGTGTAAATTATTTCATCACCACAGCTCTCAAAATGGTGAAGAAAAATATCTCAAGGAACCTGGCATGTCCCAAAGGAACCAAACGTTCTAAAACATGTGATATCTACAAACCCGCACTAGGCTCGCATGGTAGATTACGGCCCACTGAGACGACCTGTGTTCCTGCCTTGGGAACATTAAAGACATGCTTACCCATCCATGGACCACCCGCGGCAAGAATATCGTAATCTGATCGATTGAACGGCTGTATTCTATCTCTTTGTAGTTCAATAAAGGAATTTATCTTGAAGTAGAATACTGTGTTAACAGTTTTATGTTCAGCATCGTCGTACAAATTTTCATAAGCGGGTGTAAGCCAGCACCCCCTTCGGCATTCAAAATGTAAATTTTCCTAAATTCCTTCATTTCAATCCTTTACCGGAATCAAGAATTCAAATCGCGGTTTTAATCTTAAAAAGAATTTTCTGCAAACAGTGAGTTTTGTTCTTAACTTTTATAATAATTTGTTAAATGGGAGAATTAATGCTGTATTTTCATACAAAGTAGGTTTGCAACGTTTGTTTTTTTTATTATTTATTTCATCTTGAGCATATTTAGTTTTCAATCTTTTGTTGGCATATTGACGTGCGCTAGCTGACATATGGCAAATAATTTAATTTAATATTTTGTTTTTCGCAATATTAATTACTTACATCTTATTTTAAAGAGTCACGTTCTTCTAACGTAACAGACAGTTGTGCTGATGGGGAATTTGCTGCGCCACTTCTTCCACTCGGCTAAAGCACTAGAAAGTCGCGGGCTTTTTGGGGGACTGTCTTAAATAATTTTGACGATAAAAAAGTGCGAACTCTAAGCCTAGTTTGAATAAATTACTTTAGATTTGATTTGATATAATCTGATCCAACATTGTGGATACATGTTTCAAACCAAAGAGCAATTAAACCAATACAATAATACCTATTTTGTGCGTTAACCATTGATAAATTGTATTGCTATAATTATAGCACGCCCTCGTATTTAATACGATTTAATTTTGTTGAAAATCTCATACAAAACGTTCCAATATACGCTTTAGTTATCGCGTATAATACAAGTACATAATATATACCTCATAATATGTATGAAGTTAAAGCTGTTTAATTAAACGTTGGTTGTAATTATAATGGGGGCTGCGCCCAATAAATTAGACATAAAAACAATACTACGGCGGCCCAATAAAATGAAGTATCCTGAGCTTCATAGTCATACTTCTTAAACAAGAGAAACAGCTGTGTTTACATTATTATTCTGTTGGGATTGCGTTTTGGTCTAAATGAATAGTATAGTTTTCAACTTAAATTCAAATTTAAATCAATAATCTCAACTAATAATTTAAAGAGAAGAGATTTCATTTCTTTTATGATTGTTTGTTACGCTTGTAGGCTAACACGGCTGTACGGATTTACATGATGAATTTGACACATGGGTAGATCATGACTTGGATTGTGACATGAAATACTTCATTCCAATATTCCTTCGACTTTTATGCGAGTGAAACCGTGGGCAGCATTTAGTATAAAATAATCGAAATACAGACACTTTTGAAACGTTAAGGAAACAGTCAGTAAGAAAGATGAAGCTTGTTGTTAGCGTTGTAGGTTCCTATAGCGTAGAGAATACTATTGCATTGAGGAGAGCGGGTAATAAACTCTAGAGACACTCTTTTATATCAAAATATTGGTTACATTCCATACAGAGACTACCATCAGAGATGATGCAAAATCTAATAAATGGGATGAGCCAATATTTTAACGCTTGTTGGAGGTGTTAGGGTTACCTTTTTTTTTATATCGGGGTGGAAATCGTCATGGATTGTACTGGGCCCGGGGTAGGCAGAGGGTCTGTCAGACTCTTCGGGGATCACGGGATCTAATAGGACTTCCGCGATCCCCGTTAAGACTACGTGCACCGTGTTAGGACTACCTGCAGCAACAATCTTTGTGAGCCATCCGACTGACATTTTAAAAATTGATGAATAATTAAGAAATTATGATTTTTCTTAATAATCCTGAAGATGTCTTGAAGATGGCTCACCGCAACTATTACAGCTTAACTTCACAGAACAATCTATCCACAATGCTGAAACCACAAACCCCATAGTCCTGTTTGCATTAATAACCGTGCAATGTGCACGAATAGGCGTTTCGGAAGCCACCACAACTGTGACGTTGCAATGCAAATGAACGTAAAAGCGAATTTGTGTTCCCCAATGCAGAGCGCTTATAAAGGGTTTAAATTTGCAATTCTATTATAAAAGCGATGCAGATAATACGTTGAAATGTAAAACCGATTGGATGGCCCGTCGAGTGAGTATGTGGATAGTCAGATAACGTTTGAACTGTGAGCTTGGACATGACGCCGTATTTACTGCGCTAAATCCCAGTGATGGTTGAATTTTGCCGTGGGGCTGCATTCTGTAATCATTTGTGACACTTAATTTGTACTAATTAATCCTTTTGCTGTGTTTTATTTTACGGGTTGTTTTAATGACGATGGTGTATTTTTGTGAAGAATAATAAAAATGTAATATAAAGTGTAACCTGTCATCATCACCATTTCAGCCGAGAGAAATCCACTGCTGAACATAGGCCTCCCCCGATTTTAGGGCTTTGTCATAATCGCTACGCTTGGACGGCGGGTTGTCGATCGCAGTATAATGGTAAAATGCATAGAGATTGCTGCTGCCCATTCTCTAGTAAGTCCCTTTGCCGTCTCTTGCGATACCTACGGGCAGAAATGGGATGGAGCTATTCTTTACATCCGGCTTCAAACGGAACAAACGCGCACGGATTTCGTAGGTTTTAACTTAGAATAATATAAAAACATTTAAAAACATCTCGATCGTAAAAACTTTTGAAACCGCTATTGATCCTTTCAGACAAGATAATTTACGGGACAGTGACAAATTAATGACTAAATAAATCTTGATAACGATCGGTAACAAAAACTGTTGGTAAAGAAACCGCTGCTTAAGGACACGCCATGACAAATGAAGGCTACAGAAAAATATAATTGCGCAATTTAAATGCCACCTCAGAGCTAAGCTGGACAAATTGACTCTTCCAGCCATTTTTGTTTAAACTTCTATTATTCTTGGAACTGTAATATTGTTTGGCTTTAAAGATTTAAATGCCTTTTGTTTATACTGAAGAACTTTTGATTTGGTTTCAGGGAGCTGAATTGGTGGGGTATCCTTAATTCCACCGCGAACTGGTCATTATATTATAGATAGATAGATAGATAGATAGATAGATAAATCGTTTATTTGGTGCACACAAAAGACATAACAACATACAAAGCACGATTAAATAATAAGTTAATGTGATTACAATTGCTTGCAATTGCTTGCTTGCAATTGCTTGTGCCCGTGGTTTCGCCAGCGTGGAGTCCAGAAATTTATCATTTCAGCCTGTTAGTCTAGTGGTTAGTGACCCTGACTGCTAAGACTGAGGTCGTGGGTTCGATTCCCACCCAGGACAAATCTTTGTGTGATGAGCTCAATCATTTGTTCTGTATCTGGGTGTAATTTATCTATAATATTATGTATGTATTTAGAAATATATAAGCATTTTTATCAGTTGTCTGGTTACCATAGTATAGACCTGCCTACTTTGGGATCAGATAACAGTGTGTTGGTTGTCCTAAGAAGATATTTAAAGTTACTGAAATCGATTAGTAGTCAATTACGCAAGAGCTGAAATTAGTTTCTTAATTTCAGGTCTTGCGTTTATTCTGTAACACCTTGTACAAATCGACTATTCAAAAAAAGTACTTAGGTCCTCCTTTTTTGGAGTGGGAAATCATCAAAAGACACCAACTCCGTCAAAGTCTCCAACTAGGGGCGAAGCGGGAGGGTGTGTCAGACTTTAACTGACTTAAACCCAGGGCTATTCCAAGGCCACTGTAACTCTTTCAAACAAATCAGCAAAGGTATCTCCTACTGCCATGGGATCTGGAGGCAAAAGTCCTCGCGCAAATGTGTGAGAGGCGCGAGGAAGCAAAACGCCGGGGTGATACTCCGCTGCCGCGACAGATCGGAGCACAGAGGACAGAGCTCCGGCGGGATCTCATGGCTATATAGCGAATACGATTGTGGCAACCCAGTGCTGGGCACGCTACAATTGCGGCGGTACGTACCCTCTTTGAAGAGTAGCTAGAGAGACGCCATAGCGTCCTCACCTTCTGCCTAACGCAGGTCCTCACCGGGCATGGGTGCTTCGGTGGGTTCCTGTTCAGGATAAAGCGGGAGGAAACGCCCGGGTGTTTCCATTGCGAGGATCGTCTGGAGGACACGGTGGAGCATACGGTGGAGGTGTGCTCTGCCTGGGCGGAGCATCGCCGTGTCCTCGTAGAGGCGATCGGCGGCGGCGTCCTCTCGCGTCCAGCCCTGGTGCGAGCCATGGTACGGAGCGAGAGGGCATGGGAAGTCGTCACCTCCTTCTGCGAAGCAGTAATGCTCGCGAAGGAGGAGGCGGGGTGCGTGAGGGAGTGGCAGTCTCTGCGCCCTCACATCCCTAGCCGCCGCAGGAAGAGACGCCCCGGGCGTCGGGCGTCGATAACGGACTCCCAGCCACCGTAGGCGTGAGCTTGCGGGTGGCGAGTAATGGGTAGCTCGCCGCCCGGTAAGGACCAGGCTCGGGTCGACGGCGCGTAGTGTTCCACGCGCGCCTCAAAGAGATGTCAGCAGCACTGAAGGGGTCTGCTAGGACCGATGCCTGCTAGGGTCGCGAGATTTGTTCAAAAGAGTTAGCGTGGCTCTGGCATATAGACAACTAAAGGAACACGGGTGGGATTTAGTCAGTAAAAGTCTGAAACGGACTCCCACTCCGCCCAGAGCGAGAGACGTCATTTGATGATTTCCCACCCACAAAAAAAGGTCCTGCTAACTTCAACAATCGATACTGTCACTCAATAATGAGTTATGACTGTCAGGGTATTAAAACACATGTTTACCTTGAAATAGGTTTAACATAGTTTTGTATGGATCGATAAAATCGTAGAAATTAAGTGTAACAGTTATGACTCACGCTTGAACAATACCTTCCACTTAAGAGTAGGTCAAATAAGGTAAATTATGTAGACTTATGTAATTAGGTTCACAAACGAATACTTTGTTGTTTCACGTGCTTAGGGCACTTATAAAACTGCAATAGCGTGGTCATGTACAATATAATGCGACGATTATGAAATCGTTTCCGTGGAAACTGTTACAAATTATATTTATTTAAGTACTTGTGGGCAACGTAATTTGTGTGTTTGGTAGTAGTAATGAAAAGCTTCAAGTATAACCGGGTTAAAAGGTTTCTGCTTTTTGACTTTTTACTTAGAATCGCCATTATAGAAAAAATGGGTGTACTTTTGTTTATTTCTTTTTTAACGATTATGATTGTAAGCATGCAAAACGTTTATTGTTTATGGGACTACAATATTTTGGTAATGTTCAACAAAGGAAATAAAGTGAACATATTGATATACGTGAATTTTTGAATTCTAGGAAAGTCATGTCTAATTATATTTATTTTATTATTGTTTTACATATTCATTACTATTTTACTTTTTTTGTCTGATACAAATTTATTTAATTTATAAATGCATACATAGCAGTATTGATATTATATAAAACTGATTTACATCCGTCACCTCACATTTCAGGTCCAATTGAAAACCAGCGTAGTCTAACTAGTAGTCTGGCATTTTTGCTGAATTGGATATTTTCGGCGCAGCCTAGAGGCTCACTATAATGCTAGCTTCTGAGATCACACCTTACACTTTTTATTCAATTTTGGTTATACTCTTTCCTACTGTATCCTATTGTGTGCCTTTTATTCTGTGCTAAATTAATGTATTTTCTTTCTAATTCAAAAGTTGACGCGCGAAGACCGCAAGTCAATCGAATTGAATGTAGCCGGAATGCATTGGTTCTTGGGCCTATCCACAGATGCACATGATGTTTTTTTTTACTTCAAATTAAAACGCGCATAAGCGGGCATGCAACCAACGACGCTTACATGACACGAGCTACATGGAACGCGAGTGTAATAAAAACGCCGTGTGTATGAGACCTTAGTATCTTAGCTACGCCTCACTTGTGTAGAACAAGCACTCATAAACTTATATTAAATTCCATTCTGCTAAATAAAATATAGTAAAATAATTCACATTGTAATATGGAGGAGGATGATCGATAACTAATAAAGCAAGCTCTAATTTTCTAAATGCAAACAACATTCCCCTTTGTCATCGAATCTCTGTAGGCCACTTCAATTAGGTCGGCCGCCTAGCCCGAGGCTACACTGCGCTCAACGAACTATTTTATTAATTTGCATAAATTCAAATATTCAGTAACAGATTGGGTGAGCAACTTGGCTTAGCTGTAGAATATTAAAATTGCTTTTTCCTAAGAATGCCTGTTAGGGTTAGCTTTGAGGAGCAGCGGGTTAATCTATCTTCTGTTAAAGGAGTTGTAGTGATTGGAGTCCTTTGACACACCATTCAGGCAATGTTCTGGTGCCTACATGTGGTTACAATTTCTGTGAATAGGTCACAGGTAATGGTGATTAGTTCTCGAGCCTTCCTTGTTGGAATATGTGTAACTTAGATATCTGGTTCAGCGTCATGTGAAAGCATTGGGGCTACTGGCAGTAGCTAGGTAGGTCATCTTTGTTATTTTGAATTTCAATATGTATCAAATACTCCTAACACTATTCCTGTTTGTGACTGTACATATATGTATATACCTCCCTGGTACGTAAATTACAGAGAAAGAGGAAAGTCTTGATAGATAGCCAGTCCTTTAATATAATTTACCATTGACATGCATGTAAAAGATAAATTTTATTTGATTAATTATGTACAAATAATACATTTAATTGACATTGTTTTTAATATGACATTACTAGCCCTTTTATATACTTTACTATTGGCATGCATGTAAAAATAAACTATAATTGATTAATTATCTATTCAAATACATAAAATTGGCATTATTAACACGAACGTGACATTGCATTGTATAAATTCAGATTTATTACTACTAACTTAATATATTTGTACACCAATTTTCATTGGTAGGGCATAGAGCTCGACTAGAATGTAAACATAAGACCTTTATTACCTGTGTTCACAAATAAAGACTGATTGATTGATTGATAATTATCATGACTCATTGAGCGATCAATTTCAGCCAAATCATAACCACCGCATGACAGCATTTTTAAACCTTCATGCATTTCTTTATCTCTACATTACAAAGACACACTCACATTTCAAAGATTACTTTAACCCGTAAATATTTAAAAAGTGTCACTTGAAAGTACGGCAATACTTAAAACATAAGGAGTGACAGGCGGGGGTCGCAAGTACCCGCACTTGCCGTAAGCTAGGTCTGAGAGTCCCATCCACCCTCATACATTAATCAGATCTAGCTGAATTATTTCTGCTTTGTGGTTTTAGGGCTCTAAGTCATAAGTACACATTTCAGTACTTAGAGTCTGTACATTTTGCTTACCACAACTTTAAACTAAGATTTATTCGAGACCTCAGATTTCGTTTTGCATAACGATTTTGTTGAATGAAGTGGGTAGATTCTATGTTTTAAGAATTTAGAATGAAGCTTTGTTTTAGAAATAACCATTTGGTCTACAGAGGACAGAACCTCTCTGTTATATATGAGAACTTATTGGAATAAATCATGCGTTATTTAAAAGTAGGGAAATACTTAAACCATAAGGAGTGACAGCAGGGGTCCTCAGTACCCCCACTTGCCGTAAGCTAGGTCTGAGAGACCCGTTTGCTCTAATACAGTAATCCAATCTAGCCGAATTATTTTTGCTCTGTGGTCAAAAGAATAGACGTCAGTACTTAGGGTTTATAAAATTTTCTGACCACAACTTTAAACATAGATTTATTTAAGACTTCAGTTTTTGTTTTCATGAAAATGTTGCATGAAGTGGGTAGCTTTAATAACTTAATATTAGCTTTAGGAAGGAAAATGAAAAAAGCATATTATTTGTTCAATACGTGGTAGAAAGTTTAACTATATGCACGTCAGAGAATGCCGTCTTGTCTTCTTTTTAACTCACCACACATGGAAATGAATCAGTCTAGAAAAAAATCCTCATATTAAAAAGTACTAGGAGTTCTACATGTACGGCTTTTGAAACGCCATGTCAGATTTTATAAGCCCCAATCGTGTTTCCATAAAGTCAACTATTTCATTTTCTTTTTCTTGTTAGCCTATATTGTGGCCCACTACTGTACAAAGGCCTCCCATTTTTCTTCCCAAACCTCCCTGTCTTGAGCGTACTCTGTTATGTTAGCCCTGTAAACTATATCAAGTAATTACACCACTATCCCTATTTCATTACAGAATAACAATGTAAAGCAGAATAACTCATAATTGGATCTCGACCACTTTTCTTTAGTTGAATAGTCCCGCTAACAAGACTTCCTTGAACCAATATCTATGCCGGTCTATTCAAAACCGAGACCGCAAGTCATAAACTGCACTCCACGAACTATTTTATCAATTTTCATAAATCCAGTGTCCCAGTAACAGATTGGGAAACTAGGGAACTATGAATTAGTAAGGTCCCGCCCGTTTGTGGTCGACGAAAAACTACCAAACATTTTGGCATGGACTCAAAAGCTCTTCGGCATTAAAAATCTGGCCGAATGCAAGTCTTGCACTTGCACATTTGTTTCTGTACCGTATATTGATTATACTAGTACCTACGGCTTAAAATAACATTCTGGGAGAAATTTCTGGGTAAATAGAAACAGCAAGTACAACAAAATATCAAAAATAGCAATTGTTTGAAATCTTATAATATTGAGGCTTAAGAGTCGATTCGCACGTTTTTACTCGCCCGATTAGAACGTATTGTCACTTAAAAATAATATTATGATATTTTCTATAGGCGACTCCCACAAAGTCAATTTATTTGTGGGCCAATTGACAATTTCTGAAATGCACACTAGCCAAATTATAGGAAATATTATATTATTTATCAGCGACAATTCGTCCGCTTCGGGTTAGTAGAGTAAATTCGTGGGAGTCGTCTAATAACCCCATTTTGATAGTAAGGTTGGTAGAAAATAGAGGAAAAGACAGAAATGCAAACAACAAAGTCATACCCCTAAAGTCCGTTTTACCAGTTTTGGCATGGAATCCTAAAAAAACTAAAACATACGATGTGTTTTCTTCATTTATGTTATTAGATTTCGTCGCTTTCGCTTTATAAATTCTGGCAGTGTTCTAGTAATTTAATTAGGTTTACTTTTCCGTTTCACAGAAACATAACAATACTTGCAACTCGAGCTTATAAATAGAAAATGAGCTACATTAAAAGTAATTAAAATTAGGTTTATTCTGGATAATTAATTCTTTGAAATTACACTGTATCGCGTGGTGCCGGACGTAAAAAATAGCATCATCCCATTTCTTCCCGTAGGTGTCGCAAGAGGCGACTAAGGGGCTTACTAGAGAATGGGCAGCAGCGTTCTCTATGCATTTTACCACCATACTGCGATCGCCAATCCGCCTGCCAAGCGTGGCGATTATGGCAAACCCCTCCAAATTGGGGAAGGCTTATGTCCAGCTGTGGACGTCTTACGGCTGAAATGGTGAATGATAATGATGAATTCTTTGAAATAGTCTCGATGTAGGTCGAGGGTTTTATTCCTCCGCACAACGTGAGCAGTTATCATGTCTCTAGTTTCTGACTGGCTAATATATTATATTCTTACTAAAGCATAAGCTATTTGCCGGGGTCGCGAGATTGTTCAAAAGAGACACCGTGACCCTGCCACATGGGCAACTGAAGGAACAAGGGTTTTAGTCAGTAAAAGTCTAACACGCGCTCCCGCTCCGCTCAAGAGCGGGATACGTCTTTTGATGATTTCGCATCCAAAAAAAAAAAGCATAAGCTGTTCTCAATTTAGTTCGAGAAAGAGAAGAAAAGGAAAGGATTTTGGCTAAGTAAAAGCAGCAGCACGGTTTGATCGATGAGGTTAAGATACACTTTCCACAGTTGGTCCGTGGATCGTTGGTCAAGACCTCTCCGTACCTTGGAAATCACGCCAAGTCGTTGGTCCCGGCTGTCATGCGTAGATCTTTGAAAGTCGTTGCGTGTCTTCAGAAGCCCAGAAGACTGCCAACCAGTCTTACTATGGGGTATCGTATTACCCAATTACTGGGTCGTGGAGGTCAAATAAGTAGTCGCTCCATGTAAAATACTGGTAATCAGCAGCGTCCAGTTAGACTAGAAGTCAACCCAGCATAGCAAAGGCTATGAAGATAATGAAGAGAGAAGAAAAGGAATAAATGTGATATGCAGGATACGAATGAAAAGAGAAAACGACCAACTGGAGCCATGCGTCTAACTTGTGAAGTTTCATAAGTGTCCATGTAAGCTTATGTGAAATAAAATATCTTAAACTAGCTGTTGCCTGTCACTTCGTCTATGATCTAGATATTAAAAGTAGCCTACGTCATGGACCCAAGTTATGGTCTATCTGTGTGCCAAATTTCATTAAAATACGTTCAACAATTTTAGCGTGAAGGCGTTACTAACAAACAAAATTACTTTCGCATTTATAATATTATAGTTAGGATTTGAATGCAATTTCGCTAGCTAAAATGAATAAATAACGTTTCATTGTAATGCGTAGGTACCCATTAATCCTCTGTAATGGATGGATTGGCGATTATAAATATTTAAAGTTATCAAATGGACGCAGCTGGTGTCCCACATCCCTTAATCACTTACCCTTGTACATAAGTAGATGGCCATTCGAATTGGTAATCCCAAATAATTATGTAGGCATTCTATTTCCCATTAAGATAATTGATATCTTAATCACATATACTAACATCTAGATAAACTAGATCAAGATAATGATTACCTTCACGTAACAAAATGATTTGATCTGTAGTAATGAGGTTATAATATGACGCCTAGGTAGGTGAGCATCAAACTTGACATAGGCATAATATTTAATTTACTACTAACATCATAAAATATCTAGTGTTATTAGTATCATAGAATCTAAGAGTAATCCGTACAAGGATCTTTCGGTATCTGGCCAAAAATAAGACTAACGTCGCGGCCATCTTGTTTTTAGGTTTCCTTATCTAAAATGGAAAAAAAACTTCATTGTACGTCCGGTTCTCTGTCAGTCAAGGTCCTTTTTCTCCGGGACGTCTGGAGGTATCAAATTCAAATTAATGAAAAAGGTCCCGGCTGTCTCCCGTGAATCTTTTACAGTTGTTACAGGTCCTCAGAAGTCCGGTAGTCTAACAACCAGTCTTAGTAAGAGCAATTGAAATGTTTCTAGGTAGAAACTATGTTGTGAGGCATTGTTTCATGTATAATCCTGTTATTCAGCTGGTATTCCGTTTACACTGCAAGCCGACCTCAACATAGTTGGGATAAAGCTGTGTAGATAGTGACCAAACATACAATTTGTCAGTCCAGAAAACACTCGAAAGTTCGTTTTATTGCAGTCAGAGCGATAAAATTCGAAAACAGCCTTCACTCCATGACAACAGTAGGTTACTAATTTGCGTGACAGCCGTTGAGCAAGCAACAGTAATGAGCATATGTGGCACACAAACATGTCGCTCAGGCAACATAACTCATCCCATAACGTATGGTAGCCTATAAACAGAGACAGCTGATATAGGTGCACCTTCCGCGTCACAATCCTACTCAATCCTAAGTGATAGTTTCTGTCTCTCTCTTCCTCGTAATTAATTATATCCTCTTATACGATCTCACTTCAACTTTGTGGAGCAAACCATTCCTGTTTATTAATGCCAACCATTATTCAACGGCAGCCGCAGATGAGGCAAAGCGAAGGAACATTCTTGAAATATATTCATCTTGTCTCGTTAAAAGTAAGTTGAGTTGGAAACTTGACTTTATGATAGTTGTCGTTTGTTTTTCATTCTACAATCTGGTTGGAACTGTGTCTTTAGTATTTTATGCATTTCGTTCTTTTAAATAAAACGTCAGACGATGAGTATTTAATGAATGTGCGATGGCTCTGGTCAATTAATTTTACGTCTGCTTGATTTATAGCAATGCTGTTAAAAATTAACAGTAACCTTTTAACCCACGCATATTTTAATTAATTATTGTTAAATATCGTAGGTGACATGAACATTATTGCTATATAGAAAATATGAGTAGGTATGCCAAATGTGCTGTACCTATATTTATTCAGATTAAAGAAATTATTCCCAAAATTAATCGCATGTAAACAAAATTATATGTACCCGACATAAGCACAACAAAAAATTCTTCTGTGCAACCCCGACACACCATCATTAAAAAAACTGAATACGTATACGTCCGTTATCTACGAGTACCAACGTAGGTATATTGAACCAGTGTCCACATAATTTTATTACTTATAAGTGGGTAGTACAATAAAAGCCGGTTGTTCGTTGCACGGCCAACGAGCTCAGTTGTATGTTTCCTGCATACTAAACAGCGTGAAATGCGACTTCGTATATATTATTATTTGCTTAATAATTTACTAGCAAGCTGATTAATAATTTCAAAATGGATACAATCATGCTGTGGTGGTCTTTATTTGGTTATTTAATTATTTAATCAGTTAAATGTGTGGCTTGTTTTAAAGTGTCACGCGCTGTCACACATTCTCTCAGACAATTAATATTATCTGTGTGAATGAGTGATTATCTTAATTTTCTACAGATTTTAAATCAGAATAGGGAGAAGCAGAAATTTTTCTTGGTTTAATAAAGGCTATTTCATAGAAAAAAGTAGAAATGGTAAAAATGTATGACACAGCTTTTTTTTATAAACGACAAAAAATTTCTTCGCCATCTAGAATCATTTTCTGATTGCGTGGTTACAGTGTGCGCTTAGATTTTTTTTTTTCTGTAGAGACCTATAGTAATCTATATTTTACTATTCATTTGCCATACTAATTTCTACATTTAATTTCTCAAAATATAACTCAAAAGATAGACTGTGAATCGATTATTAAGAAAATCAATTGCATAATATGTGAAATACGATATTGTATGCACAAGTATGACGGTATGTTTGAAATTAGAATATCACGTTTTGATTGCAGCATCCAAGACAGCGTCAGTTTATCAAGGAAGCGTTAGATTTTAATTGGTATCTCCCTCCAATCTGTCTGCAAGGCGTGTTGATTATTCTTGTACCTACAAAACCATTTCAGAGAGCCACTTCGACAGTTATCTAGGTTAAATTATAGAATCTTTACTAAGATAAGATATATATTCTCATTTATTTTTAATCCTTAGTGTTACTTTTTTTGAAAATGAGCGGTTAAACGTTGAATTCTATTAATTCTTCAACCACTTTTCAAGTTGACAAATAATTGATCATGACAACTGATATAAATGATTAAATATACATTCTTTATGAAGAAGAAATATTCACATAATAGTGAAGAAGATTTAAGGTACTTATTTACTTATCAATTATTCATCTACGAATATTGGAAACAGTTATGAATATTAAGGTAAGGGCCCCTGAATTTAATACAGTCGAAAATTTCCAATCCAATCACGCCTCCCAATTCTGATTAAAGATAACCCTAATCTCTTAATAACAAACTAAAATCTCTTCTAATTAAAATTAAGGCTAACAAAATCAATATCCCCCTAACATTAAACGTTCAGCCCCCAATACATAATTAGGTAACTTACAATAACACTTTACAGGGTCCCCAAAAGTTTCTTTGTTAGATTCGCCCCGATAGTATCGTATGCAAATTTCTTAAATGCCTGTACGTTCCGCCGGCCAAACTACCGTCTGCATTCAGTTAAATCCCTGATGTAGGCCAATCTCTGCACAAATAAGTTTTTCATTGAAAATAGAAGTAGCGGTATACACTAGATTCTGTATCAGTCAGTTAAGTAAATAATTTATTTCATGATTGAAAGGGGGAGAAAATGAATGTTGGATTATTTCTAATTGGAAGGAATTGCTGAGTAGCATTTGAGTCAATATTACCTTAACATTAAATTCTTGGCCCCCAATACGTAATTAGGCAGTATGCAATTATACTTTACTGAACCCCCAAAAGTTACTTCGTAAAATTTTGAGCAAACCATGTTTCTACGAAGGGTTGGGAGAGGTACACCTATATTAAACCCACATTTTCCCAGTTATGTTTAAGTCCCATGTAGTCGGGGAGAGGCTATTGCTATCAGCCGGGTACATATCGAGACTCCAGGCTGATACTGAAAAAAATCATATAGGAAACCTAAATCCAATAACACTTTATCCCGATCTGGGAATCGAACCAACTACCTCATGATTAGCAGTAGCGCTTGCTACCACTAGACCAATGAGGCAGTCATTTTTCAGATTATAGGTACATTAATTGCTTCCACGTTCACTTGCACTCAGCTAAATTTCTAATGTAGGCCAATCTCAACACAATGTCAAAGGTTTCTCATTGAAAACTGAAGCACTATATACTGGTATAGGATATTTGTGTCAGTGAACTGACTAAATAAATTGTTTTGTGATAGAAAAGTTGAGATTGAATAGGGGAGAAAACGATTGTTTGGATTATATCTAATTGGAATTTGCTGAGTAGTCCTTGAGTCTCAAAAGGGTGATTCTGTTGATTCTGCTTTTAACTATGCAAGTAATTTGTATTCTTTGTTGACTAATAAAAGGCCGTAGTAATCTATGCGTTGTGATTGGGACCTGGCTGAAATACAACCTAGATATTTATATATACATTTATTCTTAATTTTTCAACACTACTTACATACTTTTTTTCATCACCAACAACATCATTCTCCTGCCCAATTTATCCGGGGTCAGTGCTACATGCCTTTTTCTTCCACACTTCTCTATTAGTCGTCATTTCAGTAGTCACCCTCTTACTATCCATATCATAATCCACACAGTCCACCCACCGTTTCTGTGGTCTCCCTCTATTCTTACAGTCATCGACATTCATACTCAAAACTTTTGTCACGATATTTTTCTCATTCCTCCGTACCATGTAACCGATTTCCACACACCTTTTCAGCTATCAGTGTCGCTTTCAGACTTCCTCTTATGTACTCATTTCTTATTTTATCCATTCGTGTAACACCACACATCCCTCTTAACATAACTTACAAACTTTCTTTTTTACTGACAATACTAAAATATTATAAAAATACACGGATTATTGCAACAGAGGAGAGCCATGCTCAATAGCGGACATTGGCAGGACATTGGCCCATAAGCTGATAACATCATAAGGCTATTACATTATGGCGACCAAGCATTACATTAATATCCTTGGACTTACAAGTAATCATTTCCATTAACTATGACAGTCCACGTTTGAAACAGAATACTCTTCAGCTGAATGAAGAATTAAAATTAACACATGAACTACAAATTACTAAACTTATTCCGTGTGCTGCCTAAAGAATAGCACTATCCGATTCTTCTCGTGGGGGTCGTAAAAGGCGACTAAGGGGCTTATCAGAGATTGGGCAGCAGCGTTCTTAAATCATTTTATCACCATATCAAAATCGCCAACCGCCTGTCATGCGTGCCGATTATGGCACAGCCCCCAAATTGGAGGGTTCTACATCCAGCAGTGGATGAGCTGCTTATCAAGCTTGAGCACCACAAACTCAAAGTCACACATGAAAAGTACAAGTTCTATTGCTACCAACTATCTTAAATATTCTGATTCATTCAAGTAGCTAATGCTACCGTGTAGGTATGCAAACACAAATATTTTCAAAATAAACTGTTTAATTAACAAGGAAAGCAATTACCCGTATAGCGCTTAATTTGCAAATAAACTCTCATAGTATACCTACAGCTGTAACTATAGATGTGTTTACAAGACGCTCGCGCCGAAACACGGCAAATCCATTTACGAACGCTCCAATCACAATATTTTGTGCCGTAACAAACGCAAAACGAACACAGACATCAACATTAATCAACAAAATCTTCTTAACAGTAAAAATTTAAATTAATGCAGATTTTCCTTTACAAATTTCATTTCGGGACCCTGTCAGTAAGATCGTTTGCCCTCGCATTTTCTTCGTAACGAAGTGTTCCTCTAAGTTGTTATTCCCAATTCTCTACGGTATGTTAGGCAAAGTAGGAAGGTACCTTTTCAAATCATCTTTTTGCCCCGAATTCAGTCCGCTGTATATTTAAATTCATTGTCTTTAAGAGACCCGTGTTGGGAGACCTATTTGAGTCCTTTTTGTTCTGCAGACCGTACGTAATTTGTCTCGCAGAGTATTTTTTAGATAAGTTCGGGTAAACATTGTGAAAACCCATTAAATGGGGTCATGGTAAAGTTAAAAGTTTATAATTTGAACTTTGCCTAAAAATTTCTAGTTGGTACCTTAAATGCAGACAAATATTTGTTAGCTGCAAGGAGCATCAAAACAATTTGGGGAAAATTCGATTAGATCCGAAAAACATCCCAGATACAAAACATCCAAAGTATTTTCCATCAAACTCCCTATAATATTGTATAAAATTAATGACCCTTCAGACTGTCCTAACTTTATTATAATCTCTTCGATGCGCAATCGCGCAACCAACCACATGATCCAAATTACGCGAGCGACGGAGAAAAATAGATCGACATTTTTCATCAGAAAACTTTGGTTAGCAACTTCCCAAGCCAGCCATGTCTTCTTTATTAAGCCCGATAGAAGATATATTACACATCTAATACCTACGGGTTCCGATGTATAGGTACCAACTACCTACGGAACCCTAAGGAAGTGCGATAGCAGAATAATAGGCGTAGGTACCGCCTATAAAGATAACGTCGTTCCGTTTCGGTTCCTTCGCTGACCGACGCAGCGTTGACATTATTCTTCACTTCCAAAGAAAGATAAAACGAAGAAAATATTTCGCGAGTAATCCCATAGGGCAGTATATTTTCCTTATTTAGAATATAATTTACGTCAACTCAATTCGACAGAATGCAAAAATGTTGTAAAAAGAACCCTCCCTGAAACTTATACGAATTAATGTTGTGGGAATAAGTTACATGAGAATAATTTTCTCGGAACATTATGGATTGCCGAAGGGCGCTTTATCAATGCCTGAGTAATATATCGCTCCTCGTCTTATATTTTCCAAAAGGAAAACAACTTCGTCATGAATTTAGGATCACGAGTTTTTCTCTTTGGATACAAATATTGTATGATATATTGCAACGGCACTTTTAGTAATAACAACTAGTATGGAACATGTAATAAATTCTTAAGAGATGTAATAATTAATCTTCCATTACGAATATTAATTTTATCGCACTTAAGCAAACATTAAGTGGTCCGAGAGCTCTATTTGTTATAGAAACTTTACATAAAAACATGGCCACATATCAAGCTCTTTATGGTTATTATCCTACTATCCGTGACATGAAAACACTCCCGGCTTTGGCCACGATAAACAAATAACCTCCCCGCGTGTTCCACACTTTCCGGTCAGTTAAAATATTCGAAACAAATAACCAGTATCAAAACGATTACCTACGAAGATTACCGAACAAACAAATTACGAAGAAATATGCGCAACATGAGAAAAACATGAACCCTACTACACAACAAACAGAATATGTCTGACACGCTTCACTTGTTCTCAGCAGTATTGTATTTTGTCGGCCATCATTGTGTTTTCGAGCATTTGCTTCCTTACGAAACGGCAGTTAGGAATATTTATTGGATGAACTTGTGGCGTGATGTCGCTTTTTAGCCAATTGTAGCCATTTTTGTATCTACCCAATGGGGTTAGATATATAGAAGGTAATAAAAGTTTCGATAGCAATTTCGATTCAGTTGTACAATCACTTCGCTATTTTTATATCTTGTTACCACTTGAAACGACTGTTCTAAAATGTATGTAGGAGAACTTGGTTTATCACTCACGTATTTTATTGGAATTGGAGCTAACTTTGGGATGGCATTACGAGCTATAGTTTCTCCGTCTGAAATGCTAAACTGTAATGGATTAACATATTTGAATAGAATTTGTGCATTTATACGAGTTTAGAAGGGCCTATTATTGCATAGAGTTTGATGTTTATCACTTGAAACAGATGAGTACAATATTTAAGTGGTAAGTTGGGTATCAATGTTGAAAACACGTTTAACAATATTTTACACGGGCTTTATAATACATTTAAACCTTCCTCTTAAATCACTCCGTCTATTGATGAAAACTGCATTAAAATCATTTTCGTAGTTCAAAAGATCTAAGCGTACAGACGCGGAAAGTGACTTTGTTTTATACTATGTAGAGATTGCTAAAAATATATAATTATAGAATGAACAATAAATGTCTAAAATATTACAATCACAAAAAGGCAAATGCAGAGATTTTTATCAAAACACTTAAACGCGACGTCAATCATTATAATCCCGTATAATCCAATTAAATCTGTGAGAGCTGCCATCAAAAAGTCTTATTAAAGTTTTACAACCCATCTTATGACGGACAGGACTTATGCAAATGAGTGAAGGGTGTACGAACGGCTGTGTGTCCTGGATTAAAGGGGACGGTTCGACTCGGTCTGTTTTTACAGTGCCACATGGTGTCGAGGGCTTTTAAACAAAACAAGCAAGCGAGGGGGCGTAGATAAGTAGCTAAACGGCCAAATCTACATTTTTGGGTCTCTGTACACTTTAGAAGGCTGCCTGCCTGCGGTCCCCGCACTTGCTCCAAGGGATTAGCCCGAAAGCTTATTGATGAGGCGAATCCAGGTGCGATTATGCGGTCGTCAATATTAAAGTGGGTTTGATAAATTATTCAATGTTTTGACGGCAACGTTATAAATCATTTATGAACATTAAATACACATTTGGTATCAACTGGTACAAACAAGCCTGTTAACCTTATCAAGGGTCTTCTTTTGATAAAAATGCAACCTAATATAAAATTAATGTCCGAGATATATCCTAGATTACACAAAGGAAGATTTCCGTTCGGATATTAAATAGGAAGCCTTTATAAAAAACGGTAATATATTTTCTCCCGTCCTTCGTATCTGACCCAGACGGTTATCTAAGTTCTCGCGGCGTCCGTTAGATATTTCTCAGCGAAACACCACGCCTTTGGTAAAAGTACATCGTTTCTAATCTTCCCTTGCTTTCACGGCTTTGTTTTAGAAAAACCTCCCTTGGGCACCGCGTCGCTCCCTCCACCATCTCACTGGCTTCAGAGTACATTATCTATGTCAATACAGTAAAATGGGCGAGCCATTTTACGAAAACATTTTGCTATATCGCGTGTATCCTTAAAATAAGGAGCCGTGTGGGAACCATTACGTAGAGATTTCTGTCCCACAAACAGCCCATAATATGGGTATCGTTACGTAACCCACTCACAATGTATTTTTTTCGAAACACGATTTATCGGATATGGCACTAAGGCTTATTTTTCAGCAGAACAAAGGTGACATCCATGTTGGATGGGATTATCTATTGTGATGCATTAGTTTCGGGTCTGTATCAAAAGGTCGGAACAAAATACCTTGTTTTATTTGGGTGATACAAATATAGCCGATTTGTTAAGCGGTTGGTGTTATAAATAGAGGCTGAAATCGGTTGGAATATTGTTGGTATTTCAAGTAAACATAACATTATGGTTTGTTGTAATAAATATAAATGGCGCGGATAACGCCCGTCCGCTATTCCTTGAAGTCGTTTTGTCTGTGTATTTCTGTTTACTCCCGGCAATGTGTTGTACCAATGGCTTGGCAATAACAGTACATTTAATTCCCATCAAGCGCATGTATACGAAGACTTAATTCAAGTCCATTTCACTACTCGGCAATTCGAATAAAATTAGTGCAAACAATTTAGCCGGAGTCGTCATTGGGTACAGGCAAATGATTGTTCCGTCTAATACTGTTATTTCCGACTGAATACCAGCACAGACGGCTACTTACAGTTAGCGTAATCCGGTTTAATCCTGTACAAAGTAAGTGCTCCTAATACGGACACTATTTCACGTAGATAATTGCTTGGCGAACGAAGCGGGTCGCCAGATTAAGGCCGGGTGCGACAACACCGCGCGAACACTCCTTTTAATACGTGGATTTACTTTCATAATGTTATTTGTTCAGCGTTTTTTAATAATAATGTAGCATGAACTGAATATGTTGGTTTTAGTAAAACTGGAATGGCTAAAAGGATTTTGGTGCCGCTACCGCAAAGCTGTAGTTATGAACGTTATCATCATTAGCATATACCTACTTCAAATTACTTAGAATAAACCGGCAAATATTAAAGTTCATGAACTCGTTTAATTTCATGGAAAATGACAATGAATACAACAAAATATTACGTATTAACTTTTGCCAGCGCAACGCCCGCGTGGAGCTCGAAAATTATCCCACAGGAACTTACTAAAATCGGGATAAAAGTACCCTATGTGTTCAAAGTGTCAACCTAATCCATTCAGTCAGCTATTTTTGCATGATTGATTAACAAATATCAAAATATCTAAACATAGAAACTTTCTCATTTGAAATATTAGGATTTGACTAACAAAATAAGCTCGGACAAAAACCTTTCAAAACATATAAAAGTAATCACAAAATCTGCTTTCAACAAACAACTATTTAAGCAAACAATAGCTCATCATAAACCCATCTAAATAATCTTTCTAACCGCTCGCAACAGTTGGCGTAATAAAACTCTATACCAATTTAAATTTTAAAAGAGGGGTAACTTCTATTCATAGTCATGCAAAACAGTTACAAAGTAATCTGTTCAATTAATCCCTTGTTGGATAAAAAAATCAATACGAAATATTTAGAGCAGGACTATTCATACAAGTTTAAAATTCGAATTAAGTTTTCACTCGCTCCTCCCAATTCATGCCGTTTGATTACTGTTTTGATTACAAAGGGCGTTCGTTCGGCCCCGAGGGGTCCGTACACGGTCAGTTGATCGATAACCAGCGCCCTGGGGTTCCTTTCCACGGTTTTTTGTGTATTTATGATCAAAGCTGATTTAAGTGGTATGAAAATTTATTGTGTTCATGCTTACTCGCATCTTTGCTTGAAGATATTCCGGTCTCGTTTGGGTCCACCTTATTTATGTGTTTTTATCTTTGTAGGTACTTCTAAGTATTTATGTAATGATGAGGGTTTCAGGCAAGATGACGGGGTTGTGTTTAGGGGAGGCGGGTGCTTGACCGTTTGATATTTCCACTTCAAATTCTATTTAAGTAGAGATATTTTTTTCCTGCATAATTTGAGGCGAACTTATTATAATGATTCAAAGACCATCTATTATTAATTACTGGGGGCTTAAAATGAGGAAACAGTAATTAAAGACGTTCTATTATAAACGAAAATCATCAAATTACCTACTTAAAAATGTATTCAAAAACTCAAAAATGCATAAAGCCATGACCCAAATAGCCCGGGCCACCATGAAATGTAATTCAATATTTTAATGTTGGCAACTTCATTATCTTTTTCAAAAGTCTTGCATTATTCATAACGAGCAACATTTACGTAAATAATAATAAGTGTTTTAAAAATATTTTGTATTTCTTTTAAAACGTCGTTTCTGAATGTAATGGAACATTCTGGGTCTGGTCGTAAAGACCAGCCAGTGCTTTAATTACTCAGTAAATAGCTTGGGTTACTTTTATTTTTTTTGAAAATGGCCGCCCTGTGTACAACGGCGCTTTAAAAGGACACCGCTGTTTTAAAAGCTCGTATAAAACTAGATATGTACTATCTGTGGACATTATGTGACATTTTTAATGAGCAGTTAAAAGTTATCTTTTTACCCTAATATAGCAGTAAAAAACATTAAAATATCAATGATGAAACCTACTCTTGGAAATAACATCACACCTGTGGTCTCTAAAGGGTTGGGCAGAGGTGCACCTTTAAGTAACCTACATGTTGTTGTTATGTTTAAGTCCCATGTAATAGGGGGCGACTTATCCACACTCTGGGCTACTTCTGATAAATTCTGGATAGAAAATATCACATCACATTATCCGACCTGGACACCCAGACTTCGAAGTACGCTGGTGACCACTACACCAAATAGGTTTTAGCAATAATACATCATGTGTAAACAAAGTAAATTAATATTGAATATATACAATATTAAAAATCAACCACCTATTTTGTAAAAAAAACGGCCAAGTGCGAGTCGGACTCGCGCACCGAGGGTTCCGTAAAAACGTTGTAGTACCTTTAAAATTATTAAAAATATTTTTATTATATGATGTAATTAAAAATTTATGGTTTTCGCAATTTTTCCTTTATTTGTGCTATAAGACGTTGCTTCGTACCAAATTTCAAAATTCTAGATCGACTGGAAGTACCCTTTAGGTTTTGATTCCCTTGCGAGTTTCGAAAATTTGTGGAAATTTGCGGTATAAACGGCTATATCTTTTGATTGCGTTAGCTTAGAAGTTTGATTTTTTCACAGTTCCAAGGGACAGTAGATTTGAGTATTTGGTATAAATTTCAGCTTGATACCTTCACGCGTTCCTGAGAAAAAGGGTCTTGACAGACGGACGGACGGCCGGACGGACGGACGGACAACAAAGTGATCCTATAAGGGTTCCGCTTTTTCCTTTTGAGGTGCGGAACCCTAAAAAAGGTTTGTACGATAAACTCAGTCACATTGTCTTTCATCTTTATTGGGACAATTCCTAACACATTCATGCCAAATAAGCAATATAAAAATATAGTAATTTATCATATAAAGCGCCACCCACGAAAATTGTAGGAGTAAGCCAAAAGAAATAGGTCTTCGAAAGTGAACGTGGGCCGTAAGAACTTATGATCAATATGTCCCCTTTTCAATATTTATAATGATGTGAGTTCAATAAAATATGAATAATGCTGAAAAGGTTAAATGGACCAACATTTCAGAGTAGCTTTTATAGTTAGGTAGGTATCTAACTATTATGATTGCCTTTTATAAGATGTCTATCTAGTAGAAGCCTTTTTGTAAGGCGTATAAATGATAAATGATTTTATTTTTATAAGTAGGTTTATACAAACCCATACACGTCAATTATATATTTTTTTTTTACTTGATGACGTCAACACTTCGTATCTCACGACTCTGAGAAATAAGGTCGAAATAAACTCAGAGATACCAGTCTCCAAGTCCAGACATAATCTTGGTTGGATCATGTGAAACTCATGTAAATTGGTGTTTGAAATGGTCTTTTGAGGAAAAAACCACATAGATTGACCGGTCCAGTCAGTGCACGCATTTGTCAATAATCGTGAAGCTCAAATCGGATATAAAGGGGTTTAGGGAGTCGACGAACTAAAGAAAGGACATTTGGGTATGCCGCATAAGGGCCTCAAGCTGCCAAACTATGATTAAGGCGAACTGAAAAAAGAAATAAGCAATGACTCACATGAGTATATGTGAGTCATTGCTTATTTCTTTTTAACTGAAAAAAGAAATAAGCAATGACTCACATGAGTATATGTGAGTCATTGCTTATTTCTTTTTAACTGAAAAAAGAAATAAGCAATGACTCACATGAGTATATGTGAGTCATTGCTTATTTCTTTTTAACTGAAAAAAGAAATAAGCAATGACTCACATGAGTATATGTGAGTCATTGCTTATTTCTTTTTAACTGAAAAAAGAAATAAGCAATGACTCACATGAGTATATGTGAATCATTGCTTATTTCTTTTTTCAGTTAAAAGACCAAAATATTTGACTGAAGAAGAAGTCGTAAAACGGCTCTGTAGATCTTACTGCGTTTTTATAAGTACGCACATGTTCAGAATCCGTTGTTCTGGTTCTAATTATGAGCTGTTCAAGCACGTTGATAACATTATGTCTAACTTACATTAACTACTTTATGTCAGTGGGAAGCCACCGAATTCTTCTGACTGTCCGGAACTGTCAAAGATCTTCGTATAGCAGCTGGGACTAACAGCATATTGTGCTATAAAAAATAAACTATCCATTACATCCGAGACCCGTTCGTACCTGAGTACGAACGGGTCTCGGATGTAATAAATAGTTTATTTTTTATAATTTTATATACCTATGTTTATATCTTTTTAGGGTTCCGTTGCCAAATGGCAAAAAACGGAACCCTTATAGATTCGTCATGCCTGTCTGTCCGTCCGTATGTCACAGTCACTTTTTTCCGAAACTATAAGAGCTATGCTGTTGAAACTTGGTAAGTAGATGTATTCTGTGAACCGTATTAAGATTTTTATACAAAAATAGAAAAAAAAAACAAAACATTTTCGCGGTTCCCCATACTTAGAACTGAAACTCAATTGTTTTTTTTTTTCATCAAACTTATAAGTGTGGGGATAGGTCTTCAAAAATGATATTGAGGTTTCTAATATAATTTTTTTCTAAACTGAATAGTTTGCGCGAGAGACACTTCCAAAGTGGTAAAATGTGTTATAAAAAAAAAAAAAACATTTAATTTCATAAACATAAACCTTATGGACCTTATGAACCTAACCGTGAATACCTACAGGTTTGTACGGAACCCTTGGTGCGCGAGTCCGACTCGCACTTGGCCGGTTTTTTTAGTATCTGTTTTTCATTCTTTGACAAAATTATTTATATTACTTTACCATGCATTTAAAAAGATAAATAATAATAATTTTATTTAAAGAAAATTAGACAAAATTAACAAAAAATAATAATTATAACAGGTTAATTTAGGGCATATTAAATAGTGTACTTATCTGTAGCCGAACTAGACAGAGCCTGTATTTGGCTATCAGCGCCAGACCACTCGAGTATTATGCATTTAATCAGCCATTAAAAATAATTTCATTTGTATCGTGTACATATGAGTAAAAGTAACCCATCCAATAAGTGGCCGTAGCAAGCGTAGCTTATCCTTTGATCGTGCAGCTGTTATTATTTACCCACGAGCCTTTGCCTATAAATACAAAGCCGATTCTACTTTTAATGAAAACGCTGAACATAAAATCTGTTCATGGAAACCATTAACTCTATTCTAGCACCATAGCTTGTACTGTATACCTGGAAACTGTATGTACGGCTACTGTCGGAAATAATCATATAAGTGAATACACAGTGAAACGTAATCTCCTTTAGTTACACATCGATTTACGTAGGTATTATGGAAATGGGTTTTGTAGGCGAGAGTGCCATTGTAGATGTAAATAAGCTGCAGTTATTTCATTTTAATAAGAGTAAAAACCGATTAGTCAATTGGAACATCACCAAAGTGGCAGACTTTAAGGTAAAAACATGAAAAAAATGCACCGCCAAACCAGTGCATTTTTTTTTTTGTGGGTGGGAAATCATCAAATTACGGCTCCCGCTCGTGGGCGGAGCGGGAGGGCGTGTCAGACTTTTACTGACTAAAACCCACCCGTGTTCCTTCAGTTGCCCATGTGCCAGGGCCACGGTATCTCTTTCGAACAAATCTCGCGACCCTGGCATGCATCGGTCCTAGCAGAATCCTTCAGTACTGCTGACATCTCTTTGAGGCGCGAGTGGAACACTATGTGCAGTCGACATGGGTCTGGTCCTTACCGGGAGGCGAGCTACCCAATGCTCGCCGCCCGCAAGCCCGCGCCTACGGTGGCCGGGAGTCCGCGATCGATGCCCGACGCCCGGGGCGTCTCTTCCTGTGAAGAACAAGTGCATCAAAGAAGTTTCACTACATAAATTGCTAGTTTAAAATGGATTAACTTACATTCAAAGTGTATTTTGCTACAGTGATCCCCTAACTTCGATTCTACACCTAAAATCATATTATGAACAGAAAAGATTTGTATTTTTTGTTTGTTTCTGAAAACAGCTGAACGGATTTGAATGAAATTCGGTACACAGTAGACCATGACCTACATTCGTGCTTAGGATGCTTTTAATCCCGACATTCTTACGGGATCGCGACATATTCGTGTAAAACCGCTGGATGCAGTTAATATTTTCTAAGAATGCCAATTTCACGGTGGAACATGTCCAAAGAACGACATGACTGGTTAGTTGCAAGAACGTTCCTACTGCTGTGATCCTTTCTGTGAGAAGAATACTCATAATCCATCACGTGAACTCAGTGCGGATTGGTGAACGTCACATATCTTCGTTTTTTTTTTTTTTGTTCTGGGACATGCCGGTTTCCTCACTATACTTTCCTTCACCGTTTTGAGGGTAGTAGTGGTGCATGTAGAATTCGTATCCAGCATCCATATATGACCGTGGATGAAGCCAGATGATCCCTCTACTCTGACTCTCGGGATCGAATAAGCGTAGCTTTATAAAAAAAAAAAACCAGCGTCTATTCATATTTTTTTCAGAACCAATTGAAACATTCTTGATACATGATAACACAGGTCAACATTTGATCTAAAAATTAGCACTGAACCTTAGTATAGTTTCTCAGGGTTTTTTGGGGTTGCTGATTCCGAATTCAAGGTCGGTTGACCTCCATCACATCAAGTTCAAGGTCACTTCAAGGTCAAAGTACGAAGATTTTGTTGAAAAATTCCTAAAAATTTCCATGTATGTTTTTGGAGTAACTGAACTCAAATCGGCTGTAAGTTTCACCCTTCAAGGTCATTCAATGGTTATACCAAGGTCAAAGTAAGACTGTTAAAGAAAATTTAAAAATTTCTAAATAAGTTTTTGAAGTCGCTCAATCCCAATCCGCTGTTTGTTTTACCCGTCAAGGTCATCTAACCGTTATATTAAGGTCATTTCAAGGTCGAAGTAAGAAGATTTTGTTGAAAAAATCCAAAAAAAAATCCATTTAAGTTTTTGGAGTAACTGAACTCAAATCAGCTGTTAGTTTCACTCGTACAGGTCATTCGACGGTTATATCAAGGTAATTTTTAGATCAAACTATAACCTTAATATAACAGTTGGATGACCTTGAAAGGTAAAACAAACAGCGGATTTGGATTTAACGACTCCAAAAACGTATGTAGATTTTTTTTCAAATTTTTTAAACAAAGTATTCTCACTTTGACCTTGATGTGACCTTGAAACTGATGTGATGGAGGTCAACCGACCTTGAATTCGAAATCAGCGACCCCAAAAACCTTAAAAAACTATACTAAGGTTCAGTGATAATTTTTAGATCAAATGGTGACCTGTGTAATTATTCCCACCTACACAATCGCTTACAGCCACTAAATTCCGTCAATACCCAAATTGACCCATTGGATTCCGTTAGTAACATTACTGAAATCTGATCCGGATGCTTGTTTGATAGCCGTTACTGTCGTCATGTTGACCTAGTAACTGACTCTGAGATCGATGTCTCTTGCTATCTAACACGGAATTCAGTTATGTACGCTAATAACTCAATTCTTGGAGGTGACGAAATTAGATGTGCAGTATGTGGGGTTCAGGTGCAGTTGCATGTCTAGGAATGCAGAACGACCCATATACATCAAAATATGCAAAGTGAATAGTAGACTTTTATTGCGACCGCTTTATTAGTTGCTGTTGTTTTTAATATCCGTTGAAAATCCTTGACCAACTCCCTAGGGAAAAATTACTTCAAAGCTTCACTTGAAGAGTGGGTGCGAACGTCTTGAAAATCTATCATTTTCACCAGCATTTGACATGAAGGTGTCGAAAGCGCTTCTTGACAGCCAATATTGTGGGATCGTTAACCGATTTTATAATAACCAGAAGGGCAATACTCAAAATTTTACGAACGTTCACAGTTTGATCTCAGCCTGAATTATTAAAAAAATACTTCGAGTTTCCATACATTTTTGGCGAGTGTAACATTACTTATCGCCGAGATAACATTGCGACTAGATTTGGACATTTTTACTTACGGGAATTGGCCGTCAGGTATCAGAAGATCAGTTCCGACATGTTATACTTATAATGGCAGTCGCAAGATTTTGTAATTTTTATCAATATTTGACATTAAGGTATTCAATAACGGTATGTATTTGGACGTCCTTTGTTTTATTCGGAAACCAAAGCTTTACGAAATGTAAAGAACAAATGTTATATTATAAGATATATAGTTTTTCTTTAGCAGCCACAGTAAAAGATGGAGTATTTTCCCTTTGCGGAAACCGCACATGAATAAGGCTTATAAGTGCTTAAAAGTCTAGACGCTGGATGTGTTGCGGTCGGGGTGACAACCGCAATTGGCGCGCATTAGCCATTTCTTTTTCTTTATTTTCTTTCTATATTCCACCACTCGGCCTGACGTTAGCGGAATTGAAAGGTTTCACACATTACACAAGCTCTAAGCTCCCTGGTAATAAAAAGAAAAGGTTACATTGCGTGACATAAATCTAGATATTGATCTGAAACCTTTTGTGGTCTGATTATGCAAAGCAAAATATGCCTCATATCGTGTAAGGTTTCACAGCACTGTGAATGAAATGCAGCTGATTACCAGTATTTTACAAGAAGTGGCTGCCTATCTGAACTCCACAATCAAGTCACTGAGTAAAACTGGTTGTCCTATGTTGCCTTTTAGGCTGCTGAGGACCCATAATGACTACCAAAGATCCACGTATGACAACGGGAACCAACGGTTTAGCGAGCTTTCAGAGGCATAAATGGTCACCCATCTATAGACCAACCCCGGCAGCTGAACCTTATGGGTCGATCAGTGTGGCTCTTATACTTAGGACTACTTGTGAGGTTAGGAAGTTTTTTGTGCCACTTCATCTTCCCAGCTAAATCACGGCAGGCGTTTTGGGGGACTGTTTTATATAACTGACTCTCATCCTAGTTCGAATAAAGGACTTTTTGACTTTAAGGATGAACTATTCAAAATCATTGTACACAATCCGACGTTGAAACAATGTGATCAATCACCAAATTCAAGAGCTCTATTGGAAATGTACAATATTTTGCTTCCTGACTGTCCAACACTTTCAAGCTAGTAAACTACTACTAGCAAAGTCTATAAGTCGCCGATGTGTCGCTTACAATCTATTCTAGCTCTTCATCACTTAGTTTGGCCGCGGCGGCCAACTTTAATAAATGGTTGGATGTCTGGTACCGCGTACATTGACCTGCTTAGCTGACATCCGATGTCCACTATCTAGGACGCAATAAAGACATTGATCTGTGGGACATGGTAATACACTCTTAGATTACGTTTGGAAGTCATTGCTTTATTTTCTTTCCTGATATTATTTTCTCGGACTTCTGCCAAAGACTACGTTTTGATAACGTTGTCGTATTTTTTTAGAGTTTACTTTTTAAAAAGATTTTTTTTTTCTATCGAAATTTTATAAGCAGTGAAATTAATACAAGCGTTGAGTTCATGCAAGTGTTATGTTTTTAGCTCAACGTACCTTGCGCACCGTCATTTTGGAATCATGTATGTGTAAAGTATACAGCTGACGTGTCCAGGATATGCTGCGAGTATGTATATATAATAATATATAAGTATCGTGGGTAGAAGTAATCTCCCGTCGTACGTCGGAGCTGACACACACACTATTTTTTTTTAAATTAACAAACTATATTGAAATCTTTATTCGACAAGATGTTGGCGTCTTTCAGTCATCGCCATTGTCTGGAGTTGAAGTCTAGCAAAGAGTTAACATGCTTCAATCTAAATATGAAATTCCGATTTTCATGAAAATAAATTCATGTTCAAGAGAAAGAGCGTATTCTCTTTACTGCCGATCGGAAAATTGATGGTTATACGTCGACCGGACCGCCACGGTCAAGTAAAAGGCTACTTAGCTAGCTATTGTATATATAACTCCAAAGACTCGGATATGAGTTTCGTCCTTCAGCGAAAAATTGCGTCTATTTTATTCAAGGTCGAAGAGCATTGTCGTATAGCCTTCAGCTTACAAAACCGCTTACCTCAGGCATTTTCCCTACATAATGTACTGCGTATTTGGTAATTTCACTTGTTTAGGTATATTTCCAGAAAGCTTTATCTTGTAATCTTTCGCCAGAATAATCTCTTCTATTGCCAGCATTCAAATATGAACTGGCGTCCTAGTATAATGTGAAAACGTAAAATAAAATACAGAATGGTTTTAAAATATATTTTCTGCTTTGTTATTTTGTGAGGGAAATATAATCTTGGTGCCAAATTACTTGGTGATTAAATTAAAAGAGGTCATCATAGTCTTAATGGGCTAGTTTGTTCGCTTTAGAAAGTGCGGACTACTGGAGCTTATTATTCGTACTATACCTACACGTTAGTATTTTTGTCGCTCTGAAACCAGAAGATCCTTAATGAAATAAAAAAAATGTGTCTGCTTGTTTAAAAAAGGTACCTAACCCAAGGGCCATTCTGGGATACAGTTGGTGGACTGGTGATTTTTATTTTTTAGATAATGGCATCTCGCAGGTCTACCTATGAGGTTGCCGGCTGCTTAACCGGACTTGCTTGTGGCTCCCTCAATAAATTAAGGCCTCTAGCCAGGACTCAAAAATTTAAAACGAGAGCGACTCGCCGCCAGTGGCGTGCATTAAGGTAGGCAATAGACCGCCTGTTCTTGTCTAGGCAGAAAAACGCACACATAAAAATCTAATTGACAAACTTATGGTGATTGTTTGCGGTAGGCACGAGGAGTGAGGAGTCCTCGCTAAGGGCACCTCCTGTGGGGTACGGACCACGGCTTAGGGCATCGTTGATAGATTGGTGATTTTCTATTGTAGATTAGTTATAATCTTACGTATATACTCAAGGAAATAAATTGTTTCAAAATTTGACGACCAATTAAAACTGTCCGTTTAGTCAAATACCAACTGTCTTTCTAACAGTTATGCCCGAGGTCCTTATCCTACAGGGGGTGACCTTAGCAAGTAGTCGCTCTAGTTTTAAGTTTTTTAAGCCTTAATTTATTCAGGTAGCCACAGGCAAGTCCGGTTAAGCAGCCGACTACCTCAGAGGTAGACCTGCGAGACGTCATTAAAAAAAAAAACATTCATTCTTTAAAACGAAATTTCTCTGAAACTGTGAAATTACAGACGTAAATAACGAATTTCACGCGCACATTTCACGTCTGTTCTAACGAACCGTCATGTATAATGTCGTGTTTATCACGCTAGCTATAATTGGTAATTGGTATTCATACACGGATGGATACTGTGACCATTGCTCAGGGGGATTAAGGTACCTAGTACCATGGAAAGTGATGACGTGTTGCTTGTTGCTTGTGTTTCAAAATAAGTGATAAATACAGCAAAATATTTTGTTGTCGAAGTTTGAGCACTAATTTCAAACAGGTTCATGAAAAGCACTTTTTTACGTCAAAATTTACATTAAACCTGATTTGATTCTAGTCGCCCATTCCAAAAGGTAGTTTCGTATGGAGAAAAATGGGCAAGAAATTCAATATATTGGATGCAATCATTAACTAATTAGATGTGAAAACGATGCACCTAGAATAAAATTATTATACCGTAGTAGTAAAACTGTTTCAATCGTTGCCAATACCGCCATATTTTGTTTGTCTTTGATACTAATAAATACTAGCATTCTTTTTTATAGTAGTTTGCTCTTATAATTAGGCAACTGGAGAATGCAAATATCGTAGTAGTTGGCGTTCCTTAGTTTCTGCCAAACCCCATGGAAAAAAACGTTAGTTTATGTATGTAATTAGGCAACACACACAAAAATTATCTACATAACAAAAATACTACGCTACAGATCGGATTTAAGAGCAATAAATTCCGTTCACTTATACCGGGATATATACTTTTTTCGTACGCATTATATCCATAACATAAAGCCATTTTGGCTATAATCACATATCTGTATGCAAATCTCAATGGACATGAAACCATTTCGCGTGTTTTAATTGCGTAACGGATGGTCGTCCGCACTCATAACCGGGGCAAAATTATATCTTTATTAATAACCGCCCCGCTTTCCTACGCCGGTAATTTTATTAGAGATCGTTCGTTTATTTTTATTTGATGGAAAATATTTTTCAGTCTGGCAACTCTATCGAATAAGCTATAAATTTGTATTTACAAATTAAAGTTTGAACTGGTTTCTGAAGTTGGTTTATTGTAAAATACAGAGCCATTTTCATTATTATATTTATTTTACTAATTTCTGTTTTCCTGTCTAGAAATATTTTGATATCATCATTCATCATCATTTCAGCCGAAAGACGTCCACTGCTGGACATAGGCCTCCCCCAATTTGGTGGGGTTTGCCATAATCGCCACGCTTGGCAGGCGGGTTAGCAAAAGCAGTATGGTAGTAAAATCAATAAAGAACGCTGCTGCCATTCTCTAGTAAGTCCCTTATTCCCTTCCTTAATTTAATATTCAAAATAATAAATTATATATAATGTATTAAAATTAACGGGATCGTAAAAATCTTTTGAATGGTTAAACTCACAATCAATACGTTTGTAGTTATAATGAACTTCTATAAATGTGAAATAATTAAAAGTGAAATGATGGTAAACGTTATGTTATCGTTTGTAGTTTCGTTTCTGTACTGGTCGCAGCTGCCCAGCACAAAGTCCTGAGTTCGATTATCAGATGGGCAAAACGTTTATGGGGTTTTTCTAGTCCTATAATAGTAAAATGACTACATTAATTTGGTGTAATCAATTCTTTTTGTGGATTCTGTGAAAAGGCTTGCTCTTATTACTTGGAACGGATACACAACTACTATTATATTATAAGTAACTGCCTCTCTGCCTAACCCTCCCAATAAAAAAGGCTTGATGATAAGTTTGTTCTGAAGAATGTTGTTGATATTATGTTGTAATCATTTTTATTATTAGGTATCTTCCATCGCTTGTCGTCGTTCGTCGTTTCAGCCGTAAAACGTCCACTGCTGGATCATAGGCCTTTGGAGGGGGGGGGGGGTTGCCATTATCGCCACGCTTGGCAAGCGGGTTGGCGATCGCAGTATAGTGATCTTCTGCCCATTCTCAAGTAAGTCCCTCAGTCGCCTTTTACGATACCCACGGGAAGAAATAGGATAGTGCTATTCTTTACATTTTGCACCACACGGACAAGGTTAGGTATCTTAAAAAGTTATAATCATAAAGATCTGCAGCAAGAAGAAACGTCCTCCAACCTGTTTAAATTGCTCTCAGAAAATCAAATCGTTTCGTAACCTATATCTGCGAATCATTCGAAACAAATCTTTGACGTTGAACTTATTGGTTCCCAGTTCCCAGTAGCAAGTAAGTATTTCGTGTAGCTTAAAAGACATTTTCAAAAGAGGTACTAGGGACTCAATTCAATTTTCTCGATTGAGGTAGCAGTGCCAGTAGTGCGAGGTGACATTCGAAGAGTACAATGATCGCATTCTTTGGAGCGTAGCACATAAAAGGCGCTTCTACCTGACCACGACATTGGCTTGAATGCTTCAACGATTTTCGCTATGAAATCTTATCATATTTCTTGGATTCCTGTGAAGGTGTTTCTTGGATGGAATTTGCTGCAGTATCGGTAATGGTCTGTAA
This sequence comes from Aporophyla nigra, assembly GCA_947507805.1. Taxonomy (NCBI): domain Eukaryota; kingdom Metazoa; phylum Arthropoda; class Insecta; order Lepidoptera; family Noctuidae; genus Aporophyla; species Aporophyla nigra. The sequence goes on from OX382305.1 coordinate 13,229,160, forward strand.
TTTAATTAGGTAACTTTACTAAACGGTTTTCTTTATACTTAATATTTATAGCATGTATGCGTTTTTTGGCCCCAATAGTGATATTATCTTAGTCTTCTCAAGTATGATTTAAAAGAGTGATCCCAAAGTGGTCCAGGTCGTGGACTCCCATGAGTCCACGAGAGCCTTGACAGACCACGTTGGGGTGAAAAAAAAATTAAGAAGGCACATAATAAACTATTCATCAAAAAGGGAAGCAAAATACAGTACGAAATTTTCCAAGCGGTGAAACCAGTAAAAAATGGAAAGAGGGCAGCGAGAAATAAAATTAGGTAACCTCTTATTCAAAAGAAAATTTTATGATCTTTGACTTTACAGTTTTAAACATTCCACCGTTCAAAATAGATAGTATGCTGAAAGCAAGCTTTAGTATGCTGAAGGTTTTTAGTATGTACTAAAACCCAAAATTAGAGCATGTTCGATAATTTAACACTCCCTAAGTCCCAGAGTCATGTGATTCAGAATTCTAAACCAATAAAAAATTAGGCACTTATTCAAAAACATTTTCTAAAAATAACCTTTCAAATTCACACAAGTAGATAAACAAAAAAGTAACATTAACAGACCTTTATAAGCAATCTAGAAGTTTTCTTTTAATCGTACCATTTGTGGTTTTTGTGCCTTTTGATACAATTACATTCGCATGATCAAGGCACAACTTTTTGCCGCACCTACCCTCGTGCGGTCAGAAATACTTGTTTCAATTGATTTTGTACGTAAAAACGTTATTACGAGAGTACGGTCTAGAATTAAATTGGATTACAGGTTTTTATTGTTGTGAGTTTATTCGAAAACTGTTGTATAGGTTTTGGGAAATCTTTTTTGTTACTTTCGTACTTAGTGCTTCGAATAATTGGATAATAAAAACACGCTTGGAGAGAATTGTTAAGAAATTGGATACTTAGATATTTTTAATATTTTATGCTATACAAGGTGCTTATTTCGTTTTAGTTTTTCTTTTCCTATTATTCGATGTCACAATTATTTATGTAAAATTTACCTGAAATATGATAACGTCGCATTTTTAACCGACTTCAAAAAGGAGGAGGTTATCAATTCGGATGTTTATGTTTTTTTTTATGTATGTTCGGCCATAACTCCGTCATATATAGATGGATTTGCAAAATTCTTTTTTTGTTCGAAAGAAGTTTATTCCGAAATGGTCCCATATAATTTTCATATGGATCTAATGATGAGTTCCGGAGACAGACACCGGAACTCTTTAAAAAATGATAGCAAATCAACCGCGATTTCTGCTTTCGCATAAATATGCATTTTTTGTTTGGAATTAGTGCGGGGTGAATACCACAACTAAAAATTTAAAAATAAAAACTTTTTTACAAAAAAAAAACAACCGACTTCCTTAAAAACACTACAAAGTGAAAAATAACTTTAATTTCGGAAGTCGGTGGCAAAAAAACCATATATACAGATCCTAAGACACCGACTTCCGAAATTAAAATTATTTTTCACTTTGTAGTGTTTTTAAGGAAGTCGGTTGTTTTTTTTTTTTTGTAAAAAAGTTTTTGTTAGCATTCACTTTGAATTATTGGTTCCAATGAAAATGATTTACTCGTACTTATAATTTTAGAAAAATAAACCCATTACTTATTTTAATCATATGCCAGTTGATTCTTTGACACCCTGACCTCATAATCTTCGTGTTATGGGATATTATTAGGAACACGTGGTATATATTTATATATATATATATATATATTTGTATCAACACTACGAAACATTGAAATATGCATAGTCTGTAAAATGTGATGAGGAGCACCTTTAATCTAAAGTTATCATAACTTCAAGTAGGTTTTCGTATTTGACTGTGTGATCGCGATGTTCTTTAAGACTAGAATACAGATTATGACGCAGTTTTAAACATAATTTAGAGAATTCATTCAGGAAACTTTACGTATATAACACATACATTTATATAACTTAAAAACAGCACAAAAAATTTAGATGTTTAGGTCAAGTTGTACAAACAGTGCGATGCAGGGGCCGGTCGCTACTAAATTATAAACAAAAAAACTGCGAACATTTTAATACCGTTTACATAAACTACCAAAAACAAACTAAGAAGCTTAATTTTTTCATACCTGTTAAAATATTATTCAACTGCACAAGTCCGGAAAAATATAATTTAATCCAGCACAGAATACTCAACGAAAGAGCAACTATCATTGCAAAACGAGCCATTTTTATTTAAAACTTCGTTTTGAGCCACTATTGACTCGAGGACAGTTAAGTAAGCGTCCAGCGAACAGAGTAATATAGAACAGGCCACTTCGCAAACAGGCTCTGTTCGAATAAATCTACTGAAACTAAAATACTTGTCAATTTTTTTATTTTATTTTAGCTCCGCTTTTAGGCTTCGTATTTTAAAATTATTCTCAAATTATAATACTTGTTATTTTTTTTTTTTATTTAAACTGAACTATTTTGGCTTGAATTTTAAAATTATTTATGACTTTTTTGTAAGTTTTACTTCAAATTCTTGAGGGGACGGGGATGTTTATTGGAGGGGATTTATGTTAATTGTATTAATACATGCAACAAAGTTATAATGATGTTTAAGCACACACCGTTGCATTCTTTAGTAAGTATTTAATGCAGGTTTCCACAGTATGGTAATTTCGTAATTCTGTGTAAGTGCTTTTCGTTTTTATCTTTGTTTTGTCCGTTTACTAGTATTTATGCACTATTTCGGTAGCATTTTGTTTATTTTGCTGGAGTGTATTTTGTGATACAACAAGAAACTCGTACTTAACAGCATTGGTCACATTACAGTGGTTCCATATTATATTAATATCATAAATGTGAAAGTTTGGATGTTTGTTACTCAATCACGCTAATACGGCTGAACGGATTTGGATGAAAAGTGGCACTCAGATAGTTTATAACCAATGGATTGAATATGGACAAAGGGTTATTATTAAGGTCAAAGTTGAGCCGCACGATTAATAACAAATGCTTGCACTGACTGGACAGGTCCATTCAATCTGTGTGGTTCTTTCCTCAAAATACTATTTCAGACACCAATCTACATATCCTTCACATGATGTGACCAAGAATATGCCTGGACCTCATCTAGTTTTAAAAATATGATTTACGTGTAAAGTGTTTATATAAACCAACTTACAGAAATTTAATAATTTATCAGAATTCATCACTTATCCCAGTAGTACGTTTCCGTGGTATAATTTTGAACCTCACGTGGCAAAGCCGCTGAAAAAAGATAGTCAATAAAAAAATATAAATATACTAGCTTTTGCCATCAGCTTAGCCTTTTGTGTGATTTTGTAACAAACATAATATTAAAACTTTCATATCTATACTTCTATACTAATATTATAAAGAGGTAACATTTGTTTGTAAGTTTGTAGGTTTTTAAGTTTGTATGTAGGGGTAATCTCAGGAACTACTGGTCCGAATTGAAAAAATCTTTTTGTGTTGGGTAGCCTATTTATTGAGGAAGGGTATAAGTTATATAACATCACGCTATAATCAAGAGGAGCGGAGCAGTAATAAAAAATGTTGCAAAAATTGGGAAAATCACACGGGTAGGCGATTCGACGCGACGGGAAGAGTCGGGGGAACAAGAAATTTAACGCGAACGAAGTCGCGGGCAGAAGCTAGTGATCTATATAAATGATTCTAAATGCAAAAGTAGCTCTATCTGTGTATTGGTTACCTTTTCCCGCCTTAAAGGCTGAACGGATTTTGATGAATATTTGCACACAGGTATTGATAACTTTTATCCTGATATTTATTCCCATAGCATAATTTCTGACCTCAACGCGAGTGAATTCGCGAGTAAATGCTACTAAACCATACATGATTTATTATAGGTAACTGTATTTTCGCGTGGACCAATAAACGACTTATTTTGATTTGTGCTCTCGACGGAGTGCGAGACTAATAAGAATGTGACTGGAGGCTATATGACAGATATTGTAGATATTTGGTTGTCATGGCAAAACGACATTACAAGAAAATGTAGGAACATCTTTTTAGATAAAGAAAATTGATTTATATGGAACAGTAAGTGCCATTCAGGAAAATTGTTAAACAAATGGCATGATACAGTACGTAAATTTTCCATGTTTTTGTAATTTCATACCACTATCAAATAGTGATAACTGTGATTGAAATACACGGTCAATTTAAGTTAGAAAGCACTTTGCTTAATAATTAACTTCTCGACTTTAATTTATAGGGCAGCAGAGAAATCGACGCGCAAACTGTTACCATGAATTCAGCAAATAATTCTAGACCTCTATTTTCAAACAAAATTCACTGTTTCTGAGACTAGTGTAATATTTTTGCGGTCAAAATAGTATAAACAGACGAAAAACGAACTCCCTGTTTCTGTGCCTGCGCTGTCGTTTTTTAGAATTATGTACTGAATTCATGGTTACAGGTTGCACATCGATGTTCTTGCTGCCCTGCATTTGTGTAAACGCCTTGTGTGAACTTTTTTGTTTTTGCTCCAAAATATCATCACTGTATATGAAGGCATAAAATGTGTGCCTTAACTGCCACAACCAACGTAAACCTGTCTCTGCAAAAATAAAACGACAAAAAATAGCACACGGTTGTATTCTTTACCGAGACGATCTAATCTTTGTTTCATATCTAAAATTAAATTCATGAAAACCAGTATTTTGCCGTCTGTTCTTTGGTACACGCAATTTTAAATCGTGTCTTTTCATTTTACCTGCAGCATAAAAAAGATTGTTCAAACACATTATCAATTGATTCAGAGTATAAATTGATATATTTTAGTTCATTCGCAAAAATGGTCTATTTTTTTAAATAACATAAAACCTACCTACGTGAAAATAAAACCAACTCTACGAAAATGTTCATGGATTATTTACGATAAAAACTTTTTTCCAGTTTCGTACATTTTGCAGCTCAGAGTCTCCCTCAGGAGCCGATGTGACATGACAATCCGTTGAACTAGTTCCATTTTTCAAAACGTTAATTACGAAAAATATCCAGACAGTATGGTTTAATATTTTTTTCTGACTTTTTCCGAAAAACATTTCACAAACTAATATTGTCAAACCAGGTATTGCCCTGGTTTTACGATCCCGACTGACGGCTGGAAATTGTGTAAAATTTCATCAGACACATCAAAGTTGTCATAAAACTGCGTAAAATACAATACATCGAAGCAACATAGGACGGGTACACACCGGAGCGGGCTATGACATTTTCCGTACACAATACAGTTACGCCCGCCGCGTCAAACAATGAACCCAGTCAATCGCGGTATCGCTAGTACTGCAAACAACACCGCTGGGCGTAACAACGGGGAATTGTTGCAAGTGTATACGGGACTTAAAGGTGGGTTTTGGTTGCGTCTATTGTATACCGCGATGAAGTTTGGTATCGATCCCGTCGATCTTTAGTCTCCGTTATGATGACGGTGCCTAACAATATTTGAGACCCTGTATTATGCGTGATTGGTCAGGCATGCGAGAACCCTCCGTGTTTCGCAAAGCACGTTAAGCCGTTGGTTACTGCTGTTTTTAACCGACTTCAAAAAGGAGGAGGTTCTCAATTCGGATGTTTATATTTTTTTTATGTATATTTGGCCATAACTCCGTTATATATAGACGGATTTGCAAAATTATTATTTTTTTGAAAGGGGTTTATTTCGAAATGGTCCCATATAAATTTCATATAGATCTGATGATGAGTTCCAGAGATAGACACCGGAACTCTTTAAAAAGTGATAGCAAATCAACCGCGATTTCTGCTATCGCATAAATAGCATTGTTTGTTTGGAATTAGTGCGGGGTGGATACCACAACTAAAAATTTAAAAATAAAAACTTTTTTACAAAAAATAAAACATCCGACTTCCTTAAAAACACTACAAAGTGAAAAATAACTTTAATTTCGGAAGTCGGTGGCAAAAAAAACCATAAATACAGATCCTAAGACACCGACTTCCGAAATTAAAGTTATTTTTCACTTTGTAGTGTTTTTAAGGAAGTCGGTTGTTTTTTTTTTGTAAAAAAGATTTTTTCGTAGAGCACTTTGACTGTCGTTTCGGGTCATCAGAAGCGCGAAAGCATGACAACCAGCCTTACCAAGGAGCGTAGTGTTACCCAAGAACTGGGTTGCGGATGTCTAGTCGCTCCATGTAAATAAAATACTGATATCCAGCTGCGTCTGATTGGACTCCAATACAGTTGGGGAAAGGCTAGGGAGTTAGATTCGTCAGGCATGCACACACTGACAGAAGCACAGAAGACTTTGGAGAAATTGCGACGTTCTAAGCGATTTTTTTTATCAGTGACTTGAAATAAATCGAGATGATGATAGTATTGAATAGTGACAACGTTATAGATTTATTTTATTTTGGTTGAGAGCTGCGGTAAGCTAAGGAAGAATGTACGATCGTATGCTGATCCTCGGCCAAAAGGATAGAGACATGTATTGAAGTTTTAATAAATGAGTCGGCGATACATTACGTTGTAGAATATTCCATGTCGTCGAACAAGCAAATATAATTAAAGAAAAGGCATATATTTCGCGTGAAAAGTCTACGTCACTTTGACAATCTTAAATCAATAAAAAATGTAACAAAAATAGAATACCTGAGCAACCATTTAAAATTTCAAGCATCATAGTTATACTCGCCGACATAACTCCTAACAGAGTTCACCTGCCGTGAAAGAACAAAGGTGAAGCTGGAAAAGTACGTATTTCTCCATTTTATAAACTTGGTTGAACTTCGTAAAACATTCTTGGGCTTGAGTATTTCAGAAGTATTTCTCTACGGCAGTTATAGACAAAGTGTGGGTGTACTGGGCAGATATTGATTGTTCAAAGGATTAACTTGTAACGGTAAGTCTGCAATCTATTACGTTAAATTGCTTTGTTGTTTTAAACTACTTTCTACTTGTACTGTCCTGATTATTTGTTGGACAGATGCGACGTTCTAGTAGGTTCGTTTAGTTTTTATTTTCAATTAAATAGATTATGGTTTATTTATATCCTTACATAATATAAATAAATTTAAAAAAAAATATCTTAGGACAACCAACACACCGTAATCTGATCCCAAACTAGGCAGAGCTAGTACTATGGCAACCAGACAACTGATAAATATACTTATACTGGGTGACTTTTTTTAGCGTCTTGAAAAAAAATGGGGGTAATAGGTGAACGGAATAGAAGCTTTTGGCATAGAAATTTTTATTATTTTTATTTTTGAATAACATGTAATTAAATTGATCTAGTAATAAATACTACACATTTAAAGTAAAATTTTCATACTAGAACAACAAAAGCAGAAATTTGGAAAAAAAAAACAAAAAAAAAAAATTAAAATCTATCGAAACTCAAATCATACGCACCCTACTCAATGCGCGGCATGTATCATTGATTTCGGAGCGCGGTCCTACCCTTTGAAGCCGGCCGATAGGCGGTCTCATTGATCTTTCGCAGGCGCACGAGCCGCACACGCATCCCTGTCCACCCGCGTCCCGCGCTCCTTTAGTCACCTACGATGAATCTGAAGGCGTTCCTGCCTTCTATTCTAGTTACACAACACACCATATGAAGGTCGAGACGGTAAAAAATGTCATCCGGTATATTTCTAAATACATTCATGTTATAGATAAATTACACCCAGACACAGAACAAATGATTGTGCTCATCACACAAAGATTTGTCCTGGGTGGGAATCGAACCCACGACCTCAATCTTTGCAGTCAGGGTCACTAACTACTAGACTAACAGGCCAGTATAAAACAAAGTCACTACCCGCATTTGTGCGCTTAGATCTTTTAAACTACGCAACGGATTATAATACGGCTTTCATCAATAGACAGACTGATTCAAGAGGAAGCTTTATAATGTACTAGCTTCTGCCAGCGGCTTCGCCCGCGTGGATGCCGAAAAATTCACCATTTCAACCCCCCATTTCACCCTCTTAGGAAAGGAATTTCAAAAAACCCTTTCTTAGTAGGTACCTACTTCACACAAAGAACACACCCTCCAAATTTCATGTCTCTATGACCAGCGGTTTAGGCTGTGCGTTGATATATCAGTCAGTCAGTCAGTCACTCAGGACTTTGAATTTTATATATATAGATAATACGTGGGCAAAGCCACTGTTTAAAGCTAGTTTGGCATAAAAGTACTGCTCTTAATTGCTGTCTGTCCATCTATAGACTTCAATTTTCACGTGAACCTCGCGTGCAATGAAATAAATTCTCAAATATTTTTTTTTACCTTGTACCGATATTGATTTTTTTCCTATGTTCTAAAATGATGCCCAAATAGTCATTTCAATTTAAAACTAGTTTTTAGTTACGATTCCTATGATATCTGGCAGTTTTCATCGTAGTATCTGAACATCGAGCCGCATTCTTGTTTGATCTGGTATTAAATTCATGAATACTCGAGATAGGTTTTCACATGTATTACGTGCTAACATACATAGCATCACGCCTCGTTGTCCCGTAAGATTGGGCAGAGGTGTACCTATAGTACCCACTTTTCGCCACTAATTTTTAAATCCCATGTAATAGGGGTGAGTCTATTTCCATCGACAGGTCATACATTCAGACTCCGGGCTGTTACTGAGAAATTCAGATATAAAAACCCAATAATACTTTGCTTACTAGAGAATGGGCAGCAGCGTTCTCTATGCATTTTACCACCATACTGCGATCGCCAACCCGCCTGCCAAGCGTGGCGATTATGGCAAAGCCCCCCAAATTGGGGGAGGCCTATGTCCAGCAGTGGACGTCTTTCGGCTAAAATGATGATGATGATGAATACTTTGCTCGATTTGGGAACCGAACCCAGGACCTCATTAATATGGCCAAAATCAAATATCTTCGCGTAATTAGATTCTGACGAAAGACGGGGAACCGCGAAAATCTGCCAACCTACATAATATTTTATTTGATCATTCATGTCGACATGAGGAAAATGTACGTCAGGTACTACGGGGTTGTCAGATTTGCATAGCAATCAAACATGCCTGATGTTTGAATTGATACGTGGAAGAATATATTGGAAATGCTGCTACCCACCAATGTATTCATATGTCAAGCTTGATAATACCTAATAGGAAAAGGCTCTTGCGAAGATTTGCCGTGGTGGTCGTTGACGCCTATATCGTACACATTATTTGAGCACCTACGTCATTAATATTTATTGTGTTAAGCGTATTTTATACATTGATTCATTTTCATCATCATTTCAACCGAAAAACATTCACTGGACATAGGCGTCACGCACGGGTTTGCCATAATCGCTACGCTTGGCAGGCGGCTTGGCGATCGCAGTGTGGTAGTAAAATACTTAGAAAACACTGCTGCCTATTCTCTAGTAACTCCTTTAGTCGCTTTTTACTACACCCACGGGAAGACATGGGATGGTGCTATTATTTACGTCCGACACCACGCGGAACCATATTTTATGATTTATACTTAGCAAATATTTTATATATTTTATACGTACTAGAGAACGGGCAGCAGCGTTCTCTATGCATTTTACCATCATACTGCGATCGTCAACCCGCCTGCCAAGCGTGGCTATTATGGCAAAGCCCCCCAAATTGGGGGAGGCCTAAGTCCAACAGTGGACGTCTTACGGCTGAAATGATGATGATGATGATGAAATATTTTATGGATTTTAATTTGGCTCGTAAAGATTTATAAATATTATAATACCATTATGAATAGTTTATCTTGGACGATTCAATTCAATGATCGTTCACTTCATTCTCCGTCAGTTTCACCAAAACGCGTGGAGATATCTTGTTGAATTTAATTTAAAGTACGAAGGTCTACAGTTCCTTGGAGATCTAAAAAAATCAAGTTTCTACATCAACGCAATAAAAAATTAAACATTTTTTTTGGCTCGCCGCAATTAAATCAATATCTACAAGGTACCTCTTGTTGACCTAAAATCAAGAAATTGGCCAAAAAGTAAGGTTTTAAAGTTTAAGTAAAATAAAACTTTCGGAAACCAATAATTTTTAGATTTATCACATTAAAAATATTTTTTTGCGATTACAAACTCACATTTGCAATTGATTGTGATGTATATCGACATAAAGGAGAACATAGTTTGCTAATACAATGTTAAGTTTGTTCTTCGGATAAATTTATTCCAACTACAGAGACCTTCATTGTGCGTGGTCCGACATGCACTTAGCTTGTGTTTGGTCGAGCACGAGTGATCGTTGATCGTGAATAAAACATTTAAAGTTCCGTGTCATTATAAAGCTATAATTAAAAAGAATCAAAAAGTAAACGTTTGGTAAGTAGTCCTTCTAATTTATTCAGATATAAACACAACAGGAGTTACAATGCATGTTCAGTAACGTAAGTAAAAACAAAAGAACAAAAATAAAGTAAATGGAACACACACATGCAACAAAGAGTACATAGTTACAGAGGTTAAATTAAAAGTGCTTTATAAAATACTAATTAGTACCTGCGACTTTGTTTGCTCGGAACTTTGACCTCCCATTTCACCCCGTAGGAACAAACTAAAACTAGACAAACATGCTACATTATTATTTTGGTAATTTTGTAGTGTGTAAGCCTGTTTATTAGTGCTACCAAAAGGTAATTGTTACCAGTTTAGGAAACATAGTTGTTATTAGACACATTAATAATGGTCTTCTCAAAACATTTATTAATTCTGCATAAGAGTATGCATTCGGGAAGCGGGCAATATCGCAAGTATCTGTAAAATATTTTGATTATTTGTCAATATTACTATGTATGTAAATTAAGAAACATTAATGTAGTGCAGCGAAAATATAAATTACTAGCTTTTGCCTTTAATTTCGCCCGCGGAAAATATCCCTCGTTAACGTGTAGAACGTTCAGGGTCAAAAGTATACTATTATTAGTACTACTAGCTACTAACTTCTAGTTACGACTTCGTCTGTGTGAAATTTCTTGATAACATGTATCCTACTAGCGACCCGCCCCTACTTCAAACGGTTTGTATGATTTCACAAAACATAAAGATTTCTTGATTATTCATAACTTTAATGTGTAATGTAATACTTAGTTATTATACACATAAACCGGAATATTTTTACTAAGTGATTATGAAATCCGCATCAAAATCCGTGGAGTACTTTAAAAGAACAACGCAGTCACATAGACAGACACGAAAAGCGGTTTCAATTAATAAAATGCAAGGTTACTCTCTGCAAGAAAGTAGCTTCCCATTTTTAAAATCAGATCAATAGTTGCAAAGGTTACCGTAGTCATTGAATGTACGGTTACCTTTCCGTAACCATAACCTTACAAATTTTACTTTTATTTTTTAATTTGATATCGGAAAATTATCCTACGGTAACGCGCTACCGAAACAAAAAGTAGCCGTTGTCCGCCAAGATCTATCATCTTGCCAAATTTTATCAAAATCCGTTCGGTGGTTTAGGAAAGGTAACATATAGACAGAGTTACTTTCGAATTCTTAATAATAGTATAGCAGTTAATACTGCTATACTAGAGGCAGAGATTCCTCATTTCAGCTGAAAGACGTCCACTGTTGGACAAAGGCCTTCCCCTATTTGAGGGTGTTTGCCAGAGGCGGGGATTATTACAGTGAAATGACAAACAGACTTGTCAGTTGTGATTTGTAATCTCATTTCATCTTTGTTCTCTTCTTAACCAACCAGTTCGGGATACATGCGAACCTATAAGTATGCCATGGGCCCCCGATTCACGGTAGTGGACATTACCATGTGGGTTTAGTTGGTAGGAATCCTACATAAATCTTTTATTCTTCCCAGACGATAGGTGTAGGTGAAGATTTTCCAATTATATGGTTATGGTATAACTTGGAGGTAGTCAGTAATCATAACTATACAGGGTGTTCGAGACATTGACACGCAACATCTTACCATGGACTCGGCACATAAAAAAAAGTAAAAAAAAATCGTAGGGTATTAAAATAGCTCACCTGTTCCATACGATTTGACAGCATAGGTATTGCACTTTGCTATGTTACAGCAGGGTATATATGTATATTTTTTTTATTACCGTTGAATTATTTATGCCTGTGGAGTTCCGAATCATGTGCTGAGTTCATGATTACAGTTTGCGCGTCAGTGTTTCTGTAACTCTATATGCATTCCTCCTACCAGTAGGTCAATTCTCCTATTATCTCATCTTGGCGACAATCAAATATCAAAAACTTGACAAAAAATTATGGAAACTTGAAGTAATTTTAATAGATTCAGTCAATTTCAGTAGATCAGACTGTGAACGTTCTTAAGAATTGGATAATTGCCTCTCTGTTCGACAGCAGCAACTTGTGACTCGTTGAGAAATCGATGATTTAATTTAATTGCCCGTAGCATATCATAAAGTAACAATAAAAGACTTGCACCGTCTCAAAAGTGTTTAGGTGATGCAAGTCATTTGTTATTTCAATTTAAAGGTAAGCTACAGGCAAGAAATTGGCGTCGTTTGAATGGGTGTTAAAAGTTCTTCCTTCGTGTTTTCACAAGCTATACGATAATAGCTCGTGCTGTGGGCTAAGCTGGATCTAGTGAAACTTACTGCCTAACGTGTCATATTTGTGTCCTTGAAGCTTTTTTTTTGTGCATCTGAATACAAGAAATCCTTTAAAACGTGATGAAAAAAATAAACTCAAGTAAAAATTTACCAACCCTAAAAAATATTGGAGTGCCATACCGAAAAAATCTTGAAAAATGAGGTTCCAAGTTTCGGTATCTAGTACCTACTTCGATTTATTTATTTTTGTATGTTGATATTTAATAAAAATACTTTTATTTATTTTTGATAGAGCATTATTTCTATTGCATTGAATAAATTATTTGTTCTTTTAATTAGTGACGATTGAGTTTAGAAACTCTGCTTTCAATTAATTGTATTAAAGTGGAAAACCATCGAGTTAAATTTTATTAAATAAAAATCAAATGCAATGACATAACATAATTATGTAATATCAATTAATTTGATTAAAAACGTTTGATTGCAACCAAATGTTTGAATTAATAATTTTGAACTAATGAAATGTTGAATTATGTAGCTAATTATCTTAATTTTGTAATAGTATTAAAACTGAGTTAAATTAAAATTCCAATTAAAGTACCCTAAAAAATCTCGCGCCAAGTTTTTCCTTGTCTTCCTCGCCTTTAAAAGCCTCTTAGGAAAATACATTTATTTTACAAACAAAGTTCCAGTACATAAACATTACAAATACAACAAAGAACAAAAGTACGAAACAAAGTAAAAACAAAAACGGAAAGGGATGCTGGAAGATGAAAAGTGTTCCAAAACGTATTATTATTTACCTTACATTTGTATTTGTGAAGGCAGAAATACAAACTCCATTCCAGCACTCTTGAGTACAATTGTCTGTTATTAATTACGTTTCACCAACACTAGCGTCACATGGATTAAAATAATACGCCAAAATTGGCTTTCTCGCGCTTATTTATGAATACACAACATCGAATCCCGCTGCGGCCGCCTTACATCCCGCTCAATCTACCGCAACACGACTAAACTGTCCCAATTTGTAAGCTATCATTTCAACAAATTAATGTTCAAAAATTACATAGTGCTGCCTTAATAACCGTCTCTTTTAAGGACAAAGGGTGTCCCTTCAGCATACTGTCTCCGCTTTTTACGAGTGAATGTCACAAAGAGTCGCTTTTATTCACATCTAACAAAAAAATAACAAAACGCCACGAATCGTCGCCGGTCCTATTGTCCGATGATGTGGGTAGGGGGGAGAAATACGAGCGCGTGTGCTACGGCGTAGGCGCGTCGTAGTACCGCTACGGCCGGCTCGCCACTGGCGGGGGCTACGCGACCCGGACCGTTCACCTACACATCTACATCGAGCTCGCGAACCTATCGGCACAGGGAGGCTCACGCACACAGCCGCGCCTCTTACAACAAGGCCGCGAGAGGAAGCGGGAAAGTAACATTTTTGGGCTTGTAAATGATGTACACACTAATGGTGATTTACTCACACACGCGACGCTTAACTCACAACTTCTCTCATGCCCGTACACATAGAAGCGATTTAAACTTGTAATCCCTAACGATAATTTGTATTCAACGGATTCGGTTTATACTGAAATAGAAACGAGTAAGTTTGATTTTAATAATATCTGACCGTCGATCGAATAATAATTATAAGTTACGGATAGTTTTTGGGTCGTAAACTAATTTTCGTATGAATGAAATGAGTGAATTGAGTATTCCTTGTAGGTAATATTAATTACTTTAGCTCAATCACATAATAACATCAGAACTCGATATCACGTTGATAGGGCTGACTTAGTTTGCAAATATACTGACAGCGGTAATTGGAAGCTATATAACCATGACTGACAGCTCGGGAAAATTACAGGAAATATTCCGGTTTTTCCTAATGACTGTTAAAGAAAAATACGAAGAATTATTTTTATAGAATAGAATATTTTTATTTCAGACCGGAGTCCATAGGGTTAGTAACAATTTTTCTAAACGTCTAGTGTTAGTAGATTACATACACAGGTACAACAAAAACAACAACAACATATAAATTAAAATTCAGCATGGAGCCGCATCCATCTCCGCAGCATCGGGGAATCCCACCGACGATTATAACGAGCCACAATTTATTAGTTATCGTAAAGAAGTTTATACTGCTCATATATAAAATTATATAAATACGGCGCGACTGGTGCAGTGACCGAGCGATCAGCTTACAGCGACGCGCTGATTCGAATCCCGCACAGACTAATATTTTCCCTGGACTTTAGGATCTAGGTCAACTTACCCAAGATACAGAAAGAAAGTCTGTGGATAAACGTTTACATGAAACAGATAACGAAAAAACAAATTGTGATGAAAATTTTCATAATAATGAAATAAGAAATGAAACAAATTTATTTGGGACGGACGAATTTCAAATTAACATAAAATTTTATAATGTGTGTTTGAAGACAATGCCAAACGAGCATTGGACTCCATTGCACGTGTACACGCTCGATGACAATGTATGAAGTCTTTCAGTTCATATCCCCAAAGAACAAGACTTTTCCGCCTCTATTGATTCTGTATAATTAAACAGCACAAAACGAGAAGAGAACTTTCTTAATAATGTTTTGGCAATCCAGTTGAAGGTTTCAACGGGTGATTGAAGAGAAAATTTGTTTAAGATTTACTTCAACGTTACAGCTACTCAGTCACCCTCCGCGTTCTCCGGTAGATACTCTGTATTGTCGAAGTTTCCTCGAACGAAAATTTACGTAGGTATTAAAGTTGAGTGAAAAGTTTTCAATGAAGATGTCGCAATTAATTTTCGATAAAATTAAACTCGTTAACGTCGGAAAATTACAGTCTTTGAACGGATACTAATTGAAATGTAGGAAAGTTTTTTCATTAAAACCTGCTGTGTATCTGTGACGCGCTGGTTTTTGGTAAAGTGTGTCGTTAGGGCTTTATTAAAGGTTCTGCAATTTTGTCGCAGCCCCATAAACTTTCATGGAACATGGGGCTTCCAATGACCGGCTCAATTAAAAGGGTAATGTCATCATCACTATGCTTGGCAGACGAACTGTTGTTAGCAGTACTTATTTTGTTAATTACGGACAGAAAGATGCTTCCGACAATCTCCTTGGCGTATTATTATCACTCTTTCTGTTAAATCGATGCCCTCTTGTACCTAATTTTTATTTATATACTGGGTGTATATTTTGAAAGGTACCTTACCTTATGCCACTAACTTTTGCCAGCGGCTTTGACCGCATGAAGGTCGAGAAAATATCCCACGACAACGTCTTCCGGAATGAAAAGTATAATATGTGTATGTTAATCCAGGTTAAAAACTACCGGAGTGTCAAATTTCATCCAAATCCCTTTAGCAGTAGTGACAAACATACAAACTTCCACATTTATAATTTTAATAAAATACTAGGCTACCTTTCTCTAACCATTCTTAAATAAAAAATCTATCCTTAACATCAAAATAATTCCCCATTTATCTGTAAAGAAAAAAGAGTATACACAGCATTATGGATTGATTTTTCCGCACTACCCGTTGCCGTCAGTAGCAAAAAGGTTCACTGCATTGCGTACGGCCTACGGAAACAATTTGTTGCTACTTATATATTGTTACCTAAAGTAACTGAAACGTTACCAACATAACAGATGGTATTTTTGGAACCCGACCCTCCGTGGAATATGCAATGCGATTTAATATTGTGTTGTTCCTTGAATCCAATCAAGCTTTCTGTGTAGTTACAATGTTATTCTTGGATACACAAATACCTTCTATTATGTTATCTAAGTTTAGTTGTAGCCTTGAGCTCTGAGCTAGGTATTTCCTGCTTTATTTCGAGATGGGTAAAGGGATTGCTAAGTAATTACAGCCGCACGGGTTGGTCGTTCAGATTAAGCTACGCTTGCCGCGGTTGGTCCATGGATAGGTGACCATCTTTCCATACCAAGACCCTTCCGTGCCTCGGAAAGCACGTTAAGCCGTTGGTCCCGGCTGCCTTTCGTAGTTCTTAGACAGTCATTACGGGTCGTCAGAAGCCCGAAAGTGTGACAATCAGTCTTACCAAGGGGTATTGTAGTACCCAGTAACTGGGTAGTGGAGGTCAGATAGGCAGTCGCTCCATGTAAAATACTGGTATTCAGCTGCATCGGGTTAGACTGGAAGCTGACCCCAAAATTGTTGTGAACAGGCTACGCAGATGATGATTTCGATTTGGGCAAAGTTCTTAACACAAAAATGAAGATACATTAATTATTGATACATAGAAATTATTAATAGATATAAGAAGATGCAATATATCATTTTTATGTCCACGCGATCACTGTCCATTCAAAGGTTGCCTGGAAGAGATCGCAGAAAGCGATAAGGCCGCCCATTGTATGTTTTTTTGTGTTAAATGTTATAATAATAAAAAATGTTCTTTTTGTTTTGTATTTTCTGGTGTACAATAAAGCATGGGCAATAAAGCAGGGGTGTAAGGGGGCATACTTACCATCTCAGTGCCCCAAGTCAACCTCACCTGCACGTGGTGCACCCTGCTGAATAACAAACGAGGCTCTGACGACCGACAAGTGGCGGGATAACCACTTCTATAAAAACTTCACAGCTAAATGGCACAGACTAGTGATGAGCAGCAGCGTCACTAGCGCAAGAAGCTGTGATCTGCGATCGCCAACCCGCATGCCCAGTGTGGCGATTATGGGCAAACCCTGCAAATGGCAAGCCAAAATCAACCACGGCCCCCAGTTTTTGGGGAGGCCTATGTCCAGCAATGGACTGCTATAGGCTGATGATGATGAATAAAGCATATATAAATTAATGTATTGTAAAAGTTAATATAAGATATTCCGAGAATATTAACAAGCAATAAGTCACTATGTGAGTTTAAGTTATTACAAAGTGTTAATCAGTGTCGTTAAAAAATAATGTATTCAATTAGCAACCAGTTCGATTTAGCCAACACTCCCGATTGTCCTATGGAGCAGGACTAGCATGTTTCCAAGCATTTTTATCTCTGACTAGCTTCTGCCCGCGACTTCATCTGCGTTAAATTGTTGCTCCTCTTCCTGTCGCATCGACTTACCTGCCAGTTTTCATCCATTTCTCGTTGCTGCTCCACTCCTTTTAATCTTAGCGTGATGTCATATAGCCTATATCCTCAATAAATAGGCTAACCAACACAAAAAGATTTTTTCAATTCAGACCAGTAGTTCCTGAGATTACCGCGTTCAACCAAACAAATAAACAGACTCTTCAGCTTTATAATATTAGTATAGAACTATAGATATAATCCTCTAATTTGCAAAATGCTTGCATACAAAATGTACTTTAAATTGAGTTTTAAATTTCCTTTTATTTATCAAAGCCTGTCTATATAGGTGTGTGTGTATAAATAATGAACGTAGATTGTTTCAAGGCGTGGGAGTCAAATTCTCGTGTTATAACGATGAAAGGATCATGTGGGTGTCATAGAAGGCATCTCTAAAAGTCATTATAAAGGCAGACTATTGTTAAAATACACGTGAACAAGTTGATATTTCTTGAAGTGGTAAACAGAAGTCTAGCGCGGTTATTATACACCTACAAATCAACATTTTCAAAATCTAAAAATACACCAAAATATATGATTTTATCTGATGCATTTTTAGTAAAAATCTGTTATTCTGACATTTCATTCCACTTCAGTTCTATTTATTTGTATACACGGGTGTTATGTATGTACGGTCATTATTCATAGTGACCACACTTCTCAAGTTTCCCGTAACATATACATATAAAAGAGAAAGGTCACTCATTCATACATTCATTCTCTCACTGATTAATTACGAAATTTCAAAAACTACTGGACTTAAAAAGATGAAATTTAGCGCAAAGATAGATTATGAGTAGGAGACGTCAGCTAAGAATGGATTTTAGCAAACTACCCCCGTAAAGGGGTGAAATAGGGGATGGAAGTTTGTATGAAAGCCCGTCAGTTTCAAAGCTAGGTTCTTAAAATTTTGTGTTTAGGCTTTAAATCAAACATTTCTTTATACGTATTGCAGCATTTTTAATAATTTTACCACAAAGAGCTGATAAAGGGGATGAAGTTGTGTGGAAAGTTGTTCATTTTCAAATTAAACAGCATCCAATTTATTATTTATATATATGATTGGAAACTAACGCAACAAAATTTCCGACATCCACACGCGCGAAGCTGAGGGCAAAAGCTAGTACGCTATAGAGATAACAATGAAATATTTTCAAAACCCAAATAAAACTAAGTACCCATTGAAATGTAGTCAATTTTATCTAAAACACCAATAGTTTCAGCAGACAATTCACCGGTCAATTCACTTGAAAGGCTGCAATAAAAGTGCATGGCCGTACGGCTATTCACCATTTCGGAGCCGTATTAGCGAGCGATCATTCTTTCGGTCTTGCACTTACACCATTCGGGTTACAAAGACTTAGTAACAAATGGATGTGCCTTAGATCGTAGATATTTAAAGAACAGAGTGGAGATAGAATATTCGGTGAACTTAGGTTGCTTTATCTGGCTTCAAATGGCTAGTAAAAATTATATATCTGTTTGATCAACCTTTTAATAAGCCCGCTGTTTAAAAAAGAAATTCAGAATACAATTTTATCATTTTTCTGGAGATAATAATAGTATCAACCTACAATGTGTCACTGCTGGGATACGGGCCATCTTTCAGTGAGAGGGAGTGAGCATTATTCATTATACCGGCCCAGTGCGGGTTGCTCGATGTCACATGTCTTCTAATTTTTGGTCCTTAGTCAAGGCGATTTTCTTCATAATTTGAGAGCAGTGGTGATGAAATAATTCACACAAAGTAAAACTTACGACCAACGAGTCATAAGTTGGGGTCATTGTTATTGGATCATTATTGCCAAGCCTGATTATTCGCACGTAAGTTACAAATATTATATAATAAATATTCCGTGTAAACATTCATTACATGATATCACGCCTTGCTTCCCCAATGGGTTAGATTATTTCTTCAATTAAAAGCATAAAATTAACTTTAGTAATTACTAACACATAGCCCGCGACTTCGTCCGCGTGTTTTGGCCCAAACCTATTTTACGTCCTATTGAGGCCTACACTATTACTTCATTTTCACAAAGTGTTGCTGTGACTTTTTTAACTGACTTCAAAAAAAGAAGGAGGTTCTCAATTTGATTTATTTTTAAATGTTTGTTACCTCAGGACTTTTGTTTGTGTAAACCGATTTTGATGATTATTATTTTATTTGAAAGCTGGCGCTTCTCGTGTGGTCCCATATCAATTTTATTGACTTTGCTTTGGTAGTTTCTGCGTTAGCTTAGATAATACGAATTTAATCAACTTTGTGTATCGTGGTGGTGATTCTAATAGCCCTGTCACTGCTTTTCACCTGGCCAGCAGTGGTATATGAATTAGTGCGGGGTAGATACCATAGCTAAAAAGTAAAAAAAAAAACACTACAATGTGAAAAGTAACTTTAATTTCGGAAGTCGTGGCAAAAAAACCTTAAATACAGATCCTAAGACACCGACTTTCGAAATTAAATGATAAATGATTTTATTTCTGTAAGTAGGTTTGTACAAACACTTTTACATGTCAATGATATTTTTTTTAAACTAGATGTGTTCGGCGTTTCCTAACTGACTACTCTGAGAAGAAAGGCCGAAACAAACTCAGAAGTCACAGTCTCTTTGGTGACTGAAATGGTCTTTTGAGGAAAGAACCACACAGATTGAGTGGACCTGTCCAGTCAGTGCAAGCATTTGTCACTAATCGTTTAGCTCAACTCGGAACATAGAACATAAGGAGCCCAACGCTGTGACGAACAATGCCAAAGAAAGGACATTCGGGTAGGCCACATAAATTACTCAAACTGCCAGATCATGATTACTGAGAAAGAAAGAAAAAATAAAATAAAAATAAAAAAAGACCCACATAGACTTCACATTCACAATAATTAAAACAATATGATACTTTTCTTGACTACTAATTAAAGTTATTTTTCACTTTATAGTTTTTTTTTTAGGAAGTATGCTGTTTTTTTTTTTTTGTAAAAAGTTTTTTACCATTATATTGCGATCGCCAACCCGCCTGCCAATCATGGCGATTACGGAAAACCCCCTAAATTGGTAGAGGCCTAAGTCCAGCAATGGACGTCTTTCGGTTGAAATGATGAGTATTAAAATAGACTAACAGATCAACACCGTGTACCGTGTGGTGCCGGACGTAAAGAATAACACCACCCCATTTCTTCCCGTGGGTGTCGTAAAAGGCGACTAAGGGACTTACTAGAGAATGGGCAGCAGCGTTCTCTATGCATTTTACCACCATACTGCGATCGCCAACCCGCCTGCCAAGCGTGGCGATTATGGTAAAGCCCCCCAAATTGGGGGAGGCCTAAGTCCAGCAGTGGACGTCTTACGGCTGAAATGATGAACAGATCAACAAACCAACTACCTACATTCAAGGTATCCTAAAAATAGATCACAGATAATAATCATTATAAGGATCCAGAGCAGCTTCAACATGATAACTCTCGTATAAGTACTTAATATGAACAATTAAGTCACAGATTACAGCGTGACTATTAATCTAAGTGACAAGCACGTGATCAAAGTAATCTTCTCACAGAATTGTCCGTTGTTATAATTGCGCCAACCCACGTTCGATACTGAATTATTAGAAGCTTATGTTGTAGAAATGTTGAATGTAATCACGTTGAGTTTCTTAGCTTAATTGTTTTCAGAAGAAGTACAAAGATAGGAAAAAGAAACATACATTATGTGGGACACACACAGGAAAACCAGACAGTATGTAAGTAAATACAATCTGAAAAAATCATGGAAATAACAAATAGCAAAAAAAGCGAGGCCAAAAAGGCACGACGCGCCATATTTGAAAAAAAAAACAATTCGGATAGGGCTCGCTGTGAAGTCACGGACACACATACGGCATAACATAAATCCCACTAGATAATTGTAAAAATAAACATCTATATACCTATATGAAATTCAAAGTCCTGAGTGACTGACTGACTGACTGATATATCAACGCACAGCCTAAACCGCTGGTCCTAGAGACATGAAATTTGGAGGGTGTATTCTTTGTGAAGAGTAGGTATCCACTAAGAAAGGGTTTTTTGAAATTCCATCCCTAAGAGGGTGAATTGGGGGGTTGAATTTTCACGCGGGCGAAGCCGCTGGCGGAAGCTAGTTAACAAATAATCTAATAACAACAGTAAATGAAAACCGTATTTCTTATGACAATTATATTAAATATAATAAATTCGAACAATTTTCAAATTGGAAGTACTCGTTTCGCATATAAAATATTTATTTAGTTTTAGTAAGACTTCATTCGTATGCATGTGTGATACTAATTGTGCTCTATGCAAAATTTTAACCAATGGATACTAGTATTTTCGACTAAAAATTACGTAGTTAGACCCATTAGACCCTAGGGTCTCTGAACTAGGTTGCAGAGGTCAGCTGGAAGTCTTCCATGCAAATATTGATGTTCAATTGTTTATTTTCTTCCGTCTGTTTAGACAAGTAGTGAACTAACCCTAACGTTGAAAAGTGGTAAGATGTTGATGGTAACTTGCTGATCATACTATAGTACGATACATCGTTTGTTTTTTAAGTACCTACCGAGAAGTCTAGGTGTACACTATTTTTTTAAAGAGGAAAGATTTGATTGCTTGTAAGTTTGTAAAATTATTTGGAATGGATATACTCAAAAGCAACATATCTGGTTTTTACTTATGGACAGCTACGTTATTCTGGAGTAATATGAGCTATTTGGTGTGGTGCCGGACGTAAAGAACGTCGTAGCACCACAGACGTGGTGTTGTAGAAGGTGACTAAGGGACTTACTAGAGAATGGGCAGCAGCGTTCTCGATGCATTTTACCACCATACTGCGATCGCCAGCCCGCTAAAACTTACTTTTGTAGTTGGAAAAATGATTGATTTATACATGAAAGAACATTATTTCAAATAAAAAGTCAATTTTCTTTTTGGGATAACTACTTCCCAACTACGGAATCCTTCATAGTGCGTGGTCCGAACCGCAATTGACTGTTTTTCGCTCTCTACCTTGATTTATTTATTTATTTATTTAATCATTTAATTCGAGCAACAAGACTCATAGTGTTAGTAACAATGTGCTTACAAACTATGTTAGTAACATACAAGACAAAAACAGAAACAGATTATGATATCACTGCTGCAAGGTGACAGGCCCAGCTGAAACCTTGCAGCAGTGGTTTACAAACTCACTATCCAGCCTACTAGCTATCATAGATACTCTACGGACCAGGGAAGGGAAGATTCCTATAGGCTTATGGAGGCTGTTTTAATACTCGTCCACCCCATTCTTCTATTATGCAAAACATAACTTAGAACAATAATAGCTGTTTCAGTTCGGTAACTAGCTAAGGAAGCGACCCGAGAGAGTATGTGAAAACCGTTACGACAGGAAGCAGGGAGCGTAACTGACGTCTGCCGGGTGAATGATTAGCGTGTAATTTAGTATTGTCTAGTTTGTTATTCAGCTGAACTGGGAAAAGTGGCTTCCTACTCTTCTGCTAATATTATAAATGTGAAAGTTTTTATGCTTGGATGTTTGGCTCAGTCACGGAAAAACGGCTGAACGAATTTGGATGATATTTGGCACGCAGATAGTTTATGTTTATAACCTGTACGTAACACATAGGTTATTTTTTATCGATGTAGTACCTACGTTCCCATGGGATCGTTTTGGATCTCCACACCAGTGAAGCTGCTGGCAAAACCTAGATATTTATACAAACACTAGAATTTCAGTTCTGTTCGTTACTTATAACTTTACACTCATTTTTTGTTTTATTTTCTGCTGATTTAATCTTGGTAAGATACTTACACGATATTAGTCTACAACAAAAATGAGTCCTATATTATTTTGGCCAACTACCAATGACCTAGAGTAACGTATATATACTTCTTTAAACATGAACTTGATATGAAAAAAAAATATGCGAAAACAATCCTTAGGTAACTAAGCTACGTAGCCCTGGCATATAGGCAACTGAAGAAGCACGGGTGGGTTTTAGTTAGTAAAAGTCTGACACGCCCTCCCTCATTTGATGATTTCCCACCCACAAAAAAAAAGGTAACTAAGCGACAGAGGAAATAAGAATCATCAAAATTAATATAATGTAATAAATATATTTCCAACGTAGGTAGCAAAAAAAAAGAACAAAATAGATTACCGTAACCGAAAATCGCGCATCGCATTTCGCAACCCTTCATTCATTTCCTGACAGCCTTGCGTGTGAAGTATACACAAAATTACGCTCTGTTTTCCCCAACAAAAAACAAGCAATTCCTTGTCGTGTAAATGCGCCCTAAGGCTAAACTACTACATGAAAAGGCTCGCTGTAGAAAAGGCAAGACCGCGATAGCCAGACCTTTTGAGAGCCGGCTTAAGATATTGCAGCTATCGAAAAGCCCTTTGAGACTTCCTACTAGCGGAAATTTAATTTAATCGCGTTTTCTTCTTTACTAAACGACCTCTTTATGCCATGGCATACGAGTATTCGTCTTTCGAATATTCCGTTCAAAATTAGAAGGATTATCGTACCGTGGTTAGCTTTTGTTAGCATGCTTTTAAGCAGGGACCGAAACCGGTATGATCAATACGGGTATTTTTTCGGTAACAACCTTTTTTTCTTTTACAGGTAATTTTAAAGGTTACCTTTATTCTTAAATTCAATACAACCAGTATTAATACTGGTTACCGAAATAAAAATTACCCCTATCTTACACGAGCCGTCGGCATTAGTCAAAGGGCGCGCATCGCCTGTGTGTGTGACAAAGAGTCGAGTCGACACACGAACTTAGGCGAACGCCGACCAATCACGGCCCTGGCTGGCACGGCACGCAGCACGCGCAACGCGTCTTTCATTCAGTTTGATAGCAAGTGTTAAACTGTTTGGTTGGCATATTTACTACCTACGTACCTACTATTTAAAACTTTTTTACAAAAAAAAATAACCGACTTTCTTAAAAACACTACAAAGTGAAAAATAACTTTAATTTCGGAAGTCGGTGTCTTAGGATCTGTATTTATGGTTTTTTTGCCACCGACTTCCGAAATTAAAGTTATTTTTCACTTTGTAGTGTTTTTAAGAAAGTCGGTTGTTTTTTTTTTGTAAAAAAGTTTTTATTTTTAAATTTTTAGTTGTGGTATCCACCCCGCACTAATTCCAAACAAACAATGCATATTTATGCGATTGCAGAAATCGCGGTTGATTTGCTGTCATTTTTAAAGAGTTCCGGTGTCTATCTCTGGAACTCATCATAAGATCTATATGAAATTTATATGGGACCATTTCGGAATAAACCCCTTTCAAACAAAAAAAGAATTTTGCAAATCTGTCTATATATGACGGAGTTATGGCCGAACATACATAAAAAAAAAAAAAAAACATCCGAATTGAGAACCTCCTCCTTTTTGAAGTCGGTTAAAAATGGGACGAAAAAGAAAAAATCATGTTTATGCATATTTTACCTACGAAAGGGAAACAAATTCCTCGAAATGTGATATAGAAGGTTGCAATAAAGTTTTAAAGGTAAGTGGATTTGGCCCGGAAAAAGCGTCCGTGGAGCTCCTTACTCTGCCATACTTCCATGCGTTCATTAGTGTCAAGTACTACAGGTTTGCGCCAGTTCTCGTTAGCCAAGGAGAGCGGGGTGAGGCCCTTGTCAACCGCGACCACATCGCGATGCATCCCCACGTCGGTTTCTAGGAAATATTCCCTGAGACTGCATATCTCGCGATTGTGGAGAGTCTTAGCGTTTAAAAAGCCTCGACCTCCACACTTTCGCGGGATATACAGCCTCATTACCGATGACCGTGGGTGATGCATTCGATATGCAGTCAGCAGCGTACGGACCTTCCTGTCCAGGGCGTCAAGTTCGGTCTGAGTCCATTTGAGTATGCCGAAAGAGTACATCAAAACCGGCATGACCCAACCGTTGAAGGCGCGCACCTTGTTTTCGCCTGATAGAAGACTATTAAATACTTTCTTCAGGCGGCCAAAGAAGCGCTCCTTCAACGATTGCTTCATGTCAGTAACATTGATGCCCAATGCTTCCGACATACCCAAATACTTATAGGTTTCGGATGCGGAGAGGGCTCGGAGGTTTATGGAATCCGAGAGTTGGGTTCTCGTGGATTCCACCATCTCCCCTCGCTTTACATGCATGACCGCACATTTGTCCACACCAAATTCCATCCTGATGGCGCTACTGAAGGTTTCAGTTACTTTCAGTAGCTCCATCAGTTGAAAATTGTTGGGGGCAAAGAGTTTAAGGTCATCCATGTAAAGGAGGTGAGATATAACCTGACCACCTCTTCTCAACCGATAGTCTATACCTGAATCCTCCAGCAGTGTACTCAGAGGATTCAGGGCTAAGCAGAACCAAAACGGACTCAAACTATCGCCCTGAAATATGCCTCGCTCGATCCTTATCGGTTCGCTGTTCTTTTGGATATTTCGACATCCTGGATAGCGAAGGACCGTCCTCCACTGCTCCATACATGAAATCAGGAAGGTGCGCAGAGTTGCATCGACTTTATACAACTCCAGCACCCTCTTGAGCCATGTATGTGGCACCGAGTCATAGGCCTTCTTATAATCTATCCAACATGTCGACAGATCCTTTCGGGAACGACGAACCTGTTGTCTAATGGCCATATCAATGAGGAGTAGCTCCTTAGTACCGCGAGACCCGTTCCTACATCCATTTTGAGAGACAGACATGATGGAGTTGGTGTCAATATGATTGTAAATTTTAGCTCTCAGAATGGATGTAAGAACTTTATAGACCGTCGGCAAACACGTGATCGGTCTATAATTTTTGGGTTCCACGGTACTACCTGATTTGTGGAGCAGGTGGGTAATTCCTGTTTTTAGGAACTGGGGTAGCGAACCAGACTCCAAAGCAGTCTGGTACGGAGCCGCCAAGCGAGCATGCGATCCAATGAACCATTTAATCCAGAAGTTGTGCAGCCCGTCCGGCCCTGGAGACTTCCAATTGGGCAATGGACGGACTGCACGAGCTACATCTTGGGGGCAGATGGTAATGGCCCCCATTTCTGGTATTGGCTCGCAGGCTCGCTCGACTTCTCGAGCCCAATCCCCTTCGGTGTGACTGACAGGCACCGACCAGATACTACGCCAAAAAGAACACATGGCATCATTATCCGGCAGGTGCGCGTCCGCCACACTTTGGACCGGTCGCTCCCAAGCCCTATATACCCACCTTTCATCACTCTGGAAGGTGCGGTTCTGAGTATATCGGTCCACTCGCCGCTTATACCTACGAATACGGTTCGCCCATGCATATACTTTCTGCTTCAGGAAGTCTATGCGCTCTGTGACACGGGACATATAGTCCCGAGGGCTGATATCAGTCCCCGAGAACGCCCGCCTCACAAAGCGCATCACTCTAGGGCAAGTGTTGCCCTCCCTGAAGCAGATTAGTTTCCCGATGAGGGCTCTGGCCCCACCAATACGACGTTCAATTCTGCACTGCCAAGCTGGTACGGCTGGTTTCGGTCGTGTAGCTCTAGAGTCATTAGGGAATTTGACGTAAGGTACACGACATGCCGCTACAGCCGCGCAGTACAGAATCGAATGAGTATCGGCGAGGTCTTCGCAGTCATCAAAATAGTTTGACAACTGCGAATCCAAAGCCGCCACCAGTGCCCTATTTTTGTTATGCATGGGCAAACGAGGTAAGCGTGGTCTAAGTTCGGGAGTCATGAACCGATATTCCCGAATCGCACACTCCAAAGCACTCCTCAATTCATCATTGCAATGGGTACTTACGTTTGTAGCCCTGTCATCCCTTCCTTTGTCAGCGTAAATTGTGATTGGCTGCGGTGGTACTGCAGCAGTCTGCGGCGTGGGGACGATGACATGGCTACTCCGCATTTCGTTTCGCAAGCGATCAAGTACAGTGTCATCCAACATACGATGACGTTGGATGACCGGCACCTGATCCGACAGTCGTTGTGCCGAAACGTTGACAGCTGGCTCAAGCACCTGAAAAAGAGAGAGCATCCGAACACGGTACGCGGTCAGATTGTTTCTTCCCTCTGTAGCCCCATAGTATGAGCGCATGACATTTTCATTAATGGATTGTGTCCATCTCATGCGCTGCACACTTCCACCGGGAGCTGGGACCCTATCAGAGGCCGGTGGGCCTCGAGGTCCTAAGCCGTCCGGTGGCCGGCGTCCTCCCCGTCGACGAGCAGGTGGTGGCGTCGTGGGCGGAGAGAAATACTCGTCACTCGAGCTCGACGCAACTGCCACGGCCGGTGTCGTCACAGCGCCCGCAGTGGACTGGGTACCGGCGGCGGCGAGGCGGAGCTGAGCGACGAGTTCGGAGGTGGTGGGCATGCGCGGCGTGCCGCTGATCTTGTCAACATTTCTTCAGTTTATCCATTTGATTTTTTTTCAATTATTTTCATTGTTGTTCGGAGGTGACATCTGTCATGTCACCCCCGAGCCGGCAGTTTTCGATGAGATTTACATATTTTTAATGTGAAACGGTCTTTTTTATTATTTTATGCTATGCCTAGTAAAGGTTTAGGCTATTAAATTAAAAATACTTATGAAAATTGGTTTAAAATTATTATGACTATTTAAATTGAAAAAACTGAAAACTGTGACGTCTGTCGGCGCGGTGTTGCCTTATTATTACTTTTATTATTATTACCAACACATATCGCACCTTTGGGAACAAAGGGTCACTTTTGCATTTTTTCCAACTTTACAGGAGAAGCATTTTTAATTTGTTTTGTCGTATTTCTTTAATAACTTTGTACTGTTTCAGAGTATTAAGGCCATTCTTATAGTCTTAAATCGATAGTTTCTTCACGGACAGTCTTGAATATTAAAAAATAAATACAAGAAGGGGTTTTAGAAACAAGCCATAAACTGAGGGAAGGCTACAAAAGTGACTTTTTGTTACTAATCATTACAAAAATAATGTCACTTGTAAACAGAAGTGACGTTTTGGTTGCAATGAAAAGAAAAGTTTTATGCAAGTAGGTTATATTACCGCAGTGCCTCTCCGTCACAAATGCGCAGTCACAATTTGGCTTTCAAAACACTACTGACATCTGACATGATGAGACGTTACGTTTCAAGCAAACTGACCAAAAACGCGAAATAATGTAACGGCCTCCCCTCCCTCAAAACGATGTTATTCATGCAAACAAAAACTTGCAGAAGTGACCCTTTGTTCCTAAAGGTGCGATATGTAGCTACTACCGCCTCAAGGAATGGGCCATTCGCGGCCATTCCGAATGGCCAACGTTTTTAAAACTTTACATGTAAATACAGAAATACCGTTTCCTGATGTAAATACCAAAATACTTACCGTTTCCTGCCATTTCACAATTTGTTCGTCAACAAATAGGCACTCCACAAAAAGGTGAACCAACCAAATAAGCGTACCTAAGTACTTAAACGGAACCGCACAGCACGACTACTTTCCTGGTAATGTTTACTATTTTCTAATGCCAATAAATACAAATGATTGGCATTGCGATATTATATTCTGTTTCTTTCTCGTAATCAAGGTCATTTTTAGGTAACCGGTATTAAAACGGTAACCTGAATAGAGGTTACATTTTTTTTCTGTCTGGTTACCCAGATAGTGGTAACCTAAGTCTTAAAAATAACCAAAATTCTTCAATACCTGTACCGTAATTTATAAAGGTTTTCGGTCCCTGCTTTTAAGAGCGATTTCAGCTGAAGAAATATAGAAAATGGTGTTCTTTAAAAAAAAAATATATTCATACTTGCAACATGCAAGCTTTAGTTATCTAATAACATAATCTTTTTTATTACTGACCCATTTGTTTTGTGTTATGTGAGTACGTTTATGTTTAACTGAGAAATTATGTGTTTTTTGCTAGGCGTAGGAACAGGAATCCTACAATTATTCATACCACGGTGTAGTTTTTTGTTTCGGTGTGGGTATTTACTACTAGATAGGTAGCTATCAACTACTTGTGAAGATGCACATGAACTCACGCCATTTTCCCATTAGGGTAGGCAGAAACTACAGTACGCCACTTGCGAGGCAGCTACGATCCTTACATACTCCTTCCACTGCATTTACATTCATATACTTAAATTGTAAAAAAAAAAATTGTCTCATATAAGTAGTCAAATTCCAAATATAAAACTTCAAAAAGTGTTTATAATGACATACTGTAACACAATACTGAAATTCAAAAATAGAAGCATTTTAATACACTTTCCTCTAAGGAATAAAATAATGTTTTTATTTTTACCAATACGATACAGAGCAAACCCAAAAAGTAACTATTTCTTAGTCTTCTACGTTTGATCTTTTAAAGTACCTAGGTTTAATTCCAAAGTATGAGAAAAGAAAAAAAATTAAAATATTTGATTGTAACAGTCTAATAAATCAAATTTACCTTCGCATACCTAGTCGTTCCCAACGCATTTGTGATACCTATTCTCACAGTCATTCGCGCCCAAGCGGTGCAGAACCAACGCAGGAGAACGAGCTCCTTTACGTCGTATAATGAAAAGTTACAACGATAATTTTGCTGATATTGGCTTATTTGCATTGTCATTCGAACAGTTAAAAAAATGTATTCATAAAAATCCTTTTTAAATAACACGTAGGTAGCTTCAGTTCTTATCTTCTCGCATCTAGTTTGTCACAAGTTTATTTCACAAGACACAATAGTTAATATAATACACAATTTGTTTGCTAAGTTTGCTTGGACCTTGTTCAAATTGTTTTTAGGGTTCCGTTGCCAAATGGCAAAAAACGGAACCCTTATAGATTCGTCATGTCTGTCTGTCTGTCTGTCTGTCTGTCCGAGTATGTCACAGCAACTTTTTTCCGAAACTATAAGAGTTATGCTATTGAAACTTGGTAAGTAGATGTATTCTGTAAACCGCATTAAGATTTTCACACAAAAATAGAAAAAAAAACAATAATATTTGGGGTTCCCCATACATAGAACAGAAACTCAAAAAAAAAATTTTCATCAAACCCATACGTGTGGGGTATCTATGGATAGGTCTTAAAAAATGACATTGAGGTTTTCTTTATCATTTTTTCCCAAACCGAATAGTTTGCGCGAAAGACACTTCCAAAGTGGTAAAATGTGTGTTCCCCCCCCCGTAACTTCTAAAATAAGGGAATGATAAAACTAAAAAAAATATATGATGTACATTACCATGTAAACTTCCACGGAAAATTGGTTTGAACGAGATCTCGTAAGTAGTTTTTTTTTAATATGTCATAAATCGTAAACCACAATTTACCTTTCATTCAGTCAACTCAAATATAAAAATTAAAAAAAAAAAACATTTAATTTCATAAACATAAACCTTATGCATAAACCGTGAATACCTGAAGGTTTGCACGGAACCCTCGGTGCGCGAGTCCGACTCGCACTTGGCCGGTTTTTTTTTAAGTTTAATTAATATGTGGATAACGATGCTGGTTGCATTATTACTTAAGTGTTTTGTCAATATCTGTACCTTAATATTAAGCATTATTGCGCAATTGTTTGTTATCCTGAAGAAATAAAATAAAATAAAATAAAAGATAAATTAGTGTATAAAACTGCACATTACAGGTATTAAAACACTCCTGTGATACTAAACACATACCGTGTTTTAATTCCTCTCATTACGCAATAGTTTCATAAACTAGTTTTTTTGTTCCATGTACTTAATGGTTAAATGTCTTCATAGATCTCCTACCGAGAGTAGGAGGAGTAGAAAGTAGCCTTAAGGAAAACAAGGAAGCCTTATATTTAATCAAGCAATATTTCCGGTTTTCTTACTTTGAATATTATTAAGTTTATTTTGAGTACAACCAACAGATATAATATTCCCACTTAATATTAAGCCGAAGGTATATGAATTTCAAATTTAAACAAAACAACAAACATACAAAGTTCAGATAATGCTGATTTGAAACAATATAAAGTCAACGTTTATTTCAATTAATACCTATATCCTACTCATCCTACCATCCTACTAATATTATGATATAAATAACTATGTTTTTATGGTTTTTACTCAATCACACAAAAAGGCTGAATGTATTTAGATGAAATTTGACACAGATATGTATGGTTTATGACTTGGATTATTACGTTCTCGTAGGATTATTCCTGACCTCCGGAAAAGCGATTATTTAATAAAACTACATGTAATGTAAAAAATAAGATTACACGCTTCAATGTAAACAAAAAAGTTTTCTTTAATAAATTACAAAGAACATTCCAAATAACATTACGAATCCAGACAGAAGCGACCACGTTTCAGAATCTTCCGATAATCAATATTTAAAGTTTTAAACCTCGAAATAGTTGAGCGAAACGTAAATCTCGACACTTCAGACTCGGAGCTACGAAAGGCTATAAGCAATTATCGTAAAAGGAAACTCTTTGGAAAATACCCACTCTATTATTGTGCCTATTGTGACCTTTCATAGGTCAATTGCTCCAACGGAGTGGATTAAGGCTGAATTGAACTTATCTCAGACCCGTTAGAGTATGTTATTATACATGTGTACTTCTTATAATTGAACCAGTCTTACTGAAGGGCATCGTGCTATAGTATTTTTATCTCACGTAGAGACGCGCGCTTTCGTTGTGGTTACCAAGTGTACAAAAACACTGTGTATGTATGTGTAAGCATAGAAGGTCTCGGTAACGTACGAGAAAAAAAAAACAGTGGTGAAAAAGTATGTGTGTGTCTGTACGTGCATGTGTTATGTGCTGACGCTATTTGACTTCATGCACATATTCACAGCGTGTTCGTACACTTGGTTATCATAAGTAAAACACGCGTTGCTTAGTGAATTATTGTACCCAGTAAGAGGGTTTTAGAGGTCCATATACGCAGTTATTCTATATAAAATACTGCTATTGCATCGGGTTAGATTGGAAGTCGACTGCAAATTGAGGAAGGCTAGGCAGATTAACTTCTTAAAATGGATTGGTAGTAGTTGATTTGCTTCAAACATAAAGAAATAATCTGGGAACTTCTTTCATTGTATTTATTCTTTTACCTGAAAGAAGAAAACAATTTTATTTCGTACCTAAATCACTCATTTTTGAACGTTTTTCTTCCGTGCATACAAATCAAAATTTTCTTAAACACCTAATTATTTAGACCAAAAATCAAAAACTGCTGGAAAACAAATGTAAAAATAAATAGGTATACGACAACCTTTTTTCGTCGGTTCCAAAAAAAAACCTTACAATATACCTGGGTTATTGCACTGTGCTGCATTCGAAAACTATCAAACTCATCTGAAATTGAAAAGGAAAATCCTCTCAAAACATATTAGCTCCCTAGACAACAGTAAATCTTCAATAAAGGATCTCATTGAAAACGTTTCGACGTCTAACAGATACCTAGTTAAGAAGTAACAAACGGTTTTATTTGAAGTACTAAACAAAGGATTCGCTGTATTCGATTTTACTGATCTTTGTCTCATTTACATCTATTGTAATCGGATACGAACAACGTGGCATTGTACTAAAGCATTACTGACGCTATTAAATGGCCAAGTGTATCCAAGAAGAGGACGTGTGAGGAGAAGGACAAGTGAGTTTTTAAGTCTATTAATAGAATTGACAAATCACAATTTCTTCCCGTGGGTGTCGTAAAAGGGGGCTAAAGAAGTTACGTCCTTGGCTTCCACCAATTTGGGGGGTTTTGCTATAACCGCCACGCTTTAATGCATAGAGAACGCTGCTGCCGATTCTCTAGTAAGTCCCTTAGTCGCCTTATACGACACCCACGGGAAGATTTGAGACGGTGCTATTCTTTACGTCCATCATCACACAGAACTACTAACTAGTTCTACTAATACTTTTGGTCTCGCTCGTACATATTTAATTAACGCATTCACTATTCAACAGTAGCTATTACGTTAATTTAAAGCTAATTAATACAACATGTTCGTTTAATAGTGTTGCTTAATTAGCCCTTGATAATTACCCTATCAATCATATTAAAAGCACAGGCTATTGGGATTACGATATAAGCTTAAATATAGGTAGATTTGCAGCCATCGATTTACAATTTTTATAAATGGTTGGCCCGGTTGAATAGCGTCCGTAGGACGAAGTCTTAAAGGACGGCAGAACATGGTTACATTTTAAATATTTATTTATTTAAGGGAGTTTAATACTCATAGGTGAAGATGTCAATCCCATCGTGCTTTTACAAATAATCACTTACTTTTAAACTAAATAAACTAAGCCTAGTCACACAAAACTTATCATCATCATCATCATCATCAGCAGCCTATAATGTTCCCACTGCTGGGACACATGTCTCCTCTCGGTGTGAGGGTGTGGGCCATAATCCGGCACTCGGCCCAGTGCTGTACAGGTGGATGTCACATATTTCGAAATTTTGGTTAAGTGTGTTTCTTTTGTTAGTATATTGGACACATTCCACCAACACATGCTCTATTTTAACACACACGTAGCACATAGTGGTCATAATGTACTTTCAGACTCCTGACAGCTGCTCTGGGTAATCTGCGTAGGCTTTGTTACTAAGAGGCAACGTACTGAGGGCCTAGATAAGTAGCAATCGCTGACAAAGCATTTCGTATGTCTACAACCACACTGATATACGCTTTTCGGTAGCTTATGACATACACTTTTGACTTTTTCATCATCGTTACGTTCGACAAAATTTCACTTTATCCAGAATCTGTAGGCTTCTTGAAAAATGATCTAGCTCTCTATTGATCTAACCTATGCTTAGAAGTAGATGGAACAAAGCTCCCAATCATAATAAAAATGAGACATAATTAAAAAAACGAAAACGAAAATCAGCCACATCTAGACATAGACCTCTCCCAAGCCCAATCCCGGTTACGGGTTCCGTACTTCCGGCATTCTGCACATTGCTGCGGCTTTCACCAGGTCATCGATCCACCTCGTGGGAGGCCTTCCAACGCTACGTCCTCCGGTAAGGTGTCACCACTCCAGAACCTTTCGACCCCATCGGCCATGTGTTGTTCTGTGAGCATATTGCTCACAGAACGTACTGCCACTTAAGTTTGGCAATTTTTTGTTCTATGTCGGTTACCTTTGTCTGTGTGGTACCGGACGAAAAAATAGCATCACCCCATTTCTTCCCGTGGGTGCCGTAAAAGGCGGCTAAAGGACTTACTAGAGAATGGGCAGCAGCGTAGTTTACGCATTTTACCACCGTAATGCGATAGCCAACACGCCTGCCAAGCGTGATGACTTTGACAAACCCCCCGAAATTTGGGGAGGCCGCCTCCCTCCTCTTTGGTTCGGGAAACTCCAAGCATAGCTCCCACTATCGCCCTTTGTTTGATTTTCAGCCTTCTTCTTACTCACAGTAAGTGTTTCTAAAAATTAAATAAAGAAAATACTCCGCGTAAAAATATGCATATATTTTCCAGTTTCAAACCGTCTAGTAGAAATAGATTAAAGGCTCTTAAGTACCGACTCCCGTTCAAAGTTATCGGTTAGCCAACTGCAGTGAAACTTGGTCGGCAATGTTTCTTGCGAAACATAATAAATCTTTCTTACTGTCATTGATATTTAGCTCGTGCGAGGGATTCGCGCCACAATGGAAGGCGCCTTCAATAAATCATTTAGAAGTATTCTGTTTGCTTACATAAGTACGGTATATTATGTTCCCGATTGCAGCAGACAGGTTTAATCAGTGGAATATTATAGTACGTTGTTTAGTGTTAGTTTTGTTATTATTTTTGGCTAAGCATTTATGTAATTAGCTGTTGCTGATGTGCTTTTTCTATGGACAAGTACCGACTAAAACTCTAAAATATAAATGCAACATATATTTGAAAAGGGCTTTCAAATACTTATATAAACTACTATACTACGTGATACTATATATACTACGTGAGATAGTCAGCAACATCAAGGCGTTGCTGGCCTTTCTCGAGGAGCTGGGGTGGATCGAATAACCGATTTCCCACCCGTACGCAAAATACGCGCTCAGACGTGGAGTTGCGGTCATCAGTCCGTTCTACCTATTACTTATATAAAATACCAAGTTGATACCTCCGAAGTAGACTTAAGTCAAAGCCCAGACTAATTTCAGATAAATCTTTATTTCATTTTTAATATCGCCGAATCTTATTGCCAATTAGCTTTTGCTAAGTGCCAATATATTACTCCATTACCTATTAATCGTTAGAAAAACAAACATCTAATCATTCTTAAAAGTCACCTTATCTAATTTTAATAGATCAAACATACAAATAGCAATTTTCACAGAATGCATTATTATCCAAAGCGAAGCTTTAGTGATATTACTAATATTATTATTAGGATATTTTATTAACTAACTGAAACAATATTTGACTAAAAAGCTTATAGTTTTTTACAATTTTCCGATAAACTATTTATTTTTCTTTACTTAAAAATCTTACTCGGACTATTACGAACATTTTAAAACAATTTATTTAAATAATTCATTATCTATATATATAAAATTCAAAGTCCTGAGTGACTGACTGACTGACTGACTGATATATCAACGCACAGCCTAAACCGCTGGTCCTAGAGACATGGAATTTTGAGGGTGTATTCTTTGTGAAGAGCAGGTATCCACTAAGAAAGGGTTTTTTTTTAATTCTATCCCTAAGAGGGTGAATTGGGGGGTTGAATTTTCACGCGGGCGAAGCCGCTGGCGGAAGCTAGTATCATATAAACACGCCGCGTTGGTCGAATGGTCGCAAGTGCTACTGCGGAACACGAGGTCTTCGGTTTATTTCCCAGGTCGGGCAAAGTGTCATTGGTTTTTCCAATTTGGAATTGCTCAATAGCAGCCCGGAATTTGGATTTGTGCCTGGTTTAAGGTAATAGACTCTTCCACTATTGCACGGGACTTAAGAATAACTAGCAGAATGTGGGTGAACTATAAGTATAATAATGTTAAATCGAATTGCATGGATCATCTGTAATAAATGGATTTAAATTTAATTTTAATTAATGGATATTCTGGATTATGAATTTTGAATTTAATTTATTTAATTTGTGTGTTGTATATATTGATATTTTTATCTTTTGTATTAATTTATATGTGACTTTGTATTTATAATTTGATAATTTTAATGTTTTTGTCTGATATGGGTTATGTTACCTGAAATAAACGAATTTTAATTTAATTTAATAACTTGCCCATCTTTTCGGGGAAACAAAGCGTGATATTGTGTAAGATGTTTAAAAGAAAAAATTGTCAAATCGGTACCGCCGTTTCCAAGTGATAACGTACCAACGTACAGCATATCATTATATTAATTTACAGATATATAATACTTACGTCTTAGCAACAGGACTGAGTGCCCTTGCAATATCAAAGTGCTCCAATTAACTCAAGCAAATTCTGATAACTACATTAATTGAAATACCTTCACTATGAACTTCTACCGATTTAATTAAGAACGCAATCTAATTTATTCTGGAATGGATTACAGCATTTGTTCAACATTTTCTTTATCAATGTATTACGTAGTTGTCTTTGTCTGAAAGAGGTCGAATTCTATTGGAAAATAGTTTTATACTATGATTAAAGTATGATGATTACATACATCTAATTAATCCAATAGCTTATACAGAAAAATATGGAATTTCATCCTACTATAATACTAATAGAAATTTTTGTCAAGACAATGGGTACGAAATCGAAAAGAACCCCACGATTATCCCAACACGGTTCCATCCTTTGGACTCCTATCATTTATTTTCCTTATTATTAATCTCATTCAACCGCCAGATTATTCAAAAAAATTGAGCACACAAATCCGACCCGTACAATAAACGACGAAGAACGAAAAGTAGAATAAGAAAAATCAATGTGAAGAAAAAAAATCTTCAAACTTTTTTATAACATTGGACGTAGTCATTGGTAGAAAACGAAAGGGACACCCCGTTACGATTTCCATTAACAGGGAATAGGAATGCGTCGAAGGCCCTGGGGCTCTAATAAATCAATCTGCGAGAAGACAGACCTCCCCGAAGTTGCTCTCAGAATATACAATATTAAATTTTGCAGGCTACATGAGTGTGCTCTAAGCTTGAAATGTGACCGGTATACACTTGCATGACGTCCGGACAATACGTGTACCAGAAGTGTTTTGGACACACAATCCGGGCTGCAAGCTGTTTGCAATATCTGTTGGCTCACATAGTAACCAACCGGTCTGGTCTGAGTATCAGTATTCGATGAATATAACAGTGTGACAAAGAATTGTTTGATGGAACAGGAACTTGAGGAGGGTGCTTTTTAACCGACGAAAAAAAAAACGGAGGAGGTTATCAATTCGACGCGTATTTTTTTTTTTTTTTGTTTTTTTTTTATGTATGACCACGCATAACTTTTTAAATAGTAGTCCGATTGTGATAATTCTTTTTTTATTGGAAAGGGTATACTCCGAGGGTGGTCCCATATAAATTTGAAAAACAAAATCGAACCCTAAGGGTCGGAAAACAGGGGATGATTGATTGTTCACTCACTGATTGTAATGTTTAACCACGCATAACTTTATACAGAGTAGTCCGATTTTGATAATTCTTTATTCATT
Organism: Aporophyla nigra; assembly: GCA_947507805.1. Lineage (NCBI taxonomy): Eukaryota > Metazoa > Arthropoda > Insecta > Lepidoptera > Noctuidae > Aporophyla > Aporophyla nigra. Next base: position 13,267,417 of record OX382305.1, read on the forward strand.
GGATAGGGTATACTTTGCCAAGTATTATAAGTACATTAAAGCCACAAAAAATATAAAATAAAAACTTTTTACCAAAAAATATAACCGCCGAAAAAACTGAAAAGCAAAAAATAATAAACCTTAAAATTATGAGTCGGCGCTGAAAAATCAATGAACAAAGATCACTCAAAGCGCCGACTCATAATTTTAAGGTTTATTATTTTTTGCTTTTCAGTTTTTTCGGCGGTTACATTTTTTGGTAAAAAGTTTTTATACTATAAGTAAAAGTTAACAAAGTTGCCCCATTAGTCTAAAATCCAGCCAACGCCGTGTTACTAGTTAGACTTTAGTTAGTATCTAACTAACGCGTTCTACAAATCAATTTTAATTAAATCCAGTGTTTTGATGAATTTTCCTAGTCGACTGTACATAAATAAGTATATATAGTAATCGCATTATTAAACGAAAAACTTGCAAATTATGTATATATATATCACACCCAGCTCTTTCAAAGGTAAAATGTAAACTAAAGACTAATTCGAATACTGAATTAGTGTTCAAAACAGATTTTGTCTGACTCACAGTCTTTTGAGTTTGTTTAACGGCCTTTCTTCTCAGAGTAGTCAGAGAGGTAACGTTGATCTCCGCTAGTTTTTAAAATATGATTGACTTGTAAAAGTGTTTCTACAAACGTAGAAGTAATATTAAAACCTACAAAAAATTACCTATCGCTATCTCAATTCACTTTAGACATTGGCAGAATAGTCGACATCGGCTTTGTTTGCAATATTAAAAAAAAAATAGAATGAAATTACTTATCAACTTCTTTTTTTTGTTAGGTACTCGCCTTTTTTTGTTCTGTAAATGTAATAATTTGGCAACAGCAAATGTTTTGTTGCAGATATAATTTGGATGTAAATCATGCGCGTTCAATATCGTTAGTTAGGCCGGTTGAAATAGAGCTTACTGTTTTTACTCACAATTAGATTCAATAAATTAACGCTAAACTAGAATTTCGCATTAGCAGCAACAGTGACCTCATTTCCATAGTCATTTCCCCATTTAAATACGTGGCGAAATAATTACACCATTTTGTGTTGCAGTCTGTGTGGTTCCGGACATAAAAAATAGCATCCTCCCATTTCTTCCCGTGGGTGTCGGAAGAGGCGACTAAGGGTCTTATTAGAGAATGGGTAGCAGCGTTCTCTATGCATTTTACCAACGTACTGCGATCGCCAACCCGCCTAAGTTGCCCCCTAAGTTGGGGAAAGCCTATGTCCAGCAGTGGACGTCTTACGGCTGATATGATGATGACGACGATGTGTTGCCATTGCGAAATAAGTTATTTTATTTAACTTCTGGGTAAGTAGCTACGCAGTAAGGTTGGGTTATTTAACTTTTGGGTAGGTACATACGTAATTAGGGTGGTTTATTTAACTTGTACGTAGGTATGGCAATTAGGAAAAACATTGACGAATTGAGAACCTCCTCTTTTTTAAATCGGTTAAAAATATATTGTACAATGCAATTTTTTGGTGTCATGTGTATTTTAACGTATAGGTATATGATGAATCCTAGGAGGTAGGTATCTTCTCACTAACCACTGTAAGACCGCCCACAAAGTTCAGTATATCTTTAAGCAGTTGAAAAAACGTAAGGCTATAAAAAGAAAAGAACAAAAATATATTTACAGTAAAACATCAAAAAGTTTCCGATAATAATTTATTTGAAATAAAAACATTTCTTTAGTATCTCTTCAAGTCGGTCTGCGATAAAACATTGTAAGGAACAGTTCCGCAGTAACAACAGAAACATCTTCAAAATTTTAAACAAGGCCGATTCTTATTCACAAAGACTCCGCTATAAAAGTGACTCCCCAAGTAATTCTACACTGTATCAATCACGTTGCAGTAGTAAAATTCGACGTAAAACTTACTTCGGGATACAAGTACGGAAGGTACAAATAACAAAACAGTCAAGTACACAGGGGTAGTTCCAATAAACATCCATGAAATATGCAAAAAGTTTTCAACTAGGGACATCGTGTTACCATTAACCGGGTTGTGGAATTCAGATCGATAGTCGCTTAATGTAGCATATTGGTCAGTAATATCCGATTAGGCTGGAAGCCCACACCAAAATAATTGTGAAATAAATAATAGTTCAAAAAAACTAAAAAACACGTTTCCATTGAAAACCAAACTAAAAAGTACAAAATAATGGATAAAAAGCGTGGGGTGCTTTTTAAGGTATTTTTTAAAGGATATCAGGCACCCCACGCTTTTTTTCCATTATTTTGTACTTTTTAGTTTGGTTTTCAATGGAAGCGTTTTTTTTAGTTTTTTTGAACTATTATTTATTTTAAATTTTTTAGGGTATTTCGAATTTTGAGACGTATGTCAGCGTAGTTTGTGACAGTTTTTTTTTTGTCCTGGTAACCCTGGCAAGGAAAATGGCACAAATTTATGAAATTATTGCATTGTCATCGGTCCTTGACAGGTGTGCAAAGTTTGAATGAAATCAGGTCGTTTAAAGTGGGTCAAAATCGCGCCATAAGGAGTCGGTTACAAACAAACATACAAATATACAAACATACAAATATACAAACATACAAGTGAAGCTCCTCTTTTTTAAGTCACTTTAAAAGGCTATGCAGATTAAGAACTATGCAAACAACTATCATTGTTACTACGTTTGTAAATTAATATATGCACCAGAGACATTTATATACCTGCCAGGGTCGCGAGATTCGTTCGAAAGAGTTACCTGGCATATTGGCAACTGAAGGAACACGGTTGGATTAAGTCAGTAAAAGTCTGACACCCCTCTGACAGTCCCTCCCGCTCCGCCCAGAGCGGGAGAAGTCATTTGATGATTTCCCATCCAAAAAAAAAAGACATTTACATAACATCAATCGGTCTTTTAAATTCCCACTGTTAGGATACAGGCCGCATTTCTTTGAGAGTGTGTGGCTTGTAATGCAGCACGCGGGCCGAGTGCGAGTTGGTAGATATATCTTCGAATTTTTGGTTCTAGGACATGCCGGTTACGTCACGATCTTTTCATTCACGGTTTTGTGCGCAGTAGTGATGAAATGATTTACACAAAAAATAGCGCCTGTCATGTCATGCATGCGCATGTCAACCAACCATCTACAACTCATAAGTTGCCGCCGTTTCTACTATGTCCCCCCACAGCTCTCCAGAGACATTTAGAAAAGCAATATACAATACCTTGAACACTAAAATTCTTCTTGCTTAAAACAAACCTTCTTGTGTACTTATCTGCTTTGCCAACTGTACCTAGTTCCCTGAATTTGCTTCCGAATCACGTAGGTAGACACTTGCAGCCCTGTTCGACCAATCACCGACATGTTTGAGACGAGAATACGTTAAGGAATCCTTGATATTAAACTTTTAAGTGCTACGATTTTTATTTGTATTTGTAGGTCATAGAAATCGATGAGGACCTATTGGGTTGGAAGTAAGAGCTATGTTTTAAAGGTCGTTGAAGTCATTTGTGGGGTTCTAGAATACATTAACACTGTCAAACTTCTTGCTATGTGGTCTGAAAGCCTAATGTTTATGAAAATTATAGATAAGTACCTACACACAAAAATGACAAATTGTTTTACTAATGGGTGACTCATTTTGAGGTACTACTTTTATAAAAGTAAAAAAATGTAATAACATCAATTTTATCGGGTTTTCTTTTTAATCATACAAATTAACCACTCTTTACTTTTATTTTTTAAAGATCATTTCTTTCAAATGTTTACCATAACTGCGGTTTATATAGAAATACAAAGGTCCGCTAAATGAATTACACATTTATAAGTACTACATTTTGTCATTTATGGGTATTATTTTCATGAATTTTCGCAGTGCTCATTTTGAATAGAACCTTCATTTGTCTCACACTGAACAGTCTACCTCAGCGCACGTCGCAGCGCACGTCGCACGGACGTAAAAATATCGCGGTGGTATTTAAATGGCGTATTGGAGTTTTGGCGGAAGGCGGAGGATAGGGTGTTCTGGCGCAGCATGGGAGAGGCTTATGTCCAGCTGTGGACTGCGATAGGCTGAGTTGATTGATTGATTGGAGTTTTAACTCTCGGTGTTGAGCCAAGCGTTTAGAATCCTACATTGTGTATCCCAGCGGGTCGAAGAAACACATTGTTACATTTTCAACCTTCAGCGTGATATTTCTTTTACGTACTTTTGAACGTGGGCTTCATCATCGGCGGCCTATAACGTTCCCACTGCTGGGACACAGGCCTCCTTTCGGTGAGAGGGAACGGGCCATAATCCACCACGCGGGCCCAGTGCGGGTTGGTAGATGAATGTGTAAACATTCTACACATTCAGCTTAGTTATTTATTTCGGTACATTAAAGACTAGATTTGGGGATCCTACTATAAAATCACACCTTTAGTAAAGCTTTGTTTTTAGTTTTTATTGCTACGATTGTGTTTATTTTAATGTTTAGGGTCCTTTGGTATCGTAAATTCTAAGTATTATTGTGTCTGGTAGGTATCGCCTCGTTGGTATGTGTAATTTTATTTATTGCTGATTATTTTAATGTAATGTGTTTTATTTTTAATTGTTTTGTAATGCATTTATGATTACGGACTATGTCTGAAATAAATAAATTAATAATAATAAAATAATAAACACATGGGCGACTTCTGAGCATGACGTCCTAAAAAAAGGTGTGTTCCTCAGGACTAAATGTTTTAAGTTTTTCCAGAAGGAATTTCCCAGTCATGGATTGGTTGGACAGGTCCACTCAATCTGTGTGATTCGTTCCTCAAAATACCATTTTAAATATCATGATTATTTCGGGACTTTAAATGAGACTGACCTCTGCGTTGGTCTCGGTTTTTTTTTCTCTCAGAGTAGTCAGAAAACGCCGATCTTATTTAGTTTTTATAGTTTCATTGACGTGTAAAAGTACAAACTACTTTCAGAAATAAAATCATTTATCATTCTGTAATATAATAATAAAACAGTATGTGTAACTGACTACTTATCTAATAATAAAAAAATATCACATTAAATACCCAGTGCTCTTCCTCCTCTCTCCTACTTAATCTATGCTGTGCCCGACAGGGTCCATAATTGTGACTAATATAATTATTTCCCTACCAACTATGTTCATTATAGTAAGCAATAAAGAACTGAGAATGAAGCCTAGATTTGTTGTCGGTTTTGGGTAATGTACTCATCATCATCTGAGCCGAGAGACATCCACTGCTAGACATAGACCTCCCCCGATTTGGGGTCTGCCATAATCGCCACGCTTGGCAGGCGGGTTGGCGATCGCAGTATGGTGGTAAAATGCATAGAGAACGCTGGCTACTTCCCATTCTCTAGTAAGTCCCTTAGTCGCCTCTAACGACACCCACGGGAAGAAATAGGGTGATGCTATTCTCAACGTCCGGCTCCACACAGAACGGGTAATCTAGTGGTTAGTGACCCTGACTGCAAAGTCTGGGGTCGTGGGTTCGATTCCCACCCAGGACAAATCTTTGTGTGATGAGCACAATCACTTGTTCTGTGTCTGGGTGTAATTTATCTATAATATGTATGTATTTAGAAATATATAAGTATATTTATCAGTTGTCTGGTTACCATAGTACAGGCTCTGCCTAGTTTGGGATCAGATAACGATGTGTTGGTTGTCCTAAGATATTTATTTTATTTATTTAATGGACTGACCCTTTTTAATATGGTATTCAAAGATAACTGTTGAACTATGAAGTTCGACAGTTATTATTGAATGCCATATTTAGTGTACTAAATACGCTTCTGATTACTCCTTAGTAGATCACGGAGGTGCTGTTCAGAATAGTTCACTCTTAGAATGATGTCAAGGCAAGGTTTCTCAATTGACACTGCCCTACTAAGTGAATTTATTGATTGAAAGTTCAACTGTAGTGCACCCGTTTCATTCAAAAGCGTGCTCCTTTCACGAGAACGAATTAGGTAGAACTTGAAAACTAGGTTTAATCTGTTTTATTAACATTCTAAGAAGCAAAATGAATTACTGTCCTAAAACTACTATATTGGGGTCGGCGTCCAGTATAACCAGATGCATGTTATCTGACCTCCACAACCCAGTTACTGGATAAAATTATACCGCTTGGTAAGACTGGTTGTCAGAGTTTCGGGTTCCTGACGACCCGTAACAACTGTCAAAGATACACAAATGACAGCCGGAACCAACGGCTTAACATGCTTTCCGAGTCACGGAGGGGTTTTCGTATGTAAAGCTGGTCACCCATCCACGAGCCAACCGCGCCAAGCGTAGCTTAACCTGATCGATCGATCCGTGCGTCTGTTATCATTGAGCTACAAGCCTCTCGTATCGTACTTTTATGTATGATATCTAAAACTCAAATGATCCCGAAAAATGCGTCCGACAACAAGGATCGTCACTTTAAGCGATAGGCAATAGAACAAAGGAGCTGAGGTACGTTTTTTTTTTTGTTTTGTAAAATTATTAAATGACTTCTCCCGCTCTGGGTGGAGACTTTTACTGACTAAAACCCATCCGTGTTCCTTCAATTGCCCATATGCCAGGGCCACGGTAACTCTTTCGAACGAATCTCGCGACCCTGGCAGAGGTACGTAAGGCATGCCTCATGAACTTTCAGATCGATCAATCTACCTAATGCAGTTTAGCCTTAACCGCCGCAAACTTTCTTCTAAACTGTTTATAAAATTAAAATATAACAATTCCCTTGAAATCTGTTTTGAATTTGTTGAGCACACAAGGGAAGCGATTCGCGCATTTCATGCTTGCCAGTTCTAGAACAAAATCTATTAAACTTTGGCCACGCTGTTGCTACCAGCTATTGTTTTATGAAGTAACGTAATTGCTTGTCAAACAACTTTCGTACTTATTACATTGAAGTCATCAGGAGAAGGAGCCGTCAATGTGTCAAGAACATTCACGATGGCTATAAAGCCGAATTTAAGATACCACAGGTGACCGTAGTACAGCTCGCCGCTCGGTAAGGACCAGGCCAGGCTCGACAGCGCGTTGTGTTCCACGCGCGCCTCAAAAAGATGTCAACAAAATTGAATGGATCCGCTGAGACCGATGCCTGCCAAAGTCACAGAATTGTTCGAAAGAGTTACCGTTGCCCTGGCATAGGCAACTGAAGGAACACGGGTAGGTTTTAGTCAGTAAAAGTCTGACACGCCCTTCCACTCTACCCAGAGCGAGAGACGCCATTTGACGATTTTCCACCCAAACAAAAAGCCGGCCGTAGTAGGTACTAAAGATGGTATCAGTAGTGATGGTGTCCTCCAAAAGCTTAGGCCAGCGCGGCACGAGCGCCAGCTGGAGCTCCGTCTGAGACTTCAGAAAATCGCGGAAGTCCCATTTACCTCGAGAGTCTTATTTACAACCAGTATTAGAGCCTAGAACAAAAGAAATGGGGCTGTTACTTCTTTGTTGTTATCGTATGTTTGCTTTTGTGTATTATCTAACGAGATGTCTCATCCGCGTTTTTTGGGGCACTCGTTTTTTTGGGCCAGTTGTTACGAAAACAGTTTTTATTTCATGAATGCAACTTTCTTTAGAACGGCTCGTTTATAAAATTGATTGAAAAAAATATTACAGCTGTCATAATTGACAGCAATAATTTGGAACTGTCATGCCTCCTCTACAATGGTTGACAAATAAACTTAAAAAATACTTACTCTGTGAAAAAAATGGCACAATGAGCGAAAGCTTTTTTTACTCAAGAGGTGCAAGATACTGGGCTAATATACCAGCCACAATCGACGGTGTACTCGGAGGATATGGCCACATATCGCAGATTGACATCGATGGATCAAAGGAATTCTTAGAAGAAATACTGGCGTTTGAAAACCCACCAGCCACAAATATAGCACTCGACTGTGGCGCGGGTATCGGAAGAGTGAGTAAGTATGTTTTAATTCCTCGTTTCGAAAAGGTCGATCTCGTCGATCAAGATGAAAAGTTCATGAACAACGCCAAAGAGTTCATCGGCAAAGAAAATCCGAAGATAGGAACGCTATACCACACAGGTCTTCAAAATTTCAAGCCTGATAAACTCTACGATCTTATTTGGTGCCAGTGGGTAATCGGACATTTAAAGGACTATGACTTGATCGATTTCTTTGAAAGATGCCGAATGTCGCTGAACAAGAACGGCGTGATTGTCGTCAAAGAAAATATAGCAACATCTGATGTATTAGAATATGATGAAGATGACTCGTCGGTGACACGACCGATAAAACTACTGCAAATACTCTTCGAACAAGCCAAACTAAAAACTGTCAAGATGGTCATTCAGAAAGGATTTCCAGAAGATATTTATCCTGTACACTCGTTTGCTTTAACTGCCCTAGATAAATAAACAATGAATAGTTGATTAGTTAGATTAATTAAATTACTGTGATATATTTTATAGCTATAGTACCAATTAAAATTATAAATAAACTGACATGAGTATTAATAAAAGTAGTAAAGAAACAACCACATTAACTTAAACACAAGAAAAAAATGACTATCAGTAGAAATTCAGCTATTGCGATACGAAGCAACGTGATTTCTTATCAATGAACCGATTTTCGTACTTATTGTAGCTGCTTGCAGTCATCACGAGACGAAGGCGTCAATGTGTCAAGACGTGATGTTTATAAGGACGAATGTAGCATATCGCAGAGGGCAGACGCTTTTTGCAGCATTTTACAAAAGTAACCTGAATTCTCATTTTATTCCTTTCGACATCCGATACCTTTTTAACCGACTTCAAAAAGGAGGAGGTCCTCAATTCGGATGTTTACAATTTTTTTTTTAATGTTTGTTCGGCCGTAACTCCGTCATATATGAACGGGTTTTTTTTTTGCTACAAACCGATAAATCGCCCTGTACGGGACAGCACCCTTCCTGACTTGCAAGAGATACTCATTTGATATCTATTGACATGCCTATTTTTGGATGGATTTCTACAAACAAAGGGAATATGGCCTAACGTATATTTTGCAAAGTAATCCCGTATACAAAGCGTCTTAGTAGAAAGCGTCACGAGAATCAAAAGGCGGCTACAAAAGCACCCAAACAGATGTGAACAAAGATGAAAAAAGTTTCAGAAATTGGGAATGGAAGATGATTACAGTACACTGAATGGAGTCGCGCGTTATTATCAAGTTGCCTTTGTACCGATTCCGAATGTTTCCCTTTAAGAACTTCCACAAAGTTTATGGCTTACCCCGGAATCGTACCTAAGAAAAAAAGTTTAATTCACATCGAATCTTATAATTCTTTATTGTTCTTGCTTTTGTTATTCAAACGACTATAATTTCGGTATTCTATGTAGTTTATTGTGAAAGCGGTTCACTAAGTTTCTTTGTCTTTTGTTTATTTGGGTTTATTGTTTTGTGTAATTTGGTTTTATTTTTATTGAGGCCTCTGAGCAGAAGTTTCTGAATTAAATTTTGAATAAGCTTTAACTGAAGTATTTATGTAATGTTGCGCATTCTGATTGCGGTATTAGAGGACTTTAAAAAGAACCTACAAAAGTTGAAAAGGACAAACTTACATACAAACATTGCAAGTTAAATTAAAGTTTGTAAAACGTAGGAGATTATGCATTCGGCAAAGTTTTTTTAAACCAACTTGTTGAAAAACTCTTCAAAGTGCAAAATATCTTTAATTTTGAAAAAGCCACTTTATAGACTTTATTTGAAAATTGTCTGTTATCTGCGATTCTCGTTTACCTATAAATGCACGGATAAGCAGCGTCACCAGCCAAAAGAAACACAGACCTGCATGTGTCCGATTGCGAACTCCCGGCCACCGTAGGCGCGAGTTTGCGGGTGGCGAGTAATAGGTAGCTCGCCGCCCGTAAAGGACCAGGCTCGGTTCAACGACGGCGCGTCGTGTTCTACGCGCGCCTCAAATAGATGTCAGCAACAACTGAAGGGGTCCGCTAGGATCGATACCGGCCAGGGTCGCGAGAGTTTTTCGAAAAAGTTACCATGGCCCTGGCATATAGGCAACTGAAGGAACACGGGTGAGCTTTAGTCAATAAAAGTCTGACACGCCCTCACGAAAGGGAGAGGTCAATTGATGATTTCCGTCTCAGAAAAAAAAGTACCTATTTGTCCCGCTTATTAGGCTACTACTGATGAATGATTTTTATTTTGTTAATTAGTTAAAAAGAACACAAACCCCTTTTTTTAGGGTTCCGTTGCCAAATGGCAAAAAACGGAACCCTTATAGATTCGTCATGTCTGTCTGTCCGAGTATATCACAGCCACTTTTTTTCCGAAACTATAAGAGATATGCTGTTGAAACTTGGTAAGTAGATGTATTCTGTGACCCGCATTAAGATTTTTACACAAAAATAGAAAAATAACCAATACTATTTGGGGTTCCTCATACATAGAACTGAAACTCAAAAATTTTTTTTTCATCAAACCGTGTGGGGTATCTATGGATAGGTCTTCAAAAATGATATTGAGGTTTCTAATATCATTTTTTTCTAAACCAAATAGTTTGCGCGAGAGACACTTCCAAAGTGGTAAAATGTGTGTCCCCCCCCGTTACTTCTAAAATAAGGGAATGATAAAACTAAAAAAAATATATGATGAACATTACCATGTATACTTCCACCGAAAATTGGTTTAAACGAGATCTAGTAAGTAGTTTTTTAGGGTTCCGCACCTCAAAAGGAAAAAGCGGAACCCTTATAGGATCACTTTGTTGTCCGTCCGTCCGTCCGTCCGTCTGTCAAGACCCTTTTTCTCAGGAACGCGTGGAGGTATCAAGCTGAAATTTATATCAAATACTCAAATCTACTGTCCCTTGGAGCTGTGAAAAAATCAAACTTCTAAGTTAAAGCAATAAAAAAATATAGCCGTTTATACGGCAAATTTCCACAAATTTTCTAAACTCGCAGGGGAATCAAAACCTAAAGGGTACTTCCAGTCGATCTAGAATTTTGAAATTTGGTACGAAGCACCGTCTTATAGCACCGATAAAGGAAAAATTGCGAAAACCGTAAATTTTTAGTTACATCATATAATAAACAGAACAAAACACAGACAGAAATAAAACCAAGCCGAAACAGAACAGAACTACGACTCGATTGTCGTGATGGGTGAACTTTTACTTATATACCTACAGGTTTGTGCGGAACCCTCGGTGCGCGAGTCCGACTCGCACTTGGCCGGTTTTTTTTTTAATACGTCATAAATCGTAAATCACAATTTACCTTTCATTCAGTCAACTCAAATCTAAAAACCGGCAAAGTGCGAGTCGGACTCGCGCACCGAGGGTTCCGTAAAAACGTTGTAGTACCTTTAAAATGATTAAAAATATTTTTATTATATGATGTAACTAAAAATTTATGGTTTTCGCAATTTTTCCTGTATCTGTGCTATAAGACGTTGCTTCGTACCAAATTACAAAATTCTAGATCGACTGGAAGTACCCTTTAGGTTTTGATTCCCTGGCGAGTTTCGAAAATTTGCGGAAATTTGCGGCATAAACGGCTATATCTTTTGATTGCGATAGCTTAGAAGTTTGATTTTTTCACAGCTCCAAGGGACAGTAGACTTGAGTATTTGGTATAAATTTTAGCTTGATACCTCTACGCGTTCCTGAGAAAAAGGGTCTTGACAGACGGACGGACGGACAACAAAGTGATCCTATAAGGGTTCCGCTTTTTCCTTTTTAGGTGCGGAACCCTAAAAATTAAAAAAATAACATATAATTTCATAAACGTAAACCTTATGCATAAACCGTGAATACCTGCAGGTTGGTACGGAACCCTCGGTGCGCGAGTCTGACTCGCACTTGGCCGGTTTTTTAAGGAAGGTATTTCGTATCCGACTACTCTTACAAGAAATACCGAAAGAAGTTCAGACGTCAGTCTCTTTTATCTGAATATATGTATAAAGGCAAACGGTCACTTAATCAAAAATTCATTCACTCACTGATGAATCACGAAATCAAAAACTACTGGACCTACGAAGATAAAAATTGGCACGAAAGTAGATTATAAGTAGGAAAAATCAGTTAAGAAATAATTTTAGGAAACCTTCCCTGCAAAAGGGGTGAAATAGGAGTTGGGAGTTTGTATGAACACCCGTCAGTTTCGAAGCTAGGTTCATTAAATTTTGTGTTTAGGCTAACGATAAAAAATTGATTTATATGTATCTCAACAATTTTTGATAAATCTCCCCCCGAATTGCTGAAAAAGGGGATGAAGTTGTGTGGAATGTACTTAATTTTCAAAATTTATAATTATGTATTTACTATTTAGGTATATTGGTGTAAACGAACGCTACAAATTTTTTGATATTCACGTGGGTGAAGCCGCGGGCAAAGCTAATAGTTTATTCAATTACATTTTTAAATGTCTGATGTAGTCGCTTGACGAAGGCACCATACAGGTGTGAGTGGATCTGTCTATGTTGTGCATATGTCAGTTATCGTAGATTAACTCAGAATTTTAGAAACTCAACGATCAGCTAGATTTGAAACAGCCATAACTATGAGTAATACTACTTTCCACAACCCTCAAAATCATAGAATCATATAAAAGTTCGCTCCGTTTACTTGGCACAGATTCCATACGTTTAGTTTTCCCCATTTTATTTACTACAAGACGTTATCATAACACTGAATATCATGAAAATGGCACTTGTAACAGAAACGACATCTCTCATTTCCTTGTTTATTTCCCCGTACGTCTGAAATAAGTTTGGATGACAACCATATTCTTTGATGACGTAGGTACTTACCTATCAAGATACTGTATGTTCGAATGCGGTTTTCCTTAATAAAGTCTATGAAACTAGTTGTTGAGGAATTTGGAGAGAAGTCTCAAATAGATAGAATAGTAAGTTTTTTTTTTGATGAAAGGCATCTCGTAGGTCAAGCCAAGAGGTTATCAAGAGGTAATGTCGGGAGGACACGGCGCGGCGCGTTCTGGCAGAGTGTGCTGCTTGGGAGGAGCCACACCGTTCCCGCATTAGGAGTAAGCAGTGACCTGCCACTGCCGCCCGAGGTCGACTCGATGGTCCGCAGCGTGGTGTTATTCTTCTGCGAAACAGTCATGTCGCAGAAGGAGGCTACCGAAAGGGGGTGAGAGATCTCTTCTGCGGAAAGCCTATCTTTCTATAAAATATCACCGTGAAAAGTCTAGTGAACTTAAATGATGATACAGGATTGGCACTAATGACAGCCCACTCCAAGGTCACTTAATCAAAATTTTAACAGTTATATTTTTACAGAATAGCTCGATAGAAGTAGATAGTTGTAAATCACAGTAAGATATTATGTGAGCAAAGAATAATGCTGATTCCATGATATTAGCTACACCTAGTTCTTTCAAAACTGCTTCTTTTAGTCAAAGCAATACATACACAAGAAGTATCGCCCTGGATGCTTTAGCAATGACTTTGTAAGTAAAAGAATAGGTCTTTTACTGTCATAGGTTTTCCAACTGTTTTGCTTTTATTAGCCTATCTATTTTTTGTTTGTTTTTTTTTTTACAATACTTTTCTATTTTTTTTTTTTAATGTAAGCTAGTCTTTGTATTATTTTTCATTGTTATTCCTTCCATAGCCTCACTAATATTATAAATGCGTTAGATTTGAATGGAATTTGGTAAATTGGTAGACCATGTGTTGAATTAGGACATAGAATACTATTTATTCCGATATCCTCTCGGGATTATGGAAGACCTTTGCGGGTAAACCTGCGGTGCATAGCTAGTAATAATATCACGTCTGTTGATTTTAGAAACTTAACAATTCAATAACTCGGGTTTTGATCTATAATAGAATAGAATAGAACACTTTTTTATTTCATTAGTTAGTAAAAAAACCGGCCAAGTGCGAGTCGGACTTGCGCACCGAGGGTTCCGTACAAACCTGCAGGTATTCACGGTTTATCCATAAGGTTTATGTTTATGAAATTAATTTTTTTTTTTAATTTTTATATTTGAGTTGACCGAATGAAAGGTAAATTGTGGTTTACGATTTATGACGTATTAAAAAAAAACTACTTACTAGATCTCGTTCAAACCAATTTTCGGTGGAAGTTTACATGGTAATATACATTATATATTTTTTTTAATTTTATCTTTCCCTTATTTTAGAAGTTACGGGGCCCCACACACATTTTACCACTTTGGAAGTGTCTCTCGCGCAAACTATTCAGTTTAGAAAAAAAAAAATGATATTAAAAACTTCATTATCATTTTTGAAGACCTATCCATAGATACCATATACGTATGGGTATGATGAAATTTTTTTTTTGAGGTTCAGTCTATGTATGGGGAACCCCAAATATCATTGTTTTTTTTTTTCTATTTTTGTGTGAAAATCTTAATGCGGTTCACAGAATACATCTACTTACCAAGTTTCAATAGCATAGCTCTTATAGTTTCGGAAAAAAGTGGCTGTGATATACACGGACAGACAGACAGACAGACATAACGAATCTATAAGGGTTCCGTTTTTTGCCATTTGGCAACAGAACCCTAAAAAGAGGGTTACATATCACTTACAAATCATAATTTAACAATTGTTTTTCGTTGCATTTTATTTGGCGCAGTATGTCCGGGTGGGGATTGACTCTGCGAGTCAAAGCCTATGCTGACGAGGGAGGGCCGTTCTTTTGTGGAGCGGTGTGCCTCTCTCGTATTTGTTTATGTACTCTATGTCACCTATTCTATTTGAGAAAAGGAACGGGTTGAATTGTCCATATTTCATGTAACCTGGACCGGGATCTTCTAGGCCGCTGATCGTAAGTGAGGTTAGTTTTTCAATAATATCGCGATGGAGGTCGTATGCTCTGAGATGTCACGGGTCTTGTTCAAGCATTTCCCAGAGGGTTTTAGTTTCAGTCCGACGTGGGAAGTCACCCGCAGCTATCAATGCCATTCTGTATTGTCGTTCCAGTTTCGTCAGATTGCACTTGCTGTATCTCGGTAGAAGTTGAATGACTCTATAATCGAGTACCGGCAAGAAGCATGTTGTATGATGAGTAGTTTCGTGTGTATGTTCACTTTAGATCGGTACCCTATGATGGATTTTAGGGCGCCTTTTACTCGTTTTAACTTTTCTACTTTTTCTTTTGTAAATTCATTCATTGATAGTCTTTTCAAATACGACACCAAGATATTTTAGTTGGTTCTTATATTTGATCCTTTCATTTTTTAATTGGATGTAATTTCTCTATCCACTGTTTATGTTTCCACGCCTGGGTTTTTTTTTTGAGAAAACTTGATACACTCCGTTTATCCACGTTACATTGGAGGCCCCATCTCATGTAGTAATCGATCACCTCCTCCGCAGCCCATTCTGCGCGCCTTGTGGCATGATCTAGCTTCTCCGCTGCATTGAGAATACATAGGTCATCTACATATTGAGATAGCATCTGACCAGGAATTCGTGATTTTCGTATGTCGGCAACATATAAATTAAAAACTACGGGTCCAAAAATTGAGCCTTGTGGAACGCCATGTGGAACGTCTTTTTCTGTTCCTGTTGTTGTTCTAAATCTGCCTTTGGTGGTTCTTTTTGATGGATAATTTTCTATTATTTTTATAATATTGTAACGTGCTCCTGCTTCGTACATTTTCTTTAACGCCTTTATGATTAATTGACCCAAATGCCTTGCTGAGATCAGTTGATATCATGGCCACACTGTGTCCTTTTTCCAAGGCTTCGGTGATGTATTTGCCAGTCCTCAATAATTGTGTTCCTGTGCCTCTTTGACGAACAAATCCGTGTTGGTGTTCGGGAATCAGTTCGTTAATTTCCGTGTTTATTCTCGAAAGAATAATGCGTTCGGCCCATTTGCCCACGATATTAGGCTTATGGGTCAGTATGACTTGGGTTGTGTGTAGTCTTTTCCTGGTTTGTGCAAGAAAATGCAGGTGCTTTCGTTCCATCTCTTAGGGAAGTATCCCGTGTTAATAATATAATCCATAATTCGCTTGAATATGTATACAAGGCATGTGGTCAGAGTCTATGGATTCTATTTGCTTGCATGATTTTATGTCCAAGTCAGAGTGGTATTCTGTGTAGATGATTGTTGCCCATATTAGTGGGTCTTGATGGCTGACCAGAATGTATGATTCTGCAGTCTCCGTTGTTATGTATTTCTCGGAAAAGAACTCGCAAGATCTCCATCATTTGGGTGGCCGAGTAGTTTCATCTTAAGGTTCAGGTCCTATGATTATCGCACCTTCATCTCTAAGCAATTGCTCGAATTCATCAGATAATTCATTTTGATTCGGTATTGGGACATTGATGCCTTTTATGGTGATGTATTCTCCAGTTATGTAATTGGTGAAAACTCGAATACCCTTAGATGTTTCTCTCGTCGTCATTGAAGGAGTTGATAAGCTTGGTTTGAGCCCACCACATACCACTTTTGATGTATATAATAGTACCTAGATGGTTGGCTTTCTGTTCATATATTTTGTCATAATTTAGGATGTTGAATTTTTGTTTATCCAGGTTGATTTTTGCTTCGTTTATGATAGCAATATCTATATGGTATTTCTGAATCAAATGTTATATTTCGGTGAACTTTTTTCTGACACCCTGCGCGTTGATGTGTAGGATTTTTATGTGTTTCTTACAGCCTTTAGTTGAGTAGAATATCTCTGAGGTCTTTAATTAGTTTTATAAACTTTTCCATAGTTTTATCGAACATAGTAATTTTTTGTTCTTTCGTAAATTTTTCGCATGACGGAGTTCAAGCTGAGTCTTTGACACAGCCGGACGTGTTTGCGCGCGCGCAACATATGTGGTATTTTACCCGCCTGTCTTCGAAACCGAACCGTGCTATTGTGTGTGTGCTTCTGTGTCGTAATTTGAAATCGGGTGCCTATACAACGTGTAACATAATTAACGTAAGGGCCTCATACACCCTAATTAGAGTTTTGAGTGAATTAGAGTATTGAGGAAAAAAAAATCGTATGCGTACACTAGCATTGTTTTATGCATTTGAATTTGAGCCCTACTGCCTTGAGATAGGACTGAATTCTTTCTGGCTCAATCGGCAGACTTGCGTCCATTCAGTTACGTTACACCTTGTCTACAACAAGCAAGCAAAAGTGTCATTGGTGCGCTACAGACTGGAGCAGACCCTGCCTGCTAGAAGAAGAGTGACCCCTGATGAACCCGGTGAGCCCGTTCCTAATATTTCAGGGATTTTTGTTCACTAAACTGCTACTTGTTTTGGCGCGCGCGGGAACCCAACATCACACGAGCAAGCGCTGTGTGAATGATTGCGTTCACACTAACTACAAAAGGGCTGAGCAGGCCTATTCTCGCTATCATTCTGGAACATAATATGATACCTATTATGACGCCACAACTAAAGATGTATTATTATATTGTAACACAGTAACGAATTTTTAAATTGCTAAAAGCTTGCCAAGTGGCCCACAACCACTCCTATTTGAATCGGTTACACGTGAGGCGAAAAGTTAAAAAAATAATAAAAAAAGGGTACCCGATCCCTTAAGACCCTTAAATTTTAAGTTGAATGCACATCTTGTTATACAGATAAACAAAAGAAACCAAAAAAAAAAGGTCAAACCCATAAATTTACTCCCTACAAGTGTAGTCAGCTTGAGCGCCCGACTTGCACGTGTCTTTGATTTGGCCCACAAACAAAAGCATTTACAGTGGTTACATTGTACCCATTTTAAAAGGCGGGAATTCAAGATCTCGCCGCATACGTCTTGGAACATCGCCATGATGATAGAATTCATCTAACACTTCTAAATAATATACAGGAATTTCTCCCCAACAGCATTCTTTCCCAGGAACAAAGGATTACAAAATACATCACTGCGTAATTTAACGAAACATTCTGGGGTGGCCAAGATATAATTATCGCCGCGTCCGAATTCTACCTCGTGAACGTGCATGTGCACATAAACAATAGAAACACACAGGTATATTCACCAACCGGCGAACCAGCTCCCGCTAACATACACATCCTCTTCATGAACCAGCACTATGATAGCTGGATCCTGACCAACGACAACCAATACAATAACAACCGGATAATCCTAACGCAACTAACGCAAGGTCTAACCAGCGTCAAAGCACAACTACTTACTCAACCGTTTAGTAACAGGAACAACACACGAGAAGAGTAAGAAAAACCCACGAAACCCCAGCTTCAAACGGGGTTTCTCGTAAAAAGCCAAGTAGGTAGGTAACTCATTAACACCATGCGAACAAAAAGAATCAACACCACTTAACCCTTATCAGATGTAATCGCGGACGACACGGGATACAGAACACTGAGAAACCCCACCTCGACCGCAATTAAGTACACTTGCACAGACCTGTGCATAGCAACTCGGAACGTTCGCGGCGCCTCGAAACCAGGAAAAAAAATCAAATTGACGCCGAACTGACACGCAGGGGCATTAACATAGCTAACCTATAGGAAACAGGGATGAACGCAGGAACATCCAGCTCCGCACACTACGACTGGTACCTCTCAGGAAGTGCGGGTAACGCACATCGGAGTCTTGCAATTTTATTAAGAAAAAATGCCCAAATTGAATTAATCAACAGCAAAAAGGACACCGACGTGAGGTCAGCTACCCTTGAGGTCGGCATGGGAAATGACAAACCAACTCCTCTGTACATAACCAACTCACACATCAAAAGCTGTTCCGGGAAAGCAACCAGATCATTCACAGACTTATTAAACTTGATAAACCAAGGAAATGTACTCTCATAATAATCGGCGACTTCAACGCCCATATAGGTCGACAAGATCCATTAACCTTCCAACGCAAAGGGTTGATACAACAAAACCTTCACCATGAATTTTCCAACTACAACGGCGAACTATTAATGGATATAGCCAACAGGGAAAAAAAATTCAAACAGAAACAACAAAAGCTAGAACATAATGTAGAATAACATGCTCGAAGGGTACTCAAAAATCGCAATTAGACTACATCATCACGCCACAGGCAGCAGAAAAACTTTTTCACTTTATTAAAGGTGAATGGGTCACCGGTCGCATATCTGACCATAAAATAATCTGGGGACTACTAAAATCAAACTTAATTGTAAATAAAAACAAAAAATAAAACACTAAAGTAAGACAAAGGTACCAAGGAAACAACAAAGGAGGCCAATTATTTCAACTACAAACAATGCAACTTCGCCGCCCTCAACAGAGGAGCCATCAAAACAAAATATCAAGATTGCATCACAAAAAAACTACTCAAGGGATCATCAAATAGCCCTCGCTAACATACAAAAGGCCAAATTCAAATCAATGCCCAATAGGCATAATCGCGTCAAAGAATGTCAAACTACACTTCAAAAGGTTACATATCTGGAGGAACAAAAAACATGCAGAGCCTGCTTCTCTGGACTAGGTAAAATGCACCCCACAAAGCGCGTGCAAATGCTCTATTCATTCTACAGGAAAAACAAACAACAAACAAAACGCCGAAAAAGAAACGCGTCCATACCGATGTCCAAATGGGAGAAAACACTAAAAAACTCCGAGGGCCTTCACATACCAACGGTAAATATTACAAAACCGATAATAGAAGCACAAGGCGAAGAACCGACGGTGGCCGAAATAATAGGAATCATCAATAAAATGCGAAACGGGACGGCCCCCGGAACGGATCAAGTAGTAAGCGAGCTTTACAAAGCGATGCCCAAAACATTACAGGAAGCCGTAACTAAACACATAAGTAAAGCCTAGTCAGAGAACACAGTACGGGACACGTGGCTAGAGACCGTACAGTTACAAATTCCAAAAAAAAAAAATCCTAAAGATGTGAACGAGTATCGTCGCATAACGATTTGCAATACGGGCTATAGAATTTACGCTACATACTTACCTAAAAAACTTGACGACAAAATAACGGAACAAGGCAGTTACAAAGCGGCTTTCTTAAACAATAGATCAACAGATGACCACATTTTTACGCTCAAAAGGGTTCTAGACGAGGAATGGCGTGCAGGTAAACGAACGCACGTTCTCGCCCTCGACATAGAAAAAGCATTTGACAACGTTGACCTCAAGGCATTAAGAAACATATTATTACAACAAATCGATGACCAACAGGATAATCACGGCATGCTTGAAGGAAAGAACATGCATCAAATGGTGCGGCCAGCAAAGCAGCTGGATTATCAAAGGAAAGGGAGTTAAAAAAGGTTGCACCCTGTCCCCTCGCCTTTTTACATTGGTCACCGACGAAGTTCTGAGAACTCTCGAAGAGGAAACTCATTTAATCAAACTAGATCAGGACTGCAAAATCTCCCTCCCCCTAGTATTATAATTTGCAAATGACCTTATTCTCATTACAGATGAGCTAGAGGGACTAGAACGCATCTCAAACCACATAAACCCTTACTTAATAGTGTAGGCCTTTAAATAAACGAAACAAAAACAAAAAATGTAACTAGGGACCCCATAAAAACACAGAAAACGACCCACGTGACCCTCAACTGAATAAATATACCAACAGGGGATGAAATCAAAAACTCAATTAGAAAACGACGCCAACATGCCACGAGAAACGCTAAATCTTTACTACCATTCATATTGAACTCAAAAATGTATTGCAAATTAGCCACACTTATGTATCGAATGACTATCGTACCTTGTATGATATATGGCTTAAAAGTATCAGCACTCACAGAGGCGAACCTTTCAAGATTGAGAAGACATGAAAGAGTTATCATGAGAGACTTGATCAACCACGCTAGGAAAAACCGAGACCGAAGAAAATGCATCAAATCTTAGACGGTAAAACCATAACAAAACAGATCAAGAACCACAGGATGTGCTACATGGCACACATTTTCAGACGCTCTGAACCACACTTGTTACATGCAGCAAAGCAGTACAGGGCCAAATCTAAGAAGGTCGGACGACCTAGTTACACATGGAATGACAACCTAAAGCAGGGCATGAAATACTTCGACAAGGAAATCCAGTTTTGGAGGGACACGGCTGGAGATAGAAATAAGATCAAGAAAGCGGCTACTGATATCTACAAAAAACCAGAAACTGATAGCAGCGAGAACTCAGAAGACGACCAAGAAAACAACAACACGGAACATAGCGAAGCCTTGACATAGAAAAGAGCCAAGCAAACGGTTAACCCCACCAAAAGATGCTTAGATGAACCTCGATCTGGATCAACATGCCGGCGACGACGTGAAAAGATGCCCTCCTATAGACAAATATCACCCTTCTCTCCACTAGTCCAATGCTTACTTAAGGCTGCATAGTCGGTAGGCTCGTAATCCTTTCCTATCCTATGGGCACGTCTTCCCTACCATTACAGTGCCCCCCGGTCTACTTCTTGATATGCAATGGTCTATGTAGCACCATGAAACATGAGGCTTCAAAGGCTAGTGCAAATCTTGGGGTTCATTCGATTAATCGAGTCTGGTCAAACCACGCTGGGATCGGTGCAATTCATTTCATTCATTCATTTCATTTCGTAAATTTTTCGCATGACTGGCTCTGATTGCTTTCGCTATTGTCGCTTAAATTTCTCGTTGCCAGTGCATACGATGTACCATTTACAACAGTCGATCTGCGTGTAGGAGATCTTGATTTCCTATTTGTTAGTTGTGGTATTGGCTTAGGTACAGATAAGAAAATGATCTGTTTCTCCTTCCGCTTTTTTAGCCTTTTTCTTTTGTCTCTATATTGCCTTTTTTTTAAATGGGCATTTACTCTGTGTTGCGGTGTGTTGCTTTGTCTGCACGTCTTTACAGTTTGAGTAGACACTCACCAATTCATTCTGATTGTTTTAATCGATATGGTTGGTTCTCTTTACTGATTCAGAATTTTTAGGTGAGCTATGGTGTGTTTCCGTTCGCCTTAGAACTTTTTTGCCAGGGATACGCCCTCTCCTTCGTACGGGTGAGGGCGCTTTAATGACTGGCTTCGCGATTTCGGTGGATGATCACTTACCGATGAAGCAAAGTGTGAGCGAGATAGCATGATCCCTCCTCTCTTTTCTTGGTTCGAGCTGGTTAAGCACAGCAAACCGATTCTGAGTCGGTATTGCAACAGCCACCGCCTGAGATGCTTTAGGAACTTTGTGTGAACATGCAGTATTTTTCTTTGTTGTTAGGCTAAGTTCGTTAGGTTTGATTTGAACTTTATTTATTTTTAAACAGTTACACACGTATTCCTCTTAAAATGTGACCTCAATTTAGGTTATTGCTATAATACGTGGGACACTCAGAAAGTTTTGCGAAAATAAAAAGTAGTGTTGTATAGGTAAATATTTTTTATTACATATTTTCAAAATACTCTCCACTAGCCTCTATGTAAAGTTTCATGCGTCTGAACCAGTTTTCGAAACATTTTTCCAGTCCGCCGCAGACACGTCGTTTACAGCCTGCTCGAACGCTGACAGCACATCTTTCGGCGACGAAAATTGTATCCCTTTGAGCTGATGTTTAAGTTTTGGGAATAAAAAGAAGTCACATGGTGCTAAGTCAGGGCTGTAAGGAGGGTGACCCAGAAGTTTGACCGGCGTGCTTTCCAAGAAGTCCCTCGTTTTGAGGGCGGTGTGCGTGGGCGCGTTGTCGTGGTGGAGCAGTAGCCCGTGGAGCCCTGTGTTTGGTCGCTTGTTGCTCACAACAGAGAAAACTTCTGCCAAGCATTTGGTAGTATACCATTCGGCGTTGATGCTTATTTGGTTCCGTAAAGGGATTGACACCAAGTAGCCAGTCAAATTGAAAAAAGTCGCGATCAAAATTTTCACCCCGCTTCTAGATCGCTTCACTTTGGTAGGCGCTGATTCATTTTGAAACACCCAAACCGTTGACTGGTGCTTCGTTTCTGGATTTTATTGATAAATCCAGGACTCATCACCTATAATAATGTCGTAAACACGCCAAGACGAGCCTGCTTCAAATTTGTGTATCATATCACGGCACCATTCCACCCGGGCCTGCTTCTGAGCATCGGTGAGGTTGTGCGGCACCCAGCATGAAACTATCCTCCTCACGCGAAGATGCACGTGTAGAATCTCGTGAAGGCTTCCCGATCCAATCTGTAGTATGTGAATCTCCTGATATGTAATTCGCCTATTGTCTTGGATTAAACTTTTACTGCTAGCACGTTGTCTCCGTAACAGCCGTCAAAGGGTGACCACTTCTTTCTTCATCCGCCAAAGTTAGTTGACCACGTTTGAATTCGTTATACCAACTATACACAGTTGCCTTGGAAGGGCCTTCATCCATGAATACAATTTGAAGTTTATCGTATGATTCGTCCGGTTTCAGGCGACACTTGAAATCTTAAAAAATCATAGTGCGAAAATATTCCCGGCGCAAATTCATTTTCCAATGAGACACGATAATTTAATTAGCACGCAAAATATGTGGAGGGATGTTTTGAAATTGGAACGTACCTATTTTTTCTTATAAATAATCATTATTTTTATAATAGATTATAACTGATCAGTCTCTCATACAAAAGAACTTTTTTTCGCAATACTTTCTGAGTGGCCTGATATAACTCTGGTTTTTGCATTCCTCACAGTTATGGGATACACTTCTTGCTATCGTGGTTATACACTGCACGGTAAAAGTTCCGTCATCGTTTGTTGACAGTTCTCTCACTATTTCGCACGTTACTTGATGATCTAATCTATTTCACTGGTAACTAATAAGTCCATCTCCATTATCGAAGAGTCGCTTTCACACTTACTATTGTCTAAATTTGTGGTTTAGTTCACTCATTGTTCACAAAAAAGTCACATTTTTCAATATTCTTTAGGTACTCAATAAACAATAACACAAACACTGGAATATTCCGCTAACCGTTGGCGGCGCGTGACCTTGTATCGATACGAAGCGACAACGGAGCGCTCGCTAAACACGTCCAACCCGCGCAACGGCGAACGCGAATCCTTTGGTGCATAATGTTGTGCGTGTTTATCCCAAATAAATAAAAGTAGATAGACTTATAGGAACATTACATTTTCGGTAAGCCACTAAACAGAGAAAGAGTAACCTAAGATATTAAATACTACTCTTCCATGAAGCAAAACGAGAACTGAACATATCCCTCGTAATATCTCGACTACTTAATTAAGAAACTTTTTAAATTCACATTAAGTTTAATGTTAGTATAGAGTCTAGGGAAACTTGCTAGCTAATAAAGAGATACAATAAAAAGATTTTAAAATTGTTTCACTTTAAATACTTCAGAAATATAATAATAATAAAGTAACTTATGTAATCCTATCCTATTAATATTTAAAATGTAAAAGTTTGTATGTTTAAATGTTTGGATGACAGACAATCACGCAAAAATAGCTGAACGGATTCGAAGGAAATTTTGCACACTATTAGCATTGGTAAAAGCTTGTTATCTAATCATGTAAGTATAAGCTTTTGATCGGGCAGTTGTCAATTATCCTACGGGAACGTACTACTGGGATAAAAAATATTCGAGGCATAAATTATTTGTGAGCAAAATTCATCCAAATCCGTGAAGCCGTCTTGCGTGATTGAGTATGGAACATCCAAACATTGTAACATACAAACTTTCAAATTTATAATTTTATTATAGTAGGAAGTAGTGTGGAGTTTGCCGTAGGTATAATCAAAATAAAAAATTTCATTAAAAAAAAAACGGACAAATGAACAATAAATTTTTGTGAAGAGTCAATAACTGAAATTAAAATACACAACAACAAAATCTTTTGAATACAAATAACATGTTTACACGACTTTTCAATTATGATACAGTATTTTTATTTTATTTAATAAATGGCAAAAGTAAACATGAAGGATACCTAGAGTTACAGTAAATAAAAGTCTGAAATCACTAGTACAGAGATTTTTATTATTATTTTTACTCGTGGTCGCCTGATGGTAGAAATTCAACCATAATTATTTAAAATGTTAAGTTTGAACGATAAATTACTTAGGCAAATCATAATTATTTGACATTTTCTTCGACATTCACTAAGGCTACTGACATTAGAGACAATTAAAGATCGTTTTTCAGTTTGACCACAGACCTAAATCATAAACAAAAGTGGGTATATGTGTGTGTGATGTTTTTTTTTTAAATAATTCAATGTATTTTTAACTGACTTCAAAAAAGGAGGAGGTTATCAATTCGTCTGTATTTTTTTTAATGTTTGTTACCTCATAACTTTTGACTGGGTGAACCGATTTTGATGATTTTTTTTTTATTTGAATGCTGGTGCTTCCCGAATGGTCCCATAATTTGGTTCTATTCGGACAATGGGATCCATGTGAAAAACAATCTAAGTCTTAAATTTGCATTAAGTATTGGCGCGACATTTGAACGAATAACGCGATTAGATTAGTGCGGGGTATCTACCATAACTAAGTAAAAAGTTAAAAATAAAAACTTTTTACAAAAAAATAACAACCGACTTCCTTAAAAAAAACACTACAAAGTCAAAAATTACTTTAATTTCGGAAGTCGGTGGCAGTAAACCTTAAATACAGATCCTAAGACACCGAATTCCGAAATTAAAGTTATTTTTGACTTTGTAGTGTTTTTTTTAGGAAGTCGGTCGTTATTTTTTTGTAAAAAGTTTTTCAATGCATTATTATGTAAAAAATATTTTTGTACACTCACTCTCAACTTTAACTGTACCAAATTTCATACTGCTCCGTCCGCCTATTATTTTGTTTTACATAAAAAGTGGTACAATTTTTTTTTTCACTATTTAATATAAATAGAGAGATAAAGACTATCCATATTGTATACTGCAAGATTGTCAAGACAGAATTAAATAATAAAGCAGTCTCGTTTTAATCGTATTTACCTCGACATAATTGCTTGGTTTGAATATTCATAAAATCCCGATAACATTCTTCGGGAGCGTTCCCGGTTTAAACAAATTAGGGCGACGTAGAAGCATTGAAATTAACTTAGAATATTACATTACCTGGGTACTTTTAAATTGGAGGAAACTTTTTGTACAAGATTTTGTTACCAAGCTAGGTATTAAATTTAGATTTGTAGTTTTTACCGACATTGTTTATGGTGAGTACTGTAATACGAAGTGACTATTTCGAAATGAAAATGTGAGACGCTATTCAAACTGTGACCCCCTTATCAAGATTTTTTGAGACAGTTTTTGCAATTTTAGGAACCTTCACAGTCTTATGTCAGTCTCAATTATGTCAAAAATACATCGAGTTTCCATACATTTTTGACAAGTTTATGACATCTGATTGTCGCCGAGATGAGACTACGACTAGATTTTGAACGTTTTTAATTAAAAAAAATTGACCTTCAAGTCAAAACACCAAGACAGTTTTTGAAGCTTATCCGTCTTATTACAAAACGTAATCTAACTTTAGTTCTAGCCAAAAATTTGAGTCATTTATTGAAAATTATTATAATTAATTAATTTATTATTATTATTATTATTTATTTCTATTTGTGTAAACTTCATTTTATCAAAGTGACAACTTAGCTCCGGACAAAGTTCTCAGTTTGGTAAAAAGAACTTAATATCGATCTCAGTTAGTATATTATTTCAAAAACAGGCGATGGTTTAAACCATATCTAAAAAAAAACCTTGTTTTATAATAAGCCCGAATATGTATAAATATAGTTATTTTTACAAAACTGACATCATAGTCCGGTCCTAAATTATCAGTTTTGGATTAAGAACTTTGCTCAAAACGAAATAAAAATGTTTTAGATGTTGTGGTAATAAGTTTGTAAGTAGGTACTATTTGTAGAATAAAGTTGAATGTATTAAGCCACTTATACGCAGACATAATAACTTACCCATTAAATGCAATTTTAATAATACCCATACCGAAAGATGACTTCATAAGATAAAACGACTAATAAATCAATTAACACAAAAAAAAACATTCGCCCCAAACCCTACTAATTAATCTCAGTAATCACGTAGTCATAACTAAAACAAAGGTTTTTACAAACTCGCCCTCATTCTACCATATTTCCTCAACCGAACCGAATAATTGAATGTTCCGAGCAGTTTTTACTCATTTAAACTGTACGCCACAATTACCTCTATTAATTTACGCGGTGAGGTGGGCGCGATAAAAGCCGGCTTAATAATATTGGGGTGAGAAATGCTAGGGGCGAAGTGGGGCGATGGGGGGCGAAGCTGTCAAATTTCGTGCAGTAAAGCTCCAGAAATGGTCTTCCGTCCTATACGCTTGGACAGATTCTGGTGGTGGCATAACTTTTGTTGCCCTACTTATTTAGAGGCTAAAGCAAAAATATTTGAACGTTTAATTGTATTTTGATTACATCATCTGCCTAGCTTAGATGCAGTTGAATACCAGTATTTTATCATGAAGCGACTACCTATTTGACCTCTACAACCCAGTTACTGAGTATCACTATACAGGTCGTCTTGGCGCTCTACTATCTACAAAAAAGTAGGCATTTTCAAATAAACCACCTTGAAACTCTAACCGAAAAACGCCAAATACGAAAAGAGAGCCTGGGCCCTCCTATACATATTCCTTTAACTCTGCCGGCCAACTCTATTGCTTTCGTTGTAACCGGGTATTTAAAACTAAATTCGGTCTGGCGAGTCATATAAGGGCACACAGTAGGGTTTAATTCAATTATAGTTGCAAAAGGTAGCCGTTATCGAAATTGATAAGTAGGGCTATATATATCACTATATCTCTAGGTAAGACTGGTTGTCAAATTTTCGTGCTTCTGACGACCCGTAACGACTGTCAAAGAACTACGAACGACAGCCGGGACCTGTGTTTATTTAACCATTTTTTTTTTTTGGGATGGGAAATCATCAAATAACTGCTCCCGCTCTGGGCGGAGCGGGAGGGCGTGTCAGACTTTTACTGACTAAAACCCACCCGTGTTCCTTCAGTTGCCCATGTGCCAGGGCCACGGTATCTCTTTCGAACAATCACGCGACCCTGGCTGGCATCGGTCCTAGCAGACCCCTTCAGTTCTGCTGACATCTCTTTGAGGCGCGCGTGGAACACTACGTGCCGTCGACCCGAGCTTGGTCCTTACCGGGCGGCGAGCTACCCATTGCTCGCCGCCCGCAAGCTCGTGCCTACGGTGGCCGGGAGTTTATTTAACCATAAGGGTCTTCCTAAACGTAGCTCGTCACCCGGTAAGGACCAGGCCCGGGTCAAAGGTGCGTTGTGTTCCATGCGCGCCACACGGAGATATCTGCACATACTGAAGAGGTCCGTTAGGGCCGATGCCTGCCATGGTCGCGGATTTGTTCCAAGCAGTTGCCGTGGGCCTGGCACAGTCAACTTAAGGAACACGGGTAAGTTTAGTCTGTAAATGTCTGATACGCTCTCCCGCTCTAGGCGGAGCGGGAGACATTATTTCATGATTTCTCAACAACATAGTCTATTACAGTTTAAATGTTGGATCGCCATCACAATAACACTGAAATAAATTAACATTAACAGCTGTAGCCGCGTACGAAAACCGTTGCAAACTGAAGCTCACAAAATCGCCCCAGAAACGGACAAATTATACTTAGCACTCGACATTACATCTTCTCAACACGGAACGTAGGACAAATAAACCGAAATCACCATTGTGCGCGATTACACCGAATGCATTCCGCCAGACAGCGGGCATTGGCGTCCGCTTTATCTTTACCATACACTGCCTGATAAGGAGCTTACCAGGCGAACTTAATAAGAGTTGACGTGACCATCCGACCAAATGATAATACACCTTTTGTGCTTGAAAACACGGTTTAATTTAGATTAGCAGCCGGCTTTGGACGGGTCACTGGGTAAGAGCAGTTTATATGATGTTGTTAGCTTTTTGAGTATAAAGTGCACAATAGGTATGCTACAAATGTTGAGTTTGTCTCCTTTTGTTGGTGGGATGCACAATTAGAAAGGATTAGTGTTGTGAGGAACGCCTCATACGTGTATCTTTGGTATAGCGGTTATTCTATGCAGGGTGGCAATTTAGTCTCCTGCATCCGTCAAGAGAGTGAGTCTACCTACCCATCATTTTAAACTACTTTTGCTACGGAAATATTGTATTGTACATTTGGTGATTAAAAAAAATACTTCCTGTAAAACAGTAAATAGAGTATTCCGATGTCTGTATGATTTTTTTATATTTTTGGGTACCGATATCGAACACGAATGGAAGAAAAATCAAAATTTCATCAAGCGAAGGTGAATGACAACAATCGATCAGCTGTTTTTTGTATTTTTTTGTGGAACGTATATTGGAATGTAGATGTTTTTTTTTTTTTCCAAATTTCGAAACATAACAGTCGTTTCACTGTCTTTTTTTTTTTAATGCAGATTTCAGTGTCATATAAAGCTTAGAACAATGATAAAATAATGATATATTTTTCTTTATTTCTTTTTTATCAATAGTTTTCGATATCTATACCCAACACATTGGTATAGTATTTGCCAACTAATTTAATTTGACCTTGTATATCCTAGGTGTAATAAGTCTGATTACAAGACCCCAAAACAGAACAAATGGAACTGTTTTGACAAACGTAATCCACGATCCAGGGAAGATCGCTAAATGAAATCATACCTAATCGCTAAACTGAATCACGAACTAATTAGTCCAAAGCCTGAAATTTGGGGCAACAGCGCTGGATTTAGCAGCACCCGGTCAGTTGCATTAGCTAATCCGACGGTCAGCGCAAGGCTCCATAAGCCAATCAGACGTGCCTACGTCACCGCACGGTGCTCCTATTGGCTGACTGGCCTGATTACCTACTGCCATTTTCCGAAGCGCTGTCAACGCGTTCTATCGGCTAATAATTACTCATATCGAAGCGGCTTAACGGAACTGCATTTATCATTCTAATGACGTAACTTCGTCATCACCAGCACAGAAGTTTCCTTTGTTGATACTTATTGGATAATATCTGAGTATAAGAAATTGTGAGTGGAGCAAAAATCGTATTATTACACTAGTAAATACTGCTGTTCCGTGTGATGCCGGACGTAAAGAATAGCACCATCCCATTTTCACCCATGGGTTTCGTGAGAGGCGACTAAGAGGGTTACTAGAGAATGAAAAGCAACGTTCTCTGTGCATTTTACTACCATACTGCGATCACCAACCCGCCTGCCGAACGTGACGATTATGGCAAGCCCCCCCAAATTGGAGGAGGCCTATGTCCAGCAGTGGACGTCTTTCGGCTGAAATGATGATGATGATGAAATTTTGCAGCTGTTCCCTTCCAATCTAATATCTATGAACGTATCAAAAATCCACAATAATATTAGCAAACCATCTGTTTTCTGTATCACAACCGAAAAAAAAAAACAAGCAGATAGTTTCGAACCAACACAAGTTTTATCACATTACTCCAGCATCAGTAATAAATAACACCGATTACATCAACCAACGTTTCTACAACAATAAAGTGAATAAGAGAACGGGCCAATTTGTGCAGTATCCGTTCGCTCACTCTAATTTACAGCAGATATTAAAACCGCGGGCCGCTTCACACGTGTCCCGTCATAAATTCTAGGAGTATGTTCTACAGTGAAATTGGGCGGTGGAACAATGTTGAATCTGCCTCATTTGGGTGGCGCAATTTTCTCATTATTAATAGAGATTGGAACGGAAGAGAATGGTTAATTTATTGGTTTAATGTGTGTTTTTTGGTAATTAATTTGCGTGGACAATGTATCAGTTAAATTGTGATTTTAGATTTTATACATCATTATATTGTTTTGGATACCTATTTATGGCGGTGATTACAACTTAAATCTATCCCTTCGGATTCTTTCAGCTGAAATGAAGATGATTATGATTAAAAATAATTACAAATAATTGTAATACTAAAACTTTTACGTCCAAAATTAATACACGCAACTTATTAATTCACTGTCACTTAAAATATGGTAGATTTAAATCAACGTACACCTTCAGCATAAATATGTGTGATGTAATAGTGTAAGACGAAAGAGACTGGCCCCCACGACACAGGGAATCCTAGTGTGGAGGCTAGTGTTATTTCAATTTGTACATAGCAGTTCTTGAACAATAAAGTTTTTATTATTTTATTATTATTATGTGTACGGGTCTATCGACTTGCCACGGTTGTGCGTGTATTGGTGACCATCTGCATATACCAACACTTCGCCGTGACTCAAAAAGCATGCTAATCCGATGGTCCCGGCCGTCATTCATGGATCACAAAACTGGTCGAACTGGTGGAGCTTGGGGGAGGTCTATGTTCAGCAGTGGACGTCTTTCGGCTGAAATAATGATGTTGATGATGATTTGATTGCCTATCTGACCTCCACAACCCAGTTATTGATAAGACCTCTACCCTTTAGACCTCATGATAAGACTGGTTGTCAGAGTTTCGGAATTCTGAGGATTTATAATGACTTTGTAATCTTACAAAGTCATTATAAATCCTCAGGTCAGATAGGCAATCAAATCATCATCAACATCATTATTTCAGCCGAAAGACGTCCACTGCTGAACATAGACCTCCCCCAAGCTCCACCAGTTCGACCAGTTTTGTGCTTCCTATCCAGCGGATTCCTGCGGTCATCGTCCACCTAGTAAGAGGCCTTCCCGGGCTTCTGGTACGCGGTCGCCAATCCAGAACCTTTCAGCCACCTGTTCTTTGAGCAATGTCCCTTAAAGTAAAATACTGTTATTCAGCTGCAGCTACTAAGACTCGAAACCAACCCATACGTATTTTGGAAATGCCTAGATATATGATGATACAACAAATCAGGTAATATCGCAGACATCCAGTGTCATGCGATTCTTGTCAACATTTGTTTAATAGTAATAGGAGACAGAAAACTTCCGTTTTTCATTGCCCCCTTATTTTAAATTGATTTTTCATCCATGGGTCCTTTTAACAAGATCGATGCATAACAAAAGTTATTAACTGGCCCACAAATCAAATTAGGTCAACTCCTCTCAAAAAAGCAAAATAAAAGACTACCCGCAAATTGAAATAACTAACCTTCACGATTTAATTAAAAACCTGGAATAAATACAATGAAATTAAATCATAAACTTTTGACACTAATACAGGTATACAACCTTTTATTCAATCTAACTTTGTGAACGAAATAGGGGTAGGTAATGTGGTATTATTTCCTCATTAACGTGTGTCTGGAAGTTTCGGGGTTGGATTAAAAACTCCCTAGGGATCTCCCGCCTGCTCGGTAACATTTCGATAGGCATAGTGGGAGTTGGTAATTGTGAAATATCATTATTAGGTAGTTCGATTTTGATCATCTGATTTAGTTCAGTATGTAAAAGAAAGTAAAAAAAAACAGCTGAAGGAAGTTGTTGACTTTGGTTTTGAATTTTATTTTTGCCACCGACTTACGAATTAAAGTTCACTTGTAGTATTTTTATTTGGAGGTCAGGTCAAAGGACACTGAGCGTCTTCTATATTTTCACTGTAATTTTATCTATGATTTTGCATCAAAGTGACCTTTATTCTCGTTACATTAAGGTTTATGTCAGATATAAAATAACTGAAAGGAGGACTGTGTAGGAGCTATTAGTGAAACTTATAATTATGGATTTGATCAATCTCCCTGAAAGTACAAAAAATAATTAATTAAATCATACTACATATTAGCTTGTTGTACTAGCTTGACCTTGAAAAAGAAATTGCCTCTGAAAGCCTCCACACTTCTAATATCAACGCTAAGTATTAGACAAGAATGCAATCTCATTTCTGTCGTGATATACGATATTGAGAGCTGGATTTATTTCGTAAATTAAGGCTTTATTTCTTTTAACGACACAATTTATTATAGCTATCCAATAACAGTTAATAAATACAGACTAGTTAGCAATCAGTCCAAGCAATCAAGTAAAGATTTTCTTTTATAGAGTATCTATACTCTATACGGATAAATAAAAATTGAGGGGTCTGTTTGTACTGTCAAAATAACTGCTTTGTACGTAATGTTTATAAAAGTATGTGAGATACTAGTTACTTAAAAAAAGAATTTTGTTCACCTCTCTGTTCTGACTAATCTTCGAAACCTGCTGCACAGATTTTGACAGAGCTTTCACTGGCAGATAGCTGATGGTCGATACTTGTACTTTGTAGATCAGTGGTACCCCAGTGGTAACTGCCGTGGCTTACAAGGCGTAGGTCGTAGGTTCTAACCCAGACAAGCGCTTTGCTTTATGTATATCGTTTCATCACCACAACATTGCTCTCTAAACGGTGAAAGAAAACGTCACCTAGAAACGGGCATAGTCCAACCACGAAAATTCGAAAACATGTGACATCTACCAACCCGCGCTGGGCCCGAGTGGTGAATTACGGCCCATTCTTTCTCACAGTGAGGCCTTTGTCCCAGTAGTGGGAATATTATTGGTTGATTATGAGATAACATTTGTCTCGGTAGCATGTTCTAGTGGGATCATTTCCGACAGCCACGCAGGTGAAGCCGTGGGAGTAATGAACATAAAGAAAAATGAATTCTTTAACAACGGTTTTCCCAAAATTATCCCATTCAGTATGTTTTCTTTCTGTTCAAACAGTTATGTAATAAGGAATAGAGAAATTTAAAGATGCAGCTGGAAACGAAAACAGGAGCTCTCAGAACACGTCGTGATTGTAATCCGAAAGGTAATCGTATGTTCATTAAAAAGAAATCCGTGGAATTCGCAATTTGCGTTATTCTAAGAGTTTGTTTTAACCAGACCGTTAATTATTATTGTTTTTTGACAGAAGAGACATTACTTCATTGTCACCGTTTTAATTTGAACTCGGATTTCGTATGAGAACACAGCAATCGTATTTGTGTTCAAACCCGTACAATGGTTTTGCCTGATAGAACCATTTTTTATTTAGTGTTATAGACTCACTATTGTAAAACACGTTTGCATAGTCAGTGAGCCTTTGCGTTTTATGTGTGAAGTTTTATTTTTTCAATAAAAATCGTACCTTTGACCAATCTACGCTTTCAAACAGAGTATAAAAGCGATCAAGGCTTTTGATGCAAAATCAAACGTAAATTGTGAAATTGATGCTGGCACTGCTGAAGCGTTGTTGTGTGCAGTTTATTAGCAGGACTGTCGTTTTTTTTTTTTTTTTTCGCAAAGCTGAAAGGGATTTGTGTAGAGAAATATTTTAGTAGAGTTATTTGAGCTGGTTTCTTTTTTCTTTTCTATGAGGCTAATTTGAAATTTATTCCTTTTGAAACCTGTAAAACGAAACACTGCATTAGTTTTTTAATACCTACATAGGCAGACATTGCAAGTTTTATGACTTTTACTATAAATACGGTAGCCAGGGATAATGAATTGTAGCTCGCAGCCCGGTAAGGAGTAGCTCGCTACCCGGTAAGGATCAAACCCGGGTCGACAGTGCTTTGTGTACCATGCGCACCTAAAAGAGATGTCAGCACTATTGAAGGAGTCCAGTAACGCCGATGCCTACCACGGTCGGGGATTTGTTCGGAAGAGTTGCCGTGGCCCTAGCGCAGGCAACTGAAGAAACACAGGGTTTTAGTAAGTAAAAGTCTGACACGCACTCCCGCTCCGCCCAGAGCGGGACGAGACCCTCTTTTTTTTGGATGACACCAGACACCAGATGATTCAAATGACTCACAATACTGTCAGTTTATATTGACATTCTTTTAATTGATTCGTAACTGAGAAGTTAGGAATCAGTTCTTATTGAATTGCTTAATAACCTTAAAAAGTTTTAATACTGTTTCACTACATGACAATGGTTTATTATTAACTGTGTTAGAAGTTATTAAGCCAAAATGTGTAATGATCTGTAATTTGTAAAAAATGACGGTAGGTGTAGTGCGAGGCATTTCATTACGATATTCGACGTTGGTAGGATATAAAAAGGATTGTAATCATGTTATCGGGGCAGTTCCTCGGTAGATATTCAGTTGGTCAGTTCTAGTGCTGTGGTTGTGTGGAAAAGATCGACCAGAAGTCATGTAAGTTAAGTAATTTGATATTATGTAATACTTATTGCTTATTATGACAATTTTGTTGTACCATTTATATTGTTGGCAATATTGCTAATGTTTTAAATCATATAAAATGGAATATTCATATTCTTTTCCTAGCTATTGTTATTATTGTGATTGTGTTGATATTATCCTGAGATCTCTTGGACAATGGTCCAAGAGATAGAGTTAGATATATTTAAGATAATTATAATTTATGGCAATGTAAGAAGTGTGTTGATATATAATACTTTAATACTGTTTCCATGGAGTTTCTTGTCCTTCTTCTCCATGAAGACCTAGTTTTGAAACGGACGACTAGCTTTCTGTGCTTTACTTAGTGAAACCCTTTCCCAACAAACCATATTCATAAGAACCTTCCTACACAGTAAATAAGCCGTAACCATTCTGATACACAAAGCTTGATATTTGGTATATTTATATAATACTTATAGTTATATATAGATTTTTCTGTTAAAAAAGGGTCGATAAATTGGATATTTAATACTATAAAAGTATTCAATTAAAATCTTTATAAGAAACTTCCAAACAAAATCCCTGACTTCTAAACAATAACAAGGGCATTTTCTAGAATTTCCCAGGAAATAAATTAGTAAGAAGTTTCCGTGCGTCACAGTTGCGTGGCACACGGAGAACACGTAGCGTTCAGATTAGTTGGTGTAGCTAACAACCGAGTAACTTTCACAATTAATACCAGCCGACCGCACTGGGGGGTTGAGTCTGTCGCGAATGTACGACTGATGCGATTGGTTGGCAATTAATCGCAAAAAGGTATGTTGAAAATATTTTTTATAAAAAAATAACGATATTAAGTACATGTATTTAAGCTGGCAATTTTTTATTTCGTTGTTTATATCTTGCATTCTCACTGTATACCTACGTAGCATTCAAAATTGCTGATGGTGATTGATGGTCTAGTGTATAATGGTAGAATGGATGGTGGTGTAGCAAACAACTGAGTAAGTTTTACATTATAAGCCAAGCGATAGCGCTCAGGGTCGCAACGAATTTTCGACTGATGTAATTTGAAGACAAATAAAAAAAAAGTCAGTGATGAAAAATCTTAAGCGGGTAAGGAAAAAGAACTAAAGATTTGCTATTAGTAAAAGTATAATTAAATTAAATGTCAAAAATGAGTAAATGTTTGTCCTTCTTTTATTCTCATTTTTATTTTATGTAGTGTACAAAAAGTCAGCAAAATTAATGAATGTAATAAACGCACGAGCTTTTAAAAATAATATTTATGTACACAATTAGTTCAAGGATGTGATCGGAAGACCATAATCAAACTCATTTTTTATTTAATAAAAATGTTTTGTACTATTTAATTACAGAAATTAGCGGCAATTTCTACTACAGCTGTGCCTTAGTAAGTATAAACTGAAATTAAAATAAATCAATTGCGTCGGGGGATGTCAGCTACCAATCGATGACAAAGTGGTACGGTCTCACGTACGACTAAGCGCAGGACAAAGGGGAGATAAGAAGAAATAGGGGCGGAAAACTATTACAATAGAAGAGAAATAAATTTGTGATACGTCTCTTACATTATTTTGCACCAGTGACAACCCCATTTTAATGTCCACGCAATCACTGTCCATTCCAAGGTTGCCTGGAAGAGATCGCAGAAAGCGATAAGGCCGCCCATTGTATGTTTTTTTTTGTGTTAAATGTTCTTGTTGTTATGTATTTTCTGGTGTACAATAAAGCATATATAAATAAATAAATAAATTATTTCCCTGTAGACTATTAGTTACGACTGGTCTGTAGAGGGAACGGTCTGTATAGGGAACGTAGGTTTTAAGGGGACAGTTTCCTGGTGATGGCATTGTGATTACGAGACAGAGGTTACTAGAAAGAGGCTGAAATATCTGCAAGAAAAAGATATTATTATATTAGGTGCGGATTTAACTGTCAATGATTTATTTTATTTTATATTATGTTAGTTAAAATGTAGGTGCTTAGTTTTTGTTAGCCGGCGTTGCCTTTTAAACAATATTCAAAATCAATATATTTTTATTTCACATAAACATAGACACTTATGAAATGTCAGAAGCTAGGTGCACGGTTCCAATTGCTTGCTTCCTATGGAGAAGAAGCTGACAAAAAACTCCACAATTATTCTATTAAAAATAATTGGCATTTACAATGTGTCAATAGGTATGTGAGGACAGTGTAGGCACGATTCAAATGAGATGTCATGTAAAAACTAACAGAAATGAATATACAATTTCCGTCCAATATTCGTTCATTCATTTTTGGTCGGATTACATAACAGGGCACAGACATTGAAATGAAAATCTATTCTATGTTTCACATTGAAATTTTGCTGTAGGTAAGTTTTATCGATTGAAATGCAATGTTTTCAATTTAAAAAAACACTAATGTCTAGTTGACTAGCCCAGTGTGACTTTTAAGTGGATTAACATTTTAACAAGAGTTATAATTTTAATTATTCAACTCTGGGTCTACAAACTGTAGCCAATGATGACATATTGTACTGAAACGTGGTCACTCACAATGGGCCTTATTAGAAGGTTAAAAGTCACCCAAAGGGCAATGGAGAGGGTTATGCTCAGACTTTCTCTACGTGATCGAATCAGGAATAAAGAAAACAGCAGGATAACCAAGGCAACCGACATAGCCCGAAGAATTTCCAAACTTAAGTGGCAGTGGGCAGGGAACATCTCTCGCAGAAAAGATGGCCGATAGGTCCGAAAGGTTCTGGAGTGGCGACAGCGTACCAGAAGACCCAGAAGTTGGAAAGCGTCCCAAAAGGTGAACTGATGAGCACATAACCGGTCAGAGTGGTGGAACTTAGGGGAGGCCTACGTACAGCAGTGGATGTCTTTTTGTTGAAATGATGATGATGAGTTTACAAACACTAGATTTATTCATTTAACCGACTAAACATACAAGTGGGCCTAACATTCTGAACAGTATATTTTTATTGGAACTTTTAAGTGTTACATGTGATATAATCTCAAAAAGACTTATAAGTCGCACGACTCAAACGCTCGTGCGCAGAGAGCCTCTCAAATCGATTTGCTACCTACATGTCAGAAATAAAGTTTTGTAGGTATCACCCCACGAGAAGGGATTATCGGATCTGCAACTACTGTAATCCATTAGGGTTGTTTATAGTACTTAAATATTTAAATCCTTTTACCATGGGAGCTTTACGGATGTATGGGCATGTTTACTATGGAGTTCGACGTAAATTTATGAAAGGTAAAACAAAATACTTTGAAATGAGAAGATCGGTAGCGATCTATCGGATTCGGCTGATGTTTTATTAATAAACAGTTTCTGCCCGCAACTTCATTCGCGTATTTTTTTTAAATTTTAATATAAAATATATTCAATTGCATACAACGCCCGCCGCGATATGATTTCGATTTCTCGTTACGTTCTTTCAGATTTTTTTTCGTTTACTCGGCTCCTTAGGATTATAGTATGATGTTATATCTCTTGTAACCTTCCTCAAGAATTAAGCTATCAGATGCAAAAATATTTTTTTAATTCGACTGATAATTCCAGAGATTCTGACGTACAAACCTACGAACAAACAAATTTTACTTTTTTTATAATACCTACGTAATATAGATTATTGACTTGTCGAAGTTTCAGAATGAATATCTCTGTGCTAATGAAAAAAAATTTCACTTCAAGCAAGATTTTCTAAGCAGAAATGGAGTTTCAATCCAATTTAACGATGGTTTGCAGTTGAGGGTAGGTGGATGATCAGCTTCAATCATCTTTGGACATTACTACAACTTATAGAAGTAACACTTACTCGCAGAACAGATGGACGACGAGGCCGAAAGATTCTGGAGTGGCGACTGCATACCGGAAGACGCAGATTTAAAAGGCCTTACACAAGGTGAACCGAAAACCTTGTGAAGGCCACAGGAATCTGCTGGACGCGGAAAGCACAAAACCGGTCAAAGTGGCGGAGCTTGGGGGAGGTATATGTCCAACAGTGAATGTAAT
Organism: Aporophyla nigra; assembly: GCA_947507805.1. NCBI lineage: Eukaryota > Metazoa > Arthropoda > Insecta > Lepidoptera > Noctuidae > Aporophyla > Aporophyla nigra. Next base: position 13,306,401 of record OX382305.1, read on the forward strand.
TTGGCTGAAATAATGATGATGAATGACGACTTATAATAGCAAAACGAATTCGACAGAAACATGAACTTTATAATAAACAGAATAAGGTCTTAAACCACACACAGACCACAAAATTGATATCACAAAAAAACAATTAAAAACAAAACTAAACATCCCAGTATTTTACCAAAAGAATTAGTTAGGAAGGCATACAGAACAACTTTAGCAAATCCCGTAGTCAGGTGCTCAGTTTCACACACACGTAACAAAAAGCTTACAATAAGTACAATAACCGAAGTTTTCCCATCAACAGTGTTTCAACAAGCTGTACTCAGTCCTACGGATGAATGAGCTGGGAATATGAATGTAAGTAGTCTATGGACGATTAGAGATCGTTAAGTCATTCTTATTATTAGGACGTGATTCTTGGTATAACATTTATAGGGAAAGTTTTGTTTCTGAAGATTGAAGGAACAGTTTTGGTGGTGGAGTTTTGTGGTTACCTAGGATAATCTATACTAATATTATAAAGCTGAAGAGTTTGTTTGTTTGGTTGAACGCGCTAATCTCAGGAACTACTGGTCCGAATTGAAAAAATCTTTTTGTGTTGGGTAGCCTATTTATCGAGAAAGGCTATAGGCTATGTAACACCACGCTACAACTAAAAGGAGCGGAACAGTAATGAAAAATGTTGCAAAAACGGGGAAAATTGCATGTAGGCGATTCGACGCGACGGGAAGGGTCGGGGAAACAAGAAATTTAACGCGAACGAAGTCGCGGGCAGAAGCTAGTTGGTATATATGCCTCTTTCCGTGCTGTAAAGAATACGAAAGGTTTTGTCAAGAATATGTGCAGCAGAATCTTAATTTAATTTAATTGTTTTTGTAATCTTGGTCATATTTCTTCAAACTCATGTTATCTCCTTACTCATTCTGGAAATCAATGGATATGTTATAAATAAGTAAAAAATAGTTTTTTTTGTAAGATTGGAACGACTATCTATGGAACTACCAGTTTTATTAGAAAAAAATATTTTTGCGTTTGAAGTCCAATATTAGAGAAAGGCTTTTTAACATCAGGCAACAATCCTTAGGAGCAGAGTCAAATCAAAAAAATATCGGAAGGAATTCAACGTGAAAACAAAGTAATACAGGGTGGGTCGGGGGGCTAAATTAACAAGCAGGAAGAAGCTATTATTAAATACCTAAAGCAATGTGGACATAGGTAGTAAACTAAGAGTTTATATAGCCATATTACAGCTAAGTAATGCTAGTTCGCACTAATTAGCGTTTAATGAATTAACTTTAGTTAACTCTTAACACTTGCACTATGTTGTACCCGAGTAACTTGGTCTTTAGAACATTGAAATAGCTTCCCGTTAAAAACGTTCCTTGAAAGCGAAGGAACAGCGCGGGCAATGCGATGCGATGCAGCCGATTGGGGGCCATAGTTTCATCCGGACAAAGACGCGGGCAAAGCGGTAGTAATCAATAATACACAAAGTAAAGTTAAAAAAGCTAAATATACAAATCATAAAAATAATAAATCAATATCTAAATAGCCCTACTCCTACAAACAATCAATTTGGAACATAAAACCGCCGTATCATCACAGTTGTCAAATCGAATCTTCGAAGCAAATTGTATCAAGTCATCGAGTTGTTCAAGTCACATCTTAACGCACCATTAGGGGCAGATTGCGTGAGAAAGATACTGGGTGTTTGGTTAATGTACTCGATAAAAACTAATTTGTAACCTTAATGGACGTTTACAACTTATATGTAACAAGGAACTCACTTTTTGTAAATACGATCCATTCATTTTGAGATAAGAGCAGTGTTTTCAGATGTAAAGGTTTTATATAAACGACGAAAATGACTGCTGATACTCAATCTAATTTGGCATTAACTCATTCAACGTTAAGGACGGTCTTCATGTATGTTATAGCGTCTGCCCGCGACTTCGTCCGCGTTAAATTTCTTGTTCCTCCGACCCTTCCCGTCGCGTCGAATCGCCTACCCGTGCGATTTTCCCAGTTTTTGCAACATTTTTTAATTACTGCTCCACCCCTCTTAGTTGTAGCGTGATGTTATATAACCTATAGCCTTTCTCGATAAATAGGCTACCCAACACAAAAAGAGTTTTTCAATTCGGACCAGTTCCTGAGATTAGCGCGTTCAATCAAACAAACAAACTCTTCAGCTTTATAATCCACACTATAATTTTTATTATAAATGCAAAAGTAACTCTGTCTGTCTGTCTCGCTTACCTGCTAAAACTACTAAACCGATTTAAATGAAATTTGGTACACAGATAGTTTAGAGCCTGAGAAAGGACATAGGTTACTTTTTATTCCGCGACTTCGTCTGCGTCCGCGATAACCGACATTTACGCGAACGAAGTCGCGGGCAAAAGCTAGTATTATATAAAGTAATAGATTATTACGTATAAGACAATAAGACATAATAGTCAAAATCTGCCTATAATGTTTCAACGTCAGACCTCCTCTCGGTGAGAGGGAGTGGGCCGTTATCCGCCATGCCGGCCTTGTGCTGGTTGCTACACGTCACGTGTCTTCGAATTTTTGGTTCTAGGGCATGCCGGATGCAAAATTCTTGTTTTAGAAGTTGCAAGTCCTGAAAAACGGTGTCTACATCACCAGTTCCTATCGTTCAATTATCTAAATATCGCACGTTACATTTTGAATTAAGTTTTTGGCTGAATAGCTAAGCTCGAACTATTCTCCATTTTATTATTGACCATACTCATACCGTATTATTCATTATTCCGCCGCCGGTCAATTGTACTCGATTGTATATCTATATTCAGCTAAAGTGATTTATGAATGACAAAGGATAAAATATTGAGGAAAAACAAAATTATTATTGCCTACTATAATCTACCTCCATTATAGTCATACGCAGTGAAAGGAATTGACTGATACAATCAATGTATATAACTATAAAAGAGACACGAATGGCAAATGAGTTCCACCTCTTTATAATAGCAATTCCATTTGTCTGGCTACCTCCAATATCTCTCCCAAAGATTTATGTACCATCTGCACGCTATAACCGAACTTAACGTGTGCACCTTAGAGGCGAGGCCATCGTGAGGCTTACGGGGGCCTTATCTTAGCACAAAATAGTGTTATAAACGGAATTCCCGTTTGGTACCGGGCTAGGACCGTTTGACCCGGGCACTGTCATTCACGCTCGTAAACTTTACGACCATCTCTCGAAACAGGCTTTGAAGAATAAGCGTATCCCGGAAGCGCCCGCTCTCCTCTGATAAAATAATATTGGAACAAGAATATCGAGGTATGTAATGCGAACCGATGTAATCGTAAATATGAATGAGCCACTCAAATTTTTGTGGCACATCTCTCTCATTCTGAGAGAATTGCAGGGTAATGCTGCAAATTGTTTGGCTATACCGTGGCCCTGGCATATAGGCAAGTGAAGTAACACGGGTGGGTTTTAGTCAGTAAAAGTCTGACACGCACACCCACTCCGCCCGGAGCGGAAGACGTCATTTGATGATTACCCACCCATAAAAAAAAATGTTTTGGCTGTGATAACGTACGTAAATAATAACGTACACATTAAGGCCTGCGCTTAATATGTACGTTATTATTTAAGAGCTGGTTTTAAAAGTAATGAAATTAAAACAACAAATCGTCGTTGCAAATTTAAAATCTCCTATGTAACAATTTTCACAAATACGAGCTATGCATATAATTTAAAAGCGATTTGGTATATCTACTTATTGCAAACTGTAAATCCACTTATGTAACAAAAAGTAGAAACTTAAATCTCCTATGTGCAGAAAAATAATTAAATTTATATAAATATACGCTTAACGACACATTGATATACGACAAATTCTATCTCAATACATTATAATTCCTTTACACTTTACATCTAAAAAAAATAAGAATGTTTCCTCAGTTTCTTTTTCAGGAAACTGTTTTTTTCGTTTTTCTCGAAAAGTTACTTTTTACACATAGGAGATTTTAAATTTGCAACGACGAAATGCAGATTATACATAGGGGTACAAAACAAAAATCTTTTTAGAAAATAAGTTTCTATAAATCAAAATATTAGCCACACGGGCTTGATCACTTTGTAATTGGCCCGTGGATAGGTGATCTATACATATCCAAGCCCCTTTGTCCCTCTGAAAGCATTTAATTCATTGCACGTTGGCCCCGGCTGTCATTTGTAAATCTTTGACAGTCGTTACAGGTTGTCAGTTAGTCTTACCAAGGGGTATCTGATAACCAACAACCCGGACTCCATTTTACATGAAGCGTATACCTACCTAGGCATGGCTCCATGTAAAATACTGACACTCAGCTGCATCTGGTTAGACTAGAAGCCGATTCCGGAAAGGTTTGACAAATGATAATAAAATAAAAAATATACTTGAAAATTTTAACCCCAAAATTCCAGGCCTCAGTACAAGTACATACCTACGACTGACTAAGGCTAGACAATTATGTAGAAGAGGCTAAGTTGGGTCGAAGCCAGAAAGTTTAGAAATATGGTTAAAACTGGATGACCAGTTTGATCAATTTAAAGTTTTAGAAAATATTAAAAAAAAAATTGATAGTGCAAGATATTTGTGTACTCTAATATCATGTTGTACTCATGCATATTTTTTTTATACTGACAGTGCCAAAACAATGCAATTAATTTCAACCTTTTTTCCATAACCAAAAGTTTCTGTTGCAAAAACACACGCATTTTTTTATTGTTTGTTTTTATTTTCAAGCTGGCTTTTGATATAAATAATGTCTATAAATATTAAAATCCTGCAAACTTTTTTTTTATGGGTGGCAAATGACGCCTCCCACTCACGGTGGAGCGGAAGGGCGTGTCAGACTTTTACTGACTAAAACCCATCCGTTTTCCTTCAGTTGCACATTTGCCAGGGTCACGGTATCTCTTTCAAATAAATCTTGCGACCCTGGCAGGCATCGGTCCTAGCGGACCCCTTCAGTTGTTGCCATGGAATACTACGCGCCGTCGACCTGCAACCTTCAGCCGCATTTCAACAAATTCTATTCACTTAATCATATATATTATCTTAGGAAAATAGTAGATAGTTATTTTAGTCCGATAATATGATAGAGTGATAAATAAGTGACTTTCTGAATTTCAATTTTAACTTAAAAAGCGTTCATGTGAATTTAATTTAAAACACATTTACTTTAACTACGTGCCTTTTACTTATATTGCTTTTACAGCATTTAAATTCTAAGGGAGTGTTTTTTTTTTATATTTAACTTAGAATTTGCTCTATTATTTTAATTCTAAGTACGAAATAACACGATACTGAAGTCCTTTGATGCTTTAAATTTCGTATGAATATTTATTATTTGACATTCCTAAACCTAATACACTTTAAATTAGAATAACGTTTTAATTATATTTGCACCACTCATACGAGTTTGTAAGTCGTAGGTTCGATTTATTATTTCATTACCACAGCTCTCAAAACGGTGAAGGAAAACATCGTGAGGAAACCAACCGCATTGGGCCCGCGCGGTGGATTAAGCCCCCTCCCTCCTTCAGAGAAGAGGCTTTTGTCCCAGCAGTGGGAAAATTATTAGCAAACCCCTACTAATATTATAAAAGTGAAAGTAACTTTGTCTGTCTGTTACGCTTTCACGACTAAATCACTAAACCGATTTTGATCAAATTTGGTACGGGTTAATTTTGAACCCCAAGAAAATATATAGGCTACTTTTTATTCCATGACTGTATCTGCGTCTATGATAACCGAAATTTACGCAGACGATGTCGTAGGCAAAAGCTAGTTATGCTATATTTGCATCGAATTTTCTCAATTAATTGGTCTTATATAAACTTAAACCAAGATACTTTCAGTTATTTTCATTCACATAGTATGATCTTAATTCATAGTCCTTACGTACACATAATAGAACAACCAAGACATTTTAAAGAGCATGGCCTTTTAAAGCTTAAAACACACATCCCTCACAAGTACAAGCAAGTGGCATCACATAGTTTGTTCACCCTCAGCGTGAAGTAGTGTGGGGCGATCTCTTTCAATTAACTGAAGCCTCCTCAAGATTTCGAGAGACTAGGCTTTCCTCATTCAGAAATTCGGGTCAGCCTTGAATTGTTCCGAATATCGGCTGTAAGCGGAATCTCGTTACTTGAATTGACAAGTAATAATGTGGGTTTATACATGAATGAACATTTGTCGATTTTTTGTCTACGTTTCGAAATTCGAACGAAAGCGAACATTGGCGGATGGCGTGTTTATTTAAGCGGTTAATTTGTTTTTTTTTTTTTGGGGCTTAAGATGTTCAGTTTGCGGTGTGGGGTGGATACTATATTTATATACTAGTATGCTTATAATTCATTCATGTTACAAATCACTTAGTTGGACTTTTACGCTGAAAAAGTGAGCAAAAGCTTTTATAAAATGTATCTGTGTGTGAAATGTTTGCTTAGTTATATATCCTTTTTTTCTTTACATATTTAAATAAATTACTTTTAGTACGTATACTGTTTAACAAAACATTTTTCACGTTTAAATGTCTCATAACTTTGCAACGCTTATAAATAAACTCCAATGACAAAAAAATATTTTATTCTGACTGCCTCGTTGGTCTAGTCGTCGCAGGCGCTACTGCTAAACATGAGGTCCTGAGTTCAACTCCCAGGTCGGGAAAAGTGTTATTAGGGTTGTGTCCGGAATTTCTAGTAGCAGCTTTTTTTTTTTGTGGGTGGGAAATAATGAAATGACGTCTCCCGCTCTGGGCGGAGCGGAAGGGCATGTCAGACTTTTACTGACTAAAACCCACCCGTGTTCCTTCAGTTGCCCATATGCCAGGGCCACGGTAACTCTTTCGAACAGATCTCGCGACCCTGGCAGGTCTCGCGACCCTGGATTTGTGCCCGGTTGATCGCAATATTCTCGCCCTCTATTATATGGAACCGAAACATAACTAACGAAATGTGGGTGTACTGTAGGTACATCTCTGCCTTACTCTTCAGGGAAAGAAGGCGTGATGTCATGATGTAATAAATAATTAACACTAGCTTTTGCCAGCGGCTTCGCCCGCGAGGTCGGAATTATCCCGCGGAAACATACTACCGGGATAAAAAGTATTCTACGTGTTAATCCAGGTAATAAACTATCTGCACTTTAAATTTCAGCTAAATCCGTTCAGCAGTTTTTGCGTGAAAGAATAACAAACATCCATACATCTATACATCCATACTCACAAACTTCCGCATTTATAATATTAGTAAATTAATCGTCTTACCTGCTGAAGTCAGGTGATATGTGATGTACATACCTTCTCAGATAGTATGATTTTTTACATAGTGTTAATCCTACTAATATTATAAATGTGAAAGTTTGTGAGTATGGATGTATGTTTGTTACTGTTTCACGCAAAAACTACTGATCGGATTTCGATGAAATTTGGCACACAGATAGTTTATAACCTGTATTAACACATAGAGTACTGTTTATCCCGGTAGTACGTTCCTGCGGAGAATTTCCGACCTCCACGCAGGCGAAGCCCTTAGCAAAAGCTAGTACAAAATAAATCCAAATATGTAGATATTGGGGTACAAAGATTAATATGCTTAGGTAATATTATAAAACAGCTGCTGCTAAGAGACGTACAAGAAATCCTATAATATGAACATGGTGATAAGGATTACCCAACCGTCGGCAGAGACGTCAAGAAAGAAAATAACATATATGAGAATTATAATAAAAAATATTGAGAGAATGTAAGCGTGAATCCGTTAACGGGGAATTAATTCGTGTGCTCTGCGCACATTATTTGTTCCTGTTCACATAAATCTTCGTATAACAGAGTTGGGAAATTTCACGAATTATTGTAGTGAATGCTCAGCTTATATATCGTGTATATGGCCTACGTACGTAAACGTATCAGCCTATAACGTTCCCATGCTGGGACGCAGGCCTACTCTCTGTAAGGTGAAGTGTCCCATGATCCACCACGGTAGCCCACTAAGTTAGAATGAGTTTCAACTAAAACACGAATCAGTTTCATTGTGATAAGTGACACATTTTTAAGAGTCATACCAAATCATTTTTATACGTATTTATACGTGAAGCAAAAACGTTGGTCCCCTTTTTACGAAAAGTAAGCGCACAAAGTTGTACGAAATTTCACACAGTTAAAGATGGAGTAGAAATGCAATATTTTTAAATAATAATGCCATTTAAATACTTGAAATTAATGTTTAAATATTTTTTTTTTTACGAAAAAAAAAAACAACCGGCTTCCTTAAAAACACTACAAAGTGAAAAATAACTTTAATTTCGGAAGTCGGTGTCTTAGGATCTGTATTTATGGTTTTTTTGCCACCGACTTCCGAAATTAAAGTTATTTTTCACTTTGTAGTGTTTTTAAGGATGTCGGTTGTTTTTTTTTTGTAAAAAAGTTTTTATTTTTAAATTTTTAGTTGTGGTATTCACCTCGCACTAATTGCAAACAAACAATGCATATTTACGCGATAGCAGAAATCGCGGTTGATTTGCTGTCATTTTTTAAAGAGTTCCGGTGTCTGTCCCCCGAACTCATCATCAGATTTATATGAAAATTATACGGGACCATTTCGAAATAAACCCCTTTCGAACAAAAAAAGAATTTTGCAAATCCTATATATGACGGAGTTATGGCCGAACATACATAAAAAAAATACATATAAACATCCGAATTGAGAACCTCCTCCTTTTTGAAGTCGGTTAAAAAACACACACTGCCATATGCATTTGATACCCATGGAAACACATATGTATTATACACTTTTGTTAATGGTTATAATATGTTGTCGAACTGAGAAGGGATCAATAATATTATATTTTTGTATAATGTTTAGGGTCTCACTGAATGTCAAACAATATGTTATATAACGTTCAAACTTAGAACAGAAATGAATTACAATCGAATTTCGACCACTGGGCTAACACTAGTTAGTATTTAATCGATCAATCTACCCACTAACTTAACCGCAGTCTAGTCCAACTATATTAATATTTTAAAACTCTCTTTTCATTTTATTTTCTATTTCGCGATCGCACTCGGCCATTCCTTCGCCGATCATTCATTCAGGATAGTCCATTTTGTAGAGAAACGACACAAAAAACGTAGCAATCATACCGGACTTGGATGAATGGCCACAGACTTCAACTATTTACGACCTGTATTGAGGGAGCCTTAAAACCTGTCCATTTTCTTTAGTATGTTTGCTTTTCACCGAGAAATAAAAGCAAGTATAGAATCTATAAGTATAAATCTTTTTGACAGGGTCACAATATCGTGCCTGAAAATTCAATTAGGCATTTGTCAACGCTCCGTTGGTCACGGTCGGTTCGTGCGTGGTGCTTTCCTGACGATCACGTAACGACAAAAGGACCCCTTATTTTTACATTATGTACCTATTGAAGGAAAATTTTAGACTCATTTTCTTGTGGCAGCTCAGTTAACAAGTTGTCTGATTTATTGCCAAAATTATCGGATGTTATATAAGTTTTGTAAATAGGGAATTACTGTCCTTAGAGTAAGGCCGGAGCCTTGGAAAACTAGTTTGTATCTTGTTCTTGTGTTTCATGTGTAGTTCAATTTACATACATATAAGTCCTATTTACCAGCGAATACCTTGTATACAGCAACCCTTGTTCTAGACTACATATTACATGTTTATTCGGAAATTTCGAGATGGTTGGGGCATAAAAGGTAGATTGAGCGTCAGACGGAAAGTATCGGGCGGCTAGACCGGGGTCGGGATGGAGAAGGGGCGAACATTTCTAATGGATTTTTGTCTGATGTCTTGACAGGCCTGTTGGTCTAGTGGTTAGTGACCCTGACTGCTATGCCGGAGGTCGTGGGTTCGATTCCCACCCAGGACAAATATTTGTGTGATGAGCACGATCATTTGTTCTGTGTCTGGGTGTAATTTATCTAAAATATGTATGTATTTAGAAATATATAAGTATGTTTATCAGTTGTCTAGTACCCATAAACCAAGGTCTGCTTAGCTTGGGACTAGATGGCGTTGTGTGATAGTTGTGGAATATTATTATTATTATTATTTTTATTTATTTTCTTACATATTGAGTATATTTTTAAATATTTTTACAAAAATCTTACAAAAACATTTAAAAATATAAAAAATAGTGACCCATCGGCATCGGGAGCAGGGTCCAAGCTGCCGGTGGTCAGGGCTGTAGAGAGAGGAACCTCCTGACAATGCGTGCCGTGTCCAGGAGTACTGCCTTCTGAATCAAGCCCTTGACCCAGCCGCGCAGTGAGAGCCTCCTGAGGTGTTGGTCGAGGCTCTTCGCTATTAGCCCATTTACTGTAACAATTATCGGTACAATGATTGCAGAATCCACGTCCCACATGTCGACAACCTCGTGTGCTAAGTCAAGATACTTGATTTTTTTATCTTGTTCAACTTTCACGAGATTCTCGTCATGAGGGACAGCGATATCAACAATCATTGCACGACGCTCTCGTCGATCTATCACCACAATATCAGGCTTATTGGCTACAATAGTCCTGTCTGTGATGATAGATCGATCCCAGTACAATGTGGCGTGACCATTCTCGAGAACTGGGTCGGGCACATACCTGTAGTATGGTACTTCAGATTCCACAAGGTTGTACTGCAAAGCAAGTTGCTGGTGGATGATCCTAGCTACTAGATTGTGTCTGTGCAAGTACTCGCCGTTAGCGAGACGAGAACAACCGGAAACAATATGTCGGATAGATTCACCGGGACGGTGGCATGCCCGACAGATGTCAACCGTACCATCCTTGACAATGTATTTCCGATAGTTATTCGTCATGATAACTTCATCCATAATCGCACAGACAAAACCTTCGGTTTCCCCAAAGAGGTCGCCGAAACGCAGCCAGGATACGGACGCCAAAAAGTCTACATCAGGCCCATGGAGGGCCCGGAAAAAGCGACCGTGAAGCTCTTTGCTTTGCCATACTTCCTTACGATCCTTAGTATCCAGTACTGTAGGTTTGCGCCAGTTCTCGTTCGCCAAGGAGAGCGGGGTGAGGCCCTTGTCCACTGCGATCACATCTCGGTGCATCCCCACGTCAGTTTGAAGAAAATATTCCCTGAGACTGCAGATCTCGCGGTTGTGGAGGGTTTTATTATTATTATCCTTTATTCCATTTTACAAACATATAAATTATATTTAAATTATTATTATTATTATTATGTGTTTGATTGAAAACTGAACATTACAAAAATATCACTCCTTAAGTTGCTCGCTTTCATTTTGTCAGTTGTGTCTTCGTTTCACGTAAATAGGTAACTATATAAATTCCATATGATGCCAGACGTAAAGAATAGCACTAGGTAAAAAAAAAGGAAGAAAGGTGACTAAAGGACTTACTTGAGAATGGGCAACAGTGTTCGCGTATTTACCACCATAGTGCAATCGCCAATCCGCCTGCCAAGCGTGGTGATAATGGCTAATCTCCCCCTATTGAGGGACGCCGATGTCCAATAGTGGACTTCTTTAGGCTGAAATGATGATGATGATGAAAGTACTAAAAAAATATTTCATATTCTCAATCATTGAAATTCGTGGCCTTATGGTTTACTATGCTCTTGAAAAAAAAAAACGAATAAAAAAAAACAAATGACTCTGTTACAAGAGTAGCTACCAGAATATGCCGTTCGATTTATTTTTTTTCCTTTAAAACAACAAAACTCGATTCTAACTATAAAAACTGGAATTGCACAGAATAGAAAATGTCTACATATTGATAGACTGATTTCAATTTCATACAAAACATTGATAGAAAACAGCTCTGTTTTTTTACTAGCACGATATTTCCAACTCACGAAAAACTGCCATCAACATTTCGCCAAAACTTTCCACTCTAAAATTGTCCCTCACATATTACTACAAAAACATATTTTTAGAACACGACAGAAAATAGAAAGTGTAATAGGTTGTTCTGTGCACGGTTCTGTTTGAGTGAGAAATCAATTTGTTCCACCATTTTCATTTATGCGATTCGAGCATTTCCATTTATTCGGACGCAAATTGGAAAGGGACCAACTGAGTTGTCAGCTGTGGCTTATGCAGTCGTCTCGACTTAGCAATAGAGTACGATGTGCGAGCGAAACAATCGACGTACTACAAGTGCCACTGATTCTAAATGGACTTACTCTGCCTGGTAGTTTTATTTTGAGGTTACTTTGGTTCACGAATTAGATTTATTAGGTCGGTTTTTAGACTTGTGAAAAGGGCACAAGACTCTTATGATGATGTGTTTGCTCTTTTTAATCGACTTCGGCAAAAGGAGGGTACGTATGTATGTATGTGTTTATGACTTATTGAAAGTCACCTAAAGGGCTATGGAGAAAGTTATGCTTGTAGTTTTCCTTCGTGATCGAATGAGGAATGAAGTGATCCGCTGGTGAACTAAGATAACTGACATAGCCCGCAAAATTACCCAACTTAGTAGCAATGGGCAGGGCACATTGCTCGCAGAAGAGATGGCCGATGGGGCTGAAACATTCTGGAGTGACGACCGAAGTCGTACAATTGGAGAGGCCCCCACAAGGTAGACCGATGACCTTATGAAGGCCGCAGTAATCTGCTGCTGAACAAAAAACTGGCTGAAGTGGTGGAGCTTGAGGAGCTGTGGGAGGCTTTTGTCCAGCAGTAGATATCTTTCGGCTGAAATGACGATGCTGATGTGTTTATGGATGTAAATATGCCGTTTCGTATGCCACTTTTAATCGCTAACTACTATCAAAATGTATTGTTTAGGTGACATACAACCGGGATTTTCAGATGAGAATATTATCTTGTTTAATACTTTTTAACGCGTGATTTTTTAAAAGTTGGATTTTAGTTTTTAGTAACTTAATTTTTTATAACTTTTTTTCCTGGTTTTAGTTCGTATAGTCTGTGATTTAACTTGGATCAAATATTTAGTTCCATCTTTTTCTTGAAATCAGCACAGAAAATATAGCCAGGCATTTTATAGACGTATCTATGAAACTAATTTATTTGGGACAATAACAGTTAAGTATACATTACAGCATTTACAAAAAGCAACAATTTAGCAGTTGTACCTCAAACAGATCAAATTCAACAAATGAATAACCGTCGCATTGGTTACCATCTAGGGCTTTATAAAAAAGTGGAAGAAACCTGTTATTTTACCAAACCGATCGAAAGGCATCATATAAACTTGATTCTTCTAAATAACATAGCATCAAAAATAAAAAGGAAGAGCATGAAATTTAACATTGATTTAAAATAATAAATTACGTTTAACTGCAACTTACAATCAGTTTTATTCTGCATATTCCCAGCAAATCCCCGTCAGTCTTGTTTCCACTTATCCGGGTGCTAATATGGGCCAGTCGCTTTACTTGATGTCAGGCCTGTCTTGTCTCCGCCGTGCTTGGTTATGCAGCGCTCTTGTTACACATTTTGTGGGACACACTCGCCAAATGCTCTTAGAATTTTGGTAACATGTATGGTACTGTGTAAACAGGTTTATGTAAATAAGGTTGAAAGTTTCACAGATTAAGCAATTTATTTCTTACTTTAGTAATTGGAATAAGTATCAATTTATGGTTAAATAAATTACAAGTACTTAACTTTTTGGTAAGATCTGGTACAAATGACACTATACTAGCTTTTGCCAGCGGTGGAGGATGTCGGAAATTATGCCATGGGGACGTACCTACTACCGGGATGAGATTTTTTTTTGTGTTTTTCCAGGTTATAAAACCTGTCTATGAGCGAAATTTAATCCAAATCCGTTCCTGTCAGCTGTTTTTTCGTGACTGAGTATCAAATATCGAAAGATCTAAACGTCCAAAATTTCATACTTGTTATTTACTATTACCACTTACATTTGTTTTTACAGTTGGGTCCCCAATATAACAATGTAGTCTCAATCACACAGAGACGTCATCCAAAAACCATTTCGGTATCACCAACAAAAATAACATATTTTTAGACTGTCCTGATGACTGACAGGGTCCAAATTAATACCTATCGATTAGCATGGTTTTCATCATACTGAATTCATTAATTGCACACCCATTATTACTCAATTACTGTTAAATAGCCAATTAAATTTGTGGTTAACATAATTACTAGTAAATATTTTTGCATATTTATTTAGGCAATAAAATAAATAAACATATTTTATTCAACTGTTCCAGAAAATAATTGCAATTAAAATCATATCAACGTTACTTTCATGAGCTTATAATATTTTAACGCTTCAGTTCTGATTTTCAGAAACCAAATATTGAACTACAAATATTGGTTTCTAGGAGATATGTTTTTTTATTACATCATAAATAAAATATTATTAAATTATTTTTATTATGAACTGAGTAATTCACATACTGATAAATCGATTTGACGTAGATGTCAGATATTGTGTCATCATTCATCGATCACCTTAAAGGAGTAGTGAAAATATATAATTGCTCAGAAAATTTTAATCGTGCGGAAGTTTTTTCGGTATCTCAAATATTGGCAACGAGGTTTATCTTTTGAGTAATTAGTCAATTTTGATACAGTTCAATAAGATCGCAAGTGAAAAAAGAGTACTAAAATTCTTACCGTTCTTCATCAAAATATCAAACGACTTTATTAAAGAAAAACAAAAAGGCTTTATTTACTCTTTTCTACATACACAAGTTTAGTTCGTATTAATTAATAACTTAAATTAATATTTCCTTAACCCTAATATTAGCAAAACGAGCTCCATGAGGCGACATAGGCCTCCGCTGTTACCCTCTACTTGCTCATGTCCAGTGCTATTCTCCGCCAACCTTTCGGCAGATTATCTTTCCACATTCCTCTATGTCTTTTTCCATTCCTGGGGTACATTCTGTGACCTTTTTGCTTCAGTTTTCTGTCTCAGCTCGAATCATACCTGTCCACTTCTATTTAAGTGTTCTAGTTTGTAATCTAATATTTCCCACTTTGGTGCTGTTCCTAATTTCGTGTTTGTCTATTTCCATTTTAAAAGACTTTATTAGTGCACCCAAAAAAAGGTAAATGTCAAAATGTACACAATCCTCAATTGCGTAGTTCAATGAAGCATATAAATATGAAAAAGAACCCAATCACTGACTCACATTCACAAATTAATTAAGGAGAAGACACAAAGGCATTTGAGGCATGCAGTCCGTCCTAAAACGCCCAACGCTAAAGCAAAGAGGACACTGGCGGAATACCTTTCGTTTCAAAGATGGCCGGAATTCTTGAACGCTTAAATACAATGTTACAATCTGAAGGACGAGGTGGCAGAACTTTGTCAGGTCGTTCGGGCCCCGCACGATCTAGAAAGTTATCTTGGAAGTGCATCGGAATTACAACGTGCTACCAACTTTGCGATTTGAATCGGAATACGGAGTGTGGGGTTAAATATACTGGAAGGGCGGTGGGATTAGTAGGTGTGTTTCGCAAGTTTGGATGTTTCTTTGTATGAGTGTATGTTTGGCTTGCGCATGCACGAATTAGAGCTCACAGTGGGCCCGAATTGGAAAAGAGTTGCTAGAGACAGGATTCGGTGGAAGTTGTTACAGGAGGCCTTTGCCAAAAGGCATGCCGAACTAAGAGACTTTTATAAAATACAGCTACACAAAAATGTTCAGAATGAATATGGCTTATTATCATGTTTGGCATATGAGCGATTGATTATGAATTGGTGATGCTACAAAAATTTATAATTTGGGAAGTTTTCCGACTTTTATTGAATTTCAAAAGTTGATTTAGGTTTAGACTTTGATGAATTCATCGGGGCTCTTATGACATGATAATTAAATTTATGTACATTCACGATTTCATAATGAAACAATTTCAGATAACATCCAAATCCTTATTCAACAAATGGACGCTGGTCATGTGAGCATGCGTTGTAATCCAGAGATAGGCTAACAGATTAATTTAATTAAATAGCGTTATACATGCAAATAAGGCTTATTTTGACTACAGTATCCTTAATAGCTAGTGCCGTGTGGTGCCGGTCGTAAACAATATCACCATCACATTTCTTTCCATGGGTGTCGTAAGAGAGGACGGACTTACTAGAGAGCGGGCAGCAGTGTTCTCTATGCATTTTATCACCATCCTGCGATCGCCAACCCGCTTGAAAAGCGCGGCGATTTTGGCAAACCCCCTCCCCTTCCAAATTGGGGGTGACCTATGTTCAGCAGTGAACGTCTTTCGGCTGTTCGAATTTAAATAATGATCTGTGACATTATTTTTGTGAAGCTTTAATAAGGTGAATAGATAAGAGACTGCAAAGCTATTGAGTTAGCAAAACACTGATAACAAGCAAATCATTTATAAATATTACTCCATGCACTTCTAAAGGTCTTAGGTAGCAAAACAAAAACCAACAAAGCATATTCCATCCAGTCAAGTTTTATTTCTTCGTCATTAAGGTACACATTTGTGTAAAACGCTACGTGCTAACTTTGAAGAGATACCTACGAGAGTAAACGAAGTTCGAGTGCGCTTGAATGATAAGTTTTCCAAGTGGGATAGGGAATTGACGGCTCTCAAAGTTGATGAAATGACGACCGCGGTTATATGTCGACAGGTGGCGAGATATTTATGAAATTGAATGGCTTTGTGACTAGTTTACGTATGTTTTATGAGGTGGGGTAGTCTTTGTTGCTTCATTTTGTTTTATATTGCTTGAAACAACAGAGCTGAAGTGCAAAGGGTTGGGTATTTCTGCAGAATCCGTTAAATCTCTAATTAGACTTTTAACTCAAATCGACCAGAACAAAGATTGGAGAGGGGTTCATGGACGGCTCAGATGTCAAGTTTGTCCGCCGTTGACAATGGCCCACCCTCCATCTTGCACTATATTTGTGCTGTTACCTGTACACTTACTGAATATAAGACTATGTGACTGCTTTTTTACAGAATTTTGATCCAAAGATATTTTATTAACTTTTTGCTATCCATACGCTAAGAAAATAGGTCGTAACATCAATTATTATTAACCGAATTCAAAAAGCTTCCGAAATGATTTGCATTTTTAACTTTTTTTTTGCTTTTCAAACTTTACCGAACCAAGGTAATCGATATAGCCTGAAGATTTGCTAAACTTAGTGGCAGCGGGCAGGGCACATTGCTCGCAGAACAGATGGCTGATGGGACCGAAAGGTTTTGGAGTGATGACCTTATGAAGGCCGCAGGAATCCGCACGATGCGGGAAGTGCAAAAAACCGGTCGAAATGAAATGAAATGAAATTTATTTTGCAAGAATTGTAGTACATTACAGATGGTCGGGGTATTTTATAGTATCTAATACAATTTGCTAAACCTAGCATGCAAAGTAATTGATAACATTAATTAAATAAATGAAGATATTAAATTCGAATATAAATCATAGTTATTAAATTAAGAATAATAAAGTCAATCATTTTTTTTTTTTTCAAATTATAATAGTAATAAATTATATCAATGTTAATCCTTATAGTTTAGGTACTCATTCACAGAATATAATGATTTTTCTATAAGCCATTTGAATAAAACTGTTTTAAAGCAATTGACTGGAAGTTCCCTATATAATTTGGGTAATTTATTAACCTTATGACCATTGGAAAACAACTTCTGTGATATAACTGGCTTTTCATTTGAGGAATAATTAATCTGTCAGGATATCTTGTGTTAAACGTAACACTGTCTCCAAGACGTTGAAATAATTCGGAGTGCATTTTAACAAATTTACAGCACTCAAATATGTACATACCGGGAAGTGGCGGAGCTACGTGTTATGTTCAGCAGTGGACGTTTTTCGGCTGAAGTGTTGATGATGATGATTAAACTTTACATACTTTTACACGTTCCGAACGACACGTGCCTCGTTGCGCAGCTGAGCGTATGTTTCCCACAGTGAAGCTAGTTACTAATTTAACCTCTCTCTCTTTTTGCTACTTCACCGACAGATCCAGATCACCATCTATCTATAACCTATTAATTGGAACCGCGCCACAATACGAACTTCAAGTCATTCGTGATGCGAGTTCCAAGTCATCAAATCGAGACTTTCCTCAAGGAACAGTTTTGGCTGTTTGGAAGGCTATCAAATCAAATCAAATTAAATCAAATCAATTTATTTCGGGCTACCAAGACCCATATCATAAATACCTTACAGACTAACATACATACAAATAAAAAACAATGTAAACATAAAAACTATTGCACACGAAGTGACGGCGTCGTGTTGCGCTGCGTGGTGTCGCGTAGCCTTCCGCGGAATCGCCGATACACGACACCCTTCGGCCAAAACTCTTCCTTGAGGAAGGTCGCGATTTGAAGAGTTGGAACTCGCACCACGAAAGACTTGAAGTTCGTGTTGTGGCGCGGTTCCAACTTCTCGACCCTCAAGGTCCAGTTGGTCTTCACACGTACATACTCTATGCGACACCACGCAGCGCAACACGACGCCGTCACTTCGTGTACAATAGTTTTATGTTTACATTGTTTTTCATTTGTATTTATATTAGTCTATAAGGTATTTACGATATGGGTCTTTGTAGCCCGAAATAATTTGATTTGATTGATGCCGTTCCAATAAGCTCAAACACTAGTATTATAGTGGATGAGGGAGTTGGGTATCCTGCAAATTCCAGATGTGGCTGCAGCATCAGATTAAGGTTACTTTGTTTTTTTTTTAATATCTATGAAGTAATAGAATTCCAAATTCTGCTTCAATTATAAGAATAATAATCTTTATTTAAAAAAAGTGACAACATAGTTATACACATTACTTTAAAACATACTGAAATTGTATAACAAGCATAGGTCCCCTGGCTCCCAAACTAGGTTTATACCTGTGACTTGGGAGTCAGTATTCCTCCATTATATAGACCTGTGGAAGGTGATCAAATCCCTTCAGCAACTAGAAAAGGGATCTTCAAACGGCTGACCTTATTTTCATGAATCATCGCTAAGAACAAAGGAAAAAAATAAACAAGATTGGTTCAGCCGTTCGGGAGCTACGATGCCACACAGACCCACAGATACCCCGATAGACATAATACGCCACAAACTAATAACTTCATAGTTCAACTCTAGAATAGTCCTACTGTAAGCTTGTAGTAAACTACAAGTTTCATCGTTTCCAAAGGAATTCGCCCGAGTACAGTCAAAAACTAATGTTTACTTTGATGTAAATGTTTGTTCTGGGATATAGGAGCCGAAACTGAAGCAGTGGCTATGTCGGACGTTTTATTGTTCATAGTTTGAGAGGTTTTTTTTAGTACAATTGTACGTGCTTTCGTGTAACATAATTAATTACCCACGGTAATTAATAATGTTGTATGACATATTATTGCACTGCGATGTCGGCCTTTAAAGATGAAGTTTTTTATCTATTTTGGTTGAATTCATCTTACTCCATGTAGAGCGTCTTAGAAACTATATAATTTACCTAATTTATTTAATTCTATTACAATTGCAAAAAATTGCAACCACTTCCAGTCTATCAGTAATTAATTTTCCGAAGTTCGTATGCCACAGGAGATGCCCTTAGCGTATAGTAGCTTAATTTTTTAGTTTTTATCCCTGGCTAGAGGCCATAATTTTTCGTAGCAACATGCAACCCCAACAAGCAACCCCAACAAGCAACCTCGTAAGTTGACCTGCGAGCAGCCATTCCCAAAACAAGTACTTAGTTGAATATGACCCATAACCGAATAGGGTCGACTCATTAACATTAAATACAGTCAAAAAGATCCCCAGTATCTCTCGCCACACAACCAAATAGGTACCTACAATAAAAGTATACTACTATAAAAGAAAAAAACTTCAAACTATCACCCACAGTATAACTCGAACCTAACTAAAATTGTACCTTCTCTCTGCCTCTACATCATTTTTCCGCCGGATAGTTGGGGTCGTAAGAAGTGATGAGTTGCCCCCAAGTATGCCCGACTCCACACGGAGCCAGGTTCATATAAACTGCTTCCAGAATATTCCAGATGAAATGCGAATTGCCACCTTCTTTGATTCTAGTTTAATTTTATAAAATTATTTGAAAAATGCTCACTAAGGTTCCATTTTAAACTTTATTATTTCTTAGTATTGATATTACTATTATTATCTTGACTGACAATAATAATTTCAAAGCAAGGAAGTTCCATGTACTGACTTTGCATTAATGCATGTCTTCGCTGTATGGTGAAACAACTACAGGCTGTATCTAACAATATCCGATTATGAACTTTATTACATTGTGATAAAATAGATTAGTTTTAAACGTAATTACTTTAAATCATTTTATAATCTATTTTAGCAAAGCCACCCCGAATGCATTTCAACGAGAGTGAAATAATGCAAACATATTCAACGAGTTTAGCAGAACGATTAAAATACAAAAAGCCGACCGCAGTGCAACAGAATAATGATAAGCGGGCATTCACAGTGAATACAAATTCACTCACTTATTCCATTTATTTTAAACAATAACGTTAACGACGCTCCACAAAGAGAGGTGTTGATGCAAATGAACGATACAATCTGCGTGAACATTTTGGTTTCTGATGAAAAGTTGTTGTCAATATCTTTATCGCACAATAGACGGCTTGCTAGAAGGGGAGAGCACTCGTATAAAGTAACAAGAAGCAAGGAAAATGAAAAAGTTGCCCGCGGAAATGTCGCCGATACAAGAATCGGAGCAAATGGAAAAACTTTGTCGAACACAATAAAAAGAAAATTAAAATCTTTTTGATTTTGAGATGACATCGCGCTGATGCACGTTTTTATTGCTGCTAAATGTATAAGCGATATGTTTGACGTAACCGTGCGTGATTTACAAAAGTACCCATCTTGCTGGGGTAATAAATGTTTACGAAGACGAGAGGAAAAGGAAAAAGAAGGTTTCATATTTGTACCTAACAATATTTTATCATGCCATAATGTAGCTAAACATAGAACCCTTTTCCAATATTGCTCTCGAGCTGCTTACAAAATAAATGAAGTTGTTACATAATAGAATGCACTTGCTTACAAAAGTTTCATTTTAAAATTGCATTCAACAAACTTTGTGCTTTTAATCCGTTCAGGGACAAACTCAAAGCAGCTTTCGGTGGGCTTTAGTCTGTCGGCCACCGCATGCGGATTTTGTCGGACAGTTGCAAGTGGCGCACCCTGTACATAGATTAATGTGTGACGCATACCACATGACGCCTGACGTTCCACCCACTTTACAGTTCTGATTTTATGATTGCACGGGTGAGGCCGCGTGAGCGCGGTTAACCCGTCAATTTATGTCTTTGAATATTGACGGAATAAAATTGCATTTAATTTTAATATTATTCAAAAACTTTCGGTGTTGTTGTGTGCAGTCGACAGTTGCATAGTTATGCATGCTTTAATACGAGTCTCTGACGTGTAACGCTATGTAAAATAATTTATACACCCCTTTAAATATTACAGAAAATAAAAAGGGATTTATTTTTTCAATCATGGTAAAACTATTCTCGTTTTCTGCCGAATAAATTTTTATCGCATACACAAAATTGATTGGACATATTGATATCGATATGATTGGGGCTTATACAATACTTTCGAAGCAAGGGTTAGCTCATATCTTTTGTAGTAAACAATCATAGGTATGTTCATCCGAAACCTATCTGATAAAGCAGTATTATGCCGTTACAATAAATGATTCAATTTCCTTTACGCAAGTATCGGATCCACTTAAGTATTATGAAAGTAATAGAGGAGAGGGAATAGTTTTCTTGCTGACGCTACTTTTACGATAATGACAGAAAACGCGGTCCAATATCTATAAAATATTACAACCGTGCTCGTCCGAATGCCGGACGCTAGCGAACCGGACCGGGCCGGAATGAGACGCTCGTTCATAGATTTGATTGTCAGAATTAACTTTAACCAATGGTTGAATAAGCTTTTGTAATAGATGGATCATTGGCGGTGGATAAACCGGGCGATATGTGCAGAGTCGACATTTAATGTATTCTCGAATGTAATTTAAGCTCGGTTAACGAACCACAGTGTAATGTAGAATTTTGGAAACTGAAATAACAATTCTGTGGACGTGAGATAATCAGCAATATCAAGGCGTTGCTGGCCTTTCTCGAGGAGCTGGGATGGATCGAATAACCGATTTTCCACCCGTACGCAAAATACGCGCTCAGACGTGGAGTTGCGGACACCAGCCCGTTCTACCTATTACCTACAATTCTGTGGTTTTTTTTTTTAAATTTTAACTTGGACTATTTTGTTTGGAGGTCTCTTAAAAATGATATGAGATCAATTCTACGACTACTAAGAAATAATTTACATAAAAATGATGATTAAAAAAAAAAAACCCATCCCGTGTGGTGCCGGACGTAAAGAATAGCAGCATTCCATTTCTACCCGTGAGTTTCGCAAAAGGCGACTATGGGACTTACTAGAGAATGGGCAGCAGCGTTCCCTATGCATTTTATCATCATACTGCGATCGCCAACCCGCCTGCCAAGCGTGACAATTGCGGCAAAGCTCCCCAAAATGGGGGCCTATTGGACGTCTTACGGCTTAAATGATGATGATGGAGGTAGGTACGCAAAATTAAAATTTTCATCTGTGTTTTGCAATTTGCACGTCAGTATCAGGTCGTCTGGCAGGGTCGCGAGATCTGTTCGAAAGAGTTACCGTGGCCCTGGCATATGGGCAGCTGAAGGAACACGGGTGGGTTTTAGTCAGTAAAAGTCTGACACGCCCTCCCGCTCCACCCAAGAGCAGGAGACGTCATTTGATGATTTCCCACCCACAAAAAAAAGTATCAGGTTGTTTATTGATTAAAATATGATACGCAGTTGTTACAAATATGGCCTACAAAATTATAGTCATTAAAATTATCAATACAATCCTCCAACTTCTTTCAGTCCCATTGAACGAGTTTTTCATGAAATATTCGTTCAGTGGGTTTAAAAGGAATGAGATAGAACTCAGAGGGTTGTATTGATGATTTTAATTATGTAATAACATACGTGTTTCGAATCGTATTTTCAAAATTGGAATTAAAATTTTATTTAAAAATGTAAGATTATTATTTTTTATTTCGTGGACTACTTTAACGCATCCCCATTATATGCATATCAACGGTAGTTTTGCCTCTTTTATGAAAGGTACCTAAATATTATAAATTAATAGTAGGTACTGAAATAAAATATCTTTATACTGTTAATACCGACCCCTTTACTCGCAAAATACTGGACTGAGAGGGGCGTACTAATACCAGGATTTACTTAATGCAGGGATTTTTAAGCGTCAGTTCACTTAAACCTGATATTCTGTTCTATAATTTTTTTGTTTATTTCTACAGTGACTGTAAATGGAATCGAATTCTGGTGTGGAATCAGTTAGGATTTTTGCTGTCATAAACATTATATTCGAACCAAGAGAATAGAAAACTTTTATTGAAGACAAGAGTCCTTAGGGTAAGTAAAAATTTGACTTAACTCCTAAGACGTTAGTAGGTTGTAGACACAGATAAACATACGTAATTAAAATTCGACTTGGAGCTGCATCGACTTCAGCAAGGAATCCCACTGCTCTGCTTATACATTGAGAATACTTTTGGTGCTGCCGTGTCACGCGTCATCAGGGATGCACATCTGTTTCTAATAATGGCAGCAAAACCATCAATATTACAGGGTCAAATTAAATTAGCTGGCAATACATTAGCCACGTGTTGGGTATCGATATATCGAAATATTTTTTTTTTTAAATCATTGATTTTAAAATTTTTAAATGTCACTGACATGACACATGAAGGCAGCCACAGCCAACAACATGGACAACAACAACGATGTCATTCCAAAAAAAAAAACGAAACATTAAGGCAACCAAACGACTGTAATGTACCTTTGTTCCTCAAAAAATTACGAAAACAGGTGATCGCTCACGGGCCATTGACCTTCGCCCATCGAATTATGAAACATTATAATATGTTGTATATATTTTTTGTACTATTTTCATAGCAATAGGCTCGCCACCCATTACACGAATTCACCCATTAACTGTTCGGGGAATACAGGTTTTTTTTTTTTTGTGGATAGGAAATCATCCAGTGACGTCTCCCGATCTGGGTGGAGCGGAAGGGCGTGTCAGATTTTTACTGACTAAAACCCACCCGTGTTTCTTCAGTTGCCCATATGCCACGACCACGTTACCTCTTTCGAACTAATCTCGCGACTCTGGCAGGCTAGCACACCCTTTCAGTTTAATGACATCGTTTTGAGGCGCACGTGGAATACTACGCGCCGTCGACACGGGCCTGGTCCTTACCTTCCGCAAGTCGGCGCCTACGGTGGCCGGGAGTCCGTGATCAACTCCCGACGCCCGGGGCGTCTCCTCTTGCGACGGCTAGGGACGTGAGGGCGCAGAGACTGTCACTCCCTCACGAGCCCTGCCTTCTCCTTCGCGAGCATTACTGCTTCGCAGAAGGAGGTGACGGCTTACCATGCCTTCTCGCTCCACATTATGGCTCACAGCAGGGCCGGACGCGACCGGTCGCCGCCGCCGATCGTCTCCACGAGTTCAAGGCAGTGCTCCGCCCAGGCAGGGCACACCTCCACCGTATGCCCACCGTGTCCTCCAGGCGATCTTCGCAGTGGAAAACCGGGCGTTCCTCACGCTTTATCCTGAACAGGAACCCCCCAAAGCACCCATGCCCGATGAGGACCTGTGTTAGGCGGAAGGTGAGGACGCCGTGGCGCCTCTCTATCCACTCCTCAAAGAGGGGACTTACCGCCGCAATTGTGGCGCGCCCAGCACTGGGTTGCGACAATCGTACCCGCCATGTCGCCATGAGATCACACCGGAGCTCTGTCCGCCGTGCCGCGATTTGTCACGGCATCGGAGTTTCACCCCGATATTTCGCATCCTCGCGCCACTCCCACATGTGGGCGAGGACCTTTTCCTCCAGATCCTACGGCGGCACTTCGGCAAGGAGGCTCGCCGCCTCGCAGGAGACCGTGCGGTATCCCCGGACTAGCCGTATGGCCATGACCCTCTGGGACGCACTCAACCGACGATACAGGGGTAATGTTAGATATTTCTGTTATATATTATTTTATGATACAAGGTGCAAACAGGAGATGATACAAGTAAGCACACCGATGTTTTTACCATGGATTCAGTAAGTACATGATTCTGAATTCCCTGCATTGAAAGTTAGTTTAAACGATGTTCCTACCACACCATATGAAGGACGGGATAAATAGCTATTTCAATGTTCTAAAGACCAAGTTACTCAGGTACAACATCGTGCAAGCGTTAAAAGTGAACTGAAGTTAATTCATTCTACACTAGTTAGTGCGAACTAGCATTACTTAGCTTTAATATTGCTATATCTACTCTTTCTGTACTAACTACGTCAACATTTCTTTAGTTTTATAAAACTAGCTTCTGCCCGCGACTTCGTAAACGTGAAATTAGGCCGCCCCAAACCCACCATGTCGCATCGCATCGCCCGCTCGTGCTGTTACTTCGTTTTCTCTATCTGTTATTTACGACTTTCTATGCTTTTACTCGGCGCCTTAGATTTATAGTATTTTGTTTAATCTATAAACATTAAATTCTAAGTCCTGAGTGACTGACTGACTGATATACCAACGCACAGCCTAAACCACTGGTCCTGGAGACATGAAATTTGCAGGGTGTGTTCTTTGTGAAGAGTAGGTCTCCACTAAGAAAGGG
The DNA here is from genome assembly GCA_947507805.1 of Aporophyla nigra. NCBI lineage: Eukaryota > Metazoa > Arthropoda > Insecta > Lepidoptera > Noctuidae > Aporophyla > Aporophyla nigra. The sequence continues at coordinate 13,332,152 of OX382305.1, forward strand.
TTTTTTGAAATTCCACCTCTAAGAGGGTGAAATTGGGGGTTTAATTGGTGAATTTTTCAACATCCATGTGGGCGAAGCCACGGGCAGAAGCTAGTAACCTATAAACTTCCTCAAAAATTAAGACAAAAAAAATGTATTTGGAGTAGTATTTCCAAAGATTACTCCCTACATACTTAAAATTATACCTCTTTATAATACTAGTCTATATTAAATTAAATTTTAAATACTAACATGGCATGATAATGGATACTCACATATAGACATAAACCCACGTTTGAACGTCAACATTTTCTATGAAATAGGATAGTATTAATTCTATTCGTCCCTGTACTGCATTTGTATTTTGCAGAATTTTCCATATTCCAGTTAGCCAAACACAATTTCTACCAGCTTTTGCATGCAGCTACGCTCGCGTAGAGGTCGCAACATTAAATTAAATTAAAATTCGTTTATTTCAGGTAATATAACCCATATCAGACAAAAACATTAAAATTATCAAATTATAAATACAAAGTCACATATAAATTAATACAAAAGATAAAAATATCAATATATACAACACACAAATTAAATAAATTAAATTCATAATTCAGAATATCCATTAATTAAAATTAAATTTAAATCCATTTATTAAAGATGATCCATGCAATTTGATTTAACATATGAATATAAATAAAAGGGAAAAATCAAATTAAATAAACACTTAAATTACCCGCTTAATAAAGGATCTCCATAGTGGGGAAGAAATCCTATCTGCTACAGTCTTTAGAATTCCGTTGCAGCTGCCACGCATTCTGTAGATCAGGGATGCAGTTTTCTTACGGATGACGGCATGAAAGCCATTGGTGCGATACAGCGCAAACATCCCCGATGCACTACAAAAGCGAGACAGCCCCAACATCATCCGGAAGATGTTGTTATACTGGATGCGCAGAACGTCCAGCGATCTTTTGGTATGCCTGACCCACAGATTTCCCGTATAAAAACTTTGTCAATATGCCTTGAACAGCGTTATTTTAACCAGTGGAGAGCAGCGGGAAAATCTGCGGGCCAGCATGTTAACCCTAACCGCTAGAACCCTGCGCTCCCTCTCGATGTTCAGATCATCTTCAAGACCCTCGGTAATTAAATAAAATAAATAAATAAATAAATAAATAAATAAATAAATTGTTTATTAATAAAAAGGGTCACATTTACAATAAATACGTTAAACAATTAAAATAGAGCAGATTTGCTCATTTGCCTGAACTAGGTAGAACCTGTGTTTCAGGCTACAAATGCAAAAATTCTTATAATGTAATAAATTAACAAGGTGTAGTAATAACTAAAATTAAAACTTAGGTAACAAAAGTAAAATAGCGAGTTAGCGGATTTATTTGCAGACAACTAGTAAATCTTCTGTCTGTGCATAATCTATGGTTAGTAAATATTGAAGTATATTTTTTTTACAGCTATAGTAGTTTAATTTATAGATACTTAGTTTTCTATTTAATCTATTGTACAGAAATGGGCCTAAAAATGTATAGAATCTTTCTACAAAGACATGTTTTGAGGTCTCATTTGTTATACATACTATATCATTCCGTCTCTTGTTAGTATTGTCAGCAGTGTAGGTAAGCATGGTGTGCTGTTTTAATACTAACTGCATAATGAAAAGCTGCCGAACAGTCAGCACGTTGCAAGTTTTATAAAGTAGATCTGTGGGAAAAAAGAAGGGATGGAAGTTTGCTACCTTCAAAATTGCTCTTTGAGCTCTTTCAAGAGGAAGCAAATTCGTTTTTGGTGCACCGCCCCAAGAAGTGATACAGTATTGAATAATAGATTGACATAGGGCCAAATAAACTTGTGTGATTAATTTTTTGTCTGCTAATGTTCGTAATTTCTTAAATACATATATAAGTTTACGCACTCTTTTACTAAGGCTTTCAATATGTATTTTAAAAGAGAGTGTTTCGTCCATTATAACCCCCAGGTATTTAATGTTGCTCGTTTTAATGATAGAAGGACAATTACACGTACTAACTGCACAGTTTCCGCATTTATGGGCATATAGATGAGGGTTAGTAATGTTAGGTTGAGGTTTGCGCATGGAGAAGTGAATATATTTTGTCTTGTCGGCATTTAATGTCAATAAATTGCTTTGAAGCCAGTTAGTCACAGAATTTAATCCTAATTGAGCGACTTCGAACAGTTCGCTTCTGCTTTTTGCGGTAAATATTAACGCCGTTAAATGCCGTTAAATGCTCCAGGTATTTAAATTTCGTAACACGATTTATGCTCAAGCCATTTAGGGTAATATTATGTGAGTACCTGGGGCATCCACCAGCGGCCCTAAAAACCATATACTCGGTTTTTTGGGCATTGTATATAAGGCCATGTGTACCAGCATAGGCCTCACACACTCTCAACAACTCTCCGAGACTCGTCTCCCTCACCGTCGGGCTCAGCAGCACCATGTCGTCCGCGTAGCTGATGTTGTTGACGCAGACGCCATCTATAGAGTAACCGACACGCTTGCTACTGAGCTCGACGATGAGGTCATTTATGTATAAGTTGAAAAGCTTGGGCGAGGTCAAACCTCCCTGTCTCACCACGCTTTCCAACGAATATGCCTCAGAGAGTGTATTATTCCACCTCACATAATTTGTTTGGTGAGAGTACCAATATTTCAACATGTTGAGCACCTCCACCGGCGCACTCGCGTTCCCCAACTTTCTCCAGAGCACATCATATGAGACAAGATCGAAAGCTTTGGAGAGGTCAAGGAAACACGCATACACCGGTGTCCTGCGGTCCATATAGTATTGGACAGTATGCTTGAGACCAACGATGGCAGCTTCCGTGGATAGCCCGGGTCTAAACCCGAACTGTACGTCATGTAATTTAACGTATTTATCTAGGCAGGAATCAAGCATACCATCCAGCACTTTAGCAATTATTGTTGCTAGCGATATGGGCCGATAGTTCCCCCTGTCCGAGGCATCCCCAGTCCTGTTTTTCACAATAGGCACTACTATGGTTTTCATTAAGTCAAGTGGTAAGTATGAATGACTCATGCACATCGTGAAAAACATGGCCAGGACCCTCGGTAGGTGAACCCCCGCATGCCCCAGGTGCTCCACACTAAGCCCACCGTGACCGGGAGATTTACCGCCCTTCATTTTCTTCAAAACGCATCTTACTTGTCTAGCCGTAAAATGAATGGACGACTCATCCCCCTCATATCCGGGCTCAGACCCAGCAAATGACGCTGAAGGGCCCAACGGGGAGCGCACCTTAAAATGTTCTCTGAACATATTTGCAATATGACCTGGTTCACTCTTTCCATCTACACTCACCGGGAGGCCAGGCTTAATTTCATGCTTTCCCGTGGCTTTCCAGAAATTTGAGAAATCCTTTGCCGATCTGTGTTTAGCTAGGATATCCATCTTTAGCTGCTCTTGATTATTCTGGCACCACTTCAAGCGACTTTTAAATATTTTACGAGATTCGAGCATTTCGTCATAAACAATACCTGAAGTGGGCCGGTTGCAAGCTATCCACGTTTCGAACCTAAGCCTGGTCACTTTATGAGATTCACGGACATGTGCATTCCAGCCACATAAATGCCCACCCTTACTTAATTTAATGCCCCTCTTCGCGCTAGACCCAACAGCGGCATTACTCAGGGTTTCCACAATATGGTTATACAACCTATCCAATACAATTTTATGGTCATCCAATCTGCATGACCCACGACTGCATTCCGTGAAATCGGTGGGAAAATCAATGGCTCGAAAAACAGTACTACAAAGATCGTGGTAAGTTTTTATCTGCGTTTCATTTCTCCCACCCCATACAACCGAGTCACGCCGCACGTCGCTAGTCACCAACTTAGGCTTTACAACAGTTATGTCACAACTAACAAGTAAAGGTAAATGATCCGACATGTAAACATCTTCCAAGACACGTACCTCGACTACAGTTTGTCTGGCCGATAAAGATACGACACAGTGGTCCAGCCATCGCCTGTAGCCATGAGCCTCGCTAACAAACGTGTAAGTATTAGTCTGTGTGCCTAACTTTTCCAGGTCGATACAGATCCAAGACTGATCCGAACAAAGGCTTAGCATTTCATTACAAAATAATTCTTGAGGGTGAGCATTAAAATCACCTAAAATATCCCACGGGTACATACAACCGAAATAAAAACGATCCTATTTAATTTCATTTTTCATTTTCATTATCATCATTTAAGCCTAAAGACGTCCACTGCTGGACATAGGCCTCCGCCAATTTGGGAGGGTTGCCATAATCGCCACGGTCGTCAGGCGGGTTGGCGATCGCAGTATGGTGGTAAAATGCATAGAGAACAATGCTGCCCATTCTCTAGCAATTCCCTTAGTCGCCTTTAAATGACACCCATGGGAAAAAATGGAATGTTGCTATTCTTTACGTACTGCCGTCCTTTAACTAGAATGCCGTTAAGTGACATTTTGGCATTTTCACTTTTCTGAAGTCATTTTTATCAGAAAAAAAAGCTCTATCGATCCTTCTAATTACAGTTTCAATAGCTTTTATAGTTTTCGAGATAAGAAAAAAAGAAATGCCGTTAAATGCACGAATCATATACTAAACCTACGCTAAAACGTAGTTATGTGACATTGCAAAGCTAAAATGCGACTAAGGCTACATAACCAAAGATTTTAACAATCATTTTCGATTTGTTGCCTAGCTAAATTGTCGTTAAATGCTTTTCCTATCCTATAGTGCAGTAAAAGTACTTTAACGGCTTTTTAACTTAGGTTTTTTGATAATTGATATACACAAATGCGTAACTTTAAAGCCACTAAATTAGAATCCTAATCAAAAATGCCGCAAAAAGCCCTTTGCTGCATTTAAGAATTTTATATAAAGATATTAATTTGACAGTTTACAATTGGAATTCGTATACAGCGGCAGTTATTTAATGATCCAGCAAAATATTTGAATTATTGTTCAAGACTAAATTGCCGCTATCCAACATAACTAATCTAAAATGCCGCTAAGTATTCTCGTGAGCGTACAAGTTCGACTGATTCTGCTCACGCGGCGGGGGCGCGGGCGACGGGGCTCGCGGTGCGGTTGATTAGTGCGGCGTAAGAATTCAAACAGGACGGTCGCGCGACGCCTCGCACGCGAGGTTTCCCGCGAATTTCATTAAAATGGATAAAATAACATCCAGGTTAGTACCTACTTTTATCAAAAGCGCGCTTTTTTTTGTTTTTAGTAAAGTTTGATCTTTAAATCTACTGGGAAATAGGCACTTATGTGTGTATGTATGTTCCCTCGTTTCTCGGTCAATTTCTGCTGCAATAAAAATAATGTAACTAAAACATTACTCATAAGATTATATTACTAACTTTATTGTGCTTCTAATTTACGCAACAATGTGTTCACTTCTGTGTGTGTTCAAAACATAGTCATGACATTTATAACTTGGTTACTTTGTTACAGACGGTCCGCGATAACACAAAGAACCAAAAACATTATTAATATGGTCACAAAAACAGAATCAAGTACGAAAAAAATACAAAATACTTCACACAAGGATTTAACACAACAGGTTATTAACCCCGGTGACCCCAACTATTTCGACAATATCTATAATAGACCTTATTCAATGACAAACAGAGTTTTTGACACATTTTGCGAAACCCAAATTTCTAACAACTCACACTATTTGCCCAATTTAATAAATTTTGACAGTTTGAATATAACAACTGTCCCAAAAAAATGTAACGATATGATCTATACCCAGGAAAACAATCCATACCTTCATAATTCATCTATCGACTTGACATGTAAAGAAGTTATGCCTATAATTGAAGAATCACCAGAATCTACCGATTGTCACAACGAAATCGAAAAGCTACCAATTTACCCAACACAAGATTTAGATACTACATGCTATTATGATTCGGATGACTCAGTCCGTGACAAAGATTATAACCCATCTGAGTCTGATACATCAAGTGACGATTGTATTGGTGAGGTCAAACGAAAAAACTTCCGAGAATTACAAAAAAATAAAAAGACTGATTTGGCTTCGGAAAGTTCTCCTCCTATTTATAATAACATGGTTTCCTCTATTGCAAACAGAAAATTTTTGCATAAAAACCGAAGAAGTTCATTTGATATCAGGCGAACTGTGCAACCTATGCAAAAACTTACTCGTAAACGTAGAAATACGATTGATTTTGTTCCTACATATGATACATCACATAACTTGGAACAAGAACCATCTTTGCAAAGAAAACGTAAAAAATATAACACATCTGTTCTTCAAAGAAAAATAGACACACAAAACAAAAAACGTTTAGAACACTTAGTTCATCCGGGGTGTAATGAAAAATGTTTAAAAAAATGTACCACTCAAGTATCACAAGAAGATCGAGAAGAAATCAACAGCAACTACTGGAAAATGAATTTTGTAGATCAACATTTGTTTGTGAACACACACACTGCAGTAGCACTCCCTAAAAGAAAAATCACAACCGATCCAAAGAGGAAGCCAAGAAGAACATTCTATTTAAAAAAAGTCGATGGCACTAAGGTGGAAGTCTGTAAAACATTTTTCTTGACCACTTTAGGCTACCTTAAAACAAATGACCGGATTCTTCAAGATAACCGAATAAACACCACATGTGACAAAAGAGGGAAACATCAAAAAACTCCTGCATTTAATCGAGATATGTTAAATCAACACGTAGAATCATTTAATCCAATAGAACCTCACTACAGGCGAGCACATGCTCCATTGCGACGCTATCTTCCAAGCGATTTGAATATTGTTCACATGCATAAAGATTTTCTTCAAAAACATCCAGATCAGAAAGTTAGCTACGAATTATACAGAAAGCATTTAAAAAGTATGAATATATCTTTTGCTCGCCTCGGCAATGAAGAATGCGAAGTGTGCGAAGCCTACAATTTACATAAAATAGGAACTTCTCACGATCAGACTGATGGTTGCGCTGTGTGTATGGACTGGATTATGCATCACGAGAAATACTTAAAAGCGAGGCAGCTCTATGAAAATCACAAAAAAATGCCACAAGATCATACTACAATTTATTTCAGCGCTGATTTAGAGAAAGTGATCATGTTGCCTAGGCTGGAATCTTTCAAAGCTGCGATATTTTGCCAGCGTCTTGTGGCGTATAATCATACCTTCGCACCTCTGGGTAAAATAACATCAGAATCAAAACCGCTAACTGTCTTATGGCATGATGCTGAAGCGGGACGGAAGCAAGAAGATATCATGACTGGATTTTATTATTTTCTCCTTCGAAACCGAGACATACCGAACATACACATTTGGCTGGACAACTGCACCGCACAGAATAAAAATTGGTTACTATATTCGTTGCTGGTACACTTGGTAAATGGCAGTGAGATTAGTGCAGAACAAATAATTCTGCACTATTTAGAGCCTGGCCATACGTTTATGAGCGCCGACCAAGTGCACCACCAAGTAGAGCTCGCCATGAAAAAGAAAAGTAAACTCTACGACTTCACCGATTTTGAAGAAGCAGTGGCATCTATAAATAATGGAAAAGTTAACGTCAAATGTTTGGTCGCAGAAAACTTTCTTAAAGTGCCGAATTATGTATCAGATAGAAGAATACAGAATTCTAATCCGAGAGCATATTTAAAAAACATGACGCAGGTGTGTTTTAGTCGGAATAATTATGATCTCATGTATAAAAACAATTTTGAAGACGAATACACACTATTGAGATTCATGAGTGACAAATATATAAAAAATCCAAAAGTGTTGAAGCTAGAATTTCGTACCAATCCTAAAGGTATAGATTTACAGAGAAAAGCTGGTATTATTGAAAAATTATCCAGCATAATACCATCACACAAATTGGTGTTTTGGAACAATTTGCCAACCACTCAATCTAATGTTGAGGCAAGCACAAGTGGTGCTAAGAATAATAAAAAAGTAAATTAAAAAGTACTGAGTAAATTTAAGTAACTGAAGACTGCATAATTGTTAATTATTTTATACCTTAACTATAACTTAAAGTTCCTTACCTTTAAAAACGTTCCTTAAACGTTATTTTTATATATTTTTTTAATAAATTGTGTAATTTAATTACACAATAGAATATATTTTTAGTATCTTTTCTTTGAATATTGCCATATTTAAAATAAGTGTTTAATTATTTGATTAGATTTTTTGAAATAATGACTGATCTCATTTTGACTTAATTACATAATAGAATATATTTTAAGTACCTTTTTTTTTGAATATTGCTATATAAATAAGTGTTTAATTTTTTGATAAGAGTTTTTGAAATAATGACTGATCTCATTTTGACTTAATTACATAATAGAATATATTTTAGGTACCTTTTTTTGAATATTGTTATATAAATAAGTGTTTAATTATTTGATTAGAGTTTTTGAAATAATTACTGATCTCATTTTGATTTAAGAAATAAACGAAGATTTTAAATGAGTTGTTGTTTTTTTATTTTTGTTTGACTTCAATTTCTTTGATTCTCTATCAATTTATGAAACGCAATGCATATCTAAAATGCCGTTATTATGAAATGTTTTGTATTTAGCCATAATTAAGCTATGTAATAAATAAAAAATTTCTACGGTAAAAAAATACTTTAAGTTATTATTGAAATTTACTTGTCTTGATTGCCGTTAAGTGTCTTAGCGGCAATATAGCATAGTACGAGTCTACTTGTTTAAGCAATAATGCTTACCTATATTGACATTTAGCGTTTTTAGCGGCTTTTAAGATTAGTATTATTACAACATTTTTAAGTGTGGTATGTAACTACATTATTTGTTCATAACCATTAGCAAAAATGCCGTTAAGGTATGTATTACGGCATTATAGTCATGATTTCAGGGCTGGATATTGTAAAGATTACTTTAACAAAATGATAAATATTTTTTTTCTTCAATTTACGGAAACGTTTTTAACTGACAGCTGCACAGACTAAAAGAGCTTTTTAAGATATATTTTTTGGTATTTCAAAGTTTCGCATCAGACTACTGGTTAGGAAGTAGCATCAATTTCAAATTATTTTACCGTTTTTCGCGCGTATCTCAAAATATGATTTTTGTACTTAACGGCACTCTAGTTAAAGGACGGCAGCGTAGGGCACCACACAGATGCATGTGATGATGCAAATTATAAACTATGCCAAATTTCATCCAAATACATTCAGCCGTTTTTGCGTTATTGGGTAACAAACGTACAACCTTTCACATTTATAATATTAAAGGGATAGTAGGATGAGCATATTAACTTGACGCTTTTCATATTACTCAAACCAATTGCTCAACACTAAATGTATCCACGGCCAGTAAGTACCTGGACGGCACAGTATGTTTGGAAAGCTGTAAGCACCTTTAATGAAGGGATTAACGAGAAAAAGTGGCCCTGCCCCGCCTGGCTGGAACCGGATTAGCGCCGAGATCGGATCATTAGTGAGCGATACACCTGATTAGGGGCCCGTAGATCCTTTGATACCGGTTGATATATGCTTTCATCTTACGTGACTAAGTGATTCGGATGTGAAGCAATGTAGGTAGTAACGGGTAGATGGCTTTCAGGCTGTATAAGTAGTACCTATAAGTAGATATTTATGTCGATATGGAATTGATGAGTGAAGGAGGCGTGTTAGTCGACTAATATACTTAATATCTATACTAATTTATAAAGCTGAAGAGTTTGTTTGTTTGGTTGAACGCAGTAATCTCAGGAACAACTGGTCCGAATTGAAAAAATCTTTTTGTGTTAGGTAACCTATTTATTGAAAAAGGCTATATAACATCACGCTACGATCAAAAGGAGCGGAGCAGCAACGAAAAATGGACGAAAACTGGCAGGCAATTCGATGCGACGGGAAGGGTCAGTAGAGCAAAAATTTGACGCGGACGAAGTCGTGGGCAGAAGCTACTTGTATAAGTGATTCGCAAGAAGTTAATTTATTTGTGAGTGAATTGACAATGATCGACCACGTGCCTGAAGACTAAGAGTTGGAAGGCCTCCCACAAGTTGGACCAATGACCTTGTGTAGGCCGCAGGAATCCGCTGGATGCAGGAAGCACAAAACCGGTTGAAGTGGCGGTGCTTGGTATGTCCGGCAGTGGACTTGTTTCGGCTGAATTGATGATGGTGATAATTATGAATCGACAGTTCTGGAAATAGGTATCCGTGTCTGGAGTACAGTTTTCAATGTGTTATTGGTATTTTGGCGAATGCTAGCTAACATATTACAAATATTTGAATAATAATGTTTGATGTTTCGTAATGTACTTACCTACTATTGTACAGAATCAAGTTTTTCTAACTTAACAGACAGTTGTGCTAATGAGGAGTTTGTTGCACCACTTCTTATTCCCAGCTAAAGCACCAGGAAGTGGTGAAGGGCGGGCGTTTTGGGGTACTGTCTTATGTAACTTTGACGTTCAAAAAGAGCTGACTCTCAGCCAAGTTTGAATAAATGACTTTTGATTTTGTAAGTTTGACGTTCAAAAAGTGCTGATTTTCAGCCTAGTTTGAAAGAATTACTTTTGATTCTGGTTTCACTTTGATCGTATTAGGTAATTGGCAAGTTTTGAATAAAACATTAAGGAAAAACGAAGTTTTAAGGATAAAGTACATTAAGTTTATTAAAATAAATACAGGACGTGCTAATTGCCTAATACTATCAAAGTCATTATTTCAGCCGAAATTCGTCCACTGCTGGACATAAAACTGCACCAATTTCGGAAGGTTTTCCATAATCGCCACGCTTGGCAGACGGGTTGGCGATCGCAGTAAGGTGGTAAAATGCATAGAGAATGCTGCTGCCCATTCTCTAGTAACTCCCTTATTCGTTTCTTACGACACCCACGGGAAGAAATGGGATGGTATTATACTTTACGTCCGGCACGGCACGACATTTGCCTAATAAGTATTTCTAGGATTCACCTATAAAAAATATTATTCTAATTAAAAGTGACTGTTCACCCGATTGAAGCGAATAATTCGTGCGAGTCGACGAATAAACCGTGAAAGATTCACATTAGAGATGTTTTTAACCGACGAAAAAAAACGGAGGAGGTTATCAATTCGACGCGCATATATTTTTTTTTTGTTTGTTTTTTTTTATGTATGACCACGCATAACTTTTTACATAGTAGTCCAATTGTGATAATTCTTTTTATATTGGAAAGGGTATACTTCGAGGGTGGTCTCATATAAATTTGGAAAACAAAATCAAACCTTAAGGGTCAGAAAACAGGGGATGATTGATTGTTCACTCACTGATTGTAATGTTTAACCACGCCTAACTTTATACAGAGTATCTGATTTTGATAATTCTTTATTCATTGGATAGGGTATACCTTGCCAAGTATTATAAGTACATTAAAGCTACAAAAAATTATAAAATAAAAACTTTTTACCAAAAAAATAATTTAACCGCCGAAAAAACTGAAAAGCAAAAAATAATAAACCTTAAAATTATGAGTCGGCGCTGGAAAATCAATGAACCATTACCAAAAAAATAATTTAACCGCCGAAAAAACTGAAAAGCAAAAAATAATAAACCTTAAAATTATGAGTCGGCGCTGGAAAATCAATGAACAAAGATCACTCAAAGCGCCGACTCATAATTTTAAGGTTTATTATTTTTTGCTTTTCAGTTTTTTCGGCGGTTAAATTTTTTGGTAAAAAGTTTTTATTGGTAATGACTAACTGTGTGTTTTGATTAATAGAAATGGAATAAAAACAGACATAGCTATCGTGATTTTATTGTGCATGCGTTCTATCTTTTCCGCATAATTCTATAAATAAACATAAAAAGTAAGAAAACCATTTGTAACTTTTCCCGGATAGTTAAAGCCTGCTTAAAATTTTATTTCTCATAAAACTAAAACGACCGCTATTCTATATACAGGTTGTGCACATTTTATATGGTACCTCCGTGCAGCCACTTGGCCCAAAGAGCGACACTGTCGCATAATGCGACCACTCGGTTACCCTGCATTACGAGGGAGCCTTTAAGTATGTATAATACAAGCTGTAGATATAAAATATTCACGGGTTAGTTTTGTTCCCATATATGCTTTGACAGAAATTAATACCCTTGTAAACTTGTGGCTTAGAAGTAACAACCGCAAGGATAGATCGGTTAATTAATGACAGTTGTTGCGTGTAGTCAGGACCCCGAAAGTCTAACAACCGGTCTTACCAAAGGTATCGTGTTGCCCAATAACTGTGTTGTGTAGGCCAGATAGCAGCCGCTCCTTGTGTAAGACTAGTCTTCAGCTACATCTAGTTAGACTGAATGATGACCCCAGAATAGTTGGGCCAGACAGGATGAACTTTAAGTAATCCCACTAATATTAAAAATATGAAAGTTTGTACGTTTAGATGTTTGTTACTCAATAACGTAAAAATTATCAAACGGATTTAGATGAAATTTGGCAAACAGATAGTTTATAATCTAGATTAAGACATAGAATACTTTTTATCCCGGTAGTATCTTACTGTAGGATAATTTCTGACCTCCGGAAGGAGTAAGTCGCTGGCAAAAGCTAGTCATTAATATTTGAACAAATTGCATTTTTATACTTAATCCACTTGAAATACGGCAGTGACAACGCGAGTCATAATGAATGGGAAGTTTTATGGGATGACATACCGAATCCAGCATTAGCGAAATGTCACCAGCGCAATTCTGCGTTAAGAGCTGCATTCGGTGCTATCAAGCTTTAATAGATTTCTGTTTTGACTCAGTGACACCGAAAATAGTTTAACTCCTTTATTTACGTCACTAATTTCAGTTATGGACTGATGACATTGATTGGCTGCATAAGCGGCGAATGTGCCATGATTATATTTAATACGGAGTTGCTTGTGCTTTCCAATAAAAAAATAACAAAAAAAGGACACACGTGTAAGTAGATGTGTAGTAGACGTAAGTACCTATACATAAAAATACGGTGCTAGTCATAAGTACAGCATCATTCAGTTCACAAAAAGAAAATCGCTACGACTTTTTAAACTACAAACATAAAAATAGGAAAAAACTTGAAAAATAAACACTTTACACACCTTTAAGATAATACCAACAATCGAGTACATTAGCTTTAAACAGCGTGTTATATTTATACCCTAACCAGAAAGCTATAAAAATGGGTCGTTGGTCGTTACTCTACATATTTTCTAGCTTGCTCACTGCCTGTTTGAATAAGTCCTGAATTATTTATTGGCTATAACAAGCTGCGGTGTACCGATTAAAATATGGATGCAATTGTCCGTTCAGGTAACGAAGTTAAATTGACTAGACTCAGTTTTACAGAACTTCGGAAAAATAAGAGTATGCGTTTCTGATACCCTTCTTTTTTTTGTGGGTGGGATATCATCAAATGACGTCTCCCACTCTGGGTGGAGCAGAAGGGCGTGTCAGACTTTTACTGACTAAAACCCACCTATGTTCCTTCAGTTGCCCATATGCCAGGTTCACGGTAACTCTTTCGAACAAATCTCGTGACCCTGGCAGGAAACCATGACCTTAAGTCGGGGTCAAAACCACTGGGCCATTATTGCTATAAGGACAGCATGAACGATGTTAATTTATTTAGAAAACCTGATTAGGAACTAATCAAACATAAATTTATTCGATTATATGCAAACATATTGAGCGGACCTGCCCACACTCCACTCAATATCTGTGGTTCTTTCCTCAAAACACCATTTCAGACGGCATTCTACAAGATATTCACATGATCTGAGTTTGTTTTGGCCTTTCTTCTCAGAGTAGTCAAATAGGAAACACCACCCTCATCTAGCTTTAAAAATATGATTGACGTGTAAAAGTATTTGTATTTGGAAAGAAATTTACAGAAATAAAAATTATTCATCTATACACTGGTTCAATAAAAATTGAATTCAATTGTTCGAATAGAAAATAACAATAAAAACATGAATATGTGTATTCTTAAAAGAAATAGAGAGCAAACTGCTAATAAAATAATAGAACAAAGTACCACTTAACTTGTAAACACCATTCTCAAGTGTTGAAGCAAATCGCGCGAAGTATTAAGAGCATCTAATTGTATTATATCTCTAATCAGGCACTTTCTATTCAGCCACATTTTAAAGTTACATGTAATCCGGGTGAATGGTCTGAACGGGCTAGCTTCGTGAGTTTTAATAGAAGTGAGAGTTTTAAGAGAAGAAGACTCCTTGTTTCCCATGTTTTACTAAGCGAAGCTTTGTTAAATTTGCTTGTCTTTGATCGGACATGTCTGGGATACTGTATCTTTGTTATTGATGAAGATATTCTTTTAGTATTTAGTTGTATTTTTATGCGTTTCGCAAAATATTTCTTGTAAAGTTTTTACTTTGGGTTTCACCGTTTTCATGTTTGTCTTTCTATGATTTTTTAGGGGACATTTCAACCTCTAGAGCATTGTTTCATCAGCAGCCTAAAATGTTCCCACTGCTGGGACACAGGCCTCCTCTCAGTGAGAGGGAGTGGACTATCACGTGAGTCCAGTGCAGGTTGGTAGATGTCATTCGAATGTTTGGTTCTAAGACATGCTGGTTTCCTTATTATGTTTATCTTCACCATTTTGAAAGCAATGATGATGAAATAATTTACACAAAGTAAAGTCCCTGCTTGGGGACGAACCCAATCGTAAGTCGTGGCCGTTACCACAGGACTACCACATTATTTATTTTGACCGTATTATATCTACTGTTTCAGGGAATACTGTAAAGGTTGTCTGCTAAAGACGACCTTGCGTTGTACCTTCTGGCTTAACTGTCATTCATCTTCAACAGTTCAGCCAGCGAGTACAACAGCTTGCTAAACTGTTAAGTTAATTTAAAAAGAGAATTACTGAATAACAATAGGCGCGAGATTGGGCTGGCAAACCAAACGATGAAGATTCAAACTCAGAGCATTTATTTCAAACTAGCTTCTGCCCGCGACTTCGCCTTCGTTAAATTTCTTGTTCCCCGATCCTTCCCGTCGCGTCGAATCGCCTACCCGTGTAATTTTCTCCGTTTTTGCAACATTTTTCATTACTGCTCCACTTCTCTTAGTTGTACCGTTATGTTATATAGCCTTTAGCCTTCCTCAATAAATAGGCTATTCAACACAAAAATAATTTTACAATTCGGACTAGTAGTTCCTGAGATTAGCGCGTTCAATCAAACAAACAAACTCTTCAGCTTTATAATATTAGTATAGATAAAACAATTACAGGCACTTTTGAATTGTCAAGTGGCGGTGAGTCAGAAAAAAAAAAGCTAGTTGCCCATTCCAAAATGTCGGTATCTATGGAGAAGAATGGGCAAGAACCTTCCGTGCTTTCACAGCTAAATAGTAACATTAAGTAAATATGCATCCGCATACCCGATCACTGGTTACAACACATTGAAGGTTTCATTTTTCGCTCCTACTGGGAGCGAATAATGAAACCTTCAATGTTACACGCAGAACCTCAGCTTCTCACAGTATGTACCAAATTAATCAATAAACATTCAGTGGTCTTTTATTTATCTAGAAATTTCCTCTAACAGCAAAACCTATCATACCATGGTTGTGAAGGACAGAATTGCGAATGGAACAGAAACGCATCCGAGAAAATTGATTCTTTTTACGCTTCATCATAAACCGAAAAAGGATCCAAGATTGATTCATCCTAATATAAAGGAAGTATGAGTACAATACTAAAACAAAAAGGAAGCGACTTCAAAGACTTTATTATTAAAAAATACGGATCTTTAAGAGAAGGTTTGACAAACAGGAATATTTTCGAAATAGCATCATTAAATTTTATTATGACGCACATTTCAAAGTTTAGGAGTCATCAAGTGACAGTAAAATACACTCATAAACCTTCTAACAAAACGCAACAAATTGTCGGAAATTTGAAGATCGTTGTTTCTTTATAAATGACCCAATAAAAATGATAATATTTATCTATTTAAAGAGATGTATTATGGGTCTTTGCACATAAATGGCGTATATACTCTCAATCAAGTTTTGAAAATGAAAGGTATTAAACCTTTTATGTTTTAAATTTTACCATTAGCTTTGATCAAAATATTACCTTCAACTTGTTTTTACTCAAAGGGCCAAAACATATATTTTTTTTTACTTTTCAGGGGTTTTAATTTGTGTCGGGGTTTTTAAACTGTTCAATTTGAATTCTACTGCCAGCTTTTTATACTTAATAGTAATTAGTAGATACGCTACGATCGAAATATGCACCGCTTTAATCTGCGCAGCTTAACGTAAGTTTACCACAGTGAAGCCAGTTACTGATTTATCCTCATTCCTCTTTGGTACTCCACCATTACACCCTTTTTACACACTTTATATTAGCTTCACTTGTATGTTTGTTTGTTTGTAACCGACTCTTTATAGCGCGATTTTGACCCACTTTAAACGACCAGATTTCATTTAAACTTTGCACACCTGTCAAGGACCGATGACAATGCAATAATTTCATAAATTTGTGCAAAAACACTGTCTTCGAAAACTACGCTGACATAGGTACATCACAAACTACGCTGACATACGTCCCAAAATTCGAAACACCCTAAAAAATTAGAAAATAAATAATAGTTTAAAAAAACTAAAAAACACGCTTCCATAGAAAACCTAGTTTTTTTAAACTATTATTTATTTTCTATTTTTTTAAATTCATTGACACCTTTCCAATGAGCCCAAACACGATACTTTTACTGTTTGTTGGTGAGGTAGTTAGGTATCCTGCAATTCCAGGTGATGCTGGCAGCATCAGTTCAAGGTTACTTTGTTCTTTTAAAATCATTGAACTAATTGAATACCAAATCTCGACTCGATCAGACCAGTGGAAAATGTTAACATACCACTTTCATCAACTCGAGAAGAGCTGATACTTAATCAATAAACGGCTGCATAGATTTTCTTGAATCATTGCTAAGAACACTCTTGATCAAGTCAACTTCCATACAAAACAAAAAAAAATACATAAGCGGTCCAGCCGTTTGAGAACTATCATGGCACAGACAGACACACAAATACACAGATTCAAAGATACACACGTTAAACTTAAATTACCCCTTTGTTTTCGTCTGGGGTCCAAAACGAAACTAACTATAGGTAATACGAACTACCATAATGACGTCACCTTAAATCAGAATAGCTGTTACTGGTAGGAAATTGAAATTTGAACGTGAATGTTCCATTTATAAATCCCGGCAAGCTCTTGTTCCGTTCCATCCATATTATTATATGGATTTACGTGAATAAAAAGTTTCACTTATCGAACTTCGACGTCTGTTATGTCATTGTTCACAGATTAAATAGAGAAATTTTTATGAAAAAGTTTGCGTGGAACATGCCAGATTTGAATTTGAAATTAGAATTTTGTATTAATTTCTTTATGACGTCTTTTCGAAGTAGATCAGTGATAACTTATTCGTCATCTGCCTAGCTTTTTCCCAATAACGTTGGGGTCGGCTACCAGTCTAACCGGATGCAGCTGAATACCAGTATTTTACATGGAGCGACTGCCTATCTGACAATATCGACTATCGATTATCTATCTGGTAATACGATACCCCTTGGTAAGACTGGTTGTCAGGCTTTCTGACTTCTGACGACCCGTAACGACTGTCTAAGATCTACGAAAGATAGCCATGACCAACGGCTTAACGTGCTTTCTGGGACATGGAAGGGTCTTGGTATGTACAGATGGTCACCCATCCACGGACCATCCGCGACAAGCGTACCTTAATCTGAACGATTAATCCGTGTGGCTGTTATCACTTAGCCACAAGCCCTTCATCAGTGATAACATTTTATGGACATGTATCCACATAAGAGGAGGTGGATGTAATCAATGTGCTATGTGTATAATTTATATAATTAATATTTGCACGCTTGCTCGCAGGCAGAATACAATTACTCTTAGGTTATAAGATCTCACCTTCCCTAAAAATGTATGTATTTCTTGCAAATAAACATTTGATTTGATTAGATTTGATTTGGACTGTAGAAAGTCATCTCAACTCAAAAACGTCAAATTTCTTTTATCATGAGTAATATCTATTGTTATTACCAATTTCGGCACGTATGACCAAATATTGAGGTCCTAGAAAAAGTCCCTAAGTCAGACAAATATATTCGCATGTGACAAAGTTCTCGTGTACGAAACTCTCTCAATAGAGCCAGAGATTGGAACTGTGCCCGACAAATAGCGACAAACTCAATATCGATATAGACGACCTGTGAATATACAAAGCTAGCGGCTTTTTTGGTATCTATTTAGTTCACAGGATAGTTCTGAAAACAGGACTAAACCAATAATATTCGTTTTCTAAAATGATCAAGTCCAGTTTCATGTATTAAATCTGTACTGATTTTATAATTTAATTATCTAGCCTAACGCATGCTAATTAATTCTTCATTTTTCTAGCCTTCATCCAATTTCTTTGACAACTACTGATTTCATTCAGTAAGTTTTCTGTAGCTAGTAGGTACTTAGTACTTACCTAAGTCAAAATCCATTTCATATTTTGGAATCACTTTATTTAACCAGATTCGGCTGAATATGAAAATGACGTGAGGAACATTAGGTATTTATTAATAAAAAACCGGCCAAGTGCGACTCGGACTCGCGCATCAAGGGTTCCGTACAAACCTGCAGGTCATCATCATCATCATTCGTCATCATCGTTTATGAAATTAAATGTTTTTTTTTAATTTTTATATTTGAGTTGACTGAATGAAAGGTAAGTTGTGGTTTACGATTTATGACGTATTAAAAAAAAAACTACTTACTAGATCTCGTTCAAACCAATTTTTGTTGGTAGTTTACATGGTAATGGACATCATATATTTTTTTTAGTTTTATCATTCTCTTATATTAGAAGTTACGGGGAGGGGGACACATTTTACCACTTTTGAAGTGTCTCTCGCGCAAACTATTCAGTTTAGGAAAAAATGATCTTAGAAACCTCAATATCATTTTTGAAGACCTATCCATAGATACCCCACACGTATGGGTTTAATGAAATTTTTTTTTTTTGAGTTTCAGTTCTATGTATGGGGAACCCCAAATATTATTGTTTTTTTTTCTATTTTTGTGTGAAAATCTTAATGCGGTTCACTGAATACATCTACTTACCAAGTTTCAATAGCACAGCTCTTACAGTTTCGGAAAAAAGTGGCTGTGACATACTCGGACAGACAGACAGACATGACGAATCTATAAGGGTTCCGTTTTTTGCCATTTGGCAACGGAACCCTAAAAACGCAGTGAAAATCACAAAAACAAAAGAACGAGAAACATCAACGAGCAAAGCTACTGCTTGCAAACAAAAATATCTTTGAAAAACCTGTAAGTAGATTTTTAAAACGTAGGTGTACCAGTTTTAGGCCTTCAGGCATTTCTTCACCAATAAAACACTGACAGTAGTTTTAAAGCTGCCCTTTCTAAGTATCAAGCTGCTTTGTTTTCATTTGCCTAACATGAGTTGCCTTGGCTCTTCTGTAGTCTTTCAATAGACTCCAGACTCAGGTAGACCGAATTAAAGAAAACCTGCCCAGGTGGAGAATCACAGATCACTCCGCTCTGGTCTGTAAATGTGGTGCTGTCCCACAAACAATGGTACACTTATCACTCACTTATCTTATCCAGCGTGTCCTGTTGTGTGCGTGTTTGCACGCTACAAAAGTTGATGGAAGCTGCTGAAAGTGCCGAACTCGTAGCCAAATTCTGGGCTGATAATTTTTTAAATGCTATCGACACGCAAAGTAGAAGAAAATTTTCTTAAACTTTTCCCAACTATGTTTGGGATTGGTAGTCTAACAAGGTGCACTTAGTACAAGACAGGTACCAAACAGGGCATAAACACACGCATTGATAGTCAACTCGTATGCGCCAGTAATAGCCTGTTTTCCCTAGGCGAGTCTTGCTACTTCCACGGAATTATAAGTAGTAGTTACAAGTACGTGTAATACCACGTACCTACCTACTAACTGAGCTCAGATATTTTCTATCGTTTTCATAGTCAGCTACATAAATAAATGATTAATAGAATCTGCCTTGCTGATGTTATTGTATCATTTTTGTTATACATTTTAGAAATTCCATTTATTTTATCAATTGGTATAAAAAGTAATTGAAGGGTCAAGTAGGCAAAGGTGTTATCTGACAAAATCAAAAAATCTGACTTTTTTGCATGTACATAAATTACTAAGAGATCGCAGAAAGCGATCGAAGCGGCCGCGCATTGTATGTTTCTATTGTTATTTTTTTTTAGTTGAAATGTAATTTCTGGTGTACAATAAAGCTTATATAAATAAATAAATATTATAAACGCGAAAGTTTGTATGTATGGATGTATGGATGTTTGTTCCTCTTTCACGCAAAATTTACTGACCCGATTTAGATGAAATTTGGCAAACAGATAGTTTATAACCTGGAGTAACAAATAGAATACTTTTTATCCCGGTAATACTTTCCCGCGGGATAATTTCCGACCTCCACGCGGGCGAAGCTGCTAGCGAAAGCTAGTTGATGATAAATCGATTCATGGATTTAAAAGACACCAATTATAATTAGTTACATAGTTACAGACGCGAGCAAAGGTGTTAACTGTCAATCAAGTATATATTTCAGATTTGCAAAATGTGTCAACACAAAAAAGTCGGATTTTTTGATTTTGTTAGATTACACTGTTGTCCACTTAACCCTTCAATTATGTAAAATTGTGTGCTCGGCTTCATAGCCAAAAATTTTATTATTAAGTATCGAATTGAAAATAGAGATAGTTTACATAAGATTATGTTACAACTTATATTAAACTTTGACGACAATCGATATTTTTTTCTTTTTTAAAGGTTTTTGTGTGTGTCGGAAGTTTTTAAATTTAAGTTTTAATTCTTGCTTTTTAAACTTTATATACCAATAGCAGACACGTTTTTCCGTGTGTTGCAGACGTTAAGAATGGCACCACCCCATTTCTTCCCGTGGGTGTCGTAAAAGGCGACCAAGGTACTTACTAGAGAATGGGCAGGAGCTGCCAATTCTCTAGTAAGTCGCTTGGGCGGTTCTCTATGCACTTTATCACCATACTGTAATGGCCAACCTGCATGCCTAGCGTGGTGATTATGGCAATTTCCCTACCTTTGGGGGGGGAGGCCTATGTGTAGCAGTGGCCGTTTTTTGGCGGAAACGATGACGGTGACTATGATATTGTTTCATCGTATATTTTCTAGAAACAGAAAATGTCGAATAGAGTAGCAGAGATGTCCACCAGGGGCTCTTTAGAATTACATGGTACTATGGTATTTTAAGTGTCATCTCGCAGGTCAACCTATGAGGTTTTGCAGCTGTTTAATCAGACTTGCCTGTGGCTACCTTAATAAATTAAGACCTCCGGCTAAGAGCTAAGAGCGACTCCTCGCTAAGGGCACCCCTTGTGGGGTACGGAGCTTAGGGCATTGTTGGAGGGCAGCAAGTGACGTGCTGGATTAGAATGAGAATGGCTCGTGGTTGACCACGCCGCCCTGTATCATCCTAGTAGTTACCTCTATGTAATATTGTATATAGTGACAGGGTCTAATATAAACGTTCTTACCTTCATATTAACACGTTAACTGCCATGTGTCCGACACTTTTAGTTCCATTCGGGCCTTGTCGGAATATATAACCGACAACACGTACAAAATCTGAACATGTCGTTGCTGCCAGGCGGCCATGTTTTTGGAATAAATAATGTATTTATGGAATAAATAATCTGTTTAAAGTGAAATAACACTAAGTACATTTTTTTACTTTTTCTGATTTTAGCCATGGCAGTTAACGTGTTAAACCAACCTAATCTAGGTTGGTTTAACTTTTTTACAGAAATACACATACATTACGTTATTAAGTAAGTAATTCAGCTGTCTCAAACAGGCTACATACTCAGTACTTTAATTCGTTCGCCGCTTAGAACTACAAACTAGCGGAGAGGAGCTAAATAGATATTTTTCTTCCCTTTAATCCGTTTGCACACTTCAAAACCTAGCCGTACCGAAGCAAATCAAATAGAGCAACTCGCAATAAATAGCGTTTTCGTGTTTCTTTTCAAAATAAAATCTCGTTAGACATTTCCAGTTTCATTCCATCGCTTCGTTCACGACATACTGGGATTAAAGTAGATCAAACGAGTTTCCATTTTTCAATTGATAAGTTTCATTATATCACTCTGATCGAGTCTTCGAAAGTATTCCAATAGTAGTTCTGTTGTTTGTTGACCGTTTTAACCCATAATTTATTTATTTAACCATATCTGTATACACATATAAACAGACATGAAGAAAGGAACAGAAAAATTGGTACAAAGTCGATGATTATTTCTAAAGTAATCTCTTCCAGCATACCTGTGATAGGAGAAAAGATAAACATTAAATGTAGACAACACATGTGAGACATAATACACAACATACATACTATCAAAAATGATTATCTAAATTAAAAGAAACAAACATACCTGTAATATGAGAATATACTTACATACGAGCATATTTCTAAAACATTTTTTACTAAAATTGAGGAATCGTGAAACGTCGAATCGTTTTTATCGTGAAATTCAGTATTTTTCGTTCCTTCGTATCTACTATGTAGGTCTGCAAAACCTTTTTACAACTCTCAAACTGTGTTTTCCCCACGACAACAGTATATAGGCATAAGAACTTTCATTTATCGGATTTTGCACAAGCTCTAGTAAACAGATTAACCCAATTAAGGTTAGTTAGAGGACAGCCCGCCCTGGAATTAAGACATACCTATTTAAAACCTTCGATATTAAATTAAAAATCCATTCAACAAAGTACATTTGTACAAATATTCTATTCTGCTCTCTACTGGCCCACACGTCAGTCATATCCGGCGATCCCCACAACGAATAGGGTGGAACCCACCATAACCATCACTTTTGCCATTTACATTTTACAAATTGTATCGCAGATCGAACGTTACTAATTGGAATCGCAAGCCCATACGAATACCATGTTTAGATAGGAATATTTAATGTGCAATAAATTTTATTTTTATCGTTATTCTGATTCAAAGTCAATTTAGTATTGAAAGTATTGTAATAGTGAATTAAGTGTTGAACGCTTTGGTAGATGGTCCAAAAACCTAAAGATGTTACTTATATGATGTTACGTATGCAAATGGGGAAGCAAGACTACTGACGTAGCGTGGTGCTACGACGTTGCGACACCCTATGCCGTAGTCCTCCGTAGTCTTTCCTCCTACAAGGTGGCTACGCGTGAGAGGCAGTCTGGTTCCTTACAGATTAACAATGACTGTTTCAAACATTTCACAAAAACACAACCAATAAAAAATAAAACACGTCAACAAAACGAATAAATTAATTACAACATTAACAAATTGAGAAAAACACGGCGTACAAATAAACGGACCGCACACTGTAACGTTATTTTGGACTCATTAAACCAGGGCTGATTTTACACACATATTCAGGGAGATAACTTTGCCGGCGTTATGCAGTTAAATGGATTAAATTCGGCCGCAGCTGGATTGTTCGCGTAATGGACACCCTGTACATGAAAACGTTGGGCAAACTTGTTACTGCGAGCCGTGTGTGTTAGCAATTTTTACCCCAATTTATTGGATGCTATTGACGTGCGATGAATTATTTTTAAATTGTGGATATTGTACCCTTTTGTAGTGTGTACTTTTTTTGTTCGCGGGTAGTTTTACATGCTGTTAAAGTAAGAGGTATATTGGATATCGTATTCATTGCTTTTTTTCTATTCGGAGTCAATTCTCTTGTTTTATTTAATTTACTTACTAGCTGTTGTCGGCAATTCGTCTGTTATCCAGGATTAGAAGTACCCTAAGTCATGGTCTTTCTGTGTGCCAATTTTCATCGTTATCCATTCAGCCATTTTAGCATGAAAGAGAAGCAAAGAAAGAAACTAACTTCCGCATTATAATACTAGATAGAATACACAGCATCTATTTCAAGTTAAATTATATTCTGAGAATGTCTTTGCCTAAGCTAGCTTGATACTTAACACAAAAACTCAGCACATAATTTATAAGATTTAAATTTCGAACATGTCGTTACCCTTCTGCAGTCTCATAATAGTTTATAAAGAAAACTCCTTTGTATAAAGAAAAGTTTCCGGGGCCTTTCCGCCGCTCCATACCATTTTTTTCCAATTTCATCGAAATTTAACGCCCGCGAAAGGCAATGGGCCCCGGATTATTGAAAGTCGTTCCAATAAATCATATAACAAAGAGTTCCCTTTTACAAGAACCCGTTATTGGCCGTTTTCTTCTACGTAGATTTAGGTAACGAATTTAGCTTAGATACAAATAAAGGCACTTAAGCCTTTTAGGCCTTTAATATACTTTAATGTTATTTTTCATTATAGGCACACTGTCTGCTCTCAAAAGCTGAACGTAATCCATAATAATTATCTTTATACACCAAGTTTAGTCATATCGCGGCACTAAGTAACAATTTACAAGTAATGAATGTGTAAAGCTAAAACACACAAGTAATCGTCTAAGCAACAACCTCGACGTTACGCTGTTTAATTTAATGCGAACTCAGCTTAAAAACTTTTATTAAGGGGAAAGTAATAAAAGTTGAAGAAATAATTTCCACCTACGTTTAAAGAGGTTCCCGAAAATTTCAGTCATAAAACTCTCCCGGCACCAGCTACATTAACCAAATTGTACAAAACAAACATATCTAATAATTACGCCGCGGGCACCGAGGCTCGTTTTGTGGAATTATGCGACCGCCTGTAACTTTTTCAATCTGAACTTCGACAATTAAATTTACTCCCAAGTCTGAACATAACATTTCAATAAGGGACACGGATCGGTT
Source organism: Aporophyla nigra (assembly GCA_947507805.1). Classification (NCBI taxonomy): domain Eukaryota; kingdom Metazoa; phylum Arthropoda; class Insecta; order Lepidoptera; family Noctuidae; genus Aporophyla; species Aporophyla nigra. Next base: position 13,357,065 of record OX382305.1, read on the forward strand.
AGAACCCGTGTTTGTGTTACAAAAAACTGTTTGCCTTCCACGCAATTTAATACTTCATAGTCCACGAAATACGTAGGTAGGTTCGACAGTACAATGGAGCTGTATGGCTTGATAAATACGATAACGAATAGCAGTTAGAGAACGGTTTGAAAGAGCTCGTAGGATATATCATTAATCTTTACATTACAAATTCATTCGGTAAGAACTCACTCACTTGGATTAAGCAGAATTATAAATGAAGTGTCACGCGAACGCGCACAAAAAGTGTAAGGAGGAAAGCCTCTGAATAAAGCGACGGCTGCGTCAGTTTTTAACTTGGAAATGAAGAGAATAGGTACCGTCCTACGCACAGAGTATTAATCGAGTAATTCTCAAGTTTAGATGCGGAAAAGAAATACGGAAACACGGACGCTGTACGATTTTGATTGTAAAATCGAAATAGACAAGGTTTTATAGACTGTTTGCGAGTAAACGGTCGTCAAAAGCTATTCTTCGCGGAGTCTTTTCATTAAGGCTGCTGATGATTCCATACGCACGAATAGGCTTGTTAGATAGTTAGCTCGAATTGAATCTTTGGTTTGGATAATGGTCGGTAGATAATAGCCGTGACTTACGGCAAAGCCAGAAATAACTCAGAAAACGGATATTATACATATAAAATTAGATAGATAATGTTTAATTTCTAAAAACAGTGCTTTATATTTCCTTGGAGTCTACATTAATAGCTAAATTTACATGAAAAAGAACCAAAAGTAAGGCAACGAAAGCATTGTACGCAAAGTATGCAAAGGAAGCATTTTGCTTATAATTATTTCAAAATAATTAAAACATTTAATCATTCAGGGGACTTACTAGAGAAAGGGCAGTAGCGTCCTCTATCCATTGTATCATCACACTGCGTTCTACGACGACTGTGACAACCCCCCTCCCCCCCCCCAAATCGGAGGAGGCTTATCTCCAGCAGTGGACGTCTTTCGGCTGGAATAATAAAAATATTTAATCATTTTTTGAATTAACAGTCGCGACTTACGGCGGAGACAGAAATAACTCAAAAGGCGGAAATAAAATTTGTGCTCCACTTCAATAACTTAATTATGCCTTCGTGAAATCTCAGTCGTCTTTTCAATCACAATCCAAATGGCACAATTTTCATCACAAACATAACATTACGAGAGCACGAAATAATATGTCATAAAACGATTCAGTATATGACTTTTATGTCGCCATTATCCGAGACTCCGTCATTGTGAGTAGGCTAAAACTTTTTACTTCGCAAGTTTTTGACGCCGCGTCGTATCACATGATATAGGATCTCCGTTTTTTTCTTTCTTGCAATGCTAAACGACATAACATTACTTACTGTGCTTTTGAATTGGTATTTTTAGGGTTCCGTACCGCAAAACGAAAAATGGATCCCATATAACATCATTTTGTTGTCCGTCTGTGTGTCTGTCCGGCTTTGTGTTTGTCAAAATCGTTTATTTCGGGAACGCGTGGTGGTGTCGGGTTGAAATTAAAACCATATGCTCAAATCTACAGTCCTTTAAAGCTGTAAAAAATGAAATTTCTAAGTTTACATAAACAGAAAATACGGCCGTTTATGCCGCAAAAACGTATATTTCGATATTTTCATGGCAATCAAAATATAGGTACAGGGTACATTTCGTTGATCTAGAACTATGAAATTTCGCAAGTAACTTCGTCTTATACTACAAGTATAGGGAAAATCTGAGAGTCTCAAGGTCTTTATGCAAGGAACGGGGTCTACATTTTAAAGTGAGTAAACCTTTCATGTAGAGTATCGTATGAAAGCGCTTCATTGACACAAGCTTAAACCGATTTTTAATTATTTTTATGATATATATTTTTCGATTTAAGACGAGTAAATGAACCTTTTCCTTAAGAAGCTCAGAAAAAGCTGCGAGACTCGAGTCCTGATCTATTTATAATATGTACCTTCAAATTTGTACGGATCCCTCGTTAAGCGAGTCCGACTCGCGCTATTCCGTTTTTTTTTTAATTTTTTTTGAAAGATGAATAAACATTTTTCTTATTTTTTAAATTTAAGTAATAAAACTGTTGCAATGGCAATATGAATACTATTCTTAAGAAGGGTCGAAGGTAATAATGCTGACGGATTTTAAATTGCAGATTTTTACTACAAGTAACTTCTGAAGAAAATACTTAACGCTACCAGTTTAAAACAGACGAAAACCACAAATTATATTCCACTCAATCAATCATTCAAGTTACTTACCATGACATAACCAACTTTACATCGCAGATCCGTCGATAGAGATCCGTCGTTACTCAATGATGGAAACTGATAATAACGCTAAATGAAAGATGTGTTACACACTAGATACAAATACACATAAACGTAAACACAAGTGGAACAGTTGTATAATTCAGCATTGTAATCATAAAATAATGAGACACGTGATTTGTTGCCTAACTTTGGTTCATACTGTAAGTGCTCACACAAACTGGACTACTCGTTGCCATCATTAAATTCTTTTCATTTGTAAACATACTGACACAAAAGAAAGTCTTTAAAAAAAAGTTTAATTTAAAAAAAACCCTGACACAAAACGATTACCTTTAAAGAGTAAAAAAAAAAACAAATCAAAGGACTGTCACGGTGAAACTGCTTTAACGATATTAAAAAACATATCGAAAAACCACTGACAGATGCTTCAGAAGCTCTAGCTGTGGTTTTTTTTTAATTTAAAAGTAGGCTGCTTTTAAATTAAAAAAAAAAACACAGCTAAAGCCACAGTGCCACAAACACATAGCGGTCAAAAATATAACACCCCTCTTTTTGGGTCGGACGCAAAAAAAAAACTTAAGGTGTAATCTTGTACTGCTTAACTAACAGAAAAGTTAATAACAGCTACTAAATAAATAGTTAATTGTGTACAGACCTAAACGTACTGGAACCTGCAGGGGTTGCGTGATTGTTCGAAAGAGATACCGTGGCCCTGGCACATGGGCAACTGAAGGAACACGGGTGGGTTTTAGTCAGTAAAAGTCTGACATGTCCTCCCGCTCCGCCCAAAGCGGAAGAAGTCATTTAATGATTTCCCATCCAATAAAAAAAACGTACTGGAAAAATGTGGGTGTATTATAGATACCTACACTTCTGTCTAACCCTTGTGGGAATAAAAACTAAAAAAAAAAAGTATTATAATAGAGAATGGGCCCGTATCGGGAATTATGTTATTGAACTGAATAGGTCAACAATGCTATTTATCCACCCGTCTTCATATTTGCAGTCGAGATGATCTATTTTTAGCCGCTTGTTCGTCCTGTCAGCATGCACTTGTGGTCGCCATGAGTAAAGTCACGACCGCAAATACCGGCCACAATTAGCTCAAGACGTACCGAGCTTCCAAACTTAGTCGGGCGCGACGAATGCCGAATTTGCGCAGACTTCATAGAAAATGCATGTGAAATGTCGACCGCAACTTACGGCGACTTGTGGCCGCACTGTTGCTGCGGTTAGCAGCTTAGTCTGCAGCTTCACTTAGACAGACAAATGTACGTGTATTATTTATGTATTGGTACACCATGTCCTCATAGTTAGGTAATAACAAACACGTTATGAGAACATAATTGCTTGTATTTATGCCAAAGTATTGCGTTACATTGTTGTATTGTTTACATATAATGTGTTAACAATGTTTGTTTTCTGTGTCTACAAATGTGAAGGCTCTGTTCTGTATGACAACAGGAAATATTACTACAGTAAACAGTGGATGTTTTGGTATAATGCTAAACAATTTTACTTGGAATAATTATAAGCGTTCCGGTCCGTGTCCACCGCAACATCCCATTACTTTCCGTGGGTGTCGTAAAAGGCGACTTGGATTGACTAGAAAATGCGCAGCAGCGTTCTCTATGCATATTACCACCATACTGCGATCGCCAAACCGCCTGCCGTGTGATGTGTGATGATTATGACAAACCCTCAGAATAGGCCTATGTTTCGAAATGGACGTCTTTTGACATGATGATGATGATGATGAATTATAAGCGATTTAGCCCACCGATGAATGATGAATAATAATTAGTGAAACTTGTCAGTTACATTAAGTCACACGTTCGGACAATTGTGTTTTAATCACATATATTAGGAGGTGAGCTTATTGTCATCAATCGGATTTTTTTTTTAGTTTGTTTCTTTATGTGTTCTAGAGGGCGCGATATTCATTATTTTATGTGACGTCACCTAACCTATAACAAGGGAACGATTATGCCTTCACCAATGATGACTCATCTGTCAAGTTATGATAAGCAGTTTAGAACTTATAAAAGAACAGATGAGCACACATACATACGTACATGCATATCGTTCAAAACCCAGGGAGGGTTTTTGTCTTTGCTTCGCTGTAGTCGGGTAAAACCCAATGGAACTTCACGCGAACTGAGAATTGAACTCAGGCCTCATGTTCTTGCTACAACTAGACCAAAGAGACAGTCACTGTATAATCTGTTAACAATTATCGTTTTAAAACATAAAAGTAAGTATCGTTTCGAGCAGCCCATTGTCCATCCAACATCAGCCTATTCACAACGATTCTAAAGACTCGAAATATCTTAAGGTTCTTTCAAATCTAAACAAAAGAGAATAAGCGAAACGTCTCAATTCAGTCAGATACTAATTTAGAATCTGCCATCTTTATTCACCGCAATGTAAAAGGATATGACGAGACGAGCGGGAAAACGCGTCCTTTGTCGAGCTACGTACCACGAGACTGACAGGGCATTCCGATTTGTATGTAGATAAATGGAAAGGATATTAGATCCCTCTTAAATCCAGTGTTTTTGTGACGTAGAATTAGAAGAAATGCTTGTTTGGATTATTGAATTGGTTTTAGTTTGAAAATAATTACAAACGGTTATTAAGACCTGACCCACAGATCGGCTTCTCGCTCAAGCCGTATTATGATCCCGTGTCAGTAAAAGAGATAGAGATACATAAATAGCTGGCCACTGAATGTTACACTGCAGGCAAGAACACTCAAAGAAAAATCTCGCACTGTTTCGCTCGCTTGGCGTATAGAACACTCGCTGTTCGTTGCTCATCAACTCGTTTCTAGTTGCTAGCTCCACTTACTTTTCGCTAATCATCAGCGGTGGGATACTAGTCTGAAATGCATCCTAATCACTACATAGTATAGAACAAAGTTGCTTCCCTCTGTCTGACCTTATGTATGCTTAGATCTTTAAAACTACGCAACGGATTTTGATGCGGTAATAGATAGAGTTATTCAAGAGGAAGGTTTATACGTATAATACGCGGGTGAAGCCGCTGACAAAAGCTAGTTAAAGACAAAATACGAAAACTGTTACAGGTATTATGAGGCTATTGTCTGGTACAATTTTAATATAATTAATAGTTTTTCATCAAAGTTACAAGTTCAAATGTTAAAAGACCCTTTAAAATCTTTCTATTGACGGCCAGCCCTTGACCATCTTCTACATCGCGCTCTTCATATGTTCTTTTATGGGTGTGATGTACCTCAGTTTTGTTCTTCTTCGTCCTTAAATGTTTCCTTTTATAAATCTAGTGTTAGTTTCTCGACCCTAAACTCTACCTACTGCATTTCTCTGATAAATTCTTCAGAAGTTCAAACTCAAACACAAAGTCTTTTATTTGTGGTCATAGGTTAACAAAGATGGTGCTTAATATTAATAAATGTATTACTATGTCCTGCTAGTAAAGCGTACAAATATTAGGTTTAAGTATTATCTACATAAAAACATTAATCTTAAATTATAATTATTTAACTCTATTCTACTTTATCATCTAAATTATCTAATGTTATCGTCTAAATATTCTGACATAGTATAGTAAGCCTTATCTAATAAAAATACTTGCAACTTTTTCTTAAAATCTTGTAGATCTACTGTCTTCAAAACTTTTATAGGTAGTTTATTATATATTCTTGTTGACATACTAAAAAAACTCTTGTCAAAAAGGGCAGTACTGTTAGGTAGCGAAGAAATCTTTAAAGCATTCCTAACAGATTGCGGTTTTGCAAACAGATGTTTGTTCGTTTTGACAAAAATCGCTACCTCATAAATATATAAACATGTAAAAGTCATAATTTTTAACTTCTGAAAGAAAGGCTTACATGAGTCTGGTACATGAATATTTGCCATAGCACGCACACATTTCTTTTGTGCTTTAAATACGTACTCTGTATTAGTGGCGTTTCCCCAGAATATTAAACCATATTTAAGGGTTGATGCCACATATGCATGGTATGTCAGTACAGCTGATTGGTCTACTACTTTCGTTAATTTATACAAGGCATACGAATATTGGTTTAATTTTTTACATATTGTATCAATGTGTGTTTGCCATTTCATATCATTATTAATCCAGATACCCAAAAATTTAGTATTATAAACTTCATCAATATGTGTCACATCATATTCTATATACAAAGAGTGTTGTATGTGACAATTTTTGTTTTATTTAGGTTAATCACAAAATTATTTCTTAACAACCATTCTATAACTAGCTTAAGAGTAGCGTTAATAGTGGACTCTAAGGAATTTAATTCTTTTTCTGTAAAGATGACGATGCTATCATCGGCAAAGAGAATCATCGGATGTTCTATGGCTTTAGGGAAGTCATTGATATAAATTAGAAAAAGGAGCGGCCCTAGTACTCTACCTTGAGGTACACCGAATTGCACTTTCATGTAATTTGAGTGATAGCTTTGTACTTTTCTACTCAGTGGACATATGCTGTTTATTTCAACCCTTTGATATCTGTCAGTTAAATATGATTTTAATAATTTATGGACATTGCCTCTAATTCCGTAAGCATTTAATTTATCTAAAAGGGTTTTATGATCCACATAATCGAACGCTTTAGTCATGTCCATGTAGTGTAGCAGTAGGAGTTCGATTATCTATGTTGTTATATATAGGTTTTAAAAGGTCATGTATAGCCATATTAATTGATTTATTTCTTCTGAAACCTTTTTGCTCTTGTGTAAATAAATTATGTTTTTCAAAGTAGGAGTTAATAGTTCAACTTAACCTTCCGCCATTCACGCAGACGAAAACCCAAGTACGAGCTACCGACCAATAAACACTTGTTCTTTCTTTAAATTCAGTGAATATAAATGAAAAATAAAAATTAGAAATATCAAAGAGATAGAAACAGATAGATCATTTAATCAAATCATTTACTCAATCAAAAAGCGAGACAACAGTCTGAAGACAACTCCTACACGATAAGTCAAACAAATGAAGAACCGTTGCCAACAATATGACTGAATATCAATAACGTCTACAGAGTATTATTCTCTTTCATTGAATATACGAAATAAACTATGATACTGCTGAAATGTATCAAATAAACAGAATATATTCAATTCAATATATTCATGTTAGTATTGTTTTTGTTGACGTCTGTTTTTGACATCTATCAATGTAATGAATAAAATTGATAATTAAGATTGGCAAGGTGTGTCAGAGCTTTTGATTTAATTTAAATTTTAAAATGACAAAGGATGATTAAAATATATTTTTTCTGGAAGGCACAGTTATTTTTTGGCTTTATTTTGATTAATGGCCATACTGACGTAGACAAAATATAATACATATTACTCATTAACTCTACTAATTTCTGCCAAATTTTCAAATCTATCAAAGTCAAAATATCTGAGTTGAGGAGCCACCTAAAACGTCCTGCAACTTTTTAAAGGTTTTACTAAAAGTTCTAAAATCGGGCCCACAAAATCGACTAATTTACAACTAAATATTTGTAGTACCCGGGTTCAAATATGACAGAGGGCTCTTCAAAACGGACAATGTTTAACAACGTAAACAATGCAATGCATGTTATGGAACTGTCAAAATAAAACTGAAGGAATCATTTTATTGATTACACTGATAGTGTATTACGCAATTACTCTTCTATATAAGGGTGATTCCCGCACTCAATCGACATTGACCAATAATATCAATTTATTTTATTTTATTATATTTATAGGGCTTATTATATAGGAAGGGCCGTCGCTGAGGCGAGCAGCGCCGACTGGATCATTCGGAGAAACGACCGTTCGATATACGAGCACTGTACGCGTCGCAACCTACCTCGTGTCATTTAATTAATACTGTGTTTTTTTTTTATACTGGTGTTCATTTACAGCTCTAGTATATTATTTCCAGCGTTTTCCTTACACACGTAGATAGGGAGCTGGTACTTCCATTACCACTGGGTCACCTCTGTACTCCCTGATGCTAGGGTTTGATACTATTGACAACTGAGGAGGTGTGGAACAAAAGGTGTCATTTACAGTTTTTAACTTTTTGAGAAAATTGAGAAAATAAATATTCAAGTTGATCTAAGCAACTTTTATTATTTTTTATTAACTTTTTATGTGTCAATTATTGTATTACAATTTAATGTATTATAAGGTTATTTTGCTGGTTTTGAAATTTGGGAAAAAAAATATATATAAAATGACACCCTTTGATGCAATAGCTTGTAAAATGTCACCTTTTGAAACTCACTGTCTAAAAAATGTTACCTTATGAAACATTCAGTATATGAAAATAAAAATAGATTCACACAAAATATTTTTATTTCTTATACATGTAATTCTCCACAATCAGGTTCCAACCAATCACAACGATTTTCATTATCTTCATTGTCATTTTCACCGACATTATTTTCATACAAAATATCACAATACCATTTTAATGAAGGCTCATTTTCCAGTCTTCTCCAAACTGCTTTTTTAATAAACTTTCATCATCCTTCTTTTTAGCACCTTTGATAAAGTGTCCCAATTCTTTCTCAGTATACACTACCGGACATAATGCAAAAATTTTTGAAGGTTGCGATTTTCCTATACCCTCTTATACAAAATCACACAGCATTGTCCGGTACTATACCCGGTTTGAACCGACTAAAGACTCTTCAAACATATTTCTTAAGAATATGTCACTTTTTGAATTCAAGTCACTGTGATTGAATAAAAATCTAACTTTTTGTTCCGGAAGCAGCAGTTCAGATCGATTTTTCTATGAAACTAGTCATTTTTAGGGCTCCGTTGCCAAATAGCAAAAAACGGAACCCTTATAGATTCGTCATGTCTATCTGTCTGTCTGTCCGAGTATGTCACAGCCACTTTTTTCCGAAACTATAAGAGCTATGCTGTTGAAACTTCGTAAGTAGATGTATTCTGTGAACTGCATTACGATTTTCACACAAAAATAGAAAAAAAACAATAATATTGGGGGTTCCCCATACATAGAACTGAAACACAAAAAAATTTTTTTCATCGAACCCATACGTGTGGGGTATCTATGGATAGATCTTCAAAAATGATATTGAGGTTTTTAATATCATTTTTTTCTAAACTGAATAGTTTGCGCGAGAGACACTTCCAAAGTGGAAAAATGTGTGCCTCCCCCCCCCCCCCCGTAACTTCTAAAATAAGGGAATGATAAAATTAAAAAAAAAATATATGATGTACATTACCATGTAAACTTCCACCGAAAATTGGTTTGAACGAGTTCTAGTAAGTATTTTTTTTTAATACGTCATAAATCGTAACCCACAATTTACCTTTCATTCAGTCAACTCAAATATAAAATAAAAATAATAATAATAATTTCATAAACATAAACCTTATACATAAACCGTGAATACCATGCAGGTTTGTACGGAACCCTCGGTGCGCGAGTCTGACTCGCACTTGGCCGGTTTTTTTTAACACAATCTTGGGAGTTACAGACAGAATTTAACATTTTAAGCCGATTAAAAAAAAAAAACCTAATTGAGCAAAATACGTAAACGACACCTTTTGTTCCACACCTCAACTAAGTTCACCTAAGTTTTAAAGTTGAAATTTGTACAGAACAAATCTGCAGTGTAGTACATAAGGAACTAAACCACCGGCCAGACAGAGCTGAAAAATATTCTGCTGTTCGTAAATTAAAATAAGTATAAAACGACAAAACAATTTACATAAACCTCATTTTCTCTGCTTTACCTGTTGACCTACATACAACACAAAGAATCAGCGTTCCAGTAAAAAATAAGTTACGAATATCAAGCTGAAAACTTAAAAAACTACAGGTGTATTAAAACCACCACTTTGAAAAAAAAACTAGGAATAACAAGATAATTTCAATTTAGTCCCAGCTAACGAGACTCGGATGGGTAAAAGGGAAAAATAAAAGAGAGGGTGGAAGGTAGAGCAGGAAAAAGCTATCTGAACCACGCAACAGTCCTTTGATTCATTACAGTTTTCGATTAGGTACCGTTAGTTTGCCTTTAAAAAAATATAGCCGTTTTTTGTGTCTGCCGTGCCGGTTTGCTAGTTTTTCGTGCCTATTTTTGTAGAGAGGAATGTTTAATGTGGATTAAATAATTATTTCGTTTGCCAGTTTTGCTAGACTATATAAAGAAAAACATAGTTCGTGAAACACAAAAACATAATAATAATAAAAGAACAACCAGATAGAAAAAAAACACAAAGAAAAACAATGAACATGAAGAACCTGGTGATGTGAAAATGAAGTTGGGACATTGGTTTTGATGGATTAAGCTAATCTAGCTCCATTCTCCCTCAAATGTATGGAAAATTCAAATAAAAAAGAAAATGAGGGAGGATGGGCAGCGACGTTCTTCTATTACATCCTATCTGCAACATTTAAATCACAATTAATTAATTCGTTATTTATTTGTATTTCATTATTAAATTAGTTTAACTTTCACTAATGGGCTATAAAGAGGGCTGTTAGCGACGCGCTCAATAGGTTTAAGTAATTTAGAAATAAGTTTATTAATAAACTAAGGTACACCACTAGTTAAGAGGCGGGACACACTGACATGCTTGTCACACTGTGGGCACCCCGCCAGTCTGCTACCAAACGCGAATCAATGAGCGTCTCCTTTTGTTTTTTCTAATCGGTGCGCACGCGGCCATCTTGTAATTTTAAAAACGCAAATAAACGTGTAGAAAAGCTCATCCGTGTTTCCGTTGCATTAAACCCATAAGTTCCTGCAGCACCACGCTTAACAAAGTGGTCCTTCGAGCCGGATCTATAATGTTCCACACTCCAGGCGTCAAAACGCGACGAGCAAAAATGCTGCAGGAGCAACGTGGTTTGCAACGGAATGAAGCTGCAGAAAACACTCAAGCTGAGCAACTCGAACCTATAGTGTCGAAACGTTTGTTTGCCGATGTGCCGGGAAGTAGTATAAAGTCGGAACCGCTTCCTCGCGTCGCGAAAACGCTGGTAAAATCTGATGCGTCATCAAGCAAATCCACGCGGGAAAGTAAGAAAAAACTGTTGCAACTGGAAGCCGCGAAACAAAAGGCTGCTATTCAGATGGCACTCATTGACCAAAACTTGGATGCCCAATTGGCAGCACTCAACGACGAGGAAGAACAGTTGGAATACAGTTCACTAATTGATGGGAAGGAACTTCCTCGCAGCGACTTGGAGGATTGGGTGATCCATCAAAGCAACCATAAAGAACCCCTACTGGAGCAGCAAGCCCCCGAGAAAGGAATTATAACGGGTGAGCTGCACGCACGAGCACCTTCGCTATGCGCCGAGCACGTGGTCGGCCGGCCACGCGCCGCAACGCCCTCGCCGCTGCCGCCGCCCGGCGACTATGCGTCTGTGCTTAACAACGCGGTTCATAATATGTTGGCAAGTGCTTTGAAAGATATTTCTACTTAATGTGCAAACAACGTGCCTCAAGCTAATTTACTCAGCCGCATGAGCACACCAAGAGATTTACCTGAATTTTCAGGTGACCAGTTGGATTGGCTTCAATTTAAACAAGCCTATGACGAGTCAACGGCGTTGTGTAAATTCACGCCAAAAGAAAACTTATGGAGGCTTCGAAAATGCCTACGAGGGCAAGCGAAAGATGCAGTCGCCGCATTGTTCATAAGCGCCAAGTCGCCTGACAAAGTGATGTCGGCATTGGAGCTACAGTTTGGTAACCCTGACTGCATTATTTCAAGAATACTCCAAGACTTAAAGAAGTTTCAGCCGTTCCAACAGGAATATCATAAAGATATCGTCGCGTTTTCTGTGAAAGTGCAAAATGTAGTAGAAGCAGTACGAGCAGTCGGACGCGAGGAGTATCTACATGGTGTCAATATCGTCTCGATGATTCTGACCAAGATCCCCGCAGTGCTTATCTCCAAGTGACTACAGCTACAAAATGATCACCGAAGGAAAGAAACCAAGGTTGGTGATATTATCTGATTTTTTGTATGAAGAAGCTCTAAAGATTTCCACCACTGCAAGTGTTTTTACTGCCTTTCGAAGTGACCAGCATCTGAAAAATAAGACAACCACATGTATACGCACACAGACCATGCTACTTCAAGACGAAGAACGTAACGCTAATTGTTTGTTTTGCCGCGCAGTGGTACATAATCTCAGCGACTGCAAGCAAGTTAAGAAAGCACTACGTAAAGTACGGTGGCAATTTGTGAAGAAACACGGCTTGTGCTACAAGTGTTTAATATCCAAACACGACAGAAAAACGTGTTCAGCTCCTATATGCGACAAGGATGGCTGTAATGAAGAACATCATCGTCTCCTGCATTATTCTACGAGTCAACAGCGTGAGCGCAGCAGCGCTAACAACAACAATGCGTCAACTACGAGTACTACGCCAGCGTCGGTGGACGTGCAACGAACAGAGCCTACCGCGTCTTCCGAAACAAGAACGTACACAAATGTGACAATAAAGTGTTATTGAAAGTGTTACCTATACGTGTGCACGGCCCTAACGGCATTGAGTTAAATAACTAGAGATGCAAACCTCAACAAAATGTGTCAAAAAACTGTTACCACTATTTAAACGCGACGACGTAGCTTTGACACTACTAAACATTTAAAGTAAACATATATCTGTCTCACTCACACAAGTAGCAAGAATAATACTGGCGCTTAGATTAGAAAAAGATCGCAATATAAACAAGCAATGGCGGGATGGGGTTGCCTACCCATGCGAAATTTTACCCAACTTTTAAGCCATAAAAACATTTGATGAAACCTTATTCGTAAAATTATTTTTAAAATATTTTAAAAATGTATTTCTTATTGAATATGCGTCAGAATTTTATCTCTAATGAAAATAATTAAGACTTTTCTTTTTGGATATTTTTTTAATTTATTAAATAATGATGAAATCATACTCCGCTATGTAACATTAGTTTAGTATATAATTGCCTTTTAGACTCTTTTTTGTAAGTGAATAATTTGCTTTCGTGATACATTCTTATTTTTAAGTATTTGTAAATGATGGCATTTATTAATAAAAGGGAATGGTCAACTTGTATTGATGATAAGTGATCTCCCGGATGTATCGCAAATTCTTTTAATATTTTAGTTCCTTTGAGTTTTTCTAAAGTTTTTGTAGCTAATATCAAGAGGCCAAATCTAGGAGATAAAGACTTGGTGTCGGAAAGTGCTATGGCATGTCTTACAACGCTTTCACAACTCATACATATTTCAAATACATATTCCGATGGGTAACATAATCCTCCATTATCTTTTATATTTATTAGTCTGCGAAACCACTTGAGTTCGGTAGCTAATAGGGCTTTGATGCATATTTCACATTTCAGATCTTGACCAACTCTATCAACAACATATCCGGAAATATATCCAACGACTTGTTTTGTTACATTCGTAAAAATGTTATTGTTTGTATGCTGCACGACCCATTCTTTTTCTAAATCTTTTTGATTCTTCATTATGGTTTCTGACTTTTCCGAGTCACTATTATCACGGTTAGAGCATGATTTATTAATTTCTTGAATATGGTCGTTAGTTGTAGTTGCCAATACATTAATTTTTTCAAGGGGCACGCAGTTGCCTCTAAAATTGTTCTTTAATTCAAGGTGGTTCAATAATTTTTTGTAGGCTGATCTAAACTGCACTACATTTGGATTGTTATTGTAACCACCTTTTTGCCGGATGCAACCAAAGAACAATTCAAGATGGTCTTGTGACAGTCTATATGTCGCAATGTAATTAATCAATTTTGTCTCAATTAGCCTTGAAAACAGTACTTTAAGGCTTTCTAAACATACTAGAAAACCCAAAAAACCTGTTTTAAATTTGCAATCTAACACGTTCTTCATATTTTTTTTAATTATTATATTTTGTATTTGACCTCTTCGTTTAATTGTTTTTTTTGTTATAACTTGTACTTTAAGATTAGTAATGTACTCTTTGTATTTTTCAATTAGTTCGTATATATTATTTTTCGTTTCCTGATTTAGAGTTTTCTTAAAACCATAAGCTTTGGGGTCTCCTTTAGAATTTAATACATCAAAAATATCATTATGTATTTTAATAAATTCTGCAGTGGGTTCACTCTCTGAAAATTCTGATGACAAGTCCTTAGCCAAATGGAGTGACTGAACAACACTATTACTCAGCAGTTGTGATGCCAACTTGACTTTCATGATTTGGTTGCGGAAATAAATATGGCGGTTAGTTAATTTGTTTCCTGTTTTAAGCCCTTCAATTTCCTGAATTTCGTGTAAACGGTTTACATACTTCCATTCTATTTTATCGTTATTTTTATTAAAAAACGTTTTCTTTGATGCAAAACTGTTTCTCACTAATTTGAGCATGTGACAAGCGTCTAATAATAGCACCACATCGTGTCCTGATATAGGATGTTTGAAAGTGGTTTTCAAATTATTTGGGTCGTTTAGTTGGCATCCTAAAACTCTCATTGCAGCAATATTAGTCTGACTGCCGTCACATGTTACTGACACTACTTCCACGTTAATTTCTGCGCATTTTGCAAGCGCCAAATTTATTATATTGGCAAGTTTACATGAAGTTAAGCCATGTGTAAAAAAATAGCCAATAGGTATTTTCCATGTTTGATTCAAACATGTGAGAAGTAAAACTAAAGCAGAGGATGCTAGATTTTGTTCTTCGTTTGTGTCATCTAATCCGAAATCGACATACCCATGGTGCTTCTTTCCATCAAAAATTTTTTGTTGGCGGATAGCCATCTCATCGATAACTAAATTGCATATTACCTTGGACTCAGAATTTTCGCTTTTGACCTTTAAAACATTAAAAGCCTCCGACGTAAATCCAGGATCTCCGTTTATTTTGCTATACCAATTAGCCAGTGTTCTCGGATGTGGTAATGAGTTATTCAAAGCAGAACGAACATATTTATAGGCAGCAGGGGAGTAAAAGTTTAATGTCAAAGCAAATTTTTTAAGGATATACGGAATTTTTTTTAAAGTCTTTTTTTCTTTGAAGGTTTTTTTAAATTCTTCCATCAATTGCACTGTTTCTTCATTGACATTTAGCTGCATTTCGTCTTCTTCGCTCAACATACGTTTTTTTTTCAGTTCCTCTATAACATCTTTTAATTTTTTAATTTTTAATTCGAGTCTTTTATTTTTTTGTGATATGTTTTTTATTTTTCTTAGTCTTCCAGCTGATACATTTTCCAAACGGTGAATTATTTTCCTCATTTTGTGTTTTCGCGGCGTTTCAGTTATTTCCTCTATCTCTATATCGGTTTCCACAGCATTCACATCCATATTTTCTTTTATTGAAAGCTCCACCTGCTCTTCAGAATAACAGTTGTCCTGAAAAATGTACAATTTGTAGTAGTCAAAACAGCTCTTTACAATCTAAAAACAAAAGTTGCAAAAACATCCAGTACACAATGTAGTTTGAATCCAATGAGAAGGCATTTTTGGTGACCTTTATCATTCATACCTTTAATTTGAGCATATTAATTACCGCACAAAATTATTACTTACAATAAGCATTGGAATTGCTTCATTGGACAAATAAACACGTCCACGTTCGCTTTTTGGGCCTATTTTGTCTCGATCACGAAAATGCTTCGAACAAATGACAGTCGATTTAGTAGGTAGCCAGTTAGTCTCTCGTCTCAGCAATCGGATTATTTCCACCCATTTGTCACGGCGTACTGCATCTTTAGGCACCCTGCAACGATTTTATTATTTAAAAAAATATTTAAAATCCTTTATTCAATAAATTAAAAACTCCCACAAATGTGGGAAACTAAAACTAAGTTTTTAGTGGTAACACTGAACCTTATTTACAAAATTTTACATTTTATTGCGTTTTTACTTTGATATAAACACTGAAACAATAAACTTACGTGTGGAAAGTAATTCCGGTTAATTTATTATGTTTTTGAGTTCTTGACTCACACTCTTTCACAACGCATTTACCCATTTTGGGGATATTTTCTGTCACGTATCACTCGGTTGGCGTCACATAGAGCACTGAACTGACGTCAGCTACGCATAAGGCTGTGGCCTTATGTCCAGTGGCAACGATTTGACGCGGTAATTGCTAATCTAGTGTAACATATATATCAATGCCTAACGGTATCATAAACGCCACGGCACTACTCGATGACGGATCGAGTGTGTCGCTGATTACCGCAGGCCTCGCCGAGCGCATCGGGCTGCGCGGCCAGCGCGAGACGCTGTCGGTGCGCGGAGCGTGGACTAATGACGCGATGATATGCGAAATGGTTGTTAACGTGGACATTGCTGGCTATAATAATAAGCTATATAACAATATAAGAATGCGTTGTGTAAAAGAATTAAGTTTACCGATTCAAAAGTTATCTGTTATAGATTGCAATAAGTATTCTCACCTAAAATATATTAAAGATAAATTGTGTACCTCAGATTCAAAACCTGATATATTAATTGGTCAAGATAATTACGACTTAATTGTACCTTTGAAAATAAAGTTAGGTAGTGTAAATGAGCCGTCCGCTACACTCACCCCCCTAGGTTGGTGTGTACATGGCAAGGTGCGCGTGGCGCAGAGTGGCGCCGTCCGCGCCGTCCGGGCCGCCGCTGGCGATCACTCGGCCTGTACTGAGGCCGCCCTGACCATCATGGAGAACGAAGAGGTAAGTGACATTTCATCACATAATAGTCTTCTTCAAGAAATCCATGATGAGGTTCGACGTTCGTTTGCATTGGATGCCATGGGTGTGTCCGGTAAGCCGCGCCAGAATGTTGACGATTTGCGCGCCATCGATCTGCTAGAGCGATCAGCGATGCTCGTTGACGGACGCTGGCATGTTAGCTTACCTTGGAAGGAGCCAGCTCGCACGATGCCGGACTCGTACCCCAACGCACTAAGAAGGTTGAAAGGTATCGAAAGGAAAATGGGAAAGGATACAGGTTTTGCTAAAAGGTATGAGGAACGCGTTCGTCATTTGTTAGAAAATGATTACGCGCAGGAACTGGTTGTAAATGACGTCACATCGAATACGTGGTACCTCCCTCATTTCGGTATTGACAACCCAAACAAAAGCAAGCTTCGGCTAGTCTTCGATGCTGCAGGTAAGGTAGATGGTTACTGAATTAATGACTATTTACTCACAGGACCTGATCTTTTGTCATCACTGCTTGGTATAATGCTGCGCTTCAGGGAAAATAAAATCGCAGTACAGTTACTGACATTAGGGACATGTTTCTAAGGGTTAAAATTCACGCCGAGGATCAGCATGCACAAAGGTTTCAATGGAGAAGCAGCCCTACAGAAAACATCAAAACGTGTGTCATGACATCCTTAATTTTTGGAGCTAATTGTTCACCATTTGTAGCTCAATTCATTAAAAACAAGAACGCACGCCGCTATGAGTCATCGTTGCCGACCGCAGTCGATGCTATTTACCATTCACATTACATGGATATGTGATATGTAGTCACATAGATAGTTTGCCGGACGAAAGTACTGCGATTGATATGGTGAGTAACATCAGTAACATTCACAGGGCCGGCGGGTTTGAAATCCGAAACTGGACGAGCAATAGCGTCGCGGTTTTGAACAGCATACCAAAAGAGACCTTAGGTTCTACTGCAGTAAAGTTCAATGTCGGTCAGCAATATGGAGGTGAGCGAACACTGGGACTTATTTGGTTCCCTGGAGATGATATCCCTTGGGTTTGACGTGTCACTAAAGCGCATCCCAAAATATATCACTCAGGGCAACGAACGACCCACAAGAAGGATTATGCTAAAGGTTATCATGTCTATTATTGATGTCTTAGGATTTCTCGCCCCTTTCACTATTCAGGGTAAAATCCTGCTTCAGGATACCTGGCGTATGAGTATTGGATGAGACGACAGTGTTCCTGATAACATTTACGAAAGGTGGGTGAAATGGATTGACCTAATTAAAGTTATCAGTACAATTCGCATTCCAAGGTGTCACGCGATGCCTGCATGCACTACGACAGTAGCGTGCGCGAGCGAGATGGAAGAACCCACTCGCGCGCCGCCACAAGCGCGGCTCGCATCGTACAGTGCTACGCAGCCTTGTGCTACGGGCTACGAAACCGTAGCGACCGATAGCAGTGCTACGAGCTCACCTACCAGCAAGTCTGTTTATAGCAACTTACATCTTCACGTATTTAGTGATGCATCCACTAAAGCCCTGTACGTTAGCATATTGGCGCTGGGAAGCGCAAAAAAATACATGTTTCTTTTATTGCAAGTAAATGCAGAGTGGTACCTGTGAAACCTTTGACAGTACCTAGATACGAGCTTCAAGCGGCATTGTTAGCGGCAAGGCTAGCTAACACTATTGGTAAGGAACATAGAATTACTCCAGTACGTCGATTCTTTTGGTGCGACTCCACTACGGTTCTGCATTGGATTCGTAACAATACGCGCACTTATAAGGCGTTCGAAGCGAACCGTCTTGGGGAAATTGACGAATTGACACGTATTGACGAATGGAGATACGTTCCTACGAACCTTAATGTAGCTGACTTAGCCACACAGGAAACTTTCGAGCCTACTCTGTATGCTGAGTGGCTAGCTAGTCCAACTTTCCTGCACTTCAATGACGCGCAAGAGCCAAGGGATGTCATCTAACCAGAAACCAACGCAGAGGATGTAACAGCTGTTGTTCAAGAACACGCAGCTCATTCACCGATTCCAGATCCTATTCGATTTTCTTCTTGGCTACGCCTTCTACGGGCAACAGCCGCTGTTTTCAAATTTATCGACAGGTGCAAAGGTCTTTCTGGCAGTGGCTATAGTGTGCCGATGTTGAAGCGTGCAGAGCTGCAGCTATTGAAACATGCACAAGGGGAGTCGTTTGCTGAGGATTTATCTGCAATTAGCAAGGGTAAGGCCTTATCTAAAACTAGTAGGTTAATTACACTTTCACCATTTTTAGACGAGCATGGCTTGCTGCGCGTTGGCGGCCGGATTGATGGTGTCGCAGATGTTGCCATGGAGGTAAAGAGTCCCGTAATATTGGACGGCCGGCACTCTGTGGCTCGACTCATTGTTCGGCACTACCACGTGAAAGCGGCGCATGGAAATCAGGAAACAGTAGTCAACCTGCTGAGGGAAAAATATTGGTTAGTAGACTTAGACCTACACGTGCATTAGGAAGTGCAAGCCGCTAGTTCCTCGCATGGGTGACTTACCTCAGTCTCGTGTGGCACATCATCAGCGACCCTTCTCCTACTGTGGGCTAGACTTATTTGGACCGATGGAGGTAACAGTCGGCAGACGCAGAAATAAAAGGTACGGTGTCCTTTTTACCTGCTTAACGTTGCGTGCTATTCACGTTGAGATTGTTTCTTCTCTCACGACGGACTCGTTGATAATGGCACTGCGTTGGATGGCAGCGAGGCGTGGCTGGCCACGTCATTTATACTCCGATAACGGCACTAATCTAAAGGGCGCTGAAAAGGAACTTCAGCGATCTATACAGGACTTGGATCAAGAAGTACTGAAAGATGTAGGTGTAAATAATGGGATGGACTGGACTTTCATCCCTCCCGCCAGTCCTCATTGGGGTGGGGCATGGGAGCGACTGATTCGCAGCATCAAGTCGTCGCTTAAAGTTGTTTTGCTCGAACGAGCACCAAGGGCACGAGGTGTTGAGCACACTTCTAACAGAAATTGAAAATATAGTGAACAGTCGTCCCTTGATGCACGTTCCGGTAGACCCAGAGGGCGTAGAATCCCTCACCCCCAACCACTTTCTGCTGGGTACGTCGTCGAACTTACCTGTAGTCGGAGCGTTTGACAGTTCCGACCTTTACTTACGCAGGCATTGGCGTACAAGTCAGCGATTGGCCGACATGTTCTGGCACAGGTGGGTAAAGGAAATTTTACCTGACCTTCTACCAAGGCGAAAGTGGAAGACCAAGCAGCCACCGCTACGAGTGGGCGACCTCGTTTTGGTTGTGGACCCGAACTCTCCCCGCAATTCGTGGCCGAAGGGACTAATCACAGAGGTATTTCCAGGTAAGGACGGTCGTATCAGACTCGTGGAAGTGAAGGTGGGCTCCCGGTCGTGGCGCCGCTCTGCGGCTCGCGTCGCTCCTATCACTCTGGTTGATGAGTGCTGTGACAGCACTAGGGTGGAGAATGTTAGCGACGCGCTCAATAGGTTTAAGTAATTTAGAAATAAGTTTATTAATAAATTAAGGTACACCACTAGTTAAGAGGCGGGACACGCTGACACGCTTGTCACACTGTGGGCACCCCGCCAGTCTGCTACCAAACGCGAATCAATGAGCGTCTCCTTTTGTTTTTTCTAATCGGTGCGCACGCGGCCATCTTGTAATTTTAAAAACGCAAATATATGTGTAGAAAAGCTCATCCGTGTTTCCGTTGCATCAAACCCATAAGTTCCTGCAGCACCACGCCTAACAGAGGGCTATGCTTGGAGCCTATATGACAGAATTGAAGAGATTCACAGGAGAACCAAGGTAACTAACAAAACCTGAAGAATTGCTAAGCACATTGCTCGCAGAAGAGATGGCCAATGGTTCTGGAGTAGCGACCGCGTCCTGTAAAACGAATAAGAGGGTCTCCCACAAAAAGTGGACCAATGAACTGGATAAGACAGTAGGAATCCGCTGGATGCGGAAACATAGAACCGGTTACAGTGGCGGAGCTGAGGCACGCCTATGTCCAGCTTTGGAAGTTTTTCGGCTGAAATGACGATGCTGATGAACCTAGATACTTAAATATGGTTCACCAGCTTATTATTGCCCCACTGTGGGACAAAGGCCTCTTAACATACAGAGAAGACACGAGCTGATCAACACGTTTGCTGGGAATAGTTTGGTGATTTCAAAGTTCAACATTTTCTCACGATGTTTTCCTTGTTCAGTTCCACCGATGTCAGTCAAATCCAAGCTAAACTCAAGAAGTACATATGAACTGAAATAGATGACAGCGATGCGGACGGGTTTTTTGATGCCCTGTGATTCTTTTATCTTTGTTTTTAGATACTTGAACATATTATTGATAAGAAAATAAATATAACATAACAATAAAAAATATATAAAAACTGAATTAGTCACACTGGTACTTGTCCGGGTTTGAACCCACACCCTTGAACCTTATAAAAACGAATTTCTATCAAGCTAAGAATAATTTTAATTGGAATTTCCTTGAAAGATAAAATCATAAATGAAGTAATGGAGTTAACGACATAGCTTGCAGAGTAAGTAGGTTGAAGTGGAAGTAGGCTGGTCATGTTTGTCGAAGGACCGATGGCTAATGGAGCAGACGACTCATGGAGTGGAAATCGCGAATCGACATAGTAGAGTGAGACATACGCAGTTGAATAGACCGACGACCTCGAAAAGGCTAACTGGATGTGGAAGGCGGAAGACAGAGTGTTGTGGCGCAGCATGGGAGAGTCCAATGTCTAGCAGAGGACTGCGATAGGCTGAGTTAATTGAACATTAATTGTAGGAATTAGTTTCAAGAAGAAACCAATAAAATGGTTCTCTAGCAAAGAAAATATTATTTTTATTTCTTAGCAAACCGACTTTTATAGTTTCTACAGAAATATTGGCGAAGATTTTCGTCGAATTACTAAGTTTGTGTTCAGAATATCAATATCGGATGGATACTATTAACACTGTTGCTACTTCGGTACCTATATAAATAAGTTTTGTAATAAAACAGATGAGGTCCAAGTACAGAGAGTAACCATTACTTTGTATTGAAGTATGTGCTCATGTAAGACCATTAAAGACAAAGTTGTTGGCTCTGCTTCTAATAAACATTTTTGTTATACAAATGTAGTTTTAAATAAACTTATTAACAACCAGCAGCAAAATTGAGTAACACGGTAACAGTAGGAATGCCTTTCAATTCGACAGTTCGACCACATTCATTGCGTTATTTTGGTTACTGAGCAGAGAAACTTTTCGAACATATGAAGCAATGGATTAGCTTTAAAATGGTTCGGATTCTGATCAATAGCCTATTACGCAATAACACTGCAGTTTCTGAATTGATAATTTCAAATCCACGTCTACTTCTGCCAGGCTTCAGCCAGGCTCTAAGGTAGCTTTCGTCTAGCAACCCTCGTCCAGAGCCTGACTGATGGCAATAAGCCGCCCCCTTCTATACTAATATTATAAAGCTGAAGAGTTTGTTTGTTTGGTTGAACGCGGTAATCTCAGGAATTACTGGTCCGAATCGAAACGATGTTTTTGTGATGGGTAGCCTATTTATACAGAAAGGCTATAGGCTATACAAAATTACGCTGTGATCAAAAGGAGTGGAGCAGCAATGAAAAATGGACGAAAACTGGCAGGCAATTCGATGCGACGGGTAGGGTCAGGGGAGCAAAAATTTGACGCGGACGAAGTCACGGGCAGAAACTAGTATAACATGTAGCCAAATGCATCTGAATACCATTATTTTACATGGAGCAACTGTTTATGTACCGTCCACTATCCAGTTACTGGGTAATACAATATCCCTTGTTAAAACTGGTTGCTAAATTTCGGACTTTAGACGACCCGTTTCGACTGTATACGATCCAGGAAAGATAGCCAGGACCAACGTCTTTACGTGCTTTCCGAGGCACGGGATTAGATTAGACTTAAATATAACTACAAATATGTTTGTTCACTATACTATACACCGTGACATTTTTATCGTCTTGCAACGGCAGCCCACTTCATGTATCCAATGACTACTACACATCCATAAGAAAAAAATGAACATTGGAATACCTAAAAAAATAAAATATTATTAATTATGATGACGCATGACGTAGTTTGTTTGATATTTTGTCTCATGGAAAATGGAGATGGAATGATCTAGTCAATTTGTGCGCTGGGTAGTTATGTATGTTCTCTATCATATGATGCGTAAACATTATTTACAGGATGTTTCATAATTCTAATGCATTATTTATTTTTCTTAGTACATATTTTCTTAATTAGTAACAATTTTTTAATCACGCCTACAGATATATTATGTCGGAAACATTGAGTGGACAATCTTTGTAAGACGACTAAAATGTCGCGGTGTATGTCTGTATACCTCTGCATGTTTTCTACACTAAATATAAGGAGCTACTCTGTATAACATTGTTTGTAGGAAGTAATCTTAGGAAATATCGATCAAATTTGAGATTTTTATTTGCATTTGATAACCCTATTCTTGAGGAAGGTTATAGGCTATTTAAAATCACACTACGACCCTAAGGAGCCGAGTGAAATGATACAAAGTTGGAAAGAACGCGAAGTGTAAACGTATTAAAAGCGCAAGCATGTGATTTGAGACGACACGTGAGTTGGGGGACAAAATTTCACGCGAACGAAGTCGCGAGCATAAGTTAAAAAAAAAAAGCCCGCGAAATTCAAGGTATCGTTGCAGAAAAGAAAATTCCACGGGCTACAATTAAAGAAGACAAGTTTTCAACTTCAAATTCTGAATTCAAACACCGGGAATAAATAGGCTATTTTGATGTGAAGTATTTGTTGACGTCACTAGCTGTTTGGTGAATTGATATAATGAATTAATAATAACATTGTAAAGCCATTAATGTCTGTTTATTTGTCATGAGTTCATTTATTAAAATAGGTTAATAAAGGCTTATTTTGATGTTTACGCAAATACATCATTATAACAATTTCAAAATAACACATTTTTGCTCGCTAATAGGATGTGCCGGATTAAATAAATTAAGTAGAACTCGTTACTAATTGACTTTTGACAAAAATTCCTGTTAAATGAAACTTCATACATACATGACATACATACATAGAATCACGCCTTTTTCAAGAGCACCGACCCGGACGACGTTCCCGCTTTTGTGGCGAAGGAGCTACATAAGTTGCCCCCAGTCACGTTTGACCACGTCGATGTCACCAGGTTGCTGAAGGACATTACAACTCTCAAGGCAAGCCTGGCCGAGGTAAAGTCAACATTGGAGGTGTCAAATAACACCATTGGTGAACTACGTGCCGAAGTAGAGTTGTTACGCAACGCTGTCAAGGTAAATAGGTCGCCTGTTGCCTCCAACGTGGGCACACGTCGCGGAGCTAGTAACGCTAGCATCGGCAGTTTCGAGTCGGCGAGCTCCACTGCGTCACCCGCTGCTGATATTGCGCGCGTAGCAACATGCGCCGCCGCCGTCGCTGACTCGACACCGGTCGATGTAGTGACTCGTGTAGGTACGTCGACCCCTAAACGTGCCTACGCTGCTATCGTTGCCACGCACAAACCTGTGTCGCGAACCAGGAAGGGGGATGAGAAGAGCTGCTGTAAACCTGACAACAGGGGCTCGAAACAGTTAGGCCCGGCTTCAGGCACGTGTGACAAGGATGGCTTCGTGAAGGTGGAGAGGAAGAAGAGGAGGAAGCCTCCTAGTCGGAACCAGTGCGGGACCGCGCTTGCAGGACCCAATATGCTGCTGCGTCCAGCTACACCGACGACGCAGCTCTATGTGTCCCGTCTACATTACACCACGAAGGTTGAGGAGATCGTGGAGTATGTACGAGTGAAGACTAACTGGACCTTGAGGGTCGAGAAGTTGGAACCACGCCATAACACGAACTTCAAGTCTTTTGTAGTGCGAGTTCCAACTCTTCAAATCGAGACCTTCCTCAAGGAAGAGTTTTGGCCGAAGGGTGTCGTGTATCGGCGATTCCGCGGAAGGCTACGCGACACCACGCAGCGCAACACGACGCCGTCACTTCGTGTACAATAGTTTTATGTTTCCATTGTTTTTATTTGTATGTATGTTAGTCTGTAAGGTATTTATGATATGGGTCTTTGTAGCCCGAAATAAATTGATTTGATTTTTGATTTTTTGATTTTTCCCATGGGGGTAGGCAGAAACCACGGAACGCCACCTGCTACGATCTCTACACACTTCTTTTGCCTCGTTTAGGTTCATACAATTGGTCATACACACACGCCGGTTGCGAGTACTACGCACCTGACCTTTCTGAAGAACATCACCAATAAGGTCCCTATATGTCCTCCTAGGGCGTCCCCTCCCGGTGTTTCCACTCACATCTGCCTTGTAAATACCTTTTGTGAGCCGACCTTCAATAAGGTTGAAACTATTTAACTGTCATATTGGTCTTGGCTGCAGTCGTTACGGGTCCTCAGAAGCCCGAAAGTCTGAAAACCAGTCGTACTAAGGGGTATCGTAAAACCCCACTAACTGGGATGTGGAGGTCAGATAGGCTGTCGCTCCATGTAAAATACTGGTACTCAGCTGCATCCGGTTAGACTGGAAGCCGACCCCAAGATAGTTGGGAAAAGGCTAGGCAGATGATGATTGGTTTTGAATGCAAATAGAATAGATAGAAAGCTATGCAGGTGATGATGCTAATGAAGTGATATACAATCTAAGGGTGATAAAGAAATAACGTGGTCGAATATTCATTATTAATTTTATGAAATCATTTGCTGACTCGACAAATGTTTTTCAGTGACAAGCACTTCCAGTTTTTCCAAATTTGCCAATTTTCCACGAAAACTATTTTTTTTTTTACCGACGAAAAAGAAACGGAGGAGGTTTTTAATTCGACGCGTATACTTTTTTTGAAGTGAAAACTTCTTTAGCGGCGTTGAGCACTTTTTCTGTAATGGGTATAAAATCTTAAACTCGCGTCAGGACACGTGACCTGATCGAAAAAGCGTAGGACGGATGGAGAGTAGACAGCTATCCCCTCTCTACGGCGCGGCGAAAATGTATGCCTGGGCCTACTGTTTCGTTTAGGCGGCGCAGGGCGCTTGCGCGAATGTTCGTCTATGTTACAGCGTGCCACGCGCATCCATGGATGGTGACAGCTGATGGCTCGACCGTCTGTGTAGTGATCACATTGTTGTGTATTCGTAAAATTCGTGAATATAAAGTGCTTAAAATATGGAAATTAAACAACAAATTATTCCCTAACCATTCCAAAATATCAAACATGCTCAACGTTAATAATCAAGTTTTCACTTCTGCCGGCACTCCCGGGGTGCAATTTTTTTTTTTTTTATGTATGACCATGCATAACTTTTTACATAATAGTCCGATTGTGATAATTATTTTTTTAGTAGAAAAAGTATACCCTGAAAATGGTCCCATTTAAATTTGGAAAACAAAATCCAACCCTAAAGGTTGGAAAACAGGGGCTGATTGATTGTTCACTCACTGATTGTAATGTATGACCACGCATAACTTTATACAGAGTAGTTCGATTTTGAGAATTCTTTCTTTTTTGTCATCAATTCTTTTTTATTAGTACACTAGCTTCTGCCCGCGGCTTCGCCCGCGTGGATGTCGAAAAATATCCCACAGGACCGTACTACTGGGATTAAAAGTACCCTATGTGTTAATCCAGGTAAATAATGTGTTATTGCACGGTTTGCTTTGTGTTATCCAAGGAGCAGCACTTGGATTGATAAATGATTGTTGTAGGATAATTAATCCTAAAACCTAACAATAGTGACGGAATATATAACAGAACGGCAAATTACCTACTTGCATGACAAATTTGAAGGCAACTTTAAAGCGCAAATATAAATTCTCTTTATTCCCTGAGAATTTCGAAAAAAATGGTACCTAAATTATTCAAATGAAGATTTTACTTAACTTGCTGTTCACAGGGGTTTAAGATTATTAATTTCTTAGTCTATATTTAAAGTATTTCTTTAAATACTACTTATAGGTTCTGCCCTCAGGTGCTAATACAACCAAGCTGCTAGATGAGCTCACTCCCGAGCGGGCCACGTAAAAGTGGGCGAGCGAGAAGAAGTCCCCTCTAAGATCATATCCCGGTGTTTTCAGTGACTGTTCTCCTTTAAGTCTACCCCTGTTAAATTAAGTGTTTTGCCTTGAGATTTATTTATGGTCTTGTCAAAGCAGACTTTGAGGGGAAACTGCACTATTTTGAACTCAAGGGGTAGTTCAATGGCGTTAGAGGAATCCTCGGAATAAACACAGACTCCTCTCAGGAACAACGTGTCAGTATAGTTGCCTCGATAACATTTCGTTGCAATATTTTCACTCACAACCTGGTGTCATTGCATAATTTTAGCGGGTTTAAATTACGCAGCAACATAACAGCAGGCGTAGCATGAACAATTCTATTTCTATTCTACCAAGAATAGACAACGTTCTTTCTATTCAATTCGACATCTCTTCGGCCCGAGCATGGAGCGACCCGTAAACTCGGGTTTCTATGAAGACAAAGACAGTTATTCTTTCCATAGCAAGAGAGTGGTAACTAATGTAATTAAGGTGGATCCGCTAAGGACTTTTTTATTGAATAGTCATACAGTGTGAATAAACGATCTTTGAGTATTGTATTGATGATTATAATTAATATGATCCTGTAAAAAAAATGTACCCCCCATCGAATCTCCAACTCAAAAGTCGAGAAAAATTGGTCGCCATGGTCGACATCGTAGAATTTTGTCAACTGAAGAATATAAATATCTCCTCTCTTTAGTTTTAACATCGCCGTGCCATTTTGCCTATTCTTCCGTCGACAAAACTCGTTTCTATGGTGGTCATGCTACGCGTGCTGGGCGCAAACTCAAAATTTTGAAATGTGCGTTGCGAGCCCGAGAAGCTTCAATGTGTTAAGAAACTAAAGCGGGTAATGTATGACGTCATCGTTGTTTATTACTCGAGTCCACTGATTTATAATTATTTTCAACTCCTTCAAACGATCTCAAAGGAATTCCATTGATGATTGTAGCTTGGTCGTTATGCTTTACTTTAAGGCGAGGTTGCAGTACTTTTTAACTTTTTTAAACCTCTGTAAATCTAGCAAAATGGCTAGTTTCTGTAAAAAAAAAAATATTTAGGAAAATTGAACATACTGTTAAGCGCTGTGTGAAGATAGAAACCTGAATTAAAACAATTGGCTCGATAAAAAAAATTCATAAAGTTGACACTAAATCGCCATTTAAAACGTGTACCTTGAAGAGATTCCATCATTAAACCATGTAAAACTCATACCAAAAGATAGGTTTTATAGTTTTTTAGGGCATGGTGAGAAAATATTTTATAATTTCCTTATCATTTTGTCTCCACGAAATAATTATACACAAAATCTAGCAGCTCAAGCGCTCGCAACGACCGGCCAGTGTTCGCCGAAACGTCTTCAACTACAAGAGGGCCTTAATGTATAAACTAAAGTAGCACTATCGCTCACTGAACGTACAGATTTAGATGTTAGTGCGTAAAGTATTATAGTAGGTATGTGCCCAATTAGTTTTTATTTATAAAGTTACATAGGTATCTATTAAAGAATAGTTAGTGTAGTTATTTAATTTTATTTAATACAGGAACAAACGCGTTTTTTTACATGTCACTTCATGAGCATCTGCCTAGCCTTTTCCCAACTATGTTGGACTCGGCTTCCAGTCTAAACGGATGCAGCTGAGTACCAGTATTTTACATGGAGCGACTGCCTACCTGACCCCCACAACCCAGTTACTAGGTAATACGATACCCCTTGGTAAGACTGGTTGCCAGACTTTCGGCCTTCTGACGACCCGTAACGACGGTCTAATATCTACGAAAGACAGCCGAGATTCCGAGGCACTTATTATGTAAAGATGGTCACCCATCTACGGACCAACCGCGGTAAGCGTAGCTTAACTTGAACGATCGACCCGTGCGGCTGTTATATCTTGCAAATATCCCTACTACAACATATTATAAATTTTAATGTGAATGTAAGTTTATTTGTTACGCTTTCACGCGAAAACTACCGAACCGATCATCATGAAACTTTGTACACATATTCTTGGAAGTATTAGAAGTAACGTAAGATACTTTTCATGAAAAAAAAATACGCAAGATAAAATTTGGTACGGGGTAAGTTTGAACCCCAAGAAAGGACATACGCTACGCATACGCTATTTTTATTCCGAGATTTCGTCTTCGTCCACGATAATCGTCATTTACGCGGATGAAGTTTACGCGGATGAAGTCGCAGGCCAAAGCTTAGTTCATATTAATATCAGTTACGTATGTGATACTTCTTGATACTTTGGTTGAGATTGGACACCTGTGACGACAATGCGCTACGCGGACTGCCCCGCATGCCATGCGTACGTCTACCATTCCACGTAGGATTTTCGAAGCCCTATTTGACTCAGTTAGGGGATGATTTTAGAAAAATTGTGATACACGTGTCTCATAATTATACTTCAAGAGTATGTGTACCAATTTTTGTGTCCATCGACCCAGAGAATAAAATGTTTCATAGAAAATTCAACCCCCCATTTCACCCTCTTAGGGACGGAATTTCAAAAAACCCTTTCTTAGTGGATACCTACTCTTCACAAAGAACACACCCTCCAAATTTCATGTCTCTAGGACCGGTGGTTTAGTCTGTACGTTGATATATCAGTCAGTCACTCAGGACTTTGAATTTTATATATATAGATTGAATAGCCTATTTATTGAGGAAAGCTATATAGTATATAATATCACGATCGGACCCTACGGAGCCGAGCAAAAAGAAAAAGTCACAAATACGAAGACCTCGCCCAGGCAGGCGATTCGATGCGACGACGGGGAGGGTCGGGGAGCAAGAAATTGTATGCGGACAAAGTCGCGGGCAGGAGCTAGTCGTGAATATTACTAATATCTGGGTAGATTTTAACTATTAGCTCTTCTATAATGGTCAGAATTGTGCCTAACTCTGTAGGGAGAATTAGTTTATTATTCACATCTTCGAAGCCCTATTCGACTCTGTAAGGGGATGATTTTGGAAAAACTGTGATACACGTATCTCATAACTATAATTGAAGAAAATGTGTAGCAATTTTTGTGTCAATCGACCCACAGAATAAAAAGTTTCACAGAAAATTCAACCCCCCATTTCACCCTCTTAGGGGTGGAATTTCAAAAAACCCTTTCTTAATGGATACCTACTCTTCACAAAGAACACACCCTCCAAATTTCATGTCTCTAGGACCAGCGGTTTGGGTTGTGTGTTGATATATCAACAGTCAGTCAGTCAGTTTCTCCTTTTATACATATAGATTAAAGCCACAAAAATGATAAAATAAAAACTTTTTAACAAAAAATTTAACCGCCGAAAAAACTGAAAAGCAAAAAATTATAAACCTTAAAATTTTGAGTCAGCGCTGAAAAATCAATGAACAAAGATCACTGCAAGTGCCGACTCAAAATTTTAAGGTTTATTATTTTTTGCTTTTTAGTTTTTTCGGCCGTTTAATTTTTTGTTAAAATGTTTTTATTCCGTCATAACCTGACTCGGACTATTACAAAGACTTTAAAATAAATATTGGCCATATCTGTTCAGCCGTTCTGAGGTGATGTAATTAGCAATGATCAACATTTCATTTTTACTTTATCTCTAGCTTACGCCAGTGGCTTCACCCGCATGGTGGTCAAAAATATCCAACGAAAAGGTACTGTTGGGATAAAAAGTATTCTATGTATTAATCCAGGCTATAAATTATCTTTGTGCTAAATTTCATCCAGATCTATTCAACCGTTTTTCCGTAATTGAGTAACAAACATCCAAACATCCAACAATATTTCACATTAATAATATTAGTTGAGTAGTTGGATTATATAGACATATAAACATTAACAAAACAGGCCAACAAAGAAAATCCACTTAAAAAAACAGTTATTATTTATTATTCTACGTCATTCTACCAAGCGAGCCATGACCAGCAGTTACAAAGATTAAGATTAACGAGTCTACGTAAGACTCGAACGATATGTTCCATTGTACGGAACGATTGAATGACTTTCCATAAACAATGATACAACATTCTGTCGGATCCCATATTGATCCGTGCCTCGGATAATAGTCGGATATATTGTACAGGTAAACGTTTGAGAAATCGGAACGTAACGTAATAGATTTTTGTTTCGTGCTTTATAAGAACGCTTTGATGTTTCACAAAGTATTTTGTAGTTTTCTGTCTGCGTTGGTTAATATTGACTAGATGTTTATTTATATTGAAGGGATGATAATGTGAGGGAGGATATTGGTTTGGTATAGACAAAAACATTCTGGAATAAAAACTTTTTTACAAAAAAAAAAAACAACCGACTTCCTTAAAAACACTACAAAGTGAAAAATAACTTTAATTTCGGAAGTCGGTGTCTTAGGATCTGTATTTATGGTTTTTTGCCACCGACTTCCGAAATTAAAGTTATTTTTCACTTTGTAGTGTTTTTAAGGAAGTCGGTTGTTTTTTTTTTTGTAAAAAAGTTTTTATTTTTAAATTTTTAGTTGTGGTATTCACCCTGCACTAATTCCAAACAAACAATGCATATTTATGCGATAGCAGAAATCGCGGTTGATTTGCTGTCATTTTTTAAAGAGTTCCGGTGTCTGTCTCCCGAACTCATCATCAGATCTATATGAAAATTATATGGAACCATTTCGGAATAAACCCCTTTCGAACAAAAAAAGAATTTTGCAAATCCGTCTATATACGACGGAGTTATGGCCGAACATACATAAAAAAAAAAAAAAAAAAAAAAACATAAACA
Source organism: Aporophyla nigra (assembly GCA_947507805.1). Classification (NCBI taxonomy): domain Eukaryota; kingdom Metazoa; phylum Arthropoda; class Insecta; order Lepidoptera; family Noctuidae; genus Aporophyla; species Aporophyla nigra. The sequence continues at coordinate 13,388,913 of OX382305.1, forward strand.
TCCGAATTGATAACCTCCTCCTTTTTGAAGTCGGTTAAAAAATGATTATTTAAATTGGGTTTATTGTTAGCTATAGTATTTTTTTTTAGCTAGTGTTCGTACATTCAGGATAGGTTAACAAAAAAGGAGTTGCATAATGAATTATCAGCCTGCTAGGAATGATTGGCCTCCTCTCTGAGGGAGCGGGCTATAATCCACAAAGTGCGCCCAGTGCGGGTTGGTGGACGTCACAGGTTTTCGAATTTTTGGTTCGAGACATATTGGTTCCCTGACGATGTTTTACTTCAACGTTTTGAGAGCATTAGTGATGAAATAATTTACACAAAGTAAAGTGCCTGCCGTAAAGAATAGCATCACCCCATTTCTCCCCGTGGGTGTCGTAAGAGGCGACTACGGGACTTACAAGAGAATGGGCAGCAGCGTTCTCTAAGCATTTTACCACCATACTGCGATCGCCAATCCGTCTGCCAAGCGTGGCGATTATGGCAAAGCCCCCCAAATTGGGGGAGGCTATGTCCAGCAGTGGACGTAGTACGGCTGAAATGATGATGATGAAAGTGCCTGCCTGGGTTCGAAGCTAAGACCTCCACCGCTTCCACTGGGCCATCACTGCTCAATGTTAAAACGGTGGTTATTTAAGCTAAGTTTAGTAAATATATTTGTAACTATATTACTTAGCTTGATGATAGTTAAAACAAGAATCCCAGTTCGTTGCTATTATAACGTTTTGTTATTTACACCTCATCCATTAAAATAAATAAATAATATAAATTAATTATCTCTAATAAATCAATCTGCCTAGTCTTTTCCCAACTATGTTAGGTTCGGCTTCCAGGCTAACCGGATGCAGCTGAATACCAGCATTTTACATGGAGCGACTCCCTATCTGACCTTCACAACCCAGTTACTGGGTAACACAATTCCCCTTGGTAAGACTGGTTATCATACTTTTGGGCTTCTGACTACCCGTAACATCTGTCAAATGACAGCCGTGACTAATACTTACCATGCTTTCCGAGGCAATCAATTATCTCTAATAGTCAGCACAAAAAAAAACTCAAGAACACTACCAAAAATTTCATAAACAGAAATACTTCAACGAACTAGTCCCACTTAAAGTTTTCACATGTCGTGTCTTGATGCAGTAAAGTCAAGTTTGAAATAGGAGGAACGACGCTCAAGTGTGCTCTCGTGAGAACCTCATTATTCCAAAGCACGGGCCCTTTGTATGACAAAATAAGGTTCCTTAACAAACCTCACATACGTACGGTTATGGCAGACGAAAAAATTCATTTTTCGCCAGTTTTGGGGCAAGTTGAGAGGGTTTTGGGGAATTAGAATGTAATTGTAGTGGTTTAGTATTAATTTATCTTCCTTTTCCCTACTATGTTGGGTTCAGCTTCCAGTCTTATCAGATACAGCTTAATACCTCCACAAACCACAAACAGGGTTAGTGGGTTGTGGAGGTCAGAATGACCAGTCATTCCATGTAAAATACTGGTAAAAAACTCGGCCAAGTGCGAGTCAGACTCGCGCACCGAGGGTTCCGTACAAACCTGTAGGAATAAAGTTTAAAATTTAAAAAAATATTTTTATTGTATGATATAACTAAAAATTAACGGTTTTCGCAATTTTTCCTTTATCTGTGGTATAAGACGTTGCTTCGTACCAAATTTCAAAATTCTAGATCGACTGGAAGTACCCTTTAGGTTTTGATTCCCTTGCGAGTCTCGAAAATTTGCAGAAATTTGCGGCATAAACGGCTATATCTTTTGATTGCGTTAGCTTAGACGTTTGATTTTTTCACAGCTCCAAGGAACAATAAATTTGAGTATTTGATATAAATTTCAGCTTGATACCTCCACGCGTTCCTGAGAAAAAGGGTCTTGACAGACGGACGGACGGACGGACGGACGGACGGACAACAAAGTGATCCTATAAGGGTTCCGATTTTTCCTTTTGAGGTACGGAACCCTAAAAATACCATAACTTTTCATAAGACCGGTTATCAGACGTTTGGGCTTCTGACTGCATGAAACGAACGTCAAAGATCCAGGATTGCCACCTGTGACCAATACTTAACAAGCTGTCCTAGACATTCGACACCACTTCGGGTGATAAATGGATGACCTCAACCATCTAAAAACATACCGCGGCAAGTGTAATTTTACGTCGATCAATACATCCGGTTGTTATTATTTAGCAACGAACCTACAAATAAGAGGTTAAATTTAAATTTCAATATTATTAAAAAGATCCTTGCTAAATGGAAATGCTTTTATTTTGAATGAATAAACAGCATGATTCTTGTGAAAATATTTTAGTATTCTCCGGTGAATAAAACCATACCAAAACTATCCTGGTTTCAGAAAAATACGCGAAGAATCAAACTTGTTGAAAGGAGTCACACACCTTTCCATATCTCATTTAATAAAAAATCTTTACCTACGAAAATTCTTGCAGACAAAAAAAAACAATTTTTTTCAAGAAATGTACCTAGCTGGAACACCTCAGCTCTAAGATTTAAGTCGCTTAAGAAGAATTCTCGGGTAACCCATGAAATTGTTATAAACATGCTCCGTTTCTATACGTAACACGAAGAACGCGACCAACCATTTGTTTAAAAAGGCTTTTCCGCTTCGAACCCACGAATAAATAATACTCATACTTGTAAGTTGATGATTAATGATCCCATGAAATTGATGACAATAAACTTATCTGACACTATTTGATTTATTGAGCCAAACTTGGAATTCAATCAGGTTTTTTCAGGCTCACTCGTTTGATTAAACGACGTGATCGTTTTTCTAACGAGTAGATTGTTTTAGATTTTTTGTTGAGATTGTGTAGAATGATTTGGGTTTTAGAGGTTGAAGGTCGTTATGTGTTGGTTACAATGGATACTTGAAGGCCTACTTTGTTGAGGGTGTTTCATTATTAGTATAAGAATGTCGGTCTAGTCAATATTTTTTCCTTTATTTCGTTATATACACTTATTAATTATATTTTTAAATAATAGAAAAACAAAATTAAAAAAATATATAAAAATAGTAGCCCACCTGTATCGGGAACATGGTCCAAGCTACCGGCGGTCAGGGCTCCAGAGAGAGGAACCTCCTGACAATGCCAGCCGTGTCCAGAAGTACGGTTTTCTGAATCAAGCCCTTGATCCAGCTGCCTAACGAGAGCCTCCTTTTTTTAACCGACGAAAAAAAACGGAGGTGGTTATCAATTCGACGCGTATATTTTTTAATTTTTTTTTTATGTATGACCACGCATAACTTTTTACATAGAAGTCCGATTGTGATAATTCTTTTTTTATTGGAAAGGGTATACTCCGAGTGTGGTCCCATATAAATTTGGAAAACAAAATCGAACCCTAAGGGTCGGAAAACAGGGGATGATTGATTTTTCACTCATTGATTGTAATGTATAACCACGCATAACTTTGTACAGAGTAGTCCGATTTTGATCATTCTTTTTTCATTGGATAGGGTATACCTTGCCAAGTATTATTAGTACATTAAAGCAAGCAAAAAAAAAAAAAAAAAAAAACAAAATAAAAACTTTTTAACAAAAAATTAAACCGCCGAAAAAAACAGAAAAGCAAAAAATTAAAAACCTTAAAATTTTGAGTCGGCGATGAAAAATCAATGAACAAAGATCACTCAAAGCGCCGATATTTTTTGCTTTTCTGTTTTTTTCGGCGGTTTAATTTTTTGTTAAAAAGTTTTTTTGGATGGGAAATCTTCAAATGACTTCTCCTGCTCTGTGTCAGACTTTTACTGACTAAAAACCACCCTTCTCAACACACTCACAACTCTTTCAAACAATTCCGCGACTACATTGGATACTTGAAAGCTTACTTTGTTGAGGGTGTTTCATTACTAGTATAGGAATGTCGGTATTCGCTACCTAGTCAATCTTATTTATTATTACACTGCTTGAGTTTAGTTACCCGGTTATTATTTAAGGTATCATTATTATCAATCTTCTCCCCTTATCCCAATTTATTTGGGGTCGGTGTAAGAATGAATATGCAAGAATGAAGTGAAAAAGATAAGAACACGCGTTTTCTTCGACACTTCTCTATTAGCCGTTATTTATTTATTCATAGAAGAACCAACAGCTATAACAAATGGATAACAATTTTATAAGAAACATAAAGCCAATTACAGGTTCTCACGGGTAAAAACAGAAAAAGTAATAGAAATTTTAAGATCACTAACAAACACGATAGAAAAGATTATATGCATAAGGTACAATAAGCACTATACAGTTTTCCGAGCCGATGGTCAACACGATGGTGGAACACTACGCGCCGTCGACCCGAGCTTGGTCCTTACCGGGCGGCGAGCTACCCATTGCTCGCCACCCGCAAGCTCGCGCCTACGGTGGCCGGGAGTCCGCAATCGACTCTCGGCGCCCGGGGCGTCTCCTCCTGCGGCGGCTAGGGACGTGAGGGCGCAGAGACTGCCACTCCCTCACGCGCCCCGCCTCCTCCTTCGCGAGCATTACTGCTTCGCAGAAGGAGGTGACGGCTTCCCATGCCCTCTCGCTCCGTACCATGGCTCGCACCAGGGCCGGACGCGAGAGGTCGCCGCCGCCGATCGCCTCCACGAGGACACGGCGGTGCTCCGCCCAGGCAGGGCACACTTCCACCGTATGCTCTTGGTGACCCCCTACGCTTATAGTCATCGATACTCTTACTCAAAACATTCCTCACGACATTTTCCTCATTCCTCCGTATCACTTACCCATAGTATAACAACCGATTTCCACACAACTTATCAATTATCGGTGCCACTTTCAGACTTCTTCTTCACCATAACACTCTTGTCAGAGCCGTCGTGGTCCTCAAAAAAAAAAAAAAAAAAATATCATGTCCAGGGGCTGATGTTATTTGCCTCACGATTTCTCGCCATCCACTCCGATTTTTGGAGTTGTATGTACACTTATACAATGTATCGCCCACTTTCAGAGTAGGTATATCAAAATCAGAATATTTTATTTCACATAAACCTACAAGGATACTTACAAAGCGTCAGAAGCTATATGCAATGTTCCAATTGGTAATTTTCTATGGAGAAGACCCGGAAAGGAAATCCACGTTTTTTTTTAATAGTTAGCTTTTAACAAATTACGAGTTAATAGGTACGGGAGAACAGTATAGGCCTGTCAACAAGTACCAGGTACCTTATAAAATGGTCTTCAAATCTGCAAGGCCTACAAACTTATAAATTAAAATGAGTTTAATATTAGATATGATGGAAATATATTACACAATGTAACTTAGCAACTTGTATCGTGAAAGTTTTATTATGTAACAACCCTGTATCTATTGTTTCAGGTATGTAATATAGCCAAGCTACCTATTGTAATAAACGAAACAGTAAGTCTTTAGAACTTATACGAAGCGTACACGATTACTTTTGCGAGTTGTAGCGCCCAGGGAATGCGTGTGCGTAGCAAGCGCGTAGCGGGTATGTAGCAAGCGTAGCAACCTCGTAGCACGTGAGTCCAATGAAGATCACCTATATTTTGCACCTGTTTTATAATATTAAAATTATAACTAAATTTTTCCATGTCTTGTCGGACGGAAATAATAGCACCATCCCTTCTTCACCCGTGAGCATCGTAAAAGACGAGTAAGGGTCTACCACCATACTGCGATCGCCAACCTGCCAGCCAAAAGCGGCAATTATGGCGAACTCCTCAAAAAAAAAAATGCAGCAGAAAACCAGTCGAAGTGGCAGTGTTCGGGGGACACCTATGCCTAGCAGTGGTTGTCATTTCAGCGAGTCAATATGAGTGGCGTATATAACGCCCAGTTACGCTTGACTAATCCCAAACTTGACCCACATACATACATTCATACAGATTATGTCCCAAATATATTAAAAAACTGATGAAAATCCTCAACTTTGTACATATCCAAAGAGAAAAGCAGAACAAACCAAAGCGTACGTCTGAAGAATCGTGATGAGGTGAAACAATGGCACGCGACAGGACGCGAGCGGGCCCGACGCGACTTACTAAATCATTTCGCTGTACGAAATCACTAAGCTCGCAGTCTTAACGCCCTTCCACACGTAGCGAGCGGTGTCGCGACGTACAGTTCGACCACAGAATTTAATATAAGCGTAGTTGCATACTTGTTGTGTGTAGTTAGGTTTTGCTGAAATTATTTTTAGTGGAATGACAAAATTAAAATCAAGGTACGAAGCTAGGTTAGTTTATTGCGAGAATTTCAATTACATGTGTTTTAAATAGAATACTTAGGAATCTTACTAATTTTGTATACAGACTATCAAAGTGACTCCACTGTCACACATTGGGTTTATTTTAACAATACCACTATAAGATGAGGACTAATCAAGAAGTGTGGAAAGATAAAAACGTTTTAACAAAAATTAAACCGCCGAAAAAACTGAAAAGCAAAAATAATAAACCTTAAAATTATGAGTGATCTTTGTTCATTGATTTTTCAGCGCCGACTCAACATTTAAAGGTTTATTATTTTTGCTTTTCCGATTTTTCGGCGGTTTAATTTTTTGTTAATTTTTATTTTAAAAAAATTGTGGCTTTAATGTACTAATAATTCTTGGCAAGGTATATCTTATCAATGAAAAAAAAATATATCAAAATCGGACTACTCTGTATAAAGTTATGCGTGGTTATACATTACAATCAGTGAGTGAACAATCAATCGTCCCCTGTTTTCAGACCCTTAGGGTTCGATTTTGTTTTCCAAATTTATATGAAACCATCTTCGAAGTATACCCTTTCCAAAGAATTATCACAATCGGACTACTATGTAAAAAGTTATGCGTGATCATACATAAAACAATAATATACGCGTCGGATTGATAACCTCCTCCGTTTTTTTTCGTCGGTTAAAAAGCGATATCACTCAGGCAGTGGCTACAGTTATACCTAACCGTGCGATAGTAATACAGTTCGTATGAAACATCACAACCGAAGCACAAAATATTCTCTCCCCAAACATTTCTGCACCGTTGACTTTTTTGTTTCGAAAAGAATTCCAGTTATGGAACGGTAAAGATTGTGTTGTATTCAAAAGAATCTTGTGATGTATTACAAAAAAAGAAATTACGAAATCATTACAGGTAAAATATGTTTAGATCCAAGACAAAGATTCAAGGAAAATGAACCTTTCTTTTAAAGAATACTTAATACAGAAAACAAGATGATATCGAATGTTCTGAAGTTTTAACAACTTTATTAATTACTGAAGATTTTAGAATTCACTCAGAACTAATAGCTAAAGTGCTGTAAAAGTGTTTCAGTATACTAAAATTCTATTTAGTTATTTTTGCAGACGGTAAATATTTGGACGATGTCTTGTAGACGAGACTTGCAGTCGTTAGTTTTATTAAGTAGATTCATAATTAGAAATTACATTGAAGAAGTGCAGCATTTTAATTTTACCTTTTAAAGTTTCGGTGATAAAAGCTGTAGGGTGCTATGAGATTCTTGACCAGGTACTTTTTTCATAAATTCGATACAAAGTTTTTGATCTCATTGTATTAAGTAGTCTAGTCAGGCTTTACATTTTTGATACTTTAATTTTATTATAGGTACTTAAACAGTCTTGAACTAAGCATGGATTAAAGATGGTTAGCGACAAATATGTAGTTTTATTCACAATTTTCTTAATTACTTTGGTCATCAGTATCATCTGACTAGCCTTTTCCAAAATATGTTTAGGTCAGTTTTCAGAATAAACTGATGCTGCTCAGTGCCAATATTTTTCATGGAGTGACTGTGTTTCTGACCTCCACAACCCAGATATTGGGTAATACGATTCCCCTTAGGAAGACTGGTCGTCATAAGAAACGACTGCCAAAGATCAACAAATTACAGCCGAGACCAATGCTTTAACGTGCTTTTCGAGGCATGGAGAGGTCCTGGTATGTAAAAATGATCACCCATTCATAGACCAACTGCGGCAAATGTAGCTTAACTCGCTCCATCGACCCGTGCAGCTATAGTAATAGCTGCACGGGTCGATGGAGCGAGTACCCGTGGTAGGTAGTAACCTAGCTACATTTACGAGTACTTAGATACTGTAATTAATACGTTATCAGCTAAGGACTAAAATATGCATTGCAATAGACCAAGACGAATGTGGCTTTAGTATACACCTTAGAAAATCATTCGAACAAATAAACTTCAAATTCAAAAGTCCTCAAAAAGCGCGACCCTTAAAGTAACTAATTCAAAAACTTCAAAGCATACTCAAAACGATATTTTAATCAAGATATTCTTGATTGAAAAGTTTCGTTGAGTACGTACGGCTAACTCCAGTTACCAGGCTAGCAGATAACGGTAGAAAGAATGAAGTTGATTAAACTGCAGTGTCCGACTAGATGAGAATTCTGGAGGTTTGGTACCCACGATCATACAATGTTGCTGGAAGTATTGCGCTGTAAAATACACGTGCGCTTCGCTTTACATTTTTGGAATTAATCATGTTTTACGTGTTCCTGGAGGGGTGGTTTGCGTTTTTATCGAGAGTCGTGCTATATAGACAGTTAACGTTTAGATTGCTGCATACCAGCTACATTTTTTGTAGGATTCTAAACTAAGATTAATACAGGTTTTTTTTTTTCATATCAGTTGAGTGCGTGATTAGCACACCTATTGAATGTGGATCTGTTCAAGGTCAAATCATAAACACGCTAAGAGCCGTTTTTTAGAAGAGATTGTTTTTAATTCCAAAACATAACGGCACGATAAATAAATAATTATCTTGGGACAACCACCACACCGTTACCTGGTCCCAAACTAGGCAGAGCCTGTAGTACGGCAACCAGACAACTGATAAATATACATATATATTTCTAAATACATACATATTATAGATAAATTACACCCAGACATAACAAATGATTGTGCTCATCACACAAAGATATGTCCTGGGTGGGAATCGAACCCACAACCTCAGTCTTAGCAGTCAGGGTCACTAACTACTAGACTAATAGGCCGGACGATGGCGACGGTAAACAAAACCTAAGGGCAAGATTTATGTACAGATCTGTCAAATACGTTCTTCTAGTAGGTACGACATTTAAATCCACGTTCTCGTATCCTTTGTAGATCTAAAGTAAGGCGAATGCTATACTACAGACACACTTCTGTTTAACTTGAACCATATTAAACTTTGTAGGGCGACCTTTTTAAATACGCTCTCCACCAAAAGTACTTCCATGAAAGGGTCTCAAAAATTAATTATTAACACGAAAATCCACAAACAATCAACCCAGGATTTGTAACAACTGCCGGCCAAATCCTGTTTTCCTCGAAATAAAATCGGGGCAGGTGTAACAAAGAACTGGCCAGCTTATAAAAATATATCTGAGGATACTATTTGCTTACGGATAAAAACAATTGTTGGTGTTCGGGTGTGAGCAAATATAATACGGTATAAATTTTAAAGGCACATATTTCACGGCGCCGCGCTTACATTTCTAATTTTAACGTGCAGGACCGAATTTATGCTTCATACATGTGTTGCCACATAGAGAAGTGGCGTAATAACATTCGGCATTTGGTAGCGAGCACACACATATTTGTTTATTCAGTTACCGATACGTATAGCCTTGTAATTCTGATATATGCGGTGGAGAATATTTCGTTTTATTCGGTTTTAGTTATTACTTTTACATTGTTTTTTCGACGTCAAAAAAAGTGTTTCAGAATTGACAAAGGAAAATCATCCTTATCCGCTTAACTTTAAAAAAACTGCTAAAAAAACCTCACTGAAGAATGATCGTTCACGATCACCAGAGGGGTAATTGCGTAATACACTATCAGTAGGAATCGTTTCCATTTTGACAGTTACACTACATTCATGACGTTGCTAAGTTGACAGTTTACGAACATATGAAAGAATGGATAAGCAATAAGTTTCAAATTTTTTCTGATTATAATTAATAGTATATTATGCAATTAGGGTGCAGGCTGGTTAAAAACCCACTTTATCTCTATACCTACTAATAAAAATGCGACCCTAGTCCATAGTACGACGCATAAAAAACTATTTTATTTTCTGCGAGAATAAACAAACAAAAGTTGAAAAGAAACGTCATTATAAATTTTCTAGAACTCTTTCAACTGTTCACGATAAATAAACACTGACTGACTTTCCTTCAAGCACGATCTCTCGATAAACAGTAATATTTTTTCTAAATTAAGACAAGAATACACATACCGGTAACTTGCACAGAAGAATTCAAATAGCTTGGGTGCCATTGAGCTATCACCCATATGAGCAATTACATAGGCTCATTCCATACCTACTAGTGAGGGTAAGTAACCAACTGTGCTCTATTTCTATTTAGCATGTCATCATCATCATCATCATTTCAGCCGTAAGACGTCCACTGCTGGACTTAGGCCTCCCCCAATTTGGGGGGCTTTGCCATAATCGCCACGCTTGGCAGGCGGATTGGCGGTCGCAGTATGGTTATAAATTGCATAGAGAACGCTGCTGCCCATTCTCTAGTAAGTCCCTTAGTCGCTTTTTATGACACCCACGGGAAGAAATGGGGTGGTGTTATTCTTTACGTCCGGCACCACACGGTACTCCGGCACCACACGTTACTCCGGCACCACACGGTACATGTATTTAATCGAAACTCTAATATTTCCTATATTACGCTCCTAAAAATATTATTGCAACTCTGATATAATAACTGCACCCTTTTTAACACCAAATAATTCCTATTTTCATTCCTTAAACCACTATAAAGCCAAGTAACTGCAACCAACTTGGATGTAGTGCTCGCCGGCCAACACTGTGTCACCGCTCGCTTGGCTCGCTCGGCTCGCATGCCGTGGTCACAGTTTTAACTCAGGTTAATACTAAACGGGAACGTGACGGGTTAGCTTAACTCGTTTAGTCGGGATACCCTAGCTTAGTTGCTGCCAACAATTGTGATAAAAAAATGGAAGGATAAAAAATGGAAGGATAAAAAAGGGTCGATTATATAAAAAGGTATGCATCATTAGAAGCTCTAAAAGTTTTAGGAAGTTCATTAATTTTTTAAAGTACTACCAAGTTATGAATTTTAACCAGTTTATTCAGCATCGGAAAGTAAATTAATTAATTATTTATTATATAAATGAGACTCGAGACGACGATCGCCAACCAAAATCGCTTGCCAAGCGTAGCGATTGTGGGTGGTCCATGTCCAGCAGTGGACGTTTTTCGGCTGATATGTGTATTTCTGGCTTTAAGTGCCAGCTATAATATAAACGCCTGAACTTTGACAGATCACACAAAAATAAAACCATTCGAAAACCTTTTCATTCGATTCTTAAGAACAGTAAGTAATATCATTTAGTCTGAGAAAATTATGATAATGATAATTATATCTTTTCTTTTCATCCTAACCGAATAGCCCTTACTCTGTCTAGTACTATATTATAATTATGAAAGATCAATAAGAATGCTTCTAATGGATTGATTAAGAAAATATGATTATTATCAATTTGGCATATTACATGCATAAATGTATGTGAGGTGTTATGTATAACGTCTTAGTCAGGATCTGATAACTCTTAATGACGCAAATTGCCTGGAGAAATAATTCACTCTAAGGAACGCCCCAATTATACAAAATTGTGTAATAGTGAATTTTTCAAGACAAGACAAGGGGTGTTAAAAATAAAAGTATCTTCTTTGCTAGTATTCTTTGTAAACGACGTCTTTGCAGACCATCAAGCAAAGCGGTAGTCAAACGCAAGTCTGTATTAAAAAAACAGCTACAGAACCCGAGGCAGTTTGCTTAATACCGGCACTAAATCTTCCCCTCACTTGTTATTTACCGCGTTCCATTTCTCTAAATACCACACGTTTTTGCGCATTGCACCTGGCCAGAGCACAAAGTGATAACCAAAAACTCAAAAGCAAATTCGAATGTTGCGCATTTTCAAACAGCAGTTTGTAGAAAATTGACGCGTTGTAACGGTCGCAGTGACGTCATAGCTTCGACATGTCAAAGTGCTACTGACAGCAGATACCTTTCTGAATGGCACACGCGTGTGACAGGTGCGCGCTATTAGAGTCCAACGGTACCAGCAGATTTATAGCTCGACCGCGCCGCGCAATGCCACAAAACTAAATTGTAAAATTTATGCGAGCGTCTAACAAATTTGAATTTCAGACGCGTTTTAGAAAATATCGCTACGTATTTTAAATACCACTCCAAAGAAATTTATAGGGTTGAAAATTAAAGCGAAATTCTAACCGAACCGGATTGATCGTGGCCTTGAATAAGAAATGGAAAAGTTACAAAGAACTTGAAATAATCCCAAAAATTTATACATTTTACAAAGCTCTGGGAATCCATTTCCTTTATTGGTAACAAAGTTGGATTGTTGTGTTTGAAATGTAACTCAATTTTAATAAGAAACAACTTTTCGGACACGGATTCTGAATTCGAAAATCAAGGAAACCATTATTGGCACGGCACCTCCTTGAAGGAAACCTGCGAACGTGATATTATTGTGTCTATTACTACATAATTTACACGAACAAATCAATACACAGATTTAGTTACAAGCTATCAACTTACCTCAATTACACACCTCGCATGTTCCATTAACAAAGATAATTTATATGCTACATCCATTGTGTGATATACCAGAACAATGCATTCCATCAACTTAGATGAGATTCATTTGCATAAATTCTCTTCAGTGGGATCTTAGTTTCAACGCAAGTTCCAACATCTCATTCACGTTTCGGTTACGTAGTGAAATGTCTGAGTTTATCGTTCGTCTTCACGCGGCTCACAAAAGCTGACGTTAAGTGCGATATGATGTTTATTGTGAATTCTGCTAGCCATTTTATGTTTTCCGTGTAGGTACTTCTTAAGAGTATATTTGAACGGTTATCAGTTCTAAGGAAATTGGACAGATTTTCCCGGAAATAGCGCTAAGTTGGTGGTACCGGCTGTCGTTTGAAGATCTATGACAGTCGTTACAAGTCCTCAAAAGCCCGATAGTCTGACAACCAGTCTTACCAAGGGGTATCGTATTACTCAGTAGGTAACTGGGTTGTACAGTTCTGATAGGTAGTCGCATCATAAATAATTTCCCAAACCAAAAAAAAAAAAAACACTAATATTATAAATGGGAAAGTGTGTGTGTCTGTTTGTCCGTCTGTCACGGCAAAACGGAGCGACGAATTGACGTGATTTTTCAAGTGAAGATAGTTGAAGGGATGTAAAGTGACATAAGCTACTTAAAAAAAATAAAACACCACCAGACCATTAACAAAGCACAAGGTCAAACATTAAAGGTGGCTGGGATGAACTTAGAAAAGTCGTGCTTTTCCCATGGACAATTGTATGTAGCATGTTCGCGTGTGTCCAATGTCCAGAATCTTTACATTCCATCCCCAAATGGAAAGACATATAATATCGTCTACAGTAACGTATTAAAATAACCTCCTGTTCCGAGTTCTCTTCTGTGTTCTAAATCAGGAAAGGGGAACCGTGTTACCCCGAATTTAACGCCAGCGAAGCCGCGGGCAAAAGCTAGTATAAAACATTTGTCTTCAGCTGCATCCAATAAAACTTGAAGCAGACCACAGCTTACTTTAATAATTTAATTGTTTTTATTACAGATGCTTTTATGTGCACGTCTTGTTACATGTAAAATTTCAACATAAAAGATGTAACCAATTTTGGAAACAAGACCTTTTTTTTTACCTAATACGCTTTGAAATTAGCAACCATCTGAATATTTCTGACTGATCAACCCCTTGACGATTCAAAAATACCTGTTAATTGTTTATTTGGAATATATGCTTTGAGTTTGATGCCAAATAGTTTGGAAAAGGCTAGGGAGATGAGGATGATATGTGATAAGGACAAAATAATAACAAACAGATGAAGTCGGTACTTGACTACCAGGGTCGTGAGATTCCGTGGCCCTGGCATATAGGCAACTGAAGGAACACGGGTGGGTTTAGTCAGTGACAGTCTGACATGCCCTCCCGCTTCGCCCAGAGCGGGAGACGTCATTTAATAATTTCTCACCCAAAAAAAAGTAGGTACATGTGACTTACGCAAATAATACCAATTCTAAGATGTCACAAAACTCAAACCTACGTACGTAGGTATATATAACCGACAAAAGCTTTATTAATTAAAAAAAAACGAAGACAAACTCCCAGAGCTCAATAAAAGAAAATAATTTACTTAAAATGTTGACTATATTTAGCAGAAACTCCCGATGTAATCGTCAATACAGCGTCCCATTTTCCTCTGAATGACGGCACCGTTTTTTATATTAAATATTTTTCCTCCAACAGCATCGTACTGTAATTGAAATTGAGGCAATACGCTGGAAGCTTAAAAAGTTAAAATACGACATTGAAATAATAATTTATTATAAACATTTTTTATTTTTCATAATGAGCACGATTTAATTTTAAAAAATCTTGATTCGTCAAACCAAGAAATTTATAAAGTATATCTAAAGCCGGCCGGGATTTCATTTATTATTTTGGTATCGCTCCCGGGGTTCCGTCAAATTTCGTAAGCAACTGATGCCTTCAGGACGATACAAATTTGTCATTCGCAGTGTCCTTTTGTTTTGTTAAAGCAATATTGTGATTCAATTAATGATCCCTATATTTTACTGTCGGCTCGCTTCACCTGACAAATCGCGTTCAGAATCTGACTTTTTGTCTACGTTTTGAGTCCTATTTCTGTATAGAATTTATTCGCAATAAGAGAAAAACATTGTTTATCATTTGAGCGTAGTGACAGGGTACATAAATACTTTGATTATTCGCACATATGTCGTGTATACGATAAGTTTCCGGTCTTTACTCATCATTGCCTCTGAATGACGTTAAAATATCAATTAGAATGAGTGATAAAAATACCCACCTAAAATTTGAAAGGCCTATCTACATCATGAACGTTATTATGAATAGTTTAAACGCTCCCGTAGACAGGCGCGACGCGACTTTTGTAGAGCTTTATTCATAGAAACTGTTTTGCGACAGTCGCATTGCGCTGTCGCGTGGCGCCTGTTTGAAGGCGCCTTAAAACAATTATGAGTAAAAATTTAACAATGCCGCTCAAATAATAATCAAGCGACAATTCAATATAGAAGATAATCAAAATTCCATCGGTACATTTCTTTGACATGAACAAAGATGACGCAGATGCTGGCTTTAAAGAGTCGTTGGTGACCGCTAGACTCTAATATAAATTTCTTAGTCAATTCAAACAACTCCTTTACCAAGATTTGACATAAAAGACAACTTGCAGGGATAGGTAGCCCCATTTAATTCCTGCTAATCAAAATATGCGATCTAAGATCCGTATTTTAAGCGTGATGTCTTCTCAAATGAAATGAAACAAACTGTCATTTTTAAAAGACACTCTACAACATTGTTTTAGTATATGCGAAACCTGAATATAGTTTGTTCAGAATCAGTAACTGAATCGATTTCAATAATTTTTACACCATGTTATATTTTGTCCCAAAAATATTTAATTACGCTTACAAGTTGGACACCGAACGACACTAACTATTCGCAATCATACGCGCACAACACAGGTCACGGCTGTTCATAGGGGTACAAGGCGCGGGCGCACAGCGGGGCGAGGTCAGTGGGTCGTCTTAGGGGCGGAGTACATGTTTTAGTACGGACAACCAGGTAACATAACAAGCTTATAACTTTGTGATTACTAATGATACAGTTTTGAAATTTTTTTCATAGATTCTTTACATACAAATACTAGACCCGTGTTTCGGGTTTCGCATATACAAAAATTAATGTTGTATACATGACAACATTTTATTGGTCAATATATTGAAACTAGATGTTTGCAGAATTTCCTAGCTGGCTAATCCCAGACGAAGATGCAGAAACAAGCTCAGAGGTCATAGTGATTTTATTACAAGCTTTTATTTTAACTTGCGATGTTTGTTGGCGTGTGTGTTCGGCACGGATCTTGGAAGTTAAATTAGAACCACTTCCCGATGTCCGATTAGGCTAACATTTGGATACCATAGAGCTATTCTGATGATGGAGCTGGAAGAGAGCCGTAGGAAATTCTTAAATAAACAAGATAAACCCCTCAAGTTTGGGTTTATCAATATATTTTCTTCTTTTAGAGCATTTAAATAAAAGCTTGCTTTAAAAAAAAGTACAATTAATTTTATTCTTTGTTCACTCTTTCTTGTTCGTTCATTGGGAACCGTTTTAACCTGTCATAGAAGCACTTGATTAAAGCACACTGCATTTAATTACACTATAACTGTAAACTTGGCCACTATGTACGCAAGACATCACGAGATGGGCCACCAACATGAATTTACAATGTACTACTGAGCTGTTTGAGATGCAGTCTCAATGCATTAGTAACGAAAATAGCTCCTTCCGAGGCTAACTCGACAAGGCTAAAGACTATGCTTAGACTGTTAGGCATATTGGTATATTAGCCAAAGGAATATCGATCTAAAGAACCTAATAATAAAATATTTATTAGAATAAAAAGATCAAACATATGACACAAATTGTGTGTACTTGTTATATTAATGCTTAATGGTAAATCCTCGACATATCTACATCGTGTGGATATGATAGAAACTAGTACGGTAAGAACGGTAGAATAGTAAGAAAATTTAAACTCTTCGTCTACAAGCCGTGTTATATGTCATTTCATACAACTGTCCAAGAATAACAGGTTGTCATTTGAATACCCGCATAATTTAAGTTGGTAGACAATTTGCTTAACAGCTAATTTGTCTGACTACCTACTTAAGTGATCATCTGCCTAGCCTTTTCCCAACTATGTTAGGATCAGCTAAATACCGATATTTTACATGGAGGGTCTGCCTAACTGTCCTCCACAACCCTAATAAACCCAAATTTAGTAAAACATTTCAAAATTAATGCTTTAAAGAAAGAAGTTTCTAATTACAGAAAGTTCATTAAATCCCTTTCAAACCTAATCAAGTATTCACAAATCTCTTTAAGTTTTCTTTTATTACTAAGAACACGCCTAAAATAATATCTTTATTTTTTAAACTTCTGTAGCAGTATCTACACAGCCATATGCACCGCCACATGTGACTTACGCACGTCGTGACGTCACGCAGATCCTGCATCGCGCAATCAGAATATACCGCGCAACTAGCATATAGACAACGTCTCGACATCAATCGTCGGGCCGAGGTCCGTATCCCACAGGGGGTTCCATTAGCGAGTAGTCGCTCTGGTTTTAAGTCCTGGCTGGCGGTCTTAATTTATTAAGGTAGCCACAGGCAAGTCCGGTTAAGGAGCCGACAACCTCATAGGTTGACCTGTGAGATGTCATTAAAAAAAGAAAACAGTCGTCGGGCAGTTGCCCATCAGATACGATACCCGTCAGGTCGGTGAATCTGCATCTAGCACCCTAATTGCGAAACGCACAATTTATCAGAATCTGAATGAGATTGAATATTATTTCTAAACCATTGCGTCATTTGTTCGAATAAGTTGTCGGCTCAGCAACGTAAATAACGCAATGAATGTTGTTTAACTATCAATATGAAAGCAATTCCTACTGATAGCAAGTTACGCAATTACCCCTTTGTTCCTCATACCTCCAAACTTCTATACATCACTATAAATAAAAGTTACTCTTTGTGCCTGTCTGTGTGGTCACATTATTCTTCTAAATTACGCAACAGATCTTTATGTGGTTTTACCATAATCTAGAGCATTTATACCGAAAGGTTTATTTGATACCACATTGATGTTATACTTTCATTAGATGAAAAAATCTCGATGATTTGCCAAGTCGTAAAAGCCGTGCAAAACACAGGCGGTTGCTAGTATACAAATAATATGTAGTTTAAAAAACGAAAAAAACACGTTTTCATAGAAAACCAAATTAAAAAGCAGAAACTAATGGAAAAAAGCGTGGTTTGCTTCATATCAAAATTACTAAACTAAAACTTTCTTTATTTTCAATTTTTTTTTCCTGGTGAACTTGGCAAGGATAAAGGTACAAATTTATGAAATTATTGTACAGTCATTGGTGCTTTGATAATTGTGCAAAGTTCAAATTAATCCAACGTTTTGAAGGGGATGAAAACCACGTTCAAAGATTACCTATATATCCTATATATTCCTTTATACCTTAGATATCCTTTACATAGATACAAACCAAGCTAATAAAACCGTGTAAAAAAAGGAAACACATTAATTTTATATTTTACGTTTCTTTTCACGAGACAGCTGCCTGTTCGAATTCAAGATATTGTTTTTATTTCCCACCTATACAGTATAATTACCATTTATTATACAGGACAAGCACCTAAGTAAGATACACGCAAAACCACTCAGTGTAATTGCTCGCCTTAGAATACACTTGTGTTTGTAAAACTCGGTAACGTGAAACATTAGTATGTAAAATAAGGACGCTGTCAAAGCTTTGGCATGTCTGAGTCCTTATATACTGAAACTATGGTTTATGTTCCACTTATTTATACATTTAAGGGTGAGGAGTGTGTTTTGTAATGTGAGATATATGTTTGTATAGAGGTGCGATTTGATATTTATGTTTTTCTGCCTGGAAAAGGTGTTGTCTTAAGGTATGGAATAAAAAAGAAATGTGGTTGGTATGCCTTCTCTAAACTTTGTAGGAAGAAGGAGAGTCATACACCTGAAAGTGGTTTCCGCATTGACGCCTTATAAATGATGCTCCACAGAGCATAATTTGTATATACAGGGACAAAATAAATTAGCTGGCAAAACTTTAACAATGTGCTGAGTGTCGTTCAATGACACTGTGACAAGTACATTAAGGTAACTAAACGACTGATAAGCTATGGCTTTTGAGAATTCGTAAGAAATATCTAAGTTCAACAATAAATTACTGAAATAACTGATCAATTACTGTCATTGACCTTCACCCATCTATGGAGGTTTGTTTTTTTTAACACGCTTTTTTGTTTTTATTTTTGTTTCGTTAGTTTCGATATCGATACCCAGTACGTGGCTAAAGTGTTGCCAGCTAATTTAGTTTCACCCTGTACATATATGTTTATGTGAGTTTCTGTGCACTGACGCTTTTTAACAAGCAAGAAGGCGATACTTATGTCATCCCGACAGATATCACACCGCAATGGTTGCGTCCACACTTAATAATAGGTACCTTACAAATTTTCAGCAGTTTATTTATTTATTTATATATAGTTTATTGTACACCATAAAAATACAAAACAAAAAAACATTACAGTGAACAGCAAGCATTGTCTACACATTGGTTGTAGCAACGCACACGTGTTTTTTTAAGGGGTAATAATTTAAGCTAGTTAAGACACAACTACAGAGAGTAATAAAAACAAAAGAAGAACACACAGTTCTATACAAAAAGGTCAGACATGGGCCAGACTCCAGTAGACAACCTTCCCCCAACCATCAACATAAATTAAAACAAAATCAACATCTACATTACAAGAAAACTACACAACAAACAAACGGAAGTCTTCCCTATTTCGTCTAGTACGGAAAGTATCAGGAAAACATTAAGTGAACTTGTAAATCGATGGCCGAATTGGCTTCGGTCCAGACCTAGCTTACCAACATAGAACATTACAAAAATCTGTTGTTGCACCATTTGGCAGGGCCGTCGTAGCGAGAGGTCACGTACCCACTTTATTTAAAAGATTTTGTATAAACGCCCCTCGAGCTCCCTGACTATTAATTTAACGACAGAAACGTTTAGTGCCTTTGATACCAGACGTGAGGAAATAGGAAATTGCTGTGATTTTGTTAAGCTGTTGGTTTCATTAAAATAATTACTGCAAAATTACAATTGAAACCAACCAGTACCCTGCCAGGGTCGCGAGATTGTTCGAAAGAGATACCGCGACCCTGGCACATGGGCAACTGAAGGAACACGGGTGGGTTTAGTCAGTAAAAGTCTGACATGCCCTCCCGCTCCGCCCAGAGCGGGAGAAGTCATTTGATGATTTCCCATCCAAAAAAAAAAACAGTAGTTGGTCCACTTTCCCTTCCAATGTTCATGGATGATAAGACGCAACTACAAATATTAGATCATGTGACTCAAAAACTCCGAGTTAACAGCATTAAATTTAATATTTATCCAACAATAACGGAGTAGTTCTAACAATATTATTTTAGAAATTCAGAAAATCCAATTGCTTTCAAAGAAATCTAATCTATTTAGAGGTAAAACATGAAAGATAATAAAATATGTAGACTTAACATTCTTATATTTTCTCAAAATATCAAGCCGAAATCTTTAGAAGATTGTACCAAAAATCAATTACTTTGTACCTCGCTCATCAAAACTTCAGCGTCAATATTAGATTTTTGACTAGCCACAAAAAAAACAGTCTTAGAATTTAACTCAAAGAAATACGGCCCCAAACGCAAATAAAACTAGACTTCCAAATACCAATTCGACGAGGGGCAATAAAACAGAAGAACCTAATACTACTATCATCTCTAGAACGAAAAAAAAACAATTCTACGACCATGAAAACTAAAATTCATGACACTAGTCTCGGAGAGGCATGCGTTGGTACGTACATAAACTGTGCCCTGACAAGGCCACTACAACTACAAGTAAAAGTCAAAGAAGTAGTACTTGCACGTCAGTTATATCACTTTACGACGTCGTTTCGCTCCCTCGCTGAACCTCGTTCCGTTTTACTACTAGTCACTCATTAATGAAACGTAACCTCTCGCACTGTGGAAATAGGACACCTGATGATTAATGAATTTTTGGTTAGTTTGTGGTGAGAGATGATGGGTGAGGTACAGGGTTATTGCTTGAATGATTACCCTGTCCTTTCAATGCATAATGTATCATCAACATCATCATTTCAGCCTTCAGACGTCCATTGCTTGACATAGCCCAAAAGGGGTTTCAATCATTGCCACGCTTGGTAGGCGGGTTGGCGATCGCTGTATGGTGGTAAAATGCATAGAGAACGCTGCTGCCCATTCTTTAGTAAGTTCATTAGTCGCCTTTTACGACACCTATGGAAAGAAATGCCATGGTTTACGTCCGCAATTCTTTACGTCCAGCACCGGGCATAGCGTTCTCTATGCATTTTACCGCCATACTGCAATAGCTAACTCGCCTGCCAAGCGTGGCGATTATGGTAAACCCCCCAAATTGGGGGAGGCTTATGTCCACCAGTGGGCTTTCGGCTGAAATGATGATAATGATTATGTTTTATTCCCATGTAGTGGAGACAAATGCTACGCATGTGCAATGCCATCAACTGGATGCAAATACAGACTTCGTATTACTACTGAGAAAATCCTAGTGGAATCATTTAATGAGACTGCCCGACCCTATAATCGAACCCAAGATCCCACGCTCAGCAGTCGTACCTGCTCTTGCTTGACCGTAAAAAAAGAAATAAACAAATTCAAACAACAAATGCACATTCAATTCTCTCAAGAACCCTCACATCAAAAGGGCAAATACAAATTAATAGAACAAAGAAAATCCATTCCAGATGATGCAATGAGTGTTGAGTACTAAATTCCCAGCCTGGAGGCCTGGAGCTAATGGTGCGTAGGGAAATTGCATAACTTATACCAATTTTCCCCCACTTTAGCCCCATCGGAGTAACGCATCATTTGGCCAACTCACCGCGTCGTTACTTCTGAGGCAATTATGAAAGTAGCCAGTCACAGCCTCCAACCTGCAGTAATTGATGATACGAGAGTAATGCTATTGTGCTTTTTTGTGTGGCTTTTGGAAGGTAAGTTGTTTTTAATTGCTATAAAAAATTTCTTAGGTACTATTTCGAGAAAAATGCAAATCGCAATAGGGAACCCCGTTAAACTTTTTTGAGTGATCAGTCATTCAAAAAAGTTGTCAATGGATTTGACTTACGTTGGATGCTTGCTGCTGAACTCGAAATTCATGACCTCATTCTTCCTGTGGTTGTAGTAAAAGGCGACTAAGAGACTTACTAGAGAATGGACAGCAGCATTCTCAATACATTTTCCCATCATATTGCGATTCAATCTGCCTACCGA
The DNA here is from genome assembly GCA_947507805.1 of Aporophyla nigra. Classification (NCBI taxonomy): domain Eukaryota; kingdom Metazoa; phylum Arthropoda; class Insecta; order Lepidoptera; family Noctuidae; genus Aporophyla; species Aporophyla nigra. The sequence goes on from OX382305.1 coordinate 13,410,988, forward strand.
GTATGGCGATTATGGCAAAGCCTCCAAAATTGAGAGAGGTCCAACATTGGACATCTTACGGCTGGAATGATGGATGATGCTGGCTGGTTACCGTAAACCAGGACTTACCAGAAAAAAAAACTTTCTCGCAATGTGTCGTCCCTCTACTGTTTTTAGCAAACCTTTGATGCGGCCACCAAGATAGCTTCATTTTTTGGAAATTCTTACACAAACGTAGTCTTCTTGCTTCTGGAACTGAAGCAAAGCCCTGTAATATATTTTTTTCATCTTATTTCCCACACGTCACTAGATCTAATCTACAACACCGCTTGCATAGCGAAAGCAATCTACGATCAATCCTTGCCTTTTTCCGTTCGCTCTGCGTACTTCCTTTCTCCGTTTATGTAAGCTAGGTTTTTACATTCACAGACTATTGTAAATTGCATTCGCCTACAAAAGTAAAGTTAGAGAAAATAATTACTTAGCTAAGTGAAAATCGAATTGAATATTCCGTGATTACCGGTGAATACTGGGTGGTACCTCGACGTGCAAAATGTAACCATGAATTCAGCACAAGAACCCCCCTTTTTTGGATAGGAAATCATGAAATCACGTCTCACGCTCTGGGCGGAGTGAGAGGGCGTGTCAGAGTTTTACTGACTCCAATCCACCCGTGCTCCTTGAGTTACCTATGCCAGCGCCACGGCAACTCTTTCAAACAAATCTCGCAACCCTGGCACATGAACCCGCTAGCGTATAGAATTGGTGTGTCAGTTATCAAAAAAAAAACTGCTATTTCACATAAAATGAGAAAACCGACACGCTCAAAATGAATGGAATAGCATTTTTACACGCTTTATATTAGCTTCACTTGTATGTTTGTATGTTTGTATATTTGTATGTTTGTATGTTTGTATATTTGTATGTTTGTATGTTTGTTTGTAACCGACTCCTTATAGCGCGATTTTGACCCACTTTAAACGACCAGATTTCATTCAAACTTTGCACACCTGTCAAGGACCGATGACAATGCAATAATTTCATAAATTTGTGCCATTATCCTTGCCAGGGTTACCAGGACAGCAAAAAAACTGTCACAAACTACGCTGACAAACGTCTCAAAATTCGAAACACCCTAAAAAATAGAAAATAAATAATAGTTTAAAAATAATAGTTTAAAAAAACTAAAAAACACGCTTCCATGGAAAACCAAACTAAAAAGTACAAACAAAAAAAGCGTGGGGTGCCTGATATCAATAAAAAATACCTTAAAAAGCACCCCACGCTTTTTTCCATTATTTTGTACTTTTTAGTTTGGTTTTCGATGGAAGCGTGTTTTTTAGTTTTTTTTAACTATTATTTATTTTTTATAGTTTCAGAATCATGTAGGTACTGAATCCATAGTAACAGTTTGCGCTTCGATGTTTCCGACACTTTATGAAAATTTACGTTGTGTCAACCTGCTGAATATTTTTGTCCTGATTGATTGTACAGACAAAGGATTTCCTTGTTATCGAAACACAAGGTAATTACAAAACGGTAAAACTCTAATAAGTTTATGTTGGCACCATCTTAAATGTGCAATAATGTATGTGTATCTACTATTAAAAGAAAAAACAAAAAAAAAGGAAAATCTTCTAAGAATCTATTGAAAAACTCAAAGGTGCGGGGCGGTGTGTAGTTAACAGTATTGCATTTTTTCGTTTACTTTGTGGTAAACGATGATAAGGTGTGGTACAGGATTACTGATTAAATCTGCTTGATTTGTTGACTCTTCCCAATAGTAGGTCCAAAACTAGGTCCAACATCATCAAACATTCTTATAAATTAACAATTTCACAATTTGCATTTCCAAATATTTCAGTAGTCATTTAAACCTTCATAAAATAAATACGACGTTTTAAGAAACAGATTAATCTGCATTGTCTTAAGACAATGCTCTTAAAACTTCTTTCTTTACATGCATTTTTACTTCACTGGCTATTTTAATTGGCTTTTTGATGGTCCCCCAAGTAATTAATCTCGATTGCGAGGTCGTAAAGTCGATATAAACAACACAATAGTAAGTAAGGAAGCTGTTATGTGTTATTCTGCAAACATTATATAAGCTATACTGTCATCATCACCATCATCATCATCATTTCAGCCGAAAGACGTCCACTGCTGGACTTAGGCCTCCCCCAATGTGGGAGGCTTTGCCATAATCGCCACGCTTGGCAGGCGGGTTGGCGATCGCAGTATGATGGTAAAATGCATAAAGAACGCTGCTGCCCATTCTCTAGTAAGGTTCTTAGTCGCCTTTTACGACACCTACGGGAAGAAATGGGGTGGTGTTATTCTTTTCGGCCGGCACCATACGGTACCGGAACAGTAATGCAGTAGTATCTCTGGTAAAATCCACTGAATCATGAGACGAACATGAACTTTGCTGCAGTTCTCAAATAAAATGACAATTAATCCCTATGGGTTTCATTTTATCGGATCACCCACGTTCACTGCGTTCTTTACGTCATAGTGTGAACGAATTTTTTGAACGTATGAAGCTATGTTTACCAACACACTTCAAAATTTCGGATTGTAATTGAAAGTGTGTTTCGCATTTAAGGTAAAGGTTAATGATACCATCGAAATCGTTAGTGGTCCATTTTTTTAAAGATTATGTATCTACCTCTGCCCTGTCCCAAAGTTTTTTTTTTTTTTTTGCTTATGTAACGTAACACCCACTCTCTTGAAGATCGGAGAATCTACACTCAAAGTTGGGACGAGTATGTTTAACGACGACAACCTGTCCAGTTAGTGTTCTGGGTAATGTAGGAATTAGTACCTACCAACGTATTTTTGTGACAAACACATTTTTATCCAAGAAAATTTGCCATAACGAGACCGGAATGATTGTTCATAACGGAACAAATTGACTGAAGCTAAAATCATTAGTATTCAATAAAGCTAAAACTAAATAATTATACTCTTTAATAGATCAAAAGTTAAATAAATTCCCGTTTCCATAAACATAGTGAACCCATAAATTCATTAATTAGCAGTCTCGCTCCCTAACTATTGGCTTTTTACTGAACAGTGAGCGTCAGGTGTCGGCGCTGTGAATAATTAACGACTTAGTGCATGCGAAGTGCCCGCTGCAAATAATAACTTTGTTGCTACCCTGGATATTGGAATGTGCAATTTACTGTGTGGGGGATATGTTGTGAAACTGCAAGATCGTTAAACAGTCGCTTTGTTCTTAAGAATATGAATAATTATCAAATTATAGAACTGCCCAAACTAGTCTAGCCGTCAGAAACCATAGAGGCAGAATGTATAGTTGCATGTTTTGGGTTTTAATTTTAATGTAATTTCATATGCAACGTGTTCCTATTGATATAATATCTTAACTCTAAGGTATATTACTAAGACGATGTCAAAGAATCAACTGGTGATAGGTAATCATAAAAAACAAGTTTTTTTCTTCTTGAATATGGGTGTAAGCACAGAACAAAGTTCCATTTATAAGTACGAATACTTAAACATGTTCTTTCAAATTTAAAGCTAAGAAAATGCGACGTTACACGCACAATGTTCCATTCAAAAGACTAAATGCGGAAATCAAACCCCTATAACATACAATGCGGCGTTCTCATATTTCTCGTAAGAGTTACATAAATAATCGCGATATAGTTAGTTACTTAAGTTAATTAAATCCCATTGAATGGCTATTTTATTAACAGTCTTTTAAAAGGATTAAATAAACTGAGCTTAAAATTACAAAAAAAAAAGTAAGAAACTTTAAATTTCGCCGGTAATCTTAAGGCTTCTTCAGACAGGCGCAACGCGATTCTTGTTTTTTTGTGTTCTTCTTTAAGAAGACTCGCGTCGTACCCGCCTATACGAGCTTTTACCGCATCCTCCTTAACAAGAATTCCAACTCACTCTTCACTCTAATATTTCCATATACCCTGTTCATTGTACCTAGCAAATATTTTGACAATAGAACTTCAAGAGTTTACCTCATAACAAAGGTAATGACGATGAATAGCCACGTGGCTAGGACCCTTTTCAAATGCTAATGATTAGCGTGAACAGACTAACAAGCTAGTGATTTAGAGATAAGAGTACTACATAAATAAAGGATAGGGCTAGGATAAGTGGCATAAACAAAGTGAGGTCTATTACTTACTACATTAGGTGGATTCAAGCAGAATTGGAAATAAAACGAGTGGAGCGTGAAAAACAGTAATTTCACTATGTTTGAGCTACACATATATACATAAAGATACCTAGATCGCGATACCCACATACCGCAGTATCTCAAGACGAAAGTCTTTGACCAGTGTGTGTTGCTAGTGATGACATATGGAACCGAAACGTGGTCGCTCACAATGGGCCCTATTAGAAGGCTGAAAGTCACCCAAAGGGCGATGGAGAGGGCTATGCTTGGAGTTTCCCCACGCGATCGAATCAGAAATGAAGAGATCCGTAGGAGAACCAAGGTAACCGACATAGCCTGAAGAATTGCTAAACTGAAGTGGCAGTGGGCAGGGCACATTGCTCGCAGAACAGATGGCCGATGGGGCCGAAAGGTTCTGGAGTGGCGACCGCGTACCGGAAGACGTAGAGTTGGAAGGCCTCCAACAAGGTGAACCGATGACCTTGTGAAGGCCGCAGGAATCCGCTGGATGCGGAAAGCACAAAACCGGTCGAAGTGGCGGAGCTTGGGGGAGGCCTATGTCCAGCAGTGGACGTCTTTCGGCTGAAATGATGATGATGATGACCTAGATCATAAAGAAGATATAAATTTTAGTAATTATCTAATAAGTTGGTCTTATTCGCTGGCAGGACAACTCGCGAAACAATATATTTTCCAAATATTTTGGGGTCGGCTTTCAGTCTAACCAAATACAACTGAATACCAGCAGTTCTCACGGAACGGCTGCCTGTCTGATCTCCACAACTCTGTTACGTTACCCCTTGGTAAGACTGCTTGTCAGAGTTTCGAGTTTTTGACGATCCGTAGCGACTAACAATGATCTACGAATAACAGCCGTGTCCAACAGATTAACGTGCTTTCCGAGGCATGTAGGAGTCTCGATGTGTTATGGTTTGTCACACATCCACCAATCGCCCGCAGCAGACCTTTTTTTTGTTTTTTTGATCACGAGGTGGAATTCCTCATGGATGTCCTCCGCCCTGGGGTGGGCGGAGGGGTCTGTCAGACTCTTACTGACTAAAACCACCCCGGTGTTCCGTCCCACACCTACGTCGGGGACCACGGGAACCAATATGTCTTCCGCGATCCCCGACTGGTGCCGGCCCGCCTTGGCGGGCCTCCTCACGTCGGGGGGGAGTGAGGTGTTAAACTCCCCCCCATACATCACATAGAGGCGCGCGTGGAACACTACGCGCCACCATCTCGGGTCCTAAGGAATAGGGGGCGACGGATGTCCCCAGATCTGTCGCTCCTGGACCCATTTGGGGGGGCTGGAAGAGGGCGTTATCCGCCCTCCGCCGACGCCCGGTGCGCCTGCTGCGGGCTGGGTGAGCGGAAGATATCTCCCGCTCCCTTTCCTCAGCCTCCTTCTGCAACATGACTGATTCGCAGAAGGATACCACCGCGTCCCAGGACTCCTCGCTGCCGACCATCGACTCGACCACGGCCGGCAGCACCCGCAGCAGACCTAGTTTAACTTTCGATCGTCAAGTGTGAACACGTGCTCCTTATACTTGTAACTCCCGAATACAATCAATAACAAACAACAGCTCAACAGCTCAACAATATACAGACGCCATATTGTACAAGGTGTTTCACTATTATGTAAAACTAGCCTCTGCCCGCGACTTCGTCCGCGTCAAATTTTTGCTCCCGTGACCCTTCCCGTCGCATCGAATTGCCGGCCAGTTTTCGCTCATTATTCATTGCTACTCCGCTCTTTTTTATTTTAGCTTGATGTTATATAGCCTATAGCTTTCCGCAATAAATAGGCTACCCAACACAAAAAAGATTTTTTCAGTTCGGACCAGTAGTTCCTGAGATTAGTGCGTTCAACCAACCAAACAAACAAACATACAAACAAACTCTTCAGCTTTATACCTAATATTAGTATAGTAGTACAGATGTTAATTCAAATATCCAACTGTTTATTCCGATATGGAAGTGCGTATGTTTCCCGATTCGGTTTTTAATCCAAACAAAAGATCGACTAACTATCGAACAACCATTTAGTTGAATGGTAACAATAAACACGATGTTCTCGATAGTATTTTCGATCAATGAACACATTGTTTAGATCAATGGACAAGTGCACACGTGTTTGCGGTCTACACGAGAACTTATCGCCTGTACATTATTTAATTATGACTCCCCACCAAATATTTTACGAAGATGCATACCTATAGTACGTTCGAAAAAGTTCAAGATTTCGATTATTTCATTTTAAAACCGTAAAAGAAAGTAATTGAAATAATTCCCATAATATGTAAGGTACGCTTGCCGAGGTTACTCCATGGATGGATCATTTTATACCAAGACCCCTCGGCTGTCATTTGATGAACTTTGACAGTCGTTACGAGGCACCAGAGTTTTGAAAATCCCGTCCCAACCAGTCTAACCAAGTGGTTTTGTGTTACCCAGTTACTGCGTTGCCGAGGTCAGGTAGCAGGCGCCCCATGATAAATACTAGTATTCTATTACATCCGCATAGATTGGACTTACTAGAGAATGGGCAGCAGCGTTCTCTATGCATTTTACCACCATACTGCGATCGCCAACCCGCCCGCCAAGCGTGGCGATTATGGCAATGCCCCCCAAATTGGGGGAGGCCTAAGTCCAGCTGTGGACGTCTTACGGCTGAAATGATGATGATGAGACTGGACACTGACCTCAACTTACTTGGGAAACGGCTAGGCAGATTAATTAGGAATATGGTAAGTTTTGTGCTATAATTGTAAAACTGGATTCTAAAACTAGTGTACATGCCTACGACATATCCCTAATACTTCGACAGTCAACAAAAACTTCAACAACTTTGCAATTCGATTAATTGGCAAGACTTGCACGCCCCTTCCATGCTATTCCCCTACTCACTACCTATACTACGGTACGTATGTTCAATAAAATGCACGTAATTTGTACGCGAACTCGCAAACACGTACCCATTGTCGTTCATTTCGGGCACAGGTGTTGCGCGCACTGTGAACAAGCCCTCAATTTCGACTAAACCGGAATGGGATGCCGATATTATGTACACTTTTGCGCTTTTAGGCACTTTAATTTATGAGATACATGATTTTCTAGACAGCGTAGAGTTTCTATCTAGGCTTTATTGACTTTAAGCGTGTTAAGAAGAAGATTCTCAATTCAGTATTTTTTTTTTTAATGATTGTTACCTCAGAATTTTGTCATTTATAAAACGATTTGAAAATCTTCTTTTGATTTGTTTACATTTGGTCAAGCTCTGATTGGCGGTTTTTGAGTTAGCTTCAAAAATACGTATCTAATATACCTACATATTAAAAATTATAGCACCGTCTTCCAAACAAACACTATTAACTGAAAAATAAGTGTAATTTCGGAAGAAGGAAACAAAAAAGAAAATACAAAACCAAGGCCACCGACTTCCGAAAATAAAGTTATTTTTCAATTTGTAGTTTTTTTTTTTTTTTTTGAGGACAGTTGTTGTAATCTCATAAATTACAAATAACAGTTCAAAGTATTTCATTTAGTATGCTAAGATTACGTTGCAAATAGTTTAGTCGTAAAACGCTATGAAACTTAGAGTAGCATAACTTCTTCGTTTCTCTGAAGTGTAATCTTGAAACTAAGCTGCTTTGCATTCTAGAGTATAACAACAAGTAAATGGACGTAGGTACGTACATATATAAAAATCTAACAAAAGTGTTAGAACTGTGAATTATGAAGTAGGTGCTGTTATAGTACCTTGAAAAAACCGACCACCCTAAAATGATATTCGGTAAGAAAAAATAGTTTTTATTTTTAACTTTTTAGTTCTGGTATCTACCCTGCACTAATTCCTATAACACTACTGGCTAGGTGAAATTGAAGAATTATATGGCTTTCTCATAGATGCCATTGGCCGAACTGCACCAAATTGAAATGGAAATGAACGGAAAGCACCAGCTTTCAAATAAAAAAATAATCATTTAAATCGCTTCACCCAGTCGAAAGTTATGAGCAGTGATCGGTTATTCGGATGCATATTTACCTAATGTTATATAGTCCTCCAGACCGAATTTCGGCCACGGCGGCCAATCTCAACGGAGACTAGCCATCGGCGCGGGAGATATTATAGTGCTCAAGTGTGTGCGCAGACATAGGAGCACTCACTCTTCCCTCACTCTCATAGTCCGATGGGACGGCAATCCGACACGACCGGAGAGAGATCAGGCGTAGGACCAACGGCTTAACGTGCTTTCCGAGGCACGGGGGTATCACACCGCCAACTTCCAAACTCCGGGCTGCTACTAAGAAATTCCTAATGGAAAAACCCAGAAACACTTTGCCCGACCCGGGAATCGAACCCAGGACCCCACGCTCAGCAGTCGCGCTAATGTTATTATTTAGCTGTGAAAGCGCGTAAGCGGTTTCGTATTTTTTATTATAGCCGGGTTTCTTGGATCACATTTATTTAAAATTAATGTTTAACCCCAGATGCAAATACATATGTGTGTAGGGTGGTATGTGTTAGTTAAAACAACACACAAAACACGGTAAAAACACACATTCCATATTAGCCAACATTTCAACATTTTTTTTCAGCATTTTTCTTCAGCATTTTTGGTGAATATGCATCTCAATATCCGATCTCTAGTTATGCGGTAACAAACTTAAAACAAAAAAAAAACAGTCTAATTGAGAACCTCCTCCTTTTATTGAAGTCGGTAAAAAATTAAGTAAACGTTTTATCGTCTCATCTGCCTAGCCTTTTCCCAAAAATGTTGGGGTTGACTTCCAGTCAAACTGAAAGCAGCTGAATACCAGTTCTTGGCATGAATATGTCCTCCACAACCCAGTTTCTCGCTAATACGATACCCCTTGGTAATACTGGTTGTCAGACTTTCGGGCTTCTGACAACCCGTAACGAATGTCAAAGATACAAAAATTATAGCGGGGAACAACGGCATAACGTGCTTTCCAAGAACAAAGGGATCTTCTCATGTAAAGATGGACACCTATCTACGGGCCAACTGCGTTAACCGTAGCTTAACGAGTTCGATCGACTCATGTGGTTATTTTTTTTTAGCCTCATGTCTTTCAACGCAAGTAAATCATTATGAATAACATAAATGAGTCATTATGAATAACGGGAACCTCTTTTCCTTATTTCCTCATTTCAATTTCCGACGTCTACGTTTCTTCCGATTAATTTCATTGCTAGTTTCATGACTGTGTGCTATTTATTGAAACGAACTATTATTTTAAAGATATTGCAAAATGTAACCAGCTGCTTAAGTATAAAATAATTTACCCCGCCCCTTTTTTATAAAACCATTGAATTATTTCCCTGCTTAGGGATCTAGGAAGCATATGCTGAATTAATGTTTACATTTGTGCGTCGAAGACCCTGCCCAACATCCAGATAGGTTTTTGTAGAACAAGAATCCTACTATTCACTGCAAATATTGAGCAGAAATAATGTCAATTTTTCTGACTTATCGCCACTTGACAATTCAAAAGTGCTTGTAATTGGTTTATTTGAAATAAATGCTTTGAGTGTGAGTTTGAAATCATACCTAAGTTTTAAATTTCGTCGAAGCCACTAAAAGAAACCAACATCCTGACCCAGGCCATGATCTACTAGTGTGCCATGTTTTATCCAAATACATTCAGCCGTTTTAAGGTTAGAGCGTGCTTAACTAACAAGCTTACATTATTAGTTCGGATATGGGCATGCATGTATGACAAGATGCAAGAACTTAAACGAAACAAAAGACGTATGTAAGGATGGTAACACACTTGCTACAATTCTTACAACTTCTTTTGCTTCGTTTAAAATACCGTAGTTTCGGCTACCTCATGGGGAAAAGGCGTGAATTTTGTGTATGTATGTTTTATGGTGTTAACATTAGCAATTTGTACCGTCTGGCACCCCTTTACTTTAAGCCTCTGGGGGTGTCTCCCATTTCATTGAGTCTTGTTCCAAATGAGCAACACACGTACCGTGATGCACTATAAACCTGTGAATATATGAGTAAATGCCCTGGGGTAACGCCGCTCAAAAACCTGTAATTTGAATTTATATTTCATGTTTTTGCTCATATTTTACAGACAAATAAAATAATATGGTTGTGAATTTGGGGTAGGTAACTACAGGGTTAGCAAAAAAATATAACTGCGCAAAACTAAAGGTAGGTTCAGTGTGGTTCCGGATGTATAGAATACCATCATTCCATCTTTTCCGTTGGGTGTCATAAGAGGCGATTAAGGACAAATGAGAGAATAGGCATCAGCATTCTCCATGTATTTTATCACCATACTACGATTGCCAACCCGCCTGCCAAGCGTGGCGATTATGACAAACGACGGCTTTCGGCTGAAATGATGATGAAAAGTAGGGTGATATAATATTTTACTCTAAAATATGTAAGGGTCCAGACAGAACAGAAAAATAGTGACGCAGTCTCGAGCCTTATCTAGCCGCAATACAAAGTAAGAGCAGCCAAGTCGCAAGCATGCGTGACCCGACCGTGTACTATTCATACTATTTTCTACTTTAGGATTTAGTCAAACGGTCCTAAATTCTATGGGACCAGTAAATTACTCGGGCATTTTTCTGTTCGTTCCAAACTGATCCTAATGGGTATTTTACCGATCCGGGTTGAAAAATTCCTATAGGAAAAACTCCAATACCACATTGCCCGACCCAGGGATCGAACCCGACGCTTAGGAGTTGAATTTGCTACTAAGAAGAGCAGGCAAGCAGTCTAATCTGCTTGCCTGCTCTTCTTAGTAGCAGCAAGTAGCAATAGTAAGTAGCAGTCAAGTCATCATCATCATCTGCCCAGCCTTTCCCATCTATGTTGTGGTCAGCTTCCAGTCTAACCGGATGCAGCTGAGTACCAGTTTTTTACACAGAGCGACCTTCACAACCAATTACCTATCTATTGTTTCTACACAGTATCAGACAAAGTAATTGGACAAGTAAATCCACAGACCGAGGTATCAGAGTATAAGAGTCAACTCAAAATCACGACTCTCAGTCTCCATCATGATATTTCACCATTAAACCAATAGAAGCTCCTAGTACCTCCTGTCCCAGGGTTTCAAGCGAGGCGGATAATATTTGCCTTTATGGCAGCCACGTTTGTTAGAGATCGGGTGCAGGCATTAATCCCGTGATGTACGACCGGCCACGTTTTCCTGCATACATTTCGCTATAAACAACAGTAATGCAGATAGGTATGATTTAATTTATCAGGCTTTTCGGGTGATTGGTGGTTGAGGACGTATTGCAAACTACACTGACATTGCATTTAGCCAAATAACGAAACTACAAGGTGGCAGAGAAGTCGACAAGCAAACAGAAACCATGAATTACACGTTAGTTATCAAAAAAAAAATGCTGTTCTACAGAAAAGCGATCAAAATTTATAAAACAGCTTTTTTTATAACTTACTCAAAATGTCAACACGGGGAGGTTCAGTCATGTACTGAACTCCTCAATAATACCTGCCGCCATTTAATCCTGGTATTTGCACAGTAAACAAAGATTGATGAATTCTTCTTCATCATTCTTCACAGCATATTAGACATCGACATAGAATACCAAAAAACACTCTTCCTGTAACTTATAACCTATATTGTCATCATCATCTATAACTTTATTCGTCCCACACCAAGACTATGTCCCTTATTGTTTCTCTTCCGTATTGTATTATTATTTATTCTTGACTAGCTTTTGCCTGCAGTTTCTCCCGCGTTTTATATATATGAACTACTAATTATTACTCTGTTTATTGATAAAAACCAATTAAAAAGATCTAAGCGTATAAACGTGGGAAGCGACTTTGTTTTATACTATGTAAAGATTAAATATGATGATTAGGCCAAAAGGCCGACTTTATGCTCAAACACACTTAAGAGTCGCCTAAGTCTCTAGAATCTATTTTGAATCTTTTCAACACGACAATAGCTACCAATTTCGTCTAGACACCCTCAATAAAGATTCAATAAAAATCCAAACACGAAATTTACCAAACTTTATCGAAAACTAATACAGCACATAGGGTTTGATTTAATTAAGCTTTATCACCCAGTACAACCAGCCAGTTACAAATAACGGCCTACTTTGCAATCTAGCCCCTTTGATTTTATGCGATGACCCATTATTCCCCGGAGGCCTGGATAAATTTCCCGGGGCTTCCTCGGTACATATACGGGATTTATACTCATTCATCAACCTTTAGTCGAGTCGAGAGATAAGTACCAATTTACTTGCAGCCACCTTAGTTTGCATGGACTTCCAACGAGCTAGCCAGGATCTGCATTTTAATAAAATATTGGGTTACTGAGGTGTTTACTTTAAAATATACGTAATTTTATTTTTAAATTATGTCGGCAATATGTGGTGGAGTGCCTGCATTTTATGACTTGGGTTTTCAGATCGCCTTTAAAGAACTCTGCTGGTACCTGTTACGCATGTTCATTTCCATAGAATGGGTTTCACGATCCAGATAGTTTTTGGTGTTATGACCATGCTTATATCGTTATTAACTACCTAACTACAGTAAGCAAGTGAGTGGTGTGTCATTTTCATGTCCACGCAATCACTGTGCATTCCAAGGTTGCCTGGAAGACATCACAGAAAGCGATAAGGCTGCCTATTGTATGTTTTATACTATTAAATGTTTTTTTTTCCTGTTAAACAGTTACTGGTGTACAGTAAAGTATTGCATATAATTTAATCAATATCAAATAAAGTCTGTGCCACGTAACGTTTAGATAATAAATAAGAACTACGATTTTATTCATTGAGGCATTTAAAAGAGTAGGTGTACCACAAATTACTACTCATTCGAAAACTAACAAATAGATCTGGCGCCTCTTTGGATTGAAATACCCTTATGCTATATTGTATAATAGGTACCAGGACCTACTGTTACTGTGCGCGGCCATACTGCAAGCACATGCTCCAAACATGCCGTATGGACGAACATAAAAATATTGTAACAACAAACCTATAACAATAAGAATGATTAATGATTGCCATGTCCCATCCACCAGCGGCATGACATATGAAATTTTATGAATATTTATCTTGCGAATTTTTCATTTTATATAAAATTCTTTCGACATATTTATTATCATTTTACTTAACAACGTTTTCCTTTAGAACAGGTTGAAAAACCACCAGATCTAATCGACTTAAGGCTTCTAAATCGATCGGTCGTTCTAATCGGTCTTCTTAATCTACTTCTACTTCGTTATTTAAGGAAGGTGGCTAGTTGGAATACCACCGACGGCCGCCATGGCCCACGCACAATGGTCCACCTACTGGACTAAGTACGGAAACAAGAGAGATCATAGACCAGTTTGAAATTTACTAGGTATTATTTCAACACAGAATTGCTTGCAGAGTCATTAAAAATAGTAGACTTTTAGCGGAAGTATGGAAACACCGGACGAAACAGCTCAAGACTACTCAAAAAGAAATGAACAAAACAAGAAGTAAAACTCTCATCACAACCTGTTTAAAAATGTATATTTCCCGGCTAAAACACCTAACTAAACCGAATTTGTGCCCGCATATACCTCGCGGGAGAAAATTCACGATGTATAGAAGATCTCGACCGCCCCCGACCGCAGCCGAGCGCTCCAATAAAGAGCATCTCGTCGGTCTCAACAGCAATTTAATCAGCTTTGTTCTTTATAAATAAGCTACGGTATTCTCCCGACCCAGGCATGCTATTAAGCTTTCTGTTTTATTTTTTTCGTCGTCAGTTCAAACAAACGTCTAATAAAACAAACGTATAAAAACGTATAAAACAAACGTATAAACTTGGCCTTATTAGAACAATGTTGTGTAATGACAAGGCTTGGGTTCATCTTTGAATTGTACGACAAAACGTCAAAGGTATTTTTCTATTGTTATATGTTTTTGTACCAATCTCTACGCTGCTATATCTTAGTATAGTTATACTGAGTAATATTAAAAATAGCTTTCGGTATAATAAATCATAAAAATCTAAGATTAATGAATTAGAAACTACGCTGTAAGTTCTAAACTAATAAATCATTACAGGTGCTCGCAAACTGTAGATAGTTGAAGTTAACCAAAGTTACGGGGCACACGCGGATATATTTGACAAAATAATCAATCCAAAGTTTGACAGACGGAGTCAGGAAAGGCACGTAGCTCTCGAACGGGTTCGTTATCTCGTTCGAACTGCACTGCCACCCCCAAAGCGGCACGCTGCATACCATGAACGTACAACTGATGTGGGAATACAAACCAGTAGACGTGACTTTAATACTCCAAAATTATATTTTTGGGTAATTTCATATAGTGGCTATATTTTTTACTGTCACATTAATCTTCTTGTTTATAAATCTTGGCAGGCTTCACAAGTTCACAGATCATAATTTCGTTGTATAAAATCCAGTTTTATATAAAGCAGTAAAGAATTCCGTCGACAAGTAATGTGGTAATGAGCACAAAATTTATCGTTTAGTAGGATCGAGGGCATTGATGGCACGTCTGCTCATTTCTATGTGCATGATCCACAGAATATCAGGACGTATTCGATGCAGCACCTGTTCCCCGACAACTCGCTAACTTTGCTTCACAAGTTTGCTTAAAGTATTACGAAATTTGAAGCGGACGCCCGCGTTGCCAACTTGTCCCACATTATGTTTGTAAGCCTGATGAAATCGACGTCCTGCAAAACTTTTCACCTTGTTATTATCACTTTTTAAAAATGGAGTCCGTATTTCGAATTTCGAACGCACAATAGAAATTGGTAGTGAAATTCAAAGTTGACCTGCCGAGTCTGTAGTAACTCTAAGGAAACTTGTTCTCAGTGACTTTTGAAACTATCGCATCGAACCTATTTCACAAGGGAGCCCTCTATAACTTTCCAAAGCTGCAAAGTTGTTTTAGGACTTTTTGCTTTCCGGAGTTATTTTGAGTGGTTACTTTACATCCAGTGAAATTTTTCACAGTTCACATTTTGTCAAGTTTTTCATGACAAGCTCAAACCTGAAGAAATAAGTACTGGCTTGTCAACACGCCAAATAAATCCACTTCAAAATTATCTAAGTTGCTGAATAGATGGAGTACCTACATCTATACTATATATAATATTATAAAGCGGAAGAGTTTGTTTGTTTGTATGTTTTTTTGTTTGTTTGGTTGAACGCGGTACTCTCAGGAACTACTGGACCGAATTGAAACATTATTTTTGTTTTTGGTAGTATATTTATTGAGAAAGGCTATATAACATCACGCTACACTCAAATAGAGCGGAGCAGCAACGAAAAATTGACGAATACTAGCAGGCAATTCGATACGATGGGAAGGGTCAGGGCCGCAAAAATTTGACGCGAATGAAGTCGTGGGCAGAAGCTAGTATTGAAATAAAATATAATGAGTAGTTAGGTGGTTCTTGTGGTAATGTCGTATACCCAATCTTTCCCAATCATGTTTCATCTTCAACCCTCGAATATATGGATGCAATGGCAGTGGAACTTTGCGCCATTGCTGCTGTCGTCTAATTCGTGTGACGTAGATGACGTAAGTTCAGAAAGATGGCGGTTGAATCTTTCAAATAGCCATCTTTTATTTATAGTTAATTAACACGGTACAAAACCAATTACATTGATTAACATAGAAAGAAAATAAAACTATCTTATATCAATTATTCCAAAATACGTACGAGTTATTTTTTTAAAATTATATATATTTGTACTCAACGTACGAATTATACTATCTAAGGTACAAACTATTAATTTCGCGGACATTGGTGTTGGTTACACTTTTACCTAGTCTTTAACTTAGAGTAAGTTACACTTAAATTGTTTTGTGTAGCTGTTTTATGTCCCTTTAAAGTAAAATAAAAAGAAGTACCTAGGTTATTAAAATAAAAAGCCTGATGCACAAAATATGACTAAGTATTATCCCCGCATTGCTTATGCATTCACAATTCTCAGAATCCAGGATCGAGGAGTAACTCGGGTTCTAGAAGTAGGTACAAGACTAAGCTCAACACTGTAAAAACATTTCATAGCAATAAAATAACTCAGAAAGCTGAATTCCCGAGAGTTCCTAAGATTACAAGAATTTTTGCATCTCTAAACTATTCAAGGCATACTGTAATGCGCTATTTTTCCTTCGACGTTTAAATTATGGATGAAAATGCTATATGAATATACTAATACTGCTTCATGATTAAATTCATTGCAACATTCTCGCTAGCTAATAATCTGTCTATAAAATTAGTTTTATAGTTTTAAATATTTTATTGATATTTTTCTTGGCTAGCTACAAAAGCGTGTTTTCTCGCTAGCTTAGTGATCCTGGCCAGGAATTATCCTAAAGAACCGTGTCCCGCATAGTATGGGTTCTGGGCCATGACGCATCCCGAAGTAGCTTATATATCTTTAGACAGTGCATAGCCCATATTGATAGAATATGTCGTTCTTATGAGCGTAACTGGTGGGCATACCTTGATAGAAAAAATAAAAACATTTCTTGTGTGAAAATATCACTGCTAATGTATTTGCGAAATTTTATAGGGCACTGTAATTCTCTTTGAGAGCAGAACACCTCCTCGTGGTGACGGTGGAAGCGGTTAGTTTTAACTACGACTGAATGAAACTTTGACCGGCAAAGTTTCTGGATATACGTATGTTATGCCGTCATGCAAGAAAAATACTCAATAATATCCTACTGCTGTACCTGCAAAAATGGGGCTCGAACCGTAGGCGGTTGCGCTCATATAGCAAGTA
The DNA here is from genome assembly GCA_947507805.1 of Aporophyla nigra. Classification (NCBI taxonomy): domain Eukaryota; kingdom Metazoa; phylum Arthropoda; class Insecta; order Lepidoptera; family Noctuidae; genus Aporophyla; species Aporophyla nigra. The sequence goes on from OX382305.1 coordinate 13,427,921, forward strand.
TTATTTGGTATTTAGAGTATGCAAGACATCTGACACAGCCAATAAAACCTTCATCAACAGAAATGGGAGATATATTTATAAGATATGACAGTACCGATGAAAAAACTTCACAGATGTAAACGTCAATTAACAAACCAGTGTTGGGTGGCCTATAATTATACGCCCACTTCCAGTAACAATGAAACTATTTTTCCATGAGTCTACTCTTAAACCCCAATTCCTCAGTATGCAATTCATTAATGGACGCACCATGGCCCAAATCGGGACACGGCTCTATGTGTCATTAGGCTCTCATTTATGTAATTATTGTATTGTCATCGGTCCTTTTTAAGTGTTCAACGTTTTAAAGAGAGCGCAAATCACGTTCAAAGATTCCGTTACATACATACATACCAAGCTAATAAAACGTGTTATAAAGGAAAGCTGTGTATAACTAAAGGAAATGGATAACAGACCAATGTAAACGCAATCAATATAAACACGATGATTATTCGATTACTCTCGTATTGCGCGTCCAATTTAAAATAACAAGGTGCACACCGACTGCACATAGGCATAATAAAAATGGTGTGTTCGTGTCATCGGCTTTTGCGAGCTAATCGCAGCGGGGACGCTTGATTGCATGCACCGTATTTTCTTTTTTTAGAGACGCGTTCAAACTGGCTTCATTGAACAAAGCAACTATCGCTGAGCTGGGATTATTGAACCAATTTAATTTAAGCGGAATAAGCTTTTTGATGCAGCTCTAATGAAGAAAGAAACGAGATCTCCCTGATTGGGCGCTACGTGTCTGCTGCGATGGATATTTGAAGGCAATTTATTGGATAAAAATATTTAAAAGGTACGAAGATTAGTTATTGGAAAATTCTATTCGGACATTGCGGAGATTCGTTAGGTATTTATTATTGAGACTTTCGATGTATTATAAATAAGACCCTATCCATCTTAAATGCAATATTGGAAATGCAAAAACTGGTTGACTGGCATCCAATTTGTGCATTTACAACTTTATTTAGATTTGGGTAACGTTCTTTATACAAAATTGACAATACAGAACTTAGCACCAGAGTAAGTTGTCAATTTTGTAAAAAGAACCGTATTTCAGTTTCTTATTTCAAAAACATACGGGATAGTTTTAAAGTATAGGTACCGAAAAATAAAGCTTATTTTACAATAAGACCGTTGTTTGATTTTCGTAATGAAACATATTTTGAGCTCAAAATTATTATATTTCCATGTCGTTAGTTTGGGAGAAGAATACAGTGTTAATTTTAATGAGGCCAAAACATTTCAACAGTTATTTAGATAAAAAGTAATCCGACAATTAGACGTAGACTCAAAATAAGTTTCTGTTCAGAATAATACAATTAATTCTACGTAAATCGGCCATTTTACTAACAGCCTTCGTACATCGTTTAATATTTTAAACCAATTACTAGTCTGTTTCTATTTCATATTGAAAAAATGAATATGAATAAGTTGTCACGATCCCTGTCTCTTGCGTGTAAATTGGGAAGAGTCAAGAGTTGGTTCTGTTCGAATCAAAATTCAGTCGCCGAAGTGAATGAACGAAGTATTTGAGTGATGTTTTATTTATCATTCTGACCGAAATAACGAGGTTGGTCTCCGGTAAATGTGAAAGTTATCATTCGTATAATTGGAGCATTATTCGAAGACCAAAAGTTAGGATTATCGTTAGTCACAGACAGTTCAGAACCCTTGTCATGTTTTATATCGGAGGAAATATTTTGAGAGAGAAAAGTGTAATTTTCCGAATATTTTCCGATGATACCCTTATTGCTGGTCGATTTTGGAGCATCAAAAGGCAAAGTTTTTTCCTTTTATGGAGAACCGTATGTACATAAGGTCTAAGGATTAGGGTAAGCCGTTGAGGTATTGAAAAGGCGGGAGGCTATTCGGTTTGACGGAATATAGGGAAGTGTACGTCCAGCTATATATTTAGATACACGGGCTTAGCGTCCGTGAAATTAGTTTGTGGACAGACCTTTTCAAGTCTGTTATAAAGGAAATATAGGGATTTCTTTCGCAACAGCTCGTAAACTTCCAATGATGAACGTGATCATTCTCTTGGATATCTATCTACCTACATAATAATGGCTTAAATTTTGCTGAAATGAGCCTATCTAGCCCAGCCGTGAGGTACATATTTCGTGTGGTGTCGGACTAAAAGAATAGCACCACCTCATTTCTTACCGTGGGTGTCATAAGAGGCGACTAAGGGATGTACTAGAGATTGAGCAGCAGCGTTCTTTATGCATTACAGCCTATCATACTGCGATCGCCAACCCACCTGCCAAATTATGACAACCCCCCCCCCCTCCCCCAAAATGCCAAGCACCAAAAATCAATGGCCCCTAGTGCCCGGCGGCTCACCGAACTTTGGCCTATGACCAGCCGTGGACGTCTTTCGGTTGAAATGACCACACTTTTTATATGATTCGTTTATTTCTAGAATATGTATGTTGTGTGCCTTGTATTCTGTGCTAAAAAAATGTGTATTCTTTCTTTCTTTAGTAGTGTGTGTGTGTGTGTGTGTGTGTGTATGTGTGTGACGAAGATCAACTTATAAGGTTGTTGTTTGCTTAACCGGACTTGCTTATAAATTAAATCCTCCAGCCAGGCGTGAAAAACTTTAAACTAAAACTACTACTCACTAAGGGCATCCCTTGTGGGGTATGGGCCTCGGTTTAGGGCTTCGCTGGTAGAGGGCAACAAGGGACGGGCTAGATCGGATTGTTTATTATTATTTAGGGACGACTTTAAAGCTACAGACTCAACAGAGCGGGTTGGCTCGAGCAAGGGTCAGGGCGGAGCTGTTACCACGTTATAGATTTCTATAGATATCTATTCCTGTGATCATTTTATGTAAACCTGCCACGAAGAGAAAAGGCCGCCTTATCCTTTGGATTCCAGTGCCGGTAAAAGCCAAGGTGTAAATAGAATTTAGAGACGTAATGTGATCACAAATTACAAAAACAGCTCCAATTTATCAATTAATTGAGCAACGTAGGTACGTCACCAAAAGGAGCACTATCTTGCGGTAGTTAACGATTCATTGATGGTTTAAATCGGAACAGTTACCGTTGAACGGTAAAGAGCAATCGATGAATAGCGCTTAATGTCGACGACCTGATCGATAGAACCCTTTTCACTATTTGTAGCCTTTACAACTTTCAAGCGTTTGAAGACGGAGAAATTTTCAAACGATCCATTGAAGTCAGTTGCTTAGCTAGTACAAGTAGGTATAGCAGGTATAGTTGTTGCTTTTTAACAGACTTCGCTAAAAAGACGAGGTTCTCAATTCGGTTGTTTTTTTTTCTGACGTAAAGAATAACACCACCCCATTTCTTTCTGTGGGTGTCGTAAAAGGCGACTAAGGGACTTGCTAGAGAATGGGCAGCAGCGTTCTCTATGCATTTTACCACCATACTGCGATCGCCAACCCACCTGCCAAGCTTGTGGCAAAGCCCCCCAAATTGAGGGAGGCCTAAGTCCAGCAGTGGACGTCTTACGGCTGAAATGATGATGATGATGATGACACAACCAATAAAGGAAAAGTAAAAAAAAATACTTATTAAAAAAAAAACAACCGACTTCCTAAAATAAAACAAAACTATGACCTAGAAACGGACATCGTTCAGATAAACAATATCCGTTTCTAGGAAGTCACGGTTTCACTTGGTAAAAAACACCCTCAATATATTTTAGACAATTAACCCTTCTGCTGCTATTTACAGGTGAAAGTACTAAAAATCTTATATACAACATGTAACGTAATTAACGCACACCCTCTTAATGGGTCATTGTACCTACTCATCATTATGAACAACTTTTACTATGGGACCAAACCTGAAATCGCGAAAACAAAATCAACTGTTTCATACATTTTGGTCGAATAGGCATTGAACTTTTGAATGAAACAGCAGATTTTTTTTCGCGATTTCAAGTTTGGTCCCATAGTAAAAGTTGTTCATAATGATGAGTAAAATGACCCCTTAAGAGGGTGTGCGTTATTACAGGACATGTTGTATATTACTGATATATTTTTTATGTAAATAGTTTGAGAATATTAGTTCCAAAGGAATTATGTATAAAACGGATACACCAGTTGAAACCATGTAGATCGGAGTTTGGAAGTTATTGACTTCTTGGAAAATGTACCGAACTACACATTTTAAAGTTTATGTACCTATTACGAATACACGTAAATATGTTATATGTTGTTATTTAAAATTATTAAGGACAAAGGATAAAAAATAAAAATGACCGCGCCCCTCTCGTTTGTTCGGTACAGGTACTGTGTAAGATAGCTGAGATGTCAATTGAAATCGATAACTGATTCATGTTCCTAAAAATTGAAAACGAGTTGAAAAGTGCTGGGACGACGAATATTACAGGCACTACTCGATCGCGCTTGCACACACATTTGACAAAGTACCTTTCTTTGTCTGGAGCACACCCTTTACAAGTTACGTCACACCACCGTTAATCTCATAGACCGTTGATCGAAAAACGTTTAAGATAAAACGGGGTTTAAAAAATAACAGCTCGCAAGTGACGTCAATAAATCATGGTGGGTCGTTACGCCCCGCGCGCCCCCTGTCAGCGCTACGCGAAAACTCGCAAAAACATCCCAAATCTGTCTGGACCCACCCTTGTAATCGCTAGATAATGGGTGCGGATTGAAAAATCATCCCCGCTATATGTTAAGGGCATGCAAGGCTCAGTTGTGCCCGTAATTTGTCATTGCGGTAGAATTTTAGGTTAGGTTCGCTATTATTAATGACTGTGATCAATTTTGCAATGAGGGTTGCAGATTATGTGTGGAATTTGGCATTCCCCTCTACGGTTATTAGATTGATGTATTTTTTATAATTATTTTTTTATTTTATTTCGAAACGTGTTCGATTTTACAGTAAGTCATGTTTTTGATTAGATACTTTTTAAATGAAAGAATATCAATCAGGACCGTGTCATGAATTCAAAATATGAATATGATTTTTAGTGATTTAAAACAAGAATTATAAATTGAAAGAATGTTATTTGCTTCGAATGAATTTGTATCAGGTTAGCTACGTTTGACGGTATCTCATTTGACAGTTACCGTGGACGCACTGGTTTTCTAAACGTAACGGAATGAAAATATGATGTTTAAAGTTATTGATATTAATGTAGAGAATTTCCTACTAATATTATAAATATGAATATGTGTGGATGTTTATTACTCTTTCACGCAAAAACTTCTGCATGTATTTGGTAAAAATTTTGCACACAGATAGTTTATATCCTAAAGTAACACATAGGGTACTTTTATTCCAGTAGTACGTTCCCACGGGATAATTTCCGAACTCCATGCGAGCGAAGCCGCTGGCAAAAGCTAGTTATTAAATAGTTTGTTAAACATTGCTGTAAACTAGGCCTGGATGTATAAATGTAAATGCAGAAATATTTATACTGGAAAAGGTGTGTTCATTTCAGTTTATACCTTCACTTTTATGAATTTAATAAAAATAAATGTAATATGTACTTTCCTATATTTTAATTGACACATACAAACCATAAACTTTTGAGTGTATGTAATAAAAGTAATATATTGTCAATAAAATATCACTCAAAACTTTATTATGTACAAAAAATAGCAATTAATCGTTTTGTAGCAATAAAAATATTTACTAGTATATTGCATTTCCACAACAATAAAGTTTTAACATCCAGTGGATGTAGTTGATCTTTACGACAGTACATAAAATTCGCAATATACCAAAACATCGAAATAAAGCTACAGTAAAACGAATAGCATGCTTTTACATTAATTTTATTGAGTAGAAGTGTATTTCAGATTATAGAGCTAATATTTTGTGTATATAAATTTGTTCATAAATACAGGAACCGACGAGTCACGACCTCTATGACAAAGAGTGTAAAGTTTATTATGCTCAAGCCGTGTGCCCGATGGGCTACCACATCGGTAAAAATAACGAACGTCTGTAGAAACTTTCATCATTGTCCCCTTTAAGGGGTGAATTTACAAAAACTATTACTTAGTGTTCATTTGCGCTATAAAATGTGGAGTCCATGAAAAGTAGCTAATGTCCAGGTCTTGGTCTATCTGTATCTCAAATTTCATCCGAATCCGTTCAGCCATATCAGCATGAAAGTGTAACAAATAGAATTACTTTCGCATTTGTACTATTAGTTAGGAGGTTAGGATTAAGATTTTCTGTCGAAATTGATGTATAAAACATCATCATTTCAGCCGTAAGACGTCCACTGTTGGACTTAGGCCTCCCCCAATTTGGGGGGCTTTGCCATAATCGCCACGCTTGGCAGGCGGGTTAGCGATCGCAGTATGGTGGTAAAATGCATAGAGAACGCTGCTGCCCATTCTCTAGTAAGTCCCTTAGTCGCCTTTTACGACACCCACGGGAAGAAATGGGGTGGTGTTATTCTTTACGTCCGGCACCACACGGTACGGTCGTATAAAACATATTGATGTATAAATATAGGTACCCCTTTCGTTAATACAGGCGTGACATGTTATTTGTGGATGTGTTCGAACGTCAGCTCTTGTAGTGGTCTTCACTGTTACTGTAGATATACCAAAACATAATTAGTATATCTCTTAGCTATAACATAAACATGTTTCTGGATCACGACAGTAGGTAGTTCGGTACTTATTTATCTGCAGTACCTTTCAGGACTCAAAGGCGTGACAGCTATGTTCTAATGTTCCGTAGTTCGCACTGTTCCAGCCAGACTAACAAAGGAAAAAAATAGGCCTGGCAAAAAGCAAACTATTTATTCGTTTGTTTGAATGTGAATCGATTTGATTTACCGATTACTGGTAGCTAACGAAATATGCTGAAAGAAGAACGAAATGTTAATATAATTATTTATTAAATAACTGATTAATTATCTATTTTGATTTAATTGGTGAAACCTGGTCTTACATCTAAATATACTAGTGGGTTTCTAGTGGTCGAAATTGGACAATAATTCATTTAAATATTAAGTTTGAACATGATGCATCATTATGTAAAAATATTCGCTTTCTGCAGTCATTCTCCATATAGATTTCATACTCCTCCGTCCGCGTAATTTTCGTAAAAAGGTGTACGCCCGACTACACTTCAAGCTATTCATTTCCAGTATAAGCCGACATCTCATTCTACGAAAAGTCTATACAGTGTGAGGTCTGCTAAAACTGGAAATGTATACTTTAGCCTGTAGTCGTGTGCACAAAGTTTTTTGCTACATTTATTAATATACAGTACCTATGTCCGGACATGGAGTAGCGATATTCTAAATACTTAAATATAAACTATTTTAAAGTACAATTACACTCTAAGCTTGGGCCCAATACACTACCCCGCTATGTGGCAGATATTTTTTTTTTTTTTAATATTTTCAATGCGAGTACAAAAAAAATCATATGTCTCAAAGTTTTAGTGATACGGAGATGAAAATAGGCTTATTCGAAAGACAATAATATTGTCTGATGTTTGCATTACAAAGCAATGTGTTCTCAATTCCATAACTTTTGAAAAACATTGTGAAAGTCGAAAAAAAAAAACGAAAAATTATGGAATTCAATCAATAATTCGCTCGTTTGCGAGAATAACGACATAATTCATCATTCTGTCAAATTGAATCAAAGCTTTATGATCGTTTGGCATAAAGTACATATTCAATTTGACAGAATTTTGAATTATGTCGTTACTCTCGCAAACGAGCGAATTATTAATTACTCAAAAAAAATCCCCGACAACTTTTTAATTATTTTTACTAGATTGACAGATTGTGAGTTAAGCTACAATACAACATAAAATTCACAACTGTATGTCTAATGCTTTAAGCGTTATTGTTGTTTGAACAAAGCCTTTGTCGGAATCCTAAACAGGAAATAATTAAAAACACATAACATTCATATTAAGTTTTATTTAATGTTTTTACCAATATTGAAATGTAATTGTACTTTAAAATAGTTTATATTTAAGTATTTAGAATATCAAAATCAAATCAATCAAAAGTCATTTATTCAAACTAGGCTGATAGTCAGCACTTTTTAAACGTCAAAGTTACATAAGACAGTCCCCCAAAACGCCCGCCCTTCGACACTACCTAGTGCTTTAGCTGGGAAGAAGAAGTGGCGGAACAAACTCCCCAGCAGCACTGCTGTCTGTTAAGTTAGAAGAACTTGATTCTATACAATATTGTATAAGTTATTAATATAATAAAACAAAACATACATTATTCGCCATATGTCAGCTAGCACACGCCAATATACCAACAAAACATTGAAAACTAAACTCAAGCTGAAATAAATAATGAAACAAAATCGTAAACAGAACTTAAAACCTTACTAAAGCCTCCAGGCATAAAGGGCGTGCCCGCTTACATATACAACGATGCAAATGATACATATACACAATAAATGAAATTAAAAGAAAATAAAAATAAATTAACAAAAGCAGTTAAATAAAAAAAAACAATTATATGAACTACCCATATAAACAGACAGTGTGTGAGTTACAGTAATTACAGAATGTAAAACAGTGTCATAGAAGAAAAAATAAATATTATCTACACAATTAAGTTAGCAACTAGTTTGATAAACTCTAAGACTGTCCTATGGAGCGAGACCAGCATGTTTCTAAGCGTTCTTATCTTGGATGTAGTCCTCTAATTTGTAATAAGCTCGTTTACAAAGTGTACTTTTAATACGTTTAATATGTTATCGCTAGTCTATATCCGGACATACTGTATAGATATATATGAAATATCTTCTGCTAATAATAAAGTTAAAGAGTTTGTTGCTTGTCAGTTTCAATGCGCTAATCCGGGTTATTAGTCGATTCACAGGAATTAACTCGCCAAGATCGGGCGTATCGTCACTTTAAAATAAAATAATATTTGCTATAGACAACTCGCATGTAGCTAAATTATTTGTGAGTGAATCAACAATTCCAGGAATACGTCTTAAGGCCTGTGTGTTCCTGCCAGGGTCGCGAGATTGAGATACCGTGTCCCTGGCACATGGGCAACTGAAGGAACACGGGTGGGTTTTAGTCAGTAAAAGTCTGACATGCCCTCCCGCTCCGCCCAGAGCGGGAGAAGTCATGTGATGATTTCCCATCCAAAAAAAAAAAAAAAGGCCTGTGTGTTGCCGGACGTAAAGAATAGCACCATTTCTTTCCGTTGGACTAACATGAGAATGGGCAGCAACTATCTCTATACGTCTTACAACCAGACTGCGATTGCAAACCATACCAAGCGTGTCGATTATGGTAAATTGTCTAGGGAAAGCTTATGTTCAGCTGTATACTTCTTTCGGCTGAAATGATGATGATAATGAAAAGCGACAATTTGTAAGTGTAAATTCGAGCGAATCGACTAATAGGTCGCTAATTTCTGAAACTACCGGTCGGTTTTGAAAAGTTATTTTTGCATTTGATAGTAAAAGCGTGGGCAGGCGATGAGCTGCGACGGGTGTGACGGAGGAACCAGAAGTTTCACACGAACGAAGTCGCTAAAACGGTGAAGGAAAACATCATGAAGAAACCGGCATGTCCTAGAACCAAAAATTTTAAGACATGTGATATCTACCAAACCGCATTGGGTCCGCGTGGTAGGTTATGGTCCATTTCCTCTCACCGAGAGGAGGCCTATGTCCTAGCAGTGGGAACAATAAGCTGGTTATGTGAAGTCGCTGGCAGAAACCAGTTTCTAAATACCGAAGGATCATTACTTTCACATCGCTAAATCGAAATGCATCAAACATATTTACTAAAAGCCTATGACAATACAGTTGCGGGTTCGTGTATTAAATACATGCAAATATTACTAATGCACTAAATATGGCAATTATGGTACAGTGAGTGTTACAGGCAACGGTTTGGATGGTATAACTAATTACTCAAAATTCAATATTCCGAAAAATCGTATTGACAAAATTCAAGTAAACAATGACTTCATCTCTGACCCAAAAGATATTGCGAATGCGTTCAATAATTATTTTGTAGACAAAATTAACCCCATCTCTGGCTCTGGGAAAAATGTCACAACATTAATTAAAAAAAGAAAAGATTCTTTTTTTATGATCCCATGTTTGCCGATCGAAGTGTTCAAGATCATAAAAACATTGAAAAACACAAATAGCGTAGGATATGATGGTCTATCAACCAAAGTTATAAAATTAGTAGCTGGAGAAATATGTACACATATAAGCCATATAATTAATCTTTGCATAGAGGCTGGCGTTTTTCCTGATGCACTCAAAATATCTACAGTTAGACCACTATTCAAAAAAGAAAACAAAGAGCTAATGCAATTCTATAGGCCCATATCCCTTATTAGTATAATAGCAAAAGTATTTGAAAAGTATCTATATAAACAACTGTATACTTATTTTGAAAAAGAAAATATACTTGCGAATGAGCAAAAAGGGTTCAGAAATGGTAAAACGATAAATTTGGCGATTTTTGATTTTTTACATAATGTTATCTCAAAGGTGGACCAGAATATACCTGTATGTACAATATTCTGTGATATGACTCAGGCTTTCGACCATGTCCGTCACGATATACTTCTTGAAAAATTAGAAGCATATGGCGTTAGAGGTAATGTTTCAAGTCTTATCCAATCATACTTAAACAACAGAAAACAGTTTACAGAAATATCTGCAATAAATAAAACGACTAGACATGAAATAATCCATAAATCATCTGAACGTATTGCGAAATTTGGCGTACCTCAAGGTACTGTTGTTGGTCCACTATTATTTATTATTTATATTAATGACCTACCCAAAAGTGTTGACGTCCCAATGACATTATTTGCCGATGACAGTACCATCACAGTTGCATGTAATAATAGAGAAACGTACGAAACTGACATTAACAATTCAATAGAATCTATGGTAAAATGGTTGGAAAACAACAATCTCAGAATTAATGTTGATAAAACAAACATTATGCATTTCGCCCAAAGATCAACCATTCCTAATGTAATTGCTAACTATTGTGCTAAAACTGTAAACAGAGTTGACGCAGCCAAATTTCTAGGTGTAACTATAGATAGTAAATTAGATTGGAAAGCACACACAGAAACCTTAAATAAAAAACTTAGCAATTCCACTTATGCATTATTTAAATTAGCCCCAAAACTAAATGTTGACTCACTGCTAACAGCTTATCACGGCTTAGTATCGTCCACTTTAAGATACGGAGTAATTTTTTGGGGAAACTCCACAAACAAGGAAGTTATTTTTAAAGCCCAGAAGAGGTGTCTTAGAACTATGTTCGGCCTCCATGTCACTGAAAGTTGTAAACCATTATTTCAAAAATATAAGATCTTGACCCTTCCATGTATGTACATTTTTGAAATCATTATGTTTGTAAAAATGAACCCAAATCTATTTCCCCTATTGTCACAAAAAGTAGTTCGAAATAGACGCGACAATAGCAAACTCTGCATCCCAAGATCTCGAACAGCTTTACTACGTAAAAGTGTATTCTGTATGGCGCCAATAATTTATAATAAATTACCAAAATATTGGAGGGAATGTACAGCCTTAAAATTAAGAAATATGTTAAAAAAGTTTTTGTTAGAGAAAGCTTATTACAGCATTAACGAGTTTCTGACTGACAAACTAACATAACCCTGACTTGTAAAACAAACATGGACTATTTTCATTATTATTAGTTATTTAAGTAACATACTTTGACATATTTGAATTATTCTTATTTTTGATTGTATTGTAATATTAAATTTGTATTTGAATATGATTATTTATTGTAACAAACCAATTTTGACATTATGGAAATCAGAACTTTTTGACCGTTAATAATTGTTGTTAAATAATGCATGTATGAGTAAATAGTGTTGTGATGATTTTTTTTCTTAATCATTTATATTTTGTACGCTATTAAGGCAAAACATGACAGCGACTTGACCGAACTTTATGTAACATCTTGCATTTATGTGTACACTCATGTTTTAACAAAATAAATATCTTGTATCTTGTAAGTACACGAGTCCGATTTGAAACAGCCGTTCTGACTTTATTGTTTGGATTACAATTATGCAGGATATTATATATTTTATTATGTATTGTGATGACGCATCTGGTGTATCATATCATGGCGCCACATGTCACTAGTGGTGGCCCTGTGGTACCCGCTGCAACGCACAGGTTGTAGATTGTGGGATTAAACCCACGCAAGCACTTAGTGTTCATTATATCATCACCACTGCTCTTCTCAAAACGATGAAGGAAAAAATCGTGAGAAAATTAGCATCACAACCAAAAATTTTCGAAGAAATGTGACATCTACGAACCCGCACTGGGCCCGCATGTTAGATTATGTGGCCCACTCCTTCTCAAAGACAGAAGGTCTGTGTCCCAGCAGTAGTGACATTATAGGCTGCTGATGATAATGACGATACTGCTGAAAGTAACAAAACAATGGTAATGTTTTACATATAGATACCTTTCTTGGTTCCGTTGGTTCGAAAGATAATTATTGTAGTGATATTATTTCATCAAAAATATTTTCGCTAAAATTTTACGTATGAACTTCTTTTCCTCTCAAGTTGATTGTTTCAGGATCAGCATCATAAGAATACCAACCACACTTCTTACCAGAGTTTATCTATAACTTAACATATTGTTCGTGGTCATATATAATCAACAGCTCGATATATCTCGCCCTCGCAAGCCGGGCTATCATATGTCAAGCTTCTCACAGACAGCGATCAAATTGAGGATTTCTGGCTTACTGCCCTTTGTTGATGGCTCACCTCCCCCCACGTGCAAACTGAGATTATGCCTACCTGTCTCACCATGCTGGTCTCAGTTTATATATTATCCCTCCACACGTTTACTATATTTCGTACTATTGTTTATCTAACCAAAAGGCGATGAACTGTGATATTGGTAACAAAATCAGTCAATCGGTGCAAACTATCTGCAACTATCTGGAAAATCCAATGAAATAAAAAATGGATTTTGCGCTTTATTATTTTTTTGTTGTGGTTGTAAATTGATCTTCTAAATGCTGATGGAATTTCAGCTGTTTATCAGTACAAACGTGCGGAATAGAAGTACCGAAGTACGAAGCAAAATCTGAAAGTGATTTTCGAGGGCTGATGTTGTAGTTTAATGTTCTAAAATAGGTAAATACTTATTTGTGCATCTTTAACAGTTGTAATGGGGCTTCATAAGTATGAAAGGCTAACAACCAGTCCTAACAATAGCTTTCGTAATACCCAGTAACTGGGTTGCGGAGATCAGATACGCAGTCGGCCCATGTTAAATACTGGTATTCATCAAAAGTTATGTATTTTATTGCAAAGGAAAACTATTTTTTTTAATGACCTGAATCCACTGTATTCAATTTTTACCGCTAACTTAATCACAACTTAACGTACCCTATTTATCCACGAAAACATCATCTCAAGAAGCCGATTTCAAAGCTTAAAGACCCTCCATTCCAACATAATATTTAAAGGAATATTGTGCTAATTGGAACTGGTGCGTAAAATATCGGATTACGCAAGCGGCTTGGCGGGCGGGTTCCGTGTCTAGTGCACCCGCCCCGCGTTACCAAGTCAAATTAAATTTACATAAATAGTCAAATACACAAGGCCCAAAGTAAACCATTCTAAATTCGATGGCCCGAAAGTTGTATCTCTGCAAACACGGACATTCGGAGCGGCAAATGTGACCCGAATTAATATTTGACCAGTGTGTTTGTGCTGTACAAGTTGTGCCTTCATTTGGCTTCTGCGGGGACTTTACATTTTGGTAATTTTCTATGAACTCTAATTTCAGGAATTAGTAGTCTGACCTGCCTTTAACATATTTAATTTACACCGCACTGGAATGTCGAAATTCGTATTAATTTCGAGATAAGTTAATGTACACCTAGGGAAGTTATAATGGAATTCAGACAACTTATGATCCTAGCAACCGCGCTGAATTTGTTGGTGACGAAGATAAATGGAAGGCTTGTCAAAACCGAGGCCTACTGCACTATCTTATGAGATTTTCGGTTGGATCGCCAGCTGTATTTCATTTAACATTTCCTTTGGTATTTTACGGGCTAACAGCGGCACATATTCATGTGTATTCCTACTTCATACTTCTGAATAATAATTTAGTAATACTGACATTTCCTTCTTTAGGTATGATAAACGAAAGAATAAACATGATTACATTTATGTAGTTGTTTAGTAGGTATTAGAAAAATAATGTTTTCCAAAAGAGCGATAAATGATAGGTGCTCTACATTAAACTGACTATTGTCTGGTTTTAGAAAAATACTACTACTACACTAAAAAACGTTTCAAAGACACACACGCCAAAATTAAACCACATGTCGTATAAAGCTAATGAGAACAAGACCCTTAGCGACATCCCACCAAGACACCAAAAAACGTGTAACAAAAATCACCTTACCCACACCTCCCAGATTATTAAGGCACCTGTGTATAACCCGTGTGAGTTTATTTTAAAAATAAACTCGCTTGTTCATTGACGCGTCTGAAACATGAGCGGCACTCAGGCGGGGAGGCATTAAATATTTCATTTTAGAGAAGTTTTTATTACCGTCAGTGAACGTGTCCGCGATAAACGTTGCGAACGTGACTAGAGAACGTTGCTTAGATCGCCTGCTCACCTATACCTGTGGAGCTAGAGAGGCTGGAAGTGACTGAGGGAAATAAACAAGTAAACATTTAGAGCTGATTTACCTACATATATTTTTTTATCAAAGAAATCTATTTTAAGTCAGTTAGCCAGGTAGGTACTTAGCACTTAAATAGTAGTTTCTTGTGGAAATCGTTTTAATGCAACGTAGGTATAAGTAGATTCTAAAACTTTAATAGATTTTGTAATATTAAAACATTAAATGAATGGGGAATTCGCTGGATGTGAGAAGCACAGAGCCAGTAGAAGTGGCGGTGCTTGGGAGAGGCCTATGTCCAGCAGTGGACTTTTCGACTGAGATGATGATGAAGACGTAATGAATGAGCTAATGAAATAAATAATAAGTCTGCAACTAAAAGGAAATAAAAGTTAATCATTTGTGAGAAATTCTATAAATGAATTTCTAGTAGTCATAACTCTTTATAGCTTTTCGTAAAACCTTAGGTAAAGGAAAAAAATACCCACCTATGTTATTTTTCAGGTTTTAACACAACACGAACCCGACGGCGACGGGGCGTTCGCGAGACGACAGCGGGGCGGTCGCGTTAGAAATGTGCTTCCTCGCACCGCCCACCTTCCGTTAATTTGTAACAAACACGACATTATCACGATACTTTTCGCCTGCATACAGTATTTTAAATAAGGGGAATGTTATTTATTTCTACGCGTAAATAACGTGGATTTATTTATCGTCTCGACTCTAATAACTCAGCATTTAATCATTATACACACCAAGGAAATGTACGTTATAATGTAAATTTTACCGGTCCATGATAGGTCAGTCTGGCCACATCAAAGCTGACCAAACAGGCGTGACGCGACAGTGTGACGCGACTCTCGTAGAACAATTTCTATGAAAACTTCATGGAAATTGTTTTACAAGTGTCGAGTCACGCTGTCATGTCGCGCCTGTCTGAAGAAGCCTATATGTTATTTCACTGCCACAGTACAATACAATCCAGTCAGTATTATCACAAATTAACCAACAGAGATGTATCAGGCTCTACAATTATGTACCTATCGTCACCAAAAGAAATAAGTAACCAGTACCGCCGCATATAGTTGAAGTTTTTAGAAACCGATAGATGTTTTCAAATGAAATTTAATTCAATAAATGAACTACTTGTTTCCTAATAATTTAATTTAATTAGAAAACATCCCTCGGTTTCTTACTGGTGACCGTACATTGAACCATGCACATAGATTAGACGTGGTAAAAGTTTTTATATTGACCATTTTTTAAACTTCCACTCAACTTAGTTTTCCAGAGATCAGGTTAGCTTTTGCACGGTTACCAGTTCATAAACTGAGTGGTGCGTAGCCACCAGCTATCAATTCCCTTTGCCATTCATTTTTATCTGATACGCAGCTCCATAAAAAAACTAAAACGAAACATCATGTTCATGTTTCACAGTTCACTGTGCTATTTCTACATCATTCGATCCGAATATCACGAAATAAAACCGCATTGGAAAGCTTAAAATAAAACCCGGACGTATGTTGGTAGTTGGTACTTTTGCAGTGGTTTTCATGTCCCCTATCTTTGCTAACAAACGTGTGAATAGTGGATTGGTTTTAGATACAGTGAAAATCCAAGTAATCAAGTTTTTAAAGCCTACGCGGTGCATCGATATTTAACGCGGAACAAATGTCGGCGGCCATTACGACTCAATTACATACTGGGCAATACCGAAAATTCTGGAAAAGTTGGATCCTTAGGGCTTTATGGGGTACCCGGAATTTGTGGTTTATTGTGTTCACCAAATTTTACAGGGGTTTTACAAGCTACCTAACCAGAGCTTCAACGATCTTTTTTTTTTTCTAAGTCCACTCTCTACAACATAAAGAAATATTGTAACTAACATATTTGAGTCTTTGTTACTTGTATATCTTTACATTCTTCTTCTGTATATAGTATAAAAAGTCCGTATTCTTAGATCTTTTAAACTGCGCAACGGATTTCAATGTTTGTTGTTTTTATCAAAAATTTAGTGATTCAAGAGAACGGTTTATAAGATACGCTGGCGAAACAGATGGCACAAGCTAGTGAAATATGAATTAAAAGAATAAATAGTTATATTACATATATTGCAGTTTCATATGTAAACCTTTTTCTCATAAGAGATGGCAGAAACTCCAGATCTACAGTATTCATTTCCTTGTATCCACGTTCACTGCACAGTATATCTACGCTTGGCTGACATTTAATTTAGTCGATTCCAGTTAATTCGCGTACACTATGGCACCTATTGATCTGCTCGCCCGAACTTTGTCTAATACACTTTGCAACGTACATACAGTTCCCATCCGCTGCAGTTACTATAATTAAGATTTCCTCCATAAAAGCTGAAATATCAAATGGTTTTACAACTTTGATTATGTTTCGGAACGTTAACGTTTTGAAAGGAAATTAAGTTGAAATCAGCGACCAATTTCTTAAAGAAGGGCTCAGAATAATCCTACCTTCGCCTGGAACTAGAGTCGATAGCGGACTCCCGGCCACCGTAGGCGCAAGCTTGCGGGTGGCGAGCAATAGGTAGCTCGCCGCCCGGTAAGGACCAGGCTCGGGTCGACGGCGCGTAGTGTTCCACGCGCTCCTCAAAGAGATGTCAGCAGCACTGAAGGGGCCTGCTAGGACCGATGCCTGTCAGGGTCGCGAGATTACTCGAAAGAGATACCATGACCCTGGCACATGGGCAACTGAAGGAACACGGGTGGGTTTTAGTCAGTAAAAGTCTGACACACCCTCCCGCTCCGCCCAGAGCGGGAGAAGTCATTTGATGATTTCCCATCCAAAAAAAAAAAAGCGGCCTGGACTCAGCACTTATTTAGATTAATTCAAAATAGGTTTTTTTGTTCGATTTGGTGCAGGACGTAAAGAATAGCACAATCCCATTTCATCCAGTGGGGGTCTGAAAAGGCGACCAAGGGACTTACTAGAGAATGGGCAGCAGCGTTCTCTATGCATTTTACCGGCATACTGCAATCACCAACCCACCTGTCAAGCGTGGTGATAATGGCAAACCCCCCCTTGGGGAGGCCTATGTCCAGCAGTGGACGTCTTACGGCTGAAATGATGACGATGTTGAGGTTTTTTATTTATTTAGTGTACGTACCTAAGTTAATTTTAGAGATGTACCCACGTTTCCCACAGACGTAAAAAATCGCTGAGGGATTTTGTCGCGCAATAGATGTTCAAAGCACTGCGTAGCGCCGAAAGTTGAAAATCGAACACTGTGTTTGTTTGACGCTTGAGACTTACTTACGCTGTACTCTTTGGGATTCTGAATGTTCAGTTCAACACCAAAAGTTGAAAATTCAGTGCGCGATAAAATGGCGTCGCGATATTAATAAGTCCAACTTCGGCTAAATCCTTTTACTCACACTTACCGTGGTATATTGGATACTATTTCAGTGCTTTTGACATTAAAAAAATATATATATAGTCCTCCAGACCGTATTTCGGCCCCGGCGACCAATCTCAACGGAGACTAACCATCGGCGCGGGAGATATTATAGTGCTCAAGTGTGTGCGCAGATACAGGAGCACTCACCTTTCCCTCACTCTCATAGTCCGATGGGACGGCAATCCGACACGACCGGAGAGAGATCAGGCGTAGGACCAACGGCTTAACGTGCTTTCCGAGGCACGGAGGTATCACACCGCCTACTTCCAAACTCCGGGCTGCTACTAAGAAATTCCTAATGGAAAAACCCAGTAACACTTTGCCCGACCCGGGAATCGAACCCAAGACCCCAGACAGCGGCCGCTCTTGCGACCACGAGACCAACGGGGCAGTTTAACTTAAGCATTATCAAATAATTACACCATAACACACCAGTCAAATCTAATTAGATGCCGATATATAACAAACTAGCTTCTACCCGCGACTTCGTCCGCGTTAAATTTCTTGTTCCCCCGACCCTTCCCGTCGCGTCGAATCGCCTACCCGTGTGATTTTCCCCATTTTTGCAACATTTTTCATTACTGCTCCGCTCCTCTTGATTATAGCGTGATGTTATATAGCCTATATCCTTCCTCAATAAATAGGCTACCCAACACAAAAAGATTTTTTCAATTCGGACCAGTAGTTCCTGAGATTACCCCCTACATACAAACTTGCAAACCTACAAACTTACAAACAAATGTTACCTCTTTATAATATTAGTACCCCCTACATACAAACTTACAAACCTACAAACAAATGTTACCCTTTTATAATATTAGTATAGATAAACTGCGCAGTTAGTTTAGTGGTCGCGAGCGCTACCGCTGAGCATGAGGTCCTGGATTCGATTCTCTGGTGGGACAAATTCCGGATAGAAAACCCAATTACACTATGTAATTGGGTTTTCTATCCGGAATTTCTTGGTAGCAGCCCGGGATCTGGAATTGTGCCCGGTTGATGGCAAAAAGCTGGCCCCTATTACACGGGTTTTAAACACACGGGTATTGTTATGTAATATTATATAACAACTGGACTTCGCGATCCTCTTCATATAGATTTTTTTTTACTTCAAATCTAATAAAAACTTTTTTACAAAAAAAAAAACAACCGACTTCCTTAAAAACACTACAAATTGAAAAATAACTTTAATTTCGGAAGTCGGTGTCTTAGGATCTGTATTTATGGTTTTTTTGCCACCGACTTCCGAAATTAAAGTTATTTTTCAATTTGTAGTGTTTTTAAGGAAGTCGGTTGTTTTTTTTTTTCGTATAAAAGTTTTTATTTTTAAATTTTTAGTTGTGGTATCCACCCCGCACTAATTCCAAACAAACAATGCATATTTATGCGATAGCAGAAATCGCGGTTGATTTGCTGTCATTTTTTAAAGAGTTCCGGTGTCTATCTCTGGAACTCATCATCAGATCTATATGAAATTTATATGGGACCATTTCGGAATAAACTCCTTTCAAACAAAAATGAATTTTGCAAATCCGTCTATATATGACGGAGTTATGGCCGATCATACATAAAAAAAAATATTAAAAAAATATAAACATCCGAATAGAGAACCTCCTCCTTTTTGAAGTCGGTTAAAAATACAGCTCATTTCTCTTCCAAACGGTTATTCACTTACCCGATAAATCTTTCGATACCAGATCACAACGACTGTTCAAAAACACTATCAAAACATAAAATAACATTCTATACGTAGTTATTTATACACAGCGTTGTTACATGGTTTTGATTTAACTGCAATAAGCTGCCCCCGACGGGTTTACGATATGAAACTGAGCAAAGAAATAGCCTGAGTTAACTTAATAATACTTTATAATACTCCATATTGAATCTGCGACGACCCGACGGCAAAATTAAACAGTTTATTAAAATTTCAATTTCCTTGATTGTAGCTGTTATCCAGCGTTTTAATATAATAACAGAGTAGGATAAGGTTTGGAACACGTAACGCAAGGTCTATAAAGAATTATGATTTTGATTATTTGTGACGGATTCTGAATGAAATTTCTAAATAGAAATATCCTAGGATAACCAACACACCGTTATCTGATCCCAAACTACGCAGAGCCTGTACTATGGCCACTAGCCAACTGATAAACATACATAAATATTTCTAAATACATACATATTATAGATAAATACACCAGACACAGAATAAATAATTGTGCTCATCACACAAAGATTTGTCTTGGGTGGGAATCGAACCCACGACCTCCGTTTTCGCAGCCAGAATCACTAACCACACTAACAGGCTAGGATTATTTATTTCAGGAAATAAATAAGGGAATTTGGAGTACACCTCCAACTTTACACAAGTTTACTCATACCTGCATAGAATAGGAAGGACCACAAGGCGGCTGTCGTGTCTAGTGGGCAACTGCTCGAAGATTGATGTCGGGACGTTGTATATAGGCTAGTTGCGCGGTAAACTCTGCTTGCGCGATGCAGAGTTTTTGCGTGACGTCAGTGTGATGCGTAGTTCGTACGTAGTGGTGTAGATGCCGTTACAATCCCTTCGGGAAACAGTTATACTTACCGTAGCAAAAAGAGAGGATCCTCCGACCAGATGGATCTCGTGTCGAATGGGCAACTGCCTGAAGATTGATGTCGGGACGTTGTATATAGCCTAGTTGCGCGGTAAATTCTGCTTGCGCGATGCAGAGTTTTTGCGTGACGTCAGTGTGATACGTAATTCGTACGTAGTGGTGTAGATGCCGTTACAATCCCTTCGGGAAACAGTTATACTTACCGTAGAAAAGAGAGGATCCTCCGACCAGACGGATCTCGTGTCGAATGGGCAACTGCCCGAAGATTGATGTCGGCACGTTGTATATAGGCTAGTTGCGCGGTAAACTCTGCTTGTGTGATGCAGGGTTTTTGCATGACGTCAATGTGATGCGTAGTTCGTACGTAGTGGTGTAGTTGCCGTTACAATCCCTTCGGGATACAGTTATACTTACCGTAGAAAAGAGAGGATCCTCCGACCAGACGGATCTCGTGTCGAATGGGCAACTGCCCGAAGATTGAAGTCGCGACGTTGTATATAGCCTAGTTGCGCGGTAAATTCTGCTTGCGCGATGCAGAGTTTTTGCGTGTCGTCAATGTGCTGTGTAATTCGCATGTGGTGGTACAGATGCCGCTACAGGTATTTCAGCTGGAGTTATAAAATGGACTGGACCACCGGACACTAGAAGCAGAGGCGCTAGATGGGGAGATGAAATAGTGAAAATAGCGGGTCAGAGCTGGCTAAGCACAGTCAGCATTAAATATTATTCCCTGGAGGTATTCCATTCCTTGGAGGAGGCTCTTACCCCAAGGGGCAGTCCGTACTAATTACATTGTTTTTTACCTTTTTTTTTTCAAGGTATTGGATTGTAATTTGAATGGCAATAAATAAAACATAATTATTATTATTATTTCAGCTGACTAATCCCAAAACGATGAAGGAAAATATCTTGAGGAAAACTACATGTCCTAGAAGCACAAATTCGAAGACATGTGACATAAACCAACCCGCACTGGACCCGCGTGATAGATTATAGCCCACTCGCTTTCGAAAAGAGGATTCCTGTGTCCCAGCATTGGAAACATTGAACGCTGATTATGCACAAAGTTTCTCCAAACTATAATAAAATATTCAAACTACCAAATTCGTACTCGCAATAATCAACACTGCCACGTAATACGGCCAAATTATTCCGATCCACATTTAATACAGCCTCAGCAATGACAAAAGTTGTAGACAGCTCACGACCACAGAGCCCATTTCATCCAGTAACCAAATCACGATTCTCGTTAATATCAGCCATTAGCACAGGTGTTTAGTAATACGTATCCCAGTTGTTGATACCACAATACAGGCTAAAATGTACCTATTGGCTATAAACTGCAAACCAGCATTACACAAATCGATGCGGTATTAACACGCCGTTTTGAATTGTCGACACGCTGTTCTATTAGATTTATACGTCTGTATATGATGACGTAACGTCATATTTTAGGGTTAATGTGGGTAGTTGTTTCAGATTTGATTAGAATAAAGAAGTGTCGAAAATTTCCTGTAAATAAGGATGGAGAACTATTAGTAAAATCTCTTTGGCATTTCTTGTTATATCTGGCTAGTTTTGATACCACTAAGCAGATGATGATGTAAAATTTTGGACCGGCGTTTCTTGAATAAAGACACTATTTTTTTAATGATTTAATTGCAAATGTATAGTTTTCAGATTTTTCCCTATATTTGTAATATAAGAAGGTATTACTTACTTGCCAAATTTCATAGTTCTAGATCAACGAAAAACAGCCTATAAATTTTGATTCCCTTGAGGGTGTCGAAATATAATATGTTATTTGCAGCATAAACGGCCGTATCTTTTTTTTTACGTTAGCTTACAAGTTTTTTTTTAACAGCTTCAAGAGACCATACAAGATACAAGATATTTATTTTGTAAAACATGAGTGCAGAATTATACAGGTCTTAAAAATAATGAGAGGTAGCTACATGTTTTGCCAATCATGGCGTACAAAATCAGTCGCACTAAGACAAGTATTACAATAATTATAAAAATAGTTAATAACAAAATAAAACAATGACTTAAAAATTAGGATTAGGATTAGGATTAATGTAATAAAATGTCAACAATTTAAATTCAATTTAAGTAAAAAAATAGACTTGAGTATATAGTTTTAATATCAACTCGATAACTCCACGGGTTCCCGAGATAAAGGGTCTTTACAGACAGACAGACGGACGGACGGACAACAAAGTGATCATATAAGGGTTCCGTTTTTCATTTTGAGGTACGGAACCCAAAAAAGAAAAATAAGAAGTAAACATCGACGCCGATTTTATATTTTCACGATTTTAGATTACAAATTCGCGCGACGATATTTTTGGTTAGGAGAAAGGTAGGCACACCGTAACTATTATTTAAAAAAATGTATTTCTGAGTTTCAAGCCTTAGTCTATAAAAGTTTTAAAAAAAATGACAAATAAAGCATTTAGCAACTTAGTTGCAGAATGTCTTATTTCTAAGCGTTTAAACCGCTTCTTATCTTCAAACTTGCTTCAATTTCAGAGTGCAAATCTGTCAAAACTAAATTGCGACGTCATATTTTTTTGAAAAGTTCTTTCACTTTTCTGAAGCTAATAACATATAAAATTTGATGAAAATGACATGAGTTCACTCACTTTTACTAATTTGTTTAAGTACCTCTCAACTTCTTGGGTCAAAATTATTTAAATGAGTTAATTTTATTATAAACTGCTTATGGGATCATTTTTCCAACGTGGCCCTACTGCAATTTTCTTTTTAATCTAATATTATTTTTGACTCGTTTATTTGCTAAGTTACTTGCTACAAAAAAAAAAACTTGATAATAATCCCAAAATTTACTACTAATGACTACGTACCCAAAACTCATAAATTGTCTCAATTATTCAACATATTCGATAAACAAAAAATGTAGGTATCAACAAAATTATCACTAGTAAAGCTTATTCAGAATTCAGAAGTCTGAGCCCGGATTTATGGTCATATAAATTGGATTAAACTATTAACTTTACCTATTACCGCTTAGCGCTCCCAAATAGTTGTATGTGAAACATTTGACCCGTGTCTCGTAACTCAGTTAGGTTTATTATCCCTATTAAAAGTGGGAGATAAATTAATGAATATGAACCCTTTACTGAGAGAACCTTCTTCATAATAATGTTGTATTATTTTCATCATTGTAAGAGTAGACTAGATTGTTGAAAGCAACTAGGGTACACTATTTTAAAACGTTTTTATTAGATAGGAATGTATGTATCAATGTAGGTAACGGAATATTTGAACGTGATTTTCACCCCCCTCAAAACGTCTTTGAAACTTTGCACACTTATAACAATTTCATCAATTTGTACCATTATCCTGGCCAGGGCCTGCAGTCTCGACATAGAAAGCGACACTATCGCAAAATACCGATTGCTAAATAAAACCGAAAACAATCGGTTGCCGTAACGATGCCAGCGACAAAATGGAAGTCTCGACATCTGAGATACGGACCAAAGTCATACATTAACTTGAACAAAACGATGTCAGTTGGCGCAAAACGTATTCATAGTTCGGTTTAGTAGCAATGTTACGATATTTGGTAGTCTCGACACTCAAAGTTATTGATGGACATCGACATTTCGATGAACTTTACCGTATTTTCTTAATGTTTACGAGCATGTGTTGCGTCCATTTTTGAAAGCCCGCAAAGTGATTCGTTAGCAACGCAAACTAACAAAATGGCGTACCCGAAGGATGTGACTGTACTAATGAGGCTTTAAGACCATATATTTATGGGTTCCGACAAAACTACGTGCGAACGAGCGTCGCCAACAACCATCGTATTAAAGGGAGCCAAATACATTTAGTATCTTTTTGAAGGGAGCCGATCGTTCAGTTTTAATATACATATAAATAAATAACACAACTGCAAATCATGTTTCCAACTTTATTAAATCTCCATTAATCCATTGAATGCAGTAATTACAGACACAATTAAAAAACCATTGTGTCTGGCGAGGATCCACGTTTACAGCATATGAAGAGTTAAGTATCATCACAGACAATCATCTCCTAATTACACACGTTCGTTTTAGCTAGAATTTCTACATGAGACATGTTGCATTCATACCCACATGACATTTCCAATGCATTCTGCAGTTTAATTAAGTAGCTCGACATTATTAATCTAAAAATATAATATTTAGTGATTGATGATGATTATATAAATAATACACAACGGCAAATAATGTTTTCAACTTTATTAAATCTCTATTAAGTTTCAACAGTTCATCACACACAATCATCTGATTACACACATAATTTTAATCTAAACACTTTACACGGCACATGTTGCATTCCTATTGGCATAACATTTCCACACTTTAATAAAGAAGCTTGACAATAATAATTTAAATATACATATCCAAAAAATTGATATCATGCACTATTACTAAAGGATAGCCGTGAGAGACTTGTCATAAATTACAGTAGTCAAACCGTTAAACTGAATAAATAAAAAGTATTTATCATTTTCTATATAAAAAACATACAACGGCAAATCATGTTTTCAATTTTATTAAATCTCCATTAAATATCAACAGTTATTCTCTCTCTATTCTATAAAGTTTCTACAGTTCGTCACACACAACTGTATTAAGTTTCAACAGTTCATCACACACAATAATATAATTACACACATTCTTTTATACACTTTACATGTCACATGTTATTCCTATCCGCATAACATTTCCACACTTAAATAAAATAGCTTGACAATAATAATTTAATTATAAATATCCAAAAAACTGAAATCATGCATATTAGGTACTAAAGGATAGCCATGAGAGTCCTGACATAAATTACAATAGTCAAACTCATTGTTACTTTATAATTTAAACATTGCAATCTTAAATCTCCACTACGTACAGAAGAGCACCATATTCACTACATTATGCGCAGACAATAAAGAAATGCAATAAACTGGTTTATAAATAAAAAAGTTAATCTGGCGACAATATGGGTGGCCTTCTATGTTTTGATACTTCTTTGTCTCCCTACAAGGAGCCATACTTGAAGCTAACAAACAATATTTTGTACCTCAAATGTAACTGCCTATGTATAGCTCTCGCCAAACTTCTAGGCCGCCCTGAAAATGGCTTTCTGAAGCGCAAGGCACGGATCGGTGCTGTTTTTCATTCGATCCAGCCATTGTAGCCAACTTCAGGGCGGCCAAGAAGTTTGGTAAGAACTATAGTTAACGTCGGATCTCAATATCAAAACTAATTGTGAATAAACATCTGTACTCAAGAAACATTTTGTATTTTATTTTTTTGTTTTATGCCTGTAGTTATAGACTTTTAAATAAAACACCTTCCAAAATTGAAAGACATACCATTGCAAACATTAAAAACAACAGGTACAATAATTAAACATAGAACTTTTTAATATTTTTGCACAAGATTTCTTAACCGACAAGAACTATTAAAATTTTGTTTTTGTAATTTAAATGTACTAAATTTACTAACTTAAATAGGTAGAAAGTACATAGATTCCTCACAACTGTAACAACTGATTGTAGTACATACATTCTTTGCAATTAAATATATCTATTCTATTGAAAAATACATAAATAACACATAACCGCAAATCATGTTTTCAACTTTATTAAATGTCCATTAGCAGAATCATTTAAGTTCACACATTCTTATAATTAAGATACTGCTTACATGAGGCATGGTGCACACCTATTGAAAAATCTTTATCAATTGTTTACACTTTCACTATCCACTTAGTTCAAACTGTTTTCTTCCATGTTGTGGCTTCCTTACAGCAGACAATGACTCAGGTACCACAAATGATGCATCTCCAAGCATAGTTCAAGCTGTGGGGCCTTTCAAAGTGTGGACCGCATGTTTCACAATGCCTGTCCTCCGACAGTCTTGATATGGCTATGAGACGGCAAATCTCACGCAAATGAAAATCCTTTGGACTTGTTCATATCTGTACATTTACAGAATAACAGTAGAGGCGTTAACCAAGCTCTTAACTAAACATTAACCATTTCTTCGAATACAACAACCCCTCGGAGTTCTGTGTCTGTACGCAGCTATGATATGATTTAATAAGAAACAATATGAAGAGAAGTCACCGCTTCATTAAAAATAGGTTAGCCGAGTAATAATATGCTGTAACCTTGGCTATTAATGAAAAATTATCATGTTAAATACCACAAAATTTGCTATATCAACAAATTATAAGACTTTTTCCATAATTATTTGACACTTGACAACTTTGGCATTATCTTAACTGTTTAATTTTTTTAATGACTTGAATACGGGGCTTTTGGCTCCGTTGCATTTTATGTATCTTTTTGAAATTTTTATCTTGTTATGTGCGTTTTGTTTGGCAGATTAAACAATTTTTCTTTCTTTTTCTTTCTCTATTTGTTTACAATGTTGCAAGGAGGCAGATTGTAATGACCATATAATTTTTTTTAATCCTAGCTGACCCAGTAGTAATAACAGATTCTACAAATTTTTCACTCATTATTTTCATACAATCAAATTCACCGACTTAAAACCATTTCATGAAAAAAAAAATCGGCCAAAATTTAAAGTGATAAGTAGGTACAGTATCGGAATGTTGAAATTGAACACTCAGATATACTCTTTTTGAATTAACATTTCATTTATCTCATCTTAGTTTGTAATCAAATTAAAAAAAAATTAATTCACATTAACCTACATGGGCACTTATGAAATGTCGGATACTAAGTGCACGGTTCCAAATTGTTGATTCCTATGGAGAAGAACCGGTAAGAAACTCCACGGTTACTCTTTTAAAAATAATTGGTTTTTACGATGGTTTCAAATTACAGTTGTAAGTCAATACCACTTTAAATAAGAATAACTAAATAAATAGGCAATAGACTTGATCACTTTTAATTAACGATCAGTTAAATAATTAAAACAAATATGGCAATGATAAACAATATAGTAATATTTCTATGGCGAAGCGTAAGCAGCCAGTAAGTCCAGTCCCCTGAGCTCAGGGTTTTTTAAAGACTTTGTATTCTCCCGCCAAAGTGACGTCAGCCGATGCAGACTGCCAATCACTCGCCAGCGTGTTCAAACGTCCGGTCCGGTGCAGATGGCAGCACTGCGCCCCACAGTGCGTCGCTTAAATCGTGATATTGGGGCTAAGTTAGGTCGCCCGAAACGGTGGCGCCAACACAGTGTTAATGTCGAAGGATATCATTACCTTGATTAAGTCTAATCATGTTTTTTAAACTATTCTTCATCATCATTTCTGCCGAAAGACGTCCAGTGCTGGACATAGACCTCACCCAAAAACCACTACTTTGACCGGTTCTGTGCATTTACAGGGGGTGTTGCCATTATCGCCATGCTTGGCAGGCGGGTTGGCTATCGTCGCATTATGGTGGTAAGATTCATAGAGAACGCTTTGGCCACTTTCTAGTAAGTCCCATAGTCGCCTTTTACGACACTCACGGAAAGAAATAGGATGATGCTATTCTTTACGTCCGGCACCACACGAAAAACTATTATTTACTTTGTAATTTTTTAGTTCAGCTAGCTACAAAAGCGTATATTTTTTTTTTTATCTGTCCTGATAATCCTGGCTGGAATAATGGCACAAATTTATGAAATTAATGTATTGTCATCGGGTAATAAGCATCTTATAGTAAATTTTAAATAATTCCGATGTTTTGAGATGAAAATCACTTTCAAACATTCCGTTACATACACACTTACATACTTACACCCATACTAAGTCAATGAAATCGTTTTAATAAAAATCAAAATTAAATACAAAAAAAAACAAGCATGAAATACTTACACGTTTTTGAGGTAATATGGAGATTAATAAACAAAAAAATGTGTCTATTAAGTTAAAAAATAATACACTTCACAATTATACAACGATGTAAGAGAGTTGTATCGAACTTACACCGCCATCTATTAGTGATTCCAAGAACTAACCAATAAATAAACACTATTGTCGCTTAAATGATACTATTTTCCAAACTGTATCGTTTGGAAAATAGTATCATTTAAGCGCAATTGCACAATTAAAATACAATACACACTATAATAAAAAAAAAAACATTCACGAATAATTAAAATAGTATTGTTATGTCGTGAACATTACTTACATCACCATCTTTTAGGAAATCCTAGAACTAACCAATAAATACAAACTATTTTCGTATAATAAACATTTTTTTTTTTTTTCAAATATAAAAGACAGTAATAAGTACTTGAGATAAAAACTATCCTATCTTTTAGGTTGGATCAAATTATAAATAACTAAGAAGTTTGTTATGAGTCTGTTCAGTAGTTTCGGATTTTACCCGTAACAAACATGGTGGCCCGAGATTTTTTTTTTATAATGTTTATCACTCCTTCTAAGTTTCTTTAATAAACAGTTTCCAAGATATGGTTTAAAAAGTCACTATACAGTTTGTAGTAAAAAATATTTTTTTACTAATCAATGGTCTCCAATTTTTTTCAGAATTCAATGAGAATTTCTCGCGGCCAATAATTGAAGTCGAACTATAAATAGTAGTCTTCGGTAGTGTCTCAACATCATTTTATACGATTTTGCGAGGTATCTTCGATGTAGAGACTTGCTTTTGTCGTATGCATCGGTACGGCAAGCGGGGTGTTTTCGGTATTATCTAGTGATCCGAATGTTCGATGACATAGTAGCGGCCGTAAGAATTTCTCCTTGAATTCACGGAAAATTGGAGAACATTTATTAATAAAAAATTCCATTTTTCTAGAAAATTGTGCAGTGGAATTGTTAATCATATCTTGCAAATACTCGTTTTTTTATGGAATCTACTAAGTAACAATAACTGTTTTACAGGATTAAAATAACTTGTTAAAAATCTGAGGTCATTACAATCTGCATCCTTGCAACACTATAAAACTAATGCCAAACTTGTGAAGTCATGTCTATTTGGTATTTGTTTTCATTGATTTTCTTTCTCAAGTGTATTTTACACATATTTTCATAGATAGCCAAAGTTACAGCATATTATTACTTGGCTAACCCATTTTAATCAAGCGGTGACTTCTCTTAATATTGTTTCTTAATAAATCATATCATAGCTGCGTACAGACACAAAACTCCGTGAGGTTGTTGTATTCGAAGAAATGGTTAATGTTTAGTTAAGAGCTCGGTTAACACCTCTACTGTTATTCTGTGAATGTACAGATATGAACAAGTCCAAAGGATTTTCATTTGCGTGAGATTTGCCGTCTCATAGCCATATCAAGACTGTCGGAGGACAGGCATTGTGAAACATGCGGTCCACACTTTGAAAGGCCCCACAGCTTGAACTATGCTTGGAGATGCATCATTTGTGGTACCTGAGTCATTGTCTGCTGTAAGGAAGGCACAACATGGAAGAAAACAGTTTGAACTAAGTGGATGGTGAAAGTGGAAACAATTGATGAAGATTTTCAATAGGTGTGCACCATGCCTCATGTAAACAGTATCTTAATTATAAGAATGTGTGAACTTAGATGATTCTGCTAATGGACATTTAATAAAGTTGAAAACATGTTTTGCGGTTATGTGTTATTTATGTATTTTTCAATAGAATAGATATATTTAATTGCAAAGAATGTATATACTAATATCAGTTGTTACAGTTGTGAGGAATCTATGTACTTTCTACCTATTTAAGTAAGCAAATTTAGTACATTTAAATAATAAAAACAAAATTTCAATAGTTCTTGTCGGTTAAGAAACCTTGTGCAAAATACTAAAAAGTTATGTTTAATTATTGTACCTGTTGTTTTTAATGGTATGTCTTTCAATTTTCTTAGGTATTTTATTTAGAAGTTTAGAACAACAGGTGCAAAACAAAAAAAAAATGTTTCTTGGGCACCGATGTTTATTCACAATTAGTTTTCATATTGAGATCCAACGTTAACTACATGGGTAGTTACATTTGAGGTAGAAAATATTGTTGGTAAGCTACAAGTATGGCTACTTCTTAGGAGACAAAGAAGTACCCAAATATGAAAAGCCACCCATATTGTTGCCAGATTTTTTATTTTTATGTATTAACTACTTCATAGTCTGCACATAATGTAGTGCATATGTTGCTCTTTTGTAAGTAGTAAGGAGATTAGACTTAAGATTGTAATGCTTAAATTATAAAATAACAATGTATTAATAAAATAATTTCAGTTTTTGGGATATTTTTAGTTAAATTATTATTGTCAAGCTATTTTAGTAAAGTGTGGAAATGTTATGCGGCTATGAATGCAACACGTGCCATGGAAAATGTTTAGATTCAAATAATGTGTGTAATCAGATGATTGTGTGTGATGAACTGTTGAAACTTAATAATAGTTGAAAACATGATTTGCCGTTGTGTGTTATTTATATACGAAGTGATGAATACTTTTTATTTATTCAGTTTTCATACAGTTTGATTGTTGTAATGAACTACAGAATGCATTCGTAATGTCAAGTGAATAGGAATGTAACATATATAAGCAGCATCTAGATTATAAGAATATGTGTAATTAGGAGATCATTGTGTGAGATGATGATGATACATGGAGATTTAATAAATTTGGAAACATGATTCGTGGTTGTTTGTTATTTATTTATAAGAGGCGATCGTACGATTCACTCCCTACAAAAAGATATAAGGCTCCTTCTTATGCAGTATTTGTTGGCGACGCTCGTTTGCACGTAGATTACCCGGAACCCATAAATAAGTGGACTACAAGCCTCATCAGTATAGATACTCAGACACACTTTCAAGAACCCCCATTCCCCATAATTTTTGTTTATATTTACTTCCAAACACCTAAAAAACATCGTTTATGATGCTAACAAATTGCTTTACGGGCTATCCAAAATGGCCGCAAAACGACTCGTTAACATCAACCGAGCTCAGTTGCGACAGACCAACGACAGTTGATAACTTTGAGTGTCGAGACTACCAAATATCGTTCCATTCCGATCTTCGGGACTTTGCAACTTTTTCGTTTGTTAAAATGGTCGCTATCTATGTCGAGACTGCAGGCCCAGGATCACCAGGATAGCAAACAAAAAACGAAATACCCGTTTTTGAAGCTAGCCGATCTAAAAAATTGGAAAATAAATAATAATTTGAAACACTTCTTCATAGGAAAAAAACAAACTAAAAAGTAGAAAATAATGGAAAAACAAGTGCCAAATGCGGGTCGGACTGGCGCACCGAGGGTTCCGTACAAACCTGCAGGTATTCACGGTTTATGTATAAGGTTTATGTTTATGAAATTAAATGTTTTTTTTTTTATATTTGAGTTGACTGAATGAAAGGTAAATTGTGGTTTACGATTTATGACGTATTAAAAAAAAACTACTCACTAGATCTCGTTCAAACCAGTTTTCGGTGAAAGTTTACATGGTAATGTACATCATATATTTTTTTAGTTTTATCATTCCCTTATTTTAGAAGTTACGGGGGGGGGGACACATTTTACCACTTTGGAAGTGTCTCCCGCGCAAACTATTCAGTTTAGAAAAAAATGATATTGAAAACCTAAATATCAGTTTTAAAGACCTATCCATAGATACCCCACACGTATGGGTTTGATGTTTTTTTTTTTGAGTTTCAGTTCTATGTATGGGGAACCCCAAATATTATTGTTTTTTTTTCTATTTTTGTGTGAAAATCT
Source organism: Aporophyla nigra (assembly GCA_947507805.1). Classification (NCBI taxonomy): domain Eukaryota; kingdom Metazoa; phylum Arthropoda; class Insecta; order Lepidoptera; family Noctuidae; genus Aporophyla; species Aporophyla nigra. The sequence continues at coordinate 13,460,367 of OX382305.1, forward strand.
TAATGCGGTTTACAGAATACATCTACTTATCAAGTTTCAACAGCATAGCTCTTATAGTTTCGGAAAAAAGTGACTGTGACATACTCGGACAGACAGACAGACAGACATGACGAATCTATAAGGGTTCCGTTTTTTGCCATTTGGCAACGGAACCCTAAAAAGCGTGGGGTGCTTGATATCAATTAAAAAATACCTCAAAAAGCACCCCACACTTGTTGTTCCAAAAGTTTATGGTGTTAAGGTTGCTTTTTACAAGAAAAAATAGTGTGAAGAAACCTGAATTTAAAGGTTTAAAACATGGAAATTGCAGGAGCTGGGGTTTAATTTATCTGTATACTATAATGACAGGCCTAGTGATGAAGCCGATTATTAGGTAACATAGTATTAGAATAGATATTATATCTTAAGCTTTAGCAGGCCTAATAATCTCCATTAGACCGGACCAATTTGGCAGCATCTGCTCGTGGATGTGCTGTAAGAGGCTTTAAGAACAGGGTGTAAAGTCCACGTTTCCTCTAAAGAAAAGGGAGGAATCTCTGGCCCGCCTGGCCAGAGTTTCCTCCCTTTGGTTTGATGTTGTGTCTGATGGGCTACGCCTACGGCCTGACGATTGTTTTTTTTTTTAAATTGATATCTTGCAAGGCTACCTAAGAGGTTATAAAATAAAATAAATAAAAATCGTTTATTTGCTTACAGGTTCTGGTAGTTACAATATGTGATTGAAGCCTCCATTTAGGCAAGATATGCCTGTGTTAGGAGACTCCGCTCTTCCACAATAAGTAGTATTAATAATCCGGTAACTAGTGTAAATAAACTTAATCTAGGACATGCAATATAATATTAAAATAGTGAACAAAATTAGGTGCTAAGTAAACAAAGAACAATAATTACAATATTTAGAGTGTGTGTGTTGTGTGGTGTGTGTGTGTTGTGTGGTGTGTTTCGGTGTGTGTGAGGTTGTATATGAGTGTGTGAGAGGGTGTGTGTGTGTGTGTGTTTGTGTGCGTCAATGTACGTGTTGCAGAAGTGCCTCAATATCACAATAAGTTAGGGTTCTTAACCAATTGCTTAGGTTGTTGGCTGCTTAATCGGGCTTGCCTGTGGCTAACGATAAATTAAGGCCTCCAGCCAGAGTTTATAAACTTAAATCAGAGCGGCTACTCGCTAAGGCCACCCCTGTACGGTACCGAACCCGGCTTTGGGCATCCCTGTTAGGGGGCACACATGTGGCATACTTCGATCGTGATCCTGCGAAGCGTGAAGATTATGGCATTTGAAATAGACTACAGCTGGGAATATACATTATCTTGCTGGTATTAATAACGTAGAATAAACATTGTAACTAATAGGCCAATATTTATAATAATTAGGTATTATTATTATTATGTTATTATAGTAATTTCCACTCTCACAAATTAAATAGATATTGAAATAAGGGTAGTACAGCGCTCCAATATATACAATTCACAAATATATAACCGCAGTATCCGATTAATCTTATTTATAATAACCGCTGTAATTTGCAATGAACTAACAAATAAATTCATCATCATCATCATCATAATTTCAGCCAAAAGACGTCCACAGCTGGACATAGGGAGAGTTATTCCTAATCGTCACGGTGGGCAGGCGGGTTGGCGATCGCAGTAAGATGGTAAAATGCATAGAGAACGCTGCTGTCCATTCTCTAGTATGTTCCTTAGTTGCCTCTTACGACATCCACAGGAAGAAATGGGATGACGCTATTGGGTGCGTTCGGCACCACACGGAACTCCAAATAAATTATCAGTATGAAAAAGGTAGTTAGTAGTGTTAAAACTTAATATAACATTACTTACTACCTTTTGCCAGCGGCTTCTCCCGCGTGGAGGTCGGGAATGATCCCATGACAACGTACTACCGAGATAAAAAGTATCTTATGTAATCCAGATTTTAAATTAGCTGTGTTCCAAATTTCATACAAATCTGTTTAGAAATTATTGCGTTATTGGGTACAAAACATCCAAACATACAAAATTTCACATCACATTTCACATTTCAATATTGAATAGAAGGATAATGTTTTGATAGAAAATTAGTAATTATTTTCACAATAACCATTTCAGCTTTTCATATTTAAACTTATAATAATGTCAGTAGGTACCCTGATTAAACAAGCAAAATTAAAAACAGTTCATGAAGGCCACAATTTATTAAATGAAAAACGTGCAATATTGTTTCATTAAAAATAATGTTTATTAAAGGCGTACAGAAACAGCTCAGTCATAAAGCAAGATTTTGTTAAAAAAAGGCAAAAACAGGAGAGACAGGAGCGATACGACTCTAGTAGTTCAATTTCCATGAAATTTTCATAAAAATTGTTCTATATAAATCGGGTTATGTCTGTAATCTGCCAGGGTCGCAAGATTCGTTCGAAAGAGTTACCGTGGCCCTGGCACATGGGCAACCGAAGGAATACGGGTGGGTTTCATTCAGTCAGTAAAAGTTTGACACGCCCTTCCGCTCCACCCTAGAGCGGAAGACGTGATTTGATGATTTCCCAACCAAAAAAGAAATGCCTGTCATTCATTTGAGCTGACCCTATTAGTAAAAGACGAAAATGAACGTTTTCTTATGATAATTTAGATGCTACCAATACACAGAAATGTACAATCATATCATATCATATCATACAATCACGCCTTTTTCCCATGGGGGTAGGCAGAAACCACGGAACGCCACAAAAATAATAAAAATGTACAACGTCCTTTTAAAACAAATTTCACCCTCAACAGAGATATAAACATACCTGAAAACCAACCAGGAACAGACAATACCAACAAAAACCAGAAAACTCCATAAATAATAAAAAAGGATTAAAAACGAAGCCAGCATACACCATATGACCCCGCCTCATCTTCAGTATTCCCCATATCGTATAAACCGAAAATTTCTGCGTTCCAATTTTGCACACGTCTGTACACAAATTTGCCTGAAATAAGTGGCCTGCGCGTTTATCGAAAATTCAACGCGCCACAGAAATGTGTATCAAAATCGGTAATATCAATGAATATGAATGTAAATTTTAGGCTGGAGTAATTTCAAATTAGTTTAATGGAGTTTGGGGGAAGGTGTGGTTAGTCTAATTCAGATCGAAAAATCCTTAGACTGGAAGATGATTTAGTTTGGGCCCGTTATCATATTTCTCTTGGAGTAATCTTTAAGAACAAACACAAAAAAAATAAGAAGACGAAGAGCAAGCGAGCTACATATAAACTACAGTGACATGTCACACAGAGCGTAGCGACGAAGTGCGGCAACGCAACGCATATTCAACGGAAGAAAGAACGGGACTTAGGAGGAGAAACAGGGCGGGATATTGCGCTACGACACGGAGCATTGTCAATTATTAGCCTATTATGTTATCACTGCTGGGACACAGGCTTATTTTCTGCTAGAGAGGTGCGGGATGGTAGATAACACATGTCTTACAATTTTTGGTTCTAGGACATGCTAATTTCCTCACCATATTCTCTTTCACCATTTTGAAAGCATTGACTAAAGTGCCTGCCATTTAAACCTACGAATTATACCCGCAAGTCGCGACCGTTAACACTGTGCACAGTGCTGTTTGTTAAAAATTAGAGGTGTCAAGGGACTCCCGGATGGAACGAAGTTCCTTTCCAGGATTCATAATTTTTATATATTTTTTTTATTATTTAGATATTATGTACAAAAAACCTGTATACACTCAACAAAAATATTCTCTCTCTCTCTCTCCATGTCTCTCTCCCTCTCTCTCTATCTCTCTGTCTCTCTCTCTCCCTCTCTCCCTCTCTCCCTGTCTCTCTGTCTCTCTACTCACAACAAAAATAACAACAATATACAAACAAATACAAACAACAAAATATATACAGTCGAATTGAGAAACCTCGTCCTTTTTTTGAAGTCGGTTAAAAAGTGTCGTGACAACTTTTCGTAAGAATTTTTTCCGTCTAGCTCCCTTTCACAACGCGCGATAAGGAACTTCGTTCCAATAAAAGACTGACAACCCAAGACAAACAAGCTGCGTGGCATTGCGCACTGCACTGCCCCCCTGTGGCACTCAATGCGCGCGACGTAACGCACCGGCTTCGCCAGTGTGGGTTCACTCTTTGTCGATGTTTAAACGGACGCAAAATTATCGCAGCGGGATTTTTTCGCGTACTGAATCTTCAAGACACTGCTTAGCATCGAAAGTTGAAAAGGGAATACCGACACGCAGGAATACACTATGCTGAATTCTGAATGATGATAAACATGCAGAGTTCAAGATTCAGTGCGCGATAAAATTCCGCCATGACATTTTTACGTTTGTGCAAACCTGGTATTAATCTCCTGTTTTGTTAGAAAAATACGATGTTGGTCTAGTGGGTGCCAGGGTCGCGAGATTTGTTCTAAAGAGATACCGTGGGCCTAACATCTGCCAGGTTCGCCAGATCTGTTCGAAAGAGTTACCGTAGCCCTGGCATATAAGCAACTGAAGGAACACGGGTGGGTTTTAGTCACTAAAAGTCGGACACGTCCTCCCGCTCCGCCCAGAGCGGGAGAAGGCATTTGATGAATTTCCACCCAAAAAAAAAAATTGATCTCATGTCAAAGTTGAATATTTTTGGCATGAGATCAATTTTTTTTTTTTTGGTTATGATTTGTGCCTAATCCTTAAATATAAAACTACACATTTCTGATACTCGCTGTATAGGTTACCTATCGTACAAATACCAATAAATATAAATCTAAACTGTTAAAACCCTTTTGGCCTCAGAAATAAAAAGATATGAGTTGGAATAAAATATAGTATTAGTATGAAACAATAAAATTTTGGGACATGCTTATACTTAAAAATAATTGTTGTAATAAAGACGAAAATAAAATGTTCATATGTATGAATATTCATGTCTAGGAACTTTATCCATATACAACATACCTACTTATTATACATTTATTTGCGTCCAGTTATATTAAAATGTATAGTGTCCACTGCATGTTCGGATAGCTGGAAAACAAATTACAAGATAATCTGTTCATTTAAATGCAATACAAGTTGTGCAACCTATTTTTCTTTCTTTCAAAAGTAAATAGTATTTTTTACTGGTCAGTTTTTAAATTGAAGATCTTAACTTGGTTTTTTTTTCTTCTTTTTGCAACAAACTTTCACTATGTATTAGGACATTCAGTAATTTTCATGACATGTTAGGTGTCTTGATTGGTATGCGTCCTATGACGAATATAACACATCCTAGTACTTATAAAACATTGGTACTTATAGGGTCAAATCCGTTTTTAACACGCTTTTATTAGTTTCAAACGTATGTTATGTGCCTATGTAACGGAAACTTTGAACATGATTTTGACCCACTTTGCAACGTCGCATTAACTCGAAATTTGGCATACTTATCAATGACCGGAGACAATACGATAATTTTATAAATTTGCGCCATTATCTTTGCCGGGGTTACCGGGGTAACCAAAAAACTGTCCCTTTATTATTTTATTCGTTCGTATACGTATAGGTTATCTATATATATCTATATATATAAAATTCAAAGTCCTGAGTGACTGACTGACTGATATATCAACGCACAGCCTAAACCGCTGGTCCTAGAGACATGAAATTTGGAGGGTGTGTTCTTTGTGAGGAGTAGGTACCCATTAAGAAATGGTTTTTTGACATTCTATTCTTAAGAGGGTGAAAGGGGCGAAACCGCGAGCAGAAGCTAGTCTACTATAATTCTTCAAACAATGACTTAATTTATACTAAGTTCTGCCAGTGGTTTGGCCGGCCTGGACGTCGAAAATTATCCCATAGTAATGTACTACCGGAATAAAACTATCTTGTGTAAATTCAGGTTCAAAGAAACTAATACCCAAACTTTCACATTTATGATATTATTAGAATAAGGTCATAAGTTAAGCTTCACTTGCCGCGGTTGGTCCGTGGATGGGTGACCATCTTCCCTTCCGTTACGGGTCGTTAGAAGTACGAAAGTCTGACAACCAGTCATACCAAAGGGTATCGTATATTATCAGTAACTGGGTTGTGGAGGTCAGATAGGCAGTCGCTCCATGTAAAATACTGGTACTCAGCTGCATCCGGTTAGACTGGAAGCCGACCACATAGTTGAGAAAAGGCAAGGCAGATGATGATGATATTAGTAGAATAAAACAGAAAAAAATATATCTTATGCACATACCCAGAAATTACGGTCTCATTTCGTCCCTAGAAACTATATCTCTGATATGTATATTCAACGAGAATATATACGTACATGTATCCGGCGTATACGCCCGTGGTATAGCCGATAAATCATTGTGACATTTCACTGAGATGTCGACATCGGTCGTTAGTCGCGTCACCAGCGCCGCCTGCCGATAACACACAAAAACAGGAAAACTCAGGACTAAATTGTATACGATATAGCTTCATAGATCCTGTGATAGGTTTTTTCTATTTACGGTTCATAAATTTTTGCCATCATGTGTGAATAAGGTGCATTTTTCCAATTCATATTTTATTTTGTATGCCTAGCAACAATGTAAAGGTCGACTTCTTGTGTATCAGAATTTACATGGAGAGACTGACGTCGGGCTTCCGTTGTAACCACAATGAGCTATAGGCATCTTAATAGTATTAAATAATTAAGTTTTTCAGCCAAATATAATTACCATTTAATTCTTGTTTTCTTCATTATATAGAGTCATTTTTTGTCTTCGATCCCATCATAATCATCTATTAGTAGATGCTTGTTTTACTGTAGCTTTTCCGGATAGTTTGGGGGCCTGGAGACCTGTGACACAGGTATTCCTAGTACAGGCTCCAGTCTCCACGACATTAATGTATTTTTGTTACGACTATTACGTATTGTGCGTATTTATCATTATGTAGTGGAGAAAATAAACGTTTTTATTATATTATATTATTATTTATTTACCTTTTTTTTTCGTTTCCACCATTTTTCTATGTCACAGCAATGCAGAACATAAAAACCATCGATTTCATCACTAAATTGTGATAGATGGCAACGAAGGCTTAAAGTATAGCCTGATTAAATTAGCTTTCTCTCAACTAGCTCGTCTATTTATTCTCTGTTGGAATCAGGCGCGGTCGCAGCCTAACATTTGGGGGGGGGGGGGTCACCATGAGTACTGAAGAATATTTTTAGGAAGGTACATCCTGTTTGGTCTAGTAGTCGCAAGCGCTACTAATCAGCATGATGTCCCGGGTTATAATCTTTTTGCAAATGTCCATCGGAGTCTCCGTGGCTCAAGTGAGAACAATTTTAAGATAGTAAGACAGGCAAATCCTTCAGGGTTTCGACACCATGACTGTCTTTGGGGGGGGGGTCATGACCCTTAGGACCCCCCTCCTCGGACCGCGCCTGGTTGGAATGTCTGTTTAATTTGTTGACTATATACATATATAAAGTCATGCCCTTTGAAGTAAATACTCTTTTAACGCTCTTTCTAAAAACTGAACCTTCACGCTCGGGTCGGTAATTCTGAATGGAGTATACTCGGCTCGGCTCCAGTCGTTAGTATTCCTTTTTTTTTTTTTTTTTTTTGGATGGGAAATCATCAAATGACTTCTCCCGCTCTGGGCGGAGCGGGAGGGCGTGTCAGACTTTTACTGACTAAAACCCACCCGTATTCCTTCAGTTGCCCATGTGCCAGGGTCACGGTATCTCTTTAGAACAATCACGTGACCCCGGCAGGCATCGGTCCTAGCAGACCCCTTCAGTACTGCTGACATCTCTTTGAGGCGCGCGTGGAACACTACGCGCCGTCGACCCGAGCTTGGTCCTTACCGGGCGGCGAGCTACCCATTGCTCGCCACCCGCAAGCTCGCGCCTACGGTGGCCGGGAGTCCGCAATCGACTCCCGGCGCCCGGGGTTAGTTTTCCTTTGAGGAGAAAAAGGAGGAGGTTATCAATTCATCTGTATTTTTAAATTTATTTATTTTTATGTTTGTGAGCTCATACCTTTTGACTGGGTGAACCGATTTTGATGATTCTTTTTTTTATTTGGTGCTTCCCGTGTGGTCCCATTTTAATTTGGTTCCATTTTGATAATGGGATCCATGTGAAAACCACATAAGTCTTAAATTTGCATTAAGTGTTTACGCGACAAATGAACGAATAACGCAATTAGATTAGTGCGAGGTATATACCATAACTAAAAAGTTAAAAATAAAAACGTTTTACAAAAAAATAACAACAAAGGAAGTCGTTTGTTAATTTTTTTTAAACACTTGTTAAAAATAACTTTGTTTTTTCGGAAGTCGGTGGCAAAAATACCTTAAATACAGATCCTAAGACACCGACTTCCAAAATTAAAGTTATTTTTCACTTTGTAGTATTTTATTTTAAGGAATTTGGTTGTTATTTTTTGATCGTGTAGTCATAAACACATAGGTACCCTTTTGTGCTATGAGGGTAGGCAAAAACTGCAGAACCACGTGCTACGATCCTATATAAAGGGTGTCCAGCGGAAATTTTTCGACTTCGAAATTAAATAAAAATAAAGTAATAAATTTTAAATATTTATTATATTTTAAAAACGTAACCAGGGTCTGCGGATTTTACTTATTAAAAAAAAATGTCCTCCAAGTGACGTCCATTTCTTGCAATACAGCCTTGTAAGCGAACCCTCACATTGGCAAGTACGCGCGAACAAAGCGCTGGGGGGATAGCAGCGATTTCACGCCGGATATTTTCTTGTAGAGCAGTTATTGTACGGGGATTATTGCAGTACACTTTAAGGTACACAGTACAGCACAGTACAGTACACGTACAGATTTAAGGTAATGCCACAAGAAAAAATCACACGGCGTCAAATCCGGCGATCGAGGGGGCCAGGGTATGTCTCCGTACTTGCTTATTAATTTTCCAGGGATAATTTCCCTTAACCTCGACATTGAGACGCTGGCAGTGTGTGGAGTTGTCCCATCTTGCTGAAAATGAGTTCTATTGTTGCGTCCGTGAAACACTTGCAATTGCGGCACCAAAAACTCATCAATCATACGGCAGTACACCGACGAAGTGACAGTTTCTCTCTCATTGAAAAAATATGGACCGATTATTCCATGAGTAATAATGGCGCACCATACTGTCGTTTTAGGGCAGTGCAAACTATTTTAATGCCGTTCCCTTGGATTGTCGAGGTTCCAGTAACGCATATTTTGTTTATTTACGTAACTCCCGATGTGGAAATGTGCTTCATCGCTAAACAATATGTTTCCAAGCGGTCTGTGGGTCCGAAAACGTTCCAACATCGTTCGGGCGAACGTTTCTTTTAAAACATAATCCCTTTCGTTTAGTTTTTGTCAATTTGCACTTTATAGGGATGAAGTTTCAATTTTTTTTTTCAAAATCATATGCACAGTTGACTTCTTAATGCCTGTAGAGGCGGCAATCATTCTCACTGATTTTCTTGGATTTCTAATGATTTCTTGACGCACCTGTGCCACACGTTCTAGCGTTGCGGCTGACGAGGACGGTCCTGGGTGCGGTATATTAACCATTGTTCCGTCTTGTCGGATTTTTTGTATCCACTACCATATAAGCTGCGTGCTTGGACCATCGTTTAATCGCCGAATATCAAAGTGGGAACAGAAAGCACGACGCGCTCGAATCAACGATTCACCACTCTTTAGATATTGCTCCACCACAAACGCGCGGTGCGCTCCCGACCAGTGACTCATGGTTACTAACAAATCCGCAAAGATGACGCAACCAACGCTACCTCTCCTGCGCCCCTAGCCCCGCTTACAAAAGAGTGACGATAATTTAAACTTGAAAAACTCCCGCTGGACACCCTTTACAAGCTACATACTTGTAAATCGTGTAATAATGAAGAAGAAATAAAACGCTTGTTTATTGACAACGTAAAAAACTGTTTACCATCTCCAAAAGCGTCCATAATGATAATTGCTTTAGCCTGAAGAAGAAAAGTGTAAATACACAAACGTGCTAATAATATTTTCTCTATCACAGAGATACAAACTAGTGTGAAGAATGTTCGTCGAATGGAAACAAAGAGAGCGACAAATATTTGTCGATGGCTGTACGGGCAAATCCTTTGAGAGCTCCTCCTACGTTACAGATTTACCCTCATATGAGTCCAGTGTTAGTTGCTTGTTTGCGCCGGGCGAGAAACACGAGAAATCGTTGCATAGTGGACCTCTATGTCAAAGAGGCTTTTAAAATAAAACACTAGGTTCATTACGATTGTGGGTATGTACTGATTGATTCTAATATTTTGATTGACTTTTGCGGGTAGTGTCAGACATTTTGTTATTACCATGATGGATATAACAAATAAATTAAAATAATATAAAATGATGATGGATATAACAAATAAATAAAATAAAATGATGATGGATATAACAAATAAATTAAAATAAAATAAAATGATGATGGATATAACAAATAAATTAAAATAAAATAAAATGATGATGGATTTATCAAATAAATTCAAATAAAATAAAATGATGATGGATATAACAAATAAATTAAAATTAGATAAAATAATGATGGATATAACAATGATTAATCTGTATGAAATTACTATTCCGTGAGGTGCCGGACGTTAAGAATAGCATCATCCCATTTTCCCCCGTGAGTGCCGTACAGGTCTAAGGGACTTACTAGAGAATGGGCAGCAGCGTTCTCTATGCATTTTACCACCATACTGCAATCGCCAACCCGCCTGCCAATCGTGGCAATTATGGTAAATCACTCCAAATTTGGGAGGCCTATGTCCAGCAGTGGACGTGTTTCGGTTGAAATGGTGATGATGAATTTGTATGGCTTTGCCTCCGAACCACCTGCGTGGCTGCTGTTGCTTCACCGATATTATGTGACTCCTAGGTTATTTTTCATAGTGTTGTATTGTCATATTCTCACAGACATTTATTTCGGCCACAAATACTGTAAGAAACCGATTTTACATATAAACGGTTAAAAATGCCAATAAATACTATCATGTACAGCTGTTCTATAACATTGAGATTCGGGAAAAATTACTTGATTAATTGATACGTACGTATGGTCTCCAAAAGAAATACCTAATCAGGGTCATCGGTTATAGTTGAATTTTGTATGAAACTGATGGATAGTTTCGAATAAAACTTAATTTAATTTATTTAAAACAAACAGTTCATTTATAAATTTAATTTAATTTAATAAATGAACAGTTTGTTATGGCACGTGATAGTAGATATAAACAGTTCATTTATTAAATTAAATTTAATAAATGAACTGTTTGATTTAAATTAATTAAATTAAATTTTATTCGAAAACATCCATCGGTTTCTTAGCATAATCAGCCTATACCGTTCCCGATGCTGAGACACAGGCCTCCTCTCAGTGGGAGGGAGTGAGTCGTAACGCGGGTTGATAGAGGTCACATGTCTTCGAATTTTTGGTACTAGGACATGCCGATTTTTTCACGAAGTTTTCCTTCACCGTTTTGAGAGCAGTGGTGAGGAAATTATTTATAAAAAGTAAAGCTCGTAAGTTCGGATTAAACCACGGGGCTCCACTGCTCACGGTTATCTCTACATCGGTTTCTTACTAAACTTCAACCATATCCGAGGACCCCGTTTACTTATCTCTTTTTAACCCCCGACGGAAAAAGAGGGGTGTTATAAGTTTGTCGTGTCTGTCTGTCGGTCTGTCTGTGTGTCTGTCTGTCTGTGGCATCATAGCTCCTGAACGGATGAAGCGATTTCAATTTTTTTTTTTTTTTTGTATTAAAGGTGACTTATGTGCGAGTGTTCTTAGACATGTTTGATGAAAATCGGTTGAGCCGTTTAAAAGTTGTGGAGGGTGAAAGTGGGGAAGAATAACCGAATGTCTACAAATATACTCGAGTGGGGTCTCAAATGAAAGCGCACTGAAAGAGAATATTGATGACTTAATCGAGAATGTTCAAGCTTCGCTTAATGAGAAAATTGGTGGTGGGAAAATTGGGACATGGAAATCCGATTGTCACGTGAGAGTATCAATGACTACATCTCAGTCTTTGCAATTCTGCTAAAGATGATTTGTCATGTGGGTTATTAAATAGTTTTCTTTGGTCGAGCTCACAAACTGCTACACCATCCAAGGAAAAGGCCAAGCCTGAAACAGAGTAAAAATACTCTACTTAAGGCTACATAGGCTTGGCCTTTTGCGAAAGTACTTTTACCTAAGTAAACCACAGCTTTTTCAACTGTCGTGCCTTGCAACTTATATGCCGTAATCGCCCAACATAAAATGATAGGAAACATTGTTCTTTCAATATTTCCATATCCTCTAAGACCTTGAAAAGTTACATTATGTGGCCTTATCAGAATCCATCCATTCTCGTCAACACAACACCGGCCGATAGTGGCATCATCAAATTGAATTTATATTGTTTTTGGAAGCTTCCCATCTTCCTGTTGGCCACGGCGATGTTCTATGTATTTACAACTTAACAAAAAATTTACATTATAATAAGTATACCTATAAAAAGTATAAAATAAAAAATTAAATTAAAAATTTAAAAAACCCCCGACACCAAAACCTAAAATCCCTTTAAAAAGTAAAAAATAATAAAAAAACTCAATCTTGAAGTACCTAAGTATGTATTAATAATTCAAAAAAAAAATACGTCGCGTTGGGGGACAGTTCAGCCGAAAGATGTTCACTGCAGGACAAGGGCCCCATAAATCGACCGCCTCAAAGACTTATAAGTGCTTTATCATCATTTAAAACCATTTGAAAACAAATATAGATAGGTATTACGTCGATAGTTGGCACCCAAAGTGACAGGAGGCGTTATACCGTTGTCACAAGTTTCCCAATTGTTAGAACTTCTGTACCTACGACTACATGTAGGAATTAATTTGGGATAGGGTAACTAGCAAAACTAATTGGGCAACTACGCCCTCAGGATTAATGGTATTTTAAGTGATTACCAAGTTGAAACGTAGGTAAATATTTAAATTATATTTATTTCTGTACATTTGTAAAAAATAAAACACTTTTACGCGTCAAAAATAACTTATGCTCATAAAAAAATTAGAGTTCAGTGGTTCTCATCCAATAACTCTGGAGAAGAAATACCGAAACAAACACAGAAAAAATATATTTAAACAAATTCAATGAAAAGTACAAAAAATAATGTGGCATCATATAAGTTTCATAATTATTTCAATAATTCGAGAAAAGTATTCCTGCTTTAAAAATATATAGTACTAGCTTTTGTAAGCTTTAAAAATATTCCACCAGCATGTACTACCGGGACAAAAAGTACCCTATGTGATAAACCAGGGTATAATTAATCTATCTCTGTGCCATTTCACCCTAATCTGTTCTGCCATTTTTGCGTGGTTGAGTAACAAACATATGAACACCCAAACCTACAAACATGCAGATTTATTTTATTTAAAGAGGAGAGTAAAATAAAATACTCTTTGTAAAACAAAGAGTATTTTATTTTACTCTCCTCCTGCTTTGGTACTAGAGTGCAAAAACAAATGTTTATAAATAAGCCATTAGAACACAGAATGTATAGTTAATAAATAAATAAATAAATATCTTAGGACAACCAACACACCATTAACTGATCCCAAACTAGGCAGAGCCTGTACTATGGTGACCAGACAACTGATAAACATACTTATATATTTCTAAATACATACATATTATAGATAAATTACACCCAGACACAGAACAAATGATTGTGCTCATCACACAAAGATTTGTCCTGGGTGGGAATCGAACCCACGACCTCAGTCTTTGCAGTCAGGGTCACTAACCACTAGACTAACAAAATGACTAATAATATGACTGAAGTGCAAATCTTAACGTCAAACAATATTTAACCAATCACCATCGCGGAAGTAATATCCCGAAGTTTAAGCGAACACCGGCACGGTTTCCATTCTAGAACGCTTTATTAATAAATCCAAATATAGAACGAAAGTTCTTGCATGGAACTCAGGAATCGATATTTCAAAAATTCCTCAAGTTCCATCATAAAGAAACACTCCAGTGCGCTTTTCCGTAGACGACGACCAACGGGATCCTTAAAACTTAACGAAATTCTCAACTTTAGCTCGATTCATCATGCCTTATACAGAAAGGTAGCTTATAATATCTTCTGCGCCATTAAATCTAAATTATTCCCTGTAACACGTTCAAAAGTAGGTAATAGGGTAACTTAAGTGAAATATAAATTGCCACAAACTGTTGTAAAATATGGCTCAATATTTTCGGTATGAAATGTTTATTTTAGCATATACAAATTACATAGGCCTATCTTTATTTATGTTCTGATTATAATTTAGTGTATTATCAGATTATGTTACTTCATTTACTTTAAATTGAAGGCAGCTCTTTCTAATTATTTGAACCATTTAAAATAAAGATCTTTACCCTAATTGTGTAACACACTATCACTCATCCAATGCGTCATAATTATGTTCCAAAAATTTGTTTTCTCAGCAACGCAAATAAAGCAAATTTATAATGTTGTTAAACTGTCAAAATGAAAGCCATTCTTACTCTTAGTGTGTTACACAATAACCCCGAATTATCCACAAACCTTCTCTCTTAATAGTAAAAAAAAACCGGCCAAGTGCGAGTCGGACTCGCGCACCCAGGGTTCTGTACAAACCTGTAGGTATATAAGCAAATCGACTGGAAGTACCCTTTAGGTTTTGATTCCCTTGCGAGTAGTTGCGAGTTTGAAAATATGCGGCTTATATTGATGTTTCTTTTGATTGCGTTGACATAGAAGTTTGATTTTATTACAGCTAAAAGGCTTGACTTGAGTATTTGATATGAATTTAAATTTAATACCTCTACGCGTTCTTGAGGAAAGGGGTAGTACCTTTAAAATGATTAAAAATATTTTTATTGTATGATGTAACTAAAAATTTAGGGTTTTCGCAATTTTTTCTTTATCTGTGCTATAAGACGTTGCTTCGTACCAAATTTCAAAATTCTAGATCGACTGGAAGTACCCTTTAGGTTTTGATTCCCTTGCGAGTTTCGAAAATTTGCGGAAATTTGCGGCATAAACGGCTATATCTTTTGATTGCGTTAGCTTAGAAGTTTGATTTTTTCACAGCTCCAAGGGACAGTAGACTTAAGTATTGGATATAAATTTCAACTTGATACCTCCACGCGTTTCTGAGAAAAAGGGTCTTGACAGACGGATGGATGGACGGACGGACGGACGAACGGACAACAAAGTGATCCTATAAGGGTTCCGCTTTTTCCTTTTGAGGTGCGGAACCCTAAAAACCAACCATTAAACATTAAATAAAAAAAAGAAACAAGTTAGGTATTCAAGTTGCATTTATGAAAAACCCAAAGATTTACTTTCCACTACCACGTCACAACTATATCCCGACATAGTTGTTAAAAGAAAAATGACAAATGTGCCGTGTGTCGACACGACTAAGAAACCGAATGTTTATTTAGGGACAGACAATCCCGTGGTTTGTTCAGAAGGGCTGCAGCGGTTATCACGTTTTGTTTTAACGGGATACAGGAAAAGAACGGTCTTGTATTTACATTTGCGAACTTTATAGCACGGATAAAGAAGTAGTTACAATGCATGATACGTTGTTCTGTTAAAATATATATTAGGTATGAGTAGCCAATACAGTTTTTTTCTAATAAGTTAGTATTAACCTTAGGGCAGTGGTGACCGAATGATAAAGGCCCCGACTTGAAGGTTGAAGGTTGTGGGTTCGAAGGCAGGAACCCAGGAAAAACTGCAAAAGAAAACATCGTGAAGAAACCTGCATTTCCTAGAACTAAAATTTCAGTGACGTGACATCTACCATCCCGCACTGAACCCGCGTGATAGATAACAGCCCACTTCTCACTCAAATTCAAAATTCAAATTAATTTATTTGCCAGCAGCGGTGGATTTACCAATAGGCTAAGTAGGCTGGAGCCTAGGGCGGCAGATTTAAAGGGGCGGCAAACTTAGCCCAAATAATAAAAAAAAAACTTATAATTATACGTATACACACGTTCGTAATCCGTATATAAAAGATTAATAAACGCACTGTAAAATATAGGTACTAATGCGATCATGAATTTAAAAAATATTCCAATAGCGTTCCAATATTAATTTCAATTTAAATTTAGTAACTTTTACCCTAATTATAAAAATGAAATTTATCGTGTAATATGTTTCAACATTTAAATTTTTATTTTCTACTAGGTACATATGTATTTGCGTAGTAGTTTTTGGGTTGCGGTGCGGGAAGGGAAAGAAAATTGTTCAGGTGAGAGAAGCTTTATCTCTTTTGAGCATAGCGTCAGGACTAATGAACAAGATTTCATATGACGATATATTTAATGATTTTGCGAATTTAATATCTCGCAAAAAGATAATGTTAAACTTATTTTTTCTATTTTTACTCCCGAACAAGCCGGATGCCGTAAAGGCTTTAGCACCGTGGACCATGTGGTACCATACGCTGCGGCAGGTTATACAGAAGACCGAAGAGTATAACCTGCCTCTTTGTTTAGCGTTTGTGGACTACGAAAAAGCCTTCGATTCGGTCGAAACCTGGGCTGTACTGCAGTGTCTTCAACGGTGCCAGATCGACTATCGGTACATCGAGCTGAAGTATCTGTACGAAAACGCCACTATGTCAGTCCGACTTCAGGACCAGACCTCGAAACCTATCCTTCTGCAGCGAGGGGTGAGACAGGGAGACGTTATTTCTCCGAAACTGTTCACCGCTGCAATGGAGGATGTCTTCAAGGTTTTGGACTGGAAAGGGGCTGGCATCAACATCAATGGCGAGTACATCACTCACCTTCGGTTTGCCGATGATATAGTTGTCATGACTGAGACTATGGAGGGCCTCAGTAAAATGCTCGATGACCTTAGTAGAGCTTCCGAAAGAGTGGGTCTTAGGATGAACATGGACAAGACAAAGGTCATGTCCAATGCTCGTGTGATACCCACTCCAGTGAAGATCGGAGGCGCTACACTCGAAGTTGTGGACGAATAAGTGTACCTAGGACAGACTGTCCAGTTAGGTAGGTCCAACTTCGAGAATGAGGTCAATCGTCGAATCCGACTCGGCTGGGCAGCGTTTGGGAAGCTACGCAATATCTTCTCGTCCCACATACCGCAGTGTCTCAAGACGAAAGTCTTTGACCAGTGTGTGTTGCCAGTGATGACATATGGAACCGAAACGTGGTTGCTCACAATGGGCCTTATTAGAAGGCTGAAAGTCACCCAAAGGGCGATGGAGAGGGCTATGCTTGGAGTTTCCCTACGCGATCGAATCAGAAATGAAGAGATCCGTAGGAGAACCAAGGTAACTGACACAGCCCGAAGAATTGCTAAACTGAAGTGGCAGTGGGCAGGGCACATTGCTCGCAGAACAGATGGCCGATGGAGCCGAAAGGTTCTGGAATGGCGACCGCGTACCGGAAGACGTAGAGTTGGAAGGCCTCCAACAAGGTGGACCGATGACCTCGTGAAGGCCGCAGGAATCCGCTGGATGCGGGAAGCACAAAACCGGTCGAAGTGGCGGAGCTTGGGGGAGGCCTATGTCCAGCAGTGGACGTTTTTCGGCTGAAATGATGATGAAAACTTATTTGATCTCATTGTCACCATTAACCGGATTGTTAACATGTTATTTAATAGAAATTGTTCGTATTATTTTGAACTGTAAATGCAATAAAAATATTTAACAAAAACAACTTTTGCCGACTACACATTATTTTGTGTAAGCTGTGTTCATATGTAGGTATTTTTAAGGCATGCCTTTCCCCACCTTATGATTAGTACATGCTGCTGTTTTTAGGTCAACAGTATACTCGTCACTATCTAGCGGGTTGCAAAAATAATCTAGTAACTGACAGAAATATCACCTAGTTCACAATCATACTAATGACGGGAAAAAGCCGATATAATGAGGACAACAAAATCATAAAGTTGCAATTTCTGAATAAATGTAATTAATATGATTGTGAACTAAACTAACCTATTGAATTTCAAAAGTCAGTAGGGGCGGCAAAAACTGAATAGCCTACAAGCGGCAAATTTGTAAATCCGCCACTGTTTGCCAGAATGTAGGTTTACAATATATGGTCTTAAACAATAATGACCCCTTTATAATATAATAATGTTTATTTCAATTACAATAGGCATTTTGATACATATTATTGGAAATCACCTTTTAAGCAAGGAATTGCTTGTATTAGGAGACTCCGCACTTCCACTTCTCATTTTTATGCAATTGAAAATGTAGACAATGTAAACATGCAAGATTAGAAAATAAAGAACAAACTAACATAATAACTTAGAAATAAAATAATATAAGATAATAACTTAAAAAAATATTCAAACAGCTCTGCAAATAAATAAACGTTATGCGGAAAAAAGGCCGCGTCGCGCGCGTGTGTGTGTGTATCATTTGTGAGTGAGTGTGGGTGTGAGTGTGAACCAGTGAGGTTGTCTGGAGTGTGAGTTATAATGAGTTTTATTATGATCAATGCTTATTTCACGTATTCAATTAATATCCTGACTATTTATTTATTTATTTGTTTGTTTATCAGTTAATTAGTCAGTCACGCTTTCACGCCTAGACGAAGCGTAGGTCCAAAAATAGGTTGTTGGTTTTCGGTTTTCGGTTAGCCCTACGACAACGTCTTGGGATCGAAAGAAGTCAAGCAAGCCTTCATTCACTAACCGTGCGCACAACTTGCTTTACATGCTACCATTTAATATGGTGTGCAAATATTTAGTGTCATCCTGCACAAAGCTATTATTAATAAACAAAAGCCAGCAACAACAGATAAGAGCTCATGCATTATGATTTTACGGATTAAATTAATTCGTTGATGTCAAGTCATACCTATGTCAGTTCAAGAGCTAAAGTTTAATACAATGTCAGATTAAGCATATTTAAATAATTGTAAATTGTGATCAATAATGTCATGTCTATTATTATTATATAGTGTTAATTAATTAAAATTTGAACATTCACATTAGTGTAAAGTTACGCGAGGACGGTAACTGAAATCAATAATATTGGTACCGTATAATTATATACGGTACCAATATTATTGATTTCAGTTACCGTCTCAGCAGCATGTATTCATTAAGATTGTAAAAGGATTTTTCTTTTAACCATTGCGTTACCTTTTGTTTAAACATGGGCAACGGTAAATCTTTAAAGGCATCGGGTAATTTATTATATACCCTTACCGCATTTATGTAAGAGTTCCTCTTATACAGTTCTCAAAGTGAGGAGAACTGTGTCACAGCAGTGGGTATTAGGCTGATTATGCTACAATATATCTGGATGTCAGATATGGTCTATAGTTTTTGCCTACCCATATGAATAAGTCTTGAGTTTATGTATGTATTTACCTAAACATCAATCTTATAATGCTCCCACACTGCTTATACACAGGCCTCCTCTAAGTGAAAGGGAGTGGGCCACGCGAGCCCAGTACGACGATGGACTGATATCACATGTCTTCGAATTTGTTGGTCGACCTTCACCGTTTTGAGAGCAGTTTTAATAAAACAATTTACACAATGTAGACCACCTGTCTGGGTTTTAACCTCACCTACAACAAGATTTCCTGTTTCCTGGGTGCGATGATAGGCATCAATCTCAAATGTCATAAGTATCATCATTGCCTGACTGGCCTGTTAGTCTAGTGGTTAGGGACCCTGACTGCTAAGACTGAGGCCGTGGGTTCGATTCCCACCCAGGACAAATCTTTGTGTGATGAGCACGATCATTTGTTCTGTGTCTGGGTGTAATTTATCTATAATATGTATGTATTTAGAAATAAATAAGTATGTTTATCAGTTGTCTGGTTGCCATAGTACAGGCTCTGCCTAGTTTGGGATCAGATAACGGTGTGTTGGTTGTCCTAAGATATTTATTTATTGCTTGGAAATGTGTTGGAGCGAAGCAATCTAGTACGTGGTCACTACTGGTCTCCGTTGTCTATGAAGTCACCCGAAAGACAAAACTAAAAACCCCATGACTTACATTTTTTTAATACTCTCTTTTCATGAGTTTTCATTATAATATGAGATAAGATCACACCACTCCTTTGTACTTACAATTTATATGTCACCGTCAAATTGTAAATAGCGTTAGATTACAATCTGACTAGCGAGATTATAATCTGACGGTTCACAATCTTTCGGCATATTACAATCTCGCTAGTTAGATTGTAATCTAACGGTATTTTACAATTTCACGTTGACATACATAACCAACATATAGCTAGGTACCTATATGTTGGTTATGTATATGTCACGTACGAAGAAACAAATATATTGTACGGTCCAACGTTACCTAAATAATGCCAAAGACGGAAGACAATAAAGCATCCGTAATAATGGATATTCTTTGAACTCACGACCTCTGTACTTAAGTTCGTAATATAGTATACATCTAATCTGTACTAGGACAACAGAACAGGGCAGGAGGTCTCATTCAGGCCACCATCGCTTTTGTTCTGCACCGGAAAATCAAGGAGGAAGGGAAGAAAGGACGGGCCCTTTATAAATCCTACGGAGACCCACCTGACCTCGTCGCAGGCAATTACAGTTACTTTCTTTAAGTATAGATTGTCATTCACAGCGTTCATATTGTTTGGCGCTTGTAATTTCGAATATCCAAACATTTTGCTCCGAATAATTATGATTCTTTGGAGGACGACGCGAAATTAATTCCAAAGAAATCTTTTGTAACACTGGTGTAAAATAAATTAATATAGCTCCCGCTGTGTTATTGATTTTAAATGAATTTGTATCCTATACAGGAGCTCAATGTTGGAATAATATTTGCAATATTATTTCGTGCCTATATGAAATAACAGACGGTTGAAATTATCTTTTACTAGTTGCTACAAGCGGCTCTGCTCGCGTCAATGTTGAAAATTATCCAAAGGGAACACCTCCCGTAATGAAAGGGTTGAAATTCGTTGTGTTAGTTTCCAACCCACCGCAAATAAATTCATCACCTTTTTTAGTTCTTCAGGACAGAATTATCAAAAACGTCGAGATACGTATATTTTTTTTTTATCGTCAGCCTAAACACAAAATTTGAAGAATCTAGCTACGAAACTGAGGGACTTTAATACAAATTTCCACCGTCTATTTCACCCATTTACGGGGAGAATTTCCTAAAATTCTTTCTTAGATTACGTCTCCTACTTGTAATCTATTTCTGTGCTAAATTTCTTATTCGTAGGTTTAGTCATCTTTGAGATTTCGTGATTAATCAGGGAGTCAATGTATGAATGAACGACCTTTCGCTTTTATTTTTAGATTGTCATAAAACGTCTTTTAATTTAACCCCCTCGTTAATATTGTCTACAATAATTTACAGCATAAAAATACTTCTAAGAACATCAAAAGGTAACGCGTCTAAACAAAATACACGAAGGCTTTTATGTGTGCATTCCTTTTTGATAATTACAGCAATCTTTTGAACACCGCACGTATGAACCCGTCTCAAGGTGACAGGTCGTCTGTGTCACCTTTGTTACTGAACATGCATCTCATTCTTTATCTTTTCGAAGTAAAACATTTTTCACATGAAAATTATGTAAACCATTTTTCATTTTTATTATCACAAAGAGTACGTAATTGACTTCGAATAATGAGTTGAAAAATAGGTACTTATCAATCATTTATTCTTAGATAGCGTTTCAGTGAAAAATTCTCAGGACCCCATTAGAACACTTTATATGCACACTTCTTGGAAATTGTTCTACCAGAATCGCGTCGCACCCTCGCTTCACGCCTGTCTATGGGGGCAAATCAGATTTTTTATAAGCATAGTGCTAAGCTCATAGCCAAATTCTGGGCTACCTATATTTAGATTGCCATCGACACGTTAAGAAGAAGATAATTTGTTACGAAAGCTAGAATAAAGTTGGAAAATCTAAAGATCTACATAAAAAAAACAGTAACTTGAGCGACAAACCTCAATAAATATAAAAACAAAATGCTTAGAAGAGTTATGTCTAAACATGTTCAAAATAAAAAGGCCGTCGCCAGCTGTTTACCATTACTAACGTAAGCATATATTAGTAGCAGGTGCGGTATATTGATATAATTTTAACGCAAACGACGACTACGTAAGCATACGCAGAGGTGGCACCGAGGAGGACATGTTTGAACATGTCTCAAAATTTGGCAGGACTCCACGGTCACACCCTTACCATCTAACCCCCATTTGATGCAGGTAAATAAAAAAAGTTGATCTAAAAATGGTGTCGTATTTTTTTGGGCATGTGTGCTTTCCGAAGTGCTGCAGAATACAAAATAATACAAGTCCTTTTGCCTTATTATTAGACATAATAGCAATAACAAAAAAAAAATGAGATTCTATATCAATTTCTAGTCATCTGCCGAGCGTTCTCAAAACTATGTTAGAGTTTACTTCCAGTCTTAGCGAATGCAGCTGAATTGATTTTACACGGAGCGACTGTTTATCTGATCTCCACAACCCAGTAACTGGGTAATACGATACCCCTTAGTAAAACTGGTTGTCAGACTTTCGGGCTTTTGACGACCTGTCACGACTGCCAAAGATCTACAAATGACAGTCGAAACCTATGGCTCACCGTACTTTCCAATTCACGGGGATGAAAAGATGGTCACCCATCCACGGATCAACCGCAGCAAGCTTAGCTTTAACTGATCAGTCGACCCATACAACTGTTATTAGGTTATTATTATTTAGCCATTAGCCAATTTGCAGTAACAATCTAAAATACAAATCCAAGAATACCATTGTCGATTTATTCTGGTAACTTCTTTGAATAAATAAATAGTCACTCATGTTTCTGTTAGAATAAATTGAATAAAGGTATAAAAGATAACAATTTTGAAACCTTATATCATACGTACTCGATCAAGAACAGAGTATTGTGTGACAAAATTGCATTTTAAAACATTTTTCGACCCCTTTCTGTGCGGTCGTAAAGATGTAAAAAGACACTCGAAGCGGTTTTTTCGCTGACGCATAGGGAGGTATCGCAAAAAACACAATTCCTTTTACCTCGCCTCAGGGTACACAAATAGTATTCTATTTCCAATATTGATCGATATGTCTAGCAAGGAGAAACTACTAAAATATTCAGGAGTACTGGAGTCGGTACAAATATTTCCCAATCCTTGGGAGCCTCCCAAGCAGATTTTTATAGTAATCTGTATTTATCGTCATTGGCTTACTGACGGATTATCGCCTCTTTGAAGAGGCCTTTCTCGTGGACCATCAAGAACAAACAAGCTGCGAATCCAGCTGTCAATGTGTACATACACACGAACGACACGCGTCAACAGCAGACGAGTATCGCCGTCGGCTATCGACGCATCAGCGGCTGCCTCTGACGCTTCGACGTCAGTATCTGACTAGTCGACGGCAGCCTCTGATGCATTGGAAGCCTCTGACAGGTCGAAGGAAGCCTCCGACGAGTCAGCAGCAGCCGCTAACGCGTCGACGGCAGCCTCTGACGTATCGAGGGCAGCCGCTGACGCGATGATGGCAGCCTCTGACGCGTTGACGGTAGTCGCTGACGCGATAAAGGCAGCCACTGACGCGATGAAGACAGCCGTTAACGCGTCGCCGGAAGCCTCTGACGCATCTACGGTAGCCGCTGACGCGATGAAAGCAAACTCTGACACGTCTACGGCAGCCGTTGACATTCTGTCCGATTCCGTTGAAATTCTAGTCCAATTGCCTTCAGGTTGGTCGGTCATGATGAGAGCCAACTCTCATCATGACCGACCAACTTGCTCTTTCTTTCCTAAAATATTACTTCTTCCATCACATTAAACAGGCATTTATGCTAATGCATTTTTATAAATAATAACACGAAAAATATGTGAATCACAACACTTTTATTTAAAACTTAATATTTGTGATAAATAGCGGAGTAACACTGACAGTTTAATCTGCTTAAGCCTTAGCTGCTTCAACTTTTTCAGCGAGCTCAATGCATTGGCGCATGAGTGACACGTAGCTAGCCAGTATAGCTCGTTCTGAAACAATAAACTTTTGTTAATGTATTCTGGTTTGAAATGGTCAAAAGTAAAGTTATCAAATAGATAAATGAAGAAGTAACGTAAATAATAAAATAAATAAGTAAGTTAGTAAAATGATGGGTTAACAAAATGCAGTAGGAAAGATTTTATTTTTATTATTATATAGTATAGTATACAACTATACAAATAAATAAAATTGATGTATCTGTTTGTAATACCAAAATAAGAGCATTTTACGAAATGCATCTGGTAATACATACGTATAGTATGTAGGTACAGATGTACCATATAATAACAACAAAAATATAATATTTTTTTTCGTCTATCTCTTGCTTTGGACTAATCTCCGAAACGGTTAGATCTATTTCGACGGGACTTTCCTGGCAGAAAGCTGATGTTATAAGAATTCATTTCTCGGTGACACGTTCATCAGCAGCTAGTCTTACATAATGTAATTATGTAGATATCTACCCTCAAAGAACTAAAAATAGATTAGTGATTTTGGAATGACAATCGGTTCATGTCATAATGTCTAGATTGTAACCTTAACACAGTAAATATAAGTAGCTAATCTGTTTTAATTCATGCAAATTAATTCATTGAAACAGAATTTTCATTCACTCCTAAACCCGTCTAAGTCCTTGCACTATCGTTTGTACAAACTACGTGCGAAGTATTAGAATAAAACTTATCCATAAGTCTGCAGATAATTTTAATAGAGTTTCCACTATTCTAAAGCTTATTCTTTGAAGGTTTAAAACTATAGAACTTGACGCTTTGTCTTCAGAATATCGAATAGTGAATGTAAAAGTGCGGTAAAGTCAGACGAAGTTTTGATAACGTTCAATCTTTGTGGATTTTACTGAAATACGTGAAAGTTTTTAAACGCACGTGATGTGTTTTTGGAAATGAGTGAAGACTAAGAACTTTTTTTTTGGGTATGGTTTTCTGCAATGCTATAGAACTCATAATATACGTACACGTAGTTTTGCCTTACTATTATAAGGTTTTGTGATAACAAAAACAAATACAATTTTGAGCCTTTTCCCAACTATCAGAGTCGGTTTCCAGCTATCCGAATGCACCTAAATACCAGTATTTTAAATGGAGTAACTACTTACCTGACCTCCACAACGAACTTACTGGGTAACACGATTCCCCTTAGTAAAACTGGTTGTCAGACTTTCGGGCTTTTGACGACCCGTAAAGAATATTAAAGAGCTACGAATGACAGCTGGAACCACCTAACCGTGCTTTTTAAGACACGGAAGGGTCTTGGTATGTAAATATGGTCACCCAACCGAGGCAAGCGTAGCTTAACCTGTTTGATCAACCGTGTGGATATTATGCGGACTTAATATCTCGGTTTTGTAGCACAAAAATGTCATGAAAAACAATTTGAAACCATACGAAATACACAAAACTTTTACTACGAAACTCAAATTTCATTTTGGTAAAATAAAAATTTATTCGAATTGTTTCAATGGTACAATGAATTCACGCAAACTAGTGAAGGATCACTGAACCACAACGCCAGACTGTAATCGCATCAAAAATTATACACCACGCAACAATAACCACAAACAAAAAACCAGTACTGTCATATTTGTAGACATATTCATATTCCAATAATAGTCGATTTCGGCGCGAAAAACCGTGACATTTACGGATGTGGGTAAATCAATTCGGAGACGGGTGCAAACATTACCCATGTCAGCGAAGCGTGAAGGTTCCGTACTGGCGATTATTTTGCGGAAAAATGATTTGGACCCTATTCAGACGGCATAAATACTACGTTGTGCGTTCATCGCAACAAGCCCGGAGCAGACTGTTGTCATAGATAACACAACGGCCAGCCCAACGACTCAGGTAAACATTGGTTTTGTCAAATATTATGCGGATGAAATTTCAAGCATTCTTTGTTTCCACCTCATGAACCTCTCGTTTGCTATTATTTTTCCCTTTATACTTTTTTTTGTTGCTGAATTTTCGAAACATTATCTTTTTGATTTTTTTATTAGTCTACACTGTCCCACTGCTGAGCAAAGGCATCCCCCAAATTCCCCCAGGCATCCTATCCCAAGGCCATCTAGTTTTATCTTATCTCATTTTATTTAAGTTAAGTTAGGATAAAAGACATATTTTAATTCATTAGGTATACAGTTCATTTTAATCTATTTACTTATACATGCATGTATACGAAACTTACATATATAAAAGAACTCGTGCCTTTTGCCATGAGAGTAGGCAGAAACTACGAAACGCCACCTGCTACAATCCGTGTAAAAAATAATAATAATTTTCGCACTTACTAATCTATATACGTAAAAATTAAAATATGTTGTTCGTAGGTAAGCGCATACCGTGATAAAGGCTATACCGTGACCGGTTTGACTATTTTTTTTTTTGTTTTACAATGTTCGTAATAGTCCGAATTAGGTTTTTATGAACAAAAACAAAATATAAAAAGACACATATGACCAATTAAATTTTTTACAGAACAACGGTCGCCGGATCAGTAGTTCTTAATATGTAAATATATCGAATTTAAGTATTCCACTCAATTTCGGACTCAAAAATGATTGTAAAACTCGGCGGTGCAGTGTTTGTAGTCAATATTCTCCCCGAATATAACATATCGAACATCCAATTCAACGTAAATGAATATGAACCTGAAACGGGTCCATTAATATTGCAGTTTATGCCTCAATATTTGTCAGTATTGACGCTTTTATTATTTTCAATATTTCATGCGAGAACTGAGTTCCTCGAACTCTTCCCAACTCTCCTGAACTCACTGCTGGAGAGTTTTTGTGCCACTTCTCCCTCGCAGCTAAGGCACTGTCAGTCACAGTCGTGATGGGCGGGCGTTTTGGAGGACTGTCTTATGTAATTCTTGTGTTAATAAAGTGATGATTTTCAGCCTAATTTGAATAAATGACTTCATTTCATTCATTTCATTAACGAAATGGTAACTTGGTGGTTTCATCTGTTTTTCCATAACAAAATAAAAACTGAATTTATAATGGAAATGCCAGTCCAGTCCGGTCCACTTACGAGGCCCAGTTGGGCTCCTATTAACGGGGTGTGAGATGAGGTGTGGCAAGGGACGCGCGGGTTGCGGGGCGCGGGAGGAGGGGGTTGTCCGTCAGTTGATCCGATCGCGGGACTAGCTGATTGATGACGCCGATTAGTGATGCCCAACCCGCCCACGAATAAATTGTCGACCGATTTTTTGCTTCGTAAACTTAAGTCCAACCCCGCCTTTTTATATGTCGAAAATTTCAGGCTCGACGTTGTGTGCTAATGGAAAAAGGATTCGAAAATAATTTCAGATTTGGACGCGTAACATGCTTAGGTTGATACCTACATTTTGTCTTATAATTCATTTTTACACGAGACAATAATTATGTTCTAGAACATTTTTTCTCGCTGTTCTTGGTAAGTGCTGTCCTGCAGATTTCTCTTTAAATAATAATGATTTCATTTAAACCAGTAACGGGGGAAAGCGTCTGAAATAAACAGAGAAAAACTTACTTCATAATTTTTAAACTAGCCTGAATGGTTTTGATTAAGTCAATAAAGTGCTTTTATTAAAATACTGGGAATTATACATAAGGCCCTTTGAAGAGAAATTCGAAATTACAGTTTCGAAATTCTAAGAAGCATTCATAAAATAATAAATATCATTCAATGTTCATATTGGTAGCAAAAGGCCAAAATATGATTTTAAATAGCCATTATTTTATTACGTTATCGATACGAAAACCGATATTCCCGATACTATTGTTCAAATACGAGCTACAGAACTGCAGAATCATCATTGGCTACCTCCGTTTCGTTTAAGAGTTGAAATAATTTGAGCTTTACGCTTTATTTATTTTCCAAAATGGAGCGTGAATCAGCGCTTTTCCTTCTACTAAACTCACAAATGGTGCTTTTGCTTACGGACTTAACACGTTATTGAAAAAAAACGTTTTATTTAAAGGTGTTAACGAAATAATAAAGACTTAATATCGAATACAAATCGAAATGAGGTACGACGTAAAATGTTCTGATAAAAAAATGACATCAAGTCAGTTTTAAATACTATCTACCATTATTGTTTGAATTCAATCTTATTGACTACATGAACACTCTTCAATGAATCTAATTATTTCTGCGTCAGCAAATATTGGAAAACATTACAAGATGAAATAAAGCAAATAGGGCATTTTATTTGGATCTGTAAATTGAAATATACCTTTAGAACTTATAGATAAATAACTCCTTTTGATACCTGGTCACGCATAACTTTTTATTTTTAACGCTTTACCACGGACTATACGGCGTGTATAAAAAGTAGTAGTCATATTTAAAGGTATAGTACAGACCATCAAACCTAATAACTTTTTCTAAGCGACCGATACCGTAACTGCGAAAAAATAATCAATCGTCTCATACATTTTGATCGAGTAAGTATGGAAGTTTTGCATAGGACTATTGTTAAGTTTTACGCGATTACGACATTGGTCCCATGGAAAAAAAATGTTCAGTTTGATGGTCTGTACCACACTATTAAATATTACCACACAATTCTGATACATGCTGTATAAGTGTATACACCTGACCGCTACATGAAATCCTGAATTCCTAATTACCATTTGTTTCATACATAGAAAACTTCTATACGCAATTAGGTACTTACTTATAACAAAACCCACAAACATGTGATCCACTCCTAGATAGGCAACATTAAAACAAATTACGTTCGTTCTGCACCTAATGGCAATCTTGATTAGCATAGTACCACGCGGTACGTAAGCGGTACGAGAGGTACGTGAGCGGTAGGGTGCGGTAAAGCCGGTAAGTAACAGTTGCGAAAACTATAAACTATCGCATCCGACGTACCGCGTTGAAGTGAGTCGATAATAAATCGCTAACTTGCTGTGGAATTACTCGGACGGTGGGACATAGAGTGGGTAAATGTTAGCAGACAGTTTAATGCCTAACAGCAAGGTATTTGGATCGAACGGAGACACACTGCCCCGTTGGTCTCGTGGTCGCAAGCGGAATTGCTGAGCGTGGGATTTTGGGTTCAATGACAGCTAGTTAACAGACAGCTGTGCTCCTGGGGAGTTTATTGCGCCACTTCCCAGCGAAAGCATTAGGAAGTGGTGAAAGGCGGGCGCTTTGGGGGACGGTCTTATGTAACTTTCGACGTTCAAAAAGTGCTGACTGTCAGCCTAGTTTGAATAAATGACTTTCAATTTATAGGTCGAGCAAAGTATTACTGGGTTCTTTAAAAACTAATTTCTTAGTAACAGCCCGGTGTTTAGAAGGTGTGTCACCCCCGTGCCTCGGAAAGCACGTTAAGACGTTGGTCCTGCGCCTGATCTCTCTCCGGTCGTCTCGAATTGGCGTCCCATCGGACTATGAGAGTGAGGGAAGAGCGAGTGCCCCTGTGTCTGCGCACACACTTGTGAACTATATTATCTCCCACACTGATAGCTGGTGTCCGTTGAGATTGGCCGCCATGACTGTAATACGGTCTGGAGGACTATACTACACTCTACACTGTCAAGGCGGTTGCCACTCACAACCGCTCACGGTTGACAGCTGCTTGTGACAGTTCTTGTATCAAGGCTAAATTCTACCTAAGTGTGGCAATGGCGTTGCCCCTTTTGGGGGAGGCCTATGTCCAGTAGACAAGGCTGAAATATTAATGAATTAGGCAATGGGACTCAAAGCTGACGTAGCTCAAACTAGCCGTTGCTAGACAGCGTTGGAACACCACAACAATACAGTCTGCAGCAAGATAGTGACATCAGAAAAAAAAAACTCGTGTTAAAAAAAAATTAACAAAAAATTAAACCGCCAAAAAAACTGAAAAGCAAGAAATAATAAACCTTAAAATTATGAGTCGGCGCTAATGATCTTTGTTCAAGTTCGGTTTAATTTTTTGTTAAAAAGTTTTTATTTTATAATTTTTTGTAGCTTTAATGTACTATTAATACTTGGCAAGGTATACCCTATCCAATGAAAAAATAATCATCAAAATCGGAAAAGGTATGCGTGGTTATACATTACAATCAGTGAGTGAATAATCAATCATCCCCTGTTTTCCGACCCTTAGGGTTCGATTTTGTTTTCCAAATTTACATGAGACCACTTTCAGAGTATACCCTTTTCAATAAAAAAAGAATTATCACAATCGGACTACTATTTAAAAAGTTATGCGTGGTCATACATTAAAAAAAAATATACGCGTCTAATTGATAACCTCCTCCGTTTTTTTTCGTCGGTTAAATAGGCATATCTCGTCATTTCAGCCGAAAGACGTCTACAGCTAGACATAGGTGTCGTCCAAACCTCACCACATTGGCCTGTCCTGTGCTTTCCGACAGACGAGATGTAACGTTGGAAGGCCTCCAAGGTGGACTGACGACCATGTGATAGTTATAATGCACTGGATGCAATTAAAAAATGTCTGGTCAGTGTGAATTCCCTACTCAATGTAACCTAAGGGCAGGCGCACGTCCGCCGCTCGCCCCCGCCGGACGCGACGCGTCTGCACCATCCGCTCCCGACCGAGCGTTATATCAGCCGCCATATTACACCTTGCTTTTATTTAATATCTCACTTTTAAAGGTAGGTACAGTACAATGAGTTAACAAATGGTATATCGAGTGGTGTTTAAAAAAAAATACTGATACAGAGACGGAAGTAACGCTCTAATAAAATCCATTCATTAAAATTTTTTTTTTCTGACAATATGTGTGTTCCTACTATATTAAAACTTTATCTAAGACGGTAATGACAAGATTTATATAGTATAAAACAAAGTCGCAGTTTGTGTTTGTACGCTTAGATCTTTTAAACTACGCAACGCATGTTAATGCGGTTTTCATCAATAGACAGAGTGATTCATGAGCAAGGTTTATATTATAATATTCGGGAGAAGCCGCTGACAATAGCTAGTAGATTATATGACATGGAAAGAATCTGCTAATTAAGATTTAAAGGAACTTACCACCATCATTGCATACGGTGCATGGTAAAACCGCCTCTGGTGCGTCACCCGCCCCTGTATGTTCAGTATCTTCGATCACATTGCCACGAGCTGCAATATTAACAAATCATCAGCCTATATTGTTCCCACTGCTGGGACACAGACCTCCTCTCGGTGAGAGGGAGTAGGCCATAATCCACCACGCGGGCCCAGTGCGAATTGGTAGATGTCACATGTCTTCGAATTTTTGGTTCTAAGACATGCTGGTTTTCTCACGATGTTTTCCTTCACCGTTTTGAGAGCAGTGGTGATGAAATTATTTACACAAAGAAAAGCGCCTGGCTGGGTTCGAACCCACGACCAACAACTCGTAACCCGAGGCCGATACCACTGGGCCACCACTACTCTCTATATTAACAAATATACACTGTATAATATATCGCACCTTCAGAATTATAGAAAACATAAATATATAATTAGATTTTTTTTAGGGTTTCAACTTTGATTCATATAATGATAAAAACCTGATTAAAATACAGACCTATTATTGTGATTTAGGCCTCTGTTTTTATAAGAGTTTTCTCATTTTAAGAGCCAAAGTTTAAATCTTAAAATTTCTAATTAGGTGCAATATACTAAGTACACGAAATCACATAATGCATTTAGCGGTAAAACATAATATTACTGAAAGCATCCTCACTCTTATCATCACAAACCTAAGAATATGGGGTTGGAAAACGAAGTAAATTGGTGTCTTCGCAGATCTCATAGCGAAGCTATACTTAATATTGGTCGAGAGATTAACTCGCTTCATTTTCAAACTAGCACAGCTAGCCTGAAAACAGTATATAATATCCTAAAATTGCAATTTTACAGGTCTTAATATAGCTATATCAGACCGATGAGTCCCTAAGGCTTGACATTTGATTCGGAAGACCAGCTTTAAATTGCAACCGTGGTGGTTGCAATTAATAAATTCTTTTTGAGACGACTGGTCACGAAAGACCAACGTGCCAGCTTGATTTCAGGATTCCCACTAACCGGCGCAACGAGATAGTGTGGCACAACTATAGTGGATCAATTTCCATGACGTCTTCATATAAATTTTAGTTATGTTAAAGTTGCATCGAGCTGTCGCGCCGCACTTCTCTGCAGGAGCTTAACAGCATTTATTTTTGAACGCCCATGAGTATGTATATAATATATACTACGCGCTGTAAGGAAGATAAAAGAATCTTACATTCTGAAGTCTTGACCAGATCATTAACAGTATCCAACAGCGCTTCGGTGTTATTCATAATGTCCACAGTGCCCAGCAAAACTTTCAATTGTTCCATACTTCGATAGTTTCGACTTTTACTGTCTTAAAAGAATAATATGTTTATAACAATACAATAAAACTATATAATTATAGTAATCTACAGCTATTTTCTGGGTGACATTAATGATCAATCATTCATCAATGACACAATTACCGAAATTTATGAGCCAAGCTACAAAAAGGTTTATATGAAATGCTTTTTGGTACAACTCATTATGAACAAAATAAAATCATTGTTAGCTCCTGGGTTGTTAAAATCAAGGCTTTGGCAAATGTCATATTTTAATGCGTAGTAGAGTTTTACCAAAATATAATTAGGGCCAAAACTCCCTCATCATCTGCCTAGCTTTTTACCAACTATGTTGGGGTCGGTCAGTCTAACCGGATCCAGCTGAGTACCAGTATTTTACAAGGAGCGACTGCCTATCATACCTCCACAACCCAGTTACTGGGATTACCCAGTAACTGGGTTGGTGTACCAAGGGGTATCGTATTAACGATACCCCTTGGTAAGACTGGGCCAAAACTCCATAAACAAGCTAATAATATTATATACGAAGTACTTACAAAAGCGAAAACCCATTTTTAGGGTTCCGTTGCCAAATGGCAAAAAACGGAACCCTTATAGATTCGCCATGTCTGTCTGTCTGTCTGTCTGTCTGTCTGTCCGAGTATGTCACAGCCACTTTTCTCCGAAACTATAAGAGCTGTGCTATTGAAACTTGGTAAGTGGATGTATTCAGTGAACCGCATTAAGATTTTCACACAAAAATAGAAAAAAAGCAATAATATTTGGGGTTCCCCATACATAGAATTGAAACTCAAAAATTTTTTTTTCATCAAACCCATACGTGTGGGGTATCTATGGATAGGTCTTTAAAAATGATATTGAGGTTTCTAATATCATTTTTTTTTTAAACAATAATATTTGGGGTTCCCCATACATAGAACTGAAACACAAAAAAAAAATTTAATCAAACCCTTACGTGTGGGGTATCTATGGATAGGTCTTTAAAAATGAAATTGAGGTTTCTAATATCATTTTTTTCTAAACTGAATAGTTTGCACGAGAGACACTTCCAAAGTGGTAAAATGTGTGTCCCCCCCCCCGTAACTTCTAAAATAAGGGAATGATAAAACTAAAAAAAATATATGATGTACATTACCATGAAAACTACCAACGAAAATTGGTTTGAACGAGATCTAGTAAGTAGTTTTTTTTTAATACGTCATAAATCGTAAACCACAATTTACCTTTCATTCAGTCAACTCAAATATAAAAATTAAAAAAAAAACATTTAATTTCATAAACGATGATGACGAATGATGATGATGATGACCTGCAGGTTTGTACGGAACCCTCGGTGCGCGAGTCCGACTCGCACTTGGCCGGTTTTTATGTCCACGCTATCACTATCTATTCCAAGGTTGTCTGAAAGAGATCGCAGTAAGCGATAAGGCCGCTTATTGTCTGTTTTTAATGTTAAATGATTTTTGATATTATGTATTTTCTGGTGTACAATAAAGTAGATAAATAAATAAATAAAAGCTATGCCACTATTTGACCATCCGGACGGTGACTGAAGCTACGTCAGCTAGCAAAATTAAAGGCAGAAACATACTTACGTGTCGTGGCGTGTCGTGACGCGCCAGAAGCATATCGGTTTCATACATTTAATATGGTTAGGACTTATTTGCATGTCGTGTCGTGTCGCAACACGTTCTGTCGAATGTATGAAACTGAATGTTTCTGGCGCGTCACGACACACCACGACACGTAAGTGTGTTTCCGCCTTAAGACAGGAGTGACAAGATGTGCGATCCATGGCCCTGTATGGGGCCCCAATCTGGGCGGCTGACCTGACGGCCGGCAGCATCGCTGTTCTGCGAAGACCGCAGCGAGCGATGGCCGTCAGAGTCATCAGGGGATATCGCACGGTCTCCTACGAGGCGGCCTGTGTACTGGCTGGATCCCCACCGTGGGACCTCGAGGCGAAAGTACTCGCGTCACTGTATCGGTGGCGCGAGGAAGCGCGGGAGCGAGGCGAGCGACTGACGGAGCGACACATGGAGCTTCGTCGGTCGCAGCTCCGCGCAGCCCTGGTGGCGAGCTGGCAGGACAGGCTTTCACGCCCTACCGCCGGCCTCGCCACCGTCGAGGCGATCCGGCCAGTACTCGGGCCCTGGCTCGGGAGGAGGCACGGATCCCTGTCGTTTCGGGCGACGCAGGTGCTCTCGGGGCATGGTTGCTTCGGGAAGTACCTGTGTCGCATAAACAGGGAGCCGGACGCCCGGTGTCACCACTGCGTCGACTGCCGGGAGGACACGGCGCGGCATACGCTGGCAGAATGTGCCGCTTGGGAGGACCCGCGTCATGTCCTCGTCTCAGAAGTAGGCAGTGACCTATCGCTGCCGGCCGTCGTCGCGTCGATGGTCGGCAGCGAGGGGTCCTGGGACGCGGTGGTATCCTTTTGCGAAACAGTCATGCCGCAGAAGAAGGCTGCGGAAAGGGAGCGGGAGATACCTTCCGCGCACCCTGCCCGCAGCAGGCGCACCGGGCGTCGGCGGAGGGCGGATAACGCCCTCTTCCAGCCCCCCTAAATGGGTCCAGGGGCGACGGATCTGGGGACATCCGTCGCCCCCTATTGTACGGACCCGAGATGGTGGCGCGTAGTGTTCCACGCGCGCCTCTCTGTGATGTATGGGGGGGAGTTTAACACCTCACTCCCCCCCAACGTGAGGAGGCCCGCGAAGGCGGGCCGGCCAGTCGGGGATCGCGGAAGACATATTGGTTCCCGTGGTCCCCGACGTAGGTGTGGGACGGAACACCGGGGTGGTTTTAGTCAGTAAGAGTCTGACAGACCCCTCCGCCCACCCCAGGGCGGAGGACATCCATGAGGATTCCACCTCGTGATAAAAAAAAAAAAAAAAAAAAAAGGAGTGACAAGATCAAAACTATGGAATACTGGATGATAAGATGATACTGCTAGGACCGATGCCTGCCAGGGTCGTGAGATTCGTTCAAAAGAGTTACCGTGGCCCTGGCATATGGGCAACTGAAGGAACACGGGTGGGTTTAGTCAGTAAAAGTCTGACACGCCCTCCCGCTCTGCCCAAGAGCGGGAGACGTTATTTGAAGATTTCCCACCCAAAAAAGAAAAATCACGATATAATAACGATGTTGCAATTTCGACCTCGAATAATGTGACTATACAATAATTAGCATAACACTTTAGTCAATAGTTCCCAACAATTCTTGATAAAAAGAAAGATCATCATAAAAATATCAAAAATCACAACCTACATTATACAAATTTACGATCCGACATTCGTTATAAAAGAAGCGATATCTAAACTCTTAATTACCAGCGATTCGCTCAAGTAGGTTCATTATAGCGCTAATAAATCATGGACAATGGCAGTTTTATAGATCAAAAGAACAATCGTCTTTGATACCGGAGGTCGTATAAAATCCGGTGATAAAAAAACTTTTTTACAAAAAAAAAAACAACCGACTTCCTTAAAAACACTACAAAGTGAAAAATAACTTTAATTTCGGAAGTCGGTGTCTTAAGATCTGTATTTATGGTTTTTTTGCCACCGACTTCCGAAATTAAAGTTATTTTTCACTTTGTAGTGTTTTTAAGGAAGTCGGTTGTTTTTTTTTTTGTAAAAAAGTTTTTATTTTTAAATTTTTAGTTGTGGTATTCACCCCGCACTAATTCCAAACAAAAAATGCATATTTATGCGATAGCAGAAATCGCGGCTGATTTGCTATCATTTTTTAAAGTGTTCCGGTGTCTGTCTCCGGAACTCATCATCAGATCTAAATGAAAATTATATGGGACCATTTCGGAATAAACCCCTTTCGAACAAAAAAAGAATTTTGCAAATCCATCTATATATGACGGAGTTATGGCCGAACATACATAAAAAAAAAAAAAAAAAAAAAACATATAAACATCCGAATTGATAACCTCCTCCTTTTTGAAGTCGGTTAAAAATTAATAAACAGAGGTTGGTACGTAGGTACGTTCTTACCAACACGACGGGAGCGGATTGATGAAATGACTGTATTTGTCATTGATATATATGTTACACTAGATTAGCAATTACCGCGTCAAAGCGTTGCCACTGGACATAAGCCCACAGGCTTATGCGTAGCTGACGTCAGTTCAGTGCTCTATGTGACGCCAACCGAGTGACACCTGACAGAAAATATCCTCAAAATGGGTAAATGCGGTGTGAAAGAGTGTGATTCAAGATCTCAAAAACATAATAAATTAACCGGAATTACTTTCCACACGTAAGCTTATTGTTTCAGAGTTTACATCAAAGTAAAAACGCAATAAAATGTAAAATTTTGTAAATTAGGTTCAGTGTTACCACTAAAAACTTAGTTTTAGTTTCCCACATTTGTGGGAGTTTTTAATTTATTGAATAAAGGATTTTAAATATTTTTTTAAATAATAAAATCGTTGCAATAATAAAATCGTCTAATAAAGCAAATTATTCACTTACAAATAAAGAGTTTAAAAGGCAATAATATACAAAACTAATGTTACATAGCGGAGTATCATTTCACTATTATTTAATCATTAAAACATATCCAAAAAGAAAATGTCTTAATTATTTTCATTAGAGATAAATTTCTGACGCACATTCAATAAGAAATACATAATTCAAATATTTAAAAACTAATTTTAGGAATAACGTTTCATTAAACGTTTTAATGGCTTAAAAGTTGGGTAAAATTTCGTATGGGTAGGCAACTCCATCCCGCCATTGCATGTTTATATTGCGATCTTTTTCTAATCTAAGCGCCAGTATTATTCTTGCGACTTGTGTGAGTGAGACAGATATATGTTTACGTTTAAATGTTTAGTAGTGTCAAAGCTACGTCATCGCGTATTAAATAGTGGTAACAGTTTTTTGACACATTTTATTGAGGTTTGCATCTCTAGTTATTTAACTCAATGGTATTTGTTATAAATTCAGTTGGTTTTATTTTTATGGTGGATGCGATACGGTAGCCCTTGAAATCCAAATTATCACATTTATGTTTTTTTGCCATTTGCAGTCTCAGAGCAACACAAGACAACACAGTAGACACAGTAGACAACAGAGTAACACAGTCTTATCCTCGAATATCGCATACAAAAATTAGTTTAGAGTTTGGTCGGAGAGGGTATCGTGGTACCCAGTAATTGGGTTATGGATACAGATTGCTCCATGCAAAATACTGGAAGCCGACGCCAGCTTAGTTGGGAAAAGTCTAGGCAGACTGAAAAAGAAATAATCAAATTGTTTGAGGTTACTTTCGTCTAGAGTTCTTCACCTTCATTTCATTAAACCCTTTCAGGATTCCTCAGCCTAGTCCAATATTAATTAATTAATTCTGTAATCCAATTCTAAAGTTCAAACTACACAAACTAATACCTTGAGCTTGATGAAAATCATATTTACTTCAAACTCTCAATCCAAACAAGAGTTCAATTTATGTTTTCGCCAAGCGTTTAAACTTCTATATCGAATCAATTTCAATTTATAATACAATTAAGTGTAGTTATCAATATATAAAGCCTCGTTATGATGGGTGCGCGCTCGATCGTCATATTTTTTTTTTTTTTCGATAAACTTCTTCGATCTTTTTTTTTACCACTACTCGTAGTGCCCTTTCCATAGTTTTCTACTTCCGTCCGTGTTGCTCTTATTTGGCTCATCAGTAATGAAAGAGTTCAAATAGTCACGCTAGCGATAAATAGGCCAACATCGTAGCATAGTCAGTCATTACAGTATTTCCACTGCTTGCGGAGGTCTGTGTGGGTTGTTAGATGTAACATGTCTTCGAAATTTAGGTTCTAGGACTTGCTAGTTTGGTCAAGATGTGTTCTTTCGCCGTTTTGAGAGCATTGGTGATGAAATAATTTGCACTAAGTAAACCGTGTGGTGCCGGACGTAAAGAATAACACCACCCCATTTCTTCCCGTGGGTGTCGTAAAAGGCGACTAAGGGACTTACTAGAGAATAGGCAGTAGCGTTCTCTATGCATTTTACCACCATACTGCGATCGCCAACCCGCCTGCCAAGCGTGGCGATTATGGCAAAGCTCCCCAAATTGGTGGAGGCCTAAGTCCAGCAGTGGATGTCTTACGGCTGAAATGATGATGATGAAGTAAAACGCTTGTCTGGGTTCGAACCTATGCTCTACAACTCGCGGTCTAATGGCCACGAGATGACGTTGCATCGCTTTCGATACCTTATTTCGGTCACCTACTACGTGATGAGTCTAGCCCATCTACCTATCCCAATATCGACATGGAAATTCATGCTTTTCGTTTTGATGGCTCGCAAGAACATTTACACAATTACAATTAAAATTAATATTCCTAAATTACTCCTAAATTACATCTAAAGACCCTGTGGTTTTCTAAACGTACAAAGCAACAGACAATACCTACTGTTCCTAGAAACCCTTTGCTCACTGTAACCTAGATCTTAGCTTATATTTATTGTCACAATATTACTGCTTGTTGTCCTCAGTTAATGATCTAAAGACAAATTCTAAGAAAATAACTTATTACACAAATTAATCACCAAGCCAAGACTCTGGAATGACAATGTATCTGCTATACCTCAGTATTGCTTTTTAGGGTTCCATTTCTAAACAGTACCAACGGAACTCTATTACAAACGCTCCATAGTACGTCCGTCTGTCTGTCACAGGGCCATATCTTTTGAACCGTAGTAGTTAGAGAGATACTTGGAATTTTCAGTGTGTATAACAACAAATAAAATTAAAGGTGTTCCCCAAGCAAGAAACGTGTTTTTTTGGTATTTTTAGAGTTCGGTGCCTCAAAAGAAATACGGATCCCTTATAAGAGCACTTTTTTATCTTGGGAACGCGTGGAGGTATTAGTTGAAAGTAACGTATAAAAAAACGGCCGTTTATGGCAGAAAAAAAATGTATATTTCACTCACTCAAGGGAATCAAAATGACCATACCTACATTTTGAGTGTGTGAATTAAAATTTTAACTATGAAATTTATGAACTATTAGTATAACCAAAATTTCACTTATAAAACACAAAAATATAAAGAACAATAGGTTTTATAAACTGAATTTCGAAAAGAAGACTGAAGAAGAAAAAGTTTGAAAAAAACTGCGAGACTCGATTTCCGAACTATTTATAATATACTAGCTTTTGCCCACGGCTTCGCTCGCGTTAAATTCGTGGTAACACGGTTCCCCTTTCCTGATTAAGAACGCAGAAGAGAACTCGCAACAGAATGTTATTTTAATACGCTACTGTAGACGATATTATCTGTCTTTCCATTTGGGGATAGAATTCAGTAGCCTATGTCACTCTCCATCCTTTCAACTATCTCCACTTAAAAAATCACGTCAATTCGTTGCTCCGTTTTGCCGTGAAAGACGGACAAACAGACACACACACTTTCCCATTTATAATATTAGTATGGATATCTGCTTTGTACGGAACTCTCGGTGGGCGAGTCCGACTCACATCTGTCCGGTATTTTTGTTGCTTGATCTTAATAATTGAACAGAGGAATTGTATTGTGTACGAGTTCAACTCACAGTTGGCCACTTTAGCTAGTTTGTTATTCAAAAACATAAAAAGAATCCACCTTCTTGATCAAAAATAATTTTGCCGAAGCTTAAAACATTATAGATCTTTAATACTCTTAGCTCCTAAGCTTATTAACACAAATTAAAGAAGCAAATCTCTTTGATCTTGATACATCTTAATTGATTTTACGAAATTAATTACTTTGCCAAATCACTTTGATTTTTACTTTGGAGACAGTGATTTTATAGGAGTTCGGTGGAAAGGCTGTAAGCTGCCTAAATTGTAACGATTACTTTAGACGAGACCTTATGTAGAGTTGACTTGTTAACTCAGGGTTTTATTTGGACCTATGGACCCCGCCCACCCTGAACGAAATGCACTCCTATGAATCTTTTTAGGTAGTACACACATTAACTCACACTTTCTTCCTATGGCGGTAGACAGAAAACTACAGAACAGTCTACGATGCTTATATACTGATGTTGCGTCGTTTATGTTCTTATAACTGTAGTGCAATTTTGTAAAGATATACTTCGACGCACAGCCGATGGTGCGTTACATCGGCTGAGTGTAGAAAGTTGAATACTTTATTACCTACTTGTCCGTTCTGACGCTAAGCGACCACCGATTCGCGACAGTTTTTCCATCAGATATACGACCATTCAATTGTTTTTTTTTTTTTTGGCTGGGAAGTCATCAAATGACGTCTCCCGCTCTTAGTCGGAGCGGGAGGGCGTATTAGACTTTTACGGACTAAAACCCACCCATGTTCCTTCAGTTGCCCATGTGCCAGGGCCACGGTATCTCTTTCGACCAAATCTCGCGACCCTGGCAGACGACCATCATATAAAGGAAAATTCAATGCAAGACAACTATCCCGTATTAAGATAATTTACTTATCAAATAGGTACAGGCATAAAATGTTTCGGTAATGGATAAAACAACACACAATTTCCTACCGTCACACGTACGTATGTAGCATATACACGGTAACACCATGACAAATCATAAAACAAAAGGCGAAAATAAAACGAATATTTACGACATATTTTATGTTTCTCATTTTCCATTAATGAAATTTTTTTCATTCACGATATGAGGCAAAATGAAGGTTATTTAAGCTGAAATATGACCCACCATATGTTCTCGGCGGCTTTCTCTGTAATTGACTTCTCCCTAATGAAACGCCGCTCAGTCACGCCCCCGTGTTTAGCATTTCTGTAAATTCCTTTTTATTTCGTGTTTTGTGTTTTCCAAATACATAGCTACAGAACCCGGACGTTAAATACATGGGACTCTAAAATTAGACTTTCACACATGCATGAATGACAACGAAAATCTATACTAATCTATACTATATAATAATATTATAAAGCTGAAGAGTTCGTTTGTTTGGTTGAACGCGGTAATCTCAAGAACTACTAGTTCGAATTGAAAAAATATTTTTGTGTTCAGTGACCTATTTATTGAGGAAGGCTATATAACATCACGCTGCGATATAAAAGGAGCGGAGCAGCAACGAAAAATTGACGAGATCTGGCAGGCAGTTCGAGGAAAGGTAAGGGAAGCAAAAATTTGACGCGGAAGAAGTCGCGGATAGAAGCTATAAAGCCATACTTTTCTTAAACTCCATCCGTCTAAAATATATTAATACAAAAATTACAACGGTGCTAAAATCAGTGTATTAAGAACTTTAAGGCACTGATTTAAAGTGGTTATAGTTATGGTAAATAATAAAAACATGGGGGTCGGGAACCCCCATCAGGAACGTAGTTCTTTACGCTTTTTTTTTTCAACTCCGAATGTGGTTCGATATGGAGATTTAGATTATCGAACAGTATGCAAACGACACCCATTATGAAAAATTTGAATAGTTTGCAACCGTCATGTTGGATTTTTATTTTCATCTCACTATTTGTTTCAGCACCCTCGAAAACCTCGGTCTGAGTGACCTATCTTGGTTACTGCAACGCACCATTGCAACCTAACCTATGAACTGCTGAGCTGTTAGAACTAAAAACCTAACTGCTCATTTCAACATTTTAGTGACCATTCCTTAATTACATTACTTGATTATTTTATACTGACATTTCAGAATGAAATAACCAAACAATTTTATTACTGATCATAATTTACCGTCCTCTTATTTACTAACTTACGAAAAATTAAATGATTGCCCGTAAATTTTTTCGACAGATCTTACTAACCTCCAAGTTTAAATTACAATTGTAAAAGTTATTACCTAAATGTAAAGCTTGTCTGCATCATTTCCCTTGGGGGGAACACGAGTAAGCAACTTTATATGGTAGTATCCTTCACCTGTAGACTGATTGTTTTATAAAGTTCATACATAAGCAACGGTAGTTACTAGTTGACTTTAAGATTTCTAAAATTTTGACTGTATGGTGGGCAAACGCTTGAAATAGAACAATATTTTTGTGTCCTCTCCAATTAAGATTCTACACAAATAAATAAAATTGAAGTTTCCGTCTGTATTGTCTAAATAACAGCTTTTACTATAAACGATACATAAAAAAATACATACACACATAAAATCATGCCTTGTTTTCCCCAAGGGTTGGGTAGGGGTGAAAAAAAAAAACAATTTCATTTATTTTAGACACTAACCGGATTCCACATTCCTGTTCTCGTTCGAGCTAATCTCCGAAACGGCCGAACCAATTTTGACGGGAAGTTCTCTGGCAGATAGCTTATGTTATAAGAAGTAATATAGGTGTTTGTCAAGGCATTTGTTCTAGTACCACATTCCCACAGGGCGACACCGCGGACAGCAGCTAGTAATAGCTAAAAATGTTGTATTATGCCAAAAAAATTATTCTGTGGTCACTGAAGAGAGAGAGTAATCAACAGCAGCTGTATAAACTTTATATTAGGTTGGGGAAAAAGTCTTTTCGCATTATAGTATGTATGAACTTGTAATAAAATCTCTTTGGCTATACTATTTGTATCTGGCTGGTTTTGGTATCATTGAAAGTTTAAATTTTAAAGAACATAATTCCAAATTCAAATTAGGAAAATGTGTGATTTTCATTTGTTTTTCGTACCGTCAAGATGAGTGAATCTAATGAAGAAATTCGATACATTTTAAAATTTTACTAGAAAAAAGGTAAAAATGAAACGCAAGCCGCGAAAAAAGTTTGCGATGTTTATGGACCTAGTGTAGTGTCTGTGAGGGTAGCACAAATTTGGTTTAAGCGTTTTCAATCCGGAAATTTTGATGTCAAAGATGCACGTCGCTCTGGTCGCCCTATTACGGATAAAATGGATGCCATTTTTGAAAAAGTGGAGCAAGATCGGCATACCAGTAGTTACGACGTAGCTGAAGAACTGGAAAATGACCACAAAACAGTTTTGGCGCATTTGAAAAAAACTGGGTACACAAAAAAGCTCGACATTTGGGTACCTCACGAGCTCACTGAAAGAACCGTGTACCTACTCATTTGTGATTCTTTATTACGACGTAATGTAACCGAACCATTTTTGAAGAAGCTGATAACTGGTGATGAAAAGTGGATCACATATGACAAGAACGTGCGAAAAAGGTCGTGGTCAAGGGCCGGTCAGGCTTCACTGACTGTGGCGAAACCCGGGTTAACTCGCAACAAGGTGATGCTGTGTGTGTGGTGGGATTGGAAGGGCATTATTCATTATGAGCTATTACCACCAGGCAGGACCATCGATTCTGAACTCTAATGCGAACAACTGATGAGATTAAA
Source organism: Aporophyla nigra (assembly GCA_947507805.1). Classification (NCBI taxonomy): domain Eukaryota; kingdom Metazoa; phylum Arthropoda; class Insecta; order Lepidoptera; family Noctuidae; genus Aporophyla; species Aporophyla nigra. The sequence continues at coordinate 13,504,068 of OX382305.1, forward strand.
GCAAGAAGTTGAGAGAAAGCGGCCGGAATTAATCAACAGAAGGGGTGTGGTTGTTCATCATGATAACGCTAGACCTCACACATCTTAAGCCACCCAACAAAAATTAAGAGAGTTTGGCTGTGAGGTGTTAATGCATCCGCCGTATAGTCCTGACCTTGCACCTTCAGATTTCCACCTGTTTCGGTCTCTTCAGAATTCTTTAGGCAGTGTCAGGTTAACATCACGAGAGGACTGCCAAAACCACTTGTCGCGGTATTTTGACCAGAAGTCCCAAAATTTCTATAGCAATGGGATCATGTCCCTACCTACAAGATGGCAAAAAGTTATCGAACAAAATGGTACCTACATACTTTAGTTAAATGTAAATAAACTTTATTAAAAAATGTTTTGAATTTTCTTAAAAAATGCGAAGAAACTTTTTCCCCAACCTATTACAATTTATGACGGATAGTCCGTAATCTACATGTTTTTATGTTAAACAGTAAAATAAAATTTAATCACTATTGAAATTATCGTCTTCCATACCTGTAAACATGTCCTTTTTATATATAACATACAATATTACTATATGTTTGAAACATTATTATTGTAACAAAACAAACATTCATGAAAAACCGGAAAATGGTCGAAATGACATTAAAACGTTGTGTTTCTTTTGAAAATCTTTGCCTGTTTCATAATAATAACAGAAGGGCCAGGTGAGAGCTAATAAACAGAATGGCTTTGTCCTCTTAACGAGCTTTCACGGAAAGACTTAGCCGTGCAAATATAAATAAACTGCTATTGTTTCAGAACCTCTGCTTTTAGCGATCCGCTGGAAAATACAGCGACCGCTCACTGTTTATCTTCTTAATTACTGATTAGCCGATACAGACGTTTCCGTTTCTTTGCAGCTCAGGCGTACTGCACTATGTTTCATTAAGTTCTAAATAAAAAGCGACACAAAAATTACGCTTTTGTGTTGGGAATTTGGATTGAGTTTTATCTTTCTAAATGAGTAGCAATTTTCTTTCTTGTGTCTGATTTTAAGTTTGTTTTGTGATACTAACTTAATAATCAAATAAATATTGTTATTGCTGTTAATAATATATCTTACTACTTCAACCTAATAATGGGTGGGCAGGAGCATCGACGCACAAACTGTGAAAATAAATTTGGCATATGATTCTACACCCCGTAGCTAAGAAAACATATTAGCGTTTTTGTTATCAGCCTACAGTAGTCCTGCCAGGGTCGCGAGATTGTTCAAAAGAGATACCGTGACCCTGGCACATGGGCAACTGAAGGAACACGGGTGGGTTTTAGTCAGTAAAAGTCTGACACACCCTCCCGCTCCGCCCAGAGCGGGAGAAGTCATTCGATGATTTCCCATCCAGAAAAAAAAAAAAGCCTACAGTAGTCCAGTCTAGTAGTCCCTGGACATAGGCCTCTCTAATTCCTTGCTATTCAGCTTCATTTTCGAAGATCGTCGCTCCACCTAGCCTACGGACGTCCCTTACGTACCTTTACCGATTCGCTGTCTTCGCTCAAGACCATGATCACACCAACAATCATAGGTTCTACGGCTATTAAATGTCCGATAACATTGCCATTTCAGCTGTGATATAGAAAAAATAACAACAAACTTCCTTAAAAAAAACACTACAAAGTCAAAAATAACTTTAATTTCGGAATTCGGTGTCTTAGGATCTGTATTTAAGGTTTTTTGCCACCGACTTCCGAAATTAAAGTTATTTTTGACTATGTAGTGTTTTTTTTTTTAAGGAAGTCGGTTAAAGATTGCAATTCTTACGAAGTCAAAATGTATGGAACGACGATTTTTTTCTTCATAACCGATTTCAAATTTCACCACAGAGCTTCAACTGAATCCATGGATACAAGTTGCGCGACAATGTCCTTGCCACTCTGTATACTCAACTCACAAATTATCTTCATATTTTTGCCTTATGTTTCTTTATAATAATATTCTCCCATGTATTTTAATATGTACGGAACTCTGGAAATGACTGTACAAAGTGTACCGAAATCCACATTTCTGTAACTGTTCACAGCGGGAAGTTTTTATTTTAATCTCCATATTCCTCAGTGCGTACTCGAATGTTTTAAATGGAAAAATCAAAATATACAGACAAAATGACCCCGGGCGGAAAACGTCTTTATATTTTCAGAAGCAAAAACAACATTGTTAATTAAATTGAATTATAAAGGTAGGTCTGTTAAGTATTTTGTTTAAAAATAACCCTGAACGGAAGTCTTTCGTTACGATGTGATATCTACCAACCCGCACTGAGCCAGCCTGGTAGATTACGGTCCACTTCCTCTCACCAAGAGGAGGCCTGCGTCCCAGCAGTGGGAACAATATAGACTGATGATGATGGAACTCTTTCATGATAATCTTAAAATAAGTAGAATTATCTGGTTCCTTGGTCCGTATTTTTTGTCGTATTTGTTCGTGTATTTATACATCAGTTTGATTCCTTAAATATGTTTTTGTTTTGCTAGTAATATCAGCTATCATGGATCTTTGTCAGTTGTTACGGGTCATCAGTGGCCCAAAAGTCTGACCACGAGTATTACCTACCTACTGGGTTGTGGAGGTCAGATAGGCAGTCTCTCCATATGTATATACATTTATATCCTGTTTTTCGAGACACGGAGAGGTCTTGGTATGTAAAGTTCGTCAGCCATCCACGGACCAAACACAGCAAGCGTAGCTTAACCTGATCGATGAAACCATACGGCTGTTATTAGGTACTTAGCTACAAGCCTCTATCCAATGAAGATTAAATAAACAATTAAAAAATGGGACATATTGATGGCTTTTAGGACGGATTAAGGGAGATGCATAGTTAACTATATACAACACTAGCTTTTGCTTGCGGCTTTGTCCACGTATTATACATATACACCTTCCTCTTAAATCACTCTGTATTGATGAAAACTTAATTAAAATCTGTTGCGGAATTTAAAACATCTAAACTTACAAACACGAAATGCGATTATGTTTTATACTATGTAAATCTGCTGGAATGCAACAGAGAAAAAATAGTGTTATTTATTTAGCACCCTTCACAACTTTAAATACTGCCGCAAATAAAAAAAACCTTCCTTCAAAAGACAGACCCTTCTCAAAACACCGAAAAACGTCAAACAAATCCACAATAAGAACCATTCGCACTATAATACATCGGTAAACAACCCATTTCGGGGCACTTAAGAGTTATCGTATGACACAGTTGTGCGGTACTCGACTACTCTTACATGGAATATCTATTACGGGGCACGTAAGCCCTGCCCGTTGGGGCAGCTGATAGGGGCAGGCTGTCCGAACTGGTTTAGCTCTTAAGTACGTCTTACTGACGCTCTTAGCCCGGAGATAACTGCCCCAATGTAATGTAGGGTTGCATGTGGATCTTTCTAGAATTCTGGAGTGGTTTGAATTGAATTGCTTGTTAGGATTTTCGGAAGATGTATGTTTTTTTGCGGGGTCGTTTGTTTTGTAGATTTAAGGAAGTTTTAGTGGGATAGTATTCTAGTTTACTATGGGTGGATACCGTGGGTACCGTGTGGTGCCGGACGTAAAGAATAACACCACCCCATTTGTGTCCCCGTGGGTGTCGTAAAAGGCGACTAAGGGACTTACTAGAGAATGGGCAGCAGCGTCCTCTATGCATTTTACCACCATACTGCGATCGCCAACCCGCCTACCAAGCGTGGCGATTATGGCAAAGCCCCTCAAATTGGGGGAGGCCTAAGTCCAGCAGTGGACGTCTTACGGCTGAAATGATGATGATGATGGGTGGATAAGTGTGATGGACTATCCAAGACTAGACGTACCTAGTTCCTGAGATTACTACGTTCAACCTAGCAGTTCAGCTGTACAATATTATAGTATAGTATAGAGATTTGATTACAATTAAAATAGTTAGCCAACTTTAAAAGATATGCTATCGCAATTTTTTACGCAGCGCACGCAACAGAAGCTCATAAAAAGAATAATTTTTCCCCGTGTTTGCAAGATCTTTCATTACGGCTCCAGTCCTATTAATTGTAGCATGGCCTTTCTCGGTACATAAACTACCCAACACTGAAATTTTTTTTTCAATTCGAACCAGTACTTCCTGAGATTAGCACGTTCAATCAAACAAACCAACTCTTCAGCTGTATATAGTCATAATACGAATACGATAATAGTAGGAAGTTGGATAGGATTAACAATACACTGGTATGCAATGATGACACGCAACGTCGAATATATTATACAACCTCACTTTGACATAGTATCGAGTGAAACAAAGGCAGTCATTGTTACTTCATCCGCTGAGTGGAACGTCAACACAATATTATGTCGATTCAGTTGACCCCACTCGAAACATTACTGTAGTTATTGAGTATCATCAAAATTGTGGCAATGTGAAGTCCAAAATGCTTGTAAATAATACTTAATAATCACTGTCCGATCCGTAAAAATGTCCACAAGTTTATTCATGCGGTAATATTTAGAAAGAAAGAAAAACAATTTTACCTGCTAATAGTTTACTTAAGGTGCGAGCTACCGTACTATTGCAAGTGTCAAAGTTGCAATAAAATACACATTTGTTACTGATATGAGGCACATTAAAGAGATTTGAATGTAATATTATTTACTGAATTACTTTTTCTTTTTTTTTTTTGTATCAAAATCAAAAGTCACTTATTCAAACTAGGTTGAGAGTCAGCACTTTTTGAACGTCAAAGTTACATGAGACAGTCCCCCCAAAACGCCCGCCCTTCGACACTTCCTAGTGCTTTAGCTGGGAAGAAGAAGTGGCGGAACAAACTCCCCAGCAGCACAACTGTCTGTTAAGTTAGAAGAACTTGATCCTATACAGTATTGTGTAAGTTATTAATATTATAAAACAAAACATACATTATTCGCCATATATCAGCTAGCACACGCCAATATACCAACAAAACATTGAAAACTAAACTCAAGCTGAAATAAATAATAAAACAAAATCGTAAACAGAACTTAAAACCTTAATACAGCCTCCAGGCATAAAGGGCGTGCCCGCTTACATATACGATGCAAATGATACATATACACAATAAATGAAATGAAAAGAAAATAAAAATAAACTAACAAAAGCAGTTAAATAAAAACAAAAAAAAAAACAATTATATGAACTACCCATATAAACCGTCAGTAGGAAGACTAATAATTCTGGATTGAAAGAACATAAACATTGTCTTGAGTTGATCACAGCGACCAACTATTTTTATCGTTTAAGTAGTCGTTGATAGAATAGTATGCCTTTGAACAAAGGTTGGATTTTACTTTAGCTTTAAACTCATTAAACTGCAAATCTATCAAGAACATAATTCCAAATTTTCCAACGTATAAAGCATAACACGTAAGTTGGGGCCTATACCACTGCTCAACACAACACTTTCACTTGTAGTCAAATTTCGAGACGATTTATTTTAAGCCTAATAAAACAGAATAGTCTATGTATAGTCACCAAAAAGAGATAAAAACCAAGGTGTCGGATATGCATAGTTGAAGTTTGGTAAGAAACCAATGGATGTTTTCAAATTAAATTAATAGAAAACAAATAGTTAATTAGAATAGTCTATGTATAGTCGCCAAAAAGAGATAAATAACCAGGGTGTCGGATATGCGCAGTTGAAGTTTGGTAAAAATCCAATTGATGTTTTCAAATTAAATTCATAGAAAACAAATAGTTAATTTACCAAATAAAATTTCATCCGAAAACATCCATCGGTTTCTTACTAAACGATATCCGACGACTCTTGTTACTTATTTCTTTTGGCGACTGTATCTACACAGATATTACGCTCTCAGAGCACCTAATGGTCTTGTTACCAAGACTCCGAGACTGCGGGACTTGAGACGCATTATCGCTTGCTAGTTGTAAGACAAGCTGTATGTCGTAAGGCAAGCCGTATGCAAGCTGTCTAACCAGTGAAGTGTGTGTAAAACATAAGAGGCCACTCGGCATAACTGCATTGTAAGCAGAGAGCGAGTTGAGCTTGATAATGATACGATATACTCGTAGGTATCTACCGGATGACATTTTTTATCATCTTCATCTTCATATGGTGTGTTGTGTAACTAGAATATTCATCGCAGGTGACTAAAGGAGCGCGGGACGCGGACGGACGGGGATGCGTGTGCGGCTCGTGCGCCTGCGAAAGATCAATGAAGCCGCCTACCTATTACACCCATTTTTTTTTCAAGACGTTATAAAATGTCACCCGGTATACATTAGCTAAGTCTTGTTTATTTTGTTATGTGCAGCTAACTTTTGTTGTACTGTAGTTATTTGTTAGGTGTGATGAAACTAGTTTACCTAGGGTGCCTTCCGAATAAGAAATTATCGCTCACGGCGCTCACAGCAAAAAATTGGCGTTCCGATTTGGTTAACACGATTATGACAGTTGGAAACCGTCACAATACGGAACGCTCGTGAACGCGCTAACGGTGCTCACTCTACGTCAAAAACGCCATATATAACTTGTTTACACCACAAATTTCTTCTTGTTATTTGGTTTGGTGGCGACTGTAGCCAGAAGCACAATTAATAATTAATCCAAGTTAGTTTAACATATGATGCGTCCTAAAACCAAACAGCACAACTGTCATTTTTGACAGCGCTCACGGTGATATCAGTTTAGGGCATGGTCGGCGTTATCGCAAGATGGCGCCTGTCATGACGTCATCTATAACGATTCATGGGACAGCGTCATCGCGCTCACGCCATCGCCAATTCGGAACGGGCGTTAGCGCGCTCAAATCGATGTGAGCGTAATACGGAACGCGGCGCTAATGATTGTTCAAAAAGATTTCAGTCACCTGATCGATTGACCCGTGCGGCAAATTGATGACATAACATTTGATTATTGAAACTATTCATATAATGACATTTGAGTACCAGTTACCGGGAATATAGGTAATAAGTATTGCATTTTTACTAGTAATCGAAATATTCAACGAACATGTACCGATCCATCCAATTCCAACATCAATTAATACAAAACTAAAGTTATGCAACACACGCCATGTTCCTCCGTGTAATGAAAATTGACACATCAATAATTACTTTTATGTAAAAGTTATTTTATTGATCGATTGGTGTTCGAGTACTCCCACAGGGTTACTGCCAAGCAAAATAGGCTACAGCATATTATGTTTACTTCGTGCATAAACTGCCCGGCGATCGCCACATACAGGGCCAAGTATTTCGGTAACACAGGTACCCTACGTGAGACAGTCAGTAACAGCAAGGCGTTGCTGGCCTTTCTCGAGGAGCTGGGGTGGATCGAATAACCGATTTCCCACCCGTACGCAAAATACGCGCTCAGACGTGGAGTTGCGGACACCAGCCCGTACTACCTATTATTGTTACTTCGTGCATGATCAGTCTTATGTCTGGACTTTAGAACAGACTGTGACGTCTAAGTATGTTTCGGTGGTTCTGCTAACCGACAGCGACCTCATCTATTTTTTTTTAAATAATACTGTCGTGAAATATAATATACTGGGTCAAATGTAAATTAACCAGCAATATTTTACCCACGTGTTTGGTATTGATATCGAAAACTAAGTCATCATTTAAAGTTATGAAAAAATACTTTTTTGTTTGTAACTTTAAATGGTACTGTCATGCACATTAAGGTAACCAAACGACTCGTAAGTTATGGTTTTTGTAAATTCGTAAAAATATCTTAGTACCACGAAAAATTACAAAAACAGCTCATCCAGGTGGTTGACCGATTACGGGCATTGACCTTTGCTCATCGAATGATGAATCAATTTATTTTTTGTTTCATTGGTTTTCAATATCGATACCCAACACGTGGTTTAAGTATTGCTAGGTAATTTAATTTGACCCTGTATTAACAAATAGTTGGTGAACATTTTTGTACCAGGCCCCTTGTATTTTTCTGACCAAAATATATGCACTATACCTCCATAATTTATAATACCTGCCTGCACAATGTTATACTTGAAAAACACCGGTAGCCGTATGTGTTTTTTTTTTTTTTTTTTTGCTATTCGGTAAGTTGTGTAAGCCATAGGGTTCCCGATACTACGCCAACCCTTTATCCATACTTATCGATCAGTTTGGTATCGCTAAACAATTTACAACATCGTTTTGGACAAAAGACCACATCACAGGACAACATAACATCTTTAAACATTTGTTACGATTCAGCCAATATTCGTTGAAATATCGAAGCCATTCGACATAACAAACTTTATTTCAGTGTCGGTAGGAAACTGATGTCGAGATAAACATGACTTTGCGTTATACATGGGTGCCTATTATGTCGCTATGATACCGACATTTCGTTCCCCGTTCGACGGAGTCGCTTTCGAAAAATGCTTCATCAATTTATCTGTTCCCGTTCAGTGCCCGTGATCGATGACAACGGCCCGATATTTGTCAATCGCACGACATATAAAATACGTTTTAAACTTTTCAATGTCTACATTGGTACTGATCATTCGATGTCTCATTTCACATTACGGGTGTTAAATGTTTTATTTCCGTTGATTTCAATCCTTTAATGTATAATCAATTATATATTTTTATTTCTGAAAGTGGGTTTGTACAAATAATTTTACACGTCAATCGTATTTTGACTACTCTGAGAAAGGCCGCAACAAACTCAAAAGTCATAGTTTATTTTAAAGTCTAGACATAATCTTGGTCAAATAGACTTCCTTCACAGTTCTAAGACTGTTATTGTAATATATCTATGTACATACTTATAATCAACTACTAACAATGACAAAACTATCTGCATTGAACTTTGAGACTCGGAATTAATGTTGCTAATATTGCCAAGCATTAATTCGTTAAACCTATTGGAAAGTAAAGCAGATTAATTATGCACAACCGAGCCGCATTCATCGAACTAACATCAGAATTGAATCGACATATAAGGCGAATCACAATAGGGATAAACATACTATTACGTACAAACGTAGATGTCTCTAAATCAAGACATGGCAATAGAAAAAACTTTGTTAAAGAACAAAACACTATTTATTTTGCGGAAATAACCAAAAGATTTCACAAAGCCTTTGTAACTAAATGAGTAAAATTATGAACATGCAATTACCGTTCAGAATTTCGAAACTAAGCTCTGTAAAGATAGTGTCATTTATTAGGGGCGTGTTATAATTAAACTAATCTATTGGACGCGTGTGTATCAGGATCTACCACTTTACCCTGACCTGCGACGACTCGACTTTTTCGTAAGTAAGGACGTTCTTCGCTAGTTCAGTTGAGACGTGCAGGGTCTACTTATACTGGACATGTGTTGTTGCTTGTCTGATCTCGTAGAAGCGCCTTCTTGTGCTGGCAGCCTCCTTTAATTAATGTCTCTGAAACTACACGAGCCACACGTATCCAATACTTGCTATAAGATGTAGGAAATTCTAAGTTCGGTAGTTTGATCACATCTTTCAAATATTGCGTGTTTTGGTTATGGGGCGCGTGTAGTTATAGTTTTTCTTTGATGTTTCATTTCTTCATAAGTTTGTGGTAATACTTCAACAAATAGGTATTTCAGCCTGGTGAAAGCTAGCTTTTAGGTTACTTGGGAATCAAACTATCTATTACTATATTTTGTCTAGAGGAGGAGTTGTCACATAAACATTACAGAAATAAGCTCTATTCAGCGAACAGTAGCACTCGTATGCATGGGTATTCTTGTCGATACCAAGTTTACTATGGTCAGCAATAGTCTGTTTACTGCTTATGAATAGAGAGGATGAGATGTCATTGTTATATGCTGGCTTATCCCGCAGATTACGCGTAGTGTAACGTGTGTATGTATACTAGTTTCATTAATACTATACAAGATGTGTTGGCGGATGAGATATTCTGTGTGTTGCCGGACGTAAATGTTAGCACCAACCCTTTTCTTCCTGCGTTTGTCGTAAAAGGCGACTAAGGGACTTCCTTGGGGGTGGGCAGCGGCGTTCTCTATGCATTTTATCATCATATTGCGAATACGCCTGCCAAGCGTTGCGATTATGGCGAAACCCCCAAAATGCTTGAGGGAGGTCTATAATAATAATAATAATTTATCTTTATTTCAGACATACGTCCATACATTTTACAAAGATAGCGTTAGTAGGGTTGTTAGTAGTACACACAAAAAAATAATAATAAAAAGGTGTTAGTAATTTGTTAGTAAACGAAACAAGGTGCACAAAATAACTACTGACTATTTCCTATTTCTGTGCAGGTGTACACTTGCCCAGTAGATAAACTTAATATTAGCGTACAGTGTGTTAATTATGTGCCTTTGATCTACATTGTCACATATATAGTCACAGCAGTCCCGCTATGCGTCTATGTCCAACAGTGGACGTCTTTTGGCTGAAATTATTAATGAAGCTGGACATAATTCTGAACACCTTGTTGACATTTTTACGACGAAAATGTCTACGTTAAAGGCTTTAAACTCATGTACTGAATCCAAAGTAACAGGTTGGGCAGCGATGTCCCTGCCACCCTAAATTATGTATGCTATTTATAAATGCAAAAGTAAAGTCTGTCTGATACCTTTTAATGACATAAGGACTGAATGAATAGATGAAATTGGGCACACAGATAGACCATACCTTTATTTTTGTTTTTTTAGGTGAGAAATCATCAAATGACGTCACCGTGGAGCGGAATGGCGTGTCAGAATTTTACTGACTAAAACCCACCTGTGTTCCTTCAGTTGCCTGTGCCGGGGCCACGGTAACTCTATCGAACAAATCCGTGACCCCGGCAGGATAGACCATACCCTGACTTAGGTAAGATGATACATTTTTAGGGTTCCGTTGCCAAATGGCAAAAAACGGAACCTTTATAGATTCATCATGTCTGTCTGTCTGTCTGTCCGAGTATGTCACAGCCATTTTTTTCCGAAACTATAAGAGCTATGCTGTTGAAACTTGGTAAGTAGATGTATTCTGTAAATCGCATTAAGATTTTCACACAAAAATAGAAAAAAAAAAACAATAATATTTGGGGTGCCCCATACATAGAACTGAAACTCAAAAAAGAAATTTTCATCAAACCCATACGTGTGGGGTATCTATGGATAGGTCTTCAAAAATGATATTGAGGTTTCTGATATCATTTTTTTCTAAACTGAATAGTTTGCGCGAGAGACACTTCCAAAGTGGTAAAATGTGTCCCCCCCCCCCCCCCGTAACTTCTAAAATAAGGAATGATAAAACAAAAAAAAATATATGATGTACATTACCATGTAAACTTCCACCGAAAATTGGTTTGAACGAGATCTAGTAAGTAGTTTTTTTTTAATACGTCATAAATCGTAAACCACAATTTACCTTTCATTCAGTCAACTCAAATATAAAAATTAAAAAAAAAAACATTTAATTTCATAAACATAAACCTTATGCATAAACCGTGAATTCCTGCAGGTTTGTACGGAACCAGTTTGGCCAGTTTTAATCCTGGTAGTAGGTTCCCGTGGTATAGTTTCCAACCTCCATGTGGGCGACCGTTTTATAAAAAAAACAACCAATAAAACTGTGATCCTTAAACTTAAATCAACCTAACTATATTTGGCAAAAACATACCTAATCACGCAGTTATTTCGTCCCCATTTCCAATAAAACGGATTGATCGTGTGCACTCCATTAATCTGCCAATGCCAAGGACAAATGTGATGGATGTGTGACACGACATTACCTATGTCCTAGCGACGCTATCAATCAACTGGCGGCCAGAAATATTGACCAACATCGTAGTTATGATGTTATTTGCGACTATTATGGATTGGGTCGGTTTTATTCGACTTAGATGGCGTAGTGGTGGATTGATTCGTCTTTTGCTAAATAAAGGTTGTAGATTGTGTCACAATTAATATTTATATAATTCGAATAGGGATCCAGTATAATGACACATGGCTCAGCGTGAATTACGAGCCACTGCTTTCTTCAGTGCAGAATGAAGTCTGCTTGTCTGTCTGTCTGTAATGCAGTATATAGTCCTCCAGACCGCATTTCGGCCAGGGCGCTATCAGCACAGGGAATATTATAGTGCACAAATGTGTGCGCAGACACCTGGGCATTCACTCTTTCCTCACTCTCATAGAAGGATAGGATGGCAATCAGACACGACCGGAAAGAGATCTGGCGTAGGATCAGTTGCTTAACATGCTTTCCAAGGCACGGGGGTATCACACCGCCAACATCCAAACTCCGAGCTGTTACTAAGAAATTCCTAATGGAAGAAACCCCATAATAGTTTGCTTGACTTGAGAATCGAACCAAGGCTCCACGCTCAGCAGTCACGCTTGTGACCACGAGAACAACGGGGCAGTCAAAATCCAAAATACCAGAGTATTTAGTACAATATCTACATAATAATAAAAATTTTGTTATTTTGTAAGTTCTGTCATCTTTCTTATGTGCACTATTGTAAATTCTAACGTGACGACTTCAATCGTTCAGAAAAATATTTTGATTTTGGGAAATGCACAGGACTTACAAACGTGATATTAGATGTTATCGTGGAAAATACGTGCACGTACTTTATCGTTACGGGGGTGTAAGGGGGCACCCTACAATCTCAATGCCCCAAGTCAACCTCACCTGCTCGTGGTGCACCCTGCTGATTAACAAACGAGGCTCTGACAACCGACAGATGGCGGGATAACCATTTTTTATCAAACGTCGCAGCTAAATGGCGCAGACTAGTGACGGGCAGCAGCGTCATTAGTGCGAAAAGCTGTGATCTGCGATCGCCAACACGCATGCCCAGCGTGGCGATTATGGGCATATCCTACAATGGCAAGGCAAATTCAACCACGGCCCCCAATTCCCGGCCGCCTTGCTATTCCTGATTGAGCGACGATCTTCGCAGGGTGGCTGGTAGCAGCTGGATGAGAGTTGCCGAGAATCGGGCTGAATGGCGTGCAATTGAAGAGGCCTATCTCCAGCAGTGGACTGCTATAGGCTGATGATGATGATGATGATGTACTTTATCGCGAGCAGTTTAAAAGCGTCTTTATTATTTTCCATACATTTTACATTCGTGCTACCGTGATACCGTGACGTGGACATTGACATCCTGGAGAATATTGTTACGTAAGAAATTATAAAAGAGCACAACATATTACATGGACGTAATTTTTGTGCGACTGTTCACCGCTTTATTAGGAAACCAAACAAAAATATAGGTACATAATTAACCTATAATGTTCCCACTGCTGGAAAACAAGTCTCCTGGGTAAGAGAGGGCCCGTTATCCACCATGCAGGCCAAGTACGGGTTCTTAGATGTCATCATAAGTCTTCGAATTTTTGGTTTCTAGGACATGCCGGTTTCCTTACGATGCTTGCCTCCACCGTAGTAAAACGCCTACCTGGGTTCGAACGATCTACAACTTTTAAGTCAAGGCCGGTACCACTGGGCCACTGCTGCGAACCAAACAATTCTATATGTCACGTAACGCCGTATAATCTTGAGAACTCATCGTTCCTCTGATGGGCCATAAAACAAATAAGAACGCAAGCACGCCGCTGAAAACTTGTTCATATCTTGAAAGTTAACTGAAACTCCAAAGTGCATTATAAGTTCCACCTGCAAGTAAGGGGAGGGGAGGCTTTAATAGGGACATGTCTGAAAGCTTTTGAATCTTTCTAGAGTTAACGAAATATTATGCAGAATAATAAATTAAATTTACAATTCGTTAAGTATTTGCCATTGTACTTTGTTATCTTTCATCATCTATCAGTTAAGCCCTAATTGCGTAATTATTAAGTGTACTGGAAGACGTAGCGTTGGAAGGCCTCTCACACGATGGACCGATGACCTGGTGAAGGCCGCAGGAATCCGCTGGATGCAAGAAGCACAGAACTGCTTGATGAAGGCCTGTGTCCAGCAGTAGACGTATTTGCTAAAATGATGATGATAATGAAGCTCTAATTGCATAACACACTATGAATCATAATCCTAATCATTTTAGAGCATATTGCTGATCTATTGCTTTATATGTTCGAAAAATGCGCCTGCTCAGCAACGGAAATGAGGCAATGCATGTTGTGGAACTGTCAACATGAAAGCCATTCCTACTGTCAGTGTGTTATTCAAACAACGTAAATAAGGCAATGAGTGTTGTTGAACTGTCAAAATTAGAGCCATCCCTACTGTCAGTGTGTTATGCAAACAACGTAAATAAGGCAATGAATGTTGTTGAACTCTCAAAATGAAAGCTACTGTCAGTGTGTTACACGATTACTTCTCTGAACTTGGATCCAAGTTGAATAGGTTGAACTTATGTGTAGGGGGTACTTATTGACTGACGATGCTTTAGTAAATAATTTCTTGGTTTGTGAAAGCTATTTGTAACCTTATGGTATAAGAAGGTGCTTTGCATTTAGTGAATAAACCTGATTGCCCGTTCCTGGGGAACTGGAGCCGTATGCATAGCTGCAAGTCTGGTGCAGCGGGAAATGTTATGTTTTATTTATTTTAATGAGAAATGTTACTAACATAGTTTTATAAGTGTCACTAACAACAATATAAATCACTGTGTTCGATTTAAATAAACTAGAACGAATTTGCAATGATTCAAAAAAAAATGCAAATCTCAGCAAAAAATAACAGTTGTGAAAGATATAATTGGGTCTGTTAGACTAAATAACGTAAGCATTTACCCCGACGGATCCAATTTTCAAAGATGTGCGCTATATTTTTCAATAATTTTAATATAGAAAACTTAAATAAGGAAAACGGTTGTGTGAATACCAACTACAAAAGAACTTACTTTTAGACACAAATACTAAATAACAAGCACCAACAATGTTAATAAACGTCACCACAAAATCCACAAGATTTAATTCCGCTCCTTTTCGCTGAGAACAATTAAAATAAATAGCCAGGTTGGTACCTAACTAAACAGGCCCTCATATTTAAATGTCGTTCGTAATGACATTTTCCTTCCCCTTGTTAAGAATTATGAAAGAGAAGTGAATTTTTACCTTATAACATCCACTGGCAATTAATATTTTTTTGAAGAAAAGCGTCATTAGAAACGGGATCCTATATTTGGGGGAAGTGAATTATTTACCTGGATCAAATATTTATTACATGAGGAAGTAAGTGTCATTTTCGTCTGTTATTTTTACTTTTTTTAATTGGGTAAGTATTTTAATTAGATTTCCAAATTGGTCACATTTCTTCCTGTGGGTGTCGTATAAGGTGACTGTGGACTTACAAGGGGATAGGCAGCAGCGTTCTCTATGCATTTTATCACCGTACTGCGATCGATAGCCCGTCTACCATGCGTGGCGATTATGGCATACCCCTTTTTTTTTCTTTTTTTTTCTGGATGGGAAATCATCAAATGACTTCTCCCGCTCTGGGCGGAGCGGGAGGGCGTGTCAGACTTTTACTGACTAAAACCCACCCGTGTTCCTTCAGTTGCCCATGTGCCGGGACCACGGTATCTCTTTCGAACAATCACGCGACCCCGGCAGGCATCGATCCTAGCAGACCCCTTCAGTAGTGCTGCTGACATCTCTTTGAGGCGCGCGTGGAACACTACGCGCCGTCGACTCGAGCTTGGTCCGCCCGCAAGCTATCGACTCCCGACGCCCGGGGCGTCGTCTCCTCCTGCGGCGACTAGGGACTGAGGGCGCAGAGACTGCCACTCCCTCACGCGCCCCGCCTCCTCCTTCGCGAGCATTACTGCTTCGCAGAAGGAGGTGACGGCTTCCCATGCCCTCTCGCGCCGTACCATGGCTCGCACCAGGGCCGGACGCGAGAGGTCGCCGCCGCCGACCGCCTCCACGAGGACACGGTGGTGCTCCACCCAGGCAGGGCACACCTCCACCGTATGCTCCACCGTGTCCTCCAGACGATTCTCACAATGGAAACACCCGGGCGTTTCCTCCCGCTTTATCCTGAACAGGAACCCACCGAAGCACCCATGCCCGGTGAGAACCTGCGTCAGGCGGAAGGTGAGGACGCCGTGGCGCCTGTCTATTCACTCCTCAAAGAGGGGGGACTTACCGCCGCAATTATGGCGTGCCCTGTGGGCGAGGACCTTTGCCTCCAGATCCCATGGCGGCACTATGGCAAGATAAATTTAGGACGATTTACTGTAAAAATAAAGCAATTTTTTTTATGGGCTTTAATAAACTACCGTAGTATAATAAGGCCCCTGAGAAGGGTTTAAAAAAAGTGTATTTTCTTATTAAAAAATATGCTTTTCTTAATTGTTTTACACCATTTATTACAGCAACATGTACAAGCTATGTAAACAATATGTTTTTGACATCCTATACGCATTATACTCAGATTTAAAGCAATATTTTTTTAGGTGGGCCTTAATTGCCACCGGTACCTTATAGGTAAGATATTATAAAGAACCAACATTTCTTTGTGTGCGTTCTCGCTAAAAGGTTTGTGCATATTTTAAGATAATTATTTATTTATTTAAAGGGAGTATCCAATGTTATAGATATAATAACTTCCTTCAGATTATTCTGAAGAAATCGACTAAGAAAAATTCGACAACCATAGCCTTTTTTTGTGTGTAGGAAATCATCAAATGACGTCTCCCGCTCTGCGCGAAGCGAGAGTGCGTGTCAGACTTTTACTGACTAAAACCCACCCGTGTTCCTTCAGTTGCTCATATGCCAGGGCCACGGTAACTCTTTCGAACAAATCTCGCGATCCTGGCCGTACAACAATATCCTGCTAAGTAATCTACGTAACTCAAAGTTAGCACACTATTTTATGTTATATAAATAAGAATACTCCAGACCATATTGCAGCTACAGCGACAATCTCATCGGAGAGTATCCTTCAGCATGGAAGATATTTACAGAAGACTGTGCACAGATACAGGTGCGCTTTGTCTTCTCTCTCTCTCTTAGTCCGATGGGATGGCATTTGGACACGACCGGACAGAGCTCAAACGCAGAACCAAAGACATAACATGCTTTCCGAGGCCCACCACACATTACACACAAAATTCCGGACAGTTTCTAAGGAATTCCGAATGGTATAACCCAATAACACATTGCCTGACCTGGGTTTCGAACCCTGGACCACATGCTCAGCTGTTGCCTTGTGAACCAATGAGACCAACATGGCAGTTCATAGTACTATTCGTTAAATCAGATATACTTTATGTGTCTGAAGCATAACCTGCCGTATTTCTAAACACGCGCAAATCAAATATATAGATTTACTGGAACAACTGCTTTTCTATACCTCTTTACCTCTGTACGAACTAGCAAAACAAATAGTATACAACAATATCTGCACCAGTTTATAAAAACAAACCAGAGCACAATATTTTACCAACCATTTCTAAGTTCCAATAACAAGTTTCTCGCTTCAGTTCCAATAAACGGTACCACTCTCGGCAGAGATCGCAAATTGGAAACACTCTCTATATATACACACACACACACACAGACACATGTACATACATGTACACATGTGCTTTGCTCCGTGTACGGATAATAACCATAATTAGTGCTGATTACTCAAAATGAGCCAACACTGTTGTACGTGGTTGTACCTATTACTGTTTAAAGTTAGTTAGGGAAGCTTGTTTCGTGAAGCAGGTGCAATAGGCAACATGCAATATTTTTATTTTTGTTTTCACTTTAAAGAATTCCATGTAGAATAGACCACAAATATATAAAAAAATTAAAATATTGTAATTTATCGGAAAAAAATGAGGTTTTAGATTGACAGTTTAAATTTTCCCGCGAAAACGGACCTATAGTTCCGATGACGTCATTCTTGTCTGTCACTGGTTGTATTTGTTGGTCGGCTTTCATACTTTTGCATATTTTTTCGACTTTTGAGATAGTTTTTTTTGAAAAATTTAAAATGGACTATCCGTCAACATCAGGTGATCATAACAATACCACTAATAATCCAGCCAGTGAGTCCGTGTATACTTAAACAAAGTTTCCAAATAAATTGTTTTTGACTGGACTTTGAGACCCAAAACTGAGAAAAAGTTGGTTTCAAGCTGCGAAAAGAAATTTCAGTTTTCTCCAAACACCATTTCAATACTCAAAACTTTATTGCAATCCACAATACATCACATCATCATCATGCACCATTCATTCTTCATTGCATAGCTTTCTTTCCTTTTTGCATTATTCGATGCTGTGAACTGTGAAGATCACTTTGACGTAATAAGTCAGCGAATATACTTGTTATATGTTTAGTAAATCTGCTTGTACGTGAAAACACGTTAGTAACCTACCTAATACTTACAAACTTGTCTATAACATGTATTACATTTATAGTTGGAGAATGACGTCAAAAATTGGATTAAAGTTTAAAATGGGTGGAGGAAAACTTTTTCTGAAAAATAACTCTTAGTAAATTCCTGGAACCTGCTTTTATAAACCTACCTTCCATTTTTTACAATAAAAATGCAATTAATATTCCCATAAAATAATATTAACTTTTACATCCATAGCCTCAATAAGTTGTCATAACAAGAGTGAGGTGACGTCACTCTTGTTATAAACGCTGATTGGTGTTTTGAAATACGTTTTGTTTCAAGTCATTTTTAACTCGTAATTATTGTTAAAAATGAACATTATGTAACATAAAAACATTGCAGTGGCCCTTCTTTTATACTTTTTTAACATTTTAATCATAAAATTTTCATAAATATTATATTTGCATCTTCCCTATTATGTTATACTGTAGAGTGACGTCACCTTCCTGCACATTTTATTTTCATTCAGTGATAAAAAAATTGATAAAGCTACTGGAAAAACTATAAGTAATCCTTCCAAAGGTAACTTGTCACACCCTGGCTTACGGCCAGCCTTAATTCATTGAGGCAGCTACATTAGTGTTGCCCAAATGCAAGAACAAGACGAGACTTAGCCAGTCTTGGTCTTGGTCTTGCGCCAATACACCTGGTCTTGGTCTTGGTCTTGGTCTTGCGCTCCCAGTCTTGGTCTTGGTCTTGGTCTTGCAGCAAGAGTCTTGCAAGTCTTGCAATTACCTATTAGTCTATTACTATTTATTAAAGTTTACTTTAAATCTTAGAAAAACGTATTAGAATTGGAACATTGTGAGCTTGAATTAACATAGCCATAGTAAAGATCAAGCAGATTAATAAATAACTGAAGATTTGATAAGAAATTCGAAAAATCAACTGACCTATATGTCGTTTTCCATGGAAGTAACTGTTTCTTAATAAACATTTATGATTTATAAGCTTACATTTGCTAAAACATGTAAAAAAACAAATTAATTACAATAACTTGACTGTATTTTAAAGAACAATACTTATCTGTCTAGAAAGAGATTGAACCCTCAACTTATAAGAAATTTAATAAAAGAGTTTTACGATTTATCATTTATTTGAATAAAAAATAAAATACAACACAAATCAACAGCTTTATCATTAGGTTATGATACTTTATATCAATTTTTTTGACCAAGAATTAATACAAAGTAACCATCTGGCTGACTCATCACTTAACCTATTTCTATGTTTTCTAATTACTAATGATGCTTTAGAAAATAACCTCTCAGCAGGTACTGAAGTTGCAGGTATTGAGAGAAAATCACGGGCCATTTTCGATAAAATCGGATACTCTGTCTCATGCGTCCTCCACCAATCTAAAATGTCTTCCGAGCTGGCAGTTCTTGGTTTTCTCAGGTACTCCTCCAACTCGTCTATCACTAAGCCTTGAAGACAAGATCCAGATGACGTCGAGGGACATTCATAGAGTTTATCAAAGTCTATTACGTCTTCATCTTCATCACATACTTTATTTTCTTTTTCTGGTAATTCCAGAGATTTGTTCAGTGAGTGTAGACTTTTATATTCTTCATAAAGTTCATTGAACTTGCGCAGACTTTCTGTTTTAAGTTGCTTCCCCCACATTGTCAGGTCAAAAGTCTGAGCCTTATGCCTTGGGTCTAAAATTAAAGAAGTACAATAAATCCAGTTGCTCTTCTTGTAATGTTTAAGCATTTTGTCTCGAGCTGCTTGGAAAGCCAGAATGAGCCTTTCATCCACTTCAGATCGATTAGGTTTCTCATCTAACTGTTTTACCATGGATTCAATTTTATCTAGCAAGAGATTGAATGATACAATGACTAGCGGTAATGTAACATATTTGTCTCCACCAAGTTTTGTACTTAAAAGTTTAAAGTTTATTAGAAATTTATGTAATTTTTCGAGTACCTGCCATTCATTAGCTGTGATTTGAAAATCATTTAATTCGGTGACAGAACTGCACAATATGTCAATGCCCGCTCTCACTTTTAAACCAAATCCAATCATATCATGTGTGGAATTCCATCTCGTTGGACAGTCAAGAATGGCATTTAGATTTGATGGCACGCCAGCTGCTTCACAAGCAGACTGAAACTTCTTCTTCACTATCTCACTTCTTTTTATTTTACTGGAAATACTGCGTAACTTTGTTACAGATGTACGCGAGTCAGCAATATTTGGTGCAGATTCTTCATCTTCCTCATCCTCAGTTTCGTCTGCATAGTCTTCGTACTGCTGATCTTGCGCGTTAGTGTCAGACTCACAGTGTAATGCTAAGGTCTTTAATAAATCTTGTACACCAAGGTTTAAAATGTGAGCAAAGCACCGGAAATGTTGATTGTCTGAATCAAAGTGTGGCGGCAGCTGTTTGCCCAGTTCATACATAAATTTGGTATTTGCAGTTGCGTTGTCGACCGTGATACCTTGTATTTTATCAATTATGCCATATTCCAATAAACATTCATGGAAAATCGTTGCAATATCTTCCCCAGTATGTCGACCGCGTGATGGTATAAAATCAAGAACTACAGATTGATACTTCCATTCGTTGTCTATATAATGAATAGTAACCCCGTAGTAACTCCTACCAGCAATTGACGTCCACCCATCAATGGTAAAAGACATTTTAGATGATAATTGTTGAAGTCGTTCCTTGAGATTCAATTGGAGCTCTTCAAATCGCTCTTTGACTTTCCTTCTAAGTGTAGACCTTTTAGGAAACACCATATTAGGGCAAATACGTCGAAAATATACTTGTGTAGCTTCGTCATCGAAAAATGAGAAGGGAAGATATTTTTTCACCACCCAATCAACTGTAGCTGTCGTGATGTTGTCACTGCTGTTTTCCGACTGAAACAAAACAATAAATCTTGTGTTATTATTTAAAACATACTAGGTTTGAGCGTATAAGAGGAGGAGGTTTGTTGTTGTTAAATCGAGAAAATCGTTAAATTGATATTTGTTATATTAAGGTTGCACTGTACTGTAATTTACCAAAATAAAGTACTTAGTTGTTACTGGCCGATTAAATGAAAATATGGGTGTTTATAAAAAATATTTAAGACGATAATTACATACTTAATATGTCGCACCCCTAGATGAAAACACCACTAACTCAAAAATACTTACGTAAGTTAATGGCGTTTTTGAAAGTATCGCATGAATAGCTACGCGGAGTTAAAATTCTTTTAACTGTTAAAAAAATATTCTTACCTGTCCACTTCTTCCAGCGGTTACTAAAAAGCTTGTGATATCTCCACTTAATTTTGGTTTAACAGGAAGAAATATTTCTGATTCCTTTTTGTGGAAAGATATTAGATGTTTCCTTAAGCCTGAAGTGTTTCTGTTTTTCATTTTTATTTCAATCTTTTTATGTTGGCACAATTTACAGAAGGCAGTTTGGGATGCATGAATTATTTCGAAAAACTCCTCAAATTTGCTTTTGGGTCTTTTAGATCTGTGACTCAAACTCTCGTTACTCGGACTAGAATAATTTGAATCTTCGTCACTCATATTAAATTGTACACGTGATACGTTTTTAGAAAACAACGAGAATTAGTAAAAACAATTATTAAGTTAGACTCGAAGCACAGCTCAATTGGAAATGACTGGAATTAAAATAATTCCTTTATTTATAGTACGTTTCCTTGCTTTCTACCGCGCCGCCTCGCCACGTGCCGGTTCTATGAAAAGGATGCCGCCGCAAATCAAACAATGCCGCGTGCGGCGTACAAACACACACTAAATATTACCTACTTGTACAGACGCGACGCGTGAATAAAATAGAATTAGTGCCAATCACTATTCTTTACATATAAGTGAATGTTTTGGTGTACATCTATACTAATATTATAAAGCTGAAGAGTTCGTTTGTATGTTTGATGACAGAAGTTTTAAAATAAATAAATAAGTCCTGAACGTCACTATACCTCCAAAGTTACTATTCCTCGTGGACGAAGTCGCGGGCACAGCTAGTAAATACTTACTCTTGTTTTGGCGTACATCTATACTAATATTATAAAGCTGAAGAGTTCGTTTGTATGTTTGATGACAGAAGTTTTAAAATAAATAAATAAGTCCTGAACGTCACTATACCTCCAAAGTTACTATTCCTCGTGGACGAAGTCGCGGGCACAGCTAGTAAATACTTACTCTCATCATCTCTCTCAGAGATATTCGGGCTGGTAAGTAATACAAAACTCTTATCGCAGGCTTTTTATTTTATTAGTAGGTAAGTACCTACGCTTTTTATATTATTTTATTAGTTTTGTAGAATTTTTTTACACGTTTCAAGTATATTTAAAAGTGGCTACAATATTTATTAAACGGGTGATATTTGAACACTTTTTTGCTATTTTTTCTTGTAAAAACTTAAGAAATATAATGACTAAATGTACAATAATAGTACCTAAGTAATTAGTTTAAAACCATATAAGTAATCAATATTATAATATATACTTACTAGAATGAATTAATATGACATCTACTACCTATCCTTACCATTTTATCCTAATCATAATACTACTTGCGTGATCAGTATAATGTATTCATTTTCATTCTAAGCACTCTGAAACTTATTTATTCTTTGGAACACCTGTACGGTACTCTTAAAAAAATTCGAAATTATTTTGCATGAGTATACCTACGCCCTATGGCGGCAATGAAATAGTGTCACAAATTTTATGATTTCGGCGTGGCGGCAACGATTGTTTTAGATTTCAAAAGAAGCCGCCGGCGCGTGTATCATAACCATGTACTTCCGAAAAGCGGCAAATTTCTTTGAGAAGTAAGTACAAAACCTTTGATGCCGCATTATCAAAGTGCCGATGGTTAAAACATAACTATGCATGCACTCAGTTTGATTTTAATAGATATTTTTTTATTCGTTATGTTTATGGTATTAGTCGTAATGCGCATAGGTCCAGTTTTTCATATTCTTTGATACAGTTTTTTGCGTCTCATAGAATTCCTAAGCGTACCTACCTATACACCGAACTGTTACACCTAACTACTCAGTGAAATAGCGCTAAGTCCTAGCTGCAAGACGCAAGAGTCTTGCAGGCTATGTCTTGTTCTTGCTCAAGTCTTACACGGTCAGTCTTGGTCTTGGTCTTGCTAAAAATACGCGGTCTTGTTCTTGGTCTTGGTCTTGCAAAAACGCAAGAACAAGACCAAGACTGCAAGACCAAGACTGAATTTGGGCAACACTAAGCTACATATAGGCAGCCTCTAAAGTTGAGCTGCGAGATGACAAAAATAAAACCTATCTAGCCTTATCAATGCCGTGAAACTCTTTAATTGGCTTAAGAGATAATTATCATTATCTCACTATCACTGTGCAGTGGATGCTAGTAACTTTGACGCAACTGCATTGGGCTGTTCATTGATAGTGAGGTAAACATTCATCATAACGCATGTAATTTAATATTAAGCTGTTGAGTTTCCAAATAAATAAAACCCGCCAATTTCGAGTCAGACTCGCACACGAAGAGTTCCGTACCACAAAGAATGCCGAAAAAAACACGTTTCTTATAATAGGTCCATTTTAATTTTTCCTTCAATTTTTAACTGTTTTGTTCGTTTTTTTTTTTTTTTTTTTGTTACTGTAGCGCCATTAGAAACACGCATTTTTCGAAAATTTCGACTGTCTACCTATTACGGATCATGAGATACGACTGCCGGCAGCCCGCTGACAGACACGCAACGACAGCAGTGGCTTAATAATAAGATCCCCATGGTTACCCTTTGGGTGCAGAACCCTAAAAAGACCAACTTGTCATCTTTTCGTATTGTAAACTAGCTTTTGCCCGCGGCTTCGCCCGCGTGGATGTTGGAAATTATCGCAAGAGGACGTTCTATGTTCTATGTTATGGGGATTTGGTTGCTGCACTTAGTCTTTTGAGTGGACATTGTACGTGGGCCATGGCGGCCGTCGGTGTTTACTCCAACCAGCCCACCTCCCTCCAGAAGTCTATTATGTCTCCTGGTCTGCTAAGAACGTCCGTGTATGATTTGGGTGTCCCGAGGGTATCTGTCCTAATCTGGGTGACGCCTGTACATTCGAAGAGTACATGCGCAACGGTTTTCTCAGCCTCCATGCAGGCCCTGCACAGGGGGCTGTCCGTTATGCCTATTGTGTGATAGTGCTTGTTTAGCGGGCAGTGTCCTGTGATGGTGCCCGTCATCAGACGCAGACCATCCCTGTCCAGGCGTAGCAGACGTCTGGTTAGCCTGCCATCCGGGGATGGCATAGCTTCCCTGGACTGCCTGCAGCCTGGTGCCGAGGTCCACCAGGTATCCGCTTGTGTGTGGGTAAATTCCTGCAGCCACCTGCGTAGCTGGTTAAAGGGGATGGGCTCGATGGGCTCGGGGCCGCAGACTGACGCGCTGGATGCCTTTCTGGCCAGTTCGTCAGCAGCGTCGTTGCCTAGTGATCCACTGTGTCCTTTTATCCATTGCAGTGTCACTTTGTTGCGATTAGAAACTGTTACCCGTTCTAATGCGTTGTGACATTTTAGTGTAAGACTTGAGGTTATGTATCGTTTGGCTAGGGATTGGAGGACTGAAGCGCTGTCGGAGAGTATACGTATATGAGTGTCCGCAACTCTTCTGGCTTCTATGGCATACGCCGCCTGTATAATCAAAATCAAATCAAATCAATCAAATCAATTTATTTCGGGCTACAAAGACCCATATCATAAATACCTTACAGACTAACATACATACAAATAAAAACCCACGCACCACGCATTCCGCCTGGTAGACGGTGTTGAACATTCCCAGCTGGCTGGATATTTTTATGTTAAGGTCGTCTGAGAAAACTCCGACTCCGGTCCCAGAAGTGGTCTTTGAGCCATCAGTGTAGACTCTTAGCTCTTCCGGGCCCGAGTGGTCGTTTTGGGCTTCTGTGAGTATAACGTTGTAGTGCTTTTGAAAGTAGTGTAGTTTTGGAGTTTTATCACAGGGTGATGCCATCATTGGTTGTCGCTTGATCGCATCGTCCCTAATGCGTGAGTGCTTGACCCTCGAGTCATTGCTCAGGGTCCCTGCTATGTTCAGTCTTAGGGCAGCCAGGGCAGCCTCCTCCCGCACGAGTAGGTGTAGAGGTGGTAGCCCGAGCATTACCTGTAGGGCAGCGGTGGGTGTAGTTCTCATGCAGCTAGTGATGGCTACACAAGCGAATCGTTGCACCTTTTCAAGGTCTTTTTGGGCTGTGCTCAGGTCTGTTCTGGGCCACCAGACTATTGAGCCGTATGTGATGATTGGTCGAATAACTGTGGTGTATGATTCCCCAATTCCTGCCAAGCATTCTCCGCAAGAGGACGTACTACCGCGGTTAATGTATTAAGAATGCATTAATCCAAGTTATATAGGTAATTACCCGCGACTAACAAAAAAGTTTTGCGTTCGTTTTTTTTCGTGATATTTTATTAATTTTTTTCTAAAATAAAAGTAGCCCAAGTTACTCCTTGTTACAGCAGCTATCTGCCAGTGAAAGTCCGGTCTTGATCGGTCCAGCCATTTCAGAGATCAGCCGGAACAAACAGACATACAGACAAATTTAAAAAATAATGTTGTTTTGGTATATGTACCGTGTATACATCCATATACCGCTTTTTACTAAGTAGTAAAAAGCGGTTATTTTAATATTAAAAATAGACACTCCAATTTTATTTATTTGTCTAGATGTCTAGATTAAAGATTGTTCGAATAATATTTCCCCATAATTGATCCTCATCATAACTCAACTTTCCTATGATAAGCGATAATCTTGTTACTTCTGCATAAAAAATATTAAAAACTAGCTATGCCCCGCGGTTTCACCCTCCCTCACTTGGCTACACTTGGAAATAGCCTTTCTCAAGAATTGGACTATCAAATGCAAGAATATTTTTTTAAATCGATTGCTACTTTTGCTATCATACAAAAAAAAACTCTTCAGTTTTAGTATATAAGGTATAGATTAGCCAGCATACTACTGAACCAAAAACGATCCACGATAGAAATTAAAACCGTGCCATAGAATTCCAGCTCAAAAATACTGAAATGGGCTCGATGTCAGTACCAACTGTCTATTTCCATTAACTGGCAGACAGTCGGCACAATGGTAAGCAAGCTGTTAGGGCATAATGAAGGCATTGTACGTACCCCGTCCCGCGAACGGATGACGTCATTATGTGCAACCTCTTGCCGACTCAGCTGAGCTGCCACCGATGTGATATATCGCTACCAAACTCGATTTATTAGTGTTTTGTGCTGGATTGTACACACAGTCTTATTATTCCATTAGTCAGATAGGAAATTCTGGGCAGAAATCTAAAGAAAAGAGAGAATGGAATTGCAAGGCGAGGCTCTCTTTGTCCACATCTTTTTTAAGACAGTTAAAGATTTATAGTACTTTTAGTAACATATTATTGTTGTGAAACACCAACTATATTTTAACTGTTTTTTTTACGCTGTATTTTGTTAGGAAATACCACGTAGAAACGGTGATGGTAATTCATAATTTCTCAGTACCTATTCAACTACAATTTTACGTTTCAACATTTATCACGTAAAAATGTCCTAACAACGATCCCTAATGCATAAAGAAACAGAAAATATTGTGATCAGCAAGCTATAAAAATACGGTACGTACAGCCACACTACACCTGTATACCATACTGTATTCTTTTCAATTTTATTCATCAGTTATTAAAATCAAAATGTTATCAATCAATCAGCCTAGCTGATTCCCAACAATGTTGAGATCAGCTTTCAGTCTAAGTGAACGCAGCTGAATACCAGTATTTTACATGGAGCCACTGCCTATCTGACCTCCAGTAACTGAGTAGTTACTGAGTAATACGATACCCCTTTGTTAAGACTGCTTGTCAGAGTTTCGGATTTCTGATTACCCGTAACGGCTGTAAAAAGAGCCACGAATGGCAGCCGGAACCAACGGCTTAACGTGCGTTCCGAGACACGGATGGGTCTTGGTATGTAAACATGGTTACCCATCCACGGACCAACCGTGGCAAGCGTAGCTTAGGGGCCATCCATAAATTACGTCACACGCTAAGAGGGGGGAGGGGGTTGACGAATTGTGACACATGTTGGACGTCACATTTCAAAATTGAATATACATATTTGACGGCGCTTCGACCTTTTTAGAGTGCCAAGAAACGTCAAGAAGGACAGCAGACATCTTGACAAGCGCGGGTTGACGTTTCTTCACTCTGAAGCAACACCAGGCTCTTTTGCGCGCAGCGATCAGGCAAGAAGTGTTCGGTGGAGCGTCTCTGTATTTTGACCAATTAGAAAGTGCTGATTGTGATTTCGTTAGTATCTTATCAAAATAATAATCGTGTATCATAAATACGCGGCTTTAATTCTCCTCGCCCGTCTACCCACGATAGCTCGGCAGCTGAGATGAACCCGAAATTGGCTGATGATGGCCATGTGCCGTTATATTTAAAGTACTATTAAAACACGAAATATGAATTATGAAAGAAAAAAATTAAAAAAAAACAATATCTAGATATAAAATTGCAAAATATGTGACGTCACACTAGAAATGGGGTCTCACAAATGTGACCAGCTGTGACAAGGACGGGTGGGGTCAAAAAATCATGAAATTTGGGTGACGTAATTTATGGATGGCCCCTTAACATGACCCGTAAGGACTGTCGAAATCGAAATTAATGCAATGAATAGAGAACATTCAATTAGCCTCGATACTTTACACCATGAGTAGCTCCAGACCCCGGACGCGAACGTAGTAGATTTCAGGCTTTCAAGATAAATCACTTCTTGTTCAATTTATGGGCACACGCTCTCACTTTACTACGAAATTGAATTTAATAGGAGATGGCTTCATGTTATTAATTGTGTTCTTCAATGTTAGTAGTGTTTTTTGAGGAATTAAGGACATTTTTTTTGTTCTAAGCTATGTGCGTAACTGGTTACATAACTATGATACTACTGGTATTATAAATGAGAAAGACTGTATGTTTTTGTGTTTGGATGTTTGTAACTCAATCACTCAAAAACAGTGGAACGAATTTAGAAGAAATTTTCCACACAGATAGTTTATTAAAAGTACTATTTATTCTGGTAGTACATTGCAGTGGAAAAATAATCGGCCTCCACGCAAGCAAAGCCGCTGGAAAAAAAAGATAATTTGTAAATTTGTAGGTCTGCATTTCAAAAAAACCGGCCAAGTCCGAGTCGGACTCACGCACCGAGGGTTCCGTACAAACCTGTAGGTATTCACGGTTTATGCATAAGGTAAGGTTTATGAAATTAAATGGTTTTTTTTTAATTTTTAACCGACTTCAAAAAAAGGAGGAGGTTATATGTTCGACTGTATGTATTTTTTTTTTTTTTTTTTATGTATGTTCACCGATTTCTCCGCCAATTGTCAACCGATTTTGAAAATTCTTTTTTTATTCGTAAGGGTATACTCCTGAGGTGGTCCCATATTAATTTTGTGAAGATTTGATGTATACTTTGGGAGATAAACGAAGGAACTCCTCAAAAACAAACAGTACACGTAATGTGATTTGGATATTGTACTAAAGATCAAAAATAATTGCTGGTTCTATCTATCCATCCGTGGTGAACTAATTATAGTCTTCGAAGATACCGCATGGAACTCCTCATCGGTGAACAGTACATATAGGAACTTACAGTGAAAGGTTAGAAGGTTAGGGGATAATTCTTTGAATATTATAGGCACGTTTAGACCGTTACTTGTATTCTTATATTCCGTTGAGCTGATGATGGAAGGTACAACTCCTTATCGATCAGGAGTTTGAAGATATCTTGTCCTAGATAGACATACTCGTTGACATCGAGAATTGATTCCTCAGCAGACACTAGAGTGGGCTCTTACCCACTCTACTGTCTGCTTTATAAAAAAAAAAAGCCTTAATCATTTTGGCCTGGCCATTTATTATATTTTTAACCGACTTCAAAAAGGAGGTTCTCAATTCGGATGTTTATATGTTTTTTTTTTTATGTATGTTCGGCCATAACTCCGTCATAATATGTAGATGGATTTGCAAAATTCTTTTTTTGTTCGAAAGGGGTTTATTCCGAAATGGTCCCATATAATTTTCATATAGATCTGATGATGAGTTCGGGAGACAGACACCGGAACTCTTTAAAAAATGACAGCAAATCAACCGCGATTTCTGCTATCGCATAAATATGCATTGTTTGTTTGGAATTAGTGCAGGGTGAATACCACAACTAAAAATTTAAAAATAAAAACTTTTTTACAAAAAAAAAACAACCGACTTCCTTAAAAACACTACAAAGTGAAAAATAACTTTAATTTCGGAAGTCGGTGGCAAAAAAACCATAAATACAGATCCTAAGACACCGACTTCCGAAATTAAAGTTATTTTTCACTTTGTAGTGTTTTTAAGGAAGTCGGTTGTTTTTTTTTTGTAAAAAAGTTTTTTATATTTAAGTTGATTGAATGAAAGGTAAATTCCGGTTTACGATTTATGACGTATTAAAAAAAAAACTACTTACTAGATCTCGTTCAAACCAATTTTCGGTGGAAGTTTACATGGTAATAATTTAAGGTAATATTTTTTTTTAGTTTTATCATTCTCTTATTTGAAGTCTTAGAAGTTACAGGGACATACATTTTACCACTTTGGAAGTGTCTCTCGCGCAAACCATTCAGTTTAGAAAAAAGTGATAATAAAAACCTCAATATCATTTTTGAAGACCTATCCATAGATAGGCGTATAGGTTTGATGAAGCCCCTACTACATGGGACTTAAATATAACAGGCAAAATGTGGGTGTACTATAGGTACACGTCTGCCCAACCCTTCACGGAACCAAGGCGTGATGTTATGTAAGTTTAAAAATGGAGGTATTGCAGAGTACGAAACTACACGCTGCGCTGCAAAACGGGAATCCTAGACGTAGACAAAATGGCTGCCTGGCTAAAATGGGACTGGGCGGGTCACGCCATCCGCATGCACAGTGACCGCTGAGCCTAGACCTGAAGATGGACGGCACCACTGACGAGGCCAGCCCATGAAGATAATAATAATAATAATAACTTGTTCCTCATCTCTGGCTTGCCTTTATTGGCCGGCTGGAGTGAACACTGAAGAGGTTCAGAGCTCCCACCTCATTCTTGCCTTTATTGGCTGGCTTGAGTGGAGATTCGCAAGAGCAAACGTGCTCGAGGAAAGGAAGTATTCCAGTAAGTGCTCGTAGGGATCTTGACCATCTTCCGGGCTCTGGGATTGTTCTGAAACCCGTGGAATACCTCTCCACTTCTCAAGCACCTCAGGAAGTGTTGCCCCCTTGTCGCTGCGTCACTGTGTGCCAGCGACGGTTTTTGGGGGCCCATTATTGAGTGTGCAAGTCACCCCCATTAAATCCGTGTATATTCACAACATTGATGCGGCAGAGGCCATAGGCCTTCCATAGTTCTTGGTAACCAGTCCATTTCAGCCTACCAAATACATAATCCAACATCTTAGTTCCCATATCCTTTAATAGTCCAACATCAACCGAAGTTTGTCCTCGGGTGCACTTGCACAGTGCATACGGGGATAATCGTCGGTTAGTGCCTCCATTCATTTAAATTTTCTAAAGGGCCTCTGCGAGTTGGCTTCGGCCCCTCGTACGCCTTCCAAAAGACCGGGATCCTAGGGTCCCGTGATATGTTAACATATATAAATAATAATAATAATAAGCACTTGCACAGTGCATACAGGGATAATCGTCGGTTAGTGCCTCACTTGATCTAAAATTTCTAAGGGGCCTCTGCGAGTTGGCTTCGGCCCCTCGTAAGCCTTCCAAAAGACCGGGATCCTAGGATCCCGAGATATATTAACATACCTATATAATAATAATAATTCCTTACTTCATCTGAATTTTCTAAGGGGCCTCTGCGAGTTGGCTTCGGCCCCTCGTACGCCTTCCAAAAGACCGAGATCCTAGGGTCCCGAGATATGTTAACATATATGAAAATAATAATAATAATCTTTATTTATTAAAAGTGACAACATAGTTACACACAAGATGTGGCGAGACGACCTAGACACGTATTGCAAGGGTTGGAACAAAATGGCTCTGCTCAGCAGTGGGACAGCGTAGGCAAATAAAACAAATTGCATGTTGCATGTATTTTAATTTTAGTCATAGATGGACCACAACAGTCTGCGATGTTTGTAGTTAACGATCAAAAATGTTAAATACTACAACCCAAAACAGCACTGTATTGGGCACTTATGGGATTAACACGTTGTTACAGCAACATCAAGCTCGACCTGCGGCAACTTCTCCAGAATATTTCCAAATAGTTCCTGCATTTTGTCAAGGTCCGTTTTAAACCGTGTGACCAATGTTTCGACATCCTGGAGAAATTTGTCAGTGGCCAGATTCTCTCTCTGGTTTGCCATCTTAACAGCCATGCCGATATTTTGAATTCTTCTTTTTTTCCTATCTCTGGCTTTTTTCAGTTCTGCACGAATCACATCAATCTTTTTTTCTTGCATTTTTATACTTAAAGTATTATTGAAAATCACCTTTTTCTTTTGAATTTGAGTCTTCGCTTTCTTCTCAAGGTAAGCATCTTTTTCAATGTAACCAGGTTTTTTTTTCTCAAAGACAACTTTCAATTTCTTTTCACCGGCTTCATCAATATCTTTGACCATTTTGAAGAAACGAACGTTTTTACAAACGGTTGTTCATTACAGGAGACTCGAAGACTGTCGAAGCTAATTAATGAACAATCGCGTGAGCTTATAAACTAAACATAATTGTGTTTTTTTTTTCTATGAACATATGACTCTTTGTAACAGAATAAAACGACTGTGGTAGTTTGACATTTGACAGACTTCAAATAACACATCAATCTATAGTTTTGTTTTTCTTTTCCATTTTTTTAATAAATGCATTCAAAGTGGAAGACATAATAAAGTTTGCATCGCAAAAATATGAATACTTATTATGTTTTATTGGAACGAAGTTCCTTATCGCGCGTTGTGAAAGGGGGCTAGACGGAAAAAATTCTTACGAAAAGTTGTCACGACACTTTTTAACCGACTTCAAAAAAAGGACGAGGTTTCTCAATTCGACTGTATATATTTTGTTGTTTGTATTTGTTTGTATATTGTTGTTTTTTTTGTTGTGAGTAGAGAGAGAGAGAGACAGGGAGAGAGGGAGAGAGAGAGATAGAGAGGGAGAGAGACAGGGAGATAGGGAGAGGGAGAGAGGGAGAGAGAGGGCGAGAGAGAGAGAATATTTTTGTTGAGTGTATACAGGTTTTTTGTACATAATAAATAATAAAAATAATTATGAAAATTATGAATCCTGGAAAGGAACTTCGTTCCATCCGGGTGTCCCTTGACACCTCTAAAGTTTTTTCAATTTAAGGGGCAGATACATTGGACACGCCACAATTGCGGCGGTAAGTCCCCTCTTTGAGGAGTGGCTAGAGAGGCGGCACGGCGTCCTCAGCTCACCTGACGCAAGTACTCACCGGGCATGGGTGCTTCGGGGGGGTTCCTATTCAGGATAAAGCGGGAGGAAACGTCCGGGTGTTTCCATTGCGAGGATCGTCTGGAGAACACGGTGGAGCATACGGTGGAGGTGTGCCCTGCCTGGGCGGAGCAGCGCCGTGTCCTCGTGGAGGCGATCGACGGCGGCGACCTCTCGCGTCCGGCCCTGGTGCGAGCTATGGTACGGAGCGAGAGGGCATGGGAAGCCGTTACCTCCTTCTGCGAAGCAGTAATACTCGCTAAGGAGGAGGCGGGGTGCGTGAGAGAGTGGCAGTCTCTGCGCCCTCACGTCCCTAGCCGCCGCAGGAGGAGACGCCCCGGGCGTCGGGAGTCGATCGCAGACTCCCGGCCACCGTAGGCGCGGGCTTGCGGGCGGCCAGCAATGGGTAGCTCGCCGCCCGGTAAGGACCAGGCCTGTGTCGACGGTGCGTAGTGTCCCACGCCCGCTTCAAAGAGATATCAGCAGTACTGAAGGGGTTTGCTAGGACCGATGCCTGCCAGGGTCGCGAGGTTGTTTAAACGAAATACCGTGGCTCTGGCATATGGGTAACTGAACGAACACGGGCGGGTTTTAGTCAGTAAACGTCTGACACGCCCTCCCGCTCCGCCCAGAGCGGGAGAAGTCATTTGATGATTTCCAATCCAAAAAAAAGGGACAGATACATGATTTTCGTGACTTTTATATCTGTTACTAACGCTTTCAAATACTGCACGTTAGTTACGCAAAAAATATATGTGAAACTAGACCGCATACACATCAATTCTGTCTGTGAATATTTTTTACGAAACGGCATGCGGTGCCTTGCGTGGGCGACGGACGGTAGTGTACCACTGATCACTGTCACGGGTAGACGCTGAAACGTTGCGCAAGCGCGGTACTAATATATTTTTTTGACCATATGGTCCAAGGGCACCACATGCCGTTTCGGTCAGATTTATAGGGAATATTTATTGTTTTTGAAAAAAAAATATTTAAAAAAATACAGATAGAATTATTGATAATTATATAATCTGTTTGTATAAAAAAAGTCATGAAAATGTCTTAAGCAGTTTGAAAGAAATATCGTTTTTATATTTTGAGTAGACCTAACTTCCTGAATTTATTTCAGATAATATTTAACTAAAATACTAAAATATTCACAGACAGAATTGATGTGTATGCTGTCTAGTTTTATAATTATTATTTTTTTGCGTAACTAACGTGCAGTATTTGAAAGCGTAATAACAGATTTAAAAGTCACGAAAATCATGTACCTGCGCCTTAACAATCATAATAAACAGCGCGTAGCCTTACTGCTATGAACTACCTACTCAAATGCTACGCGGCACGGGCTTGTTGCTACGACTGCTACGAGGCACCCAAAGTCTGCTACGAATCTCAACTATGAGTTCGATATCACAGAGACGCTGCTGCCCTAGTAACTTAGACTAAAATTATCCGTTTTCAATGTGTAACTTATTAACCATGGAAGTAGAATAAATTAAACCTCATAACTACTAAATAAATTGTCCTCGGCTGTCAGCATTATTGTTATATTATTTAGATATCATGAGCTTCTAAAGGACTCTAAAGTTTCAAATCCACGACATCTATATTCTAGCGGTGGAACTAAAACGATCGTTAAGAACCTCGCTAATGATCATAGCACAGCTGACACAGTTGAAAGAACGTAACTTCAAAACAATGAAACTCACAACAAGTCCGAGAGATGGCGCTGTGCAGCAAAACTGCAGAAACCTTTTTGGTTGACGTATAGGTGGAGCGAGTATAGAACAATCCGAAGAATTCTTTGTTGCCTATTTATGAAATGTTTCCATATGACAACAACAGGTTAGCAATAAGTATAAAAATGCGTTAATATCTCTACTTTTCAAATCCTCGACATCTATATTCTGACAGTGGAACCTAAACGATCGTTAAGAAGTGCTCTGGTACTCAGAGCACAATTGAGACAGTCGAAAGAAGATGATAACTTCAAAACAATGAAACTCACAACATCTCCGAAAGATGGCGCTGTGCTTAAAAACTGCCGAAACTTTTTTGGTTCATACATAGCTGGAGCGAGGAACCCACATCTCGAAGAAGTTTCTGTTGCCTATTCATGGAATGTTTCCCTAGAACAAACAGACCAGTTAGGTAGGTCCATCCTCGAGAAAGTGGTCAATCGTCAAATCCGACAGAATGGGGAATTAATGTTCTCCAATTAGAATTGCGTAATATACGTACCTACCTACTTAAATAACAAATTACTTGCCTTATTGTTCTACATTGTCCTGAAAATATCGTTCAGGTATCTACGATGTTAGGTATGTTTCATTCAGTTTTTATCATTGACACACACACACACACATTTGACTGCCTCGTTGGTAGAGTAGTCACAAGCGCTATCGCTGAGCATGAGGTATTGGGTTCGATTCCCGGGTCTGGCAAAATGTTATTGGGTTTTTCTGTCTGGAATTTCTCAATGGCCGCCTGGAGTCTGAATTTGTGCCCGGTTGCTTACCCCCAATTACATGGGACTTAAACATAACTGGCAAAATATGGGTGTACTAAAGGAACATCTGTGTCCAACCTTTCGGGAAAACAAGACGTTATGTTATTTGACTGGCCTGTTAGTCTAGTGGTTAGTGACCCTGACTGCTAAGACTGAGGTCGTGGGTTCGATTCCCATCCAGGACAAATGTTGTGTGATGAGCATAATCATTTGTTCTGTGTCTGGGTGTAATTTATCTATAATATGTATGTATTTAGAAATATATAAGTATATTTATCAGTTGTCTGGTTACCATAGTACAGGCTTTGCCTAGTTTGGGATCAGATAACGGTGTGTTGGTTGTCCTAACATATTTATTTATCATTTATTTATTTATAGTTAATTAAAACGGTACAACACCAATTAAATTAATTAACATAGAAACACATAAAAGGTTGACAATAATTACAAAAGTTAAAAAATTACCTATATTAACAACTAATATGGAACAGTGGACTTCCTTGCATACTTTTTCTCACAGAACACCAGACATATACGCATCATTTTATTCCATTCATCAACAAACACGTCACATTCAGCATTCAGCATGTTATAATAATTACAAACAATATTCTTTAGTGGCTCTGATTTTTGTCAATAAATTGAAAGGGTAATAGTCAATTGCATTTAGGGTTACTAGATGTACAAATCAAAACTCCGGAGAAAATGCCTGACTTCTGTTGAAAAATCCTGAGATTTTTTACAGTTTGAGAATTTTCTCCCAAACGTACTTAACAGTTTAAAAAAAAAACATAATGTTATCGTTTTTATACCCTGATAAAACTGATTAAGTACCTACTTGGATAAATAAGTATTGATTTTAATTGTGCAATTAATTATTACCAGAGGAAGATTATTTTTAGTTTGTTTAACTTTTTATTAAAGAGATCTTTAAAATGTAAGTTGTATTTTATTGTAAATTCTAAAAATCCTGAGATTTCATGAGATGTGCAAAACCCGGCCGCAATCCTGAGAAGAGTTCAAAAATCCTGAGATCTCAGGACAAATCCTGAGATCTCAGGACAAATCCTGAGATATGGTAACCGTAATTGCGTTACATGCTTTCATAAAAGCCACAATTTATTAATAAATTAGGAAGGTACCCACCCACCTACTCAATACGATATAAATAAACCGTTACATTGAAATGACATTATGTCACAGACAATAAAGCATTCTCCATAAATGTCACTGGTGTCAACCGCAGTGATATTATACTTATTGGGACCGGATCCAATGAAGCAGGGAGGAGAGGAAATGTCTTGTACACAACCAATGTTATTGTTATGATAGTTTTATTAGCTCGTACACTATTCGACATGCAACTGTGACAGCTCAACGACAAGACGCTGACCCCTTTTTAGGGTTCCGTTGCCAAATGGCAAAAAACGGAACCCTTATAGATTCGTCATGTCTGTCTGTCTGTCTGTCCGAGTATGTCACAGCCACATTTTTCCGAAACTATAAGAGCTATGCTGTTGAAACTAGGTAAGTAGATGTATTCTGTGAATCGCATTAAGATTCTCACACAAAAATAGAAAAAAAAAACAATAAATTTTGGGGTTCCCCGTACATAGAACTGAAACTCAAAATTTTTTTTTTCATCAAACCCATACCTGAGTGTTATCTATGGATACGTCTTCGAAAATGATATTGAGGTTTCTAATATCATTTTTTTTTCTAAACTGAATGGTTTGCGTGAGAGACACTTCCAAAGTGGTAAAATGTGTCCCCCCCCCCCCCCGTAACTTCTAAAATAAGAGAATGATAAAACTAAAAAAAATATATGATGTACATTACCATGTAAACTTCCACCGAAAATTGGTTTAAACGAGATCTAGTAAGTAGTTTTTTTTAATACGTCAAAATTGTAAACCGCAATTTACCTTTCATTGAATCAACTCAAATATAAAAATTTAAAAAAAAAACATTAAATTTCATAAACATAAACCTTATGCATAAACCGTGAATACCTACAGGTTTGTACGGAACCCTCAGTGCGCGAGTCCGACTCGCACTTGGCCGGTTTTTTGGGTGGTTAATCGAACTTTTACTGACTAAAACCCAACCGTGTTCCTTCAGTGGCCTGTGCCAGGGCCACGGTAATTCTTTCGAACAAATCTCGCGACCCTGGCAGGTGCTGTTAAATGTCTGGTTAAACATATAAAAATAAAAAAGCATTTCCTTTCCCAACGCGTCCATTATTTTACCTATCCGCCCGTGATTTTGATGGTAGTCTAAGGTTTACCCCGCAATTTTCGAAAGGTTGCTCAGCCCTATTTATTACGCAAAAAACGTAAGAATAGTTGAAATGCACGCACTTTCCTAGTTAAATGTACAAGAACAAAAGCGTATTTTTTTACACGCTATATATTATATTAGCTTCACTTGTATGTTTGTTTGTAACCGACTCCTTATAGCTCGATTTTGACCCACTTTAAACGACCAGATTTCATTTAAACTCTGGAGCCTTATCGAGGACCGATGACAATACTATAATTTCATAAATTTGTGCCATTATCCTTGCCAGGGTTACCAGGACAGCAAAAAAACTGTCTTTGAAAACTACGCTGACATACGTCATAAACTACGCTGACATACGTCTCAAAATTCGAAACACTCTAAAATAAATAATAGTTTAAAAAAACTAAA
Source organism: Aporophyla nigra (assembly GCA_947507805.1). NCBI lineage: Eukaryota > Metazoa > Arthropoda > Insecta > Lepidoptera > Noctuidae > Aporophyla > Aporophyla nigra. The sequence continues at coordinate 13,542,104 of OX382305.1, forward strand.
AAACACGCTTCCATAAAAAAACTAAACTAAAATTAGAAAATAATGAAAAAAAAAGCGTGGGGTGCCTGATATCAATAAAAATAATACCTTAAAAAGCACCCCACGCTTTTTTTCCATTATTTTCTACTTTTCAGTTTAGTTTTTAACTATTATTTATTTTCTAAATTTTATTTTTTCCCAACTCTTTCATTATTTAACCTCTTATGTATGTATTGAACTCACGGGCCATATGCACATATGGCCCGTGATTTGGTATTCTAAAGTTTGATCCGCAACTTTCCAAAGGTTGTTTAACCCTGATTTTGTGCAAAAATCGCCAGGGAAAATTGAAATACACGTGCTTCTCTAATTAAATGTATTAAAAAAAACCCTTTTCTTCGTCCATTCTTTTTTACATTCCATGTAACTTTCCAAAGGTTGCCCATCCCTGCTTCATAACATACATTTCATTTACCAATTCATTGCTGACGGATCATCAAGCTATTTAACTAACATTGCAAATAAGTTCACCTAGAAAAAACTGCATGTTTAGCTACACTAAAGGCAATATAACAAACCTCGAAAATTACATACGCGGTATTTATTTTGACCCTATTTATAATTCCGGCGATACAAATATTTCTTGATAATTCGCAACAATTTTCAATAAGCAAAAACCAATTTATTAAGACAATGAATAGAAAGTATAATTATATTAAACCCTAGATCACACTCTTGGTCTCGTTCGTTGTATAAGACATAGACAAAAACTTCATCAAAAATTGAAACTGATAACGCAATAATTTTATGAATAATGCATTAAGTCAGTACGATATAAATGAATTACAGAAAGCCGGGAAAAAATAGTGGACTTGTCTGGTAATATATAAAAACAATTAAGATCGGAAAACCCCGAGCCTCTGCTTGATTTAATATTTCTGTAGAGATGAACAGTTTTGCTAAAGTTGCTTAAAACTTCGAATCGTTAAATTCTAATTTTCCCCTCAAAACCCAAATGCGATATCCTCTACAATAAATTCAACAGTTCATTACGTTCCTACGTATGACGTTAATAGTTCTAAGATGTATGTGCTACGGGGTAGGATGATATATCCAATATTATTGTTAGCGGTTGCCGCGCTCTCTTTACAAAGTAAAGAGTGCCATCAGCAGAGCGGCATGATGGTTCAATGGACATCAGACGAGCTGCTTGTACTGCAGAATCCCGAGCCAGGTGTAAACACCGTAAAGATAGGGTCAAAATTCAGTGTGGGAACATAAACAAGAGCAACTTTGCGATCATTCCTATACTAAGACTAGAGGAGAACTTTTGGGTAGACTGCTGTAAAAGGCAGTCATTTCAAGTGTTCAATATTTCCCTTCCCATTCTGTCTTTATTATATGTATAAATTGAAGTTATTATATCGTTAAAATACAAAGTGATTTCAGTTAACACATATTTTATTTAAACTATGTATAGGTACTTTAATTACCTACTGGCCCCTCCGCTAGCCCAAATTTTTCAGCTTTACTTTCTTCTCTAGCTTTGCTTTGCTTTTTTTGCTAACTCCTTAAAAAAGCTGTAGTTACTCATGTACTCAAACAACGAGTCAAAAACAGTGTGGATAACTCCATACCCATTTCAGTGCTAACAAACCGTAAACATTTTTGGAAAAAAAAAATTGGAAGAAAATAAACTCCTTTAAGATTATCAATTTAGGCTGAAAAAAAGATCAAATGTATTGCTTGGATATTAAAAAAAAAAAATTGCTGCCCATCTCGATAATGGTACTTATGCACACAATTGGTATCTTTCTAGACAAGAAATAGTGTCGACGGCAAGGGCCGTCGACACTATTTCTTATACTTTACTTTTGCAGGTCAGATACCCAATCGTTGCAAATAAAACACTGATATTCAGCTCCAACCAGATTGACTGGAAACCGACCCCAATATATTTGGGAAACGGCTAGGCAGATAATGAAGCGGTTACCTACAACTTATAGAACTATTCTGTGGTCCAACTAGATCCCAAAAGTTTAAAGGTTTTGTTTAAATTCCTTACGCACAGTTACCAGTAATTTCCTAAGTAAACCAATCGACATAACTATGATGATAATTAACTAGCTTCTGCCCGCGACTTCGTCCGCGTCAATTTTTTGCTCCTCTGACCCTTCCCGTCGCATCAAATTGCCTGCCAGTTTTCGTCCATTTTTCGTTGCTGCTCCACTCCTTTTGGTCGTAATGTGATAGTTATATACCCTTCCTCAATAAATAGGCTACTCAACACAAAAAGGATTTTTCAATTCGGACCAGTAATTCCTGAGATTACCGCGTTCAACCAAACAAACAAACTCTTCAGCTTATAATATTAGTATAGATTAAACAGTGTATTCTTTCACAATACGACTGGTGTTCGAACAATGTGCCGATCAGGCACTAATTTGTTATTGTAACGATACACCTTACTTAGAAACTAAAGCACGTGAACCTACCCACCGCTTGTTTATGCAAGATTGCATTCACCCACTTAAATTCTTACGTTGCGAAACGTGCAGAAATGTATAAACAAATAGCTACCTACATTTTTTTCATGACCACGTCTATTCGATGCTTGTTATTATTAGGGTTATGTAGTTACTTATATATTCATGCTATTGTCTTTTTAAAATACTTATTAGGTACTGGGGTGGTACAGATGCCAGCACATTAAGGTACCCGAAACTGTTACATTCTCCCAACCAACCTTGAACCTAATGCTTTGGCGATAAAGTTGAAAATCTATTAAAGAAATTTGACCGATTGTAGTAGCCCGACGTGTTGGCGTCTGTACGTGTTTATCCAACTTGACGGCATTCATCATTTCAGCCGTAAGACGTCCACTGCTGGACTTAGGCCTCCCCCAATTTGGGGGGCTTTGCCATAATCGCCACGCTTGGCAGGCGGGTTGGCGATCGTAGTATGGTAGTAAAATGCATAGAGAACGCTGCTGCCTATTCTCTAGTACGTCCCTTAGTCGCCTTTTACAACACCCACAGGAAGAAATGGGGTGGTGTTATTCTTTACGTCCGGCACCACACGGTACCGGTGACGGCATTACCAGCCTATAATAATGCTACTGCTGGGATACAGACTTCCTCTCGGTGAAAAGAAGTTGGCTGTGATCCACCACGCGGACCCAGAGCGGGTTGGTAGATGTCACGTTTTCGAGTTTTTTATTTTTTGTTCTAAGACATGCCGATTTCCTCACCATGTTTTCTTCATCATTTTGAGGGCATTGGTCTATGGTGATGAAATAACTGACACAGAGTAAACCGCCTATCTAGTTTCCAACCTATGACTCGACTTACGAATTGTAATTCGTAAGTCACGGTCTTTACTGCTCGAACAAACTGATCGTAAAGTATTGGTAATTATTCGATACCAACCGTGCCGAAGGCTTCTCAGCTTATGCCAACGGTAGGAGACAGCTCAGTGACAGGCCACTTAGTGGCCCAGAAATCTAGGCTGAGAGTCAGCACTTTTTACACGCTTTATATTAGCTTCACTTGTATGTTTGTATATTTGTATGTTTGTTTGTAACCGACTCCTTATAGCGCGATTTTGACCCACTTTAAACGACCAGATTTCATTCAAACTTTGCACACCTGTCAAGGACCGATGACAATGCACTAATTTCATAAATTTGTGCCATTATCCTTGCCAGGGTTACCAGGACAGCAAAAAAACTGTCACAAACTACGCTGACATACGTCTCAAAATTCGAAACACCCTAAAAAATAGAAAATAAATAATAGTTTAAAAAAACTGCTTGTTTTCTAGTTTTTTTTTTTAATTTAACGTAAAATTTACAGGAAAGGAAAAATAAAACGTGAATGAAATGTCAAACTACTATCCAATCTTTTCGTGAATCATCATTGCCATATAATTGTTTCCTGTTGACTACGTAACTAACTAACTTTACTTACTCTATGATTTTTAATCTCTACAAAGTATAAAACAAAGTCTCTTCCTGCGTCTGTCCGCTTAGATCTTTTAAACTGCGCAACGGATTTTATTGTGGTTTTCATCAATAGACAGAGTGATTCAAGAAGAAGGTTTATTATTGTAATACGAACGAAGCCACTGGCAAAAGCTACTCGTAGTGAAACTTCAAGATTATTTGAATTCAAGTATTCAAGGCTACCAGATTTCTACTCGTCATATGATACTCTATTAATATTACAGTAACTCTCAAGTAAAGACCCATATTTACGAGAAAATGATATAAACCTCATTTTAAGCCCTTAAGAAATATATTCCTGGAACCTTAACTAAATGATTTGGCACATTTCAGTGAAATATATCAAGGCTTCTCCGTATTCCATGTCCCTATGACTTTCTGTGAACGTAGACGAGCATCAAAACTTGTTAATTAATGAAAAACCTGCTACGACAAGCCTGTAAATCAAAAATAAACCTGTTTAAATATCAGTTAACAATTTGCTTCAGTGATGATTAATTTCGAAATTTCAATAACTTCATAGAGGTAGTCTTACTTGTTTTTTTCTGTAGGCAATTGGTCTTCTATACTCGTACTGAATATAAATTAAAATTGCTTTTCGTATCTGTCGTTGTTTTTAGTATTCGACCGATGGTTCGACTTCGGTTTCGGCCTGCTTCCGCTTCCATAAAAAAAATGTTTCAGCTAAAGTTTCGGTTTCGGCCAAAATAGGCAGAATCTTCGTCTCAAACTAAAGTTACGTGAGGCGTTTTTGAGCCGGCTGTTTTGATGGAATACAAACGACTGACAGATAGACAGACAGAATAGTCTTTGTAATGAATCCAATCTATTTTCACCATTTTAGCAACAAAAAAAAAACGAAAAGTATAAGAGTTACCTTATGAAAGAAATCAACATTCTTAGCTGACATGTGGCTTTTAGTAGCAATAAGAGTTACATTATGAAAATAAATCAACATTCTTAGCAGACATGTAGCTTTTAGTAGCAATGAGTTGGGTTTTATTCACTTTCTGGAAGATTGATAACAGATCTAAGGACAAAAGGAGATGCATTCGGTCACTTCAGCAAACTCTTACGTTTCCACTTTAATTTAGTAATTGCGTTTTTTAACGATACTGAACTATTTTGCGGTTTGCATTCAGTATTGCTAATCCGCAAATTATGAGGTGTTAAGACTTAAGAGTTGAATAAAGCATCTGAAAAAATACTAAATTGTTAATCGAAATACAACACCATACACTCACCACATAAACTCAACGTCAAAATACATCCCAAATCACACCTTTTATTTTGTATATTTTAGACTTATTTTTTTGTTTCTATATTAATTATATAAATCTAAATTATTAAGAATTTTTCGCATGGAACATCATTCCATTCTGTATCTGGAGAAGGGCGTTGTTAGCTGCGCTAGTTTATACTTTTGCAGCTACCATCGTTTTACTTGTCAAACTTGTCCTGTGTTATTGTTCCGAAATATATTTTTTTAATTTTTAAACAACAGTAGCATAATATTAAATAGCTTAAAATAGATAGGACTCATGTGCTCAAAATCTTTCAGATGTATTCTTATTCTTTGAATAAAGAGAAATCTAATGATTGTAAAATCAGCTCTTAATCAAATTATTTGTAACACATCTCCGGGTTCTCGGATAATAATACCATTTAATTGACTAACTTTTTTATGACTTCGACCGAAGCTTATGTTCAGTTCGACCGATTCGGTTACGGTTTCGGCTAAAAACCATGTTTCTGTCGTACTCTATACGTATATGTGGAGGCCACCGCTTGACGACAAAATCGTAAGCCTGAAAATACGTAGACAGGTTTTTAAATTCTCCAATGGATCCAAACTCGATTGTCTGACATTTTATCATAATAATTTAATTATAAGCTCCACAAAAAAAGCTTTTTACTTTATAGAACCTCGATATAAAAGCTTCAGGTAATGCGTGTTTCGCAAGAGGTGACCTACATAATTATTTTGTTTTGCAAAAAGTGTATTTACCATAAAACCGACCTACCATCCGTAGAATGGAATAATAGCCGGACCAAATAGTTTATAATTTGTATGTTTATGATATAAGCAAGATTGGCGTCGGGTGACCACTGAAAATCGGCGCTGTTCTGTGGGGCCCCCATAGCACAGCACCATCCAGTATAAGCCTTCTTGTAACTTTCACGGCGTGTAGCTGCCGATTATTTTTGGTTTATTTTCATAAGAATATAATAAAACATAAAAACAAAACAGATTAGGGTTTGTTTTTATGTTTCACCGTTTAATGACCGCGGCTTCGCCCGCGTGGATATCGGAAAAGATTCTCAAGGGAACGTACTACCGAAATAAAATGTATCCTTTATGTTACACTAGCCTCTGCCCGCGACTTCGTCCGCGTTAAATTTCTTGTTCCCCCGACCCTTCCCATCGCGTCGAATCGCCTACCCGTGCGATTTTTCCTGTTTTTGCAACATTTGTCATTACTGCTCCGCTCCTATTAGTTGTAGCGTGATGTTATATAGCTTATAACCTTCCTCGATAAATAGGCTACGAAACACAAAAATAATTTTCCAATTGGAACCAGTAGTTTCTGAGATTAGCGCGTTCAATCAAACAAACAAACAAACATACAAACAAAGCTTTATAATATTAGTATAGATAACGTAATTTCACGCCTTTTTGTTTCCCCATAGGATTGAGCAAAGGTGTACCTATAGTATACCCATATTTCACCAGTTATGTTTAAGTTAGGGTTGCCATTCGTCCCGATATATCGGGACTGTCACCGTCATTAGGCCGTGTGTCTCGACGTCCCGACAAAGCCTATTGCGTCCCGTTTTATCGCGCCGTCGTGTCACGGCAATTCAAATACGCACGCAAAAATAATCGGCCACGTTGTTGCGACGCGCGACGTTGCGAGTTCGGCGCTAGACGCTTTCGTTTCCCGCGGTGGAGAGGATCTTCAAACTTTGGACTCCACTAAAAAACTATTTTAACGCTGAAGAGAGACCACCTAAAATTGTTTCAGATTTTTTTTAAAGTCCATTTAGTGAAATTTATTTCCTATTACAGTCCAATCTGAATTTGTTAAAAAAAGCATTGAGAAGAACAAAGTCTCAATAATGGAAATAAAGCAAATATTACAGGAAACACAAAATTCACTGACAAAATAAAATATGAATCCTTATTTTTTTTTATCTCTTTGTGTCCCGAGTCGAGCCTTGCCTAACCCTAGTTTAAGTCCAAGTAATAGGGGGTGAGCATATTGCCATCATCATCATCATCATCATTATTTCAGCCGAAAGACGTCCACTATTGGACATAGGGTTCCCCCAATTTGGGGAGGTTTGCCATAATCGCCACGCTTGACAGACGGGTTGGCAATTGCGGTATGATGGTTAAATGCATAGAGAACGCTGTTGTCCATTCACTATTAAGTCCCTTAGTCCCTTCTAACGAGACCCACGGAAATAAATTGTAATTGCCATCAACCGAACATGATTCTAGACTCCGAGCTGCTACCGATCACTAGACAAACGAGGTACTCCTTTAGCCTGCCAGGGTCGTGAGAGCCTGCCAGGGTCGTGAGAGCCTGCCAGGGTCGCGAGATTGTTCGAAAAAGATACCGTGACCCTGGCACATGGGCAACTGAAGGAACACGGGTGGGTTTTAGTCAGTAAAAGTCTGACACGCCCTCAGCTCCGCCCAGAGCGGGAGAAGTCATTTGATGATTTCCCATCCAAAAAAAAAGGTGTTCCTTTAGGTTAATCCATTTTATAAATTACATGTGTATCAAATTCCATCCAAACCCCTCATCTCGTTTATGCATTATTGAATAACTCACATCAAAACATACAAACTTTCACATTCGAATTATCTCATAAAGTTTCTCTTCACACTTAAACAATTTTCATCTTAACTATTAATGGATAAACGAAGAGATCAGGTCCTTTTTTCCATTCACTCCATCACTGGAGTTAAAACAAATGTGTGCTGTAACTGAGAGATAAGTATACTGCGTTGATTTTTAAACTACTCATCGACTCTCCCTTGGTGTATCTGTCCTTAGCATTAGTCCCTTAACTGATGAATAATTCACTATTAGTTGATCCCATTTTTTTCGTGGTGTTATCCTTATGAATACCCTGCGTCTCTAGAGACACAGGTTAAGTCGATCTCCTACGGACTAAAATCCCACTGTCTCTTCAACTATCATAAGTCAGGGGTCCGGGAGATACATCTAACATCAACATTCGCCGCCCCCCCTTGGCTCTGACTGGTATCAGCCCGCCATACTCACCGAGCCCCATCACCAAGTGCGGTCCATCTCACGAACGCAATTCCCCCCGTAAAGACGCACTTGCAACACTGCGTACCACTTCTATGGCCTTGGCTGTTCGAGCTATGATACAGCCCCAGTTCGTCGCCTACAGTCCTTATAGTGGCCGGATATCGTTAAGCCCAGTACCAGAAGACCACCCGGATATTGAAGTCCGGCTGGTCTTCTGGTACGAATAGAGTGAGAGGTATACTCTATCTCCCTATCCGCCGCCTCCTTTGCATGCATCACCTCCTAGTAAAAAAGCCGACAACATCTCACGCGTTTTTGTTTCCGACCATGGTTTGGACCACGGCTGGAATCTGATCCTACTTTTCTTAGTTTCACAAATAATAAATCGTATTCTTCTAAAGTTGAATAGGTACCCTTTCAAGATAAGTAATTAGAACTAAGAGTCTGATAAATGATCCGATTCTACTAATAATAAAGTTAGGAAAGATTTTTTAATTCATACCCCGTGGGCGGTAGGTAGTTCGGCATTTCGAGGATTTCTGGCACGATTCCCCAATGAATACAGCTAGAGGCAATTACAATAATGATAATGTACAGGTTTTTTCATAAAATGAAGATTTATCGGACTAAGTAATTGTGGAAGTTTCTTTGATGTTTTTTATTAAGCGTTCATTCTTTCATTTTATTTTATTCCGACGTAATGGTTTCCATACAGAATTTTGTAAGGTTTTCTCTCTTGACACGTAGGCACTTATTTAGATGTTAAAGAAGCGAGCGCTGGGATACAAGCATCTTCCTGCCTGCTCCATCAACTGTCCTTTTATGTTATAAAACGTTCTCAATCACCAATATCTCTCACCAATTCTAAAAACACTGCCTACGAGCAATTTTTGGTTTAAAAGTAACTGACAGCTGTGTTTCAATATTTAAAACTAATAATTTGTTGACATTTCCGTGCCTTTTAGAAATTGCTCTCTTTGTTAAATGTAATCAACATCTATTTTTAAGTTTATCGGAAAGCAGACATCGAGATGTAACTTTGCGATGTCAATACCAAAACCGGTTACGCACAGGTAGATATAGGACTGCTTTGTTGAGGAAAAGTGTTCTTGGTATGGCACTGGCTATCTTTAACCACATTCCTAATTCCATAAAAAAGGAACCAGTAACAACTTTCAAGAAAAGACTAACTTTACTTCTTTCAGATAAATCTTACTACTCCGTATCCGCTTTCCTAGATTATAAATAGTTGTAAATATATCAATGTTTGACACTTACTTTGATGTTTGAACTGCATCAATATTTATTTGCATGACAAAGTGGTAGAATGTAATTGTACAAGGATTCCTTAAATCATATAATCACCTTATTGTAAATACCTACATTCTGAGCAAATAAAATAATATTCTATTCTCATTATTATTATATCATTACTAGCACTTTTTGTACCGTGTGGTGCCGAACGTAAAGAATAACACCACCCCATTTCTTCCCGTGGGTGTCGTAAAAGGCGACTAAGGGACTTACTAGAGAATGGGCAGCAGCGTTCTCTATGCATTTTACCACCATACTGCGATCGCCAACCCGCCTGCCAAGCGTGGCGATTATAGCAAAGCCCCCCAAATTGGGGGAGGCCTAAGTCCATCAGTGGACGTCTTACGGCTGAAATGATGATGATGACTAGCATTTGCCCGCGGCTTTGCCCGCATTTTGTTGCGTTAGTTTCCAACCATATGCCTAATAAATAAAAAGAAAGATGTTTACTTTGAAAATTAAGAACTTTCCACAAACAACTTCATCCCCTTCGTCAGTTTTTTTGATAATTCGAGAAGCTGACATACGTATAAATTAACATTTAATCGTCAGCCTAAACACAACGTTTTAAAAACGTCGTTTCGAGACTGACGGACTTTCATACATACTTCTACCCCCTATTTCACCCCTTTATGGGGGGAGTTTCTTTAAATCGTTACTTAGCTGAAGTCTCATAATCTACATCTGTACCAAATTTTCATCATTTTTGAGATTTTGTGATTAATCAATGAGTGAATGTATGAATGAATCACCTTTCGGTTTAATATCAATAGATAGATAGATTATAACAGCTAGATAGTGCTGTTTGAACATTATCCAGCTATATAAATAGGAACGGCCTTTAGGCCTGGAGTCTTTTTTAAATTTATTTGTATCATACTTGTTTTGTACGCAGGGTGACATATGCTGACTTTTCATTGTCCGAAAAGCTTATACAATGCGACGTCAGCTAAAGCTTGATATGTCGTCCTGTGTACGACACAAAAATATATAATAAGAAATAAATCTAACACTACAAAATATACAATAGCGGCCTTATCGCTTTCTGCGATCTCTTCCAGCCCATGCAACCCTGGAATGGTTAGTGATTTGCTTGGTCATGCAATGCCTTTTATTTAGGTATTAAGTTTTGTTTACATTTTATAATTATTTTTGCTTGTGTTGGCGTTTGTCGCACTCTCTTTACAAAGTTAAGAGTGACATCAGCGGAACAGCATGGTGGCCTCCAGTAGACGAGGTGCTTGCGCTGCAGTATCCCGAGCCGGCCGTATACATCGATAAGATGAGTCAAAATTCAGTATAGGAACATAAAAAAGAGCAGCGTTGCGACCTTTGTTATATAAAGACTACTATTAGGGAACTTTTTCGGAAACTGCTGTAAGAGGCGGTCGTTTCATGTGTTAAGTATTTCCCTTGTCTTCCTGTGAAATTCTTATATAGTTTGAAGTTATTAATTGCTGATCTAAATACATACCTACTGAGTTAATACTTGATTATAGTTACACAATATTATTATTTTGACTCATTTGCGCCCCACGAAAAGCAGAAGAATAAAATCTGTCGACACCCTACAGAGCCTCGCATGTAGAGGTAAGGCTGGTTAAGGGCCTTGGTCCGGTTTAGTGCCGTAAAACGGTCACTTTATGAACCTATCTTCTCATTAACGACTTGGTTTGAAGATTTGAAAAAAAAACATTTTTGCTATAGATTCATGTACATAATTTTTACAAGAGCACTTTTTTCGTAGGGTTAAAACCTTTGCTGTAAAAAAATATTTACGACAACCCAATTTTTTGGCTTATATTTCATACTCCTACTAAACAGCTTTGTTATTTGGAAATATTTTTACACATAAAAATAAACGGTTATAGGCACTACGATTTTACAATAAAATATTGTAAATTAATCAAAATTTTGCAAAGAAATACCCCCATTTTAAGCCGTCAAGGGTAGAGGGGCTCTGCGCAGGCGCGGGCTGCAGTCGTGCATTAGCATTCAGACGGGAGAGCTGTGTCGCTCGCTGCTCCGCTCCAGCTATCGACCGACTACGCGCGACGTGTGTGTTAGTGTAAATACTTACGAACGTATTGTAACAGTGTGTGTTTATAGACTAGCTCCTTGCAGAGGAGTCGATTTGTTTGTGCGCGACGCGCGTGGACGCTTTATTAGTGGTGGCATTTCTAAATACTTTTTTGTGTATATATTTTATTGTGTGAACTGTAACATAGTTTGTATTTAAATAAATATGCCCAGGCAAAGAAAGTGTTTAATTTATTAGCGATTATCCTACAGTTATTGACTATTTCTGTTTTGTTGTAATTTTTAATTTTTAGTGTCTCCTAACCAAAACTGTGCGTTACAAAAACATTTTTTTTTTTTAATTATGTTAATATTTCTCATGTAAGTGAAATTTGTTTTTTATGGGAAATAAAGATATCTCTAACCCGAAAAGTTGTCTTTCTTTAATCAATCACATACCTGCATGTTTAAAGAAATATGTCCAGCATAAACATCAAATAGTTGCGTCTTTCTAAAGTATCAGCCATTGATCCACCATTCGGTACCTTTTACAGTCGTAGGCAAAAATACCGACTTTCGTCCGTCTCTGCATAATCTTTGGTCGTTGTTTTAGTTTAGCGCGCCGCCGCCACTCGTTACGTGTGTGCGGGAGTATGGAGCTTAGCTCCGCCCATATGCTCAAGGTTAACGAGGATACTATACACCTTAATGCAGGGGGGCGTCCGATCCCAGACAACGGCCACGCAGCCCTCTGTACGGCTTGGGAGACAAAAAATTATGTGTGGTCATACAATCAGTGACTGAACAATCAATCATCCCTTAGGGTTCGATTTTTTGTTCCATTCATCCACAATTTATATGGGACCACCTTCGGAGTATACCCTTTCTAACAAAAAAAGAATTATAAAAATCGGACTACTCTGTAAAAAGTTATGCGTCACATTAAAAAAATAAATAAATACGCGTCGACTTGAGAACCTCCTCCGTTTTTTTTCGTCGAATAGATCGAGAAAGAATATGTAAGGATCGAAGCAGGTGTTCCTTACTTTCTGCCTACCCCCATGGGAAAAAGACCTGAGTATATGTTATGACATAGTTTCATTGTTTTTGTTGGTATAGTGGCGTTTGTTATCTGACATAATTTAATTTTAATTGGTATGTTTTGTTATGTTACTACCGTATGGTTTTTTTTTTTAACTGAACATACTGCTGTGCTGCTGAGAATGTTTGTTGCGCCACTTCGTCCCAGCTAAAGTACTAGGAAGTGGTGAAGAGCAGGCGGTTTGAGGGACCGTCTCATGTAAAAATTACTAGTTTGAATAAATAAATGGTTATCTCTTAAACATTCACTTCATACATACATCCATAATGGCCACTGGCCTGTTAGTCTAGTGGTTAGTGACCCTGACTGCAAAAACTGAGGTCGTGGGTTCGATTCCCACCCAGGACAAATCTTTGTGTGATGAGCACAATCATTTGTTCTGTGTCTGGGTGTAAATTATCTATAATATGTAGGTATGTATTTAGAAATATATAAGTATGTTTATCAGTTGTCTGGTTGCCATAGTACAGGCTCTGCCTAGTTTGGGATCAGATAACGTAGTGTTGGTTGTCCTAAGATATTTATATTATTATTACTATTATAATCTCACGCCTTTTTCCCATGAAGGTAGACAGAAACTACAGAACGCCACCTGCTATGCAATCCTCCCACGCTCTTTTGGCTTCGTTTAAGTTCATACATCTGGTCATACACACACGTCGAGATCCGACACAACATTCATTTCCATACATAAGTGTAGGCACCAGCACACCATTGTGAACAGCCCGTCAAACCTTATTGGATATCAACTGGTTGATCACAATCGCATGTAGAGCACCATTTACTTTATTTACCGCATGTACACTCCTTTCCACATCTTTATCAATCTTTCCATCCCTTGTAAACATACTCCCTGAAGAAACGAACTCATTTACTTGCTCCACACTCTTATCATGTATTGTCACATCGCACGCCGAAACATTATCTTCTCTTTGAAACACCATGACCATTAGTGTTACTAGATATAAACAATAATCACCTGAATACCTATGCACAAAAGCTGACATAAACATGCAACATGACGACCGACATCCAGTTTCATATTCCATGAATCGCTCAATAATCACTTAGTTGCTAAATTAAACCACATAATGAGCATACCTACATAATTACATACGTAGGTGGTATTCGACACGTGGGAGCTGTTAACTTGATACCGTTTGCAAATGCAGATTTCAGCAGAAAGTTTTTCTTCGGAAGTATTGTATTGTGTAGCAGAATTTTCTAACCTACTCGTACTTATACCTACATGAATTTTGCAACTGCAAAAGGTACCTAAATTAGCTATTGTATCTATACTTCTATACTAATATTATAAAGCTGAAGAGTTTGTTTGTTTGATTGAACGCGCTAATCTCAGGAACTACTGGTCTGAATTGAAAAACTATTTTTGTGTTGGGTAGCCTATTTATCGAGATAGGCTATATAACATCACGCTACAATCAAGAGGAGCGGAGTAGTAATGAAAAATTTTGCAAAAACGGGGAAAATCGCACGGGTAGGCGATTCGACGCGACGGGAAGGCTCGGGGAACAAGAAATTTAACGCGAACGAAGTCGCGGGCAGAAGCTAGTTATTTATAAAATTATTAATTGTTTACTTTATTGTTAAACTGCATGAGGTTATTTATAGTATTAAGTTTAATTAGTAAACCTCTTCACACATATATTCCCCATCTTCAAATGTATTTTTTGTTTTACAATTTTTAGTTATTATAATTATTGTTGACGTTAATAAGACCTATTTTACGATAGTAGAAGAAATTTATCGCCGCTTTAAGGCTCGTGCAGACTAGCGCTAGTTTGCACGAGCCTTTAATAGAAGATTAGATATGGATCATAAATGGTCATTTAAAATGAAAAAAGATAACAGAAATGTAAAATGATTTTTAAAGTTCTATGCAATGATACCCCACTTGACATAGTTCGTCGACTTTCATTTTTTCTTTTTCACAATATGGCGTCTGTTTGTCTCCATATTGAATTTTGTTTACTGTCATTATCTTTAGTGACACTCACACGATTATGAAAAATCGTTTGACGTAAAAATCTTCAAAATCGGCCCACGCGTTTGTGCTCTAGAATACCACAAAGGAACAAACATATATAAATAGACTGATAAACACATTACACAGCTAGCAGCTATACATAATTATGACATTTAAAAAATTTCTTGATATATAATAAGTACCATCAAACTATAAGATAATGGAAGCCGGTGTTCAGGCACACCGAAAAACATGAGATTTCACGTGTATTGTCTTTAGATGTCATCGTTTGAGGGGCTCGTGGCTTATATAGCCGCAGGACTCGATCAATCAGGTTAATATACGCTTGCCGTGGTTGGTCAGTGGATAAGTGATCTATTGAGTCATCTAACTCTTACAGGGACTTTCGTGCCTTGGAAATCATGGTATTATTCTTGGTATTATAAAAGTCTAACAACCAGTCTTACTAAGAAGTATATTGTAACCCAGCATTTAAGTTTTGGATGTCGGATAGGCAGAAGCTCCATGTAAGATACTAGTTATCAGTTGCATCAGTTAAACTTAAAATCCAGCCCGAATAAGTGGGAAAAGGCTATGTAGATCATCATCTTAAAGACATCTCTTTGGCTGTATCTGCAATGCCACTCTAAGTCACAAAAAAGCAGTATGTTTTGATTTGGTTTTCACTTAATGTTTGTAGCACTCTTGAACTTAAAATATTAGAATTTTGGAACACTAAAGCACTGTGCGATGATAGTTTATAGTTCGGTATACTATTTAGCACAGTCATAAGACTTATGAAACTAGTAGGGACAGATAAAGTAATGACTTAAAATCTAGATTAGGATATCCGCTTCTGCCTAGAACATTTCCTTAATCTGCACGATTCATTCGATTTTGTTAACATTTGTTTCTGTAAGGGAGAAATTATTGCATATTATTTAGAGATGCTAGGCGTATTCTGTGTTCATTTCGACAGACACAGGTTATAAACACATTTTAGTATATAAGTAGTGGGCCAGCACCCTTAACAAAGAATTGCCATCTTTTGTCATAGCCAACAATGCCCATTATAAAAAAAAAACCTTTGGTTTGTAGGAAAAATCGTCCGTTTTAGGCTGCGCTGCAGCAGTGCAATGTAGCGCCTCATGTGCAAAAACAACGTGTGTATGTCAAAAACAATGAACAAATAGCTATCTTTCTTTTTAATGTGAGTCACGATCTTTGCTTTCGACCCTTATTGTATTAGTAAAAAGTATGGTTGGCAACCATATCTGTGTCTCAGCAGTGGGAACTGTAGGTGTTATTGCATCCTTAAAAAATAAGTAGTAATTATGTAGCAGTTTAAAGTTGCTACAAAGTGAAAACTTATTTCCTTTGAACTGGGTACCTAATACAGTACCAGTTCCAAGAAAATAAGTTTTAACTGTCTTCCCAATATTTCAGGGAAACGTTAATTTTAACTGGGTTCAAAGCAAATTGTTAGATTATTGTATAGGTCAGGTTATTCTCCGAAAACTTTAAACTACGAAACCTTACCCATTCACCGTAATTGGTAGTAGACATCTTGGATATTGATTGTATGATACTTACCTATACGTCTTCCATATTCAATGTATCCCGAAAAAATAGTATAAGAAGTTTCAAATACTCCACGGAATAGGCTCGACCTAGTGTGGATTCAAAATACTTCATTTGTGTCTTATTCTTTAAATGTAAACCTAGCTATAGGCAATAAGGAAATGTAGAGCAGTGTTTTAAGCATAATAGTAAACAATTGTTAATGTAGCGGCATCTACACCTTCTTATGCGAACTAGGCATCACAGTGACGCCACGCAAATTCCTGCATCGTGTAAGCACGCCCTCCACACTTTTTTTATAATTTTTTTTTTGTTGGACATCTCGTAGTTAATCTGAAAAAGATTCTGACTACTTAAACGGATTTTTGCCCAGCGATTTCTAAAAAGTAAACTTTTTAGACCTCCAGCCGGGCCATAGTAAAATTAAAACTAAAGCGAAAGTCCTAAGGGTAACCCCGAGGGGGGTTCGCACCTCGGCTTAGGCAATCACTGGGGGAGGGCAGCAAGGGACATGCTGGATCTGGGTTAAATTATTTAGGGGCTAATTTAAAGCTACAACCCTCCACACGTACAGTACGGACCGCGGGAACCAGCACGCGCCGTTCCATCCCTCGCTCCGAACTGTACGTGTAGATGTGCGGGTCTAAGGCCGGTTACAGTGCTTGACCAACGGTACGTCCTGACCGTACGTTCTGAACCTCAGCGCTGACCGTTGGTTGCGAAAATGCATTCAGTGCTACACTGACGGCGAACTGCGACGCGTGTGTACAGTTCACAAGAAAAAAAATTCACAACATTATATAAACGACGACATTCTAACATCTCAGCAGCCTACGAATATAACGTCACTGCCAAACTCTGACCACATAATTGTAGAGGTAAGTGGTAAAAAAAAACACAATATATTGTCAGTTTTCTACTGAGCAGTAAAAAAAATTGATGTATTGGTAACGGCAACTTTATTGGTCACTGCGCGCAATTGTTTCTGCCTCTTTAATCAGCGCTCAACGTACGTCCAGAAAACTATAGGCACGGTAAAAATATCTAACAGTATTCTATTTTCATACAAACGCTCGGAACGCAAGTCATACCTATGCGCCTTGAGTCTGGTACACTCCGAGTACATGAGCAGTCGCGTACGCACCGCTTTGACAAACGGATGGCGATGGCGGGCTGATTGATGGTTTTGGTGTAAGCAGTTAGCGTGCGATTTGTGAATACTTAGTATGATGATTATTTAGTATTTATTTATAATATTTGATAATAATCAGTGCAAGATGATTACTTAATATGGCAAATAGAACTTATAAACCATATTGTTCTGTTTCTGGTTGCTTGAATTCTTCAATAACGCACCCAGAGATACATTTTTTTAATTACCCTGGAAACTCCAAAAGGAAAGATTAGATATTTTTTTTATATATACCTACTAGCATGAGATTTGATTCTTTTTTTAATAGGTATGTATTTCGCTTTTTACACCAAGTAAAATATCAGGATTATTAAATAAGTAAGTAGATAGGGTGAAAAAAGTGACACACGAGTGACCTACCTACGCTCGTAGTAGTAGCAGGTAGTTTCCTAGCCTGGGGTGCCCGATCTTTTGATTTGAATCGATCTTTTGGATAATAAATCATTGAATCGATACACGATCTTAATCGCAGGATTTAAATTGGTCCAGCAAAGATCGTATCGTAATTAAAAATAAATAAAAGTTGACTTAAATTACATTTTCCACCCTTGTCACTTTTAATAAAAAACAGTTCAAACATTGCTTTTTTTGTAGTAAAAATATAATATTTACAATCAAAGAAATAACTAAGAAATACTATATGCGGGCAGCCCTACCGCGTCTACTGCGTGTTGCTGTAGGTAGTTATTTCAAGGATAGGGCCGAGTCAAAATACTGTCAGATATCTTTACCGTGCTATAGGTACACTGAATAAAGTTATGCTCTACCAGCGATACTAATCATAATTTATGCCAAGGCACACGACCTATTGAATTAAAATGTCTTGTATTCATCTCTGCTCTGTTTAGCCAAAACTGACATTTCTGACTGAAGGTCTGTCCAATCTAGTTAGGTCGAAGTTGCCTCTTCGCCTGTCTCCTTCACTAACGCGTCCAGATTCAATACTTTCTCTGTCTACTGTCGTTGCCAACAGGCACATATTACTTCTCTTTCTTAGAAAATTGTGGATGCTACATATTGCTAGTACTATGTAACATAATATGTTTTCAGGTTTCATGTTAATGGCTGTACATAATATCTGGAATCTAGAGGCTATTATACCGAATGCATTTTCGACAACATTGCGAACGCGCGAGAGTCTATAATTATAAATCCGTCTATCATGCATGATCAAGTTCTCTTAGTGCATAGGGCGTTAAGAAATTTTCTTTGAGGGCAAAACCTTCATCACCAATGAAAACACAGTTTAAATTGTTAACGTTCTCACTTTTGTCGAGTAGTTCTAATTGATTTCTTATTATTTTTTTATTTTTTTTGTAAAATTCCGTGTGTTCGAGGACACCTCCATTTGAAATTCTGCCGTTTTTACCAATATCTACAAAAATGAACTCGTAGTTTGAATTGACCAAGGCTAATAAAACCATGCTGTAAAGTTTTTGTAATTATAATATTTTGCACCAGAATTTGCAGGTGGTACAATTCTAATATGCTTTCCATCGAGAGCTCCACCACAATTAATGAAATTCCACTGATTTTGAAAGCCTTTAGCAATTTCCAACCATTCTTCTTTGCTCGTAGGAAACTGAAAAAAAAAACAATAAAATTATGATTCTTCAACTTTTATTATAAATTGTATTGTTTCAGGAATCATCTTCATCTTTAGGATCAGCCTCAAGAGGTATGAAGAGGAAAACGAAACCAAGTGTGATAGATACTCAGATTAAATTCATGACTGTATGTACAGAAGCATTCAAAAAAAGAATTGACAGAATATGATTCTTTGGCCATAACCATTTCCAAAAAATTGGAGAAAATGAATAGTATTCAAGCCTTACATACTGAAACAACTATACATTCAGTTTTACGCAGGGGTATACTAAATCAATTAACTGATTCACAGATATTTGTGATAAGCAGTGCAATAAAACTATAATTTTATCTTCACCATCATCATCTACTTCGGTAGACACGGACGCTGCTCACCATTCGTCTTTTCAAACTTACATTGGAAACCCAAAACACTCATATAACTCTTCTAGATGAATCTCAGTGTTTATTAAGAGATTACTATAAAAATTTACCAATTATTAATTTTAACTGAATGTACTGTGATTGTTGTGACTGATAAAAATTATATAGTTTAAAACTGATTTACAAAATGTTTTACTTACCCTCATATAATCTTCCCGAAGCGTTTCATAAATTATTCTACACGTTTCCGGTATTAATTTACTTAACGCCGATGTAGACACGCCTGTACTAAATTTGGGTTAAATAAATAAGATCTTCATAGGACCGTCCGGTCGCTAAAAACATTAACGTGGCAATCAATCGTTCTTCTGCTGTTATACATTTTCTCATAACTGTATCTTGCTTGGTTATTTTGGGACGTACCAGTGCTAATAAACAATCAAATTAATCGCGATTAAAAATAGTCAGATTTAGTTAAAATAAATTAATATAGTCAAAATTTTTGGTGTAAACCGGCAAATTCTGATAGCAAAATTATCATTTTCACTAAACTAATAACTCAGTGCTGACAAACTAAAATATTGTTAAATTGTGTCAATAGTCTATTTCAGGATAGGAAATCGTCGTTTTACAGGAATAAACCAAATTTTAGTGATTTCTAGTTTAGTTTAGAGAATTTCGTACAGCAGAATCGGCACCACTGTCGTAATTCCCTTAACATTGGTAAATGTCCATATCTATGTCTGTATTCCTTTACCCACTTTCGTCGTTTTTTTGGGCTTTTTAAACTAACTACAAATCCAGCTAACACGATGACCAAACGATTGTCCATTTTTTTACTACTGCGTAAAAAACTTTTAAAAGTTATTACGTTCCACGCGCCAGTCCAAACTGCAATCGAAACTCTTGAAAATCAATGTACACGCACAGTTCGGATTGTTTGCGTAGATAAAGATTCACCAGCGTTCCAAACCGTGGACACATTTTTAATCGTAATTAGCACGACAGTTTGATACACGGTCCAAACCGCACAGATCCATCCGCGGTTTGGAACGCAGTCCCAGATGCGTGTTCCGAACGTTACGTGTGGAGGCCGCTGGCGCAACGTTACTAACATTTTATACAACGTCCTGACATCAATCGCCGGGCCCACCAGACACACGTCTGGTCAAAGAATCCTCCCTTTTCTACGAACGTTGAATGAATCGTACACTTTCCTCATATCTCCAAACTATTATACTCACCATTTTTGAGGCATAAGCCATTGATGAATGCACAACAGTGGCTTCATTTACTTTCATCTTTATTTTGTACTTTCCTTCACAGAAAACAGAAAAAGAAAAAGTATCAAGAAACTTGTATCCATACAGACTGGCAGGGGAATTTTTTCTTTGTGGTGGGAAATCATCAATGGACGTCTCCCGCTCTGGGTGGCGCGGAAGGGCGTGTCGTGACTTTTACTGACTAAAACCCATCCGTGTTCCTTCAGTTGCCCATATGCTAGGACCACAGTATCTCTTCCGAACGAATCTCGTGCGTTACCCTGGCAATCTCGCGACCGTGGCAGTTGGCAGGGGCATTGTCGCGCTAACTATAACCATGAATTCAACACTAGATTCTAGACCCCTAGCGTAAAAAATGTTTTTTGTTTTGAAAACATAAACTTTTATTTAATTGAAAAGTGCATAAACTGGATGTGAATAAAAGTGAAAAAAAAATATGGACAAGATTTTTTTTTTATCATTTCCGGCGTTCAGTTTTAATGCTCACTAAGTTGACATTTTTCGCCGGTGTTGAAAATTCTTCATCTTCAGAATCGTGTATTGAATAAATGGTAAAAGGTTTCGCGCCCCAGCTGGTGTACACAAAAGTTCTTTCACCATCCTCTTTTATGTCCCATAAAAGTTATTTTGGAGTGAATAAGAAGCCGTGCAATGACTGCTTGTTATCAACGTCCAAAGCTCAAGGACAAACGTTCTTTGTTATCAGATAAAGGCCTACAATGTATTCGATATTGAAAGGAGACGTTTATCGTGTTATTTTTTAGTTTTCTCTCATACTAGCTTTTTCAAAATTTTCGAAAAAGTCACTTTTTCATTCCACTAGACAATACTTTCAAATGGATAGGACTAAAATGTTAGGATTTCTGAAGTTCGTCAGCCGCGACTTTAAATCTATTCGCACTTTCAAACTCTTTTACTTCACCCTCGTCAGAAGTGTACTCGATTATACATCGCAGGTGTGGAATCCTATCTACCACGTTCATATTAATCGAATCGAAAGCATCCAAAAACGCTTTACTCGATAACTACGATATAAATCTAACAGCTGTCCCAGCACATCCAATTACCCTTAAAGATTGAGTCACTTCAACCCTCGAAAACCGCAAAAAAAAATGGATCAAATTATGCTCTTGCAAATTATTACTGGCCGATACTTTTCGAAGACAATAATGTATCATTCATTCATTTCATTTCATTTATTCATAAAACAATTTACATTGTGTTGAATATAAATATACACATACAATTTACATAAGAATACAAGGAACTATGAATTATTGACTAACCTCCAAGTGAAAACTCAATTAATTAAAACAGTTTTGAATATAATGCTAATACCAAATAGTTAAAAAAAATATATATCAAAACAGCTTTCAAAAACAATGACAAAGAGGTTTAAAATATAATGTCAACCAGTTTTCTATACAATGTCAAGCAAAATCAATTCAAAATATAATGTCAAAAGATGCTAAAATTATAATAATGTCAAAAGCAATTTTAAAAAAAAAATATGTTGATCATTTATTATTTTGTGACATTTCCGATATATTATACAAACATTTTTCTAATAAAAAGGCCTTTAATTTGGTTTTAAACAAGTGGGTGTTATAGATCAGGATTTTTAGCTCAGAAGGCAACTTATTAAAAATCTCTACAGCTTGGTACTTCGAGCAATGCTCTACTATATTAAATTTTGGTGCTATTTGTTGCTTAAAAACTTTTCTTCGTGTGCTCTCTCTAATCTCGCGTTCTAACTGTGATTTGAATTCATGTAAATATTTTGCAAAATGACTAAAGAGCACCAATACATATAAGCTTGGAACTGTTAAAATTCCCAATTGTTTAAAGTAGTCTTTGCATGAGACATATTGAGCTATTCTGACTATTGTCCTTATGGCTCGTTTCTGTAAGATGAACGCTCTCTGCCAGTTATAATTGTAACTGTTTCCCCAGAGCACGATGCTATACCTTATCCTAGACTCGACGAGCGCGTAATATACAGCCTTTAACTGATCTATGTTCAAATCGTCCCTAAGGCTCCTGAGGGCATAACATGCTGACGATATGGACGATTCAATAGCGGCAAGCTCCGGTTTCCAATTTAAAAGCGAATCTACATTAATCCCTAAGAATTTAACCTTATCCACTAAACATCATCATTATCTGTTTCCCATAGAAGTCAACCCGAGCCCAATCACAAACTGGTTGTGTTTTTTAATACCTACCGCTCGAACCCACCTTTGGCGGTCACCGCCATTGAGCCGTTCATGAGAACATAATTATAATGACAATCAGTCTCGCACCAATAGCATTGACATCTTTTCCAACACCCTGGCTCAATTTTGCAACAATCTCTTACGATCGCAGATTGCAAAAATTTGCTGGCAATTGAAAGAATCAATTGAATTCATTCATGTCTAGTTCTGTATTTTTTGTTACAAATTTCTTTAATGTTATTTAATTATTATTTTTTAAGTCTTATTTTTGTTTCGTAGTTGTTTATATCTATCTACACACCCATTTCAATTAAATGGACGACAAAGTAATTTTTGACTCTCAGCCTAGTCTGAATAAATTATTTTTAATTTTTATAGGTACGTATTAGGTACTTGAAAAGTAACAGAAAGACAGTTACTCTCTCATAAATAATACTATTATGGAATGGCTTACCTGGTTTTAATCATTTAATATTATTTACAATTAAGGAATTTGCGGATAGCGAAACATAGTTTCCAGGAATGTATCGACAACGTGACTTGCCTACCGATGACATCATGTTTGATGGCAGACTCTATACAATGGGTATATAACGAGTTGACGTCAGTTATGTCCAGTTACTTACAGGGTTCAAGGTCATGACAACCCTTTGTGACCGGAGTTTCTTGACCGTTTCTCTATATAAAAACCTTAGGAATGGGCCAATACTTTCTTTATAGCGGTCTGAATCCTGGACAAAACATATGTACTTTTATTTCTATTGAACTCATTACGGGTAAGTACTGACCCGTAATGAGTTCAATTGAAATAAAAGTTTAGCGTTTATAAACAAAATTTGTGCGTATATTACTAAATATTAACTGAAACCACATTATATTTTTAGTAGTATAATTACTTCAAGCAACATAATGAAGACAAAGGTTATATTTAACACATGAAACGACTGCCTCTTACACAGGTCTTTGAAAAAGTCCACTCATAATATTAATGGGGAGCACCAGGGTATCCCCAGACATTCAAATTGTCTTAAATTTTTGGAACGAAGTTCCTTATCGCGCGTTGTGAAAGGGGGCTAGACGGAAAAAATTCTTACGAAAAGTTGTCACGACATGCTACCGACTTCAAAAAAAAGGACGAGGTTTCTCAATTCGACCGTATATATTTTGTATGTTGTTGTTTTTTTTTGTTGTGAGTAGAGAGGGAGAGAGGGAGAGAGGGGGAGAGGGGGGAGGGGAGAGGGGATGTGGGGGGGTGAGATAGAGTGGGAGAGGGGGGAGGGGGGAGGGGGAGAGGGGGAGAGTGCGAGAGGGAGAAAGAGAGAGAGACAGGGAGAGAGAGAGAGGGAGAGAGAGCGAAGTAGAGAGGGAGAGAGAGGTAGAGAGAGAGGATGAGAGAAGGAGATATGGAGAGAGAGAGAATATTTTTGTTGAGTGTATACAGGTTTTTTGTACATAATAAATAATTAAAAAATTATAACTATTATGAATCCTGGAAAGGAACTTCGTTCCATCCGGGTGTTCCTTGACACCTCTAAAGTTTTTTTTTACAAGTAGGTAGGCGTATGCTGTATGTTGAACAAAATATGATTCATGACCATAACACTTCCTTACTTACAAAATTATAATCATTAAAATCGTCAATGCACCCTCGTACTCCATTTATTCCCATTCAATGACTGTAGGTACTTATCATGAAAAAGTAATTCAATGAGATTAAATGATCACCTCACCTCTTGTCGTGCACTCTATGTGCACTAACACCTGCACTATAAAAAACCTCTGGAAGGCCAACAATGGTACCGATTCCCTTGTTCACAAACTAAACTAAATTTAAGTTCAGTGCATCTTTTTCTTTGTATTTCATTAAGAAGAGGACAAAAGAAAAATTTTAGTGTAGTCCTGTCAAATTAATCAGCGCCTGTCACTACTCCATACAAGTTTAGACGTGATTAAAAACTTGCCTACTAAAATTACGTCAATTTACGTCAAGCGCTGATAAATTTAACAGGACTAAACTAAAATTTATCTTCTGTCCTAAAGAAAAAGATGCACTGAACTTAAATTTAGTTTAGTTTGTGAATAAGGGAATCGGCACCAATAACGCTGTAGAAGTGGCTGAATTCTAGTTGGAGCTAGATTTGACTGGCCTGTTAGTCTAATGGTTAGTGACCCTGACTGCTAAGACTGAGGTCGTGGGTTCGATTCCCACCCAGGACAAATGTTTGCGTGGTGAGCACAATCATTTGTTCTGTGTCTGGGTGTAATTTATCTATAACTAGCTTCTGCCCACGACTTCGTCCGCGTCAAATTTTTGCTCCCGTGACTCTTCCCGTCGCATCGAATTACCTGCCAATTTTCGTCCATTTTTCGTTGCTGCTCCGCTCCTTTTGATTGTAGCGTAATGTTATATAGCTTATAACCTTTCTCAATAAATAGGCTATCCAACACAAAAAGAATTTTTCAATTCGGACCAGTAGTTCCTGAGATTAGCGCGTTCAACCAAACAAACAAACAAACTCTTCAGCTTTATAATATTAAAGTGATTAAAGTATAGATATGTATGTATTTAGAAATATATAAGTATATTTGTCAGTTGTCTGGTTACCATAATACAGGTTTTGCCTAGTTTGGGATCAGATAACAATGTGTTGGTTGTCTAAAGATATATAGATATATTTATACCAGCAATTGGAATCATCGACACATTACACACATAAAAAACGTCAGATAATTTCGCGACCTTCTTTAGCGCCGCATCGTTAATATATCAATGATTACAACGCTGCTCTTGTTTATATTCCCATGCTGAATTTGTAATTTAGACTCTATCTTATCGATGTTTACGCCCGGCTCGGGCGGGATACAGCAGCGCACGCACCTCTTTTTACTATGGGAGTAGCATCAGTTAAACACACATACGCACACAAACACACACTTCCAACTTCGCCATTGTCTCTGATGGTCTGGGCATAGTAGTTCGCGACTGAGATCGCTCAGTTTAGTTCGCCGCTCCTTAACGAACTAGTTCGCTCTTCTAGTTCGTCAGCTCCCAGCTCGAATCAAAGAGAGGCAGATCGTTCGCTCGTTTTGATTTTGCTCCTACTGCATGCGCCAAGATTATGGAATGTTCCACTTTTACCTACAATTTTTGGACTCTAAAAATGGCAAAAACCTTTGAATAATGAAAATAAATAATTCATAAAATGATTATGATTGTAAATAATACCAAGGTTTATTATTGCAATAAATAACTAGTTTAGTGATTACAAAAACCTGTTTGTATTTTGTCCCGTGTATTAGTTCGGTTGACGCCATTGTCTCTCATTCGGTCACGAACTGACGAACTAACGAACTACGGATCGGGGAATGAAGGAACTAGTTCGCGTAGTTCATCAATGGGAGCGCTCTTACGACCTAGTTCGTTCGTGAACTATACAAGACTAGTAACGAGAGCTCCTGCGCTTACACACACATTCACAGCTTGTTTTAACACGTGGTAACCACAAGTAAAGTGCCCGTCGCTTTGAGAGATGAAATTACTATAACATTGGTATCTAAATAATTCGTAATTGACTTGAAGTTTTGCATGTTTGTATAACTGCCATTCAACATTGGCAAAGAAACAGGGTTAATTGTGTGATACTGGGGATAAGTCACAATTCATTAGAATTCTGACTGAGAAATGTCTACTATCAGTTTTACCTAACTTACTAGCAAAGATAACCCAGCAACAGCGTTAACAAAAGAAGTTCTGAAATTCATTCTTCATCATTACTGATATTTCATATATTGATGGATGGCTCTGTTTTACACCTTCTATGTGAAATGCCTCTAACAAAGTGTCACTTTTACTTCAAATTTCGCCGGCCAGTTTATTACCTTCCTCATGAAAAATGGGCTACGTAGGTATATGTATGTATGAAAACCTCGTTGAAATTGCGGACTCTATCGTCGGCTATTCACTCAAACTGACGGCAAACATATCGTATGACGAGCGTCACAATGGCCAATCGATAGGCTCTTCATATCATCAAAATGTTACAGAAAATATAACATTCAAAAGTGCCTGTACGTGGTAATACATTTTTTGACCTTTGACCACACTGAAATTTGTAAAGAAGAAAAACAAGTAGTGTTCATTTCGGTTTTACGATAATTATAAGAATGGAAATAAGAATTGTTTGTTTTTAACATTCCTAATTTAATACTGACAAACGATAAAAGCAGATTCTTTTTGCTCCCTACAAACTTTTTCCAAGTTACAAAAAGTTTACTATAACTAAATCAAATACAGTCGCCAAAGTAAAGGTAAGCAGAGCCATACTCACAAACAGTAAATTCTGAGAAAACATGCCATGTTCTAAGGATCATACACCTGTAGAATCTCATAAAATAAATGTAACTAATCCGTGAATATTGTTGATACGAAAAAACCCAAGGTTCTTATACATCCTATTCTGTTTGCTATACATAAGTCTTTTTCGCACGAATAAATTAATCTGGAGATATCCGAAATAACAGCATCTTAGCCTCGTTTCTCATGGGCGTAAAAATGTCGCGGTAAGATTTTATCCTGCACTGGATTTTCAACTCAAGGTGTTAAATCAAACATTGAGAATCCAACTGAGTATATCCAAGCATGTCGAAAGAACACACACAGTTCTACAATATTTTCAACTCGCAGCTCTAAGGATATAAAGACACTTGCGCGGAAGACATTTCCGCGAAAGTCACTTGCGTGAAAAGTCATTTCACAGAAGACAGGGACAATGGACTTTTGCGCAAACTCACTTGCGTGACAAGAGTCCATGAATGAGCATTCACGCGAAATGTCTTGTCGCGCAAGTGTCCCTTCGCGTAAAAATCATTTCACGAAAATTTTTTTTGCGTCATTGGGCTCGCGCAAGCGTCCCAAATCCAGCACTACGTAGTCAAAAAAATTCCCGCCGCGAGATTTTACGTCCGTGTGAAAGTGGACTTACAACATACTTATAACTAAATATTCCTGGCAGCTGAGTGTGAATTTATTCCAAGAATGGTAAGTACTTTTCTGAAGTGATTATATTAACGTTATATTAATAACCATCATTACTGAGTACCATTGACACACACGATCTTTATTGAGATACGAAGCAGTGGAGAGTGGAAAATCGTCAATTTATTACTCCCTGACATTGTTAGGATTCCGTACCTCAAAATAGAAAAGATTGATCCTTTATATTTGTAGCAACATCATCATCGTCATACATACTGAACAAGACTGTTAGGTCTTGGAAAGATGAAGAGAAACGATCAGTTTGAGACATTAAACAGGACTTACTAGTTTTATTTTTAAAAAGGTTGGCTTTCTGTCACATATTATACCTATAGTAGATAGATAGATATACATACATACATACATAGAATCACGCCTTTTTCCATGGGGGTAGGCAGAAACCACGGAACGCCACCTGCTACGATCTCTACACACTTCTTTTGCCTCGTTTAGGTTCATACAATTGGTCATACACACACGCCGGTTGCGAGTACTACGCACCTGACCTTTCTGAAGAACATCACCAATAAGGTCCCTATACGTCCTCCTAGGGCGTCCCCTCCCGGTGTTTCCACTCACATCTGCCTTATAAATACCTTTATAAGGATATAACTTATAATAGATAGATATAACTTAATAAAGTTTAAAAAAATAATAATTTAAAAGTCCTTCTCTGCATAGCACTGGCATATTTGTCTGTATTTCACGAAAGAGACGATCGGAGTACCGTCCGTAGTACAGTGTCAGGGGCCAGGGCTCCCCGGACAGTCACTCGGCTGAATCGAACGGCGCGCTGCGGGCCTCTTCATGTATATGATGTTGATAATGCAAAAATATATTTAAGATTGTATATATAAAGTGTTATATGTGTTATTGTTTAAATAAGATTGTATTGATTTCACTGTATCTAATTTGTAATTCCAAGGCATATTTTCATTTCCTATAAAAACGTAGATCAATGATTTTAATTGTATTGTTACTTCAAATAGGTATCATGAACTGAAAAATGTTTTCGGTCTAGCACGAACGCGTGAATTTAGGCCGCACCCTTACCAAAACAATCGTCGCACAGACACGCTACCTTCACGTTTATTTTACAAATCGAATCCGTCAAAGTATGTCTTCTGGTTTTCCGAGCAGAAAAAGAAAATGTAAGTAAAACCAAACACCGACTTCCGAAATTAAACTTATTTTTATTAACAGAATTTTATTAGCTTCATTCGTGTAGTGGAAACTTTGAACATGATTTTGACCCCCTTCAAAACATGGGATTAACTCGAAATTATAACTATAAATCGGCATACTTATCAAGGACCGATGACAAAACAATAATTTTATATATTTGTGCCATTATCCTTTCCGGGGGGGTACCAGGATAACATTTTCCATTATTTTCTACTTTTTAGTTTGGTTTTCTATGGAAGCATGTTTTTATTTTTTTTTAAACTATTATTTATTCACATTGTAGGTTGGCATCACTTATCGTGCATTTATGAACGGTCATAGGATTACGTGGCGTTGCTACTATGTAGTAATTAACAATAGGGTCACGTCAGCCGCATGCACAGTGACAACTGGGCAATGGTCTTCACACAGTGGATGCCTGAGGATGGACTGCACCGCCGAGGCCGGCCCAAGAAGATGACGACGTAAACGTGTATTGCAACGGTTGGATCGAGGTGGCTCTGGAAAAGTATACCTGGAGGGATTTAGCGGCGGCCTCAGCAGTGGGACAGTGTATGCTAATAAAAAAAACCGGCCAAGTGCGAGTCGGACTCGCGCTCCGAGGGTTCCATACAAACCTGTAGGTATATAAGTAAAAGTTCACCCATCACGACAATCGAGTCGTAGTTCTGTTCTGTTTCTTGGCTTTGTTTTGTTCTGTTTATTATATGATGTAACTTAATTGTCATGTTTTGGGGTAACTCCAGCAATAAGGACATGGTGTTCAAATCGCAAAAAAGATGCATTAGAGCTATTACCGGAATAAAAATAACTGATAGCTGCAAACCTTATTTTGTATTGATAAAAATAATGACTTTACCTTGCCTATACATATTTGAGACTGCCTTATTTGTTAAAAAGAACATGCATCTATTCAGAAAAGCATCTGAAAATCGCCATAAAATGATTAGACAAAAATATAGACATGAATTATGTGTTCGTCCATCTAAGACCGCGTTGATGCACAAAAGCATACTTTGCATGGCCCCGAAAATATTTAATAAATTACCAAATGGAATTAAAGACTTAAACATTGTTCAATTTAATAAAAACTTTTTTGCAAAAAAAAAACAACCGACTTCCTTAAAAACACTACAAAGTGAAAAATAACTTTAATTTCGGTAGTCGGTGTCTTAGGATCTGTATTTATGGTTTTTTTGCCACCGACTTCCGAAATTAAAGTTATTTTTCACTTTGTAGTGTTTTTAAGGAAGTCGGTTGTTTTTTTTTTGCAAAAAAGTTTTTATTTTTAAATTTTTAGTTGTGGTATTCACCCTGCACTAATTCCAAACAAACAATGCATATTTATGCGATAGCAGAAATCGCGGTTGATTTCCTGTCATTTTTTATAGAGTTCCGGTGTCTGTCTCCCGAACTCATCATCAGATCTATATGAAAATTATATGGGACCATTTCGGAATAAACCACTTTCGAACAAAAAAAGAATTTTGCAAATCCGTATATATATGACGGAGTTATGGCCGAACATACATAAAAAAAAAAAAAAAAAACATATAAACATCTGAATTGATAACCTCCTCCTTTTTGAAGTCGGTTAAAAATAAATTAAGACATCTATTATTGTAAAATTGCTATTATACTATTGACGAATTCCTTAATGATAAATTGTAATCTATTTGACATGATATTTATTTAATTTTGACATTGTATTAATTTTTTCAGTTTTTTGTTTTGAAATGCGCTAATTATTCGTATTTATAAAAAAATTGATTGCTTGAAAGAGTGTACACCTTTAAGGTAGATTTTTGAGGAACAAATTATTTATTATTAAGATCACATGTAAAATGTACCAAAAATCACACCAATAAATGAATTTGAATTTAAAATTTACTGTTTTCGCAATTTTTCCTTTATTTGTGCTATAAGACGTTGCTTCGTCCCAAATTTCAAAATTCTAGATAGACTGGAGGTACCCTTTAGGTTTTGATTCCCTTGCGAGTTTCGAAAATTTGCGGAAATTTGCGGCATAAACGGCTATATCTTTTGATTGCGTTAGCTTAGAAGTTTGATTTTTTCACAGCTCCAAGAAACAGTAAACTTGAGTATTTGATATAAATTTCAGCTTGATACCCTCACGCGTTCCTGAGAAAAAGCGTCTTGACAGATGGATGGACGGACGGACAACCAAAGTGATCCTATAAGGGTTCCGCTTTTTCCTTTGCGCGTGCGGAACCCTAAAAACATAAAAACATCTTTATCCTCATCATTTAAAAACTAGGCATTTTCACCAATGTGAGGTTGGTTATGTTTCTAAAAAACCTAACATGGATAGACACACATGGACTTATTACACTTTCCAAAAACTGAAATCAAGATTGCTGATCGTATTTCTTCTCGTGGGTGTGGTAAGAGGTGACTAAGAGAGTTACAAGAGAATAAGCAGTAGCGTTCTCTATGCGTTTACCACCATACTGCAAACGCCAACCCGCCTGCTAAACATGACGATTATAACAAATCCACCAAAGCCTCAGCCCAGTTGTCATCTTTGGCTGAAATGATGAAAACTCTTGTATGTAGTTCTTAGATTTGACATATAAGATCAGTCTAACACATAAGCTGAATACATCTGTGCTAATGAAGTGAATATGCTCAATTAGTTTGCTAGTTAGAACCACACGTATTCAGAGCACGTTCGCTTTTATATTCAACAGTCTAACGTGTTAATATTGTAGGTACTTTATAGACCCTAAAAGCGGTCTGTTGGATTTCCAACTTTGGGCCCAAGGCCGAAAGTTTAAAATCCAATAGAGCTCTTTTAATTGGGCAGTCACTTAGTATTTGTTATTGAAAATGGGCACTCAAAATGCAGTCTACATAATATGTAGACATTCCAGCAGAGTACACACTATATCAAAAACCGGCTAAGTGCGAGTCGGACTCGCGCACCGAGGGTTCCGTACAAACCTGTAGGTATTCACGGTTTATGTTTATGAAATTAAATGCTTTTTTTTTAATTTTTATATTTGTGTTGATTGAATGAAAGGTAAATTGCGGTTTACGATTTATGACGTATTAAAAAAAAAACTACTTACTAGATCTCGTTCAAACCAATTTTCAGTGGAAGTTTACATGGTAATGTAGGTACATCATATATTTTTTTTAGTTTTATTATTATCTTATTTAAGAAGTTACAGGGGGGAGTTACAGGGGGGTGGAGGGGACACATTTTACCACTTTGGAAGTGTCTCTCGCGCAAACAAATCAGTTTAGAAAAAAATTAATTATTACAAACCTCAATATCATTTTTGAAGACCTATCCATAGATACACCACACGGATAGGTTTGGTGAAAAAAAAAAATTGAGTTTCAATTCTAAGTATGGGGAACCCAGAAATTATTGTTTTATTTTTATGTGAAATTCTTAATGCAGTTCACAGAATACATCTACTTACCAAGTTTCAACAGCATAGCTGTTATAGTTTCGGAAAAAAGTGGCTGTGACATACGGACGGACAGACAGACAGACATGACGAATCCATAAGTGTTCCGTTTTTTGCCATTTGGCAACGGAACCCTAAAAAGCTCCACTCTATCGCACCTTTGATGCGAAACACATCAGAATAAAAGTGTCATACTTTTAATAAAAGTGTCATACTGATGTGTTTCGTCTGATTTCAAGAACTTCTGTCATCGTTTCGTTATTGAACATAACGTAGTTTCTAAAGGCGCTAAGTGGACTCAGTCAAGTAAAACATATTATGAAAATCATCCAAAGTAATAAATAAGTAAGTTCCGCATGCTGCTAGACGTAAAGAATAGCTCCATCCCATATCTTCCCGTGGGTGTCGTAAGAGGCGACTGAGGGACTTATTAGAGAATGGGCAGCAGCGTTCTCTATACATTTACCACAATACTGCGATCGCCAACCCGCCTGCCATCGTGGCGATTATAGCAAACCCCCCCAAATTTGGGGAGACCTATGTCCAGCAGTGGACGTCTTTCGCCTAAAATGATGATGGTGAATAAATAATATGTATGTCTGTTGTTGAGCTAAATAAACGGTAGCACACTGCTATTCGATACTTACAGTTAGCTATTAATTTTACCGCCTCTAAAATTAGAGGAAGATGTCTCGTAGAATTGTTGTTTGGGAAAAATTGTTCGCTCGCGGATTCTATGTTCTTGCAAATCGATGATGATGATGATGACCCAATTGACGATTATGGATGTATGAGCGATCATTTCGAAACAAATTAAAATATGACAAGGGCAAAGCTCAATTCAAGTCTTTTGAAAAGGGTGATTTTGTCTTAATGCATAAGCATGACAGACATACAAACATGCAAACATACATAGAAGTATACTCTATAATCGCTACAAATCAAAGCATGTCATTTAAAGAGGATGTTCCGAAAAGATTGCTGGCCCAGATTTTTTTGAGACCAGCCAATTGGCCAAATTGATCCATTTATGGTTACAATATAATGAACCGACCGTATGGTCGGATTATTTAAAGCTATCTCAGCTACTCCGCCTTCCTCCCTATTACACTGGCTGGCCACCGTGCGTATCCTTTTTCCTCGTCTTGGGGCTATATCCCAGGCGCGTGATGCCATGTTATATAGCTAGATCCAAGTCGGGTGAATCTGTGTAAGCCAAAGTTAGGTGACTATATCCCAGACGGGTGATGCCATGAGAAAAGTGATATGATTGATCCAAGGCGGCCGTATAATTTTAGTTAATGCTGTTTTTATGTAAAATGTTTCACGGCGCAGAGAGCGCGCTGAATAATTATTGGATTGTAACTTCAAGCTTGTTATTATTACTTTGTACTTAATCTGAGTTTCATGTTTTTTTACGATTTAAATACTTGTTTTCCAGATAATTTACTATGTAAAGTTTTAATTTTAATGTATTTAAAATATTGTTATTTCCGCTTAAATTTTAATTAAATTTCTATTTAATTACTTCCTTTTAACTTATTTTAAATATTGTAGTTTCCAGTTGAATATATACAGGATAAGTTTTTATCCAGTGTGCAAATTTTAACAAATTAAACTTAAAGGAGTTATAATAACCATGCAATTTTTATTTTGATATATCTTAGTACAAAAAAAATTAAGTTTACGTTAACGAAAGATGTTTATTTTCAAACTGATTTTTATGGTAACTTGTGCGTGGCGCCGGCGCGGCGGCGAAGGTGAACGACCGACCAGCTGTTCGATCGGTCAAAATTTTAAGAAGTTCGAAGTGCATACGCCAGCCCGCGGTTACAAACCTATTACTATTGTCAATATCATATTACGAAATATGTAGGGTGTCCACAGTTTACTGAATTAAGGTCGATATTTTTTTTTAAGTATTAAAAAAATTATTGAAAAGTGATCTGATACTAAACCACTAAAAAAATTTGCGCACTGGTTAAAAAAAAATCCTGTATAACATTTCTATTGTTTTACCTACTTTCTTTTGATTTATTTAAAGTTTTGTGCATTTCCCTTTGAGTCCATTATAATTTCTATGTCGCTAATAAGGATTTATTTTGACTTACCCGCTTGACTTATTTAAATTCTACTTGGTGGTAAACTTTCGTGACAATGTTTGGCGTTCATTTTGTACATAAAACGATTTTAATGCAAATGAAAATACATTATTTGTTCGCTGCTCGTGGGTGGAACAAACGATTATTCCGAACTTTGCCCGAAATCCTACCCGACTCCCTGTCTTATGCGTATTTCTAATGTAGCGTTGTAGATGACACACAGCTACTCACTGCAAAATACATGTGTAAAACCCTGCTTTAGGCCACAGCGGGATGAAATGACTTTGTTATATTTGGCTTGAAATATACCAACTTATTGGCACCACAGGACCTAAAACTTTGTCTATGAATACTAAGTTTAGATTCCTCTGTGGGGCTTGTTAAGGCTATACCTAGAGCGGCGCGTTGTGTTCCACGCGCACCGCAAAAATTTAAGGGGTTGGTGTAATGCATTGCCATCAAATATCTGGCGTTTTGCTAGGAATTCCAAATTCAAAATGTCATTTTCACAATATTAGGCTTGTGCACATTTATGTTTCGAATTTAGTTGTTCATTTGTTTCTTTTGCGCCATTTGATTTTTCTCTGACATCGTTTTCTTCACAATGTCGCAAACTTAAAAATACGAGTTCCACTAATGCAAGCAGTGCTTCAGAAACAGCTTGAAGAATTACTGAAGTGTATGAAGAAGCAAATGAAAAGAAAACACCAACATAAAGTGCCATTATCCGTGCCTGGGTTACCAGGATAGCAAAAAAAAACTAAAAAACATTGTGTAGCTAGCTGAATTAAAAACATAAAGAATAAATAATAGATAAAATTACTTAAAACACCCAAAAGCGTTGGGTTTTTTTTTATGCTTAGTCCCGTCTTGCCGTAAAATTCTATGCTAGACTAGCTTCTGCCCGCGATTTCGTCCGCGTTAAATTTCTTGTTCTCTCGACCTTTCCCGTCGCGTCGAATCGCATACCCATGCGATTTTTCCCGTTTTTGCAACGTGTTTCATTACTGCTCCGCTCCTCTTAGTTGTAGCGTGATTTTATATTACCTATAGCCTTCCTTGATTAATAGGCTACCCAACACATAAATAATTTTTCAATTCGGATTAGTAGTTCCTGAGATTAGCGCGTTCAATCAAACAAACATACAAACAAACAGACTCTTCAGCTTTATCATATTAGTATAGATTATTACACAAAAATGATTGTTAAATCTATTAGTATTGTGTATGGAAGCAGTTGCATGTTTTTTACATACAAAACAACCCTACGAATAAAATATATTTTATAGTAAAAATATTTTGCCATTGTGTTATTTGAACTTGGTATGAACAATTTTCTTATCAATGAATAAACTGTAACCTTAATTTCTTCTATAAGTGGGCGTCAAACTAAGAATAACATTGGGCATTCCTTATCTTGTTGATTCTTTTTGAATCGTGGGAGATAATGTTTTATCTCCCACGTTTCAAAAAGATCATCTCTTAGAATATGTATTTTCAAAGGCATCCCACGCTTACCTTTAACATTTTGAAAATATATTTCAGAATCAAATAGAACCCGAAGCCTTCCAAAGTAGTTATGTAGGCCCAACCAGTCCTTATTGACAATCACGCAAATTCAAATTGGCTAGGTACTAATCTATACATCTATACAAATAAATAAAATTGAAGTGTCTGTTTGTAATTTAGAATTAACAGTTTTTCACTAAATGCATATTATGAAAGTATATATTGTACTTACATCAAAAAATCATTGTTTTTAAATTTTGTCTGTCTGTCTATCTGTCTGTCTGTTCCAGCTAATCTCTGAAACGGCTGGCCCGATTTTGACGGGACTATCACTGGCAGATAGCTGATGTCATAAGGAGTAACATAGGCTACTTTTTGTCTCAGTAGCACGTCCCTGTCTGTTAATTTCTGAACACCACACGGGTGAAGCCGCGGGCACAGCTAGTAATATCTACTTTTGAAGTAATAACGTTGTTTTTGCGTAGGTTTTAGTTCTGCAGTCAAGTTACCTCTGAGTCGGTGAATAAGTTAGCTACCTACTACAAAAAATATACAATACAAGCTCTATTTCACCGTACACCTTGATAAAGCAATGACAAAGGCTACCCAAATACTAGGATTTTTGGAGAGCAACTCCAAAGGGCTTGCCAAAAACCAGAGGACCAAGGTGTGACTCTGCATTGCCTTAGTGCGCAGTCATCTGGAGTATACTATCAGTGTATGGAGCCCTTTTAACCGACTCCTTATAGCGCGATTTTGACCCACTTTAAACGACCAGATTTCATTCAAACTGCACACCTGTCAAGGACCGATGGCAATGCAATAATTTCATAAATTTGTGCCATTATCCTTGCCAGGGTTACCAAGACAGTAAAAAAACTGTCTTCAAAAACTACGCTGACATACGTCACAAACTAATTTGTGCTATTATCCTTGCCAGGGTTACCAGGACAGCAAAAAAAACTGTCTTCGAAAACTACGCTGACATACGTCACAAAATTCGAAACACCCTAAAAAATAGAAAATAAATAATAGTTAAAAAAAAACTAAAAAACGCGCTTCCATTGAAAACCAAACTAAAAAGTACAAAATAATAGAAAAAAAGCGTGGGGTGCCTGATATCAATATAAAATGCCTTAAAAAGCACCCCACGCTTTTTTTCCATTATTTTGTACTTTTTATTAAGTGCACTCGCAATGTGTGGAAAGCATACAGCGAGAGTCCACGAGACATTTTGCTTTCTCTACTAGAGGATTTTCCCACAGAAAGCCGTTTGGAACGTTTAATATAATTCGTAATAAGTCTGCTTGCTTCATCTATAAATGAATCAGTGCATAAATACGGTGCAGTTGTCTTCTCCAAAGTGGTTCTTGAGCAGTTCCAAGAATTTACCCCAAGGCCGACTTTAAAAGGTTTTTGATATACCTTTTGTTAAAACCAATGGGCAACGAATAAATAATACTATTATAAACACTATTTGGCTCTGAGGTAAATATACCTATTCAGTAATAAGCTACCTGGATTCAGAAAGATAATCACGCTATGCTTGCCAAGTGGTTCTTAATTTCAATTTCTTTTTTGATTTCTAGTTTTAGCAGACGTTATACTTATTATTTTTATTTCTTAACTTAACATGTCATGTCATGTCCATTAGTTCTTTAGTTATTAAGATTATTTCTAGCATACGTTAAGGCGGGTTGCAGACCGAGAGCTAAGCTAAGTTAGTTTAGCTTAGCTCGCATAGCTGACGCAGTTTTCCATACTTGTGTGCAGACCGCAAACTATGCGATATGTATAGAAAACTGCGTCAGCTATGCGAGCTAAGCTAAACTAACTTAGCTTAGCTCTTGGTCTGCAACCCGCCTTAATTTATGTGATGTATTTATTTATATTTTTTAACGTAAAACTTCATACTAGTACCTACCCTAGAACATTGCGTTAAAAGCAAAAATACAAATACCAAAAATTATGTTTGTTCAAAACAATTTTTATTATTAAGAAAATTGTGTTGATCCTAGTATATACCCATTGCATAAATCCTAGCAAAGCTTTATACATTTGAAATGAGTCGTAATGTCTTGAAATAATATTGAATTTTCTTTGGCTCATTTGGCGGTAAGTATGGCGAAAAAATAACTAGGTATATTTAAAATGACTGAAATCGATTCGGTAGTCTATTCTGAACAAACTACTTTTTTGCTTTATTCTGTTACTGCTTGTATGTCGACGACAGGCCAGCTACGCTAAGCGTGCAATATCTGTAAGAGACAATTTCTTGGCTGTACTTTACGACAAGCTTGTCGTCATTCAATCTATTTAATAAAGACACAGGATGACAAGGGAAATATTTAACATATTATACGGCTGCCTCTTACAGCGGTCTCCGAAAAAGTTCCCTCTTAGTCACTTTATGAAAATTGTCAAAACGCTGCTCTTGTTTATGTTCCCATGCTGAATTTTGACCCATATTATCGATATACACGTCCGGCTCGGGATACTGTAGCGCAAGCACTTCGTCTGCTAGAGGCCATCATGCCGCTGCGGTGATGAATCTTTACATAAACTTCTATCACATAGATTATCTTCAGATTTTTCTCAATGCAAAATTCGGAGATGAGGGGGGGAACGGTATTTTTTAAATTTTTCGGCAAAAGTCGAAAACCAAGCGGCTTAAAAAAAAAGAAAAATGTTTGAAAATGTGCAAATAGCGCTCTTTCATATGATACCCCACATACCCTAGTAATCTCACTTCGATTTTTTAAGACCCCCGTTGCAATAATAATTCAATCCCTGTTGCAATAAAATTATACACCTTTTTATTTCTTTCTTATATGCAAAATAGTTGGGCAAACGTCATCTAAATCAATTCCAACTTTCAAGTTGATAAGTAGTTCTAGAGATATCGAACTGTGACAGACAGACGGACAGAGTTTCACCATAAGGGTTTCTTTTTCCCATTTTGGTACGGAACCCTAAAAACACTCGTTGTTAAGAAAGTCTACTTCTACCTAATTTAAGGCCGTTCCTCCAATCTCAGCGCCGGCTCTCGAACCTTATTTTAAACGAGCGCGTCTTCAGAAATCCGATTGCAATCGAGTCCTCAGTACGTATCGCCAGAGACTAGAAGTATTTTTTTCCCGTGTAGTTCCTTTTTTATATTTTTATGTAATTTTCACGTGTAGAAGCAGCGAATCTCTTTTTTATTTCGTTACACTGAACTATATACTTCAAAGTTTCTTCATGCAACCCATGTTAGGTTTCTATCGAATAAATTCATGTGATGCTGACCTTCGTATGCACATTCGCCTTTCTGGCGCAATTATTACTTTAAAAGTCCACAAGGGTACACAAGAATAAATAATTTTATTACGATCAAGTGTACAGTCATTATTACGCTATGCTATTCGCACAAAGTAAATCTAAAAGCACCAAGATTGGATTGTTAAACAAAGTGTGCAATGGAGTAACCCCACACTAGGACACCCTGTGTCGTGGGATCTAGTATCCTCGTGGTTGATGAGATTTTGTATATGTAAGTGCACGTAGTGGTTCATAATGATACTTTTCTAACACGGTTTTATTAGCTTGGTATGTATGTATGTGTCTATGTGATGGAATCATTCAACGTGATTTTCACCCCTTTTTAAACGTCAGATTAATTTAAAGGTTTGCACACCTATGATAGACCGATGACAATACAATAATTTCACCAGGATAGCAAAATCAAAACGAAAAACCCGCTTTCATAGTTAGCCAAACTAAAAATAGAAAATAAATAATAAAAAACACGCTTTCATACAAAACCAAACTAAAAAACAGCAAATAATGTTTTTTTTTTTTTTTTTTTAACTAGATATTATTATTTGCTCGCAAGACCAAGAAGAACTTTTAGTTTTATCGTTCATTCCAGACCTCATATTGCTCACGTCCAATACGAAATGAACAGTAATACCACCGGTCACTAGCTCTCAACCGATGACCGGAAAATTGAGTGCAGTACCGTTTTCATGAACCAATATCCAGCTATTCATTTCCAGTTTTAGACGATCTCGCATTGTGTCAATTTTTCGTGTGATAAGAAGTCAGTTTATAGTGGAAATGTATATGCAGTATAGCTTGACCCGTAGGCGTAGGTACGCTTCTGAACAAAACAGGATGATTTAATTACGAGCTCCCGAACATTTCAACAGTTCGTCAATACTATTTTCATGAATATCGTTTTATAAGTCTGTTTTTGTTTGTGTTTGGCGTACGTTGTGTTTTTATTGTAAAACTGTGTTTTCGTTGACTCAGTCTTATTTTGGCTGGTCACTCACGATTTGTTAGTAATGTGACTCTTAATATGACTCTATGTCTTTTTATTTTATTTTATTCATTTAAAAAAAATCACTATGTCTGAATGTTTAAAAAAAAGGAATCAAATACAAGCTAAAAGCAATTCATAACTAAGTTGAACATTATAAAACAAAACATAAAAATAATATTGTAAGCGTGTACTGACACGCTTACAATATTATTTTTATGTTTTGTATCGGTGC
The DNA here is from genome assembly GCA_947507805.1 of Aporophyla nigra. Classification (NCBI taxonomy): domain Eukaryota; kingdom Metazoa; phylum Arthropoda; class Insecta; order Lepidoptera; family Noctuidae; genus Aporophyla; species Aporophyla nigra. Next base: position 13,582,849 of record OX382305.1, read on the forward strand.
TTGTACTGACAAGCACCGATTAATTAAATAAAATAAATCAACAATCTTTAAAAAAAAAAATCTTAACATATCATAGTACCTGCCAGGGTCGCGAGATTGTTCAAACGAGATACCGTGGCCCTGGCATATGGGTAACTGAAGGAACACGGGTGCGTTTTAGTTAGTAAAAGTCTGAGACGCCCTCTCGCTCCGCCCAGAGCGGGAGAAGTCATTTGATGATTTCCCATTAAAAAAAAAACATGTCATAGCAAACTTCATATATAAATTTTTCCTAAAAAATGTCTAAAACCACAATAAAACAAACTAATCCTATGCATGTCTTAACAAACTCCATTAACAACTATAAAATAAAATAAAAAATATTACACCCAAAATTCATTCAAATAATCTAATAAACGCCGTAACCATTTCATTAAATACATAATCAAAAAATGTCAAAACCAAATGAATTTAAATATGTAATATAAAAATGTCATAACTAAATTTATTCAAATAATCTAAAAATATCATAACGAAATGTATTCAAATAATCTATACATGTCATCAGAAAATTCATTCAATCTACTCGTAATCTAAGTCTAGTCCATCACTTGTGGTGTAGTCATAAATTCATCAAAGGAATAAAAACATTTTTCAATAAAAATCTCTATAAGCCTCTTTTTAAAGAGGTGGTTGTATATAATAAACATCTTAGATCCTTAGGCAAGCAATTAAAAAGATTCACCGGGTTATCCTTGTTTCATCAAAAAGAAATTGACAAATTATCATTTCCCAAACAATTTTCCGCATAATTTCATTTCCCAAATTATTACTTAGCAAAAAATCTCTTCACACAATAATTGTAACGCAAACCTGTTGTTAGGCAAGTGAACGTTTAAACAATAACTAGTTTACCAACAAGTACTTTTAATAATTGTTATGTAGTCAAATATTTTAGTTGGAATAATATAAATATATGGAATGGATGTTGGAATATTTCATTATACGCAAAATAAAATAAGCCAAATATTTAGTATAGTCAGTTTTCAATTTACTATTTCATTTCAGTAAATTGCTTAGCCAGTGCCAAAAAAGTGCAACGATATATCATTTGAACTGAATATACAAATGAAATAAAATTAATAGCCTGATAACAATAATCTCTTGTTTTCCGTATTTTTTTAGTCGTTTCTGGCACTCGCCGGCCGCTGCCGCGGCACTCACATTCACATAAATGCTTTGCCAGGCTGGTGAAGACCGTTAATATGTAAAGGCTTGGATATAAAGCTTTTTCAAATATTCCTGACAGGATGCGAACTATTGTTCTGATCGCCCTTTTTTGTAGCACAAAGCCATGGTTCACTAATGTTTCACCAAAACACCATTGACAAATTTTTAGTTTACAACTAACGTTTCGTATACTATTTATTTCACAAACAACTTATTCCGAAAATGTTTTATTTTATAAACATTCGCTTTACAAACATTTATTTGGCAAATGCTTCTCTTAACAAATGTGTCGGATAAGATCTAATCATTTACGCATTTTTCATGTAATATTTAGATTCTTTTGAAGAAATTACGTTTATTCTAAATATCATTTTATAATACAATTTCTAAACCAGTCACAAAGTGATCATGACGGTATTGTTTTGCATAATTTTATAGAACTGCCTCCCTAAAATCTAGTCGTTACTGCAGAGATGTGACATTTTAAAAATAACAATATTTGAAATGCAAAATAGAAAATACAAAATACCTATTTCCATTTTGTATTTAAATACTTTTTTTAGACAAGCATTTTATATTTTACTAGCTTTTGCCCGCGGCTTCGCCCGCGTGGATGTCGGAAATTAATGCAAGAGGACGTATAACCGCGATAAGAATGTGTTATTCCAGGTTATATAGGTAATATAGACTCTGTGTGCTATTTTCGATCCAGATCCATTCAGCCATTTTTGTGTGATTGAGAAACAACAACCCAATCATACATATTTTCACATTTATAATATTATTTGCCCGCGGCTTCGCCCGCGTGGATGTCGGAAATTAATGCAAGAGGACGTACTATCGCAATAAGAATGTGTTATTCGATGTTTTATATAGGTAATATAGACTCTGTGTGCTATTTTCGATCCAGATCCATTCAGCCATTTTTGCGTGATTGAGAAACAAACACCCAATCATACATATTTTCACATATATATATTTTTTTTCATTATTAGTAGTAGGATTATAACTCATATTACTTAGGATTCATAGTTTATGAGAACATCATGTGTGTTGGTGTTTTTAAAATAAAAGTAATAGTATTCAGAGTAAGAAGACTGTGACATAGGGCTTGGTTTAGTTGAATATAAGTCTTCCTGGTTTTTCTTAACGCTCCTATTTTACCTATACAGACACTCAATCATTTACCAGACACCGAACTTAATTATAGGAATAGTACTTTTGCCAGTGGCTTGGCCCGTATAGCTGTCGGAAAATAACACCCGGGAACCTACTACCGGGATAAAGTAGGTATCCTATCTGTTACGTATCCATGATATAATATATCTTTGTGCCAAATTCGATCTAAATCCGTTTGGCCGTCTTTGCATCATTGAGAAACAAACATCCAAAAATCTAAACATCTAAGCAATTTCGCGGTCTCTCACTTGAAATAATACTATTAGGTTTATTTTGAGTATAATGAACACACATGATATTCGCAATTACTTTGAAGCCAAAGTAATATGAATTACAATCCTACTTATCCTGTACTACCCGGCCCCTGCCAACGCGCTCTGCGCCCACTTTTTAAATCTCTAATATCTTCTAAGATATTCATTTAAATTACATGCTGTAAAGGGCCATATTGATCTATATTAAATGCACAATGTATTTAAGGTACTTAATTGGATAAGGATTAATGCTGTATTGCTTAAAACCGCTTCGTAAATAAGCCCTTATTTCTCGTAAAAAGTAAAAGATAAAAAATGGTTATTGTGGGTTATCCCTAAGAGATAGACATATACCATTGAGGACATTTTTGTAGGCCTTTTTAAGGTGTACAATACTGTAGTACATTATTTTGATCTATTTCGTAGGATTCAGCCAGGGTTTTACGAATTTTGAGACGTATGTCAGCGTAGTTTTCGAAGATAGTTATTTTTTTCTAAAATAAAAGAATCTTTCTAAAATAAAAATAGCCTAAGTTACTCCTTGTTACATCAGCTATCTGCCAGTGAAAGTCCCGTCAAAATCGGTCCAGCCATTTCCGAGATTAGCGGGAACGAACAGACAGACAGACAGACAGACAGACAGACAAAAATTGTAAAAAATGTTGTTTTGGTATATGTATCGTGTATACATCCATATACACTTAGTATTGGGTTGGCACAAAAGTAATGAGACACTCTACAAAACTCTATACGTTTCCTTTTTTAAGTTAATTGTTTTCGATAATATTCTAGAATGTTGTAGAACATTCTAGGTACTTCTGATGTAGGTGTATATAAAGCCGCCCTCGCGATCGGTTTAGTCAGTTTGAAGGAAAATGGACGAGCGACAAGTTCGAACACTGTACTTATACGAGTACTTGTTAGGCCACAGTGCGCGGGCTGCTGCTGACAATATCAACACTGCATTGGGCGCTGGAAGTACAAGCCATGCGACGGTGTCCCGATGGTTTGATCGTTTTAAATCGGGAGACAGGAGCCTTGAAAGTCAGCCACGCTCAGGACGACCACCCGCAGTGAATAACGACGATTTACGTCGCGAACTGCAATCGAATCCGAATGCTACCACTCGTCAATTAGCGGAAGCACTTAACTGCAGTCATCACGCCGTAGAATACCATCTGCATGAGCTTGGGTATCGAAAAGTTTTGGCTCGGTGGGTACCGCACAACCTTACAGACGCCAGTCGTGCAGTCCGTGTCGCTATCTGTCAATCACTTTTGCTACGACCCCGACGTAAAGAGTTTTTGTCTGATCTGGTTACTGGAGATGAATCATGGATTCATTACGAGAACGATACACGTCGTGCTTTTTGGCTGCCTCGAGAAGAAACGCCACCAACTCAACCGCAGCTGAGTCAAAAGAACCGCTTAAAAGTTCTGCTTTGCTGTTTCTGGGATGCGCAAGGCATACTGTTTTATGAACTATTACAAAATGAAACTATAAACGCTGACAAATATTTAACCCAGCCCACCAAACTATCTGCTGCTATCAAGAAGAAACGACGAAGACGAGTCAATGTAGTTTTACTACACGATAATGCTCGACCTCACGTCGCATCTGCCGTTCGGCAGCAGTTGGAGAACTTGGGCTGGGAGACGATACCCCACCCACCTTATTCCCCAGACCTCGCCCCATCAGACTACCATTTGTTTAGAGCCCTGAAACAACATTTGCGGGGTAAACAATTTAATGATTTCTCTGAGGTAGAGGCGGAGTTGAATAACTTTTTCAGACACAGCCATCAGAGTTCTGGGCGAAAGGCATCCAAACTTTGCCGGATCGTTGGCAAGAAGTCTTAGATATTAATGGTGATTACATCATTGACTAAGATTTTTGTATTGTAATAATAATAAAAAATATAAAACGTAAATCAAGTGTCTCATTACTTTTGTGCCAACCTGATAAAAAGTGGTTATCTTAATATTAAAAACAGACACTCCAATTTTATTTATTTGTATAGATTTGAAATACTTTTTAGGACATATTTTGTATTTGCAAAATGCAAAATACTTTTTGCTAAGTTTTGTAAACATCAAAGAATTAATAATTAATGTGATGAGAAATGGTACTTGTTTTTCTCACTATGGCAACACTGAATTGAACTGCTTTCTTGTCAGGCCATTTAGATAATTAGTTTTACTTTTTTCTTATGGTGGCACGATTATGAGACCTCACAGGAGAAAGATGAGCGACAGTGTATTTGAGCAAATTATTTTATTAAAATATGTAAGTAAATTTAATTTAAGTAAGTTATCACAGTAAATTTACCAGCCAGTTAGCTGACTGAAATAAATAAACTTTTTAACAAAATAAAGATACTTTAAAACTAAAAGTATTTTATTTTAATAAAGCATTTTGTAAATACGTATTTTGCATTTAGTATTTTAAATATAAAATGAAAAACTATTTTGTATTTGAAATAAGAAAATACAAAAGTATTTGCATTTTGGATTTGAATACATTTTATAACCTATTTTGCACATCTCTGCGTTTCTGGCACTCGCCGCTGCCACGGCACCGCTCGCTTCGCTCGCTCAGCTCGTGCGTAGGAGGTCACAGTTTTAACCTAACCTAACCTAAACTCCCCGAACCATGTCGGATCTGCCCCGATGGGTATTTCTAGGCTTAAAAAAACCACAACCTAAATAGCCTAATGACCGAATGACTTTTATTCCAATTGTTTTATGAGATAAAATCGTTTCTGGCACTCGCCGGCCGCTGCCGTGGCACCGCTCGCTGCACTCGCTCGGCTCGTGCGTAGGAGGGCACAGTTTTAACCTAACCTAACCGTACCTCCCCAAACCATGTCGGATCGGCCCCGAAGGACATTTTAAGGCTTATAAAAAACTACATCCTAAATAGCCTAATGACCGAATTACTTAAATTCCAAACGTTGTTTTATGAGATAAAATGAAAAATAAAATGCATTGTTTGTCAAATAATAGATACGTTATTAAAAAAAAGTTTATAGGATAATTATTTTTTTAAGTAAATCATTTCACATACTTGTTGTTGTATAATGATGAAATGACAAATCATGCTTTTGCCAATCGTTGCTTGTCAAGTAAAAATATGTAAATACATTTTTGGTGAACTGACAGGACACCCAAAGCCATATCAGAGTTTTACCTGTAGCTATTTTCCCATAGTTGAGTACTATATATCAATCTTGACTAGACTAATGCATAAGTCGATGGATGAGACTATTAGCAGTTTCAAAGACTGGAATTAGGACTGTCTTTAATAGACCCAGCACAGTCTCTTTTCAGGGGCAGCGCCACCAACGTCATTTTTTTTTGTTGCCATTTGCATATCATTGTCCAGCTATATATTGAACAAAATATGATTCTCGTTCGTAATACGTACATGTGTATATACAACATGTAACTTAATTACCGGACACCCTCTTAAGGGGTCATTGTACTCATCATTATGAACAACTTTTACTATGGGACCAAACCTGAAATCGCGAAAAAAAAATCAGCTGTTTCATACATTTTGGTCGAGTAGGTACTGAACTTTTGAATGAAACAGCTGATGTTTTGTTGTTGTATAGAGTTAGAAATTATAATCATTCGATTTCGTTTCCGTGTGGTGTAAGACGTAAAGAATAGCATCATCACATGTCATCCCGTGGGTGTCGTAATAGACGACTAAGGGACTTACTAGAGAATGGGCAGTAGCATTCTCTATACATTTTACCACCATTCTGCGATCGCCAACCCGCCTGCCAAGCGTGGCGATTATGACAAACCCCTCCAAATTGTGGGAGGCTTATGTCCAAAAGTGGATGTCATCAGCAGCCTATAATGTTCCCACTGCTGGGACACAGGCCTCCTCTCGGTGAGAGGGAGTGGGCCATGATCCACCACGCGGGCCCAGTGCGGGTTGGTAAATGTCACGTCTTTTAATTTTTGTTTCTAAGACATGCCGTTTACTCACGATGTTTTCCTTCACCGTTTTGGTAGCAGTGGTGATGAAATAATTAACACAAAGTAAAGCGCCTGCTTGGGTTCGAACTCACGACCTACTACTCGTAAGTCTCGGCCGTTACCACTGGGCCACCACTGCTCCACTGCACCACCACTGCTCAAAGTGGATGTATTTCGTCTGAAATGATGAATCATTCGATTTGAATTTTTCGGGCTCCGCTACCGCCTCCACCTTAACGTTAATATATATTCTTAAGACAAAATTTGGTCATCTGGTCACTTTTACTGTTTCATGATACTCATAGCCACTAACATTTTGCTCTTTAGTTCTAGAGCCACGGCGTATGTACGCCCCTCTTTAGTCTCTGATTTAATATTATATTGTTGATCACGTATGTATGAAACCTCTTCAGTCGTCACAAGGTAATCCTGGTACAAGCACATAAGCTTTCCTTTGACCTGCAAACGGTATCGTAAAGACTTTCAACAGACCTCTTTGTATATGGGTGCATACGTACTATACGTAAGCAATCTCAAAATGACGCTTAAGCAGTCTATGAAGTTGAATTTGTTACAGTTTATGAAGATGAAAAATGTTTTTTTGGAACGAAGTTCCTTATCGCGCGTTGTGAAAGGGGGCTAGACGGAAAAAATTCTTACGAAAAGTTGTCACGACACTTTTTAACCGACCGACCGAAAAGGACGAGGTTTCTCAATTCGACTGTATATATTTTGTTGTTTGTATATTGTTGTTTTTTTTTTGTTGTGAGTAGAGAGAGAGAGAGACAGGGAGAGAGGGAGAGTGAGAAACAGAGAGAGATAGAGAGAGAGAGAGAGGGAGAGAGACAGGGAGATAGGGAGAGAGAGAGGGAGAGAGGGAGAGAAAGGGCGAGAGAAAGGGCGAGAGAGAGAGAGAGAATATTTTTGTTGAGTGTATACAGGTTTTTTGTACATAATAAATAATAAAAAAAATTATTAAAATTATGAATCCTGGAAAGGAACTATGTTCCATCCGGGTGTCCCTTGACACCTCTAAAGTTTATTTTTTATTTTAAAGTAGGTCAGGCCTGAAATTCAATGAAGAGTATGCAAAAATGCCGTTCACAATATGGCCGAACCAATATATCGGTTCGGTGGTATTTTTGCTTTGCATTCCGGTCAGTGTGTGGGAAACTGGTGACATCAAATATAAATATATCAAAGCGTGTGTAAAACAAGGCTACTATCTGAATACCGCTGTGCGAGAAATCATTCCAAAATTAATAATGACTAATGATGTTCTAAAAGGAGAGAGTGATTTTTTTGAGTTTCTGTACATAGAAGGTAATCTCCAGAACAACAGCTCCTATTTTAAAATTGTTCACTATTTGAAAGGTATGTTATTCCAGATGGACATAATGTATTTATTATGTAAATAGTTATTCATACAAGCCTTTTTTTTTGTGGGTAGGAAATCGGCAAATTATGTCTCGCGCTCTTGGGCAGAGCGGGAGGGCGTGTCAGACTTTTACTGACGAAAACCCACCCTTGTTCCTTCAGTTGCCCATGTGCCAGGGCCACGGTGTCTCTTTCGAACAAATCTCGCGACTCTGGCAGTTCATACAAGCCTAGTAAGTGCATTTAGTTCGGATAGTAAAATAGCGGCAGGATGTTTTTGCGGGCTGAATCTTCAAACTTCTTGGTACTGTGTGGCGTCGGACGAAAAGAATAGCACCACCCCATTTCTTCCCGTGGGTGTCGTAAGAGGCGACTAAGGGATATACTAGAGAATGGGCAGCAGCGTTCTCTATGCATTGCAAACTATCATACTGCGATCGCCAACCCACCTGCCAAGCGTGGCGATTATGGCAACCCCCCCCCCCCCCCTTTGGGGGAGGCCTTTGTCCAGCAGTGGACGTCTTTCGGCTGAAATGATGATGATGATGATGATGATGAATCTTCAAAGTACTGCTTACTGCCGAAAGTTAAAATCAAACGCTGTGTTTTTTCGATGCGGTAAGACTCACTCGCACTGCACTTTTTTGGATTCCCAATGCAATTCTCAACATCGAGAGGTAACGTTCGCATATATGAACGTCGACTTACTGCTCAGAACTTGTATTCAAGGTGTGGTGAACAGAATACCGTCTTCATATATAAACTGCACCCGAGCAAAAAGGCTTATCGCTAGTACTTGATAAAAATACAAGATTTATATAAATAAAGCCATAATTACTATCTCTAGAGCTTTTTAATTGAGAGATATCATTCCAGAATCATGAATTTAAACCTTACAAAAAGTCACAGAATGTTACCGTTCAAGGATCAAACTTGTTACACTTACCACGGACAGCAATCAAAATTGATGATCCCATTTCTTCCCGTGGGTGTCGAAAAAGGCGATAAAGGGACTTATAGAGAATGGGCAGCAGCGTCCTCAAAGCACTTACCACCATACTGCGATCGCCATGATTATGGCAAAACCCCCCTTTTTTGAATAGGCCTATGTTCAGCAGTGGACGTCTTTCGGTTGAAATGAAAATGATTATGTAAAGTCACCTCTAACTTCGTGACATCATGACATCACCCTCCTTTGTCGACGGAGCATGAACAGCATATTTGCCAGTGCACTAATTAACATTGCACAAACTCAAAGAACTTCCAGATCTCTTTGCCGTCGCTAGTGCAATGGAAATATTTAACAAGACAACACTTGCATGCGACCCCACGTTTGTCAAGCGTGGGATTCATTTCCTTTAGCTCTTTACCCATTGAAGCGAAAAGGTACATAGCTAGGAATACATTTCCAATTGAATTCCAATAAATGACGTTCCGCTTCGCTTTAGTCTGCAGTGCAGCAGAGATTAGTGACATATGCAAGCTGTCACGCCCTTTATGCCAAGAGGCTTTTATTTTGGTATTATGCCGTGTTTAATGTTTTATATTTCTTATTATAGTTTTCTTTTTATTTGTTGGTATATTGGGTCGGCAAGTTGGCATATCATCATCAGCCGCAAAACGTCCACGGCTGGGCACAGCCTTTGTCATAATCGCCACGCTTGGCAGGCGGGTTGGCGATCGCAGTATGATGGTAAAATGCATAGAGAACGCTGCTGCCCATTCTCCAGTCTCTTAGTCGCCTTTTACGACACCCACGGGAAGAAATGGGGTGACGCTGTTCTTTACGTCCAACACCACACGGCACTGCTGGCATATGTCAAATGATTTATGTTTATGTTCTGTGTCTCGTAATGTTAATTACTTTGTCTACCGACTATTGTAAATAATCAGTTTTAACAAAACAGACCGCTGTGCTACTGGGGAGTTTGTTGCGCCACTTCTTTCTAGCTAAAGCACTAGAAAGTGATGAAGCGCGGGCGTTTTGGGGGACTGTCTTATGTAATTTTGACGTTGGAAAATTACTGATCCTCAGCCTAATTAGAATAAATGACTTTTGATTTTGAGTTGAATACATTTCAACCGTGGAATTTTTACTTATCAAAGCTGTGTCCGCTCGTTTTTGTCACTTTAAACCATCCCTTGTTGCTTTAGCGCAGCTCTCCGCTTCAATTGCAAGATCCATTTTTTCTTTCGGTTTCGCCACCCCATATATTTTGACGGTTTAGTACTTGATCCGCACGAATTTACTCCCCGTGGCGAATTGACATTTATATGTGGGCGAATTGACAATTCCAAAACCGTTTAACATCCTTATTTTGCGGTTTTGCCGGTGCCGTTTCTCAAACAGGAAAAAACCAAACCAGCGCTCCATTTTCTATATATTTTGTTACGTTTTAGTTTCCAGTGTTTTATTGATCTTATTGGTTTTGAAAAATACATAACTTACACAAAGTTTTCTACACCGCTACACGGTTGCGCACTGCTGTATCGCTTTTCCGTTTAGTCGTTTCGCTCTTAAGGCGTATGCAGACGCGTATAATGTAATGCAAATAGTGTGGACGACATATTATCAGCTCAAAGCAAATCCTGCATATCTTCAACTGCGAGAATCTTTGTGTTTTGCGCTAAAAACCAAACTATGGATCAGCACAAACGTTACGTGTAATGCTCATAATCTCGTTCACATGCAGAATTGGCGCTGCATTACTCGATAAATTACATTTTATTACACACATCTGTAGTATCCGCCTTATCAACATTGAAGTAGACCGAATCTGAGACCTTATGCAGTTAGTTTTTAAGCTTCAAGCACTTTATTACCGATTTTCTAGAACTTTGATTCGACCCACTGACTTCAAAGAGACTACCAACATTAACTTCACGATTTTCCCTTTATTTTCATTAAGTTATCGTGTGTAGGCGCTTTGAACAGTTTTTCTCAGATCTTTGAACATATTAAGGTCATGTCGACAGGCTTTGTCGATTTATTGGATACAATTTATTATGAAGTACCTTTAGTAGCGCACATTATAGCTTCTTTATTTGTTCAAAATGCCAAAGAGTAGGCAAAATATTTATGTTACGATTATTGCTTTATGGCAAGACAGGTTTCTTGTAGGCGGCTAGAATACGCAGACTGCTAGAACTAATAAACTAGATCATTTAAGGAATTTCGCTCAAAATTACTAGATTAAGTTACCAATAGGTCGTTTGACTTTTTCTGAAAGCCATTTTTTTTTGCTTAGGAGACCTTGAACTTTTATATTTGCCTAATGAACCACTTCACCGTTTTTTGCCGAGTTGAGTTTTTGGTACTGTACGGGAATGAGGTAGAAATGTATTCGAACTTTTACCTTCAAAACACTTCTAGGTACTTAGGACCGACTTATAAGTATTTGAGCTGAAGAACACGAACATGAATAGTTTTCAGTCAAACAACATTCTTTGCATTATTTACGTTGGAGAGCATACAATTTTTCGAATATCTGAAACAATGGTTTAGCAATATTCTGGAAAATGATTCAGATTCTAATTGATTGTGAATAACGCAAAATATAGGGTTTTGAACATAGTCTCTCTAAGCGATCTAACGGCCAATAAATGGTTAACCAATATTATCTTTACGTTACCACAAACTTCGTGCGATATAACTTGGGCAAGTCTGATGAGTTACAAAGTCTTTAGACTTGGTAAAGTACTTGTGATACGCTGTCCTTAACTGTCCTCACCCTTTCTACTTTACTGTAAGCCTTTGCCATACATTACCATTAAAAGGGTTAAAACCCAAAAATGTTCTTCGGTGCGTGAGTCCAGACGAAAGCAACCTTGCACGGAAAGATGTGACCTTCGGAAAGAACTGCTTTTAACTTCTGATATCTTTTCTAAATCATCAGAATGCATCCAATCTGGGCACAAGTTACCGGGGCCTATTTGGAATACCTTAAATAGACTTTGCACCAAGTAGGCCGCACCAAGGATAACCTCCACAAGTGGGGGTTTATGGACGGCTCAGACCTATGGTGTGCTTGCAGCGTCTCTCCACAGACAGTGGCTTAGCACCTGCACACGACAGGACCTCATGGCTACAACAGCGAACAGTATTCGAGTTGCTGAGTTAGAGTTAAAAAAAAAACTATAAGAGTAAGTACACCTTATATGAGTGATGTTCTTCAGAAAACTCAGGTGCGTGGTACTCGCATCCTGTAGGTGTGTATGACCAGATGTGTGACCCTACACGAGGCAAAAGGAGTATATAAGGATCGTAGCAGGTGGCATTCCGTAGTTACTGCCTACCCCCATGGTAAAAAGGCGTGAATGTATGTATGTATGTATAGAATATATTGTTTTTGTGTGATTTTTCCCATTGACACGCTAAGAAGAAGACCAATAGGGTAGTTTTAAGGAAGTTTTAGAAGATAAAGGATGAGGATAGAGACCAGCTGGGTAATCTGTAATACACTTTCATACAGTGAAAATGCCATTCATTTGACAATTCAACAACATTCATTGTTTTATTTACGTTGTTTAGTAAACAATTTTTTTAAACAAAATAATTATAAAACAATATATTTGGACACAGGTAAGTGTGTATACAATATTTTATAAAAAGACTTTCTATCTTAATATAGAAAAGATTTCACAAAGCTAAATATCTACCACTGAGTAATGCCCCGGTCCCACAGTCCGACATCTTACGGGTCGCGCCGCGACGAGCCAGACCGACAAGCCATGGGAACCCTGGCATTCCAGCAGCGGCCCGTCTCACTGCCCGTCCAGTCGGGAATGTGTGTAAGTTCAAAAGAAAAAGTGTGGCGAGCGTGGCGCGTCTGTCGCGGCCAGGTCAGCCGTTGTGACCAGCCAGTGCGTTCATTTTTGACCCCCGACGCAAAAAGAGGGGTGTTATAAATCTGACTGCTATGTGTGTCCGTCTGTGACCCCGTAAGCTCTTAAACGGGTGAATCGATTTGGGTGCGGTTTTTTTATCTAAAAAGAAGTTTTCAAGCGAAGGGTCTCAAACATATTTGATCAAAATCGGTATAGCCGTTTCTTATCAAACTTAATGGGCCAATACGTATATTTTTTTTACTTTTTAGAGGTTTTTGGCTGAGTCGGGGGCTTTGATTTTTTTTTGTTTTTGTTTTATTTTTATATAGGAATACTCGACACAGGCCAATATAGACCTCGACAGGCGCAGCAGCGCCAAGGACCGTCAGCTAACGGGCCGTGAGACCGTGGCATTACAAAAATCTCTACAAATTGCCTAAAAGCTTTACTACCCACACATATCTTCAGCTGAAAAAGCACTTACAGTTGTAAGAACAATTCAATGTTCCAATACAATACCTATTTCAAGAAATATCAGACCGAAGAATGAAATCATAAAAATGATTCAATTACGAACACAGCTAGACGTAAATACTAAGACAGCTGGAAATCCAATTGATAAACTTTATTATAACAATAATAACGAAAACTTACTAACGCGAAATATCGATATCGTCTATATTATATTTTTGTTGACGATATCAGTATTTCGCGTTTGGAAGTGTAATAAAAGTACCGAATATTTTTTATGAAGCATGTTACGTAGAGCACGTAAGATCGAATTTGTGTCCGTAATATTATATGGAACCCTATTACTGATCCTCTGCTGCCTGACCATCCATCTGACTGTCAGCGGGCTGTATCTAATGAATCGTACCTAGACAGTTGAAACTTTTAGAGTGTGTATTTCTATGGCTACTACGTAGGTTTAAAAATAAATATAAGTTGATATAATTTGCATCTTCCACCCTTGTCACTTTTAATAAAAACGGTCCAAACATTGTTTTTTTTTTTAAATAAAAATTTAATATTTACAATCAAAGAAACTCAAGTAGGTAGATGAAGTCAAAATACTTTATGCGGGCAGCCCTACCGCGTCTACCGCATGTTTACGTACCGCGCGTGCTGTAAGTAGTTATTTGCACTCACAATTTGTATGAAGACGCAGTTGTTGTTGTTGCTCTAAAAATACAAATTTTATGAAACATTCCAGTATATTGAAAATTTTTTTTTTTTGTAAATATCAATCTAATAGTGATAGAATCTATGTGAATATTAATGCCTTTACTGAAAAGTTGTCCATGTGTTGTCCGACGTAAAGAATAGGTCCACCCCATTTCTGTCCGTAGGTGTCGTAAAAGGCGACTAAGAGCTCACTAGAGAATGGGCAGCAGCGCTGCTCTCTAAGCATTCCAGCACCATACTGCAATCGCCAACCTACCTACCAACGGGGCGATTATGGTAATATTATATTGGCCTCACTCAAATTTTCATCATTGGACGTCTTTCGGCTGAAATGATGACTAAAAAGTGGATTAAGATCTGCTTTTTTATATTATACTAGCTTCTGCCCGCGACTTCGTCCGCGTTAAATTTCGTGTTCCCCCGACCCTTCCCGTCGCGTCGAATCGCCTACCCGTGCGATTTTCCCCGTTTTTGCAACATTTTTCATTACTGCTCCGCTCCTCTTGGTTACAGCGTGATGTTATATACCTTATGTTACTCGCAGATAATGTAGCTTTCTAATGGTGAAAGAATTTTTAAAATCGGTCAGGTAGTTTTTAAGTTTATCCATTACAAACAAACAAACAAATTTTTCCTCTTTATAATATTAGTGTAGACAAAGTGACCTTCTCAATTCTCAATTCTTTATTGCTTACCATAATGGTAAAACATAGTTGGAACGAAAATTATGGACCCTGTCGGGCACAGCAAGACCAAGTAGGAGAGAGGAGGAAGAATACTGGGTGCTTAATTGTAAATTATATTTTTAGTTACCTAGTTAATAATATACCTACTTTTTTTATAAGAATGTATAGAATTTAAGGATTTTTATTATTGTTTTATTAATTACAATATATACACTTGTTCAATCAGTAACTGTAGACTGATATAAAAACTTTTTTGCAAAAAAAAACAACCGACTTCCTTAAAAACACTACAAAGTGAAAAATAACTTTAATTTCGGTAGTCGGTGTCTTAGGATCTGTATTTATGGTTTTTTTGCCACCGACTTCCGAAATTAAAGTTATTTTTCACTTTGTAGTGTTTTTAAGGAAGTCGGTTGTTTTTTTTTGCAAAAAAGTTTTTATTTTTAAATTTTTAGTTGTGGTATTCACCCAGCACTAATTCCAAACAAACAATGCATATTTATGCGATAGCAGAAATCGCGGTTGATTTCCTGTCATTTTTTAAAGAGTTCCGGTGTCTGTCTCCCGAACTCATCATCAGATCTATATGAATATTATATGGGACCATTTCGGAATAAACCCCATTCGAACAAAAAAAGAATTTTGCAAATCCGTCTATATATGACGGAGTTATGGCCGAACATACATAAAAAAAAAAAAAAAAAAAAAAAACATATAAACATCCGAATTGATAACCTCCTCCTTTTTGAAGTCGGTTAAAAAACGATATATTTATATATTTTTTAAATGATTATTTATTGTTTAATTTACTATTATAATTTATTGCTTATTTAATACTTATTTATTATTTATGGTAAGTTTATTTAATTGAACCTTCCACATTTTTTTTTTTCTAATGTATGTTATGTACCTTATGGTTGATGTGCTTCGGAAAGATGTGTACTAGCGTAGTACTTGCAACTGGTGTGCGTGTATGGCCAGATGAATGAACGTAAACTAAGCAAAAGAAGTAGGTATGTAAGGATCGCAGCAGTTTTTCTCTAAATGCCTACCCCTATGGGAAGAAGGCGTGAGTTTATTTATGTATGTATCTACTTTTTAGGGCTTCTCCGTACTACTAATCCTCCGCTGTCCGTCCGACCGTCCATCTGTCTTTCAGCAGGCTGTATCTCATGAATCGTGATTGGTGGACAGTTGAAGTTCAGGGTGTGTATTTCTAATGTCTGTGTAATAAAAAATAATAAAATAAAGTTACAAAAATTAAGGCTCCTGCAAAACATGGTCATGAATGATCTTAAAAATGACTATTGATAACATTTTTTTAACCGACGAAAAAAATCGGAGGAGTTTCTCAAGTCGACGCATATTTTTTTATGTATGACCACGCATACCTTTTTCAGAGTAGTGCGATTTTGATAATTCTCTTTGTACTGGAAAGGGTATAGGTATCCCAAAGGTGGTCTCATATAAATTAGAATAAAAACAAACCCTTCGGTAGAAAAACAGGCGATGATTGGTTCACTCACTGATTGTAATGTATGACCACGCATAACTTTTAACAGAGTAGTCAGATTTTTTATTGCTTTTTTCTGTATGTTTATAGTGTGAATAGTGTGAAGGGTTGGTTGCTAGTTAATAACGAACAAAAAAAAAAGTTTCGAACTTCCGAACAGGTCGTTCGGCTGTTATTAACTAGCCGACCGACCTGATCGAGCAGGTCGAAAGCTGCGTTTACCGCGGTCATAATCATAATCATTATTTATTGCACTCATGTATATTACAAGATTTTACAAATTATATAAGTTTCATACATGAACCCTGCTAGGGCACAGCAATATTAATTAAAGTTTAAAGTGCTACAGTGTCAAAAAAATAAATAAACCAATGAACAAAAATACTAATTTAAACATGTCTAAAAATTAAATAAAAAAAACAAAACAAACAGCGATAATCATAATCATAAAAATAATAGGTAAGTCAAAATTGTAGGTGTTGTGAGTATTGTGTACAGGTATGAATGTCAAAGTTTACTTATCGTCAAAGAATCCTTTTAAAGTGTAATACGATTTTAATATAAGGTATTTTTGGAGACTGTTTTTAAATTTATTTTCGTATTCTATGTCCTTAATTGAATTTGGAAGCTTGTTATAAATTCAATTAAGGACATAAAATACGAAAATCCGGTCAGTTCGTTAAGGAGAAATTTTATTGCATTTTATTGCATTACGAAATCCACTTCTGTCAACCGTAGATCTTTGACCATTGTTACGGGGACTTAGAATCCCAATAGTCTGACAACCGAAGTCTAAACAAGGGGAGTTTCTAGTAACTGGGGTTGTGGAGGTCAGATAGACAGTCGCTCCATGTAAATTATTGGTATTCAGCTGCATCTGGTTAGACTGAAATTCAACCCTAGCATTGTTGGGTTTGTGTGTTGGCCATATTTGAACATTTAAGTATTTTATTAGAAAACAAAACTACGACTAGTTAAGTTACTCTTATGAACCACTAAGCAACTAACAATTATGCTAAGTGTGTGAGCGAATAATGTTGACATTTAAAATTTATAGTTTTTTTTTTTTTTTAAGACAATCAAAAAGAAAATTGATAGTGAATGTATCATGCAGGCGATTGAATACATAATTTTATAACATAACTGTCTGGCGGCTTTGAGTATTTTGTATATGGCCTACGCAAATATCCTGCAGATCTGGTAGCGTCTTGTGACGGGTTGTTGAGCTCCCTGAAATAGGGTTGAGCTACACGATGACATACATACCGCCTATTGGGACAGGTCAGCTCAAAGCTGCAATGGCTCTTTCTTCAAAAGGTTCTTCCAGACATTGCCCTGCATTGTTAGGCTCACATAAAATTATTATAATTTAAATAATTATAATAAATATTTCAGGAACATATAAAGTTACATTCGACATTTAGAAGGAAACTTTCCTTCCTTACATATTTTTAGTGACTATTAAATATTTTCAGTGATTCATCTTGAAGTTCGCTGTACTTATTCGTGGGTCTAGTGGTCTGCTGAGGTCCTGGATTCCATTCTCTGGTCGCGCAAAGTCTTATGATGGCGTCGAAAATCGTTCCTAATTTTTAGCCTTCATCTCCCAATTCTAAGCGCTCGACTTTATAACAATGCAGTGGGAACATTATAGGCTGATGACGTGCTCTGCTTTAAGTTGCCTAAGTTATTTTTTTCAGAGTATTTTCTGAAGGATGAAACTCTGTCTTTATATCCTCAAGCTTTTTAAGCAATACACCTATTTAGGGTTAGCTTCTGTTACAATTAACAGGACTCAAACAATTCCAACGTCTTAAGGCTTAACTATTATAGTCCTGGCACGATACAGCTGCAGTAACTCTTAGAACAGAACCGTGAAGTTGTTTTTCCGATCTCGTACTCTCTTAACCGTACCGTACCGTGTGGTGCCGGACGTAAAGAATAACACCACCCCATTTCTTCCCGAGGGTGTCGTAAAAAGCGACTAAGGGACTTACTAGAGAATGGGCAGCAGCGTTCTCTATGCATTTTACCACCATACTACGATCGCCAACCCGCCTGCCAAGCGTAGCGATTATGGCAAAGCCCCCCAAATTGGGGGAGGCCTAAGTCCAGCAGTGGACGTCTTACGGCTGCAACGACGACGACTCTCTTAACGACTCACATAATTATATATATTATTTTAACTCCTTTAAAAGTCTTTCAATGAAAAAGTTACCCGCATAAATAATTTTGTCGCTTCGAAGACAAATATACATTTTTACATAAGTTGTTTTGATTTAATGATTAGTTGATTTATCTATACATCTATACAAATAAATAAAATTGGAGTGTCTGTTTTTAAAATTAAAATAACCGCTTTTTACTAAGTGTATATGGATAAATACACGGTACATATACCAAAACAACACTTTTAACATTTTTGTCTGTCTGTCTGTTTGTTCCAGCTAATCTCTGAAATGGCTGGACCGATTTTGACGGGACTTTCACTGGTAGATAGCTGATGTAACAACAAGTAACTTAGGCTACTTTTACTTTAGAAAAAAAAATATGATCTCACGAAAAAAAAAAACGAATTAAAAATTTAAATTTAGTTTAGTGATTACAAAAACCTCTTTGTATTTTGTCCCGTGTATAAGTGTACTAGCTCGGTTGACGCCATTCGGTCACGAACTGACGAACTAACGAACTACGGGATCGGGGAATTAGGGAACTAGTTCGCGTAGTTCATCTATGGGAGCGCTCTTACGACCTAGTTCGTTCGTGAACTACACAAGACTAGTCATTGGATACAGGGCGAAAAATATCTCTAAAGTTGTAATAAACTAGTGTTGTTATAGTGGGCATAAAGTTCAATCATAATTATTGTTCACGTTTACAGTTTGATTTAAGTTTCTTGCAATAACTACCCTCATTATACTTACACTAATGACTGTTATTATAAACGCAGCAGATGAAGTTTGCACTCAGTTTTCTTTACCACATTCCTTGCGCTTCCACTTCTCTGCTCCAGCTGTAACTTGTGTTATATAAAGTCAAGAAAGTTAAGCGTTCGGTGTGATGCCGAAAATAAATAACAGGACAATTCCTTTACTCTCCATGGGTGTCCTAAAAAGCGACTATTTACCATAGTAAGGTAAGGTAGAGAAAAGTAGTGGCCCAGTGGTATCAGCCTCGAATTAAGAGTTTTATTTCATGGGTTAAAACAGTGAAGGAAAACCTGAACGTTCTAGAACCAAAAATTCGAAGACATTTCACATCTCATCTCATGTCGACTAGTCACTGGGCCCGTGTGATAGATTAAAACCCAATCCGTCACCCCTGTCCCCAAAAAAGAAGCCTGTTTTCTAGTAGTTTGCTGTTGGGACATTATATACTTGTCGGCAATACGTTAGTCGCGCAATTGACTAATCGGGACGCCAGCGCCACCAAGCGGCGCTCGAGAGAGTCTACAACCTAACGCTCGACCCGAGTTAAGTTCAGTCTCTCGGTAGCGGTCAAGCAGTGAACAAGTTTAGAAACTGTCGCGCGTTCCGTGTAGTTGTGTGTACTTTGTTCGTTTAAATAATAATTTGATTTGAAGTAAAACGGTTTTTCTATTGCGCATCAACCAACAGTTCCCATAGTACGCCCACAGTAAATCAAAAATATGGCTGATGAGAGCGAGATAGGCATGCCATCTCCTACATACTGATTCATTCGCCTTCCTATTTGGGGTCGGCGCAACGTGTATTTCTCTTCCACACTTCTTTATTAGTCGTCATCTCAGTAGTCAACCCCTTTCTATCCATATCATCATTCCCACAGTCCATCCATTGTTTCATTGATCTCCCTCTACTCTTATAGGCATCAAGCTGATTATGCCCGGCAAAGTTCTATGGAAGTTGGAGGTTCGGTTAATGATTCTGTCTATTATTAAACGTACTATAATATAATATCTTTGGACAACCAACACACTGTTATCTGACCCCAAACTAGGCAAAGCCTGTACTATGGTAACCAGACAACTGATAAATATACTTATATATTTCTAAATACATACATAATAAAGATACTTTAAGTTATTGTATAGTCACACAAACCAAGATTACCGTCATAGCCCGAAGAATTGTCAAACTTAAGTGGCAGTGGGTAGGGCACATTGCTCGCAGAACAGATGGCCGATGGGGGTCGGAAGGTTCTGGAGTGGCGACCGCGTACTGGAAGACGTAGCGTTGGAAATGATGATGATGATGATGATAGTCACACAATCGGACGGTAGAATACCCATGACACAGAATAAATAATAATATTAACAATATAAAGAAACAAACGATTTGTCAAAATAAATTTATTTAAATCGAAGTTCAGACTATTCGATTTGATTAATTACACTTAAGTTAATCTCTATTTACTAACTCTTTAAGGTAATATTGAAGACAACCAGGGCAGTTCACCGGTATTTTTGAAACTCTGCCAGTCGTAAAGAAATCTTCCTACTACTAATAATATTAACGATAATAGAACTAAATTGACTATATTGATGGGACTAATAGGCATGACATCGTCGTTCCCGCAGATGTTTCCGAGTGCTATTGTACTGATCTGGAACAAAAAACACATAATAGAGTACGATATTTAAAAAAAAACAATAGGGTCTCTTCCACTAATCGTTAGAATACGTCAAAATTTCTGTTTACTTCTTCGTAAAACTTACACGCTTATAAATTAGCAAAAATCTTAAATTAACAAGTTTTCAATGGTCCCTTAATATTAAAATCTTTCGTTTTTTGCATAGAACTTTGCTGTTTCCTAAGATAATGTAATCCCCATCTCTATCCGACTCAGATCTTTAAGCAGATAATGGTGAAGATTCTGTTGTGCACGAACTAAAGTTAATTTAAGCTATTTCTATCTCCTTTCTTCTAATGAAACAAATGAAAGACGGAAATAAATTAGAGCAGTAAAATTTTGTTGGTACACACGGCTACACATCAACCTCTCCAATCCTACCCTACCTATCCTTTTTTTTTTTTTTTTTTTTTTTTTTTTTTTTTTTTTTTTTTTTTTTTTGATCACGAGGTGGAAATCCTCATGGATGTCCTCCGCCCTGGGGTGGGCGGAGGGGTCTGTCAGACTCTTACTGACTAAAACCACCCCGGTGTTCCGTCCCACACCTACGTCGGGGACCACGGGAACCAATATGTCTTCCGCGATCCCCGACTGGTGCCGGCCCGCCTTCGCGGGCCTCCTCACGTTGGGGGGGAGTGAGGTGTTAAACTCCCCCCCATACATCACAGAGAGGCGCGCGTGGAACACTACGCGCCACCATCTCGGGTCCGTACAATAGGGGGCGACGGATGTCCCCAGATCCGTCGCCCCTGGACCCATTTAGGGGGGCTGGAAGAGGGCGTTATCCGCCCTCCGCCGACGCCCGGTGCGCCTGCTGCGGGCAGGGTGCGCGGAAGATATCTCCCGCTCCCTTTCCGCAGCCTCCTTCTGCGACATGACTGTTTCGCAGAAGGATACCACCGCGTCCCAGGACCCCTCGCTGCCGACCATCGACTCGACCACGGCCGGCAGCGATAGGTCACTGCCTACTTCTGAGACGAGGACACGACGCGGCTCCTCCCAAGCGGCACATTCTGCCAGCGTATGCCGCGCCGTGTCCTCCCGGCAGTCGACGCAGTGGTGACACCGGGCGTCCGGCTCCCTGTTTATGCGACACAGGTACTTCCCGAAGCAACCATGCCCCGAGAGCACCTGCGTCGCCCGAAACGACAGGGAGCCGTGCCTCCTCCCGAGCCAGGGCCCGAGTACTGGCCGGACCGCCTCGACGGTGGCGAGGCCGGCGGTAGGGCGTGAAAGCCTGTCCTGCCAGCTCGCCACCAGGGCTGCGCGGAGCTGCGACCGACGAAGCTCCATGTGTCGCTCCGTCAGTCGCTCGCCTCGCTCCCGCGCTTCCTCGCGCCACCGATACAGTGACGCGAGTACTTTCGCCTCGAGGTCCCACGGTGGGGATCCAGCCAGTACACAGGCCGCCTCGTAGGAGACCGTGCGATATCCCCTGATGACTCTGACGGCCATCGCTCGCTGCGGTCTTCGCAGAACAGCGATGCTGCCGGCCGTCAGGTCAGCCGCCCAGATTGGGGCCCCATACAGGGCCATGGATCGCACGATCCCCACGTAAAGCCGCCTACAGGCGGCGCTCGGGCCCCCCAGATTGGGAAGCAGCGTTGACAGCGCCCCAGCCGCGCCCATCAACTTGGGCGCCAGCCGCCGGAAGTGGGGGCCGAAGTCCCACCGGCTGTCGAGCACCAATCCCAGATATTTCATGGTGGACTCGACAGCGATCCGACACCCCCCGACCACGATGTGTGATCCGGCCGGCGGCGCCCGCCGGGGGCCATGAAAGGCCATGGCCTCCGACTTGTTGAGGGCTACCTCCAGGCCTAGGCGCCGTATGCGGCTCACCACACCCTACCTATCCTATCCTATCCTTTTTTAGCTGAACTCGCATCGTATTCATTTTTCGTACAATGAAAAGTCAGTATATACTAGAAATGTGCGAACCAAATTCATCGTGCTTAAAATCACGCCAAATTCAAGGCAATCGATATGTAATTTAATTTGACAGTACTAAAGCATCACTTATCATTTTCTATCGCAGTCTATTAATAAGAGATAGGTACCAATACTCTTAATTAAATTTAGGTGGTAAAGAAAAGAATCAGCGCCAAACTTATACCATATTCTATGTAGAAAACATCACTCTTTTTTTTTGGAATGACATCTCGCAAGTCAACCTATGAGATTGTCGGCTGCTTAACTGAACTTGCCTGTGGCTCCATTAAGAAATTTAGGCCTCCAGCCAGGGCTTAAAAAACTTAAAACTCTAGCGACTACTCGCTAAAGGCACCCACTGTGGGGTACGGACCTCGGCTTAGGGCATCGCGGGTAGAGTACAAGAAACGGGCTGGAACGGAATGAAAAAAAAAATGACCTAAAATTACTCATCATAAAAAGGTTTTTTGTTTGCGCAAAAATATCGGATCAAACGAAACCTTGTACACGAGAATATTTATCTAATCAACTTCTAGGGCCCTTAATAAAATACGTTTTGTTCAAACATCAAAGCAGAAACTGATAAGAATCCCAAAGGACGCTACAGAGTTTTATTAAAATTACTTTTCCCTACTATGGCAACAAATTCGGTTTTATCAATATTGTCTGGTATTTGATCTGGAGCGGCCTTGGTTACTAGAATATGATTTAACACTTAACACAGCAATTAGTAAATCAAAGTCATGGCTACGTCTGTTGTTATACTCCTTTGTTCGAGTCAAGGAGCCCGCCCTCTATAATTTTGACACTGATCTCCATTTCACTAATTGCTGTCTTTTAATAACAGCCCTGGGGCAAAAAAATAATATTATTACTTATATAAGAATAACTTGTGATCTTAAATATTGTCAAAGTACTTATGTACTATCAAATGAAAGGTATGTGTCATGGCCCAAACCATATAAAAACCCCTTTGTGAAGGCGTCCTCCACGCATTCTGTACATCAAAGGACGTATGTACTTACATAGCTTTGTGCAAAAAACAGTTCATAGAAACAACATTTACATTTGGTCTGAAAATTGGCTGCTTACGGTAGTGCGCAATATAACGCCTACCGGCTGCGTGCTGGATTACGGCCTACTCCCTCTCACTGAGGAGGGAGGCCTGTCTCCCAGCAACGGAAACGTTTTAGCTGAATGTGTCAGTAACGCACGCAAAACATTGAGTTTGTAGGTGTATGCAACGGTATAATTCAAATTCAAAATATTTATTTCAGAAATAAATCCATATAATGTTAGTAGTAAAACAACTTACCCTAATTTTAGTATTAAATAAAACTAAATAAAAATAAAATAAACGAATGAACCATTGAACGATCAGTTCATTTTCCTAAGCGGGTATGAACTCTCAGCCACCTTCGCAAGAGGGGAGAGTCCCACCGGTCAGAGAACACATTCAGGATGCCAATGGAGGAGGACCGCAAGCGCTCAGCCATGGAAGCGCAGCGCCTCCGCATGATCGCGGCAAACCCGTCGACGCAAGCCTCCGGGAACATCCCTGACGCGCTACATCTCCATGGCAGCCTCAAAAGCACCCTGAATGCGTTATTGTATTGTACACGCAGGTCGCTGTATGCCCGCTGGGAAAAGGTTCACAGGCTGCACGTGTAGAAGGACTGGCAGAAGGCCTTAAAAAGCGTTAGCTTAACAGATTCAGTACAGCGTGCAAACCTGCGAGCCAACATGTTGCCGCGGACATTCCACGACCTGAGCTCCTGTCAACATTGTCTTTTAAGTCATCAGTGACCCAGTGACACAAATACTTAAACCTCTGAACCCGACCCACAGGAGTCCCAGAGAGTGAGAGTTCTGGTATTGGCATCCTAGTAGTATTTAAAACTACCTATATATTAAAAACATTTGGAACTTTGACCTTCATTATCTTCGTTCCCAGAAAATTCTCAGGCATAGTCGAGACTTCTAGAGGAACAAAAAGATCTATTATAACGAGAAAAATGAGTGACTCGGGTCTTTCTACACCCATTGTAACATGCATATTTTGCATCCCGCACGCTCAACCCGAATAAATTTATTGCCGTTTTTGAACCATTGCTCAATTGTTTAAAGGGTTCGTTTGACTTAGCCTGGGCTTCACTTATGGCAACCAGATGAGGCACATGTTTTGTAAGTTGAGATTAGAAATCGGAGAAATATATTCGTTTCTTTAGAATTTGTAAAATATTGCATTGACATGTCAGCCGGTCATTGTCTCTTTTTCCCATTGACTAGAGAATTTATGTGTCTTTAAGTGGCCCTGCTACCATGTGATTGTTTTAAAACAAAATATATTTTGTTAGGCAGTCACACATATCGATGGTCCCTATTAACAATGTCGGTTACGTAAGTATTTTTACCAATATTCACTTTTTAACAATACATAAAACGATTAGTACAAATTTGAACATGCAGTCTTATTTTTTTTTTATCGCCAAAACAAACTGAACTGCTCTACTGAACAGTAGTCTTTTTGTGGAACCGACATTGTTAATAGGGACCATCGATATGCACCTACTATGCAGCAATTTCTATTCTACTCGCCGACTTCACATATAATTAATTAATTATATTGAACAAAAGAAATAAATGGAAAAGCATTGTGCAATTCCCCACCTTTCACTTACCTAGTGCTTTCACACTAATTGGCACCTCGTTTGACGCATCAGGGAATATAAACATCTACTCTATACGGAGCGAATGTAAACAACACTAACGAATAGGAATCTCTAAAGAAAATACTTCGAACGTGAAGGTTGTGAATATATCATTGAGTGAACTTTTACGCACTGCGTAGGGAATGTTCAGAACCAAAGTCGAGGGTTGCCATTGATTGACTTGTCGTCTCATATACGGATGTTTTATTTTACTCGAATCTTTTTGTGTCATCTTTCTTTATTTAAAAATAGCGACGTACCCTTGCTTCGCATGGTATGCACGACTTGACAAAAAAACATCGAGATGGGTTTAATATTTAAACATTTACGTTTGTTTTAAATTTTCACAATATTATATGTTAATGGTAAGGGGGCACATAACAACCCAGACTCCCACAAAAACAACCACATCTGTACGCGACTTATGTATGTAGAAGGTCCCCTAGGAAGGTATCCTATATGTGCATTGAATAGCGCACAATTTTCGCTTTACAGTGACATCACAGATACAGCATAAACCAGCAAAGTTTGGAACAAAAAATAGAGTACCTATGAGTAAGTGCATCAAATTTCTTTGTACGCACAATAATAGATCAAGCTATACTATTCCAGTATAAGCTGACTTCTCTTTGAACGAAAAGCTTATATCAGCTTTCCGACGGCGTGCACTTATAGTAGTACAAACGAACTACTAAAAGTGCACTCTGTCTAAAATGAATAACGTCTGAACTTTCGCTTCAAAAGGATGAATTTAGTGCATAACAGCACCCCTAGCCAAGTTGATAAAATCTGCAATCGTTAACGCTATTCGAAAACTAACCAAATGTATGGGAATGAAATCATCTCAACGTTTAGTCCCGTGATTAGAACAAACGAATAGAAAATTCGTAGCCAAGTTCACATCGTTCAAAATGATGGAATGAATTGTTATCGTTTCAACAATGTTCAACGCTACATCCTTTATTATAATGTGTCGTTTTTTTAAAGACATTGTAGAACGAGTGGCCGACATGGCTACCAACTTATCGTTTTCTACAATTGCTGACAATGAGGCGTTACCGATTGGAGAACGGAATTCGACACGAAACGGTTGTAACTTGGCTAGGAGGCTGAGTTCACTTTCAGTACTACTTGTGTACTAACTACTTATCTACCTAGAAAGTCTAAAATGAATACAGACTAAACATTTTCTTCAAAAAGAATGAAATTAGTTTCTCGAGTTCACTTTTAGTAATACGTGAGCACTACAAAAAGTGCACATCGTTTAAAATGAACCAGCACTGCACATTGTCTTCAAAAAGAATGAGTTTAGTGTTTAACTGAGTTCAGTTTTAGTAGTACGTGTGTACTACACGCTTACAGGTCAAGCTATACATTTCCAGTTCCAGCTAACCTCGCATTGTATAGGCTTTTCGTACAATGAGATGTCAGCTTATACTGGAAATGTAAAGCTTGATGTGTGGCCGTGCGTTCTGCTAGAAGAGCACATTGTCTAAAATGAATCAGCACTGAACATTGCGTTTAAAAAAGGATGAGTTCAGTTTCTGAGTTCAATTTACTGGCCATCCCATCATATTAGATTCAGATATAACACCATTTGTGTAAGTTCAGAACATAAAGACCGCTTATAAAACTAGTTAGTTAATACTGACTCCACAATATGAAAACTTTGACTACCCTGAGGACTGTTTAAGCCATTTTATTGCAAAAATACTTGTATAACAGTAGGATTAAGTACAGGCGCCAGCACCTAAAGCTACTACAATCTGCCAAATTTCTTTAATAGGTTTTCAACTTTATCGCTAAAGCTTTAGGTTCAAGATTGATAAGGAAAATTTGACAGTTTCGGGTAGCTTGATGTGCTGGCGACTGTGCAAGAATATTTTGACACGTGGTTAAAAAAAATACAAGGATATTATGATGCGTGGCAAAATATTTTAACTAATGCCGCCATTTTGTTTTTTCAATACCAAAAAAGATTAAGTCAGCATGTTGATAGTGCGGCTAACTACCTACCCTGGGATATTTAGATTTTATGGCTGTAGTGTTGTACTCGTAAAACTGTAGGTTTATAAGGATTGAATTGTGTTGAATCTTTCTACGCGAATGGTACTCATCAACTGTAATAAAATTGACAAAAAGTCTATACAGACACATATTTGATTGTTCTAAAAAAATGCGGTACAAAACAACAATGACTTGGTATCCCATGTTTTTTGTACCGCAAAATAACAATAAATCGAGGAATTTAATGTCTAAAACCCTCTGTTGTTAGACCCAGACATTGTTACTCGGGGTGGAGACCTGGTATCAGGAAACACAGGTTTTGGCGTAGCTTAGGCAGCAATCTCCCACAATATTGTAATACTAATACATATGTATCTGTAAACTTTTAAATATTGTGGTGAGAAAATAAATAAATTTATTATTATTAAAGGTCCAAACGTCTCCAATACAGAGATTTCTGGCAATTACTCTCTCTTGTAGAGTTACCTCCGTTAACTAGTTCGGTCAGCTTTGACTGTACCCATCAAAAATTATAATTTCATCTTTTGTAATTTAAAATGAAAAACTATGTATATGTGTTTTTGCCGCTGGCCTAGCTACTCATAACTACAGATATACTGTTTATATTTGCATGTCGGTGACGCGAAACCCATTTTCTTTCTCTTTATCGCTCAACGCGCCTAAATAAGTTATCCCTTCAAAAATACTCTAATGTTTACCACGAAACTGACGCATAATACGAAAAGACGAAGCTACTAAATTATTCTGGCGACGAAATACTAGCTATTATCGATATTATTGGTACGAGTGACATGAGAAAATTTGTAGCTTATAAATAAAACGATTTTTATTTTTGTAAGCGCGAAACGTCACAAATCTTATTTGATGGGGCTCGAAAAATTATAATATATAATAATATAATTAGCTACGCAGAGCACAAACTGTCTTATCATAAATCTCTATGACGTGTTATCAGACATCATCGTCCTGTTGGTATTAGTCACATAGATGATGTCCACTCCCCGGTTTCTGAGTACCTAATTTAATTATAATACTATAAATGATATTTGTTGTTGTTGTTGTGTTTGTTGTTGTTGTTTATAACAATTAGATCATCAATTCGAAGACCCTACGATTTTCTTACTGCTGTAACACATGCCTGTTACTAAGAGGGGCCGTAATCCACCACACGGGTCCAGTGCCTTTCAATGCCATATTTTACCAAAATAAACAGTAATTCTTGATGCCACACGAGGCGTTAACTAAACAATAATGTAAGAGTTTACTGAAAAGGTGTTGATTGAGTTGTTATTTCGTCCCCAAATTAATTAATGAGAACTGAGACCCGACCTTTATTAATTGTCGTAGAGGTAAGGTGATAATAATATGACGTTTAACGAGAACAAATTGTTTCTATTAAGAATGTCTCAGCAGTATTCCTGGGTTTGTGGTAATGTCTAGCAGATGAAAATGACAGGCTAGCCCCATTTTTATTTTTACCAGACTTTACAACGACTTTGATTCCATGTGACAACGCAGTCATTTATGCTCATCAATTATTTTTTGTATGTAACTTATTTTTTAGAGATTTTTATGTTTCATTTACTGGCATTCACCGAAATGTATTGTCTCGGCGTTGCGTTTTAACGCTACTGTAGATTCTGGCCTAGGAGTTGTAATGGATTGAAATTAGTCCCTAAAATTATAAGAGGGATAGCAAGTTAATATATCCGCAACACACAATAACAGAACCGACATGCACAGTCACAGAAAAGCGCCTTGAGACGAGTTTTATCGACTAATTCTGCCACAGTTTACCTGAGACGCAATTATTTAGCTATTTATTTTATCTTTAATACATGATATATCAAAGTTTACAGTTTTGATATCAACTAATACTGTTAGACGTTGTCTTATATTGTCGCACGTAATACAAATTGCTGTTGGAACGAGCACTACCGTCGGCTGTCGGAACATATATAACATTTTATTAAGATGAAATGCCTGCTGTGCGGGAATGTAGTTCACTGCGGCGATATTGCACATGTGTAGGAGCAGCAAGCATATTGTATTGTTTGCAGAAAATTTCTTTAAGAAAACACGAACTATTTAAATTTGGTTTATTTTTTTATAGCAGCTTTAATTAAAGAGTGCTTACAGCTCTAATGGTAGCACTGTATTTTTTTATTTAACATTTCACCTATAAACGAAGTAAGTGCTCTCTACCAGATATATTCGTAGTTGAAACATAACTCAGAAGATATTTTCTGCCAAATAAGTTTATCTGAATTTATTTGGAGATGATGAAATAGACAAAAATAAAAATAAAACAACAAACGTACCTGTGTAAGCGAAGTCTTCTTATCGCTAGATTTAGAGCACCTGATGTCATGCTGGTCCTTAATCACTCTCTTATATTTCAGCAGCAAGCTTTGGAAGCGAGGTATAAAGTGGCAATCACAGCGCCAGGGGTTGTCACCCAGGAACACGTGCATTATATTGTTATTAAATTGGATCGCTTTGTCGAACGCGTACACAGGGATCTGAGGAGGAAAACGCAAGATTAGAACGCGCACCAACCGAATATTACGTTTCAATTTAAAACTTGTAGGTCTTCATTAACTTACGAGAATGTAAGCTTAGATCTCAATTTCTCAGTCGAGGAGAACTTAAAAAGGCTTCCGAAAGCTGGAAACGGGACTAAACATTTGTCATTATTTTCTCTGATTTCAAACTTGAATTTTAAACGAACCTATACAACTTGTTTCAGAAAAGTGTGGTCAAATTTAAGAATTTGATACAAACCATCAAACTGAAACAAATTCCTCTATGAGACTTGTATCGTAAAAGCAAATAAAAATCTATTATCCCTTACAAAATTTAACTGCATTCCTACTCGACGCAAGTGTATAGGACGGCTGAATTGTTTTCACAAAATAAAGACCATTAACCTGCTGCCCATAGACATGATAACATAAAAAATCATGCCTTGATTTCCCGAAGGATTGGGCAGGCGTGTATCCAGATACGTACACCCAGATTTCGCCAATTATGTTGTAAGTCCCATGTAATTCCACATAGATTGACTCCGATTATCGCCTCGAATAAGTTGTTAACTGATCACTAGTTAGGCTTTGGCCGAAAACACAGTTACCACTATGTAGAATAAGTACACATATTAGTGGAACGTATTACCAAAGCCTTTTATTAAAAATAAAGCAGTTTTGCAGCTTTTTTGGAAATTTCTCAGGCATTTGATCATGTAGTATGACGAACAACCGTTGAAAATAAAACGGGACCTGTCTATAAACTTCTACAGCCTTATAAACACATTTCTAAGTGAAATTATCTTTTAAATAAAAAAACGAAAAGAGTTAACTTCCTTACATACTATTCAACCTGGACTTCTGCAAGGCAGTGTAATGGGTCCAACACTGAACTTGTTTTCACAGCTGATGAGCTGACCTCCTAACAACCGAAGGTATGGTCACTGAAACATTTACTGATGATACAGCAATTCTTTCAGTACATACCTCACCAGAACTTGCAAGACAAAAGCTTCAAACTGTCAGGTATCCAAATGGTTCAAAGACTGGCGAATCAAATCTGATGTAACCAAATCATGTCCAGAAGAGTTTTATTAACAGGAAAGCTATGTGCCAACAGTTGCCCGCAATGTACTGGCTACTTAATAAAAATCTCAACTCACACTCCAAAAGATATCGTTGCTATACAAACGCATAATTAAGCCTCTATGGATATTATGGCCAATTGCGGGGATCAGCCGCAAAGTCAAATATTGAAACAATACATAGGATTCAGTTAAGAATGATAACGAACGCACCTTGGTTCAAATAAGAGACTCCATTACGACCTCTGCATCCAAACTGTTATAGCAGATATTTCAAAAAGGACAACTGTACAAAGAGCCGATCGTGAATCATCCAAATTTGCTAGCAGTAAACCTGATAAACACCGAAGCAGTTGCTAGCAACCGGATCTGGATCTAGATGACCAAAAAAAATTCCTCATGTCCTAATTTAAAAGGCTGTAGGAATAAACGGAGCTGTACATCTTCCGTAAAAAATCCGTTAATAATACCAAACATATTGCTGGATATCTGCAAGAATGAAGGAGAGCAATAAAAGTTTTTTTTTAACTTTTCTGAAACAGGCTGTATAAGGTACAGATGCATATTTAAAAACTGGCAATCAAGTAACTTAGAGCAAACTCAAACTATAATATCACTATAACTACTCCTACAATTTGAGAAAACTCTGTACCGTCACAGTATGTTGATTTAATAAGGCCACCGTGTCACGATAGAATATTGCTCCGAATAACATTTCTACGCAATTTATTCAGGAAGGAAACGTCAAAGATACTGTTTGTTTAATGTTTGCGCTTCCGTGCAATTTGAAACTATCTTTCAGATACACGAGCTCCTTGAATTCAACGTGTTTATTTACACAATATTTTATTGTATCCTTATAGCGAATATCTTATTTTTATTTACGTAAGTATTGATATTAAAGGTTAAACTAGACTTGAGGCTAACTTTCGGACTCTATTTTTATGTATTCATTATTTGATTCTTGCCAATTATAATGAACATGACAAATAAAAAAACGTTAAACGGTACTAGTGTTCCAGATTTATTTAGCAGATGTATATTATCTATATTTTTTTATATGGGTAATACCTTTTATAGTTTAGCACTGTCACGAACTTTTTCGGAAACACCTTGTAGTGACAGGCACACCACCAGACATTCCAGCTTTGACTCGAGGATGGCAAGGCCCTTAGATTCTTCTAGAAGTGCAGAAGGCCCAACATGGCATTAACCACTTAACGTCCGGTACACAAAATTGAAACGTACCTGTTTCAGCAAGTTCCCACGGAGACTCAGAACTCTAAAAGTTGAGAACCACTCAGTGCCTTCCAACTCTTTCACGGCTGATATACTGTTGTTGTCCAAATACAGGTCAGCTAGTCTCTTGTACTGAGGATTGTGTACTATGGCTCGAATTGTGTTCAACTGCAACAAAAGATACATTTTACAAGTTATTCAGAAAGTCTATGGAGAAACACAGTTCACATAGCATAAGACCTATAATGTTTCCACTACTGTAGCACAGGCCTCCTCTTGGTGAAAGGGGGCGATCTGTAATCCACCACTCAGGCCCGTACGAGTTGGTAGATGTCACATGTCTTCGAATTTTGAGTTCAATGACATGCCAGTTTCTTCACGATGTTTTCTTTCACCGTTTTCAGAGCATTGGTGATGAAATAATTTACACAAAACAAAGCACGTGCCAGGGTTTTAAAGTACTACCAAACAAACAACTGGTAAGTCGCGAGCTATAAATACTGGGTCACTGCTTAAGTTCATATAACAGAGTGGTAGAACAACGGTAAAGTAGGGCAAGTAGGCCTCAAAATACTCGGAGCAATGATCTATGTATGATGCTCGTTACAGCTGGACGTGAGTAGTACAGGATAAAGTTAAACGGCGCCGCGGCGTAGCGATTGGAAAGGCAGGGAACTACCTTAGGCTGATGATAAAAGAGCAAGCCACAATGGTGAAACGGCATTAGCACTTCAAACTAAACCAATCACTCACAGAAGAATGTAGCAAACAACTTGGTGATGTCAAATATTTGTTTATTCATTGATATCTATACTAATATTATAAAGCTGAAGAGTTTGTTTGTTTGTTTGATTGAACGCGCTAATCTCAGGAACTACGGGTCCGAACTGAAAAATGCTTTATGTGTTGGGTAGCCTATTTATCGAGAAAAGCTATAGGTTATATAACATCACGCTACAACTAAGAGGACTGGAGCAGTAATGAAAAATGTTGCAAAAACGGGGAAAATCGCACGGGTAGGCTATTCGACGCGACGGGAAGGTTCGGAAGAACAAGAAATTTAACTCGGACGAAGTCGCAGGCAAAAGCTAGTCCTTCAATAAACTCTTTGGTGTACTGATCGTAAGCGCTACTGCTGAGCATGAGTTCTTGGGTTCAATTTCCAGGTTGGTCGAAGTGTTATTGGGGTATACTATCAGGAATTTGTCAGTAGCAGCCCGGAGTCTGTATTCGTGCCTTCTCCCCCCCTATGGCTAGGCAAGGCTCGCCCCCTATTACGCGGGAATTTAAGATACCTGGCGAAATGTGGATGCATTTCTGTCCAACCCTTCAATGAAATAGGCATGATGATATCCTCCAACAAAAGATGTACCTGATGACCTTTGTACAAAAATAAAACAGCAAACATTAAGATATTGACTAATGCGTTGAGTGTTGAAAAGTCTGCTGCACCAGTCAGGATTGAACTGATTTAGGTATCGTACATATTACATCAGTTTCTTTACTATAAAAGTTAAAATAATACCTAATTAACCTACGTTAGTGATAGAGACATTGACCATGAACTATTTTGATCTAGTTACCAAGTGTACTTTTATCATTTGTTTTTAAAAATGAGCTATGTTTTAATCTTAGTTAATAGAGATAAGCGTACATCACGCGGCGAGGTTACGGGTCAATCTAGAATTTGGGCCTCGGTCAATGCGTGTATGCAATAATAATATATTATGACTTACGAAGGAATAATATTCATTAGATAATATTGTTGACTTTATTACGTAGGAACGTAAAATAGCTGAGAGAAGTAATTTTCTTCAATCAAA
This sequence comes from Aporophyla nigra, assembly GCA_947507805.1. Classification (NCBI taxonomy): domain Eukaryota; kingdom Metazoa; phylum Arthropoda; class Insecta; order Lepidoptera; family Noctuidae; genus Aporophyla; species Aporophyla nigra. Next base: position 13,617,025 of record OX382305.1, read on the forward strand.
AATGAACTTCGTGTAATTAACAATGGAAGAATGAATAGCCAAGAATATAATCAAAGAGGCGAAAATAGATATGAAAAAAAGAAAACGTTTTCACCGAATGGAACTACGACCGAAATGCAACGAGTGTCGCAATTTGTTCGAAAAACACTATGACTGAAAAACTAATATTGGCGAAAAAATGTTTCAAAAAATCTTTTTAACAAAAAAACGAAACCGATGCAAAAAAAAACTGAAAAGCGAAAAGTAAAGCTTTTAATCCAACTAAGCTCGTAAATTACTAATTTTGTTGGCGCCAAACAAACAATCAACGCTGCAGATCAATCAACCTGCCATTATGTTACTTAGCTGGTGCTTTTCTTTTTTGTTGCTTGTATCTATACCATTACTTGGGGGAGGCCTATGTCCAGCAGTGGACGTCTTTCGGCTGAAATGATGATGATGATCTATACCATCCATTCTAATAATAAAGTTGAAGAAATTCTGTGTTTGTACGCGTTAAGCTCTTGAATTTCAAGTCCGATTAGAACAATTAGTTTTGCATTCGTTAGCCCAATTCTTGAGAAAGGCTATAGACCATTTATCACTTTGCTAAGAAGATTAGTAGGGGCCGAAAAAAAAGGAACAAAAAGTCAGAAATATCGCTAAGTTACTGTCTTGTTGTATCTGTTAAAAATACTGACTTTATTTTCGTACGTCGTTTTCGGGTGACCACTGAAAACAGGGCTATGCTGTGGGTCCCATAGCACAGCATGCTACGAAGCTAGCAAATATGGCCTCTGTGATAGGCTTCAGTCACGTATTTTATGACTGTTTTTTTTTTCCCATACTGTGACAAAAATGTGTGACTCAAGCCTATCACAGTCCGCCAAGGGATCTGGAGGCAAAGGATCTCATGGCGACATGGCGGGTACGATTGTCGCAATCCAGTGCTAGGCACGACACAATTGCGGCGGTAAGTCCCCTCTTTGAGGAGTGGATAGAGAGGTGCCACGGCGTTGCGTGAAGCTGCTGACTTATATTGCTATTTATGTTCTGTGTTCGTAAGTAGGTGATAATCTGTTTTGTTTTCATTTTCATATCTTATCTTTATGTATGCACGTGTCTTTGTGACAAACAAATCTATTTTTCTTTTTTTTCTTACTAAAATAAAGTAGCCCGAACGAGTGATGCGACGCGACGTGGTGGGTCGGGCAACAAGAAATTTCACGCGGATGGAGTCGTGGGCAGAAACTTATAGTTAATATAAGTGAAATCGCCAACCCGTCTTGAACAAGCGTGGTAGTCAATGCTCGTGTCTTCTCTGTGTCAGAAGAGGTATTTGCCTTGCAGTGGGACAACAATACGCTGGTATTATTTATCACATAAACCTTCCGGAATAGATTGAAGTAATTTTACTTTAAGTATCAAAGAATTAAAATCTACGATCTAATGTTTAATTTTACATAATGTCTAATCGTTGACTCACTGCATTGAAAAAATCAAAACGTTTAAGTGCAGTAATTTTGTAAAGCCGCTGAACTTCGTTCAGTTGTTTTACATAACGGAGCTGATAGATAACTAGCAATGTTGTAAAACAGCTGTGGCGACTGTGTCTCACGTACTCATCCCTTGCATAGTTATTAATGTAATATTTTTCTATTGTAATTATTTTAGAAAGTTTAATTTTGTGTTTTCCCACGTTTCCCACATCTGCAAAGCAATTTAAGTAATAGGTACTATTGTACTCTATAATTCTTTATAGTTATAGGTACTATTGTACTCTATAATTCTTTATAGTTATAGGTACTATTGTACTCTATAATTCTTTATAGTTATAGGTACTATTGTCTTTTGGAATTCTTTATCTTTAATTAAGGTTCATTGTTCTGTTATTTTTAGTTATCGTTTATTGTACCCATTTGTATTTATATTTCCTGTGTCTTATTATACTTTTACGTAACAATCGTTTTGCCGCATCCTTTGTTTAGAAAACTGCAGGTGTGGGAAGGATGTTCCGAGCTTTGGACTAGGCGGGCAGTCTGTCTCTAACTACGATCGTGCGAGGTCCCTTTTCTGACCCCGATCATTACTCGCCAAAGCTCGCCGTGATCTTGTCTTTCTAGTTGTAACTTTTCATATAGTCTTATCTAATTTAACATTTTAAGGCCAAGTGTAACTGCTAGCTTTAGTTACTTGATATTTTAATAAATTTAAGCGTTACAACTTATTTTTGTATATTACTTGTTCACTCGGTCGCGAACCCGCACACAGCGGAATCAACAATCCATCTGTGACATACTCGTATACATAGATAGATAAATAATTATTTAAAAAAAAACAGAATAAAATCATCTTATCACTTCACGCTTCGTTTCTTTTCGTGTCAATGTTTGGATGAATGAACATTGTAACACCTATCAGCTCACCAAGATTAAAAATCCATTATGGATGACTTTATGACACGCAGTGTATGAGTCAATATTGGAAACTTACTCGCCCGACTTATGCCGCGGTCCCATGGTACGTTAACTGACAGTCCGTGCCAGGCGCTGCTATCCCTGTCGAGGCTTGTCGCGGCCCCTGCCGGTCATTCCTAGGGCGGTGTGTCAGCTTAGTGCAGCCTATCGACCGCTATTCTAAAATATCAAGAGATGCGTAGCGCATGGCTGCGTTTGCAGCCACTGCGGTTTTTTATTCAGTGATCAGCATTTAATAAACTTTTCTGTTTTTTCGGCGGTTTAATTTTTTGTTAAAATGTTTTTATTTTGTAATTTTTTTTGTGACTTTAATGTATTAATAATACTTGGCAAGATATACCCTATCTAATGAAAAAAGAATTATCAAAATCGGACTACTCTGTACAAAGTTATGCGTGGTTATACATTACAATCAATGAGTGAACAATCAATCATCCCCTGTTTTCCGACCCTTAGGGTTCGATTTTGTTTTCCAAATTTATATGGGACCACCCTCAGAGTAGGTATACCCTTTCCAATAAAAAAAGAGTTTCCTCCAGCTTTTGTAGTAAATTTAATTAGCCCGCGAAGGTATGTAGTTTGGACAGCCCTAGTTTAGGGGATGGTGCGCGTGTGACTGAGTGCAACTGTGTCTATTGGACTTAAATAGTTCAGAAGGACCGCGCTCAAGGCCGTGTTCAAGTACCGTATCGACCACTTTATCTTTATCAAAGCTTTCTGTTTCCTTCTTACTACTATAATATCAAAAGAGTAATTCAAATAGGCAGATTATAGAATCTGAACAAATTTGTCGAAGCTTAGAAACATGTCAGATTTTGAATATGCGGACTGTGAATGAAATAGTTATTGATGATGACTGTGTTTAACATTAGTTCAATCAAAAGTTGCTTTCACGTGTCTATGGAAACATTTCCTTTGAATCATCTAAGTACAACCGCCACGTAATACAACTCGCTATTCGAAATCTAAACCAAATCATTTTCTTTCTGTGTTGTTTTAATACAATGGAAGTAAACAAAAACTTCCTTCTCATATGACTTCCAAGAATATACGACTACGAATAATCAGAAATAACAAAGACCAGTTGCTAAGTGCTTCTATCCCTTTCTATCAGCCCTCTTATGAAAGGGACATACTAATAAACAACTGCACAGTAATGACGACTGCCAGGGTCGCGAATTGTTCGAAAGAGATACCATGACCTTGGCTCATGGGCAACTGAAAGAACACGGGTGGGTTTTAGTCAGTAAAAGTCTGATACGCCCTCCCGCTCCGCCCAGAGCGGGAGAAATCATTTGATTTCCCATCCAAAAAAAAAAAACTGTAATGACGAGTGACGCCATCATGCACTAGAGAAGTAACAGACTCGAGTATCAGTTATTACTGTTACCTCACTATGGTATCGGTTACTCACTTCTACTAACTAAGGGTACATGGATTAATTAAACTAAAGTCAAATTACTTTGATAATTATTTCTATAAACTGTTAAATACATTTTTATATTCATGATATCGCTTGTCAGAAAAACTGACTGCTTGTTCTTTTGTTTTGATTTCCGCCTTCTAAATTCGTATTGTCGTTTAACTCATCTTTTTGTGCCATTATCTTATAATTACTAGCCACTCCATCAGCAAGCAAAGATTTAATTCGAAGAAACAAAGCGAGCACAGTTTCGAAACTAGTGAGGTCAGCCTGCTACGTTCATAAGCTAGCTAATTCTGCTCGTTAGTAATCGCGCTCCGCTCACTCGTGGCAAAGCTCAACTCGCTTCACTCGCACGTCTTGAGAGTAGTCTGCGTCCTCTTGTTCGTCTTGTAAAGAAGGATCGCACCGCTAGCGTTTCTGGTGTGAACCCTGACTCGTGGAGTAGGCGGGCTTGCTTGCTCGCTCGATTTAAGAATGTGCTTGTGTGTTGCGCTCGTTCGTCTTGTCGGGAGGTGCGTTTCGCTTGCTCATTGCTTGAGTGCGCGCTCTGCTCAGTCGTTTGGTCTATGGGCTCGCATTGGTTGTTCGTCACGAAACTGTGCTCTTTATACTGGCCTGAGTTAAAAAATCTCAATATTAAGTCAGTTTAGCTTATTGTGAATAGTGCTAACTGCTAAGGATTGCTAAGGGAACTCCGCTCACAGGTTACGCCAGGTAATAGTGGGACCTTACGCTTTCACGAAAACAAATTGCATTGACTTGAACTTTACTGCACGATCCACTATATATATTTTATTTATTTTTTTGTTTTTTGCTTTTATACGTTTCCTATGTCGCAATTTCTTGCTTACATCTTAAGGTGTTTAATCTGAGTCATGTTTTAACGGCTCTAATTTGGACTCACTGTCAGAAATCAATATATCATTTGAAAATCCATGTTATTAGCTTCAGTTGCCAACCGAAACTGATTACCATATTTGGTACAATTTGACTTCTATATTTGGGTCAATTAAACAAAAATGAAGTTAGTTGGGGTTGAAAACTTAGATCTAACCCAAAGCGAATTCGTCTCCTACGTAGATAGACTTGACTTAAGTTGGAACTTGTTAGTTGTTTCTCATTTTCAGTCTAACTAACTAACCGCTGTATAATAGATATTCAACCCTTAGAACCCTAACCCTTGTTACTTTAGTAACCACTGTACTAGAGCCTCAAGAACGTCTACCTATTATTCGTCACCAATATTTATTTGGTTTAGATTTACTATTGGCGTAAAAAATATAACTATGTATACTGTAAAACTGCGTAGAATGTATTACCACTATTTACACATTTCAGGTTAAAAAAGAAACAATAAAAACCTGACAGCAAAACAATAAATGTGCCCGGCAACTTATTCCACAAACGATAGATTTAAAAAAACTGGCCAAGTGCGAGTCGGACTCGCGCACTGAGGGTTCCGTACAAACCTGCAGGTATTCACGGTTTATGTATAAGGTTTATGTTTATGAAATTATTTTTATTTTTTTTTAATTTTTATATTTGAGTTGACTGAATGAAAGGTTAATTGTGGTTTACGGTTTATGACGTATTAAAAAAAAACTACTTACTAGATCTCGTTCAAACTAATTTTCGGTGGAAGTTTACATGGTAAAGTACATCATATATTTTTTTTAGATTTATCATTCCCTTATTTTAGAAGTTACGGGGGGGGGGACACACATTTTACCACTTTGGAAGTGTCTCTCGCGCAAACTATTCAGTTTAGAAAAAAATTATATAAGAAACCTCAATATCATTTTTGAAGACCTATCCATAGATATCCCACACGTATGGGTTTGATGAAAAAAAATTTTTTGAGTTTCAGTTCCATGTATGGGGAACCCCAAATATTATGGTTTTTTTTTTCTATTTTTGTGTGAAAATCTTAATGCGGTTCACAGAATACATCTACTTACCAAGTTTCAACAGCATAGCTCTTATAGTTTCGGAAAAAAGTGGCTGTGACATACTCGGACAGACAGACAGACATGACGAATCTATAAGGGTTCCGTTTTTTGCCATTTGGCAACGGAACCCTAAAAATGTTCGTAGGAAACCAAACTAAAAAGTAGAAAATAATGGTGCTTGATATTAATTATAAATACCTCAAAAAGTACCCCACGCTTTTTTTACATTATTTTCTTCTTTTTAATTTGGTTTTATACGAAAGCGTTTAATTTTTTGAAAGTTTTTTCTTCGATTTCTTTTTAAACTATTATTTATTTTCTATTTTTTAACTCGGTTAGCTACAAAAGGTGTATGGTTTTTATTTGTTGCTACCCTGTACCCTAATTGCAAAACGCACAATTTATCAGAATCTGAATGGGATTGAAGATTATTTCTAAACCATTGCGTCATTTGTTCGAATATATTGTCGGCTCAGCAACGTAAATAACGCAATGAATGTTGTTTAACTATGAATATTAAACCAATTCCTACCGATAAAAAGTTCCGCAATTACCCCTCTAGTGATCCTGGTCAAAATAATGGCACAAACTTATGAAATGATTGAATAGTCAACGGTCCTTAATAAGTGTGCAAAGTTTTAAATAAATTAGACGCTTTGAAGGGATCACGTTCATAGATTCCGTTACATACTCTTTCCTTTAGAACATCAACATTTAGAACATAGAAGAGAACTCGGAACAGAATGTTATTTTAATACGCTACTGTAGACAATATTGTATGTCTTTCCATTTGGGGATACAATGTAAAGATTCTAGGCATTAAACACACGTGAACATGCTATACAATTGTCCATGGGAAAAGCACGGCTTTTTAAGTTCACCCCAACCAAATAAAAAAGGAAAAAAAAGAGCCTATGGCACTGTCCATCCTTTCAACTATCTCCACTTAAAAAAATCACGTCAATTCGTCACTCCGTTTTGCCGTGAAAGACGGACAAACAGACACACACACTTTCCCATTTATAATATTAGTATGGATATACATACATACCAAAGTTATAAAAACTAATCAGTGTTTGCGCTTTCTTCGCTCACGTTTTAACGTCGCGACCCTGCCGCGTGATCGGCTCTAGAAAAGATCTCTAAATAACTGAAATAAGGGAAACCATAAACATGAATGAGTTTTACAAAAAAAGGGGTTAACTTCACTGGAATTTTCCCTTGACTCGTGTGTTTGTTTACAGACGAAAATGTAGGACACACAAACAAAGGCCAGAACAATATTGCCTGTTGGTCGATGAAATATTTATTCCGTTGCATCAGGTTAACAAGGAATCGGATTATAGACTATTTGAATCACCAATATCATAATTTCAAGACGTCCACTGTTGGATATAAGCCTCCCCCAATTTGTGGGGTTTGCCATAATCGTCACGCTTGGCAGGCGGGTTGGCGATCGCAGTATGGTGGCAAAATTCATAGAGAACGCTGCTGCCCATTCGCTAGTAAGTCTTTTAGTCGCCTCTTACGACACCCACGGGAAGAATTGGGGTGGTGCTATTCTTTGCGTCCGGTACCACACGGAACGATCACCAATATACCACGACCCAAAAAAAAAAATTTACCAAAAAATAACAACCAACTTCCTTAAAAAAAACACTACAAAGTCAAAAATAACTTTAATTTTGGAAGTCGGTGTCTTAGGATACAGATTTCGGTGGCAAAAAAACCTTAAATACAGATTTAAGGCTTTTTTGCCACCGACTTCCAAAATTTAAGTTATTTTTGACATTGTAGTGTTTTTTTTTGAGGAAGTCGGTTGTTATTTTTTTGTAAAAAGTTTTTAGTTTTGACTTTTTAGTTATGGTAGATACCCCGCACTAATCTAATCGCGTTATTCGTTCATTTGTCGCGCAAATACTTAATGCAATTTTAAGACTGATATGGTTTTCACATGGATCCCATTGTTCGAATGAAAATTAAAATGGGACCATTCGGGAAGTACCAACTTTCAAATAAAAAAAAAATCATCAAAATCGGTTCACCCAGTCAAAAGTTATGAGGTAACAAACATTAAAAAAAAAAAAAAAAAGGAATTGATAGCCTCCTCCTTTTTTTGAAGTCGGTTAAAAAGCATTGTGTACATTAGTTAGATAGGTACACTAAGTTCAGTGTTTTATACCTACAACGTGAAATAACTACAAACTACTAAATTATGCTACTCATCATAAGATATGAATAATCATGTATGTGGAGTATCTACTTAGGGCTCATACATGCTAATGTAAACAAGCTCAGAACTCCACAAGAAGATCTAAAATAACTATGTACTTAATTATGACTTTGTAACATTAACAGATTTTAACTTTGATCTTGAAAGCGTCAAAAACGTATTGTACGTTATCTCTTCTAATTTCCTTAGTCAAAAAACTCTGGTAAAGTAAAGTAAAACAAAAGCTATTTACTTCAGGAAACATTGTTACAGACAATGTTAAATTAGCACACCTTGGATTTTATAATAACTGGGTCCTTAGAAGCATGGGTAAAAATTCATAGATACCTATCTCTACATATTTTTTTCTTTTAAAATCACATAGACATAGTCTGTCTCATCTAGTGTTGCAAAGGACTCCAGGCCTCGAGTCGTAATTTTAAAGACTTGACCCAATTATGCAAGACTCAGTATGCTCAAAAGGCTCGGAGTCCAGAGTCAAGCCGAGCCCGAGTCATTCTCGAGTCTAAAAAAGGGACTCGAGTTTTAAAAACGATTCGAGTCTTAAAATGAACTCGAGTCTTGTAGCTCATCTCAACTCGTCCGATTTTTTTGTACGCAAAGTTACATCATAACCAGTAATTTGAATTTATTGCCTTCTTTCCAGTCTTTTCCACTGATGAGGTACAAGTTTCATCTTCAAGCCCCGAGTTTTTCTTTAAAACTCGGGTTTATTTTAAAACTCGAGTCCTTTTTAAGACTTGAGTCCTTTTTAAGACTCGAGTGCTTATCTGTAGACTCCGAGCCTTTTGAGCACACTGAGTGAGTCTTGCATAATTGAGTCGAGTCTTTAAAATTAGAACTCGAAGACTCGAGTCCTTTGCAACTCTAGTCAACCATCATCATTATTTCAGTCGTAAGACGTCCACAGCTGGACATAAGCATATCCCAATTTAGGGGGTTTTGCCGCTTGGCAGGCGGTTTGGCGATCGCAGTATGGTGGTAAAATTCATAGAGAACGCTGCTGCCTACTCTCTGGTAAGTCCCTTAGTCGCCGTTTACGACACCCACGGGAAGAAATGGGGTGGTGCCATTCTTTACGTTCGGCAACACACGGAAAAGACTCAAATCATACAAAGATTTTTTTCGCCCAGTAACAGGATGCAGGCTTACCCTAATAGTCATTTACGAGGGCAACGTGTTCGGGTACACGTTGATTACATGGGCAACTGAAGGAACACGGGTGGATTTTAGTCAGTAAAAGTCTTATACGTCCTCCCGCTCCGCCCAGAGCGGGAGAAGTCATTTGATAATTTCCCATCCAAAAAAACCCTAATAGTCATCATCTGCCTAGCCTTTTTCCAACTATATTGGGATCGGCTTCCAGTCCCATCACTGAATGCAGACGAATACCAATATTTAGCGACTGTCTATTCTATAGGACGTCCACAACCACTGGGTTGTGGAGGTCCTATAGTCTTATCAAAGGGTATCGCAGTACCCAATACAGTTATTGGGTACTACGATACCCTTTCATAAGACTGGTTGTAAAACGGGCGTAGTTATTCGGGCTACTGATGACCCGTAACAACTGTCAAAGATCTACGATTGACAGCCAGAAACAGCTTAACGTACTTTCCGAGGCATAATGGCTAGGTACGTAAAGATACCATACAAATGACGGTCAATCCTGAATGTGATGTGTTTGCGGACGAATAGAGTATAATTATGCGCGTATGTCTGATGTTCTGTGAGAAACAGAATGCCAGGGTGTCCACTGTTCCATGTTAGTAAGTAGATTGTTAATTGTACAATTTTGTTTTCTTTATGTTTCTATGTTAATTAATGTAATTGGTATTGTACCGTGTTAATTAACTATAAATAATAAATAAAATACACGGATCACCCGTGGCAAGCTTGACTTCACCTGATCGATCGACTGGAGTGGCTGTAAATACTTAGCCACAATAGTATTTGCCGTAATAATATTTAAAATTTACTTTATTTATTGAGAACTTGAACCAAATTCAAATAACCAATATTTAAACAAATTCAATCACAACTAGTATTTAGTTAACACTTCACTTTAAATTAATTCTAATCAACGGTACCAACAGCCAACAGCTGTTGACGGTTATTTATTTAACTTTGAGAGGTTTCATTCAGAAATTGCTTAACAACAATCACTTACGAACCCTTGAACTTTATGAAAAAGCCGACATGTTTATAAAGTTTCAGGTAACAAATTAGTTACGAAATCCGAAACTAATTAGCTGGAAATATTTTGGCTTATATAAACATGTTAAGCGATAATGTTCGTGAAGAAAACAATACACTATTAGCGTTATTAATGCCTTATTAACTAGTGCGTAGGACGAAACGAACCTAATATGTTCGTTCCGTATCATCTTATTAGCCTGAGCTTGAATAAATTGGCCTCCTAAATAATTTGTGACGATTTATTATTGCGAGGCGTATATTGTTACTTATGACTGAATTTCCATCATATTACCAAAACTTGATGTAATTATTTTCTCTCCACGTGTTTACAAGAAATGCTTCTTCAAGTTCTTCATTCTACCACTTGTATGATGTTGTCCAAAATAAACTATTGGGCAGACAAATTACACTTGAAAACACGCTTACGAACGTACACACTCAATGCATTCACTTTTTCACATTTTTCTACTTTTCTGAAGCTCATAGCTCGAATTTAAAATCTTCCCAAACGCTTCTGTGGCACAACACTCATGCAAGTGTTTTCATTATGTTTTGTTCTAGACCAAGTTTTTGCTAGTGGCTTCGCCCCCGTGAAGATCGAAAATTAATTTTCTTTCTGTGTGCCATTTTTGAGTAAGAAATATCCAAACATAAAATCCTGAACCTACTGATTGGGAGAAGACACTGGGTCCTGTAACACAGGTGTTTTTACCTAGCCCAGGAGTCAGGGCTTCACTTTGTTTGTACACATTTTTATGCCCATATTTTTTTTTATAAACATACAAAATTTCACTTTTACAATATAAAGTAACCGAAACGTGGTCGCTCACAATGGGCCTTATTAGAAGGCTGAAAGTCACCCAAAGGGCGATGGAGAGGGCTATGCTTGGAGTTTCCCTACGCGATCGAATCAGAAATGAAGAGATCCGTAGGAGAACCAAGGTAAACAACATAGCCCGAAGAATTTCTAAACTGAAGTGGCAGTGGGCAGGGCACAATGCTCGCAGAACAGATGGCCGTTGGGGCCGAAAGGTTCTGGAGTGGCGACCGCGTACCGGAAGACGTAGAGTTGGAAGGCCTCCAACAAGGTGAACCGATGACCTTGTGAAGGCCGCAGGAATCCGCTGGATGCGGGAAGCACAAAACCGGTCGAAGTGGCACTTAGCTCGCGGGTAGCTTGGGGGAGGCCTATGTCCAGCAGTGGACGTCTTTCGGCTGAAATGATGATGATGATGAATATAAAGTAAGATTAGTAGGATAAACTTGAAGAGCTTGTGGCTAAGTAATAACAGCCGCACTAGTTGATCGTTCAGTTAAGCTACGCTTGCCGCAATTGGCCCGTGGATGGGTGACCACCTTTACATACCAAGACCCTTCTAGAAACCCTTCTTGCCTCGGAAAGCACGTTAAGCCGTTAGTCCCGGCTATCTTTCGTAGACCTTAGATAGTCGTTACGGGTCGTCAGAAGCCCGAAAGACTGACCAAGGCGTATCGTATTACCCAGTAACTGGGTTGGGGAGGTCAGATAGGCAGTCGCTCCGTGTAAAATACCGGTACTCAGCTGCGTTTGGTTTAACTGGAAGTCGACCCCAACATAGTTGGGAAAAGGTTAAGCAGATGATGATACTAGGATAAACTGGTAACTTGATATTATCGTTTCAGCATATTTATAGCTTCAATATATCTTATTAATTTAATCACTTGAATTGGAAAATCCTGCCTACTTATTACTCAAGTAAGTCCATGAAAACACAGTCACCCATCGATCACTAATAAAGAACTAGATACACAGTCCCAAGCAAAAGTTCTCTTAAAACTGTCACCAAATTGTGTTATTGTAATGCTAGTTGAAATAAATATACATTCATGTAAATTCAACCTTAATTGCAATGCTTAAAGTTTATTTCACAAAGTTATGTACAAAAAGCAATAAATTTTTACGACCGATACTCACTGGTCAACATACAACAAAAGAAATTTAACCTTAGACGCATGTCTTAAAGTTCGAATTAAAAAGTGCCAATAAATAAACAATACAGTCATACGATCCACGCTCTCCGCTAGGACAAGGAAATAGTGGAGTCAAACTGTCCAATATTTTTTTCTTTTAACTGCAATAATAAATAGCCTTTTTTAATTTAATGTATTTAAAAAGATGTGTACATATTAAAGCATATTTTTATTCTATTCTATATAGGTAGTGTATATGTGTGATGATTATAATTTACCTGAATGTAAATGTTTTTGGATAGGGCACCACATTTATTTATTAATGAAAAATCATTATCAATTCGAAAAATCATTTGTAGTAGTCAAAATCATTTATTTATTCTTCATCTACTTTTTTTTGTTATTATAAACTATTAAACTTACAGGTAACGTTGCAAATAGCGGTCAAATATTTAGCTTTTTTGATTAATTAGGCTAGTGTATAGAAATATGAAATATTGCGAACTAGTAATTAGAATATTAATAATGAACTGCAAAATATTGCCGAATTAATCAAAACAGCGAAATATTTGACAGCTATTTCCGACGTTGTCCACTTTCTTAATAAACGCTCTTAATTTCCTTGAAATAAAATTATGCCTTCTGATGCCTTTCGTGGTTGCAATGCTTCAAACATACAACGCTTTCTTGGGTCAGCTTGGAGAATTATTCGGATCTTTGACGTGTTTATAACTGATATCCATTCTCTACACCTCAAAAGATCTCGAAGAAAGCTAAAAAAAACTCGTCTTCAATTTTATTACATGCACTTGATTTAAATTGAATCTATAAAAATGTTGCTATAGTATTGAAAGAAACAGCAAAACTCTCGCATTAAACCAAAAATATATATTATTTAATAATATTTTCTTTTAAAACAATAGCGTCTCTACAAATGGAACAGAGTCAACGCACGTAACTCGAACAATTTAAGTAGGCATGCGATAGTATGATTAATAGGTTTAGTAAGAGTCTTTACAATTGAGATGTTTTATATCTCTTGCTGTTTAATACGACATAATTTAAAAAAAAGTTTTTATGGTGATTTCTTGACAAAATATCAGCATTTTTAATACAGTGATGACAATTATATAATAATAATATTAATACCTATCGAAAAAATTAAACTCCATCCTAGTTTAGCGTCCTAGATGTATGATTTTTACAAGTTTTAATCGAGCACAGAGACATGTTTACCGTGTCGGAGCGTTCGAATGCTACTAAATCAAAAGCGCACCCAAATGTTCAAGTGGGTGCTCATTTGGTGAGGCCATTTTTTGCCGTTGATTGTGTATCTAGTTCTTTATTAGTGATCGATGCAGTCACCTTCCAACCATACCTATTTAATCACAGTGATTAATCTTCTCGTTTTAAATTACTTGTTCGTTCACCTGCAGCTGTGCAGTTTCGAGATTAATGGTCGTTTCATACCACCTGTAGCAGCTGGAAAGATTATACACTTACCTGGATAAATAAAACAGTTACGACAATTTCTTAGGACAGTTTCATAATTAATTTACGACATACAGAATTTGAAAATAGGCTTTTCCGGCAAGACTGTTATTCAATTAAAGAACCTTTTTGATAAAAAATATTTTCGTGTCAGGATATAAATAGCTTTTGTCGTTATGCAAATATCACTCAAGGTTGGTATCTACCTGCCAGGGTCGCGAGATTTGTTTCAAAGAGACACTGTGGCCCTGGCACATGGGCAACTGAAGGAACACGGGTGGGTTTTAGTCAGTTAAAGTCTGACACGCCTTCCCGCTCCGCCCAGGGTGCTTACTCTTGAATATAATTCCAATAGATCGACATTGGAATTGTCAGTCAAACGTCAGGGATTGGTTGGACTCACTGAGTCTAGCCAATCCCTGACGTTTAACTCAACCAACTGACGTTTGACCAATGTCGATCTATTGGAATTATATTCGAGAGTAAGCACCCAGAGCGGGAGGAGTAATTTGATGATTTCCCATCCAAAAAAAAAAAGCCGTTCGTCCTGGCTATCATTCGAAGATCTTTGACAATCTTTACTGGAACCCCAAAAGTCTACACACAGTTCTATCAACACATATGTACAAGTATATTATAGTATCGTGTTACCAAGTAACAGGATTGTCACGGTCAGATAGGTAGTCGCTCCGTACCAAATTTTCTTTAACTTTCAGCTGCGTCCGCTTAGACTAAAAGCCGATCCCAACATAGAACTTGGTTTTTTTTTAATCAAAATCGGACTACTCTGTATAAAGTTATGCGTGGTTGTACATTACAATCAGTGAGTGAACAATCAATCATCCCCTGTTTTCCGACCCTTAGGGTTCGATTTTGCTTTCCAAATTTATATGGGACCACTTTCGGAGTACACCCTTTCCAATAAAAAAAACTGGCCAAGTGCGAGTCGGACTCGCGCACCGAGGGTTCCGTACAAACCTGCAGGAATTCATGGTTTATGCATAAGGTTTATGTTTATGAAATTAAATGTTTTTTTTTTTAATTTTTATATTTGAGTTGACTGAATGAAAGGTAAATTGCGGTTTACGATTTATGATGTATTAAAAAAAAACTACTTACTAGATCTCGTTCAAACCAATTTTCGGTGGAAGTTTACATGATAATGTACATCATATATTTTTTTTAGTTTTATCATTCCCTTATTTTAGAAGTTACGGGGGGGGGGACACACATTTTACCACTTTGGAAGTGTCTCTCGCGCAAACCATTCAGTTTAGAAAAAAAATATATTAGAAACCTCAATATCATTTTTGAAGACCTATCCATAGATACCCCACACGTATGGGTTTGATGAAAAAAAAAAAATTGAGTTTTAGTTCTATGTATGGGGAATCCCAAATATTATTGTTTAAAAAAAATGATATTAGAAACCTCAATATCATTTTTGAAGACCTATCCATAGATACCCCACACGTATGGGTTTGATAAAAAAAAAAAATTGAGTTTCAGTTCTATGTATGGGGAACCCCAAATATTATTGTTTTTTTTTTTCTATTTTTGTGTGAAAATCTTAATGCGGTTCACAGAATACATCTACTTACCAAGTTTCAACAGCATAGCTCTTATAGTTTCGGAAAAAAATGGCTGTGACATACTCGGACAGACGTCTGTCGGACAGACAGACATGACGAATCTATAAGGGTTCCGTTTTTTGCCATTTGGCAACGGAACCCTAAAAAAGAATTATCACAATCGGACTACTATGTAAAAAGTTATGCGTGTCATGCATTAATTTGCTCCTCCGTTTTTTTCGTCGGTTAAAAATATAAATACATAGGTCAGTTGAAGTACGTTAAAGATTTTCAACAATTTTATATCCTGTACGCGGCGCTTAGTAAAATATTTGTAGTAAAAATTTATTCACTTCATTCGTTTAAGCTTAGCTGTTTTTGTGCTGCAGAACGTTTTTATGTAGGTACCGTAGTTTTTCTTTTAATTTTGTAAATTACCTTCATTATATTTCATGTTCTGGTAAATTTAAAAATAGAACACTTAACTACGTTGTTTGTTAATTAAGTTACGTTAACGATAATTGTTGAGTATCACTTTTCAATATCAAGTCAATTTATTTGCACAAAAAATCACCAAAACCTATTTAATATTATCGTAACATCATGAACATTATAATTTGTCATTTTGCTGTTTGAAGTGGTCAGTGGCGTTTCGATAATATTTGTTAACGGTTAATTGCATTCAGCTAGTGCGGTTTATATAAGCTTTCATGATAAATTGATTTCGTATAAATGTATGTAATGAAAATTCAAATAATTTCCATTTTGGGGTCCTTGAAAATACTAAATAAACAATTAACTGCGTCTAACTTGGTGGGCTACTGTTCCAACCTAACCTAATTCTAGTCAGGGTGCCCTAGCTAAGGTGCTACAACGAATTATGGGGAAAAGACCAAAAAGTTGAAAAGAGGCTCAATCATTTTAAAACGAGTGCATCTTTAGAAGGGCTTAAAGTACAAATTTAGAGATTCATTGATTTAAAAGAAAGAGAAAACTTACCTACATCATTAGGTCATTATGATTTAAAACAATAAATTAACTAATTATCTTCGCATTACTAATGCTTTTATATACATACTGAGACTATTTAACTTTTACCTGAAAATATATTGGTAATCGAAAAATCAAAAGTAATTTATTCAAACTAGGCTGAGAGTCAGTACTTTCAGAACGTCAAAATTACATAATCCACCAAAACGCCCGCCCTTCACCAGTTTCTACTGCTTTAGCTGGGAAGAAGAATTGGCGAAACAAGCTCCCCAGCAATACCTGTCGGTACAACTCTAATAAGCAAATACTGGCTAGGTTCATATTCCTTGTCGATCATCATCATCATCATTTCAGCTGAAAGACGTCCACTGCTGGCCAAAAGCCTCCCCTGAAAAAAAAGGTTGGTTTTGCCATAATCGTCACACTTTGCAGGCGGGTCGGCGATCGCAGTATAGTGGTAAAATGCACAGAGAAAGCTGCTGTACATTTTCTGGTAAGTCCCTTAATCGCCTTTTACGACACCCACGGGAAGAAATGGGATGGTGCTAAACTTTACGCCCGGAACCACAAGGAACAGTCCTTGACCAATCTCTATAAAGTCACTTTTATAAATGCATTATAAAGTTTCGATCATGACGCTAAATTGCAGCCTTCTCGCCAAAGAAATCTTCTGCTTCTACAGTGGTAAATTAGGTTTTCGTACCACTTGCTCAAAAAAGTGACATTATATGCCGCAAAAAGCGAACATAACAATAGCCATTTTTAATCTGTTAAAAACAGGGAAAGAAAATTGTACTGAATTTCTTTCATCCTCTAGGGGGAGAATGTGATTTAAATTTGGAATACTTACGGAAATTTATACTGAACTACATCTGTGTTTACACCATTGAGTTTGTATAAAAAAATAAAGCATTATACATCTTTTTGAATAAGGAATACGCATTTATTATGCAGTTATGAAAAAGAAAAAATTACGAAAACCGACGAGGCCGTATGAGCTTGATACCTTTGCTTTTCCGACAAAAAAATATTAGTCTAGGAATTTGCCGCGTTTTTGTTTTCTTCAAATACATAAACGTTAAGTTTATTTTAATTTATTTTTAATTGTCATTATTAAAAAAAAATGCTTATCTCATATTATTATTGTGTTAATTTTTTCGCAAATGGTACGAAAAGTAAAGTATTTTCCTCGGTGATAAAGCTGTCTTAGTCTTGGGTGAACTTAAATCCCTCGCTACACTCAGGACTCGTCTTAAATCCCTCTCTACACTCAGGACTCGTCTTAAATCCCTCGCTTCGCTCGTGATTTAAGTTTTTAACACCCTCGCTACGTTCGGGAGTAAACCTCGAGTCCTTCGTTACGCTCGCGATTTAAATCGTCACCCGCGACAGAAGACACTGCTTTATCCCCTTGGTTAATAATCTACTATTATACAAGACTTGTCCACGTCACAAATATTTTTCAACTACATGTGGAATAAGAATCGCAATATACATAAGCCCAAACATCAAAAAAATCTTCGTACCGTTTTACCTTGTTGCCCTCAAGCCGGAGTGTGGTGGTGCCAGGTGGCAGCGCTGGTGGTGGCTCCTCCAGCTGTCTGTTGGAGCAGTCCACGGTGATGAGGGGGATCACGGCGCCAGCAGCGTCAGACACCACGTGCGTCATCGTGCATGCGCAGGGGTCGGGGCAGGTCTGACGCATCGTCTGTGGAAGGAGATGGTTTTTAAGACTTTTGATCATCATGTCAATATTCTTCTGCCAGAATTTATGCCGCTTCTTCGGGTCTTCATAATTTGACGCAGCTGAGCGGGAAACCCGAATATACATATAAACATGTAAGTGTTCCTAAATTACAAAAATTAAAAAGTATTGTTTCCCTAAGGTGAATGCTTCAACCAGCCCGCGAAATTCAAATTTTCTTACGTTTTTTGCAATTTGCAGGCCAGTGTATTGTAAGACATAATATGTAGTTACAGAATAATCATCAAAATCATCAATGCAACGCTCAAGTTCATAAAGCTGTAGGAATGACTTTCCCTCTTTTTTTTTTTGTTCTTAGGCCTTTATGAACATGGAGGGTTGTATTGATGATTTTGATGATTATAATTCGGTAACTACATACGTCTTACAGTCGCGAATAATATTTTAATCAACATACAACCTAGCACTGGCCTGCAAATTGCAAAAAACGTAAGAAATTTTGAATTTCGTGAGCTGGTTTGGAGCATTCACCTTAATATGATAACACCTATCAACTAAGGCTATCGCAGTACACTGCTGGACATAGGCCTTTCCCAGACTGTGCCACAATATTTTTCCTCTGCCTTCCGCATCCAGCATTGTCAGCCACCTTTTAAGGTCGTCGGCCCATCTAGCTGGGGGCGTCCCACGCTATGCTTGCCGATACCCAGTCTCCACTCCAGGAATCATTGTTCTCCGTATTTTAGAGATAGGTAATCGAAAAAATTATTTTATAAAGAACGTGACCGAGATAACCAAGTTTAGATGGTTACATATAAGCGACCGCGTAATACAATATGCTAACCTTCTGAATTACACTTTTTACAGCCTAGCTCGCAACTCAGTCTCCAAATATGCACAATATAAAGTCCGTTAAGGAACTTGCAACAAAACTCTTTAACCATGAAAACAAAACACACCTCGGTCAGTGTCCTCCAAACCCAGCCTTAACCACAGAAAAGATAAATAATAATACTGACATCCTGTTTTCCTTTACCATCATCCGTAAAACCAGACGATTACGTCACCACTTCAACAGTCTAAAGTAAACATTTACCATGAATTAATTAGTTTATATCGGAGGTAGATGCTAGTGTTGTGTTGGATATCCGTATTCTTATCCGCGGATATTCGAGAGAGAAGAAAAATCCGTTTCCATTACTTGTATGACGAATCTTTTACCTTATTAATCTTCAATACGTATATGAGATTCTATATATAGGTAATTAACTAATTAGGCAGCAATGAAAGACTAATAAATTCCATTCACATTATTTTTTATTTCTTCAAATTAAATATTTAGTGACTAAACCGTGAACAAAACAAAAGAAAGATCCGTGTAATGCAAGTCGAAATATGTCCTGTCAAGTAAAGCGTCAACTGTCGTTTCAAGGTCATGCATATCGACACCGATTGAATAAGAAAGTTAAGATCCGTATTCGTATCCGCAGATCTTGACACCAAATATCCGCATTCGGATTCGTATCCGCGGATATACATTTTTAACGATCCGGCACTTCACTAGTAGATACCAAAGTTGATCAGGAAAATGAAAGGTAAAATAACAATGCAAATCTTACGTAAAAGCAAACTTATTTTTTCAGCTAATAAATGTTTACGTAACGCTCATTTGTGAGTTTTCAAGTTACAGAACTTCGTTTTGAATAGCCTCTTGTTTTGGACTGAATAATTGTCATCGTAATGTTGGCTTACATTTATTTGATGTTGACTTCGCTGCCAAATTAGAAGTTGAACGTCTTTAGAACAAAAGAGCAGCGAATTAACAAGATGTAGGGACGACGGCATAATAACATCACACCTGTAATCCACAAAGGGAAAGGCAGAGGTACACCTTCCTATAATTAGTAAGTACACCAGTTTTGGTTAGGTCCAATGTAATATGGGCGAGCCTATAGCTATCGACCAGGCACAAATTCAGATTCTGAGCTACTGAGAAACTTCCAGATGGAAAACCCAACAACACTTTGCCCGAATTGGGAATAGAACCCAGGACATTATGCTGAGCAGTACCGCTTGCAACCTCTACCAACATGGCAGTCAACGTCATCATTAATAATAACTTCATTCAATGGCCACATAATAATTTCTTTAATTTTCAAAAGGATGATTTGAGCAACATATTATACTACAGGAAATCTCTTTTCTAAATATGGTGATGATCTAACACAGTATAAAGACACGAAGAAAATAAGAGAAAAAACGTAGAAAATCACGGATTTTGTCTCACTTTTATTTTATTCAATTTATTATAGGCCTGTGTTGTCTCAGCGCAGTGTGAAGGCTGTCTTTCCCTCTGCCCTCTTTCTAATATTCCCTGTCTACTCTGATTGTGGGCTCAATCCTTTAAAAACGATGAACTGGAGTTCATCACACCATGTCTTTTTGAGCCTACTGCGTAGTCGCTTCTTGCGATTTGGGATCTACTGAGTGGTGGTTTTTGCGTATTGCTTGTATATAATTTGTGTCATCAAGTCGTAAAGACTTTTACACGGATAAGGATTAATAAAAAAACTGAAAAGCAAAAAATAATAAACCTTTAAGTAATTTTGAGTCAGCGCTTTTAGTGATCTTTGTTTATTGATTGTTTGGCGCCGACTCAAAATGACTGAAAGGTTTATAATTTTTTGCTTTTCAGTTTTTTCGGCGATTTAATTGTTTGTTAAAAAGTTTTTATTTTATAATTATTTGTGTCTATAATTTACTAATTACTACATGCTTGCAAAATCGGACTATTCAATAAGAAGTTATGCATTACAATCAATTAGTAAATAATCAATCCTGTTTTGCTACCCTTAGGGTTGGAATTTTCTTTCCAAATTTACAGGGGACCACCTTTGGGATATACCCTTTCCAATACAAACAGAATGATCAAAATCGGTCCATTCTGTAAAAAATTATGCGTGGTCATACATTAAAAAAAAATACGCGTCGACTTGAGAACCTCCTCCGTTTTTTTTTTTCGTTGATTAAAAATTGATATAAATATTGTTTCCATAAAGTTGTAAGAATGTGTTACAAATAACAATTTTACACAAGGGGTACGTAATTGTAGCCACAAATTGATTCAATGTCATGGACCACAGATTATAAACAGTTAAATGAGTCTTAGTCAGTGTAAACATCTTTTCGAGGCTGACTGTACCTAACAAATACCAAACTAATAGCTTATTTCGCAACTGATAAGCAATTATCATAACGTTTGCACTTTTTACGACCCCTAACAATCCGTTCGGGATTAGTAGATAATTATAATCTGTCCTAAAACAAGGAGATAATCCACAAAAATCGGCCAAGTGTCAGTCGTACTAAGAAGAATTCCGTACCACCGTTCAATGTTTAACAATACTTATTAAAAAAAAAAAAAAAACACTTTTCTTGTATGGGGACCCCATACAACTAACTAGAATTATAAAAATACTTTTCTACGAATCCTTCTTCCCGTATTTACACATTTTAAACTAGACCGAGAGAAATGTTCTTGTGAACTATTTTAATTAAGTAAGTAACGAACTTTAATTAACTGTATATTAAAATTAAAGAGCGCTAAAAAATGTTCTCTTGTAAAATTATTTATACAAGTTAAGTTTGCTCTGCAAAGAATGTTTACGGACCTTCCTTTGATTTCTTTGAATTTATTTTCTCATTTCATGCAGACGGGTAAAGTTCACAATTCTTCGTTTTGTCAAGCATAAAGCTGCATTTTAAAATTTTCTTGAAAGAGTTTTCTTTAAGTAGGTCTCCGGCGCTATGTAGGTCTGTCAGTAATCACTTAATCAGCCTACAGGCTTTCTCTCTTTGATGCTACATTTACACATTCGTGCAAATCGCGAGGCGAATGGCAAGGCGAATAACGAACACATATATGTAAATAGAGCGATCGCTATTCGCCTCGTGCCACGCTTCGCGATTCGAGCGTTCGCGTTGGGAGCGGTTTTTCGGACCCTACATTTACACAATCGTGTTCGCCATTCGCCTCGTCACTCGACGAACATTCGACGACACATTCGTTAACGAGTGCCGTCCCAAACTACTGTTCACACATTCGCAGTGTGAATTATTTTGTCGTTCGCACACCAATATGAAGGTCTACACGTCCTGTTGAGTCCGGCGCTAGCTTGTCAACTGAATGCAGGCGAATGTGTAAACAGTAAGTTCGTGTTCGCCATTCGTGCCCCTTGATTCGCGTCCGAAAAAAACTTTTTAACAAAAAATTAAACCGCCGAAAAGCAAAAAATAATAAACCTTAAAATTATGAGTTGGCGTTGTAAAGTTCTTATTTTATCATTTTTTCGTAGCTTTGATGTACTAATAATACTTGGCAAGATATACCCTATCAAATTAAAAAAGAATTATCAAAATCGGACTACTCTGTATAAAGTTATTCGTGGTTATACATTACAATCAGTGAGTGAACAATCAATCATCCCCTGTTTTCTGACCCTTTTTTTTTTTTGGATGGGAAATCATCAAATGACTTCTCCCGCTCTGGGCGGAGCGGGAGGGCGTGTCAGACTTTTACTGACTAAAACCCACCCGTGTTCCTTCAGTTGCCCATGTGCCAGGGTCACGGTATCTCTTTCGAACAATCACGCGACCCCGGCAGGCATCGGTCCTAGCAGACCCCTTCAGTGTTGCTGACATCTCTTTGAGGCGCGCGTGGAACACTACGCGCCGTCGACCCGAGCTTGGTCCTTACCGGGCGGCGAGCTACCCATTGCTCGCCACCCGCAAGCTCGCGCCTACGGTGGCCGGGAGTCCGCAATCGACTCCCGGCGCCCGGGGCGACTCCTCCTGCGGCGGCTAGGGACGTGAGGGCGCAGAGACTGCCACTCCCTCACGCGCCCCGCCTCCTCCTTCGCGAGCATTACTGCTTCGCAGAAGGAGGTGACGGCTTCGCATGCCCTCTCGCTCCATACCATGGCTCGCACCAGGGCCGGACGCGAGAGGTCGCCGCCGCCGATCGCCTCCACGAGGACACGGCGGTGCTCCGCCTAGGCAGGGCACACTTACACCGTATGCTCCACCGTGTCCTCTAGACGATCCTCACAATGGAAACACCCGGGCGTTTCCTCCCGCTTTATCCTGAACAGGAACCCACCGAAGCACCCATGCCCGGTGAGAACCTGCGTCAGGCGGAAGGTGAGGACGCCGTGGCGCCTCTCTATCCACTCCGCCGCAATTGTGGCGTGCCCTGCGCTGGGTTGCGACAATCGTACCCGCCATGTCGCCATGAGATCCTGCCGGAGCTCTGTCCGCCGTGCCGTTTTCTGACCCTTAGGGTTTGATTTTGTTTTCCAAATTTATATGGGACCACCCTCGAAGTATACCCTTTCCAATAAAATAGAATGATCACAATCGGACTACTATGTAAAAAGTTATGCGTGGTCACACACAAAAAAAAAACAAAAAAAAAATACGCATCGAATTGATAACCCCCTCCGTTTTTTTTCGTCAGTTAATAACCTCCTCCGTTTTTTTTTGTCGGTTAAAAACTGCTATCAACGCGAATGCTCGAATCGCGAGGTGAATAGCGAGCGCACTGTTCACATCCCAGATCCAGCATGTCCCTTGCTGCCCTCCCCTAGTGATTGCCTAAGCCGAGGTGCGAACCCCCCTCGGGGTTACCCTTAGGACTTTCGCTTTAGTTTGTAATTTTACTATGGCCCGGCTGGAGGTCTAAAAAGTTTAACTTTTTAGAAATCGCCGGGCGAAAATCCGTTTAAGTAGTCAGAATCTTTTCAGATTAACTACGAGATGACCTTCAAAGAAAAAAAAAAAAAACTGTTCACATAAGCGTGTTCGTTCGCGATTTGCACGAATGTGTAAATTTAGCAGTCAGCGAATCAAAGGGCACGAACGGCGAACACGAACTTACTGTTTACACATTCGCCTGCATTCAGTTGACAAGCTAGCGCCCGACACAACAGGATGTGTAGACGCAATTATTTTCACGTCCTCCATGTTCGTGTGCGAATGACAAAATAATTCACACCTGCAAATGTGTGACAGCAGTTCGGGACGGCACTCGTTTACGAATGCGTCGTCGTGTGAGAGGGAGTGAATCATAATCCACCACGCGGGCCCAGTGCGGGTTGGTAGATGAGATGACTAGGGTTCATTCCCGGGAATTCTCGAGCCGGGAATTCCCGGGAAATCGATGGGCTTTTTTCCCGGGAAATCAAGCTCGAGAAAAGTCGAGAACTCGAGAAATCATGTACCTATATAGAAATTAAATCGCCGTTTGTTGTGTTGCGTGGCGCCGCGGGCCAAAGCGCAGCCGCACCCTTTAATCTCGCTGCAAGCGCTCTGCGGCGTCGCCAAGTATAGTTTACGTAGTGAGTGTTTCAAAGATGACGTGATAAATTGAAATCAAACAGGAAGTCTTTTCACTTTTATTGACACATCATGGCTTTATTATTCATATTATTTTTATCAATAAAATTATCTAACTATGATCTTAAATTTTACTAGGTACGAGTAGCTATCTGTTCTTTTCTATTATTTTTTAGTCAAACCTTAATACATAAAATAACTAACGATAGGTACATACTACTTAGTCTAATTATATTTCCTATTTTTGTAAAACAACAACACACAAGCTTAGTTTTTAATTATTCTAATATTTTTTTCTTATGTAAGTAATTTTAAATGAATTAATGTGTCATTTTAAATTTGTGAGACGAATATTGCCAGTTGTGTTGTGTGTGTATCATATATTAATCCAAGGGCTTATTATTAATTTGAATTGCGTTTGTTATAGATTTTACCGAAACGTCACTATAACAGTAAAGATGGAAGCATCAGAAGTATGTAAAAAAAAGTATATAATGAAAGTTTTATTATTAATTTGATACTTTTATTTGAGAAGAAAACCACTGAATTTGTTGACGTTATTGGAACCAAATAATATGAGAAAACGTACGTAAATGTAAATTTCTCGACAACCCGAGAAACCTCGATAAATTTGCCTAGAGAATTCTCGAGAGCCGAGAAATTAAAAAGCTCGAGAAATCATGAACCCTATAGATGACACATGTCTTCAAGTTTTTGGATCTACGGCATGCCGGTTTCCTCACGATGTTTTCCTTCACCGTTTTGAGAGCAGTGGTAATAAAATTTTATTACAAAAGTAAAGCGCCTACCTGGGTTCGAACCAGCGACCTACAACTTGTAGTTCGGGGCCGTTACCACTGGGCCACCACTGCTCGATAAATCTATGTACGTCTAAAACATCATTATTGTAATTAGTTTAAAAAAGTTTTATGCAGTTTTGATCCCGACATACTGGCCAACATTTTTTGTTGTGTTCGAAAATTGAATTTACAAATATCTAAAAGTTACAAACCTTTTCACAAAAAATGCATGTTGGCTTGATTCAGGTGTTCGGAAGTGTAGTGGGTACCTAATTACTCATGTGGTAACGCAATATTAATTGCATATTGAAATTTTGCAACACTAATGATCGATTCTGTGCTTTAGCATTAAGTAAACTACAAATTGGCGTGGCGATCTCCGTATTTTTAAGTACCTACGGTTGTATTTCAATCTCAGCCTCAATCTATCAAAAATATATGTAATGTAAATAGCAGATATTAAAAAAAATTGTCATTTATTGTCGCTGGGGAATACCAACATGAGATTTCGTTGAGATCGGGAACCGACCTTCCGGCGTTTTTACCTTGTGGCACGGAACCCTTCATGTGCGAATCCAACTCGCACTTGGCCGGTTTTTACGGTTTTTCATCTGAAGTTAATCTGTAGCAATTTTCTTTGCATTATACACGCGTATTCAACTTAAAAAAAAAAAAAACAATTGCAATACATCGAGATCAGCCAAGATAATCTTTCCTTCCCAGACAAAAACAAGATAACATCGGATTTAGCGGATTAACGAAAACTGAGATATTCACATATTTGAAATTCCAGATAAAATCCCACGTATCTGTGAATCCATTAACACATAGAAACATGTCTGATAAGCAAGGAGACGTGTTTTCCATTTCTCTTGTTATCTAGAATCTGAATGAATTATCTTGTGATGTCTTATCCAATTTCGGATAGTAACGTGTTGGATTACTTTACGCCCTCGTTCCGAATGGTAGTTGCATGCTGATACTATTTGATTGATTAGGTATTTTTGTGCCAACAGCAAAAGGGTTAGGTTTGCAGATGAATGCCTCGAAATATTCACCCGACTACGGCAAAGCTATATATAATTAAGAGTATAAGCAAGAGTTTTATATAATTTTCGGAGTCATAACTAGTGATGGGCCGAATACAGGTTTCACCGAATATGAATAATCGGCCGAATATTCAGTTAAAAGTTTACCAAACCGATTATACGGCCGAATATTCGCCTAAAAGTTTACCGAATCGATAATTCGGCACACATTATCGTGTATCTCAAAAAATCAAGTCTATGCTTGTCGAACGTGTTAAAGTGCATATCCCCCCACCCGCTAACACCGCAGTGACGGTCCGGACTATTAAAAAAAATATTTTTGGTTATGGAGTGCCCACATGTAGGTACTTATAATATTATGCTATTTCTTGCTATAGACTTTTTTAATACATTATGATTCGGTAGAATGTTTGGTATTTTTTTCAAATTGTCGGCCGAATACGAATGTTCGGTAAACTTGCCGAATATGCCGAATACCAAACAGAAAACGGATATTCAACCCATCCCTCCCTAGTCATAACTATACTCCATTTGTTTAGGTAGTTAACTAAATGTAAACAATCTTAACATGTCTTTTATGTAAAAAACTGTCTAAAAATTGAATCTAAAAATGTTTACAATTAGGTATTTACTTAAACCGATGTTAGGTAAGTAAATTAATTTAAATAATATTAGTTGGTCTTTTATACGATTTATTTTATATAAAAAGACATATCAAGATTGTTTACCTTTAGTTAACTACCTAAACAAATGGAGTATAGACATATATTCTCAACTTCGTTCGCGTGAAAATTTGGCTCCCATCCCCATCGTGACGCATTGCATCGCCCACCCGCGCTATTATTTCGTTTCTGTTAGCGTTCATACTGACTAATTTTTCATTTTTCGACTTCGGGTCGTAACATGATAGTAAATAGCCAATAACCTTCCTCAAGAATTGGGCTATCAAATGTATAAAGTTTTTTTTTTCAAATGTAAGTGGTAATTCCAGATATTCCCCCTAAATACAAACAAACAAATCGTGCCTCTTTATAACATTAGTATAGATGACATAACTAGCTTCTGCGCATGAAATTTCTACCCCCAACTCATCGTATCGTATCCCATTGCCCGCCCGCGCCCACTATTACTACGTTTTCTTTATGCCCGGCGCCTAAGGATCGTAGCGTTACCTTCCAATATATCAAATCCTATTTTTTTTTTTTATTGTATCCTAACGGTAGTTCAAGATATTATCGCGTTCAAACAAACAAACTCTTCAGCTTCATAATGAGTATGGGACTAGTATAGATATATACTCGTAGATAGAAGATATAATGATGTGTGACTCCGCTTATACGAAAGCCGATGTTATTTTTAACAATTGGTCTGTCTGTGACGTCATGATTATGGCAAGTACTGTCTGTGTAATCTTAGATAAACTTAAAACCGCTTTCAAGTTTATCTTAGCTGTAAATGGTTTAATTTGAATAACTGCTTTGTGTTTGAGTCTGAATAAGACACAGAACGTTGTAGTTTCAGTACATTTACAATTTCTAGAAATAAATTTTCCGCTCGTGCATTTACATTTAGAAGTGCTTTTTATGTGCCTATTTGAAATAAATGGTTTGACTTTGACATGACGTTTTCGTGCGGTAGTTCCAGGACATTTAAAATTTCGAGAAATAAGATTTCCTACCTTGTAACTAGTTCCGTTAATAGATACAATTTGATTGAAAGTATGAAATTTCCTTCTGAATACGACGTTGCCACGCAGTGCAAACTATCACGATATTACTAGACTAGCTTCTGCCCGCGACTTCGTCCGCGTTAAATTTCTTGTTCCCCCGACCTTTCCCGTCGCGTTGAATCGCCTACCCGTGCGCTTTTTCCCGTTTTTGCAACATTTTTCATGACTGCTCTTAGTTGTAGCGTGATGTTATATAACATAACCTATAGCCTTTCTCGATAAATAGGCTACCCAACACAAAAAGATTTTTTTCAATTCGGACCAGTAGTTCCTGACATTAGCGCGTTCAATCAAACAAACATACAAACAAACAAACTCTTCAGCTTTATAATATTAGTATAGATAGTATAGATACGTATTCTACTTATTTCACGTATTTGTGTAAAATATAACACAGTGATGTGGGGGTATCAATGGTCTTCAAAAATGATATTGAGGTTTATAATATTATTTTTTTCTAAACTGAATAGTTTGCGCGAGAGACACTTCCAAAGTGATAAAATGTGTCCCCCCCCCCCCGTAACTTCTAAAATAATGGAATGATAAAACTAAAAAAAATATATGATGTACATTACCATGAAAACTTCCACCGAAAATTGGTTTGAACGAGATCTAGTAAGTAGTTTTTTTTTTAATACGTCATAAATCGTAAACCATAATTTACCTTTCATTCATTCAGTCAACTCAAATATAAAAATTAAAAAAAAAGACATTTAATTTCATAAACATAAACCTTATGCATAAACCGTGAATATCTGAAGGTTTGTACGGAACCCTCGGTGCGCGAGTCCGACTCGCACTTGGCCGGTTTTTTAATTCACGATTTTCATAAAATTTCACTATACTTCTGTGGACTAGGACCTACTAATACCTATTACTTGTGTTTTCATTTCTTGCAGTTACGTGTTTTCTATACAGTATTTGCTGGTTTTCAAAGACATGGCAGAAATAGTATGAAATTATAAAACTGAAAGGAATAATGTGAGTTCTTTGTGTAACAAACCGCTTAAAGATTAAGAAACTTTATTGGCAGATTAGGAGATAAGACAAACATTGTCGCAAGAACAAAGCAAGCGACTTATTGTACGTAGTAATTAGGTAATTACCAAACCTATCTTACTTGGGACTTATTTGGAAAAATCCACTACTACTACACTACTAAGTACTATAAAGTATTGTACTGAATTTTTATCTTTCGAAGTGACGCGCGCTTTACTTGTGTTGTTTACCAAGTGTACAAACATACTGTGAATGTCTGCGTGAAGACGAGTAGCGTGAGCTAATATCTCACGCACACTTTCGACTTCGTCATTGTCTCAGACAGTACCTAGACCTCCTGTGCACACATTCACAACGTGTTCGTACACTAATTGTTAACCACAAGAAAAGCGCGCGTCGCTTCGAGAGTCTGTAGGTATATTTACAACGCGTTATTCCTATGGACGTTAATATTTTTGTCTAAATTTGTTAAATGAATCATTATGTTCTTCATTTCAGCCGAAAGACGTCCACTGCTGGACAAGAGCCTCCCCCAATCTCCTCCACTTCGAGTGGTTCTGTACTTCTTTGAAATAATTGTTAGATATCAACCCAGACAACAGTTTTCAATTTACAAATTAAGATTGTACAGCCAACCACAGCCCACTGGTTACATTTCAACATTAATAGCGCCTTTGTTTCGTAGCAATAGAGGCGGTTCTCGTACTTCTAATTGCATGCGGTTGACCGTTCGTCTCAGAAATTTCACAAAACCCCGACGTCCCGACGCTCCTCTTGGAGTCTAGGTCAAGAGGCACAGAGCCTAGTTATTATTTTAATTGTAACCTTTACTCAACAAAAACTAAACTTTTAATTAAATACAAAATGTCGCCTATATTTTTTGTTATTATAAATGGTATACTTTCGCATTGATATTATTTGTTTGTAACGCTTTCTCTCTAAATCGGCTGAAAAGATATGGATGAAATTTAGCACGCACATAGACCATGACCTGGGTAAGGGCATAGGCTTCTTTTTATCCTGGATCGCAGACGAAGTCACGGGCAACAACTAGTAAATAATATTTACAAAAACATTAGGTTGAACATTTATCGTTGTTTGATTCCCGACAAAGAAATAGGCTTATATTGCTATTATTATCAGCAGAGGTCGGAGTAGGTAGATTGATTTTACGTACTCGCATCATGAATAGTCATAGAAATCATAACGAGGATAAGCCTTTTTTCCAGGATTTCATTTTGGTACTTACGGGATTGAATCAAATATTGTAGTAAGGATTTTTAAACTAGGTACTACATTAGAAATTTATAGAATGTGATAGATAAACTTTAAAATTGTTTTTTTTTTTTACTGTAGATGGCCGGTCTCCTATATATATAGTACTATTAAAAAGACAGCAAAAGGATAAACATTTCTTATTCATATTGATGTATTCTTTATTCTACACATTACAACATTTGAAATTAGTTTCAAAATACCGGAATCCCAGAGGCTTATCCGTACTAATATATACGTGCCAGTTCATTGATCCCATTTCAATCTACCTACTCCGACCTCTGATTATCAGTCAGGATTTAAATGATTAAATTCGAATTCGACCAAACTTTTATGCCTAGCACTTACCTATACTTACCTTACCTATATTTTCCTCTCGTCAATGTTGATTCTTGTCAATTGTTACTACTTACAAAAAGTTTGACCCGTAACATACGAAATACATAATATTATAAGTTCCACAGTAACTCTGTCTGTATATTACCTTTTCACGCCTAAACCATTGAACGGATTTCGCTAAAATTTAGCAAGGAGATAGATTGGGGAAAACATTGGTTACTTTTTGTCCCAGTAACACGGTGCCGTGAGATAATTTTTGACATCCACGCGGGTGAAACCGCAGGTAGAAAGTACTTAGGTATAAGTAGTTATTTTTGTACACTTCATTTATTTCGTTGCCCAAACGTATGACACAGTAAATCATCATCATCTTCGTCATCATCAATCGTCATCTTTATGCCGACAATTTGCAGCTTTACTGTCAGGCAAGTGTTGACAACATTTCCGATGCGATTGTCGATTGGAAACCGGGATTTAGGCATGGTTAAGAACTGGTCTGATCGGTTTGGAGTGGCGGTTAACCCTACCAAGTGTCAGGCTATCATTGTAGGGAGCCATCACAGTATGAGAAAGTTGAATGGCTTAATGGTGCCTCCCGTAATATTCGACAACCTCATCATCCCGTTTAGCCCCGATGTCAAGGATCTTGGTTTACATGTCGACACTTGTCTTGACTGGCGAAAGCAGGTTGTAACTGTAAGTAAAAAAGTCACCGGAACGTTGCCGTCACTCTATAAGTTGAAAAACGTTCTTCCATCACACATAAAGGCAGTGCTTGTACAGTCCCTAATCTTTCCCATAATTGACTACGGCGATGTGTGTTACTATGACATGAATGCAGATCTTCTCAATAAACTTGACCGCCTTCTGAATAACTGCATTCGATTCGTTTTCAATCTTCGTAAGTATGATCACGTGTCCGCCCACCGGTTGCTTTTAAATTGGTTACCCATTCGTCAGCGCAGAGAGTTGAGGGCTCTATCAATTTTGATTTCTATACTTGACAAACCTACTTCTCCTTCTTACCTGACTTCTCCGGTTCAGTACTTATGCTCTGCGCATAATAAAAATCTTCGGTCCACCAACAATCGTCTTCTACGATATCCTTCTCACCGCTCTGGTTTCATTTACCTTTGTCCAAGCGGTCTTTCTTTGGAATGCGTTACCTTTGAACATCAGGATGGCAACCAGTCGGTTATCATTTAAAGTGAAAGCACGTGAGCATATTCGCAAGAAGTTGGCAGAATCATCCCAGCGCTGATTTGCTGGATTCGGTTTCTTCTCTACCTATCGTTATATCTCCAGACAAAGTTTTTTTCGTTATATGTATATATATATGTATGTATTTGTATCTATGTATTTAGTATTCTTCCTTTTTCGAGTTATCTATCCCGTATGTTGCACCTGCCATGTTATTCTCTGCATCACCTTAAGGTTGACTGGTAGAAAATGCCTCAGGCATTAAGTCCGCCTTTGTACAGTAGTTTTACTTGTGCATAAAGTTTTAATAAATAATTAAATCTATAAATGAATGGTATGTCTCAAATAAAAGTTCAGTTGATTCCAAGACTCCTTTGTTTTAATAATTTGTAGCCGCGATGCGTTTTTGTTAGAAAACCAAAGAAAATGGCATCTTACTGCGCCTTAATAAATAAATAAGTAGTTAGTTTCCACGAGAAAAATACCTGTCTTTGGTAAAATCTGCCCTTAGAAGATTCATCATAATCATTATCATGTCAGCCCACAGACATCTACTGCTGGACACAGGCCCCCCAAAATTCGGAGGGATTTGCCAAAATCGCCACCCCTGGCAGGCGGGTTGACGATCGCAGTATGTTGGTAAAATGCATAAAGTACGCTGCTGCCCATTCTCTAGTAAGTCTCTTACGACCCAAGGGAAGAAATGGGATGGTGGCACCACACGGAACAGAGGAGAGACGAAGAAGATTAGAAACAGTATATTACTTTGAGGTAAGTGCTAATATACGGGGCGCGTAAGGGAGTGGCAGTCTCTGCGCCCTCACGTCCCTAGCCGCCGCAGGAGGAGACGCCCCGGACGTCGGCAGTCTATAACGGACTCCCGGCCACCGTTAGGCGCGAGCTTGCGGGCGGCGAGCAATGGGTAGCTCGCCGCTCGGTAAGGACTAGGCTCGGATCGACGGCGCGTAGTGTTCCACGCGCGCCTCAAAAAGGTGTCAGCAGCAGTGAAGGGGTCTGCTTGGACCGATGCCGGCCGGGGTCGCGAGATTGTTCGAAAGACATACCGTGACCCTGGCACATGGGCATCGAAGGAACATGGGTGGGTTTTAGTCAGTAAAAGTCTGACACGCCCTCCCGCTCCGTCCAGAGCGGGAGAAGTTATTTGACGATTTCCCATCCAGAAAAAAAAAGTGCTAATATACTGAAATCACAAATCCTTATGCTAAACATAGTGATAATCAATTTGATAACTATTGCCCTTGATTGGTAGGCCGTAATCGGTCTAATAAGCTAGTTCAGTTCTAGCGCTTCGCATCGATATTATAATAGCTAATTACAGAATTGAGTTACGTAATAATGCAATGCAATCATAATTATTATTAGAAACATAACTACATACCTACATGGTATATTATATTATATAACACTTATACAAGTGAAGTGACTCCCGGTTGGACTGTTTGAAAATCAGTAGCACCGAAAAGTTCAGAATTTTGTTATATTTGTCAACCCTCGGAGGAGAAAGCTTATTTACATATGAACATTCCCCACCTACTCGTTCCGTGTTGGTACCGGACGTAAATACTGGCACCATCCCATTTCTACACGTGGGTGTCGTAAGATGCGATTAGAAGACTAGCTACAGAATGGGCAGCAGCGTTCTCGATGCATTTTATCAGACTCCAGACTTCCATGGCTTTGGCTGTTTGCAGAACTTATTTTTTTTTTTATGATGATCATTGTAATCATCAATACATATAATTGTGATCTCTAAGTTAATTTAATTCCATTGAATGTTTTTTTTTTATAAAATTGAGATACAATAGAATAAAATGAGCTTGGAGGGTTGTATTGTACATCATCTACCTAGCGTTTTCCCAAATATAATGGGGTCGGATTCCAGTCTTACCGGATGCAGCTAAGTTTCAGTATTTTACATGAAGCGACTGTCTATATTACCTCCACAACCCAGTAACTGCATAGTACGATACTCCTTGTTAAGACTGAGGGCTGTACTGATGATTTTAATTATTACAATTCTGTAAATATGTGAATTGACAAACTAAGTGACAGTGGGCAGGGCACATTGCTCGCAAAACAGATGGCTGATGGGGTCGGACGGTTCTGGAGTGGCAACCGCGTACTGGAAGACGGAGCGTTGGAAGGCCTCCCACAAGATAGACCAATGACCTGATGAAGGCCGCAGGAATACGTTGGATGCGAGAAGCAAACAACAGGTCGAAGTGGCGGTGTTTGGGGGAGGCTTATGTCCAGCACGTCTTTCGGCTGAAATGATGATGATGATGATGATGATGAAATACGTGAATCCTATAACATACGACCAGTCACTGAAAAATTGCAAAAAACGTAAGAAACTTTTAATATTGCGGCCCTCCCCGGAGCTTCCACCTGAAACTATGTATACCCACAAGATTTAAATTCAATAGCTTTTCAGGGTGAGAATGTTCTCAGGAATATGAATATCTTTATCAACTCTTAAATAATACCGTACGATATATCAGTGCAATACAGCGTAATTACTTATCATACTTACAATGAAAATTTGTTTTCAACAACATTCATTGCGCAATTTACATTGTCGAGCAGGCGATTTTTTCTAATATATGAAGCAATGGATCTTCCTTTAACATTTCTTTGGTTTGTGATGGTCCGTTTATATAGTACAAAGGAAACTTACGAATGGGTTTCTGTTTTTATAAACTAGATAAGAATCAAGTTTAAATTTTAGAACGATCGTTAAATATACATTTATTGATCACTATATTTTGCCATCGGTTTTGCCTGTGTAGAGGTTAAAAATTATCCCGCCCAATCGTACTACCTTACCGGGATAAAAAGTCTGGTTATAAACTATCTGTGTACCAAACATCCAAATCCGTTCAGTATTTTTTTCGTGGCAGACATCCTCACAAACTTTCACAATTTTTGAGGATTTCAATGTTAGTAGGATAGTTTAGCTTTATTTCAGAACGTAAGTCAGTTCGTGAATCAAATCCAAGCAGTGATTGGATCTGTAATCATTCAAGTGTGGTCGAACCCGCGCTTGGGCATGGATATGTCTTGTCAAGTTATTTTCAAAGTTTATCTGCTGTCAAATAGTATACCTTTGTTATGGCATTGAAATATTACTATCAAAATGAATTAATTTGAAGGAGTGGATTATTACCATAATTTAGACTAACGATGATTCAAATAGCTTTTAGGTTTAACATTATGGTTTCTCTCGGATATTTAAAAGATAGGTCACACGGGACAAGTCACATTGTGAAAATTATAAAAAGGGGTGTATGTTTTCAGAAGATAATTTGACTCAGAATATTACGTTACATTGCTTCAAAGACCTTAATTCCAATAAATGTGGGTATTATACCAAAAAAATAACGCTGATTCCTTAAATAATTGGGTTCTTCGGGTACCTATATTTTAATATTTCTAATCCTGCGAAGATCAGAACAATATTGATAAAATAAATCGAAAACGAAGATGTAGTGAAAAGAAATGAAAAGAGTATGATTCTTGAGTTTGTTTCTTTGGAATGCGCTTCCTCTCGATATCAGGACGGCCACCAGTCGGTTTGCATTTAAGCGGAAATTGCAGAGTTATTTTCATAACAAATAGCGTAGAGTAATCTCAACACTTCTCTACCTTGAATTTGTATCTGTAGATTTATATATATATATATATATATATTATAATGTGTATATAGCAAATATGTATGTGTATAATTAGTTTATAACCTATTTTAGTACTAGTGTTTTTCTCTTATTTATAATTCATTATTATGCATTTTTCACTATTGTTCCTCTCAAACGAAGCACCTGCCATGTAATCTCTTCACCACCCCTGGGTGGACTGGTAGAGAATGCCTAAGGCATTAAGTCCGCCTTTGTACCTTTTTTTTGTGTGCGAAAAGTTTAAATAAATAAATAGGAGTAGGTATGTAAAGACCCCCATGGGAATAAGGCGTGAGTTTATGTGTGTATGTTCGTACGTAAATCGAAAACTAAAACCGGCTGATGCAGAGATAATAAAATTACCCAAATAGTCTTCACAACATTCACGATAATTATAACAAAATTTACAAAGTAAATACTCATGTCATTGTAAATATCAAATATTTCAACGTCAGTGTGTATTTAAAAAATATGAAATAATCTAGTTTATTCGTTAACCAATTGCTAGAATTACGTCTAAAAGAAAGCTGGTAAGTTTATAATTAGAAAAGGAAATTCCTACTCACCCGGATAATATCCATGACTTTGTTCAGCGGCTTCCCTCTATAAAGTTGTTGATGACACACAAGTTCATCGTAATCTACGATCTTTCTTCGGATTGTTCCGTTTTCATTCTCCATCGCCAACCAGTCGAGGCCACCATCGCTGCAGTCCCAACTATTGCCTGCCAGTACAAAAAAAAATACATTAAAAAAAGAGAAAACGTCTGTTGCACTGAGAAGCAATTCCCATGTGTTTAAGAACAGTCGCAATTTAATCCTACTTTTTTTGACATGTTTTTGACATTGACTTAAAGAAATTGGCATTCTGATTTTTTTCTTAGTACCATCAATCGTATGTTAATGGTGATAGATAGTTTCAGTTTGACAGCGCCCTTAGATACTTTATAAGTTAGAGCGGTTTCGTACTTCTAGTGTTTTTTTTAAGCGTCGGTGTTTTTAGGGTTCCGTTCCTCGAAAGAAAAAGAACGGAACATTAATTGATCACGTCATTGGCAGATAGATAGATAGCGTGGAGGTCTCAAATTTAATATATTGCAAAATACATACAATAATACAAGCAAATAAATTAAAGCCTACAGGCCGTTGACCTAAAATCATTTAATTTTGCGAGAAGCAACTTCTCACAGCACAATTACAAGAAAATGTCGTAAAATAGTTAATGTATAGCTTTATCACATAAATAAACTAAATACAGATACGAAATTACTTTTGCAGGACAATTGATCGTGACCTACATTGATATATGAAAGAATAAATGTTTTTCAACTAAAATGTAAAGTTTGTTTTTATTATTAATTCATCCCAATTACGGAACCCTTCATTGTGTGCGTGGTCCAACACTCACTTGGCCGGTTTTTTTTTTTTAATAATAGTGGTTACGAACTCAATAGACAAGCCCATAAAGTGTGACAAAATATGTGACATATTTCAGAGAAATGTGTTATTTTAAAAACGGTTAGTGAACAAAGTGGCCATTCATTGCGTTTGCACGTGTTGGTTGGGCCACTTACAAAATCATTAAAAAAGGCACTTGTTCTATTTCAAACGACGCTACTAAAATTGTGGGCCGTATTTCCAACAATTTAGAATCCATTTTTAAATGGCCAGTTCTAAAATCTCCTATTTCGCCAAATCAACTTGAAATATGACCATCGAGTGCATTGTGTGATTTACAACAGAATATTATCAAGTTTTAACATGTCAGAGTTCAAAATCGAGAGCTGTGCTTGAAAGAACAAACTAAAAGTTTATATTAAAAAACTTGTTTGAGTATTTTCTGGTATCGTTAAAACTTCCACACTGTTTTGTCTATACTAGGTATCTCTAGGTATCTGTAGGTATCTCTAGGTTGATAACAAAGAGTCGTTGTATCAGTGTTAAATAGATTCAACAGTTTCCGGTATGCTCGTGAATCTATTGACGAAGCCTACGTGAAAATATTTGGGGCTCTTATTATTAGGTTCAGAACCAGGCAATGGACGTCAAACAAAGTCTAAGTTCATAAATACTCCTTTGTATATTGTGAAACCGAATTGAATCGAAATTTAATAGAAAGGAGTAAAAGATATTGTCTTCTCATTAAAGTACCTTTAAGTCTTTTCACATGGTGACACATAATTAGAACCGAAATACACAGAATTCGTTATAATACGCGGTACTTTGCTGAATATATAACACCTGTGATTTTTTTTTTATCGAAGCACAAATTGGACTCCAGCAGCAACCCTAGCCAAGTTGTTAATCTGCAATCGTTAACGCTAGTCGAAAACTAATAAAATGTATGAGAATGAAATCATCTCAACGTTAAGTCACGTGGTTAGAACAAACGAATAGAAAATTCGTAGCCAAGTTCACATCGTTCAAAATGATGGAATGAATTGTTATCGTTTCTACAATGTTCAACACTACATCCGTTGTCAGGCGCGTCAACATGGCTACTAACTTATCGTTTTCTACAATTGCTGACACCGAGGCGTTACCGATTGGAGAACGGAATTCGACACGAAACGGTTGTAACTTGGCTAGGGGGGCTGGACTATAGAATGAAATTTATGATGAATGAAGGACGAAAAATATTACAAATCCACTATCTTATCGTGTTACCCGGTAACTGGTTGTGGATGTCAGATAGGTAGGGTCGTCAGATGATGAGGAGTCCACTATCGGCGTGGAACTTCAATCACACAGCATTTAGCACTATCCTACTCCAGCTGCTATCAGCCATCCTACGAAAATTATCTTACCTACTCTGTACCGCAATCTTCGCAGGTTTGCCCTATCTAAACCTCCCATCAAGGACATGTTCCCCACAACGGTCATAGGTTCTAAGTTGCATTGCTGTGTGTATACCAAATAAAGGCATTTGGTTTTTTTTTTTTAAACGCTTATACCGAAATAAAACTGACTGATTTTTTTTATAGAGAGTTACTCTATCAAGCTGTCAAAGATGTCATAAGATAAAAAAAAACTTTTTACAAAAAAATAACATTGTAAAAAGTTTTTATTTTTAACTTTTTAGTAATGGTAGATACCCCTCATTAATCTTATCAAGTTATTCGTTCATTTGTCGCGCAAATACTTAATGCAAATTTAGGCTTATGTGGTTTTCACATGAACCCCATTGTCCAAATGGAACCAAATTAAAATTAAATGGGACCATTCGGGAAGCACTAGCTTCCATATAAAAAAAGAATTATCAAAATCAGTTCACCCAATCAAAAGTTATGAGGTAACAAACATAAAAAAATGCAGTCGAATTAATAACCTCCTCCTTTTTTTTGAAGTCGGTTAAAAATGTAAAAGATCGTAGAACGTAGCATTAGTGTGATCCCAATAATTAAGATTTATGATTATCTAATTATTATTATTATTATTTTTTTTTTTTGTCCGTGTGGTGTCGGACGTGAAGAATAGCACAATCACACATCACGGGCAGAAGCCCGTGGATGTCGTAAGAGGCGACTAAGGAACTTACAAGAGATTGGGCAGCAGCGTTCTCTACACATTTTATCACCTTACTGCGAT
The DNA here is from genome assembly GCA_947507805.1 of Aporophyla nigra. Taxonomy (NCBI): domain Eukaryota; kingdom Metazoa; phylum Arthropoda; class Insecta; order Lepidoptera; family Noctuidae; genus Aporophyla; species Aporophyla nigra. Next base: position 13,656,061 of record OX382305.1, read on the forward strand.
CGCCAACCCGCCTGCCAAGCGTGACCATTATGGCAAAACCCCCAAATTGGGGGAGGCCTACATCCAGCATTGGACATCTTTCGGCTGCAATGATGGTTGAAGTATGTAATTCTTCCATAAGTGAGGTTAGCACGCCCGAGTGCTAATAGCATTTAAGCATACCTAGAATCGATTCACGTCATCATCTAAGTGCATAAGTACTAAGTAATAATACGTAATAATCTAACTGGCTCGAATAATGTCACGATTGGCGATTGTTTATTTGTTATTAAAACTATTTATTCAATCACAGGCAACATTGCCGTCGTATAATGTTCAAATCACGTAAAAGATTTAAAAAAGATGGCAACAGAAGCATGAAAAACTTTTTACCAAAAAATTTAACCGCCTAAAAAACTGAAATGCAAAAAATAATAAACCTTAAAATTATGAGTCGGCGCGGCGCTTTGAGTGATCTTTGTTCATTGATTTTCCAGCGCCGACTCATAATTTTAAGGTTTATTATTTTTTGCTTTTCAGTTTTTTCGGCGGTTAAATTTTTTGTTAAAAAGTTTTTATTTTATAATTTTTTGTGGCTTTAATATACTTATAATACTTGGCAAGATATACCCTATCCAATGAATAAAGAATTATCAAAATCGGACTACTCTGTATAAAGTTATGCGTGGTTAAACATTGCAATCAGTGAGTGAACACTGAACAATCAATCATCCCCTGTTTTCTGACCCTTAGGGTTTGATTTTGTTTTTCAAATTTATATAGGACCAGCCTCGGAGTATACCCTTTCCAATAAAATAGAAAGATCACAATCGGACTACTATGTAAAAAGTTATGCGTGGTCATACATAAAAAAAAAACAAAAAATATACGCGTCGAATTGATAACCTCCTCCGTTTTTTTTCGTCGGTTAAAAACGGAATTAATTCTGTGGAAATACGTTCCTTGTGAAGCACGTGTGGTGTAACTAAGAATCTATACTAATATTATAAAGCTGAAGAGTTTGTTTGTTTGAACGCGGTAATCTCAGGAACTCCTGCACCCTTATTGCGAAACGCACAATTTATCAGAATCTGAATGGGATTGAAGATTATTTCTAAACCATTGCGTCATTTGTTCGAATAAATTGTCGGCTCAGCAACGTAAATAACGCAATGAATGTTGTTAAACTATGAATATTAAACCAATTCCTATCGATAAAAAGTTCCGCAATTACCCCTCTGGTCCGAATTAAAAAATTCTTTTTGTGTTGGGTAGCCTATTTATCGAGGAAGGCTATAGACAACAACAACACGCTAAAACCAAGAGGAGCGGAGCAGTAATGAAAGATGTTGCAAAAACGGGTAAAATCGCACGGGTAGGCGATTTGACGCGACTGGAAGGGTCGGGGGAACAAGAAATTTCACGCGGACGAAGTCGTGGGTAAAAGCTAGTAATGTGATAAAACAGCGGTGCGGTTTAAAATATATAGTGATATAAATTGAAACGAGTATGCTTAGATGGTTTGGTCATGTTGAGATGATGTATGAAGGACGGCTTACAAGAGGTATTTACAAAGCAGATGTGAGTGAAAACGAGAGGAGACGCCCTAGGAGGGCATAGTAACCTTATTGGTGATGTTCTTCAAAAAGTTCAGGAGCGTAGTACTCGCAACCGGCGTGTGTGTATGACTAGATGTATGAACCTAAACGAGGCATAAGGTGTACGGATCGTAGCAGGTGGCGTTCCGTAGTTTCTGCCTACCCCCATGGGACAAAGGCGTGAGTTTATGTACACACTAGCTTTTGCCCGCGGCTTCGCCCGCGTGGATGTCGGAAATTAACGCAGGAGGACGTACTACCGCGGTAAGATGTGTTTATTCAGGTTATATTATAGGTAAAAGCTGTTACCCGCGACTTCAAAAAAATGTTGACAAAAATTGTAAAAAATGTTGTTTTGGTATATGTATCATGTATATATCCTTATACACTTAGTAAAAAGTGTTTATTTTAATATTAAAAACAGACACTCCAATTTTATTTATTTGTATAGATAATAATGTCTTAGGACAACCAACACAACGTTATCTGATCCCAAACTAGGCAGAGCCTGTACTATGGCAACCAGAAAACTGATAAACATACTTATATATTTCTAAATACATACATAGTTATAGATAAATTACACCCAGACACAGAACAAATGATTGTGCTCATCACACAAACATTTGTCCTGGGTCTGCCACCATAGGGGTAATCGAACCCACGACCTCAGTCTTAGCAGTCAGAGTCACTAACCCCTAGACTAACAGGCCAGTTATGTATGTATTTAGGCAAAATATTGATGGAATAAACCCATCCCCTTATCACAAAAGAGGCGAAGTCCAAACATGTAGTACTGACCGCATTTGATTAAATTCTTATTCTTTGGATAAATGGAATGTCGGCCATCTTTAATAAAACTTTTCTAGACGTTCGCGGTTAGCAGATTAATTTTATTTGGTCTACAGGCAAATTAAGTTAAATTTTATGAAAAGTCGGGCAAAAATATGTTTTGCTTTTACCTAGCCTTTTTCCAACTATGTTGGGATCAGCTTCCAGTCTAACCGGATGCAGCTGAGTACCAGTATTTTACATGGAGCGACTGCCTATCTGACCTTCACAACCCAGTTACTGGGTAATACGACACCCGTTGCCCTGTTAGTCTAGTGTTTAGTGACCCTGACTGCAAAGACTGAGGTCGTTGGTTCGATTCCCACCCAGGACAAATGTTTGTGTGATGAGCACAATCATTTGTTCTGTGCCTGGGTGTAAATTGTCTATAATATGTATGTATTTAGAAATATATAAGTATGTTTATTAGTTGTCTGCTTACCATAGTACAGGCTCTGCCTAGTTTGGGATTAGATAACGTTGTGTTGGTTGTCCTAAGATATTATTATTTATTATTTATTGGTAAGACTGGTTGGCAGACTTTCGGGCTTATGACGACCCGTAACGATTGTCAAAGATCCACATATGACAGCCGGGACCAACGGCTTAACGTGCTTTCCGAGGCATGGAGGGGTCTTATATTAATAGGGGTAAGTAACAAACTACTTCACCGTTTCCTGTTAAACCTAACATAGGTCAAAGGGAAAACTTAGTGAAGAGCAACTCGCGTACCTTAACGTAATTAATAAATAAATACATTACGTAAGTAGTGTGCGCAAATTCTACCTCCTGGTAGAGGATTTCATACAACCTGTTCCATTTTTGTGAAATACAAACAGTAATTCTTTTACTCTTCGTAGTGCCGAGACTGGAGACTAACACCATAGGGGTAATTACGTACCTAATAGGGATTGCAAAATCCGGATTATTTTCAAATCCGGATTTACAAAGTATAATCGCATACAAATCCGGACTATCCGGATTTATCGAAGTTTTTTTTTTATTCAAAAAAAGATTAAGTAAACGCGCAACCTCTATGCAATAACACACAAGGGACTGTGCACATTTCAACGTTATAGAGAGTTGTCGTTAAATGGAGAAGAAAAATCTGAATTTAAAAAAAGCCAATCCATCCTTTTGCGAGGATCGTCTGGAGGACACAGTGGAGCATACGGTTGAGGTGTGCCCTGCCTGGGTGGAGCACCGCCTTGTCCTCGTGGAGAGATCGGCGGCGGTGACCTCTCGCGTCCGGCCCTGGTGCGAGCCATGGTACGGAGCGAGAGGGCATGGGTAGCCGTCACCTCCTTCTGCGATGCAGTAATGCTCGCGAAGGAGGAGGCGGGGCGCGTGAGGGAGTGGCAGTCTCTGCGCCCTCACGTCCCTAGCGGCCGCAGGAGGAGACGCCCCGTGCGTCGGGAGTCGATAGCGGACTCCCGGCCACCGTAGGCGTGAGCTTGCGGGTGGCGAGCAGTGGGTAGCTCACCGCCTGGTAAGGGCTAAGCTCGGGTCGACAGCGCGTAGTGTTCCACGCGCGCCTCAAAGAAATGTCAGCAATACTGAAGGGGTCTGCTAGGACCGACGTCTGCCAGGGTCTCGAGATTGTTCGAAAGAGACACCGTGACCCTGGCACATGGGCAACTGAAGGAACACGGGTGGGTTTTAGTCAGTAAAAGTTTGAGACGCCCTTCCGCTCCGCCCAAGAGCGGGAGAAATCATTTGATGATTTCCCATCCAAAAAAAAGCCATCCTTCTGATGCTTTGAAAGAAAGTAAACCAAGTTCTTCAGCAAACTTCTCCGCCTTAGCTTTCACGATCGGCCCCGACATAGGCATATTATGCTGGCGCTGTCGGTGAAACCATGATAGTATAGCTTGATCCAAATCTTCGTATTTAGGTTTCTTATTTGGAAAATTTTCCATCCTGCTCTGCTTGTAGAATTTTTTCTTTATTTTTCCATATGATGGACACGGTAGAGCGACTAAATTCAAAGCGTCTGCCAACATCACTTATCTTTTCTCCCACCCTGCGTATCCGTAAAACTTTTTCGTCAATACACACTGATTTTCTCTTACTTGCCAAGTTTACAGTTTGAAAGTTTGTGAGCAACTTGGAATATAATAACGTATAGATAATCCATGACTCCTAGTAACAACATACGTGCAAGCAATCCCAATTTGTAAAGAAAAGAACGGATTTCTTGAAAGTTCGGTATGTATGATGCCGACAGTCGAGCTTATTACGGGCTAGGAAGCGACAAAAGAAACACAGCTGCGCAGTTTTTACTAATTTTGGCAACATAAGAAGGATGCGCGCGTTTCCGTCAAGCGGTTAAAAAGTACTTCTTATTATTTAATTGTTGTCGTTACTGAGAGTGGGTGTAATTCTATACAGAGTGTATCATGGTATAGAAGATAAGCTAAACCAATTAAAGTGGAGTGATTTCGACGCTTTAGTGAGTTTTTCGTTAAATCCAGTGACGATCCATGGAGTTTACACTGTATTTAGATTTGTCACGTAGTTTACGCTCCAATATAATTAAGTAGGTGGTTGACGACTCATGCTCTATTTTATAGGTTTACAAAGAAAAGCTTTATTGAAATTCGAAAAAACCGGATTTTAATTTCAAAATTCGAATTTATATGAGGACGGAAAATCCGGATTTTTCAGTTGTTTTCGAATTCCGAACTATCCGGATTGCAATCTCTAGTACCTAACACATTAACAGTAGGAATTGTGTTGAACAACATTCATTGCGTTATTTACGTTGTGAGCACACGAATTTTTCGAACATGTGAAATAGTGGATAAACAATAATCTTCAAAATGATTCAGATCCTAATTGATAGCGTGTTACTCAATTAGGGGGCCAGTTTTTGATTTGAGAATCTGAAGTTGAGATTTTGACAAAGTCTATATATGTATATATATTTTTTAATTTCGCGTTTTAAAAGTAAAGTTTTTTGACCAAATCTCAAATCTGACACCGAGAAGCATCCGAGAAGGCTGAGATCTATAAACCTTAGTTAAAACTTAGGAGTCTAAGTGTTATTCCTGTCTTTGTCGCACAACCGTCAAACTTCAACTACAAGACGAAGACGTTTCTAGATCAGTCAGTGAAGAGACGTTAATAGATCTCGGCCTGAGTCGTTAGAGTCATGTTTATCTCATACAGCCATTTTCTGATTTCAGAATTCGTAGTTCAGAACTTGCAGACTCTATTTAGTATGAATAGTCACCCGTCACTTCCCACCCAAAAAAACCGAACGGAACATTTGAAAACATGTCACGTCTACCAACCCGCACTGGGCCCGCGTGGTAGATTACGGTCCACTCCACTGCACCGAGAGGAGGCCTGTGTCCCAGCAGTGGGAACGGTAAAGGCTGATTATGAAAGTTCCATTTAAAAAGAAGTAAGACAGAGAAATGGACCAAAGAAGAGAAAGAATAGTGTCCAAGACATACAAAATATTAATGTATTAAAATAGCTCTATTTCAGGTGTATGGCATAACACTGTACGCGGGAGCCGTGTGATTCAGATACACCCAAAGGGCTGTTAATGCTCTATGTATCCAGTATAATACTGCATTCAGGGTGTTGTTGCGATGCAGTGCGTCGGCGATGATTGTCCCCTTTGACGCAGTATGGCGCAAGAAATCTGCCTCGCTACTTCGCAGGTTGCGTGACAATCCCAACATCATTCTGCACTCGCTAGCCGCCCGGGCAGATAATCCGCTTGTGTTAGCAGATCGAACAAGATCTGTTTTAATAATTAAGTACTAACATAGGCATTTGCAGTCTGAAAATAAAATAAAAAATAATATAAAACATGAAGAAAACGCAGACAGTAGCGTAAATGGGAAGATCAAATCAAAAAGGCGGCAGTGACGTTTTGTATGAGGAAAGCAAGAGATCGATGCTCATTTGAGGACGCTTATGCTAGAAAGCTAGACACTAACGGAATCGGTACCAAATAAGAAAAAAAAACATAATCTTAGGCTATTATTATACCTGGAGCACCGCCGTGTCCTCGTGGAGGCGGTCGGCGGCAGCAACCTCTCGCGTCCGGCCCTGGTGCAGGCCATGGTACTGAGTGAGAGGACATGGCAAGTCATCACCTCCTTCTGCGAAGCAGTAATGTTCGCGAAGGAAGAGGCGTAGCGCGTGAGGGAGAAGCAATCTATGCGCCCTCACGCTCCTAGCCGCCGCAGGAGGAGACGCCCCGGGCGTCGGAAGTCGATCGCGAACTCCCGGCCACCGCAGGCTCGGGCTTGCGGGCGGCGAGCAAGCTAAGGACCGTCCGTAAAGGCCGTGTCGATGGCGCGTAGTGTTCCACGCGCGCCTCTAAGAGATGTCAGCAAGACTGAAGGGGTCAGCAAGACGCTAGGACCGATGCCTGCCAGGGTCGTGAGATTTGTTCGTAAGAGTTACCGTCGCCCTGGCATAAAGGCAACTGGAGGAACACGGGTGGGTTTTAGTCAGTAATAGTCTGACACGCCCTCCCGCTCCGCCCAGAGTGGGAGACGTACTTTAATGATTTCCCACCCCAAAAAAAAAAGGCTGTTATTTTAAAGGAATCTCTTTAATTTGAGGTTAAATTAAACAAATTCCATTCAAAATGTCTTTCGTTCTATGTAATGAAATTTTTGAATTTCAGGCGCGACCATAATTAATGTTAATGTAGACTTTGACATGTTCCTAACTTTACATCCTAAATTCAAAACCGTCACCCGAATTGTGGAACCCACTTACATGGTAGTACAAACAGGCGCGACTTGTCACGTGACGTTTCGCGGAGGCGATTCTGCGATTAATCGCGACGCAACACCTTTCATACTGGCGGGACGAGCAATGCGACAGCTTGTGGTACATTTTGTGTAGCGGTGAATCCGTGGCCGCGACACCACACAAAATTTTGTACCTTATGTAGTCGCGCTGCTCGATGCGGAGCGACTATGTCGCGGCGCGAAAGGTCGCCCCTGTGTGAAGTGTCTAGCGCGTTTTCATAGAAATTGTTCTACGGATAATCGCCGAATCACGCGCGACCGTTGTGTAGCACTAGTCTGCACGAGCCTTTAATCAAAATCTGAGGGTGCTGAAAGTTAATGCTTATTCATTGCTTCGTAAATTTGAAATATTCGTCTGCTTGGCACACAATTCGGAAAGCACGTTAAACCGTTGGTCCCGGCTTTACTTCGTGGGTATTTGATAGACGTTACGAGTCGTCAGAAGCCTAAAAGTCTAACAACCAATCTTACCAAGGGGTCCTGATTACCCGTAACGACTGTCAAAGAACTGGGAGCGCTGGGACCAACGTCTTAGCTTGCTTTCAGAATTGCATGCTATGGCAAAATTCAAGTGAATATACTAACTAGGGTCGATGACCCTACAAAAAAAAACAAAATATTTTTGTTTTTTTTTTTCATCTTTAGTTATCGGTACCCGTCACTCCCGCGGAGTTCCACTAGCTAATTTAATGTGACCCAGCAAACCTTGCTTAATATTACACCTACAAATTATGTTACTATGAAACCCACATAAATGTTCCAGTAATATTATGTCGTAACGATGAAGATGTATTTTCTCATGCGTGAATATCATAATATTATGGAATAATTCCATTGGAAAATAGCACCTGCTAATAATGTCTGGCGCAATAACAGAATAAAGTTAGGTACAGTCACGTCCACGTTTACCTACGGACACAGATGGATAGATTCTGCAAAATTCCGTACACTGCAAGTTTTTAAAATAGGCCAGTAAGAAAAGCAGCCGATGAAAAAAATATTTAAATTTCGAATTAAGAACTCTTTGGGATCTAAATCTAAAGATTAAAATTTTCGTTGCAGTCTTACTCAACAACAATGTTCCGATAGACTGCGATTAGCATTTCATGACAGAGCACCATCCCGTGCCACTGTTTACAACTGGATTAATGAGTTTAAACGAGGTCGAAGCATACTTACTGATGATTCACGAGAAGGACGTCCTTCTCTACGGCGACTACTGAAGATAACGTGAGTGCTGCACGGCTAATGAAAGAAGGGTGACATATCAACATATTCGTGCAGCTTAAGACATTGGTATGAGCTAAGTACAAAAAGTCTCTCATGAACAGAAACTAGTTTTAAATTTCACTCAATCTCCATAGAGAAGGGAGGAATCCTCCAAACAGATGGGTGTCGTGTCTGGTGGGCTATATATGTATATGTATTTTTTCACTTTGGGAGACTGACATCTCGCTGGTCAACCTATGAGTTGCTTAACCAGCATTGCCTGTGGCTACCTTAATAAATTGAGGCCTCTAGCCAGGGCTTAAAAACTAAAGACTACGCGCTAAAGGCACCTCCTGTGAGATACGGACCTCGGCTTAGGGTGTTGCTGGAAGAGCATGGAATGCGCTGGATCGGAATGATTAATATTGTTTGGGGACGAATTTAATTTTAGGTTCAGCGGCGCGGGCTGGCTCGAGCACGGGTCAGGTCGGAGATGAACTCCCTCCCAGTGGGTTCCCGCATTGACGAGGCGGGGGGGCTCAGTAGCCGTGGTTTAGAACCCCACGGTGAAGCTAAGAGGAACCCGAGGAGGGGCCGCTCGTCAGGGCTTTCCCGCTCAAAGCCGACGACGTAGCGGCCAACGCGGTGTCGTTTGGCGACATCGCGAGGGTTGGAGGCCGCGGTGGGAGAGGAGTATTGAGGTGCGCCGCTCTCCCTACCTTCCGCGGCCTGAACGGGGTCGCCGCCGTCCGATGGCGAACGCGGTGGGGCCGCAGGGGAGGAGGAGTGTTGGTATAGCATTGGCCACTCTCTCTATCCCCTGCGGCCGAAAAGTGGCAGGCGGCGGGGCCACAGTCCTGACCCGTCGCAGGGGGACCAAGGGTGCCATTCAAGGGGTTGTCTGGCGCCCATGTGCTAATTGGTCCCCAGGGTGGTCACGGCGTGTTATGTGTTCATGCGCGCCGTGAATCGACGGACAGCCGCGGCGGGTTCGCGGAAGAGTTTTTTCGTTCCCGTGTTCCCGCCATAATCGGTGTAGGAGGACACCGTGGAGTTTTAGTGGGTTGAAGTCCCACATAACTGCGCTATTTCCCCTTAGTAGCGCAGTATGCATGAGCAATTCTCCACGATAAAAAAAAAGGGCGGATATGAATTGGGTCGCCGCGGCGGGCATCGGTAGCGAAGAAGGAAGGACGGCGGTCTGAGACGATCAATTAAGAGTGCTGGTGAAATTGCTACTCTCCCGGAGCAGAGTCGTTGCGTCTAACGTTTAGCGTATGCCTCGATCAGTGAATCGTACTAATATTCAGGGAGTGTACCGGGTGGCTGCGGTGATCAGGAGATTGGAGTTCTTAATAATAGAGTCGAAAAAACGCTTGCAAAGGCGTTTCATGAACTGCTGTATGGTGGGCATTTTGAAATCTCATTTCAGACATAGAAGGGGTTTCCGGTAACGTTTCTAAGGAAACGGTTTTGTAAGGTATACACATCCTATGGATATGGTAAGGCTTAGCGTGGGCGAAGACAACGCACACATAAGTCATAATGGGCTCGATATTTACGTCTTGGCCTTGATATATAATAATATTATGCTAGTTGGCGATGCAGAATTTTGTGACGCGTTCTCATGAGCCGGTGTAGATAGCGCTACACACCGAGTGCCTAGTATGAGTTAAACACGTTAACTGCATTGTCGGAGTATGTGTCCGACACTTTTTAATCAATAATCGACTTAAAGTCAAATAACACTAAGTACATTTTAGACTTTTTCTGATTTTACCCATGGCAGTTAACGTGTAAAGAGACATTTTTGTTTGTCGCGACTTTGTACCTACAAGTCCTACACCAGGAAAGGTTTGGTTACAGATGTACGAAAATAATGAAGTTATATTATCTAGCTAATTTAGTTCAACAATCCGAAAAGTTCCAGACAAGGTCAATTGACAAATAAAAGAAGCGATAAACACTGTTCAAAATAAATACAAAAACGTGATGTCCGTATTTTCGGTATGTATGCAAGCTTATGTAGTCATTGAATGAGGTCGTTACCCCGAATGTATAGGTTGTCTGAGGTTAAAACTCAAAACAGGTCTAGGTACGACCTTCTTTTTGCAATGAAGTAGGTATGATCTTTTTTGTGTAGACGGCACTTGTTTTTATGTGCATTCTTTGTTAACCTTGATTTTTTTTGTTGTTAATATATGTTGTTTCATTTCTTTTTTTTTACTTTTTAGGGTTCCGTATTTCAAAAGAAACAAATCCCTTATCGGATCTAAGATCACTTTATCCGTCTGGCTATCAGTCAAGACCTTCTTTCTCAGGAATAGCTTGGATGTATCAAGTTGAACCAAATACATTTTACGATCTAAAAATCAAGCTACAAAATCTAAAAAATACGGCTATTTATGCGATACTCGCAAATAAATCAATAGGGTCCGTAGGTCCGTTTTTCGTTCTATCATCTTTCATTAGCCTGCGGAGTTTTGCTGGAAAAAAAAAAACCTATATAGCGTCAATACCTCACCTGCTAAATAAAGGTGTTCCAAACTCTTTGGTCCAGTCAACAGAGGCGACTTGATATGTCTCAGCATGTTTCCCCGAAGATCCAACTCGCGAAGGAGTGGCATGTCAATCACGACTTCTGGCGGCAGCTCCCAGAGAGACATCAGTCCGTGGAGTGTCAGTTTCTGTTGACAAAATGTTAATTGATAAACATGCTAATACTCTATTACAAATACATATGTATATGTAGTCCTCCAGACGGTATTTCGGCCAATCTCAACTAAGATTAGCCATCGACGCGGAAGATATTACATATAAGTAGGTAACATATACTGAGTCGTCCAAACAGTAATGTCCTAAAAAATATAAATTCCTCAGGCCCAAGGGAATCCGAAAATACTCCGTGTATGTCCCACAATTCTTAATAGTTTTGTATCCCCAAAGATGATTATTTATGACTGAAAGAATATTCAAAAGAAAATAGCAAAACCAAAATTTGAAAAGCCTTGTAAGAATGAAGATAGAATTTATAATCAAATCAAAAGTCATTTATTCAAACTAGGCTGACAGTCAGCTCTTTTTGAACGTCAAAGTTACATAAGACAGTCCCCCCAAAACGCCCACCCTTCACCACTTCCTAGTGCTTCAGCTGGGAAGAAGAAGTGGCGCAACAAACTCCCCAGCAGCACAGCTGTCTGTTAAATTAGAAGAACTTGATTCTATACAATAATATGTAAATGTAAGTAATTAATATTATGAAAACAAAACATACATTAAGTTATTTGCCATATGTCAGCTAGCGCACGCCAATATAAAGCAGTTCCCACACAATTTTCAAGAAATTTAAAACTCGAAATTATGAAGAATCGCTGAGTATACATGGTATATTTTCCGATACTCCTCAGCATGAGAATTTATTTTTAACACGCTTTTATTAGCTTCAAATGTATGTTAGTATTTGCCTATGTAACGGAAACTTTGAACATGATTTTGGCCCCTTTTAAACGTCGGATTAACTCGAAATTTGGCATACTTATCAAGTACTGATGACAATACAATAATTTTATAAATTTACACCATTAACCAAGTTACCAGGATAGCCAAAAACATGTCTTCGAAAACTACGCTGACTTACGTCACAAAATTTGAAATACCCAAAAAAATTGAAAATAAATAATAGTTCAAAAAACTAAAAAATACGCTTCCATAAATAACCAAATTAAAAAGTAGAAAATAATTGGAAAAAGCGTGGGGTGCTTGATATAAATTAAAAAATACCTCAAAAAGCACCCCAAGCTTTTTCCAATTATTTTCAACTTTTTTTTTTTTTTGACCACCTGTATAGAGTAAAAGTGTTACAGATAGTACGTAGACGGAGTTTTGAAGGAAGGATCCTACGAAAAACATAACAGCTAACAAACGGAAAAATGTAAGTACAAACACTACATAGACTGTTTATCTACGAAAAGCCTTAGCTTGCGAGGCATGAAAATTCTACATCTAATTAATTGGATCCTATGCAGAAAGCGAAAGAGTCATTTCAGGTTGCCGCTTGACAGAGGCCTCGTATAAGTTTCAACAGAGTATATTATTCAATGTCATGCGTTTTGAATTTTATAGCACCCGCAAGCATCTGCTTGCGGGTGCTTGCGGGTGACGTTTTTGCACCGTGCGTACGTGCGATATATGGATACATAATAGGTACGGAATTCCCTATAATAGAAACAGGATATTAAACTATACGCACCTAAATAGTATGTACCTACCCTTACTATTTTCTATATTTCGTTTATAGACGAAGACTTACTCAATCTTTTTTACAATATCTGTTTCTTGTTTTAAAATTCTTGTCGAGGTACATTAAATAAAACAAAAAAAGATATCTCTTACTGGCTGGCCTTGATATCATGGCGTCATGATTTAAGTGATGTTTTAGCTGCAATTAAAAATGAACCATGCATGATGTAATATTAAGAGTGTATTTCCAAAACTGAAAGTGGCGTTTAGTAGGTACATGACTCATACTTTCAAAGCAAAACATCGAACCGCGAGCTTGTTTATGTAGCTCAATTAAGTGTACCTATCTACATTCTGAATACCTAACAATGCACAATTATACCGTTTTAAGCCAACCAAGTTCATTTATACATTGATAATCGTCACCGTTATACTATTAGAGACGAACGGGAGGGGAAAACGGCAGTCTACGTAACTTTTTAATCGCCAGGGTCGCGAGATTGTTCGAAAGAGATACCGTGACCCTGGCACATGGGCAACTGAAGGAACACGGGTGGGTTTTAATCAGTAAAAGTCTGACATGCCCTCCCGAGAGCGGGAGAAATCATTTGATGATTTTCCATAAAAAAAAAAAAAAAAAAAAAGTGTGCTTACTCTGGAATATTGGGATTGGCTAGACTCAGTGAGTCCAGCCAATCCCTGACGTTTGACTGATAATTCCAATGTCGATCTATTGGAATTATATTCGAGAGTAAGCACCCAGTTTGTCATTTCAAATTAACAGCTTTTCACTTAATGCATATGAAAGTATATACTGTACCTACTTACATCAAAAAAATAATTTTTACAATTTTTGTCTGTTTGTTTGTCCGTCTGCTTGTTCCGGCTAATCTCAGAAACGGCAGAACCGATTTTGAAGGGCCTGTCACTAGCAGATAGCTGATGTTATGCTTTTTGTCTGAGTAGCACTTCCCTGAGTGATAATTTCTGAACATCACGCGGGGGAAGTCGCGGGCACAGCTAGTAATTATTAAAAGTAATAGTTTAAAAAAACTAAAAAACACGCTTCCATTGAACTTTTGAGACGTATGTCAGCGTAGTTTGTGACGTATGTCAGCGTAGTTTGTGACGTATGTCAGCGTAGTTTGTGACGTATGTCAGCGTAGTTTGTGTCGTATATCAGCGTAGTTTGTGACGTATGTCAGCGTAGTTTTCAAAAACAGGTTTTTTGCTGTCCTGGTAACCCTAGCAAGGATAATGGCACAAATTTATAAAATTATTGCATTGTCATCGGTCCTTGACAGGTCTGCAACATACAAGTGAAGCTACACTAACGTACGGGTATTTTATCGTGGACTGGATTTTTAAGTCTGTATATGCAGCGAGCACTGAGAATACAACAGAGAATGCATCACAGGCGCTTCGAAAATACACGCTGTTCCATTTTCAAATCTCTGTGACAGCAGTGTTCTCGAAAAAATCGCGTCGCAATCAGTTGCGTAGCTTGCAGCTTACAAAATATTAGCTTACAAAATATTAGAATTTAAAAAAAAAACCTTTCACTTGAATCACTCTATCTATTGATGAAAACTGCATCAAAATCCGTTGCGTAGTTTAAGAGACCTAAACGTAAAAACGCAAGATAAGAAAACAGTATCCCGACTTGGAAAGGTTAAATTTTCTGCGTGATTTGACTAAATTAATACAAACGCTTATTAAGAATTGTCCCTCCTTTTGCTTGAAACCTTTGTAAGACAAACAAATAACATATTTACATATTTTCATTATGTTTTTGGTAATTACGGGCCTGTCATCAACAAGTATTAGTGGTGTTGAATAATATATTTTTCAAATGCTGTGCATCGGGGCTCGAGGGGGCCCTGTACCTTGGGGCCCCGACTCATTGATACGGCTAATACGGCAGTAACTACGCCCCTGGTCGCAATTTTATTTCGCCTGTGCGAACGTGGGCTCATAAGAAGCTCAATAAAGCATTAAAAATGATCAACAAAACATGAAATTTTCGAACTGAGAGAGCTTTCCAATGTTAATAATTAAGCTGGTTCCATTATCGGCCGAGGGGGGTTACAATCAGGGGTCCAAAACATTTTTGGCCTTCCTCCTTATAATGTGGGTACTTTTTTGAAATTATATTCTGGAAATTACAGCTTGCGTATTCACAATGAATGCCTCACAATGCCATTTACAAGTTTCCGCTGATAAACACAAAAAAAAACGCAATAAGTTCAGTACAAAGCTTATATGGATCACTGTTTAATTTTTATATCATTGTTTGTCTGTTTGAGTAATTTATACGACCTACCAAAATGTCCTTTCTTTGGAATTGTTCGTCGAATCGTTGAGCTCCTTAAATTCCGAGTTGAGGTGCATAATAACTGACAAATCCGTGCACTGATTGGACAGATCCACTCAATCTATGAGATTATTTCCTCTAATTACCATTTCAGACGCCAATCTACCACAAGATCTTACGAAGATTATATCTGGTCTGTGCCCTCTGAGTAGTCAGAATACGCCAACCTAATCTAGTTAAAAAAAAAAACTATTTACTAATCTCGTTCAAACCAGTTTTCGGTGGAAGATTACATCATATATTTTTTTTAGTTTTATAATTCCCTTATTTTAGAAGTTACGGGGGGGGGGGACACATTTTACCACTTTGGAAGTGTTTCTCGCGCAAACTATTCATTTTAGAAAAAAAATATATTAGACCCCTCAATATCATTTTTGAAGACCTATTCATAGATACCCTACAAGTACGGGTTTGATGAAAAAAAAATTTGAGTTTCAGTTCTATGTATGGGGAACCCCAAATATTATTGCTTTTTTTTCTATTTTTGTGTAAAAATCTTAATGCGGTTTACAGAATGCATCTACTTACCAAGTTTCAATAGCGTAGCTCTTATAGTTTCGGAAAAAAGTGGCTGTGACATACTCGGACAGACAGACAGACAGACATGACGAATCTATAAGGGTTGCGTTTTTTGCCATTTGGCAACGGAACCCTAAAAAATATGATTGACGTGTAAAACTATTTGTACGAACTTACTTAAAATAAATAAATGGGACAACCAACACACTGTTACATGATCCCAAACTAGGCAGAGCCTGTACTATGATAACCAGACAACTGATAAAATATATATGTACTTATATATTTCTAAATACATACATATTATAGATAAATTACACGCAGACACAGAACAAATAATTGTGCTCATCACACAAAGATTTGGCCTGGGTGGGAATCGAACCCACGACCTCAGTCTTAGCAGTCAGGGTCACTAACCACTAGAGACTAAGAGGCCAGTCCAGTATAACTGTAACAGTATAACTTACTTAGGTACAGAAATAAAATCATTTATAATTTTAATAACAAAATACAACACGATCGATTAATCCTATCATTTGTTTTGAAACTGATCCTGAACTTAGCGCGATCCGCGCAGATTGTTTATCGGCTATTGACCTCAAGCCAATAATAAACTCCATGCATTTACGGTGGATTTAAATAATTTACAATACAATTGGTTTCGTGAATTAGAAAGAATATGTTTGCGCATTGTATGCTAAAGTTGTGCCATGTTTGCTCTTTCCATAGTATGTATTATACCTATTAGTAATATAACGGATCGTTAGAAATGTTTATCCGCGGATACGGATCCAAATACGGATATTTGGTATCAAGATCCGCGGATACGGATAACGGATCTTAACTTTCTTACTCAATGGGTGTCGATGCGCGAGACCTTGAAACGATAGTTATCGCCACATAACGCTATGCTTGACTGGACACGTTTCGAATTGCATTGCATCTTTCTTTTGTTTTGTTTATAGTTTAGCCACTTAATATTTGATTTTAAGAAATAGAACATAATTTGAATGGAATGTAATAGTTTTTCATTGCTACCTAATCACCTAAAGATAAAATTTCATCTATGTCGTGAAAATTAATACGGTAAAAGATTTGGCAAAAAAGTAACGGATGCGCATACGGAACTTTCTGCTCCCTTGGATATCCGCGTATACGGATACGGATATCCGGCATATCAATATATCCGGACGTTTGGATTCAATGGAGTAACGTCACAACTCATAATATAATAATTGGTTGTGTCTCATTAGTTAAGTCTTGACATGTGAATCAATAGGTACTTCGTCTCTACGAGATACAACTACAACAAAAGGTACTTAAAAGTGTTGCATTTCACGATTCTTCGTAAATCATTGCAATTTAAACTGTATAGCTTTGACATAAAATCCAAACAGCATGCTTTCAAGATTTGCAACAACTATAGGCGAATGTCATACGCGCCATTTCTGTCACTAATAAAGTATGGCGCCCACGCTACTGCGATGTGGAAGTCTGCCCGATCAACACGTATAGATAGACTTATGTATTTCCTGTGCGGTTCCCTATCTGTATTCCAGGCGTGCGCGCATCGTGTTTTGTGTGACTTTGTGTGTGAGTGAACATTTTGTGAGCCCTGGACAGTGGGCAGTCAACTAACTTGTGAAATATTTGAAAGTGAACTCGCTCGTTGCAGCTGCGGGCTAGGACGTTCATTAATGAGCCCAAATACGCCTACTGAAACATAGCCAACGACCAAACCTGTTCTCCGGTCATCCAGCAGATTCCTGTGACCTTCATCAGATCATAGGTCCACTTTCTGAAGAGTCTACCAATGCTGAGCCTTCCAGTGTAGTCCAGGTATGTACGCTTATTACTTTTTATTTGCTCTCGTTCGAGCGTGAATATCGATTTTCTCGTAAAATCGTTAGCCCCTATTTGCATTCTAATTACGTAGCACACTTTCTAATAGTAAACTGAATTATTTTGAAGCCAATATCTAATCGTTTGCTTCATACGTTCGAAAGATTTGTCCGCTCAAAAACGTAAACAAAGCGGCCTCAAAAATATTAAAACCAGTGGGTACTGTTAGAGTGTTTCGCAATTACCCTGTTGTCTGGACCCCGAGTTGCATCATCCATTCGTATCGATGTTTAACTGTTTGTAAATGGTTAAAACGTCCACAGAGAATTATTAAAAACCCTGTCCAAATAATAGATTGGGGAAAAAGTTTCTTCGCATTTTTTAAGAAAATTTAAAAACATTTTTTAATAAAGTTTATTTACATTTAACTAAAGTATGTAGGTACCATTTTGTTCGATAACTTTTTGCCATCTTGTAGGTAGGGACATGACCCCATTGCTATAGAAATTTTGGGACTTCTGGTCAAAATACCGCGACAAGTGGTTTTGGCAGTTTTCTCGTGATGTTAACCTGACACTGCCTAAAGAATGCTGAAGAGACCGAAACAGGTGGAAATCTGAAGGTGCAAGGTCAGCACTATACGGCGGATGCATTAACACCTCCCAGCCAAACTCTCTTAATTTTTGTTGGGTGGCTAAAGATGTGTGAGGTCTAGCGTTATCATGATGAAAAACCACACCCCTTCTGTTGATTAATTCCGGCCGCTTTCTCTCAACTTCTTGCTTTAATCTCATCAGTTGTTCGCAGTTGAGTTCAGAATCGATGGTCCTGCCTGGTGGTAACAGCTCATAATGAATAATGCCCTTCCAATCCCACCACACACACAGCATCACCTTGTTGCGAGTTAACCCGGGTTTCGCCACAGTCTGTGAAGCCTGACCGGCCTTTGACCACGATCTTTTTCGCACGTTCTTGTCATACGTGATCCACTTTTCATCACCAGTTATCAGCTTCTTCAAAAATGGTTCGGTTTCATTACGTCGTAATAAAGAATCACAAATGAGTACACGGTTCATTAGGTTTCTTTCAGTGAGCTCGTGAGGTACCCAAATGTCGAGCTTTTTTGTGTACCCAGTTTTTTTCAAATGCGCCAAAACTGTTTTGTGGTCAATTTCCAGTTCTTCAGCTACGTCGTAACTACTGGTATGCCGATCTTGCTCCACTTTTTCAAAAATGGCATCCATTTTATCCGTAATAGGGCGACCAGAGCGACGTGCATCTTTGACATCAAAATTTCCGGATTGAAAACGCTTAAACCAAATATGTGCTACTCTCACAGACACTACACTAGGTCCATAAACATCGCAAATTTATTTCGCGGCTTGCGTTACATTTTTACCTTTTTTGTAGTAAAATTTTAAAATGTATCGAATTTCTTCATTAGATTCACTCATCTTGACGGTACGAAAAACAAATGAAAATCACACATTTTCCTAATTTGAATTTGGAATTATGTTCTTTAAAATTTAAACTTTCAATGATACCAAAACCAGCCAGATACAAATAGTATAGCCAAAGAGATTTTATTACAAGTTCATAGATACTATAATGCGAAAAGACTTTTTCCCCAACCTAATATGATTAGGTTGAGTGATCCCGCGGGTCCATATCGAATGGGTCCAGTTGACCAAATACTCATTCTTGGACAATGTAACTACATGTGTTGCTTATTGTCCTATTATCATGAAAATAAAGGCTTTATTTTATTCTAGACTACTGAGTTTAATACAAAATATGGTGTGTGTTTTTGTTTCACTCTAAAATCTCCCGTAGTTCAGTGTGCTTCTTGGCATAGCGCGTCTTGTAACATGACACTAGGTTCTATCTCAAGACGTGCCATGACTTTTAAATCATTATTAGGGGAGATCCTTGTACCTTGGGACACCTTGTACCTCAGGACAAGCTCATTAAATCAAACATTTTGCCTTGAGAAGTGGCAAGTGGCGAAAATTAGTAGCTATTTCAATACAACATTCAGAATGCATGCAGTAAAGTTGGCCATTTTGCCTCGTTCCTTAGATGTGGTATGCTGTGTGGTTTTTTCATCCGATTCTTTTTTTTGTAATCCATTTGAATCTTTGTTAATATCGAAATATTTTGAGATAAGTATTTTAATTATGATACAATTAGTTGTTATTTACATTTGTAATCACTTATTATAATATAATTAACTAATTTCCGTAATTCAAAAATTATAACCACATTTTGTTTTATACAATTGAAATTTGTACCTCGGGACAGCTGTTTTTTTGTACCTTGGGACTGTCCCAAGGTACAAGTTCTTGCTTTTTGTCAACTATTTATTTTAATGTTATATTTTTAATTTCTGTTTTTGCGTTTCTTGATGCCGCGAAGCAAATATCACCCGGCCAAAACCAAGTGAGGAAAATGTAAAAAATGCAGTTTAAATGGTCATTCCAAAACGTTTATCTATTAGGAAAGCTGCCAAAAAATTTCGTTTATCGAAATCTTTAATAGGCCTGATCTTTAATAGGATATTATCTTAGAAAATGATGATTCATGTGATTTGCGATAAACGCAAATTAATGGACATGTGCATTCTCCTTATCCTTACATACGGTGCTCAAACCTGGTCTTTGACAGTTCAGCAGAGGACCAGGCTCGAGGTTTGCCAGCGAGCGATGGAGCGTAGTATCCGCGGAGTTAAACTTACCGATCGGATAAGAAACACGATACTGCGCTCTAAGACACAAATCGTAGACGTCACCCAAAAAGCAGCCAAGCTCAAATGGGACTAGGCTGGACACGTTTGCCGCATGTCAAATGCAACGTGGGCTAAGACTACCACAACATAGGTCCCCGACAATGTCATACGGCATTGCGGAAGACCCAGGCGTAGATGGCGGGACGAACTTGACGCCTACATGAGGGACTGGTCCTTATTGGCTCAGGATAGAGTAGAGTGGAAAAAGGAAAGGGAGGCCTTTGCCCCGCAGTGGAACAATACAGACTGATTATTATTCTATTATTATTATGTGATGACGTTCAAGAAGAAAACAATCGTGTGGAGTACGGTGAAAATTATTTTACTACTTCGAGCACAGAAGACTGGATTCAGTATGTCACCTGTCAATTCTGGGTACACGAAGATTGCACCTTTTTTGTAAATTTCTGTCAGAAATGCGGTAAAGATCTAAATTCGTTTCCAATGTCTTAAATATCTTGAACAGAGTATATAAGCTGTCCATACCTAAATTTCCAGCATCTGAAATATTTATGTCAACTGATAGAAATAATATTCGTCTCGCGGAGGTTACTTTAACAAAAATGTGTCCCAAGGTACAAATATTGGTGTCCCAAGGTACAAGCCATGGTTGTACCTTGGGACAAATATCCTAAAGTCATTAATTGTAATTTTCTCATTGATAAAATACAATAGGCCGTGTGTTGCATCATTGTATTGTAATGTTATTGGCTATATACTAAAAATTTCAAAATTCATGGCCTTAGATCAATTTGAACTTAAATTATGGAGGTCTAAAGAAAAGTGTCCCAAGGTACAAGGATCTCCCCTACATCCCGTTTGTTGCCATTCCGTCCTCTATTGCGCTAGCAAACTCTGGAGTACCAGAAACAATAGTAAAAAAAAAAACCTTTTTCGTTTTTACTAATAGGCACTACTTTTTTTAAGTATGTAGAATATTGAATTTGTCATAAAAAATGATGGGTGCGTTTGAACATATTTTTTACAAAAACTCTAATTTTCAAATAGCTGCCAATGAACTATTTAAAACATTTGATGTGAAGCAGCCCGCGCTTTTACATTACAATCAAATTAATAAACTCTTCATATTTTTTGAAAATTATTTCCTAGAATTTAGTTTGGCTTGCAGTTAAAACTTGTTTATTTAATATTAAACTATAAGAAATACAATTTTTAATTTTCATTCCAAAAAATTGCAACAGAAGTTTTTACAATCAAGATGATCCTCGTGACCCTGGTGAGGATAAAATGCCACAGTTCTGAAATTATTGTAATGTTATCGGTCCTTGATAAGTAAGCTTTTTAAGTTAATCTGACCCTATGAAGTGGGTTATAATCACTTTCAAAGATTCCGTTACATACCTATAAAGATGGATACAAGTGAAGCTAATAAATGTGTGTTAAAAAAACGTTGTGTTAGAAACATTTAATGTCATCTCACATTCAATCTTATTTACTCTGTGTTTTAACCGACGGAAAAATCGGAGGAAGTTCTCAAGTCGACGCGTATATTTTTTTAATGTATACCACGCATAACTTTTTACAGAGCAGTTCTATTTTAATAAATATTTTTTTATTTTATTTTTGTAACGTATTTTGTTTTCTTAATTAACTGTACACCTAGACTTAAGTTAGCAACTAAGCGATAATCTGGCGTCTTTGTTGTCTATGTTGTTTACCTGTAATTGGCATATAAATACATACTCGTATATTAGAATATTACCGTAAGATTTCTGTCTATTTGTAGGTATGTATGTTATGTGGGTGAACCTTATTAGAGTAAACAGAGGGGTAATTGCGTAACTTTTTATCGGTAGGAATTGGTTTCATATTGATAGTTAAACAACATTAATTACGTTATTTACGTTGCTGAGCCGACATTTTATTCTAACAAATGACGCAATGGCTTAGAAATAATCTTCAATCCCATTCAGCTTCTGTTAAATAGTGCGTTTCGCAATTAGGGTGCAGGTAAATAAATAATCTCGTGCGGAAACCAGTGACAACTTTTAGGCACGTCATATTTCCGCTATCGATAAACCGTAATTTGAGTGACATATCAAGAGAAGATTAGCTCATCAACTATAATACCAAATAAATGAATGTAAGTAATATTATCTACCAGTTCGGTAGCAGGAACATCAACAACTTTCAACGATAAACTGGCTCGATAAGATAAACACTTTTTAAACTTGTAACAGGCTTGTTGAATATTGTTTGTTGTTATCATATTTGCAATCTAAATACCAGCTGGTAATATATTGACGTTACATATGACCTATAATTTACATACATACCTACATACATAAACTCACGTCTTTTTGCCCTGAACTGATTTACCTGCTACGATCCTTACATACTATTTTTGCCTCGTTTAAGTTCATACATCTGGTCATACACACACGCTGGTTTCAAGTATTACGCACCTGACCTTTCTGAAGAACATCACCAACAAGGTCACTATATGTCCTCCTAGGGCAGGGATGGCGAACCAATGGCACGCGTGTCTTAGCTGGCACGCGAAAATTATTTTGGGCACGGTAGCCAATTGAGGATTTTCATCAACCTTTTCCTGCCGTTATTTTTAGAGAAGAATAGCATTAAAGATTCGCTTAGAACCCGTGTGTCAGATGATTCTATAGTTCAACTTGTATTGTGCTATTAAAAGTAACAAAATCGAGTTTCACAATCTAGTTTGGAAACGCATAAAAACTTTTTAACAAAAAATTAAACTGCCGAAAAAACTGAAAACCAAAAATAAGAAGCCTAAGTAATTTTTAGTTGGCGTCAAACAAGTAAATTAATTAACTAATTTGGTTTGGTTATTTCTATAAATTTAAGGTAATTTAGTGATCCTTGGTCATTGATTGTTTGGCACACCAAATATTTATTTGGAAAAAATGGCACGCAGATGTATAAAGGTTCGCCATCCCTGTCCTAGGCCGTCCCCTCCCGGCGTATCCAGACACATCTGCCTTGTAAATACCTTTTATTAGCAGTCCCCCATTCAATTTACACATTTGCCTATAAATAAGGTTCTTAATAAAATAGCTAGGTTACTTCTATTGTGTAATAGTGTCTCAAAATAAACATACATAACATACCTACTGCTGGGACACAGGCCTCATCTCGGTGAGAGGGAGTGGGCGGTAATCCAACACGGGTCCCAGTGCGGATTGGAAAATGTCACATGCTGTCTTCATTTTTTTTTTTTTTTTGTTTTAGGTAGGTGATGCTGGTTGATTTCCTCGCTATGTTTTCTTTCACTGTTTTAAGAGCAATGATGAATTTGTAAATAATTTCGTAGCTCTCAAAACGGTGACGGAAACTGGCATATTCCAGTAATAATTTTTTTTAAGACATGTGACAACTACCAATCCGCACTGGACCCGCGTGATAAATAACAGTCCACTGGGCCCTCTCGAAGAAAAGAGGTCTGTCCCAGCAGTTGGAACATGCAGGTTGATTATGCTCTAGACTTCTAGACAAATAAATAAAATTGGAGTGTCTGTTTGTAATATTAAGATTACCACTTTTTACTAACTGTATATGGATGTATACACGGTACATATACCAAAACTTTTTTTTTACAATTTTTGTCTGTCTGTCTGTTTGTTCCGGCTAATCTCTGAAAAGGCTGGACCGATTTTGACGGGACTGTCACTGGCAGATAGCTGATGTAACAAGGAGTAACTTAGGCTACTTTTATTTTAGAAAAAAAAATAGGATCTCACGAGAAAATATAAAACTAATAATGAAAAACTTTTTTGTTAAATACCACGTGGACGAAGTCGCGGGTAACAGCTAGTACTTAATAAAATAAGACGGTTACTTCTCTATGTGACAGTTTATCTATTTAAACATACGAGTAATCTTACTTATAACTGCTTTATAAACTTCTTTGCCGATTGTTACGTATATTACAATAAACATAAAAGTTTCAAACGCAAGTTCAACATTTAGGCAAATAATGAATAGACTTTTGCTAGATTTAGGTTATTTTATTTTATTTTTATTTAAGTAGGTCTTGAAGCTATCAGACTAAATAATATATAAACTAAGAAACTATCGCGGATATCAAAGTCACAGCATCAAAATTTTCATAAAAATATTGTTAAGGTATACCTAGTATATCAACCTGACTACTTTTTCTTTTGCCTACCGTGCTGAAACAAAGCTTAGCTTGATGTTTAATTATTATTGGATGGATGGATGACTGAATGGATGGATTACAGAAGTTCCGTGAATTGTAAGTTAAATAAGTACTGGTAACTCGAATACGTAATATCAACACAAACTGCTGGCTTCAAACTTAAGTGTTTCACAATAAAATACTTGAAGTCGGTACTTAGTCTGCCAGGGTCGCGAGATTGTTCGAAAGAGATACCGTGACCCTGGCACATGGGCAACTGAAGGAACACGGGTGGGTTTTAGTCAGTAAACCTGACACGCCCTCCCGCTCCGCCCAGAGTGGGAGAAGTCATTTGATGTTTTCCCATCCGGAAAAAAAAAAAGTCGGTACTTAGTTACTTACCTACACACACACAAATGGACACAAATTAACTGTTGCTGTAATAATGTAGCAAATATTCGGAAGGATAGCTTTGTGCAGTTGTGTATTTTTAAAATGTCGCGTTTTCTTCCCAAACGATTGCTTGTATTTAACCCCCGACGAAAAAAGAGGGATATTATAAGTTTATCTGTGTATCTGTCTATCTGTTTGTGATATCGTAGCTCCCAAAAGGCTGTACCATTTTTTTAAATTTATATCCAGAAGATAATTTAATCGAGATTATTCTTAGCAATGATCAAGAATTTCTGTTTAGCCATCTAAAGACTGTCTGCTCTTTTCTGCTTGGTGAAGGGGTTTGAGCATCTGTTACATGTCTGATTGCGACGAACCTTGGTATTCTATTACTTCAATGAAATTAAAAAAACAAAGTAACCTTGAACTGATGCTGCAGCATCACATAGAATTTGCAGGATACCCAACTAGCAATAATCAGTAGAAGTATCGTGTTTGGGCTCATTAGAAAGGTCTCAATGAATAGGTACATATATGTTAATCAGGGTCTGATGATGGAGTAGCAAAGAAGAATGAGGAAAAATCAGTAACTAGCTTCACTGTGGGAAACATACGTAAAGCTGCGCAGATTTAAGCAGTGCACGTGTCGATCGTTGCCTGTTTACTATTTCTATGATTGTTGAGTGTGGTGTCCATGTTGGACCTATTATTAAGGTAATTCCATTAGGAAATTCCTATGTAACAGCCCGGAGTTTGGAAGTTGGCGGTATGATATCCCCGTGCCTTGGAAAACACGTAAAACAGTTGGTCTTATGCCTTATCTCTCTCCGATCATGTCGGATTGCAGTCCCATCGGACTATGAGATTGAGGGAAGAGTGAGTGTCCCTAAATAATGCATTAGAATTGTGAAACATCCTGTTAATAATGTTACGTATCAGACGGTAGAGACTACACCTACCCAGCACACGAGTCGTCGTCATTGAGTCGAGATCATTCCATTTCCATTTTCCATGAGACAAAATATCAATTTAAAACTACATCCTGCGTCATAATAATGAATTATATTTATTTTTTTAAGTTTAGTAGTCATTGGAGACATGAAGTGGGCTGCCGTTGTAAGACGATTAAAATGCCACGGTGTATTTAGTTTAAAAGCACGAAATAAAATATAAATTAAAAAAATTTAAAACCTCCAACACAAACGAAAACCTCTTAAAAGTAAAAAATAATATCTATTGGCCCTTTAAAAGTTTAATTAGAAGTTATAGGTTGTTTTGATCAAAGCATCGCCGCGTCGAGGGACGGTCAATGAAAACGCCAAACAGACGAGGCTCAGCAATAATGTATGCTATTGTAGAAAGGATAAAATTTTCATACAATTTTTAGAATTTTGTGTAACTGTTCGCCGTTGTTTGTAAGACATATCGTTAATTCGCAGCAATATGCTGAGCAATGGCCGTTTTGCGTGGATGTGGCGCATATTTTCCCCAGCTTTTTTATATTTTTGTTGTGTTCTGTTTTTCCTTGCGTTATATTTACTGCAAATAAACGTATTGTCTTTCTTTATTTTCTTTCAAATTTTTAACCCCGACGCAAAAACAGGGGTGTTATAAGTTTGACTGATATGCGTGTCTGTCTGTGGCATCGTAGCTCTTAAACGGGTGGACCGATTTAGATGCAGTTTTTTCTATTTAAAACTAGGCTTTCTAGCGGTGGTTCTTAAACATCAATATCAAAATCGGTTCAACTGTTTCGACACGAGGATCCTATGATCAAAATATTACCTACAGCTTCATATTCAACTTAAAGGACGTATATATTTTTTACAAATAAAATCATTTTTTAGTTTAATGTAGCCTGGCCTGTTAGTCTAGTGGTTAGTGTTCCTGACTGCTAAGACTGAGTTCATGGGTTCGATTCCCACCCAGGACAAATCTTTGTGTGATGAGCACAATCATTTGTTCTGTGTCTGGGTGTAATTTTATCTATAAAATATGTATGTATTTAGAAATATATAAGTATGTTTATCAGTTGTCTGGTTACCATAGTACAGGCTCTGCCTAGTTTGGGATCAGATAACGTTGGGTTGGTTGTCCTAAGATATTATTATTATTTATTTTTTATTACATGTAACTACCGAAACATGTTAGTGGGGGGCTTGTGGCTAAGTAATAATAGCCGCACAGATCGATCGATCAGGTTAAGCTACGCTTGCCGCGGTAGGTTTATGGATGGGTGACCATCTTTACATACCAAGACCCTTCCATGCGTCGGAAAGCACATTAAACCGTTGGTCTCGGCTATCATTTGTGTCTTAGACAGTTGTTACGGCTCGTCAGAAACCCGAATGGCTGGCAACCAGTCTTATCAAGGGGTATCGTATTTCCCAGTAACTGAGTTAGCTGGGAGGTCAGATAGGCAGTCGCTCCATGTAAAATACTGGTATCCAGCTGCAACCGGTTAGACTGGAAGCTGACCCCAGTATATGGACCTGGGAAAAAGTTTGGCAAATGATGAGATGATGGGTTGGGGTTTTTAGGTTTCCGGGTTATTTAAAATGTAACTGTAATTTTCTAACAATAACATCTCTATTTATCACTTATCTATGTTCTGCAAATAATAATACCTATTTGAATTTGAATAATTCAACGCGTAAACGTTAATCTAAGTAAAACACAGTCAAACCGACTGTTTTTTGAC
Organism: Aporophyla nigra; assembly: GCA_947507805.1. Taxonomy (NCBI): domain Eukaryota; kingdom Metazoa; phylum Arthropoda; class Insecta; order Lepidoptera; family Noctuidae; genus Aporophyla; species Aporophyla nigra. Next base: position 13,683,447 of record OX382305.1, read on the forward strand.
TGGCCTGTTAGTCTAGTGGTTAGTGACCCTGACTCCTAAGACTGAGGTCGTGGGTTCGATTCCCACCCAGGACAAATGTTGTGTGATGAGCACAATCATTTGTTCTGTGTCTGGGTGTAATTTATCTATAATATGTATGTATTTAGAAATATATAAGTAACTTTATCAGTTGTCTGGTTACCATAGTACAGGCTCTGCCTAGTTTGGGATCAGATAACGTTGTGTTGGTTGTCCTAAGATATTATTATAAGATATTATTATAAACCGTATCAAGGCTAACTAAAACTAAATAAATATCCCAAAATAAATGATTTAACTTCAAAACTCAATAACTCCCAGGGTCGCGAGATTTGTTCGAAAGAGTTACCGTGGTCCTGGAATATAGGCAACTGAAGGAACACGGGTGGGTTTTAGTTAGTAAAAGTTGACTGACACGCCCTCCCACTCCGCCCAGAGCGGGTGACATTATTTGATGATTTCCGTAGCACAAAAAAAAAACTCAATAACCTACGAGACAAGCCATAATATTATGTTGCCGTACGTACATTCATAAATAATGACAAAAATACTTTAATGTATATTTCTCTTTTAAATAAACATATAACATTTCTTTACGCACGAATTGGTATACAAAGCTACGAAAACGCCAAATAGAGATTAAAATTAATGAAATAAGCAGTCACAGTAACAAATGTCAAGTTCATTTAGATTGTGTTAATCAGATCTAACTACTAATAATAAAGCTGCTAGAGTTTATTTTTGCATGACCTGTCAGATTTGCTTTTTCTTTTTTTTTTTTTTTGGTAGTCCAGTTCTTTATTTAACATCGCGTAACGGCTTTCAGAAGCCCAGCAAAAAGAAAAAAAGAGCAAAACGAACACAAAGTACTTCTTAAGAGCGCGGACGATGTGATGCGACACAGTGGGTCGCGAAGGCCGAAATTTAGAGCAGAAATCTAGTGAAGCATCTGTGCGGGTTCGCGACCGAGTGAACAAGTAATATACAAAAATAAGTTGTAACGCTTAAATTTATGAAAATATCAAGTAACTAAAGCTAACAGTTACACTTGGTCTTAAAATGTAAAATTAGATAAGGCTATATGAAAAGTTACAACTAGACAGACAAGATCACGGCGAGCTTTGGCGAGTAATGATCGGGGTCAGAAAAAGGACCTTGCACGATCGTAGTTAGAGCAAGACTGCCCGACTCGTCCAAAGTTCGGAACATCCTTCCCACACCTGCAGTTTTCTAAACAAAGGATGCGGCAAAACGATTGTTACGTAAAAGTATAATAAGACACAGGAAATATAAATACAAATGGGTACAATAAACGATAACTAAAAATAACAGAACAATGAACCTTAAATAAAGATAAAGAATTCCAAAAGACAATAGTACCTATAACTATAAAGAATTATAGAGTACAATAGTACCTATTACTTAAATTGCTTTGCAGATGTGGGAACGTGGGAAAACACAAAATTAAACTTTCTAAAATAACTACAATAGAAAAATATTACATTAATAACTATGCAAGGGATGAGTACGTGAGACACAGTCGCCACACATCTATAAGGTTTTCAATTAGAATTCAAACAATTCTTCAAAATTTTTATAACATTTGAACAATTGGGACCATCCATTAGTAGAACAAGAGCTTTTTGTTGTAGAAATCGTCTGGGAACGTATTACTGTAGAAATACTGTTTTTATTCCCACTGAGCAGCGTTGCTATATATTCATTTATTCGATTCATTTTATCTAATGGAGACAATTCAGCCGATGTATTCTATAAAAACATACATGAGTCCTATAGAATCAAATCCGGCTAACTGACGTTTTTGGTAAAAACGAACTGTAAATAAGGCAAGACTCAAAATTTTAAATACTTTCTGACAGTTATTCATGTCCATACCAGAGAAGGCTATCTTTCATAGGAATCCACTCAAAAGTCACAGATTAGTGACAAATCCGGCTTTCTGTAAAGATTCAAAATCAAATACGGCAAACTGCTCGCTCGACGAATCACAGGCGTTCATTATGTTTGCGTGCTGTCATGGCGGTGCACGAGTTTTACTTAGTTTGAGCTTTGTGATTTCATTGATTTATTAAAGTTTCTGCTGTTGCAGTTAAACAGATTCTATGAAATTACAATCATGAATTGTCACCCAACACCTGTGAATAGTCGTTTTGGTCGAAAACGCCAAAAGGATCCGGATAATTGGAAAATAAATGTAGCTAAGAGAAAGAGGTAAGTATCTTGTGTAGGGTTCGCACTTTTTCTCGCAAAATTAATCTAATCCTTTTATTATCTCGCATTGCTGGACTGGTACATTTGTACATGTTATTTTGTTTTGTTTTGCTGAATTTGAAGATAAACATATCTAAATAAAAAATAAAGACTTAATTGTTGGTACTCGTAGATTAGGTAGAGGATCTACATCAAAACAATCATGCTATCAGTTGTTTTTGTAAAATTAATAAAACTACTTCATCATCATCAACTCAGCCTACCGCTATCCACTGCTGGACGTAGACCTCTCCCAAACTGCCTCTTTGTATCAAATTAGTTACCTACTTTTATTTTGTTAATTCAGGTATTCATCAAAAACTTTGCCGGAAACGGTGAGCGAACACGATACAAAAGTAGAAGATTTTTGTGAGGAATCATTGGAACATGTTCGATACTTAATTAAACATCTTCCAATGATAAACATGAACAAAAACATGAAAAAAAAATGCCCTCGGATGCGCGCGTATGAAAAAACTTTTATTTTATGTTTTAATCTGCCTAAATGTGAGTTACGTTAATAGCTTTAATTAAAACATAATAATTTACATTTTTATGTTATTGACAACCCTTGGTTTATCTCCGTTTTTTTAGAATCAAATACGGCAATCTGAAATTCAGTTGGGATCAAATACGGAAATCAGCAATAGGCTTAACATCAAATACGGCCATCTTCAATGTTTAGAATCAAAGCCGGCTATGTGCAAAAAAGATTCGTCACCTACGTCTTTGATGTTGATTTCACATCGATTTTTGTGTTTTTTCTAATAGTATCAATAACTAAAGATACCTAAACAAACAATTATTATTTAATAAATACCAACTAATTAAGTACAAACGTTTTTCTTTCATTACCACTATTTAGTCAAAATGCAGATATCCGCTTTTGATTCTATCGGACTCAGTAGTTGTGGTTACTTATCGTTCTACCTCATGCTAGAGTTTGACACTATTCTTATTATTATTATTTTCGAGTTGATGGTCAAAATCAAAAGAGCCACCAAGAAACTCGACGGTTACTCCTCTTTTAAATAATTGGCTTTTACAAATTCATGGAAGTCATGTAACTCACTGAGGGTAGTCACCAGTAATAATAAACTTAAAAAATACATAAAAATGAATAAATACATTGTCAAAACAAAGAAGCTGGTTAAAAAACATAAGTTCTTTATAAAAAATGTTAAACTTAATAGAGAAAGACTTAATTTACTAAAACAATTGGACATGTATTCTTATAATTTGGAACAAAGTACTAGGAAGTACAAGATTGACACAGAGTTCTTGCAATCTGAACTAGACTATTTACAGGAGAAACTTAGTTCAATGACCATTAAATATAATACCTCAGAAGATCTCATGAGGGAATATGTGTTGGCAATGAATGTGCTGGTAAACTCAAAAACAAACAACTGTGAGAAGTGTCAAACACCATCCTATATACCTTCACCGGAACATTCATTGACAACATGCAATACCACCATACCGCAGCCCTGTGTCGATTTAACATTTCCTACTATTATTTGTCCCAATAAACAGTGTGAACAAATTGTAAAAAATGATATAGTGTTATTTTGCGATGAGATTGGAAAAGAGTTTGGTTACTTGTTAACAGATGAATATCCGGGGCTCTCCATAATAAATAATTGTATGCCGGGTTGTTCCCTATTTAATATTATGAAAGAAATCATTAAATGTAATTTTCACCAGGACACCACATTAATAATATTTATGGGTAATAGGGGAAATTTGAAGAAAGGAGAATTGCTCCATTACTATAGAACATTATGTAATCTTAGGTTAAGAAAAATTGTATTGTTTACATTCCCTTATAGTAACAGTTTGCCACAGGAAGAAAATAGGTTAAGATTTGAAATTAATATGACATTGCATAATTTGACATTTCATAATGATTTATTTCACCTAGTGGATACCAACAATTATGTTGGTAATGATTTGTATTTGACAAAAGATAGACATAATAATATTATGTACTATCTCTCAAACTATCACAGAAGACAGATAGCAGCATCGCTAACATATTTTATTTCTATTACAGCCAAGAATTTGGCTAAACAACTTGCTTCTTTTGAGCAACGCAATGACATTTTAAACTATTCTGCCAATAATTTGGCAGCATTGGTGGATTTTGATTTTCATTTAAATTAGAAATTAAGACAATAGAGGCAATCTCTAGCATAAATGTTAGAATGGCAAATAATAAATCAAATGAAAGTGTAAAAGAATTAAATCATATCAACCTGGTGCATCAAAATATTCAAGGGTTTTTGAACAAAGATTTAGAAGTAGAATTTTTCCTGAACTGTAATAATATAGATATTCTTTGTGTAACAGAACATTGGCTTAAAAGCCACCAGTTCATGTTCAACTTTAGTAACCACCAGGTTGGTAGTTCGTTCAGCAGAGAAAAAGCCATACATGGTGGCTCACTAATTTTAGTAAATAACCAGCTGAAATTTAAAGACCGTAAGGATATTGTGAGCCTCTCTGTTGAGCGGATAATTGAAATAGCCTGTATTGAATTGGAGCAGTTCATTATATTAAGTGTGTACAGGCCTCCTTCAGGGTTGTATGATTGTTTTGAAAAGGTAATGGATGAAGTGTTGCACAAAATTTCAAATTCAAATAAGTTTATCATCTCTTGCGGTGATTTTAATGTTAACTTGTTAGAAAATTCTGGGTTTAGTACTAAAATTATAAGTTTGTTTCAGTCATACAATCTTGCTAACCAATTTTTGGAGCCCACTAGAATAACTCCCACTTGTGCCACTTGCTTAGATAACATTTATACAGATGTTAAAGCAATCCACAAGGAAATTATTAATTTATTAGACTCAGATCATTGTGGACAATTGATCACTATTCCAAATGTAAACAATAAAAAATCTACAAAAGATATCACTGTTAACCCAAAAACTGTTAATCGCTTAGAATTGTTTAAAACTAAACTTTCAAGTAATCTACCACTTGTGTTACCAAATGATGACCCTAATGAACAATATAATGATTTTTTTAAAATGTATTGCAGACAATTTGATAACATATTCATTCCAAAGACTTTTTCGGTTAGTAATAACGCTTCTTTTAGTGATTGGGCCACCATTGGTATACATAAAAGTAGAAAACGACTTTATGAATTATATGATGAACGGACTTGTATAAACACTGCTGAATTTAATTTGTATGTTAAAAATTATTCTAAATTATTTAAAAAAGTTTGTAGCATAGCCAAGTCACGTTATTTAAGTTCGAAAATTAAAAATAGCAGTAATGTAATTAAAACGACTTGGACTATCATTAATAGCGAAACAGGAAGGTCATGCAACCGAAGTAGTGACTACAGTCTTGCTATTGATGACAAAATAATTAAATCAGATTCTCAAGTCGCCGCAGCCTTTGAAAATTTCTTTGCAGAGATTCCCGTATCTACTACCAAGTCTTTGAACTCTTCACCCACTACTGCAGAGTCTTTACTTAAAGAAAACGTACCTTTTTGTGATAGTGAATTTCATTTCCAATATGTAACCTGTAACGATATCATTAAAACTTTTCACTCTTTGAATGTTAAAAAGACCGCCGATTTATGGGGTAATTCTGTGGATACGGCTAAGTCGATCATAAACATTGTAGCACCAACTTTAGCTGTTATTTTTAATAATTGTATAGACCGTGGCGAGTTTCCTGATCTAATGAAAAACAGTAAAATAATACCGTTGTTTAAATCGGGTAGTACATCAGACCCTACTAACTATAGACCAATTTCAGTGCTACCTACCTTTAGTAAAATTTTTGAAAAACTTATTCTAAATCAATTGCAACGATTTTTTAATAAACATAATTTATTACACAACAAACAGTTTGGTTTTACAAAGGGTCGTTCGACTACCGATGCCGGAGTTGAACTTTTAGGTCATGTATATAATGCATGGGAGGACAAATGCGATGCTTTGGGTATTTTTTGCGATTTGTCCAAGGCATTCGATTGTGTTCTTCATGAAACATTGATCAGGAAACTACACCACTACGGAATCCGGAACGCCTCCCTGGATCTTCTTACTTCATACCTAAGTGATAGGATTCAGAGAGTTGACGTCAACGGAAAAAGATCACCTGGATCTATAGTTAGAATGGGGGTCCCCCAGGGGTCAATTTTAGGCCCATTTTTATTTCTTATTTATATAAATGACTTGCCTTACCTCATAAAGGATAAACATGATATAGTGTTGTTTGCAGACGACACTTCACTTTTATTCAAACTCAGACGTCAGCAGCTGGTTACTGACAATGTAAATAGAGCCCTTTCTAATGTAGTTAACTGGTTTAATGTTAATAACCTACTCCTTAACGAGAAAAAAACTAAATGTATTAAGTTTACGATACCTCATGTTAGACAAGTCGAAACTAGTGTCCTCATAAAGGGTGAAGAGTTGAAACCCGAAGATTCAACAGTATTCTTAGGCATAACTCTAGATGCCAAGCTTCAATGGGGCCCCCATATAGATAAATTGTCAAAAAAGCTTAGCTCTGCAGCATACGCTGTTAGAAAAATTCGTGATTTAACTGATTTAGAGACAGCCCGTTTAGTTTACTTTAGTTATTTTCATAGCGTGATGTCATACGGTATTCTGCTGTGGGGAAATGCCGCGGATATTCAGACAATATTTGTTTTACAAAAAAGGGCAATTCGTTCGATTTATAAATTAAGTCCTAGATACTCCCTCAGAGACAAATATAAAGAGATTAATATAATGACTGTGCCTTCTCAGTATATTTATGAAAATCTGCTTTATGCACATAAAAATATTAATCTCTTTAAAAGATACAGTGATATCCATAATGTAAATACTAGAAACAAACAAAAATTTGTTATTCCTACAACCAGGCTCAAGAAAATAGGTGGCTCGTTTAGATGCCAATGTATTCGATTTTATAATAAACTTCCTAGCCTCATTCAAGAACTAAGCCTAAATAAATTCAAATCTTTTATAAAGCGTAAATTATGTCAGAAAGCCTACTATACTGTAAAAGACTATATTGAGGATAAAACGGCCTGGGATTGAGCTGCTCCAATAAATCTACACTGAATGTTGTTTTTTTTTTATTATTATTTTGCTATTGTACTCTTTTTTATTTTTTTTATATTTTATTTTACATGACATGAATATTAATTATATGAATATTACTTTGATTATTGAGAATTTGAGGACTATGAGGGTCATTGTATCACTTTTAATTATGGTCTGGCAGTTTGAGTAGTTTGTGCGGCCTTCCCAAATGTCCTTTGGTATTGTTCGTCGAATCGTTGAGCTCCTTAAGTTCTGAGTTGAGTTTTACGATAATTGACAAATGCGTGCACTGACTGGACAGATCCACTCAAATCTGTGTGGTTCTTTCCACAAAAGACCATTTCAGACACCGATCTACATGGTCATCAAATGATCTGACCAACAAAATTGTATCCGTTTCTCTTTTTTTCTTTTTTTTATGTACATATTGACAGTGATAATTTTTCATATATACAATGACATGAATATTTACTTTGTAAAGTATCATATTGCTTTAATTATTGTGAATGTGAAGACTATGTGGGTCTTTTTCTTATTTTGTTTTCTTTCTTTCTCAGTAATCATGATCTGGCAGTTTGAGTAATTTATGTTCCGTGTTGATCTAAACGATTAGTGACAAATGCCTGCACTGACTGGACAGGTCCACTCAATCTGTGTGGTTCTTTCCTGAAAAGACCATTTCAGTCACCAATCTACATGGTCTTCACATGTTGTGACCAACAAAATTATATCCTTTTCTTTTTTTTTTTTTATATACACATTGACATTGATAATTTTTATATATACAATGACATGAATATTTACTTTGTTAAGTATCATATTGTTTTAATTATTGTGAATGTGAAGTCTATGTGGGTCTTTTTTTTATTTTGTTTTCTTTCTTTCTCAGTAATCATGATCTGGCAGTTTGAGTAATTTCTGTGGCCTACCCGAATGTCCTTTCTTTGGTATTGTTCGTCACAGCGTTGGGCTCCTTATGTTCCGAGTTGAGCTAAACGATTAGTGACAAATGCTTGCACTGACTGGACAGGTCCACTCAATCTGTGTGGTTCTTTCCTCAAAAGACCATTTCAGTCACCAATCTACATGGTCTTCACATGTTGTGACCAACAAAATAATATCCGTTTCTTTTTTTTTATATACACATTGACATTGATCATTTTTATATATACAATGACATGAATATTTACTTTGTAAAGTATCATATTGTTTTAATTATTGTGAATGAGAAGACTATGTGGGTCTTTTTTTTATTTTGCTTTCTTTCTTTCTCAGCAATCATGATCTGGCAGTTTGAGTATTTTATGTGGCCTACCCGAATGTCCTTTCTTTGGTATTGTTCGTCACAGCGTTGGGCTCCTTATGTTCCGAGTTGAGCTAAACGATTAGTGACAAATGCTTGCACTGACTGAACAGGTCCACTCAATCTGTGTGGTTCTTTCCTCAAAAGACCATTTCAGTCACCAATCTACATGGTCTTCACATGTTGTGACCAATATTATGTCTGGACTTTTAAAAGAGACTGTGACCTCTGAGTTTGTTTCGGCCTTTCTTCTCAGAGTAGTCAGTTAGGAAACGCCGAACTCATCTAGTTTAAAAAAAAAATATCATTGACATGTAAAAGTGTTTGTACAAACCTACTTACAGTAAAAAAAAAAAAAAAAAAAAAAAAAAAAAAACAATGTTTTCAAATAAGTGTTTGCTATTAGGTATGGGAGGACAGTGTAGGCCTGGCAACAAGTACCAGGTACTCAATCTCATGGCCAACTGCTTATTTGCCACAAAAAAGCATAACGAAAACAAAATAATAGCACAAACCTCAATCTTGTTGACATCGCTGAAGTGTCCCTTAAAGGTCTTGAGACTGGTAGAATTGATGAATTCTAAGAAGACCAGCTCAGGATAGTGGTACTGAAGGCGACCGACGTTGAAGCAATCCCCGGGCCAGTTCTGTAACCGGAGGTGAGTTATCTCCCGCCTAGAAAAAACGAGAGATTATAAAAACGGTACACAAGAAAATAAAAAGGGTTCTGAAAAAATACAGTCCTAATTATTTTATTCGAAGCTCATAAGCATAACTCATTCGGTTATTCTCATTAATTAAGCCTATTACCAAGTACGTGCCTCAAAGCCTGCTAACTAACCGTAGCAACTAAGGTTGGTGTGCCAATTTCGTAAGATCGAATAGGTATAAAAACTCGACCATGCCACTGGTTTATTAACATTTTCATATATCATGTAGTTAACAGCTAATGGCAGCGGCGTCACCCGCGTATTATACACGATTATAAAACTTCCTCTCGAATAACTGTTGACGTTTTAAAGTGTTTTTAAGTGCCTACTTGAAATAAATGCTGACTTTGACTTTCAATCACTCTGTCTATTGATGAAAACCACATTTAAATCCATTCCGTAGTTTAAAAGATGTAAGCGAGCAGACGTAGGTCGTCAAAACAAAGTCGCTGTTGTTTTACACTATGTCACGTTATGTGTTTTTGTAAACAAGTGTACAAACACACGTAAATATGTGCGTGACGTCGAGTAGCGTCAGCAAATAATACACAAACTTCCGACTTCGCTCGTGTCTCGGAAGTCGGACAGCACCGAGAGTTCCTGCGCTTACATATACATTCGCAGCGTGTTTGTATATACTTTTTTACACCCATTTGAGATAAAAATACTGTAATAGAAGGTACATAAGAAATAATGAGGTGACAGTACCTAACGTACCTTATTTATTCCATCCGAACAAATATACATATTAATGACAACCGTAGGATTTGAGAAGGTAGGTAGATGCCTAAAGCTTGACTGGTAAGCTACACGTAATTTGGGACTTAGTGTGAGTAGACAAGTCATTCAGTCGTGTTTGTGAAGATGAACAGTGAGGACAGACCAAGTGTCTTGCACGTGTAGCATGACCACCATAAAAAACGTTTTTTCGCTGGAAGAATAGAAAAAATAACAGATTGTAGAAAGCATGGCGATGTTAAAAATGAGGGAAAGAAATGTTTCTATTTTTTAATCTACGATGTCAAGCATGACGACCATTTTTAGGGTTCCGCTCCTCAAAAGGAAAAAGCGGAACCCTTATAGGATCACTTTGTTGTCCGTCCGTCCGTCCGTCCGTCTGTCAAGACCCTTTTTCTCAGGAACGCGTGGAGGTATCAAGCTGAGATTTATATCAAATACTCAAGTCTACTGTCCCTTAGAGCTGTGAAAAAATCAAACTTCTAAGCTAACGCAATCAAAAGATATAGCCGTTTATGCCGCAAATTTCCGCAAATTTTCGAAACTCGCAAGGGAATCAAAACCTAAAGGGTACTTCCAGTCGATCTAGAATTTTGAAATTTGGTACGAAGCAACGTCTTATAGCACAGATACAGGAAAAATTGCGAAAACCGTAAATTTTTAGTTACATCATAAAATAAAAATATTTTTAATAATTTTAAAGGTTAAAGGACCCCTTTCCTCATAAACGCGTAGAGGTATTAAATTGAAATTCATATCAAATACTCAGGTCTATAATACCTTTAAGCTGTAACAAAATCACAATACCATAACTATGACTCGATTGTCGTGATGGTTGAACTTTTACTTATATACCTACAGGTTTGAACGGAACCCTCGGTGCGCGATTCCGACTCGCACTTGGCTGGTTTTTTTTTTGTCTACTTGTGACTCTTGGGGGCAGAACCATTTTTACAGACGTAGTATAATTCAAATGATTAGTACTTGAACTCTCGTAAGTTCATTTAATCTCGCCGAATGACCATTTAATGAAAAAATCTGACCTTAGCGCATCCAACTTAACTACATTGCTAGCAATGGAAAGAATAACTATGTCGTTCTCTTCACAGAGTTACAGGTCGCCCCGTGCTCGTAGAAGAGATGTCAAGTTGCATAGAAAGAACGTTGTCTATTCTTGATAGATTCGAGATAGAATTGGTCATGCTACGCCTGCTGAAGAGATTCTCCATTCTCAAAACTGAAGAAAATTCGTACAACATTCGTTTTAAATACATTGATAGAAAAATATGTACTTAGAGAAGAATCTCCATTTTGTGCACTAAATCACGAACATAAACTAAAAAGAACTTATCAAAAAAACTTGTGACGCAGAAGATCTTTAAAATGAAATATTATTTATCAAACTTTACTAGCTTATGTAAGAACTCCTTATCTTGAACACAACTCTACCTTAAAGATATTTATTTCATGCATTTTTCAACGTATCGTGTTGTTCTTGTAAGGGCTTCAGCTCACCTTCCCTTGGCCTCCTTAGATGTGTTCTGTTTCATTCACTCAAGCCTCGTCCTCGAGATCAGTATTGTACACTTGTTCATCCGAGTATGTCGCCACTCATGCACTAAAACGAACTACAAGAACAAGAACTAAAACTAATCGCTTCGGACGAGGCTATCGTAGAAAGAAGATAGAACTTTACTTACAGGTAATTTTATTTAAGGTGGAAGTGCCAGAGTAACCCACATCCAAATTCTCTTAGGTTTTTTGCAATTTGTAGGTCACTGTCAAGCTGTATTATTGAACAGAATAGGATTGGCGACCACCATCATTTCAGCCGAAAGACGTCCACTGCTGGACATAGGCCTCCCCCAAGCACCACCACTTCAACCTGTTCTGTGCTTCTCGCATCCAACGTATTCCTGCGGCCTTCACCAGGTCATCAGTCCATGTTATGGGAGGCCTTCCAACGCTCCATCTTCCAGTACGCGGTCGCCACCTTCCGGTCCCATCGGCCATCTGTTCTGCGAGCAATGTGCCCTGCCCACTGCCACTTAAGTTTGGCAATTCTTCGGGCTATGTTGGTTACCTTGGTTTTCCTACGAATCAATTCATTTCTGATTCGATCGCGTAGGGAAACTCCAAGCATAGCTCTCTCCATTGCTCTTTGGGTGACTTTGAGCCTTCTTATGACCATAACACGTATGTATTTACAAATTATAATAGTTAAAATCATCAATACAACCCTCTAACTTCATTTAATCCCATTGAATGAGTTTTTCATGAAATCAAAATCAAAAGTCATTTATTCAAACTAGGCTGAGAGTCAGCACTTTTGGAACGTTAAAATTATAAAATACAGTCCCCCAAAACGCCCGCCCTTCACCACTTTCAAACGAAATAGTCTTACAGAATTATAATCATTTAATCATCAATACATGATTATTTAATGAGTATAATTCTGTAAAAGCCTTACCTATTTGTTATTGTCGCTAATAATATTTTAATCAGCATATAAGAGCAGAAGGCTAATTGCGGAATTTTTTATCGGTAGGAATTAGTTTAATATTCATAGTTAAACAACATTCATTGCGTTATTTACGTAGCTGAGCCGACAATTTATTCGAACAAATGACGCAATGGTTTAGAAATAATCTTCAATCCCATTCAGATTCTGATAAATTGTGCGTTTCGCAATTAGGGTGCAAGTCTTATATGCTGATTAAAATAGAGCGCGGTCTATCGTGAATTCGTGTCATCGCTTGACTCCCGCAATTTAACAAAGTTTGGGCAATACAAAAAAAACACTACAAAGTAAAACATAACTTTAATTTCGAAAGTCGGTGTCTTAGGATCTGTATTTAAGGTCTTTTTGCCACCGACTTCCGAAATTAAAGTTATTTTTCACTTTGTAATGTTTTTTTTTTAGGAAGTCGGTTGTTATTTTTTTTTTTTTTTTTTGTAAAAAGTTTTTATTTTTAACTTTTTAGTTATGGTAGATACCCCGCACGAATATAATCGCGTTATTCGTTCATTTTTCGCCGCAAATACTTAATGCAAATTTAATACTTATATGGTTTTCACATGGATCCCACTGTCCGAATGGAACCAAAAGTAAAATGGGACCATTCGGGAAGCACCACCTTCAAATAAAAAAAAAGAATCATCAAAATCGGTTCACCCAGTCAAAAGACATAAGGTAATAAACATTTTTTTTAAATACAGTCGAATTGATAACCTCCTCCTTTTTTTGAAGTCGGTTAAAAACCGTTTTTTCTTAAGGCAAATTTTAAGACATGACATAATTTATCACGGCTTTGGTACGCCCGTGCTCTCCCCGCTGAATATATGTTAATTATAATATGATTATGATTTGCAGATCAGCGTCAGGACACTGCATATTGCAAATAACCTAAAATAAATTGAATTTCGCGGGCTGACGCAGTCACCTTAATCAGTAATACTTACTCCCAAGATGAGCAAAAACATCAGACGATCTGCTAAACTTTACCAAATAATACAAAAAAACGTTACCAAGTAAAGAAAAACATATTACGAATAAACCATTTACTGTAAGTACGCTTCAGAGGATACAAACGTAATATCGGAATTTAAGGCTTGAAAATCTAGGGTAACCTTGGGCACGTCAAGTAAACTTGAACGGATTTGGAAAGTGTCAAATGTTACAAGGGTATGACAAATAGAAATGAGTCCTTCCTCTGTCCGTACTCGTTAATATTGATCGTGAGGCGTGTTCACTGAGTTGTAAATTAAATTAAGGTATTTCATATAATCTATAATTGACGGTGGCTATTGTTTCGTTAACTTTACCTCTTAGGTGATGGAAGGTAGAATTTAGGGAATGCTAAGTCCTTCACATGCGTACAGTAGACCACAAATTAGATAACTTCGTAACACATTAACAGTAGGAAAGGGTTTCATTTTATTGTTTGAGACTTATTTTGTCAGTAACCAACTAGGCTGTTTTCAAATCCAATAAAAAATACTACCAGATAGGCTTATTACAATTTTGTACAGCCACTCAATAAAATTGTTTGCGAAGCAACCTGAGGAACTAATCAAGTCTAATTCCGTTTTATTTCAAGCTTTTTGTTTACACTTTAATTCTAGTCATATGATATCTCACCAGGTTTTGGAACCTCAAAGGTTATCTCACTAATAGGGTTGGAAAGATCGGATAGTAGACGCGCCGTAATAAGTTAAAGACGGTTTTAAAGTTCATCCGTTCCTCTTGGTGAAGAGGTCCAGCTTCATACAAAAGTGCCCATCATTCTTTTCTTTAAAACATTGTAAAAAAATCGTGTTTGTTAATTGCGTATCACACTATCAGTAGCATTTTGACATATCAACATACATTGCCGCCTTTACGTTACTTAGCAGACAAATTTTAGGAACATAAGAAGCAATGGATTAGACATACGACGGTATGTTACGAAATTAGGGTATAGTTGCAATTATAGAAAACTTATCTGAATTTTTTAAAGACTTTTCGTGTTTTGATTGGCTAGGGTATGCTTGGCCAATCCTATTGACTTGTCCAAATATCTAGGAATCGATATTATCGTGATCCGCAATCCTTTTTTCTGGTTTCAGGGGCTTGAAGAAAACGAGTTGATGTAATAAAATATCCCGTGTTAGGGATAGGAAAATTGTATCGACTAAAGTGTGTAACTTTTCTGGTTGTATAACTTTTTCAGATAATTTTAAACTCCAATTTAAAAGTTTGATGGTGTATCGGTGGAGTTGACAACGATATCCAATGCTTGTTATGGTACTCGTTTATATTTTTAAGACACGGCTGACCGAGATGTCGGTCTCGTACTTTCTCGGCTAAAGTTCACGCTCGGTCTCGGTCTCGTTCTCGGCAATCTCACCGAATATTTTAAGGGAATCTCGGCCGTAGACGAGACTATTTACGCGCTTCCTCTTGGTCAGCTGTTGAACATGGGTCAATTGTAATTGGGTTTTTTATATATGTTTGTCCGTGTTGTTGTTATTGGTATTTTATCAATTCTCGGTCTTGTTCTCAGCGAATGTTTTAAGAGAATCTCGGCCGAATCCGAGACTACTTACGCGCTCTCACTAGGTCAGCTGGTGAACCCGGATCAACTGTGCTTGACTTTTTTTATATATGTTTGTCAGTGGTATTTTATTGTTGTTTTTGACATTTTATCATTTCTCGGTCTTGGTCTCGGTCTCGTTATTGACGAATATTTTAAGAGAATCTCGGCCGAAACCGAGACTACTTACGCGCTCAGCTAGGTCGGCTGGTGAACACGGGTCATCTGTGATTGGCTTTTTTATACATGTTTGTGAGTGTTCTTTTATTATTGTTTTTCCTATTTTATCAATTTTCGGTATTGATCTTGGTCCCGGTCTCGGCTGACATAGAAACATTAGTCTCGGTGGGACCTTGTGATACGAAAGCAAATTGTGGTTCTCTTATTGCCATTTAGTTACGTATTCCTAACCATACCGGATAGCAGAAATATTAACGCGCAACCTGTTACCATTCGTCGAAAATTATTTATTTTTAAAAATCATACAATTTGACCGCGTAGGTAGTATTACTTTTCTATGATAGAACTGATTATTGTTACGATATTATAAGAGACGAAAATGTTCTACTCTACAATTATGTGCTTGTTTTTGGGTGGGAAATCATCAAATCACATCTCCCGCTCTGGGCGGAGCGGGAGGGCGTGTCAGACTTTTATTGAGTAAAACCCACCCGTGTTCCTTCAGTTGCCTGTGCCAGGGAAACGGTAACTCATTCGAAGAAATCTGCGACCCTGGCAGGTAGAATTATGTGCTGAATTCATGGTTCCATTTTATGGGTCAATGTACGCTGCCATCCTTTATTGTTTGGTAAAGTCCAAGTATGATACTGTTTGGTACCTTCATCTGTTTTAATGAGCAAAGTGAGTACTTAACCCTTCTTTCATAACTGGTCGTTTGTAAAGGCCGATTCCTGGAAATACCTACTGCCTATTGTCAGGAGCTGAACTAATGAAAATTATTTGGAAATGGTTACCATAGAATGTAAGTTTCTTGTGGTGGTCACCAATTTCAATTTACCGATGTGTATTTATATATTGGAATTACTCAAATAGATCGCGTAAGTTGTACCTCCCTCGCCTATACAGGGTGTCCAGTAAATAGCACGACATACTGCAGGGGGTGATAGCTTGGGTCACTACCTATCAATACAACACAATATTATGTTCATCAAAATCTTACGGATTTTTGTTTTCACCACTGTAGGTTAAACTTAAGTGATAAGAAAATAGTTCTGTGCAAATTTAAACAAAAAATAGTATTTCTTGAAAACATTCTTGTCTTTGATAGAAAAAAGACTTATCAATGAGTAAAGTAACTATTCACGAATAATTTAATGTAAAAAAAGTACTAGAAAAGGATTTTTTCATTACGAGATGCTTAAAAATCTGCTTCAAGGTAGAGATTTTTCGGTATTTCGGAAAATTTTGTAAAACTGTAAATCCGTAAGATTTTGCTGAACATATATTGTGTTGTATTGATAGGTAGTGACCCAAGCTATCACCCCCTGCAGTATGTCGTGCTATTTACTGGACACCCTGTATATATGGCTAGCATTTTCCGAATCATGTTGAGGTCGGCTTCCAAACTAATCGAAAGCATAATGTAAAGGGCACACCACAATTGAGGCGCCACGGCGTCCTCACCTTCCGCCTTACGCAGGCCCTCACCGGGCATGGGTGCTTTTGGGGGTTCCTGTTCAGGATAAGGCGGGAGGAAGAGTCCGGTTGTTTCCATTGCCTGGATCGCCTGGAGAACACGGTGAAGCATACAGTGGAGGAGTGCCCTGCCTAGCCGCCGCCGTGCCGCCGTGTTCTCGAGGAGGCGACCGGCGGAGGCGACGTCTCGCCGAAAAAAAAAATGTAAATGTAACTGTAAATGCTAATTGAATACCAGTATTTTTAACCCCTGATGCCATAAGAGAGGTTTTATAATTTTGACCGCTATGTGTGCTCTGTGTGTCTGTCTGTGGCATCGTAGCTTTTAAACGGGGGAATTGATGTGGGTGCAGTTTTTATTTTAAGTAGGCTTTCTAGCGGTGGTTCTTAGACATGTTTTATCAAAATCGGTTTTAAGCCGTTTCGACATGACAATCCTGTGATCAAAATTTTACCTTCAACTTCTTATTTAACTTAAAGGACCAACATTTATATTTTTTTAGTTTTTAGAGGTTTTTGCTTTGTTTGGGGTTTTTTAAATTATACGTTTAACTTTTACATAGAGTGCCTGCATAGCTGACCTCTACAACCCAGTTTCTGGGTATTACGATACCCCGTCGTGAGACTGTCAAAGAACTACAAAAGAGCTGGGACGGACGACTTTCCGTTGCACAGAATAGTTTCGAAATGCATACATGTGGTCACCCACCCACGGATCGACCCTTGGGACTGTAGACGTGTAGAGTCTCCGGCAGGAGCCGCTTTAAGGCAGCCCCAGCCCGCTCGTCTGGGAGCTAAACGTCGGAAGTGCTCGACGAAGTTCCACCAACTGTCGAGGACAAGTTCCAGGTACTTCATCGTCGACTCGACGCCGACGTGAACCCCTCCTACCGTTAGTTGGGAACCGGCAGGTGGCACGTTCCGAGGACCATGAAAACCCATGGACTCGGACTTGTGCAAGGCCACCTCGAGTCCCAATTGCCGGATCCTTTCGAAGATTGTCGCAACCACGCGGGTTTAATTCGGCCGCCGCCTCATGCGACCTCCCCTGCGCCAGGACCAGGGTGTGAGACATTACAAATCACATTGCCGCAGAGGGTCTAAACTAAATGGCAATGTTACGACGACATGTCAAGTAGAATCACAATTAGTAAAAACAAAATGTATGCACACTGTTATTTATATGCAAAAAAATATTAATGTATCAATGATGAATAAATATAAGAAAAACATATGTTGAGGTACCAATGAGGTACTAAATTTGACAAAAAGACGAACTAGTTATAACGCCTACAACTAGGTGAAACCGACTTGGTCCAGCCATTCTGAAGTCAGAATGGCTGGCCACTTTCCTGGTAATAGTTTTCCCTCTTTAGCGAGGTACCAATTATTTGATGTCTGGTACCAAATAGTACCCCAAATAGGTACTAAAACTTGGTATTACTCAAACTTCCAAAATCGCTCTTGGTCCAGTCATCCTGACGCAGACGTTTTTGTTGACCCACGGTAAGTACCTATGCTCCAATAGTCACACCACTAAGCTTTAAGGCTCCCGCGGACAAACGTGACTCGAAAGCGTGACGCGACTTTACTACATCGACATCATTATCATTTCAGCCAAAAGACGTCCACTGCTGGATATAATCGCCACGCTTGGCAGGGTTGGTGATCGTAGTATGGTAGTAATATGCATACAGAATGCTGTTGTCCATTCTCTATTAAGTCCCTTCGTCGCCTCTTACGGCACCCACGGGAAGAAATGGGATGGTGCTATTCTTTGTGTCCGTCACCACACGGAACTTTACTTCAATAAAACAATATCTATAAAAACTTCGTGATAATTGATCAACAACAGTCGCATCCAGCTGGTCCATGGGAGCCTTTAAATGCAATGATAATAAACTGAATGAAGTAAAAGTAAATGATAATACACAATTATGGATTTAAATAATGCATATTGAAAGCAACCATTATTATTACGAAAAATTTTAAATAGCCGCAGGCTAGCAACGCGTCAGTGAACAGCTTTTTGGTTCGGTACCTTTCTCCGCAAAGAAATCTGGAGACTTTCCTCAAGTTCAATAAATGATCAACAGTACCTATATTATGTAATAGAAAATAAGCGAAAAGACTACATGACGTCACATGAACGGACAGCTCTGGCGTCATCAAATTGACAGACAGCAAATCTGGCGTCCAAACGTCCCGTTGTTCCTGTTAAAGGTAAACGCCCACTTCTAAGAGCCGATGTAACCTAAGGAGCCGGAAACATCAAATTTAAAAGTTGCATTACACTACTCTCGAAGTTTCTTGGACGAATTACTGGTTGAAATTGACCGAAGTCTGAAGTATGTGAGCATACACTCATGCTAAGAACTACGGGACGCTTCAAGTCCTATGACTCGGACACAAAAAAGCGAACCTAGGTACCCTTTTACACTCGCGTATTCTTCTTTTACCGAGCTCCTTAAAGCGGGAGGGGCACCAGTCCTGAGAGAGCTCGCAAGTCTCTTCACCTCCGTCATCCTAGAGGGTACAACACGTGAAGCGTGGAACAGGAATGTGGTGGTTCTGTTCTTCAAAAAAGGGGACAAAACCTTGCTGAAGAATTATAGACCCATCTCACTCCTGAGCCACGTGTACAAGCTGTTTTAGAGGGTCGTCACGAACCGTCTCGCCAGGAGACTTGACGAGTTCCAGCCACCAGAACAAGCCGGTTTTCGAAAAGGCTTCAGCACCGTAGACCACATCCATACTGCTCGGCAAATTGTACAGAAGACCGAGGAGTACAATCAGCCGCTGTGTATGGCATTTGTGGAAAACTACGAGAAAGCCTTGGACTCTATCAAAATTTGGGCAGTTCTGGCCTCTCTGCAACGATTTCGAATTGACTGGAGATACATCGAGGTGATGAGGTGCTTGTATGACGCTGCAACGATGACTGTCCAGATCCAGGATACGAAAACCAGCCCAATCCAACTGCTCAGGGCGGTGAGACAAGAGGATGTGATATCCCCGAAACTGTTCACCAATGCGCTGGAGGACGTATTTAAGACGCTGGACTGGACTGGACTGAACAGGGAATCAGTGTGAACGGCGAGTACATCTCACACCTTCGTTTTGCCGACGACATCGTCATAATGGCAGAGACGCTGGAACAGTTAGACCAGATGCTGCATAGCCTAAACGCAGCCTCACGGCGGGTAGGCCTCCGCATGAACTTGGACAAGACGAAAGGCATGTACAATTCGCACGTCTTGCCGAGTCCAATCCGCATCGAAGGGTCGCTTCTAGAGGTTGTGAAGGAATATGTCTACCTTGGGCAAGTCATACAGCTTGGTAAACACAACTTCGAGAGAGATGCCGACAGGAGGATCCAGTTGGGTTGGGCAGCGTTCGGAAAACTTCGTCAAGTCTTCTCGTCGTCGATACCGCAATGTTTGAAGAGCAAGGTCTTTAATCAGTGCGTCCTGCCCGTCATGACATACGCTGCCGAAACGTGGACACTGACGGTTGGGCTGATCCACAAATTTAAGGTCGCTCAGCGTGCTATGGAGCGGGCTATGCTCGGAGTTTCTTTGATGGATAAGATCAGAAACGATGTTATCCGGAAAAGAACTGGAGTTACCGACATAGCTTCCAGGGTAAGCAGGCTGAAGTGGCAGTGGGCTGGCCATGTTTGTCGAAGGACCGATGGCCGATGGAGCAGACGAGTCCTGGAGTGGAGACCGCGTATTGGCAAGCGTAGTGTGGGACGCCCAGCAGCTAGATGGACCGACGACCTCAAAAAGGTGGCTGGGACAGACTGGATGCGGAAGGTGGAGGATAAGGTGTTGTGGCGCAGCATGGGAGAGGCCTTTGTCCAGCAGTGGACTGCGATAGGCTGATTTTATTTTTAGTGTATTACATGTTTAAACCTACGGTACCCTCGAAAACCACAACAAAATCCGTTGCGCAGTTTAGAAGAAGAAGCGGTCACAAAGACAGACAAACCGCCTTCACACTAGCAGTCTTGTTAGTTCTAAGTAGAAGTACACAGAAGATATTTTACACACAGATCTTTTAACAGAAAGCCGCTAAAAGTTCAGTCAGAGTTTAAAATTAATTAAAGATGAATAAGTAAAGAAACACCGCCCACAAAACCACAATAACCATTTTCCTTAATTGATGTTGACTGTAACAATTTCCGTAGAAAGTAACAAAAACATAAACAAACAATTACAAATTCATGTAAATTATGTATAAAAGGTTTCATTTATGAATAACACTGTAACACACCAATTCAAATATTTAACACGTCGGAACAAATCTTCTGAAAACGGGGCCTTGTCTAAATATAGCTATCGGAATTCAAACATTTAGACGGTAATATTTTTAATTAATTTTGGATTTTACACAACAAAATACAGAAGGCTTTAACGGCAAAATATAAAAGATGATGGTGGACAGTAAGCTTACATTTAATACAATTAAATTTGTACATACTTCATTGTGTTAACATTAGAATGTTTTGGTTTGACCGTCGACCCCCAAACTAACAAGGCTTGTATCTTGGGATTGAGGCGCGAAGAGCAGCACAAAGAACTTTGTCTGTTTACAATGTAAATTTAGTAAAGCCTTTACGGGTTGTGTGTGTGTCTGTGAGAGAGGGTTGTTGTGTGATAGGATTGAATCACACATTTTATCACACTTTGGGACTACAAACCGTGATAAAATGCGTGACGCCTATCTTAGAGGCCGTGCTCGTCCCGCTGTCAAAACGCAACAGTTGTTTGCTGTCGACAACTTTTTTTATTACTGAATAGTCCTGCTCTTGACCTCGATCACGCTTAATGGAAAGGAAAAGATGAGCTCTATGATGAAACGAGCGTGCCCAGAAGATGTCTATTAATTTACATAAAATATTGGCTTATTTGAAAACCTTTGTATGGTTTTAGAACCAACTATCGTACACAGTGGTACCGATTCCCTTGTTCACAAACTAAACTAAATTTAAGTTCAGTGCATCTTTTTCTTTGTATTTCATTAAGAAGAGGACAAAAGATTTTTTTTAGTTTAGTCCTGTCAAATTAATCAGCGCCTGTCACTACTCCATACAAGTTTAGACATGATTAAAAACTTGCCTACTAAAATTACGTCAATTTACGTCAAGCGCTGATTAATTTGACAGGACTAAACTAAATTTATCTTCTGTCCTTTCCTTAATGAAATAGAAAGAAAAAGATGCACTGAACTTAAATTTAGTTTAGTTTGTGAATAAGGGAATCGGCACCAGTGTCTACAGTTTTTTGCTTATAAAACGATCTTTGCTTTCCAACAATTCCAAATACCGCTAGAAAGGGTTAAGTTATCGGTTAAAACACAATAACCCAATGTTGTTATTAGCAAAAAAACTGAACAATATGTATGTGCTCAAAGTTTAGACGGTACTAATTTTGATAAATGATTTTTATATATTTTAATAAACAAAGTTTGAAGCAATATCGTTTGGAAAAGGAGTTTGTATTACGTAGGTGTAATAAATACCAATAATTATTCACTGAACTAAAACACTAAGTGCCCATCCCTACTATAATATTATACATGTGAATGTAAGTTTGTTTGTTACGCTTTCACGCGAAAACTACTTAACCGATCATCATGAAACATACTCTCGGCGGTATTAGAAGTAACATCTAGATACTCTTATGAAAAAAAAAAAACTATATTTATTGTTATTTTTTAACGGGAGTGAAGCTGCGGTTCAAAGCTAGTTTAATATAAAATGCAATAGGGAGTATAATTGTGGGTGACCGCCTTAATATTTCTTACAACAACAAATTATTGCAAAAGTTTTTCATAACCGCCCATCATCATTGTTGCAGCCGAAAATCGTCCACTGCTGGACATAGACCTCACCCTAATTAGGGGGGTTTTGCCATAATCGCCAGACTTGGCAGGCGGGTTGGCGATCGGCGATCGCAGTATGGTGGTAAAATGCATAGAGAACACTGCTGCCCATTCTCTAGTAAGTGAATATCTTAATCGCCAAAATAAGTTTCAATGTCTAACTAATTGTGCATCATACGACCGGCACACTACAAGGGTGACATTCTGCGATCGGCGGCGGCGACCTCTCGCGTCCCGCCCTGGTGCGAGCCATGGTACGGAGCGAGAGGGCATGGGAAGCCGTCACCTCCTTCTGCGAAGCAGTAATGCTCGCGAAGGAGGAGGTGGGGCGCGTGAGGGAGTGGCAGTCTCTGCGCCCTCACGTCCCTAGCCGCCGCAGGAGGAGACGCCCCGGGCGACGGGAGTCTATAGCGGACTCCCGGCCACCGTAGGCGCGAGCTTGCGGGCGGCGAGCAATGGGTAGCTCGCCGCCCGGTAAGGACCAGGCTCGGGTCGACGGCGCGTAGTGTTCCACGCGCGCCTCAAAGAGATGTCAGCAATACTGAAGGGGTCTGCCAGGACCGACGCCTGCCAGGGTCGCGAGATTGTTCGAAAGAGATACCGTGACCCAGGCACATGGGCAACTGAAGGAACACGGGTGGGTTTTAGTCAGTAAAAGTCTGACACGCCCTCCCGCTCCGCCCAGAGCGGGAGAAGTCATTTGATGATTTCCCATCCAGGAAAAAAAAAAAAAAGGGTGACATTCTATTATGTTATGACAGTCCATATTTACTGTTTTGGATGGCCTGCCATCCACGCCGTTTGTTCGTAGTGAAATGTCTTGAAGAATTGCCAAATTATATTGAATCCATTAACACAACATAAATAAAGCTGAATTTTGTATAAGTCAGCTTTGAATGAGCGGAAAAGGCGATGTGATTATGAGATGATGTGTGTGTGTGTGTGTGTGGTGTGTGTGTGTGATTTTTTTCTTTTTCCGGTCTCTTTTTAATCACCTAATTCTAATTATTATCAGAAACCTGGATTTTCTACTTACTTTATTCCTCGTATCCAGTGGCTAGCAAACCCATCCTTGCATATGAGACGGTACTGTGCCTGCACGCATTGGGCTTTCGCCGTGTGTTCTCCGAGGGAACAAGGCTTGCTCACTAAAGCGTCCGAAGCATTTCTGGTGCGGAACTGAAAGCCTGGCGTCACTACTGTCACCACGCTGAATAGGACCAGAGCCTCCGGGAATCCTGGGGACAAACAAAAGACAGCTCTTATAATTGTGTTACTAAGGGTCGGTTCACATCTGACGGAAGATGCGTCGCGTATTACCGGTCGCGTAACGCCAGAACAGACAATTATATTAGAAAACATTCAACCTTTCACACTTAACCGTTTCCGTCAACACACTGTCGGCCGACGTAAAGAGCGGCAACGTCGCGCCAAATGTAACCAACCAAAGGTGAATGTCTACCAAAGGTGAAATAGATATAATGATAGTCCAACGAATGCTTCACAATACAAAACAAAACCCTCTTAACATCACCCACCTAGCATGTTCCCAACTATATTGGGTTCTGCTTCCAATCTAATCGGTAACAGTTTAATACCGAGCGAATGCCTATTCGACCTCCAGAACCCCGTCACTGGATAATACCCCTTGGTAAGACTGGTTGTCAGACTTTCGGGCTTCTGACGAGCCGTAACGACTGTCAAAGATCCACATATGACAGCCGGGACCAACGGCTTAACGTGCTTTTCGAGGCACGGAGGGGTCTTGGTATGTACAAAAACCCTCTATGGGTCGTGGGGCTTTCAGGACCGAGACCGCGTTCCCAGAATCCACCTATTAATAAAATAAATAGTTTTAGTAGTACTTTGGGACCACACGTAAAATAATCAAAGTTATGTCTTGGGAAAGTACGGTGAATATCGAGGATTTAATTTGTATTTTTAGGGTTCCGCAGCCAAATGGCTAAAACGGAACCCTTATAGATTCGTCATGTCTGTCTGTCTGTCTGTCTATCCGTCCGTATGTCACAGCCATTTTTTTCCGAAACTATAAGAGCTAAGCTGCTGAAACTTGGTAAGTAGATGTATTCTGTGAACCGCATTAAGATTTTTACAGAAAAATAGAAAAAACCGGCCAAGTGCGAGTCGGACTCGCGCACCGAGGGTTCCGTACAAACCTGTAGGTATTCACGGTTTATGCATAAGGTTTATGTTTATGAAATTAGTTTTTTTTTTAATTTTTATATTTAAGTTGGTTGAATGAAAGGTAAATTGCGGTTTACGATTTATGGCGTATTAAAAAAAAACTTCTTACTAGATCTCGTTCAAACCAATTTTTGGTGGAAGTTTACATGGTAATGTACATCATATATTTTTTTTAGTTTTATCGTTCTCTATTTTAGAAGTTACAGGGGGGACACACAAATTTTACCACTTTGAAAGTGTCTCTCGCGCAAACCATTCAGTTTAGAAAAAAGTGATATTAGAAATCTCAATATCATTTTTGAAGACCTATCCATAGATACCCCACACGTATAGGTTTGATGAAAAAAAATTTTTTGAGTATCAGTTCTAAGTATGGGGACCCCCAAAATTTATTGTTTTTTTTTTCTATTTTTGTATGAGAATCTTAATGCGGTTCACAGAATACATGTACTTACCAAGTTTCAACAGCATAGGTCTTATAGTTTCGGAAAAAAGTGGCTGTGACATACTCGCACAGACAGACAGACATGACGAATCTATAAGGGTTCCGTTTTTTGCCATTTGGCAACGGAACCCTAAAAAGCCTAAATAAATTTAAAGAGAAATGTGAGAGTCAAATTAATTTAAAATATGTCAACAAATAAATACAATGCCAAATTAATGTTAGCCTGCCAAGCGTGGCGATTATGGCAACCTATAATGGTTACTTTTTTGGCGGATCTTTTACCTTATTAAATTACAATACATAGATGAAATTCTATAAATAGGTGATAAGACAGCCATGAAAAGCTATTAAATTCCATTAAATTTATTTTGTATTTCTTAAATATTTAGTGACTAAACTATAAACAAAACGAGCATCAACGCGTGACGATGAACGATAGTTGGCGCTAACTAAGAGCGTCAACTTCATCGTCACGCGCATCGACACCGATTGAGTAAGAAAGTTAAGATCCGTATCGGTATCCGAGGATCTTGACACCAAATATCCGTATCCGTAGATTACATTTTATTCGGCAAATCACTAGTTACAATTATGGGGCTGCATATGTATGTTATACTTCTATAGTGACTCTATTTCTGTAGTAAAGACGGATCAGTTATCAGTGGATAGATCGGTAATCTTATTTACTGGTATTCCGTTTCTACAATGTATGGCCACTGAATACTAGGTCAGCATATAGCTGATACGTCGCGTCGCGTCGCTCCCAATACGATGCACCAATACAAATGGGAGTTAATCTAATTACAACTCTCTGACCATAGCTACAGAGAATAATTCAACTCGGCTCGTTGTTAGTGAGAGAAAATTTCTCGTTCTAACCATTAACGTTGTATTTTTTGCTTGCTGCATTACAATTGGCAATTGTGGTATACTTTTATACTTATATTATTTCATTTAATTTCACCATCATCATCATCATCATTTCAGCCGTAAGACGTCCACTGCTGGACTTAGGCCTCCCCCAATTTGGGGGGCTTTGCCATAATCGCCACGCTTGGCAGGCGGGTTGGCGATCGCAGTATGGTGGTAAAATGCATAGAGAACGCTGCTGCCCATTCTCTAGTAAGTCCCTTAGTCGCCTTTTACGACACCCACGGGAAGAAATGGGGTGGTGTTATTCTTTACGTCCGGCACCACACGGTACGGCACCACGGTGTCATTTAATTTATTCATTGTCAATTTTTACACGGTGTCTAAATGTTTTACAAAAAAAAGGAATCAAACACATCATCATCACCATTTCAGTCGAAAGACGTCCACTGCTGGACATAGGCCTCCCCCAAGCTCCACCACTTCGACCAGTTTTGTGCTTCCCGCATCCAGCGGATTCCAACGGCTTTCACAAAGTCATCGGTCCACCTTGTGAGAGGCCTTCCAACTCTTCGTCATCCGGTACGCGGTCGCCACTCCAGAACCTTTCGCCTCTATCGGCCATCAATCAAATACAAGCTAAAAGCAATTCACAACTAACGTCAAACAATTTATAAGAAATAGGACACTAACAACTATACTATACTACTGTCAACGACTATATCAAGACACTGACAATTTTCTATTTGGTGTGAATTTTAAATTTTTCTACTAGTAAGTGTCGAAATGAAGACTAAGATTAACTGCACAGCTATATGTTTTTAAAAGTTTCTCATAAACATTCACTGAACGTCGATTTTGTACCTAATGGTGTATCGCTAAAACATAATTTCAACCAATTCTTTGTCTGTTTCTTCTGTAACACCATTTTTGCGAGCCTTCAATATTCCCATATCCACACTTTTCCAGCTTTTTGTCTTGCCTACTGACTGCCAAGGTCCAAGATCTAAGATCGTCACACAAGAGTCAGCCAACATTCGACCATGTTCGGTCTTCCCACCCATCTAAATATAAATAAAACAATGCACAATTATGTTCCATTTCAAGGTAACAGTGGAGACGCCCTAGAAGTAAAAACTACTTAGCTAATTGAAACTCTATCTTCCATCGATATTGCCTTTCAGGCAGGTGAGATTGATTTGCAGCGCAACGTAATTAACAGTACCTGTCGTCAAATTATACAACCCTTCTAGCGAAATTGAATCACTATACCATAAATTAGTACACAGTGAGCAGTGCTGGCGCAGTGGTAACGGCCGCGAGTTAGAAGTTGTAAATCGAAGATTCAAACCCACAGAGGCGGTTTACTTTGTATAAATTACTAGCTTTTGCCCGCGACTTCGTCCGCGTTAAATTTCTTGGTCCCCCGACCCTTCCCGTCGCGTCGAGTTGCCTACCCGTGCGATTTTCCCCGTTTTTACACCATTTTTCATTACTGCTCCGCTCCTCTTGGTTGTCGCGTGATGTTATATAGCCTATAGCCTTCCTCGATAAATAGGCTACCCAACCCAACACAAAAAGAATTAGAACCAGTAGTTCCTGCGATTAGCGCGTTCAATCAAACAAACAAACTCTTCAGCTTTATAATATTAGTATAGATTTAGCACCACTGCTCTCAAAACGGTGAAGAAAAACATCGTGAGGTCAGCAAGTCGTCGAACCAAAAATTTTAAGACATGCGACATCTACCAACCCGCACTGGGCCTGTTTGGTGGTGCGGCCTACTCCCTCTAACCGAGGAGGCCTGTATGTCAGCAGTAGGAACATTATTAGTTGACTATGATGGTACCATAAATTCTAATGTTTCTTTGATCTGGCGAAAGTCTCAAAATTCTTCAAATTTTGCGTACTCGATAATTGTTACGAAATAATTACGCTGCAGCTTTACTACTACGTGACTAATGATAATTAAAGTAATTTCAGGAAGGAACTGTTCTATCTATACTTCTTTACTTTATTATTTTATTATCCCTACACATAATATATTAATGCGAAAATAACTCTGTCTATCTGTATCTACACCGATTTTGATGAAATTTGGTAAGGGGTAGGTTTGAACCCCAAGAAAGGACATAGACTACTTTTTATTCCGCAACTTCGTATGAGTCAGTAATAAGCGACATTTACGCGGACGAAACCGCGGGCAAAAGCTAGTTTACATATAAAATACCAGCTTATTACTGTCCCACTACTGGGCAAAGGTATTTTCTCATACAAAGAAGGTTACACGAACATTCTTCTGCTCTAGGCGGGTTGGCGATTTCAAACTTATATAAACTCTTAAGCCTAGGTTTCGTCTAGGTGTTTTCCTTCACCGATGACACTTATGTCCGAGATAAACTCAGAAAGTACATATGAATTGAACAGTCACATTGAAACTTGCCCGGATGTGCACCCACAATCTCGTTCACTCTTTGGACACGGTCGACCGGACACATAATTGGGACACGTAGAAGCTCCCTTACAAAACCCTACGGCGAAGTTCTAACTCCTCGTTTCTTTAACTGTACGTGGGTCATCAAGAATGTTTCAAGCAAGTAGAACGTTACGAGTGTAAACGAACGTTACGCATGTTGTTATAGTGCAAAAGTTAAGTATTTAATCATGTAAAAAGTTCAGGGAAAAAGTATTGTGTGACGAACAAGTTTCGTGTTATGTAAATAGGTTTATGTTCAATATAGTTTTCATCTTCGTCTTATATTATTTCCTCACTGTCCCCTACAGTTTTTTTTTTTTCTTAGGGACTTTTTCTTTATAGCATTGAACACGCTTGGTTTCCTTTATTGTACGTCAGTGGCAAAGAGTCGCGACGGTCGCGCGCGAATCGCCGATTTATATCCGTAGAATAATATCTATGAAAACGCGCGCGACCGTTCATACAGGGGCGACCTATCGCGCCGCGACATGGTCATAGAAATTGTTCTACGGATATAAATCGCCGAATCGCGCGCGACCCTCGCGTCGCGCTAGTCTGCACGAGCCTTTAAGCAAACTTGACGAACAAAGAAAACGACAAAGTTATGTTTTTCTTCCGCCGACTCTTTTATATGTAATTTGTTGCACATGTACTATCCACATCCTCATGAGGTTTTCTATTTATGGTATTTCATTAACACATACGAGACATGTCAATGTTTTGTCTAAACATTGTATTCGTGACGGTCTAATTCACAAGAAATTATAATGGCCGACCTTCCGACAATCATGTACTTTGCTTTGGTTAGCACTGTGCTGAAAATAGCCTAATATGTAATAAGTCCTCAAGTTTTACATAAGCAGATGTATCATAGGTGCAAGCCGTGTGACCGAAGGGGTTTCCCATTGGCTTTTGGGGATGAGCGTAAACTAACTGTGACTCCTATACAGAATTAATTAATTAATGCAATACACCGATCCCAGCGTGACTTAACCGGACTCGATTAATCGAATGAACCCTAATATTTGCAGTAGCCTCTAAAGCCTCATGTATCATGGTGCTACAGAGATCATTGCATATCAAAGAGTAGACCTGGGGATGCCGTAATCGTAGGGAAAACGTGCCCTTAGGATAAGGTTTGTGATCCTACAGAAAACAGAAGTATAAATATAAACTTCTGCGATTCTAACTTTAAAAATCGTGAACTTTCTGAAATTTCATGCAAACTTTCATCTTGTTTGATTTAGGAATGAATATTCAAAGATCGTTTCTTAGTGCTCACCTTCGTTATATCAAGAACTCTTGTGCTAAAGTTCTTCTAAGCCCAGGTTTATGCTGTAGTGAATGAATTTAAAATGTTTATTAAATAGCATCATCATCAATCGTCATTTCAGCAGAAAGACGACCACTGTTGGACATAGGCCACCCCCAATTTGGAGAGTTTGCCAAAATCGCCACGCTTAGCAGGCAGGTTGGCGACCGCACTTTGATTATAAAATGCATAGAAAATAGTGCTGCCTATTCTCTAGTAAGGAAAAGTAGTGAAATAGGGTATTTTCCACTTTTTTAAAAACTATTTAATTTTGAAGACTGTGAAGGAATATTTAACAGAAAAATATTTTTTTTGTAATTAATCTCCATTTTCTGCATTAGAAGTGATTAAACTCTAATTCATTTTCAATGGTTTTAAATTTACCGCCAAAACGCTCCGTACGATGACGTTTACCATGGTGACGTCATCTTTGTGGAAACAAGTTGTAAACAGTATTTCTATCAAGTAATTTCGTATCTCAAATGGATAGAAAATGTTATTACTGGTGTGTGGTGCCTCTGTGTACAAATACTTCTAAAACTGCGCCACATAAACAATTTATACTCCGTAGCACAAAAATCGGGGTTGTTTGCAAAGAAATTTCCAACCATAAAAACATCTACTCTGGGCAGATTTGCACTATCGGCTTTTATAAATCCAGCTTCCATTGTATTTCCATTAATCCATTCCAAAAATCCTAAATATATCCTAAATCCACTCCGAGATTTACAGATCGAGCACAGATCACATACCTAAGTCAAAATTAAATATACACAAAAATGACGTCACACGGTAAACGTCAGCGCACCGAGCGTTTTGGCGGTAAATTCAAAACCATTAAAAATAAATTAGATTTTTTTCACTTCTAACGCGTAAAATGGACATTGATTAGATAAATTTTATTTTTCTGTTGAATATTTCTTCCTAGTCTTCAAAAAGAAACTGTTTTAAAAAAAACGGAAAATACCCTATAATGTAGCATGCCTTTTTTGGCTGGACGGAAAGGGAGAGCGTGTCAGACTTTTACTGACTAAAACCCCTCCATGTTCCTTCAATTGCCTGTGCCAGGGCCACGGTAATTCTATCGAACAAACCCGTGACCCTGGCAGGAAATAGCATGCCTCTATTCTATTCTATTCAACTTTAGGTAGGTATCGATACATTTTAAAATAACAATATATATGTATCAACTTGGACAGGCCTGTTGGTCTAGTGGTTAGCGACACTGACTGCTATGCCGGAGGTCGTGGGTTCGATTCCCACACAGGACAAATGTTTGTGTGATGAGCACGATCATTTGTTCTGTGTCTGGGTGTAATTTATCTATAATATGTATGTATTTAGAAATATATAAGTATGTTTATCAGTTGTCTAGTACCCATAACACAAGCTCTGCTTAGCTTGGGACTAGATGGCGTTGTGTGATAGTTGTGGAATATTATTATTATATTATTAACTGTTACATGTAGATATTTTTCCAAAGCTATTTATTGTTTCTGAGTTCAAAACGTGACGACTACGAGTTACAAAAGAATCAACTCCTGTAAGCCGACATCTTGTATATACACTTATACAGTCATTGCGAGTAGTAATTGCGTAATACACTATCAATAGGAATCGCTTTCATTTTAACAATTCCGAAACATTCATGGCGTTGTTTACGTTGCTAAGGAAGCAATTTTTTCGAACATATGAAAGAATTGATGACAAATAAGCTTCAAAATTATTCAGATTCTGATTAATAATGTGTTACAAATAGGGTGCGGGCTTGGGTGCGGGTCTTTATTTTGAAGCTGTAAAACCTATTTTCGTATTGAATGCTACTAGTGACGTGCGGTGCACCGTACTGGATAACCGCCGCCCGTGAATACAACTTTCTTTCCATTTTCAGCCAATCAAAGTGTGCCAAAAGGAATAAGACTATGTTAAAATGAGATGAAACATACCTACAAGAACTAATTAGTTCGTTTCTCGGTAATAAATTTATAGAACAACATCATATTTATTTTATATGCTTAGCAATTTTTGAATTTTACACAATAAAGTTATGAGAAAAGGTCACTGTAAGTACACGCAATAAAGTGCATAAAATTCAAATGGTGCCAATTCCGTAATACATATTTCTGGAGTTGTCGATTCGCCCACAAATAAATAAACTTCGTGGGAATCGCCTAAAGAAAGTAATTTATTATTTAAACGTTTCGATTCGCACGAACTTACTCGTATCCACGTATGACATATCTCGAGTTCTAAGTCTACTTTCTTAAGGTTGTTACTATCTACTGCTTATACACATAGCATTATGCAATGAGTGTATTGCTCGTATTCGATGGCTCTCACGTCTGGATACTGCATCATTAGGTAGAGATTTCAGCTTGAAGCCTTAGTTAGAGCTCTCTTAGTCGATTGAATTGGGAGGCTTTAAACTGTAGGTGCAATATAGAAGACGGAAACTTTTTTTAAAGTTTCACTACAGTAGTCTTTCGCCAATTGAGCATAACTCTATTCTATTTCGGACAACAGGCTGGCGTGACGAAGGAAAACAATTTTATCGTGTGTGTGTGTCATCATTATCATTTCAGCCGAAAGACGTCCACGGCTGGACATAGGCCTCCCCTAAGGTCCGCCTCTTCGACCGGTTTTGTGCTTCCCGCATGCAGTGGATTCCTGCGGCCTTCACAAGGTCATCGGTCCACCTGGTGGGAACTCTTCCATCTCTACTTCTACCGGTACGCGGTCGCCACTCCAGAACCTTTCGGCCCAATCGGCCATCTGTTCTGCGAGCAATGTGTGAGCGTGTAAACAGTGTTAATTCATATTTGATCGCAGCGCCCGAACGGTGAAAGAAAACATCGTGAGGAAACCGGCAAATCCTAGATCCAAATATTCCAAGACCTGTGACATGCACCAAGCCGTCTACGTATATGGCCCACTCCCTCTCACAGAGAGTAGGCCTGCTCCAAGTATTGTGAATATTAAAGGATTGTGATTCCAGTGCGACAAGAATGATCTTTATCTTGACATATAAAAATACTTTCTAAAACTTTTTAACAGAAAATTAAACCGCCGAAAAAACTGAAAAGCATAAAATAATAAACCTTAAAATTATGAGTCGGCGCTTTGAGTGATCTTTGTTCATTGATTTTTCAGCGCCGACTCAAAATTTTAAGGTTTATTATTTTATGCTTTTCAGTTTTTTCGGCGGTTTAATTTTTTGTTAAAAAGTTTTTATTTTATAATTTTTTGTGGTTTTAATGTACTAATAATACTAGGCAAGGTATACCCTATCCAATGAAAAAAGAATGATCAAAATCGGACTACTCTGTATAAAGTTATGCGTGGTAATACATTAAAATCACTGAGTGAACAATCAATCATCCCCTGTTTTCTGACCCTTAGGGTTTGATTTTGTTTTCCAAATTTATATGGGACCACCCTCGGAGTATACCCTTTCCAATAAAAAAAGAATTATCACAATCGGACTACTATGTAAAAAGCTATGCGTGGTCATACATACAAAAAAAAACAAAAAAAAAATATACGCGTCGAATTGATAACCTCCTCCGTTTTTTTTCGTCGGTTAAAGAGCAATTAATAATAAAACATTTCTATCTCCCAGAGCCATGGTCGAACCGAAGCAAAACCGCATTCGTGTCGTTCGAAGGAAATTCGGTCAAACCGGACTCGACACTATCAAGATTTCTATTCAATTTCCTTTCAGGGTGTTACATCATTAATACAAATAAAACTGATTTCGAGTACCAGTTATACAACCGTCCTTTGTGAAATTCCTCAAAGGGCACCTTATATTCGAAAGAGGCAATAATTAAGTTTAGGACCTTCAAATCGTTTTATATTTTAATTGGATCTGTGATTCGTTTCGAATTTATAAATAGAGCAGGAATAATACCTTACGTAACTTTAATAATAAGTTAAAATACCCATGCCATGGTAATTCTTCGACACGATGAGACTAACAGCATCATCGTAAGGGAACTATTCTTTTCTGGAACTATTCGCATGACAAGTAAATACTGAAATGTTTTGACAGTTTCTGTGCGTCAACCTTTTGTTTTGTTTTCAAACAAGCCTCCGCCAGCAGTTTCTTCCGCGTTGTATTTCGATAAAAATAGTCTATGTCCTTTCCCAGGGTTTAAAGTATTCCCTTCATACCAAATCGGTCTAGCCATTGTGGAGACCAGCCGGAACAAACGCACAAACAAAATTAGTTTTTTGTTAGCGAATATACTTTCTTATGAATTAAGTGAAAAGCTGTTATTTTGACATTACAAAAAGACACTTACATTTTATATTTATTTGTATGTATGCCTATTAAAAATTAACCTGGCGTAAAACCTAAGATAACTTGTGCAATACAAAAATCTTAATAATCTTAAATGAGACAACATCCTCCTCATAAGAATAAGAATTCAAAGCGAATGAGACATAGGTAAATGATTTGGAGACACTATATCATTCATTTTAATTTAACAGTCCCAACATGATCTCATACCTGCTGAGGAGTTCTTTGCGCCTTTTCTCTTCTTCCCAGCTAAAGTATATAGGGATTAGTGAAGGTTTGGCGTATTAGGGGACTGTCTTAAGTAATTTTAATGTTCAAAAAGTGCTGATTCCCAGCCTGAAAATAATATATTTGTCTTTTGATACAGACCCACTAAGTGGATTCTGTTATAATTAAGTATCTACGTATGAATTAAGCTTATAAATATATTAATAAAATATTAAATCAAGAGAGATACAGCTACAAAAAAAAATCTCTGAAGTGTGGGCAACACTTCAGAGATTTTGAAGTAGCAAACAATAGAAGCTAATTCTCGTATTTAGAGAGATATAGATAAGTCGAAACTGCGACTAGATATTCAGTCTCATCTCGGCGACAATCGAATATCAAAAATATATGGAAACTCGAGTTATTTTTGAAACATTGAGACTGAGATCAGACGTTTTTAAAATTACGAGAATTCCCCTTGATAGCAAAACATTCAATTATTCTGGCTGTAGTTAATAACGTAGTTATTTGCTAGAAGAGAGCCCCGTATTTGATAACCCTATTATCATGACTGGGTGCCTGTTTAGGTATTTAATCTTAGTACCATTTCGTAATTGTTTTAAATGTTTTACAGCGTTACCTAAACGGAAATATAAATGGTATAAATTTTATATTATCAAAAAACTTACAAAAGTAAACAATGTTCAGCTGTACAGCAAATTAAGCTGATCCGAAAATATGAATAAAATATCGGAATAGGTAATGATGACAATGACACGGTCAATTCAAACCATATCATATTTTCACACTGTACCGGGAAAACCGTCATCATTTTGCCTCGAGTCAAGTAAAATATACTGAAATAATGACGTACCTACTGAAATAATTATTTCAGTTAACTCTTCAGACATTCAGTGAAAGAATCCGAGTAGGTAATTGTGGGTAAGTAGTCAATACAAAACCATTTCTTATTTTCACACTGTAAATGAGAAACCAACATCATTCTGCCTCGAGGCAAATAAAATATACTGAAAGAATTATGTACTGAAACAATTATTTCAGCAAAGTCGGTAAGCAGTCAGTCAAAAATTCAATTCAGGTAATAATGCAGTCAATTCAAAACCATTTCATATTTTCACACTCTACTGGGAAAACCGTCATCATTCTGCCTCGAGTCGAGTGAAATATACTAAAATTATTATTTTAGTAAAGTCTGCAGACAGTCAGTAATATAATTCATGATATGTTTATTATAACTTAACAGGACGATCCTCGTCAAAGATATTATTACCTTTTCTATCAATTTTGTTTAGAAAGAAATGTATTACTAAATAACACAGTGTGTGTACTGTGTATACACAAAAGACCGTTTGATCAGTCACAATCCCATTAGAATAAGGGCAAAGATAAACAATATCCTGTGTCTCTCACTCACCTCTCATTTTCATTCCTTTCCTCTTGATGTGTTTTTTCTTCTTTCAACGGAGATGTTTTCTACTGCCATTGTACCATTCAATTTGTATGTGTTTTTATGATGCTTTTCCGAACTGTCACTATTTTTTTACACACCTTTATTAACTTCACCCGTAAAAAAGCGTGGGGTTCTTAATGTCAATTGTTATAAATATTTCATTGCCAGATTTTGATAAAAGTTGTCATTAAGAATAATACCTTAAAAAACCCACGCTTTTCTACGATAAAGTGTTTTTTTTTTTTTTTTGTTTATCGCTCTATACTTATTTTAAATTTATGGTGGATTATTTTTTTACTTTTTACTTTGGTTTTCTATTGTTTTTTTGTTTTTCAAACAATTATTTATTTTTGACTTTGCTAGTTATACCGTTTGTAATACAATTTTAAAACATACAATATTATGGAGGGTATACAAATTTGGAAAAAACAACGAATGTTCAAAACTTATCGAAATCTACAGCTAACCACAATACTAAGAATATACAATATTTGTATGCTTTTAATTAAATTGCTTCAGTGGGAGATACTAATCAGTATCTTGCCAACAGAATTTCTAACAAGCTTGAATGTCAAATCAATTTACTGAAAATGTACATGTTTTGCAATCATTCATGTTTCTCATCGAAATCTGCATTTTTTTAATGTAAATTATTTTATCAGTTTATTATTCGCAATCAAGTTGTACTATAATATGTACTGCTACGACAATTTCAGGAAAATCAGGAAAGAGCTCAAAAATATGTGTTTAAGTAGTAAAAAATTGCATTGTAATTTTACATTGTTACAAATAACGGAAAACTCTACCAATTGATCTAATCAGTTACTATAAACTTGTTATAAAATCACTTCACACAAAACATGGAGTCGTTAAACAGAGAGAGAGAACTTTTTCAGTACTACGTCCGCGGAAAATTGGCGCGCTTTTCCTCAACTCCTGAAAACCGTGAGGCGCGCCCGACGGCCGGACCACGACTGAAAGCCTGAAAACGATAAACATCACACCTTCATATCTTGATCTTATTAGCGAGAACACTCTAACAGGTGTTTGTGTACCTACTATATTGGTACCTACTGATATCTCGGTTTCGGGGATACATCTTTTGATTGCTTTTGCTAGGAAAATCAAGAAATAAATATTGTTACCTTTGGTTTCGTTTGTTTGGCGTTGACATTGTCACCGCTGAAAACTACTTTTCAGATTATTTAATGTGTCTTAAGATCCTTTCCTTTATTGAACTATACACACTTATAAATCATATTTTTAAATATTAAAATAAAAAAAGTATAAAACATTTAAAAATATTAAAAATAGTAGCTCACCGGTATTGGGAACAGGGTCCAAGCTACCGGCGATCAGGACTCCAGAGAGAGGAGTTAGGATCCTTATTATTACACAACAGGGAGGGAGGGAGGGAGTGGGCCATAATCCACCATGCGGGCCCAGTAAAGGTTACCAGCTGTCACATGCCTTCGAATTTTCTAGTTCTAGTACATGTCGGTTTCCTCACGATGTTTCCCTGCACCGTTTTGATAGCAATGACGACTATCCTAGTTATAATCATATAACATTCGTCTTCATCATTTCAGCTGAAAAACGTCCACTGCTGGACACTGCTCGACCAGTGTTATATAGATCTACGGGGTGATAAATGGAAGCCCTTGCATTACAAGGGGTCTAGAATCAAGAGCTGAATTGATGGTAACAGTTTTCGTGTCAATGTCCCTGCCACTCTGCACGATATTTATTATTTATTACTCTCAAACCAAACCTAAACCTCTCTATTTTGTGCAGTCTTGGCCATGTTCCACAATCAAGATGACAGCGAAGGTGGACTTATTCGTATTATAACTCTACATTTTTTTAAAGTCATTTTTGGAGAAGTTGGTTGAATCTAATGCCGAAAATATAGTAAAAACATCTTGATAGATTTTGCATAGATTGTCTATAAGTCTAAGCTACACATTATCACGCTATCTGCTATGAGGGATGAGCAATATTCGAGTTTGTTCGTATTCTTTTATAGTTTAACGCAAATTATAAAAGAAATAGAGATAGACTGATAGAGCATTACTTTTCTTCATAATTGTGTGTATTTATATATATATATTTATTTATATATTTTAGCTTTATATATTTATTTAAGTATATGTTAATTTCTTGCATTATGTATGTATAAGTATATTTTAATTTAAGACTTCGCATATTCATATTTTCTCTTCTTGGTCTCACACACTACTGTCTACTTTTCTTATTCATTTCTCCTTTCGCAGGTCTGCTGGAAGAAATTTCTTAAGAAATAAGCAGTAGGTACCTTTGTACTCAATTGTATTACTATGCTTTATGACTCTGTATTTTACTGCGTGTACATAAATAATAAAATAAATATTTTGGCTCGTGTTACGTGAGGCCATTCACGGAAGTCGCTAGCATAAGCGATGACCCAAAACAACATCTTTACACGAACTGCATCTCTTGCGGAAGTTGTCTTGAACGTGCAGATCAACGTGTGACCGTGAACGTGTTACACTGATGCATCTCTTGCGGAAGTTGTCTTGAACGTGCAGATCAACGTGTGACCGTGAACGTGTTACCAACGTCGTCGTAAGTCCAAACTGGGACAAACGTTATAATCTCCTGTATGATAGAATTTTAAGACATTATTGTTTCACACTTCGAGCAGTAATCACCTTAATGTAAATTAGCTTATAGTTTTGGTTTAAATTAAATTTATTAACTACAGTTTCGTTTCTTTTACAATCCCCGACTGTAGTCTACGTAATTGGCGCAGTCGGTAGGATACTCGCGGGCCGGTTCGCGAATATTAGGGACATCTTAAATAGACATCCGCGCTCGCGTGCCGCCCGGGTGGCTATCAAGCTCCGCAGTCGAGTATCCTGAATCTACAGTGGCTGCAGTCCAGGGGTGAATCCAGACATCGATTCAGTAAAAGAAATCATGTTGTAAGTACTCTGAATCTTTCTTTGTCCTTACTTTCCTAATATTACCTATACCTATATCCTATTCTATATAATAATATATTTCATGATATTTCTCTTCATATAAATACGTACTAATTCATTTATAATAATTAATGTTCATATATTAGATTAGTAGGTAATATCATACGTACTTTTTATGTAAAAGCATAGGTACACTGACCTTCCACAAGAATTATTTTCCGAGCGTATTACATAATCTTAACGTTTCAAGGTTCATGACTCATACTATTATTGCAATTGGATAGTGCAATTCCATTTTTTTTGCACTGCTATAATTTATTTTATGCAGATAGTGCAATTCTATTTTTAGAACCGATATAACTTCGGTGTGAGTTTAATTAATGTTTTTTCTATTCTTTTAGTTAGATATTGAAATCTTTGTGCGTGCATATTTAGGAGGTTTTCAAAATTTTTCACCCACGGGGATTACGTGATTCTAGCCTAGGTAGTAATAGTAGTAGTAGGGCGTCTAGTAGGCTCAGTACATTTGACGACCAGAGATTTTTAGATACAGATATGGCTCAAGATAATGATATGGATGCTATGTACAAAGCTCTCCGGTTCGTACCCGATTTCGACGGAAATCCCCACGTATTGACGCGTTTCATCAAGGTATGTGATCAGTTAGTTTTGACGTATTTTAATACCGAGGCAGGTCACGAGTTATCTAATGTGTCCCTCATAAATGGAATTCTAAATAAAGTCACAGGTTCCGCGGCTAGGCTTATAAATTCAAACGGTATTCCTGATAACTGGCAGGGTATCCGGAATGCCCTTATAAATAACTTTGCTGACCATCGAGACGAGACAGCCTTATATAATGACCTGTCCTTACAGACACAGGGGTCCTCTACCCCGCAAGAGTTTTACGAACGCTGCCAAAATCTTTTTAGTACAATAATGACTTACATTAGTTTACACGAAACAGTGGCCACTACGATTGAGGCTAAACGCAACCTTTACAAAAAACTTACCCTTCAGTGTTATTTGAGAGGCTTGAAAGATCCGTTGGGCTGTAGAATACGCTGTATGAGACCGACATCTATGGAAATGGCTTTAGAACTTGTTCAGGAGGAACTGAATACCCTCTACCTCCAGCAGCGCAATGAAGGTTCCAATAAAAAGGATCAACCAATGTCTCAAAATCATAACTTACCTCTGCACAATTTTGCTCCGAAACCAATGGCAATGAATACGGCCCTAAAACTCCCCATAAGTATGACTGGCCCATCATGGCAGCATCCGATGCCATCCCAGCCTACCCCAAGATGGAGATCTAGCTTTCCAATGCCTGGGCAACAGAATCGTGGTCCCACTCGGACGATGCAAATGATGCGCGCTCCACCCCAAAATTATAACTCCCAGTCCCATGCATTTAAATTGTCTAATAGACCACAACCACAGCAATCTTTTTACCCTGGAAGTAATGGTTCACGTCCAATGAGTGGTGTTCGTCCATTTATACCTAGACAACTACCACTAACCTCAACCCTGCATGATTGGAATAAATCGGGCAACCCTCCGCCGGGGAACTATTTCAAAACCCGGGAAGTTAATTTCAATGAATTTGACTACAACCCTTATTTTAATCAAGACAATTATACAGGCTGTGATCAAAATTACTGTCCATTAGAACATTTCGACTATCCTAACTTAGAGCAATATTGCTATGAAGAACCCACGACGATTGAAGAGGTGGAACAACCCACGACGATCGAAGAGGTGGAACAACCCTCAACCCCGTCACGGGATGGAAATTTTCTCGAGGAGTCGAATACCGAAAAACCAAAATAGAACTTAATTTTCACATACAAAGGCAATTAGGTTATATCCAAATATCTAACCCACCCTTAAAATTTCTAGTTGATACGGGAGCCAATCAGTCTTTCATAAGCCCTGACGCTGTCGAAAAATATTTCAGCCACATACCTTTAAACTACGACCCATTTGAAGTAACTAACGTACATGCTACTTGTAAAAATAACTACTCCATTACATTACCATGCTTTCCCGAATTTTGCGAACAGGGTAAACTAACATTATTCGTGTACAAATTCCATAACTACTTTGATGAACTTTTAGGGTTTGACTTATTAGATAATTGGCACTCAAACATTGACCTTAGACGTAGATTACTAATTACTCGTAACGCACAAATACCTATCCAGATGTACGACTCACGTAACACTCGTCTAAAAGCTTTTAAATAATTATCTATCTATACAAATAAATAAAATTGGAGTGTCTGTTTTTAATATTAAGATAACCACTTTTTACTAAGTGTATATGGATGTATACACGATACATATACCAAAACAACATTTTTTACAATTTTTGTCTGTCTGTCTGTCTGTCTGTCTGTTCGTTCCCGCTAATCTCGGAAATGGCTGGACCGATTTTGATGGGACTTTCACTGGCAGATAGCTGATGTAACAAGGAGTAACTTAGGCTATTTTTATTTTAGAAAGATTCTTTTATTTTAGAAAAAAATAACTATCTTCGAAAACTACGCTGACATACGTCTCAAAATTCGTAAAACCCTGGCTGAATCCTACGAAATAGATCAAAATAATGTACTACAGTATTGTACACCTTAAAAAGGCCTACAAAAATGTCCTCAATGGTATATTTCTATCTCTTAGGGATAACCCACAATAACCATTTTTTATCTTTTACTTTTTACGAGAAATAAGGGCTTATTTACGAAGCGATTTTAAGCAATACAGCATTAATCCTTATCCAATTAAGTACCTTAAATACATTGTGCATTTAATATATAGATCAATATGGCCCTTTACAGCATGTAATTTAAATGAATATCTTAGAAGATATTAGAGATTTAAAAAGTGGGCGCAGAGCGCGTTGGCAGGGGCCGGGTAGTACAGGATAAGTAGGATTGTAATTCATATTACTTTGGCTTCAAAGTAATTGCGAATATCATGTGTGTTCATTGTACTCAAAATAAACCTAATAGTATTATTTCAAGTAAGAGACCGCGAAATTGCTTAGATGTTTAGATTTTTGGATGTTTGTTTCTCAATGATGCAAAGACGGCCAAACGGATTTAGATCGAATTTGGCACAAAGATATATTATATCATGGATACGTAACAGATAGGATACCTACTTTATCCCGGTAGTAGGTTCCCGGGTGTTATTTTCCGACAGCTATACGGGCCAAGCCACTGGCAAAAGTACTATTCCTATAATTAAGTTCGGTGTCTGGTAAATGATTGAGTGTCTGTATAGGTAAAATAGGAGCGTTAAGAAAAACCAGGAAGACTTATATTCAACTAAACCAAGCCCTATGTCACAGTCTTCTTACTCTGAATACTATTACTTTTATTTTAAAAACACCAACACACATGATGTTCTCATAAACTATGAATCCTAAGTAATATGAGTTATAATCCTACTACTAATAATATTATATATGTGAAAATATGTATGATTGGGTGTTTGTTTCTCAATCACGCAAAAATGGCTGAATAGATCTGGATCGAAAATAGCACACAGAGTCTATATTACCTATATAAAACATCGAATAACACATTCTTATCGCGGTAGTACGTCCTCTTGCATTAATTTCCGACATCCACGCGGGCGAAGCCGCGGGCAAATAATATTATAAATGTGAAAATATGTATGATTGGGTTGTTGTTTCTCAATCACACAAAAATGGCTGAATGGATCTGGATCGAAAATAGCACACAGAGTCTATATTACCTATATAACCTGGAATAACACATTCTTATCGCGGTTATACGTCCTCTTGCATTAATTTCCGACATCCACGCGGGCGAAGCCGCGGGCAAAAGCTAGTCATAAATAAATAAATAAAATAAGTTTATTACATATCATTTTAGCTTACAGTGTATGTCGAGGAGTCTCCATTTAGGCATAGAAATACCTGTAGTTGAAGGCTCCGCTCTTCCCTTACATTATAAATATACAAATAACAAAAGAGAAACAATAAGAAAGAAAATACGATCTGTTGTATATGTGCGTGAGTATCATTGTATGTGTGTGTGAGTGCGGTGGTGTGTCTAAGTGCGGTGGTGTGTCTAAGTGTGTGTGTGTGTGTGTGTGTGTGTGTGTGTGTGTGAGAGAGAGAAGGAAATTTTGATTGTACATGGTGTGACTAAATATGCTAATAACATCACTACATATATCATTTTTTTTATTAAGTCATCCGTTGCAAAAGTAACTCTGTATCATCATAATTTAAATTGTGTAACCATATTGTTAATTCTTTTTTGCATTGTTTCTTTTTTTTATCGTATATGTATATGAGTTTATTTACTTTGTTGTATAAAAAGGCTAAACGTTTGTTATACTGTCTGCTGGCAAATTCTGTTTTAGTTGTGGGAACATTTACTATGCAGTGCTTTTTCCTCTTTTCTAGTATTTTAGGATCATATGGCGTCTCTTTGTGCATTTTGAGGATGATAAGAAGGATGTACAAATTTCTCACTGACAGCAGATTACATAATTTGTAAAGCTTTTCAGTTCTTATCATCACGTTAAACCTTTATGAAGTAAAACATGACAAATATAGGGTGGATTTCTTAGATGGGACAATAAAGGCAGGCACCTTAATCATTGTCGCTAAATGAAAATGATCTTAGAAGCCTGTCACTTAACTTTTTGAAATATTTTGATCTTCATTCTCAGATTTTGAAATACAATGGCAGTTGGCAAGAAAACAAGCAATTTATTATCACAAAAAGGCGTTTGATGCCAATTTATCCTTTTTTTATTAGGAGCAAAAAACTATCGGACAAACTGCGGTTTGAGTACTATAGTAGAATACTCAACATTGGATAAATTTCATAAGAAAAGAGACTGAAATTAGAAAGAACATAATTTATCAATATATTGTGACAACAGTCGAATTATCCCATTACTTCACTGGGGGAAATAGGGATCAAATGTACAAGATAGTAACAGTCAATCATGACATAATATCAACGGTGAAGGAAAACATCGTGAGGAAACCGGCATGTCTTAGAACTAAAAATTCGAATTCATGTGACATCTACCAACCCGCACTGGGCCCGCGTGGTGGATTATGGCCCACTCCCTCTCACCGAGAGGAGGCCTGTGTCCCAGCAGTGGGAACATTTATAGACTGCTGATGATGACATAATATAAGAACGGCTATTTAAGACAACTTTCAACAGAGCAAATAGCTTAGCGGGTCAACGACCGCTTTGACTAGAAGTAAGGACAAACTACGTGTTCCCTTTCACCGGCTTCATAAGGTGCATAACTCATTTGTTGAGCTTGGTATAACATTTTACAACAAGCTACCACCTTCTTTACTAGAATTACCTTTTAATGCGTTTAAAGCTCAAGTAAAATCCAACCTTTGTCAAAAGGCGTACTATTCCATCAACGATTATTTAAATGATAAGAATAGTTTGTCGCTGTGATTAACTCAAGACAATGTTTATGTTCTTTCTCCAGTATTAGCGTACCTAGTGATAGGTTCAATATAATTGTTTCCATATATTGTTTCCTGTTTATGCCAATTTTATTTTATTTGTATTGCATAATGTGG
Organism: Aporophyla nigra; assembly: GCA_947507805.1. Taxonomy (NCBI): domain Eukaryota; kingdom Metazoa; phylum Arthropoda; class Insecta; order Lepidoptera; family Noctuidae; genus Aporophyla; species Aporophyla nigra. Next base: position 13,728,044 of record OX382305.1, read on the forward strand.
TTAGCTAACGACCTCGACAAATAATCATTCAATTCTTGCTTGAGCAACCGGCAGCAAGTTCGTCATGCTCCCTTAGATGTCAATGCTTGCGGTAGCGTCGGGGGTCGGGTTGCCCCCTTCCCTCAAATATGGCGAGGGGGGCAATGGCTGATCTTTGCGTTATGCTCGTGAACGGGTGCTGCTTGTGGTGACTGGTCGTATTGCTGACTTTGATGTTGATATTATTATTAATATTACTTACCTGTTTAATTTATTTTACGTTGATGGTCCTAGTTTATCATTTGTGGCCTCGACTTGTAACTCAGGTCGTAACAGCTATGTGAACATTCAGCATTGCATATGTAAGCTGTCACGCCCTTTATGCCAGGCTTTTATTTTTGCAGCTATGTTTCTATATACATATTTTTTTTGCTTATGCTTGAGTATAGTTTTCATTTTATTTGTTGGTATATTGGGTTGGCTAGCTGGCGTATAGCAAATCATTTAATTTAATTTGTGTCTCTTAATGTTTTACTATATACCATTGTATAGAATCAAGTTCTTCTAACTGGACAGACAGCTGTGCTGCTGGGGAGTTTGTTGGCCACTTCTTCTTCCCAGCTAAAGCACTAGGAAGTGCGAGACGGGTGGGCGTTTTGGGGGGACTGTCTTTTGTAATTTTGACGTTCGAAAAGTGCTGATCCTCAGCCTAATTTGAATAAATGACTTTTGATTGATTTGATTGATTGATTGATTTGAAAACGATTTTTTGAATTCCAAACAATTGATATTTCGGAACAAAGTTGCTCTTTATCGCGCAATAAACATGGTAGAAACCCTCAAGTAACAAAAAAACCCAGCCAAGTGCGAATCAGACTCGCGCTCGAAGGGTTCCTGACATTATCTGCGGTTTACCCTGGCTCAAAAACTAACCTCGGTCATTACGCCGCTGTTCCGAGACTTTGTAGGCAATATAACATATTAGCCAAAACTAAGAATTTAGACATCTGTGAGTCTCTTTCTAAATATAAAAAATGTTTATTAGATTTAATTTAATTTAAATATCTCTAGGTGTTAATTTAAGTATTTCAATGTATTTCATATTCTTCTTTTAATAATCTATAAACTGTTACCAAATTTTACCTATAATTAATATTTTAACTTTGTTAGCTTAGTTGTAAATTATTGTGCATGCTGTGGTCTCCTATAAGTGAAGGAGTACACCTACTTAATACCTCATGTTACCCTTTATTTACGTGTCAATGTATTGTGTACATCTTTTGTTGGAGATCCAAAATAAATAAATAAAAAAATAATAAAAATAAATTTACGATTTATGACGTATAAAAAAAAAACAACTTACTAGATCTCCTTCAAACCAATTTTCATATATTTTTTTAGTTTTATCGTTCTTTTATTTTAGAAGTTACAGTGAGGGGGACACATTTTACCACTTTGGAAGTGTCTCTCGCGCAAACTATTCAGTTTAGAAAAAAATGATAATAGACACCTCACTTTCATTTTTAAAGACCTATTCCTAGATACGTAATGCATTGATGAAAAAAAAAAAGAGTTTCAGTTCTAAGAATGGGGAACCCAAAAATTTATTGTTTTTCTTCTATTTTTGTGTGAAAATCTTAATGCGGCTTAGATAATAGAATACATTTACTTACCAAGTTTCAACAGCATAGTTCTTATAGTTTCGGAAAAAAGTGACTGTGACATACGGACGGACAGACAGACAGACTTAACGAATCCATAAGGGTTCCGTTTTTTGCCATTTTGCTACGGAACTCTAAAAAGCATTACGACCTCCTCTATGCGACTTTTCCATCCCTCTGTCTGTTTCTTCCTGTTATATAGGGTTTTTCATTAAGAGCGCTCGAACTTAGAAATGAAATAAAATAACTTGTTTAAATATGGTATTACCATAATTATAATTTTATTTTAAAGAGCATTCAATGTTATTTTTTATGGCATATTATATCAGCCATATGGCTGCCGTGACTCCGTTGTGGGTGATGTATCCTGGAAGACCAATTTTGGTCGACTTTTTCGCATTAATGCATTTTCAATTTCATGAAGAACGCGAATTACGTTGGCTTTCAGGTCGCCAATTGCCTGTGATTTATCTGCATAAACCAGTGTAGTCTCACAGAAAATAGTCGAGTGGTGTTAAGTCACATGTTTTCATTGGCCAGTTGATGTCACTACCACGCGAGATGACAAAGCCCGTGAACCTCTCATCCAATAAATTTAAGGTTTACCGTGCAGTATGACAAGTAGCGCCATCCTGTTGGAACCACATATTTGTGAGATTCATACCATCTACCCAAGGCCACAAAAAAATCTTATCATCATACGATACTTTCGTTTTTCGGAGTGTAGATGCACCTGATGAATTTTTATTTTTTGCCGCTCCAAATAATGGAATGGACTGTCTGGGGTTTACTGTCCCGAATGGCAAATATATTTTGCAACGATCTTGCGTTTCTTCGACGTACAGGCACTGCTTTATCGATCACCGACCCGATTGTCTCAAAAGTGGGAACTCTGTAGAACGGCCATGAATTGGACGTAACGTTAGGCGAACAAAGCACTGATTTTGATAATAAAATTTAAAAAATTCTACGTGTTTTTGAAACGTGTAGCGTTCCATGGTAAAATATCACGACTAAATACGTATTCTCGCCAAAGGATAGTCCTAAGTAATTTCCCCTATAAATCACGAAAAATAAAATAACTCCACAGAGCCCTATTGCTACATTATTTTAATACTAGACTACCGACCCTGTGCGTTTTGCATAATATATCTTATAAATATTTTTGTTTGTAGTTTGAAATAGGATATTTTGGGAAATTCCTTTTTTGTAGTTTTTACAATTTTTTTATATGTAGTTCAGCGCATTCTCCCAACACTTTATCCTTTACATAAGTTAACATATTGTAAATAATAACATATATAAATAAAAAAGTGTTGGTTCAGTGCGCTCGTATGTTACACATATCGTCACCCTCCCCGCTAACTGTCGTATCTCACAAACTGACGTATCTACACGGACATTACCTACGTGTTCATAACTTTGTTTCGAAAAGGTGTCTCTAGTCCTCGTGTCTCTATTGTTTACCGTTTAGAAGATAATCAAGTTTTTTTTTTAGCGTATGTGCAAAAGGAGGGAAAAAATATTCTCACTATCTGTCGTATGTACTACAGTTAGTAAGATTTTATTTTTTTCGTCCCGATGCAGAATTTTTTTCAATAATGATTACTATTTTTTTTTGCATTTACGTCGTTTAGAGATCAAAGCTTTTTTTACGAATAAGAAGCTTATTGCCATATCATTAAGTCACACTGCGGTATGCACGGGGGTGGGGTGCGGGCGGTTGGACTCTGAATGAGCAGGGAATCAAATCTGTCTGTCGACCAATTCTTCGTAGAGTGACAGGTCGCTCGCACAATAATGATCGAACAGCACATTGAGAGATTCCCGAAGGTTGAATCTCATTACTGCAGGGACCATTCTTCTAGAGAATACTTACATCGTGAACTGACGCTACCCAAGATGTACCTACCACATGTTTGAAGAAAAGATTAAAAATTGTTCCGTGAAGCCCAGCTTATCTTCATTTCTGTATGAAGAAAAGCTGGGCTTCACGGAACAATTTTTAAGGGTTTTAAATCCAAGAAATTGTCTTTCCATCGCCCATAAAAAGATCAGTGTAGTTTGTGCATGACGTATTTAAAAGGTTCTGAAGAAGAGAAATTAAAGATTTGCGAAAAGTATAGGAAGCACCAACAGGAGAAGACTTTGTTTATATCAGAAAGAAATAAATGTAAACTAGCATCACAGCAAAACCCAACCCCAATACAATTACTACATTTGACCTCCAACAAGCCATAAGCTTGCCTATTAGCAATGAAAATGCTGTTTTTTATAAACGTCGTCTTTCGGCGTACAATTTCACAATATATGATACTAGCTTCTGCCTGCGACTTCGTCCGCGTCAAATTTTCGCTCCCTTTCCCGTCGCATCGAATTGCCTGCCAGTTTTCGTCCATTTTTCGTTTGCTGCTCCGCTCCTCTTGACCGTAGCGTGATATTATATAGCGTTCCTCAATAAATGGGCTACACAAAATAATTTTTCAATTCCGGCCAGTAGTTCCGCTGATTCTTGTCATTCCCCTTTTCGTACAAACTTTCATCCCCTATTACCTATTGTTATTTTACCCGCTTAAGGGTAAAAATTTAACAAACTTTAAATATAATTCATAAATATATATTATGTAATAAAAGCCAAATAAAAAAGTTTCATCATTCTAGCTTTAAAAACGACTATACTTCCCTACAACCTTTCATCCTCCCTTTTCCGCAATAAAAAGTAGCCTATGTCCTTTCTCAGGCTCTAAACTATGTACCTAATTTCATTTAAATCGGTTCAGTAGTTTTAGCAGGAAAGCGAGTCAGACAGACAGAGTAACTTTGCATTTATAATATTAGTGTGGATTAATAGAGCTTTATTTATATTTTCATATACCAAACAATCACGTCGTAACAGACACAAGTTGAAAAACAAAGTTCTCACAGAGTGACGTATCTGCTTCAAATGAATATAAATAAATAAATAGATATCTTAGGGCTTTAGGGCTACTACTAACTTAAAGAGTAAGCCAAGAGCAATAAAAAAAAGGAATTAATTCATAAATAAAGCCACAGCCAACGTAACTACAGTAACATGATTGTAGCGTCCGACCGAAAAACTGTTGCCCTGAAAAATTACGAATTGCTAGATACGACAGTTAGCGCGGAGGGTGACGATATGTGTACGTAAGTGACAAGTTCCGATCGTCATTCGTCATGCATCATTTTCTGCCCGCATAATCACGTCAAAACTTTTCGATCAATAACTCGCTACTAAGCGCTAAGATTTTTATTTCATAGTGGTTTATATTAATTTTTGTTCTGTTTTGAAAGTAAACTGCATAAAATGAGTGGTTTTTGTATTAAAAAAACAAAAAAGGCACGTACGACTCTGTGTTAAACTTGACTATTTTTTGTTGCAAACATAATAAAATATTTGACTTCATTTGACTTGTATCTTAAATACAACTACCCGTAGTTGATAAATATATGAATAAAAATTCAAAATTATTCAGGGAAAAATATACCTATATTATTGACACCCATCCTTTGACAGCTATCGCTTTACTAAGATTGCTGCTATACGCTGTCAAAGTTCGAGCGTCCCTACTGAAAAACCCTATATAATAGAAAGACATACAGAGAGACAATAATTTCCATATTTTTTTCGAGGGTGCTAAAGCCGACAAATAGATCAAAATAAAAATCCAAGTTGACAGCTATTAATATTTCCAAACTCGATAGTTAGGTCAAAATCAAAATTAAAGATGCGACAATTTTATGAGAGTTTTTCAAAACTTATGTATACCAGATGAATCTGTATAAATTCACACGTTATCTTTCCCTGTCTCTTTCAATGAACAAATCGCGTATGGAACTACCTACGTTCCTGACTTACGTCCTTAGACTGCAGGGCATTTTTTTTTGCTTCCTTTTTAATATGTTGTTATACTAACATAATTATTTCATAGTTCTGAAAACGTGCACAGACAAACATAAACATAAATATTTATGTTGATAAGCGTGTTGTAACGTGAGTAAATGTTCTTTTTCCTAAATTATCATTTATGGTTGTAATAAAAAACAATATCTATGGTTCGGCACACGGACAACCATACGTCGTTACTCTCTTCATATTTTGGCTGCTGAGATTGCAACTAAAAATATAGTATACAGGATGGATTTATTATAATTTATTTATTTTATTTTGTATTAAAATGTATGTTATTTTAGTTACAATTTTAGTAAATTGTCTGTTGTACAACTTCCACGAGAACGCAGTCGGGAACAGAAGATCGTTATCTGAATTACCTTTCCGAATTGTAGTTATCTGTTTATTTTGATAAATATAAAGTCACACATACACATGTGTACATTTAGATGGTCGCTCTGGACTTTGATATTCAAAAACAAAGTTAATGCCTGATGATACACAATTCTTAACTCATTAGTTATCATAATGGCCAAACAAAGGTCAGCATTTTATAGGCATACCTACTTTTTATGAGCGTTAGGGCTGTCACTCCTAGTGTTTTCAAAATTGATAAATTTTAAAATTGGAACGCAGTTCTTTGACGCAGTTAGCGGTAAGAGCTGACTGGTAGAAAAGGTTACGCGAAAAATATCTATACATATAATATAAATGTCTATACATATTATGCCACTGGTCGTATTTGGTCAAAATGTAAATTCAAGATGGTGGTTGCGAAAATTTTCTAATTGTCTTTACTATACTATAATATTATAAAGAGGTAACATTTGTTTGTAAGTTTGTATGTAGGGGGTAATCACCGGAAGTAATGAACCAATTTAAAAAAAAAATTCACTGTTAGAAAGTTACATTATTCGGAGTGCTATAGGCTATAAATTATAAAGATATCATGCATATTAGCCGAACTATCTCAATTTTTGTCTAGCCAGGCGGAAAAAAATAGCTCTTACAACAGAGTTATTTGCATGCGCTGCCTTAACAGTTGTATATAATTCAAAACAATGTATGGCAACCTGGTCCGCTTTGAATAGTTCTACAAAAGAATCCGTGACACCATATTTCTATCTTTTATATTTTAGCAGATGTAGTAGCTTTTATGTATTAAAAGAAGTTTTTTTCGACGTACTTATACCTTTGGACGATTTTTTAAACAACAAAATATTAAACGTTATCGAAAAAAATATTATTATGATCACAAGAACATCATACAGATACGATTTGCCCCAAACAGTATGTCAATTGGTTAAATGGTTTCGAAGATAATATAAAATTACTAAATCGCAAAATGCCGCCGTCCATTCACGAACCGCATTAGAACATGCTTTGTACGGACGTTTTATATGCAATAAAATAATAGTTTAAAAAAACTAAAAAACACGCTTCCATTGAAAACCAAACTAAAAAGTACAAAATAATGGAAAAAAGCGTGGGGTGCTTTTTAAGGTATTTTTTTATTGATATCAGGCACCCCACGCTTTTTCCATTATTTTGTACTTTTTAGTTTGGTTTTCAATGGAAGCGTGTTTTTTAGTTTTTTTTAACTATTTACTTATTTTCTATTTTTTAGGGTGTTTCGAATTTTGAGACGTATGTCAGCGTAGTTTGTGACGTATGTCAGCGTAGTTTTCGATGACAGTTTTTTTTTGCTGTCCTGGTAACCCTGGCAAGGATAATTGCATAAATTAGTTTGTGACGTATGTCAGCGTAGTTTTAGAAGACAGTTTTTTTGCTGTCCTGGTAACCCTGGCAAGGGTAATGGCATAAATTTATCTTTGACAGGTGTGCAAAGTTTGAATGAAATCTGGTCGTTTAAAGTGGGTCAAATTCGCGCTATAAGGAGTCGGTTACAAACAAACATACAAACATACAAGTGAAGCTAATATAAAAAAATAAAGCTTGTAAAAACAAAACCCTCCTTTTGGCAGTCAGGAAATAAATCATAGCGCTCACTAACCGAACCACATGCATAATTTTATCACAAGTTAAAATGTTTACCGCCCAACGAAGTGGGCACGGGTCAGCTAGTTTTAAATATACGTGTACATGAACTTTATTCAAGACGAGAGTCTCCCAGCCGACCGCACACGTACTTTAAACAAAAGTTAATCTAACTTGATAATTATTTAATATAAAAAAAAACTTTATTTCTACAGCTTATGTAAACAACAATAAAATTATAGGAAGTACCTTTTAAGCAAAGCATTGCTTGTATTAGGTACTACCACTCTTCTGCTTTAAATTAACTTTACATAAGTGAGGAATTAAACAATAAATTCATTTACAATATTAAAATAAAATAAAAATTAAATCTTAAAGCAAAGTTAAAATTACAATCAAAATTAAAATTAATATAAGACGAAATCAAATTAATATTCAGATCAACATTAGAATAATTAACAACAAAATCAAAAATAAATTGACAATATTATTTATTAAATTATTTTTATTGTAGCTTGCGCATGGGGTGTTTATGTGATTGTGTGTGTGTGTGTGCGTGTGTGTGAGTGTGTGTGTGTGTGTGTGTGTGTGTGTGTGTGTGTGTGTGTGTGTGTTTTGTAGAAATTTACCTCTCGAGTTATGTGATCGTATGTAGGATTGACTCGATTTCTTCGTAACTTTTGTTTACCAGCCATTGGGTGAGTGTTTTTTTGCAGTCATGGTACATGGAATAAATGTTTTTGTTCTTTATTTAGAATATCGTATATAAGTGATGATTGTTTTGTATACTGTCTCATGGCAAATGTTGTTTTGACTGGAGTTTCAGGTGCGACATTATTCCTTCTCCGAGATTGTGTTCTGGAAGGGATGTAGGGAAGGGATTTATGCTTTTTTAAAACAATCTGAAGAATGTATAGTTTTCTAACTGACAAAACATTTGAGGCCTCGTAAAGGCTTTTAGTGGGGAATCTCAGTGGTCTGAAGAACATGACCTTTAGTAGTGCTCTTTGTACTCTCTCAAGCTCCAAAAATTTTGTTTGTATTACGCCACCCCAGATTGGTAGGTAGTGCATTATTATAGATTGGCCAAGGGAGATGTAAATTTGTCTAATTTGATCTTTAGTAGCCACGTAACGAAGTAACATGAAGGTTCATATTAGTTTCCTGACTCTACCCATTATTAAATCTAAGTGCACATGCCAAGATAGTCTTTGGTCAAGCATAACACCAAGGTATTTAGTTTTAAGGACCCTGTTTATTTTTAGACAAGTGCAGGTGTTGCTGGATGAGTCGGAACATGTATGGATTTTAATCTGGAGGTCTTGTGATGGTTGGGAACGATTGTAGATAGAGAAACAGATGTAATTAGTCTTTGAGACGTTCAATGTTAAAAGACTGCGATCGAGCCAGGCAGCTATAGTAGTCAAGCTACGTTCAGCAGTTCGGCTAACAATGTCCCATGATTTTCCCGAAAAGACTATTGCAGTATCGTCGGCGTAAGAGAATAAATGAGCATCTGCTAAAGACAAATTACACAGGCTGTTAATATAAACAAGGAACAATGTCGGACCTAGCACACTACCTTGTCCTACTCCGTATGTAACAAATTCCTCAAACCAATGAAGGATCCTTTTTTTTCCACAAATTTTCTCTCACTCAGGTATTCCCGAAATAGTTTAAGTGGGACACCTCTCACGCCAATGTCTTCTAACTTTTGTAGAAGTCGAAGGCTTTTTTGATATCCAAAAAAACTGCCAGGCACTAATAAATTATATAATAACAAGATAATAAATTAATATAATAACAAGAATCACTGCCCTAATACATACTCCTACTATAAGAAAGCTTAAATTATTCGAACGTTTTGTGCGTCGTTCGGTTAGTATGACTGAGAATCGCCACTGAATTATACCAACTGTATTCATTGTCTGTATAATATGACAACATTAATTACGAAATACTCAATAGGTACCTAGATACCACTGTGGCGTTAAAATATTTTTGTTTTAATTCTCCGGTAGATGTAAGTATATCGCATGTATGGCTTTGTGATGAGATCATCCACGGAATTTAAACGCACTAGTACATACTTATATCTCTATCGATCACTAATTAGGTCTCAATTAGAATATGCAGTACCGGTGTGGAACCCCTTCTACAATAAATATATTGAGTGTATAGAAAGCATTCAACGTAAATTTTTGAAGTCTATGCATTATCGCTGCTTAAAAAGTTGTAATCTCTCTTATAGTGAGTTACTAAAAAAATTTGATGTACTTTCTCTGAGTTCAAGGCGTAATTTTCTTGAAACTACATTTTTGTATGACTTATGCAATAACTCGTATGATTGTTTAGACATTTGTTACATTGTTTTACAAGTTGTGTTATGTAGTTCCCAGAACATGCCAGGGACGCAAGGTGCGCGCACGACCTGTTTTTGCCACTACTTCCAGTCGTACAAATGCTGGCTTGCGTGCTCCTCTTCGTCGCCTTACGAACAATTTTAATAAGAATTTCTGCAGTCTGGATCTGTTTGCTTTACCGCATAAAAAGTTTAGACTTATGGTACTCAACATATTGAAAAATTTATGTGATACTGTTGTTCCACTTATGCTATTCCCATTTTTTTAATTGTTAACAACGCTAGTCTTAAAAAAATCCAAATTGTCTTATTGTATATCTGTGGAGAACGTGGTTGATTTCACATTTGTATCACTTCTGTATCCATTTTTTTTTTTTTTTGTATATTTTAATGTGAAATTGTTTGTTTTCCCGAATAAATAAAATAAAACACTAGTTCGTTTGTATACTAACCAAAGGACGTTAAGGGTCTGAAATAAAAGTTTTTTTTTATTTTGTTGCATAACCAGTAATTGCGCACTTCATAAATAAATTGCGCAACAAATAAATAATATGAAGAAATAAGTCTTCATATTATTTATTTGTTGCGCAATTTATTTATGCGCATTAAATAAATAAGTTAGAAGTGGAAGTGAAGTAGGAAGTGACTCACACACACCTTTGTTAAAACAGTGTGCAACACCGGACCCTATAAATATCACGCACCTCGTCATCTAGTCTTAGTCTTAGATAGTTTTCGTTCGAAGACCGAACTGAGTGTTATTCACAAATAAAGAAGAGTTCTCTCAAGAGCCTCTTTTATTTGTTGAAAGACAAGAACCTTTTTCTACGTCATCAAGTAGATAATCTGCAGAACCTTCCAGACGACACACATCTGCTACAACACAACGGTGAGTCAGATTCGGGTAGTATCCGCAAGGAACTAGAACATACCATCGAAGTTTAACAAGAGGAATCTGCAGTCTTCAACGCATCACCGTCAACAATAAGAAGACGAGCCAATTCCAGCAACTACGTGACTCACTCGACGAGTGTTTTCTTCGAGAACCATCCATTTAGTTTCTGGTATCTTCTGGCCAAAAAGAGAACCTGGTGACAGCAAGAACCCCTACCACTGTGTCGGTTCATAATATAAACAGGAATCCGACAAATTATTATCTAATACGCACGTACATTGTTTTTTAAAGATTGCGTGCTGTCGGTTGTGCAAGATATACGTATAACGCGCCCGCTTTTCTCGACATGGCACTCGCCACTACCCTTTTTATCGTAGTCTGTGCCCGCCAGTAAGAGCCAAGCGCACCGCAACCTTAGCTGAGAGGTTTAAAGATGCGTGCGTCAGTGTGAGTGTATCGTTTCGACCGTTTCTTCAAAGTTTCTCTACTGTCCATATATTTTATACTGAGCCGTAAGTTACGTAATTCTAGTTATACAGGGCAAGTTTTTATCCAGTGCGTAAATGGTAACCATGAATTCAGCATATCATTCTAGACGCAGAATTTTTGCGCAGAATTTTTTTGTCGGTTTTACAAAAAAAAAAATCTGCTGTTTCATAGAAAAATGCAATACCTACGGGGTCAAAATGTATGGAACAGCAGATTTTTTTTTTTTATAACCGACGATAATGTTCTACGCTGAGGGGTCTAGAATGATATGCTGAATTCATGGTTACAGTTTGCGTACTGGATAAAAACTAATCCTGTATAAGTTGTAGACTACGGATCGTTCTGTTTACTTACTGTAGTCTTGTAGCAAGACGAACCCAAGCAGACGTTTTACTTTATGTACATTATTTCAACACCACTGCTCTCAAAACGGTGTAGGAAAACATCGTAAGGATACCGGCATGTCTTAGAACCAAAAATTCGACGACATTTGACATTACCAACCCGCACTGGGGCCGCGTGGTGGATTATGGCCCAGTCCCTCTCACAGTGGCCTCTTGCCTGTGTCCCAGCAGTGGGAACATTATAGACTGCTGATGATGAATAGACGACTTGGGAAAAGTAAACGTGTGTTATTTTCATGTATATTTTTTTTATAGAATACCCCTCGCTTCTTTGTATTGGTGATCTCAAATACATATAAAAAGAAAAAAAAATGTGAAAAGTTTGAGCTTGATCTCAGAACCAAGATGATCAATGTTGGGATGAATCCCAGTAGCGCAGTGGCGTTTTGTAAATTTTCATAAATTAGGCCTGGTTCGATACCTAGATTTATTAGTCTTCATCACTGAAAAAAAACTGTTCACCTTTGTACGTGCTTCTGAAGCGTAATCAAGGTGATTGAACGGAATGAGGACTTCTTTCCCACCAAATGTTCGTTCCGGAGTTATGTTTATTAATGTCCAAAGCATACTCATAAAATTACTTAGTAACAGAATATAATATAGGCTTAGTTTGCGAAATATTACGTCTTATTGCACCGGCGACGACAGTCATAATAAGTATCGGCAAAGGCATGTACTTACACCTCCACCAGGTGCTAATTTTAATTGTTCGAAAGCCGACTGACATGCATATGACCTAGTGAACTGTGTACCTTTCTTAAACAATAAATTTGTCGGATATACAATATCAGCAAAACGGGGTAGAAACCGTCTACAATAAATAGCAAACGCGACAAAATGCTTGACGTCATCAGCCCGTGTTGGATACTTGCGCAACGTTTCATATTTCACTGGATCAGGAAAAATACCGTCCGCTGTTATTTTATGACCAAAGTTGACGATTTCATGTCTTACAAATTCGCACTTAACTGGGTTCAATCTAAAGTTCACTTCTCTTTATCTGTTTAATTCACTAATGAGATTTTTATTATAATCGGTGGCCCTAGTGTGAGTTTCTTTTGACCATCTCGATCTAACGCGTCATACATAATACGTAAGCCTTGAAAACACACTAGGACTTGTTTTGAAACCTAAAGAACAACGCTTCATTCAATTTAGTTTACCGGCTGTAAAAGCTGTACATTTACGGAAATCTAAGTCCAAAGAATGCTGATACATTTTATTTACGCTGGATAACGTATATTTTCTAAGCGCTAGTTCATAATAAGTTTGAAAAAGGTCAAATTTTTAACGATAAAGACTGCCTGATAAGGAATCTAATATCTCAGCTATAGTAGGTGATGGAAATTGGTCATCCTGAATTTTGGTGTTTAGACGGCGGCAATCAAGAACTTTTAGCCTCGATTTGTTTTAATATGCTTTATCAGCTTTCTTTGGCACCAGCAATACTATGCTTGACCATTTTAATGTGGCTTCTTCAGTAATAATATCATCTTTCAGCCGTAAGACGTCCACTGCTGGACTTAGGCCTCCCCCAATTTGAGGGGCTTTGCCATAATCGCCACGCTTGGCAGGCGGGTTGGCGATCGCAGTATGGTGGTAAAATGCACAGAGACCGCTGCTGCCCATTCTCTAGTAAGTCCCTTAGTCGCCTTTTACGACACCCACGGGAAGAAATGGGGTGGTGTTATTCTTTACGTCCGGCACCACACGGTAGTAATTATATCATTATTTAACATATCCTGAGTTTGTTTTCGACTTCATTTTTAAGCATGTGTGGATTCTGTATGGTTTAATGTAAACTGGAGTAACACTATCGTTTAGGGTGATAGAGTGTTCCATTAAATTCATCATCATCTGTCTAGACTTTTATTTATTTATTTTATTTATTTATTTATTTCTTTAATTAAAACGGTTTACAACCAATTACAGAAATTAAAGACACGTGCACAAAAATAAGACAAAATAATATTTAAAAAATGTATATAAAGATAAGGTAAACAACACTTTCATACATCCCTCTCGCAGTACTTCTGACATGCCGATAAAATCTTCGTCCATTCGTCCGCAAAGAGATCGTTTGTTGGATAAGTGTCCAAGAGCCACGGAGCGTCTTACAGGCTATAGTGAGCTGGTCTTTAGATCGCCTTACCTCTAACGAGTTATATCCAAGGCATCCCAGTAGAAATTTAGTCGGATAGAGGTAAGGATAATAGCCATGTTTACGCTTGTAGAGAAACCGAAGGAATGCTTTTTGTACCTGACTTTTCCCAACTCTGTTGGGGTCGGCTTCCAATCTTACCGGATTCAGTTGAGTACCGGTATTTCACATGGAGCGACTGCCTATCTGACCTCCACAACCCAGTTATTGGATAATAACAATACCCCTTGGTAAGACTGGTTGTCAGACTTTCAGGCTTCTGGGGACCCGTAACGACTGTGTAAGATCTATGAAAAGTGTTCCAATAAATTAGTGTTATATAATTGTCTCCTGATAAGTTGAAAACGTCAGCGTACATTGCACATATTTTTTCTCTATACTTATTTGTTCTTCTTAATTCATGAAACTTAAATCAAGTAGGGAAAAAAGGGTCTTAACTCGTTCCGTAGACTACTTCTCTTCAGTAAATTTACATAAGCTTGATAAATCGACATGAATGTGTTCTTTTTTAACCGACTTCAAAAAAAGAAGGAGGTTATCAATTCGACTGTATTTTTTTTTTATGTTTGTTACCTCATAACTTTTAACTGGGTGAAACGATTTTGATGTTTTTTATTTTATTTGAAAGCTGGTGCTTCTCGAATGGTCCTATTTTGGTTCCATTCGGACAATGGGATCCATGTGAAAACCATATAAGTCTTAAATTTGCATTAAGTATTTGCGCGACAAATGAGCGAATAACGCGATTAGATTAGTGCGGGGTAAAATAACAAAAAAGTTAATAATAAAAACTTTTTACAAAAAATTAACAACTGACTTCCTTAAAAAAACACTACAAAGTCAAAACTACAAAGTTAACTTTAATTTCGGAAGTCGGTGGCAAAAAACCTTAAATACAGATCCTAAGACACCGAATTCCGAAATTAAAGTTATTTTTGACTGAGTAGTGTTTTTTTAAGGAAGTCGGTTGTTATTTTTCATATTTAAAATCCCGACAGGTATGAAATTATTAACTGGTTTTGCTAATCAGACACCTACTAAACTCCTGAGTTAATTTCCTTTGCCAATACAACAACATCTTCGCGAATACTACAACGAATATGCCAAATCCACCTCACAACGGGATGGTACCACTACTTGAAACCTGTTATTATGTTCAAAACTAAAACAAACTGTGTCATTATAAGCTTAAATTCATCTTATTGTAGTCAATGACGTCTCCATACTACTGCAAAAAATTATGACCGGTACGTACGTACGCATGAGTAGAGCAGCATAAGTTCTTAAAAACTTAAAACTGCTGATTAAAAATGATACCATTAAACACGGAACTCTCGGACACCCACTGTCCTCCTATGCCCTCTAGAATTATCTTATCGTAACAAAGTTTACATAATACATAATCATTTCACCATTCATATTTTAGAGTGCATATAGTAAAAAAATAATAGTTTAAAAAAAATAAAAAACACGCTTCCATTGAAAACCAAACTAAAAAGTACAAAATAATGGAAAAAAAGCGTGGGGTGCTTTTTAAGGTATTTTTTATTGGTATCAGGCACGCCACGCTTTTTTTTCCATCATTTTGTACTTTTTCGTTTGGTTTTCAATGGAAGCGTGTTTTTTAGTTTTTTTTAACTATTATTTATTTTCTATTTTTTAGGGTGTTTCGAATTTTGAGACGTATGTCAGCGTAGTTTGTGACAGTTTTTTTGCTGTCCTGGTAACCCTGGCAAGGATAATGGCACAAATTTATGAAATTATTGCATTGTCATCGGTCCTTGACAGGTGTGCAAAGTTTGAATGAAATCTGGTCGTTTAAAGTGGGTCAAAATCGCGCTATAAGGAGTCGGTTACAAACAAACATACAAATATACAAACATACAAGTGAAGCTAATATAAAGCGTGTAAAAACAGGGATGTTGCCGAAAATTACATTAAGGAAAATAACAATATTTTTACTATAGCTACAAACATAACTATCATTGAATAGAGGAACAAAATACTAATTGCAGGTACTAGGTACATTTATTGTAGGTTCTTGAAGGTTTTGCAATGCTTGCGAAATGACCTGAACACGTGCATGTCCCTCGCTTCTAGGAAAACATTGTGCATTGGTTGCAGTTGTACGAGGAAATCCGAAACTTCGGCCCTGCGGTGCCCCACGGTTGCTACTGCATATATTGTTGTAATTAGACATTGGAATGTTTATGACCTTGCCTATCATTCGATTGGTATTTTTGACTAACATTTTGGTACCCCCTATTGATGCACGTGTTTATTGTAAGGCTGATTTTGATTTGAAAGATTTCTGAAGTTCATTACGTGATATTCGATCGATGATTACGTTTGCTCGTGTATATAGCAGCGCGAATAGTTTCTGGTAATGGCTCAAACAGGCATGAGGCGATAATTGGACTTAGCCGCGTATTACTAAAACCATCAGAAATACACTTAATCGCTTTCGTTTCATTATTTGGACGTCATACTCGTATTTTAAACTAAGATTCATCTCCGTCAACTCAAGCAATTGTAAACTCAACAAATAATTTCTCCAATTCTTTTCCAAATTGTTAAATAGGCCTAAGGCTCTTATTAGTATTCAAAATTTGTGATTGAATAACTTCAACAAAGGAGATGTTTCATTTTTATATGGGGCTCCGGCCATAACGTGTACAGTTTAGCGAAGCTGGGTAAATTACTCATGAATAGAATAAAGTATTATTTTTTTCATAATATCAAATGGTTTTTATGTACAAAATAAAAATTAAAAATGTTTGACGTTTGTCCTAAGAGTTAGCAAGTGGTCATTTTGAATTCGTTTAGAAACACACTTCGAGAATGGAGACTAAAGATTTTTGTAACGATGAAATGGTCACACTTAATTATGTTTACTCAAAAATATTTATAAGAGAATAATAGTAATTTATTTTTAACACTACAAGAATACACCCATTTTGTAATTATTTTCTACTTAACATTGATTTGATGAGACATGATTTCAGAACGAATGAAGTCTGCAAGCAAACGGGACGCCATATTGAATAAAACATGGCAATAATTGAAAAACTATTATTTTTTGTACACAAGAAATCAGGCGCAAATTAACCAGAGAATATTTTTCCCTAATTTGTAGTATTTTTTCCTCTTTTTTGATAAATGTACATCTGATGGCCGAAAATGAAACATCTCCTTTATTCTTTGTTAAATATTGTTTTTGGAGTTCGAGATAAATAAGTAAATGTTTACCAATTATACCAAAAACACTAACAGTGTAATCAAATTGTCACAAATACACCAGAGACTTTAATCCGAAACACTTATTCTCACATGAAGTTCAATGAAGAACTGTCTTCACAGTCTAAGAATCCGCTTTATAATGAGCTTAATCGCCCATAATATTCGCGAACATTTTGAATCTCACAGTTAGCGGCGACGTCTCTAGATAGTCCAGACTCTAGATAGTCCAGAACAGATAATTCCGCTATTCGACAAAAGATGGCGGTGACATTTATGGATAATCCAGTTCGTGCAGTACCTGCTACTTGGTAATAGATGGCGGCAGCGTGATGTCTCATGTTTTAACGATCTACGTAACAATCATGATCCAAAAGTTTGACTGATGGTGGCATTGGCTTCCCCGTTTGCATTTTCAGCGATTACCTACTACTTCTTCTTTTTAATTTGTTTCCCCATCTTCATTCTTATGTCTTCCTTCTTAATGCTTGTTTCTTGTGTTTCGATTTTTCTTTTTTTACTTTTCTTAAATATTCAGTGTCCTCTTTCTTGATTTTACTTTCTTCCGTTTTTTGTGTTTGCTTCTTTATTTGCTTTTCATTTTCTTCCAATGTTCTCACCTGGCGGGGTCACCATGAAGTGTAGTTAAGTTGAATGAGGAAAATAAGCGTTCATTCTGAAGTTAGTTTTATTAATGTGCAAAACATACACATAAAATTACTTAATAACAGAATATAAACATAAGCTGAGCTTGAGAATCGTGACATCTTATTACACCGGCGCACGGTAGGCTGAAAATCGCCTTTCATAGACATAGAGACGTTTTGAAAAGTGCTTTTTTTGGCTAGAATTGGATAGAATGGATACCTATACTTAATTTTGCGTTAATGTTGTAATTTTTTGACATACTTCATGTTGCACAACATGAAATATCTCAAAAAAATTCAAATAAATGGTACTAAATCTGTGTGTAAGGATATAATGGCAAACCTTATGATTCCAGAGATAGCCTCTTTTTTCATGTCAGCGCCATACAAATTTTTCTTTAAAAAATTATAACTCCTTCATTTGTACACACAATTGCCCCATACGAAAATTTATAGGATAGTAATGATCAGCAGAATCCATTTCTAGCCAAAAAAAAGGACCCTTCAAAATTCGAGTCACCGTGCGGCGGCAGCAGCCGCTTCCCCACTCGTGCCGCCTCGGAAGCGCCTGCCACTGCCACTTCAACTGTCTTCGTGTTCGTTGCAGTACTTGAGTTCACCCGCCCAACTTTTGGACATTTTGACGTTGATAGTCATACTGTCGAGACCCTGAATGATTTGCCTGTCTTACAAACTTAAAATTGTACTTGAGCCACAGAGACTCAGATGGACATTTGCAAAAAGAATAAGAATATAAACAATCATGAGCAAATGGACTGCTGCATGCCGGCAGAATCGATAAATTGTAGTATCAAAAATTAAAATGTCAAAATTTGTAAACCACCCAACCCATGTAATTTTCTCCTACCAAATAAAATACTAGCTTTTGCCAGTAGTTTCGCCCTCGTGAAAGTCGAAAACTATCTCACGGGAACGTACTATCTGGATAAAAGTACCCTGTGTCTTATTCTAAGTTATAATATCTCTAATTGTCAAATTTCATGCAAAACGGTTCAATAGTTTTTGTGTGAAAGTGTAACAAACATCCACACATCCTCACAAACTTTCACATTTATAATATTAGTAGGGTAAAAACTAGAAAGTAAACCCGCATGCACCCCACCAGTACGTAGGTTTAGAGAGGCTAAGGTTAAGGCCAGATTCTAAAACCTAAGCTGCTGTACATCGAGTTTAAGTTTATCGTCATAACTCGACAAAGCAAGTTCTCTTTCTGTATAGTGGTTAAAACAAAAATTTTAGCACCCCATCTGATACTACAATAATATCAGGCTCGATTTGCTCTCTCTCGCAATCTACATTCTCGTAATACTTGAACTTTCCATTTGGAAAGATCAAAGAAAATCTAACCTGTCCGAGCGCGTGGAAAATTTTCGAGCTCGCTTCGCTCGCTCTTGCATTCATAATTCTCATGATAACCTGAGTTTTTCTGACATAAATCGACTACACAACTTCTATTTCTATTTGAGAATATGAAACAAAACCGAACCTAACCCAGGCGGGTTGTTAAAATTTTCGACCTCGCTTCGCTCGCTCTTGCATTCATAATTGTCATAGTTATCTGGGCTTTTCTGGCATGTATCGACTCTGTAACTCCTATTTCTGTTTGAAAATATAAACAAAACCGAACCTAAGCCTGGCGGGTTGTTAAAATTTTCGAGCTCGCTTCGCTCGCTCTTTCCAGCCTCCGAGATCAAATAAAAATAGTAAATAGTGCTGTGTGACCAATTTCCGAGCATTATTAAGTACTAAAAGCTGCGTCACTGAACAGCATAAGTAATGTGGAGCTGGAGATGTACATAACTGTCTATGTTATTATAATGTATATGTTACATTTTATGACGCCTATAATTCCCTACCTAATCACCTACACATAGTACACAGATATTTTGCCAGTTATGTTTAAGTCCCATGTCACATGAGGCGAGCCTTCTGCCACCAACCGGGCACAAGCTAGACTCCAGGCTGCTTCTGAGAAATTTCTGATGAACCCAATAATACTACCCGGCTAAGGAATCGAACACAGGACCTCATGCTCAGCAGTAGCGCTTGTGACTACTAGACCTACGAGGAGATGTACCTTCCTAAAAATATTTTTCAGTAAATGTGGTGACCTAAGATTTGGGGGGGGGGGGGACAAAATCTTAGGCTGCGAACGCGCCTGGACTGCATGGTTAGCAGTATCGGGCCTTACCTACCTATTCCTTAGCCCACCACACCTTATAAGTAGTACAGTAAAAATAAAGCTTTGCTTTTCTTAACTTAAAAATATACACACAAAATTGAAAAAATAATTTAGAAACTAGATTATTCCCTACAAAAAAGGAATTAACTTTATTGTGAACAGTGTATCTAATTTAGAAGTCAGTAGGAGCGGCAAAAATTTTAAAGCTTTGGGGCGGCAAATGTGTAAATCCAGCACTGCCCTGAAGACTCTGCAGATGCCTCTTATTAAACGTCTATGGTATGTTCTAGTCCCTTCCGAATACTAGTTGAATCTGACGCACCCTCATGTTGTAGCAGACGTGTGTCGTCTGGAAGGTTCTGCAGATTTCCAACTTGATGACGTAGAAAAGGTTTGAATCTTCCATCAAATGAAAGAGGCTCTTGAGAGAACTCTTCTTTATTTGTCACGTTACACAACTATTACACAACTACGAACTAATACTCAATTCGGTCTTCAAACAAGAACTATCTAAGACTGTCTTAGACAGACTGACTGGACGTTTTTTTTCGTGGGACATCTCGTAGTTAACCTAAATAAGATTTTTGGAACGAAGTTCCTTATCGCGCGTTGTGAAAGGGGGCTAGACGGAAAAAATTCTTACGAAAAGTTGTCACGACATGCTTTAACCGACTTCAAAAAAAGGACGAGGTTTCTCAATTCGACCGCATATATTTTGTATGTTGTTGTTTTTTTTTTGTTGTGAGTAGAGAGGGAGAGGGGGAGAGGGGGAGGGGGAGGGGGGGGAGAGGGAGTGATGGAGAGAGGGAGAGAGAGAGAGAGGGAGAGAGGGAGAGGGAGAGAGAGAGCGAGGTAGACAGAGAGAGGGAGAGAGAGAGCAAGGTAGAAAGAGAGAGGAAAAGAGAGGTAGAGAGAGAGGGAGAGAGAAGGAGATAGGGAGAGAGAGAGAATATTTTTGTTGAGTGTATACAGGTTTTTTGTACATAATAAATAATTAAAAAATTATAACTATTATGAATCCTGGAAAGGAACTTCGTTCCATCCGGGTGTCCCTTGACACCTCTAAAGTTTTACTACTTAAACAGATAGGGGCCCGGCGATTCCTAAAAAGTTACCTTTTTAGGCCTCCAGCCGGGGCTTATTATACTTAAAAACTAAAGCGAAAGACTAAGGGCTACCCCGAGGGGGGTACGAACCTCGGCTTAGGCGATCGCTGATAGGGAGGGCAGCAAGGGCAGGCTGGATCTAGGTTAAATTATTATTTAGGGGCTAATTTAAAACTACAGGCGCAGCATCGCGGGTTGGCTCTTGCAAGGGTCGGGAGGGAACTGACTGAACGACGAGGTGCACGGTATTTATATGGTCCGGTATTGCACAATGTTTTCATAACAAGGGTGTGATTCACTTCAAGGAAAATATGACACATTTATTTAATGCGCAATAAGTGATTCACTTCCTGTTTTATCATGGAAAATATGACACATCTTATTTATTTAATGCGTAATAAGTCCTCATATTAATGAAGCGCAATTTATTTATGAAGTGCGCAATTACTGGGTATGCAACAATATACTGGGTGACATTTTTTAACGTCTAGAAAAAAAAATGGGGGTAATAGGTGAACGGAGTAGAAGCCTTTGGCATAGACATTTTTATTATTTTTATTTTTGAATAACATGTAATGCAATTGCAATAAATACTACACATTTAAAATAACATTTTCATACTAGAACAACAAAAACAGAAATTTGGAAAAAAAAAAACAAAAAAAAAAACAATTAAATGCTATCGAAACTCAAATCATACGCACCTTACTTAATGCGCGGCATGTATCAATGATTTCGTAGCGCGGTTCTTCCCTTTGAAGCCAGCCGTTAGGCGGCCTCATTGATCTTTCGCAGGTGCACGAGCCGCACACGCATCCCCGTCCGCCCGCATCCCGCGCTCTTTGAGTCACCTGCGATGAATCTGAAGGCCTTCCTCCCTTCTATTCTAGTTACACAACACACCATATGAAGGTCGAGACGGTAAAAAAATGTCATCCGGTATATTTGAAAGTGTATGTGTTAAATCTCTAATAATGGTTTATTTTCAGTTTTTGCATTTTTCTACAACGTCTAGACATAAACTGTGACGTTATTGTCTTAACCGAATGTTGGCTTTCAAAACAATATAACATACCACAAATTCCGGGATATAATATGTACAAAAGTAACATAACCTATAATCAGAACGATGGAGTGATAGTTTATGCCAGAAACCATCTCAATGTGTCTGTCGAGGAACCGAATATGTACGACTGTAGCAGATTGTTAATTAAAATTGGTTCAGAATTCGCGATACTAGCCTTATATCGATCCCCCTCTTTTAAAAATATAAGCAATTTCACTGTCTCTTTAAATGAAGCCTTTCAGAATCTATCATCTTTCAAAAATACCATTTTGATTGGAGATATTAATATCAACATTCGTCCCGAAAGTGCTGACGCATCCGCTGAGGAATACCTTAACCTGTGCGCTTTCCATGGTTTGCTTCCCACTCACACGCTTCCTACCCATCAAAGTGGCTCCTGCTTGGACCATATATTACTCAAATCAAATTTCCCTGCCCTTGCCCTTGTAATTAATTCAACAATAACCGATCACAGTGCTTCCCTATTCATTTTAAATTGTAAATTGCCTAAAGTAGTCACTCGCACGATTACTAGATTAAACGTAAATAAACTTGAAGAAGACTTACACAATATCGACTTTGACCCGGTCTACGCTTCCGCTGATCCGCAGTTTTGTACAATGTACCTAATAAAAAATGTGCAACATGCAATTCAGAAAAACACTGTCAAAACTCGGCTAAATAGCAAAAACTACAATATAAAACCATGGGTCACGGCAGGACTCATACGTTGTATGAAACATAGAGATAAATTGCATATGAAAGCTAAAACTAACCCAGATAATTTAATTTTACAACAGTCGTATAAACGATATCGTAACTTTTGTAATGATCTCCTAAAAAAAGTAAAATGCACCTACGATAAAACTGCACTTGAAAAGGCTGGTACGAGTAGCAAAAAAATCTGGAATTTTATTAAAAGTGTAACATACAATTCAAAACAAAATCAGTCATCTTCAAGTTTGTTACAAGCACACTCATCACAGTTAACATCTGCCAACATTGCAAATAATTTCTTTGTAAATGTTGGAAAGTGTTTAGCTGAAAAAGTTCAGGGCCAATCACAATATCTAACCAGCACTCCATTTCCATGTAGCACTATTTTATCATCCTTTGCGTTGTTAGACACTGACGAGGCTGAGGTAGAAACTATAATTATGAGTTTGAAAGATGACTCTGCAGTAGGCTGGGATAACATACCAAATAAGATTATTAAACAGTTTAGACACATTTTGATACCACCACTTACATATATCTTCCAAAAATGTTTATCTACAGGCATTTTTCCTGAGTGCCTAAAAAAAGCTGTTGTTGTCCCTGTTTATAAATCAGGCAATAAAGAACAAGTGACAAATTATAGACCTATTTCCTTACTGCCTTCTATGTCTAAAATATTAGAAAAAATTCTAAATAAAAGGCTTTACAAATACTTGGAGGATAAATTAATTTTATCGAAACGACAGTTTGGATTTAGGCCAAAAATGTCAACAGACGATGCCGTACATCATCTGACTGACTATTTATCCAAAGAACTTGATAATGGTAACCATACAGTAGGAATCTTCCTGGACCTCGCGAAAGCATTTGACACGGTTTCTATTTCTATTCTGTTGCGCAAGCTTGACGCCATAGGTATAAGAGGGACCCAGCTGAAGTTATTTAAGAGCTATTTAGAAGACCGTACCCAATGTGTAAGGATTGGTAATGTTCTCAGTGATGATCAAAAAAACACGTCTTTCGGAATTCCCCAAGGAAGTATTTTGGGACCTACACTTTTTTTGATTTATATAAACGATCTTTGTAATCTAAACTTAGAGCACGGCCAAATTATTTCTTATGCTGACGATACTGCCATACTATTTTCAGCTGACTCAGAAAACAATGTCTACAAATTTGCGCAACACGGTTTTAATGTTGTTAATAAATGGCTTCAATATAATTCACTCACACTAAATGCAGACAAAACAAATTACATTAAGTTTTCGATGCGCAAGCAAACATCAACTTGCCCTACCTCGACAATTTATGCTCATTATTGCGCTATGCCTACAGATAACCAATGTGTTTGTCCTGTCATCAAAATGACAAATACAACGAAATACCTTGGTGTTATAATGGATGAATCACTTTCGTTCAAAAAACACATAGAAGCCTTAAATAGCAGAATTCGCAAGTTGATATTTGTTTTTAAAAAGTTACGCCATATTGCTGACCCAAAAATAATTAGACAAGTCTACTTTGCTCTATGCCAATCGATATTAACTTACTGTATTACCACATGGGGTGGAGCGGGTAAAACATTGTTATTAACTATCGAGAGAGCTCAGAGAGCGATACTCAAAGTCTCTACTTCCCGCCCTTTCCTTTTCCCTACTAACCTACTATACAAATCTTGTGAAGTATTAACAGTTCGACAGCTATTTATAATGGGCATTGTATTAAAACAACACGCAGCTCTACTCTACAGCACTGAATTTACTAATAAAAGACGTAAAGATATAGTCTGTCCACAAAATAGAACAAAACATGCTTTTATATCCAAATTTTATCTGTACCTCGGCCCTCTCCTCTATAATAGATTAAACTCTATAGCAAAAATTTTTTCACTAAACTATGCAAATTGTAAGAGAACTCTCAATGACGCTCTCCAAAGTATGTCTTACGAAGAAACAGAGAATTTACTAACTGTGTTAAAGTAAGTATTCACCTACGTTAAGTATTTAATTTAAAAATTTTAGAAACTATTTTATAAGCTACTCAACATTTATACAATAATTTGTCTATTCACAACTTTTGGTTATTTATTTATTTTATAAGACTATTTAGGCTCTTCTTACCTGAAACACAGGATAACCTAGTTCAGGCACGTAAATATTAGAATATAATTTACATATAAGCAAACTGTACATATTTTTAAGCCTTTTATTTTTTGAATAAATATTATGTTATGTTATGTTATTTAACTGTTCTCACAGCACAGTGTACAAAAAAGAAAAAATACAAAAAAAAAAAGTTTTTATGGTTACGTATCGAGAATAACTAGCCCTATAAACTGTCTTCGTTTTCGGAAGCGTTCCCTTTACATCCTTTATATTATGTACATACATTATGTCCTGTAAGTGGATGAATTTAAAACACAAACAAATATTGCTAGTGGATAATACAATTTAGCATTAATAAATCATCTTTTTGCAAATCCAATTCATTTGCTTATACTTTCAAAATTCCTATGTATCCCTTTCGTGACCCGACCATAGTTGGACCATCTGTACTGTTCCATTATACTTTGTAATTTTCACCACACATCATGTAGCTGGCTCTGGATGACGACACGATGTTGATGAAAGTCTCCGCTCTTGCCACGATACTTACAGCGGTTTTGACTTCATTGGCGTAGGAACATTCGCTGGTCTCACTTCCATGTCAGAGAAGTAGACGGAAGAGCGTGTTTATTTTGAACAGGGCTCCACTTCAGAATTAGACCCAGGGGGTAGGTGGCGAACGTTTCTTTGCACTCTACTTGACAAATACAAAGAACGAAAAGGCATTATTATTTGGGACCCCACAAAGTACAAACAGAAAAAGATACAGTTTCGAATTAGGGGAATAGGTTTCCACACCTGCAGCTGCAACGATCTCATTGTATTGGGTTGGAAGTAATAGGAATAAGCCTATTGTTCTAAAGGAGAATGGGTATGGAATTTCTAACGGCGACTTTGATATGGCCGCTCTCGGTAATCCATTGTCTTGTTCGGACAAAGGATAAGGGACTGAAGGAGGAGAGGATAGGCTGCTCAGGTAATTTTTCATATTTGACAAAGACCTGGAGAGGGACCCATTTTTACATTTTATGATCATTTTTTTTGAAGACTCCACGTCCAGCCATATTACGAACTTCAATTTAATTAGGCGGCATAAGGTTCCTGGCTCCTCAACTTTGAAGGCAGAAGTTAGGGCCTTATCAAACTAGTGGTTCACAAGCGTGTTCAAAGCGGAGCGAGTGCGTAGCGAATACGTCGCGGCTGCGCATCGAATACGCCACGCATGCGCCGCGAATACATCGCGGACGTGCAACGAGATCACCGCGGATAGAACCGTTACTGAGTGTATTGTACAGCACATCGAGCTACCCGAAACTGTCAAATTTTGCCAATCAGTCTTGAACCTAATACTTAAGAGATAAAGTTAAAAACCTATTAAAGAAATTTGACAGATTGTGGTAGCTTTATATCTGTACCTCATAAACTCGCCGCGAACAGGCGTCGAAAACGTTGCGTAATCCCCACGCGCTCGCGGCATCTTCGCTGTGCAGACGCGACGTGATCGCGACGTATTAGCTATGCGCCCGCTCCGCTCTTAAGACACACGTAAACAGCTAGTGTGATAAGGCCCTAATGCCTTTATTTTGATAAAGACTGCTTTTGGTGTAGAGGATCACGAAGAACAAAACATAGCATGGGAATTAAATGTAAATGTTCGTGATGGATGGAGCGACACGATCTACCACTGCGGGTGTCATCACGTCAGGTATTCATTGTGAGAGCATAAGTTTTTTTTTTTTTTAATGCCATCACATTGTTCACCTTGAGAGGTCGTTACTACTTAACCGGTTTTCTCTGCGAATTCCTAAATGAATTAAAGCCTCCAGCCAGGGCTATACAAAACTTAAAACTAAGCGACTACTCGCTAAGGGCACCCCCTGTGGGGTACGGACCTCGGCTTAGGATGTCGCTGGTAGAGGACAACAAGAGACAGGCTGGATCTAAATAGTTAGTAAGAAATGTTAAAATTACAGTCAGGGTTAATAGTCGCACGCACAGATATAGATACTGTGGTCGCAAGCATACAGGTATGCAACGCACGTGACGTGGTTCCATCTCGATCATAAACACCCTTGTTGGGCAAGCGCAGGTAGTAGCGGAGTCGGTCAGTCCTGGGGAGATTTCTTTTTTTAGCAGCAATAATAGAAGTGGAATTGTTCCCCGAAGTATAAGAGTTCCCCGAACCCAATCCATTACTAACACATTGTTCTTTTTATAAAAACAAACCTATACACAGCTTTAAAAAAAAAAACGAATTAGCATTGTCTTTCTGACAATGCACGCTCAAGGTCGCTTTTTCAAAAACACAATTTTTTTCTAGACACAAAAGCTTTTGTTTTATACTTGGGCCAGAGAAAATGAGACGATACTGAGAAAAAAATAACTAAAGATCTTTTTTAAGGACCTAGCTTGATGTGACCTTTTTGTAGTGCTTATAAAAATGCCAAGACCAACAGAGCCTGATATTTTGTAGGCACTGTAATACATAGTATTAAAAAAAAATACTTAAAAAAAATAAGCAATAGTTAAAACTTACCAGTATGTCGTCGTTCCTCTATTTATTTTACTGTGAATTACATCTTTACGTAGTATAAAACAAGTCGCTTTCCACGTCACGTTACGGAAGATGCGTCGAGCGTATCATCGATCGCGTCTATTCGGTCAATTAGGGTGTTTTCATATCTGACGGAAGATGCGTCGGGCGAAACTTTATTTTGCCACATTATTACGCATCTATTCAGTGCATTCAGCATCTACATAAAATACACGTGGCGCGACGTTGCCACTCTTTACGTCGGCCGACAATGCGTTGACGGAAATAGAACAGACGCTGTACGCTCGACGCACTAACGCATCATCGGTTAAGTGTGAAAGGTTGAATGTTTTCTCATATAATTGTCTGCTCTGGCGTTACGCGACCGATAATACGCGACGCATCTTCCATCAGATGTGAACCGACCCTTAGATCTTTTTAACTACGCAACGGAGTTTAATGCGGTTTTCATCAGTAGAAAAAGTAATTCAAGAGGAAGGTTTATAGGTATGTATAATGCAAAACCTAATAAACAATAAAATGTATAAATATAATTTTAATGATTTGTAAGTAGGTATTGCCATAAGTACATTTCAATAAAAAACCGGCCAAATGCGAGTCGGACGCGCGCACGAAGGGTTCCGTATTATCCATTATCTATAAAAACGTTAAAAAAATCACGTCTGTCGTATGGGAGCCCCCCTAAATATTAAATTTATTTTTATTTAATTTTAAAGTTAATATATAACCAAATATTCTATGAATATTTCAAGCGTGCTACCTGTTGCCGTTATCAATATCGACCAAAAACGAGCAAAAAAAAAGTCACGTTTGTTGGATGTGAGACCCTTTAAATATTTATTTTATTCTGTTTTTTAGTATTTGTTGTTATAGCGAAAATTTCAACTGTCTAACTATCACGGTTCATGAGATACAGCCTGGTGACAGACGGACAGACAGACAGACGGACTTAGTAATAGAGTCCCGTTTATACTTTGGGTACGGACCCTAAAAGCGACGCGACGCACGTGATGAAGAGTCTGAATGAAGTCGCAAATTTAAATACCAACGTATTTTGCAAGTTTGTTGCTCGGTCAATGATCCAACTATTTGCAAAAATGTCGCCGTTGCGTAGTCTGACATTATGTTAGCATTCATAAGAATTTATTATATATTCATAATATGTATTTCTTTTTGGGGACACATTTAAAAGGAGTATGGATATCTAAGTAAACGACTGTTTCCCTTCCCACATAAAGTATAGCTATACAATATCTCTTGGAAAAAAAATCATGGATCTCTTACTAAACTGTCTAGGGGTCTATTTAATTTTAAACCCTCTATATTTAATAGTCTAAATCTAAAAGGTTTAAATAAAGAGAAACTGTAAACTTACGCTTCGAGCTATCAAAAGCACTAAAGACAGATCGAATCGTAAAGTTATCTTCACTTAGTTCCCATAGATAGACAATCCTACTAATAATATAAATGCGAAAGTTTGTGAGGATGGATGTAAGTGTATGTGTATCTTTCACGAAAAAACTACTGGACGGATTTGGATGAAAGAATCATGCCCACTTTCCATACATTGAATGACCTGTCACTTGATTCGTTTTACAGGTCGCGTCTACCTACAAATAGTGTTCTGTTATTGTTTATTATAACACAATAAGTTATCATCTTCTCATTTAGAGGCCAGGGAAAAGTGCTATTACGTAAATAAGTTTTTGAGGTTATAACAGACTTACACCTTTCAGATCAGGTTTGACAACTGTTGTAACCTCAAAAACTAGATGATTATTAAAATAAAATTATTTCTTAATCGCTGAGAGAGTTGCACTTACTCAGAAATAAATCCGTCTTCAAATTAATATCATCATCAA
This sequence comes from Aporophyla nigra, assembly GCA_947507805.1. NCBI lineage: Eukaryota > Metazoa > Arthropoda > Insecta > Lepidoptera > Noctuidae > Aporophyla > Aporophyla nigra. Next base: position 13,757,400 of record OX382305.1, read on the forward strand.
ATCGGCGCGCAGTGGTAAACAGCAGTTATATTCTCGTAATAGCCCGACGATGCTGAGTTTTAAACACTTCACGTGTCATGTTAAGCCATCCTTGTTTTCTACACTACATACAGCAAGTTAGAACAATTTAGGTATAGTTCATTGAAATATCGGTCAAAATCTGTCGTCGAAGTGAACCAGACTCCAGGAGGACAATGCTTTTAGCCATCGAACTCTAAGAGGCTGATCCACCTTGTCCGTCCGGATAAAGTAAATAATAATACCAGCCCTTATATAGTCCCACTGCTGGACAAAGGTCTTTTCTCATGCAGAGAAGGCACGAGCAGTAATCACCACGTTTGGTCAAGATGAGGTGGCGATTTCTGACTTTCATTGATTAATTTATTATACAAGTCCAGGTTTTCTCGTGATGTTTTCCTTCACTGTAGTTCCTACGTAGGTATTGAAAAAAACACATTGGCACGGTATTGAACTCACGCCTCGTGCATGAGGTGAGGTGTTAACCTCTGGGCCATCACGACATAAATATATAACTAAGTGCTGCATGTTTTTGGAGAGGTAGGGAAAATTAAATAAAAAACATGATTTGATTTATTATTATTTATTCAATGTCTTCTCGTACAACCACTTCATCTAAAAATGCCGCTGGAGCCACAATGTTCGTTTCATGCCTAGCCCAACCTAAGTACCACACCAAAGTCATAACATGCGCACAACAACCTACAGTGCAAGTTTTCTTTGAGAATGTGGTCACTTTAACGATTGAGCAATGATCGACGACAAACGAGGCATAGGTACTTAAGTATGACCACGGCGAGATGAACCAGTAGATGGGTCACACTTATTGTTTCTATAAATCTGAGCATTAACAGTCTGCATGGATACATCAAAACACTCTTTACAAATGTAATCTTCTTCCATTATCTGAATAACAAATCAATTATGAGATTTAAAAGCCTGCAATGGAAATAAGTATATTTAATTTGTATTTTTACATGTTTCGCTTTAAACAGCTGCCTAAAAGAACACTTTAGCTAAACATGGGGAAAAGATACATGCAACTAACACATTCGGTAAGCGGTTCGTCTTAGGCGCGTCACCGATTTCTAGTAGTACTAGTTCTATATTTCATAAAACTTGAAAAATATACATTAGCACTTCTAAATATCAATCCTTTTTTATAAAACAATCATTCCACTAGCATCTATTGACTGAATACTAAATAGTTAGGTACTTGATTGTTATTATACTTACTATTACTGGAGATATCCAACTGCTAATTAGCGAGATGACTCTGCTATGAAGCTGAAGGGCCCGATAACGCCGAAGCGTATTAACACTTATGTTACAGGTTATACAAAGCCATCTCATAGAAGGCTCATGTCCATAGCTCTTTCCAACAAAAGCGACAACGTCTAGATCCCAACAAAAAGGACTAAATCGGTATCCGTGAAACACAGGCCAAAGTAATCGTATGTGGTAGATATCGGAGTCCGTGGAAAATGAAAAACTTGTTAGGGTATCATCATCATCATCATTTCATCCGTAAGACGTCCACTGCTGGACTTAGGCCTCCCCCAATTTGGGGGGCTTTGCCATAATCGCCACGCTTGGCAGGCGGGTTGGCGTTAGGGTATCAGAAAATCCAAAATCGCTCAGTACAATACGTAGTGACAGCAAACGAACGACTGCAAAACGTCAAACAAGTGACAGCCTGTCATTCACGTAAAGAAGTTCGTTTTACGCGCCCTATCCACTGTATGTTTATTTTTCTTTCCACACCCTAATATAAAACTATAAAAAATCATAGCTAGTCATAAATTAAAAAGTGAAGTAAAAAAAAAATACCACTTCGTTATTTTGAACATTTATTTACCACATAAACGAACAAGTTTTTTCGTATTATGTGAAACGAAACGTGTGTAAAACACGTTACGTTTCCAAAAGTTTTTTAAGAATGATAAACTTTTTTTAGAATTTCTTTTTTTCCTGGCTTTATTTGAAAATTCAATTATGTGATACGAAATAAGCAAAAAATTTGCAATTTTTTAAGATATTTTACATCACTAGACGCGTTAAAAAAAATCAGGTCTAGATTGGACATGATTCTTTGGCACACAGATAGTTTATAACCTGGAATAACACATAGAGTACTTTTTATCCCGGTAGTATGTTCCCGCGGGATAATTTCAAAAGCTAGTAGAAAAATAAGTAGTGGAGGTAGTTAGTTAATTAGTTGCCAGATGGTAAATAAGGAAAAGAATATACTGATAATCTTTTCTTTATGTACCATCCATATTTAACCAGATAACTAATTAGTTGGAAATGTTAAATACTATAAATGACCCCCAGTTCCCTAATTATGTTTGATTATCCCACGTCATATATAAACATAGATCACAAGTAACAACAATATCTATTACCAACTTCCTCCTACCGTATATCGCGAGCAGAGGAACCTCTTCATGAATTGAAGATGGCCACGGACTAGTTTTAATTGGAAGAAGGACCATTCGGACCGCGCGCCGCGCGCCGAACGGGAGATGGTAAAAAGAATTCACACTAGGGCCACAGCCATTTAAGCAGCCGACAACCTCCAAGGTCGACCTGTATGTATGATGTCATTCCCAGAAAAAAAGCCGCAAGTGCATAGTACAACTCATAACCGACGCGCCCTGTGAATGTTTGACCAATATGCATGAAGAAGAAGCAAAAGAAGTATGGTATGTCTAAGGATCTTAGCAAGTGGCGTTCTGTAAGTTCTGCTTACCCCATGAGAAACGGCTTGAGTTTATGTATGTATGTTTATGTATGTAAGTATTTATGTATGTTTGCATGTATGTATATTTTTATTTTGTATGTTTATATTTAAATTATAGTTTTATTTTTCTTCTACTATTACACACGTTGTCTACATCTCTTTGTATATTCTCTCCTATTGCAGGTATGCTGGAAGAGATTTCTACAGAAATAAGCATTACCTTTGTACATATTATTCTGTTCCTTTCTTCTTGTCTATTTATATGTGTGCATAAATGGTTAAATAAATAAATAACTTGACTGTCAAAAAAAAATTGTACGCAGAAGAGCAATAAGTTGCCTTTATCCAATTCGGCCCGCTCTGATCGGAGCAAAATGTTAATCTAGTTAATTAGGAACACAAATCCCAAACGGCAAATAAAAATATACAGTAGGTACTTATTTATATCGGTTCATGCTACCATTTTGAATATTTATTTAGTCTGGAAATGTTGTATTTTAACATAAATCAAGTTAATGATTCGTTACATCATTTGTCAAATATTTATAAGCGTGATTCGACTCATTAGGAACGATCAAAACAAGACAATAGTGCCAAATTGAAATAGGCAGCTTTTATTTTGAAGTTTTCATGGTTGTACTGTAATTTCAGTTACGTGACGTGAAGAGAATATTTACAAAACAACATAAATGGAATATTCTCTAAAAAACTAATTACAAAAACGTTGTGGGGATATCAGACAGATTCGGTCATTCTCATTTTTTCATGTGACCATGGACTGCCACAACAGTGCATAATTTATAGAGGTCAATAGCTTACGTTTATGTGCTACGGCGAGACGGAGACGTCATCGGCGGCACGACGACGACGCGATGCGACGGCGCACGCGCTTCCCGCAGTCATTGGCAGTCTCCCACCAAGTTCTGTCCAACATGCCTGGGGCCAATGTTTGTTTGTTAGTCCCATACTCAAGCAAGCCAGTTCCCCGTAGGCCGCGCGCCACGCCAGACGTCTTACGGCGTCTATTTAAATACAGTGTTGACTTAATTAAGGACGTTTAGGTTAAATCATATAGTGCTGCGCAAAATAATGTGTTAAGTACGTGACAGTGACACAATATAAACATACAGTGTGTGCCTTATTTTTACATTATCTGGATTTGCGTGCTGTGTTTAGATTCCTGTTGGTTGGTGAATTCATAATGCGTTTTTGCTGCCCACTACACACCAATAACAAGGTACCTACGTATTTATTATAATAAATACCGGTATTTATTATAGGCAAATAGGTCTTTCTCGAACTGCGAATATTAAAGGTATTCTCAGGCGACAGGTTGCCCATCATTGTGATAATGTTTTCGTACTGCGAACCTTATAGGTCATGGAGAAATTGTGTCAGTTCCAAAATGCATAAGAAATGTATTTTTTTTTTTTCGAAATCCATGATCATCTTCAGCGTCCCCCGTTCTGTTCTGTACACTCGACAGTGTTTTTTTATATTGATACATCTATACAAATAAATAAAATTTAACTGTCTGTTTTTATTATGTCAAAATATTTTTTTTTTATTAAACTGCTGCCCGCGCAATTGTATCCCCGACCCGTCGCGTATCCCATCGCCTGTCCGCGCTATTACTTTGTGTACACAAAAAAAAAGACATACCTACAATTGTATTGTTTTCCTACATGTACAAAGTCGCGGGCACAGTTGCTAGTCAAAAATAGCAATAATTACCAAGAAACTATATTTATGTCAGATAAATTAGGTTACTCAATGAGTTTAGTTGTTTCGCGAATATGATGTTGGTCCCAAGGAGAAAGTTGTTCAGATTGTTGATCTGTACCCTATACCTCCCACTTTTTTTTTAGTTGAGAAATTATCAAATGACTTTTCCCGCTCTGGGCGGAGCGGGAGGGCGTGTCGGACTTTTACTGACTAAAACCCACCCGTGTTCCTTCAGTTGCCCATGTGCCAGGGTCACGGTATCTCTTTCGAACAATCTCGCGATCCTGGCAGGCATCGGTCCAGCCTAAGACTATATAATATTCTCTTTGGTCCTAGCAGACCCCTTCAGTGCTGCTGACATCTCTTTGAGGCGCGCGTGGAACACTACGCGCCGTCGACCCGAGCCTGGTCCTTACCGGGTGGCGAGCTACCCATTGCTCGCCGCCCGCTGGCTCGCGCCTACGGTGGCGGTGGCCGGGAGTCCGCTATCGACTCCTGACGCCCGGGGCGTCTCCTCTTGCGGCTTTTTTTTTTAGTGGGACATCTCTTTTTTAATCCTGAAAAGAATGTTACAACTTAAACGGGTTTTCGCCCGGCGATTTCTAAAAAATTAAAACTTTTTAGACCTCCAGCCGGGAAATCTCCGGCGGTATACCTCCCTCTTAAGTAGCTATACAACACCTTTGTTATGGTGGGGAGGGAGGGGGGTCTCGTGGCTAAATAATAATAGCCCCAAGGGTCTGGTGCTGCTGGGGAGTTTGTTCCGCCACTTCTTCTTCCCAGCCAAAGCACTAGGAAGTGTCGAAGGGCGGGCGTTTTGGGGGGACTGTCTTATGTGACTTTGACGTTCAAAAAGTGCTGACTCTCAGCCTAGTTTGAATAAATGACTTTTGATTTGATTTGATTTGGTCTATGCTTGCCGCGGTTGGGTCGAGGATGGGTTCGATAGCCATCTGTGTCTCGGAAAATCTGTAGTCGTAGATTGTAGCTGTTATTTACAGATCTTTTACAGTCATTACGGGTTAACGGGTTTTCAGAAACCCAAAGATTAACCTCAGTTATCATGCGGTATCGTGACACTCAGTATGGAGGTTGTGGAGGTCTGATCTTCATGTAAAATACTGGTATTCAACTGCATCCGGTTAGAGTGGATACCCACCCCAATAAGGTTAGGATAGGCTAGGCTAGATTGATGTCGCGATGGCCGTCAGAGTCATCAGGGGATATCGCACGGTCTCCTACGAGGCGGCCTGTGTACTGGCTGGATCCCCACCGTGGGACCTCGAGGCGAAAGTACTCGCGTCACTGTATCGGTGGCGCGAGGAAGCGCGGGAGCGAGGCGAGCGACTGACGGAGCGACACATGGAGCTTCGTCGGTCGCAGCTCCGCGCAGCCCTGGTGGCGAGCTGGCAGGACAGGCTTTCACGCCCTACCGCCGGCCTCGCCACCGTCGAGGCGGTCCGGCCAGTACTCGGGCCCTGGCTCGGGAGGAGGCACGGCTCCCTGTCGTTTCGGGCGACGCAGGTGCTCTCGGGGCATGGTTGCTTCGGGAAGTACCTGTGTCGCATAAACAGGGAGCCGGACGCCCGGTGTCACCACTGCGTCGACTGCCGGGAGGACACGGCGCGGCATACGCTGGCAGAATGTGCCGCTTGGGAGGAGCCGCGTCGTGTCCTCGTCTCAGAAGTAGGCAGTGACCTATCGCTGCCGGCCGTGGTCGAGTCGATGATCGGCAGCGAGGGGTCCTGGGACGCGGTGGTATCCTTCTGCGAAACAGTCATGTCGCAGAAGGAGGCTGCGGAAAGGGAGCGGGAGATATCTTCCGCGCACCCTGCCCGCAGCAGGCGCGCCGGGCGTCGGCGGAGGGCGGATAACGCCCTCTTCCAGCCCCCCTAAATGGGTCCAGGGGCGACGGATCTGGGGACATCCGTCGCCCCCTATTGTACGGACCCGAGATGGTGGCGCGTAGTGTTCCACGCGCGCCTCTCTGTGATGTATGGGGGGGAGTTTAACACCTCACTCCCCCCCAACGTGAGGAGGCCCGCGAAGGCGGGCCGGCACCAGTCGGGAATCGCGGAAGACATATTGGTTCCCGTGGTCCCCGACGTAGGTGTGGGACGGAACACCGGGGTGGTTTTAGTCAGTAAGAGTCTGACAGACCCCTCCGCCCACCCCAGGGCGGAGGACATCCATGAGGATTTCCACCTCGTGATCAAAAAAAAAAAAAAAAAAAGGCTAGATTGATGTCAGGCTTTCACGCCCTACCGCCGCACTGGCTCGGGAAGAGGCACGGCTCCCTGTGGTTTCGGGCGACGCAGGTGCTCTCGGGGCATGGTTGCTTCGGGAAGTACCTGTGTCGCATAAACAGGGAGCCGAACGCCCGGTGTCACCACTGCGTCGACTGCCGGGAGGATACGGCGCGGCATACGCTGGCAGAATTTGCCGCTTGGGAGGAGCCGCGTCGTCCGCTCACCCAGCCCGCCGCAGGCGTACCGGGCGTCGGCGGAAGGCGGACAACGCCAGCTTCCAGCCCCCCTAAATGGGTCCAGGGGCGACGGATCTGGGGACATCCGTCGCCCCCTATTGCTACGGACCCGAGATGGTGGCGCGTGGTGTTCCACGCGCGCCTCTCTGTGATGTATGAGGGGGAGTTTAACACATCACTCCCCCCCAACGTGAGGAGGCCCGCAAAAGCGGACCGGCACCAGTCGGGGATCGCGGAAGACATATTGGTTCCCGTGGTCCCCGACGTAGGTGTGGGATGGAACACCGGGGTAGTTTTAGTCAGTAAGAGTCTGACAGACCCCTCCGCCCACCCCAGGGCGGAAGACATCCATGAGGATTTCCACCTCGTGATCAAAAAAAAGGCTACATTGATGTCCCTTCCAGTGGGTTCCCGCATTGACGAGGTGGGGGGGCTCAGTAGCCGTGGTTTGGAAACCCACGGTGAAGCCAAGAGAAACCCGAGGAGGGGCCGCTCGTCAGGGCTTTTCCTCCCAAAGCCGACGACACGTAGCGGCCAACACGTAGGTTGCGGTGTCGTTTGTCGACATCGCAAAATTACGGCTCGAGGACTCGAGTCCTTTGAAATACTAAATCAATTAGATAGATATAATAGGTACATATCGTCGTTGCAAATTTAAAATCTCCTATGTGTAAAAAGTAACTTTTCGAGAAAAACGAAAAAAACAGTTTCCTGAAAAAGAAACTGAGGAAACATTCTTATTTTTTTAGATGTAAAGTGTAAAGGAATTAATTAAAATGTATTGAGATAGAATTTGTCTTATATCAATGTGTCGTTCAGCGTATATTTATATAAATTTAATTATTTTTCTGCACATAAGAGATTTAAGTTGCAAATTTTTGTCACATAAGTGAATTTACAGTTTATTACATCAGGCACATAGGAGTTTTCGATGAGCAATAGACACGAGATTTTTTTTAAATTAGCGAATATTTTAACGATACATTAAGATATTCACATATGAGTTTTTGCAATAAGTAGATATACCAAATCGCTTTTAAAATATATGCATAGCTCGTATTTGTGAAAATTGTTACATAGGAGATTTTAAATTTGCAACGACGATTATATTAGTTTATTATAGGTACGTATGTAGTCATAAAACGTGTTTATTTTGGCGCAACAGGTCAGTGTCCTACATTCACATTGAACCGGACCATTCCGCCGATTGTTGCTTCGACCTTGTAATCTATATATAAATGTAGATATTTATATCTTCTTTATGAAGACTAACTAGCTCAGATATTAACACATCATTGGTGAATACAATGTAGTTTTTGGTGATACTAAAGTAAATATAACTTAACGCCTGTTTTCCCAAAGCCTATGGCAGAGCCTACAATGTACACCCACATTTCGTCAAACCCCACAGGGTGAGCCTTTTGCCATCAACCGTAGAAATATTAAATTTTTCGGAGTGCCAACACTCTTAAAAATTTCAATTTTCTAAACAATTCTACCTAAGCTTTTTAGTAATTCCACCACAAAAGGTTAAGAAAAGAGATGGCATGTTGTATTATAATGTGTAGCTTCCTATTGATTCCGTATTTAAATTGATTATAATATCACTTCTAGCTAACTTCACTCCGATCCAGCTCGTCCCTTGCTGCCCCTTTCAGCGACACCTTAAGGGCATTACATTGCCCAATGACCTTGAGCATGCTGCCCCGTACTAACTTACGACGAAACGACGAGAGAGAGAGGGACGAGTGCGGGAGTGACATAGTGCTTTTCGCGAAATTTCGGGTTTTTATCAAATATTTTAAAGTATTAAAAGAAATAAGAGAAAAAAATCAATACAAATTGTTAAATACATCATTACGTATTTTTTGGTATAACATTCATGCCGAATTATTGAGCCGTTATAGAGAAAATTTTCAATTTAGGTTGAAAAAGGACCTATTTGTTTCGATTTTTTGATAAAATTTGAGTAAGTTTATTAAAATTTTAAACAATACAATGTATTTGTGATGACCTTTAGTTTAACATATATTTTTTATATTGAAAACGCACAAAAGGATTCATCTACAAACTTCTTTAAACACACCGTATTTTCAGGATTTGAGCGAGGTAATCCCCTTAAGCCGAGATGCATACCCCACAGGTGGTGCCGTTAGCGAATAGTAGCATAGTTTTAAATTTTAAGCCCTGGATGGAGGCCATGATTAAATGAGGCAGCCACAGGCAAAGCCGGTTTAGCAGCCGACAACCTCCTAGATTGACCTGCGGGATGACCTTTCCAAAACAAACCTTGGCTCATTACCATTTCAACTGACACCGTGCAGACCTGCCTCAGTTACCTGTTTCCCGCCATTTCTTGTGACTGACAGATGACATTAGTGACAGCAACTGCCTCCTCCTGTGTACTTAAGACTGTGTTGACATATCTAGTAAATAATACACTACAGTAGCACTACAGTAGCAGTTCTCAACTCATCTTTTTTAATTATGTGAAAAACAGGGTAGCGAGTAAGTCAACCGTATCCTTAAGGGAGTACCTACTTCTATACGTCACTCTAAAGAAGTTGTGCTATGAAACTTATGATATTATCTTTATGGTACAAACTAAATCAACACACAAACTACAACAAAAATAAATAAAAAACTTTGAGGTGTCAAGGGACACCCGGATGGAACGAAGTTCCTTTCCAGGATTCATTATTGTTATTTTTTTTTTTATTAACCTGTATACACTCAACAAAAATATTCTCTCTCTCTCTTCACAACAAAAAAACAACAACATACAAAACAAATACAAACAACAAAATATATACGGTCGAATTGAGAAACCTCCTCCTTTTTAGGGTTCCGTTGCCAAATGGCAAAAAACGGAACCCTTATAGAAACGTCATGTCTGTCTGTCTGTCTGTCCGAGTATGTCACAGCCACTTTTTTCCGAAACTATAAGAGCTATGCTATTGAAACTTGGTAAGTAGATGTATTCTGTGAACCGCATTAAGATTTTCACACAAAAATAGAAAAAAAAAAACAATAATATTTGGGGTTCCCCATACATAGAACAGAAACTCAAAAAAAAAAATCATCAAACCCATACGTGTGGGGTATCTATGGATAGGTCTTCAAAAATGATATTGAGGTTTCTAATATCATTTTTTTCTAAACTGAATAGTTTGCGCGAGAGACACTTCCAAAGTGGTAAAATGTGTGTGTGTGTGTCCCCCCCCTTAACTTCTAAAATAAGGGAATGATAAAACTAAAAAAAATATATGATGTACATTACCATGTAAACTTCCACCGAAAATTGGTTTGAACGAGATCTAGTTAGTAGTTTTTTTTTAATACGTCATAAATCGTAAACCACAATTTACCTTTCATTCACTCAACTCAAATATAAAAATTTAAAAAAAAACATTTAATTTCATAAACATAAACCTTATGCATAAACCGTGAATACCTCCAGGTTTGTACGGAACCCTCGGTGCGCGAGTCCGACTCGCACTTGGCCGGTTTTTTTTGAAGTCGGTTAAAAAGTGTCGTTACAACTTTTTCTCTTAATTTCCGTCTAGCCCCCTTTCGCAACGCGCCATATGGAACTTCGTTCACAAAACATTGGACGGCCTTGTGGCTAAGTAATAACAGCCGCACTGGTTAATCGTTCAGGTTAAGCTACGCTTGCCGCGGTTGGTCCGTAGATGGGTGACCATCTTTACATACCAAGACTCTTCCTTACCTCGGAAAGCACGTTAAGCCGATGGTTCCGGCTACCTTTCAAAGATCTTTACAGTCGTTACGGGGCGTTAGAAGCCCGAAAGTCTGACAGCCAGTCTTACCATGGGGTATCGTATAACCCAGTAACTGGGTTGTGGAGATCAGATAAGCAATCGCTCCATGTACAATGCTGGTACTCAATTGCATACGGTTACACTGGAAACTGACCCCAAGATCTAAGATCGAAAAGGTTAGGCAGTTGATGATGATGATGATTACATATTGACACTGGTATAAGTACTTAGTAATTCTATAAAACATCGAAATAATCTTTCTACTGTCGTCACTTAAGATTTGTTTTTATTTTTCAAGAAATCGGAAAAATGTTTCATCCCGATTAGTGATGTGCCGGATCGTCAAAAATGTATATCCGCGGATACGCATCCGGATACGGATATTTATTATCAATATCCGCGGATACGGATACGGATCTTTAGTTTTTTACTCAGTCGGTGTCGACGTGATTTCGACGATTCCAAGGTCGCACGTTGACGATTTTCTTGATAGATCATGTTTCTACTTACATTACGCGAGTATTTCTTTTGACTTCTTAATAGTTTAGTCACAAAATATTTCATTTTAAGAAATAAAAATAATCATAATGGAATTTAATAGTTTTTAACACTTTTATCAATTTTCAATAGTTTAATATTGATAAAATGATAAGGTAAAAGATCCGCCATAAAAGTTACGGAAGGCTACTGCAAACAAAAAAATAATTCCGTATCATGGTCAATACCTAAAAGTGTTAGTCAAGAGCTTATATCTCGATTGTTTCTTTACAGGCAAACAAATAGAAGCACAAGAATATTATTTCAAAATCAAACAGAAGAATTAAAAATCAAAATCATGGGGACCGGTAAGTTTTAACCAGTGTTTTTTTTTTATTGTTAAGCCTATAATCCACCTGCCAGGGTCGCGAGATTTGTTCGAAAGAGTTACCGTGGCCCTGGCATATAGGCAACTTAAGGAACACGGGTGGGTTTTATTGATTTCCCACCCGTCATTTGATGATTTCTCACCAGTTGAATTCATCAAATGACAGACGTCATTTGATGAATCCCGCTCTGGGCGGAGCGGGGGGGCGTGTCAGACTTTTACTGACTAAAACCCACCCGTGTTTCTTCACTTGCCCATGTGCCAAGGCCACGGTGTCTCTTTCGAACAAACCTCGCGACCCTGGCAGATCAGGGGATGTACCCCTTAGAGGAGACTTGTTTTATGCTGAACGAATCGGCTCCCTGAAAACTGTGACTTACTCCAACGATTGTATTCTTGACCTTGTCTAGACTGCAGTGGTGTTCACAGCGACACGTCGTCTGGTTGTCTAGACAGATTATTGAAACATACCACACAAAATACCTAATATTGATGACCGTAGCCATATATAATCTTTAAACGCCGAACCATAGATGTCATATTTCTATGCGCAGAACATTTATGAATTAAAACAGTATTAAAGAAATTCAATTTTCGATTTGATTACTTTTCAGATGATGGTCAATTATTTAAAAAACTTAAACAGGTTAAGTGTTTTAAATAATTGGACATTTGCGGTAAATAAGTAAATTTGTAATGAAATTAAAGATTATTGTGGCCATATAAACATAATGATTAGCAGTTTATTCTTCTGTTTCAGTAAACGTTATGAACCAGATGGCAGAGTATGACTTCAAAGCACCCATTGACGTAGAAATTATATTTGAAGACAGTGATGATGATGACCGTACCTTTCAAAATGTATTGAGTGATGGGGAAAATATAAACGGCAATAACAAACAAGATGAAATAAGTTCTGAAAATGATATAAACGCTAGAAGTTTGAACAAATCCATGTTGAGTTTGAACGAAAATAACAGAATATTGCAAAATAATCCCAATAAAGAAATAAGTGGAAATCATTTAGACGGTAGCAATAATGCAGAAATCAGAAACGACGTACAGTACATCGAAAAAATTCCTAATCAAAATAATTTCGATGCTAATCAACATGCATTGGTTGTAATCGATGATGACACAGTAATTAATAATGAAGAGAGTTTACCTAGTCCAAGTCAAATTAATGAGCCAATGACTTTGTTTATTGAAGATCTATTAAACAAGTTATCCGAACACTTAGTTCTTATACTACAATCTTTTTACCACTATGGGGTAAAGAAAACGAATGAAGATAATAAAAAAAGAGAAGAGATATTCCATTTTATAAAATCGCATTTTTTTGAATTATCATATACCACAGTCGAGACCGTATTTTTGCCGCAAGAACAAAATGAGAGTTTTATTAATCAATTTTTAGATAACACCGTCCTACTTGCCAATAGCAAATCTTTGCAGTGGAAATGTCAAAGATGCCACGTACTACCATTTTTTAAAGAATTACTCACATGGACAAAACAAAAAAGAGAACATTATAAAAATAATGGCACTTCGTGTCATTCTAATGAAAATATAATGTTAAAGCAACAACTGATTAGACCGCTGCTACCATTGAATTTTACACAATCTGAAATCTTTGCAAACAGTAACAATGCAATTCAAAAACCACAAAATAATCTATGTATATTTTCTTCTGGTACTCCTGGCAACGAAATTAGTATAAATATCGATGCAGATACATTAACACAAATTACCGGAAGACAAGAATGTATCACAGCGGAACAGAATACAAATAATAATAATGTTGCCCCAAGTTACGAATCTACTAGAAGAAAGACACCAGTTGCAAGACCAGCATACGGGAACCATTTCAAAAATACCAAAAAGAAGAACCCACAGTATGATCGATCTCCACCACCACCATACAATATGAACCATACCTCCAACAACTTACTTTATAGGCCACAGCGAAACAATAAAACAAATGTTAATTCGAATCAGAGATATTTAAACAAAATGAGACAACATCATCAAAGTCATCAGCACATAGGACAACCAATTTCCAGCTATCCCACTCAAGTACATTATATTAACACCAATCATAGATCGCCATCCGACAATAATAATGTAAACAATTTATTTTATGCTAACACAAATAATAATATTTCTATGGTAAGATTTTGATTTGGACCAACAGAATACATATATAATTCAATTATTGTAAGAGACTCATTTAGTAATTTATAATTATGATTGCAGCATGAATCGCAGTTTGAAAATGAAGTTACTTCTAGTCCAGTAATAACGCATGTGTCTTCGCTGAATCCGATGGCACGTGTCCTAAATGTTCGATGTGATATGTGCGGCAAGACCACTTCAACGACTGCATTCCCGTATGACCCCTACTATCCTCGCCGTACACCATTTTACTGCAGTTATCTCTGCAAGGTAATTATTGTAAACCTACAACTTTGCCTGTATATGCAAGAACCCATTAATGATAAATGATTTCATTACTGTAAGTAGGTTTATACAAACACTTTTACACGTCAATTTTATTTTTTAAACTAGATGAGATCGTCGTTTTCTATCTGACTACTCAGAGAAGAAACGCCGATACAAACTCAAAGGTCGCAGTCTCTATTAAAGTCCAGATATAATCTTGGTCGGATTATGTGAACCCCACGTGGATTTGTGTCTGAATTGGTCTTTTGAGAAGACATGTGACATCCGCCAACCCGAACTTGGCCCACCCGCGAGTTGGGTTTTGGACAGTGTTGTAAAAGACTCAATTCTTTTAGGCTTATTAGCAGGTTTGCAAGACTTAATGAGTCTTTTGAGTCATACGAGTATTGAGTTTTTTGAGTAATATGAGTTCTTTGACTCGTATGTGTCATACTAGTTCTTTGAGCCTTTTTAGCTCTTTGAGTTATATGAGTTCGTTGAGTCATTTGAGTAACTCGAGTACTTCGAGTCTTGAGCTCTTTGAATCTTTTGAGTTTCTTGAGTCATTTGGGTCACACTTTGAGTCTTTTTATTTATATGAGTTCTTTGCAGCTTACCTAGCTTAGGACTCAGGCCTGTGAGTTCTTCAAGCTGGACTAAATCATGAGCTTTAAAATTGATGCATCTATGCTATAATATTATAAAGCTGAAGAGTTTGTTTGTTTGTTTAGTTGAACGCGGTAATCTCAGGAAGTAACTACGTAATTGAAAAAATCTTTTTGTATTGGGTTATAAGGGAGGCTATAGGCTATATAACATCACGCTGCAATCAAAAGGAGCGGAGCAGCAACGAAAAATGTACGAAAACGGGCAGGCATTTCAATGCAGCGCAGTCAGAAGGGTCAGGGGAGCCAAATCTTGACGCGGTCGAAGTCGCGGGCAGAAGCTAGTCCTATATAAATATTTAAGGAATTTAATTATAACATTAGCTCAATGTTATGTAAATAATCACAGTAAACAATTGTTTGATTTTTTTATTACTTCGGTCTTTAAGAACATACATATTCACCTAGATTTATTTAATCGTTTTATACTTAAAATCATTTTTGATGGTAAACAAGGGACATAACAGAAAAAACAATAGGTGACGGATAAGGACAGGTAAGGACTCTGATGACTCACTTCCAACTTCTTTTGAATCGTTTGAAGCTCGAGTTTTTTTTTTTAGATAACACTCCAGTTTTTCTATCGAGGCCTTTATTTTGGTATTATGTAATTTTTGAAGTGAAAACTTCTTTAGTGGCGTTGAGCACTTTTTCTGTAATGGGTATAAAATCTTAAACTCGCGTCAGGACACGTGACCTGATCGAAAAAGCGTAGGACGGATGGTTTTAATTTGGAAAAGCGCCATCTATTAAAACGAATACGAATCACTTGGCTAGCCTTGGTTAGTATGGTTATGGAATCATAGATGACGCTAATATAAACTACTAAACACGAAGAGTTTACAGTAAAATATATGTCATTAAAAGTGTGTCTAATTCTAAAAAAATAAAATCGTAATATAGCATAAGCCATAAAATAAATATTACTTATGAATTAAATAATTGTAACAAATAACTTTTTCTAAGACAGCAACTCGATTATAGATGGCGCTCAAACTAATCATTCAATTTTTGAAGTGAAAACTTCTTTAGCGGCGTTGAGCACTTTTTCTGTAATGGGTATAAAATCTTAAACTCGCGTCAGGACACGTGACCTGATCGAAAAAGCGTAGGACGGATGGAGAGTAGACAGCTATCCCCTCTCTACGGCGCGGCGAAAATGTATGCCTGGGCCTACTGTTTCGTTTAGGCGGCGCAGGGCGCTTGCGCGAATGTTCGTCTATGTTACAGCGTGCCACGCGCATCCATGGATGGTGACAGCTGATGGCTCGACCGTCTGTGTAGTGATCACATTGTTGTGTATTCGTAAAATTCGTGAATATAAAGTGCTTAAAATATGGAAATTGAACAACAAATTATTCCCTAACCATTCCAAAATATCAAACATGCTCAACGTTAATAATCAAGTTTTCACTTCTGCCGGCACTCCCGGAGTGCAATTTTTTTTTTTTTTTTTGCTTGGGTATAGTTTTCATTTTATTTGTTGGTATATTTTTTGCCTACCTACGATTGTTTAGAATCAAGTTTATCTAACAAAACAGACAGTTGTGCTGCTGGGGAGTTAGTTGTGCCACTTCTTCCCAGCCTAAGAACTAGGAAGTTGTGAAGGGCGAGCGTTTTGGGAGACTGTCTTATGTAATTTTGACGTTCGAAATCAATCATTAATTCAAATTAGGCGGAAGATCAGCAGATCCTCCTCCTTATTTGAATGAATGAGTTTTGATTCTTTAAAAGAAAAGAAATTAAAAAGTACTTGAGCTCTAAATATTTTTTATCAGACTCGAGTTTTTAAAATATCTTAGCCTTCACAATTACTCAAGTCTTATAATTTTAGACTTAGGACTCACGTTTCTTACTACATTAGTTACGGACCCACAGAATGGGGACTATCATTTTTTTGCTCACCAGTTGGCGCTACTGTTGAGTGAGGTCCAGAAGTATAGCTGTAAAAAAACATAGCTGTTACCTCAGCAAACAAGCATACTTGTGGCAAAAAATAAGTTTGTAAACAAACTAACCTTTGAATTAGCTGCTCTTTGAGGCCGCTTATTTTTGCGCCTCTTTTTCTTAATTCCGCTTTCAAAGCGTTCACATTCATCGCTAAATAATCCATATTTGCGATAATTTCACGAAGAAGATCACTTTTCAACAGGTAAATTAAAGACATTATAATTTATGCCACGAAGCCCGCTAAAACCAGTGAAAATTGAATTTTTTCGGACCTCACGCGATACAAGCGCCTCTAGTGGCAAATTCACACGCGATAGCCCCCATTGAGGCCTGTATCCCAGAAGTGGAAAAATTATAAGCTTACTAGCGACTCGCCCCTACTTCGCAGGGTGCTCTCTCAACAGCACCACTTTTCGGGTCCAAAATTATAAATCTTTCAAGCTAGAACCAACGACACATTCACAAAACATTGGAATCAGTTGCGTAGTTTTGGAGATTAATGTGCACGAACATAGTGTTACGAGATTTTAATTAATAAAACGATTATAATGTTCGTACAAATTCAAAACAACGAAAATGTTTCTTTTTTCCGTTAGAGTTGATGCCATGGTAAAGAAGCTCTGGAAAATTGCCAAGGAGTTCAATGTCAGCCGCAGGTATATTGGCAAGAAATCCGGAAGATATTTGATAATTTTGGAGTGAAATCGTTTATGTAATGATGGCGTTGTTGTAGGTAGTTGTTTTATTAGTATTTGATTTCCTAAAGGATTATTGTGATGAAGTTGTTGTATAATGTGAATAGGATGGGTATCTGACCTAACAATTGCTATTCAGTAGTCCAAAAGTTAGCGCACTTGTGGACGGGCAGCATCGCATCACATCGTAACGCATTGCAAAATTGGCCTTATTCTTAACATTTATTAAACTTTTTTGATTCCAGGAATTGGACAGCCAGTTTTACAAACGAGCACCGTGGGGTAATACGTAGGAACCGAAAGTACAAAATAGTAATATTTTATTAATAATCAGAATATTTATATTTTATTATAATAACATTTAAAAGTAAACACTGCGTTTTATTTTGTTTCTTTTACATCCTTTTAGTTAAGTATACATTAATATTTTCATTGTGCAATTAATATTTAAACAGCACACATTCTTACCTACACTGCTGACAATACTAACAAGAGACTGGAGGAATGATATAGTATAGTATAACAAATGCAACCTCAAAACATGTCATGTGTAGGTACAATAGATTAAATAGAAAACTAAATCTAATCTAATCTATAAATTAAATTACTATAACTGTAAAAAATATAAAGGGTGTAAGGGGAACGCTTCCGAAAACGAAGACAGGCGATAGAGCTAGTCTTTCTCGATACGTAAACATAAAAAAGGATGTTTTTTAAATAAATTTCTACCATTTTATGTTTGCATTTTTTGTACACTATGCTGTGAGAACAGATAAATGAACCATTATTTGAGATTTAATACATACACTTTCTAAAAAAAATTTTTGCAACTTTTGCAAGCGATGTAAATTCCAATGGAAAAATCAGCTTGTGCCTGAGCATCATAGCACATGCTGACAGACGCGTGGTCGATGGTACATGCGGCGACTTTACGTATCCTTTGTAAACACCGCCAAAATAAAATAAGTTAATTGCAGAAGTAACAAAAGTTTTAAATTGATGAACTGTGTCTTACATTTAATCATAGCTGGGCACCGTTACTCAAATAGTTAACTTCGATAATCGTTAATCCGCTACAAAAAAAGTTAGCTTCGTTAAACGTTAAAGCGTTACATTTCGGAAGAATTAACGCAAGTTAACGTTAATCGTTAATCCGTTAATATGTGTAAAATTGCATTTTTATATCGTTGCGTTAGTGAACTAATAAAACCTGTTGGTTTAGGTTCTGGAAGTTAACAGGTTAGGAACAAAACAAAATACTTGTATAATTCAAATGTGCATATTCGCCTTCATGAACATTAACATGTTGAAGTTCTCGTCTGAAAGCGAGGCTCGTTTTGGTGTTAAAAAAATCGGTTGTCTGTAAAGTCGGTTTACTGACGATAGTTGAACGTGACAACGTCATAAGAAAATACTGATGCGCGCTCTCGCTTGCACTTCAAGCCTTAAATGGAACGCCTCAGAGTGAGGTAACGCCGCATGAGTCATGTTTTTTCGTGCGTGCAGCCGGCTCCATCGAATTATAAGACGTTGTCACGTCAACATCTTTACCCGTGGAAAACAGACGTCAAACATTCGTCACTCTAAGCACCGGCGCTAAGTAATGGAATGATTAAACGAAACACATCTCTTCGCAGTTCGTTTCTCACTCACACGCGCCAGCAAAATATATCTAGTTTAATTTTTGTTTCACTCGCTGCCACGCGCCACCCGGCACTTGTCGTTTCATACTTGTCTGAACCTGTTTTTCGCGCCGCGCCGCGGTGCTGTGCGGTAAATAGTAGGCATTGGATTAACGATTAACGGACTTCTGCATATTAACGGAAGTTAACGTGTCCGTTAACATTTTTAAAAGTTAACTGAAAAGTTAATCCGTTAATCAAAACGTTAACTTCGTTAATTAACGATTAACGGATTAACGAGATAATGCCCAGCTATGCATTTAATAACAGTTTTATATATAAGACGATAATCGATAGTGAATGAAATAAAGTAAATTATCGCCGAAGCTGTGATTGACTGAAACATTTTCATAACGTGTACAATTTCAAAAACTAGCACACGTGAATCAATTGAATTTGAACTTTTTGCCACACATTGGCATAAAGTTCAAATTCAATTGATTCACGTGCGCTAGTTTTTAAAGTCACACGACGCGAGCTTGTTTATTACAATGACTGTATCCTTAATTTAGTAAGTAAACTCAATTAATTTAAAAGTGGACAATATGATTAATTTAATTTAAGAAACCCGTTAGTTTTTATTGAAAGGTCTAACAATTTAAAATAGTTCCATTTAAAGCATAAGTCCAGTTTCCTAACAATGAAAATGAATTGGTTTTCTGTTTCGTCTCTTTTATTTGTACATACAAAGACACCGCGGCGCTGGCATGGCGGCTTCCGAGAATCAGAGCCTTTGTCAGCAGTTCGTTCGATAGCTACAAAAGTAGGCAATAAGTTCACACACAAAAAGTTTATCAAAAACGCCCATTAAAACCTTAAAAAAATACTGGAAACTTAAAAAGTCTGAAAAAATTTGGTTGGTTTTGGAACACCAACCACGTCCTGCGGTCAAAAGTCATCTTCCATGACGAGGGGCGGAGAAAAATGTAACACACCGACGTTGCAGCGCAACTCCTGTAACTTCACCTTCGGCATGTACCTTGTCTTCTGGCGTAGGTACTCCATGATGTCCTCCACCTTAGTGGTGTATTGCAGGCAAGAGATGTACACCAGATTGTTCGGATTTGCGGCACGCACAGTGGCATGCAATGCTTATAGGCATAAAAGCAGTGCCTACTCGAAAAATCACCATAAGTCTGCCAATTATATTTTAATTTGTGTCCCGAAATCATTATGAAACTAACTAAATTATCATACCTAAAAGAAACCCGCGTTTGTCTGCCTAGACAAGAACAAGCAGCGTAGTGCCTACCTATACAGAAAAGTAATGCATGCAACACGCAGGCTTACCACGTAGAAGCTTTGCCGCAGTGGTTCTTGTTAGGCTGCGCTTGGCACTTCCTCCTCTCCATGAAACCCCTCATTATCAGCTCTTATCGGCGCCTATTCCTAGCATAGGCTTTGAATTTGTATCGCCAGTAGCACTTGTGGTGACCCTAACAAAGTCCTTTTTAGAGGTCTTCCGAGGACTGCTGACACAGGCAGCGGGTTGGGACGTGGAGCTCGGGCGGCGCTGCGTGGCGGAGCCACGGTAACGGGCGCGGGGCTGCGGGGCATGCAGGCGGAGCGCACTGCAGGCTCAGCAATCGACGAATGCGCAGGTGAATAAACTGCTGACGCGGAATTCGACGACGATATATCGAGGCCAACTCCGCGACACGTGTTCACAATAGACGCATTGACTGATGACCTAATTATTTATTTATTAAAACTTTATGCACAGGTAAAAAAATATTGCACAAAGGCGGACTTAATGCCTGAGACATTTTCTACCAGTCAACCTTAGGGTGGTGCAGAGATAAAACATGGCAGGTGCAACAAATGTGATAGATATATCGGAAACAACTGTAAAAAACAAATATAAATACTAATACAAATATACATACAAACAGATAAACAAAAAAAAACTGTCAGGAGAACTAACGATCGGTAGAGGAGAAAACGAAACCAGCAATTCAGCGCTGGTATGTTTCTGTTAACTTCTGACGGATATGTTCACGAGCTTTCACTTTAAAAGATAAGGGACTGGTTGCCGTCCTGATGTTCAGAGGGAGCGCATTCCAAAGAAAAACCGCTTGGACAAAGAAAGAAGAATTAATGAAGCCAAAACGGTGAGAAGGACAACGTAGAAGACGATTATTGGTAGAACGAAGACTTTTAGTATGGGCTGAGCATAAATATTTAATTTGGGAGGTCAAGTAAGAAGGAGAAGTGGGTTTGTCGAGAATAGGGAACATCGTTGTCAGAGCCCTCAACTCTCTGCGCTGACGAATTGGTAACCACTTTAAAAGCAGACGGTGCGGGGATACGTGGTCATACTTACGAAGATTGATAACGAATCGAATGCAATTATTGAGAAGGCGGTCAAGTTTATTGAGGAGATCTGCATTCAGGTCGTAGTAACACACATTGCCATAGTCAATTATAGGAAATATCAGGGACTGTACAAACAAAGCTTTTATGTATGTTGGGATTCTAATTATTATAATTACCGCCACACTGTTGCGCAACTCGCTAATTTCTTTGCGCAAATCGGCAATGGTGTTTTGGGATGCATCTAAAAACATGCTTGTTTCCCTTTCTTTTGAGATATTTTGTACGCAGTTTCAGTTCTGCCAGTTTTGGTTAAATAGTGACATTGAAGATGGTTTTTACAATCCATCTTGTGGACCGATGACTCTAAATTTTCGAAAGTACGCAATACTAATTTCCACAACCGCCATCGATGAAATGACAAAGAAAGCAATCCACACTGGAAGAACCGAGTGTCGTTCCGAAGTTCAAATTGTTTTTAAAACTGCGGTAATATTATTTTTTTATGATGTCGTAAACAAAATATATTTTTATATTTGAAAAGTTGTTTACTGATTCTTTGGCCTCTAACTTTTAGTGCACATTAACCTGGTGTGAAAGCTAAAGTAATTGTCATTGTGTCAAAGGTATACTGTAGTATAGGATTATTATAGATAAGACTTGTTCAACACCTCTTTGAGGTCATAAATCACTGTACATTTATCTGGGTAAAAATGAATCACCTAGATTATAATGTCAAAATTAAAACACCGGTCACTTATAACTTTAGCCATTTGTATAAAAAAATATAACGATAAAAAAATGAAACGGCATTATGCACATAAAGTTATACCTAACCAACATGTGGTATATAAATCACCGGTTACCTAATGTTATAATTATAACAACATCAGGGCGTCAACTTTATGTCGATATTTTCTTCATGAACTCCAATAAACTACACATTCAACAATAAAGTTTGGAACGTTAGCTCTTTATACTGCACGATCGCTTTTTTGTAGCCAGTCAAACTTGGTCGGTTTACCCATTTATTGCGATTGTTCTGGTATTTTTATTACATCTCTTTAATTAATTAGTGTAATGAGCTGACATTTTACATGTGCATGGTCTAATTAATTCACTAAATATTTGTATATGTTTTATTTTGCTTTTCCATTAGAAATTCCTATCGGATGTCATAGAATAGAGTGGTCCAGTCATAGTAATTATGCCATTGCTCATTAATAATAATCGCACATAAATGAAACTTGGCAGAACATTGTAGACCCTTATAAGATACAAATAAACGTTATAAGTTAAGCTCTAGAGTTCCTATTTTAAGTACTAGGACCTTATACCCTTATTTTACTTTTACGTGTAAATCTTCTGCCCGTTGTTTTTCCAAATTCTGTTTTCACAAACTTTACACACAAATTCAAAGCAATGTGGGTAAAAAAATTACAACTCTGTACTAAACCGTTTTATGTTTTTTTTTTTTTGTCTGAATACGTCAGAGCAGTGGAAACTTGAATATCTTCGGAGTCTTATGATTGTGACACACAAATATAATTTTAATATACACATTTACCTCTCGTTACACACTAATTATTGAGTGTACTTTTTTTCTTGTACGTCCAAAGGAAAAAAGTTCCGGTGGGATGACATCGCACGGTGGGCTGAAATCGCCTTTCATAGACATAGAGACTCGAATTTTGAAGGGTCCTTTTTTTAAATGGATTCTGCTGATCATTATTACTATTATATAAAATTTCGTATGGGGCAATTGCGTGTACAAATGAAAGAGTTATAATTTTTTATGAAAAAAATATATGGCGCTTACATGAACAGTGAGGTTATCTCTGGAATCATAAGGTTTGCCATTATATCCTTACACACAGATATAGTAGGTACCATTTATTTGTAATTTTTTGTCACGCACTTCATGTTGCGCCACCACACTGGAATCAACAATTTGGAACCGTTTCTGACGTTTCATAAGTGCTCTTGTAGGTTTATGTGAAATAAAAATATTTTGATTTGATTTGCATTTGCATTTGTATTTGTGGGTGATTATTTAATCGTCAAAAAAAAAATTGTTGATTCATTTTTATGATTAAATGCTTTAAATATGAGTATGCTAAGTCTAGTTCACAATATTTGTTTATACTATAAGCCAAGACAGTCTAAAAAATCACAAAAGTTCGTTTCACTAAATTGAAATGAGACGGTAATTATGAATTACCTTTGAATGTAATCCCTAATAGTCAAATCCGCATTAGTTAATGACCTCGTTGAGGTAATCACCTTATATATCTAAATACTTATGTACATAAATTTGAATGAATTAACACTTGTGAATTAATCTAATGAATGATTAGTTAAAAGGATACACACAAAAATTAGGGAATACGTTAATTTTGCAATTAGTACAGGATCAGCTTAATGAGCCCTCATTAGTAAATAACAATTAATAGTCAAAAATCAGGTTCGTAACTTTAGTTCATTTTGAGCATTTCTACTACTAACATCTGGTATCACTCACTACACTCACTCTTCTGATCCTGTTATTACTTCAATAAGACACAAACTGGATGACCGTAAGAGGCAGACAAACTTTAAGGAAACTTAAGACCTACTTAAACTTCAGGATCTGCACCCTAATTGCGAAACGCACTATTTATCAGAATCGGAATGGGATTGAAGATTATTTCTATACCATTGCGTCATTTGTTCGAATAAATTGTCGGCTCAGCAACGTAAATAACGCAATGAATGTTGTTTAACTATGAATATGAAACCAATTCCTCCTGATAGCAAGTTACGCAATCACCCCTCAGGAAGCACCGATAGAGTTCTAAGATGTAATGTCAATTGTAGAGCCTGATTCTGAAGTGGATTCTGATAGTGACGAAGAAGTTTAGGATAAGTTAACTTTTATTGTTTACTAGCTTCTGCCCGCGACTTCGTGCGCGTTAAACTTGTTCCCCTGACCCTTCCCGTCGTGCGTCGCGTCGAATTGCCTACCCGTGCGATTTTCCCCGTTTTTGCAACATTTTTCATTACTGCGCCGCTTTTTTTTTATTGTAGCGTGATGTTATATAGCCTATACCATTTCTCGATAGATAGGCTACTCAACACAAAAAGAAATTTTCAATTCGGACCAGCCGTTCACGCGTGATGGCGTGACCAAGGGAAATAGGGATTCATTTTTATATATATACTAGCTGACCCGACAGACGTTCTCCTGTCTCTTTGATGATAATTGAGCACGCATTCTGTCAATTCTATGGCAAATGTCATAATGTTACATTAAAAAAGTTTACATTGTCCTATTATATGGTTGTTAAGTATTCTTAAATAAGTGTTCTTAATTTTTTGACGTTCAAAAAGTGCTGACTCTCAGCCTAGTTTGAATAAATGACTTTTGATTTGATTTGATTTTTAAATTTCCCACGCAATTTTTTAATTTTTTTTTCATAAGAACCTTCTGACAATTACAAACACAACAAAAGAAAAAAAAGTGAAATCGGTCCAGCCGTTCACGCGTGATGCCGTGACCAAGGGAAATAGGGATTCATTTTTATATATATAGATATAAGATAGTAGACATGTTTGTTATGTCATACTCGCGGAACCCTAAAATCTTAAGACATTAACTAATACCTACCGCATTGAATGACCCACCGCGTTGCGCCCACCGTGTCGGCACCATGCAATTCGCCTCCTCAGCATTCCGTTGGCGTGGGAACGAAGATTGTGCAGTGATCGATATTGACTTAGTGTATTAAAAACCACTCTTGTTCATCACATCGATCAATTGCCACGCATCTTAGTTTGACCGATTCACTTATGATAATTTTTATAAATTAAATTCTTTTTAAGCAAATTGTATCGGTTTCTTTTGTATCGTCCTGCAGCCGAACGTAATTTGTTCTTAAATATTGTATTTTTACACGCTTTATATTAGCTTCACTTGTATGTTTGTTTGTTTGTAACCGACTCCTTATAGCGTGATTTTGACCCACTTTAAACGACCAGATTTCATTTAAACTCTGTAGACTTATCGAGGACCGATGACAATACTATAATTTCATAAATGTATGCCATTATCCTTGCCAGGGTTACCAGGACAGCAAAAAAACTGTCTTCGAAAACTACGCTGACATACGTCTCAAAATTCGAAACACCCTAAAAATAGAAAATAAATAATAGTTTAAAAAAACTAATAAACACGCTTCCATAGAAAACCAAACTAAAAAGTTGAAAATAATGGAAAAAAGCGTGGGGTGCCTGATATCAATAAAAAAATACCTTAAAAAGCACCCCACGCTTTTTTTTTATACTTTTTAGTTTGATTTTCTATCGAAGCGTGTTTTTTAGTTTTCTTAAACTATTTTTTTTTTCTTTGGTTGACAATTATTTTTAACGTATCAATAATTATAATAATTCAGTTACAATTTAATTGCTTTAAATATTTGTTATTTAGTTTTATTTAGTCACAAAGGAGATGTTTCATTTTCGGCCATCAGATGTACATTTATCAAAAAAGAGGAAAAAATACCGCAAATTAGGGAAAATATCCTCTGGTTAATTTGCGCCTGATTTGTTGTGTACAAAAAATAATAGTTTTTCAATTATTACCATGTTTTATTCAACATGGCGCACAGTGGGCCCATACTGAAAATTAGTGGACTTAGGCAACAAAGTTACCATATCGATGCGATTTTTTTTTATATGACGTGTTATAATATTCCTGACAACTTTTATTTTTATAAAATTTCTTCTAAACTTGATAGTTTGTCTTGAAAAAAATTTATTAGATTTTTTTGTATGGAGCGAATAACGTTTATTTTTTTTCTTCAATTGTACTAATATGTTGGGTGTGTGGCGTGAGTATATGATAGCTAGGGTCATTCTCTATCCACGAAAAAAAAATCAGCGCCGGACATTTGCGGCAGCGCGAGTAATCATTCGGTAAAAAAATAATAATTTGGAAGAATTTTTTTGTCATTTAAAATAAATTCAAAGCATATTTTTTGTCTCATTTGGCTGTTTTCACCTTCTTTTTAGTTAAATAAATAGTTTTAATAGCGCATACGTACTTAGAACTAGTAATTCTGGTAGAGATTTAGTTATTATTGCATGTTATCGGTACAAATGAGTCATCAATCACAGCAGGTGCAGGTGCTCTGCATTGTGATTGATGACTCATTTGTTTGTGCGCGCATAACTAATAAGTCATCGAAAAATGCTCGTCTCTGATTGGCTGTGTTATTTTTTAACTGCACGTTATCTATTGTTGAATAAATATATCGTAATGTTTCAGGTTATACTAATTATGTTAATGATAGGTGAAATAATTTAAATTTGTACGGGCAAGTCGTTGATAATTATCTACATAATCAACTGTATGTATATTATTATAGTATAAGTTATCGTACGTATGATCAATATGAAACTGTGAAGTAATTGTAGCCCTGAAAAGGGCTGTTTGTCATATTCCTAACCCTGATGGGCTTTTGTGGGAATAATTTAGAGCCGGATCACATTATTTCTTGTTCCAGAAGTGCTAGTGGGTCCGGCAAATTTTCGGACTCTGCTATGAGGCATTCTTCTTCCTCCATAATTTCACTGTCACAGGGAGGCTCAGTAGTCTGTAACAACTGAGTTGCTTCAGGCAACAACTCATTATGAACCTGTTTCATTATTTTAGGCCTTATGTAGGATATGTGGGGATCAGAGCTTATTAGAAGTCCATGGAGGATGTCTTCGTTTGTTGCTATTCTCCCCGTTTTCCGAGTGTGCCTCTCCCTGACGTTTCTGAAGTCCTTATTACGGGCTTCCGAAGCTTCTTCAGATAAGGTACCTAAAACGAATAAGTACATACATTTTAATTTCAAAACGCAATCGAGTCAAATAATACATCAAACTATATTTATTTTTTACTTACCGATTGGCAAAACACCAAAGTAATACAGATGTCTGCACCGTGCATTAGAAGTTTATGTACACTAACTGGCATGTAGTACCACGAATAGTGTTGCACGTACATATCAGCTGTTTCTCTACAGTATCTTCTAAATTTTTCACAGTAAATGTTTTTGCCTGATGATATGGCTTGTAGAATAACGGAAAATCTGAAAATCAGATTTTCGTCAATTCCCGTTATTCTGGAAGATCTTTTGTAATCTTGGAAAAAGCGCCTCGCTGTATTCCCGTCGTTTGTAGTTCCAAAACCCTAAAATGGGAAAACAATTCACAAACAACATAAAGAGAGCGAAAATTAAATACATACCTGTTTGACTATATCAATCAGCATTCCAGTTTGCTCACGAAACTCTTGCTGTGTGATATTTTGTTTAGCTTGTTTCAAAGCCTTATGTTCGCCGCGAGCAGTCCATCGTTGAAAATCCAGATTATAAGATATATGGAGAAGACATTCCATACACCGAATCTTCATATGCAGTGAAGAAATTCCTTGTTTGTAAATTTCTTCACGAAGTGGTTTAGAAGTCAAAGCGTCTAAATTATTCATCTCACTCGGTTTTGCCAAGCAAATGGGACACGTTGCATATGATGGTACTCCAGCAATAATATTGGCCACTTTTCCATCAATCATGGTCATATGCAATTCATGTGATACAATAATATTTCCACACTGTGTAGATATTCGTTCATCAATTTGTTTTTTCATCTCTTCAGACTTTATAAAGTCAGCTGTCTCCGAAGTGAAAGTGAACTTCACTGGTCGACAGTACAGAGTTGAGCAAGGTGTGGGGTTCTTCCAAACTAGATTTTCATTCCCAGATGATGGCCTAGTAGACACTAGCCGAAGAGGGACGATGCTTATCATGACTACTGATGAATCATCGAACTCTGTAGCTGTGTTTGACGTTTTCTGTTTATAGTTACTCTGCGACGAAGAACCATCAAGTCCCCATTTCCAGGTCAACTTGAGTTCTTCATTTTGAGACCTATCAACAGTATTTATATCAAGTAATATCCTCTCCACAGTGTGGTCCAATAGCGCTTGCAATTTAATGTGAGCTCCGTTTTCGGTAATCTCCATACTCTCTTGTGGTGGGTAACATCTTTTCTTGGCATTTACAAGCTTTGGATAAGATGGAAAGGTAGCACAGTTTTCTTCTTTCAGAAATTGTCAAAGAGCTAAGTACTTCCATTTCGAGAGCGCAACTGATGTATAAAGAGCTAAACACTTATCTTCAGAGACAGTACTTAAGCTCTGCTTTTTGAATAGTCTCTCTTCTACTTCGGATAGCGCATCTGGATTACTGGAAAGGTATTCGACCACTTTTGCCAGATTCGTTTTGCCGTTGTCTTTCAATTTTGTTATGTACCAGTGCTGCAACTCTTCCTCGGAATTTTCTTCTACTATGGAAGTAGAACGTCTTTTCTTTTGCTTATTACTTAACTCTTCGAACGGTTTTCTGTGCTCCTTTTCTGTAGATGTTCCCGCTTCCGCAGTACATACTGCAAGAGTAGGAACATGGCAATCTATATCCACAAGCTCAGATAAGGCTGCGTCCGAAAAGCCCATCACACTTCTCAGATCAACACTGTCACAAACAGGCCAGTTGATGTTTTTTTCCAACCACTTGCGATTAATTACACGATTCATAAAAGTTTTTTGATTTCTACTTGACTCTATCCACTTTTTATTTAAATTTACACACAAAAGTCGACAGAACTCCTTGATTCGGTTCTTGTCTTCTTCAGAAACTTCGGGAGTCAAGACAGAAGACACAAAACAAAAAACAAGCGACAAGAGCGAAACTAGATGGACTTAATGAATGTCTTTATATTTATAGTTAGTGTTAATTACTCAAGTAGTGGACATAACAGTGAGTGAAAATTATTCAGCCAATCAGAGACGAGCATTTTTCGATGACTCATTAGTTATGCGCTTAGCCGAGTGCACAAACAAATGAGTCATCAATCACAATGCAGGTGCTACCGATAACATGCAATAATAACTAAATCTCTACCAGAATTACTAGTTATAACTACGTATGCGCTATTAAAACTATTTATTTAACTAAAAAGAAGGTGAAAATAGCCAAATGAGACAAAAAATATGCTTTGAATTTATTTTAAATGACAAAAAAATTCTTCCAAATCATTTTTTTTTACCGAATGATTACTCGCGCTGCCGCAGATGGCCGGCGCTGATTTTTTTTTTTCATGGATAGAGAATGACCCTAGCTATCATATACTCACGCCACACACTCAACATATTAGTACAATTGAAGGAAAAAAATTAAACGTGATTCGCTCCATACAAAAAAATCTAATATTTTTTTTTTTTTTTAATCTTATGAAACAACATTCATTGCGTTATTTACGTTGCTGAGCCGACAATTTATTCGAACAAATGACGCAATGGTATAGAAATAATCTTCAATCCCATTCCGATTCTGATAAATAGTGCGTTTCGCAATTAGGGTGCAGATCCTGAAGTTTAAGTAGGTCTTAAGTTTCCTTAAAGTTTGTCTGCCTCTTACGGTCATCCAGTTTGTGTCTTATTGAAGTAATAACAGGATCAGAAGAGTGAGTGTAGTGAGTGATACCAGATGTTAGTAGTAGAAATGCTCAAAATGAACTAAAGTTACGAACCTGATTTTTGACTATTAGTTGTTATTTACTAATGAGGGCTCATTAAGCTGATCCTGTACTAATTGCAAAATTAACGTATTCCCTAATTTTTGTGTGTATCCTTTTAACTAATCATTCATTAGATTAATTCACAAGTGTTAATTCATTCAAACTTATTTACATAAGTATTTAGACATATGAGGTGATTACCTCAACGAAGTCATTAGCTAATGCGGACTTGACAATTAGAGATTACATTCAAAAGGTCATTCATAATTATAGGCTTACCAGAAACTGATGACAAAAAGTAAAACAAATAATGATTTTGATATGGTTATCTTGTCATGTCATCTGTCAAGTGATATTACGTGTGTTTGTTGGAATTTGTTTTTTTTTTCAAGAAATCTTCAATAAAAAGTGAAAGAACGTCTAAGCGTCTCACCACTGCGGTCACAATCCAGAAGCATTGTTTACAATGTGTAGTGTACCGAAAGATCTGTGAAGAAGAAGGTGCAGCTCAAACGCAATCTTCGATTTTAGATTGCGTGCATGCCTTGACTGGTTAGTATGACTCGCCAATTTTGATACTTTGTTTTATATCCATTTTTATTAGTTTACCATATGTACCTATATACAGGGTGTGGCGTAAGTAGTGGTCCACCGTTCAGGATTCGATGAACCAGATAATTAACTATAACAATTAAACATTTTAAACATTTTTACCCAAGGGTTCCGATTTCATTTTTGTCTTTTCAATTTGTAGTTTCAATCATCATCATCATCATCATTTCAGCCGTAAGACGTCCACTGCTGGACTTCGGCCTCCCCAATTTGGGGGGCTTTGCTATAATCGCCACGCTTGGCAGGCGGGTTGGCGATCGCAGAGTGGTGGTAAAATGCATAGAGAACGCTGCTGCCTATTCTCTAGTAAGTTCCTTAGTCGCCTTTTATGACACCCACAGGAAGAAATGGGGTGGTGTTATTCTTTACGTCCGGCACCACACGGTACACGGTGTAGTTTCAACAAAAACCATTATTTTTTCATTTTGATTTCTGTTAATTACTGCTGAATACTAGAGCTATCATGATAAATTATGATTTTTTATGTAAATACAGCTCTTTTGAAGAAAAAGTTGGTTCTTCTATAATTTTAACCCCAATTTTTAACACACCATCAAGTTCAAGAGCAATTTTTGTAAAAAAAAAACGTACTACATTGTCAGTGCCCATGCATTTAATAATAATGCCTACTAAATACCGATTTCAATATGATATCACTATAACAGATCCAATAATTTAACAAAAAGATATTCAATTTTAATTGAAGAAAAGAAGATTTTCTTTAAAGTACTTTTTTAAACTTTATTGCCTTAATACTTACGATATTTGCTAAAAAATGCACTACAGTGTCAATGCCCGTTTGTTTAAAAAAATAACTTATCTAGACCTAACTTGTTACTTTAGGTATTCGAAAAAAGAATATTAAAAAAAACAAATCACTTTATTTATTATTAATCTTTGTCATGATTACAATCATTAAAATTAAACGAAATGTTCAAAATGGCCCCCATTCGCTGCTATACACGCTCTGCAACGTCGAATAAACGACTGTTTAAGTCGTCGGGCAAACCCGCTTTCGCTGATTTCTCTAGCTGCTGCCTGGATTCTAGTCCTAAATTGGTCAATACTTGTGATTTCTTTGCTATAGACTTTTTCTTTTAGGCAACCCCAATAAAAGAAATCTAGGGGATTTAGATCTGGCGAGCGTGGTGACCACAATATTGGACCTAAGCGCCCAATCCACCTATTTGGATACGCTGTATCAAGGTGCTCTCGTACTCTAACAGCATAGTGAGCGGGACAGCCATCGTTCTGCAGCCACATGTCTTCTTGGACTTCAGGAACGACACCTTCTAGAAACAAGGGCAAGTCAATGCGCAAAAAATTTAAATATCTTTCTGCATTTAATGTTTCTGGCAGCTCGTGTGGACCGATTATCTGTCCGTTAATGATTCCAGTCCAAAGGTTTATTTTAAATTGATACTGTGATCTGTCTTGCCTTATGAGATGCGGGTTTTCTAGCTGCCAGTTATGCAAATTGCGTAGATTTAAATATCCATCTTTTTTGCAGGATGACTTGTCACTCCATAGTATTTTATTAAAGAACTACGGGTCTTCTGTTATTTTGCGGAGCATTACTCTACAAAATGTTACTCTCAAGTGATAATCTCTTGGTAGCAATGACTGTACCCTTTGATAGTGGTATGGGTACAGTTCATGCCTTTTGAGTATTCGATGTACAGATCTAGTTGATATGCCAGTTCTGCGACTTAAGACCCGGACTGATGTTGAAGGATCTTCTGTAACTAAATTCATTACCTCTTCATCGTTGTGTCGTCACGGTCGTCCTTCACCTGCACCACCTACGCCTGTGCCGGGTATCCTTCCCTCGGTGTATGCGTTATGCACTCTCCCAAAAACTCGGTGGTCTGGATGTCTTCGATCGGGATATCTCTCCCGATAAAGTCGAGCTGCTTCTCTACCGACACCTCTGCATTCGCCATAAATAAAATGCATGTCAGCATATTCGTGCGGTGTGTACTGAGGCATTTTTTAATTGTCACTGCACTGCACGTTTGTCCAAATCGTTGAGCAAGCCAAAGTCACCAGTACACGTAGCCAATATCGCAGAGATCACCAAAACAACATGTCCAATCAGTAGGCAAATAAAACAGAGTCCGGGGTCAAGCAGGGGTAAAGAAATGGCGGAAGTAAACACAGGCAGAATAAAAACGAAACGCAAACGATGCATGCATGACACAAGTGACGAGATCGTACTAAATCATTTCTAGATTTCTGGAGATTTCAACGTTAGTAATGAAAGAGATAGCAATACCATACCATATCTTTTCCTTATCACTCCTATTGTGCGTAACTCGATTGCGAGAGCTTCAACGGGTTTTTGTTAACAAACATGTCTCAGGTAAAAAAAACCGGCCAAGTGCGAGTCGGACTCGCGCACCGTGGGTTCCGTACAAACCTGCAGGTATTCACGGTTTATGCATAAGGTTTATGTTTATGAAATTAAATACTAGAAAAAAAACTACTTACTAGATCTCGTTCAAACCAATTTTCGGTGGAAGTTTACATGGTAATGTACATCATATATTTTTTTTTAGTTTTATCATTCCCTTATTTTAGAAGTTACGGGGCGGGGGACACACATTTTACCACTTTGGAAGTGTCTCTCGCGCAAACTATTCAGTTTAGAAAAAAATGATATTAGAAACCTCAATATAATTTGAAGACCTATCTATAGATACCCCACACGTATAGGTCTGATGAAAAATTTTTTTTTGAGTTTCAGTTCTATGTATGGGGAACCCCAAATATTATTGTTTTTTTTTTTCTATTTTTGTGTAAAAATCTTAATGCGGTTCACAGAATACATCTACTTACCAAGTTTCAACAGCATAGCTCTTATAGTTTCGGAAAAAAATGGCTGTGACATACTCGGACAGACAGACAGACAGACAACGGCAACAACAATTTGGCAACGGAACCCTAAAAAGGGTCAGGTTTTTTTTTACCTGACATGTTTTTGCTTCAACACAAACCACATTTGAAATGTAAAAAGTTACATTGTATCCGTTTTTTAAGTTTTAATACGTTTTGGAATAGTATTAACGCAATAAAGTTTATAAAAAGTAGTTTAATGAAAATCTTCTTTTCTTCACTTAAAATTGAACATCTTTTTGTTAAATTATTGGATCTGTTATAGTTATATCATTTTGAAATCGGTATTTAGTAGGCATATTATTAAATGCATGGCCACTGACAATCGAGTACGTTTTTTTTACAAAAATCGCTCTTGGACTTGATGGTGTGTTAAAAATTCGGGTTAAAATTAGAGAAGAACCAACTTTTTCTTCAAAAGAGCTGAATTTACATAAAAAAACATAATTTATCATGATAGCTCTAGTATTCAGCAGTAATTAACAGAAATCAGATTGAAAAAGTAATGGTTTTTGTTAAAAGGTAGAAATTTCGTAAATAAAAGACAAAAATGAAATATTTTCGGAACCCTTGGGTAAAAATGGTTAACATTTTTAATTGTTATAGTTAATTATCTGGTTCATCGAATCCTGAACGGTGGACCATTACTTACGCCACACCCTGTATAATACGTACATGTAACTTTGGCTCATTACAGGGGTGTCTACTAGTACTATACGACGAATTATTGCAGAAGGCAGATGTAACGAAGGTGTATTTAATACGCCCGGCAAAGGTAGGACTGGCAACAAGAAAAATATTAATTTGGACTATTTCGATCTGTGCTTAATATATACATCTATACAAATAAATAAAATTGGAGTGTCTGTTTTTAATATTAAGATAACCACTTTTTACTAAGTGTATATGGATGTATACACGGTACATATACCAAAACAACATTTTTTACAATTTTTGTCTGTCTGTCTGTCTGTCTGTTTGTTCCCGCTTATCTCTGAAATGGCTGGACCGATTTTGACGGGACTTTCACTGGCAGATAGCTGATGTAACAAGGAGTAATTTATGCTACTTTTATTTTAGAAAGATTCTTTTATTATAGAAAAAATAACTGTTTTCGAAAACTACGCTGACATACGTCTCAAAATTTAAAAAACCCTGGGTGAATCCTACGAAATAGATCAAAGTAATGTACTACAGTATTGTACACCTTAAAAAGGCCTACAAAAATGTCCGCAATGGTATATGTCTACCTCTTAAGGATAACCCACAATAACCATTTTTTATCCTTTACATTTTACGAGAAATAAGGGCTTATTTACGAAGCAATTTTAAGCAATACAGCATTAATCCTTATCCAATTAAGTACCTTAAATACATAGTGCATTTAATATAGATCAATATGGCCCTTTACAGCATGTAATTTAAATGAATGTCTTAGAAGATATTAGAGATTTAAAAAGCGGGTGCAGAGCAACTGGCGGGTCGTACGTCCGTCCCGTCTATCCGTTGGCAGCGGCCGGGTAGTACAGGATAAGTAAGATTGTAATTCATATTACTTTGGCTTCAAGTAATTGCGAATATCATGTGTGTTCATTATACTCAAAATAAACCTAACAGAGAGACCGCGAAACGGCTTAGATGTTTAGATTTTTGGATGTTTGTTTCTCAATGATGCAAAGACGGCCAAACGGATTTAGATTGAATTTGGCACAAAGATATGTTATATCATGGATACGCAACAGATAGGATACCTACTTTATCCCGGTAGTAGGTTCCCGGGTGATATTTTCCAACAACTATACGGGCCAAGCCACTGGCAAAAGTACTATTCCTATAATTATGTTCGGTGTCTGGTAAATAATTGAGTGTCTGTATAGGTAAAATAGGAGCGTTAAGAAAAACCAGGAAGACTTATATTCAACTAAACCAAGCCCTATGTCGCAGTCTTCTTACTCTGAATACTATTACTCTTAATTTTTAAAAACACCAACACACATGATGTTCTCATAAACTATGAATCCTAAGTAATATGAATTATAGTCCTACTACTACTAATATCATAAATGTGAAAATATGTATGGTTGGGTGTTTGTTTCTCAATCACGCAAAAATGGCTGAATGGATCTGGATATAAAATAGCATACAGAGTCTATATTACCTATATATTTATTTTTTATTTTATATATTTATTTTTATTTATTTATTATATATATATAACCTGGAATAACACATTCTTATCGCGGTAGTACGTCCTCTTGCATTAATTTCCGACATCCACGCGGGCGAAGCTGCGGGCAAAAGCTAGTAAGAAATAAGATTAAAGAATTTTATACTGTACGAAAAGAAATACCAACAGTAATGAAATTGCTACGTATTCTTCGGGAAGAAATTGATTTCAATGGAGGGAGGGAATCATTGAGGTATATAGAAAATATTAGGTTGGGGAAAAAGTCTTTTCGCATTATAGTATGTATGAACTTGTAATAAAATCTCTTTGGCATACTATTTGTATCTGGCTGGTTTTGGTATCATTGAAAGTTTAAATTTTAAAGAACATAATTCCAAATTCAAATTAGGAAAATGTGTGATTTTCATTTGTTTTTCGTACCGTCAAGATGAGTGAATCTAATGAAGAAATTCGATACATTTTAAAATGTTACTACAAAAAAGGTAAAAATGCAACGCAAGCCGCGAAAAAAATTTGCGATGTTTATGGACCTAGTGTAGTGTCTGTGAGAATAGCACAAATTTGGTTTAAGCGTTTTCAATCCGGAAATTTGATGTCAAAGATGCACGTCGCTCTGGTTGCCCTATTACGGATAAAATGGATGCCATTTTTGAAAAAGTGGAGCAAGATCGGCATACCAGTAGTTACGACGTAGCTGAAGAACTGGAAATTGACCACAAAACAGTTTTGGCGCATTTGAAAAAAACTGGGTACACAAAAAAGCTCGACATTTGGGTACCTCACGAGCTCACTGGAAGAAACCTAATGAACCGTGTACTCATTTGTGATTCTTTATTACGACGTAATGAAACCGAACCATTTTTGAAGAAGCTGATAACTGGTGATGAAAAGTGGATCACGTATGACAAGAACGTGCGAAAAAGGTCGTGGTCAAAGGCCGGTCAGGCTTCACAGACTGTGGCGAAACCCTGGTTAACTCGCAACAAGGTGATGCTGTGTGTGTGGTGGGATTGGAAGGGCATTATTCATTATGAGCTGTTACCACCAGGCAGGACCATCGATTCTGAACTGTACTGCGAACAACTAATGAGATTAAAGCAAGAAATTGAGAGAAAGCGGCCGGAATTAATCAACAGAAGGGGTGTGGTTTTTCATCATGATAACGTTAGACCTCACACATCTTTAGCCACCCAACAAAAATTAAGAGAGTTTGGCTGGGAGGTGTTAATGCATCCGCCGTATAGTCCTGACCTTGCACCAGATTTCCACCTGTTTCGGTCTCTTCAGAATTCTTTAGGCAGTGTCAGGTTAACATCACGAGAGGACTGCCAAAACCACTTGTCGCGGTATTTTGACCAGAAGTCCCAAAATTTCTATAGCAATGGGATCATGTCCCTACCTACAAGATGGCAAAAAGTTATCGAACAAAATGGTACCTACATACTTTAGTTAAATGTAAATAAACTTTATTAAAAAATGTTTTGAATTATCTTAAAAAATGCGAAGAAACTTTTTCCCCAACCTATTATATATATTTTTAGTCATTTCTTTGACTTAACCTAAACTTAAAGTCTGTTATTTAGGATACATACCTAAATAACAGACTTTCTTTGTCTAAAGACTTATACTGAAAGAAATCGTATTCGAGTTTGTGAGGTGCCGAGCGTCAAGATATAAAGATACTCAGATTTAAGTATCTAGACAGAATGAAAAAAAATCTTGATGCCTCAGAACACGAGAAATTATACGTAATTTATTTAGACAAAACATATATACACGGTTCGTGTTTGGTGAATAAATGTTGGCAAAGCAAAAATATTGTTGGCCCATCCAAAAGCATAGGCCAAGGGCCGCGATGGATCATCGTTCACGCTGGTGGAGAAAATGGTTTTGTACCAAACTGTTGCCTGGTGTATAGGTCAAAAAGTAAATCTGCTGACTATCATCACGATTTGAATCAGGAAAACTTCATGAAATGGGTCATAGAGAAGTTGATTCCCAGTCTTAGAAAGCCGTCTCTAATTATAATGGACGACGCGAAATACCATTCTATTCAACTGAACAAACCGCCTACACAAGCCAACCGTGTTGCTGATATTAAGGAATGGCTCCAACCAAATAACATTAATTTTGGACCAAAATGAATGTTATTCATTTCCTCCAGTGATCACCAAAATTTTGGTAATCACTGGAGGAAATGTCAATTACTTGAAGCAGTACGAAGAAACTTACCTGGAACCCAAGTATGAAATAGATGAAATTTTAAAATCACACGATCACGAAGATTTGAGGCTCCCACCGTATCATTGTTCACTCAATCTCATAGAAATGATTTGAGGCATAATGAAACAAAAAGTAAGCGAATAAAATGTAAATAGGCCGGCAAGCGATATTAAATCATTAACAGAAGAAACTGCATTGCTGACCAACAAGCGACGAAAGCACGAGGTATGCACGCGATCACATGAGCCAAAAACATCTTTCATCAGAAGATTCTACCCTGTTGTTGCTCCTCTTCTTTACAATAAAATAAATAAAGAACTTAATATTTATCCGCTCAATAAATCCTTATGTAAAATGAAGGTACATAACTACCTAATTGCCCTTTCATATGAGGAAACAGAGAACCTGTTTATGATTCAGAAATAGTTTATGTTATTGACAATTACACCATTTTATTTTATTTTTTCGGTAAGACGTATTTACACTACACAACACCCCAATCACCATTCATTACTATACACTAACACAAAATCACACACATACACACACCAATTTTTGTATTTTGCAATTGTTTTATTAATTAAGATAAGTCATCCATATATTTGCATGTCATTTGGGCTAATATGCTATTGTCAAATTTGAGGGGACTGGCGCTGTATGTCGAGATACAGGACTCGTCCTAGTTCGACAACAGATGCTAACATGTTATGCACCACCAAGTACTAGCCCATAAGTATGTATAATTCATTGTATTTTCTTTTTTCGGTGAAATAAATGTATAAAAAAAAAAAAAAAAAAAAACTTTCTCTCAAATTGGGGCAGATGAATGGCGAAAATCTTGTAAACATGTCATAAAAGTGGAAAAGGATTTCATTAAACAGGACAGATTGGTTGAAAGGCAGGAAGAGCGATTTATTTATCATAACATAAGAATACAACTACTTGCATTATGAAGGTAATTTAATGTCGTTTTAATTCAAAACAATGAACAATAATGAACCATATAGACTTTTTACAAAAAAAATCACGACCGTTGCCGACGACCCGCTGTAAAACTGAGGTTTCCGGCGACTGGGACCGCAATTAACTAGACCGCGGTCCCAGTCGTCGGATCCATAAAAATTTAATAATTTTCTTCCGGCGACTGGGACCACTCATAAATGATAACTGAAATCAAATAATGTACAGTCAAACGACGATGTAATAATTGAATAAAAATACTTTTTGATTTAAAAACATCATTTATTGATATAAAAAGTCGCTTTTCTATGTTGTGAAAATGTGGTAATTCTGTAGCAAACTGTAATCCCTGGTCTTTCAGAACTCCCATATTATTTTCAAACACTTGCGCAACAGGGATATTTAAGTCCTTTTGAACATCTTCTACACATTTTTGCATTTGGCGGTTCACTTTATCCTTCGCGAAATCAATAGGTTCATGACAATGAGCAGTTTCATTCAAAATAGTCATCGCATCGACTCTGATTTTTACTGTCGCGTTGCAAACACTTTTTCTTGCACATCGCCAGAGTTTTGAGCCATCTTTGTTTATTCTTTTAAGAATATATTCATAGCCAGCTCTTCGCAAAAGTTCACGTCCTCTTTGTGTGACATCAATATAAAACGACTGTTCACCACGTAAAGTTGAAGGACTTTTTTCATCCATTTTGATCATTCTAAAATCGAAAAAAAATTATTAACTATCAGGTACTTTTAGTTAAGTTCATAAAGGGTTTTTTTGAAGTGAAAACTTCTTTAGCGGCGTTGAGCACTTTTTCTGTAATGGGTATAAAATCTTAAACTCGCGTCAGGACACGTGACCTGATCGAAAAAGCGTAGGACGGATGGAGAGTAGACAGCTATCCCCTCTCTACGGCGCGGCGAAAATGTATGCCTGGGCCTACTGTTTCGTTTAGGCGGCGCAGGGCGCTTGCGCGAATGTTCGTCTATGTTACAGCGTGCCACGCGCATCCATGGATGGTGACAGCTGTAGCGCTATTCTGGAAAAATCTCACCGTGATAACTTGGGTGAAGTGAGCTTAAAGTGAGCTGTCATTAGTATTAATCCCTAGCATCATATGGAATGACAGCTCACTTTTGGGTCACTTCACCTTAGTTTTCACGGTTAGATTTTTACAGAATAGATCGGCTGATGGCTCGACCGTCTGTGTAGTGATCACATTGTTGTGTATTCGTAAAATTCGTGAATATAAAGTGCTTAAAATATGGAAATTGAACAACAAATTATTCCCTAACCATTCCAAAATATCAAACATGCTCAACGTTAATAATCAAGTTTTCACTTCTGCCGGCACTCCCGGAGTGCAATTTTTTTTTTTAATTTATGTGTATAATATATGTAGTTTTAAGGTTACTTTATTATTTGATTCTAATTTATTATATGATTTAACTAAAAATACTATCAGATAATCTTAATAGATGGTAATTTTTTTGTGATATTAAAAAGTCTCATCAAAGATGAGAAGAAATTTAAAGTAAAAATATTTGTAAGCACGTTGTTTAACCCCCTTATTAGCTTGTTTTGTTTATAAATAAGTTAATAAAAAATTGTTTTACATACCTGAAGACTATTAAATGCAGTCACTACACTACCGCTCACATCACACAATTTGCAACAAATATTCAGCGCAGTCGTGGATTTCACGACGTTCCCGTAAGGGGGCGTGGCGGGCGGCGCCGGAGCTTAGCTCCCCGTCCACGGATGGTATGCGGTGGTGCGCTAATACGGGCCCCTCAATGTGTTGCCTTATGTAGGCAGAGTTATTATGGGACGCGTTAGTTTAACGCGTCCCTGTGTGTGGTTGCTATTTGTGTCTCTGCAGGCGCGCCGCGGCGTTGAATTATGTATCAACGCCGCTTTCTTCACGACGCCTTGGCGGTCGGTCCCCGCCAAGTGAGACCCCCGGTTACCCGAGGGAGGCCCGGCGAGAGACAACCAGCGACAAGACGCCGATTCAACGCTCCCACAGAGTAGGGTGCGCGCCCCCGCTTATCCCGTTTCCCAGAGCGAGCCGGTAGCGGTCTAAGCTAAGGGGCAGTATGTGCGTGTGGGCGGTAGTGTGTTGTGTAACACCGCCCATGTATACGCGACAGCGCGAGTCCACTCGCGTGTACGCGTGTGAATCTAGGTGCCTGTAGAGAGGTGGGTGTCTGATTTCCGTTACGTGACATGCCTATATTAACTTAGAACACATCACGCAGCGAGTGTGTGTTATGTGTGTAGAGTCATGTTGTTCAGGTAAGCCGCGTGTAACCTGGTTGCGGCTCACCCGGGAGTCAGTCCAGTAGTTGGGGTCAGTCGTCCCTTACCAGGTCGCGGGGCAGTGATCTCGCGTCAGGGGGCCGCGTATGCCAGGGCGCGATCTGTTTGACGTGAGGCCAATCAGACGCGCCGGCACGCGCGAACATCCCCTTCGCGAGGCGCCGCACATGGTCATCCAGGCTCTCGATCCCGAGGTCCCTCTGGATGATATCGTTCCTCACGTAGCGAGGAGCGTCAACGATAGTCCACAACGCCTGGTTTTGTTGCGTGCGGAGCAGTTTCCGGCTCGACTCGCTCGTGAGGGTGAACCAAGCAGGGGCGACGTACGTCAATACCGGGCGCACGTACATTTTGTACACGCCCAGCTTGACGCGCGCCGGGATTCGAGACGAGAGCACTGGTCGGAGGAGGTTGCGGGCAACCCTCCCCTTGGCCGTGACCTGGCGGACGTGCTGACCTATAGTGAGCCGACGATCGATGGTTACCCCCAGGTACTTGACCCGGGGCGACCACTCGATGTCGACTCCTTGTAGCCTCAAGGGTGGCGGGTGGCGCGCGAAGTCGGTGACCATCGCCTGCGCCTTACCCACGTTCACCGATAGACGCCATTTGGCGAGCCACTCGGGAAGGAGCTCTAGCGCTCGCTGCATTTTGACGGCCGCGTACTTCGCATTAAGCGAAGTAGAGATGTACGCGGCGTCGTCCGCATACAGCGCGAGCATCACGTCCGGAGTGGTGGGGATGTCGTCGGTGTAACGTGAGTAACACGCTGGCGAGACGCAGCTAGTTTACTATACTCTATGGACGCAGCTGCCCTGCGGTACGCCCACGGACACCGGTCGGACGCTCGATAGCGCCCCATCAACCACCACCCTTATTCGCGCAGTGTCTTACATATAATGATCTAATACAAAACTGTCTGATGCAAAACTTGACTTTCTTAAACTGATAAGCTTCTTGTTAGTGATTGGCCGAGCCAGTCATCGAGCGATGCAAAATTTCCCGTAAATAACAAAATGGGCTACCTGACCTTGAAATCGACAGGCAAAACGGACTCGAGTTAGAAAGGGTTAGTAATATACAATCATACAATGCTATTTCCTTTGTGTGTGTTTACCTGCATGTGTGGATTATGTAAAAACGGGCTAGCTTAATCTATTACTAAGCGCATAGGATAAAATCATGTCTAGAACGAGTCAATGATATTCATATAAATAATTTAGATTTTTTTTCGTTTGACTCTTTGATTAAAATAAAACTAATAGATATTTAACGTTCTTACGTTAGGTATTCAAAGAGTGACTCTTATACGTACACAGACACATTTACTCACACAAACAATCGTTATTATTACACGCCAACAAAGAAAGAGACATAATAATGCACAAAGGTGGCGTGCGACCAAGACGGAGCATCACCGCTCTTCGAGAAACGCACGTCATGCCGAGCGCCGACGGCGACGCGGGCGGCGCCCTGTTCTAGCCGGACGTGTCGCACACTAACGCATTGTATGTTTCTATCCCGCTCTACAAGATGGAGAACAAATTCGAACGGGTAAAAATTTATTTAATCAAATCTTAAAAAAATAATAAGAAAAATGTACTTATGAGTGAAATGTGATGCCGAGTGATTTATTTTTGAAGTGAAAACTTCTTTAGCGGCGTTGAGCACTTTTTCTGTAATGGGTATAAAATCTTAAACTCGCGTCAGGACACGTGACCTGATCGAAAAAGCGTAGGACGGATGGAGAGTAGACAGCTATCCCCTCTCTACGGCGCGGCGAAAATGTATGCCTGGGCCTACTGTTTCGTTTAGGCGGCGCAGGGCGCTTGCGCGAATGTTCGTCTATGTTACAGCGTGCCACGCGCATCCATGGATGGTGACAGCTGATGGCTCGACCGTCTGTGTAGTGATCACATTGTTGTGTATTCGTAAAATTCGTGAATATAAAGTGCTTAAAATATGGAAATTGAACAACAAATTATTCCCTAACCATTCCAAAATATCAAACATGCTCAACGTTAATAATCAAGTTTTCACTTCTGCCGGCACTCCCGGAGTGCAATTTTTTTCTTTTAGAGTGGTTCATGCACCCAGTGAAGGCACACGAAGGCATTGTTTTTCTTTTTAGTGCGTTACTAGCGTATTGGAATATACACACACGCACGTCTCAATCGAAAGCTAGTCGTATTGCGACTGAGAACAATTAGGCGCCCGGGACCTAATTTATGCGGTCCATGCGCTATCGTCTAGTGACACATCTTCTAGTTTTATTTTAATTAAAGGTTTGACTGTACCGATTTTGGCTTGTATAGACTGGGACCGCGGTCCTAGTTAGTTGCGGTCCCAGTCGCCGGAAACCTCGTAAAACTTAGCGAACGTTTAAGTGAGGTTTCCGGCGACTGGGACCACAACTAACTAGGACCGCGGTCCCAGTCGCCGGAACCGTAAAAATTAAATAATTTTCTTCCGGCGACTGGGACCACTCATAGGTAACTTAAAAAAATCTACTATACAAGCCAAAATCGGTACAGTCAAACGAAAAAATTTCTAAATTATTCATATGAATATCATTGACTCGTTCTAGACATGATTTTATCCTATGCGCTTAGTAATAGATTAAGCTAGCCCGTTTTTACATAATTCACACATGCAGGTAACACACACATCACACATCACATTGTATGATTGTATATTACTATCCCTTTCCAACTCGAGTCCGTTTTGCCTGTCGATTTCAAGGTCAGGTAGCCCTTTTATTATAAACGGGAAATTTTGCATTTCCCGATGACTAGCTCGGCCAATCACTAACAAGAAGCTTATCAGTTTAAGAAAGTCAAGTTTTGCATCAGACAGTTTTGTATTAGATAATTGTATGTAAGATACTGCGCTGAATATTTGTTGCAAATTGTGTGATGTGAGTGGTAGTGTAGTGACTTCATTTAATAGTCTTCAGGTATGTAAAACAATTTTTTATTA
Organism: Aporophyla nigra; assembly: GCA_947507805.1. NCBI lineage: Eukaryota > Metazoa > Arthropoda > Insecta > Lepidoptera > Noctuidae > Aporophyla > Aporophyla nigra. Next base: position 13,801,546 of record OX382305.1, read on the forward strand.
ACTTATTTATAAACAAAACAAGCTAATAAGGGGGTTAAACAACGTGCTTACAAATATTTTTACTTTAAATTGCTTCACATCTTTGATGAGACTTTTTAATATCACAAAAAGATTGTCATCTATTAAGATTATCTGATAGTATTTTTAGTTTAATCATATAATAAATTAGAATCAAATAATAAAGTAACCTTAAAACTACATATATACACATAAATTAAAAAAAACCCTCATGAACTTAACTAAAAGTACCTGATAGTTAATATTTTTTTTCGATTTTAGAATTATCCAAATGGATGAAAAAAGTCCTTCAACTTCACGTGGTGAACAGTCGTTTTATATTGATGTCACACAAAGAGGACGTGAACTTTTGCGAAGAGCTGGCTATGAATATATTCTTAAAAGAATAAACAAAGATGGCTCAAAACTCTGGCGATTTTGTGATAAATAATTATTTTCAGATTGTTAATTGTTTGAAAATTGTTGATTATTATTATAAGCACGATTTATGTCTTTTTTTTAAATTATATTTACGGTACCACTTAAAGGCTGATTTTGTGATAAATAATTACTTTCTGATTGTTAATTGTTTGAAAATTGATGATTATTGTTTTTTTTTTATTATTATGAGCATGATTTTCGTGTATTTTTTTATTAAGAAAGTTTTAAATAACAGAACTGTAGTCAAAGGCTGTTTTTTATATGAATAAATGATGTTTTTAAATCAAAAAGGATTTTTATTCAATTATTACATCGTCATTTGACTGTACATTATTTGATTTCAGTTATCGTTTATGAGTGGTCCCAGTCGCCGGAAGAAAATTATTTAATTTTTATGGATCCGGCGACTGGGACCGCGGTCCTAGTTAATTGCGGTCCCAGTCGCCGGAAGCCTCGTTTATGTGTTTGCTTATCGTAAGCTATTGTATTATACTAGTAACTTATCTCTCAACATAAACAACTTTGTGATGTTTACAATAAATACAAAGCGTTGAATGAGTACGGTCGGCTCCGCAAAGTCCTATGACGTGTTTTAATTCGTTATCAACACGTGTCCAACATGTTATAATGTTATAACTTATGTTAGTATTGTATCTTATTGAAAGGGTAACTTTGTAAACACATGATCTTATAATCTATAAATATGCGGAACTTTTACTTTTATGGTCGTGAATGACAAAAAAGGGTGAAAATAACAAAACTTGTTTTTAGTATGAAAAAGCTCGTTAAATTGTAAACCAGATAACAAATAAGTCAATACGAACGAATAGGAAATATTGTTTAGTTTACGAAATAATTCATGGGTTTTTTTAGGAAAATACTACACTGACTTATAACAGTTATAACTTGTTATAATGCTTGGGAATTCGTATACTTACTTGCCTTTGCAAGTTTTTAAAAATATGTGAGCACCATTTATTTATCATATAATTTTATCTGTCGTTGCTTGAGTTTGTACTGTACATTTTTTTCGTATGGTAATTTTATTCAAGGTACATCGTCTTCACATATAATTATATCAATATTATATACTAATATTGAAAACATTTTAAAAGAGTAACGGTGGAGTTTCTTGCCCATTCTTCTCCATACGAATCTATCTTTTGGAAGGGGCAATTAGAATCAATTCTATTTCAATGTAAATGTTGACGTTCAAAAGTGCCCTTTTGTGCCAATTTGAAATAAATGCTTTGGCTGTGAATAACGTGAAATCGGGGTTTAAACGTAATGTAGCGTAACAATACAGAAAACCACAATTCACCACTTTAAAAATCCAACATATAATTTTGACCAATTTAAAAAAAAAATACAAAAACAACCTTAAAGTCCCGCCCCATTTAAATAAATCATCTTGATAAGCCATTTTAATCATTCTCTTGTTAGCGTTAAGATTGAATTGCGTATTAACAAGTAATATGTTTAGTGTTTACACGGCTACTATCTAATGGTTAATTTCGCTTATAATCAACAAGTTACTGTGGCTTCGCGGTTCGATGCTGGATTGACGATGAACGGTGTGTGAGTTCGAAATCACACTCCTTCGCCTAACGAACATATCTTGTAAACAAGTGAGTAAATAAAGAAATCATTGTGTCCACAAAACTTTTAGTTACCAAGGTAGTAAAATATATTAACTTCGTAGGAACAAATCGAGACAGAAGGAAATGCATCAAATCTTAGACGGTAAAACCATAACAAAACGCATCAAGAACCACAGGATGTGCTACCTGGCACACATTTTCAGACGCTCTGAACCACACCTGTTACATGCAGCAATGCAGTACAGGGCCAAATCTAAGAAGGTCGGACGACCTATTTACACATGGAATGACAACCTAAAACAGGACATGAAATACTTCGACAAGGAAATCCAGTTTTGGAGGGACACGGCTGGAGACAGAAATAAGATCAAGAAAGCGGCTAGTGATATCTACAAAAAAACAGAAACTGATAGCAGCGAGAACTCAGAAGACGATCAAGAAAACAACAACACGGAACATAGCGAAGCCTTGACATAGAAAAGAGCCAAGCAAACGGTTAACCCCACCAAAAGATGCATCGGTGAAGCTCGACCTGGATCAACATGCCGGCGACGATGTGAAAAGATCCCTCCTATAGACAAATATCACCCTTCTCTCCACTAGTCCAATGCTTACTTAAGGCTGCATAGTCGGTACTCGTAATCCTTTCCTATCCTAAGGGCACGTCTTCCCTACCATTACAGCGCCCCCCGGTCTACTTCTTGATATGCAATGGCCTATGTAGCACCATGAATCATGAGGCTTCAAAGGCTAGTGCAAATCTTGGGGTTCATTTGATTAATCGATTCTGGTCAAACCACGCTGGGATCGGTGCAATTCATTTCATTTCATTTTCTCCCCTTTGGACATCGGTATGTACGCAGTTCTTTTTCGGCGTTTTGTTTGATGTTTGTCTTTCCTGTTGAATGAATAGAGCATTTGCATGCGTTTTGCGGGGTGCGTTTTACCCAGTCCGGAGAAGCAGTCTCTGCATGCTTTTTGTTCCTCCAGATATGTAACCTTTTGAAGTGTTGTCTGACATTCTTTGACGCGATTATGCCTATTGGGGTTATCCGGTTGCCTGCTTTGTAGGAATTTAGCCTTTTGTACGCTAGCGAGGGCTATTCTATGGTCCCTTGAGTAAATTGGCTGAAGCCTTAAAGTTTCCTGAGCAGCGGCTTTTAGTACATCCGTTATGGTAGTCCAGGGTATTTCGGTGTTTTCATTTGTTGGGGAGAATCCCATATTTGCTAGTTTTTTTGTGATGCAATCTTGATATTTTGTTTTGATGGCTGCTCTGTTGAGAGTGGCATAGTTGCATTGTTTGTAGTCGAAATAGTTGGCCTCCTTTGTTGTTCCCTTGGTACTTTTGTCTTGCTTTAGTGTTTTGTTTTTGTTTTTATTTACGACTAGCTTTTGCCCGCGGCTTCGCCCGCGTGGATGTCGGAAATTAACGCAGGAGGACGTACTACCGCGGTAAGATGTGTTAATTCAGGTTATATTATAGGTAATTGCTGTTACCCGCGACTTCGTCCGCGTGGTATTTAACAAAACGTTTTTCATAAAACTGACTTTGAAAACTACGCTGACATACGTGACAAACTACGCTGACATACGTCTCAAAATTCAGCGTGTTTTTAGTTTTTTTAAACTGTTATTTATTTTTTCTAAAATAAAAGTAGCCTAGGGTACTCCTTGTTACATCAGCTATCTGCCAGTGAAAGTCCCGTCAATATCGGTCCAGCTATTTCAGAGATTAGCCGGAACAAACAGACAGACTGACAATTTTTTTAAGAAATGTTGTATTGGTATATGTACCATGTATACATCCACAGCTAAAGCACTAGGAAGTGTCGAAGGGCGGGCGTTTTGGGGGGACTGTCTCATGTAACTTTGACGTTCAAAAAGTGCTGACTCTCAGCCTAGTTTGAATAAATGACTTTTGATTTTGATTTTGATTTCATATACACTTAGTAAAAAGCGGTTATTTTAATATTTAAAAACAGACACTCCAATTTTATTTATTTGTATAGATTAAGTTTGATTTTAGTGACCGGTGACCCATTCGCCTTTAATAAAGTGAAAAAGTTTTTCTGCTGCCTGTGGCGTGATGATGTGATCCAATTACGATTTTTGAGTACCCTTCGACCATGTTATTCTGCATGATGATCTAGCTTTTGTTGTTTCTATTTTAAATTTTTCCCTGTTGGCTATATCCATTAATAGTTCGCCGTTGTAGTTGGAAAATTCATGGTGAAGGTTTTGTTGTATCAACCCTTTGCGTTGGAAGGTTAATGTAAGTGAAGTGTGAGTTGATTATGTACAGAGGAATTGGTTTGTCATTTCCCATGCCGACCTTAAGGGTAGCTGACATTACGTCGGTGTCCTTTTTACTGTTTACTAATTCAATTTTGGCATTTTTTCTTAATAAAATTGCAAGACCCCGGTGTGCGTTGCCTGCAGTTCCTGAGAGGTACCAGTCGTAGTGTGTGGAGCTGTATGTTCCTGCTGTCATCCCTGTTTCCTGTAGGTTAGTAGTGTAGTTTAGTGGTAAGGTATGAACTTGATCCCATCACACCAGACTAACAACTTTACACACACAACATACATCCACCGCGTGGCGTGTTCCAAGTTAATATAGGCACGTCACGTAGCGTAAATCAGACACCGATCTCTAAACAGGCGAACAAGCGGGTGGGCCTGCGTCTTCACGTAAACATGAGCGGTGTTACACCGTACACTACCGGTAACACACACCACTACCCCTTAGCTCGGACCGCAACCGGCTAGATCTGGAAAACGGGACGAGCGGGGGCGCACACCCTATCCCCTCTTGTCGCTGGTCGTCTCTTGTCGGGCCGCTCCCAGGCAACTGAGGATCTCACCTGGCGAAGACAGACCGCCAAGGTGTCGTGAAGAAAGTTACGTTGATAAACAATAATTTGAACATCACGGCGCGCCTACAGAAGCACTCTTAACAACCAGTCACATGAACGCGTGTTTTTGCAGGAACGCGTTCAGTATTTCTAATGCCTAAAAGGCAACAACGATGAAGGGCCTGTCGTAACGGACCACCTCATACCCTCCGCGGCCAGGAAGCAACGTCGAGACCTAAATCGAGTTACATAATTATTGCATTTTTGCGCTTACCGAAGTAACATCATACGGCAGTGAGCTTAAGTGTTTTTAAAGTCATGGATCTTCAAGTTAAACTTTAACCACACTTTATTTTATTACCTCAAGTTTAAAAAAAAAAGAAGATATTTGACGATTTTCTGAATTCATAAGACTAGAAAGTACCTACTTGTATCCTCAAGTACCCGGGCTAAAAATTGAATTTTATTATAGACATATCTATTAATTTTTAGATTTTAGTCATTTTAGCCCTCGCACTTTAGTGCAACTTGGTAATTTTGTCCGTTTTTCAGAATACGAATTTTCTGTCTCAAAAATTGGGTTTTTGATGAATGGCAGAAACACCCCAATGATAAAATCGTAATAGTAGACTTTATGATTTTCTATAGATGAAAAATGACCTTGCAAGTATCACGGAAGCTTCTGCGAGGGATATCAAAATGAAAATTGCAGGATTATCATGCAAGTGCGCAGAAAAATGGGAAACATGTGGAAAGCGCCGCGATCGATTCTTGTCAAAGAATTGTGTGTGGTTGTCTGAGGATTTTACTTTTAAAGTGTCCATGGACTACTCAGCACCATCAAAAAACAAGCTTTAATCCCTGGGCGTCAATCAGTGGATTCTACCGAAACAAGTGAAAAAATGAAAATGACGCACGTGGACGACCTTCTTTGATCACGGAACGTAAACCAGCTAGTAGTGGCTGCTAAAATATCAGCTATAATATAGTACTTAAAGAAGCTAGTCAGAATCCTGAGAAGTGCCAAGTTATGACAAGAAGTGTGGGTGTACGCGATGAACCAAGGTGTGTGACGAAAGAGGCGGCTTTGGCATATTACGTAGTCGCTAAAGTTACAAGCCACTCTTATAAACAAACAAAAAAGTGGAGCATCAAGGCGGGACACTAGATATTTCCATAATTTCATAGTGTGAGGCAGGCTGCCAGGGTCGTGAGATTTGTTCGAAAGAGATACCGTGGCCCTGGCATATGGGCAACTGAAGGAACACGCGTGGGTTTTAGTCAGTAAAAGTCTGACACGCCCTTCCGCTCCACCCTAGAGCGGGAGAAGTCAATTGATGATTTTCCACCCACAAAAAAAAGGAAGGCAAAAATTGATTGGGTTGATTGCCTGCCTTTTTTTTCCCGAGGAACAGATTCTTACTGTCGAAACGCGTGCAGAAATTAAACTACAGGCGATTTTAAATAAAACGGCTGAACGCCTAATTTGAGCACAGCATGAAGTTTTAAAACTCATGGTTCATCCCTCTCTCTTATAAGCAAGTAGGGGTGCGATGGAAGTCATAGCATTTACAATAAAAAATTCTCAAACAGTGAAAACACAAATGAGTTTTTGTTTGCTTTCTCATTCGTACCGCTTCAATTACGTGACAATAGTGATTACGTTGTTTGTCAAAATAATAGACCATCTTCTACTATGTATTGTCGAACAATTAAGTTTATTTTATACAATGAAACTACAGAGTTTACTTGCAGAGAAACTGATAAGATTTTGGAGGAAATAAACCAATTGATACCAACATTAGGTAATGTTAAGAGGTAGTGTCAAACACGAATTACTTTTCACTGTGATTGACGGTAAAATGTGTTACGCTATGACTGAAACTTCAGCAGTACAAAAATGTTTCATTTGTGGAGCTACTCCTAAAATAAATGATGAGTCTAGGGGATTTGTAGTAAATAAAGAAAATCTTTGTTTTAGTATATTTCCCCTTCGCGCTTGGATACGTTCTTTTGAATGTTTGCTTCATTTATGTTATCGTCTTGAAGTGAAATAATGGAATCTATAAGACGGAAGTGACAAAAAAAAATAGGTATGCGTCGACTTTTAACCGACGAAACAAAACGGAGGAAGTTCTCATCCTCCGTTTTTTTCGTCGATTAAAAATGTAAAGCAACGTACGTACGTACGTTTTTGAACTTTGACGTTCAAAAAGTGCTGACTCTCAGCCTAGTTTCCTAGTTCTTGATTGAAATGGGTTTAAACCCATTTCAATCAAAAAATCAAAATCAAAAGTCATTTATTCAAACTAGGCTATTAATTGTAGACAGACCAAAACCAAGATTCGGTAACACGAATGATGGGAACACTGCTCGTCGATTTTTTGAGAATGCTGAACAGGCTTTAAATATGACAGGGTTAGATGTGACACTCTTCAAGAAATTTGGAACTATTCTTAGAACTTTGGCATAGGGTTACGATATTGGTGTTGTTAAATTAAATTCTTTTACACAAGACACAATTTTTTTTTTTATATTAGTCTCTCTATTCGTGGTATTACATGCCTGTTACTGTGCACAATGTAGATATTGTGAAATTGGCTCTTCAACCTATCGGATAGGGAGCCACGCATGGAGCACCCAGATACAGACTTGTAGCGAGTCGGAAAGTAGAGTCACCAAGCATAGTGTCTATGTTAGGTGACGGTAGCGCCTGAAACCTGTCAACTTAAATTGAATACATGTATTTCAAATTTGAACGCAGCCTTTGCTTTGACAAATAATACCGCTGTCAAAAATTGATGTGTTACTGTCAAAGTTACTGTCATGCTCACAGCTTCGTCGAGTCGAGTTTACAATGAATAGAAACGGGAGACATCCAAATCTAACAAAATAATTACTTATATTAATTAAGACACAAAACATACCTACAGCATTAAATCAGTTTACTCTTAGATTCCAGTTAGGGTACATTTTAATTACGATGTCTTCAGAGAAAGTGTTGCATTCTACGCTACATTCTTACGCCTGAAAAATGTTAATATTATTTTTCGATTTATTTCCGCATTATTGTAATCGGTTTCGCAAGTTGAGTGTTAATTTTTACAAGTATAAAATGTGGTATGCTGCTTTAGTGCGATTCATACGGAGAAGATTAGTGTTGGGAATAATATTTGCTTCTTCGTTAACTTATTGTATTGTCAGTTTTTTAAGAGAGGTTAGTAATAAAATTATTAATTATGTACTCTACATATTCCTTTAAAACTTTTTGGTTGGCCAGAGTAAACTAGATTATGTGCTAGCCTATGAAAGAATAAGTAATGTTCCTGGGAACTTAGTAAACGAAGAATAGATTAGCCGCAGCCGCTACTGCTCCTGTAGTAACAACTAATGTTAACAAACAACATGACGCCTTGTTTCCGCGAAGGGTTAGACAGTGTATAGTACACCCTTTAATTCAACTTGTAATCCTCCGCACCCCCAAGTACTGGAGGACTCCATTAAGTCCTCCTTGTTCATGACATGAGTTTTATTTTCCAAATATATTGACCAAATGTTGTTGAAACTATGACTTTATATCTATGTTCATAAGCTACATTGTTATTTGAGAAGGTTTGGCATCTGAAACACATTACTTCAAAGCATTTTCTTGCAATTTTCTGGTCTACAATTGTTAAAGGTTGAAGTCGGTATGGATAGAATAAAATTGCAGAATAATTGTTTATAACTATTGGGCTTAGATGCAATTTTATTTGATAAATCATAGATGAGACTAAAGTTACAACAAGGCAATTTTTCAAATTTTTATGAGTATATTATATTCTAATTCATTAATTAAGATATTGTTCCAAAACAAAATGGTATTACAGATAGCTACCCAACAGTCATGGCTGTTGGTTTTTAAATTGTTTATTGATACAAGATATTTATTTTGTAAAACATGAGTGCAGAATTATACAGGTCTTAAAAATAATGAGAGGTAGCTACATGTTTTGGCGTACAAAATTAGTCGCACTAAGACAACTATTATTAAATTGCCATAAGAAATTTGGGTAGCATTTATATAAATATCAAAAACCTTTTCATGACCTTTGCACTCTTAGCTTTGCAGTTCCTTTTGACATCTTGTCGGTTCATGATATTAAATAAATATTAATTAGTATGAATAAACATAATTCAACTGTATATAAATAAAAATTAGTTGTTGTTTGTTGGTAACTGAACATCGCTTGACAATGGCTGGACTAATTTGACAATTTTTTGTTTTAAAATGTTCATCATTGTCCTAATTAAATTTTATAGAAAAAAGAATTAGAAAATTTTCTTGGAATGTTTTCAAACTCGGAATCAAACTGATCTACCTTTTTTTATGGAATCTTTGTATTTTGCACAGCACAATGTCTGTTAAATCATCAGTGGTCGAAATTCAACCATCATTCAATCAATGTTAATAAAAAATTAGCTAGTAGCTTTCTGCAATTCTATTCGGTTCTCCCAAATAAACCTTATCTGTGCCAAATTGCATACTCCTCTCTCCGTGTAATTGTTGTCTAAAGGGATACAAAGATTTTACTTCTCATATTAATAAACAGATAACATCAATATTCCAGGGCAGCAGCAGAGGCATGATTTATCAAGATGTTTCATTTGAGAGGAAGCCATTTGTTTGGAGAACACTACAAGAACACAATGATACTATTGAACACATGGTATGCAGAAACTCTGTGCAAGGAAAACAATTACTTGTTGATGATAGAGGTAATATTTTTATACACAACATATTAATGTTAGTAGTATGATAAATAGGGGTAGTAGTAGTGAGTAGTAAGCAGAGTTGTATGGTACACCGACATTATGCCAATTATGTGAAAGACTCATGCTATAACAGATGGCCATTACCTTAAATCTTGTAGAAAACAACAAGACCCTCACTAGGGAAATATAAAATTGGATCTAAGGGCCTGAGCATGCGCGCCGTGCAAGCCTGATTATGCAGCACTTCTGCATAACTTATCTGCCTAAAGCCTGCTGCCAAATCACGAATATTGCCATTCGCCCCCACATGGATTGCCACCAGATGGCAATCGGGAATGTAATTCCCAGTTGCCACCGGGTGGCGCCAAGCTGGCGATCCACGCTGCAGTGTAGCACAGCATTTCAAGTGGGAGCAATAACTGCCCAGTTACCCTACCTGGTGGCAACTGGGAATTTTATTCCCGATTACTACTTACTATTATCCCGACACCAGGGCCGGATTTAGAGGTCTGGAGGCCCTGGGGCAAGAAAGGAGTGGAGGCCCCTAATAATTTTCCAAATTGATGAATAAATTTTTTGAATTGTAGTGTTTCAATAATTAAATAATAAGAATATATTACTCTTAGTAGTTAGTGGTAACATGTTTTTTTAAATTCTCATTGTGGGGGCCCCTCACTTGTGGAGGCCCTTTTTTTTTTTTTTTTTTTTTTTGGATGGGAAATCATCAAATGACTTCTCCCGCTCTGGGCGGAGCGGGAGGGCGTGTCAGACTTTTACTGACTAAAACCCACCCGTGTTCCTTCAGTTGCCCAGTGCCGGGGCCACGGTATCTCTTTTGAACAATCACGCGACCCCGGCAGGCACCGGTCCTAGCAGACCCCTTCACTGCTGCTGACATCTCTTTGACCCGAGCTTGGTCCTTACCGGGCGGCGAGCTACCCATTGCTCGACGCCCGCAAGCTCGCGCCTACGGTGGCCGGGAGTCCGCAATCGACTCCCGACGCCCGGGGCGTCTCCTCCTGCGGCGGCTAGGGACGTGAGGGCGCAGAGACTGCCACTCCCTCACGCGCTCCGCCTCCTCCTTCACGAGCATTACTGCTTCGCAGAAGGAGGTGACGGCTTCCCATGCCCTCTCGCTCCGTACCATGGCTCGCACCAGGGCCGGACGCGAGAGGTCGCCGCCGCCGATCGCCTCCACGAGGACACGGCGGTGCTCCGCCCAGGCAGGGCACACCTCCACCGTATGCTCCACCGTGTCCTCCAGACGATCATCACAATGGAAACACCCGGGCGTTTCCTCCCGCTTTATCCTGAACAGGAACCCACCGAAGCACCCATGCCCGGTGAGAACCTGCGTCAGGCGGAAGGTGAGGACGCCGTGGCGCCTCTCTATCCACTCCTCAAAGAGGGGACTTACCGCCGCAATTGTGGCGTGCCCTACTTGTGGAGGCCCTGGGGCTGTAGTCCCGGTTGCCCTCCCCCAAATCCGGCCCTGCCCGACACCTACCTCTCTTTATAATATTCAATGCACCATGGACGTAGCCAGGGGGAGGGTTTTGGGGGTACACCCCCCCCCCCCCCCGAAAAGTTAAGATATTAGCAATAATAATATTAAAATAAGGAGAGGCGAGCGGCACAATTTATTACTAATTATTACACTAATATCTATTTTGGATTCGCCCTCTCTACCACCCGCTGCCGCGCTGTCATTCATCCACTTTTAGTCGTATTGTTTGCTTGAACCCCCCCCGGTACTAAAACCTGGCTACGCCCGTGCAATGCACCATATTGCCCAGGTACAGACAGCGTCAAAAATAACGGGACGAACACCGTTTAAAATTATGTCAACAACTAAGAAAATTAAACTTTATCTCAATTGGATAAAGTTCTTGTCAGAATAACAATTGTCGTCTACTGTCTTCATTCTGAAACATTCCTTGTGTCTTTGAATTAATATTTAATTTTCATAGTTGTTTAGATCAGTTTGTCTGTTAGTCCCAATATTACTGACGCTGACTATATTTACGGCGACAAATCAAGCTATATATTTCCAGTATAAGCTGACTTCTGATTGTACGGAAAGCCTTGTCAAATGCGAGGTCTGATAAAGCTGAAAATTTATAACTTGATATGTAGCCGTGTGTACTAGGGCACACTTCTTCGCTTTACTTGCAAACATTTTCATTTCAGGTTATGTATGTCACAGGAGTGACGTGACAAAGAATGGCTGTTGCGACACCGATGCTGAGTCGGCAGACAGATACAGCTGCGAGACGTGTACAGAAAATAATTGCTGTATAATATATGAATACTGTGTGTCGTGTTGTTTGGACCCCAGTAAGGTATTGACTTTTTCCATTTGTTATTATGAATTAGTTTTATTATTATTTATTTCGTGGCATATATGAAATGAATCTTCATAGAGCTCATATAGCATAATCAGGCTCTAATGGTCCCACTTTTGGGAAACAGGCCTCCTCTCAATGAAAGGGAACGGGGCAGTAATACACCACCTGGGCCCAGTACGGGTTAGTAGATTGCATGTCTTTAATTTTTTTGGTTCTTCAACATGCCTATTTCCTCACGATGTTTTCGTTCACCGTTTTGAAAGCAATGTTGATGAAATAATTTACACAAATGAAAAAGACTGAATGTGGACATACGACTTGTAAGTCGCGGCCGTTGCCACTGTGCCGCCACTGCCATAAAAAGGATGTAAATAGGGAAAGGGAACTACATTTCGCCCGCCGTGGGCGAAAGGCCCGCTTGGTCTTCTTCTTTGCCCTCGCCTTTTCCCGTTACGCGGAGTCGGCTTTCTTAATCATGCGGCGCCATTCATTTCGGTGGTAATCATTCTACTGAATCTTACTGATCTTGCGTAAAGGAGTAAAAACAAACGTACAAGCGTCCATCCATCCATCCTCACAAACTTTCACTAATATAAGTGGGAATTAGGATACCCTAATTCCTACTTATATCAATATTGATATGATTCCCCCCTTGGAAACGTTGAGTACGATAACTGTCGACCGGCATAACATAATTCTGATCATTTCGCCATTACCATGCTGTGCTTATAATGCTAATGCTGTGCAGTAATAGAACGCAAGCCATTGTCATCATCATCATTTCAACCGAAAGACGTCCACTACTGGACATAGTACTCCCTCAATTTGGGGGGGGGTTTGCCATAATCGCCACGCTTGACGGGCGGGTTAGCGATCGCAATATGGTGGCAAGCCATTATATGACACTAGCTTCTGCCCGCGACTTCGTCCGCGTCAAATTTTGCTCCCCTGACCCTTCCCGTAACATCGAATTGCTTGCCAGTTATCGTCCATTTTTCGTTGCTGCTCCGCTACTTTTGCTCGTAGCGTGAGGTTATATAACCTATAGCCTTCCTCAATAAATAGGCTACCCAACACAAAAATAATTGTTTAATTCGGACTAGTAGTTCCTGAGATTACCGCGTTCAACCAAACAAACAAAGAAACAAACTCTTCAGCTTTATAATATTAGTATAGATTATAATCTAATCTAAAAATAATTCTAACATTAATTTGTTTTCAGAGGGACATGCTAGAAGTAGTGTTATCCAAACTTTCGACGGAGAAGAATGTACTTTTCCGTTCACTGAGTGACGATTACGAACTGTGTTTGACGAAGTGTCGCACCAGTTCTCATAGTGTTCTCCATGAGAACTCTTATAAGGACCCTATTAATAAGCATTGTTTTGGCGATGAGTTGCCAAGATCCAGAACACCGGACTAGTGAAAATTAATATAAGTACTTAGTTTAAGTTAGTATTTTTTTTACATTTATATTCTTTTCAAATGTAGTTAGAATATGATAAGTTTGTCTAAATGATATTTTTGTGCACATTCAGTGAATTGTATTGTAACAAATGAAATTGTCAAAATGGTTTATTTGGAAGAGATTTAAATTTTCATCTAAATTTATGCCTCAAAAAAACCTAATTTTACATTGAAGTTTAGTTCGTCTCTACAATATATCTGTTAATGTCAGTGAACAAAGATATATGTAGGTACAGATGCAACACCATGTAACAAAAGATTTCAAGAGTAATAATAATAACTAAACAATAAAATCATAAATTCAATTCAAAATCTGTACAGCTGCAAGAACCATTTTAGAAAAGTCTTTCACAGATATCTTTAAAGTGCCCTTAACCGACCTTGTTATATTGTTTGCAAAACGAGGTGCATAGAATCAGTACAGATAGAGCATCAAAGTACTAGGGAATATTCAATAATACTATATTTATTCTGTGCTCTCAACTTGTAAGTTGACATTCATAAGAACTTCTTCCTGCAACTTTCTTCTGCTGGGGAGTTTGTTGGCCACTTGTTCTTCCCAGCTAAAGCACTAGGAAGTGCGCGACGGGTGGGAGTTTTGGGGGGACTGTCTTTTGTAATTTTGACGTTCGAAAAGTGCTGATCCTCAGCCTAATTTGAATAAATGACTTTTGATTTTGATTTTGAACGTAATAAAATCGCGCGGGCTTTTTCCCACACTGGTCTTTAACACACTGCATAATGTCGAGAGTTGAAAACGAACAGTATGTTTTTTCGACGCGCTGAGAATCACTCACGCTGCACTCTATTAGATTGTCTATTCTCAGTTCGACACTGAGAGTTAAAATTCCAATGCGCGAAAAAATCCGGCCGCGATTTTATTCCGTCCGTTTTATGTCGACTGACTCAAAATATGCTCGAACACACCCCGTGAAAGATGGTCTTTTGCATGCTATTTTGAACTTTATAACTTAAGAAATTTAGTTTATTATCGATTAACTACTGCTCGAGCATCTTGCTGCTCTCTCTGCGCTGCGCTGGCCTTCAGGCAGACATATTATGTAATTTAGAGAAATTAATATTTTATTACCGAATATGAATATATATGAATGTTACCTACTGGTTCTATATGTAATCGGGTCATCAACAAAATTTAGGCTGAAAGGAACTTGTTATTATTTGCCAAATATTAGAAGACTAATAAAATTGTTAAGATTTGTAAGGAAACAAATTATTTAAATTGTTGTTACACAGGACAGGAAGTGATTTAAGAACCGATGTAATAAAACTATCAAACGTTATTCACTGGTACTGATTATTTGCAACAACTAAAAAAAAAACTTATTTACCATAGGACAGGATTTCTCAGCAAACTGACGCGTAGCGGAAGGAAATAAAAAAGTATTATCGTAAGTAGGTCTATGCAAAGACTTTTACACGTAAATCATATTTTAAAAGCTAGACGATGTCGGCGTTTCCTATCTGACTACTCTGAGAAAAAAGGCCGAAACACACTCAGAAGTCACAGTATCTTTTAAAATCCAGACATAAGCTTGATCAGATCATGCGAAGGATATGTAAATTGATGGCTGGAATGGAATTTTAAGGAAAGAACCACACAGATTGAGTGGACCTGTGTCCAGTGCATGCATGCATTTAAACTTTTGGTATTCAAATACCGTGAATAGCCACGCTATTTAAAAATTCCACCCTCCGCCGACGCCCGGTGCGCCTGCTGCGGACCGGGTGAGCGGAGGACATCTCCCGCTCGCATTCCGACCATCGACTTGACCACAGCCGGCAGCGACAGGTCATTGCCTACTCCTGAGATGAGAGCAAGGTGCAGCTCCTTCCAAGCGGCACACTCTGCCAGCGTATGCCGCGCCGTGGTGGGACCGAACCTAATCCAACGTTTTTTATAGTTCAATTGACTACATACAAAGACTATATAACCACTTGACTGCGCATACAGTGCCCCGCCGCTCGAAAACTATTAGTATTTTGTCGCCTATGCATAGGCTACGGTTCTAGTAACCATTTTAGTTGTGACCAATTGTTAGACCTCTGTGCACGCTAAATTAATGCAAATAATATAACTTCATCTGCAATTATAACGCATCAAAATGCCTTCATGCGCGGTGAAGTGGTGTGGGAAACATTCCAAAACTTCTAGTTATAAAAAGGATCGCATAACTTTTCATCGGTACGTAAACAGTACGAAAAATAATTTTGATTTAATCAGATTATTATCCACCGTAGAGGTCTATTTAAAATGGTGGTTGGATAAACCAGCACACTGTTGAGTCCCGCGTTGATGTCTTTTGGAAAAGTCTCGTTCTTTCATTAGACAATTCTAATGCATCTATCCCTTACTTTCCCTTTGTATTTTTATCGTGAAAATTAGTGCTGTTACCTTTAATAGCTGAAAGTCTATATCGAAAATAAAAACAAAAATTAATGTAAGTTTTATTCAATTCGAATACTGTGGCTTGTTTAGCTTCGTCTTGACAATCCGTTTGTAAACTGGCGCCAAAACTCACGTGGCCATAGTAACTTCTGCCTTGGGGATGATATTCGACTCCGTTTCTACACCGAATATGATAGTGGCATAAATTTTGTTCTTGGATTCTCTAACTTTAATTTTATTAGTGATTGATTTTGATTAAATATGATTTCTTTGATTTTAATTGAGTATTTATCACAATTTTAAAATCCATTTTATCGATATCGACTATTTTCCCTTAATGAAGTAAACCAGCCCCACGACGGGCATACCCACGAAACTTGACCTTGAACTGACCAATTGCAGCCGCGCATTCTTCCTCGTCCCCCGGCCCGCAGTGGTGAGTCGTGTGCTTAGAAGAAATCGGCGTATACGCTCTCTAGTGGTTATATTCTCTTTGACTACATAGCTCATCTGTGGCGCTAAAGCTAAAAGTACCTTATATAATTTATAGTAACTAAACGCATTGCATAACTAGAAGCAGCGCCTGCTGGTATTGCAAGACTTCTACGCTTAACAATGTCAGCATTAGGCGAAATTAAGAATTTTCACATTCAATTCACTTTATAAGTGTCCCAGATATACAAATCCGTCCATCCATTTTACAGTCAGTCTTTTTAATGTATGACAAGATTTCTTTCACACAATTTCATATGATGAAAATCGCTACACGAGTTTTACCCAATTCCTTTCGAACGCTTTACTTTGAAAAGACTTTTGCTTTCATAGTAAAGCGGATAAATCCTATACTACCCCACTGCTGGACAAAGGCCTCCCCCAACTCTTTCCAGGAACTCCTTTCTCACACTACTTCTAACCGGCCTGTGGCCAGCCATTTAAGCCTGGCAGCCTTCTTGCCTACGTCTATTATACGTCGTTTTGAAATTTTTCCTGTCTTTTACACTCAGTATGCTGTGTTCGATCGCTCTTCGGCTTAAACAAGGCGTGAAAACACTTATCTAAATTACCGCTCTTGAGAAGCTTATTTAAAATATTTTATACAACATCGAGATACAAAAAAAACCAAAGATCATGTTCACCTTTTTTTCCTCTTTTTATAAGGTCTTCAACAAAAAAGAAATAGGTACCTTCTATTAATAGGAGGCAGGTATTTCCTGTTTATTGAAGACCTGCGTGCGTCAATATCAAGTTTCGAATTTGGATCGGATTACACGGTTTAGATTTTTTCCATACAAACTTCAATATTTGGTGGGTGGTGATTTTACATCTAATAAATACCCGCTTTTGTTTTTGAGCTTACTTTTGCAGTTTAAAGATCCCAACAACTTGTCCGACATCTTCACTGCGAGCATCTGCGTATTCTCTTCGGAGGTCTGCGAGACTACGGAGTCCTAATCATCCCCTCCAAGTTTGTCTTTTGTGCACGTGAAATGACTTTCTTAGGCTACCACATCAGTCCAGAAGGAACCCGTCCTCTCCTCAAGATCGTGTCCAAACCATTCTAAACATTCCCTGAAAATTTCATGGACCATAAGCTGCTTCTCTACGCTTTTGTACGTACAGCGCCGTGAAAAACTTCCCCCCGCTCAGTTGAACCAACTGTCTTTTATTAGTCAGTTTAGGACTGATATAAATATAACAATGTCGTCGCTATCGTATTGCGCCAGGAAACGAATCCCTGGCCGAAGCACAATAGTTAGAGTCAGAGTTATGTTTCCTGCTTACTCAAGAGTTAAGCCTGCAATTGACAAATGTTAATATTCCAGGAACTAAGATCTCTCTCACCTGTGAAATGTACACGGGCAAGCCTCGTCCCTATCTAACCACTTTCTTTCGAAGAGCGACTTTTAACAAGGTCCGCTACCTTTCGATAGTCATCCCTGCGCACGAGCTTGCATCTACTTAGTGACCGATGGTTATTTTTTACCGGTCAACGAGAATTGCAAAGATTGGGCACGAACTTGCGAAGCGTGTCAACGCGGCAAACTTCACGTCACAATGTTTCCCCTATCGGTAATTTCGAATTACCATCTGGTCACTTCAAACATGTCCATATGAGACAATCCGCCCTCTGCAGATTTGCAGCAACTAAAATGTTGCTTGACAGCTTATTGATATAATTTGGTAGATGAACTGAGGACTGCCCAATGCGAACTATCACAGCGGAGGAGGTAACAGGAACCTTTACTCGAGAATGGGTTGCTCGTTTCGGTGTACCGTCAGTCATTACGACAGATCTTGATTGAGCGTTTTCAGCACCAAGTCAAAGCTGCTCTCATGTGCCACCATGAGTCTTGGGTACCTGCACTGTCTTTAGTCCTTCTTGGCATCAAACAAGACCTGAAAGCTACAGCTGCTGAATTGATTTATAGAGAAACACTTCGGTTGCCCGGCGATTTTTTTTTTTAAAGCTGTTTCGGAAACAGATACAAGTATTATTATCAAATCCTGCAGACATTGTCGTAAAACTTCGACGTCAAATGTCGACTGTACTACCTATCCCTGTATCTCGTCATTCTCAACCATCATATTTTATTTTCAAAGATCTCTCGTCAGCAATTCACATTTTTCTTCGTGACGATATACGCCCCTTACAACCACCGTATAGGTCCATACCAAGTCTTTGATCACGCCAGCGATGGCAAAACAATGACTTTGGTAATTAAAGGAAAAACGTCGCTGTAAACATAGATCGCGTCACACCGGCGGCATACATGGAACACGCCAACCCTGATCGGCCGACGAAAACACCATAACCCACTGAAAATTCTACATCAAAATCAAAACAATCAAATCCATCTTCAAACACAGACGCCAGTGCAACAACCACTACAAAACTGCCATATACCACTCGGTCCGACAGACGAGTCAAATTCAAGGATTACTCCCGATTTTTGTTAAATCGGTTCATCATTCTCCGTGGGGCGTGTTGTGGCGTCAGGTATTGTGTACATTTGTGAAAGCACCTTACATTACGTGGCGTGGCCTGAAGTTCATTTTAGTTTTTGTAACTCTGGCAGGAACGCACCTTCTTAGGATCTAAGGTTACGACCAACACTCGAAGTCATGATCCGGGGCACTATCCACCCGTTCCATAAGTAGCGTCCCTCTCTATTGCTTGTCAACCGGCACGAGACATGAACTAGAATTTAAGTCATTAGTTTATTTTGTTCTTACTAGTTTAATTACATACCTATAGGACTGTGCTAAATAGTGTATCTAATTGTAAACGTATGTGGCAATTATATGTTATTATCGTCTACAAGTTAGAGTTGCTCTTTGACCACAACCACAGACGTAGAATATCTTCCAACTATGTCCCCAAACCATTTTAGAATCCATCAAACAGTCGAAATATCGGTGTCTGCGTGAAAGTCATATCACAATGTAGAATAGAAAATAGAAAGGATGCGAAGGCAAAATACCTGTTCCTTACATATACATTACATGTTATGTAACACCTTGTCTACTGATTCGGGTGAATATTCACTCCAATCACTAGCTGTTGTCGTATTTACTTGTAAAAATATTAAACCATCTTTCGTTTTAATTTTCATCTAATCTAACGGTGATGTTTTGAGCTGGATAGATAATCTGATTATTTCGTATGCGAAACATGCACAAAAAAACAAATCTACGTCCTCGACTCGAAGTCACAAACCGAATTACACAGGAAAGATTAAACCTTGTTAAAATGTTATATCATCAGGAGGTTTCATTTAATCCTTACCCAACTTTGGGAACGAAGAATATTTCATAAAGATTTTATTTCTCTGTTAGAATTCAGTACATACAGAGAGCACTAATAGAGAAAATCTAACAGAGTACCTAATCTAATATTTACCCTACTCTTTGTACCTTGGGGCTCTTATCTCTGCCCATACTTTTATAAAACATTGGCGTGAAGTTTAGCATTACTTACGTTAATCGCACGTGGGGGTCTTAATCAGAACATTACCTACCTAAATCTGTCTACAAATGTGTCTACTATCTTCTTATATCATCGATTTTATCTTCTGTAAGCTAAGATATCTACATCAAGGTGTGAGATCGTCAATTCATGGTCCTACGCAATAGGAAAGCGAACGATCGACCTTAAACAATTCAAACAATTCTTCGCCTGTGTTCGCGCAGTTTGTGAGTGACTTCGATCACGGACTGTCGTCAGCATCAATCATGTGGTGAGAAACATCGACGTTTATTTAAATAACATTACTTTTATCAGTGAAATAATTTATTCTAATGGTTTTTATTACTAACGTGTGTTACAAAATAGTGTATTTGGTAGGTAGGTGCCTATTAAAAGTTTTTAGTGTTCAAATTGTAAGGCTAATTTCGCAGCGTACAAATACTAGTTTGCAAACAATTTAGAACTGGTTTTGTTTTCTATTACTTGTTACCACTATCGTATCTGGTATTTAATGACGATGGAGATGGGGTGCATGATGATAGTTTCTACAAAAGGCTATATAACGTTTCTATCAACCTGAACTATACAATAATGTGTGTATTTGTGGAAACCATAAACGCAATATAGCGATAATAAAATCGTGTTAATTTGGGCAGGTGGTTATATAAATACCTAACTCTCATTAATTAAAATTCGTTTATAGTGAAATCAAAAATTTATTAATGTCCATAACATTTCATTTAATTGATCAGCTATTGTGAGTCCGACATTCGCACGTCTTCAAGAAAAAAACGAGTTTTATTTTACTTTAGAATTTTTGTGGTTTTTGATATTTGATTACCTACTAGGAAAACTCATGTAAGTTATCTACGTAATCTTAGACTTACAATTTTATCAAATACTCTTTATTACTATATCAATTAAGAAGTTAACGACACCCTAGTCAGTAATACATACTTCCATTGTTTATACCTAGTAGGTATACCTATCTATTTTTGATACTAGCTGTGCCCTTGGTCTGCTTTGCATTTATTTATTTATTTAATCACAAAATCCACAGCTCTTTAACAATTTCACTTAGGATAAATAAACTAATCTTACAGCCAATTACGGATTTACAATTTAATAACTACACTTAAGGCGAGGTGATTCAACACTCATACAGATTTGAGGGGGTGAGGTGCGGGGAAATCCGCAGGGCGCCTCCCGCGCGTCCTTCTTGTCGAACTCGTTAGCGCGCCAAAAGTTCGGGCGGCGCGGCGGCGGCGGCGGCGTAGCACAGACAGGTCATAGTGTAGCGACATCAGTATGTCCACAGTATTAGAAACCACAGAAAAAAAGATAATACGAGAACATGACGAGAACAAATATGTTTATTTATTTGTTTCTAAAACTATTTACATAGTTCTTGATTGAATCCTCGTTGGAACATTTGTATCCAGCTGCTAATTCTATCAAGTGTATCCCACTAATATTAAAAATGCGAAACTTCGTGAGTATGGATGTATGGATGGATATTTGTTACTCTTTCACGTAAAAATACTGAACGGATTTGGATGAAATTTAGCACGCAGATAGTTTATAACCTGGACTAACATTATAAATGCGAAAGTTTGTGAGTGTGGATATATGGATAGATGTTTGTTACTCTGTCACGCAAAAACTACTGAACGCATTTGGATGAAATTCAGCACGCAGATAGTTTATAACCTGGACTAATATTATAAATGCGAAAGTTTGTGAGTATGGATGTATGGAAGTATGGATGGATGTATGTTACTCTTCAACCAAAACTACTGAACAGATTTGGATGAAATTTGGCACCCAGATAGTTTATAACCTGGATTAACACATTGGGTCCTTTTTACCCCGGTAGTACGTTGCCGCGGCATAATTTCCGACCTCCAAGTAGGCCCCCATCCTTGTCAAAGCTGGTCACATTTGTGAGAGACCCTCTCTCTTGTGTAACGTCACATATTGTGCAATTTAACATCTAGACATTGAAACAGCAGTTCCGAAATTGGTTTTACTTCCATTTCAAATCAAACATTTGTTTCAATCATAACAATCACGTAATATGTTAAAAATTGCAAAATGGCAGAACTATATAAAAATAAAGAAAAAAAATTTGCCAGGGTTACCAGGACAGCAAAAAAACTGTCTTCGAAAACTACGCTGACATACGTCACAAAAAACGCTGACATACGACATAAACTACGCTGACATACGTCACAAACTACGCTGACATACGTCACAAACTACGCTGACATACGTCACAAACTACGCTGACATACGTCACAAACTACGCTGACATACGTCACAAACTACGCTGACATACGTCTCAAACTACGCTGACATACGTCCAAACTACGCTGACATACGTCACAAACTACGCTGACATACGTCACAAACTACGCTGACATACGTCACAAACTACGCTGACATACGTCACAAACTACGCTGACATACGTCACAAACTACGCTGACATACGTCTCAAAATTCGAAACACCCTAAAAAATAGAAAATAAATAATAATTTAAAAAAAAAAACTAAAAAACACGCTTCCATTGAAAACCAAACTAAAAAGTACAAAATAATGGAAAAAAAGCGTGGGGTGCTTTCTAAGATATTTTTTTATTGATAGTCAGGCACCCCACGCTTTTTTTCCATTATTTTGTACTTTTTAGTTTGGTTTTCAATGGAATCGTGTTGTATGTCAGCGTAGTTTATGACGTATGTCAGCGTAATTTGTGACGTATGTCAGCGTAGTTTATGTCGTATGTAAGCGATTTTTGTGACGTATGTCAGCGTAGTTTTCGAAGACAGATTTTTTGCTGTCCTGGTAACCCTGGCAATTTTTTTTTTCTTTAATTTTATATATTTCTGCCATTTTGCAATTTTTTCATATAACGTGATTGTTTTGTTTGTGAAACTACGCTGACATACGACATAAACTACGCTGACATACGTCACAAACTACGCTGACATACGTCACAAACTACGCTGACATATGTCACAAACTACGCTGACATATGTCACAAACTACGCTGACATATGTCACAAACTACGCTGACATACGTCTCAAAATTCGAAACACCCTAAAAAATAGAAAATAAATAATAGTTTAAAAATACTAAAAAATACGATTCCATTGAAAACCAAACTAAGAAGTACAAATTAATGGAAATAAAGCGTAGGGTGCTTTTTAAGGTATTTTTTATTGATATTCAGGCACCTCACGCTTTTTTTCCATTGTTTTGTACTTTTTACTTTGGTTTTCAATGGAATCGTGTTGTATGTCAGCGTAGTTTGTGACGTATGTCAGCGTAGTTTGTGACGTATGTCAGCGTAGTTTGTGACGTATGTCAGCGTAGTTTGTGATGTATGTCAGCGTAGTTTGTGACGTATGTCAGCGTAGTTTGTGACGTATGTCAGCGTAGTTCGCGCTATAAGGAGTCAGTTACAAACAAACATCCAAACAAACAAACATAAAAACATACAAGTGAAGCTAATATAAAGCGTGTAAAAAAAACCCGACGTCGATCGTTCCCTCCGCGAAAATAAATTGTCAAAAAAATAGAAACATTGAAATTACATCACAACAATTCGCGGTGCATGTGGCGGCATTTATCAAAGAGGTCTCAGGCGGTCCGCGCGGGACACTGTGGATCGTGTGTAAACTCGCCCACAAAATAATTTGAACCTTATGCTTACAAAAATAAGGTTAATAGTTTATATTTCGTGTTTTATTAGTTACTTTTGCGTTTGGTCACGTGATCGCACGGAAAGCACTGACATAGGTCCACCGTCTAAGAGCGCCAACGCGCGACTAACGGACTGAAATTGGCAAGGAAAGTGGATGATCTCCCGATTTTGGTAGGTATTTTAACATAGCAATTATTATAATGATTTTATCAGGACAAACTCAGCGCCTAGACCTAAACAATCTTATTACCTTTTCATTCACATAAGAAATAATAAAAAAACGTTTGGTTTGTAGCTATAAAATTGGTTTTAAATTACGATAAGAGGTATCTTTGGGTTTTTTTTCTATCGAGCAAAGTTAACTTAATCGTGTTTCTGAAAGTAACCACACATCCGTCAGATCCTTAAATTTGACATATATTTTTTTCACAATTGTATAACACTATTTTCCATGTTTTTCCATTGATTCAAAAACTAGTGAGCGCGGACTCTGTTGGATTATAGCGTCTTAATGCATCAGAGACAAACAGGATGTCATGCTAGCACCTTCTAAGCATGTCTCAGTATGGAGTGTGGGTAGGTGTGTGGGAGTGTTTGTGAGGAGTTGTGATGGTGATGGTGTTGTTGTGGTGGTTAGTATGGTGCATAGATTTGGAATTCCGTATAAAAAAAAACGAGTTTCCTTCTGGAGTCTTTAATTCAACAAAGCACCTCACAAGTCCTCACAAGTCAAGGTAAATGCTTCGTCTGACCAAACATAGAAAATAATTAAAATGCGTTCTACCGTTACGGTTACTACGTAGTTGATTGTAAACATTCATGTTTTTTGGGATTAGTAAACAATTGGATTAAATCTTGTGTACTCATTTGGCTTAGTACCTATGAGTGTCTACGATTTTTGCTTCACCGCCTGTTTAAGGCTTTATTCAGATCAGCGTTTATAAGGTCTATCCAAAAAATCATCAACATGCATGTCCATTGTGTAATTAAGGTATTTGGGATCTTCCGTACCTTCCTGCACAGAGAGCAGTGTAGCAGAACGAAGAGTGTCTTTCTGTTTAGCCATGTCGTGTTTGAAAATCCATCCTTGATTTTTTCGGCCTTCCCCTATGCATACGATATTTCTGATTTGACGGTATCATGGGGCTCTGCTATGCTACTCTCCAAAAGACAATTTCTTGACTTTTATTTGACGAACTAGTCGTCGAGACAGCCTTGAGATCGACTGACCATGCACTGCTAATTCAGATCACTAACGCAGAAATGGTTCTCGACTAACTCTTGGCTTATAGGTACCTCCCGTCGCTGTTTCATAGACGAATTAGGCCTAGTAATAATATTCGTTCTATCTCGATGGCGAGTGTCATGGGTTTAAAATATTTGAGTTGAGTTGTTCTAACTGACGGCCGTTGCAGCCTTGAGCGCTAGTGTAGCTACTCGAGCTGTCCCATTCTTAAAAGCACTGCTGATGTTACAAATCCTGGCTACTAGCTGAACTCGTTGACGAAGTGAAGGTACGGTCCCAGCTATACCTAAATCCTATCCTAGTAATTTACTAATATTATTCAACGTGGAAGTCGCTGAGTTTGGATGAAATTTAGCATACGGGTACCTAGATTAGGAATTAAGATACTCTTTATCCCGGTAGTAGGTACGTTTCCGTGAGAAAATCTAAGATATTTAGATCTCAGACATATTGCATAAGCTTTCGACTCCCTATAAGTACCTAAAAGAC
The DNA here is from genome assembly GCA_947507805.1 of Aporophyla nigra. Classification (NCBI taxonomy): domain Eukaryota; kingdom Metazoa; phylum Arthropoda; class Insecta; order Lepidoptera; family Noctuidae; genus Aporophyla; species Aporophyla nigra. The sequence goes on from OX382305.1 coordinate 13,826,825, forward strand.
ATAATCGACGTAATTTATTCCTATCTCAGACAGACGAGAGGCATTTATTATGAATTAATTAAGCAGGTTCTACTCCATATCCAGCGCCTAAAAAAATACCTGCCGGTATTTCTTTAAACTTAGTATTCAAAATAAATGATCATGTTAATGTCCAAGATGAACAAACCACATCTCAAGATGAATAGTAAAATTGTTCAGGTAAGGCTTTTTTTTTCTCCTGCACATACTGATTCTCTTGGTATGTACCAGCGGTGGATTTACACAAGGGGCAGTCGGGGCAAGTGCCCAGGGCGGCAAAAATTTAGGGCGGTAACATTTTGAAAGTAAAAAAAAAAATTGTCTTATCAGTCAATCAATAATTATATTAATTAATAATTTTTTGTTTAATTGATAATTCAAGAAATTCAATTCATCCATTATTTGTGAATTATAATTTTGCCACATGGTTTGATCAAAGTGGTTGCTGATACGCGAAATGAATTTGAAATCTATGAAAAAACGGCTTTAAAAATTTCGGAAATCAAGAATATAATACAACAGTTTCTAGAAAAAGAAAGAGAAAATTACATGCTGATGAATCACGGGATGAGAGGGGAGATGTACAACTGTCAGGTTGGGACCATTTTAGAGTTAATACTTTTAATGTCTTTCTTGACAATCTGGATTCTGAATTGCGCAAAAGATGTGCAGCATATGAAAAAATTCAGGAAAAGTTCTCAGTTATCACTGAATTTGGCAACTTGGATACTAGAGAATACAATAATTATATTAATTAATAATTTTCTGTTTAATTGATAATTCGAAATATAATATAATTTATATATTATTATATTATATTTCGATAATTTGAAATCGCCTATCGAATATTTATGACATTAGCTGTAACAAACTGTAGCACAGAACGATCGTTTTCATGTTTGAAGATAGTTAAAAACTTCTTACGTTCTACAATGACCTTTAATAGACTCAATAGCTTAGCTATTCTATGCATCGAATCCGACGTACGACTTATGACGTACGACGTACGTACGTAGATTGCGAAGATTTAATCTACCGAATCGCAATTCAAAAAGTCAGACGTGTTTGCCAATGAAAAAATTGATTTAATATAATTATGAGTCACCCTTAGCCTTAGTGCCAAATTTAAAATTGTTAGAAAAAAAAAAAAATATTTATTTATGTTTTTGGCATATTTAACATATAATAAAGTTTCTGCAATAAATTAGTTATTTTAATTTTGAAAAATAAAATATATAAACTATACGTTTAAGTAAAATTCCAGTATTGGGGCGGATTTTTTTCCGGTACCCAGGAGCGGCATTAAGTTTAAATCCGGCCCTGCTTGGTACCTACCATACATACCTACCTAATAATTGCCTACTCTAGGATAGGTACTCGCAAATCCTTGCCGATCCTACGGGCACGTCTTCACTACCACTACGGCGCGGCGTCGCGTCGCTCGCCCGGTCCTGTGATATGCAATGGTCTCTAGCACCATGAAACTAGCAAATTTTTTTCTTCATTCGATTAATCGATTTTGGTCAAACCACGCTGGTGTTCGGTGCATTTAATTAATTCGTTCTTGGTACCATACCTTAGAGTTATCCAACTCGAGTTTAATATCTATTTTTCTTTTAATAGTCATTTTTCTTTATGGTTTTGTAACCGGCTGTTCAACACTATAGGGTTTCAGTGAGAGTTCAACAAAATCCTGTGAGAACAGAGGATTTTTAAACTGGACTGGAAACGATTCCTCTAAAGAGAAAGGGTATCCTGAAATTGTCCCTAATACTTTCCATCTTCTAAAAACATGCTGGATTCATCGTGTTTGTCACCCATTTCTATGCTTATACGCTTTTGACAAGTTCCCACCGAATCGAAAGCGCTGGGGCTCTGCTTCGTATAGGATCCTAGCATTATGCTGTGCGATGACCGTGTTACGTTGATGTGACGCAAAATGACCAGGATATTTTCCTCCAACTGGTTCGTTTTTGTGTTTGTGTTGTTTCTCTGCGTTATGTTTATCGCAAATAACCGTTTTTTCATTGTTTCTTTCTTCTAGTGAACCCCTTTGTTATTTACCACCACGCATTTGAACAATTCATTACCATAGGAACATATTTGTATAATTACCTCACAATAATCTAAGATACCAAAACGTACGTAATATTAGCTATTGTATAGTATTGTATACAAGTACCTAGGAACTTAAAATACTACAGCACATTATTATTTTCTACACTAGGGTAGTTAATTACATTCTCAAACCACAGTTTATTTTATCAATATTTATAAACTTGCCGTAGCTCTGCGAATATCCTACAAATATTTGAATATTGACGAACGTGTGAACGATGTTTATGAAAATCTTAAAATAGTTAATCCTAGGAATGTACAAAGACGTAGGTACCTACCTAGTATGTACCTAGATCATCCATAAACATTCACTAACAATTAATTAGTTACCTAATTGGTGCCAAGGCATTGGTGGCCTGCTTTTCATTTACCTAGGTACCTACAACGAATCAATTTAATGTGACGGGATACTTAAATAAATAATAATGTAGGAAAAGGCTGCTAATAAAAATAAATACCTAGGTTGGTATACTATATCTACATCCTGAACTACAAATTAATGGTTTGTAACTTAATTTCCCGCCAGAAGAAGTCTCGAATAGCTACATTCTAGATTCTTTAGGCTTCTTTTCCATTGTAATGTAAAAATAGGAAAATTATTTTTAAATACCATAGTTATGGCATTACAGAGTGACGTCATAGTAGCGTGTTATAATTACTTAAGTAGTTAGTTGTACTGATACTTAGTTAACGGGTATGGTCACTAAAAGGGATAACTATAACCTAGATAGGCCGTCGGATGTACTGCCGTCATAAAGAAAAAAGGCACAACTGACATTTTATAAATATGGAGAAAATCGACTTTAAAGTTTTTATTGCTTTTTGGCGAAAAATATTGACTTACACATTATTTTTCGAAAATAAATGAATTAAAATAAATTCATTATCACGATTTTTATACAACTAATGAAATGTAAGTTATTATTGTGCCTTTTCAATATAATGGTAAATAAATGTGCCTTTTCATTCTATAAAACATGAATATTAGTCTCATTTGTACCTTTTGAGCCTAACTGTATCTCCGAATTCCTTGAAGATAAAATTCTATAAAAAATTGAGTAGATGTGCCTTTTTTTTCTGATTCGAAATATGTATATAACTCAATTTTGACAAAAATGTTAGTTGTGCCCTTTTTTCTTACGACGGCAGTGTAGTTGAACGTTAGTAAGAAACTCATGAATGTTTTCGAATAAAATTTTACTTAATTACTTACGTGAACAGAAGTGGCCCAGTGGTAACGGCCGCGACTCGGTAAAGTAGTAAATAGGTCCGGAGTTCGAACCCAAGCAGGCGCTTTACTTTGTGTAAATTATTTCATCACCATTGTTCTCAATACTGAGAAGGAAAACATCGACATCTACCAACTCGAACAGAGCCAGCGTGGTGGATTAAGGCCCACTCCCTCTCACCCAGAGGGGGCCTGTGTCCCAGCAGTGGGTACATTATAGGCTGCTGACGATGTCTTACTTAATAGAAAACAAACAGTTCAGTTATCAAATTTAATTTAATTTGAAAACATCCATCGACCTCTTACTAAACTTCAACTATACCCAACGCCCCTGCACCCTAATTACGTAACTCACTATAATTCAGAATCTAAATCATTTTAAAGATTATTTCTGATCCATTGCGTCTTATGTTCGAAAACTTTGTCTGCTCAACAGCGTAAATAACGCAATGAATGCTGTTGAACCGTCAAAATGAAAGCGATTCCTGATGATAGTATAAGCTACGTACTACTACGTACGTACGTATTACCTCTCTAGTTACTTGTCTCATAATATGGTGGTGGACTGTAGGTACACGTCAACAAAAAAAGAAAAACAGAACAAAAGAAAGCTAAAGGATTCCCAGCACTTGGGAAAATGGCATATTTATTCATAAAAAGTGATCAAATGCCTAGATATACCTACACCATGCGCTTTCAATATCTCACGGCCACACAGATTCTGACATTGCCAGCGACGAATTGGCTGTCAAAACTTGCGTGGACGGAGATTTTAGTTTGTTTTCTTTTTGTGGATTTGCCCAAATTTCCTCGCTTTTAAATAATATAAGTAATATCTTTACATAGTATTAAATAAAGTCGTATTTACGGTTAAATATATCATTTATTTCTCAAAGATACATAAACACTTAATGAGAAACAAAGTTTTAATAATAACATATAGGTAAACATTAAGAAAGTGCAGAGTGCTCGTCATGCAGTTAGCCAGTAATACAATTGGTTGTTTGTATTTCATGTTTGGACGCTTAGATCTTCCAAGTTCGCAACGGATTTGAATTCGGCAATAGACAGAGTGATTCAAGAGGAAGGTTTACATGTATAAACCGCGGGCGAAACCGCTAGCAAAAGCTAGTTTTGTATAATAGGCGATTCGCACGAAGTTAATTTATTTGTGGGCGAATCGACAATCGTGATATCCGTATTAGGCAACTGGTACGTTTTGTATTTCATGTAATCCCCTATAGGAAATATTATATTATTTAAAAAAGTTACCTACCATTCGCCCGATTTGGGCGAGTAAGTTCGTGTGAATCGACTAATAAGCCAGATTTTGAAATCACCGGTGTATTTCCGGTGATTAAAGTCGCTGCGCGTGTAGGTACTTCCCTAACATAAAGAAAAACCTAAAGGTTTTCCTCGTTAAACTCGTATGAACTGATGACACAATAAGATAACCGTTATGATATACCTCCACTTGGACGTGTACAATGGAGTTTTACTAAGAAAATGCCACTATTTCGTTATCCTGATTTGCTAAGATGTTCTTTACAAACTTGCCTAGAAACTCCCTTCTGAATCTATAATCATTCCCAATTTCAATAGTCCCGAAAATAGCGGGATTGAACTTGAATAATCCGGGGATTTTCGGGATGGCCAGCAGGTTCACAAACAAACAAAGCACCAAGGCAAAATATACCAACCAACTGATATTGATGCTGAAGAAAACGTTACACTTCGATCGAAAAGAATTTCAGATCCTGTTGGTGGACAGAATAAGTCCGATTTGTTCAATCACTGGATGTGAAACGAATTGTGGTCTCTCAGCCATATGGCGCGTCGTTTTTTTTACGACTGTAGCACGCGTTTGTTTACACAATAAAACGACAAAAAAAGGACAAAAGTCACTTTGGGCGGCTGAGGGGTAATAGAATAATATGAAAAATAAAACATTAATGTCTGCTTAATCAATAATGTATATACAGGGGATCAGTTTTTATCCAGTGCGCAAACTGTAACCATGAATTCAGCATATCATTCTAGACCCCCCAGCGTAGAAAATTTTCGTCGGTTATACAAAAAAAAATCTGCTGTTACATACATTTTGACCCCGTAGGTATTGCATTTTTCTATGAAACAGCTATTTCTGCGCAAGGGAGTCTAGAATGATATGCTGAATTCATGGTTACAATTTACGCACTGGATAAAAACTTATCCTGTATAAGAATAGCACCATCCCATTTCTTCCCGTGGGTGTCGTAAAAGGCGACTAAGGGACTTCCTAGAGAATGGGCAGCAGCGTTCTCTATGCATTTTACCACCATACTGCGATCGCCAACCCGCCTGCCAAGCGTGGCGATTATGGCTAACCCCCCAAAATTGCGGGAGGCCTATGTCCAGCAGTGGACGTCTTACGGCTGAAATGATGATGATGATGATGATGATGAATCAATAATGTTGGGGTAGTAATACAAAAACTAGACATTTAGTACAAAAGTTTCTGGATTCTACTTGACAAACTTGATTGCGAATTTTATGAGTTATTACAAAATAACTGTACTTCTGGTTTACACCATTTGTGATCAAAAGAATATAAGCTAATAGTTTTTTCCTATAATCAGCCAGCGTAAAACACTATCAATAGGAATAGCTTTCATTTTGACAGTTCAACAGGATTCCTTGCATTATTTACATTGTTGATCAGACAATTTTTTCGAACATTTATAGCAATGGATTAGCAATCTATACCTAAATATTATAAATACGAAAGTAACTCTGTCTGTCTGTTACGCTTTCACGACTACACCACTGAACCGATTTTGGTGAAACTTATTAAGGGGTGATTTTGTACCTCAAGAAAGGACAAGCTACTTTTTATTCCGCCATAACTGACATTTAAGGCAGAAACATACTTACGTGTCGTGGCGTGTCATGACGCGCCAGAAGCATATCGGTTTCATACATTTAATATGGTTAGGGACATATTTGCATGTCTTGTCGTGTCGCAACACGTTCTGTCGAATGTATGAAACTGAATGCTTCTGGCGCGTCACGACACGCCACGACACGTAAGTGTGTTTCCGCCTTTACGCGGACGAAATCGCGGGCAAAAGCTAGTATCCTATAAAATAATACAGATTCTGATTGATAGTAGGTATGTTAGGCAGTTAGGATGCTGATCTCCAAAACATTCTTCAAGTTCAAATAAGAACTTGTTTTGTACAAATTTTATGCAAATGCAATCTACCTATTCAAACCTAAATCGAGTTTTGACGTGTGATATCATATTAGTAGGTAAACCAGTTTTGATATAAGTTCTGCCCGCGACTTCGTATGCGTCAAATTTTTGCTCCCCTGACCCTTCCCGTTCGCATCGAAATGCCTTCTAGTTTTCGTCTGTTTTTCGTTGCTACTCCGCTCTTTTTGACTATAGCGTGATATTATATAGCCTTCCTCAATAAATAGGCTACCCAACACAAGAAGAATTTTACAATTCGGATCAGTAGTTCCTAAGATTACCGCGTTCAACCAAACAAACAAACTCTTCAGTTTTATAATATACGTATTAGTAATTTAGTATTGTTAAAAATATTCATACTGTTTGTGGTTATTTACGTGTTTACTGGTATTTGTTTCCCTGTAATCGAATCAGGAATTAAGAAATCCATAGAACCAAGATAACCGTGAACCAACATAACCCGAAGAATTGCCAACCTAAAGTGGCAGTGGGCAGGGCAGGGAAAGTTGTGGAGTAGCGACCGCGTACCAGAAGACGTAGAGTTTGAAAGCCTCTCACAAGGTGGACCGATGACCTTGTGAAGGCCGCGAGAGTCCGCTGGATGCGGCAAGCACAGAACTGGTCAATGTGGCGGAGCTTGGTGGAGGCCATCAGTGGACGTCAATCGGCTAAATGATGATGATTGCTGGTATTTGTTGCAATGGAACTTTATTTTGTTGCGCTTCGTATACTCCGATCATTGTCGATCTCAGAATTCTAAATTTTCGACTCGATCACCCGACCGGTATCCGCTATACCAACCTAAACAAAACTGTGTAAGTAAGTAGATACCTAGACAAAACTCCTTCACAACAATGTAAATAAAATACGCTTATTGAATCCGAGGCAATAGTTCTTCCCGTCATTAGGGGCCATCCATAAATTACGTCACACAAATTTAATGTTTTTGCCCCCCCCCCCCGTCCTTGTCACAGCTAGTCACATTTGTGAAACCCCTCCCTAGTGTAGGTACTTTAAATGTATATATTCGATTTTGAAATGTGACGTCAAATTTAAGGCCCCTCCCTCTCCCTGAACATGTGACGTTATATATATGGATGGCCCCTTATGAACATGATATTTACATAAAACCATACCTGGGAGCCAAGCTCCAACCGTTAGGTACTGCTGTTTTTTTTACACGCTTTATATTAGCTTCACTTGTATGTTTGTATATTTGTATGTTTGTTTGTATGTAACCGACTCCTTATAGCGCGATTTTGCACACCTGTCAAGGACCGATGACAATGCAATAATTTCATAAATTTGTGCCATTATCCTTGCCAGGGTTAACAGGACAGCAAAAAAAGTGTCTTCGAAAACTACGCTGACTTACGTCTCAAACTACGCTGACATACGACACAATCTACGCTGACATACGTCACAAACTACGCTGACATACGTCACAAACTACGGTGACATACGTCTCAAAATTCGAAACACCCTAAAAAATAGAAAATAAATAATAGTTTAAAAAAACTAAAAAACACGCTTCCATTGAAAACCAAACTAAAAAAAGTACAAAATAATGGAAAAAAGCGTGGGGTGCCATGGAAGCGTGTTTTTTTAGTTTTTTTAAACTATTATGTTTTTAAACAAGTTTTAAATGTTAGAAGTTAGGTAACGTTAAATAACATAATATTATGTATGCATATTATTTAGCGCTACACTGTGAACAGCGATTATTTACACCAAAAATAAAAGCGGTTATAAGTAATTAATTTTTTTTCTGTGCAATGTTACATTAGTTCGATACCGAATGCATAGATAACGGCTATGTCATTGGGTGGTGCCACACCCTACATCAGAGATCGGATCGATTGTCATCGACTGTCGGATCGGATGTATGTTCTACCGATGAGGGACGCCTTTGAAATAAATTTATCGGAAGTCGTTTTAATAAGTAGGTACATACATTTTTTTCCATGATACAGTATTATGTACCTACTGCTGATATTAAAATGCAACGTCACATTTATCTTTGTTTATCAAGATAATTAATTAATGTAATAATTAAAAAACGTTGTGTTGTTATCATATTATCATAGGCTTAGGCGATTATCACACGGCACCGCGCACCGCCGCGGAGGGCGGTGGCGCTAAAGCGAATTGACCGCGCGGTCGGTCGGTATACGTGTGTTAGGCATCAACGGATTTAATAGAGGGCAATGCGACATGAGATCCGCTTCGCTGCCTATAATAATAATAATAATAAAATTGTTTATTAATAAAAAGGGACACATATACAATAAATACCTTAAATAATAAAAATGGAGCAGATTTGCTCATTTGCCTGAACTAGGTAGAACCTGTGTTTCAGGCTACAAAAGCACAAATTCTTAAAGTAATAAATTAACAATGTGTAGTAATAACTAAGATTAAAACATAGGTAACAAAAGTAAAATAGCGTCTTAGCGGTTTTATTTGCAGACAACTAGTAAATCTTCCGTCTGTGCATAATTTATGGTTTGTAAATATTGAAATTTATGTTTTTTACAGCTATAGTAATTTAGTTTATAGATACTTCGTTTTCTATTTAATCTATTGTACAGGAATGGGCCTAAAAATGTATAGAATCTTTCTACAAAGACATGTTTTGAGGTTGCATTTGTTATACATATTATATCATTCCGTCTCTTGTTAGTATTGTCAGCAGTGTAGGTAAGCATAGTGTGCTGTTTTAATACTAATTGCATAATGAAAAGCTGCCGAACAGTCAGCACGTTGCAGGTTTTATAAAGTAAATCTGTGGGAAAGAAGAAGGGATGGAAGTTTGCTACCTTTAAAATTGCTCTCTGAGCTCTGTCAAGAGGAAGCAAATTCGTTTTTGGTGCACCGCCCCAAGAAGTGATACAGTATTGAATAATAGATTGACATAGGGCCAAATAAACTTGTGTGATTAATTTTTTGTCTGCTAATGTTCGCAGTTTCTTAAAAATATATCAGTTTGTGCACTCTTTTACTAAGGCTTTCAATATGTATTTTAAAAGAAAGTGTTTCGTCAATTATAACCCCCAGGTTGCAATGTTGCTCGTTTTCATGATAGAAAGACAATTACACGTGCTGACTGCACAGTTTCCACATTGATGCGCATATACAGGGTTATTTGTAAAACACCGGCAACCTCTCAGGTCTATGTTACTAACATCATAATCAACAACTTTTGTTCTATGACTTTTAAAAATTCATCATATTTTAGTGCATCAGATTTTCATACAAAAATCGGCTGCCTGTAAATAGGTCAAGTTCAAGCGCCCCCGCCACCCTAACCCCGCTCCCCTTGCTAATATACTATCGCTTTCTTTTGCTTCGCATAGACTCCGTAACATTTAGAGCGTTCAATTTAAATATTTTTATTTTTGTTTGAAAATCTGATGAACTAAAATATGATGAATTTTTAAAAGTCACAGAACAAAAGTTGTTGATTATGATGTTAGTAACATAGACCTGAGAGGTTGCCGGTGTTTTACAAATAACCCTGTATAATAGATAAGGGTTAGTAATGTTAGCTTGAGGTTTGCGCATGGAGAAATGAATATATTTCGTCTTGTCGGCATTTAATGTTAGTATAATAAATTGCTTTGAAGCCAATTAGTCACAGAATTTAATCCTAATTGAGCAAGTTCGAACAGTTCGCTACTGGTTTTTGCGATAAATATTAACGCAGTGTCGTCGGCATATGATATAATTTTCCCGTCTTTAATATTTAGATTACACAAGTCATTAATATAAATCAGGAATAGTGTGCGGCCCAGAATACTCCCCTGGGGTACACCGAAACTAGTATTTTTCTGCTCATCACTCGTAATATTATCTATTTTAACACATTGGTACCGGCCGTCTAAATAGTCAGTAAAGAGTTTCAGCGGCGTTCCTCTTATTCCTATAGTCTCTAATTTGTTCAGAAGAAGAGAAACAGATACTGTGTCAAATGCCTTGGCTAGATCGAGAAAGACTCCCAGGGTCTGGTGTCCTTTGCCAAGGTCTCATGAAATATGATCAGTCAGGCTATGCACCGCATCGGCAGTCGATAATTTGGCTCTAAAACCAAATTGCGCAGGGGAATAGATGTTGTTTTTTTCTAGATAATTAACTAGTCTAGTGTTTAAGATTTCGCCGATTTTCCTATCGCGGCGGTGCGCGTTGCCGTGTGTTAATCGCCATAGTGCTAAAACTGTTATGACATTATGTTAATGCAGTCTCAAGTGGTAGCCGGTTTTTACCACTATTTAGGTAATAATGGTAAAACCCTGTATATTCTTCACTGGACTTCTGTGATGTTGAACTAAGTTAGGCCCGTAATTACAGACCCTCAGCTCAATATTTAAGCATTATTTTAAGTTTTTAGGGTTCCGTTGCCAAACGGCAAAAAACGGAACGCTTATAGATTCGTCATGTCTGTCTGTCTGTCCGTGTATGTCACAGCCACATTTTCCGAAACTATAAGAGCTATGCTGTTGAAACTTGGTAAGTAGATGTGTTCTGCGAACCGCATTAAGATTTTCACACAAACAGAAAAAAAAAACAATAATATTTGGGGTTCCCCATACATAGAACTGAAACTCATTTTTTTTTATCATACCCATACGTGTGGGGTATATATGGATAGGTCTTCAAAAATGATATTGAGGTTTCTATTATCATTTTTTTCTAAACTGAATATTTTGCGCGAGAGACACTTCCAAAGTGGTAAAATGTCTGTCCCCCCCCCCGTAACTTCTAAAATAAAGAAATGATAAAACTAAAAAAATATATATGATGTACATTACCATGTGAACTTCCACCGAAAATTGGTTTGAACGAGATCTAGTAAGTAGTTTTTTTTTTTTAATACGTCATAAATCGTAAACCACAATTTAACTTTCATTCAGTCAACTCAAATATAAAAATTAAAAAAAAAAAATAAGTTGATAAACAAAAACCTTATGCATAAACGGTGAATACCTGCAGGTTTGTACGGATTCCTCGGTGCGCGAGTCCGACTGGCACTTGGCCAGTTTTTTCATGGAATCCGCGGATCTTGACACCAAATATCCGTATTCGGATCCGTATCCGCGGACATTTTTAACATCACTAGTTGAAACATTTTATTAGGCGGTCGTTATTATTTATTTTCATAAATCTTAAATACAATATACAAACTAACACTAAAATATAGTGAGTATATTATGAATACGTAGAGATATATAAAAAGGACATAGCTCATTGGGCAACAAACAATTCGTCCGCATCGCTGTCAATGGGAAAAGCTCCTAAAAATCTGGCAGTATTGCCACGTGGGATAAAAAGAGGTCTCTTGGCCTAAAAATAGACCAGTCTCAGTGTTTTAAGTAATGCTTGAGTCTATTGCGTAAGATTGTGTAACACGAGTCTAATGCTCTTCAACAAACTCATAAAGATACCAAACAGTTTTGAATGATAGAAACTCGTTTTACCTAAGTAATTCTTAAGTCTTCAGCGAGGTTCTGTAAGACGGGCTTAATACTCTCAAACACTCTCATAAAGATACCATGCCTTTTTAGTATCTACTTATCTTTATTAGACATGACTACCTATCCTAAGCTACGGCAATGACGTCTCAGTGACTGAAAAACGAAGCCAGTAGATATCTTTGAAGAAAGATTACTCTATTTTTTTTACGCTGGGATTAGAGAAAATTTTCATAAAATGTAGACGTACTTTATTGAATTGGGGGTACAAAGCAAACCACTCGCTTCATAGTGCAAGTAGCATGGCTGTCACTTATATATTTTAATATGCGTGATATCTATCGGGATCGCGATTGCAACACTGTCGCTGAAACAAAGAATCGGAAGAAAATTAGGTATTGAATGACAAATAATTATTAAGCAGATAACTGCGTGCTTATTAATCATTATAAGCGAATTTATAATGATTAATTCCCAATTAATGGATTAGTAGATATAATTTGAGCCGTGAGCGTAGTACAAGACGCCACCAACTAGATAGACCGACGACCTAAAGAAAGTGGCTAGACCAGACTGGATGCCCACAATTAGCGTAGCTTGGGAAAGGCCTATGTCCCGCTGTGAACTGCGATAGGCTGAGTTGATTGATTTAAGTCACAGCATTAGTTTATTCTTTTTTAAATTCAATTTATAACATCTTTTCTCTTTTTGATTTGCATGCCTGCACCCTAAATGCGTAACACTTTGAGGGTTATTGCTTATTGTCCATTCTTTTAAATATACGAAAAAATTGTCTGCAACGTAAACAACGCCATGAATGTTGTGAAACTGACAAAATTAAAGCGATTCCTACTGATAGGGCATTACGCAATTATCACTCTGTTTAGTTTTTCATTGTAATTTTATTGCCCCTATCAAATTTTAAATGCATATCGCGTTAGTCCACGTTCGCACACACGTAAAAATATCGCGCCGGATTATTTTAACATACGGACGCCAAGAATTTAAATCGTCTATTTTTCGACGCTTTGGGATGCAGTTGGTTGCATTATCAGTGCTCGGTTCGACAATTTAGAGTTGAATATCCAGTGAAACAAGTATTTTCCCCATTTATTTTCACAAATATAAAATTAAATAAGAAGAATTGCCTAATCTAGATCTAATTTCCTCACACGCAGAAAGTATAAAAAATTTAAAACACACGGAACAAGGAATGAATGTGCATAGTTGCCTAAATGACCGAAACACAATTCTCTAATTGTGTGCCAAGTACCTAATTACGACGTTACTAAGAAGTTCAGTAGTTCACGATGGTTGTCCTTGTCCAAATATTTTAGTCGATGTGCATAATTGAATTTTAAAATGACTGTTCGTGAGTCAAAATTGGTTTGAACGGCATAGCATCATATTCTGATGTTAAGTAGCAGGAGGTAGAACCTATGGATATATACTAGTGGGACATATTTCATTCTTTAAGATGGCAACGTCTGCAATGTCTCTGATGATGGCCATACAGGGTCAAATTGAATTAGCTCTCAATATTTTATCCACATGTTCGGTATCGATGTCGATAACTAAGGACACAAAGAAAAACTAAAACAACAATCTCTAGAAACTTGCCCATATGTAAATACTTATTTATTTTTTTACCCTAGATAAATACCTGATTATAATAGTAGCCTCAGCCAAATTGTATCTCTTTGCTCTTAGGAAAATAGATTAAATATGGCTAAGGGCGGTGGACGGGCGCTCACGGACTCTCATCTGACCAATGTTTGCGTAATCGGCCGATGAATACCGATAGTATAACGAGGCGAAACAACAAAACATTACCTCTCATACGCCATTTTGGTCTCCAACGCACAGACATCGAGGCCATTATCGAACTAAGGTAATTAGGTTAATGCTGACATAGTTCGGAGTTTCACTATCCATTCAATGAGTGTACCTAATTGTCTACATAGTTAACTTTGTGGTTGCGGTATTGAACCCTACTTATTGTTTATTGTAATTCCCCCCCTTTTTTTTTCTGGGTGGGAAATCATCAAATGACTTCTCCCGCTCTGGGCGGAGCGGGAGGGCGTGTCAGACTTTTACTGACTAAAACCCACCCGTGTTCCTTCAGTTGCCCATGTGCCAGGGTCACGGTATCTCTTTCGAACAATCTCGCGACCCTGGCAGGCATCGGTTCTAGCAGACCCCTTTAGTATTGCTGACATCTCTTTGAGGCGCGCGTGGAACACTACGCGCCGTCGTCGACCCGAGCCTAGTAGCTCGCCGCCTGGTCCTAACCGGACGGCGAGCTACCCATTGCTCGCCGCCCGCAATCTCGTGCCTACGGTGGCCGGGAGTCCGCTATAGACTCCCGTAATTGCCCCCTTCCGTGAACGTTGTAGTGTCTTAGGTACTTCATCATCATTCTTCAGCTGTCATCACAGCATTAATTCCTTTTCTAGTCATATCATCTTTCATACAATCTTTACATTGTTACTTGGTCTGTCCCATGTCTTTCTCCACTCCTATCTTTAACCTTCATCACTATATTCGTCCATATTTAAACAAAACTTATTTTTCTACGTCTCCGCTTTCACACTTCCTATTACAAAATTGCATACTCATTTCCATTAGTATATATATTGTAACATTCCCTCACACACATGATGTGCCTCTTAACATTTTAATCCCAGCTGCATACAATTGCCTTTTTCTATCTAGTGTCTAGCATGTCTAATCTGAACACGGGATATTAATAAAGTAAGTACCTCTTGTAATAATTTATACGACGCTACTACAATCACAAGTTGCTTTCAAAGCGTTCAAGTTCTTAAGTATAAAGATGAAGACAGACTAGGTAGATCGATTCGTGAACTGATTAATAAATCGGCGATGGAGGGACTGCAAAGATTTAAATCGTTAGATTCGTACTACCGAGTCAAAAGATGGCCGCCGTTTCTGTTTTATTTTACAACTCTGACACATAGTTTTGACTTGAGTGCTATGGAACATAGGAACGACATGTGTGAGCTCACTCACACAAAAGGCTCGTTTAAGTACCTACCTACACAGTAGTTTAAATGTTAATTATCACAGTACATAAAATGTAGTAGGGAAGTCTGTAGTAGTCTTATATAAATAAACGTGATATTAATTTTTGTCATCACACAAAAATTAATATGGGGTACCTACCCCTATAACTACGTACTCCAATGAGAAAAAGTACGGTTTTTTAAAAGTAGATAAATGTGTGCTGGATATTTGTATCCCTATCCGTATCCGCGGATATCCGAGGGAGAAGAAAGATCCGTATCCGTTACTTTTTTGGCGGATCTTTTATTATTATTATATAGATAAAATTCTATGAAATACGTGATTAAGTAGCAATGAAAAACCATTAAATTCTGTTCATATTGTTTTTAATTCTTAAAATCAAACATTTAATTACTAAACTAAAAACAAAACAAAAGTAAAACTCGCGCCATGCAAGTTGAAAAATGTTCTGTCAAGCAAAACGTCAAATGGCGTGTCGTGTGATCGTGTCAAAGTCACACGCATCGTCACCGACTGAATAAGAAAGTTAAGATCCGTATCCATATCCTTAGCCGTGGATATTGACACCAAATATCCGTATTCGGATCCGTTTGCGCGTATATACATTTGTAACGATCTGTCACATCAGTAGTAGGCACTCAACAAGTCTACTTGGCAAACATTGTAGACAAGTAGCGAGAAATGCATTATTATTTAACCCTGATGCCTATATCATACTTACATAATATGTACGTAGCTACGTATAGCTAATCGTCACCGTGCTGAGTGATCATGAATTCACAAAGTATGAAGTTAAGATATAATTTAGATAAGCAGGCTTCCTTCAGTGGCTTTTATTATTTGCAAATATAATATTGTATTTTAAATTCCTACATTTTGTGCGCTTTAATTGGTGTAAATAATTTCATCATCACTGCCCTCAAAAACGGTAAAGGAAAACATCGGGAGGAAACCGGCATGTCCTAGACTCAAAAAATCAAAGACATGTGACATTTACCAACCTGGAGGACGCCTGTGTCCCAGCAGTGGGCTATAGGCTGATTATGTAATGTTGGTACCTATTACTTTGAACATATAGATATGTCTATCTGTAATGTTCACTCTAAAATCCTTTTGCGAAGAGAAAAAAGGGGAAATGTATACACCTAAGGTTTTCCATATAATGCCGCTAAGCAGTTACCTGTAAATGGGCAAGTTTTTAAAACAATTGTGTAGTTTAGCATCGGTACCGTACTCAAATATATTTAAATTATTTATTTCGTGGCCTTCTACGACGATTACTCAGATAGGTACGCTTTTTATGACACTACATATAAAATAAATCCGTCCTCTATTTACTTAGAATACGATTGTAGAAAGATATTGTATTTTGTAAACATGACGTTTTAACAAAACATGAAGAATGTTGTTTTATGAAAGTATATTGCATCCATTTAAATAGTATGTAGGAACCATAGCTGGGCACCGTTAATCAAATAGTTAACTTCGTTAATCGTTAATCCGCAAAAAAAAAAGTTAGCTTCGTTAAACGTTAAAGCGTTACATTTCGGAAGAATTAACGCAAGTTAACGTTAATCGTTAATCCGTTAATATGTGTAAAATTGTATTTTTATATCGTTGCGTTAGTGAACTAATAAAACCTGTTAGTTTAGGGTCTGGAAGTTAACAGAACCCAATTGCGGAACTTTTTATCGGTAGGAATTGGTTTAATATTCATAGTTTAACAACAATCATTGCGTTATTTACGTTGCTGAGCCGACAATTTATTCGAACAAATGACGCAATGGTTTACAAATAATCTTCAATCCCATTCAGATTCTGATAAATTGTGCGTTTCGCAATTAGGGTGCAGGTTAGGAACAAAACAAAATACTTATATAATTCAAATGTGTGATTTAATTGTCGGGCATAAGGTGCTTCATGAACATTAACATGTTGAAGTCCTCGTCTGAAAGTGAGGCTCGTTTTGGTGTTAAAATATCTTTGTCGTTTCATACTTGTCTAAGCCAGTTTTTCACGCCGCGCCGCGGTGCTGTGCGGTAAATAGTAGGCATTGGATTAACGATTAACGGACTTCTGCATATTAACGGAAGTTAACATGTCCGTTAACATTTTTTAAAGTTAACTTAAAAGTTACTCCGTTAATCAAAATGTTAACTTCGTTAATTAACGATTAACGAATTAACGAGTTAATGCCCAGCTATGGTAGGAACTACATAGTAATGCATCATTGGCGTTTGATGATGGTATTTTATTTCTGTCATTACAACATGATTGGCACTGTCGGATTCCATTACAGCGCTTCTGCCTTGGGGCTTGGCTGATCAGAATCTAAAAAAATCGGCCAAGTGCTAGTCGGACTCGCATACCGAGGGTTCCGTACAAACCTGCAGGTCATCATCATCATCATTCGTCATCGTCGTTTATGAAATTAAATGTTTTTTTTTTTAATTTTTATATTTGAGTTGACTGAATGCAAGGTAAATTGTGGTTTCCGATTTATGACGTATTAAAAAAAAACTTCTTACTAGATCTCGTTCAAACCAATTTTCGTTGGTGGTTTACATGGTAATGTACATCATATATTTTTTTTAGTTTTATCATTCCCTTATTTTAGAAGTTACGGGGGGGGGGGGGGGGCGGACACACATTTTACCACTTTGGAAGTGTCTCTCGCGCAAACTATTCAGTTTAGATAAAAATGATATAAGAAACCTCAATATCATTTTTGAAGACCTTTCCATAGATACCCCACACGTATGGGTTTGATGAAAAATTTTTTTTTGAGTTTCAGTTCTATGTATGGGGAACCCCAAATATTATTGTTTTTTTTTTCTATTTTTGTGTAAAAATCTTAATGCGGTTCACAGAATACATCTACTTACCAAGTTTCAACAGAATAGCTCTCATAATTTCGGAAAAAAGTGGCTGTGGCATACTCGGACAGACAGACAGACATGACGAATCTATAAGGGTTCCGTTTTTTGCCATTTGGCAACGGAACCCTAATAAAAAGTACTTGCCTGGTTGCAGATTTGTTCGAAAGAGTTACCGTGGCCCGGCCATAAGTAACTGAAGGAACACGGGTGGGTTTTAGTCAGTAAAAGTCTGACACACCCTCCCGCTCTACCCAGAGCGGGAAACGTCATTTGATGATTTCCCACCAAAAAAAAACCTACATACTATGTATTTTGATAGTACCTATGTAGCAACGCTATCTTGAAACATTTTCAGTCCTTGTTTCTATAATCGATTATCTAATTCAAACAATAGGCGCATTTGAAAATTAGCCATAGGTATCACTTGAATTGTGTTGTGTTGTAATTTGCACGAGGCGTGCTTCGGAAATAGCTCATTATATAGGACCTCAATAGATAGATTGGTAAGTACATAGAGTAGTGGTTAATAAACAAACCAAATAAATAATTAAAGTAGATAATTCACCAAAGAAACTTGTATTTCTCGGAATAAATCTAAGAAAGAGGTGTTACATTCCGTGTTAAAACTTTTTAGTTCATGTCTCTCTATCTGCAAAAAAAAGAAAACATCTTGACACACAGTTGACATTTTGCAGAGATCTTCCAGTTGTGTTTTTTTAGCCTAAAAAAGCTTTGCAGTACTTACAGTAGACGTAACTTAATATTTAGAAGTCCAAAATTATTAATGTTTAAACATTGTGAGGATGCGAATTTTCAAATGTTTGTAAATAAAACGATAACAGCTGGTATCCTTTAAGGTAATGAATGATTGTTTACTTCACGTAGACCTTCTGCAGTACCAACTTACCCACTTATAATTTTCTTAAATATTAAACTGGTGTCTTGCAACAGTTGAAACTCGACCTCTGCTGGGGTGGTTCCGCCGGAAGAATCTTGACCCTATTAATTTTGTTTACAAGAAATTCCAATAACAGTTTCACATTCATTTGACCCTTATCTAGTGAGATGACCTAGCGGTCGTTCCAGTTAGCCCATATTTCTTCCAATAACAAATTATTGCCATCACATGCACTGCATGACAACGCGTGACCACTCCGAAAAAGGCTGGACCAAGGGTGACAAGGGTACCGGTTTTCATATACAAATAGTCTTCTCATAGCTTTATACCAAAGAGATTTAATACAAAATCTAATGTCTTTGCTACTTCGCTCGCGAATTCTTCCGTGTAAAATGCTGGGCCCGCCTTTACTTCGTTTTCACATAATGTTCTTTCAGACTTGTTTTTTCTTTTGCTCGTGTCCTAATGGTCGTAACGTGATGTGAAGTAGTAGCCTTCCTCAAGAACGGGGTTGTCAAATGCAAAAATATTTTTTTCAAAGCCTGGTAGTTCCAAAGATCACCCAATACATACCTACAAACTTACAAACCAACTTTGATCACTTTTTAATATTGTTATAAGTAAAGACAGATTCAAAAGTAAAGAGATAGAATAGAGGAGAGTGTTAGTATACATTAGGTTGTGTGCCACTGCAGGGCAAAGACTACCCTTCTATCTTCCCATTTTTCTCGGTCTGTTGTCATCTCATTCCTTCATTTAGGAGTGTTAACTCACTAAGTGATGAGGGGCCCTTTATAAATATGTTTGTTTTTTACTGTGTTGGTCAGGACTTGCAAATCGCGGCGGTGGTGTTTGGTGGGCAGCGTGTTGGCGGCGCTGGTCGTGGGCGCGCTGGTGGCCGTGCTGGTTCTGCAGCCGTGGGCCGGCCCCAACCACCCGCGCTACCCACGCGCTGCCGTCGCTGCCAATGGCCACGAATGTGCTTCAATTGGGCGGTATGCACCAAACAATTTTCAGCTTCGTAAACTCAGATTTCCGAACAAACCAGAAGAGATCTTAGTAGCCCTCATTATAATTTTCAATATCCACTCAATTTGATCTAAAATTCCTATAAAATTAATTGTGGATTGAACTACAATTTTATTGCGTCACGATTCAGTCTGAAATGATAAATTTAATGATTTCAACTAACGATAGCTAAATCTATTTAAATGTCTATTTATCTTGAGTTATGACTTGAGTGCGACGACTTATTGTATGATTAATATGATTATATACGTATATCCCCGAAACAATATTGTGATAATCTGGTTTTCCTTATTATTAAAAATAATAATTATTTTTTTAGTAAAATCCTGGAACAAAATGGTTCAGCTGTGGATGCAGCGATAGCGACATTATTCTGTGAGGGAATTGCATGCGCGCAATGCATGGGACTCGGCGGTGGGTTCCTGGCCACGGTTTACGACGCGTCGACGGGTCTGGTGCGCGTGATCAACGCGCGCGAGAGGGCGCCGGCCGCGGCCCACGAGGACATGTACATCAACGCGTCGTCAACCGTAGGCGGCCTCGCCATCGCCGTGCCCGGAGAGCTAGCAGGTTACGGCGCCCTCCATCAGGCGTACGGACGCCTGCCATGGCGCCAGCTCGTGGAGCCCACGGCAGAACTCTGCCGCCGCGGACATCTCGTCAACGCCTATATGGCTCGGGTGCTCAGGACTTACAGCGACAGAATCAAAGCCGAGCCTTCTATGCGGTAAAGACAAATTCGTCTATGTTATTTTTTTTTTTTTTTTACTATTCTTAACTCTCTTTTGACTGTTCTACATTCCTCTCTCATCATTAATGACGAAAACGTTAACAAGTACGCGACCAATTCTGTTACACCTGGACGTTTTTTGGAATACTTTTAAACTGTAAATCGACTTCATTTTCTATAAGGGAGGTGTACGTGAATCCGGTGACTGGCGAGGTATGGAACGAGGGCGAATACATAACCGAACCAACGTTAGCCAAAACATTGGGAATCATCGCGGAGGAGGGCCCACAGGCGATACACAACGGTTCCTTGACGGCGCGGCTCGTGCAAGATATTCAGAGCTTCGGTGGCATCATTACAGAAGAAGATCTCAGGAGTTACAAGTGAGCCTATTCATTAATTGCTGTTGACAGTTTCAAGGAGTTCCAAAAGACTTGGTCTCATTTGGGTAAAAGTTTCAGTATACCTATTCTACTTGCTAATGCCGTTCAGAGGTGTACAAGTAGAGCCTGCAACCTCACGTTATCAAAAAAAAAAGACGACTCAAATAATAGTCTTATATTATTTTAGGGTGGAATGGCAAGACCCCATCGAGGTGCCGTTAACGGAGGAGTACACACTTTATTCCGTTCCTCTGCCGGGGTCAGGGTCGGTTCTGGCGTTCATGCTGAACATGCTGCGCGACTGGGTCGGAGACGGTACGCCCGCTCCGACAGGCTCCAACCTTTACTGGCACCGCGTCGTCGAAACCTTCAAGTACGCGTACGCAAAACGAACCGGCCTCGGCGACCCTTCACGCTCTAACTTACCCTATGACATTCGTGATGTAAGTATTTGTACCGATTCGGTAAGCTTACCGAAACATTTAAATTTATAGGTTTCGGTTAAAATTTTGTGGTTTCGTCACTTAAATCATGTCATGAAGAGATGGTTCTTTTTCAAGCTTCTGGCTGCTTTGGGGTAACCACACCGATCTGCCTTCCTATAATAATTATTATTTCTGGTGTAGACAAAGTTTATATACTTTGAGAGCTGTGAGCTCTCCATGCCAAGTCGAGTAATAAATAAAAAAGAGGGTGTACCGTTTAACTACAATCGTTGTTTTTATAATTCAAACATAGTTTTTTTCGACCTTGGCATGTCAGCCATATCTGATGTCTGCTGATTTATATCCTGTTCTTAATCCAAATTAATGTTTGTTTTGTATTTCCTGCAAATAACTTTCCCGGTCTGGAGGTTGCTTATAAGCACAAAATAGACTGCATAATCACTACAGTACCTTATACCTACCTAGTTTGTTGAAAATACATGCAAAATATAAGAGTGTAAAAAAATGACTACGTATTTTAATTTAATTCTTAGGTGAAGGTATCTCCGATTTATCTCATAAGATAAATCTATCTACTTTATAAAACTAACATTTTGTAATATCATTATACCTTTTGCTATTGACACAAAGCAAATAATAGCTGCGCCCAAGCCGTTTGTGTCAATAAACTTGATATAACATACATAAATATTCACCATGAAGCATGCCAGCTGTTACTATTGTTATGAAACATTTTGACTAAAAATACGTTCAATATTAACGGAAGTAGAACAGGTAATTACGTCAATCCCTCATAAACATAAAATTAAATGAAACTGATGAAACAGTGGTACTTAGATATCAGAGAACGAAATCTAGATAAGTCTTATCCTGAAAATAGAAATGCTGCAAGTTTATGAAGTAAACGTGAGATCGAGGAAACTCTGTAATTGTCGGTTATTTGAATAGGACGTAAAAAATACAATTTGTATCGTTTAAACCAATGACATCATCATAGACGGTGCTTAAGTAAGTAGGTAATGCATTTATAATAGGGCGACACGCACAGTCAAATGAAGAGCAGAGAGCAGATTTCATAAAAATCGAAGTGAAAATCACAGCTTCATATAATTGTTTTGTCAAAATCAGAGATGTAGCCATGTTCCCGAAAGAGCCTAAGATTAAATTAGGTATCCATGATTCTATTTTAATGAGAATGTCCCTAATCGAACATTGTACAGTTGAAAGTCTCACGAACTTCCTAAAACATTAAAATAATACTTCAGATTGAGAGGTATGATTTTGACAAAATGTTCGACCTCTAGGAGTAGAGACCGAAGGTGTCTCCAGAGAATCATTTGCATAGGCACTGAAATGACGCCATTTGATTTCAGTTGGAGCGCAATCTCTCAGACCCCGCTTGGGCGCGATCATTCCGGGACCTAGTCAACGACTCAAGAACTTACAATGACTGGCAACACTACGGCGCGCTGTTTGAAGGCGCAGATGACCATGGCACCGCCCACATCGTCGTCGTCGCCCCCGATGGCAGCGTCGTCTCCGCCACCAGCACCATTAATTATATGTACCTAAACTATGCTTTTTTTATAAAATATCTGGTCTAAAAGGGTAACTGCCATTGAACATAGTCTCGTAATCCTACGAGACTCATATACGACATAGATCTTATAGTTCTTGGTGACCGCAGTGTGTCTACGTTTTTATTGGCACACAGAAGGAATGCTGCCTATCATGCCCTAACAAATTGCGTTGTTCTTTTTTTATGACGCCCTGAGGGAGATAAAAACCGCTTAGGATATATGCACATTATTGATTTACCTACTTACTTATACAAAATATTTTCTTTGAGGACAAAGATGAGATGAAGCGATAAACTTGGCATTAACTCGTAGTATTGTGTAAGCAAAAATAAATCTCAAACGGAACCAATTTATAAACAAAAGCAACAAAAGTACTCATTGTTTTCGATGGATATTTTGATTTTCTCTAAAATCTTTTAAAACTATTCGCCTGCTCATTAAGGATACATTGCCCTGATGTCCTTGAAAAGATTCTTTAGAGTTTTACTTTCACGTATTATCGTTTCAAATGCACTCTTAAACAAATCTAAGATCAAAATGATACCTTGTTGTATGATCGAAACCATTCACAAAATGAACGACATTTAATTTTTACAGTTGGGGCTCTCAGAGGCGGTCACGGAGCCTGGGTTTCATGTTGAACAACGAGATGGATGACTTTGCGATCCCACACTTGGAGTCAGCATACGGTCTGCCGCCTTCTCCTGCGAACATGTTGGCCCCAAACCTGCAGCCACTCAGCTCAATGGTCCCCAGTATTGTGATGAACACTAATGGAAGGGTGGACTTGGTCCTAGGAGCCGCCGGCGGTACTAAGATTACCACGCAAGTCGCATTGGTAAGCTTTTACTTAATTTCTTTCTTTGCCACCAAGTACTGCTCAGACCTTTAGCATTTTTCAGTTTTTCAAGACGTTATACCGTTTCCTGTTACTTACTTATTGTATTTTTTCCTAAATAGGCGTGGTATACTTGAGACTACGTATTTCTATAAGTGCCATTATTAGTCTTTATTGTTTACTATTCTATGCAACTCTGCCAAAAATCTGGCTAAAATGATTATGATTGCTACCAGTTCTTGTCCATGAGTTCAAGTTTACATCAAGTTTTTTTTTCGTTTCAGATGGCTCGGCATACTATATTAGAAGGTAGTGACCTCCCGGAGGCTGTTCAGAGACCACGACTCCATCATCAGCTGCTACCTATGGAAGTGCAACATGAGGCGGATTTCAACCCGGTAAGATAATTAAGTTTCCTCAAAGGTCCAGTTGATTCAAACTCAAACAACTCAAACTCATTTGGTCTCCTTTATCTAAAAACCCTTCAACTTTCCACTACTTATAGCAAAAAACCGTTTAGATAAATAACAAAGCATGTCAATGGATGCAATGGTCGAATCGAGATAATGTTATGTAGACCGAAACGGCCTTGTATGTACATAATAGTTGTGTTATAATTTATAAATAGCTAATGCAATACTATTATATACGTCGATATAATAATAAATTATTTGTGAAAATGATACTTTAAATAATGATACGTTAGAATGATGAGGTTGAAACCGAAATGATAGCTGAAATCGTCTATTATGTTTATTTAAATAAGAGTCATACGTGCTAGCTGCTATATAGGCAATAATTTATGTTTACTACACGATAGTCTAATCGTTACTACTAAATAACTACCCACCACTTCCATATAAGTTAATACGTCTCACTTTCATGCGGTACCTACTGTACGTGCATAATGGGTACTTATCGGGAATGCCCTCATTGTCACT
Source organism: Aporophyla nigra (assembly GCA_947507805.1). Classification (NCBI taxonomy): domain Eukaryota; kingdom Metazoa; phylum Arthropoda; class Insecta; order Lepidoptera; family Noctuidae; genus Aporophyla; species Aporophyla nigra. The sequence goes on from OX382305.1 coordinate 13,851,664, forward strand.
GGTATGCCACAAACCTCACTGTAAAAGGGAGAGGCCTGAAATCCACCACGTGAGGGGTAATTGCGTAATACATTATCAGTAAAAATCGCTTTAATTTTGACAGTTCCACAACACTCATGGCGTTGTGTAGATGCGTTGCTAAGCAGGCAATTTTCTTTTTTGAAAAAACAAATTAAAAATTAGCAATAACCTTCAAAATGATTCAGCTTCTTATTAATACTGGGTTTCGCAATTATTGTCCTGAGCGCCTATATTTCGGTAATCTCAAACATAGACATAACATTTTGACAAATAGGTACGATGACCTAAAGCATAAGGACAAGCCTTTATAGTTTAGACATTGTACTTGAAGTTATTTCCTTATCTACAGTTCTACACAATCTTACTCAAAAGATTTCCCTATCTTTGTCCCCCGCTGATTCATACAAAGGTAGTACATTGTAACTGCTAATTCCTACGTTATTTCTCGTATGAACGTATTAAATATGTATTTCAGTATGGTTAGCCTGCTAAATTACGCAATATACCGTGACCGCCATATGTTTAGAACCGTGGACAATAAATGTAGAGCCTATGCACGAACAATAATAGCTGATGTATTCAAATGGAAAAAGTAACACAAGAGTATTTTATTAATGGCTATGTGAAAAGAGTTTTAATGTTAAATAAACTCAGTTCTACTTATAGGCCTACATTTAGGCTTATTATTTACTAGCTTCTGCCCGCGATTTCGTCCGCGTTAAATTTCTTGTTCCCCCAACCCGACCCTTTCCGTCGCGTCGAATCGCCTACCCGTGTGATTTTCCCCGTTTTTGCAACATTTTTCTTTACAGCTCCGCTCCTCTTGGTTGTAGCATGATGTTATTTAGCCTATAGCCTTCCTCGATAAATAGGCTATTCAACACAAAAATATTTTTTCAATTCGGACCAGTAATTCCCGAGATTACCGCGTTCAATCAAACAAACAAACTCTTCAGCTTTATAATATTAGTATAGATATGGCTCGTGGTTAAGTAAATATATATCACAGGTTTATTAGGGTTAAGCTATGCTTGCCAAGGTTGGTACGTGGATGAGAGACCATCCATTATTAATGTCGAAAGCCTTCCGTGCGTCGGAAAGGACGTTAAGCCGTTAGTCCCGGCTTTCACAGTCTTTGACAGTCTTTACGGGTAGTTAAAAGCCCAAAAGTCTAACAACCAGTTTCCCCAACGGGTACCTTACGTGTTAACATCAGTAATTGGGATGTGGAGGTCAAATAGACATGCTGTCTTTGTAAAATTGAACTGCGTCTGGTAAGAATGGTAAACAGATGATGATACATATTAATCTCATTAAGATTCTTTGGTACCGTTCCTATTTTGCTAAAACTTATCTTTTTTATCGACCAAACGTGTTTTGTGTTCAAGTAGTTTATGTTTAATACGTGTTCGAAACCCCTCACCATGTTCCTTGATTGCTCGGTTAGACTATAACAACTGCAAGCCACACTCATAGCACCTGTTCAGTGATAATTTTCAACATTTTATCAAAACGAAGCCAGATAGGTTTGTGACTCATCATATGTAACGGACACCCACTTGATGCTTTTGATAAAATGCTTATGTTAGGTTAATTTATATGTGATAACATCTTACAGATACATCATCGATCACTAATAAAGAACAGATACATAGAGGAAACCATGAGTTCCAAGGTAAACAAAATAAAGGAAAATATAAAAAGTTGGGTTGCTAATGTAAAACCCCAGGTTAGGCGTGGCGTTTCGTAGATTATTTCAAAATGCTCAACTGTTTTGTTACTTAAATTGTAATTAAGTTTTTTTTGTTTTTGTCAATCAGGCAATCATCGCATCTCTCCAAGAAAAGGGTCATGCAACCACCGAGCTGGGACCGACCGCTGGGTTCGCAGCCATGGTGGCGGCCGCCAGAGACTCCAACGGCTACTTAGTACCACAGACTGACCACAGACGAGTCGGCAGCGTCGATGGATTCTAAATTTAAATAGTTTTTAATCATCGACTGACAATAGTTTTACACTTTGCAGAGGTGTTTTGAACGTAGGACCTATTTGCTTAATTGTTACATTTGGCCAAATAGCGTTTAAACTTTATTAGCATTGTAGGATTGTACTTTCTCGTCGCGAAGCTACTACTTGATTTAATTCCTTTATTATTGAATTAAATCTGAGTGAAATCGACTCAAAATTTACTAGTTTTATAAAAATCGATTTACTTATTTATGGAGTGTTCGCGTGATGGGCTCACTTTGAAAACCATCGTTTGTTAGAAGGTCCTTTATGCCGCGACTTAACAAAAAAAATAGCAAATACCCTCTATAAATAATACTATCATTAAAATATTATGTATTTATTTGCGATCTTTTTTCTCATCGAAAACTTAATTGTTACATTATTTAGTTACCTAGTTCATTGGATTTAATCCAAGTGAAAATCGATTGTGATATTATATTTTATAAAGGTGGATATTTCTGGTTGTAAGTATTATTTTGTTATAGAATTGTAATAAGTTGCTGTGGTGTTGTAATGTATTGTTATTCGTGAAATAAATGGTTTTGATGGTAGACATGAGAATTTGATTTCTTATTTTCCAAAAAAGCAGCCGTAACGTACCAGGGACATGGTAGTACGGTAAAATCCTAGTGTTTAGTAACTAAGGACCTGAAACTGCAATTAGTTGGAGCTTATCAAAAGAGCATCGTCAGTACACTTACAAGGATGTAAGTTGCAAGTTAATTCGTAGGTACAGCCATTAATGAACCGATTAGGTATATCTAAACTTCATAAATAAGTTGCAAAGGTCAAACGGCATCGCCGAAGACCCAGACGTAGATGGCGAGACAAACTTGACGCTTTTATGAAGAATTTGTAAATATTGGCTCAGGATCGAGTTGAGAGGAAAAAGGTAAGGGAGACCTTTGCCCCGTAGCGGGACAATACAGGCTGGTTCATCATCATCATTTCAGCCGTAAGACGTCCACTGCTGGACTTAGACCTCCCCCAATTTGGGGGGCTTTGCCATAATCGCCACGCTTGACAGGCGTGTTTGCGATCGCAGTATGGTGGTAAAATGCATAGAGAACGCTGCTGCCTATTCTCTAGTTAGTCCCTTAGTCGCCTTTTACGACACCCATGGGAAGAAATGGGGTGGTGTTATTCTTTACGTCCGGCACCACACGGTACACGATACAGGCTGGTTATTATTACTATTTTTAAATGGCTTGACATTTCTCGAGGCCCTGGGATCCCGGACCATCGTACGGTGTTGACTTTGGCCGAGGCCAACTTGCAGGTCGTAGAAGGAAGCTGCGGGAAAAGAGCTGGAGATATCTTCCACTCACTCGGCCCGCAGCAGGCGCACCAGGCGTCGGCGGAGGGTGGACAACGCCTTCTTTCAGCTACCCTAAATGGGTCCAGGGGTGACGGATCCGGGGACATCCGTCACCGCGTATTCCTTAGGACTCGTGATAGCGTTCCATGCGCGCCTCTCTATGATATACGGGGGGAGTTTAACACCTCACTCCCCCCTAAAAAGAGGAGGTCCGCAGAGGCGGGCTGGCATCAGTCTGGGATCGCGGATGACACATTAGATCTCGTGGTCCCCGACGTAGGTGTGGACATTGGGGTGGTTTTAGTCATCCATGAGGAATTCCACATCGAGACCAAAAAAAAATTACCATCTTGCAGAGGCCTTTTGTTTTTGAGGCACTAACTGACCATAAAAAAAAAATCGTTTATTGCTTTACAGGTTCTGGTAATAACAATATGTGATTAAAGCCTCCTTTTAGGCAAGATATGCCGATAAGATAAGATATTTTAGGAGACTCCGCTCTTCCACAATAAAATGTATGAATAATCCGGTAGTGTAAATATAACTTAATCTAGGACATGTAATATAATAGTAAAATAGTAAAAATGAACGCATGGAGGTATGGCTTTTTTCGGGCCCTACACGGACCCGACGTAGATTTTCTAGCGTCCGTAGCCTGGTTGCGTTTCGGTGATCTCTTTGAGGAACCGTCCGAGGGAATCAATTACACACATTATCTCCGGGTGTTCTCTAACGAAGAGTACTTGCATAGACACAATCTTGTAGCCAGGATTATCCACCAGCAACTTGCTCTGAAATACAGCCTTGTGGAATCAGAAGTGCCGTACTACAGGTTTGTGCCCGACCCAATTCTTGAAAATGGCCATATCACACTGTACTGGAATCGATCCATCATCACTGACAGGACTATTGTTGCCAATAAGCCTGATATAGTGGCAGTGGATCGACTAGAACAGCGCGCAATGATTGTTGACATAACGGTCCCGCATGACTAGAACCTCGTGAAAGCCGAGAAAGATAAAGAAATCAAGTATCTTGACTTGGCTCGCGAGGTTGTCTATATGTGGGATGTAGGCTCAGCGATCATTGTGCCGATAGCCATAACAGCCAATGGTTTGATAGCCAAGAGCCTCGACCATCACCTGAAGAGGCTCTCGTTGGGCAGTTGGATCAAGGGCTTGATTCAGAAAGCAGTACTTTTGGACACGGCTCGCATTGTTAGGAGGTTCCTCTCTCTGGAGCCCTGACCGCCGGTAACTTGGACCCTGTTCCCGATACCGGTGGGCTACTATTTTTTATATTTTTAAATGTTTTTATACTTTTATGTACCTACTAATATTTAAAAATATAATTTATAACTATTTACAGATGAATAAAGGAAAGAGTAAATATAACTAGGTGCTAAGTAAACAAAGAACAATAATTACAATATTTGAAGTGGGTGGGTGGGGAAGGGTTGTGTGGTGTGTTTCGGTGTGTGTGGGGGTGTATATGTATGTGTGAGAGGATGTGTGTGTACATGCGTCAATGTACATATTGCAGAAGTGTCTCGGTACCACAATTAGTAAGCATTTTTATCCGATAAGCTATGTTTTCAACTTGTTATCTTATTATTAACAAATAGTAACTGGTGGTAACAGTATTTTAGATAGAATAGCGAACTGGGTGTTTAGAGTGTAATTTCAGTGTCTGACCTGCGAGGTAATTGCCCGTCTTATGTTAGAATTAATTGCAATGGGTTTCATTTTGACAGTTCACCCACGTCCATTGAGTTTTTTACGCAGACGAATTTTGGAAATCTAATACGGAATGGATTAGCAATATCCCTCCATCTCCTTCTCGCATTGTGATTGAAAGAGTGTTACATTATTAGGACCTTCATTCAAACGGCTAGCGTGGCGTTCCAATACACGTTAGCGGGGAGTTGGAGCCGTGCGTAATGGTACTTACACTTGGCTAGTCGAAAAATAGGCCAGATTTCTATTTTGCGTCAATTTATTACTTAACTCAGTGATAATCAGGCACACGTTGGATTCTAGTAACGACATTGTAAGTGAACTCTCTCCCCCGATGCTGAATTTCCACTGGCCTATGAATAATTGCCCTTTGAATAGGATAATATAATTAGTTTCGATCGTGGCAATACTTAATTTCATAGACAACAAGACAATCAAGGAATCTGTCAGTCAGAGTGTCAGCTGTCAACATAATCGGAGTCAGATTTTCGCGCCTCGGCAAAAAACACTGATTAGGCGGCGTTCGTTATATTTTTATTTCTATATATTGTAATAAATACAGTATTTTTACCACGAATCTCTGATTCTGCTGCCAGCTGAATTATAAAACTAGCTAAAACAGGAGTGTGGACGTAATTTTCTTCCAAAATGAACCACAAACTGTCTGAAGGCTCTCTTGAGGTAAGTTTTTGTAATTCAACCATTTGAAACCATTGTTCATTTTTAACTTCAAACTGCACTTAAGTATTATACAACGATTATATTCAGGCATTTGTTTAACAAACGAAACATATGATGCACAAAGTTAAAAAGATTATCAAGTAGTCAGAGCATCCCTGTATTCGGACAGGTTGTAACTTGTACCTTCTCGAACAGATTATTCGAAAAAAAAAAGTACGTCACACAGGGGTCCCTGAAACGATCAATTCACAATTGCTATTGTCAACATTTACGCGATTGATACATGATACTCATGATGCGCACATTGATCGTCTGCCAAATGCAATTGCAGCGATTGACAATATTACCGCAATAACAATTGATCGTTTTAGGAACCCTGTAATTAAGAAGACGTATAATATTATAGTAGCATACTGTAATACCAAAAAAATATACCCAAACGCGTAAAAAATACTTAATTAATTAATAATTTGGACACTCCAATAGTTTCCTCTCTACTACTTCATGGTTCAAGACATTTGGGGAGTTGGAGTTTGTTGCACCACTTTTTCCCAGCTAAAGCACTGGCAAATAGTGAACGGCATTTAGGTGGACAGTCTTGTTATTATGACTTTCGAAAAGTGCTGATTCTCAGCCCAATTTGAATAAATTACTTTTGATTTTGAAATACAAGAAAGAACAAATTTAGGAAGACATATTTATGCCAAAATGTTTAATTTTTAATATTGTTAGTACCCTGTATGCATGCAAATTACAGCCGAACAGTATCACTACCATTACAAAATTATCCTTGTACTCTACGTTTTAGCTTTGAACCAAACAGAATTTAAAGTTTTAAAACATTTACAGGTGATAATGAATGGTGGGGTATATGACAAACCCATAATGCAAGTGTTGGGTAGCAAAAAGATCCAGGGCAGTGGTGCTAATGAGAGGTTTCGTCTACTCGTCTCAGATGGCAAGCATTCCCACAGTTTCGCCATGCTCGCTACACAACTTAATGACAAATTGATATCAGGAGAACTGTCCGATTATTCTGTTGTGCAGATTGACCGTTTCGTCACCTCACTGCTGAAAAATACTGGCAAAGGAGAGAAGTATGTGTGACATATATAACTTAAGTACATAATATCAGAAAATCTGCATTTATAATAGCAGAGACTTTATCAGTCATATTTTTTATGTAACTATAATGTGAATCTGTCATTGTGTTTACTATTTTATTTTAAACATTACATTAATTTTATTTATTTATTATTCCAAACACAACTAGCATCAAAACAATTCCAGCAGTAAAGCATCGTCCAGTAGAGTTAAAGAACTCTACACACTTTTTTACAAAACTTTACAACATTTTTGTGTCTTGCAGACGTGTAATGATCATCTTGGACATCACAATAATAACTCCTGGCAGCGAGGTGGGCAAGAAGCTAGGCAACCCTCAGACATGGACTGAGGACGCAGCAGGAGCATCGACGGCGCCTGCGCAGGCCGCATCGTCACCCGCACCTCGCCCAAAACCAGCTCCAACACCAATGTCGTTAGCACCTACTACATCAGCAAATCTTGATTCCAGCATGCTCTCCTCACAGATGACCCATCCCATTGCTAGTCTCAGTCCATATCAGAATAAGTAAGTTATGTTTTATACACAAACCTTTTATTATTTGTTACATACTCAATCTGGCTTCTAATGGCCAAGGGTTTCACAGCTTTCTGAATGTTTGATAATATTCCGTCAAAAACATATCACACTATTTCATACAATATTTTGATTTGCTCAGGTGGGTGATCAAAGCTCGCGTGATGTCGAAGTCAGATATTCGCACTTGGAACAATGCCAGAGGAGAAGGTAAACTCTTCAGTATGGACCTGTGTGATGACAGTGGAGAAATCAGAGCTACTGCCTTTAAAAACGAATGTGATAAGTTTTATGATATGATACAGGTGAGACAAACTTATTGAATTGCTATTTCACTTGTATTTGTTAAGTTTTGTAGTAAGCATGGTTGCTAACCAAGAGATCCTGATGGAGTAACGCCAGTGTCCAGTAAAAACTACCAATAATACAAAATTCAATCCTACTAATATAATAAGTGTGATAGTTTGGATGCTTAGACATCGGATGAAATTTGACGCACAAATAGTTTATAATCTAAATAGCTTCCGTCCGCGACTTCGTCCGCGTCAAATTTCCTGCCCGCCAACCCTGGGACGATCTGGAACTGACCCCAATATAGGTATTTGGGAAAAGGCTAGGCGTATTGATTAAAAATGGTTAGCATGTGGTTCTTAGTAATATCATCAAAGCTATGTTGGTGAGATAAACAACACTTTGAAAACGGTATTTTAATAATTGTGTTTTTCAGGTGGACAAAGTATACTACATAAGTCGTTGTCAACTTAAAACAGCCAACAAGCAATACACCAGTATGAAGAATGACTATGAGATGACATTCACAGCTAACACAGTGGTTGCTGAATGTATGGAAGACGCTTCCAGTGTGCCCAGTATTAAGTTCGAGTTTGTGCCTATTAATGAGATTGCTGCGAAAAATGTGGATACTTTACTGGGTAAGAAAAAGACTATGTATTAGGTTGGGGAAAAAGTCTTTTCGCATTATAGTATGTATGAACTTGTAATAAAATCTCTTTGGCTATACTATTTGTATCTGGCTGGTTTTGGTATCATTGAAAGTTTAAATTTTAAAGAACATAATTCAAAATTCAAATTAGGAAAATGTGTGATTTTCATTTGTTTTTCGTACCGTCAAGATGAGTGAATCTAATGAAGAAATTCGATACATTTTAAAATTTTACTACAAAAAAGGTAAAAATGCAACGCAAGCTGCGAAAAAAGTTTGCGATGTTTATGGACCTAGTGTAGTGTCTGTGAGAGTAGCACAAATTTGGTTTAAGCGTTTTCAATCCGGAAATTTTGATGTCAAAGATGCACGTCGCTCTGGTCGCCCTATTACGGATAAAATGGATGCCATTTTTGAAAAAGTAGAGCAAGATCGGCATACCAGTAGTTACGACGTAGCTGAAGAACTGGAAATTAACCACAAAACAGTTTTGGCGCATTTGAAAAAAACTGGGTACACAAAAAAGCTCGACATTTGGGTACCTCACGAGCTCACTGAAAGAAACCTAATGAACCGTGTACTCATTTGTGATTCTTTATTACGACGTAATGAAACCGAACCATTTTTGAAGAAGCTGGTTATGAAAAGTGGATCACGTATGACAAGAACGTGCGAAAAAGGTCGTGGTCAAAGGCCGGTCAGGCTTCACAGACTGTGGCAAAACCCGGGTTAACTCGCAACAAGGTGATGCTGTGTGTGTGGTGGGATTGGAAGGGCATTATTCATTATGAGCTGTTACCACCAGGCAGGACTATCGATTCTGAACTCTACTGCGAACAACTGATGAGATTAAAGCAAGAAGTTGAGAGAAAGTGGCCGGAATTAATCAACAGAAGGGGTGTGGTTTTTCATCATGATAACGCTAGACCTCACACATCTTTAGCCACCCAACAAAAATTAAGAGAGTTTAGCTGGGAGGTATTAATGCATCCGCCGTATAGTCCTGACCTTGCACCTTCAGATTTCCACCTGTTTCGGTCTCTTCAGAATTCTTTAGGCAGTGTCAGGTTAACATCACGAGAGGACTGCCAAAACCACTTGTCGCGGTATTTTGACCAGAAGTCCCAAAATTTCTATAGCAATGGGATCATGTCCCTACCTACAAGATGGCAAAAAGTTATCGAACAAAATGGTACCTACATACTTTAGTTAAATGTAAATAAACTTTATTAAAAAATGTTTTGAATTTTCTTAAAAAATGCGAAGAAACTTTTTCCCCAACCTATTATAAACGTTATAGCCATGTTGGATTTTCTTTAAGTTAACAAGCGCCGAGCCAAGATAACCTTCTCCTTTTCACAGAGAGGACTCCTACATGAGCCCTTACAATTTTGCCATGAAATGAAATGGAAAAAGAATTATCATTTTTTAACCGAATTTATAAAGGAGGAGGTTCTCTTTTCGTCTGTATAAATATATTTTTTTATATATATCTCCGGCAATTGTGGGTCGATTTCGAAACCTTTTTTTTTATTGATAGGTTATGCTTCAGGGTTAGTCCCATATAAATTTAGACTTTGCTGGGGTAGTTTTTGTGTTAGCTTCGATAATATGTATTTAATCCACTTTGTTTATCGTGATGATCTAATACAATCTGTTTACTTGTCCACTAGCTAGTAGTATACGAATTAGTGTAGGGTAGGTACCAAAAAGAAAAATTGTACAAAAACAACCCAACCTCCAAAAAACACTACTTTAGTGTAGAAAACTATCAGGAATTGAATTGTAAACATCAGTTATACATTTTCAGATGTGGTAGGTGTATGCAAGTCGGCAGCGGACCTTCAAGAGCTTACTGCTAGAAGTACCGGAAAGTTGCTGAAGAAGAGAGAACTCACCCTGGTTGATAACTCTGGTGGCGCGGTTAGTACCGCAAATTAATTTCGGCCCTAATTTAGTAGAACATTCTAAAGGGTAAATGTCGTTGGTAGCAGAAATATTAATGTGTTATCAAAATTACAGGTAGTCTTAACAATGTGGGGTAAGGAAGCTGAAAACTTTGATAGCAACTCAAACCCGGTTGTAGCTGTAAAAGTAAGTACTCTATTAAAATCAGTAATGATGCATGTCTATCTGATTTCACAATAAAATGGAAGACAATTGTCTCCAGCATAATATTATTACAATTCAAACATAGAATAAGTACCACTTCTACTTATAACTAAAAGAGTTGGTTACATAATAATCATATTGTAACTTTATAGGGCGCCCGTTTGTCTGAGTTCAACGGTAGCAAGTCCCTGTCTTGTTTGGCCAGCTCTATGATCCGACTGAACCCGGACGTACCCGAAGCACACAAGCTGAGAGGGTGGTACGACAACGGCGGCGCTGACATGGAAATCGTTAATATTTCTGCCAGGTAAACAGTCATTCAGTAAAGAATGAGTAATCTTAATTATAAATTACAGATATAAATGTAAACATCTTAAGACTCCCCGAATCGATCAATTGCGATTGATCAATTGTAGTAATATTGCTTCAATTATATCGACGAATTAGATAGACGATCAAATTGCGCATCTATCAATATCAATCACGAAAATTTGACAAGTGTTTCGGAGGCCCTTTAGAAGAGAGATTTGCCTAAGCCAGAGGATATCACCTATTCTACATCTGTTAATTATTTTTTTAACAGATGTTGATGTGTGTTGTAGGTATTTTATTTTTTGTTCCTGTTTACAAATTCTGCCCAATCTATACTAATATTAGAGAGCTGAAGAGTTTGTTTGTTTGATTGAACGCGGTAATCTCAGAAACTACTGGCCCGAATTGTTTTTTTTTTTGTGTATGGTAGCCTATTTATCGAGGAAGGCTATAGGCTATATAACATCACGCTACAACCAAGAGGAGCGGAGCAGTAATGAAAAATGTTGCATAAACGGGGAAAATCGCACGGGTAGGCGATTCGACGCGACGGGAAGGGTCGGGGGAACAAGAAATTTTACGCGGGCGAAATCGCGGGCAGAAGCTAGTACTTGATATAGCCAGGTTTTAAATACCCAAAAAGGGACAGGCAGTTGAGTAGCGTCATCAGTGCGAGAGAATTCTCCAATTTTGAAAATAGATTGTCGAGTAGTATGTACATTTCATGGCTTCAAGCAAAAAAGGAAATGAAACTATAGTTTTCTTTACATTTTCAGAGCTGGAGGTTACTCGGGCGGCAGTAACGAATGGATCACATTCTCGGATGCGGAGGCCCGTCAGCTCGGCTCTGGCGACAAAGGCGACTACTTCAGTCTCCTCGGAGTACTAACATTCACTTTTGCTGATAACGCAGTTTACAAGGCCTGCCCACAAGAACAGTGCAACAAAAAACTCGTCGATCAAGAAAATGGGCTTTACAGATGCGAAAAGTGCAACAGAGAATATCCTAACTATAAATATAGACTTTTATTGGCGGTAAGTTGTATTTCATGTTACTTTTTTTTTTAAATATACAAGGGCAGTCTTCCATTTAATGCCGCTCACCAAAAAAAAATATTTAAATTTCAGTTTCATTTAGATTCTAGTGTGACTACAATAAGATAATTTTAAGAATAGATACATACTTTTTATACTCTATGCCAATGAACCGAGGTCCATTATTGTTTAACCTTCCTATACTCGCGCCGAATTCTGTGACACCTGAACTCGCGCAGAAGAAATTGCAGAATAGAAATATCAAAAATCGTAAAAAAAACGGTATTATTATTTCAGAAACTAGGAAATATCGCGAGCATAATGCACCCAATTTGTGGATCATAGACCGTTAATTTATTAAGTAACAGTAAGACTTCGAAGAGTTTACAAAATATGAGCAAAAACATGTGTTCTTCTAACAAACAAAAGCAAACTTATAGATCTAAAAGAGATCCTCATGAGAAACATTAATACACAACATATTTAAGACAGAAGTGTCATAATTTCAGCTCAGTACAATGTATTCACAGAACAATTGTAACCAAATACGCTCACACATGCTACTGGCATGAACGCACTTTGTGCCTTAGAATAAACGAAGCAACGAATCAGGCATCTGGCAGTAAATACATCATATTAGCATCAATGCTAAAATAAATAAACCACGAAAGAGTATTTCGCCGGTCTCACAGACCAATGCGCGAGTATAGGAAGGTTAACGACTACATGGTACGGAATAACCAATCTAATCATACCATGCCATCTTCAATCTCCCTAATTCAATCTTGTATTGCAGGCAAATGTATCAGATGCGACCGGTGACCAGCGCATAACGGCCTTTAACGAAGCCGCGGAGGCGATGCTGGGAACAAATGTTGCTGAAATCGGCCGATTGTTCGAGTACGACAAGACTGCGTACACGCAGATTTTCGAAGAAGTCAAGTTCAGGACTTTCGTGTTCAAGTTCCGCACCAAAATGGAGACCTACAACGTAAGTATTACATTTGTTAGTTGTTTCTTATAATTACCTGAAACTACGGTTGTTTACCGCAATTGATAAATGATTTTATTTCTGTAAGTAGGTCTGTACACGTCAATGATATTTTTAAACTAGATGAGGTCGGCGTTTCCTATATAACTAGTCTAAGAAGAAAGGCCGAAACAAACTCAGATGTCACAGTCTTTAAGGTCAAACATAATCTTGGCCACATCAAAGGATGGGCATGGAGAGGGTAGATATGGATTATTAATAGTACAGTGGTCATCACATAATAGGGAACGAGACTATTGCTATTAAACACAAATCCAGGGCCCTGGCTGATTCTCAGAAAGCTCTAAATTAGGGGAGTTTAATATTCCTACATTGCAGCAGTCGCGCTTGTGACCACTAGATACGGAAAATGTACACTTCTGTTTAGCTATTCACAGTCAACAGGCCCCCGAATCTGTTACCTGATTTGCCTAGTCCCTGACCACAAATAGCCGTAGGAAGAATAATGGTCCTATATTCTGTTTAAACTGTTTTAAAAAAAAACTGGTTTTGTAACCAGCGTTTACAGGATTCCTTTGATAAAACTAATTGATGTTCAATTCAACATTGAAGTGTATCTAATGGTTCTGAAAATATGCTGTACTATTTATTTGCTTTATTAATGTTAATCTATTTTGTAGGATGAAGCCCGTTTAAAAACAACCGTGATGAACGTACAGCCAGTCGACTATAAGGATGCCAACAAAAGACTAATCGCAAGCATAAAGGCCATCTCAGGCGTCGAAGTCTAATATTTTAACTTTAATTTTAGCCTTAAAACCGAACTATTACGTGCCTATGTTAGGGTTCTGTTAAAATATTATAATTCCAATGATCCACCTCAAAAAGTGATTAATAAAATTGATCATGTAATTTGTAATAAGAGTTAATTTTGTAGTGATGTAATGTTAAATTATGCAAGGATGGAACACAATAATTGCTTAATGCTATTTTTTTTTTCAATAAATCTTAAGTTTTTCTAAAATGTTGTCTTTATTTCAACAAGTTATCTAAATATAATTAGCTAGGTATTGGATAAGAAGAAGTCTAAAAATAGATAAATAGTGATTAAATCTGGTCTGTGAAATTTACGCAAAAATAAAGAAAGAATTTTTAAACTGATGTGTAAAATACATACTCGAAGTCGTTGATACAAAAATAAAAACATGGTTTTCATTAGCTAACTTTATTCGCGCGCTACGTCTCTGGTTTATCTTTGATCTGATGGTTGTTGATGGCAGACATGGAAAAATTTCAACGACTTCAATTAACTTTCTTTCAACAGATTCAATTAAACGATTGCTAACCGAGAGAACCTCGTCTGGAACGAAGTTCCTTACGTGATACTACCATAAACACACTTACATACTCTAATATAATAGAAAGATAGAGAGAGAGTGTGATTATTTAAAACGGACCCATCTGGTATAAGTTTCAAGAAGCTCTCATACAGTTGCCGCCATCTTCGATATTCATTTGGACTCACTATCACTGCCTTCAGCACCCTCGAACACTATGAAAATGACACGCATGATGAATAATTTGAAAATGTTCGCAGCTAGGTACTATCTTGGATTTTCATTTTGACCTCACTAATGATTCGAGCACCCTCGAAAAGCATGAAAACGATCTCTCTCTTTCGATTATATCTAATAGAAAGACTATCTCATTCTTTTATTGTAAGAGAGATAGTGTGGAGCGGGCATCACTCCACCACGATTGAGGAAGTTGTGCAGTACTTAAAAGTAAAGACCAATTGGACTCTGAGGGTCGAAAGGTTGGAATCGCGCCACAACATCAATTTTAAGTCGTTTGTGGTAAGAGTTCCAACCCACCATCTACAGACCTGCCTGAGAGAGGACTTTTGGCCGAAAGGTGTCTTGTATCGTCGTTTCCGAGGACGGTTATGCGACACCACGCAGCGGAACACGACGCCGTCATCATTACGTGTTTAGTGATAGTTTAAGTTTTGTTTTTATAAAATATGTATTAGTTTATAGTTATTGTTTTATATTATTTGTTTATTGTGTTTTATGGGCCTCAGTTGCCTGAAATAAAGGATTGTATTGTATTGTATAACGCTTTTTGGTTACGTGACGATTTCTACCTTTTAGCTACTACCGCAAACCGTGTTAAAGAACTTTGTTCCAGTAATATCCCTCCTGACCTAATTTCAATCACGGGGGCCATGCGGTCTCAATAGAGGAGTACACAGGAGATAGTATAGTGTGCAAACAAAAACACATCTGACTCATGACTCTCTATTCCTTTTCTCTCATATTTCGATGGGACGGCAATCCGACACGACCGGGATGCGATCAGGTGCAGATTAACGCGCTCGTGGCACGGGGATGTGACGGACTTCCAAACTCAGCAGACCTACTCTTAAGTTTAAAAACAACCGTTCGATTGGAATACGATTGATTTATGGAGAACGCTACAAAATGGTAACTTTAATGGTAGAAAAGTTTTAGAAGATGTACACATAAAATACACATTGAATGATTCATACCGGCAGCAACTTAATAAAATAATATACCTAATATTCTGTTTCTCTTATTTCGAATAAACTTACTATGTCTAAGGAGTCACGCACAGCATCTCAACCAGCATGAAGATTTACCACCACGCGTTGTGTTCCGCCGCTCCTTTTTCACTCTCCGCCAGTACCTACCTACGAAAATGGGAAAATTTTTGACGGTTCGAAAATCTGAAACTTATATTCTTAAGCTACGGCTACATTTTCGCGTTATTGCGAGCTATAAGTAGTGCTCTCTCTCGCACATAGCTTGACGCGACGGCGACGTCTCGATATACAACAGAGAGAGCGTTACCTTACACCACACCTCTGCCCAACCCTTTCGGGAAACAAGGAGTGATGTTATGTTATGTGTGTAGAGCGTTACTTTTAGATAATAATAATAATATGTTAGGACAACCAACACACCATCATCTGATCCCAAACTAGGCAGAGCCTGTACTATGGTAACCAGACAACTGATAAATATACTTATATATTTCTAAATACATACATATTATAGATAAATAACACACAGACACAGAACAAATGATTGTGCTCATCACACAACATTTGTCCTGGGTGGGAATCGAACCCATGACCTCAGTCTTAGCAGTCAGGGTCACTAACCACTAGACTAACAGGCCAGTCAAATCGCGATAATGTAGCCGTAGCACTGCTAAACATTATAACTAATATTTATATTATTGCCCAGAAAATAAATATATAGTAAATGTATGTACGTACGTACCTAGTAGCGTTGTTGGGGAAGTATGTAGGTTCTAAATTCCTCATTAAAAACCAAAATTCCAGTTCCACGCTCTGTAAGTATTCATGTCTGTTTATTGTTACGCTATCTATCTGTTAATGTAGTTTTCATTTATAAATTAAAAATTGATTAGACTTAACATATTCTTTGTTTCTCTTTTCCAGTTGTTAGCAGCCTTTTATAACCTACCAGGCCACTCAGAAAGTTTTTTCGTATGAGAGATTGGCCAGTTATAAACTATCATAAAAATAATGATTATTTATAAGTAAAAATAGGTACGTACCAATTTCAAAATTTCCCTCCACATTTTTTGCGAGCTAATTAAATTATCGTGTCTCATTGGAAAATGGATTTGCGCCGGGAACATTTTCGCGCTATGATTTTTTACGATTTCAAGTGTCGCCTGAAACCGGACGATAGACTGCATTTCGTGGATGAAGGCCTTACCAAGGCAACTGTGTATCGTTGGTATAACGAATTCAAACGTGGTTCACTAACTTTGGGGGATGAAGAAAGAAGTGGTCGCCCTTTGACGGCTGTTACGGAGGAAAACGTGCTAGCAGTGAAAAATTTAATCCAAGACGACAATAAGCGAATTACGTATCAGCCCCTCTAGCCAAGTTACAACCGTTTCGTGTCGAATCCCGTTCTCCAATCGGTAACGCCTCGGTGTCAGCAATTGTAGAAAACGATAAGTTGGTAGTTATGTTGACGCGCCGCAGTCGGCCGCTTGTTCTACAATGTCTTTAGAAAAATGTCAAATTATAACAAAGGATTTAACGTTGAACATTGTAGAAACGATAAAAATCATTCTATCATTTTGAACGATGTGAACTTGGCTACGAATTTTCTATTCGTTTGTTCTAACCACGTGACTTAACGTTGAGCGACTAGCGTTAACGACTGCAGATTATCAACTTGGCAAGGGGTGCAGAGGAGATTCAACACATACTACAGATTGGATCGGGAAGCCTTCACGAGATTCTACACGTGCATCTTCGCGTGAGGAGGATAGTTTCACGCTGGCTGCCGCACAACCTCACCGATGCTCAGAAACAGGCCCGGGTGGAATGGTGCCGTGATACGATAAACAAATTTGAAGCAGGCTCATCTCGGCGTGTTTACGAAATTATTACAGGTGATGAGTCCTGGATTAATCAATACGATCCAGAAACGAAGCGCCAGTCGACGGTTTGGGTGTTTCAAAACGAATCAACGCCTACCAAAGTGAAGCGATCTAGAAGCGGGGGGAAGATTTTGATTGCGAGCTTTTTCAATTTGACTGGCTACTTGGTGTCAGTCTCTTCACAGAACCAAAGAAGCATCAACGCCGAATGGTATACTACCAAATGCTTGGCAGAAGTTTTCTCTGTTGTGAGCAACAAGCGACCAAACACAGGGCTCCGCGGGCTACTGCTCCACCACGACAACGCGCCCACGCACACTGCGCTCAAACGAGGGACTAATTGGACAGCACGCCAAACTTCTGGGTCACTCTCCTTACAGCCCTGACCTAGCACCGTGTGACTTCTTTTTATTCCCAAAAATTAAAAATCTGCTCAAAAGGATACAATTTTCGTCGCCGGAAGATGCGCTGTCAGCGTTCGAGCAGGCTGTAAACGATGTGTCTGCAGCGGACTACAAAGTGTTTCGAAAACTGGTTCAGACGCATGAAACTTTGCATAGAGGCTAGTGGAGAGTATTTTGAAAAGATTTAATTTAAAAAAAATTACCTATAGAACACTTCTTTTTATTTTCGCAAAACTTTCTGAGTGTCCCACGTATAGGTAACCCGTTGACCATGGGGATGACCGTAAAATTTTATTATGGCGCTATAATAGAATACACGAGTGCGAAAATAAAGAAGCGACAGGTGAAGTGATTTCTTTATGGAAGAATAAAACAGAGAAAAACGATTTTCATTTTGAAAATATATGTATGATGAAATACAAGGTAAATTTTTATCCAGTGCGCAAATTGTGGAAGGGGAAGCAAAGCAAGGCGAAAAAATAAAATACACACAATTTATACTAGTTATTTTATTCAATCTCATTTGATATGACTCATAATTTGGCTAAGGAAATAGAAATTGTATAACTGATGTACTTGGACAGCTGCGACGTTTTTTTCTTGTACTATTTAATTTTTGGGTTACTCTTAATAGGAAAAAATTGATTCACTTGTGATTTTTATATATTAGATGACTGTTTAGAAAATTCCATTATTACACTAAGATTTGGGAGAAAAACAGTGTGTCCAAGTACTATTCGAGGTGCGTAAAATTAAGTAGCTAATGTCATTCAATATCAATTACAAAGGGGTTATCATTTCTATGTAAAATGTACACTTACATTAGGAAATTCAATAATTTAATGTTATTCATTAAGACTACAGTAAAATTAATATGACTTACAAAGAAAATGTAAGTTTATAGATACATGGCAGTGTGATTTATACATATTTCACTAATGATGATAGCAACAGTAATTGCATTAAAAAAAACTTAATTAATAATTTTAGCATTGTATTTAAAATAAAAATCTGATTTAATTCTAAAATAAGTAAAGCTTAGTTTTTAATATTAAAGGAAGGTTAATGCAATAAAAAATCCCACAAGTTAAGAGGCGTTTTGGAGTAAATCATATTTCCGTGTTACTTACAAAATAGTGACTAAGGGCGAATGAACGGGCTTCGCGAATGGAAGGTTCAGATGAGCTACGTATCTTATATCGTTATTGGAAGTTTAGGGGAGTTAATTATTATGTTTTACTATAAACAATCATGCTTCATCGACAATTGTACGTGAATGTGAAAATACGAATTGGACACTGTCAAAGCGCACAAGCTACTGCGCTCACTATATGAAAACATGAATTATACAAAGCCTCTCACATCAACATTACATATAGTAGCTGCTTTTTATCACAAAAAAATATAATATAACTAATTCAACAGTTCCTGAGGCCAGATCCGTCAAATTAGTTACTTGTTTAACCTGCACAAATAAATTGATTTATACATTGATAATTAAAATAACACATAAAAAATTAAAGCCATGACCAAGAACAGTCGACAATAAATACAAAGTTTAAATTTCGCAGTGTCAGACAAACACACAATGGCTTGCCATTATAACATTGTCCACAAATATTACACTTACACACATTACTTCTAGTTAATAATTACGAAGTTATTCATCAATTAATTGTTCCATTACGTTAATACATAAATATTAAGAAAATATAATTTTTAAATAATCTTCAATTCCAAACTTTATGAGATTTACAAAATAGTAAAATCAATAAGAGATTCTAGACATCACTAATACAATGGAAATTAATCTCAATCAAGTATATGAATCTGTGTACATAGACAGACATGATTCCTATGTATACATATAATTGTTAATAAAATAGTTTTTCAATAATATGAAGTATATCATACTAAAGGGTAACTTTAATCAAAACATATTTAATTCCTTTAAATATCTCAGTAGTCATAGTCCGATAATCTCACGTGTACATCGGAACGCGGTTGTCGTTGGTCCTCTCGGCGAGGAAACGCACAGTCACTTGTGTTACAACGTCTTACACTAGTCGTGCACTAACACTAGAATACGAGTTCGCATTACAAAAGACGCAAGTACGCGATACGAATATATTTGAGCGAGCGGTAGCAGTCCGAGTGGGTCGCCTGCCCGGGCGTGAGGCGCAGCGCGCCGGCACTCCGGCCCACACACACCTGCACACGCCGCCCCAGGCGCAACAGAAGCCGTACGACATCACACTAAACAATATGTACACAACTAAGGACGAATCAATAAATTAAAGCGAATAAATAAAAGTAACGCTCTTTGGAACGGATTACATTCGAGGTACGACAGTACACACAGTTATCTGAATGTGTTCCGCCCATCGCGGGATCGCGGGAGCGAGATGCGCCGAGGATCGACAACCGGCTGCCAAAAATATAAATCTACTCTTAACAATTAAAAAAAAATCACAAAATATATCCTTGAAAAAAGGCGATTCTCACTTAAAACGTAGATCGTGGATTCAATTAAATGTCACATTTTTAGATCTTTATGTTTTATCATTTATCGCTCTAACCGATACAAAAGTAAAATAATTGCGAATCAACACAATACCACAAAATAACTAATAAATAACCGAGGTAAGATCTATAAAACTAGTAAGTAAATTAAAAATAAATCAAAAGAAACTGGGTGTCTACAAAAGAATCATAGCACTTACACTGGAAGTAGCCAAACACAAGTACAATTACACTATTATCGTTGCACAATAATATATTTAATATTAGAGTAAAAATTCAGTACGACTCGCAGTCAACGCGATACAATAATAATAATTTTGATCAGCCCAAGTACTATGATATTTTCGAACAACAAAATGAACGGGACCATCGCTACTGTTGCGATAGGTCCAAAAACTGCATCGATACGTCGCTCCCCGTCGCCGAGTACACGGCCGCGCGCGGTCCTACACGAACGGGCGCGGTCGGAACTCGCTTAACCCGAAGCACGTCCGAACGAACGGCTCGATCAACAAGTTTATAGCTCAAACGTGTATGTTGAAGACCGATTACAAATGTTCTGAAAAACGGTTCTTTCCCACGAAGGAGTGATCCATTCTTCAAGGATGTACAATAACAGTCCACGTTTGTTTATAATCTGTTTGATCGCAGCCGGTTAGTATTGGTGCGGGGCGGCGGGGAGCCGGGCTTCATGCGCGGCGGCGGTGGCTAGAGCGGTAGAGCCGTGCGTGTTTGGCGCGCGTGCATCAGATCCAGCGCGCGCGCGGTGCGTGCGGGCGCGGGCGCGGCGCGCTAGCGAGCGCGCGCGCCTCACGGCACCAGGTCGGGCAGGCGCCCGCGGCCCTAGGGGCGCGCCCCGCCCTCCGCGCTCACCACCTGCCGAGCGACAACAGTTCACACACACGAATACGAATACACATTCATATGTACAGGGTTATTTGTAAAACACCAGCAACCTCTCAGAACCATGGTGCTACCATCATAATCAACAACTTTTGTTCTGTGACTTTTAAAAATTCATCATATTTTCATACAAAATCGGCCGCCGGTAAATAGGTCAAGTTCAAGCGCCCCCGCCATGCCACCCTAACCCAGTTCCCTTCGCTAATGTACTATCGGGTTCTTTTGCTTCGCATAGACTTTGTAACATTTAGAGCGTTCAATTTAAATATTTTTAATTTTGTATGAAAATCTGATGAATTTTTAAAAGTCATAGAACAAAAGTTGTTGATTATTATGTTTTAACTGTCCCGTTGGTCTCGTGGTCGCAAGCGCGACCGCTGAGCGTGGGGTCCTGGGTTCGATTCCCGGGTCGGGCAAAGTGTTACTGGGTTTTTCCATTAGGAATTTCTTAGTAGCAGCTCGGAGTTTGGAAGTTGGCGGTGTGATACCCCCGTGCCTCGGAAAGCACGTTAAGCCGTTGGTCCTACGCCTGATCTCTCTCCGGTCGTGTCGGATTGCCGTCCCATCGGACTATGAGAGTGAAGGAAGAGTGAGTGCTCTTGTGTCTGCGCACACACTTGAGCACTATAATATCTCCCGCGCCGATGGCTAGTCTCCGTTGAGATTGGCCGCCGTGGCCGAAATTCGGTCTGGAGGACTATATAGTAATTATAGTCCTGAGAGGTTGCCGATGTTTGACAAATAACCCTGTGTAGTCCTCCGGACCATATTTCGGCCATCTCAACGAAGACTAGCCATCGGCAAGGGAGATATTATAGAGCACAAGTGTTTGCGCAGACAGTGGCATTCACTGTTCCGTCACTCTCATAGTCCGATGAGACGGCAATCCAACACGACGGGAGAGAAATAAACAATCCACACACACACAACACCAAACCACAAATCATACACACCACATTCATAAAACCCATTCAACTTGAAAATATCATTCTTCACACAAGACTTTTCCTTGTGTCGTGATGGACCAGTAATTAAGTCCTCGCCTCCCATGTAAGAGGTTTTAATTTCAATTATGGTATGGTATAAGTAAATCACTCACTTTTCGCTCCTTGTAGTAGAGCTCCTCGCTCTCCTTGTCACACAGCAGCAGCACGACAGCTCCGAACAGAAAGATGGCGGCGCCCCAGCCCACGCCGTACGCCCACCCGAACTCCCATACCGACCTATTGCCTAGACACACGCATAACAGTAAATTAGTTAATCCTGCCAACTGATTAATTCATGGAAACATCATGTATGTGATCTATAAGCTAATGGACGGCAGATGAGCACTGATTTCAAAGATGTAGGTTTAATATAGTTTGGAATTCAGAACCCTAATTGCGATACACTCTTTCAATCAAAATTTTGCCGGATATTTTCTAATCCGTTCCGTGGTTTCTGCCTACCCCCATGGGAAAAAGGCGTGATTGTATGTATGTATTTTCTAATCCATTTTTTCATAGGATCAAAAAATTCGTCTACTTAACAGCATAAATAACGGAATTAACGTGCCTAAACCGCCAAAATGAAAGCCAATCGTCACTTTGTGCTTCGCAATTACCCCAGGAGTGGAATATTATAGTTGTAGTAGTTTACTTACTCACATTATCTGTATTCTAGTTCAAAACAATATCAGACTATTTTTCAAATAAAAAAATGAGTTATTGTTGGTCGGAAAAGATAGAGAATGGCAAGGAAAAAGAGTAATTAAGGAGATTACTTACATAAACTTAAAAGAAGATGATAAGGTAACCGATCATCACGAGATTCTAAGTCCAATGGATACAGTGGCACTCATTCACACGCGATCCATTATCTAAACAGCCCATGTCGCAAACTTCAGTTTACATAAATAGACATCAAAATACCTACTTCTGTTTCAATCAAGTGTTCTCATCACTCAAAAAAGAAAATTAAGTCACACGGGAACATTCCCGTGTCACGTGTGTCCATTGTATGAAACCATGTTTAGTGATTGCGACGTTAGAGCGTAACGTATCTTCCCCTTTTAAGTTTATCGAAGAAAAATTATTATAATTTTTTTCACTTACCCAGATTTAACTCCGCAGCAAAGCAGACTGGGTAGATCACTAATGCTATTAAAATGCACATTACTGGAAAGAAAAGAAAATTAGTTAATGTTTAAATATTTTCTCTAGATTCACAAACCTTCTATCCATATATTCAGGTCTGCAGCTATTTTGAAAGACCAATAACTCAAGCACTGCTGCAATCAAGGAACAAGTAACGTAGTCTATTCAAATAATCATTATTTCAACTGAAATAAATATCAACTTTACCCAAGTGTAAGTTAAGTTGCTTTTAGATTGACTACAGTCAAAATAAAATCATTCAAGTTGCAATGGAAACTAAACTTTATGTTAAGAAATCAAAGTTTATTTTTTCAATCAAATAAATTGTACGTACGGGCTAGCGACATGGCGAGCACGGCGAACCGATAGTATCGGAACTTGGTGCGGTGGTCGGCGGAGCGCAGACCGAGCCCGGTTAACAACGCGCCGCACACGTCCGCTGCCAAAGTTGCCACGCACAGCCCCGCTGCCGCTCTGAGAGACACATACGGAAATTATATAGACTTCAACAAAAAAAAAGGTTCTATTTTTATAATTTTTCATTCCAGGATTTTGCCAAAAATAGAGTAATTATTTCGTTGCTATAGATTACACGAACACCTTTAACAATGGTAAATCTTTCAATATTGTGCGGTTGCATCTTTTTCATCGAACCGTTTTGTCGTAATTTCATACTCACTACAGCATCGGCCTGGATAATGCTAGAGAGCTCAAATTCTCAGGAAAAATGCAAGTAGCAGACTCATAAAACAAAGTTTTTATACTGCTCACTTTTATACTTTGGATTTTATTTTACACTTAGAAATCTAAATTACATCGATTTCTTCACTGACCTCATTCAGCTCACTCACTCATCAAAACCTCTAGGGCACTTCCTGGAGTCCTAGAAATCTGACATCTGGTATGCAGGCTAGGATTTGCACAGAAACCACAAAAAAAAAATGGTATTGTTCACCCTCCAATCCCCTTAACGGGAGATGCTAGTCTGTATTTTGTACGGGTTGACGAAGACGTATCAGTAAGGCTTGGCTACCTACTTTACATAAAAATATTTTTGACGGGTAACATCTTCATCGTACAGAACCGTCTCCACGCGCGTCCGCCTCGCAATAGTCCGGTTTTTTTTTTTTTTGTATGGTCTCAATAATATTATACTATTATTTTTTCGGGTTTAAGGCTCCCGCAGACCTCGGTGTCGCTACTCTGCGAAATCAATTTCCATGAAGATCAATTTTCATAGAAATTGTTCTAGAAGAGTCTCGTCACGCTCTCAAGTCGCCTTTAATGTTTAAAAAAAATAAGAGAAGCTAATGAAATGCAAATCACATAACAAAACTATGTAGTAATCAATAAAGAAATTTATTGATCTGACAACATTGATTGTACAATCATTTTAGTTGATGGTTTGTCCTTCTACTTCTACAATGTAAATAATATTTTTATTCATTTAAGCAGCCCAGTGTCGCCTGCCATCAACCCATAAACGTTTGGATAAAGAATTATTCGTGACTTAAAAATGTTTTGTTCAAATTAATATGATTGCTTTAGTCTTTATGTCCCAAAAGTAAAACCAATAATTGTAAATCTATTGACAACTAACACGGTATATTGAAGCAGCCAAACCCGTGTCTATTAAATAAAATTCATTATTTTATGGACAAAATAAAATATTAACATAATTTTGTTATTCTGTATTTTGGGAATGCAATACCTAATCAAACCCTTCAAACTCAAATAATTAAACTGTGACTCGATGCCAAACTCGGGAGATTACACATCAGCTAAAGTAGGAGGGTTAGCAAGCGGATTACAAACTTTGAGTAGAAATAGCAGAATACTTAGCAAGATGGATATACTAGCAGTTTTCGAGTCGTCAGCGCGGATTCCTTACATTAACACTATGAATAACTAAAGTTCTACGCTCAGAAGATGGCTGCTTTTATAATTCAACATCGGGGTGTAATGTAAGTATCATTAGTATAATTATGAATGTGTGTGTAAGCACACCTTATGACGATTCGCAAATAATAACAGACTAGCTGTTGCCCGCGGCTACCCTCGAGTGGAATTTTGTTGCGTTCGATTCCAAAGCGACCCTCATATTCAAAATTTATTATTAAACGTTTTTGGGTTGGAGAAATTCATAAGTGTACCAAATTAAGTAGATATGGAGGAAACTGGTTTCGACTGGCGGACAGACAGACATGCTAGTGACCTTACATGGGTTGCGTTTTTTCATTAGGACGTACTAAACCCTAAAAAGCTGTGGTAAGGCCTCTAAAGTATCACTCACTTAATATAAGGCGCGGGTCTTGCAGCATAGCAGCCGGGCTGTGCAGTGATGTCGAAGGGCAGCGGCGTGGGCGCTTCAGGGTCTATACAGTGCATGAAGAGGCCTTGCCTCCATCCCGCCGCCATCAGCCAATCTGCCGACGCCAGTCCCAACACCATCAGAATCACCACCAACAACCCACATATCAGCGCGATCACCTGGAACGAAAATGTGAATTTATAGTTAGGACGGTAATATTGATTGTTGACCTACTTCTTCTGTCGTATCAGCACGAAGTATTCAAGAATAGGCAAGTCTAACCAGATCAACTCGCAATGGAGGTTATGTCAAATCCAGTTACCTTTACAAGACTAAAAAGAAGGGCACCCCAATACTTACAAAATACAACCAACATGAATGAGCTGTAGTATCGATCGGGTAGGGCAGTAGCTCTATACCGTGCACGATCAGTTACCATCATGAATCATCTACTTATTGCTGAATGTCCCAGGCCAGTTCGCATTAAATGGAAGGAGATACAAAATAGGCGAATAGCTCATGCCGCCATAAAATGGGTCTAAATTGTAGCGACTAGTAACGAAGCTGACTGCCCATTGTATACAGGGTACCAAAGACATCGACGAGCAAATTGTAGCCATGAATTCAGCACATAATTCTAGAGACCCGGGCGTAGAAATTATTGTCAGCGATTGGTTATAAAAAAAAACTGATGTTTCATAAAAAAAGTACAAAACCAAACCTACGCGGCCAAAATGTATGGAACAAGAAATTTAATACTTAAAATATATACGCGGAAAATTTCTACGCAGGGGGCCCATGTAGATACTATTGTATGTGTCTATGGTTACAGTTTCCGGGTCGATGTCTGTGACACCCTGTATACATTATAATATCGCCAATCGTGGAGACTATTTTAATGCAAAACACCCAACTCTGTTATTTAACAGATTAAAGGAGCTGTTTCAGGTTACCTCCCAGAGAAATAGAAATTGTTTACTGAATTACACACATTTTTTTTTCTTGAAATCGCCATGAAAAAGTTGTAAGTCTTGTATTGATTCTTTCAGCTGACCCGGGAATTATAAAAGAAAATAAAAATGAGGTACTGTGTTAGTGTCAAAATGGTTAATAATTTACTAAATTATTTTGGTTGCGGAATGGGAAGAAAATATAACCACATAATGAAGAACAAATAATTGTTGTCTTCCAGGCGTCCGCAAAGTACACACCGTAAAATTAATTTGTATTCAGGCAGGCAGGAATATAATTATTTATCTGTTATGAGTGAAATATTCATAGAATTGGTACAGCATATCGACCTTCATTATTTACATACAAATAATGTTTTCTCATCGGCAAAAAGGAGAAATTTCCATTCAAACTATCTTCCCCTATGGAACTCTTATAGGGGATGAATTTTAAAAATCCTTCCTTGTTGCTCATCGCCGTTATGAATGGAACTCTTGTGCAACATTTCACGCTTGTAGACACAGCGGTTAAGGCAGTGCGCTGTCTGTCAGTGAATTTAAAGAAACAACTGTAGTAAGTCCTTAGATAAAAAAATAAATAAATAAAAAAACTAAAAAAATATACACGTCGAATTGATAACCTCCTCCGTTTTTTTCGTCGGTTAAAAAGAGATGCACATACACTTGCATGATACTCGCATACACTTTCCCACTCACACTATCAGTAATTCAGGATTATTTACTTATTTAATTGTATACTCCCTACCGAAGCCAACCCAACGAATTTTCATTTATATTGCTCATACGTTCTGTTGCTCTTAGGTTAATCCCCCAGAGACAAGTAATGACTCGCCAAGCTAAGACTCTAATTTAGGTACCTACTCACAGTTAAGTAGTTCAATAAAAGTCAAAAAATATTCGTAGGTATTTAAGAACTGCTAACTATTTGTAAAAAAATGAAGATTGTCAATTGGAGGAATAAATAAATTTAAAAGAAAAAAAAACAATAAGAAACGTTTCCTTATTGTCCATTATTAAGGTGACATATTGAGAAAACCGTGCTTTTTCTTTTAAGTGTACCTTTCTTACCGTACGATAGCCGAACTTAATATTAAAGTGTATAATTTTTGACTATATGATCTAGTATCCTGTAAAAGGAATACACGATACGATAAAATTTTCTCGATACAAAAAAATCGCAAAGTTCTATCCATGTTTATGATTTTTTTAGCCTCAAGGCGCAATGCGATAGATTTATTAAACATAGTTTACTTTAAAACATTGATAATAATCTTATCTAAGTTTTTGTAAAACAGTTTTCGTTTTAATAACACTTTTCATTCATAAAAGACGGCGATTCGTTTTGGCACATACGTTATTTTATTCCAGGCGCATACACATTATCGCCATCTCTTTTTTTGCCTATAATAAGTAGTCTCATCACTCTCGTTCGTTCATAAATCAGTCGCCCAGTAGGGCTCATCGACGACGGATCTATGTCACTTTTTTACAAATCGGTGCGATCAAAATTACGTTTTTTAAATATTAATGTCCTCAGAAAAAGGTAGTAGTGAAGTATTTTGCTGTAAATATTTAATATAATAAATGTTGGCTTTCCAAAAACTTTATATTTACACTGTATACTCGTATGTGTCTATTTTTGTGACTGTGAATAATATAACATACTTTTTCTATTACTATTTAGTGACGACCTTGATTATGTATGAAAATGGGAAGAACCAAAAACTAAAATTGAACAGTACCTTCAAGGTTAGGAGTACCTGCACAGGGCAATTAATTCATTGATTTTGCAGGAATTCAATACCAATAAGATGATGATAACAAGAGGAATTCACCACCTTCACTAAAGCATTACAGCAACAATCTATTCTCACTTTGTAAAGTAACACCCTATTTAACACCCTATTTTTTCAGAGAAGAACGTCTGTTTTATCCCAAAAACTTATAATAATCGTTCATTTAGAAATAAATTAAAATATATGATTCGTTTTTAGGTTTGAAGTACGTCAACAATATATCATAGTACTGACACTATAAATACAAGAGCACAACGAAGGAATAGAGTAGCATTACAAGTGTGAAAAAGGTGAGGTTTTATAACTGACTGCGGCTCAAAGCAGGGTAATTATTTTTACCACACAAATGTATGGTGATCGGTGAAACGAAGTTGGAGTTTATAATCTCTTATATACCAACAACATCCATTTTATTTATATACCTCTAGAAGATTAGTTCGATATTTTTAATTTCATGTCGTAAATAACAAAGGTATGCAAAATTTACCTTTTTGAAACAAAACTACTACTTACACGTTTCGATTTTCATGACGTTTAGCATTAACCTGACTCACAAAATAAACTGTTATAAATCCTTGTAATATCTTATTTGCTTGTCACTGAAGCTTCTTTGTCATATTTGACATTAAATATTTTCATTAGCCCGTTTATATCTTTACAGTAAAACTGAATCACCGTCTTGAGCAAAAATTGGGACAAAAGCTTTTTCTCTACATCTATTTCTCTATATAATATAGAAAAGTAGTGCCCGACTCTCGACTCAAAGAAAAATAAATTGACTATTTTTTTTTCTTTGAGTCGAGATCCTAAAAGTTCTGCGGCAATTTTAGAAAGATCTAATTTACGCACTTATTTGTTTAATTCTGGTTCTGTAAATAGCTGTGGCTCGGTTTTGTCGATAGAGAAATCAATCAGTCGACGGTCAATCACATGTACTAAATATTTTTTTAAACTACCAACAAGTAAAATAACAGAAAATTATAATTGTTCATTATCTGCCTAGCATTTTCCCAACTATTTTGGGGTCGGCTTCCAGTCTAACCGGATGTAGTTGAGTACCGGTATTTTACATGGAGCGACTGCCTATCTGACTTCCACAACCTTGTTACTGGGTAATACGATACCCCTTGGTAAGACTGGTTGTCAGACTTTTGACGACCCGTAACGACTGTCTAAGATCTACGAAAGACAGTCGCACAGTAGAACGAATGTATGGGAGCGGTTGGACGTAGACATGTCCGAAAAAAAAGAGTAAAATTATGCCAAACTAATGATGCCATCTTATTCGATTACTTAATGCCTTCATAACTTGTGGTGATGAATTTCTTCATAACTCCCATATTTCGGGAGTAATTTGAGAAAATGTGAAATTTTACTATGAAAATGAGTGTATCGAGCTCTCTCCCTCCTGATTCCGGGCTTGTTTCAAGTAGCGGTCTCTAATATCATAATGCTAATACTAAGAGACACATAGTGCGCCAAATGTGCACTTTCTGGGATAAAGAGTGATGTTTATTTTATAACACAATTTTTTTATTTTTTGTTTATTTTGTTGATTAAAACCGTTTTTCTAAAGGTTTACCTTATTACAATAACATTTCTGAGCAGCCAATTAGAGAAGATATAAGCTAATTAGGATATATAATTAGGGACTTAAGGTTTACATATAAAACTGATGCACTAATGATTACTGATAAGAACATTGCTATTATTTAATTACTAAATGGCTCTTAATACACTAATTTAGCATGCATCATTTACTAATTATCACAATAACTAATTACCTTGCAATATTTAACAAAGGATACCTGGGATACCTGGATTTTATATAAATAGGTCACTATTAGTAACTTTAAAATCAGTGTTGATTTACACCTCGTTGTATCCAAGCTAATCTCGCAATGTATTTTCCAAATTTTAATACAAATCTTGATATTCACGTTGCTTTATGCGCACGCGCACATAAAGATTTACGCGACTTTAACTATTTGTTCAGTGTTTTAAAAGATAACAGTTGTGTTCAGTTATGTGAAAGTGCTGAAACAAGTTTAAAAGACTGGTGTCGTCGATTTTGCTACCGCATTTATGCAAAATGGACACAGTCTGGAAGAAGCACAGATAAGTTTCAGAAGAAACATGAGATTTGGCTACAGGCTGCAATTCAATGGCCGGAATTACAGAATGAAAATATGGAACCTTCTACAGAAAATATAAGTGACGTCATCGAGCCCATAATTTCTCCTGCTAAATCTGATGCTTCAACTTGTACACATCCTAGTCCTCGTAAATCTTTTGAGGACCTTAGTAACCGGCAAAAAAGAAGACGCACTGAAGATAGTCTTTCATGCAGCAGTAGCAGCGCTGAAATTATGTTTTCGGCCGAAAGGGCGCTTCAAAAGGCAGGACAAAGCGATACAGCTTATGTTATGAAATACTTGACGGAGAATCCAGAAGAGGCCTCAAAAATCAAAGCCTTCATTGAAGGTAAATCAATTCAGGTACGGGAAATATCCCCTTTGAAGGCATTGGCTCTTTATGTATCGATGAACTTATCGAAATGGCGCTATAACACTCTTCGGGATTTCAACACTCAAGAAGGAGCTCTTCAATACCCGAGTTACTACATGTTGGTTAAAGAAAAAATTAAGTGCTATCCGGCCAAAGAAGATCTCACAGTTACAGAGAGCTCTGCAAAAATCAAATTACAAGCCTTGATGGATTTAACCTCAAGAAGACTTATTAGGTCGTTAGAAACCCCTGTTGATCCCAATCAACAGCTCGTATTGACCAGCAAATGGGGTTTTGACGGATCATCTAGCCAAAGCATTTATCATCAAAGGACGAGTGAAGATGAGCAAATCGATCTTGCTAGTAATTTTATGATTAGTCTTGTACCACTGCGGCTCGTCTCAAAAGGTGTAACAATTTGGGAAAACGAGCGACCATCTTCCACTTCATTTTGCCGGCCAATATTGTTTAAGTTTATAAAGGAAACCAAAGAAAATGTGCAGAGAGAGATGGCTGAAATCGAAGCAGAGATTGAAGCCTTAACTCCATCCACCATCACTGATGGAATTAGTGTCAAACACCAACTGCTGTTGACAATGATTGATGGTAAAATTCATTCCATTATATCCAATACAGCAGCTTCAGTGTGTGACATATGCAAGGCTTGTCCTAAAGAAATGAATAATTTAGAGTTAATCAAAGATAAACACGCAAACGAGGACATGTATAAATATAGCTTAAGCACCCTTCACGCTTGGATTCGCTCAATGGAATGCTTATTACACATTTCCTACAAATTAGACATAAAATCGTGGCAAGTAAGGGGTGATATAGCAAAAAGGCAAGTTGATGACAGGAAGAAAAGAGTTCAAGAGGCTGTAAGAAGAGAAACGGGCTTACTTCTCGATGTTGTGAAACAAGGCAGTGGATCCACCAACAATGGCAACTCGGCAAGGAGATTTTTTGAAAACTACACTAAATCTGCTGAACTGACCGGAATAGATGCTATGCTTTTAAGAAAAATCTGTGTGATCTTGCAGTGTATTTCATCAGGAGAGAAGATCAACGTAACTAAATTCCGAGAGTTCTGCTTTGATACTGCTAAGCTTTACGTGGAGTTATACCCATGGTATTATATGCCTTCTTCACTTCATAAAATTTTAATGCATGGGCCAGACATAGTTCAGAACATGTCAATTGTGCCCATTGGTTTTCTATCCGAAGAGGCATCTGAGGCTAGAAATAAAGATTTTAGAAAATATAGAGAGGGGCATTCTCGAAAGCATAGCAGTATCTCATGCAATGAAGATATTATGCACAATCTTTTACTGTCTTCTGATCCACTTGTTACAAGTATCCGTCCAAAAGGAAATAAGTTTGTAAAAAAATCTTCTTTTAAGGAATTTTATGAGCTTACGGATTCTGAGAAAAGTGATATCGAATTTGTTAACATAAATGATTTAGCGGACATCGATTCTGAATTTGAATTAATTGATGATGATGATGATGACGAAGATAATTAAATGATGTTATTGTTTTAAAATGTGTAACTTAGTAAATTAGAGCTTACATCTTAATTATTTATTGTACTTTTAATGAAACTAGGTAATTTATTATCAACTTACTTAAAAGTCATACTCTCATCAGTTCTTGTGAATATTTTTGTTAATATATATTTCTGTATATATATAATATATTTATAGACCTCTTAATAAGTCTGTCTGCGGTTTAAAGTAAATACAAATGGGGAAAAAACGTTTTTTTTTTAAATTTTCATTTCCTTTTATCCCAGAAAGTGCACATTTGGCGCACTATGTGTCTTAGTATTAAATATAGCTCTTAGTAATAGCATTACGATATTAGAGACCGCTACTTGAAACAAGCCCGGAATCAGGAGGGAGAGAGCTCGATACACTCATTTTCATAGTAAAATTTCACATTTTCTCAAATTACTCCCGAAATATGGGAGTTATGAAGAAATTCATCACCACAATTTATGAAGGCATTAAGTAATCGAATAAGATGGCATCATTAGTTTGTCATAATTTTACTCTTATTTTTCGGACATGTCTACGTCCAACCGCTCCCATACATTCGTTCCACTGTGAGTCGGGCCGAACTGCTTTTTTTTTGGATGGTAGATCATCAAATGACGTCTCCCGCTGTGGATGCAGCGGAAGGGCGTGTCAGACTTTTACTGACTAAAACCCACCCGTGTTCCTTCAGTTGCCCATATGCCAGGGCCACGGTACCTCTTTCGAACTAATCTCGCGACCCTGGTAGGCGGACCAACGGCTTAACGTGGTTTGTAAACATAGTCACCCATCCACGGACCAACCGCGGCAAGCGTAGCTTAACCTGAATGACCGACTCGTGCAGCTGTTTTAAATTAGCCACAAGCCCTTCCGAAAATAATAATTGTTATCCTATCATATCTGTACTATGGTAGCATTTATGAAGATTTCTACAAAACCTTACGTGATGGAATTTTTTGTTTATTTTTATGTTAATCAGGACCTCTAATTCTATAAGAAACCATTATTCGATTTCAATTAATTTTACCCATGCATATCATTAATCAAAATTTAAGTTTCAGGTTTTTAAATATTTTGTATTAGTTGTCTACTCCATAGTTTACTATGCGCAAAAATTTCAAAGACCGAGACAAATTAACGTCACTTGGCATGCTCATTTTTTTTTAATATGTTGCCGTCTTTATCTTGCATTGTTATTTAAACAGTTGTGCGACGGTGACAAGAATAATTCTTAGCTAAAGGCCATGCTAAGTAACGTTTTTAAATTTCGGTCAGTGATAATTCCTTCGTTCCACTTTTGGCCACTGGTAAAATAAGTCATTAAAGTTTGTGACGATGACGTGTCGGCCGACCAATGAAGATAGGTCCGCCACTCCCCGCGTGCGGGGGAAACAATCCAACTATCATCTATTTTCGAGGTGGGGTCTTAAATGAATGTAGATATTATTTGACAATTAAGTTACGATTGATGGAACGCATAAAAGTTAAATTGAATAATTTAATAATGTCACAAGTCTAGATGTAAATACTTCTGAACAGCAAACGAAGCTGAGCAATAAAACTAATCTAACAGACTGTTAGTCATTACAAAAATATTGCCACAGCAATTATTCACGAAGAAAAATATATCACCCATCACGAGTGGCTCAAATGAGACGCAATAAATAGAAGTCAAAACACGCGGTATGGTGGGTGTGCGTCAAAGTAGGTACATGTACCTATATTCGAAGGAAAGAAAAGCGGGAAAGTGAGACGCACCCGTCGGACGGTGTCTAGAGGTGAGGGGGGCGCGCGGGGCGCGGTCATCGATCGCAGTCCCCGACGGCGGTGCTCGGAGCGCGGGGACCGCCATCAGCTGTTAGAGACGGCGACGATCCGCCTCTCGGACTCCCCAAGCACACTTCACGCGTGCTCCTTATAGCTCCTCTATTGCCTCAAGAGTTTTAAAGCTAAGTACGTATTGCATGCGACACCAGCGCACTTTTACTCCCTAGCAATTCTAGTATTGTTATCTACTGTTCCATTGGATACGGCAAAATGCTTTTGCACGGCCATTGACAGTTTAAGTAAAGCAAGTTTAAATGTAATATGGCTTTGATTTCTTTGCTATTGATTGAATTTCTAGAAAACTCACATGCCTAGAAAAGTATCTATTTTATAATGACAAATTTTTGTAAGCTAACAATGGTATACTGTGTCTGCGTGACGTTGCCTAGGCTTTGTTAAACGTATAACACAAACGACCCCGTCTTTGAAAAGTATTCCTGCCTTTACAAAATGATTTTGGATAAAAAGGGTCAAATATATCTATTAATCAACTCTTCAACCCAGGCGGAAACATCTGTCATCAAAAGGGATTCCATTCATTAAATTGTAAAGCGAATGAGTTCAAATTCGGTCGTTCCGGTCATTTGTAAAGGGGAAAGGACAAAACATAGTTTGAAGCTATGCTTTTTTTCATAGATGAAAGCAGGAATTAACCATATTGATAGACGACAACAAGAGAACTATATGCAAAAATTCATGGTAAGTTTGTAGGGCTGAACGCTACCAAAACTCGTGAATTTAGTGTTCTTGCTTTCATATTCAGCGTTATCATCTTCCTATCCATCCCAATTCATTTGGGGTCGGTAGCATGCTTTCTTCTATAGCCATCTTTCACTATCCATTCATTATTTTTATCTTACCCACACTTGTTATCCAATTATTCCATTCATACTCAAAACTTTCCTCATGTTCTATATTCAGATTAGAATAACAATTTAGACTCATCACCAATTTTTCATGATTTATCTATTGTTGCAAACCGATGTATACATATCACAAAGAACTCCTTAAATAAAATAAAATAAATTGAACATATGAACATACATGCAAAGGTTACGAGGGGATCGAAAATCCAATTTCCGTTCTCATATGCACTCCAATGATGCAAACCAATCCGGTTCAGTTGCTCTAAATACTAGCCACTTTAAATACGCAAGTGACGTTCAACGACATACCAGCGTAAATCTACGTAAGTATATCAGCCTAATTTTTGTCAGCAACTACTGAGTCAGGGTATAATCAAATCGAACCGGTCTTCATGTCTTCAAAACTTCATACATTTTTTAACGAGTACTTTTAATAATCGGATGCAGGTACGTTGATTTGAAACCATAGTCTGAATTGGGCAATTAGGCTCAGTTTAATGAGGCTAACGCAGAGAAAGGAGCGTAGGCGTACAACAGAGTACCACCCCGGTCCATCCCTCGCACTTTCCATCACAAACCTCGCCTTTTATTCACGATGCAACCTGCCACAGTCTGTTGAGGTTCTTGCGGTAGATTGACCAGAGTTATTTAAACCGTACAGCGTACGGCAGCAAAAATGTACAAGTTTACTTTAGTTAATTGGTGTACAAGCAAGGGCATTGCTTCTTCAAGAGATTAATAGGTATGTAAGTATCTAGACCTGCAATAGTAGGCCGTTGATATTTTTTAATTATTTCGAACCTGGGCAATTTGATTGGCAGGCATCTCGTCTTGCTCAGTGGCGAACTGCGGCGGTGGTGGTAAGACTGGCGGCGGGAGGGCGCGCGGGTTTGAGCGGAGCCCGCCCGGGCCTGCGCCCGCGCGCCCCTGCATGCGCTCGCTACCGGCCCGCCACCACAGCACGCGAACCCGTGCAAAACTCAACACATCACCCCACTATCACTAATGCACTCAACTGCTTGTGACACTTGTCTTTATATCCACGATTAATCACACCATCAATTTTCTCGTACAACTTTATGGGGTTCAATTGCTTTTATGATGAAAAAAAAAGGAAGTGTTCATAAATCCCTGATTATAAAAGATTGCCAAATGACTAACTACTAGAATTCGTTTTCCTGCTAAGTAAACTTTAAGCAAAGGACAACAGAACGTAATCAATCATCGCCGATTGGGATACAGACACAATACAGAAAAATCGCCCCTGTCCCTGCGGTTGAGTAAACTACTGATTGAAAGGTGATTGATTGTGTCAACGAAAAGAATTGAAAGGGATCGGGCGCGAAAGCCCGCCAAGTGCTGATAAATGAGTTCAAGCGACGGGCAGGGGGATCCCTCATAATAATTATGTGGATATGGCGAACATTTACGAGAAAAACGACTTTATTCACTGCTTTCATAGAATAAAATTGTAATCGTCATTGGCTGTATCCGTGATTACGTCCTTCCACATCGGTACGTTCGTATATAGGTCACAACACCCACAACCCTGCGCTTTGGTGGAAAGAGAGTGGCGAACGGGGTCACCCATAAGCGACAGTGACGGTGGACAATAACATTCATGATACATGTACATGTAGGTACTGTCTTAGAATTTCGAGAAACATACATATACAACTTGGGTTCTGTTTGATCTGAGCCTCTCCGGAAGCATATTCCTAATCCAGAAACGTCTTTATGTGATGAATTTCAAGAGAATACATTTAAAATGTGGATCGGTATAGTATTTCATATTCCTTTTTGCGCAAATTATGACGATTTCTATCTGTTTTTAATCCATGGAAATGTACTCTGTAACCATGAACCATGCAAGATGCTCCAGCCAGATCAGAATTTTACCAAATTATTGCTGACCAAACGACTGAGTATACGGAAAGAGTTCCCATGTATGTGTCCAACTGTGAAACAAAATAGGCCAACCACGAGGGCGCAAAACAGTAAAATTTACCTACTCATTATCTACGAAAAGCTGGATCACATCCCATTTAAAAGATAATAAATAGCAACGACTGTTGTGAATTTGAAAATAAACTAAATAAATGCGGTCAACATTCCAGAGACTCGATAACAAATACGTCACCTTGGAACATTGCAACGAATATAATCAATTACTTATACTCATCGTTCGCGGAAGTGAAACCAATACGACTTACGATATAATGGTCATTATAAATAATGAATAATATTCATACGTGATACAGACACAAAGTTGGACACAGTTGGATGATAAACGAAGAACAAGTGGCTCATCATCGCTATAAATAACATTTATCAAATAAACTTGTATCATACCATAACAACTACAAAGCCAAAGTAGCGTTTATTTGGAAACGTCAAACCAAACAAAGCGAGATAAATATTCATTGTCTTAGAAAAATGTTGGTTTTGTGGGTTACTCCGGAAGCATAGAAAACATAAATAATCTGACGAATACCCATATGAATTGGGAGCAGTCATTCTTATTATGTGAGGATGATGAGTCGCAAACCCTGGATTGAGAAATCGAACGTTATAATGTGAAAGGAATTCTTTTCACATCCTGATCCTAATTAGGATCAGTTATTTTTGTAGTTATATTAAACATAATTTTGATGGTTTTTCAATTTAAATGGAGAGCATCTACGGGTTTGTGTTGTGTCACAAGAAGGAAGTGCGTTATGTCCTCGTGTTATACTCGTCAATAGTCTAGCTCAGTCCAATCCGGTAAATTGTTCAATCTGCTCATCAACTCTATCTGTTAGGTATTTATCTTAAATGTTCTTTACTACGTTACTAGTTATTTCTAGAGAACTCTCAACCAGTCCCAGTCTTCATTATGCACCGGCTTCAGTGATCTGAAAATTCTGGACTTATGGATTGTTTGTCGTATTACTCGTAGGTACTTGAAAACAGCAGCGTCTAATATTACGCTATTAAAATTTATAGAAATCCTAAATAATATTTTTTTTATCGCAACTCATCAAATAACATCGCAATAAAATTGGCTCGTCCGTCAATACTATATCGGGTACTTTAGTGGTAATTTGTAGTAATAGTATTTATTGTCTTAATAGTTATTTACAGTGGTTCCCTACTTGTTTCTCTGTAATATTTTTGGTTGACTATCTAAAATCATAATTCTTATAGAAATAAATTGATTGATTTCTTTTATTTTTCTTGAGTTTAGTTCTTATGAGATGCTTTCAATCGAACTGTTTTTATTTCATTTAAAAATCACGGTAGAATTAAGAATGTTTAATAAATCATGAATAGAGTACATTAACAAATTGCAAAAATTGCTCATTACCTATATCAAATTATTGGTCGTTTTTCAATGCTTAATGGAAACAGCATAATTAGGCCTTGGATAATTTGGCTGCGCCAACAAAATAGCACTTAAAATGAATTATTAAACATTCCTATAGTAAAAATAACGTTTCGACGGCGTAGGTTTTTTTTTTATATTATCGCGTAGAACTCATTAAATAGGTACACAAAAAACGTAAAACAATTTTTCGTCCTAGTTTTCGGTATCATTCGTGAGGTTTGCGCATTGGGTCGCGCCGGTTTTGTGCTTCACATAAAACAGCACCTTGTACGTATTTACCACTTTCAGCAGTAAAAAACTTTCCAAATAAATCACAATCAACAGTAAAAGGGGGGTTTGCTTTGGATATAATCGGCTATGTAGGTACGTGGTAGGCTGTTAGGGCGGTATTCGTTATTCGGGCGGTAAGACCGGGCGACGCGGCGCCTAACACGGGACTGCCGCCCGCCCAGCCTTCCCAAACCCCCTTGCATCCACCCGCCCGCCCGTGCGCCAACAAAACACAGATTATGGAAAGACATTTATTAGCCAAAAACTCTACTTAAAACTCTATCTTTCTACAAAACGTACACAATTATCGCTTAGCGTTCAATACTATCGTTCGTTTTATGTCAATTGTAATATTGTATGTTACCGACTGAATTATTTTTGACACACAAAGCACTTAGCGAATTACGCTCACAATCCAGCTACGAGTTTTCGTCATCATCACACCTGCGTGATTTGTAGACGAGGCGGATGTGGCTGACGTCTGGGAGGGCGCCGAGGGCGGTGTCTGCACCAGTCGCTAAAAGTTCGCAGCCGTCGTGAACACGATGTGCGCGAAGGTAGCTTACACCAAGTACGTTTCTTTTCTTCTGCTCCGAAAGTCGTAGTCATTCTGTCCCCAGGTTTAGGCACATGATAAACGATCTTTGGGCTATCTACGGCCTCGGAACCCGGAGCTACCCGATATTTCACTCCTGATATAGCTTTTTTTATTCCATTGAATGCTCGACGTGCCGAATTTTCTTCTTCTTTGATGTCGAAAGTGGTTTCCTTTGGCACAGCAGTTAAACGTCCAGCCGGTGGGCAACTTGCAATAATGGTCTTATCGGGCTCATCTTGCTGGCGTTTCATAAGAAGCCTCATCCTGGTGAGAATTGTCGGAGGAGGTTCGGTATTCGTTCCAACGGTGCACACGCGTGGTCTACAGTGACCGCTGTAATCTTGCTCGGCGTTAATTGTTGCTGGATACATTTGACAAGGAAGAGTTGCCGCGCGTCTCGGTAATGGCTCATCTTGCAGGTATGCGATGTGCAGCGTGCTGATGCTTAAGGGTTGCTGAGAAGGAGGCCACAATTCTCTCGTGGGTGGCACGGGGGACGGTCGCTCTCCCAGCATTCGGCGGGCGAACTCGCCCGGCTGCCACAAGTAGCTCGCTGTCAAGTTCCCGTGCGTTTGCATCACGATACCAATCTTCACTAACTGTACACAAACTACGCTCGCTAATCCAATACTAGGCTTTGTGCACTTGTGGTGTTTCGCAGAGATATGTCAGTAAAGGTATTTTAAATTGGATCAAGGATGGCGAATATTCAATAAACAAAGGGCATGGGAATAATCCACTTTGTTTCTTTTTTTGCAATGTGTATGTTGCATGCATTGCGAACAGTTTATTTATTAGTTTTCAATTTCATAATCAGAATCAGATCACTTATATACTTTTTACACTTGGTTTATGCTTTGTATCTTTATTAAAATATCAACTACCACAATTGAATCATTATTTGTGGATTTTCGTGCGCGTATGCAGCTAGAAGAGAAGCATAAATTTATTTTACTCTGTGCCATACACATCAGGAACATTGATAAATTATTATGCGCTAAAATAGGATTGTAAGTACACACGGCAAAACAGTAAGCTATGCATGCAAACAATGAACGTCTTTCAATGCAATCTCGATGCAACTGTCTAACTAAACCATTGTGTACATAATAACTTTTTGTTGTCAATACCACTGGGACAAGTTTTATCAAGGCCTGGAGCCACCGGCTCGTAGCAGAACTATGCGAAGGAACAATTAGTTATATTTGTACATTTTCAGGTCGGGGTGTATAAACTCCCGAAAATGTACAGAAGCCCCCGTGATATTATGAGGCAGTCATCCATGACTAATAGTTCTTTATTACTGATTGATGGAAGCAGTAGATTAATTCAGCTTTGTATATTCATAATGCGAATAAAAAATAAAATACCTTTGTCATCATCATCTGCCTACCCTTTACCCAACTACGTCGAAGATTCCAGTCTAACCGAATGCAGCTGAATACCAGTATTTTACTTGGAGCGACTATCTGATCTCCACAACCCAGTTATTGGGTTATACGATACCCTTTGGTAAGACTGGTTGTCAGACTTTCAGGCTTCTGACGACCCGTAACTAC
This sequence comes from Aporophyla nigra, assembly GCA_947507805.1. Taxonomy (NCBI): domain Eukaryota; kingdom Metazoa; phylum Arthropoda; class Insecta; order Lepidoptera; family Noctuidae; genus Aporophyla; species Aporophyla nigra. The sequence continues at coordinate 13,892,490 of OX382305.1, forward strand.
TATCAATGATTCACTAATGACAGCCGGGAACAACGGCTAAACGCGCTTTCCGAGGCACGAAGGAGTCTTGGTATTCAAAAATGGTCACCAATCCACAAAACAACCGCAGCAAGCGTAGCTTAACCTGATCGATTCATCCATGCGGCCATTATAATTAGCCACAAGCCTCTCAAAACTCCTTCGTGTCAGTTTAAATATACTAAATACAGTGATAAATTATTTTACGCAACTCGTTGAATTTACGTAACAATCATATTCCGGACAATGGAAACTGGTGGTACCGTCATCGACTTTGGCAATGGAATGACTGTTCGAGTATGAGTCAGACATACATATCATTAAACTCTATACAAATAAATATGATTGAACTAAGAGTTTTAAATGTCAAAAAAACAGCTTTTACTATATGAAAGTACAGTACTTATTACAAAAGAAACATTTTATTTCTGTCTAAGTGTCTGTTGCAACATATCTTCAAAACGGATGTTAACGGGAGTTTCACTTGTCTTGACGGATTTCGAATAAAATTTGCCAAGGAGATAGATGGGCATCCTGAGGAAGGACATAGGCTACTTTTTGTCCTGGTAGCATGTTCCGTGGGATAATTTCCGACATCCAAGAGGGCCTAGCCGCGAGCAGCAGCATAATAAAACCTCAGGACACAGGGTTCAGAGAACAGATAATTTAAGGTGGATGGATGATTATCTCAGATGCCATTTTGTCGCTAGATGGCGCTAGATCCACAATTTGGAACATTTTCAATTTTTACGCCTAACTTAGAAATCTTTAATAGATAACTTTATTATATGCGAAACCTAGGGCATTAACTTGATTTTTTTAGATAGTCACTGTGCTTGTTAACTGGTCTCATACAAAGATTTGTACATTCTAAAGATTTAGCCGCTTGACTTTACTCTTTACACACACATGCAAAGTAAATAGTAGTAACTTTCGACACCACTAGATGTCATTTTATTCAAACAGTTTAAAATGATATTAATATAGGTACACTGTCCCTATAAGTTGTAGTAATGTGACTGAACCTAAATTGTAATGTGTAAATAGTCATCATCTCAGCCGCAAGACGTCCACTGCTGGATATAGGCCTCCCCCTATTTGGGGGGCTTTGCCATAATCACCACGCTTGGCAAGCGGGTTGGCGATCGCAGTGTGATGGTAAAATGCATAGAGAACGCTGCTGCCCATTCTCTAGTAAATCCCTTAGTCGCCTTTTACGACACCCACGGGAAGAAATGTAAGGCAGAAGAAGGAATGGAAGTGTAAATAGTGACGTGTACTAAATAAATAAAAGACTATTTATTACATTGTAAAGCTTTTTATTGTACCCTACTATAAATTAATAATATTTATTTAGTAAAAAGGGGTTAATATTTTCATAAAAATAATGTTTTATTTACTCTCACTACATTTACTTAGATAGTTTCCGTTTGGATTCAAACCATCGAGTCATACCACCATACAAAGATAACATACTTTTTTAAATATTTTGATATTTACAATTATGATTTTGAATTTAGTATTAGAAAGAATTATGTATGTAGATTACAATATAAATAACATCATACGTAACTATATATAACGGCACATGTATCTTACATAACAACACAAAGGGGTTGCTAGCTAACCATAACATTTATTAATGTTTCAAGAATACCTACTTATGATACAATTTTGAACTGCAATAAATATTCTTTTACAATTGAATTGTTAGGCTGGTACCTAAATACATGAGTGAAACTTATCTACACAGAAAAATCTTATGAACTAACAAAATAACACAAACTATACATCGCTACGTGCAAAAATAGCTTATTAATTATTCTATAATGTTCCCACTGCTGAGACTCAGGCCTCCTCTGAACTGTGGTGATGAAATAATTTACACTCAGCAAAGTGCCGGCTTGGATTCGAACCATCGACTCGTACCACCATACAAAGATACTTATAAATATTATAATAAAATATCTTCTTTTCTACGCGCTACTTTTTGCAGTCGCCGCCGCCGCCGCGCCGTATCAGTCTTCTGCTTGTCACTTTTTACTTCCATTTATATAATTTCCGTGCGATCTGAATCAAATGCTGGAAGACGCAGTTTTCGCTGCAACAAATGAATTTACACAGTTTTGTTAGACTATTCTTACTGAACCCACACCTCAGAGACCTGCGGAATAAGTTAGGAAATGAGTAAGACTTATATTTTTATACCTTTTAATTCCTTGATGTCTAGACATTTAGCATTTTTCTCAACTCTTCTCAATATAATTTCTGGCAGTACACGTTTTAAAAAATGTTACCAACTTCGGCATCATAGCGTTGATAACTTCCTCATCCCGGTTAACTTCTATGACAGTCAATGGTTGGGTGACAGATATAAAGCAAATGAAGTAACATTTATTCATTTTGGTAATTCGCAATTGACCCTGGACCTAGAATCAAAATAATAATAGCTGTTAAAAAGAAACAATCCAAGAAATACATTATTTTTATACATACATACCAAGAAATAATGATATTTGTTACACTGAACATTGTGTAAAATATGTTGTACTTTGGTATTGTCAAACATAAACTTCATCACAACAAACAAGCAAAAGCGTACTAATGTAATGAACACAAAAATATGGTATCAAGTTGGGACTTACCATTCCAGATGAAGAATCAAAGTTGTGACCATATGACCTTCTTCAAGTCAACAATACGGTACCCTACCAAACCTGATAAGTTGTCACTTGATGTTCTTTCCACAGTTAGTTGATAAGCTTCAATCTCTGAATCGGGTTGTGGCCAATCAAAATCAACAGTCTCTACTTGCTCTGTAACAGATTCAACTGTATTGAAGCTAGAGCTGCAGGCTATGGCTTCGTATCGAATTTCTGGTATACCACGCGAATAGGTTTAGGGCGTATCTTAAGCTGTCGAAAGGTTGGACAGCTGATGACGATCTTGAGTTGAATGTGGACTGAAATAAAAGATATGTTAAAAAAACAGTGTTGAGAGACAGAAAAATATTGATAGGTCTGTAGGTACCTAAATACAACAGGGCAAACCGCGGTTTCTTCCACTACCTTCTGTTTCTTGTTACGCCATGCTTGCATGCTTGTTGTTCCTTCGCTTGCTTTCGGCTGCAAGGAAAAATGGCTGTAAACGAAGACTACAACACGAACCAACGAGTATCAAATAACCTCCACTCACGTAAATCTGATTCGAAATCTTATGGGAATCTAATTTACTCACTATAGATCACTAAAAGAACTTCCATGATGTCTTTTCAATACAGCTTGCACTTTTTTCCGTGATTTTCGCGGTCCTGAATACACATGTCGTATACATTTATGCAAGTTTATTAGTCGGGTTCATCTTAGGCAGTTCAGTTGCAATTCAATCTGAAATCAAAAAGAATAATTACAAACAACAGCAAATGTATCTTATTTATGAAATGTTTCAAGAAACAGAAATAACACCACCATCAAGCTGTTGTTTTCAGAGAGAATATCTGAAATTTGTAGTATGTCATGTGACGACAATCAACGAGTGTTGCTAACGTTTGATTTTGTATTTCATCTTCTAAATCTTACACTTTTGTAAAGTTTTAAGGGTAATTAATTACCATTATAATAATACTCTATATCACCTTGAAAATCATTCATTGCACATAAAAATAACACTTACCGTCAATAAAACACAAAAACGCTTCACTTTTGAATAAAAACCAGGGCTTTGAATAACGTTAAAAATTTGGTATCGTTACTTTCATCGGACGAAGATAACGTTATTAGTAGAGGTCACGTAATGCTTGGTAACGATACTTGGCATACGTTTTACCGGTAACTGAGTACCGTTAATTTTTTATTTATTTTCTTTCATCTCTTTCTTTCGTCTACATTATTGAAGTTGCATTTGCACCGTTTGATTGGCGATGTTGCCGTAGAGCGCCGCCGCCCATGGCGTGCCGCTTAGGTTGCGCAGGTTGACAACAACGCATTAGGTAACGATGTGATAAGAGAACGGTGTGGTGTAAAAGAAGATGTAGTGACAAAAATTGAAAAAAGTATGCTTAGATGGTTTGGTCATGTTGAGAGGATGAATGAAGGTCGGCTCACAAAAGGTATTTACAAAGCAGATGTGAGTGGAAACACCGGGAGGGGACGCCCTAGGAGGACATATAGGGACCTTATTAGTGATATTCTTCAGAAAGGTCAGGTGCGTAGTACTCGCAACCGGCGTGTGTGTATGACCAATTTTATGAACCTAAACGAGGCAAAAGAAGTGTGTAGAGATCGTAGCAGGTGGCGTTCCGTGGTTTCTGCCTACCCCCATGGGAAAAAGGCGTGATTCTATGTATGTATGTATGTAAAAGTATCGATACTAGTAACGTTAATTGGTAACGTTATTTTATAGATTCGATACCAAAGTATCGTTACCCGTTTTACCGTTAAAATATTAACTTTATGAAAATAACGTTACTTAACGATACTTATAGTGTGAATTTGGTAACGTTAACAAGCCCTGATGAAAACTGTTTCACGGATGGCACTCATTTGAATGGTTCTCAGTAGTAGGTAGCACAGTTTTTTTTAAGTAATAATAAACATGGTAAATATCTCGTTTTAAGTTCTAATGATACTGGTGTTTATTGTTTCGTGTGGATTTCATGACAAAGTCTCTTCCGAGCCCCTTTTCTTTAATAAAAAAACCTCGTCGTAAAGTTTAGTTGCTAAATTGGTGTCCAGATTCTTAAATATTATACCAAAATGTTAAATTTTGCGTTGAAGTTATAGTAACACCCACCACATTTGTTTACCATTTATTTTATTGAAATTTCAATGCGTACTATTTTTATTTTTGAATTCTTAGCAAAGTACGATCTTTTAAAATGTATGGTACGATCTTCTAAAAAATAAAGTTGGCAACCCTGCTTGACGCATTTTGTGTGTGCTAATAATACTAGTAAAATAAGCAATTATGAAAAATCAAAGTGGTTTGTCTGTGTATTCACTAATCTTGCTGGTTTCACATGAATTATAAAAGAATAGAAGAATAAATATGATTCAATCAATAGATGTACGTAGTACCTACGTTTCACCATTGTGTAGGTAGCTTCGCTGATCGCCTGATTTAGTTATAACTTACTTATACATCAAATTCTATTCTCTGATTTTATTCAACCCAAACCAATGGATTAGTACCTAAGCGTATCAGAATGTTATCAGTACCTACTTACATACATTAAAAAGATTTTTAAATCTGGAAAGTCGTGTACTAGTAACTACTTACTACATATTTAAACTAGATAATACAATAATTACATTAGTATTGTATCTGTGTGAACCAAGGGCAGATCGCAGAGATATTTTTTTCACTTTATGTAAAGCATTCTTTCTCATTCCATAATAAAAAACATTTTATCAATCATAAAATGTTAACTCCACGGGCAAACCCGCGCGCCCGGCGCTAACTTGCTAGAAACACAATATTCTGGAAACGATTCGCAAGTTTTCAAGACTCAATCACGCATTGACGGTATGGCAACAACGCGGTGTGCGCGCGCTGCCTCTAGAATGGCAACGTCGCATTATCGAATTTAAAAGATAAATTCTTTTAAAATGTTCGAATATCAAACAGCGCCATCTATTATGAATGTTTACTAATCGTAAACTCGTAACACAACAGCAACCAACTTTCTCAGTGGTTCTATAAATTTCTGTCAGATGGCGCGATTCAGGTCACTCACACATGTAAAGATTTTTCGTTTTTTATTCGGTCTAATTCTCCTAGAAATACTGTTTTTTTTATAAAATTTGGGCTATACGCGAACATAATACATTATAAAGTCTCATTACAGTTGCTTTTATTCTGCAGAAACTGTTTATTTACCGAGATTTCCACACCTGAAAAATGTATGGCGAGGGCTATCTAGGCATTCACCTTAAGGTTAAAAATTATTGATTAGCCCTGAAAATATAAGCCCTATAAAAGTAAATAATAAAGAAATATAATACAAGACACATCTAGAAATTATATTTTTTAAAAACAAGCTTACTGTTGACCATATTTTTTTATGAGTAAACGATTATTATTATATTATTGTCAACAATAATATGTCTGTATGTCAGCAACCACAACAACGAAGGAAGGCCATATTGTTATCATACACTTGCAATAAGCTTGTAAGTGTATTTGTTCAACAATATAAATCTTGAAGGCTATGGTTAGAAGAGTCTACATTTTAATACTTATAAGTTGAATCCTGAACCCCGACCCGCGGCTTCGCCCGAGTGGATGTTGGTGATTAGCCCATGGGAACATGCCACCGGGATAAAAAGTAGCCTATTTCCTTCCTCAGGATGTCCATCTATCTCCTTGCCCAATTTTATTAAAATCTGACTGGTGGTTTAAGCATGGAAAGGTAACATACAGATAGTGTTACTTTCGAATTTATAATGTTACTAGCTTTTGCCAGCGGCTTCACCAGCATATTATACATATAAACCTTACTCTTGAATCAGCCTTGTCTATTGATGAAAACCGCATTTAAATTTGTTGTGTAGTTTAGAAGACCTAAGCTTAGACGTGGATAGCGACTTTGTTATATACTATGTAGAGATAAGTAAGGATTATCTTCTTGTTTTTTCAACGATAAGCTTTTACCTAAATAAATTCTATAAGATCTTACCTTTAGTGGTCTTGTTATAGTGACAGTCTCAATCACTGTAGTTGATGCCATTCTGAATTATGTTTTCTCCTGCAAAACAAAATTAGTTTAATTTTTTTTTTTTTTTTAATTAAAAAAATATACGGTCTACATGAGAAACCTCCTCCTTTTCTTTGAAGTCTTAGGCCTAATTTACATCATCATCATCATCATCATTTCAGCCGAAAGACGTCCACTGCTGGACATAGGCCTCCCCCAATTTACGTGGTGCTATTTAATTGCCTGTGGCATACCATAAATTGAAGCAACTACAAATGTTGCACTGCTACCAGTCAATTGTTGCTTCAATTTTATTGTATGCCACAGGCAATTTGCATGGCATTGCTTCAACTAGCATCATGTAAATGGGGCTATAGGGAAGGCCTTTTATTCAACACTGGGAAACTAAAGTGGGCCAGTTTTATTTTTCATTATTTTGGTTTTTGTACTAAGAGCGGGTGAGGAGTCATTGTTGTTTCTTAGTCACATTAAATAGGTTGTATAATGTTAGCCATAGCTTAGTATAGTGATTAATAAATCAGTATTTCTAGCATGTAAGATTTAATAACAAAATAATGTTTTTAGTTTTCTATCCTCTACAACCTTAGTAGACCCTCTCAAACGGTTTCACTAACTTCTCTGTTGTATTTTCATTGATATCTGTACAACCTATTGTTCATTATCTTCTTTAAACTCCTATCAACAATATGACATCTTCAAAGTGAGATTATAAAATAAAGTGTGAGATATTAAATAATGTCATTGAAACATAAATAGCATTGAGATCTCATCGACAGAAGTACAAACAAGTAACAGTGTTAAGCATGCAACAGTGTGTGGAAAATAACAATATGATCAACAATATGAAATAATTTATTGTGAGATATGTACTTAAAATATGAATGCAGAAAGAAAACCAGACTAATAATAAGACTGGGTCAGTGGGTTGTCTTAGGGGCCTGAAAGTATAACATAAACAAAAAGAGCAACAACTGTAATGGTCAACATTATGGTGTCATACATTTATATTTCCAAGATCATTCTTTTCAATGCTGATATTATAACAGTAGTTATATAAATACTAAACTGGAAATCAGTTTTTAGCCTTGACCAAGACACAGATTTTAAAGTTTAAATTGATGATTCACAACCATGAGTGAAATATTAAAATGCTTTTTTCAAGGACTGTAAGTACAATATTCTATGTGGTACTTACGAAAATAAAAATCATTAAGTGTAATGAATTATTATATGTTCATGTCCACTTAATTTTTTTTTAATGTAAGAAACATAATATTATTTGTTTTTATTTATTTATGGTGGATTTCTGTGAAACTTTTGCAAATTAAGCCCTTCACCGAGTTTATTTTGTTTACTTAAAGTACTTAAGTACTATGTAAGGAAACATCAGACTTCTAGACGGACTATTAAAAATTACTGTGGACAACTAAATAATTATTGTTATACTTACATGAACGAATTAAAAAAAAAATAACACAATGCAGTGATGTGTGTTCACGATTTCTCCTACCAGCAATATTGTTTTATGCGAAGGTACACTAAATGATAAAAATAACTGTCTTTCACAATTTATTAGGAAAGTTTAACACACCGAGCAATTGACATGGAACTGGATTTCACAAAATGATCAAACGTTTCACAAAATAAAAATACTATGAATACTATAGTTCGCTTGACAAACAATGAATGACAGAAGAAGAGACGAGACAGCCAGCAGGCGGGCACCGGAAAGCGTGTGTTATAGAGTAGTAGAGTTATGCAAAAATCGATATTCATTCAAAGAAAAAATTCGATTTAACGAAATTAAAAACTTACTACTTTAAATTGTATATCAAGTCCCGTAGAGATGGAACACATCAATATAATTTATAAGGCTGTTCATAACCCTCAGTTATATTTAAGCTCCACAGTTCAATGCTGAATTGCTTTGGTTCAATCGTGCAAACTCACAAACCCCACATGTACAAAATTATGAAATTATTGAAAAAATCGTCCAAATCACTGTATACCAGAAAACTACGGGCACCAGGCGCAGGGTGCAACAGGGTGGACTTGTTGGCTGAAACAATGTAAAAACATTCAGAAATAAAAAATATTTCCTAAAACGCCTACTAGATTAATAGTGAGCACAACTCAAGTGAGAAGTAATCCTAAAATTTTAAAGGTCAGTTTGCTCGCTTTCACATTAAGAATTAATGTATATTAATTCTTATTTTTTTGTATATAAATCAACACAGCGAGTCCTCTTTCTGTATGTATGGACAAAATGAAACCTTTCTAATTCGAAGCGATGTGGTAAAATAATCGTGCTCGCTTAGTTCGCTCTTACATCCTATATTCTCATAGTTATTAAGCTTTTCTGATTAAGTCGACAAAGTTATTAATAAATTGTATGAATGGATAAACGATAACCTACCAAATCCGTAGTGAAATGCAAAAATGATAGACCTCACTTCTAGGAGCTGAAGACGGGAGATTTGGGAGGCGGTAATCTCCCGAAAATAATCTTGCCAATACCCATGGTGAAAAGTGCCTAAACCTTACAGCATAGGTTAATGTTCTAAGAGCCCAAAAAGCACGAATAAGCATTGCCACGTTGAATGGCAAGGCTTATTCTTTGGCCAATTGCTTGGTGACGGTCCGAAGCCCTGAAAAACTAGGTCAGCAATACACAATGCCCACCTCGTTTCATTGCTCAACCCCATTCTTACGACTCAAACATTATAATTATTAATTTCCAGGCTATTTTAAGCCATTTCATATTTTCTGCACAGGCAATAGCTGGCCCAATGTAGCCTGCCGCTTATTTCAGATCCACACATAAACAGATTTTTACATTACAAGCGACAAAGCTAGCTTTATACTTCCACTCTTCAGCTGTGAGGGGTGAAAGTGAAATTTTGAAAATATCGCCCTTTATGTTCTAGTCGTAAAGGTGGCTTTCGTAGGTTAAAGTGTTAACACTAGTTTACAGTTGATCGATGATAATACAAAGCGAATGAAAACTACCACTGGCTATGGCTGGACAAATGGAAACTCGATTTCTTGCTCTATAATTTATTGGTAACACTTTTCGATAACTTTGGCAGAATTCAAAAATGAAATGTCAAATTACGGTTGCTGTGCCGAGAAGCCGAATTGCCGAATGCCGATCCTAACCTGTCAACGATTGTGATTGAAGTATCTTCGTTTGCCGCTTGGTGTTGGTGTTGGGTGATCTTCAGTTCAGTTGGCGCGAAATATACTACGTTACATTTTACCGCAAGTGTCTCCTCAATTATGGCGGTTGTTAAATCGTTAATGATACGGGGCATTCGTAGTTTTGGGCCTGATGATTCCGACGAGCAGGGAATTACTTTTGAGAGTCCCCTAACTCTGATACTGGGACAAAATGGATGTGGTAAAACAACTATCATTGAAGCTGTGCGTTATGCCATCACGTCTCAAATGCCGCCGGGAATGGGTCATGGTGAAAGTTTCGTACATGACCCTAAAGTAAACAGAACGACTGAAGTTCTGGCACAAATAAAACTGAAGGTACGTCTAATAGAAGTCCTTTGCTAAGAAAAAACAACGATAACAGCAGCCAGTGAAGAAAATCGATACTTCAATCAAAATTAGCATATTTTTAAAACATTAATTGTGCTCCCCCTGGAAGCTATATTCTTACATAAATTTGACTATGACCGCCTTATTCAGATGCTTATCGCATTTATAGAAGGATACTTATGATGAGACTATTATGCTCAAAAAGTTCTCAAAGGATAAAGTCATAAATATAACAATTGCTTGATTAATAGATACTTATGTTCATATTTTAGCTTGCAAATGCAAAAGACAAAAACATGGAGGTGACAAGATCTATGAAGGTTGTGTTACAAAAAAAGAAAACATCCTTCCGTACTCTTGATTCTTTACTATCAGTCACTGATGAGGCTGGGAAAACAAAGGATATATCAAAAAGATGTGCTGATCTAGATGCAGTTCTATATGATGAGCTTGGTAAGTTGTTTCATTTGCGCTGGAAACTGGTAGAAAATAAGTAGCATCGTTTATGACAAATTATTTCCATCATACAGCATGTATCAGAAAGGTGAGGTCATATTTAAGGGTGTGATAAAGACCATCAAACTGAACCACTTTCTTTGGTCAGATATAAATCTAATGAAGATCAAAATGTATCCTTGTTTTTTCATCAGTTTTAACTTGTAAATTTAACAAGTATGAAACTTTTAGTGGGGATTACTTATTTATAACTCACATAATTATGATAAAAGTAAACAATAAACCATACAGATAGATACCTGTATCTACCACGATTCTTATAATTAATTATTTATCTCACCACAAAGAACAAACTTTACTTTGTTAAATTCCAACTTTAATTTGTACACACAATATTGTGAGATTAACCATGTTATTTTAACACCATAGACTTTTTATAGATTTTCCTGTAATCTGCAAATAACTATTTTCAGTATTTTTTCATAAATGTCTCATTATTTGTTTGTACATAAGGCCAAACACTCAATTTTCACCAATTTTCTTAAATAACTAAAACAAAGAAATTATTTTAAAATGCTCTATCCCACAGATGTATAAAAAATAAGTAAAATTAATTTGATTAAATAAATCTATGAAATAAAAACACTAAGACAACGGGAACTCTCTGACCAGAAAAACATTAGACCCCTAGTTTAGTTTGCTTTTTATGGATTAAAAACATTTTTTCAATAAAGAAATTGTAAATTTATTTATATTAAGATCAATTTATTTATACCATTAAATTTATGTTTACATAATAGATTCATTAACTCATATTCCTTTCTTTTTAAATGCTTCCATCACATGTGCATTACCATAACCTTCTGGCAATTAAACAAATAAATTGTTCAGCATTGTGAGGAAGGCTTTTAGCAGGTAATAAATGCATTCTTTATTAATAATGCAATTTTTTATTAGTTTGTCTCTATTCTCACACACACACATATTAATTTTTACATCCATTTAAATTTTTGTCACTTTTCTATATAGGTTTTTTTATTCATTTTATTCTGAGCATTTTAAGGTGTCCACTCACCAAAGCCGCAGAGTGTCTGCAGATAAGCTGGCTTCAGAATTTTGCAAGTCAGACAACTGTTTTTAATTAAAATGCTTTTGGCGTGTAGACAGGCTAACAATTTGTAAATAAATTAAAACTGGAGTACCTTGGTATTCACGGTAATTAAGAAACTATAAAATGCTCATTAGAAAAGAGAATACTGTTTCTATTAACAGTAATGCATGAAGTATTGCTGTTAACCCTTTATGTCTTGATAATTTTCAGGTGTATCAAAAGCAATCCTTAATGCAGTGATATTTTGCCACCAAGAAGAAGCAAGCTGGCCTCTAGATGAAGGGAAAAAGGTTAAAGAGCGCTTCGATGAAATATTTGATTCAGACAAATATGGTAAATGTTTTGAACATATCAAGAAAATTAGAAAAGGTTATGCTACAGATATCAAAATTCTTGGTAAGTGGTAATTACATTAAACAAGTCCAAAACTAAAAATTGTTATATTTATTCTGTCAAGTCAATATTTCGATAACTTTTATATCACATTCTTGTACTTTATAGCTGATAGAGTTGACGTTCTGCAAGAACAAAAAAAAGAACTAGATAAAAAGAAACTGGATGTCATCAATACAGAAACTAGAATCTCTGAAAATGAATTGAAGATTTGTGAAATAAAAAAAGATCTGAAGCCTGTTGAAGAAAAATTGAACAATATCAAAACACTAGAAACAACACTCAATACCTATGATTCTAAACTAGGGAAATTAAAAGTGAAGTATGTTATTTATATCCACTCCAAATAAATAATTATAGAAACCAACCTGTTTTCAAGTCTTTGTGGTTATGGATTAATTAACATTCAATTAAAATTTCAGACTGGATAACTGTCATAAACGAGAGGAAGAGCTCAAAAAGGATATCAAAAAATTATTTGAGGGCTCAATACCAGAATTGAAAGAGAAAATTAGTAAGATATATTATTTCAGAATTTTAATATGAAATATTTAAAAAACAATAAATTGTGATAATACTAATAATTATTTAATTTTTAGACAACTACGAAGCAACTGTTAAAGCCAACCAAAAGGAACTTAAAGAATCTTACTCAAAAATTACTAATTTTAATAATGAGGAAGAAAGGGTCGCAAATGAAAAGGATGCAAATAAGATAAGGCTTGAAAAATTAATCTTGTTGGACAGCCAAAACGATAAGAAAGTAGTCGAGCGCAATGAAATGATTGTGAAAGTTGCACAATTGGCTGGTAAGACCACAACAAAGCATTCTTCTTTTTATTTTACTTGTAAGTAAATAATACATGTTTAACCTATCTACAGGAGTTGAGGAAATAGTTATGGTTGAGACTAATGAGGAAGCAGAACAAGGAATGAGTAAATTGACACAAAAAATCAAAAGTCTGAAACAAGAACTAAACGAATTAAAGGCAGAGGCTGACAAACAAGAGAAGCAAAAGCAGTCATTGGTGGATGAAAGTCGCGTTGCTCTTGTGAGTAAATTTTGTCTAGTGTACCATAAGCACATGATACTTCTAATTCTTTATTCTCCACTCACTCTTTTAATTCTTTACCTCTATATGTTGTTAGAATTAATAATGTTCTAGAATAGTATAAATTATGCTTATTTTGTACTTGACTGAAACTAAGTTGCAAAATTTAAAATTATTTTATACTAGCTTTTTTTGCCCGCGACTTCGTCCGCTTAAATGTCGTTTGTCGCGGACGCAGATGAGGTCGCGGAATATAAAATTATATCCTTTCTTGGGGTTCAAATTTATCAAATAACCCCATATCAAATTTCGTCACAATCGATTTGGTGGCTTAGTCGCAAAAGCGTTACAGACAGACAGAGTTACTTTCGCATTTATAACATTAGTATAGATAGTGAATTTTGTTTTTAGTCTCGTCACAACCAACAAATATCCAGTAAAGAAAAAGACATTGAAAAGAACAAAAAAGAGGTAACAAAATTAGAAAAAGAGATTGTCGCTGCAAACGAGTCTAAATTACGTCTGGAGGCTGCAGAAAACAAATTTAAGGTTGCTGAAGAGTAAGCATGTATTCAGAAACATATTAATTAACAACTGTACTTGACTCATATCTGTATTTAATGCCGTGGCATTCTGAATTTGATTGCAGAAATTATGAAAGAGTAGAGAAAGAGTTAAACACAGAAGAGCATCAACATCAAATGAACGAGGATGAAAAGGAATTAGAGAAACATGATGAAGAACTTGATGTCATTGATAAGAAGGTATCAAATTGAACTAATGTGATTTGTTAATCACAATGTTTCCTTTATAAGACTTATTTTCTAATGATTTATATTTTGCATCTCCAGATTGCAAAATTACAAAAACAAAGTGCCAAACTGAAAGAACGCGAAGTGAAAGAAGATTTGCTAAAGCAGAAGGAAAAACAGTTAACTGTGCTTAAAAACAAGCATAGAACATCTTTAACAGAACTATTAGGTAACATGCCAGAAAAAGACTTCGCAATGTCACTGAAAAAGCTAGAAACTAGCTTAAATTCTGAGGTCAATCAAATGAAAAAGAGCTTGAACGCAAAGCAGACTCAAGTAAGTAATATTATCTGAAATTTTCCTACTTCAACTACACGCCATCGATAACTACTAATACTTCTCCAGAAGAACCTGTTATTTTATTAACTTACTGCGTATTCCATAGCATAGGTACTATTGTGACGTTAGAATATTCACATGTGACTTTTACTTTGACTTGTCGTAAGCGTTTGAGTAAGTATACTATAACATTTTTCTTATTGTTGTATAAAGATTGGAAAATATCAATAATATTAGCCCATTTTTAATCTTAAGCTGTTGCTTTGGAACTCAGCCACCCAATATTAATGGTAAGAGTCATTACTGGAGTTTATAGTTTGATTCATGTTCCACATAACCTAACAATAAACAGTATGAAAGTTATCTTAGGGGTTCCACAAGGTTGCATACTTGGTCCTTTTATTGCTAAGACTCTCAACACATACAAGTTACAACATAACTAAACTTACTATGATCTTGTGAATTAAATGTTTTATATAATGTATCTTTGCCATTAGATAACTAAACTTGAGGAAGAACGGAAACATGTCCGTAGTACATTAATGGAAAAGTCCAAAGAACAAGTAGAAGCTGAAGAGCAAATGTACAAAGTTTGCGGCACGTCATCCTATGAAACCACTCTGAATAAAGTTATTGCAAATGTGGAAAAGCTGCAGGTTTGTAATTTTTATAAAATTATACGTAACTGTTAATTATATAAATCAACTGTACTATAATTCCTCATTTTCTATGAATTTCAACAATGTTAGACTATGATACCATTGCTAGCCTAGGCTTCGTTGAAAAGCGTTTTTTTGCAATCGTATAAATACATTTTATACACTAGTCACAAAAATTAAGGCATAAAAAAATTCTAATTTTTGGGTGATTTTCAACAAGCTGTAACTCCGAGGAAAATGATTTTTTTTATAGTGCCCCGAAGCTTCAAATATTTTGTTTTTGCAAAAATCACCATTATGACCAATTTTTCGATTTTTATTCGTTTATTCGATGATTTTCAGTCAAAGCCTTCAATTAAAAAAAATTTTTTCGACAAAAGCTATATACGGTATCTATACTAATATTATAAAGCTGTAGAGTTTGTTTGTTTGATTGAACGCGCTAATCTCAGGAACTACTGGTCCGAATTGAAAAAAAATTGTGTGTTGGGTAGCCTATTTATCGAGGAAGGCTATAGGCTATATAACATCACGCTACAACCAAGAGGAGCGGAGCAGTAATGAAAAATGTTGCAAAAACGGGAAAAATCGCACGGGTAGGCGATTCGACGCGATGGGAAGGGTCGGGGGAACAAGAAATTTAACGCGGACGAAGTCGCGGGCAGAAGCTAGTCTTATAGAGAATGTTGTGTAGTTTCCAAAACCCTCCTTCGATTTCCTATACGATAATTATTTCCAGAGTTATTGATTGTCAAAGTTAAAAAGTACTTTTTGCTTTGACTGACGATAACTCTGCGGCAAATCATCGTACAGGCATTCTGGATACGTCAAATTAAAGGGCATTAAATTTTCTAAAAGAATTTATGGAAAAAAACTTTTAATTAAATTTTAATAAAATAATTAAAATTTAAATTTTTTAACAATGGAAAAAAAAATTTGAAAGCCCGTAGACCTTGTTAAAGACGAGAAAAAATTAGGAAAAAAATTTTTGTTTGTTAATTTCCTTGGGATTTCTCCAGACCCAAACATGATTGACACTTGGAGCTGCAATTTGCTTTTTTATTTTTTGCTGTACGATCATTTTCCTCGGAGTTACAGCTTGCTGAACATCACCCAAAAATTTGGACATTTTTTTATATCCCTTAATTTTTGTGACTAGTGTAGATTAAACTTTCGAAAGCTTGGCCTTGATATCGTCCATATCTTAATTCTCGTTTATATTCCAGGATGATCGCAATGTTCTCGAGTCCTCGATGTTTGTCATCACTAAGTACGAATCGCAACTGAAAGCCAACAGTTGTTGCCCTCTATGTAACCGTGGATTTGACTCAGAAACGGAGGTATTTATAATGATCAATCATAAATATTCTTTCAAATGAAATATCTTTAATTATTTATGTTGTGCTATTTCTTAATAATTTCAGGTGTCAGATTTAATAAGCCAACTGAATACTAAGGTTTTGAATGTACCAGACCAACTTAAAAAGGTAGCAGAGGAGCTTCAACAAGAATCGGCTAAGAAAGATGAACTGTTGAGTATGAAATCTTTGAACGAAAAGATTAAATCATTCAAAGAGAAGGTCAAACCACAGCTAGAGCAACGTGTTGCTGATGTCGAAACTGTAAGTGATAAATAAAAAGGGATCATTCAACAATTACGTGATCACCGAAGGGGGGGGGGGGGTCGGGTGCTTGTATATACATCTGGATTATTTGGGGGGGGGGGGGGGGGGAAGAAACCATGATTACGTCATCATTTATATAACTAAATATTTACGTCCAATTTTGAAGTCTATACTGGTAACACTAACTATTAGATAGATGGAACGGGATTTCCCCTGCTATAGACAAACTGTGGAACAGTGTGACCAGATTCAGTATTTTTATACTTTTTCGGCATATTTTATCGACTTTTCCAAGCATCATACGTATCAGTGCTAATAAAACAGCAAACATTAAGCACGGACGAAGATTACGTAATCAAGGTGAGGGGGGCGGGTTAAAACGAAAGATTACGCTGTGATCACATAGGGGGGGGGGGGGGGTTAAAAAACGGCCAAAAATGATCACGTAATTGTTGAACGATCCCAAATGTGTACAAATAAAAAAATGCCATATCAAACAAAGCATCTTGATAATGTTTCTTACTTTTCAGAAAATAAACACACTTACGGAAGAGGTGGATGGATTATCCATGTCTCTTGTAGAGCCCGAACAAAAACTACAGACCTTAAAGCAAATGCAAGGAGACATGCCATTGCTAGATCGTTACAACCAAGAAGTCAAAACATTCACCAAGGAGGTGAGATAGTTTTTATCTTCATACTTCCAGAAAATAATTAAACATTTTTTTTTTAAATCAAAATTGTATTTATTTTGTCATTTCACAGTTTGAAGCTATAAATGCACAATGTTCGGAATTTGAATCAGACATGACTTTGGAAGAAGCTACTGCTAAACAAGCTGAACTAAAACCAAAAATTGCCAGTTTGAAGGCAAAACTCAAGGATGCTCAGAAGAAACTCAATGCGCACAATAAAAAAATGCAGGATTTACGCGATAAGAGAAACAAAATTAAAGAAGAATGCCTTAATTTGCAGAAGAAGGTAAGTCCAGCAAATGACATTCTGCACATTATAGTCCTTTCGCCATAAGAAGAGTTCCCTGACAGTTCTTGTCTGACAATTGTAGTGACGTGGCCTAACGAAATATAATCGATTTTTTTATAATATCGATTCAGTTGGCAAAGAAAATGGAATCGGATTATCGATTTTAGATTTTCAAAAATTTTTTTTAATAAACTGGTTTTCCTACTTCCTACTAATATTATAAATGTGAAAGTTAGTATGTGTGTGTGTGTGGATGTTTCTTACTCTTTCACGCATAAAGTACTGTACGGATTTTGATGAAACTTTACAGTAATATAGCTTATACATCAGAATAAGATATAGGCTACATAACGTCACGGGAGCAGAGCAAAAACCTGACATAACGCACTCGTACTGACGCGACGCGATCGCGATTACAAAATGGCCGCTCCGATTCATCCATTTTTTTGTCGATTAGTGTATTGCGTAGTGGCAATCTCTATTGGCCGACGTTCCGTTCAACGCATTAGACATTTTTAAGATTTATACTTTTTTATTTTATTTACTTAATTTATTAACAGTTAATTATAACTACAATAATTTACTTAGTAATTTACGAAAGGGAATATTTTTTTTATCATTTCTTTTTTAATTTTTTTGCCGGTTTATTTTTTATTCCTCTAAAGTAGTATGCGCGCCACGGAAAAAAATGAACTGTCAGGGAACTCATCTTATGGCGAAAAGACTATAGTAGGATTGTATAAGTAATATCACTTCTTGGTCGCGTACTTAGTTATTGAATGTCGTATCCCTAAAGGGCCGTCGTGGCTTTATGTACGATGTTATTTCACTTCGGGTTCTCGGCTTTTCTCATGGCGGTCGAAATAGAGTGTCCGGTGAGGGTGGTTACTGGTTACTTGGTAGGACCAGCGGTTTGGTGACCGGCCGCGAGGTCCTTTCCTCTCACTATCACTTTTTCAAAGTTATCTGGTTTCCGACGGGAAATGTGACCAAAGTTACCCAAGAGTCCATTGTTAAAAGATCGTGGATAGTCTACCTCTTATGCGTCGTTGTTCGAGGATATAATTGTTCGTTCTCTTGGCGGTCCATGGTATTCGGAGCATTTTTCGCCAACCCCACATCTCAAAAGCTTCTATCTTTTTCCGTTCTATTGCCCGAATCATCTACGACTGCGAGCCGTAAAGGAATATCGGGAAAACCAGTGTCCAGACCAGTCTCAACTTGGTCATATCGGAGACCTTTCCTTACCTTTCCCTACCAAATACGTGCCAGCTTACTCATCGCAGCTCTTTAGCCATTTGAGTCCTTCTCTTCATTTCTCTTCCGCTTCCTCGATTCGTTCTGTAGATGAGCGTGACTTTTGTCTTCGACTTATTGATAGCGAGTCCAACTATAGACTAGTATTCTACTCTGCAGAACAGATCAGCTAGTTCTTCTGAAGATAAAAAGTGTGTTGTGTTGTCTGCATATCTCAGGTTCCTGATCTTTATTCCCCTGACAAAGACTTGTCACACCTATTCTTCTAAGGCTTTCTCATTATGTATTCACCATAATATTAAAAAAATACAAATAAATTATAAAATTAAAAAAATATTATTTCGTTTATTTATTTTTATACATATTAATTATTACTTATATTTATATTTCATAATATTCAAATATACAACGTGTTAATGAAATAACCCAAAACCTGAAACTAGTTTGTTTAGAATCGGCAGCTAAATCGAATACAATAATTTTTAATATCGGTAATTTTTTTTCAAAAAAATAATTATTTGTCATGCCGTATCTAATATTTTCTAACGACGCTGTACACTACTGTCCAACGCGATGTAAACAAACAGCGCGGGCGAGGGTGAGGAGAGGGGGGTACTAGAGCTGGCGCCAAGACCGGGAGACACGCCGGCGCCCGCGCCACCCCGGCCACCCTCCGTCCGTAGTCTCCCTAGCGCAGCGGCGCGTGCGCTACGTGTCAACACGGGTTGGACGAGCGCGTGCGATTTACGTCTCCCGGCGGCAAAATGGCGTTTCGCTTCACAAATGTACAATACTGTGAAATGGTGCGAATGTTAGCGCGATGTGATGATAACGTTAATTTAGCTGTGCGACGTTATCAGGAACAGTTTGGTGTATCTGTGTCGAACGAGACAATGTTGGCCGCTACACAGCGCTTACGGGATTACGGTACATTTAGGCCTCCGACCGCAGTAGACAGAGGACGTACCCGAAATAATCCTGATCTGGAGAGCGAAATACTCAATTATTTCGCAGAAAACCCGACAGATAGCACAAGACATTTGAAGTAGTGAGAAGTGACACTACAGTGCTAAGTTCTTTGAAAAGTAATTTACGAAAACGTGCTTTAACGTGTATTTAACAAGGTGGTAGACATTTCGAGGCATTTCTGTGACAAACAATGAACGAACTTTCAGTAAGTGCTTTACTGTATTATTGTTGTAAATAGGTAGGTTGATTTATTTGAAATAATTATTGTAAATACGGTGATTCAAATCTTTTAAACAATCAAAAAGCCGGTGGTGGTAAACAAAACGGCGTTTTGTTTACCACCATCGGCTTTTTGATTTTATTTTCAACTAGCCTTCGCTTATTTTTAAGCGTGGTAGGTTTACATGCAGCCAGTCCAAAGCCTGGAAAAAGTGTGATGGAACAATTTGAGTCACTTTTCTATTCCAAAACAAAACATACGCATTATTTAACAACACGAGGGGATTAACCTCAAACGATAGTGCTCCCGTGTCAACGAACGTTTGACAGCGGCGGCGCGGCGATAGAGCTACGAATCTGTAAGAAGTAGCGCGACAACAACATTTACAAATATCTTTTACTATAATTTATGAAAATAAATAATTATACGTCATATCAGTTTATTAATATAAAAATCAGTTGGGGTGTCCGAGGTTTTGGGTTATTTCATTAACACGTTGTATATATTTTAGAGAACATGAGAAAAAATACACCCCTGCGTAACCCCCTTTCTGGCTTGAAGGGGCGTGAGATTACGTCACTAACCTTTACCATGGATAACCCGGTCTTGGTATAAATTAGCGATCAACAAGACAGGTGTTGAGGTACGCCCATCTCTTGTAATAAGGTCCACAGGAAATCCCATGTGACGCAATCAAACGCCTTTGAGTGATCGATGAAGCACATTAAATATCAACGCGCGGCGTGGTGAATCTCGGCTTTTTTCATTTATTTGCCTCACATTCAGGAAAGATAAGCAAACTTTCATTCAACATTGCCTTTGAGTAGTTGCTTTGTTTCTCTGTGGGCCTTCCTTCGTTCTTCCGTTAATCTTGCTCTGGCTCTCGTTGCGTAATGAAAAGATAACATTTTGCACTCTGTTTCAGTTGTTGTTGGTGTCGCCAATTTTTTATTTTTTTTTCTGTCATAGTGAATATATTTATTTCGTAAATCAAGAAAACATCGCACTGTCTCGCAATTATAAGAGATTTTTTTATTTTTTTATTAGTTGGATGATACAGTCTTAAAACACTCACTGCAGGCCTTTAGTTCTCTAAGATCGGTGTTCTGTGTGTCAGTTAACTAATCGTTGGCACCTTTTCGGTTTGAAACACATCTCTGCTACTCTAAGAATTCGCTCCCGCAATCCGCTCCAGGATACATTTTAGTGGAACTTACGCACGATCTCAATCTCTTGTCGACAGCGATGTAGTCTATTAGATTACGTGCTCGGTCGTCTGGCATTATCGACGTATACAGTCTCCTCTGGTGGCTTCACAAAAGCAAGTGTTCATAATCGTTAAGGAGTTTTCCGTGCAGAATTGCGGCCATATCTCGCCCACTGTAATTTAAGGTGCCAAGTCCATATTTGCCGACTACGTCCTTTGCATTAAGGTCTTCCAGCAAAATTGTGGTATCTCCTTTTGACTTGGTTAAAGAATGCCCCAGTATCAGATTTTGTTGAGGTTACTACATTGACAAGATGACTAAGATGACCAGTTGTTCTGTCACCAATAACATATTGTCAACACTGTGCCTGATGAGTCACGACAGTGTGGCCAGTAGCATATTTTACACCATGATACCTGGACTCAACACGGCGCCGAGTGGTAGCCAAATCGCATCCTATCGCTCTCCTTACTTGTTCTATAGGATTTTTTATGAAAATAGTGCAGTGGTTTCCCCTTGCCTTCTGCACCGCAGTGATGTTGTATGAGTAGTCAGTATGGCCTGCTGCCATCGACTAAGATCTGGTTGGCCAGATTTTAGTTGTTGGCCCTTAGATATTGAAACTCACGATTGCCTGCCACATAGTATTTGTGCTCGTCTAACATTTATCTATTGTAAAGCGTCGTCTCTTTCCCACATTAAGCACATCTCTTTTATCAAATGTCAACAGGTTCAGGAGATATACAACCTTCAAGAAACAAAAAAACAACTAGAATCGAACAGGGAGAAGTTCATAGAGGAACTGGCAGAGTTGAAAGAAGGTGTAGAACCTTTGAAAGAAGCTCTCAAGGAGAAAGAACAAGCTAAAGCTGAAGTTGTTAAACAGAATAGGTAAGGCTAAGAACAATTTTCTTTTAAAAAAATACAAAATGTTTCATAATTTTGACTCCACTCTAAATCAATTTTATATTTCACAGGGCTACTATAGAAACAAAAAACAATGAGATAATGAAAGTAACAATAGCATTTGACAAAGTGAAGTCAATTGATATCGATATAAGACAACATATAGAAAGAAATATTCCACTTGAAAAACAAAAGAAAGAGGAAGCTATAAAGAAACTGGAGGACAAACTGAAACAGATACAGAGTGATAGACAGACTACTACTAAGAGGATAGAGTGTTTGAAGGATGAAATTGCTAAAGAAGAGGTACTATAATACATGCATTTGCATTTCTAACAGTCTATTCGAAACTTTTACAGTATTTTCCTACCTCCTACTAATCCTATCCTATTAATATTATTGATGTGCATGTTAAATTTGGATGTTTGTTACTCAATCACACAAAAACTGCCAAACGGATTTGCATGAAATTTTTCACAAAGATAATTTATGACCTAGATTAATAAATACTGGTCACGATTTATCCGGGTAGTACGTTCCCGTGGGATAATTACCGACCTCCACTCGGGCGAAGCCAGTATTATATAAAAAAATATAATGTTACGCTACGGTTTTCAGATTTACAAACGCGAATTAGACGACAATTTGAAACTACGGGAGCTTCAAAAGGAAATTACAGAATGCGAGAAAGAGGAGACTGAGATCAAAGAAAAGTTGAGCTCCATCAATAGAGATGTTTTGAAGGAAAAGGATGCTCTGGCACTCCAACACAGGAAGCTTTCCAGTGAAAAGTTTAAAACTGATGGTATTCTCGATGAACTACAGGTAATATTCACATAAACGGGTCCTGCTTCTGCTTACTTAGTTACATATTGTAGGTATGTTTCTCAGGGTGTATTGGGTCTATTTAATAAATTGGAACGCACGTTTAACGGTATATTAATTCAGTATAAGTTTAAAAGAGCACAAACAAATAAAATAAGATTTTAAAAAAAAAAACTAATTACATAATTACAGCGGGTTGCGAGCGTAGCGTACAAACTCGAAATCCTTCGTCCACTGTCGGTTAGTGTAGAGACGCGGGCGGAGGTGTATGCTCACCGTCGCCGCGCATAAAAGAACTTTCTCACACATTCGCTATATGGCCGTGTTACTATTATATACCTACCTACTTTTACTATATATTATTAATAATATTCTATTTATTATTACTTTACTCACTTTTATTATATATTACAGATTACACTTAAGAAAAATAAATCAGATCTCAAAACTGCTTTAGGTAAAGATACAGAAAAGAAATACAGAGAGAAATTCTTTGAACTGGAAGTAACAAAAATGTTAGACAAGGATGTGAAGGACTATTTGGTGAATCTAGAAAAATGTCTCTTGGAGTTCCACAAAAGGAAAATGGAGAGCATTAATCTTATAATAAAGTAAGTTTAAATTAAATAAACATATTAATTATACAATTAATACCTATATACGAAATTGGCGTTTCCTTACATATGAAATTGGCGTTTTCTATGGAAAAAGCGAAACGATTTTTTATTGCATTTTTTAAATACTAAGACATGAGTTTTTTTTGAGTTAGCTTCTATATCGATAAGAGCGTCTTTCTACTAAATAACGGGATTTAAAATTTTATTTCTGTATTTTCAGAGAACTCTGGAGTAAAATCTATAGTGGTAACGATATAGATTACATAGCAATCAAAGCTGAAGGTTGTTTGTCCATGGATTCAGAACGTCGTAAATACGAATACAGGTAAAACTTATGTTCATACTTTCATTTTGGCTGACTTTGAAATCACCCACAACTTTTATACCATACCTGAAACATAATAATTTATATGCTATTGCATACAAAATATAATACCAAGACGGAAAAAAAAAATATCCAATATCCAATCAAAATTTATGAAACCTCAGAGTACGGAGACGCCTCAGTGCGGCAATTTCATGCTCTGGGTATGGAGCAGATATGGTTATTTTTTGTTCTTTTTCCGATAGCTTTTTCATTAGAATCTCTTCCCCATAAAATTACGGTAGTTGGTGAGTCTTTAGGGTTGTTTTTCGTTTGAAAATATTTCAGTGACCAATAAATTTTATTTCAGAGTGGTCCAATGTAAGAATGGTGTTGAAATCGATATGCGAAACAGATGTAGTGCTGGTCAAAAGGTTTTGGCTTGCCTCATCATAAGACTGGCTCTCGCTGAAACATTCAGTTCTAGGTAAGTGCTTTTGAGCTGTTGGTCTTGTTAAAACAACATCACGTTTGTTGTGCCTGAAAAGTTAGGGTATCTTCATTACATATAGATATTTCGCCAGTTTTGTTGAAGTAATGGGGGTGAGAACTCCTAGCTGCCACTCGGAAATTAATTCATTTGTTTTAATGTCCAACCTGGGAATCGAGCCCAGGACCTCTTGTTTAGCAGTAGTGATTGCGGCCACTTGATCAACGAGAATTTGAACTAATATTTTTAACCCCCCAAACTCCAGCGCTCTTCTCTACAGTCGTAGTCGATCGTTTCAAAATAGTACTAGAAAATGTGTTGTAAAATCTCATTAATAATATAATTACTTTCAGATTCGGAGTTCTAGCCCTCGATGAACCCACAACAAATTTAGATCAAGATAATATTAAAAGCCTTTGTATGGCTCTCGGAGAGATCGTCCAAGACCGAATGATTCAGAAGAACTTCATGTTCATCATCATCACACACGATCGGGAGTTCATAGAGTCTTTAGGACAAATTGACAAGGTTACACACTTCTATGAAGTGTCCAGAAATGATGAAGGAAAATCTAGAATTAAAAGAGTTAAGTTTACATAGTGTTCTTATTGTTAAATAAGAAAAGTATTGTAATCATTCCTATTTTTTTAAGTTCTAGTTATTAAGAGGCCGTGCCTTAATAATTTTTTTTTAACAATTATTCACTAATTTTTTATAAGGAGATTAAAAGTCCTTTTTCATAAATATGTGTTTTATTTTTTCAAATAATAATTTATACATCTTTCTTTACATAAACATTATAATATTTGCATTTTTACATTCTAATGATTATAATCTAATTAACTGCCACTCCTGTTATACAATTCAAGGGCTCACACACAGCATTTTGGTCAACATGTAAAATATTACTTTCTTGTAAAACAGTCAAAGTGACGCCCAGTAGTTCAGCTACTTGTGTTGAGGGAAACGATTGTGCTAGACACTTGGCTATGTACGGCACCAAATCTTCACTGAAGCATACACATAAAGAAATAAAGTTTTGCTTCTCAGTATCAGTGAAGCTTTGTTGCTCTCTGTAGTAGAAAGCTAACAAAACCTGTACAGCTTTGTTAAAAGATTCCCTGAATGCATTATATACTTCCTTCACAATATTCAATGGTGCTGTAACTCTCATGGAATTTAAAACCGTTAGCATCCCATTGCAATATTCAGCTAAAGGATAGTAATCCAGTAAATTTTCTGGTGGTCCTGTTGATATACTCTCGTTTATTGGCCGTGGCACATTCTTTAAGCTCGGGACTTTATACATTCGCATCTGATTCTCAAACTGATTGTCTGCCTTGTCTAGCCCAGTATGAAACTGTGTAAGAATGTTGTTGCGGAACAATGGTGTTAAAACACATCTCATATCTGCACCAACTCTTCCGAATGATAAGCAGAGATACATGCATTGATTTAGAAGGGACTCGAAACTGGCTTCGTCTTCCTTTGGCAAATCCTGATTTAATATGTGTGCCAATATTTCCACCTAAAAAGCATAGAATAATCATTATGAATCTGATGTAAACATTGCAAATACCATCTTAATAAGAATTATGAAAATACTATGAAACTGTTTCTTACCTTTAATTTCAACCAACAGGATAAGGCACTAGTGCCACTCAATTCATCATCTTTTATTTTAGATTCTTGAGAATCAGATAAAAATATAGACTTGTGCTGGGTCAAAACATTGAACAGATGTATTCTATGCAGTTCTACTATTCTTCGTAATAATCTCTCTGGTGCTGAAATACAAGTGAAGCAGAATGAATAAGCTGGCTGTGACTTTTAGTTTTTTTAACAATATAACATTAGTGCAACTTCAATTAACCCTGCACCCTAATTGCGAAACGCACTATCTATCAGAATCTGAATCGGATTGAAGATTATTTCTAAACCATTGCGTCATTTGTTCGAATAAATTGTCAGCTCAGCAACGTGAATAACACAATGAA
Organism: Aporophyla nigra; assembly: GCA_947507805.1. Taxonomy (NCBI): domain Eukaryota; kingdom Metazoa; phylum Arthropoda; class Insecta; order Lepidoptera; family Noctuidae; genus Aporophyla; species Aporophyla nigra. The sequence continues at coordinate 13,918,936 of OX382305.1, forward strand.
TGTTGTTTAACTATCAATATGAAACCATTCCTACTAATAGCAAGTTACGCAATTACCCCTCTGATTCGAGATCAAGCACCAGTGACACCAGCCACAACACAGCAATCCATAAATATGGTAAAGATTGCTGCCTTATGTTCGCGCACTTATGCGCCAAATCGTCGAAATTGTGTTTCACTCATATATTCAGAAGTTTTTTTTTGGCAATATATTAAACAAGACATACCCTCTGTATTCTTGGCATCTTCCAACGCTTTTTCAAACCAAGCGTTTCTGGCTTTTAGAAAATGTACATGTAGACCATCAGAAGTAGCTGTATTATTTGATTTGATGCTACCAGCATAGATACTGCTCTCATCTTCATCAGTGGATCTATAAACAGTATTGGCTCTGCGAAGATAGCCTAAAATCTATAACAAAATAATATTAGTATTTATTTATTTGTAAACTAGCTTTTGCCCGCGACTTCGCCCGCGCGGATGGCGGAAATTATCGCAAGAGGACGTACTACCGCGGTTAATGTATTATGAATGCATTAATCTAGGTTATGTAGGTAATTACTAACTTTTTTGTTAAATATACTACGCGAAGTCATGGGGACTTCGCGTGGTATATTTAACAAAAAAGTTTTTCGTTCGTTTTTTTTTCGTGAGATTCTATTTTTTTTTTCTAAAATAAAAGTAGCCTAAGTTACTCCTTGTTACATCAGCTATCTGCCAGTGAAAGTCCCGCCAAATTCGGTCCAGCAATTTCAGAGATTAGCCGGAACAAACAGACAGACACACAAAAATTGTAAAAAATGTTGTTTTGGTATATGAACCGTGTATTCATTACCATAAAATATACACTTAGTAAAAAGTGGTTATTTTAATATTACAAACAGACACTCCAATTTTATTTATTTGTCTAGATGACAATTATGTTGGGTAATTTTTTTGTTACTCACTTGCAAACATTGAGGAAGCGGCAAATCATACCGCAGTTGATTGAAAAGGTGGTAGAGAGTTTCAAACCAAAGTGTCATTATTTCTGATGTAGTGTTCTGAAAATCAATAAATTTAATAAAACACTATGTAAACATGGCAATTGTACAATCAAATTGTCAATGTTAATAGGGTTTATATACCTGCACAATAGGTATTTCAGAATATCTTTTAGACAGGTTACGGACAAATGTAAAGATGTCCAGAGCACTCTCATAGTCCTCAGCATTGAGTGCCTCTCGCATTAAAGATGGCAGCTCCAGCAACTCCAGTAGCTTGTCACTTTGGTTACGGATAGTACTATAACGACTGAAAAATATTTTAATAATAGTTATAAAATCTGTATCATAGGTACTGAAATATGGGCCCCCAAATGTTCAATCAACATAATTCATGACTCAAAAATTTAACAAGTTTTTACCTTTTCTCCTTGACAATATTGCCAGCAATTTGTGAGAATTTATCACATTCTTGTAAGAAAACTGGTGTATTATCCAGGAAGGACGAAAGTGATTCTTTGGACTTCGCTAAATCATTTATGATTGTATGTGAAATCTCTGCGGTCTCAACGAATGTCTTGTAATTAGCGAATGCCAGCTCTTGTGTTTGTTCCGTCAGCTGTTTCATCTCCTCGGTCAGTCTCTCTGGTTCTTTTCGAATATGTTCCCAGTTCTGGGAACCCAGTTTTTTTATGTAGTCAGTTATATCACTAAAGTATTCTGCATTTTCTGTAAATCAATCAAAATGATTGTATTACTAACTTCAGTCTTATAATATTTTTTTTAAACTCCTTGAAAATTTTCTTGAAATGCAAAAAAATTGTCACAGGATTTTTTTTTTTTAATAGCAGGATGCAGCAAACATGGGATACTTAAATAGAGATTTCAGGATATATGGGTAATTGTTTCCAAAATATAAAAGACGAGTCTTGATCTGTTTTGATACAATATGACTAATGTTGAATTCAGTGCATAAAAAAGACCGGTTTACCATCAGTGGAGTCTGGAAATAGAAGCTGACAAAGTTCTTTTAGTTCCTGAGCCATTTGTGAAAAATCAACCTTTATTTGCTAAATAAATTCAATTTTTGTATACCAATTTGTGATATGAATTTGTATACGAAATCAATGTTACAGGCTGTAACACTAATCAAGCTGTCAAGTGTCAACGAGATTAGTGTAGTGTCACTGTCAAACTGGCAAATCTACAGACAATCGTAATTCGTTCTGAAATTCAAGCAAGTAGTACTTGGTCTGTGCGGATTTGCTGAAGCATTACTATTGATCCTATGGTATTTCGAAAATACGATAATGCAGCCCATTGTGCCCACCATATATTACTAGGTAGCCCAGCAAGTGATACCCATGTGTACAACCTATCCCATTCGAGGCGGGATGCTAAACTCTTAGAGAGTTCGATTCGCTCGTTCTTGCATCTTACAAATCTTCTTAATTGTTAGGTTTTTTGTGCATTAGTCATTATATTAGCCGTTGAATGAATAAACAAACAAAAACCTAACATATCTGAGGTAATGTGCAAAACTTTTGAGCTTGCTTCGTGGAGCTAAAAATAAAAACCGCACCCCTAGAAATAATCCTGCCGAGGACGTCCATGCGTCCATATAGGTGTTAACGAGGGTTATACTACAAAATCAGTAGAATGGGACGGGCGGCTACTACTACATAACCTAGGGCGGCCAAGACTGATAGTCCGGCAAATCTGTAAAGTCAAATCTTAAGTTGACCTGCGAGATGTCATTCCATAAAAAGCACTGCTAGTCCCGAGTCCACCTGGTTCCCCACCTATGTAATAAAATGTATGAATTAAGTTTCATTGCATCCATTCGAGCGTTTTGCGATCATTGATATGTAATGACACTAATGATTGATGCGATGCTAAATTAGAACTTTAGACGATAAATGGACGTAGTTATGCAGAAACGTTCCAACCCACAAGTCACTCGAAATCGAGTTATTGTGATCAAACTACCTTTTATGACATTTAGGGTCAGATTAGCAAAAAGGTTTCAAGTTAAGCCTTATATCAGAAAAAAAAAATCAACCTTTATCAAATAATAACTTGTGTAAATTAACTAGAACGTACTATGAGGACAGGAACATTTAAAGTTTTACGAAACAATATATTTATTTTGTTAAATCGCCACAACAATACAATTACCAGCTCTGATTGTAATATAACTACCTCAGAATTAGTGCAGAAAGAACAAGAAACCACAGAAAATTTCAATGAAAAAACGAACTATCTATTTTGCAGAAATACAAAATTGAAATAACAATTGAACCGGAATCTCCCGACACTGACAGCATTACTGTTGGTAAAGCTAGAGAGATAAACACCGATTCAAACAATCTATCAGATGAAGAGCAAAACGAACGACTTAATGCAGAAAATAGTTTATTAATAAATGACTGTGAAAAAGACACAAGTTTGCGAAGTATTATAAGCTATAATGAAGAGAAAAACAACAAAAAAAAAATCCAAAGACCATAAACCAAACACTTAGCGAAGCCGATCAAGAGAAGTTAGACGTAGAAGGAATATTTTTAGAGGATTTCAGACCCTTTGGATTTGATTGATCAACCAAGTCTGAATTCTGTTGACGAGGAACCAGACAGACTTGGCGAACCAGGAACACCCATACAAGCTATCCCTGCTGAAATGTCTGCTGTCAATCATATAAACTAACTAACGAACTAAGTATCTGAATCCGAAAATAAGCATCAACTCTAGTAAAAAAAGCTGTACAGTGAGTAGAAAACGTAAAGCAGACCCAAGTGAATGGAGACGGAGAGATAATAAGAACAAGAAACTTAAAAATTCAGGCCAAGCATATGAAGGTGCTCGTAATAAAAACCATCATGAGAAAAATAATATTTTAAGTAATTGTGCCTGTAAAAAAGGTTGCGGGTTAAAATTCAATACAGAAGACAGGTTAGATTATGTAAAATTTAGATCATAAATTAAGGTACAGATGGATAAAAAGTACCTGGAACGTTTGTGCAAAATTAATTTGAAGCTATGTTCATGTAAATATTAATTATGTTAAAATGTTCCAATACCGAAAAAAAAAAACTTATTTTTTTTTTATATCTTAGGACAACCAACACACCGTTATCTGATCCCAAACTAGGCAGAGCCTGTATTATGGTAACCAGACAACTGATAAATATACTTATATATTCCTAAATACATACATATTATAGATAAATTACACCCAGACACAGAACAAATGATCGTGCTCATCACACAAAGATTTGTCCTGGGTGGGAATCGAACCCACGACCTCAGTCTCAGCAGTCAGGGTCACTAACCACTAGACTAACAGGCCAGTCTAGGTTATTGTAAAGTGAATAGCCTAAAATTAAACATATGATTATCTAAACACAATATAATTCAACAATAAAACCTTTATTATTGACCTTTACTAGTTATAATAAAAAAGAATACCATTGAAACGCGTAAATGCTTTTATCTCAAATTCAACCACAGAGTACTTTGTAATAAACTGAAAAATTCAACTTACTGTGGAATGAAACATTTTTGCATAACTACGTCCAAATGCACCATTCGTATTGTCAATGTTGCCTGTTGTATTATACAGATTATATAAACCCCTGTATTTTTATTAACAATATCAAAATTGTCAATAAATTGTATTTTTAATCATTGTGTCCATATACATAAAAAACTGAAATGTGGATTAGTGGCATTTAGGGCATTTTATTTGCCCAAAAACTTTTTACAGGTTTGCTTGAGCATTTGCGTTATTTTGTCTATGGTGTGCTTGGAATGGAAATGGAAGATAGCCATTTGTCTGATAACCAAACATTAGAAAATATTGGCTTTACGAGTGCAATTTTGAGCTTAGAACGGTCAATCTATAATTATTGAACAATATCCAGGTAAGTTATTTTCAAAAAAATGTAATGACTTTGGTTATATTATTGTTTTCATCGATGATGAACTATCGATAAGTTCTATGATTGCGTCACGTAAACGTACAGATATGTAAAACAGCTATGATTATCGTATTGAACGTGATGTTTCTCGTTAGACAAGTGTTCTTTTCCACTATTTCAATAAATAATTAGAGTTAAAATGAATATTGTAAGTAACCTTCTACTTTGACAGGATAACCTAACCGTTTTTTTACATCTTCACTCCCAAGTTGACACCATTTTTGTTTCGGCTTTCAGTCTTTATTATTAAAACGACTACTACAGTAATGAATATTTTATTACCAACGATTGGTCTTTTCGTATAACACTTGATTAGTAACTCTATGAATTGTAGTTAGATGATAAGGTTATGTTGATGTTTTGATTCAAGGATGTTATATGATGTATCTAGAATTAATGACAGGAATGTAATCAGTATGTTCCCTTTACATATCAGTTCAACCATGTAGTTTTATGAGATTATATTCTATTCACAGGCTGGTATTGCATAATTATTTAATTTGATACATTTTAATAACTTAATTAAACTTAATGAACCTTTATTAACTTCTGGAAGTACCAATGTAAGACCATAGTAAAACAGTGGGACAAAACATTTCAAGATTGAACAAACTTTTCAATTATTTCAATTACTTCAGTTGATATTGACCAACAAATTCATCTAAAATTCTAGGTGGCCACTGGATCCTCAAGATATCAATGGAATGAAATCAAGAACTTATCATGGATGGGGAAGCCGAAGACTTCAACCTTCAATGGGAGGAGGAAGTTGAAGTGAAGGTAAAGAAAAGCAGGTTTTACTGTTCAGTGTGCCTTGTAATTGTTTGCCACTTTTGACACCAATTCTATGTAAAATGCAACTTCACTAAAGTACAAACTACATAAATCTCAAATTGCCTTCAAAGTGAAATATACTTTTTCGTTTTATGACATGTAAGTGAAGTTCTACCCATGGGTTTTAGCCTAGGGGTTTACCTAGGGGTTTATTCATGCTTCTTCCCATAAATAATTATTATGAACATTGAATGCATCTTTTTAGGAAAACAATATACTATACTTCTTTCACTTTTTTCTTGCATTGGTCTTAATCTATTTTTGGTTTGTATAAAATTACCACTAATAGAAATAAATACTTTGATTATTTTTACTGCACTTCTCATAAGACAAGAGTAGTTTGTCATCATTTGTCACTATCTTTTATTTTCTTCTTACATTTTCTTTTATTTTCTTCTCCACTGAAGAAAATGTTTGCTTTCCAGCACAGTCCAGGTGTTGTTGAGACAGAGGAAGAAATAACAGGTCTTGTTAATGTGCAGCACACAGAATATTCCAACATGGTGAGACGAATGGAATTTAAGACAAATTTCATTAATAAGTGTTTTCCTGGTGGGAATAGCAGCATGGTATTTCAGTCTTTATTCTTTTTTTCAATAAAACTACTAAAACTCCTTTGAAATAACTTTTGGCCTCCACACAGTAACATATTCACAGCTATAAAATGATACACTATCTATAAACAGAATGGAATGAATTGTGCAAAGTAGTTAATAGGTAGAACGGGCTGGTATCCGCAACTCCACATCTGAGCGCGTATTTTGCGCACGATGCGCAAAGTATTAAGTAAGAATTATTTGTGTATGTGTATAGTGAATTAAATAATTCCTTCTTTGAATATTTCAAATTTTCTAAAGTTTTTTTGCAATTTCCTGCAAATTTCCTTGTCAGGCTGTGTTGAACATAATATTACATTTGTGACCATTACATTATTATGTATTTATAGAATTATAATCATTTAAATCATTAATGAGTTATGAAATATTCAATGGGATTAAATGAACTTAGATATAGAATCATCAATACAACCCATGTTGATGATTATAATTCTGTAAAGGAATATTTTTCAACACCAAATCAATCAACTTACAAATTGCAATTAACTTAAAAATCATAATTTTGCCAGCCACCTTAGTACATCCACTTCAAATTAATTTTGTTCATCATATTCAGTTGAAGGTTGAGAATCAATTGTACACACAGACAGCTGAAGAGATGATGAGCACGGACCAAATGGCTGCAGAGAACTTAATGTTTTTATCTCAAGATGTAGTCAGCTATACAGAGACAGCTGAACTAGCAGATGATCCTAGCGTGGAGTGTGTCACTGAAGAGGTCATTACAGACGATTGGGTGACTCCTGGTGGGCAGGAAAGGTACCAGTAAGATCTCACACATTTTATTTATTTACCATTTAGATTGCTTAATTATTAATGCAACTTAGTAACACAATTGTACCTTCTAAGATAAAAAACTTTTTACCAAAAAATTTAACCGCCGAATAAACTGAAAAGCAAAAAATAATAAACCTTAAAATTATATAATATTTAAATTAAATTTTTTGGTAAAAAGTTTTTATTTTATAATTTTTTGTGGCTTTAATATACTTATAATACTTGGCAAGGTATACCCTATACAACGAATAAAGAATTATCAAAATCGGACTACTCTGTATAAAGTTATGCGTGGTTAAACATAACAATCAGTGAGTGAACAATCAAACATCCCCTGTTTTCTGACCCCTAGGGTTTGATTTTGTTTTTCAAATTTATATGGGACCACCCTCCGAGTATACCCTTTCCAATAAAAAAAGAATTATCACAATCGGACTACTATGTAAAAAGTTATGCGTGGTCATACATAAAAAAAAAAAAAAAAATACGCGTCGAATTGATAACCTCCTCCGTTTTTTTTCGTCGGTTAAAAAAGAAAGAATAAATAGGAATAATAATTTTAGTCAGAAAATTGTTAATAGAACAACTTCGTGACTTACATATTAATTCTCTAAAGTTATCCTTGACTTTTAATAACACAAATATTTTTAGTTTCAAGACTCAAGTGTTGTAAAGTCAATATGACTCTTTATTTAGCACAAGTAAGAACAATATTTCTTCTTTACTTATTATGATTGTTATAGTTAACTATATTTTTATTAATTTTTTATTATAGAGTTGAAGTTCCTATGGATCATCTTAATCATGCTGATGTGGTCCCGAAACAAGAAAATGACCTTGATGTTCCATTACCAACAGATCAAGTAAGTTGAAAACATGTTCAGTAAAGCAAAAAAAAATGTCCATCTGTTTTTTTTACACCAGTAAAGCCACAGGAATCTAAAAAATATTTGTTTATTCAAAACATTTATTTTAAACAATAACAATCCATATTTATACTTTATCGTTTTGAAATGTTTTAAAATAACTGCTAGACACATATGGAATTATCACATAATTCTCGTCACGACTTTTAAACTTCATACACGCGCCATATCAATGTATGGCGATTGTATCACGTAACAAGGCCTGGAATAATCCCTTCCAAAAACTTAAAGTGGGTAGGTTCTCCATTTATACATCGATTTTACAGATTTTTTCGGTTATCTAATTATCAAATCAAAAGTCATTTATTCAAATAAGGCTAAGGATCGACATATTTCGAACGTTAAAATTACATAAAACAGTCCCCTAAAATGACCGCCCTACACCATAAGAAGAAGTGGCTCAACAAACTCCCCAGCAGCACAGCTGTTTGTTTAGTTAGATAAATTTGATTGTATAGTAGGTAGTAGTAGGTAGACAAAGTAATTACCATTACGAGACACAGAACAATAACTTAAGTGATTTGTAATGTCAGCTAGCCAACCCAATATACCAACAAATAAAATGAAACTATACTCAAACAAAAGATAAAATAAAATGTAAACATAATAGAATGATACCAAAGTAAAAGCCTCCTGGCCTAAAGGGCGTGACAGGTTACATTCGCAATACTGAATTATGTTTACATAGCTGTTACGACTTGAGTTACAACTCGAGGGCGCAAATGGTAAACTAGGACTATTTTACTAAGCATTCTTTGAAATTACAAGATTTGTTCGAACATTTTTAATATTAGTCACCATCCCTATTGTTTCAATACTATATCGCCTAACGTACAAACAAGGTGGTTCAATTAAATCCATAGGATATTGATTGATTTGGTTGAGAGTGAAGCAAAAGATTTTGTTTCACTTACGGCGAGTTTGTCAATGTTTTCATTGGTACTTGTTCCTCGAACACATAGCTATAGACGGAGTATTTCAGCTATTACAGAAGGATTGTATGAAACCGGTGCATTGCACACTTTGTCGTTTCTCAGGATGAATACACAGCGATGCGTCCTTGGCCCTGTGACTTTTGTTCGCGGCGGTTCCGTAAGAAGGCCGCTCTAATGAACCATATGGTAGCTCATCAGAACGACCGGCCGCATGCGTGTAATCTGTGTGGCGTGCGATACGTACGCAAGTGCGACCTCATGAACCATCTCAAGGTTCACGCCTTTGTGCCTGACAACCCCGATTCTATAGATTATGGTAAGTGTACTACGAAAAAATGTATCAATTAATTCGGCCTGTTTCAGTCAACTGTCTAGCACAGGTCTCTTCCAAGAATTGAACAGTCAGTTCTCCGTCTTCCGCATCAAGTAATGAGTATTTTATGATTTAATTTTAGGGTATTTTTTGTATGTAGTGAAGAGAGTAAGGAAAATATGTGGAACCATTAACATTTGAGACTTCTCTGTTGAAAAGATTTGAAAGCTAAAACTGATGTGTGTTCTAGAAAGTTCCTTTTGATCTTCAAAATAAAATGGGTTTTTAATTGTTACAGAGGATGTTTTAGACAATAACCAAATTGTAAAACCAAAGAAGAAACGAGGACGACGGAAAAAGAATCCTGAGGCAGTCGAGGAGGTATGTAATGTGTTTGATTATTTTCGACATACCAACGTTAGTTTACCTTTTGTACTTTCTAGATCTGCACTTTATAAATTTATACCACGGACTTGTAGATTTTACCCTTTAACTTGAGGGGCATCAGTGGGTCGCAAGTTGTTCCTGTGACCTGTTGCCTTTTCAGCCATCCTGCGTTGATCCGGCGCGTTACGTCTTGGTCTACTTCGCCAACCCCTTGAAAAAGCGACCCGAGATACCGAAAGTCAGACCAGATCGGTAAGGGCGAGAGATATGGGCACAAGACTGTAGAGAATGGCGTAATCAAAAACCAACACTGTTTATTATGTATCCATTGAATATAGAAATCTCGAGGTTTTGTCCGCTTCGTCCGTAAAAACCATGCGAAGCAGAAGCGGATCACTAGTTTGGTAAATAAAATCAACTCAGTTCCCTTGTAGTGCTATTTATGTGAACCAATTTGTGCTTGTCTAAATGTCTGTTCCCAGAACGGCATGTGGGAGAACATGACGTCAGCGCGTACGCAGCAGTGGTCGCGGCGCGCGCGCTCGCCGGCGCGCCCCCCGCCCACGCCGCCCTCGCCCCCGCCTGCGCCCCCCGCGCCCTCGCCCCCGCCGGCCCCCAGCGACCCCTCGCGCCCCTTCGTCTGCAGACATTGCGGCGTCGGCTTCGCAAGGGAGAAGGCTTTGCAGTCACATGCTCGGGTGAATGCTTATTTTAGATTACTATTTAATAACCATACCATCACTTTGTGTACCTCGAAAAAAGAGGTGTGTACCATCGGCATGCGACACCCTAATTGCCGCTTCGTTCAACAGTTTCATCTGCTGTTGAAACTTACACAGGCCTAACTTGGTACTTTTTTAGGGTTCTATACCTAAAAAGGAAAAAACGGAACCCTTATAAGATGACTTTGTCCGTCTCAAAAATGTCTTCCATGTCAAATCAGTGGCAGAGGCTTACTTAAAGATAACTTTATTACATATCGAAAATGTTTTTGTGTTTTGATAGGTGCACGGCGGCGACTCGCCAGTGGAGTGTGGCTCGTGCGGCGAGCTGTGCTGGTCGCGCGAGGCGCTGGCGGCGCACGCGGCCACGCGCCACCCGCACCTGCCGCCGCGCGACCAGCCGCCCGACCCGCCCTACGAAGACTCCGACTCGGGTAAGTAGTGTGTATGTGACAGTGGAGTGCGGCTCGTGCGGCGAGCTGTGCTGGTCGCGCGAGGCGCTGGCGGCGCACGCGGCCACGCGCCACCCGCACCTGCCGCCGCGCGACCAGCCGCCCGACCCGCCCTACGAAGACTCCGACTCGGGTAAGTAGTGTGTATGTGACAGTGGAGTGCGGCTCGTGCGGCGAGCTGTGCTGGTCGCGCGAGGCGCTGGCGGCGCACGCGGCCACGCGCCACCCGCACCTGCCGCCGCGCGACCAGCCGCCCGACCCGCCCTACGAAGACTCCGACTCGGGTAAGTAGTGTGTATGTGACAGTGGAGTGCGGCTCGTGCGGCGAGCTGTGCTGGTCGCGCGAGGCGCTGGCGGCGCACGCGGCCACGCGCCACCCGCACCTGCCGCCGCGCGACCAGCCGCCCGACCCGCCCTACGAAGACTCCGACTCGGGTAAAACGGCAAAGGCCTCTCATACAGAGAAGATATGAGCATTGATCACCACTTTTTTTAAAATTTTCGTTTCGTCTCCGAAACGGCTGGACCGATTTCGACGGGTCTTTCACTGGCGGACTGGCGTATTAAACCGCCAAACAAGGGTACTTTCTTATCACGGTAACATGTTCCCGTGGAATAATTCAATACCTCCACGCGGGCACAACTAGTATTAAATAAAAATTCCAGGTGATAAAAAACTGGCCAAGTGCGAGTCGGACTCTCGCACCGAGGGTTCCGTACAGACCTGCAGGAATTCACGGTTTATGCATAAGGTTTATGTTTATGAAATTATTATTTTTTTTTTTTTTAATTTTTATATTTGAGTTGACTGAATGAAAGGTAAATTGTGGTATACGATTTATGACGTATTAAAAAAAAACTACTTACTAGATCTCGTTCAAACCAATTTTCGGTGGAAGTTTACATGGTAATGTACATCATATATTTTTTTTAGTTTTATCATTCCCTTATTTTAGAAGTTACGGGGGGGGACGGACACATTTTACCACTTTGGAAGTGTCTCTCGCGCAAACTATTCAGTTTAGAAAAAAATGATATTAGAAACCTCAATATCATTTTTGAAGACCTATCCATAGATACCCCACACGTATGGGTTTGATGATTTTTTTTTTTGAGTTTCAGTTCTATTTATGGGGAACCCCAAATATTATTGTTTAAAAAAAAAATATAATAGAAACCTCAATATCATTTTTGAAGACCTATCCATAGATAACCCACACGTATGGGTTTGATGAAAAAAAAATTTTTGAGTTTCAGTTCTATGTATGAGGAACCCCAAATATGATTGTTTCTTTTCTATTTTTGTGTAAAAATCTTAATGCGGTTCACAGAATACATCTACTTACCAAGTTTCAACAGCATAGCTCTTATAGTTTCGGAAAATGTGGCTGTGACATACACGGACAGACAGACAGACAGACAGACATGACGAATCTATAAGGGTTCCGTTTTTTGCCATTTGGCAACGGAACCCTAAAAACATCGTGAAGAACACGATGTTTTCCTTCACCAATGGCAGTACTGTTCAAGATAAACTCAGACAATAATATTGTGTGAAATGGATGTCGTATTTATTTATTAGATTTTTGTGAAACTATAATATTGCAATTAATATAACATTGCGAATTCTGATTTCTACATTGTTGTTCTATTCAGGAGATGACATGGAGTTCCGCCTATCCCCGCTGTCACACGGGGTGTCTGACCGTGCGGTGTACGACACGATGCGCGGGCCCGAGCTGTTCTGCCAGGACTGCGGCGTCGCCTTCCAGCGAGCAGACCTGCTGCGAAGACACGTGGCTGCAGCACATAGGTACGTCTTCCCAGCTAAAGCATTCGGAGGTGGTGAAGGGCGGGCGTTTTGGGAGACTGCCTTATGTAATTTTGACGTACGAAAAGTGCTGATCCTCAGCCTAATTTGAATAAATTACTTTTGATGTGATTGATTACTTGTAATAAACATCATAGTTCAGTATACCGCATGGCGCTAAAAAACGCGCGATGTGCGACACGATACCCAAGCTCCACTGGATTACCAAGTCATCTAGATCGTGGCTACAATTTTTTTTTTAAATATTTCGTCATCGATATCGTTTCCGTGGTTTTCGAGGGTCCGGACGCCAATAGTGAGGTCAGAATGAAAATCTAAGCAGCAGCTGCATTTTGTAAAATGTTTCATCATGGCTGTCGTTTTCATGGTTTTCGAGGGTGCGGACGCCGACACAGTGAGAACAAAATTTAAGATGGCGGCTGCAAAAATTTCAAATAGTTTTGTCATGGGTGTTATACATGGACTCCGAGGGTACTGAAGGCGATAGTGGGGTCAGAAAGGAAATCCAAAATGGTGCCTCTGAAACTTAAAAGTTTTATAATTGGTGTCGGTTTCATGGTTTTCGAGGATGCTGAAGCCGATAGATAGTTTGTAGTGTAAAGGTTGAGCATTTCTAAGATAGTGTATTCAATGTAACATTCGGAGTTGGAAATAAAGCGAAAAGAACTTGGCTCTGAAGGGGGTTTTCCGACCCCCAGATATTATTTATGTAACTTACACATTGTTGGGGTAGGTAGCAAGGTGTCGGTGTTTTTGAGGAGAAACAAATGTTATGTTGAACACTATTTATTGACTCCGCTCAAAACTGTTCTTAATGTTAAAATGTTAATAAAATGTTTGAATACACCCGGCTAACGCGGTAGACGAAAGTGCACTGAATCTAATATAAATGATTAGTAATAAACTAATAAAATTAGGTCAACGCGTCGCGCCGATATTGCTAACTAAGGTGTTCGGTGAAAATACCGAACACACATAGTTCTCTAACATGGTATGAAATTATAAGTCACAGAAAATTTAGACAATTTTAAAAGCGCGGGTCCCAAACTCTGCTCAGGCTATCTGTATCTTGGTGACCCCAATCCCTCCCCAAACCCCAAACATAAATAAGCTATATTATGCAAACATTAGACTAAAAAGAAGGTCATTAATTTTGTTGTTTCTGTAACAGCTACAAGCGACACGACAGTTCCAGTAGCACATGGGCGGAACACACGTGCGATGTGTGCGGCGAGGGCTTCACGGACGCGCTGCAGCTACTGGCGCACGCCGAGACACACGCCGAGCGACACCGCGCGCCGCACGCGCAGCCCAGGTAACAGTACGCGCGGCACGACAGTTGGAACACACTGCCACGTGTGCGGCGAGGGCTTCACGGACGCGCTGCAGCTACTGGCGCACGCCGAGACACACGCCGAGCGACACCGCGCGCCGCACGCGCAGCCCAGGTAACAGTACGCGCGGCACGACAGTTGGAACACACTGCCACGTGTGCGGCGAGGGCTTCACGGACGCGCTGCAGCTACTGGCGCACGCCGAGACACACGCCGAGCGACACCGCGCGCCGCACGCGCAGCCCAGGTAACAGTACGCGCGGCACGACAGTTGGAACACACTGCCACGTGTGCGGCGAGGGCTTCACGGACGCGCTGCAGCTACTGGCGCACGCCGAGACACACGCCGAGCGACACCGCGCGCCGCACGCGCAGCCCAGGTAACAGTACGCGCGGCACGACAGTTGGAACACACTGCCACGTGTGCGGCGAGGGCTTCACGGACGCGCTGCAGCTACTGGCGCACGCCGAGACACACGCCGAGCGACACCGCGCGCCGCACGCGCAGCCCAGGTAACAGTACGCGCGGCACGACAGTTGGAACACACTGCCACGTGTGCGGCGAGGGCTTCACGGACGCGCTGCAGCTACTGGCGCACGCCGAGACACACGCCGAGCGACACCGCGCGCCGCACGCGCAGCCCAGGTAACAGTACGCGCGGCACGACAGTTGGAACACACTGCCACGTGTGCGGCGAGGGCTTCACGGACGCGCTGCAGCTACTGGCGCACGCCGAGACACACGCCGAGCGACACCGCGCGCCGCACGCGCAGCCCAGGTAACAGTACGCGCGGCACGACAGTTGGAACACACTGCCACGTGTGCGGCGAGGGCTTCACGGACGCGCTGCAGCTACTGGCGCACGCCGAGACACACGCCGAGCGACACCGCGCGCCGCACGCGCAGCCCAGGTAACAGTACGCGCGGCACGACAGTTGGAACACACTGCCACGTGTGCGGCGAGGGCTTCACGGACGCGCTGCAGCTACTGGCGCACGCCGAGACACACGCCGAGCGACACCGCGCGCCGCACGCGCAGCCCAGGTAACAGTACGCGCGGCACGACAGTTGGAACACACTGCCACGTGTGCGGCGAGGGCTTCACGGACGCGCTGCAGCTACTGGCGCACGCCGAGACACACGCCGAGCGACACCGCGCGCCGCACGCGCAGCCCAGGTAACAGTACGCGCGGCACGACAGTTGGAACACACTGCCACGTGTGCGGCGAGGGCTTCACGGACGCGCTGCAGCTACTGGCGCACGCCGAGACACACGCCGAGCG
Organism: Aporophyla nigra; assembly: GCA_947507805.1. Taxonomy (NCBI): domain Eukaryota; kingdom Metazoa; phylum Arthropoda; class Insecta; order Lepidoptera; family Noctuidae; genus Aporophyla; species Aporophyla nigra. The sequence goes on from OX382305.1 coordinate 13,934,310, forward strand.
ACACCGCGCGCCGCACGCGCAGCCCAGGTAACAGTACGCGCGGCACGACAGTTGGAACACACTGCCACGTGTGCGGCGAGGGCTTCACGGACGCAATGTTCCATTTTATGTTTTCTTTTAAGCGACTTTAGTTTTTCTAGGTTTCGATAAATCTAACTAAAAAGTCCAGTCAAATACGCTAATAAACATCAGAGACAAGTCAAACGCACGACAGTAGTAACACTTTAATTACGAGGCTGGATGTGTCCTTAAAGGGGAAGCACCAGAGTAGCCCGCGATATTCAAATTTCAAAAAACGTTCGAATGTCGCGGGCTGCCTTGTCGCGCTTCCCCCTTTACAAAATGCAAATCACGAGATAAAGACTACCTATCTACAATAACTCATATACAAATTTCTTTCTTTGTTGCAGGTTAAAAAGAATGGCTAGAGGTCGGAATAATACGTCATCATCGAATAATTCACGGCAATTCCCTTGTCGGGTTTGTGGTGAGTACAATAATACCTTGGGTGGCTTTAACAACTTTAATGCAGTGCTTCATACTTCATACAGTGTTGTACTAATAAAATGCTATCTGTACTAGAGATTTACCAACGAGTCGGTTCTTTACTTTATTCATATTTCTATACATTAAAATAATATTGAAATAAAATCATAGCATTTATTGTTAGTAACTTTAAATTCTTACCTTAGAGTCTGTTTTATGTAATATGTATGTAGGTAATAGAATCTCTGCCTTTGGTAGTCAATGATTGATCTTAAAACAAGAAAAATAAAATTTTGACAAAAACAGGAACAAAGTTACACAATACTCGCACGCACACACACTCCTATATAATAAAAGAGAGAGAATGTGGTATGGAGGGTACATAACGCTTTTTCTGTATGACGATTTCTACCAGTCAGTTCTTATCGCAATCCGCGTTAAGGAGCTTTGTGCCAAAAAAAATTTACGAGAGTTTCTTACATTTGTGAGTAGAGAACGCGCGTAACCTCATCATTTCAACCGAAACACGTCCAATGCTGGACGTAACCTATTTTCAGTTTGGTACATCCGAACTCCAACGAAAGCAATGATTGGCTTGTATGACTAGTCGGTCTTTTCGCAACCGAGTAATTTGACAGTGCAAGCCATATGGTTTCCTCTTCCTCTCAAAATGTTTTTGGTGGGGTGAATTTTAAGCGTAGTTTGACAACTTTTACAACAAGAACGGAGGGGTCGGAACGACAAACTGTATGTTTTGGGTGTTTTATGCCTGAATTGAATAAATTATTATCATACACGGTAGCAGAGACACGAAAAACAGAGACCATGAGTCCAGTACATGATTCTGAAACCAGAAATTTTAATGCCAGTTACTAAAAAAAATACTGTTTCTTACAGTAGGTATTTATTGTATATACTTTTCTATGAAGCAGCAAATTTTTATTGATAGGTAACCTAAACATTTCTTCGCTTGGGTGGGTTCCCTTTCTGTAAGATTTTGTTTATTGTGCTTATAGGCAAAGTGTTTGGTTCGCGGAGCTCTCAACAGATTCACATCCGAATCCACACTGGCGAGCGGCCGTACGCGTGTCGGTTTTGCTGGAAAGCGTTTGCGGACGGCGGCACGCTACGGAAACATGAAAGAATACATACAGGTACGTTCTTAGAGATTCCTAGCACGTTCATATAATCAGCAAACTCATCCGTAGTTATTAATAAAACAAAAAACAAAATCCAAAGACATTTATTCAAACAAAGCTGAGAGGCAGTACTTTTTGAACGTCAAAGTTATATAAGACTGTCCCCCAAAACGCCCACCCTCCACCACTCCCTAGCTGGGAAGAAGTGGCGCAACAAACTCCCCAACAGCACAGCTGTCTGTTAAGTTAGAACAACTTGATTCTGTAAAAGGGGTGTTGGTTTGGCTTGGAAATGCTGGATCCAGCTAACAGGTGATAACTTGAATAAGTGTTGAAAACTATTTGGCAGAAATATACACTATTTCGCTTTATTTAAATGGAAAATATTATAAGTTTCCCCACTAATGCTACAAATATATTTTGGCAATTGAATGACGTGTTCAGTCCGATGTTGGTAAAGATTTGTAATTTTTCGAAACAGTGTTAGGAAAACAATATGACGGCGTTAGTCGCGATTTTGACCACGTGCCAAAAGAACCTTGTAAATATATCTTGTTGACTTGACAACGGAGCTTTTGACTATTTTGTATGTGTGCATTTTATGTATCTTTTTGCCTTCATTAATCCTTCATTCTTTCTTTGTAACGTTCTGTTTCAGGCGAGAAACCGTACGCATGCGCGGTATGTCCTCGCGCGTTCAACCAGCGCGTTGTTCTACGTGAGCATGTCCGCTCGCACCACTCCGCTCCCGACCGGCGCGCTAACGGTATGTCAAACATGAGTTGCTTCTATCGGCTTGGAGATACCTTTTTCATATTAATATTAAGCCAATTAGTGCATAAGTAATTTAAATATAATGTTACGTAGATCAGTAAGACGGAAAATGCCACACTACCGCCATATTTATCGAGTAGCGGAACTAAACGCAAGTTCTGAAATTTTCTAGAAGCTTAAACTCGTACAAATAGAGGGTTGCCTGTACTGCATTGTCAATCATGATTCCATCCACCATGTCCCACCTTGCTGTCCACCTCCCTGTCTACACTCGACAGAAAGGGTTAGACATCCCCAGGCCAATGGAGCACGTTCACTATGAACTACAACAAGTAGGTTCCCCCACGCCTAACCATGAAGAACGCTGACATATAGTGGCGTTCCTCAAACACCTCAAGTTCCTCAAGGATCCCGAGTTCAGGGCCAAATATAACTCGTCAACTCACGGCCTTTCAAGGCAGCATCGCCCTTCCCACCCCAACTCGAGCATCACTAAATTTAGTGATGCCGTAGCAGTGGCGTGCACAGGGTTTTATGATCGGGTAGGCAGTTCAAAAAAAAAAAACGTCTTTTGTAATTGCTCAAGTTAGTGAAGAAAAACTCACTAGGTGGTTTAAAAGTTTGAAATGGCGATTTCCTGATAATGCTAATAAATGATTTCGGCCACCTCAAATATCTGATCCAGGTGAGTGATAGTTGAAAAAGGCCCTTCATGTGATTCGTATATGTAAATATATTTAATAGGTAATTTTAGTACGGGTAACAGCAAAAATAATAAAGTAAACAAACTCATTTATAAATGACATAAACGCGCCTACCTTTTTTTAAATATGATTTTGAGCCATCGTCATAAAAAGTTGGTATGCGTCTTCATTCGACCAATAATTCTTTTTCCGTCGAAAGCACAGAAAGATGTGTAGGTACTTGTTGTTGACTTTGTGTGTTTGTTAAATAGGTACGTAAGAATCCGTTTTAATGAAAAACTTCTTCGTAATACTTCTCTCAATACGATAATTACCAAAATCTTTGAGCAAGCCGTGGGATAGTAATCATGTAAATCTGCAAATCCCGAACAATTCCACACTGTACTCGAACTACTAAACTAGCAAGGAAAAAAATATTTTAATGTGTGTAAACAACAACATAGCCGGTTTTAGTTGCTTAATTATTACTATGAAACTTACGAGTTGCATTACCTCTTTGCTGGGTTATAATTCTCGTTACTCAGGTACACATTTCCATTTAGATACACTTTTTAACAAACACACATTTTCAACACAAACCTCACAATCGAACAACATTTTGAAAAAACAAACAGCGTAGTAAGTAAAAATTAAAACAATTCAAAAAACTAATTGAAATAAGCAACAAATCTACCTAATATTAACGTTTGTAAATGAATTAATCACAAGAAAACTCAATCAAAATAAAAACATAAAACAGCGCGCTTCACATGTACGAAATCAATATGGATCCTTTCGTAAACAAACAATTTCTAAATTTTGATAACTAAAACGTTGACAAATAAAATTGCATCATTGCGAATCGTAATGTTGCTGAGGCTACGTACATATTCAACTTGATCGCATAATACTCACAGCGCGCTGTGATAATACTCACCAATCACAGGCGTCCATGCGCCAATATTGAATGGCGCAGAGACGCCTGTGATTGGTTATCCTGCGGCAGGACTTCGCTTTATGTGTGCAATGTATAGACACGAAAATGTAGAAGAAATTACCACTACATGCGTACATTTATGAATGAAATAAAGACACGATCGTTCGCTGCCTGCTTACGTTTCGATCTGTTATGAATGCGTTGCCGTAGTAAAAAGAACGGTATGAACGTTGCTATTATATTTACATTAGGCGTTTAAACTTTTTGAATGGTTTTATTACTTACTGTTAGTATAATTCTTTTATTTTTGAAATATTAGTAACTAGTCCTTATCTAGGGTCTAGACCCTAGGGTCTGCAGTGTCTTTTTGCCTATATGGACTGCACGCCACTGTGCCGTAGAGTCCTCGGCGCTCACTAGTACCGTCAATCCCGCTCCCAGCTCTCCAACATTCATAGACATTGACGAGGTCTCCTCCGACGCATCCGTTCACTCGGTTGAGTCGAATTCGTCTCCCTCATCCGAGGACGATGGCTTCACCACCGTCCCCGGTGAGGGAAATAAGAGGAAGAAGAAGTGCAGCTCAACCCAAGCTTAGCGGCTGACGACTCCGGTTCATCCCCTTCCTAGCGTGCCCCAACTCCGCTGGCTTCTACCGCCATGGCCCCCACCCCGAGCGCGTTAACCTCTACATAATTTGCCAGCCCCAGTGCTGCTCCTCTCCGCCTGTGTGTGGGCCGAAGTATCTAAATGGTGCATCGACCACAAAATCGGCTTCACCAGCGCCCGCGCAACCCAACAAAGTACAAAGGTTCAAATCCCTACGTCGAATGACAACAGGGACTTTACCAAACTCCTAAGGTATAGGAATGTGTCATTACATATCTACTCCCTCCCGAAAGGACGCCAAAGTCGCGTGGATCATCCGTAGGGTCCCGAAAGAGATTCTCGCCGCTGACACCAAAACGGACTTTGAGGCACAGAACGTCCCTGTGCTTGAAGTTCATTAATAGCATCGCGCCAGACGGGGAGTCGCATTCGACATGGTCCTTGTTGTGTGCCCTCCCTTTGAGGGACACCAACCGATATTCCAGATCCGAGCGATCTGCAACCTCTTGGGCATCATAAAAAAGAAGCCCCACAAGAGCAGCATTATCGGAGAATGCCATAGGTGCCAATTCTATGGTCATTCCCAATACCTGTTCGCAATTCCCAGTGCCTGGTTGACCTGGGCACCGCCGACTGCTCCCGCCCTAAGGACTGCTCGCTCTGACCAGAACCACCGAGTTGTAGGCTTTGTGGAAAGTCTGGGCATTTGGAAAACTACCGAGGCCGCTCAAAAGCCCCAAAGCAGACGCTCGCAAGCAAAGGAAAATCCTTTCCACTCGCTATCCAAAGCGATTCCCTCTACCAGGCTAACCGAGCGACTAAGCCCTCAAAGACTCCAGCAACTAGTTGCTAGAACTACTTAACCCCCAGCAGAGGCGTTCCCAACCCTGGCCTCATCCATATAAAAATTGTCACCCTACGGTTGGATTCTATAGAAGGGATTAGACTCCATCTCCAACCAGTTCGACTTTATTGCCGACATGACGGCAGCGATCGACTTATTCACTGAACACGTACAATTAGTCCAGCGATAGATTGCTAGAGGATGTACGTGAACTGCTGAATGAGAAGAACACGGCTAGGCACGAACGTGCCTACAGCAACTATTCCCGCGACGCGAACGTGTGCTACTAACAGCGAACTGTAAGGACACGCGTGGCGGAGCTGCGTACCGCCTACTGGGACAAGATGTTGAGCACGTTAAATCCCACTCACTTGGCCTTCTGGGAGCTTCAAAGGAAACTCATATAAGCGCCTCAGAGATTACGCTATGACAAAGGGCCTCATTCCCAAAGATCAGTTTGGTTTTCGAACCTAACATTTGTGTGTGGAAAAGGTCTACCGTATCATCGAACACATAAAAGTTGGTTTGATGACAGGTGTCGTATTCTTCGACATAGCGAAAGCATTCGACAAAGTATGGCACAACAGCTTTTATGTAATCTGTAGCAACTCGGTGTGCCGGAGTATCTCGTATTCATCTTACAAGACTTTTTGTCGACCTGCACCTTTCGTTATCGCATCGAAGTGGCACTATCCTCCCCACATCCCATTCGTGCAGGAGTCCCACTGGGCTCGGTACTGGTTCCGCTCATTTTTACGCTACTCAATAGCAATATACCCAAAAGTAAAAAGGCACAGTTGGCACTGTTCGCAGGCGATACAGCCATTTACTTTACTGGGCGCAAACAAGCCGCGCAAGTTCGCTTAAGGCAGCCAGCCAGATGAAAGTCCGGTTAAATAGTGAATGCAGTGAGAGACAAGTGATTTAGATTTAAGTTTCTTTTTGAATAAACTGTTAGTTTTTTTGGCGTAAATTGGTGGAAACTTATGCATCCCGAATGTCAGCTCATAAAACTAACTTAAACTGCATAAGTAACTGTTAAATTAAAAAGTCGTCCAATTACGTTTATCTTATACATTTAAATAAGGGAAGACATTTCATTCATGTGTTCTTTTTACTACTCAGCACTGCTGTTACCCGTCACGTAGGTTAGCAAACCTTTGGGCTATGCCGGTTGCTATGGTTTCCCTACAAATCTCTTCATCTCTACCAATCCAAGCAGATCTTATTATATTTGTTTGTTGTTGTTGCTAGGTGGCCCCGCCTACTGTTGTGTAGTGTGCGGGCGCACGCTGCACTCGAGCGCGGAGCTGGTGCAGCACCTCATACAGCACTGTGACGCCAACACGGCGCTCAAGAGACAACCCCAGGTGAGGACGACCTCTAAGGTGAATGCTTTTGTTGGGAGCCGGCATCATTATGGTGGACTAAAGACATTAAGGCAATCGGGAAAAAACTGTATTTACCATAATATTATAAATGATTGCAGACGGGGCCACGAAAGTACAAAAGACGACGAAAACTGAAGCAAGAGCGGTCTCCGGCGACGCCGCGCGATTGGGAGCGCACCTCCCCGTCGCCCCCGCCCGCCTCGCGCTCACCCTCGCCCGCCTCGCGCGTCTCCGACACGCCGCTGCTGTCGCCCGCCTCGCCGCCCTCGCCCGCATCGCCTGCATCGCCCGCGTCGCCCGTGAGGCGCCGGCGCCGCCGCGCGCCGTCGCCCGCGCCGCGGCCGCGCATGATCCACACGGAGGAGCGGCGCGCCGGGCCGGGCGCACGCCGGCGCCGCGCGCCGCCCGCGTCGCCGCCGCCCCCGCGCGCCACGCGGCGCCGCGCGCGCGCCGTGGCCGCGCCGGAGGCGGCGCCGGACGCGGCGGGCCCGTACAAGTGCGAGATGTGCGCGCTGGAGTTCCCGCGGCGCGACGCGCTGCTGCTGCACGTGCCGGTGCACATTTGACGGTCCGCTCGTCTCCTCAGCCACAGCGACTGACCGCGACGAGTACAAGCGGGCCGGTCTGGCGAGTCCTCGGGTTGACCCCGAGCCCATTGTCGTGCGATGAATCTCCTCTGTTTATCATGATCCGACAGTAGGGAGCGGGCGCTTGCCAGGTCACAGGCCGAACGTTCACGTGAACCGATGTACTCCAGGCAAGCTGGTCACATAGTCTGTGACTCGAAAAAGAACTCGTAACGTGAAAATCAATGAGCATCATATTGTATTAAAATAAATCTTAAAGTTTACTATATTATTATGGAATACTTATAAATGTTGTATAAAATATTATTGTTAATGTCGAGCCATTATTTGATGTTTATTATATAGCTGTCTGTTGTGATAGTTAAACAATTCTGTATGATGGCCATTCGTTATTCCCTCTATGCTACGTTTTAATGATCACCAAAAAAATGCAAGTTGTTATTGGATTAACTTTTAATTTTGATTAACACAATAATTAAAAAAGAACTTTCTGATAACTGATTTTCGAGGCTAAATAAAATTGAATATTTGTATGAGTTGCCAGTTGCTCATATTATTATTTTCAGTCTATGAATATTGTATTGTGCAATTTAATACGAATAATACGAAGGATTCAAATCTGGAAATAAAAGTGATTATTTTTCAGTAAGCTATTATTTATATAACATTATTTCTGTTGGTCGACCGTTGTTTCATGTAACCTTGCGACATTTACTCATCGAATCCTGCGCATACTTTGTTGTTTGACTTGATATTGACTGCAGGTTAGACTGTTTTGTTATATTACTGAGATGTGTTGGGTATCGAGTGTATTGTTGTAATGATATGTATCGTTGTAATATACTAATTGACTGATTTATTGATTAGTTCAATGTAAATTTATTAAATGCTAGTGTAAAATTATGTACATAAAATTTGTATGTAATAAACATTTGTGACAGTTTTAAAGTTTTCATTGTTTAGTACAAATACTGTATGTTTTGGGGTTTTTACGGTTTTTATCAATTTATTGTGATATAGACATAAATAAACACGTTAATATAGAATTGTGCCATGTGATGGTTATGAATTGTTTTCATGCCTTGTCCCATTAAAGACAAGAAATACCCTCTGAACTGGTTAAAAAAAAAACATATTCTTATACCTACTTATCATCATATCCAAAATTTTATTATCTTTTATCATCTAAGCTAGTATTAAATATATTGTGCAATACATTCCCCAAAATGCATGGTAGTGTGTATGTAAGCCTTCCTGAAATTCATGTTAGAAATCTGTTCTTTGTTTTATAATGAAGATAAATAAATACATTGTACATATACTGGAAAAAATCCTTTATGTACGATCCGACGTTAATTTTGTCTTTATTTATTTGCCTATAACCCATAGTGCACCCACGCGCAATGATGAATGAAAATGATGATTGTGCATAAACATGAATTATAATTAAAAGTTATTTATTCAAATTAGGCTGAGAATGTACCTAAAAATGTTCCTAATAGTCCGAATTAGAATTTGGATAAAAATTGAATGTCCGTTATCACTGGTCTACCTGCTCTGTGGGTTGTAATTTTATTACATTAACGTTTTCTGGCATTAGAAGGAAATACATTTTCAAAAAATAAAATAGTGTTCTTATTAAACTTGGTTCCGTGCAAACAAAAAGAGAGAAACATTATAAAATGTGTGTTAGAACTTCGTATGTAGGTATTACTCTTCTCTTCGTTTTTGGCCTGCGTTCAGGGGCGTGCCACCTGTAGTGACGAGTTAATCAACCATATTTTGATTTCAACGTGGGAGTGTCATTGGTAAAAGTTATTATTTATGTACACACATTTATGTAGACAAGAAGAAAGGGACAGAAAACCACATAAAAGTTAATGCTTATTTCTGTAGAACTCACTTCCAGCATACCTGCGACAGCAGAGAAGATAAAATGAAAAAGAGATGTAGACAACGTGTGTAATTATCTAGTAGAAGGAAAAACATAAAAACAAAACTCTAACTTAAATACACATACGTTATTTAGAATTATTATTATTGAATGCATTTGTTATCTTTACAATGATTAAATTAATAGTTAATTATTGAACTAACTTGTAGCGAGTTTTATAACGAAATCAATTTATTAAAGGTATAGAATTTTCATCCTGTTCCGAAAAGAAAGCAACTACTAAACGCATAGTGATGATTTGTCAACTGTCAATGTCACTGTCATCTACTGCCAGCCAGTTTTGCAATACTTGTTTTGTAAGATAGGATAGTTTCATTGTCGCTAAAAACAGGAAATTATTGTGGTGTTTCGCTTCACATTATCATCATTATTGCGTCAGTAATATCTTTATGAATTGATCCGTAAGCGAAGAATACCTTTCTAACATATTGTCCAGAATATTGTATGTAGTTTCATTGCATAGGATTGTTTTGCAAAATTTATCCAGTTTATTATAAATTTTAATCAAAACGGCGGGAAGAAACAGTATGCGTCGAGCGCGGGAGGGGTATCAGTATCAGCCCGTGCCAAGAGTGGCAACAGAAGATGCATTGGAATTTGACAACAACCGGATGGCGGAAGAGCTCAGTGGGAAAATATCTTCACTGAAAGACATATCCATCGAGCTGGGCAATGAAGTACGGTATCAGGAGAAAATGCTGCGTGGTCTTGATGATGATGCAGACAGAAGTTCAGGCTTCCTTGGCAAGACTATGGGCCGTGTTCTAAGATTGGGCAAAGGAAACCATAACTACTATATATTTTACTTATTTCTTTTTGCTATTTTTGTATTCTTTTTACTATATATCGTATTAAAGTTTAGGTGATGTGATTCTATTATTGTACGACCCATAACAATATTTCATTCCTGTGTATTTATGTAAAATGTTATTCCTTGTAAATAAAGATCTTGATACAAGTTCACCGTTTTATTATTGCTATTTTGAGACTATTATAAACATTTAACTATCTTTGCCATAGTAAATTCATTTTTTTTTTCTCTATAAGACTTAATAGGGCATGGAAAGGTAAATTAAGGCTGTACAATGGAATATTTATTTTAAAGTACAAAATATTTTTTTTAAATTTTGTTTCATTAACAGTAAAATTCCTTTAGAATGTTACAATAGTCTTCACCTACAATCATTCTAGGAACTGATACAAATATTTTGCAAGTTCCTTTTAACAATTCAGAACAACATCTTGAGGAATCTCGAAGTAGAGCAACAACACCACATGCATCTTGTAAATTGTTTTTATTACAGTATGCACTTAAATCATCTAAGATTATTGTTGAAGGAATACTTTGCCAGTCTTGTAATGTAGAAATACTTTCTACTAATGAATCCAAACTCTTAATATACATAAATGTGATCATTTTCATGTAATGCTTGTTTAGTAAACTCAAGTCTTGAGATAATTCTGGCAGTTCATTTAATTCTTCAGATAATATGTATAAAACTTTTCCATCCTTAGCATGTAGTAAAGCTTCTTCAAAAAGCTTTTTTCTGTTTGTTCTTGCATCTTCAGAGTAAAAAGTGCAACTAACTTTTTCCATTGTCTACAGAGAGTTTATTTACTTCGTTACTCTTAATATCATTACTTTAATATTAATAGCTTTTTCATGCATTAATAGGTTTTTTTAGTCATGTAAATAAAATTCGAGATAACTAATAAAAAATGTAACTTTTGTAGTTATTTTGTTGTAGCCAAGTTTCAGAGTTTGATTGACAATGACATTGACAATATCAATGACATTTCCCCTGGAATCTCAGTCTACAGCAGTGTTGCCAACTCCGAGTGCTCAAATTATCAACTTCCCACAGTTCCCACATCGAAATTATCGTATGTACAAAAGAACATAGCTGGGCACCGTTAATCAAATAGTTAACTTCGTTAATCGTTAATCCGCTACAAAAAAAGTTAGCTTCGTTAAACGTTAAAGCGTTACATTTCGGAAGAATTAACGCAAGTTAACGTTAATCGTTAATCCGTTAATATGTGTAAAATTGCATTTTTAGGGTTCCGTTGCCAAATGGCAAAAAACGGAACCCTTATAGATTCGTCATGTCTGTCTGTCTGTCCGAGTATGTCACAGCCATTTTTTTACCCATACGTGTGGGATCTATGGATAGGTCTTCAAAAATGATGTTGAGGTTTTTAATATCATTTTTTTTAAAACAATAATATTTGGGGTTCCCCATACATAGAACTGAAACTCAAAAAAAAAAAATTCATCAAACCCTGTGGGGTACCTATGGATAGGTCTTCAAAAATGATATTGAGGTTTCTAATATAATTTTTTTCTAAACTGAATAGTTTGCGCGAGAGACACTTCCAAAGTGGTAAAATGTGTGTCCCCCCCCCGTAACTTCTAAAATAAGGGAATGATAAAACTAAAAAAAATATATGATGTACATTACCATGTAAACTTCCACCGAAAATTGGTTTGAACGAGATCTAGTAAGTAGTTTTTTTTTTAATACGTCATAAATTGTAAACCACAATTTACCTTTCATTCAGTCAACTCAAATATAAAAATTAAAAAAAAAAACATTTAATTTCATAAACATAAACCTTATGCATAAGCCGTGAATTCCTGCAGGTTTGTACGGAACCCTCGGTGCGCGAGTCCGACTCGCACTTGGCCAGTTTTTATATCGTTGCTTTAGTGAACTAATAAAACCTGTTGGTTTAAGTTCTGGAATTTAACAGGTTACAACAAAACAAAATACTTGTAAAATTCAAATGTGTGATTTAATCGTCGGGCATAAAGTGCATATTCCCCTTCATGAACATTAACATGTTGAAGTTCTCGTCTGAAAGCGAGGCTCGTTTTGGTGTTAAAATATCTTTGTCGTTTCATACTTGTCTAAGTCAGTTTTTCGCGCCGCGCCGCGGTGCTGTGCGGTAAATAATAGGCATTGGATTAACGATTAACGGACTTCTGCATATTAACGGAAGTTAACGTGTCCGTTTACATTTTTAAAAGTTAACTTAAAAGTTAATCCGTTAATCAAAATGTTAACTTCGTTAATTAACGATTAACGGATTAACGAGCTAATGCCCAGCTATGCAAAAGAACAATCACAAAACAACTTTAAATCGATAAGGTGGCCATGTTTCATCACTATAGAGGCACTAGCAGCCTAGCAGCACAAAACGTACACGTTTTTGTTTTCGAATTTTAATTTTTACGTTTATTGAAATTTACAGGCCAGAATCAACCAGTATCATGGAAAAAATATGATTTATGACGAATCATGACCGTAACGAATATGGCTTTACATAAATAAAATCATCAATTTATATTGATTATTTATATAATATATGTTAATTTCCGGATCCTAGTGGTGCCGGACGTAAAGAATAGCATCATCATCTTCGATCTAGCTCTTGGGACAAAAATTTAAATTTAACTAATTTTAAACTAAGACCAGACTAAATCTATGACTTGGCGGCTAAGAGAACACAGATCTCCGCTAGGTGCCCTAGTTTTTGAAATATAAATGTAGCCAAGCTGGGGAAATTCTCTGCAGATCGGCCACCTAGAAACGCTTATAATTTTTGAACCAGTGACCGACTAATTTTAATAATCATTATCTTCATTGCAGCCGGTTGCATTGCAAATTGGGGGGGTTGCCATAATCGCCACGCTTAGCAAGCGGGTTGGCGATCACGGTATGATGGTAAAATGCAGAGAACACTGCTGCCCATTCTCCAGTAAGTCCCTTAGTCGTTTGACACCCACGGGAAGAAGTAGGATGGTGCTATTCTATACGTTCGGCATCAAAAGGAACACACACTAATTATGATATTTTGCGATTTTTTTAGAGATTCAAAAGGGTCAAACTGAGGTGACCTCTCTGTCCAGATAGGGCACCAATAAACCTTGTAACTTTTGAACCAGTGACAGACTAATTAATTCTGTTATTTGGCGACAAACTTTGTGTTATCAGAATTAAAATCCCTGATGGTGACCAAGGCAATGTCAGTCACATAACAAATTTCGCAAACATCTGAAAATAAGATTTTTTGCAATCTGAACTTAACATACGTACTCGTATATTGAAAAACTAAAGAAACATCGCCGCTTTTTTTAAATAATTTTTTTAATGTTTTTTTTTTGTTCCAAATCTTTCAAGGCTTTTAAAAAACACGTTTTACCTGGAACATGTACTACATACAGGGTAAGTTTTTATCCAGTGCGCAAATTGTAACCACGAATTCAGGATATCATTCTAGACCCCCTTGCGCAGAAATTTTTCGTCGGTTTTACAAAAAAAAATCCTGTTTCATAGAAAAATGCAATACCTACAGGGTCAAAATGTATGGAACAGCTGATTTTTTTTTGTATATCCGACGAAATTTTTCTACACTGGGGGGTCTAGAATGATATGCTGAATTCATGGTTACAGTTTGCGCACTGGATAAAAACTTATCCTGATATGGAATGGCAAACTCAAAGAAGAAATGTCGGACTGAGGGTTACAATAGCTCAAGGAAACTGGTTGCTTATTTATAAAATTGGTTGAATAAAACAATAAAAATCAAATTATACGACCTATTTAATCATAATTATACCATTATATTACAAAAATAAAATAACTAAGACTAAGTACTTAAATCTAATTTCTTACACACTGTTATTTTTTTAATAAAAAGTTGACAAAGGTTACATTTGAGTATAAGAATTTCTCCTAATTAAGGTGGATGCGATAAGGTAGACCCGAAAACACAAAATTTTGGGCTATTCCCACTATTCGTACCATGTAGGAATAACGAGACAATTAATTTCATTATTTCTATTAAGATACAAAGCGATAAAATTGGTAGGTTAACTGTGAACAAAATTCGTACTACATACCTAATAAATCTCCTGTTAGGAATTCATGGTATGTCCGACTATTGTGGGAACATTCAAAATATACTGACGTTTTTTACAATTTGCAGGTCAGTTTTGGAACTCTTTCAGTCACATTAATATTTTGAACATTTTTATTTTAGTTTTAGCATTCATCATCATTTCAGCCGTAAGACGTCCACTACTGGACTTTGGCCTCCCCCAATTTGAGGGGCTTTTAGCATTACTAACAACTAAAATATCACAGAAAGTACGAAAAAAAAATCTAGGAGTTAAGGCTTTCGAGGAATGAGGTGGTTAGTGACCGAATTACAACCGATTCTCGCTATATGGCTCAGATTTTAATTTTAAAAAAAATCGCAAATTGGTGATTAGTGACGCTAACCACCAAGACTGAAAGAGTTAATCAATAAAATATGAATCGCGATCGTATCCTGTATGTGATGGCATAATTATCATTATTAAAATCATCAATACAACCCTCTAACTTACTATAAGCCCCAATCAATTACTAGTTAATGAAAAAGTAATTCAATGGGTTAAATGAACTTGGAGGGTTATATTGATAATTTTAATGACTATAATTCTGTAAAGCCATATTTGTTACGGTAAAATTTTAATTTGGCGGCTAACCTTAGCGTTTCCACCATCATCATTATTTTTTCCCTGATACAAAATGTGGTCTAGTGTCTTAGGTTGAGACAGTTTTACCATCAATATCGTTAATCCGCGTTTTGTAACCATGTGGATCGTCGTCCTGCGCTTTGATTCTGTAGTGGTATTTACAATGAATTTGTAAAATAAAATCTAAAATTTCCTAAAAAAAGATAAAATATTTACATGAAAATGTTTATTTCCAATGAGAGACACAAAATCCTGTATATGAATGTGATTATTATCGCAGAAAAATATACTTCTCATGCCTGTTATTTCCTTGAACTTGTGTCATAGTGAAACCAGTTTTATAGAATGGCCAGTTTAATCTAGAATCTGCTGGGAAAACAGTATGTTATTACGCCCCAGTGCTGAAGCGACGAATACTTTTAGAACCCATCATAAGAAAACGATGCGAGTGGGGTTTTTGGTTCTCATTTGAGCCATATTAACTAAGTAACTGTATAGACTCACGCCTTCTTCCCATGGGGGTAGGCAGAAATAACTGAAAACCACAACCGTTCATTATCTCCTCTGAAACAATATGTTTCATATAAGATGATCTAAATAGTGTTTATTTTAATGATTAATTATGAACCATGTATATGAAGAAATATGAAAACAACATCAGATATAATTATAGAGACTTCCCACTTCTTAATGTAAAGTTAAACAGACATTAGTGCCAGAATGTATGCAGTATGGAAACAACATTATATGTAATAAATGAAACCTTATACTTGCTATCACTAACCGATGGTACACATAAACCAAAGAAATCGGTCTAGTAATAAGGTCAATAATTTAAAGTAGAATTCTTGAACACTGAAAAGCGACGTTGCCACACTGTGCAAGCTATCACGACGATGTTGCGTATCACTGCCTAAAATGTGAAATCTGTACACCTAAACGACAAAGTATGAGGGTACGTTGTCTAAACAGTTTCTACATTTACTGAATTTATTTTGTTTGATAATTTCACTTATTTAAATTTAATATTTCACTTTGCTATACTTTTGTGGACTAATATTACTTGTGGTTTCATTTATTGCATACATGTGTTTCCCATACTATATTTTTGTTGTATTTATCTTTTTTAAATGCGGGTACTTAAGTGCTTAGTTTAAATTGCGGCTAAGCCATATGGCATGACGTAATCTACAAAATAAACTATATACATTAGAACAATCTATAGTTATCGTAATTCATAGTTCATGATAAAGTCAATATTTCCTACATCTATTTTAGCGAAAATATGTTTAAAAGAGAAGAAACCATTACTATTTGCCTTTATACAGCTACTTCTAAGAAATTTTTTATTATATTTTTAATTGAACATATTATTTTAATCAAGAAACACCTCACCTCCGCGGCGAGCACAGCCTACTATAATAGGCTTGAGAGTCTTGATGACAGTTTGGGAACAAACACCGTGTATAATAAAATGCGTGACTCAAATCTATCACAGAGGCCGTGCTCGCCCAGCTACACGACATGTACTGTAGTTATAATATTTACAGCTAAGTGGCAGTCAGTCTTGTTTTGGGCTAAGATACCTGACAACAGGTTACATAAGCCAGCGGCATTAGTTCATCCACAATGCAAGGCCATCTTAAAATATCAATTCACCATATTGTTCATTTTGCACATGTCCATAATATGTTTTTACGCAAAATAAATGTATTGTTTTAAAAGAGCAAATTGACAATAGAAACGCAAATCTGATTCTCTATGGTACACACTTGTACATGGTATTTTACGAAGCCACTCAACCTGCCATGCTTATTACTGCCTATCTACATATTTTAATGAACCTAAGAAAAGTGAACAAATTATTGTTTCAAGCAATTCAGAATTGCAAGAAATTCTTTCATTTATTTTAATTGGAAGCTATATGATAATATAGTCTTTAACTCATTGATTGACTCCAAATCGTGAGTCATAAAGTCATCTCATGTAAAATTCTTCAAAGCCCTTATTCCTGTGCTTTGCTGGCTTCCGTTATTGATTCATACTGCTCCTTGTCAAGTTCAGTCATTGTCAAGCTGCCATCCGGCAACATAAGTACCACTCTTCGCGTGCCACCTGTGAAAATCAAATCATTATTAATTTGTGATTTCTATGCACACTTGACCCTGACTGCAAAGACTGAGGTCGTGGGTTCGATTCCCACCCAGGACAAATCTTTGTGTGATGAGCACGATCATTTGTTCTGTGTCTGGGTGTAATTTATCTATAATATGTATGTATTTTGAAATATTTAAGTATGTTTATCAGTTGTCTGGTTACCATAGTACAGGCTTTGCCTAGTTTGGGATCAGATAACGGTGTGTTGGTTGTCCTAAGATATTTTTTTTATCAACATTGTCATCGATGCATACTATGCATTTATCTAGCTTCCCAAATAATCCAACCGGTCTGGGGTCAAACATCCCCCGTGCCCATTCTTCTAATCATTTTTCCAGTTAGTTTTTGAAGTTGGTATTATAATGAGCGTGTACTGACCGGGAGAGGGCAGGTCGGCCTGCAGTAGCTGCGCGATGACCTGCGTGGCGTCCTCGCCCGGCTCGCCCTCCACCTGCACGGCCACCTGCTGCAGCGCCGGCGCCGCGTCGCCGCCCGGCATCAGCTGCGCCAGCTGCGACGGGTCGATGGCCAGCACCTGCGGAGAGATCACTTGAAGCTGACGAAACGCTACTTTAAAGCTATACAGAAATACCTATTTTCGTTTAGCTTTAACGTTCGTGTTCATTTATTTTCGACTCCATTTACAACTTCTTTATTTATGTAATTTATGTATACATAATTTCGTCATTTTTTTAGTCATTAGATCTTGCCAATTCCACTCCATGCAAAACTTTATTTTCTTATGAATTCTGACGTTCAATAGTAAATAGAGTAAATGTACGTCATGGAAATAAATGATTTGACTTTGTGAAAATGACAAGCAACCCCTTTACTCACAAAATTACAAAAGAACCGGTTCTTTAAAGAAATTAACTACAAAGGCAGAAATATTTTTTTCCTTTGTTAAAATCGTTTATATCGTGCGTGTCCTGTTATCTGCACATTTCAGGAAATAATGCTGTCAAACTCGTAGCCGAATTCGGGGCCGACTCCTAGATTGCTATCAACATGCTATGAAGAAAAAAGTTTGTTGTAGCTTCTGACCTGTCCATCCTCCCTGGTGACGTACATGACGTCATTGTCACCCTCCACAGCACCTTCCACGCCTTCGACAGCGCCCTCGACTCCTTCCGCCGCTACCAGTAGTGTTTGACCCGCCTCATTCTCGCCTGCAACCTATGAGAAAAAATATGTTCATTTTAGCATAAAATGCTTATAAACCGTGAGGTTTGGCTTGCAACAAACAAGTTATGGCTGAATATATTATTATATTAGAAAGAAGGCCTTAGTTCTTCATTTAGACACAAAACCAGTATGATACATTTACACATGAGGGTAGGTAGTCAGGCAGAAATAAATTCATGACAGACAGGAAGTAACGATGTTTATAAAAATGGCTGTCTCAGACTGCACGGAACCAACAAAAACCATACGACTAGGAAAATATAATCCTGATGCATCTAGACCTATAAAAGTCATATTCTCGACATCTGAACCAGCGAAATCTATTCTACGCCATAAATCAAACATACAATATGAAAATATCAAAATCTACTCTGATGAGACTCCCTACCAACAAAAGTATAGAAAGAATTTAAAAGGCGAACTGAAACGGCGACTAGATGGAGGTGAAACGGACATTACAATAAAATATATCAAAGGAACACTTACAATTACGAAAACTCAGCCAAAAAACAAGTCAAGTCTGAATCTGAAGCCCAGACTTTAAAACTGCCAAACTACTCGCATTATTATAATATTACACAAAACGCAAGTGGCGGCGGAGTATCCATATTTGTTCATGACTGCTTAAAGCACAATTACATTGAGGATCTTTGTAAAGAGGACAATCACTACTTATGGGTTTATTTAGATAAATACTCATTGGACATAGGCGCCGTATATAAAACACCAAAATCAAACGATGATTTTCTGGAGGAATATTCACAGCAGCTGACGAGGAGGAAAAGAGCTTTAGTATTCGGTGATTTCAACTACGATCTGCTTAATCCGAGCCGACCGACTAATAATTATACAAAAATGGTCTTAGAAAATGGACACCAAATTCTAAACAACACTGATGAAAAATTTAGTACCCGTGATACTGCTACAAAAAAATCGATACTTGATCATGTCTCATCCAACCTAAAAAATCATAAATTTTATGTAGCTATTGTGGAGTCTCCAATGTCGGATCACAAGCAAATCTATCTCGAAGTTGGCAAATATGTTCCTGAAATGAAAAAGAAAGTAAAGTACCATACCTTAGATTACAACGCGCTATACCAAACAGTAGAAAGTAAAATGGTGAGTGTCTCCGAGAGTGACTATGAAAGCTTAGAACACACAATAAAGGAAGCGGTAATTAAAAATAGAATACCAAAAGTCAAAATACGTTAAAATCAGAATGGATTAATAAAGACATAATTGGAATGCTGACTAAAAGGAATCAGCTGTGGCCTGCTTATAAGGAAAATCCCGATGACGACTTAATAAGAAACAATTTCATAACCCTAAGAAACAGCGTGTTGGAACAAATTCAAAATACTAAAAGTTCTTACTACTACAAAGTTTTCAAAACCTGCGAAAGAAAACCTTTAAAAATATGGAAGTTAATCGGGAACTTAGCTGGAACCAAATCTAAATCATGCTCCGCTCCTTCGTAGCTAGATACACTATCCGGTCAAATCACAGATAGTAAAGAAATATGTAATTATTTTAACACCTTTTTTGCTACTATAGGGTCTGTTTTAGCTAATAAAATTCCAAGGCCTACGAACCAAATACATACTCAGCCAACAACACAAACAACAGTATCTAGAACAAGTCAAATACTAAACTTAACCCCAACTACTGAAGCAGAAGTTAGCAAAATCATAGACAATCTCAATTCAAAAACTACTTAGACGGCTTAGATGGGATTAGTTGCAAAACCATAAAAAGTATTAAAAGTCTAATATTAAATAAAACCAAACTCACGAAGTGCATCAACTATTGTTTACCCCCCCCCCCCCCCCTGATTCTTTGAAAATAGCAAAAGTTAGTCCTATCTTTAAGTCAGGAAAAAAGACTGACACAGGAAATGATCGCCCTATATCTGTCCTCCCAATAATATCCAAAATATTCGTAAAAATATTATATAAACGTCTAGATGATTACCTCAAAACTATAAACTTCTTCTCTAATTAACAATATGGTTTCCGCGCAAAATCCAACACTCTAACAACAACAATTGACCTTGTAACCAATCTAAAAAACAATATCGATGAAAAATGCGCAGCTCTCGGTATATTAATTGACCTAAGAAAGGCATTTGATACAATTAGCCATACGCTCCTTCTCCAAAACTGCATGAAATCGGCATCAGGGATATTGCCCACGACATGTTCCGGTCTTATCTTTCAAATAGACAACAAATTGTCCGAATTGGTGATGTGCAAAGTAACTGCGAAACTTTAACTTACGGCGTACCGCAGGGATCCATTCTTGGTCCCCTGCTATTCATATTATACGTGAATGACATACATAACCTAAATCTGGCAGGTGACATAATACTTTATGCTGACAAGCCTATTTTTATTTGGAAACAATATCGAAGAGGTCATCAAACAAGCACAGCAAGACTTAGACACTCTCTCTAGATGGTTCCAAGACAATTTGCTTACTGTTAATTAGGGCATGCAAAAACCGGGTTGTTTATAAAAACCGGGTTTTTCGGGGTTTGTGTTTACAAAACCGGTGAAACCGGTTAAATCGGTTTTTTCGGGTTTTTTTTATTTGATTTTTAATAAATGAGAAATATGTCTGTACAGAAATGAAAATGCTGAAGTCTAATCAAAATATGAATTTTTTACGGACTGAAAAAAGCTACAAGTACTAACAGGCTATACAAAAAGTTTATTTTCTTTATACAAAACATAGAATAATAATCATAAAGCTTATTATTTAGGAAAATAACATATTCTTTAAAACCTAACATACACAATTTGGAACATTTGGTAGGTAGACAAAGGCTTAAAATTACAGAATATTAAATAACAATTGAACTGTCATAAAATACAAACAGGCAAAATCAACAGTACGTAAAATGAAATCAAAATAATTATTGAAATATCGCATAAAATGGAAGTCTTATTCTCTAATAAACCAAAACAAAATAAATCTGTCATTGTTATAGATAAAACAGACTAGCTTCTGCCCGCGACTTCATCCGCGTCAATTTTTTCTACCCTGACCTTTCCCGTCGCATCGAATTGCCTGCTAGTTTTCGTTCATTTTTCGTTACTGCTCCGCTCCTTTTAATCGTAGCGTGATGTTATATAACCTATAGGTTGTAACCTTTCTCAATAAATGGGCTACTCAACACAAAAATATTTTTTCAATTCGGACCAGTAGTTCCTGAGATTACCGCGTTCAACCAAACAAACAAACTCTTCAGCTTTATAATATTAGTATAGATGAGACCTGCTGATAAAAAGGCTCTCTCTGATTCCACTCTTGTTAGAGGTATAGATTCCAAAGCTTTATATGTATACTTCTATTAAGTGCTCTCCCATTTTTCCTCCACCGTCGTAAAATGCCATTTCCACCCTGATTTTAGTTTCTAAATCAAGTTCTGTAGATAGGCTTGCACCAGAGGTATGTTGTTTGAGAGCCTTCTTTATTTCTTGTCGGAGTTGGTCCTTGATGTTCCATGAAACATTTACTAGGTACTGTATAGTCTAAGTTTTCCTGAGTTGTAGTTGCCGTCAGTTTAGTAGTCGAAAAATGCTTACTTATAATGTTAACCGAAAAAACCGAAAACTCCGGTTTTGTTATCCTAAAAAAACCGGGTTTCAAATCAGTCGGTTATCCGGTTTTTTCGGTTATCCGGGTATCCGGTTTGCATGCCCTACTGTTAATACATCTAAAACAAACTATATTATCTTTAGTGCTAGGAACAAAACAGTTGCAAACAACTTAAATCTATACGTTAATAACGAACCTATATCTCAAGTATCTTCAGAAAAGTATCTTGGTCTCCATCTAGACAAGCATCTGGCAGACACATCTAGATAAATTAAGATCTAAACTATCATCTGTCATGGGCGCGCTTCAAGGGATCGTCCGGTGCCTGCCGACATCTGTTAGGTATATCATTTACAATTCTATGGTAAAACCTCACCTAGAATACCTAATAGAGGTATGGGGCACTGCAGCTAAAACACATTTAAAACCAATCGAAACATGTCAAAACAAAATAATAAAACTCTTATTCCATTACCACTATCTAACTCCGACAGTAAAAATTTATAAAGAAACTAAATTGATGTCACTATCACAGATTTATAAATATAACACATGCATTCTGGTACATCTATATATATAAAAGAAAGTCGTGTTAGTTACACTATTTATAACTCAAGAACGGCTGAACCGATTTGGCTGAAAATTGGTGGGGAGGTAGCTTAAAACCAGGAGACGGATATAGAATACTTTTTATCCCGTTCGCCCGCGTTCCCGTGTGACATGACATAAAACGTCAAAGAGAATACAAGTCACTATAAAACGTGGTATGACAAAAACGTTGCCTTCGAAGTACCAGGCGGTCATAACTTGGTATGAGCTTATCAAACAGCAGTGTCAGCCAGAAAACGTTTTATGCCTTCGAAGTACCAGGTGGTCATAACTTGGTATGAGCTTATCAAACAGCAGTGTCAGCCAGAAAACGTTTTATGCCTTCGAAGTACCAGGTGGTCATAACTTGGTATGAGCTTATCAAACAGCAGTGTCAGACAGAAAACGTTTTATGCTTTCGAAGTACCAGGTGGTCATAACTTGGTATGAACTTATCAAACAGCAGTGTCAGACAGAAAACGTTTTATGCTTTCGAAGTACCAGGTGGTCATAACTTTGTATGAGCTTATCAAACAGCAGTGTCAGCCAGAAAACGTTTTATGCCTTCGAAGTACCAGGTGGTCATAACTTGGTATGAGCTTATCAAACAGCAGTGTCAGACAGAAAACGTTTTATGCTTTCGAAGTACCAGGTGGTCATAACTTGGTATGAGCTTATCAAACAGCAGTGTCAGACAGAAAACGTTTTATGCCTTCGAAGTACCAGGTGGTTATAACTTTCTGCCAGGGTCGCGAGATTTGTTTGAAAGAGTTACCGTGGCCCTGGCATAGCCAACTGAAGGAACACGGGTGGGTTTTCTATACTATATCTATACTAATATTATAAAGAGGTAACATTTGTTTGTAAGTTTGTATGTAGGGGGTAATCTCCGGTACTACTGGTCCGAATTGAAAAAATATTTTTGTGTTGGGTAGCCTATTTATTGAGAAAGGCTATATAACATCACGCTAAACCCAAGAGGAGCGGAGCAGTAATGAAAAATGTTGCTAAAACGGGGAAAATCGCACGGGTATGCGATTCAACGCGACGGGAAGGGTTGCGGGAACAAGAAATTTAACGCGAACGAAGTCGCGGGCAGAAGCTAGTAAGTTATTAAATAAAAATATACACTCAAAAATAACATTTACGACAAAAGGGCAAACACAGAAACGTAGTACCCGACGGAAAAATAACATTTGCTTAAGACCACCACACACGAATTATGGAAGGAAAAATATACTATAAGAAGGAGCAGAGTTACCTAATGACATTAAAGAGATACAGTCTTTTACTTTATACAAACGAACCATAAAGCACCACATCTTAAAAGATTTTTCTAGGTTTTGAATTTAATCCACCACACCAATTTAATTTAGATCATCATCAATTATTATTATTTACTAATTTCCTAAGAATAAAGAAAACTAGAATACTTTCTGTGTATTTACAAAACATTACAGTACATATAAATAGTTTAATGAGTAATTTCTATTGACTTGCTTTCAAGAATAGATATGTAATAGTTCACCCAGTTTTTCCTTTTACCCACAACACTAAAAATTGTGTGTCTAAAAATTAACTTACTATATAACTTGTTTACACGTACCTGCCTTCCTCATAAGTAATTCTTATATTTAGTTTTAAGATTACCTTGTATTTCTCATATTAAGTGAATTGTATTCTTTTTGAGAAATAAATGTCTTAAACTGTAAACAAGACACCCTTTCTTGCTTTATTCCGGAATTTAATGTTAAGCATACCTGATACAGCACTCCATCCTCTCCTCGGATCATGATGGGCGTATGCCCGGCGTGTAACTGTAGTCCAACTTCCTCGCCGTCGTCGACGCCTCCTTCTAACAACTGTTTCACTGCACTGGCTTCCACTTTTACTTCCGTCTGTAACAACACATTATTTGTAATTTAAAGTCTTTCAACCCAAATGATCATGTTTTTTTCTTAAAAGGTGTGGAATGATCCTCATAATTTTGCCACTGGCCGGGGGACTATTGATAAATTATAGCCTTATGACTTGTGAGCAAACATTCCCAAGGCTTGTAACCATATGCGACGTGACGTAAATAGAGGGCGGCGGTAATAATATAGACTTTACTTACGCCATCTTCGTCTGTGAGCACGGGGAGTGAGGGTTGAGCGCCGTCTCCTTGCACCAACATACCGGTCGTCCCGCCCGGGGACATTTCCACCTACAAATTTAATTTGAGTTGTTAAGTATTTGAGAAAGAGTTTTAGCCCTGGCTTGGAAGTCACTTTCTGCAATCTTTAACCCATAGAACTTTGGAAGTAAGGTTCACTCAACCTACTTAGAAAAGGAAGGATCGTGCGACCAGACCGCATATATGCAATGATCCGAAATCGTCGAGACATTGTATATATGCTAGTTAAGTAGTAATCTCTGTTTGCGCGATTTTGCGTGACGTCACTGTGCTGCGTAGTTCGGATATGGCGGTGGCTACAGAATAATCAATTAAATGACTTAGGATACCAAAAACTCACACGTTGCTACGGGTCTGTTTTTACAAACAAAATTTATCGCTAAATTACAGCTTAGAGTCTTAATCAATATAAAGCGGACATACAGATAAAAAAATATGTGCGTGCGAACTGAAGGATCACGCTGGGATTTCGCAATTTTTTTATTTTGCGATTTAGATGTTAGGATTTAGTATTAGATTCACGACATTTGTTGAAATAATGTGAGAATGTGTAAGCAAATACATTAAAATGTACAGCCCTCAAAGTGAAGTCCCTCAGTTCACATAGACCATCAGCCAGATGTTGGAAAGCATGAAGGCTGAAGAAAGCATGAAAAATGAAGGTTTTGTGATTAAAGAATTTGTAAAGATGCGTGTGTAGTGAGCTGGGTGTGGGTACCTTCATGAGCATGGTGGCGGCGTGCGCGTCGGTGGCGGGCGGCGGTGTGGGCGGCGGCGAGGGCGTGGGCGGCGGCGTGGGCTCGCCCTCCGCACGCGCGAGGCGCCGCCCCGACTGCGGGCACAGCGTCAGCTCGCGCGCCGGGCTGGGCGGCGGCAGCGGGCCCAGGCTGCGAGGGAACGGGTCCTCGATGCCGTCCGATGTGTCCGACGACGCGTCCGACTGCAAACATGCACTTCAACTTTTGGCCTATCGATATCAAAACCATTCACCGCGCTAGATATCCATTAGCGATTTAGTTTTTTTAGCGCAAGTTGACTTCTGTTGGCAAGACAACTTCCTGCGTCATGATATTTTTTTTTTAGTTGGTGCAACAACTAAATATGTAATTACCACTTGCAAGAAAAAATCCACAAAAAACTTGCTAGTGTGAACGTATTTTCATTATACTGCTAAATTATGGCAATGAATTATCAAACTATGGTGTGCGTGTGAATTGAAGGACCACTGGGAATTTGCAAAGTAAAAAATTCTAATTTTTTTTTGGGAGGTTTAAAACAATTGTAGAACGAAGAAACTTCCGCCCTTAAAGTGTGGTCCCTCAGTTCCTACAGACTATCAGGCAGATCTCGGCGAGTATCTCAAGAATGAAGTTGTTAAGATATTTACTAAATTGTTATTTAATACTTTTACTTCACTACGTTTTTCGTTTTTTGGTCTGTTGACCATAAAGCATGTCAGAATTTTAAAAATATCATATGGTCCCCTCAATTTACATAACATATACAGGGTATCCCAAAAAACAATGTCAAACGGAAGTCCAACGATAGACACCCGAATTGGGTACCCAAATCACTCTCCATGTATGTTCCGCGATTTTTCGACCAAAACTATTTTTTAATGTTATGTATTTATTTAATAAAATAATCAGCTTCATAACTTTGACCAAAATTATGAAAATGTTGGAAAATTGAAGGTTGGTGAATCATGACTTAAATTTTCAACTTTAAAGATCTAAACAGGTGACATGGTTTCTAAGTAAGGTTTAAGAATTCTCCAGACTCTCAGCATTTATTATCATAGAAAAGAAGTACTTAATGGGCTACTTTGGCTATCAATGTTCAAAGACAGCGAGGTGGAAAATTCTTGAAATTAGCCATCTGAATACAATTTTTTTTGGTCATTTTACCATTCCTAAAATTATTTTAATAATTAATTTGTTCATCATCATCATCATTTTAGCCGTAAGACGTCCACTGCTGGACTTAGGGCTCCCCCAATTTGGGGGGCTTTGCCATAATCGCCACGCTTGGCAGGCGGGTTGGCGATCGCAGTATGGTGGTAAAATGCATAGAGCTGCTGCCCATTCTCTAGTAAGCCCCTTAGTCGCTTTTTACGACACCCACGGGAAGAAATGGGGTGATGTTATTCTTTACGTCCGGCACCACACGGTACATTAATTTGTTAACTAACCATTATCTAACTAACGTCGACATTTTGAAAATTTCTTGAAATTTATTAATGAATAACTATTTATTTTTGTTTCATTTATTAATCTTCAAATGTTTCAATCTTAGCTTACCTGCAGTCATTTTTGGTTACTTAGAAAACAAGTCAATATTTTTTATTTTTACATTTAAATTGAAAATGTAGTCATTATTTACCAACCATAAATGTCGGGCTTTACACCAACATTTTAATAATTTTGGTCAAAATTACGAAGCTGATTATTTTATGCATGAAAGTATAATTTGTGGTCTGTTATTTAGTCGATATCTTCACAATACCAAAGTCTGTTAAATATTTAACTTTGTTGTATAGACTGAAGGACCACGGTTTAGTCCAGTTTTTTTTTTTATCTTTATTGCTTTGTGGTCTGTTATTTAGCCAATATCTTCACAATACTAAATGTCTGTAAAATATTTAACTTTGTTGTATAGATTGAAGGACCACAGTTTAGTCCTGATTTTTTTTCATCTTTAATGCTTTGTGGTCTGTTATTTAGTTAATATCTTCACAATACTAAATATCTGTAAAATATTTAGCTTTGTTGTATAGACTGAGGGACCACAGTTTAGTCGTGATATTTTTTTTATCTTTCGAGCTTTATGTCTATTATTTAGTAATAACTTTCACAAAATAAGTGTAAATATTTAACTTTGTTGTGTGGACTGAGACACCACAGTTTAGTAGGATTTTTTCTTGCTGCTTTGTGGTCTGATACTTAGTCAACATCTTCACATTTATTTTTACTAAATGTCTATAAAATATTCAACATTACTGTGTGGGCTGAGGGGCCACAATTTAGTTGTGGTATGTTTTTTATCTTTAATGCTTGGTGGTCTGTTATTTAGTTAATATCTTCACAATACTAAATGTCTTTAAAATATTTAACTTTCTTGTATAGACTGAGGGACCACAGTTTAGTCGTTTTTTTTTTTAAATCTTTAATGCTTTGTGGTCTATTATTTATTCAATATCTTTACAAATTCTTATTAAATGCATGTTAACACAAAAACTTAATTTTTAAACTACTTTCCGAGATCTGGCTGATGGTCTATGAGATCAGCATGCACTATCGTTTCTACCATGCATGTAATAAATAAAACATTCAAGCTACTTCTGAACAACATAAAAAAATCTTAGGAACCACAATTTTAGCAAGATTAACTTACAGTAAATATTTTTCTTCATAAAGCACCACCATCAGTAATGCGTCGACTGCCTCCCGGGAAACTTAAATGGTGTCCACACAGAAAATATTCTAACCTGTTCGAAGTCTAAAGCCACGGGAACCTTGTCCCGGATGCGAACGATGTTACCGCCAGCCGTCGCGACAGAGTATCCTCCACGCCCGCGCCCCCGACCTGACCCGCCGCGCCGCAGTAAACTGTCGCCCTGTGCAGTCAATCTGTTCGTTATTTACTAACCATTTGTTATATTATTGTTAGTATAAGCTCTATTTTAAACTAGTTGGCAATTTGTTTTGTTTTTTGTTTATAATCGCGACTTTTCTTGGTTGACTGGAGAAGGCAACAAATAGAGGGCTTTGGAGATAGACTCAATGTCACTACAACATCGATAACATTAAAAGAAAATCTACAACAAATAATTCCCTCCTGAAACTACTTTTTACAACATGCAACATAATTAACGCAAGACCTCTTATACTCCAATTAGAGTATTGAGTTAAAAGCGTACAACAATGACCAAAACTTATTTTTCTAAAGCAAGCTGTTATTATTAGGAAAATCGTGTTAACTCCAGCAATACAAGCATTAAAATTTATAGTTGAGTCCAAGTTGAGAAATCAATTATGAGCAAACTACATTCAGGACTTGCGTTTATTCTGTTACACTTTGTATATATATTGGATTCTTACCTGAGCTAATTTCTTGTTGAGTATGGTAACAGGGGATTTTCCTTCTCCCTGACCTGATGGTCTCTGTATTGTGCGTTGAATGATCTTTTGTCCTGAGGGAGTTATTATAGTTTTCTCTGTCACCTGCTGTCCTCCAGAGCCATAAGTTTTCTTTATCTATTAAAAATAATTTTGTGTACCAAATTAGTGCTATAGAAAAATAATCTTTTAAATGTTTCAAAACTATGCTGTTCTAATTCTAATGTTACCTGTGTCATAGGCGTACGGACTGGTGACGTCTTTTTGGATTCCTCTAACTTTTTCTGTAACAATATGTTACTTTCAAAACCTCAGTTTTATGTAAGAAAATCTTTTAATATAATAATGAAACATGTAATACCTGTTTAGCTGCTAGTATCTGTTTCCGAATCACTTCCTGATCTATGTTCAGACCGGGTCCTAATTTTCCAGGCGAATCAATCTTCATAATTCCTGAACTCTTCGACATTATATAAACACCTGGTAAAAAGAGGTATAATATATTACTAAGGGTCAATATTAGCAGCAAAGCCAGCACATAAATCGCTGTCACAAACATAGCACGTCATTCCAAACAATCAAATACCTGTAGTAAGGTTAGGCATATGTTTAGGGTCAACTTTAATGACGCCCTTAATGTTCGGCATGCCTTTTCCAGCGAGGCCGAGTGATTTCACCAGCTCAGGGTCCAGAGTGGACTTGGGCGATGATTGACCATTCAGCACTCTCTTGTCAGCTGAAATGTTTACTATATTTATTATTATTAGTACTGGGCCTTGCTTTTTGCGTAACATAATGTAATGAAAGAAGCACCTAGGCTTCCCCGCCCTACCAAACCCAAAGAGCTAAGCATTGAAAAATCCTACACTAATAATAAGTGTGCTAGCTGCTTATGGTAAAGTGCCCCTACCTTTGGTGGAGTCAGGGTCGGAGTAGTCCTCGTCTTCGCTGGAGAGTTCCTTCTTCACTTTCTTGGCGGCGGGCTCGCTGTCGTCTGCGCCGCACCACGCCTTCACCTGGTCTAGAGCACGAACCTTGCTGGTGCGCTGAAGACGGCTGCACAAACGAACAAACTGTTGTTATCGATTTCAGGACCAAAATCGAAACTATGACAAATGGTGGAAAATGGCTTAAGTTCACAGGAAAGGAAAATTACAAATATTTGAAAACGTTTTTAGGACTCTTACCCAGATGGTGTAACAGCAGGGCTCTCAGATTTCTTGACCACTTGCTTGACAACCTGAGGCAATGGTGTGGTCATCTGTTTCACCTATAAGAAAAAATATATTTCAAAAGATATACATAGTTAAGTTATCGTATTTAAAAAAGGCCTCAATAATTATAATTTAAAAACCTTATGTCCATAAGTCACATAACACGTGATTATGCATATAAAGGGCTATTACTATAAAATTGTTTACCTGTACTGGATGTTGTTGCTGCTGCTGCTGAGCTCGCAGAGCCTTTAGTTCCTTCTGCCGCGCCAGTTGCTTCTCAAATGCTTCCAACAGATGTTTGCAAGTCTCCATGTTTTCGACAGGCTCCCATGTATTCTGTTCACTGTAAAATTAAATGTATTGTAAAATCTAGAATATGAACATCTGTCTTAATGCCGCACACGCGCCATTGTTGCATAAACTCAACGTAAGCCATGAGACAACCGTTTGCCATTTCTCCTGGAATTTTTCCAGGAGTAATGTTTAATAAGAAATGACGAAAAAAATTTGACAATAACTTTTTTTTTACGACTTTTTATAGTGAACCCAGCACACAACTTACTGCGGATATCCCTCCCACTTGAGCAAGTACTCGTATTGTTTCCCGCGTGGGTTGAACCGTTTGGCTAAGATCTTTTCTACAACATATTGGCCAGCTTCAGTGGGGTCGCCTTGTCGCTCCGTGCGACGAGCAATGCGTTCTTCAGGCGGCACGCGTTCTTGAGCGTTGCGAACAGACTCGTTCAACTCCTAGCGGAAAAGAATGATGTGAAAATGGTATCAAATTATAGTGATAACAAGTCCAAGAGCCATGCAAACAAAGTAGGGAAGCAGTGAGCCATAAAATGTGTGCATGTATGATAATGTCAGTAGAAAAGCAGCTTTTTTATATAATTTTGAAGCACTGAAATAAGACTTGCAAAACCAAATATTAATGCTATAATATGGTCTACAAAAACATAAATAATTATCCAAATATATAGTATAAGTACCTTAGTTTTGTTAATACTTTGTGGTATTGGTACTTTCTGGACATTCTTGAGTCCAGGGCTAGCCTTAACAATATCATCACTTTCCTCCCCAGAGGGCTGTGTTTCAGAGTCCTCCTGCAAGAGTGAGTTAGTTAGTAGTCAATGAGTGTTAGGAATAATGATATGCACAAGGGGTTATTCAGCTGTGGTGGAAACATACCGGCTTGGCCAACTTCCTTGGTCTGCCTCGTCTTTTCACTTCTTGTTGAACTGGTGTTTGAACTGGTACCAGTTGATCTTCAGTCTTTAGTTCCATCTGTATGTAAAAGTTTAATTATATGTATAATAATTTTTTTTTCTGTATGCCCCAGAAACTGTTTATGTTAGGGAGCTGGTGAGCATTTTGGTATATGATTTGCACACCTTTCACGTCAAGGTGGATTGCAGTTTAAATCATTACGAATTAATTTGGTCCAATCAATTAAGGTCCTATGTCGGTACGTTTTTAGCATTACAGCGGATTGAAGTTGCTTAAAAAAATCAGGGTATTAAATCATTTGCACATGTATGCCTCTGGATTTCGTGGTCCCAATCATCTTGGAAACGAAGAAAATCAAAGAGGCAAACATTCAGGACTCTGCATTATCATGGGACGGAGTTGTAAAAATGTTTAAAAAAAAAAACTCTACTAAGTTACTACATTTGATTCACTATGACTCTTATGTTGATAGATATGGTAGCATGATAGGAAAAACAAATAACTTACAACTTTAGCATGAGCAAACTTAGATAGGGCCTGGACATTTGCTCCTGCTGTGATCCAGGCAGTCCGCTGTGCCTCTGCCATGCGACACCACTGCTGGTACAGCTTCCAGCTGTTGTCTGTGTTCACCGTAGACCCATCACGAACTGATGAGCATTTCCATAGTAAGAAAGCCCAGACTTGTGCTTTACTTTCATTCTGTGTATAAAAAAAATGATGATGACTTGATGACTATAAAGAAGAAAATATTTTCTCAAAATGTTAATAAAAGGTAATCTCATCATTTCATTTTCATTTGTTAAGTTTAACATAACTATACTTACACTATCTCTTACGGGAGATTTCCCTGTGCAGTTGTTGGCATCTTTATGCTCCTTGAACTCTTCAACAAAGTGGAATGCTGAGTGGCACAGGCCACACACCAGAACATCCAGAGTAGCCATTTGTTCATGAGCCTCTGAGCACAAAAAAGAAACAGTTTTACTATAAGATAATAGATAATTCATACAGTTTTGTTTTAATGTTTATTTTTGTTTTCATGATTTTGTAAGATTGTTAGACTGTGCCAACAATACTGCCATCTATGGTGAAAAACCTTTAATAGCATTTTTAGCAATGTGATTTAAATATTAGTTCCGACTTGCCAAGAAATTGTCTACCTTTCTGTGTAGGTGATATAGCAGTAATTAATTTGTAAACAGAGTTACAAATGGTTAAGTCATAACTTAGCCTAGAAAACGTTGCTCTCTAAAATGAAAACCCATCACTTCCATGGTTAAGTCCTTTCATAATAGTCAAGTCAGTATGCACACTTGAAAAGCCGTTACTTTATTTTAAGCCTTTTATATATTTATACACCTATTATCACATTTATTAATTGTCCTACTATCAAAATCCATAATAGCTGTTACGGTTTTCCATCATTGAAATTTTGTACCATTGTTCAGTGTTGAAGTGTGTATTTGCTTGATACTATGCCGATGGTGTGATATGTAGACGTATCCACAAACATTAACCAATTGCTTATCAGGCCATAACATTGTGTTAGCCTTGCCTTGAATGTACAATCATGTTTTTCAACTGTATTGGAGAGACAAGCCACATACATTCATATTATGAGGACTAATTATTATTAATTAAACAAAATATTAACCTTTCAAAGCCGTCGGGTTTTTCGTCAACTCTTCAGGATTTCCAGGCGGAACCTCCTCCGGTGGCGTCTCGCCTTCCTCTACTGAAGTCATTTTTGCTTTTCAGGTTAGCCTAAGAATTAAACGCGACTTACATAATTCAGCTATATTAAACAGGATCATTTATTTACATCTGGTCTCCAAAATACATTCTCAGATAACCTTTACACCCGGCAGATTCCCGCCAACTCAAATCATGCAAAAAATTAATATGTAATACGCTGCTGGAAGTATTACATAGAGCAATATTATATAAGAAACACTATAAACTAACACAAACTGTTCCAAAAACTAAACTATGAGTTCTAATTGATCAAAAAACTTATTATTTGTTCTCCCATGACACGAATCAACGCTCATTGAATTACACTGCCATCGTAGAGATAAAATTAGACGCTTCTGTCTTAGTAAATAAGTAAACATGCAATAATCTAAGATATTATCATAATTCAATTCACATAGATTTTAAATAAATTACACGACCAAGACAATGTCACTTACAAAAACTATATTTTTTTTCTAAAATATGAAACTTTTCAGAGAATACAACGCGAACGGAACAAATCACATCAACAATCGAATGTGTAATGAGGATAAAAAACGTTTCGCCGACACGCTTTAGCTGCCACCTAGTGATCGCCGACATTTTCTTGTTTTCACTGTTATATTTTAAAATACCGGCCAATCATAATGCAGTAGAGGAAGTTTCTATCCAATCATCGCGAATCACCATTTTGGACATGCTATAACAAACTTGCAGTTTTGTCAACGCCACTCCTCTTGGCCGACATTTGTGTTTCACCACCATGTTTCACCGACATACCTCTAATTCTGTGTATTAATTGAATAATTCTGTAATTAGTTACGGCCTTACAGTCTTATTACTTACAATACCCTAAATAACATAAATCCCATACAGTTATGCTTCAAATAAATATAAAAAACGAATTTAGAGTCTTTTAATTACAGCAGAAATGATTTTTAGATAGGTCCTTTTCTGATTGAACGAGGATTGGACATGCCACAAATATCAATATTTTTTACACTAGAATTTGCCTCCGAAGTACAGTTGTTTTTTTTTTAATGATGTAAAGCTATCATTGCGAAATAAAAAATAAAGTAGTCTACGTTATCTATCTATTGAAAAATATAAATTATACTTGTTTTCGTTCACGTCATCAAAGCCTGTGTTGAGCTGAACATGAACATACTTTAGTAATATCAATGCTGATTGCTGACCTGCTATAGGTACTTACCTATCTGCTTCACGATATCTTTAGTTCTAGAGTGCGGTCACAACCCACGATTTTAGGACGGGTCACCATGGGTGCCGAGATGGTACCGAGTAATATTTTTAAGAAGGTACATCTCTTCCTTGGTCTAGGTAGTTGCAAGCGCTACTGCTGAGCAAGAGGTCCCCGGTTCGATTCGGTCGGGTAGTGTTTTATTGAATTTTTACATCAGTAATTTCTCAGAAGCCGGTCGGAGTTTGGACTTTGTCGCCTTACGCCAGGAAACCCCATGCAACTATTCGTATAAGAATTATGAATGCAAAAGCGCACGAAGTGAGCTCGAAAATTTTACAACCCTGCTCGTTTAGGTTAGGTTTTGTTTTATTTTCTCTAAAAGAAAACAAGTTACATTGTCAAGTTATGCCAGGAAAGCTGCATAAGCATAAGTGGTAAATGTAAATATCAACGAGAATAATGAATGCCAGAGGTAGCATAGCGAACTCAAAAAATTTGCGCACACTCGGGTAGGTTATAAATTTTGTTTTGATCATTCCAAACGATCAGGGGTATTTGCTTTGTCGGCTGAAGAAAAGGTCAAGAAGGTACTAGTGATGTGCCGGAACGTTAAAAATGAGTATCCGCCGATACGGATATTTGGTGTCAAAAGGCACGGATACGGATCTTAACTTTATTACTAAATCAGTCTCGATGCACGTGACCTTGAAACGCAAGTTGACGCCACTTGACGTTTTGTTTGACAGGATATGTTTCAACTTGCATTGTGTGTGGGGGTCTTTCTTTAGTTTTATTTATAGTTTAGTCACTAAATATTTGTTGTTGTATTTTTTTTTTGCTAGTCAGCACTGTAGGTACCACTCTTGGGCAAAGGCCTCCCTCCACACCTTCCACCTTTCGCGAATCCGCGCGTCTTCCTTCCAGTTTTGATGGAACCTATCCAGCTCGTCCAGCGGTCTACCACGACCCCGCCCCACTGTCTCAGGACACCAGTTGAATGGAATTTAATCGTTTTTCATTGCTACTTAATCACCTACATATAGAATTTCATCGATGTATTGAAAATTGATAAGGTAAACGATCCGTAAAAGATCCGCCAAAAAAGTAACGGATACGGATCTTTCTTTCCCTCGGATATCCGCGGATACGGATACGGATATCCGGCACATCACTAGTAGGTACTTATCAAGAGAATATAGAATGCATTTATAAGTGAGCGTAGCGAGCCTGAAAATTCTAGCACTCTACCTTGAATAGGTTCTGTTTTCTTTTGAGCATTAACAGAGAGCGAGGTCACTTTGTCGAGTTATGTTATGTATGACGAAAAGTTTTAACTCGTTTAGCAGCAGTTTATTCATTATGACTATGACGTCTTGCGCTTGTAGTTGCTCGGTGTGCCGTTAAGTACAGACGCCAGCACATCGAGCTACTACAATCTGTCGAATTTCTTTCATAGATTTTCAACTTATCGCTAAAGTAATAGATTCAAGGTTGATTGGGAGAATTTGACAGTTTTGGGTACCTTGATGTGCTGGCGTCTGTACCTATTATATAACCAGACTGATGTGACTAATTTTAATTTAAACATGTTGACATTTTACTTTGTGTTAAAATTAAAAAAAAACATGTTTATGTATATTGCAAGTTTTAGTTTTCAATACTGTCAGCAGTCCCCATAACTAACAATATTCTTAATGTTTGCATAATATGCCTATCGGCGTCTCCGTGGCTCAAGCACCTATGTACAGTTTTAAGTAAGGAAGACAAGTAAATCATTCAGGCTTTCGTCAGTTTGTACTTGATACTTGATTTTATGGTCATATATTATATATATATATACTTTTATGGTCATGAGTCATGACCCCCAGGAAACACATCTTTGAAACTCGAAAAAAGGAACGCATAAGGTGTGACTTTGACTGTCAGTGTGTCGATCTGTCTACCCCAGTTGGTTATTGAATTACTACCTAATGCTATTGAATTGTTTTAATGGTAATGAACAATGCTAGTCCAGTTCATAGAAATTAAAGAATTGTAAATCTATTGTTAATTTAATTGATGTTTATGGCGATGAAAAAATGCCCATAAAAAAAATCTATATTAACATAAGTTTATACAAAAAATATTATGAATTCCCTAGCTCTTCTGCTAGGGTACACTTTATTACAACGCTAGTGTCTTCCCCTAATTACTAGGAACATGTAAATTATGGCATAAAAATATCAAAAAGCGAAACAAAAGTAGAAGAAATAATAACATTAAAATTAATCTAACATGCATAATAAAATATTTATTAAAAAACAAAATATTTTACTATAATTATGTGTTGTTTGGGCGGCAGTATGTGCTCGCACGAGTAAGTTGTAGTGTGTTAGGGTATGAATGTGTAAGGGGTAAATACCACTCCCCCTACCCCACTTATCTCTAAAGGGTTCTAAGTGTCCATACCAAATTTTATCAAATTCGGTCCAGCCGTAATGGAGATTAGCCGGAACGAACAGACACATATGTTTAAATCTTTTTTTTTTTTATTTGTGGGACCGTATATGCTTTCAGCATTTCGTAAAAAGCTGTTAATTTGACATTACAAACAGACGTCAATTTTTAGGGTTCCGTTGCCAAATGGCAAAAAACGGAACCCTTATAGATTCGTCATATCTGTCTGTCTGTCCGTGTATGTCACAGCCACTTTTTTCCGAAACTATAAGTGCTATGCTGTTGAAACTTGGTAAGTAGATGTATTCTGTGAACCGCATTAAGATTTTTACACAAGAAATAGAAAAAAAAACAATAAATTTTGGGGTTCCCCATACTTAGAATTGAAACTCAAAAATGTTTTTTTCATCAAACCCATACGTGGGACTGTGGGGTATCTATGGATAGGTCTTCAAAAATGATATTGAGGTTTCCAATATATTTTTTTTCTAAACTGAATGGTTTGCGCGAGAGACACTTCCAAATTGATAAAATGTGTGTCCCCCCGCTGTAACTTCTAAAATAAGAGAATGGTAAAACTAAAAAAAATATATGATGTACATTACCATATAACCTTCCACCGAAAATTGGTTTGAACGAGATCTAGTTAGTAGTTTTTTTTTTAATACGTCACAAATCGTAAACCGCAATTTACCTTTCATTCAGTCAACTCAAATATAAAAATTAAAAAAAAACCATTTAATTTCATAAACATAAACCTCATGCATAAACCGTGAATACCTACAGGTTTGTACGGAACCCTCAGTGCGTGAGACCGACTCGCACTTGGCCGGTTTATCTATTTGTATTAAGTACACGAAAAATAAAACTACTTGTTTACCGGTTTTTAGGGATCCGTAGCAAAATGGCGAAAACGTAAACCTTATAATTTTCGTCATCTATCTATCCGTCCGTCCGTCCCACCGTACGTCCAAAATTCTAAGAGTAATGTTACTTTGACTCTATTGGCTTGGCACTAGGTTTATCAAAAATTGTAAACGAGGTGTATTCTGTGCACTGCTATAGAATGTTGTTAAATCAATCATACTTGTTAAAAACGAAAAAAAAAAATCAATGAACAAAGATCACTCAAAGCGCCGACTCATAATTTTAAGGTTTATTATTTTTGCTTTTCTGTTTTTTTCGGTGGTTTAATTTTTTGTTAAAAAGTTTTTATTTTGTAATGTTTTGTGGCTCTTATGTTCTAATAATACTTGGCAAGGTATACCCTATCTAATGAAAAAAGAATTATCAAAATCGGACTACTCTGTACAAAGTTATGCGTGGTTATACATTACAATCAATGAGTGAACAATCAATCATCCCCTGTTTTCCGACCCTTTTTTTTTTTTTTTTTTTTTGGATGGGAAATCATCAAATGACTTCTCCCGCTCTGGGCGGAGCGGGAGGGCGTGTCAGACTTTTACTGACTAAAACCCACCCGTGTTCCTTCAGTTGCCCATGTGCCAGGGTCACGGTATCTCTTTTGAACAATCACGCGACCCCGGCAGGCATCGGTCCTAGCAGACCCCTTCAGTGTGGGTGACATCTCTTTGAGGCGCGCGTGGAACACTACGCGCCGTCGACCCGAGCTTGGTCCTTACCGGGCGGCGAGCTACCCATTGCTCGCCACCCGCAAGCTCGCGCCTACGGTGTTTTCCGACCCTTAGGGTTCGATTTTGTTTTCCAAATTTATATGGGACCACCCTCGGAGTATACCCTTTCCAATAAAAAAAGAATTATCACAATCAGACTACTATGTGAAAAGTTATGCGTGGTCATACATAAAAAAAAAAAAATACAAAAAAAAAATGGCATGTGTGCAATTCACACGTGGTAGAAGTGAAACCTTCAAAATTTTTGGTTTCAAGATAATGATACGAATGTAAAATTACGGGAAGAGGATAATTGTAGGTTTTAGTAATGATTGTAGTGATACAAAGTTTGATAATGATTTAACATTTTATTATTCGTATATATTACATCGATTTATCGCGACAATATTCTGCGTTTTTTTTCCGTATTTACATAAATAATATATAGGTACGATAATAGACTTGAAATAATAATAATATGTACAAGTACATAAAACATTTTTGATTAAATTCTAATATGTACAGGTACATAAAACGTTTTTAATGTGTTTTAATTTTTTGAAGTTCAGATGTGACAATATTTGCCGTATCCATATTTCTTTCGTCCATGGTCATGACGTCATGTATTTCCTATCTCATTTTCTCCCACGTTAAATCTTATGAAGTTATGTCTGTCTCTTTTTACTGTCGCTTTTTCGTTTCATTGAGTTTCAAATCACAACCAACGGCGCTAAAGAAGTTTTCACTTCAAAAATATATGCGTCGAATTGATAACCTCCTCCGTTTTTTTTCTTCGGTTAAAAAAGGTGTTACTGGTAGGTGTTGTGAAATAACGAAAATGTATTTAGAGGTAACAAAATGAACTGAGATCAATATTCAGCGTGAGTATCGTTGGACCCCATTATTAAAAAGATAATTATATTTCGAAGTAACTTTTTAAATTTAGTTAATAGTTGTGGGGTATGAGGTGTTTTCAACTACAACCGCAGTAATAATTTCGTTTGACTAAGGGTTTTCTGAATTTCACAACAAACTTATTTTTGCGATGGTCGGTAGAATCAATAAGCAGGGGTAAAAATATCATAAGTACGGAACCCTTCGCTGTTCGCGGTCCGACACGCACTTGACTGGACCGTTATTATACTAATCATCCCAAAAACCATTTTAAACAAACTTGAGGAAATGGAAATTTAATATTTTTCTACCTAGGCTTTTTATAGTTAGCGAAGGATTTGCACGATAATTTAATTATGTTATACCTACGTATTACTTTCTATTCTATTTCGTTTGCATAAGAGATTATATAAGACTATCATATTAATTAGATACGCCACTGAAAATGTGGCCAAGAAGGTTTACAACATGTTTTTGATTTAGCCAAATTTTATCCTGTCTCAAAGTATTAAAACTTTGAATGATTATATTATAATTATCTAGTCTATCCTGTCCAATTGCTATTGCTATTGTGGCTACATTATTTGTAGACTACGTTATGTCATGAACCTTTGCGTAGAAAAAAAAAAAAAAAAAACAAAACCATTTTTTTTAAATTACACCTCGTAGTTGACCTAAAAGTTCGTAACTACTCAACCGGGCTTTCATGAATTTAAGGCCTCCAGCCCGGGCTTTTATAAACTTAAAAACTAAGCGACTAATATGTACCTAATGGCACCTGGGGGGTACGAACCTGGGCTTAGGGAGTCACTATTAGAGGGCAGCAACGGACGGGCTGGATCTGGGTGATTATTATTTAGGAACTTTAAAGCTACAGGCTCAGCATCGCGGGCTGGCTCGTGCAAGGGTTGGAGGGGACTATTTAGTCGGGAGCGTCGCGACGGTCCTCGGCAGTGAGGTCGCTAAAGCAGACGTTTTGTCTTTATTAGCGTGCTAGTGGCCCTACTGCTCTCCTAGAGGATAATGGGGTCATCAGGGTCAGTCAATATATGCCTCGGGCGGCGAACTCTACTGATAGGGGAGAAGGTATAACTGGCGGCCGCAACAAGAGGGTTGGGGTGGGATACGGCTTTATCGAAGAAACGCTTCGAGTTGCGTCACATGAAGGATAGTGTGGATTTTGAAGTCAATGTGGAGGCTTACATTCCGAACGTACCAAGGCGAACCTGTGGCTTACGGAGAAATCGGTTTTGGAGTGTCTGTATCCTATGGATATGGTGAGGTTTACA
Source organism: Aporophyla nigra (assembly GCA_947507805.1). Lineage (NCBI taxonomy): Eukaryota > Metazoa > Arthropoda > Insecta > Lepidoptera > Noctuidae > Aporophyla > Aporophyla nigra. The sequence continues at coordinate 13,974,709 of OX382305.1, forward strand.
AAGACTGCACATGCATAGGTCATGATTGGCCTAATGTACAATGTAAATGCGCTTCTTACGCCTAAGGCGCGGGACAAATACAAGAGTTGTCGGGCTAGGGCGAAGCGCGAGCGAAGCGCGGGTGAGATGCGTGTGCGGCGCCGGTGCAGCGCAGAACAGATGCGCTTACGGTGTCGGAAAGGCGAGGCGCGGTGTAACACAGTGGATGCATTTGACTTTAAGTTGACTTCTGCATACACTGTCCATGCCACTGCTAACTGCGGGTGCGCCGAGGGCGAGGAAGCGGCGCCCACGCCGCGCCCACACCCCGCTGTCTCAGTATGACTCGCGCCCCACCTCTTCTATACATTTTATACGAAAAATTAAAGAAGTGGCGCCGCGCCCGCGCTTCGCCCGCGCCTCACCTCCGCCCGACGCCTCTTGTATTTGTCCCGCGCCTAAGTGACAATTTACTACGTGCATTTCGAGCCTACCGAGAGCGAAAGCGGCCCGCAACCGAGGCTTTTTTATGTGCTCAGAGAAGATGTGCTGATCGAGGATCACGCCTAAATATTTCGCTCGCTATTCCCTAGGGATCGGCTTGCCGAACATAGAGATGGGGCGGTGGAGGGAGGATTTGAGTCGCGGTTTGTAAAAGAGGACCGCTTGACTTTTATCGGGATTGACTTCGATTCGCCATTTCCTAAACTATCCCAGCGACCAGCGATCACAATCGACCAGAGAGCTGGTCAATTACGATTTGAAGTTAGGGAACCATCGCGTCTTGAGAAACCAAACCACATTCAACAAAGGCATCATACATCAAAATTAGAGTCCGCCCGACGAAAGAGGTCCCGCGGCAATAAATGGAACTAATTTTATTATAAATCAAGTTAGCAACATCCCTACAACAACACTCCTACTTCTCACATCTTTCCCTATTTCAGGTTATGCATTTTATTAACCAGTGCCTGTAATATGATATTGAGATAAATATATCAATAAAGTTAAACGTCTTCGTCTCCATCGCATGGATGTGGCGCCGCGATTATGGGACTTCTTTCGTTGGACGGACTCTATTCTATTTCATTCCTGTGCTAATAGAGTAATGCCAACTTTGGAGGTTTAGTCGATTAATGTTGAAACGGGTGAGTCGAATAAAATTGAATTCAGTATTGTTTTCTCATACAGAATATTTCAAATTTTAGATTAATCACAGAATTTAACAAAACATGTTTCTTTATAAATTGAAAACACGTAAGAATTCAGTTCAGTTATCAAATGGCTATTAGCTACAAAATAGTGTAAAGTCTATAGTCGAATCAAATTTATAAAGAATTCGACTGAAGTTTGGTGAGCGAGGGTGAGCGTCATTTTGACCTCTAATTTTTAGTATTGGTTTATTTTATTTCATCTGTGAATTAATCACTTCGTGGGACGCTTCGCGCCGTCTAATTTATTTTTTCATATTATTTCATAGTATTTTTCACTGAAAGACGAACATATATCGTGACTGTGTTTGAAGAATCCGAGGCGTTCGCTTTCTGACGGATCTTGTGTTTTCGTTTTTGAAAATGTCGGGAATAGCAAGTGCACGTTTAGCTGAAGAAAGAAAAGCCTGGCGCAAGGACCATCCTTTTGTAAGCGACATGATTTATGTTATGGATTGTCCACTTGTTTGTTTAATATAAAGTACGTGATCGAGAGCATTTTGTTTCAGGGCTTTGTTGCCAGGCCTATGAAAAATCCAGATGGGTCTCTAAATCTCATGACATGGGAATGTGCGATTCCTGGAAAGAAGGGGGTTAGTATTTCTACAACTTTTCAAATCTACTCTAACATTTCTGTTAGTACTGTTCCATTGGGCTCAATCTGTAATGCAAAGCATTTTCAAATGATAGTGTATGTGTATTTACGCAAGGGTCAGTAATTTAACACATACCTACTAACAATAATGTTCCTAACAAATTACGTTTACTCTTGCAGACACCATGGGAGGGAGGTCTTTATAAGCTGCGCATGATTTTCAAAGATGACTATCCTTCTAGTCCACCTAAGTGCAAATTTGAACCTCCACTTTTCCATCCAAATGTGTATCCATCGGGCACTGTCTGCCTTTCTTTATTAGATGAGGAAAAAGACTGGCGTCCCGCAATCACAATCAAACAGATCCTCCTTGGTATCCAGGATCTGCTCAATGAACCTAATGTTAAAGACCCTGCACAGGCTGAAGCCTACACAATCTACTGGTTAGTAAACACTCTGAAATATATTGTAAACTTTGAATTATTCACTAAAACTTTATGTTGTTTTAATAAACACTATTGTAACCTTAAGTATTTCATTTCTTTTACAGTCAAAATCGGTTAGAATATGACAAAAGAGTTCGAGCACAAGCACGTGCCATGGCAGCGACAGAGTGATGCTGTTTACATCTAATATATCAATACACTCAAATGGGCTTCTCACCATCACCTTGCTTTGTTGCAGAAAGCTATTCATAATGTAAAACCTTTTTGCAGCTATTTGTATCAGAGTAGAACTTGAGTCACAAATGAGTAATCAAATAAATACTTTGATGATAGTATGGTTTAGATCGTCTTACTATGTAAAATATGCATTAGCTTTCTGCCACAAATCCGGGCAAGATAGTTCATGTCAGTGATATTGTTGAAATGTTCAATGACTTCAAAGTATTACGAATTATCTATGAATAATTCAACAGTTCATCTGATTTTATTAATATAGATATTCCAATAAACATAAAGCCATTTGTTCTAATGCTGTTCACATTCTAGAATTAATGGTTATTCTTAAGGCTCATTTATTTTATTTATTATTGTAAACTATCTGCATTGATTAAACACTGAATATAATGGTTAGTAATGCTTAAGTGAGTGTCAGCCATCTTGTATGAAAATCTCATGACTTGATTTGCGCATAGAAGTTATTGTGATGATCTACACTATTATTTTAACTATTTTTGTATTTTTATGTTAGTGAAACCCAGTAATAAATTTCTCATAACTATCTATAAATAAAAGAGTTGTCAATTAACTACCATGTGAAACACAAAAAATCTTTAAAGTTGTAGATACAGCATCATATTGTCTTAAAATTTAATTTACAGACTGAAATATCAATTTTGTAAACATTCCTTTTGTGTGTTGAATTGTTGATTTTCTTCAGATGTGTGGTGCAATTCTTAGGATTGCTGCACAGAGTTACCTGCTAAATGTAAGGCTGAGATTACACTAGCGTTCGTTAAGCGTGAGCCTACAATAGCGCGGCCGAAAGATGTAACTTGCCACTTAGTGCTTATGATGATACAGACCTGCCGCGGCACAAAAAATCGTAATCTAGGAACCCGCGGCACCAAAAAACCGTAATCTAGGAACAGAGTAAATCTGCCTGCCTACCATATAACATTCCTTTGAGTGCAAAAAAGGGACCTCTGAAATAGTATTTTCAAAAAATAATAATTTTTGCAGACCATGTTGTACTGCCGTGTTACCTATATTCATTTCCCTAATGCCATAGGAAAACACAAAACCTTGCTGAAGAATTAATAGTCCCATCTCACTGCTGAGCCACGTGTACAAGCTGTTTTCGGGGGTCGTCACGAACCTTCTCGCCAGGAGACTTGACGAGTTCCAGCCACCAGAGCAAGCCGGGTTTCGAAAAGGCTTCAGCACCGTAGACCACATCCATACTGTTCGGCAAATTGTACAGAAGACCGAGGAGTACAATCAGCCGCTGTGTATGGCATTTGTGAACTACGAGAAAGCCTTCGACTCTATCGAAATTTGGGCAGTTTTGGCCTCTCTGCAACGATGTCGAATAGACTGTAGATACATCGAGGTGATGAGGTGCTTGTATAACGCTGCAACGATAACTGTCCAGATCCAGGATACGAAAACCAGCTCAATCCAACTGCTTAGGGGGGTGAGACAGGGGGATGTGATATCCCCGAAACTGTTCACCAATGCGCTGGAGGACGTATTTAAGACGCTGGACTGGACTGGACAGGGAATCAGTGTGAACGGCGAGTACATTTCGCACCTTCGTTTTGCCGACGACATCGACATTATGGCAGAGACGCTGGAACAGTTAGACCAGATGCTGTATAGCCTAAATGGAGCCTCACGGCGGGTAGGCCTCGGCATCAACTTGGACAAGACGAAAGTCGTACAATTCGCATGTTTTGCCGAGTCCAATCCACATCGAAGGGTCGCTTCTCGAGGTTGTGAAGGAGTATGTCTACCTAGGGCAAGTCATACAGCTTGGTAGACACAACTTCGAGAAAGAAGCCTACAGGAGGATCCAGTTAGGTTGGGCAGCGTTTGGAAAACTTCGTCAAGTCTTCTCGTCGCCGATACCGCAATGTTTGAAGACCGAGGTCTTCAACCAGTGCGTCCTGCCCGTCATGACATACGCTACCGAAACGTGGACACTGACGGTTGGGCTGGTCCACAAATTTAAGGTCGCTCAGCGTGCTATGGAGCCAGCTATGCTCGGAGTTTCTTTGATGGATAAGATCAGAAACGATGTTATCCGGAAAAGAACTGGAGTTACCGACATAGCTTGCAGGGTAAGCAGGCTGAAGTGGCAGTGGGCTGGCCATGTTTGTCGAAGGACCGATGGCCGATGGAGCAGACGAATCCTGAAGTGGAGACCGCGTATCGGCAAGCGTAGTGTGGGACGCCCCCCAGCTAGATGGACCGACGACCTCAAAAAGGTGGCTGGGACAGACTGGATGCGGAAGGCGGAGGATAGGGTGTTGTGGCGCAGCATGGGAGAGGCCTATGTCCAGCAGTGGACTGCGATAGGCTGATTAGATAGGAAAACACATGTAACGCATATGCTTACCCAAGTCTGCGTGACGCCGTTGCGGGTTGTGCCAACAAAATGAATGGCATTGGTACAGGTGTCTACTGATACTTGCCCTCTTAGACACTTGTACCGGTACTTGTAAGTATATCGTTAAGTTTGTGGTCAGAGACTGAAATCTTCGCTTCTTAAAAAGTAATAGGTGTGATTAGAACGTTTTTGTAGAAGGTAATTTTGGCGCTTGGTCAAAATCGTCATAACCGTCGCCATGTTTTTTTTTTACATTTAACCGAACAACTGTATGTTTATCAACAGCGGTTGCTTGCTAACAGTGCGACAATATTAGGATTTAGCAATTCAACTTTCCTTGACAGTAGTACATCGCCCATGGCATTAATTGTTTTGAAAAATCCCATCAGACAAATAGATTGACGCAATTTTCACAATATTGTGAAATTTTTAAAGAAAGCGATTACGTTTCAGGTTGTGCAATTTATATGCAACATGAGGTCGTCAATATGAATACCGATAGGGTCATGGTTGAAATTATTGAATTATTATCATCCTGTTCTATGCTAAACAACTTAGGCTTTCAGTGCTGACTTCTACAAACAGTGGCGGATTCAGGGGCTAAGGGGCTCAAGCCTTCAGAGTTCTATCGTGACAAATCTTAAAGTCAAGAAGTCTCGTATTATTTTTTGTATATTGTTAACTTGGCTAAAATCTACCTTCAGCGGCATTAAGCCCCATATAACGACAATCTTGAATCCACCACTGTAACGCGACGTCCTGCGTGAGCGATCTAGACGCGAACGCGAAGCGGCGCGGCGCGGCGCGAAAACAACAAACAGTCGAAACCTATTGAAGTGTCCTACGCACATGCGTGCGGTGCGGAACGGCGCGAAACGAAGCGAACGCGATCAGTTGGCTTGATATTTCCGCGCGAACTGGATGCGGTGCCGTCGTATTTTTTTTTTTGGTTATTATTTCGGATTTATAGAAATTTTAATTAATGCTATCCAAGAACGTCCTATATTATAGGATAAAAGGAATAAAAAATATCACAACCGTAACGCTACGTCCTACGTAGACGGATCAAAGCGAACGCGATTATGAAGCGGTGACACGCGAATTCAACGCGATGCGGTGCGACGCGGCGGCTATGTCCTACGTGCACGCGAATCGTCTCGCACAGCCGCCACTGACGCCGACGTTCAGTGGGCACTGTGGATTTGTCATGGACGGATGGAAACAAATATTATTGGAAAATTCATATGTTAAATATCAAATACTCAAGAAGTATGAACGGCGAAGAAGTGAGACTAATATTGTATACTTAGGTCCCAGTTAATTTGGCCCAATCTTCCCATTCGCGGTATGATAATAACCGGTTGTGATATTTTTTATTCCTTTTATCCTATAATATAGGACGTTCTTGGATAGCATTAATTAAAATTTCTATAAATCCGAAATTATAACCAAAAAAAAAAAAAAATACGACGGCACCGCATCCAGTTCGCGCGAAAATATCAAGCCAACTGATCGCGTTCGCTTCGTTTCGCGCCGCTCCGCACCGCACGCATGTGCGTTTGGTCACGTAGGACACTTCAATAGGTTTCGACTGTTTGTTGTTTTCGCGCCGCGCCGCGCCGCTTCGCGTTCGCGTCTAGATCGCTCACGCAGGACGTCGCGTAATGGTTACTTCAATTTGCTTGGAAAGTATGAATTACGATGCTGTAGTAAACATGTGTTACGTCTACCCGATACCAACCGTTTGCGCATTATGTGGTAACGCCGTCTTAATTATCGTACATACTTCCAAATTAAAACTTGTGCAAGTAAGGTTGAGCGTGTAGAAGGATCGAAACTAGAAATAATCTTGGAATTAGTGTATAACATCTCGTTTATTTATTTTCATTCTAGGTATACAGGTATATCGCATCTCAGATAAAATAGATATTGTAACAATTAGTAAAGTTGCATTTCGATTTAAAGATACAGAAATGAATGAAATTTAAATATCTACAAAAAAAAAGCGTTGTTCGTAAATACAACATAAATAAAACAACGTAAACATAAATAAAACAATGGCCATTTGTAGACGTCTAGACGTTGAACTGTGATGCCATCTATGACGACGTTCCGTTTAATCGCTTTTTTAAACTTAATAAAAAAAAAATAGTTTAAAAAACTAAAAAGCACGCTTCCATTGAAAACCAAACTAAAAAGTACAAAATAATGGAAAAAAAGCGTGGGGTGCTTTTTAAGGTATTTTTGATATCAGGCACCCCACGCTTTTTTTCCATTATTTTGTACTTTTTAGTTTGGTTTGCAATGGAAGTGTGTTTTTTAGTTTTTTTTAAACTAAGTATTATTTATTTTTTAGGGTGTTTCGAATTTTGAGACGTAAGTCAGCGTAGTTTGTGACTTATGTCAGCGTAGTTTTCGAAGACAGTTTTTTTTGCTGTCCTGGTAACCCTGGCAAGGATAATGGCACAAATTAGTTTGTGACGTATGTCAGCGTAGTTTTTGAAGACAGTTTTTTGCTGTCCTGGTAACCCTGGCAAGGATAATAGCACAAATTTATGAAATTATTGCATTGTCATCGGTCCTTGACAGGTGTGCAAAGTTTGAATGAAATCTGGTCGTTTAAAGTGGGTCAAAATCGCGTTAGAAGGAGTCGGTTACAAACAAACATACAAACATACAAGTGAAGCTAATATAAAGCGTGTAAAAAACTTTTTACCAAAAAATTTAACCGCCGAAAAAACTGAAAAGCAAAAAATAATAAACCTTAAAATTATGAATCGGCGCTTTGAGTGATCTTTGTCCATTGATTTTTCAGCGCCGACTCAAAATTTTAAGGTTTATTATTTTATGCTTTTCAGTTTTTTCGGCGGTTTAATTTTTTGTTAAAAAGTTTTTATTTTATAATTTTTTGTGGTTTTAATGTACTAATAATACTTGGCAAGGTATACCCTATCCAATGAATAAAGAATTATCAAAATCGGACTACTCTGTATAAAGTTATGCGTGGTTAAACATTACAATCAGTGAGTGAACAATCAATCATCCCCTGTTTTCCGACCCTTAGGGTTCGATTTTGTTTTCCAAATTTATATGGGACCACCCTCGGAGTATACCCTTTCCAATAAAAAAAAGAATTATCACAATCGGACTACTATGTAAAAAGTTATGCGTGGTCATACATAAAAAAAAAAAAAACAAACAAAAAAAAAAAAATATACGCGTCGAATTGATAACCTCCTCCGTTTTTTTTTCGTCGGTTAAAAAGAACATCACTTCCCTTTTGTTCGTTTAGTAGCCGCATAGACAATTTAACCATAAGTTCCTTGTTTATACGTCAGTGTTTATCACTAACATTTTGACTTTGACAGGTAGCAGTAATTGACTTTGACTGAATAGAGTACCTACCTGACAGATTGTCTTCGGTCTTTGTATAAAATTTTCTTTCGTGTTGTTTACAGTGTTTACTGTCAAAAAGATATTGATATTGCACTAGTGCGAGGGTTTTGCTTGAAATTTAATAATTACTGAATTGTATTAACTAATAAATTGTTCGTGTTTGGTGTGGTTAGTGAAGAAGGTTTCGTATCATTCATAATGGCTGATGATGATCAGGATTCTAAAGAGTACCGGTGGGAGACAGGTTATGAGAAGACTTGGTGAGTTTGAGAGTTATTTTTGAGTTAGCCTTCAATAGTTTTCAAGATGTGGTGCTCGTTACCATATATCTTGAAGTATTTAAATAGGTTGCGAAGCCAACTTGTATGTATGTGAACATGTTATTACTTGTTCAGGGAGGCCATCAAAGAAGACGAGGATGGGTTGGTCGAAGGCCTGGTTGCGGAGTTTGCACAGAAAGCGGCCCGGAAGGCGGTCGTGGCCCGTCGCGGACCCGTGAGGCTTGGTATGATGAGGCATGTACTAGTGGCAGTAGATTGTTCAGAAGCCATGAACTCACAGGATCTGAAGCCATCCAGATTTCTTTGTACATTAAAGGTAGGTTAATTCTTGTATCAAAATCAAATTGAATCTAAACTCGATGCTTGACATTTTTTGTTATTAACTTCTGGAAGTTGTAAAATACTTTTGAAAACATTTCAGCTACTTGAAAAGTTTATTGAGGAGTACTTTGACCAGAACCCGTTAAGTCAACTTGGCTTAGTTTTGATGAAAAACAAAAGAGCTGAAAAACTTACTGAGCTCTCTGGGAATGTCAGAAAACATATTAAGTCTCTACAGGGGTATGTAAATCTTCAATAATTATAAAACTTTCTTAGATTTGTAATGAGAGTAGTATTGCCCTAAAGCATCAGCCCTGATTACCAAATCCAAGATAGGATTACAACCCACATACTTACATAAACTGAACTCACATCGAATGCTGAATAGAAACCTCTATTCTGCATTAGATGTGGTTTCTGCTTTTGTTCTGATAAGATAACGTAACCTTACCTATTAGATGGTCTCCGTTTCTTTCCATAGGCTAACAGACATGACGCTAACTGGGGAACCGTCATTACAAAATACCCTGGAGTTTGCTGCGCGAGTCCTCAAACCTCTCCCAGCCCATGCTTCGAGGGAACTTCTGGTGTTGTTCGCATCACTCACTACTTGTGACCCTGGTGACATTAATACCACTATTCAAGTAAGTACAAATATTATGTTGTTTTTGTATGGCAAAAGCTCTTTATGATTGACATTTAGAGAAGTAATTACTTTTGTTAAAAACTGTGTGTGATAAAACATTAATTCATCTTTTTAGGCTCTAAAAACAGAAGGAATAAGATGTTCAGTTATTGGTTTGGCAGCAGAAGTAAGAATTTGTAAGAAGTTATGTCAAGATACTGGAGGAGAATATGGTGTAAGTAAAGTGCTGAGTGTCATCTGTGTTGCAGACAATTGCACAGCAACCAGTCAGTTAATATGGTACGTCGAGTTTTAGAAATAAATGGCAGAGACCACATTCTTCATAGATCGAATTTTTCGGAAATTCCATGTCATATAATAGGTTGGGGAAAAAGTTTCTTCGCATTTTTTAAGAAAATTCAAAACATTTTTTAATAAAGTTTATTTACATTTAACTGAAGTATGTAGGTACCATTTTGTTCGATAACTTTTTGCCATCTTGTAAGTAAATGATAAATGATAAATGATTTTATTTCTGTAAGTAGGTTTGTACAAACACTTTTACAAGTCAATGAAATGTTTTTTTAAACTAGATGAGTTCGGCGTTTCCTAACTGACTACTCTGAGAAGAAAGGCCGAAACAAACTCAGAGGTCACAGTCTCTTTTAAAAGTCCAGACATAATATTGGTCACAACATGTGAAGACCATGTAGATTGGTGACTGAAATGGTCTTTTGAGGAAAGAACCACACAGATTGAGTGGACCTGTCCAGTCAGTGCAAGCATTTGTCACTAATCGTTTAGCTCAACTCGGAACATAGAACATAAGGAGCCCAACGCTGCACAGTGGGTCGAAACTATGATTTTAGTGACTTAGGGCTCAACTTTGCTTTTTTACTTTTTTCTTCATGTGGATGGATAGAGCTCATTAACCTCAACAATAATTGTTCTGATGTATTTTTTCCTAAACTTTATACTTTGGGTAGAAAAATGTGTTTTGTTATTTTTTTGTATGGAGCGGATCAAATAACCTTAAATTCCTGCTAAGTAGCGTGTGATCCCGCGTTGAAACTTTATTTTTCATATACCTTGTCTAGTCTATTATCATTTGATGCTATTAACGTGTGCATAAAGTTGCAACTCTGCCAAATAAATGGATCGAAAAAAATTAAAAAATATATCGAATAAAAAGCTACATTTTTTACTTTCGTAAGTTCTTTTAAGTTAAATTTGATATGGAATAGTAAGTAAAAGCACGTAATAATACACATAGTTACTTAACAACTAACAACAATACATTTAAAAGGTCCCTAATTAGCTTAAATTTACTAATATATGTAGTATTAGTAAATTTGTAAATTTAAGCTAATCACACTAATCATAATACATTTAAAAGGTCCCTAATTAGCTCAAATTTACTAATATATGTAGTATTAGTAAATTTAAAGCTAATCACACTAATCATAATACATTTAAAAGGTCCCTAATTAGCTTAAATTTACTAATATATGTAGTATTAGTAAATTTAAAGCTAATCACACTAATCATAATACATTTAAAAGGTCCCTAATTAGCTTAAATTTACTAATATATGTAGTAGTAGTAAATTTAAGCTAATTAGGGATCTATGAATTTCAATTTCTTTGTTTTAATGACTTTAACATGTTTATGAAATGTTATTTTAAGTTAGATTTAATACTGAATAGTAAGTAAAGATAGGTACATAATAATACAAATTAGTAAAGGTAAACTAACATTACTACAACTAACACAAGCAAACTAAAAACTAACTATAAACAACATCAAACATTACTATTTCCTTTCAATTATGAGTTTGATATTTATAAACTAATAAAAAAAACAAGAAACTTACAAACTACCAAAAAATCTTATTCACTATCGCTATGACTATCTTGTAAATTATCTACATCAATAAAATCTATATCGGATTCTGTGGGAAAAATCAGCAGAAGCTCTTTGACTTTTGGAGAGAGAACCATTATATTTTGTTTCACCATTCGAGGTCTTAGACTTGTGATCTTTGGATCAGAAGACAAAAGAAGATTGTGTATAATATCCTCATTTGTCGCCGTTCTACTTACCTTTCTAGAATGACTCTCTCTATATTTCCGGAAATCTTTATTACGAGCTTCCGCTGCCTCTTCCGACAGTTTACCTATAGGTATGGCACCAAAGTGCTTAATTATATCACTCCCATGTACTAACAATTTATGTATACTGGAAGGCATATAATACCAGGGATATAAGTGAACGTACAATTGTGCAGTATCTCTACAAAATTCGGAAAACTTAGAAAGATCCACGCTCTCTCCAGATGCAACCGTCTGAAGAATCACATGAAACCTTTCTATTAAATCTTTATCTATTCCTGTTATGCGAGCTGTTGTTTCTGCATCCCTAAAAAATCTTCTGGCAGTATTGCCATCATTGATTGTGCCTACTCCTTGCTTGACTACGTCAATAAGTAAACCGCATTCTTTCTTAAACGCTTGCTGTATAGCGCTCTTTCTGAGTGACATTTTTTCTTTGTCATCACCCCTGCAACTCCATTTTTTGAAGTCCAAACGATAAGCTGCAAACAAAAAGAAATATCACTTAAATAAAAATCTCACAAGTAACTATATAACGTGAAAAAAATTATGAACTAATAAAATTATATTTACCGATATGAAGTAAGCACTCCATGCTTCTTATCCAGGCATGTAAAGATGACATTCCATACTGGAACACTTCTTCGTTGTTCTCTTTTTGAGCAAGTGACTCTAAATTGTTCATCTCTGACGGTTTTGCTTTGCAGATATCACAGACAGCTGAAGATGTGTCTGACAAATATGACGATATTTTGCCGTCTATCATCGTCAAGTGCAATTGATGCTTAACTTCAACTTGATTGAACTTGATTGGCTGAAGTCTTTCTATTTCTTCGGTTATGCTAGCTTTTATAGTTACCACTGTTGACTGCGTTTCTTTGGTAAATTTGAACATTATCGGACGGCAATAGAAAGTTGATGAGGGTCGATCGTTTTCCCAAACAATTGTTCCATCACATTGTTGAAGCCTTATAGGAACTAGACTGGCCATGAAGATAGTTGAGTCATCAAACTCTGCTTCAGTCTTTTGTTTATAATTACTTTGACCTGAGGCTCCATCAAAACCCCATTTGCTTATTAGCAGTAACTCAGTTGGCGAATCCAAATCTAAAGTAATCACTTCTAAAAGCCTAGATACCGTCAAGTTGAGTAAAGCTTGCAGTTTAATAGCAGCTCCTTCTTCAGTTATAATTATGTCTTCTTTCCCTGGATAACATTTTGCCTTCGCTTGTTTTATTTTATAATAAGAAGGGTATAAATCAGACCTATTTTCACTTGCTGCTTCTCTTAGGCTTATATACTGCCACTTACTTAATTTAAGTGAAACTAATAAAGACAGTGCCTTATCGGGTGAATATGTACTACTTTTCGGTTTACTTGTACTTAAACACTCTTTAACTTTTTCTAGATCTTCGGGGTGATTTAGTAAATGGTTCATAATTTTTCCTACATCCTCATTTCCGGTGTTTCTTAAACTAGCAATTGTAGTAGCTTTAAGTTCATCCGGGGATAACGAAAGCGATTGGTTAATTTGATCAACGCGTCTTCGTTTTTGCCTGGAGCCCAATTCCTCGAAAGGTTTTCGAGGTGTAAATGTAGATGTCGAAGCTTCTGTAGTAGATGGTGGTAGATTTTCGACATCTTCAGTATTACAAATCTCGAGCCTTTCCTGTTCAGTGTTCACAGCTTCAGGTATCATTCCTTCGGGCCAGTTTATTGCACGTTCCAACCAATCACCATTTTTTCTTACAAACTGTGCTAACGTGCGACTACTTCGTTCCCATCTTGCACTTATATTTGAACAAAAGCGCGTACAGAATTTTTGGAGCTCAACACTGTTCTCTTCGGTCACGTTTATTTTATGTTGTAGGAATTGAAAGAATTTTTAACTATCCGACAGTGACTTGACCTGCTCTCTTAAAATCATAAATAAATCTAAATTGTTAACTAAATTATCCATTATAACGAAAAAGGGACGATCAGAATCACGAGATGTTAGTAGTAGTACGAATAAACGAACACTAGTTAGTATATAATAAATTATGGTCATTTTATACTTCCAGAATCCAGTGACAAACAATGTTTACTAATTTTTCTACTACCCTCATTAACTAATTATCCTAATTAATATTACAGTAATGACTAAAAGTGAAAAACATTGTTTTTTTATAAGGTAAAAGGTTAAGCTAATTACAGTAATTAAACACACAAATAGAAATTAATTGATTTCATATCCACATTTTTAAATAAAGGTCCCTAATTAGCTTAAATTTACTAATATATGTAGTATTAGTAAATTTAAGCTAATTAGGGACCTTTTAAATGTATTGTTGTTAGTTGCTAAGTAATTATGTGTATTATTACGTGCTTTTACTTACTATTCCATATCAAATTTAACTTAAAATAACTTACGAAAGTAAAAAATGAAGCTTTTTATTCTATGTATTTTTTCATTTTTTTCGATCCATTTATTTGGCAGAGTTGCAACTTTATGCATTTGTTTATAGCATCAAATGATAATAGACCAGACAAGGTATATGAAAAATAAAGTTTCAACGCGGGATCACACGCTACTTAGCAGGAATTTAAGTTTATTTGAGCCGCTCCATACAAAAAAATAACAAAACACATTTTTCTACCCAAAGTATAAAGTTTAGGAAAAAATACATCAGAACAATTATTATTGAGGTTAATGAGCTCTACCCATCCGCATAAAAAAAAAAGTGAAAAAGCAAAGTTGAGCCCTAAGTCACTAAAATCATAGTTTCGACCCACTGTGCGCTGTGACGAACAATACCAAAGAAAGGACATTCGGGTAGGCCACATAAATTACTCAAACTGCCAGATTATGATTACTGAGAAAGAAAGAAAAAAAAAGAATAAAATAAAATAAAAAGACCCACATAGACTTCACATTCACAATAATAATCAAACTTATAACACCCCTCTTTTTCCGTCGGGGGTTAAAAACAATATGATACTTAACAAAGTAAATATTCATGTCATTGTACATAATTTTTTTTTATCAATGTCAATGTGTATATAAAAAAAAAAGAAACGGATATAATTTTGTTGGTCACAACATGTGAAGACCATGTAGATTGGTGACTGAAATGGTCTTTTGAGGAAAGAACCACACAGATTGAGTGGACCTGTCCAGTCAGTGCAAGCATTTGTCACTAATCGTTTAGCTCAACTCGGAACATAAGGAGCCCAACGCTGTGACGAACAATACCAAAGAAAGGACATTCGGGTAGCCCAGATAAAATACTCAAACTGCCAGATCATGATTACTGAGAAAGAAAGAAATCAAAATAAAAAAAAATAAAAAAGGACCCACATAGTCTTCACATTCACAATAATTAAAACAATATGATACTTTACAAAGTAAATATTCATGTCATTGTATATATAAAAATTATCAATGTCAATGTGTATATAAAAAAAAAAAGAAACGGATATAATTTTGTTGGTCACAACATGTGAAGACCATGTAGATTGGTGACTGAAATGGTCTTTTGAGGAAAGAACCACACAGATTGAGTGGACCTGTCCAGTCAGTGCAAGCATTTGTCACTAATCGTTTAGCTCAACTCGGAACATAGAACATAAGGAGCCCAACGCTGTGACGAACAATACCAAAGAAAAGACATTCGGGTAGGCCACATAAATTACTCAAACTGCCAGATCATGATTACTGAGAAAGAAAGAAAACAAAATAAAAAAAAGACCCACATAGACTTCACATTCACAATAATTAAAACAATATGATACGTAACAAAGTAAATATTCATGTCATTGTATATATGAAAAATTATCAATGTCAATGTGTACACAAAAAAAAGAAAAAAAAAGAGAAATGGATACAATTTTGTCAGATCATTTGATGACCATGTAGATCGGTGTCTGAAATGGTCTTTTGTGGAAAGAACCACACAGATTTGAGTGGACCTGTACAGTCAGTGCACGCATTTGTCAATTATCGTACAACTCAACTCAGAACTTAAGGAGCTCAACGATTCGACGAACAATACCAAAGGACATTTGGGAAGGCCGCACAAACCACTCAAACTGCCAGACCATAATCAAAAGTGATACAATGACCCTCATAGTCCTCGAATTCTCAATAATCAAAGTAATATTCATACAATTAATATTCATGTCATGTAAAATAAAATAAAAAAGAGTACAATAGCAAAATAATAATAAAACAAAAAAAAATTCAGTGTAGACTTATTGGAGCAGCTCAATCCCAGGCCGTTTTATCCTCAATATAGTCTTTGACAGTATAGTAGGCTTTCTGACATAATTTACGCTTTATAAAAGATTTGAATTTATTTAGGTTTAGTTCTTGAATGAGGCTAGGAAGTTTATTATAAAATCGAATACATTGGCATCTAAATGAGCCACCTATTTTCTTGAGCCTGGTTGTAGGAACAACAAATTTTTGTTTGTTTCTAGTATTTACATTATGGATATCACTGTATCTTTTAAAGACATTAATATTTTTATGTGCATACAGCAGATTTTCATAAATATACTGAGAAGGCACAGTCATTATATTAATCTCTTTATATTTGTCTCTGAGGGAGTATCTAGGACTTAATTTATAAATCGAACGAATTACCCTTTTTTGTAAAACAAAAATTGTCTGAATATCGGCGGCATTTCCCCACAGCAGAATACCGTACGACATCACGCTATGAAAATAACTAAAGTAAACTAAACGGGCTGTCTCTAAATCAGTTAAATCACGAATTTTTCTAACAGCGTATGCTGCAGAGCTAAGCTTTTTTGACAATTTATCTATATGGGGGCCCCATTGAAGCTTCGCATCCAGAGTTATGCCTAAGAATACTGTTGTATCTTCGGGTTTCAACTCTTCACCCTTTATGAGGACACTAGTTTCGACTTGTCTAACATGAGGTATCGTAAACTTAATACATTTAGTTTTTTTCTCGTTAAGGAGTAGGTTATTAACATTAAACCAGTTAACTACATTAGCAAGGGCTCTATTTACATTGTCAGTAACCAGCTGCTGACGTCTGAGTTTGAATAAAAGTGAAGTGTCGTCTGCAAACAACACTATATCATGATTATCCTTTATGAGGTAAGGCAAGTCATTTATATAAATAAGAAATAAAAATGGTCCTAAAATTGAGCCCTGGGGGACCCCCATTCTGACTATAGATCCAGGTGATCTTTTTCCGTTGACGTCAACTCTCTGAATCCTATCACTTAGGTATGAAGTAAGAAGATCCAGAGAGGCGTTCCGGATTCCGTAGTGGTGTAGTTTCCTGATCAATGTTTCATGAAGAACACAATCGAATGCCTTGGACAAATCGCAAAAAATACCCAAAGCATCGCATTTGTCCTCCCATGCATTATATACATGACCTAATAGTTCAACTCCGGCATCGGTAGTCGAACGACCCTTTGTAAAACCAAACTGTTTGTTGTGTAATAAATTATGTTTATTAAAAAATCGTTGCAATTGATTTAGAATAAGTTTTTCAAAAATTTTACTAAAGGTAGGTAGCACTGAAATTGGTCTATAGTTAGTAGGGTCTGATGTACTACCCGATTTAAACAACGGTATTATTTTACTGTTTTTCATAAGATCAGGAAACTCGCCACGGTCAATACAATTATTAAAAATAACAGCTAAAGTTGGTGCTACAATGTTTATGATCGACTTAGCAGTATCCACAGAATTACCCCATAAATCGGCGGTCTTTTTAACATTCAAAGAGTGAAAAGTTTTAATGATATCATTACAGGTTACATATTGGAAATGAAATTCACACAAGTAGGGACATGATCCCATTGCTATAGAAATTTTGGGACTTCTGGTCAAAATACCGCGACAAGTGGTTTTGGTAGTCCTCTCGTGATGTTAACCTGACACTGCCTAAAGAATTCTGAAGAGACCGAAACAGGTGGAAATCTGAAGGTGCAAGGTCAGGACTATACGGCGGATGCATTAACACCTCCCAGCCAAACTCTCTTAATTTTTGTTGGGTGGCTAAAGATGTGTGAGGTCTAGCGTTATCATGATGACAAACCACACCCCTTCTGTTGATTAATTCCGGCCGCTTTCTCTCAACTTCTTGCTTTAATCTCATCAGTTGTTCGCAGTAGAGTTCAGAATCGATGGTCCTGCCTGGTGGTAACAGCTCATAATGAATAATGCCCTTCCAATCCCACCACACACACAGCATCACCTTGTCGCGAGTTAACCCGGGTTTCGCCACAGTCTGTGAAGCCTGACCGGCCTTTGACCACGACCTTTTTCGCACGTTCTTGTCATACGTGATCCACTTTTCATCACCAGTTATCAGCTTCTTCAAAAATGGTTCGGTTTCATTACGTCGTAATAAAGAATCACAAATGAGTACACGGTTCATTAGGTTTCTTTCAGTGAGCTCGTGAGGTACCCAAATGTCGAGCTTTTTTGTGTACCCAGTTTTTTTCAAATGCGCCAAAACTGTTTTGTGGTCAATTTCCAGTTCTTCAGCTACGTCGTAACTACTGGTATGCCGATCTTGCTCCACTTTTTCAAAAATGGCATCCATTTTATCCGAAATAGGGCGACCAGAGCGACGTGCATCTTTGACATCGAAATTTCCGGATTGAAAACGCTTAAACCAAATTTGTGCTACTCTCACAGACACTACACTAGGTCCATAAACATCGCAAATTTTTTTCGCGGCTTGCGTTGCATTTTTACCTTTTTTGTAGTAAAATTTTAAAATGTATCGAACTTCTTCATTAGATTCACTCATCTTGACGGTACGAAAAACAAATGAAAATCACACATTTTCCTAATTTGAATTTGGAATTATGTTCTTTAAAATTTAAACTTTCAATGATACCAAAACCAGCCAGAGACAAATAGTATAGCCAAAGAGATTTTATTACAAGTTCATACATACTATAATGCGAAAAGACTTTTTCCCAAACCTAATATATTAATGTCAATTCGGCTTAGAATCACCTGTTTTTGAATGTCAAAATCATATAAAGCAGTCCCCATAAATGGCTGACCTTCACCACTTCTTAGCGCTTTAACTGGGAAGAAGTGGCAAAATAAACTCCCCAGCAACATAATTGTCTCCCGTCCTCGTAATGTACTTAAAAATCTCAATCACTTCAGCCGTAAGATGTCCACTGCTGGACTTAGGCCTCCCCCTATTTGGGGGCTTTGCCATAATCGCCACGCTTGGCAGGCGGGTTGGCGATCGCAGTATGTTGGTAAAATGCATAGAGAACGCTGCTGCCCATTCTCTAGTAAGTCCGTTAGTCGCCTTTTACGACACCCACAGGAAGAAATGGGGTGGTGTTCTTGACGTCCGGCACCACACGGTACATTCTTGACGTCCGGCACCACACGGTACTACAATTAATAAAATGTTTGTTGTTTATACTTTGTTCAGGTTGTTCTAGACGATGTCCACTATCGTACGTTACTGCTGGACTCGACCAGTCCGCCGCCGCGTGCGCGGGCGTTGGACGCTGGACTCGTGAAGATGGGCTTTCCGCATTCCGCGCCGCAGACCAACCAGACGGATCCTGGGACTAATGCTGATCCGCCCATCACTGTTTGTATGTGGTCAGTATCAAAGGCGAAAGTACCATACAACAATATGTCTTATTACTATATTATTATGATATCATTATTTACAGTACTCTGAGAATATACCTGTTAATTAATGCACTTGCACTTACTTCACCTGCATCTGGTTAGAATAAAAACTGACCACAAAATATTTAGGAAACAGCAAGGCAGATCCCTACTGAGAATAGTAACAAAGTTCAGGCTAAACTTGTGTACTGTTGTTTTGTTTGTTTCCTTTTAATATTAAAATAGCATTATTTATTTCATTTTTTCAGTCACTTAGAGGACAGCGAAGGTGTTGGCGGGGAGGGTCACTTGTGCCCGCAGTGTCGCAGCAAGTACTGTTCGCTGCCAGCTCAGTGTCGTACCTGTGGCCTTACCCTGGCTTCAGCACCACATCTGGCTAGGTACTATATTCTTACCATAGAAAAAGAAATACTTACTTAGGCGATACAAAGCCAAGCTGCAATGGGGCTTAGCACGATGCATTTTCATTCCACAAAGTATGGTGCGGCCCGCCTGTAACGTATGCTGGTTGATAGAAAATGTACGAAAGTCATAGTGGGTAGTGTTGCAGCGCGGCCCGCCCTAATCTGCGGTACCCTTTACGCTTCAGTTTCGAGGCACCCACTTTATCTTAGTGCGGAGTTTTTTGTATCAATAATATTAATTATTTCTCAAATATTTTATTAACCTATTCACCATTTGCAGTGAATATTTGACTGAGGGGAATGAAATACGTCTGCGTAAATAAAAGCATTCTTATTACACAGCTATAATATAATCTCGTTTTTTGCAGGTCATATCACCATCTCTTCCCTGTTGAACCGTATGAGGAATTGGCGAATGAGGGACAAGCACAATACTGTTTTGCATGTCTGAGGAACTTCACAGATTTAGATAAACAGGTAAGGTCATTTATACTTATCCTAAATGTTCACAATAAGCTACCTCTAAAAATGTCCCAGTTGAATCTCCTAAAATTCTCGACACTATATTCTTTTTATCGTTCTCTCAGTAGTCCTATCAATTAATGAAAGCCACTCGCTTTTAATTTTCTATAAGTGAAGTACTAATCATTTCATCACCCAGGTGTATCGCTGCACGCGGTGTCACGAGTTCTATTGCTGGGAGTGTGAGAGTGTGGTTTCCACCACCCTTCACGTCTGTCCCGGCTGTTCTTCCCGACCACACCTCTACCAACGATTGCCCGAATCGTCATGACCTATCGACCATAGAGAATCTACAGTACTTGGACAGAAAGACACATCAAGGTTTAGAAAAAAATCGGCGTCTAGAGTGTCGTCTCTTGTATGAAATTCTCTTTTTAAATTTGAATGTGTCAATAACGCCCGGGCACTACGATATACATGTCTACTCGTCTGGTTAAGGTGACTGTGCGATAAAACAGCCAGTATGTATGATATGGTATGTATGTACAGTATGAAGCTGTGATTAAAATAATTTTACGGTTATAAATTTTGTTTTCTTTATTGTATCGTACTTAGAGAAGGTCAACGTAGGCCGGACGTAAAGAATAGCATCATCCCATTTCTTATCGTGGGTGTCCTAAGAGGCGACAAAGGGACTTACAAGAGAATGGGCAGCAGCAGCGTGGCGATTATGGCAAAGCCCACAAATCGGGGGATTGGGGGGAGGCCTATGTCCAGCAGAGGACGTCTTTCAGTTGAAATGATGATGATGATGCTGAGAGGTCATATCCAGCTCGATAACTGGTTTAATATAATATACAAATTAAAAAAGATATTAATTTAATGGTTTATTCATATCACAATTTGGAATTTTCTATGTGGCAATAGAAAAATAACTGCTCTTACACTAACAACTTACATGTTTTTTTATTCTATCACGTTATTATTAAATATTGTTTCGCTGGCATGCTTCGTTTCCATTAAGCAAGTGTACTATTACTTTGCATAATGTAAACGTAAGCAAGCTTACATACATACTTAACATTACAGTGGGGTGATTGCGTAACACACATAAAATGACAATTGATAGTAAATTCTTTAATTTTGACAGTTCCGCCACGTTCATTACGTTATTTACGTCGCTGAAAAGACGAATGTTTCAAATCTATGAAGTAATGGAATATGCAAGAGGAATATTCTTATAAACCCTCGGATTGTGGTTAAAAGTGTTACGTAACTAGGGGGCTGGTTGCCAAAAAGAGTAGATAAAGTATGGCGCCACTGTCGCTAGCGCATAACAATGATTTATCACGTCTCATAAAATATTTTCCTGCAGTTTAAACAGTTGATTTAGTTTTTGGATAAGAAAATAAAAGTACTTGGTTCTGTTTATAGACATTTTGGCCCCGCTGTAAGTTTAAAAACACGCAGATGTGACATCATACTTCCTTGCAAGCTTCTCGCACAATGAAAATGCGTTTCTAGGATACAGTCACCTGTGCATTTCAATAGATTTCTTGCGATAATCATCTACATTGAAAACATGATAGATAAATATTAAATACCTTGTTATACATTGATAAGTACATAAATATTTTATTTCTAATCCTAAATAAACGTCTGCGAGTACATCTCATAAGCGGTCAGTTACATAAATCACAGATAAAAATCTCTCATTGCTATATTACAATGGTATTTGATACCAACAGTTGTTGTTTTTGGTTTTACATCATATTTATAAAAATATTATAAAAGGCATCATTTTGTATACGGAATAACCGTGTTTAGTGAGAATTACTTAAAAACTAGTGATTGATTTTATTATTGTATTGTGTTTATTTGAGAAAAGTTAGTCGCCTCTCAGGCGTTTCAGTTTCTTAATTTAGATTAAAATATCACTTTACGCGTTGTTCTACTTTGTAACCAGTACCTATATAACAGTTATTTTAAATATGATAAAAGTATAAAGATTTTATTTTCTTTAGGGTACCTAGTTTCTCATGAGTTTTGTGTGCAATATGTATAACAAATTAATTTATTTGCGGCTCATAAAGCACTTGCCTCTTACCGATCAATATAGGCATCTATTTACTTTCAATGAATGTTAACTAAATTATTCTTTTTATCACAGATTCCATGCCATTCCATCTAACTCTGTCGAGATCGTGCAATTAATTGAAAAATGTCCTTTTATTTTGAGGTATCGGTCGAGATTTTGACATTTTATCCTACTACACTATTGTAAGTTTAGTATGCCTGCTTACATTTTGATCCAACAATCATTCTTTCGCTAGTAGTAGTCGGACACTTGCTTAAGTACAACATTTTTTTTTACTAGTTCCTTCAGACTCTTCGGACTTCTGTATTCGATTTCTTGCGCCCGATCCACAATATATTAGGTTTTTGGTAATACTGTTCTATTTGTAGAAGAGACTTGCCTTTCGTCTCTGGTAGTAGAAGGAAAAGAACTACGGTAGCGAGTAGGGATGAGGCACCAAAGAGTCCGAACACTCCAGCGATGCCGATAGCGTTCTTCATGACGGGGTAAAGTTTGGTGAATCCGAATAGAACGGAGTTGAAGAGGCAGAAGATGTAGCCTCCGCAAAGGCCTCGTACTTTGGTGGGTAGTAGTTCTCCGATCATGAGTCCGGGTAGGAGGAAGAAGCCGAGGGTGTTGAAGGCGACGTAGCTGAGGATGAGGGCGGGGGGCGTGAGGCCGGAGCCGGGGCCTTGTGACAGGAGGGCTGCAAGGGCCAGCGTGCACACGGCCGTGCCGATGCCCGACACAAGCACAAGCGCGCGTCGTGTGATGCGCAGGAGTAAGATGCACGCTAGCACCGTCACTGCAAGCCTCACCAGCGCACTCGCGTTAGCTGCCATCTGTCGACAAAACGGTGTTGTGTTTAGTAAATTGTCTTTACGTTTCAAATATTTTCAGTTATCCAAAAGTTTGTCCATTTAACCTTTTTGTTACAAAGCAATAAATTACATAATTTTGCTGTGTTTAATACTGATATTGATTCAGCCGTAACTGTTTTGGCTGGCTGGAGTCCTAGCAAGAGTGAAGATTCCACGAATAGAAGGCGTACTCACAGTAGGTTGGAGAGAACCACCGGAGTCCTTGACAATGTCCACAGCGTAGAAGATAACCACATAACTGCCAGACAATATCTGCAGTATGTTAAACGCGTTGATGAGGAGAAGTGGTTTCAGCACTGGTGCTCTTCTGACAGTCTCTAGGAAGTTAATCTTCTCTTCACCTCGCGCCTTCTCTTTCTCCCGAGCTGATATCAGCTCATGGAGCTCACGTTGGGCCTGGGGACAAACGGGATTAGTTTATTAGTTGTCAAGTGTAGAAATATTGTCGACAACTCGTCACACGGCGCGTAACTATGCGGACGTCGACGATTAATTATTAATTACTAGCTTCAGTAGAGGCAAGAATATCTAGTTGTAAAATAGTCTAGGCTTAATTAGGTAGGTACCTACTTAGTCTGGGGCGACATGAAGGAGTCTCTTTAGGAGATAGAATGAGAAAAGCTAGATAAAAACGTTTTAAAACTCCACAGTATAACATTTTTTTTTCTTTATTTATTTATACGGGCTTTTACGCATAGCGTATGTCAGTCCCATCGTATCCTAAACAATGCTACTTTCATAAGACGTGGCCCATGAATTTGAACAAACTCTTCGCATCGTCGCCATTTGGTTGAGATAGAATTATATGGAACGTGCCTACATCAGCTCTGTTCACATTCAAGGATCTCACTAAATTATTTCTACTGGACTCATATTGGACATATTCCATCAATAAATGTTGTAGATCCTCGACAACTCCTCATTCGTCACAATTGGGTGATGCGATTTTTTTCATCATGAAGGCAAATTTTTTGCATATGTTCAGATCTGAGTCTAAACGCAGTAACAATCAACAGTATAACATTGAATTTGATCGAATACTTATTATCTTTTCATTAAATATTGTGACGTTACTAATTAATTTGTTTATCAGATTCCACAATTCTCAAATTTGAAACACAAAACCTAACAATAATGGACAGCGTTTTACATGCGTTGCTCTCTATTGCCTGAAATTGTTTATGTCGGCACATGTTCGAGAAAATGACAAATCAATTTGTTGTGTGCCTCCTTCCTTGTTGAGCTCATTAAGAGGCCATTCTAAAGGCAATAACATGTGCGGCCATCTTTCGACGTTACAATAACAATATAGCGAACTAAACAAACATGCATGTAGGTATGGCATGTTTAAAAACAGCTGTAGTCATTAATTTAGATGAGTCTGCCTGACAACCGACAGTAGATACCTATCGCGATTGTTCAGGAACTAAGATGTGTCTTGTCGTTGGTGACAGTATCTATTACTCATACGTGTGTAAGTAGGTATGTGGAAATTATAAAGAATAAGATGTTGACGAGGTTGCTCGCAGTAAGCCCACGGTCTCATGAACGCGCGGGACTTTTTCGCGCCACCGCTTAGCGCTCTGGGAGTACAAAATCGAACCCTATGTTTTTTCGATGCGGTAAAACTCACTCGCGTTGTAAGTAGGTACTCTGTTGGATTTTCAATGTTCGGTTCAATACTGAAAGTTGAAAATCCAGTGGGCGAAAATTCCGCCGTGTTTTTATTACGGCGTCGTGTGGACGTTGACTTTAAGGAAGCTATCTCTATCAAAAGTAGGTACACACGGTTACATATCAAGCTATACATTTCCAGTTATAGCAGACCTCGCATTGTATGGGCTTTTCGTACAATGAGAAGTCAGCTTATACTGGTACATATGAAAGTACCTAGGTAATAATATAAAATGCAAATCATGTGTCGTAGAACAAGTGTTTTATGGCGTCGCCGCGTCGACATCATATTCAGTTAGGTATCGAAGTGTATGTAAACATATAAACATTCGATTTGCGCATCGCAATCACGTCATAGTGTCGAGAGCAATTATGTACAATACGTATTTTTTGATAAATATTTAATTCTTTCGGCGGAGTGTATCTTGCCTAGTATAGAGTTATTTGAATTAGAACCTATAGGTATAAATGACTAAAAATAACACGAAATCACGCCTGTATTGCCTGATTGGTTAGGCAAAGGTGCACCCTTTGCCTAACCAATCAGGCAATACAGGCGTTAGTTTTAGTTTTAGGAGAAACGGTGGGTGTACTGGTACCAGTACACCCACCGTTTCGCTAGTTAGATACGTTTAAGTGCAATGTAATGGGGGCGAGTAGGTCTGAAGACCAATAGACCACAGTTGCTAATTACAATAGTATAATGATAATAATAAGGACTAAGGACCGAGATATTATAAATCAATGCATAAAAACCGTTTCGAAAGCGTAGCGACTACGCCGTCGCGTAGCACTCGTAGCACAGTGCAAGCTCCCGTTACCTGCACCCGTAGCTCGGGAGTTTTGTAGTTTCCCCATTTTACCCGATTACGGCAAAGTCAAAGGAAAGAAAACCGATTTCGATGTGTAGTTTTTTTTCTTAGTTGCGGTCTCTATCGTATTGGGTTTTAGTTTTTAACTTTATTTTTTTTTAAACTACGGTAAAAGTTTACATTTAATAAAGTAGGTAGTTTTCGCAGATTAACTAAGTTGTCAGGATGATTTAGTAAATGTAACGTTACAATCATTCACGCTGTTCAAGCAAGGATTTAGTGCGCCTGTCAAAACTGAAAGTTGAAACCAATTGGAGACAAGGCAAATCAGATAGTCAGAATGTGTCATTTTTGTTACGCTTACGATAGCGTGTTAAATGGTTGTACGATTGATTGATTCTCATAAGGTTTTCAAACTCCACATTGTCTCTAAAATAATCATTCTTATTCGTATTTGGTTTGAAAAACCTGAATTTGTTATGAATATTCATAACAAATTCAAATGTGAGATTTAAAATTTTGTAAAACCTAAGCATTCAAAACAGGAATGCGTTTAGAGTTTAAAATAACGTACCTATATAGAAGCATCAGACACAATTGTGTTATTTACCTTTGACGCGTCATACTTAGGTACGTTTTCATTGTAACAACAGTGTAGGTCATAATCTTCTCATATTAATAAGTGAAGCAACTGCAAAATCTTTAGACGCCTTTTTAAGAAAATAAAGTTTATATGGAGGAGTGCAGAAAGCTAATAATAAAGAAAGAAAAAAAATTCAGAGCATAATTAATCAATTATGCTCCAAATTTTATTTTTTTATTATAGGCTAATTTCGGCCTCTAGTAGGTATAATTAATTACTGATTGGCAATGCATAATAAATAGACGTAGGTACATTAAATACTTGCAGTACCTAATCAATTTGATATAAACGAGTGTTATGGCGGCGATCGATAATAATCATATTTAGGTATATGTATGACTTGCATTTTTCAAGTGCATCGAGCACGTAGTTGTTTAAGTTTACGTAGCTAATCGTTGGTTCGCTGGTTCCATGTCTAGCTTTCCAGAATATTAGGGTCTATTAAGGAGCAATTGCGTAATCCAATCATCATTTCAGCCGTAAGACGTCCACTGTTGGACTTAGGCCTCCCCCAATTTGGGGGGCTTTGCCATAATCGCCACGCTTGGCAGGCGGGTTGGCGATCGCAGTATGGTGGTAAAATGCACAGAGAACGCTGCTGCCCATTCTCTAGTAAGCCAACATGATTTAATAATTACCATATTCTGCTACTTTTAGTGCTTAATTAATAGTTTCTTCGTTCAAAATCATCGAATAGTCTAATGATGGCAGTAATTTTCAGGTACGGTGCTATTGACTCTCCTAAAATTAATCCTCTCCTTAAAAGTAGGTATGTTTTGTTCTAAAGGATCCTCATGGACTACTTGGAAATGCTGATTCACTACGGAACAGTTTTCTACGCTGGAATAGGACTGACGTCACGAGTCCGAATCGATTATGGCCGCCTGACTTTTGATAATGACCTCACTTCAGTTCATTAATAAGTAAGTGGATACTTACGGTGTCGGGGTCTCCGCGCAGGCGTGACATGGCGGCCATGGCGTCGTGGAAGCGCCCCCGCCGTGCCAGCCACGTGGGACTCTCCGGCGACAGGCACAGGGCGATGAAGGCTAGGGCTGGCAGCACAGTGGACAGGTGGGCCACTGAACGCCACGGCAGCGCACCCCCCAGCGCATACACATACAACACCCCGAGCGAGTATGCCACGAATGGCGTGCCTATCATCAACCCTCTCAGTCTTGGTTCTGAAATTTCGCCTAAGTACACCTGCAAAAAAATAAACAGCTCTAGATTTCAATGTACTTAAAAGCCTAACCTACATTACAAACGCGTCTTGGAACATCATTATGTCTAGAATGACATGAGTGGATGTAATTTAAAATCTGTTGCAAAATATCGAGATCTCTATAAATGTATTTCGTGACACTTATTTCAAAACCAAAGAGAAAGGACTATGTACTATCGTTAGACATACCTGTGAAGGGGCTGCCATTATGCCGACGGCGAATCCGCACACGACTCTGCCGAGGAGAAGCAGGGCGTGATGAGAGGCTGTGCCTATAATGATCCAGCCGACGATTAGCGGCAGCGTGCACGTCTGAAGCGTCCTCTTCCGGCCTATAGCCTCCATGACTGGACCCGACAGCATGGACCCGAGTGGCGTCGCTGCTGAGTGGATACTTGCTGTGGACAAAGGAGTTTTATTGTTAGAACATCTTAGTCTGCACCGAGTTTTTTTGCTAGTTGCTATCTCTGATCGCCTCTTCATATAACCATTTGGGATTTGGGCTATTATGAATGTAATATAATTGTATATTCTACTAATATTATAAATGTGAAAGTTTGTGAGTATGGTTGTATGTTTGTTATCTACTATTTTACGCAAAAGCTGCTGATTGGATTTAGATGAAATTTGTTACACAGATAGATTATTACCTGGATTAACACATAGGGTACTTTTTGTCCCTGTAGTTTGTTCCCGTTAGATAATTTCCGAGGGTGAAGCCGCTGGCAAAATCTAGTTAATAATTGGTTTATAAATTGGTATATTAGACTGACTATGGTAATTAAACAATCGAGCATTCTACCTACTCATCTGCTGTGTCACGTGTGTCCACAAGTCTGTGTTCAGAGTTATGTATTTAGTGATCTTGCATGTTGGTTGTGCTTGCACAAAAAATAACGCTAGTCACGACTGGTGGTCAGCGTGATCACCAGCGTTATTTTTTTGCAATCACTAAATATTCTAAATGTTTTGGTGAGTAGCGTATGTAAAATTATAATTAAACTTGAAACAGGTACCAGTTACCAACTCACAACAAAAAATAGTACTGTAACACGCTCAAGACCGGTCATTGGAACGTGTCATTTTGAACTTTGATCTTTAGCACGTAAAAGATCGATTAGTAACATAACTGTTCGCAATTCGCGAGCGACCAATGACCATATGAGTTACAAAGGTGGGTGTCTCGAAATTGTGGACTATGACACTACATGACACGTTATGAAAGCGTGCTGTACATTTGCACAAGGTTGCGTAAGCATTAAACACGTTTTAAAAACAGCTGTTACTCGTGGGGTACCGTGGCTAACTTGTATGTACTCTGAAATAGAGGGAAAATAGAGGCCACGATAATATTTATGATGAGTTTTAGAGATTAATAATAAGTTCTGCAAACAAAGTATAGTAAAACTGCGGTCACCTTTCCAGGAGACTGCAGTATTTACAGACATGGACATAGGTGAACCTTTTGAATTATTAAGCGATCAAGTATTTATCTTCAAAGCACTTCCAACATCATTCTACGACATGATTAATAAAACGTCTCTGACTTGATTGCTTGTATTTGGAGAAACGCTTTAAAATAATAACAGTCTCTGGCTGTTGTTTTTATAGGTTATAAGTGTTTGTACATCTTTGCTGTTGGTCAAGTGACAAATTTGTGTTCTCGTGGTTGTCTTCATCATAATCATCATCATCCGCAGCCCGACAATACCTACTGCTGAACATCAGCAGCCTCTCTTTTCATGTGCTTATCGCCACTCTCCTGTGCCAGCCTCATCCAGGTATAACCCGCGACGATAATAATATCGTCCACCCATCTCGTCGCCGGGCGACCGAGACTTCATCTTCCATTCCTTGGACGCTACTCGGTTGCTACTCCACCTTCCATGGCTGCGCTTGTGTCTTGCCCAACTCCATTTGACATCCATAACTTATTTTCCGATGTCGAAAACCTGCGTCTTCGGATCTGGGTATTTAAGCCTAGCCAAGCGTGGAACCGACTATGGCTCTCTGTGCAACTCTCACCTTATTCACATCTCTTCAAGATTATAACAATATGCACGCCGTAAAGTATTATGATTATCATTGGTTCGGTTTAAATTTATTTTCAATATAATACAAAAGCAATAAGATGCGGTAATATTTTTTAATAAACAGTTCAGTCACGCGTCGATTACTGAAAACTTTGTCAATATTTTGAGTACCGCATGCTTCTTATTGATTGCAAATCATTCATTCATTGCTTGCACTCAAATACTTGTAATTTATCAACAAATGTAGCTGACAGTTTAATGTTTTCGTGCTTTGTCGCGTGGATTGTGTATTTACGAAACTGACTGTTTCGAAGGATCCTCTTCGCAAAACTTCGCCACTTCCCATCGTCGCGTCGGTGGCAGCGCAGATGTCACTATGGCTGCAGTATTGAGGTACTGAGGGCATTTTGGGCTACGGTTCCACATCTACACCTTGCTATCGAACCGTCGAAAATTCGAGATATTACCGCTTTGCGAGGTTGTTATTCAGGATAAAAAACAAGAGCATAGCAAATCATACAGCATGCATATTAAACAACTGATTTAAACGATCGCTTAAGTACTTATTTACAGTGATCGAATGGCATTTTAATTTAGAGAATATTATCGCCATAGTTATCAGAAAATGCCAATAATGGAAATAGCTAATGAAATTTTATCGCTGATGTTTTGCAATAACGACGTTTTAGATAAGGTTAAGGATTTTTCTCACACTTCATATGGTTCTGTTCTATTATTAAAATATCGTTATCCTTGAGAATGCTTGCAGAAATATATTTCTGTTTAGTATTCTACAAAACGCTTAGCGATCCAATTCGGGGTCATTATGGTTGATTGCAATGTGGCAATGTTCTTGGTGCGAAAATTACCGGGTTTGAGCACCTACAAATCGACCTAACACAGATATGTATTTACACATTATCTGCTCTAAGGTAGCTTGTAACAATATCTGCGGGTAATTGCATAACACACTAACAGTAGAAATTGATTTCATTTTGACAGTTCAACAACATTCATTGCGCTGTTACGTTGTTGAGCTGACGGATTTTTCGAACATATTAAGCAATGGATTAGCAAAATCCTTCAAAATGATTCAGATTATGATTGATAGTGTGTTTCGCAATTTGGGTGCTGATGTGCAAAAGTTCAGACGATCATAATTCGTAAAAAAAAAATAACTTTAATTTCGGAAGTCGGTGTCGTAGGATCTGTATTTAAGTTTTTTGCCACTGACTTCCGAAATGAAAGTTATTTTTCACTCTGTGGTGTTTTTAAAGAAGCCGTTTGTAATTTTTTTGAAAAAAGTTTTTATTTTTAACTTTTTAGTTATGGTATGTACCCCGGACTAATCGTGTTATTCGTCCATTTGTCGCGGACATTTCTCATGGATGCCATTGTCTGAACTGAACCAAATTGAAATGGGACCGGGAAGCACCAACTTTCAAATAAAAAAAGAATCATTAAAATCGGTTCTCCCACTCAAAAGTTCTGAGGGAACAAACATATTAAAAAAAAAAACCGTCGAATTGAGAACCTCCTCCTTTTTTTGAAGTCGGTTTAAAACTAAGGCCTCCTCACTTCGAGAGGGAGTGAGCTGTAATCTACCACGCGGGTCCAGTGCAGGTTTCTTCACGATGTTTTCCTTCACCGTTTTGAAAGCAGTGGTGGTGGAATTATTTACACAAAGTAATGCTTTTGCGTGGGTTCGAATCTACAAGTCGTAAGCCGGGCCGTTCCCACTGGGCCACAACGACTGTCTCACATACATATTATTAGGGTCAAATAAGGTATCAGAGGTTGAGGTATCTGTACGTGACGATCGTCAACTCATAGGTAACCCTTGACATAGCGACGCATTTCACTCTACTGACCTCTAAAACGTGATGCTGATAAGGGGACGCAGCTGTTTGAGATAAATCTCTTTCTTTCTCTTTTGTGTTAGCAGTCACGTTATTAAGTAAGGGTTTAAAAAATTGGGTTGTACATTGGCTTACTTTTAGGGATTTCTTATCTTGTCCAATGGGTAACGTCCAACCAGCTGGTTTGTTCCTTAAGGCAAGGAAGCAGAACCATTAACAAGCATGTCATTGCAAATTTTGACGATCGATCAGGTAAAGCTACGGTTACCGTGGTCGGTCCGTGGATGGGTGACCATCTTAACTTCTTGGATTTTTGACAGCCGTTACGGGTCGTCTGAAACCCGCAAGTCTGACAGCCAGTTCTACCAAAGAATTTCGTGTTGCCTAGCAACTGGGTTGTGGAGTCCGATAAACAGTAGCTCCATAAAAACGACTGGTCTTCAGGTGCATCCGATTAAGACTAAGAGTTGGAATGGTTGGGAAAACGCTCTAGGCAGATTGATTTTGAGGTGTAGGTCTATTGTGCACTCTCCACGTGACCAGAGGGCTGGCCTATACGTAGGCCAAAGAATCAGCATTGCTATTCAACATGGCAATGCTGCCAGTCTTTTGGGTATTTTTCCCATGGACGGCAATGCTGACGATTGATTTATTCTCTAAGACTTCATGTGCTCAGTCTAACCGGATGCAGCATGCAGCTAAATATCAGTATTTGTATGGCAAGATTTGGGCTTCTGAATAGCTGTAATGACTGTCAAAGGTCAACGAATAATAAAAACTAAAATATATATTTAAACGGTCGAACTGAGAATCTACTTCGTCGGTTAAAATTAACGTTGGTTGCTTTATCTACTTTAGCATAAATAAAATAACATCATCATCATCATCATGTCAGCCGTAAGACGTCCACTGCTGGACTTAGGCCTCCCCCAATTTGTGGGTCTTTGCCATAATCGCCACGCTTGGCAGGCGGGTTGGCGATCACAGTATGGTGGTAAAATGCATAGAGAACGCTGCTGCCCATTCTCTAGTAAGTCCCTTAGTCGCCTTTTACGACACCCACGGGAAGAAATGGGGTGGTGTTATTCTTTACGTCCGGCACCACACGGTACAACAATAAAATAACATCTTCGTCTAAAATTGTAACCTTATATTTACTATGTACCAACCTACCTATGTCTAGGTATTACATAATATGAATACCTATTTATAGTTCTCACTGCGGACACGTTTTTTTCAGCTTCAGCATAATTCTTAGTCAATTGTTACTAATTAGCGTTAATTGTGTGTTGTCTACTTCAATTTATTTATTTATTTGTTATTTATTATAGCTTTATTTATCCTTACAATAATTATGAGAGCTACTTCAATTTAAATAAAATTAATTTCAATTATCACAAAGTATTTTTGTTCTACTTCTAGTTTTCTTACGTTACTTTTGTGAAGAGACAACACAATTTTGCTAAAATCATGTTAATAGATATTTAAAGCTATAGATAAACCATCAAGCGCTGGAAACTCTTTATTGTTTTTAGACGGTTTTGTTAAGTTCGAATATAGATTTAAATTAGCATCCGACATCAAGATTTATTGGTTTATTTATTCAAACTTCTTGGTATTACCGCAAGTCATTAGAATGACGTTACTGGCCACTTCGGGTCGAAAAAATATCATGATCACCATTACATTTATTAAATATTCGTTTATGTTAATTTTTTCGTTGCTTTAAGGCATCTTCTTGCTAAAGTTTTTATTCTGTTCTCAGAATATGTTGTTGAGTACTTGCCTACACTGAAAAAAATCCGAAAAAATGATAATACATTTCTACATATTAAGTAAGTACATGATCTCAAATTGGGGTACCTACCTTTTAATTGGGGTACCTACCTTTTTATTATGACTCAATTACCTCACCTATTGTACCCCTTAAGTTTTACGGAGTGCTGAAAATGGCTGAAAAATGTTGCAAACTTACGTATTGTAGATTTTGTGTTGTAAAACTAATTTGGTTGTTTGCTAATATATTTATTAATCATCATCATTTCAGCTGTAAGACGTCCACTGCTGGACTTAGGCCTCCCCCAATTTGGGGGGATTTGCCATAATCGCCATGCTTGGCAGGCTGGTTGGCGATCGCAGTATGGTGGTAAAATGCATAGAGAACGCTGCTGCCCATTCTCTAGTAGTTATTAATACGTGAAGCAAAAACTTTATGTATCCCTTTTTACGAAAATTACCCGGACGGAGGAGTATGTGGCACAGTTGAAGTTTAAATGGAGAAGAAGTGCAGAAAGCTATTCTTGATTAATCGTTGGTCAAAATTGTTATAGGTGACCTTTACTATTGTATTTTTAACAAACCGAATAATTAGATAAGCTACTACCAGAAATCTAAGGACCTACCCAACCTTTTAATTTAGTACAAAACTTGACCTACGAGCGGTGTAAACTGGTATGGACTTCGATACCTACTATGTATGAGGTAAAGTGACGAACTGACGGTGTCACGTAACGGCAATGTTGTGTACATTCGACACGTGCCGATTGTGTGACCGTGCACGCGACTCGCGACTTTATGCTAATTTTTTTAGTCGATAAATAGTTTGAATTGTTTTAATGCAAAGTCATCTTCATTAGCACAATGAATCATATTATGTGTCGTGATAAGACATGAGACGACCTGCCAGGGTTGCGAGATTGTTCGAAAGAGATACCGTGACCCTGGCACATGGGCAACTGAAGGAACACGGGTGGGTTTTAGTCAGTAAAAGTCTGACACGCCCTCCCGCTCTCTCCAGAGCGGGAAAAGTCATTTGATGACTTCCCATCCAAAAAAAAAAAGACATGAGACGAAAGCACGGTAGATTTAAACAGAAGCAGTTTAAGATCCGTCTCCGCTACCGATAGCAACAGCAACGCCTTTGTCAGAGTAGAAACGGCAAAATGTTTAGGCATCCTACTCGATCCTGTCACAAATTCGAACTAACAACACAACAATAAATGAACAACAATACTCGTAAGTTCATTTAAATTGCGAAACTCTTCCGAGTCAATGCGCGAGTATATGTTTACACTTTTACAGGTTAACACTCTGTTCTCCAACACTGGATAGTGTCTGGGGCAGCGTCGCAAAAACTTGCATGCTGAAGCTGGAACTGGCCCAGCGAGCTATCCTCAAGATTCTTCTGGGAAAGCTGCGGCGTTTCTCAACGGACGAACTATATACGGAATTTGGGTATTAACTGTACGTCAGCTGTTCATCCTAAGGTCACTAAGTCTAAACCTTATAAAAGTCAATACAAAACGCTCTAGCTACAGTAAGAGGGGAAGGAAAATAACTGAAAGAATCCCGCTTCTAAAAATGAAGATATGGGTTTAAATTAAATTGGGCCACGCTGCTTAACCTGTCTAAGTTCTGTTAGTAAGGATCTCATACCATGTATAACCACTATTTTTATATTTAAGAACCTTCTTTAACACGTTGAGTGCCGAACACAGATTGTTGGTTAATCCCATATGGCCACAGATTTAGAGCGCATACAAAAATTGTTAGTAGCAAGCACGCGATATCGCGTGATCGGCCATAATGCAGAGCCGACGAATCACGCGATATCGGCACTCAACGTGTTAAGCTAAATAAATATGTTTGAATTTGTTAATAGAGCGAAGGAAGTCTCAAACTATTTTTTTTGTACGTGGTCATGCATGTTTTTCTTCTGCTGGTAACAGTACAGTCCATACAGTATGTTTTCTATAAATCTATGGGTTAATTTTTTCTGACAATCGGGTACATGGAACGATTTGAAACTTAACCAAACGTTAGCTAGTAATGAACGTAAAAGAACTTAAAGAACTAAAATAAAGCAATGAAATACGGAAACTGGTTACCATGGCAACTTATCTTGCCCAAAATGAATAGCCACGTAATGTCTGTAAGAGGAGAATGACAGCAAGTTGATATCGTGCATAAGTTTTTTGTTCTTAGAATCGCGGCCTGTGTGTACCTTGGTTTTAATTGAGCCATCCATGTGGACATGACCGATTGTAAAATATTACCAATTAATTAAACATGGTGTTTAAAATTAAATGTTCTTCACGGTGATTGGTGACCGATTTTTCCACTTCACTAAATATAGATAAATTATCCACGGCAGAACAGATTCAATCGAAATGACAGTCTTTATGATTTTTATTACTTCTTCGTTGAAATAAATATGAGCAAGTATATGATTGTGTTGTATATTTTATCTTGTTCGATGAGTTTGAAGTATCAATAAATTGTTTTGAGTGTCTCTTACAACAACATCTCGATAATGATTGTATTGATGTTTATTTATTGTTGAATAACATGTTTAGTAAACTGAACAACAAAAAAAAGAAACACTTAAAGTAGCTGGAAAGCTGGAAGTAGCTACAACAGGTAAATTCAGCTTACGAATGCCCAGTTAGACAATAAAATATGCTATCATATTGGTAAGCACAATGATTCGTTTTTGTTTACAGGAACCGAACAATAAGCCATGTGTGCCTGCAGGCACAACTTGGTCAGGTGGGAGCTCTCTGATGAGGTGAAGTGCGACGTTTGGACAAAATCACAAACTATGGCTTACTTCTTGCCATGCTCTCTGCGCATAAACTCCTGCACTATGAAAGATCTTTGCGAGGCCAACGATAATGCTGTAGAAGTGAAGAATAAGGTGTCTGCTATAGTTCAAGCACTACCAAAACCGTTTCATGAAAATGTTGCTTTCAATGTTTCTGCTTTCACTTTACGATTGTTTACTGTAACGCAAATTTCATTACAGATACATGTAATTTCACATTAACGGTATCAATATTTAACGGGTTCAATCTTGAACTGCTGATATCTAGACTTATGGGAGAACTCCTTTTCGAATCTTTAACGTGTAGCGACAATTAGGTATTGCCCAAAGATTTCAATCGTAGATTTACCCTGTTGCGTAAAAAGCCTTTCCGTTTTGGTTTGACATCTGTGACACACAATGTCGCAGCACCTTGACTTAAAGGCTCCTGCAAACAGGCCCGACGTGATTCTCGTAGAACAGTTTCTATGAAAACTTCATGGAAATTGTTCTATAATCGCGTCTTGCGCTCTCGCGTCGCGACTGTCCGACGAAGCATTATTTTAGTCATGAAATGAAATGTTTATTTATGTAAGTAGATCTTAGAATACACTTTTACACGTCAATATTAAAAAAATGGGAGCACCAGTGTTATTGTGCGAGCGCTCTCTTCTCAGTCTGGACACTTTTTCACTTAGTACGGTGAAAGCAAATCTAGTGATTTAAATCTTTTGTATTGCCATATGTAATGTAGGTAACCTTGTACTTATGACAAAGAATACAGCCATATACATACAATTTAACCTACATATGATTTATTTACATTAGAGATTTAAAAGTAATTCTTTTGAAAATAACTTTTTTATTGCATTTTTAATCTCGTATGGTTTATTGTTTAAATTATCAATGCTAAAAGGCCGGTTTTTGAATATCTAGTTTCTAGGGCTCCGTACCCAAATAGTGCCAACGGGATACTGTCCGTCTGTCACAGACCTGTATCTTTTGAAATGTAATAGGTAAATGATAAACGATTTTATTTCTGTAAGTAGGTTGGTACAAACACTTTTTAACCCCCGACGGAAAAAGAGGTGTCTGTGTGTCTGTCTGTCTGTGTGTCTGTCTGTCTGTGGCATCATAGCTCCCGAACGGATGAAGCGATTTCAATTTTTTTTTGTATTAAAGGTGACTTATGTGCGAGTGTTCTTAGACATGTTTGATGAAAATCGGTTGAGCCGTTTAAAAGTTGTGGGGGGTGAAAGTGGGGAAGAATAACCGAATGTCTATAAATATACTCGAGTGGGGTCTCAAATGAAAGCGCACTGAAAGAGAATATTAATGACTTAATCGAGAATGTTCTTAGCTTCGCTTGATGAGAAAATTGGTGGTGGGAAAATTGGGACATGGAAATCCGATTGTCACGTGAGAGTATCAATGACTACATCTCAGTCTTTGCAATTCTGCTAATGATGATTTGTCATATGGGTTATTAAATAGTTTTCTTTGGTCGAGCTCACAAATTGCTACACCATCCAAGGAAAAGGCCAAGCCTATGTAGCCTTAAGCAGAGTAAAAATACTCTACTTAAGGCTACATAGGCTTGACCTTTTGCGAAAGTATTTTTACCTAAATAAACCACAGCTTTTTCAACTGTCGTCCCTTGCAACTTATATGCTGTAATCGCCCAACATAAAATGATAGGAAACATTGTTCTTTCAATATTTCCATATCCTCTGAGACCTTGAAAAGTTACATTATGTGGCCTTATCAGAATCCATCCATTCTCGTCAACACAACTCCGGCCGATAGTGGCATCATCAAATTGAATTGATATTGTTTTTGGAAGCTTCCCATCTTCCTGTTTGTCACGGCGAAGTTCTATGTATTTACAACTTAACAAAATCTACAGTACCTATAATAAGTATACCTATAAAAAGTATAAAATAAAAAATTAAATTAAAAATTTAAAAAACCCCTGACACAAAAACCTAAGATCCCTTTAAAAAGTAAAAAATAATAAAAAAACTCAATCTTAAAGTACCTAAAATACGTCGCGTTGGGGGATCGCTCTGCGAGGGCAGACGTCGTTGACGGTCGTATCCTAAATGGAATATTTAGAAGTACATAATTTTATAATAGTTTTCTTCAGTTAGGTAATAGACTATTTGTAATTAAATTGTTAGGTTTGGAGCGGTCCCCCAACGCGACGTACCTACTTTTTTTTTGAATTATTAATACATACTTGGGTACTTTAAGATTGAGTTTTTTATTATTTTTTACTTTTTAAAGGGATTTTAGGTTTTTCTGTCGGGGGTCTTTTAAATTTTAAATTTAATTTTACATTGTAAACACTTGACATTTTTACTGAGTGTCTTCTTTTCTTCTTCCTCTCTCTATAATAAAATTGAATATATCTCTCTCTCTCTCTTGGTTTGCGATTCCAATTCGCACTTGGCCCCTTTTATGATTATATTGTAAGTTTTATAAAAGTAGCTACTAAAGTGTAGGCTTATTTGATTACGAAATGTTTGCAAATTCAATAAAGCAGTCGTAATACAGGTGCTATTATGTTATCTTTAAGCAAACAAGTCTGATTGGATTACGGGTAAGTATTGTGTATTTTGCTAAATAAATATTTGAGTTTTTAGTACTTTATGGTAATTCTGTAATGACCTGCCACCTGATTGTGTAATATACCGTTAATCGTAATCTGAATAATTTTGAAGGATTTTATTAATCCATTGATTCTTATTTTCAAAAAAATTGTTTGCTCAACAACGTAAATAACGCAATGATGTTGTTGATCTTTCAAAAAACTTTTCAACAAAAATTAAACCACCGAAAAAACTGAAAAGCAAAAAAAAGAAGGAGCCTAAGTAATTATGAGTCGGCGCCAAACAATCAATAACCAAGGATCACTAAATTACCTTAAATTTATAGAAATAACCAAACCAAATTAGTTAATTGATTTGCGTGTTTGGCGCCGACTCAAAATTACTTAGGCTTCTTATTTTTTGCTTTTCAGTTTTTTCGGTGGTTTAATTTTTTGTTGAAAAGTTTTTATTTTATAATTTTTTTGTGGCTATAATCTACTAATTACTACATGCTTGCAAAAGTGAACAATCAATCATCCCCTGTTTTCCTACCGTTAGGGTTGAAAATTCCAGGTTGTTGGTTCCAAATTTACATGGGACCACCTTCGGGATATATCCTTTCCAATAAAAAAAGAATTATCAAAATCTGATCACTCTGTAAAAAGTAATGCGCGGTTGTACATTGAAAAAAAATACACGTGTCGAATTGAGAACCTGGTCCGTTTTTTTTCGTCGGTAAAAATGAAAACCATTCCTACTGTTAGTGTGTTACACAATTACCACGCAGGTCAAAGTGGACTGCGATAACGAAAGATTTTCTTTTTACTTTCTAGCTGTGGCATTTTTTTCAGAATAACTATGTACCTAAGTACCTACACCTGGCTTCTGAGAATTCTGAAGGATTACAGTATTGACTGCATTTTTCTTGATTTCCCGTAATTGCGAGAACACGAGATACTTTACAAGAGACGAACAATTTCCATGTGAGGTAACGTGTGTGTCACGAACTCATGACATAGTCGACGTCACACGGACGTAAAGGCGGAATTTTTTCGCGCACCATATTTTCAACCTAATTGCTAGCGCCGAGAGTAGAAAATCAAACACTGTGTTAAAATACACACTGTTCGATTTTTAACCCTAGGCGCTAAGCAGTGCTTTGACGAAGAAATCCCGCGGACGAACGTGGGCTTACAGGGTCCCACGACAGAACATAATGTGAACTTGTGAAATCT
This sequence comes from Aporophyla nigra, assembly GCA_947507805.1. Lineage (NCBI taxonomy): Eukaryota > Metazoa > Arthropoda > Insecta > Lepidoptera > Noctuidae > Aporophyla > Aporophyla nigra. Next base: position 14,014,405 of record OX382305.1, read on the forward strand.
TCATTTCAATTTCATCGCCTGTCGCCTATATTTTATGCTCTATGTTAGAAGAGTTTGGTCTCCGCACTGAGTCCTTCAAGTGGAGAATTGTGCGAGGGCCATGACGACCATCGGTGGTTATTCCAACCACAACCAGCCCAACTCCCTCCAGAAGATGACTGTATCTCCTGGTCTGTTGAGAACGTCCGTGTTAGATCTGGGTGCCCCGAGGGTTTCTGTCCTAATCTGGGCGACACCTGCATGTGCAACAGTTTCTTCAGCCCTGCTTAGGGGACTGTCCGGTATGCCTATTGTATAAAAGTGTTTGGTTAGCGGGCAGTGTCCCGTGATGGTCCCCGTTATCAAACGTAGACCGTCCCTGTCCAGGCGCAATAGATGTCTGGTCAGCCTGCCGTCCAAGGATGGCATAGCTTCCATAGACTGCCTGCAGTCTGATGTAGAGCTGCATCAGCTCTCCGCTTGTGTGAGGGTAAATCCTGTAGCCACCTGCGTAACTGGTTGAAGGGGGGATGGGCACGAATGGATCGGGTCCATAGAATGACGCTCTGGATGACTTACTAGCCAGTTCGTCAGCAACATCGTTGCCTAGTGATCCACTGTGTCCGTTGTGTCGCTGTACGCCTTTTGTTTTCAAACTGTAGTCTAACATTTGAGAGTGTTTAAAGTCTCACACAGTAATTAATGTTATTTATACATACAATAGCTGTTTCGCTCCGAAAATAACTTTAGTTTCGCTAAGTATAATGATGAGGACCGAATAAATTATGATTTATGTACCGAAACATACATTTTTCTAGAAAACTTGGTCCAGATATGTGGACTTTGGTCAACAATTATAATATAGGTAGGTACCTACCTACATGGTGATACTTGGATATCTTTTCTGAGTCACCATTTGTGGCGTTCCGCGCATAAAGGTACCAGGAGGGAGGTACTGAGTTAAGGCCGGATGTAGAATCTAGAAGAGTCCCTTTATTATGCTGATTACAAAAAAATATTTTTTCTTAATACTTTTTTTGTAACAGACATCCAAAGTTGAAATTCTGATAAAAACTAGTGTCGAGAAAATGGAATTTTCAAGTTAAGGTTACAAAAAAACAATGTTCTACTCGTTTGTTACATAGATTTTTTCACATAGATCCCAACACATTATATGCATCAATGTATCACTAACATAACCGTACAGTATTACTTCCAATATGCAAATAGTGTTAAAATTCAAAAACTCAACATAATAATTATGAAAATATCGACATTTTATAAGACCTACCGACATCTGGTACCGTTTTACTAAACATACAAGCAACATTCCTTGCCTATTAAGAGTATTAAGTAATATCATGTCTTAATTTCGATACTATGTAAAACGGTGTAGTAGTGTAAAGCATGAAGTACGGTAAGCATAAAGCAAGCATCTGAGATACCGTGGCCCTGGCATATAACAACACGAGTGGGTTTTAGTCAGTAAAAGTCTGACACGCCCTCCCGCTCCGCTCAGAGCGGGAGACGTCATTTGACGATTTCCTACCTACAAAAAAAAAAAGCTAAGCAACTTTTGCTGTCGAAATTCCGACCATACATCACTCTGGTAGGTTGGTAGTACGACAAATTAGAGATAATGAGACAGTCCACCTTTGTGCCATTTTGTGTGCGAGAAGTTTAAATAAATAAATAATAATGCTGGTTCATTGTTGATAATAACTAGTTTCCCGGCAGCAATTCTATTCTTTTGCTAATACTTTTTTAGTCATTTTAATTTTAAGATTTTTACTTTTGTTTTGTTCTACATTATAAGCTCTAAAGCTTACTAACATGACTATTGTGCTACCCAAACTGGGAGTGGAAACTGTCTCTCCTAAATACAGATTACTCAGTGATCTAGCTAGGGGAGTAGCGATTCACCCAAGAATTCGTTGTACCATGTACCTTACTAATAATAAACAAAACCTTTATGTACCTAAATATATATTATTATATTATATATTATTACTTACGTGGAAAATACCATCTGCCAAAAAATCTATTTTCGTTGTATAACCATTTCCGTTACGTATCTAAAAATCTGCTTGTCATGAAATGACATAATATTGCGAAATGGTCAAAGTATTATTGAACTAGCTTTTGCCTGCGACTTCGTTCTCGTCAAATTTTTGCTCCCCTGACCCTTCCCGTCACATTGAATTGCCTGCCAGTTTTTGTCTATTTTTCCTTGCTGCTCCGAGCCATCCTCAATAAATAGGCTACCCAACACAAAAAGATTTTTTCAATTCGGACCAGTAGTTCCTGAGATTACCGCGTTCAAACAAACAAACTCTTCAGCTTTATGTTTACCTTACGCTACCTATATATGTACCTATGTAAGTAGGTGCTTGTGATAGTTCTGTAGAAGAGATCATTGCCTACCTATCCGGTTTATCAGTTCAATAATCATGTACTTCTTATTGCCTCCTAAAATACAGGCTATCTTAGTTTTGGTGACAGGGTTATACACATTTTGTACAGATTTTGCAACAATTTACGATTTTTGAATTGTAATGTCCATTATAAATGTGTTTCTGAATTTTTTGTGAGAAATGTTTATTTTTAATATTATTTAATATTGTGAGTTCCTATGACTCCAACTGATCAACAGTGATCGACAAAGTAACATAGCGATATAGGTATTCTGCAGAGGAGTTTGTTGCGCCAATTCTTATAAAGGATCATTGTGACGTTCAAAAAGTGCTGACTCACGGCCTAGTTTGAATAAATTCCTTTTTATTTTGACTGATACCTGATAGGTATCAGGGCTTTATCTTATCATAAAGGCAGACACAGGTACTTTACAATTCATCAATGGTCATCAAGGTATGTAAAACATAAGGTACCTATGAGAAAACCGTTTGTGTTCCGGGACAGCATATGGGTTAAGTGGTCGACGTTGCATAATATTGCGCAAGAGTGATAAGCAAATTGTAAACTCTGGGATTGGTAAAAGAATCAAAAATAAAAATAGAACAAAAACGTGTGGTTTTACCACATGCGACTTTGCTACGTAACGAGTGTATTAGCTACGAGCGGCGGCGCGCCACGTTAGTAAACGTATTGTAATTACCAATTATTGATCAAAATGATTTCTCATTGGTCTAGTGGTCACAAACGTTACTGCGGAGAATGAGGTTCTGTGTTCGATTCTCAGGCCAGAGGGGTTGCGTAACTTGCTATTAGTAGGAATTGGTTTCATATCGATAGTTAAACAACATTAATTGCGTTATTTACGTTGCTGAGCCGACAATTTATTCGAACAAATGACGCAATGGTTTAGAAATAATCTTCAATCCCATTCAGATTCTGATAAATAGTGCGTTTCGCAATTAGGGTTCAGGTAAAGTGTTTTTAGCTTTTTAGATCTGGAATTTCTCAGTAGCAACCCGGAGTCTGGATTTGTGGCAGGCTGATGGGAAAAGCGTTCGCTCTTATTTCATAGGACGTAAAATATAACTGGAAAATTTTGGGTGTCCATAGGGTACACCTCTGCCTAATCGTTCGGAGATAGAAGGCGTGGTGTTATGTAGGCAAACAGTATGTAAAAATACACAATAAGAGCACGTACTGACGCATGTTATTATGACTGAGGCGAGGTAGAGTCGACCTGTGTACCGAACTTTTTATACTCATCACTACTTCATTCCATCTTCAAGTTACCTACCTAAGTGATAATATTTTGTACTCTGGTAAAGTAAAGCTTAAAGGCTTCTTCAAACAGGCGCGACGAGCCTTTTGTAAAACAATATGCATGAAGTTTTCATAAAATATGTTCTACGATAGTCGCGTCGCGTCGCGCCTGTTTTTGGGAGCCTTAATTCCTTTTAATACATAACAATTACTAATACCGCTTTTCCATTTACAAAGTGGTGTATTAAAGTGTATAAAACTTACCGATCCAGGATCCCATTTCATCATCTATCCTCATGGAGCTGTTCTCGATCCTGAGCTGCGGTAGTGCGACGGCGGAGAAGCCGATAGGGTGACCTGCCCCCGCCGCCAGAATAAGGACGGCGCATGTTATTAGGCACTGAAACAAACGAATTTCTTTATATAAGTGGGTTCTTGAAAATGTCCAACGATGGCGGGCGAGTTTGACGCCTATAGGAGGAATTAGTCCTTATTGCTACGGATTAGAGTTGAGTTTAAAAAGAAAAGGAAAGCTTTTGTCCAGCGGTGGGACACAGGGTCAGTTAGTACATGATTCTTAACCACCCGTGTGTTTAAAGTTTTCGTCGGTTATCTAAAGAAATCTGGAAAATATACAAAACACACCTTGCCTGAATCCTGCCCTCGTGATAAAGTTGGTTGTTAAAAAACTTAACTATAAATGTGAAAGTTTGTTAAGATGTATGGAAAAAAATGGGGGCGTTTTGTAGACTCTACACAACGCCCCCATTTTTTTCTGGGTCTCTTACCACCCCCCTTTAGGCCTACAGCGCTCACAAGGGGGCGTTATCGCCCACTTTGGGAAAGGCTGATCTGAGGCATGGTTTATCGCAAGATGGCGCATATCATGACGTCATCTATGACGATTCACAGGACAGCGTTATCGCATTCACGTTAATTCGATACGGGTGTGAGCACGCTCAAATCTCTTTGTATCGTTATTCGGAATGCAGCCTTACAGTGTATTGTTTAGGTACAATATCATATCACAGTTAGGAAAAATTTAATAAGAGTTATCTTTCATAATATTTATTTAGTTCCCATTGATTCATCATTTTATTAAGATATAAATGACATTATCACGTTATGTATGATATAATTTTATCTGCTTCGTTTAATATATTCAAAATAATTCCGATTAAATCAAAGTAAGCACGTGTTATGAATGTGTGATCTTACGTAGACTTAGGAGACAACACATGACTTGCATTTAATTTTATTATTGATTCCGTCACGAATAGTTACGTTTTAGAATGTGGTTATTTTATTAAATAAAAAAATCATAACCCTCCTTTTTGCTTCGCCGTAGTTGGGTAAAAAAACATGACACCAAACGCCTTATTTTCTTAAAGGATTGGGAAAAGGTGTATGTACATTATCTGTACATTTCGGGTATGTTATGTTGTAGTCCCGTGTGCACGATCGAGCCTATTGCCATCAACCTGAAAAATTCAGACTCCGGGCTGCGACTTAGAAATACCAGATAGAAAAACCCAATAACACGTTGCCCGACCTAGGAACCGAACCCAGGACCTGGCTCTGGGGTAGCGCTTGCGAACACTACACCAACAGACGTTCCCAGCCACAAATAGGTAAATGTTTTGTGTCCTGTCATTTGTGTTTCTTTTTTAATGCTGTTATAGATATGGAGGTAAATTGTATGATATTGAAACAGAATCTACTATGAAATAACATATTGGACTAACATCTGTGAAAAACCTTTATATCAAAAAACTTTTTAACAAACACGCCGAAAAAACTGAAAAGCAAAAAATAATAAAACTTTCAGTCATTTTGAGTCGGCGCCAAACAATCAATGAACAAAGAACAAAGGTCACTCAAAGCGCCGACTCAAAATGACTGAAAGGTTTATTATTTTTTGCTTTTCAGTTTTTTCGGCTGTTTAATTTTTTGTTAAAAAGTTTTTGTGGCTATTATCTACTAATTACTACATGCTTGCAAAATCGGACTAATCTATAAGAAGTTATGCATTACAATCAATGAGTGAACAATCAATTGTCCCCTGTTTTCCTACCCTTAGGGTTGGAAGTTGGAAAATACTGCACGATATTGTTACGTAGATCGTAAAGTCTAGAAACATCGTGCTAACTCCATCTCAGAAAGGGACAACATTACGTAGATCGAAAAGTCTAGAAACGTCACGCTAATTCCATCTAAGGATGGGGCAGTGTTCAAACTTCTAGATACGACACGCTAACGCCATCTGTTATCAAGTAGCCAGTACTACGAACAATTGTACGTAGACGCCACCGCCATCTATTGTTGAGTAGCGGGATTAAACAGTAAATAGATGTCTGTGGAAGTTACTCGAAGTTTCTACGCTACTAGTAAACTATGGAAAAGTGTTGAATGTTCGCGAATGTTCTGCTTGGGATATAAATAGCGGATTGTCGGGCCGACGAGCAGTTCGATTTCGGAAGCGAGCGAATACGAATCAAGCGATACAGTACAAGCGAAACAAGTGACTCTGTTTGACTATTGCGATATTGTGATTGTTTAATTAAACTGTGGTGTGTTTCGATAATTTTGGCTTAAATTAATTTATCCCGAAACCCCGCTCGTAACAATTGGTGTCAGAAGTGGGATAAATTATGCCAGTTTTACCGAAGGAGGATACGGAAGGTATCCGTACCAGGAGTCAGCGCCAGCAGGAGGTGGATCAGAGGCGGTTTGAAGGATCTTCTAGACAGACACCTGGGGGTAATCAGCCGACGACGGAGCCAGTTTCCCAAGCGTCTGGTGTTCCTACAGCATCACCAGCCATGGATCTTTCTGCTCTTATGGCAATGCTGCAGGAGCAGGCCCGCCGACAGGAAGAACAGGCCCGCCGACTGCAAGAACAGCTGCAGCAGGACAAAGAGGAACAGGCCCGCCGACAGGAAGAACAGACCCGCCGACTGCAAGAACAACTGCAGCAGGACAAAGAGGAACAAGCTCGCCGGCAAGAGGAGCAGGTTCTCCTCTTGAAAGATCTACACGCGACATTTGGCAAAGACATCAAAGCCATGAAGGAGACTGTTCAGGTACATGAAAATCGTATCTCCGAGGCCGAAGTCCAGATCGCTGATATAAGAAAAGCGGTTGGAATTTTGAAAGCTGGAGACCGGACGGCGGCTTCGATAGTTGCTGCACCTTCTGTGCGCGGGTTTAAAGTGCCACCCTTCGATGGAACATCTTCCTGGTCGGCATACAAAATTCAATTTGAAGCTGTCATGGAAGCAAATGGGTGGACAACAGGCCAGGCCATGACCGCGCTCACTTTGGCCCTTCGCGACCAGGCCTTAACTGTGTTAGAGGCTCTCGGCAAAAATGTTACCTACGAGCAGCTCGTTGAGGCGCTAGAAGCCAGATACGGTGACGCGCACCTGGAACACGTTTTTCGTGCCCAGTTGAAGGATCGTGTCCAGCGCAGTGGTGAAAACCTGCAGCAGTGGGCCCTAGAAATCGAAAAGCTGGTTCGAAAGGCATATAAGTCTGCGCCCGCGCTCATCGAGGGTATACTAATTCAAACCTTCATAGATGGGATACGGGATCTGGAAGTAAGGGCTGCTGTAAGACTTGGGCATCATGAGACGCTGAAAGACGCCTTGGCCCATGCGTTGGAGGTGGAGGCAGTGAGGCATGATCATCGAGCCCATCCCATTAGGGAGGTTGCGGCTTCACCTGTTCGTGACCGTCCAAGGTACAGCCCTAGGTGCTACACTTGTGGGGAAAAAGGCCACCTTCGTTCAAGTTGTCCAAAGCGTAATACTGCCAACGAAGATCAGACCCGGGAAAGAAAGGCGGCAGAGGTCACCGCCCAGCAGCAGGAAAACTAGTCAACGCCAGGACTGCGGGGCGGGTGCTGGCTGGTGTTAAAATAGCCCCAAGAATTTCGGTCTCACAAGCCCATGATGGGAACACCCTAGTCATAAAAGGTGAAGTGAACGGAAGACCATGTAAGCTGACATTGGATACTGGAGCTTCTCGCACGGTTGTCAGTTCCCAACTAGCGAATCGTTTTCTTGGGGACTTCTTCTGTAAGCATGACGACGTAAATTTAGTAACAGCTACCGGTCAGCACATAACCGTCCGTGGTGAGAAGGAGGTGGAGTTAAAACTGGGTAACACAATCTATTGGCATAAGGTCATCATGGCTGATATAGTAGACGACTGCATCCTAGGTTTGGACTTCATGCGACAGCACTGTTGTGAGATTGACGTTAATCAAGGAGTCCTAAAATGTGGGTCAGAAGAAGTTTTCATGGAAGGTGCACCATCAGGGAAAGTGTACTGCTTGAAGAAGATTGTTCTTCCTCCCCGATCGGAAACAATAGTTCCAGTTAGTCTTCCACATAATTCTGGTCAGAAAAACCGATGTATTCTCATTGAAGGATTGGATGAAAACCTTCCATGGAAAACTGCGCGGACCTTGGTAAAGGCAATTGACGTTGCAGCCGTACGCATACTGAACCCAAGTGAAAAGGAGCAAGTAATCAAGAAAGGTACGTTGATGGGTTCCTGTGGGGAAGTAGCTTGGATGCGTGAATGCCAATATCAGCCTTCTCAAAATAACACCCAAACTGCAAGATTTAACACGTTAAATCTTTTAGAACACTGTCGTAAAGATTTATCGGAAGAAGAAAGAGAGAATGCTACTTCAGTATGCAGACATATTCTCCAGAAATGATGCTGACATAGGGAAGACTGGATTAGTTCAACACAGAATTAATACCGGAAATGAGTTGCCAATACGACAGCGACCCAGAAGACTACCAGTGGCAAGAGAAAAGGAGGTAGATACCATGATTAAAGAGATGGTAAAGGATGGAGTCATAGAGCCTTCGTCTAGTCCTTGGTGTTCTCCTGTGGTCCTGGTGAAAAAGAAAGATGGCAGCATGCGGTTTTGTGTAGACTATCGTCGATTGAATGACGTTACTAAAAAAGACAGCTATCCACTGCCCCGGATCGACGACACACTGGACACGCTGTCAGGAATGAAGTGGTTTACCACGTTAGACCTAAAAAGTGGCTACTGGCAAGTGGAAATAGACCCTAAAGACAAGGAGAAAACCGCATTTTCTACGGGAAAGGGATTATGGCAGTTTAACGTCATGCCATTCGGATTGTGCAATGCTCCTGCAACTTTTGAAAGGCTGATGGAGCTAGTTCTCACGGGACTAATTGGAGACGCCTGCCTTGTCTATTTAGATGACATTATCATCGTGGGCCGCACATTCGAAGACCACCTTCAGAATTTGGAACGTGTTCTATCAAAAATCCGAGGAGCTAATCTCAAGCTAAGTCCAAAGAAGTGCTCATTCTTCAGACAGCAAGTAAGCTTTTTGGGGCACGTGGTTTCGAAGGAAGGAGTACAAAAAGACCCTGAGAAAATCGTCGCCGTCAAGGAATGGCCAGTCCCGAAAGACAAGACGCAGGTCAGGGCATTTTTGGGTTTGTGCTCATACTATCGACGGTTTGTCAAGAATTTTGCTGACATTGCCAAACCTCTTCACAAGCTTACTGAGGAGAAGAGACCGTTCTGTTGGGATGAGAACTGTGACATCGCATTTCGAGATTTAAAGGAACGTTTGTGCAATACCCCAATTTTGGGCTACCCTGACACAGAAAATGAATTTATAGTTGACACGGACGCAAGTAATACTGGAATTGGCGGTGTGTTATCTCAACGGAAAGGAGATTATGAAGTTGTGATAGCTTACTTCAGCAAATCTTTATCAAAGCCAGAAAGAAATTATTGTGTCACGAGACGGGAACTTCTTGCCGTAGTAAAGACATTGCAACATTTCAGCAAATACTTGCTTGGACGTAAATTCCACCTGCGAACTGACCATGCTGCTTTAAAGTGGTTGTTGCAGTTTAAGAATCCAGAAGGACAAGTGGCGAGATGGATTGAACTGCTACAAGAGTATGACTTCGCAATTGAACATCGTAGTGGGAAGTCTCACGGTAACGCGGACGCTTTATCAAGAAGACCTTGTCCTGATGACTGCAAGCATTGTGTCAGGCAAGAAGCTAAGGAACCAGTACCTGTCAGGATGCTAAGAACGGACCTTAGTGACGAATGGAAGGAAACCCTACAGCATGCTCAGCAAAGTGACACAGATATCAGGCCAATTTTCGAGTGGATTAAAGCTAATGCTCCCAAACCGAAATGGTGTGATGTTGCAGCGATGAGTACCACCACAAAAAGTTATTGGGCACAGTGGGAGAGTTTGATGATCCAGGATGGTGTCTTGTGCCGAAAATGGGAAAATGCTCGAGGGAATAGCTGTCACTTGCAAATGGTAGTCCCAAAAACAAAGGTACCAGAAGTTCTACAGCTCTACCACAATGGTTCTTCAGGAGGTCATATGGGAGTAAGAAGGACTCTGTTAAAGATCCGAGAAAGATTTTACTGGACCCATTATCGAGAGGATGTGGAGGACTGGTGTCGCAGATGTACCAGTTGTGCAGCGGTAAAAGGACCACACACACGCAGCAGGGGTGCATTGAAAGTGTACAACGTAGGAGCCCCCTGGGAACGAATAGCACTAGATGTCGCTGGGCCATTTCCCGAAAGTGAAAGTGGAAATAAATATTTCATGGTTGTCATGGATTACTTCACCAAGTGGCCGGAAGTCTTCGCCATCCCTAATCAAGAAGCTTCAACAGTCGCTGATAAATTAGTCCACGAAGTCTTCTGTCGGTTTGGGGTACCCTTGGAAATCCACAGCGATCAAGGAAGGAATTTCGAGTCTCAAGTGTTTCAGGAAACATGTCGGGTTATGGGTACTCACAAAACCAGAACCACTTCATACCACCCACAATCTGACGGAATGGTGGAGAGATTTAATCAGACGTTGGAAAGATATCTGGCAAAAGTTGTAGCAAGCAGACAAAAAGATTGGGACAAGCACATACAACCGTTTCTTCTGTCATACCGAAGTGCAGTTCACGAGAGTACAACTGTGACGCCAGCCTTCGCGAACTTTGGAAGGGAGTTAAGGTTACCAGCTGATCTAATAACCGGCATTCCCCCTGATTCACCACGCAGTATAACAGATTATGCAAATGATCTGCGCAACAAGATGAATGACGTATATGAGCATGTCAGAGATTCAGGCCAGCAGATGTCCGAGAGAATGAAAACTCGTTATGATCGAAAGATGAACAATACTGGCTTCGACGAAGGTTCGCTAGTGTGGTTGCATAACCCAGTGCGCAGCAAAGGGAAGTCCCCTAAACTACAGGCAAAATGGGACGGGCCGTACCGGATTGTGACCAAGATCAATGACGTCACTTACCGAATACAAAAGGGTATGCGAACTGCGCCTAAAATTGTTCATGTAGATCGATTGGCACGATATTACGGGAATAATGATGCTCGGGACGAGCATGTCTAAGGAGGGGGCAGTGTTACGTAGATCGTAAAGTCTAGAAACATCGTGCTAACTCCATCTCAGAAAGGGACAACATTACGTAGATCGAAAAGTCTAGAAACGTCACGCTAATTCCATCTAAGGATGGGGCAGTGTTCAAACTTCTAGATACGACACGCTAACGCCATCTGTTATCAAGTAGCCAGTACTACGAACAATTGTACGTAGACGCCACCGCCATCTATTGTTGAGTAGCGGGATTAAACAGTAAATAGATGTCTGTGGAAGTTACTCGAAGTTTCTACGCTACTAGTAAACTATGGAAAAGTGTTGAATGTTCGCGAATGTTCTGCTTGGGATATAAATAGCGGATTGTCGGGCCGACGAGCAGTTCGATTTCGGAAGCGAGCGAATACGAATCAAGCGATACAGTACAAGCGAAACAAGTGACTCTGTTTGACTATTGCGATATTGTGATTGTTTAATTAAACTGTGGTGTGTTTCGATAATTTTGGCTTAAATTAATTTATCCCGAAACCCCGCTCGTAACAATATCTTGCCATGCTGACATAATCTGCCTAGCCTTTACCAGCCCAACAATTGGGGACGGCTTCCAGTAACTCCAGCCTAACCGGATGCAGCTGAATACCAGTAATTGACAGGGACCGACTGCCTATCTGACTTTCACGACTCAGTTACTGGGTAATACGATACTCCATTGCCCAAACTAATTTAGAAAACGATTAATACCTACATATTTTTAGTAAAAACTAGTGTGCGTTACCCAGGCCAGATGTTGTCGAAAATGGTCATTTGAATCTAATAGATAATTAGTTGTGCGGCTTCTGTAATTGTTGCGCACATTTTTAAATTTGTTGCGCTTATAGTTTTTTAATTATTTCACAAAAACATTTCCTGCTGGGGTAACGTTATCCCAGCCAGACCTTTTTCTTTCTAATGGGAATATTTAAATAAATACTAGCTATAAAATTAGTTGTTTAGATGAAGTAAATGTTGTGCCTTATTTTGTATTTGTTCTTTCATCGGTTGCGAAGTTATTCGAGATTTTGCTGGGGTAACGTTTTTGGTTTTGCTAGATCTTTGAAACGGTTAAGCGGATTCTTATCATATTTTGTACATGACTTCTTAGGAATTAGTTTAAATTTGTTCTGCAATAAAAAAACCAAAATAATGCATAGTTTAAAGGTTATTTCATTAAATAGAAAAACACTTCAATTGGTTCCAGCACTCTCAATAAGAGGTCTAAAGACTTACTTTAAACGTTATTTTAAAGCTTGTAAATGCCTTCAAATGTATGTGTTTATAGAATGTTGTAAGATTAGTATCCTGTAAGTATTTGACAAGTTATGATGATATTCAGTTCTTCACGAGCACGGTCTTGATGCGCGCGGTGTTATTTGGTCACTGGATTGGATATATGAACTGAATGTTATGTCAATTATTAGTTGTTTAGTTCAGTTGTATATCAGTAAAATTTCAGCGTAGTACATTGGATAATTAATGAGATAATACGATTAAAGTCATTAGGAAGTGAATGACCGAGGTAACCCGACCAAGTTTAGGTGGTTACGAAAAAGCGAAATCGCAGAACATTATGGTACCTTCTAAAATATGTAGGATAGTGTTACAAATTTAGTACAGACATGTACACAAGTTTAAAAAAAACTAGATGTTTATTAAAGAATTTTTATTAACAGGTAAAATAATCATTTCAACTGAACTTTTAAAGTATTAATAAACTTATACTTAAAAACAATCACAGATTAAAATTACAGATAGTAATTTTGCTATTTTGAAATTTTCTATTACTTTTTATTTAAATTATAGATTTCAGTATACACAGTACACAGTTACAGATTTTATTTAAATATGCACATATTGGAATGTGTAATGATCACAGACAATAAATTATATATAATGACTTTTTTCAGTTAACTCTAAACTTACGTATGTCTACTAATACCTACTTATATCAATTAAAATCACAGATCAAAGGTTGAAATGTATTAAATTGTATTAAATGACAAACACATTGCTTCCGACTGCATAAGATTGGAGACGATTTTTTTATTATTATTATTATCACATCTATAAAAAAATGTGACTAACATTAAAATTCACAATGAATTACCCCTTCACCCCACCCCTCCCGAGTCCCACCGAACGACATGTTATATCGGTGATTTTTTATAAGTATGTGCAACTGGAAGATAGTAATAATGTTTTCATAGTACAGATATTATTATATTGTTATATATTTAACAGTGAACGCGTCTGTACCGAAATTGTAAGGTGTATTATACTAAACATTTCAAAAGATAGCATAATGTTCTGCGATTTCGCTTTTTCGTAACCACCTAGACTTGGTCGGGTTACCTCGGTCATTCACTTCCTAATGACTTTAATCGTATTATCTCATTAATTATCCAATGTACTACGCTGAAATTTTACTGATATACAACTGAACTAAACAACTAATAATTGACATAACATTCAGTTCATATATCCAATCCAGTGACCAAATAACACCGCGCGCATCAAGACCGTGCTCGTGAAGAACTGAATATCATCATAACTTGTCAAATACTTACAGGATACTAATGAAACTTCACATACATTTGAAGGCATTTACAAGCTTAAAAATAACGTTTAAAGTAAGTCTTCAGACCTCTTATTGAGAGTGCTGGAACCAATTGAAGTGTTTTTCTATTTAATGAAATAACCTTTAAACTATGCATTATTTTGGTTTTTTTATTGCAGAACAAATTTAAACTAATTCCTAAGAAGTCATGTACAAAATATGATAAGAATCCGCTTAACCGTTTCAAAGATCTAGCAAAACCAAAAACGTTACCCCAGCAAAATCTCGAATAACTTCGCAACCGATGAAAGAACAAATACAAAATAAGGCACAACATTTACTTCATCTAGACAACTAATTTTATAGCTAGTATTTATTTAAATATTCCCATTAGAAAGAAAAAGGTCTGGCTGGGATAACGTTACCCCAGCAGGAAATGTTTTTGTGAAATAATTAAAAAACTATAAGCGCAACAAATTTAAAAATGTGCGCAACAATTACAGAACCCGCAAAACTAATTATCTATTAGATTCAAATGACCATTTTCGACAACATCTGGCCTGGGTAACGCACACTAAAAACTAACATAATTCGTGTTATTTTTGCCATCGACACGCTAAGAAGAAGACCATACCTACTCCATAGTAAGTTAGTCCTGCTGACTAAAATAGGATATCCCCTACGGGAATTACAGTTTTTACATCAAACATACCTGTGCGCAAATACGCAAATGATTCATTTGCATTACTCAACACCGCATATTTTAATTTAATGTTTTGTCAACAGTTCAACACTTCATATCACAGCGCTTAAACATTAAGTTTAATGTAAACACTATTGTAAATAAATACTTGTTTTTACATCCTTATGGTTTGTTTATTTTAAACTTAATTTAAGGTGAGTTGGATCAAAGAGGTTGTGATTCGGAGGAGATTAGACCTGAGCTAAGTGACCTCCTTATCTTTTAATTGAATAGGAACTGGAACAGTTTGTTTAGTTTGATCGTTTCAGGAAGTGACGAGACAAGGCGGCTGTGGCAAGATAAAGTTTATTTGTATTATGATTTGTATGTAGGTGAGTGGGTCTGGTTCAGGCGTGGTGGGACTAAAATGTTGCTTTGTTTGCAAAGCGAAGAGAAAGAATATCTACTGAATGAATATTCTTTAATATTTGGTCTGTTGTGTAGAGGTAGTGGTCTGCAGTAACTAGAAAACGAGTAGCTCGTAATTTGTATGTATCATGGAAAGTCTGTGGTCTCGAAAAGACTGACTTCCTGAAGTCCTGTGTTCGATTCATTGGTCAGGCAATAACTTGGGTGAAAACTGGATTTGTCTTTCTGGAATTGCTCAGTCTGCCGCCTGGATTTGTGCCCGGTTGATGGCTCCAGGCTCGCCCCCTATTCCATGGGACTTCAAAATAACTGACGAAATTAGGATATAATATAGGTACATACTTGTCCAACCCTTCGGAGAAATAAGCCGTGATATAACGTCCAAGTCTCAAAAAGACTAAAGACTAACTAAGCTGCTTAGGTTTAGCCGTGGCCTCTTAAAGTAGCTAACGTTAATGTCCCATAATACACATTCTGCACGTCAATTGCCTCCACAACGTTAAGCAATTACACTGTTTGAAACTAAACACCCGTATTACGTAGGTATAAGGCCTGCCATGCTCACATGTTCAGCTCTTGACAGTTCCTACAACAAGCAATTTATTTAATTGAAATAAATGGAGTTTGCCAACACGGTTCATCCTTGTCATCATATAGCGTCGATAACATACTCGAAGGAAGTTTTCTAATTAACTAATGCTTGGGCGAATATAGGTGAACTGCCAATCTGTCCAACTTCTAACATGAAGACATTCGATTAGGTTTTCACCCTGAAGTTAGCAAATAACGTAAAACCTCAAGGATACCTTTAAAGGTTTATCAGATAAGCGTTGCTAACTTTTTTTGCAAGAAATCAAGTATATTGAGGTTTGTGAAGAATATTAAACAGTATTTTAGAAAAATGAATAGTATTTTTAACCGACTTCAAAAAAAGGAGGAGGTAACTCGACTGTTTTTTTTTAATGTTTGTTACTTTTGACTGGGAGAACCGCTTTTGATGATTTTTTTTAGCATTTAGTTTAAGCATTTTGGTGCTGAAAACAGTATTTTGTATACTTTATTTTTGTTCAACAGTTAAAAGTATAATGAAGTGCAAAACAGTATAATACTGTTTTTAACAGTATAGTTGGCAACCCTAAGTGTTAACGAGCGTATTTTAAGCTATTTACCTGGTTGATAGCCTTTTCGTTAACTGTGAATTTGGTAAGGTTAAGTGGGATAAATATGTTTTAATTCCCACAGATGTGTTCGCGTTGAAAGTCAACCACATAGTTTGTGTTCAGGTTATCCGCATAGCAGTAGCCATGGTCACAGTTTGATATAACTGCAAACATGCGGGTTTCCTCATCATGTCTTACTTCATTGTTGTAACCCAGCGATACAATTTACATATTAAACATGTTTTTGTTACCTACTATTTTCTTGAATACATCAGAGATCCGAGGAAGCGTTTCTATTTGGTTCATTAAGTCACTATTTATCTGTGTTTCAAACGTTGTTCTAATAGAACATGACATAGGGAAGGGAGATGAAGGCAAGGCAAGCACAACTGCACGCGTAGCATGACCACAATAGAAAGGAATTTGTCTATTCTTGGTAGAATAGAGATAGAACTGTCATACTACGCCAGCATAAAACGGTACAAATCTTTCTACAATGTTTAATTCTGTCTTTAATCTTTCTAAAATCTGTAATTTTGTCTATTCTTCAGTCGACAAAACCCCTTTCTACGGTGGTCATGTTCCGCATGCTGGTCAACCTTTGTTTCCATATCAACCAATAGACTTTCTAACAGTTCATCACCATCATCATCATCATTTCAGCTGAAAGACGTCCACTACTAGACATACACCTCCCCCAAGCACCGCCACTTCGACCGGTTCTCGCATCCAGCGGTTTCCTGCAGCCTTCACCAGGTCATTGGTCCTCTCTATCCTATCTTGGGAGGCACTAGCTTAACCTTTTTATGTATTTAGTTAGGTGCTAACAATTAAAACCTTACATATTTAAAAAGAATCTCGAGTATGTTTCAAAAGTATTATATTTTTGTTCATTGCTAATACCATAGAGTTCTTAGGTAGTTTAAATATCTTTAAAAATAGTAATAACAAAAACTAAAAACGTGAATCTTTTTGTTGTAAGACAAACTAATCTCTCATCATTAGAACTTCGTGATGAATGTTTGCAAAGCGTAACAAAAACTGCTTGGAATGTAAAAACTCCATTTAATAAAAACATTTATGTAAAGAACACTTATTTTTAGAGAGTTTAGCACTCTTTGCCAAAACGTAGTAATAGCGAGATAGTGTTGGACTAATAACGTCACCTTGTCCGACATAATCCAGTTACAGCTCATTCATCTCATTGTCTCTCAGTTAGGTATGTGCAAAAATAATATTGACTTTTCTTATTGGCACAATAACAATAGCTCGCGGATTCACTCGCACGTTGGAAACTTCTACATGTACGTAGCCGGATAAAAAGTATCTTATAATGTTAATCTTGCGGGTAATATCGTAATACACTTACGACCACGTGACCAACGGGGCAGTTTAACGGGGCTGCTGAGCGTGGGGTCCTGGGTTCGATTCCCAGGTCGGGCAAAGTGTTATTGGGTTTTTCCATTAGGAATTTCTTAGTAACAGCTCGAAGTTTGGAAGTAGGCGGTGTAATACCCCCGTGCCTCGGAAAGCACGTTAAGCCGTTGGTCCTACGCCTGATCTCTCTCCGGTCGTGTCGGATTGCCGTGCCGTCCCATCGCACTATGAGAGTGAGGGAAGAGTGAGTGCTCTTGTGTCTGCGCTTGAGCACTATAATATCTCCCACGCCGATGCACGATGGCTAGTCTCCGTTGAGATTGGCCGCCGTGGCCGAAATACGGTCTGGAGGACTATAATTATTAATACACTTACAGTGGGAAACAAAGGGGCTTGTGGATAACTAATAACAGTCGTACGACCGACCCGGTTAGGCTTCGCTTGCAGCGGTTGGTCCTTGGACATGGAGAGCGTAAGCGCGGGGACTACGAGCCGTAAGCGCGGGGACCGCCTAGTAGCCACCCGTCACACCGCGATTCGTGAGCTTGTCCCGAGGCGAATCGTTTACGTTACGATTCCGATTAGTGTGCTTTTCAGTAGTGAGTTTCATAGAAAGATACTAAACGGCTCGAGTTGATACGTTTCCGAGTTGATATGTGATATGTGTGCTTTGACCTTGAATCGAGAGTGCGTGAAAAAATCCCAACGCGATTTTATAGCGTTCCTAGGAAGGTGGGCTTATGCTTTTTGGAATGTCATTGTCAAACCTCGCTGTTTCGCACATGTTGCAATTTTGGAATACAAATAGTTTTTTACATAAGTATGCAAATGTAGTAACTTTGAGGTCAATATCGTCGGCTGCTATATATTTATAATCATTAGGATTGCATAGCGACTATGAGGCAACGTGACTTTGGACCGGCGTACGGTATCTAGCATAGGTTTATGTTTTTATGTACCCATATAGTAGTACGTGCAAAAAAGAGTGACACAAAAAGATATGCAACAGAATTTTTGAAAACTCGTGATGTGGGGTTTTTTATTGACCAGTGTGACAATATGATACTATAATAAGGAAGTACCTAAGCAATAATTCAGGCGATAGTTTAAAATAGGTTAGGTTCACACGGTTGTATGAGCGAAAATGATATAAATGACATTTAGTTACAAAAGGTCAGGGCCAACAACTATACAAACAGTTGCATAATATGTATGGGTTTGTTAGAGTAGTGATTAGTTTCTGGTTTAGTTAGTGTACTTTGAACTACCCTGATTTTACCTATCTAAATAAGAGTATTCTTATGACGTTCGAGCAGTTGTGGCCCAGTGGTAACGGCCGCGACTTACGAGTAGAAGGTCGTGAGTTCAAACCCAAGCAGGCGCATTACTTTTTGTAAATTATGTCATCGCCATTGCTCTCAAAACGGTGAAGGAAAACATCGTGAGGAAACCGGCATGTCTTAGAACCAAAAATTCGAAGATATGTGACATCTACCAACCCGCACTGGGCCCGCTTGGTGGATTATGGCCCACTTCCTAGAGGAGGCCTGTGTCCCAGCAGTGGGTATATAGGCTGATGATGATGATGATGATATGACGTTCAAAAGGTCGTAATTATATCTCTGCTTGAGCTCCGATAACTCTCTTGCGCAGAATATTTATAAACCGAACAGTGTGTTTTTTAGACGCGTTAAAATGCATGCTGTTTTGATTCTCAACGCTCGGTCTAACACCGAGAGTTGATAATCGTGTAGCTGAAAGTAGTGCGTGATAAAATCCCGTTGCGATATTTTTACGTACGTTGTACGTTGATTAATTCGTAATCAAATTTCTAGTTATACTTCATCATTTCTGCCGAAAGGCGTCCACTGCTGGACATAGGCCTCCCCCAAAGCTTGGCAGGCGGGTTGGCGATCGCAGTATGATAGTTTGCAATGCATAGAGAACGCTGCTGCCCATTCTCTAGTATATCCCTTAATCGCCTCTTACGACACCCACGGGAAGAAATGGGGTGGTGCTATTCTTTTAGTCCGACGCCACACGGTACCCGACGCTACTTATCTTAAATTAGAGGAGGGAAGTACTGAGCTTGAGAAACACGAAAGCTTCAATAGCTCAACATTTATCCTCTTCTAAATACTCAATACCTAAGGTTTAAAAATGATTTTCCTCCACAAGAACTAGTGAATAAAACGGAGTGTTAGGCATCGGGTAAACCCCTGAGCGGCTCGTCCGGCGCATCGCGCTTGCATAATATGTTATTCAGGTTTTTCTATACTTGACAAACGGTCCATAGATACGAGATAGTGTTAGAGTATATAGCTAGGTAGGTATCTTTCGTCGGCTCTATGGAAATCTAACCTTGCAATAAACGTTTTTCTCAAATTGCTGTGGTCAGATTTTAATGCCTTTTTGCACAAGGGTAGATGAGGTATCCCTACACAAATATAAAAACCGTATCCAGCGCCGGATTTAGACTTCGGCGGCCCATAGGCAAAGCATGTGGTGGAGGCCCTCAAATCGTTTGTGGTTAACTGTTGAAAGTTTCTATTAAGGTCAAGGTAAAGAAGAAAGCAACTAAATAAGTTGGCTAACACAATTTTTAGGGTTCCGCACCTCAAAAAGAAAAAGCGGAACCCTTATAGGATCACTTTGTTGTCCGTCCGTCCGTCCGTCCGTCCGTCCGTCTGTCAAGACCCTTTTTCTCAGGAACGCGTGGAGGTATCATGCTGAAATTTATATTAAATACTCAAGTTTACTGTCCCTTGGAGCTGTGAAAAAATCAACATTCTAAACTAACGCAATCAAAAGATATAGCCGTTTATGCCGCAAATTTCCGCAAATTTTAGAAACTCGCAAGGGAATAAAAACCTAAAGGGTACTTCCAGTCGATCTAGAATTTTGAAATTTGGTACGAAGCAACGTCTTATAGCACAGATAAAGGAAAAATTGCGAAAACCGTAAATTTTTGGTTACATCATATAATAAAAATATTTTTAATAATTTTAAACTTACTATCCAGTTCCTCATGAACGCGTAGAGGTATTAAACACTACAGGTTTGTACGGAACCCTCGGTGCGCAAGTCCGACTCGCACTTGGCCGGTTTTTTTTGTTTCTATTGAGCCTTTATTGTTTTTTTTTTTTGTGGTGTGGTGGCGGCCCCCTTGTGTTGGCGGCCCATAGGCAACTGCCTATGTTGCCTGTGCTTAAATCCGGAACTGACCGTATCCCACCACCACTTCCCATACATATTTGCCAAGTCTCCTTACAATCTTAATCAATCTACCTAACCGTTTCCCAATTATATAGAGGTCGGTTTGCAGTCTAACCGGATGCGGCTGAATTAGACTAGTATTTTACGTACAGCAATTGCCTATCGGACCCCCACAACCCAGTTAGGCGATTATCACACGGCACCGCGCACCGCCGCGGAGGGCGGTGGCGCTAAAGCGGATTGACCGCGCGGTCGGTCGGTGTACGTGTGTTAGGCATCAACGGATTTAATAGAAGGCAATGCGACGTGAGATCCGCTTCACCGCCTACCGCGGCGGCGCTCGCCTTACTGGGTAACAACACACTCTTTAGTATGACTGGTTGTCAGACTTTCAGGCTTCTGACTACCAGGAACGACCGTCATAGATCTACATCGACGGCCTGGACAACGTGCCTCGGAAAGAATGTCAATCTTTCCTGGCACGTTGTGGTCACGATATGTAATGGATGGTCACCTATGCACGGATCGACCTCGGCACCCGTTGCTTAACCTTCAAGATTGACCCATGCTGCTTTTATTATTTACAATCTAAATTAGGTATATAAAATTCAAAGTCCTAAGTGACTGACTGATATATCAACGCACAGCCTAAACCGCTGGTCATAGAGACGTGAAATTTGTAGGGTGTGTTCTTTGTGAAGAGTAGGTATCCACTAAGAAAGCGTTTTTTGTAATTCCATCCCTAAGAGGATGAAATGGGGGTTGAATTTTCTGTGAAACTTTTTATTCTTTGTGTCGAGTGACACGCGGACGAAGTCGCGGGCGGAAGCAAGTTTTAACACGCTTTTATTAGCTTCATACTTATGTTAGTATGTGCCTATGTAACGGAAACTTTGAACATGATTTTCACCCCCTTTAAAACGTCGGATTAACTCGAAATTTAGCAGACTTAGCAAAGACCGATGACAATACAATAATTTTAATAATTTGTGCCATTATCCTTGCAGGGGTTACCAGGATAGCAAAAAAACTAAGCTGACATTATGTCTCATATTTCGAAACAACCTAAAAATTAAAAATAAATAATAGTTTAAAAAAAACTTTGTTTTTTAGTTTTTTTTAAACGATTATTTTTTATAATTAGAATGGAGCGCCAACAACGTCAACGAAACGAGTTTAATGAGAAAAGTCTAACCGTGATCAACGTTTTTAAAATTGCCTCTTCTTCATAACTAAACCATTTCAGCCAGCCGTTATAGATAAGGTATGAAATTAGAGCACCCACGCTTAGGATTACTGGCGCTCTTGCGTGGGTGGGAGTGATGGAAAAATGAGAAAATTTTCAGCATATACTTTCTTCCGGTTAAAGGAAATAATCAAAGATAAGGTTCTAACACTCTGAGAATTGTTTTATTGTATCTTAGAGTAGGTTACTATAGGTGATTAATTTAGATTATCAGATTTAATATATCGTTTTTTTTATGGTTATCTATATTAATTATTCTGATACAAAATGGATTTAACATAAAAAGTAAAGGAAATGGAATAAGTCTAAAGACGTGATTATCACACGATCTACGTGGGCCAATTCACCGTTCTGAAGAGGAAAAATTAAATACAGGATTATTTTTTAACCAGTTCGCAATTTTTTTTG
This sequence comes from Aporophyla nigra, assembly GCA_947507805.1. Lineage (NCBI taxonomy): Eukaryota > Metazoa > Arthropoda > Insecta > Lepidoptera > Noctuidae > Aporophyla > Aporophyla nigra. The sequence continues at coordinate 14,036,600 of OX382305.1, forward strand.
GTTGTTCAGTATTAGTAATAGAACACTTTTCCATTATTTTTTCAATACTTTGTTTTTAGGGTTCAGCACCTCAAAAGGAAAAAGCGGAACCCTTATAGGATCACTTTGTTGTCCGTCCGTCCGTCCGTCTGTCAAGACCCTTTTTCTCAGGAACGCGTAGAGTTATCAAGCTGAAATTTACATCAAATATTCAAGTCTGCTGTCCCTTGGAGCTGTGACAAAACCTAACTTCTAAGCTAACGCAATCAAAAGATATAGCGTTTATACCGCAAATTTCCGTAAATTTTCGAAGCTGGCAAGGGAATCAAAACCTTAAGGACGCTATAACATTTTTGAATCGCTCAAGTTTAGGTATCTGAGCCGCCACACAACAACATTACGCGCACGCACACATTGAAACCATTGTCTGCTCGATTTTAAACATTAGTTAACTAATCTTGATACTCGAAGGTATTATTTATTTTATTTTACTAGCACTGTTGAGTAAAATTTGTAGTAAAGTAACTTTACTATCTGAATTTAGTGACAGTAAATAACTTTTACTACCATGATCATCAATATTTTTGGGGTAACGTATAATTTGACAATTAAAAAAAAACGAGGTGTAACAATAAAATACTTTAACAATATTTTTGGATAATAAACAAATATAACTGATGGTGATCGTAGAATATCGTTGTAATCGTTGAAAATATACAGGATATTCCTTAAAGAAAACTAAGCAAAAATTGTGTGACGCGCGACCCTCACCTTTGAGATTGCAGCGCGTATTCAGATTTTTTTATTTATGTAAATAATTAAAGTTACGTTAAATATTGTGACTACATACTAGCAAAACCCCCAAAATTGATACCCATGTCGACATTTCATCATAACAGTACGTCCGCCATTTTAAATTAAAAATCAAAGATTTTATAATCCCTACCCCCAATATGGATAAAGATCTTTTTATAAAAAAACAATACCCACCGTATTTGGATCAAATTTGGATGAATCATTCGTAATAACTATCCTAAAATTATCCAAATTTGATAGCTATGCCCACTTTTTATTTAAAAAATTAAAATATTCGTCGTTTTGAATGAAAAACTTGTGAGGTCGCCTTTTTTTGGCTCCAAATGTAATTTGTATGGAGTTTTCGGCTTCAGCACCTTCGAAAATCTTGAAAACGACACCCATGATGAAAATTTTGAAAATTTTCGTAACCACCATTTTTGATTTTGAATCAGATTCAGCACCCTTGTTTACCCCTACCGCAAGCTACATTAAAGAATTTCGTTCCAAAAATGGACGACACTTGCATAATTTAATTACCACGTTGAAAATATAACTTTTTATTGAATAATTATCCGCCATTTTGAATTCTTGAAAATGAATACATAGTCATAATTACCCTACCTCAATAATCCCAATAGAATTTGAGTTATTTATTTCTAAATCAAGTTCTGATAATAAGTTTAGTACTCATAGTTTTGGTCCGAAAAGTATCAACATTTTTCAACCACAGTATACAGCACGGCACTCACTTTATTATTATTTTGATCGTATTTATTTTGTACAAAAAAGCGATACGCCCGTGCTTCCTAGGGCGCGTCTGAGCGCGGAATGAGAAGCCGCGAGTTTAAAATGTATGAAGAAAGTTGAGAACGTTCTTTATTTTTCTCATAAATAAAAAAGTTATGTATTTAATTACAAAATATTTAGGCAAAACGTAGAAGATTATACTAGTCACAATTTGTTGTCATTTTGAAGTTAAAATATGCAGTTGATCTCACTATACAGGTACCTTTCCAGACCCCATTATTTTTCATTTTCTTCGATTATTGCGGTGGGGAAAACGTATTTTTGTGAAAATATTGTATGGGACTATATATTTTTTATGGTACCATAATGGAGATGAATAAATTATCTTTAATTAAAGACCATAATTGACTTCGCAGTTGTGATTCCTCTTGATGTAATTGGTACTGGAAAACCACCGATATTTGTAGAAAAATGTTATAGCGTCCTTAAGGGTACTTCCAGTCGATCTAGAATTTTGAACTTTGGTACGAAGCAACGTCTTATAGCACGGATATAGGAAAAATTGCGAAAACCGTAAATTTTTAGTTACATCATATAATAAAAATAATTTTTTTTAATTTTAATCTTTATACCTACAGGTTTATACGGAACCCTTGGTGCGCGAGTCCGACTCGCACTTGACCGGTTTTTTTTATTTTTATCCGACCTTATGATATCGAAATAGTAATAGGTCAGTAACAGCGCGCCGGCGTAGGTACTTCGAACTTCTTAGAATTTTGACCAATCGAACAGCTGTAGGTACTAGTAACTACGCTCGGTCGTTCACCTTCGCTGCCGCGAAAGCGTAGGTACTTCGAACTTCTTAGAATTTCGATCGATCGAACAGGTAGTAGGTACTAGTAGCTACGCTCGGTCGTTTACCTTCGCCGCCGCGCCGGCGCCGCGCGCAATTTACTATAAAAACCAGTTTCAAAATAAACATCTTTCGTTAACGATAACTTATTTTTATAATTGATAATTGTATGGTTATTATAACTCGTTTAAGTTTAATTTGTTAAAATTTGCGCACTCTGGTTAAAAACTTATCCTGTATGGACGGAATTGTTCTCGCAACAAAGCTGGACTCTAGTCACGGACTCTATGACACGTAGTGCGTCTCATTCGTACCAAATATCCTGACGATTACGAATGCCGTGCAGGAAATAGTCCGTTATCATGGCGCGATAACGGATTGGAATTTCAGAACTGACCATGTAAACCGCAGTTATGGTCAACATTTGAAAGAAATAATCTTTAAAAATAAATATAAAAAATTAATCATTTGCAGTATTATAATAACCCAATTTTTTTTTTCTTTTACTTTAGAAAAAGTACCTCTAAATGAATCAACCATTATTTGCTGTTCTGCGATCTTAGTATCAGTTTCGATCGAGGTTTGAGGACCCGCCCCGCCTTAGACCGGAATAGTCTTTACAACTTCCTTGACATAAACTGCAATGGCTCAGCTATTATACCACACAATGTCATGTTTTAATTATACACATAAACCTTCACCAAGAAAATTCCATCTATGTATATCGCTGAAAAGACTGCAACCAATCTTCACATTTATCAAAACTCTTATTAGTCAGTCCGTGTCTGTTTGTTCGCAAGAGATCTCTTTGTAGAGATCTCTTGCGAACAAACAGACTGCTGGCTGTGGCTGGAAGTGCTGACGAATAAATTCAAGTTTTCAGCAATAAAGATAGAATTTTCTTAGGTAGGTTAAATACTTATGTTTGTCTTTGTCTCATTGGTTTATCCATTTACAATAAGCCATATTTCCCTTATTCTATTGTTGACCAGCTGCACAGAACTTTATGATATTACTATAAGCTTTCGCCAGCCATATAAACCTTCTTCTTGAATCACTCTGACTATTGATGAAATCCGTTGCGTAGTTTAGAAGATCAAAGCGTACACACACGAAACAAGACTTTGTTTTATACTATGTACAGAAGATAAAGATGTGATCTGCTTTTTATTACCTGGTTAAACACTCCTTTCGCAGAAGAGTAAGTTTCTCCTTTCACATAAGGCGGTAGTGTGGCGGTGGAGCTGATGCTCCTCAGGAAACTCTGCAGAGCCTCGTACTCGTCAGCTTTCTTCGTCTCCTTGCTGACGATCTGCGGCACCTGGCCCTCGCCCAGCATAGCCTCGTGGGCTCCATCACTGTGTAAAAGAAAATCATGATAAGGTTGTTATACGAAACAAAAGTATGACTAAGAAAGAAAATCTCATGACGCAGAGAATGAACAAAATGCTTTTTGAGGTATTTTTATATTGACTCTACTTGTATCAGTATCAGTTGATAAAATATTCAAGCACCCCACACTTTTTTACATTAAAATTATTTCATTTATTAATCTCTCTATCCTTAATTTTTATTTTTTTATAATATGGTTTCTTTTTAGTTTTGTTTTCTATTAAAGGGTGTTTTTAAACTGTTACTTATTTTCTATTTTTTATTTCGACTAACTACAAAAGCATTTAATTGCTTAAACTTTTTTTATGATCCTGCACCCTAATTGCGAAACGCACAATTTATCAGAATATGAATGGGATTGAAGATTATTTCTAAACCATTGCGTCATTTGTTCGAATGAATTGTCGGCTCAGCAACGTAAATAACGCAATGAATGTTGTTCAACTATGAAAATTAAACCAATTCCTACCGATAAAAAGTTCCGCAATTACCCCTCTGGTCAGGAAAATGGCAAATTATTGTATTGTCATCGGTCCTTGATAAGTGTGCAAAATTTCAAATTACTCTGATGTCTTGGAGTGGCTGATATTAGACATTCATCGATTTCTTACTAAACTTGAGCTAGGTGACCGTTCCACCTTTTTTTTTCTTCATTAAGGTGTATTAGTCAGCCAATACTATTCCCATTAAGGACAATTATTTTCCTGTTTTCTTTGTAATGGGTGGACTACATGAGGACTATCCTATAAATACTTATACATGGTGTCGGTAGTTGAGATGACTGAAACCTAGAAAAGGGGTCATTGTAGCTAATCGTCATTGTAAACAACTTTTCAGTTATTCAATTATACCTTGTGCCTTATATATCGTCCCCGTAGAACAAAAAGTCATTACGTCGAAAAATCACGTTTTGAGATAATGAGAGTTAAAGTTTTTTTAAATAAAAATCGTTATAACTTTGGCTTGCCATTACATATCTCTATGTTTTTAGGTTTAATTTGAAGGAAATAAAATAAAGTTGGTATTATAAGAGCTAAAACGTGTGAAGACCTTCTAATAATTGAGAAAAGTTAAAAACATTAAAATAGTTAATTGTTCTCTATAAAATCTATGTTTTTTTTTGTGAGTTAGTTAATGGATAAAATGGATTGATGATTTCTCGCGTCTGTAGTATGGTACGAATCAATGAAAAATAAAGAGTGTGTAGTTACTAAGTTGAGTTAGTTAATCTACGCTTTTGTGAGTTTTAACAAACTACTGATTTTAAGAATTCACTAAATTATTTTAGTGATTTTTAGAATACCTAAAGGCGTACGTGTGCATTGATAATTTAAGAGAAAAAGTAATTAAGTCGTTTTAATTTCGAGTTATATACATTTTCGAAAAATCTAAAATAATTTACTAAATTAGTTATTTCTTCCATTACGCTTTAGGGTACAAATGGTAGACTTACTTACTTTTTACATTTTGTAATACAAAAGTATGGACAGCTACAAAAATTATGGTTAGACAGATATTTAGAGAAAAAATGTTGATTTTAGTGACATTGATAACTCATTTTGGCCATTTTTGGACTTAGTGACTTTTCGCTCTACGGGGACGATATATTTGTGTTTGTATTATCATGTAGGCAAATGGCCGATTGCTGAAATGATAATGCATTTAAGAGCAAACGGTTGGTGGCAAACATTGGTGCAAAAAAAAACTTGTTTTGCATTAAATGCTAGATGTGTGTGTATGCATCGATAGATGAGAGAAAGGTGACCTATCAAATCTAAGAGTTTGAGATAGAAATAGTCGGTCACTTTCATGATATTATGTACATTTCTAATAGCGAATTCCTTTTGGATAGAACAGCCAAAGTATCTACTTTTTATAATTTCTAACGTGACGACATTTTAAACACTTTAGTTCTTGCGTCATCATGATATGAAGATGCTTTTAAAGGAGATCATAAATTCTGGTTATTTTTTGGCGGCCATCAAATTTAATAGGAACATATTTTTAAAGGACAGAAGTACGTAACGCATTTTTTTTTTACTAAAGCGTCAAAGTCAGCAACAATTTGCTTTCGAAAATACTTTTTAGGTAAGAGTTAGAATGTTGGTCGGTCGGTGACGAGAAAGAATTATTATTATTTTGTTAAAACAATACCCGGTGCACGTTCAGATAAAAATCTGCTTTAGCCTAGCACTCTCCTCCCGCGCCCCTTTCCATGTGCTTTGTTTTGATCCCTTTGTTCTATTTAATTGTAATCCTTACTACGACGATTACAAAACGGTTAGATGTGTCAGGTCATCAGGTGGTATCACCCACATCAAAATAGCGAAATAAATCATACGGAATCTTACACAAAATGGCGGAAGAACATAGTTAATTTAATTTAACGATTGTTGTTTGCATATCCTTATATCCGTAAACTCATTATAGAGTGGTTACCATACAAATAAATGTTTCTCCAATACTGCCACCATTAAAATTAAATATAGTTCATTGCTGGCCGCCGACTTTTTAAATTCGAAAACGCCGAACAAAATGGGTGATCTCCTTTCCGTCCTTTTTACTTTCTTGTTGTTGACGTCCACAATAACATCGTAACGTTAGAAATTATAAAAACACACAATGAGTCAATAAAAGAAACTATTTTGCGCTATGTTTATAGATTGCAAGATCACAGCTGATGTTTTATTTTTATTTTCAAATGGCGTAATGTCCGTGCCAGGCGTAAATACAAAGGTTACTGATGTTCAACCTAGAGTCACGTAAGGTCGGACTTTTAATCAAAATATTATATGTATATATATTGAATATTGAAACGGTAGAACGAGCGTTTGCAGACGAATAGCCAGACTGGTGGACGACCTACATAATATCGCGGGGAAGGAGACTCGCCTAGACCAGAAAAGCATGGCACAAGACGGAGGAGTTTATGATCAGCAGTGGGTGGAACTACCAATGATGATAGGTAATTCCTCAGACCACTTCATACTGTCTTCGTTTGCGGATTGGGTGTAAACCATATCATGTGATTATTTTCGTTCCTGATAATCGAGACGTAACACTCTTGACTATGAAAGCCAAGACAAGACAGTTAAGTATAATAAAATAGAATAAACTGTTGAAATTATTTTAGCTATAAAGCACTCACTATGTACGATTATAAAATGGCCGACATTATAAGAAAGTAATCACGTGGTAATTACGATATCAATAAAAAAACAATTTACTGTATCCTGCCTGAGAGTAGGTAAAAGTTTGATAGTAAATTATAAATGAAACTAATTAGTTACTTCAAGATAGCGCAGTTAGAAGCTCAAAAACTCAAAATATCACAAGATGGGTAACACCCATTGTTTGTTATCTAATCTTTCTGTACAAAAATGTAAAAACAATCAAATATCCAGAGAAAATATCATCATCATTGCAGTACAACCATGAGGCGTCCACTGTTGGACATAGGCCTCCCCCAATTCGGGGGGTATGCCATATCTCGAGGTAGGGCAGTAGGGTGGTAAAATGCATAGAGAACGCTGCTGCGTTTTCCAGTAAGTCGCCTCTACGTCCGGCACCACATGCATATAAATATCAGCCTATAATGAATTAATAGGAATTATGAATTTACTCACGTATTTTCATCAAATATTTTCTAACATAACGCATAAATTAATTAATTATTTAGGTAGAAACCAATTTTATCGTTCGGTAGACGAAGCGAGCCTGATTCATTATTATGGTTCTCTAGGATTCGACCGCCTACTTCACACGTACAACATTTTAATTACGTACATTTTTCATACCTACTAGTTATAAGCAGAATAATCATTTTGTACCAACTGAATACAAAATAGACATGGAAGAAGAACGATAAGACGATAGGCTCATCAAAACAGATAGCGATCCAACTTCAGACAGTCATTCCTTTGAGTAATTAAATTATTTATTACAAATCATTGGTTAAAATGAAGACATCTGAACCGCAATTATATTATTATGCCTACATTACTAAGAATCACAACTGTAGCAAGACAAACTTGTATTTTATATACGGCACAGACTTTCAATCAATGAATATACACAAACGAAGTCTTTGAGTCTTTCTTGCTAACAATAACAATTAAATTGGATGTCTGAACTTTGGTTGTTTACAACTTGTATCATAACTCTTAAGTATTAGCTGCCTAGGCAACAGGAATCAAGGAAATGTCTCAAAAAGATGCACTGCAATTTCTACTGAATGAACGCCTGACACAATCATTGACACAGTCCTACACAGTTATAATGTTCATCGTTGAAAAAAAAGAATATGTCAACTTACCTCTGTACTTTAACGACCCTGAATTTCCGTTTACAATATATAGCAAAACCGAAAATGGTGCACACCATTTTATTGACACTAACGCAGGTCAGGACCCTTAGTCCTGTCCTGACGTCTTCTTCCCGTAGTCAAGTGTTGCGACTGGCGTAATATAAATAAAAATAATGTTATCACAGTAACCCTTGACCCCCTCGGTACATTGCAACTTCATTTTATATTTATAGGGACAAGTAGATACACCTCGATTGCATAATGTGTGTAAATTGTAGGGTACTAATCTATGTAGTTGTAGGTACATAAAATCTCATAGCTGCATTAGTCATTATTGCTTGTATGGCCAAACGTTACGTATGTCTTAAACCTGCTTAAACCTATTATATCCTACAATACTCTCTTAATGATTATACGATTTGGGTGTTAAATAGTTCCGTCGCCGAATAATGGGACCATAATTAATTTGGCGTTATCTCTAATTCCGGGCTTACGAGTATAAAAACTCAATGGCACTTTTTGTCCGGCTGACTTTTTATGGCTTTGTTTTTCGAGTACAAATCCGATTTGACGCTTAGAAACAACATTTAGTTCGAATTATGATTAATTGGAGGATCCTTAGCTGACTAAAATCAATGCCCATATTAAATTATTATTGGTCATATAACATAACATCACGCTTGTAATCTCCAAAGGGTCAGGCAGAGATGTAAATAATAGTAACACCCTCACTTCGCCAGTTATGTTTAAGTCCAAAGTAATACAGGGCAAGCCTATTGCTACCAACCGGGCAGAAATCCATACGGGCTGTTACTGAGAAACTCCTTATAGCAAAATCCAATACAACTACCCAAGATCTCATGCTCTGCATTAGCGGTTGCAATCACTAGACCAACGAGCCAGTCCTTTCATCATTAAGGTGTACATGGGTTAAGCATTGGCCTACCCCATTTAGACTGCTAAGATTGTTAGATATCTATCTTTATGATATCAACAGTTATATCCACCATAAAGCTTAATTTATGTTTTTGTTAAATCACCACTAAAGCAGAGTTAAACCTACTCTCAAAATGCACTAAGTATAATCAGCCACTAAGTTCTAACCCAATAAGATAATTTCAGCCGAAAGACGTTCACTGCTGGACAGAGGCCTCCTCCTCCTCCTCCTCCTTTGGGGGGGTTTGCCATAATTGCCACGCTTGGCAGCCGGGTTGGCGATCGCAGTATGGTCGTAACATGCATAGAGAACGCTGCTCCCAATACTCTAGTAAGTCAAATAACATGAAGGGGCTGAATAGAAACTAAAATATAGGTACGCACATGGACTGAACATACTTAGTAAGTAGACGGAGATCACCCAGATCAACTTTCTATTCGATTAATTGTTCCGAGTTTTTCTGATAAGCAACAATTTGAAACATCGGTATATAGAGAAGACGCATTGCCTGCCAATTTAGGAAGACCAAGGTCTTGTGTTGTGAGGGTTCTCGAGATTTTTGACGCTTTACAGACAGTTCTCTTTCGTAAAGAAGAAATTCTATTTAATAACGTCCCTGACATTTATCGTACTCGATAGCTGACATTTTCCCATCCTGACCATTGTTGAGGAAAAGGTAGGTAGGTACCACTAAATGCTGTAGAATAACCGAATATGATGACAACTCTACAACTATATTATACGTTATACGTGATTATTGATACGTGTAGCAAAAACTTTGTATCCCCTTTTTACGAAAATTGCGCAGGTGGAGTATGAAATTTGGAACACCTAAGTTATATGGAGATGGAGTGCAGAAAGATAATATTTTTATATAATCGAATGCATTAGAAATACATTGAGTTTTAAATAAAATATGGTTGAATTTCGACAATTGCTATGTAGTTCTTATTAATTGCATATGTAGAGGTAGATGGAGAAATAGAGACATTCGTAGTTTGTCGATATTTTCCTTATTAAACTCATTTTCTTGTAGAACCACGATATTCAAAAATGTCCTAAATTTTTTTACAGTTTGCAGGTCAGCAGAAAACCGTAGAAAACTTTAAGGAAGAATAGTTAAGTTCAAGGCGGAACTGGCGCTTCCCACTTGAAAGACCCTTAAAGGTTCTTTCAAAAAATGAGTTTACTACTAAAATATTGATTAAAATTTAAACAAGTTGGAGGTAAATGCTACTTGACAGTTTGATTCTTGAGTTTAAAAATCACAGAAATATAATACCCTCTTAAGATGACGATATTGTGATATGATAACGACTGATTCGAAGTACTAAGATATATATTATCATTTATGACATCAGTTTGCTTATGAAATAAATAAGAGTCATTGATTTTTACTCCATGCAAGTTTTATGAGCAAACTTGGGGTATAGGTCACGAAACCGACGGTTTGTTCAGCTATACGTCATTGTTACTCTATTTGTGTAGAAAAATCAATAATGTACAAAAGGCATATGGTATATTATATGGAGTGGCTGTAAAGAGGAACAGTTTGTTACATTATTTATTTTCAGCAACTGAAGTGGACAACGTGATCAACGGTGTTTATAGTCGTGCCGATTTTACCGGCGCACAGCGCTCGCTATAAAATTTTCTCATTAAGTCTTGTATGAGTTGGTTGCTAACATACGCGTTTAGGTTTTGCAACTGTACATTGTTGGATTCTCGTTTCATTTGAATACCTCTCAACCAATCTGTCGGTTAACGAGCTAGTTACGTCATACCTTACGTTTACAATAACAGCTGCGCCATCATTGGTGACTATGATCTATTGTGTGCTATAATGAGATAGATTCTTTATTTGCACACCCTTCTACTATCTATCAGTTCTCTTAGTAGTCTATTAGTAGCTTTGTTTTGATTTGTGTGTGATGTATCTTTCTTTATCTGGCTCGTGTTGGGTCAGATAACCCGTAAACCTTCATAGACAAGCTCTCTCAAGTCCATCAACTAAGTTAAGGGACGATCCGAAAGTAGTTGATCTGTCAAAAATAGTGTCAAATTCAGTTTTTCGGACGGGCACAGACATGTTGGGAGTAGAGACAACGTGCAAATCGTGTAGTCATTCATTCTTAGTTCGGGGCCTGCACTAATGTTTTTTCCGTAGGTTATACGGAGACTGTAACTGCTGAAACTACGTCTTTGTGCTTCGGCTGTGTAGACCTCTGTTCTATTCTGTTAGTTCGATTAAGTACTTACATACTAAGAAGTTAGGTACAACATAAAATGTTGTAACCTACTTATTTAGTAATTCGTTTTTGTACGTACCTACTTCGATAAATTTCACATGTGTTTTTTGTCTGCTTGTATGATCGTATGACGTCATTTTATCTAGTATTGTAACATGACATGTAAGTTTAAATTGTGCCTTTTTGGATAAAATGTCGCAGAAAAAAATATTTATCTTTTTCGTTACATATTCGACATACATTTATTACATCATTTTTTTTCCGTATTTCTCATCGATACGATAAGAAGATTACATTCAATTGTGAAACGTGAACAAAATTCAGTTTTTACAGTATCTACTTACTACATGATTAATATTCTCTTGGAATAAGAAGAGTAAAATTGTCTTTGTAGTAAAACCTTGAAACAAAACAGCTTTGTTTAACTGTATACGTACAAATTCCCAACTGTTTCTAACTAGGTAACATGATCATCCATCACTCGTCAATGGTTTATACTTAGAGATATTTACCTTTGGTATGCCAATCACGGTCCTCTTTAGGCGAAAGACGTCACTTTTTTATCACCTCCATATCATACGTGTCTTCTACATTGTTGCACTTTTGGCAAGTGGTGGATCAACTTTCATTAGGGAGCCTCCGGGCGGGCTCTACTCATGAGAAGGTTATTTTAATGGGGGAAACTAGGTAGTCCACGAAATTCGAATTTTGTTACGTTTTTTTACGATTTCTTGGTCAGTGTCTGATTGTTCAGGTATGTTGAACAAATTATGGTTCGCGACCGTACCGGGTGTATATTTACAGAATTATATTCTTGAATCCTCAATACAACTATCTAATTTCAAATTTTTATTTCGAATGACTATTTCGTGAAATCGTGACCTTTTCGGTTTTTTTTTCGTGTTTTTCTGTTCATGTCTATGTTTGCTTTAATCTGGTTTTAACCAGTCAGATATTTTGAACGTATGACAAATAAAACTGTGCGCATTACTGCTTCCTTCTGAAATTGATGGTATTTAGAAAAATAACCATAAAAGATTTGCCCTAATCATGAAAATAAAATCCAATCTATTGGCTATGCCTATTAGGTATGGAGATTTGTGACAAATTGTATTTCTTATGGCTCTATTCATTTTTCATACGAATTTTCCTGTCATAAGCTGTGTAATGCTTTTATACGATACAGTACAAGGATGGAAACTAGGCGAGCTATAAGATTTTAGGTCAATGTGGCGCCAACATTTGTGATGTCTGGTTTTCTACTATTCGTGGAGGATACCCTATTAGGTAAATCCATTTTTGCCTATATTTGAGCAGTATCGATTTCTAGTTTACTGATCCCCTATAGAGACTTTATGGTTTATTTAAGTTTTGTTTTTTTACCGTTCCCACAATTCCAGCTAAAAATGTCGTATCGAATTAGAGCTCTACAGCGATTCATTGTGATATCCAAGGTTGAATTTTTTGGGAATATCTTTGAATAATATTATCATGAATTTCTTACATATCTGGAAACTCGGTTTTCTATCTTGTAGTTATTTTTGTGAATGAAATCGGAAGTGTTGACCTTTTGGAGTCAAAGTCAACTTCCAAAACATTCTCCGTAGCACAGGGTTTTAGCAGAATAGATGACGCTAGCAGCAGATTCAAAAAGTAGATAGTAAATTCTAATACCTAGAAATTAATTACTATTATTTAAATAAATAATTTATTTTTCATTATTTAAATAAATAATAGGAATAGGAAGCAAATTCCAGTAGGAAGTTTCGCTAATTTTCGTCCAATACATTAAATTATTTAACAGAAAAAAGTCAATCTTAATTTCTATTAACACAATAAGAAGTATTATGTATACGGCTTCCTGTTTCCTTTAGTCGTGCTTTAAGACACGCGATAAACCAGTTTACAAATATTGACCCCTTCTCCTTGTGAAATTGTGGTCAGATCGACGATACTTTTTATCCTCACGTGGTTCTGATACAAATTACAATACAGTTTGTTTTCTCCTTTTTTTCGTTCTAAGAATACATTAGAAGCTTACACAGATACGCACAACGATATCTGACTTCTCATTGTATGAAAAACTGGAAATTTATAACTTGATCTGTCGCCGTGTGTATGTACTGCGGCTTCGGCAGTCAGTTATTTGGTTTAATTAATCACACAATATATCTTTATTGCAACTTAGGTCTTTAACTTATCTTGTTCTCAGACTAAGTTCAGTTACCAAACGACGGCGGACAAGTCAAGGACCACAAAAAAATTACAACAGGCAGCGAAGTTGGGATCAGCGTTTTACAATAAGTATCTCTCTACCTGCTCGACCGTCTGATCCATGAAGAAGTTACCTAGGTATACAGTAACCTTGAAACTCTACTGATATTTTGGGGCTCCGTTCGTGTATCCTGCTCCAAAATAACAATTCATAATATCTTACCTTTTGTTAGTGTAAATGTGTTTTTACGACGAACATTTTTAATGGGTAGGAAGGTAGGTTCGAATGATGAAACAATGCCATTGAATTCAGAGTGAAATACGAAGCATACATTATAAATGTCGCTAACAGTTCGTTCTGTAATTAGGTAAGTAAATCAAATAAAATAGCTTAGTGATAGACAGAACACGAACATAAACTTTAAACTATATCTAATTGTATCATTAAAAAGTAAGGACAAAAAATAAGGCCGAGTTTCGATCACTGATGCGTTTATGAAGACAACGAGGAGTCACCTAGTCATTGTTTGCGATAGTTATAGTTGTTCACAGCCATTCGATACCCTCCCATGCCGAAACGAGTATTAATTTCAGAGGATTAGCCCTCTCAACAATGTACACAAATCCGTAAAAACTTTGACAGTTTTTTAACCGATACCTACTTTTCCGACGGCTATATGCTGTCAGGTCTAGGCCAATCAGGATATCGAAAATGTGTGATGTTCGAACGAAGCCTCTCGAATGGTTGTGAATATATGCTGAGTAGGAACGTTTACACTGCCCGGAGACAGACAAAATAATAACAAAGATACATTTTAGTACGAAATGAAAGTTTTGCATGTTTACGTTACCTACGCTCGAGAATGATTTAGCAAAAGTTTGCGCAATCTTAGCGATTTCTAACGTTTTTGCTGTTCTAGCATTTTATGCTAGAGAAACGAGTCTCGTAGATAAATATGTCGTGCTGGTCGTGCATGTTATTACTGGCAGTCATTATTATAATCTGTTGGCCAGTAGGTAAGCACCCTCATCAAGCAACTACAATGGTATTGTGATTGTGGACTATTAAAAGTTGTATCACCTTCCTATTGACATTCACGTTCGAGAATGTCAGACGTTAATTCTCTAGAACTCAAGCATAATTTGAAGGTCTTAATCTTCAGTGGTGCCAAAAGTTTAAGTACCTACTTTTTGTCAAATAATAACTCTATATTTTTCTGAATGATGAAAGTTGGCGTAGATAGATACTAAAATACTAAGTAGGTGTAAGTGCTAATGTTTTATATATTCATCCGAGTAAGGATGTAGAAACCTATTCCATTAATGAATTGAATTAAACACATTGATGACATTTGCATTTCAAATAAGAAAGAGCTAAACAACGACTTTGTGATAGCTATGGAATTGATTGAAATGGAGCTCGTAGGTACGAGCGTTTCATTCTTTTATCAAAGTTGTCTGGTTTACAATGAAGGTTAATTTCGTCATTTGATAATCACCAGCAGTAAATTCATGAATTAAAGTCAGTCTATTTTATAGTTAACTATACTTTCCGGAAAGAAAATATGTCGCTCTATTTGTGATCGAAATGTACCTACCTATTGATGTTGTGAATGAAAACTTCTGTAATTGAAACTATAATAAGAGTCGAGTATGTTTACTTACCTCTTTTTCTTTATATCCTTCATGTTGGAATTATATTCACTTAAGTACAACAAGAACTCTCATAAATTAATACTGTTCAAAAAATATTCTTCAATTGTTCACTTAGTTGTAATTAAAAATGCTAGTAAAAATAGTCAGTGTCTCGTAAAAAACATGTTGGATTTACGTTTACAGTATAGCACCAAAAAGGCCGGTTTGTTTAGTGGTCTCGTGAGAATACTTCAAAACATTGTGAATGAAGCGATCGATATTGCGTGTGTGAGAAGCGTAGGCGGTGTGGCCGCGACGACCGACGACTAGTTGCGGGCGAAGCGCCGACCGACTGACTGAGCGGGCTCAGTACCGTGCCTCGTGGTCCCTCCTGAGTGCCGAGCGCACCACGAGCCCGCCTCAACTCACCGCCCGCCAGTTACGTCAACATCAATCAATGAACTTCGCAAACCTTGAACACATGCCGCCCGAGAACGTGCCCGTAAGCTCAAATGTTCCATGGATGGCAACCGAAAGCCGAACGTCAGTAAAACCGGATTAAACTCACATTCGTTACTGATAAAGTGATAACACTGATAACGAGTAAGACACGTGAGATTTGCTCGTTTATTTAGATTATCCAATAACAGTAGTATTAAACATAGAGCTTTGATTACCCCCACTGTTTGAACGCTAACATTTATCTAGCGGTCATTAGATAAGTACTTACTTACTTAATTGCTAGGTAGTGTATTCTAAGCATTGAAAAATGCTGTGTATCGTTAGTAAATAGTTTATTGCAATTTAAAATTTCCGTGTTTCAGCTATGTCTACTACAGACCTTGGAGGATATCTGTAACTAAATCAAGAAGCGTAAACTGTGGTACTATATGTAGTGAAAATATATACTTATCACCTCAGCTTTGAACTAAATTATAAAGTTCATTATTTAAATTTATTTAGGTAGCTACCCAACCTACATCGCCAGCCGCTTCAAAAGATAAACATTCCTACTGTATTTCTCTTTACTATACCACAGCTTTACTAGATGTGTCTTGAACGTTCTTAGCGACATCTTCAAAGACTGAAACGGACGTTTCAGTGAACGTTTGTGTGAGCGAGTTGAGTACACGTCAGTCTCTTTTAAGTTCCTCATTGTTCCGGCAGATGTCATGGCTGCTATAGATACCTAAATAAAAACCGCTGCTTCTTCATAACACTTTATAACCCCGAGGTTACAAACACATTAAAAAAAATGACACTACATGACACACAATGACGAAATTACATGACACTTCCTGAGATGTTTGGCGATTAAGGTATGCGTGGGTAAGGTATGTAAAAAAATATCAACTAGTACTGCGCTATAAGATTGGGACCAAGAATTAAACCCTGTGGCAGTCCTTGTACAAAATAAGTACAGGTAATCACATCTCTTGCACTTTTCTGGATGTCTTAGAACCTAACATTTGAAAACATGTGACATCTACCTACCCGCACTGGGCCCGCGTGGTAGATTACGGCCCACTCTCTCTCACTGAGAGGAGGGCTATGTCCCAGCAGTGGGAACAAAATATGCTGATGATGATAAATCACATCACTTGATATTAGATCTTTCAGTAACTAAGGATTTTTCTTGCTTTTGCTACGCTACGGTAGCAGCATTGCCCCTTTTGACACAATTGTCAATATACAGACTGACAGTTTGCATAATGAAATCGACACAAAACGAAAGTCTACACTGCAGTCTTCATGACTCTACGACTCTTTCGCTGCGGAAATAAGTTCAATGATATTTTTTTGCCGAGACATAACAAGGAAATGCTTTAGAAAAACGAGTAATCTTACTACAAATTTACTTCCGTATATTGATTAACCTGTCGAGTTTCGCAACCTATGTAAGTACCGAGGTACATAGGTACGAAGTAGATTTTTTTTAGGGTCTACGTAAAATCAAATCCGCGCCCTAACCGCGTTACACGCTATCAAACAATCAAACACATTCTAAATCATTTTGAACGATATTGCTTATCTATTAACCTCATCTAGCCTCATCTTAACCTCATCTAGCTCAAAAAAATATTATTGACTTGTAAAAGTGTTTGTACAAACCTCAATACTCAATTCTTTATTGCATTCCATATGTTACAAAGATGGTAAAAAATAAAAATGGTACAAGATCAAAATATGGGACCCTGTCGGGCACGCAAAAAAAATTAGGAGAGAGGAAGAGGGCTGAGTTACAATTTAATTTAATCAATATTCTCATTTATTCTCATTTACTGTCTACCTACTTACAGAAATAAAATCATTTATCATTTATTGCTTCATATGTGCAAAAAATTGTCTTCTCAACAACGTAAATAAGGTAAGAATGTTGTTGAAGATTCAAAATCAAAGCCAGCTATCCCGCAGATTTCTGTAATTCGTGCAGGCACTCCATGAATTTTATTTCAGCGCTCCAAGTCACGCTTTTAGCTTCAGATGCTGTACAATTCTGGATTCTGGATGCTCTTAATAGGAACATACATAAAAAGCAAATTTTCCTGTTCTAAATTTAAACTTGGCTTTGGGTTTTCGGAACTCATTTACAATGTTCGATATCTACTGGTTATAAATTTAATTAATTGTGATTTGTTTTTTTATGTGATCTATGATAAATATAACATCACGCCTGTTTTCACAATGGTGTACGCAGAGGCATATATATATAGATAATCACACCTAGATTTCACCAAGAGGTATTGTTTAGGTCCCATTTAATGGGGGGCGTGCCTATTGTCCTACTAGCAGGGACAAAGCCTGCGGTCTGCTGTTCAGAAACTAAAAAATAATAAAAACAATCTCAATATCACTTTGCTGGTTCTCTTGAGGTCGAAGCCGGTCCTCCCTCACTTAACAGTCATATTTACGACCACTCAAATAACGGGATAGGCCAAAGACATGACTTGTTTAATCACAATGGGTTGCCTGATTGAGTTGAACGATCAGCGACGATTGTTTTGTTATAGTCAGTAGCGGGAAGGACAATTCCGATATTAATCAATGTCCTCATAAAATGTGCAACGTCCTTTAACAAGCGCCAATCTTCATGCTTTGTTGGAGTGACTAATTAATAACTCAAGTGTTAGTTTGGCATTTTAGCCGTTGTATCATAGCCGTTTTTGACACGCTTTAATTAGCTTATATATAGTCCTCTAGACCGAATTTCGGCCACGGCGGCCAATCTCAACGGAGACTAGCCATCGGCGCGGGAATTAGCTTGGTATGTAATATATGTATATGACGGAATCTTTGAACGTGATTTTCAACCCCTTCAAAACGTCGGATTAACTTGAAACTTTGTACACTTATCAAGGACCGATGGCAATACAATAATTTCATAAATTGTGCCATTATCCTGGCCATAATCACCAGGCAGGATAAGAAAAAAAAAACCCGATAAACCCCCTTTTGTAGGCAGCCGAACTAAAAAATTGAAAATAAAAGTTTAAAAAACTAAAAAGTTGAAAATAATGGAAAAAAAGCGTGGGGTGCTTTTAATTGATATGAAGCACCTCATGCTTTTTTTAAGCGTGTTATTTAGTTTTTAATTTTTTTATTTGACATCAATGTAATGTGTTAAATCCAGTTCTTTTTCAGTTTATAGTCAATGGGGGATCCATTGATGCCTCGCGACTAAATCGAGAGCACGTGTTTTGAGACTTCAATTCAATCATGCATCTACGAGCGACAAGATGCTGCGATTGTGACACTCACGTGGACCGATTGCAATTATTGTACTGAAACGGGATACGTCTAATAAAAACAATAAACATACATAATATGTATCAGTAGGTAGGTATGTACCTAGTCGTAGCAACTAGCTGACCAGAAGCTCTAGTAGGACTCATTTTAACAAATTATGAAGATAGTCTAGGAGCTCTAGGATATAAATCTCGTTCTGGTGTAGTTGTCAAAAAGTGATTAATTTTTAAACGTTACGGATTGAGGTACCCGGGAACAAACATAAGACGGACTGAAATTGTTCGTCCACCCAGAGCTTTCCAATAGCTCTGTCTCATCGTTCTAGGACAGTAGGAGTGTTATTTGAAATCCTTTTCACTAAAATGGTAGGTACTAGGTAGTCCTAAATTGCTAAGGGAATGAACTTACCAATACCTGAAACGGCAACATTGTGTTTTATCTATTGTACAATAGGTATTAATGCAGTATTTGTTCAGTATCAAAGATATTGATAAGGTACATTGAAGGTTACATCATATAGGAATCAGATTGCCTAGTGTTTTTGATTTGGCCGAGATTTTACGCATCAATGATTAATCATCAACGAAAAGACTACGTAACATAACGAATGTCGTCATTGAACTGTGATAAGATAAGCTTGTGTCGTGTTTATTTCGAAGATGGACATAAATATGATGCAAAAAACAATTTGATTTCATTAGAGTAGAAAGATTTTGCCTTTGAGTCAGGGGTGGGAGGGTCACATAGTTGACGTAAAGCCAGTAAAGGCTCCAATCAGTGGCGGAATAAATGTAGGGACGGCAAAACAAAATAAGCTCCCTCCCGCTTTTCTCTGATTATGGGTGTGCCTAGGTACAGTTTTCAATAAAATAAATAATTGAAACTGACAAAAAAGAAGAACAAGTATAATTAATTTTTACCTGCACTGTTGGCCTGGTATGTACACCTGCAAGAGCGAGCGAAGTGATCTCTAAATATTAAGCACTAGCTTCTGCCCGCGACATCGTCCGCGTTAAATTTCTTGTTTCCCCGACCCTTCCCGTCGCGTCGAATCGCTAACCCGTGCGATTTGTCCCATTTTTGCAACATTTTTCATTACTGCTCTGCTCCTCTTGTTGTAGCGTGATGTTATATTGCCTATAGCCTTTCTCGATAAATAGGCTATCCAACACAAAAATAAATTTTCAATTCGGACCAGTAGTTCCTGAGATTAGCGCGTTCAATCAAACAAACAAACAAACTCTTCAGCTTTATAATATTACTATAGATTTTGCTTGTGTAGGTAAGGGTTTAATTTCAAAAGTCATAGGAGTACCTATGTCAACTTACGCAGAAAGTTAGAGCATGTGGGCTGCAAGAGCCAGCGTATACAGTGAACTCGAAAATTTTAGCACCCTACATTTACATATATTTGGCATAACCCATCCTAGGTCATCATGACCCCAATGACCTACCTTTTTTTTGTTTTTTTGGATGGGGAATCATCAAATGATTTCTCCCGCTCTGGGCGGAGCGGGAGGGCGTGTCAGACTTTTACTGACTAAAACCCACCCGTGTTCCTTCAGTTGCCCATGTGCCAGGGTCACGGTATCTCTTTCGAACATTCTCGCGACCCTGACAGGCATCGGTCCTAGCAGACCGCTTCAGTGCTGCTGACATCTCTTTGAGGCGCGCGTGGAACACTACGCGCCGTCGACCCGAGCCTGGTCCTTACCGGGCGGCGAGCTACCCATTGCTCGCCACCCGCAAGCTCGCGCCTACGGAAGCCGGGAGTCCGCTATCGACTCCCGACGCCCGGGGCGTCTCCTCCTGCGGCGGCTAGGGACGTGAGGGCGCAGAGACTGCCACTCCCTCACGCGCCCCGCCTCCTCTTTCGCGAGCATTACTGCTTCGCAGAAGGAGGTGACGGCTTCCCATGCCCTCTCGCTCCGTACCATGGTTCGCACCAGGGCCGGACGCGAGAGGTCGCCGCCGCCGATCGCCTCCACGAGGACACGGCGGTGCTCCGCCCAGGCAGGGCACACCTCCACCGTATGCTCCACCGTGTCCTCCAGACGATCCTCGCAATGGAAACACGCGGGCGTTTCCTCCCGCTTTATCCTGAACAGGAACCCACCGAAGCACCCATGCCCGGTGAGAACCTGCGTCAGGCGGAAGGTGAGGACGCCGCCGTGGCGCCTCTCAATCCACTCCTCAAAGAGGGGACTTACCGCCGCAATTGTGGCGTGCCCAACCCCAATGACCTACCTTGGTCGACGAAGGGTAGATGCCTTGGCCGATTCTACCTACATACCCACGTTACAATACCAAGAACTTGTGGGTTCAGTAGGTCGGTACTAGGTCTTAATTTATATTTTCCTGTTGTCGTTGTTATTCCTGAATATAGTTAATTTATGAATGGTCATGGTACATACTATAATTAAACATTTACGCAACAGTTTCAAAGATACCTAACTAAATCACATTCAATTACAATTTATTACGAAGTGTTTGAGTAAAGCTTTTATTGAAATTATGTTAAATTTCCAAGAACTCCATGTTTATTTAGGTCCAGTAGGTAGTTTATGGGTGTTTATAGTTATTTATACAGCTGCATCATGATGACCTCGTGAATCACAGCACCTTGACAATGACTGATATGTAAAACCAATGCGTGTTCAAATTCATAGTGCGTTCGATTTAATTATGGTGATCTTGATCATACATTCATGATTAACGCAGGTAACATTCTCATTATGTCTGGGCTAGGGCCATAGGTATACGAAAGACCGTTGTTTTTATATTTCTATGGATAGGGCTCTTATATTATCGTTCCACGTGGTCTCTTCTATTTTGTAGAAGGGACCTTAAAACTCGTACCTAGACGCGTAGGTACTCTACTACGAATCTCGTAGTAGAAATCATCAGATTGTGTAGCTAGTCAGTAACTAGATTCCTACTACATAATTACTTATTGTATTTTTTTATCCATCATTGTTAGTAGGTACCTTACAAACTGCACAAAACTGTGTTTTCTCAGCTCAATGTTGTAGTGTGTCATCAGTTCATCAATCAACGCCTTTTGTAGTCTGCAGCTAAACAAAGGCAGGCATCTGAAGTTTAGTTGCACTTCAATACAGGACGCTTATGTAGATAAAAAAGTATATGTCTTCCTTTACATACGTAGCATAAACAAGTCTAAATGCTCCCAATGCTGGGAGGACACAGGCCTTCTCTCTTCGATAGGTGGGCTGTAATCTACCACGCAGGTACAGTGCGGGTTGGTAGATGTAATGGATGTAACATGTCATGTCATTTTTGGTTCTAGAACATGTCGGTTTCCTCACGATTCTTTCCTTCATCGTTTTGAGAGCAATGATGATGAAATTATTTACACAAAGCAAAGCGGTTTCGAACCCACGACGTTGCGACCGATAACAATGGGCCACCACTGCTCACATTCATTCATACTTGCAGTTAAATCCCGGAAATCTGTAGCATTGCGAGAAAATTTTATTGACACTAGAACCTATTTACCTAGGTGTAGGTAATGGTACTGTTTACGCAGGCCTATGTATGAAGGTACTGATTTAAACACGTTTGAGATCAATTTATTTGTTTGTTTATTTCTAACCAGGAGAAACATAGGAGTGGCTACCACTCCTATGTGACGTTACGAATTTTATTGACTTGTGTACCTACTGTTATCCATATTTTGTAAATAATTATTGTTACTACTTACATTGCATTAATAACAATGACGAAGGTATTACCTTTTTATTATTGTTTAAGGAGCTGACTGATTCAATCAATAATACAATGTTAATACAACAACTGTAGGTAATCGATATTGTGTCAGATGATTGTTATGGATATTTTGGAAACATGATACAGTATTTTAAATTTGTTTGAACTCAATATCTCGAGGTGGTATCTGAAAATAAATACAGTATTACGTCGTTCAGGCGAAACTAGTTGAATCACTGAACTAAATCGGTAGGCTTCAGCATCCGTTACAACAATGTAGGTCTTACGGTTGTGCACCACCGGCCTATGAATGTGAGTCGAGGACGTGTTAATTGGAAGCGACCGTATGACCCGTTACATTTCCTCAAACTCGATAGGGTAAACAGATGCACCAGATGTGTGTCATCTGTCGGTAATTATCGTCCCTATAAAACATGAGCAGGCTCTCGAAGACGGATACAAAGGGATTAGCCACCGTCGCTTTAGCTCAAACCACACCGTCCTTTTTGTGAAAAAGTTACTATCTAGTATAATATATTTATAAACAATCATCATGTTCAGTTTCAAGTTATTGTGTTTAACATTATTCGTCGTCTTCATGCTTGTTAACTCGAATCCTCTTGAGGAATCGAAGAGTGTAACATCTAAAGTAGATGACGGCGAGATGATGGAAGGGGCAGAGTCCCAGAATCCATTCCTACCACGATTTGCAATGAAAAAGCTTAGAGAGCGCAGCGACAAAGCAAACGCTCAGAGGAGGAATTATCAGGGTCGAAGAATGGATCCGCCACATCGACTTCCATGCCATCATAGATATTATTGAGTGAGTAGATTTCTAATATAAATTCTGTATTACCATATATTTTGCTCATTGGTGTGGGTGTTTACGGCCGCAGTTGAGCACGAGTTTCTTGTTCCTAAGAAAGTACCTACATTTTTAGCAAGAATGGTGGGTAAAGTGGCTGAAAATTTCTTAGAAGATTTAAGGGCACATTTTTCAAAATTCATTATATCTACAGTAAATATGGCGGTTCACATACTTTCTTTACAAAAGTTAAGAAATCGCAATAAAACTTTCTCAGATTAGTTACCAAGTTTAAGGCCCGTAGCAGGTGATGTTCTGTAGTTTCTGCCATCCGCCATGGGAAGGAGGGGTTCTTTATGAATGTAAGTAGGTATGTACAGTTACCTACTTATCTGAAGATAGAAAATTCGCCCCATAAACTATTATGGTCACTTGTTTACATATTTTTTTGGCATTTCCGGTATTTGAGCAATTTATTTACAAATAAAATTTGTGTTGCCACACACCTTTCTTTGACCTCGATATTTTATAATATAAGACTAGTTTACTAGAAAAATTTCACATTGAAGTTGTGTTCGTCACGTTATAAAGTTAACATTTTGATTTATATTTTCAGAAACAAAAATGAAGCCGAATATAATATTATTATTATTAATAGTGGGGATTGTCAGTGCGATTGCAAATCCTGTTTCAAAACCAGACAACTTGAGTAATGCTATGGAACCACCGTTGTCAGAAACAAGTGAGATACAAGTGAACATAGAAGTAGAAGACCCAACATCGAACAAAAGTGACCCGGAACCAATCAAGGTGGAAGTAATAAGTGAAGAATTTTTGCCCGAACCGGACACTAGCGGAGACACCACCAAATATGGCGAAGGAGAAGTTGATATAGTGATTGAAGAAAGTGTAACTCCTTTCGAAGAAGTGATTCCTGATGCACAGAATGAAATCAACATCGACGATGACGATTATCTTTATCCGGGTGACCAAATTATTAATAATATTCTAGCACATAGGATTAAAGATGAAATAATGGAAACTGCAGCTGGATTTGCACCACCTCCGTTTTTAAGAAAGCGGCACCAACAACCTCCACGACGTCGCTTTGCCATCCGCAGGAAATTTCAGAATTATCCGTATGCACCGTATAGGAGACTTCCCTACTATAATCCCTACTACAGATTTTATCGTCCTAGCTCTCTAAGATATTATTAATGTACCTACCTATGTCATAGTGATCTTTAATTTATTTAACTTTTTCTGATTTAAACTAAATGTTTTGTTTTGTGATGTGTCCAGAATAAAACGAAATACATGTAAATAATAATTGATTTTCATTTATTTCTAAAAATCTATAAGCACATCGGCCTTACCAACAAATTCATTTCAATATCATTATATTAATTTATCTATTTACAGTGATTGTTAATGGTCGCATTCTAAACTGCATCACTTAAATTAGGAAAAAAACATTGTACACTAAATTGTATTTTACTCATGGCAGTTGTAGTGGTTCCTCCGTTAACAACAATACATGGACTTAAGAATTGTCTTTTTACATTATGTATGTAAAGTATGACACAAATATGATATTCGATTACTAAAATATATTTGAATCACATAAAATTTCCTTACACATTAAACCATATACGAGATTAAAAGTAAGAATCAGTAAGTAGTTTACATAGAGAGAAAATTACGAATAAATTACTTGATAAATAAATATCCAATGATAAAATTACACAAGGAATCAGAAATGAGTTATATTTCAAACAATTATAACACGAGAAATGTTCATGATTTCTTTCGTACGCCGCGCAAAAAATCGCAGCGTCGCACTAGGTGTGTGTGCTAGCACTCATTTGCCGGGACCTACGAGTGCTTCGTCCATGAGCTCGTCGTCGGTGATGCCGGGCGAGTTGGAGTGCGGCGAGGGCGCCACGAGCGGGGAGGGCGCGGGGCTCTTGGCCAGCTGCAGCGCCAGCGCGGGCGAGGCGGGGTACACGGGCCGCACGGCCAGCATGCCCGACACCTTGCTGCCCGACGACGACGAGAAGTCCAGCAACATCTCCGCGGCCTCCTGCGGCGTCGTGGCCCCGCTACGCGCCACGGCGCCGCTCGCCGGGGGCTTCATGCACGAGTCGGCGCCCTTCCTGTCCTCCGAACTGCCCTTAGGAGCCGCGAACCCCTTCGCCATTTCCGTTTTGAAATCCAGGGGCAGGATCGGAAATGACGGCGGATAGCCGTCTTTTGAGTCATCCTTATTTCTCACTGGGCTTGCCCCTTTTGATATACTGTCCGCCATAGCTTTAGAAAATTCTAGGGGCCGGTCAGACTGATCATTCTTGCCGGGAGGTATTGTCTTAGGGCTCAAGCTGCCCATATTGAGTAGAGGTTTCGGGACGTTCAAAGGATACACTGACTTTTGAAGAGAATCGGCCGTTCTGGCACCTGGATTATCGAAGTGCGGAAACTGGTATTTGCTTTGTTCTAGCGAGCGAGCAAAATCGTTAACTAAAGATCGTTGATCGTACTGTGCCGCAGGACTGTTCTTATCTGGAGTATTTTGATTTTTCAATTTTGGTATTTGAAACTTACTAGTATCGAGAGGTTTGATTAAGCCTTCTACAAGAAAATTCGATTCCTTGGAAGGTTTAAACCTTTCTCCATCTATTTCGTCTCTCGAGCCGCTAGGGCTAGAATGGCGTTCAGATTTAGAAGAAAAAATAGATTTTTCTGAATTAGTCATAAGTTTAGTTCTGGCTTTCTCTCGTTCCCTGTCTCTGATTATTTTAGCGAGGTCCGTGCTGCTGCTTTTAGGGGAACCAGAATTGGATTTAGAGCCAGACTTTGATAAGTTGATACCTGCACTACTTGTGCTTGACGATTTTGTATAAGGCACTTTGGTCATGTTGGGGTTGCCAGAGCCGGAGGTATCCGAAGGGCTCAAGTTAGCTTTCGGAGGTGTTGATCCCGAAGTGACGTTACCGGATTTAGAAGATTGCATTGCTTGAGTCTTTTTCGAAGCGGGTCCACTTATGACCCCTGGCTTTAAGCCTGTGTGCGTTTTGGGAGAGCCCTGACTCGGAGGAGTGAGTTGTGGCGATGATTGTTTCGAACTAGAACTACTGTAGTTTAATTTGGAGCTACTGCTCGAAGAATCTTTCGTTCTCGTTTTATTGATTGTTATCTTCATACCGTCGGAGCTCGGCTTCACCATATACTCTTGATTTTTGCTATCGTTAAGTTTTCCACTACTGCCGGGCATACTTGTTTTGGGATCTGAAAACTTGGCACTACTGGAAGAGCTACTAGATTTTGCACTTATTTCAGAATCTGTACCACAGTGCTGGGCAGACTTGAGCTTATCTATCACAGCACTAAGGGAACCTTTCCTATTGCGAGCCTGGCTCGGAGCATTTGATTTATTCACTTCAATATTAGGTGGGGATATTAAAGGCTCCGTTACTGGACTATCACAGGACACGGGGGTAATTTCTAACTGTTTCAATTTGATTGGGTTTTTTAATTTAGGGCTACTCCTATCGGAACTAGAAAAAGATAAACCGGAATGTTTCTTTTCTTTATCCCTCGATGTCACCGAGCTAGAGCCATAACTGTCTTTGGATACTTTTTTTGTGAGGTCATACCCCGTTGTACCAGACTTTCCCGAGGGCGACCCGCTGGTCGCTGATTTTAGTGCTGACATGCTTGGCTTTCCCGACCCCGAAGAGCTGTGCTTAGGGGACGAGATGCTGTGGTTTTTTGGACTCGAGTAACCAGGTAAATGTTTTGGGCTATTTTGTACTGGAGAATGTCTCGGGCTGTTGTGGTGACTAGATGTCCCTGACGCCTTTCCCAAACCCTTCACAGTGCTTGGGCTCGGCGACTTAGTTATCGAAACGGATCTACCATGCGTTGGGCTTGGACTAAATTTTCGAATAAGAGAGTTTGGGGAAGTCGCACGTAAAGGGGATCCATCAGTAGGCTTGATGCTAACCGACACGGGCTTAGTGAGCGGGTCTTGTTTGGGCGGCACTTTCTCCGGAGGGCCCATGGAGTCGTCTCTCCTGCGCTTTTTCTTCTTTTCCTTGCTGCGCTCCTCCCCCGACCTGCTCGACTTCTTCTCGGATCTGATGCGATCGTCAAGCGTTTTCATTTGTGATGAAGTGATCGGCGTTATTGTTATGGAGCTGGGCAGAGCGGCTGGCGCGGCCGCAGTGATAGGGATGATCTCAATGCCCGGCCGCCTGTCCAGGCACAACATGGAGGTTATGGAGCCGGAGCCAGCGTTGGGTGTGTTCGGTGAGCTACCTATAGGAGTTATGCTTACCGAAGACGCCATATAAGACTTCCCTTCGGTTAAGTCCAAGAGGAGGGAAGACGCGCTCCTATTTGTGCGTAATTCGGAATCTTTGCTTTTAAGTTTTTGCCTTTTGTGATCAGACTTGTGAAAAGAATTCCTGTAAAGAATAAATTTCTGTGTAAAATTAATCTGTTGAGAGATTTGTTGTTAGTGGAAAGAGTAGTAGGTACGCACCGCATTATGTCGTCAACGTCTCCATCGTTTGAGTTGTCCATGTCGGAGGAGGTTCTGTTGTCTGGTACTCCGAGCGCGTCGGTCGCATCCATCGCCGATAGCTCCATGTCCGACGTGAACTCATTTTGTGACACTGAAGACTCCCGGCCCTCCAGGTCCTCATTCGTTGAGTTACTATTGACAGTATTCTCATCTTCGTTAACATATTCGTCTGAATTGTCACTCTCACTATCAGAGTCCATCATTTCGGCAATGCCAGACGGTTTGCCTTTTTTCTGAGTGGCCCAGACATCGTCAGATTTTCTTTTTTTGGGTTTTCGTTCTTCTATTTGTGGTTTAATGTCGCTGGCGCCTGAGTCCTGGCACATTACGGACAGGTGGTGCTGCTGCTCTGAGAGGTAGCCCCCTGTTGACAACATAAGTATTAAAACTTTGGCACAAAGATTTTCTTTTTTTGGGTTGTGTGGATGGATGTCGCAACTATATTACATTTGTGGTATCCTACGTGCTCGAGAAATAGATGTAGTTAAAACCTTATGTCAATGACTTTAAAGTCACATCACAATTCACGCAATCGAATTTTGCAATTGGTGTTACCTAGTTCAAAAAAAAAATATAATAAAAGTTATGGTAATTTTGGATTCATTCAACAAAGCAAAATAATGATAATTAATCAACATTTACTGATTTTGACGACTCGTAAGGGCTGAAAACAGTATTTTGGATAAGTAAGTACTTTTTTCAGTATCAGTATCAAGGACCAAATATTATTTATTTAGTCATCTTACGCTTATCATTACAGGGTAAAAAAAGAAAAAGGTGTAAACATGACTTATCATCACACCTATAATTCCCGAAATATTTGGCTAAATGTACCTATAGTACACTCACATTTTGCTAGTAAAGTCCCAAGCAATAGGGAGCGAGCTTACTGCGATCAATCGGCCATCATCCAAGGTTGGGCTGCTACTGAGAAATTGATTATGGAAAAACCTAATTACACTTTGCCCGACCTGGGAATCGGACCCAAGTCTTCATACTCAGAAGTAGCGCTTGCGACCACTCAACAATCAAAAGTCATTTATTCAAACTAGGCTGAGAGTCAGCACTTTTTGAGCGTCATCAGACCACAACTGCCAAAACTGTTTTGATCAGCATACGGTTACAATCATCTGTGGTGGTACTTACCGCCCTGGTGCGGATGGTTGACGCTGGACGGGTACATGGCGCGCGAGTTCATCGACCCCGGCTCGTGCTTGACGTGCTCACCGCCGGGGTCGAGGCCTCCCAGTCCGCAGCTAAAATTTGGCTCCAGAGCCGAGTACCCGCCATTTAACTGCTTACTAGCCGCCTCCCGCTCCCAGATTTTTATGAGGGACCTGTATAGAAAATATATTACATTTTAATGCTCAATGGTGGTAGATAAGACGGACTTAAGAGGAAGGAAAGGAAGAAATGTTTATTGTGCACAAACAAAACGCAATGAAGAAAAAACGAAGAAGAAACGCGGTGAAGGGTTTTGGGGGACTGTCTTATGTAATTTTGACGTTCGAAAAGTGTTGATCCTCAGCCTAATTTGAATAAATGACTTTTGATTTAGATTTTTTGCACAATACAAAAAAAAAACACACACAAAATGCACACAAAGTAACCAAAAACCTCGTATTCACATAATAAAAGTTTGACAATTATGTCGATTACTAGATGATCTCAGGGCCAGGAACCAAAGACAAAACACATTGATTTGTGTTGTGACACTGGTAAATAAATGACAACAAATAAATAATCAAAACAAAAACAAAATGCCGATTGCAGAGTAAGAAAATGACTAATTGTGTAACAAACAAACAACAATAGTAAGAACAATTAAACCTCGCCTCACATTTGTACAACAACAGAGGGACAGTTCTCATAATTTTAAGAACGTTCACACTTTGTACCGTGTGGTGCCGGACGTAAAGAATAACACCACCCCATTTCTTCCCGTGGGTGTCGTAAAAGGCGACTAAGGGACTTACTAGAGACTGGCCGCAGCGTTCTCTATGCATTTTACTACCATACTGCGATCGCCAACCCGCCTGCCAAGCGTGGCGATTATGGCAAAGCCCCCAAAATTGGGGGAGGCGTAAGTCCAGCAGTGGACGTCTTACGGCTGAAATGATGATGATGACACTTTGATCTCAGTCTCAATCTGTCAAAATAACCTCAAGATTTCAACCATTTTTGAATTTTGATTGTCGCCGAGATGAAGTGCAACTAGATTTTGAACGTTTTTAACTATGAGAATTGGCCTTCAGATCGTTGCTTAGCGGAATATTTTTTTCGCTATCGCCATCAAGAACACGTAAACACCCGGAAAAAGGAACCTCCCGCGCATCCTTGCTCACCCCTCTCATCAAAAGACAATCCCTTCCCATTAGCACAAATTTTTCACCTGGCGTAAATCCATTTGAATATGCTGTAGTAAGTTTATTCAAAATAATCAGATGAAATGGTTCCATCCAATGTGACGAAGAAATGTTGCGACCAAAACCATATTATGGAGAGCTCGGCGCTAGTATCTGATTTCATGATTGATCCATTATTATATATGATGGCAAATAATGTGCTAATTTGTGGAAGGCGAATGTCGGCCTAATTTTGCAATCGAAGGAACGCCTTAACTATCTCACGAAACGAGCGACGGCAAAATATAGCATGCTGCTTTGGCTTCGAAAGGGGGTTGAAATTATGCATTAAAGGTATAGATATAAATGACCTGAGTTAGGTCATAAGCTACTTTTTATTCCGGTAGTAAGTTCTCGTAAGATAATTTCCGATATCTACGCGGCGGAAACCGCGGGCAATAGCTAGTTAGCCAACAAAAATTGCACTTAAGGTTACGAACATATTTGGGATGTGACTGTATATAAAACGGATTAAATGCCATAATTGGTATCTTACCGACCCTGATGACCCCATTACCCTCCTTCAGGAAAGCAGTAGGGCCACCAGTATGATACACAAAAACAAACGTCCGTCATACCGACCTCGACGCCCAGGTTCCTCACGACGCGCCCGATCAAATAGTCTTCCCCGACCCTTGCTCGAAGTGCCAGCCTGCCGTCGTAGCTGAGGCTGCTTTAAATTTCCCGAATAAGCGTCCGGATCATGCTCTTTTGAGGTGTATCTCACCTGAGTGTTATCGGTATGGAGTGCGTCTTCTGCAGCACCCTGGTGATGTATTCGTCGATGTGGTCGGCGGGCGCGCTGTGCAGCGTGTAGAGCGTGGCGCGCGGCGCGGCCGGGTCGCTGAGCTCCAGCTCTACTGTGGCCATGCTCTCGTCTACCGGGTGCTCCAGCGAGATCGAGATGTGTTGCCACGATAGAGCGCTCACCTCGAACATTAACACGCTCTCCAAGTCAATGACTGTGGAACAAACGACGAAAAATTTGGTTGTAAGAAGACTTAATAAAGAAAACTGAACATTATTCCTTCTGAATGTGTATTCAATTATCAGTACAGTAAAGCGTTAAAATAGTAAATTCAAAATTATAAAATTATTTATTTGTGTCACTTCGGTAGACAATGCTGTGGTGCATGATGTTATAAAATAAATGTTGTATCACTATGCACTGCCTTGTAAGGCGTACAATTAGGCGTAATGCTGCCTTGTAAGGCGTACACAGTAATAGTTTTTTTGTACAGGGGTAGCAGAATACTTGAACGAAAGTCACTTGTGCGAAAAGACATTTTTACGAATGAACTTTTGCGCCAAGGTTCCCCACCCTTGCGAGAATGGATATGTGCGGGAAAGACGCTCACGCGAAAGACGCTTGCGCGAAAGGACAGTTGCGAGAATAATTCCTTAAATGAGATCTCTTTATAAAATCACGCCTGTATTCTTCCAAAGGTAAGGTAGGGGTGTATACACCCACAATGCGCCAGCTATGTCCCTGGCCACCGTAGGCTCGAGCTTGCGGGCGGCGAGCAATGGGTAGCTCGCCCCCGGTAAGGACCAGGCTCGGGTCGACGGCGCGTAGTGTTCCACGCGCGCCTCAAACAGATATCAACAGCACTGAAGGGGTCTGCTAGGACCGATGCCTGCCAGGGTCGCGAGATTGTTCGAAAGAGATACCGTAACCCTGGCACATGGGCAACTGAAGGAACACGGGTGTGTTTACTCAGTAAAAGTCTGACACGCCCTCCCGCTCCGCCCAGAGCAGGAGAAGTCATTTGACGATTTCCCATCCAAAAAAAAAAGGAATAAATACACCCAAAATGCGCCAGCTATGTTCAATTTACAGAAATACTGGATGTCAACAGTCCAATTAAGGCGTGTCTAACAGTGATCGTCGTAGTAAATGAAAAAGGTGCTATAATAATATTGCCCCCTTTTTTTATTTTGTTATTTATGCACACATGAAAATGTTGAAATTGACCAAAGCATGCAAAAATTATGAAGTGTGCTGAAGCCAAAAGTGAAGCGCTTGAAATTTTAAAAGTGGCAGAGATGCCATCCTAAAATGTTATTCTTGACCTCACTATTGGCTTTAGCACCCTCGAAAAACAATAAAAACGTCATCCAAGATGGAAAATTTCATTTTTTTTGCATCCATCATCTTTGATTTTCATTATGATCCCAATTTTGCTATCAACAAAAGAATACAATGAATTTGAGACCCTTGTCGGCAGAAAACTCAAAAAAAAAGATGCGTTAAGAAGCTAGCGTATACGTGACGACCGTGTATATTCGGATATTTCTGGTAGTCTACAACCTAACCCATTGTCATTGAGGAATTTGAGAAAATTTATCCGAGGAAGCTTGTAATACGTTAAGGAAAATGAAATGTTGTATACTTTTTTAATGTTTACTTTGCTAAAACCTACCTTTTTCTTATGACGCAGGTCAACCTATGAGGTTGTCGGCTGCTTAAGCGGACTTTTAAAACCTAACCTCAGCGGGGTTAAGCCCTTCCCAAACAACATTCCTGGATCCCAATGCATGCGTGGTATGCGGTAAGAATGGTGCTGCGAGCTACTATAATGTTACGAGTTGGGGTTCGGTATAAATAACTTAATGTCAAATTTACAGCAATCAGCAATCACTTGTTCTTACTTGAAGTGCCTTCACTTTTTGCATTCGTACCTAACCGAATTGTCCCGCAGTTCTACCATCCCAGCCCTCTATTTATATGACGAGTTTACATTTCTAGATATTGTGCGAACACTCGTTCAGCCACCCGATCATATTTGGTAGCGACCGTCCCTAGATAGTTACGGAACAGATAATTCCGATTTTCGATAATAGATGGCGGTAGCGTTTACAGATAGTTCTTTTGTTCCATAAGAGATGGCGGTGGCGAGTTTCTAGATTGATCCATTAAGTGTAGTACCTGCTACTTGATAATAGATAGCGGCAGCGTGGCGTTTCATGCCATAACGATTTACGTATGATCAACTGTGGCATCTTTATTAAGGTGAATGCCTAGATAGCCCTCGCCATACATTTTTCAGGTGTGGAAATCTCGGTAAATAAACAGTTTCTGCAGAATAAAAGCAACTGTAATGAGACTTTATAATGTATTATGTTCGCGTATAGCCCAAATTTTATAAAAAAAACAGTATTTCTAGGAGAATTAGACCGAATAAAAAACGAAAAATCTTTACATGTGTGAGTGACCTGAATCGCGCCATCTGACAGAAATTTATAGAACCACTGAGAAAGTTGGTTGCTGTTGTGTTACGAGTTTACGATTAGTAAACATTCATAATAGATGGCGCTGTTCGATATTCGAACATTTTAAAAGAATTTATCTTTTAAATTCGATAATGCGACGTTGCCATTCTAGAGGCAGCGCGCGCACACCGCGTTGTTGCCATACCGTCAATGCGTGATTACTTGAGTCTTGAAAACTTGCGAATCGTTTCCAGAATATTGTGTTTCTAGCAAGTTAGCGCCGGGCGCGCGGGTTTGCCCGCGGAGTTAACATTTTATGATTGATAAAATGTTTTTTATTATGGAATGAGAAAGAATGCTTTACATAAAGTGAAAAAAATATCTCTGCGATCTGCCCTTGGTTCACACAGATACAATACTAATGTAATTATTGTATTATCTAGTTTAAATATGTAGTAAGTAGTTACTAGTACACGACTTTCCAGATTTAAAAATCTTTTTAATGTATGTAAGTAGGTACTGATAACATTCTGATACGCTTAGGTACTAATCCATTGGTTTGGGTTGAATAAAATCAGAGAATAGAATTTGATGTATAAGTAAGTTATAACTAAATCAGGCGATCAGCGAAGCTACCTACACAATGGTGAAACGTAGGTACTACGTACATCTATTGATTGAATCATATTTATTCTTCTATTCTTTTATAATTCATGTGAAACCAGCAAGATTAGTGAATACACAGACAAACCACTTTGATTTTTCATAATTGCTTATTTTACTAGTATTATTAGCACACACAAAATGCGTCAAGCAGGGTTGCCAACTTTATTTTTTAGAAGATCGTACCATACATTTTAAAAGATCGTACTTTGCTAAGAATTCAAAAATAAAAATAGTACGCATTGAAATTTCAATAAAATAAATGGTAAACAAATGTGGTGGGTGTTACTATAACTTCAACGCAAAATTTAACATTTTGGTATAATATTTAAGAATCTGGACACCAATTTAGCAACTAAACTTTACTACGAGGTTTTTTTTACTAAAGAAAAGGGGCTCGGAAGAGACTTTGTCATGAAATCCACACGAAACAATAAACACCAGTATCATTAGAACTTAAAACGGGATATTTACTTTGTTTATTATTACTTTTAAAAAACTGTGCTACATATTACTGAGAACCATTCAAATGAGTGCCATCCGTGAAACAGTTTTTATCAGGGCTTGTTAACGTTACCAAATTCACACTATAAGTATCGTTAAGTAACGTTATTTTCATAAAGTTAATATTTTAACGGTAATACGGGTAACGATACTTTGGTATCGAATCTATAAAATAACGTTACCAATTAACGTTACTAGTATCAAAAAAATCAAAATCAAAAGTCATTTATTCAAACTAGGCTGCTAATGAATGTGTGGGGGTAGTGCGTCTATTATGGTGGGTAATAGAACACTGAAGTACGTTTGAATGCAACCGAACATTCCGTAGATACCCTATCGTTGCACCAATCACGTTACGACACGTCATAACTTGTTGCGCTCGCGCACTCTTATCCCTTGATTCCCGGAAATAAGTCTCAAAACAAATTACGTCATACCTACCTATGGTGGTGGAAAATGTCGAACATTGTTTTTTTTTTAAGAACTAAGTAGGTATTGAGGTTTTCAGGCCGTTTAGTATACATTATTTTAAATTTCAATTTAATTGGAATAAATTGCTTAACTAAAATAACATGACTCTTCATACAAATTTGATATATATATATATATCTCCGAAAGTACTCGTTAAATTAAAAAAAGTCAAAGAATAAAAACGTTTTAAATTTATGCCTAAATACCAAAAAAATATATTTGATCTCTTAAAACCCAACCTTGTAATCCCAGCCCACTGTGCGGCGGCGCTCTACGGCAACATCGCCAATCAAACCAGGGCTTGGTAACGTTACCAAATTCACACTATAAGTATCGTTAAGTAACGTTATTTTCATAAAGTTAATTTTTTAACGGTAACACGGGTAACGATACTTTGGTATCGAATCCATAAAATAACGTTACCATTACCGTTACTAGTATCGATACTTTTATCGTTACTTAATGCGTTGTTGTCAACCCACGCAACCTAAGCGGCACGCCATGAACGGTGGCGCTCTACGGCAACATCGCCAATCAAACGATGAAATGCAACTTCATTAATGTAGACGAAAGAAAGAGATGAAAGAAAATAAATAAAAATTTAACGTTACTCAGTTACCGGTAAAGCGTATGCCAAGTATCGTTACCAAGCATAACGTGACCTCTACTAATAACGTTATCTTCGTCCGATGAAAGTAACGATACCAAATTTTTAACGTTGTTCAAAGCCCTGAATCAAACGATGCAAATGCAACTTCATTAATGTAGACGAAAGAAAGAGATGAAAGAAAATAAATAAAAATTTAACGGTACTCAGTTACCGGTAAAACGTATGCCAAGTATCGTTACCAAGCATAACGTGACCTCTACTAATAACGTTATCTTCGTCCGATGAAAGTAACGATACCAAATTTTTAACGTTATTCAAAGCCCTGGTTTTTATTGAAAAGTGAAGTGTTTTTGTGTTTTATTGACGGTAAGTGTTATTTTTATGTACAATGAATGATTTTCAAGGTGATATAGAGTATTATTATAATGGTAATTAATTACCCTTAAAACTTTACAAAAGTGTAAGATTTAGAAAATGAAATACAAAATCAAACGTTAGCAACACTCGTTGATTGTCGTCACATGACATACTACGAATTTCAAATTCAAATTTCAAATATTCTCTCTGAAAACAACAGCTTGATGGTGGTGTTATTTCTGATTATTACAAATTTCTTGAAACATTTCATAAATAAGATACATTTGCTGTTGTTTGTAATTATTCTTTTTGATTACAGATTGAATTGCAACTGAACTGCCTAAGATGAACCCGACGAATAAACTTGCGTATATACGACATGTGTATTCAGGACCGCGAAAATCACGGAAAAAAGTGCAAGCAGCATTCAAAAGACATCATGGAAGTTCTTTTAATGATCTATAGTGAGTAAATTAGATTCCCATAAGATTTCGAATCAGATTTACGTGAGTGGAGTATTTGATACTCGTTGGTTCGTGTTGTAGTCTTCGTTTACCGCCATTTTTCCTTTATTATGAAAAAAAAAGAAAAGGTGGCTCGTTATGGTTAGTTTCAAATAGTATTATGTATTGAGCAAGTTTTAACGAATTGCAGCCGGGTGGAAGCATGGCGTAACAAAAAACAGAAGGTAATGGAAGAAACCGCGGACTGTCCTGTTGTATTTAGGTACCTACAGACCTATCAATATTTTTCTGTCTCTCAACATTGTTTTTATGAACTGTACTTACCTATTTCATTTATTTATCTTTTATTTCAGTCCAACTCAAGATCATCATCAGCTGTCCAACCTTTCGACAGCTGAAGATACGCCCAAAACCTATTCGCGTGGTATACCAGAAATTCGATACGAAGCCATAGCCTGCAGCTCTAGCTCCAATACAGTTGAATCTGTTACAGAGCAAGTAGAGACTGTTGATTTTGATTGGCCACAACCCGATTCAGAGACTGAAGCTTATCAACTAACTGTGGAAAGAACATCAAGTGACAACTTATCAGGTTTGGTAGGGTACCGTATTGTTGACTTGAAACATGTGATCCAATGGGCATTTCAAATGGAAAACCATCGACAGTCTTGTGAGTCATCTCAAATAGAGTATATTAGTGAACACCGGAAAGGATTTCACAGTTTGTTAACATTTAAATGTAGCATGTGTAATAAAATATGGCAGCAAAGCACAGAGAAGAAACAGAAAATTAACACCGCATTTGTATGGGCAACTGTGACTGCTGGAAGTTATTACACTCAAGCAGCACACATCACAAGTCTAATGGATATACCAACAATGACCGGACAAACGTTCCGTTTAATTGAAAAACAATTGGGCAATGTATGGCATGAACATTTGACCGAAGAAATAAAGAAAGCTGGTGAGCAAGAAAGGTCTATTGCTATTGATAATGGAAATGTTTCTTCAGATGGTATTCCATACATTACTGTATATGTAGATGGCGGATGGTTGAAAAGGTCATATGGTCACAACTTTGATTCTTCATCTGGAATGGTAAGTCCCAACTTGATACCATATTTTTGTGTTCATTACATTAGTACGCTTTTGCTTGTTTGTAGTGATGAAGTTTATGTTTGACAATACCAAAGTACAACATATTTTACACAATGTTCAGTGTTTTGATTTATGATTTCTTACAATATTTGAACTAAGAACTTTAATTTTAGGCCTGCATTATTGGAAAGGAAACCAAGAAATGTCTTTATCTTGGTGTCAGGAACAAATATTGTTATATGTGCCAGTATTATGAGCGAACAGGTTCAGACACTAAGAGTCATGGTTGCTGCAAAAACTTTACTGGGCCATCTACTGCAATGGAATCTGATATAATTGTTGAAGGATTTCAACAGAGTGAGAATATGCATAATCTTCGGTACCTAAGTTTTATAGGAGATGGGGATTCTTCAGTGTTTGCTAATTTGAAAGAAAAAGTGTCTTATGGAAACCAAATAAAGAAAATTGAATGCAAGAATCATGTTATAAAAAACTACACGAGTGCACTTTACAAGGTAAACAACCACTTCTTAGAGTTATAAATAATGATTTTACACTAGCTTTTACTTGCGGCTCTGCACGTGTTAAAATGTTTACCTGGATAAAAAGTATAGTAGGTCCTATGTCGTGGTTATAAAATATCTGTGTGCCTAATTTCATCCATATCCATTCAGTCATTTTTCAGTGCTTGTATACATATTTTATATTAAAAAAAAAACAAATATTTCACTTACAGTAGGATTTCGCAACTATAAAATAAATGTTTCTCTCTTTTTCAACCGACTTCCAAAAAGGAGGAGGTTATCAATTCGACTGTATTTTTTTATGTTTGTCCACCGAACTCCGCGAATTGTCGACCGATTTTCAAAATTCTTTTTTTATTTGAAAGAGTATACACCTGAAGTGGTCCCATTCACCAAATGAGGATCTGATGATGGGATCTCAGGGAAATTGAGGGTAAACCTCAAATTTTATTAGCATTTTCAATGTTTTTACACGCTTTATATTAGCTTCACTTGTATGTTTGTTTGTAACTGACTCCTTATAGCGCGATTTTTTTGTTTGTATTTGTTTTAGAAGTCAGATATTATTTTCAAAAAGTTTTTTTATCTTCCTATGTTTTAATAATTTTTTTTAAAGATTTTAGGTAATACGAAACTCCCTCTGTATGGACGAAATATTTTGAGGCCTAAATTGATGAAATTGACACTAGTAGCGCGAAAGATTATTGTTCACAATAGCAGTCAGCCAGGTTCAATGGCTGATGATTTAAGGAATAGTCCACTTCATGTATTTGGACAGCATGAAAAATGTAAGGAATATTACTGTTCAGTGAAGCAATTACCACCTGACGAGAATAAACAGCAAGACAACCAAGTAGAAATCCTAAGAAATACAGCACCAGAGGTCTGGGCTCTTATTTATGCTGCAAATGAAAGAATCGCTTTGAAAGCTGGACGGTTGTCTAACGAAACAACAAATGTTGCAGAAAATTTTATGAGTGTCATTAATAAATTTAAC
Source organism: Aporophyla nigra (assembly GCA_947507805.1). Lineage (NCBI taxonomy): Eukaryota > Metazoa > Arthropoda > Insecta > Lepidoptera > Noctuidae > Aporophyla > Aporophyla nigra. The sequence goes on from OX382305.1 coordinate 14,075,879, forward strand.
TGTGGAAAACGACTCAGTCTTGGAAAAGGAGGCTCTTATCAGCGGCGTGTTCATGTAGCAGGTAAATAAGTTTTTTCATAGATATTTTAAAACAATAATTATATGATATCTCTAGCAACCCACATGATCTATGACTTCTTCTCTCCATAATATAAAGAGGTTTTTCTCAACTTTTGATTACTTATGGAACTTTCAATGGTCATCATAAAAACTTAGGTTGCAAACAGACATGTATGTGACATGATTTGGCTTTTCAGGATTGTCTCATTCTGTAGGACATAAATGGCATCAAACTGCATGGAAAAAAAAGACAACAGAGAGCCCTGGACAATATTTTAAAAAATATGTCCATCAAAAAGAGAGAAGTAGATTGCGCCAACAGAAAATGACTCGAAAACGGCTTTTTACTGAAAAAAATAAAACTCAACCTGATAAGGACTATGGCCCAGCAGCAAGTGACCCTGTCGATATTAATGAGGTAGAATTAAAACGGCTCTGTGAATTGAGATTGCTTAAATTCCAAGAAGATACACAAAAAATAGTACTAATTGAAAAGCAGACTGTGGGTCAACATGATAATGAAAAGTATCTCTCATACAGATCTGACCGTCTCACAGCAAGCCAGTTTGGAATGGTAAGATATATTATCAGCCATCCTCTTTTGTTTCTTACTTTCTAAGAAGCCACAGCACAAGCCAGTACAAGAATTATGATTGTCACTTTGTTCATTTTAGGTTTGCAAACGTCGTAATGCCACACCATGTCACAATCATGTGAAATGCATTCTCTACAAAAATAATATTTGTACTAAAGATATGATGTATGGACAACAAAATGAACATGTTGCAAAGAGCATGTTTATGCAACAATATGGCAAAACTGTCAGGCCATCAGGACTTTTCATTGATGAAGAATTTGGATTCTTAGCAGCTAGCCCTGATGGTAAGATTATTCAATAATAAAAATATACAAATAACTAGCTTTTGCTTGTGGTTCTGGCCCTATGGATATTGTGTCGCGTGAATTTTTTAAATTTGGTTCAGTAGCGTAGGCCTAAAAACTTTTCTTTTTTACAGGTATTATAGAAGCAGAAAATACTATTGTAGAAATAAAATGTTTTCCCTCCTTGGAAAGGAAATCTCAAAATATTAGCGAAGCATCAGAAAATAGAAATTTTCCTATTCATTTGGAAAATGATGTTTTAGTTATGAACAAAAAGCATAATTATTATTATCAAGTAAGTAACAAATATCATTATTTCTTGGTATGTATGTATAAAAATAATGTATTTCTTGGATTGTTTCTTTTTAACAGCTATTATTATTTTGATTCTAGGTCCAGGGTCAATTGCGAATTACCAAAATGAATAAATGTTACTTCATTTGCTTTATATCTGTCACCCAACCATTGACTGTCATAGAAGTTAACCGGGATGAGGAATTTATCAACGCTATGATGCCGAAGTTGGTAACATTTTTTAAAACATGTGTACTGCCGGAAATTATTTTGAGAAGAGTTGAGAAAAATGCTAAATGTCTAGACATCAAGGAATTAAAAGGTATAAAAATATAAGTCTTACTCATTTCCTAACTTATTCCGCAGGTCTCTGAGGTGTGGGTTCAGTAAGAATAGTCTAACAAAACTGTGTAAATTCATTTGTTGCAGCGAAAACTGCGTCTTCCAGCATTTGATTCAGATCGCACGGAAATTATATAAATGGAAGTAAAAAGTGACAAGCAGAAGACTGATACGGCGCGGCGGCGGCGGCGACTGCAAAAAGTAGCGCGTAGAAAAGAAGATATTTTATTATAAAAAAGAAGATATTTTATTATAATATTTATAAGTATCTTTGTATGGTGGTATGAGTCGATGGTTCGAATCCAAGCCGGCACTTTGCTTTGTGTAAATTATTTCATCACCACATTTCAGAGGCCTGAGTCTCAGCAGTGGGAACATTATAGAATAATTAATAAGCTATTTTTGCACGTAGCGATGTATAGTTTGTGTTTTTTTGTTAGTTCATAAGATTTTTCTGTGTAGATATAAGATTTTTCTGTGTAGATAAGTTTCACTCATGTATTTAGGTACCAGCCTAACAATTCAATTGTAAAAGAATATTTATTGCAGTTCAAAATTGTATCATAAGTAGGTATTCTTGAAACATAAATAAATGTTATGGTTAGCTAGCAACCACTTTGTGTTGTTGTGTAAGATACATGTGCCGTTATATATACTTACGTATGATGTTATTTATATTGTAATCTACATACATAATTCATTCATACATAATACTAAATCATAATTGTAAATATCAAAATATTTAAAAAAGTATGTTATCTTTGTATGGTGGTATGACTCGATGGTTTGAATCCAAACGGAAACTATCTAAGTAAATGTAGTGAGAGTAAATAAAACGATTATTTTTATGAAAATATTAACCCCTTTTTACTAAATAAATATTATTAATTTATAGTAAAGTACAATAAAAAGCTTTACAATGTAATAAATAGTCTTTTATTTATTTATTTAGTACACGTCACTATTTACACTTCCATTCCTTCTTCTTCCTTACATTTCTTCCCGTGGGTGTCGTAAAAGGCAGGGATTTACTAGAGAATGGGCAGCAGCGTTCTCTATGCATTTTACCATCACACTACGATCGCCAACCCGCTTGCCAAGCGTGGTGATTATGGCAAAGCCCCCCAAATAGGGGGAGGCCTATATCCAGCAGTGGACGTCTTGCGGCTGAGATGATGACTATTTACACATTACAATTTAGGTTCAGTTACATTACAACAACTTATAGGGACAGTGTACCTATATTACCTAAAATAATTTATATGAATAATTTACTAAGTTGAAAAGGTATCGAGACTAGAAACAAAAGTATGCTTAGACCAATAATTATACTAATAAGAAATAGATTGGAACATAATATGAAGTATGTAAATTAATAAATTTTTTTTAGTTAATTCGGTCCTCTTTAAATTAACGCCATCTGGACATTTTCAACTTTTGTATAAAACGACATCTAGTGGTGTCGAAAGTTACTACTATTTACTTTGCATGTGTGTGTAAAGAGTAAAGTCAAGCGGCTAAATCTTTAGAATGTACAAATCTTTGTATGAGACCAGTTAACAAGCACAGTGACTATCTAAAAAAATCAAGTTAATGCCCTAGGTTTCGCATACAATAAAGTTATCTATTAAAGATTTCTAAGTTAGGCGTAAAAATTGAAAATGTTCCAAATTGTGGATCTAACGCCATCTAGCGACAAAATGGCATCTGAGATAATCATCCATCCACCTTAAGCAACTTTTCTTGTATAAGCTTTACCCATAAGCACAATGCTTAAATATGTCTCAATTACTAAATATCTGTCACCGTCATTTAATATCGTTTGATGTTAAGCGACGGCGATACAAATGTAGCAAACTCGACGATTTGTACAAGATTTTTAATAATTGCGATATAATTTTCTTTCATATTCATCTTTCACTCATGGGTAAAGTTGCTCTTCGAATGTTAAAATGCCAGAGTTGACGGTAACAATAAGATCCTAGACAACAGTAGCACACTTACATTGTTTACATTGCGTTCGTACACAGCTGGTGATGAGCGCGTTGAAGAGTGCCTGTTGGCGCAGACAGGCCAGCAGTGGCGGCACGTGCGACGGGTGCGTGAACGGCACGCTGGACACCATGCAGCCCTCCAGCCCACGCGTCTCGCACAGGAAGTAACACTGCGTCTGCTCCGGGAGATTCTACGACACGACACGCATTCTTGGAAATAAGTATACGAATAAAATAGTGCAGTTTTTATTGATGACGTGTATAACTAGCGGATTATTTGCAGCGAAATTGTCGGTCACAGATAATGTCTGTATTCAATGTGGTAATGTATAGCTAACGTACAGGTTTTTACTCAGTCGTATTTTAACAAATCAAGCCACGCTCCACTGTTCCGTCGCAGTAGCTGAAAAATATGTATGAAAAAGTATTCCGTGACGCGGTAGTATGCTAACCCGGAATCGAAGCGATTTCCTCGCTGCAAATCATCCGCTGGAAATGTAATGTCACTAAGGTTTCCTGTGCTTCTAAACAGTACATACAAATATTACTTGCACCAACGGAAGTGTACTGTACAATCTCGAATCTACAGTGATCCGAGGTCATACAGTTTCCTGATGAGTCAGTGAGTCGAGTACATGTAACGAGATAAATATAAAATCATACAGAATGGATTCGAAATATTGAAAATAACTACTAATATTCGGATCCTTTAGATTTTTCCAAAATTTCTGCCCAGATCCGCCAGGGTAGCCTGTGAAAATCAAATTTTCTTAATTTTTTTTTGCAATTTGCTGGTTAGTCAGGCTAAGTCATGTTCACAGGTGAACATCCAGTTGAGACGACATGAGTAGCTTAAAATATTACCCAAAGCTAGGTTACATTAGACAATAGTGTGTATCTTATTGGCTTGGGGTACGAATTCCAGAGTGAAGACAAGAGAGGCGATTTCAGGTAGTTATGGTATGAGTGTGTGTTAAGTTTGTGTGGTAGGTGTCTGGTCTGTGCGTGGAGCTGGTGTATGTGTATAATTTTTCCCCTTATGCTTCGTTTGATTCAGTGTCAGGTCAGGGTCGTATATAAATTGTTCTGAGTCACCATCCTACTAATATTATAAATGCGAAAGTTTGCGAGGATGGATGTATGTGTATGTTTGTTACCCTTTCACGAAAAAAACTACTGGACGGATTTGGATGAAACTTTACAGTAATATAGGTTATTCATCAGAATAACACATAGGCTACAATTTATAATGATTTTATGTAATTTTGGTCATAATATAACGATATGTGTCAATTAAGTCGGAAAAAAATCTTCCATCTGAGAGCTATCTTGGCGTGCGCTGCCTAAACCAATGGAGTTACATAAAAATTATGTACAGCAGGATTGTTTGTCTTAAGTAGATCTAAATAAAAGTCCGCGACAGCATATATCTACCTTTTATGTGCAAGCCAGTACGACCAAAATTGTGAACAATAAATTTGGTACTATTTTACAATGCACATATTAGTACATAATTATCAAACTCTTATCAAAATGAATACATTTATCGCATTAAGTATTTAATGTAGATAAACTTTGTCTTTCACACTAAGTAATTTGGCCGAATAGTTTAAAAGTTATCACGAAAATATGATTGACTTGAACGGAGCGCCTAAAGGTCGAATCGAAACTGACGAAGAAGGTATGGTTCTATTCACTAACCAATTTTGTCACGTCAAATCAATAAAATTATCTTGGACCAAGTAACCAGCGATGCAACAACCTACAACTCCATCGACACAGTCATGTCATCTGAAGACTGTACGAGCTACCCCGTGGAGTTTCTTAACTCTTTGGAGCTATCCGGGGTGCCATCACATAAGCTCGAATTAAAAGTCGGTATACCCGTTTTGTTAATGCGCAACTTGGACGCCCCGAGACTATGTAATGAATGGCACTAGATTGCGAGTCATTGAACTAGGCAGGCATATTGTTAAGGCCACAATTTTAACTGGAGAAGCTAAGGGTGAAAATGTTCTTATTCCACGCATCCCAATAATACCCAATAACTTACCCTTCAATTTCAAACGTTTACAGTTCCCACTTAAAGTTGCATTTTCTATGACTATTAATAAACCGCAAGGGCAAACTTCGAAGGTAGCGGGGATACATTTAGGCACGCCCTGTTTTTCCCATGGGCAGCTATGCTCACGTGTGTCTAAATTCCAAAATCTACATATTTACGCTGAACAAAAAAAATCATAGTATACAGGAGTATATTGCAGTAAAAACACAGATAAATTAACACAGATGTTCACCTATTCCAGTTATATACCACATAATTCTTTACTTATTACAAAATCTATTAAAAAAACCGCATCAAAATCCGTTGCGTAGTTTTAAAAATTTAAGCATACATAGGGACATAGGGACAAAGAAAGCTACTTTGTTTTATACTATGTAGTGATTTAATGCAAGTAACATTGGTCCGACCTGTTTATTAGTCACTGTTTAGTAATCCGTTTGTGCTGGATAGGATAATCTCAAGCCCGGGGAAGGACATAGGGCTACTTTTTATAAACACACCATACAGGTAAAGATTGATGAAGAAACCACTGGACATTTTGAAATTTGTAGAGTTCTATTATAGCTTAAAATAATGAGCACTTAGAAAGGAATTCAGATAATTCCACCCTCAAGAGATTCCCTCTAAATATTAGGTATAGGAGTTCAAAGATTGTATGGAAACTAATTTTGAAGTTAGAAATCTGGGATGTACGATGTGAAGTTACATTAAAAAAATATAAGTATTTTTTTAAAAAATGTCACGTAACTTAATGTGGCAGACCCAAATTCTACGCGAGCGAAGCCGCGGACATAAGCTAGTAATCAATATTTTGCAAAATTTTCTTTACATTTTTTTTACATTCAGGTGAGGTATTTTTATTTCTCAGAGAATGCAGACTTTATTGTACGTATTGTTACGTAGATCGTAAAGTCTAGAAACATCGCGCTAAATCCATCTCAGAAAGAGACAGCGTTACGTAGATCGAAAAGTCTAGAAACGTCACGCTAATTCCATCTAAGGATGGTGCAATGTTCGAAACTACTCGAAACGACACGCTAACGCCATCTGTTATCAGGTAGCAAGTACTACGAACAATTGTACGTAGACGCCACCGCCATCTATTGTCGAGTAGCGGGATTAAACAGTAAACAGATGTCTGTGGAAGGTTCTCGAAGTTTCGAATCTACTTGTAAACTGTGGAAAAGTGTTGAATGTTCGCGAATGTTCTGCTCGGGATATAAATAGCGGATTGTCGGCTCGACGGGCAGTCCCCTAAATAATTTAACCCAGATCCAGCATGTCCCTTGCTGCCCCCCCCCAGTGATTGCCTAAGCCGAGGTGCGAACCCCCCTCGGGGTTACCCTTAGGACTTTCGCTTTAGTTTTAATTTTACTATGGCCCGGCTGGAGGTCTAAAAAGTTTACTTTTTAGAAATCGCCGGGCAAAAATCCGTTTAAGTAGTCAGAATCTTTTTCAGATTAACTACGAGATGTCCAACAAAAAAAAAAAAAATAATCGTTGGGCAGTTCGATTTCGGAAGCGAGCGAATACGAATCAAGCGATACAGTACAAGCGAAACAAGTGACTCTATTTGACTATTGTGATTGTTTAATTAAACTGTGGTGTGTTTCGATAATTTTGGCTTAAATTAATTTATCCCGCAACCCAGCTCGTAACAGTATTAATGAGAGCCCGGGGAGCATCTAGCAAGTAAAGGGTTGCCGTCAGGTGGTGGGTGTCTTTATTTTCTTTTGCTTATTATTGCTTTTAATATTTATGTGCATTTTACTGCAGGTAGAAATAATGAAAAGCTGGCGGATTCTGAGAACTCTCGTTTCGCTATAGAGTAAATAAGTAGAAAACCGATAGAGCTTCCAAAAAGCTACTTTAAGAAGGGCTCTCTGTACTTTTTCAGCTCCAATGAAGTAAGTCTTTCCAGCACTACCCCACACGCTGATGCCATACTGACTTATTGATTGGCAAAGCGCTAAACGCGGTAAACTTGTTGGAGCATGGGTAGACAGTCTCATAGTCTAAACATGGTGTGAATAAGTTTTCTTAATCTGCCAAAAATGTTGGATATATGTTGCTTAAATGTTACGTAGATGTCGATAAGAATTCCGAGGTATTTAATAGAAGAATTAACATATTGTAGCTGTTTATTGTCCCTAAATAAATAAAAACAAAAAAAGATTTTAATATGATTTTTTCATGAAATAGACCTGCAAACAACAAAAACGGAAGAAAATTTGCCTTTCGTGGCCTACTTAGGGCTTCCTCCTTAAACCGTAGTTTCTGAAAACCTGATGAAATTTTGAAAAAAAATACTAAGCATTATAATATCAGCAGTTGATTGGCGATAGCGACCCAAATACGATAATTAACCATAAGTTGACATGACATATTTTATTGACCAGTCAAAAGAGAAACGTTGTGTTCTATGTCCTATGTTAAAAGGGTTTGGTTTTCGTATTTAGTCCTTCAAATAGACCATTGTACCTGGGCCATGGCAGCCGTCGGTGGCTGCGTTTCTCTTTTGACCGGCCCGGAGTGTAAAAAATAATAGTTAAAAAAAACTTAAAAAACGGGGTGCATTTTGAGGTATTTTTTAATTGATATCATGCACCACACGCTTTTTTTTCTATTATTTTCTACTTTTTAGTTTGGTGTTCTATGGAAGCGTGTTTTTTAGTTTTTTTAAACTATTATTTATTTACTATTTTTTAGGGCTTTTCGAATTTTGAGACGTATGTCAGCGTAGTTTTCGAAGACAGTTTTTTTGGCTATCTTGGTAACCCCGGCAAAGATAATGGCACAAATTTATAAAATTATTGTATTGTCATCGGTCCTTGATAAGTAGGTATGCCGAATTTCGAGTTCATCTGACGTTTTAAAGGGGGTCAAAATCATGTTCAGTTTCCGTTACATATGCATATACTAACATACGTTTGAAGCTAATAGAAACGTGTTAAAAAGATCGTAATGTATGTACAAACCACAAACAGTCCTTTGCTGAGATTCAATTCAATAACTTTTCCTGGCGTGAGCTTGTTGTACGCCTGCTGGGCAACTAGCCCTAGCATGGGCTTCGCATTGCTCCAGTCGCCAGACACTTCCACCTGGAATTATTTTTTACGTTATTTAAGGACTGTGTACATATTATATCAATATAAGACTGAATAACTTATAATAACGTATAACATCCTACTATTATTACATTTTGAATGTTTGGATGTTTGTTACTGACTCACGCTAACGGCTGAACGGATTTCGATGAAATTTGGCACAGAGATAATTTAAGGGGATAATTTAAAATGATTAGGATTTTTTCCGCGTAGCCATGGGATGATTTCCTATCTCCATGCGGGCGAAGCCGCGTGCAAAAGCGATAAATGATTTTTTTTTAAACTTTTTGTTTTGCCAAGTCGTAAAAACCGTGTGAAGCAGGGGTGGATTGATAGTTTGAACCAGGTCTGTGTTCTATGCTCAAAATAATAATATAACGTATAAAATCCTACTAATAATACAATTTTGAATGTTCGGATGTACTGTATGTTACTGACTCACGCAAAAACGGCTGAACGGATTTCGATGAAATTTGGCACACAGATAATTTTAAGGGGATTATTTAAAAGGATTAGGATGTTTTCCACGTAGCCATAGGAATGATTTCCGATCTCTATGCGGGCGAAACCGCGGGCAAAAGCGATACATTTTTTTTTTAAACTTTTTGTTTTGTCAAGTCGTAAAAACCGTGTGAAGCAGGGGTGGATTGATAGTTTGAACTAGGTCTGTGTTCTATGCTCAAAATAATAATTTGTACTGTATCTTGTTTATAATCTTTATCCACTTACCTCTGTGGTGGCGTGTATAAGCTTGGCTAGTCCAGCGCACAGTGGGGTGGGCTGCGACAACTTGAGTGTAAAGCAGGCGGGTAGCATCGCGCTATTCTGAGGCACCAGTGGAGCGTAGACAGGTCCATTCCTAAATAAAAAAAAATTGGTTGCCTGTAAAGTCGGTATACGGGCGAAAGTTTTACGTGACAACGACTTTGAGTGGTAAAATAATTTTAATGTGAATATTAAAATCACAATAGAAGCGCAAGACATGAACCGGTGTGTATGCCTATCTCTCTCACTCTCTCTCTCTCGCTCTGTCTCTCTCGCTCTTAGGCGGGCTAACCATGCCCGAGTGGAAGGGACGCGTGCCTCTCACTCGCTCTCATTGTGAGCGCATAACGTGAGCGGAGCGTAACGCAGTTTCTTGAAGTGTCACCCGGCAAACCAATTTATAAGACGTTGTCACGTCAAAAAGTCATAAATGTTTCATAGATTCGTTAGGTTACAATCTCCGTGGTTACAATAAACTGGCTTAGTGAGGTGAAATTGGTGAATGGCGGGAGGAATAAGATTAAATAAATTAATGTAATAAAAAATAGGGTTTTTGTTTGGCAAGAAGTTGGTATCGTCGCCAAGTGGTGGAAACGTCGTTAAGAAAAAATAATTGTTTTAAGCTTTTGTCCACAATTTCGTAATGCAGTTTTAGAACACACGTGGACAGCTCTTAGATGTTGCTTACTACGTTTTTTTATTATTATTATGAACCTCGGAGAACGTCAGTGACCACTTCTAAGACAATTTTCATCTTCTTGTGTAAGTGTAGAAGTAAAACATCCATTTTATTCTATCTCAGTTCTATTTTGATACAAAGTAGTTTTAAAATCTTACCCTTTTCCAGTTCTCTGCCCCCCAGATATGATAGGCGACAACTGCAGCTTATTGGGCGTGGAACCTTCTAGTAGGACCGTCGCGGAGAGGCCAATGTGTGTGTGGTTAGGGACGACTAGTGATGCAAAGCCGCAGGTCGCGGAAGGAATGCCTACTGTTAAGAGCTCAACCGTCAGTGGATTGAGTCCCTTGTCTTTGTCTAACAATTCGTAAGGTGACACGAAGTAAGTGAGACGCATTGCGTGACCTGAAATAAATGAGTTTATGTCATTTCTTATTGGAACGTATTTTGTGTAAAGTCTGTAATTGGGTCTGCTAAAAAATTTGCAAAATCTGAAGAAGTGGAAATGAGAGAAATTTTTACTTGTTTTTTAAACAAATGACGAAGTTCGACGTTAGACTTGGATTATAGATAATAAATCACGTTTAAAAACCTTGTAACATTCGATAAGGACATACCTCCTCTTCGCTTTTGCAAGAAGCCAATAGGACTCTTGTGGACTTGCGCCCACAGATCTTTGATAAAACTCTGGAGTTGCCTCATTGTACATAAGTCTTCTTCTAAGCTCTGTAAAGCACTAAACGCTTTACATTTTACCTGTAAAATAAAACACGCAAAAACATATTATAAGAATGTGAATACAGTAGGTATAGATATAAGGAAAATAAAAATTAAAAAAATTAAATAAAAAATTTCAAAAGCACAGACCACAGGGTGCATCGAGTCAGCACTGCCTAGGCGGTGTTGACTTAGCGCAGAGTGTCTGGGCAGAATGGTTAACGAGTTACAAGAAAATTGAGGCGCCAATGCTTGCGCAGTGTGCCTTGCACAGAGGCTCTGTATAGTTTAAATATAATTTACAGACCAACAAGTCGACACTGCCCCGGCAGTGCTGACTCTACACACCCTGCGGACTTCCCCCGTAACAGGAATTGATGCGTAAGTTACTTTTTTTTCAGCGCCTAGTTGGTAAACAGCTGTTAAACCTTCCAGCTGCGCTGTGAAATCAGCGAAATCTCCGCGAGATATACAAGATACCAGTTCTTCACAGCTTTGTTGTTCAATCTGTTAAAAAATTAAAAAAGTATTTATTAAAACATGTAGGTAATTCACATAGGGGTAATAAATAAATAGATAGATGTATATAAATAGACTGTGTTGTTCTTTCCACCCAAAAGATGAATAGTCACATGGACGTTATCAAACTTACTTTTCCTTCATGATGAATTTTAACATCTTTTACTGACCCTGATGATTCAACTAATATTTCCAAATAAAACATATCAGATGATATGAATAGATTTACTCCTGATGTTCCCACTACGAACTTGAGCCTGAAACAAATGGTTAAATTAATATGATTATAAGGTACACTACAATAATTACTTCGTAGTCAATCAATTTATCTAGCCTTTTCTCAACTATGTTTGGGTCGGTTTATGTCTAGGCGTGGCTAGCTGACCTCCATAATCCAGTAACAGGGTAATATGATAACCTTTGGTAAGACTGGTTGTTACAATTTTGGGCTAACAACTGTCAAAGATCTAATAAAGACAGTTGCAACCAATGGCTTTACATGCTTTGCATGCATCCTGATTGTGTAACACAACTATCAATTAGAATCAGAATCATTTTGAAGATTATTTCTAATCCATTGCATGCTATGTTCGAAAAAGTGTCTGCTCATCAACATAAATAATGCAATGAGTGTTGTTGAAATGTCAAAATGAAAGCTATTCCAACTGACAGTAAGTTACGCAACTACCCCTCGGATTCATCAACCTATGCGGTTGTTATCAATTATTACTTCATAGTGATTGATAAATAATTAAATTTTTTGTACAAATAATGTAAACATTGAATACTGAGAGAAATATGTTTGATTTTCTTGTTCCCTAAGAATAAATCACATACCTTCAAGCAGGTTTAGTTGTAACCAAGGAGGTTGAAATAGTGATCAAAGTTTACAAACCCTAGCTGCCTAGATAAGCACTCCAGGCGCTCAATGAGGCTCTGTAAGGAGCTAACTTTAATGCAATGCTGCAAACTGTCAAGGCACTTTTTAAGTATCATGCGATCAGTACTGTCGATTCCCCATCTTTTGTCCTGTAAACATAAAAAAGACAAGTCATACATTATTGTCATGCGATATGTATAGTTGTGTTGTGTTAATCACTCATGAGTCATCTTGTTCCTATGTTGGTTGACTTCTAGTTTAACCAAAGTTGTTAAAATTTGTATTTCTGAGCAAAGAATACCACATAAGTGTGAGTTTTGTGAATTCAAGAGGATGAGCAGTAGCGTTTGTTAACTGTGCTGGTAAGAAAACCAAACATTAATGAGGTCACTGGGTAGCTAGAAGCCTAAAGAAGCTGTTAAATTAAAAATGTGAAGTTCTGTAAACCTATAAAATAAGTGAGAGACATTACTTAGCGGGTGGCCAGCCATGTGCTTTTATGCAGAAAATGTGTCATTCTTTACATTTATTTAATGCTTTATCATGCCCAAATCATTTTAGTGCAAAGATAAATGAAGGCTAGAGGCTGTCTTTATAAGTCAACTAAACACGGTTGTACCTACCTAACATGCTGAGAACAATACATGGTTGTGCCCCTGCTTATCTTATTAAAGGCCAATGATATTTCTGATATATACAGGACTACATAATATACAAGCAACAACATAGATTACAAGCAAGCAGATTAAAGCAATATTTCCTTCTTATCATTCATCACATGGTGTAAAGAGAGCTAATTTTGAGTGGATATCATAGATTTGTGTACCAAACCCTCCTATTTGTTTTCAAGAATATTATTGTACTTAATATATTTTAGAGCAAAAAAGCTAGTTTAAGGTTATCAGTGGTGTGCTGTGCATCAGGAAGCACTTATGTGCATCAAGACATAATTAAGAAGTGTAAGCAATAATAAATGTAAATTTAATTGTATAATTTTTATCATATTATCATCAAGTTCATAATGTTGTGTATTTATTTTTTAAATATTATTAACTCAGATGATAGAGAATAGTTCTCAGCTAACTGGGATTTCATCTCAAAACTGTTGTTTAGCAATAGTTCTTAATTTATAAAAAATAAAAAAAACAACTTGGTAACTAAATCAAGATGCTTCCTATTGATATTAATAATACTACAGTAATAACTTATGCACTTTCTACAATAACAGCTATGTTAATTTAGTGTAAAGGTTGTTGTTTTCACTAGTTTAGTAATTTTTAAGTATTTTTACTTATTAGTGGCTACTATACACACATTATAATAAAGATACATACCAGCAAAGCCATTCGGACGCCTTTGGAAGTCTCTGTTAAGTTTTTAAACTGTGATGTTTTGGACCTAAGTTTTTCCATAAGAATCTCCTTTTGGAGTTCTTTGGATTTGTCGATAAGTTCATTAGCGGAAGCCATGACTACTGGCTTAATGTCCGTCATTTTCACAAATTTTAATGCACCACTTATAACAACATACACAAATTAATGATAACACAAGAACAATCACAGGCAGAACATCTGATATGCGAGGATCGCTATTTTTTATTTTTTATACAATTTTGATAAACACGTTTGTCCAAAGTTATAGAGCAATTTCTGGGCTTCTTGGAATATAAAAATGTTTAGCAATCACTCTATTTTAATTCTTAAAAATAAATTATGTCGTTCACAGAACAAAACTGTCATTTTCACGCGATGCCATTTGCTATAATGTTACTAAATAAAAAAGGTCCAGTTTTAACAAGTTGGCAAAAGTTTTGTCTACAAGTGGCGCTACTAGAAAACGTCGTCGTGTGAGTAAAAAAGAGAGAACCGATTGTTTTGTTGAGATGACATACGCTATACTAAACAGACGGCTAATAAGAATAAATGCCAATGCCAAAATGCCAACAATGACTGCGTTCAGAAACAGTGGAAATACTACGTTTAGTTTTTACTAAAAATAAACACGTAAAATGCTTATAAAATTATTTAGGTACCTACTCTAGATTGCGGAGAAGCCGCTTTTGAAGTCTGGAGAAAACAGTCACCAGTCAGAAAACAGTCTTCAGTTCACATTCTTTAAGAGAGCTGGTGTATTTGATTCAGCCAACAGTCTTGCCCAAGGCTTAAAATACTGCTTTCGGATCTATTTTCGACCATGATTATGCTGGGTTCTGGGATTACAGTCTATGCCACCGTGCCGTGTCTTCTACCTTTTTTTATGAAAATGTTGATCGATTCATTACTTTTTTTTCTATTCCGTGGTTAGTTCAGTACTGTAATTGTAGTAAAATCTACCAAAAGGTGACCCAATTACGCCACGGAATACAGTTTGATTTATTTTATTTGAGATGGGTCAGTCTAAGCTTGGATTTCCTATGAAAGCTGCGCCGTGTCTTTTACAGCATATTGTTAAACCATAAAAGCGAGTTTTCATGACAGGCATCAAAGCGGCCTCTTTATGACGTCTTCGCTTTCTTACCTCGCTTCCTGCGATGGTCCCGTCAAAGAGTAGAGTAAGTGCGCCAATTATGGACCACCATAAGGATTTTGTCCAATGTTTAAGTATAATCAATCATTTATATTTTGAACACTTCGATAACTATTTGGTATCTAAAATGATTAATAAAATTCTTTAGAAAGATCAACATCGTAGAGATAATAAACATTTTCTAAAATATGTCATTATTGTGAATTTGCTAAAAGTGTACAAAATATGGACCACATGGTTTCAAATATGGACCATAGTTAATTGGACCCAAAATTAATTTAAAAAAAAAATAGTCGTGATGCCTAAAATTGAATCAGTCAATTATTAGGGTTAAACTAATCATTGGTACACTATTCGCTCGCACAGAAATCAATCATATCTTCTACGCCAACACACTCTTCATGAGCCCATTGCCTATAAGATGCACATTTGATCCGTTTCTCGCCATGAACATCTTCAGAGAAAAGCCCATTAGAGCTTTCCAACAAGTCAAAAAATGCGATTACATTGTCTTTTAAGTCTTTTATTCTCGCAATTGGTGCGCCCGAACGGCCAAAGGATAAGTTAGGATGGCGCTTGAGGAATAATCTTAATCATCACCTCCCCGCAGATTCATTATCCGAGTGCTTTATGTTTTTTTTCTGCTAGCTAGTAAGCCAAAGATCTGATGTCCCTGTGTGTAAGACCAAAACCAGATATTTTGATTCATCTTCCAATTCACTCTGTAAAGTCGATACTCTTCCAAGTTTATGGTTTATGTTCGCTAAGTGATTGGTCTTCTATTTTTGATAAACGTATAAGCGTAGTTTTGGGTACTCCGTAAGTTCTGGATGCTTTCAAAAAGCCCATTTGCCATTGCATTTTTATTCCACGTTTGTCTGGTTTTTTCATTGGTTGTAGAGGCCATCCTAAAACATTAAAATGTGATATAAGTGACTGTTTGTAATATTGTCTACTAGTCCATATTCAGAACATACCGGTGGTCCAGATTATAATACACAAACATTTGTAGGTTTATATTGTTATTCAGAAAATTATAAAAACTATTGAATATTGCAACCTCATATGAATAATTGTAAAATAACCTACCTTTCTCCTGGTTTACTCCACTTTCACAAAGAGTAATATTTGTTGAAATTATGAGCTTACGAAGTTAGGTATGAAACTACATCGCGCGTTGATAAAAACGTTAAATGGCTCCCGTGAATATGTGCGTTTTTTCTGCCAACCCTACAAGTGATTAGCGAGGCGCGGGAGAATTGAAGCTGTGCGTGCGCTGACCAACGGCTCGATACAAAGATCATTCTTTGAGAAACGCGGGTAGTCCATATTACAGAACCGGTCCATAATTGGCGCATTTACTCTACTATAAGGTATGGGTCCCGTTTATATAAGTATTTCACAAGGCTAACTTTTTAATCGGTAAACCAGAACGCGTAGTAGCGCCGACAAAGAGCGCTTTCCGGTTTACTTAATACACGACGATCGCTTTTGGTTAGGATGCGGCCTATAACCCAAACATAAGTTGGTATGGAAAAGTCACACATAAACTTTTAGGGTGTAGATCGTTTTAGGCATACATCTAAGAAGAAATGTATGGTTGTAAGACACCAAGGCGTCGCACGTCGTTACATTCAAATTTTGACATTAATTTATAAAAACATACGTGTTATAGTAAAATTAGAGTTGGTAGTCAATTAAACCCAGTAGCAGCTGCTGTCTTGGTCGCCGAATGTCCATTTATGTAGGATGTGCTACTGTGCCACATGTGTTTTGAAGTTCCTTAACCTTCATAAGAAAAATTTCTTATTGTGCGCTGTGTTGTCTTGTCTGTTACATTACATTGTTGGCATCATAAACTTTTTTAATAAAGTTGTTTGATGCCGAATGTATATTACTATTCTATTGCTTTTAGGTACAGGCTTTAATAGTCTATTTGAATTTATAGGACACTGCTTGCTATATCGAAATCGATTCGATGACGATTATTTGAACCTTTTATTGAACTTTTATTTTATTGAAACAAAGAAGCCTCTAGGTACCTATGTACCTAAAAAGTTAATAGGCCTAGTTAGATACATATTTTTTATTTGTCTATACCGGGTGACATTTAATAACGTCTTGAAAAAAAAATGGGTGTAATAGGTGAACGGAGTAGAAGCCTTTGGCATAGAAATTTTTATGATTTTTATTTTTGAATAACATGTAATGAAATTGATCTAGTAATAAATACTACACATTTAAAGTAACATTTTCATACTAGAACAACAAAAACAGAAATTTGGAAAAAAAAGAAAAAAAAAACTATTAAAATCTATCGAAACTCAAATCATACGCACCCTACTCAATGCGCGGCAATGTATCAATGATTTCGTAGCGCGGTCCTACTCTTTGAAGCCGGCTGATAGGTAGTCTCATTGATCTTTCGCAGGCGCACGAGCCGCACGCTCCTTTAGTCACCTGCGATGAATCTGCAGGCCTTCCTGCCTTCTATTCTAGTTACACACCATATGAAGGTCGAGACGGTAAAAAATGTCATCTGGTATAATTATGTATTATATTTAGAAGAAAATCTATAGAAATAAATAAAATTGGAGTGTCTGTTTTTAATATTAAGATAGCCACTTTTTACTAAGTCTATATTTTATAGATGTATATACGACGCGGTACATACCAAAACAACATTTTTTACAATTTTTGTCTGTCTGTTTGTTCCGGCTAATCTCTGAAATGGCTGGACCGATTTTGACGGAACTTTCACTGGCAGATAGCTGATGTAACAGGGAGTAACTTAGGCTACTTTTATTTTAGAAAAAATAAATAATAGTTTAAAAAAACTAAAAACACGCTAAATTTTGAGACGTATGTCAGCGTAGTTTTCAAAGACAGTTTTTATGAAAAACGTTTTGTTAAATACCACGCGGACGCAGTCGTGGGTAACAGCTATTACCTATAATATAACCTGAATTAACACATCTTACCGCGGTAGTACGTCCTCCTGCGTTAATTTCCGACATTCACGCGGGCGAAGCCGCGGGCAAAAGCTAGTATACAATAAACTTGTTGGGTTGGTAGGTAGACAGGTATTTAATCAGTTACATTTTCTTGGCAAGCCGTTAAAGTGAAGGTACCTACAGCACAGACTAGCCACATGCGTTAACGACAATCAAGTTAACGCCATCGCCAAGTCCTCAAACTTTGCATTATGCAGCCACAAATTACATTGATTTTTTCTTCTCGAGGAAAACTAACTCCTTACAGATAGGTAGGAACCGCGAAGCCGCGATTTCATGCGAAACAGAACTGCACCCTACAAGTGTAACACACTAGCAGTCAGAATCTGAATAATTTTGAAGGATATTGATAATTCATTCTCTTCTATTCGAAAAAAATGTCTACCTACTTAACAACGTAATTATCGCAATGAATGTTCTTGAAATGTCAGAATCGAAGCGATTTCAAGTAGCAGTAATACCCCCCTTTTTTTTTTTTTTTTTGGATGGGAAGTCATCAAATTACTTCTCCCGCTCTGGGCGGAGCGGGAGGGCGTGTCAGACTTTTACTGACTAAAACCCACCCGTGTTCCTTCAGTTGCCCATGTGCCAGGGTCACGGTATCTCTTTCGAACAATCACGCGACCCCGGCAGGCAACGGTCCTAGCAGACCCCTTCAGTACTGCTGACATATCTTTGAGGCGCGCGTGGAACACTACGCGCCGTCGACCCGAGCTTGGTCCTTACCGGCCACCGTAGGCGCGAGCTTGCGGGTGGCGAGCAATGGGTAGCTCGCCAACCGCAAGCTCGCGCCTACGGTGGCCGGGAGTCCGCAATCGACTCCCGGCGCCCGGGGCGTCTCCTCCTGCGGCGGCTAGGGACGTGAGGGCGCAGAGACTGCCACTCCCTCACGCGCCCCGCCTCCTCCTTCGCGAGCATTACTGCTTCGCAGAAGGAGGTGACGGCTTCCCATGCCCTCTCGCTCCGTACCATGGCTCGCACCAGGGCCGGACGCGAGAGGTCGCCGCCGCCGATCGCCTCCACGAGGACACGGCGGTGCTCCGCCCAGGCAGGGCACACTTCCACCGTATGCTCCACCGTGTCCTCTAGACGATCCTCACAATGGAAACACCCGGGCGTTTCCTCCCGCTTTATCCTGAACAGGAACCCACCGAAGCACCCATGCCCGGTGAGAACCTGCGTCAGGCGGAAGGTGAGGACGCCGTGGCGCCTCTCTATCCACTCCTCAAAGAGGGGACTTACCGCCGCAATTGTGGCGTGCCCAGCGCTGGGTTGCGACAATCGTACCCGCCATGTCACCATGAGATCCTGCCGGAGCTCTGTCCGCCGTGCCGCAATTTGTCGCGGCAGCGGAGTTTCGCCCCGGCGGCGGCGCGGCGCGGCGTTTCGCATCCTCGCGCCACTCCCACATCTGGGCGAGGACGCAGTAAAACCCCTCTGCTGTGAATTGCGACATGTAAAACTTCGTAAGAAATACAAAATCATACTATCATAAATAATGTTTTCAATTTCGTTTATCATGAATAAGATTCCTTATGCAGGTAGCAGGCAGGTATAGTTAGGTACAACAAAAATGTGTTAATCATCCTTCTTTATCTATTTATAACCTAAGTATGTATTTCGCATCATAATGTTGACAGTTCTATCTACGCGTAGGTACTGATATCTTAAAGTACAGTATTTTATTTTATCTCACGAAGCCATGCCCGCTTTAAGGCTCACGGCCCGACGCGACTAGGGTTACCAGGCCTAAAAATGCAAAAACCTGTCTGCCAAGTCTAAAATTCCTGATTTTGAAAAAAAAATCCGGTCATAATGTTAAAAATAAAAATTAACGTATTTATTACTCTTTTTATTCAAATTATATTTTATAAGTACTTATATTTCCGATTGCTAACAACCGCTTTCAAAAAAATAGTTTTTACAGCTATTTCACAAAAATATTGCCCACATGACACATACTTGTAGTTGTATTGCGTAAGCAATATGGCTCTTATTAACTCCACTGAAAGTCTATTTCTTTCTTTGGTCCACTGTGAAATCATAAGAGAAAAGACCAGTCCACATTTGCGTTGTGCGGCAAAATACTAAAAAAATACTGACAAATCGCTTAGTGTAGCACCCGTTGCTCGAGTGGGAGGATGTGTATGTAAGAAATCCGGTCTGACGTAAAATCCGGGCGGAGTCCGGTCTAAGACCTAATAATCCGGTCAAGACCGGATTTATCCGGTCAGATGGTAACCCTAGACGCGACTCTAGTTGATAAATTTCCATGAAGTTTTCATAAAAAAATATCTATTAGATTCGTGTCGCACTGTCGTGTTGCGCCTCTGCGAGAACCTTAACTTGGGGTGTCCAAGTATACAAACACGCTGCGAATGTGTCCGTGAAGACGAGTAGCGTCAACACATAACTCACACACGAACGAACAATTCCGACTTCGCCATTGTTTCAGACGGTACAGACTGAGAGCACTGCATTTATACACACATTCACAGCGTGTTTGTACACTTGGTAACCATAAGTAAGTAAAGCGCGAGTCGCTTCTTGAGATAAAAACACTGTACCGGAAAAGTTGAATTTATAAATTTAAAAAACCCCAGACCGAAACCGAAAGTTTTATAAGAAGTTATAGGTAATATTTTGACCAAAGAATTGTGGTGTCGAAATAGCTGAATGGATTTTTACAGAACATGTCTAAGAACCACCGCCTACCTTTAAATAAGAGCTACAGTGCCAGAGACAGACACACCTAGCGGTCAAACTTATAACACCCTTCTTTTTGCATCGGGGGTTAATAATTATAGCCATCTTCTTTAAGATCGACTTGAAATTTATATGACACTGACAGACAGTTAAATTTAAAAAAAAACTTTTTACAAAAACAATATGAACCGGCTTCAAAAAAAAAAAAACACTACAAAGTGAAAAATAACTTTAATTTCGAAATTCGGTGTCTTAGGATCTGTATTTAAGGTTTTTTTTTGCCACCGACTTTCGAAATTAAAGTTATTTTTCACTATGTAGTGTTTTTTTAGGAAGTCGATTGTTATTTTTTTTTGTAAAAAGTTTTTATTTTTCACTTTTTAGTTAAAGTAGATACCCCGCACTAATCTAATCGCGTTATTCGTACATTTGTCGCGCAAATACTTAATGCAAATTTAAGATTTATGTGGTTTTCACATGGACCCCATTGTCCAAATGGAAGCACCAGCTTTCAAATAAAAAAATAATCATCAAAATCGGTTCATCCAGTCAAAAGTTATGAGCTAACAAACATAAGAAAAAATATTTAAAAAAATACAGTTGAATTGATAACCTCCTCCTTTTTTGAAGTCGGTTAAAAAGATAAAATGCCCCGAAACCAAAGAGTACTTTAAGGTATTGCCCGAAACTCAACATTAGTCAAAGGTGGAGGTGTGTTATTTTGATCTTTGTTATCAAATAAATATCAGTTTTCTATGCAATAAATTGCTCAGTGACGTAGCTTCAAAGGGTAGGTATAATGTAGGTCTTGACTTGATAAAGGAAAGCGATTAAAAACTGGAGAAGATCCAAAAGACTCGACTGCACCTTCATAAAACAATTAAATTTGTAATAGAATCCTTATAGTAACGAGCCGTATAGGTTTACCTATTCTATTTATAATACGCTTATGCATACTAACGATGTAAATGCATTATTAATGTAACATATTTACCTAATAACAAAGCGAGGTAATAACGTAATTGGTATCTTCAATTTGAAAACATTATTCCTACATCTCTCTCACGTCTGTTGAAGCTCCGACTGAGTTTGCCTCGAAATCTAACAAATCAAATTATGGATTCCGTCGGATGCTTGGAACACCCTGTAAGTAAATCTTAATAATCGTATTTATTTATTTTCATATCATATTTGCTGTTTGGTGGCAGTTCGCCGTAGATTCCATTTAGAGTAGCTGAATACAATATTAAGGAATAAAATAAATTTATGTTTTCTTTAGAGAAACCTTTGATGATAATATCTTTGCTTTTCATTACATAACGCAGCACGCGTAGCATGACCGACATAGAAACGGAAGAGAAGACAAAATGATAGATTGTATCGTAGAAAAATTGTGTAAAACTGAAGAAAAGAGATGTTTCTATTCTTCAGTTGACAAGAGTACGATGTCAAGTATGATGACTATTTCTCTTTACTATTGATGAGATAGAAACATTTTCACAGAATTAAAATACATAAGGAACTTTTTTTGTTCTTGGTGGAATAGATATAGAATTGGTCATGGTACGCCGGCAGCAAGATATCGTTGAAGTTTAGTAAGAACATAAGTCATAACCTAACATCACGCCTTGTTGTCCCGAAGGGTTGGGCAGAGGTGCACCTGTAGTACACCCACAATGGTGGATAATATCAGTCATATAAAATAAACAGTTTATCAAATTAAATTGTATGCGAAATCATTCTCGTTGTCTGCTACTCAGACGACCCGTTACTTATTTCTTTTGGCAACATTAGCTACATAGGTAACGAAGCTAAGCTACTAAGTACGTATGGTGCCTAGCATGCGTAGCATGACCACCCTAGAAATGGGTTTTGTCGACGGAAGAAAAGACAAAATTACAGATAGTAGAAAGATTAAAGATAGCCAAAAGATTGCCATTGATTGATTAAAGCATGACAATTCTATCTCTATTCTACCAAGAATAGACAAAGTTCTTTCTATGGTGGTCATGCTACGCGTGTAGTTCACGTTTTTCCTTATTTTACCAACACGGCATCGTAAAAGGAATATAATTATGAAGTTAAAAAGAACAACACTGGGAGTATTTTGTTCTTATTCCAAAAAATTGTTACGGACACCCATAGACTTCACAACAGAACAAAAACAAAAGGAGAATTAATAAAAATAAAAAAGTTCTAACGAACTGTATTTTTAACAAACTCTACGGTCGTCTAAATATTCGTTGTATCGAATTTGTCGGGATGGAATGAAATTGTTAAAAATAAAAAATGACGTGATAGCCCGTAGGTGTGCAGTTATATAGGTCGGTATAGATTTAGCATGTTCTATTCGCATCCGTGCGCTTGTCCGGAACAACAAGTAACAAGTGGTTGAATCCTTTCACGCTTCTAAACTTCCTGGAAGAGACAACAACAAATATGTTCTGTTTTTAATTCAAAATTGGTACCTAGGAGTTCTCCTTTTTAGGGTTCCGTTGCCTAATGGCAAAAAACGGAACCCTTATAGATTCGTCATGTCTGTCTGTCTGTCTGTCCGAGTATGTCACAGCCATATTTTTCCGAAACTATAAGAGCTATGCTGTTGAAACTTGGTAAGTAGATGTATTCTGTGAACCGCATTAAGATTTTCACACAAAAATAGAAAAAAAAAACGATAATATCTGGGGTTCCCCATACATAGAACTGAAACTCAAAAAAAAAAAAAAAATCATCAAACCCATACGTGGGGTATCTATGGATAGGTCTTCAAAAATGATATTGAGGTTTTTAATATCATTTTTTTCTAAACTAAATAGTTTGCGCGAGAGACACTTGTAAAATGTGGTAAAATGTGTGTCCCCCCCCGTAACTTCTAAATTAAGGGAATGATAAAACTAAAAAAAATATATGATGTACATTACCATATAAACTTCCACCGAAAATTGGTTCGAACGAGATCTAGTAAGTAGTTTTTTTTCAATACGTCATAAATCGCCTTTACCTTTCATTCAGTCAACTCAATTATATATATATTTTTTTAAACATTTAATTTCATAAACATAAACCTTATGCATAAACCGTGAATACCTGCAGGTTTGTACGGAACCCTCGGTGCGCGAGTCCGACTCGCACTTGGCTAGTTTTTTGATTTATTATAGGTTGGGGTGCGCGAATTAACCACTCTACAATATTGAATACATTTTTTCTTTCATTTTGAATACGTTAATACATTAAATAGGCGCTGAAAGAAACATGTATCTTGCAAAGGTTTTCATTTTATTTATATTATTGGTTGTTCGATACACCAGCTATGCACTCAGTAAAAATTTCAAGTGGCTACCTATATCTTTCAAAAGATGTTCCTGTGACAGACGGATGGATGGACAGCGAATCCTTAGTAATGGGTCTTTGCAGTCTTTGACTCTGGAACTGAATATTGCTTCGGCACTGGCTCACTGTCAGCACCATTATTTGGTGGCACATCCTGCCGTTTTATATCCACGTGAAACCCCACAGTCGTAACAAGGTAACAAGCACTGCCTGCAGCTGACGCGTTTGAAAAATGCAATTTTTTGCTTTTTCTCTGTGTGCAGCATTCTGTGTGTCACTCTTTGCGTGTCGAGGTAATGTCGCAAACGCAATATTCTACCTAAATGTACAGTGAAACGGTGTGATTTGCAATTTTGCAAGCACAAGGACATTTGTGAAAATGATCTTGAAAACGTTCCTTAAAATACATATTTGTTCGTGAAACATCTAGGAGAGACTTATAAGTAACCTACAATTTTGTATATTCTGTAAAAATCTCACCTGAACAAATGTTGGTGAAGTGTTGCTTAGCATGAAGTCACAATCAGCCTATAATGTTCCCACTACTGGGACATATGCGTCGCCTCTGTGAATGGGAATGGACTGCAACCCCTACGCAGGCCCAGTTGGTAGATGTCTCATGTCTTCAAATATTAAATACGCAAATTAAAGCGCCTGCCTGGGGTGGAACTTGAAAGTCACGTTCTACAATTTGAAAGCCGGGGCCGTTACCACTGGCCCCCCACCGATCAGATTGAAGTGAACAATCAATATTGTGAAACCCTATATCAGGTGGAATGACAGCTTACTTCTTCGAAGTATTGGCAGTGTTTTTTTTTTTTCGGAATAGATGGGCTGTTCTTGTTACCAAATGAGCAGTTAAGCATATAACACTGTCCATTGATGATGCTTTGTTTACAGCTTGAAGAAGTAAAATTATTTAAAACTTATTTTCCTTTTCTTCCTATTTCATATTCCACGTCTTTGATTATGAACTTTTGGAAAGTTCAATGAATTTCCGAGGAAATGTCGAAAGTCATTGTCCGGTAAAGCCGATATTTTGTGAGCGACGGCTGATGCTGATAATTCTGTAGCCTTATTATATATTAGCTTGGCGTAGGCCTTAGCTCAGCAGTGGACATCTTTTGGCTGACATGATGATGATGATAATGACTACATCTTAGGTTCCTACTTTAGAAAATCTAGAATAACTAGTGCCTGCAATGAAGCCTAGGTATGCTTTGCTGTCATCAATATGAATTCAGTTGCCAGAAACGATTGATTGATGAAACAACCACACAAAGCCGTGCTTAATTATAAAAATATTATCTGCTCTATTTCAGATAACAGAACGCAAACATTGTTAAGAAAATTAATTAAATTTCGTACAAAGGCAACAATCTCAAGGTGTATAATCCCTTAGAATTAGACACTTAACGCGAAGACAAACTCGGAAGATTAATTTACAATTTTTGGGCTGTCTTTGGCTTTGATACTCTATTAAAAAGTACTTAAAATATAATTTTTCCGGATGAAATTTCTTCCCAGCTACATGGGGTAGTCATATTCTTTTATGTTCGCGCTCGGCTTCTAGGTTCACCCGATGCGAGCAAACGTCAGCTATTCAGCACCTACCTAAGTGGTCATTGTATGGAGTGACTAGGTCGGTGTATCGTCTGTCGTCTGTAACGTACCTAACAATAGTATACCGTGGTACAGCCCCGGGTCTACAGTTTTTTTCAGGGCATAAACTGCCTTCTGCCGCCCCCCACAAAACATTTAACCTTGTTGTTTCTCTAATAGTTCCGTGGCTGTCGAAGATAAACAGATTTTTTTATTACTCGACTCCTTTTTTATAGAGTTTAATGGTAAATTTATGAAGCGTTTTTTGGTCTCGTGTAAACATCTGATTCGAGATACATAGACTATCTGTAGATAGACTTCTGGCATAAAAAGTACGGACTTTTAGATGTTAATATCTCAATAATCGTTTGAGCTATATTTATGAATTTAGGGATTCGAATCGAATAGACAAACAAAATTTTATAAATCTATGTTTACGTTTATCTATGTTGTTTTTGTGGGTGGGAAATCTTCAAATGACGTCTCCCGCTCTGGGTGGAGTGGAAGGGCGTGTCAGACTTTTATTGACTAAAACACACCCGTGTTTCTTCAGTTGCCTACATGCCAGGGCGACGGTACCTCTTTCGAACTCGCGACCCTGGCTAAAGGATAAATCTATGTTAGATGCACGGCTGCAGCGTCGTTGCCAGTTTCTTTTACTTGGAAGTTGGTCGTAGGTAATTGAAAAATACCTATAATATAATATAATATAATATAGGTCTTAACTTAGGTCTGCGCACAGCTAGAATGTAGATTGGTAGAAACAAGGTATTTGCTTCACTACATAATATAAAACAAAGTCGCTTCTCTCTGTCTGTCCCAATGTATGCTTATATCTTTAAAACTATGCAACGGATTTTGATACGGGTTTTTTTTAAATAGATAGAGTGATTCAAGAGAAAGGTTTATACCTACGTTTAATACGCGGGCGAAGCCACTGGCAAATCTAGTATTAATATAAACGTGGATTTACCTTCATTCATTGTATACCTACGTATGACTTTTATATTGAACTAGCTTTTGCCCGCGGCTTCGCCCGCGTGGTTGTCGGAGATTATCGCAAGAAGACGTACTACCGCGGTTAATGTATTAAGAATGCATTAATTCAGGTTATATAGGTAATTACCCGCGACTTCGTCCGCGTGGTATTTTTAACACAAAAGTTTTTCGTTCGGTTTATTTTTCGTGACTTTCCTTTTTTTTCTAAAATAAAAGTAGCCGAAGTTACTCCTTGTTGCATCAGCTATCTGCCAGTGGAAGTCCCGTCAAAATCGGTCCAGCCATTTCGATTAGCCGGGACAAACACACAGACAGACAGACAAAAATTGTAAAAAATGTTGTTTTGGTATATGAACCGTGTATACATCCATATACATACACTTAGTAAAAAGCGGTTATTTTAAGTTTTGGAGTTATATAGAGAAATTGGAGTGTCTGTTTGTAATAACAAACAGATACTCCAATTTTATTTACTTGTCTAGATGACTTGGGTGGCTCAGTTTAAATAAATAAATATCTAAATAAATATCTTAGGACAATCAACACACAGTTATCTGATCCCGAACTAGGCAGAGCCTATACTATGTCAACCAGACAACTGATAAACATACTTATGTATTACTAAATACATACATATTATAGATAAATTACACCCAGACACAGAACAAATGATCGTGCTCATCACACAAAGATTTGTCCTGGGTGGGAATCGAACCCACGACCTCAGTCTTAGCAGTCAGGGTCACTAACCAGTAAACTAACAGGCCAGTCAAGTTTTCAGTTTGAACTTTGCATTTAGCTAATGAGTCAAAATGTAGGTCAATGCGTCTCACGTTTCTTCCCGGGTGCTTTAAAATGTAATGTGGCTCACTAGAAGGTAAGTTATGCAACTACTCAAAACTTAACGACTTATAATCCCTTGCTAGATCTTTCTCAAGTCATGGAAGCTAGTTTTATTTGGGGTGGAGTTTAAAGTTTGGGTCTTTAAAGTGCACGTGACAGTCCGTGTCACAAGAAGGTTTAGTCAAGGGTATAAGTATCTACCTACCTACCTCATCTATATATTGAGCAATATTTTTTTTTTCAAAAAAATTACAACCGACTTCCATAAGAACACTACAAAGTGAAAAAATATTTTAATTTTGGAAGTCGGTGTCTTAGGATCTGCCACCGACTTCCTAAATTATAGTAATTTTGAAATGAAAAAAAAAAAAAATTTAGTTATGGTATGTATCCCGCACTAATCTAATTGCGTTATTCGTTCATTTGTCGCGCACATACTTAATGCAAATTTAAGCCATTGTCAGAACTAAATCAAATTGAACACGGGAAGCACCAGCTTTCAAATAAAAAAGAATCAACAAAATCGGTTCACCCAATCAGTACTGAGGTAACAAACATAAAAAAATACAGTCGAATTGAGAACCTCCTCCTTTTGTTTTGAAGTCGGTTAAAAAGACTAGCTGCCAAACACTGTATGACATTTTATTCTAAACTGTTTAGCACTAAGTACATATAGGTACATATGTATTGTAAGTACTTGAATTTCACTTGGAGGTTAATTAATAATGCACAGTTCTCTGTATTTGTATGTAAATTGCATGTGTATGTATACCGGGTGACATTTTTTAACGTCTTGAAAAAAAATGGGGGTAATAGGTGAACGGAGTAGAAGCCTTTGGCATAGAAATTTTTGATATTTTTATTATTGAATAACATGTAATGAAATTGATCTAGCAATAAATACTACACATTTAAAGTAACATTTTCATACTAGAACAACAAAAACAGAAATTTGAAGAAAAAAAAAAACAAAAAAAAATTTAAAACCTATCGAAACTCAAATCACACGCACCCTACTCAATGCGCGTCATGTATCAATGATTTCGTAGCACGGTCCTACCCTTTGAAGCCGGCAGATAGGCGGCCTCATTGATCTTTCGCAGGCGCACGAGCCGCACATGCATCCCTTTCCGCCCGTGTCCCGCGCTCCTTTAGTCACCTACGATGAATCTGAAGGCCTTCCTGCCTTCTATTCTAGTTACACAACACACCATATGAAGGTCGAGACGGTAAAAAATGTCATCCGGTATATTCAACACAATGAACCAATGTACCAACAACTAATATTGTGAAGACAGAATAAATAAACGAATTCAATTGAATGTAAATTGTTTTATGAATAACTGAAATGAAACAGGTACCTATGTATGAGTGATAGAGACGCTCTGTACAAAGCAGAAATTTACCTTAAACTGGATGTGCCATACACATATTGGACAGGTCCACTCAAGCTGTGTGGTTCTTACCTTAAAAGACCACTTCAGACACCAGTCCACATGGTCTTCACATGATCTGACCAAGATTATGTTTGGATTTGAAAAGAGACTGTGACCTCTGAGTTTGTTTCGGCCTTTCTTTTCAGAGTAGTCAGATAGGAAACGCCGACCTCATCTAGTTTAAAAAAAAATATGATTGACGTGTAAAAGTGTTTGTACAAACTTACTTGCAAAAATAAAGTCATTTATTATACGACCTGCGTAGGTAACTACTGTATTTACGTAGCTTCCATGTGTTGTGGACGGGATGTATTTATTAATTTATTTAAAACTAGCTGTGCCTGCGGCTACGCCCACGTGAACGTCGACAAAAGCCTATGTTACCCTTTATAACACCAGCTATCTGCCAGAGTCCCCTCAAAATCGGTTCCACTGTTCCGGAGATTAGCCGGAACAAACAGACAGCGAGTCAAAAATTTTGTAAATTGGTTTTTCGTCATACATAAGTCCCATAAAGAAGTCTCTTATGCATTTATTAAAAAGATTTTACTTTCACATTAAAACAGATACTTCAATTTTATTTATTAGTTTTGATAGGGACGCTAGCCAGCAGCATATACAATACAGATTTCAGTCTAGTTGTGTTGTTATTAGTTTTAATTAATATTTCAAAATTTTATATAATTTACGAAGATTTTGCTTTATTAAACGTGAATGTCGTGTAAGATACGGAGTGTTATAGACTACGACACGCAAACTGTAATGAATAAATTCGGAACTTCACTCTGAACCAATATAGGGATGCATTTATTGATATAGGGCTCTTGTATATCAATGGGTGCAATGAAATTGTTAGTCAAATGCCCAATGTCACTTAGACCACGTTTGCACGAACGTAAAAAAAAATTGCGACAGGATTTTTTCGCGCACTGTATCTTAATCGCACTGCTCCCCACCGAGAGTTGGAAATCCAATAGTGTGTTTTTTCGACGCTCAATGCTTTATTCGATTCTCAATGCTTTTTTCGATTCTCAATGCTTTTTTCGACGCTCAATGTTTTTTTCGACGCTCAATGTTTTTTTCGACGCTCAATGTTTTTTTCGACGCTCAATGCTTTTTCTGACGTTCAATGCTTTTTTCGACGCTCAATGCTTTTTTCTACGCTCAATGCTTTTTTCGATTGTCAATGCTTTTTTCGATTCTCAATGCTTTTTTCGATTCTCAATGCTTTTTTCGACGCTCAATGTTTTTTTCGACGCTCAATGCTTTTTTCGACGCTCAATGCTTCTTTCGATTCTCAATACTTTTTTCGATTCTCAATGCTTTTTTCGACGCTCAATGTTTTTTTCGACGCTCAATGTTTTTTCGACGCTCAATGCTTTTTTCGACGTTCAATGCTTTTTTCGACGCTCAATGCTTTTTTCGACGCTTTCGATTCTCAATGCTCGGTTGTGGACACCGAAAGTTGAAAATCTATTGCGTGTTAAATTCAGCCGCGTTTTTTTTTCACGAACGTGGTGTGTATAAATATGTTTGTTTGTAGGACTACGCAAATAGGTTTTGAATTTAGGAAGGGGAATCAAACAACACAAATGAAACAGGTAGTTTAGAATTTTATTCGTTGAATGGAATACACATCCTAGATGTTGGCGAGTATCTTATATTGCTATATCGGTAACAATATCAAGAAACGATCCACAAAAAAAAAAAATGTGTCAATGGAACACCTTAAATATTTTTTTTTTGAGGAAGTAAATTGATAGAATTATCCTTTTGAGGCAGCCATTACTTAGTTCTTTGCGACTTCAGATTGGTCTTCGAGCTCTTAGAATTTGTCGGAAGTTAAACAAAATATTCAAAACTTAAGAAACTTTTTATTTTGAGTACAAAAAAATATATTTTTCTACTGTTAGGAAAGTTTTGGCTGTAAAAGTTCCATCTCATGTTTAATTTATCTGGTTCAGCTTCTCAGTAAACCATATTGTAATGAATCGTCAAATACAAGTTTGGCTAATAGATCAAAATAAAATAAATGAATATAAGAAGATCACCCAAACTTTGAAGCTTGTATGGTTCTTACATGCTGTATGTGAACGATTTGAAAGCCACGCAGTTATTCGACTATCTCGTTAATTCTAAAATCACAGTTGGTTATCAGCCATTTACTTACCCTTTAAAATAAAATGGATATGTACCACCCATGGTATGTCGATTTCCTAATTTAATTTGATTTTAGAAATGATTAATTCGATGTAGAAACGTATTAGTTGCAAAGTAGATTTACATTTTAAAACTTAGTTTCTAACACGGATACTAAAATATTTTCTCTACATCCGCTACGGTTATACCTTTTTGATTTCTATTCCAACCTGTTTGAGAAAACTTGCCTCAGTTATTGGTTGAATATTAAATTTCGAGCCTGGAAAAAATAAGAACATGTAGATATTACAAAATTGAATAATGACAATGTACGCTAAGTAATGGCTTTAAGTTTTTAACATTTATAATTATGTTATGTATGTGTGTTTGGGACTATCTGCATTGGAACTAGGTGGTCAACCTGTATCTCGGATTACATTTGATCCTCATACGCAATATTGTGAACATTTAGTAGCTAAGTTTAAGGTTCTAAACATTATAAGATTGCGATGTAATAATGTATGTGGAAAATTGGAAAGTATTACTAATCGTGTCGTTGAAGGGATACGGGTCGTGTGCCAAAATAATATACGTGAAAACTTGAATACCCACTAAGATTGACTCATTTTTTAAATCTTATCTAAAATATACAAGATGCGGTTTTGAACCTGCAAAACATTTCAGGAGGTTGTTATGAGACTCGTAAATAATCACATAACAATACGATACCAAGTCAATAAATCAATAATACTTTTTATTTTAGATTTTTCAATTTTATTGTTTTTCTGAATAACTCTGGATGGGGAGCGCGGCTTTGGATCTATGAAAGACATGTCGGTTGCGTTTGTTTGTGTGTGTGAAAGCGCAGTTTAAGGACACGTACGTACGGCCGCGTTTTAAAAAAGGGAGTTCACACTTACCGATTTCCATAAAATAAGAATAAAAGGAAAAAAAAAATACCTGCCCATTTGATTGTTGATTCGGGTCGAGTATCACTAACATAATTACCTCCTGAAATGTTTTGCAGATCCAAAACTGCACCTTTTATAACATAAAATAAATAAATATAAAATAACGCTACGGTTGACATCTGTCGGGCATGCCACCGTCCCGGTGAATCAATCCGACATATTGTTTCCGGTTGTTCTCGTCTTGCTAACGGCGAGTACTTGCACAGACACAATCTAGTAGCTAGGATCATCCACCAGCAACTTGCTTTGCAGTACAACCTTGTGGAATCGGTAGTACCATACTACAGGTATGTTCCCGACCGATAAGCCTGATATTGTGGTGATAGATCGACGAGAGCGTTATGCAATGATTGTTGATATCAGTGTCCGTCATGACGAGAATCTCGTGAAAGCTGAGCAAGATAAAAAAATCAAGTATCTTGACTTAGCACACGAGGTTGTCGACATGTGGGATGTGGACTCTGCAATCATTGTACCGATAATCGTAACTGTAAATGGCCTAATAGCGAATACCAACACCTCAGAAGGCTCTCATTGCGCGGCTGGGTCAAGGGCTTGATTCAGAAAGCAGTACTCCTGGACACGGCACGCATTGTCAGGAGGTTCCTCTCTCTAGAGCCCTGACCATCGCAGCTTTGACCCTGCTCGCGATGCCGATGGGTCACTATTTTTATATTTTTAAGATTTTTGGTAAAAATATTTAAAAATGTACTTAATATGTAAGAAAATAAATAAACACGTAATATTTAATAATATTTTTTTATTTTACAAAATACATGTTCAAGACGATGACCTGGTGAAGGCCGCAGGAATACGTTGGATGCGAGAAGCACAGAATAGGTCGAAGTGGCGGTGCTTGGGGGAGGCCTATGTCCAGCAGTGGACGTCTTTCGGCTGAAATGATGATGATGTTCAAGACTTGAGAAACTAAAGGTAAAATAGTAAAGGTGTTTCCTTTTTTATTTTATGCTATAATTAATAGTTAAACATTAATGAGCACACAGTTTACATCTCCTCACCTCTTGCTGCCATATATGTACACACATGAATAAGTAATATAATGTTGTAGGTAACAAGACGCTCATTAAAAGTAGATAGTGTGTGAGATACTAAATAAATGTTCTAAGTTACTTAGCAACTGGATCTAGGTTCTGTGTCTTAAAGAAAAATATGATGTAAAGTTGTAAACCATATGAAGTAGGTATTACGGGCGGTTTCCGCAACTACACGTCATGTATTTTGCGTACGGGTGGGAACATCGGTTATTTGATCCTACCCAGCTTCTTGAGGGTACCTGATTACCTAGGGTACCTGGATTACCGAAGGACTTTGCCCTGTAAGTGGGCACTGCCGGGCAGCTATAAACAATGCTATTTTCTTAAAATGAAATGCAATGAATGAAATAATCTAATCCAATTTTAATAATTAATAATCACATTGTTCCAGAACTGTCTGGATGGTGACCAAACTAGTCACTGGTCGGTATCTGGGGGGTCGGCAAAACCGTTTAAGGTGAATGCTCCAAACCAGCCCGCGAAATTCATTTTTTTTTACGTTATTTGAAATTTGCAGGCCAGTGCTAGGTTGTATGTTCATTAAAATATTATTCGCGACTGTAAGACGTATGTAGTTACAGAATTATAATCATCAAAATCACCAATACAACTCTCCAAGTTCATAAAGGCCTAAGAACAAAAAAAAGAGAAAAAGTCATTCCTACAGCTTTATGAACTTGGAGGGTTGTATTAGCGATTTTGATGATTATAATTAAGTAAATAATTCATTGTTAGCCATTCGTCGAAGTGAATCAATTTTATGAAGTCGAGTGATATTAGTGTTGGACATATCCTAAAACATTTTAAAATGTCATCGTAAATCAGGGTGATAATCCGCTAGTTAACTAATTTACCTAGCTGATTACCGATTACCAACACACTGTGTTTAAGTAACAAGGCGTATGATCATCGGAATCAAGACGGCTATTTAAGATTGATTGAGCGACTAATTACTTATTCGATTAATTAGGTACCTAACATGCTGTGTGATGTATCTCGATGACAATGCACTTTCTGAGAATCCTACATGTGCTAACAATAGGAGCATTAGGCATCTGCACTACCGTCGGCGTCGACGAGGAAGTTACTAAGTATCTATCAGCAATTTTCACGGTCAAGAACTAACGTACTGTACCTACGTGCGTGTAACGTAACCGTGTAATTAAAAGAGATAGCCGTCTGTACACTTCGCATTATGATTAGGTACCGATCAAAATTGACATGCCGACCAGGACAAATAGGAACGTGATGAATTGCATGTATCAGTAGATAGTACCTGGATGCCCGAGCTCTGCTCGGTTTTTTTTTTTTGTAAAAAGACATTTTCTAAAAATGAATCCTAGCTAGATCGATTTATTGCTCCCGAAAACCTGAAATTTCAAGAAAATCGTTGGAGCTGTTTCCGAGATTCAGATTATATACAAGAATTGCTCGTTTAAAGGTATAAGATATGGGCAGTAGGTATATGGAGAGCGAGAGGAAGGAGCCAGCGACGGTAACCTGTGAAAATGCTGAAAGTGCTGATAACGAGTATCTGATAGAATGATGATGATGAATTTCAGCTGAAGTTGGGGGGATTTGCCATAATCGCCACAATCGCTCGCGGGTTGGCGATCGTAGTATGGTGTAAAATGCATAGAGAACGCTGCTGCCCATTCTCTAGTAAGGCCCTTAGTCGCCTCTTACGACACCCACGGGAAGAAATGGGAAGGTGCTATCACCACACGGAACAGGCTCGGTGCTCGCCAACTCGTTTTTAGTTGCTAGCTCCACTCGGTTCTCGTTAATTGCTGGCGGTGGGACAGGTGTCAGTCGCCACTTGACGGTGCATATAATTGAAAACAATTGAATTACGCATCGACTGAACCTAACACTTGGCCACTTCGCTACGCAGAAACCATGCAACTTAGGTGCGGAAGATTAATTACCGGCGAAGTGAGCAGGCCCTTTTGTGATTGTGTATTGGAATATTACTATGTATTCGAAGATTAGCTGGATAGCTTACTACGCACCTGCTTAATATGTTTCCAATTAATTGCACTTGATGCTATTTAAGCGTGAAGTGCAATTAATTGGAAAACAATCCGTCTCTCTGATCGTAAGTAACATTTGCAATTTCTGGGTTTCTGTTCACCTAATTGCTGCACCTAATAATGTTTATGTTATAATATGTACAGGTAGGCTCTAAAACTATTTATTAATACAAAATGTAAATATACCTTTACTGATTTATTTACTATCTCCTGAAGTCCTGACAGCCGTATTATAACGTCTTACAATGTTTTAAAGATTTCACTGAGAGAATTGTATATGAATGCTTATCCGAGTGTAATGTTCAAGAAATTCCATGTTTATAAACATTTTTAATAGAAATTGAAACGTTGAAATCTCAACAGAGTGAAACGTAATCTATTGTTGTTTACGTTTTACAAATATCTTTTTCGGAAAGATCTTTATGACTGGAATATTAAAGTAGGTGCCTACTTATTACTTCTGGACAGAATTGTTTAGCGTATTCTTTTATTTGACGACATTTCTAAGATTCGTTTCACTGGTGCTTGTAAATTATACAGAACTTAAAAGTTAACCTAAACTCATAATCCTACTACTATGTGTAAGTATGTGAGTATGAGTCTGTATGTTAGTTACTCTTTTACGCCAAAACGAATGATCGGATTTAGATGGAATTTGGCACACAGATAGTTTATAACTTGGATTTACACATAGGGTAGTACGTTTCTGCGGGATAACTTTCGACCTCCGTGCGGGCGAAGTAGGTGGTAAAAGCTAGTTAACAAAAAAAGTAGGTCTCGGTACAGCATGTATAGTATGTTCAACTGATTTCAGGATAATAATTGAAATATTAGAACGAGTAAAAGTGAATGTAAAAGTATGTGTCAAATTTGAGCCCGATAGCTTCAGTGGAAGTGGATGAAATATTGAATGCAAAATTACAGGACATATCTACAAGTGAAGGTAAATAAAAGGTAATAAAAATAAAATAAGTTCTCAGTTTGGTTGTATTTTAAAACATATTTGTTAACATGTTGTTGCACCTGAGAACTCCGAGTTTTGATGATAATCCTTTTGTTTTTTCTGATATATAAATTTGGTCAAATTCTGATGAAAAATACATGTTATGGAAGCTAACTCGTGGGTTTGAGTTCCCTTCATTAATATGTTTTTTTTTCACCTTGTGTATGTTGATGATGTTATAATACAAGCAATAATTCTCTGTCACTGTTATTTACTTAGTAAGTGAAGGTATATGCATATGTGTGGGTGGGATAGGTACCACAGAAAAAAAACAACCGTCTTCCAAATTTCGGAAGTCGATGTCTTTGTTTTTGTATTTCCGTTGCCAACGACTTCGATGAGTAGTCGTGTGTCGGTATGGAGCCTTGTTTGTGCGAGTCCGACTCGCACGTGACCGCTTTTTATTGTTCTTTCTTTTTCATACATGCCTAAAACATCAGCTGAAA
The DNA here is from genome assembly GCA_947507805.1 of Aporophyla nigra. NCBI lineage: Eukaryota > Metazoa > Arthropoda > Insecta > Lepidoptera > Noctuidae > Aporophyla > Aporophyla nigra. Next base: position 14,112,286 of record OX382305.1, read on the forward strand.
TCGTGTCGCGTTGATTAAAAGTTCACATAAAGGGCGAGTTACAGGTTTTCATTATCATCGCAATTGAAGGTTTGGAGATATAATTGCTAAAGAGTCAACTCGATGTTGACTAGTTAGTTACGCTTTCTTTTTTCAAATTCTAGAGATACTGCATCGTATTTTTAAGCGACGAAAAAGTAAGAGGTACTCATGTTGACGCATATATATATACAGAGTCAAATTAAATTAGCTAGCAAAGCTTTATAGACGTGAAACTTGAATAAACAATCATTTGATGTTTTTTTGAGGTCAACAACCGATGTTAGTTTTGTTACTTGAAGTTTGAGTTGATAAAGTCTGTTTTCTTTTGTTTTATCGTGTTTTCTTTTGTTGTATCATGTTTAGTTGTTTACACACATAAAAACTATTTTTTAAATTTATTATTTCTAGTAACAACACTAACTTCGGTCGATGACCCCACGACAAAAACCATCATCGAAAGCTACCCAGCATGTCTGCAGAATTTTGCTTGCTAATTTAATTTGACTATCTATACTAATATTATAAAGCTGAAGAGTTTGTTTTTTTGTTTGGTTGAACGCGATAATCTCAGGAACTACTGGTTCGAATTTAAAAAATTGTTTAGTGTTGGGTTGCCTATTTATCGAGGCAGGCTATATAACATCACGCTAGGACTCTTAGGAGCCGAGCAAAAAGAAAAAAGTCAGGAATATGAAGACCTCGCACGGGCAGGCGATTCGATGCGATGGGATGAGTCCGGGGAGCAAAAAATTTGACGCGGACGAAGTCGCAGGCAAAAGCTAGTGTAATATAAGTATATCTTTTTTCTGCTCTATTCGAGAATAAAAATAAATAGTTAGGAAATCCCGAAATAAGAGAGGACATCGTTAAGCAGACTTTAAAAAAATAACCGTCCAGGCTATTGCTTGAGCTCATTATTATAACTAAGCCCGAGCTATTACCACAGACGTCTACTGGTCGTCAAGACCCAAATTGAGTTTGCAATCGACATTTCTACTCAAAGTTGGAGGCTCTACACGTATTGTTGAAAGTTTTCGAGGAGCCAAGTTTGTAGGCCTTATTTATGCGGACCCAAATCCAATCTGTCCGATGAATTAATGATTGATAGCACGAGATCAAGCCACCAGCCCCTTGCAACAACTTTGGACTTACGATGCATATTAAGCAGTTGGTGGTGAGGTCAAACTGTGGAACGCTTATGAGAACCTTGGAGCATTTGATATTCATAGAGACATTGATGTTTCAGCCTTTGATGTTACTGCTGGTGTTCTGGGAAGGTTAGAACCGCAATATGTCACTTAAACATGATACTATACGGACTGTTTGTTAGTGATAATAATAATAATATAATATTTTAGGACAACCAACACACCGTTTTCTGATCCCAAACTAGGCACAGCCTGTACTATGGCATCCAGACAACTAATAAATATACTTATATATTTCTAAATACATACATATTATAGATAAATTACACCCAGACACACAACAAATGATTGTGCTCATCACACAAAGATTTGTCCTGGGTGGGAATCGAACCCACAACCTCAGACTTAGCAGTCAGGGTCACTAACCACTAGACTAACAGGCCGGTCAAATCTCTCTATGTTTTGGAGATATTAGCTATTGCAAGCGGTTTCGCCCGCGTGGAGGTAGAAAATTATCCCAAATCGTATGTGTTACTCCAAGGTATAAACTACCGGTGTGCCAAATTTCATCCAATTCCGTTGAGCCGTTCTAGCGTTTGCTACCAACATGGGAATATACTAACAACCTTCCAATCATAGAAACTTTCACATTTATAATATTAGTAGGATTTCTTTGGTTGGTTTATAAATGAGTTTTGTCCATTCTCTCCAAAAATGTTCCTGTTAGTCCAGCCAGCATTTCCTCATCCTTCCAAAATCTCATTATATTATAAAATAAACATAATAAATGTTCGCTTTGAAAGTAACGCCATTAATATAGCATGTAAAACTAATTCTCCCTTCAACTCAACGGGTACCGTTTCTTATTTACACAGTATAAAGTCGATTATGTTATTTGCAAAGTATTAGAAAGAAAGAAAGAAAGAAAGAAAAATGTGTTTATTGGCATTATATCATTAACATAAAACTTAAAACTATAAAAAAAGCAGAAAACGGAACAATGATAATAATGCCAAAAGGGCCTCAGCTCAGCATAATGTCAGATGACAAAACAAGGTGAAAGGTGAAAGTAAATCCGTGAAGCTTCGCCGCTCCAAAACTTTATGAAAACATGAGTAGGCTTACCTAAACAAATATGTTGTTAAATGAGATCATTTTTTGTTCATTATTGTATATACATAAGTCATTTAAATAAATGTGTATCGATGTTTCATACCATAATGGATACAAATTTGATCTATCTTTATGAAAGCTGTTAAGCATATTAACATTTTATTGATTTTGGAGGTCGTTTATATTGACAGACAGATGGTGACCTTATTGAGGATGTTCTTCAGAAACGATGTATGAAGCAAAAGGAGTACGTAAGGATCGTCTTATACTTCGTTTGCTTCGTTTACGTTCATATGTCTATTCATACACGCACGCCAGCGGTTACGAGTTCTACGCATCTAAAATTTCTTCATTTATGTACTGCAGAAACTATACAACGCCGATGCTACGATAGCAGGTGGCGTTCTGAAGTTTCTGCCTGCACCCATGAGAAGGTGTCAGTTTATGTATGTACGCTTCTTGATTACTTATTTGCTTATATAGAATAAACATAGATTTTGAACGTTGAAAATCATCTAGTAAAATTATTTAAAAAAACTGATAGATTTTCTTTTCAAAGCTACACCATCAGGGTGAGAAAATTAAATTATTATAAAAGAAATGGCCTATCGTCGCCGCTTTAATGAAGACCTCGGAGATTACCTGTTTCTTATATAACTGGCTCTTGTATGGGCTTGAACTGGTCTCTTTAGGGACCGCTCTTTCATATTTTTGTTCAAATAATTATAAAAAATAAATTACCGACATGATGTTTTGTAACGTTATGTGATTTTAGGGCCTTTATTTTGCATTCGGTAATTTAAAAAGAATTAAGTTTTGGTTCTCTAAGAAAACTGTAATTCGCGGTGAACGGTCAAACAATATTGGGAGTCTCTGAACTAATCAGAGACTCCGTTTCAGAAATATTACGCTTTGAAGTGCTAATATTTGTTAGGGTTTTGCCCCCCCCCCCCCCGCCTCCCGCCAGCTAAAAGGTTATTTTAGGATATGTGAAAAAAATCACGTTAGTAGTGTATTTAACGAAGTTAAAAGAGAAAACTATCACAGCTAAGTAGGGTTTAGAAGTTAACGAATAATAGTGGCCAAATTTACATTTGTAATTGGAATGTAAATGTTTTTCAACCATGTTGAGTTTCTTCTTGGGACAAATTCATCTCATATACGGAACCCTTCGTGCGCGAAACCTTCCGACATGCACTTGACAGGTTTTTTTCTGACACCTTTCTGACACTTTTTTTGCAAATACTGGTGAAAATGACAAATTTTCATGATATCTTTTATTAATGTTAAATTTGAAATGATTCAATATTACATATACATATATTTGGTCAATTTTCCTCAGTTTTATGAGAATCAAAACAATTGTATGTTTTTCTCTTATTGGTTACTGGTTTTGCTTATATGCACATAATTAGGCCTACTTGCATGTTAAGTCGGGTTAAATGAGTAAATGTAGAGTAAACTTTGAGTTACGTAATTAAAATTATAACGCATATAGCGCCGTGCGACACTAAAAAATAACACCGACTTAGTTAACAAGTCATTGTGTTTTTTGAGTTGGAAACAATACACTTCAATCAACAAAACCAAAAATAAAATTTCAATGTCTTTGCCTTGATATGGAAGTCAATCAAAAATGAATGATCGAATAACGAACGGAAATTGTATTACACATCTTTGCAAAATACGTTACGATACATACCTAATATTTCCTTACCTTTGATTTAATTACATGGTAATTAATTGTATTGTTTTATGATACCGCTTGGTAAGACTGGTTGTCAGACTGTTAGGCTTCAGACGACCCGTAAGGACTGTCATAGATCCATCAATGCCTGCCGGGACCAACGGTCTAACGTGCTTTCCGAGGCACGGAGGGGTTTTGGTATGTTAAGATGGCCACTCATCCATAGACCAACCTTGGCAAACGTAGCTTAACTTTATCGATCATCCTCATAATATGATATAATATATGATGGAATGGATTTTCCTAGGAAACCAAAGCTCTAGTAATAATTTGCTTCCTATTTGAGTCTAGGTTCATTTTTCTAAGATCTATGTAAACTATTAGCAATCTATAGATAATAAATAGTCGAAGAAATAAAAACGAGCCCCATCAAAAACAAGTAGGTATATCTGTCATTGAACAATATTATTTGGTCATTTCCTATCAATATTTCCGCTCCCTCAAATCGTGGTACAGTCAAACGCATGATGAGTGCTCTACGAAAACCGCATTTACTACTACGGCATAAAGGTACTGTCAATGTCAAATTATATAACGTTGTACGTGCGGTTAACTGTACGTGTAATAAGTATAGGATAGGTATATATTTATTCAACAAGATAGTTTTATTTGGTATTTTTTGTACAGACCCTCGTTACAGAGGATTTGTTATTTGTCATTAGATACTCTTTTCGATTTTCAGCTTCGAAGGACGCGGATGAAGATGATAGTGGACGCGTTGTAAATGAAACTTTCTTTTAGTAATATAAAATAACTATTACTTCAATACTACATATTACAACAGTTCACAATTGAAATAATACCGGTCTTATACAAAGAAAAAATAGGTTAAAAACAAACTAAAAAGTAGAAAATAATGGAAATAAGCGTGGGGTGGTTTTTCAGGTATTTTTTAATTGATATCAAGCATCCCACGTTTTTTCTATTATTTTCTACTTTTTAGTATGGTTTTCTATGGAAGTGTGTTTATTATTTTTTTAAACTATTATTTATTTTAATTTTTTTTGGGGTGTTTCGAATTTTGAGTCGTATGTCAGCGTAGTTTTCAAAGACGGTTTTTTTTGCTATCCTAGTAACCCCGGCAAGGATAATGGCCCAAATTAATAAAATTATTGTATTTTCATCGGTCCTTGATAGGTGTGCAAAATTTCGAATTTATCTGACGTTTTAAAGGGGGTGAAAATCATGTTCAAAGTTTCCGTTACATAGGCACATACTAACATACTTATGAAGCTAATAAAAGCGTGTCAAGGATGTTGATTTTTACGAATCTATACTTTATCTATACTATCTGTCTATACTTTTATATTATAAATGCGAAAATACTTTTTGTCTGTTACACGACTAAACCATTGAACCGATTTTGATGGAATTTGGTACGGGGTAAGTTTGAACCCCAAGAAAGGACATAAAATATGGTACTTTATATTCCGTGAATTAATCTGCGTCCGCAATAAAAGCTATATCTTATACGTAATTGTATGAGAGGAGTTTGTAAAATCTACATCTACTTAAAATAAAGAGGACAGATTTAATTGTTTGTAATGGATAAATCTAATATTGCTGAACCCATTAAAAAAAACTTTCACCTATGGAAAGCTACATTATTCCGAAGTAACATCTATATATATAAAATTCAAAGTCCTGAGTGACTGACTGACTGACTGATATATCAACGCACAGCCTAAACCGCTGGTCCTAGAGACATGAAATTTGGAGGGTGTATTCTTTATGAGGAGTAGGAATCCACTAAGAAAGGGATTTTTGAAATTCCATTCCTATGAGGGTGAAGTGGGGGGCTGAAATGATGAATTTTTCGACATCCACGCGGGCGAAGCCGCGAGCAGAAGCTAGTGACCTATAAATTTCACGCGGACGAAGTCGCGGGCGAAGTGCTATCTATACTGATATTATAAAGCTGAAGAGTTTATTTGTTTGGTTGAACGGGGTAATCTCAGGAACTACTGGTCCGAATTGAAACATTATTTTTGTGTTAGGTGGCCTATTCATTGAGAAAGGCTATTTGTTATATAACATCACGCTACGATCAAAAAGAGTGGAGCAGCAACGAAAAATGTACGAAAACTGGCAGGCAATTCGATGCGACGGGAAGGGTCAGGGGAGCAAAACTTTGAAGCGGACGAAGTCGCGGGCGAAGTGGTATTGTTAATATATCGCTAATGTACGAAATTAGCAATGAGTAGGCGTAAAGACACGCACAACACTGGTACTGACATTATGTTATTTATTCAATATAGATGGCTTGTGTTGTGGCTGAGTAATAATAGCCGCAGGAGTCGATCGATCTGAGGGGTAATTGTGTAACTTTTTATCGGTAGGAATTGGTTTCATATTGATAGTTAAACAACATTCATTGCGTTATTTACGTTGCTGAGCCGACAATTTATTCGAACAAATGACGCAATGGTTTAGAAATAATCTTGAATCCCATTCAGATTCTGATAAATAGTGCGTTTCGCAATTAGGGTGCAGGTGGAGTTTGCCGTGGTTGGTCCGGGGACGGGTGACCATCTTTTATATGTGAAGACCTCTTTGTGCTTTGGAAAGCATATTAAGCCGTTGGTCCCGGCTGTCATTCGTAGATCTTTGGCAGTCGTTACGAGTCATCAAAAAAGCTTGCAAACCAGCACCCTAATTGCGAAACGCACTATTTATCAGCATCTGAATGGGATTGAAGATTATTTCTAAACCATTGCGTCATTTGTTCGAATAAATTGTCGGCTCAGCAACGTAAATAACGCAATGAATGTTGTTTAACTATAAATATGAAACCAATTCCTACTGATAGCAAGTTACGCAATTACCCCTCTGGTTTCAAGGGGTATTAACCAGTAACTAGGTTGTATAGGTCAGGTAGGCAGTCGCTTATTGATGTAGTATATTGGTTGCTATTCAGCTGGATCCAGTGAGACTGGAAGCCGACCCCAAAATAGCTGGGAAAAGACTAGGCAGGTGATGAGAGATATGATATGGACAATATAAATCATTATCATCGATCAAAAGAAGCGAGGAGAACCTCGTTGTGGATAATGAACACCCAAGCCATGGAACTTAGATGCTCATCGTCCACAAGGACCTGAATAAAACTCTTCAGACGTCTGGCAAAATATGGCTTGAGAAATGACCCTAAATAAAGTGGGTTATGTCTAGGCGGAGATTGAATAAAGGATGTCTACGGCTGCGAATTCGCTACGAGCTACCAACGCAACGGTTATGATCTGCCTACGAAACGATATTCTTACGATACAGGCATTAATTGTCTTCGGATCGGTTACGAGTTGCCTTCGAGAAGGTTACGAGCTGCTAGCGTAGCGGTTACGAACTGCCTACGAAATAGCTACAGGTGGCCTGCGAAAGCGTTACGAGCTTGCTACGAAATAGTTATGAGCTTGCTACGAAACGGTTACGAGCTTGCTACGTCGCTTATGCAAAACTATTCGATTAAAACATAAGTGTAAACTCACTAAACTATTTTGTTACGACAGCGTAAAAGGTTTTTCGCGTTTTACACTATCGAGTTTGCATCTATGAAAATAATAGAATATGACAGCGCTCTAAGCTGCGTTCGATTTATTAGGGATAACCCGCGTCCGTGGTCCATTCATCAAATGTACTCGTTCCATCATCGAGTTTTGTTGAGGGCGTTTTGTATTCATGTCAACTGTTCGTAGTGTTTGTATCAAATGAACTAAAACAATTGAGGTTCGCAGCTCATGTAATGAACAGACAATTAATAATTGTATTGTTTACTACACCTCGCGGTTTCGTTGATAATACAGTTCATTTGGTTTATGTGAAACTAATATTAATATTATAACTGAAGAGGTTCTTTGGTTTGGGTTTGGCAAAACCTAGTGTGAAATAAAATATTTTGATTTTGATAAACTCTTTCTTGTGATAAACTAACCTTTTACCACTATGCTTATTAAATTTTAATTATGACGTGTTCACTTACTAATTAAATAATTCTGGAAATATAATTTTGACTTATTCGCTGTTAGCGTAATATTTGTGCGAGGGATTGTCCGTAATCGTAGATGGTTGAAAGTAGATAATTGTAATTATTATAAATTGAAGCTGTGTAATTAACTTATTATCTGAAAAAGATACCAGCTACCGAATATTAGATTGAAATGAATTCATCATTATTTTAATATATTTTATGGAGCTTTTACGGCTTGCTGGTAATGAAGTTCTTGAAAAACAATGGTAAGAGTGATATCTACTTAGTTTTAATGAAGTACTGACCAATTATTTATGGAGGGCACTTTAGAGCAAGAGGCGTCCGCGTAATGTTTGTTCTCTTTTAGCACTTAGCTGCTATTAATCTCTCTCTCCCTCTCTCTCCATCGTTGGAAAACACTTATTTTTAACACTTTATTGACTGTTCTAGGTAACATTAGGAAACGTAGGCTTTATATAAAGTCTACCAAGAATAGTTTAAGAAAATACCGCAAAACTAGATTAAATGTTACGTTATTGCAAACTATGGCGGAGAGTGTTGACTCACCAATAATTAAAAGTTTTGTGAGAAGGACAATCACTAAACATTAATTTGTGGATGACCTTTTCACAATACTATTTATTTATTCTATGTCATTTTCTATTTTATTTTACCTACTAACACTAGTATTAAATTGTATTAATGTTTACTAACACACTGGATCATTGTCCGATAATAAAGAATATAATAATATGTCTGTTTTTATGAACAGGAGAGTAGTACGCTAATTGCGTAATATACGATTACTTTCAATCGCAATCTAAATGATTTTCAAGGATAATTGGTTATCCATTGCTTCGTGTGTTCAAAAAAATTGTTTGCTCAGCGATGTAAATAACGCAATATATGATGCAGAACTGAAAAGCCTTTGCTACTGTTAGTCGGTTACGCAATTCCCCCCAGATAGTACTGGAGGACAACTTAACGTTACCACTGGGCCACGACTGCTCTTAGACGCAACCTTACCCTATATAATTTTCTTCGAGTTTACAGAAGAAACTTATTATTACAGGCCTTGTAACAGATAAGTACTATCTTCGATTAATTATAAAACTAATACGTTTCTCCGAGTGTCACCCGCGACTTAGTTTTCCGTGTTGATTTACTTCGGCAATGTGTTCGCGAGTTTTTAATCGAATGTGGCTGAGCGTCGGTTATTTGTCACAGTTTAGATTGCTTAGTTAGATTGCGTCCCAACCTGAACTTTAATTACTTAGAAACGTTAGTCATCGGCCATTTGTCGCCATTTGTCGTCGCAATCTCGGCACACCTCACTTTTATGAGCCGTTTCATGGACTTTGATTCGTTTAATCTCTTTACGTGATTATTTGAATGGTCATGAACGTACATACGTATACTTAAGTTTTTGCTTTTAATTATGTGAAAGTTTTTCTTTTTATAGATGTCCTCGCTCTGCTGTAAGGTGTGCTGTTGTTTTATGAAATAAAATTACTTTTTCAATTGCATCTCTTTCTGCGCATAGTGAAACGAAATGAGCAGGACAAGTTCTCTAAATATCGGACATTAAATGAATCGCTTTGAGCCTCTTACTAAGGCTTATCTTTCCTCTGTGTTTTTAAACTTTGGTTCGTAAAGGTTTGAATTGAATTTCAACAATTCTGATATTCTAACAATACATAGCTATTTATTATTTCTCAAAGAGAATTTCTGTACTCATTTTAAGTTTTTGGTGGCATTCTTAAAAGTAATTATAACTTTGGCAACTTTAAAAATATTAGATTGAATAGTATAATAGTTTGTAATTGAAACGTCTCAAAGTAAAAATAATCTGCTTATGAAAGCTATTTGCTGGCGCCTTCGGCAAGTTATTATCCACTGTTTGTGCTTCTTGTCTGACCGACAGACAGATAAGGGACACCGTCCTTTATGTAAATTATATAGTGTGCTGCGCAAACTTAAACATTAATTGAGAATTTGTGGGGTTTTAACCGTTTACAGACATCGAAGAGAAACCACCAAGAACATTCATAATCTTTTATTTATTTCATAATAATTTATATTCAAATTAACTTAGATTATAAGTATATAATGCAATGTAAGGTAAACGTAATTCACAGGTAAAACTTATTTCAGGTTATGTTAAGATTCGATAATACTGATTTAACATTTAGATCTAAACCTCTCCCGCCTTACAAATATAAGTTTACTACAATTTATAATATCAGAGAAATGTACAATATCATATAAGTCTAATAATTTATCTAAACTAGATATTTTAAGGAGAACGAGAAAGTTACTATAAGTTAACGCGTGTAAGTGACCACCTAGTTCGGAGAAGAAACAACTTTTTAAAAAGGTCTCTGTGACATCATTAAAACTTTTTTAAGAAAAATAAGAACTTTAGTATCATCGAAAGATAAAGAGAAGACCATTACTGTAACAACGAAAGAAATGTTTTATTAGGCAATCAGGGAGTACCGAAGTAAGAAAGTTTTATATGTGGACATAATGGTATTTAAATAGGACGGTTGCTAGATTCTGTTGTTTACAATAGATTGCGGGGAACCAGGGGGTAGCTGTCTTGAGACCTCTTGGAGCCGATGGGGAAGTGAGATAGGTCAATCTCGTCCATGGGGTAGTCGGGTCTGTACCTCTTCTTGTCAAAGCTAGAACTGAAACACAAAGAATGCGTTAGAACATTGGATGCCGACGTCTTAGTTTTTTCTTGAACTGAAAGGAGTTTTTGTTTTAAAATGTCTGAGTATTTCTGTGTTCGAGATCAGTGGTGTGTGATCGTAAGTACAGTGAGTACAGACGGTCAATGACCCCGGCTTACACAGGCGTATCAAGGTCAAAGTAGTTGGTTCCGTACACGTGGTAGAAGCGCTTGGTGGCGTAGGGGAAGGGCATCGAGGAGCGGTCGATCTCGTCGAAATTCCTCTTCTTCACGAACGTATCAAGGCCGGATCTGGGAAACATAAACATTGGTTAAAAAAGGCACATAACATATTCTTAAAATGCGTTGATTAGGAGGAATGTGTGTCTTAAGGCTGCGTCGAAAGGCCCAGTTTAGCAAAAAACGCAGGTCAACTATTTAGTGCATTTTTTTTTTTGGATGGATAATCATCCAGTGTTTTCTCCCGCTCTGGGCGGAGCGGGAGGGCGTGTCAGACTTTTACTGACTAAAGCCCACCCGTGCTCCTTCAGTTACCCATATGCCAGGGCAACGGTATCTCGTTTGAACAATCTCGCGACCCTGGCAGCAACTATTTAGTGCCTGACGCTGGTTTTCAACTAGACTCGAAAGTTGTCGACTTGTAAATCAGTTTTGTACTTCAACTAGCTCTTGAATCTTTCGACCTTCGGTCACGTGGAGGTTGGAAATTATCTCACGGGAACGTACTACTGGGAAAATAAGTATACAATGTGATAATCCAGGTTACAAACAATGGTGTGGTAAATCCGTTCAGCCGTTTTTGCGTAACTGAGTAAGAGACGTACATACTCTAACAAATAGAATATTAGTAGGATTTGTGTATGCATATTATTGTTTTTTTTGGTTAATTGTTGTTATAAGTACGGGTGTAAACTATGGAGTTATATGGATCATACGCACTACCGGCAGCATGGCGTACACGGAGGTCAACTGCGCGCCGTGCCGCACAAACGAGCCTCTTGTACGTATGTAACAATATTAACGATACGGTACAGTACGGTTCTGTTGTGGCTGTAAAACTGCGTAGAGAAATACCGTGTCGTTCTAACATACGGAAGAAAGAGCTTTTGGAATGTATGTTTATCAAAAATTGTGTCTGTGTCTTTTATGCCATCATTTATTGCGACTCATTTCATTTTCATTTCAATGTTCGAATATTTTTATTTTAGTCGAGAGTACCTATTACTAATGCAGCATTATGGTGCAATAATTAAAAGAAAAGTTTTATAAGCATTCTTTTACGAACATAAAATAAAATTTGAGAGTCGCCTACATAGAAAATGAAAACGGAAGTACTTAGATCCTTAAGTAAGCCCAATTATGGTTGTAATAATAAATACCTCCCTCGATACTTCAGTGAAAATATACCTGTCCCGACATTTTATTCACGACACCTCCAATTATCTTATGATCAACGTTAAAGGAATTTGTACTTAAGTACGTACAAATGCGAATTGTTTTTCTGAGAAATATTTAAATAAGAATAGTGTAAATTCAATTACAGCTATACTTCTTGAATTTTAATTAAGTACTTGTTCTCACAAATTATTTAATTATTAACCACACGACAAGTTACAAAGCCTCGGGCACGTAGGTACGTACTCGAAGGTACTGACAAATTCAGAATGGATTAATATTACTTACTGAATATGTTACTACATGAAACTTAATTAAATTCAACGACTTACAAAGGCTTGCTCTTGAAATATTGATAATTAGCTGTCAAAGCAATTTCACCTGTATCGGTCAGTTGAACGGTGAACCGACACATGAAATAAATTTCCAATATTGATGTGGGTGTTCCCTGGGGCTTTTACACATCAAACGACGGTATTATTTCGAAGAGCAGATTCGATAATTAAAGATTGGGCATGATCTTTTGTCGGTAATGTTTAATTAGTCATAGAGGCGACATGTAGATAAAACTGCCAGGATAAGTTTTATTTTTAAAATTATAATTTCTGTAATGCCTAGCTAGTTCATGTAAGAGAAACGGTTACGGATTTCGGTTTCGGTAACACAGATTCAGTCAGAATTGTATATAAACAATATTTTTTTATTGGGAGAAGAAATATATTTCCTTGCTCCTTAAACAAAACTTCTTTAGACGCAACAAGTCTGAAGGGAGCCAACACGTCATTTGGTTTAGATAAACCAGTCATCATCACCATCATTTCAGCTGAAAGACGTCCACTACTGGACATAGGCCTCTCCCACTCCCAATCCCACTCTTGGGAGGCAAGTTGGCGATCTCAGTATGGTGGTGAAATGCATAGAGAACGCTGCTGCCCATTCTCTTGTAAGTCCCTTAGTCGCTTCTTACGACACCCTGCGAAGAAATGGGATAGGGCTATTCTAAATGTCCGGCATCACACGGTCAAAAACAAGTAATCAATTGATATAAAAAATAGTAAAGTCAGTCTTACCGGTCGATCTCATCGAAATTGCGCTTAGGGAGGCCATCTCCGTAATATCCGCTGAACTCGATAGGTGCGAGCGGCCACGGCTCGCGCTTGCCGCCGTACGGACTGCAGACAAACTCATGTCAGATTCACGGCTTCGTTAGGGTCAGGTCATTATTATGCTCTAACACATTTCTCTGGAGTCAAGTAATCTAAATGTATCATTTTAGTAATGACAATTAATGTGGAGTTAGAACTTTAGAAAGATTATGTTGCTTCCATTGGACGGAAACTGTAGTACCTATCTGGTGTTAGTGCCCATGTTGGTTTATGTGAAATAAAAATATTTTGATTTGATTTGAGTAATCAAAAATATTATTACTATTTTTTCAGTGTATATGTATGTCTACGTGTGCTGTATTTAAATTTAATATTAGAGTCAGCTCAAGGTGTCTTTCTTGGTGTTCTTCCGACAACACCACAACAACAATCCTTTATTTATTGGATAAACCAGTTATTGAATGAGTGTTCTATTTAAGAGCGAGAACCATGCGAGAACGAGCGAGGATGTCTGATGAAGACCATGTTCAGATATTACAGTGCTCCTAGCTTCTGACGTTTCATATATGTAGGTTTATGTGATATAAAATATTTGATTTTGATTACAATTCTATTTGTACAACTAACATGACCTCTGAGTTTTGTTTGGGTTTTTATTCTCAGAGTATCAGGTAGTTTTTTAAATATGATTGACGTGTAAAAGAGTTTGAACAAACCTACTTACAGGAATTAAAGCATAATTTATTAATAACGTACCTACTATATTTCAGAAATAGACTTAAAATCCATATAATGTGTGCCTATAGTAATGTAAATAATGAAGTTGTTATTCAGTGTGCACTCCATTTGCAAGTATTCATGCATACCGACGGGGTGTCGCATGCCTACGCAGAAATCTTTGTATCTATAGGTCTCTCTTTACCTCCAAGGAATAATCACGTAATTGGGTATTCAATCAGATAATATATTATTTTCTATATGCCACATAAATTCGAATCTCTTACATAATTACGTTTTCATAATAAGATGGTGATAGCGTAAGATAACTGATATGCAGAGAAAGCCAATTAAATTATAATTACGTTTAAATGTTATTTGAATAATTTTCAGCGTTTTAGTACAATGTGGGCGTATGGACTCGAGGCTTTCGAGAATATTATAATTCTTTAAGACAATGTTTGCATATTTAAATCAACATTTTTCTATAGATTTATATAATAGATAGGTCTAGAATTTAGGTGTTTTTTCTACTGGAGTTTGTGACACTTGTAACATCTTGTTACTAAGAAGCCTATTTTTTATCTACTGACTCTTTTATGTTGAAGCAATGGGGTGTTTACTAACCTGGCATAATCAAATCGTCTGGAGATCAGGTAGGGCACATAGCCGGAGTGGCGGATCTCTCGAACTTCTCTGACTAAGTTGCTGCCGAGAGTGTCCAGGGTACGAGTCTTTTGGCCTATGTGCATGTTATTCAAGAATAAGTTAAAAAAGAAACAAGATTAGACAGAATATATATTACATTGAAGGTATTAGCTGACAGTCTTACCTGATTGAAGACTTAAGTAGGATGAAATGATTTTAAATTATATGCTGCTCGGTGGAGTATTGATTTGAGAATGTTAAGAGATATGTGCTGGTATGGGGAAGTGTCAAATTAGGCATGAGATTGAGTATGTAGCTGGTGGTTTGATAGAGGCGCCATTGACTGAGATGTTATGTTGAAATCAGTTGTTATGGTATGGGCGTGCGATGCGACGGAATAATGTTTTTGGTGAGATTAGTATTTAGCAAGAAAGCTACAAAGAGAAGAGGAAAATCAAAGAAACGATGGATGGATCGTGTGACTCATGATAGGGTACAAGTCAGAAAGACTATTTACCATACTAATATTGCGTATGCAGCAGGCGCGGTCGCAGCCTAACATTTTGGGAGGGGTCACCATGAGTACTGAAGAATATATTTAGGAAGGTAAATCCTCTTTGGTCTAGTAGTCGCAAGCGCTGCTGATCAGAATGATGTCCCGGGTTATAATCTTTTTGCAAATGTCCATCGGAGTCTCCGTGGCTCAAGTGAGAACAATTTTAAGATAGTAAGACAGGCAAGTCGTTCAGGGTTTCGACAGCATGACTGTCTTTGGGGGGGGGGGGGGGGGGGTCATGACCACTAGAACCCCCCCTCTCGGACCGCGCCTGGTATGCAGAAGATGGATAGAAGAAAAAGGTACCAAATAAAATGGCTATCCCATTTTATTTTGTATCTTTTAGGTATATAAGTTTGATGATGATGTAGAATGAAAGAATATCAAAACACATTTTCCTAGGTTGCAAAGTATTTATTTAAAAACATCAACACCAAAATGATGAACAATGACAAAATTTCAATAAATAAAATTTTCTTAGGGATATCACAATTTATACGTTGTATGAGAAAATAATTTCCGAGGGTAGAATGACTAGAAAAGGGGTTTACTAGTAATTTAAACGAAGTTGGAGCCTCCTATGGTATCCAGTTCACGAACAAAGTTTCCGCCGCCGATGGAGTCGAGGTTACGGACGAAGTTGCCTCCGCCCAGAGAATCAAGGTTCCTCTTGACGAGGTTCGGTCCGCCGAGCTGATCAAGGTTCTTCTTAACAAAGTTGCTGCCTCCGATCGAGTCCAAATTTCTCACAAAATTCCCTCCACCAATAGAGTCCAGGTTACGAACAAAGTTACCGCCGCCGAGGGAATCGACAAATCTGGAGTAAATCCTTTTGTCTCCTTCAATGTCCCTGCCGATGAGGGTGGAGCCCCCGATTCCATTTAGGTTTCCATTGAAAGCTCGGCCTACGAGAGTGGAACCGCCAAGTCCGTGAGTGTTTCTCCCTTGGCCACCATAATGTAACTCTCTACCTACCATAGAGCTGCCTCCCAGATTACCAAGGTTTCTGCCCAATAGAGAGCTTCCACCGAGGCCGTTGGTGTTCCTACCGAGTAGAGAATTGCCACCGAGCCCATTCAAGTTGCGGTCTTCATAACGTAAGAGGAATCGTAGGAATTCTTCAAGCTCTTCTGTTTGTTTATAATCTGTAACAATTTCAAGCAATCTTAACTTTATGCAGATGTGTATTAATAAAGATTGAAACATGTATGTGCATTAACATAAATTAGTACTTACCGCATATTGTGCAGAAACATGTATGCACCGTGTATAAAAGCTTCGTGATTCAATCTTGTGCAAGGACGTACTTTGTGATTGGTGCAATATTCCATCACCTGAATGGTATCGGGTGCACAAATAGGTTTATTTACAAACTAAGTGCAGTTTTCGAAGTGAAGTACATTACAAAATAATCGTGGGTGTTTTTTAAACGGAATGTGCAAAGATTTTTAGGTGCAGGTTTGTGAAACGTCTTTTGATCAGGGAGTCAATCCTTTGCCATCAAATGAGACGTTGGACGTCACAGAACATAAACAACAAACTGTGCTGGACGTTCACGAAGTGTTTTTTGTGAAAATAGTGCACAATGACTGAGAAATTCCTACTATTAAGTGCGCTCATGCACAATCAACATAATGGATTATTTCTATTTTGACTCAACTCGGTCTGATATTATTTGAAAACCACAATTATAATTTAGCAATACGTCAGTACATAATAGATATTAATCCAATATTGATTGTGTTCCTTACAGTCCCGGTTGCTTAATTAGCTCTATTATGTGCCAGGTAAAGTATCCGTGTTAGCATTCTGTGTGCGTACAAATTGAATATTGAATAACACCGTAGAAGTTAGTTAAGTTTGCAGTAACGTGTGCGTGTGGCTTGGAACTTACCGGCGGGATCGTAGACGCGTTCCGCGGAGTTGTGGTCACTGCCACTCACGTCTTGCTCCTAGTGGGGAAACCAATGTTGTTATTATTTTATGAATCGGTAAACAATATACGAGCATGAAGAATATTAAAAATATCTGTAAAAGCCACTTAGAGAAATTCAGGTGCATTTCGTGTAGCAGTTACATAAATGTTGGGGAGTTTGTTGCGCCACTTCTTGTTTCCAGCTAAAGCACTAGGAAGTGGTGCAGGGGGGTTTGTGTGTTTTATATAATTTTGACTTAAGAAAAGTGCTGATTCTTAGCTTAGTTTGAATCAGTGAGAAACAGTTTGAACTTTGAAGCAATCGAGTAAGAGAGCGCATAATCATCAAAGTGCAACATAGAAGCTGCTAAGTTAGACAAGCGAGTTAGTGATTCTAAGAGCAGAGAGCCGTACAGCCGCCATCTTAATGATCAAGATGCAGTGTTGCTTAATGAAACAATCACAAACTGCACAGCTGGGTTATCTAGACATCGCAGCATTCACAGCCGTTCGTTAGAGTAAACAGAGCGTCAATGTGTTTATTTATTCTACCTGACTCTCGGATACGGACTTAGTCAATATACACACCTGTTAACGTAATTTAGGGGACGATGTTAGTCCATTGTGTTTAATAGTTTCAGCTCTATTGTTATTGGAGAACTACGCTAGAAGGGTGTGTTAGTTATAAATTACAATTCAAAGAGCTATTCCAAACGTTGACACTGCAGTATTAATTAATCCCTCTACGGATGTTTGAAACCAAATCAAGGCAATATTACCTATGGTAAGTAAGTATGATTAATTAAATAGGCTTGATAATAGTGATTACAAATAGCTTATGATACGACAAATTACCGGTCATGTTGATAAGCAAACTTAATTGTCGCAGGCAGGTTGCCATCCAAAATCTAGTGATCATGACTGTGTAGGTACTTGTACCGACTCTCCGTGCCTCGATGGACACCGTAGCTACTCACTAGAAAAAAAATGTTCTGATCGCTATTGACTCCCTATCGCTACCCGTTATCTCCTTTACCGAGAAATGAAATTAGGCCCTCTCCCTCGCTAGTCAGTTTTAATTTTCTAATTTATATTTTTATAATATCGACTACAGACCGATTAGTATCTAATTGGAGGCTTACGAGTAAGTTGTTATTATATTTTCTCGTTACGAGCCAGCCAATCAGAATTTGTTTTGTCAATTAATATTCCGCCAGTACTGTATTTATGGGATATACGGCGTGAGGCGACGAAATGAAAAACTGTTGACGAAATTCGTTCGATTTTAACAATTCAGTGACATTTTGAGTAATCTTTTATGAAATTGTGTTATTTAAACGGGTCGCTGGTCTGTGTAACTGCCTTTTTTAAGTAGTGGCTTTTAGTGCCTAATTGAGGTCTCAGCAATATTGGTTTTTATAATCTAGGTAGGTAGGTATATACTTCTAAAATTCTGGAATATCAATAAGGATTTTTATTGATATTGGCGTTTAATATATGTTTTAATAATTATTAACTGCTCGACGTTAGCATGTTTCATGTTTCGGAGTTACTAGTAAAGTTTCTGATAAAAATAGACACGTAATAAATATTAATGCGAATACTTAGAAGTTGTACTGCCTACCTGGTCGTGTTTATTTAATTTTGCAGAATACCGTTAACATTACATGCTATGTTTGAACGAACAAAATGAGGGCCGAAGATGGTGTTGCCCTAATTAGTGAATAATCTTAATAATGAAATTAGACGCCTGCTTAAAACCCAGTATCAACGACTTTAGGAGTTAGAAGTAAAAGGGTAAGTTCTTTAAAATATTTGTAACACAAAACAGAAGGAAACATTCTAAACCGCACCAATAAAAAATAAAGAAAGCAACAATATTTTGATAACTGTGAGGTCTTTGTTTAACAACTGCAAAACTTGATCTTAATAAGGTACACGGTCGGTTGAAAGCAGTGTCGTGCAAACTGAAGAGTATATTGTTATATCATTTATTGGTACACCACAGACCATGCTTTATCTCTTATATGTGATTTTTGTCCACGGAGATATTGTTTGGAAGCGATCGCCAAACGCAATAAGACTCTATAATATCTTTTCGACTTCAATTATATTGTAGTATTTCTAAACATGAATGTATGTTACTGTTCTTTTTACAATAAAGATAAAGTTTAGAAGAGAAATTTAGCGTATTCTGACTGAATGTATTTATTGTCCATAGTTTTACAACACCATCTTGTATCGATAAGGAGCGTCGCCGTCGTCGCCTGCTTTTGTTTACATCAGCCTAAAATCTAGCCGTTGTTTAGCTATGCTGACGAGGAGGCTTACTTACCTGATGAGGATCAGCACTGCAGCAGACTAGCAGGGCGGCGACGGCCACGGCCAGCACTCCGCCGGCACCTCGCATCATTGCACAGAGCTGGACACAAAACATGTAGATTAACACTTACAAACTTACATACACTTTTTCCCATAGACCATGGCAAATAAGGAACGAATTTTTTGGGTACCCATGCAGAAATTACAAAACCTACTACGAATTTTTAACACTTCAACCAGGAACGGCGAATGGACTGTGTCATCATAATCGGACTTTATTACTCCCTCTGCTGAGACACAGGCCTCCTCTTGGTGTGAAGGAGTGGGCCGTAATCCACCACGCGGGCCTAGTGCGGGTTGGTAGATGTTACATGTCTTCGAATTTTTGGTTCTAGGCAACATGCCGTTTCCTCACGATGAATTTCCTTCGCCGTTATGAGAGCAGTGGTGATGAAATTATTTACAGAAAATAAAGCACCTGTCTGGGTTCGAACCCAAGACCTATACTACAACTCGTAAGTCGGGGCCGATACCACTGGGCCACTTCTGCTCCCTGGACTGTGTGGAAAATGATTTTGCTAGAAAGAGAGAGCTTACTGAGATGAAGGCTAATATGTCGAAAAAGGCTTGCTGCTTGAAATAATAAAACGGGTTAATAATAATAGACCTTGTGTTACATTTAGAGACGACTATTGCTTAACTATTATTTAGGTATTCCTGCTCTGCGTACGGTTAGCGTGTTCTAAAGCTTTATAATGATGAAAGATAATTACTGAGAATATGGTATTTGATATTGGAATTTGTGCCGTTATATTGATGAATATGAAAACGAAATTTTGATATCTTACTTATTGGGTAACATTTGTGTACTGGGTTATTTATACAGTAATTATATTCTCAGAACTGTTCACACTAGGTATTATAATATCAGCCTATTACTGTTCCACTGTTGGGCAAAGCTAAGCAAAGCAAAACTCAAGTCGGGTTAGGGATGACATACTTTTATTAAGGTTACGGTGTTTCAGGTTTCTTGACGATATTTTAACTGATGAAATTACTTGCTTTAGTAACTAGAAATAGGTTACATAGCTACTACTAGTTACGTTTGCTGGTAAATTCAATATTTTTTTTAACGTTTCTGGCTTTCAGTAGTACTCTGAAAGCGTGAATCGTAATGAATAACAGAACTAAAGATTATATGAAACATCCGACTACAAAGGTGCAAGTTTATGTTATGTAAGCTGAAATAATATCTACTATACCCACATACATATTATGTCAAGAAATAATAATATGGATGTAGGAGACAGCATTGTCAAGACCACGAGACTGTTATGACTAGATAAGAATAATGCAAAGCAATGACGTCACATTATGAAATGCATTAATGTAAAATTGCATTCCATTATGATTTACTATAGATATTATGATTTACTATACATAGCAATACGGCACGCTTTGAATCCATTACGTTACATTAGATTACACTCACGCAGTTCATTCTCGAGTTATTATTAAACAGTTTTTCTCTTATTTTTCCATCTACGTTTATTAAAATTGAGGTGGGAGCTTAATCTAAATTACGAAGGTACTTCACTAAAGCGGAAAACGGTAGCGAATAATATGAAAATATATTCAATTAATTATACTTTTATTTTTACTTTTTTAAGATGTATTTAAACACTATTATACAAACAGTACTACTTTATCGAGTGAGAAAAAAAGTGATGTATCTTGATCGTAATTATAAAGACATCAACGCACTGGCGGACTTGACAATTACTAACTTTACGTTGGTATGTCGAGTTACATTGGAAACGGATTAAAAAAAAAAAATCAGAGAATAGCCATCCGTCCCTATTTCGCAGGATGTGTCAAAACATTGAGAGTTCTGTGTAATATGTTAGTTAAAAATGATGGAGAAAGCCACATCAAAATCCGTCGCGTAAAAGAACAACGCGGTCACACAGGGAAACACGAAAATTAATAATATATATATAATAGATAGTCTTCGACAGCAAAATATTAAGCGAAAAGATGTCAGGTATCATAAATAACTGGAGCCTAATGGTCGATGTACGGAAAATATACGCGTACATTAAAAATAAACTTTTATTGCTCGGTTCCTCTCACAGAGAGGAGGTCTGTGTCTCAGCAGTAGATACGTTAAAGGCTTATTATAATGTTCATGTTATGTTATTGCCCGATAGGTAATGTATCTTCATTTTATGACAAATAGAGGTCATGAAAAGAGTGAGAATCAATCATACTGTCTTTCATCTAATTCCTCTTCAGTTTTCACCGAGTTTCCTTAGAACTGGGTTGTGGGAAAATGTTACACGTGCAAGCAATCATTCTGTCGATTGGGTTGGACCAATTTTTAATCTAAATATAGAATAATATACGAATCAAAGCATTTACTAACAAGTAGATGTTACGGCGATTTATTTTTAGATTCGTACCTAAGTGTCTTATTAAGTAAAGAGAATGTCTTTGCACCCTTTTTTAATTCGTTCACTAAAAAGGGTCACTGAAAACTTTTGACATGAAGGAACAAAGTGGAATATTATAGAGACAAGGCTTCCGACACACAATGACATTAATTAATATGCCTTTTGAAAGCCTTTTAATTTTAATGGCTTTCATTAAGGCTGGGCCGATTCTGGTCAATATCTTTGAGATGAGTTGCAGTAAAGACTTATCTTGGTAAGTAATACTCGGTAACTAGATTGGGAATACTAAATAGAACACAAGAGCAAATACATACGTAAGTAGTTACCTATAGAGCTCGAGTCAGAAAAAGAAAAAAAGATATCGGTCACTTGATTCGAAACGATTTCTAAATAATTTTATATGTGTAATTTTTTATGGTGTACGTAAAAAAGAGTACTCTATCTAGCGTTTGTATTTTGTCTATGTAGATAGATAACTACATAGACAAAATACATATGTACGCTAAGCTACGTACATTACTAATATGGAGGTGTGAAGGAGGTAGAAACACATGGAAATTTACACTGTCGGCGTCGAGCGCTTACTATTATTTTAAGTTGCAATGGTATACTGCGCTAGTATTCCATAAAATTGCAAGAAGACTCGAAGAGTCGAGTACTCAGAGCAGAGTTGAGTAAAACGAAAGATAACACCTCTTTGAAAAGCTACTTACTAGCACTAAATAAGCTTTTAGCGAAAGTAGCTGTAAAGTGGAAAATTATGATACCTAAGTATTGAAAAATTGAAAAGTACTTAGTTATTGGATATTACTAGGTCTGGGAAAAACGGAAAGGTTTATATTTTATCTTCTAATTTATCTATTCATATTTTGATTATGTAAGATTCTTTGATGTTTTATGTACTTGGTAAGTATTTCATTGTAAAAACGATTATGATTATAGCCTGAATAAGCGGCAGACAATGGCTTTTGACATTAAGTCAACCTTTTGTACCTAAATAAAGTAAACACAAATAAATAATGAAGGCGTCTAATTAACACAGTTATATTTTTCAGGACAAAATAAAATGGTTTGCCAACCGCAAAGTCGGTATGTAGAGCATTTTAATTACTTTTCTGGGATAAAACACGACATAGAGATGCAGTGACCATTGTGAATAAAAATAAAATGGAAGTATAACCATCAAGCACCGGATATGAGGTCCATATTGAACCGGAAGTTAAGTGAAGCGACGTAGAAAGATTCAGTGGAATAAACTCGTAAATATGGAATTAAAGTGTATCTGCAGTAAAATGGCTTGTTTATGCCCACAACAATAGGAAAATGCAGTTTATTGATTAACTTATGGTGATACACTTTATAAGGTTTCAAGGTGCGTTTTAAGTTTAAAAGTAGTTACTTTATAACTTTTCACAAATAGAAAGTTTACTAATACAAAACTTATGGACTGAATAGAATATTAGTTGAAAAAAGCTAACTTAAAAATGTTAGTAAATATAATTTCAAGTTCGTATAAAACAAAAACAGATGAACAATCTTTACTCAAAGAATATCCCACAAAAGTTGAGTGTTAATAAATATATATTTAAAATATAAAATTAAATATATAGTCGTACCAACCTTTGTTCGTGTGGTAGAGGAGGGGAGAGCTCGTGGTGGTCGGTGGTTGCGTTGAGTTGTGCCGCTGAAGGCTCGCCGGCGGCTTATATATCCGGTGCGTGAGCTAGGGCGGACCGGGATGGGCGGGCGGGCGGCATCACCTCCTGCAAAAACAGTCCACCTTTTTCTACAAATTACTCTAGAATATGCATTTCATAGTTTAGATTAGTTGTTAAAATTTGATTATTTTTTGGTTTTAGGTAAACTTGTAGCTACATTTCCGTTTTATGACGTTCGAATTTTTCTTGACTGTTTTGTTAACTCTATTTCAGCGTTTGAGATTTGAATTGAATCAGAAATAGGCAATATCATTGATACTGACTCGTCTACATCTGAATATGAATTAACGACTGGGTAATATTCTAATTATAGAGTAAGTACTTGAAACCAACAATAACTTTCAGAATGGTTGTTAGACGTTAATTTTGACTGAACGTTCAATTAAAGAACTCTTAGTTTTTAATAGAGAAGTTACGGGTAGTCAGAATCACTTAGAGAAGTTCCTACTTCGTACATACATGAGGTAGAAATCCTGAAAAGTTTTATGTGCTTATTTTAGGTGCTCACAAGGGAATACTAGTATATTTGGTAGTGGAGTAGGTTAACATTTTGAAGAATTCAACACCCACATTGGTTAAGTCACAAGGGAACCTCAATGTTTCGATGCACTTTACTTTCGGTGCATGTTATGAATGTAATATATAATTATTTATTTGTACTTCACTTAAGGTGGACTTTTGACTGAGGACTGAGGCATTCTCTACCAGTCAACCTGAATAATCAAGATTATCCGACTGCATTGTGGATCTAGTGGTCTGCGTCGTGAGGGTGTGTTGGATTTAATTCCCAGGTCAGTAATTTTTTTAATGGTTGTTGTGTAGTTGCAGTTTCAAGTCAATATAAATACTTATATGGTAGAATTGATGTTACAGTCATGTGGTTATCTGGGCAAATACCCATTATTTCCCTTTCGTTTGTTTTTGTTGTTCAATTAAATGACTAACTAACCTGGTTTTGGTTGAAAACAATTTTGTTTATTATATTATAGAAATATAATCACATATTTCATTTAGTATCATGCATTACTCATTCCTGGGTTATTCCAATTTCCAGTATAATTGAATTAAATGTCCATTTTCCGGATTTTTACTTATCCTTAATAGTAAGTATAGTTAATTGGCTGAAGTAATATTACGTAAATAAACACAGAACTGAAGTCCATGATGCTTACACGTTGTATATCCTAGAGGAAGCCTACCATTATTAACTTAATTGAGGAAATCGAAAATTTTATCAGCCGCATGTAACCATTAAATTTCTTTGTACTTAAAATAATTTCACGTGTAAGCGTCATGACTCTTACACGTGAAATTATTTTAGGTCGTGAGTAGACCGACACAACGCAAAACAAACGGTTCATGTTAAATTATTTGGTGCAAAAATGTCCTGGTGGAAATTCCATCATAAAGAAATTGAAATGGGCACGTTTCTTTTATCTATGTTTGGTTGATCTTAACATAAGTGTCTGCCTGCTGTTTAAGGCGTTTTCGGATGAACGGTCACAAAAGGAATTAAGTAACCAGGGTCGCGCGAATAAAGTTGAAGTTTAATAAGAAACCGATTAACGTTTTCGAATAAAATTTAATTTAGTGTGTAGTAAACAATCAAAATAGAGATAAGTATCTCCTTTGATAAATGAAAATTGAACACTGAAGCCTGACACTGTGTTAGTAGTAGGTACCAACAGAGTAACCTACTATCTACAAAGATTACTTTAGTTTCGGGTTTTATAGTTTATCTTTCCAAGAGGCAGGAAGCTCCTATATCAATAGGCGAACTAATTTGTTCGTACTTACGATAGTTACGTGGCGCGTAAACTATGAGTACCTCATATTGATTCATTTATAAAGTATTTTCCTTAATGTTAATGTCATTGGCATCATCTATCATATCTTTCTGTACAAGAGGTCTTGAGGAAGTATTTAGTATCGTTCTTTTATTTCTACCGTCGGCCTGTCACTTCCCATTGCAACGAAAAGGTCTCACATCTTCCAGAAATTCGTCGCACAGCCAGTGAAGACTAATTTTTATTTATGTTACTCATTTTGGCCCGCCATTTCTTATTTATTGTGCTTACTTACACGACAACATACAAATTGGTTGACTTCAAGTATTACGTTTTTGGGAAACAAAATGTAAACTTGGCCTTCACATAACAACTTTGAAGAGGATGTTATTGACATTATATTCTTTAGATACCTTAAATGAAATCATTAGAACATAGAAGATTACTTGTATATCCTAGGGGAAGCCAACCATTATTAAACTAAATTGAGGAAGTCGAAAATTTTGTTAGCCGCGTGTAACCATTTTTCTTTGTACTTATTAGTTACCAAGAGTTCGTGTGGAACCGGATGTAAAGAAAAGCACCATCACATTTCTTCCCGTGGGTGTAGTAAAAGGCAACCAAGGGACAAGAGAATAGGCAGCAGCGTTCTCTATGCATTTCACCACCTTACTAAGAGATCGCTAACCCGCCTGCCAAGCGTTGCCATTATGGCAAACCCCCCCCCCATTTGAGGGAGGCCTATGTCCAGCACGTCTTTCGGCTGAAATGATGATGATGATTAGTTACGAATAGATGAAAAAAAAATATATAAAAGAAATATCTCTTTATGACGTTAAGAGACAGAAGGTAGAAAATAAATGCATCTATATGTATTACTGCGTTCTAAACCGAAACAATTCGTTTACATATGTTTTATTGTGTTTTTAAAAGGTATTCTTAGTGACTTCTCCATGTAGGTACACATTAGGCAGGCAGGTAACGCGCCTGAAAGGTGACTGAAGTTAAAGTTCAAAGAGAATTGAATTTAGCAACGTGTGAAACATTTTTGCTCAAGTCTACGGAACTATTGGTCGCTCTTCTACACAGTTATATAAACTTTGTCTGGCTTCTGAACCCGACACCATCGTGCATCGGTTACGTATTGAATATTTAGATATTGGAGATCCCAATATGTTGTTATGGAGTTAAACTCTAAAAATGTGAAATGAGATTTGTGTGTGTGTGATGTGTGTTTACGTGTGTGTGTGTGTGTTTACGTGTGTGTGTGTGTGTGTGTGTGTGTGTGTGTTTATGTGCGTGTGTGTGTGTGTATTATTTCACTTCTTTCATTTTCTTTCGGAACGACTGCTGCTGAGCAAGAAGCTCACCGTCATCATTATTTCAGCCGTAAGACGTCCACTACTGGACATAGGGCTCCCTCAATTTGGGGGGGTGTGCCATAATCGCCACGCTTGGCAGGTCGGTTGGCGATCTTAGTATGGTGGTGAAATGCATAGAAAACGCTGCTGCCCATTCTCTAGTAAGTCCCTTAGTCGCCTCTACAAAACCCACGGAAAGATGGTGCTATTCTTTACGTCCGGCAACAAACGGAATAAAAAAGCAAAAATCAAAGAAGAATCTCAGCGTAATTAAAATGCACAATTCACTACTTTAACACATATAACATTTTAACAGTGTTCGTTTTGAAAATTGCATGCAAATTTATAATAATTTAAAGCCAACTATTATTTAAAATTGTTGCGAATATATTTGGCTACATAATAGATGCTTAAAGATGGACAGTATCGCCAAGGCTGGCCCAGGAAGAGGTGGCATGATAAGCAAGTGGAGGGAAGTATTTTGCCAATAAAGAGAAAGCCATTAAAGGCTAATTAAAAGAAAATACTGTTGATGTTCTTTATTCAAAAGGTAAATGAATAGAGGTCCATTTTCCAAAGCATAACGTTATTATTGTATTTAGTAGTTAGGTACTTACTATATTTAGTACCTAACGTATGTAACTTTGACTAGTATTTCCGTGCTAACCTTGGCGTTAATTAATTGTAAGTTTGCTTAACCTGTGAACGGTGTTCAGATGTAGTTACTCGACTTATGTGGGTTGAATTTGTAGGGTCCCCTTGCACTTTGATCAAATAGCGAAAACTTATATCGTACTGATATTATGATATTAATTTCAAAGTTTTTATTGTATTGTTTTTATTGTATTTCTATGTTTGTAAATCAATCACGCAATAACGGCAAATTTAGCATTCAGATTTAGTTTATAACCTGGATTTATTATTCTGGTAGCCATTTCTAATATCAACGCGGGCGAAGCCGTTGGATGAAGCTAGTTTTAAAATATAATTCGGTCGCTATCAACTTCAAACGATTGGCAGTGATGAGACTATGTTTCTTCGTGATTCTATGTTCTTCCCAGCTAAAGCACTAGGAAGTGGTGGAGGGCGGGCCTTTTGGGGCACGTCTCATGTAATATTGACGTCCTAAAAGTGCTGACTCACAGCCTAGTTTGAATAAATGACTCTTGTTTTCTTTGATTGTTTGATTTAAAAGTATTTAACTAAGTATTTGCGGTATTGATGCGGGCCTCCATTCCTCAATGTATTTTATGAGGCCAAAATTTTCTTAACTTGTTTTTATAATTGAGGAACGACGGTTGATTGGATAGGTATTTCATTAATACTGAAGATGACTTTCGCTTTAAAAATCAAATTAACTTAGTTATTCAGAAGTTCTAATGATTTTCATTTGTGCGGAGTACGGCTCAATCCAAAAGTTTGGAAAAATTTATTTGTTTTTTTTTTTTTGTAGGATATTTCGCGATCGAAGATTCACGCCGACAGATAGATTGAATGTGATATTTTTATGACTTATTTTTTAATTGATTTCATTATTGAGAAGACCCTACAGCTACAGATTTAAGATAGATAGACGTTTATTTGATGCTCACAAAAGACGTAACACAACATACAAAGCACGATGAAATAATAATTGAGTGTGATAAAAAATTAACGAAGTAGGAACAAAATGCCAATATACAAAGAGAGAAACAAAAAGAAAGGAAGACAGTAATGATGACACTTTGTTTGTTTAAGTATGCAGAGCCACACAGTAGAGCAGTAAGTACACTCAAACGGCGTCCAGGAATTTAAGGAATAATAGAAATATTTGATGTAATAATTTTATGTAACCTTTCACTAAGATTCACTGATATGACATAACAATATTTCTTGCAAATGTACGTCGTCGTTGGCTGCATATTTCACGGCACGAGCTTCTCAGGAACTTTCGAAGCCCGGCACTTGACACGGTGCACAAGCAAATAGACTGTACCACCACTTGGACCTATCTACCCACCTAATGCTTACAGGGTGCAGGTTAACCAAATTATGACCGATCGACTGATTTAACTAAATCGCAATGAAATGACCTATTTTTTGTTTGATGGAAGTCGTTTCTGTGTTCCAAGTCAAATTAACGATTTTATGCCATTTACAAAAAACATTATAATGAGCTTATGGTTACAAAAGTTAATATAAAAAAGTCTATCACACAAATTAATCTAAGTATCGTGATTTGATTTGAAATTTTCAGTTACGTTACAGATATTAAATATTCTATCAATAACAGTCCTTCAGCTTTGTCACGTAAATAATATGTAGAAGAGCATTAAACTGGGGATGTATAATATGGTAAGTAATATCCGTAAAGTTATATTAATATGAGCGCCGTTAAATGTCGTCTACCAACAATGTTTTAAACGTTACTTACTGATTTACATGAGCTTAGCGATTCTAAACCTTTCATTTAACTTGCATGTGTCAAAGGGTGTCGTATCGTAGGTTTTTGGGAGCATTAAGAAGCACCTCCTCCATATTTGGATGTCGAAAGGAAAATTTAAAACGAAGCTTTAAATATTCGTTAATACTGTAATAACATTTACTTATTAATAGATTGTTAATTTGTTAGTGAATAGATGGCGTTTTTAGGGTTCCGTTGCCAAAAAAAATTCATCAAACCCATACGTGTGGGATATTTATGGATAGGTCTTCAAAAATGACAGTGAGGTTTCTAATATCATTTTTTTCAAAACCGAATAGTTTGTGCGAGAGACACTTCCAAAGTGGTAAAATGTGCCCCCCCCCCCCCCCCCGTAACTTCTAAAATAAGGGAATGATAAAACTAAAAAAAATATATGATGTACATTACCATGTAAACTTCCACCGAAAATTGGTTTGAACGAGATCTAGTCAGTAGTTTTTTTTTTAATACGTCATAAATCGTAAACCACAATTTACCTTTCATTCAGTCAACTCAAATATAAAAATAGAAATAAAAAAACATTTATGCATAAACCGTGAATACCTGCAGGTTTGTACGGAACTCTCGGTGCGCGAGTCCGACTCGCACTTGACCAGTTTTTTTTCTTTTCGATTCTGGTAACTTATTATATATTTTAATTGACATGACCAGACGGCTGGTTGAATGTATTTTTAGGCGAGATGGAATGAACCTACTGATGTCGGGTACGACGAGTCTTCTAGACGTTTTCCGTAGTTGCAACGGTAAAGGTAGTTTAAATGACTCAGGTTACATAAACTACCACCCCGTATAAAACATTAACCCATCCCACTACGTCCTGACAAACAGCTTCTATTTTCATGTGTGATAGACAGATTAAAATGCTGCAAACAGTTTAAATACCGGACAATGTGCACGTTCAAGTCATTTTTAATATCTCCTAGAAATTTGATGTTCTAAAGGGCCTTGGCCAACATAGAGCAATAAAGATAAAGTAAAATATAGGGAAATTCATTAAGCATAGAATATTCCAGCGCAATGCATATTACACTCTAAGGTTGAGAGTTTGGACTGCTTCCTTTGTAGGCAAATTTGATTGCTCTGAGCAATGCTTATCTCCCGTGAAAGGGTACAATTTTCTTTCGAATGTTTTTTTCATGTTGTGTTTTACCTGCCGAAATCAGAACTGGGATAGTTGCTTATGTATTGTTTAAAAGTAGTGACAGGAAATGGTGTCCTAGAAGCTTCGAAGTGGTGTCGCGTCCATTTCCTTTTCGAAGTTGTTTCGTGAGTTTCAAGAAAAAGTATCATACATTGTTTTCAAATTGAAGTAGTTGAGTAGTTTTTATAATAGGGTAGCAGCTAATATTTTTATCATTGTGTGTTAAATTTTTATGCGTGCTCACAATTGATGTTTATTCGTCACAGGGATCATAACGCCTATGTTTATCATTTCCGCGGGTCCCCTAATCTGTCACGTCTAAAATTAAGTGGCACTTCGTGTGAAAATTTTCATATTTCACGCCAACGTCGGTCACTTGCGGTTATTTTGTCAACATTTGCAAGTCTTTGAGTGTCCGAATGTATGCGAGTCACGGGCGCCTCATCTTTATTAACCACAGTGGGTGTATTTTTCTTTAATATTTATATCACGGTGTGTCCGGCCTCTTAATTAACGTTTGGCGCCTGATGAACGCTGTCTCTAATGATTGTGCGTGGAGCACACGGCCGGGGGACATACTTAACGCGTTTGTGAGGACTCCGCGTTATACGAACCATTCTGATAGTGGACATTTGATTACTTTTGTTGTATTTTCTGTTTTACTCTACAGAACACGTAGTCTGGTTTGGGCTTTTTTCATCAAGGTATTTGAACCGGATTCTATTTCAAAACGATACATTTTGGCCTATAAAATAAAATTTAAAATAAAAAATTTGAATTGAGAATCTTTTTTTAAAATTGATGAATAAAATATAGGTACATAAAAAGAGCAGGTTCTCAATAGTTTTTTTTTTAATTTAACAATTAGCCAAAATCAACAGTCATTCACAAAAATTGGCGGACGAATGACTCGAGCGCTTAATAATTAAACATTGCATTGATGTTGATAGGTAAGTACCTAAGGGGCAGCTTGGAGTTTAATTAACTAAATAAGCAGAAAAAAAGTTTCATATTGTATTAGTTCTTGCCCGTGGCTTCGTTCGTGTGAATGCCAAGAAATATTACCGTCAATACCCTATGAGTTAATTCGGACAATAAACTGTCTGCCAAAATGTCATTCAAATTCGTACTCTCGTTAATTATTACGTCGGTAGTACGTTCCCGCAGGAGAATATTGAACCTCTACGCGGGCAAATCCGCTGGCAAAATCTAGTTATGCCCGTATAATGTGTGTAGGTAGAAACGAAGAGAAACAACAAAAAGAAAATTAACGTTTCATATTCACAAAAGTGCTCATTTTAATATCAGGATCTAATTACAATATAAAACATCAATTTTATCCGGATCATTTTACCGGATAAAAAACGGTACGTTATTAGAGCGTGCGTGTGAACAATATATCAATCGGTTTTTTCTGAAACCAATTATTATATGGCGCCAGCATCTGGCAAGAGCCATTTTCATATATAAATGTAATTTTCTACGATATCAATATGATGTAGGTTTAGTACGCGAACGTTGCATACTATATCTTCAAATAAATGTACAGTATGTTTAGCTAATACTAAGGAGAATTACTGAATAAACTTTTAACATGATATCATATCATTATGCTTGTAAACTCCAAAGAGTTAGGCAGAGGTATACGTAATAGTATACCCACATTTTCGCTAGTAATGTTTAAGTAATATTTAATTGGGCAGGCATCCAGACACCGAGCTGCTGCAGAGAAATTCCTGATGGAAAAACCCAATAGCATTTACCCTGTCCTGGGAATCGAACCCAAGACTTCAAGGACATTAGTAGCACTTGCGGGTGCTAGACCAACGAGATACTCAATTGTTTTATTCGACAAGGAGTTACGTTTTAGTAGCAACCTAGTCTTTGTTTTCAATACTTTAAAAGGTATCAATAAAATATGTAGGTGTGCCGTTCGAGTGAGTCCGTAGGTGTATCAATAGTTTTGATAAAGTGCTTTGGACTACTATAGCCGGTAGCGGCCAGCGGCACAATCAATAAAATTAAGAAGGTCAGATAACATTTCATGGTGTGCCGGTGACGAATGCATGCGTTTTGTGGCAATTCCATTATCTAGAGTGCTCTCGACTGTTAATAACCGCACTTGACGCTCAATGAAGTGCGCTCGTGATACAAACCTCGAGATAGAGCGATAGAGATATGCTACCGAGTGATGTCACAGGCTGTATTGCGTCAATACTTAGTTAGCAGCTCCCGGCACTGCTGAACAACTGTTGTTCTTTTTGTTGTTTTAGAATTATTTTTGACGTTTCTTTTTGTTTGTTTTATACAGGGTTGTTACATATCGGCGCGCGAACTGAAACCATGAATTCTGCACATGATTCTTGACGCGTCGAAATTTTTCGACGGTTAAAAAAAAACAATAGCAGTGATGGCCCAGTGGTAAAGGCCGCGACTTAAAGAAAGAAAGAAAGAGAAAGTATTTATTGGGACACGCACAGAAACTATACAAAAAACAATACTTAATAAAATAAAAAATCAATTATAAACAAAAGAAACAAATAAAAAACAAAATTTTAAAGAAAAAAAAACAGAAAGTCCTGTGCGAAGCCAAAGGGCCCCTATCTCAGCATGATGCTGCGACATTTAAAAATAAGTATCGCAGCGCTGGTATTCTGATAGGACCCAGTGTGTTGTGATGTCACGAACGAATACAGAAATAAATAAATTATAATAGGATAACGTATGTGTTTAAAGTAACATAAAATAAAAAAATGTAATTAATGATACATTGAGCGTGCCAGTACCCGACATAGCATCAAGTTACTTGTCTATACCCTAGCGTGTCAAGATATGTTACTTACGAGTTGTAGGTAGTGGTTTCGAACCCAGGCAGGCGCTTTACTTTATGTAAATAATTTAATTACCACTGCTCTCAAAAACGGTGAAGGAAAACATCGTGAGGAAACCGGCATCTCTTAGAATCAAAAATTCGAAGACATGTGACATCTACCAAGGGCCCGCGTGTTGATTATGGCCCACTCCCTCTCACCGAGAGGAAGGCTGTGTCCCAGCAGTGGGAACATTACAAGCTGCTGATTGTGAAAAAAAAAAAAACAATTGACGCATAGAAGAGTCTAATGCGTTCGAAATGTATGGAAGAACATTAAAATTTTAATAATCAACAGAAAATTCAACAGTGGAGGATTCAGAATCATGTACTGAATAAATGCTATCAGGTTGTTTATCGATTTCTCTGCCAACCCGTTTATTCGTAATCGGATCGTAAGTCGTGTCCCTATTCACACACACAAAGGTTAAAAGAAAGCTCCCATCATCATCATCACGATTTCAGCCGAAAAACGTCCACTGCTGGACATAGGCCTCCCGGTCAGTCTGGAGTTAGTCTGGGGGGGGGGTTTGCCATAATCGCCACGCTTGGCAGGCGGGTTGGCAATCGCAGTATGGTGGTAAGATGCATAGAGAACGCTGCTCCCCATTCTCTAGTCCCTTAACACTAGAAGCGCTGAACATAGGTACCGACTGAGGTAAATTTGGATAAAAAAAAAATGTATATTGCAATTACGTGGTTGAAGTCTCGTATAAATAATAAATACAATAATCATCATATTTCATGAAAAGTCATAAAAAGTTACGATTATATGCATAATAAAATATTAATTAGAGCAGGAAGAACATCGAAATGAGTCAAACTTGGGACGCCCGCTAGACACGCACGGAAAGAAATGGGATGGTGTTATTCTTTACATCCCGTTCCACAAGGATTAGCGACGAAGCTCACATCATATTGAAATAATTATAGTATATATACCTAAACAATTGTAACCGATTTAATTTCATCAAAATAATGATTTCTTATGTCAACGTCAAAATCCACAACATTTTCAATTAAATGTCAGATACAAATCTGTAATATACAAATAAATGTTTTCGTTTGTTTAATTTAGATCACCTTTGTTCGTTGTAACCAGTAAATACCGATAGGCAAATGCCACAGGCCATTTCAATATAACTCTCAATCCAATTTATGCCAATCCTAACATCCAATCAAATAAACATTCAATGGGATCCCTAGAACAATGAATTTATATCCGTATTCTGTTGGTTTATCATTTTTAACTCTACAATGTTATTAAGTATTGATTTCTTAGTTAATTTTATTAAGTATTAGAAGAATCTGATAAACCACTCATAATAAGCCTATATTGTTCCCCCTGCTGGGATCCTATCGCTCACCGATAGGTACAGAGAGTGATCTGCATGCGTAGCATGACCACCGTAGAAAGGGGTTTTGTCGACGGAAGAATAGACAAAATGACAGATTGGAGAAAGATTAAAGACAGAATTAAAGACTGTATAGAAAGATTTGTACCGTTTTATGCTAGCGTAGCAGTACAATTCTATCTCTATTCTACCAAGAATAGACAAATTTATTTCTATGGTGGTCGTGCTACGCGTGCTGTAATCTACTACACGAGCCCTGCGCGGGTTGGTAGATGTCACTTCTTCGAATTTCTGGTTCTAGGTTCCGGTTGCCTCACGATGATTTCCTTCACCGTTTTGGGCGCAGTGATAATTTAATTATTTACACAAATAAAGCGCCTGCCTGGGTTCGAACCCACGACTTACAACTCGTAATTCGAAACAATAAATAAATAAAATAGTAAAGGAGCTAAAACTTCTTTAATATTTTTTTTCATTGCAAACTTAGGCTCATCGTACTTACGTACCTCAAATGAAATTACAGAAACTTGTTCTGGCCCGAAGCGAGTTGAGAAACAAGAAACAAACACTGAGCGAAAAGAAAATGCTCTATGCTTCACATTGACTTCGGATTAGCGGTAGCATCATCATCATTTGGGAATACGTTAAACGAATGTGTTCTATTTGCTCATCAGCAAATCAACTTCTGCCTAGCCATTTTCCCAACTATGATGGATTCGGTTTTGAGTCGAACCGGATGCAGTTGAGACCTAGTACAGCAGGACCTCTTTAATCCGAACTTCGAAAATTTACCCCCCGTTCGGATTAGTGGAGCGTTCGGATTAATAGGGTATATTTTATTAAATAAAACTAATAGTATTGTGAAATTTTAAATGTATATTCATCTAAAAACGTTACATCTATTGAACTTTTTTAAAGAAATCCAATATTTTAGTTTGTCGGGAGGTATTTAATGACAAATAAAAAGCTTTGTCTCGCAATTTACGTAGAAGCATTTTTCTGACAAAGAAATATCCACTTGGTCAGTCCATTCACAACATGTTTTTAAGGCGTTCGGATTACAGAGGTGTTTGGATTAGGAGTTCGGATTAAAGAGGTCCTGGTGTATTTTATATGGAGCCACTGCCATCTGACCTCCACAAGTCAGTTACTGCGGTAATACCATACCCCTTGATAATACTGGTTGGTAGACTTACGGGCTTCTGACGACGCGAATAACGACTGCCACAATTGACAACAATGGTTTTTACCGTTCCCTTAAATATGGCCACACCTTCATGATGCATGTTGTATATGTGTAAAAATCTTACTATTTAAGGACCTTAATCTAATATTTTAAAGTCATATGAGCAGATGTGGCCCAGTGGTATCCGCCCTGACATACGAGTTGTAGATCATAGGTTCGAACCCAGACAGATGCTTTACTTCGTGCAAGTTATTCTTTCACCGCTGCTGTTAGAAAACTGGTATGTCCTAGAACCAAACATTCGAAGACATGTAACATCTACCAACCCGCCGACTGGTATGGATTACGGCCCACTCCCTCTCATCGTGTGGAGACCTTCAGTCCTGCCCGGCCCTGTGTCTTAGCGGTGGGAAAATTATAGGAGGATATATAACAAGGGGAACACAGGTGAGTAAGTGATACAACCGCAATATCAGTTTATTTATCATGAGTAGGCGAAAACTGAACGTTCACGTGTGACGCAGCGAGCCGTCATGCGGAACAAGAGCCTCCGCGCAGTTCTCACGAGTATTATGTTCCAAACCTCTTTCCATTCATTCCGCATTTTATTTTACCAATAAGTATTATTTTTCTGAATACACAGTAGAATGTTTTAGTAGACGATTCCACATAACATCACGCCTGTATCTTCCCTGAAAGGATAGACAGAGGTGTGATGTTCTTACACACACAATCTTCCCGATAAGTTAGGGTCAGTGCAGACAGAACGGAAAAATCCTCGTACAGATTCGAGCCTTCTCTGGTCGCAATTAAAACCGAGTGTCTCGATTTTCATACAATTTTCATACAATTTTCTACTTTAGGCCATAACATAAAGTAGATAATTTTCCAAAAGAATTTTACTTACTTTAATTTACTGGCACCATTGAAAATAGGACCGTATTTTATGGTATTACGATTAAGAAAGACTTACCATACGGTAAGTCTTTTGGAAAATTTGATGGTTAAACCTACTAACCCGACCTGGGAATAGAACCTAGACAGAATCTCCTGCTAAGTATCACTTACGACCACTAGTAAAGTATAGGCAATCTATCCTGTTTCTTAAAGAACTCTATCGGAACAACTCAGGTTTGAGTACTTGACAAGACAGAAATCACAGAAGAACTTCCTATAAAATCGTAGAAAATGACAGTGTGATGTGAGAAATACAATGACCCAATAGTCGAATTATTCCATTACTTTACTGAGCTGAGTAGGAAACGAATATAGAAGATAATGATACATTTAACCTTTGAAAGGGTTCTTATCCCGCTATACCTTTAAACGCGCTATGTCGTCAATCATGCATCACAAGATCGTCAAGGCAGCTTAGATGTTAGTTTGTTTCAATATGAGTTTTCACATATTTTAGTTGCACTATCATGAATAAGGCTGCGAGCCAGCATTACACACAAGCGGACCGTAGGTCAACACAATTAGTAAATTGATGTTTTTAGGGTTCCGCACCTCAAAAGGAAAAAGCGGAACCCTTATAGGATCACTTTGTTGTCCGTCCGTCCGTCCGTCTGTCAAGACCCTTTTTCTCAGGAACGCGTGGAGGTATCAAGCAATAATGAAATTTATATCAAATACCCGTAAGTGCTGATAAAATTCTGCAATACTTCCGCCAGCTTAAATCTAACGCTGAAGGCTGTGATGAGATGACCCTGAACATGATTTTGCTTACCCTCCCACATACACTTGAAGCCATCACTGGCATTGTGAACTACTCAGTTATTTCTGCAACATTCCCTGACATCTGGAAAATCGCAATCGTTAGGCCATTACCTAAAAAACCGAATCCGACTGACTTAAAAGACCTTAGGCCCATTAGTATTCTGCCTTGCCTATCCAAAATTGCGGAAAAGGCTGTATATGAGCAGCTGTCAAAATATCTTGAGGACAAACAGATTCTACCGGAGCTACAATCAGGCTTTCGTAAACGGCGTGGTACTTCTACGGCTCTTTTGGACGTGACAGATAACATCTTGTCAGCTCAGGATAAGGGCCTATGCACACTTCTCGTCCTACTTGATTTTTCTCGCGCTTTTGATTGTATTAATATTGATTTATTTCTATCAAAGCTAAAATATTACGGATTTGATCAAAATACGATACTCTGGTTTCAAAGTTATCTCACCAACCGTCAGCAGCGTGTAGAAATACAATTAAGTAATGGCTCTTCTCTTGTTTCTTCTCTTGTATCCATCAATAGAGGAGTCCCACAAGGTTCAATACTAGGTCCCATCATATTCATTTTATATTGTGCGGATATAATAAATTCCCTACAGAGCTGTAGGTACCACATTTATGCTGATGACGTGCAAGTCTATATATCTTTTAAGCCGAGTGACTATGACAGCGCAGTAAAGGACCTTAACGAAGATATTGACAGGATAGCATGTTGGGCTGAAAGCAACGGTTTGGTACTTAACCCCACAAAAACTAAATATATGCTGTTTGGAACTAGGTACCAAATCAGTGCAGTGCCGGCAACACTCAACGTTACCCTACTGGGTGAGTCGGTCAGTCGAGTCAGTGAAGCACGTAACTTGGGTCTGACCATGGACGAAGGGCTGAGATACGAAGCGCACGTGGCAGAGTCAGTGCGCACTTGTTTCTATCGGCTTAAGGTCCTTTATAAAATAAGGCCTTATCTGTCAGAAGACCTTCGGATCCAGCTGGTTGAGTCACTTGTGCTGTCCAACCTAAACTACGCGGATACAGTTATCGGTCCTCGACTTCTGGCAAAAACTGATCGACTGATCCAGAGGGTGCAAAACGCCTGCGCTCGGTTCTGTTTCTCAATCCCACCAAGATGTCATGTAACGCCATTCTTAAATAAGCACTCCATCCTCAAGATGAAGTCACGTCGTAAGTTACACTTAGCATGCCTACTATTTGGAGTTGTAAAGTACAAGCAACCGTCCTACCTGTACAATAAACT
Source organism: Aporophyla nigra (assembly GCA_947507805.1). Taxonomy (NCBI): domain Eukaryota; kingdom Metazoa; phylum Arthropoda; class Insecta; order Lepidoptera; family Noctuidae; genus Aporophyla; species Aporophyla nigra. The sequence continues at coordinate 14,150,959 of OX382305.1, forward strand.
GAGCTGGGTCGCCAGTAAAAGAGAAATCGCGAGTAGGCAGTGCTCCCAACAACTATCCACTCAATCGCACAAGACGGCTGCCTTCAGGGGAAGTTTCAGATATGCCGCATCCAAATGCTGGAACAATATTCCCCCGCCGATAAGGAATCTTAAATCTCTTGGCATCTTCAGAATAAGACTTCGGATGTTTCTTATCGCCTCGCAGATAAAACTGGGCATGACGATTTCAAATACGTCCATAATATAACTGGCTGTCGTGTTATTCCCAACTCTTCCCGTTTGCTGAGCGCATCTTTGTCACATAGCTGCATACAAATGGAATAACAATTATTGAATGATTTGTGGATCTATTGTGAGATAGATAGTAGTTATAATACACATACCTATTTTTAATTACCTATTTTAATTTACTGCAAACACATTTCAGTCCAGTCAAATTTATTATTTATTTACATTAATAGAGTAATATTTTGAACATTCATTTACGTATTATACTATATTCAAACAATCAAGTAATCGTGTAAACATTCATCATCGTACAAAAACGCTTCGAAATGCTAAACTAAACTGTAGAATACTTTGTATGAACATTGCGGGTACTTACATAATATCACTCCGCACATTTCACAACACCTATAATAATTATTCGTGTATTGATTTCATCTGCTCGACGTCCGTGGGTCACTACAAGGATCCAGCAGAATATCAGCGTCAGGTATATTTGCCTGACACATGCTGAGCTGGACTCCCATTTGGTGCCACTCTGAGACGCACACCGCACTTTTGTATTCCACCGCACGTTATTTTCATTTATATTTTAATTTGTGACACTAAGTGTCATCATCACTATTTTATGTCTTCTTTTTTTTTTCTTGTTGTATACTGGCACTTTGTGTTATTATTTAATCGTGCTTTGTATGTTGTTATGTCTTTTGTGTGCACCAAATAAACGATTTATCTATCTATCTATCTATCTATCTACTCAAGTCAACTGTCCCTTGGAGCTGTGAAAAAATCAAACTTTTTAGCTAACGCAATCAAAAGATATAGCCGTTTATGCCGCAAATTTCCGCAAATTTTCGAAACTCGCAAGGGAATCAAAACCTAAAGGGTACTTCCAGTCGATCTAGAATTTTGAAATTTGGTACGAAGCAACGTCTTATAGCACAGATAAAGGAAAAATTGCGAAAACAGTAAATTTTTTGTTACATCATACAATTTTTTTTTTTTTTTAATTTTAAACTTTATACCTACAGGTTTGTACGGAACCCTTGGTGCGCGAGTCCGACTCGCACTTGGCCGGTTTTTTATGTATTCTGTAAAAATCGAGGACTGCTTTTTTGGAGAGGGGCTAACAACAGCTGATAACAACTAGGTGAGCATCTCTACATATCAATACCCCTCCGTGCCTCAGAAGATACGTTAAGTCATTGGTCTCGACTGTCATTCGTAGATTTTTGAGATTTTTTTACTAAGGGGTATCCTGTTACCCAATAACTGGTTTGTGAAGGTTATATAGGCCGTCGCCCCATGTAAAATACTGGTCCTCATTTTTATCCGGGCGATTAGAAGCCGATCCTATCATGATTGGGAAAATTCAGATGATGAGTAAAAACCGAAAGATACTGCGATACATATCCATGTCAATATACGTACATATGCATGTAAGTACTCGTGCATGTACGCGACTTCAGTCTTCAAACAATTTACATTGGAATTCGGTTGAGGAGGGTTTTTCCCAAAACTTATTGATAACAGAGATAGATTCGTTCGAAATTGGAAAAGTTGATTAATGAATCCCCATTGTGGCTGTCACAACATCTCTGAGTAGATTGTACGCGACAGCCGAGCTCGCCATCCGGCCCGGCGGCCCATCCGCCCCCGAGCATCTACCGCCTAATAATACAACTGATACCAATTAGACCTCTCTAATGTATAGGTATTTGATTAATTATCGTCATATTATTAGAATTTTTTAATTCACATTCAAATAACCCAAGGCTTGCTTTGAATCACTAGAGAAGTGGAAAAAGAGAAGGGTGACCTTTGCCGTTGCGTGGCAAAGTGTGGCTTGGCCGTGGGACACCACATGCTTAATAATAATAATATCTTGGTAACAGGGATGATTTAATTTATATTTATGATTACTTTGCTAATTGCTTCCTAATTTTGAATTTAATGAGCGCCCACAATTTTATATTTAAAAAAAAATAACAAGCCTCGTTTTATAAAGGAAAAGAAATGAACAATGTGTTTGCCTCCAGCAGGGATACCCAACATTACAACTTTGTATGAACTTTATCAGTTAATTAAAACAGGTAAAACTCTAGAATCTCACTTACTTAAACTTTCACATTTATAATATTATATTTATGTACTTATGTATAGGTATAAAGATAATTAGCACGATAGCGCGATATAAAGCACGTGGCGTGGCGCAGAAGTACTAAGGGGGCAAATCCCAAATAAATGGAGATAATACCCAGGAGAAAGAAGAAGAAGATTTATACACCATGACATTTAAGTCGTCTTACTAAGGTTCTCCACTCAATGTATCCGACATAATATACCTCTAGGCGTGATTAAAAAAATGTTACTATTAATTAAGATAATAGGTATCAAGAAAAATAAATAATGCATTCGAATTATGGTTAATAATTATTACGTATCAGACGGTAGAGAACATAACTACCCAGCGCACGAGTCGACTAGATCAATCTATCTCATTTTCCAAGAAACAAAATATCAATTTAAAACTACGTTCTACGTCATCATAATGAATAATATTTTAGGTTATAGTTATTTAAATCTACATTTTTTTTCTTATGAATGTGTAGTAGTAATTGGATACATGAAGTGGGCTGTCGTTGTAAGAAGATTAAAATGTCACTGTGTATAAATAAATATGATATTGTATGTGAAAATTTGGATGGTTTTTGCTCAATCGCGCCAAAACAGCTGAACAGATTTCCATTAAATTTGGCAAACAGGCAGATTATAACTTAGGGATACTATTTATCCCGATAGCAACAGTAAAAAAAAATACCTACACTCGAGGGAAACTTAAAGTCAAATGAGAAAACGTGATGCAATAAAAAACATTAAAATGGTATGACAGACAATATTTTATTGCTCCGTGTTATAAAACATGCTATTATTCTTTGTGTTATGTAGTTTATGTATTTTGAACTTTTGTTGTTTTGTTGCGATTATATTATAATGCAGTTAATAGAATAAATTACATGATCATAATTATGTTGATAAGTACTATTTGAAGATCATTATTGGCAGCGAAATCTAGAACTGCAGTGGAACCATCAAGAAGATGACAATCATGCTGGTACCTAGCTTGAACAATCATGAAACAAACCGCGTCTGCAATTAGCTTGATTGCTAGCTTTCTAGAAATGATGATCAATTCTATAAGGAAAAGGTGCAAACGACCTGGCTTTCTGGCTTCTAGCTTCAGACGGATTGCCACGGTCTTTACCAGGTCGTCGGTCCACCTTGCACCACTTTATCTTTCTAACCCTATTTGCTATAAATAAATAAATTGTTTATTTTCTTAGACAACAACTCCCGGATCATTTCAGGTAAGAAAAAAATCAGAAGTCCAGTTAGCCTGAGAATCAGGACTTTATGAATATCAAAATTACATAACAGTCCCTCAAAACGCCCGCCATACTTTCTAGTGTTTTACCTGGGAAGAAGAAGTTGTAACTAACTTTCCAACAGATCTTTTATGTTATCCTTCAAATAAACTCCAAGTACAGCTCGCTCCATAGCGCGCTGAACCTTGAAAACCGTAAAATAACCAGACTGCCATTTGTGATTTTAATAAGCCATATTATTATATTGTATTTTCTAAGAATATTTTTTTAGTAAATATATCAGATCGACGCATAATATGTAGGTTCTATTAATATCTATACACCACACACAAACACATGTATTTTTCGTCAGGCTGTTAGAGGTTCAATGAAAACAATCGTGAGATGCCTTGGATTATTTTGGAGTACCCATCGAGGTAATCATATTTAATCTTGTTCAAAGTATTTATAGGAATAGCACTGCAGAGATTAGGAATAGCACTCCCAGTTCTATGACGGGAACGTCCTTAGAAAGGAGCTAAACAAAACCTGTGTCGCCGCAACTATTCACAGCTTGTTTTGGAAGTTTTCTAAAAGTTACACTCAGTAGGCTGGACGGAAAGGGGCATTATGTTCGGCCATAATAGATGATGAAATCCCCGTTTCGCCGACGATATTGTACCCTTTTCGTCTTCAGCCTCCGAGTTGACTCAGATGCTAGTCGATCTTAGCACGGCAAGCCTTCGGACTTCAGATGAGTATGTCAAAGACCAAGTTGACGACGAACACATACAGGGGAGATGGAATACGTAGATCAGTAACTCTATCTTTGTCAAATAGTCTCTTTCCAGGCAAGACAAAATAGAGACGGTGCAAGACGCACCGAAAATACTTAGAAGAGCTATTGGGCCATGAAAGATCTAATGCGCAGTGATCTTTCTTTGTCCCATAAGAGAAGAGTCATTCAAGACGTGTGCATACTTCTAATCCTCACATATGGTGACCAAACATGGTCTTTGACAAATCGGCAGAGGTCCACGCTCGAGGGTTGCAAAATCTTAGTGGTTTATGCAAAAATGTGAAACATTGCAAATATAAGAAACTAGGTAAATATACATCTAAAACGTACCTGTTCATTGATATTCTGTCAGTTGTACGAGGCTCCGCAACCGCATGACACTAATAGGACGGTTGAGCGCTCCACAACTTTACATTCTATCTTTATTCAGTTGTTACCTGAGCTTTCAATTTCTTGCCAAAATTCCTTGAAATGCGATATTAATAGTCAAACCCTATCGGTTTTGAATAAGTAGCAGGTTGTTTGGATCCCCAGGAGTTTTATTTTTGGTAATATTTCGGCAAAGAGGTGAAAACAAAGGTTCAAGTTAATTGCTTTTTTATTCAGTAATTGCTATTTTTCTTCAGTTGTTCAGAGTACGCTTATTAGCTTACCACCGTGTTAATAGATAATGTAGCATTTTATTTCTATTCTAGGGTAATAATACCTGTCACGCTCACTAATAAGTTGATTCAAATAAAAAAAAATGCACCAGTCATGTCATCTTCGTGATTTTTGTCATCATTATCATATTTTATTAGCTCTCCTATTAAATTCATTTTCAATTTATACATAGTAGTTATACGTTCCTAGGGACGTGTCAATCATTATTAGTTCAGGGCTTTTATCTCATTATCTGCTACCCGTTATTGATTCTAGCTACGTTATCATATACCAGTGGGAGAGACATCAATACTAGAATGACAAGTACAATATTAGAATAACTCCACAATTTTATCTTTTTATTCGTACTAATTTTTATTTATTATATTACATTTCTTCCCGTGGGTGTTGTAGGAGGCTACTAAGGGACTTACTAGAGAATGGGCAGCAGCGTTCTCTATGCATTTTACCACTATACTTAAATCTAAAGATATCTCTTCCAGCGTACCTGCGACAGGAGAAAACATAAAAAGATGTACACAGCTTGTTAATATAGGTAATCAATACGAAAATTACTCTGTCGGTTTTTTGGTCTGTCTGACTATCTGTCTTTATCTTTCCAAATTTGCATGAAATTTGGCACCCCGATAGACCATGCCCAAAGTATCTTATGTCCCGCGACATTTTTATGCCCGTGGTATGTTCTCGTGTGATAATTTTCGGCACACCAACGGGCGAAAACCATTAGTAGGTACAACATTCGAATGGGTGATTTTTATAACTCTCGCTATCAGAATCCAGAGGATATACTTATATCTTCTGAGAGACAAACGTAGTAGGAATAAAATTATATTATTTGATTATATTACAGACCCAGCTGCGGCTTGTAAGTAACTCCGTAACTTGAATCATCTGCACCTAAAGTAACCGCTGTACATAGTGCGTAAGTGTAGCAACAGCATCCTGAATGTAATTGCGGACAGGTATGACTGCTCGTTCTTTAAAATTTGAATGCGATTATTTGTGAACTAACAGAATTTTAAGTAATTGATTACAAAAAAAAAAAAAAAAAAACACACTTCCAGAGAAAACCAAACTAAAAAGTAGATAATAATGGAAAAAAAAACGTGAGGTGCTTTTTTAAGGTATTTTTTTGATGAAATCAGGCACCCCACGCTTTTATTCCAATATTTTCTACTTTTTAGTTTGTTTTTTTTCTGGAAGCGTGTTTTTTAGTTTTTTTAAACTTTTATTTATTTTCTATTTTTTAGGGTGTTTCGAATTTTGAGACGTATGTCAGCGTAGTTTTCGAAGACAGTTTTTTTGCTGTCCTGGTAACCCTGGTAAGGATAATGGCACAAATTTATAACATTATAGTATTGTCATCGGTCCTCGATAAGTCTAGAGAGTTTAAACGAAATCTGGTCGTTTAAAGTAGGTCAAAATCGCGCTATAAGGAGTCGGTTACAAACAAACATACAAATGAAGCTAATATAAAGCGTGTAAAAATTGAACATGTTGTCCGAATACTTACCTACTATGTAGCACAATGAGCCAACTTTCTGGAAACTGAGTTCATGTAAATATGATTTACGATTCATGAATATTAATTGGTGGACTCTAAGAAATGGTGAAGTAACGCGTGCTTTACACGCGTTAGTTTACTAGTTCTTAGAATCGATACTTCGAAAGCTTGTTATGAGAGTTAAGTAAGACGCATACTATGATATATGATATGATACGCTATTATAGTATAATTGCATCTGTTCCAGTCTTTAGTTAGTATAATGTAGGGTGCGGGTAGACAAGTCTGTTAAATATGAGGCATAATTTCCTCTTGGGTTGCTTTAGAGCTTCAAATACGTACTCCTAAGTGTTGTTTGTAAAGATACAAGGTGGCTCAATGGTATGGATCTCGATTTATAAGTTGTAGTTTACGTATTAGATAGCTTCGTCTTTCTGAGTAGCTAACCCCTTAACAGTTAAAAAGTGTCTGTAATTGGTTTCATTGAAATAAATGCTTTGAATTTGAGTTTGATATCCAGGTCAAATTAGAGAAACGCAAGCTCTATGTTTAATCTTGGAAAGAAAACTTTATAATAAGTTCTGTATGTACGTAGCACCACCGTAGAAAGGGGTTTTGTCGACGGAAGAATAGACAAAAACAAATTTTAGAAATTAAAGATTGTAGAAAGATTTGTACCGTTTTATGCTGTGGTCATGCTACGCGTGATGGAGATGATGCCTGATACCGTAGCACAAATGCTTGCTACGCCGTAGCTCATTACGTAGCGTGTCAGCTACCGCGTAGGTCTCCGAACTTTTGAGAACTACGCGATAATGTTGTAGCACAAAAGGCGCATTAGGTTTTTTTTTTCACTTTACCTTTTGTTATTTATGGTTTGGTTAAAGGATAAGTTACGAGGACATACCTCGTAGCGCGACAAGAAGAAAATCCAGACTACAAGGTGAAAATCGTTTTGGAGAAATACAGTACTTCCCAATGACCTTGAATAATTGACTTTCTGAATAACTGCATTCGATTCGTTTTCAATCTTCGTAAGTATGATCACGTGTCCGCCCACCGGTTGCTTTTAAATTGGTTACCCATTCGTCAGCGCAGAGAGTTGAGGGCTCTATCAATGTTGTTTTCTATACTTGACATACCTACTTCTTCTTCTTACCTGACTTCTCTGGTTCAGTACTTATGCTCTGCGCATAATAAAAATCTTCGGTCCACCAACAATCGTCTTCTACGATGTCCTTCTCACCGCTCTGGTTTCATTTACTCTTCTTTCTTTGTCCAAGCGGTCTTTCTTTGGAATGCGCTCCCTCTGAACATCAGGATGGCAACCAGTCGGTTATCATTTAAAGTGAAAGTACGTGAGCATATTCGCAAGAAGTTGGCAGAATCATCCCAGCGGTGATTTGCTGGATTCGGTTTCTTCACTACCTATCGTTATATCTCCAGGCAAAGTTTTTTTCGTTATATATATATATATACATATATATATGTATGTATTTGTATCTATGTATTTAGTATTCTTCCTTTTTCGAGTTATCTATCCCGTATGTTGCACCTGCCATGTTTTTCTCTGCATCACCCTAAGGTTGACTGGTAGAAAATGCCTCAGGCATTAAGTCCGCCTTTGTACAGTAGTTTTACTTGTGCATAAAGTTTTAATAAATAAAAAATAAAATAATGAAATTCGGCAAGAACTAAGGTCAGCAAGTAAAGGCAAAGTCCGAAATTAGTTTTTATACCTAGTATTATCACGAAAAAAATAATTGCTTTTGTGATTACAAACTTACATTTGCAGTTGAAGGATTGACCGTGACGTATATCTAAATATATAAAATTCAAAGTCCTGAGTGACTGACTGACTGACTGATATATCAACGCACAGCCTAAACCGCTAGTCCTAGAGACGTGAAATTTGGAGGGTGTGTTTTTTGTGAAGAGTAGGTATCCACTAAGAAAGGATTTTTTGAAATTCCACCCCTAAGAGGGTGAAATGGGGGTTTTGAATTTTCTATGAAACTTTTTATTCTCTGGATCGATTGACACAAAAATTGGTACACATACTCTTGAAGTATAATTATGAGATACATGTATCACAATTTTTTCAAAATCATCCCCTTACTGAGTCAAATTGGGCTTCGAAAATCCTACGTGGAATGGTAGACGTGCACATGGCGTGCGGGGCAGCCCGGGTAGCGCATTGTCGTCACCGGTGTCCAATCTCAACCAAGGTATCACGAAGTATCAAATATGTAAGAGATACCGTGACCCTGGCATATGGGCAACTGAAGAAACACGGGTGGGTTTTAGTCAGTAAAAGTCTGACACGCCCTCCCGCTCCGCCCAGAGCGGGAGAAGTCATTTGATGATTTCCCATCCCAAAAAAAAAAAAGTATCAAATATGTAACTGATATTAATATGAACTAACTAGCTTTTGCCTGCGACTTCGTCCGCTTAAATGTCAGTTATCGTGGACGGAGACGAAATCTCGGAATAAAAATAGGCGTATGTCCTTTCTTGGGGTTCAAACTGACCCCATATCAAATTTTAAATTTCGTTATTTTATTTTTTTAATAAAATGTATCTTATGTTACTTCTAATACCTCCAATAATATGTGTACAAAGTTACAGGATATAAAAACAATAAAAAGAATATAGAAACTTTTAGGATACATACAAATAACAATTAGGTAAAAGATATAAAATTAAAAGATGAACTGTTATTTCAGTCCTTATGAAAAAAATAATTCTTTAAACCTAATCTTAGCTTCGCTCGCGTTAAAAATAACCATTTTTTTTTTCATACAAATTGTCCTATATTACTTCTAATCCAAGAATATGTACAAAGTTTCATGATGATCGGTTAAGTAGTTTTCGCGTGAAAGCGTAACAAACAAACTTACATTCACATTTATAATATGTATTAGTACCGATATTTGCAAGTTATAACAGCCGCGCGGGTCGATCGTTCAAGATAAGCTACGCTTGCCGCGGTTGGTCCGTGGATGGGTGACCATCTTTACATAATAAGACCCTTCCGTTCCTCGGAAAGCACGTAAAGCCGTTGGTCCCGGCTATCTTTCGTAGATCTTAGACCGTCGTTACAGGTCGTCGGAAGCCCGAAAGTCTGACAACCAGTCTTACCAAGGGGTATCGTATTATCCAGTAACTGGGTTGTGGAGGTCAGGTAGGCAGTCGCTCCATGTAAAATACTGGAACTCAGCTGCATCCGGTTAGACTGGAAGCCGACCACAACTTAGTTGGGAAAAGGCTAGGCAGATGATGATGAAGTACGTACATGTAAAAAACCGGCCAAGCGCGAGTCGGACTCGTGCACTGAGGGTTCCGTACAAACCTGTAGGTATTCACGGTTTATGCATAAGGTTTATGTTTATGAAATTATTTTTTTTTTTTAAATTTGAGTGGATTGAATGAAAGTTAAATTGTGGTTTACGATTTATGATTTTTTAGTTTTATCATTCTCTTATTTTAGAAGTTACCGGGGGGGGGGGGGGGGACACACATTTTACCACTTTGGAAGTGTCTCTCGCGCAAACCATTCAGTTAAAAAAAAAATGATATTAGAAACCTCAATATCATTTTCGAAGACCTATCCATAGATACCCCACACGTATAGGTTTGATGAAAAAAAATGTTCTGAGTTCCAGTTCTATGTATGGGGAACCCCAAAATTTATTGTTTTTTTTCTAATTTTGTGTGAAAATCTTAACGCGGTTCGCAGAATACATCTACTTACCAAGTTTCAACAGCATAACTCTTATAGTTTCGGAAAAAAATGGCTGTGATATACATGGACTGCCATTTGGTAACGGAACCTTAAAAACGCGTTTGTGTCTGTATTAAATAAAATTAAATAACTGCACTAACTATTCTTTAATAGATACCTATGCGTGGCCTGCTCAAGAGTAAGCTCACGGAGCAGCCTGGTGATTCTAGCACCTGAAGTAAAAACAAAAAATATTGTTTACAAAGAAATTCTGCGGTAGGCATAGTATTTCGTTGTAATCAATATTATTTGTTCATTATCCACTTCTGATTGTCTCTTAAATAAATCTTTTCACACACGCTTTGAGTTTTATTAAAACTATACTACTCTCATCCCAGAGATTAGTTTTACGGAGAACTTCGTCCTATTTGCTTTGTTTGGGATATTGTCAGTTTGTATATATATTGAGAGGTAGTGAGAGCTCGTATGATTGTTTAAGAAAAAAAAAAGTGCTTTGTTTCTTGTAGGCCACGCGGGTTAAGCCGCGGGCAGAAGCTATTCAAAATAAACCAATGAAATAAACACAGGCAAAAAAAATCTGTCCTAATTATATTACATGCATACGTGTCGAATTCATAAGGATGATGCTATATACATATCCTAAGGAGCTCTTAAATTTATTCAACCCGTCTGGTCTCCGTCTCACACACTTATCCTCATAGTTGGTGCTCCAGTAATGCTACTACAAAATCTTAATCTTCATTAGAATAATTTAGGTAACAATTTTTTTCTAAATTCCCAGGGAATAAAGAGAATTTTTATTTTCGCTTTAAACTTACCTTCAAATTTGACATGCAAGTAGGTAATTTGCCGGTTCGTCACTATTGTTAGGTTTTAGGATTAATTAATTATCCTACAACAATAATTTTCAATCCGAGCGTTGCTCCTTGGATAACACAAAGCTAGCAGTGCAATAACACATTGTTTACCTGGATTAACACATAGGGTACTTTTAATCCCGGTAGTACGTTCCTGTGGGATATTTTTCGACATCCACACGGGCGAAGCCGCGGGCAGAAGCTAGTCACTGTATATGGGAGAAAACTTAAAGTTACTTTTGTTCTTGAGATACTATACATGCACCCCAACTACGTAACTCTTCATTGTGCGTGGTTCAACACGCACTGGACCGGTTTTTCTTTATATTGGAACCTCAGTAAGACCTTGCTTTTCGCCAAATATGCTGTTAAGGCAACAGTAAGTACCCTATAGGTTTTGATTAATTTACAAGTAACTAGCAGTATTTGTTATTGCATAAAAAATAAAGATTCTTCTTTACAGATTCAAGAGCCCGTATATCCACATATCTTTACTAATATTATAAAGCTGAAGAGTTTGTTTGTTTGATTGAACGCGCTAATCTCAGGAACCACTAGTCCGAATTGAAAAATTCTTTTTGTATTGTGTAGCCTATTTATCGAGGAAGGCTATAGGCTATATAACATCACGCTACAACTAAGAGGAGCGGAGCAGTAATGAAAAATGTTGCAAAAACGGGGAAAATCGCACGGGTAGGCGATTCGACACGACGGGAAGGGTCGGGAGACAAGAAATTTAACGCGGACGAAGTCGCGGGCAGAAGCTAGTTTGTTATAAATGTTAACTTGATTGATACCTTCACGATTTTCTGAGAAATAGGGTATTGACTGACAGACGAACAACGAAGTGATCCTATAAGGGCTCAGTTTTCCTTTTCAGGAACGTACGGACGTACGGGACATCCTACTTCCTACTAATATTATAAACGCGAAAGTTTGTATGTATGGATGTATAGATGTATGGATGTTTGTTCCTCTTTCACGCAAAAACTACTGAACGGATTTGGGTGAAATTTAGAATACAGATAGTTTGTAACCTGGATTAACACATAGAATACTTTTTATCCCGGTAGTACGTTCCCGCGGGATAATTTCGACCTCGACGCGGGCGAAGCCACTGGCAAAAGCTAGTTAAAAATAATCCAAAATATTTGTAGTTAGTTATTTGGGTACCGTAAACTCCTCATACATAGCTGGTTAAGTAGTTCTATGTTAAGATTGACTAGATCAGCTTCAGAAACCATGGAGCGACATGTTGTATATTTGTTTTGGTGTATTTACAGAGGTCATCTTTCTATAGCTAAGCGATTTAGTTAAAATTATATCTACGGGGAACTGATCCTCATATTGAATAACTAACTACTACACTTGGAATAGTAGAGTAGAGATACGATTTTTTTGTTTGTACCTGAATCATATATTATTTGTTAGTTTATTGTTGTATTTGCACAAAATAACTTTTATTGCATTCTCTAATGTATGATTATTCAAAATTAACCATAAATTACTTGACGAGCTTTCAAACTTTTAAAAATTAATTAATCTATGAAATACAGCGACACTTAGGGGTTTAATCTATGAGTAACACTTACAAACATGGGTCTATGGGTGAAAGTTAGCACATGACTCACCCAATCTCGCAACAATAATTGTCGGCCCATGCGCCAAACACCTAGTAAAGACGATTAAAATAAATCTTACCTACCTACTACGCAAATGAGTTTTAGCCAGTCTAAGATACTTTTTAACATAATTGGAGATGAAGGTCATTGCACTAGTTTATTACGGATTTTCTAACGCATTTAATCAAACATTGACATCACTAACCGCGTCACCAATCCCCCATACTCCGTTTCACAAACACTTGAAACATTTATACCTACTTGCACTATGGAGCTGCAAAGTAGAAATCTAACCGCAATAAGAAAATACTTAAATGAAAAATGAAGTGGAATTACACTGACAAGGAAAAGCCGGGGTTACTCAACACCTACAGTAGAAAGCCGGTCTTTCCTTTCTCCTACCTGTTTATCTTTTTATTAAAAAATGTTTTTATGCTAGATCTTTTTGACTTATTTGTAGAGCGGCTTTGAGGCCTTTTTTATAGCGTGTAGAATTGCCCATGCATACTGCGCTACCACGGGGAGGTAGCGCAGTGTGTGGGACTCCAACCTACAAAAACTCCACGGTGTTCTCCTGTGCCACTTTTGGCGGGAACACAGGCACGCGTAAGCATTCTGTCCTGCAGGGACATCGCCGTTCAGCCGTTAGCCGATTCAGTACATTCTTCAGCAACCCTGTATCAGCATTCAGAAGTCTAGTGTTTTTGGCTCTGTTGAATTGTTTAGGTGGTGCATCTCTAAGTTTACTTTGGTCAGCGTTCTACCAGGGGTTTCTATCGCTGTTGGTTTGTGGCGCTTAGTTTGCAGTATGTATCATAAATGCTTTAGGTATTCTGATAGTTTTGTCACGGTGTATTCCAATTGTACAGGGTCTGTTAAGGTTACTTCTAATAGGCGCCTAGCTAGTAGGGAGGCTAGGAAGCGTTTCGCCCGGGTTCGGACTTTTTGTGTTTGTAATTAGTCTGTAGCGGATTCTTCTACGGTCTCATACTATACGCGCTAATTTGGTGTCTCGTTTTCTGTAGCAAGCACTATCGCTTCGTTTACAGACCTATGTCTATGATCGTTCTTCCTCGGACTGCGACTCGAGAGGGTTCAGAGTCGCGGTTTAAAAAGTTAAGGTTTATAGAGAAAAAAATAGGTAGATAGTACCTTTCTTCTAGGGTTCAGTGCGTCCGCTGCATTGTAGGGTGGTTTTTTTTGGAATCTAGGTCAAGTCTTCTGGGACTGACATGATATACGGTAGGAGGGAAGCATTCGGTGAAGAATGTGGGTTCTTTGATTCACCCTAGGACTAGGACTTTATGGTAGGCAAAGAGATTTAAATATATAATTTAATGTCTGATGGTAGGATACGAATTCTATGTTGCCAGACATCAGCTCGTTTTGTCGAGCATAATACCGATTGCAGACCAAAAGCTAAGCTAAGTTAGTCTAGCTTCCCTCGCACAGCTATCAATTTTGAATTTGTGTGCAGACCGGGAACTGTATATATGGCATAGCTAATTTTTCATACTTGTGTGAGAAAAAAATTCTTAGCTATGCCAGTTAAATTAAACTAAGTCAGCTTAGCTTTTTGTCTGTAACCGGCTTTATAGTTTTAATTGTGAAACGACAAAATGATAAAGCGCCCCAGCTCAGCTTCGTGGACTATTATAAAATAATACTCTGTGATACTAAATTAGCGTAGCTGCCTGCGTTTAGTGCAGTCAAATACAGATAAAAACCAATTGACATTAACAGCAACAGGAGCGGCTTTTCATTTTCAAGTGATACCACATGTGGACCCATTTTTGCAAACAAGAACCAACCCACATTTTGCGTGAAATTGAGTTTAGTATCTACAAATTGTTTTCTTGAATGTAACTATAAAACTTGAGAGGTGTCAAGGGACACCCGGATGGAACGAAGTTCCTTTCCAGGATTCATGATTGTTATTATTTATTATGTACAAAGAACCTGTATACACTCAACAAAAATATTCTCTCTCACTCCCTCTCTCTACTCACAACAAAAAAAACAACAACATACAAAGACAAACAAATACAAACAACAAAATATATACGGTCGAATTGAGAAAACTCCTCCTTTTTTCTGAAGTCGGTTAAAAAGTGTTGTTACAACTTTTTCTCTTAATTTCCGTCTAGCCCCCTTTCGCAACGCGCCATAAGGAACTTCGTTCCAAAAAAACATAGGGAAGTATTCGCACACCTAGATCTAAAGTAATACAACTCAAAAATTGTGAATTTTCAGTTATCATTGTATTCATATGCTCGATAACCTTACGCAGCTATCCAACTTAACAGGTTCAATAATAACTTGAAAGATTCGTCGCTAGATGGCATTAGTCTTCTTTTGTTGAATCAACGCATGTCACCCCTTTCCCGCCTAAACAAATGTATTGTGAGTTGACCTTCGCTATTCCTAAGGAGTGCACGTGTTAAAACGAACGAAAACCCGGTCATTTTGATGAAAAAACACGAGAAAAATACAAAGTTAATTAGAGTTGATACAGTGTTGGTGAATTGTTCTGTCACATTACATCGAGAAAATTTGACTTGTTCCAGTTTTGTTTGATAAGGTACGATATTTTTTTGTTACTATTTTGACTTCAATTTGTTTTGATGGATCAACTTGTAAATTTATAGTTGACCTACTTTTGTTGAAACAAATTTATTTCAATGTTTTTACATACAAAATGCGTGGTTTTACTTGTTTTGGCTACAAAAATCATGCTATTGTATTATAGTGTTTCATTTAAAATTATACTGTTTTTATTAAAGCTGTCTACTGATTTATTATGAAGGGTTTTTTGAGTTAACCTACTATTGTTGGCAACGTAAATCTTTATGTTTGATTCCTTTTTATAAAAACGAAGTGCAACCTTTTCATTTCTTACAATAGCCATTTTTCTTTTCAGAGAAAAATGCAGCGACGCCGTTTTCTTGTTAATATTATAAAAGAACGTATAAAGATAAACCATTACAAGTTGATGAACAAGAGATAGAAACGTCAATGAATGTTGAACAAGAGAATAATAAAGAAAATAAACCAATGAACTCTTCCGAGCTGACCAAACCATGCCACAGTCGGCAAATTGAAAAATGCAGACTACGTTGCAGTACAAAAACGAATGTCTTCAAAAGCCAATATGTTAAAGAATTCGTAATAGTTTTATTTTTGTTTATTTGAAACTTTTTATTTTCTTGTTATTTAGTTTAATAATAAGAGACTGATTTTTTATGAATGGGAAAAGTAATATTCCCCTAATTTTAATTGTTTATTTAAAATGTGCCATACCGAATTAAAACTTTAAGTGTTTGTACTGATTACTATTAAGTATTTTCGAATGTTTATATTTTTAGTAATTATAAGATTATGTGATATTGATGGAAATCTTAAAATTAAGCACTTTAAAAAAGTATTTTGTTTAGAAAAGTTTTCTGTGCAGTATATTTTGAGATTGAGTTTTTGTGATTTTATTTGCCTAACCTTACAAGAAAACTTAAAGTATTTTATTTGTTCCTAATAGATTTTAGAGATTTTTGTTTTAGAAAAGCATTAAGTATTACAACATAAATAACTTCTATAATTTTTTGTGTTTTTTTTTTAGACCAATAAGAAAAATAAGAACACAGTGTTTATAACTAAAATAATGAAATAAAAGTTTTCTTAACGAGTTTAAAATAGTTTTTATTCATTACTTTAGTTAAAAGTTTAGTTTTGTTTGAGGAATTTTGTATTTATTTTTTGTTTTAATGTAAGGTTAACTCAAAATGGTTCAGTAAAACCAGATTAAGTCGAAATGTGATTCAATATTCATACAAAGTCATTACTCTAGAGTGTAACAACTCAAAAATTATCAATTATCGTAAAAATAATGGATTGTTAGCCCCAGTTTATATACGATGACACTTTAAAACCTATCTAAGATCTAAAATAAAATTGAAATTCATAGCTTCCCTAACAAAAAAAGGAGCAATACGTTTTTTTCATCTCCTGAAAAATTTACTTTTTTGACTTGTCTTAGTTTAGATCTAGGAGTGCGTATGTTTAAATAAAACTCCGAATTGTCCCGTAGTGTATAATATAAAAATATCACAGTTTGGTATTTATTTTCACATTATACTCCCGTTAATTAAACCAAAAATAATAACAGCCATTTTATAATTAAATTGGACGCATTTATGTGTAATTTAAGTTATTGTAGCTTCTCTCATATTGTTAGTAGTTATAATGAATTGTGATAAAGTCGAGGTAATCAGGATGTAAACTGGACGACGGGTTTATTTTACGTACATTTCAATATTTTAATACTTTTAAAATACCTACGATAACGAAAGTGCGGATTTTTTTTCAATCAAAAATCATACTAAATTTGGGGTTGAATCAGCATCTCCAATTTTAAACGCCACTGCACTGCGTTTGCGCAATTTAGACGATATATTCTTTCCTATTTGTGAGTACTTATTACATAGATATCTACATTATTTAAAAACAGATTTATGCAAAAATTAAGTTACCAATATAAAATATATTAAGCTACTTTTGTGAAGCAGTATAGTATTTCATACGCAGACTTTCTTAACGAAAACAGAATAGTTCTTTCGACTTTATGTACTTAAATAAAAAATACTATATCATAAATACTTCAAATGCACGAGAGACAAACAAATAATTTTAACTTGTGTTAAATATTTCATTAGACATAAGATGGTACAGAAAAACACAACATTTCTGTAGATTTATCAAAAATATAACAAAACTGCTTATTCATTGGAATCATCCATGACTTTCCAATGAAATAGCTTATTCAACAAGAAATAAAAAAATACATGATTTACTGCTAAAAACAAGAAGATAACTTCATAAATAGCGATTATACTTTAAGTGCATGACGTAAAATATGTATTTGTAATAACGATTAATATTCATCCTAAGACTTCAGCTTAGCTAGCTGATCCATAAGATCTTTATCAGCGTCCTTGGTTGATTCTCCAAGTTTGTTACGAGCCACGGACGGGGCACCAGCCATCTGTGAAAATATAATAAAAACCAGTGAAATTAATTTCAAGTCGTTATGTGCACCAATAAACCACAAATCAGAACAAGGCTAAGTGAGTAAGTGATAGTATAATCCTTCCTACTATATTATTATATATTATAAATGCTTGCAAAGTTTATGCGGATGGATAGACGTTTTTCACTCTTTCACGCAAACACGGCTGGACGGATTTGAATAAAATTTGGCACATAGTTAATTTATTACACATACGATACTTTTATCGTAGTACTACGTTCCCACGGGACAAGATTCGAACTCCACGCGGGCAAAACCGCTGACACAAGCTACTTTTACATAAATAGAAGTTTAATTAAAAGGCAAACGACGTGGATCTTCAGAAATAAAGCACGTGACCCGATTCTGGATTCTTCTCCATGCTCTCATTTCGGGGGCCAATAGCCAGTTACTACGACGAAAATCTGCGGGCTTACTCATAAACCATATGAACTGTATACGTTCGATCCGACACGTCCGTATACGAATCGTACATTCATTTTGAAACGGACACGTTACAAATATTTGTTTAACCAACCGATATTTGTCCGAAGTGTTACTTACACAAGCAAGCTAAGTAAGCAGGGAGACTGCGACGTGAGGTTGATAAAAAACAATGCCTTGGGTAGAAATGAGGTGCATGGAAATAGAGGGTTGCATAGAAATCACAATATGACTGGCCTGTTAGTCTAGTGGTTAGTGACCCTGACTGCTAAGACTGAGGTCGTGGGTTCGATTCCCACCCAGGACTAATGTTGTGTGATGAGCACAATCATTTGTTCTGTGTCTGGGTGTAATTTATCTATAATATGTATGTATTTAGAAATATATAAGTAACTTTATCAGTTGTCTGGTTGCCATAGTAAAGGCTCTGCCTAGTTTGGGATCAGATAACGTTGTGTTGGTTGTCCTAAGATATTATATTATTATTATATTATAATATTTATAGTCCTATATACCAGCCGTGCCTATTATTATCATCTGCCTAGCCTTTTCCCAACTATGTTGGGGTGGGTTTCCAGTTTAACAGGATGTACCTGAATACCAGTATTTACATGGAGTGTCTGCCTATCTGACCTTCACAACCCAGTAACTGACTACTGAACAGGTTTGATTCCTTAACGTGTTTTCGAGGCACGGAATGGTCTCGGTACTTTTTTAGGGTTCCGCACCTCAAAAGGAAAAAGCGGAACCCTTATAGGATCACTTTGTTGTCCGTCCGTCCGTCCGTCCGTCCGTCTGTCAAGACCCTTTTTCTCAGGAACGCGTGAAGGTATCAAGATGAAATTTATATCATATACTCAAGTCTACTGTCCCTTGGAGCTGTGAAAAAATCAAGCTTTTAAGCTAACGCAATCAAAAGATATAGCCGTTTATACCGCAAATTTCAACAAATTTTCGAAACTCGCAAGGGAATCAAAACCTAAGGGGTACTTCCAGTCGATCTAGAATTTTGAAATTTGGTACGAAGCAACGTCTTATAGCACAGATAAAGGAAAAATTGCGAAAACCGTAAATTTTTAGTTACATTATATAATAAACAGAATAAAACACAGACAGAAATAAAACCAAGCCAAGAAACAGAACAGAACTACGACTCGATTGTCGTGATGGGTGAACTTTTACTTATATACCTACAGGTTTGTACGGAACCCTCGGTGCGCGAGTCCGACTCGCACTTGGCCGGTTTTTTTTTCTCTATTGTACTTAATTGTAAAACAAAATTCATTATTTTTACCTTTCCACTGATTTCAATGCCTATTTCATCAAGCACCTTGTTGACGATTCCTTCAGTCTCCTCTTCGTCACCGGACTCGTCCA
Organism: Aporophyla nigra; assembly: GCA_947507805.1. NCBI lineage: Eukaryota > Metazoa > Arthropoda > Insecta > Lepidoptera > Noctuidae > Aporophyla > Aporophyla nigra. Next base: position 14,170,619 of record OX382305.1, read on the forward strand.
TAATGTCGTCAAGGGTCTCTGAAACTTTAAGTAAACATATATAAGATTATCACAATTGTCTTAGCAGTGGTCAATGTAATCTACAGTTTTAATCTGTAGTCAAAAATCTAGTCTAGTCCAAATAATCGCATTTTTATAACCTCGTAAAGCCCAAGCTAAGTTTGCCATGATAAGTTAAAACACCCAATGTACAATACAATGAACAATATCGTCTAACATGGTTCCGGCCCAAGCACATTCACAACTAGTTTTCTTTAAGAACAACTTAATTTTCTGGGTACTCTTAGTCAGAAAGGAATTTAATAAACTACTTTTAAGTTGATATTACGTGTTTATTTAAAAGTACATTGAGCGTTAAGAGAAGATTTTGTTTTGAAGTCTGGGCCGGAATGCTGCATGTCACTTTGTTCAATACATTGTACGTTGGGCCTTAGGAGGCTGTTATTTTTCCATTATACATTTTATACTTGAAATGGTATAGTTTTCAATTAGGCACCTCAGTAACAGCCCGGTCTCTAGATTTGTGGCCAATAATTGGACTAGGTGTGGTGCCTAGTACAATTATTGGCCATGTTTATTGCTTCACTACATAGTATAAAACAACGTCGCTTCCCTCTGTCTGTGCCCATGAAATGCTTAGATCTTTAAAACTACGCAACGGGTTTTGATGCGGTTTTTTTAAAAGGTAGTGATTCAAGAGGAAGGTTTATAAGTATAATACGCGGGTGAAGCCGCTGGCAAAAGCTAGTTTGGTAGCTACCTATCGTTATATGTCCAGATAAAATTTTGTTTTTTTCGTTATATGTATGTATTTGTATCTATGTATTTAGTATTCTTCCTTTTTTGAGTTATGTATCCCGTATGTTGCACCTGCCATGTTTTTCTCTGCATCACCCTAAGGTTCATCATCATCATCATTTCAGCCGAAAGACGTCCACTGCTGGACTTAGGCCTCCCCCAATTTGGGGGGCTTTGCCATAATCGCCACGCTTGGCAGGCGGGTTGGCGATCGCAGTATGGTGGTAAAATGCATAGAGAACGCTGCTGCCCATTCTCTAGTAAGTCCCTTAGTCGCCTTTTACGACACCCACAGGAAGAAAAAGTTAAAGCAAAAGCAAAGCAAAGCATAAAGTTTTAATAAATAAATAAATATAGTCAAGCTGTTTTTTACTTACTCATGTCATCAGTCATATCCATCTTAGCGTTGGCATGTCTGAAAGCTTCCATGTCTTTAGCAATTTGTTGCGGGTTCATGACTTTGTTCATGCTGTCCATAGTTTTTGCGGTGGTTCCCATTGCCCCTGCAATCGCTATATTAGCGCCCATTGCCTTATTTTGTATTTGTACACTTGTAATCTGTAATGTGAGGAAAATAGTTTTAAACTTAATTTTGGTTCTAAATAAGGAATAAATACAATTTTCTTATTTTCTGGGAATTGTTTAAGGTACAATTGAAGAATGATGGCAGTTGCCTGTTGTTATTTGTTTTTATTGCTTAATGTGCTTGCTCTGGACTTCGAATAATTATTTTATTACGTTATTATACATGAATAATATTTATATCAGTAATATACAGGGTGACAGGGACATCGACCCGAACCTGTTATTATGAGTTCAGTAGGCACATGATTCTGAAACGAAAAATTGCGATGCTTCCCCAGCATTGACATTTTGTCGGCAAGTTTGCACATCGATGTCCAGCCATGTATAATTCATTCATTTCATTTATTTATTTGGATAACGAAGATCCATTGGGTTAGTATAATGTAAGGACATTGTTCTTTAGGAAGGTCCCCAACCCAATCTCATGTTCAGCAATAATAAAACACTTGTGCCTTGAATTAAATTCTGTATGGCAGAGATATCTTGTTACGAAAAAATAAATTAGTCATGTTAATTAATTTTACATTACCTTACTATTAGCATTGTAAATCCTAGTTTTCTGTTTCCTCATCTGCACTAGTTGTTTTGCTAATATTTTACAACCTTCATTGTCTCCTTCTTTAGCCATCTTCTTAATCTCATTTTCCTGAAAATTTAAACATGTATTTAAGTAGGTAATAAACCAATACAGATATATAGAATAGAAAAATAACAATTTATATTTAATATTTTTAATTAGTATAACATTAGTATTGCAAGGATTCCAGTGCTTGTGTTTGGATAAATGGGGCCCATTCATTATGTGGGACATTTGTGTTTGCCACAAGCAGTTCTGGTTTTACATATCACAGGGTGTTAGATAGGGTTGTGTAGCGTCACCGTGGTTGTTAAACTTGTGCATGGATAGTTGTCAGAAATATTTGAAAGAGGTTGAGTGTGGATTGACAATGAATGAGTTGCGTGAGAAATGCCTTCTCTATTCAGATGATCAAGTTCCACTTGCATCATCAGCAGAACAATTGCAATACATGGTGACTGTGATGGATGAAGCATATAAGAGTAAGGGGATAATTAAACATCTGAATAAGACGAAGGTCATGGTGTTTGAAAGAGAAGAGAATCAACATATGATGAAAATAATGATACACACTGTAGAGCAAGTAAGTTCATATATCTGGAGAATAAAGTCAAAGTTAAAGCATTTATTTCAAAGAGGCCCAAAAAGGCACTTTTGAATCTGTTTACAAGGGATGGAAAAATCTATGAACTTGTGTGAAGGAGAGTAAATTCAGTAAATAAAGGAAATGGTGTCCTAAAAGGCTTGACTTGCTGTTCATAAAAGTGTACTGGTGCCTATGGGATGCCAAAAGCTTGAAACCAATGTTCATGTATGACCTGGGTGCTTACTCTCGAATATAATTCCAATAGATAGACATTGGAATTGTCAGTCAAACGTCAGGGATTGGCTGAACTCACTGAGTCTAGCCAATCCCTGACGTTTAACTCGACCAACTGACGTTTGACCAATGTCGATCTATTGGAAATATATTCGAGAGTAAGCACCCAGATGTTGAATGTAAATAAGGCTAAATGAGTATTTAAGGATTGGAGCAGGTGGCATTCTGTAGTTTCTGTCTACCATGTGAAAAATGTGTGAGTTTTTGCATGTATGCATGTAAGAACTTACAAGCTTTTTTTCCTCTCTTTCTAATGCTGCCTTATCTCGCTCCAAGTCTCGGGTGGCCTTGCGCAATTCGCGATCATTTTGCCTCTGTTGTTCTGTTTAAAAAAAATATATTAAAATTAGGTCATCATTATCATCATTTCAGACGAAAGACGTCCATTGCTGGACATAGGCATTACCCAACTTGGCAGGCAGGTTGATGAGCGCAGTATGGTAGTAAAATGCATAGAGAACACTGCTGCCCATTCTCATAGTAAGATGATTCAGTCATAATACAATAATAACCATGATTTAATTTAGTTTTGATTGGGGGTCGCGGGCGGCAGGGAGGCTCCGTCTGCTGATCATTGACTGGTCGCACGGTTACTAGTATTTACATACATACATCGTGCGATCAGCAAATCACTTAAAACATTTTTTTTTGTTATACCTACCTACCTTGCAATGAGTAAATTATAACTTACTAAATAATTTGCAAATTATCATCATGTACCCATGATTATTGTTGTGTTAAGTTTATGTTGTCATCAGTTGAATCTTAAATCTGTGTTAAGCTTTGAAAGGTGTATTACTAGCCTCATAAAGTGCCCTTGTTATAATGAGTGAATGTAACTTAGGATAAGTGCATTAATTGATTGTTTTTATGGTTAAATAAAGATATTTGAAAATGAAATGAAAATGAAAATGATTGGGGATAGAGACATTTTGCAGTTCCGCTACATGTATAAAGTAGGACACACTTTATTACATTTTTATCTTGATCATTGTGTCCATCATCTGATTGGCCAATTAACTATTATTATACACCTACGACAATCAAAGTGTAGTATGATGTAAATGGTGACCAAATATTCTGTTGTGCATTAATTCTTAGACTATTTTACTAAAACTCAATGTTCTAACAATTCATCAAAGCAATGATCAAACATACCAGTCTCACCCTAAGACTGCCCACTGACCCAGCCCTAACCTGTCTTACGTGAAAACAAACATGTCAGTCATTCATTGTTGAGTAAATAAGTCTTTATAGACCATTCTAGACAAGGTTAACACTTCCATTGCATCATTAATAGTTATGCTTATTTTTTTTTTTTAATATTCGAACAATAAAACTTAGTCATTGTAAGGATATCTATTATCACGAATTAAACAGAAGTAGTGCTGTTATTTCTTGTGGTTTTATCTACTACGTAACTTAAAAAATGTTATAATTATCTGGAATTGTTATGAATCGAATGCTTTTCGTATTGGAATGCAACTTGGTTAAATCTCAGCACTTACCTTTGACAGTAGGTTGTTTCCCAAAGAAAAAGTCCATTATTAAAACATAAACTTTATAAATTAATGTATCTTAAAAGTTGTGAAATATTAACCAAAACAAACTTGCAAGCTGATGACTAATTGACAAATTTGACTGACAGCCAGACACAGACAAATGACTCATTTTTTTTAACATTTGACATAACATTGTTATGGTGGTAAATGAAGTTACCACAAAAAAAAAAATCCTTGAAAATAATAAGGGCGAAGGCAAACTTACTAACACGCGATTTCATGCCCATGCATGAAAAAAATGGGACTCCATTTTCCAGTTGAATGCATAAGAGCGTGGTGTTTAATGAATCACTAGGGTAGACAAAAACCCAAAGGCCTGATAACCAGTCTTTCGACGTCAGATAGGCAGTCATAGAAAATACTGCTATTCAGCTGTATCCGGTTAAACTGGTTAGAGTTGCAAAAAGCCTGTGCAAATTAACGCTTAAGCAAGGTTGTTAATAAAACGTACGTACGTACAATACAAATTAAACAACCCTGTTATTTTTCATACGGTATCATTAGTTTGCGGTTGAATAGCTAAAAGAAAACAAATTAGGCTTGGTCAGATTCATTAAAACTCTGGGTACCTTTCTGTTCCATCACTTTTAGGGTCTAATAAAGAATCAATATCACCAAACTTATGAAAATTATTAAGAATTTGACAATTCCTTGAAATGAACACTGCCTCTATAAAAATGTTGGATAATGAAACTGACAGCTTATTATGACAGATACATAAGAGACCGATGTAATGTAATTGAGACTACTTGCAAGACTACATCTAGCAAGCAGTTCCAATTTTTTTTTCAGCAAATGGGATTTAGTACCCACGCGGAACGAATGCAAAACGTAGTGGACTGATAGCGCATAGCGCCATGCGAGCAGTAAACAGAACATAATGGGATTTAAAAAGAAGAGAAGTGAATATAAAAATTAAATGGTGATTTCTGATACCAGCTATCAACTGCTATTGATAGGGCTAATCAGACAGTGGTAGAAGCAGCACGAGCAATGATGCATGCTCGTAAAGAGATACCTCAAGGTTTTTGGTCAGAGCTCATTACCACTGCAGTGTACGTTCCTAGTCAGACTGTCTCGTGACCTGTACAAGGAAAATCTCCCTATGAGTAGTTGTACGCAAAGGAACCAGGTATTGTATTATACATTTGAGAATCAATGCTACGCTCACACTCCTTAATCAAATCGTAAGAAGCTAGACAAGAAAGCTCAAAAAGGATTATTAATTGACTAAGATGGAAATGGAGGAAAGAGCATTTGGGATAAAATCCATCACAAAATGATAAGATGAGTTTCATGTTTGAAGAGATACCGTTACTTGAATACTCTATCAAGAAAGACGCCCAAAACGATCCTTAACCTTCAACCTCAACTATCATCACGTGTTACTAGATCTTCAACAAGAGAGAGTATAGAAAATAATGGTACGGAATCAGTGCCGGATTAGCCATATAGCAGGAGGTAGCAAATGCTACGGGCCCCGCGCTTTGGGGGGCCCAGCACCTGGGCAAAAAAAAAAAACTACAAATCAAAGAAATTGTAAGCCACCCACTAAGTCACACACTGACACACATAGTAGCAATTCTTAGTGAGCGCTGGCCATACTGTACTACCATTTCAAAACAGTGGGGGCAAAATGCCTTATTATGGTGGATTTGTCCATAAAATCGATCATATTGCTTCGCCTTAACGGGTCGGACACCGGTGACCAGACACACTGTATATTACGTTCGTTGCATCTCTGTTCACAAAATATCAAAGATTTATGATCGTTTAGCATACAGTTTTCAATTTGACAGAATTTTGAATTACGTCGTCATTTTCGCAAACCAGCGATATGTCATTTTGCAAAAGTTTTGGAGCAACCTAAGTAATCAAAAGTTCTCTCTTTGAGGAGTGGATAGAGAGGCGCCACGGCGTCGAGAGGCATCACGTTCCGCCTAACGCAGGTCCTCACCGGGCATGGGTGCTTTGGGGGTTCCTGTTCAGGATAAAGCGTGAGCAAACGCCCGGGTGCTTCCATTGCGAGGATCGTCTAGAGAACACGGTGGATCATACGATGGAGGTGTGCCTTACCTGGGCGGAGCGCCGCCGTATCCTCGTGGAGGCGGTGACCTCTCGCTACCGGTCCTGATGCAGGCCATGGTACGGAGCGAGAGGGCATGGGAAGCCGTCACCTCCGTCTGCGATGCAGTAATGCTCGCGAAGGAGGAGGCGGGGCGCGTGATGCGCCCTCACGCCTCGAGCCGCCGCAGGAGGAGAAGTCCCGAGCGTCGGGAGTCGATTGCGGACTCCTGGCCACCGTAGGCACAGGCTTGCTGGAAGGACCAGGCCCGTGTTGACGGCGTATAGTGTTTCACGCGCGCCTCAAAGAGATGTCAGCAAACTGAAGGGGTTTGCTAGGACCGATGCCTGCCACCCTGGCGACCCTTCGCGAGATTAGTTCGAAAGAGGTACTGTGGCCCTGGCATATGGGTAACTCAAGGAACACGGGTGGGTTTTAGTCAGTAAAAGAATCGTGTTTTCCAAATGTCAAAATATTGTTACGCATTTACTTGAGTTTGTTGATCACAAACTGCAGCGGAGAATGTTCTTTTTCAACATTAAAACGAATTTAAAATGTTTTAAGCAACACAATGGGACAAGAACGTTCGAATAATCTCATATATAATGAGCATAGCAAATGATTTACTTAGAAATATTGATTTGACGAGTGTTATTTCTAAAGTTGCTTACATTAAATCACGAAAAGCCTTTTTCTAAATGTTTTGTTTTATTTATATCCTTTTTAATAGGTAATGCCGCCATCAGGGGCCCCCATCCTGCCAGGGTCGCGAAATCTATTCGAAAGAGTTACCGTGGCCCTGGCATATGGGTAACTGAAGGAACACGGGTGAGTTTTAGTAAGAAAAAGTCACGCCCTTCCGCTTCACCCTAGAGCGGGAGACACCATTTGATGATTTCTCACCCACAATAAAAGGGCCCCCATCACAATTTTGCTACGGGCCCCGCGCTGGCTTAATCCGGCACTGTACGGAATGATACCCAAAACACCCCTTTTACATCTACAAATGATACAACTTCGACTTCCCACTGTGATGGTAATAATGAGCACGAAGTTCATGTAGAGCGAGATGCACATGAGGAGCATGATGTTCCAGCAGAAAAAATCAGACGCCCACAGAAGGGTCTCAAGCTCAACAGTTTCTTGACACTGTAGACTCAGTGTCAGGAGTGTACTACGTGAGCTCAACAAACGGATGTGCGAATAACACTTGTGCGGGAAAACTGTACTGCGACTCACCATAGTTCGAATGCACGGTTGTGCGACACACTGAATCTAGTCGTTTCTAGCACTCGCCGGCCGCTGCCGAGGCACCGCTCGCTTCGTGCGCTCGGCTCGTGCGTAGTAGGGCATGCAAACCGGATACCCGGATAACCGAAAAAACCGGATAACCGACTGATTTGAAACCCGGTTTTTTTACGATGACAAAACCGGAGTTTTCGGTTTTTTCGGTTAACATTATAAGTAAGCATTTTTCGACTACTAAACTGACGGCAACTACAACTCAGGAAAACTTAGACTATACAGTACCTAGTAAATGTTTCATGGAACATCAAGGACCAACTCCGACAAGAAATAAAGAAGGCTCTCAAACAATATACCTCTGGTGCAAGCCTATCTACTGAACTTGATTTAGAAACTAAAATCAGGGTGGAAATGGCACTTTACGACGGTGGAAAAAAATGGGAGAGCACTTAATAAAAGTATATAAAGCTTTGGAATCTATACCTCCAACAAGTGTGGAATCAGAGAGAGCCTTTTTATCAGCAGGTCTCATCTATACTAATATGATAAAGCTGAAGAGTTTGTTTGTTTGGTTGAACGCGGTAATCTGAGGAACTACTGGTCCGAATTGAAAAATTATTTTTGTGTTGAGTAGCCCATTTATTGAGAAAGGTTATATGTTATATAACATCACGCTACGATTAAAAGAAGCAGAGCAGTAACGAAAAATGAACGAAAACTAGCTGGCAATTCGATGCGACGGGAAGGGTCAGGGTAGAAAAAATTGACGCGGACGAAGTCGCGGGCAGAAGCTAGTCTGTTTTATCTATAACAATGACAGATTTATTTTGTTTTGGTTTATTAGGGAATAAGACTTCCATTTTATGCGATATTTCAATAATTATTTTGATTTCATTTTACGTACTGTTGATTTTGCCTGTTTGTATTTTATGACAGTTCAATTGTTATTTAATATTCTGTAATTTTAAGCCTTTGTCTACCTACCAAATGTTCCAAATTGTGTATGTTAGGTTTTAAAGAATATGTTATTTTCCTAAATAATAAGCTTTATGATTATTATTCTATATTTTGTATAAAGAAAAGAAACTTTTTGTATAGCCTGTTAGTACTTGTAGCTTATTTCAGTCCGTAAAAAAATCATATTTTGATTAGACTTCAGCATTTTCATTTCTGTACAGACATATTTCTCATTTATTAAAAATCAAATAAAAAAACCCGAAAAAACCGATTTAACCGGTTTCACCGGTTTTGTAAACATAAACCCCGAAAAAACCGGTTTTTATAAACAACCCGGTTTTTGCATCCCCTAGTGCGTAGGTCACAGTTTTAACCACGGAATAAAGAATGTATTCTTTGTTCTGTGGTTTTAACCTAACCTAACCTAGTGTACTATGCATAGCTGGGCACCGTTAATCAAATAGTTAACTTCGTTAATTGTTAATCCGCTACAAAAAAAGTTAGCTTCGTTAAACGTTAAAGCGTTACATTTCGGAAGAATTAACGCAAGTTAACGTTAATCGTTAATCCATTAATATGTGTAAAATTGCATTTTTATATCGTTGCGTTAGTGAACTAATAAAACCTGTTGGAAAAACAAAAAAAAAAAACAGAAAAAGTCATTCTTACAGCTTTATGAACTTAGAGCGTTGTATTGATGATTTTGATGATTAGAATTCTGTAAATACATATGTCTTATAGGCGCGAATAATATTTTAATCAACATACAACCTAGCACTGGCCTGCAAATTGCAAAAAACGTAAGAAAATTTGAATTTCGCGGGCTGGTTGAATTGGCATTCACCTTAAACGAAACACATCTCTTCGCAGTTCGTTTCTCACTCACACGCGCCGGCAAAATATATCTAGTTTAATTTTTGTTCCACTCGCTGCCACGCGCCACCCGGCACTTATCATTTCATACTGTCTGAACCTGTTTTTCGCGCCGCGCCGCGGTTCTGTGCGGTAAATAGTAGGCATTGGATTAACGATTAACGGACTTCTGCATATTAACGGAAGTTAACGTGTCCGTTAACATTTTTAAAACTTAACTTAAAAGTTAATCCGTTAATCAAAATGTTAACTTCGTTAATTAACGATTAACGGATTAACGAGTTAATGCCCAGCTATGGTACTATGTGAGCTCGAGTGTGTCGCACAAGCGTGCATTCGAACTATTGTGAGTCGAAGTACAGTTTTGTCGCACAAGTGTTATTCTCACATTCATTTGTCGAGCTCACGAAGTACACCCCAGTGTCAATCTGGAGACAGACTCCAGGCTAACACTCTCTCAGGTTTAAATAGATCGCCAAAGTTAGAGAAGAGAAGAGACTAATCTCAGAACTCGATTCCGTATCCGTTACTTTTTTTGCAGATCACTTACCTTATTAATTTTCAACACATAGTTGAAATTCTATACATAGGTGATTTAGTAGAACTGAAATACTATTAAATTTCATTCGGAGTATTATTTTTTTCTTAAAAAATTAAACGCTTTGAGTGATCTTTGTTCATTTATTGTTTGGCGCCGACTCAAAATGACTGAAAGGTTTATAATTTTTTCAGTTTATTCGGCCATTTTTTTAAAAGTTTTTTTTAATAATTTTTTGTGGCTATAATCTACTAATTACTACATGCTTGCAAAATCTGACTATTCTGTAAGAAGTTATGCATTACAATCAATGAGTAAACAATCAATCATCCCCTGTTTTTATACCCTTAGGATTGAAATTTTCTTTCCAAATTTACATGGGACCACCTTCGGGATATACCCTTTCCAATAAAAAAATAATTATCAAAATCGGTCCACTCTTTAAAAAGTTATGCGTGGTCATACATTAAAAAAATATATACGTGTCGAATTGAGAACCTCCTCCGTTTTTCTTCGGTTAAAAATCAATTATTTTGTGACTAAACTATCTACCTGTCAAGCAAAGCGTCAAGTGGTGTCATCTGTCGTTTCAAGGCCACGCGCATGGACTCTGATTCAGTAAGAATGTTAAGATCCGTATTCGGTTCCGCATCCGCGGTATACATTTAAACGATCCGGCTGATTAATATGAAATATTCTGTTTTCATATCATAAATAAAATATGCTCGAAGGCTGCATTGTTAATTAAGCCTAATTACTTAGGCAAACAAACGTATTGTATCGATTACTGCTAGGTCCGCTCGCTAGTGTTATAAGAGCAATTTAAAAGTCTTTAATTTATATTTCATCAGGCCTTGTAGTTTGAGCGCAGGTCACATCGATAGATAAGCTAACTTAACATAGTTTCTATTATTAATAATTTGCCAAGTCTTTTCGTATTCCCAACGCCACGACATATGGAATCATAGAGCTCAAGCTAAACGAGCTATTTGGGCTAGCAGACTTAACGACTCAACATTTCCAGCTTTGGAAGTGAGCTCTGTAACATTTTTGTCTCCTGTCAGTCCAGCATGTGCTAGCTTAATACTTACAGTTAAACTCCCATAGATTTAACCTCACGTCACCGACTACACGCTAAGCTACGCGAGCTTAGGTTAGCTTGCGGTATGACCTGCACCTTATATAGTTAAGGTAGGCTTTTCGGGCCCACATTAGTGGTATTGACTCAATTTGTTTGAAAAATGTGGATATGTATATGCCCCGGCTTGATATGAAACCGTTATTTCTCTCTAAAGTCTGGTAGGGAAAGCACGGTGGTATCGTAGGTACTCCTGCATGTGACAGACGTAAAAATGACGATTCCAGACCATCTTTTCGATGAAGGTCTCAATAACAGTTATCTAGATCGCGATATGATGCATGTGCAACAAAATAAAACGGTGTACGCAAAATCACAAATAGATTATGTGAGTATATTTTTATATTTTTCGTAGACAACGGACAACGTATCTAGCTTAGCTTAACTTGTTCTTAAATACTGGTTAACCTGGATATCTGGTGGTTTACTTACTGGTTTCGATATCTACCATCAATCATAAATAATAAAATTTCAAAATTCTGAACTCTTGGGATTTTTCCATTTAACAGTTGTGGTCATTTCCAGAAGTAATTTCTTACATTGCTTGGTATGATCCTGACATTTGTTTACCAGAGAATTAAGAGCTAATCTAATACGAAGACTGGCCTGTTAGTCTAGTGGTTAGTGACCCTGACTGCTATGCCGGAGGTCGTGGGTTCGATTCCCACACAGGACAAATGTTTGTGTGATGAGCACAATCATTTGTTCTGTGTCTGGGTGTAATTTATCAATAATATGTATGTATTTAGAAATATATAAGTATATTTATCAGTTGTCTGGTTACCATAGTACAGGCTCTGCCTAGTTTGGGATCAGATAACGATGTGTTGGTTGTCCTAAGATATTTATAATTTATTTATACTATAACTACTCTAGGGCAAGAGTCATATATGATGCTCCATGTAAGAGCCATCTGAACGTTTGGGAAAGGCCTTCAACCAGAGCAGTCTAATTTTCAACTTCATCATATTTCTTCATTGTTCCATTTAAAGGAGAAGGAGCAACGCGACTTGTTGTCGTCCCAAGATGGAGACACCTGTGAGATCCACGATCAGTTCTACAGAGACCACAAGTTACTGCTAGTTCTGTTCCGAGCACTAGCCGTCATGCCCATTACACGTTCGAGACCAGGTTTGTACGAACAACTTGAAACTCCTTTCACGACTCTACAATTCTGGGTCAGCGCGTTTCGGGCTTCTGTTAATTTAGGTATTGTTACCCCGAAGGTCCTAGTTTAACATTTGTTATTTCGAGTTTCGATTTATCTATATAAAAATATTGCAATCCAAGCAGGCACGGCCTTTATATCTGGAGGCTTATTTAGGTTTGAAGTTCTGTTTACGTTTTTGTTTTTCTTGATTGTTTTTTGTCATAATGTTAATTGCTTACATATTATTGTGAACAATTAACTTCTTCTAATTTACAGAACAGATAAACACACAACTGAGCTGCTGGGGAGTTTGGTTGCCACTTTTTCCCAGCTAAAGCACTAGGAAGTGGTGAAGGGTGGGCTTTTTGGGGGACTGTCGTATGTAATTTTACTGCCAAAAAATGCTGACTCTTCGCCTAGTTTGAACAAATGACTTTTGATTTTGATTTTGTCTGACCCTCGATGTTTATTTACATATAGCATATTCTGGAACCCAGTCCGTCCAAAACCCGCGATGTGATGTGATTTTGATCGCGATTATTCTATCGTGACAACAAACCCGGACTAGGAAAGCCCTGACCCTGATACTTGTGGATGATCAATGCAGGTCAATGATTTTGCCAACCTGGATGATGCTTATAAAATCCAGGTTTTTTATAAGAGTTCAGGGATCCATAGTTATGTTTTAATTTATGTACTCATACATGTATGATGTTCGGTAAATGTGACAATAAACGTTTTTTAATACCGTTTCAGGCACCATCACATTTAGCTGGAGGTCAAGCGCTACCATTTATGCCGTCTGCTTCTACATCGCAGCCACGGTAGTGGTTCTGACCGTGGGGTACGAGCGCATCATGATGTTGCGATCAATTCGACGCTTTGACGACTATATCTACGCTATTCTTTTCGTCATTTTTCTTGTTCCGCATTTCTGGATTCCATTTGTAGGTTGGGGCGTAGCTCATCAAGTGGCCATTTATAAAACGAGTTGGGGAAAATTCCAGGTAAGCATCATAAATTAATTAGCTTTTGCCCGCAGCAACTTTGTCTAAATTAAGTATGTCTATTATTGTAATAAGTATGAAGGCTCCCAGGCAGACAAACGGGACGAGACAGCACTACGCTTCTTAAATATAACAACATCTATGAAAACTTTATGGAAATAATTAATCTACTAGGTCGCGCTGTCGTTGTTGTAATTCATATTTCTTCGGCGAAATAGTACCTATGTGAGAATATTATGTGTGTATGATGTAGGTATTAAAAAAAAAAGAAATATGTAGCCAGATTAAATGTAGGCAATCAAGCTATATTTCCCAGTCTTCCTGTTTTTTGTTAAGGCTCCAATTCTACTTATAAAGGTACTCAATCATTAACCAAATTCGACAGACTTATATGGATCTAACTTATGCCGGCAGCTTCACCCATTTAGATGTTGGGAATCATCTCACGGGAACCTGCCTACCGGAATAAAAAGTTTTTACGTGATTGAGTAACAACCATTCAAACTTTAAAATTTGTAGGATTAGTAGGATGATTAAGATATATCTACAATGAAACACGAGCGCGCTAGGAAAATATTCGACAAGGGCTTTTTTTCAATTCACTGCTCTATAAGTTGCCCATGGAAGCGCTTCCTTATATTATCGGCAACAACCGCACATAGCTGTGTCCTTATTCACCTACACATGTACATTTGTAGGTCAGATACTACCGAGTTACCGGCGAAAATCTTCAGTTCCCAAACTTGAAGACGACCATCGTCATCATAAGCGTGGGTTGCCTGTTGCTAGCCGTGTGCTTCCTGCTCAGCCTCTGTATCCTTATGGACGGGTTCCTGCTAAAACATACCACGGCATACTACCACATCATAACTATGATCAACATGAACTGCGCCTTGTGGTACATCAACTGCAAAGGAATTACGATCGCATCGCAAAGTTTGTCCGAGTGTTTTCGCCGGGTAATGTATTAATTATAAATATATTGTTAAGGTACTTAGGTTTTTCACTTCAAATGCCATCTAGAAATGATGTCCGTGTAGACTTAAAGCATTCGTCCACCGCCACCGTCAGCGGGACGGCGGCGTCACCGAGAAACGAGATTATTCGAATCGAATATGACGTCCTGGTGACGGTGATCGTTTGTCTACGGCGAACGAAGTTTGTGGTACAGTATGATAATGATAGGCAAACTAAAAGCCGGGCGAATGGCGCGGTGCCGCCGCCGTCGCGCACCGGTGCGATGTCAGTGTGAGGAGAATGGCCTGTCACAATCCCGGGCCGAGTTTCAGCAGCGCCGAGCTACTCGTAACTACGGCTGCCGGGATGACAGCGTTCGGGTGACAGAATTGCGGTGGATACGTGGCCGTAGTCAATTAATTTATCGCTACTTCGACGCCGTCATCTCGTTCTCGGTGACGCGTGACGATGGCTCCGTTGGACAAACGCACTTATAGTCTTATTTCCCTTCAGGTCTACAATTTCCCAGAGATAGGTGAAAGAGCATATCTCAAAACTTACAATATCTAATAACTTCTTTACATTGACAGGATGTGCAAAATGAATGCTCAGCAAAATTGATATCTCGGTATCGGTTCCTGTGGCTCAACTTGTCCGAGCTGCTTCAGTCGCTGGGAAACGCTTATGCGCGAACTTATTCTACTTATTGTGTTTTTATGTAAGTTAATACATGGGTACCTACTTACGGTACTTACCTATGCTTAAATTTTTTTTATTGCATCAGTCTTTTCTCACCAAATTATTAATTGAAGGGTTCCGTCTGTCTGAGTAAATTTTTTACCCTTATAGGATCGCCTCTTGTGTCTGTCTGCTTGTCCGTCTGTCACAGCAAATTAGCTCCGAATAGGAATAACAGATTAAATTGAAAATTGGTACAGATATGAATTTTTGAATTTTTGTTTCGAACACAGACAAGTAAGGTGATTGAAGTGATTCTTTAAAATGGGCGTCGTCAGGTTTTGTTATTTCATTAAATAAATTTAAAAAACTAAATAGCAGTTTATTAGCGACGCCTGCCGAAAATTTCGACACTGCTTTATCCCATTGTGACTGTTGAATACTGCATGTATGATGTTCAGGTTTGCCAACATAACGATAGCTGTCTACGGAGCACTGTCGGAGATAGTGGACCATGGCTTTGGGTTCAGCTTCAAAGAAATGGGCCTGTTCGTCGATGCCGCCTACTGCTCTACACTGCTATTCATTTTCGTCGACTGCTCTCATAAGTCTACCCTCACGGTAATGTATTTCTTTTTTTTTTACGAGCCTCCTGTGATCACTCCTACTCCTGAGCAAAGGCCTCCCTCCACTCTTTCCATCTTTCTCCAGCCCGTGCATCCACGGTAATGTATACGCAGGGAAATTAATTGTGTAGCTAATTCTCTGGTAACTCAAATTGTTCGTAAATTTGAATTAGTTGTTGGTTGTTGTGTTTGTGTGTTAATGGCAATAACTCGGCAAATTTACGTAAGTGTGACAATTTCCTTAGCAAATAATTTCTCTGACTGAATAACTACTGTAATTATTTAAAAGCATCTGCAAATAAATTCATTATGGTAATAAAAGATTAAAAAAACAATAAGGCCTAACGCAATTACTGTCCACAGTTCATACAAATAACGATAAGCCTGTGATGCAGACCATTTTCTGGCTTGGAGACTGCGTTCATTGTTACAAAAATATATAAAATGTTTATTATTTATTACAGGTGGCTGCGGGTGTGCAAGATACACTTTTCGCAATCGACGTCATGGCAGTTGACAGACCAACACAGAAAGAGGTATGTTCTATATTTTTGAAGGCATCGCGGCGGTTGACTTTTTTCCTAGAACATAAGGTCAAAAAGTGATTCACCTCTATTGTCCGCGGTTGTAGATTTACATTTAAAATATCTAACCGGCCATGTGGGCTGATAGTTTCCAACGAATTGAGGGAATGATAGTAAGTATAAATGAAAACATAGAAGATGAATATTTTTGCAAACTTTTATTCTAAGTTCACCCCTGACGCGTACTGCTACGCTACGCAAAGGTCTACACGCTACGCTACCCAGTGCTACGGCGTAGCTTGGTCTGTACTGTACTATATTGACGCTCGTCTCGTCTATCTAACCTTTTCCTAGCTGTGTTGGGGTCGGCTTCCAGTCTAACCGGATGCAGCTGAATGCCAGTATTTTAAATAAAGCAACTGCTTATCTGACCTCCACAACCCAGTTACTGGGTAATCGTATTACCCTTGGTAAGACTGGTTGTCAGACTTTCGGGCTTCTGACGACCCGTAACGACTATCAAAGATCCGCAAATGATAGCCAGAACTAACGGCTTAACGTGCTTTCCAAGGCACGGAGACGTGCTTTGTATGTAAAGATGGTCACCCATCCACGAATCAACCGCGGCAAGCGTAACTTAACCTGATCGATTGATTCGTGCGGCTGTTTTACTCAACTACAAGCCCCTCACGATAGTGATATAGTGATCACGCTATTAGGAATATTATATACAGGTTTCTTTTCAAGATATTCTCTATGATGTTTTTTCTTGCCTTGATTGCATTAACGGCCGAATAAATGTTTTATTACTAAACGCAAAAGATTGCTTATTTTAAAATATACTTGTTATCTTTACAGGTTGATCATTTCATCCAAGCCATCGAGATGAACCCAGCCGTTGTTAGCCTGAAGGGATACGCGCATATAAATAGAGAGCTGCTTACTTCCGTTAGTAGTTTTGTTCAATCCATTAACAAATATTTTCTCCTCTGATTTCGATTGACTTTCTAAATCAAAGTAATAAAGTTGCTGTGAGTTGAGAATGAGTTTCTGCTGGGGTAGCTATTTGCTATAGTCATCATCATCAGCAGCCTATAATTCCCACTGCTGGGACACAGGCCTCCTCTCTGTGAGAGGGAGTGGGCCATAATCCACCACGCGGGCCCAGTGCGGGTTGGTAGATGTCACATGTCTTCGAATTTTTGGTTCTAAGACAAGCCGGTTTCCTCCCGATGTTTTTCTTCACCGTTTTGAGAGCAGTGGTGATGAAATAATTTACACAAAGTAAAGCGCCTGCTTGGGTTTGAACTCACGACCTACTACTCGTAAGTCGCAGCCTTTACCACTATTTTCTATAGTAAAACGTAAATTATAACTGAAAAGACAGTACTTATCCACTTTTACTAAAGATAATTTCTGTATGAGCCTGAATTTTTGGCAAGAAATGATTTTTTAAATTCTCTTTTTTTAACATTAATATAATACAACTAGCTGACCCGGCAAACGTTGTTTTGCTGGGTGAAAAAGAGTGAAAATTGAGTGTATGTATTTTTGTATGTTGTATCATAAAAAAATAGAAATTAAAAAATTTGTCTAAAAAATAAAAATAAAAATTTATGGGTGGACTACCCCTAACATTTAGGGGGATGAAAAATAGATGTTGGCCGATTCTCATAGATACCGGATAAGCACAAAAAAATTCATCAAAATCGGTCAAGCCGTTTCGGAGGAGTATGGCAACGAAAACTGTGACACGAGAATTTTATATATTAGATATTTGCATGCGAAAACTGCAATTATGGCAAAATATGTCTTTGCCAGTGGATGTCTTAAAAGACGATTAAAGGACTTACTAGAGAATGGGCAGCAGCATTCTCTATGCATTTTACCAGCAAACTGCGATCGCCAACCGGCCTGCCAGGCGTGGCGATTATGGCGAAGCCCCCGAAATTGGGGGAGGCCTATGTCCAGCAGGGGATGTCTTATGGCTGAAATGAATATGCTAATTATGTGTTTCAATATTTAGGTATTTCTGCCTAATTTTTTTCAAATATTTTAAAGTGCAATTAAATTAATGTAAATAAAAGTTTTTGAAGCCCACAGGCGTCCGCTGGATGCGAGAAGCACAGAACTTGTCGAAGTGGCGGTGCTGGGGAGGGCTTTGTCCAGCAGTGGACGTCTTTCGGCTGAAATGATGATGATGATGTTTTTTTTTTAGATGCAATTCAAAGAAATTAAAATCTCTGTGCATGTACAGACGCCAGCGCATAAAGCTACTACAATCTGTCAAATTTCTTTAATAGGTTTTCAACTTTATAGCTAAAGCATTAGGTTCAAAATGGATTGGGCAAATTTGACAGTTTCGGGTAGCTTGATGTGCACATAAGTCCTTTCTTTTCTGCAAAAGGAACTATTATTTTAATCAAGATGCTAAATCAACGTTTTCGTTCACAGGCTATCAGCATGATTGCCATCTACTTGATTGTTCTACTGCAGTTCAAGATCTCATTGCCGAAAGATCCTCAAATTGCTGGAACATAATTAAATTACTACAAGCAACCAGTAGAGTGCAAACGGCAATCACTTGGCGTTAGGGTTGCCAGATGACCGGGTAATCCGGGACTGTCCCGGAATTTTGCGTCTTGTCCCGTGTCCAGTAAATATCTTTTACTATCCCGGATACTAGGTTTTTTTAAATAAAGTTATAAGTATAAGTAGAGTAATACGTGTTGGTTTAGCCTTCTGAAAAGTTTAAAAGAACAGACCTGGATCAATTTTGGCGTATCTTACTCAGAAATTCATTGCAAAGTTAGAAAGAGACCATGGTGGGTTTTCAAAAAAAAATTGCATTTTCCAGGCCTTGGCCCCAAAATCTATAAAAATGCCAAAATTCAGTGATAGGTATAAAAAAAACAGTTTTATAAATCAAAGGGAGGTTTTTTTTTGTTGGTTTGTGCCGGAATGGTAAGCCTGCATCTGACCACCATACTTGGAGTTCATAGTTATCCACTAGCTCAAAAAATGATTTTTTTTCACTTCAATTCACAAACAAGAGTGTAAGTAACCCTTGCCCTTATACTAGGAGTTGCTGTATCACAGGAGCCAAAATAAAATTATCAGCCAAATAAATTCTTTATAATGTCACGCATAGTTTTATAGTACGAAGCAATAAATTTTACTTGCCATATTTATGTTTTTTATTTTTATCTTTCATCTTGTTTCCCGACTTGCCCTTTGTTACTAAACTCTTATCCGAAAAATTAAACTCACTAACCGCTTGCTTACGAGCTAGTTTGTGTAGTACACAAGGCTACTGGTCAAGTTTTTCCATTTTTAGCTGACCTCGCATTGTATATGCTTATCGTACAAAGAGATGTCAGCTTGTACTGGAAATGTATAGCTTGATGTGTGGCCGTTCGTACAAGGAACAAACTAAAAAGTTATTTATGAAAAATCTTACATTTTCTATACAAGAAAATAAATCTGATAAAACTTTCCTGATCTACCTAGCCTTTTCTCAACTATGTTGGGGTCGGCTTCCAGTCTAACCGGATGCAGCTGAGTACCAGTATTTTACATGGAGCGACTGCGTATCTGACCTGCAATCCAGTCACTGGGTAATACAGCACCCCTCGGTAAGACTGATTGTCAGACTTTCGGCCTACTGATGACCCGTCTGACGACTGTCATAGATCCACAAATGCCTGCCGGGACCAATGGCTTAACGTGCTTTCCGAGGCACGAAGGGAACGAACCAACCGCGGTAAGCGTCGTTTAACCTGCACCCTAATTGCGAAACGCACAATTTATCAGAATCTGAATGGGATTGAAGATTATTCCTAAACCATTGCGTCATTTGTTCGAATAAATTGTCGGCTCAGCAACGTAAATAACGCAATGAATGTTGTTTAACTATGAATATTAAACCAATTCCTACCGATAGAAAGTTCCGCTATTACCCCTCTTATCGATCGATCCGTACGGTTCTTATAACTTAGTAACAAGCCCCAAAACTTATTACTTACCTATTCTTTTTCAAAAAAAAAAAAAAATCCGTAAAGAATAAAATAAAATGTTATTACACTTAAAATTACTTGTAACTTGTTCAATATAGGAACCGATTCACCGCCCATACGGATTATGTACCATATTCGAGTAATTGCTTATTGGTGGTCTACCACATCATAACGACAAGAACATGTAATAAAATAATAGTTTAAAAAAACTAAAAAACACGCTTCCATTGAAAACCAAACTAAAAAGTAGAAAATAATGGAAAAAAAGCGTGGGGTGCTTTTTAAGGTATTTTTTTATTGATATCAGGCACCCCACGCTTTTTTTCCATTATTTTCTACTTTTTAGTTTGGTTTTCTATGGAAGCGTGTTTTTTAGTTTTTTTAAACTATTATTTTATTACATGTTCTTGTCGTTATATTTTCTATTTTAAGGGGTGTTTCGAATTTTGAGACGTGTGTCAGCGTAGTTTGTGACGTATGTCAGCGTAGTTTTCGAAGACTGTTTTTTTGCTGTCCTGGTAACACTGGCAAGGATAATGGCACAAATTTATGAAATTATTGCATTGTCATCGGTCCTTGACAGGTGTGCAAAGTTTGAATGAAATCTGGTCGTTTAAAGTGGGTCAAAATCGCGCTATAAGGAGTCGGTTACAAACAAACATACAAACATACAAGTGAAGCTAATATAAAGCGTGTAATGTACTAATGATGGTACTCACTGGCAATATGCATGTAATTGATCCGGGCCGGTTCACGCATCGTCGCTCCGTCACACGTAAAGAATCAATTTTCACTAACTCATGGTAAGAACTGCTCTCAAAATGATGACGGCCACGTGAGAAAACCAGAAACAGACATGTTCTAAGCAAAAATTCGAAGATGTGTGACATCAACGAAGGGCCCGCGTGTCGGATTACGGCACTTTACTTGCCTAAGTCCTAGCCACAGAACAAAGAATCTTTATTCCGTGGTCCTAGCAGTGGGGAAATTATAAGCTTTCCACCTTTTGCAAGCGGCTTCGTCCGCGTGGAGGTCGGAAATTATCCAACAGGAACTTACTACCAGTATAAAAAGTATTTAGGTTACAAACTTTTAGCCTTCAGCCATTTTGGCGTGATTGAGTAACATATATCCAAGCATACAAACTTTCACATTTATAATATTACCTACTAGCTTTTGCCAGCTGCTATGACGGCGTATTATTCATTTAAATCTTCCTCTTGAATCACTCTGCCTATTCATGAAAACCGCATTACAGTTCGTGGCGTAGTTTAAAAAGTAGGATATTAGCGTAGATTACGGTGAAACATACCTATTGGGAGTTTTAAACGTGGGGCTTTCAAGGGCCGTACCCATGATTGTCTGCATTCATTCTCACGTTTAACAGACGGATCGGTACATTGCTTGAATGTTTTCATTGCTGGGTCACTGGCCTCCTCTTGGGGAGAGGGAGTGGGCCGTAAACCACCACGCGGGCCCAGTGGGGGTAGATGTCACATGTCTTCGAATTTATAGTTGTAGGACATGCTAGTTTTCTTCGGTGATGGAATAATTTACTCATAGTAAAGCACCGGCCTGGCTTCGAACCTACATTTCGTAAATCGCGCCTGCCACTGGGCCACCACTGCACGTGGTACTTTGCTTACCTATGCACTTTAAACAAATAAAAAAATATATTATTTAAAATTTGAATTTAATGGGCGCAGCTGCCAATACTCTTGGTACTTCGACCATAATAAAAAGAAAGGGTACTGCGAAGCTTTGAGGTCATCGGTATTCGGAATTCGAATTACTGGTAAAGTGCTACAAGTGACTTTTGTCATTTTTTCATATTTTATATTGTATTTCTCTGCAATGCTTATGAATCGAACGCAGTGGGGTAGGTCAACCAGCGCCAGATAAGAACAAGCGTGACGTTCGATTCCCGTTGTTACATTGATGATTTGTTAAAACGCTCAATAGTTTTTTAATGTTTTGTTCGTATATTGGCGTGTGCTAGCTGACATATGACGCATAATTTGATGTATGTTTTGTTTTGTTTTATAATATTAATTACTTACATAATACTGTATAGAATCAAGTTCTTCTAACTTAACAGACAGCTGTGCTGCTGGGGAGTTTGTTCCGCCACTTCTTCTTCCCAGCTAAAGCACTAGGAAGTGTCGAAGGGTGGGCGTTTTGGGGGGACTGTCTCATGTAACTTTGACGTTCAAAAAGTGCTGACTCTCAGCCTAGTTTGAATAAATGACTTTTGATTTTGAATACGAAAAAGGGACAAAAGTCACTTGTAGCACTTTTTTAGCACCGGTAATTTAAACAGCAGCCGAGTTTGAAAACTTATCATCATCATCATCATTTTAGACGAAACATGTCCACTGCTGGACATAGGCCCCCCAGTTTAGGAGGTTTGTCATAATCGCCACGCTTGAGAGGTGGATTGTCGATCGCAGTACGGTGGTAAAATGTATAGAGAATGCATGAGTTACAAAATTATTGATTTTTTGTAAAGAAATAACATATCCTAACGCTGACATGATAAGTAGTTTTTTAAATGAGATATCTTTGTATTATAATTAATTAAATAAAATTTGTTCCCGGTCAAGTACCAACAAAGTGAAGCTTACTATTTTATCCATAGGATGGGGCAATTGGGGTGAAACCCTGGGTGCTTTTATTCAAAACCGACAAATGCCCTTAGAAAAGTTTTTAGTAAGGGCGTTGATGTTTTAAACAACGTGCAATATAATTAATGCAAGAACTCATGCAACCCAATTAGAATATTAAGTTAAAAACATCATACAATTACCAAAACTATTTTTTAAACTTACCGTTATTATTAAGAAAATAGCATTACTTTCTGTGTTTAAAATTGAGTCATATTACCTTGAAGTAAAATTTATTCTTTGGCTCAGTCGGCGATAGGTATGGCAAAATACCATATTTTTTTTGGAATGGTCTTTTATTATTTTCTTTCAGTAATTAGCCTCTTTATATTTCTATGGCCTCTTGCACAATGTGACGAATCTGAAAATGTTTTGCTTACATTAAATTCAGGTTTTCATTTCTCTAATTGAATTAATTTTCATGTCACCGTTTCCTACTTTCATTAGGTAGGTAGGTCATTTTAATAAAGTGCCCCTTCTTAATTATATTATACGTCGACTCAAAATAAGACAAAAACTCTGTATGTATCTATCTAATATAATAAATGGACTAGCGTGAATGTGATACTAAAATGTATGGGGTTCAAATTAGGGTTGTAACCGAGGCCTTCTTAGCGGAGGCGGATGCGGAAGCGGCGAGTTTCACCTCCGCGGACGCGGAGGTTAACGGAGGCGGAGGCGTAGGTGAAAGTGGATGTAGAAAAGTAGTAATTTGTATCGTCCAATTTAACTCGCCCAAGCAATTCGACAGGTTGATTCCCGTCGTGTATCGTTTGGGATATGACATGCACGGTGCGCCGTGCACTCGTTGATTCTTGACCAATTCGCGCACAACACGCGGCCGGACGGCTCAGTCGTCGTCGAGCGTAGCTGCACGCGCGTTAGTGTTCTATGATTCGTAAATAAACCTCCGTTACAACTCCCCAAAAGTTGTACGGAGGCGGAGGCGGAAGCGAAGATACGATTTCTTGCGGACCTTCCGCAGTAACGGAGGCGGAGGCGAAGTTCTGTTACAACCCTAGTTACCCCATACCGGGCCCAATTGTAAATTGCAACAATCCAGTGACCCACTCAAATGCACACAAATCATTTCATCCAAATCTGGGCAGCCGTTCTTGTGGATTTCAGTGACATACATACATATGTACAGAAGAAATAAGTATTTATAAAGATGATTAATATAATTATTTTTAATCACTAAATGACGCAAAAACGTCTTAACGGATGTGGATGAAATTAAACAGATCCATTGTTATAACATAGATATTTTTATCCCGGTAGTAAGTTCCCAAAGGATAGTTTCCGAAATCCAAGTGGGTGGGCAGTCCTGGCCCTATGGTACCTAACGATTAGGACTAACGGGATTGTTGGTCGTAGGTTCGAACCCGTACAGGCATTATATTTTGTGTAAATTATTTCATCACCACTGCTCTTAAATACACCTCACCACGGTTCTGGAAAACATCATGAGGAAACCGGCATGTCCTAGAGCCAAAAGACTTGTTATATCTACCAACCCGCACTGGACCCGCGCTGGATAAACATTGAAACTCACAAACATCCAAACTGTCACATTTTATACTAAGTAGTAAAATATTAAAAAACCGACTGAAAAATTGCAATCATATCAGCACAATAGTTTCCTATTGTTGTGAAATTATTTAACTGTGAAACAACCCAATTACTGCTATGAAATCCCATGTTTCCAATAATCAGTTCTTTAATATTATAGTATAAATACCGTCATCCATGCAGCTCACATAGGTTACAATCATGCAAGCTGCCGGTGCAACATTCACTGCGGCCGTCGCTGCGCTGCTAGTCTATTGTAGTGCTCATCCTCATCAGGTAAAGACACATCACATACCTATCTCGATTAAAATGGGCTAGTGCCTATACTAGTACCAAATATTTAGTCATATAATCCTCTTAGGCAGATCCTACTCTACTTAATTTACGCAAAAACGGCTGTATGGATTCTGATGAAATTTGCCACAGATATAGTTTATAGCCTGGATTAACACAAAGGTTACTTTTTTCTGGTAGTACGGTCCTGCCTGTGGGATAATTTTCGACTAGCACGCGACCGTAGTATCGGTTTCGCAAAAGCTAGTGCTTAATATTTTCGTGTTATCGAGAAGCTGAATCTCCTCGATATAACTACGCGTGGAAATGAAGCATTTTCTGATGTACGAGGAACCATTAACTATACCTATCCCTTAAGTCAAACGTCAAAGGTCAGTCCCTTCTTGGCTTTATTTATGGTAGTAGTGGCCTGAAATGGTTATTTATTATAACTTTCAGAAAGTACTGCAGCTTCGACTTACAAGGGGAGGGCACGGTGTGGGAAATTCACTTCGGGACGAGACT
This sequence comes from Aporophyla nigra, assembly GCA_947507805.1. Classification (NCBI taxonomy): domain Eukaryota; kingdom Metazoa; phylum Arthropoda; class Insecta; order Lepidoptera; family Noctuidae; genus Aporophyla; species Aporophyla nigra. Next base: position 14,195,828 of record OX382305.1, read on the forward strand.
CCGTGTGGTAGTAGTGTCCCATAAGCGTATGCAAACCCTAAAATATTATTTCAGAATGGCTAGTAGTTTCGAAGATTTTTTTTTTGTTTTTTAATTAACTATTTTAATAATTAAATGAATTCAATCGAGAAAAATGTTGTTAAGTATTAAATTAATTTTAGTTAAAAAATCTTCAATATCTCGAAAAACATTCATCACCTTTTTTTAGGATAATTCAAAATAAGAAAAATAATTACGATACAAATATATACAAAAATAATTTTCAGTTCATTTCATAAATTTTGACCGATACAAAATTCCCTGTGTATACCAAACTTTATCGGTGGGCGGCCATTTTGCTTTGTTACATTTTTTGTGTTTGCGGTCACACTTGAACAAAAATTGAAATCTTATCTCAAATTTAGTACCTTCTGAATATTTTATGGTTGAAAATATTTAAAAAAAAAATACTGGCGATGATAATTGATGAGGTACGATACAGAATCAATTATCATCGCCAATATTTTGTGAAATTATACGATATGCTTGGTATGCTGCAAAACTCTCTGAAGAGAGAGAAATATTTGTTAAGGTGAATGCTCCAACCAGCCCGCGAAATTCAAAATTTCTTGCGTTTTTTGCAATTTGCAGGCCAGTGCTAGGTTGTATGTTGATTAAAATATTATTCGCGCCTGTAAGACGTATGTAGTTACAGAATTATAATCATCAAAATCGCAATACAACCCTCCATGTTTATAAAGGGTTAGGATCAAAAAAAAAAAAAAAACAGAAAAAGTCATTCCTACAGCTTTATGAACTTAGAGCGTTGTATTGATGATTATAATTCTGTAACTAGATATGTCTTACAGGCGCGACTAATATTTTAATCAACATACAACCTAGCACTGGCCTGCAAATTGCAAAAAACGTAAGAAAATTTGAATTTCGCGGGCTAGTTGAAGCATTCACCTTAATGTGAATAATGTATGCTTTCCGAATGTACTACTTAAAGAACGTTGTTCTTGTAATAATTCTTCGTTCATTAACTGTGCGAGATGTAAAAAAAAATATTGTTTCGTATGTTTTTACGATAACTATCATCCAGGTTCTTGTTTGTAGAAAAAAAAAAATATTTTGTAATAATAAAGAAAATACAATTAAAATTTTTTACTTGTTGTGTTAACTATTTATAAGATCGTATCATAATTATTAGCTGTTTTACAATTTAAAACCGGCCAAGTGCGAGTCGAACTCGCGCACCGAGGGTTTCGTACAAACCTTGAGGTATTCACGGTTTATGTTTATTTTTTTTTAATATTTGAGTTGACTGAATGAAAGGTAAATTGTGGTTAACGATTTATGACGTATTAAAAAAAAACTACTTACTAGATCTCGTTCAAACCAATTTTCGGTGGAAGTTTACATGGTAATGTACATCATATATTTTTTTTTAATTTTATCATTCCCTTATTTTAGAAGTTACGGGGGGGGGGGGGGGGACACACATTTTACCAGTTTGGAAGTGTCTCTCGCGCAAACTATTCAGTTTAGAAAAAAATGATATTAGAAACCTCAATATCATTTTTGAAGACCTATCCATAGATACCCCACACGTATGGGTTTGATAAAAAAAAAAATGAGTTTCAGTTCTATGTATGGGGAACCCCAAATATTATTGTTTTTTTTTCTATTTTTGTGTGAAAATCTTAATGCGGTTCACAGAATACATCTACTTACCAAGTTTCAATAGCATAGCTCTTATAGTTTCGAAAAAAGTGGCTGTGACATACTCGGACAGACAGACAGACAGACAGACAGACAGCCAGACAGACATGACGAATCTATAAGGGTTCCGTTTTTTGCCATTTGGCAACGGAACCCTAAAAAGTATGATAGTTAATGTAAATTAAAATTAATTTAATACTTAACAACGTTTTTTCGATTGAACTCATTTAATTGATAAAATAGATAATTAAAAACAAAAAAAAAATCTTCGAAATTACTGGCCATTCTGAAATAATATTTTAGGGTTTGCATACGCTTATGGGACACTACTACCACACGGAGTCTCGTCCCGAAGTGAATTTCCCACACCGTGCCCTCCCCTTGTTAGTGAATTCAATGTGCACTGATTTCAACCAAGTCAGTGAACTTAACTTTGATACTCCGTGTCTTTGAACTTTTTCTACAGGCTCTTGGCGGCAACTTAGTCGGAGAAAAATGGAACTACCGGCGTGTCGACCCACCCACAGAACGGCTCTCACAACCAAAAACGTATGTAAGGGATTTCGATGCGCAAACTCATCCATAAATTCAGCATATAATTTTTAGACCAGCATAGATATTTCTGGTAGTTTTTCAAAAGAAAATAAAAACTTCTGCTTCATACAAAAGTGCAATAAATGCACCGTCACAATGTATAGAGCTCCCGATTTTGTTTAATAGCCAACGAAGAGAGGACTTTGTCTCATGGTAATGGTTTGTGTGTTGATGTTTAACTCGATCAACGGCAATCTGCCTGCTACCATAAATCACACTTCAGATATCTTTCATCCGTGGACTGAATTTGTAGTATGGGAACATTGATAAAAAATCTACATTTATTCTGATGGTAACACTTATTCTCAGTACCTACATGAATCAAGATGACAATCTCACCGATGTGTATGTTCCTTAGGTATGGCAGGCGGCAGGGCGGCATGGACGAGATTGACGCAACACATATACCCATCGGTGGACAGCGAAGGCAAGGTGGAATGGACGAAATTGACGCAACACATATACCCATCGGTGGACAGCGAAGGCAGGGTGGAATGGACGAAATTGACGCAACTCATATACCCATTGGTGGACAGCGAAGGCAAGGTGGAATGGACGAAATTGACGCAACAAATATACCTATCGGTGGACAGCGAAGGCAGGGTGGAATGGACGAAATTGACGCAACACATATACCCATCGGTGGACAGCGAAGGCAGGGTGGAATGGACGAGATTGACGCAACACATATACCCATCGGTGGACAGCGAAGGCAGGGTGGAATGGACGAGATCGACGCTACACATATACCCATCGGCGGACACCGAAGGCAAGGTGGAATGGACGAAATTGACGCAACTCATATACCCATCGGTGGACAGCGAAGGCAAGGTGGAATGGACGAAATTGACGCAACACATATACCCATCGGAGGACAGCGAAGGCAAGGTGGAATGGACGAAATTGACGCAACACATATACCCATCGGTGGACAGCGAAGGCAAGGTGGAATGGACGAAATTGACGCAACACATATACCCATCGGTGGACAGCGAAGGCAGGGTGGAATGGACGAAATTGACGCAACTCATATACCCATCGGTGGACAGCGAAGGCAAGGTGGAATGGACGAAATTGACGCAACACATATACCTATCGGTGGACAGCGAAGGCAGGGTGGAATGGACGAAATTGACGCAACTCATATACCCATCGGTGGACAGCGAAGGCAAGGTGGAATGGACGAAATTGACGCAACACATATACCCATCGGTGGACAGCGAAGGCAGGGTGGAATGGACGAAATTGACGCAACTCATATACCCATCGGTGGACAGCGAAGGCAAGGTGGAATGGACGAAATTGACGCAACACATATACCCATCGGTGGACAGCGAAGGCAGGGTGGAATGGACGAAATTGACGCAACTCATATACCCATCGGCGGACAGCGGAGACACCAGTGGCAGTGGCACCATGGTGGCAGACCAGCTGTCCACCGTCGTCTATATTAATTTTAAAACAACAGAACTTAACAACCGTTCTACCATAATCTCACCAATATGTATGTCATTATGACCAATCAATTTAATTTTGTATTACAAAATATGGAAAAACAGTCATTCGAATGTTTTGTGTATTGGCTCAGTGCGGTTATTCTTCAATATGTTTCTGTTTGCGTAACGCACTATGCGTTATACAATTAGGGTGCTGGTTGATATTCGATATAGTATTTTTTTTTAAATCCACATTTTCTACAACATATTTTATATAACTTGACCAAACCCTTTGAGTACCGTAACCGTAATAGTCTTTCGAAGTTTATTTTGTTTAATCCAAGAGCTGGGTTGTTTGAAGTCGTGCACTTTACTGTAATTTATTTCATCATCAATACGCTCAAACTTTATTACTTACATAGGAATGAAATTGAGAGCTCGGAGCTTACGTTGCTTTCTAGATGTGCGACTATAAGTAAGTCGGCTTTCTGAAAGAAAGCCACAGCATGTTACCAGAGGGACAATTCTCTTAATTTTAAGGACGTTCACAGTCTGATCTCAATCTCAATCTGTCAAAAATGACTCGAGTTTCCATATATTTTTGACATTTGATTGTCATCGAGATTCAAGTGTTTTTAGGTAATAATAATATATAATATCTTAGGACAACGAACACACTGTTATCTGATCCCAAACTAGGCAGAGCCTGTACTATGGTAACCAGACAACTGATAAACATACTTATATATTTCTAAATACATACATATTATAGATAAATTACACCCAGACACAGAACAAATCTACTCTCAAGATGACCTACCTGGCTTTATGTCAATCTGTGCTTGGCTATTGTATAGTATCTTGGGGTTTCGCTGGAAAAAGTTATCTCATTGTGGCTGAACGTGCACAAAGAGCCATTCTTAAGGTCTCTCATGGATTAGGAATTCGATACCCCACTGACATGTTGTATCGTGAAACGAGAGTGCTTACTGTGCGCCAACTTTATATTTTGTCAGTGCTACTTAAATTTCATAAAACTGCAGTAGCCACAGTCGTAACGGATCACCGCACACGTAGAAAGCCCAAATGGGACAGAGTCTTCTGCAAACTAAAATTCGGTAATAAGGCCTTCTCATTTATTGGACCATACCTGTATGAAAAGGTTAACAAAAAGCTCAACATCTACTCCTTGACGAAGTTTGGGTGCAAAAAACAGGTTCAAGAGTGGCTGCTCGGGCTTGACTATACTGAAACGGAACACCTTATATCTCTCAACTCTTAAAGTATTCATCTTCACATACACTTGCTCATCTCTTCCTAACAGTCACATCATACATACAGTTATCACATACGTACACTTGTCACATACACACGCTTATCACATACACTCACTCTTCACATACACAAACTCTTCACATACACACACTCTTCACATACACATACTCTTCACATACACATACTCCTCACATACACACACTCTTCACACACACACTTTTCATATCCACACTAACACTCATCACATGCATATATCATTTTGGTTACCTGTTAGTCTGTAGTTTTAGTGAAATTTACTAAACCGTGGCTATTGTTTAACAAAATCCATATTATATGTCGAAAGAGACTGGATCCTGCGACACAGGGTATGCTAGTGCGGGATCCAGTGTCACATCTAAATATTGTGAAACGTTTGTGAACCAATAAATATTATTATTATTAAATGATTGAGCTCATCACACAAACATTTGTCATTTGTTTGTAGGTAAGGAACTTGGGTGCGTGTTGTGCCGGACGTAAAGAATAACACCACCCCATTTCTTCCCGTGGGTGTCGTAAAAGGCGACTAAGGGACTTACTACAGAATGGGCAGCAGCGTTCTCTATGCATTTTACCACCATACTGCGATCGCCAACCCGCCTGCCAAGCGTGGCGATTATGGCAAAGCCCCCCAAACTGGGGGAGGCCTAAGTCCAGCAGTGGACGTCTTACGGCTGAAATGTTGTTGTTGTTGTTGAAGGAACTTGGGGTATGGAAACATTATTTACTTATAAATTACATTGAAAATAAATAAGAAAATTATCATAGGTATATCATGTTGGAAACATTTATTTTCGAGAACAAAACCGAATTTATAAGTCACTTCATTTTTATTAACGCTCACAATAAATACAGAGGGTCACATTTCTTTAAGAGTAGGTTCAGAATGTTCTTCACACAATGTATACGTGTACAATATTTTATGATGAAATGAATATAAACGTAACTACACAATTAAAGTACAAATCCGATCTGTGAATTCAACAAATACGTACAGAAATAATGAAACATGGTCAAGATGATAAAATTGATAAGCTGATTTTTCTAAAATATAAGATTTCATTAATATGTCATTGATAGATACTTAAACATAGTCATATCTTTTAAGATTCACGGCAGTCTGTCACCAAGGTTCTGATTCAGGCACAGAACAGCAGAAACTAAAACACATCGAAGACAAATATACAAACGAACGAAACGAACATAAATCCAATAAATAACCTTAACGTAAACATTGAAATATAATTATGAACAGAACTTGCTAGAAAACATTTCATTCGATTCTAATCAGAATGAGCACAATAGAGGAAGATGAAAATATCACATTTTGTCAAACATAAAACAGGAACACAAGGATTGTTTAGTCCTGATAATCTTATTAGCTAGTTGAAAGTGGCGAACCAGGGCTTAAAATTAAGTTAAGACAAATTATTATGAATTATGTATATGATGACTTGGATATTCACCACGTCCATTTAGGTGTGTATAGTTCAAAAGCCCACCTATCGGGTAGGCCTTGGTGTGTAGCGTTCTTGAATTCACCCTCTGACCAATCGAAAGGTTTTATCAGGTCCTTGTTCAGCAATTCCAGTTTATCTTCTTCGGCTTTCTCTTGTTCATGCATCACTAGGTCTCTTATTTCAATGCCGTTAACGTCGGGCTTGTTATTTAACAGTTCTGTATATATTGGTGCAACATTCCCCTTGTTAAGTAATATCTTAGTTGCGTTCGGCTGTATTTCTGTGTACGGAGGACCGGATATCGCGACAAAATCTAAATTAGACTCGTTCAGGGTACCTGTAAATAAAAATAAAATATTTTTAAATACACCTCTCGATTTTTTAAGATTATTGGTATCACGGTAATTTATAAGCGTTTTCTCATTAATTAAAGGATATTCAGGTGATTTGAACTTCAAGACATTCCACATTATAGTCTTAAGGAAAAACATTGAAAAAGTCAACGTACCGCTTACGACTTTAGTGTCAATAACTCCGTAGGCTTCTTTGTAAAGGCTGGTGATGTCCCCTCGAACTCCAACCACAGACCAATAGCCTCGCTCGCTAAGTACACAACTGACATCACCGGAACATTTATCAATGTCTTCTTGATTAGTACTGTTTGCTTCAGTCATGTTATTCTGTCTCATCAACGCAACAATGCTCTCCAATGTCGTCGCATTCTTGTGACCTAGCTTGAACAGCATAGCTCGAGGTGACTCCGACTCAGAAAAGATGTTCCCATATTTCTCTTTCATTTGGTTGACATGTGTTATTTCTGCGATATCCTGAAAGTGATGTGAAATAAACATTAAGTATAATTATTTTATACCCATTTAAAATTATATCGAATACTATGAGTGCTACAATCTTGTGTGCAAATGATTAAATCAATAACTTACTGGGAAAAAAGGTAATCCATGTGTGGTCCAATAGCCTTGTTCCAAGAATGCGTCAGACAAGTCTGCAGAGTGAGTCCGCCCTGGAACTTGCTCCACCAGTGCAAGCAGACCCTTTGAATGACCATTACTGTTTCGGTACACCACGATATGCCTGACGTCCCTGAGGGAAAAAAAACGTAATATTAATTCACTGAAAAAAGTACTCCTTACTGTTTTTTATTCCGGTTTAAAACTGGCTTTTACCCATGCCCATAACAAAACATACATACAGGGCTTCCAACGACAATTTATTTACTAGAATGCCCCCAGTCTTCTTCGTGCATTTATAAAGCCTCATGCAGTTTACCTACAGACTTGCAAGGGCAGTTTCATTTTCGTTCAGCGGTTCTGAGAAAAATGTTAAGGTAGGGTCAGAAAGTACTTTGCCTCGATGACAAACAGCATTTTTAGAGTTGAAAAGGAAACGTAAGAAAAATACTGCAGTGGTTAATGTGTTCAGAAACTTACTTGTCTACAGTACTTTGAGTAACCACCTCATTGCGGGCTGGTTTGGTTTCTTCAGTGCGAGGCGCAAGTGCATGCAGGTGGTCAAATCTGTTGAAGTCTACGATGAGCCACTGCTTGCTCGCTGTGCCTGAGTTGCTGTTCGCCAGGATATGTCCCCAGGAACTCACATTGGACGCCAGATGGTTAGCGGCTGATACTCGGGGACCAACAGGCACCTGGAAAGTTTGAACAATTAAATTAGTGCTTTAGAATATTGATGTATCTCCTTGTCTTATTGTGTATACTATGAATTAAAGATTTATGCTGATAGTGCAATGCTTGCTTTACATATGCAAAAGGCTGCTAAGTCATAAAGACAAAAATATTATAACACCAGTATCTGTATACTTGTCGTCGTATATTTGTTAATCTCTCGTGTAAGGACTAAAAGATGCGAGATGGGCGGACGACGTTGTTGCCATCGCGGTCAAAGCCTGGTTGAGGCTGGCACAGGAGCAAGAGGATTGACAAAAGTAAAGAGAAGCCTTTGCCCAACCGTGGGTGAAGTAGACTGTAGATGGTGATGATGATGATGATTTGTATAGTTAGTTTGATTGCAATCTTTCTGAAATGGACTTTGAATTATCACGTTTCTTGGTGCGTCTTATTACCTACAAGTCTATCTGCTACATCTATCAATGCTGAGGATCGTAACTAATTTCACGAAGCACTCTTTGTCTGAAGATGTTTCGCCGGTCTGTTTTCGATAGGCAATGAAATGGCAGAAATATATTAGGTAATTGTACTTAGTCATCTACAGTTAACATAACAATAAATAATGACGAATGTTTTGTTTACTACTGTGTTATCGTTTAACTGGATGCGTAGGTATTAACGTACTTCCTACTAATATTATAAATGTGAAATCTTGTATGTTTAGACGTTTAGATGGTTTTTAATCAATCACGAAAAAGGCTGAGGGATTCGGATGAAAATTGGCGCATATGTCATTTATAACCTGGACTATCACATAGGATATTTTTAATCCCAGTAGTACGATCCCGTGGGATAACGTTTGACCTCAGCGCAGGCGAAGTCGCTGGGATAAGCTAGTTTATAATAACATTATTGCTTTTATTTCAACTTACTTGATCAGTGATGTTGACTTCCTTCCACAGTTTTTTATTGTAGTTTCGTAGCGCAGTGCCTGTTACGGCCATCCTATGGTTTTCACCCTTCACGATGTAGAATTCATCCTGGCTGGTGATGGAGCCAGGGTATCCTGAGAAGTGGACTGCTGTTCCAGGAACTAGTTTGGCGTCTTTGGCAGTCTCGTGGTAGTTCAGTTTATACTTCTTCATAATGCGAGTCATTGAGGAGTAGCTGAAATAAAATGGAAAGATATTATCATTTCATTTATTCATTTTCGGCCAAAGACGTCCACAGCTGTACATAAATTATGCTTTCCACTAAAAATTAGGGGGTTTGCCATAATCACCACACTTGGTAGGCGGGTTGGCGATCGCAGTATAGTGGTAAAGTCACTCTCTAGTAAGTCCCTAAGTAGCCTTATACGACAACAACGGAGGAAATGGGATGGTGGTATTGTTTACGTCCGGCAGCAATCGAATGATATATATAAGATATTATGTTACATACATTATATTTCAACGCGGCAATTATTGCCCCAGGTGTTAAATAGATATCTATACTCTACTATATTATTATAAAGCTGAAGAGTTTGTTTGGTTAGATTGAACGCGCTAATCTTAGGAACTACTAGTCCGAATTAAAAAAATCTTTTTGTGTTGGGTAGCCTATTTATCGAGAAAGGCTATAGGCTATATAACGTCACGCTAAAACAAAAAGGAGCGGAGCAGTAATGAAAAATGTTGCAAAAACGGGGATAATCGAACGGGTAGGCGATTCGACGCGACGCACGGACGGGCAATTCTACCAATTAGGCGGCCAAAAATACAATTCCTAAAATTTGTCTTAGGTAAAAAAAAACGAGTACCTGCGACTGGTAAATAACCGTAGAACAATGGGCGACCCAACCCGCTTCGCCACTCGGAGCGCGCGCCAAGGTGTGCCAGTCTAAACTTGATCGTCGCTCTAAGTGTTCGTATTGCTTTTAAACATTTCGTGCAAAACTGTTATTTTAAAAGTGAATATTTTTATTTTGGAGTGTGTTGTGAAGAAAATTGTGATGGATTCAAGTATAACGGGTAAGAGTACATACATATTAATACGTTTTAAGCAAATGGTAAAAAAAAATATTGCGTACAGGCAGATTACAAAAACATGCTTGTGTTTGTTATATTAAATTCTTTTGTTTTGTAGTTAAAACGTTTTTGTTGTACTTCAGGGTTTGTCCCATCGGTTTTGTCAGTTGTATTATAAAAAAGGGTATTTAAACTAATTAAAAACGATAAAATTGACCGTGATTTCCCGTGAAAACAAAAGTTTCAACATCAATGAAAGATATAGTACAAATTCATCGAATTTGCAATTTATTATAATTTTTGTTTAAGCGAGTTCTCCTTTTCTTCCAGAAGCTGGGGGTACTTCAGGGATGCGAGTAGTAACGCGTAGATACCTTTTTAATAAAATGCAGGAACAAAACTTGCATAATTTTGACGAAAAGTTGAATTATCTCGAGAGATTTGTTTTATCACAAGATGAGTATTGTGAGGAACAAAAGAAGGAAGTAAAGCATAAATTATCCTATTTGAAGTCTCAATTTAAGAAAAAGTGGATGGAAGCTCATAAAAAACCACAGCTTTTCCTTCAAAAGAATGATAAGTGGTTACAAGGAACGTTCGAAATACCGAGGGTTCGACGGCGTTCTTCTGGTCGACCAACAAAGTCATTTTTGGAATCAAGTGAAAGGAGTAAACGCAGAAAAACACAGGATGTACGCAGTGCTGTTGATAAAAAATTGTTAATACATGCTGCTCAGACATGCCTTCAAAGTTCGGGAGAGAGAATTGCATCCAATATTCTAAAAGACATTACCAACTCTCCACAGACAGCTCAAGCATATCAAAAAGCATACAAAATAACCAAGCAGTGTGAAAAACCATCACAACAAGATCCAACAACCGCCCTTTCAATGTGTGTGGAAGCTGATCTTTCAAGGCGACAATATGAAATAATAAGAAATAGTAACAAGAAGTTTTATCCGAGCTACAAATTGTTACAGCAAGCTAAACAGACTTGTTATCCGGCGAAAGATGCCTATCGGATAACTGAAACATGTGCTGAAATTAACCTCCAGGATCTAATGGACCATACAGCTAAACGCTTGGCAACATATTTAGAGGACGTATTCAAACACTTAAGTCCCAAAGAGCGTCAATCGTTGACCCTTATTTCAAAATGGGGATGTGATGGGTCTAAACAATCACAATTCAAACAAAAAATGCATGATTTGGACGCGAGTGACAGTAACATTTTCCAAAGCTGCTTTGTTCCGTTACAACTAGTATGCGAGTCAAACAAAAAAGTGGTTTGGCAAAATCCAACTCCTTCTTCGCCACGATTCTGTCGACCAATAAGGATCCAATTTGTAAAAGAAACAGTGGATATTACTAAATCTGAAATCGCAAATGTCGAAGAGGCTATAAATGCTTTAAAACCCAGTGAATTCGTACTAAGTGAAATTTTCTTAAGTACAAAACACATTATGACTCTAACTATGGTTGATGCAAAAGTGTGTAACGCTGCAACTTCTACGACTTCAACCATGAGATGCTACATCTGTGGTGCTACATCAAAGGAATTTAATGACCTCAACATAAAGAAAACTGTCGATATCGACGCAATACAGTTTGGCCTATCTGTGTTGCACGCTAGGATTCGATTTTTCGAAGGCATACTTCATTTGGCATACAAGATTCCTGTACAAAAATGGCAATTAAGGTCCGAAAGTGACAAAGGCATTGTTAAAACGAAAAAGGCAGAAATACAAACAAAATTTAGAGAGCAAATGGGTCTACTGGTTGACGTGCCGAAAGCTGGTTTTGGCAATACCAACGATGGCAATACTAGTAGACGATTTTTTGCCAATCCAGAAATTGCTGCTGAAATCACCGGTGTGGATTTAAAACTAATAAAACGCATGAAAGTGATTTTGGAAGTCATATCTAGCTCTCATAAAGTTGATTTAAAAAAGTTTGCTCTATATGGGTATGAGACTGCGAAGACGTACATTGATTTATATCCCTGGCATCCAATGACTCCCACAATGCATAAAATACGAATACATGGCGCAACTGTCATGGAAAATGCACTTTTGCCTATTGGTTTGCTGTCAGAAGAAGCAGCAGAGGCGCGTAACAAGCATATTCGACTGTACCGGCAAGATTACGCTAGAAAATTTTCTAGAGAGCAATGCAATTTAGATGTAATGAACAGATTATTGCTCAGCTCAGATCCCTTGATATCTAGCATAAGACCAAAACCTAAAAAGAGGTCTACGTCACATAGTGAAGAAGCAATACAAATGTTTATGCCTGCTGAGGCCCACACGGTTGAAGAGAATTCCTCGGATGAGGAAACGGCCGCAGAAGAGTCTGACAGTGAAATACATTAAAATGCAAATGGATTAAAAATCTGGTGAAGAGACGTGAGACTACTCATTGTAAAATAAAAAGTTGTGTACTTTTTTTCAATAAACCGTAATTTTCTTATCAACAATTGTGTTTTACTTGAATATATGTTCACCAAAAACTTTTATAATTGAAAGAAAATAATAATAAACTATTTAGAATACATAAAGCAAAGAAAATAATTTTGGCCGCCTAATTTGAATAAATGCCCCACCGTGCGACGGGAAGGATCGGGGAACAAGAAATTTAGGCAGAAGTTAGTAGAGTAATAAAATGAAACAGTTAGGTAAAAAGTATGAGGACTGTCATTAGACTCACCTTCCCGCGGCATTTTGCGAAACATAAAGCTTTTTCGTTGGAGTTCCGTCTTTAGTTTTATCATCGACAACTCTCAAAAATGCACTAGATAGATGAGGAACTGTTTCAAGAGCTTCGTCTTCTAAGGAGATGTTCATTTTGTGTTGGATTTCGATAGCTTCTGACACGGAGTTCAGCCAATACAAGTCTGAAATGTCGGTTTCATACTCTTTCAAGCCGCGGGCGACGCCATGCTTCCATCCGGTAAATATTCCACTTATTTGTGTGTAGTACAGAGATACCTAAAACAGGAAAACATGCTATGTTAATATCCTATGTCTAAAGTATGTGTTTAATGCCGCATATGTTGTTTTAATTGTTGTAAGTTATAATTTTCAGTCGTGATTGAGATATAACATGAGGACATATTTACTTGTATCTTGGGATGTGCAAAGATCACAGCAACAAGAATAATTCAGTAGGAAAGTCAATCCGATGACCCAGAAAAGACATCCATTCCTAGAGGACTCTGTAAGAGATTGATTGGTCTATCTTCAATCATTACACTGTTCAACCAAATTAACAGTATGAGTACAGAAATGAAGCATATTTTATACACAATTTTATCAAGAATAGAAATTGTGACATAATTATAATGGTTTGGCTCTTGTGAATCAGGAACTCCTAGTACATGAGCCAGAGCTACATTGATGTGTGTAATTTGAAGTGAAAAATTAATATCTTTATATATATCATTCTACTGTACGTGTGTATGCCACTGAACTCCTCCTAAACGGCTGGACCGATTTGAATGAATTTTTTTGTATGCGTTTGGGTGGCACCCTGGATGGTTTAGATTCACAAATCAGCCCAACAGATGGCGCTGCTATCGAGTTCTAGGAAACAGGACAACGTCTGTACGGTCTGCTAGTATTATTATTATAACTTGTGCCTTGAATGTTTGAAGAGAAGAGCAACAAATATCAATCCTTTCTTCAAAATTGTTTAAAAGTCTAACCATATTGACGGTTGATTGTATAATTTATTATATTCCATTGTTTTTGCACTCTCCAGGAAAATATCTTTAGGAAAGTAAGGATGAGTAGTACAAAAATGAACATGGTATAGCTTACATGATGCCAGAATGGATCCTCCCCACCCTTATCCGCAGCATGTGCTTTCCAGATATCGACAGACTTCTCCAGAGCGTCCCTGAAGTTGTTGCACTGCTTCATCGCCGAGGGCTCTTGGTCGCATCTGGCTCGGATGGTGTTCTCCAAGTGTGAGTGAATCAGCGACCAGGTCAAGGCTCCTTCGACGATGCCCGCCGCGTATGCTTGGTGTTCGTCGGAATATGATGGATCAGTCTCTATTTCCAGAAGAGACCAGCTGAAAATAATACAGGGTTTTATTTAATTTGTGAATTATTGAATATATGCATGAGGCCATTAAAAAAAAAAAACAGTAGTCTATCGCTTAACGTGCCAACGCGAACTGAGTGATAAATATTTGAAAATATCGCTGGATTCTTACAAAAAACAGGAGTCGTAAATTAACAACAGAATTATTAAGAACAAGTTAACAGACACGATAAGCACAAAATAAAACTAAAAGTACCAAATTAGGTCTACAATACATCATTCTCTGCAAAGTTTCGCAACTCGAAATGATTCAAATTAGGCTGGGAACCAGCACTTTTGAACGACAAAATTACATAAGACAGTCCACCAAAACACCCGCCCTTCGCCACTTCCTAATGCTTTGGCTGGGAAGAAGAAGTGGCGCAACAACTTCTTCAACAGCAGCCCAGCAGCCTGGCCGCTTTGGCCGAATCATAATAGGATAATAGAATGAATCTTATTTAATCGTAAAATGGTCACAAACTTACAATTCATAATATTATCTGCGCACACAGCACGCAATTCATCTGTTCGACAGTTTTATATGGAGATTTATAAAATGTTTCACAAATGATGAATTGCTTTTTTGAAGTTAAACGTCAAATAGCAGAATCGTAGGGACTTCAGGAAATGAATTGCTTTTAGAGCAATTACTTGTGATTTTAGGAACCCAGCTGTCTGAAAGTAAGTATAATTAACTTACCCTGTAGTATCAATATCCATCCTGAAGTAAGCACGTGCTACTCCCCTAGGTATGTCTGCTAGTTCGTTGCTCTGACCCCAGTACTCGATACGATATCCGGTTTTATTGGAGAAAAATACAGTAGCTGCGTAATTTCCATCTTCCTGAATTCTGAAATGAAATAAACAATTCATAAATGTTTTTGTAAAATTGTAAACAAACCCATAGATTATTCGAAATTGTGAGCAGTTTTGTTATTATTGTATGAATACAGATCTGATAAGCAAAGTAAAGTAATTGTAGCGCAATAAGTCAGATGTTTTGTTTATTCGCTACGCAATTTGTCTGAGATTGTTTTCCTCTTCTAGATGCAATCACATAATCACAGTTAATGGCGGCGAGATTAAGATGGTTTCCTGTATTTAAAATGATGACAGCCTCATTGGTCTAGTGGTCACAAGCGCTACAGCTGAGCATGAGGTTCTGGGTTCGATTCCCAAGTCGGGCAAAGTGTTATTGGATTTTTCTATCTGATTTTTTTCCAGTTGGAGGAATCTGGATTTGTGCCTGGTTAATGGTAATAGGCTCGCCACCTATTACATAGGACACCTCTGCCTAATCCTACTGGGAAATAAGGTGTGTTTATATTATGATTACTGATAATAATTAGAGTATTAGATAATATACCAACCTTTCAATTTGTCCAACGAACAAGGCCAAGATTGACAGAATGCCGAGAATCCCAAGGATGTAGGAGCTAATCTTCGTCTGGAGCCACGAAGCCCCGACGACTTTCAGAATCTTGCTCATTTTCAAATGAGTATACAGCAAGTTGAAATGTATTTAAATAGATAGACTACAAAATGAAGAATATGTTGAGAAACTTAATAATAATGAAGTGACAGTGCGTGTAGATGATTTTCTCCAGCGGGAGAGTGACCATCAAACTTGTGATGGCGCGGCCGGGTGTTCACGGGTCTACTGACGATGCTCCGAATGCTGCGCTCGGAGTCTTCATTGGTTATAGCTCGTCGGCCAAGTATTTTTAAGGTGTACTTTGGCACCACTTTTCAATTGATTTCCCTTTAAGTCTGTAACAAAGGAAAACACATTTTATTTGTTGCCCTTTTTTATTTGTTCACAAGTTTCCTATATATATATATATCACTAGCCAGCGGATTCTCCCACGTATTATACATATAAATCTTCCTCTTGAATCACTCTGTCTATTGATGAAAATGGCATTAATATGCGTTGCGTGGTTTAAAAGATCTAAGCGTACAAACGCAAGAAGTGACTTTGTTTTATACTATGTAAAGATTATGTCTAACGATGGAATAAACAGGGTGGCAGGGACATTGATGCACAAACTGAAACCATGAAATTTTTCGTCGGTTATAAAAATAAATATCTGTTGTAGCAGTCAAAATGTATGGCAGAGTAAATTTTTTATTGTTTAATAAAAAAATTGCTCTAAATTACTACGCTATGGGGTCTTGTGCTGAATTCGTGGTTTCAGTTTGCGTCTGAATCTGAACCCTCTGCTTTGAAATGTTTCATCCGCTATTTACCGGATGAAACATTTTAGTGAAGCTGAAACCACATGTAACTATAAGTTGTACCTACAAAGAAATTAATGACTGCTTGCTAGAGGTTATCCTACAGTAAATTATACAAACGTCGCAAAAGATTTCATACCATCACAGCCAAACGTGACCATAGCATGAATAACATTAGAAACAAAATGATAAGTAAAGAAAGTCCTAGCCAACATTTCACATTACGCCCAACTTAATTAACATTTATGAACGCAAGCCAGTGATCAGAGCATGAACAGATAACTGGTGCGGGTCACAGAGCGATGCACTAAGTTATCTCTAAGTATACTGCATGTTTGAGTAATGTTACAAACGGGAAAACTTTCTGCTATTTCTTTCATTACAGTTTGCTATGACAGTTCGTTGTGATCGCCATTAATTGGACTAAACCCAATGATATTATATACAACATTGACTAAACCACACAAACCATATCGACGGTTGTAAGGCTATTTGATCTAAGCGACATTTTTTGAAAGTTGCAGGAGAGTGATTCAAAATTATTTTTCGAAAAAAAAAAATCTTTTAAAAGAACTATTGAGTGGATTTTGGTAAATATAATTCAGTTTTTCCAAAATCCACTAACTAGTTCTTTTATAATGATTTTGTTTTTCGAAAAATAAAACTTTGAATCACTCTCCTGCAACTTTCAAAAAATGTCGCTTAGATCAAATAGCCTTTCAACCGTCGAATATGAGTCTTTGATATGTTAAAATATACCTTATTTGGAGTACATAGGTCACACAAAATCGAAATTGTCGACTTTGTCGGGGTTGTGGGAAGGAACATTTTTGCTTAAATCAGTCCAATTGGTTGTGAAACTTTGTTTTAAATCGTTACTACGTCATTATTATAGCATCGAATAAGACCATATTTAACAAGGAAATGTGTAGAATTAAACATGTTTCCTTTCAGGGAGTGATTCAACGTACTATCTATACTTAATATTATAAAGCTGAAGAGTTTGTTTGTTTGTTTGACTGAACGCGCTAATCTACTGGTCCGAATTGAAAAATTCTTGCAAAAACGGGAAAAATCGCACGGGTAGGCGATTCGACGCGACGGGAAAGGTCGGGGGAACAAGAAATTTAACGCGGACGAAGTCGCGGGCAGAAGCTAGTTTTACTTATATGAACTTGAGTGTCAATTTAAATGACTGTAAAACAAAATAAACTTTATGTCAATTGTGTAACGTATAAACTAGGTATGATACGACCCAAAAACAGGTTGCGCGGCTTCCGGAGAATTCTCGCACTGTTTCGGGATTTCCCGCAATTCGTAAGGAATGAAATGACATTATATTATAGCTTCTTATAGCTCGTATTTAATTTGTGCGAAACACATATTGACATAAAGTTTATTATGCTTTGTATAATTTCATAACAACCCTTTGGTTCTATATTACATTCCGTAGCAATGTAAATTGAGCCTTACGGACAATCAAGATGAGCTGAAACTCTTCTTGAAGAAATGATCAAAAAGAAATTTGTGTCTGGGGCCAACCCAGACATGAATATATTTCCCGCATCCCTTTTATATATGTTATCAAAATACATAATAGTGATTTTGATGGAGTATATTTAGATCTGTCCTACACTTAGGTATTATCTCTTGAGCTAAGTTATAATATTTGTATCTACTAAAAATAAGTTGGTATTACGTACATTTTATTATTTGTATAGTGACAGTTCGTCTGGACAAACAATTTCTACGTCTTACATAACGTGTGGTAGCCAATCTAAATATGATCTTAGAGATAACAAGATAATTGTCTCGTCATCAGAGCATTTAATGATTATTTTTGTATCTTTGCGCAACATGTCGAATGTTTCCATACACATCTGTATCATCATTTCAGTACTGGTCGTCATTCTAGACATAGCATATTTTACACATAAACTCATCGTTTCTTTTAGTTTTCTCTTACTCTAACATCTTCAGAAAACGACCCTCAATCGTCTGGCTTTATAAAACATCGACTCTTTCTGCTACTAAGGGTGTAAAGACCCTTTCGGGCAAATTTAAAACAAATATACAAATCGAAAGAGCGCGAAAAAATTTGTAAGCTGCATCAAAAAGTAAATTTGCCCAAAACGGTATTTACGCCCTATGTAGCGGGAAGCGTCGACATTATCATTATTCGATTTCAATACAACATCTCGGTCACTGCCACCAAATAACTTTATCACGACAAAAAATAAGACAATTATCAGAAAACTGATGTAGAGCAACATAATATTATTCCATACGTTAACAACACAAACAACATCGCATAAGTGTGTATGTAACATACAAAGATTGTGCTGATAATATTTGAGAAATTTCCATAGGAACGGAACCGATATCGATAGCAGGGCAAATGCATCACACCCTGCCAGGGTCGCGAGATTTATTGTCAAAAGAGCTACCGTGGCTCTGGCATATGGGCAACTGAAGGAACACGGGTGGGTTTTAGTCAGTAAAAATCAGACACGCCCTTCCGCTCCACCCTAAAGCGGGAGACGTCATTTGATGATTTCCCACCCAAAAAAAAAAATGCATCACACGACGCAAAATTCCACTTACAATGTCCCAAGTTTCTACAACTTTCTGGCAATTTCTGGTGCTCCTTCACTTAAATAAACACTTTGAATGCACGTCCACAGGTCCTCACTATTACAACTGGTACGTGAACATCAGTAGTCAGGTAGATATACTTCGTTATCACTGTACCAATAAAAGATACTCTAATGTCTATGGATTGCGCTCTCCTGTTATCTATCACAGTGTTTAATTACTAAATGTGGAATAGTTGACAAATAAATTGGTTATTTATATGGAAAGGTAAGTATATAGTACCGTAGCCCATCCCTACAGCTAAACATTTAGGTAATACCTACCCACTGGTTATCTTGACTGGAAAATCTATTTTTGTTGCATGAACATTTAATGAATTTCCTAGAAACGTAAGGCTAGAGAAGAAATTGCGTAACACACTATCAGTAGCAATGGCATTCATTTTGACAGTTCAACAACATTCATTGCGTTATTTACGTTGTTGAGCAGACAAATTTTTGGAACATATGAAGCAATGAATTAGAAATATCTTTTGAAATTGATTCAGATTCAGGTTAGGAACAGTGAGGTGAAAATTAACCTACCACCGTCTTCAATTTGAACATCAGAAAAGAACGAAGTTCAATTTCAAACGATCTGTAGCGACGAACTTTTTAGAATCAAGCTAAATTTTAAAAGTAAACCGTTAAATATTCCCTTAATTCTAAAACATTCATAAATAAGACTTTAAAAAATAAGCCGCGGTTTCCCACTTCCAACAAATGTATTTACATAACAAGCTCCGGGTGTTCATAAAAGTTATTTTCATCCAGACGATATTTGTACAAGAAGATAATTATGACAAAATCGTCATAGAAACATTAAATATATTATATGTACTTACAGTTTATTTTAAATTCCTGTATCACATTTTTATCGTATTTCGTTCTTTAACAAAACTTATTTTGTAATCACCATCTTCGTTTGATAAATAATCGACTTGAGAACAGCATTAAAAAAATTAGAAGCTTTAAAATATTTATCAGTTACAGAAAGCTCAAAATGATTCACAATGTGAATTGGAATCATGACACTAAACCTCTTTTCCTAGGACAAGACATGTGCTGACTTGAGCCAGCACAAGTGCACTAGCAACAATGGCCCAACCTGAAATCATACACTACCTACTGGCCTACACGTGGAGTAACTTAGACAAACGCCTAATAATAACCTGACTATAGATAGGTATCTACCTAAGCAAAAATACTCCAAACGAATCAATTTTTGCTCGCATTTGTTCTGAAAAACGAGGTAAACAGCAGACGTTTTGGAAAATCCGATTAGGTGGAGTAATGAAAATTGATGATCGATTTGAAATATTCAATAAGCAAGATTTTCCGGTAACACGTGTAAATATAAAATTGTAGCTGTTTTTTTTGGGCATGTATTCAATCGAACCACAAATAATATCCATTTAGACGGTCTAAAAGTACTAGTAGACACTCTTATATGATAAATGTGACTCTTTTCGGGTGTCTCAAATGCTTCCCATTTTATTGCCTTAAAATACTAAATCTACGGTTAACTTGGATATAGTGCTCGCTCAACTTGAGCGCGATCAGTCACAGTTCTATTAACACATTTTGTCTTGATGCCCTAGCTCAGTTACTGCAACAAACTTTCAGACAAGGTCAGAGAGTTAGGTAGGGCCCCCTGTGGTAAACAGACGTAAAGAATAGCACTATTCCATTTCTTCCCGTGGGTGTCGTAAGAAGCCAATAAGGGGCTAGAAAATGGGCAGTAGCGTTATCTATGCATTTTATCACCATACTGCGATCGCCAACCCGCCTGCCAAGTATGGCGATTACGGCAAAGCCCCCAAATTGGGGGAGGCATAAATTCAGCAGTGGAGGTCTTACGGCTCAAATGGTGACGTTGATGAGTAAAAACGAGGCACATATATGTAAAGAAAGCATACATCAATAGAAGGGTAATGAATTTTAAGACGATCAATTAAACATTTCCAGTTTGGTCTGGAACCAACCGGCCGATGCTCCACGGTGCGGCTCCGGTTGCGATCAGATTCGGTTCACTGAGACGTCTCATTTCGAAGTACCAAATACACGCACTGTGGCCTTGCTCTGGTTCCAGTTGACACCAACACCGCTAGACCGCACTCATTCTTCTGATTATCTTAGCAACTTGACATAGACCAGAAATACTCTTTTAAAGGCAATATTTTGGGATCGAAAAATGTTGACGGATTCTGAACACACCACAACGTGCGGTTTTATTTTTAGAAAGTTTAAATTATTTTGATAAACCGGACAGATGGATAGTGTAACCTACCTATATACTATCTTACACATACGTAGATCAAGATAATATTTGGAAATGTAGAGTCATTTTCACTTCTACAATACTAAATAATTCATCATTTCAGCCATAATACATCCACTGCTGGACATAGGCCTCCCCCAATTTGGCGGGGTTTGTCATAATCGCCACGCTTGGCTGGGTTGGCGATCGCAGTATGGCGGTAAAATGGATAAAGAACGCTGCTGCCCATTTTCTAGTAAGTCCCGTAGTCGCCTCTTACGACACCCACGGGAAGAAATGGGGTGATGCTATTCTTTACGTCCGGCACCACACGGTACGGTACTTAATAATTACCAATATGAGATTATTGGTATTTTCGGCGGACGACAGGGTGTTGTGGTGCAGCATGGGAGAGGCCTCTACCCAGCTGTGGACTGCGATAGGCTGAGTAGATTAATTGGTATTTTTAACTCCCTAGTTCTAGTACGCATAGTCTACTAGAACTAAAACCCTACTTATCGGTATTCAAGATGACCAAAATATCATTGGCCCCCGACTAAATGGCAAGGCTATTAAACTTACGCATTTCCTCACAATGAACAATCGACATACAAACCTAATCATGGACTCACGTAGATCAGCTATCATACAATGCATTGTATTTTAAAATCAGGTCCGCATTAAACTTTTTTCAATAGCACAATGGTTCGTTCCGGCGAGTACACTAAATTCAAGCCCTTTTGAATCGTATGTTAGCGAGGAATATATGTTCAGTACACGTGTGCTGGTCAGATTTATCTTACGTAAATGGAAATTCCATTTTGCTCCTGACGTCAGTCCGGTAGTTCTACTCAAAATAGCTCTAACTACATTCATACTAGTCCCTTGATAATACGTCACATTATGTTAATTTTTTCACGAGATAACGTTGCACGCAGAGTCCCTATTTCTGTTTAATAATTAGTAACAAGCAAAAAGACATAACATATATTCTGTTCTGATCAAAATTGTTTTGAATATAATTTGGTGCATTAGTCATGATAAATTGCAATATTCATCACAATATGAGCACATCGAAAAATAAAACGTATGCAATAACGCACTTTGCGTAAAGTTCATTATATTGCTTATGTTTACGGTAAAAGTGCTTGTATGGTACGCTCGGTGCAGATGCACCTACTCGGCCACCCGCACGAGTGCCGCCAGCAGTGCAATGCTTCCGTACTTTGTCCTTATCGTGCAAGGTGCAACCCGAGCGCGGCGTCGCCGTCTGCGCATCCACAGAGCTACTTAGCGCCATGGCAACCAGCCCGGGGCTCCTGTTGCACGACACTTCCTATTACACTATTAGATAACACATCACCCATTGCATCTTTTAAACAAAGAACGAGCCTAGCTACTCTTAAGGTAAATGTATATAAACGATTTCTAAACAATCATCAAAGTATGTATCGACTTACCCGAGATCCGTGAGAGGACAGAGCTGATCACACGTAATAGGACGCTCACGGCTAAGGAAATAGACTACTGAAATAATTCCCTTACTGGCGAATAAAACTGCAAGCTCTCTTTAGCCGTAGAGGTGGTATAGAAATAAGAGCAACACCTAATCTTAGACGAGTTATTCTGGTAGCACTCACTGAATTTATGTTATTTTATTATAAATATTAGAACCGAATTTGCAAAAGTACGTTCGGCGAATACGTAAACATATCTAGAGTAAATCAATACTGTCGGGAGGTACAGCACACACGGTCGGTTTTATGAATTTTATGATGATGCTCTTGTGTATATTTATGGTCGCACGTGTCTCTCTGGCTGTTCCAAGGTAAACATCATGTTGACCGCCAAAAGTTTAGCACATTATCCCATAGATGAAGTGCTCTTCCTGTGGACTAGTGCTACAATGAGTAGTCTTGAGTCGAAGATGATTTTCAAATGAGTACCCGTCAATAAAGTAACTTGTCTTAAGAAACTGATTCGTGACAAATTCTTTACATGATGGCCTACTTTGACAGGACATTAACAAAGAGACTTGGCACTGACAAAATGTTTGTTGCCCAGAAATAGCTATCTACTCGCGACATGAAATCTAATGAAAATATGTACATTAATATTAATAGGGATATCAGTCCATAAATTTGAGTTAATTTTATCTAAGTCTCTATAGTCTGATGTGACGTCGTCTCCATTTGAAAAGGCTACGTGATTTCTTTCAGCTGTTGCATCGTCAACAAAAACCAGTGCATTAGCGTTAACAACAGATTTACGGAAATCATTATTACAATAATAATACATCAATTTAGTTGCTGACCACACATGCACCGTTGCAATAATGTTACAGAAATATGATTCTGCGTCATAGCAAGACCTAATGGATGGCTCACTCACAGGCCGGTCAGGAAACATGGGTGATATCAACGTATCTAGGCAGGCAATCACTTCGCGGTACTGTGCGAATGGTACATTACTTTGGCGCTATTTCTGGCATCAAAAATGTATTTACTACATCTTTGATGTACCTAGTACATGTGTACCGGTGCGGTATTTGTATACAGCAAACACCACTAGCGTAGCTCCGGTAGATACGTACAGATAAATAAATGTATGCCCTTGGCATTCGATGGTGTTAATTCTATACAATTTATTACCTACTATTTGCGTGGCTATTTTCTCCTACACTGGTGGAGGCACGTCCGAAGTGGTGTTAATGCGGTGTGTCGCGTACTCGAGTGTAACCACGTTCGACTCCGATAAGAGGACCAATTAGATATCGAGCAACATGATAATTACCACCAAGAGCATCAACACATATTGTTAACTACGTATGTTTATCCATTCGTTTGCTTTCTCGCTTGAGCTAAATAGTGACAATGAAAACTAATTTGTGAAATGAATGTGATACGACACATGTGTTACAAACTTACAAATGTTGAGACTACGACTATTTATCGTGTTAGAATCTTTATTTAGTATAAAACAAAGTCACATTTCGTGTTTGCACGCTTAGGTCTTTTAAACTGCGCATCAGATTTTAATGCGGTTTTCACCTATAGATAGGGTGATTCAAGAGTTAGGTTTATTATGTACTAGCTTCTGCCCGCGACTTCGTCCGCGTTAAATTTCTTGTTCTTCCGACCCTTCCCGTCGCGTCGAATCGCCTATCCGTGCGATTTTCCCTTTTTTGCAACATTTTTCATTACTGCTCTGCTCCTCTTCGTTGTAGCGTGATGTTATCTAGCCTATAGCCTTCCTCGATAAATAGGCTACCCAACACAAAAATATTTTTTAAAAAGATTTGATAACAATCGCTTTAAGCTAACAAAACAATTGATTAATCCAATTCATCTATCGATAAAAACGTTGGATACTTCCCATCACTAAGAAAGCGTTAACCTCGATCGACCCCAAAGGGACTTCGCACACGACCGGAAATTCCTGTCTGGATAAAAAAAGTCCTGTCTATAGAAGCACGAAGCGCGTCGCATACCTGCTAACGTTCGAAGAACAATAAGATTTTTTTTTATAAAATATTTGTCGAGACTACCCGAGTTTACCCGAGCTTTGCCGAGCCTCGGTACAGTTTATATTCCGCTTCCCTACTTTCACTCGAGATTTTGTAAGTAGTCGTTATTGCTCATACATCATTTTATTGCAATCTAGAGCAAATACACATTGTATACGAAAGTATATACCTACGTCTTGTGTGTCTAAAAATGCATCTATCGAATAGGTAACTTTCACTTTCTACAGAATAATCAAAGTTGGTTTCTGTATCTAATTGATTATGTTTAATTTCATAGAAATAAGACAACAATATTCATAATTTTATTTTTGGTTTAATTTTGACAGCTATTTAACTTGTTATAACTTCACGCTTGCATGGTCTCACACACAGTAGGGTGATTGTGCCGGTTAGCGACCAGTTAGCTGGGTTGCCCAGTTAAGATGAGGAAAAAAAAATGTTGTTTACACGCAAAATAGTATATGTTAATGTTAATTTGTCCTAAATATAATGTAGTTTGGATACAAAAACATAAAATAAAATACATTCATACAAAAATATTTATAAAATGCTGAAAAAGTGAAAATATAGCGAAAACGTCGGTTTACGACCATTTTTATCAGTTTATGACCACCAGTGAGCTGGTTTGCGACCGCTATTATAATATGAAAAATATGCCAATAAAACAATTATAATCGCTTTAAAAATATTTTTATTTTTGCCTTTTAATAAAAACAAAAGTGGTAATCATTTGGTGTAATGTTTTCTTATAATTAAAAAATAAAAATCTTACATTTTGTAGAGACTTAGTCATAGTTGTAATAGAATCAACAATCATTTGTCAAACAATATCCTTAATATGTAGTATAACATTTAAAAATAATCAACATAAATCAATATTAAAAATAAATAAATTTATATTTTAGGAACCATATTCCGCTTTTCTTATTCATAATTATGATAGATTAATCATCGGAAACTGCAACAGTATCTGAATCTAGTTTTTTTTTTCTTTTAAATATTCATAGAAAACAAATAAAGGTCTTACATTTAATAGGAATCATGTTCTGTGTCTTCTTCACTTATAATATTATAATTAAACTGTATAAAATCTACAATAGCATTTTCACTGTGATTTTTCGATTCGTTATCTGAACAAAAATTTATTTTTTGTTAACTCCAAATTATTTGGGAACTCCATCTAAAAAATTAAAAAAAAATATGTAAAAAGTAGTTTGCTTTTTATGACAAAATTTTGTTTTAAACTGAAAAATAGTAATATTTAGTTTTCGACAGATTAGGTACCTACAACAAATAATTATGAAACAGACATTTCAATAACCAACGAAATTCAAAAAATCAGACGTGGTCGCATACTCAATGAATTTTCATACTTATTTCTGTTAGCGGCCGTTATTTCTCTCATACTAAATTATGGTGGCCGGAAACCAATGTCTTTATTTCGCTTACTTCGGTTTACGACCACCTGTTTAGCGCCCCATTTTGTAGGTAAATTAAACAAACTTCTTACAAAGAAACTGGTGGTCGCTTACCAAAGAACTACAAAGAAAAACTTTTACAATACTACATTCAAAATTTGTAACAGTCCTGTATGAAGCATTAGGATCATATTAATCAAAACAAAATAATGCTGATCTCGTCGGTTTGCGACCATGTGGTCGCTATCTAACGTTTTCGATAAATAAGCTTTTCGGTTACCGACCACTTGATTTTATCTTATTAATAAGTTTAAAAAAAGCAAAATACAACTAAATTATAACCCATACTTATCGATTGTACAATTTAACATGTAACTGGTGTGTAAAACATGAAATAAGTATTAAAACTTACCTTTGAGCGCAACGCGCCGTGTTAGTTTTTTTTTCAACTCGCGGTACGTCCACTCACCACGGAATCAAGACGCGCGTTAAGCAATATTTTTTGGGCTCTAGGTTAACCCATTTGTTTCAAACTTTGCAAATTCTTATTTCATAATTATTTATAAAGCACGTTAGATTTATTTTTTATGTATGTTACCTCTACAAATACTATTTTCTTGATTTAAATAAACTTAGTCCGTCAAATGGTCGCCTACTGAAGGTGGTCGCGAAACCGGCGAAACGACCCTATTTCGCCAGCATGCGTAGCATGACCACCGTAGCAAGGGGTTTTGTCGACGGAAGAATAGACAACATTACAGATTGTAGAAAGATTAAAGACAGAATTAAAGATTGTAGAAAGATTTGTACCGTTTTATGCTGGCGTAGACAGTTCTATCTCTATTCTACTAAGAATAGACAGAGTTCTTTCTATGGTGGTCATGCTACGCGTGCAGTTATATTTAAGTTCATCATATACTATCTTACACCAGCTTTTGCCAACGGCTTCGCAAGCGTATTATACATATGAACCGTCCGCGCGTCCTCTCAAATCACTCTCGTCTATTTATGAAAACCGCATTAAAATCCGTTGCGGAGTTTACAAGATCTAAGAGTACAGACGCGGGAAGTGACTCTGTTTTATACTATGTAGAGGTATTACTAGGTAACGCTCTTAAAACTCAAGTCAGTCAAGAATCATGCTCTACAATCTCAATCAATGGATATTTTGGCAACATAATACAGTGATTCATTTATTTAGGTAAATTAATATGTACTCATCAATGAATAATATAATAGGTAAGTATTATATTATCATAATAATACATACATTTGAATCAATCTGTTTAATAAACTGGCAAGAAAGAGCAACTAAAAATAAATAAAAAAGAGACGAGACCTCTTTAGTTCTGTTTTTCTTGTCTTTTCTTTTACCTACAGTTTTATAACAATATTTTGTTTTATTCGATACTAGATTTGGCCGCGGCTTCGCCCACGTGTAAGTCACTAATTATCCCACGTAAACCGGAATAAAAAGTATCCTATCAAATTTCATTCAAATCCGCTCAGCCGTTTTCGCAAGAAAGCGTCACAAATAAACAGCATTTATAAGCATTAAAATATGAGTTAGAATGCCTACATTATGTAGTGACCTGTATGTTAGAAAATCTAATCTAAATCGATAAAATTATGTGTAATAGGAGCATACGAGTGGCCCGGCCAGCACGGATAATTAATTCATTATAAACCTTTACGTTTTTGAGTTTTGGACCTAGCGCTCTTCGATTCACTGCCTAATATTTTGCACAGCTACAAATTGTAAGACCCAAAATTGAATATAAGGTAGACTATTATTTCAATAAACATTCTCTCAAGTATCTCCTACATTTGAGTTTTCTTTACTTATTGTTAGTTAGGAACCCTAAAATAAAATAAAACCACTACCTAATAATGACCGGAGAATGCACTCAAGACTCAAAACTGCATGTCGTTCAATAAGTGTAGTTGCAACAGTGAATGGAGCACAGAGAGAGGGCAACGACCCCGCCTGGTTGGCCACCATGACACCGCGCCGGCTGCACGGAAACGACCCCATCATACGGGCTACAGACAACAAGGATTTTTTATGCACGTCTTTCAAGATCGATAAATCATTTTGCATCACTAGTCACTACACAGCGCATTGTATAGTATTCGCGTGTTCGTATACATATCGATTTTATTTTCAATGAATCAATTGATTTTATGTACAACCACATATTATATTCACATAGATATCGATTTTATTTTTATTGAATCAATGATTTTATATGCATACTAGCTTTTGCCCGCAACTTCGTCCGCGTAAATATTGGTTATCGCGAACGCAGAAGAAGTTGCGAAATAAAAAGTGGCCTATGTCCTTTCTTGGGGTTCAAACTTAGCCCGTACCAAATTGCATCAAAATTGATTCAGGGCTTTAGTCATGAAAGCGTAACAGACAGACAGAGTTACTTTCGGATTTATAATATTAGTAGGGATTATCATCACAACCGACCTCCGAACTTAATGATATTGGGCGACTTTTGAATCCTGTTTTATTGACTATTATGCAAGAATCTTGCTTCTAGATAGTTTCATGATATTAGTAAGTTCTTAGGTAGGTATAAGATCTACGTAATAAATCGATAAGTGTGGTAAAATTTATAAAAAGTTAGGTATTATTCCATAATAAAATAAAAGAACAATAGTCAGTATTTTTTATACTGAGCATCGTTGTTTTTTATTTCCTTTGGTTTACCCTTTTTGGGTCAAATTAAATTAGCCGGCAATGCTTGATCCAGGTGTTGGGTCATCATCATCATCAGCCTATAACGTACCCACTGCTGGGACGCATGGTCCCTTGCTTCCATGGTTATGGTCCCTCTCACCGAGAGGAGGCCTCCTCTCGGTGAGAGGGACCATAATCCACCACGAGGGCCCAATGCGGGTTGATAGATGTCACATGTCTTCTAATTTATGGTTCTAAGACATGCCGGTTTCCTCACGATGTTTTCCTTCACCGTTTTGAGAGCAGCGGTGATGAAATAATTTAAGTGTTGGGTATCCATAACGAAAACGAATGCAATAAAAAATCATGAAAAACAAAATACCATCATTCAAACTTTGATGCTGCTGAACATAGGCCATGCAGGCCTTCAGCTGCAGATGATGGTGATGAAACTTTGTTTATAACGATAAATGACACTAACATATACATTAAGGCAACCAAATGACTCTACGAAAAATTACATAAGCAGTTGATCGATGGCGGGCATTGAACTTCGACAATTAAAATGATGAAAAAAAAAAGATTTTTTTTTTCTGTTCTATTAGATTTTGATATCGATACCTAAACTGCCAGCTTATTTAATTTCACCCTGTATATTGCCAATGAAACCGATATCTAGATTATCGCAGTGGCTAGTCTACATTTCCCAATGACCGTATTCAGGAAACAAATGTAGTCACTTCCGTGTGAAATGAAATAATATAATGTACTACTTGAAACCTGCTACTTGCTAACAAACATCCCACGAACCATTGTTAGTTTTATCGTGATAAACATGTTATACCTAAATAAATAAAATGTACAACATGTTTATCTTAAAATAAAATAAAAATATAGGTACTTAAGTCACAATATTATAATACATTTTCTTTGCCATATAAATAAAACGTTAAAGTCAATATTTTTTTTTGTGTTAAAATTCAGAAAACCTCTAAATTTCGATAACGATGGCATAAAACCCCACATTATAATTTATGTAAATGTATAGTTACATAAGCATTTATTGAACTCAATACCAGAATCTGGATCGGTCTAAATAATTTTCCTATAGTTTAACTGAAGGTAATCTAAGGATTAACCCAAAAACCCAGTTCTGAGTTGGCCAATTTATTTTTATTTCACGGACTTACAAAGAAGTTTTTAATAGTTTAGTGTACCCACTATTGAAATAAATAATTTCGCTATACGCGTCTCAACGTGTAAAATCAGCATTTCAACTAATAACGAGGTTAGTAGGTCAGTGAATTTGCTGTAACTCTTCGATAAATGCGCAGATAAGTTCGTTTATTAATTAATCATTAGGATTTAATTAAAACCTAACTAATTATTCATTATTACGATTTTAAAACTAAGAATTACAATTTAAAAAATTATATTTTTTAACAGAAAATAAAAGTGCTCAATACATGACACTGTGAATATTACTGAAAGTTAGTTGTTACCCTCCAACTGTTTTAACACATTCTGCAGATTTTTTCAGAATCAAAAGAAGACAACGAAGGTATTTCTATCATTGTCCAAAGGAATCGATTGGAAACATCTACCAATTAAGTCAAAATTAACCCAGGGTTTCGTTAACCCTGTTTCTCTAGATTAAAGACCTGTTTCACCAGTTGTAAATTTACTAAAATATTAAAACCGACCAGTATTTAATTTGGATGAAATAATCTGCCAAGTTGGTAATGTATCCGAAGACGGTGAAACAGACCCAAAACCGTACAATTTAAAGTAAATTATTGAATGGTTACTTACAGCGTGAGTGGTGTGACCACTATCACAGAACGTCGGCGTACTCAACCCATCGGGATAGAACACTGTTGTAGACTGTGGGAGACGGTCGATTACAGATCTAGACCGCAGATGATCTGAAACAACAAAAAACATACTTTTATAAATATAAATTCAATTTATAGAAATTAAATCGAGATTTGGGATGTTGAACTTTATAACCCCAGCTTTATTTTTTGACAAAGTAGAGACCTGAAATAGATTTTCTTTTCTTATACTGTTCGAACTTGTATTTTCGTAACTGAGTTATTTTGTCTGGTATTTTTTTAAATGAAAGTGTTTAACGTATCTTCTTTCTCTCTCTCTTTAATGTCATACAAAAACTATGTTTTACTAATCTTTCAGTCGGTATAAACTTACAGTAAAATAAAGAAAGAAGGAAAAATATAATATTTATTTTATTTAATTAAATATCTTTGCTATAGATTCAAGTACATCATTTCCCGAAAAGTATTCTTTTTCGTATGGTTAATAATTTTATCAGCATTAAGCTGTGTTTACCTAAAAACAAATACCTCTGCGCTGGAAATCTAATATTCCGCTGTGATGCCCACGGACATACGTTATACACATAATTAGGTATTTCGTAACAAAAAAAAAAAAAACAAATCTTCAGAATCTACCTAGGTCTAGGACCTATCAATTAAGTAAAATATTTTATTTAAAAAAAAAAAATCTTTGCTCCGTTACTGTTCCTACGCTTGTTACATTTTTGTCAAATTAGAAATTCATTAATACCTAGGTATACTTAGTCAAACGGTAACATAATCATAACTAAGTACCAAACAATTTACCGTGTAATCGACGGGGGAAATCCCTTTCCTTTTAAAGTAAAGTAATAACCTGTTTACAATGTGTGGGTAAATATTGTTGGTTAAGCAAACTTGCTATACCAAGCTTTTATTTAACTTGCAATATTTGTAGGTAAGAGTCGACTAAGCACTTTGTTTTATTTAACAATGTTCCGTTCGTTCCTCTCTCCTGGAACTTTTATGTAAATCTTACCTGTATTACAGCAGAAATGTATATAGGTTATAATATTACTCATATATATTTAGGTGAGTGGTTGGTGTTCTGGTGGTGAGTTGAAAGAAGACGGTAATAGTTTTTCCGAGAAAACAGAAATTGATGTTTTTTCGGTCTTCAACCAATTTGTTTATTTCATTATTAAAATACTCGGAAATTCGATTTTGCTTATATCTGTTTTGTTATACTGGATAACAGATACCTGAATATAGTGTTTATTATATAACGTTTCTAAAAATATGTGCTCTCGCAAAACAGCTTAGATACAGCGGCGTGCATTGCACATAGGGTTGCCAGGCGTCCGGATAAAGCCGGACACAGTCAGGCTTTTTAGTTGCATGTCCGGCTAAATTAGACGGTGTCCGGCCTGTCCGGCTTTTTGGTAGGCTTTTTAAAATATGATCGTTTTTGTCTTGACCCCACCTTGTATTGCTAGCGCAAGTGAGCGAACTAGCACTATCCTCCCCGCGTTACTCAATTATAAAGGAAAATTAGCTTTTAAAAATTTTGTTTGGCAGTTGTCTCCCAACCAAAAATATTAATTAGTTTATGTTACAAAGATTTTAAAGTTTATTTAGTTCATTAGTCTTATGTTTAGTTTTGTTTTAAGACTAAACAATTAAAGATGTCCGGCCTTTTTACCCAAATGTCCGGCTAAACTGACAGGTCTGTCCGGCTTTTCGGTTTTATGACCTGGCAACCCTAATTGCACATAAGCAGTGCCTGCCTCGAAAAATCACCATAAGTCTGTCCATTATATTTTATTGTGTGTCCTGAAATTATTAAGAAATGAACTAAATCATCATACCTAAAAGAAACCCGCATTTGTCAGCCTAGACAAGAACAGGCGACCTAGTACCTACCTATACAGTAAAGCAACGCATGCCACTGCTTAGATAAACTATAAAAATAGATGTGTTAAGGTAATCTCGCCAAGGATTTTCCACGTTGCGACTTGGGAATGGCAATGTAGGTACCTACTTTAAATATCACGGTTTCATTAAAAACGAGTTCGACCTTATCGACCTGATGGTCATTAGCGTCGTCTGATAATATTAATGTATAGGTAGCTTGTATGGCGGCGCGGGCGACGGTCACTCGACACTGTATCAATTAGTCGGCGGTGATCACCTGTTTCTGTAAACAAACGTCTGTGACACGAGATGAGAAGACAATTAGCGTCGCCCGGGTTACTCTGAGGGTGGCCCCATTGCTAAGTAGCCGTACCGACGTATCCAGACGCCATAATGATACGTATATACAAACTGTCGTATATAGCTATCATTATATTATACCTACCAAGGAACAAGTCCGTCGCCATGGCAACAGAGAACGTGTCGGGTTATTTTAGAATTTTGTTTAATTAAGGCTTACCTACTCTGCGGTAAACCTTTAATGGATAATAACGTAAACTTTTTAATTAAAACTGCCTTAATTTTTGACTTCAAGTTTGTTGTAAAATATTTTCTCATAATATGGAGGGAAAAAGTCAGACCTTTTTCATTGGGATACCTACTATACACTATTTATAAAAAAATATGCATATTTTAACTTTTCACATAGTAAACGTACAAGGATAGATGAACTGAAAAATAAGTGCAAAGGTATATACGTATGTATATGCTTATATTAAAACTTTTGTCAGGTGCTATCAGTCATAGGAAATATGAACAAAAAGAGATGTGAGAAGAAGAGAAAATGAAATACATAAAACAATTTATAAAACATAGGTAGGTAGGTACAATATGAGAATAATATACAGTTTACATTCTTTTTGATAGAATATATGTCACTTGTTTAGCTATAACATAACAAATAGTCTTGCTCTAGCTAGAGAAGATTACCTTACGAAAGAGTACATTCGCCCAGGATATAGCAAGCTGGTATTTTTCCAGTGTCATCCAGCGATATTTTGGCGAAGTGAACGACCCGCTCCTCAGAATATGAATGAAATATTAGAATAGACCATTAATACGCCATAGTTTCCCTTTAAACTTGGCATTCGTTTTAAGAATGCTAAAATGTTTTTATCATTCCACACATATATTCGCGGTGTGACGCAGTAAGACTAAATAATGGGCGGTGTCACAAGACCCTGAGACGAATAATTTTCCGGCGGCTGATAAGAGTTACAAGACGCTTATTTGACGTCACACTTCATACGCACGAAGCACGATTTATACTCTTTCTAAATTAAGACAACAGTGACAATTGATGGGCGTTAATGAAACAAAACAATAACCAAGGCTAGCTTTTCGATTTCTCTTATTGTTAATTCTTTAATGTTTTAAATTCTTTTTATGCATGAAAATATTTGTACGCCGATACTTACGGCTAAACATGACTGGACTGTAATAATGTAATATATTGCATGCTCTTGTATGTATACAATGTTTAAACGAATAAATAAATCTTATATTATCTTAGCTTTAAAATTTTGTATACTACATCTTCATCTTTAAATAAAGAAGAAGAGTCTCTCAAAAAGTCTACTTTTAGAAGAAAATCAGAAGTAATTAATTTATCGTCATAGAGATCAGCGTCAATTTGTAGAGCACGTACATTAAAATTCTTTCCTCATAATTCATCATGACAAGAAAATTCTAGGTGCAGTACGCAATTAACTCAGTGTATATTTCCATGTGACGCATGTGCCTTAAATAACTACATTATAGTTATTCATCCTTCATATTTCATTTTGTCTGTTGAAAAGAAGGACGCTTATGACCATAAATAACACTCGCGGCAAAAAAAATATGCGTACAATGCATAGCCTAACGTTTCTTTGACAATAGACACAACTAACTGTGCCGTGAGTTCAACCTGCTTTGATTTCACAATAAAAAAATAAAAAAATATTTAAGGTTTCTATCATTAACGTGAAACTATTTTATAGAACTCGAACACCTGCGACCGTGGCGTCGCTGAAATACCTACTCGCAACGTATTGTTGTGAAATAGAAATGGAAAATTATTGCAGCATATAGGCTCATTGCTAAACTTATCTGCTGCAAATTATATGAGAATTATTGATTGAAGAATTTATTGGGCGGCAATGAGTCGACTCGCAAAGATTAGAATGTTGAGATTGAAGTGTGGAGTGACGAAAGTGGATAAAGTTAGAAATTAATACATAAAGGGAAGTTCTAAAGTAACACAGGTAACACTAGTGACAGAAAAGTTGAAGGAATATCGTCTTGGTTGGTATGCGCATGTGATGGGGAGGGAAGAAACGCACGTGATAAAAATAGTGATGAGTATAAAATGTTGATGGATTGAGAAGGAAAAGAAGGCCCAATAAAAGACAATCCATCCAGATTGTGTGAGGAATAATATGAGAGAGAATGGAGTAAATGATAGCGTGTCGGCTGGCAGGGAGAATGGAAGAATAGCTGCAGAAAAGGTGTTGTGCCAACTCCAAGTAACATGGGACAAGGGCAAGAAAATAATTATGACAAATGAACGACAATGAATAGATAATACTGATGTAATAATCTGAATAAGTTACATTTCAGGGGCATAGAACCAAAACTCGTTATGTGGTTGGAAAAAAAAATCGTACAGTATATAAAAAAAACGTATTATTTTTTACCCAACCCTTTTCTATGATATCATAATAATCATGCATACAATAAGAGAAACAAGCCAAAAGTTAAATACTGTTGGACAGATATAGGTGTTGGACGTAACCAGTTTTGTTACCAAGCACTGGATATATCTAAGTATCTATTTAAAATTAGATAAAAACAAAAAGCTTACAAAAAAGAGCGGCCATTACTGTTTTGTTTCAAATGTTAAAAAGACTCCTTTTGGCTTAACTTGGATGTAGCCGTAGATGTAGCCAACTTTGATACTCAATTTAAAGGGACGAAACCAAGTTTGATCCGAAAACGCATTATTTTATTTAAATAACTAGCAACTGAGTCATAATTGATGCAAAATGTTAGGATGCTAAATATAAGATCCTTGAATGATCACACTAAACTACAACAACATAAAAGGTGAAACGGAAAGACGATTTTGAAGTTGGGTAAAATAAAGTTGATATTTGTATTTTATAAATCGATGCTGTTAAATAGAAAATAGTGTTTTATTTATTATTTAACTACAACTTGATAAAAAAGGACAGACAAGATAAGATCAAGATTACGTATATTTTAAGCCAGGGAAGATAAAGACAGCTTACACAGCTAATCCAGTAATAAAAAATGACTTAGGTTTACTTGTCAGCTACACACCGGTTGCTCAATGCTTAGTAACACTACGCCAAGGTTTTAATCAGGATTGCTGTTTATGGTGCAATGTTTAATCAAGCCTTGTGTATATATGGTCGAACGACAACCATCACAAGAGAGGTAAATCCTAGCTACAGTCATCCTGGCTTAATCTCAGAGCTAATATAGAAGTTAAGGCTTAGAAGTCCGGATTCCAGTGAGACGATACAATACTGATATAGGTAAACATGTGTACTAACGCTCATGAAACTCTCACAAACTGCAGCAGTGTTGTTTAATGAGCCAATAACGTTCCCACTGATGGTACACTAGCATCCTCTTTGTGAGAGGGATAATGAAATAGGGATGTCGATCCATTACGCAGTGGACACGTGTGTTGAGGATTACTGGCCACTGTGGGTTGGTAGACGTCACACGTTCTCGATTTTTTGGTTGGTTCTAGGACTCGGTTTCTTTAGGATGTTTTCCTTCACCGTTCTGAGAGCGGTGGTGATGATAAATTACACGAACTAGAGCGCCTGTCTGGGTTCGAACTGTTATAGGAGTGGTAACAGCAGTGCTACAACACCTAGACCCTAACTAAAAGACCCTAAGGAATTACTGCCCATTGATAACACTATCGACTGACTCAAAGATGAAGTCTCATATAATTAGTATATAATACGGTGAAGGCTTTCTCGGTAGGTAAGTGTTAAAACCGTGGTTTATTGAACACAAGCTAAGCACGAGACAGGTAAAAACCATTATTATTTCTCACGACGACGGGAATAACAATGAATGATGAAAGATAATTTGAAACAATATCAGCTGGGGTATAATAACATTGCTATGTACAGGATAAAAGGACAAAACATTGAATATAATAGTAATTTATTGGTTGAGAATATTAATGACGGTGGCATACTTGTTTTTGCGGTAAAAAAGAGAAAAAAGGATGATGTTGTCAATGATGCTGGCGGTATTGCAGAGATAGTCTCAACTTAAGCAGATTAGACAGATTTAGTTAGGACAACTATTTAAAGTGCAGTTGAAGAAGGCAAGAAAACTAGCAGGAAAACTAGCTTTTAGTTTAAAAAAATAATTGCACTTATTAATACATCTAACATGCAGAACGACACGTCACATAGGCACACGGGTCAGTACATCAACGAATTGATTTCTAATACCAAACATAATTGATTTCCGCGGTAGTCGATTCTTATCGATAACATACACAACGGAAATCAATTGAATGGACCGAAACATTTTCCTTGTTGTGTGACACTTGGACTTGTTGCAGTTTACACACTTTGTAAATATAGTACTGGCATGTGCATATATATACTCGAGGGCAAAACGCCACAGGCATGGAGCAGAGGTGTGGTGGTACTTTTCTTTAAGAAGGGTGACAATACCCTGCTTAAGAATTATAGGCCCATCTCACTTCTGAGCTATGTCTACAAGCTGTTTTCAAGAGTCATCACGAATCGTCTCGCGCGCAGGTTTGACGACTTCCAGCCTCCCGAACAAGCTGGATTCCGTTAAGGCTTTAGCACCGTAGACCACATACATACGCTGCGGCAGGTTATACAGAAGACCGAAGAGTATAACCTGCCTCTCTGCTTAGCGTTTGTGGACTACGAAAAAGCCTTCGATTCGATCGAGACCTGGGCTGTACTGCAGTCTCTTCAACGGTGCCAGATTGACTATCGGTACATCGAGGTGCTGAAGTGTTTGTATGAAAACGCCACTATGTCAGTCCGGCTCCAGGACAAAGCCTCGAAACCTATCCTTCTGCAGCGAGGGGTGAGACAGGGAGACGTAATCTCTCCGAAACTGTTCACCGCTGCACTGGAGGATGTCTTCAAGGTTCTGGACTGGAAAGGGGCTGGTATCAACATCAATGGCGAGTACATCACTCACCTTCGATTTGCCGACGATATAGTAGTCATGGCTGAGACTATGGAGGACCTCAGTACAATGCTCGATGACCTCAGTAGAGCTTCCGAAAGAGTGGGTCTTAGGATGAACATGGACAAGACAAAGGTCATGTCCAATGCTCGTGTGATACCCACTCCAATGAAGATCGGAGGCGCTACACTCGAAGTTGTGGACGAATACGTGTACCTAGGACAGACTGTCCAGTTAGGTAGATCCAACTTTTGAGAAAGAGGTCAATCGTCGAATCCGACTCGGCTGGGCAGCGTTCGGGAAGCTACGCAATATCTTCTCGTCCCAAATACCGCAGTGTCTCAAGACAAAAGTCTTTGACCAGTGTGTGTTGCCAGTGATGACATATGGCACTGAGACGTGGTCGCTCACAATGGGCCTCATAAGAAGGCTCAAAGTCACCCAAAGAGCAATGGAGAGGGCTATGCTTGGAGTTCCCCTACGCGATCGAATCAGAAATGAAGAGATCCGTAGGAAAACCAAGGTAACCGATATAGCCCGAAGAATTGCCAAACTTAAGTGGCAGTGGGCAGGGCACATTGCTCGCAGAACGGATGGCCTATGGTGTCGGAAGGTTCTGGAGTGGCGACCGCGTACTGGAAGACGGAGCGCTGGAAGGCCTCCCACAAGATGGACCGATGACCTGGTGAAGGCCGCAGGAATACGTTGGTTGCGAGAAGCACAGAATAGGTCGAAGTGGCGGTGCTTGGGGGAGGCCTGTGTCCAGCAGTGGACGTCTTTCGGCTGAAAATGATGAATGATGATGATGTGCATATGCTTGATCATAGTAATGACTAGCTTCTGCTCACGACCCATCGCATCGTATCCCATCGCCCGCTTCCCTATTACTTCATTTACAATTAGCCTATAACATTCCTCGAGAATTGGGCTTTCACTGCCATTCAGATTTGAATATTTTTTTTTAACATTACTTTCTTGCTACAAAGTTACAAACTTTAGCTCTTTATAATATTAAGTTTAAGCTTAGTAATATTAAGTTTATATGGATAATTATAAGAGCCAATGCTGTCTACACTCTAATTACGTAACACGCTATTCATCACTATCTGAATCATCCTCAAGGATATTACTAACCCATTACTTCTTAAAGTCGAAAAAATTGTCTGCTCAATAACGTAAATCACGCTATGAATGTTGTTGAACCACTGTCAACATGAAAGACATTCGTACTTCGGGTTAGAAATTGAAAGAAATTTGCATTAGAACATGGAACGTTAAAATTTAATTATAACACTGAACCAAAGGAAAGCAGCAATATAAGTATCTGAAATACAGACGTGCGTACTACGTTAAGAACTATTTTAAATATAAAGCTTGTGTTGAACGTTTAATAACAAGAATAATGAATAATACTATGAATGATTACCATGTCTCGCGTGAGCATCTATCTATCACGCGACCAATACATGTATGTATTGTGTACATATTATGCTTATTGGAATAGTATTTTCCTTAGGATACTCTTCGATATGCAAACATTTGAGTACCTAGATCGCATTATAACAAGACATAGGTACTTCATCAGAGTTATCCACCGCAATATATTTTGTCGCTTTCACAGATTAGATAGAGCTATTTATTCCGTGATTAGTAATTTCCGGATTTTTTCTGAATAGTTGCTCAGGACTATGAATCATTGCCATTTACTTATCAGGCCGAGCAATCTTATCTCCTAGCAACAGAACCAATAATGTACAAAGTACAAAACTACGGTTTAACCGAGCCGTAACGCAGGCAGCTAATTAACGAAGCACCGTTACCAAACATAAATGGAATTTTATTTAATTCAAGGCAGAAGCAGATAAACAGTTTCCTGAACGCGAATTCGTTTTACGAAGGAGTTTTCGAGTATTTGACCTCAAAATGCTAAAGCATTACAAGTTGAGCATATTTCGATGTAGTACCAATAAGTTTGCACATCGGCTGTCTGCTTCACGACGTGGTCTAAATATAACAACCACGTGCACGTTTAGGGGACAATGTTCGGAGTTATTCGGTTCATAAACTGATTTGGGGTCAGATGCCGTGCGTCTAGACACCATTGTGACACAAATATCTCGTCTTGTATAGTATTGGGCATCTTACTTTTTTATGATTGAGTTAGGTACACATGGTGAAATATTTTGAAAGTGATTAATGAATTTTAATTTGGGTATTACTATAATGGTTTTGGTTTCTGTTGCTCTCAGAAGTTATAGGTCGCAAGCGAAGTTTCATCTTGATGAAGAGAAAGTTACTAAGGATTACTGCTAGTGTAGAAACTTAAAATTACACGTTACATCGATAACAATTATCACCATTTTCTCGGAAAAACTATTATTTCCTGTAAACCACGTAAAATTGTGCAATATGCTTTCAATGACTTACTGGGAAATAATGGAAAAATTATGACAAGGTACTTACGATTTCATCGGTTTTCCTCTCGAAATTCAGATACTAAGCCTTTGCGCTGAAAAACACCAAAGGACTACATTTGAAAAGGCACTATTAAGGGCTTTCGTGTGAACTACAATGAGCCCTGTAGCGACACGACTGCTCGTTATTACATCGAATTGACGAGTGGCTGGCACTGGCTGATGGCGCTGCGGGCGACAAGCGCAGGCGCTGCCTCTTACAGCGTGCTACGCGACAATCGCTGTTATTAACATCAACATTATACAAGTCTTACACAAAGAAATCAAATTGTATAACAAATATTAATCTTCAAGAGCTCCATGGCTATAAATTTTACAGCTATCTTCCTGCAGTTTCTCTCCGATTCATTCATTTTGTTTACAAATACGAAATTTATTAGATCTACCAAAATCTTTACGAAATAGCATGCATCCATTTGGAATAATATTTCATCATTATCGTTTTGTTGGGTCGACAGACTCAAACATGACCACTTTCATGACTATTAGCGCCATCTTTGAAATATAATTTAAACTACTACAACATTAACGGGCCGACAAACCATTCGTTTTATTTCGTAGGATGCTACCTCCGAGTATATTGAATGTCATTAGTTACTTGGTACTACGACATTAGCTGAAGATGCCGCCACTGGTAACTTTACCATTTTAAAATGATATTATTATGTGGAGATATCACTTTTATTATTTAAAAAAAAAAAACTGAACACTGATCTATCTCTATTAGCTTGAAGGATAACATTTATAGTGGTTCATAAAAAAATAAACCTATTCTAAAATAAAATAACTAAAATAAATGGTTATAGCGTGTGAAGTGAGCCAAACATAAATTATCATAATTACAACGTTCCGTGTAGATACTGTATTTTCAATGTTAGGTACATTATAAACAGACGTCATTTTAGCATTTTTGCTATCTATGTTTAAGTATACAATCATGTTTAATGTATTTTATAACCTATAAAATCTTTTGGGTAATACCTAGTTGATTATTATATTGAGTAAACACCATCGTCAAGTCTGGTTTTATATGAATTTCTTTTTAATTTGAAATTAAGTGTGCAACCTTTTTTATTAACACCCCATTTGGCTAGCGTGGCTACCTAGACGATCGTAATACAAATTTAACCTTTACCTACTCAAAGACATAAATAAATTCAAGAACAGACGATTATTATATATTTCAGACTAGACAAAAATGGACTTGTTTATTGTTTAGACAAAACATTATTTATGTCATTGACACAGCTAGATAAAGTTGATGATGGGTGATGATGATTGATGATCACTG
Source organism: Aporophyla nigra (assembly GCA_947507805.1). Classification (NCBI taxonomy): domain Eukaryota; kingdom Metazoa; phylum Arthropoda; class Insecta; order Lepidoptera; family Noctuidae; genus Aporophyla; species Aporophyla nigra. The sequence goes on from OX382305.1 coordinate 14,237,604, forward strand.
AAGTATTCTAAAAAGTTTCAGGTTTTGTAGATTTAAGTAGAAAAATATGTAACGATGTCATAATTTTATTTATACTGTTGAACACGTGTCTCACTTTCTTGACTGTTTTAGAACACGCTAAGAATAGTCTGGAAAATAGATTACCTACAAGTTGGTAGATACTATGATAGGTATGCGTCGTTACGACTAAGAGACCGTCTTGTTTATATGAATTGAATGCAATTATATTATTTAAATGTGCATGTTATCACATCTCATTCATATTGATGTTCATTGCAAAATGTTTTATTTTTGCAATGAATGACAATATTTTATGACTTGGCATTTTGTAATTTGAATTTTAAAATGGATGAGGTTTAGAATTGGAACAGATTACATTACTAAATGTATGTATTAGGCGTATCAGGCAGCTACAATCTGTAATCCTAATTTGGTGTACACTGAGTGCTGACACTGACAGTGCTAGGTATCGTGTGTAGAGCACGGAGACCTTGAGGTGTTACGTGGCGTTTTGTCGAGTGTTCCCCAACCGCGACCTGCCCCACAAGCCCACGGCCCACAACGATGGCTCAACGTCACACTACCTCGGGTCAATGAACTCACGCTACAACGCCATTTACCTAATGGCTGCTTCCTATCTTTGACGCCTCCCAAACTTTATCATGTCGCCACATTAGACCTACACACACTACCGTAAAAATGTACCTACTGATATATTAACAATTCTAATATGACGTGGGTACGTCCTACTATACTAATATTAATTAGCTAAGTAGGTACGATAATTATACATAGGTTTTGCAAGTAGTGACGTTCACGTTTTCCTTGGAGTTCATAAATCAAAATATTTATGAATCGTTTTGAAAACACAAAGGTATGAATCCTCTATTTGTATAAACGGCGGTATCGCAGAGGTATGTACCATAACTACCTATTGTGTGAATTAAGAGATATTTCTTTTCTTCAATAAAATTGTAGCTAACGTAAATTAAATAGGATTCGACACAGTTTTATTGTCTCACATACAGGCCTCTCGATTTTGTATATTATAATTATTGGACGAGTAACTAAAACGTTTATTACACTATTGGATATTTAGGAAATCTAATTCGGAACTTGAAAGATGTAATGTAGTGAACGAAGTTAGAACAGTAGGAAAGTGCCAATCGCACTACTTCCTAAATTTTTGCAGCCCAAATTAATCGTCTATCCGATTTAGAATCATATTTAGTCTAGAGTGATCACTAGCTCAAAGTTCTTGATAAGAATGTTCCTAATTATAGTTTCTACAAATTGATTAAACACTTAACCAACTAACAGTTCTAGATAAGTAAATAGTGCCGTGATAGACAAACAACAGCTCGGATTTTTGAACTTAGCCACAGGTTTTTTTCCGGCAAAGCAATGGAACAAATACCGCTAAATGTTCGGTTATTACGTATTCTCGGAAGTGCTCAATCATTGCTACATCGTATACCCTAGGCGATCAAGTTCTTCCCAGATTAAACTCCATCCGTGATCTGGGGGTTCATCACGATTCCAAGCTCAGTTTTGAAACACACGTTGATGCATTAGTCGCTAAAGCCTCAAAATCACTGGGTTTCATAATGCGGTTATCCAAGTGCTTCACTCAAGCCAAAACTCTGAAAATTCTATATTGTACTTTTGTTCGAAGCCAATTGGAATACGCATCTGAAATATGGAACCCATGTTACCACAAATATATTAACCGCATTGAAAGCATCCAAAAAAGGTTCATAAGGTATCTATGTTATCATCAAAAAATACCGTATCATTCTGAAAACTACTACAACCTATGTAAAAAATTTCATATATTGCCTTTACTCAACCGCCGCGAGATTTCTGACTGTATGTGTTTGTTGAAAATCTTTAACAATACTATAAATTGTTCTGAAATTTTAACAAAATTTTATTTCAACATTCCCATGAAGTCTAAGCGATACAATCCACCTTTACGCGTGCCATTTGCTTCAACCAATTATAGGCAGAATTCGTTCATTGTGCGTGCAAGCAGAAATCTTAACAAGCTTTGTAAACAGTACGATATAGACCCGTTCCTAACTAGCGTCTCGTCAGCCAGGAAGTGCATAAGCCGTAATTTTTTCATGTAGGTAGTTCTATTTTTTTTCATGCATTCTATCTTTTCATTCGTTTATTTTGTTGTGATGATTATTATTTAGTATGAGCAACACAGCTCTAACACTGTATATAATGTAACTTAGTGTGAATGTCCTTAGAATTAAATATTTTATTTTCTCTGTTCCTTATAAGTGGAGACCTGTAATTGGCTTTCTGACTAATATACTGTTCTTGATCTGTTCGTTGTAGCTGTAAGTCTCCCATGTTATTTAAATAAATAAATAAATAAATAAATACCTATTTGCTCGGCTTCTAGTATGGTTTCTAGAGCTTCTTTCACACGTAAACCACAGATTATGTAAGTAGTAACTACGTCTATAAACCTCATTTGATGGTGACCTTGAACTTCGGCGTAATGTGTGAAGACTCATTCGTGATGTGTTTGTCAAAATATCGTGGTATTGTTAACTCACTCATAGGAACGAATAACACAAGGTTGCTAGTACTCTTTGATATTCATTTCTGTATTTAATTGGTATCAGCTATGTAAGTAATTAAACAGTGCAATGTGAATTGACCGTAAACGGTCGCCTGTTTTTAATAACGTGATAAGATCTCTACTTATGCCTTTGTAACTAAGTTGCTTCATAGATTTTTTTTTGTCGTTTTTTTTTGTAACGTTTATAGTACCTATCTAGTTATGAAGTTCAGTGTACTTAACAGAAGAATAATTCGATCTTGGACTTCGAACTACAAGGTTCAATGTACAGGTTTTTTTTTGTTAGGTATACGTACCTATAACATCTTGTCAAGTCGAGATATTATCCGACAAATCTTGATAGTCTCAACACGCCCCGACCTACTATGCTGTAGCAGTACACATCTGCGTGGTAATTGCGTAATACAACAACATTAATTGCGTTATTTACGTTGTTGAGCAAATACATTTTTCACATAATGTGAAGCAATGGTTTAGCAAAATCCTACAAAATCATTCAGATTGTTATTGATAGTGTTTTACCCAATTAGGGTGCTGCAACATTCATTGACACCTTGACATACAATATGCCTAGCACTTTTGCCTGATTATGTCTTGCAATATTACACGTTAGTTCAATATGTCGACGACAGGGCTTCCCAAATTGCCAACCAATTTGTCTGCCTTTATCTATGGCGCTCTATCTATGGCCTGCTCGAAGATGCAGCCATCTCTTGTCCTACATGCCGTCGGTCGCAGAAGCAAGTAACAGCGCAGGTTGCATTTTACCTGTCTGAGCGACGCAAAGAAAGGCTACGTGTTTTTCAGCCTATATGTCTGTGCGTATGTTTGTTCCTGTGTGGCGCTCCAGAAACCACACCCGTGATGATTCTTACGTCAATCGATCAGATCGAATTTAAGAATACGCCTCCGATTGCACGAGATTTTGCAACTTAGGTGTACCGCGGTATCGGCGTTGAGTCCACGATGAAGTACCTGGGACTCGTCTTCGACAGCCGGTGGAACTTCATTGAGCATTTCCGACGTTTGGCTCCCAGACTGGAGCGGGCCGGGGCTGCCTTAAAGCAGCTCATGCCCAATTTAGGGGGTCCAAATACCTCCTACCGGAGGCTCTACGCGGGGGTCGTACGGCCCATTGCCCTTTATGGGCACCGGTGTGGGCACCCTCATTGAGGCTGCGCCCAACGCGCCGGTTGAGTGCGTCCCAGAGGGTCATGGCCATCCGGCTAGTCCGGGGATACCGCACGGTTTCTTGTGAGGCGGCGAGCCTCCTTGCCGGATTGCCGGCATGGAATCTGGAGGCAAAAGTCCTCGCGCATATGTGGGAGTGCCGCCAGGAGGCAAAACGCTGGAGCGAATCTCCGCTGCCGCGACAAATCGCCGCACGGCGGACAGAGCTCCGGCGAGATGTCATGGCGACATGGCGGGTACGATTGTCGCAAACCAGTGCTAGGCACGCCACAATTGCGGCGGTAAGTCCCCTCTTTGGGGAGTGGTTAGAGAGGCGCCACGGCGGACTCACCCTACGCCTTACGCAGGTCCTCACCGGACACGGATGCTTCGGGAGGTTCCTGTTCTGAATAAGGCGGGAGGAAATTCCCAGGTGTTTCGATTGCGAGGGTCGTCTGGAGGACACGGTGGAGCATACGGTGGAGGTGTGCCCTGCCTGGGCGGAGCACCGCCGTGTCCTCTTGGAGGCGAGCGGTGGCAGCGGCGTCTCGCGTCCGGCCCTTGTGCAGGCCATGGTACGGAGCGAAAGGGCATGGGAAGCCGTCACCTTCTTCTGCGAAGCCGTAATGCTCGCGAAGGAGGAGGTGGACCGCGTGAGGGAGAGGCAATCTATGCGCCCTCACGCCCCTATAGCCGCCCTAGGCGGAGACGCCCTGGGCGTCGGGAGTCAATTGCGGACTCCCAGCCACCGTAGGCGCGGGCTTGCGGGTGGCGAGCGATGCATATGGTAGGTGAGTATGGATATGGTAGCAACGGGTCGCCGCCCGGTAAGGACCAGGCCCGTGTTGAGGGCGCGTAGTGTTCCACACGCTGAGTGTTCCACTCGCGCCTCAAAGAGATGTCAGCAGTACTGAAGTGGTCCGCTGGGGCCGATGCTTCGCCAGGGTTGCGAGATTTGTTCGAAAGAGTTACCGTGGCCCGGTCATATAGGCAACTGAAGTAACACGGGTGGGTTTTAGTCAGTAAAAGTCTGACACGCCTTTCCGCTCAATCCAGAGCGGGAGACGTCGATTGATGATTTCCCAACCACAAAAAAGGTATACCACGGTGTGGGATTGGAGATAGAACAGAACACGTTGTATAAAAAAAAAGTTATATTTTTACGCAGTTTGGTTTATAAAAAAACTTTATGAAAAACTTTTAAAGCGTTGTAGTTTCTCTTCTCCAGAGGGAGGGTTACACGTTAATTATGTTGGCAACATTGTAGTCACTTTGAATCAGGTTAGTCGCGAGGAAACTACATTACTCGCTAACTCACTTCATTTGCCATCCTTAATTGGACGGCGCCGGCGTTAAGGCTTCTTTAGACTGGGGCGACGCGACGGCCGCCGGCCCGTCCCGTTTCGTTTGTAGGACAATTTCTATGAAGTTTCAATAGAAATTGTTCGATGAGAGTCGCGTCGCGCCTGTTTGTGGGAGCCTTTATGAGGCAACGAATCAAACGACAGTTTAATGTTACTGAGAAGATAAGAAACTCCTATGACTCTGCGTTATAATCGCTACCAGCGCAGTTATAATTGTTTATTCTGATTTTAAGTAAATATTAAAAGAGACAATTTGTTTATTTAGCATAAACAAAACGCACATTACAAAAAAGGGACTTACTTAATATTTAAACAGACTAAAGTAGCAAATAGCCTCATATAATGCATAGTTTTAATGATAAAGACAATTTTCCGCTTAATATGCTTTTTGCTATAGACAACACATTACTTATTTGTCTCGTGAAAAAAGACACCTCTGGGGTCCCAAGTGCAAAGGTTCTCTTTTGCAGTACATATATATAGAGTACTAGAGTAATAATAATAGAGGAATAATAATCGATCAGGCTAGAACTAAAAAGCTTACATCCGATTATATGGCATGCGACATTTACCTCCCTTAATAAAAATCGCAGAGTGTACTCACTTTAATTTATGATTATGACAAACATAACAATGTAGGTTTGATTAATCTGAAGCTCAATGGGAGTGGTTGCAAAGTTATACCGCGTTTAATAATTAAGGGGGTTGGGTTTTCATACGGCTGCGCGACACAAAGGTTGTTTATCAGCCTATGATATTCCTTTGTGGCGCTCCAGAGACCAAATGCGTGGGCCAATTTTGATGATTGTTACGTCAATCGATTTGTCTTAATCTTGTGAGTGTCAATAAAGACATGACAGTAATGAAAATTCAACATGGCGTCAACCAGACGCCAAATTGTAAAAAAGAGCATACGAAAGTCAACGAATTATGTCAAGTCGGATATCATTATTATCTATGTCTTTGAAAATCAGCTTTCGGTGTTTCCGTAGATATAAGAACTGATTTTTTTAATTTCCGTGAATTATTCGCATTATTTTTCATTTTGAATGACCATTTAGGATCTATAACGATTTAAAGTTGATTAGCAAACATTGTTATTTAAAATTTCCGGTTCCGGTTTAAAAACGGTGAGAAATATTATATAATCGTACAATACGTCATAATAACATGAAAACTAATAACAACTACTGGTCGCCCAGTGGTCGAATTCAAAAATGATTTATTTAAAACTTATTGTATTTCTAATGCATTATTATTTATTATACAAACATACATATTAAGCCTTCTGCACTCCTCCACTAAATAAACTTTAACTGTGCCAAGTCTCATAATCCTCCACCCGCGCTATATAAAAAAAAAACTGGGTTGGTTGGAGGTAGCGCAGGTAAAAAGTTTCTAGAAGGAGTTGGGATGGCCTTTGCTCAGCAGTGGGACAGTATAGGTTAAACAAAAAAGCGGCTGCGTTAAAAGTGTACTTTACAAAAAAAAACAACCGACTTCCTTAAAAACACTACAAAGTGAAAAATAACTTTAATTTCGGAAGTCGGTGTCTTAGGATCTGTATTTATGGTTTTTTTGCCACCGACTTCCGAAATTAAAGTTATTATTCACTTTGTAGTGTTTTTAAGGAAGTCGGTTGTTTTTTTTTTTTGTAAAAAAGTTTTTATTTTTAAATTTTTAGTTGTGGTATTTACCCCGCACTAATTCCAAACAAAAAATGCATATTTATGCGATAGCAGAAATCGCGGTTGACTTGCTATCATTTTTTAAAGAGTTCCGATGTCTGTCTCCGGAACTCATCATCAGATCTATATGTAAATTATATGGGCGAATTCCGGAATAAACCCCTTTCGAACAAAAAAAGAATTTTGCAAATCCATCTATATATGACGGAGTTATGGCCGAACATACATTAAAAAAAAAAAGCATATAAACATCCGAATTGAGAACCTCCTCCTTTTTGAAGTCGGTTAAAAATATGAAAACAAGATTTAACTTAATACTATAGATAGAGAGTGTACTACGTGAGCTCGACAAATGGATGTGCGAATAACACTTGTGCGACAAAATTGTACTGCGCTGCGACTCACCATAGTTCGAATGCACGCTTGTGCGACACACTGAATCTAGTCGTTTCTAGCACTCGCCGACAGCTGCCGCGGCACCGCTCGCTTCGCTCGCTCGGCTCGTGCGTAGGAGGTCACAAGACAATCTCATGCAGTCGGACGGACCCTCTTGAATTTAACAATAATGAATTAATGGCCTTTATAATAACTCCAACGGCATGAGATTTTTTGTAATACCCAGTATTAAATATATAGTCAACAACCTCTTCTTGTTGCCGTCCTTTTTAAAGTCTACTTTTAACGCAGCCGGCTTTTAAATTTACTTTTTTTTTCTATTCTTTATTTCTGACTCCTTATGGCTATGGCTACGTGGCAGTGGACTATAGGGATTTAATACCCGCTATATGTATAGGGTGAGGGGAGGTATATCGGTGATATAAGTAATTCGGTGACATTTTTTAACACGTTAACTGCCATGACGGACTATTCGCCGACACTTTTTGTTCCATTTCAGGCCTTGTCGGACTATATGACCGACAACACATACCAAATCTGAACGTGTCTTTGCTGCCTGGCGACCATGTTTATTACTCTTTCAGTTATGCACAAAAACTACTGTGTCAATATAACTTTTGTTTACATTTACTCTCATACGTATTGTGGAAAGTATGAAGTCAAAATTAAAATAAAGAAATAAATTATAAAAATAGGCTGTTTTTTTCATTTTTTTTTTTCATTATTGTAATTAATATGTATTTATGGAATAAACAACGTACGTATTTAAAGTGAAATAACACTAAGTACATCTTTTGACTTTATCTGATTTTAACCATGGCAGTTAACGTCTTAAACAGAATACCATACAGTTCCCTATGCAAGCACATTCAAGAGACAGCTCTAGCGAGTTGTTATGAGTATTCGAAGGATAGGTAGTATACACTCGTACTACGTCGTTCCTGTGTTTAGTAAAAAAAAAACTTTTTTGACAATCGCGCATTACTGGCGCCATTTTTAGTGAATGTGGGTTGCGTTTACCTATTTGGTTAAGATTAATTAATACCTACAATGGGTGTTTCAGTATTTATTAAAAAGCACTCAAATCGTACTAACAATTATTTAAAAAAAAGCTGTAGTGAACTCGTGACTCAGTCAAGGTAAAGTTTTATTTCTTAAATTAAATTAAATTAAATGAACGTCGTCGTTCCTTAGCGTTTTTGTAAAAAATTTGAATACGTTTTTATAGGTTATCTTGAAACTTTTGCGCTTCTATTGAAAATAAACTAGAGAAGTCTTATATACTTCGAAAGGTATTATTTTGAGGAATCCATGAATGCGTTTTATTTTAAATTTCATGTTATTTTTTTTTGGAAATGGAAAATGTCAGTAAATATAGAAAATATAACCAACAGCAACTTCAAAAAGCCGTCAGAAAAAAATTAAGGTAAAGCCATATATAAAGCTGCTAAGGAAGCACCATGAAACGTTACCTAGCGAATGAGGAGGATACTGTGAGTAAAATGAGGAGGCCTTATACATTGTCTTATGACTTAGAGTTAAGGCTTTACAATTATATTATAGAAATGCAATAGTTGGGTTTTGGACTTACCGTTTATCAAATTAGAAAATATAAGACAAGTGCTAGGTAATGCAAATGAAAATATAGTACAATAAATCTTCAGCCTCAGTCCTCAACATCGGGCAAATCTGCCCAAAAAGCAAATAAAAAGTAAAAGTCAAGAGAAAGAAGATGATTGGGAGTGTGGATTATGTGAGGTCTTGTATTCAGTCTTGTATTTGTTAACAAAAGGAATGGAGCAAAATGGATCCAATGCTCGTATTGTTTGACGCCATACCACGAGATCTGCGCATCTATCGATTATACTGATCCCGAGATACAGCTATATTATACAGATTTGATCGTTGCATGGATTGATATTTATTAAAAAATTCAAACATTTTTTATTTTTAAGTTCAAAATTTCAGATAATATAGACAATTTCCATTCTATCACCCACTTTCCCACCTAGTATCACCAATCTACCGGACTGTGTCGCCAACTCTTGTGTATTTAATTGCCAATTATTCCAAAAATTATTAGATTTTTATTAAGTATCAAAACTATTCTTAGTATGTACATCAAATATTAAATAACGTGATAATAAACAAAGTAAGTTTTTGCTTAGTTGCCGAATTCTATAAAATTTGATTTTTTTCATTTTTATCACCAGACATACCTTTCCTTACTATACATTTGCTCATGACAGACAGTCGTATCAGTAGCCTACTAAAATAAAAATTCAAACCCGTGCAAGCAAAGATAAGTTTTTCGAAAAGCCAAAAACACAGTAACCCTTGACTTAGGAATCGTTTTTAAGATAACAACGGCACAGTAAAAAACTAGCTTCTGCCCGCGATTTTTCGTGCACGGGACTCACTCCGCGTTGCATCGAATTGCGTGCCCGTGCGAGTACTTCGTAATAATTCATGTTATTTTTTTAATTTTTGCTCCTAAGGGTCTTAGCGTGTTGTAATATATCCGCTAGGTATATCCTTCCTAGACAAATGGGCTATCTAACACTTAATATTTTTCAATTCCTACCAGTAGTTGAGATGAGATTAGCGCGTTCAACTAAGCAAACTCTTCAGCTTTATAATTGGGGGAGTGGGGGAGAGGGGGAGAGGGAGATGGGGAAGAGGGGGAGGAGGAGGGGGACAGGGGGAGAGGGAGAGAGAGAGGGAGAGAAAGAGAGGGAGAGAGAGAGGGAGAGAGAGAGAGAGAGGGAGAGAGGGAGAGAGGGAGAGAGAAGGAGATAGGGAGAGAGAGAGAATATTTTTGTTGAGTTTATACAGGTTTTTTGTACATAATAAATAATTAAAAATATATAACTATTATAAATCCTGGTACGGAACTTCGTTCCATCCGGGTGTCCCTTGACACCTCTAAAGTTTTTTTTTTTCTATAATGTTTTATTAGCTTTAGGAACTTTATAATGGTATTTAACACACATTTTCTGTTTTTATATTTTCTTGGAAAAACTGATAGATGACTCTTCTGCGCTGATGTTAAAATAAAAGTATGTCAGACATGTTATCATTGTTTTCATATACGATTCGTAAATGGCATTAAATTAAAAATATTAATTTAAAATAAAATATACAGGTACGTGCATATGGAAAATCTAAACGCAATTGTGCAATAAAAAAAAAATCCGTTTATGACACGTCTTTATGTAGGTATATATATAGTCCTCCAGACCGAATTTAGGCCACGGCGGCCAATCTCAACGGAGACTAGCCATCGGCGCGGGAGATATTATAGTGCTCAAGTGTATGCGCAGACACAGGAGCACTCACTCTTCCCTCACTCTCATAGTCCGATGGGACGGCAATCCGACACGACCGGAGAGAGATCAGGCGTAGGACCAACGGCTTAACGTGCTTTCCGAGGCACGGGGGTATCACACCGCCAACTTCCAAACTCCGGACTGCTACTAAGAAATTCCTAATGGAAAAACCCAGTAACACTTTGCCCAACCCGGGAATCGAACCCAGGACCCCACGCTCAGCGGTCGCGCTTGCGACCACGAGACTAACGGGGCAGCTTTATGTACGTAGGGACCGTCGATATGTATATTACGCTATCACCATCTACGTTTTTATTTACATACACGTTATCAAATTAGTATCATTGACTAAATGTGTCTTTACTCCAGCTAGCATTGTAGTAAAAAAGATATGACCCATCTGCCATAGAGATTATTCACACATACTCGTAGATTACCCTCGCTACTACGGAAAATACAATGCCATTTATAAATCCGCATTGTTTTTTTAATCACCTTTTGTGTTTAAATTTATAAGCCGCGGTTTAAACGTTACTTCTTCAGATAAATTATTCTATTGAACATATAGTAGCTAAGTCTATTAACTATTCTCAACAGCAGCCTATAATCTAGTAGCCTGTTAGTCTAGTAGTTAGTGACCCTGACTGCTAAGACTGAGGTCGTGGGTTCGATTCCCACCCAGGACAAATGTTGCGTGATGAGCACAATCATTTGTTCTGTGTCTGGGTGTAATTTATCTGTAATATGTATGTATTTAGAAATATATAAGTATATTTATCAGTTGTCTGGTTACCATAGTACAGGCTCTGCCTAGTTTGGGATCAGATAACGGCGTGTTGGTTGTCCTAACATATTATATTACTAGCTTTTGCCCGCGGCTTCGCCCGCGTGGATGTCGGAAATTAATGCAAGAGGACGTATAACCGCGATAAGAATGTGTTATTCCAGGTTATATAGGTAATATAGACTCTGTGTTCTATTTTCGATCCAGATCCATTCAGCCATTTTTGTGTGATTGAGAAACAACAACCCAATCATACATATTTTCACATTTATAATATTATTTGCCCGCGGCTTCACCCGCGTGGATGTCGGAAATTAATGCAAGAGGACGTACTACCGCGATAAGAATGTGTTATTCCAGGTTATATAGGTAATATAGACTCTGTGTGCTATTTTCGATCCAGATCCATTCAGCCATTTTTGCGTGATTGAGAAACAAACACCCAATCATACATATTTTCACATATATAATATTATTAGTAGTAGGATTATAACTCATATTACTTAGGATTCATAGTTTATGAGAACATCATGTGTGTTGGTGTTTTTAAAATAAAAGTAGTAGTATTCAGAGTAAGAAGACTGTGACATAGGGCTTGGTTTAGTTGAATATAAGTTTTCCTGGTTTTTCTTAACGCTCCTATTTTACCTATACAGACACTCAATCATTTACCAGACACCGAACATAATTATAGGAATAGTACTTTTGCCAGTGGCTTGGCCCGTATAGCTGTCGGAAAATATCACCCGGGAACCTACTACCGTGATAAAGTAGGTATCCTATCTGTTACATATCCATGATATATCTTTGTGCCAAATTCGATCTAAATCCGTTTGGCCGTCTTTGCATCATTGAGAAACAAACATCCAAAAATCTAAACATCTAAGCAATTTCGCGGTCTCTTACTTGAAATAATACTATTAGGTTTATTTTGAGTATAATGAACACACATGATATTCGCAATTACTTTGAAGCCAAAGTAATATGAATTACAATCCTACTTATCCTGTACTACCCGGCCCCTGCCAACGCGCTCTGCGCCCACTTTTTAAATCTCTAATATCTTCTAAGATATTCATTTAAATTACATGCTGTAAAGGGCCATATTGATCTATATTAAATGCACAATGTATTTAAAGTACTTAATTGGATAAGGATTAATGTTGTATTGCTTAAAATCGCTTCGTAAATAAGCCCTTATTTCTCGTAAAAAGTAAAAGATAAAAAATGGTTATTGTGGGTTATCCCTAAGAGATAGACATATACCATTGAGGACATTTTTGTAGGCCTTTTTAAGGTGTACAATACTGTAGTACATTATTTTGATCTATTTCGTAGGATTCAGCCAGGGTTTTACGAATTTTGAGACGTATGTCAGCGTAGTTTTCGAAGATAGTTATTTTTTTCTAAAATAAAAGAATCTTTCTAAAATAAAAATAGCCTAAGTTACTCCTTGTTACATCAGCTATCTGCCAGTGAAAGTCCCGTCAAAATCGGTTCAGCCATTTCCGAGATTAGCGGGAACGAACAGACAGACAGACAGACAGACAGACAAAAATTGTAAAAAATGTTGTTTTGGTATATGTATCGTGTATACATCCATATACACTTAGTAAAAAGTGGTTATCTTAATATTAAAAACAGACACTCCAATTTTATTTATTTGTATAGATGTATAGATTATTATTATAATGTTCCCACTGCTGGGACACAGGCCTCGTCTCGGTGAGAGGGAGCGGGTCATAATCCACCACGCGGGCCCAGTGCGGGATGGTAGATGTCCCATGTCTTCGAATTTTTGGTTCTAAGACTTGCCGGTTTCCTCACGATGTTTTCCTTCACCGTTTTGAGAGCAGTGGTGATGAAATAATTTAAACAAAGTAAAACGTCTGCTTGGGTTCGAACTTATGACCTACTACTCGTAAGTCGCTGTCGTTACCACTGGGCCACCACTACTCTACTTAGTGTTGCAAAGGAGTCGAGTCCTCCAGTCGTAATTTTAAAGACTCAACTGAATTATGCAAGACTCAGTGTGCCCAAAAGGGTCGAAAATCAATACAATCCTCGAAATTTTATTTAATTCTATTAATGAATATTTGATGAAAAGGTCAGTCATTTAGAATTGAGAGGTCATACAACCTGGCAGTGGACCTTAGAAAGTTTTCGAAGCATGCTAGAAGCTAAAAATGATGTACATTAGCTATGAAATGATTAAGCTCAAACATTTAATTACTATTTACCTATTATCACGTTGTCGCTCTACATGTAGGATCAAAAAACGTAAGAAAATTTGATTTTCGCGGGTTAAACTGGAGTTTCAAAAATTTCTTTAGTATTATTACTTTGTCGTTTTACATGCTACCTAAGGTATAGTTTCTTCTTTGGACTTTTGAATAATGAGGTCGCATTATCAACAATAATATAATGCACATTTAAAGATATCTACAGTAAGTAGCTCATTGATTCGACTTACGCATGCCACAGTTCTAATTTCAGAGGAGTTATTTTGAGCATGTTTTGAGAATCGGAAATTGGTCCAATTTGCTCGTATTGTACTTCAATAGTCGACGTTTTTGTAATGTCTCCTTCGGCTATGGACTGATTAGGATATTTTTGTGGCGTAGTCGGCGAGGGAATAATAAAATAAAAAGGTATTTTGATAAAATTGATTAAGTAGTAAGAACTTACTTATAAGAAAGCTTTCCAGTGAACAATATTTCCATATCTACGTACATAATTGACCTGCGTACAGGGCTTTGAATAACGTTAAAAATTTGGTATCGTTACTTTCATCGGACGAAGATAACGTTATTAGTAGAGGTCACATAATGCTTGGTAACAATACTTGGCATACGTTTTACCGGTAACTGAGTACCGTTAAATTTTTATTTATTTTCTTTCATCTCTTTCTTTCGTCTACATTAATGAAGTTGCATTTGCATCGTTTGATTGGCGATGTTGCCGTAGAGCGCCGCCGCCCATGACGTGCCGCTTAGGTTGCGCGGGTTGACAACAACGCATTAAGTAACGATAAAAGTATCGATACTAGTAACGTTAATTGTAACGTTATTTTATGGATTCGATACCAAAGTATCGTTACCCGTGTTACCGTTAAAAAATTAACTTTATTAAAATAACGTTACTTAACGATACTTATAGTGTGAATTTGGTAACGTTACCAAGCCCTGCCTGCGTAATCTCTCAACTAGGTACCTTCTCAATAAATTAGGTTAGTTACGCATTTTCTAGGTAGGACGCCTTCAGGCTAGGTGGAGCGACGATCTTCGCAGGATGGCTTGTAGCAGCTGGATAAAAGTTGCCAAGAATCATGCAATTGGCGAGGCATATGTCCATCAGTGTACTGCTATAAGCTGATGATGACTCATTTTCTACAAATTAAAAACTTTCTTCCAGGTCACAGCTTACAGTGTCCATATCTATCTATTTAAAAATTAAAGATTAGCTAACAAAAACGAGCACATACCTTCCTATGAATTTTGTAGGTACTTACCAAAAGGTAATAGGTAAAACGGGCTGGTGTCCCCAACTCCACGTTACAGCACGTATTTTGCGTACGGGTGGTAAACCGGTTATTCGATCCACCCCATTTTCTCGAGGAAGGCCAGCAAGGCGTTGGTCTTACTGGCTATCTCATGTAGGGTACCTGTTACTCCGATGACAAAGAGGAGGTACCTACCTTATTACAAGAACGTATATTAAACAAGTATACATGTAATAATTTAAAATATGCATCAACCAAAATTTCTTTACTCTTTCCTAGCAATGTAAGACAGTTTACGCTATTTTCACCCAGTAAACTTTGTGTTATCGACCTCAGAAGGCCCTTATTTTCTTTGTCAAAAATTCCCGGTCCAAACAAAGGCCTCTAATCCGATCCGACCATATCAGGGCTCCCACTCACAGGTGCGACGCGATACTGGTAGAACCACTAACAAAAAGTTTTCATAAAAATTATTCTATTAAACGGCCGTCGCGCGTCGTCGCGCCTGTAAGCGGGGTCTTTAATCTATCGTGTTGTCCCAGTAAGGAAAACATCGTGAAACCCAGACGGAGGTACAATAAATCAATAACGTTGTATCAGATACGGTGTGTACCTAAACGGTGAGAGAGCGGACAGGCTCACCACCTGTTACGTTTAACAGAGGGTGTGTTACAAGGAAGAAGAATAATAGTTTAAAAATCTACTGCTTTTTGAGGTTATTTTTTTAGTGATATCAAACACCCTACGGTTTTTTCCATTATTTTCTACTTTTCAGTTTAGTTTTCTGTGAAAGCCTGTTTATTTTTATTTTTTTTAACTATGTATCAAAAACGAGAAACTATGTATTTTCTACGAGCTTTTGTTTGGCCGCGGAAAATGTTGGTTATCGCGGACGCAGACGAAGTCGCAAAATGAAAAGTAGCCTTTATCCTTTCTTGGGGTTCAAATTTATTCCGTACTAAATTTCATCAAAATCGGTTCAGTGGTTTAGCCTGAGAGCGCAACAGACAGAGTTACTTTCGCATATAATATTAGTATAGATTTTTAGTTCGACTAGCTACAAAAGCCGATTTAAACCGTTTTTTTTTTTAATGTAAAGTTTCAAATCAATCCGACGTTTGGAAGAGGGTGACAATCATATTCAAAGATTCCGTTACATAGATACATACTTACATACCTACCTACCAAGCTAATAAAATCGTGTTAAAAATATCGTACTTCATCAGTCATCAGCTTTATAAAAACAGCTGAAAGTCCTACTCCTAGTAAGCGAGCAGCTATTGGCGATTTAGATGACTGAGATTTTCCTCAAGATTTTGTTCATTTCGTTTGTTGCTGCATATACACGAACGTTATAAAATCGCGGCGGGATTTTTTAGCGCACTGGTTCTTCAACACCCTGCTTAGCAACGAGAGTTGACAATCAAAAAGTGTGTATTTTGCGCGCTGGGATGCGCGAAAAAATCTATCCGCGATTTTATAATTAATCAAATCAAATCAAAAGTCATTTATTCAAACTAGGCTGAGAGTCAGCACTTTTTGAACGTCAAAGTTACATCAGACAGTCCAAAACCCCTAAACCCCCAAAGCGCCCGCCCTTCACCACTTCCTAGTGCTTTAGCTGGGAAGAAGGGGCGCAACAAACTCCCCAGCAGCACAGCTGTCTGTTAAGTTAGAAGAACTTGATTCTATACAATATTAATTCATATTAAAAAACGGGATTAAATATAATGACCACCATAAAATGCTTTGATACCCTTAGTTCTTTTACCAAAAATATATACTTGACACCAGAAAAATAAAGTCTAAAATTACAATAGTACTAGCTATTTTAGTCACGACTGCACTTCAAAATGTATTCGAACACCAAATGTAGTAAATGATCACCAAATCTTAATAATTGGGTGTACTACGTGAGCTCGACAAATGAATGTGCGAATAACACTTGTGTGACACACTCAAGCTCACTAGGTTAGGTTAGGTTAAAACTGTGACCTCCTATGCACGAGCCGAGCTAGCGAAGCGAGCGGTGCCGCGGCAGCGGCCGGCGAGTGCTTGAAACGACTAGATTCAGTGTGTCGCACAAGCGTGCATTCGAACTATGGTGAGTTGCAGTACAGTTTTGTCGCACAAGCGTTATTCGCACATCCATTTGTCGAGCTCACGTAGTACACTCTTAATAATTTGGTGTTCATTAACTATTTTTGGGTTAACAATGATTTTTTTGGAGTCAGTTTGCTTAAATAGGATAGCAAGATGTAAAAACTTTGGTGATAGTTTTACATTGAAATGCTGGTTTAATTTTGGTGATCATTTACTACTTTTGGATTAACAATGATTTATTTGGAGTCATTTTGCTTAAATAGAATATCGAGATGTTAAAACTTTGGTTATAATTTTCCATAAAAATGCGGGTTTAATTTTGGTGACCATTTACTCTTTTTGTCTGTTATATGTTACTATATCTGCTGGTAAGTTAAACATAAGCCAAACATACATTGAATTATTCGCCATAATTATGTCAGTTAGCACACGCCATAATGTCCGTGTTTACGTCGACTAAGATTTGGAAGTGGTGGTCGGCGACGTATCTAGACTAATATTATAAAGAGGTGAAGATTGTAAGTTTGTGAGTTTGTTTGCAGGAAATAATCTCTGGAACTACCAGTCGGAACTGAAAAAATCTTTTTCCTATTTGATAGACCAATTCATGAAGAAGGTAAGTAATTGAACATCATGTTGCTACCCTTAGGGAGACGAGAAAAATGAAAAAAACTTTTTAATAAAAAACTAACCGCCGAAAAAACTGAAAAGCAAAAAATAATAATAATTTCAGTCATTTTGAGTCGGCGCTTTGAGTGCTCTTTGTTCATTGATTGTTTGGCTCCACTAATCAAAAGCATGTAGGTAGTACAAGCTTGCAAAATCGGACTATTCTGTAAGAAGTTATGCATCAATGAGTGAACAATCAATCATACCCTGTTTTCCTATCCTTAGGGTTGGAATTTTCTTTCCAAATTTACATGGGACCACGTCCGGGATATTACCCTTTCCAATAAAAAAAGTATGATCAAAATCGGTCCACTCTGTAAAAAGTTATGCGTGGTCATACATTAAAAAAATGTATATGCGTCGAATTGAGAACCTCCTCCGTTTTTTTTCGTCGGTTAAAAAAATGTCGGAAAGAACGTTAAATGCCAACGAAGTAAGAGTGCGGGTGGTCGATGGGATACCTACTACGCGACGAATGGTCGGGGACCAACAATACAAGCGAACGAAGTCGCGGGCAGAAGCTTACATAACTGTTTATGTACTAAGCTAATCTAACTTGAGTAAATGGTTTTTGACCGTAGATCGTACGTTGTGGACTGCAGACAACCATACAAGGCTTTTTTTTGTGGGTGGGAAATCATCAAATGACGTATCCCGCTCTGGGTGGTGCGGAATGGCGCCAGGCGTGTCAGACTTTTACTGACTAAAACCCACCCGTGTTCCTTCAGTTGCCTATGGCCACAACCTTACAAGGCTGGGTTATATTCGATCCGTAATGTTATGTACAAGGTCATTACTTAGCCCCCACAAAAACAATGACCCTCTCTTTGTACCGATTGCCCTTCATGTCATATCACCTGTCCCGAGGGTATTCATAAACTACTTACCTATGTATTGAAATCCATTTTTTTGTCTATCCCAAACTGACACGCACTGAGGCGTTTAAACATAAGCTCACACCTTTTTCTTACAAGGATGCTTCGTTTAAGTTCATACATCTGATTAATTTAATATTAGGGAAATGTAGGTAAATGTATCTCAACTTGAGATGCCTCAAATTAGGAAAGTAAGTCGACATAAACAAGGACGATACGTAATAATATTGCGGCAAAATTTTTTCGCGCATAAGATTTTCAACTCTCGGTGCTTTGAGAATAAGATTTTCAACTCTCGGTGCTTTGAGAATAAGATTTTCAACTCTCGGTGCATTGAGAATAAGATTTTCAACTCTCGGTGCATGGAGAATAAGATTTTCAACTCTCGGTGCGTTGAGAATAAGATTTTCAACTCTCGGTGCATTGAGAATAAGATTTTCAACACTCGGTACATTGAGAATAAGATTTTCAACTTTCGGTGCATTGAAAATAAGATTTTCAACTCTCGGTGCATTAAGAATAAGATTTTCAACTCTCGGTGCATTGAGAATACGATTTTCAACTCTCGGTGCATTGAGAATAAGATTTTCAACTCTCCATGCATTGAGAATAAGATTTTCAACTTTCGGTGCATTGAAAATAAGATTTTCAACTCTCGGTGCATTAAGAATAAGATTTTCAACTCTCGGTGCATTGAGAATACGATTTTCAACTCTCGGTGCATTGAGAATAAGATTTTAAACTCTCGGTGCATTGAGAATAAGACTTGCAACTCTCGGTGCAGTGACAATAAGATTTTCAACTCTCGGTGCAGTGAGAATAAGATTTTCAACTCTCGGTGCATGGAGAATAAGATTTTCAACTCTCGGTGCATTGAGAATACGATTTTCAACTCTCGGTGCATTGAGAATACGATTTTAAACTCTCGGTGCAGTGAGAATAAGATTTTCAACTCTCGGTGTATTGAGAATAAGATTTTCAACTCTCGGTGCATTGAGAATAAGATTTTCAACTCTCGGTGTATTGAGAATAATATTTTCTACTCTCGGTGCATTGAGAATAAAATTTTCAACTCTCGGTGCATTGAGAATAAGATTTTCAACTCTCGGTGCATTGAGAATAAGATTTTCAACTCTCGGTGTATTGAGAATAAGATTTTCTACTCTCGGTGCATTGAGAATAAAATTTTCAACTCTCGGTGCATTGAGAATAAGATTTTCAACCTTCGGTGCATTGGCAATTCAACAGAGTGCGTCACAGGGCGTTGACAATCGAACATTATTATTATTATTTATTTATTTGATTTGACAACATAACATAGGTCCACTGGTTAATAAAGACTTATCAACTAAGGGTTAGTATTTATTAATTAGAATAATACAGTATCTATATTCATACCTGCCGCACGAGCAACCTGACAAAGTGTGTTAGTATTGGTGCATCGTGTTGTTCGGCTAGGGTTTTCAGGATACTGTTGCTGCTAGCCCTCATTCTGCTTAATAAGGATACGGTCTTTTTCCTCATATTAGTATAGAAGTCGTAAGTTCGTGCGACAGCAAACATGCTAGACGCGCTGCAGAATCGGGGCAACCTCAACAGCACCCTTTATTATATTCTACTGTTCGATTTTTAACACTCGTCGCTAATCCCGCCGCGATTTTATTACGCCCATGTGTATGTCGACTAATTGAGTCGCTCGTTCCGCGACGAGTACGGTTATCGCCAGAATCAGTACCTATTCCAATGTAATGTCTACCAACATCTGCTAGCAAGATAAATCTGCGGGGTAATTGCGTAATAGTATATGAATGGCTTTCATTTTACAGTTCAGCAACATTCATTGCGCTTGTTATTTACGTTGTTGAGCAGACAAATTTTTCGAACATGTGAATCTTTTGATTGCCAATAACTTCAAAATGTTTAATAGTTAAATCAGGCATCAACAAACTTACTAAATCGCCAAACGCAAAAGTTAGCATATCATGCGGCTCCGATTTAAATTAGACCTCAATTTTAACAGTAATTTTAATTTTTTTCCTACTAAATCTGGAATAGGTAGTACTATAATATTGCTTTGGATAAAAGAAATCTGTTCTGATCGAAAAAAGACCGGTCTCGGAAATATTGTCAATTTAACGGTTTAATTTTTTCCTAACATCGGTTTTTAACCGACTTCAAAAAAAGGAGGAGGTTATATGTTCGACTGTATGTATTTTTTTTTTTTTTTTTATGTATGTTCACCGATTTCTCCGCCAATTGTCAACCGATTTTGAAAATTCTTTTTTTATTCGTAAGGGTATACTCCTGAGGTGGTCCCATATTAATTTTGTGAAGATTTGATGTATACTTTGGGAGATAAACGAAGGAACTCCTCAAAAACAAACAGTACACGTAATGTGATTTGGATATTGTACTAAAGATCAAAAATAATTGCTGGTTCTATCTATCCATCCGTGGTGAACTAATTATAGTCTTCGAAGATACCGCATGGAACTCCTCATCGGTGAACAGTACATATAGGAACTTACAGTGAAAGGTTAGAAGGTTAGGGGATAATTCTTTGAATATTATAGGCACGTTTAGACCGTTACTTGTATTCTTATATTCCGTTGAGCTGATGATGGAAGGTACAACTCCTTATCGATCAGGAGTTAGAAGATATCTTGTCCTAGATAGACATACTCGTTGACATCGAGAATTGATTCCTCAGCAGACACTAGAGATGGACTACTGATGATGAGTTCGGGAGACAGACACCGGAACTCTTTAAAAAATGACAGGAAATCAACCACGATTTTCTTCGATTATTGCGGTGGGGAAAACGTATTTTTGTGAAAATATTGTATGGGACTATACAATTTTTATGGTACCATAATGGAGATGAATAAATTATCTTTAATTAAATACCATAATTGACCTCGCAGTTGTGATTCCTCTTGATGTAATTGGTACCGGAAAACCACCGATATTTGTAGAAAAATGTTATAGCGTACTTAACATATAGGGTAATTTTTATCCCAGTAATACGTTCCCACGGGATATTTTCCGACCTCCACGCGGGCGAAGCCGCTGGCAAAAGCTAGTAATATATAAATCGATATATATGTATGTAGTGTCGTAGTTGTACACACTGCTACATATAAAGCTATGCATTTCCAGTATAAACTGAACTGATATCGTATGGGATTTCCGTATAAGGAGAGGTCAGCTTAAATTGGAAATTTATAGCTTGATATGTAGCCATGTGTACGTAAAATAATTTATTTTTAACCGACTTCAAAAAGATTCTTCAATTCGGATGTTTATGTTTTTTTTTATGTATGTTCGGCCATAACTCCGTCATATATAGACGGATTTGAAAAATTCTTTCTTTGTTCGAAAGAAGTTTATTCCAAAATGGTCCCATATAATTTTCATATAGATCTGATGATGAGTTCGGGAGACAGACACCGGAACTCTTTAAAAAATGACAGCAAATCAACCGCGATTTCTGCTATCGCATAAATATGCATTGTTTATTTGGAATTAGTGCAGGTGAATACCACAACTAAAAATTAAAAAATTAAAACTTTTTTACAAAAAAAAACAACCGACTTCCTTAAAAACACTACAAAGTGAAAAATAACTTTAATTTCGGAAGTCGGTGGCAAAAAAACCATAAATACAGATCCTAAGACACCGACTTCCGCAATTAAAGTTATTTTTCACTTTGTAGTGTTTTTAAGGAAGTCGGTTGTTTTTTTTTGTAAAAAAGTTTTAATTCGTCAGAGTTTTCAGTTTCGGCAGAAATTCATCACACGTCTGTCGTAATATTATTAAAACTCAAAAGTGTGTTTTAATATTATTACGACAGACGTGTCATGAGTTTACCTTTATATATAAATAAAATAATAATAAAGGTATTGTTGAAATCTGTAGAGCGGCTTTTCCTTTGGTGTCCTGTAGAGCTGAAGATTCGTTTACGGTTTCAGTTTCGGCTGAAAATTGTATTTTGGTAGGACAGTAATTCTTGAAGAATTAAATATTTTGCTAAATACGTTGCAAAAACGGCGATAGTTCCACGAACAAGTATGTTATTCCATTTTGCTTCCTTTTCTAGACACACATAATTTATTGTATTTGTACATTTTCTTTACGAAAATCGATAAAAAAAACCTTTTATGTACAGAAAATGCGAAACACACTAGCAGTAGATAGGAATGCCTTTCATTTTGAGAGTCAACAAAATTCATCGCATTAATTACGTTCTTGAGCAGACAATTTTTTTCGAACATATGAAGCAACTGCACCCTAATTGCGGAACACACTATTAATCACAATTTGGATAATTTTGAAGCTTATTCGTCATCCATTCTTTCATATGTTCGAAAAAATTGTTTGTTTAGCAACGTAAAGCACGCCATGAATGTTGCAGAACTGTCAAAATGAAACCGATTCCTACTGATAGTGTAGTACGCAATTACCCCTTCGATTAGCACTATTTTTCAAAATGATTCAGATTATGATTAATAGTGTGTTACACAATTAGGGTGGTTTATAATGCACCCTGACAATTACTTATTCAAATTAGTCTCTGGTGATACATAAATCAATTACCACTACGTTTAAAAACAGCTTACTATCAATATCAGCTAAGTAAAAGCCAATTGTCCGTGTGGTCCCGGAGGTAAAGAATAGCACCATCCCATTTCTTCCCGTGGGTATTGTAAGAGGCGACTAAGGGACTTACTAGAGAATGGGCAGCAGCGTTCACTATGCATTTTACCACCATACTACGATCGAGAACCCGCTTGCCAAGCGTAGCAATTATGGAAAACCCCCACAAATTGGGGGAGGCCTATGTCCAGTAGTGGACGTCTTACGGCTGAAATGATGATGAGGATGATGATGAAGTGTCAATAAGACAAGAACAACTTGAAATAGAAGAAAATAATAAAACATTTTTGGTTTTGGTTAAAACGTTCGTCTATTATTGTTAGCAATGTTTACACCGAAGATTTTCCAGAGCAGCTGCTTTGTGTATCTGAAACGGAATAATAAATAAAATATATAATTAATTACCGTCATTATAAGTTAATTGCCTATTCCATTAAAAATTATTCAATGAGCTGCTGTGAGAAGTTTTTTTTTTCTAATTGAAGTCTTTTGTCGTTTTTCTATAGATATTAAATGCAAGTCAGTGTTGTGAATCTACAATTACCTACAAATTAATAACAGGCCTGATATTCTATTGATTCATGCAGTAGTTTCCCTTTATACACAACATTATTCAACACTACATTAGGTTTTTTTTTATAAAAAGTTTAATTTAAAAAACACCCGACGAAAACCAAAACCTCTAAAACCTTCAAAAATTATACGTTCGGCTATACTTATATAACGATATCTTTGTACTAACAATACGTTATGAAATTCGACCCTGTGTAATTTATTGTATTGTTCTAATTACATAAACGAGACTCGTAATCATGTTTCATATGGACAAGTTATAACATTACGATCCAAAGTTCATAGTCGTTTGACAGATCTCTTGGAAATGGATAATTATAGCTACTGAGTCGCCAATTTTGAGTAATCAAGATTTCGCCGGATCAGTCCTGTAACGGTATGTACGTAGTGCGGTCCAAGAGTTCTTAGCCTTACATAGAAGGACAGATGGAAATTAAACAAAACTAATATTATTTTTCAATATACTCTCCCTTTATTGCAACACATTTTTCAGAACGTCTGATTAATGCTTCTATGCCACTATAAAATATGTTGAATCTTTACTATCAAAGTGGTCGTAAACAGCCTGTTTAATTTCATAATTGTTGTTAAATTTTTTCCCTTCCAAATCAGATTTTAATATTGAAAACAAAAAATAGTCTCAGGGGGCCAGGTCAGGGCTATAAGGGGGATGATTTATCTCTATGACGCCGCATTCCTTAACTGTAGACTTCGAAATCGTAGCAGTGTGGACTGGAGAATTGTCGTGAAGCAATCGGACACCTCGAGTTATTTTTCCTCGTCTTTTTTTAATAATTTTCTGGCGTAACTATCGTAGAAAGTCACTATAATAAGCTGCGTTTACAACCGTGTTACTTTCCTTGAAATCGATGGGAAGGATTCCCTCACAGTCCCAAAAAATTGTAGCCATGAGCTTCTTAATGCTTCGGGTGACCTTAGCTTTTTTTGGTGCCGGTTCTCCCTTTCTGTGCCATTCTATCAAGTCCCTTTTAGACGTCAGATTGTAGTAAAGAATCATAGTTTCATCGCCCGTCACAATCGATTGAATAACTGCTTCCTGTTCATCGTGGCAAAGCACTAAAAATTCTTCACAACATTCAACACGTCGCTGCTCTTGGACTGCACTAAGAATCCGTGGCACCCACAATGCACGAATTTCTGTCATGTGTAAATGCTTGTGAAGAATTCTGAGAACACTTGTTTTTGAAAGTCCAGACTGTGCAGCAATTTCTTTTGTTTTTAATTTACGGTCACTCAGAACAATGTCTTCCACAAATTGAATATTTTCTGGGGTCGTCATTGTAACAGGGCCTCCTTCACGAGGATCATCTTCCAATGATTCTCTACCCCAACGAAACAGCTTAGACCAGTTTTTTATTGTTGCAGACGAAGAGCAAGAGTCACCGTAAACGGCCGTCAATCTTTCTTTTATTTACGTTGTCACTAGACCTTCTTTAGCTAAAAACTTTATAACAGCGCGATATTCAATTTTATACTATTTGTGAAAATCACTCGACTGCATGTATGTAAATCGCTCTCAAAACTAAAGTACCAAATGGAACAAGTTGAAACTCAACACAGTGCATGTTGAGACTTGTACTTACTTTATGAAGGAAAACCCAAATTACGTTCTGTTTATTTTCTATGTGAGGCTAACAACTCATGGACCGCACTACGTAGTTTATGGTCACTTTAGAATCGAATAGTTCAACTTCATGTTAAAGATTCTTAAAAAAATACTGGAATACGAGTTAAAATGGTAGTGACCACACTAAGTGTTCCATAATGTCAACTTTACAAAATAAAAATAACAACAAATTTTAGGAAGTCGGTTGTAATTTTTTTGTAAAAAGTTTTTATTTTTATCTTTTTAGTTATGGTAAATAACTAAATACCCCGCACTATCTAATCGCATTATTCGTTCATTTGTCGCGCAAATACTTAATGCAAATTTAAAACTTATATGGTTTTCACATGGATCCCATTATCCAAACGGAACCAAATTAAAATGGGACCATTCGGGAAGCACCAGCTTCGAACAAAAAAAGAATAATCAAAATCAGTTCACCCAGTCAAAAGTTATGAGGTAAGAAACAAAAAAAAAAATACAGTCGAATTGATAACCCCCTCCTTTTTTTGAAGTCGGTTAAAAAACAGCTTTCTTCTTAATGAACAGACGAGCGGTGCCCGTCGTGTGTCATATGTCACACGTGTTGGAGCACTTTAGCTAATTATTATTGTATGAGCGTGCAGCTTTTTCCATAAAAGAAAACACTTCCTTTCCTTGTCATTTTGAAGGCGAAAAAGTGAGAGGTTGATATACTTTATTGAATATAATTTACTATAGGAAGTTGCTTTTCGTAAAATACAAATGGCAGCTTCCATTTGAATTTTACGAAGAGTAACTTCCTATCTGACCTCCTTAACCCAGTTAATGGTTAAGACTATACCCCTTGATAAGACCAGTTGTCAGATTTTCAGGCTTATGACGACTCGTAACGACTGTCCAAGACCTACGATGGACAGCCGGGACCAACGGCTTAACGTGCTTTCTGAGGCACGGAAGACGGTATGTAAAGACGGTCACCTATCTACCCACCCATCAAGTACATGTTTATAAATCAGGTAAGGCGAACAGTTGATTGCCCCAAACTATGATTATGATACTGACCTGTAAGTAAATCTGGACAGTATTTAATGGTGTGGGCCATGTCACCAGTAGCGCCACAGCGGGGACAGCGGAATCGGCGTAGAACTGGACACCGCACTCGGCCGTGAACGTCCCGAAGTGTGTGTGACGTGTACCAATGTGATGGCTTACCGTTGTTCTTACAAAATGCACATTCCTGTGTAGAAAATAAAATATTTGATTGGACCTCTAGATCGACATTTATAATTAGTTAACATTTAACTCCCCGTTCCGTGTGTTGCCAAAAGTAAAGAATAGCACCATCCCTTTTTGTCTCGTGAGTATCGTAGAAGGCGACTAAAGGACTACTAGAGAATAGGCAGCAGCGTTATCTATGCATTTTTCCACCGTACTGCGATCGCCAGCCTGCTTGCCAAGTGTGACGATTATGGCAAACGCCCAAGGCTTTTGTCCAGCAGTGGACATCTTTCGGCTAAAATGATGAATGATGATGATGATGATTTAACCCGCATCCGTATATCTAAACACGTTATCCATTAACTTGAATTGTAAAGGTTCTAAACTGGTATAATAATAATTCTATAGCGATTTAATCAGATCTAACAAATTACAATTCTAACACGTTTTACAACATATTTATATATCTTATGAAAAATAAAAAAGTATCGACTAGAACTTGGTTTGCGATTTGTTGTTTAACTATTTTATGCAGATCTGTTTGCCAATCGGTAAAAGCTGATTTAAACCGGTAGCAGTGACGCGCGACGGTGTTGTAGCTAGTCAAAATAAACCGTTTTTTTACACGCTTTATATTAGCTTCACTTGTACTTTTGTATGTATGTTTGTATGTATGTTTGTACGTTTGTTTGTACGTTTGTTTGTAACCGACTCCTTATAGCGCGATTTTGACCCACTTTAAACGACCAGATTTCATTCAAACTTTGCACACCTGTCAAGGACCGATGACAATGCAATAATTTCATAAATTTGTGCCATTATCCTTGCCAAGGTTACCAGGTCAGCAAAAAAACTGTCTTCGAAAACTACGCTGACATACGTCACAAACTACGCTGACATACGTCTCAAAATTCGAAACACCCTAAAAAATAGAAAATAAATAATAGTTAAAAAAAAAACTAAAAAACACGCTTCCATTGAAAACCAAACTAAAAAGTACAAAATAATGGAAAAAAGCGTGGGGTGCTTTTTAAGGTATTTTTTTATTGATATCAGGCACCCTACGCTTTTTGGAAGCGTGTTTTTTTTTTTTTTTAATTGTATTTAAAACACACGTTTGTTTGTAAGCATGTTTGTAACCGACTCCTTTGGACTCGGTTTTGACCCACTAAAAACGGTCAGATTTCAATTAAACATTGTAGGCTTATCGAGGACCGATGGCAATGCAATATCCTTCTGTCATTATCTTTGCCAGGGTTACCAGGATAGCAAAAAAATATATACTAAAAACACTCTTTTGTAGCTAGCCGAACTAAAAAATACAAAATAAATAATAGTTTAAAAACTATTATTTATGTTCTATAATTTAGTTTGGTTTTGTTTGGAAGCGAGTTTTTTAAACTATATATATTTATATTATACTATTACTTATATTAAACTATACATTTTTGTTAATTTATTAGAAATTGGAGCAGTGGTGGCCCAATGGTAATGGCCGCGACTTACGAGTTGTAGGTCGTGAGTTCGAACCCAAGCAGGCGCATTACTTTGTGTAAATTATTTCATCGCCACTACTCTCAAAACTGTGAAGGAAAAACATCGTGAGGAAACCGGCATGTCTTAGAACCAAATATTCGAAGACATGTGACATCTACCAACCCGCACGGGGCCCGCGTGGTGGATTATGGCCCACTCCCTCTCACCGAGAGGAGGCCTGTGTCCCAGCAGTGGGAACATTAAAGGCTGATGATTAGAAATTTCAGTTTAATTATACCGATTTTCCATTGTGAGGATCTTCTAGATCTAGAGGACACGGTGGAGCATACGGTAGAAGTGTGCCCTGCCTGGGCGGAGCACCGCCGTGTCCTCGTGGAGGCGATCGGCGGCGGCGACCTCTCGCGTCCGGCCCTGGGCGAGCCATGGTACGGAGCGAGAGGGCATGGGAAGCCGTCACCTCCTTCTGCGAAGCAGTAATGCTCGCGAAGGAGGAGGCGGGGCGCGTGAGGGAGTGGCAGTCCCTGCGCCCTCTCGTCCCTAGCCGTCGCAGGAGGAGACGCTCCGGGCGTCGGGAGTCGATTGCGGACTCCCGGCCACCGTAGGCACGAGCTTGCGGGCGGCGAGCAATGGGTAGCTCGCCGCCCGGTAAGGACCAGGCTCGGGTCGACAGCGCGTAGTGTTCCACGCGCGCCTCAAAGAGATGTCAGCAGCACTGAAGGGGTCTGCTAGGACCGATGCCTGCCGGGGTCGCGTGATTGTTCGAAAGAGATACCGTGACCCTGGCATATGGGGAACTGAAGGAATATGGGTGGGTTTTGGTTCATAAACGTCTGATACGCCCTCCCGCTCCACCCAGAGCGGGAGAAATCATTTGATGATTTACCATCCAAAAAAAATAAAAATAAACCGACTCACATTGGGGTTATGGAACTCACCAAATGTCTTTGTGTGCTCATCCTCTGTCTGCGTAAAACGTCTGCATATTTCATTAGCGCCTCTAGTTGGTGAGGGTTTAGGGAGAGCAGTGCTGCTTCTTGCTGTAACACCATGTCTTTGAAACCGTTGGGTCTCTGTGAAGGCGTCGGCGCAGGTGTTGTTGGTGGCGTGGGAATTCTCTCTAAAACAAGGATGAGATTTAATATGCAAGTTTTGACTTGCATCTAGGGTTGCCACCCGTACTTTATAATAAAGTATTGTACGTTATTTCACATAATTGAACTATATACTTTATGAGAACAATAAAGTACACGAAAATACTTTATTTTGCAACATTTGATTTCTGAGGGATTAAAAAAAAAATATTTAGTCGTAAGTACTTTTTCGTTAAAGGAAATTTATTTGATACAAACTGCAAGAAGCAATAAAAAATATACCTATTATAATAATGAAAAATAAATCGTACTTTATTTTTATACATGTACTTTATATCACCTACAATAACCAATGTACTTTAATTGCGAAAAAAAGGTGGCAACCCTACTTGCATCGTTGCCTACGTGCACTTTAAGTTGAAATCAAACGGACGGACGTAATAAAATCGCGACTAGATTTTCTAGCTCACTGGAACTCCAACGCACTGCTTAGGCAGTGAGAGTTGAAAATCGAACAGTAGAACATACTGTTCGATTCTCAATTCATGGTTCACCACCGAGAGTACAAAGTCCAGTGTGCGATTAAATCCCACTGTGATTTTATTACGGCTGTGTAAATTTCAACTAAGTACCTACGGCAGGGATAGCAAACACTGGTGGCACGCGACGAAATCATTTGGCAAGAAAGAAAGAAAATACGTTTATTTGCGGTAAATATTATGACGCAAAGAACAACTGAACACAACAAAAATATTGAAAAGAGCTGGAGAAAATATTCGGCAAATCCACGTAAAACGGCCATCGCTCAGCATAACTAGAAAAAAAAATACAGTCGAATTGATAACCTCCTCCTTTTTTTGAAGTCGGTTAACAAAACAATATCTATTGCATTCAATTTAGGTACCTAGGTAGCACACATAGAAATATGAGCGCGCCCGATTACGATAGCCTCAACGCTTCCATTCCGTATATCGTTGCCGCGTTTTTATCAATGCAGGGGAATATGTGAACCTAATATAATTGATTTGGCATCTACTTTGTAACGGCAGGAGTCGTACTAAATTGTTCATTTACTTAACAATTTATGTAGGTACATACATTATCAGCACTCAGACAGCGAAAATAACAGATAAAAAAGCACTTACTTCAAAAAGTAAATGTTTAGATGACGTTATGTGTATAGCGGTATTTAAAGGAATTCATACTACTATCTGTTTTGTAAAATAGAGTATTACATATTCTAACACTAGGTATGCCCGCGGCTTTGCCCGAATCGTTGTTGAGACGGCAACGTGCTAACAGGCAAAAAGCCTTTGTCCTACTACTTATAACATCAACTACCTGACAGGTAGGTACAGGTAGTACCTGTCATTGAAAATCCCATCAAAATAGGTCCGTGTCGAGAGAGAGTGTCCGGAGATTAACCATGACAGACAAAAAAAAAAACAAAATTGTTTTGTTATCGTACCTACTTCGTATATGTATACCGTAGGTATCTACGTAAGCTTTTATTTCGTCATTACAAACAGACACTTCAATTTTATTTATGGGTATCGATAGACTATTTAATTATTTACCAGCACGCGTAGCATGACCACCATAGAAAGAACTTTGTCTATTTTTGGTAGAATAGAGAAAGAACTGTCATGCTACGCCAGCATAAAACGGTACAAATCTTTCTACAATTTTTAATTCTGTCTTTAATCTTTCTACAATCTGTAATTTTATCTATTCTTCCGTCGATAAAACCCCTTTCTACGGTGGTCATGCAACGCATGCAGTAGTTTCTAAGTCAAAATTGTATATGCGGACGTCATCGTCATGGCCACATTAAATATTTATTTGGAAAAAATGGCACGTAAAGGTTCACCATCCCTGACCGCTAGGTCTGGTCTAGGTCCAACAGGGATCAATTTCAGGAAAAATAAATAAAAACCTAGAAATTTTATGACAAGGTGACCAATCTATACAACACAAATAAATAAAATTGAAGTGTATGTTTGTAATTTCAAATTAATAACTTTTCACTAAATGCATATGAAAGTATATACGATACTTCAAAAAAACTTTAAATTTTTTGACTGTCTGTGTGTCTGTCTGTTGATTCCGGCTAATCTCTGAAACGGCTGGACCGATTTTGACGGGACTTTCACTCGCAGATAGCTAATGTTAAAAGGAGTAACATGGACTACTTTTTGTCCCGGTACCACGTCCATTTTCACACCCACGCGGGCCAACCCGCGGGCACAGTTCACTTTATATTTAAAACCGAACCATGTGAGTAATTAAATTCGTTAAGCCTGAGCTTAATCTAGATAGATAGATATATTTAGGTATTAGGTATTTTGGCACAGAAAAAGAAACAACATTTTTATTCATGTTATGCGTTATCTTAAGTTAGTAGTGATCTTGAATTCGAAATAAATGTCATCTTCTGATAGCAATCTTTAAGCTATATTTTAAAGAAACACATACTTTAGTATGTAGGTATAAGTTAGTCGCGACCGCTGAGCATGGGGTCCTGGGTTCGATTCCCGGGTCGTGCAAAGTGTTACTGGGTTTTTCCATTAGGAATTTCTTAGTAGCAGCTCGGAGTTTGGAAGTTGGCGGTGTGATACCCCCGTGCCTCGGAAAGCACGTTAAGCAGTTGGTCCTACGCCTGATCTCTCTCCGGTCGTGTCGGATTGCCGTCCCATCGGACTATGAGAGTGAGGGAAGAGTGAGTGCTCCTGTGTCTGCGCATACACTTGAGCACTATAATATCTCCCGCGCCGATGGCTAGTCTCCGTTGAGATTGGCCGCCGTGGCCGAAATTCGGTCTGGAGGACTATATATAAGTTAGTCGACGTAACAAACGGACGTAATAAAATCGCGACTGGATTTTTTAGCGCACCGGATCTTCAACGCAGTGCTTTAGCGGCCTGCCAGGGTCGCAAGATTTGTTCGAAAGAGTTACCGTGACCCTGGCACATGGGCAACTGAAGGAACACGGGTGGGTTTTAGTCAGTAAAAGTCTGCCACGCCCTCCCGCTCCGCCCAGAGCGGGACACGTCATTCGATGATTTCCCAACCACAAAAAAAAAAACCTAATGCTTTAGCAATAAAGTTGAAAACTTCGATGAAAACCGCATTTAAATCCGTTGCGAATTTTAAATGATCTAAGCGTACAGACACGAAATGCTACTTTGATTTATACTATGCGAATAAGTGCTTGAAAGATTAATAACTTTTTTAATGTGAGCAAAATGAATATAAATAAAAAATCCTTTGACATATTTTATCAAAGGATTTTTTTTTGCTTTTGACTGTACATACATTTGGCACTGCGTACCTTTTTCCCGAGAATTCTAAAAGTCCTACTAACCGCGTAGGGCGTAACCCTTAGATCCTACGGTCACTTAAATAACTTTCAGTAATACCAACTGTATAAAAAACTCGAATAAACACAATTGCTGTGTTTTAATTTCAGATGTTATCACGCTTGAATATTAATCAAGACTTTTCATAATTATTTATGCATCAAACATTAAGTAGTCTGCAAATTCTTTGCCAATAACATCGAAACTTAATCAAATTAACTTATATTAAGGGGAATGCTCCAAACCAGCCCGCGAAATTCAAAATTTCTTGCTTTTTTTGCAATTTGCAGGCCAGTGCTAGGTTGTATGTTGATTAAAATATTATTCGCGACTGTAAGACGTATGTAGTTACAGAATTATAATCATCAAAATCACCAATACAACCCTCCAAGTTCATAAAGGCGTAAGAACAAAAAAAAAAAACAGAAAAAGTCATTCCTACAGCTTTATGAACTTAGAGCGTTGTATTGATGATTTTGATGATTATAATTCTGTAATTACATGTCTTACAGTCGTGAATAATATTTTAATCAACATGCAGCCTAAGAAACGTAAGAAAATTTGAATTTCGCGGGCTAGTTGGAGCATTCACCTTAAGTAGAATAAGTAGAATAGATTAACGTATAGACTCGGATTTTTTATTTCCTGGACCAAAATGAAGGGTAAAATTGTTGTGTTGTCATGTTGACAAAAAAGGTCAATCGCAGCTGTCATCGAAATAACAAGCAAATTAAAATTCAGAGCGGCTCAATTGCCAAAAGCAAGAAAAAAAAACAGAGTATAGTAAGAGAAGTTCACGAGAAACTTTAGCAGTAGGTAGGTTAAAAACTGTGTAACGTGCGTCACAGTAAATTGTCAGGCAATTCATTCGTGCCATTTCCCACATAGCAACAGAGAATATACTTACAGCCAACAAAAGTGCATGTAGACTTCAACGACCTTTTCACCCCTGTGCTCTGTGCTGATTGGTCAAACCATTGACATCGCACTTTTGAGCATGTTTTCTGTTAAAAAATTTACGCACACACCGAAATAACACAACTTACAATGAACTGCGTTTTTGCTCTGTGTACCCACCTTTCTTCTCTCCAGTGACTACTTCAGGGCGTCTATTCAAATTCTCAGCATCAATAGCTTTGTCTTTTGAATGCACCGTCACCTGCGCTTCTAGCACGGCTGGATCCAGTTTGACAGCTTCCAAGGCATCTGCAATTCAAACACATAATGAACTACATATTTTTGAATAATTTGACATACCGTCCAACAATACTTTCACAAGTTTGGATTCGTAAGTTGGGTAATTGTTTAGTAAACACACTTAAATTATACGAATAAGTATCTAATATTTATTAATTTAATATTGTTACTATGAATTATAATAAATAATTCCTGATACTCACCTTGTTTGACATTTCCAACGAGTGAACCGCTATTATCATTGAATAGACCCTGAAAATAATCAAAATGAAGGAAGTGATCTTTAGTTTTTTTAAATGTCTCCACAGAGTGACTGGATACTTTTTTTGTCACGCTTCTTTCTGCTTTGTTACAGATTTGTCCGTGATTGTTGATTGAAGTTCAGACTAATTGAAAAGAGGTCAATTATATACACGTTTTTTCTGTCTTTATGGTTACAAGTAGAAAAAGATACCTCTTACCCTGCGTCTAAAATCGTCTGGATTATTCTAAATTTATTCTAATTACTTACCTTAAGGAAGCTAAAAGGTGATTCCAGGTCGGATGTGCTACGAGAAATTAATGAGTTCACGTCCATTATGCAGTCTGAGTTATAAAATAATAAAGGACCTTTTGAGAGTAGACAACTACTTCAAATAATTAATACTAAAAGCTTTCCAAGAAAACGACCCGTGAATTGTTTCTAAAACTTGACAGAAGTAACTCACAGATGATTAAGAAATTATCACGATGTGATATAAAGGTAGGGTAGATTTAAAACATTTTTTTTTACACAAACACGGTATTTGTGTATTGTAAGAGGGTATCGTTTATTATCAGTAAAGGATTTTACTATGTCCAGTGTCGCCCGATGTCAAAATATAGTTTTTTTATTTATCAATAGAAGTCCATAAATAACTTGGTAAGGAAGATAATTATCTAGTTTTTTCTTATTCTATTCTTACGTCTGGCTGGAAAGAACCGTACGAGTCTCTTTGGAAGGCGTACGAGGTGCGAAGCCAACTTGCAGTGACCATTAGACATTTTAAATGAAATGAGGCAACTACTGACGGGCAGCCATGTTTGCGTTAAGCAAGTACCTACACCTAAGGACAACCGCCGCCGGTTGGTGTTGGACTATTGGAAAATATGGAAACAAAGAAATTGGATTATGGATTTGGGTGGTTAAAGAACGGCGGTTAACTAGGTAACCAGTTCACTGAGACTATGGGAAGGCTATAGCCGCAGCTTGACCAAATATGTATATAATTTATAATGGCAGGCGGTGGCTTGCACACTCAGTAACGCGCCCCCGAAAACGTACGGTGTCGTAGCGACAAGGGGGCAACCGGTTCTGAGATGCTTATGAGGAGTGAAGAGGTATTCCACGCCCATCTGGATAATCACGAGCGGTTAAGATGTCTACTAGCGTCTTACTGGAATCTTTCCTTCTTCCGAGCACATTTGCTCTTGCTCGTCATTGTTCACTCTGGCCGGCAGTACAGGTAGGCCAAAGGTGAGGAACAAGATGTCACCCCGGAGAAAGTATCCATAGGGTCGCTAGTGTCGCTACTGTCCAACAGCTCACAACATGGTTGCCTTGTGGGTTTCTGTATCTCTCTTTATCTAGCTCATCACCCTAGACATGTTTCGGTAAAGTAAACTACCGGTACAGTCTTCTAGGACTTAGTCCATGAGCGCGTAAGCCTCACCACGACGTCAACGTAGAGGGACAGTGGTCCCCACCACTGTTCTTATTATAATATAACGAAAAGCCTTCGATGTTCCACTCCAGGCTGCGGGCGATGCACCACGGCAATAATAATGTAAGTGGTGTGGAAAATAAGTTATTAATATTATAAGTACTGTGCATATTTTGGGATAAAAAGTAGCCTATGTTACTTGGTGATAATGTAGCTTTCTATGGGTGAAAGAATTTTAAAATCGGTTCAGTAGTTTTCGAGTTTATTCATTACAAACATACATTAAAAAAAAAAAAACTTTCCTCTTTATAATATTAGTTTAGAAGATTGATGATATTCGGTCCTCGATGAGTTTAATAAAAGTTCTACAGGTGCGAAAGCAGAGTGATAAGGCGGAAATTTTATTTGTAACTGGCCTTTTTTCCGATAAAGATTAACTCGAAAATCGGTTGCTTTGCGCAGTCACCAATAAAGCTCAAAACCGTAACATTTTCAAGCCCGAAGGAATAGAAACTCTAAATGCAATTGTTGGCAATTAGTATCGTATTGTTGGAAAAACAAGATAAAATGACGCGGCGACGCGTAACCCATAAGTCGAGTAGATAGTTGAAACTGACTAACCAATGGATTTGCCATACCGACAAATTGGTTTAGTAATTAGCAGTAGTTAAGAGTCGAGTCTTTTTTTGCAAAATAAATAACAGGTATTTGCATCGGTGACTACAACGGCCTTGTAGAATTTCTCGTCCGACAAGTCGACAAGTCGTTGTTACGCCAAATTAAAATTCAAATGGATTTTGAACATAGCTTTAAGTAATAAAAGTAAGATATTGAAATACCTATTGAACTTCAGTAACTACATAGTCAATCAACTGATTCTGTCGCAGCTTACCGCTGGAAACAACCTTCCAGCCAGCCCTGAGGCTTAAGTATATACTTAGATATTCTGTTATTCCTGCCAGGGTCACGGAATTGAAAAAGTATATATACTTAGATATTCTGTTATTCCTGCCAGGGTCACGGAATTGAAAAAGTATATAGGTATACTTAGATATTCTGTTATTTCTGCCAGGGTCAAGGAATTGTTCGAAAGAGTTACCGTGGCCCTGGCATAGGCAACTGAAGGAACACGGGTGTGTTTTAGTCAGTAAAAGTCTAACACAGCCCTCCCGCTCCTCCCAGAGCGGGAGACGTTATTTGATGATTTGGTAACCAAAAGTATTCTATAAACAAAGGTATTCTAAAAGAATTTTTGAATTGAATTTATTAGTCGAAAAAGGCAGCCTGCATGCACTACCTGAAAACCGAGCTTTGAATGAGCTCAAATCATTGAAAAAGAAAGTAATCAGGCACCTAGTTGTTACAATTATGGTCGACTAACCACAACAACAACAGCTAACATGAAACAGCTGATGATCCACTATGATCAAGCTTCAAAGACTGTAACGTAACAGCTAAGTAACAAGTCAAAAATCGAATCCATTGTCTTTTGTTGTCGAGACAACGAATTACCAAAACATATGAAATAATGGATAAGGAAATCGACAATACGGTCATAAATAATGGCCGTGGTGTGATGGAAAGGTAATCCTAAATAAGAAAAGTTATTGCTGAATTATTGAATGGTACTCAAGCAGGAAGTACCTACATCACTGATGTTTGATGACGCGCACAGTTTGCGTGGCTTGGTTCGTGATATAACTCCAGTGTTCTTTTTATTGCATCTACCTACGTCTCAGTGTGACCGATAAGCCTACGTATGTACCTCGGTACGTACATCTGGCGTTACGTTACATTATGGAAGTAGTAGTAAATACGTACTTTGTACTGTGTTCACACGTGGACAAATTTTACGATCTCTGCCAGCCGAGATTGAAAGTGTTGGTGCGTAGGTAAGAATTTCTCTTCATCGTGGATTTTTTTCATATGATGCTTGAGAAGGCATTCTATTTCAGCTAAAATGATGACCCTTTATCGTGATGTGAGTTCCTTACGAATAGCGGTAAATGTATCACGTCTTTTGACATATTTTGATGTCAGCCCAGTGGTAGCAGTCAACTCTTTTTTGCGTGGGAAATCATCAAATGACGTCTCCCGATCTGGATGGAGCGGAAGGGCGTGTGAAACTTTTACTGACTAAAACCCACCCGTGTTCCTTCAGTCGCCTAAATGCCAGGGCCTCGGTACCTCTTTCGAAGAAATCTCGTGACCCTGGCAGTAGCAGTCAACCCTGCTGGTTAACTTAGCTTTTTACCGAGCCACAAGCTGTTCTCGTGAATCCGTTAGTTCATGTCGATACGAAAGGAAGGTTAGTTTATTCCAAAATACTTACTTCATTATTATTTCAGCCCAATTTAATATTTCATCGTCGTTACTTTGGCCTTGTGGATGAATAATTACATAAGACTCTTTGGCTGGGCCCAACTGGAAATTGGGTCACGACAGATACTTTGAATGTTTCTTATTGAATGTTAGTTTCTACTCATTTTACTCGTCTCCTTAGGGTTGTAGCATGATGTTAAATAGCCTAAATATACCTAAACTTTAAATTAAAAATTGGGCTGGTTTGACAGCGAAAACATTTTTTGCATTCTCGCAGCGTTGAAATTTTTCATCGGTTATTAATAATAGTTAGCTGTTCCATACATTTTGACCACGTATTGCACTGAACTTGTTATAATAATAATAAATTTTATTCAAAGTAAAAGTTGGTAAATAACAGTATAAATCTTAGAATAAAATAAAGGTAATACAAATGAATGATGCCTGTACTAGGATAAACCTGTATCACACTCACTTTTAGGTCTCTTCACCAAAGATCTCACGGTGAGATTTTAACAGAATAGGTCGGCTGAACAGTTTGCGGGAAACGTCATTGAGACAAGAGACCGGCAAAGGACTGGCAATACGTCGGCCATATTGAAATTAGAACAGTCATACTCTTGAGTGGATACTGCAAATCTGCAAACCTATTGAAGGACACGCTCGGGCTAGCCAGGTGGGGCGACGATCTTCACTGAGTGGCTGATGGATGCTGCATCAAAGTAGCTGAAGGTGACGTAACATGCCATTAGTTTCAATTTGATAAAAGATTTAGATCCAACAGTTGAGTCCTATAGGCTCAACATGACGATGGAACATACAAAACATAGAGCAACAAAGAATTTCAGACATTTCTTTGAAAACTTTTCATCATCGTCATTTCAGCCGAAAGACGTCCACTGCTGGCCATAGGCCTCCCCCAAGCACCGTCACTTCGACCGGTTCTGTGCTTCTCGCATCCAGCGGATTCCTGCGGCCTTTCACCAGGTCATCGGTCCATCTTGTGGGAAGCCTTCCAACACTACGTCTTCAAGTTCTTGAAAATGTTTGGTTTAAAAAAATAACCAACTAGGGGCTGATGCAATTATATTCAGCATTGAGTAATCCGTCCAATGTAGCTGGCAGTACGTAAAAAATGAAAAATAAATGTACCTAATTCTTGTTTTAATCTGTTCAGTACCTAATGTTATTTTTATTTAAAATTACACAATCTATCTCTCACTATCTAATCACATGAAAGCACTATTTTATATAACTATAAATAACGATACATAATAGTGGAGCATTATATATTAGGTAATGTTGACTTAAAATCTGTTCTTTTTTTGTTATCAGAATCCAAATTATGCTATTATAACTGCATATTTTTATTTCAGTTGTTCACTTCCTTGCCGTTATCACCGACCACGGAATATGTAATGTAGTATACATATACATGTATAGGTATATTTAAGTATACTAAATGTACATATTCACGAACACATAGTATATAACCCCAAGGCCTTTGATAATAACCGTTGTTACAGATATCGCGTTCAGTTCGAGTACCTTTTATAATTACTGTGTTAGATAGTTGATTAAGTTATTAGGGTAGGTCACTTTGTCTGAATTAGAAAATGAAACGATTGTCTGCGTCATGTCATGAGTCAGGGGTCAGGGTCAGGGGAGGCTGTGCGTTGATATACCTATCAGTCAGTCAGTCAGTCACTCAGGACTTTGAATTTTATATATATAGATATAATAGTATGCCAAGTACAATAGCAATCACAATGCCGTAAAGTAAACTGTTAAAGTCAAATTAATGTTAATACGAGAAAGAGTTGGAGCTATACCTTCATCTATTACGCAAAACGGATCAATAATGGCATAAAGAAATGCCATACCTACATCTATTTCGCAAAACGGATCAATAATGGCATAAAGAAATGCCGTTATTGATCCGCTTTGCGAAATAGATGAAGGTATAGCTCCAACTCTTTCTCGTATTAACATTAATTTGAC
Organism: Aporophyla nigra; assembly: GCA_947507805.1. Classification (NCBI taxonomy): domain Eukaryota; kingdom Metazoa; phylum Arthropoda; class Insecta; order Lepidoptera; family Noctuidae; genus Aporophyla; species Aporophyla nigra. The sequence goes on from OX382305.1 coordinate 14,277,288, forward strand.
TTTAACAGTTTACGGCATTGTGATTGCTATTGTACTTGGCATACTATTATATCTATATATATAAAATTCAAAGTCCTGAGTGACTGATTGACTGACTGATATATATCAACGCACAGCCTAAACCGCTGGTCCTAGGAACATGAAATTTGGAGGGTGTGTTCTTTGTGAAGAGTAGGTATCCATTAAGAAAGGGTTTTTTGAAATTCTATCCCTAAGAGGGTGAAATGGGAGGTTGAAATGGTGAACTTTTCGACATGCACGCGGGCAGAAGCTAGTTAGGTATATATATAATACAGTATTCTTTCAAACTAGTTTCAACCAATCAAATAATATGAATTTAGTTTTATGTAATGCTTGAGTATTGCGTGACATTCTGTAATTCGGGCTTAAGAATACTATATGGACTAGAAGCTATAATGTTTTACCTTTATCATCAGTGATCCAGTTATACACAGTCAATAATATTATATACAAAAATATACACAGTTATATTTTTTAACTAGCCTCTGCCCGCGGCTTCGTCCGCGTCAAATTTTTGCTCCCCTTACCCTTCTCGACGCAACGAATTCCCTGCCAGTTATCGTCCATTTTTCATTGCTGCTCCGCTCGTTTTGATCGTAGCGTGATGTTATATAGTTTATAGCCGTCCTCAATAAATAGACTACTTAACACAAAAATATTTTTTCCATTCGGACGAGTAGTTCCTGAGATTACCGCGTTCAACCAAACAAACTCTTCAGCTTTCTAATATTAGTATCGATTTTTTTAAATTGTTTAACCGTAGAAAAATATTAACAATATACATAATATTATAGTAGACATTCAACATATCAGTCCGTAAAAAGATTTCATTTCTATTCAGTGTCCATCTATCAATGTACACTGGTAATCAACGATCCTGATCTTCTTACAATAGGTCGTATGGTAAAATTAACGGGTTTTATTGAGCGGTTTCGAGGTTCTCCGCACCACCACCCTAATTGCGTAACACACTTTCAATTACAATCAGAATCACTCAGAAGCGTATTGCTAGTCCATTGCGTCATACGTTCGTTATTTAAAATTTGTCTGCTCAATAACGTCCTTAACTAAAGGCTCGTGCAAACTAGCGCGACGCTTAGAACAATTTCTGTGACCGTGTCGCGACTGGTCGCCCCTGTGTGAACAGTCACGACGCGTTTTCATAGAAATTGTTCTACGGATATAAATCGCCGATTCGCGCGCGACGTCGCGTCGCGCTAGTCTGAACGAGCCTAAACGCAATGCATGTTGTCAAACTGTCAAAATAAAAGCCATTCCTATACTTACTGTTAGTGTGTTACGCAATGACATCACTGAACTGGCTACAGGTTTTGATAGTCTCAATCTGCAGAACCTTTATCTACTCTCCTATCGCAGGTTTACTAGAAGACGTTTCTTTACAAATAAGCATCACCTCTGTACAATTTCTGTATTATTTTCTTCTCGTCTTTTTATATAATTATGTGGGATATCGTATTACTCAAGTAATTCGATACCCCTTGCTAAGAATGGTTGTCAGACTTTCGGGCTTCAGACGACCCGTAACGACTGTCAAAGATTCACGTACATATGACAGCCGGGACCAATTCCGAGGCACGGAGGGGCCTTGGTATGTATAAGTACCTAAAGATAATCTCCCATTCATCTTCTAAAATACCAGGTTTTTTCACGATGTGTTCCTACCTCGATCTTAGATGACAAGCAAATATTTTTTTAATCATGTCTAAAATGACTCTGTTTAAAAGCTACTAAGCCAGGCGCGTCACTATTTCGATGAAGTTTTCATAGAAATTGTTGTACGAGAGTCGCGTCGCGCCTGTTTGTGGGAGCCTTTACTACGTACGTACAATATATTTCCACGCGCTATAATAAAACCGGCTAAGTGCGAGTCGCACTCGCGCACCGAGGGTTCCGTACAATCCTGCAGGTATTCACGGTTTATGCATAAGGTTTATGTTTATGAAATTATTTTTTTTTTTTAATATTTTTGAGTTGACTGAATGAAAGGTAAATTGTGGTTTACGATTTATGACGTATTAAAAAAAAACTACTTACTAGATCTCGTTCAAACCAATTTTCGGTGGAAGTTTACATGGTAATGTACATCATATACAAGATATTTTTTTATCCAGTGCGCAAACTGTCACCATGAATGCAGTATATCATTCTAGACCCCCCAGCGTAGAAAATTTTCATCGGTTATACAAAAAAATCAGCTGTTCCATACATTTTGACCCCGTAGGTATTGCATTTTTCTATGAAACAGCTGATTTTTTTTTGCAAAACCGGCGAAAATTTTCTACGCTGGGAGGTCTAGAATAATATGTTGAATTCATGGTTACAGTTTGCGCACTGGATAAAAAATTATCCTGTATATTTTTTTACTGCTATCATTCTCTTATTTAAGAAGTTATAGGGGGGGGGGGGACACACATTTTACCACTTTGGAAGTGTCTCTCGCGCAAACCATTCAGTTTAGAAAAAAATGATATTAGAAACATCAATATAATTTTTGAAGACCAATCCATAGATACCCCACACGTATAGGTTTGATGAAAAAAAATTTTAAAGTTTTAGATCTAAGTATGGGGAACCCCAAAATTTATCTATAAGGGTTCCGTTTTTTGCCATTTGGCAACGGAACCCTAAAAAGCAATAAAGAACCACTGACTAAAATATAACAAAGTGCACTTTACAAGAATGACATTACAAATGCGCAGAGTGAAGTGGTTCAATGAGTGTGGTTCAACCACAACCAAGTATTGATAAAATGTATTTTCAGCAATCGAAGAAATATCTAATTTCGATATAATATCTTAACCTGACATACTGTTATCGCACTGATAAATGCTACATTTCAGTATTTCGTAAATGCATCGCTGCCAATGCCAACTTCTCATACGAGTTTTGGCAAGGGATTCAATATTTTCCAAGGCCAAAGAAATAAAACGAGCATAATGTTAGTATTGGTATACACGGCTACACATCAAGCTATACATTTCAAGTTTTAGCTGACCTCGCATTGCATAGGCTTTTCATACAGTGAGAAGTCAGCTTTTATTGGAAATGTATACATAGTTTGACCTGTGGCCGTGCGTCCATTCTGAGTTCCGTTTGAAGAAAATGTTTAATGACTGGAAAAGTACCTGAAATTAATAAAAGTACATAAGTAAGAAGTGATGCATGTAAGGGTACGCCACAATTACGGCGGTAAGTCCCCTCTTTGAGGAGTGGATAGAGAGGCGTCACGGCGTCCTCACCTTCCGCCTGACGCAGGTTCTCACCGGGCATAGGTGCTTCGGTGGGTTCCTGTTCAGGATAAAGCGGGAGGATACGCCCGGGTGTATCCATTGTGAGGATCGTCTAGAGGACACGGTGGAGCATACGGTGGAAGTGTGCCCTGCCTGGGCGGAGCACCGCCGTGTCCTCGTGGAGGCGATCGGCGGCGGCGACCTCTCGCGTCTGGCCCTGGTGCGAGCCATGGTACGGAGCGAGAGGGCATGGGAAGCTGTCACCTCCTTCTGCGAAGCAATAATGCTCGCGAAGGAGGAGGCGGGGCGCGTGAGGGAGTGGCAGTCTCTGTGCCCTCGCGTTCCTTGCCGCCGCAGGAGGAGACGCCCCGGGCGTCGGGAGTCGATAGCTGACTCCCGGTGGGGCAATGGGTAGCTCGCCACCCGGTAAGGACCAAGCTCGGGTCGACGGCGCGTAGTGTTCCACGCGCGCCTCAAAGAGATGTCTGCAAAACTGAAGGGGTCTGCTAGGACCGATGCCTGCCAGGGTCGCGAGATTGTTCGAAAGAGATACCGTGACCCTGGCACATGGGCAACTGAAGGAAGACGGGTGGGTTTTAGTCAGTAAAAGTCTGACATGCCCTGCCGCTCCGCCCAGAGCGGGAGAAGACATTTGATGATTTCCCATCCAAAAAAAAAATGCATGTAGTATTGCAGTAGAAACGAATAAATAGACGCAGCTATGCAATACATGTCTTAGGGGGGTGCAGTAAGACTGCGTTCGATGTAGGGGCTCCGGACCTGCCCTCATTGTTTCGTCCGGAGCTTTCTCATCGGAAATCTTGACCAGCCAGCGGGGTAATTGCGTAACACACTATCAATCAGACACGGAATAATTTGGAAGAACATTGGTAATCCATTGCTTCATTTGTTCGAAGAATGTATCTGCTCAACAACATAAATAACGCAATGAATGTTGTTGAACTGTTAAAATTAATGCTACTGATCGTATAAAGGTACTATGAGAAAAAAATGTGTTTTCTGAGGTCGTGAAACACCTCCACATTTAATTAAAAATCCTTCCATGTAGGTAAGTAAAACAAAATACACCCTACGTAACACACAATTTACGTAAAGTAACAGCTGTGATGTATTCGCTGCAAAAAAAAAACATTTACATTATTTTAGACTCGGAAAGGTAGATACTGAACTTTATTAAAATAACAAGTCGTTGTAACTTTGTAAGCTACGGACGAACACGAAAAAGGTACATTAAATTGATTTAAACTTTTACCTACTTTTCGATAGCTAACGATGCCCAACAGAATAGTCCACGTGTTTGAACCGAAGGCCAAAGATTAAATCAATATATTTTACCTATTTACTTAAGTAGAGTATATCTACGAAGCCAATAAGGCTGTATTGAGTCCTTTCAATCATCAACTTACATATAGGTAGGTAATCATAATAACATTTTATGTACCGTTCTGAAACTTTAGTTTATTGTCGACAAAATAAATAGACCACATTTTGGAGATCCTGCATCCTAATTGCGTTCTCACTATCAGTGAGAATCTGAATCATTTTGAAGCTTATTTACTATCCATTACTTCATAATGTTCGACAACTTTGTCTGCTCAACAACTTAAACAACGCAATGAATGTTACTGAACTGTCAAAATGAAAGTGATTCCTACTGATAGTGTGTTACACAATTACTCCTTGGGTCTGGCATCCAAAACTTAATAAGGCCAATCTTATAGCTGTTTCAGACCGAATCCAGAACCTCTAAAGGTATATTCACTAACTAAGATGTGGAGCTCATAGTAGGATCTCACAGCTGAAAGCTGAGACCATCGTCACACTACCAGTTGTGGCTTTAACGTGTTACCAATAGCACTAAAATAAAGTTCTGTACTCACTGTAACAGAGAATCTCCTAATCAGATTCGAAAATCAAAAAATATTTAAAAAAAGAACGTCTGCATCATAACGTCAGTGGCAGCGCGTCGTACAGTTAACGTCAGGACTTGCACGCGCGTGTGTCGATTTATTTGGTCATTCCTTTACTGGTTACTCGTTATCGTAGGCAAGTAATGCGTAACATGGTCAGTCGTCACTGATAACGTAGCAAGTACACAATGCAATTTCTCAAGGCTGTTATCGCGCGTACGTACTCGTTTTTATTTTCTTTCATTTTCTTACGTCTTCGTCAAATAAACTTTTTTTTTATTTCATCTTTCGGTAAAGTTTACTTAATTTCTTCTCTCATTTCCTTTATTTTAGAAAGGTCTCATCATTTTTGAGGATCATCTCGTAACATTATAAATTCAATTAGGTATGTAGACAAAACAATCGTGTTCAAAGTTACAACATTATTTTTCCTTCTGTTAATATTGTTTTACTGAAATTGGGATGAGTATTATGGTAGGTATTTCGTATCATGAATCATGAACGATGAATAAATAAGTAGAGAGGAGGCTTGTGTTCCAGCAGTGGAAACAATATAGGCTGATTGTCATAAGTAAGTAATCTTAATATTTCTACATTAAGTTAGCTAGTTCCTAGCTAGAGGATTACCTAAGTAGATACTTATTCACCAGTTTTCTAAATAAACTAGACACAGGAGTTTCTAGTAGAACGAGATAAGATACTATAAGATACGTAAGGTCCCGCAGATAAGGCTTCCGCAGAAAGGCGCGACGCGACACCGTCCCGCGACTCTAGTCGATAATTTTTTATGCAATTTCAATCATCCACAAAGCTGAGTGACATCTTCAAAGGAAACTACGCTTCTCTGTAGAAGTTTCCATCCGCACGATAAGGCCGAATGCCTAGCCAACAGCGTAGTGTCCCAATGCATTCCCGGTACTCAACTGGTAGACCAAGCGCACCTTGCCAAGATTCACGCAGAAGTCGAACATAGGGACTTGTTACCCGTTGAAGACCCTGGTAATCCTCTGCTTCCCGTCACTCCAGACGAAGTGTACGACATAATTAAAAAGCTCTAAGCTAGGAAAGTACCCCCTTCGGATGGTACCTAGCACCAATAAGGTGTACAAACTCCTCCCCGTCCCTCTCATATTACTCATGATCGCCATCTTCAATAGCGCCTCAAGCAACAACATCTTCCTGCAAGCGTACAAAGAAACCAGTGTTTTCGCTAACCCCGAGCCAGACAAGACCAGGTCTGAGCCCCCCAGTAACTGTCCCATGAGTCTCCCCAACGTTCTCTATAAAATCTAGGAGAGGCTTATTCATAAGTGCCTCAAAGACTATGCCAAAGCACGAGCAGTTTGGTTTCCGAATCCAACATACGTGCATCCAACTTAGTTCACCCTCTCATTCCACACAATAGCGCTGGCTTACAGCGTACCGTGATGTCGGGCATGTTGTTGTTCGATATAGCGAATGCATTCGATAGAGTCAGGCACAACAGCCTATTATATAAGCGTTACCTACTCGGAGTGCCAGACTGTCTCCTGCTCATGTTACGAAACTTTTTAATCGTAATGTCCGCTATCGCATCGAGGGTTAAATCTCTTCCTCTCATTCGCGCGGGAGTCACCAGTGTCATTCCCAAAAGTAAAAAGGCACAGTTAGCTCTTTTCGCCGACGACACTGCCATTGACTACATTGGCAGCTGTCAGGACGCTATCGCTTGCACTCTTCAGACCTCCGCAATCATCTAAGGAGCTTGGTTCCGGAAATGCAGAATCCAATTCAACCCCGATAAGAGCCATTTGGTCCTTTTCAAAACGGCGCCGACTCCAGCAGCTCATGAAAGGCTTTTCAAAACGTTTTTTCGACTCTGCCATAAAGCAACCAAATCCCCTGATTGGGGCAGCCCCCTTCTTCAATCAACAAAACCGTTATGATTACGAAGAGCAACATAGAGATCAAAATAAGTAGGAAACCCACGGAAACCCATAATGAAAACACTTGGTAGAGGTTGTAATTACAGCTGAATTATACTACCCCGTCCCTTGCTGCCCTCTTCCACCGACGCTCTAAGCCGAAGTCCGTACTTCATAGAGGGTCCCCCTAAAGTGTAGTCGCTTGTTTTTAAGTTTGTTGATCCCTGGCTGGAGGCCTTCGGTACACATAGGCAATCTTCTTGGTTGATCTGCTAGATGTCATTTCATCACAATAAAAAAAAAAACAGGCCAAGTCCTACCGCTAGTCACTTTAAGGAATTTCGTTTCAAAAACATTTCTAAAACGGAATCCCTACCGAAATAGTACCTACTTAAGTAAATTAAATCCCTTCGATCTTATAAATTAATTTTGGAACCGATATTTTATTATCTTTTCATAAAACGTACCTAAATAAAAGAGGAAAAATGTTCTATGTAGGTACTTACCTAGGTACTTGTTACATAACAAATTAAAAGCTCCGGCCCGTGTTGTGTTAGCGTACCGTTCCTAACTTTTATTATTCCGAACTTTGCTTTTCTAAAATTTGTGGAGGTAGGTACGTTAGTTCGATCGTTGTTACTCAATTGCCCGGGAGTTTGTCCGACCCTATCGGAGGCTCTAATTTATCAGACACTTACCGGTTGTAGATTGGTAGCCTGTCATTTGTCATGTGAAATAACAGCTTGCTACTAGGCCATAGACAAGCAGAAGCGTAGACTGCTACTGGGCCACAGACAAGTTGAAGCGAAGACTGCTACGCTACAATCACGTTTTGAAATCGTGGATGTGTCGTTTTTTTTTTACTATAATAATATTGTCTTAAGAAAAATGGCGCAGAATGCACGTTGGAATTAATTTGCATATCGAGTGAATCACATAGTCAATTCTCTCCCTTAAATATAATTTTTCTAATCACAATTTGCAGACTGAATTCGAGTCTGTTACCTTATTTTTAACCGACTTCAAAAAGGGGGCGGTTCTTTATTCGGTCGTATTTTTTTTATGTTTGTTACCTCAGAACTTCGTCATTTACCTATAAACCGATTTGAAAAGTTATGTATTGCTATGAAAGGGTGGGATATAAATTTTGGTCAAGTTTTAATTAGTGGTTTTTGAGCTAGCTTCAATATTACGTATTTTTCTACTTGTTTATGTTGACATGTTACAATCATTTCCTGTCACTATTATTTACTTAGCAACTGAAGGTATACGAATTCGGGTACCGTGAGGAAAAATTTATTAAAAAAAAAAAAACAACCACTTTCCGAAAAAAAACACAAATTTCAACGTGAAAAATAAATTTAATTTCGGGAGACGGTAAAAAAAAAAAACCAAAAAACAATACCAAAGACCGGGATCATTGGTTTTGTTTTTTTTTTTTCGTTTGTATTTTTAACATAGGTTTCGATTTCAGAGTTTCCTTTCACCTTTTAACCTTTCAGAAATTTTACACAGAATTTAAGAATACAAGAAATTTACATCAATTCAAGCCCTTATACCTATAAAGGCAGAAACTGTTGAACTCTCGCGGCCACGTGCCATCGATCCTTACTATTTCTAGTAAGTCCTTCCTTACCCATTCCCTTTTTCTCGTCCACGTTCCAACATCTTGTCATTATTATGTCACTTACACGCGTACCTGTTCGAATATTGTAATACAGGATAATGGGATCCTATAAGTAGGTAGGGTAGGGCGGGGCTAGTTGAGCAATTTTTCATTTGAATAGCTTCTCAACAATAAGTCACATTGGGTTGTGAACTTGTGATGCTACTTGATGGATAAGTAATTTATCCCTTTGCAAAAGTATTTATGTCATTTATTGCTTTAAAAGCTACAGCTGTTTAAATGCACAAAGTCGAACATGCTCAACGTACCCCATAGGTAGGGTTGCCACCTTTTTTTCTTGCAATTAAAGTACATTTGTTATTAATAGTAAGAAAAAAAAGTACATAGTATAAAAATAAAGTATTATTTATTTGTCTTCATTATTATATTTAAAAACATATTTTTTATTGCTTTTTGCAGTTTCTATCACATACATTTCGTTTAACGAAAACGTACTTACGACTAAACTTTCTAGAAAGAAGAAAGAAATCAAATCTTGCAAAATAAAGTATTTTCGTGTACTTTATTGTTCTCACAATTTTGTGAAATAACGTACAATACTTTATTATAAAGTACGGGTGGCAACCCTACCCATAGGTGAGGTAAGTTGAGCAAGGGTATGGGACAATTTGAGCACTTAGAATGTCTAGCCAAACCATGGGTTATATTAACTAGAGATGAAATAAAATTTCTGCTTGACAATCAAAACTCTTTATTTATAGTATTATAGTGACAAAACTACAAAACTTAAAGTAATTTTCTTCAAAAAATTATCTAAAAATAGAATTAACAAAACATCAACGTATGTTAAGATTAAGTTTAAAATTATATTCAGTCTTTCTGTTCAAATACAGATTTAAAAAAATGTTTTGATAATATAGCTTATATCATAAAAGAAAATATTAATTAGATCTTAAGAAACTTAATCGTCGTTGTTACTGTTGCAATTGATGCAAACGAAAGTAAGACCTAGCACACATTTTGTATGTGCCCATTCCCTGCAAACTTGACACTGGATACAAGTCTTTCCTGGTTAACTTTTATGCCCATTCTGCCCATTCTCTAGTAAGTCTCCTAGTCGCTTCGCCTCTTACGACATCCACGGGGAGAAATGGGATGGTGCTATTCTTTACGTTCGTCCACACGGAACATTCTGTTCACTCTGTTTATATTATTTTAAGTTTATTTCAGGTATCCTTCTACTTCATAAGTATTATGGTAATGGCTTAACACGGAGCGCACTGGGCACCGGTCACATGCATTAAACATTATTTTCATGCAATCCATCGGGATCTGAGGGGTAATTAGTAGATTCATAGTTAAACAACATTCATTGCGTTATTTACGTTGCTAAGCCGACAATTTATTCGAACAAATGACGCAATGGTTTACAAATAATCTTCAATCCTATTCAGATTCTGATAAATTGTGCGTTTCGCAATTAGGGTGCTGATAAGAACGCTATTTTGGAATCAATCGATTCTTGTTGACTACATAGGTATCTCACGTCTCCATTCGTTTAAATAACTTGCTCTTGCACTTCAAAATATTTAAATGACTGAAGCAATAATACAACGAACTAGCTTCTGTCCGCGAGTTTGTGCGCGTTAAATTTCTTGCTCCGCCAACTAACCTCGTCGCATCGAATCGCCTGCCAGTACGAGGTCTTCGTATTCCTGACTTTTTTTCTTTTTGCTCGGCTCCTAAGTGCCCTCATCATCATCATCATTTCAGCCGTAAGACGTCCACTGCTGGACTTAGGCCTCCCCCAATTTGGGGGGCTTTCCCATAATCGCCACGCTTGGCAGGAGGGTTGGCGATCGTAGTATGGTGGTAAAATGCATAGAGAACGCTGCTGCCCATTCTCTAGTAAGTCCCTTAGTCGCCTTTTACGACACCCACGGGAAGAAATGGGGTGGTGTTATTCTTTACGTCCGGCACCACACGGTACCCTAGCGTGGTGTTAAAAGTCTATAATTTTCCTCGATAAATGGACTATTCAACAATAAGCGTAGTTCCTGAGATTGACGATTGAGTAGACCTGACAACCAAACAAACTCTTTATAATATTAAGATTTTATTACAATTTATAACGTTATAATTAGCCAACCTTAACAGATATACATATGCTATCCCGGAGATTTTTTAGAAATTTTTAAGGAACAATTCCATCGTACATGATTGTTGCGTTACTTTAACTGTTTACACAGCCCACGCGACGTAAGCTCTCAAAAGGAATACATTTTCCCCGTTTTTTGCAAAATTTTTCATTGATGCTCCGCTCCTATTGGTTGCAACGTGTATTGGATAAAGCCTTCCTCGATAAATGGGTTACCTAGCAGTAAAATAAGTTTTAAATTCAAACCAGTAGTTCCTGAGATTAGCGCCCTAAACCAAACAAACAAACTCTTCAGCTTTATAATAATATATGCAGATATAGGTTTCTCGTGCGTCAGAAGGATAAGACGCTGATTTTACACTATCCGTCTTTATTTTCAATTTCAGCTGTCATTTTCAGGTAACGCGGGTGCTGACCTAAATACACGTCGCCATGAAAATTATTAATAGTGGTGAATATGTTAATGGAGTGGGAAACTTCAGGCAAGTTGGATGGATTGAGTGAGGGCTGAACGACAATATAATAATATATAAATGAAAAAGCTTTAAATAAAACATGACGGCCAAAAATTACCTCTAGTAACATTGTACGTGGCACTAAGAAAGTTTTGCGAAAATAAAAAGAAGTGTTCTATAGGTAAATACTTTTTTATTAAATCTTCAAAGTACTCTCCACCAGCCTCTATGCAAAGTTTCATGCGTCTGAACCAGTTTTCGAAGCACTTTCTCCAGTCCGCTGCAGACACATCGGTTATAGCACGCTCGAACGCTGACAGAGTGACAGCGCATCTTCCGGCGACGAAAATTGTATCCCTTTGAGCAGATTTTAATTTTTGGGAATAAAAAGAAGTCACACGGTGATAGGTAAGGGCCGTAAGGAGGGTGACCCAGAAGTTTAACTGGCGTGCTGTCCAAGAAGTCCCTCGTTTTGAGCGCGGTGTGCGTGGGCACGTTGTCGTGGTGGAGCAGTAGCCCGCGGAGCCCTGTGTTTGATCGGTTGTTGCTCACTACAGAGAAAACTTCTGCCAAGCATTTGGTAGTATACCATTCGGCGTCGATGTTTCTTTGGTTTCGTAAAGGGATTGACACCAAGTAGCTAGTCAAATTGAAAAAGCTCGCGATCAAAATCTTCCCCCCGCTTCTAGATCGCTTCACTTTGGTAGGCGTTAATTCGTTTTGAAACACCCAAACCGTCGACTGGCGCTTCGTTTCTCGATCGTATTGATAAATACAGGACTCACCTGTAATAATGTCGTAAACACGACGAGCCTGCTTCAAATTTGTTTATCATATCACGGCACCATTCCACCCGGGCCTGCTTCTGAGCATCGGTGAGGTTGAGCGACACCCAGCGTGAAACTATCCTCCTCCTCACGCGAAGATGCACGTGTAGAATCTCGTGAAGGCTTCCCGATCCAATCTGCAGTATGTGTTGAATCTTCTGATACGTAATTCGCCTATTGTCTTGGATTAAATTTTTCACTGCTGGCACGTTTTCCTCCATAACAGCCGTCAAAGGGCGACCAAAGTTCTTCATCCAAAGTTAGTCGACCACGTTTGAATTCGTTATACCAATGATACACAGTTGCCTTGGAAGGGCCTTCATCCATGAATGCAATTTGAAGTCTATCGTATGATTCGTCCGGTTTCAGGCGACACTAGAAATCGTAAAAAATCATAGCGCGAAAATGTTCCCGGCGCAAATCCATTTTCCAATGAGACACGAGAATTTAATTAGCTCGCAAAAAATGTGGAGGGAAATTTTGAAATTGGAACGTACCTATTTTACTTATAAATAATCAATATTTTTATAATATATACTAGCTTTTGCCCGCGGCTACACCCGCGTGAATGTCGGAAATTATCGCAAGAGGACGTACTACCGCGGTTAATGTATTAAGAATGCATTAATCTAGGTTATATAGGTAATTACCCGCGACTTCGTCCGTGTGGTATTTTTAACAGTAAAGTTTTTCGTTCGTATTTTTTTTCGTGAGATTCTTTTTTTTCTAAAATAACAGTAGCTTAAGTTACTCCCTGTTACATCAGCTATCTGCCAGTGAAAGTCCCGTCAAAATCCGTCCAGCCATTTCAGAGATTAGCCGGAACAAACAGACAGACAGACAGACAAAAATTGTAAAAAAAATGTTTTGGTATATGTACCGTGTATACATCCATATACACTTAGTAAAAAGTGGTTATCTTAATATTAAAAACAGACACTCCAATTTTATTTATTTGTATAGATGTCTATATAATACTACTAATAATACACAAAAAACCTTTTTTTCGCAATGCTTTCCGAGTGGCCTGGTACATAAGTAGTAGTAACTAAATATCTACTGGCAGGTTTTATAATGATGATGAAGGGGATTCCTTTTCCGCACTTAGACTCTCATTCGGTCCGTTAGCGTTGTGCGTAGGGGTTTTAGCTAACAAAGGTAGTCTCCGCCCGGAAATACAGAAGCTTCCTGGGAGCTTCACAGGCTTTGCGGAGCAACCGCATTGTTCCGAGAATTTCTTCGCGTTGAGACGCCACGGCCTCGCATTCCAGGATGACGTGGCCGGCTAATTCCTCGGCGTCAAGGCAGCCCCTGTTAAGGGGGCTGTCTGTGGCGCCTATGTTATAAAGACGTTTGTTGAGATGGTTATGGCCCCTAATTGTTCCTATGATTATTCTAAGGTTACTTCTACTGAGGCTGAGAAGCTTTTTACTTAATCGCGGGCTTACAGTCGATAAACAAGGACAGGTTTAACTTTCCACCTGCGTTTCATATTCTGGAATCTCTGAACTAACTATCTGAACTAATGCTATAAAAGATTAGATTTTTTTTACGTTTGTTTGTTACGCTTTCATGTTAAAACGTCTGAACGTGTTTGTGTGACATTTGGCACATGAGTAGATCAATGACCTGGATTATAACATTTATAACATACTTTTATCCCGATATTCCTACGGGATAGACATATGCGGTTAACCCTCCAAAAGCATCATATAAATGGGATACAAACATGTCAGATGGCCAGCGATACAACAATTGAACCCCTTACCCAAGTATTTCATAGAAATGTAAAGTACAGACGCCAGCACATCAAGGTACCCTAAACTGTCAAATTCTCCCAATCAACCTTGTACCGAATGCTTTAGCGATAAAGTTGAAAATCTATTAAAGAAATTTGACAGATTATAATAACTCGATGTGCTGGCGTCTGTACCAACACAGGTGCGTACAGTTTTGTTATCGCTAATCTGACGGGAGTAGCAAGCAATGGATTGTTTCACGCTACTTCTGCGTTGTTAGAACGCAATAAACCTATGTAGGTATACGCAGTAAGTAGGTCTTAAACGTATACTACCTACTTTTGTATATTACTGCGTATGCGAAAAATATAATCCGGATTTCTGAAAAAAAACAAACTTTTTAAGAATCGAGTTAGGGATAAATTTAAAAGCAAAACAACATGGCCGAATTTCCCGCACTTTATTTCGTGATCATGGAAACGTCTATTCAACCTAATTATATTAACTGTTGGAACATTTTAAATTGCGATTGAAGGTATTGATCTGTTTTCTGCTCCGCTCTAGCTTTACAGTTACAATACAAATTATTTATAATACCTCAAATAAAAATTGGTTTTGGTTTCTTATAATTTATCAATATTATCGTTCCAAATTAGAGATTTGCATGGTGTGGGGATCTGGATGAAGAGTGTTCAATTTTTATATTAACGTCAAAACCAGTAGGTAGATAAAAGGTAGTTGACTGAGAGGCTGGGAGTGTTTCCAATAAAATAATGCAGACAGTTACTTACTTCAAAATTAACTACTTAACTAATTATTAAAATAATAGCCTTAACCTAAAGAAAACTATAAGTAGGGTAGACCAGGTACAATAGTAACACGGGTCAATAGTACCATCATCGATATTTCTATTACGGAGCTAAATTTTGCATATGTGAGTACGCCAGAACACGCGCTACTTGAGTCCCGAGGCGCTCCTCTGAAGCCGGCGCGCATGCTGTGGAACTGGCGTGTTAGTGGAGAATTTTTAATTTTCGGCAAGCCGCGGTAAGTTTTTACGTAAAATATTATTGGCTGTAACTTGTACTACCAGAGCCTTTTCAACAAGTAATTGTTTTTGCTAGTTTAAATGGATATTAAACTTTTGATTTATGATAAATATGGAAACTATAATTTTAGAATTATGTGACTATTAGATGTTTTTTTCTAAATAAGTTACTTTGGGGGCAATTGTAGCAACATCGCCGGGGTCAATGGTACCGGTACAATTGACCTCATGGTAGAAATAACCCCGTGGTAGTAAGAACAGTTAAAAAAAAAAAACTCAAAATATTCAATTACTTTATACCTACATGTTCTTGTTTTAGATGGGTTCCCTCTATCTGGCAGAAACTTGATGCTCCGAATTTTATTTGGCATAACACACTTGGCATAATTTTCTTTAAACGAATATTTGTAAGGCATAAAAAATGTTTTGCATAATCATTGTTTGGCCGAATGTTTATATGTCCGACTTTATGCTGGCATACTTTTAAGATAGCAGAATTTTATTAAGCATAATTACCTTTGGCAGACTTAAAATTCCGCAGAATTTCGTTTAGCATAACATTTATTTGGTACAATTTCACTTGGCACTATGAAGATGGCAGAATTTCATTTAGAATAATTTTGTTAGGCATATTGTCATTTCTATTAGATAAAATTGCATTTTAACCTTAAATTAAAATAGTGTCTCAAAAAGTAAATATATCGTCGTTGCAAATTTAAAATCTCCTATGTGTAAAAAGTAACTTTTCGAGAAAAACGAAAAGAACTGTTTCCTGAAAAAGAAACTGAGGAAACATTCTTATTTTTTTTTTTAGATGTAAAGTGTAAAAGACTTATAATGTATTGAGATAGAATTTGTCGTATATCAATGTGTCGTTCAGCGTATATTTATACAAATTTAATTATTTTTCTGCACATAGGAGATTTAAGTTGCAACTTTTTGTCACATAAGTGGTTTTACAGTTTATTACATCAGGCACATAGGAGTTTTCGATGGTCAATAAACATGAGATTTTATTAAACTAGCGAATATTTTAACGATACATTAAGATATTCACATATGAGTTTTTGCAATAGAAAAATCGCTTTTAAAATATATGCATAGCTCGTATTTGTGAAAATTGTTACATAGGAGATTTTAAATTTGCAACGACGATATGTTGTACTATAAAAGTTGTTGACAGAAACGAATCGCTGGAGAACCGACTCCACGTAGTCTTGTCTGCCCTACCCCTAGAGTGTAATTTAAGCCCGCGTAGGCGCGGAGGGGCGAGGCGGACCGCGAGCTGAGGAACAGGTGATTTTGACGCAAGCCGAAGCTGCGGTGGTGAGCGTAAAACCATCTGTGACGATGAGCTCGCGTGGGACCGCCGGAGCCACGCAGCGCCGGAGCCTTGACAGAAAGCATGCATGCCGCATGTTGTATGCTCACCTGCATGCTGTGAGCTTGCTTGCATGCTGCATGCTTGCTTGCATGCTGCATGCATGGTGTATGCTTGTTTGCATGTCTGCATGCTGCGTGCTAACTATGATTTTTCTGTAATGTACCTAATAGATGAGCGTTTCAATTATTATGGATATGAAATGTATGCCAAAAGATGATTCTAACTGTAAAGTTTCTGAAATATGATAGTTCTGCCTTTTAATGACTATCGATATGAAATAATGCCAAGAGACGATTCTGACTGCGAACTTTCTGCGATATGATGGTTCTCCTTTTTCATTATTATGGATCTAAAATTTATGCCTATAGATGATTCTGACTTATAAAATTATGCGTTGTGAATGTATGATAAATGAGTGTATGCCAAACGATTTTCTGCGAAATGAAGTTTATGCTATCCGCTGTTATGCAAAATAATATTATGACGAAAAAAATTCTGCCATAAAGGGTGGACCCGTTTTAGATGCCACGAAATAAAATAAAATAGGTAGTCATGTTTGTCATGTGTCTCTCATAAGATATAAACGTAAAAGAGAAGCTAATCCTGACGAATTTATTTCTATGGGTATAATCCAGCAACGAAAGTATTTACCGAGGAGCAAGAACAAAACATAGCGTAATATTTAGTGAGAACAGCAGATATTTATTATGGTTTCACGCCAAAAGAAGTAAGACGCTTGGCACTTGATTTGGACAAACGGCTATATACACTGATACCCCGGAAAAAGATGCTATACAAAAAGAAGCAGAGAAAACTGAAAAACGAAAGAAAGCTAAACAAATTAGAAAGAATCTACAGTACCCAGGAAAATCTAAAGGGATATAATGTGATTCCAGCCAGAATAAGAAAATTGTAGCAAAAAATGACTCTGAAAGCATTGAAGAAGAAGAAGAACAGTTTTTTGTGTTGTATGTATGGAATCTTATAATGCCAGCCGCCCTAATAAAATGTCGACTCAATGCGATTAAAGCAGATTATGGGCACACGAGGGAATCAATTTATGACTATTATATTTAATATGACTATTTTTTTTTAAATTATAAGGAATTATATTTTGTGAGGGTCAATTGTACCAAGGGTCAATTGTACCTCGATACTAATATATTTATGTTGATTATTTCTATTTTATAATTGTGATAAAGCTAGATAATAGCAAATATGCAACTTGTGAACCAAAGTTGATTATCTTCTAAAATTCTCGTGTCACAGTTTTCGTTGCCATACTCCTCCGAAACGGCTTGACCGATTTTGATGAATTTTTTTGTGCTTATCCAGTATCTATGAGAATCGGCCAACATCTATTTTTCATCCCCCTAAATGTTAGGGGTAGTCCACCCCTAAATTTTAATTTTTATTTTGTAGACAAAATTTTTAATTTCTATTTTTTTATGATACAACATACAAAAATACATACAATCCTCAATTTTCACCCTTCTACGATCGACCCTTATTTTTTAATAGCCATTTTAGTAATTTAATCATTTTTCCTCTCCGGTCGAAAACTGATCAATCGTCATTTAATTAGTATGTTATATTATTATTATGTTAATATATCTCGGGAGCCTAGGATCCCGGTCTTTTGGAAGGCGTACGAGGGGCCGAAGCCAACTCGCAGAGGCCCCTTACAAAATTTAGATGACGTGAGGCACTAACCGACGATTATCTCCGTATGCACTGTGCAAGTGCACCCAAGGACAACCCCCGGCTGGTTTTGGACTATTGCAGGATATGGAAACCAAGACGTTGGACTATGTACATGGATGGCTAAAATGGACTGGTTACCAAGAACTATGGAAGGACTATGGCCCCTGCCGCATCAATGTTTTGTATTTACATGGATTAAATGGCAGGGGGTGACTTGCACACTCAATAATGGGCCCCCAGAAACCGTCGCTGGCACATAGTGACGCAGTGACAAGGGGGCAACACTTCCTGAGGTGCTTGAGAAGTGGAGAGGTATTCCACGGCTTTCAGAACAATCCCAGAGCCCGGAAGATGGTCAAGATCCCTACGAGCACTTACTGGAATACTTCCTTTCCCCGAGCACGTTTGCTCTTGCGAATCTCCACTCAAGCCGGCCAATAAAGGCAAGAATGAGGTGGGAGCTCTGAACCTCTTCAGTGTTCACTCCAGCCGGCCAATAAAGGCAAGCCAGAGATGAGGAACAAGAATTCTCCCGGGAGATAGGGTCCGTGGGGTCGCTACTGCCCAACAGCACGCCACTTGCTGCCCTGCGGGTTTATTATTATTCCGTTTATTTCTTTATATACATATTATTTACATTTTTAAATATTTTTATAAAAATAAATTTACAACAAAAAACATTTAAAAATATAAAAAATAGTGGACCTCCGGTAGCGGGAGCAGGGTCCAAGCTACCGGTGGTTAGGGCTCCAGAGACAGGAACCTCCTCACGATGCGAGCCGTGTCAAGGAGTACTGCCTTCTGGATCAGGCTCTTGATCCAACCGCCTAACGATAGCCTCGACAGGTGTTGGTCGAGGGTATCGGCCATCAGCCCATTGGCTGATACCACAATCGGCACAATGACAGCCGAGTAAACATTCCACATGTCAACAACCTCGTGTGCTAAGTCGAGATATTTAATCTGTTTCTCTTTCTCAGCTTTCACGAGGTTGCCGTCATGTGGAATGGTAACGTCCACTATCATTGTGCGGCGCGCTAACCGATCTATCACCACTATATCAGGCTTATTGGCGACAATAGTCCTGTCAGTAATGATAGACCGATCCCAGTACAACGTGACATGGTCATTTTCGAGAACTGGGTCGGGCACATATACTTGTAATACGGTACCACAGAATCCACTAGTTTATATTGCAAAGCAAGTTGCTGGTGAATAATCCTGGCTACTTGGTTATGCCTGTGCAAGTACTCGCCGTTAGCCAGACGAGAACAACCAGAGATAATATGTCTGATGGACTCACCCGGATGGTGATATGCCCGACACACGTCAACCGTCCCGTCCTTCATAATATGTCTCCGGTAGTTATTCGTCAAGATAACTTCGTCCATAATTGCACAGACAAAACCTTCAGTTTCCCCGAAAAGGTCACCAAAACGTAGCCAGGATACGGACGCTAAGAAATCTACACAGGGCTCATGAAGAGCCCTGTAGAAACGCCCGTGAAGCTCCTTGTTTCGCCATATTTCCTTGCGGTCATCGGTAGTAAGTATTACAGGTTTGCGCCAGTTCTCTTTAGCCATGGAGAGCGGGGTGAGTTCCTTGTCCACTGCGACCACATCCCGGTGCATACCAACTTCGGCTTTCAAAAAATATTCCCTGAGACTGCACACCTCACGGTTGTGGAGGGTCTTTGCATTTAAAAAGCCTCGACCCCCGCACTTCCGCGGGATGTACAGTCTCATTACCGATGATCTTGGGTGATGCATCCGGTTTGCGGTCAGCATTGTACGGACCCTCCTATCCAGGGCGTCTAGTTCTGCCTGAGTCCATTTAAGTATGCCGAAAGAGTACATCAAAACCGGCATGACCCAACCGTTGAAGGCGCGCACCTTGTTTCCGCCTGAGAGGAGACTAATCAATACCTTCTTCAGGCGACTAAAGAAGCGCTCCTTCAAAGATTGCTTCATGTCAGCATCGTTGATGCCTAACACTTCCGACATACCCAAATACTTATAGCTTTCGGATGAGGAAAGGGATCTGAGGTATATGGAATCCGAAAGTTGGATTCCCTCGGATTCCATAACCACACCTCGCTTTACATGCATGACTGCACATTTGTCCACCCCAAACTCCATCCTGATGGCGCTACTAAAACTTTCAGTTACCTTCAGTAGCTCCATCAGTTGCAGTTTGCTGGGGGCAAATAGTTTTAGGTCATCCATGTAGAGGAGGTGAGATATAACCTGACCACCTCTCCTCAGCCGATAGCCTAGACCTGAATCCTCCAGCAGTATGCTTAGAGGATTCAGGGCTAAGCAGAACCAAAGTGGACTCAAACTGTCTCTCCTCAGCCGATAGCCTAGACCTGAATCCTCCAGCAGTGTGCTTAGAGGATTCAGGGCTAAGCAGAACCAAAGTGGACTCAAACTGTTATTAAGAGGTCCGAAACGACTTAAATTTAACCGTTTATAAAAGAAAGCTGTCTTAGTTACACTATTTATAACTCAAAAACGGCTCAACCGATTTGGCTGAAAATTGGTGGGGAGGTAGCTAAGACCCAGGAGACTCAAAAACGGCTCAACCGATTTGGCTGAAAATTGGTGGGGAGGTAGCTAAGACCCAGGAGACAGACATAGTATATAATCCTAAAAAAATTGATACTTTTTATCCTCTTTTTTTATGTAGGTAGGTAGGTAGGCAGGGTAAGGAAGTATGTAGGTAGGTAGATAGGTTAGTAGGGTAGGTAAGTATGTAGGGTAGGGTAGGTAGAGTAAGTATGTAGGTAGGTAGGTAGGTAGGGTAGATAAGTATGTAGAGGTAGGGTAGGTAAGTATGTAGGGGTAGGGTAAGTAGAATAAGTATGTAGTAGTGTGGGTAGGATAGGTAATTATGTAGGTAGGTAGAGTAGGTAAGTATGTAGGGATAGGATAGGTAGAGTAAGTATGGAGGTAGGTAGGTGAGTTGATAGGGTACGTAGGCAGATTGGTAGGGTACGTAAGTAGGTAGGCAGGTGGGATAGGGTAGGCTGCATGAACCTGGATTTATGTACCGATTTTCAGGGCAGGACAACGTCTGCCGGGCCCGCTAGTTTCTTAATAAAAACTTATTTTATTTTTATTCGAAGTGAAGAATTGTTATGTAAGTGTTGACTTTATATTTGTGTTGATTTAAAACACCGATCTCACGATATTTTCATTCCGATTTATTTTTTAGAATGATTATAAACCCATAAGACTTCAAATAAATGAATTAGAAAATGTGATTAATACCTTTATTCGCGTTTTATTACCCTTAGCAGTTTTGGTACAATTAACCCTTAAAGGGGGACATTTGTAGCACTAGCCATCATTTCATTCAAAGTCCATTTTGACCAAGTTTTGTTCTATCTAGGCCAACTTTAGATATTTTCTTTGGTAGATAATAAACGAAGGCTGTAAAGTAATAATAATTAAAACAAAAAGCGACAGTCTTTGTGTAATTAATCGATGTTTCGAAAATGGTTCTATTGTCCCCGGTCTACCCTAAACAAATTACAACCAAACAGAAAGCATGCCTGCTTGTTATAGGCTGCACTATGTTTACCACACAGAACTGTAAAAAATAAACATTACAACATTTACAACGCATTCGACAAGACAATGCTACGTCGTTAATATACGCGGCGCGGCGTCCGTATTTGCCTAGTCGGTCCTAGTTTTCCAAGAATGTTGGTCGTGTACGAACGAGTCGGACGGACATCGTCCAAGATGGGTCGCACGCGCACGCTGTCATGCAAACGCGTGGGGTGCAACGTGACTCGACGATTCATTTAATAATACGATGCATAATGTATTCATAATAAAATGTTCTATCGATAGTAGCATTCATATTATACCGGAGCTTCGACAACACGTCTATTTGGCTTTAGAAAATTAGAACCCTCGCCAAACACTAAAATTATAACAATCTTTTTGTCAGACCAAATCAGTCCGAGTTAGGAGGTCTACTTAGGTTTGTTACAACTTTTTCTAGAAGGAGTAGAGTATTTCTGATTTCAGAAAAGATAAATAAAGAGCACAGACTAATAAAAAAGTGTATCATTTTTTTTTCAAGTTTGGTGTTTTCTAGCTGTTTTTGCGGTGCGTAACATTTTTTTATGATCCAAACATCCATAATCTAAGACAAGAGTCAGGTGATGTACAATGAGTATTTTAGCGTACTCTATTAGTGATATAGATTATAAAGTAGGTATACCCACGCTAAACAGAGTTCAATAATATGTTTTAGAGAAAGGTTGACAACCCTTTTTTTTTTTTTTTTTATCACGTGGTGGAAATCCTCATGGATGTCCTCCGCCCTGGGGTGGGCGGAGGGGTCTGTCAGACTCTTACTGACTAAAACCACCCCAGTGTTCCGTCCCACACCTACGTCGAGGACCACGGGAACCAATATGTCTTCCGCGATCCCCGACTGGTGCCGGCCCGCCTTTGCGGGCCTCCTCACGTTGGGGGAGTGAGGTGTTAAACTCCCCCCCATACATCACAGAGAGGCGCGCGTGGAACACTACGCGCCACCATCTCGGGTCCGTAGCAATAGGGGGCGACGGATGTCCCCAGATCCGTCGCCCCTGGACCCATTAAGGGGGGCTGGAAGAGGGCGTTGTCCGCCCTCCGCCTACGCCCGGTGTGCCTGCTGCGGGCTGGGTGAGCGGAAGATATCTCCCGCTCCCTTTCCGCAGCCTCCTTCTGCGACATGACTGATTCGCAGAAGGATACCACCGCGTCCCAGGACTCCTCGCTGCCAACCATGGACTCGACCACGGCCGGCAGCGATAGGTCACTGCCTACTTCTGAGACGAGGACATGACGCGGCTCCTCCCAAGCGGCACATTCTGCCAGCGTATGCCGCGCCGTATCCTCCCGGCAGTCTACGCAGTGGTGACACCGGGCGTCCGGCTCTCTGTTTATGCGACACAGGTACTTCCCGAAGCAACCATGCCCCGAGAGCACCTGCGTCGCCCGAAACGACAGGGAGCCGTGCCTCCTCCCGAGCCAGGGCCCGAGTACTGGCCGGACCGCCTCGACGGTGGTGAGGCCGGCGGTAGGGCGTGAAAGCCTGTCCTGCCAGCTCGCCACCAGGGCTGCGCGGAGCTGCGACCGACGAAGCTCCATGTGTCGCTCCGTCAGTCGCTCGCCTCGCTCCCGGGGTGGCTCGCGCCACCGATACAGTGACGCGAGTACTTTCGCCTCGAGGTCCCACGGTGGGGATCCAGCCAGTACACAGGCCGCCTCGTAGGAGATCGTGCGATATCCCCTGATGACTCTGACGGCCATCGCTCGCTGCGGCCTTCGCAGAACAGCGATGCTGCCGGCCGTCTGGTCAGCCGCCCAGATCGGGGCCCCATACAGGGCCATGGATCGCACGATCCCCACGTAGAGCCGCCTACAGGCGGCGCTCGGGCCCCCCAGATTGGGAAGCAGCGTTGACAGCGCCCCAGCCGCGCCCATCAACTTGGGCGCCAGCCGCCGGAAGTGGGGGCCGAAGTCCCACCGGCTGTCGAGCACCAATCCCAGATATTTCATGGTGGACTCGACAGCGATCCGACACCCCCCGACCACGATGTGTGATCCGGCCGGCGGCGCCCGAAGGTTGACAACCCTAGGTCTACTTCCTAGGCACGATCTCCGTAGTTTTGGCCAAAGTTACGGGCGTTTCCTAACTCCGGATCTAACTTGAACTGCTCCGTTAGTCTCATGATCGCAAGCTCAACTACTGAACTTGGGGTCCTGGTTTCGATTTCCAGGTCACGCAATGTTATGGAGAGTTTTTCCATTAGGAATTTCTTAGTAACCCACAGCCCGGAGTTTGGAAGTTGGCGGTGTTAAACCCCCGTGCCTCGGTAAGCACGTTAAGCCGTTGGTCCTGCGCCGGATTTCTCTCCGGTAGTGTCGGATTTCCGTCCCATCGGACTCTGAGAGTAAGGGAAGAGTGAGTGTTCCAGTGTCTGCGCACACACTTGTGCAGGCCGTTGTTTCTGTGTGTACGAACTAGATACCTAGTTTACCCCCATCCCCACCCCGCGCGCGTGGCAATGCACAGATAGCAGTTGTTTTTGTCACAGCGCATACATCGAAAGTAAAAGCAAGATTTTTAGTTTTTGTTATTTTTTGACATGTTTGGTTTTAATTATTGGAGAGCTTTAGTTTTTTTTTTGACAATTTATGTCTTATTTATTTATTTAATACTTCTCGCACACAAATGTACAGAGGCGGACTTAATGCCATAGGCATTTTCTACCAGTCAACCTTTGGGTGGTGCAGAGACAAACAGTGGTAGGTGCAATAAATTTGGTGAACAAATATTTTAAATATAAACGCATAAACCTATTTAAACAATAAATACAATATACATACCTAACTATATATAAATATATACATACACACATAAATATATATAAATAAACGAATTTACTAAAATCAAGTAAGACAAACAATGAAGAAACATTACCGTTGTAATGAAACTGCCAACTTTTTGCGAATGTGCTCGCGAACTTTAACTTTGAAAGTCAATCGGTTGGGTGCCATCCTGATTTCTTGGGGGAGCGCACTCCACAGAGAGATAGACTGGACAAAGAAGGAAGAGTGAATGAAGTTTGTGCGATGACTGGGACATTGAAGAAGACGATTCTGCGATGAGCGTAGATTTTTATGATGGTTAGCGCAAATGTACTGAAAGTGAGAGGCAAGATACACAGGGAAAGAGGGAGAATCAAGAAATGAAAACAAGGTGGTCAACGCCCTTTGCTCTCAGCGCTGGCGTATGGGCAACCACTTAAGAAGTGACTGATGCGCAGAGACATGATCATATTTACGGAGATTTAAAACGAATCGAATGCAGTTATTTAGAAGACGATCAAGTTTGTCGAGGAGATCTGCATTCAGGTCATAGTAGCACACATCTCCATAATCGATGATAGGGAAAATTAAGGACTGCACAAGCATTGTCTTCGTACTCGATGGTAATATATTTTTTAATCGGTACAGAGCCCGCAGCGTTCCAGTAACCTTTTGGCTAACCCTAGCGACTTGAGTATGCCAGTGCAGGGCACTATCAATATGCAAACCAAGGTCCTACACGTCAGTGCTAAAAGGAACGATCGTACTATTGAAGAGAACTGGTGGCAAGATTGTACCAGCCACCTTGCTAATACTGCGAGGACTGCCAATGATAATCGCCTGACACTTCGTAGGGTTTACAGCCACACCAAATCTATCAGCCCAGGTTTTTATGGCTATCAAGTCCCTGTTTAGTTTTTCGATAGCGTCAGGTAATTCATCAACCTTTCCTTGAGAGTATAACTGCAAGTCATCTGCATACAGGTGATATGCACACTGAAGTTCGGAAGTTATAAGATTACATACATACATACATACAAACACGCCTTTTTCCCATGGGGGTAGGCAGAAACCACGGAACGCCACCTGCTACGATCTCTACACACTCCTTTTGCCTCGTTTAGGTACATACAATTGGTCATACACACACGCCGGTTGCGAGTACTACGCACCTGACCTTTCTGAAGAACATCACCAATAAGGTCACTCCTATATGGCCTCCTAGGGCGTCCCGTCCCGGTGTTTCCACTCACATCTGCCTTGTAAATACCTCTTGTGAGCCGTCCTTCATTCATGCTCTCAACGTGACCAAACCATCTAAGCATACATTTTTCAATTTTTGTCACTACATCTTCTTTTAAACCACACCGTTCTCTTATCACATCATTCCTCAGCCTATCATTCATAGTCACACCACACATACTTCGCAAGGAACGCATTTCCACAGCATTTATTCTACTTTCATGCTTCTTTTGCCACACCCGACATTCACTTCCATACATAAGCGTAGGCACCAGTACACCATTGTGAACAGCCAGTCGAGCCTTATCGGACATCAACTGGTTGGTCACAATCAAATGTAAAGCACCATTTACTTTATTTCCCGCATTCACACTTTTTTCCCCATCTTTATCAATCTTTCCATCCCTTGTAAACAAACTCCCCAAATAAACGAACTCAGTTACTTGCTCTACACTCTTATCATTTATTTTTTTATAAGATTAATGAAAATAGAAAACAGAAGTGGAGAAAGTATACCGCCTTGAGGAACGCCAGTTCTCAAATCACACCAGCAAGAAGAAGAATCTCCAACATGAACTGATTGCTGACGCTGCTGAAGGTAAGAAGAGAACCATTCCAGTGCTTTGGGAGATACCATAACAGATGACAGAATGGCTAATAGGATGTCGTGACTGACGGTATTAAAGAAATTCGAGAAATCAACCAATACTAGAGTAGTAACTTTGGTGTCTTCCAGTCCTGCCCTTATATCGCCAGTCACTTTAAGGAGGGCGGAGACAATGCTGTGCCCAGGCCTAAACCCAGATTGAAGAGGACTAATGACAGAATTATGATGAACAAAGTTGGAAAACTGTTTGTGGACACAGGCCTCAAGCACTTTGGATAAAAAGGGAAGGATAGAAATCGGACGGAAGTCGGTGAGAAGAGAGGGATTAGGAACTTAATCTCCTAATTACCAAGAAATAATTGAGTATTGATGAATTAATGTTCTATCTCTCTTATATTATACCCTTATTCCTTTAAGGTTAGGAATTACCGCACACCCGCTTGAAGGTCAATTCCATTGAATGACTTTTTCATGAAATAGTAATTCAATGGAATTAAATGAACTTAGAAGGTTGCATTAATTGTTATCCACACTTCCACACACTATTTAATATTATAAATGCAAAAGTAACTCTGTCTGTCTGTCTCTCTTTCCTGCTAAAACTACTAAACCGATTTAAATGAGATTTGGTACACAGATAGTTTAGAGCCTGAGAAAGGACATAGGCTACTTTTTATCCCGGTAGTACGTTCCCGCGGGATATTTTCCGACCTCCACGCGGGCGAAGCCGCTGGCAAAAGCTAGTAATTCTATAAAAACATACCTGTTACCGTCGTGAATCATACTTTTATCAACATGCAACCTGGCACTGACCTCAAAAACCTCACCTTTAACGCCAAAGTATAAGGTTCAAGATTGATTGGGAAAATTTGACAGTTCCGGGTACCTTGGTATGCTGGCATCTGTACCTATTTATAAGACGACTTTCTTTCATGGTAGGTATGCAACGTTCTCAACAAATCATCTCGTTTATCTGTATTTGTGCTATTAGAATAGCATAATCATTTGCGTTCGCTAAAACACGTAACGCTCTATGACGGGGAAGAACCCTTCCTTTTATGTCACACTAACAGCAAATATACATAATGTACCTACCATGTGTCACATAATAATGACATTTGTTAATACAATCATCATTTCAGCCGACAGACGTCCACTGCTGGACTTAGGCCTCCCCCAATTTGGGGGGCTTTGCCATAATCGCCACTTCATTTATGGCTAAGATACCATCGGGACTTCGGGACTTCCTCAAGGCTCTGTTTTAGGACCTTTCCGGACGGGCACAGACCCTAGGTTAGGTCTAATACAAAATAAAATATCATCATCATTTTAGCCGTAAGGCGTCCACTGCTGGACATAGGCCTCCCCCAGTTTAGGGGTGTTTGACATAATCGCCACGCTTGGTAGGCGAGATGGAGATCGCAGTATGGTAGTAAAATGCTTACAGAACGCTGCTGCCCATTCTTTAGTAAGTCCCTTAGTCGCCTCTTACGAAACCCACGGGAAGAAATGGGGTGGTTCTTTACGTCCGACACCACACGGAACAAATAAACTATGGCCGTATGTATTTATTAAGGAACTCTTGCATGAAATGTAATGCTTCTAGACACAACCGGTTACGCTATGTGATGTCCATCAGGGAATTCAAGATTTTTGGTAAGTAGTAAGAAAGTTACGGTGGTATTCAAAACATTCTAAGATTTAATTCATAAAATCGATACCATTCAAACCTAATTTTACTATTCAGTTGGATACTTCCTTACGTAAAGATTCCCTAGCAACACAGTTAGGGAGCCTATATCTTCCAGTAAAGATTCTAATACAGGCTTCAGTGCGAACCAAACATACAAAACGTTCGGAAATGAGTCCACTTAAAAGCTTAAAATTCGACGAGAAATTGGAAAAACAGGAATCTGTGCACTCTGCACCTACATTATCATCTACAGTAGATACAAGGCTGAAACCGATTTGAATGTATAAGTAATTTAAATTGAATGCATCTAGGGCACCCCCCTTTTTGTGTCCCAGTCCACCTAACTAGATGTGCACTTAAAACATATTGCAACTCATAGACATAAATATAGGTAGGTACACTACAAAATGTTGCACACTGCACCAGCGAGACGCGCCCTGCAACATTGTTGACAGCAAGAACATGACGTAACAAACGACTTGAGATGTAAATAGAAAACATAACATCTACCAAGTTATATTTGTCTAGTGGTTGCAATAAATGATTACGTCAATTGTGATTTTGTCAAGGAGTTATGCACACCTAGCGCTACGCAACTAAAACCTGTCTTTATAGGTGGGCAAATATCAAATGACGTCTCCCGCTTTGGGTGGAGCGGAAGAGCGTGTCAGACTTTTACTGACTAAAACCCACCCGTGGTCCTTCAGTTGCCTATGCCAGGGCCACAGTAACTCATTCGAACAAATCCACAACCCTGGAAAACCAACACCCTAATTGCACACGTTTTACCACAATCCGAAGCTTTTGAAGGGAATTCCTAATCTCCTGCTTTATAAGTATTGAAAATGCGTCTGCTAAACAATGTAAATAATGCAATGGACGTAGCTGAACTGACCAAATGAAAGGCATTGCGAACAATTGCCATTTTATGTGTGCTAACAAATTATAAAACGTCGTTTGGCAGTAAAGCAACGTTTTAAAAGCACATGAGACAATTTGCCGTGTATTACTAGATGTATGAACGTTAACGAGGCAAAAGAAGCAAGGGTCTAAGGATCGTTGATTAAGCAGGTGGCATTCTTTACTTTTTGTATTTTAATGGAAGAAGGCGTGAGTTTGTCTTGTTTGTATGTATTTGAGACATTTAGCTTTGTTTCTGTATCCGCGAGTTAAGGTCAACTGAGGGTGTCTGCCTCTTTAATAAATTCTAAGCTAACTAAACACACGGCCCTGAACGAGAATAAGGCTTCTTTGATAATCGACACAATAAAACATAGCTCTTTTTGAGGCAATTACAAAGCTATCCCAATGGTGGACTAGGGATGAACAACTACACTACGACATACTCAGGTTGACCGCTTCGATCCACTAGCAGGATCAAGGCAGCGCAGCGGGCGCCTCCACCAGATGTTGACAGATGTTCATAAAAGGACTAGCGACGCTACCCTGCTGCGTAACAAAAAATCGAGATTTCTTTAGTATGTGAGTTTAATATTAATGTTGTGTACACATAAAACTTCCGAAATAAATACTCTAAATGATGCTGAAAAGCGCATCATCATCAGTTTAGAAGAACAAAGCGGTCATACAGACAGGCATGAAATGTGACTTTAATTTATTATATGTAGGTATAGATATAGCTGATAGCGGCCACCTGGCCGGCGACATGTGCCCACACGGGATTAGGGCTCAGCTAGCGGGAAGCAGAATGTAGAGGAAGAGATTATAAGGTATACTACTTATTTTATCTTTTTGATCGAGTGTCAGTATAATGTTGACAAAAGCTTTATTTTTTAATCCGATCAACTCACGCTGATCCCTACACGGGCTGTGCCTCAACACCCTGTCCTCCACCTTCCGCAACCAGTCTGTTACAGCCACCTTTTAAGTTGGTCTACCTAGTTGAGGGCGGACGTTCCACGCTTCTACGCTTGCCGATACGCGGTCTCCGCACCAGAGGGGTAATTGCGGAACTTTTTATCGCTAGGAATTGGTTTAATATTCATAGTTAAACAACATTCATTGCGTTATTTACGTTGCTGAGCCGACAATTTATTCGAACAAATGACGCAATGGTTTAGAAATAATCTTCAAACCCATTCAGATTCTGATAAATTGTGCGTTTCGCAATTAGGGTGCAGGTCTCGACTAATTTACCGGCCCTACTACCAGTTCAGCTTGCTAACTCTGCATCAATGACGGTAACTTCGGCTCTATACTGGATAATTTCATTTCTGATTTTATCCTTAAAAAAAACTACGAGAGTGGCCCGCTCCATGGCGCGCTGAGCGACCTTGAAATTGTCGACCAGCCCAACTGTCAGTGTCCACGTTTCGGTAGGTACCGTATGTAACAACGGTCTTACAGCTAAAAAAAATCAAGCTTCACAAGCTAATCAATATTGTATTCTTCAAAGCAACGCCATAAAAAATTTATTGCGTTGACTTGACATGTATGTGACATATTTTGATATTCGCAAATAAATCAAAACTTTCAAGGTAGGGTACACCAAGGTGCTTCCCGTTGACCCAGAATCATGAAATTTGGCAAGGAGTAAGGTCTCACGACACAAATAAACGTAAAAGTTCGAAAATTGTTAATTTATTAATCTACTAGCTGACCCGACAGACGTTGTCCTGTCTCTTTGATGATATTTGAGCACGCATTCTGTCAATTCTATGTCAAATGTCATAATGTTACATTAACCCATTAGAGGTCACTGTACTTGATTGAGTACAGCCATATCCCTAAGTGCAAATTACAAATCTCGTAAAGTTAATTAAGGTATTTTTGTTATTTTACTTCATCATGACACTGTTCAAGTATATTGATAAAGAATACGCTTGTAGTGTAACTTTTTTTGATAAAAAGTGTCAGTTGAAGTTTTGTTACCGAAACTTTGCGGAGGTAAGTGAATGATTTTTGATTTTATAAAATAATTATTGCTTAGAAGTTGTTCTTTACATTTTGTTTGTATAAAATACATGTCTTAGTAAGTTATAAATAACAATATAATTGATTATTTATTACTAAAATAAAACGAAGGTTATTTGAATGTTACTGTACTCGGTTAAGTACAGTGACAACATACGTAAGTAAAATAACTGTTTTTTTCTTTCAGATTCCTTGCAATGCAGAAGCAGCAATTTACATCACAAACGAGCTATAAGGGGCTTGAAGAAGGTCTTGAAGCCGTTTTACAAGATGGCGATGATGATGAATGTGACTTGGCTATCATACCACCTGATCCAAGTGCATTGACTGATGAAGAAGAAGGTGCCGATGAGGATATGGCAGCCTGTTTCATACCACAAGACGTACCTGGTACTGTTGAGGTATTTATGAATCGAGAGGACAGTGGTAGCAACGATAGTGAGTACGACGACAGTGATAATGAACCCTTGGAGTCAAAAAGAAGGCGACTAGATTCTACCCGCCGATTCACTTCAGATTCGAGCCCAATCTGGCGAAAATGTACTCCTTCATATTCTTCAGCTTTTCCGAGTACTTTCGAAGTCTGCGACAGGAAAAGTGCTATTTGCGAAGAACTGAATGGCCTCAACCCTGTACAAATATTTGAAAAATTGTTTGATAATGATATTGTTGATACATAGGATCAACTCATGTTCCGCCGTCATATCGTGCGATATTATTTACGCCAAGGTGAACAAAGAAAATCGCATCAGGCTGCATCAATAGTCGAAGGCCTGCCTCAAGATGGAGTTGGACATTATCCTATAAAAATTTAAAAACAGCTACGATGTGTTCTTTGTTATTCAAGAATCCGCTGGCAATGTAAAAAATGCCTAAAAACACTTTGTGTCGAAAAAGCTTGTTTTGAAAATTTTCATACTTAGGCAGTCAGTGTACTCAATTAAGTACACCCCTGTAACTTCATGAAAACTGTAATTTTGATTTGTTTTCTTGTATTTTGTGTTTTTTTATTCTTATTTCAATATGAAAATAAAGAACATTTATAAAATATTTTGATACTTTTTGTTTGACCTCTAATGGGTTAAAAAAGTTTACATTGTCCTATTATATGGTTGTTAAGTATTCTTAAATAAGTGTTCTTAAATTTTCTTTTTATTGGGGATTCATTTATATATATATAGATTACATTATTTTTTTTGCCATACATTCGTCACATTTTTTCATCGTTTGTTCTTGGGATAAAATCAGCCCAGTAACGAAATTAAGAAACCTGAAGTATCGATACTAGTAACGGTAATGGTAACGTTATTTTAAGGATTCGATACCAAAGTATCGTTACCCGAGTTACCGTTAAAAAATTAACTTTATGAAAATAACGTTACTTAACGATACTTATAGTGTGAATTTGGTAACGTTACCAAGCCCTGTAAGAAACCCTACATTGTGTGTGGGCCGGTTTATTCAGTTTCAATGTACTCTATTAAGATTTTTTATTCATTTTATGCTTTAGAAGTTACAGTTGCTGGTTGCTGATTCATGGCTAGAGAGTTACCTACTTTAATTGCGGAACACACTATCAAACAGAATCTGAATTATTTTGAAGGACATTCCTAATCCATTGCTTTATATGTTCTAAAAAAGTGTCTGCTCAGCAACGTAAATAACGCAATGAATGTTGTTGAAGTATCAAAATGAAAGCCACTGCTACTTGTTAGTGCGTTACGCGAATACCCCGCTGAATATACCCTACATGTGGTAGTACTGCGTAATTATCTGATATCATACCAGAATCAGTTAAATAATACCAATGAAAATACAGACAATTCGAGCCAAGCCCTCGTGGAAATTCAGACTACTGGAAGATCAACATCGAATATGTAATTTATTACGCTTGAAACTGACGTTGGTTTTGAATGATTGTATAATTAAACTTTGACATGCCCATGTCTCGCCGCCGCACGCAGCCCCAGATCTCATTCTCTATAATCTGTAATGTTTTCCAGGCGACGCAAACTGCCGGCTGCCCCGTCCTCCCCGCGCCAGTCCTTTAAAATTCATATTTTTTTAACAAACATGAACATGTCGCACATTTATTTTAATTAGGTTAGGGAAGGAAAGGGTTCTACTCTATTTCATTTCAATAGAGTAGTGAGATTACAGCATAATTAATTCAGACTATTGGAAAATCAACTCTGAATAAGTAATTTACCTGTATTCCCGTTGTCTCCGCACTCTATGTTCCCGTCACGGGAACAGCAGAACGTCATTAGTAAGCTTACAACTGACGATGGTTTTGTATTATTGTATAATTAAACTTTGAAATGCCCAAGTGTATGTATGTTTGAAATTAGAATAACAAATGGCAGCAAAATTGCAAAAAGTCAAGCAAGGTCGTGTCTCACCGACGCACGCAGCCCCGGATCTTTTTCTCTAGAGTGTATATTTTTTTCGAGGTGGAGCAAAAACTGCCTTCCGCTGTCCCCCGCTAATCCTTTCTCTATGATATGAATCATTATTACTTTTAAACAAATATTGACATGTCGGACATTTATTTTAATTGGGTTAAGTAAGAAACCCTATTTGAACTATAATCGTAAGATTATTCGTTTCTGTTTCACCAACCAATCAAATCAGATTTTAGATTGCTAAGGTCGCCAGACTCTATTAAACAGAAAAACTTAAAATCAATGAACAAGAGTGAGCGTAACGAGCACAAACATTTTTGCACTTTGCCTAAGTTACTTATGTTTTCTTTTGACGATGTTTCAATAAATAGGAGAACTAGGCTGGAGGAGCGAGCGAAGCAATCTCAAAAATTTTGGCAGCAATATTAGGTAGGTAGTCAAATTTTGACGTTTGGGCGCCCAAACCGTGGAAAAAAGAAATAAAAGAAATCGTGTAGGTATATGTATATATTTTTTAACACATAGGCGCTAGTCGAGCCTTTGGCAAAATTCAATGGCAACCTATGTCTTCACTTCTCACGTTGTGATTTTCTGAATGTGCCACCCGCAGAGAAAGAAGTTCTGCACGTCTCCTTTATGGTAAAGTCGCGGTGTGCTAGGTCAGCTGGGTAGTACAGTTGTCTGCCACGCTTCTTTTTGGCGCATGGGCCCCGGCGCACAGTGGGTCGAAACTATGATTTTAGTGACTTAGGGCTCAACTTTGCTTTTTCACTTTTTTTTTTATGCGGATGGGTAGAGCTCATTAACCTCAATAATAATTGTTCTGATGTATTTTTTCCTAAACTTTATACTTTGGGTAGAAAAATGTGTTTTGTTATTTTTTTGTATGGAGCGGCTCAAATAAACTTAAATTCCTGCTAAGTAGCGTGTGATCCCGCGTTGAAACTTTATTTTTCATATACCTTGTCTGGTCTATTATCATTTGATGCTATAAACAAATGCATAAAGTTGCAACTCTGCCAAATAAATGGATCGAAAAAAATGAAAAAATACATAGAATAAAAAGCTTCATTTTTTACTTTCGTAAGTTATTTTAAGTTAAATTTGATATGGAATAGTAAGTAAAAGCACGTAATAATACACATAATTACTTAGCAACTAACAACAATACATTTAAAAGGTCCCTAATTAGCTTAAATTTACTAATACTACATATATTAGTAAATTTAAGCTAATTAGGGACCTTTATTTAAAAATGTGGATATGAAATCAATTAATTTCTATTTGTGTGTTTAATTACTGTAATTAGCTTAACCTTTTACCTTATAAAAAAACAATGTTTTTCACTTTTAGTCATTACTGTAATATTAATTAGGATAATTAGTTAATGAGGGTAGTAGAAAAATTTGTAAACATTGTTTGTCACTGGATTCTGGAAGTATAAAATGACCATAATTTATTATATACTAACTAGTGTTCGTTTATTCGTACTACTACTAACATCTCGTGATTCTGATCGTCCCTTTTTCGTTATAATGGATAATTTAGTTAACAATTTAGATTTATTTATGATTTTAAGAGAGCAGGTCAAGTCACTGTCGGATAGTCAAAAATTCTTTCAATTCCTACAACATAAAATAAACGTGACCGAAGAGAACAGTGTTGAGCTCCAAAAATTCTGTACGCGCTTTTGTTCAAATATAAGTGCAAGATGGGAACGAAGTAGTCGCACGTTAGCACAGTTTGTAAGAAAAAATGGTGATTGGTTGGAACGTGCAATAAACTGGCCCGAAGGAATGATACCTGAAGCTGTGAACACTGAACAGGAAAGGCTCGAGATTTGTAATACTGAAGATGTCGAAAATCTACCACCATCTACTACAGAAGCTTCGACATCTACATTTACACCTCGAAAACCTTTCGAGGAATTGGGCTCCAGGCAAAAACGAAGACGCGTTGATCAAATTAACCAATCGCTTTCGTTATCCCCGGATGAACTTAAAGCTACTACAATTGCTAGTTTAAGAAACACCGGAAATGAGGATGTAGGAAAAATTATGAACCATTTACTAAATCACCCCGAAGATCTAGAAAAAGTTAAAGAGTGTTTAAGTACAAGTAAACCGAAAAGTAGTACATATTCACCCGATAAGGCACTGTCTTTATTAGTTTCACTTAAATTAAGTAAGTGGCAGTATATAAGCCTAAGAGAAGCAGCAAGTGAAAATAGGTCTGATTTATACCCTTCTTATTATAAAATAAAACAAGCGAAGGCAAAATGTTATCCAGGGAAAGAAGACATAATTATAACTAAAGAAGGAGCTGCTATTAAACTGCAAGCTTTACTCAACTTGACGGTATCTAGGCTTTTAGAAGTGATTACTTTAGATTTGGATTCGCCAACTGAGTTACTGCTAATAAGCAAATGGGGTTTTGATGGAGCCTCAGGTCAAAGTAATTATAAACAAAAGACTGAAGCAGAGTTTGATGACTCAACTATCTTCATGGCCAGTCTAGTTCCTATAAGGCTTCAACAATGTGATGGAACAATTGTTTGGGAAAACGATCGACCCTCATCAACTTTCTATTGCCGTCCGATAATGTTCAAATTTACCAAAGAAACGCAGTCAACAGTGGTAACTATAAAAGCTAGCATAACCGAAGAAATAGAAAGACTTCAGCCAATCAAGTTCAATCAAGTTGAAGTTAAGCATCAATTGCACTTGACGATGATAGACGGCAAAATATCGTCATATTTGTCAGACACATCTTCAGCTGTCTGTGATATCTGCAAAGCAAAACCGTCAGAGATGAACAATTTAGAGTCACTTGCTCAAAAAGAGAACAACGAAGAAGTGTTCCAGTATGGAATGTCATCTTTACATGCCTGGATAAGAAGCATGGAGTGCTTACTTCATATCGGTAAATATAATTTTATTAGTTCATAATTTTTTTCACGTTATACAGGGTGTCCAAGAACCTGGCGTCCAACTGGATTCCCACGATGCCCCAAGTTCTAACAGTACTCAGAAAAATATTTTAAAAAATCCACCCCATGTACTTACAGAATTATACTGATTTCAAAAAAAAAAGGGGAAATGAGCACCCTGTGACATACTTTTGAATGCTGTGACTGCTAATGCTGATAATTTCGATATTTCTTGGAGGTTTTGTAATCTAGGGTATTGCTGTGTCTAAATAGAATGTAAAAATAAAGTACTTATTGTACCATTTTAAAATAAAATATTATTTTAACTAAAGGTGATATGGAAAACTATTGAATTTCGCAACTTTGACCGACTGTAGTGTAAAAAAATGTACCAAAATAGTATGGCAAGTGACGTCAAATTTTGACGCGTTTATTCCTCTTTTTAAAAAGGTATAATACTTACACATTAATTTGAAAAAAAAATTTTTGATAATATTTTTACTCAACAACCCAATTTTTACGAAGTGCCTACCTACTAACGGTAACTGTCGGACCCTTTCTTATCTTAGAAACTGTTATGTTACTACTATTATTTACTTCGGTTCCAAGAGTGAGCAAGAAGGAAATACACACAGGTAGATGGGTTCCCAGTAGAATAAAAGCAAAGAATGTTAGTTTAAAGATATTTTATTACAATAAATGTTCAAAATGTTGACCACCCGCGGCAATACAAGCTCTCACTCTCCTTAAAAAGGACCGCTTTATGTTTCGCGAGTAACTTTTTTGACGTATCACCTGCACTGCTTGTGTTATCTTCTCACGAAGGTCAGCGATGTCATTAATGGGCTTCGCATAAACGAACTCCTTCATAGTTCCCCAGAAAAAAAAATCCAGCGGATTTAAGTCAGGTGAGCGGGCTGGCCACGGGATTGTTCCTGATCGCCCAATCCACCTGTTCGGGTATTGCTCGTCCAAAAACTCTCTAACGGATACGCGAAAATGTGCTGGACAGCCGTCGTGTTGGAACCACATATCTGGTGGGGTCTCTTCTAGTAAGTTTGGCAAATCATTTTGAAGAAAATTTAAATATGATTCGCCAGTCAAATTCTCGGGCATCTCAAATGGACCAATAATATTCCCACAGAGAATACCGGTCCACATGTTCACTTTGAACCGGTACTGGGATCTATCTTCTCGCATCAAGTGCGGATTTTCCACATGCCACTCGTGCAAGTTGTGTAGGTTCATGTAGCCATCCTTCTTAAATGTTGATTCATCTGACCACAAAATTTTGTCGATAAAGTTTTCGTCTTCTCGATGTTTTTGCAGGATTGTTTCACAAAACGCGACTCGGCTCGGATAGTATCGAGGTAAAAGACTTTGCACTCGCTGTACGTGGTACGGATGATATTCTTCTTTTTGGAGAATACTGTGTGCTGTGCTCTTTGGTATCCCCGTATCAGCTTCTATTCCTCGCACAGAGATGCTTGGATTTGCCGACACCGCCTCTAAAACTTCATCGCGTATGAAGTCATTTACGGGTCGTCCTTCACCAGCTACTTGATTGGGGAACCGCCCGTCACATAGTGATCTGTGCAAATTAATGAAAACTCGATGGTCGGGATATCGCGTAGCCCTCGGATACCTTTCTCTGTAAAGTCTCGCTGCAGCTCGTCCATTACCTCTACATTCTCCATAAATGTAGTGCATATTTGCGTATTCTTGCGGAGTGTAGGTCGCCATGGTAGCACACACAAAACACAAACTGTCCAAACACAGGCAAAGGTCGTCGTAAAGAGTTCGTTTCAAAGTCCAGAGCACAAAGAGTAATCGAGTCCAATAAACAAAGCTTTAAATCGTAGTACGTGATCAATGGTAACAATAAGAGAGAGGTGCGTAGTAACGGCAGGAGGCAGTGACGCGTACTGACCGTACTGTTATCCTAAATAGCACGATCCCAGATAGCGTCACTATCTATCTCACTCGCACCTCTAACCTTTTTCTCCCTCACTCTTACCTGAATAATGGGGTACCATAAAGAAGAACCAGCAAATCGCAAAGATAGTTTCTGTCTTGCTCCCTCCTGTTGTAATAACGAATCACTATGGTGAGATGCATGCACATACCGTCCCTTACGGTCTAACCTGTTTTTTGAGAGGCCTGTTGTTATTTTTATGAGCATACAATAGTAATTCTTTAGAGGTTAGATTCAATTCGTCGTAAATTTTTCTTTCTAAGAATTCTGTAAGACATCGTAAAAATTGGGTTGTTGAGTAAAAATATTATCAAAAAATTTTTTTTTCAAATTAATGTGTAAGTATTATACCTTTTTAAAAAGAGGAATAAACGCGTCAAAATTTGACGTCACTTGCCATACTATTTGGTACATTTTTTTTACACTACAGTCGGTCAAAGTTGCGAAATTCAATAGTTTTCCATATCACCTTTAGTTAAAATAATATTTTATTTTAAAATGGTACAATAAGTACTTTATTTTTACATTCTATTTAGACACAGCAATACCCTAGATTACAAAACCTCCAAGAAATATCGAAATTATCAGCATTAGCAGTCACAGCATTCAAAAGTATGTCACAGGGTGCTCATTTCCCCTTTTTTTTTTAAATCAGTATAATTCTGTAAGTACATGGGGTGGATTTTTTAAAATATTTTTCTGAGTACTGTTAGAACTTGGGGCATCGTGGGAATCCAGTTGGACGCCAGGTTCTTGGACACCCTGTATAGTTACTTGTGAGATTTTTATTTAAGTGATATTTCTTTTTGTTTGCAGCTTATCGTTTGGACTTCAAAAAATGGAGTTGCAGGGGCGATGACAAAGAAAAAATGTCACTCAGAAAGAGCGCTATACAGCAAGCGTTTAAGAAAGAATGCGGTTTACTTATTGACGTAGTCAAGCAAGGAGTAGGCACAACCAATGATGGCAATACTGCCAGAAGATTTTTTAGGGATGCAGAAACAACAGCTCGCATAACAGGAATAGATAAAGATTTAATAGAAAGGTTTCATGTGATTCTTCAGACGGTTGCATCTGGAGAGAGCGTGGATCTTTCTAAGTTTTCCGAATTTTGTAGAGATACTGCACAATTGTACGTTCACTTATATCCCTGGTATTATATGCCTTCCAGTATACATAAATTGTTAGTACATGGGAGTGATATAATTAAGCACTTTGGTGCCATACCTATAGGTAAACTGTCGGAAGAGGCAGCGGAAGCTCGTAATAAAGATTTCCGGAAATATAGAGAGAGTCATTCTAGAAAGGTAAGTAGAACGGCGACAAATGAGGATATTATACACAATCTTCTTTTGTCTTCTGATCCAAAGATCACAAGTCTAAGACCTCGAATGGTGAAACAAAATATAATGGTTCTCTCTCCAAAAGTCAAAGAGCTTCTGCTGATTTTTCCCACAGAATCCGATATAGATTTTATTGATGTAGATAATTTACAAGATAGTCATAGCGATAGTGAATAAGATTTTTTGGTAGTTTGTAAGTTTCTTGTTTTTTTTATTAGTTTATAAATGTCAAACTCATAATTGAAAGGAAATAGTAATGTTTGATGTTGTTTATAGTTAGTTTTTAGTTTGCTTGTGTTAGTTGTAGTAATGTTAGTTTACCTTTACTAATTTGTATTATTATGTACCTATCTTTACTTACTATTCAGTATTAAATCTAACTTAAAATAACATTTCATAAACATGTTAAAGTCATTAAAACAAAGAAATTGAAATTCATAGATCCCTAATTAGCTTCAATTTACTACTACTACATATATTAGTAAATTTAAGCTAATTAGGGACCTTTTAAATGTATTATAATTAGTGTGATTAGCTTTAAATTTACTAATACTACATATATTAGTAAATTTAAGCTAATTAGGGACCTTTTAAATGTATTATGATTAGTGTGATTAGCTTTAAATTTACTAATACTACATATATTAGTAAATTTGAGCTAATTAGGGACCTTTTAAATGTATTATGATTAGTGTGATTAGCTTAAATTTACAAATTTACTAATACTACATATATTAGTAAATTTAAGCTAATTAGGGACCTTTTAAATGTATTGTTGTTAGTTGTTAAGTAACTATGTGTATTATTACGTGCTTTTACTTACTATTCCATATCAAATTTAACTTAAAAGAACTTACGAAAGTAAAAAATGTAGCTTTTTATTCGATATATTTTTTCATTTTTTTCGATCCATTTATTTGGCAGAGTTGCAACTTTATGCACACGTTAATAGCATCAAATGATAATAGACTAGACAAGGTATATGAAAAATAAAGTTTCAACGCGGGATCACACGCTACTTAGCAGGAATTTAAGGTTATTTGATCCGCTCCATACAAAAAAATAACAAAACACATTTTTCTACCCAAAGTA
This sequence comes from Aporophyla nigra, assembly GCA_947507805.1. Lineage (NCBI taxonomy): Eukaryota > Metazoa > Arthropoda > Insecta > Lepidoptera > Noctuidae > Aporophyla > Aporophyla nigra. The sequence goes on from OX382305.1 coordinate 14,317,934, forward strand.
TAAAGTTTAGGAAAAAATACATCAGAACAATTATTGTTGAGGTTAATGAGCTCTATCCATCCACATGAAGAAAAAAGTAAAAAAGCAAAGTTGAGCCCTAAGTCACTAAAATCATAGTTTCGACCCACTGTGCGGCGTGCCCCCACCTAAGTCCGGACCCGGCACGTCTCCAGGCGACCGGGAGCGCGTGCCAAGGTCGAATCGCGGGCGGCTCGCGGCTGTACATAACTCTATACAACTCGTACCCGACTCACTTCAATAAATGTATGATTTATAACCCATCAAACATAGAAAACAACGTCGCATTCGCTATTCTATAACCTCTTTTGAACACGTGCTGAAGTTGTTATGCGTTTCCAATAGGTGATCAATGACGGATTTTGTGACAATTTCTGAATGAGTTTTGCCATATTACCTATCTAAAACATCACCTTGGTTTTAATGTGAAAATCAAATGAGTTTTCATAGTAGATATAATAGCACGCGCGGGGAGTTGGTTGCCAAGCAACGGCGCGGTTCTCCCGGCCATCCCAGCAGCCCTCCCCAGCCGGCTGCACCATCGATTTCAGAGCTCGACTATTTTCATGTGGGCGTAACGCCAATACAGGACAAGCGAATCTGCACCGTAATTATACTCACATGCAGATCAATTTACATTGCACGTTACTCTAACATAAAACCGTTTATGATACCAGAGTTTCTACTGAAGGAAAATCTGTTTTCCGTTCAACACGTAGGGATCATTTTTCACTAAAAAATTTCCAAGTTAGTTTAGTACGTATGTTTATTATGGTAATCTCAGGAACGTAGATAGATGCAACAATGTTGCAAATGCAATGAGTACCTACCGACGTGTAAATAAGTTGTGTAATCTAGTTTTTTCCTAGTTAATCATGCTTCGTAACGTACCTAACGGAAACTTTTTATACCAAGTACCTACTACTCACTGTCTGCTTTCTCATTTCTCGAGGCATTGTTAATATTCCATGATCTCTCGTTAGCTAAACAAAGGATCTTGTCAAACAACTGCCCTCTGGCTGTAATATTGATTGGATAAGTACTTACTTTCATAATAAAACACAAATTGGAAGGAAATCCGTAGCGTACACTTGTAGCTTGTAATTTGATTTGAGGCGTGTTCCAATTTTATACTTTTTTCTAGAGATGCGCCGAATGTAGGTTCAACCGAATACGAATGTTCGGCCGAATATTCGGTCCAAAATGTACCGAACCGAATATTCGGCCGAATCATTTGGTTCACGTCTGCGATACATAATAGTAATCCTGAGAATCAGATTTTATTTTGCTAACACTGTCATTCGTCAAAAAAACTTGATTTGATTAAAACTTCAATTACCTGCTATTGTTGATTCTTAAAGTTTCCTCAAATTTGTATTTTTTTTTTTTTAATTTGTGAACTAGTATTTGTTACGGAAGATATATTTGTGAATTGTTGATTTCATAGAAATTTAATTTAGTTTAATTTATCATTTGTAAAAAAAGCAGAAGTTTTTTTGATTAAAATTTTATTTAAATTCATTATTAAAGATTATCTTTTTTATTTTGACAATAAATAATTGGTACAAAAAGTAGTGTCTCTTTCATTTACAAAAAACTATGTACAACTTTCAAATCAAATCAAAATATTTGTATTTCACATAAACCAACATGGGCACTTATGAAACGTCAGAAGCTAGGTGCACGGTTCCAAATAGTTGATTCCTATGGAGAAGAGCCGGCAAGAAACTTTACTCTTTTAAAAATAATTGGCTTTTACAATGGTTTTAAATTACAGTATTAATAGGTATGGGAGAACAATGTAGAACTGTCAACAAGTACCAAGTACTTAATAAAATGGAAAATTGCCTTTCGGAATAAACCACACTTATTTAGTAATTAGTTAACCTAACTGTTTATTAAAATGTTCTTTTTTATTATATTAACAATAATTTTAATATTCGGTAATTATTCGGCAAATCAACCGAATATTCGGCCGAATACGAACATGAAAAAACAAACTTTAGAGGTGTCAAGGGACACCCGGATGGAACGAAGTTCCTTTCCAGGATTCATAATAGTTATAATTTTTTAATTATTTATTATGTACAAAAAACCTGTATACACTCAACAAAAATATTCTCCCTATCTCCTTCTCTCTCCCTCTCTCTCTACCTCTCTCTCTCTCCCTCTCTCTCTCTACCTCGCTCTCTCCCTCCCTCTCTCTCTCTCTCTCTCCCCCTCTCTCGCTCTCTCTCTCTCTCTCTCTCTCTCTCTCTCTCTCTCTCTCTCTCTCTTCGTTCCAATATTCCGAATGTACCGAATACGAATATTCGGCCGAACATTCGTCGCATCTCTACTTTTTTCTAATAACTACTATACTCCATTTGTTTAGGTAGTTAACTAAATGTAAACAATCTTAACATGTCTTTTATCTAAAAAACTGTCTAAAAATTGAATCTAAAAATGTTTACAATTAGGTATTTACTTAAACCGATGTTAGGTAAGTAACTTAATTTAAATAATATTTGTTGGTCTTTTATACGATTTATTTTATATAAAAAGACATATCAAGATTGTTTACCTTTAGTTAACTACCTAAACAAATGGAGTATAAGTCTTTTTTCGAATACCTACCTTAACTGTTGGCATCGCTAGACACTGGCCATAAGCGTGGCTAGATTATCTCGCATGGAATTAACGTTAACCAGGCTAATTTGAACCTTAATAAATAAAGAAATACGAAAAAGCTTTTAATTTAACTGGCACAACCAAGAAATTTGAAATTAATAATATGACACACAAAGATTAAACAATACAACGGTTTTGTTTTATAGGTCGAGAAGACCGCGGTATCTATGTGGAAGTTTCTATTCACAAGAACCGCCCAAGTGCGAGTGGCACTCGCACACGAGGGGTTCCCTACCACAAGGTAAATAGGTCGTAAAGAGCGCCGAAAACACACGTTTCCTTCCTTATTATTAACTTTATTTTGTTTGTTATTTGTTGTTATAACAGAAATCGAAGTAAAAACTGAACATTTCAACTGTCTACCTATTACGGTTCCTGAGATAGCCCGCTGACAGAAGACGGACAGATGGACGGACGGACGGACGGATGTACAGCGGAGGCTAAATTATAGTAATAAGGCCCAGTTGGCACACTGGTCTTAAGAACTGTTTTTTTTTTATAAATTTCGCTCGCCAAAGTCCGAGGCTTCTTTAAGGAAATAATAAATAGTAAACCAATATAACCAGTTTTTAAAGTTGAACTCCAGTTCAATCCTAAAAAAATATACAAGTTTTAGTCGCAAACTTTTAATTAAGGCTATTGTAAATTTACATTCAAGTGAATATTATTTTCGTGCCCAAGAAGGAAGCAAGAGATATATGAATATTATTGCCCTGAAGATAAGCAATATTTAATATGCAATATTTTATAATTGAATAAATAATTGAAATGTGTTACACTACTTATACGTATTTTTTCAATACTTTTTTTAAAATTTTATCCGACCTTAAATCAGTAAAATGTGGACACCCTACATATTTCGTAATATGATATCGAAATAGTAATAGGTCAGTAACCGCGCGCGCGTAGGTACTTCGAACTTCTTAAAATATTGACAGATCGAACAGGTGGTAGGTACTAGTAGCTACGCTCAGTCGTTCACCTTCGCTGCCAACCGGCCGGCGCGCGGCTCCGCGCGCAAGTTACCATAAAAACCAGTTTCAAAATAAACATCTTTCGTTAACGGTAATTTAATTTTTCTGTACTAATATATATATCAAAATAAAAATTGCATGGTTATTATAACTCGTTTAAGTTTAATTTGTTAAAATTTGCGCACTGGTTAAAAACTCTTACTTACTGTATAATTACAGTGCGTCAAATCTAGCCGGATGGCTGGTAGAAGTTGGATAAGAAGATCAAGTTATATGAAGTGCGATTGAAGAGACTTTTGTCCAGTAATGCAGAGCTGGTGACAAATAAAGTTGTTTCTTCTTTCCACAACAACACTCCGTTCCAGAATTTCTAGTCTGTGGTACCTACTTCAATTAATTAATTATTAAACTGCTAGTTTATGACTACATAGGTACCTACACTAACTAATTAGTCAAGCGCAACATTGTATTTTTATTTTCATTTACAATGTTGGCCTCACAGGCACTTTGAAAGTAGATAACAGTTAAGAGCCACAAAGGGCGAAGGGGCTAACCTGCGCATTTGAGTGGCCTGAAGGTCACCGTGAGGGTTTTTGATTTTTCCTCGACTTTAAAACATAGGTGCTCGGTGGTGTCTGTAAGAGAGCTTTGAATCTTCCATTCGTCTTATACATGCTTATGTAATCAGGAAGTGTAGATAGCTTATTTACAATATACTACTGGCTTCCGTAGACTGTACAAAACGAATTTTCTCGTATTAGGGTATCTGAATCTATTGCAAATTCGTAATTTTCAAATTCGTTGCACCTACTACTGTTTGTCTCTGCATCACCCACAGGTTGGCTACGGCTAGAAAATGCCTACGGTATTAGGTTGTACATTTATGCGATTAATTATAGTGTTAAATTAATTAATATATAGTGTATTATCCACCTTCTCATATCGTTGTCAACTCCAAGATATAACATCTTTACTAATATGGAGTCGCAGCGACGACCGACCTTTTTTTTCTTTTCAACAATACTAGGTACTTCAATATCGGTATAGAATTTAATCAATTCCTTATAATTATTCATAAAGCTGTTAAAATAGGTACTGGATAAAGAGAGAGTTCGACAACACTTCACAAACAGAATCTAATGTAAATCGATTCTGAAATGAATTCCAACTTTTCACACCTCCGCCACAGCGCCTTCGTTGAAGGAAAGACGCTCACACACGCAACATCGTCCAAAAGTTTTGACAACTAATGTCAAACCAACGTCAGCGTCAAGTGATAATAGTTCTGTAAAAAAATCACTATGAAAACAGCATTTAACAGCTCACTTTGAACTTGAAGTGAGCTGTCAAATGGTTGTGATGAATTCCATCTGATGCTAAGGATTGACACTGTTGACATGTCACTTCACCTTAGTTTTCACGGGGAAATTGGTTCAGAATAAATCGGTTAAATTCTCCTTTGACTAATCAGTAATTTAACATAAGTAATGCAGATCTTTCAGGATAATATTTTTATCTATTACACTGATATATTTTGATTGCCAACTGGATACTATCGTAATTGAAATCTGTCAACACACACACACACAATTTTACCGACAATTAGTTATCTTGAAGATTAATTATTAGATACCTTTATCAAGAATAACGCATAGGAAGCAGGTATTAGTCCAGCGTTAGCACCTAAGTATATAATTATTTATTAGGTCAAAGTAGATAGGTTTATAAGTAGATGCTTGTTATCAATAGATACTTTGTACCTAGACGTTCCCATTCGCTATTTTCCATGTCATTTGTAAGCTTCTGAATAATAAAATATGTTTCAAATATTTTGTGTTATTGGACTATTTACCTACGGTAAAATTTCATTTGGTTTAATTTAATTATTTTAATTTCATTTAATTTAAATTATCTTGTTCCGAAGACAAAAAATGGCAGTCACGGGCAATGCCGATAGCTAGAACTGAAATCTTACAACTTTGGAAAAATTACATGTCACATTAGCATGACAGTGGCAAGGTCGAATATCAACACAAGCTTAACTTAGTTAAATTATAACTAAGCTTCACTTACTTACTTGAAGTTTGTTACTTGTAATACACGTCATGTTTCAGTACGATTGACCCTTGTCAAACTATAAATTTGATAGCAAATAAGTAGGTATATTGTTCCTGGATAAAGTTATTCCTTACAAGTCTCAACTTCTCTCTTACACCTAAAATTTAATTAGTAACATCGGCATCGGTTCTACTGTATCTCCAGGCAACATTCGGTTCCACTACCACCCATGTCTGTGATGTAGATATATAAATTTTGTCAGGTTGTCGGTCAACTATTATTTGACGATCTCGAATATAATAGAATACTTGTCTTTATTTTGCATAAAATATGGTGGGTAATAAAAGATCTTAAATATAAATAGTTCCACATATTTTAATTATTTTTTTAGCATACAAAATTAACTTTAAATAAAATTATAAGCAAATAGACTAATTACGAAGTAGGTAGGTATTGAGATCATGTGTGTTAAAAAATACTTTTCGCACCACTTGCTCAAAAAAGTGACATTCTATGCCACAAAAAGCGAACATAACAATAGTCATTTTTAATCTGTTAAAAACAGGGAAAGAAAATTGTACTGAATTTCATTCATCCTCTAGGGGGAGAATGTGATTTAAATTTGGAATACTTACCGAAATTTATACTGAACTACATCTGTGTTTACACTTTACACTAGAGATGCCACGAATATTCGGCAGCTATTCGGTATTCGGCTATTCGGCCACTTTTTTTCGCAATTTCGGTATTCGGCCGAATATTGCATACTATTCGGCCGAATACCGAATAACAAATCATGAAATAAAAAAACGCAAAATATGACTCATATTACTCATAAAGATGTTGATTTAAGGACGCTATAACATTTTTCTACAAATATCGGTGGTTTTCCAGTACCAATTACATCAAGAGGAATCACAAATGCGAAGTCAATTATGATCTTTAATTAAAGATAATTTATTCATCTCCATTATGGTACCATAAAAATTATATAGTCCCATACAATATTTTCACAAAAATACGTTTTCCCCACCGCAATAATCGAAGAAAATGAAAAATAATGGGGTCTGGAAAGGTACCTGTATAGTGAGATCAACTGCATATTTTAACTTCAAAATGACAACAAATTGTGGCTAGTATAATCTTCTACGTTTTGCCTAAATATTTTGTAATTAAATACATAACGTTTTTATTTATGAGAAAAATAAAGAACGTTCTCAACTTTCTTCATACATTTTAAACACGCGGCTTCTCATTCCGCGCTCAGACGCGCCCTAGGAAGCACGGGCTTATCGCTTTTTTGTACAAAATAAATACGATCAAAATAATAATAAAGTGAGTGCCGTGCTGTATACTGTGGTTGAAAAATGTTGATACTTTTCGGACCAAAACTATGAGTACCAAACTTATTATCAGAACTTGATTTAGAAATAAATAACTCAAATTCTATTGGGATTATTGAGGTAGGGTAATTATGACTATGTATTCATTTTCAAGAATTCAAAATGGCGGATAATTATTCAATAAAAAGTTATATTTTCAACGTGGTAATTAAATTATGCAAGTGTCGTCCATTTTTGGAACGATATTCTTTAATGTAGCTTGCGGTAGGGGGAAACAAGGGTGCTGAATCTGATTCAAAATCAAAAATGGTGGTTACGAAAATTTTCAAAATTTTCATCATGGGTGTCGTTTTCATGATTTTCGAAGGTGCTGAAGCCGAAAACTCCATACAAATTACATTTGGAGCCAAAAAAAGGCGAACCCACAAGTTTTTCATTCAAAACGACGAATATTTTAATTTTTTAAATAAAAAGTGGGCATAGCTATCAAATTAGGATAATTTTAGGATAGGTATTACGAATGATTCATCCAAATTTGATCCAAATACGGCGGGTATTGTTTTTTTATAAAAAGATCTTTATCCATATTGGGGGTAGGGATTATAAAATCTTCGATTTTTAATTTAAAATGGCGGATGTACTGTTATGATGAAATGTCGACATGGGTATCAATTTTGGGGGTTTTGCTAGTATGTAGTCACAATATTTAACGTAACTTTAATTATTTACATAAATAAAAAATTCTGAATACGCGCTGCAATCTCAAAGGTGAGGGTCGCGCGTCACACAATTTTTGCTTAGTTTTCTTTAAGGAATATCCTGTATATTTTCAACGATTACAACGATATTCTACGATCACCATCAGTTATATTTGTTTATTATCCAAAAATATTGTTAAAGTATTTTATTGTTACACCTCGTTTTTTTTTTAATTGTCAAATTATACGTTACCCCAAAAATATTGATGATCATGGTAGTAAAAGTTATTTACCTACTGTCACTAAATTCAGATAGTAAAGTTACTTTACTACAAATTTTACTCAACAGTGCTATACTCCATTTGTTTAGGTAGTTAACTAAAGGTAAACAATCTTGATATGTCTTTTTATATAAAATAAATCGTATAAAAGACCAACAAATATTATTTAAATTAAGTTACTTACCTAACATCGGTTTAAGTAAATACCTAATTGTAAACATTTTTAGATTCAATTTTTAGACAGTTTTTTTAGATAAAAGACATGTTAAGATTGTTTACATTTAGTTAACTACCTAAACAAATGGAGTATAGTAAAATAAAATAAATAATACCTTCGAGTATCAAGATTAGTTAACTAATGTTTAAAATCGAGCAGACAATGGTTTCAATGTGTGCGTGCGCGTAATGTTGTTGTGTGGCGACTCAGATACCTAAACTTGAGCGATTCAAAAATGTTATAGCGTCCTTAACTAACAAATTAAGGCCGGGTGGCACCGTTTTCACCTGTTTTAGAATTGGTTTTTAATAGGCAAATTATAACGTCCAGAATCTGAAAAAAATATATATTTAAGATACATTCTTTCTCCTTAGCTTGTACCCGATCAAAACACGATACAATCAAATTTACTCGATAGAAAAAAAAGCCGAACTTACTTCGATTTGCAGTTTTTTAACAAGCCTAATTTCATTTTAAAGAAGTACTAATACTCCTATTTTTCTATAATTAGTATCAATGTATAGGTAATTTATTTTAGAATCGATTGAACCCGATCATTTTTTTTCATTTTATTTCTAAAAAAAAATATCGATCGTTCAAGTGATTTTTGATCGCCGCGTCGCTTGCCAGTGTCCTGCGAGACGTTATCGAGGTGAGACCTGTGACAAATTTTTGCGCGCGCGCTTCCTTTCTGCTGCGTAAGTAATAATAACAGAAAACAAAATAAATTGTAAATAAATATTGTTTTCAAGAATTTATAAGACCATAGTTAGTTAAGCTTTTGTTTTGTGTGTGTGGTTCTCATTGTGTAAATATTTGTAAAACTTTAAAAACAATGTTGCAATCCAATGCAATATTATTATGACATAGAGCTGATCTGATGATGGAGCTGGAAGTTGTCCATAGGAACTCTGTAATTAAACGACGCAGCCCCATCGAGATTGGGCTCGTTTGATTCGTCTTGACGAGTACTTTGATACTATATGGTAACCAGGGTCTGATGATGGAGTTGGAAGGGGCCATAGGAACTCCGTAATTAAACGACGCAACCCCATCGAGTTTGGGCTCGTTTGATTCGTCTTGACGAGTACTTTGATACTATATGGTAACCAGGGTCTGATGATGGAGCTTGAAGGTGGCTATAGTAACTCCGTAATTAAACGACGTAACCCCATCAAATTTGGGCTCGTTTGATTCGTCTTGATGAGTATCTTGGTAGGCGTGAATAGAAAGAGGTCGAAAATTATTCCACGGCAACGTACTACCGGGGTAAAAGGGACCCAATGTGATAATCCAGATTATAAACTATCTTGGTGCAAAATTTCATCCAAATCTGTTCAGTAGTTTTGCGTGAAAGAGTAACATACATCCATCCATACTTCCATACACCCATACTCACAAACTTTCATAATAATATTAGTCCAGGTTATAAACTATCTGCTTGCTAATTGGAACGAAGTTCCTTATCGCGCATTGTGAAAGGGGGGGCTAGACGGAAAAAAATCTCACGAAAAGTTATAACAACACTTTTTAACCGACTTCAAAAAAAGGACGAGGTTTCTCAATTCGACTGTATATATTTTGTTGTTTGTATTTGTTTGTATGTTGTTGTTTTTTTGTTGTGAGTAGAGAGAGAGAGAGGGAGAGAGAGAGAGAGAAAAAGAGGGAGAAAGAGAGGGAGAGAGAGAGAGAGGAAAAGAGGGAGAAAGAGAGAGAGAGAGGGAGAGAGAGAGAAAATATTTTTGTTGAGTGTATACAGGTTTTTTGTACAGAATAAATAATAAAAAAATTATAACAATTATGAATCCTGGAAAGGAACTTCGTTCCATCCGGGTGTCCCTTGACACCTCTAAAGTTTTTTTTTTTTCATTCAAATGCGTTCAGTAGTTTTTGCGTGACAGAGTAACAAACATCCATCCATACATACACTCACAAACTTTCGCATTTATAATATTAGTCCAGGTTATAAACTATCTGCAAGCTAAATTTAATCCAAATACGTTTAGTAGTTTTTGCGTGAAAGAATAACAAACATCCATCCATACTTACATACATCCATACTCACAAACTGTCGCATTTATAATATTAGTCTTGTATTATAGTTTCTTATGTGGTTTCTAATACTGTGGACATACTGATGTCGCTACACTATGACCTGTCAGTGCTACGCCCGCCGCCGCCGCGCCGCCCGAACTTTTGGCGCGCTATCGTGTTCGACAAGAAGGACGCGCGGGAGGCGCCCCGCGGATTTCCACGCACCTCACCCCCTCAAATCTGCATGAGTGTCGAATCACCTAGCCTTAACATATTAAAATTTAAAATCTACCAGTGGTAGGTTATGATGAATGACTAAAAATTTTTTCAACCTTTTTCGATAGAAGACAATTGCGCTTTTCGTCATAAATTATACCTGCTTCCAAAAACAGCCACTCACAATATACTCTGCTACCGGGAGATGATGAATAAATCTCAGCAAATTGTGAAAGGGTTGGATATTGTTTTGCGTTTGCTGACAACCACTTGTAGGTAAGGGTCTGCTGGGCGATCTTGGCGAACAGATTTTATTATAAGATATATATTATATTAGATGCCATGTAAAAAGCAAGTTCATTTTCAATCCAACTTTTCTGATGCGCACCTTCATCTGAACGTACATTTTCTGCAGCGATTTCGTCGAAACAATTCCAGAAACTATCATGCGTCTCAATGGATTTGTCATTTTCATTGACATTCCTTTTCTTTCGAAGTGGTGATTTATCATCATCGGTGCTACTAGATTCATCACAACTGTTATTCAGAGCATCTATAAGAATTTTTTGTTTTGCGAACGGTTTGAGGAGTTTGATACATTGTTCCAATAAGTCCCATTGAATAGATGTTACATTGAAATTAAAATCACAAATGAAACAAAACTACCTGCGCCTACGTACTACTTTAGCGATGCAATTTAAACTCGTAAGTGTCGGACGAGTTGTGACTTGACCCCCGTGGAAAGTACTAAGTGTTGCCGAATATTCTGCGCTTCGGCCAAGAGCCTTGCCGAATATTCGGTATTCAGTATTCGGCCAAATAACTATTCGTGGCATCTCTACTTTACACCACTGAGTTTGTATATAAAGCATTATACATCTTTTTGAAAAAGGAATACGCATTTATTATGCAGTTATGATTATTAAATAAAATTACGAAAACCGAAGAGGCCGTATGAGCTTGATACCTTTGCTTTTCCGACAAAAAAATTTTAGTCTAGGAATTTGCCGCGTTTTTGTTTTCTTCAAATACATAAACGTTAAGTTTATTTTAATTTATTTTTATAAATAAGTTAATGTTCTAAAAATACGTTACGATGTTAAATCAAAGCGACAGTGACAGTGAATTGTAGGATTCCATCAGCGCAAATGCTGCCGCAATTATAAATAATTTGCTAAAACAACAATTTAACAAAATCCAAGGAAAATTATTTAAAAACTTATGAAGAATTTTCAACGTGGAGAAGTGCGAAAGGCCTATCAATTTCAGAATCAGTACTTCTATTTTGATTATTTATCCAAGACAAAGAATCCGAATACACTTTGGTGCATATAAGTACTCAAAACTGAAAGCTACAATAAGCATCAAACACAGCATTGAAATAAATACATTCACGAAATTACTGGCTTTTTTAAAAAGAAAATCAGAAGGGCATTGCGCAAAGTAGTCTAAAATTTTTACGACTCAAAATGTGGAAAAATTTCTTAATGAAGCTCCTGACGAAATTCTTCTGGCCACAAAAGTAAGTATACTTGATTTATCTATGAATATTTCGTATCTTAGTAATGGTAATTATTCTATATATTTACCTGTTTTTATCTTTGTTATAGGTGGCCTTAATTTTTGGACTCAATGGTGCTTGCCGCGGATGTGACCTTGTAAACTTAAAGGTGGAGGACGTTGAAAATCATTCCAATGAGTTACTGCTGATTAATGTAAAGGAAACTACGACAAAGAAAAATTGGTCATTCATTGTACAAGGACAATATACTAAAATCATTCATAAATAACAAGCATTACGTCCCACCAACATGGAAAACAATAGATTTTTTATAAACTATCGGAATGGGAAATGTACTCGACAAGCCATTGGCAAAAATAAAATTAGCAATATGCCAAAGGAAATTGCTAAATATTTAAAACTTAAAGATGTTGAACTCTACACCGGTCACTGCTTTAGAAGAACTTCGGCGACTTTCTTGGCGGATTCAGGGGCGGATATTACGTCAATAAAAAGACACGGTGGTTGGAACTCTGATAGAGTAGCTGAGGGTTATATCGAAAGCTCAATGGCGAATAAAACCATATTAAACAGTCAAATTAACAAAAATATAAAACTTAATCCATCAGAGCCACAACCATCAACTTCCGCATCTTAATCTTCAACATCTTATCTTCGTCCGTAACTCACGATGCACCACCACCACTATCTCCGACGTATACTATCTACAATGAAACGCAAGTTCCTCAGACGCAAGAACAGAGAAATACTCAAATCAACTCATCAACAATAAATGTACCAAACAAAAATGTAATGTACCTACCTAATTTCTTAAATTGAGGTCTACACGATTCTAATGGTCCGATCCCACAGATTACTCTCACACATTTTTGTAGTTTGATAAAGACTTTTTCGGCCATCTATCTATTCTGTGGGCAGTGCAAGTGTGGCCCTGCCCACTGCTACTTAAGTTGGCAATCCTAGGGCTATGTCGGTTACCCTGGTTCGCCTGCGGATGTTTTCATTCCTGATACGATCACATGGGGAAACTGCAAACACAACTCTCTCCATTGCCCTTTGGGTGACTTTCAGCCTTCCAATAAGGCCCATTGTGAGCGACCACGATTCAGTACTATAGGTCATCTCTGGAGCCGAAACGTTATGGAGTGGCGACCACCTGCCGGAAGACGTAGAGTTGGAAGGCCTCCGACAAGGTGGACCGATAACCTTGTAAAGTCCACAAGAATTCGCTGGATCCGGGGTGCACAAAACCTGTCGAAGTGGCGGAGCTTGAGGGAGGCCTATGTCCAGCAGTGGGCGTCTTGTGGCTAAAATGATGATAATACTTTCAAGAGTCCGGGTTTTTTTAAGTTTAATTGGGAGTTATTATAGTTAGAGAATTATAAAATCTTAGATTTAGATAAATTAACTGCTAGATTTTGTGATATCAGTTCATTATTGATCCTATAATGTTCTTTAATTAATGTTCGTAATTGCTATCTGAATTTTCCGGTACTATTACCAAAATATTAGCCGCAAATAGAATTTATTCTTGTGATGTCAATTAAGGAATATCATTTATGTAAATAAGGAAGAGAAGAGGGCCTAGTGCAATTCCCTGAGGAAAACCAAACTTATTTCTTTCAAAAGTAAACCTGAATTGGGTAGACACAAGTTCATAATTAGATTGAGCCAACTACAGTGATTGTTGTTGATTCTGATCAGAATATCATACATTTTTGGAGCACATTTCAGGGGTCTGACACAGCTGGATGTTTGAAATTTTCAGATTATATTTCCGTTTCTGAAAGAACCACTAGCTACTTACCCGTCACAGGGCTGATTAAAATGGAAAACGATGAGTATGTACCAAATACGTATGTAGGTAATTCAAATAATAGTTGGGTATCTACTCATCTATACAAATAAATAAAATTGGAGTGTCTGTTTTTAATATTAAGATAACCACTTTTTACTAAGTGTATATGGATGTATACACGGTACATATACCAAAACAACATTTTTTACAATTTTGTCTGTCTGTCTGTTTTTTCCGGCTAATCTCTGAAATGGCTGGACCGATTTTAACGGAACTTTCACTGGCAGATAGCTGATGTAACAAGGAGTAACTTAGGCTACTTTTATTTTAGAAAAAATAAATAATAGTTTAAAAAAACTAAAAACACGCTGAATTTTGAGACGTATGTCAGCGTAGTTTTCAAAGACAGTTTTTATGAAAAACTTTTTGTTAAATACCACGCGGACGAAGTCGCGGGTAGCAGCTATTACCTATAATATAACCTGAATTAACATATCTTACCGCGGTAGTACGTCCTCCTGCGTTAATTTCCGACATCCACGCGGGCGAAGCCGCGGGCAAAAGCTACTAATTAATTATATATGAAAGTACCAAACAATCGGTAATGGCAAAAACTAACAATTAAACAGAAGAATTGCGGCTTGCGGCTAAAAACTTGAAGTACCGTACCTAACAATACTTTCAAGCGCGACTCCTGAATGCAGGAATAAATATAAAGCGTGTAAAATATACATTGGATTGGATTCCCGCCAAACCAAACTAATTTGAGCGATGGTGACGTTTTTTTTTATTCGCTTCTCTCTACGCAGCTTACCAATTCAAAACGAAGAGTGTTATTAACTAAATAATACTAACTTCAGAAGCTTAATTTAGAAACGCTCAACATCTGATTCTACATATAAATAGATATGTATCTACATCGTAAGTCTAACTCGCTAGTTGGCAGAATTCCAAGACGATAGAATCTGCTAATACTATAAGAGCGATGCACAAAAAGTGAGACGACCACGAAACCCAAACAGGAATAAAAGTAAAGCGGTTTTTGGGTCGACGACCGAGCAATGTCACCTTTAGCGCCTAATGACGAGATAAACCTCGCCGCCCGCGGGCACCGGCACAGGCGCACACCCGCCGCTCCCTCTTATCTACTTTTGTATAATATATACTTATAACAAACTCATACAGTTGCCTACACAATATAACTGCACTATGCTTATCTAGAATGCACACGACGCATTGATAAAGAATCAGCATAGCAGAATTATAATTATTGTGTAGCTCAAAGAATATTTTATTTATTCATAAATACCGTCAGGTGCATTACGTAAGAAAGGCATACAGACAATGGAAATGGAGGGGTTATAGGCGATGCAATAAGTATGACTAACCAGTTTATAGATAGGTTGTATGTTCACTATAAAACGTAGCTCACAAGAGTCACAAGTATAGCATCGAGTAAAAATATCGTACACGTCTGTCTACATAAATAATGATCATACCTACTTCGTTACGATGCTGGCATTGTGTGCGAGCGTATTCCGTTTCGGAGGGCACCTTCAAACGATGCCGTTGACCGTGGTCAGGGACAAGCGGGCCCTGACCGTGCCGTCGCGCCATTCGACGAAACATTCCGCGCTTGGCCTAAATCGCAGTGACGTAACGATGCCGCTTACGATCCATGCCGTGCTAGCTAGCTTTGATAGCATTTACCACAAATTATAGAGTAAACTATACAAATATTCTATAGCTACGCAAGCCACATAATAACGACTTATGCTGTGGTTGCATCTGTGGCTGTCTTAAAGAGCATCAAAGGTATTTATTCGAAATTGAAAACACCAAATTATTGACTATTCCATAGCAACCTTTGCTCAGTTGTCAGGCATTGGATAATCAATACAACTGAATTGGATTTTCGGGAAAATTGCCTATCGCCCGGCCTTCCTCAACTTCAAAATTACACACATTGTAGTGTCAATGCCCGACAAGTCCGTGCCGAACTCACGGCGATGGGGCAGACAATTTGTCCAACTCCGGCGGGTACAGGCTCGCCAGCTGCGTCACAACACACAAGTGCGAAAGAGATGCAGTTCCTAATTGGCATTCGAACCGAAGACGGAATATACATAGCTATAGAAATTTTCCCTTTTAGGAAGAACCTGCCTTGGTGGAGCCCTTTAACAATTCAGAAATAACGGCTCTTACTAAAGTTAAATTTTTTACCTACAGTAGGTAGACGTTATGCACGTTGAAACGACGTGTTTAATTAGTATTGTAGCTAATTGGAGAAAGAGAAGGAATGGAAAAAATTGTCAAAACTGAATGGAAATGGACAAACCTATTAGAATTCGTTTGTCCGTGGTTCAAAAAGTTCTAAGTTAGCCTGGTGGTATCACCACCAAACTACGGCCGTGAAACCGCCATCGCCATGGTGCGGTTAATGATATACTTTTATAAAGGTACGTAAGTCAATTATAGAAGAAATTCTAACTAAAAGGCAAATCATGGGTAAATCGCAATAAAAACATGAAGTAATTTTTATTATTCTTTATTACATCAATAATATCAATGTAACATTTAATTCATTCTTACACAAAAACAAGTAAAGATTACTCAGTGTATAACGCACCCCTTCACAAGAATTTTGTTCAAGATAACATACAGTAATATCACTTCAACTAAATTTAAATACTAAAGAAGCACGTTTATGTACAAAAATATATTTACAATTATAAATCCAATATTTGGGATGCATTCCTCAGATCATAGCACGGACAATTTTTTCTTCCTAAAATCTTAACAAACTTACGTTCTGAATAATTCGTTTTGTATGTATCTTGACTTCAATCAATATTTCCAAAAGTTCTTTCTATCTAGAATTTCACAACCCTTATAGCCATTCATTTTAACTACCTACAAAATGTATTTACAAAAAAAAAACTACCCGAAATAACAATACCCACCAGCGGCTACAAGCGACATCAACATAAAATTAAGAAATTTAATTTAGTTTTGAATTAGTGTGTCATGATAACATTTTGTGATGATAACAGACATAACTGGAAATAGGTCATTTTTAGAAAGATTTTAATATATCACACAAATTTTTGCTTGAACTCCTTAATAAATTCGTCACAAAACCACTGTTGTCTCTATTTCAGAAGCCTTTTATAAAGTTTAAATTCAATAGCAGCTTAAGTAACATTTTCGTACAAAAACGCGAAACTTAAGGACGCTATAACATTTTTGAATCGCTCAAGTTTAGGTATCTGAGTCGCCACACAACAACATTACGCGCACGCACACATTGAAACCATTGTCTGCTCGATTTTAAACATTAGTTAACTAATCTTGATACTCGAAGGTATTATTTATTTTATTTTACTAGCACTGTTGAGTAAAATTTGTAGTAAAGTAACTTTACTATCTGAATTTAGTGACAGTAAATAACTTTTACTACCATGATCATCAATATTTTTAGGGTAACGTATAATTTGACAATTAAAAAAAAAACGAGGTGTAACAATAAAATACTTTAACAATATTTTTGGGTAATAAACAAATATAACTGATGGTGATCGTAGAATATCGTTGTAATCGTTGAAAATATACAGGATATTCCTTAAAGAAAACTAAGCAAAAATTGTGTGACGCGCGACCCTCACCTTTGAGATTGCAGCGCGTATTCAGAATTTTTTATTTATGTAAATAATTAAAGTTACGTTAAATATTGTGACTACATACTAGCAAAACCCCCAAAATTGATACCCATGTCGACATTTCATCATAACAGTACATCCGCCATTTTAAATTTAAAATCGAAGATTTTATAATCCCTACCCCCAATATGGATAAAGATCTTTTTATAAAAAAACAATACCCGCCGTATTTGGATCAAATTTGGATGAATCATTCGTAATAACTATCCTAAAATTATCCAAATTTGATAGCTATGCCCACTTTTTATTTAAAAAATTAAAATATTCGTCGTTTTGAATGAAAAACTTGTGGGGTCGCCTTTTTTTGGCTCCAAATGTAATTTGTATGGAGTTTTCGGCTTCAGCACCTTCGAAAATCTTGAAAACGACACCCATGATGAAAATTTTGAAAATTTTCGTAACCACCATTTTTGATTTTGAATCAGATTCAGCACCCTTGTTTACCCCTACCGCAAGCTACATTAAAGAATTTCGTTCCAAAAATGGACGACACTTGCATAATTTAATTATCACGTTGAAAATATAACTTTTTATTGAATAATTATCCGCCATTTTGAATTCTTGAAAATGAATACATAGTCATAATTACCCTACCTCAATAATCCCAATAGAATTTGAGTTATTTATTTCTAAATCAAGTTCTGATAATAATTTTGGTACTCATAGTTTTGTTCCGAAAAGTATCAACATTTTTCAACCACAGTATACAGCACGGCACTCACTTTATTATTATTTTGATCGTATTTATTTTGTACAAAAAAGCGATACGCCCGTGCTTCCTAGGGCGCGTCTGAGCGCGGAATGAGAAGCCGCGAGTTTAAAATGTATGAAGAAAGTTGAGAACGTTCTTTATTTTTCTCATAAATAAAAAAGTTATGTATTTAATTACAAAATATTTAGGCAAAACGTAGAAGATTATACTAGCCACAATTTGTTGTCATTTTGAAGTTAAAATATGCAGTTGATCTCACTATACAGGTTCCTTTCCAGACCCCATTATTTTTCATTTTCTTCGATTATTGCGGTGGGGAAAACGTATTTTTGTGAAAATATTGTACGGGACTATATAATTTTTATGGTACCATAATGGAGATGAATAAATTATCTTTAATTAAAGACCATAATTGACTTCGCAGTTGTGATTCCTCTTGATGTAATTGGTACTGGAAAACCACCGATATTTGTAGAAAAATGTTATAGCGTCCATAATGCGATAAAATAAAATACATTATGAGGAACCATTACATTTTAATATCTCTTGTATGATCAGAGCAAAAAAAAATGGAGAACATTGGTTGGCTCTTCGAGTCTTGCTTCTGATGTTCTTTTTAACCGACTTCAAAAAAAGGAGGAGGTTATATGTTCGACTGTATGTATTTTTTTTTTTTTTTTTTTTTTTTATGTATGTTCACCGATTTCTCCGCCAATTGTCAACCGATTTTGAAAATTCTTTTTTTATTCGTAAGGGTATACTCCTGAGGTGGTCCCATATTAATTTTGTGAAGATTTGATGTATACTTTGGGAGATAAACGAAGGAACTCCTCAAAAACAAACAGTACACGTAATGTGATTTGGATATTGTACTAAAGATCAAAAATAATTGCTGGTTCTATCTATCCATCCGTGGTGAACTAATTATAGTCTTCGAAGATATCGCATGGAACTCCTCATCGGTGAACAGTACATATAGGAACTTACAGTGAAAGGTTAGAAGGTTAGGGGATAATTCTTTGAATATTATAGGCACGTTTAGACCGTTACTTGTATTCTTATATTCCGTTGAGCTGATGATGGAAGGTACAACTCCTTATCGATCAGGAGTTAGAAGATATCTTGTCCTAGATAGACATACTCGTTGACATCGAGAATTGATTCCTCAGCAGACACTAGAGTGGGCTCTTACCCACTCTACTGTCTGCTTAATAAAAAAAAAAAGCAGCCTTAATCATTTTGGCCTGGCCATGGTTGGTTTTTTTTTTATGTATGTTCGGGCATAACTCCGTCATATATAGATGGATTTGCAAAATTCTTTTTTTGTTCGAAAGGGGTTTATTCCGAAATGGTCCCATATAATTTTCATATAGATCTGATGATGAGTTCGGGAGACAGACACCGGAACTCTTTAAAAAATGACAGGAAATCAACCGCGAGTTCTGCTATCGCATAAATATGCATTGTTTGTTTGGAATTAGTGCAGGGTGAATACCACAACTAAAAATTTAAAAATAAAAACTTTTTTACAAAAAAAAAACAACCGACTTCCTTAAAAACACTACAAAGTGAAAAATAACTTTAATTTCGGAAGTCGGTGGCAAAAATACCATAAATACAGATCCTAAGACACCGACTACCGAAATTAAAGTTATTTTTCACTTTGTAGTGTTTTTAAGGAAGTCGGTTGTTTTTTTTTTGTAAAAAAGTTTTTTGTCATCTTGTTCTATCATAATAATGAATTAACATTTATATTGCGCAGGGCATAATTTGACAACAACATTATTAATTACATTATGATTATATAACTAGACACCTTTACATAACGTTATTATTTAAACAGCAAAGATTACCCCTTGAATGAATAAACGCCTTACCTTACGAGCATATACAAGGTATTATTTGTCCAAAACACGAGTTTTAGTTTATAAATTAATAGGAATTTTAATGTGTGTGTATTAATTGCGGCAGGGGTTTCATAAGTTGGAACATGTGTTATAATTATTATTCCCTGAAGACTGGTACATACATAGTAATATATTATATTTTTTTAAACAATTTACTTCTATGTAATAGTCATAGATTGACGATGTAAGTTAGAGGCCATGGATATTTATAATAAATTCAATATAGGTACCGCTAATTCATATTTTCTAGAGTCCAGTCTGTTACATTATGTACTTGTAAAAAGTCAGACTTACATTTTTGAAATGCACCCAATGAGATCGTGGTGCACTTCAATAGCAAATCAAGTAGAAAAACATTCATATGCATCGTATAAGTAGTATAAACATGTAGTCCAGATCTATATCATTAGATACATATAGGTAGGTAATACTATTATTACCTACCTATATGTATCTAATGCTATAAAAAATCGACGATGGACAAAAAAAAAAGTTATATTTGAAAATTTCACGTAGGTGCACAGACCCATATAATAACTGTGTTAGAAATTACAAATTGTAAGTGTTACCAGTTTTTTTTATTAGTCTTAGTAGAAAATTGCCGAGTATTTTTTGCTCGCGTCATAAAAAATATTAAGTAAGTTTGTATAATATTATTCAATATAGGTCCTATTTTAGCATAAACTGCTTGGCCTTGGGCCTTTATACTACGATAAATGGTTCAGTCAATCGACGTATGTTCCTGTTTAGCCGCTATCTGACGGACATGTTAAGTTTGCATACATTGTAACACAGAAAATTTGCCGTGGTGCACTATTTATATATTATTGTGTGCAAAACCTTGTGTCAGCACAACACCTATCTAGCTTGCCAACTTTTGATTTGGCGTAACAAAAGGGGTAAACATGAAACGTGAAACATTTATTACCTTTCAATGTGTATTATAATAATTTTATGATAAATGTGATTAATTATTATGTACCTACCTAGCTACCTACAAAATTGCAGAGAAATAGAAAACATATCAACTATTTTTTTTTATAATTAAACCGTATTTTTTTTAGTCTACCTAGTAATTCTATAGACCTAAATCGTACTGATGCACAACAGGAAGCCGAAATAAGCTTCAACTTTTACGTATATCTACATCAAATTACTTTTACTAGATAGTAATATAATTATCTTGCAATATATAGTGCTAAAACCTATGGAATATGCTTATTTCTAAACATGATATTACCAATATAAGTATGTGGTTACGCAAAATCGAACTGTACAAATTTACTGAATTATAACTAGAAGTATCTCATTTAAAATTCATGAAATCGGGTACGATATTTTAAAATATTCAAACACTGATACAACAGACATTTAAATCACTACACGTTTATTCAATGACAACAACATTTTAACATTGGCGGTCTTTAGTTTGTCTATCCCCATGGGAAGCAAGTTTATGTATGCAACAACATTTTAACTTAGGTATAAAACAATGTTTAGAAGCATTGCACCGAAGTCGTTGAGATGTAACTAATCAAGGGATCATTTATCAAGCTCAGATTTATTCGTAGAAATTTTATAACAAATGTGTCACTGGTACTCCGCATTTCTTTGCACTGTAAGAATAATGCCGTGTGTTTTGTACTGTCGAACGAAGGTCACTGAAGTAAAATTATATATTTTGTAGCCCATTTCCGTTACGCCAGATCACGCCATCGAAACGGTCGCTTAGGGTTTGTCTTAAAATACGCAAAAGGTTAAGTATCTATTTCATTTGGCCCGTGAATAGAAATGTTTGTATTCAGACTACATACGATATTACTTTATTCTGTACCACCTATAGCCTCCAATTGTACTACACACACTGCAGTTTACACAGCTGCGGCAACTGCTTGTTTTGCCTCTCGTCAAGTTATTCCAGTTGGTAATAATAGCAAAAACCTTTTAATGACGATTTACAATCTAGACCTGTAAATTGAAACATCCCTGTTACTTTCCTTCAGATGGCCCATCTTGATAGAGGGTCCCTACCTACCTATAAAGATTCAATAACTTGGTCACTTTGGTCAGAAGCTAGCATGAAGCAACATCACTCTATCGCCCACAACCCTACAATTTATAAATTCCTTCACAATTTATTATGTAAACACAGTACCCTGCTTGAGGTGTTACTTGTATCCTACTGAAACAAGTATTGTCGATGTGTTATTCTGATGGACTTTCCCTAATGATCATACCCCTGACGATATCTTTATGTGTTTTTTCATAGTTTATCTCATTGATTCGAAGGAAATGCGCGTTATGCATAATAAAGAGCAGTAAATTGGTACCAATTTCGCTTGGATTAATATTAAATGCCAGGGAATAATTTGGTGGTTAATTCCTATGAAATAATTATGCTTTCCTTAGTTGAATTCCGATCAATAAATGAACAAACGTACGCGAGGTTTGTTTTAGCTGCAATGAAATAAATGTTAATTTTTTTAATGCGGGATACAGAATCAATGTCAAAGGCGCACTAGCACTCACTCTAGAACAGAAATAGACGCTAGCTGGGCGAAACTCAATTTAAACTATAAAAACTCTATCGTCGCCGAGCTTCGACAAGCGATGGCTTTGCAATTGCAACACTGGCTTTGTCATCTAGTATTTAAATAACTATGTGTAACTTTGGATGTTCCAAACTTCTATAGTTTGATACGTTTTTACCAGTCTCTTTGTGAGCTTCTCATATCATTAATGAAGCTGCTCTTTTTTCGTACACATTAAACCTCAATTGTTTCCGTCAATTAAGTGTTTAGTACGATTTTTTACCAATATTACCCATGGTTTTCAGTAATATTTTATCACTAATTGTTGCCCGCGGCTTCCTCTGCGATCCAGGATGAAGTATCTTTACCCAGGTCATCTATCTGTGTGCCAAATGTTATCCAAATCCGTTCAGACGTTTTAGTGTGGAAGCGTAATAAAAAAACAAAGTTATTCTCGCATTTATAATATTATTCAAGATTGTTTTGTATTGAAAACCATTTTATACCATACATTCCTCTTAGTAATATTCCCTTCTATGATTATCGCATGTACTGTGACTTAATATTTTCGTGTCATGGACAACTAATATCTTAATTATACTATGAAAATTGAAGCTATTATAATATAAAATGCACGACTATCTAAATTTCCGCCGATATCTTGTAATTTTGTCAACTAAGATGAGAGAAATAAGGGTTTTCTTAATAAGAGCGTTGGTGGCGATTACTTACCTACCCATAATTATTGATTAAACTTATATTATAAAGAGAAAAAGAATTGATTTGTTGTATGTATGTTTGTTACGCTTTCACGCTAAAACGGCTGGACGGATTAGGGTGAAATTTGGCACATGAGTAAACCATGGCCTGGATTAGGACTGGAGGACTTTTTTCCCGGTATTCCCACAGGATCGATCACTTATGTGGATGAAACTGCTGGGCGCAGTTAGTTATGAATATAATAATATTATTGTGCATAATATGTATACTACAAGTTGTATGCCTGACGGAATTCCCGGAATTCCCATTGGCAAAAATTACGAACTTCCATACAAACTTTTATCCCCTAATTAATCCCTGCTACTACACCTAGTGGTTAAGGCTGTGCCCTGTATGTCAGTGAATGAATTGAATTAAGATTTTTATTAAGAGAAAGATACACAATCTCTGAGAACAAAAACGCAAATACAATAACCTCTTAGTTTAAATAATAGTTCCTAGGCAATTATTAATTAGGTATTACTCATACGTTTTTGGCACATGCTTATGTTGAAAGTAAATGATGATAATAAATTAATACAAGTTTTAACAGCAGCTTGCGTGAGCTAACCGAGTACGTGAGTAGAGACCTTAACCCAAAGCAAATTCAATGCGGACGTACGTAATGAACGTATAGTACGCATCGATCGATCCGGAGCACTGCACAAGTCGGATGCAAAAATACTGCAGTAGCTTCCTATGGTCGTAACTATTGTAAGGCAAGTCATATTCATCACGAACTTTCGACTTACGATTTTTTGCGTTTCGCAGATTTTATTCGATCTTATTGATTGTACTGCAGAACTTACAACAGGCGCCGTAGATATTGCACAGTTACACGCGATGATAATATAATCAAACGTGGATTCGGCTGATGTAGGAGATAACGTCGATCGCTGACTAAATATTTCCGTGATAAGTGTGATAACTGAAGTTCGTAGCAAACTCTTACACAACTGCCCTGACCTACCCGATTAGTTGGCTTAGCTACCAATATTTTTTACCTACATAAATATACCAGTTATTCATAAGAGCCAGAACGGTTATTGGAAAAATTATAACGGTTTAAACTATATCAAAAATAATCAAAACGAATAAATAGCAATATTTTACATGAAACAACTGCAACCGGCTCAACATCGATACTCTGAGATTAGGCCAGATATTCGATTTTAATTTTGTGACTATAATAAGATATTTATTGTCTTTTGAGTCGCACCGACTGACCTACCAATTCGTATGAAGACCATACTGATTAGAATAGCGACTGATTATGAAAGTCAGCGAGACTCAGCAAATATGAGTACTTAATCGCAATCACGGTCTGCATAAATCCGAGACGCAATTTTAAGTTTAATCGGGATAAGTATCAGATTGTTGACGAAAGGAATTCCTTTAGTAAATTGTCAGAGCTTTCGACTGCCATACTGTTACTACGATATGTTATTCAAATTGTAAAGACATAAATTGACATGTTTTAAACTATAGATTACGTTAAACTAACTCTGTTTTATTATTCTTTGGTTAGGTGGCCCATGATCGATTATTCGTGTAGTGAAATTGTGGTGACTCTTTATGGGGGTCTACATAATCATGAGTTGAAGAAAAAATGGGTGTACATTTCTTTGAAATAGAGGCCACACCTAAATTCAAATGCTTTTAGTATGTTAATTTGATGGTACTGATGTCTCCTGAATTAAATACTATTCGAAAAATGACACTAGCAGCTGTTTAAAAATGTACAAAAACTAGATGACTGCGAATAATACATTCGCAAATAAGTCGGCAAAATAGACAATAGTCTTTTTGTAGACACATCAGAGCCAGTCACCATAAGTAACAATTATGAAAATGGACATTTATATTATTGTACATGTAATAATGTGTATGTGTGTCTTATGTTATAATTATCATCAATTATCATATTTGTTTTTTTTTATTAGATTTGGTAGTAATTTTATTATACACTTAAGTAAGTGCTGTTTCTTAAATACAATATTTTTTTATTAACATGCAATTATTGAGCTTTAGGTGTCCCGACATGGTCCCTTCGAGAATATTTCATATTGACATCAGTAATTTATATTTATACCCGACCACGCCAAAGGCGAAGTATTTTTGTTTTTAGGTTTTAGGGCTATAGTGTGTGCCTCCTAGCTCGTATGTACCTAACTCTGCGATGTTTCCATTAAGATAAACTTAAGGCGTTCCCTTTAAGAATCGGCTGCTATTTTAAGTCATTGAGGTTCACCAAGTTCCTGATGAAACTTTGGCTTAATGGTATCTTGTATTAAACCTTACTGATGTTAAATTACGAAGTCATTTTTTTTATATGGATGATTCCTATTTCATTTTTTTTTTTTGAGTAGTCTGTTTTAAATCAGTGCCTAGCGAATCAATTATTTCCTATTAATTATTTACAGGAAAATTCCGTAGAAAAAGTAAGTGTTATTTCAGTAAAAATGTAAAGTTTTTAATTCATGATTTATTTATTTCTTATTATCACGAAACATACAAAGATGGTTAAGACAAAATATATCTGCAGCACAAGCGCTGTGTCCAGTACTTAATTTATTGAAAGGGACCTAAATTTCTTGACTA
This sequence comes from Aporophyla nigra, assembly GCA_947507805.1. NCBI lineage: Eukaryota > Metazoa > Arthropoda > Insecta > Lepidoptera > Noctuidae > Aporophyla > Aporophyla nigra. Next base: position 14,343,992 of record OX382305.1, read on the forward strand.
ACTATGAATCAAGCACTTAATTTTACTTGGTTTACTGATAAATACCTATACTGTAATAACAAATCATTCAGTGTAGCCTTGTTTTAATGAAAATTCCCAAATTGCCAAGGGACGCAGTCTTTCTGGATTTTATATATATAGATATAATTCTTATAACCTTTAGTCAATGAAGTCTGCCCACACAGTGGGACTTACCCATACTTAGTCCATTGCATCAATGTCCACTTAACAGCAGAACGACACTATGAATGTTTAATTCTGAAATATTTGGTCAAATACATATACCAACCATCTACTTACGTAATATTAACCATTTTGGAACTTAACCAACTATCTTAGGAACAGACAGATCAACTTTAACATCTTGCAGTCCACTGTGTCGCTTTAAATATTCACTATTGTCATCACAGTCCACCTTTCTCCTCTTCCTCGAATCAAATCTCACTCCTGTTTCTTGAACAACCTTTTCACTATTTTGAATTGCAGAAATTATATTTTCTTTAGAAGGTGGCACCAGTTGCAACTCATCAATGTTTTCATTAACTGATGGCTCCACTAGATGCATTACAATGCGTTCCAAACGTTTAGGATGTTCCACTGGAGCGTCGTCAGTGGCAGGTGCTTCAGTTTGTTTCTCCACATCAATAATTACTGAATACTTTCTTTTCATTTCCTCCATCATTCTGCATCCATAATCTTCGCCAATAACACTGTTGACACATACAAAACTTTGAACTTTTTTTGTTGCTCTATCAATTTCAAGGAATCCTCGCGTTCTCATGTATATGAAGTGTCCAGATCGTGACATCAGTCTGTAGTATGACTCACCAAATTCTCTGCTCTCATCATACATTTGCCGTAGTACACAAATGACCCAGCGGACATCTTCTTTGTGCATAAATACGAAGGCTGATGTACCAGTTACTTCTTCTGTCATGTAGCCTATTGCTAATGAGATACTCTGGTCACACTGTACTATACGACCATCAATTAAATGTCTTGTCCAATATTCTGAGTAGGCCGTTGGGGGCAGAATCCGTGCTGGCATAGCACTGGACAGCACATGAATCATGCCAATGAATACTACATCATTTCCACTTGATGAAAATGTTCTATTGGTCCTCACTCTTTGCCGTCTAATGATCTGCTCATCTTGAACACCATTTGATGTTGCTTTGTCAGAGCGTCTCAAAATGCCATCAATGCGACAGCGCTCATATCTAGCAGGGTCTGAGCGAGCGCCTGCTCTCATCATGCGGATATGGAAATTATGATGGTTTTCAAAAAGTCTACTGTCACAACTTGTTTGCAGTTCTTGAGGGTAAATATGATGGCGAAGAGTTTCTTTATCATCTGGATGGACATAATTGTACATGTCTTGTCCAAGTAGATCTATGTGACAGTAACCCAACTTTTCTTGAACATTGGGTGATACAATAAACAGACGGCCGCGGCATGTGACACCGAACATAATCCCGCCAAATAGGTCGAAAAACTTTAAAAAAGATGATGACCATGTCTCTATGTGGCCGCATTTGATAGTATCTCCAAACACATGCTCGTTGCGGAGCTTGTTAGCGGCGAGTCTCAGCACGCTAGTCTTATCAACTTTACGTTGCGAGTGCACGATATCGGACAACAAAGACATGATTAGACTTATTTGGGAGTTGTATTGGCTCCGACGTTGTTTTTCAGCTATGATACGGGATTCTCGATCACTCGCTTTAGCTGCGGGCATACCTGGTGAGTGCGAATCGGAGGAAGAATCACCACTGTGGGTAGCCTGAATCTCATAGCCCATCGTCGGCGCTGGCACACCCACCGTTAAACCGAAGTCTTTCGGTGGGCCACCTAGGGCTATCTGGCTCGCTATCGCCGAGTGCATTCCAAGATGTGTACTTGCTCCGCCCGAAGATGTCATTTTCCCGCGAACGATGCTGCTACTCGCAAAACTTATGTCCTTGTTAGTATCATTACAATCCAATAACCTTCCGTAGATAGTGAAACCGTAAATAAACACCGAAAAACATGCTGTCCCGGAGATTAACGTATTGCAATTGCAGTAGTTATTTAACACAATCACGTCACAGCAAAAATTAAAAGTACTTCAGCTAAATGCACAAGATAGATATTTGTTTCCGTTTCTGACTTTGTGTATAGTTCAACTGGATTTGGATTACCGACTATCAATCACATCAACAGCCAACGCAGTGTTACCATTTTTTACATCACTCATCAGTACTCAACACGACAGCACAGTGTTGCAATCGCAAATAATTTTTTTTTTACTAAGTACACTATAAGAAATTTGAAACAAGGTCTTTTGAATCATTTAGTCGATTCATCAGTAAGTTACTAAAATAAAACAACAAGAAATTCTTGAAATTCACAGTTTCAATTAATGTTATAGCTGAAAAAGAATCTATATTAATAGATTCACCTTCAGCATTAATTTTACCACTATTTTTTTACTTTAGTATTTTTGTATTTACTACTAAGTAGAGCGTAATCTAAATCGGAACTCATGTCATAATCTTGTTTTTTAACCGACTTCAAAAAGGAGGAGGTTCTCAATTCGGATGTTTATATATATATTTTTTTAATGTATGTTCGGCCATAACTCCGTCATATATGCCTGATTTGCAAAATTCTTTTTTTGTTTGGAAGCGGTTTATTCCGAAATGGTCCCATAAAAATTTCATATAGATCTGATGATGAGTTCCAGAGATAGACATCGGAACTCTTTAAAAAATGACAGCAAATCAACCGCGATTTCTGCAATCGCATAAATATGCATTGTTTGTTTGGAATTAGTGCGGGGTGGATACCACAACTAAAAATTTTAAATAAAATAAAAAGTTTTTTACAAAAAAAAAACAACCGAATTCCTTAAAAACACTACAAAGTGAAAAATGACTTTAATTTCGGAAGTCGGTGGCAAAAAAACCATAAATACAGATCCTAAGACACCAACTTCCGAAATTAAAGCTATTTTTCACTTTGTAGTGTTTTTAAGGAAGTCGGTTGTTTTTTTTTGTAAAAAAGTTTTTCAGTACATTTTCACTTAACAATTTTCACAAACGTTTACCAACAGTCCCCTATGTCAGCCTCATTCAAGCATCAAAAGAAAGATCCATTCTCGCTGATAAATAATCAGACAGTAAGTAACATTGCTATTTGTACATTGTTGATTCTTCGCAAATCTCGCGCACATCAAGCATAGCGTTAATTGTGATTGCGCGAAGCCGCACCAATCTGTATGAAGCTTTACGGGGGTATTATTTTTGTCAATGTCAAAACTGACAATGTCAATAAGTTAAACTTGTTTTTGGTGGCATTATGTACTTAGCTATTAGCTTAGCTGTTGCATAGGAATAACTCGTCGTTTGACCGGTTTTATTTAAAAATAATAAATGCATTTATTTCTATTACGATACGTTAAACTAGGTATTAAGTGTTGTAAATTAATCTTGAGCCCTTTCTATTAGTGTAGTGTCATTATACATTATTTTTTTACTGTTTATCGTATGAGGAAAACTTTTATTTGAAAACAATAAACCGGTTTTGAAGAAGACCGCTTGTGCCAGTGACAAGGAAAAGTAAATTTTGGTTTAACATTCAAATTATCAGGATGTGGTTGAAGTTTTTGATTGTTTTAAATATTATTTTATTACATTTTGCGATCTCAGAAGATGGTAAGTGCAAGTGTTTTCTTTTTATTACTATATTCATATCGTGACCACAGCCAACCAACGAGAGTAATTTTTGAATGTGTTATTTCCTTTCCTGGCTCACTGGTTAGGTTGTTAGCCATACTTGAGGGAGGTTTATCTCCAGTTGTGAACATAATATATAATGGCTAAGATAAAATGATGGTCCCTTTTTTATAATAATAGGCAGCCTTAAACCACATTTTAATCATTTCTGTTAGTCTTACTTTATTTAATATGTTTGTAAGTTAAACTCTTGTGCATTATTGATTTAATAAATGAACAAAAATATTTAAGACTACATATTAAGCTTGTAGTTTGCTATGTAAAAGGCTTAATTTGCATTAAGAACAACAGCAAATTATTGTATCTGAAATTACTAAGCTAAATTGGAAATATGTTCAATTACAATTTTAATGAGGTGTCAATTGATTTCACGGTAGGTACCAATTATTTTTGATGTTTGAAATGTTTTAGTTGGCGAGAGCTGTATGACAAATGACCCAAAGTTTGAAGGCACTTGTGCCAGAGTTTCCAGGTGTGAGGCAGCCCTCATGTAAGTGTAATAAAACAGTATTTTGAATGTCAATTTGAAACACACAGCAACTGATTTATAGTAAGGCACTTACATAATCCTACTAAACCGTTGATTGCCTTGCTTTGATTTTTTTATGCATCATACTGAATAATTATAATAATAATAATCTTTATTGGAACCAAAAACAGTACATTTACAATAAAATTGTGTACGATAATAGCCACATTAGTTAAATAATTATATTGAAACTATTATAAAATTAATAAATACTTTACATTTTTATGAAGCTCAACATCATAATTGTTTATTTAGAATCACACTCAAATAGGTACCTATTGTATTTGAAAAAACAAAAGTCTTTTATTCAAACCAAGCTGAGAGTCAGCACTTTTTGAACGTCAAAGTTACATAAGACAGTCCCCCCAAAACGCCCACCCTTCACCACTTCCTAGTGATATTGCTGGGAAGAAGAAGTAGCGCAATAAACTCCTCAGCAGCACAGCTGTCTGTTAAGTTAGAAGAACTTGATTCCATACAATAATATGTATGTAATTAAATATTATGAAAACAAAACATACATTAAATTATATGCCATATGTCAGCTAGCACACGCCAATTAATATATCATGTTTCAGAGAAATTAGAAAAAAGAAATTTCATCAATTTGAAAGGTGTGGTTTTGAAGGAGTTGAAGAAGTGGTCTGTTGCCCTCATGGCACTAACAAATTTGGTAAGTTTGTGTAGATAAACATATTCATAGTCAATTAAAATGAAATCCATGGTTATTAAACAATAACATTTTTTTAGGAGATGAAACTAGGATGAAAGCAGATAGAATCGCTGATAGAGGTGAGCATTTTGTTATTTCTATTATCGAAATACTTGTAGAATATATATATCTCAGCACCTGCTCAGACAGGCATTCAGAAATGAATAAACAATTTAAATGTGAATAAAACAACACTTATTTTGATAAGGGCATTAGATATGGTAGAATGGAACATAATATCCGCACCCACAGTAAGAATAATCTTAGTGTGAGTCTCACTTGTAAACATTTATATCAAGCTGTGTGTGTGGAGTTTAAAGCAATTTGGCTAATACACTTTAATGTTTTAGAATGCCAGAAAATCACAGCTTCAAGTATACCTCCTTTGGACTTGCATATTTTGGGTGGGGAAACAGCTGCACTCGGGGAATTTCCACACATGGTAAGATACATATTTTCCTCATATTATTGAAGATTTTGTGATTATATCTCAACAACTTAGTTATTATTGTTCTCTGCAAAGAACATCTTTAAAAAAAAAAAAACTTGTTTCTTGTTTATATATTTTTATTTGATAGTGATGTCAATCCAGTTTACACAACAAGTTCCATACGTTATTAAAAACAACTAGCATTTGAGAATTTTAGGTATGCATGCAAAATGCATTGCTCATAACATTCTGGTTTTTAAATCACAAATTGGTTTTAAGAACTAACTTCCAATGACGTAATTCTGTTAATTTAATTTTAATTAGTGGTGGCAAAGTGCTAATGACAGTTTTAATTAATTGAACGTTTATAAAACGGGTGACCTATGGCACATCCTGTTATGTTATTACATTCCTTGTGTTGTTGATATTGAATCAGTGCATTCTGTTTAATCTAGAAGCGATCCTCTCAGTGTAGAAACAAGTTAAGGCAACTCTTCTAGGATTTCACAGATTCTTAAGGCGTCGCACACTAACGTCCCGTCCATCCGATGTTTTGTAGCAAGAAATCATAAATCAGAATATAGTAACTACTTGAATTAGGATTTGCGCAATAATTCGTGTCGTGACTACTGAGGCTCAGAGTCTGAGTGCCCAATGAACTTGATACATACATACATACATACATAGAATCACGCCTTTTTCCCATGGGGGTAGACAGAAACCACGGAACGCCACCTGCTACGATCTCTACACACTTCTTTTGCCTCGTTTAGGTTCAATGAACTTGATTGAATCTTAAAAAGACGTTTAAAGGTCGAATATAGGCGCAAAGCGCCACTGGTATTTTGTATTTAGCGCCATTTATTGTTTACACGAATCCCTATTTGTCTTCCGAATAACATTTTTAGCGCGGGTACACAGAGACGAACGCTTGGTAGGTAAAATTTTCAAAAATTATTCGCAACAGATATTTTGTCCTAGTCCCGTGTAAGAGTTATCTTTAGCTCATCAACACTTTTATGATGCGTAGCACAGGACCTTGCTTCTAAGATAGATCATAAGCTGTAATCCATGGGATTCAGATCTGACGAGTAGGGTGGCCATTTTTTGGAGCAGATGAAATTAGGAAAATTATTTTTGTACCTGCACTGTTGAATAGTTAAGACCCTTTTTTTTGTGGGTGGGAAATCATCAAATGACGTCACCCACTCTAGGGTGGAGTGAAATGGCGTGTCAGACTTTTACTGACTAAAACCCACCCGCGTTCCTTCAGTTGCCCATATGCCAGGGCCGCGGTATTTTTTTCGAACAAATCTCGCGACCCTGGCAAGCATCGGTCCTAGCGGACCCCTTCAGTTTTGCTGACATCTTTTTGAGGCGCGCGTGGAACACTACGCGCCGTCGACACGACCCTGGTCCTTACCGAGCGGTGAGCTACCCATTGCTCGCCGTCGGCAAGCCCGCGCCTACGGTGGCCGGGAGTCCGCAATTGACGCCCGGCGCGTCTCCTCCTGCGGCGGCTAGGGGCGTGAGGGCGCATAGCTTGCCTCTCCCTCACACGCCCCGCCTCCTCCTTCGCGAGCATTACTGCTTCGCAGATGGAGGTGACGGCTTCCCATTCCCTCTCGCTCCGTACCATGGCTCGCACCAGGGCCGGACGCGAGTGGTCGCCGCAGGGCATACCTCCACCGTGTCCTCCAGACGATCCACGCAATGAAAACACCCGGGCGTTTCCTTCCGCCTTATTTAGAACAGGGATCTCCCAAAGCACCCATGTCCGGTGAGGACCTGCGTAAGGCGGAAGGTGAAGACGCCGTGACGTCTTTCTGTCCACTCCTCAAAGAGGGGACTTGCCGCCGCAATTGTGGCGTGCCCAATAGTTAAGACCCTGTGAGCTGGAGCAGTCTTGTGGAAATATCTTTGGACGGTTATCAAAGTACTGTTGTCTACAAAGAAAAAGCTAATTTTCAAGAATCTCTCGTCGGTATAGTTTTCTAGATTAATTTACATAAGTACCCTTTTCTACAAAAACTAGGAGAGTTTTGCTAATGGCGAAAATTGCACCACAATCCATAAATCTTTCTGCGTTCTGGCGATATGGAAGTAATGCAGCAGCTCCATGACGAGTTGAAGACCATATCCGGTCATTCTGGTGATTATAAGCTTGTTCTCTCCAAAATAATTTTTCGTTAGAGAATACGCGTATTTCCATTCTGTACAAGGCCAAAACGCAACCATAGGAATCTGCTCGCGTATATTTTGTAATGCATTTTTTAAACTTGTGATTACAAAGTATACACGAATTTTGCGTACTACTTGTATATAGTTTGTAACGTAGACGCGCACGTGCATCATTTCAATTTATACAAGGCCAGAATGTCACCATAGGAATTTGGTAGGACTTCTAATTGCCGGGCTTCGATTTAAGGGGTGTTACGGGAGGAGGGGGGTGTAGAGCCTCTCCTGTGAAGGAAAAGTTTCGAACCCCCCCCCCCCCCCCATTTTTGAGAAATATGTTTGATTATATTCTGTGGGGTTGACGAATAAAATGAAGGGGAAGTAGCAACGCTCGACAGGACACTTCGCTGGCAGGGCTCGTCAACAGAATCAAGGCGTTTCCATAGGAGGTCACAGTTTTACCTTAACCTAACCTCCCCAAACCATGTCGTTTCTGGCACTCGCCGGCCGCTACCGCGGCACCGCTCGCTTCGCTCGCTCGGCTCGTGCGTAGGAGGTCGCAGTTTTAACCTAACCTAACCTAAACTCCCCAAACCATGTCGTTTCTGACACTCGTCGGCCGCTCGTCTATACCTACAGGTTTAGTTTGCAAGCGGAGTAGCACTGTATATTATGGAACAATTTAGTTACTTTGGCCACTACAAAGTATACACGAGTATTTGCGTACTACTCTTGTATAGATTGGAAGACCTTGATTAAAAAGTGATTTCCAATGTATACGCGACTAGTTTCACACCCTTGCGTTCTAGCCTTGTACACATTGGAAATACGCAGAGAATACGGTATCTTCCCAATTTGTCGCTACGGAGTGTTATTTAAAAGCAAACGACATCTCAAGCCGAACTTTTTGTCTTAGGCCGTAAGCCATTGGACTTTTCTGAGTATCAATTTTAGATCATTTACGATACGCTATATGGAAGAGCAACTAATTCCCAAGTCTCACGAAATGTTCCTCACCTTGGTTTGGGGATTACGAACTAATCATTATTTGATATTGTGTCAGTTCTTAGAAATGCTAACAGTCCTCTTCCGGCCTTTTCCAGGTCGTTCTCCGATGTTGCCGAGCTCATTTGAATGATTAATTGCTGAAGTAGGTAACTAACGGACGACTAACATCAAGAATGTTTACTATCTCAGTTATCTCACTGCCTTTTTCCACACTCATGCAATGAAATTATGGCTCCACGTTGCGCTGACATAGCCAAATAAAAATATTTTTATAATTTTTTGCGAACATTAAAAAAATGTATTTAATAAACCATGTATGATTTTATTATCATACAGAATTTGTAACTACCTATCTATATTAATATTCATTGTAAGTAAAAACAACTGAGAAATGCATTCGTTGAATGATATTATTGCTAGGTACTTTTGAGATGGATCTTTTTATTATCTATAAGTCAGAGTTCGTGGTACGATACCCTTTATGCGCGATTCATTTCGTACTGAGCTGCTGTTATTGTTTATTAAACCTCGTTTGCAATGTTAACGTTACACACTATAATGCGCAAAATTACATTACGATTAAACCATCATGTATTATTTTTAATGAGGAGTTTACGTCTTTCTGTCGGTCTGGCTTGTTTTCAAAATTTTCAGTCTTTACGGTTCGAGTAGGATCGACCATGTTTTCCGAGAGTAGTCTATGGGAAAATGAGACGACAACATTTTTGTTGAAACGATCGTCTTTTTTAACACGCTTTTATTAGCTTCACCTGAATTTTTGTAACCGACTCCTTTGGACTTCATTTTGACCCACTTCAAACGGTCAGATTTTATTTAATCTTCTCGCTGTCGACCATGTTTTCCGAGAGTAGTCTATGGGAAAATGAGACGACAACATTTTTGTTGAAACGATCGTCTTGTTTAACACGCTTTTATTAGCTTCACCTGAATCTTTGTCACCGATTCCTTTGGACTTCATTTTGACCCACTTCAAACGGTCAGATTTTATTTAATCTTCTCGCTGGGGTTACCAGGAAAGCAAAAAACCTGTTTTCGAAAACTACGCTGACATACGTCACAATTCGAAACACCCTAAAAATAGAAAATAAATATATGTAGTTTAAAAAAATAAATAACACGCTTCCAAACTATTATTTTTATTTTTAGTGGCGTCATAGCGCATTTCTTGATAGAGAATACGCGCTTTTTTCAACTTTATTATCAACTTATATACACAACGCGTTATTTTATTTATTTATTTATTTATTTTGATTTACCAACAATTGTTTACACAGGTTTTTATTTAAAACTAAACATGCAACAGTGCAACAATCACTCAGGCAAACTCCGCAAGCTTAAAAACTGGCCAAGCGCGAGTCGGACTCGCGCACCGAGGGTTCCGTACAAACCTGCTGAAATTCACGGTTTATGCGTAAGGTTTATGTTTATGAAATTAAATGTTTTTTTTTATTTTTATTTTTATATTTGAGTTGACTGAATGAAAGGTAAATTGTGGTTTACGATTTATGACGTATTAAAAAAAAACTACTTACTAGATCTCGTTCAAACCAATTTTCGGTGGAAGTTTACATAGTAATGTACATGATATATTTTTTTTAGTTTTATCATTCCCTTATTTTAGAAGTTACGGGGGGGGGGGGACGATACACATTTTACCACTTTGGAAGTGTCTCTCGCGCAAACTATTCAGTTTAGAAAAAAATGATATTAGGAACCTCAATATCATTTTTGAAGACCTATCCATAGATTAGAACATAGAACTCACTAGCAGCGTTGTAGAAATCAGTAGTGTGTCGACACGGGTAGCGTACCTTGTACTAAAACTCACGGACAGGTACTACCTGAAAGTAATACAGGTATATGCGCCGACTTCGACATGCTCTGACGACATAGCTGAGGCCATGTACGAGGATGTTGCCAAGGCAATGCATAGTACGACTAAGGCCCACTACAACGTTGTTATGGGGGACTTCAATGCCAAAGTGTGATTACGGGAACGCGGCGAATCGAAAATCGGACCGTTCGGTGTGGGGCGCCGAAATCACAGGGGGCAAATGCTGGTCAACTTTTTAGAGTCACAGGGGCTCTTTTTGATGAATTCGTTCTTCGAAAAGAAACCCCAAAGGAAGTGGACCTGGCAGAGCCCCGATAACGTGACAAGGAACGAGATAGACTTCATCATGACGGATAAAAAGCACATATTTAGAGATGTCTCTGTGATCAGTAGGTTTAGTACCGGAAGCGATCACAGACTTGTCCGAGGCACTCTAAATATCAATTTCCGAGCTGAGAGAATCCGCATGATGAGGCCTACCCTCCGACCTACGCAGCTCCAAGCCGTGCTAGGGTCCGAAAAGTTCCAACTGGAACTCCAAAATCGATTCGCCCTACTGGAAACCACTGGCACTGTTGACGAGAAGGCCGACGAGGTGGTCAAAGCACTGCGCGACGTGTCCCGCAAACTTTTCCCGTCGCAGCGGAAATGTAAGGTGTCCAAACTGTCCTCGGAGACTCTCGGACTTATGAGGGAAAGACGAGAGTTGCCATCCACGCAGCCGTCTTCGTCAGATAAGAGGGCCTTAAGCTTAAAGATCAGGAAGCTGACGCGACGCGACCTTCGGTGCTCCAACACCCGCGACATTGAAGTCGCGATTGAGCAAAATCGAGGGTCGAAAGTGTTCGCTCAGCAACTAGGGAGGTCCCATCTGACGAAAATTAAAACTGAGGATGGCAAAATCGTGACTTTAAAGTCCGAGATACTTGAGGAAGTCGAGAATTTTTATGGGCACCTATACTCCGCGCGGACGGCGAGACCAGCGGGACATAGTGCAAATGACCATCGAGCCGAATTAACGCGCCACTACACGGAGGACATCCCAGATGTCGACCAGGGCGAGATTAGGGCGGCTCTCGAGCAGCTTAAGAACAACAAGGCACCAGGGGATGACGGAATCACGACAGAGCTCCTTAAAGCGGGCGGGGCTCCAGTCTTGAGAGAGCTCGCGAGTCTCTTCAACTCCGTCATCCAAGAGGGTACAACGCCCGAAGCGTGGAGCAGAGGTGCGGTGGTTCTGTTCTTCAAAAAAGGTGATAAAACCTTGCTGAAGAACTATAGACCCATCTCACTTCTGAGTCACGTATACAAGCTGTTCTCGAGAGTCGTCACGAACCGTCTCGCCAGGAGACTTGATGAGTTCCAGCCACCAGAACAAGCCGGTTTTCGAAAAGGTTTCAGTACCGTAGACCACATCCATACTGTTCGGCAAATTGTACAGAAGACCGAGGAGTACAACCAGCCGCTGTGTATGGCATTTGTGGACTACGAGAAAGCCTTCGACTCTATCGAAATATGGGCAGTTCTGGCCTCTCTGCAACGATGTCGCATTGACTGGCGCTACATCGAAGTGCTGAGATGCTTGTATGACGCTGCCACGATGACTGTTCAGATCCAGGATACGAAAACCAGCCCAATCCAACTGCTTAGGGGGGTGAGACAGGGGGATGTGATATCCCCGAAACTGTTTACCAACGCGTTGGAGGACGTATTCAAGACGCTGGACTGGACTGGACAGGGTATCAATGTGAATGGCGAGTACATCTCACATCTTCGCTTTGCCGATGACATCGTCGTAATGGCAGAGACGCTGGAACAGTTGGACCAGATGCTGCATAGCCTGAATGAAGCCTCCCGGCGGGTTGGCCTCGGCATGAATTTGGATAAGACGAAAGTCATGTTCAACTCGCACGTCTTGCCGAGTCCAATCCACATCGAGGGTTCGCTTCTCGAAGTTGTGACGGAGTATGTCTACTTAGGGCAAGTCATCCAGTGCGGTAGACACAGCTTTGAGAAGGAAGCCGACAGGAGGATCCAGTTGGGTTGGGCAGCGTTTGGGAAACTTCGTCAAGTCTTCTCGTCGCCAATCCCGCAATGTCTGAAGACTAAGGTCTTCAATCAGTGCGTCCTGCCCGTAATGACATACGGTGCCGAAACATGGACACTGACAGTTGGGCTGGTTCACAAATTCAAGGTCGCTCAGCGTGCTATGGAGCGGGCTATGCTCGGAGTTTCTTTGAAGGATAAAATCAGAAATGAAATTATCCGGAAAAGAACTGGAGTTACCGACATAGCTCGCAGAGTAAGCAAACTGAAGTGGCAGTGGGCTGGCCATGTCTGTCGAAGGACCGATGGCCGATGGAGCAGACGAGTCCTGGAGTGGAGACCGCGTATCGGCAAGCGTAGCGTGGGACGCCCCCCAGCTAGGTGGACCGACGACTTAAAGAAAGTGGCTGGGGCAAACTGGATGCGGAAGGCGGAGGACAGGGTGTTGTGGCGCAATATGGGAGAGGCCTATGTCCAGCAGTGGACTGCGATAGGCTGAGTTGATTGATTGATTGATCCATAGATACCCCACACGTATGGGTTTGACGAATTTTTTTTTTTGAGTTTCAGTTCTATGTATGGGGATCCCCAAATGTTATTGTTTTTTTTTTCTATTTTTGTGTGAAAATCTTAATGCGGTTTACAGAATACATCTACTTACCAAGTTTCAACAGCATAGCTCTTATAGTTTCGGAAAAAAATGGCTGTGACATACTCGGACAGACAGACAGACATGACGAATATATCAATAAATATAAGGGTTCCGTTTTTTGCCATTTGGCAACGGAACCCTAAAAAGGGTTACAGAAAAATAATAATACTTAAACTATTTTCAAAATATTATACCGGCAATACCAACCTGTGATTAATCTTTCAATGGGCAATAACTGTTTAATTTTTTATCTTTCTATTAGAAACGTAATTAGCTAGACAAGAAAAGGTCACTAAAAATAAGTTACACTACATAAACATAACGCTATGTATATGATCGTTCGTCCCACTGGCGTCGTCCTACCGGTGGGACGAACGGGAATTGAATAAATAAAATTAATCAGATTAATTTCATCCTAAAATAACAGGGCAACAACATCTATACATAATATAGGCACTAAAACACAACTAAAATAAATGATTTAAATACTTTCGTGAGTTAATGCAAGCCTAGACTTTTTGTTCGGTTTACTGCTCAGAAATTGTCCACGTGTCGTGAACAGGATATCTTCTTGAATGCATGAAATACAGCACCAGGATGAAAAGTATCATATGTGATAATCCAAGGTTAAAAACTATCTTCTGTGTGCCAAATTTTATCCAAATCCTTTAAGTAGGATAATACTACCTACTAATTGAAATATTACTTTCTTGAATTCATGCAAATCTAGTACTTTTATTAGGTTACTGCTCGAAATTGTACAAAACGTGTCGTGAACAGAATACCGTCCTAAAAGTATCCTATGCGTACACATAGGTAGACCATTACCTAGGTCCTACCCAGGTCATGGTCTACCTGTGTCAAATTTCATCTAAAACCTTTCAGCTGTTTTAGCGTGAAAGCGTAACAAATAAACAAACAAGTCACTTTCGCATTGATAATATTATTTGTTAGTTAAGATAAATAAGTACTTTTGCACGATTGAATAAAAATACTTAAATAATTTTGTGTTGGGACGATCGGGAATTAAAAATTTTTTTTTTTCTTTTCTTTCGTCCCAGTACCAATGTCAGTGCGATGAACGGGAATAAATTTAATATTATTTCTTAAATTCCCTCCCTATCGACCTATCAGTGGAACGCCGGCAGTGGGACGAACGGGAATACGCGTAACGCTAAAAATATAGTTGATCATCATCATTTCAGCCATAAGACGTCCACTGCTGGACATAGGCCTTCCAATCTGGGGGGTTTTGCCATAATCGAAGTAAGTCCCTTAGTCGCCTTCTACGACACTCACGGGAAGACATAGGATTGTGCTATTCTTTACGTCCGGTAACACACAGAACAATGATACAGAATGAAATGGTCATCATCGTTCTCCAGCCCTTATTCCAATTTATTGGTGATCAGCGCAACATGTGTCTTTCTTCCACATTTCTCTATTAGTCATCTCAGTAGTCACCCCCTTTCTATCCATATCATAATTCATACAGTCCATCCAACGTTTCTTTTGTCTTCCTCTACTCTTATAGCCATCGACATTCATACTCAATACTTTCCTTACTCCTCCGTATCACGTGACCATACCCATGACAACCGATTCCCACACAACTTTTCAGTTATTGGTGCCACTTTCAGACTTCATCAAGATCAATGGAATGGTATGTAATATAAGTTTCTTAATTCAATTATATTTAATTTGTTTGTCTATTTAATTTTAGGTTGCTCTGGGATTTGATCGAGGCGATGGCTATGAGTTTGACTGTGGCGGGTCAGTGCTGTCACCTACCTACGTCCTGAGCGCTGCACATTGTGTGGACACCTTAGACAGGTAACTATCACAAGGCAAATCTATACTAATATTATAAAGAGGAAAGATTTGATTAAAGGAAAAAAAAAGAAAGAAACATTGTTTATTTGTTTGTTTGACTGTTTGTGTGTATTGAATAGGCTCCGAAACTGGTACTCCCTTTCTTCTCCTAAAATTGTTTGTTCGAAAATCATTATCCATAACACGTTAGCTATAAACGTCAGTAACCATAATATTCAAAAAATCTAAATTTTGTTTTACATAATTATCTTTGCTTCTGAAACTATTCTGTCATAATATCAAATACTATAATCATTAAATCTCCTAATTTTGCATGTTATAAAGTCATATGTCCTAAGTATTGTATTATATAAAGTGTATTATACCGAATGTTCATTTATAACAAAATCGTTAGTAGTAAAAAATTGCTACAAGTTAGGTTTTAGTGACAGAAACGAATCGCTGTAAATCCGACTCCACGTAGTCTTGTCTGCCCTACCCCTAGAGTGTAATTTAAAATCGCGTAGGCGCGGAAAGGCGAAGCAGCCCGTGAGCTGAGGAGCAGGTGGTCGTAACGCTCGCCGCCGAAGCTGCGGTGGTGATCGTTAGACCACCAACGACGATAAACTCGCGTGGGACCGCCGAAGCCCCGCAGTGCCGCTTGCATGGTGCATGCTTGCTTGCATGCTCGACTGCATGCTGCTTGCATGCGTGCTCGCTTGCATGCTGCATGCTTGCTTGCTTGCGCCATGATGCATACTTACTTGCATGCTCAATTGCATGTTGCTTGCTTGCATGCATGGTGTATGCTTGTTTGCATGTTTCTTAGAGGGAAATAAAACCACATGGTCACAATCACCTGTTTTATTGAGTGATATGATTATACATGCAGCGCCATGCCAGGCCTTGATAATAATGCTATTACATCTTTACTATTTATGTATTGTATCAGTTCGATTTGATAAAATAATGAAGTTCTTAATGAACTTTGTAATACAAATTTGTTTTAAAAATATTATTAGGATAAATAAACATAAAATAATTTGAATTTAGAACTTATAACTTTTATTGAAAATAGTTTTAAGTCTTTTGTATATAATTGAATGTAATATTCATGACAAACGGATTTAGGGCATATTGTGTTTAGGGATTTTAATTTTATGGCATGTGATATTATGTGACATTTAGTTCGGGCAAGTTATCATTCGGACAAATGATGATTAGGACAAAAAAAAATTATGGCTCTTTAGATTATGGATAAAAAAGTTAGGTCACACAATAGAGAACCTCCGAAACTACTGGTCCGAATTGAAAAATTGAAGTCTTTGATTGTCTGTTTGTAATTTCAAATTAATATCTTTTTAATAAATTCATATAAACTGATCGCACATTGTATGGCATTTCCGTATAACGAGAGGTCAGCTAAAACTGGAAATGTATAGCTTGATGTGAAGCCGTGTGTACATAATAACGTACAAAGATCTTAAAAATAAGGTAGTGCACTATGTTTGGCCAATACTGGCATACAATAAGTAGAAACAATTAAATCAGTAGTATTCAAGTACCGTGATGGAATTACAGTATAATTATAGTTATGTGAGTACCGACTACCTACCTAATTGTGCATGCCAGCAAATTAAATTTTATTGCAATTGGACGCAAATACTAAACTACAAAAAAAACCGGCCAAGTGCGAGTCGGACTCGCGCACCGAGGGTTCCGTACAAACCTGTAGGTATTCACGGTTTATGCATAAAGTTTGTTTATGAAATATTTTATTTTTTTTAATTTTTACATTTGAGTTGATTGTATGAAAGGTAAATTGCGGTTTACGATTTATGACGTATTAAAAAAAAACTACTTACTAGATCTCGTTCAAATCAATTTTCGGTGGAAGTTTACATGTACATAAAATATTTTTTTAGATTTATCATTCTCTTCTTTTAGAAGTTACAGGGGGGGGGAGGGGGGGGGGGGTTACACACATTTTACTACTTTGGAAGTGTCTCTCGCGCAAACTATACAGTTCAGAAAAAAATGATATTAGTAACCTCAATGTCATTTTTGAAGACCTATCCATAGATACCCCACACCCATGGGTTTGATGAAAAAAATAATGTTGAGTTTCAGTTCTAAGTATGGGGAACCCCAAAATTTATTGTTTTTTTTTTCTATTTTTGTGTGAAAATCTTAATGCGGTTCACAGAATACATCTACTTACCAAGTTTCAACAGCATAGCTCTTATAGTTTCGGAAAAAAGTGGCTGTGACATACGGACGGACAGACAGACAGACATGACGAATCTATAAGGGTTCCGTTTTTTGCCATTTGGCAACGGAACCCTAAAAATCACCCTTATTGCTAATAAAGGCGCTGATAATGTGAAATTGTTCTATGTACTCTTCCTAGTCTTAATTATGTATTTATATTACATTTCAGGATACAACCGTCCGTAATCCGCGGTGGCGTTATAGAAATTGGCGGTAAAGAGTTCAATCCAGAAACTGACACCAGAATAGCGCAGATTATAACCAACCCTAGATATACGAGGAAGGAGAAATATCATGACTTGGTTTTGTTAAGGTAAGTGTACTTAAAACGAATCCATTTACAATACCCTCGACATATCGAGCTTTTGAGTCACCATACTTCGAAGTACCTACCAATTTCAACGTCAGTCTTTAAGGTAGAGCAGCCCAAGGGTCTGATGGCTGGTTGAGATCACTCAATTTTGACTATCGCTGTTGAACCTAGTGCCAGAAAAAAGTCCGCCACGATATTTTTACGTCCGTACGTACATACGACGATTTGATATTTCAAAAAGGGAATTACCTAAACATTTAATAATTAAGGCCAGATGATAGTCATGCTATACCGGGTGACATTTTTTAACGTCTTGAAAAAAAATGGGTTCTCTCTTGATCTAGCAATAAAAACTACACATTTAAAGTAACATTTTCATACTAGAACAACAAAAACAGACATTTGGAAAAAAAAACCAATTAAATCTGTCGAAATTCAAATCATACGCACCCTACTCAATGCGCGGCATGTATCAATGATTTCGTAGCGCGGTCACTTTGAAGCCGGCCGATAGGCGGCCTCATTGACCTTCCGCAGGCGCACGAGCCGCACACGCATCCCCGTCCGCCCGCGTCCCGCGCTCCTTTAGTCACCTGCGATGAATCTGAAAGCCTACCTGCCTTCTATTCTAGTTACACAACACACCGTATGAAGGTCGAGACGGTAAAAAAATTCATCTGGTATATTTAACAGAATTGGCAACCATAATGCGTAAAACACTAGGAATGTCGTCCCTTAACTATATGATGACTGGCCTGTTAGTCTAGTGGTTAGTGACCCTGACTGCTAAGACTGAGGTCGTGGGTTCGATTCCCACCCAGGACAAATCTTTGTGTTATGAGCACGACATTTATTCTGCGTCTGGGTGTAATTTATCGGTAAAAACTATACGTTCATATTTAGTTTTGTACCTAAACAGCAAGAATGGTTTCTGCGTATTTAGTGAACTTACATTAGTTACCATTAGTGATGTGCTGGTAACCGTTTCTGTGTCCACGGATATCCGAGGGAGAAGAAAGATCCGGGTCGGTATCCGTTACTTTTTTGGCGGATCCGTTACGGCTGTTTTACCATATTAATTTTCAATACATGGATGAAATTCTATATAATTATAGGCGATTAGGTAGCAATGAAAAACTGTAAAATTCCTTTCAATTTTTTTTTCACCTTTATATTGTAAACATAATTATCATAGGGAGTTCTCATACTAATAGCACATCATCATCATCATCATTTCAGCCGTAAGAGTGTGCGTTCGCGCAGCGGAATGTTGTTGAATTTAAAGATATTAATTATGCAGATATTTAGTGTATGACGTCGTATAATTGTGTATGGTAAAAAAAAAATTGTGTACGCAGCCATTGTGGAGAAATTCACCAAAAACTGATTCCGCTGGGCGAACGTTGTCCTGGCGGAACTTATTTTAATCCATAGACTTTAGAAGAAAAGAGGTGTGTCCAAAAATTAGTGTGTATTTGTGTGTAATTGTGTATGTATGAATAAAATGAGTGCATGCATAAACTTCGGAGAAATTCAAGTTTCCGCTACGCGAACGTTTGGCCATTAGCTAGTTTTCATATAAAGCGCTTACATAGAGAGCTGTAGATTTTTACATACGTTGTTTTGAATTTGTTTATATTTGTTTAAAAAACAGATTTAGAAAAAATCGTAGGGCTTAAAAGATAAAAATATAAACGTAAAATACACTTAATAGGTCTTAGTTCTTAAAGTATGCACTTTGGGGTCTAGATTTTCACGTTTATACAAACCTTGTAAGTATCTGAAACATGTTGCCAAGTATCAATGATGTTCCGTTAGTAATTAAAGAGTTAAAGGACAATTTTACCATGAATAGATCACTGTTTACAAAACAGTCAAATATCACGACGTTCTAAAGGAATTGCATGGTAAAATGTATGCCAAAAATTAGTTTATTCATTCAACTATTCACATGCAAAATTTCATGTCATTAAATTTAGTAATTAAAGAAATCAATTAAAATACTGACGAAGCATCGAAAACCTACATAACCCGACCAAGTTCGGATAGCTACAAAAAAGCGTCCATGCAATATATTTAGGTAACATCCCAAAATTTACCGTATAATACCGGTATTGAATTGGTATAGGTGATAACACAATTGTTGTTTCGATATAATTTAAAGGTCATTTATTTTTGTACACCAAATTTTTGTTCAATTGTTCTGATTTTTCAGCTCCAGAATTGACTGGAATAATTCCGGAGTTCCGATAGGTATTCACATTTTTTAAAAGTTAATATTTTGATTTAATTATATTCTTGTGAACGCACGTAATTTAACGTCTGGGTGGAATATTCCACAAACTGCTAGTCGAACAGGACGCGCGCGGCTTCCCGCTTGAAACGGTACTTCCATCCTTGAAGAAAAGAGAGGGCAATAATATGTTTTCATTGGCCGCGGCCCGCGCGTATTCGTTTTTGCTGTTGAACTTGAACCTGATTTTGTTTTTTATCCCCAGTCACAAACAAATGTGCAGTCAAGGACAATGTGCGTATGCGCTGTTGTTTTGCTATGCATCGCCAATTCTCGATAATAATAATATTGACAAAGTGTGTTATTAATGTTATAGTGATCTGAGATTGTTAATCTGTGATTTTATTATTGAAGCTCTAAATATTTTACTTACCCTTATATTCATAATCGTTTATTAAACCTATGTTAGTTAAAACACATTTAAGTTTATTGCTGTCGTTGCAAGCGTTTGTTAACGTTATTATAATTACTTATTTAAGTGTGTAATGAAACATAATTAAGTATGTACTTAATAAAAAAAAATTTTGTACACGGATATTTAAATAGAAAAGTACTTGTTAATTGAAGATTTGTTTTTATCGTAGATAGTTGGGTTATTATTAAAAAAATATTTTTAATTCAAGAAATGCAATTGTTTTATTTTTTCCTAACGCTTGTGTACGGAACTGTACCATATTAGTAAATACTATATTGGAAGGTTAAGAACGTCTCTTAGATATATGGCTGGGCCGCTTTTTTGTAGCTATCCGAACTTGGTCGGGTTATGTAGGTTTTCGATGCTTCGTCAGTATTTTAATTGATTTCTTTAATTACTAAATTTAATGACATGAAATTTTGCATGTGAATAGTTGAATGAATAAACTAATTTTTGGCATACATTTTACCATGCAATTCCTTTAGAACGTCGTGATATTTGACTGTTTTGTAAACAGTGATCTATTCATGGTAAAATTGTCCTTTAACTCTTTAATTACTAACGGAACATCATTGATACTTGGCAACATGTTTCAGATACTTACAAGGTTTGTATAAACGTGAAAATCTAGACCCCAAAGTGCATACTTTAAGAACTAAGACCTATTAAGTGTATTTTACGTTTATATTTTTATCTTTTAAGCCCTACGATTTTTTCTAAATCTGTTTTTTAAACAAATATAAACAAATTCAAAACAACGTATGTAAAAATCTACAGCTCTCTATGTAAGCGCTTTATATGAAAACTAGCTAATGGCCAAACGTTCGCGTAGCGGAAACTTGAATTTCTCCGAAGTTTATGCATGCACTCATTTTATTCATACATACACAATTACACACAAATACACACTAATTTTTGGACACACCTCTTTTCTTCTAAAGTCTATGGATTAAAATAAGTTCCGCCAGGACAACGTTCGCCCAGCGGAATCAGTTTTTGGTGAATTTCTCCACAATGGCTGCGTACACAATTTTTTTTTTACCATACACAATTATACGACGTCATACACTAAATATCTGCATAATTAATATCTTTAAATTCAACAACATTCCGCTGCGCGAACGCACACGCCGTAAGAAGTCCACTGCTAGAGATGAGCCTCCTCCATGCACCGCCAATTTGACCGGTACATTTTTTGGGGGATTTGCTATAATCGCCACGCTTGGCAGGCGGCTTGGCGATCGCAGTTTGGTGGTAAAATGCATAGACAGCGCTGCTGCCCATTCCCTAGTTAGTCCTTTAGTCGCCTTTTACGACACCCAAGGGAAGAAATGGAGTGCCGTTATTCTTTACGTCCGGCACCACACGGTTCTAGTAATAATAATAATACACAATACATACATAATACGGTAATAGTACATAACTGAAAGGTATTAAATCAACTGTCTAATTTTAAACAGTAGGTATTAGTTATATAAATTGTAACAGAATAACATTCCAAGAGGGTAATAAAATTATAGGTACACTTAATTTTAACACCTAACATTCCACTTTATTCGCATTCTCAACATATGAACATTAGACATACTTTTCACTATCATGTTTAATACTCTTTTTGCTTCGTTTACGTTCATAAATCGGCACCCTAATTACGTAAAACAGTTTCCATCACTATCTGAATACTATATTGCTAATCCATTGCTATATATGTTAAAAAAAGCGCCTGCTCTAAGAGGAAAATCCGAAACAAACTTAGAGGTCACAGTCTCTTTGAATTCTAGACATAATCTTGGTCAGATCATGCGAAGACCATATGGATTGGCGTCAGAAATGGTCTTTTGAGGAAAGAACCACACATATTGAGTGGTCCTGCTCAATCAGTGCACGAATTTATCCTCCGATACCGTTATAATGTTTATCATAAGTTCAGGTTGTGGCATACGGGCAAACTTGAGCATGTTAGTAATAGCCGCAAGCATGGTACTACATATCATACCCGTACGGCAGCGCTGCCAACATCTCCGGATGGTGCAGCAACCCTAGCAGTATCTGCCAGGGTCGCGAGATTGTTCGAAAGAGACACCGTGACCTTGGCACATGGGCAACTGAAGGAATACGAGTCGGTTTTAGTCAGTAAAAGTCTGGCATGCCCTCCCGCTCCACCCAAGAGCGGGAGACGTCATTTGATGATTTCCCACCCCCCAAAAAAAAAAAACCCTATACTCCATTTGTTTAGGTAGTTAACTAAATGTAAACAATCTTAACATGTCTTTTATCTAAAAAACTGTCTAAATATTGAATCTAAAAATGTTTACAATTAGGTATTTACTTAAACCGATGTTAGGTAAGTAACTTAATTTAAATAATATTTGTTGGTCTTTTATACGATTTATTTTATATAAAAAGACATATCAAGATTGTTTACCTTTAGTTAACTACCTAAACAAATGGAGTATAGTAGTATGCGAGTCACGTACTTGACCTGCGCGACGTTCCTTTTTACTGCCAGACTGGTGAATCCGACCATGCCCAAGACGAACAGACCCCGTACTGTTTCCGGTAAAGAAATCCAGTCAATTCATTTTTTCCAACATGAAGCTGTATTTCCTTTCATGCGAATTCCAAATGATTGCACTTGTTTCTAGATTAGTCCTCGATCGGCAAGCAACAAGACTAACTGCTGCAGTATCGGTAAAATGTCTTTGTTGCTAACACTGTCTCAAGATGATACAGAGATTTTTGTAAGCCCTGCCGAACACCTTAACAGTGTGTTTGCGGAACGTTAGCTCAGATACCATCTGTACGCCCAGGTCTTGTACATGACAGACGAGTGGTATAACTGCGATGTCCATCTCGTACTGATGCTGTAACGGAGCACACGCGCGGCTGTAGCTCATCACACAACACTTTTAAATATTAAAATGCTGCTTGTTTGATTTGCTCCAATGGACTACATTATTTTTGTCAGACTAGACTCGATTATAGTCTGTAAACAGTAGATAAAGATGATTTTAAAACGAAACAGTTCGAGGCTATGTCGGAAACATAGTGAAGAAACTACGTGCATATATTACGGTTTAAATTTCTCTCACTTTACATGTCAACGGATAGCAACCCATATAGCACTTTTTAGTAGCCGTTATGAAACAATTCGACACTATCGCGTCGACACTGATTGATTCTAGAAATAGTCACAAAGTTACCGAATTCCCAAAATGGTTTATTGTTTCCAGCGATTCTCAAACGTTCAGACTCGGAGGCCATAGGTATAAAATATCAAAATGTTTTTCATAGTATTAACTAATGAGGGCATGTCCCACCTTATATCAGTTGTGCCTAATTGTACATGGATCAACAAAAGCTGTACCCTGTTTTGGCAAAGGATGAGTTACACCAGCGAACAAAAAGTAATGAAAATAGTGTGCCTTTGGAGAACAGAAGAAAGTTAAAATGTGTCATAAAAGTAAAAGGCATAGCTACTGTTGCTGAAGGACTTATATGAGAAGAACTGTATTCAAATTTTGAGGATACTGAAGATGACGCCCATTTCTATCTTACCTGCATTTAGTAAAATATTAGAAAAGTTAATACTCAAGCAGTTGTTAAAACATTTCAATTTAAATAGCCTCCTTCATAATGAGCAATATGGCTTTACAAAAGGTCGTTCGACAACAGATGCGGGTGTTGCTCTGCTGAAACACATTTTCAACGCATGGGGGAACTCGCAATATGCTATCGGAGTTTTCTGTGATCTCTCTAAAGCTTTTGATTGCGTTCATCATGACACACTTTTGCGTAAACTACGTCATTACGGTGTTCAAAACAAAACTCGCAATGTCATAAGTTCTTATTTGCAAAATAGGCCCGAATGTGTAGATGTCAATGGTATGAAATCTTCTGGGCTACTAGTTCAGTTAGGTGAACCTCAAGGCTATATACTGGGTCCATTCTTATTCTTAGTGTATATTAATGACTTAACATTCTATTTAAAGAATATCTGTGACATTGTACTATTTGCTGATGATACCTTAGTTATCTTTAAAGTAGACAGGAATAGAAAAGATTTTGACGACGTAAATAGTGCACCCTCAATGGCTACGGATTGGTTTACCACAAATAACCTAGTTCTTAATGCTAAGAAAACGAAATGTATAAAGTTCCCCTTACTGAATGTTAGGAATTAGGGACCCAATGTCGTCTTAGATAATGAGGTGCTTTAAACTGTAGACTCGGCAGTTTTTCTGGGCATAACAGTAGACGCCAATCTTCAGGGGGGATCACATATATCAAGCCTAACGGGAAGACTCTGTTCGGCCGCTTACGCCGTCCGGAAAGTTAGATAGTACACGGACGTTGATACAGCTCGATTAGTCTATTTTAGTTATTTTAATAATAATAATTTTGCGCAATATTATTGACTGAGTAAGATTAATATTGAAGTTTGCGATGGTTAAATATTGTTGAAAATAAAAAAATGCGCATTATTATTGTATTGATCACTAAATCGCAAGCCCATCTTAGTCAATCATAAGGCCGAGCAGCCAAGGTTCGAAGTTGAAATTAGAAAATTCGCGGTCCGTTGCTATTTTGTCAAATCTTTGTCTATAATACTGAGTGTTTCACATTTTATTTTATTTCTATACAAATATGTTAAAAATGTCGTATAACTTGCGTAAACATTGTATTATTAGTTATTACACTCTCGGCTCCAGACGTAGTAACGAACTTAGCCCACTTATAACGTAACGTATTATATTAAAATATTCTTAGTAATAATAGTTTATAATTATAGTAATACCCACAGTATAATAGCAAATTAATTTTCCTAACCTGCATGTAGGTAAGCGTTTTTTTTTTTTAAATATTATGTAATATATTATTTATTTATACAGCATGATATGTAACTGAGAGCGTTCCCTTTAACCGATAATACAAAATTTTAAAAACATATTCCCATTTTATTTTAGTAAAAGTTAACTATATTTTCGGATAGGTATATAAAAAAAGAAGAAATTATTTAAAGAAAATTAAACGAAGTTATTATAATACAAGAATGTGCTAAAATTAAATAAAATAAAAAAATAATCGACCATCGCTTTCGACTCCCTAATTGCATGCGTGTACATTGGATGTTCGCAAATAGCAAGTGTTTACAAGTGAATGCCCCGCCCATTCTATGTATGTGTGCTATTAGAAATTGATTTAGTGTAGCTGCTTTCTTCTTGGTGTGCGTGTTCAAATTTTAAGTGTGTGTCGTCAGTACACTATTTGATAATGTTGTAATTTTTTGGGTGGGAGATAAGCGGCGACACTAGAACTCCTTACTATTCCGCAATGAAGGCACATCTCTGGATATCTATGTTCATGTTCATGTCATTAACACTCATAATTCACTTTGCCTTATAGGTACTTAACATTTTATGTATCGTCACGAAAAAATTGTAAATCTACGTTTTGTATTTTGTTTTCAAATTGTCTACTCAATACTTATATACATACATAGTAAAGAGGAAAGATTTGATTGTTTGTTAAATTGTTTTTAATGAATGAACTCAAAAACGACATAACCAATTTTTTAAATTCTTTAACCTATGTAAAGCTTCATTATTCCGGCCGGAGTAACATGAGTTATACATTTCACGCGGACTAAGTCTCGGGCGAAGTGCCAGTATTTTATCATTCCATAAGTATTTTTAGTTGATTACGAGGTATGGTGAATGCTGTGTATTCCTAAGCACACATATACAGGGTGTCCGGTAGTGAATGGATAACCTTGAAATGTCTTATAGTATAACTTATGGCCGTTCAGAAAAAAAAATGAAACAAAATATATGTATTCATACATTTTTTTATACCCAAGATGTTTAAACATTGTTTAAAAAATAAATTTTGCAAAGTTTTTCTAAAATTAATTAATTTGCTAATTTTTTAATAAAAAAGTGCAATAGCTAGTCATACTATTCACTGTTTATCTATTAGCATAGTTCGTGTATAATAATAAAATAACAACAAACCGATGGAATCCATTCATTTCTGATCGTAGTGTTCATAAAAGTAAAATAAGGTAAAAAAAATTAGACCTTTCTTTAAAAAAAATCATATCTTAAGTACTACTTATGATATATTTTGTTTCATTTTTTTTCTGAACGGCCATAAGTTATACTATAAGACATTTCAAGGTTATCCATTCATTACCGGACATCCTGTATATATACCAGATGACATTTTTTACCGTCTCGACCTTCATATGGTGTGTTGTGTAACTAGAATAGAAGGCAGGAAGGCCTTCAGATTCATCGTAGGTGACTAAAGGAGCGCGGGACGCGGGTGGACAGGGAGGCGTGTGCGGCTCGTACGCCTGCGAAAGATCAATGAGGGCGCCTATCAGCCGGCTTCAAAGGGTAGGACCGCGCTCCGAAATCAATGATACATGCCGCGCATTGAGTAGGGTGCGTATGATTTGAGTTTCGATTGATTTAATTTTTTTGTTTTGTTTTTTTTTTCCAAATTTCTGTTTTTGTTGGTCTAGTATGAAAATGTTACTTTAAATGTGTAGTATTTATTGCTAGATCAATTTAATTACATGTTATTCAAAAATAAAAATAATAAAAATTTCTATGCCAAAAGCTTCTACTCCGTTCACCTATTACCCCCATTTTTTTTCAAGACGCTAAAAAAAGTCACCCAGTATACTAGCTTTTGCCCACGGCTTCGCCCGCGTGGTTGTTGGAAATTAACGCAGGAGGACGTACTACCGCGGTAAGATGTGTTAATTCAGGTTATATTATAGGTAATAGCTTTTACCCGCGACTTCGTCCGCGTGGTATTTAACAAAAAGTTTTTCATAAAAACCGTCTTTGAAAACTACGCTGACATACGTCACAAAATTCAGCGTGTTTTTAGTTTTTTTAAACTATTATTTATTTTTTCTAAAATAAAAGTAGCCTAAGTTACTCCTTGTTACATCAGCTATCTGCCAGTGAAAGTTCCGTCAAAATCGGTCCAGCCATTTCAGAGATTAACCGGAACAAACAGACAGACAGACCAAAATTGTAAAAAATGTTGTTTTGGTATATGTACCGTGTATACATACATATACACTTAGTAAAAAGTGGTTATCTTAATATTCAAAACAGACATTCCAATTTTATTTATTTGTATAGATATACATACCAGTACGTTTATTATGTTATAATTCTATTTTAATTATTTGTTTGTACCTACTCGTACTGGTGTACCAAATAAATAATAAAACTGCGATTTAATACTACCCTCACTTAAAGCAAATTTATTTTAGATTGCAGAGACCTTTGCGCTTCACCAATAACTTGAATGCAGTGTGTTTGGAGACAAATGACAATGATCCCACGGTACCGCTCACTATAACCGGATGGGGGAAAACCAGTAATTCCAGTATGTATTTTATTTATAAGAAACATCTGAAAAGTATTAAAAAAACGTTGTAAATACGCTTAAAGCCAGTTACCGCTGGCTTCTCGCCCACTCATACAGGAGATAATGGGACTTATACATGTCTTAAACTCTCGAAATGTGAGTGTAGTAAGTTTTCTACCTCCACATAACGTTTCAGAGGATAAAAGCATGATATAATTTTAAAATTAACGTCTATTTTCTTCTTTAAAATTTCAGGGGATACAAGAAGCAGCTTGCTTTTGAAAGCGAATGTGACGACCGTTGGTCGCAGTAAGTGCAGCGAGTCTTACACCAACTGGCGCAAGCTTCCTGCTGGTATCTCTCCGGACCAGATGTGTGCTGGTGATCCGGAAGGCATTCGGGACACTTGTCAGGTAATTATGTGCATAGATAATGACGCTCGTCAATTAAATACTGTAACTAATACAGATAACCAGGGTCGTCAAACAGTTCATTTATGAAATAAAATTTCTTTCGAAAACATCCATTATTTACTAACTAAACTTTACAGACTTACGGACATCCGACGATCCTGGATACTAATTTATTTTGATGACTGTACATACAACACAATTTTTAACAACTACACGACTGACTACATATAAGCCAACATATTATTCTTCTTTCCGACCTCTTTGCCTAAATCAACTAGATGTTGCTAGCCATCATGGTTTTTTCTTTAAAATGCTCAAAAACATTTTACAAAAATTTAACAACAGACTTCCTAAAAAAAACACTACAAAGTGAAAAATAACTTTAATTTTGGAAGTCGGTGTCTTAGCATCTGTAATTAAGGTTTTTTGCCACCGACTTCCGAAATTAAAATTATTTTTCACTTTGTAGTGCTTTTTCTTTGGAAGTCGATTGTTATTTTTTTGTAAAAAGTTTTTATTTTGAACTTTTTAGTTATGGTAGATACCCCGCACTAATCAAATCGCGTTATTCGTTCATTTGTCGCGCAAATACTTAATGCAAATTTAAGACTTATATGGTTTTCACATGGATCCCATTGTTCGAATGGAACCAAATTATATGGAACCAAATAAATGGAACAATTCGGGAAGCACCAGCTTTCAAATAGAAAAAGAATCACCAAAATCGGTTCACCCAGTCAAAAGTTACGAGGTAACAAACATTAAAAAAAAACAGTCTGATTGATAACCTCCTCCTTTTTTTGAAGTTGTTTAAAAATCAAAAGTCATTTAATTAAACTACGTCATATGACAGCTGAAGAGATGGCCGATGTGGTCGGAAAGTTCTGCAATGGCGACCGCGTAACGGAAGGCGTAGCGTTGAAAGGCCTCCCGCAAGATGGACCGATGACCTGATGGAAGGCCGCAGCAATCCCCTGGTTGCGAGAAGCACAGAACCGATCGAGTACGGAGCTTTGGGGAGGTCTGTGTCAGCAGTGAACGTCTTTTGGCTAAACAATGATCATTAACAGCCTATAATATTCCCACTGCTGGGACACAGGCCTCCTCTCGGTGAGAGGGAGTGGGCCATAATCCACTACGCGGGCCCAGTGCGGGTTGGTAGATGTCACGTCTTCGAATTTTTGCTCCTAAGTCATGCCGGTTTCCTCACGATGTTTTCCTTCACCGTTTAAACGATGGTGATAGTTACGAAAGATTTTTTTAGCCTGAGAAGAATTATCCCAAGGCAAGGTGAGGTTCAAGGCAGATGTGAGTAGAAATACCGGGAGGGGACGCCCTAGGAGGACATATAGTGACCTTATTGGTGATGTTCTTTATTGCTCTCAAGAAATTCTGCTATTGAGTAATAGGCCTTTTTAATTAAGAAAATTTTCAGCATTCTTTTAAAAATAATAATTGAATTTATAATCTTAATGTCAATAGGTAGCTTGTTATAAATCTTTGTGCTCATACAGAAAACACTATTACTGTACGCTCTAGTGTGGGACGTTTTATCTCTTAAGGTATGTTTAAGTCTTCTGCTTTTTAACGTATCATAGCTTGTAATGTTTGATTTAACTTTACGAAATGTGGTTTACATGAATCCGTTTGGCGTAACCCACATATAGACCTAATACACTTTTTTTGGGCTTTGAACGCAATTTCTTTATCAGTCGAGTTTCCCCAATATAGTAACCCATACGACAGAGTGGATCCCACATACGCATGGTAAGCAGTAAGAAGCGCGGTCTGGTTGGATACTTTTTTAAGCATGTATAGGGCGCAAGAAAATTGATTCAATTTGGTACATACACTATTTACATGTGTTTTCCATGACATATTCGAATCTATATGGATTCCTAAAAATTTTGTATTTGCTACTTCAGCTACTGTTTCATTATTGTATGCAATACTTAAAGGAATAGATGTCGCGTTTTTATTTTTAAAGTTCATGTAATGTGTTTTTGTGAGATTAATTTGTAAATTATTTATTTGAAGCCAATTTATTAATTTAGATAAGGAATCATTTATTTCTTGTTCATGATTTTTGTTTTTATTATTTGTGAAAAGAACCGTACTGTCATCTGCAAATAAAACCATAGGTTGCTGAATAGCATTAGGTAAATCGTTTATGTAAATGAGAAACAGTAGTGGTTCCAGTATTGACCCTTGAGGTACACCATATTTTTAACCGACTTCAAAAAAAGGAGGAGGTTATATGTTCGACTGTATGTATTTTTTTTTTTTTTAATGTATGTTCACCGATTTCTCCGCCAATTGTCAACCGATTTTGAAAATTCTTTTTTTATTCGTAAGGGTATACTCCTGAGGTGGTCCCATATTAATTTTGTGAAGATTTGATGTATACTTTGGGAGATAAACGAAGGAACTCCTCAAAAACAAACAGTACACGTAATGTGATTTGGATATTGTACTAAAGATCAAAAATAATTGCTGGTTCTATCTATCCATCCGTGGTGAACTAATTATAGTCTTCGAAGATACCGCATGGAACTCCTCATCGGTGAACAGTACATATAGGAACTTACAGTGAAAGGTAAGAAGGTTAGGGGATAATTCTTTGAATATTATAGGCACGTTTAGACCGTTACTTGTATTCTTATATTCCGTTGAGCTGATGATGGAAGGTACAACTCCTTATCGATCAGGAGTTAGAAGATATCTTGTCCTAGATAGACATACTCGTTGACATCGAGAATTGATTCCTCAGCAGACACTAGAGTGGGCTCTTACCCACTCTACTGTCTGCTTAATAAAAAAAAAAGCAGCCTTAATCATTTTGGCCTGGCCATGCTTGGTTTTTTTTTATGTATGTTCGGGCATAACTCCGTCATATATAGATGGATTTGCAAAATTTTTTGTTCGAAAGGGGTTTATTCCGAAATGGTCCCATATAATTTTCATATAGATCTGATGATGAGTTCGGGAGACAGACACCGGAACTCTTTAAAAAATGACAGGAAATCAACCGCGAGTTCTGCTATCGCATAAATATGCATTGTTTGTTTGGAATTAGTGCAGGGTGAATACCACAACTAAAAATTTAAAAATAAAAACTTTTTTACAAAAAAAAAACCACCGACTTCCTTAAAAACACTACAAAGTGAAAAATAACTTTAATTTCGGAAGTCGGTGGCAAAAAAACCGTAAATACAGATCCTAAGACACCGACTACCGAAATTAAAGTTATTTTTCACTTTGTAGTGTTTTTAAGGAAGTCGGTGGTTTTTTTTTTGTAAAAAAGTTTTTAAAAATCTAGGACTCGATGTATACTTAATCTCTCTCTTTGTAAATGGACATAACTGTGTTATTTCAGTGAACTGTATTCGGTTACATAGATATGATTTGATTATTTGTAGTGCTTTACCCCGAACTCCGTATATTTCCAGTTTTTGCAAAAGAAGTTCATGATCAACATAATCAAACGCTTTTGTCATGTCCATGTAGAGAGCTGTAACTTGGTTTTTTTATCTAGTTCTGTAAGTATTTTTTCTAAATAGTAATATCTTTAGAAAGGCTGACCTTTCTCAGTTGCGAGTACTACGCACCTGAGAAAAGCTGACCTTTCTCAGTTGCACTACGCACTTGAATGACCAATTGTATGAACCTAAACGAGGTAAAAGGACTGTGTAGAGATCGTAGCAGGTGGCGTTCTATGGTTTCTGCCTACCCCCATGGGAAAAAGGCGTGAATTTATAACGGCGTGTAGGTATGTAAGTATTATCCCGTATAGGTTGCCCGTGTCCAAGAACAGACCCGATGTAGCCATGGTACGCAGCTCCAGTTTTTTTTTGATTTGATAATCTTTTAATGCAATATATTTAAATTTGGAGCTTTGGGAAGGCCTATGTCCAGCAGTGGACGTCTTTCGGCTGAAATGATGATGGTAGCTGATTCCCAGCTTTCTGTGTTGAAACTGTAAGTGCGGATTTCACCAATGAAATTAAACGAGATCAGCACTAGTAAACTTATTTTAAGAGCTGTCAGTGCCAATATTTCATAGTAATTTTGACACTGACAGCTCTTGAACGCAGTTTAGTCGTACTGAACGCGTTCAGCTTTATTGGAGAAATTCGCCCAAGTGTAATAGTTTAGTGTATGTTCGCAGGGTGACTCGGGCGGACCGCTACAGAGCTCGACTCCGGACGGGCTGAACCGCCTGGTGGGTGTGACGTCATTCGGGAGAGGCTGCGGCTCGCCCGTGCCCGGCGTGTATACGCGCGTCAGTCGCTACCTCGACTGGATCGAGAGCGTCGTCTGGCCTAATTCTCAATAAATAAAAATTTCACTATAATTATAATAAAACTTTTATTTCATTCTATCTGTCCCGCCCGCGACTTCGTCTGCGATCCTGGATAAAAAGTGGCCTATGTAGTGGTAGTGGTGGCCCAGGTCATGGTCTATTTGTGTATACATTTCATTAAAATCCGTTCAAGCAGATTTAGCATGAATAAGTTTGTTTTTCTTTTTGACTGGCATGTTAGTCTAGTGGTTAGTGACCCTGACTGGTAAGACTGAGGGTTCGATTCCCACCCATGACAAATCTTTGTGTTAAGCACAATCATTTGTTCTGTGTCTGCGCGTAATTTATCTATAATATGTATTTAGAAATATATAAGAATATTTATTAGTTATCTGGTTACCTCTGCCTAGTTTGGGACCAGATAACGGTGAGTTGGTTGTCCTAAGATATATTTTAATGGTCATTACGAAACTAACTACTGCTTGAACTGGTACTAAAGCACCTAGCGATTACACTTCTCCTTTTTTTTTCTAAACTATTATGTCCACCTGTGGACAACGTTGTGGGTTACATTTTTTTTATTTTTTTTGGATGGGGAATCATCAAATGACTTCTCCCGCTCTGGGCGGAGCGGGAGGGCGTGTCAGACTTTTACTGACTAAAACCCACCCGTGTTCCTTCATTTGCCCATGTGCCAGGGTCACGGTATATCTTTCGAACAATCACGCGACCCCGGCAGGCATCGGTCCTAGCAGACCCCTTCAGTACTGCTGACATCTCTTTGAGGCGCGCGTGGAACACTACGCGCCGTCGACTCGAGCTTGGTCCTTACCGGGCGGCGAGCTACCCATTGCTCGCCACCCGCAAGCTCGCGCCTACGGTGGCCGGGAGTCCTGGGTTACATCATTACTGAAATTGCATGTGTTAAATTAGTTGTAAGTTCAAATAATGTAGCTATTTGCTGTTACTTTCAACAAAAAATAAACAATTTCGATAGGTACCTGACTATGAGTTGTCAAGACAACCAAATATTATTGGACATGCGGATCGTTAGGACTTTGTGATATATTTGATACTTAATTGACACCAAACAGGAAGCACTATCGGCATTCATAACAGAAGACATAATCATCTCAATAACTGTCCACATCATAAAATTTAAAAAAAATAAAGAAAACAAATCCTCACTATCTTACAACTTTATTGATTAAAAAGCAGGAGCTACATATTAATATTTATTTATTTATTCACATACAGTAGAATCCCGATTATCCGGATCAAATAAAACCAGGGGTATTCCGTATAATCGAAAATCCGGAAAACCGATTTCAAAGGAAATCAAACAATATTTGAATTTTAATAATTTTTCATTATGTAATGGGTTTTACTTAGATAATACGATATATAAAAAACGAGCTATAACGATAGATAATGAATTACATAATACCTATGTAATTTAAAATTTGGTTGAAAATAACTTCTTATTGATCTTTGACGTAATGAATCACATCTTTTCATTGCGGCCAAGTCCCTGATAAGCTTCAGTTTTAACAACTGTATGAATCCGGATAATCGGATGTTCGGATAGTCGGGATTCTACTGTATACAATATCTGAATAACATAAAATGATAGAACAACAAACTTCTTTCATCCCCAAAGGGTTTGGAAGATGTTTTCCTATATTATACCCACTTAAGAACAATAAAAACATAATGTATGGAAAAAGAACATAGTAATATACATACGATAAAAAAAAAAACATAATAAGACACCGGAAAGGGACGAGGGATGTTGCTGGTAGGACGTCTGACCACGCGTCTGACGCATCAAATCTACACACCGCCCCAGTGCACAGTATGTAATTTTGGCTTACTTGTGGCCAGGTTCAGTTTATGTGTTTATTTGATAGCTTTTACTATTTTGGAGGTTTATCAAAGACAATGACAATTTTTTTTTGATTAGTTTTGGCAACATAGCAATTATCGAGAAAACCCCATAGATACCATAGAAATGCAATATCTTTTTTCAGGTACATCAGTAATGAATGAATTAAGTATCTTCTCATTAAGAAAATACAAAACTATAATATTGCCAAAAACTAGATTCGAAACGCTGATAATTAAGACGCTATTCAATGTTTTTAGCAAAAACACAAATATTTTTTTGCCGGTTTCTTTTTAAATTACCGCATTTTCTTTTTAATGGAAAATATGTGCGACATAATAATACATTTGAATAAAAAATATCAGCTCAAAAGAATAAAGGGGTGATGAGATATAATTTTTTTAAATTTTTGTTTAGGGTTGTCACTAACCTTCTTAACCATTTGATTAATTTATTCTGGTCATTAATAAAATCGTCATTTGATTGATTTTAATTATACTAGATTATTTAAATGAATATATCACACGCGAAAAGCCTATGCATTTTGAACCGATTTCGAAAAAGAAGGATGTTTCAATTCGATAGAATATTTTTTTCTATTTTATTGATATTATAAGACCTTTATGAACCTATAATGTTATACTTTCCTAAAATGTGAAAGACAAAAACTTTAACAACATAAGCTGGGAGTACCTCCACGTGGTGAAGGCGGTAACAGTTTTTACTGGCAAAAACTCCCATTCATATGTACATAATTATATCAATATGGAACGTAGCTTCATATAAAAATGGGCTTATTGGTTGACGTCGATCGTCCAAATTCAGGTACAACCAATGATGGGAACACTGCCCGTACGGCTTTGTCTGATTCCAATCGATTGACGTTTGCCAATATTTTAGGTATTGCAGAATGGCTCGTCAATGACCTACATACAATTCTGGTGACAATATCATGCGGCTTAGAAATAGAATCTAAGAAGTTTCAGGAGTTCTGCAATGATATCGCAACAAAATATGTACAAAAATACAGTTGGTACAACATGTCTGTCACCATGCACAAAATTTTAATGCATGGTGCACCAATTATTGATTCGATTCCTATACCTATAGGAATGCTCTCAGAACAAGCCGGTGATACATGCAACAAATTTTGGCGCTACGATCGTGAGCATCACACTCGTAAGTTCAGCCGTATAGCAACCTTCCTTGACTTGATTCACCGAGCTTTAGAGTCTTCTGACCCGCTTTTGTCGAGTATGTCAATTGATAAGAGACAAAAAAACAATAAGCGGTCTAAAATTCCCGAAAAAGTTCTAAAACTTTTAAAGCCGACTCAGGATAATGTACTCATACACGGCGACCAGTTGTTGCAAAAAACTGTCGATGTATTTGAATGTGATTCCGACGATATCAACAT
Source organism: Aporophyla nigra (assembly GCA_947507805.1). Taxonomy (NCBI): domain Eukaryota; kingdom Metazoa; phylum Arthropoda; class Insecta; order Lepidoptera; family Noctuidae; genus Aporophyla; species Aporophyla nigra. The sequence goes on from OX382305.1 coordinate 14,379,695, forward strand.
CGTGTTATCGTCAGACGAAGTATTTATCGATTGCGATAATGACGGCAACGACAAAATATAACTTTTTTATTTATCGTTTGGACAACCCTATTTCCATAGAAATTTCTAAAATATTTAGAAACGCTTTTTCTCACCACCCCTTTGAGTTACGTATGTTATTTTTTAGGACGTGATAAACAACAGTTATGTACATATTTATAGCAAAGAAAAAAATGCGGTAATTATAGGGGTAAAAAAAAAAATCAATAAAAAGTGAAATTCAAAAATGTTCATGTATTTCATTAACAATCAAAGCTACAGCTCCTTAATTTTTTATATGGATAAATATTCTGATATTACGTCGTTTGTGGTATTGGAAAAAAACGATACCGTTAATACTTTTGGAGAAAAAAAAACAATAACTTTTCTTTGAGGTCGTTGAACTTTCACAAAAAAAATCTTTTCTCTGAAAATATAGATAATTTTACTGTTGGAATTTTTACCAATTATTAAGTATCACAAGTTCTTTCGAATTAATACATAAAATATATCTGGCCACATCTAAGTCAAAATTACACACTGTGCAGTGGGTCCTGAAGATTGTGTTGCGATTTCGCGCGCTACAGTCACACAGTTCGAAAGGGAACGGCACAGTGGGCCGACAACTTGCGTAAAATTGCCGAGAGTACCACTCTATTTTCGTCGGGGATCAAAAACACAAATCCCATTTCCTCTCTATAGAGATGTCACTCAGATGACGCTGAGTGTGAAGTAAGATAGAGTGTATAAATACTTAGCAATGCGGATGCGAGATGGGTTAGTATTGGTACACAATAGATTAGCTTACGAACGAATAAAATATAAATTGAAATTCAAGTACTTAAAAACAAGCCTACTGTTTTATAGAAATGTTGTAAAGTAAACCGTCAAGATTAAAATTAGCTAAGTTGTTCTATTCCGATTATGCTGCATAACTATACTCCATTTGTTTAGGTAGTTAACTAAATGTAAACAATCTTAACATGTCTTTTATCTAAAAAACTGTCTAAAAATTGAATCTAAAAATGTTTACAATTAGGTATTTACTTAAACCGATGTTAGGTAAGTAACTTAATTTAAATAATATTTGTTGGTCTTTTATACGATTTATTTTATATAAAAAGATATATCAAGATTGTTTACCTTTAGTTAACTACCTAAACAAATGGAGTATAGCGCAATTTCTGGATCATGGCTGTTTCCTGGCAGTGAGCGCATGATTCCTGCTAGGTGGCAGGAATCATGGGCGTGGGGCACGCATAAGTATGCGCGCCCCGCACTCCGGACACGAACTCTCTTCCATTGTTCCGCCACACTCTCCAATGTAATAGGCGTGTCCATTCGGACATTTATACCAGTGGCCAGCTTTTAAACCAATAGCTTTAACAATTATTGCGCGCTCGTACTTAGTGACAACACCGCTTGTTTTGATCACTGCCTGCAACTGTCTTAGAGACTCTAAAGCCTCGTCCTCATTAAATACAGATAGCGAGAACACTACCGCTTCAGTACTTTTGACTTGTTGTGTTACTTTAGGTTCATCTTTCATACTAATCGCGAGATGGAGAAGTGTAGAAAGTTGCACCATAACATTCAAGCGTTTAATCTCATTGCCGATATCCTTTTGCTGTTGTTCGCTTATTTTGATAGGTATCTTGGATTTTGGCCGAATCTTGAGCACATTCAGTAGTGTTCTGATATTCTTCTGCATTTCATCCATTAAGGTAGTTATTTGCGGTTTCTGTGTTCGATATTTTTTCCAACATTCTACGATCATTTCAAATATATTGAAGTATACGCATTCCATTTCCACTTGCAAGAGTGACACTTTATTTTGTGTTTTTAAAAGTGTTAGAAAACTCAAAAACGTAGCTGTCATATCCTTATAATCTGAAAAGAAACAAAAATTAGTTCTCGCCGATGATTCGCCAAACTCCGGAGTTTAGGGCACCCTTTTTTTGACTCGGAGTACGCATACTTGTTTATTATTAAATTAATACAAACCCGCCATATATTCTTCATTTTCTTCTGAAAATCTATCGACTTTGATGCGTAATTCAGACATTTTCTTAAGTATCTGCTCGTCAGTTCCGTAAACTCGCACTTTTATAGGGTAAATATAATCCTTGATCATTCTTTTCACAGTATCTTTGTATCTGTTGGTATTAATGATGGGTTTGCGACAGAAAGGACAAGTGTGTATTTTTATGTTGTCCTGGTTTCCCAGCATTAAAGTGTCCATGTTATTGACCTCCAGAATATGACCACAGTCTTGAAGTACAATAAACCTGAAATTACTTGGAGGGTAAATGAAAATGCAGCTTGAAATTTTCTACAGGCTGTGTCAAAAGAATCAAGAACCATGTCCCACGGAGATGTGTAGGTAGTTTTCCTAGTCGTGAATTGTGATAGGATGAGTTTAAGTAATTGATTAAAACAAAATTGAGCTAGGGTTGGATATCTTCTAAGACTGATGAGTAAGTGAACAGAATTTTGTTTCTAGGCAGATGAGTCTTGAGGATGACTGTGGTTAAAGTTGTAGCAAATGATGTCTCACTTGTCTTGTTCTTCGTACGCGTCGCCGAGGAAGTCCGTGGGGAACTGGTCGGGGCGGCACAGCTGGCAGATGGGCGGGCAGGGCTCGCCGCACAGGCCGCGGCACATGTGGCCGCACGCCAGGCGCCGGCCGCAGCGCGCGTCGCACGGCGCGCGCTCGCACGGCTCGCCGCAGCGACGCGTGCACACACCGTGCGCGCACCCACGACTGCATTTTTCCTGCAATGACATGCACGGTATTATTCGGATTTGACTATGGATTCTTATCCATAGTCAAATCCGAATGAAATTTTTGAAAAAGATTTTCTTTTGTTTGATGTGTTACTGCCTGATTACCTACTGGTGTCCGTTTCGACTGCTCGGACATAGTGTCGTAGAAGATAAACGACTAAGTCAACATTACGATGGAATTTGTAAAACACTAACATTAAAAGTCGCAAATTCATAGATCCAATACCTATTCAGAAAGTTGTAAAGGCTTAACCATGGCCGCGCGGTCGAAACATAGAGAACCGCGCGGCCACGCAGTTCTCTTAAACGGAGCTTAGTATAGGTCTCATTCTTTTTGCTAACCACTGATACGATTTCGAATGTAGATAGAATGAATAAAGCCCTTATGTTTGCACTTCACGAACTTAAAACCGATACTGCTAGTTAGCAGAAGAGTGACCAAGATTAGCAATTATATTGGACAACATTTAGCTCAATCTTAAAAACTTGTATACTTATTTAAAAAAATTGATATGTTTATTCATCACAGCTTGCAAAATTTTGCGATCTCGCTAATCTCTTATTCTACAATTGACAAAAAGATCTCTAACCCAATGTAGTTGCTGAGCTCTCTATGGCCGCGCAATCCTCCACGTTACGTTCGCGCGGCCAACTTAAAACCCTTATAACTTCTTTATTTCTACTTTGACACATTATTGGTTAGTTGGGACTTGTCCTCGATAGTCGGTGGAACTTCTTGAAGCATTTCCGGCGTTTGTCTCTCAGACTGGAGCGGGCTGGGCTGCCTTAAAGTTGCTCCTACCCAATCTAGGCCCAAATGACTCCTGCCGGAAGCTCTACGCGGGGGTTGTGTGGTCCATGGCCCTTTAGGCTGCCTGTCCACCGGAGCGGGGCGAGGCAGCGGAGCGGAGAAACGGAGAAATATTAACCAATGGGATTGCACAAAATCTTCGCTCCTCTTTAGTGGTCAGGGGGTTGCGAACTAGTTTAAAAATTCATACAAAACTGGTAAGCGGAGCGGGGAAGCAGAACGAGGTAGCGCGTTGATAGCGCGCCCGCCGCGCCCATCAACTTGGACGCGAGCCGCTGAAAGTGGGGCCCGAAGTCCCATCGGCTGTCGAGCACCAATCCCAAGTACTTCATGATTGACTCGACAGCGATTGGGACCCCCCCAACCACTATGTATGATTCCGGCGGCGGCGCCCGTCGGAGTCTATAACAAGTGATGGCCTCAGACTTGTTGAGGGCTCGCATCCGACCCTAGTCCAGGCCATGGTATGGAGCGAGAGAGCCTGAGAAGCCGTCACCTCCTTCTCTTGCTATATCGCATAATCTCGCGAAGAAGCCGAAGCGCGTGAGGGAGAGGCAATCTTTGCGCCCTCACGCCCTTAGCCGCCGCAGGAGACGCCCCGGGCGTCGGGAATCCATAGCGGACTTCCGGCCACCGTAGGCGCGGGCTTGCAGGCGGCAAGCAATGAGTAGCTCGCCGCCTGAAAAGGACCAAGCCCGGGTCGATGACGCGTTGTGTTTGACGCGTGCCTCAAAGCGATTTGAGCGCAGCACTGAAGGGGTCCGCCAGGGCCGATGCCTGCCAGCGTCGCTGATTTGTTCGAAAGAGTTACCGTGGCCCTAGCAAAGGCAACCGAAGGAACCTGGGTGAGTTTTAGTCAGTAAAAGTCTGACACGCCCTTCCACTCCACCCAGAGCGGGAGACGTCATTTGATGATTTCCCACCCAAAAAAGGGTATCAATGGTACATCCTTATTGGAAAAGCCAATATCTAACATAGTCCGAGCTGGAGATAGACCAACGATCTACTAAAAACTCACAAATTTTCGATATCTCTACGAATGCAACGCTGCGTGACCATAACACCCGAAAATTAAAGTTCTTATATCTACAATGAATGGGACCTTGATTTTAGATTTTATTTAGACAACACAATTGGTATTTACCCGACATGGCGTGCATGGTTCGCCGCACAACTTCTTGCAGTGCGAGTGCTGGCATTTTACTTCGCAGAGCATCTTGCACGGTGGACAGATTTGGTTACAAGGCTCCTGGCATCTAAACAAACATTAACATCAAGATATATTATTAAAGTGGAATTTTTATTTTTTTCTTTTGCAACTTTTCGAAGTCTACTATTCTGCCAGTGTCAAATAGTGACGGCAATGCATTAAGATGAGCCGTCGGACTTTACACTTCGTGGTAGTTATTTAGTAGGTACTAGCTTCTGCCCGCGACTTCGTCCGCGTTAAATTCCTTATTTCCCCGACCCTTCCTGTCGAGTCGAATCGCCTACCCGTGCGATTTTCCCCGTTTTTGCAACATTTTTCATTACTGCTCCGCTCCTCTTGGTTGTAGCGTGATGTTATATAAACTATAGCTTTTCTCGATAAATAGGCTACCCAACACAAAAAGAATTTTTCAATTCGGACCAGTAGTTCCTGAGATTAGCGCGTTCAATCAAACAAACAAACTCTTCAGCTTTATAATATTAGTATAGATTAACACCGCGATTCAGAAAATGACGTCTTTTGCACAACGCCATCTATCGGATTTGGATTTCAACTATCAACATTAGTTCTATTTTTAGTCTTAAGATGTCGTTGCAAGTACTATACTGAATTGCGTAACATAATATTTTACTTCTTGAACTCACTAAATTAATCATATCTTTTGATAGAGTGAACCGATTTCGATTATGTGCGCACAAACAAACAGACAAAAATTTCAAAAATGATGGAAATGGGTTCTGTTAGTTGATCTTTTCACACGCTGGCTATTTTTTGTTTCAATTTCTTCAATGTACAAAAATTACTTTTCTACAGATTTATTATATGTTTAGATTAGGTTAGTAGCTGAAAGGACGACAAAATTTTTGTTAGTAAACATAGTATCTTTTTAAATAATCTATATATATAAAAATGAATCCCTGTTTCCCTTGGTCACGCCATCACGCGTGAACGGCTGGACCGATTTCACTTTTTTTTTTTGTTGTTGTGTTTGTAATTGTCAGGAGAAGGTTCTTATGAACAAAAAAAATTTTAAAAATTGCGTGGAAAATTATTATACCAATTCGAATTAAATAGTTATCGTTAAGACAGGACAACGTCTGTCGGGTCAGCTAGTAAATAAATAAATATCTTAGGACAATCAACACACCGTTATCTCGTCCCAAACTAGGCAGAGCCTGTCCTATGGCAACCAGACAACTGATAAATATACTTATACAGGGTTATTTGTAAAACACCGGCAACCTCTCAGGTCTATGTTACTAACATCATAATCAACAACTTTTGTTTTGTGACTTTTAAAAATTCATCACATTTTAGTTCATCAGATTTTCAAACAAAAATAAAAATATTTAAATTGAACGCTCTAAATGTTACGGAGTCTATGCGAAGCAAAAGAAAGCGATAGTATATTAGCAAGGGGAGCGGGGTTAGGGCGGCGGGGGCGCTTGAACTTGACCTATTTACAGGCAGTCGATTTTTGTATGAAAATCTGATGCACTAAAATATGATGAATTTTTAAAAGTCATAGAACAAAAGTTGTTGATTATGATGTTAGTAACATAGACCTGAGAGGTTGCCGGTGTTTTACAAATAACCCTGTATATTTCGAAATACATACATATTATAGATAAATTACACCCAGACACAGAACAAATGAATGTGCTCATCACACAAAGATTTGTCCTGGGTGGGAATCGAACCCAAAACCTCAATCTTTGCAGCCAGGGTCACTAACCACTAGACTAACAGGCCAGTCAATAATACATGCATATAGAAGATCACAAATCTACTTAAAATATTTACAAGCTTATTATTAATACACACCAAACTACATTTTGATATCATTAGCTTTTGCAAATCTTCATAAAATTTGGACGAGTTTAGGGGAAAATGTTATTCGAGATAGAATGGAAGTTTAAGGAAGGGGGATTTTAAGTTTGGGGAGCTTACGATACAAGTCAAAGGATTGGGAATTTAACACACAAGAGAAAAAGATGTGATCCACGGTTCCATCATCAAGACCCCATTCACACAGGGAACCGTCATTATCAGCCTATATTGTTCCCACTGCTGGGACACAGGCCTCCTCTCGGTGAGAGGGAGTGGGCCGTAATCCACCACGCGGGACCAGTGCGGGTTGTTAGATGTCACATGTCTTCGAATTTTTGGTTCTAAGACATGCGCGTTTCCCAAGATGTTTTCCTTCACCGTTTTGAGAGTAGTGGCGATGAAATTATTTGCACAAAGTAAAGCGCTTGCCTGGGTTCGAACCCACGACCTAAATGTCGTAAGTCGGGGCCGATACCACTGTGCCTCTACTGCTCTCCAGGAACAGGGAACCGTCACGAACACGAATCTAAGTAAGGAATACAGGACTACAGCAGTGACCAAGTCTCAGTCTACAGAAGGTTGCAACAGTACTTCTTGACAATTTTGGGGACTTAAAAATCCAAGGTTTTCGCTGGATGCCGCATCAGGTTGAATACTAGCGTAGTACGCCCCCTTGAGTTTCGAACTTACTTGCCAAACTTCTGACCACGTACAACTTATGTTTGGTGTCAGTCCGTAAGTCCTAGCTAAACACCATGTAGTCTTTACGATCCACCGCGTTAGATACAGCAAATTTAACCGGTGAGGCGGCGCACTCGTTGCCGCCTGTACCCCGAGTGATTGGGGACCCAAGCTATTTCAATGTTTAAACCGTTTGTTCGAACAAGTGAATAGTAAAATGAGTATAAAAAATTATTTTGCTGTGAATTTTAGATTTAAGTTTGTTTTGAGTTAAAGCTTGAATGCTACTACTGCGTGAATCTGAGAAAATGACTGAATTTTTAGTGCAAGTTGTCAGCGTTTAAAATAAAACATAGCATCACGCCTGCACTCCTTGCTTCGAGAGTTGGTTCGAGAATTTCAAAGGTCCATCCGATGTGAGCGTGGTCGTAGGTATCTACTGTACTTAGGTAACTGCTGGCACCCAGGCCTACTCTATGTAGGTAAGAGAAAAGAGCGTTAATTCAACACAGGCCTGGAGTGGGTTCAAGTTACAAGCAGATGCGGATACCTCCAATCTAACCGATTTTTACACTTACGTCAAAATGCAACGTACGTAATTTTAGGCCTTATGGTTTCAGTTGTAATATGTTGTTATACACCGTGAGATTTTACTCGTCTTACAAAGGCTGTCCACTCAATGTATCCGACATAATATAACTCTAGGGTTGATTAAAAAATTGTTACCATTAAGGTAATAGGTACTAAGAAAAAAAATATACATTAGAATTATGAAACACCTGTTAATAATGTTTACGTATCAGACGGTACAGAACATACCTACCTAGCACACGAGTCGACAAGATCATTCCATCTCCATTTTCCATGAGACAAAATAACAATTTCAAACTACGTCATGCATCATCATAATGAATAATATTTTTATTTTTTAGTTATTCAAATGTTTTTTTCTTTTTCTTATGGATGTGTGCCATTGGATAAATGAAGTGGGCTGCCGTTGTAAACGTTTAAAATTTCACGGTGTTTATAAGCTTTTTATGCAGTAACAAATCGAATTTCTTTTGTAACATCTATGTTCCGTAGAAGTGTTCCGGCGGCCGGAAGTGTGTTCCGTAGACTCACTGGTGTCCGCAGATGTTGTCCTGGTTGCAAGTCTGCGTGCAGGGCTGGTGCAGCCGGCCCTGCACGCAGCGCGCGCACGTGCCGGCGCACACGTGCCCGCACGCCAGCGTCGCGCCGCATGCGCTAGCGCAGTACTGAAGCAGCTGCTCCGGCTTCACCTCACCTGCGCACTTACACTTATATAACCACACGTAAGGATAATTTGCGTTGAATATATGTATTAAATTTGCGAAATAATCAGTCTACCTGACTGGCACATATTTATTTTGGGATTGCTTGAATCAAAGTTCACAAACCGATACATTGCACTCGAAGAGGGCTGCTCAAGTGCATGTGCTAACTTGGACAATGATTTCACAAATTACCTTTAGCGAATAAAGCTGATACATTGCACGGTAGCTTGACTTTATGCCCACAAGGAGACAACACCTCGTCAGTCGAAGGCTTGGTGCACTTCGTGTGGTCACACGCAGACCCGCATCGGTCCATGCACGGATGCCCACATGAAAGGAGTCGTTTACACTTCTCATAGCAAAGCTCATGACTCACACTTTGCTTACACTGCACTTTTATTGTATGGAGACACTCCGGTATTACTTTGTCGACCTGAGAAATAAAATAATAATGGTTAAAAACCAGTTCACTGCAAGAAAAAAAGCTGTAGGAGATCATGCGGCCGGTGCTTTGACGCTACGACTGCGACGAGCTACGGCGTAGAGCTCCGCACGAGCCGTAGCGTAGACGTTGAGTGCTACGAAGTTTATAACGCGGCTAATGTAGTTGTAAGATAAGATAATTTATTTTTGTACATAAGACACAAGGCATATAACACATATAGACAGTAGGTTGTATATGTATAATCGAGTCTAACATTATTGTCAGATTTCCGGCCCCTAAACTAGGTACGCAGACCTGTACCCTAGGACTCAGACATTTTTCGGCTTCCATTTTATATGATTAAATACAACCATGACATTTCAGTTACACAATTATACACAAAGCATGTACACAAGTCAGCTGGGTGAAGTGAGTGTTTGTGGTTGGGTGTCTATAAGGTGAGGTGTGATTGTGGTGTAGGTGGAGTGTGAATGTGTGAGTAAGGGTGAGTGCATAGTTGTGTGAAAAAGGCCTTATTTTCATCATAGTCAGATACAACTATTATCTGACTATGATGAAATATGAATGAGCAATTGAACACGTACAAGATAAGCAAGGTAACATACCAATTGTGTGCAATCTCCGCACGGTTCGCAACACTTCTTCTTACAGAAATGACCACAGGTCATGGTACGTGCGCATTTCTTATTACATGGTATCTCGTCAACTGACTTGGAGCATGCGACGATCTCCGAATGCTTGCAATGCGATCTTTTTTTCTTAACCTGAACAATAATAATACTCATTGTACATATTAAAGGTGACATTGCGAGGACGATTGATTGCTGTGAAGCCTTCTTTTGTTTTACAACTGGTTTCCAAAAGCATAATCGAGACTATGAATCTATTGTCTAATCCCATGAATTGTGATTGGTTGATGAACAATCCACACTAATTAATATTATAAATGCAAAAGTAACTCTGTCTGTCTGTCTGTCTCTCTTTCCTGCTAAAACCACTGAACCGATTTAAATGAAATTTGATACACAGATAGTTTAGAGCCTGAGAAAGGACATAGGCTACTTTTTATTGCGGAAAAGGGGTTTTTATATTTGTGAATTATATTTAAAGTTTTTTTAAATTTTTATTCTTAAGGGGGTAAAATAACAATAGGGAATAGGGGCCGCCGCGCCGCCGGTTTATTAGAGCGATGCTAATCTCGGTTTACCTCAGTGTCGCCGCTGGTAACTCACTTTCGTACTAGGGCGCTTCTTCATATCTGGCGACGCTTACTGCCTCCCGTCTCTGTCTACCTCACGGTCGTCTCCAGTTACTCAGCCATTTAACGGCGTACGATAAGAAAGTGTAGGTAATAGATTAGCAAGAAACGCACCTGGACATCACAGTCATCGCATTTCTCGTTGCAAGTCTTCCGGCATTGATGATCCCCTCGATCTTCTGTCAGTTGTGCCGCACAACCTGCTTTTGCTCGTGCACAAGGTTTGACGCATTTATACTGTCAAGAATGTTACAGGTAATAAGATTTGACGGCTTTAATATTATTATTTTTTCTTTATAAAAGTCAAACAACTCACGTTCCGATGGTTTCGATCGTCTGTCAGATGCAAGATCACATGACATTTGCGATCGCAGATATGACCGCAATTTTCCAAACGGTACACGCAAGGTTCCAAACATGTTACCTTTCGTATATCCTGGTAACAAGGTTTCTGTGCCTGTAGATAATAAAAATAATAAAAATTTTAGTAAATATTTGCAATGGAAATCTAGACTAGTTTTAGTGTCTATTCGACCTATTTTATAGATTTACCTTATGTTTACAATAGGGTAATGTAACATCAACTTGGATAAGACATTTGTTCAATGGGCTTTTAGGATTACGATGGCAATATATGTTCATTTCGTGGCCGCATGGAAGAGTCTTCATCACGAGCACCTTGCACGGCGCACAACGTTCACAGCATTTTAATGGGCACACATGTCCGAGGTCACATAAAATTCTAGAAAAAGTAGATAATGACGTTTTAATATTTTGTAAGTAGAAATGCCTAGTGTACGTAAACATGACTTGACTGAGGTCTTACAGTAGTAATATATACCTTTCGCAGTTCATAGTGCACTCCGTTTCAAAATGTTCGCGGTCATATACATGGCAGTAAAGTTGACACATATGGCCGCATTGATACTGGTATTTGCATTTCTCAAAGCATCCTCCTTCTGGTGGCAAATTGTTGAAATCCTCAGAAGTCGAAATCTGCAACCCAATAATGTGGTTTAATGAGTACCTACTGAGAACGTTGCACCCGGCCAAACAATTGTCTTCAACAAAACCTGATGCATCTTTGAACATCTGAATCGGCACACAACAACATTACGCGCACGCACACACTGAAACCATTGTCTGCTCGATTTTAAACATTACTTATCTAGATACTCGAAGATATTATTTATTTTATTTTAATAGCAGTGTTGAGTAAAATTAGTACCTAGTAAACTAACTTTACTTTCTGCATTTGGTGACAATTAATAAGTTTTATTACCATGATCATTATGATTTTTGGAATAACGTATAATTTGTCAATTTAAAAAAAAAACGAGGTGTAACAATAAAAACTTTAGAGGTGTCAAGGGACACCCGGATGGAACGAAGTTCCTTTCCAGGATTCATAATAGTTATAATTTTTTAATTATTTATTATGTACAAAAAACCTGTATACACTCAACAAAAATATTCTCTCCCTATCTCTTTCTCTCTCCATCTCTCTCTACCTCGCTCTCTCTCTCTCTCCCTCTCTCCCTCTCTCTCTCCCTCTCTCCCTCTCTCTCTCCCTCTCTCCCTCTCTACTCACAACAAAAAAAACAACAACACAAAATATATACGGTCGAATTGAGAAACCTCGTCCTTTTTTTGAAGTCGGTTAAAGCATGTCGTGACAACTTTTCGTAAGAATTTTTTCCGTCTAGCCCCCTTTCACAACGCGCGATAAGGAACTTCGTTCCAAAAAGTTTAATAATATTTTTCGAAAATAAACAAATATAACGGATTTTGATCGTAGACTATTGTTGAAAATATACAGGATATTCCCTCATCATCATCATCATCATTTCAGCCGTAAGACGTCCACTGCTGGACTTAGGCCTCCCCCAATTAGAGGGGCTTAGCCATAATCGCCACGAAAAATAAGCGAAAATTGTGTGACGCCCAAACCCTCACCTTTGAGATTGGAGCGCGTATTCAGAATTTTTATTACACAATAGCATTTTTGTATGAAGGTTGTTTTTGTACTCTATTATGTATTTATAATTCGAAATGACTTTAACATTTTGGAGAGATGATGATTACCTACATGATTTTCAATTTATGTAAATAATGAAAGTTACGTTAAATATTTTGACTACATACTAGCACAACCCACAAAATTGATACCCATGTCGAAATTTCATCATAACAGTACCTACATCCGCCATTTTAAATTAAAAATCGATGATTTCATAATCCCTACCCCCAATATGGACAATAATCTTTTTATAAAAAAACAATACCCGCCGTATTTGGATCAAATTTATATGAAACATTCGTAATCACTATCCTAAAATTACCCAAAGTTGATAGCTATGCCCACTTTTTATTTAAAAAATTAAAATATTCGTCGTTTTGAATGAAAAACTTGTGGGGTCGGGATATCCCATCAGGAAGTATGTTCCTTAGTCTTTTTTGACTCCGAATGTAATTTATATGGAGTTTTCGGCTTCAGCACCTTCGAAAATCTTGAAAACGACACCCATAATGAAAACTTTGAAAATTTTCGCAACTGCCATTTTTTATTTTGACCTCACAATCGGCTTCAGCACCCTTGTTTACCCGTACCACAAAGTACATTTAAGAATTTCGTTCCAAAAATGGACGACAATTGCATAATTTAATTACCACATTGAAAACAGATGTTCATATGACTTTTTATTGAATAATCATCCGCCATCTTGAATTCTTGTAAATTAATACATATTCATAATCATCACTACCTCCATAATTGCCAATAGAATTTAAGTTATTTATTTCTACACGAAGTTCTGGTAATAAGTTTGGTACTCATACTTTTGGCCCGAAAAGTATCAAAAATTTTCAACCACAGTATACAGCACGGCACTCACTTTATTATTATTTTGATCGTATTTATTTCGTACAAAAAAGCGATACGCCCGTGCTTCCTAGGGCGCGTCTGAGCGCGGAATGACAAGCTGCGAGTAGAAAATGTATGAAGAAATTTGAGAGCGTTCTTTATTTTTCTCATAAATAAAAAAGTTATGTATTTAATTACAAAATATTTAGGCAAATCGTAGAAGATTATATTAGACACAATTTCTTGTCATTTTGAAGTTAAAATATGCAGTTGATCTCACTATACAGGTACCTTTTCAGACCCATTATTTTTCATTTTCTACGATTATTGCGGTGGGGAAAACGTATTTTTATGAAAATATTGTATGGGACTATACAATTTTTATGGTTCCATCATGGAGATGATTAAATTATCTTTAATTTAGACCATAATTGACTTCGCAATTGTCATTCCTCTTGATTTATTTGGTACCGGAAAACCACCGATATTTGTAGAAAAATGTTGTAGCGTCCTTAATGCGGTTCACAGAATACATCTACTTACCAAGTTTCAACAGCATAGCTCTTATAGTTTCGGAAAAAAGTGGCTGTGACATACGGACGGACAGACGACAGACATGACGAATCTATAAGGGTTCCGTTTTTGCCATTTGGCAACGGAACCCTAAAAAGGTGGCTGGGACAGACTAGATGTGGAAGTCGGAGGATATAGTGTTGTGGCGCAGACTGGGAGAGGCCTATCTACAGGTGTGAACTGCGCTAGACTGAGTTGATTGTTCCTAGGCCTCAGTGTGACAAATTACCGGCCTACATCAGCTAAGTGTTGGTGAACTATTTGTACGGTCATGGTGCTGTTGGCCAGCTTTCAATTAAATGCAGCAGAAAGAGAATTCAGTTGAAATTATATTAAATATTAATAATCAGGAAGAATAAAACCTGCCAAGTGTGTGTACAATGAAGGGGGATGTATATGTATGTAGGTCCACAGATTCACAGTATTGATTTTATCGACCGCTAAAATACATAAGTTGGTACCCAGTTAACATAGTATTTCCGAATAATCTCACACCGAGATGGGTTTTCGTCACTTTTGTCCATACTCTCTTCCCCATTTAGAGGACTGTGGGTATTTCACGAGACAAGGTCCCTAGCGATCTTAGAATGACTTCCAACCGATTTTAGGACTTTGGCCCAACTTAACGATGGTATACTTAGTTTTGGTTGAGTCCAGGCTCAGATATAGTATTGAGTTTTGGGAAAACAGTTACAACTACAATGTCCACTCGGCATTTGTGATCCAAAAAAGAGCCTTAAGGACAATGTTGCGTCTGAAACAGATAGATTCGTGCAGGGACTACTTCATCAAGCTCAACATTCTAACAGTGCCATGTCTCTATATCCTGGTATTGTTAACCATGTTTGTCAAAAATTTGCATGAAACCGATGAGCAAAAATTAGTTAGATATAGTACTCGTAGGAAAAACCTACCTTCCACGATCCAACCAAAATTGAATGTGGTTGATCATAGTCCTCTGTCATTTTATTCAACAAGTTGCCAACAGAATTTAAAAGCGTGAACAGCATGACCTTATTTAAAAACAAATTAAAGGCATATTTATTGAAGAAAGGCTAGATGAGTTCATCTATACAATCTATACTCTATACAAATAAATAAAATTGGATTGTCTGTTTTTAATATTAATATAACCACTTTTTACTAAGTATATAAGTGTATATGGATGTATACACGATACATATACCAAAACAACATTTTTTACAATTTTTGTCTGTCTGTCTGTCTGTCTGTTTGTTCCCGCTAATCTCTGAAATGGCTGGACCGATTTTGACGGGACTTTCACTGGCAGATAGCTGATGTAACAAGGAGTAACTTAGGCTACTTTTATTTTAGAAAGATTCTTTTATTTTAGAAAAAAATAACTGTCTTCGAAAACTACGCTGACATACGTCTCAAAATTCGAAAAACCCTGGCTGAATCCTACGAAATAGATCAAAATAATGTACTACAGTATTGTACACCTTAAAAAGGCCTTATCTTTTACTTTTTACGAGAAATAAGGGCTTATTTACGAAGCGATTTTAAGCAATACAGCATTAATCCTTATCCAATGAAGTACGTTAATTACACTGTGCATTTAATATAGATCAATATGGCACCATGGATGATAGATTATAAATGTGAAAATATATGAATGGATCTCTGAATACTATTACTTTTATTTTAAAAACACCAACACACATGATGTTCTCATAAACTATGAATCCTAAGTAATATGAGTTATAATCCTACTACTAATAATATTATAAATGTGAAAATATCTGAATGGATCTGGATCGAAAATAGCACACAGAGTCTATATTACCTATATAACCTGCACCCTAATTGCGAAACGCACAATTTATCAGAATCTGAATGGGATTGAAGATTATTTGTCTTGATAATATATTTAGTGATTGTGATGCCAATAATAAGTTAGTGCTAAGTGATTTAACGTCTGACCACTGTGGATTATTAGCCAGCTTCCCTTTGCCATTACTTAAAAAGCCGCATAAAATAGAATGCAGGCCTTATACAGTTAGTCGTTGCAACAAATTTAAAAATAATATTGCTCATAGGATTACACCATCTATAGTAGAACACGAGACTCCTAATGAAATCTATGGAGCCCTTTTTGATATTGTACAAAAAGAATACCAATCTACTTTCAAGACCAAAACTATTGACATTAATAGCACCTCTGTTAGCTTCAACCAATGGGCTACTCCAGGTATTTATAAAAGTAGAGCGAGACTATACGAGTTATATGGTTTAAAAAAATATATATTTGATACTCCTTTTCTAGAGTATGTCAGAAATTATTCAAAGTTATTTAAAAAAATCTGTGCTTTCGCTAAATCTAAATTTTTAAGCGATACCATAAAAAAATCCAGTAATAAAATAAAAACCACTTGGAAAATTATTAACAATGAAACGGGTAAATCGATTAAACAGGAAAAACAACTAGAGATTATGATTAACAACAGATTGGTTAATAAAGCTGCCGACGTAGCTGAGGCATTTAATGAGTTTTTTGCCAACATACCTATAACTACGACTTGCTCCTTAAATTCGTCCCCGTCTAAAGCTGAAAACCTTTTGCATAGTAGTGTGCCCAGATGTAGTCGCTTATTTAGTTTCGAACATGTGACGCCTCGTGACGTGGTTAATATTTTTAACACACTTAAGTCAAAAAACACTGGAGATTACTGGGGTATCTCCGTTAAACTGTTAAGTAATATAATAGACATCGTAGCCCCCTATTTAGCTGTAACTTTTAATAAATGTGTTGATTCAGGATCTTTTCCTGACCTCATGAAGAGTAGTAAAGTCATACCATTATTTAAAACAGGTAATAAAAATAACGTTGGCAATTTTAGGCCCATTTCTATCTTACCTGCATTTAGTAAAATATTTGAAAAATTAATACTCAAGCAGTTGCTAAGACATTTTAATTTAAATAGCCTCCTTCATAATGAGCAATATGGCTTTACAAAAGGTCGTTCGACAACAGATGCGGGTGTTGCTCTGCTGAAACACATTTTCAACGCATGGGAGAACTCGCAAAATGCTATCGGGGTTTTCTGTGATCTCTCCAAAGCTTTTGATTGCGTTCACCATGACACACTTTTGCGTAAACTACGTCATTACGGTGTTCAAAACGAAGCTCTCAATGTCATAAGTTCTTATTTGCAAAATAGGCACCAATGTGTAGATGTCAATGGTGTAAAATCTTCCGGGCTACTAGTTCAGTTAGGTGTACCTCAAGGCTCAATACTGGGTCCATTCTTATTCTTAGTGTATATTAACGACTTACCATTATATTTAAAGAATATCTGTGACATTGTACTATTTGCTGATGATACCTCACTTATCTTTAAAGTAGACAGGAATAGAAAAGATTTTGATGACGTGAATAGTGCGCTCTCAATGGTTACGGATTGGTTTACCACTAATAACCTAGTTCTTAATGCTAAGAAAACGAAATGTATAAAGTTCGCCTTACCGAATGTTAGGAATCTGGGACCCAATGTCGTTTTAGATAATGAGGTGCTTGAAACTGTACACTCGGCAGTTTTTCTGGGTATAACAGTAGACGCCAAACTTCAGTGGGGATCACATATATCAAGCCTAGCGGGAAGGCTCAGTTCAGCCGCCTACGCCGTAAAGAAAGTTAGACAGTACACGGACGTTGATACAGCTCGATTAGTCTATTTTAGTTATTTTCATAGCATAATGTCCTACGGCATTCTGCTGTGGGGCAAAGCCGCGGACATTCAAAATATTTTTGTTCTTCAAAAACGAGCTGTTCGAGCGATTTACCAACTAGGTGCTAGAGTTTCTCTGAGAGATTTGTTTAAAGATATTGGTATTCTTACGGTGGCATCACAATTCATCTTCGCCAACATCTTATATATTAGGCAAAATATACACTTGAACACTAAAAATAGTGATATTCATAATTTTAATACTAGAAGTAGGGATAAACTACGTGCTCCCTTTCACCGGCTTCATAAGGTTCATAATTCTTTTGTTGGTCTTGGTATTACCTTTTATAACAAGCTTCCCTCTGCTTTGCTAGATTTGCAGTTTAATGAGTTTAAAGCTAAAGTAAAATCCAACCTTTGTTCAAAGGCATACTATTCTATCAACGACTACTTAAACGATAAGAATAGTTGGTCGCTGTGATCAACTCAAGACAATGTTTATGTTCTTTCAATCCAGAATTAGTCTTCCTACTGACGGTTTATATGGGTAGTTCATATAATTGTTTTTTTTTTTTGTTTCTATTTAACTGCTTTTGTTAGTTTATTTTTATTTTCTTTTCATTTCATTTATTGTGTATATGTATCATTTGCATCGTATATGTAAGCGGGCACGCCCTTTATGCCTGGAGGCTTTATTAAGGTTTTAAGTTCTGTTTACGATTTTGTTTTATTATTTATTTCAGCTTGAGTTTAGTTTTCAATGTTTTGTTGGTATATTGGCGTGTGCTAGCTGACATATGGCGAATATTGTATGTTTTGTTTTATAATATTAATAACTTACACTATACTGTATAGAATCAAGTTCTTCTAACTTAACAGACAGCTGTGCTGCTGGGGAGTTTGTTCCGCCACTTCTTCTTCCCAGCGAAAGCACTAGGAAGTTTCGAAGGGCGGGCGTTTTGGGGGGACTGTCTCATGTAACGTTGACGTTCAAAAAGTGCTGACTCTCAGCCTAGTTTGAATAAATGACTTTTGATTTTGATTTTGATTTCTAAACCATTGCGTCATTTGTTCGAATAAATTGTCGGCTCAGCAACGTAAATAACGCAGTGCATGTTGTTTAACCATGAATATTAAACCAATTCCTACCGATAAAAAGTTCCGCAATTACCCCTCTGGAATAACACATTCTTATCGCGGTAGTACGTCCTCTTGCATTAATTTCCGACACCACGCGGGCGAAGCCGCGGGCAATAGCTAGTTGACAATAAACGACAACCACAATTAAATTATTTGTAAATGATGACTTACTGTGTTTATATAATTTATTTTTATATTAATTTTTGAATTTTCAACTTAATGCAGTGTTATAATTTAATGTTTTTGTTATACATTTTTTGACATATATTTTACTAGTGATATTTATTACTAACGTTTGGTTGGTTTTTTACTAATGTAAAATGTTTATTTTAGTTTGGCTATATAACCTAGTTTAATTTTAAACGAACTGCGAGTGTGTACGGCTCTGCCTACAAAATGTGGTGCGCCAGTTAAAGGTGGAACGTAGTTAAAAGTCAGGATCATTAGTACTCGGAGTCACGTATAGTGCAAAGCATTCCCAGTTTCCTCGCAATTGTCAAGGTACGGAGTAGGAAGTGGACACACGAAACAATAGAAAAAAAAAAACAAATTAAAGGATTACATCGTGCCGTGTGGTGCCGGACGTAAAGAATAACACCACCCCATTTCTTCCCGTGGGTGTCGTAAAAGGCGACTAAGGGACTTACTAGAGAATGGGCAGCAGCGTTCTCTATGCATTTTACCACCAAACTGCGATCGCCAACCCGCCTGCCAAGCGTGGCGATTATGGCAAAGCCCCCCAAATTGGGGGAGGCCTAAGTCCAGCAGTGGACGCCTTACGGCTGAAATGATGAAGGATTACATCTATATCTATACAAATAAATAAAATTGGAGTGTCTGTTTTTAATATTAAGATAACCACTTTTTACTAAGTGTATATGGATGTATACACGGTATATAGCAAAACGACATTTTTTATAATTTTTGTCTGTCTGTTTGTTCCGGCTAATCTCTGAAATGGCTGGATCGATTTTGACGGAACTTACACTGGCAGATAGGTGATGTAACAAGGAGTAACTGAGGTTACTTTTATTTTAGAAAAAATAAATAATAGTTAAAAAAAAAACTAAAAACACGCTGAGTTTTGAGACGTATGTCAGCGTAGTTTGTGACGTATGTCAGCGTAGTTTTCAAAGACAGTTTTAATGAAAAACTTTTTGTTAATTACCACGCGGACGAAGTCGCGGGTAACAGCTATTACCTATAATATAACCTGAATTAACACATCTTACCGCGGTAGTACGTCCTCCTGCGTTAATTTCCGACATCCTCGCGGGCGAAGCCGCGGGCAAAAGCTAGTCCAAGATAAGAATGCTTGGGAGCATGCTGGTCTTACTCCATAGGACAGTCTTAGAGTCTGTCAAACTGGTCACTAAATTAATAGTACCGTTTAGTTTTTTTTTTTATGACACTGGTTTACATTCGGTGATTACTATAACTCATACACTGACTTATAACTTGTTAAAATATTAGGAACTTCGGAGACTCCGCAATGTTTGAAAATATATGAGCACCATGTACCTATCTATCTATAGCAGTGGTTCCTAACCTTTTCGATCTTGTCACCCCTATGACTTAGCTAGAGAATCTGATTCACCCCTCCCGCTCTCCCTCATGTTACCAATGAACACCAAACATAACAACGCACATAATTGCAAATTGAGTTTATTAGAAACTAGCTTCTGCCCGCGACTTCATCCGCGTTAAATTTCTTGTTCCTCCGACCCTTCCCGTCGCGTCGAATCGCCTACCCGTGCGATTTTCCCCGTTTTTGCAACATTTTTCATTACTGCTCCGCTCTTGGTTGTAGCGTGATGTTATATAGCCTATAGCCTTCCTCGATAAATAGGCTACCCAACACAAAAATATTTTTTCAATTCGGACCAGTAGTTCTGGAGATTAGCGCGTTCAATCAATCAAACAAACAAACTATTCAGCTTTATAATATTATATAGTAGGTATACAGAGTTGATATGACAGAGAGGCATTCAATTACACTACGTATACTATACGTGTTTAGTATTTCAATTCGAAATAGTATTTCATTTAGTTATTTCGTGAATAGTATTTCAATTTTAATTCGATACGGTATAAAAATAAAAAGCACCAAAAATGAGATTTTTTTTCTTTTCAAACAAACTAAATAGCTTACAAATCAGAGTAAAACGCAACCACCCTTTGTAAATAAATTTAACTGACCTTGGATACCTAGGTAACAGAGCGGCAACGTCGCGCACGCGCGCCGGAGCGTGGCGTGTGATGTTTCGTGTCAGAGCGGACGGCCGGGGGTGGCGCGGGCGGCCGGCAGTGGCGCGGGGGGCGGCTTACGTTGTAAGGTTTTCAAATACGCGCACAACAACAACCACAACAAATACACTAAATTTTTAAATTCTCGATGTGTCCTCCATTCACATTAATGCACAAAGTATACCGACGGAGAATATTGTTATTTATTTTTCTAATTAAATCACTGTCCGTCGTTAAGCACTTTAATTTGTGAAATGCTAAAATAATCCTATTTTCAACAATTGTTTCTGAGGCATACACTTCACCCTTAATGTACCCCCACAAAAAGAAATCCATGGGAGCGAGGTCTGGAGATCGTGGTGGCCACCTAACAGTCGTTGTAAGCAGTCAATCACAAAAAAAAACACTAACACCAAATAATAATACATAATCCCAAGTTACGTGTCCTGTCACAATAAAAAAAGAAATACTGCATGTCTTAAATTTATTTAGTGTCCTATCATAATAACAAAATCACAATAGTCAGTGCGCGAGTTCGAAAAAACAAAAGCGGCGCGGGCGTGTCCGTGCGTAACATACATTCGCAAAGGGTAGCGTCGGCGAACTGAAAAAACAAGTTTTTTAGACGCCGATCGCAAGGATCTAAGATGCAGTAGCAACACAGTGACCTATTTCTATTTCTTTTACGCGCGGCATGTTTTGCTATGACTGTCACTCTCGTAATAAAAGTGCATGTGTGTGTATTCATTGCTTCATTGTTTGCATTGCCATCTTTTAGCGAAAATATTTAGTTGTACTTATGACTTACGTCAGAGCGGCAACAACGCATCTCAGATTTATCGTTTTAAGGTGAATGACCTATGTGTAGACTCAGCTGTTAGAAAAGATACATCGTGTTCAAACGGGGCAAAAACTTAAAAAATCATTTGCGACTAAAGTACTGCTTCTATTTAATTGATTTTTGGTACTGGGCTTGAAATGAGTACCTAGTATAGGCAGTTTAAAGGAAAGCGCCTCTGTCGTATCAACTTTGTATATAGTATAGATATAAAAATTGCACAAAAATATTGAATAAGTCCTTACAATTACATTATATATCTATATAATCTTTATAGACTTTACTAAACCTAACATTAAAACACTTGCAAATACCATTACCAATTACCTTACAATACAATTCGTACAAACCATATGTCCGTACGTTTCACGCGCTTTATTAGATACGCGGCTCCGACTTGTCATTTTTATATATTACCAGCTCATTACCCCGCAGAATACCAGTTTTACCCCCGCAGGGGTAATTATTATCCCCAGATTAGGAACCGTGGATCTATAGCATTTCATTGCTAGAATAAAATTATTACACAAACTTGATACGACAGAGGGACTTTCCTTTAAACTGCCTATACTAGGCACCATGTTCAAGCCCTATACCAAAAATCAATTAAATAGGAGCAGTAGTTTAGTCGCAAATGATTTTTTAAGATTTTGCCCTGTTTGATCACGATGTATCTTTTCTAACAGCTGATTATGCCTATACGCATAGGTCATGCACCTTAAAATGATAAATCTGAAATGCGCTGTTGCCGCTCTGATCCAAGTCACAAGTAAAACCAAATATTTTCGCTAAAAGATGGCAATGCAAACAAGCAAGCAATGAATACACACACTTACACTTTTATTACGAGAGTGACAATTATACAAAAAATTCCCGTGCGTAAAAGAAATAGAAACACGTCACTGTTTTGCTAATGCATGTAAGATCCTTGCGATCGGCCTAAAAAACTTGTTTATTCAGTTCGCCGGCGCGATTCTTTGGGAATGTGCGTTGCGTCACACGCTCCCGCGCAGATTTTGTTTTGTGGAACTCGCGCGCTGACAATTGTGATTTTTAGTTTAAGACAGACATTATTTCTTTTTTATTATTGTGACAGTGTCCTGTAACGTAACGTAACTTGGGATTATTATTATTCAGTGTTAGTTTTTTTGTGAAACGACACGACTGTTCCACGATCACGATCTCCAGACCTCGATCCCATGGATTTCTTTTTGTGGGGGTACATTAAGGGTGAAGTGTATGCCTCTGAGGTAAATACAATTGTTGAACTAAAAAATAGGATTATTTTAGCATTTTACAAAATTAAAGTGCTTAGCGACGGACAGTGATGTAATTACAAAAATAAATAACAATATTCTCCGTCGGTATAATTTGTGCATAAACGTGAATGGAGGACACATGGAGAATTTAAAAACTTAGTGTTTTTGTTGTGACTGTTGTGCGCGTATTTCAAAACCTCCAGCACGTCAGCCGCGCGGCCGCCCTCTTTGATACGAGATAACACACGCCGTGACGCCGCACACGCGCGCGCGCGGCGTTGTCGTTCTTACCTAGGTATCTAAGGTCAGTTAAATTTATTTTTAAAGGGTGGTTGCGTTTTACTCTGATGTGTAAGCTATTTAGTGTGTTTGAAAAAAAAAAACTAATTTTTGGTGCTTTTTATTTTTATACCGTATCGACTTAATACTAAACACGCATAGCATACGTAGTGTAATTTAATGCCCCTCTGTCATATCAACTCCGTATAATAATACAGGATAAGTTTTTATCCAGTGCGCAAACTGTAACCATGAATACAGCATATCATTCTAGACCCCCTAGCGAAGAAATTTTTCGTCGGTTTTACAAAAAAACTGGCCAAGTGCGAGTCGGACTCGCGCACCGAGGGTTCCGTACAAAAATGCAGGAATTCACGGTTTATGCATAAGGTTTATGTTTATGAAATTAAATGTTTCTTTTTAATTTTTATATTTGACTTGTCTGAATTAAAGATAAATTGATGTTTACGATTTATGACGTATTAAAAAAAAACTACTTACTAGATCTCGTTCAAACCAATTTTCGGTGGAAGTTTACATGGTAATGTACATTATATGTATATCATATTTTTTTTAGTTTTATCATTCCCTTATTTTAGAAGTTACGGGGGGGGGGGGGACACATTTTACCACTTTGGAAGCGTCTCTCGCGCAAACTATTCAGCTTAGAAAAAAATGATATTAGAAACCTCAATATCATTTTTGAAGACCTATCCATAAATACCCCACACGTATGGGTTTGATGAATTATTTTTTTTTAGTTTCAGTTCTATGTATGGGGAACCCCAAATATTATTGTTTAAAAAAAAATGATATTAGAAACCTCAATATCATTTTTGAAGACCTATCCATAAATACCCCACACGTATGGGTTTGATGGAAAAAAAAAATTTGAGTTTCCGTTCTATGTATAGGGAACCCCAAATATTATTGTTTTTTTTCTATTTTTGTGTAAAAATCTTAATGCGGTTTACAGAATACATCTACTTACCAAGTTTCAACAGCATAGCTCTTATAGTTTCGGAAAAAAATGGCTGTGACATACTCGGACAGACAGACAGTCAGACATACATGACGAATCTATAAGGGTTCCGTTTTTTGCCATTTGGCAACGGAACCCTAAAAAAATCAGCTGTTTCATAGAAAAATGCAATACCTACGGGGTCAAAATGTATGGAACAGCTGATTTTTTTTTTTGTATAACCGACGAAAATTTTCTACGCTGGGGGGTCTAGAATGATATTTTGAATTCATGGTTACAGTTTGCGCACTGGATAAAAACTTATCCTGTATATTCATTTGTTCTTCTCATTGCTTCATTTTCAATTCTTGTACTTGCTGGTGGTATGGTAATTTTATTCTAGGTGCTTCGACTTCACACATAATTATTGTATACAAATATTGAAAAACATTTTAAAAGAGTAACAGTGGAGTTTTTGCCCATTCTTTTCTACACGAATCTACCTTTTGGAAGGGGCGACTAGGATCCATTCTATTTTAATGTAACTGTTGACGTTCAAAAGTGCCTTTTATATGCCTATTTGAAATAAATGCTTTGACTTTGAAAATTACACTAATTATAAAGTCGATTAAAACATACAATTAGTTAAAATAAATAGCTCCTCAGCGATATCACCAAACTATTACATTCTTATTAACTAGTGCGCATTTTATTTTGGTAGTTCAGTATCAGTAATAGAACAAAATTTCCATCATTTTTTCAATAGGTTTTTTTTCATTTTTATCCGACCTTATCAGAAAATATGGGGACACTACTCCAAAACTATTAAATTTTCCTTGGAAAACGTCCATTAATTTCTTACTTAACTTGAACTGTATCTGACGAAACCAGGTTACTTATCTCTTTTAATTACTTACAAGGTATACATACCGTTGTTACGTGGACGGGATGATTTTGACATTTCAGGATCAGAGTTGTTCCCAAGGAGCCATTATTTTCTAAAGTCGTTGCTATTTTACTCCATAATCCTGATTTTGCTAATTTTAACATGTTGATATTGCCAAAAATATAAAATCCTGTAAATAATAATAAAACCATTAGACAGCACGCTCTTCAGTAAGAGTAGTATTTTCTCCCAAAAATTAGAGACGCGTTAGGAAGATCGGAATCTTTTCGTATTATGAATTTTTGAAAATCAACTATAAGCTACAAACCTTCTTTTGCTCGCGACAGAGCAACGCAAACCCTGTTGTCGGTCCCCAGAAATCCAATGCTATTTTCTTCGTTATTCCTCACAAGCGACAAAATTATAATTTTAGATTCCTCTCCTTGATAATTGTCGACTACTGTGATTTTCACATGCGATAAATTAGCATAGTTCTGGCGTTCCTGTCAAATAAAATACAAGTGTATTAGTTAAGACTACTCATGATCATTAAAAATGAATATCCGCGGATACGGATGCGGATATTTGGTGTAAAGATCCGTAGAAAAGGATATGGATAGTTGGCGCCACCTGACTCTTTGCTTGACAGGAGGTGTTTCGAATTGCATTGTGGGGGTCTTTTCTTTGTTTTATTTATAGTTTATTCAATAAATGTTTGTTGTTGTGTTTTATTTGCTAATCGACAGTCCCACTCCTGGGCAAAGGCCTCTTTCCACTCCTTCCATTTTTCGCGAACCTGCGCGTCCTCTTTCCAGTTTTCACAGAACCTATCCAGCTCGTCCTGCCATCTCCTAAGTGGCCTGCCGTGACCCGCGTCACTGTCTTAAGGCACCAGTTCAGCGCTACTTGGGTCCACAGTTTGTCACAGATGTGGTGAGTGGCGTTATTGTTGCGCCAGACAGTACACGCGGTTCCAAGTCTTGTCTTGAAAAAAATCTGTGTCGTCGGCGTAAGAAAGAGACCTTTCTCGGCGGAATCCAAATTGTCTGTTTGAGATAATGTGGTTTTGAATTGTTGTTTAGGTTTACGATTCTCTTCTCAACAATTTTCTCCACAAATTTTGAAACTATGCACAACATAGCGTTTGGCCTATAGTTTTCTGGGATTTCTTTGCTACCGTTTTTGTAGAAGTGCAGCATTTTTTCAGGAGTCAGGAAAGACACCTGATTCTAAACTCTTTAATATGTACGTAAGTTGTTTGATAAGGCTTTCCCGGCAGTTTATAAGTAATAGAGTTGCTTGATATTTGTACAAACCTACTTGCAAATAAAGTCATTTATCATTTATAATAGAACTGTTGGTTGATGTGGCCCCGGTGCGCTAGTGTTTTCACCTTGTGTATTATGTTAGAGAATTCTTCATCAGTCGAATGCAGATAGATAGATTGTAGAGCTTACTGTTATAATATGTGATTCTATAAGTGATTGACGAGACCGACGAGAGTGGTTACAAGTTTGTCAAGGTCTTAGCAGCGAGGTTTTCGAGAAATACTGTAGATTTTAGCGCCTGCTTGGTTTAGCAGTAACTTCTGAGTTGCTTGATATTTGGTGAATTGGTTGGTTGTGGTTTGGTTGTTGATTTACGACCGCCGATTTAATTATACGAAATTATATGGTTTAATGGCTACATTGATAGATACAATTAATTACAATTAGGAAATGGTGAACCTAATCTAAATTAGCACTAAGATGGTTTGATTTCAGTTACGCGATTGGTCGTCGGACACGAACTGACTGGTAGTAGCTGCAATACACGCATTTATGGAAATGCATATAGGCAAAAGTGCTGAACTGATCGGTTGCAAATATTGCACCGAACAAATACTGGATGCTATTAATTGCGTTGATATACAACGTGTTAATGAAATAACCCAAAACCTGAAACTAGTTTGTTTAGAATCGGCAGCTAAATCGAATACAATAATTTTTAATATCGGTAATTTTTTTTCAAAAAAATAATTATTTGTCATGCCGTATCTAATATTTTCTAACGACGCTGTACACTACTGTCCAACGCAATGTAAACAAACAGCGCGGGCGAGGGTGAGGAGAGGGGGTACTAGAGCTGGCGCCAAGACCGGGAGACACGCCGGCGCCCGCGCCACCCCGGCCACCCTCCGTCCGTAGTCTCCCTAGCGCAGCGGCGCGTGCGCTACGTGTCAACACGGGTTGGACGAGCGCGTGCGATTTACGTCTCCCGGCGGCAAAATGGCGTTTCGCTTCACAAATGTACAATACTGTGAAATGGTGCGAATGTTAGCGCGATGTGATGATAATGTTAATTTAGCTGTGCGACGTTATCAGGAACAGTTTGGTGTATCTGTGTCGAACGAGACAATGTTGGCCGCTACACAGCGCCTACGGGATTACGGTACATTTAGGCCTCCGACCGCAGTAGACAGAGGACGTACCCGAAATAATCCTGATCTGGAGAGCGAAATACTCAATTATTTCGCAGAAAACCCGACAGATAGCACAAGACATTTGAAGTAGTGAGAAGTGACACTACAGTGCTAAGCTCTTTGAAAAGTAATTTACGAAAACGTGCTTTAACGTGTATTTAACAAGGTGGTAGACATTTCGAGGCATTTCTGTGACAAACAATGAACGAACTTTCAGTAAGTGCTTTACTGTATTATTGTTGTAAATAGGTAGGTTGATTTATTTGAAATAATTATTGTAAATATGGTGATTCAAATCTTTTAAACAATCAAAAAGCCGGTGGTGGTAAACAAAACTTGGCGTTTTGTTTACCACCATCGGCTTTTTGATTTTATTTTCAACTAGCCTTCGCTTATTTTTAAGCGTGGTAGGTTTACATGCAGCCAGTCCAAAGCCTGGAAAAAGTGTGATGGAACAATTTGAGTCACTTTTCTATTCCAAAACAAAACATACGCATTATTTAACAACACGAGGGGATTAACCTCAAACGATAGTGCTCCCGTGTCAACGAACGTTTGACAGCGGCGGCGCGGCGATAGAGCTACGAATCTGTAAGAAGTAGCGCGACAACAACATTTACAAATATCTTTTACTATAATTTATGAAAATAAATAATTATACGTCATATCAGTTTATTAATATAAAAATCAGTTGGGGTGTCCGAGGTTTTGGGTTATTTCATTAACACGTTGTATTTTGAGAAGTATTAAAACTAATACATAATAGTACTGAAAATATGTTTGTTGCTACTGTCCATAGTTTTTAGGGTGGTTCTTGTCGGTTTCAATTTTATGTCTATTATACAATGTTGGCAGATTGCAAAGGAGTGTGTAACGAAGTCATAAAAGTGTATTTTTTTCTCTTGGTACAGGACCTCGTGAAATAACATATTTTGTGATCATCAAGGTCGGTTTTGCAATCGAGCTGAAGTTTACCACGTTACCCTATGCACCTAATTAAACCAGGCCCAACCCGGGGTTGAATTTTAGCCATTCTGTGACATATTTTAACATAATGCGTGTGGTTTTCAGAAGCACGTGAGACAGTGTCGTTTTAAGTAGTGTAACACAGGATGAGCTAGTAACTGGATCCCAGTTGGTTTGAATAAACTCAGCAGCTACGGCGGCTCAATCGATTCTGACTAATCAGCATGTAGTGTTTTTGTGCAATTCCGGTTTAATGGGGACACTGCATAGAGGGTAATAAATTAGTTAAATACGAGACCAAAAGATATTGCAGATGATTTTATAAATATCTGATCAATACAAGCTTCGCATCTTGTTGGGAGAGTTACGTTGGGGATACGTGTGACACCATGAGAGACACGTACTTGGTTATTACTTGGGACGTTAAAATTTAGGTTGATGTTACCAGCCACAATTGATGCTTTTTGGTTTATGAAATCTAAAAGAGTGGTGTCTAAGCGCTGGGATTCCTTCTTTTCGCATAATGTTCTTTTTCCTAATATACTTTGGCATACCTATTTTGGCATAATTTGTTTTACCATAATAATATTTTGCCATATATTTTTTTAGCATACAGTTTATGTTGGCATAATGATCTTGAAGGCTAATTTGTTTTGGCATAATTTTAATTTGTATAATGTTACTAGGCATAATGACTATTAGCATAATAGTATTTAGTGGCCCACCCTTTATGGCAGAATTGTTTTCGTCATAATTTTATTTTGCATAACAGCGGATAGTATAAACTTCATTTCGCAGAAAATCGTTTGACATACATTCATTTATCATACATTCACAACGCATAATTTTATAAGCCAGAATCATCTTTAGGCATAAATTTTATATCCATAATAATGAAAAAGGAGAACCATCATATCGCAGAAAGTTCGCAGTCAGAATCGTCTCTTGGCATTATTTCATATCGATAGTTATTAAAAGGCAGAACTATAATATCTCAGAAACTTTACAGTTAGAATCATCTTGTGGCATACATTTCATATCCATAATAATTGAAACACTCATCTATTACATTACAGAAAAATCATACCTAGCACGCTGCATGCAAGCAAGCATACAACATGCATGCAACATGCAAGCAAGCATGCAGCATTCAGCATGCAAGCAAGCTCACAGCATGCAGGCGAGCATGCAACATGCAGCATGCAACATGCAGCATGCATGCATTCTGTCACGGCTCCGGCGTTGCGTGGCTCCGGCGGTCCCATGCGAGCTCATCGTCGCAGATGGTTTTACGCTCACCACCGCAGCTTCGGCTTGCTGGCCGGCTTAGCTGGCCAGCTTCAGCTGCGGCGGCGTGCGTCAAAATCACCTACTCCTCAGCTCGTGGGCCGCCTCGCCCCTCCACGCCTACGCGGGCGTAAATTACACTCTAGGGGTAGGGCAGCGGGCACGCCACAATTGCGGCGGTAAGTCCCCTCTTTGAGGAGTGGATGGAGAGGCGCCACGGCGTCCTCACCTTCCGCCTGACGCAGGTTCTCACCGGGCATGGGTGCTTCGGTGGGTTCCTGATCAGGATAAAGCGGGAGGAAACGCCCGGGTGTTTCCACTGCGAGGATCGTCTGGAGGACACGGTAGAGCATACGGTGGAGGTGTGCCCTGCCTGGGCGGAGCACCGCCGTGTCCTCGTGGAGGCGATCGGCGGCGGCGACCTCTCGCGTCCGACCCTGGTGCGAGCCATAGTACGGAGCGAGAGGGCATGGGAAGCCGTCACCTCCTTCTGCGAAGCAGTAATGCTCGCGAAGAAGGAGGCGGGGCGCGTGAGGGAGTGGCAGTCTCTGCACCCTCACGTCCCTAGCCGCCGCAGGAGGAGACACCCCGGGCGTCGGGAGTCTATAGCGGACTCCCGGCCACCGTAGGCGCGAGCTTGCGGGCGGCGAGCAATGCGTAGCACGCCGCCCGGTAAGGACCAGGCTCGGGTCGACGGCGCGTAGTGTTCCACGCGCGCCTCAAAGAGATGTCAGCAGCACTGAAGGGGTCTGCTAGGACCGACGCCTGCCAGGGTCGTGAGATTGTTCGAAAGAGATACCGTGATCCTGGCACATGGGCAACTGAAGGAACACGGGTGGGTTTTAGTCAGTAAAAGTCTGACACACCCTCCCGCTCCGCCCAAAGCGGGAGAAGTCATTTGATGATTTCCCATACAGAAAAAAAAAAAAAAAAAAAGGGTAGGGCAGACAAGACTACGTGGAGTTGGTTCTGCAGCGATTCGTTTCTGTCAATAACTTTTATAGCACAACATATAATATTGACTTCTTGAGACACTATTTTAATTTTAATTTAAGGTTAAAATGCAATTTTATAGAAATGACAATATGCCTAACAATATTACTCTAAATAAAATTCTGCCATCTTCATAGTATGCCAAGTGAAATTGTGCCAATTGATCGTCGCTCTAATCAAATCAAATCAATCAAATCAAAATATTTTTATTTCATATAAACCGACATGGGCACTTATGAAAGTCAGAAGCTAGGTGCACGGTTCCAAATAGTTGGTTCCTATGGAGAAGAGCCGGCAAGAAACTCCACGGTTACTCTTTTAAAAATAATTTGTTTTTACAATTGTTTCAAATTACAGTGTTAATAGTATGGGAGGACGGTGTAGGCCTATCAACAAGTACTAGGTACTGAATAAGATAGAAAATTGTCTACAGTCTACAAGGCCTACAACGTTCTCACATTCACAAAGTATAAAATAATCTACATAAATAATATTATTTCATAAATAAGACATATTACACTATTTAAACCAAATGTCATTATTGCCATGACAACTAATATTAAAGAGTACAATGTACAATTGTAGGTATACAATTTCAAAAATGAGTAAATGTGAAAGAATGTAAAAACTGAAAAACTTGAATACAAAATGTACATCGTCACTCGGGAGCAGTTAATAGACACAGGTCATCCTGTAATGAGCTACCAGGGAAGCCACATGTGCAGAAGGAATTATTGCCAAACTTCCTTGTCTTCAACGTAGTCTTTTATCTTATAATATGCTTTTTTGATAAGGACACGTTTGATGTGTGATTTGAACTTTCCATAGCTAAGTTCAGTAACAGACTTTGGCAACCTGTTATAGAAGCGGATATCGTTTATAAGAAATGATTTACTAGTTTTAGTTAATCTAAATTTAGGTATCACAATTTCATTTTTACTACGCGTGTTTATGTTATGGAAATCGCTTCTTATTTTGAAAAGGCCTAAATTTTTGCGAACATACAAAATACATTCAAAGATATAAAGAGAGGGAAGAGTCAGTATATCAATTTCTGTAAATTTGTTTCTAAGAGACTCGCGTTTCTAAGACACTAAATAAATATTATGCTAAACAAAATTATGCTGAATTTTAAGTATGCCATTAAAATTCTGCCATCTTAAAAGAATGCCAGCGTAAAGTCGGACATATAAACATTCGGCAAAACAATGATTATGCAAAACATTTTTTATGCCTTACAAATATTCGTTTAAAGAAGATTATGCCAAGTGTGTTATGCCAAATAAAATTTTGAGTATCAAGTTTCTGCCAGATAGAGAGAACCCAGTATTTAGGCATACTTTTTATAATTCAATTTATAACCCTAAATTAAAGTTAAAGTATTATCTTATAAATTCAATACGTTGTGCTATAAAATTTAGTGACAGAAACGAATCGCTGCAAAACCGACTGCACGAGGTCTTGTCTGCCTTACCCCTAGAGTGTAATTTAAAACCGCGAAGGCGCGGAGGGGCGAGGCGGCACCTGAGCTCAGGAGCAGGTGGTTTTGACGGTCACCACCGTGGCTGAGGCTGGGCGGCGTAGCCGGCCAGCGAGCCGAAGCTGCGGTGGTGAGCGTAAAACACATCTGCGACGATAAACTCGTGTGGGACCACCGGAGCCCTGCAGCGCCGGAGCCGTGAGAGAAACCATGCCTGCTGCATGTTGCATACTTGCTTGCATGCTGCATGATTGCTGCATGCTTGTTTGCATGCTGCATGCCTGCTGGATCAATGCTTGCATGCTTGCTTGCCTGCTACATGTTTGCTGTATGCATGGTGTATGCATGTTTACATGTTTATTAGTGTGTAACATTTTAGGAGTTAATTATTATGCTTCTATATTATGCCTTTAAAAAATATGTTTTAATATCGTTATGCGTAAATATTGTATGCTTTAGAATGTTATGCTTAATCATTATTATGATTAAAGAAATTTTGCTTAGAAATGTTATGCGGGTTCCCTCTATCTGGCAGAAACTTGATGCTCCGAATTTTATTTGGCATAACACACTTGGCATAATCTTCTTTAAACGAATATTTGTAAAGCATAAAAAATGTTAAGCATAATCATTGTTTGGCCGAATATTTATAAGTCCGACTTTACGCTGGCATACTTTAAAGATGGCAGAATTTTACTAAGCATAATTACTTTTGGCAGACTTAACATTCCGCAGAATTTCGTTTAGCATAACATTTATTTGGAGCGACGATTATTTGGTACAATTTCAGTTGGCATACTATGAAGATGGCAGAATTTTATTTAGAATAATTTTGTTAGGCATATTGTCATTTCTATAAAATTGCATTTTAACCTTAAATAAAAATTAAAATAGTGTCTCAAAAACTCAATATATGTTGTGCTACAAAAGTTATTGACAGAAACGAATCGCTGCAGAACCGACTCCACGTAGTCTTGTCTGCCCTAACCCTAGAGTGTAATTTAAGCCCGCGTAGGCGCGGAGGGGCGAGGTGGCCCGCGAGCTGAGGAGCAGGTGATTTTAACGCTCGCCGCCGTGGCTGAGGCTGGCCGGCGGAGCTGGCCAGCAAGCCGAAGCTGCGGTGGTGAGCGTAAAACCATCTGCGACGATAAGCTCGCGTGGGACCGCCGGAGCCACGCAGCGCCGGAGCCGTGACAGAAAGCATGCATGTTGTATGTTGCATGCTCGCCTGCATGCTGTGAGCTCGCCTGCATGCTGTGAGCTTGCTTGCATGCTGTATGCTTGCTTGCATGCTACATGCTTACTTGCATGCTGCATGCTTGCTTGCATGCTGCATGCATTGTGTATGCTTGTTTGCATGCCTGCATGCAGCGTGCTAAATATGATTTTTCTGTAATGTGTTAAACGCTCATCGCGTTTCAATTATTATGGATATGAAATGTATGCCAAAAGATGATTCTAACTGTAAAGTTTCTGAGATATGATAGTTCTGCCTTTTAAGGACTATCGATATGAAATAATGCCAAGAGACGATTCTGACTGCGAACTTTCTGCGATATGCTGGTTCTCCTTTTTCATTATTATGGATATAAAATTTATGCCTAAAGATGATTCTGACTTATAAAATTATGCGTTGTGAATGTATGATAAATGAGTTTATGCCAAACGATTTTCTGCGAAATGAAGTTTATGCTATCCGCTGTTAAGCAAAATAATATTATGACGAAAAAAATTCTGCTATAAAGGGTGGACCCATGTTATGCGTAAGCTGCGTAAATAATGTTATGCGAAAATATAATTAGGAGAAAAAAAGTATGCCAAATTATTAGGTCTTAAAATTTTATGCAAATGGATAGGGAACCCTAAGCGCTCTACGTTTGTGAAAGAGACCTAAGAGTACTAGCAGCCTTAGGTTATTGTTCGTTTTAATTAAAATACTGTCAGGGCCAACAAGGTTAGATTCGGCGGTTGTAAAACTGCAACTTCAGGCTGTTCTTGTGTAAACAACAATACGAGTATTTCATTTTCTGCACTTCACTTGTTGTTCTGTATGCGCTACATCCCTGTAGCTTCTTTATAATAGAACTGTAGACAGCAAAGACTGAGTTTGATTTAGAGCATATTTATTGATTTTTTGATAACTTTTGACACTGTATGTAAGCATCTGTTATGATCTTTGACAGCAATTAGGATAGTCTTGTAAGTTCCTCATACCTCCAAAGCAGATTCCTTGGCACATGGCTTAGCTGCTCGAAATAACAGTCAGTTTTTGATTTCTCAGTCACTTGTTGAAATATAAAGCCCTGCGGGCATCGGCTATATTTAGATCTTCACTAGGAAAGTTGCATCTTGTTTTACCTGCTCGTAGAAATTCACTAGAGGTAGAATCGAACTAGAGGTAATCTCCATGTTATCGCTGTGGCGTGACCCAGCTCTGGTAACGTATTCTATTGCTGCTGCTAATTTTTACTGCCGCTATGAAAATTATATAAACGGGCTTACATTGGCAATATCTTTATTTTTTTTATTAAGGGACAATAAACAGCTGCAATATATAATTTTAACATAAAAAAAAATTGGTACAAATAACAATATTGCAGCCCACTGCATTATCCACATATTAAAAAACAGAATATAGGTAATGACTGTCACCAAAAGGCATTATTAAACATATAGTGCAAATTAAAATTATTACATCATGCACAACAAATAACTTAATGACAAGACAAAACAAAAATTTAAATTATACAAAATAGGATTAGATCTATTATTAATTATTATACATTCATTTCATTGCTTTATTATTAGATAAAAGTTTCATAACATTCGATTTTAATTTTGATTTGGAGCATACAAAAATGTCAGTATCGATAAAAAAAATATTGTATAGGTGTGTCCAAACATAAAGCGGCATTCGAGATTAATATTGTGAATTAGTTGAGAACAACTGTGATTGACGTATGATGATTGTGTTGTATTTAATTACTACTTAATTATGAAAATAAATAAATAAAAAATATAAATTAAAAATCTGTAGTTTAAAATATTTCACCAAATAATAAAAATAATATAAGTAATAAAGTTCATAATAATTTACCTGTACCATGTCCTTAAGAGCTCTCACTATGGCATCGCACACTTCTGGAATTATTGTTGATATTGTGTGCTTTGATACGTGAAACGTGTATTGTAGGCTGGAATAGGAGTCTCCTGTAGCCAAATAACGTAACGTTATTGCAAGTCTCTCCTTCGACGTTATTGCCGTTCGCCAGTGAGTATCCATTTTTTTAATAAATGGTTCTACCAATGTATGTATGTGTTCGAATTCTTCCAAAGATAATCTTAAAAACTGTGGCGTTCGGTAGTTGATTTCGTAATAGATCCCTTCCAGATTCTTTGTCCTTTGTTGAAAGAGTGGTCGCATCCAACACTGCCTTTTTTTAATACACTTTCTTTTATTCCTTCTTCTACGTAATTTACGAATAATAAGCACAGCAACAACACACGCGGCCGCTTTCATTGTAGTTTGAATACGAAATAAAGAGCGCGGCGTGTCTCGGACATGCCGCGCATCACTGCCGCGCAGAAGGTTTAAACTAGGCGCGCGGCAAATTTGTGTCCCGCGAATGCCGCGCGTAGCTGCCGCGCACCTTGCACGCCGTGTTTGGACACACCTTAAGAGTCTACCATTCGGCGAATAGGGCAGTGCAAACCAGAGTTGGTTCGACAGCTATTTAGAGCAAATAGGGTACCAGCACGGACACTCCGTTTGTTAATGGTACGAGGGACTGCATAACATAACCTGCTCGTAAGGTTAATTGAATCAAAATGACTATGAACAATACCATGCAACACAGATGCCTCCAAGAACCTACGTTTAGATTCTAGGGTAACAAACTTATATTTACTTAATAATTCGGAGTAAGGCAGGTAAATCCTGTGACACCTGTAATGCATGGTTCGTAGAAACTTACGCTGGACTTTCTCGATCTCATCTATATATTTCTTATAGAACGGGTTCCAAATTGGTACAGCATATTCTAGTTGTGACCGTACAAGCGTCTTATACAAATACAGGTAAATGGAATCTCGCTTGAACTCAGCGGATGACCTTACAACAAATCCATACATTTTGAATGAGCTATTAATTATTTTTTCAATGTGTTGATTTAATGACAGCTTATTATCGAATAATACACCAAGATCTCTTACGATTGATACATTCGTAAGTATGGAGTTAAGTAATTTATATTTAAAATTAATGACTGACCGGTTTTCTGTAAAATTAATAAAATATCATTTCGAAAGGCTTAGATGTAGTTTATTCTCAAGACAATAACCCACGAGTCTATCTAGATCTTCTTGGAACTTAAGGCAGTCATCCTCAGACTGTATCGTTTTATATGCTTTTAAGTCATCAGCGTACCTACAGGAGAAATTTTGTATTTATAAAGCACTTATTTATGTCATTTATGTATATGATAAATAATAGTGGTCCCAGGATCGAGCCTTGTGGAACACCTGAGGTTATGGGCACATCACCAGATTAGTAGCCATTCACGACAACCTTTTGTGTCCTGTAAGTAATATAGGATGAGAACCAGCGAAGCAAATTCCCCCGTATCGCATTAAACGCTATTTTGTTCAAAAGAATTTCATGATCGACCTTGTCACATGCCTTTTTGAAATCCGTGTAAACAGCATTTACGCCTAGTATTTCGAGTTTCGACTGGTTTTTCAAGTTAGCTTATGCTTTAAGGTCGGAGTTTTCTCCGCATAGTAGTTTTATTTCAGACGTAAGCACGGACAAGCTACTGGCCATCGATACAACTGGGATTTTTAGTAACGAGCTGTTTCTGGTGTCATTTTTGTTGTCAACATGTTCATTTCGTTCCGACGTGTCAGAGTTACTCGAGTTGAGCTTTTACTCAGACTTATCGTGCATGACCAAGTTGTCTTAGCGGCCTCCAATAATTTGTGGAAGTCGGTTACTTTTATACATAATCTAAATATATAAAATTCAAAGTCCTGAGTGACTGACTGACTGACTGATATATCAACGCAGAGCCTAAACCGCTGGTCCTAGAGACATGAAATTTGGAGGGTGTATTCTTTGTAAAGAGTAGGTATCCGCTAAGAAAGGGTTTTTTGAAATTCTATCCCTAAGAGGGTGAATTGGGGGGTTGAATTTTCACGCGGGCGAAGCCGCTGGCGGAAGCTAGTGGATGATAATACTGCGTATTCAAAGCATTGGATGACGTAGGTATTGGTTGGCTCTTATTGGCTTAACACTCGTTGTGCATGTTTACCATTTTGAAATGTAGAGTGTTAAAACCACAGATTAATAATTAACGCTGTCGTTTACTTGTTATGGCATGTGTTTGTTGTGTTCATGATGGTTCAGAGACATCGGGCAAACTTGGAAGGATCGTCTTCTTGATTTCGGCGGTCGGCGGTTGCCGTCCTTTAAGTTACAATGCGACAAGGACGTTTTATTTTTGATAAGGCGTCCCGTCTCTTTACCGCGAGGGCGAAGAAGAGGTTAGTCTCGGCGCACATTTGGTATCGGATTATAATGAAAAATTTACTATTTTATTAACCGACTTCAAAAAGGAGGAGGTTCTCAATTCGGATGTTTATATGTTTTTTTTTTTTTTTTATGTATGTTCGGGCATAACTCCGTCACATATAGATGGATTTGCAAAATTCTTTTTTTGTTCGAAAGGGGTTTATTCCGAAATGGTCCCATATAATTTTCATATAGATCTGATGATGAGTTCGGGAGACAGACACCGGAACTCTTTAAAAAATGACAGGAAATCAACCGCGATTTCTGCTATCGCATAAATATGCATTGTTTGTTTGGAATTAGTGCAGGGTGAATACCACAACTAAAAATTTAAAAATAAAAACTTTTTTACAAAAAAAAACAACCGACTTCCTTAAAAACACTACAAAGTGAAAAATAACTTTAATTTCGGAAGTCGGTGGCAAAAAAACCATAAATACAGATCCTAAGACACCGACTACCGAAATTAAAGTTATTTTTCACTTTGTAGTGTTTTTAAGGAAGTCGGTTGTTTTTTTTTTGTAAAAAAGTTTTTTCTGTTAACACTGCTCTATACAATTGTTTTTATCGCGATCCCTTCTTTTCGCATAATGTTCTTTATCCTAATGTACTTTGGCATACCTATTTTGGCATAATTTGTGTTGCCATAATAATACTTTGCCATATATTTCTTTGGCATACAGTTTATGTTGGCATAATGATCTTGAAGGCTAATTTGTTTTGGAATAATTTTAATTCGCATAATGTTACTACGCATAATGACTATTAGCATAATAGTATTTAGGCATACTTTTTTTAATTAAATTTTTAACCCTAAATTAAAGTTAAAGTATAGTCTTAAAAATTCAATATGATGTGTTACAAAATTTTGTGACAGAAACGAATCACTGCAAAACCGACTGCACGTAATCTTGTCTGCCCCTAGAGTGTAATTTAAAACCGCGTAGGCGAGGAGGGGCGAGGCAGTGACAGAAACCATGCCTGCTACATGTTGCATGCTTGCTTGCATACTACATGTTTGCTGCATGCTTGTTTGCATGCTGCATGCCTGCTGGATGCATGTTTGCATGCCTGCTGGATGCATGCTTGCATGCTGCATGCCTGCTGCATGCTTCCTTGCATGCTGCATGCCTACTGCATGCATGATGTATGCACGTTTACATGTTTATTAGTGTCTAACATTTTAGGAGTTAATTATTATGCTTCTTTATTATGCCTTTAAAAAATATGTTTTATAATAATAATAATAATATCTCCCGGGAGAATTCTTGTTCCTCATCTCTGGCTTGCCTTTATTGGCTGGCTGGAGTGAATACTGACGAGGTTCAGAGCTCCCACCTCATTCTTGCCTTTATTGGCTGGCTTGAGTGGAGATTCGCAAGAGCAAACGTGCTCGGGGAAAGGAAGTATTCCAGTAAGTGCTCGTAGGGATCTTGACCATCTTCCGGGCTCTGGGATTGTTCTGAAAGCCGTGGAATACCTCTCCACTTCTCAAGCACCTCAGGAAGTGTTGCCCCTTTGTCGCTACGACATTATATGCTAGCGACGTTACCCGGGGGCCCATTATTGAGTGTGCAAGTCACCCCTTGCCATTTTATCCGTGTATACAAAACATTGATCAGGCAGGGGCCATAGTACTTCCATAGTTGTGGTTACCAATCCACTATAGCCATCCAAACCCATAGCCTAATTTGCTTTGTTTCCATATTCTGTAATAGTTCTCTTCAACCGGGGATTGTCCTTGGGTGCACTTGCATAGTGCATACAGAGATAAACGTCGGTTGGTGCCCCCTCATCATTTAAAATTGTCTAAGGGGCCTCTGCGAGTTGGCTTCAGCCCCTCGTACGCCTTCCAAAGGTCCAGAACCCTAGGGTGCTGAGAAATGTCAATGAAAAATAATAATATATCATTATGCGTAAATGTTTTATGCTTTAGAATGTTATGCTTAACCATTATTATGATTAAAGAAATTATGCTTTAAAATATGATGCGTAAGCTGTTATGCGTAAATAATATTATGCGAAAATATAATTAGGAGAAAAAAAATATGCCAAGTTATATTAGGTCTTAAAATTTTATGCAAATGGATAGGGAACCGTTTTTATCACTCAAGGTTAAGGGATCCTTGTAGTTTTTAGTAATTTTTGCGAGAGAATTGAATTTGTCCACTTCTAAGCTCTCTGGATCGACCAAAGTAATTGAAACATTGGCACGCGTGGTAGATTACGGCCGAGTCCTTCTCACAGTGAGGAAGCCTGTGTCCCAGCAGTGGGAACATTATCGACTGATTATGCTTTTCCTATGTTAATTTAAACATTACTGCTGTTAGGTTGTTTAAATATTTGCATGCCACTGTTTAAGGCAAACGCGTGTGATGATCTGTATTTATATCCAATATTAACATCTCTTGTATGCTGATAATTTGTGTTGTATGTCTTGTACTCATGTTTGGGCAAATAAATGGTTATCTTATCTTACCTAGGTTTTTAACTTTACACTTGACTTACTTTTCTCATGTAAAACATTTGGCCTGAGTATGCGGCAAGAATTGTGATGTCTTCAGCGGTGTACCCTTGCTGCATCAGGTAATTTGCCAAAGCGAGTGCCATGTCCGCTTCTTTGTGATTTGATTTGCTGTTACTTTCATGTTGTCTCTGGAAAAATAGGGTTTTCATTAGTATGTTTACTTTAGCTTAGCAAGGTAAGTACCAATTAAGTGAATATACACTGTACAGTGTAGGTACAGTGAATAGAGCACCAATTATAGGTATATCATCATTTAGCCGAAAGACGTTCAGTCCTGGAGATAGACTCCCCCCATTTGGGGGGTTTGCCATAATCGCCACGCTTGGCAGGTGGGTTAGCGATCCTATAAAATGCATAGAGAAAGTTCCATTGTCGCCTTTTACGACACCTACGGGAAGAAATGGGATGGTGTAATTCTTTACGTCCGGTAGGTATATGAGTTGATTCAGTTACTGACGACATGTGTGTTCAGATAGGTACTAGAAGTTTCCCTATCCATTTGCATAAAATTTTAAGACCTAATATAACTTGGCATACTTTTTTTCTGCTAAATATATTTTCGCATAACGTTATTTACGCATAACAGCTTACGCATAATATTTTTAAGCAAAATTTCTTTAATCATAATAATGATTAAGCATAACATTCTAAAGCATAAAATATTTACGCATAATGATATTAAAACATATGTTTTAAAGGCATAATAAAGAAGCATATAATTAACTCCTATAGTAAACACGTAAACATGCATACAGCAAACATGCAGCATGCAAGCAAGCATACAGCAAACATGCAGCATGCAAGCAAGCATACAGCAAACATGCAGCATGCAAGCATGCATCTAGCAGCCATGCAGCATGTAAACAAGCATGCAGCAAGCATGCAGCATGCAAGCAAGTATGCAGCAGGCATGGTTTCTGTCACGGCTCCAGCGCTGCGGGGCTCCGGTGGTCCCGAACGCGAGCTTATCGTCGCAGATATGTTTTACGCTCACCACCTGCTCCTCAGCTCGCGGGCCGCCTCGCCCCTCTGCGCCTACGCGGTTTTAAATTACACTCTAGGGGTAGGACAGAGAAGACTACGTGCAGTTGGTTTTGCAGCGATTCGTTTCTGTCACGAAATTTTGTAGCACAACATACTGAATTTTTAAGACAATACTTTAACTTTAATAATTTAGGGTTGAAAAATTTAATTTTAATAAGTATGCCTAAATACTGTTATGCTAATAGTCATTATACCTAGCAACATTATGCGAATTAAAATTATGCCATTAAAAATTAGCCTTCAAGATCATTAGGCCAACATAAACTGTATGCCAAAAAAAATATATGGTAAAGTATTATTAGGGCAAAACAAATTATACCAAAATAGGTATGCCAAAGTACATTAGGAAAAAGAACATTCTGCGAAAAGAAGGGATCCCGTACTAGAAGTATTAAGTTTAGTTAAGTTCTATTTACGATTTTATTATTTCAGCTTGAGTTTAATTTCAATGTTTTGTTGGTATATTAGCGTGCGCTAGCTAACATATGGCGAATAATTTGATGTATGTTTTGTTTTATAATATTAATTACTTACATAATACTCTATAGAATCAAGTTCTTCTAACTTAACAGACAGCTGTGCTGCTGATGAGTTTGTTCCGCCACTTCTTCTTCCCAGCTAAAGTACTAGGAAGTGTCGAAGGGCGGGCGTTTTGGGGGACTGTCTTATGTAACTTTGACATTCAAAAAGTGCTGACTCTCAACTCTCAGCCTAGTTTGAATAAATGAATTTTGATTTGATTTGATTCACCCCTGTATTATCTTCTAACCGATTTATAGACCTACAACACAGTTGATAAGTTAAAACAATGATATTTTAGATATACCTCTTCTTTGTAATCATGTGTAAAGAAGTAAAGGTTTTTTTCCATCCCCAGCACGTTGTTGAAACCTTCGACAGAAGGGTGGTTCGCCAGGTCAGGGTATATGTGTGGCGAGATGAGCGCGGCGATCTCTGGACGCATGCGGTGTTGTACGTTCAGTCGGCGGCTGTGGATGCCGTTCGTGATCATGCGCTCGAATAGTGACACTTCGATGTTGTATCTCTTCGCTAGCATCATGTGGGACGCCGATGGCCGTAGCTGCTGGTGATCACCTGCAAGTTGTGTTGTGTATAGACTCACTGTATAACTTCTTCTATTTAAAAATCTTGTGTCATGAAGTATGTTACGGGTAAACTCCGAAACTAATGAACTGATTGTCATCAAACTTCGTAATTATTTGGGCCAACTTAAGAGATAGGATAGTTTTAATCTCAATTGTTGACCTCGATATTTACAAGTGAAATGTTTTTAAAGGACAATTTCTGTATTCATTGGTTAGTTCTAAGAGTTCGTAATATATGTATGGTCATGTAAGTTAATTCCTCTATCGTTCGACATCAAGGTTGCGCAGACATCAACTGGAAGAAGATTTTCTAGTAATCGGTTTAGATTACTAGAAAATCTTCTTTACATAGTAGGTATAAAAAAGTCTGTTCCCCCGTTGGTACGCTTTTTTTTTTTTTGGATGGGAAATCATCAAATGACTTCTCCCGCTCTGGGCGGAGCGGGAGGGCGTGTCAGACTTTTACTGACTAAAACCCACCCGTGTTCCTTCAGTTGCCCATGTGCCAGGGTCACGGTATCTCTTTCGAACAATCTCGCGACCCTGGCAGCCCGTTGGTACGCTGAGATCTTTTAAACTACGGAACGGATTTTACTGTGGTTTCATCAATAGACAGAGGGATTCAAGAGGAAGGTTTTAGAAAAGCGGTATGATAAATGTGAAAGTTTGGATGTTAAGATCTTTGTTGCTCAATCATGCAAAACTGCAGAACGAAATTGAATAAAATTTTGTACAAAAATTGTTTCAACCTAGATTAACACATATAATACTTTTTTATACCGGTAATACGTTTTCGTGGGATAGTTTCCAACCTCCACGCGGGTAAAGCTGCTGGCAAAAGCTAGCAGATATATAAAAGGGTCTATTATTGCGAGTACAATGTATCTGTTAACACTTATATGGTGAGGCCAGGTAGGTACTGACCAATTAGAATTAAATGTTGGCAGCCCTGTGTCAGTGAGGTTATTATGTGCTGTTCCAGAACTTCCGCAGCTTCTTCCACTATTACTGCAAAAACAAAGAAAACCAATCAGCTTATATATTTTGGTTCTAATTATTTTTAGCACAGCAACAGTAAAGAGATCCTTAATAGTGCGAGATACACCCGGTGCCATCATAGCTGCCAAACAAATGCACCCCAATGGAACGAGTAAGTTCCATATTCTAAACAAAGTATTTTTTTTTTAATACGTTTCAATGCAGTGGTAAATTATAAGGCTAAGGCTTACCAATTTTTGGTGCGATAGCCTGCAGAAGCTTCCGCATTCTCGCAGCTCCACTAGTAGTCATTCCTACAACTTTGACGCGCTTATTTTTTAGCAATTCCACGTCCATCATCATTCTAGCTTCTTCATACGCCGTGAGGGCGGGAGCTATTGATCCCTGGTATTAAAGATTTGGTAAGTTACGAGTATAAGAGGAGAAGAGAAGGCACCCTGTCCACTCTTCAGTAGGGGAGGCCGGGGCTACAATTAACAGAGGTAAGTTTTAACAAGCCAATTTCTCCATAACTATACACACCAAACGTATGGCGCGTGCATTAAACCGCTGTTTAGATCACGGCACATGACCCGTGATAGGTCAGTTGTGCACCGCGCGTCGTGCAACTGAGGTGTGTACCGGGCCACTTTATTACGCAGG
This sequence comes from Aporophyla nigra, assembly GCA_947507805.1. Lineage (NCBI taxonomy): Eukaryota > Metazoa > Arthropoda > Insecta > Lepidoptera > Noctuidae > Aporophyla > Aporophyla nigra. The sequence continues at coordinate 14,423,839 of OX382305.1, forward strand.
TAAAGAACATTTAAGAGGTACAACTAAAAATGCAATTTTTGTTAATTGTGGCCCCGTTCTCCCCTACTGTAGAGGTGGTTTGCATGAGACAAACTTACGATTGTATAGGCTGGCTATAATAATTACTTTAATACATTTTAACTGCCAAATTAATTTAGAATCGAATAGAGAAGTAACAATAAAAGAGAGATCGGGCCGACAAGCAGAAGAAAGAAGTAGGTAATTGTCAAATATCACATTAAACTGTTTCATTATTAAACCCCGGTACCAAAGGGACCTCTGTGTTCGTATAGTACACAAGAGGAGATTACTGGTGGTTTGAACCCCGGCGAATTGCCGCCCTAACTACTGACATCTGCCTTCTAAATATCTTTTGTAAGCCGTTCTTCATTCATCCTCTCCACATGACCAAACCACCTAAGAATACTCTTTTCAATTTTTTCACTACATTTTCTTTTAAACCGCACCGTTCTTTCATCACATCGTTCCTCTACCTATCATTCATAGCCGCACCATGCACGCTGCGCAAGGAGTGCATTTCCACAGCATTAATTCTGCTTTCATGCTTCTTTTGCTACACCCAACATTCAATTCCATACATAAGCGTAGGCACCAACACACCATTGTGAACAGCCAGTCGAGTTTTTTCGGACATTAATCGGACAGAATACACCACTTCATCCATGACCTTTTCAAAACAATCATACAATTCTTAAAGGCGTCTATAAACTCTTATTCTATACTGCTCATGTTATTTTAATTGTCCGCTCAACAGAGAAGCTCACAATACCCTTTAAACTGATTATTTACTCAAATTAATGAACTATGTATAGCATTTACTATGCTGAACGAACACCTGGTGATTACTAAAATTGATCATTAACTGCTGGCTTTTAAAACAATGCAAATGTTCTGTCATACAAAAAATATCTGTGTTATTCAGGAATAATTATATTTCTGAATCTTTGTTCAAATATCCTAGAATGTTTTGATGCACCCGCGAAGCGAGCACAGCCTTCTGTGATAGGCTGAGTAGTAGGCGGGCATTTTTATCACAATTTGGGAGTTAAAAGCGTGATAAAATGCATGACTCAAGCCAATCACAGAGGCCGTGCTCGCCTCGCTGGTTGATACTATGAATTTTTACAGTTTTGATTAATTTATTACATAATATTTCATTTGCTCATCAATTTAAAAGCACCTACCTGCAGTTGTACAATTTTCTCTTGTACTTCATTGATTATGTTACGAATCCACGTAAAATACAAACACCATCGATTTTGCACTGTTATTAATGAAAAATTTGTAGTAGGATGTATTTGTAGATTAATTTCACGGTTTCGACAAGTCACCATATCCTAAAACAAGCGAAAGGTCTCATTATGTCCTAGAGGGACTGGTTACAAGTAAAATAATGTTATTAATAATATAGTAGAACTAACTGAAAATAAAATACATAGGAAAGCAGGTAAAACTTACATTGAATAAATTAATCCGAGAATCAAGTTTTTGTATTTCTTGTTGCAACTGACATCTCTCACTAAAATTAACGCTTTTTTTATAAAGCGCTACTAACTTTCTGATTTCTGTCTTTGCATTAGATAACAAAAATAGTGCTTTACGTTTAAGAAAATCATCCAAAAACTTTGTTTCATGTGCTTTTTCGTCATCCAAAATAATTTCTGCTCTCTTTTCATCAAGGTCGTCGTTTACCAAAACATCATACTCTAGTAGACAATCATTAAAATCTCTTTCGTATTCTAGTGCCGCTTCAAACAACCAATATTTCAAGGGATCTTCTTCTGGAATTGGCGTATTTTCGTAATAAGAGCACAGATGTTGTAGTTCCGGAATCTCAAAGCTACCATCGTCCATAAGGAAGCAGCGGCAACGTAAAACTCCGTTGTTTAAAATGTCAAGAGTCGTCAAAGCCAGCTGAAGATCCTCGATTGATTGTCTCAACTGATCCTTTTGATCGATGAAAAAGCTGTAGGTCGAACAAGAGGACTGACGTCGTAAGATTGATAAGTTAAACTGTTCTATAGCTTTGTTACGAGACTGTCCCCCGATGCGCACTATGGATTGAGTAATTTTAGATATTGCTTCAAGAAACTGATCTAAAGCATGATTTGTGTAACATATGATCAGCATGAGGCAGGGTCCCTCTGATTTAATATTCTGTAACAATGTTTTTGCCACTTTTATGCCGATGAAAGTTTTTCCCGTACCCGGTGGTCCATGTATAACAGCAAACTCGTGGGTGAGTGCCAAACGATACGCATGATACTGACTTTTGTTAAGACTGAGCTTGTCTATCTTTGGCCATTTCTCAGGCTGTAAAACATGGAATTTTAGTTTTATGTGTTTGTTAATAATTATTTTTTTCCAGTCAATCAGTTCTTCTTCATCAAAGAAACGTCGTACTTCTTCTATTTCTGCCAATGTGTTATCGTTATAAATGACGAGCTCAGTATCAGTAGATAAATAAGCGGGATGTTTCGAGGCAGCCTGAAAAGCAAGGTTAAGGTGAAGAGAGTAAAGTGGTATATTCTGGAAATAAGAATCCACAAGTCCTATAGTTAAGACTATAGGTAGACCTTGCAAATCGTAAGTACTCACATCAACTTTAACAATATATTGCTGCATAGCCAAATGTTGTGGAAAAGAAGGTTCTTGTAGAGCTTTTAAAACATGATAATAAGGTTCAAAATAAACTTCGCTTTCTATCATTGTATACGTATCTTCGTTGAAGATACTATTATCTAAATCAGTGTCAATTACAGAAACTGGTATCTGAAAACATAGATAAGCTGGTATATTTAGGATTAGCTACGTACTTATAACAAAAATACATTATAATAAGTACACACGTCAATCACGAATCAATGCGTTATATGGCACACGCCATTTTGATCTCAGATATACCTATTTCAGTTAAATGACTATGTCTTTGTTACTGGTATAGAATAGGTGGGCCACCTAATTTAACAGCAGCTATTGTTAGGTATAGGAAAATCGACTGAACTGAAAGTTGCAAGCCCACAAGAATATTGGGCACTCTTGTGTGCCCACAACATCGGTTAATACAGCCTTTCCCAAAAAAACGGGGGCGTTGTGAAGAGTCTACACAACGCCCCCATTTTTTCTGGGTCTCTTACCACCTCCCTTTAGGCCTGCAAACCACAAGGGGGCGTTATCGCCCACTTTGGGAAAGGCTGGGTTAATTCCTAGCCAACAATAAACTTTGACCACAACATTGGAACCTAATCAAGTGTCTGTTTAAGTTATGCTGCATTGTAATCATGATCATAAACCTACTACTGTAGAGTATTATTATCCAAAGCCATTACAAACCTTGCCTGTTGACAGTAGATTCACATCGCGGTCTAGAATCGTAGCTGCCTTGAAAGTAGCACAATGGTCTTTCGTGAATAACACTAAAGAACCGAAAAGAAATCTGTTGTTGTGTGCCCAATTAATTTTATGGAAATTCTTGTTGGTTTTTAAATCGACTTGTGCGATGGCTCCGACTTTAAAGTTGTTAACATAAGGACACACAAATCTTACATTATGCAATATCCTAAAAAACAAGATTAGTTTAATTTAGACATGATGGGTTGTATATATGAACGTCGCTTTTCACTTTAAGCAACGTGTATCTATAAATTTATTTTTAAAAAAACGCCAAAAGAAAAAAAACCGAAAATTTAAAAAATATAAACTGGTTGTTTCACTGTGAAAAAATAAAACATTACGAACTTACCGAACGTGATCGTATTTCATTTTATTAGGGTCTTCCAGATAGTATCCTACAAATAAAAATAAAAAAGTTTAACTAGATACATGTACCCTAGCACTTCGTTCGCGTGGATTTCGTATTGTCTTCATGAAAATTAATTATTAAGATCTTTCATTTATTAAAACAGTATTCAGGTCCATTTACAATTCCCAAATAAGAGGAAATTTAAAATAATGTTCGTATATTAACTTTATTCCCCCTTTTCGCCTTTTCGTTTCTATAGGGCTCAATAAACTCAATGGAAGCAGTGAGGTTTGAATATTAGAAAAGTCAGAAATCGCACTAAAAATAGATTAGAGTACACACCTATACCAGTGTGTGACAGCGGTAATATTATTCCATTACTTTACTGAGCTGAATAGGAAAAAAGCAGATAGTTACAGATTCAACCTTTTCAATGATAAACATCTCGTTATGCCTTTAAATGCCGAGGGTAGGCTGTCGAAAAAATACATATTATAAAATCATGTGTCATCTACCAACCCGCACGGGCCCGCGTCGCGGATTACGGCCCACTCCCTTTTCCCAAGAGGAGGCCTGTTCGTCCTCTATGTAATAGTGGGCACTTTTCAGCAATGGGAACATTATGCATGCATATCAACAAGGATGAAATTAAGCCAAAAATTTTTGAAAAAGCCAAAAACGCAGGTTCGTAACAAAATAAAATTACAATCACGATAGCTTCTACCGGAATTGCTGCCACACTGCTTCCCGGTGGCAAAACAGCGCACGCCATGATCAAGATTCTCAGCTGTTTGTAGGGTGACACGCAACAGTGACAAAGATTTTGCTTTCATCCTATGGGATAGATGCACCTGGTGGTGCAAATAAGTTAGAAGTGGAAGCTGTAAACAGAACCCTGCAGGACATCCGCAGGAGCCACACGTGACAGGTAGTGTCACATTCCTGTTTAATGGCGATTTCTAGCAAACACTAAGGTGAAAATTCGTTGAAAAGGTCGGCTCAACTACAAACGTACTGTATAGGGTAGTTTTATAAAAATGTGGCTGTTATTGCAGTATCTTACGAAGTGGCAGGCAGAAGCTCGTACTTAATTACACGCTTTATATTAGCTTCACTTGTATGTTTGTATATTTGTATGTTTGTATGTTTGTTTGTAACCGACTCCTTATAGCGCGATTTTGACCCACTTTAAACGACCAGATTTCATTCAAACTTTGCACACCTGTCAAGGACCGATGACAATGCAATAATTTCATAAATTTGTGCCAGGGTTACCAGGACAGCAAAAAAACTGTCAAAAACTACGCTGACATACGTCTCAAAATTCGAAACACCCTAAAAAATAGAAAATAAATAATAGTTTAAAAAAACTAAAAAACACGCTTCCATTGAAAACCAAACTAAAAAGTACAAAATAATGGAAAAAAAGCGTGGGGTGCCTGATACCAATAAAAAATACCTTAAAAAGCACCCCACGCTTTTTTTCCATTATTTTGTACTTTTTAGTTTGGTTTTCAATGGAAGCGTGTTTTTTAGTTTTTTTAAACTATATTTTTTTTTATTTTCATTCGAAAACGCTATAATCTGCAACACTAACTTTGACATCCCATTTTAAACTACTTGTATGATATGATACCTATTTTGTTAATAAAAAAAAAAAGTAACAAAAAAATTAAACCGCCGAAACTAACTAGCTTCACTTGTATGTTTGTATATTTGTATGTTTGTTTATAACCGACTCCTTATAGCGCGATTTTGACCCAGTTTAAACGACCAGATTTCATTCAAACTTTGCACACCTGTCAAGGACCGATGACAATGCAATAATTTCATAAATTTGTGCCATTATCCTTGCCAGGGTTACCAGGACAGCAAAAAAACTGTCATAGAAAACTACGCTGACATACGTCACAAACTAATTTGTGCCATTATCCTTGCCAGGGTTACCAGGACAGCAAAAAAACTGTCTTCGAAAACTACGCTGACATACGTCTCAAAATTCGAAACACCCTAAAAAATAGAAAATAAATAATAGTTTAAAAAAAAACTAAAAAACACGCTTCCATTGAAAACCAAACTAAAAAGAACAAAATAATGGAAAAAAAGCGTGGGGTGCCTGATATCAATAAAAAAATACCTTAGGTAATAGGTAGTACGGGCTGGTGTTCGCAACTCCACGTCTGAGCGCGTATTTTGCGTACGGGTGGGAAATCGGTTATTCGATCCACCCCAGCGCCTCGAGAAAGGCCAGCAACGCCTTGATGTTGCTGACTATCTCACGTAGGGTACCTGGGTTACCGAAGTACTTGGCCCTGTATGTGGCGATCGCCGGGCAGTTTAGAAGCACGTGCGCTGCTGTCTCGTCGTCCTCAATGCAGGCCCTGCACAGGGGACTGTCTGTAGCTCCTATGACAAATAGATGTTTATTAAACGACCCATGGCCAGTTATTGCTGCTGTAACCATACGCAGCTGTCGTTTGTTTAGCCGGAGGACCTGTTTTGTGAGGCGGGCATCGATGGCAGGTAATGCTTCCTTGGCCTGCCTGCACTCACTTTGGTCGACCCATAGCTTAAAGTGTTGATCCCTGGTACGTTTCCTTACCAGAGAGCTTTTTTTTTTTTTTTGGTTCTTTTCGTCCCTCTTTGGGACAGGCAAAGGGAGCACAGCCCATACAGCCAAGTCTGATTTAGTTTTCTTTTTCTTCCAATTCTTCTTTTTTCCTTTCTTGTCTTTCTATAATATAATCAAGGCCGAAACCATGTCTTCTTTATTCAATGTCTTCGATATCCAATAGTCAGGCCGAAACCAAGTCTTATTTTTATCAATGTCTTCAATAACCAAGTTAGGCGTAAGCCAAGTCTTCTTTTAATATATTCAAGTTCAGTACCTTTTGTTAGACCGGAGCCGAGTCTTCTTTCATGTTTTATTTAATATTATCTCAATATCTCAATATCATATAATTTTATGTCAAAAGTGTAGTAGTTGTCAAATTCAAATTTCATCAACAGTTGATACAATAAAATCGTAAATTGGTAAAAAACAATCTTTTTTCGTCAAAAGTTGCTGAAGCGAGCGCGGGATATCTTCAGCATTTTCATAAATACCTAGCAGGCGATCAACTAAAATGATCCTTTGAAGAGCAAAATTAGGACAATCAAATACAATGTGATCCAATGTTTGTATAGCAGAATTACAATAATCACAATTTGGGGAAGACAGAATGCCAATTCTAAACAGATGTGCATTAAATCGACAGTGACCTAGCCGTAGACGACAAATCGTTGTATAAAACTTTCTGTTCCGATAGATATTTCCTCCTGTAAACCAAGGAGCAGAAATCTTTTTTTTAATTTCAGCTAGTCACTTTCCTTTGGTTTCAACTACATGCTGCCAGAAATTGTGAAATTCACGTGCCAGTTTTGATTTGAAATAAGTCAACGCATCTGAATTTGGAATGGGCTTATGCAAAATTGGACATTCCTGATGATGATTAACAATGAATTTAGCCAGGTAATCAACTTGTTCATTTCCAACTACCCCGATATGTGAAGGAGTCCAGAAAAGGACGATATCTTTGAACTTATGTAAATTATTGTATTTTTCTCTGATATTATAAATTATGTAACTTGTTTTTGCATTACAACTGGGATTTTCTAGTGCTCTCAATACACTCATACTATCAGTGATAATGATCCATTTATTTTCTTGCCTAGTCTCAATATACTCTAAAGCACTGAGTATTGCCATAGCCTCTGCTGTATACACAGTTGCTACTGAAGACAACCTATTTCCAAACCCACTTCGAGCCTGAACGTCATAAATAGCCATAGATACAGCATTATCATTTTTTGAGCCATCTGTGTACAATTGATTGTAACCATTCCATTCCTCAAGCATTCTGTAAACATCCTCTTTAAACTTCAAAGATTCATTAATTACTATTTTAAATGGACAATACTTTGATTCATAGGAATATAAATAACAAGGCCAAATGGAGCTAGAAAAATAATTTTGATTAGAACAATCTTTTAAGATTTCAGATAAACCTTGTACTAGAAAAGGGGGATTGATCCCATTAATAGCCTTCTTTAACTGCAATAGAAGAGGATGATCACTGATAGAAGAAATCTTAATGAAGAATTTTGTTCTGAGGTAATTGAATCTAATATCAATGGAGGCAAACTACATTCGACTTGCATTGACACTATAGGTGTTGAACACATAGCTCCCAAAATAATACGTAAGCATCTATTTTGCACTTTTTCTAGTTTTTCTACTAGTTTTTGTACACCACTATAGCAAAAAAAATGCATATTCGAAGTGACTTCTTACTAAGGACTTATATAAAATCAGTAATGTCCCTGGATCAGCACCCCAATAAGTGCCAGCGAGAGATTTCAAAATATTGCAAGCTTTTAATGCTCTGTTTGCTAAGTAATCAACATACACATTCCATTTAAAATTACTGAGAAAAGTAACACCTAAAAATTTTATGGAACTATCCACTAACATAAGGCTATTATTGTAATAAATTTTAATACTAGTAGAACCAACAACATTTTTGGAAAAGGCAACAACCTTACTTTTCTCATAGCTGACCTCCAAACTGAGACATTCAAAATAATGTCCCAATTTTTCCAAGCTAGCATTGAGTTTTGTTTCAATGCTGTTAAGGTTTTCTCCTGAACAATACACAACCAAATCATCAGCAAATTGTAAATTACAGACATCACTACCCAGCACATTATTTAATCTAGCAATATATAAAATAAATAATAGAGGACTTAATATTCCTCCTTGAGAAACTCCTCTATAAGAATACCTAGGTCCTATTAATTGATTATTGACTTTTACATACAATTTACGTTCATTTAAAAACTCAAAAATCCAACTTACTATTTTTTCAGGAACATTTAGTGAAAGGAGAATGGATGACAATGTACTTAAATTTACGTTATTAAAAGCACCAAAAATATCGAAGAAAACAGATCCCAACATTTTATGCTCGACAAGAGCACTGTGTATATCCAGAGATAAATGACTAAGACTTTCCCGAGCAGAACGACCACATCGAAAGCCAAATTGATTGTAAGGTAGTAGACTATTACTTTCAATGTAAAATATCAAACGTTGTTTTAGAAGCTGTTCAAATATTTTACCAACACACGAACTTAGAGTAATAGGACGATATGAGTCAGCGCTGTTAGGGTCTTTACCCTGTTTCAGGATAGGTATTAAACAATCTGTTTTCCATTCCTCAGGAATAATAGAACAATGCCAAAGTGAATTCAAAATATTTAAAAATATAGACAAACTGTGTGAATTTAATAATTTTAACATTTGTATGAGAGCCAATCTAAGCCACATGCCGAATCTCTTCTTGATCTTAAAGCAGATTTTAGCTCTTCAATAGAAAAAGTTTCCACCATGAAATTATTTGTACAATTTTGTAAGTTATTGTGACTGACTGTGTAAAAATTTTGAACTGAATCAGGAGTATACTTATGCAGAAATTGAGAGATCCATTCATAACTAGAAAACAAACTGCTATTTGTAGAAACATTTTTTAACTTCCTCATTTTTGCCCAAACTTGACTCATTGGAGTGAGTCTATTAATAGAATTACAAAACTCTAACCAACATGCACGACGCTCCTGTCGTAGGATACGTTTTTTTCGGGCTTGCATATGTTTGAAACTTATAAAATTGTCAAGACAAGGATTTGATTTAAATAAGATGTATGCTTGCTTACAATCTTGTACAGCTCTAGTGCACTTCTCGTTCCACCAAGGGAGTCGAAGCTTCCTCCTAGATCTGCGAGAGTCACAAGTGGTATTGTTTTTATTAAAACTGATTACTGACATCTGAACTGCTTGTAGAATTATTGAACACAAATTATTATATGTATCAATATGACTCAAGTTATTATACTGAAAACTTTCCAACATGTCATTTACAATCTTTTTATAAATAGACCAATCAACTAATTTCAGATTACAATGAAGAGGAATATTTGAAACATTAGAAGGATCCACATCATTAGCAGTATCTATAACATATTTTGTAATGGTAGGCAAATGATAGCTGCCTATAGAATCCTGATAAACCTGCCATTCACAAGACAAAGCCAAGGAAGAAGAAACCATAGTTAAATCAAGACCATTTGGTCTCCATAGATGAGACCCTACAGTAGTTGGCTGACCATCATTTAAGAGTATCAAGTCATTTTCATCCATGGAATTCATTATAGCTCTGCCACGAGAGTCGTCACTACAACAACCCCAAAAAGTGTGATGGGCATTAAAGTCCCCTGCAATTATCAATGGTTTAGGTATACTATTTATTAGTGAATCAAATTTGTTCTTTTCAAAAGTAGGACTGCAATTTCCAGGACTGTAAAAACTAACTACTGAAATGTATTTGTTATTAATTTTAATTTTAATTGCAATATTTTGAATAGAATCGTCAAAATATGTGTCTAATAATCTAAATTCAATGCCATTACGTATAAATATAGCAACACCATTGTGATCATTACCACAATCATTCCTAACTGTGGTATAGCCACGAATGTTGTATTGTATGTGTGGTTTTAACCATGTTTCTGAAACTAAAGCTAAATGAATGTCATTATTATAGAGAAACTGCTGAAACTGTAGTTTATTACTTAGCAAACTTTGTGCATTCCACTGAGCAATATTTAAAATTTTGTTAGTGAATTTTATATTATAATACTTTTACCTTTAATAGTCTCTCTAATAGCAGATGTTATAGTTTGTGTACAAATACTTTCATTTTGTGTTTTATTTAACTTAATCAAGTTAACAATAGATTCTGTCAACAAACTTAATGCTGTGCTATTAGACAACATCAAGTTTATAATATCTGTCGAATGTTCCGATTTGTTCAGTGATGGGAAATTAGCTTTATTAAATAAGTCCGAAAAAGGGGTTTTCAATGTATTTCTGCTTTCAGCAATCTTTCTTTTCTTAATGGGACATTGGCCAGATATGGATAAATGATTACCTTTGCAATGAACACATACAGCTTTTTCAGCAGGTACAGAGCACTCCTTGAAGGAATGACCCTCAGTACATACTGAGCATCTTTGCGATTTTTTACAAAATTTGGCTAAATGCCCAAAACGTAAGCAACGGAAACACTGCTTGACTGGTGGAATATAGGGCAGTACTGAAAGCCGCCACATCTTAATATGAACGTAATCTGGTAAAGATGTAGATGAAGCAAAAGTAATAACTACAGTTTGGGTAGGCTGTAGTTCAGATGAGCTACCTACTCTAACTTTTTTCATTATTCTTCTAACGCTTATAATTTTTTTTGAACTTGATATTGCCTTAAAAATATTTTTGTTTGACATATCCGTAGGTACTGACGTGATAACTCCAGACAATTCTGTCGTTCCAGCCGGAATCGACGCTTTGATCGACTGTTCTCTCAGAAAAGTAACATTGTCCAAGAATGAATTGGCTAAATTCGGGCGATCGAAAACTACGCCGATTTTGTATCTGTTAATTTTTTTCAAGTACTTAATCCCTTTAACAAATCTAGTGAAGCATCCACTCAGGTACATCATATCTCTTTGGCCTATTGGTTGTTCTTCATTTGTGCTCTCGATAAATACAATAAAGTCATACCCAGCTACGGCATCCTCAGGGTACCTGCGACTGTAGTCTGTAACCCTATACGGGACATACTTCTCTGTAGCCTTTTCTTCCGCAGTGCAGGAGTCAACGTAGTCAGACTCACTTGTCTCCGAAGATGAATCCGGAGGACCAGTAACAATTTCTTCACCAGGATCTTGTTTAGGTTTTTTTCTTTTCTTAGGCATCTTAAATCTTGTAAGAACTACTTGTTCTATAAACTAAGTTAATCGTAAGTAGAATAAAAACAGGAAAATATGTACAAACTAAATTAAAATTAAAGTAAAATTACAAGAAGTAAAAAAAAAGACCGCCTATTATTTCAAGGTTCCCGCGCTTTCTCCCTTACCAGAGAGCGTAGGAACCCAAAGGGGAGTGGCGCGATTGGTTCTGGTCCCACCGGTGTCATGCTCGACCCCCTTCTGGCTAGTTCATCGGCGGCGTCATTACCTAGCGAACCGCTGTGTCCTTTTATCCACTGAATGGTTATATTATTGAGGCTACCCACCTGGTTGAGGCGCTGGTGGCACTCGTATATTAGCCCAGAGTCAATCGAGTGACTGTCCAGCGCTTGCAGAACAGCCATACTGTCTGAGAGTATGCGGATCGAGTGGTCTTTAACCGCCCTGGCCATGATGGCTGAGGCGGCAAGAGTGATCCCAATGCATTCCGCCTGGAACACTGTGTTGTGGACTCCTAATGGTGTGGCTATATGTATGTTGAAGTCCTGCGAGAAGACTCCAGCACCTGTGCCACTGTCTGTTTTTGATCCGTCCGTGAAGATGCGCAGCTCAGTGGGGCGCAAACCCTCACACCGGCGATCTTCGTGAAGCTGGATTCTGTATTTTTTATCAAATATGAATTGTTTAGGCACCCGGTCAATTGTAGCTTTGGTAATGGGGAACTCATTGTTTAGTTCCTTAAGCAGCGCGGTGTGTTGTGTGTTTCTCTTCCTCCAGAGGTTAGTTGTGTTCAGACGCGCCGCCGCTATCGTGGCTTCCTGCTGTATGGACAGGTGGAGCGGTGGTAGTCCCAGCATGGCTTCCATGGCTGCAGTCGGAGTAGTCCTCATGCAGCCCGTGACCGCCATGCAGGCTAGTCTTTGCATGCGTTGAAGTTTGTTGCAGCCTGTAATAAGCTTGGTGCGGGGCCACCAGACCACGGCCCCGTAGGTGATCATGGGTCGGATCACTGCGGTGTACAGCCAAAGTATGATTTTGGGAGATAGGCCCCACCTCTTACCTATCTTTTCCTGCATTGCCAGAATGTGATGCAGGCCCTGTTTAGTTTGCTGTCTAAATGACTACTCCAGTTTAACTTACTGTCAAGAATGACCCCGAGATACTTGACTTCGTTGGCCAGCTGAAGTTCTGTATTGAACAATTTCGGTAGGCGGAAGGGGCCTAAAGCTCGTTTATGGGTGAACATGACTAAAGCCCAGTCGCGGAGCAGGAAGAATTTCGTACAATGACCTTTTTACCTACTGACAGTGGTCACAAACATTTTTGTTTTTAGTGCGGTTTACGTGAAATATTTAAGGAGAAAGAAAATTTTACCAACTTATTAAATAAATTATTATTTATTTAGATCTATCTATATTATAAGTTATAAAAATCGAGACAAGTACTAAATCGGCAGAAATAAAAAAAAGAAAATTCAAAAATCAGAATCCGATTCCTCTGTATCAGAGTAACTGCTTTCCGAAGACGTTTCGCCTGTCACATTTATTACAAAAGAATCGACAGTTTTGTCTACATTATTATCTAGTCTATCTAATTTCGATTCTTCTTTTTTTACGTGACTGATGCAATTTTGCCATTTTTCTGCTGAAATGTTGCCTAAAGCCTCCTGCAGCAGCTTTTTAACATCTGCCATCTTAAATGTTGTATTTTTTCGGGCCACATGCCCCTTGACGTCTGCCCACACTAGTTCGATGGGATTCAATTCGCAGTGGTTCGGAGGTAATCTCAATACCTCCACACCAACTGATTTTGCCAGCTCATCGACCACGTACGATTGATAGTGAATTTTGACATCTTTCACCTTTTTCAAGAGCTGGACTTTTGTTTCCTTTGCCTCAAAAGAAATTTGCTTTGATGAAAGCCATTCTTGTATATCTGTTTTTTTCCAACTAGTAACTGGGATTCGCTCCTGGCGTCTTGAGTGGTAGCTGGCATTATCCATGACAACCACTGCGTTTGGCTCAAGTCTCGGTAGCATTGCTTGGAACCAATTTTCGAACTTGACTGCATTCATCGATTCGTGATAATCACCTGTACCTTTGCATTCAAATACCAACTCCGATTCTGGCACAAATCCTTTTTCACCTCCTACGTGTAAAATAATTAGCCGGACACACCCTCCAAAAATGCTTGTTTTCGTGACTGCACTGTAGTGTCTTCCCACACTTTGCCTACAGTGTGCCCTGAAAAGTAAATGAATAAATTTATCATAAGTTTAAACATTTAACCACTTAATATTGCGAACATCTTAGGGGACCACAATCTTTCCGTCGATCCTATGTCCTTGCTCTTGTTACAAAGTATATTTATTGAATTTTATTAAGATCAGCACAGCCGTTTAGGCGCGTAAAGGTGACAGACAGAGTTACTGTCACATTTCTAATATGAGTATGGATTTAAGTCAGTTAGTAAATAATAAAAATAAGTCTTACCCGCATTCACCCAAGTTTCATCCAAGTAATATATTGGTCGTTGTTGCTGTCAGTAAGTTTTCATATTTTTCAAATATTTGATACGCCACAATGCTATGTCATCTCTGTCGATTAACCCGTTATTTCTTCTTCGTTTGACATACTTAAACTTCAAATGTTTCAGTAATTTTTTCAACGATGTCAAGCCCATGTTTGGTAAGGATTCGTCTGTATTTACAACATGTAGCACCTTTTTTGCTGTAGGTAACTCTCCTTTTAAATAAAAGCTGTGCACTATTCGTCTAATGCACGATTTATCGAACCCATCAACCTTTTCAATTAATGAGAGTCGTTTTATCGGTGAAGCAGCTGGCTTGACGGTGTCTGTTTCGGTATATTCTTTTATGATACGATATATGGCCGATTTCGAAATGCCCAAGATATCGGCTGTTTTGTCCTTAATTTCTTTTTTTGAAGGATATTTATCAGCAGGCCAGGATTCTTTAACGTATTTAAACACGTTAATAATCATTACCTTCTCAGATACACTAAAGTGTGACATTTTTCTTTTCTTCCGCGGAGAAACAAACTCCTTGAATGGACGCGAGGTAGACGGCGCTGGCTCCATTTTAAAAAAGTGAAGAAAACTTAACAAATTAACAAAACCACTTAACAATTAAAACAAGATAACAAAAACTAACAAACAACAACAAACTAAGAATAGATAAATAACTATGTCCGAAAACTGAGCGATCACTAACGCATTCAAGATGGAATGTCGTTCGTTCGTTATTTAAAAATTATGAATTATGTCAAGCAAGCCAAGGATTTTTTGTCGTGACTCAAGGCCAACCAAAACCACATGCAAACAAGAACAAACCTTACCTTCTCCGGTAAAAGGTTTACAATCCCTGAGCACGGCGGCCATTGCATCTGTGCAAGCGAGACTCATTATATTTACGCGGGAGTGACAGAGACAGGTAATAAGAGGTTAAAATACGAAATTCTTCCTGCTTCGCGTCCGGGCTTTAGCTCAGTTTTAAAAATACCTTAAAAGCACCCCACGCTTTTTTTCCATTATTTTGTACTTTTTAGTTTGGTTTTCAATGGAAACGTGTTTTTTTTTTTTTTAACTATTATTTTTTCTTTTCAATTTTTTTGGCGGTTTAATTTTTTTGTTAAATAAGTTCTAGTTACTACATACTTGCAATGTCAGACTATTTTGTAAGAAGTTATGTGTGAGATAATCAATGAGTGAACAATGAATCATCCCCGGTTTTCCTACCCTTAGGGTTGGATTTTTTTTTCCAAATGTATACGGGACCAAATTCAGGGTATATCCTTTCCAATAAAAAAATATGAAATTCGGACTGCTCTGAAAAAGTTATGCGTGTTCATATATTTAAAAAAAAATATACATACGCGTCGACTTGCAAACCTCCTCCGCTCTTTTCTCGTCGGTTAAAAAAACTACAAACATTTTTATTTCATTAGGTTAATATCCCCCTTTTGGATCCCTTCAAATACCGGATTCCCATAAATCCCTTCATAGTGCTCGCCTACATTATCAACCAATCTATGTACAAAATTTGATATGCCAGTCAGTTTCTCCTTTTTATATGTCGTAACTAAATCTCAGAAATAAACATTCCATGAAGTGTTTGACCATTTTATGAAATGGTCAAACATTCCATGAAGTGTTTGACCATTTTATGAAATGGTCGTATTTCATGAAATAGAACATCGACCACTGGACTCAGCATTTTATGTTTTTGCCAGATTATTGAATAAACGTTTCACGGTATGAACAGTAAAACGCACGACTACTTCATGCGTGTTATTCTTTCTTCTTCTATTCACCTAACGCTGCCTACCGTGCCTACCTAACCATGATTAGCTTACACTCCTGATCTAGCCAATCGTCGACAGACATATACAATGACGTTAAAATTTACTTTATTTGAATTTTAGTTGGCCATTTCATGAAGTGATCAATTCTAGGATAAGTAACATAGGTAAATAAACCTTTCTATTCTACGTTCTAGACAGGTCAAGATCAGTCTGAGTCATTGACTGATATTAGGGCAATACATCGCAAAAAAAACAAGGTCGTCAAAATAGCCGTGGTGCGCGTGACACGCTGACGTGATGCTTTCAATTTATTATTAAATCTATACTCACTTAAACCATCTCTGAATGGTCCAAAGCAGTCTTCTCGGAGTAGCCTGAACTGTACGTCCAAGTAGTGCTCCACGTCATTGTAGCCCCCCTCGACAATGTTAGGTCGCAGGAAGGGCGTGGTGCCCAGTAAGTCCTCTTTAGTTGGCACCACACTAAGCTCACGAAAGTTTTCTGGAGGCTGATGCATTTGCGCGTCCTGAATGTCTACTCCCGTTCGGTTCCCTACCGGCTGCTATGAGAGAAAAAAACAAAGATCAGAAGAGCATACTCAGCAAACTTACTGTCGGTGGATGTTATAAGTGGAGTCAAACGTACCTAACATTAATATTAATTAGTAAAGTAATTCACGGGGTCTTAGGTACTGGTACTTAAAATATAAAGTCGTGGGGCGTATTGAATCCTGAGTAAATATGTAAATAACAGTAAATATAATTATATGAGCGGTTAATTGTTAAATACGCTGTCACATTTTTGAATCACTCAAGTGTTGGTATCTGAGTCGCCACACAACAACACTACACGCACGCGCACTTGGTACCCGAAGGTATTATTTATTTTATCATTGTGGAGTAAAGTTAGTAGTAAAGTAACTTAATGCATTTGGTAACAATAAATACGTTATATCTCTATATTCATCATTCGTTTTGGAATTTATAACGTTAAATTTGGAAGTACAAAAAAAAATCAAGCATAAAAACAAACCGAAGAAGTGCGAGTAGGATTCACGCTCTCAAATATAACAATAAAATACTTTAGCTAATATTTGTTGCTGTTAAAAAAATATAACATGAAAACGATACCCATTACCCATGTTAAAAAATGGAAAAATTAAGCAACGACCATTTTTTATTTTCATTTTGACCTAAGTATCGGCTTGAGCACCCTCGTTTACCCTTACTAAATAATCATCCACCATCCACCATCTTATATTCTTGTAAACTGATTACATATTCATAATCATCATTACCTCCTAAATCCATAATAATGAGTTTCTTAATTTTTTCCCGCCATCTAAAATTAGATTTATTCTTTTTTAACAAATTCTGGGTGCTTACTCTTGAATTCAATTCCAATCGATTGAGATTGGAATTTTGACGTTTTGTATTATTGAGTTCGACACTAGCGCCAAAATGTGTTTAAATTGGGTGTCCAATTTGAAGAACTAAGTGGAATCGAGATCGGGCGGTATTGTTGTTCCAATGTTGACATTATTGTTTTCAAGAGTGCCGAATCACGTGTATGCTAAACTAACATTGGAATCGTATTGGCTTTAGATTGGAAGTAAAATTAAGTTGAAGAGTAAGTTTGGTTAACTCATAATTGTGGTCCAAAAAATATCAATTGTTTCCAACCACAGTGAACAGCACGGCACTCAATTTATTATTATTTTGATCGTGTTTACCTACTTTACAGGACAGTGCTTCCTAGGGCGCATCTGAGAACGGAATGACAAACAGCGAGTAAAAAATGTAAGAGGAAAATTTAAAGCGTTCTTTATTTTTGTCATACATAAAAAAATTATTATATCTAAGTATTATGAAATATATTTTTGTTTTTTAGTACCAGCATCTAGGACCTAATTAATTATGTTCTAGCTTTTTGTGCATCTAATTTGTTTAACTTAAAAAGTCTTTAAACTTATTTTATTCGTATACTTAATAGTCAGTAGGGTTATGTTTAAAAATATTTAAGGTAAACTTACATGATATGTAGCGACATGTGATGTCATCTTCTGACGTATTTCATCTAATTTTAAGACATTTGTTTCTGACAAAACGAAGTTATGCTTATCATGCAAACAATTCAGACACGTCTTCGTTACGCTGTCTAAAAGCGCCTTACATCTCTTCAGAGCTATAGATGGAGACGTATCAACTATATCCCCACAAAATGTTATAAAGTTTGTCCAAAATTCATCTGGATCATCCCAATATAAACTATTTGAAGACTTGTCATCGGTATAAGGCAGATCCACTAAATAATTCCGCAAGTAATTAATAAACTCAGAATTGCAAACATCAAGAATCAATTTTGATTTTAATTGTACAAAAGGCGATTGGCTTATTTTCGATAATATTCTGATAAGTAACACATAATAATCGAGTTTATCGGTGTTGGGCGAGCTTACAACATTCAAAAATGCTTCTCTTTTTTCATTTACTTTCTGAAGCATTTCTTTTTCTTCCGCTTGTGCTATTTCTTGTAAGGTTTCAAGTTCAATAGACCTAATTGTCTCATTTTCACGGCCTAACCCCGTGTTGTTTCGTCTGCCTCTTCCCACACCATCACGTCCGCGAAATGGTTTGTTATTTCGGTAGCGCATACCACGGTTTTGTTGCATCTCTGGATCTAAAATGCCATTTCCAATCAATAAAATCAATTATGAAAAAATTAAATAATTTTGAAGTGAGCAATTAAATACATACTACCATTGTCTCTTTGGCTGACGTTGCTGTGTTGTTCTGCACGAAAATGTTTTCTATTTTGGCTATTTTGTCTCATCGTCGGTCTGTTTACTTCATGAAAATGTTGTCGATCAAGACTAATATGTCTTTGCATGTTGTAATTTTTAAATCGGCTACGGTTCTCAATATGATTTTCATCAGAAAATCGCCGAGTATTTTCAGTGTTCATTGTAATTCGATTTGCATTTCTCCAGGAAGGTCCTGAAATAAACATGAAACCACCAACTATGCAATGTGTTATATTTATTTAAAGCTGTTTTAAGTTTTTGTTGATGAATTGGTCATAGCAGGACGGCTATAGCTAGGCCATAATCAGTTTCCTTATAATAAACAGAAGAACTTTTCTTTGTTGATGTGCCATTTTATCGGCAGGATATATAATTATTGTATACAGAGATTAATCTATGCTCTGCTGGCCCTACTGTAGTAGGGAA
This sequence comes from Aporophyla nigra, assembly GCA_947507805.1. Taxonomy (NCBI): domain Eukaryota; kingdom Metazoa; phylum Arthropoda; class Insecta; order Lepidoptera; family Noctuidae; genus Aporophyla; species Aporophyla nigra. Next base: position 14,442,997 of record OX382305.1, read on the forward strand.
AGCCCCGCTGTCGAGGAAGAACAACAATGATAGTCACACATATTCCTGCGATACGAGTTGGAAGTATAAATAAATAACACTCATACAACAGACTTCTTTTATATTCATACAATGTATAATAGCATATGCATACAGCATTGTATAATGTTCGTTATCTTTACATAGAATAAAACAAAGTCTCTTCCTGCATCAGTACGGTTAGATTTTTTAACCATAGATAACTAAACTATTTTCGTTGTTACATGGTTATTAAACTAAACTGAAACTACCAACAGTCGATTGGTCCATGAACCGTTGGTCAACATTATCTTTAAACCATTAACTTTTCATCCAAAGGACTTTTCATCCACGAACGTTTCGCCAGCATAATTCTACGTCAGTGAATGCTTAACCAACAGAATGTTTTGTATATAATAATTACAATAACTTTTCACCCAAAGAACAATTGGCTCATGGACTGTTCCCTAACCGAACGGTACGTCAGTGAGTGTTTAGTTAACCTCTAGAAGCAAGTAGATCCGACATGGTTTGGGGAGGTTAGGTTAGGTTAGGTTCTCGGGAGGCATGTGCTAATTGGTCCCCGGGGTGGTCACGGCGTGTTATGTGTTCATGCGCGCCGTGAATGGGGGTATCCCCCAGAGGTGGGTCCGGCGACGGACAGCCGCGGCGGGTTCGCGGAAGAGTTTTTTCGTTCCCGTGTTCCCGCCATAAGCGGTGTAGGAGGACACCGTGGAGTTTTAGTGGGTTGAAGTCCCACATAACTACGCTATTTCCCCTTAGTAGCGCAGTATGCATGAGCATTTTCCACGATAAGAAAAAAAAAGGTTCCCGGGAGGAGGCAAGGCTTGTCGTTTCGGGCGACGCAGGTGCTCTCGGGGCATGGATGCTTCGGGAAGTACCTGTGTCGCATAAACAGGGAGCCGGACGCCCGGTATCGCTGCCAGCCGTGGTCGAGTCCATGGTCGGCGACAACGAGTCCTGGGACGCGGTGGTATCCTTCTGCGAAACAGTCATGTCGCAGAAGGAGGCTGCGGAATGGGAGCGGGAGATATCTTCCGCGCACCCAGCCCGCAGCAGGCGCACCGGGCATCGGCGGAGGGCGGACAACGCCCTCTTCCAGCCCCCCTAAATGGGTCCAGGGGCGACGGATCCGGGGACATCCGTCGCCCCCTACTCCTTAGGACCCGAGATGGTGGCGCGTAGCGTTCCACGCGCGCCTCTCTGTGATGTACGGGGGGGGAGTTTAACACCTCACTCCACCCCAATGTGAGGAGGCCCGCAAAGGCTGGCGCACCAGTCGGGGATCGCGGAAGACATATTGGTTCCCGTTGTCCCCGACGTAGGTGTGGGACGGAACACCGGGGTGGTTTTAGTCAGTAAGAGTCTGACAGACTCCTCCGTCCACCCCAGGGCGGAGGACATCTATGAGGATTTCACATCGAGATAAAAAAAAAGGTTCCCCCCAATGGGTACCCGCATTGTCGAGGCGGGGAGACTCAGTGCGTGACTCAGGCTTGGACAACCACGGTGAAGCTAAGAGGAACCCGAGGAGGGGCCGCTCGTCAGGGCTTTTGCCGTCAAGCCGACGACGTAGCGGCCAACACGAAAGTTGCGGTGTCGCTTGGGTGACATCGCAACTGAGGCGGGCCGTGATGTCGTAATATCTGAGGCATCGCGGCTGAAAGTTGGAGGCCGCGGCGGGAGAGGAGTAGTAGGAGGAGGAGTATTGAGGTGCGCCGCTCTCCTTATCTTCCGCAGCCTGAACGGGGTCGCCACCGTCCGATGGCGGACGCGGTGGGGCCGCAGGGCAAGAGGAATGTTGGTATAGCGTTGGTCACTCTCCCTATCCCCTGCAGCCGAAAAGTGGTAGGCGGCGGGGCCACAGTCCTCCACCCGTCGCAACCAAGAGTGCCATTCACGGGGTCGTCTGGCGCCCATGTGCTAATTGGTCCCCAGGGTGGTCACGGTGTGTTATGTGTTCATGCACGCCGTGAATGGGGGTATCTCCCAGAGGTGGGTCCGGCGACGGACAGCCGCGGCGGGTTCGCGGAAAAGTTCTTTCGTGCCCGTGTACCCGCCATAAGCGGTTTAGAAGGACACCGTGGAGTTTTAGTGGGTTGGAGTCCCACATAACTGCGCTATTTCCCCGTGGTAGCGCAGTATACATGAGAATTTCCCCACGATAAAAAAAAGGTTAGGTTAGGTTAAAACTGTGACCTCCTACGCGCGAGCCGAGCAAGCGGTGCCGCGGCAGCGGCCGGCGAGTGTCAGAAACGATTTTATCTCATAAAACAACGTTTGGAATATGAGTCATTCATTGAACATCATTGAATGAAAATGAATATTAGTTTATTTATATATTGTGTTTTTATTTTTGACAGTACCTACACCTCATCAACCTATCTAAAATGTTATGGTTGCGTTGCATTGCACTCCGCTCACAAGCTTAGTGGCGTTTTTCCCTTGGTGACATTACTGAGATTTCAAATAGAACAGCCGGGGTTCGAACTTCGAACCTACGACCTGTGACTTGGTAGTCCAACGGTCATATCCCTAGGCTATTTAACCTAAACACTCACTGACGTACCGTTCTGTTGGGGACAGTCCATGGGCCAATTGTTCTTTAGGTGAAAAGTTATTGGTCAAAACATTCTGTTGGTTAAACATTCACGTAGACGTAGACTTATGCTGGCGAAACGTTCGTGGATGAAAAGTCCTTTGGATGAAAAGTTAATGGTTTAAAGTTAATCTTGACCAACGGTTCATGGACCAATCGCCTGTTGGTAAACCATTTCAGTTTCTTACTAAACATTCGTCAAACCGACTACGCCAAATAAAATTCATTTTTAGGAAAAAGTATTTATTAATCACAGGAACTTCTGACATTTGTTCATTTTTTGGATCATTATTAAACAAAAAATCAAAGCAGTAATTAAAAACTATTCCAAACAGCCACAACATAAATCGATGTTCACCTAGAAGTACACGAACACGAGAATAGCGGGTAGTTGGGTCGGTCGTCGAACGGACGAATGTTTAGTTATCAAGTAAGTAAGTGTTAAGTAGACAGTTATCCAGGAGGAAGATTTATATGTATAACTAGCTGTACCCGCGGCTTTGCCCTTCCACGCGGATGTGAAAATGAACGTCGTACCAGAACAAAAAGTAACATATGTTACTCCTTATAACATTAGCTTTCTACGAGTGAAAGTCCCGTCAAAATCGGTCCAGCCGTTTCAGAGATTAGCCAGAACAAACAGACCGACAAAATAAAAAATAAAATATGTAAGTACCGTATCTACTTTCATATGCATTTAGTGAAAAGCTTTTAATTTGAAATTACAAACTGTCATTTAAATTTTATTTATTTGTATAGATACATGGGTGAAATCGTTGGCAAAAGCTAACTAGTCTAGACAAATAAATAAAATTGGAGTGTCTGTTTGTAATATTAAAATAACTGCTTTTTACTAATAAGTGTATATGGATGTATTCACGGTGCATATATACCAAAACAACATTTTTTACAATTTTTGTCTGTCTGTCTGTTTGTTCCGGCTAATCTCTGAAATGGCTGGACCGATTTTGACGGGACTTTCACTGGCAGATAGCTGATGTAACAAGGAGTAATGTAGGAACTACAGTAGCAACAATGCAAACGAGGCAATTTGCAATGAGCCCCGCGCATACAGGTCGAGCGGGCAGTCGTCTCCGCCGCGCCCTAGCGTTAACTTGTGTACGTACTATCAGATATTGTAAGAAACGCCAATGTAACATAACTCCTGTTTTATTAATATACTTTATATTCGACTCCGGCATTTCATTTACACTCCTCGACAACCAGATACGAAGGTTCCAACAAGTAACTTAGGCTACTTTTATTTTAGAAAAAAAAAATCACGAAAAAAAACGAACGAAAATCTTTTTTGTTAGTCGCGGGTAATTACTTATATAACCTGGATTAATGCATTCTTAATAGATTAACCGCGGTAGTACGTCCTCTTGCGGTAATTTCCGACATCCACGCGGGCGAAGCCGCTGGCAAAAGCTAGTTAGTAATCAAATTAAATTATTGTCATTGTGTGATCATTGTGTCAAGGTATTGCGTACATCACAATAACAATAAAAGTGTATTAAAACGGATGAAAATGTACATATAATATTAAAACTAAATTAAGAAACTGGTTTTACACCTAGTCCTTAATTATAAAGATCAACAAAATTACACTTAACGAATCTACCGACATTAATTTGTGTTTTGGCCATGCTATTCACGTTCTATCTTCGCCATTCGTAATTGCCGGACAAAGTGATGAGGACCGTCGTGGTACCAATTGCAAAAAATGAAACAGGTGATATTTCAGATAAAACCAATTACAGACCGATCTCAATAGCTAGTCATCGCGAAAGTATTTGACAGCATGCGTAATGCTCACTTAAATAATATAATAACTTTGCACGGTAACCAGTTTGGGTTTATACAATACAATACAATACAAACTGTCCACAGACAGTGCTACACGCCTGTTTACGCCTGCTTCCTCGACTTATCCAGAGCGTTTGACCTGGTTTTGTACAAAGTGCTGTGGAAAAAGTTGCTTGATAGGCAAGTTGCGCCTGAAGTTATTAAAATCCTCCAGCACTGGTGCGGTCAATAGGGAAGATGCAAATATAATATTTATGAAAATTTTATGATTAAAATGTTAAAAAAGTATAAAAGAAGGGCCACTGCAATGTTTTTATGTTACATAATGTTCATTTTTAACAATAATTACGAGTTAAAAATGACTTGAAACAAAACGTATTTCAAAACACCAATCAGCGTTAATAACAAGAGTGACGTCACCTCACTCCTGTTATGGAAACTTATTGAGGCTATGGATGTAAAAGTTAATATTATTTTATGGGAATATTAATTGCATTTTTATTGTAAAAAATGGAAGGTAGGTTTATAAAAGCAGATTCCAGGAATTTACTAAGAGTTATTTTTCAGAAAAAGTTTTCCTCCACCCATTTTAAACTTTAATCCAATTTTTGACGTCATTCTCCAACTATAAATGTAATACATGTTATAGACAAGTTTGTAAGTATTAGGTAGGTTACTAACGTGTTTTCACGTACAAGCAGATTTACTAAACATATCACAAGTATATTCGCTGACTTATTACGTCAAAGTGATCTTCACAGTTCACAGCATCGAATAATTCAAAAAGGAAAGAAAGCTATGCAATGAAGAATGAATGATGCATGATGATGATGTGATGTATTGTGGATTGCAATAAAGTTTTGAGTATTGAAATGGTGTTTGGAGAAAACTGAAATTTCTTTTCGCAGCTTGAAACCAACTTTTTCTCAGTTTTGGGTCTCAAGGTCCAGTCAAAAACAATTTATTTGGAAACTTTGTTTAAGTATACACGGACTCACTGGCTGGATTATTAGTGGTATTGTTATGATCACCTGATGTTGACGGATAGTCCATTTTAAATTTTTCAAAAAAAACTATCTCAAAAGTCGAAAAAATATGCAAAAGTATGAAAGCCGACCAACAAATACAACCAGTGACAGACAAGAATGACGTCATCGGAACTATAGGTCCGTTTTCGCGGGAAAATTTAAACTGTCAATTTAAAACCTCATTTTTTCCGATAAATTACAATATTTTAATTTTTTTATATATTTGTGGTCTATTCTACATGGAATTCTTTAAAGTGAAAACAAAAATAAAAATATTGCATGTTGCCTATTATGTTAGATGGTCGGGAGCTCTGTTGGACTCTTACAGGCTGGAGTGCGGGGTGAGGCAGGGAGGATTGAGTTTACCTACGCTTTTCAATCTGTTTATCGATGGACTTGTTACCGAGCTCAGCAGCCACCATGTTGGATGCCATGTTGATGATTTCTGTTTTAAAAACTGGTGCTGCTAAGCGCGTCAATAGGGGGACTCCAAGAGCTTATACGCGTTTGCTAAACGGACGCTCATACACATGGCTTAAAATATAACGTCAAGAAAAGCGAGCTTATGGTTTTCAATGCGTGTTCTAAGTGTCCCGCAGAGATTCCACCAGTAAGGCTATGTGGTGCGCTCTTGGAGCAGGTACATACGTTTAAGTATCTGGACCATATCTTGACGTCTGACCTATAGGACGACGCTCATATTAACCGAGAAAGGAGGGCGTTGTCGGTGAGGGCGAATATGATTGACCGCAGGTTCGCTCGTAGCTCCAAGGATGTGAAGATCACATAGTATCGAGCCTATTGCACATCTTTTTATACGAGTAGTCTGTGGGTGTCATATTTGCAGAAATCCTACAGCGCTCTCCGCGTTCAATATAACAACGCACTGAGCGCGCTGCTGCGGCTGCCTCGCTTCTGCAACGCATCGGGAATGTTCGCAAAAGTCCGCATTGACTGTTTTTATGCCAACATGCACAAGAGGGCAACCTCGATGGCGAATAGAGTGCGGGGCAGCAGTCTTCTTACCGTTGCTGCCAACAGGTTGGACGGGCCTTTCTTGCAGCACTGACAGGTATTACATGCAGGTAAAATTTGTATTGTATAAAACTACGGACTACAATTAATGATGTCTGATATAAATAAAATTAAGTAACGTGAACACACCTAAGTTTTAGGCCCATTCAAAGTTTGTGGCGGCTGTATTATCGCTATATATTCCACACCTACTTGTAGGTGTGGAATACTGCATAGGCACAGCTCGATTATTGAAACATTATGGCGGCTCGGATTTCACAGCCGCCATGAACTTTGAATGGGCCTAAAACTCAGGTATGTTCACGTTAATTAATGTCGGTATGTTCGTTAAATTGGGATTTCGACTGGCATGTTAGTCTAGTGGTTAGTGACCCTGACTGAAAAGACTGAGGGCGTGGGTTCGATTCCCACCCTGGACAAATCTTTGTGTGATGAGCACAATCATTTGTTCTGTGTCTGGGTGTAATTTATCTATAATATGTATGTATTTAGAAATATATAAGTATATTTATCAGTTGTCTGGTTACCATAGCTCTGCCTAGTATGGGATCAGATAACAGTGTGTTGGTTATCCTAAGATATTTTTTTATTTTTTTTATTTATGTTTAAACTTTTTAAAGAGGTATTCGGGAGTAGTACACGTGGCTACACATCAAGCTAAACATTTCCAGTTTTAGGTGACCACGTATGGTATGGGCTTTTCGTGAAATAAGAGGTCAGCTTATACTAGAAAAGTATAGCTAGACCTACAGCTACAGCTGTGCGTACGAATAATTATAATGTATTTATAATTTAAACGTCGTCATATAGCTACACTGAGAGAAGCGTTGCCAAGCGTCCGGATAAAGCTGGACACAATCCTGCCAGGGTCGCGAGATTTGTTCGAAATACCACGACCCTGGCATATAGGCAACTGAAGGAACACAGGAGGGTTTTAGTCAGTAAAATTCTGACACGCGCTCCTGCTCCGCCCAGAGCGGAAGACGTAATTTTATTATTTCCCACACACATAAAAAAAGCTGGACACAATCAGACTTTTTGATTGCGTGTGAAGACTCATTAAGTAGATGGTTTCCGGCCTGCCCAGCTTTTTTAGGCGTCTTAAATTTGACTATATTTATTTTGTAATGTGTTGGTTTCCACTCCACCCATCTAATCTTGTATCGGTAACGCAAACGACCGGACTAGCGCTGTACAACATAAAGAAGATTGATTCATTAAATTGTATTGTTGTTTCATTAGAATTTAAGAAGTTTTCATAATAGGTCAAAAACGCCTTGTTTTACTTTAAAAAAATGTCGTGTTTATACTAAGACTAAAAAAAATATGGGCGACCGTCCTTTTTAGCCAACTATCCGGTAAAACTGACTGGTATGTCCGGCTTTTCAGTTTAAGACCTGGCAACTCATAATTGAAGCACTTTATATCGATAAATTGCTTACCTGGTTCGGGGCTGTCGTCCTCCATTTTTCTATTTCACCTGAAATTCAAGAAACATCGTCATAATTTTATTGTTTAAGTAATTAAAAGTACAAGTAAGGTGTCTCTGACGAGGCAAACAAACGAGGTTTTGGTTGCGACAATGATGCACATAAGTAAACCTACTCCAGTAGGTAACGAGTTGTACCTACTTGTGGGTGGTCCTAAAAGGATTGTGAGGAGACATTGTCAGATATACAGTCGTGGGCGCAGAATTGGGATAAGAGTAAACGCGAGAAATAACACAATAGTCAATTACTAACACTATTGTACTAATTAAAAAATAATTCCATTCTTCCCCACCACACAATTGGGTTTCCGGCATGAGGTTTTAAATAGAATCACCAGTAAAGGGCTTGAGGTTTAGAGAAAATTCACGGAATATTCAGTAAGTACACAACGAAAGTCCCGCTGTATCCCCATACAGCGGACCTTTAGGCGCTGCTGTTTATTTGTGAGCTAAAATAGTATGTAGGTACTGATGCAATTTATACGAGCCAATAATAAACTATTCCAAAGGGTTAAGGTTGCAAAATGGATTTGTAATAGTATATTTATTTGCATAAAAACACGGTATACAAAGATGGTAAAACTACAGCTTAGGGGCCATCCATAAATTACGTCACACGTTAAGGGGGTCGACGAAGTGTGACATTGTGTGACAGGGGGTGGGAGGGGTCGTAAATTTTGTGACGTCACGTTTCAAAATATATTCTAATCTAAGTTTTAAGTAAAACACGATCTTGAACTATTAACGGAAAACTCAAAAACATTTGCAACTCTATTTGAAGAGTGATAAGGTTCAATTTTTATTAAAAAATCATTTAAATTGAAATAAAACTAATTTCGGAACTGCTGTTTTATTTCAATAATGATTCTTATATGTAAAATATGTGACGTCACACTAGGGTTCTCACAAATGTGACCAGATGTGACAAGGACGGGGGGCCCCTTAGCACTAAACATGTTTTGCCTATGTACGTGGGACACTCAGAAAGTTTTGCGAAAATAAAAAGAAGTGTTCTATAGATAGGTAAATATTTTTTTATTAAATCTTTTCAAAATACTCTCCACTAGCCTCTATGCAAAGTTTCATGCGTCTGAACACGTTTTCGAAACACTTTTTCCAGTCCGCCGCAGACACATCGTTTACAGCCCGCTCGAACGCTGACAGCGCAACTTCCGGCGACGAAAATTGTATCCTTTTGAGCTGATTTTTAATTTTTGGGAATAAAATGAAGTCACACGGTGCTAGGTCAGGGCTGTGAGGAGGGCGACCCAGAAGTTTGACCGGCGTGCTGTCCAAGAAGTCCCTCGTTTTGAGCGCGGTGTGCGTGGGCGCGTTGTCGTGGTGGAGCAGTAGCCCGGGTCAGTGGGTAGTCTTAGGGTCGCTTGTTGCTCACTACAGAGAAACTTGCCAAGCATTTAGTAGTATACCATTCGGCGTTGATGCTTCTTTGGTTCCGTAAAGGGATTGACACCAAGTCGCCAGTCAAATTCAAAAAGCTCGCAATCAAAATCTTCCTCCCGCTTCTAGATCGCTTCACTTTGGTAGGCGTTGATTCGTTTTGAAACACTCAAACCGTCGACTGGCGCTTCGTTTCTGGATCGTATTGATAAATCCAAGACTCATCACCTGTAATAATGCCGTGAACACGACGAGACGAGCCTGCTTCAATTAGTTTGTCATAATTACGGCACCATTCCACCCGGGCCTGCTTTTGAAGCATCGGTGAGGTTGTGCGGCACCCAGCGTGAAACTATCCTCCTCACGCGAAGTTGCACGTGTAGAATCTCGTGAAGGCTTCCCGATCCAATATGCAGTATGTGTTGAATCTCCTGATACGTAATTCGCCTACTGTCTTGGATAAAAATTTTCACTGCACGTTTTCTTCCGTAACAGCCGTCAAAGGCCGGATATCTATGGGCCGACCACTTCTTTCTTCATCCCCCAAAGTTAGTCGACCACGTTTGAATTCGTTATACCAACGATACACAGTTGCCTTGGAAGGGCCTTCATCCATGAATGCAATTTGAAGTCTATCGTATGATTCGTCCGGTTTCAGGCGATACTTGAAATCATAGCGCGAAAATGTTCCCGGTGCTAATGAGACACGATAATTAGCTCGCAAAAAATGTGGACGGAAATTTTGATATTGGAACGTACCTATTTTACTTATAAATAATTTAATTTTTATAATCTATACTAATATTATAAAGCTGAAGAGTTTGTTTGTTTGTATGTTTGTTTGTTTGATTGAACGGGCTAATCTCTGGAACTACTAGGCCGAATTGAAAAAATCTTTTTGTGTTGGGTAGCCTATTTATCGAGAAAGGCTACATAACATCACGCTACTACTAAGAGGGGCGGGACAGTAATGAAAAATGTTGCATAAACGGGGAAAATCGCACGGGTAGGCGATTCGACGCGACGGGAAGGACCCAGAATAAAAAAAATTACGCGGACGAAGTCGCGAGCAGAAGCTAGTAGTTTCACATATAAAAAAAACTTTTTTTCGCAATACTTTCTGAGTGGCCTGGTAATAATTGGCATGCAAATTTTTTGTAGCTTTTATGTCAATGTAATCTTTAACACTACCTATAGAAACTATTAACAGATACCTAACCATTCGTAAACCTTATTTTTAAAACACCAGTGTTTAAATGTTTGAGATCATTTGGTAACTTGAGTGCCGGTTTTGGAATGCCATTTATACATCGAAGGTTCTCTATGAAATCCGTACCTCTCTGACGATACTAAGCAACTCTAATCAGATCTGCTAGTTTTGTTCTATTTAACTATTGTTGTATGGCTCGGTCCATTCTTTCAAAAGATCAAACAATGCATGAAAATGGTCTAGAACCATTACGCATACGTTAATGCTTTTCAACCAAAATAACTTTAACATTTGGTTGCCTACACAAGCAGCTACGAAACTATGTCATGGAACATTTCTTAATATCTAGATACTAGCTTCTGCCCGCGACTTCGTCCGCGTTAAATTTCTTGGTCCCCCGACCCTTCCCGTTCGCGTCGAATCGCCTACCCGTGCGATTTTCCCAGTTTTTGCATAATTTTTCATTACTGCTCCGCTCCTCTTAGTTGTAGCGTGATTTTATAAAGCATATAGCCTTCCTCGATAAATAGGCTACCCAACACAAAAATATATTTTTTTCAATTCAGACCAGTAGTTCTTAAGATTAGCGCGTTCAATCAAACAAACAAACTCTTCAGCTTTATAATATTAGTATAGATTTATTGCGTATCAAATTATCAGGATGACTTAATTATAAGCACGAGATACACAATAGGCGTCAATTGTAACGAACCCTCATATTGTTGCACTTCCACAGCTTCTAGAAGTTTCAAAGCACAAAGGGTTCTTAACATTGACATATTATTATATTACTGCGTAAATCAATGATTCTTAAGTACCAAATTTTACCTACCTACAACTGACAAACCACAAAGTTGACTTATAAATTATAATAGAACAAAAATATTAATAAACGAGGTGTACGTACCTCGTTTATGAATATAACTTACTACTATACACCTACCTGCCGCAATAAATAAAACGAAACACAATACGAGTAGCTAACTACTACTTAACTCTGTAAAAACATAACTTCTCATGGCGAAAGTTTTCAACACTATAATATTGAACTACTTACACTTCCACGTTCCCGATAAAGGTCCGAAGGGCTGAACCGTCTGCTCAAGGATGAGAGTTGCAGGCAGCTTGCACCACCGCAGACGACCCACAGCGTAATGGCAAAGGAGAGTATCAGATCAGAGTAAACTCCTCGCTTAGTCACAAGTCTGTGACGTGCCGGCGTTTCACTAGGGAAGTAACATGCCCTATGCGAAACAACGAATTCGATCCCAGCAATGCCGAAATGGAAACCATTACGAAACCGAATTTTAATTCACTAAGTCGACGAATACACGAACGTCATAATATCGCGGCAGGAAGTTTTTAGAATGCGATTTACACTTTTCGATTTGTTTCTATTCTACACAAAATTGTAAAAATATTTTATTGGATAAGGATTGAAATACTTTTCATCGTACTTGTGTTATAACTAGGGCTTTTATCCCGGGAATCTCGGTCTCGAAAATTTCGAGAGTCTCAACGATTTTTTGGTATTTTCGAGACTCGAGATTTGGTCTCGGGAATAACAAGACTTTCGAGACTTTAAGTCTCATAATTAACATAACATTATTAAATAAACAATGATTATTAATAATTTATTTTTGATTTTTTGATTTTCTTTTTAAGATAAGTGTTTTACATAAAATATGTATGCTAGATTCACATCTAGTAGATGTCAATCAATAATATTGTGTTGTAACTGTTTGATTGCATTTGTGATTGTACATCAGTTTTGTGAATTACAATAAATTTAAAATTATTATTATCTACATACTACACGTTTATGAAGTGCGAAGTAATTAGTACAAACAACTAAATTAAATTCGAAGAGGAAGAGTTCCACAGAGAACTTAAATTAATCATTGATTGTAATACGAAATGGTCCAGTTAAGTTGAAACTCGTGACCATCACTTGCTCGCAGAAGGCGGCGACGGCGTCCAACGTGCTTTCACTTCCAACTTAGGACTGGACCCTGTTTCCGGACATGGTCTAGCCCCTGGTCGGAAGTGACAGCGCATATAAGATGGTATCCGGAGCATCAAACCCCGCGACGAGGTCAGAGTGAGAAGGCAAGGCAAGCAGAGCATTCCTCAAAGGTGTACCACATCTGATTTGCAGCAGACATGACCGGCCCAGTCCCAATAATGCTTAGGGGCTTTCTAAGTTGTGACTATAGGTATCTTTAATAACCTGCTTGAAAACTACGTACGAACTTTCTTGTTTCGACTGAAAATAAGTTACTTGAGTATTTTGAAATAGTCTCGAAAGTCTCGTTTTTCCCGGGATTTTCGAGACCCCGTCAAGTCTCGATTTTTTTCCCGGGACTCAAAAATGAATGGAGACTGAAAGCCCTAGTTATAACGGACTAATTTGACCAAAAAGGGGTTATTATTGCTCAACCATAATAGTTAGACATACAGCCTCGCGGACGTTTTTTAGGTAATTATGACTATTCCTAACATATACTACAATATTTTATATATCATCAAGAGTTTTCGCAACGTACGCGAAATAATGATATTTGTATGCAAATTTTGGATTCTTTGTGTTACATTATTGCATTTTTTGTAAAGATATAAATAAAAAATAAATAAACAATTTGCTCATGCAGCTAACTCCGAAATAGGTTTCCATAGGTGAACGAATTTTTAAAATTGGTTAAGCAGTTATTGAAATTATCCATAACAATCATTCAAATATTTCCTCTTCATAATATTAGTGTAGATAGATTAGGGTAGGTTATGATCATATCAACTTAAAATTGATAACAACATAACAAACAAATTCAACTTTTGAATTTCAAAAGACAATTGCGAAATCTAAAACAGTTTCGAATTCATCAGTCACATCACTATTCTAAAAATAGCACAGAATGTACAGACGGATCGTCACTTTTCGGTAAACCCCCACCATAGACTATCCAGAAAATAATGTTGCCAAATTCAATGAATTGGCTATATTTTACCATAGATCTACTTTAGTATGATCCAAACTTAGCGTAAATAATCAAATAAGATTAGAGAAAAGAGGTGTTATGTTACGTTACACATTGAAAAGCAATAAGTTTATCAAAAATGCAGTGTCCAGTATAAAACCTTAAGTAAAAATGACATTAGAAAAGCATGCTAATTTGAAATAGAAATAATATTTAATTGCATAAACCATAGTATATAAAGGTGTTAAAGATAAAATATAGAGCATTATATGTTTAGATTATATTATAGAATGCAAATATTTTTGGTTACATTTAAAAATGTTTCCCGTCCGTAAATTCTTTGATACTATATTTTTTTTTAATTTTTAAGCATTCGAGTAGTTTTTTTTAAACAATCTCAGATCTAAAGTTTTTTAATCACTTGGAATTTTATTATATACATATAGGTATATACAAGGCTGTAAGCATCTCGCCGGTTTCGAGGACATACATCCTCTGCCTTTTTAAATAAGTCTTTATGCTTCTTAACAAACATGCATACTTCATAGATATAGAGAGAAGGTAGCGGTAATAAACTAAGTTCTTTAAATATTGGCCTGCAAGATTCATCAGGTTGAAGCCCAGGCGTGTGGTGCCGGACGTAAAGAATAACACCACCCCATTTCTTCCCGTGGGTGTCGTAAAAGGCGACTAAGGGACTTACTAGAGAATGGGCAGCAGCGTTCTCTATGCATTTTACCACCATACTGCGATCGCCAACCCGCCTGCCAAGCGTGGCGATTATGGCAAAGCCCCTCAAATTGGGGGAGGCCTAAGTCCAGCAGTGGACGTCTTACGGCTGAAATGATGATGATGATGATGAAGCCCTTAAATTGCACGAATACACTTTTTTGGGCAACAAAAACTCTATTCCTATCGGTACTATTACCCCACATTATGAACCCATAGCGTATTAATGATTCTACATAAGCGTGATAGCAGCATTGATTTAAATATGTCAACGGATAGCAGTTTTAATGTTTGTTATATTTTTAACCTTTCACAGAGCGTATACGAATTTATTTATTCTTGTAGATATATCATCGCCTTGCACTTTCCAATTTATGTCCTGATCTACTATTACTCCAAGAAATTTCGTTTGTGTAACTGCGTTAAGTTTTGGTATGTCAAGTTTAAAATTGTATTTATTACTATTCGATTTATTAAATTAAATGTAAACAGATTTATCTAAATTAATTTTTAAATTATTCATGTCAAACCATTCAATTAGTTTGTCGGAAGTCACTATATTGGAAATATCGTCAACGAATAGAATGCATTTATGATTTGTTATGTCTGTGATTGAATTTATATAGAGTAGGAACAATATTGGGCCCAAAACACTTCCTTGTGGGACGCCATATTGGTTTCATTTGTACTCGGAAGAGTATGGTATCATAACGTTGTTATTATCTAATCTTGTAATAATAACATGTTGCTGCCGGTTATTAAAGTATGACGATATCCACAGAAGTGCATGTCCCTTTCCCACTTAACTCTAGCTTATTGATGTGAAACACCCGAGCGTGGCGACGCACAGTGGGCCCATACTAAAAATTAGTGGACATAAGCAACAAAGTTCCAATATCAATGCGATTTTTTTTGATGTGACGATTAACATATAATTAATGTTTTTTTTATTTTATTATACCTTATTTATTTACTTTCGTAAAGTATGCTTTATAAATATGTATTATCTTTACAAAATATTTTTTTGTTTTGCCTTGTATCGCAGGTTCGCTAGGTTCAGCTACACTTCTCAAGGTCAGCCCTTGGATGGGTGACCATTTAGTTTATGTGTGGCGTTTTGTCGCAGGTTTGCTAGATTAAGCTGCACTTCGCAATGTCAGCCTTTGGAAGGGTGACTATTTAGTTTATGTGTGGCGTTTTGTCGCAGGTTCGCTAGGTTAAGATGCACTTCGCAAGGTCAGCTTTTGGATGGGTGACCATTTAGTTTTTGTTTTGCCTTATGTCGCAGGTTCTTCAGTGAAAATTCAAAAAATGAATCAACGCCATTAATTACATTCCTCCAAGAAGTATTAGGAACAACAATAGATGCTGTAGGTATTTATTAGATATATTGATAATTGTAGGCGAAGCCCAATAAAACGAGCTATATTTAATATTAATGTCTCTTTGTTATTGTGGGCGAAGCCCAATAACAATATTTTACCAATATTTCTATTCTACTGTAATAGGTAACTAAGTTATAGCCCATGTAAAATACCTAAATAAATACCTAAATGTTCTTTCGTAACCAGTTGTTGGGGATGGATCCTTGCGGAATTAAACTGGAGTGGACTGTATAAAATAACTGGTTTACTACACAATACAATTTACAATAGTTTTCCCGACGACGACGGTGATATAAATATGGCGCGGGTGTGTCGCTCGGGCGCGCGATGGCAAGTGGACGAGGGCCGCGGGACGTGAGCCGTGGCCAGGCGCGTGCGGCTGGCAGGCGACGACGGGGGGCGGGCGGTGCGAGGGACGCGGGTGAGCGTCTGGAATCTTCGATCCCGTAGGTTGCGTTCCGATGCGCGTAGACATGCTCCCCGGGTTGAAGAGACGATCTTCAAGGGTTGTTGCTCTCCTCTACTGGCAGGGGGCGGAGGTTGTTCCATCCTCTTCTGATAGTTCCCTTTTTCGTTCGGATCTCTGCGACCCTGTTGATGCCATCAATGCCTGGGTATACCTGCACCACTCTTCCTAGTTTCCACTGTAAAGGTGGACAGGTCTTGTCCTTAATAAGAACAAGGGAATTTAGTTTAATGCTATCTCTAGCGCTGGTTGTCTTCCATTTTGTTTTCTGCTATAGCATACAAACATATTCATTAGAAAATCTTTGCCAAAAATGCGATTTTATAGCTTCTATTCGCTTATGGCGTTGCAGTAAGTTGACACGCTCAATCTCGGCCACCTGTGGGTTGGGCACAGTAGTTAGAGTTCGTCCAATTAGGAAATGAGATGGGGTTAGGACAGAAAAATCAGAAGGGTCAGTAGATAGTGGGGTCAAGGGTCGAGAGTTCAAAATAGCTTCTATCTGAGTAAGACAGGTAGACATTTCTTCATATGTTAGATGAGTTAAATTTAAAATTCTACGTAAATGATGCTTTGTAGAACGAACGGCGGCATCTGCCATCCCATTGAAATGAGGGGAATAGGCAGGCGTAAAGAGGAAGTTAATACCTTCCTCTGCTAGTTTATCAGCTATATCTAGTTTAGAGAGAAAGGATTGCAATAATTTACATGCGCCAACAAAATTGGTTCCATTGTCAGACGTGAGGCTGCGAGGCTTGCCTCGACGGCTTATAAAACGATATAGTGCAGCCATATAGGCTTCTTTGCTCAGTTCCGTCACAAGCTCCAGGTGTACTGCCTTGCAACCACGACCTTTTCTATCTGCTATCAAAATTGGCCCGCAATAATCGACAGCACAATGTAAAAATGGGAATTCTAATTTAGTCCTACATTCAGGTAGTTGACCCATTATAGGTTGAACTGTTTGAGCTTTAAGTCTGAAACATTTAATACATTTTTTAACTATAGACCTAGCTAGATTCCTTCCGCCTAGAGGCCAGTATGTCATTCTGACATTAGCAAGGAGCAACTGTAACTGTGCCCTGCATGTAAAAGTTCTAAATGCTGTTTATGAAATATTAATCTTGATATATGATCTTTACTACATATTAATATACCTAGGATGCTTTTTGTCATAAGTATATGGAGAATTATCTAACCTTCCTCCAACTCTTATGATATAATTTGAGTCAAGAAATGGAGATAAGGAAATTAACCTATTATTTGATGGCAGTAATTTGCCTGATTTTAAACTAAAATATTCATCTTTAAACATTTCAATTTGACATAATCTTAAAATAGCAAACAAGGCTTTTTGTAATTCTTTAGCAAACAAAAAGTTTGTTAATTTGCTGCCTTTATTCTTACAATTAAATACAAATCTTTGTACCTATGTAAGCTACTACGCGAACAAGACGTGTGAGGTTAGTTAGAGTGTTTTTGTACAAGTAATGAGATAGCATTACTATCTGTGTTATTATTGTTAGTCGAGTTATAAGTAAAGTGACACACTATCTCCGGTAGATCTCTCTCCTCCTTAGGGTTCGGCATTTTTGACCAGGTATTTTCATCATGTTTTAAGAACTGTGGGCCAGACCACCACAGAGAAGCTGAGCTAATAAGATCAGCCTTCACCCCTCGGGAAACGAGATCAGCGGGGTTGTCAAGAGACGGCACATAGCTCCACCGGGACCCCGCGGTGTTTTCCACTATTTCATTAAACCTATTGCGAACAAAAAGTTTAAGGCGTTGCGCATGTGTTGACAACCGGCCCGAAACTATTGTCGAATCACACCAATATCTGCATGTTGGCAATGTTATTGACGGCAATACTTTAGTACACAATCTTGTTGCTATTAGGGCTCCGCATAACTCAAGACGCGGTATCGTGGTTGGCTTTATCGGTGCTACTTTATTTTTTGATATTATGAATTGGGTATGAACCGTGCCATTATTACTTATTGAACGGGCATAGATGCAAGCTCCATAAGCACGTTCAGAAGCGTCAGAAAATACATGTAATTCAATTGTGACATAATAATTTTGTAAAATCCAACGTGGTATCTTTAAATTGTTTATGTATGGTAATTTATTTACGAATGTGGCCCATGATTCTTTTATGTCGATTGGAACTTCATCGTCCCAGCCTATTTTTAAAGTCCAAAGTTTTTGAAGTATAATCTTTGCTTCCACAATAACTGGACCTACGATTCCTAGCGGATTAAAGATTTGACTTATGATTGATAATATATTACGCTTTGTGAATTTTTCATGTTTTTCAGTATTTATAACAAAGGACAATGTATCTGAATTTGAGAGCCAGTTAAGACCTAAAGTTTTATTTATTGTGCTACAATTGTTCTCTGATAATTCTAAAACATGATCTGATTGTGGTTGGCATCCGATGATATTTTCCAATATATCAGGACAATTAGATTGGAATTTTCGCAAATTAAACTTTGCTGAAGATAGGACAGATATTACTGTTTTAGTTTGTTCTGTTACGCTACTTTTGGACGTTCCTCCACTAAGATAATCGTCCATATAAAAATCTCTAGAAATTGAAAACTTGACAGATGGGTCATCCACTGTCTCCGCTAAACTGGAAAGGAATTTTGTAGCTAAGTAGGGAGCTGATGCAGTACCATAAGTGACTGTGTTTAAAGTGTAAGTTTTAAGTGGCATTGAGGGTTCTGGCCTGAATATAATTTGTTGAAGTGATCTCTGTATAGGATTAAGCTCAATTGCTCTATACATCTTTTCAATGTCTCCACATATCACATATTTATGTTGGCGAAACCTAATAAGAATCGACAATAGATCATCTTGAATTGTAGGTCCTATCATCTGAATATCATTAAGGGATAGTCCTGATGTAGTGACAGCAGATGCATCAAAGACTGTACGCAATTTAGTAGTGGTGCTAGACTCACGGGTAACACCATGATGTGGTAAGTAATAATAGACAGAATTAGGACTACTGTGAATGGAAGTTGTATTTTCAGTCATGTGACCTAGTTGTTCATACTCCTGCATGAATTCTAAGTATTGTTTTTTGAAATTAGGGTCTCTTTGAAATCTGCGCTCAAGAGAGAGAAATCTAACTTTTGCCCTAGTATATGATTCACCTAATGTATGTGGATCTTGTTTAAAAGGCATGCTGACTACGAAGCGGCCTTCTTCATTACGGTAAGTATCTTTTTTAAATGATTCTTCACAGGCACGTTCTTCACTAGTCAAAGAATATTTAGGGAGAATTGAATCTAGTTCCCAAAATTTTGAAATACTATCATCTTCATGACTGACAAAATTACATTGTTGTACTGACTTATTTTTTGTATTGGCTACATGACCAGACACTAACCAACCTAACTTAGTCTCATATAATTTTGGTTGATTTTTCCCAAGATTAATGGAATTGTTACATATGACATCCCAAAATACTTCTGCCCCCACTAGAATATCTACAGAACCCGGAACATGAAATGATGGGCCTGCTAGCTGTATACCTGATGGTATAGCAATGTTTTGCTTCGCAACTATTTTGGATGGCAATGTTTTAGTAATTTGAGGTAATATTAAACAATCTATCTCTACTTTATAATTGCTATATAGAGATTCGATCATGACATTACAAGATTGTGTACTCTTACAAAACTGATTGTAGATACCTGATACCGTGGAATTTGTACTCCGTTTCGACAACCCCAGCCTACCGCATAACCCGGCTGTTATAAAGTTGGCCGTGCTGCCATTGTCCAGTAGGAGCCGTGCTGTGAGTGTGCCGCCCTTGTTGTCACGTACCTTCACCAACGCTGTGGATAGAAGTACATGTGGCGAAGTAGTAGGCTGTATGGTATCCATTGACAGGGTGATGGTTTCGGTAGAGTTATCAGAATCTGTAGTAGCTTCATTTATGTTGGTGGCTAACACAACATTCTCTTGATTTGTCACAGAGGACCTAGGCTTTATATTATATATAATAGGTTCGTAATATACCGCTGACAGGTGGCCGATTAATTGACCACAGTAAAATGACGTCAGAGGGAGTGCACGGGGGGCAGGCAGCGACCAAGGGCCGCCACACCTCGCCGCGCAGCAAAGTATCATCAAGAAATTGCCACAGGCGCGTCGATTACCTTAGAAAACTAATCGAGTACGAAGCGGAGCGCGAATTGGTGCAGTTGAAAGAGAACCTGGTCAAAGACAAGGAAAACCTTGTCAAGAAAAGGATGGAAGCAGAGATAGCTGAGATAGAGGCGGCCGGGCCGCTGAAAGCGATGATTTTCACTCAGATGTGAGTACGACACAGCGCGTCGAAGAGTGGGTGAAAACTACGCCCCAAGTCCCCCAATTGATAGAAGTATTGGGGACGCCGGCTGTGTCAGGCGCACCCGTTGAAGGGGTTGCGCCCCGTGAAACATCTGAGTCCCGTGATGAAACCGTAAGTAGAGTGAATCTTGTGAATAACCACCGTGGGTCGTCAGTGCCGTGTGATCTAGACCAGTCCCAAGTACCTAGGGCATCCGCGTCTGTACCGTTACCTAACATAACGGCACCAATTACGCCCAGGTACATGCCAGAAACGTCAGATGGTGTAAGGTTCCGGTTATCCAGCCGTTTTACCGCCTTTACCACTCCGGTCGCAAGTGTACCTCGAGTAGCCACTCGAGTCGGATACACGGCGGCAGATGCAGTACGGAGCGGATGTGGATTTTCTTGCGACAGTTATTTAGCTGCTTAACTTTATACATTCCAGACTGACAATCATTCAAAATGATGACCCCCAGAGCTACACTCAAGGAGATGGAAGCGAAGCTGAGCGCTACCTTAAAGGAGCTAGAAGCATCTCAAACTGAGTGCAAGCAATTGCTCCAGGAAAGAGAAGACAGTGAAGTGGAAGTGGAAAACATTATTGCTAAGAACTCCTTCCTCAAAAGTGAGCTGGCTGAGCTACACATACTACACATGGACTTAGCCGACCGGCACAGTCAACTACAACATCAAGTGACAACATTTCATGAGTGCAGTGATACACACGAACTGGCTTTGAACCAAATTTTAGAACTAAAACAGAAATTATGTGAAGCCCATAAGGCCCTATCTCTTTCACAGTCTGTCAAAGTAAGTGAACAGGTTGCTATCACCGATAACCTATTTTATAAATTGGTAGGCAGTAAGTCAACATCAGTGTGTGAGCCAGGTGTATTAATTGATCTTACTGGTGACGATACCATACCATTATGTCCTATTGTTATGAGTCACAATAAATTAAAGAAATATATTAAAATTAAGAAAATAATTAAACGGTCACGGAGAGCAATTAAAAACAAAATCTCTTAAAATTAAATCTTTCCCTCAGAAAGGAACGTATTATCCTTTCAAAAAGTTTAAATAGTTGTACCATTGAGTTAGATGAATGTAGGGAAAAGTATGATACTGATATTAAGCTCCTATATAATGATATTCTACAAAAGGAGCACTTGCTAAACAATATTTTTGAGAAATATGAGAGGTCACAACAACAACTAGGTGAGCGAATGATTGAGGCTGGGGAACTATTAGACTTAGTGAAGTGCAATGCTGAGAGTTATGAGTCTCTGACCAATAACCTGTCATGCAGCTGTGCCAACCAAACACCACCTACTCAGCCTCAGCTTGACTTGTCTCCGCCGGTGTTGGTGCTTCCAGCAGAGCCATGTGTTAATATACACAGTAATAATAAGTCTATATTCTTTTGTGATGAATTAGGTTCAGGCTTTGGAAAAATGTTACTTAATTACCTTAGCCACAGTTTTACAAATCATAGTTATCATAACATAAGTTTCAATCAAATGGTTAAAAGAATTGCAAGCACAAACCTAGATACTTATTCCACAATGGTTTTGCTATTAGGTAATAGTACTGGTATTACCAGAAAGGACATAGTGGATGGAGTAGACACCTTACTCAAGTTAAACATAGGGAAGCTAATGTTGTGTGCTTTCCCCTACTCTGATACTTTATCAGATATTGATAATTATTATATTTACAGGTTGAATAGTACTATTCACCAGTTGACATGTTGTCATAGTGACAAATTATTGTATTTTGATACTAATAAATTTATTAGTGGTTTTAAGTTAACTCAGAGAGCTTTATCTCTGTCTTGGAAATGTCGACATATGATTGCTATGTTGATAGCACGTAATGTTAATCAGATTATAGCTAAAATAACCATGAATAGTGTTAGTGATGAGTCTATGTTGCCTAGTTTAACTACTAAATCTATAATACCAACATCCTCAGAGGCCACTACCAGTCAGATAGAGTTTTCTCTTCCTGCTGGAACTCAGACGGGCATTCTTGACTCTTCAGTTATAGTAGTGGAGGTCACTCCAGATAATTAGTTAAACTAGGTAATAAGACAACAGAAGGTACCCCTTTCAAATAACCAATTATTGTTAGGGAATAATAAAAAGATATCTTCTGGCATTATTAGTCATGAAAATAAAAAACCAAAGGGAGTGCAACACACTTTAAAATTGTATAATCAAAATATCCAAGGTTGCTCTTCCAAATTACTTGAAATAGAATTGTTTTTAGAAAACACCAAGTTTGATGTCATTTGTCTAACTGAACATTGGTTAAAAGATCATCAAGTAAAGTCAATAAATTATGAAAATTACTGTGTAGTTAGCTTTTTCAGCCGAAAACGCATGATACATGGCGGATCATTAATATTAGTTAAAAATTCTATTAAATCGAAAGAACGAAAAGACATCATTGGGCTGTCTGTTGAACACACTGTTGAGCTGTCCTGTGTTGAGCTTGATAAGCATGTTATAGTATGTGTATACAGACCTCCAAGTTACCAGAATCTATCAAAAAATATATAGTTAAATTGGAGGATGTGACCATCAAAATTTAAAAAAATCGAAATATTAAAAATCTTATTATCGTTAAATCCAATCATCATCCTCACTACTTGTACCGTCTGTCTCTGCTGCGGTTCCTTGTACAGCTGTTGAAGTGGAGGGCTGTGGCTCATTTACACTTATAGCAGACTTTTTAAATTTAAATGTGTACATATCTTTCTTGCCTATTTTTTTAAGGATATCTTGAGGTATATCATATATGTATAACAAGTTTTGTTCAAATGTTTGAGTCCAGTTCGTATACGAATAATTGAATTTAGGGAGTCCAAGTTAATTTTGTTCCTCAATTTATTTTTTACGATGTTCATTACGCTAAAAACCCTCTCAACGTCCGCATTTGAATGTGGCAATGTGAGCACTGTAAAAGCCAACGAAACCAGTTCGCTATACGAATTTTCATTGCTTGCGTCCTTAAAATCTGACACTTCAACCCAAAATTTTACTGTATCAGTCACATTTTCCCAAGTGTTGCTAGTTAGGCTTTTCCATTGGGCAACAATTTTATCAATAGTTTCTGGATTCTGTACAAAGTGTTCCGCTAACTTCACAACTTTGACGAGCCCTTTATTTGGTTTTAAAGCGTTAGTGACGCTCATGACATTCATATCTTTCAGGAGGGTTACATTTTCAGGAAACCGCTGTTGCAATTGTTTTATTAGTTTTACCGTAAAATTTACGCAACGTTTTCTTAATGCTTGCTTTTTGGTATCTTCTAAGGATTGCATAGCGTTCTCAAAACTGTAGCCAAGATAAGGAGACGGATCCAGGTAATCTGCAACATTATCTTCAAAAATGTTAAAAGAGTGACGTCTTCCCGGGATCACTACTTTATCACAAAACGACTCGAGCAATTTTATCAAAGTTTCTAATAATCTTGTTGGATCTGAATTTTCGCCTTCGAATGCTTTTAGCGCCGATTGTACCTGACCAAGTATTGATTTTATGTAAATTAAATAAACTTTATTTTGCAAATCAGAATACGCTTCGTATAAGAGTTCAGCCGTGTAACAGTTATTTTTTCTTCTGGCAATCTCAAAAAACAGTTTCAGCTCCAACCACTGGTCCAAAATTCTTTGCACTGCTGGCTCGATTGAGAGCCATCTAGTAGCACATTTTTGTAATATTTTCAGTGGTTGTCGTCCACAATTTATAGTTGCGTATATGTCTGCATATTCTTGACGTCGATTTGGTGACATGGAAAACCAATTAAATGTTTCCCTTAGGAGGAATTCGATGTTACGAGGGATAGTTTCTTCTGAAGCGTGAGAAACGGCCAATTGGAGTGAATGGCAAACACATTTAACTAGAATTAAATGTGGCAAACCGTATTCTTCTTTCATAATTTTATATACGCCGTTATTAATACCAATCATGACACTGGCATTATCGGTGCCCAATCCTACTAAATTTTGAAGGTTTAACTCCATTTCACCTTGCACTGTCTTAATAATAGTATTTACAATACCTCTTGCATCGGACGTCTCTAGTGGACTCAAAGCTAAAAACGTCGACGTTATTTTCTTCATAGAAGAACTGAAATACCGTATAACGATGCCTAAGTACTTGTGTACGGTTATGTCTGTTGATTCGTCAATTATGAGACTATATTTACTATCACCAATGTCCTGTTTTAAGACAGATTTAAAATGCGGCCCCAAAACATTTTTTTAAATCTCACCACATTTTGTACGATGGAGCTTCATATTACAGGCGGCTTTTGAGTCTGCGAAAGCTTTTGCACACACTTGGCTAAGGTGGTCGATCGGCATGACAGCTGTGTGTTCTGCAACGAACATTGATAATAGACCCTCTGCGTGATGTATGTCTGGGTTTGCGTCGGTATCAACTTTTTCAACAATTACTGTAGTCTGCCCCGAAGAAAATGGTTTCATTTTATCAATATGTTTTTTTGATTCCGAATGCCGTTTAATTTCAAATATTCTTGCATTAAATTCTATTTTACACAAGGAACACATTGCTTTTGAGCTTTTCCCAAGAACAGGCCTAAGCCATTTTTTGAGTTTTGGATCGTCCTCCCATTCTTTCCTATAACTTTGAACATAACTACCTTTTTTACTTAAAGGAACATCCATTTTCGTCTCACTGTCACCGTATAAAACACAAATCTATGTAAGTAAAGGAAAAATAAGGTAATTATTCTGCAGCGCAAAAGAGACTATGACATAATAAATCAAAAACACAAACGAATGAAAAACAAGCAAGGTAAGACAAAGAAGGAGTTATCTTATGAGAAAGAGACAAATATAGCAGAGTCCGCGCCGTCCGCCATAATCGCTTTTATTTTTATGTTTACGGGAATCCCCTACCGAAGTGCAGAGGACTACACTAATTTGCGTTTTGTTATTGCATTTTGTGAGTAAGCAAACATATCAAAATTAGTGCTAGATTTTGCGATAGGTGCTGTTTCTTAAATTTCAGTGGTAGACACATGAAAATAGTGCCAAATCTGGCACTTTAAGTGCTGAGTTGGCAACGCTGTAGATAATATTTTTTGTAACTGTGATTACTTACACAAACAAATAGTAAATAAGTTGCCATCTGATCACAGTGGTCAAACAGTAACATTCTGCTCGTACATACCTCTACAAAAAATTCAAATAAGGTTTAGGCCAATGACATGTAAAAATCTAGAGAAATTTAATCATTCTTTGGCCAGTACATTATGTGTTCACTGTTTTAATAATGAAGGTGACCCAAATGAGTTCTACGCCGAGTTCTTCTCATTATTAAACACGCAATTTAATGACAATTTCCCACTAAAGACTAAAAGTATTTGCACAAAGTTCTTATTTAGTGATTGGGCAACTCCAGGTATACGTAAAAGCAGAGAAAAACTTTTTGAACTTTATGGCCTAAAGCAACATATGACTAATAGAAGCTTTCATCAGTATGTTGCAAAATATTCTAAAATTTTTAAAAGTGTGTGCAGCTTGGCTAAAGCGCTTTATATTAGCAATAAAATAAAATTAGCGGATGATAAAATAAAAACTACCTGGCAAATAATAAATGATGAAACAGGTAGGAAAAAACAGCGTCATACTGAATTTAATTTAGAGACTGCACATGGCCCCATTAACTCAGATATAGAAATAGCTCAGGAATTTCAAAAATTTTTCGTTAATATTCCCGTTAAAACTACTGAAGCTTTAAATTCGTCACCCGCGCTTTCCGCTGCCTTACTCAAAAAGAATGTAGGGGCATGCCCTTTAGAGTTTAGGTTTCAGCATACTAACCCCCAGGCTATTATAAAAGCTTTTAAAGATCTTAAAATTAAATCAACAGAAGATCTTTGGGGAATGTCTGTCAAATTTTGTAGTTCTATTATTGAAACCATTGCGCCCTATTTAGCTTTCATATTTAACACCAGTGTAGACCAAGGAGTCTTTCCGGATCTGATGAAACACAGCAAAGTAGTTCCTTTGTTTAAATCCGGTGATAGTAAAGAACCAAATAATTATAGGCCCGTGTCAGTTCTGCCAGTTCTCAGTAAGGTGTTTGAAAAGTTAATGCTCAATCAAATGTTACGTCACTTTAATAAAAACTCCATCTTTCATGAACACCAGTTCGGTTTCACCAAAGGGCGTTGTACCACCGACGCTGGTGTTACCCTAATAAAGAACATTTTTAACGCCTGGGAAGAAGCACAAGATGCCATTGGAATCTTTTGTGACCTTTCCAAGGCGTTCGATTGCGTAAACCATGAGACACTTTTGCTGAAACTAGAGCACTATGGAATTAGAAATACAGCTCTTGACTTAATAAGATCATACCTGAAGGATAGAACGGTCAAAGTCCAAGTAAACGGCGTAAACTCATTGGGGTCTGAAATGGCAATGGGCGTTCCTCAAGGCTCGATATTGGGTCCATTCCTCTTTTTAGTATACATTAATGATCTACCCCATCTACTTCCAAACCAACCGAAGATGGTGTTATTTGCAGATGACACATCATTGATATTTAAAATCGACAGACGGTCTCAAAATCTTGACGACGTCAATAACTGCATTCTTCAGGTCCAAGACTGGTTTACGGTAAATAATTTGGTACTTAATAAAAAAAAAACCAAGTGCATTAGATTTCAATTGCCTAATGTCAGAGGTAGCGAATGTGACATCTTATTGAATGGGGAAAAACTGGAATTTATTGATCAAACGGTTTTCCTAGGAATCACGCTAGACGAGAAATTACAATGGGGACCTCATATAACATCTCTTGCGGGGCGGTTAAGCTCGGCCGCTTATGCTGTTAGAAAGATAAGACAGTTAACAGATGTAGAAACCGCGCGTTTGATCTATTTTAGCTACTTCCACAGCATTATGTCGTATGGCATTTTACTGTGGGGTAGGGCTGCTGACATTGAATCCATTTTTATTTTGCAAAAGCGAGCTGTCAGAGCCATTTATAATCTATGTCGCGGCGAATCCCTCAGGGAACTATTTAAAAGGATTAATATTATGACGGTACCTTGCCAATTCATTTACGAAAATATTATGTATGTAAGAAAAAATCGACATCTTTTTAATAAAATAAGCGATAGACATAATTTTAATACTAGAAATAAAGACAAGATAGATCAACCATTTTTCAGATTAGCAAAAGTACATACATCTTTTATGGGGCACTGTGTTAAATGTTACAACAAAATACCTTCTGATATATTGCAATTAAATGAAAGGAGGTTTAAAAGTCATATAAAAAGTACACTTTGTAAACGAGCTTATTACAAATTAGAGGACTACATCCAAGATAAGAACGCTTGGAAACATGCTGGTCTCGCTCCATAGGACAGTCTTAGAGTTTATCAAACTAGTTTCTAACTTAATTGTGTAGATAATATTTATTTTTTCTTCTATGACACTGTTTTACATTCTGTAATTACTGTAACTCACACACTGACAGTTTATATGGGTAGTTCATATAATTGTTTTTTTATTTAACTGCTTTTGTTAATTTATTTTTATTTTCTTTTAATTTCATTTGTTGTGTATATGTATCATTTGCATCGTTGTATATGTAAGCGGGCACGCGGCTTTAGTAAGGTTTTAAGTTCTGTTTACGATTTTGTTTCATTATTCATTTCAGCTTGAGTTTAGTTTTCAATGTTTTGTTGGTATAATGGCGTGTGCTAGCTGACATATGGCGAATAATGTATGTTTTGTTTTATTATATTAATAACTTATACAATATTGTATAGAATCAAGTTCTTCTAACTTAACAGACAGCAGTGCTGCTGGGGAGTTTGTTCCGCCACTTCTTCTTCCCAGCCAAAGCACTAGGAAGTGTCGAAGGGCGGGCGTTTTGGGGGGACTGTCTTATGTGACTTTGACGTTCAAAAAGTGCTGACTCTCAGCCTAGTTTGAATAAATGACTTTTGATTTGATTTGATTTGATGAAAGAGAAAGGCGGAGAGAATCGTCAGGGGACAGAGACCGGAAGATAGACAGACTGGCAGAGGCTATCACAAACATGGCACGACCACCACGACCGGTACCAAGACAGGCATATGAATTGCCATACTTTAACGGTGACCCAGCCGACTGGATATCATATCGGAATATGTACTGCGAAACATCACAGATGTATAATTTCAAGGCGCACGAAAACTTAGCACGATTAAAAACTTCGTTACAAGGCGACGCAAAGGTATCAGTAGAGGACTTACTACGAACGTCAACTGATCCGACCGAGATAAAGCGCGCGCTAGAGGATGAGTACGGTCACCCGATCGTAGTGCTACAGTACGCCATACAAAAGGTCAAAGAATTACCTAGAGTACCGGAAAGTGGACGCGAACTAAGGAAATTCTCGTCAACTGTTCGTAATTGTGTTTCGTTACTCAAAAATATTCGGGTGGATGGATATATAAATAATCCACAGCTGGTGTATGACCTGCTGAGCAAGCTGACCCCTTTACAACGTGCGCAATACGGTGACTTCGCAATGGGTCTGTACAACGCACAGGGGGTGGACTTAAGAGTGTCTCCGAACCTAGAAATATTATCTCATTTTCTAATACACTTGACACGCTCAACATCGTACTACGCTCAGGCGAGCATGTTTGAGCCCGGTCCATCGAAGCCCCCCGCCAAGCAACAGCAGAAGTATGGCGGCCCCGGTCAGTCCCGACCAGCCAACGCCGCGCGCTCGGCCGCTAGCAGGCCTCCGTTGACGCAACGAGTGAACACGCAGAGCGACGAGTCTACCGCTCCTGAAGAATGTGTTATATGTCAACGAAAGAACAGCATAGAAGAGAGTGACCAGTTCAAGAAGCTTACCGTTCAACAGCGTTGGGACACGATAAAGGAAAAGAACACATGTTTCAAATGTCTCGTGAGTAAACATTCCAAGAGGTTCTGCCGAGCGAATAGATGCAAGAAGTGCGGGTTCGGACATCACCTGCTGTTACACGCGGATAAGCAGCCGAAAGAAAAAGAAAAAGCGGCTATTCCATCAGAAAATAAGACGGAAAGCGTCACAAATATAGGCGAGTGGCGAGCTACGGTCCTACTAAAAATCATGCCAGTAACGGTCAACGATGGAAACAGTGACGATAATCAGTGTTACGCGCTACTGGACGATGGTGCGACCGTGTCACTCATCGACAGCTCACTCGCCACCAACTTAGTGGGTCCGTGTGTTCCCCTCTCGCTAAAAACCGCGGGTGGCTACGGAGTAACAGACTCAACGTGACGAGTGGTACAAATGCGCGTTAAAGGACCTAATGGTCAGCGTCATAGCATTACGTGTCGGACAATAGTAGAGTGTGCCTAGTTTGGGACCCGCTGTTAAATCTTAATAAAGTCTTCTGCTGCTTAGAATCTCATCTTGCATGCTACTTGTAAACTTTGTGAAAGTTTAATAAAATAAAAATAAAATAAAATAAATAAAATAAAAATAAATAAATAGTAGACATAAAACTGCCCACGCAGACAGTGTCCACCGCAGTGATCGACGACAACGCGCACCTACGCGACTTGGGCAGCGTAGAGATGAGGGGAGCCGAACCGCTGCTGCTGCTCGGACAGGACAACTGGGAGCTGCTCGTCAGTCAGGACATCCGCCAAGGAAGATCCGGTAAGCCAGATGCCTCACTCACTAAGTTAGGTTGGGTCATACATGGACCATTTAATAATAATAATGATAGTAAAGAATGTGTTGATTGCATGACCGTTTCCCTTCCTGATTTACATAATCTAGTAAAATCACAGTTTGAGCTGGAAGCGATAGGCATTTCAGATAATTTAAGAAAACATAAAGATGTCGAAAAGCCGTGTTAGACAGCACTAGCCATCGTACCCCCGACCAGGGCCTCAAGTCTGCTATTTTTTATAAATTCGTCATTCCAACACGATCCCATTGTCATTTTGCTAAAAGTTCGTAATCTGCTAAATTCATAATGGTGGATCATTGGTCGGTCAGTGGTCTCGTAATAGAATCGTGGTACAATGACATTGGTACCGATTCCCTTGTTCACAAACTAAACTAAATTTAAGTTCAGTGCATCTTTTTCATTGTATTACATTAAGAAGAGGACAAAAGAAAATTTTTAGTTCAGTCCTGTCAAATTAATCAGAGCCTGTCACTACTCCATACAAGTTTAGACGTGATTAAAAACTTGCCTACTAAAATTACGTCAATTTACGTCAAGCGCTGATTAATTTGACAGAACTAAACTAAAATTTATCTTCTGTCCTTTTCTTAATGAAATAGAAAGAAAAAGATGCACTGAACTTAAATTTAGTTTAGTTTGTGAATAAGGGAATCGGCACCAATGTCGTATTGCCATTATTATGAAACCCGTTAGTAGAAATGATTTTCGAAAAACTACTACTAAATTTGAACATTTAATCATGCCAAATTTCATTTATATATATTTTTACATATTATTTATTAGTGTTTTAAACAATCTGAAGTAGTAAGAAGTTCGTAAATAGCAAAAACATTGCATTTACATGTATAACGCGGATAAATGTGAAAATAGACAACTCAATAATATTTTATCTGTTTAGCTGTCAAAGTCAAAGGTGACATTACTGCTTACCGACGTTAATCTGCACCCTGATTGCGAAACGCACAATTTATCAGAATCTGAATGGGATTGAAGATTATTTCTAAACCACTGCGTCATTTGTTCGAATAATTTGTCGGCTCAGCAACGTAAATAACGCAATGAATGTTATTTAACTATGAATATTAAACCAATTCCTACCGACAAAAAGTTCCGCAATTACCCCTCTGTTTTAATTCTAGCGGCCGGTGTTTTGTTAGTTAATTATTTATTAAATATACAAAATGGGGTCAGTGGGTCGTCTGCGAAACGTTTTTACAAATTCCGCTTCGAGAATATCAATAAAGGGGTTTGTATTCATTCTCGTCAAGCGAAGGGTTCGACGACGTCTTTTGCATTCCGCCCATATTCTTTCCGTAGCATCCACTGCGTTGGCTAGCTCGAGAATATTTGCTCGTAGTGAATACATTTCTCCGTTCAATATTCACACAAAAACGATAGCTAGTAAACACTTTTTTTGACAACCGAGCTATTACAAGCAATGACTGCACAATGACGGTCCAATGGTAGGTCACTGAACAAAGGAACTGTCAAAATTCTAGCAGATTACCGCCTGAGTCAGTCATTCATTTGTCATTATGTACGAGATTACCATTCTAAGCCATTTCTTTCAATGGAGTGTCAGTGGTTGACCATTGGAAAGTCATAATGACGCCATTATATTCGTAGATTACTAAACTTGTGAAAATCAACAATTATGAAATCAATGATAGACCATTTTGACACTATTGTAATAGCAGACTTGAGGCCCAGTCACAGTGGGAGGTCGGTTTGTTATGGAAACATGACAATATTCAGTTGCCTGATAATTACAATCAGGCAGGGCAAAGGCTGAACGGCATTGAGAAACGTATGCGTAAGGACGCTACTTTCACTGAGGCATATTCAGCTCAGATAGGTAGGTTAGTAGAGGAAGGTTACGCGCGCAAAGTAGACGGTAACATAGACAGCTCGCCGGTTTGGTACTTACCGCATTTCGTGGTCGTTAACCCGAACAAACCGGGCAAGCTACGTCTAGTGTTCGACGCAGCCGCCACGTCTCACGGGACGTGTTTAAATTACAACCTACTAACCGGACCTGACTTGCTGAATTCCTTGCTCGGCATATTAATTCAGTTCAGGATAGGCCCCGTCGCGTTTTCAAGGGATATCGCTGATATGTTTTATTGGCTTCATAATTTATACCGCTTAGATAATTTAAAAATACCGCGGTGGTACGGGTTAAAACTCGATAATTTAGAATTACACGCGTTCGGGGACGCCAGCGAGCTGGCTTACGCCGCAGTAGTATACCTAGTGGGCTCCAACTCTGAAGGTAGGAGGGAATCGGTTATGTTACTAGGGAAAGCGCGAGTAGCTCCACAAAAAGTAGTATCCATTCCCAGGCTAGAGTTACAAGCAGCAGTGTTTCACAGTGGGAGTTTCACAGTGGGAGGTCGGTTTGTTATGGAAACATGACAATATTCAATTGCCTGATAATTACAATCAGGCTAAGCAAAGGCTGTACGGCATTGAGAAACGTATGCGAAAGGACGCTAGTTTCGCTGAGGCATATTCAGCTCAGATAGGTAGGTTAGTAGAGGAAGGTTACGCGCGCAAAGTAGACGGTAACATAGACAGCTCGCCGGTTTGGTACTTACCGCATTTCGGGGTCGTTAACCCGAACAAACCGGGCAAGCTACGTCTAGTGTTTGACGCAGCCGCCACGTCTCACGGGACGTGTTTAAATGACAACCTACTAACCGGACCTGACTTGCTGAATTCCTTGCTCGGCATATTAATTAAGTTCAGGATAGGCCCCGTCGCATTTTCAGGGGATATCGCTGATATGTTTTTAAGGGTAAAAATAAGGGCACAAGATCAAGGCGCGCAATTATTTTTATGGAGAGACGCGGATCACCATAAAGAACCAGATACATACGCGATGAATTCCATGATATTTGGTGCAGCCTCGTCCCCTACTACGGCAATATACATACTCAATAAAAATGCCGATGAGTTAATTGATGTTTATCCCGAAGCTGTGGAAGCCATTAAATCTAGGCACTATATGGACGACTATCTAGATAGTACTTGGACCGAGGAGAAGGCTAACACATTAATAGAGGAAGTGACCAGAATACATGCATCCAGTGGATTCATAATCCGGGAGTGGGTCACTAACTCATCGGAGCTAAGGGAAAGGCTGAAAATAGAAATGCCTGATAAGGTAGCCCTTGAGAAGAGAACAGGCTCAGTAGAGAGGACCCTAGGTTTAATATGGTCACCTAAAGACGACGAGTAAGGTTTTGATCTGTCATTTAAAAGACTACCGCCTGAAATTATAAATGTTAGTCTAGTGCCCACTAAGAGACAATTTCTCAGTATGATAATGTCGATTTACGACCCACTAGGTTTCCTATATCCATGTGTAATTCAATCACGCATATTAATGCAACGAATATGGAAGTCGGGAATCCAATGGGACGAGCCCTTAAAAGATAAAGACGCCAAAGTATGGTTTAATTGGCTTCATAATTTATACCGCTTAGATAATTTAAAAATACCGCGGTGGTACGGGTTAAAACTCGATAATTTAGAATTACACGCGTTCGGGGACGCCAGCAAACTGGCTTACGCCGCGGTAGTATACCTAGTGGGCTCTAACTCTGAAGGTAGGAGGGAATCGGTTATGTTACTAGGGAAAGCGCGAGTAGCTCCACAAAAAGTAGTATCCATTCCCAGGCTAGAGTTACAAGTAGCAGTGTTAGCCTGTCGTTTAGCAGACACTGTCCACAAAGAGCTAGGTATACGAATCGATCGGAAATTCCTGTGAACCGAGAGCAAGACTGTGTTAAAATGGATAAACTCCGATGCACAGGAATTTCAACGATTCGTCTTGCACAGATTAGCCGAAATAGATAGGCTGTCAGGCAGAGGCAACTGGCGCTGGGTACCCTCACAGGATAACCCAGCTGATAAGGCCACCAGGTTGTGCTGGCCCGATGACCACGCAGAGTGGCTCTCGGGCCCCTCGTTTCTATGTAATCCACAGGAGCTGTGGCCTGCGTGTCCCGAGGCTGAGGCGTAGGAGGCGGACCTTGAGCGCATCCAGCGGGTCCACGCCGCAGCAGCACCGGTGGCGCCACTCCTCGAGTACGAGCGCTACTCATCGTGGAGACGCCTTCAGCGCGTCATGACGTGCGAGCACGTCTTTACTGCCAACTCTCATCGTGGCATCGAATGGCACTTCAATTCCCCAGCGGCCCCACACATGGGTGGCTGCTGGAAGCGCCTGGTGAGATCCGTGAAGAACGCTCTTCGCAGTACGCTCAAGTAGCGTGCCCCTCGTGAGGAGGTCCTTTACACCCTCCTCACCGAAGCCGAGCTGATCGTAAACAGCCGGCCACTGAGCTACGCGAACGACGACCACGACCAGCCCGTGGTCCTGACGCCAAACCATCTACTCCTGGGCACTGCGTCCGGGAGTACTCCGTTTGCATCGAGGCGACGCTGAAGACATCGACTCTCGCCGGCAGTGGCGGCGCGTGAACGCGCTCGCCGACATGTTCTGGCGGCGCTGGCTGCGAGGTACCTGCCTACGCTCCAACTTCGGGAAAAGTGGTCGAACAATGTGCCGAACGTACGTGTCAGTGACGTTGTAGTGATTGTAGATAACAATAGACCGCGAAGTGCGTGGACCAAAGGCCTCATCAAGGCTGTGTATCACGGCAACGATGGTATCGTCCGTGTAGTAGATGTTAAGACTGTAAATGGGGTCCTACGTCGACCCGTAGCGAAGATTATTGTGCTTCCCACAGACCAAGAGTTGTAAGTCGGTTGAACCCTGTTACAGGGGGTGGAATGTAGGCGAAGCCCAATAAAACGAGCTATATTTAATATTAATATCTCTTTGTGGGTGAAGCCCAATGAAACTAGCTATCCATTGACACCAATATTTCTATTCTACTGTAATAGGTAACTAAGTTATAGCCCATGTAAAATACCTAAATAAATACCTAAATGTTCTTTCGTAACCAGTAGTAGATATCTAAGAAAATACTCACTTAAATACCGTAGCATGTTCGTAATAACAGTGTATTACTTATGTCTTAGCCTATTGGATGCTAATTAGCTTATATTACTTGTAGGAACAACCTGTTGGAATCTAATTAGTCTGTAATGCCTGTGTCATTGTTTGTTTAACACTAATTAGCCTTTGGTTTCATCAATTGTAGTTTATAAGTACTAATTAGCTGTCATTACCTGGATCTTAGTCTATTTACCACTCATTAATTGTAATTAGGTATCAATATGCCTAATATTAAACTTGTAGTTCGGTAATCATGGTGCAAGAGCGTATGCTCCAATAGGACGACTTCTATTGTTAGTCCAATAAGAACTTAGGAACCTTGAACTTCCTTACACGTGTTTCCGAATTCTCGACAGGTCGAAACCTGCTCCTTTGGGAAAGTCCATTTTTATCGTCTGTAATTGGCGGAGTGCCCGGGAAGTAAGGAAGTGCGTAGGCCACTTGTACTATGCGGTAAAAACTATATAAGGGCCGAGTGTCTATTTTTAGTTTAGTCTTCTTACAATTTCGCATGCAATGCGTCAACAAGTTAGAGCTCATTCACACTAAGACGATTCGTTTTTATTGACGAATCGTCTTTTTCACGATCCGTTTTTAATTTTTGACGGCGGCTATGCTTTTTAAATGCTCGTGTTCACACGTATCACGAATCGTGAAAAATGTCGGACAAGTCTTAAATCACGTATCGTCTTTTAGAAAACACGTTCGCAAAAAAAGGTATGGAAATGCTCCAAATCTTGCTTTTTGCCTTAAACTAATGTGAACATTCAATTCGGATATTTTGCCGAATTGTGACAAAAGACGATTCCGTATGCAATGTGAACGTTCGTCCGTCATGACGTATCGTGTTTTATGACGAATCGTCAATGACGGAACCCGTGTGAATGAGCCCTTACCACGTAGTGTTTGTAAAGGGGCTCCGTTGTCCACTGCTTAGTCGCGATGTACCCTATAACTAGTTAGCCAGTCTTCAAGTAATGTGTAGCTAGGATTTAATTGTGTGTACTGCTTATTCTGATTGTATTTTATATTGTGTGTTGTGTATCTACTGACTATTTCTTATAACCATTTTATGTGTGATTTCTGTGTACCAAATATAAGCAATGATTGCGACATTCTGACTGGTTTAATTTCACTCTTTCGCCAAGGGAACACCGTCACCCCCGCCTACAACACCTGACTCCCGTTTTAATAACAATTATGTTATGTCGAATACTTTTGGAACATACTTCAGTTATCATCGCCCAATTGTCACAGTAATACCGTCAGAGGTAACATCGAATATTTGATCGAATTCAGGGCAGGTTAGCATCAGTATTGAACTTTAGGTTAAGTTTTAGTTTCCCAGCAATCGATTTAAGGGGTGAAGGAGGTGAGGGGGGGAGGGAGGGGGAGGTTTAGAGCCCCCCCTGTGTAGGAAAAATTGTGGAACACCCCCCCTCCCTCTTCTGAGAAATATTTTGATGTGAAACATCCGAATTTTGATAATTAACATTTAATTAATATGACGGATGTTCGAGCGGCTGCGACACACGTGTCGCTGCTGATCCATCCCCTGTTCGTCCTCCATAGCGGGCGTGTAATTACAGGTGTTTTAAAAATAATACACGCAAAATAACTCACTTAATTAATTTAAAATAATTACATTAAAACATAACGATAAAAAGTAACGATTGCAACGATAAACACTGATTTAAATAAAATAACATTAATTGTCCAACTGAAGTTCAGAGCCAATGGATTTATGCGTGTGCACCGCGTGGCGATCGCATTAAAAGTCATCGGTTCCGCCACCATGACACTCACAACCCCATTCCCGCTCTAAATTAAAATTACCACTAACGAAATAAATTCTCAATCATAGAGTAAAAATAATCGATTACAAATTTTAAAACGCCTAAATCATCACGTGCCGTTACGGGCGTCCTGCATTATCACACGTCCTCGTGTGTATAGTTCTCATATGTGAACAATAGACATAGTGCTTTATGAGGTACTCCGTTCGGTCTCCCTGATTAATCAATAAAATTTATTTTAGGAACATTACACTGTAAATCATGAACTACTTAACAGTTTGGAATACTTCAAAAACGGTACATACAAGTCTTACGAAGGAAATACTAAGTGTCTTATACGGCGGCTAATGCCACAAAGGTCAACTAGTGCCACACAGGCTAGTCAAGCCAAACAGGCTAGTCAAGCCACACAGGCTAGTCATGCCACACAGGCTAGTCAAGTGCCACACAGGCTAGTCAAGTGCCACACAGGCTCGTCAAGTGCCACACAGGCTCGTCAAGTGCCACACAGGCTAGTCAAGTGCCACACAGGCTCGTCAAGTGCCACACAGGCTCGTCAAGTGCCACACAGGCTCGTCAAGTGCCACACAGGCTAGTCAAGTGCCACACAGGCTCGTCAAGTGCCACACAGGCTAGTTAAGTGCCACACAGGCTAGTCAAGTGCCGCACAGGCTAGTCAAGTACCACACAGGCTCGTCAAGTGCCACACAGGTTTGTCAAGTGCCACACAGGCTAGTCAAGTGCCACACAGGCTCGTCATGTGCCACACAGGCTCGTCAAGTGCCACACAGGCTCCAAATGCCACACAGGCTCCAAGTGCCACACAGGCTCCAAGTACCACACAGGCATCAAATGCCACACAGGCTACGAAAAATCAAATGAATTACTCCAGCGACTGCGCCGTTAACGGAACATTCTGACTCTATGCTGTTAATTGACGTTTCCAGCCCAACATTCTACTCCTAAGGAACATAGCAATCGGGCATAGGCCGTATACGGTCACGTGCATACTTATACGTTCGATTAGAGTTCAACGCTTTTAGCAAATATCTGTCCCCATCAAGCAGCTCAGCCACTTGATAAGGCCCTTTATACTTTAGCTCTAACTTTGTTTTATTGCGTTCATGATTTTCTAGCAGAACATAATCACCTACCTTGAAATTATTTACTTTAGCTTTATTTTTATCAAACTTATCTTTCTCTATATAACAAATTGCCTCTATTGCCTGAACTGCTTTCTCTCTGATATCGTTGAGTTCAATGTCTGTCTCGTCTGTATCAAGGGTCATTAAGTGAAGGGGTCTAGCAACCTTCCCTATCAAAAGTTCTAGAGGACTTGCTTTAGTTGTACGGTTCATGGTGCAATTGATGGAAAGTTGAACTTCAGGCAACGCTGCTTGCTATGACTTAAGGTTCCCTGTTTCGACTGCGGTTAACATGTTCTTTAAAGTGGACATAAGTCGCTCTACTTGTCCGTTAGCATGACTGGAACCCATGGCTATCAAATGTAAACTAATATTGTGGGTTATGCAAAATTCCCTAAACTCTTTCCCCGCAAAACACCTACCCTGGTCCGCTTTTACACGCGTAGGTGCACCAAAGACGGACACACTTGATTGCAAAGCTTTTATTGCACTGTGAGCGTCAATGTTCATAGTATGATGCAAAAGAACGTATTTTGTAAAAGCATCGATAGAAACAAAAACTTACTCTTTGGTATCTCGTTTACCGCTTAGTTTACCCGTGGCATCCATATGAATGGTATGCCATGGAATCGTCACCTTAGGATTTGGATGGAGCTTGGCTTAAACCTTGCCCGAATGTGGCTTAGACACCTTACATGTGATGCAGTTATCTACAAACTTTCTAACGTACTCATTCATATTAGGAAACCAGTAATGACAGAAGGTCTTTTCTAGGGTTTTCTCCCAACCTAAATGCATTACACTCTCGTGAACATAATTAATAATAGCCCATTGAAAAGCTTTCGGCACCACTGGCAACCACACACTCCTCTTATTACGCTCTATATTTCGATGCAACACTCCCCTCCTTATTTCATAAGTTTTAACCGTCTCGTCAGTAAGTTCACTAGATCTAAGTTTTGAAATAATGGAATTAATCTCCTCATCTTTTCGTTGCTCCGCTTGTAACCAGTTATCAGATATTTCCGTCAAATGACCTTTTTTCTGCTCTATTTTTGTATTACCTAATTTTGGGGTCTCTGGTAGAGGGTTTCGTGATAGAAAGTCTACATGCCCCATATTTTTACCCTGGCGATATTCAATATCAAATTCAAAAGATTGAAGAAAACACCACCATCTGTGGACACGAGGGGTAAGGTCTACTTTAGATTTAGATGCCTTGACTGCATTGTAATCAGTCACTACTACAAACTTACGTCCTTGCAAGTAATGGCGAAAATGTTTTATGCTGTTCACTACTGCGAGCGTCTCTAGTTCATATGAGTGATATCTTGACTCAGCGCTGGAGGTTCGGCGACTATAATATTCGATAACATGTAATTTACCATCAAACTTTTGCATTAGTGTAGCACCATAACCTTCAGCGCTGGCATCAGTAAACTCTATCGGCTGGTTGGAATCAAAAATAATAGATAAGTAGTATAATAGATAAGTAGGATTGTAATTCATATTACTTTGGCTTCATAGTAATTGCGAATATCATGTGTGTTCATTATACTCAAAATAAACCTAATAGTATTATTCCAAGTAAATGCGAAATGGCTTAGATGTTAAGATTTTTGGATGTTTGTTTCTCAATGATGCAAAGACGGCTAAACGAATTTTGATCGAATTTGGCACAAAGAAATATTATATCATGGATACGTAACAGATAGGATACTTACTTTATCCCGGTAGTAGGTTCCCGGATGATATTTTCCGACCGCTATACGGGCTAAGCCACTGGCAAAAGTACTATTCCTATAATTATGTTCGGTGTCTGGTAAATGATTGAGTGTCTGTATAGGTAAAATAGGAGCGTTCAACTAAACCAAGCCCTATGCCGCAATCTTCTTACTCTGAATACTATTACTCTTATTTTAAAAACACCAACACACATGATGTTCTCATAAACTATGAATCCTAAGTAATATGAATTATAATCCTACTACTACTAATATTATAAATGTGAAAATATGTATGATTGGGTGTTTGTTTCTCAATCACGCAAAAATGGCACACAGAGTTTATATTACCTACATAACCTGGAATAACACATTCTTATCGCGGTAGTACGTCCTCTTGCATTGTTTTCGACATCCACGCGGGCGAAGCCGCGGGCAAAAGCTAGTTAAGAAATAAAATTAACTAACACTATTCAAAGATTAAAAAATATTTGGGTCAGTTAATATTAATACTTGTTTCTGCTTTTTCATGGTGATGGTGATTTCATCCGGCATATCTGCCGGATGTTTGATGACAAATGGGCTAATAGAACCACCGGTTGGGTCCCACTAAACGCTCGACGACATCGCGGCAGGCCGAGACGAAGATGGCGGGACGAGCTTGACTCCTACCGAAAGGACTGTCCAGCACTAGCAAAATACTGAATTCTGTGGAAAAAGGAGACGGAGGCCTTTGCCCTGCAGTGGGACAATACAGGCTAGTTAGATTAGATTAGATTTTCAAAAACGTTCATGCTTTCAGCCACTTATTTGTATTGTCTGTAAAAACTGTCTTATTTCTACTCATTTGGATAAGTAGTTTAGGGTTTACGAGAACGCGAATGGGATTGTTTTACACGCGGCCGGGAGTGATTTTTGCGCGGATTGTGGAGCGGCCGTTGTACTACGTTTTTGGTGCAATTTGCCCTTTGTCGAATTTTACTCAAATACCACGGTGCGAAACCGGGGTCACACACATCCAAGCGCCTAAGGTAAGGTTCATAGCAAAGTCATTTGTATGCAGTTTTAATCCTATTGACGCAGGTGTTACACGATTTTAATCCAGGATTGTAAAGATATGAAAAGTTTTTGAAACTTTTATATTTGAAATTCTAATATTCAGCTATCCGCATTACATATTGCTAGGTACTCTGTTTATGCATTTTTGGGGCAGTCGTTCATACTTTAATTTAGCCATCTCCTTTGGACTGCGCATAGCCTGCCTAGAGGCTTTGTCATTGATTAAGACGTTTTTTGCACTAGGCGTTAGTTTAGCGCACGCTTATCATTTTCGGTGTAGGTATTTTTAACTAAATTGATATCTAAACACTATTGGGTATTTATAAAAAAAAAAGAACGTAAACAGCTCAATAAATGTGCACATCACAGAATTCAACAATAAAAACAAAACCTCACAATCATAAAACAGCTTTATTCATTAATAAATCGAACCTTCATATTAATATCGGAATAACATAATACAAAAAAACACACGACTTTAATCCCCAAATATGTGCGGTAGATGTGTTCCTATAGATATTACAACAATAAGACAATTTTTGGAACAAAATCTTAATATATATTTTTTTAAACCCCTCGCTGCGTCTGTCTGTCTGGTTCTTCGCGATAAACTCTACGGTTTTCATCAATAAACAGATCAATAGTGAATCTATTATACAACGTGTTGTTTTTGATATCCCATAAGTCTAGGGTTATATTCTATAAGTAAAAATAATACAAAAAGTCCTACAATATGTGGTCCAAAAATGCATACTTTCGACCATATCGATGTGTGTAGGTATCTAAGTTTCGTTGATAAATACGAGTAATTCGTTTTCATTCAAAACAATCATTCATATTTAAAGCTAGAAAAAAATGCAACGTTGTCATGTTTCACGTAAGGGTGTTTTACATTAATAGCCCTGACTATGTCGAATTATTTTATAAGAAAAAAAAAATGATTAAAAATAATTCAAATGCCAGTCGATTCTTTGATATGGTGTCATTCATACCCTAGAGTTATGGGATATCAAAAAAACAACTTGTATAAGGTTTTGGTGTATCTTAGTTAAGGTTTTGTGTAAATTGGTCGAAATATGACGAAAATTGTTGAAAATGTAAAGCCACCTGGGAGCTTTAATTAAAACCGCTGCGTAGTATCTTTGAGATATAACAAAACAATGTTTGGGGGATATTTCTCTTTTATAGGTCTACATAAAAGTACGGGATGTAAGTATTTATCATTTCAGGATAGCTTACTATACTCATTATAACTTTTTTTTTATCAGCACGTACAATACAATGCGGTAATTGGAAAGCTATTTAGACGGATACAGTACCAGTTTAGCGGCATCAACTGCTGCGTTACTAATCTAAAGCATTTTATGCACATTATGATAATCCTTTACAGCATATAACTTAAATAAATATCTTAGAAGTTAAAGCTCAAAATAAAAACGAAGGAATGAACTATGAAAAAGCCTTCGACTCGGTCGAGATCTGGGCTGTGCTGCAGTCGGTTCAACGGTGCCAGATCGTCTATCGGTACATCGAGGTGCTGAAGTGTCTGTACGAAAATGCCACTATGTCAGTCCGACCCCTAACCGGGCTTCAAAACCTTCACCTTCTGCAGCGGGGTGTGAGACAAGGAGACGTTATCTCTCCGAAATTATTCACCGCTGCACTGGAGGATGTCTTCTAGGTTTTGGACGGCTGGGCAGCGTTCGGGAAGTTACACAATATTTTCTCGTCCTACATGCTGTAGTGTCTCAAGATAAAAGTCTTTAACCAGTGCGTGGAGCCAGTGGTGACCTATGGCACTGAGACGTGGTCGCTCACAATAGGCCTCATAAGAAGGCTGAAAGTCACCCAAAGGGGGCATCGGGCTATGCTTGGAGTTTCCCTACGCGATCGAATCAGAAATGAAGAGATCCGTAGGAAAATCAAGGTAACCAACATAACCCGAAGAATTGCCAAAATTAAGTGGCAGTGGGTACGGCAATTTGCTCGCAGAACAATCGGGCGATGGTACGGGAAGGTTCTAGAGTTGCGAACGCGTACTGGAAGACGTAGCGTTGGAAGGCCTTCCACAAGATCAACCGATGACCTGGTGAATGCCGCAGGAATCTGCTGGATGCGAGAAGCACAGAATCAGTCGAACCAGCGATGCTTGGGGGATGCCTATATATCCATCAGTCTTTCGGCTGAAGTTATGATGGTCATGATGATGTGTAGGGAGTTCCATCTGACGTACTACATCTACGCACCGCCCGCCCCAGGGGCTCGTGAAAATTGTGTCGCGCTTAGGTACCCCTCACAACTAAAAGTAAAAAGCTACTAAAAGCCACACCTTTCAAAAGGGAACAGCACTGTGGGCAGGAAACTTGTGTAAAAGGGCCGAGCGTAACCCTCCGTTTTCGTCGGGGATTAAAAAACAATGAAACAAGCAGATATGAAATGGGATTAAGAGTGTTGCGGGGGCAAGATGTGTTTGTATAGGTACAGATTGGACTAGCTGACAAACTAATAAAATATGAATTTAACTTCCAGTACTTGCAAACGAATAACTAAGTACCTACTGTCGTACATACATATCTAAAGTAAACCGTCAAGATTAAAATTAGCCAAGTTGTTCTGTTCCGACCATGCTGCATAACTAGAGCCGTCCATTTCTGGATCATGGCTGTTCCCGGCAGTGAGCGCATGATTCCTGCCACCTATGCGCGCCCCACACTCCGGACACGAACTTTCTTCCATTGCTCCGCCACACTCTCCAATGCAATAACGGTGTCCATTCGGACATTTATACCAGTGGCCAGCTTTTAAACCAATAGCTTTAACAATTAATGCGCGCTCGTACTTAGTGACAATACCGCTTGTTTTGATCACTGCCTGCAACTGTCTTAGAGACTCTAAAGCATTGTCTTCATTAAATACAGATAGCGAGAACACTACCGCTTCGGTAATTTTGACTTGTTGTGTTACTTTAGGTTCATCTTTCACACTAATCGCGAGATGGAGAAGTGTAGAAAGTTGCACCATAACATTCAAGCGTTTAATTTCATTGCCGATATCCTTTTGCTGTTGTTCGCTTATTTTGATAGGTGTCTTGGATTTTGGCCGAATCTTGAGCACATTCAGTAGTGTTCTGATATGCTTCTGCAATTCATCCATTAATGTAGTTATTTGCGGTTTCTGTGTTCGATATTTTTTCCAACATTCTACGATCATTTCAAATATATTGAAGTATACGCATTCCATTTCCACTTGCATGAGCGACACTTTTTTTTGTTTTTTTAAAAGTGTTATAAAACTAGAAAACGTATATTTAATATTTTTAAAATCTGAAAAGAAACACATAAATTAGCTATCGCCGGTTATTCGGCAAACCCGCGAGGGCACCCCAACTCGGGGTGCGCAAAAGATATGTGAAATAGTGTTAATACAAACCTGCCATATTTTTTTCATTTTCTTCCGAAAATTTCTCAACTTTGCAGCGTAATTCAGTCAATTTCAATTGTATCTGCTCGTCAGTTCCATAAACTCGGACTTTTATAGGATTGATATCATCCTTGAACATTCTATTTACAGTGTCTTTATATCGGTTGGTATTGATGATCGGTTTGCGACAGAAAGGACAACTGCGTATCTTTATGTTTTCCTGGTCTCCCAGCATTAAAGTGTCCATGTTATCGATCTCCAGAATATGACCACAGTCTTGAAGTACAATAAACCTGAAATGAAATATGCTT
The DNA here is from genome assembly GCA_947507805.1 of Aporophyla nigra. NCBI lineage: Eukaryota > Metazoa > Arthropoda > Insecta > Lepidoptera > Noctuidae > Aporophyla > Aporophyla nigra. The sequence continues at coordinate 14,487,710 of OX382305.1, forward strand.
ATTGAAAACTTCTACAGGCAATCAAGAACCATGATGATAATTACATAGTTGCCCTAGTTGCGTATTGCCATAAGTATCATGTGTTTAGGTAAATGATTAGAACACAATTTCGCTAGGATTGTTATCCTCAAAGACTGTTAAATCAGTGAACGATATTTTGTTTCAACGCAGCAATGCCTACAATCGGATCTGGGATATTTGCGCGAAAGACAGTTCCGCGAAAGATACTTGTGCGAACCCACTTGTGCAAATAGACATTTGCGCGATAAAAAAAAAAAACTGGGCAGGGGTGTGACGTTTCCATTCCCTAAAATACGTCCATTTGACAAAAGTTTTTGCATGTTGATTTAACAGTACGAGGAAACCAAAATTTCATTAAACAGTTATATATTTACAATACAACCCTTATATTTTTTGTCGTATGCCACCAAGGAGGTTAAAAATAGGTATGCCACTCAACAATATTATACAGACCAATTTATCGTTAACTAAAGTCAAACAAGTTACACAACGTAGCAGTCGCCGATCTAATTTTCTGATTTTACCGAAGATGAGAACCAAGTCTGGCAAAAAAATGTTAACTTTAGAAGGAGCACAATTACACTAGTCACAAAAATTAAGGGATATACAAAAAAACAAATTTTTTGGGTGATTTTCAACAAGCTGTAACTCCGAGGAAAATGATCGTACAGCAAAATATAAAAAAGCAAAAAAAAAAAGTATCTAGTTTTCAGATACGACATGTTTTTTTTTAATCATGTTTGAGTTTGGAGAAATGCAAAGGAAACTACAAAAAAAAAAGCAATCCAAATTTTTTCTTTAAATTTTGGCTTTAAATTTTATTTTTTCATTATTTCACTCAAATTTTTTTTTAGGAAATTTAATGCCCTTTTAATTTGACGTATCCAGAATGCTAGTACGATGATTTGCCGCGGAGTTATCGTCAGTCAAAGCAAAAAAAAAGTATTTTTTAACTTTGACAAGCGATAACTCTGAAAATAATGATTGTATAGGATATCTAAGGAAGGTTTTGGAAACTATATAACATTCTCTATAAGATACCGTGAATTTTTTAAGTAAATTTTTCGTAAGCTCTTCTTTGATAATCAACCTTTTGATATGCGTCGTCGACATTTAACTGCCACAGATGTGGCTCGCATAGCTACTCTCCTTCAAGAGGGCTACAGTCAGGTGGAAGTAGCGGCTTCTATGGGAGTGAGCCAGTTCGTTGTCAGTCGTGCTTATGCCCGGTTTAATGCGACGTAAAGAATGTAGGCTAGAAACATTACAAAAAGTTCGAATTTTGTGTGAAGAAATCCGAAATCCGCGGGGGTTATATCGATTTTTTTTATTGATTTATTAAAATGAGATTTGAAACTAAGGCAGTTGTAGCGGTTACAAAAAATCGAGTTAATTTTTTTTTTACAATAATGGAGCATTATGAAGACCTGGATTTTTTTTTTTTTTTTTTACAAATTTCTTGAAAAATCAACCTCTTTGATCGAAAAAATAAAATAAAAAATCATCGAAAAAACGAATAAAAATCGAAAAATTACTCATAATGGTGATTTTTGCAAAAATAAAGAATTTGAAGCTTCGGAACACTATGAAAAAATAATCGCAGCGCTTTGAATTTTTCAGAGATTTTAGGAGACAATGAGGTTGAAAAATTACCGACGATATCCGATATCGTTCATCCATTTTATCCAAAGTTATACCAAGTTATCCAAATATCCTTAATTATGCGAATTTTTGTCTTTTTTTAAAAACATTTGTTTTTTTAAACAGTAGCAGGGAACGCTTACTGCTAACGATCTATATGAAGACAACATTAGGAATAAGAATAGTAAGTTGTGTTTTAGTATGATTGTGAGGTTATTGATGGGTGAATATTGCGTGTGTAGTGGTTTTGTGAGTGTGATGTGAAACTTTCCCACCCCAGGATAAAAAACATACTTCATATTCACACGACCAATCAAAGACTCAATAAAAGTAGATTTACCAACATTAGAAGGTCCAGATAAATACAACTGCCTCCTTTTAAACCCCACTGTATTTAAAAATTCATTCCACCACATACACACCTCCATGGTCCAATTACCATAACATTCAAAAACTGGTCGCAAGCGAATCTCTATGTAGTCGACGTTTTTTAACTAGTAACGCACCGTTGCGTAGTATTATGCCTGCACCTGCTCGTATTATGAAATATGTTTATTCTGGGTGGGCTAATCAGCAGTTAATTTGGCAATTCGGTTGTGGAAATTATGATAATAAGTTTCAAGAAATACCTTTTTTACTTTATTTGGTATGGGCAATAGTAATGCCACAGGTTATTTGCAAAATCAGTATGGAATGTTTATTTTGAATAAGGTTGAATATACAATTAATAATATAGAAATTAACAGATATTTTGATATGGGGAAAGTTGAGATTGTTAATAAGCGTTTTGCTGATTTAAGGGTTGATCCTTTGTTTACTCAAGATTCTTCACCTTTGTGTACTTATTTAGTTAATAATCATGCATCTTTTGGGACGCCTGAAATCACTGGTTCTTATCCTAACTTACGTCGTACTATTGTACACAGGAATTGTAAAATTAAGTGGAATTATTATCCTAGATGCAAAAAACGTGTTGAAACTAGTTTGTTAAATTCTAAGGTGCGAATTGGTGAATTGTGTCGAGCCTTTACCGCCGACTTATCGTAAGCGACATTTTTACCTAAACTGCGTTTTTCATCGCAAACGAGATTTTAAACTATAACGGACCATGGCTCGTTGACCTTCCCACCAAAAAAAAACTGTTAATTAAGTTATAGCAAATGCAAATTTTATCGTTAGCACAACGGTTTTCTATATTTTAGAGTATCCGACATTACCAATATTATCGCAAGTTGCGTAATAATCTAAGAAGTGCAACGTAAGCGACCCTACTTGTTATCGCAAGCGACACAGTACACAAACATCAGTTTTTTTTTTTTAAACAAATAAATATAACATGATTATGTATTTCTCGTTATCATTTAAAAGGACAATTAATTAATCGAGATCAATTAAATAATTGAGATCAATTAATTTAACTTAAAATATACCTAATTATATATTAAACTTTAATAAGGAAATTGAAAGTCTACCTGTATTCATTTCACCTAACATTTGACATTAATTTAAAATTAAATTTAACATTTCCCATTAATTTAACATAAACAAAATTAAGATCAAATAATCCAACTTCAACTAAAATTCAACCATTCATTATATTATCTGTATCAATATCATCCAAATTAGTTTCAGGTAACACGTTAGGAACTGGTCCATCAAGCCTCATATTTACATACTCTTCATGGTACCTGCTTGGAATAATATTTTTATTACATAGATCTACAAGATCTTTGTACTTAGCAGCTGAAATATTTTGTTCCTCATGGTATAACTGTGCTGGGCCATTAATTATAGTTGCTGTATTGGCTCTTGATCTAATAATAAGATCCATATTCAACTCTTGTTTATTGCTGTTTTCGAAAAAAAAACATATTGGAGTGTAACTACTGGGTTGTTCTTTTTGGGATTCCGTTGCCAAATGGCAAAAAACGGAACCCTTATAGATTCGTCATGTCTATCTGTCCTTTCTAGTCCAGAACCTTGAAGACATCCTCCAGTGCAGCGGTGAACAGTTTCGGAGAGATTACGTCTCCCTGTCTCACCCCTCGCTGCAGAAGGATAGGTTTCGAGGCTCCTTATTTTGTGTAAATTATTTCATCACCACTGCTCTCAAAACAGTGAAGGAAAAAATTGTGAGGAAACCGGCACGTCATAGAACCACAAATTCGAAAACATGTGACATTTACCAACACGCACTGGGCCCGCGTGATGGATAATGGCCTACTCCCTCTTACCGAGAGGAGGCCTGTGTCCAAGCAGTGGGAGCAGTATAGGATGCTGATGATGTATACTGCCTCTACCTTAAAAAAGGTTCACTCTAGTTCAGAGAAACACAGTGTTGGAACACGGTTCTTTATTGTTATGTTAATTATTGTAAATGTGCCCCTTATTATTATTATTAGCCGTTTCTGTCCCACTGCTGGGCGAAAGCCTCCCTACTCTCTTTCCACGTCTCTCTGTCCAGAGCTCCCAAATGTGCCCCTGTTTACAAAAAAATCGGCCAAGTGCGAGTCGGACTCGCGCACCGAGGGTTCCGTACAAACCTGTAGGTATTCACGGTTTATGCATAAGGTTTAGTTTATGAAATAAAAAGAACAACCCAGTAGTTACACTCCAATATGGTTTTTTCGAAAACAGCAATAAACAAGAGTTGAATATGGATCTTATCATTAGATCAAGAGCCAATTAATGGCCCAGCACAGTTATACCATGAGGAACAAAATATTTCTGCTGCTAAATACAAAGATCTTGTAGATCTATGTAATAAAAATATTATTCCAAGCAGGTACCATGAAGAGTATGTAAATATGAGGCTTGATGGACCAGTTCCTGACGTGTTACCTGAAACTGATTTGGATGATAGTGATACAGATAGTATAATGAATGGTTGAATTTTAGTTGAAGTTGGATTATTTGATCTTAATTTTGTTTATGTTAAATTAATGACAAATGTTAAATTTAATTTTAAATTAATGTTAAATGTTAGGTGAAATGAATACAGGTAGATCTTTAATTTCCTTAATAAAAGTTAATTAATTGATCTCAGTGTCCTTTTAAATGATAACGAGAAATACATAATCATGTTATTTTTATTTGTTAAAAAAAAATATATATACCCATTTCTAGTATAAAATTGATCCATATTTACATAGTTAAAGTCGCTTGCGTTAAAACTTAAACCAGGTTATTTTTTATCGCAAGTGTTATCTCAAACGCCTGGACACATGAGAAATACTTAGTTTGAGACAGCAAATATATAGTAAGCGCCAAAAAAGCCTCAAAACCTATTGTTTTTTTAGAAAATTTTAACGGTAACACCTAAGGTTTCAAAAATAATTATTATATGTTAAATTCCACTTTAATAGAGCAATTATCAACAAAAATATTTAAAAAAAACCTTCTCCTGTAAAATTTGGTTTTTGTCGGATACGCTAAATCGGCGGTAATGGCTCGGTGTGTTGCAATGGGCTCTCCAGATGTTATTAATAATGCTCATTCTGGTAAAGCATTTATGGGTTTTGAGGGTTTGGGGTTGCCAGATGCTAAAGATCTACATTTTTATTATCAATATGTAATTCGTTATAATATAGTTTATAATTGTCATTTTACTTTTACTGTATTAAATCCAGATAAATTTGCTTTAAAATAAATGTATTAATAGAACATTTTATTTTATTTTGTGTATGCCTATGTAGTGCATGTATGTGTAGTGTATGTGTGTTATACTTCTCTGTAACTGGATAATTGTTTCTCCGTATTGCCATAAGTAAGTGTAAGGAGCCATTTTGAGACCTTACGCCTGCATTTCATTCTCGTTAGTGGATAAATTGTTAGCAGCTTATTTGCAATATTATACAGACGTGGCCCTTGGAAGAAGAAGAAGAATCGGCTGAAACATGTCCTAGCTGGTCTACCTTGACAGACTTGATGAAAACGCCGACTCTTTAGGACTGGATTAAAACTACTGTAGTTCAAGGTGGCATGTTGCCTAAGAATAGTAGCGAGAACGTACAGTTGTCTCACCGTCAAAACTTCGGCTTGTTGGTACAGATCTGTCGTAGGAAAAAGCCGCGGTTTGAATAGGCTTATTTTTAGAATAAGTCTTTGAGCTCTTTCTAGTTCAAGGAGGTGAGATTTGGCTGCTCCTCCCCATGAGGAGATACAATAGGCAAGGATAGATTGCCAGAGCGCCAGGTAGACGGTTCGCATGACTTCGAGTCCGCTACGTGCCGAAGATTTTTGAATATGTAAGAAAGTTTTCGTATTCTCTTGGAGACATTACTATTTAATATGTTCCTTAAAGTTTAAGTGGTCATCTATTATTACACCCAGGTATTTAACGGATTTAGATTTGTTAATGCATGGACAGCCACATGTTAAGGGTATTTGTTGGGGACAAGAATGTGCGATAAATTTGTGTGATGGGATGGGAGTATTTCGTAATGAAAAAGTTAGATAAAAGGTTTTAGTGGCATTTAAAGTTAGCAGGTTGGAGGCAAGCCAGTGACAGACCTTGTTGAACCCTTCCTGGGCATAATGAAAGAGTTCGTCCCAGGTGTCTCCATAGAAGGTAAGGGTTGTGTCATCAGCGTATGCGATAACTTTGCAATTTTTTGAGATTCAGTTTGCAGAGGTCATTGATATAGCACAGGAAGAGAGAGGGGCCCAAAATACTGCCTTGAGGGACTCCTAAAATCACAGAGCTCGCTCCACTAACAGTATTGCCAATCCTTACCCTTTGTGTGCGGTTTTTCAGGTAGTCTTTAAAAAGGAGTAGTTCCGATCCTCTTATACCCATGCTTTCAAGCTTTGACAGGAGTTTTGTAGAAGAGACTGTGTCAAAGGCCTTTGCTAGATCTATAAAAATGGTCAAGCATCTCTTTTTCTCATCCAATTTCGTTGCGACAAATTCCGTAAAGTTATGTACTGCATCGTTTGTCGATTTTCCTGGTCTACAGCCAAACTGGGCATCTGCCAGTAACTTTTTATTTTCCAAAAAGTTTACGAGCCTCTTATTAATATTTTTTCCAAGATTAGACAGCGACGGTAAGAGTGAAATTGGTCTATAATTATTGACTTGAATTATTGATCACTGAATCCACACTAATTATCGAGACACGAAATCTAGATGTTAAGCGGCTTAAAGCCGCACTGCGTCCTCTAAATTACGCAAAGTAAGGAAATGTGAAGTGAAGAAATTCCACTTCAGTGTGCGCGAAGAACGACAGCAATGAGTTTTGCTAGAGAAAGAGTCTTCAGTGCGCATGTGAGCAAAAAAAGCTAGGCCGCCGTAAGGTTGTGATGCACATAAATACGCGGGTAGAGGTGAGAGGTTGCCCATATCTGATGATGTGCCCTACAGGAACACGCAGTCGGAGGGACAGGTTCCCTTTCCTTCAGGGAAAGTCGATCTTAACACTAATATTATTAGGAAAAATGAAAAGATAGATCAGCCTAGGGTAATATTATATAGGAACAGTCACAGCGCCATAGTCGATTCGCGCATAAGTTCATTCACGGAAATGTCTTTCGCGCAAGTCAATGCTACCTTGCACCGCGATTGACTGAGTCAAAGTTGTAGCAAATGAAGTCTCACTTGTCTTGTTCTTCGTACGCGTCCCCGAGGAAGTCCGTGGGGAACTGGTCGGGGCGGCACAGCTGGCAGATGGGCGGGCAGGGCTCGCCGCACAGGCCGCGGCACATGTGGCCGCACGCCAGGCGCCGGCCGCAGCGCGCGTCGCACGGCGCGCGCTCGCACGGCTCGCCGCAGCGACGCGTGCACACACCGTGCGCGCACCCACGACTGCATTTTTCCTGCAATGACGTGAAAATAGGTTCGGTGTTTTGGCACTTGACACTGTCGTCTCCGTTAGCCAGTGTGAAAATTTATTAAATTTCTAATACTTAATGTGTTATTGGCGCCCGGGTAAGGACACGGATAGCGACTTAGTGTTAAGTATATTATACACCCTTCATAAAGATAGAAGGTTTATCGTTATCATTCTGTGAAAGAGGGAACTCGCTAGTGGATGCATTTGTTCTAAATAACATCACACCTATTATCCTCGAAGGCCAGAGGATGGCAGAAATTTTGCTAGGCGTCGAACCTCCTTGCCGGAGTGCCGCCATAGTATCTGGAGGCAAAGGTCCTCGCGCATATGTGGGAGTGGTGCGAGGAGGCGAAAAGCCGGGGCGAAACTCCGCTGCCGCGAAAAATCGCGGATCGGCGGAAAGAGCTCCGGTGTGATCTCATGGCGACATGGCGGGTACGATTTCACAACCCAGTGCTGGGCACGCCACAATTGCGGCGTTAAGTCGCCTCTTTGAGGAGTGGACAGAGAAGCGCCACGGCGTCCTCACCTTCCGTCTTACGCAGGTCCTCACCTGTGTTTTTTGTTTTGCTATTCTGGTAACCTCGGCAAGGATAATGGCACAAAATAAAGTTATTGTATTGTATGGTGAATGGAACCTAAAAACAGAGTTTACTTAAACAATATAATTGTTTTTTACCCGACATGGTGTGCATGGTTCGCCGCACAACTTCTTGCATTGCGAGTGCGGGCATTTTACTTCGCAGAGCATCTTGCACGGTGGACAGATTTGATTACACGGCTCCTGACATCTAAAAAAACATTTAAATCATGATATCGTATGAAAGTGCAACTCATCACCGTTTAAAATAAAACAACACTACACCTGCATTCCCCGTAGAGGTAAGTCGAGGAGTAAATTGATACGGTCAGCGACAATGGTCGACTCGATCATTTCAGATTGACCATAGAACGGAACGCGGCACACTACCGACGAGTTACGACCACGCACAAAGGTTATATCCGATATAACCTTCGAGCGTGGCCTGTTGTCCTACTATACCTAGTTATTGTAATCAAGGACTCAGGCTTTCACTCTGTAAGAGAAAATGGCCGCGAGGCTAGAGCGAGTTGAATCTAACGAATTTTTTTTCTGACTTACTAGTGGATGTCTAATCTAACTGATTTTGACGCTTTCGTCAAAATGCAACGTAAGATACTTCAGCTTGATAAATGTTGTTGTTGTTGTGTATTACAAGGCGGTAGCAAGCTGAACTTCCGCATTACTACTTCTGTAGAAGTGTCGCTAGACTCACTGGTGTCCGCAGATGTTGTCCTGGTTGCAAGTCTGCGTGCAGGGCTGGTGCAGCCGGCCCTGCACGCAGCGCGCGCACGTGCCGGCGCACACGTGCCCGCACGCCAGCGTCGCGCCGCATGCGCTAGCGCAGTACTGAAGCAGCTGCTCCGGCTTCACCTCACCTGCGCACTTGCACTTATATAACCACACGTAAGGATAATTTGCGTTGAATATATGTATTAAATTTGCGAAATAATCAGTCTACCTGACTGGCACATATTTATTTCGGGATTGCTTGAATCAAAGTTCACAAACCGATACAGTGCACTCGAAGAGGGCTGCTCAAGAGCATGTGCTAACTTGGACAATGATTTCACAAATTACCTTTAGCGAATAAAGCTGATACATTGCACGGTAGCTTGACTTTATGCCCACAAGGAGACAACACCTCGTCAGTCGAAGGCTTGGTGCACTTCGTGTGGTCACACGCAGATCCGCATCGGTCCATGCACGGATGCCCACATGAAAGGAGTCGTTTACACTTCTCATTGCAATGCTCATGACTTACACTTTGCTTACACTGCACTTTTATTGTATGGAGACACTCCGGTATTACTTTGTCGACCTGAGAAATAAAATAATAATGGTTAACAATCAGTTCACGGCAAGAAAATAATATAGAAGCTGTAGGAGATTAGATCATGCGGCCGGTGCTTTGACGCTACGACTGCAACGAGCTACGGCGTAGAGCTCCGCACGAGCCGTAGCGTAGACGTTGGGTGCTACGAAGTTTTTTAACGCACGTAATGTAGATTGCGTGAAAAAGGGCTTATTTTCAAATCAAATCAAATCATTTATTTGCATAGAATGCAAGTATTTTATAATAAAGATGTTACACAAATACATATAGTGAGCCGGGTACATTCCGCCGGAGTTTCGGCATGCAACATTTTTACAAATAATGAACAAAATTTTGAAATAGTTAATTAGTAAATACATTATTATAACAAGTCCAGGTCATGCACAAAGGTGTATCAGATAATGTCAATAAAATTATATAGTGTCAATAAAATAGAAAAATGTCAAAAAATAATAATAATCATGTCAATAAAAATTAAACTGTTGAGATGTCATGGGGTCATTCAAAAAGTCACTTATCGAATAATAACATTTTTGTATCAAGAAAGCCTTGTGTACTTTTAAATTGTTGCAGGGTGTCACACATGCAGAAAACACTTTTTTTAAGTAATGCTATTTTACAGATACCGACAGTTAAGAGGTTTTTATATCGACTTATAACGGGACCTTTCTTGGTTTCCGAAACTTTAGCAAACATGTTTTTATTCCTTTTTAAAATACTGACATTTCCAAAATATATAAAGACAGATTCTCATCATAGTTCGATTAGTTTTATCTGACTATCATGAAATATGAATGAGCAATTGAACACGTACAAAATAAGCAAGGTAACATACCATTTGTGTGCAATCTCCGCACGGTTCGCAACACTTCTTCTTACAGAAATGACCACAGGTCATGGTACGTGCGCATTTCTTATTACATGGTATCTCGTCAACTGACTGGCAGCATGCGACGGTCGCCGAGTGCTGGCATTTCGATCTATTTTTTTTAACCTGAATATTAAAAATACTCATGAATTTATCATATACATACTTATACTGGGTGACTTTTTTTAGCGTCTTGAAAAAAAATGGGGGTAATAGGTGAACGGAGTAGAAGCTTTTGGCACAGAAATTTTTATTATTTTTATTTTTGAATAACATGTAATTAAATTGATCTAGCAATAAATACTACACATTTAAAGTAACATTTTCATACTAGAACAACAAAAACAGAAAATTGAAAAAAAAAAAAACAAAAAAAATATTTAAATCTAACGAAACTCAAACCATACGCACCCTACTCAATGCGCGGCATGTATCAATGATTTCGGAGCGCGGTCCTACCCTTTGAAGCCGGCTGATAGGCGGCCTCATTGATCTTTCGCAAGCGCACGAGCCGCACACGCATCCCTGTCCACCCGTGTCCCGCGCTCCTTTAGTCACCTACGATGAATCTGAAGGCCTTCCTGCCTTCTATTCTAGTTACACAACACACCATTGAAGGTCGAGACGGTAAAAAATGTCATCCGGTATATCCTACAAATTTCACCGGGAAAACACATTCATAATTTTCATAAACCACCAATCACTTTCGATCACTAAATCATCATCATCATCATTTCAGCCGAAAGACGTCCACTGCTGGACATAGGCCTCCCCCAAGCACCGCCACTTCTACCTATTCTGTGAAGAATTGCCAAACTTAAGTGGCAGTGGGCAGGGCACATTGCTCGCAGAACGGATGGCCGATGGGGTCGGAAGGTTCTGGAGTGGCGACCGCGTACTGGAAGACGGAGCGTTGGAAGGCCTCCCACGAGATGGACCGATGACCTGGTGAAGGCCGCAAGAATACGTTGGATGCGAGAAGCACAGAATAGGTCGATCACTAAATAAATGAGGCATAATAGCCAATTATAGGTATTGATAAGGATGCCTGCAAAAAACGACCTTATATTCCACAGGCTGGCGATAAAATAAGTTAAGCTACTTTCGATCGTTTTCGGAATCAGCTAGCAAAGTTAAATTTACAATAGGCGTTTTGTTCCTAAAAGGTGGAAGAGTATGACAGGCGTGTTGCTGTAAACAAGAAAGCGTGGAATAAAGGTGATAATCTTCATGTTATCGGCGTCTTCATTCCGATCCCGTAATGTCTCACAGACTCATTACACACAAAAGACACACCTCAGTGCCTATCTCGTCATTATCTGCCAAACCTTTTCCTCAGTATCTATGCTGGGGTCGATCGATCAGAATTATCTGTAGCAAAGGTATTGTTTCGGCCGATCCGTTCAAGTAGAAATTCGATAATCTAGATCAACTTGAGATAACGCCAAGAGATGAGTTACTACAATTCACTCGGCTTCGCCGCTTCTCATCCAGGGGCTTTTTAAAGCGCGACGCTAATCTTGCTTTACCTCAGTGTCGGCTTTGGTTCCTCACTTATCATATTAGGGCGCCTCTCAATATCTGGCGCCACTACCCGCCTGTCGATGGCGGCCGCCTCTTATCACGATCTACGACAGGGTTGTGATGACGTATGATAAAAAAGTGAAGGTACTAGATTACCAACAAACGCACCTGGACATTACAGTCATCGCATTTCTCGTTGCAAGTCTTCCGGCACTGATGATCCCCTCGATCTCCTAACAGTTCGGCCGCACAACCTGCTTTTGCTCGTGCACAAGGTTTCACACATATGTACTGAAAAAAAGTTACCGATATTATGATTTCGGATATTAGCAGATATTTTCAACTATGGAGACATTTTCATGAGAATACAAAAGTCAAAAAACTCACTTTCTCATGGTTCGGATCGTCGGTCACATGACATTTGCGAGCGCAGACATGGCCGCACTCTTCCAAGCGGTACATGCAAGGTTCCAAACATTTCACATTTTTGATATCCTGGTAACAATCTTTCTGTGCCTGTAGATAGTAAAATGAATTATAATTATTTATTTTATCAAAATGTAAAGCGTGATCGAACACCGATGCTATCATGCTTAGTATAATTTATAAGAAGCGCGTTATTTATTGGTTAACTTTAATTAACAATCCATGTTCAAGGCCAAATTGACGTTTTTTAATGCTTTGCGAATTTAAAAAACGCGAGAAATGCAGACATAATATTTTTGAACGACATCCCTCTTTTCGAGCTATGCTACATACAGGAAAAGTTATTAACCAGTGCGCAAATAACAAATTAAACTTAAACGAGTTATAATAACCATGCAATTTTTATTTTTATATATCTTAGTACATAAAATTAAGTTATTGTTAACGAAAGATGTTTATTTTGAAACTGATTTTATGGTAATTCGCGCGCAGTGGCGTAGGTGAACGAACGTACGAATACGTATAACCCGCGCAGATAGAGAATAGATCTGAAAATGGCGGCAAGTACGCATGGTACGGTTGGCAAAACAAGTTCTCAAACATCGAATTTTATTTTTTATTGACTTTTTTGTTATAAATTATTCTTTTTTAATATTATTAATTATTAAACTATTATTATAGTAGAAATAATGTCAAAAAATATTAATAAAATAAATAAGGAGCAAGGGTACATATGACACTGGATTTGTGGTAGGATACTGCATACTGTGGCAGGATGCATTATCCATGACGAGAATGGAGTTTTTAGGCAAATTTGGTATTAGTTTTTCTGTTTTTCAAACGTAACGCAAACAAATAACAATCAACTCAACAAAAACAACAATGAATATCAACGAAAATAACGGAACGAATTTAACAATAACTCGGAGTGCGTCAAGTAGCGTGGAAAGCGAATCCTGACTGACTATTTTTTTGTAGCGCGTATTTCACTGTGTGAGTATAGACAGCGATAGAGAGTGAGCGAGAACGCATGCGAGCGGACGCCATTTTCAGATCTATTTTCTATCTGCGCGGGTTATAACATACCTACACAGCTGGGCGCTCGCTGGATTGTAAGAAGCGCTCGCTCGATTCTAAGAAGTTCGAAGCACTTATCTACGCCGGCGAAGCATTCGCGTGGTTACTGACCTATTATCAGGTTCGAACTAGATTTGTTTTTAAGTTAACGCCATGACCTGAAGTTACAAGAGTAATACCAACTTTCCCTTCATACTTTCATGGGCGTAGGACCATAAAATGCAGAAAGAAAATCATTATGATCAATTAAGATTACAGTAATGTACAATCAAAAATGACCTATTCATTAAAAAATAATTAAAATGAATTGCTTATCCCTACATGTAGGCTGTATTTAGCAGCTTCTATACCACGTGCTGGCTCACACTGAAGCGCGACGTGTCGTTTTGTGGAAATTGAATATCGCTCAAAGATATCAAAAATGGCTTTTTCGACTTCGACCGCCAGTCGAGATCTGCCAGATTCTTGTGCATGATTCGGGGTCCTGAATGGCCCATAATCAAGCAGCCTTTGAGTGGCTGCTAAAATGGTCCTTCCATTAGGGACGGCGGGGTTACGGACCCCATAAGCTCACATGCGAAGTCTGCTCTCCCTCGCAAACATATATTCTGCGACCTGCTCGTAAACTTTCACCACTTAATAAGCACACTCGCATTATCTCATAATACTCACGGTCTACCCCAAGTCTGACATCGCGACCTACGAGTTACGACACGTTCAGCGCGGCGCTTGCGCGGGAAAACGTTAGACACGATGTCCCGACAGCGCATGCGTGCGCAGACTGTCACTAAAACACCGCCGCGTGAGTAATGTGCCGCGCGCTATTGTCGATATTATTACGATATATGTATGGTGTCCACATTGTAGGTATTGATTTAAGGTCCGATAAAAATTTAAAAAAGTATTGAAAAAAAAAATGAAATGTGATCTATTACTGATACAGAACCACCAAAAAAATTTGCGCACTGGTTAAAAAAAAACCTGTATAGATTTATGTATCTACCTACCTTATGTTCACAATTTGGTAATATAACATCAACTTGAGTAAGACATTTGTTCCTGGGGTCTTCTGTATCGCGATGGCAATATATGTTCATTTCGTGACCGCATGGAAGAGTCTTCATCACGAGTACTTTGCACGGCGCACAATCTACCCGGCATTTTAATGGGCACACATGTCCGAGGTCACATAAAACTCTTAAACAAGTAATAGCAATTTAGTACTATGTAGATTGAAACGCCTAGTTGGTATACCTAAGCATAACTTTTGGCAGAAATCGTTCTTCCAGGTCTTGCAGTGGTAACCTACCTTTCGCATTTCATAGTGCACTTCGTTTTAATATGTTCGCGGTCGTATCCGTGGCAGTAAAGTTGACACTTATGGCCGCAGTGATACTGGTAGTTGCATATCTCAAAACATCCTCCTTCTGGTGGCAACTTGTTAAAATCCTCTGGACTCGAAATCTGTAACCAAATAATCTGGTTTAATAAGTACCGACTTACAGTTTAGTACCCGGTGAATCAATCTACACCAAAACATGCTACAGTGTGTTTCATCTCACAAACTGACGCCCGCTTTACATGAGGTAACCAAGTGTGCAAACACGCTGAGAATGTGTGTGTGAAGACGAATGGTATCAGCACATAACACACACGCATACACACACATGCTTCCGACTTTGTCATTGTCACAATGTAATTATGGACAGCATGGAAACTAGACCTATTTGTAGAATTGCACCTACCTACCTATATACCTACGCTCCGTTGGTACGTTAAGGGTTCTCACTCTTAGTGTTTGTAGAATTGAAAAGTGTTTTATTGGAACGATTTTTTTTTAAAGGCTTGAAAGTATGTATGTATTACAAAGTTATAATGTGTACGTGTTGGCTGGCTTAACGCTATCAAAGAAATCTATGGAAAGGCGGGCTGGACAAAATGATCCCCACGACCAATGACAACCAAACGTATGTCATTAAGATTGGACTTTTAATATTATGCAATACCAAATCGCTGTGTGAGAAAAGATATGGAGATGTTTCGTAGGACGTACCTGGTCAGTGGATATCGGAGTACTTGAATTGTTAATCACTTGAAGTGGTCTCAGTTTCAATTTTTGCAAAATAATTTATGCATTCCAAAGATGGCAAAATTGTATAGCACAATCAATCTGGTCAGATGAAAGGCCTGGATACTAGATGATGATACTCTTTAATAACTACGAGTTAAGGCGCTAAATCGATGTATGCAACCAAAACGATTTCATCTTTTCATATTATTATTGTATTTGTGGTTATTATTCGTGTTTGGACCAGCTTCAATACATTTTTACCAATTGTCCTTTGACAAAGCTTATTTTAAAAAGTTTAACATTTCGCAAACGGACGAATCACTTGATGAAAAATGGTCAGATATTAAAAAAAATAAATTAAAAATATGTGGAAATACTGAAGAACCTGGCGAAACAAAAAGAGGACCTGCGGAACCCCTAAAAAGACGTGATCTAGTCTACTACAAACTTAATCCTTATTTGCGAAAAATACTTGTTGGAAAAAAAACAACGAAGTACGTCATCTTTCATCTGATCATCTGCCTAGCTTTTTCTCAACTATGTTGGGGTCGGCTTCCAGTCTAACCGGATCCAGCTGAGTACCAGTATTTTACGTGGAGCGACTGCGGAGCGTTGTAACGAACTATCTTCTTTACATAGTATAAAACTAGGTCGTTTCCCGCGTCTGTACGCTTAGATCTTTTAAACTACGCAACGGATTTTAATATGGTTCGCATCAAGAGACAGAGTAATTATTGTGAGGAAGGTTATATATGTATAATACGCGGGTGAAACCGTTGGTAAAAGCTAGTTCCTAAAAATTTAAAGTATGTATTTAGGAACAGTAAGTGAAACTAATTGTTGAACGAATGGTAACCCTACGATGTGCCGCTATGAAGTGAAGCCAAACTATGCACAGAGTAGATGCCTTACCACCTATACCTAGTTTCCGTAGGATGCGAACTTGCAGTAAATCAGATGATGAGCTACATTTTAATTAGTGTCATATTTATAACGTTCTTATGTACGTACTTAGTAGGCATGGATACCAACCGTTGTTACTTGATCGGGATGATTTTGACATTTTAAGACCAGAGTTGTTCCCAAGGAGCCATTATTTTCTAAAGTCGTTGCTATTTTACTCCATAATCCCGATTTTGCTGATTTCAACATGTTAATATTGCCAAAAATATAAAATCCTGCAAATTATAATAAAGCAAATACATATCACACTCTGCAGTGAAAAAACTTCTTGCAGTTATCAAACAGGAGTGAGAAAAAGCGAGAAAGAAATTATGAATTTGAAAAAAACATCAACTATAGTTACAAACCTTCTTTTGCTCGCGACAGAGCGACGCAAACCCTATTGTCTATCCCCAGAAATCCAATGCTATTTTCTTCGTTATTCCTCACAAGCGACAATATTATAATTTTAGATTCCTCTCCTTGATAATTGTCGACTACTGTGATTTTCACATGCGATAAACTAGCATGTTTCTGACGCTCCTGTCAAATAAAATACTAATGCATTAGGAGGTAGGACCTTAAGCTAATAAAATTATCGTTCTGTAAATCGAGCGCGAATGAAATAATATTGACATAACAGTAAGGTTTAAAAGGTGTCTGAAAGCATCCATGACCAAATTTGATTTTAGTAAATGAAACATTTGCCGCACTGGTCCTGCGTGGTGGATTATGGCAAAGACGCTCTCACAGAGAGGAGGCTTGTGTCCCAGCAGTGGGAACATTAAAGGCAATGATGCTTATGCTAAGCCGGTTGAAACATTAGTTAGGTTCTTTGACTTCACCACTTGACTTACTTTTCTCATGTAAAACATTTGGCCTGAGTATGCGGCAAGAATTGTGATGTCTTCAGCGGTGTACCCTTGCTGCATCAGGTAATTTGCCAAAGCGAGTGCCATGTCCGCTTCTTTGTGATTTGATTTGCTGTTACTTTCATGTTGTATCTGGAAAAATAAGGGTTGTATTAGTTTGGTGTTCACTTGATACCTTGGTAGCAAATTGGTACCTTTGCAAAGTGTACAGCTACACTGTACAGTGCAATTATAGATAGATGTGATGATTGAATTGTAAGTATTAAGTTTTAACGTAACTACTGGCGATATGTGTGTTTTTACACGCTTTATATTAGCTTCACTTGTATGTTTGTTTGTAACCGACTCCTTATAGCGCGATTTTGACAACTTTAAACGAACAGATTTCATTTAAACTCTGTAGACTTATCAAGGACCGATGACAATACTATAATTTCATAAATTTATGCCATTATCCTTGCCAGGGTTACCAGGACAGCAAAAAACTGTCTTCGAAAACTACGCTGACATACGTCACAAACTACGCTGAAATACGTCTCAAAATTCGAAACACCCTAAAAAATAGAAAATAAGTAAATAATAGTTTAAAAAAACTAAAAAACACGCTTCCATAAAAAACCAAACCGAAAAGTAGAAAATAATGGAAAAAAAAACTAAAAAACACGCTTCCATAAAAAAACCAAACTAAAAAGTAGAAAATAATGGAAAAAAAGCGATTTATAAGGTATTTTTTTATTGACATCAGGCACCCCACGCTTTTTTTCCATTATTTGCTTATTTTTATTATATTATTGTTTTAGTCATACCTGTTCTCTGTAATCATGTGTGAAGAAAAAAAGATTTTTTTCAATCCCCGGCACGTTGTTGAAACCTTCGACAGAAGGGTGGTTCGCCAAGTCAGGGTATATGTGTGGCGAGATGAGCGCGGCGATCTCTGGACGCATGCGGTGTTGTACGTTCAGTCGGCGGCTGTGGATGCCGTTCGTTATCATGCGCTCGAATAGTGACACTTCGATGTTGTATCTCTTCGCTAGCTTCATGTGGGACGCCGATGGCCGTAGCTGCTGGTGATCACCTGCAAGTTGTGTTGTGTATAGACTCACGATGTAACTAGACATATATTATATATAAAATAGGGGCTATTATTGCGATGAGTAAGTATTTGTTTACTTTTTGTGTACCGAAGGCACGTAGGTACTAACCAATCAGAATAAGATGCTGGCAGTCCTGTGTCAGTGAGGTTATTATGTGCTGTTCCAGAACTTCCGCGGCTTCTTCCACTATCACTGTAAAAACAAAGAATAACAAAGTAGCTTTTATATTCCTTATAGCAACACTTATCTTGGCCTCTTTTTTTAACACACAGTGAATGGCAAATTTAAATAAAATCCCAAAGAAATCTTTATTAGTGCGAAATAAACCTGGCAGGATTCGGTCATTTCTGCGAAACTAAATATTGTACCTAACGGGACAAGTATAGGTAGGTGCAAGTAAAACTAAATTCAAGTGTTTGATTGTACTGCTAAGGCTTACCAATTTTTGGTGCGATAGCCTGCAGAAGTTTGCGCATTTTCGCAGCTCCACTAGTAGTCATTCCTACAACTTTGACGCGTTTATTTTTCATTAATTCCACGTCCATCATCATTCTAGCTTCTTCATAAGCTGCCTGGGCCGGAGCTACTGATCCCTGGTTCAAAAGATTCAGCGAGTTACAAATGATAATAAATAATGGTGGCTGGATCATGGGGGATCAGGAGAAAGTTCTCCTAAATACATATCAAATCAATCAAATCAAATCAAAATATTTTTATTTCACATAAACCTACAAGGGCACTGATAAAATGACAGAAGCTAGGTGCACGGTTCCAAATTGTTGATTCCTATGGAGAAGAGCCGGCAAGAAACTCCACGGTTACTCTTTTAAAAATAATTGGCTTTTACAATGGTTTCAAGTTATAGTGTTAATAGGTAATGGAGAACAGTGTAGGACTGTCAACAAGTACCAGGTACTTAATAAAATACAAAATTGTCTACAGTGTATATACTTACAACGTTCTGACATAGGTATACAAAATATAAAAGAATCTAAGTGCTTATATGATAGTATTTCATAAATAAAACATCATTCTCCTGCCCTTATCCCAATTTATTTGGGGTCGGCATAACATTTCTTTTTCTTCCACAGTTCTCTATTAGTCGTCATCTCAGTAGTCGCCCCTTTTCTATCTATATCATAATTAACACAGTCCATCCATCGTTCCTTTGGTCTCCATCTACTTTTAAAACCATCGACATTCATACTCAATACTTTCCTCACGACATTTTGCTCATTCCTCCGTATCACGTGACCATACCATGACAACCGATTCCCTCAAAATTTTTCAGTTATTGGTGCCACTTTCAGACATCCTTTTATGTACTCATTTCTTATTCTATCCATTCGTGTAACACCACATATCCCTCTTAACTTTCATAAATAAAAAATAATAACCTATTTAAACCAAATGTCATTGTTGCCTTGATAACCAATAGAGTTCAAATTAGAATTGTAAGTATATAATGTCAAATAATGGGTAGAGTATGTCAAAGACGAATGTAAAAAAAATCTTAAATAAAGAAAATGTACATCGTCATTTGGGAGCAGTTAATAGACATTTTCGTACCACTTGCTCCAAAAAGTGACATTCTATGCCACAAAAAGCGAACATAACAATAGTCATTTTTAATCTGTTAAAAACAGGGAAAGAAAATTGTACTGAATTTCATTCATCCTCTAGGGGGAGAACGTGACTTAAATTTGGAATACTTACCGAAATTTATACTGAACTACATCTGTGTTTACACCATTGAGTTTGTATATAAAGCATTATACATCTTTTTGAAAAAGGAATACGCATTTATTATGCAGTTATGATTATTAAATAAAATTACGAAAACCGACGAGGCCGTATGAGCTTGATGCCTTTGCTTTTCCGACAAAAAAATATTAGTCTAGGAATTTGCCGCGTTTTTGTTTTCTTCAAATACATAAACATTAAGTTTATTTTAATTTATTTTTAATTGTCATTATTTTTAATAAATGCTTATATCATATTATTATTGTGTTAATTTTTTCGCAAATGGTACGAAAAGTAGAGTATTTTCCTCGGTGATAAAGCTGTCTTAGTCTTGGGTGAACTTAAATCCCTTGCTACACACAGAGGTCTCGTCTTAAATCCCTCGCTTCGCTCGTGATTTAAGTTTTTAACACGCTCGCTACGCTCGGGAGTAAACCTCGAGTCCTTCGTTACGCTCGCGATTTAAATCGTCACCCGCGACAGAAGACACTGCTTTATCCCCTTGGTTAATAATCTACTATTACATGGATGACCATGTAATAGTAGATTATTAACCAGGATGACCTGTAATGAGCTACCAGGGAAGCCATAGGTATGTACAGAAGGAATTATTGCCAAACTTCCTTGTTTAGAACGTAGTATTTTATCTTATAATATGTTTTTTTGATAAGAACACGTTTGATGTGTGATTTAAACTTCCCATAGCTAAGTTCAGTAACCGACTTTGGCCGAAGCGGATACTATTTATAAGAAATGGTTTATTAGTTTTAGTTAATCTAAATTAGGTATCACAATTTCATTTTTACTACGAGTATTTATATTATGGAGATCGCATTTTAGTTTGAAAAGGCCTAAGTTTTTGCAAACATACAAGACACATTCTAAGATATAAAGAGAAGTTAGAGTCAGTATATTCATTTCTGTAAATTTGTTTCTTAGAGACTCTCGAGGCTTTATTTTATAGATTGCGCGGATTGTCTTCTTTTGTAAAATAAAAAATTTCAATTTTGAATCTAAAGTAATTCCTAGAAATAGAATTTCCGAAATAGCATCTAGTTTCTTGCCATCAAGTTTTAAATTTAGACCTACTTGGGGTACATTTAGTAATAAAAACAATAGCAAATTGTTCCTACAGGATCATTCCTAAAATGTATATAAGCAGAGTGTTTTTGTATGAAATGAATTGCACCTATCCCAGCGTGGTTTGACCAGACTCGATTAATCGAATGAACTCCAAGATTTGCACTAGCCTTTGAAGCCTCATGTTTCATGGTGCTACAAGGGCCATTGCATATCAGGAAGTAGACAGGGGGCGCTGTAATGGTAGGGAGGACGTGCCCATAGGATAGGAAAGGACTACGAGCCTACCGACTATGCAGCCTTAAGTAAGCATTGGACTAGTGGAGAGAAGGGTGATATTTGTCTTTAGGAGGGCATCTTTCCACGTCGTCGCCGGCATGTTGATCCAGGCTTCGCTATGTTCCGTGTTGTTGTTTTCTTGGTCGTCTTCTGAGTTCTCACTGCTATCAGTTTCTGTTTTTTTATAGATTTCACTAGCCGCTTTCTTGATCTTATTTCTGTCTCCAGCCGTGTCCCTCCAAAACTGGATTTCCTTGTCAAAGTATTTCACGTCCTGTTTTAGGTTGTCATTCCATGTGTAAATAGGTCGTCCGACCTTCTTAGATTTGGCTCTGTACTGCATTGCTGCATGTAACAGGTGTGGTTCAGAGCGTCTGAAAATGTGTGCCAGGTAGCACATCCTATGGTTCTTGATGCGTTTTGTAATGGTTTTACCGTCTAAGATTTGATGCATTTTCTTCTGTATCGGTTTGTTCTTAGCGTGGTTGATCAAGTCTTTCATGATAACTCTTTCATATCTTCTCAGTCTTGAACAGTTCGCCTTTGTGAGTGCTGATACTTTTAAGCCATATATCATACAAGGTACGATAATCATTCGATACATAAGTGTAGCTAGTTTCCAGTCCATTTTTGAGTTCAATATGAATGGTAGTAAAGATTTTGCGTTTCTCGTAGCCTGTTGACATCGTTTTATAATTGAGTTTTTTCTGCTTAATGCGGACGTTATGTAAGTGCCTAGGTATATGATTTCATCCGATGTTGGTATATTTATTCCGTTGAGGGTCACGTGGGTCGTTTTCTGTGGTCTTATGGGGTCCCTAATTACAATTTTCGTTTCGTTTATTTGAAGGCCTACACTATTAAGTAACGGTTTTATGTGGTATAAGATGCGTTCTAGTCCTTCTAGCTCATCTGTAATGAGAATAAGGTCGTCCGCAAATGATAATACTAGGGGGAGGGAGATTTCGCGGCCCTGATCTAATTTGATTAAATGAGTTTCCTCTTCGAGGGTTGTCAGAACTTCGTCGATGACCAATGTAAAAAGGCGGGGAGACAGGGGGCAACCTTGTTTAACGCCCTTTCCTTTGATAATCCAACTGCTTTGCTGGCCGCACCATTTAATGCATGTTCTTTCATTCAAGCATGCTGTGATTATCCTGTTGGTCATCGATTTGTTGGTTCGTTGTAATAATATGTCTCTTAATGCCTTGAGGTCAACGTTGTCAAATGCTTTTTCTATGTCGAGGGCGAGAACGTACGTTCGTTTACCTGCACGCCATTCCTCGTCTAAGACCCCTTTTGAGCGTAAAAATGTGGTCATCTGTTGATCTATTGTTTAAAAAAGCCGCTTGGTAACTGCCTAGTTCCGTTATTATGTCGTCAAGTTTTTTAAGCAAGTATGTAGCGTAAATTCTATAGCCCGTGTTGCAAATCGTTATGCGACGATACTCGTTCGCATCTTTAGGTTTTTTTTTTTTGGAATTGGTACCTGTACGGTCTCGAGCCACGTATCCGGTAATGTGTTCTCTGACCAGGCTTTTATTATGTGTTTAGTTACGGCTTCCTGTAATGTTTGGGGCATCGCTTTGTAAAGCTCAATTACTACTTGATCCGTTCCGAGGGCCGTCCCGTTTCGCATTTTATTGATGATTCCTATTATTTCGACCACCGTCGGTTCTACGCCTTGTGCTTCTATTGTCGGTTTTGTAATGTTTACCATTGGTATGTGAAGGCCCTCGGAGTTTATTAGTATTTTCTCCCATTTGGACATCGGTATGAACGCAGTTCTTTTTCGGCGTTTTGTTTGCTGTTTGTTTTTCCTGTAGAATGAATAGATAATTTGCATGCGTTTTGCGGGGTGCGTTTTACCCAGTCCAGAGAAGCAGGCTCTGCATGCTTTTTGTTCCTCCAGATATGAAACCTTTTGAAGTGTTGTCTGACATTCTTTGACGCGATTATGCCTATTGGGGTTATCCGGTTGCCTGCTTTGTAGGAATTTAGCCTTTTGTACGTTAGCGAGGGCTATTCTATATTTATATTATATTATAGCAGAGTGTTTTTGTATAATAAATATTCATTAAGGTTCACTCAGTCATTTGGATCAGTTGGAAGTTGTTTTATTAACGACAATAAGTGTGTCCATCGCTATTCCTCAACTCTATTAGACACCCAACGTCTAAAATACATTTAGTTTTGTTTGCATTGATTATTTTTATTATGAGATACATTATTATGAGATTAACTGCAAACCATTTTGAAAGAACAGTTAGACTCTCGTTAACATGAAAGACATCTGTATCTTTTGTATCTACTTTAAAAATAAGACAAGTTTCGTAAGCGAATAAAATTATATCCGAGAAGTTAGCCATCATGTAAGGAAAGTCATTAACGTAAACTAGAAATAAGAAAGGGCCAAGAATTGAACCTTGAGGCACGCTCATCTTTACTACAGACCCCGAGGACGTCCCCTGTTAACGTTTACTTTTTGCTTTCTATTTAATAACTAGGAAAGAACAAGATCAGCAACTTGTTCACGAATTCCGTAGTAGTGTAATTTACAGAGTATTGTGGTCAACGCAGTCGATCTCTTTTGAGAGGTCACAGAAGATGCCAATTGCATCCCATTCCAAGGATTCCAAAATGTGACTGATGAGTTTTACTCCCGCGTCAGTCGTCGACCTATCTTTTGTGAAATTAAACTGTTGAGTATGTAAAATCCCATTCGAGTTGAAATGAGCTAACATCTGGTCCAGCATGATTTTTTCATAAATTTTGCTCAATAGGTACTGGTAGCACAGATATAGGTCTATAATTAGAGGGATCAGTCTTACTACCCGATTTGAAAATTGGTACTACTTTACTATGTTTAATTAAATCAGCGAACGTGCCGCCTGCCTGTCTAAATATTGTTTAAACTAGCTTCTGCCCGCGACTTCGTCCGCGTTAAATTTTGTGTTACCCGTCTTCCCGTCGCGTCGAATCGCCTACCCGTGCGATTTTCCCCGTTTTTGCAACATTTTTCATTACTGCTCCGCACCTCTTTCTCGTTTTTGAGTTTATCCATTACAAACAAACAAACAAAAATACACATTTTTCCTCTTTATAATATTAGTTTAGATATGCCTGTCAGGACAGGAGCAATTGTGTCAATTATATCTTCAAGAACCTTATTTTTCATAGGAGGAGAACACAGGAGAGGAATGGAAGAGATCCCGTTCTCCGGAGCGCCAATCAACGGTGGCTTGAACCCTGATCCTTATTCGTTTTAAAGACATTAATTTCTCAAAGAACATTACAGTTCACTTAAAGAGAAAATTAACTAAATTAAAAATAGGTTTATGTTTACATTGCGACGTTCAAGCCATCGAAGAAACTTAACACCGAAGTTTCACTTATGAATTATTGCAATTACTTAAATCTAAACAAAAATAATATGAAAAAAAAAACAGTTCAAGCCAAAATATAAAAGCTAAGCTTATGTGTCTAATATATAATTCCTTAGACCTTTTTTAAATGTCGCTTTCCTTAGACCTTTTTTAAATGTCGTATGCTTGTACACTCTTTGACTTTTTTAGGTAATTTATTGTATAGCCGAACCCTCTCATACTGTATAGTTTTCCTGCCGCACAGGGTTCTCACTCTTGGTATTTCTAGTTCATCCTGATTACGGGTATTATATCTGTGAGTCTTTTGCGTAAATGAAATGTTTATGTGTATGTTGGTCTTAAGGATTTTTCGGATAGTCATGCATGTATGGTATGTATACAATTGTTGTAGGTTCAATAATTTTATGTTTTTGTAGGGTAATTCTGTAGGAGTATCGTAGTTGTAATGGAAGAGGACTTTGATGATTTTATTTTGTGTTCGTTGTAGATGTTGTTGATTAGTTTTAGCAGCTTGTCCCCAAATTTGGATCAGATATTCCAGATGTGGCTTGACTAACGTGTTGTAAATAGTATGTCTAAGCTTGTAGGGTACGCATTTTGCAATGTTACGTATGGCTCCGGTTAGTGGGAGTATTCGCGATCTCACGTAGTCGATATGTGCTCTTAATTTAAACTTACTGTCCACAATTAGGCCCAAATACTTTTCATGCGTTGATTTACGTAACGGTTGGTTGTTTATTGTGAGATTTGGAAAAGATGGTAAGTATTTTTTTATTCTTTTCTGCGAAAATTATGTAAGCAGTTTTACTAACATTCAGAGTCAATAGGTTGTTACTAAGCCATATATTCAAAACCACGGAATAAAGAAAACTAGGGGAAGTGCCCCTCAGATATCGCGCGCGTGTCAACATTAAGCGCTGATGCGCAGCATTTAGCTTATTAGCCGTCAGATACTTGTCGCGATTGGTTGTCGCAGAAATACGCGAAATATTACAAATTATGCCTTGTTGTGCGGTTTTGACCTGCAAAAACGAAAGCAGAAAAAAAATGTATCTTGTGGAGGTGTATCCTATCATCAGTAACTACTAAACTTTGTTAATTTTTAATATAATTGATTTTAATTGCAATACCACATGTTATGACTTCAATGCAAACTATAAACAACCTTATTTTCATTGACACAAAGTCTTAATGCACTTAGTCGTCATCTGGAAAATCATAACCAAAATTCTAGTAACTTCGACGCTACTCGATTAGGGATGGGACACATCCGTAATGTAGGTCGGTATCGATAATTTTGTCTGATTTTAGTAAGGATTCAATAGCTCACATAGCTGGTAATATATAATAAGACAGTTGATTAAAAAAATTAAGTGTGATATTTGCGTTAGTGCTTTAGTAACAGAAAAATAAACAATCATTACATAGATTTATTACAGCTAAGGATAGAGGGGGATTATTATACCCATCAGAATCTGTGATTAAGATATGTCAGGTGTCCGAAACATTTTTAAAAGACGGTTACATACGAGGGTGGATTGAAAAGTTCGCGGCCTCAGCAAGAAAACAATATAAAATATAAGCAAAAGTAATTTTATTTTTCCACGTAATCCCCACTTAACTCTATGCACTTCTTCCATCTGGTTTCCAACGCCTGTATGCCGGTCATAAAAAAAGTTTCTTCAAGGCCTTCAAAAAAGTCACCCACCGCAGCGTCGACCTCCTCATTTGATAAAATTTTTTAACCTTCAAGGTGTTTTTTTAGGTTTGGGAATAAATGAAAGTCTGAAGGTGCCAAATCAGGGGAATAGGCGGGATGGGGTAGTAATTCAAAGCCACAATCACGAATTTGAGCCATAGATTCAACAGACGTGTGAACGCGTGCATTATCCTGATGGAAAAAGACTTTCTTGCTGAGTAACCCTGGCCTTTTCTCTTCTATTGTTTCACGCAAGCGACGTAAGAGGGTGCAGTAATAAGCCGAGTTTATAGTTTCACCTTTTGCAAGGTAGTCCACCATGATGACACCCTTAGCATCCCAAAAAACTGACGCCATCACCTTGCCAGCTGACAAAATTGTTTTGGCTTTTTTTGGAGTCGGTTCATCAGGTTTTTTCCACTGCTTGGATTGCTGTTTTGACTCTGGGGTGTAGTGGTGTACCCAAGTTTCATCCATTGTTACAAATCTGGCCAAAAAATCTTGTGGATCAGCCTCAAACATTTCCAAACAGTCGCGAAAAATCGTGAGGCGTATTCGTTTTTCTTCGACTGAAAGCAATCTGGGTACCCACCGCGCAGAAACCTTAGAAAAACCAAGTTCATTGACAATGATGTTTTGTGTTCATTCATACGAGATGCCAATAGTGTCTGCAATCTCCCTGATGGTCAATCTCCGATCTGTCAATATCAGATCACAGATTTTCCCGATGTTTTCTTCAGTCGTAGACGTCATAGGCCGGTCAGAGCGAGGGTCATGTTCAATACTCTCTCGTCCGCGTTTACATTCAGCAACCCACTTTTTCACAGTTGTATACGACGGAGCAGATTCCCCCAATGTTGTTGACATAATCTTCGTGAATCTCTTTTGGAGTTAGTTTTTTTTTAAACAGGTATTTGATGACCGCACTTTGCTCAATTTTCTCCATTCTTTAAAAACGCTGCACAAAGGCTCACAAAATTCAGTCTAATTTAAATACAGTTAATGCTATTGCGATAGAATTTTACAATTTGACAACCAGAGAGTAAACTAATCGAATGAGGTCAGTTACATTAAAATAGTTTAAGTATTTATGTGTTAGGCCGCGAACTTTTCAATCCACCTAGTATTTAATAAAGATTATATCATGGCTAAAATAATGCGCCAGTTCATTGGGTCATCGATATTCCAAAACATAAGCTATCATCAATTAGGGGAATTTCTTACGTCTAATCATATTACTGACTTAATGAAAGCTATCACAGCAAAATATATTAATATACGATTTCATCACCTATTATAATTAAACATAAAATTATAAAAACGGCAAGTAATTAAATAAATATGTGTTATTTCAGGGTTAATAAATATTTTTAGTACTATCTGTTATCGTTTCATTTATCGTTAGCTTCTATCAGCGGTTTCACCCGCGTACCTGATTTTATGAAAATAACATTACCCCCGTACATACAAACATACAAATACCTCTTTAACATTGATATTTTAACGATAATCAACCTTTTCCGTTATTAAGCATTTGTATGATGTTAACAAATTATTACATTGCTCACTCGAATAAATTACGTAACTTCAATATTAAAATATCGATATATTTCCTCATCTCTTACTTTTGTTTTGCTACTCACCAACAGAGATTACAAGTGCATGTGAATATGACATCTATTTCAAAGGAGCTAGCGTTCTGAATAGAATGAATTGGTTACAGCGCCATCTAGCATTGAGTTGCTGAACTCGTTGTAAATTTGTCTATCTAAAGTTTCTAAACGAAAAACGTCTTTATTGTGTGTGTCATGTCAAATAATAACAACTTTCATGCCTTGTAATACGACTTAATTTCTGAAAGCAATACGAAGATGATTTGTAAAACTTGCGTGTGTAATTTGTAGCCAATCATATCACTGTTTTTTATGTGTGTAATGGACAATTTGCTATGCAAATGTGTGAGTTTGGCGACACTGGTTCCCGTGCTTAACCAGTGTAAGGGCACTTCTCTGTATTCTTTGTTCTGTGTTCAAAACATTAAGATCCTTTTGTGCTTCTGAGATAATGTGACTGATGGAATCGCCAAAATAAAAAAGGCATGTGTCATCTGCATACAGTGATGTGTCCAGTCAGTCCAGCCGTACTAATGTCATTAATATATATGAGGAAAAGCAAAGGACCCAAGACCGATTCTTGAGATACTCCGCACTGTATATTGTAAATTTATTTGGTTGGCCTTCTATTTTATTTTCTCATATTTTGTGAATTCTTGTTTTGAAGCACATAAAACGATAGTTGGTAGGTAATAAACTATTAAACAAGTACTACAATCTACTTAAAACTTCACATATTTTTAAGTTTACTCATTACTTAAAAACTACCTACCTGCAATTCTGCAATTTCCTCTTTTACTTCATTGATTTTGTTACGAATCCACATGAAATACAAACACCATCGATTTTGAACAGTTATTAACGAAAAATCAGTATGAGGATGTATGTGTAGATGGACTTCACGGTGTTGATAAGTCACCATATCCTAAAACATGCGAAAGGTCTCATTATATCCAGTAGGTACTGAGCACAAATAACATTAAATAATCTATAATAATTTTATGAGGAGAGAGGGAGAATTTTCTGGGTTTGTGTATATGTGGAGAATTATTGCTGGAACCACAGCTCCTATTTGAAAAAATATTACACTATTTAAAAATACATTATTCCAGATAGACATAATAAGCTTTATGTTAAGTAAATATATAAAAAAGGAGTACTTAATACTAATTAAATAGCTATCTCGAATTTATGCAAGCCTAGTACTTTTTGTTAAATTAGGTTAGCTCAGAACTTATGCACAGCATGCCCTGTACAGAATACGCTCTGCTCATGTGAATCACATGCACGAATCCGGCATAACTAGTTAATAAGATACGTAGGTTGCTCCAAAAGTTTTGCAAAATGACATATATTTATTAACATTTCTTAAAATATTTACCATCACAGTAAACTCACTTACTCAGTAAGTTCACTTCTGCATACGTACAAACCAACTATTAAAAATCTCTTTGAAACGAAAGCACAGGCATTGTCTCAAGCAGCAAATTATTCCTCCTTAGTTATAAATTTTTGACCTTTTAATTAAGTCAAAAATTTCTGAATGAGGCTTGCTCGATGTGCCGGCGCATTGTCGTGATGAAAATGCCAAGTACTGAAGCGTGACTTTGGTCGCAATCCCTTCAGCTCATTTATAACTTGAGGTAAACAAGTGCCTGTGTACCGACAGCGATGATAGTCTTCTGTGAATCCAACACCACCCTTTTTATAATGCCCCTTTTAGCAAAAAAAACTACGATCATTCTTTTTTTTACTGGCCTCTGCTGTTTTACCATGGTCGGTGCCGGCTAACACCCATAGTTTTGATCGAGATTTACTAGTGGGAACATCGAAAAAATATAACCATGTTTCGTCACCTGTGGCGATTGAATCAACATCCTTTGAACGGCCGGAGCTATATTTCTTTATAATTTTTTTACACCCATTGAATATAAGCAGACTGAGCACAGCAATAAGTTGTGTTCACATTTGAACTTGTTAGTCTTACTTATTTATACAATCAATCAATCAAGTAAAAACTTGCTAGATCCCTCATATTACAAGACATATGGAGCAACCTAACGTAGTAGTATGAAAAATAAGAAAAGCAGGTAAAACTAACATTGAATAAATTTTTCCGAGAATCAAGATCCAGTATTGCTTTTTGCACGTGATATCTCTCACGAAAATCACCACTGTTTTTAAAAATCGAGACTAGCTTTCTGATTTCTGCCTTTGCATTAGATAATAAAAACGATGCGTTACGCCCTACAAAAGTATCCAAAACTTTTTGTTCGTGAGATACTTTTTCGTCATCCAAAATCATTTCTGCTCTTTTATCATCAATTTCGTTGTTTCCCAAAACATCATACTCTAATAGACAGTCATTAAAATCTCTTTCGTATTCTGAATTGTAGCCCACCACGACTTCAAACAACCAATATTCCAAGGGATCTTCTACTTGAATTCCCCTTTTTTTGTAATAAGAGTACAGATGTTGTAGATCCGGAATCTCAACGCCACCATCGTCCATAAGGAAGTAGCGGTAACGAAGAACTCCGTTGTTTAAAATGTCAAGAGTCGTCAAAGCCAGCTGAAGATCCTGTATTGAATGTCTCAACTGATTCTTTTGATTGATGAAAAAGCTGAAGGTCGAACAAGAGGACTGACGTCGTAAGATTGATAAGTTAAACTGTTCTATAGCTTTGTTACGAGACTGTCCCCCGATGCGCACTATGGATTGAGTAATTTTAGATATTGCTTCAAGAAACTGATCTAAAGCATGATTTGTGTAACATATGATCAGCATGAGGCAGGGTCCCTCTGATTTAACATTCTGTAACAATGTTTTTGCCACTTTTATACCGATGAAAGTTTTTCCTGTGCCTGGTGGTCCTTGTATAACAGCAAACTCGTGGGTGAGTGCCAAACGATACGCCTCATACTGACTTTCGTTTAGACTGAGCTCGTCTGCCGTTGGCCATGTTTCAGGTTGTAAAACTTTAAATTTTAAATTTTTGTGTTTCTCTTCAATTACTTCGTCTGTGTTTATCGATTCTTCGTCACTGTCACTATTAAAATCAATCATATCAACTAAACATCGTTCTTCTTCTATTTCTTTATCCTTATAAATGACGAAGTGTGTGTCAGCAGATAAGTAAGCGGGATGTGTCGAGGCAGCCTGAAAGGGCAAGGTTAAGTTAAAAATATGTAGTAAAACATGTTTTTGTAGAAAGATTTTTTACATTCTTAGGCCCTTTCCTGTACAATAGGTTAAATAGAAAACTAAGTATCTTTAAATTAAATAACTTTAGCTGTAAACAAATTTTACTTAAATATTTACTAACCATGGATTATGCACAGACAGAAGATCTACTTGCTGTCTGCAAATAGAACGACTAACATAATATGCTATTTTACTATTACTTTCTTAATTTTAATTTAGTTTTTACTTTATACTCATTGTTAATTTATTAAATTAAGTATTTATGCATTTACTAGCCTGAAGCACAGGTTCAACCTAGTTCAGGCAAATGAGCAACTGTCAACTCAGCCTATCGCAGTCCACTGCTGGACATAGGCCTCTCCCATATTGCGCCACAACACCCTGTCCTCCGCCTTCCGCATCCAGTTTGCCCCAGCCACTTTCTTTAAGTCGTCGGTCCACCTAGCTGGGGGGCGTCCCACGCTACGCTTGCCGATACGCGGTCTCCACTCCAGGACTCGTCTGCTCCATCGGCCATCGGTCCTTCGACAGACATGGCCAGCCCACTGCCACTTCAGTTTGCTTACTCTGCGAGCTATGTCGGTAACTACAACTAGCAACTGTGCCCTATTTTAATTATTAAGTTACTTTGTAAATGTGCCCCTTTTTATAAATAAACGATATTATTATTGTTTTGTTTATTTCATTTTACAAACATATAAGTTATATTTTTAAATATTAAAAAAAACAAAAATCATAAAAACATTTAAAAATATAAAAAATAGTAGCCCACCGGTATCGAGAATAGGGTCCAAGCTACCGGTGGTCAGGGCTGCTGAGAGAGGAACCTCCTCACTATACGTGCCGTGTCATGTAATACTGCCTTCTGGATCAAGCCCTTGATCCAGCTGCCTAACGAGAGCCTCTTTAGGTGTTGGTCGAGGCTCTTGGCTATTATGCCATTAGCCGTCACGACTATCGGCACAATGACTGCTGTATCCACATCCCACATCTCGACAACCTCGCGAGCCAGGTCAAGATATTTCATCTGCTTATCTTGTTCAGCTTTCACGAGGTTCTCGTCATGCGGGACTGCTACATCAATATTCATTGTGCGACGCTCTGATCGATCTATCACCACTATGTCCGGCTTATTAGCAACAATAGTCCTATCAGTGATGATAGATCGATCCCAATACAATGTGATATTGCCATTTTGGAGAACTGGGTCGGGCACATACTTATAGTATGGTACTTCTGATTCCACAAGACTGTATTTCAGAGCAAGTTGCTGGTGGATAATCCTGGCTACAAGGTTGTGTCTATGCAAGTAGTCTCCGTTAGCCGGACGAGAACAGCCAGAAATAATGTGTCGGATTGACTCCCCCGGACGGTGGCATGCCCGACAGATGTCAACCGTGCCATCCTTCACAATATATTTCCGGTAGTTGTTCGTCATCATAACTTCGTCCATAATTGCAAAGACAAAACCTTCGGTTTCTCCAAATAGATATCCGAATCGTAACCAGGATACGGACGCTAAGAAGTCTACATCGGGACCATGTAGGACCCGGTAAAAGCGTCCGTGAAGCTCCTTGCTTTGCCATACCTCCCTGCGGTCATCAGTATCTAATACTTTAGGTTTGCGCCAGTTCTCGTTAGCCAAGGAGAGCGGGGTGAGGCTCTTGTACACTGAGACCACATCTCGGTGCATCCCCACGTCGGCTTGTAGGAAGTATTCCCTGAGACTGCATACCTCACGGTTGTGCAGGGTCAACATTCAAGAAACCACGACCTCTACACTTCCGCGGAATATACAGTCTCATCACCGATGACCGTGGATGGTGCATTCGATTTGCAGTCAGCAGTGTGCGGACCCGTCTATCCAGGACTTCAAGTTCCGTCTGAGTTATTATTATTATAATGTTGTATATACGGGTAATACAACCCAACAACCAGCCTTATCTACCATGCATATAGATCTAAGTACTCACATCAACTTTGACAATATATTGCTGCATAGCCAAATGTTGCGGAAAAGAAGGTTCTTGTAGAGCTTTTAAAACATGATAATAAGGTTCAAAATAAACTTCGCTTTCTATCATTGTATACGTATCTTCGTTAAAGATACTATTATCTAAATCGGTGTTAATTACTGAAACTGGTATCTGAAAACGTAGGGATGTTGGTATATTTAGGATTTGGTACCTAGTTACAACAAAAATATATATTAACACAGTAAATGAATCATGAATAAATAAATATAAAATAAATATCTTAGGACAACCAACACACCGTTATCTGATCCCAAACTAGGCAGGGCCTGTACTATGGTAACCAGACAACTGATAAACATACTTATATATTTCTAAATACATACATATATTATAGATAATTACACCCAGACACAGAACAAATGATTGTGCTCATCACACAAAGATTTGTCCCGGGTGGGAATCGAACCCACGACCTCAGTCTTTGCAGTCAGGGTCATTAACCACTAGACTAACAAGCCAGTCAAGTAAATCAATCAATCAAATAGTCAATAAATAAGTTACAGCATAGAAAATATGGTAAGAACGTGGCATGGCACACATGGTGCGGGGCTTTTTGCTAAGTAATAACAGCCCCACGGGTGGATCATTCAGGTCAATTGTCGTGGTTGGTCCATCGATGGGTGACCATCTTTACATACCGAGACCACTCCTGCCTCGGCAAGCACGTTAAGCCGTTGTTCCCGGCTGTCATTCTTAGATAGACTGTCGTTATGGGTTTAGAGGCCCGAAAGTCTGAGAACCAGTCCAAGCTGCCCAAGCTGCTCGCTCACAATATCGGCAAAATAGTCAACTAAAATCCCACCGAATTAAGTGGCTTTTTAAGTGGTGCTACGTTGAAAACATAGATAATAAAACTGGCCATGCAGATATCGCGAACAAAAATACCGAGCAAACGTAAACTAAAAGTAACAGTGTACTAGCTACTACTGTACAGTAACCAAAACCACAACCCACCTTGCCACTCGATAGTAGATTCACATCGCGGTCTAGGATCGTAGCTGCCATGAAAGTAGTACAATGGTCTTTTGTGAATAACACTAAAGAACCGAAAAGAAATCTCTTGTTGTGTGCCCAATTAATTTTATGGAAATTCTTGTTGGCTCTCGTATCGATTTGTGCGACAGCTCCGACTTTCAAGTTTTCGACATAAGGGCACAGAAATCTTACATTTTGGAATATCCTAAAAAGATAAATGGTTAGTTCGGTTTAGACATGATGAGTTTTATTTATAAACGTTGCGTAGAGTTAAGAGATTTAGCGTGAAAATATATGGCTAAATATTGAAGTACTTACACTTAAATTAATAATTCATAACTGAAATTTAAGCAACGTTTCCGTTTGATTATTTAATCATTAACGCTAGACAAAAAGCTGACAATTATAAAAAGTACTGGTTATTAAAAAAAAAATTTCAAACAAAAAAAATAATATTACAATACGAACTTACCGAACGTGATCGTATTTCTTTTTATTAGGATCTCCCAGATATTGATCTATAAAAAAAATCGTTTAGCTAAATATTTGTTACCTTTAAGGAAATAAACCTACATAATTGGTGGTACTGCGATGCTCTACAATATTAAAAAATCTATACGCACTTAAGCCATCTCTGAATGGTCCAAAGCAGTCTTCTCGGAGTAGCCTGAATTGCACGTCCAAGTAGTGCTCCACGTCATTGTAGCCCCCCTCGACAATGTTAGGTCGCAGGAAGGGCGTGGTGCCCAGTAAGTCCTCTTTAGTTGGCACCACACTAAGCTCACGAAAGTTTTCTGGAGGTTGCTGCATTTGCGCGTCCTGCATTTCTACTCTCATTCGTTTCGCTTTCGGCTGCTATGAGATAAAAAGGCAAAGATCAAATAAGCCTACACGGAAAATTTACCTTTGATGATCAATGTTATGATGTTCAATCAAATCAAGAAATCCTCGGGATGGTTATAGTCACAAATTCGCCACAAACTAGGTACCTGCGTATATGTATTTCTGTTTAACTTACCTGATAACAATCGTCATATAAGGTCATCTTCTGACGCATTTCATCTAATTTTAAGACACTGGCTTCAGGCAAAGCGAAATTATGCTTTTCGCTCAAACATTGCAGACACGTCTTCGTTATACTGTCTATAAGCGCTCTACATCTTTTACGAGCTATAGCTATAGATGTATCAACTATATCCCCAAAAAATGTTATAAAGTTTTCCCAAAATTCTCTTTGATCATTCCAATATAATCTATTTGAAAGCTTGTTTTCGGTATAAGGCAGATCCATTAAATAATTCCGCAAGTAATTAATAAACTCAGAATTACAAACATCATAAATCAATTTTGATTTCAATTTTACAAAAGGCGATTGACTTATTTTCGATAATATTCCGATAAGTAACACAAAATAATCAAGGTGATCGGTGTTGGGTGAATTGACAACGTCCATAAACGCTTCTCGTTTCTCATTTACTTTCTGAAACACATCTGTTTCATCCGCTTGTGCTATTTCTTGTAAGGTTTTTAATCCAATGAACTTAATTCTCTCATTTTCACGGCCTGACCTCATGTTGTTTCCTCTGCTTCTTCCCATGCCACCACGTCCACGAAATGGTTCGTTCTTTTGGTAGCGCATACCAAGGTTTTGTTGCATCACTGGATCTAAAAAAGTAATTTTCAATCAATAATAATTAATAACAAAATAACTTTTTAACTGATCAATTAAATACATACCGCTATTGTATCTCATTGGTCTATTGCTGTGTTGTTCTGCATGAAAGTTTTGTCTCCTCGGTCTGCTTTCTTCATGAAAATGTCGTCGTTTAAAGCTATTTTGGCTTTGCTTGTTGAAAGGTGTTAATCGGCCGGAGTTCCTCATACGGTTTACATTAGAAAATCGACGAGTGTTTTCAGTGTTTGTTCTAATTCGTTTTGAGTTTCTGTTTCTGCAGGAAGGTCCTGAAATAAATATTAAGAACTAGTTTCCGCCCTAGATTTCGTCCGCGTCATATTTTTGTTCCCCTGACCCTTTTTTTGTGGGTGGGAAATCATCATATGACGTCTCCCGCTCTAGGTGGAGCGGAAGGGCGTGTCAGACTTTTACTGACTAAAATCCACACGTGTTCCTTCAGTTGCCCATATGCCAGGGGTATCTCCTTCAAACAATCTCGCGACCCCGGCAGGCGCTCCCCTGACCCTTCCCGTCGCATCGAATTGCCTGCCAGTTTTTATCCATTTTTCATTGCTGCTCCGATCCTTTGATCATAACGTGATGTTATATCGTCGTTGCAAATTTAAAATCTCCTATGTAACAATTTTCACAAATACGAGCTATGCATATATTTTAAAAGCGATTTTGTATACCTACCTATTGCAAAAACTCATATGTGAATATCTTAATGTATCGTTAAAATATTCGCTAACTTAATAAAATCTCATGTTTATTGACCATCGAAAACTCCTATGTGCCTGATGTTATAAACTGTAAAACCACTTATGTGACAAAAAGTTGCAACTTAAATCTCCTATGTGCAGAAAAATAATTAAATTTATATAAATATACGCTGAACGACACATTGATATAAGACAAATTCTATCTCAATACATTATAAGTCCTTTACACTTTACATCTAAAAAAAAATAAGAATGTTTCCTCAGTTTCTTTTTCAGGAAACAGTTTTTTTCGTTTTTCTCGAAAAGTTACTTTTTACACATAGGAGATTTTAAATTTGCAACGACGATATAGCCTTCCTCAATAAATAGGCTTCTCAACACAAAAAGATTTTTTCAATTCGGACCAGAAGTTCCTAAGATTACCGCGTTCAAACAAACAAACTCTTCAGCCTTATAAAATTAGTATAGATAACCACGAACTGTGTATTGTGATGACATGTATTTATTCAGAACTATATTTTGGTTTTAGCCAGCACATAATCAATTCCTATACTACGCATTAGTACATTAGCACTCTTTGTTGTGCCAATTTCTCGCAATGGTATCTCCGTCTACAGTGGGTAATCTATACCCTACTGGCTGACCCGGTAGTAGGGAAAGCAAGACCGAAAAATCGTTGCGTCTTATTTTCACTTAGCCGCGATATTGGTGTTTAGGTTTAGCAAATACAAACATGTCGATTTCGATTTCTCACTAATCTTTAAACATATCCGATGACTCTAGTTACTTGTCTTCTGGTGACCGTACCTAATATACATATACAAATATGTTACTGCCCTGCCATCCCCTAGCCATGTTGATAATCTCCAATCGTTAACGCTAGTCGAAAACGTTATCTCAACGTTAAGACACGTGGTTAGGACAAACGAATAGAAAATTAGTAGCCAAATTCACATCGTTTAAAATGACAGAATAAATTGTTATCATTTCTACAATATTCCACGCTACATCCTTTGTTATAATGTCGTTTTTCTAAAAACATTGTAAAACGAGCGGCCGACTCAGGCGCGTCAACATGGCTACCAACTTATCGTTTTCTACAATTGCTAACGCCTCGGGCGTTACCGATTGGAGAACGGAATTCGACACGAAACGGTTGCAACTTGGCTAGGGGGGCTGTTGGTCTCGTGGTTGCAAGTGCGACTACTGAACGTGGGGTCCTTTTTTTGTGGGTGGGAAATCATCAAATGACCTTGATGAATTTTAGTCCTACGCCTGATCTCTCTCTAGTTGTGTCGGATTGCCATCCCATCGGACTATGAGAGTGAGGGAACAGCGAGTGCTCCTGTTTCTGTGCGCACACTTGTACACTATATTATCTCCCGCGCCGATGGCTAGTCCCCGTTAAGATTGGCCGCAGTGGCCGAATACGGTTTGGAGGACATACAACTCTATATAATATATAAAAGCGAAAGGTCACTCATTCGTACATTCACTCACTGATTAACCAAAAACGACTGAACCGACGAAAATGAATTTTAGCACAGAGGTAGATTATGAATAGGAGACTCCAACTATGAAAGGATTTTAGATAAAGGAATGAAGTTTCAAAGACCGTCGGTTTTGAAGCTAGGTTCTTCTAGTTTTGTGTTTAGGCTGACGATTAAAAATAAAATACATATCGTCACATTGTTGTCTGGAAACTAACACAACAAAATTTCCGACATCCACACGAGTGAAGCCGCGGGCAAAAGCTAGTATTATTGTAAATTCGAAAGTAACTCTGTCTCTATGTATATGTTACCTTTCATGTTTAAAGCAGGACGGATTTGGACATTTGGCAAGGAGATAAATGGCATCCCGGGGCATATATACAATTTATTAGCTATTTAACAAAACACTATAAACCTTAGGATTCGAGCAAAAAAGAAAAAACGGACAGAAGTGTAATCGAAGTAATAGCGCAAAATTTCACGTAAACGATGTCGCGGGTAGAATCTAGTATAATTATAAAATTGATCAAGTTAGAATTTAATTTTAAAAATTCTAAGTACTTATTTGAAGGTTTTTATCACCATAATCAGCCTGTAACGTTCCCAATGCTGGGAACACAGGCCCCCTCTGTGAGGAGGAGTGGGCCGATATCCACCACGCGGGCTCAATGCACATTGGTAGATGTCACATGTCTTCGAATTTAGAGTAGGACTAGTACATGCCGGTTTAGCATTGGTTATGAAATTATATACACAAAGTAAAGCGCCCGTCTGTGTTTGAGCCCGCGACAAGAATATCATCATCATCATCATCATCATCATCATTTCAGCCGTAAGACGTCCACTGCTGGACTTAGGCTTCCCTCATTTTGGGGGGCTTTGCCATAATCGCCACGCTTGGCAGGCGGGTTGGCGGTCGCAGTATGGTGGTAAAATGCATAGAGAACGCTGCTGCCCATTCTCTAGTAAGTCCCTTAGTCGCTTTTTACGACATCCACGGGAAGAAATGGGGTGGTGTTATTCTTTACGTCCGGCACCACACGGTACAAGAAGATCATAGTAAGAAGAATATCATAGTCAACCAATAATGTTAGGACTGCTGGGACGCAGGGCTCCTGTAGGTTGGAGGAACTGGGATTTAATATCGATTAACACTCTGACCGCAACCCTTATTTAGAATTTTTCAGTGCAGCAGGCCATGCGGTCTGCCGGCGGCCGCAACTTTGCCTACCTGTGCAGGCCGCGGTGAAAAATCTGTAACGAGTGAAACACGCCGTGCGGGCAGCCGGCGGGCTACTGATTGATTTTATATATTATGTGTGGCGTGACAGACTCTGTTATGATTTTAAGTAATAACGGAAATTTTGTTCGATTTTGGCGCGCAAGATACGGTGAGCCGCCGCCCGGTCCGTACGGCCTGCTGATCTCGCTCAGTGCAATATGTAGGTGGGGTACCTTACTCGAAAAGATACGCCGGACCGTATGGCGGTGAGTGTATAATAGCTTACCTGGTTCGGGGCCATCGTCCTCCATGTTTGTATTTTACCTGAAATGCAACAAACATAATTTTATTGTGTAAGTAATTAAAAGTATTCATAATTTGTACCAGGAGTAGGTAAAGCGGGTTGCGGCAATCATGCACATAAGTTAAACTTCCCCTGTGGGTTATAGGTACCTACCTACTTATAAGTTCCGTACAAAAAATATTAATTTTACGTTTATACAAAATATGCGATAATGGCATTTATAACTTTGTTTTAGATGAAATAAAACACACTTCCATTTCAAATAATGACTCGTAAAGGAAATGTTGGAGCTGTTAGACACGTATTTACTTAGGCATCTATACTAACAATAAAAAAAACGAAATGAAATGATGACTAATATTATAAAGCTGAAGAGTTTGTTTGTTTGTTTGATTGAACGCACTAATCTCAGGAACTACTGGTCCGAAATGAAAAATTATTTTTGTGTTGGGTAGCCTATTTATCGAGGAAGGCTATAGGCTATATAACATCATGCTACAATCAAGAGGAGCGGATCAGTAATGAAAAATGTTGCAAAAACGGGGAAAATCGCACAGGTAGGCGATTCGACGGGACGGGAAGGGTCGGGTAAACAAGAAATTTAACGCGAACGAACTCGCGGGCAGAAGCTAGTAAATAATAAAACGAATATAATTTTTACACAAATGATTTTAAAACAAAGCTCAAATGTTGCAGTATTCGGGTACATGAGTAAAGAAACCTTTACTCTGTGAGTTGTTTGGTTTTATTGAAACACACAAAATCAAGTCATTTATTCAAATAAGGCTGAGGATCAGCACTTTTCGAACGTCAAAATTACATAAGACAGTCCCCCCAAAACGCCCGCCCTTCACCACTTCCCAGTGCTTCAGCTGGGAAGAAGAAGTGGCGCAACAAACTCCCCAGCAGCACAGCTGTCTGTTCAGTTAGAAGAACTTGATTCTTCACAAGAGTAAGTAGTAAACATTGAAAGACACAAACCATTAAATTAAATCATTTGCCATATTTGTGTCAGCTAATCTACCCAATATACCAACAAATAAAATGAAAACTATACTCAACAAAAAAAAATAAAAAATAATCTATAAGTACTAATATTATAAAGCTGAAGAATTTGTTTGTTTGTTTGGTTGAACGCGGTAATCTCAGGAACTACCGGTCCGAATTGAAAAATATGTTTGGGTTGGGTAGCCTATTTATTGAGGAAGGCTATAGGCTATATAACATCACGCTACAATCAAAAGGAGCGGAGCAGCAACGAAAAATGGACGAATACTGGCAGGCAATTGGATGCGACGGGAAGGGTCAGGGGAGCAAGAAAATTGACGCGGACCAAGTCGCGGGCAGAATATAGTAATATAACTTTATATACAGTGGAATCTCTATAACTCGTACCTCTAGTAAGTTGAATAAAAATGCCATTCCCTTCCGCAGAACTCCTAAATACGCGGTATCTCGAATTATTTAGATTTTGTAACTCGAACAAAATGTTATTTCAAAAAACAAATAAAAAAAATCTGCAAATTGTTTAAATCAAAACAAGATAACAGATTTTTTTTAGTTTACTTCACTATTATGTAATTTGTTTTAATATGTAAAAAATGGATACCTACTATAAACTTAAGTTTAATTGTTATTCAAACTTGTCTCTACAAATCGAAAAATATACTTAGAAATCGCGGCTTTGTAAGTCGAAATTTCAGCAGTTAAATCATGTATCTCGAAGTTAAACTCGTTAACTCGATTTTTTATGCATTTCCCTTGACATTCGAGTTATTGAGATTCCACTGTACTTTATTATATAGTAATATATTTTTGAGCAGTGGTGGCCCAGTGGTAACGGCCGCGACTTACAAGTAGTAGGCACTAGTAGGTCGTGAGTTCAAAACCCAAGCAGGCGCATTACTTTGTGTAAATTATTTCATCGCCACTGCTCTCAAAACGGTGAAGGAAAACATCGTGACGGCAATGTCTTAGAACCAAAAATTCGAAGACATGTGACATCTACCAACCCGCACTGGGCCCGCGTGGTGGATTGTGGCCCACTCCCTCTCACCGAGAGGAGGCCTGTGTCCCAGCAGTGGGAACATTATAGGCTGATAATGATGATGATTATGAATATATTTTTGAATTAAATTTAACAGATGTTGGCGATTGCCGCGCTCTCTTAACAAAGAGTGACATCAGCAGAGCGGCATGGTGGTTCACAGCAGACGCTTGCACCACAGAATCCCGAGCCGGATGTAAACATCGATAAGATGGGTCAAAATTCAGCATGGGAACATAAACAAGAGCAGCGTTGCGACCATTGTTATATAGAGACTATGAGGGGACTTTTGTGTAGACTGCTGTAAGAGGCAGTCGTTTCATGTGTTCAATATTTCCCTTATGATTCTGTCTTTATTTTATAAATTGAAGTTACAGTAGAACCTAGGTTATCCGGCCGTCAGTTAAACGGATTAGCGATTATCCGGACTACAAACCGAGCTCAAATACCTAACATACGTTCAAGTCAAATCCATGCATGCACGGACAACGGACATGTCAACTAGAAAATATGTCATCTTACTAAACACGTTTGTTTAGTATAATTCTAATTAATTTTTGTTGTTTTTAATAACTGCCTAGCCTTATTTATGCAAACACATAACATCACGCCTTGTTTCCGTGAAGGGTTGGGCAGAGGTGTACTTATAGTACACCTACATTTCACCTGGAATGTGGGTGTACTACCACATTCACATTTATGCAATAATATATACAAAAACCGCTTTTCTTCATATATTCAATTAGGTATCCGGATTTTCGATTATCTAAATGCCTATCGACAATAATTAGTCTAATTAATCGAGTCTAGTTAAAGTACAAAGTGGTTTCAATTAATAGTTGAAATAACTAAATACATATTTAAGTTTAAACAAAGCATAATATACATAAATAAAAACCTCCAAGCATAAAGTGCGTGACTGTTTACATATGCAATGCTAAATTATGTTCACATAGCTGTTAAGACCCGAGTTACAACTCGAGGCCACAAATGATAAACCAGGACCATCGACGTAAAATAAATTAAACAGGTAGGTAATTATTGACAACAATATCAACATCAAGGTCAGCAAGACGATCAGTCACCTCAAGCAGCACCCGTCACGAGCATAACGCAAAGATCAGCCATTACCGTCGCCATTTTTGAGGGAAGGCAGTAGTTACCCGACACCCGACACTTCCGCCAGTATTGACATCTAAGGGAGCATGACGAACTTGCTTCCGGTTGCTCAGGCATGAACTGAATGATCACTTGTCGAGATCACTAGCTAACCACATTATGAAATACTACTCACACTTTAACTAAAGGGTTCAAACCTTTGAACATCTGTCATTCTCTGCAATACACAATATACCTATCTACCTGGTTCCTATATATTAGAACGCTGAATCGTGGTACATCTTATCTGGCCGATTTGAATGTTTTGACATACAATCCAAATAGATGGAGTTGCGTTACGTCCGTTAGTCGACAATTGTAGGACGTAATAATCACGGTGGGTTTTATTCGGACATTGGATTTTCAACTTTCTGAGTTGAACCGAAAATTGACAATCCAAAAGAAAGCAGCACGAGTGAGTCTGAGCGACTCGATGCGCTAAGCGGTGCATTGCAGATCCACTACGCAAAAAACTTTTTTTACTTTTTTTATGTTTGTTACCTTATAACAATGATATTCGTATTTTTGTTGGAATATAACAAAATATATCGGTCCCACTTAAGTAGTTTGAGAGCCTTGTTCTTTCATACGTATTTACATTGTGCATAACTATAATATTTTTGAGACGCTAGTGTTCCGTCTGGACTAAGCGAGAGCGCACACACACCTCTCCTGCTAAATAAATATAATAAATAATTATATAGAAATTATAACTGTCTTTCATTGGTTCTCAAAACCCAACAGGTTATGGGCCCAGTGATATAGACTAAATAACATTATAAAGTTAGTTTTAGTGATTCTTTTAGTGATTTAATAAAATGGATAATCTACGAATAAAAAGAAATATTAAACCGTTTGACGGGGACAAATATAGTGTGTGGAAACTTAGAATAAGAAATTTACTAAATGAACTTGAAGTGCTTAATATAATTGACGAAGAAACTCCTAAAGAACCGAACAGTGAGTGGCAAAAGAAACAAAGAATCGCTAAGAATACTATAACAGAATACTTATCAGATTCGTTGCTGGGACTTACGAATGAAGAAAATACTGCAAAAGAAATTTTCATGAAGCTTGATACCATATACGAAAGGAAAAGCATAGCAACTCAATTAGCTTTGAGGAAAAGGCTGTTGAATTTTAAGCTAAAAGAAGAAAACCCGCTGACAAAACACTTCCAAGAATTCGACGACTTGCTAATTGAATTAATCGCTGCAGGTGCAAAATTAGAAGAAGTAGATAAGGTAACTCATCTATTTATGACTCTACCAAATAGCTATGATGGTGTTGTCACAGCGATCGAAACATTGGCAGAGGACAACCTGACCTTAGCCTTTGTCAAAACTAGGCTTCTGATCACGAAATCAAATTGATCAATGAAAGACGCGATACAAGCATGAAAGTTCTCCAGGCGGAAACTACAACAATATCGGCGGGCACTACAACCAAACTTAAAACTCAAGACCGACATAATTATAGAAACTCGATCATGCGACGGAACTCGAATCGAGGACAGTTTTATAAAACCTCATTCAAGCCGAAAAATGATAGACTGAAATATATAAAATGCAATTGTTGCGGAAGAAAAGGTCATCTCCAAAAGAACTGTTATTATAACAAGCAGGCGAAACAACGTTCCTAAAACATTAGAACAGTTCAAACTGTTAATATTTCGGATACTGAAAATCCTAATATCTCGGGATTTGCTTTTATGGTCGGCGGTTG
Source organism: Aporophyla nigra (assembly GCA_947507805.1). Taxonomy (NCBI): domain Eukaryota; kingdom Metazoa; phylum Arthropoda; class Insecta; order Lepidoptera; family Noctuidae; genus Aporophyla; species Aporophyla nigra. The sequence goes on from OX382305.1 coordinate 14,532,355, forward strand.
TGGAAATCAACGTGAAGATCAAAACGAGATTACATTTATTTTGGACTCGGGTGCCTCAGATCATTTAATTAATAGAGAAGATCTAGCACGAAACTTCATGGAACTTAATAAACCAATAAACATCTCAGTTGCTAAGAACGGAACATATATTAAAGCAACAAAAAAGGGCAATATTGCAGTTACCAGCCACTTGGGAATAAAGGGAATGCTACAGGATGTTCTTTTCTGTTCCGAAATTCCTCACAACTTGCTCTCTGTAAAGAAAATGCAACAAGCAGGAATGACCATCGTTTTTGGCAATAACGGTGGTGTGCAAATATACAACGAGGGTAAGATGGTAACAATGGGTAAGTCTTTGAACAATTTAATAGGGAAGATGCAAATATAATATTTATGAAAATTTTATGATTAAAATGTTAAAAAAGTATAAAAGAAGGGCCACTGCAATGTTTTTATGTTACATAATGTTCATTTTTAACAATAATTACGAGTTAAAAATGACTTGAAACAAAACGTATTTCAAAACACCAATCAGCGTTTATAACAAGAGTGACGTCACCTCACTCCTGTTATGACAACTTATTGAGGCTATGGATGTAAAAGTTAATATTATTTTATGGGAATATTAATTGCATTTTTATTGTAAAAAAAGGAAGGTAGGTTTATAAAAGCAGATTCCAGGAATTTACTAAGAGTTATTTTTCAGAAAAAATTTCCTCCACCCATTTTAAACTTTAATCCAATTTTTGACGTCATTCTCCAACTATAAATGTAATACATGTTATAGACAAGTTTGTAAGTATTAGGTAGGTTACTAACGTGTTTTCACGTACAAACAGATTTACTAAACATATAACAAGTATATTCGCTGACTTATTACGTCAAAGTGATCTTCACAGGTCACAGCATCGAATAATGCAAAAAGGAAAGAAAGCTATGCAATGAAGAATGAATGATGCATGATGATGATGTGATGTATTGTGGATTGCAATAAAGTTTTGAGTATTGAAATGGTGTTTGGAGAAAACTGAAATTTCTTTTCGCAGCTTGAAACCAACTTTTTCTCAGTTTTGGGTCTCAAGGTCCAGTCAAAAACAATTTATTTGGAAACTTTGTTTAAGTATACACGGACTCACTGGCTGGATTATTAGTGGTATTGTTATGATCACCTGATGTTGACGGATAGACCATTTTAAATTTTTCAAAAAAAAACTATCTCAAAAGTCGAAAAAATATGCAAAAGTATGAAAGCCGACCAACAAATACAACCAGTGACAGACAAACGAGACAAAAATTTTCGCGGGAAAATTTAAACTGTCAATTTAAAACCTCATTTTTTCCGATAAATTACAATATTTTAATTTTTTTATATATTTGTGGTCTATTCTACATGGAATTCTTTAAAGTGAAAACAAAAATAAAAATATTGCATGTTGCCTATTGGCATTCATTTCAAACTTGAAAAATGTGCTTTAAATGCTAGAAGCTCATCAAATAGGGTCGTACAGAATAATAATTATGAATTATGGCATCAAAGGCTTGGTCACATAGGCAAATCAAAGTTTGTGCAAATAAAAAGCAAACAATTTTATTCTTATAATGAAATAATAAATCATGTTACCCCAAATGATAAATTATGTGAATCTTGTATAAAAGGAAAACAAGCATGTTTGCCATTTAATAAGTCGAAGTCAAAAATTATAAAACGACCTCTATTTAATGTGCATAGTGACGTGTGTGGTCCCATCACTCCTTCAACACTTGACGATAAAAACTATTTTGTAATTTTTGTCGACGAATACACACACTACTGTGCGACATACTTAGTAGCTCATAAATCTGACGTTTTTGCTACGTTTCGAGATTATGTTGCAAAGTGTGAAGTTCATTTCGTTCGAGAATTGTCAATTTGTATTGCGATAATGGTGGTGAATATTTGTCAATTGAAATGAAAAAGTTCTGTGTGCAAAAAGGTATAAGTTACCACTTAACAGTGCCGCATACCCCTGCTTTGAATGGTATTGCCGAAAGAATGATAAGAACTATAACAGAACGAAGTCGAGCCATGGTATCTGGTGCTAAACTTGACAAAACGTTCTGGGGCGAAGCTGTGTTGACAGCTACATATTTAATAAATATCAGCCCTACAAAAGCACTGAAAACAGCTAACACACCATTTGAATTGTGGCATAATAAGAAACCACAACTTAAATATTTAAAGGTTTTCGGTTCAACTGTTTATTTTCTGAATAAAACTAGGAAAACCAAATTCGATGAAAAATCCTTAAAAGGGATATTAATTGGTTATGAACCGAATGGTTATAAGGTGTGGGATGTGGTAGACGAAAAGTTTGTAAAAGTCAGAGATGTGATAGTTGATGAGATTAACTTCTTGTTAAGCAGACCAGTGAAGTCTGACAGAGTATTGCCTGAAAATTGTAATAACTCTAATAACTTTGACAAACACAGTGTAGAGAAAATGTGTAAACAGACTGACAAAATACCTGTATCATTAGGACCACCACCTAATAAATCTGTAAGTGAAACAGATATGCAACAAAACAGTTCTACATTTCAAAATAAGTTGACTTTATCTCAAAATGAACTGACTTCATATGGTCCAAGAAGAAGTGAGAGGATTAAAAACTTGCCTGTAGGCAAGTTTTTCTATAACGAAGATAAAGATGATATTTCTATGAACTATTTGCTATACGCTAAATCGTTATTATGCACAATACCTACATCTTATAAAGAAATCGCATCCAGGAATGATAAAGTTTTATGGGAAAAAGCTATCAATGAGGAAATTAAATCGCTCATTGATAATGAACACTTGTAAAAAGACCCGAAAATAGAAATATCATCGACTGTAAGTGGGTATTTACAATAAAAAATGATGAGTTTGGAAAACCACTAAGATATAAAGCTCGTTTAGTAGCTCGCGGTTTTAGTCAGGAATATTTGGTTGATTACAATGAAACTTTTGCACCAGTGGCAAGAATCTCAAGTTTTAGATTCTTATTAGCTTTTGGTAATCAGTTTAATTTATTAGTTCACCACATGGACGTAAAAACTGCATTTTTAAATGGGAAATTAAAGGAAGAGATATTTTTGAAAACTCCTGAAGGAATCCCAAATGCAAATGATTTAGTGTGCAAATTGAACAAATCGTTGTATGGGTTAAAACGGTCTGCACGCTGTTCGTTCCAAATGTTCGAGCAAGCTTTAATAGAGAAGGGTTTTCGATACTCATCAGCTGATCGTTGTATTTACATTCTAGATGCGGGTGACATTCTTGAAAACATTTACGATGTACTTTATGTCGATGATCTTGTAATTTCAACGGCAAATATAAATACCATGAATAGTTTTAAAAACTATTTAATGAACAAGTTTAAAATGGTAGACTTAAAAGATATCCGTTGTTTCTTGGGAATCAGAGTCGAAATATATAATAATAAAGTAACATTAGACCAGAAAATTTACATAGAAACAGTTTTAGAAAAGTTTAACATGAGTGATTGTAAAACTGTTAAAACACCTTTGGAAACTAAAATAGATTATACCGCATTGAATTCAAATGAAACAACAAAGACCCCTTGTAAAAACCTTATCGGGTGCTTGATGTATACTATAATGGTATGCACTCGTCCCGATTTGAGCTTTAGTGTAAACATCTTGAGTAGATTTGCTAACAAAAACAACAGTACACTTTGGTTATATTTAAAAAGGGGTTTACGTTACTTGAAAGGGTCAATGGATTTAAAGTTAACTTATATGGGGAGTGACAATATAATTAATGTATTGACTGGTTTTGTTGATTCTGATTGGGGAAGTGACGAAATAGGCCGTAAAAGTACAACAGGTTATTTGTTTAAATTATTTGAACAATGCACAATATGCTGGAATACAAAGAGGCAATTCACAGTGGCGGCTTCATCCACTGAAGCAGAGTATATGGCTTTATTTGAAGCGGCTAGAGAAGCACTGTGGTTAAAATCCTTAGTAACCAGTTTTAACATAGAATTACCCAATACAATTCCTATTTATGAGGATAATAATGGGTGTATAAGCATTGCAAGTAACCTTACGAGTCACAAAAGATCAAAACAAATTGACATAAAGTACCACTTTTCAAGAGAACAGGTGGAGAAAAATGTTATTAAAATTATTTATGTTTCCACAGGTAATCAGTTAGCTGACATCCTAACGAAGTCATTACCGATAGTGCGTTTTTCTGAGATGAAAACGAAACTCGGTGTAATTTAATATAAATAACATTATAAACTATAAAGATTTTAATTATAGAATGATCTAAGTACCTACTAACAAACTATAAAGGTTGAATTATAGAATGTTAGACTTATGAACTATAAAGATTTGAAATGTAAAGGTTGAATTATAGAATGTTAGACATAAGAACTATAAAGATTTGAATTATAGATTGATCTAACTATAAAGATTTGAAATGTACTTTTAATCTATAAAGAATTTAATTATAGATACGAATGATATGGTCTGATTAAGTTTTCCTGGGTTTTCCCTAATCCTGTGCATCAAATGGTGGACCATACAAAATTGTGCTCCCAGATAAGGAAGGTGTGTGATATTATTTTTGTAAATACTTATTATTTAATCTTTTATTTTTGAAAAAGAGGATTTATTTTGAGGGGGCTTGTTGGAATATAACAAAATATATCGGTCCCACTTAAGTAGTTTGAGAGCCTTGTTCTTTCATACGTATTTACATTGTGCATAACTATAATATTTTTGAGACGCTAGTGTTCCGTCTGGACTAACCATGAAAATTGCCGGCAATATTGCCAAAGTTGCCAAAACTGCCGGGAATGTTTCCAAACTTGCCGGCAACATTGGGCAAGAAACGTATAAATTGAAAACAACTTTTACTATTATAATTGCTTAGTAGAATAAAATTGCCGTATGCAGGATGGTAGTTGCTATGCTTATCTATAATATCCAACCTAAAATTTTCGTTTTTACATTTATTTACTTACTGATAAACTAAAGAAAAGAAACAAGCTATCCATGATTGTTCATTGGTGATGAAACCACAACTATTTTAGAGATATCGTAATTTTTTTTCTTTTACGTTCTTATAATTTAACTTCACTTGAATGTAAGAAAGTATATACATCTATATGTATACAAATCTGTATGTGTAGAATGGTCAAACCTTGCAAGACGATCAGCAACAACAAGTTGATGTTTTTAACCGATTTTAAAAAGCAAGTTCTTTATTTGATATGAATGTATGTATATATGTATTTTTGTTTGTTTGCGATTTTCTCAAAAGGTACTGATCATATTTTGAAAATTCTTTTGATGGCATGATTTGTGCAGTGGGTAAGCGACTACTGTGGGGTACGTATTATTCAACATTTAAGCTATCGTAAAACAACATAAGGGTACAAGAAGTAATGTGAACAAAAAAAAATCAGTAGGTCATGCTTATTTATTATAATCAGTAATTAAAGGGGATTTTGATAACGTAAAAAATATTCTGTAATCTACACTAATATTATAAAGCTGAAGAGTTTGTTTGTTTGTTTGATTGAACGCGCTAATCTCAGGAACTACTGATTCGAGTTGAAAAATTATGTTTGTGTTGAATAGCCCATTCATCGAGGAAGGCTATAGGTAATATTACATCACGCTGTGACCAATAGGAGCCGAGCACCAACGCAAAATGTTGCAAAAACGGGGTAAATTATTACGTTCAAGAGCTTTCATTGCGAGCGCTCCTTAAACGGTTAAAGTAACGCAACAATTATGTAAGCCGTAATTGTTTCTCTTAAAAAGTTCTAAAAAAAGTCCGCGACAGCATATGTCCACCTTTTAAGGTTGGCGAACTATGTTTTTTCAAATTCGTTATAAAAAATGCATTATTTGCGAAGGTGTTTTCATAAGACATGGATATAATCCATAAATCCATTGAGAAGTGTTTAATTTGGTACAAAGTTGCCCTTACATTATTTGAGAATAATGAATATCTTACGAGATATTATGTAACAACCTGATTGCTCAACACTACGTATGGGCCGGCGAAATTTGACGCGGACGAAGTCGCGGGCAGAAGCTAGTGTAGGATATGTGCACGAGTGCTATAACTTTTCGTTCGGCATAACGAAGGCTCTATTCAAGTTGAGTGAAAAAAGAGGCCATGAAACTATGCATAAAATACTACATTTTGTCATGGAGAGTACGGGGCAGCAAAACAGTGGCGATCAAGATAGTCAATTCTCTAAACTAAACTAAAAATCACTAAAATTTGGTTTATTCCTGTCAAACGACAATTTCCTATTCTGAAATAGACTATAGTGACACAACTTAACTATATTTTAGTTTGACAGCACTAAGATTGCACTGAGTTATTAGTTTAGTGAAAATGACAATTTTGCTATTCTGAGTTTGCCGGTTTTCACCAAAAATTTTGACAATAATCATTTATTTTGACTAAATCTGACTATTTTTAATCGCGATTAAAAAGGTGTGGAATAAAACTAGTGGTCATGAACAAAATTCACACCAACGCCTCGCCTTGAGGCGATCGGCGGCGGCGATCTCTCGCGTCCGGCCCTGGTGCGAGCCATGGTACGGAGCGAGAGGGCATGGGAAGCCGTCACATCCTTCTGCGAAGCAGTAATGCTCGCGAAGGAGGAGGCGGGGCGCGTGAGGGAGTTGCAGTCTCTGCGCCCTCACGTCCCTAGCCGCCGCAGGAGGAGACGCCCCGGGCGCCGGGAGTCGATTGCGGACTCCCGGCCACCGTAGGCGCGAGCTTGCGGGTGGCGAGCAATGGGTAGCTCGCCGCCCGGTAAGGACCAAGCTCGGGTCGACGGCGCGTAGTGTTCCACACGCGCCTCAAAGAGATGTCAGCCACACTGAAGGGGTCTGCTAGGACCGATGCCTGCCGGGGTCGCGTGATTGTTCAAAAGAGATACCGTGACCCTGGCACATGGGCAACTGAAGGAACACGGGTGGGTTTTAGTCAGTAAAAGTCTGACACGCCCTCCCGCTCCGCCCAGAGCGGGAGAAGTCATTTGATGATTTCCCATCCAAAAAAAAAAAAAAAACGCCTCGCCTTCATGTGCAAAAACAGTGCTGTATTTTATATTTTTTCTTTTGCTTATATCTCGAAAATGGGGTGTCCTATCGCAAAAATAATGAAATTTTCGACCCCCTTTGTTAACCCCGGAACATATAAATCTCAACACGTGGGTAATATTTTTTGTATATTTTTAAACAAAAAGTGAAAAATTCCATATAAAACACGTCCAGGCTGCCCCCTTGCGCGCACCTTCGTCTCTAAAAAATTCATTGCGTAGCGCACACAAGTACCACGTTGCGAAACCAAAAGAAAAAAAAACCACGTTGATTGTCAAATTCGTTTTTAGTCGTGTCAAAATAATTTTTAAATTTAAAGATTTTTTCTTGCAGAATAGCGTTAAAATTCTCATAGCCAAAAGTAAGGAATTTTAGAGATAGTTTAGTTAGTTTAGTTCGCTGTACAACAGAATCGGCACCAATATGAATAAATTTTATTGTTTTATTTGTTTTTTTTTACACATTAAATTCTCTGGCAGACGGAAGACACAATAGACCTAAAACTCATGTACCCACCACAAGAGACCAATCTAAAAAGCCCAATCTCGTTTGGTTTAACAGAGCGTAGATCCTATGACCACCTTCCAACTCCATCATCAGGCTGGCACAAGGTCATCATAACATTGCGTTCTAACTAGACATACATATATATCTATATATATAATTTTAGCGCTATCAGACTTCAGGAAATAGATTAAAATCGATTTTATTTCCAACAGATGAAGTTCTTGATGACAAGTTGAAAATATTTACAAAATAACACTACACAGTTGTTTGATTTATATTTACTTCATTTGGTATCAATACCCTCTTTCTTTTTGTATAAAATATATAAGTGATTTTCTTAAAAAACGATGGGTTTAGCTATCATGAAGTTACCAATGGCATAATTTAACTTTATCTTCACATATAAGCATGGATAATTAAGAAATAATTATAATTATGAATTAATAATACAGGCTTACTAATAATACGAATAATTACACCATTACATAAAACTTCAGGAGCGCACAAACTATGAAAATGGCATTTGAAAAACCCTATGTAATCTGGCAACTTTGGCAACATTCCGGCAATATTGCCCAATATTGCCGGCAATATTGGAAACTTTCCTGGTAACTTTCGGAAACATTCGGCAATTTTCATCCCTAGTCTGGACTAAGCGAGAGCGCACACACACCTCTCCTGCTAAATAAATATAATAAATAATTATATAGAAATTATAACTGTCTTTCATTGGTTCTCAAAACCCAACAATTTTTGTATATAATATCATTGCCTTATAACTTATGACTGGGTGAACCGATTTTGATGATTTTTTTTATTTGAAAGCTCTACTTCCCGAATGGTCCTATTTTAATTTGGTTCCATTCGGACAACGGAATCCATGTGAAAACCATATAAGTCTTAAATTTGCATTAGTCGCGACAAATGAACGAATAACGCGATTAGATTAGTGCGGGGTATCTACCATAACTAAAAAGTTAAAAATAAAAACTTTTTTACAAAAAAAAAAATAACAACTAGATATAGCTACGCCGACCGACGGTCAGCGCTGACCGTCGGTCGAGCACTGTTTCCAGCATTGAGTTAAATAACTAGAGATGCAAACCTCAATAAAATGTGTCAAAAAACTGTTACCACTATTTAAACGCGATGACGTAACTTTGACACTACTAAACATTTAAACATAAACATATATCTGTCTCACTCACACAAGTCGCAAAAATAATACTGGCGCTTAGATTAGAAAAAGATCGCAATATAAACATGCAATGGCGGGATGGGGTTGCCTACCCATACGAAATTTTACCCAACTTTTAATCCATAAAAACGTTTAATGAAACGTTATTCTTAAAATTATTTTTTAAATATTTGAATTATGTATTTCTTATTGAATGTGCGTCGGAAGTTTATCTCTAATGAAAATAATTAAGACATTTTCTTTTTGGATATGTTTTATTTATTAAATAATAGTGAAATCATACTCCGCTATGTAACATTAGTTTTGTATATTATTAGCCTTTTAGACTCTTTTTTTGTAAGTGAATAATTTGTTTTATTAGACGATTTTATTATTGCAACGATTTTATTATTTTAAAAAATATTTAAAATCCTTTATTCAATAACTTAAAAACTCCCACAAATGTGGGAAACTAAAACTAAGTTTTTAGTGGTAACACTGAACCTAATTTACAAAATTTTACATTTTATTGCGTTTTTACTTTGATATAAACACTGAAACAATAAACTTACGTGTGGAAAGTAATTCCGGTTAATTTATTATGCTTTTGAGATCTTGAATCACACTCTTTCATAACGCATTTACCCATTTTGGGGATATTTTCTGTCACGTGTCATTCGGTTGGCGTCACATAGAGCACTGAACTGACGTCAGCTACGCATAAGGCTGTGGCCTTATGTCCAGTGGCAACGCTTTGACGCGGTAATTGCTAATCTAGTGTAACATATATATCAATGGTTTCCAGCCTAAGACAGCGAATTTCGAAACGAAAGTTATTTTTGACTTTGTAATGTTTTTTTTTTTTTTTTTTTAAGGAAGTCGGTTGTTATTTTTTTGTAAAAAGTTTTTGGAACGAAGCTCCTTATCGCGCGTTGTGAAAGGGGGCTAGACGGAAAAAAATCTTACGAAAAGTTGTCACGACACTTTTTAACAGACTTCAAAAAAAGGACGAGGTTTCTCAATTCGACTGTATATATTTTGTTGTTTATATTTGTTTATATATTCTTGTTTTTTTTTTGTTGTGAGTAGAGAGAGAGAGAGACAGGGAGAGAGGGAGAGAGAGAGATAGAGGGAGAGAGACAGGGAGATAGGGAGAGAGAGGGCGAAAGAGAGGGAGAAAGAGAGAGAGAGAGAGAGAGAGAGAGAATATTTTTGTTGAGTGTATACAGGTTTTTTGTACATAATAAATAATTTAAAAAAATATAAAAATTATGAATCCTGGAAAGGAACTTCGTTCCATCCGGGTGTCCCTTGACACCTCTAAAGTTTTTTTTAAATGACTATTAGCTGCAAAGGTACAGTCTGTCGGAAAAATACTACGCTGTAGAAAATAAATACTTATCATAGATAAATTTTGCTCTTGATCTTATCCAAACTAATATTATAAATGCGAAAGTAACTCTGTCTGTCTGTCTGTCTGTCTGTCTTTCTGTCTGTCTGTCTGTCTGTCTGTCTTTGCTTCACGCCTAAACTACTGAACCGATTTGTGTGAAATTTGGTACAGACATAGTTTGGAACTTGAGAATGGACATAGGATAGTTTTTATTACAAAAAATAAAATAAAATATAAAATAAAATAAAAAATAAAATTTATTCCGGACATACAGCGCCATCTATTGGTCAAGAGTCGGCATCAATTCAGTACTGAAAATTCATCGGAATAATGTAAATAAATAGTAAAAAGGTATGAAAATATAATATAATACAACTTTTAGTACAAAGAAAATGCTCTAACGGAGTATAGATAATTCTATTAGTACTATATGTCGAGTTGGTGATCGCGCAATGGTGTCGATCGTTACACGAGTTCGGTTCATGTTATTGTTTTAATTCATCGGAAAAAAGTAAATAAATAGTAAAACGGTATGAAAAAAATAATATCAATATAATAAAACTTTTAGTACAAAGAAAATGCCCGAACGGAGTATAGATAAATAATCCGAGTTGTCACTATGCTCGATTGATGGCGTTGGTATCGAAATAGATCGCGCTATGGTTTCGTTACACGCATTTGGTTGGGTATCGGCCGAGCGCTTCGGTACTGTCGTGGAATTGTGGATTGATCGTTTCGTAAATTTAAAATTGGCTCCGATGTATTAGTAGATTAAAAGGTTTATTTGTTGGGTTGTCTGGTGGTTGTTTTCAAAATTGGTTCCGTTGTATTTGTCGATTAAAAGGTTTATTTTTGTTGGGTTGTCTGGTTGTTGTATAATGTAAGTTTAGTTTGATCTCGATTATTAGTAGATACTAAAATTGTATGTCTAAATTCGTTTTAATTTTTAAATTAATTAGATCGTTCCTTTTAAATTATTTAGTTTTATGCTTGGTTATTAAGAGAATAGGTTGTAATATAATTTCTTTTAAATTGTTATCAAGTTCGTAATTCATATTTTTTTTAAATTTAGTAATTTAGTTTTCAGTCTAATATCGAAAATCGGGAATGGTTATCGCGAAAGGGCGATATTGGCGCCAACAAATGAAATAGTAGGCCGGATAAATGACCAAATTATGTCTGACGTAGAGGGAGATGTCATCGAGTATCTATCAGTAGATAACGTCGTGGATGGATACCGAGCAAGTGACATCTTAACCAACAGAGTTTCTCAACTCCTTAGAGTTATCAGGAGTGCCTTCTCACAAGTTGAGGCTGAAAGTTGGAGTTCCTGTGATGCTTATGAGAAACCTAGATCCACCAAGGCTATGTAACGGCACACGGTTACAAGTAACCTATTTAGGACGGAATTTCATTAAAGCCGTTTTTATGACTGGAATGGCAAAAGGCGAAACTGTAATTATTCCCCGCATTCCCATCATTCCAACTGATTTGCCATTCCAATTCAAAAGAGTTCAGTTTCCGCTGAAAACTGCGTTTTTGCAATGACCATAAATAAAGCTCAAGGGCAAACGCTTAAAGTTGCGGGGGTACATCTTGAAAAAGACTGTTTCTCCCATGGACAACTCTACGTTGCGTGCTCAAGAGTGTCAAAACCACAAGACCTATATATTTTTGCAAAGGATGGCAAAACTAAAAACGTGGTATACAGAAATGTCTTGGTGTAAGAAACTTTAATAATCTTTAAAGCCTAAAATAATAGAAAATTTGTCAAGGGAGAAACAGTATTTTTTTCTGAAATGGCAAATCAAAATAATATTTTGAAAATAAGGGAAAAATAACATTTTCGCCTTTTTCGATCGGCAATAACGGCTTTAATGCCATAAGTGAGTATACGTATACATATCTTCAATTCAAACGCAGAGCTCATTATGTTGAATTTTGAAGAGTTCCCTAGAATATCTTCCACATTTCATTTTTGAAGAGATCCCGCAAGATCGGGAACTATGTGGGTAAAACCAAAAATCTGCCGGAAGTCACTATTCCACGCGAACGAAGTCGCGGGCAAAAGCTAGTTCTATATAAAATATCGTACTTAGATTCCGTGCAAATAAGTAGTAAGTTATTAATTATGAAATAATTAATTACTGCTGTTTAATTGCTGCTGTTTAATAATTAATTGCTGCTGCTCGTGTCCAAACAAAACAGTCTGTCGTCGAAAATTGGGGAGGCTCACGCCTCTCCCAAATTTTTCGGGGGGTTGCCGTTTGCCGTAATCGCCACGCTTGGCAGGCGGGTTGGCAATCGTAGTAAGGTGGTAAAATGAATAGAGAACACTGCTGCCCATTCTCTAGTAAGTCACTTATTCGCTTTTTGCAAAACCCATGAGAAGAAATGGGGTAAAGCTAGTCTTTAGGCCGGGCACTACGCGGGCGCACTTATTTATGAGCACGAGCAAAACAATAGGCGTCAACTGTAACAAAACCTCACGTTGTTCCACAGCTTCTGGAAGTTTCAGAGGACAAAGGATTCCTTTGTACCTAATTGTACTTACCTACAAACCACTAAGCTGACTAATAAATTATATTAGAACATAAATATTTATAAACGAGTGCCTACTGTAATGTTTGTCTACACAAAAGCCGACCTTATGTTGTACCGGCTGACAGGATAAATGTATAGCTGGTATGGTATGTGTAGCCGGTATATCGTTCAAATTATTCAAGTTTTTGTTGACAAAACAACATTAATATTATGTTTTTCGTAATAAAAGGTATATACTTACATATATTTTAACTAGCTTCTGCCCGCGAAGTCGTTCGCGTCATATTTTGCTCCCCTGACCCTTCCCGTCGCATCGAATTGCCTGCCAGTTTTCGAACACTTTTCATTGCTGCTCCGCTCCTTTTGATTGTACTGTGATATGATATAGCCAAGCTCAATAAATAGACTACCCAACACAAAAAGAATTTTTCAATTCAGATCATTAGTTCCTGAGATTAGTGCGTATATGTATCAAACAAACAAACAGACAAACTCTTCAGCTTTATAATATTAGTATAGATAAGCGCGATGTAAACACGTTCCCTTTATAACATTCTATCATTTAATAGTCCCTTTATGAAGAAAGGAAAGGGATGTGGAGGTCATCCACAACCCGGTAACTACGTACCTAATACTATAACCCTTGGTAAATCGGATAGTCTTCTAGACTTTTCGATTTCTGACCAGGTGTAAAGACTGTCAAGGTTTCACGAATGACAGCGGGGGTCAACGGTTTAACGTGCCGTCCGAGCCACGGAGGAGTTTCGTTATGTAAAATCCACGGACCAACTGCAGCAAACTTTATCCAGAGTTTTTTTTACACAGCCAAAACTCGAGCCTCCGTAAATGATAAATTAGGTAGGTACCTACCTATTTGAAATGATTGTAGGACTTGTAGATACAACGCCCATAGCGGTCACAGAAATAATTAAAATTCGTACCATGAGCACTACAAATATCGATAGGTATGAAAACTAACGTAATCTATTTCATAGTTACTAACATTTTTCAGCAGGCGCCAGACAAATACGCAACGTGCGTGAGTCACAAATTTGACAGAGCAATCGAAAAATACCTACGCTTACGATAGTAGATAGGTAGCTCACTAGTTTTTGAGGTTTTAAACATTGTTTACATTAAAATTACTTCTACGTTTGTGAGTCTATGAAAGTTCCGGGGTCGCGTGATTGTTCGAAAGAGATACCGTGGCCCCGGCCGGCACATGGGCAACTGAAGGAACACGGGTGGGTTTTAGTCAGTAAAAGTCTGACACGCCCTCCCGCTCCGCCCAGAGCGGGAGAAGTCATTTGATGATTTCCCATCCAAAAAAAAAAAAAAAGTCTATGAAAGTTAAAATGACGTCTGGAAGACCGTATTTACAATGGATTAAATTAGTGGCCGCTAAATGAGAAAACCAAAACTACATACCTACTTATGTGCAACGTAAATAACAAGCAAAATGAGACTTCTAGAAACATATAAGTGAAACAAAGTTTATAACACTTTATTTATTGTATTGTTCTATTTTTGCTTTATTTGTCAGTGGGTCGTATTAAGGGATTTCAGTCAATTTAAATTAGAAACGCCGCGATCCACACAACGTCAATAAAATCACAAATTGAATAGGCGACATTCGACAGTGCTACAACACCTATCATTTAATAGTCCATCATATAGAACCTAAATACGCAATAAATAATGCGAACCACACGATACGAGTGGTCACTTAACTCTGTATAAACTGCAGCAAACTCACTTTGTTCTCATGTAAAAGGTTTAACGTGAGGTTTATAATTTTATAATAACTACTTACACTTCCACGTTCCCGATAAAGGTCCAAAAAGCTGAACAGGGTAGGATACTTCACAAGTTTTCAGTGCACAGCGCAAAGTATTCTCCGTAACAACTTTACTTAGCGACTAGTCCACAAGCACAACACAATTACACAACTCCACAGACAGTGTTGCCGTTAGGATTATCTGGTTTGTGGCTACATCAAAAAAAAAAGTTGCCAGTTTTGTAAATAAATTACATTCGAATTTCCGCTAAAAGTGGCTAAAGTATTTTTGGCTTAATTTAACCTATTACTACTGTTAATAATTTTAATATTGTATAGGGATGCGGTTCATCATCATCATTATCATTTTAGCCGATAGACGTCCACTGCTGAACATGTGCCTCCCCAAAAAAAAGGGATGTTTGCCATAATTGCCACGCTTGGCAGGCGGGTTGGCGATCGCGGTATGGTAGTAAAATGCATATAGGACGCTGCAGCGTGACTGCAGCCCATTCTCTAGTAAGTCTCTTCGTTGCCTTTTACAACACCCACGGGAAGAAATGGGATGGTGCGAAAGGGATGCGGTTAAGTGGATTTAATAAAATATTGAATAGTGTTGATAGAAATGTATTAAAAACTGGTTACAAGCTTAGAGCTATCTACTAAAAACATTAAAATTTCTGTATTTTTTAGTAAAGAATTAAAAATCAATTTGAAAGTTTACAATGTCATCTGGGAATTCTGGAATCTCTTCGTTAATGGATGATGATGTGGCTGGATGTGACTTTGTACAAAACAAACTAGGCCCAATAGCAATCAATAACGTACATTTTCATTCAATCGAATTTAAATTACGTTAAAAATATAAACATTCATAGGGGAATCGCTTGATTCGGCGCGGACCTCTGTGGTGCTGCCTACAGTTATTGACGATCACCCCTTATTTATTTCTTTAAAAAACATTAAGTATTAGTCGGTAGACTTCTAACAGTAATAAAAATAGGTAGTAATAATCTATAAAGTAGCCAGAAGTAGCTAGATTCATTTTGGTGGCTAAAACAGATTATTTTTTGGCTAAGACCGTCGAAAATTCGCTAGATCTAGCCACAAAGTGGCTAAAACGGCAACACTGTCCACAGAGCACGTTTAGTCGTTGACGTCCCAGGCATTTCACTAGGGATGTAACAGATCGAAAACGAGACAATAATTTCGACAACAGCAATGCCGAAACGGAAACCATTATGATACCGAAAGTTCATTCACAAATTTTCGTCACTTTATTTCATCAAGACAGCTTTCTTTGATAAGAGGTGAGAGGTATCTTAAAAACCTACTTCAAATCGTGACCGGTCAGGGATGGGTTTTTATAGGTAACAAACAAGCAAAACAGCATTAGGCAATGATATTCTTATAAACAGAGGGTTAATTGCGGAACTTTCTATCGGTAGGGATTGGTTTAATATTCAACATTCATTGCGTTATTTACGTTGCTGAGCCGAAATTTATTCGAACAAATGACGCAATGGTTTAGAAATAATCTTCAATCCCATTCAGATTCTGATAAATTGTGCGTTTCGCAATTAGGGTACAGATGTGTTATACTATACCTGACACGTACTTGAAACAACCGAAAAGAGTGTTCCGCGCAGCAGCGGTAGCACACATACTCACTTTTCATTCATTTTTACACTTCACTACAAGTCTAAATGCTAGAAAGGGACAACAAGAAAAAAAAAACACTACAAAGTCAAAAATAATTTTAATTTCAGAATTCGGTGTCTTAGGATTTGTATTTAAGGTTTTTTGCCACCGACTTCCGAAATTAAAGTTAGTGTTTTTTTAAGGAAGTCAGTTTTTATTTTTTTGTAAAAAGTTTTTATTTTTAACTTTTTAGTTAGGGTAGATACCCCGCACTAATCTAATCGCGTTACTCGTTCATTTGTCGCGCCAATACTTCATGCAAATATAAGACTTATACAGGGTGTGGCGTAAGTAGTGGTCCACCGTTCAGGATTCGATGAACCAGATAATTAACTATAACAATTAGAAATTTTAGACACTTTTACCCAAGGCGTTTTTTTTTACAAAAATCGCTCTTGGACTTGATGGTGTGTTAAAAATTGGGGTTAAAATTAGAGAAGAACCAACTTTTTCTTCAAAAGAGCTGAATTTACATAAAAAATCATATTCAGCAGTAATTAACAGAAATCAGAATGAAAAAATAATGGTTTTTGTTGAAACTACAAACAAATATGTAATAAAAGGTAGAAATGTCGTAAATAAAAGACAAAAATGAAATATTTTCGGAACCCTTGGGTAAAAATGGTTAAATTTTTTAATTGTTATAGTTAATTATCTGGTTCATCAAATCCTGAACGGTGGACCATTACTTACGCCACGCCCTGTATAGTTTTCACATGGATCCACTGTCCGAATGGAACCAAATTAAAATGGGACCATTCGAGAAGCACTAGCTTTCAAATAGAAAAAATCATCGAAATCGGTTCACCCAGTCAAAAGTTATGAGCTAACAAACATTTAAAAAAAAATACAGACGAATTGATAACCACCTCCTTTTTTTAAGTCAGTTAAAAAGAGACAGTGTTGTCAGTTGCGCTTGAATGTAAACAAACAATATTTTGGCGACCTATCACCACATGTTGGCACCATAGACTAGTGGCAAGGCGTTTCAAACCGCGCGTATAGATTTGTACACGCGGTTTGTCACAACAAATAAACAGGAATAAAGGCAGGTAGGTGAGAAATAAAACTAAAATATTTATTTTATAATACAAACGATCATACACCTTCGAAAAACTGAAATATATTTTCTATTTCTTAGAGGGATTTCGGAATTATTAAAACTCGCTGTTGCCACAATGTTTAATTTCTAATAAAAAATTTCAATTATCATATAAAACAAAATGTATTGTTATTACGTAAGAAGAAAGGAAAACAGAACTGTGAGGCAACGATGACTTTACTGCCTACGATATTCGCATCTGTACTTTTATTCTTTGCCCAGAGTGAACGCGTCCTTGTCTTCCTCACAGCAAAAAATGTATTTAAATTTCGTTTTTTTTTCTAACCTCGAAATATCAGAATATTAGAAAAATAATTGAAATTTATTAATAAATCGAAGTATATTACGTACTGACATGTGATATCCCTTGTGTTCTATTAACTCTGACTAAAATACTAAACATATCTATTTATTATCATTGGTATTTATTGGTGTTTATACGAATATAATTTGAATTTAAAATTGATAACAACAAAACAAACTAATTTAACTTTTTATCAAAAAATAATAACGAAAACTGAATCAGTTTCGAGTTCATCAGTCACATCACTATTCTAAAATAACACTGGCGAGCATTCAGGCCATTCAGTACTTATCGGTAAACCCCCACCATAGACTATCAAGATAATAATGTTGCCAGGATCAATGCATGTGGCATTTCATTTTATTTTTTGTTTTGGCTATATTTTACCTTAGATCGAATGTTTCGTTTTACACAAACATTAGGCATGTAGGTAATTAATAACATATAATAATAAATCGTCATTTAGGAGTGAGCATTAATACATCAAAATGTACTCGACCTGTTTTGCTGTGGTATGTGTGTGTATCTATTTAGTATGTTTTCGTTTAAACACACGCGGTTGTGTTAGATTTAGATATGTACATACTAACATATAATAATGGCGTTTTGACGAACTAACTGCGATTTCAATCCGTCTTTTGGTTAAGAATTCCGTATTCAAATTTTTAATTCAGCGATTCATTTTACGCTAGTTGTTTTTTTTTTAATGAAGTAGATATTATAAAAAATCCAACTGGCTGCCCTCGATCTTCCTCCATACTTTTTTTATCTATGTTGGAAATCATCAAATGTCATCTCCCGCTCTGGGCGGAGCGGAAGGGCGTGTCAGAATATTATAGGTCTAAAACTAAAACCCACCCGCGTCCTTCAGTTGCCTGCGCCAGGGCCACGGTGACTATTGAACAAATTTTCGACCCTGGCAGACATCGGCCCCAGCGGACCCCTTCAATACGTGACATCTCTTTTGAGGCGCGCTGGGAACACGACGCGCCGTCGACCCGGGCCTGCACCCTAATTGCGAAACGCACAATTTATCAGAATCTGAATGGGATTGAAGATTATTTCTAAACCATTGCGTCATTTGTTCGAATAAATTGTCGGCTCAGCAACGTAAATAACGCAATTAATGTTGTTTAACTATGAACATTAAACCAATTCCTACCGATAAAAAGTTCCGCAATTACCCCTCTGGTCCTTACTGGGCGGCGGGCTACCTATTGATTTCTCGCGGCAGCAGAGTTTCGCCCCGCCATTTTGTCTCCTCGCGCCACTCCCACATATGCACGCGGACTTTAGCCTCTAGAGCCTAGATAGATATAAATGTGGCCAAGCTGGGGAAATTCTCTCCCTGCACGCGTAGCATGACCACCGTAGAAATGGGTTTTTTCGACGGAAGAATAGATAAAATTACAGATTGTAGAAAGATTAAAGACAAAATTAAAGATTGTAGAAAGATTTATACCGTTATAGGCTGGCGTAGCATGATGATTCTATCTCTATTCCACCAAAAATAGACAAAACCCATTTCTATGGTGGTCATGCTACGCGTGCAGATCGGCCACTTATTAGAAACGCCTATAACTGTTGAACCAGTGACCGACTAATTCTGAAATTAGGCGACTAATGTTATGTGTTATCTAAATTAATACGCCGATGGTGGCCAAGCCAGTGTCAGTCACAAAGAGAACTCAAGTCTTATTATGGTAAGACTCAGGAGTCTAGTTTCTTACAACACTGGTCATTGTGCGTGCCTGTGCCTTGCTCGTATGGAACCAGCCTTCCATTTCTATTTATTTGGTACAATGGTGTTACTATACACTCAAGTCTAAGCTAAGTCATAAAGCAGTTCACGATTAGGAATGTCTCCAGCGATTATGAACGAACCACAAGTATTTTGAACCGGTTGTCTTACCCTACACATCATTTCATCATTTGCAGGTCAGTTGCCAATGATTATGGTAAAACTGGCCTCAGTGTATTGTAAATACATTTTTACTTTGATGACGATCGATCTTAATAACAATCCCGAGGCCAGAGATTCTAATCTGTCACTAGGACGATTTCGCACCGTTTGTATAGGGCAGGCGTTAACGCCGCGCACATATTATTTAGATTCGATATATTTAATAACAAGCACTACTAGCTATTAATAAAAGGACTAAAGCATCACAATAACTGTGCACATCATAGAATTATAAGAAAAAAGGATAAGAAAACACCACTTCATAAAACAGCTTTATTGATTAATCAGCAGTACATATATCTGAATAACTAAAGATAAAAGTATAACACACGCACTTAATCCCAGAAGAATTAGGCAGCTGTGATCCTAGAGAATTAGATACTTACTCACGAATTACTTATAAGAACAATAGAACATAATTTGTGGAACAACAACATAAAATTATACAAAAAAAAGTCATTATTAAGAAACCACGAAATGGTTCGGTCGATTCCTATAAAACATCCAAATTAGAACAATTAAATAAATTCAAATCATTTTCTTTCACATTTAAAACATAATAATATAGAGTGGAAATATCATTACTATTAGAAACCCTAGAGGGTGTTCCGACGTACCACATCTACGCACCGTTCGTGTAAATAATGTCGCACGGTAGCTACCTGAATTGGCAGCCACAAAATTTAAAGGTGTAAAATGTAAAGCACAGTCACAAGCAACTTAGGTGAAAGTGCTTTGAGGTCTACAGTATAATTATTGGAGTTTACTCCGTAAGAATCGATGTTCATATAAGCCCGGGGTATAAAAATAGATGCGGATTAAAATTAAACTTTCTTCGTTAAGTTACGTTATGCTCGTGCTCAACTTATCTTGTTTTTTTTTTATATTTATATCAATTGATATTTATTTTTGTATTATAAATTGAGAAAATTAACAAGTGAATGAAGCTAGAAAAATATTACTAGCTAATAAATGTATCCAGCATGTTTTCAGTAATATAAAAAATGCGTTCATTTACCCTCATTTACTAATCTATTTATTTTATAATCGTTCGCTAGGAGTAAACTCCAGTCGTGCGTCGGAGCTGACGACACACAATTTTTTAAACAAAATTGCAAAATGTAGTAGGTATTACGGTCAGTAGGGACAATCAAAAAGCGAATATTTTGTGTCAAAGATTGAATTGGGGTCATTCAATATCTCTGCAGCATTTCAAGGAGGTAGGTAGGTTCTATGTGTTAATCGACTTCCGTTGCTGACCGTGCCTACGTGTATTAAAACTCCGTTATTTTTTTTCAATTTTGTGCCAGCGATATTTTTGCCGCTACCGTGTTGTGGCACGTCAAATGTAAGGGTGCGTCCACATCTGGCGAATGTGCCGCGAATGTGCAGCTCGCGAGCCGTTTGCGACCTGCCCGCGAGCTGCGCGCGTGCGTTTTTGTTCGTGCGCCGCTTCTGCGCCGCGCGCGCGCAGTTCGCGCACGACCTAAGCGCCGTACGCGATCAGCGCGCGGGCGGCGCGCTAGTTATTAAATAATTCATGGACTGAGTTCAAGAACTGAGTGCGCGCAGATCGCGCGCCGCTCGCGCGCTCTATACGAGCCTTGCATGAGTTGCGCTAAAGAGGCGCACCAAACCATTGCAGTGACTGCACGCGCGCAGCTCGCGGGCAGCTCGCAATCGGCTCGCGTGCTGCACATTTGCGGCACATTCGCCAGATGTGGACGCACCCTAAAACCATGCAAAACTGCAAATCATAATGCTTTCTTATAATAAAGTATTTCATTTAGTACCTAACCATTTTTTATTTGTCAAATTATATTAAACCACTTTTTTTAGTTGTTTTAGTTATTTCAGCTGGTTTTGCAATTGTCAAAATGATGAGAGAAGAAAAAGTTAGTCTTATTAATAACATAATCAGGTACTTTCCTAAATCTATTTCTCTTTTTATTCAATTAATGTTTAAAAGATGACATTTGGTTCTGCAGCTCATTCAGCAAAACGCATGTGGAGATGAAATGGCATTAAGAGTGTAGATAGTGATGCGGGGGTTTGTTTAGATACAGATTGGACTAGCTGACAAACTAATAAAATATGAATTGAACTTCCAGTACTTGCAAACGACTAACTAAGTACCTACTGTCGTATACATACATATCTAAAGTAAACCGTCAAGATTAAAATTAGCCAAGTTGTTCTGTTCCGACCATGCTGCATAACTGGAGCCGTCCATCTCTGGATCATGGCTGTTCCCGGCAGTGAGCGCATGATTCCTGCCACCTATGCGCGCCCCACACTCCGGACACGAACTCTCTTCCATTGCTCCGCCACACTCTCCAATGCAATAACGGTGTCCATTCGGACATTTATACCAGTGGCCAGCTTTTAAACCAATAGCTTTAACAATTAATGCGCGCTCGTACTTAGTGACAACACCGCTTGTTTTGATCACTGCCTGCAACTGTCTTAGAGACTCTAAAGCCTTGTCTTCATTAAATATAGATAGCGAGAACACTACCGCTTCAGTACTTTTGACTTGTTGTGTTACTTTAGGTTCATCTTTCATACTAATCGCGAGATGGAGTAGTGTAGAAAGTTGCACCATAACATTCAAGCGTTTAATCTCATTGCCGATATCCTTTTGCTGTTGTTCGCTTATTTTGATAGGTATCTTGGATTTAGGCTGAATCTTGAGCACATTTAGTAGTGTTCTGATATTCTTCTGCAATTCATCCATTAATGTAGTTATTTGCGGTTTCTGTGTTCGATATTTTTTCCAACATTCTACGATCATTTCAAATATATTGAAGTATACGCATTCCATTTCCACTTGCAAGAGCGACACTTTTTTTTGTTTTTTTAAAAGTGTAATAAAACTAGAAAACGTATATTTAATATCTTTAAAATCTGAAAAGAAACACATAAATTAGCTATCGCCGGTTATTCGGCAAATCCGCGAGGGCACCCCAACTCGGGGTGCGCAAAAGATATGTGAAATAGTGTTAATACAAACCTGCCATATTTTTTTCATTTTCTTCCGAAAATCTCTCAATTTTGCAGCGTAATTCAGTCAATTTCAATTGTATCTGCTCGTCAGTTCCATAAACTCGGACTTTTATAGGATTGATATCATCCTTGAACATTCTATTTACAGTGTCTTTATATCGGTTGGTATTGATGATCGGTTTGCGACATAAAGGACAACCGCGTATCTTTATGTTTTCCTGGTCTCCCAGCATTAAAGTGTCCATGTCATCGACCTCCAGAATATGACCACAGTCTTGAAGTACAATAAACCTGAAATGAAATATGCTTATTGAAAACTGCTACAGGCAATCAAGAACCATGATGATAATTACATAGTTGCCCTAGTTGCGTATTGCCATAAGTATCATGTGTTTAGGTCAGGGGTCGGCAACACGCGGCCCGCGGGCCGTATGTAGGGTTGCCACCCGTACTTTATAATAAAGTATTGTACGTTATTTCACATAATTGTACTCTATACTTTATGAGAAAAATAAAGTACACGAAAATACTTTATTTTGCAAGATTTGATTTCTGTGGGCTTTTGAAAAGTTTAGTCGTAAGTACTTTTTCGCAAAAAGAAATTTATGTAATACAAACTGCAAAAAGCAATAAAAAATAGGTTTTTAAATCTATACTCTAATATGTATTTATTTATTATTCATATTATAAAGCTGAAGAGTTTGTTTGTTTGGTTGAACGCGCTAATCTCAGGAACTACTGATCCGCATCGAAAAATTCTTTTTGCGTTCGGTAGCTATTTATCGAGAAAGGTAATAGGCTATATAACATCGCGCTATAACCAATAGGAGCGGAGCAGCAATGAAAAATGTTGCAAAAACGGGTAAAATCGCACGGGCAGGCAATTCGATGCGACGGGAAGGGTCGGGGGAACAAGAAATTTAACGCGGACGAGGTCGCGGGCAGAAGCTAGTATAATAATAAAGACAAATAAATCATACTTTATTTTTATACTATGTACTTTTTTTTCTTACCTATAATAACCAATGTACTTTATTTGCAAGAAAAAAAGGTGGCAACCCTAGCCGTATGCGGCCCGCGGTCGTCTTACTTGCGGCCCGTGAATGTTTTGTAAATAAGTTATAAATATCAAAATGCATGAACCGCGATCGACCGGCTTCAAGATAAAAAACCTAATCTCTGATATGCACACTATTGATGAAAAAAGTTGGATCATTTTCCGAATTGTAAAAAGGCTGTCGAGGAAGTTGGAATGAATTTTCATTGGAAAAGTGATAAAATGAAGTCTGAAATTTTAATACAACTGCGAACTCAATTCAGTGACAGATTTGGTGATTTTGAAAAAAAATCAAGCTAACTGAAGATTTTTGCAAGCCCTTTTTCGTGTTATATTGAGTATGTACCGAGTCAATTACAAATGAACGTGATTGATCTCCAGTCTAATGATGCTCTTAAAAGCTCTTTCTATGAAATCAATGATTTTTGTAAATTTTATGGCAGCTTGATTTTGACGAAGTGAAAAGGTTTGCTCAGCAGTTCATTACAATTTTTTGTTAGCACTTATTTATGCCAACAAACGTTTTCAATTGTCAGTTATAGAAAAAACAAATATACTTTTCGTCTCACAAATGAGCATTTGAGAGCTATTCATTCTACGAATTACAACTATGAATATAACAAACAAGAAATAGCCACTCATATGCAACTCCAGACATCACACTGAAATTTGTATAATATCAGTTACTTGTTAGTAGTTACTTTGTAATTTTCATTTCTATTTTTCGGTGATTATTTTTCTAGCTATAAAGCCCAAACATTTAAACACAATGTAAGTATTACGTGTACGAATTAAATTCCGTATGTTTTAATAATTTGAATAGCATTTTCATTTTTTCTAGGGGATATGTATATACTATACGTAGGTATATTGGGCTTCTAGGGTTAATATCACAATTGCGGCCCGCCTTTAGTTTATTTTGCCACCTTGTGGCCCTTGCCTGCCAAAAGGTTGCCGACCGCTGGTTTAGGTAAATGATTAGAACACAATTTCGCTAGGGTTGTTATCCTCAAAGACTGTTAAATCAGTGAACGATATTTTGTTTCAACGCAGCAATGCCTACAATCGGATCTGCGATACTTGCGCGAAAAACAGTTCCGCGAAAGATACTTGTGCAGACCCACTTGTGCAAATAGACATTTGTGCGATTAAAAAAAAAACTAGGCAGGGGTGTGACGAGTCCATTCCCTAAAATACGTACATTTGCACAAAAGTTTTTGCATGTTGATTTAACATTATGAGGAAACCAAAATAATTAACACTAAACAGTTATATATTTACAATACAACCCTTATATTTTTAGTCGTAAGCCATTCAACAAAATTATACAGACCAATTTATCGTTAACTAAAGTCAAACAAGTTACACAACGTAGCAGTCGCCGATCTAATTTTCTGATTTTACCGAAGATGAGATCCAAGTCTGGCGAAAAAATGCTAACTTTAGAAGAAGCACCATTAAACTAGTCACAAAAATTAAGGGATATAAAAAAAACAAATTTTTTGGGTGATTTTCAACAAGCTGTAACTCCGAGGAAAATGATCGTATATCACAAAATAAAAAATAAATTATAGCTCCAAGTATCTAGTTTTCAGATACGACCATGTTTTTTTTTTTTAAATCATATTTCGGTTTGGAGAAATGAAAAGGAAACTACCAAAAAACAAAATCCAAATTTTTCGGCTTCAAAAATTTTTTTTTCTTTATTTCAATCAAAAACTTTTTAGAAAATTTAATGCCCTTTAATTTGACGTATCCAGAATGCCTGTACGATGAATTGCCGCGGAGTTATCGTCAGTCAAAGCAAAAAAGTACTTTTTAACTTAGACAATCGATAACTCTGGAAATAATTATTGTATAGGAAAGGAGGGTTTTGGAATGCGTCGGTGACATTTAACTGCCACAGATGTGGCTCGCATAGCTACTCTCCTTCAAGAGGGCTACAGTCAAGTGGAAGTAGCGGCTTCTATGGGAGTGAGCCAGTCCGTTGTCAGTCGTGCTTATGCCCGATTTAATGCGACGTAAAGAATTTAGGCTAGAAACAATACAAAAAGTTCGAATTTTGTGTGAAGAAAAGCCAAAATCCGCGGGGGTTATATTTATATCAATATTCTTTAATAGATTTTTTAAAATGAGATTTGAAACTAAGGCAGTTGTAGCGGTCACAAAAAATCGAATTATTTTTTTTACAATAATGGAGCATTATGAAGACGTTGAAAAAAAAATTTTTTTTACAAATTTCTTGAAAAATCAACCTCTTTGATCGAAAAAATTAAGTTTTATGAGAAAAAAATTTTTTTCTTCGACAAAACGAATAAAAATCGAACAATTGCTCATAATGGTGATTTTTGCAAAAACAAAGAATTTGAAGCTTCGGGGCACTATGAAAAAAAAATCGCAGCGCTTTGAATTTTTCAGAGATTTTAGGAGACACTTTGAGGTTGAAAAATTACCGACGATATCCTTCGTTCATCCATTTTATCCAAAGTTATACCAAGTTATCCAAATATCCTTAATTATGCGATTTCTTGTCTTTTAAAAAAAAATTGAAAAAAAATCACCGTATCTTAAAGAAAATGTTGTGTAGTTTCCAAAACCCTCCTTCGTTTTCCTATACAATCATTATTTCCAGAGTTATCGATTGTCAAAGTTAAAAAGTACTTTTTTGCTTTGACTGACGATAACTCCGCGCAAATCATCGTACAGGCATTCTGGATACGTCAAATTAAAGGGCATTAAATTTTCTAAAAAGCTTTGGTACCGAAACTAGGCACTTGGAGCTACAATTTGCTTTTTTATTTTTTGCTGTACGCCATTTTCCTCGGATTTACAGCTTGTTGAAAATCAAACCAATTTTTTTTTATATCCCTTAATTTTTGTGACTAGAGTATATAACAAAATACCATTTCGTAAATAAAATACACTCATGCCTGCATATTTAATGAAAAATACCACTTTTCCTAAAAACTGAATGTATTGGATAGGTGTATGTATAATTACCAAAGGTCGGAGTAGGTAGATTGAAATGGGATCAATGAACTGGCACGTATATATTAGTACGGATAAGCCTCTGGGATTCCGGTATTTTGAAACTAATTTCAAATGTTGTAATGTGTAGAATAAAGAATACATCAATATGAATACGAAATGTTTATCCTTTTGCTGTCTTTTTAATAGTACTATATAGGAGACCGGCCTTCTACAGTAAAAAAAAAACAATTTTAAAGTTTATCTATCGCATTCTATAAATTTCTAATGTAGTTTAAAAATCCCTAACTTTCACAATATTTGATACAATCCCGTAAGTAACAAAATGAAATCCTGGAAAATGGCTTATCCTTGTTATGATTTCTATGACTATTCATGATGCGAGTACGTAAAATCAATCTACCTACTCCGACCTCTGATAATTACTAATAAAGTCTGTGATGAACGTTTTGCATTGTTCTCATGTGAGTGACTATGTCTTATTTGAAAATAAATACATATCTTTAAACCTAAACCTAATTTTAGACTAGGTTATATTATTCTAGTAATAATATAAGTGCGTGTAAGGCGCGTGTATTTTTTTATTGATTAATACTATATGCATGAGTAAAAAAATACTGTACAAAGGCGGACTTAATGTATGCACTTTCTATTCCTGCTATTTCCCATTGTATTAATCCGTACCTTGATAGATATTTGTCAAATGCGGTTGGTCTTATGGTAACGGAGAAAGCCTTCTGCTTTACTTGACGCAGCACTACTTTTGACGACTATTGACTTTTAACTGACGCACCACATATAGGAGCTAGAACCGTAAATACTCAGTCATTTGAATCAAACTAGGCTATAAAACCAATCCATAATTGCGCTATAAACCAACCAACCGTTAGTGATAATTAGTGTTGCCGAAAAGGTTTCGCCACAAGACACGTTACGTGAGGCTTCTTCTATGCACATTTCCGAGAGAGGGAACTTCACTAAGTAACGCTAAGTAGTCGTCCTAGGGACGCTGGGGATCATGTCTCGTTAAAACAAAATCCCGGCTGTTTATAGGCCTATCACTGAATCCACACTAATTATCGAGACAAGAAATCTAGATTTTAAGCCGGTTAAAGCCGTACTGCGTCCTCTAAATGGGGCAAAGTAAGGAAATGTGAGGTGAAGAAATTCCACTTCAGTGTGCACGAAGAACGACAGCAATGAGTTTTGCTAGAGACAGAGTCTTTAGTGCGCATGTGAGCATAACAAGCTAGGCCGCCGTAAGGTTGTGATGCACATAAATACGCGGGTAGAAGAGAGGTTGCCCATGTCTGATGATATGCCCTACAGGAACACGCAGTCGGAGGTGCACGTTCCCTTTCCCTCAGGGAAAGTCGATCTTAACACTAATATTATTAGGAAAAACTAAAAGATAGATCAGCCTAGGGTAATATAGGAACAGTCACAGTGCCATAGTCGATTCGCGCATAAGTTCATTCACGGAAATGTCTTTCGCGCAAGTCAATGCTACCTTGCACCGCGATTGACTGAGTCAAAGTTGTAGCAAATGATGTCTCACTTGTCTTGTTCTTCGTACGCGTCGCCGAGGAAGTCCGTGGGGAACTGGTCGGGGCGGCACAGCTGGCAGATGGGCGGGCAGGGCTCGCCGCACAGGCCGCGGCACATGTGGCCGCACGCCAGGCGCCGGCCGCAGCGCGCGTCGCACGGCGCGCGCTCGCACGGCTCGCCGCAGCGACGCGTGCACACACCGTGCGCGCACCCACGACTGCATTTTTCCTGCAATGACGTGAAAATAGGTTCGGTATTTTGGCACTTGACACTGTCGTCTCGGTTAGCCAGTGTGAAAATTTATTAATACTTAATGTGTTATTGGCGCCCGGGTAAGGACACGGATAGCGACTTAGTGTTAAGTATATTATACACCCTTTATAAAGATAGAAGGTTATCATTATCATTCTGTGAAAGAGGGAACTCGCTAGTGGATGCATTTGTTCTAAATAACATCACACCTATTTTCCTCGAAGGCCAGAGGATGGCAGAAATTTTGCTAGGCGTCGAACCTCCTTGCCGGAGTGCCGCCATAGTATCTGGAGGCAAAGGTCCTCGCGCATATGTGGGAGTGGTGCGAGGAGGCGAAAAGCCGGGGCGAAACTCCGCTGCCGCGAAAAATCGCGGATTGGCGGAAAGAGCTCCGGTGTGATCTCATGGCGACATGGCGGGTACGATTTCACAACCCAGTGCTGGGCACGCCACAATTGCGGCGTTAAGTCGCCTCTTTGAGGAGTAGATAGAGAAGCGCCACGGCGTCCTCACCTTCCGCCTTACGCAGGTCCTCACCTGGTTTTTTTGTTTTGCTATTCTGGTAACCTCGGCAAGGATAATGGCACAAAATAAAGTTATTGTATTGTATGGTGAATGGAACCTAAAAACAGAGTTTACTTAAACAATATAATTGTTTTTTACCCGACATGGTGTGCATGGTTCGCCGCACAACTTCTTGCATTGCGAGTGCGGGCATTTTACTTCGCAGAACATCTTGCACGGTGGACAGATTTGATTACACGGCTCCTGACATCTAAAAAAACATTTAAATCATGATATCGTATGAAAGTGCAACTCCTCACCGTCTAAAATAAAACAACACTACACCTGCATTCCCCGTAGAGGTAAGTCGAGGAGTAAATTGATACGGTCAGCGACAATGGTCGACTCGATCATTTCAGATTGACCATAGAACGGAACGCGGCACACTACCGACGAGTTACGACCACGCACAAAGGTTATATCCGATATAACCTTCGAGCGTGGCCTGTTGTCCTACTATACCTAGTTATTGTAATCAAGGACTCAGGCTTTCACTCTGTAAGAGAAAATGGGCGCGAGGCTAGAGCGAGTTGAATCTAACGAATTTTCTTTCTGACTTACTAGTGGATGTCTAATCTAACTGATTTTGACGCTTTCGTCAAAATGCAACGTAAGATACTTCAGCCTGATAAATGTTGTTGTTGTTGGAACGAAGTTCCTTATCGCGCGTTGTGAAAAGGGGCTAGACGGTAAAAATTCTTACGAAAAGTTGTCACGACATGCTTTAACCGACTTCAAAAAAAGGACGAGGTTTCTCAATTCGACCGTATATATTTTGTATGTTGTTGTTTTTTTTGTTGTGAGTAGAGAGGGAGAGAGGGGGAGAGGGGGAGAGAGGTAGAGAGAGAGGGAGAGAGGGGGAGAGGGGGAGAGAGGTAGAGAGAGAGGGAGAGAGAGGTAGAGAGAGAGGGAGAGAGAAGGAGAGAGGGAAAAAGAGAGAAAATATTTTTGTTGAGTGTATACAGGTTTTTTATACATAATAAATAATTTAAAAATTATAACTATTATGAATCTTGGAAAGGAACTTCGTTCCATCCGGGTGTCCCTTGACACCTCTAAAGTTTTGTGTATTACAAGGCGGTAGCTAGCTGAACTTCCGCATTACTACTTCTGTAGAAGTGTCGCTAGACTCACTGGTGTCCGCAGATGTTGTCCTGGTTGCAAGTCTGCGTGCAGGGCTGGTGCAGCCGGCCCTGCACGCAGCGCGCGCACGTGCCGGCGCACACGTGCCCGCACGCCAGCGTCGCGCCGCATGCGCTAGCGCAGTACTGAAGCAGCTGCTCCGGCTTCACCTCACCTGCGCAGAAATCATTAGTAGCTGCAGTTTTACTAACAAGCATAACAACACGCCTGTATTATAAAAAGGGATAATCTTCGACCCTCGGAAAAAGAAATTGAAAGAATTATAAACTAGCGGCTTTTTCCTTTCCTTGTGCATCAAGAACTTGTCACATGAACATTATTTCTTTATTGTTTTCGCTTAGAAGCTCGATTTTCTTAGACCTCGAAGGAACCGTATACATATATATGTTTTTGGTTTTTTCAACTTGATACCACCACGCGTTCCTGCGCAAAGGGGTTGACTTGCTTACTGACTGACAGACAGACAGAGAGACGGACAACGAACTGATTGTATAGTAAGGTTTCCGTTTTCTTCGTCTTTCTTTTTGAAGTACGGATTCCAGAAAATTCATTGCTATTAGTTGGTAAGGGCTCATCCTTGAGAACGGATCACTTGAGTACGGCTGGACCCATTAGGCTAAATATTTATTTTAATAAAAACCTAATTCAGGTTCAATCAGATTTTATTGAAAGAAAAATTGGAAAACTTCCCTGGAAAATTATCAAAATCGGAAAATAGTGAACGTCCTTTTATTTAAGATATATAAATGAACTCAAAACGACAGGCCTTCGTCTGCCTGGTCAGCTAGTAACTAGCTGTTAGCAGTTTTATTTATTTGTATAGACTAACTAGTCTATACATACATACTATATATGCTATGCATAGAACAACTTTTTACTTAATGCATAAGAAAGTATACAAGGTACTTTAAAAAAAAATGGCTTTTTGTGTCTGTCTGTCTGCTGCTTGTGTTGGCTAATCTAGTTTACGTAGTTGATGTTATGATCTCCTGGCACGTCCCCATGATATTTTTTCCGACATTTATGCGGGTGAAGCCGCGGGTATGGCAACTACGAAATATAGTATTTTAGAAAAAAAGAATACAGTTTATAGTTCAATGTCCAGACGGCCTAACTTACATAATGATTTCACAAATTACCTTTAGCGAATAAAGCTGATACATTGCACGGTAGCTTGACTTTATGCCCACAAGGAGACAACACCTCGTCAGTCGAAGGCTTGGTGCACTTCGTGTGGTCACACGCAGATCCGCATCGGTCCATGCACGGATGCCCACATGAAAGGAGTCGTTTACACTTCTCATAGCAAAGCTCATGACTTACACTTTGTTTACACTGCACTTTTACTGTATGGAGACACTCAGGTATTATTTTGTCAACCTGAGAAATTAAATAATAATGGTTAAAAATCAGTTCACTGCAAGAAAAAATGATAGAAGCTGTAGAAAATCATGCGGCCGATGCTTTGACGCTACGACTGCGACGAGCTACGGCGTAGAGCTCCGCACGAGCCGTAGCGTATACGTTGGGTGCTACGAAGCTTCGTACCCTTTAGCGCTTACCACAGACAGTAGCGAAATGAAATTATATGAGTAAGATCTTATTTTTCAATAGTCAGATAAGTATTATCTGAGGAATAAAAATGAATGAGCAATTGAACACGTACAAAATAAGCAAGGTAACATACCATTTGTGTGCAATCTCCGCACGGTTCGCAACACTTCTTCTTACAGAAATGACCACAGGTCATGGTACGTGCGCATTTCTTATTACATGGTATCTCGTCAACTGACTTGGAGCATGCGACGGTCTCCGAGTGCTTACAATCCGATCTTTTTTTCTTAACCTGGACATTAAAAATAATCATTAACTTATTATGTAGGTACTTATACCTTACTTACATATTTCACCGGGAAATCACGATCACAAAACCTGACCACTTTCGACCACTCGATCAATGGCATAAGGTGCCCAGTGGCGTGCAAATAGGCACATAAGCACATTTTAATGTGTCCCGAAATTATTAAGAAACTAACTAAATTATCATACCTTAAAGAAACCCGCGTTGGTGTGCCTAAACAAGAAAAGGCGGCCTAATTCCTACACCTATACAGAAAAATAATGCACGCCACTGTAGGTACCTGTCTATATAATAACTTTTAGGTTAAAAAACCTTTTTATATTTGTAGTACCTACCTACTTCATCATCTTGATTTCAACCGAAATACGTCGAATGCTGGACAAAGGCCGCCCCCAGAGGGCTGCCTAGCGTCGGGAATCGATCGCGGAGTCCCGGCCAACGCCCGTAGACGCGAGCTTGCGGGCGGCGAGCATTGGGTAGCTCGCCGCCCGGTAAGGACCAGGCTCGGGTCGACGGCGCGTAGTGTTCCACGCGCGCCTCAAAGAGATGTCAGTAATACTGAAGGGGTCTGCTAGGACCGATGCCTGCCAGGGTCGCAAGATTTGTTCGAAAGAGTTACCATCGCCCTGGCATATGGGCAACTGAAGGAACACGGGTGGGTTTTAGTCAGTAAAAGTCTGACATACCCTCCCGCTCCGCCCAGAGCTGGAGAAGTCATTTGACGATTTCCCAACCAAAAAAAAAGAGGGCTACCTTCCACGAAATCCAATAATAAGTTAGTAAAGGCTTTAGCCTAGCCGTTCAAGTGAAAAGTAGGTAGTAGATAGATAGTTTAGAGATCAATTTTCAATACCGCCAAGAGGTGAGCAACAAAACTCGCCAATTCTTTAACCTAGTGGTGATTGTGAGAAATTGAACGTTCAACTGCGATCTCCTAGCTTATTTGGGCGCTCTTTCACATATGGCGCCGCTTGCCACACAGCACCCCCAGCCAAGTTGAAACTAATCAAATGTATGGGAATGAAATCATCGCAACGTTAAGTCACGTGGTTAGAACAAACGAATAGAAAATTCCTAGCCAAGTTCACATTGTTCTAAATAATAGAATGAATTGTTATCGTTTCTACAATGTTCAACGCTACATCCTTTGTTATAATGTCGTTTTTCTAAAGACATTGTAGAACAAGCGGCCGACTCAGGCGCGTCAACGTGGCTACCAACTTATCGTTTTCTACAATTGCTGAGGCGTTACTGACTAGAGAACGGAATTCGGCACGAAACCGTTGTAACTTGGCTAGGGGGGCAGGTGCATATTAGACAGGGTGTTAGGGACATTGACGCGCAAACTGTACGTTCATCCCGCTTAGCCTCAGTGTTGCCACTAGTAACTCACTTTCGTATTAGGACGCCCCATTATATCTGGCGCCACTCACTGCGTCTCGTCTTGGTCTACCTCGCGATCGCCTCTAGTTACTCAGTCAAGTAATGACGTAACATAAGAAAGTGAAGGTACTAGATTAACAAGAAACGCACCTGGACATTACAGTCATCGCATTTCTCGTTGCAAGTCTTCCGGCACTGATGATCCCCTCGATCTCCTATCAGTTCAGCCGCACAACCTGCTTTTGCTCGTGCACAAGGTTTGACGCAGATGTACTGAAAATACATACATAAATAAACTCACGGTTTTGTCCCATGCGGGTTGACAGAAACTACGGAACGCCGCCTGCTACGATTTTATACATACTTCTTTTGCCTCGTTTAGATTCATACGTCACACACGCCGATTGCGAGTACTACGCACCTGACCTTTCTGTCGAACTTCACCAATAACGTCACTATATATCCTCCTAGAGCGTCCCCTGCCGGCGTTTCCACTCATATCTGCCTTGGAAACATCGAATACAAAATCAAAATACCTCATGTAAGCTGTCCTTCATTCATCCTCTCAACATGACCAAACCATCAAAGCATACTCTTTAATTTTGACACTACATCTTCTTTTAAACCGCAGCGTTGTCTTATCACATCATTCCTCAGCCTATCAGTCATAGTCACAACACACATTCTTCGCAAGGAACGCATTTCCATAGCATTCATTCTGCTTTCATGCTTCTTTTGCCACACCCAAAATTCACTTCCGTGCAAAAGTGTAGGTACCAGCACCATACCACTGTGAACAGCCAGTCGAGCCGTTTCGGCCATCAATAACGGGTTGGTCACAATCGCATGTATCGCACCATTGACTTTATTTTCCGCATTTACTCTCATTTCCACATCTTTATCAATCTTTTCATCTCTTGTAAATAAACTCCCCAAATATACGAACTCACGTACTTGCTTCACAGTCTTATCATTTATTTTCACATCACACACCGATACATTCTCTTCTCTTTCAAACACCATAACTTTCATCTTATTCACATTTATATACATCCCTACATCTTAAATGCTTCATTAATTACCGTCATCATGTCTTACAACAGTTCTGCTGACGATGCACGTAGAACTTGATCATTTGCGTAGAGAAGGCATTTGACAGGCAACTCGTTCATTGTCAATGCACACTCCCCCTCTTTCAAATCTGCTAGACAACGATCCATGCACAAGTTGAACAGCCACGGTGACCTTCCACAGCCCTAACACCCCTCGAGATGCAGAATTTGTCCATGTATGCTCCATTTATCCTAACGCAAGCACTGGGATCCTTGTATAAGGATGTCAGTGCCCGTACCAAGCGCTAGTCCACATATTACATGGATAGTGTTGACCACAGTTGTCCAACACACATGTCATAGACCGTCTCCAAGTCAACGAAAGCACGACTTTCTTGTGCTTTGCCAGATATTTTTCGGCTATGCACCTTAGGGAGAAGATCTAATCCATACAGCCCATCTCCTCTCTAAATCCTGCCTGCACATCTCATATTTTCTCACCTGTCGCTTCTATCACTCTATTTATTAAAACCTTCGCATACAGTTTGCCGACAACACTCAAAAGACTAATGCCGCGGTAGTTTTAACACTGCTGCTGTGACACTTTTCCCTTATATAGTGGAACAATGAAAACCTAACACCAGTCATCCGGTACACGGCCATATCTCCAACACATTTTAAAGATGCGGCACAACAGGCTTGCTACCACCCCATAACCACTCTTCAGCAGTTCAGCAGACACTCTGCCGTACGTTTTCCCAACGTTCATCCCTTTCTGCGCTCGTATAATTAAAAATACAGTTAAAAACTCACATTCTCATGGTTTGGATCGTCAGTCACATGACATTTGCGAGCGCAGACATGGCCGCACTCTTCCAAGCGGTACACGCAAGGTTCCAAACATTTCACCTTTTTGATATCCTGGTAACAATCTTTCTGTGCCTGTAGGTAGTAAAATGAATTAAAATTATTTATTTTATCAAATTGTAAAGCGTGCTCGAAAACCGATGCTATCCTGCTTACCAAGCATGATAGCATCGGTTTTCGAGCACGCATAGTTTACTATAAGCATTGCTTAGTATATTGAAAAGAGTCGCGTTATCTATAGAATAGAACATTTTTATTTCAGACCAGAGTCCATAGGGTTACTAACAATTTTTCTTAACGTCTAGTATTAGATAGGTTACAGACACAGATACAAATATACAATGACAAATATACAATTAAAATTCAGTATGGAGCCGCATCCATCTCCGCAGCATCGGGGAATCCCACTGCGATCTGCGAATACACTAAGAATACTGTTGGTGCTGCTGCGAACACGAGTCATCAGGGATGCACATTTATTTCTAATAATGGCTAATAAAACCATCAATATTATTATCTGCAAACATCCCTGACGCACTACTATGGGCAAACTTTAATTAACAATCCACGTTCAAGGTAAAGTTGACGTTGGAATGCATTGCGGATTTAATCAAGAAAAACAGACTTTTTTTAAGGAAGTCCTTCTTTTCGAGCTCTGCTTTAGGTTTATGGATCTATATACCTTATGTTCACAATTTGGTAATATAACATCAACTTTGGTAAGACACTGGTTCTTCGGATCTTCGGGATCGCGATGGCAAAATATGTTCATTTCGTGACCACATGGAAGAGTCTTCATCACGAGTACCTTGCACGGCGCACAATCTACCCGGCATTTTAATGGGCACACATGTCCAAGGTCACATAAAACTCTAAAACAAACAACGGCATTTTATTATCATACATATAGGCGAAAAGGCCTAGTACCAATACCTAAACATGACTTGGCTGTGTTCAGTCTTCCAGGTCTTGCAGTGGTAACATATAAAATCAAAATCTAAAAGTCATATCTTCAAATTAGGCTGAGGATCAGCACTTTTCAAACGTCAAAATTACCCCCCAAAACGCCCTCCCTTCACCGCTTCCTAGTGCTTTTTAGCTGGGAAAAAGAAGTGGTGCAACAAACTCCCCAGCAGCACAGCTGTCTGTCCAGTTAGCAGAACTTGGTTCTATACAATGGTAAGTAGTAAACATTGAGAGACAAAAAACATTAAATTAAATGATTTGCTATATGTCAGCCAGTCAACCCAATATATCAACAATAATATGAAAACCACTACTCAAGCAAAAAAATATAATGTAAACATAGCATAATCCCAAAATAAAAGCCTCCTGGCAAATGTACCTTTCGCATTTCATAGTGCACTTCGTTTTAATATGTTCGCGGTCATATCCGTGGCAGTAAAGTTGACACTTATGGCCACAGTGATACTGGTAGTTGCATATCTCAAAACATCCTCCTTCTGGTGGCAACTTGTTGAAATCCTCTGGAGTCGAAATCTGCAATAGAATAATGTGGTTTAACGAGTACCGACTCACAGTACCCGGCTTAACAATTATTTTCACCAAAACGTGCAAAACATATCAATGAATTCGTAGTGACATTCAATCCATTGATTGAAGCGGGCCGATAGGTAACTAACGAGACTTGTCGTCGGCCTCTTTCATTCTGTCATATCCTTTCGCAAGTGCACCGCTCACGTGTCACTGCATGCGACCAGACCAGTGTGAGTGTGAGCTTCTTTGAACCATTACTTTTAACCAATGTTAGTTTCTTTTAACTCATCGACTTTACGCATCAACCGCGTTCGGTGCTTCGACTGGTCCTGGATTAGTGAAGAGCGATTTAATATTAATATTATTCATATTTAATTACACATCAAATTAAAACATTCGAAACAGATGGAGGTTTTGGTTTAGTGAGTGACTGTTTTTTAACCGACTTAAAAAAAAGGAGGAGGTTATCAATTTTTTTTTTTTTTTTTTTGGATGGGAAATCATCAAATGACTTCTCCCGCTCTGGGCGGAGCGGGAGGGCGTGTCAGACTTTTACTGACTAAAACCCACCCGTGTTCCTTCAGTTGCCCATGTGCCAGAGTCACGGTATCTCTTTCGAACAATCTCGCGACCCTGGCAGTCTCGCGACCCTGGCAATTCGTCTGTATTTTTTTAAGAATTTAACATCATCAAGTTTGTTTACATTTCTATCAAAAGGTTTACCAATTTTTTTTTGTATGACATCTCACTGGGCAACCTATAAGGTTGTCGGCTGCTTAACCGGACTTGCCCGTGGCTACCTTAATAAATTAAGGCCTCCAGCCAGGGCTTAAAAAAACTTAAAACTAGAGTTACTACCCGCTAAGGGCATCCCCCGTAGGGTACGGACCTCGTTTCTGAAGGAAAAAATATTACTATAATTTTAATGAGTGATATATCTGTTTAAATGTTTATTTACCTTATTATTGTAATTTACTGTTTTGACATCCGTTTATGTATTTTGATAATATTTGTTTATTTTGTGACGAAATATGATTGAATCTTTGACTTTTTTTTTCAACTGACATCTGTTTATTTATTTAATCTAATCTAATTTTGTTTTGATATCTAGTATTTGACATTTAATATTTAACGCTATTTAATATTGACCTCTGTTTAACTTATTTTTTTTTCTTTGTTACATGCCAACTAATCTTGAAATAACCTTTGGCTAATTAATTGAATATTTATGGTCTCAAATTTGTAATATTATTTTATTTAGATGTAGTTTTATTTTTTTGCATTTAATGTTATTTTAAACGGTTATGAAAGGTGGGCGGTGGTGGTGGCGGTGGTGGTTTGCAATAACTTCATGAGATAATTAATGCATGGTATATACACTGATAAATTGTTTTTATTTTAACTAGGACATTTATTTGTTCATATTTGCACGCTTCTTGGCCAAACACAGAGAATCTAACTAAGTATATTGTAACATCTCACACACCGTGTAACTACCTGTGTTTACAAATAAAAGTTTCTTATTCTTATTCTCGTCTTAGGACATCGGTGGTAGAGGACAGCAAGGGACGGGGTGCATCGGAATGGCTATTATTTAGGGATGAATTTAAAACTACAGACTCAGCGGCGCGGGCTGACTCAAGCAAGGGTCGGAGCGGACATGGATTGGGACGTCGCGGCGATGGTGGTCTGTGTACCTATCTTGAGTGTCCTAGTTAGTTTAATACTCTCCTGGAGAAGGGTTGTATCGTCATCGAGAATGGTCAGGGTAAACCTCGGTCGGCGAACCGTACTAATGCGGGAGGGAGTGTAACGGGTGGCTGCCGCGATCAGGGGACTGGGGTGCTTCACAGCAGAGTCAAAGAAACTCTGTTTCATGAACTGCTGAATGGTGGGCATTCTGAGATCTAGGTGGAGATTCTCGTTTCGGACATAGAAGGGGGCTCCCGTAAACTTTCTAAGGGAACGGTTTTGGAGGGTCTGCATCCTATGGATGGGGCGTGGCTTAGCGTGCGCGAAGACTACGCACGCGTAAGTCATGGATAGGGCGTATCACTGCGGTGTAGATACGCAATTAGCACCTAACACTTATAATATTATAATTTCCCTGACTATACTTACTCAAGAGTAGATAACAACCACAGTAGTACCTATCAGTAAGTTCCTACTCAAGAATCGAATTGTCCTGACAACTGAAGTGTGCGGTACTGACATGATGGCACGTTTGTAATCAAATACAGGGTGTTTGGCGCATGGACTAACAATTTTTTTTGGGGATTGGTTGGATCATGTGCTATCTTTAATCATAGACTCCATGTTCTAAGTGTCACTGTAATCGAGATACGAATTTTTTGTTTGTTTTTGACAATGACCTGAATAATCGTCTTTAAAACGACATATTTTTTAGGTTGTTTTTTTTTGTTTTTTTTGGGTTTTAATAACTAATTTAAAAAAAACTAATAATTAAACTCTCTCCTGGACCTCCCGTCTATGCACATGTCGAGGAACCCAGTAACACAAACTGTTCACTAAGTCAGAGCAAACAAACTTGTTGCAAAACTATGGCAACCAAACAACTGATAAATATACTTATATATTTCTAAATACATACATATTATAGATAAATTACACCCAGACACAGGGTGTAATTTATCTATAATACATATGTAAGACGGACAGATATGTATGTAACAAGGACAAATCTTTGTGTGATGAGCACAATCATTCGAGACACAGAACAAATGATTGTGCTCATCACACAAAGACTTGTCCTTGTTGGGAATCCAACCCACGTCCTCAGTCTTAGCAGTCAGGGTCAATAACCACTAGACTAACAGGCAAGTCAAAAAACTAAAGCTACTTTATAACCGTGTTTGTTTCCGTAGGATGCAAATCAGGCATTGAGCCACATTTTTTTTTTGCGTTATCTGTTCATGTTAAGTACTTATGCACCGTGTATATTATTTGTATGTATAAAAAATGTAGGTATACTTACCGTTGTTACTTGGTCGGGATGATTTTGACATTTCAAGACTAGAGTTGTTCCCAAGGAGCCATTATTTTCTAAAGTCGTTGCTATTTTACTCCATAATCCTGATTTTGCTGATTTCAGCATGTTGATATTGCCAAAAATATAAAATCCTGTAAATAATTAAAAATACATAAAACACCACAGTCTATAAGAAAAGGTTTTTTTTCCACGAATGAGTTTCTTAATAATACGTTATTATTAACACAGTTTTGCTCACTAACTGAATCATTTTGAAGGATATTACTATTTAATTCATTGTTTCGACGGGCTGTGCCGGGGTGGCTGCGGCAGGTGGGGAAAACCTCAAACGGCGAAAATATTCCAACCTCCTTGGGAGTTATACGGAGTTGATATGACAGAGGGGCATTAAATTACACTACGTATACTATACGTGTTTAGTATTAATTCGATACGGTATAAAAATAAAAAGCACCAAAAATTTTTTTTTTTTTTTTCAAACAAACTAAATAGCTTACAAATCAGAGTAAAACGCAACCACCCTTTATAAATAAATTTAACTGACCTTAGATACCTAGGTAAGAACGGCAACGCCACGCGCGCGCGTGCCGCGTGTTATCTCGTATCAAAGAGCCCGGCCGCGCGGCTGGCGCGTTGGGTTTATGTTAGGTTTTGAAATACGCACACAACAGTCACAACAAAAACACAAAAATTATAAATTCTCGATGTGTCCTCCATTCACGTTAATGCACAAATTATACCGACGGAGAATATTGTTAGGTATTTATTTTTCTAATTACATCACTGTCCGTAGCTAAGCACGTTAATTTGTGAAATGCTAAAATAATCCTATTTTTTAGTTCAACAATTGTATTTACCTCTGAGGCATACACTTCACCCTTAATGTACCCCCACAAAAAGAAATCCATGGGAGTGAGGTCTGGAGATCGTGATCGTGGAACAGACGAGTCGTTTCACAAAAAAAAAAAAACTAACACTGAATAATAATAATCCCAAGTTACGTTACGTTACAGGACACTGTCACAATAAATAAAAAAGAATTACTGTTTGTCTTAAACTAAAAATCACAATTGTCAGCACGCGAGTTTCACAAAACCTGCGCGGGAGGTCTTACGAAACGCACATTCGCGGCAGGATCGCGCCGGCGAACTGAATAAACAAGTTTTTTAGGCCGATCGCAAGGATCTTAGATGCAGTAGCAAAACAGTGACGTATTTCTATTTCTTTTACGCACGGGAATTTTTGTATAACTGTCACTCTCGTAATAAAAGTGTAAGTGTGTGTATTCATTGCTTCCTTGTTTGCATTGCCATCTTTTAGCGAAAATATTTGGTTTTACTTGTGACTTGGATCAGAGCGGCAACAGCGCATTTCAGATTTATCATTTTAAGGTGCATGACCTATGCGTATAGGCATAATCAGCTGTTAGAAAAGATACATCGTGTTCAAACAGGGCAAAATCTTAAAAAATCATTTGCGACTAAACTACTGCTCCTATTTAATTAATTTTTGGTACAGGGCTTGAACATAGTCCCTAGTATAGGCAGTTTAAAGGAAAGCCCCTCTGTCGTATCAAGTTTGTATATTTGAGCCGGAACTCGGACCCCATGGCCCGTGTTTCAACCCCAAAGTTTGATACACTAGGGCCATGGGGTCCGAGTGGTCACTTGTTTTTTCAAGACATAGCCAAGCGGTTGGTCAACTCTTCACGTGACCAGAGGGCTGGCCTATTTTTTGGCCAAAGAATCAGCATTGCCATACAACCTGGCAATGCTGATTTTTGGGC
Source organism: Aporophyla nigra (assembly GCA_947507805.1). Classification (NCBI taxonomy): domain Eukaryota; kingdom Metazoa; phylum Arthropoda; class Insecta; order Lepidoptera; family Noctuidae; genus Aporophyla; species Aporophyla nigra. The sequence goes on from OX382305.1 coordinate 14,573,959, forward strand.
ACTTTTCCCATTGACAGCGATGCGGACGAGTTTTTCCTGTTAAAATAAAAACAGTTCCTACTGTGTGTTACGCAATTTCCCCCGCAAGTGGGCGTGAGAAAAAGCGGAAAAGCGATTATAAATTTGAAAATTAACATCCAAGTGTCGTTGCTACTCAAAGAGACGTCAGCAGTATTGAAGCGGTCCGCTAAGACCGATGCCTGCCAGGGTCGCGAGATTTGTTCGAAAGAGATACCGTGGCCCTGGCATATAGGCAACTGAAGAAACACGGGTGGGTTTTAGTCAGTAAAAGTCTGACACGCCCTCCCGCTTCGCCCAGAGCGGGAGACGTCATTTGATGATTTCCCGCCCACAAAAAAAAAGTGACGTTGCTATCACAAACCTTCTTTTGCTCGCGACAGAGCGACGCAAACCCTGTTGTCTGTCCCCAGAAATCCAATGCTATTTTCTTCGTTATTCCTCACAAGTGACAAAATTATAATTTTAGATTCCTCTCCTTGATAATTGTCGACTACTGTGATTTTCACATGCGATAAACTAGCATGGTTCTGGCGTTCCTGTCAAATAAAATTAGGTAGCTATCTATTAAGAGTTAGGACCTTACAATATTTTTATGATAATTATGGTTTTGTAGAGCTAGCGCGAACGACGTAATATAAACACAACGTTAATGTTTAAAGGTGTCTGAATGCATCCAAGACTTATTAAATTTAAGATAAGTAAATGAAACATTGCAACGCAATGTCACAGAGAGGAGGCTGGTGGCCCAGCAGTGGGAACATTAAAGACAATTATGCTTATGCTAAGCCGGTTAAAACATTAGTGCTAGCAGTTAGGGTCTTTGACTTCACACTTGATTTACTTTTCTCATGTAAAACATTTGGCCTGAGTATGCGGCAAGAATTGTGATGTCTTCAGCGGTGTACCCTTGCTGCATCAGGTAATTTGCCAAAGCGAGTGCCATGTCCGCTTCTTTGTGATTTGATTTGCTGTTACTTTCATGTTGTCTCTGGAAAAATAGGGGTTTCATTAGTATGTTTACGTTAGCTTAGCAAGGTAAGTACCAATTAAGTGAATATAAACTGTACAGTGTAGGTACAGTGAATAGAGCACCAATTATAGGTTTATCATCATTTAGCCGAAACACGTTCAGTGCTGGAGATAGGCTAACTCCAATTTGGGGAGTTTGCCATAATCGCCAGGCTTGGCAGGCGGGTTGGCAATCGCAGAAAAATGCATAGAGAAAGTTCCATAGTCGCCTTTTAAGACACCCACGGGAAGAAATGGGATGGTGTTATTCTTTACGTCCGGCACTATAGGTATATGAGTTGATTCAGTTACTGACACCATGTGTGTTCAGATAGGTACTAGAAGTATACATCTCTGTATTATTTGCTAACCGATTTATAGACCATATGTTGATAAGTTAAAACCATGATATTCTAGATGTACCTCTTCTTTGTAATCATGTGTAAAGAAGTAAAGGTTCTTTTCCATCCCCGGCACGTTGTTGAAACCTTCGACAGAAGGGTGGTTCGCCAAGTCAGGGTATATGTGTGGCGATATCAGCGCGGCGATCTCTGGACGCATGCGGTGTTGTACGTTCAGCCGGCGGCTGTGGATGCCGTTCGTGATCATACGCTCGAATAGTGACACTTCGATGTTGTATCTCTTCGCTAGCTTCATGTGGGACGCCGATGGCCGTAGCTGCTGGTGATCACCTGCAAGTTGTGTTGATTCACGCAATAAATACGGATACAGTTTTAGTGAATATGTTAATTTTGACTGAGCATTATTGTACTTACTTAGATGATTCCATTTTTTTAAATACACCTGAATGCATAAGAAGCCTATGCATTATATATTGTCAGTTTAAATTGTATTATGTTTTTAATAAGTGCCTTAATTTAGTTGATCATAATGATTTATTTTCTGCATTTTAAAAACCATTGTTCCCATTAAAGTACGAAGGAAAAATTCGAAATTCTCTTCAATTAAATTCAGGTCACGGCCTAATCTTAAAAAAAGCCTAGTTCGAACCTGAAAAAAACCGGCCAAGTGCGAGTCGGACTCGCGCACTGAGGGTTCTGTACAAACCTGCAGGTCATCATCATCATCATTCGTCATCATCGTTTATGAAATTAAATGTTTTTTTTTTAATTTTTATGTTTGAGTTGACTGAATGAAAGGTAAATTGTGGTTTACGATTTATGACGTATTAAAAAAAAACTACTTACTAGATCTCGTTCAAACCAATTTTCGTTTGTAGTTTTCATGGTAATGTACATCATATATTTTTTTTAGTTTTATCATTCCCTTATTTTAGAAGTTACGGGGGGGGGGGGGGGGACACACATTTTACCACTTTGGAAGTGTCTCTCGCGCAAACTATTCAGTTTAGAAAAAAATGATATTAGAAACCTCAATTTCATTTTTAAAGACCTATCCATAGATACCCCACACGTAAGGGTTTGATTAAAATTTTTTTTTGTGTTTCAGTTCTATGTATGGGGAACCCCAAATATTATTGTTTTAAAAAAAAATGATATTAGAAACCTCAATATCATTTTTGAAGACCTATCCATAGATACCCCACACGTATGGGTTTGATGAAAAAAAAATTTTTGAGTTTCAATTCTATGTATGGGGAACCCCAAATATTATTGCTTTTTTTCTATTTTTGTGTGAAAATCTTAATGCGGTTCACTGAATACATCCACTTACCAAGTTTCAATAGCACAGCTCTTATAGTTTCGGAGAAAAGTGGCTGTGACATACTCGGACAGACAGACAGACAGACAGACAGACATGGCGAATCTATAAGGGTTCCGTTTTTTGCCATTTGGCAACGGAACCCTAAAAAGTAGTAACCCGCGTGAATACTTACCTATCTATGCCGGCGAATCGAGGAGCGCACAGTTGATTGCTGTTAGGTATACTTACGTACGTTCGTTCCGAAGTACCGCGCGTCGGCAAAATTGCGAAATTAGCGCACTGGTTTTTAACCAGAGCGCACCTTTTAACACATTAAACTTAAACGAGATATAATAACCATGCATTTTTATTAAGTTATAGTTAACGAAAGATGTTTAGTTTGAAACTGGTTTTTATGGGAACATGCGCGCGGCGCCGGCGCGGCGGCAAAGGTTAACGACCGGGCGTAGCTACGAGTACCTATCAGCTGTTCGCTCGCTCTATCCACCGCCGCCGCCGTAGATAAGAATCACGCGGTGTACTGGTCACTACTGTTATCAGGCCGTGACCTAAAGTTATTTGAAGAGTAATCCAATTTTTCCTTCATACTTTTATAGGCTTAGGGCCATAAAATACAGATAATAAATCATTATGATCCATTAAAAACAATACAATTTAAATTGACAATACATAATGCCTTATGCATAGGATTCTTACGCGTATTTAAATTATTTAATAAACTAAGTAATTACAATAATGTTCAATCAAAACTAACCTATTCGACATGCTGGTACTGGCTGTTGGATCACAAATCAAAAATGGTTTTATCGACTTCGACCGCCTGTCGAGGTCTGCCAAACCCCTGTGCATGTTTCGGGGTCATGAATTATGATCAAGCAGCCTTGGAGTGGCTGTTAAAATGGTCCTTCCATTAGACACAGCGGGGTTATGGGTTATGGATCCCATGGGCTCGCATACGAGATATGCTCTCCCTCGCATACATCCTGCAAGCTGCTCGTAAATTTTTACCAAAAATACACACACACATCATAAAACTCGCGGATGATGTACTGTGACACGTACGACTAGTTAGGCGCGGCGGTTGCGCGCGATGACGATTAGACACGACGCGACGCGACGTCTCGACAGCGCGTGCGATCGCAGACTGTCGCGACTGGCCACAGGTGCGCCAAGCGCAATATTACGAATAGTATTGCCATATTTGCTGATTTAAGTTCGGATAAAAATTAAAAAACAAGTATTTAAAAAATAATGGAAATGTGTTCTATTACCGATACCGAACCACCAAAAAAAATTTGCGCACTGGTTAAAAAAAAATCCTGTATATAAAACCGGAGCTATTGTTGCGAGTACAATGTATCTGTTTACACTTTATGTAGTGAGGACAGGTAGGTACTAACCAATCAGAATAAAATGTTGGCAGTCCTGAGTCAGTGAGGTTATTATGTGCTGTTCCAGAACTTCCGCGGCTTCTTCCACTATCACTGTAAAACAAAGAATAACAGATTGGCTATTATATTCCGTATAGCAAGACTTATTTTGGCTGTAACTCTTTTTAACACAATTTGCATGGCAAATTACGATAATAGGGAATTAAAAAAAAACGTGAAAAGTGCTAGATAAACCTGGCAGCATTCCATAATATCTACCAATCTAAATATGTACCCATCTAAGTTATCTGAACGGAACGAGTACCTATACTTAGGAATGTGAAACAAAGTAAGGATTAGCTTGTAATTAGTGCAAGCAAAACAAAATAAATACGTTTGATTGCAAGGCAACTTACCAATTTTTGGTGCGATAGCCTGCAGAAGCTTGCGCATTCTCGCAGCTCCACTAGTAGTCATTCCTACAACTTTGACGCGCTTATTCTTCAGCAATTGCACGTCCATCATCATTCTAGCTTCTTCATATGCTGCGAGGGCCGGAGCTACTGATTCCTGGTATTAAAGATTTGGTAAGTTACAAATAATAATAAATAAAAAGATCAAAGGATATTCGGGAGTGCAGCCCCTCCTCTGTACACATAGGAGTCTCCTGTCTTCTCCACATAGGAGGAGAAGACAGGCGAGGAGTGAAGGGGACCTGGTCTTCGGAGCGCTAATGGCCAGTCGCTTGAACTCTTATTTTCATATTGGTGGCCCCAATTTTATTTTCAAATATTTATAATTCTCTTTTTGAAGTGCTTAATATGAAACAAAAGTTGGGTAATAAACAAACAAACAATTTACAACAACATTATCAAAACAATACCGACCTACTCAAATGATTGAAAACTACCTACTTGCAATTGTGCAATTTCCTCCTTAACTTCATTGATTTTGTCACGAATCCACATAAAATACAAACACCATCGATCTTGCACGCTTATTAAAGAAAAATCTGTATTTGGATTTATTTGTAGATGGACCTCACGGTGTCGATAAGTCACCATATCCTAAAACATGCGAAAAGTCTCATTATGTCCCAAAGGTACTGCGGTACACGTAACAATGTATGTAATCTATACTAATATAAAAAAAAGAGAGCCGAGCTTTGTTCACAGAAATCGCTCCCTAAAAAAAGGAAAAAAATTCCACCACATAGGTATGTGGTGAGTAATCTCTGCAACCAAAACTCCTAGTTGAAATTCGTTCACCCTTTGAAAGGTACATAATTCCAAATACATATTAGGACACAGAATTATAGTACATGGCACAAGGTGTCATGAACAGAACACGGTGATGACGTACGCGACGCTAGTTAACAATAGAGTAGATTCAACTGAACATAAAATGCATAGAAAATCAGATAAAACTTACATTGAATAAATTTATCCGAGAATCAAGTTGTTCAATAGCTTTTTGCAACTCATATCTCTCGTTAAAATCACCACTTTCTAAAAAATATGAGACTAACTTTCTGATTTCAGCCTTTGCATTAGATAATAAAAAGGATGCTGTATTTCCTACTAAATCATCCAAAACTTTTTGTTCTTGTGATGCTTTTTCGTCATCCAAAATCATTTTTGCTCTCTTTTCATCAATTTCTTCTTCGTTGTTCACCAAAATGTCGTACTCTAATAGACAATCATCAAAGTCTTTTTTATATTCTGAATTGTAACCCAGCACAGCTTGAAACAACCAATATTCCAACGGATCGTTTACTTTAATTCCCTTATTTTTATAATAAGAGCCTAGATATTGTAGATCCGGGATGTCAACGCCATCATCGTCCCTAAACAAGCAGCGGTAACGAAGAACTCCGTTATTTAAAACGTCAAGAGTCTTCAAAGCCAGCTGAAGATCCTGTATTGAATGTCTCGCCTGATTCTTTTGATCGATGAAAAAGCTATACGTCGACCTAAGAGCGGGCGTAAGAGACTGACGTCTTAAGTTTGATAAGTTAAACTGGTCCATAGCTTTGTTACGAGACTGTGACCCTATGCGCACTATAGATTGAGTAATTTGAGATATTGCTTCTAGAAATTGATCTAAAGCATGATTTGTGTAACATATGATCAACATGAGGCAATGTCCTTCTGATTTAACATTCTGTAACAATGTTTTTGCCACTTGTATGCCGATGAAAGTTTTTCCCGTGCCTGGTGGTCCTTGTATAACAGCAAACTCGTGGGTGAGTGCCAAACGATACGCCTCATACTGACTTTCGTTAAAACTGAGCTCGTCTGCCGTTGGCCACGTCTCAGGTTGTAAAACTTTGAATTTTAGATTATTGTGTTTTCCATCAGTTACTTCGTTTCTATTAATCAGTTCTTCGTCACTGTCATTACCTAAATTTATAATATCAAATAACTCAAGTAATTTCAAGTGATCTATTTCTTTCAATTTGGTATCCTTGTAAATAACGAACTCGGTATCGGCAGATAAATAAGCGGGATGTGTCGAGGCAGCCTGAAAAGGAGAAGTTAAGTTACAGATATGTAGTAGGTTCCGATAAGGTGGTATAACCGGGTAAACGGTACCCACCAGTCTTATCTACCATGCCAATAAATCTAAGTACTCACATCAACTTTAACAATATATTGCTGCATAGCCAAATGTTGTGGAAAAGAAGGTTCTTGTAGAGCTTTTAAAACATGATAATAAGGTTCAAAATAAACTTCGCTTTCTATCATAGTATACGTATCTTCGTTGAAGATACTATTATCTAAATCGGTGTCAATTACAGAAACTGGTATCTGAAAACAGAGGTAATTTGGAAAATTTTAGATTAACCCTTAAATGCATGATTTTTACTTTTTAACCAATTTTTTTTTTTTTTAATGTGTTGGTGGAAATTTACATCTTTATGTAATCAGAACTAACCTACTGAGAACAAAATGTGTATTGAGATAGTAAACCACTTTTTTCCAATCCAAACAAAAACAAAAAATAACTGGAATGGAAACCAAAAAATTACATTGAATTGGTTGATGGAAATTTCCATCACAATGGTTAAGAATGTACAGACGCCAGCACACCAAGCTACTACAATCTGTCAGATTTCTTAAATACATTTTCAACTTTATCACTAAAGTTTTAAATTCAAGATTAATTGGGAAAATTTGACAGTTTCAGGTAGCTTGATATGCTGGCGTCTGTACCTGTTTATAACAATAATACACACATCAATCATGAATCAATACGTTATAGACATTATAGCATAAAAAATAGGTAAGAAGGTCACATGGCACCCGCATAAGCTTTTTTCCAGCCCTACTTCAGTTTAACGAGCATCTTTTTACACGATTTATATTAGCTTCACTTGTATGTTTGTATATTTGTATGTTTGTTTGTAACCGACTCCTTATAGTGCGAATTTGACCCACTTTAAACGACCAGATTTCATTCAAACTTTGCACACCTGTCAAGGACTGATGACAATGCAATAATTTCATAAATTTGTGCCATTATCCTTGCCAGGGTTACCAGGACAGCAAAAAAACTGTCTTCGAAAACTACGCTGACATACGTCACAAAATAATTTGTGCCATTATCCTTGCCAGGGTTACCAGGACAGCAATAAAAACTGTCTTCGAAAACTACGCTGACATACGTCACAAAAAAAAGCGTGGGGTGCCTGATATCAAAATTACCTTAAAAAGCACCCCACGCTTTTTTTCCATTATTTTGTACTTTTTAGTTTGGTTTTCAATGCAAGCGTGTTTTTTAGTTTTTTTAAACTATTATTTTTACTCTGTATTTTAATCCAAATTATCAACCAGCACCCTAATTGCAAAACGCACAATTTATCAGAATCTGAATGAGATTGAAGATTATTTCTAAGCCATTGCGTCATTTATTCGAATAAATTGTCGGCTCAGCAACGTAAATAACGCAATGTTTGAAGTAGGCCACCAAACTGACAACAGCTATTGTTATACGAAAATCGACATTGGAAGTGGCACGCGAACGAAAGGATATGCAGCTACCCGAGCTGCTCGCAACAGCGGCTAATAGTCAGCAACAAAATGTGACCACACAGTTTGAACCTAATCTAGCGGCTGTTTGTTTAGGTTGTGTTGCATTGTAACCATGATAGCACACCCTGCAATTAATTCCGTATAGCGAAAAATACGTGTTATAACTAATAATGTAGAGTATTATTATCATGCCACTACCCACCTTGCCTGTCGACAGTAGATTCACATCGCGGTCTAGAATCGTAGCTGCCATGAAAGTAGTACAATGGTCTTTCGTGAATAAAACTAATGAACCGAAAAGAAATCTCTTGTTGTGTGCCCAATTAATTTTATGAAAATTCTTGTTGGTTGTCATATCGATTTGTGCGATAGCTCCGACTTTCAAGTTATCGACATAAGGGCACAGAAATCTTACATTATGGAATATCCTAAAAAGAAAAATGATTAGTTTAGACATAACGACGTAAGCTGCTTAAAGTTAGTGGATGTTACGTCAAAATGTATTAAAGTGTACTTAATCTTAAGTTAAGGAGCCGTTCAAGTATTACGTAAGCACTATAGGGGGGCGCCGCCGGCGCCGGGGTCGCGAGATTGTTCGAAAGAGATACCGTGGCCCTGGCACATGGGCAACTGAAGGAGCACGGGTGGGTTTTAGTCAGTAAAAGTCTGACACGCCCTCCCGCTCCGCCCAGAGCGGAGAAGTCATGATTTCCCATCCAAAAAAAAAAAAAGCACTATAGGGGGCCAGGGGGGGTCTTTGCTTTGCTTATTTTTGATGACATGGGGGTGGGGGGGTATAGATGGTGATTACGTCAGCAGTAGTTATTTACTTTTTTAACCGACTTCAAAAAAAGGAGGAGGTTATTGATAACCCCCTTCTTTTTTTGAAGCCTGTTGTTCGTCTGTATTTTTTTTAAATGTTTGTTAGCTCATAAGTTTTGACTGGGTGAACCGATTTCGATGATTTTTTTTTTTTATTTGAAAGCTGGTGCTTCCCGAATTTGGTTCCATTCGGACAGTGGGATCCATGTGAAAACCATATATGTAAGTCTTATATTTGCGTTAAGTATTGGCGCGACAAATGAACGAATAACGCGATTAGATTAGTGCGGGGTATCTACCATAACTATAAAGTTAAAAATAAAAACTTTTTACAAAAAATAAAAACCGACTTCCTTAAAATAACACTACAAAGTCAAAAATAACTTTAATTTCGGAAGTCGGTGGCAAGAAAACCTTAAATACAGATCCTAAGACAACGAATTCCGAAATTAAAGTTATTTTTGACTTTGTAGTGTTTTTTAAGGAATTCGTTTTTTTGTTTTTTTGTAAAAAGTTTTTACACATATGGCAACCCACACATTGTCTATGTTTGAAAATGAAACGCATTTTCGGGGATTCTCAGAAATAATGTGGACGTATAGGTACTCGCTTAAAACCGAGTAGGGAAATTACCGCGCTCTATTCACTTGACTAAATTTCTTCCATCAACCTATTGTTTCGTTTCGTTACGATTGGGGATTTGACGTATTTTAAATGAATAATATTGTATGCGTTAAAGTCCCCTATCCTAAATCTATTTTTAACCGACGAAAAAACGGAGGTGGTTTCTCAATTCGACCGTATTTTTTTTAATGTGTGTTCGTTGAAAACTTCGTCGTTTATACACCGATTTTGATAATTCTTTTTTTGTTTGAAAGGAGGTATCCCAAGGGTGGTACCATAATAAAGAAACCAGGATCTGATGATGGCATCCCAGAGAAGTCGATGGGAGCCTTCGAAAATCGTAGTGGCGACTAGTGCGTTTTTTATTTCTTTCATTTTCATCTTAAAGCACTACTATTTAATGAAGGTTAAAAGTTGCTCTGATGATGAAGCCGAAAGACAGTCGAGGGAACTCCTCAACGACTTACGGCAATTACCCGGTGTTTGGACTTAATTCACTTCTATTGATGAGAACTTTGCACCCATTACAGGTCTGATGATGGAGACCATAAACAGTTGAGGGAATTCCTCAACGAACACGCATAATTTTTTACATAGTAGTCCGATTGTGACAATTTTTTTTTTTTGAAAAGGGTTTAGCCCCAAGTTAGTCCCATATAAATTTGAAAAACAAAATCAAACCCTAAGGGTCGCAATGGGTAGCTCGCCGCCCGGTAAGGATCAGGCTCGGGTCGACGGCGCGTAGTGTTCCACGCGCGCCTCAAAGAGATGTCAGCAGCAATGTAGGGGGGTCTGCTAGGACCGATGCCTGCCAGGGTCACGAGATTGTTCGAAAGAGATACCGTGACTCTGGCACATGGGCAACTGAAGGAACACGGGTGGGTTTTAGTCAGTAAAAGTCTGACACGCCCTCCCACTCCGCCCAGAGCGGGAGAAGTCATTTGATGATTTCCCATCCAAAAAAAAAAAAAAAAAAGGGTCGAAAAACAGGGGGTGATTGATTATTCATTCACTGATTGTAATGTATGAATGAACACGCATAACTTTATACAGTAGTCCAATTTTAATAATTCTTTTTTTATTGGATAGGGTATTTACTTTGCCAAGTATTATTAGTCCATTAAAGCCACAAAAAATATAAAATAAAAACTTTTTAATAAAAAAAAAATTAAACCGCTTTTTCTTATTTCTAGAATTATAACTGCTACTCATGAATCAATAAAAAAACAGAGTAAGTACATTAAAAGAAAAATGCATATGTGGCGTTCCGCGCATAAAGGTACCAGATGTCGGCATTTAGTTTCTGAGTTATTTGCGTTTTTGTAAAATCTGGTGAAAATATGGTATTTTGTGATTTTTACTGATTATTGTTCTACAAAGAGAATATAACCACTAGAGAGCGTATACGCCGATTTCTGCTTAGCACACGACTCACCACTGCGGGCCGGGGGAAGAGGAAGAACGCGCGGCTGCAATTGGTCAGTTCAAGGTCAAGTTGCGTAGGTATGCCCATCGTAGGGCTACTTTACTTCATTAAGGGAAAATAGGCGATATCGATAAAATGGATTTTAAAATTGTGATAAATACTCAATTAAAATCAAAGAAATCATATTGAATCAAAATCAATCACTAATAAAATGAAAGCTAGAGAATCCAAGAACAAAACTTTCGCCACTATCATATTCGACGAAATAGCAATCAGAAACGGTGTCGAATATCATCCCCAAGGCAGAAGGTACTATGGCCACGGGAGTTTTGGCGCCAGTTTACAAACGGATTGTCAAGACGAAGCTAAAGAAGCCACAGAATTTGAATTGAATAAAATTTTCATTCATTTTAATTTTAATGTTCGATAAAGACTTTCAGCTATTAAAGGTAACAGCACTAATTTTTACGATAAAAATACAAAGTGAAAGTAAGGGATAGATGCATTAGAATTGTCTAATGAAAGAACGAGACTTTTCCAAAAGACATCAACGCGGAACTCACACAGTGTGCTGGTTTACCAAACCACCATTTTAAATAGACCCCTACGGTGGATCATAATCTGATTAAATCACAATAATTTTTCGTACTATTTACTTACTGATCAAAAGTTATGCGATTTTTTTTGAAACTAGAAGTCTTGGAATGTTTCCTAAACCACTTCACCGGGCATGAAGGTATTTTGATGCGTTATAATTGCAGATAAAGTTACATTATTTGCATTAATTTAGCGTGCACAGAGGTCTAACAATTGGTCACAACTAAAAAGGTTACTTGAACCGTAGCCTATGCATAGGCGACAAAATACTAATAGTTTTCGAGCGTCGGGGCACTGTATGCGCAGTCAAGTGGTTATATAGTCTTTGTTGTTCTACAACAAATTTGCAACAATTTGATACAATTAACATCTACAGACAACATTTTTAAGCACATTTTTCGCACATTTTTTAATCTTTAGTAAAAAGGTACCAGATGTCGGTAGGTCTTATAAAATTTCGATATTTTCATAATTATTATGTTGAGTTTTTGAATTTTAATACTATTTATAATAGGTTGAGGAAAAAGTTTCTTCGCATTTTTTAAGAAAATTCAAAACATTTTTTAATAAAGTTTATTTACATTTAACTAAAGTATGTAGGTACCATTTTGTTCGATTACTTTTTGCCATCTTGTAGGTAGGGACATGATCCCATTGCTATAGAAATTTTGGGACTTCTGGTCAAAATACCGCGACAAGTGGTTTTGGCAGTCCTCTCGTGATGACCTGACACTGCCTAAAGAATTCTGAAGAGACCGAAACAGGTGGAAATTTGAAGGTGCAAGGTCAGGACTATACGGCGGATGCATTAACACCTCCCAGCCAAACTCTCTTAATTTTTGTTGGGGGGCTAAAGATGTGTGAGGTCTAGCGTTATCATGATGAAAAACCACACCCCTTCTGTTGATTAATTCCGGCCGCTTTCTCTCAACTTCTTGCTTTAATCTCATCAGTTGTTCGCAGTAGAGTTCAGAATCGATGGTCCTGCCTGGTGGTAACAGCTCATAATGAATAATGCCCTTCCAATCCCACCACACACACAGCATCACCTTGTTGCGAGTTAACCCGGATTTCGCCACAGTCTGTGAAGCCTGACCGGCCTTTGACCACGACCTTTTTCGCACGTTCTTGTCATACGTGATCCACTTTTCATCACCAGTTATCAGCTTCTTCAAAAGTGGTTCGGTTTCATTACGTCGTAATAAAGAATCACAAATGAGTACACGGTTCATTAGGTTTCTTTCAGTGAGCTCGTGAGGTACCCAAATGTCGAGATTTTTTGTGTACCCAGTTTTTTTCAAATGCGCCAAAACTGTTTTGTGGTCAATTTCCAGTTCTTCAGCTACGTCGTAACTACTGGTATGCCGACCTTGCTCCACTTTTTCAAAAATGGCATCCATTTTATCAGTAATAGGGCGACCAGAGCGACGTGCATCTTTGACATCAACATTTCCGGATTGAAAACTGTGCTACTCTCACAGACACTACACTAGGTCCATAAACATAGCAAATTTTTTTCGCGGCTTGCGTTGCATTTTTACCTTTTTTGTAGTAAAATTTTAAAATGTATCGAATTTCTTCATTAGATTCACTCATCTTGACGGTACGAAAAACAAATGAAAATCATACATTTTCCTAATTTGAATTTGGAATTATGTTCTTTAAAATTTAAACTTTCAATGATACCAAAACCAGCCAGATACAAATAGTATAGCCAAAGAGATTTTATTACAAGTTCATACATACCATAATGCGAAAAGACTTTTTCCCCAACCTAATATATTGGCAGTAAGCTATTGGTTTTGTTAGTGATACATTGATGCATATAATGTGTTGGGATCTACGTGGAAAAATCTATGTAACAACATTGTTTTTTGTGACCTTAATTTTCAAACTCCATTTTCTCGAAAATAGTTTTTCCAGAATTTCAACTTTGGATGTCTGTTACAAAAAAAGTACCTATAAGGATTTTTTTTTTGTAATCACCATAATAAAGGGACTCTTCTAGATTCTACATCCGGCCTTAACTCAATACCTCCCTACTGGTACCTTTATGCGCGGAACGCCACATATAATAATATTTACATAAGCATGGGAGGGGTGGGGGGTTACCCCCCGGTAAGAGCTTTGCTTACTTTTGCTCACAAGGGGGATGTGGGAGTAAAACATTTTAATATATGTGCTTACGTAATACTTGAACGGCCCCTAACTTCAAGCAAGGTTTATCTAAAAATCTGTTTATCAACACAAGCAAAGAAGACAATAAAAAACCGGCCAAGTGCGAGTCGGACTCGCGCACCGAGGGTTCCGTACAAACCTGTAGGTATATACATAAGTAAAAGTTCACCCATCACGACAATCGAGTCGTAGTTCTGTTCTGTTTCTTGGCTTGGTTTTATTTCTGTCTGTGTTTTGTTCTGTTTATTATATGATGTAACTAAAAATTTACGGTTTTCGCAATTTTTCCTTTATCTGTGCTATAAGACGTTGCTTCGTACCAAATTTCAAAATTCTAGATCGACTGGAAGTACCCTTTAGGTTTTGATTCCCTTGCGAGTTTCGAAAATTTGTGGAAATTTGCGGTATAAACGGCTATATCTTTTGATTGCGTTAGCTTAGAAGTTTGATTTTTTCTCAGCTCCAAGGGACAGTAGACTTGAGTATTTGATATAAATTTCAGCTTGATACCTCCACGCGTTCCTGAGAAAAAGGGTCTTGACAGACGGACGGACGGACGGACGGATGGACGGACAGACAACAAAGTGATCCTCTAAGGGTTCCGCTTTTTCCTTTTGAGGTGCGGAACCCTAAAAAATAAAAAAATATCTACTGGTTGTTTTAAAGTGAATGAAAAAGAAACATTAACACAAACTTACCGAACGTGATCATATTTCTTTTTATGTGGATCCCTCAGATACTGAGCTGTAAAACAAGATATTTGATTAAACATAATTGAATAAACAAATTTGAATAAACCTATACATTTAATTGGTGGTGAAGCGCGTGACCCCTTGCTTTACAATATTATTAAATCTTTACTCACTTAAACCATCTCTGAATGGTCCAAAGCAGTCTTCTCGGAGTAGCCTGAACTGCACGTCCAAGTAGTGCTCCACATCATTGTAGCCCCCCTCGACAATGTTAGGTCGCAGGAAGGGCGTGGTGCCCAGTAAGTCCTCTTTAGTTGGCACCACACTAAGCTCACGAAAGTTTTCGGGAGGCTGCTGCATTTGCGCGTCTTGAATGTCTACTCCCGTTCGTGTCCCTTCCGGCTGCTATGAGATAAAAGAAAACAAGTTCATATACTCGTCAAACTTACCTCCTGTCATTGGTCAAAAAAATTCTTTAAAAACAAAATGACCGCGTGCAGTCACTGCATCCAATGGGGTCATATATTTCTTCGGCTATTAAGTAACTAGGTAGGTACGTTTATTTCTGTTTAGATTTCATGGTAAACTCACCTGATATCTATCGACATATGAGGTCATCTTCTGACGCATTTCATCTAATTTCAAGACATTGGCTGCAGGCAAAACGAAATTATGTTTTTCGCTCAAACATTGCAGACACGTCTTCGTTATACTGTCTATAAGCGCTCTACATCTTTTATGAGCTATAGCTGTAGATGTATCAATTATATCCCCAAAAAATGTTATAAAGTTTTCCCAAAATTCTCTTTGATCATTCCAATATAATCTATTTGAAAGCTTATTTTCGGTATAAGGCAGATCCATTAAATAATTACGCAAATAATTAATAAAGTCAGAATTGCAAACATCCAAAATTAATTTTGATTTCAATCCTACAAAAGGCGATTGACTTATTTTCGATAATATTCTGATAAGTAACACAAAATAATCAAGTTTATCGTTGTTGGGTGAATTTATAACGTTCATAAACCCTTCTCGTTTTTCATTTACTTTCTGAAGCACTTCTTTTTCATCCGCTTGTGCTATTTCTTGTAAGGTTTTAAATCCAATGAACCTAATCCTCTCATTTTCATGCCCTGACCTCATGTTGTTTCCTCTGCCTCTTCCCATACCACCACGCCCACGAAATGGTTCGTTATTTTGGTAGCGCATATCAGGGTTTTGTTGCATCGCTGGATCTACAAAAGCCAGTTATAATCGGTTATCAAATTAAAGGAAAAAATTAAATTATAGAGCAAGTAAAACATGGAAAATAGAGAAGGGAGGCCTTCGCCCAGCAGTGGGATAGCAATAGCTGATAAAAAACCATACCACTGTTGTATCTCATCAGTCTGTGGTTGACGTTGCTGTGTTGTTCTGCCTGAAAATTATGTCGATTTTGGTGATTTTGTCTCATCGGTCTGTTTTCTTCATTTAAATGTTGTCGATTTTGACTCATCGGTCTGTTTTCTTCATTTAAATGTTGTCTATTTTGTCTCATCGGTCTGCTTTCTTCATTTAAATATTGTCGATTTTGACTCATCGGTCTGTTTACTTCATTTAAATGTTGTCTATTTTGTCTCATCGGTCTGTTTTCTTCATTTAACTGTTGTCGATTTTGTCTCATCGGTCTGTTCTTTTCATGAAAATTTTGTCGAGTTTGATTTGTTTGTCTTTGCATGTTGAAAGGTCGGCCACGGTTCCCCATATGATTGTCATCAGAAAATCGTCGAGTGTTTTCAGTGTTCATATTAATTCGATTTGCATGCCTGTTCCGCCAGGAAGGTCCTAAAATAAACAATAAGAACAACCACTAACTATATATTGTATTGTATTTATTTAGGGGAGATGTAAGCAATTGGAGTCAGTTGGCAACGGTGATCACCCTTTTTTTACAAATAACCGAACGCGAGTGGGTTATGTTGATAAACCTACTCGCTAGCCGAACGCCAGTAGTCCGCCTGGCCGACGTCTCACTCAGATCACGCCACGCGTGGAAGAGTGATAGACGTGAAAAGATTTTGCTGCATTGTGTTGTAATTTTTCGAGAATATTAATGCGAAGGTAAGTCTCAAACTATTAAGTGTTGGTTTATATGCTTGTGACGTGTAATAATAGTAACATTTAAGATTGGACGTGTGATTAAAGATGATAGTTAATTAAACAAAGTTTGTATTGCGGTTAATGCAATAAATAGTTGATTTATAGATTTGCTTTTATTCCATTTCCCGCTTAAGTGACCCCCATTACCTACATCTCCCCTACCTATATTTTTTTGTATTCTTTTGCTGTTAAATTTACTATAGCAAGACGGCAATGGCTATGTCATGAATAAGTAAGTAGTGGTACTATAACAGCCGTCTTTTATTGTACCCTTTCTAAGGCGTTGATGTGCCATCAATTGCCAGGGTATAATTATAAATAATAATAAATAAAATCTTTATTGATACAAAAAACCTTTGACATAGCTTAAGACTATGATACATAATTTGTTAAACTAAAGGTCACACATATATGGTAAACCCTGACTCCTAAACTAGGTGATCCTGTGACTCAGGAGTCAGTGTTCTGCTGTCACTGTGATACCAAAAAAACCTTTTATTTGGTGTTCAAACTTTACAAGAAATAGCCATTTACAATGATGGTTACAAAATATGTATATTAATATTTAAAAAAATATGCATATTAAAATTAATACTTAAGAAATTTTTAAGGACTTTCTAGTTGTTTAAGTGTATGTATGTTAGAATGAGGGGGTGTATGTTATTAGAGTATGTATGTGAGGGTGAGTATGAGGTGCGTGTGTAGTAGCGTTTAGGTTTGTGTGAGGACGTGTTGAAGTGCTTGAGATTGTGTTGTGTATGTGCTGGTGATATGTTCAAAAAGTGGCAAAGAATACTGAGACCGAGAAATTGCAAACAACAAATGGAACAGCATATACGACTACTGCTGGTGGAGCAGTAGTTCTTCTGTTCGAGCATAGTCTTGATCCTGAAGCCAATTGTGTACTTTACTCTTTACTTCATGCTGATTTAGCCCATCTATATGGATGGCTTTACATATATTTTTGTAAATTAATGTGCTTAGCACGTGAAACTGGCGCCTAGCGAAAGCAGTATTATGGCGTACTGACACGGGCATACATTTTTTGCTTTGCGTTTAGTAGGATCTGACGGGGGAGTTTGCTTATGTCTTCTGAGAGTGGCTCGAAGGACAAAGAGCCGTCTCACAGAAAGTAATTTGCAGTCCGAATATAGTAGAGTAGTAGGGAATCTGTATGGTCTGCCAAGCATCACCTTAAGGACAGCCCTTTGTGCTCGCTCCACTGTAATGAACTTGGTTTTGGCAGCCCCTCCCCACACCGGGATGCAGTAGGTGATGACGGACTGACAAAGTGCTAAATAAACCATTTTTAAAATGCTGGTGTCTGCGCAATATCTCAGCGATTTTAAAATATAAATAAGTCTTCTGACTCTTGAAGCAGTATTTTCTATTTGGTTATGCCATTTCAATCCGTCATCAATCACTACACCCAGGTACTTCGTGTGATTAACACGGGTAAGCGTCGCACATGAGCAAAAACTGAGACTAGAGCACAAATGTGCCATGATTTCAAAATCTGGTAGAGCCTTGTTCTTATTACTGATAAAGAAGGGAATGGAGTTGGTTTTGTCCACATTTAGGGTGAGTAGGTTGAGTAGCAGCCAATTCATTACTGTTTTTAAGGACTGCTCCGCAATATTCTTTACCTCGCTCCAAGTATTATCATAAGCCACAATCGCAGTGACATCAGCATAAGTAAAGATTTGTGATTTATGTAAAGGCAGCGTGCATAGGTCATTTATGTAAATTAGAAAAAGTGTAGGTCCCAGCACGCTGCCTTGCGGGACTCCGTATGTGACTGTTTCTTCATCACTTAGGCTCGAATTAATTTTGACAGCCAATTTCCTGTTCTGAAGGTAATCCTTGAAGAGTTGTAGAGAAGGGTGGGGACAGAGACCGTGTCGAACGCTTTTTTTAGATCCAGGAACATACAGACGCATTTTTGTCGGTTGTCTAGTTTTTTTGATACAAGCTGAGTTAGGTCGATAACTGCGTCTTCAGTAGAAATTCCTTTTTGGAATCCAAACTGATTGGGTGCTATAATTTTGTATCTGTTTAGATAATTTACTAATCTACCGTTAATTAACTTTTCCATAACTTTAGAGAGAGCCGAGAGTACTGATATGGGTCTATAATTGTTGACACTGTCTCTGGCCCCGCCCTTGTGTATCGGATGGACTATAGCCCTTTTGAAAGGTTCAGGGAACACTCCTTTTGTGATAGAGATATTAACTATATGTGTTATTAGAGGGACAAGGGTGTTCCGACAAACCTTCAGCAGGGTAGACGGTATTCCATCCCAGCCAGTTGCAGTGTCCTGACTAAGGTTCATGATGGAAGAATTACTGTATACAGAGAGTAATCTATGCTCTGCCGGCCAGTAGTAGGTGAAGCCATCGCCAGCAAGCAAGACCAAACAATCCATGAGTCTATATTCAGAAATTGTACAAAACGTGTCGTGAACAGAATACCATCTTGTAGGTATACATGTAATGTAACGTACTACCAGGTTAAACAGTTTCCCAGGCGCGGTCCGACGTGGGGGTCCCTCCCCCCCCCCCCCCCGCCCCTTAATCAGATATGCTGTCGAGACCTTGGATTACTGCTTGTCTTATTAACTTAAAACTGTTCTTTCTTGAGCCACGGAGACCCCGATTGACATATACAAAAACATTACCTCCTACCATAAATATAGCTCAACGCGCGCCCCTAAAGTTCTTACTTCAAAAATCTGTAATAAAATACTAGCTTATGGCTAGGTGATTCGACACTCGTACAGATTTGAGGGGGTGAGGTGCGGGGAAATCCGCGGGGCGCCTCCCGCGCGTCCTTCTTGTCGAACACGTTAGCGCGCCAAAAGTTCGGGCGGCGCGGCGGCGGCGGGCGTAGCACAGACAGGTCATAGTGTAGCGACATCAGTATGCCCACAGTATTAGAAACCACAGAAGAAACGATAATACAAGAAGAAATTTATTTATTTATTTTTTTCTAAAACTATTTTACATAGTTCTTCATTGAATCCTCGATGGAACATTTGTATACAGCAGCTAATTCTATCTAGTGTATCCTACTAATATTATAAATGCGAAAGTTCGTGAGTATGGATGTATGGAAGTATGGATGGATGTTTGTTATTCTTTCACGCAAAAACGACTATGTAAATGTATTTGGATTAAATTTAGCTTGCAGATAGTTTATAACTTGGACTAATATTATAAACTAGCTTTTGCCCGCGGCTTCGCCCGCGTGGATGTCGGAAATTAATGCAAGAGGACGCACTACCGCGATAAGAATGTGTTATTCCAGGTTATATAGGTAATATAGACTCTGTGTGCTATTTTTGATCCAGATCCATTCAGCCATTTTTGCGTGACTGAGAAACAAACACCCAATCATACATATTTTCAGATTTATAATATTAGTAAGTAGAATTATAATTCATATTACTTAGGATTCATAGTTTATGAGAACATCAACATTTGTGTTGGTCTTTTTAAAATAAGAGTAATAGTATTCAGAGTAAGAAGACTGCGACATAGGGCTTGGTTTAGTTGAATATAAGTCTTCCTGGTTTTTCTTAACGCTCCTATTTTACCTAAACAGACACTCAATCATTAACCAGACACCGAACATAATTATAGGAATAGTACTTTTGCCAGTGGCTTGGCCCGTATAGCTGTCGGAAAATATCACCCGGGAACCTACTACTGGGATAAAGTAGGTATCCTATCTGTTACGTATCCATGATATAATATATCTTTGTGCCAAATTCGATCTAAATCCGTTTAGCCGTCTTTGCATCATTGAGAAACAAACATCCAAAAATCTAAACATCTAAGCCATTTCGCGGTCTCTTACTTGGAATAATACTATTAGGTTTATTTTGAGTATATAATGAACACACATGATATTCGCATTTACTATGAAGCCAAAGTAATATGAATTACAATCCTACTTATCCCGGCCGCTGCCAACGGATGGACGGGACGGACGTACGACCCGCCAGCTGCTTTGCGCCCGCTTTTTAAATCTCTAATATCTTCTAAGATATTCATTTAAATTACATGTTGTAAAGGGCCATATTGATCTATATTAAATGCAAAATGTATTTAAGGTACTTAATTGGATAAGGATTAATGCTGTATTGCTTAAAATCGCTTCGTAAATAAGCCCTTATTTCTCGTAAAAAGTAAAAGATAAAAAATGGTTATTGTGGGTTATCCCTAAGAGATAAACATATACCATTGCGACATTCTTGTAGGCCTTTTTAAGGTGTAAAATACTGTAGTACATTATTTTGATCTATTTCGTAGGATTCAGCCAGGGTTTTTTGAATTTTGAGACGTGTTTCAGCGTAGTTTATGACGAATGTCACCGTAGTTTTCGAAGACAGTTATTTTTTTCTAAAATAAAAGAATCTTTCTAATATAAAAGTAGCCTAAGTTACTCCTTGTTACATCAGCTATCTGCCAGTGTAAGTCCTGTCAAAATCGGTCCAGCCATTTCAGAGATTAGCCGGAACAAACAGACAGACAGACAGACAAAAATTGTAAAAAATGTTGTTTTGGTATATGTACCGTGTATACATCATATATACTTAGTAAAAAGTAGTTATCTTAATATTAAAAACAGACACTCCAATTTTATTTATTTGTATGTATGTATGTATAGATGCGAAAGTTTGTGGGATTATTGGATGTTTGTTACTCTTTCACGCAAAAACTAATGAACGGATTTGGATGAAATTTAGCATGCAGATAGTTTATAACCTGGAATAATACAAAACACACAAATAACATACACAAAAGACTTAGTCACACAAAAAACAAACAAAAAAAAATTATAATTGCGAAAGTATGTGAGTATGGATGTATGGATGGATGTTTATTACTCTGTCACGCAAAAACTACTGAACGCATTTGGATGAAATTTAGCACGCAGATAGTTTATAAGCTGGACTAACATTATAAATGCGAAAGTTTGTGAGTGTGGATGTATGGATGGATGTTTGTTACTCTGTCACGCAAAAACTACTGAACGCATTTGAATGAAAATTAGCAAGCAGATAGTTTATAACCTGGACTAATATTATTATGAAAGTTTGTGAGTATGGGTGTATGGAAGTATGGATAGATGTATGTTACTCTTTCACGCAAAACTACTGAACAGATTTGGATGAAATTTGGCACCAAGATAGTTTATAATCTGGATTATCACATTGGGTCCCTTTTACCCCGGTTGTACGTTGCCACGGAATAATTTTCGACCTCTTCCTATTCACGCCTACCAAGATACTCATCAATCAAACGAGCCCAAACTTGATGGGGTTACGTCGTTTAATTACGGAGTTACTATAGCCACCTTCCAGCTCCATCATCAGACCCTGGTTACCATATAGTATCAAAATACTCGTCAAGACGAATTAAACGTGCCCTAACTCGAAGGGGTTGCGTCTTTTAATTACGGAGTTCCTATGGTCCCTTCCAACTCCAGCATCAGACCCTGGTTACCATATACTATCAAAGTACTCGTCAAGACGAATCAAATGAGCCCAATCTCGAAGGGGTTGTGTCGTTTAATTACGGAGTTCTTATTGCCACCTTCCAGCTCCATCATTAGACCCTGGTTACCATACAGTATCAAAGTACTCGTCAAGACGAATCAAACGATTCCAAACTCGATGGGGTTGCGTCGTTTAATTACGGAGTTCCTATGGCCCCTTCCAACTCCATCATCAGACCCTGGTTACCATATTATAGTATCAAAGTACTCGTCAAGAGGAATCAAACGAGCCCAATCTCCAATTGGATTGCAATATTGTTTTTAAAGTTTTACAAATATTTACACAATGAGAACCACACACACAAAACAAAAGCTTAACCAACTATGGTCTATATAAATTCTTGAAAACAATATTTATTTACAATTTATTTTGTTTTCTCTTATTATTACTTACGCAGCAGAAAGTAAGTGCGCGCGCAAAAATTTGTCACAGGTCTCACCTCGATAACGTCTCGCAGGACACTGGCAAGCGACGCGCCGATCAAAAATCACTTGAACGACTGATATATTTTTTTAGAAATGTAATGAAAAAATTTGATCGGGTTCAATCGATTCTAAAATAAATTACCTATACATTGATACTAATTATAGAAAAATAGGAGTATTAGTACTTCTTTAAAATGAAATTAGGCTTGTTAAAAAACTGCAAATCGAAGTAAGTTCGGCTTTTTTTCTGTCGAGTAAATTTGATTGTATCGTATTTTGAACGGGTACAAAAGCTAAGGAGAAAGAATGTATCTTAAATATATATTTTTTTTCAGATTCTGGACGTAATGATTTGCCTATTAAAAACCAATTCTAAAACAGGTGAAAACGGTGCCAGGGCCTTATGCCAGCGGCTTCACCCGCGTGGAGGTCGGAAATTATCCGGCGAGAACTTACTACCGGGATAAAAAGTACACTATGGTTATGCACTATATGTATGTATCCAGATTATAAACTATCTGTGTGCCAAATTTCATTCAAATCCGTTCAGGTGTATTTGCGTGAAAGAGAAACAACAACATCCAAACACCCTCACATTTATAATATTAGTAGGATAGAATCTAGAAAGCAAATTCTCGTACGTAGTGTTTAAAAGGCTTAGGTTTAGGCCGAATTCCAAATCCTAAGCTGCTGTAAATCGAGTTTAAGGTTTTCATCTTAATTCGACATTACTAGTTCTCTTTCTGTGTAATGGTCAAAAGAAAACATAAGTTACAGCTAGGGTGCTACAATGTTTCAGGCTCACTTCGCTCTCTCTTGCATTCTACAATTTCTTGAAACCTGAGCCACATCCAGCCCAACCCATTGTTCTAATTGCCTACTATTCATCAAAATGTGCTGCAACCAATATGCCAGCATTATTAAAAACTGTAAAAATACGCACCAAGAACTGCAAGATGTGCTACCTAGCACACGGTGAACCACACCGCGCATGTGTTAGATTATTCATTTTGATATTTTATAATTGTTGGTTGGATAGTGACATCTGTCACATTAACGAAACATTAAACCAATATAGAAGTACCTAATTTGACTATTTAGATAAAGTGTTTACAAAAACTAATTGTTATAACTAGTAAAAATAACTAAGATTTTATAACTATAAATAATTAAAAAGTATTTAATTATACTTGTAGTATATCCTAGGTTTAATATTGGCATTTTACTTTAATGTGATGATTCAAATGACTGTCACAATACTGTCAGTTTATATTGACATTCTTTTAATTGATTCGTAACTGAGAAGTTACGAATCAGTTCTTATTGAATTGCTTAATAACCTTAAAAAGTTTTAAAACTGTTTCACTACATAACAATGGTTTATTATTATCTGTGTTAGAAGTTATTAAGTCAAAATGTGTAATGATCTGTAATTTGTTCAAAATGACGGTAGGTGTAGTGCGAGGCATTTCCTCACGATATTCGACGTTGGTAGGATATAAAAAGGATTGTAATCATGTTATCGGGGCAGTTCCTCGGTAGATATTCAGTTGGTCAGTTCTAGTGCTGTGGTTGTGTGGAAAAGATCGACCAGAGGTCACGTAAGTTAAGTAATTTGATATTATGTAATACTTATTGCTTATTATGACAATTTTGTTGTACCATTTATATTGTTGGCAATATTGCTAATGTATTAAATCATATAAAATGGAATATTCATATTCTTCTCCTAGCTATTGTTGTTATTATGATTATAGAAAGAAAGAAAGAAGAAGAAAGAAAAATTATAATTTATGGCAATGTAAGAAGTGTGTTGATATATAATACTTTAATACTGTTTCCATGGAGTTTCTTGTCCTTATTCTCCATGAAGACCTAGTTTTGGAACGGACGACTAGCTTTCTGGTTAATTACTGACAAGCCTAATTGAAATAAATGTCTAGTCTTGTCTTTCTGTGCTTTACTTAGAGAAACCTTTTCCCAACAAACCATATTCATAAGAACCTTCCTACACAGTAAATAAGCCGTTACCATTCTGATACACAAAGCTTGATATTTGGTATATTTATATAATACTTACTTATAGTTATATACAGATTTTTCTATTACATGTATGCAGCAATGCAGTACAAGGCCAAATCTAAGAAGGTCGAACGACCTTTTTACGCATGGAACGTCAAATTATGAAATACGAGTACTTCGACATGGGAATCAAGTTTTGGATGGACACGGCTAGAGACAGAAATAAGATCAAGAAAGCGGCTAGCGATATCTACAAAAACAGAAACTCGTAGCAGCGAGAACTAAGAAGACGACTGAAAACAACTACACGGAACATAGCGAAGCAACGACATAGAAAACAGCTGAGAAAAAAGTTTAATCCTACCAAAAGATACACCGATGAAGCTCGACCGGAATCAACATGCCCAAGACGTCGTGAAAAGATAAAGATCCTATAGATAAATACCATCCGTCTCTCCACTAGTCCAATGCTTACTCAAGGATGCATATCCGGTTGGCTCACAATCCTTTCTTATCCTAAGGGCGCGCCTTCCCTACCATTACAGGGCCCCCGGTCTACTTCTTGATATGTAATGGCTTATATAGCACCCTAAAACATGAGGCTACAGGGGCTAGTGCAAATCTTGAGCTTCATTCGATTAATCGAGTCTGGTCAAATCACGCTGGGATCAGTGCAATTCATTCATTATCTAGCAATAAAAAACTTTAGAGGTGTCAAGGGACACCCGGATGAAACGAAGTTCCTTTCCAGGATTCTTAGTAGTTATAATTTTTTAATTATTTATTATGTACAAAAAACCTGTATACACTCAACAAAAATATTCTCTCTCTCTCCCTCTCTCTCTACCTCTCTCTCCCTCTCTCTACCTCGCTCTCTCTCCCTCTCTCTACCTCGCTCTCTCTCCCCTCTCTCTCACCCTCTCCCCCCCCCCCCCTATAGCCCCATTTCACAACGCGCGATAAGGAACTTCGTTCCAAAAATACTTTTTGTATGCACTATGCGAGGTCAAATTAAAGTTTTTAGAATAGGTTAGTAACAAAAGCAGAAATATGAAAAATATTTAATTAATTAAATATTCAAATTTTGCATTAGGTACTCTTTCGGAGATCTGTAGATGTGTAATGAATTCATGTCATTTTCTTTATAAATTGGCTGCAATTTTAAGTGTTTGTCGTACGTTCGACGTAAGACAAACACTTAATTGCCGCATGGATTTGACTAGAGAAAATTTTCGCTCATTGATCTAAGACTACTTTCGTTGCGATCTTACTTAACCATGAAAATTGCCGGCAATATTGCCAAAGTTGCCAAAACTGCCGGGAATGTTTCCAAACTTGCCGGCAACATTGGGCAAGAAACGTATAAATTGAAAACAACTTTTACTATTATAATTGCTTAGTAGAATAAAATTGCCGTATGCAGGATGGTAGTTGCTATGCTTATCTATAATATCCAACCTAAAATTTTCGTTTTTACATTTATTTACTTACTGATAAACTAAAGAAAAGAAACAAGCTATCCATGATTGTTCATTGGTGATGAAACCACAACTATTTTAGAGATATCGTAATTTTTTTTCTTTTACGTTCTTATAATTTAACTTCACTTGAATGTAAGAAAGTATATACATCTATATGTATACAAATCTGTATGTATAGAATGGTCAAACCTTGCAAGACGATCAGCAACAACAAGTTGATGTTTTAACCAATTTTAAAAAGGAAGTTCTTTATTTGATATGAATGTATGAATATATGTATTTTTGTTTGTTTGCGATTTTCTCAAAAGGTACTGATCCTATTTTGAAAATTCTTTTGATGGCATGATTTGTGCAGTGGGTAAGCGACTACTGTGGGGTACGTATTATTCA
Organism: Aporophyla nigra; assembly: GCA_947507805.1. Classification (NCBI taxonomy): domain Eukaryota; kingdom Metazoa; phylum Arthropoda; class Insecta; order Lepidoptera; family Noctuidae; genus Aporophyla; species Aporophyla nigra. Next base: position 14,600,440 of record OX382305.1, read on the forward strand.
ACATTTAAGCTATCGTAAAACAACATAAGGGTACAAGAAGTAATGTGAACAAAAAAAAAAATCAGTAGGTCATGCTTATTTATTATAATCAGTAATTAAAGGGGATTTTGATAACGTAAAAAATATTATGTAAAAGAGTTTGTTTGTTTGTTTGATTGAACGCGCTAATCTCAGGAACTACTGATTTGAGTTGAAAAATTATGTTTGGTTTTATTATTGAGGAAGGCTATAGGTTATATAACATCACGCTGTGACCAATAGGAGCCGAGCACCAACGCAAAATGTTGCAAAAACGGGGTAAATTATTACGTTCAAGAGCTTTCATTGCGTGCGCTCCTTAAACGGTTAAAGTAACGCAACAATTATGTAAGCCGTAATTGTTCCTCTTAAAAAGTTCTAAAAAAAAGTCCGCGACAGCATATGTCCACTTTTTAAGGTTGGCGAACTATGTTTTTTCAAATTCGTTATAAAAAATGCATTATTTGCGAAGGTGTTTTCATAAGACATGGATATAATCCTTATCCATTGAGAAGTGTTTAATTTGGAACAAAGTTGTCCTTACATTATTTGAGATTAATGAATATCTTACGAGATATAACAACCTGATTGCTCAACACTACGTATGGGCCGACGCGCGGCGATTTGATTCGACGACGGGGTGGGTCGCGGGAGCACGAAATTTGACGCGGACGAAGTCGCGGGCAGAAGCTAGTGTAGGATATGTGCACGAGTGCTATAACTTTTCGTTCGGCATAACGAAGGCTCTATGCAAGTTGAGTGAAAAAAGAGGCCATGAAGCTATGCATAAAATACTACATTTTGTCATGGAGAGTACGCGGCAGCAAAACAGTGGCGATCACGATAGTCAATTCACTAAACTAAAAATCACTAAAATTTGGTTTATTCCTGTCAAACGACAATTTCCTATTCTGAAATAGACGATAGTGACACAACTTAATATTTTAGTTTGACAGCACTAAGATTGCACTGAGTTATTAGTTTAGTGAAAATGTCAATTTTGCTATTCTGAGTTTGCTGGTTTTCACCAAAAATTTTGACAATAATCATTTATTTTGACTAAATCTGACTATTTTTAATCGCGATTAAAAAGGTGTGGAATAAAACTAGTGGTCATGAACAAAAATTCACACTAACGCCTCGCCTTCACGTGCAAAAACAGTGCTGTATTTTATATTTTTTCTTTTGCTTATATCTCGAAAATGGCGTGTCCTATCGCAAAAATAATGAAATTTTCGACCCCCTTTGTTAACCCCGGAACATATAAATCTCAACACGTGGGTAATATTTTTTGTATATTTTTAAACAAAAAGTGAAAAATTCCATATAAAATAAGTCCAGGCTGCCCCCTAGCGCGCGCCTTCGTCTCTAAAAAATTCATTGCGTAGCGCACACAAGTACCACGTTGCGAAACCAAAAGAAAAAAAAACCACGTTGATTGTCAAATTCGTTTTTAGTCGTGTCAAAATAATTTATAAATTTTTTCTTGCAGAATAGCGTTAAAATTCTCATAGCCAAAAGTAAGGAATTTTAGAGATAGTTTAGTTAGTTTAGTTCGCTGTACAACAGAATCGGCACCAATATGAATAACTTTTATTGTTTTATTTGTTTTTTTTTACACATTAAATTCTCTGGCAGACGGAAGACACAATAGACCTAAAACTCATGTGCCCACCACAAGAGACCAATCTAAAAAGCCCAATCTCGTTTGGTTTAACAGAGCGTAGATCCTATGACCACCTTCCAACTCCATCATCAGGCTGGCACAAGGTCATCATAACATTGCGTTCTAACTAGACATACATATATATCTATATATATAATTTGAGCGCTATCAGACTTCAGGAAATAGATTAAAATCGATTTTATTTCAAACAGATGAAGTTCTTGATGACAAGTTGAAAATATTTACAAAATAACACTACACAGTTGTTTGATTTATATTTACTTCATTTGGTATCAATACCCTCTTTCTTTTTGTATAAAATAAGTATATAAGTGATATTCTTAAAAAACTATGGGTTTAGCTATCATGAAGTTACCAATGGCATAATTTAACTTTATCTTCACATATAAGCATGGATAATTAAGAAATAATTATAATTATGAATTAATAATACAGGCTTACTAATAATACGTATAATTACACCATTACATAAAACTTCAGGAGCGCACAAACTTTGAAAATGGCATTTGAAAAACCCTATGTAATCTGGCAACTTTGGCAACATTCCGGCAATATTGCCCAATATTGCCGGCAATATTGGAAACTTTCCTGGTAACTTTCGGAAACATTCGGCAATTTTCATCCCTAATCTTACTCAACACCAATGCTGCAATGTTACGAAGACTTCTATTGCATTCCTTTCGTTCCTTTGTTTCGTAGACTCGCACGCCTTCCACCCTAGTCCAAATGTAACTTGGAACCGCTATCTTTTTATAACAAGTAACCAACGAATTATTTCAAGGGTTCAAAATCATTTGTATACTACAAAGCTGAAAAGTTTGTTTGTTTGGTTGAACGCGGTAATCTCAGGAACTACTGGTCCGAATTAAAAAATATTTTTTGTTGGGTAGTCTATTTATTGCATCACGCTACGATCAAAAGGAGCGGAGCAGCAATGAAAAATGGACGAAAACTGGCAGGTAATTCGATGCGACAAGAAGGGTCAGGGGAGCTAAAATTTGACGCGGACGTAGTCGCGGGCAGAATCCATGGTAATAGGTAAGTCAACGTTGCCATGGACGTAATAAAATCACGGTGGGAATTTTTCGCGCACTCGATCTTCAACCCACGTCTAAGCGCCGCGCGCCGCCGAGAGCAGTAGCTCCGGCGCTAAGACGTGGGTTGAAGAAAAGTGGGTTAAAAAAAAAACAGTATCGCAGTAGCGATAGCGATTTTTTTTTAAATCTCTGAGACTCACTCGCGCTACACTCCGTTGTATTCTCAATGCTCGGTTTGACACCGAGAGTAAAAAATCTAGAGCGCGATACAAACTCGCCGCGATTTTATTTAGACGGCGACTAACAGGTTGCAGTTTAACCGTATGGTGCCTGACGTAAAGAATTATATAACACCACCCCATTTCTTAAGAAGGGACTTACTAGACTTTACTAGAGAATGGGCAGCAAGCGTTCTCTATGCATTTTACGACCATACTGCGATCGCCAACCCGCCTACCAAGCGTGGCGATTATGGCAAAGCCCCCCAAATTGGGGGAGGCCTAAGTCCAGCAGTGGACGTCTTACCGCTGAAATGATGATGGATGACAACAGGTTGCGTCATTGCGTGTCAATGTCTGTGCAGTGTTACATAATTATGTTTTTACTTTTTAAGAAGGTAATTATTCGGTAGTGGTACGAATAACTAAACTGTTTTGGTAATTAATTGAAACTTCGTCTTTGAATTATTTGATAAAATTATTAAAAACTACTTAAATAATTTGATTTCGGTAAATTGCTTACCTGGTTCGGGGCCGTCCTCCTCCATTTTTCAATTTTACCTAAAACACAATATACATCTTTATAACTTTATCGTGTAAGTACTTAATTAAAAGTAGGTACTAATAATTTTTATCACGACTGGGAATGTCCACGTTTGCACGAACGTAAAAATACCGTAGCGGGATATTTTCGCGCACTGGATTTGAAAAAACGTCCTGCTGGAAGAGTGCCTCGAGTCCTGCTGGAAGAATACAGTTTCTATGGTATTCCAGCAGTACGGTGACCCTATTTTTTAACTTAGGGGGCGTCCATTAATTACGTGAGGTGTTTAGGGGAGAAGGGGGTCACGCCGAATCTCATTCTTTCTCACGTGGGTGAGAAAAACAAGAATTTTCCGTAAAAACAATGTAAAATTGCGATAAAACCGGGTTAAATTTAAAAAAAAATAACCATATTTTTCCACTATAATATGGCTACTTACGCGGATACGCGGTCCCTTGATTTTTATGCCGCCACCGGCCAGCCAAGCTACGCATAAATTCAACACAAATAAGAAAAATCTCACGTGAGATTTTGGGGAGGATAGAGCCGAATCTCGCGACATCTCACCAAGGGTGGTGGGGGGGGGGGTTCGAAAAATCGCCAATATTGGCTCACGTAATTAATGGACGCCCCCTTATGCTCGTTGGAAGATTATAAAGTAGTCGCGAGTCTCTAGAAACCATTTCAGATCAATTGTGACTAACTTTGCCATGTTTTTATATGTTAGAAACTATTTTATATGATCGCAAAAGTTTAAGAAGCAATTTCCATAATTTAAACACGTAGTAAAATTAAAAATGAGGTACCCAAAAGATTAACTAAAACTAACAACTAGCAAGTCATTTCTTGTAAACAGTATCCGCTTTTATAACAAGTTGCCAAAGATGGTTACAGAACAAAGGCCGATTTTTTTATCCGTAGTCAAACCGTATAACAATTTGTTAGATTAACCATAGTCAAGGTCAACTCATGCGTAAAGGGCTATTACGTTATCCAATATCTATTTTAACTAAAATCAACCTTAACCTTTGGCTAACCTGTCTAGCTACATTAAAATCAAATAAAATAACACAAGACTGAAATCAAGCTATTTCCACTCCGTGTGTAATGTTCTTTAATTTTCACCTTGACCGCCAAGCATTTTCGTAAAAAAAAAAAAAACTAAAAAATAGAAAATAAACAATAGTTTAAAAAAACTAAAAAACACGCTTCCATAGAAAACTAAACTAAAAAGTATAAAATAGGTAATGTAAAAAAAGCTTGGGGTGCCTGATATCAATAAAAAAAATCTTTAAAAAACTTTTTTACAAAAAAAAATATGAAATTATAGTATTGTCATCGGTCCTCGATAAATCTACAAAATCTGGTCGTTTAAAGTGGGTCGAAATCGCGCTATAAGGAGTCGGTTACAAACAAACATACAATAAGTGAAGCTAATATAAAGCGTGTAAAAATGCCAGAAAACAGGCAACAATCAAACAATTAATAAAATACCTTTGCACAAAGCAGTTGCAGCAGAAATACAATAACTACATATGTGCATGTACATTACAGATGTTGTGCTTGAGTTAAGTTTCTGTCTTTTATTGTTCAACCTTCGAACTTTGGGTACTTAATTATTTTAACTAATAGTTTATTATTTGACTATTATGTAAACTAACAATTGATCAAAAAGCACAGTTTGCCAAAATTTTAACAATTAGAAACTATTTTTAACTATTGGTTGAGTTGACCCACGTATCAAAACAGAGTCTAGTAGTAGGCAGTTCTAAACCGACATCTAACGTGTCCTTATAAAAAAAAACCGTCCAAGTGCGAGTCGGACTCGCGCACCGAGGGTTCTGTACATAGTAGGTATTCACGGTTTATGCATAAGTCTATGTTTATGAAATTAAATGTTTTTTAATTTTTATATTTGAGTTGATTGAATGAAAGGTAAAATGCGGTTTACGATTTATGACGTATAAAAAAAAACTACTTACTAGATCTCGTTCAAACCAATTTTCGGTGGAAGTTTATATGGTAATGTACATCATATATTTTTTTTAGTTTTATCATTCTCTTATTTTAGAAGTTACAGGGGGGGGGGAGGGACACACATTTTACCACTTTGAAAGTGTCTCTCGCGCAAACCATTCAGTTTAGAAAAAATGATATTAGAAACCTCAATATCATTTTTGAAGACCTATCCATAGATACCTAACTACCATATTTTTTCCACACGTATAGGTTTGATAAAAAAAAAAAATTGAGTTTCAGTTCTAAGTATGGGGAACCGCAAAATTGATTGTTTTTTTTTTCTATTTTTGAGTAAAAAAATCTTAATGCGGTTCACAGAATACATCCACTTACCAAGTTTCAATAGCATAGCTCTTAATATGGTACCCTTGCTCTAAAACAACTTATTGAATACCTAATATATTAGGTTGGGGAAAAAGTCTTTTCGCATTATAGTATGTATGAACTTGTAACAAAATCTCTTTGGCTATACTATTTGTATCTGGCTGGTTTTGGTATCATTAAAAGTTTTAATTTTAAAGAACATAATTCCAAATTCAAATTAGGAAAATGTGTGATTTTCATTTGTTTTTCGTACCGTCAAGATGAGTGAATCTAATGAAGAAATTCGATACATTTTAAAATTTTACTACAAAAAAGGTAAAAATGCAACGCAAGCCGCGAAAAAAATTTGCGATGTTTATGGACCTAGTGTGTGTCTGTGAGAGTAGCACAAATTTGGTTTAAGCGTTTTCAATCCGGAAATTTTGATGTCAAAGATGCACGTCGCTCTGGTCGCCCTATTACGGATAAAATGGATGCCATTTTTGAAAAAGTGGAGCAAGATCGGCATACCAGTAGTTTCGACGTAGCTGAAGAACTGGAAATTGACCACAAAACAGTTTTGGCGCATTTGAAAAAAACTGGATACACAAAAAAGCTCGACATTTGGGTACCTCACGAGCTCACTGAAAGAAACCTAATGAACCGTGTACTCATTTGTGATTCTTTATTACGACGTAATTAAACCGAACCATTTTTGAAGAAGCTGATAACTGGTGATGAAAAGTGTATCACGTATGACAAGAACGTGCGAAAAAGGTCGTGGTCAAAGGCCGGGCAGGCTTCACAGACTGGCGAAACCCGGGTTAACTCGCAACAAGGTGATGCTGTGTGTGTGGTGGGATTGGAAGGGCATTACTATGAGCTGTTACCACCAGGCAGGACCATCGATTCTGAACTCTACTGCGAACAACTGATGAGATTAAAGCAAGAAGTTGAGAGAAAGCGGCCGGAATTAATCAACAAAAGGGGTGTGCTTTTTCATCATGATAACGCTAGACCTCTCACATCTTTAGCCACCCAACAAAAATTAAGAGAGTTTGGCTGGGAGGTGTTAATGCATCCGCCGTATAGTCCTGACTTTGCACCTTCAGATTTCCACCTGTTTCGGTCTCTTCAGAATTCTTTAGGCAGTATCAGGTTAACATCACGAGAGGACTGCCAAAACCACTTGTCGCGGGATTTTGACCAGAAGTCCCAAAATTTCTATAGCAATGGGATCATGTCCCTACCTACAAGATGGCAAAAAGTTATCGAACAAAATGGTACCTACATACTTTAGTTAAATGTAAATAAACTTTATTAAAAAATGTTTTGAATTTTCTTAAAAAATGCGAAGAAACTTTTTCCCCAACCTATTATATAGAAACTGGATGGATATTAATCACAATTCAAATCATCGTAAACAAAAAGAAATAGGTTAGAGGTCTAACTATTTAACAAATCTAATCTAATTCCACAAAATACAATAGTACGAAAAATTATCCATATTAAATTCTAGTATTTGTTACCATTAATTCTCAAATGATTTTCATTTATCTATACACCCGGTAAGTACTATTAATTAGAATAGTGACAAACAATAGTAAGCACTATCGCTTCTAGCAACAACCTTACCAAATTAATTATAATTATAAGTAGCATGTCGACTATGACGGTTATGATAATGTTATAACATTTCCGTAAAATAATAGTAAATCTGTAATCGTAGTCTACTTACTCGATACTGATAATTATAACTATGTAAACAATATTAATATGTGGAAACAGACTTCAAATAATGATGTGTTTAATTGTGCCTTTACAAACAAAGTAAATTCCAGTGTAAGGTGAAAATAGTTTGCAAACGAGATTCTTGTAATTTAATAAAGATATTATGATATGATTTATGATATTTTAATTTTTTTACTTATTTCTTTGACATAATCTAATCATGAATCATTTCATATTGAACGCCGACAATTCTATTGGTTTCTTTAATATTTTATTTATGTTTTATATTTAGTAGATTTTTTATACTTTGTGAAGTGAGAACGCTCCAGCGCTGTAGGCCTGGTAGTAATTTTGTAGACAATTTTCTGTGTTATTAAGTACCTACTAGTTACGTGATTAGGTACAGGCGTACACCGTTAGATTATTGATAACTTACTGTCCTCCAAAACCTACTAACAATGCAATAAGAAAACATTGTAAAACCCAATTATTTTTAAAAGAGTAACCGTGAAGTTTCTTGCCGGCTCTTCTTTTTATAGGAAACTTTGTTTAATTTTAATAAAAATTATAACAAATGTAAGTATTCATGTATATTAAATGACAAATCATTATCTTACATAATTTAAAGGAAAGCTATTATCTATCACTTTGATATTGTGCCTGTATGGTTATCAACTAATTAACTATTCTACTATACATATTTGTGCATTAAACTTTGTGCAATATTATTATTATCGTCATTATTTCAAAGACTGCGCGGTAGCACCAACAACATTTTGCAAATGATTGCATCCCGTCATGACTGTTCCATACAGGCACACTGGGTGGGAATAGTTACGGGGAAATTGTAATTTTAAATTTATTCTAGTTTTATTAAGTTATGTACGTACTAACATAGATGTTAAGAAAATTGTTATTAACTATGAATTCTGTCCGAAATAAATGAATAATAATAATAATTATGGCATCTGTCAATGTCACAACGAAAAATTTAAGCTCTACATTTTTTACATTGAATAAATATAAAATTACAGCCTGGAATAATAGTATCCATAAATAAAAACCCTACAAAAATATCAATTCAAAAGTTAAAATGAAAATATCCAAAAGAAAGTACCGCAAACCCATACAAAACAATAAATTACTAATGAACTTATAGAATGTGAAAATGTGAGTAAATCATGCAAACCAGAGCCAGGACACGACAACAGGCACACCCACCATCTCCGGACTTGTCGCTCAGCTCCGCCTCGCAGCCGCCGGGACACGCCTCAACCGTGAGCGTCGTGTCACCGGTCGCTGCAGTTGCGTCGAGCTCGAGCGACGAGTTTTTCTCCCCACCGTCGTCACCAACACCACAACGGCGGCGAGGAAGAGGACGGCCACCAGCGAGCTTGGGACCTCGAAGCCATCAGGCCTCGAGCAGGGTCCCCGCTGCCGGTGGAAATGTGTCGCGCATGCGATGGACCCAGTCCATAAATGAAAATGTGATGCGCGCATATTATGGGGCTACAGAGGGAGGAACTAACCTGACAGCGTACCGAGTTCGGATGCTTTCTCTGTTTCAGGTGCTTGAACCAGCCGTCAACGTCTCGGCCCAACGATTGTCGGATCAGGTGCGCGTCATTCAACACAATCGTAGATTGGATGACGCTACACTTGATCGGCTGCGCTCGGAAATGCAGAATAGCCCTGTTAGTAACCCTCCCCCATCCCAGAATGTCATGCATGCGCCTGCCGATGTTCTGCTGCAGGCAAACCAGCATGATGAGGAGGAGGAAGCCAGGGCTACATCTGCAGATAGCCTGTGCAATGTGGATATAAGGAGCAGTCTGGAGGATGCGATCCGTGAGTACCGGTTCATATCACCAGACCTTAGACCACGGCTACCACGTTTGCCCATGAATAAAAGAAACAGAGCACTGGTGTGCGCCCTGGATGCGCTGCTGCCAAATTTTATTGACAGCAGTACAGACCTTTGCGATACACACTCAATCTTGTATTGCACGGCTGTTGCGGCTTGTCGTATAGCTCGAGTCAAATTCCCTAACACTGATCGAGCTGTACGACCAAAACCTGTCGCACCAGCCTGGCAATGCAGGATTGAGCGTCGTATTAATGAGACCAGGGTGCTCATCGCGAAGCTCATCTGCTTCAGGGAGGGCAATACACGCCCAAGGGTGATGCGCTTTGTGAAGCGGGCGTTCTCGGGAACTAGTATTAGTCCCCGGGAATATGTATCCCGTGTCACAGAGCGCATCGACTTCCTGAAGCAGAAAGTTTATGCATGGGCAAACCGTATCCGTCGGTATAAGCGAAGAGTGGACCGGTTCACTCAGAACCGCATGTTCCAGACCGATGAAAGGTGGGTGTACAGAGCCTGGGAGCGACCCAACCCAACTCAAGGTGTGACTGACGCGTGTCTACCAAATAATAACGACATGAGTGAATTTTGGCGAAGCATTTGGTCGGTGCCCGTCAGTCACACTGAAGGACACTGGATGCGTGTTGTTGAGCAGGCATGTGAGTCAATACCAAACATGGAGGCAATTATCATAAGCCCTCTGGATGTGGCCCGTGCAGTCCGTCCGTTGCCTAACTGGAAATCTCCAGGACCGGACGGACTGCACAATTTTTGGATCAAATGGCTACAAAGGTCACATGCCTGCTTAGCCTCACAATTCCAGTCATCTGTAGAGACTGGGTCGCTACCACTGTTCTTTACGACAGGAGTTACCCACCTTCTTCATAAATCGGGTAGTACTGCGGAACCTAAAAATTATAGACCCATAACTTGTTTACCGACGGTCTATAAAGTTCTTACATCCATTCTTAGAGAAAAAATTTCACAACATATTCAAAATAACGGAATTATGTCGGTGTCTCAGAATGGATGTAAGAATGGGTCCCGTGGTACTAAGGAGCTGCTCCTTATAGACATGACCATTAGCCAACAGGTTCGTAGATCTCGGAAGGATTTGTCGACATGTTGGATAGATTATAAGAAGGCCTATGACTCGGTGCCACATACATGGCTCATGAGGGTGCTGGAATTGTACAAAATAGATGCAACTCTACGCACCTTCTTGATGTCGTGTATGAGGCAGTGGAGAACGGTCCTTCTCTATCCAGGATGTCCACAAATCCAGCAGATCAATGAACCGATCAGGATTGAGCGAGGAATATTTCAGGGCGACAGTTTGAGTCCGCTTTGGTTTTGCTTAGCCTTGAATCCTCTAAGCACACTGCTGGAGGATTCAGGTCTAGGCTATCGATTGAGAAGAGGAGGTCAGTTGATATCACACCTCCTTTACATGGATGATCTGAAACTCTTTGCCCCCAACAATTTGCGACTGATGGAGCTACTGAAGGTAACAGAAACGTTCAGTAGCGCCATCAGGATGGAATTTGGTGTGGACAAATGTGCAGTCATGCATGTAAAGCGAGGGGAGATTGTAGAATCCGTGGGAACCGAACTTACGGATTCTATACACCTTAGATCCCTCTCCTCAACCGAAACCTACAAATATTTGGGTATGTCGGAAGCATTAGGCATCAATGCTACCGACATGAAACAATCGCTGAAGGAACGTTTCTTTGGCCGCCTGAAAAAGGTATTTAATAGTCTTTTATCAGGCGGCAACAAGGTGCGTGCCTTCAACGGTTGGGTCATGCCGGTTTTGATGTATTCTTTCGGCATACTCAAATGGACTCAGACGGAACTTGACGCTCTGGATAGGAAGGTCCGTACATTGCTGACGGCAGATCGGATGCATCACCCACGGTCATCAGTGATGAGACTGTACATCCCGCGGAAGTGTGGGGGTCGAGGTTTCTTAAACGCTAAAACCCTCCACAACCGCGAGATCTGCAGTCTCAGGGAATATTTTCTTCAAACTGACGTGGGGATGCACCGAGATGTGATCGCAGTGGACAAGGGCCTCACCCCGCTCTCCTTGGCGAACGAGAACTGGCGCAAACCTACAGTACTGGATACTAAGGATCGTAAGGAAGTATGGCAAAGCAAAGAGCTTCACGGTCGCTTTTTCCGGGCCCTCCATGGGCCTGATGTAGACTTTTTGGCGTCCGTATCCTGGCTGCGTTTCGGCGACCTCTTTGGGGAAACCGAAGGTTTTGTCTGTGCGATTATGGATGAAGTTATCATGACGAATAACTATCGGAAATACATTGTCAAGGATGGTACGGTTGACATCTGTCGGGCATGCCACCGTCCCGGTGAATCAATCCGACATATTGTTTCCGGTTGTTCTCGTCTCGCTAACGGCGAGTACTTGCACAGACACAATCTAGTAGCTAGGATCATCCACCAGCAACTTGCTTTGCAGTACAACCTTGTGGAATCTGAAGTACCATACTACAGGTATGTGCCCGACCCAGTTCTCGAGAATGGTCACGCCACATTGTACTGGGATCGATCTATCATCACAGACAGGACTATTGTAGCCAATAAGCCTGATATTGTGGTGATAGATCGACGAGAGCGTCGTGCAATGATTGTTGATATCGCTGTCCCTCATGACGAGAATCTCGTGAAAGTTGAACAAGATAAAAAAATCAAGTATCTTGACTTAGCACACGAGGTTGTCGACATGTGGGACGTGGATTCTGCAATCATTGTACCGATAATTGTTACAGTAAATGGGCTAATAGCGAAGAGCCTCGACCAACACCTCAGGAGGCTCTCACTGCGCGGCTGGGTCAAGGGCTTGATTCAGAAGGCAGTACTCCTGGACACGGCACGCATTGTGAGGAGGTTCCTCTCTCTAGAGCCCTGACCACCGGCAGCTTGGACCCTGCTCCCGATGCCGATGGGTCACTATTTTTTATATTTTTAAATGTTTTTGTAAGATTTTTGTAAAAATATTTAAAAATATACACAATATGTAAGAAAATAAATAAAAGAATAATAATTATGGTACTGTGACCGAAAAAAGTTGTGACTGGAAGCCGGCTAGCCGGACTACCTCTGTAGGTTATAGGTTCATAAATACCTACCTATCTTTTTTTGTGGTAAATCTAGTGGGAAATCATCAAATGACGTCTCCCACTCTAGGTGGAGCGGGAGGGTGTGTCAGACCCACACGTGTTCAGGGCCACGATAACTCTTTCGAACGAATCTCGCGACCCTGGCAAGCATCGGTCCGAGCAGACCCCTTCAGTATTGCTGACATCTCTTTGAGGCGCGCGTGGAACAATGCGCCGTCGACCCGAGCCTGGTCCATACCGGGCAGCGAGCTACCCATTGCTCGCCGCTCGCAAGGTCGCACCTGCGGTGGCCGGGAGTCCGCTATCGACTCCCGACGCCCGGGGCGTCCCTCCTGCGTGATGTGAGGGCGCAGAGACTGCCACTCTCTCACGCGCCCCGCCTCTTCCTTCGCGAGCATCACAGCTTCGCAGAAGAAGGTGACGGCTTCCCATGCCCTCGCTCCATACCATGGGTCGCACCAAGGCCGGACGCGAGAGCCTCTACGACGACACGGCGGTACTCCGCCCAGGCAGGGCACACCTCCACCATTATGCTCCACCGTGTCCTCCAGAGGATCCTCGCAATGGAAACAACCGGGCGATTCCTCCCGCTTTATTCTGAACAGGAACCAACCAAAGCACCCATGTCCGGTGAGGACCTGCGTCAGGCGGAAGGTGAGGACGCCATGGCGGCCCTCTATCCACTCCTCAAAGAGGGGACTTACCGCCGCAATTTTGGCGTGCCCAGCGCTGGGTTGCGACAATCGTACCCGCCATGTCACCATGAGATCACACTGGAGCTCTGTCCGCCGTGGCGCGTTCCGAGGCCCATGAATAGTCATAACGTCACCGAAAATCCATGGCCTCAGACTTGTGCAAGGCCACCTCGAGTCCCAATTGCCGGATCCTTTCAACAATTGTCGCAACCTCGCGTGTCATTAATTCGGCCGCCGCCTCGTGCGACCTCCCCTGCGCCAGAACCAGCGTGTCGTCAGCGTAGCAAACTACGCTGACGCCGCTAGGGAGGTCGGCGCGCAGCACCCAGTCGTACCCGATGTCCCACAGATGCGGCCCCACGACCGATCCCTGAGAGACACCGCACGACATCTCTTGCCAGTTCCAGTCTCCCTGGTGACCAGAGTAGATGACGGCCCCATCCGCCAAGTAAGCCTCGACCACGCAACAGAGGTAGGTCAGCATCCGGTGATACCGGAGTAGCTCCCTGATGCAACTCCAGGGCTGGGTGTTAAAGGCATTGGCGATGATTATAGACACCGCCAAGACGACCCGACCCCGGGCCACTGCATCCCACGTCGTGAGGGCTCGCACGCGCATGATGGCGTCCACCGTAGAGTGCCCCTTGCGGAAACCAAACTGGCTGTCCGCCAAATCCGGCCCTTCCCGCACCGCCATCCAACGAGGCGGTATGCAATTACTCTTTCAAAGAGCTTGCCCACCTCGTCGAGCAGCACGATGGCCCGGTAAGCGGAAGGGGAGTCCGCTGGGACGCACGCTTCGCGCAGCGCCGTCAGCTCCCTTGACCACCAGTACACCTGGCGCCTAGCCTGTCCGGGTTGGACCCGGGGCATAAACACGTCACAAATCTCGGACATGGCCACCCGGAACCACTCCGCCTCCTCGTTGATGTCAGCAGGCCTGTCCGGTGGTGACACCCAGGCCTGCACGATCGAGGCTTCTAGGAGGAACTCCCGGTTCAGCTTCTTAAGCGTCCACCGCGGACCACACGGGGCCTGTCAGACCGGCGCGGTCGAGATCCAGATAGGCTTTACTTTGTATTTTTAACCGACGAAAAAAACGGAGGAGGTTATTCAATTCGACGCGTATATTTTGTTTTTTGTTTGTTTTTTTTTTATGTATGATCACGCATAACTTTTTACATAGTAGTTCGATTGTGATAATTCTTTTTTCATTGGATAGGGTATACCTTGCCAAGTATTATTAGTACATTAAAGCCACAAAAAATTACAAAATAAAAACTTTTTAACAAAAAATTAAACCGCCGAAAAAACAGAAAAGCAAAAAATAATAAACCTTGAAATTTTGAGTCGGCGCTGAAAAATCAATGAACAAAGATCACTCAAAGCGCCGACTCATAATTTTAAGGTTTATTATTTTTTGCTTTTCTGTTTTTTCGGCGGTTTAATTTTTTGTTAAAAAGTTTTTGTCACTAGTGCATCATAAAAGTCTGTTTGTAACTTTGTATGTAGGGGTTAATGTCTGGACCTAAACTACCAATGGAATTTGACAAAATCTTTTTGCACTCGATAGCTCAATTCTTGAGGTAGGTTATAGTCCATTTAACATCACGCTATGACCCTTAGGAGCCGAAAAAAAAACGTAATCGCAGGCAGAAACTAGTTCGAAATTATTTGAATAGGTAATGTGACATCTACCAGCCCGCACTGGGCCCGCGTTATTTTTATTTTTAATTTATTTATTTGGCTTACCAACAATTGAATACACTGATACAATGTTATGAAATACATTCAGTAAACTTATGGTCTAGTGTACCAATTTCTTACAGGTAAGCACCATCACTTCTCTGTTGATTGAAATTGGGTGCCTACTTAAAAAACTGGCCAAGTGCGAGTCGGACTCGCGCACCGAGGGTTCCGTACAAACCTGCAGGTATTCACGGCTTATGCATAAGGTTTATGTTTATGAAATTAAATGTATTTTTTAATTTTTATGTTTGAGTTGACTGAATGGAAGGTAAATTGTGGTTTACGATTTATGACGTTTTAAAAAAAAACTACTCACTAGATTTCGTTCAAACCAATTTTCTGTGGAAGTTTACATGGTAATGTACATCATATATTTTTTTTAGTTTTATCATTCCCTTATTTTAGAAGTTACGGGGGGGGGGAGGGGGGGACACACATTTTACCACTTTGGAAGTGTCTCTCGCGCAATCTATTCGGTTTAGAAAAAAATGATATTAAAAACCTCAATATCATTTTTGAAGACCTATTCATAGATACCCACACGTATGGGTTTGATGAAAATTTTTTTTTTTGAGTTTCAGTTCTATGTATCCCCATACATAGAACTGAAACTCAAAAAAAAAATTTTTCATCAAACCCATCAACCCCAAATATTATAAATGTTTTTTTTTCTATTTTAGTGTAAAAATCTTAATGCGGTTCACAGAATACATCTACTTACCAAGTTTCAACATCATAGCTCTTATAGTTTCGGCAAAAAGTGGCTGTGACATATTCGGACAGACAGACAGACAGACAGACGGACAGACAGACAGACATGACGAATCTATAAGGGTTCCGTTTTTTGCCATTTGGCAACGGAACCCTAAAAATTAGATGAGTTCTTATACTCACCGAGCATAAAACTTACGTAAAAATGTATCACAAATAAAACTAAAATAACAATTCAAATACAATTAAAATCAAAATACAACAATCAAAATACACATTATGCATTACAGGCCACTCCCTCTCACCGATCACCGTCCCAGCAGTAGGTTAATAAATTGGATGAATCCATATTGTATTTATACAAACAAAATATGCTATTATATAACATTAATTTCGTTTTGGATTAGATAAAACACACTTCCCTTCCATAGAATGACGTAACGGAAACGTTCATCTGTGCTATTAGATAGAAAAAAACCGGCCAAGTGCGAGTCAGACTCGCGCACCGAGGTTTCCGTACAAACCTGTAGGAATTCACGGTTTATGCATAAGGTTTATGTTAATGAAATTAAATGTTTTTTTTTTTAATTTTTATATTTGAGATGATTGAATGAAAGGTAAATTGCGGTTTACGATTTATGACGTATTAAAAAAAACTACTTAATAGATCTCGTTCAAACCAATTTTCGGTGGAAGTATACATGGTAATGTACATCATATATTTTTTTTTAGTTTTATCATTCTTTTATTTTAGAAGGTACAGGGTGCGGCACACATTTTACCACTTTGGAAGTGTCTCTCGCGCAAACTATTCAGTTTAGAAAAAAAAAAATTTGAAACCTTCATAATTATCATTTTTGAAGACCTATCCATGGATACCCCACACGTACGGGTTTGAATATATTTTTTTTTGAGTTTCAGTTCTAAGTATGAGGAACCCCCAAATTTTTTTTTTCTATTTTTGTGTAAAAATCTTAACGCGGTTTACAGAATACATCTACTTACCAAGTTTCAACAGCATAGTTCTTATAGTTTCGGAAAAGTGGCTGTGACATACGGACGGACAGACAGATATGACGAATCCATAAGGGTTCCGTTTTTTGCCATTTGGCTACGGAACCCTAAAAATGGCACGAATGTTGCAGGATTCGGGTGTGGTTTATTGAAACACACACTTTAGCTATAGAGTTTTTGATAACCTTCAATGAATTTACATACTTATACATTAGATGCATATGTACCTAATTATTATCTAATACAAGTACATACTTATGTATAAAATGAATATAATCGGAAGTTGTATCATGGGGAGTCGCGTTTGGCGTAAAAACGTGAACTGCCTAGTTTACGTTTTCTTTTTTCGATTTGAAATGAAACACACATTAAAAATCATTTCAATGTTGATCTAATGAAAAAGCTACGTTTTTTAAATTTTATTTTAATTAATCGACATCAAAACTTTTGTGAAATCTATTTTGAGGCTGTCACATGTTATGATGTTTACAATAATATCATTGGATGTTTACGTTAAGGAAACTTACAATTCACTGTTGTGATAGTCATCTAAACAATGTTTAAATCACTTTTTACCATTTCCATTCAAAAAAACTGTATAAAAGTATTTAAGTACCTAGGTCACTTCGTTACTTACTTAATTCCCCTATTACAGGCGAAATGTGAGTGTACTATAGGTACCTACACCTCTGTCTAACCCTTCGGGGAAACAAGGCGTGATGTTATGTTACTTCTTCTAATTTTAGAGAAATTGGGCAAAGAATTGCTTTGGATTTCAAATACTTAGAACTCTTGTTCACTTTTGTTTATAAATCAATTGAAAAAAAAGAAATAAACTTCAGATCATTATTAAATTAACTACAACTCCCATAAAAAAAACTTGGTACAAATGTTATCTTTTAAAACAACCTAAATCGCGCATTACAATACCTCGATTAAAATAAAAAAGTAGCTTATTATTAGTACCTACCTACTTACAATCTTATTGTTACCACTTCTCACCCAAAATTAATTTAATAGGCGACCAACTGCCTGCACAAACGGCTACAAAGCCAAGCCACAAACGTTGGCTACTAAACTATTGCATGGAACATTTTATATTACATATTTAACGCGTATAAACGTCAATCGCAACAAAACCTCACGTTGTTCCACAGCTTCCAGACGTTTCGAAGCACAAAGGATTTCTTAGTGCCTAATTGTACCTACACTACAACTGACAAATCACAAAGTCAACAATAAATTATAATAGAACGAAAATATTTATAAACGAGGTACGTACCTACATACGCAATTAATACGAAACTCACAAGACTCGTATTAACCACTTAACTCAGTACCATTGAAATATTATATTAATCAATGCTCAGTACAAAGAAAATATTCACTACCAATTGGTTTCATGGCGAAAGTGCAACTTGATGTTTTTAAAACTATAATAATATAACTACTTACACTTCCACGTTCCCAATAAAGGTCCGAAAGGCTAAACCGTCTGCTCAAGGATGAGAGTTGCAGGCAGCTTGCACCACCGTAGAAGAGCACGACCCACAGCGTAATGGCGATGGATGGAGGGTCTGGGTAAAGTAAACTCCTTGCTTAGTCACTAGTTTGTGACGTGCCGGCGTTTCACTAGGGAAGTAACATGCTGAATGCGAAAAAAAACGATCCCAGCTACGCCGAAACTGAAATCATTATGAAATCGAAAGTTCATTCACAAAGTCCTATAATCTTACTTTATCAAGACAGTTTTCTCTAATTTAGAGTTGTAAGGTATTTAAAAAACCTACTTAAACCATGTGACTGGTCGGGGACGAGCTTGTAAACAAAACGAGCACAAAAGCATTAGGTGATATATAAGAATACAATGATAATGATAATGTTAACTGAAAATCAATAACAACAGACCTAACTAACTAAATGTTTGAATTTCAAAAGACACATGCGAAAACTGAAGCAATTTCGAATTCATTAGTCACATCACTATTCTAAAAATAGCTCAGAATGCACCCACCGAGCGTTACCTATCGGTAAACCCCCACCAAAAGCTATCAAGACATTAATGTTGCCAAGTTCAATGCATGCATCAAAGGTTGTATTGGCTACATTTCACACTTATTTTAAACCTGGAACACACATGTTATTAGAAAAGTACGCTAACTAATTTGCCACTTTTGCTAGTGAAAACGAAGGCCCACTCGCATACTTCTTACAAGTTTACTAGCACACCCATAGAGCACGGAATCGCCATGCGGTAATAATAGAATTCGTAGCGCCACCGACAGTGTGTTGAACGGACAACTTCTGTTTTTATACCTACAAGGCTTGGTTTTTTATTGAAAACTAGCTTTTGCCCGCGGCTTCGCCCGCGTGGATGTCGGAAATTAACGTAGGAGGACATAGGTACTACCGCGGTAAGATGTGTTAATTCAGGTTATATTATAGGCTGTTACCCGCGACTTCGTCCGCGTGGTATTTAACAAAAAGTTTTTCATAAAAACTGTTTTTGAAAACTACGCTGACACACGTCTCAAAATTCAGCGTGTTTTTAGTTTTTTTAAACTATTATTTATTTTTTCTAAAATAAAAGTAGCCTAAGTTACTCCTTGCTATATCAGCTATCTGCCAGTGAAAGTTCCGTCAAAATTGGTCCAGCCATTTCAGAGATTAGCCGGAACAGACAGACAGACAAAATTGTAAAAAATGTTCTTTTGGTATATGTACCATATGTATGTATACATCCATATTACACTTAGTAAAAAGTGGTTATATTAATATTAAAAACAGACACTCCAATTTTATTTATTTTTAGTATTGCATGCATTGAATTGCATGAGAACGAAGTTATTTAACATGGTAGGTATAACATGGCAATAAAAAAGCGACATCAACCTCAACCTGTTTGTCAATGTCAGTGAATCAGTCAACTTACTGTCAACTGTCAAGTCAATGTCAAACAAGTAAGCCGCAATCCGCATGTTTGATTGAACGTACCAGTACAAAGATTATTACGGTGGTGGATTTTAATTACATATTCGTTTTGGAATGTGATAATGATGCAAAGCCAAGATACTGATGAACACAATGAGACCACAGGTCCTGTTGACAATGCTTGGGCTATGAAAATACCGAAATTTACTCCCGATGATAATCCACATGGTCTTTTAGAAGAAAGCAAATTTGCAACGTTGTTTCCAAAGTACAGAGAACAGTACTTAAAAGAATGCTGGCCACTTGTACAAAAGGTACTGAAAGTACACTACATCGTCGCCGAACTTGACCTCATCGAAGGCAGTATAACCGTGAAAACGACTAGAAAAACATGGGATCCTTACATTATAATAAAAGCCAGAGATTTGATGAAACTGCTGTCACGAAGTGTCCCATTTGAACAAGCTGTGCGAGTCCTAGAAGATGAGATAGGTTGTGACATCATAAAGATCAATTCATTTGTTCGCAAAAAAGAGACATTTTTGAAAAGACGACAACGTTTGATTGGTCCCAATGGAGTAACTCTCAAATCCATAGAACTATTAACTGAATGTTATGTGTTAGTGCAAGGAAACACAGTTTCTGCTGTAGGACCATACAAAGGTCTGGTGCAAGTGAGGCGTATTGTTGAAGATACAATGAAAAATATTCATCCAATGTACAACATCAAAAGTTTAATGATCAAAAGAGAACTCATGAAAGACTCAAGACTAAAAAACGAGAGTTGGGATAGATTTCTACCAACATTTAAAAGTAAAAATGTCCCAAGGAAACAACCTAAAAAGAAAGTTGAAAAGAAACCTTACACACCATTCCCACCACCACAACAAGAGAGTAAAATTGACCGTGAGCTTGCTACTGGAGAATACTTCCTCAAAGATGAACAGAAGAAGGCCAAGAATCGACATGAAAAAGAGGAAAAGCAAGCACAAGTTAAACTTGCCAAGCATGAGCAGAGGCAGAAGGACTTTATGCCTCCTGAAGAGAAAGCAACTGCTCCTAATGACCCCTCAGATACAAATGTTGATATTAACTTATTTAAATCTAAAATGAAGAAGCTTTCCAAGCAACAAAAGGGATTAAAATGATACTAAACACTCAATACTTAAAATAGATAATCAACATTCAAGGTATCTACAAACTAGCTTATGTAGCTGTTAGAGACTCAGACTGGCTCTTGTCCAACAAATAGTCTAATCCAGCCTTTCCCAAAGTAGGTGATAACGCCTCCTTGTGGGCGCTGCAAAAAAATGGGGTCGTTGTGTAGACTCTACACAACGCCCCCATTTTTTTCTGGGTCTCTTACCACCCCCCTTTAGGCCTGCAGCGCCCACAAGGGGGCGATATCGCCCACTTTGGGAAAGGCTGGTCTAATCCATCTCTGATCAGTTTTGATGATATGATAGCCTTAAAATTATAATACCTTATGGTAGCTACATAACATAAACAGCTTATAATATTCCCACTGCTGGGACACAGACATCCTTACTCTGAGAGAGAGTGGGCCATAATCCACCACTGGGCCAAGTGCAAGTTGAGAGATTTCACAATATTTAGTTTACAGGACATGCTGGTTTTCTTCCATTTCTGTTCTTCCTGATTCAAGATGCAGCTGTTACCAATGGGCCACGATTACTCACTGCTCCCTGATTGTTACATGATATCTAATGGTATTGTTCAAAAGTCGGGGAATCAGTATCATTGTTAGTTGTGAGGTTGCATATCTAGAGAGTGTCAGTAAATTCGTTTTGTCACAAGTGTAGCATCTAATTGCACGCCTAGGGCAAAAATACAGCCTCCTAACTGGATACACTACTTATCCTATTGGTTCTGACTCAACTAACTTTATTATTTGTATGTTCTCAAGTATAATGTAGCAGCTGACCATCTTATTATAACATCCTATTGTAACCTACATATACGAATAAATTTGATTTCACTGGATTTTTTTTGATTATGCAATTACATTATTATAATTTTGCTTAGTGTGAACATGCAGCCAAAGCGAAGCCTTATCCTGACTGGATTTTTATTGAATTTGCAGTTGTATGTAGATTATTTAATTAGGTATTTTATATGGACCCAACATTTAAGTATACAGAATCAGTTTTTATCCAGTGCGCAAACTGTAATGGATCATGGATGGATTCAGCATATCATTCTAAACCCCCCAGCGTAGAAAATTTTCGTCGGTTATACAAAAAAAAATCTGCTGTTCCATACATTTTGACCCCGTAGGTATTCCATTTTTCTATGGAACAGCAGATTTTTTTTTTTTGTAAAACCGACGAAAAATTTCTGCGATATGCTGAATTCATGGTTACAATTTACCCCCCACTGGATAAAAACTTATCCAGTATATAATTATAATACTATCTGCGCCTAAAATGCAGCCTAATCAAAGACTTATCCTAACTGGAGTATGTTCATTAGTAGTTGTATACAGTTTTTAGCCATCTTATGTAATAATGTACCTATTATTATAACACAGGACTATAGTAAGCTGTAATCTGTTTGAAATTAAATAAATAACTGATTGAATGTATTATTTTATCTCTTTATTTTCATTAGTTTTAGTTCTGGGACTAAATTATTTTTAGCGATAAACTTTTTTCCGTTCATGTAGGGCTGCAGTACTTCAGGTATGTAAATTTTCCCTTTGGGATCTTGATGTGTTTCTAGTAATGCTATCAACATTCTTGGTACAGCACAAGCCGTCCCATTCAATGTGTGAGTATAGCTTGTTTCCCCATTGTGAACATATTTGATGTGCAGTCTTCTTGATTGGTAATCTGTGCAGTTGCTACAGCTTGATATTTCACCATAATTATTACGACCTGGCATCCATGCTTCTATGTCATACTTTCTGTAAAATAAAGTGCAATTACTATTATCACATTAAAGTAATGGCAAAGTCATCTTGAAATTGTATCATGATGTTAATAGCAAGTCTAAATGGCCATTGCTTATGGTTTCCTTAGATGGTTTGCCCTTAACTGGTTGAATGCCGCAATTACAGAAACAATTAAAAAGCCATTGTATCTCACAAATGGATCAACGTTTTGGCATACAAAGGGTGAAGCTATTCACAACTATGGCATTTAAGATACATACCTATAAGCAGGAGCACCTAGTTCATGTGGTGGCATGTCCAGTATTTTCATATAAAATCCTAAGGGTGAAAACAATTCTTCCTGCATTGTTCTCAAATACTCAAGCATACTTTCTGACTGACTTGGAGTAGTAACTGCAAACATTTCTACTTTGGTAAATTGATGTACTCTGCGGGTAAATGAAGAAAGATCAGTAAAAAGTCATCTTTACACCTTATTTATTTCTTTTCCATAATATTTCATTTATAGATACATAATTGATGCAGGTTTAATTTTGCTGCATTACAAGAAAATTGTCTGTTACCTGTATATTCCTCTCTCTTCAATTACATTAGAAGTTTCCGCCCTAAAGCATCTACTCACTGCAGCTAATTTCATTGGCAAGTCTTCTTCTGTGTGGACTGTATTCATCAACAGCCCTGCTAAGGACATTTCTGCTGTACCCGATAAGTACAAATCTGGACCATGGTACACCGGGTCCAAGGAATATATCTAAAAACAGTTTTTTTTTTTAAACTTTTATTTTCACATGAGTGCAAAGCAAGTAATATTTCTTCCATGCCATAGAAAAGCAACTAAAGTTTTACTAAAATAAAAAGTTTTCCTTGCCTTTTCATATGGCAATAAACTATGTTTACTTCACCATATGGAATTATTTTCTTAACTAAACAGATACTCTTAATTAGCAAAATTTACCTGTGTTCGATCACTGTTAATTGTCATGCCACAGCTCTCCAAAACTTGACTAGGCAAAATATCTGGTACTGACACCAGCTGAAACTTTTCTTGAAGGAGTTTGTTAACAGTATATTTAATTAATGCCTCTTCTAGCTCAGCCAGTTCTCCCAAGAAATAATAGCTCTTATGACCACATGTGTGTCCTAATTTATCTGTTCTTAATAATTTCAGACGTCTCGTTATTTCACTGAATTCTAGAGGTGCATATGCTGGGAAATCTCTTTGCTGGTTTATTTCTTGTACAATTTGTGGGTCTACATTTTCCGCAACAGAAGGATGTGTTTTATTAGGTAAAGAACTCAGTTCTTTGTACAAACTGTCCCTTATATTTTCATATAAAACATCTGCTACTGGAGTTGTTTTAAATATTTTATACTTATTCATTACACGATTCACATCACCAACACCTTTTCTTATTTTAATATTATTTTCAATTTCTAATAAATTTTCAGCACTACAATAATAATTTATATCAATATCCGGCACAAGTACAGTTGAACTAAACCTTAGAAACTTGGGTTTGGTTAAAACTAGTTGTCGTAATAAAGGGTAAAATATCATTTTATTATGCTTGGCAAATAAACTCATCGACCGCAAGGCTCGTAACAGTTGAGGTAACCTAATAGGAGATAATAATAATACCCACGTTTTCTTCAGTAGAGACTGGACCGTAAATTTCTATTATTCTATAATATTTATTGCTTGCAAAATTGCAAATGTCAACGTCAACAAACCGAATTCTGAAATTTTGACAGCCAGCTGATTTTTTTTTTTTTTTTCTTCTCTTCGCCCTACTTGGGCAGGCTAAGGTCTTAGACCATACCGCCTCGTCTTCAGTAACAGCCAGCTGAGCCACTCAGCATTTGACAGTAACATCATGTCAGACAATAAACATGACAGCAACTTAAGCTATGGCTACTAAGCAAAAAAAAAAAAAAAATTATAGCAAGAAAATAAATAGAAGTAGACAATTAAACACATACCTTAGAGCATTAAATGCTTTAAGACAGATACACCTAAAGCTTTTTCTTTCTTTTTACGTAATTTCCAGCAACAACGTTAGTAACGTTAGTGGTTTACGGCAATGTTTTAATAATAAAAGTAAAAACTTTTATTTCAGACCCATAACGTCCGACTCGTAACAAATGCTCTCTATAGAAACCAAGATTTATTATTTCTTGACCACTTGAAATGTTTTTTTAGATAACTAGAATGACCGTACGCACGGTTTGTTTCCGAAATAAACGTCTGGTTTTTTCCGTTCTGAATGACCGGACGCACGGTTTGTTTCCGAAATAAACGTCAGGTTTTTCCGTTTGGAAAATGTACTAACGTATGTGCCTTGTTGAATATTTTGTATGTGAGGCAAGCGTCAGGTCTCCGAATCAGGAAACAAATGATTGCGGGGCCGGGCTTATTAAAAAAAAATCCAGTGTGGTCCTTTATTTGGGAAAGATAGTAGAATTTTTCATACTAAAGCACAATATCGTCACAACCATAACAACAATTTCACGGAAAAACATTTAATTGACAGCTTGGTAAAAAAGAGTCTGTCTTGGTGACAATTGGAACTAAAAATATATTTTTTATGGCAACACTGCTTTTTTTATCAACTACAAGTAGCTTTTCTGTCATTTTGTTAGGTTCCCAGTTGTATTGTATTTCACTTATTTCTAATTAACTATCAATTATTATTGCTTTTGTATATAATGGATTAAAATTTAATTTTAATTAATGGATATTCTGGATTATGAATTTTGAATTTAATTTATTTAATTTGTGTGTTGTTTATATTAATATTTTTATCTTTTGTATTAATTTATATGTGACTTTGTATTTATAATTTGATAATTTTAATGTTTTTGTCTGATATGGGTTATATTACCTGAAATAAACGAAATTTAATTTAATTTAATATATACAAAATGAATAAAACCATAAGGAGTAGTGGTATGAGCTGTGATATGCCAAGTTTTCGTAAGATATTTGGCGGAGTCGGAAGCGGAACAAATTTTGTCTCCAATTGCCAATGTTTTCGAAAGAACTCCCAATGTGACAGGTATTTATCCAAGAAATTTATCTTTTAGTCAATGCCAGTCATTGTTTTTCCTTTCTAATACTTAGTTTTATAGGTACTATTAAGTTTCAAACCATTTTATTGTTTTATTTACTATTAGATTATTGAGGTTATGTTTTCTAGTTTGACAAATCACGTGTACGTTGACACTTCATGGTTGATACTTGAATTTGAAAAATGTACATGGAATTAATATGATTGTCTTTATAATTTATTTAAGGTAACTTTGTCAATACAATTAGGAAAAAATGTTGATGAATGGTAAAAAAAGTAATAGTTTTTTTTCTACACCTGGAAATCACCTAAAATGTCACCTGAAGGAAGACTTGAATGATTTGTGTGCAATGAGACAAAAAGTTAACTTTTTCTACACTGTAAAGAAACAGGCAAGTATTTTTTCTAAATGTTATTATCGCATACCACAGTGAAAAAAGTATAATTAACACTGTTTATTTTTTACGTGTCTGTTTTACGTAATTTATTACCTATAGTTTGAGACGACGGGTTATAATGGTAGCAGTGAACCTCTAAGAAAGATTGTACACTTTTTAAGTTTCATATTCATATTTTCTCTTCTTGTTTTCACACACTATTGTCTACATTTCTTTTTAATTTCTCCTTTCGCAGGTCTGCTGGAAGAAATTTCTTAAGAAATAAGCAGTACCTTTGTACTCAATTCTATTACTATGCCTTATCACTCTGTATTTTACTGTGTGTACATAAATAATAAAATAAATAAATAAATAAATAAAATGTAAAACTGACCGATCAGTGTTAATGGAACAATCTATTACAGCAGCGAAAAGGAATACACGAATGATGTTATGTCACGCTTTTCTTTTTAAATAAAACCTACATTTTAGCGTGTTCTTTCATTTTCATGTAGATAGTGATAGTGGTATGTACCCCACGTAGGCATACCTGACGACTTCATTATTCATCTGTTCAAGTTTATTTGATATGGCCCGTACCTTTCGGATGCGACATGTTATAGGTAGTCTCCGACTTCCGATTAGTTTCCAACAGTAAAAAGCTGTTAGTAGCCTTCTTGTCGACTATAAACTGTCAGCATTAACAGAATTCATTCATCATCATTCTTTCTAGATGGTGGTCGCAAATGCGATTGTTGAACAATATTTCTTGGGTGTCGGGTTCAATGGATAATCCCTGAGTATGAATTAATTATTTTTAGGGTTCCACACCTCAAAAGGAAAAAGCGGCACCCTTATAGGATCACTTTGTCGTCCGTCCGTCCGTCCGTCTGTCAAGACCCTTTTTCTCTGGAACGCGTGGAGGTATCAAGCTGAAATTTATATCAAATACTCAAGACTACTGTCTCTTAGAGCTGTGAATCAAAATCAAACTCAAAAATCAAATCAAACTTCTAAGCTAACGCAATCAATAGATATAGCCGTTTATGCCGCTAATTTCCGCAAATTTTCGAAACTCGCAAGGGAATCAAAACCTAAAGGGTACTTTCAATCGATCTAGAATTTTGAAATTTGGTACGAAGCAACGTCTTATAGCACAGATAAAGGAAAAATTGCGAAAACCGTAAATTTTTAGTTACATCATATAATAAACAGAACAAAACACAGACAGAAATAAAACCAAGCCAAGAAACAGAACAGAACTACGACTCGATTGTCGTGATGGGTGAACTTTTACTTATATAGGTTTGTACGGAACCCTCGGTGCGCGAGTCCGACTCGCACTTGGCCGGTTTTTTTATTCTGAATAAGTTTTCATTATGTTATCATGATGGCACTCGCATCTCTTAGATAAAATGTTATTCTAGGGAAATAATGCGCAATCTACTAAATACAATAAAGCCTGTGTGTCTATCAAGTCTTGAAATTTTGATTGTTGAGAATTCCCGGGATCTCGTGTTTATTGATTAAAACACCAAGTATCTTATCACTTTTAGTCCTAGTATACAGGGTGGCCATACATGCTAAACAGGTGCCTTCATTTTTTCCAGACTCTTTTTTGCCAAGTTGTAATTGGGCATTTTCACAAAAATGTACCCCCACCTTGAAAAATAATGCTTTTTTGATAGTATTATATTTTAAACCGTCTTTGGTTTCTTTAGAACGGAAATTCGATATCCTTTAAGGAAAAATAAAATATTATGGGCTTAAAACGAAAATACTGTAAAAAATATGAGAACATAACGGAAAGTCTCGCAAATTTAAATCAGTTGTGTGACTATATTCAGTAGCTGAGAAAACGGTGTAAATTATAAGAATTTTTAGATATTTTTTATTTAATGACTTTTAAATGCTCATGTAATTTAAAAAAAAAACACTCACCATTTCCAATTTTTATATCTTAGCTTATTAAAAGTACATAATATGTTCAGTATGTGACTTCTGTTACTTCAACTGTCATAATTATCCACATTTTCAAATGTTTTGATATTATGTTTTTTAGAGAAAAGGCTACAAATATTATACTAAAGAATCATTTTCCATTTGAGAGAGTAATTTGAAGGTCATTAAATGTAAAATCTACTCAAATAATCAAGAAATTCAGCTCCGTAATATAGGTACAGTCACGTAACTGAATACCTAAAAAGGGAAAGGGTGCGTTTACATGGCGAAAAAAAGTACGCAGGCACAATTAATACATATAATTATATGTATAACATTATTTAAGTTTTAACAAAATTATCACAATCAGTTCTTGCCTAAGGTATCCCATTTTTATTATTAATTATTAAAGATAAATTATTTAGTATCAAGATTATTAAGTCTTTTTTATAGCACTTATATCAGTCTTCGTGATTCGTTTATCATTAACATTAATAATAGCAAGCAATCTTAAACAACACAATCAATTCCGGTCCTTAGACCATAACAATTGTTGGCTTGAAATATCTAACTACAACGGATAACCTATAGTTACATACTGAGATCTGTAGCTTTCAGATATAATTTTAATTAGATCTTATTCTTTTTTCTGTCTTTTGCTTTTAAGCCCATCATTTTGCGTACATATTTTTTGTTTGTGGTCTTTTTCACAAGTTGTTTTAAATATTGTTTCTCTTTATGTGCTTTTGCCCTGTGATGTCTTTTTTAATGTAAATTCAAGCACTTCCTCTCTTGATTTTTGCTTCATCAATTCATTTTATAAGTCCGCTATCTTTATCGTAGTACGTTGTTTAAGACGTTGGTATCGTTTTTTGTAAGCCTCTCTTTGAGTTTAATTTTTTTTATCCTGCGTCAACAAATTTCTGCATTTTCTTTATAATTGTTTACATTTTTTCCTGATGTTTGTTTCATTTTTATCTTTCGTAGTTTTATACAAGGTTTATTATCTACATTTCTTAGTTCTAGTTGCTTTTTTTTCTTCTGCATATTGCTTCGTTTTTTTCTTCTCTCCATTTTTTGCGTTTCTTTTCTGCTTCTTCTTCCGTCATTTCTGATATTTTCTTTTTTTTTGATTTTCATTCTTTCAATTTTTTTTTTACATTGAGCTATATATTCTTCTGGGCGATCTCGTTTGTGTTTTTCCCTAGAACGTCTAGTTTTTTCAGCCCCGGTGAGAGGCATTTTGATATTCCTAAAACAAAATTTAGTACTACGAAAATGAAACCTACAAATAAACGAACATAAAAATGTACACCCATACAAGTAACATTAAAATTTAACAAATAAACATACAACATCAAATATTTCAAGTTGTTTTTCAATAATAATTCTTTTGAAATCTACTATTTGCCGAGGTTTGGTACTCAGTCAAAAACGTCTTAGAAAAATATTTTATAGGTCAAGAAAATTGCCATGTAAACTGTGCTTTATGTGTTCAGGCATGTTGTGATTTTTCGTTCAGCATGTATGTGACCGCTCAAATAGTCACACAACGGAAGTCACATTTAATTATCCTCTAGTAATAAAAACTGTTTAAAAATAGCCACAATACTTAAATTCATAAAAACTTTTGTTCAACTTAGTTAACATAATATTTTAAAACTAATTAACTAAAAACTACAAGATAAATACTACAGGAAATAAGACCAAATATGGTCACATACCTGAGACAAAATTTCGTTCCCTGCGGCTTGCAAACACGCGTGACCTCTTTCTAAGCACTTTTTTGATACTGACGGCTTCTAACCTGACTAATTGCATAGCGCCAACTATGATATTGTCAGTAATGAAAAACTATTCGAACTACAGTAAATATTTTGTTAGAAAAAAAATTAAATTTAAAATTTAAAAAACCCCCGACACAAAAACCTAAGATCCCTTTAAAAAGTAAAAAATAATAAAAAAAACTCAATCTTAAAGTACCTAAGTATGTATTAATAATTCAAAAAAAAAAAGTACGTCGCGTTGGGGGACCGCTCCAAACCTAACAATTTAATTACAAATAGTCTATTATCTAGCTGAAGAAAACTTTTATAAAATTACTTCTAAATATTCCATTTAGGATACGACGGTCAACGACGTCTGCCCTCGCAGAGCGGTCCCCCAACGTAACGTATTTTTTTTTTTGAATTATTAATACATACTTAGGTACTTTAAGATTGAGTTTTTTTTATTATTTTTTACTTTTTAAAGGGATCTTAGGTTTTTGTGTCGGGGGTTTTTTAAATTTTAAATTTAATTTTTTATTTTATACTTTTTATAGGTATACTTATTATAATGTAGATTTTGTTAAGTTGTAAATACATAGAACTTCGCCGTGGCCAACAGGAAGATGGGAAGCTTCCAAAAACAATATCAATTCAATTTGATGATGCCACTATTGGCCGGAGTTGTGTTGACGAGAATGGATGGATTCTGATAAGGCCACATAATGTAACTTTTCAAAGTCTTAGAGGATATGGAAATATTGAAAAAACAATGTATCCTATCATTTTATGTTGGGCGATTACAGCATATAAGTTGCAAGGGACGACTGTTGAAAAAGCTGTGGTTTACTTAGGTAAAAGTACTTTCGCAAAAGGTCAAGCCTATGTAGCCTTAAGTAGAGTATTTTTACTCTGCTTAAGGCTACATAGGCTTGGCCTTTTCCTTGGATGGTGTAGCAATTTGTGAGCTCGACCAAAGAAAACTATTTAATAACCCACATGACAAATCATCTTTAGCAGAATTGCAAAGACTGAGATGTAGTCATTGATACTCTCACGTGACAATCGGATTTCCATGTCCCAATTTTCCCACCACCAATTTTCTCATCAAGCGAAGCTAAGAACATTTTCGATTAAGTCATCAATATTCTCTTTCAGTGCGCTTTAATTTGAGACCCCACTCGAGTATATTTGTAGACATTCGATTATTCTTCCCCACTTTCACCCCCCACAACTTTTAAACGGCTCAACCGATTTTCATCAAACATATCTAAGAACACTCGCACATTAGTCACCTTTAATACAAAAAAATAATAACCGAAATCGCTTCATCCGTTCGGGAGCTATGATGCCACAGACAGACAGACACACAGACAGACACACACACAGACAGACAGACAGACAGACAGACAGACAGACAGACAGACAGACAGACACGTCAAACTTATAACACCCCTCTTTTTCCGTCGGGGGTTAAAAATGGGTGACAAAACTGAATGTTCCGGGAAGGACAATTTTTTCGATTTACTTTCTTCATTTTTTAAATATTTTTTTGTTAATAGGTTTTTATATTTTACTTAGTATCACAATATTTGATTATCTTAGACTAAAAAAAACCTTAAAAGAGGGTGTCTTTCTTACAATAAAGTTAAGATATAAGTTATTGTATTCGTAAGACTACGCAGGGGACAGCGCAAAATCACCCATTTTTCAATTGTTATTTTTAATTAAAATGAATTAATTTGAGATTATCATAAAGTTTTTGTTAAAACAACAAAATACTGTATACGTTTATTCACTTTGATGACAAATATAAATAATTCTGGCAACTACTTCATGAATAAAATTTAATCAAATTCGAGGGACACTGGAAAATCAGGGGGTATACATTTTTGTGAAAATGCCCAATTAGGGTAGTAGACGCCTCCAACCGTATCCGTATGAAACTTAAGATCATTATCGGAACATATTTTCGGTCGTCAAAATAAGGGTTTTATTTTAAGCTAGATAATTCAGGTGTAGATGTGTCATCCAAAAGCTTCATAACATCGAACATAACTTTGCGCCAACGTTTCTAAAAATAACACATTTGATGCTAAACACATGTAACAGTAACGTAAAATTAAGTATTTAATACTGGTTGCCTTTGGACCAATGCGCTATCTCATGTTCCTAATACTGTGGAACAGTGCTGATGCCGCGCGCCGCTGCTGCGACTGCTGAGACCCTCAAGTGGCGTAAATACTGTGACCTTATAGGTAACAACAGTTTTGAACAGTTCATGGGGCCCGAGTGCGCGTCTCCTTTATAAGGAAATGTGTTATCGACTGGTCAAAGACAACTTTACATGACCAAAGGGCTGGGTCACTCTTTGGTTAAAGAATTAGCATTTTTATTCAACGTGGCAATGATGCCAGTCTTCTGGGCACGTTTCCGGATAGTGTGATAAAGCATCCGACAACCTTTTTTCTTTTTTTATCATGAAGAAATATTCATGCAAACTGCGCTACCAGAGGGAGATAGCGTAGTTATGTGATACTCCAACCCACTAAAACTCGACGGTGTCCTCCAACACCACGTATGGTGGGATCACGGGCACGCAAAAGCATTCTTCTGTGAACCCGCCGTGGCCGTGTCCGTCGCCGGACCTACCTCTGGAGGATGGGGGTACCCATTCACGGCGCGCATGAACACAACACGTCGTGACCACCCCTGGGACCAATTAAAACATGGACGCTAGACGACCCCATGTATGGCACCCTTGGTCCATCATCCACGGGTCAGGACAGTGGCCCCGCCGCCGCGCCGCGGCACTGCCTATCATTATTCGGCCACAGAGGATAGGGAGAGTGGCCAACGCTATACCAACACTCTCTTCCCCTGCGGCCCCACTGCATTCGCCATCGGACGGTGGTGAACCCGTTCAGGCTGCGGAAGGTAGGGAGAGCGGCACACTTCAATACTGGCACTCCTCTCCGGTTGACCTGCGAGATGTCAGTCAGTCATTCATCAGTCAAATTGAGCGGCTTGGACGATCTGCATCTGACCACTGTCAATGTCAAAGTCAAACTGTCACTGTCAATATAAGACAATCTCGTGACAATCTCTCAATACTGTAATGGTTCTGAGTTCGTTTGGCGCCTTTTTTGCTTGTGTGTTCAGTTATAATTGACAATAATTATATTCAAAGTGAACAATAATTCACGGTTTTCGCACCATGACTTATTGTGTGCTATAAGTATTTACAAGTTCTGTTATTCTGAAATAGGTATTTGCCAAACATGCCTGTACAAAGTCGTAGTGTTGTTAAGAACTTGCAAAAGGATGCTGAGGAAAGTGTTTCATCTGTGGGCAAGCCGAAATCACCTCAAATGTAAGTACCTATTATTATATTATGATGCTTATTCTGCCCCCATTCCGCCGGATTCCCTTTGTCTAAACGGAGTGGGAATATTCTTTCGTTGGTCTATCATCATACTTAACCATACCTATAAAAATGTTATTTAAGTCAGGATGGGAATGTGTTTATATGCATGCATTTAAAGAAAGAACCACACAGATTGAGTAGACCTGTCCAGTCAGTGCAGGCATTTGTCAGTAATCGTGCGTCTCAATTTAGAACACAAGGAGCAAGACGATTTGAGGCACAATAACAAAGAAGGGAGATGAGAATATGCCGCATAAAGTATTGATACAGCCAGATGATCTCTAATTATTTTTTTTTGAGAAAGAAATACAAAACAAAAAACATGACCCACATAGTCTTCACACTCACAATAAGTAAAATAATAATATTAAACTTCACAAAGCAAATATTAATATCATATAAAATATCGATTATATCAATATCGTTTATAATAATCATCAAATGTCAACACACAATGTGTATGAGCGTACCTAGTATCTTCCTAATAGGTTTTTAAGACGAAGGAGACTAATCTCTTCGACACCGGGAATCCTAGTGGGGGCGCTAGTGAAATATTGGGATGTTTTTTGAACACTAAAGTTTTTATTATTATTATGATCAAATAACAACCTGTTTTATTGCACTGTCTGATGCTGTTGTTAATAAGGATCAAATTCAAAAAGAAAGTGTTAATTTTAGTAAGTAACTAAAAACAAATAAATTTATTATAGCATAACAAAAAGAAACATAAAAGTAATAATATTAAAAACCAAAGTTAACAACCAATTGACTACTGCTACAGTGCAAACAAACAAATTACTTACATTTTAGATACATTGTTTAACCCTAGACCTAATTTAATCTTTAGTTGTTAAAAAACTTCCCAGAATTTCTCACTTACCTGAAACATTTTAATTATATTTTATTTTCAGTGTTCTCTCATTATGCCGTACCTACACAGTTATCAACTTTTCGCCCTGTTAAGGGTTGCTCTAAAACCCTCTGGGCTGTATAATTGCTAATATGAAAAAATACTGATTTACTTTATCCCCAAAACAGTATTTTTTAGTAGAGTATTATCATATTATTAGTGTTATGCTTGAAATATAATGCTTAAGAAAAACCTTTCTGCTGGCTACAAATTAAATTCTGAAAATGAAAACTTCTTGACTGCATTATAAAATGGCAATCTATGTGTTTTCAGTGTTTTTTTAATATGAGTAAATCTATTTATACATTTTAATAAAATATGTAACGGTTTGGCGAAAATAAATGAAAGATGGCCTTAATATTTCATATGCAACAAAAATATTATAGGAACAGTAGCTGACATTTGTTGTCGTAGTAATACTTGTTCAAGATAAAGGAATGGTTGTTCGATGCAGTAATAAAAATTATGAGGAAGACTTACCCAACCAGGGTAACACATTTCTTTTCGCTGGCTGCCCATCTATTTGGTTTTTGGACACAATATGGCTGATCTCATTTGTTCAATTTAAATTTCAGGCCCAAGAGGAGGTCACCGCGCAATGGAAATCAATCGCCACGCAATGGAAATCAGATGAAAATAACTAGTATGTTTGCCTCTAAAAGGAATAGAAGTCCTGAAGGAAACGAAATTATACAACCGGTAAGTTTTAAATAACGAAAATTAAATCCAAGTTCTTAACGTAAGTTATATCCCATCAAAAACATAAATGTGAAATGAGAGCCAAGTTCAATATTGTGATATATGCCTTGGTTGTTGACTTCAACAACAAAAGAAGTGAGATCTAAATCAATGGTCAGTCCTGAAATTTATTTATAACTTCATAAAACATCATTTCTTTTCATAACTTAGGATAATATATTGTAGCCTAATATCTGACTTGGCTAGTTCTGATATACGAGTTATTATGTTCGATGGCTAGTTTCTACCAGCAAGCCAAATTTTTTGAATAATAAAAAACTTTTTTACAAAAAAAAAACAACCGACTTCCTTAAAAATACTACAAAGTGAAAAATAACTTTAATTTCGGAAGTCGGTGTCTTAGGATCTGTATTTATGGTTATTTTGCCACCGACTTCCGAAATTAAAGTTATTTTTCACTTTGTAGCGTTTTTAAGGAAGTCGGTTGTTTTTTTTTGTAAAAAAGTTTTTATTTTTAAATTTTTAGTTGTGGTATTCACCCCGCACTAATTCCAAACAAACAATGCATATTTATGTTATAGCACAAATCGCGTTGATTTGCTGTCATTTTTAAAGAGTTCCGGTGTCTGTCTCCCGAACTCATCATCAGATCTATATGAAATTTACATGGGACCATTTCGGAATAAACCCGTTTCGAACAAAAAAAGAATTTTGCAAATCCGTCTATATATTACGGAGTTATGGCCGAACATACATAAAAAAATAAAAGACATATAAACATCCGAATTGAGAACCTCCTCCTTTTTGAAGTCGGTTAAAAATAAGAACCGACAAGTAACAGGTTTAGAACTTGCGAAAACTAGCCAAGTCAGACCTTAGGCTACAATATATTATCCTAAGTTATAAGAAGAAATGATATTTTATGAAGTTATAAATAAATTTCAGGACTGACCATTGAACTTGGCACCCATTTAGATCTCACTTCTTTTGTCGTTGAAGTCAACAACCAAGGCATATATCACAATATTGAACTTGGCTCTCATTTCACATTTATGTTTTTGATGGGATATCATTACTTTTTTTGTACATACATTATAAGTAGGTACTTATTTATAACAATAACAAAATTAATACCAAATGGTTTTTTAACCGACTTCAAAAAGGAGGAGGTTCTCAATTCGGATGTTTATATGTCTTTTTTTTTTTTAATATGTATGTTCGACCATAACTCCGTCATATATAGATGGATTTGCAAAATTCTTTTTTTGTTCGAAAGGGGTTTATTCCGAAATGGTCCCATATAATTTTCATATAGATCTGATGATGAGTTCGGGAGACAGACACCGGAACTCTTTAAAAAATGACAGGAAATCAACCGCGATTTCTGCTATCGCATAAATATGCATTGTTTGTTTGGAATTAGTGCAGGGTGAATACCACAACTAAAAATTTAAAAATAAAAACTTTTTTACAAAAAAAAAACAACCGACTTCCTTAAAAACACTACAAAGTGAAAAATAACTTTAATTTCGGAAGTCAGTGGCAAAAAAACCATAAATACAGATCCTAAGACACCGACTACTGAAATTAAAGTTATTTTTCACTTTGTAGTGTTTTTAAGGAAGTCGGTTGTTTATTTTTTGTAAAAAAGTTTTTTGTTACAAGTGTTCCTAATAGAATTAATTAAGTGAAAAATTATAATAAATTGATAAAAATTTACCAGTTTCTGATTTATTCCTTTATAATCACGTAATTACCTATATACATGCCAAATTTCAACTTTCTAGGTCACCTGGAACTGGGTTAGAGTTTTGATCTATAGGTCAGTCAGTGATAAAAATGACGATTTTTGGACGTTAATATCTAAATAACCGTTTGAGATGTGTTTATGAAATTTGGAGCACATATGTATCTCGCAAGTCTCAATATATGAGCCAAATTTGACACGTTTATGTGAAATAGTTTTTGAGTTATGAGGGGGTCAAAAGTGGCTCCAAATGGTTCGTGTAATATTACACACGGTGCTGCTCGCCAGTTCTATTACTTGAACTTGGCTTGACACGCTGACGCGTGTCTAGATAGTATAATGACATTTAGAACTATTATTATTCAAATCTAAATTACGATGAATGCTGAATTACTGTTCCAAAAACACATAATTTGAATTGTTGCCACTATGCGGAATTGTATTTTTTTATTTTCTGATATTAATTACTTAGTCCTTTAATAAACTTGTATTTAACAATAATTTAAAAAATTGTAACTACCTACATTTTTGCATTGCATTTATTTTTATTTTAGAAAAAGCTTAAATATGAGGATGATGAAACCAAAGTAAACAGTATAGATAGCATAACCAAGGATAATAGCAGTGAAAAGTTGGAAGTAGAAGCAGTGAATGGAAAAACAGACACAGAAGTGAAAGAAGTACAAGCAAACGTCACAAAAGATGAACAAGTGAATAATGCAGTTGACATTGCACCAAAAGACATAGAAATGAATAAATTTGAAGACAATAAAGATAAAGTAGACTATATAAAACAGGATATAACTGAAAAGGATGACCAAAACCAAGAAAAAAATGGTTCCACTGATGAACAGAAAGAAAATGGTAAAAATGAAAATAATAATGAAGTAGAAAGCTACACAAAATCAATGCCTGATAATGAAAAATGTAACATCTGCGGTCAATTTTTGAACAATTCTGATATAATATACTATCAGGGACACCCACAGAATGCGGTTGAAGAGTATATAGCATTGACCAATGAGAAACTTGTCTTAGCATCAGGTCAGTACTTATGCTAAATTTCTGATATGGTTCTACACGTTTGTGTAGGAATAGTAGTGAAAACTGAACAAAATTCATCAAATAGTTTTTAACCGACTTCAAAAAGGAGGAGGTTCTCAATTTGAATGTTTTTTTTTTTATGTATGTTCGGCCATAACTCCGTTATATATAGACGGATTTACAAAATTATTTTCTTATTCGAAAGGGGTTTATTCCGAAATGGTCCCATATAAATTTCATATAGATCTGATGATCAGTTCCGGAGACAGACACCGGAACTCTTTAAAAAATGACAGCAAATCAATCGCGATTTCTGCTATCGCATAAATATGCATTGTTTGTTTGGAATTAGTGCGGGGTGGATACCATAACTAAAAATTTAAAAATAAAAAACTTTTTTTCAAAAAAAAAAGCAACCGACTTAAAAACACTACAAAGTGAAAAATAACTTTAAGTTCGGAAGTCGGTGGCAAAAAAGCCTTAAATACAGATCCTAAGACACCGACTTCCGAACTTAAAGTTATTTTTCACTTTGTAGTGTTTTTAAGGAAGTCGGTTGTTTTTTTAACCGACTTCAAAAAGGAGGAGGTTTTCAATTCGGATGTTTATGTTTTTTTTTTTTTTATGTATGTTCGGCCATAACTCCGTCATATATAGACGGATTTGCAAAATTCTTTTTTTGTTCGAAAGGGGTTTATTCCGAAATGGTCCCATATAATTTTCATATAGATCTGATGATGATGAGTTCGGGAGACAGACACCGGAACTCTTTAAAAAATGACAGCAAATCAACCGCCATTTCTGCTATCGCATAAATATGCATTGTTTGTTTGGTATTAGTGAAGGGTGAACACCACAACTAAAAATTTAAAAATAAAAACTTTTTTACAAAAAAAAACAACCGACTTCCTTAAAAACACTACAAAGTGAAAAATAACTTTAATTTCGGAAGTCGGTGGCAAAAAAACCATATAACAGATCCTAAGACACCGACTTCCGAAATTAAAGTTATTTTTCACTTTGTAGTGTTTTTAAGGAAGTCGGTTGTTTTTTTTTTTGTAAAAAAGTTTTTATCTTAAAACAACTTCATTTTGTATTATTTCAGGCGATGATGGGGATATAATGGAACGCCCACAGACTAACATAACCAGTTTTTCTATATTTGATGAACAGGGACATCTTTGCCCTATTGATGGAGGACTTGTAGAAAATGATGCGCGTATCTACGTGTCAGGGTATTTGAAGTCCATATGTTCTGATTCAGGTGAAATTGATGAAGAATCCGTCCCTGTAAAAGATGTAGGTCCTATTATTGAATGGTGAGTGGTATTTTTAGACTTTAATATTTCATTTTTATACATAAAGGCAAAAAATAGCAAGAGATGAGTTGAAAGTGCTAGAGGAGGCCTTTGACTCTAGGACACACTACAAACAACTTTTGTACATGTATCAGTTTAAAAAAAAATCTAGAGCCACGTGTAGCGCCAGGGCATTAGCTACCTTTTCTCGAAGCACTTCGTCTTTTTTTGAACCCTCATAAATTGGGTTTGGATTATACGAGAGAAGAAAAACAAAATTCTCAGGATATTATGTCCATAGTAGACTTATCTATACTATACTAATATTATAAAGCTGAAGAGTTTGTTTGTTTGTTTGATTGAACGCGCTAATCATTAAAACATTTAACATGAAAATGGTTTTGGTGGGATGTTATTGTTTTTAGGGTTCCGCACCTCAAAAGGAAAAAGCGGAACCCTTATTAGATCACTTTGTTGTCCGTCCGTCCGTCCGTCTGTCAAGACCCTTTTTCTCAGGAAGGCGTAGAGGTATCAAGCTGAAATTTATATCAAATACTCAAGTGTACTGTCCCTTGAAGCTGTGAAAAAATCAAACTTCTAAGCTAACGCAATCAAAAGATATAGCCGTTTATGCCGCAAATTTCCGCAAATTTTCGAAACTCGCAAGGGAATCAAAACCTAAAGGGTACTTCCAGTCGATCTAGAATTTTGAAATTTGGTACGAAGCAACGTCGTAAAGCACAGATAAAGGAAAAATCGCGAAAACCGTAAATTTTTAGTTACATCAAATAATAAAAATATTTAAAAAAAAAATAAACTTTATACCTACAGGTTTATACGGAATCCTCGGTGCGCGAGTCCGACACGCACGTGGCCGGTTTTTTTTACTTTTTAGTGAATAAAAGCTTTGAATTTCATATATTTATAATAACTTGAGAACAAATAACGGTTTTCTGATTCACAATATATAGGTACCTACCGATATCTACATCAGAACACACAATATTTACTTACATCATAATTCTTCTACTTCAGGTTCATACATGGCTTTGACGGTGGCGACAGGAACTGTATCACCTTATCAACAGAATTTGGAGAATATAACTTACTAAAACCCAGTGAACAGTACACACCACTTATGAACAATCTCTATGAAAAGATATGGCTAAGCAAAGTTGTTGTAGAGTATTTAGAAGAGTATCATTATCTTCAGCCAACATATGCAGACCTGCTTGAATTGATCAGAGAGTCAACTATTCCTGAACTCAATGACGCTAGAATGACTGAAGAAATGCTCCATAAACATGCTCAGTTTGTGTGTGATCAAGTAGTGAGCTTAGAAGCCGATGAAGATGATGAACCGCTCATTACATTACCGTGCATTAGGGAGTTAATTAAATTAATGGGTATTAAATTTGGCAAGGGAAAATCCCGCACTAAAATAGATTACAAAAAGGTTGACAAAAAAGCTTGGACTAAAGCTACTACTACTCCCCTTGTGAGGAAAACATTTGAGAGCTTTTTCACAAATCAGTTGGATAAAACTAATCATGAGTTGGTGCTGAGAAGGAAAAGATGTGGTGTTTGTGAAGCTTGTCAACTGCCTGACTGTGGGGAATGTAATGCTTGTCGTGCAATGGCAAAGTTTGGCGGACATGGACGTACTAAGAAAGCGTGTGTGAGACGATTCTGTCCCAACATGGCTGTAGAGCAGGCTCAAGATTCAGAACCAGATGATGAAGAAGAGTATCAACAAATAGCCGAGAAGAAACTACACGACAAGTTAGAGGACACAGTGCCAGTCAAGTTAACTGGTTCAAATAACAGAAAAATTAAATGGATCGGCGAACCCGCGAAAGCTGATGCTACCAGAGTGTATTACGAAAGAGTTGAAATTGATGGCTCGGAACTTTGCAGTGGGGACTTCGTAATGGTTGAAACATCTCAAACCAATATTCCTGCTTTGGTGGCCAGAGTAGTATACATGTGGAGAGAACCTATGAACACTAAATCTGGTTTCTTTCATGCAGAGGTATTCATTAGGGCCTCTGACACTGTTCTGGGTGAGGTCAGTGACCCAAGGGAAGTGTTTTTAGGAGACAGATGTTGCCATGGTGCTCCACTGTCATCAATATTGAGGAAAGCTTGTGTTAAAAAGGGAGAAATCCCTGGTGATTGGTTCAAACTAGGTGGCAAGGAAGTAGATGAAAAACATTTTGAAGATGATGGTAAAACCTATTTTTACAGTAAATACTATGAAAGGTTCAGTGCACGATTCGAAGATTTACCTGTAGATCCAGTTTGTCCTAATCAATTGAGGCAACACAGATTTTGCCCTTCTTGTGAGAGAAAAACTAAAAGGGACACTAAAAACATACCTAGAGCTTCTGGAAAACTGATAGAAAAATCCAGTATTGTAACTGAATCTAATAGAACAGAATGGTCAATAGTGAGATGGCAAGATTACGAGTACAAGAAAGGTTGCGGCGTATTCCTCAAACCAGGAACATTCAAGTTAAAGAATAGTCTCACTAATGCAAACGACAGCCTCAAACCAAAACTAGAAAAAGTTGATGAGGACATCTACCCTGAATATTACAGGAAGAGTGACAATAATTTGCGCGGATCAAACATAGATACTGGGGAACCATTCTGTATTGGTTACATTGCAGCTGTAACTGCCATTGGAGAAGGACCTTTGATTGCTCCTCAGGATATTTATTTAAAAGTCAATGTCCTTTATAGACCTGAAAATACGACCAGCCGGTTTCCGCAGCACGAAGACTTGAATGTAGTTTACTGGAGCGACGAAATTCGTGATGTATCTTTCTCTGCGGTTGTAGGAGCATGTCATTTAATTTATGAACAAAATGTACCACAGCAATATTCTCTGGCCGAGTGGCTGGAGAGAGACCCAAATAGGTTTTACTTCAGGATGGCTTTTGATAAGTCTTCAGGTCAGTTTATAGATGTCCCACATCATGCTATTAGTGTTGGACGCACTGAAAGAAGCAAAGACAAGGGTAAAGGCAAAGGAAAGTCTAGCAAACCTGCGGAAACAATTGAAAATAAACTGGAACATGTATCGGTACGCCCTTTAAGAACTTTAGATGTATTTGCTGGGTGTGGTGGACTATCAGAAGGCTTACATCAGGCTGGCGTGGCGGAATGCAGGTGGGCTATAGAGAATGTTGAAGCTGCAGCTCATGCCTATGCTCTCAACAATAAGAACTGCATCGTTTACAATGAAGACTGTAATGCTTTACTAAAGGAAGCAATGTCTGGAGCCACTCATAGTGTTGGTGGGCTACGCCTCCCAATGCAGGGCGAAGTAGAACTGTTAGTTGGTGGACCGCCGTGCCAGGGCTTCTCTGGAATGAACAGATTCAATTCAAGAGAGTACTCCAACTTTAAAAACTCTCTTGTAGCTTCATACTTATCTTACTGTGATTATTACCGGCCGAAATATTTTATACTCGAAAATGTACGAAACTTTGTAGCATTCAAAAAAGGTATGGTTTTAAAACTAACATTGAGAGCATTACTCGATATGGGATATCAGTGCACATTCGGGATTCTTCAGGCCGGTAACTATGGGGTACCGCAGACGAGAAGAAGGCTTATTATTTTAGCTGCAGCGCCCGGGTACAAGTTACCATATTATCCGGAACCCACCCACGTATTTAGTAGAAGAGCATGCTCACTGACTGCCAATATAGATGGCAAACGCTTTGTTACAAACATTAACTGGGATGAGTCCGCTCCTAGAAGAACATG
The DNA here is from genome assembly GCA_947507805.1 of Aporophyla nigra. Classification (NCBI taxonomy): domain Eukaryota; kingdom Metazoa; phylum Arthropoda; class Insecta; order Lepidoptera; family Noctuidae; genus Aporophyla; species Aporophyla nigra. The sequence goes on from OX382305.1 coordinate 14,643,072, forward strand.
CTCCATCCGAGATGCTATGAGCGATCTACCACGAATTTGCAATGGTGCTAACAAAATAGAAATTGAATATGGATCCATGCCAGAGAGTCATTTCCAGCGACTAGTGAGAAGCAAGGACGAGAATGCTAAACTACGGGACCACATTTGCAAAAATATGGCGCCATTAATTCAAGCCAGGATATGTAGGGTCCCTACTTTGCCTGGATCTGATTGGAGGGACTTGCCTAATATATCGGTGACACTGTCCGATGGAACTAAATGCAAGGTATGTTATTATCATTACATATTATTAATCAAAGTCGGTTTTCGAGTGTGTCTATGTGAGCGTGTTGTTTTTTTAACACCGTCTCAACGTGTTAAAGAACAACACACTCCCTCGGGAGCCCTCCTGGAGGGTTCACTGAACTCGATGTGATACCAAGAGCGCTCGCGGAGGGCTCATTTTATGTGTACGTTTTCTAAGCGAACCCAGCGTTATAAACTGTAAAAATAAAATCTGTTATATAAATGTGAAAAATGCTTTTCCATTTGTATAACAAGCGATTTACATTTTTATAATTTTAAGTTTAATTAAAACGGTCGGCCCAGAAAGCGGTGGCGAAACGAGCTAGATGGGTACCGCGACGTATGGTTTGAGGTGGCGCGGGACAAATTTAATTACAAAAGGCAATGAGGTCAAAAGTGCTTCATTAGCACTGTATAAATCTAAGTGGGTAATTTCATTTATACAGCATGGTTTTTGACTTATGATGAAACGATTTCGCAAAAATACTATACTCCATTTGTTTAGGTAGTTAACTAAAGGTAAACAATCTTGATATGTCTTTTTATATAAAATAAATCGTATAAAAGACCAACAAATATTATTTAAATTAAGTTACTTACCTAACATCGGCTTAAGTAAATACCTAATTGTAAACATTTTTAGATCCAATTTTTAGACAGTTTTTTAGATAAAAGACATGTTAAGATTGTTTACATTTAGTTAACTACCTAAACAAATGGAGTTTACCTCTCCCTTACCTTCAAAGAACAGTGGCCATTCTCCTAACATACTATACTACTACTACGTACTAGAAAATTCTTATAAAACATGATGATGTACATACAGCATTCAATATATTTTAGTATGGAGAAGTAATTATGCATAATGTTTTTTGGTGTTATGTTGTATATTTTTAATATGTAAAATTTTTAATTGAGATGTTTTCCTCTTTAAAAAAGCGTTATGTGTGTGAATTAGCAGTAGTGGTAACGGTCCGAACTACGCTTCGTAAGTCGTGGGTTTGAACCCAGGCAGGCACATTATTTTGAATAATTTGTTTCATCACAACTGCTCTCCAAAACAGTGAAGGAAAACACGTGAGGAAACCAGCATGTGGTAGAAACAAAAATTCGAAGATATCTGGCATCCCCCAATCAGCAATGGACCCGCGTGGTGGAATACGGTATATCCCTTCTCACAGAGAGGAGGCCTGTCTCCCAGCAATGGGCACGTAAAACAAATGAAACGCTTGAACGATTCTGGTCAATAAATGATTACTACTTATTTGCCTAGTTTAACAAAAATCTGCGATAATCGTTTACAAACAAACACAGTTTTTACACAATCACAAAAAAAAAATTGTGTTATGAAAATTTTAAACCATATTCATGCCAAGATACGGAACTTCGTTTTTTTAACTCTTGGGCTACGGTCAAGTAAATTAAGAGACGGAACGTTTCATAGCTGTAACAAAATAATTACGAGTGAATGTATAAATTTAAAAACAATACCGTCCCTTAATAAATAAATCAAAAATTAAATTCGCATCTAAATTTCACAAAAGTTTGGGCACCTCTGTTAGGAGATCAGAGCGATCGATTATACTTTGTTTCTTAATTTTTTTATCATTTTGTATTCCCACCCAATAGTACGCACGGCTACAGGTCAAGTTATACATTTCCAATTTTAGTTGACCTCGCATTGTACAGGGATTTTCGTACATACAATGAGATGGCATCTTACATCGTACGTGAAAACGCCCCAGACATACAAGTATAGCGACAAGGTGTGCGTAGTCCCAGCGGAAAAGTGTCGAATTTCTTAATTTCAGTTTAGCAGATATTTAGTCTATGACGTTGTGTAATTGTGTATGGTAAATAAAAATTTGTGCATCCAACCATTGCGGAGATATTCAACAAAAACTGTTTCCGCTAGGACTACGTATTCCTAGCGACACTTTTTTTTTTCCTATGGACGTACAAGAAAAAAAATACGTATGTACAATAATTAGTGTGTAACGAGAGGTAAATGTGTATGTTGAAAAGTTCGCGGCCTCAGCAAGAAAACAATATAAAATACAAGCAAAAGTAATTTTATTTTTCCACGTAATCTCCACTTAACTCTATGCACTTCTTCCATCTGGTTTCCAACGCCTATATGCCGGTCATAAAAAAAGTTTCTTCAAGGCCTTCAAAAAAGTCACCCACGGCAGCTTCGACCTCCTCATTTGATGAAAATGTTTGACCTCCAAGGTGGTTTTTTAGGTTTGGGAATAAATAAAAGTCTGAAGGTGCCAAATCAGGGGAATAGGCGGGATGGGGCAGTAATTCAAAGCCACAATCACGAATTTGAGCCATAGATTCAACAGACGTGTGAACGCGTGCAATATCCTGATGGAACAACACTTTCTTGCTGAGTAATCCTGGCCTTTTCTCTTTGATTGTTTCACGCAAGCGACGTAAGAGGGTGCAGTAATAAGCCGAGTTTATAGTTTCACCTTTTGCAAGGTAGTCCACCATGATGACACCCTTAGCATCCCAAAAAACTGACGCCATCACCTTGCCAGCTGACAAAATTGTTTTGGCTTTTTTTAGAGTCGGTTCATCAGGTTTTTTCCACTGCTTGGATTGCTGTTTTGACTCTGGGGTGTAGTGGTGTACCCAAGTTTCATCCATTGTTACAAATCTGGCCAAAAAATCTTGTGGATCAGCCTCAAACATTTCCAAACAGTCACGAGAAATCGTGAGGCGTATTCGTTTTTGTTCGACTGAAAGCAATCTCCACCGCGCAGAAACCTTAGAAAATCCAAGTTCATTGACAATGATGTTTTGTGTTCGTTCATATGAGATGCCAATAGTGTCTGCAATCTCCCTGATGGTCAATCTCCGATCTGTCAATATCAGATCACCGATTTTCCCGATGTTTTCTTCAGTCGTAGACGTCATAGGCCGGCCAGAGCGAGGGTCATCTTCAATACTCTCTCGTCCGCGTTTAAATTCAGCAACCCACTTTTTCACAGTCGTATACGACGGAGCAGATTCCCCCAATGTTGTTGACATATCTTCGTGAATCTCTTTTGGAGTTAGTTTTTTTTTTTAAACAGGTATTTGATGACTGCACGTTGCTCAATTTTCTCCATTCTTTAAAAACGCTGCACAAAGGCTCAAAAAATTCAGTCTAATTTAAATATAGTTCATGCTATTGCGATAGAATTTTACAATTTGACAACCAGAGAGTAAACTAATCGAATGAGGTCAGTTACATTAAAATAGTTTAAGTATTTATGTGTTAGGCCGCGAACTTTTCAATCCACCTAGTAAAATGAAAGTGTGTCTTATATTTGTCAAGATATTCAAGTTGCCGCTGCGCTGACGTTTGGCTATTTGATGAAAATCATATAAAACGGTTTAGCACAGAGTTGTAATTTTTTACGCAGGTTGCTTTGAATGTGTGAAATCAGAATTAGAAAAAACCTACCGTTCAGAAGATATACACGTAAAAGTAAAATAAGGTTATTAGGTCTAAGTACTTAAAATAGGTACTCTAGAGCCTAACTCATCTCGTTTATTTATATCTTGTAAGGGTCTACAATGTCCTGCCAAGTTTCATTCATGTGCTCTTAATAATTAATGAGCAGTGGCATAATTTACTACGACTGGAACACTATATTTTATGACATCCGATTGTAGGACTTTTTAAAGGAAAAGCAAAATGAAACTTATTCCAATATTTAGTGTATTAATGCAACTATTCACATGTAAAATTTCAGCTCCTACAATCAATCAATCAATTTATTTATTTTTTCACCACAATATTAAAAAGTTTACAGGTCCATATTATATATAGCGGCAAGGTAAAAGTTCGATGAAAAGTGGGTGGAGTCGAAAGCTTTAAACTGCACGACGGATTTTGGTACGGAAGGTTTAAGCGTACAATACCTTAATATTAAACGTAAAATTACGATACAGAAATCACGATGTTCTGTAAAAGTCAATAAAACCGTGCGAGGTAGGAGTGAATCGCTATTATTTTATATAATCCTATTAATATTATAAACTAGCTTCTGCCCGTGACTTCGTCCGCGTTAATTTTCTTGTTCCCCCGACCTTTCCCGTCGCGTCGAATCGCCTACCCGTGCGATTTTTCCCGTTTTTGCATTTTTCATTACTGATCAGTAATCGCTCCTCTTAGTTGTAGCGTGATGTTATATAGCCTTCCTCGATAAATAGGCTACCCAATACAAGAAGAATTTTTAAATTCGGACCAGTAGTTCCTGAGATTAGCGTATTCAATCAAACAAACTCTTCAGCTTTATAATATTAGTATAGATGTGAAAGTTTGTGAGTATGGATGTATGTTACTCTTTCACGCAAAAACTCCTGATCAGATTTAGATGAAATTTGGCACACAGATAGTTATACTTTATAACCTGGATTAACACATAGTTTACTTTTTATCCCGGTAGTATGTTACGGCGGGATAATTTCCGACCTCCACGCGGGCGAAACCGGTGGCAAAAAAAGCTAGTGTTTATATAAAGGACACTCGTGTCGCCAGGTCCTGCAGTACCGCCACGACGACAAGCGCGCGGGGCGCGGGCGGGGCGGAGCCCTGCGCGGCGTGTGTGCGTGTGCCACGGGTGCCGCCTGCTCGCCCGCCGACAAGCAGGAGAACACACTCATCCCGTGGTGTCTGCCGCACACCGGCAACCGGCACAACAACTGGGCCGGACTCTACGGTAATGCTACACACTACCTATATTATAACCCCTCTTTATGATTATAGAAGTTGACAACATTATTATGTGTTTACTAGCAACATGTTGTACAACTAATAAGGCATATCAGATGTTTGGGTTTGTGATGAGAGCTTTTAGAGAATTCCGTCGTCCCACCACCCTCTTACACTTATATAAGTCTATAGTAAGGCCGCAATTAGAATACGCTGTACCAATTTGGAATCCCCATTATGCTAAATACATTGAAATTATAGAATTAATTCAACGTAAGTACCTTCGTGCTATGCATTATAGGTGTTTTCATAAAAAAGCTAGTTACCAGTGGCTACTTAAAAAATACGACCTACTCACGTTACAGTCAAGACGTACGCTGCTTGAGACTATGACTCTATTTAATGTATGCCGCAACAAGTTTGATTGCTCTGACTTAGTGAACAGGTTATGTTACCTGGTTCCTCGACATGTGCATGGGCGGAAAGTGCGCACCAGTAGACTGTTTGCTACCAGCTTCTGTAAATCCAAGGCTAGTGTGCGCTCACCGCTACACCGCTTAGTCGACACGTATAATAAGCGATTTAGTGATATCGACATATTATTTCTTAGCCGTAACACTTTTAAACATAATTTAGTTAACATTTTAAGGGATAAGCAGTAGACTCCGTATGCATAAGCAAATTATTATAACAGAATTATAAGAGTTTTTTTTTTTTAGTTAGTTATTCTTAGTTTCTATTGTTTTTTTTTCTTAAATTTATATAATATAAAAGTTTTCGCGGACATAAATAGGAATGTAGGCGGACTTATGCCTTAGCCCTATCTAGAGTTAACTTGATTTTGCCCCGACTTACAGTTAATGTTTGCCACCAGTTTGTAACTCTGTATGTATTAATCTGTGGAAAATGTAGTGGGTAGTATATTTGTTAACTTTATATGTTAAGTTGTTTCTGTTTATTTTTAGTATACTACTGTTTGTTTTCCCTTATGAAATAAAATAAAATGTTTCACTCTGAATGTAAATGAAGTGTTGCCACTTTGCATGCAAGTGTTGAAAAAAATAAAGAAAATAAGCCTGATTGGACGGAACAACCGCATCTAATAAGCTTTTTTCGTCGGCCTTATCGCGGCTTATAATTACGGCGGGTGGAATGAGTCGGAAGTACGGCTTAAATACACTATGGAAAATGAACCTAATGCAATTGCTATTCAGGTCGTGTATGCTGGGACGGCTACTTCAGTACAACGGTGACGGACCCCGAGCCAATGGGCAAGCAAGGCAGAGTACTGCATCCCGAACAGAACCGCGTCGTTTCGGTCCGAGAGTGCGCGAGGTCGCAGGGTTTCCCCGACACGTACATATTCGCCGGCTCAGTACAAGATAAACACCGACAGGTAACGTAAAGTTGTATTTAAAATTCTATAGTAAATTAATCGAATCGGGTCGATTTCTTCAGAAAAAAAAAAAAATTATACGCCAGACTATAGTCTGATCCAAACATATCCGATGAAAATGTAAACAAATGGATTATAAAACGTACCATATAAGTGGTTGCCAAATTGTAGCGCAACTTACGAATTGAGTACTTAGATTTCACTATTAATTTAATAAACAACCCCGGAATTCTAATTGAAATTAAAATCACCTTAATGCTCTGCCGAAGGGAACCGCAAACCACAGCGGAATGTCGCCCAATAAATAAAAGCTTCCAAATATTGCGACACTACTGCTTTTCACTGTTTTTTAACCGACGAAAAAAAACGGAGGAGGCTAACAATTCGACGCGTATATATTTTTTTTTGTTACTTTTTTATGTTTGACCACGCATAACTTTTTACATAGTAGTCCGATTGCGATAATTCTTTTTTTATTGGAAAGGGTATACTCCGAGGGTGGTCCGATATAAATTTGGAAAACGAAATCAAACTCTAAGGGTTAGAAAACGGGGGATGATTGATTGTTCACTCACTGATTGTAATGTATAACCACGAATAACTTTATACAGAGTAGTCCGATTTTGATTTTTTTTTTTCATTGGATAGGGTATACCTTGCCAAGTATTATTAGTACATTAAAGCCACAAAAATATTATAAAATAAAAACTTTTTAACAAAAAATTAAACCGCCGAAAAAACTTAAAAGAAAAAAATAATACCTATACCTTAAAATTTTGAGTCGGCGCTGAAAAATTTTTTTTCGGCGCTAAATAGTGCTTTGAAGATATACTGCGCAAAAAAACCCGTCGCCATATTTTTAGGGTAGAATTTAATTATGTTATTCGAACAAAAACTGGTGAGATAATTAGTTTAGTGAATAATTGCGGAAGAATGTTGTGTTACCTGAACTGGGTTTGTTTACACTTTCATTAGATAATTTCCAAACAGAGCATATTCAATCGCAATATCTACTAGTCCCATGCTTATTAACCGACTTCAAAAAAAGGAGGAGGTTATATGTTCGACTGTATGTATTTTTTTTTTTTTTTTTTTATGTATGTTCACCGATTTCTCCGCCAATAGTCAACCGATTTTGAAAATTCTTTTTTTATTCGTAAGGGTATACTCCTGAGGTGGTCCCATATTAATTTTGTGAAGATTTGATGTATACTTTGGGAGATAAACGAAGGAACTCCTCAAAAACAAACAGTACACGTAATGTGATTTGGATATTGTACTAAAGATCAAAAATAATTGCTGGTTCTATCTATCCATCCGTGGTGAACTAATTATAGTCTTCGAAGATACCGCATGGAACTCCTCATCGGTGAACAGTACATATAGGAACTTACAGTGAAAGGTTAGAAGGTTAGGGGATAATTCTTTGAATATTATAGGCACGTTTAGACGGATTTGCAAAATTCTTTTTCTGTTCGAAAGGGGTTTATTCCGAAATGGTCCCATATAATTTTCATATAGATCTGATGATGAGTTCGGGAGACAGACACCGGAACTCTTTAAAAAATGACAGGAAATCAACCGCGATTTCTGCTATCGCATAAATATGCATTGTTTGTTTGGAATTAGTGCAGGGTGAATACCACAACTAAAAATGTTAAAATAAAAACTTTTTTGCAAAAAAAAACAACCGACTTCCTTAAAAACACTACAAAGTGAAAAATAACTTTAATTTCGGAAGTCGGTGGCAAAAAAACCATAAATACAGATCCTAAGACACCGACTACCGAAATTAAAGTTATTTTTCACTTTGTAGTGTTTTTAAGGAAGTCGGTTGTTTTTTTTTGCAAAAAAGTTTTTTTTGTTCACAGGTCGGTAACGCCGTGCCTCCCCCTTTGGGCGCCGCGATGGGCAGACAAATAAAGACGGCTTTAGCAGCCAGTTTAGCAACATAGACTAGTTATTGTAAAACTATAATTTTATGACATTTTTGTAGTATAATGTAAAATGTAGTATAACTAATGTAGTGTAACTATGCACCTTTGTATGCCTTTACAGTTTTGATACGATCTTGACTTGTTACTTTTTTATAATGACGAACGTATTAAATAATAATATACATTTTTGTAAATAGTTTTATTTTTTCAATGTATGTTTAGTTTTTCTTTGAATGTTTTTCACTAAAATACTTAGTTCGACATCTTCTTTAGATTTCTTGGGCTTTGACGCTTCAGGAGGCGAGTCAGCTGGTCTGCGCTTCAATTTCTCTTGAATAAGCTTATCCATGTTCTTTGTTTTCTTGAAATTAGGATCACTTGGATCAATGTTATAAAGATGCGAGTTATACAATGCTGAAAAGCGGTCATCATTCACGTCTATTTCAAAGTCAGGTAGGAATTGTTTCTGTTCATTCATTTTCGCTTTTAATTTCTTTTTCCTTCTAGACTTTTTGTTACTCTCTGATTCTTGAATTTTCTTCAAACTAAAGTGTGCTTTGCCATCGTCATCATCCAAGAGTAACTCTAATTCTGCTTTCTTTTTTTCCTCTTCTGCATCTGAGTCAGTGTTATTACTTGGCTTCTTTTGGGCTTTATTCTTGTTACCTGGTTTAGATTTTTTAAATTCTGGTTTATTAAACTCTTCAGCAAAGTACGGGTCGTTCATATCAATGTCGGAAGGCACGTCTGACATACTGCCGTCGTCTGAATCGGATTCATCTTCATTTTTCTCCTTTTTCTCTTGATTTTTCAATTTCTTTTGTTTTTTCTTTTCTTTACGTTTTTGCATCAACTTTTCAAATGGTGTCAAGTCTTTCGTTTCTGTAAATAAAATGGGAATCATTTAGCAGTGAATGTATTAATTTTGCTCTTAGATAAACTTAAAGCAGAACATACGGTACGCTCTAACATCGCAATCACTAAACTTGGGGTCGGTGCATAATTGCAACGAAGTTCGCAGAACTGTGCACATAGCTGCAAACTTACAATTGCCGATAGACAAGGACAGAAGTAAGACCTACCATAACGTTGGCCACCGAATGTTTAATATTATGATTTATGAATGACTAGCTGTGCCCGCGGCTTCACCCGCGTGTTGGTCAGAAATTATCACACAGGGACGTGCTACTCAGACAAAAAGTAGCCTATGTTACTCCTTATAACATCAGCTATCTGCCAGTGAAAGTCCCGTCAAAATCGGTCCAGCCGTTTCAGAGATTAGCCGGAACAAACAGACAGATAGACAAAATTTAAAAACAATGATTTTTTTATGTAAGTACCATATATACTTTCATATGCATTTAGTGAAAAACTGTTAATTCGAAATTACAAACAGACACTTCAATTTTATTTATTTGTATAGATATTGAAGTATTTGGCGAAAATCATGCGTTGCGAAGTGTCTCTTACGCAGATTTTGCTATATCTATCTCGCTCTCGCAAAAATGGCGAAGCAAACCATAAATGACATAATATTTTTTAACAAATTTTTTTGGCTGTAATTACGTATGTAAAGTAATTCCGCGTGTCTTATTTTTCTTTCATTAGTGTTTAGAATACTTATTAAATACACGAGAAGATATTTTGATGCGTATTTACACACAAAAACAATCTATTGAGCTGCATCGACTTGCGCTGTCTAGACGATGGTCCACGTGTCATCAACATTTCAGCCGAATAACGTCTACTGCACGCGTAGCATGATCACCATAGAAACGGGGTTTGTCGACGGAAGAATAGACAAAATGGAAAGTTTTCTACCGTCTTAAGCACGGCGATGTTAAAACTGAAGAGAGGAAATATTTGTATTCTTCAGTCGACAAAATTCTACGATGTCGAGCATGGCGACTAATTTTTCTCTACTTTTAAGTTTGAGTTTCAGTTGGGGGTACATTTTTTGTACAGGATTATATTAATATAAATCATCAATACAATACTCTAAGATCCTTTATTCCCACTGTTCAATGAAGAAGTCCTCAGCGGATCCACCTTAATTACATTACTTACCACTCTCTTGCTATTGAAAGAATAACTATCTTTGTCGTCATAGAAACTCGAGTCTACGGGTCGCCCCGTGCTCGGGCCTAAGAGATGTCGAGTTGAATAGAAAGAACTTTGTCTTTTCTTGGTAGAATAGACATAGAATTGGTCATGCTACGCTTGCTGCTGGACATAGGCTTTCCCCGATTTGGGCGGGTTTGCAATAATCGCCACGCTTGGCAGGCGGGTTAGCGATTGCAGTATGGTGGTAAAATGCATAGAGAACGCTGCTGCCTGTTCTCTAGTAAGTCCCTTAGTCGCCTTTTACTACACCCACAGAAAGAAATGGATTGGTGATATTCTTCACATCCACCACACGAAACCAAGGTCCGCGTGTGACTGAGTGCAACTGTGTGCAGTGGACTTGGTTCAGTAGAACCGCGCGCTGAGATGAAATAATGGTTTTCGGGTTTAAGTTTATCTAAGTTCTATTGGATTTCATTAAATGAAAAAAAAAAAAAACCAAACACTTGTATTTTGTTCTAGTGTCATACCTGCACTTATTTTCTTCTTGACTAACTCCTCCGCTTTGTCTTTGATTCCTATTCCCCAACTTATTTCCATTTCCATATCTTTATTGCTTTTCTTGTCGTCTTTTTTCTCGATGTCTTCAAGCAATTTCTTATATTTTAGTATAGGATCTTCATCATCATTGTCGGACTTGGCTTCGATATCTTCAGTTTGACCATCCTCTACAAAATAAATTAAATGTTACTAACTTTGTATCAACAGAATACGACTGCACTCCTTATTCCCTTATCCTCAGACCCATCTGCCCTTATCATCATACGCCTTGCCTTTTCCCAGCCTTGTTGGGGTCGGCTTCCTGTCTAACCGGATGCAGCTGAATATCAGTATTTTTTTATAGAGCCACTGGCTATCTGACCTGCACAACCCAGTTACTGTATGATAACATACCCTTTGGTAAGACTGGTTGGCAGTGTCGGGCTACCGACGAACCGTAACAACTATCAAAGGTCCACGATAGACAGCCGGGACCAACGGCTAAACGTGCTTTCTGACACGGAGGATTCTCAATACTTTATTGCATTCCACAATGTATATGCTTTTTTTTTGGATCGGAAATCATCAAATGACTTCTCCCGCTCTGGGCGGAGCGGGAGGGCGTGTCAGACTTTTACTGACTAAAACCCACCCGTGTTCCTTCAGTTGCCCATGTGCCAGGGTCACGGTATCTCTTTCGAACAATCTCGCGACCCTGGCAGGACAATGTAATATATGCTTAGGTGGTAAAACATTTAATTTAGAAACAATCGTGGACCCTGTCGGGCACAGCAAAGGAAATACAGTAGGTAGAGATGAGGACCTATTGTTTATCTTATAATAAGAATATTCTTGGTCTATAAAGATGGTCACTCATCACGGACCAACCAGGGCAAGCGTAGTTTAACCTGATCAATCAAACCTAGCCACACAGCCCCTTATCCTTATGCATTTATTGGTAACTGGCTTTTGTCCGCGATTCGTTAGCATAAATGTCAGTTATCGTGAAATGAAAAGTAGTCGATGTCCTTTCTTGGTGTTCAAACTTACCCCGTACCAAATTTGATCAAAATCGGTTCAATGGTTTAGTCGTGGAAGCGTAAGGCCGCGTGTCCACGGCAAGAAAAATTGCCGGGTTTATGTAAGAATTCGTGTCGTTTCTACACACGACTAGTGTACACTGCGTCGGCGCTACACAAGACAAAAATCTTGTCTGCGCCAGACACGACGCGATCTGTAGGGGGTGGGGGGCGGTGTGGACAGTGCACATGAGAACGTTAGAGCGTGTGAACCTGTGTTGTTTACGACAGGTTGTTTACGCTATTAGAAACTGCTTGATTCACTTATAACTTTAATAGAGGATTTCTCTTGGAGTTTTCTTTTTAATTTTTCTATACATATAATAGGCAATCACCATGTTTTTTAGCTTGGTAGTCAACATTATTTCCCACAATTACACGACACGATGTGCACCCGACAATGTCTCAACCTTGACTGAACGAATCAATTCGGTCCGTGTACATACTAGATTTTTTCGTGTCTGCAACAGACACGGCATTCTTTCGTGCCGACCCGACAAAATTCTTCACATGTAGGTACATGAATATTTTCATCATGTCTGTAGCCGACACGACAAATTTCTTGCCGTGGACACGCGGCCTAACAGTCAGACAGAGTTACTTTCACATTTATAATATTAAATAGGGATAAGTAGAATGGCAAATACAGTACCGTCACTTTCGCTACTGGAAGCTAGATATTCTTTAAGTTCCAGATCATCGATTTTGCCATCCAAAGCGCCTTTGATCGTTTCTGTTCGGTTTGGGTTTGTGGCATCCCATGTCAGCTCCACTTTAGCTTGCTGCAATGCTGTTGTTGTAAACAATCGAGGTTTGTACTTCGTCAAGTCAGGGAGTTTCGTGCATTCCTCTCGGGGCTCCTGAAATAAAAAATAAATGTTTTGTCTTCAGATGTCATAATATTACCCTTGAAGCATCCGATGCTTAACAATTTCATGTCGATGACTGGATTTAGTGTTATGTTGACGTCAATCGCGTACAAAGACGCTGATAGTAAATCGGTACGCGACCGATGTCAGTGCTAACCGCCGATCGACCACTAAATCCAACCTAAAGATTGCTAAGGCGTAAAGGGAATGAATGAAAGATGAAGTAAGTCCATACTTTGTTATGAAATTCATATTTGATACTGGCAATTCACTAGGCGTATTTGTTCAAATACTCGGGTAACTTGATCAATTTGAAATATACCGTTTAAATATTGAGATAAAGTATTTTTTATATAATAGGTTGGGGAAAAAGTTTCTTCGTATTTTTTAAGAAAATTCAAAACATTTTTAATAAAGTTTATTTACATTTAACTAAAGTATGTAGGTACCATTTTGTTCGATAACTTTTTGCCATCTTGTAGGTAGGGACATGATCCCATTGCTATAGAAATTTTGGGACTTCTGGTCAAAATACCGCGACAAGTGGTTTTGGCAGTCCTCTCGTGATGTTAACCTGACACTGCCTAAAGAATTCTGAAGAGACCGAAACAGGTGGAAATCTGAAGGTGCAAGGTCAGGACTATACGGCGGATGCATTAACACCTCCCAGCCAAACTCTCTTAATTTTTGTTGGGTGGCTAAAGATGTGTGAGGTCTAGCGTTATCATGATGAAAAACCACACCCCTTCTGTTGATTAATTCCGGCCGCTTTCTCTCAACTTCTTGCTTTAATCTCATCAGTTGTTCGCAGTAGAGTTCAGAATCGATGGTCCTGCCTGGTGGTAACAGCTCATAATGAATAATGCCCTTCCAATCCCACCACACACACAGCATCACCTTGTTGCGAGTTAACCCGGGTTTCGCCACAGTCTGTGAAGCCTGACCGGCCTTTGACCACGACCTTTTTCGCACGTTCTTGTCATACGTGATCCACTTTTCATCACCAGTTATCAGCTTCTTCAAAAATGGTTCGGTTTCATTACGTCGTAATAAAGAATCACAAATGAGTACACGGTTCATTAGGTTTCTTTCAGTGAGCTCGTGAGGTACCCAAATGTCGAGCTTTTTTGTGTACCCAGTTTTTTTCAAATTAAACCCAAAACAAAAACCAAAACCGCCAAAACTGTTAAAACTGTTTTGTGGTCAATTTCCAGTTCTTCAGCTACGTCGTAACTACTGGTATGCCGATATTGCACCAGTTTTTCAAAAATGGCATCAATTTTATCCGTAATAGGGCGACCAGAGCGACGTGCATCTTTGACATCAAAATTTCCGGATTGAAAACGCTTAAACCAAATTTGTGCTACTCTCACAGACACTACACTAGGTCCATAAACATCGTAAATTTTTTTCGCGGCTTGCGTTGCATTTTTACCTTTTTTGTAGTAAAATTTTAAAATGTATCGAATTTCTTCATTAGATTCACTCATCTTGACGGTACGAAAAACAAATGAAAATCACACATTTTCCTAATTTGAATTTGGAATTATGTTCTTTAAAATTTAAACTTTCAATGATACCAAAACCAGCCAGATACAAATAGTATAGCCAAAGAGATTTTATTACAAGTTCATACATACTATAATGTGAAAAGACTTTTTCCCCAACCTAATATTTGGCCTAATCTGCAAAGGGAAGTGCCAGCATGACACTATAAAAGTGAGATAGAGATAGCATACCTGATCAAAAGTAACGTCATCAGGAATAAACCTCATATCGAGGCGCGTAGCGCTACTTTCATACTCCATGCCATCACATTCGCTATACAGCTTGTCTGCCGTGGACACTGAGTCGCATTCAACCACTGCATAGAAATACTTCAATCTATTTAGTTGATATCGACGTAGTTTTTCCTTAAGATATGAAGAACCTGAAATTTTTAGGGTTTAATAAATATAAAAGAAACTGGAAAAAAATTTTAACACGTTTTTATTAGGCTGGCATGTATCTATGTAAAGAAAAGTCCCTTCAAAACGTCGAATTAATTTGAAACTGCACACTTATCAAGGAGCGATGACAATACAATAATTTCATAAATTTGTGCCATTATCCTGGCCAGGATCACCAGAATAGCAAAGAAAAAAAAAAAACGAAAACCCGGTTTTGTAGCTAGCCGAACTAAACAATAGATTATACATAATAGTTCAAAAAACTAAAAAAAAAACTCGCTTTCATAGAAAACCAAAAAAAAAAATTACAACCGACTTCCTAAAAAAAAACACTACAAAGTGAAAATAACTTTAATTTCGAAAGTCGGTGTCTTAGGATCTGTATTTAAGGTTTTTTTGCCACCGAATTCCGAAATTAAAGTTATTTTTCACTTTTTAGTGCTGTTTTTAGGAAGTCCGTTGTTATTTTTTTTGTAAAAAGTTTTAATTTTTAACTTTTTGGTTCTGGTAGTTACCATTCATTTGTCGCACAAATACTAGACTTATGTGATGTTCACATGGACCCCAATGGCCAAATGGAAATAAATAAAAATGGGACCATTCGGGAAGCACCAGATTTCAAATAAAAAATAAAAAAACATCAAAATCGGTTCATCATCATTCAGTCAAAAGTTATGAGGTAATAAACATTAAAAAAAACATACAGTCGAATTGATAACCTCTTCCTTATTTTGAAGTCGGTTAGTAGGAAATAATGGAAAAAGCGTGCCACTTTTTATCATTAATCTAAGTTAATCATAGGAGCAAAATATATCAACGCCTCTGCGTCGCACGGGTGCAATGCCGATATAATTATAAAAATGTTGAACTTTAAATTTACATGTCACTTCAATGCTCTAACTAAATGATGGTGGAACCGCATCAAGATCCATTGTGTAGTTTAGAAGATCTAAGTAGTCATATGGAAAGACATGAAAAGCGACTTTGCTTTATACATGTATACAAGGTGTAACAGAATGACCGTAAGACCTGAAAACAGTTTATTTCTTAAGGGTATTTTTGTCAAAAATTATGTATTTTGCGATACCTATTGCCGATTGAGCCAAAGAAAATTCAATCTTATATCAAGGTAATAACACCCAATTTTAAATGCATAAAGTAATACTTTGATCGACGCATTTTTCTTTATAAAATCAGTTAGCGTTAGAAAACAAAAGTTTTGGTCACTTTATTATGTTCTTAACTTAATATTCTAACTGGGGTGTATGAGGTCTTGCGTTATTTATGTTACATATTGTAGATATAGCCTATACCATAAAATCCACAGATAAAAGTTGTATGAAGACGCAGTTGCTGTCGCAGTGATAATGTTGTTTAGTTGTACACATATCGTTTTGGACCATCCAAGTCTTTGAGCGTATGTCATCAAAAATATCGTCCCTTTATTGGTAAAACCGATTATCTGCACTTTTTTTCAAAAATGAGTTATTTACACCAAGCTACTCAATTTTTTGAGCTCTATCAACAGGTAAAACGGATTTTTCGATACGATGCATAGTTTCCGAGATAGATACGCAAAAAAACAATTATATTACAAGCTTTTAAGTAACTGTACGATTTTTTGGAAGCCTTGCAATCAAAAACACATTCCGTTTCATATCTTACTTTAGTTGCAATTTACTTACACTCTGAACATACTGTAGCATTGTACTAATACAAATTAAAATACTTTAAATGGTTCTGGTACTGCTGAATTATTGGAAAGTACTTAGAATCTTACACATTAAAAAGAAAGTAAGTAGTTCTACTTGCTTTTAACAGACATAGTCCTTCGCACTTGTGCAGATTTTAATTCAATTAAAAGAGATTATGCAGCTTTATTTGTTTTTTCCACAACATCAGAGATCGTATCGTTAAGATTTAAATACAAGTAAAAGCAACTATGCTTAAATAGTTTTTTTTTAACGAAGCGTATGGTGATATTTCTAGATAAATATTTTCAGCTAAATAATTATCGACGCTTGATCTTTTGTTTCACGCGCACTCCGCGCGCACATCTCTGACTTAGTCGCCATCTTTGATGAACGAATCGTGCGCCGCACTAAAGGGCCGATCATATAAAAACATGGCAGAAACTCATAAAGTCTAAATGCATCACATTGTTGTTACATTATTCGTTATCGTTAGATGGGTAACCGGCCTACCTGAAACCGGTTTTTGTCAACCCGTGTGGCGCGAGGGGACGTAACAGTGAACAGTCGAAACTTGAACTTCGTACGGATTGTTTGTTAGTGCCGAGAACTGTGTTTTTAAACTGTTGCTTTCTTTATATAATTGTAATTAAATATCGAAGTGTTCATCAAAACCCGTTGATATGGCATCATTGGCAGGAGGTAAGTGGTCTTATTTTAGCATAAAACATATATTTTATGGAGTGTAAGTTAGTAAAAAACATCTGAATAAAATGGGAAGCGAGTTCATCGTTTTTTTTTAATTATCTTTTTAAACCCATAGAGTTTTAGTTACACTAGGTAGCCATAGGTGTTTATTTTATAGTTTTATATTATGTATAAAAGTATATTCTTCAAATCTTAAAAAAAGAAATCTTGCACCAATTTGCACCTTTTTTAATTAAAAGCTCAAAACCGAACCTATAATATATGGTATTTTTTTATGTAAAATTAAAGAAAATACATTTTTCTTTTGTTTTAGGTTCGGGTAGTACTGATATATTCTTGTCCAGAAAGTTTTTATATGAGAAAATGAATGAGTCTGGCCATTCTAAATTAGAAGAAAAAGTGTTATTTTTAACAAAATACTTAGAAAAGCGAACAAGGTGTCCTAAATTGAAATTAGCTGAATTACACAACAAAATTTCGTACTTCGTTTCTGATTTTAAGAAGAGTTGGTCAAGTTCTCAAAGGATGAAGCATCGATTTTTAGATAAAAACACTGCTTGGCTAGAAAAGTCAATAAATCTTCGGAATTATGAGGAATGTATCAACACAGAAATTTTAAAAAAAAGGGAAGACCCAATATTGAGTTCAAAGCCGCTTCAGAGAGGACTAAGAGACTAAAAACTCAAGACTTAAGGTCTACACGTAATACTGCAGAATTGTGCTATGCAGCACAAATGAGTTTAAGGTTTTCAGGGGCAACTGATGCGGCAACAATAGTCAAAGAAGTTACCCAAACATCACCCAAACGTGCCACTCGTTACAAAGCAGCTTATAAAAAAAGCACTGATCGACAAATAACCCAGCTTTCAGCAGAAGAAGCTTTAAGTACATTTATAGACGCTCAAGTGACGAGGCATCAGTACAACATATTTAGAAATATAGACAAGGCGCGATTTCCTTCGTATAAAATTATTCAAAAGGCTAAAAAGAATTGTTACCCTGACAGACAATTTATATCAATTACTGATCTTTCAGCTGAAATAAATCTTCAAGCACTTCTAGATCACACAGCCTCTCGCCTTATGCAATCTCAAAAGATTGTTTTCGAAGATCAAAACGATGTTTTTGAATTATTATTAATTTATAAATGGGGATTTGATGGTTCATCTGGGCATTCCGAATATAAGCAAACATTTGCAAGTGGGGTAGCTAGTGATGCAAGCATTTTTTTGTCATCAGTTGTCCCTCTGAGACTTATATCTGGCGATCCCGAGGGCCCAGTAAAAGAACAAGTTGTGTATTGGAGTAACCCGAGGCCTTCATCCACAAGATATTGTCGCCCGATTAAATTTCAATTTGCCCATGAGACCACTGAACTCGCTAAAAAAGAACATGACCATATTAATACACAAATTCTTAACTTGATACCAACTGCATACGAAATAAATGGTCGCAGTATTGTAATACGTCACAAACTTTTGTTCACAATGGTTGACGGGAAAATCTGCAATGCATTGACTCATACCAGTTCGACAATGAAATGTTATCTCTGCGGAGTAACATCAAAAAAGTTTAACAATATTTCGAAATGTGTGGAAGCTACAGTAGACGAATCTAGACTACAATTTGGAATGTCAACGCTCCATGGATTAGATTCTTCGAATGTCTTCTGAAAGTAGCCTACAAATTACCAATAAAAACCTGGCAAGCTCGAGGAAAAGAAAATCAAAAAATTGTTGATGCCAACAAAAAGAGAATATGTGAGGAATTTAAGAGTGAACTTGGACTGATTATAGACAAACCGAAACCAGGTTACGGGAGTAGTAACGATGGGAACACCGCAAGGCGTTTTTTAGAGAATGCTGATACATCTGCCAGAATAACAGGGATTGATATTGATATTATAAAAAGATTTCGCACAATTTTAAAAGCCATAGCTAGTGGGTTTGATATAAACGTAAACCGATTCAAAGCTTATGCTTTGGAAACAGCATACCTATTTGTTGAAAAATACTCCTGGTACTCAATGCCTCCTACGATACATAAGGTACTGATCCATGGGCCTATTATTATAGAAAATGCATTACTGTCTATAGGACAACTGAGTGAAGAAGCGCAAGAAGCAAATAACAAAATGTTTAAAAGGTACAGAGAGAGATTTTCACGGAAAAGTTCTCGCGAAAAAACCAATGCTGATATTTTATATCGACTTTTGATATCATCGGATCCTCTCATTTCAAGTAAGTATGCATCAACCGATATAGCAGAAATCAAGTTTTGATCCAGATACAATCCAATTACTGGACTGTCCAGATTTAAATACATCTGCGGCTTTATCAACCGATGAGGTGACATACACTGAAGACAGCGATGAAGAATCAACTGATTGTAGTGAGGGATAAAACGAATCAATGTGAATAAATATATACATTTATAAAATATTTTGTGTTTTTGTTTGTTTCCTGAAATCAAATTATGACATAATCTTTGTGTTTAACTTATTTTAAAAGTAAAACTAGCATAAAATATTAATTGCCAAGTTTTGATGTCATCGGCCCCACTGCGCGCCGGCCGGTTGTAGTGTTTTATCTTTGTTTATTTTTATTTATTTTATTAAAACTTTATGCACAAGTCAAAAATACTGTACAAAGGCGGACTTAATGCCTGAGGCATTTTCTACCAGTCAACCTTAGGGTGATGCAGAGATAAAACATGGCAGGTGCAACAAATGGAATAGATATATCGGAAACAACTATAAAATACAAGATAGCATACAAGTATAAATACTAATTCATAAATACATACATACATATAAACAAAAAAACTGTGTCAGGAGAACTAACGATCGGTAGACGAGAAAACGAATCCAGCAAATCAGCGCAGGTAAGTTTCTCTCAACTTCTGACGGATATGTTCACGAGCTTTCACTTTACAAGTTAAGCGACTGGTTGCCATCCTGATGTGCAGAGGGAGCGCATTCCAAAGAAAAACCTCTTGGACAAAGAAAGAAGAATTTATGAAGTCAGAACGGTGAGAAGGACACCGTAGAAGACGTTTATTGGTGGAACGAAGACTTTTAGTATGGGCAGAGCATAAATATTGAATTAGGTAGGTCAAGTAAGAAGGAGAAGTGGGTTTGTCGAGAATAGACAACAGCGTTTTCAGAGCCCCCAACTCTCTGCGCTGACGAATGGGTAACCACTTTAAAAGCAGACGGTGCGCGGATACGTGGTCATACTTACGAAGATTGAAAACGAATCGAATGCAATTATTGAGAAGGCGGTCAAGTTTATTGAGGAGATCTGCATTCAGGTCGTAGTAAAACACATCGCCATAGTCAATTATGGGAAAAATCAGGGACTGTACAAGCATTGCTTTTATGTATGATGGGAGTAGGTTTTTCAACCGATAAAGCGACCGCAACATTCCGGTGACTTTTTGACTGACAGTCGTGACCTGCTTTTGCCAGTCAAGACAAGTGTTAACATGCAGACCAAGATTCTTGACATCGGAGCTAAACGGAATGATGGAAGTGTCGAAGATTACATGTGGCACAGCTGCGCCAGTCAGCTTCGTCATATTGTAAGGGCTCCCTACTATGATAGCCTGACACTTGGTAGGGTTAACCGCCACCCCAAATCGATCTGACCAGTTTTTTATGCGATCTAAATCCCGATTTAGCTCCTCAATGGCATTGCCGATGTCGTCAACACTTTTCCGGCGGTAAAACTGCAAGTCGTCAGCATAAAGATGATACGCAGTTCGAAGGACGGTGGTAATGAGGTTAATAAAAATAGAGAATAAAAGAGGAGATAATATACCGCCTTGAGGGACGCCAGCTGCAAGATCACACCATTTCAACGAAGAGTCTCCTGCAGAAACAGACTGCTGACGTGATGAAGATAAGAGGAAAACCATTCCAGTACCTCTGGAGAGACCATAAGATAGGAAAGGATGGATAAAAGGACTTCGTGACTGACGGTATTAAAAGCATAGAAGAAGTCAATCAACACTAAGACTGTTACTTTAGTATCTTCCATTCCCCACCTTATATCGTCAGTCACTTTAAGGAGAGCTGAAAAGGCACTGTGCCCAGGCCTGAAACCGGATTGAAATGGACTGATGAGGGAGTTGTGACGAATAAAGTGGGAAAATTGTTTGTGAACACTGGCCTCGAGCACTTTTGAAAGAAAGGGAAGGATGGAAATTGGGCGAAAGTGACTAGGAAGACAGGGATTGGGTATCTTAGGCAAAGGCCGAACAAGAGCCTTACGCCACAGGGAAGGGAAAACACCGGTGTAAAGGGAAAAGTTTATGATGTGGGATATCGCAGGCAGGAGTTGATCAAGAGCCGTCACGATCATGTGACGGCTGATATCATCGCAGCCCACGGCTTTGGATTTAATGGATGTGATAATCTTTTTGATCTCTCCTGGGTCGACTGGGGTGAAGACAAAGGGGTTGATATTGGGACGCATCAGATCAGCAAGGTAGTCGAGAGTTTGACCTTTGGTTAGACTATCTAAAGTTGGTACGCTGGAGAAATCTCGGTTTAGGTCGTCCAAACCAATTGTGCTAGGAAGGTCTGACTGTCGACACTTGCCGATGCCTAAAGTTTTAAGGAACTTCCAAAAAAAAAAGGGGGTTTCAGGACACAAGATAGGAATATAAGGTCGTGACAGGAACAGCCAGAAGCAACATGTTGACCATGTGAGGAAACTAAGGAAAGATTAGAGCCTTTTAAGCACCTTTTAAGCAGATAGTCTACCACAATTCTTAATTTTACTCAAGTAAAACCAATTATCAATTTTTAAATTTCAATTTGTAGAATCTTTCAGAGTGTTTTCGTATTTTTACAGTTCTTTTTGGTACCTTATTACTTTTTTCGAAAGGTTACGGTGAACCTATAAGCGCCAAGTGATGTAATTAATTATACAACGCGGAGAGGACTATACGACTTTTAATTAAACTTTGTATAAGTTATTATATTATCATCCTGCACACAAAAAATCAATCGAATATACCCAGTAGTTTAGCCACAGGACATTATTTTCCATTTTAAGCATTTTCTACATGATGTATTGTTAATAGGAGAAATACGCGACAAGTTAACAACCTCCAGGGACATTGGTATTCCACACGTTGCCAGCTCGCTATGAGGTAGGGTGCAGGGCGGGCGCGTGACGCGCCGCTTGTTGCGGGTGCGCTATTGGTTCGTCACTCGACTGAAGCTTTCCGAGCTGTGTTCACGTTACATTCGTTCTCAAAATACCGTCGCGCATAAAAGTGTTTAATTCTGAAATGGTTGTACATAGAAAATTGAGAAAAATAATGACGAGAGAGGCTGATAATAATTCAATTGATAATTAAAAACAATGTATGAAACGGACCGTATTGGCAACAAAATGTTCCGAGTCTACAGTAAGATGAATTGTAAAAAGTTCAAAAGATTCGGAATTTTTTACTGTCTTCCGAACTCCTGGCAAAAATAAAAGAGTCAAACAAAAACCAACAACAGACATTGACAGCTTTGACCAGGGTGTTACAAAAAGAATCGTCCACAATTTCCACGTCACTGAAAAAAAACTTGAGAGGTGTCAAGGGACACCCGGATTGAACGAAGTTTCTTTCGATTAATTAGTGAAGGAACTGTATTTTTTTTTAAAGAATTTTCAACGGATGATTATTTTATTATTTATTATGTACAAAAAACCTGGCTAGTCCAAAATAAAATAATAGGCACAGTACTTTTGTGCGCGAGTGCACCCAAGGCGAACGCGGGGCGCCGCGCGGGGATACGGGAGGGGTAGTGATATTGTCTGGCCACGGTCATTCGGTCAGTGTGTCACCGGACGTGCTTCCTTCCGCATTAGAATTTCTGATGCGCCGGCGCTCTTCCGAAGTCGCCGCTCGAGTGTTTTCGTATCTTTTTTTAAGACGCTTAAGTGAGTGAATTGTGCGAAATTTGACGCTTTGTTGTAATAGTGACAGGACACATACGTAGAATAGGTACTTAGTTAAATTGATAAGTGAACTTTGCGAAATTAGACGCTTAATACTTACTGTGTTTGAAGTTTTTGTTGCATTATAATTATAAATCATCATGCCTCGTTATAATTACTCAGCTTCGGAGTACACCGATATGATTTTAATTTATGGGGAGTGTCACGGAAATGCCGCTTTAGCAATACGGACATACCGAGAGAGGTATGGGAACAACCGTATGTGTCCGACCCACGGGCGGACTATTGTACAAGCTGTCCAGAGGATACGGGAAAATCGATCCCTAATCCCGCATGTAGATGGTGCTCCTCCGTGTGCAATTGTCATCCCAGACGAAAGGATTTTAAATTATTTTGATCGCAACCCGACGTCCAGTCTGCGTAAAGCAGGTCGCCATTTTCGTGTAAATCACAAAACGATTCAAAAAGTTTTAAAACGAGACAAACGCAGGCCTTATAAGTACAAGAAAGTTCAAGCGTTATTACGGAGAGACAAGCCAGTAAGAGAAACTTTCTGTCGCTGGATGGAAACCAAACATCTCGAGAATCCTGACTTCCTGTACAATGTGATTTGGACTGACGAAAGTACATTCACAAGGAATGGTTTATGGAACCGACAGAACCTTCGGTACTGGAGCCGCGAGAATCCGCATCTAGTACGGGAGACTTCACACCAGTACAGATTTGCTGTCAATGTGTGGGCTGGCATACACAGAAATACCATAATTGGTCCAGTATTTATTAATGGCAATTTAAATGCAGTGAAGTTCTTAGAACTCCTCACTGGACCCGTTTCCGAATACACGGACGAACTTTCGCTGGACGTGTACAGGCAGATGTGGTACCAGTTAGACGGAGCACCAGCTCATTCAGTTGTGTCTGCAAGAGAGCGTTTGTCTCAAATGTTCGGACAGCAGTGGATTGGCCGTTATGGACCAGTGCGGTGGCCAGCGAGGTCACCAGATCTCACGCCACTGGATTTCTTCTTGTGGGGTCACATAAAAAATGAGGTATACTCTACAGAAGTTGATACCGTTGATGATTTAAAAAATAGAATTATAATATCTTTTAATAAATTGAAAGACATGGCTGCTACTGGTGACCTATTATCAAGAGTGAGAAATAATATTATACGTCGGTGTACACTGTGTATTCAAGAACACGGCGGACATATTGAAAATAAAAAAATTTAATACTAAATTCTTAGCTAAGTGATTGTTTAATAAGTGTTGTGTGTGTTGTGTATTAGTGTGTGTGTTGTGTATTAGTGTGTGTGTTGTGTATTAGTGTGTGTGTTGTGTGTTGTGTATTAGTGTGTGTTTTGTGTGTGTGTTGTGTTGTGTGTAAGTGTTTGTTAAATTGATTAGTGGATAACTCGCGGGTAAATGTTGACTGACTATTTCGTTAATAATCTGTGATTTAATGTATTGTAATTGAGCACTAATAATATTATTAATGGTGCCAAAACATTACCTACGTCACCTGTCGCTACGCGGGGTCGTCGCCGGCCGCCGTGAACCGCGCGGGCGCTTCATAATAAAACCGCGCTCGGTTGCCAGTCTTACCGCAGGTCAGTGAACTAATATTTCTAAATGGTGTTCTATTTTGTGGACAGTTTTATGCTATTTAGTTTGTTTGAAAAAATGTTGTTTTTTAATTTCGATGTTAGGATATATTTGATAGTTTATGAATGTTTCTATGAACCAGCAATGCCAGTGCTTTCAATTAAAGTCATATTATCTTCACCACGTTGTATATATGCTTATGTCGTTATTCAGGAAAAACCAACTAAATGACCGCCCTGAAATCGTGTTTGGCATTTTTTCAAGCATTATCAATGAAGTACTTCTATTTTTATGATTTACAAACATACTCTATTAATTTTTTCATTATAATTACTTGATTGCACGTAAGATATATGTAATTTAGTTACATATTTTTTATGTCAAACTTTTAAATCATCATTGCCACAAGTTTAGTTTTCGGTAGATAATCGGTTTTACCAATAAAGGGACGATATGGGAACATCATTTGCAGCAATGAAGTGCAAAAAGTGAGTTAAAATAGGCTGCTATGTGAGTGCCCAATGGGCGCTTTCTATGGTGTTCCACAAGGGACTGTTTTGAGATCTACATACTTTATTTTTAGTCTCTATCGTTGTTAGACCAAAAATAAAGTACCAAACAAACACTTCATTGACCTAAATGTAGCACTTCGGTTTAAAGACATTTATTTCTCAAAAAACAAGAACATTACAGTTCACTTAAAATATTGAGAAATGTAAATATAAAACTAAAAGTAAGTGTGATTCTCTGTGCTCACAATAAAGAATTAGGCAATAAAGGTTACAAATGTTACAATTGATATTGTTAGTGTTGTATTCTAACTATTCTTCTAGGGCTTTTTTAAATTGAAATATGGTGTCACTATTGGTTATGTCATCAGGTAGTGCATTATACAGTTTTGCTCCCTCGTACAGTATATTTTTCCTTCCATAGTTAGTTCTGGGTTGTCGTAATTCTAGTTTGTCTCGTCGTCTTGCGTTGTATGTGTAAGTTTTCTTTTTAAAGTTTAATTGTGAATGTGTATCTTGTGTTATGATTTTATGTATTAGAGTGCATGTTTTAAGTATGTATAATTGGCTAATTTTAAGTATTTTTGTATCATTGTAAATTTTGGTTGTTGGTGTTAAATAGTCATAGTTATAAAGAGTTTTTATTGCTTTATTTTGTAGAACTTGTATTTCTTGGAGGTTTGATTTAGCTGCAGTTCCCCATATTTCAACGAGATATTCAATATGGGGTCTAACGAGAGAGTTGTAGATCAATGCGCGAACTTTTTTAGGGATGTAACTAGACATTCGGCGTATCGCTCCTATGAGAGGAGATATTTTAGACTTAATATGATCAATATGGGGTCTCCAAGTTAACTTTGTGTCTAAAATGAGACCTAAACCACTTCTAGAGCAAAACTGCAAATAAAGAGAATTTAAAAGTAACAAACCTTCCTCATTGCCTCCATCCTCCGTTAAATCTTCCAGTTTATCTTCTGTTAACTCAATAGGGCCACGAACTTCTTCCTCTTTCATTCTTGCTAAGCCATATTCAGATGGATAAATCTGTCAAATATCAGATTTTAAGATTTAAATAAATGAGGATATTTGCAAAGAATATCAATCAATCAACTCAGCCCATCGCAGTCCACTGCTAAACATAAGCCTCTCCCATGTTGCGCCACAAAACCCTGTCCTGCGCCTTCCGCGTCTGCCCCAGCCACTTTTAAAAGAATATACAATATGCCAAATTTAGCAGATGTGCCATCTGCTGGACACCAAATACTAAGTGGAAAAAATCGTATTATTGAAGTTAACTTCAAAACCACTAATCAGAAGTTGACCAAATTTATATGGGACAAATCAGTAACTACACCCTAAACCTAAAGAGAATTTTTCAAATTAGGTTTTAAATGATGGAGGTCTGTGGTAACAAACATCTGTACTAATATTATAAAGGTAAAGAGTTTGTTTGGTTGAACGGGGTAATCTCAGGAACTACTGGTCCGAATTGAAAAATTATTTTTGTGTTGGGTAGCCTATTTATTGAGGAAGGCTATATAGGCTATATAACATCACGCTTCGATCAAAAGGAGCGGAGCAGCAACTAAAAATGTTCGAAAACTGGCAGGCAATTCGATGCGACGGGAAGTGTCAGGGGAGCAAAAATTTGACGCGGATGAAGTCGCGGGCAGAAGCTAGTAAATAAAATACAACTGACTGGTGAACCTTCTCGTTTTTTTGAAGTCAACTAAAAATGAACAACTTACTGTGATTTTCTTGATAACACCTCCAGCTGGCAGAAACGAGTTGAGTAAAACCATGAGGTCCGCTGCTTTTATATTGTCCCAATCCATGTTGCAGATGGCAATTCTGAAAAAGAAAATGTTTAAACTTTACTCTTTTGCTTCTATTCAAATGTCACTTAATACTTTTCTAAGATTCCAGTTCTTATGCCTTGGGAAAAAAATAGGTTGGGGCTGTTGTCTGAAACTCCATGTCAAAGCGTGTTTTGGCGTATGGAAACTAAATTTTTATGTCTTTTAGCATATGTTGACCTCATATAAATTCGCAGTGTAAGAGTCAGATGAATGTATCTACATTTTCTTAATTTTACAGGGGAGCTAAAATTCTGTGAAAATTCACCTCTTCCAAGTCACAGAATTTTAGCTCTCCTGTAAAATTGTGAAAGTGTAGATATGTTCATCTGACTCTCTCACCATGAATTGCCAGAACGGCTGGAGACTGATGCACAACCAAATATAACTTAATTTATAAATGTCTACTAAACAAATCTAATCCTTTTGTGTATGGAGGTTAGTTAAAGGTTGGTTTTCCAGTTATAAGAAATAAGATAAGTTAGGCACCTCTTAGTTGACTCGTCTGTAGTTCCTGCATCAGCGTCAAGTTCCCCCCACTCATGTTCCAGATCACTGTCTTCTTCTGCCTCACTGCTCTCCTCATCTGAAGAGCTGTCAGTTTGGATAACTCCTGTAAGAAGTAATGAGTACAATAATTAATAAGAATATTAAGTAAGTAGTCAATATTATCTTAGAACAGCACAAATAGTAAATCTCTTTCACAATTTCAGTTTATTTAAATTTTTTGTAATTTTAATTGTAATGATAAATAACTTAATTTTAATGTAATGATAACCCATAGTTTTACAAACCATATTTGTACATCAGAAACGGCAGAATATTATGATTGTAACATTATAATCCACATAACAGCTTTGTACAATATTCTGACAAATAAATGCTTTATTTCTTACAGTTAAGAGAAACTGTAACCAAAGAGTAAGAAACCAACTTAGGAACTAATTGTCTTTACCAATAAAAGATAATTAGTTTTATTACCTATGCCTGTTTAATTCGTACAATGTTGTTGGCATATATATTTAACTAAATAAATCAACAGCGAAATCAACGAAACTTACCTTCTCCACGGGCATAATCAATGTCCAAATCTAACAACCTATTCTTTACTTTTTTCTGTAACTTTCCACGAATTAACTTATCATTAAGAAAGACTGGTTCCTCATCATCTTTTTCAGCATCACTGGGTGGTCGTTTCACGAACCGACCCGGCACGGAGTCGTCCCCAGACCCATCACTTTTATCAACTACAGCTGATTCCTCTTCATCTTCTCCACCGGAACTACTTCCCTCAGACTCATCGACCTCGTAGTACTTCCTCAAATTTTCCGTAGAAGTTTCATTAATAGGCCGCCCACGTTTATCCACTGTGTATTTCACTTTAAATTTTTCATCTTTGAACATAGACTGAAATCGTTTGTCTATTTGGACTTTCCTCTCATGTTTAGGAATTTGACGATATTTTGGATCGTTAAGATATTTTGTGAAACGACTGTCTTTTAATATATCACCCATGATCGTAATATAACAATTATATTGCGAATTTTAATAAATACTGTGTTTATAACCAATTTTTAAGGTTATTGGGAAAACATCACAACGATGCAGCGATCAGTGCGATCACGTTTGTTTGACATTTATTTATTTATGACATTAAGGCCTGCCCATGTGCCCATACGTACGGTTTCCCGATCCGATTCTTGATTCGGATACTCATTCATTCGGATTCGGCAAGCCCCACATTAGGGATGTTTGATACGATCCCGATTCCCGATACTTAAATAGATCGATATTTCATTTACAACCAGACAACCAGTGACAACTTTGTTTGTATTAGATAGTTTTTGTGGTCATTAAAATAGATACTGTGCATGCGTAAATATTCATCCTGACCAAGGAACCCTTTATTGTGCCTGGTCCGACATGCACTTGGCCGGTTTTCGTTTGTTTGGCTTCAACTCTAAATTGGTAATTTTGAATCAGTAAATCCTGTAATATAAAATATCGTCCAAAGCGGACTAGTCTGTATAAAGTTATGCGGCAGCGTCGAATGTACGTTAAAAAATAAACAAGTCAACTCGAGTCTCATCCTTTAGTTCATCGGTTTAAAGTAAAATGGCTTACTACACAGTATTCTCACTGAATATGATATTTGGGAAACTCATGTTTTTATTGTTTGAGAGAAAAGTTCGCCTTTACTGCGTAGGATAGTAAGCTTGAGATCAAAAAATGGTTGATGCAACCAAAGTGATGTGACGTCTCTGCGTTAAACTTTTTTTTAAATAATGCTGTCAATGTCAAGTTCTGTCACCTTCATCTGTCACCGAGCATGTAAAGTGGAAATACCTACTCCTGAATTTATTCAATTTCAATTCTACTTATCAAATTATTTGAATTAGAAGCCATTCGCTTTGGATTTGTTTCAACATCATGAATAGTATTGGAGAAGAATGCACTGAGCTAAAGAAAAAATATGACGATTGTTTTAATAGTTGGTTTTCTGAAAGATTTCTAAAAGGCGACCACGATGATTCGGTCTGCGCCGGAATATTCAAAGTTTATCAGGATTGCGTAAAGGTAATTGGATTATATTGTTGCTTTGACCAGCTTCTGTAACCAGTAATATATTCCACTCTACAATTTTGCATTTAAAATGATTGTGACAATTTTATCACATGTGACAACATGGTGTTATCAATATAATTGATAAGAAAACTTCTGTTCAGTAAGAGTTACTAATATCAGACTTTTTAAATGAAGTGTTTGATACATCTATTTCATTAACTTAATAAAAGAAGTAATGTTAAATGATGAAAATAGTTTGTAGTATCTGATGCAATATATTACGAAAATGTTTGAAATAATCATCTGTAAAATATAAAATGGAACCAATTTTGATATTTTGTCGACTTCGTACATTGTGTAAATATGATTTCAACCAATTGGGGATTTCATTGTTTAGCTGTGGTTTGTTACTGGCAGGAATAGCATAGCTACCATTAGGCATCTTGGATTATTTAAGATTAATGATATTTATTCATTTAATAGAACTTTATGCACAAGTAAAAAATATACTGTACAAAGGCGGACTTAATGCCCAAGGCATTTTCTACCAGTCTCCCGTAATCAAAGTTTATATTGGCAATTATTAAGCTCTGATGTTTAAACATTGCTTGTCTTTTTTTTTTTCAGAATGCTATGAAACAGCAGAACATAGACTTTAAAGAAATTGACAAGGATGTACTGGGTACAGATGGGGAGTATAAAGCCCCACCATCAGGCAGTAGTTGACAGAACTTCATTATGTGTGCATTGCAACTTGCTACATGCCACAAGATGTACTCTTGGAAGAAACAACACATGCCAGTTGTATACAAAAATAAATCTAATATTGATAAGCAGAATGTTGTCAATGTATTGTACAGTACCCACACCTAAATATGGTACTTTGAATTTTAGAAAAAGTTTAGCATTGTAGAGACTCCATGCCATATTTATGTCTGGTTTTATTTAACTATGAAATGATCTAAATGTTGTTACTTAGAGCTCAAAGTTTTAAGAATAAGAAGGTATTTCTTTACCTTGCTTTTCATTAGTTCAAATGTAGATAATGCTTTTATTTAGGTTTTTATGTTATATAGGTAGTTATCTAGGGATAATTAAAAGTATTAAATGTTTTTTTTTTGTTTGTGAATTTTCCCTGCCTCTTAGCCCAAATATGTCTAGAGGGCCTAAACAGGCCATATATGCTGGCAGCCCTGTCTATTTTGGGTAACTTCATGCTACAACCAATGGGTTTTTTTTAAAATAAACTGCATTATTTTATGTTTGTAAGAAGGTGCTGATTGATATGTTGATTACTGCATAATTATACAGGCCTGCATTTCAGCATGAATAACATGTAATGCACAAATGTTACAGCCAGATCAAAATTGCATTACTTACAGTATGTGTTAAGAAATTTATCCGATAGCATATTATATTAGGTATCCTCAAAGATACATTTAGAATTTGCACAATAAATCAGAACCAGTGGGGAATTACCGATTTATTTGTATATTACAAATGAATCAGTGCTTCCCCACTGCCATAAAATTATAGACATAAATATGAGAATGATAATTATTTTAATATTAATATTTTAAAATAAAATTAGGTGCTCTGTTGATTATCTCTGGCTCGTGTCTCTGGGTCGGTACACATATCCTCGACTCTTCATTTCTCTTATAACACCAGCTGGTAATCTGCCAGACACTGATATTGCATATACTCCTTTAGTAAATCTATCTGAAAACAAGGATAGTTAATTAGTCAATTATCAATACTAGTAGTGTTGATAAACTAGCAGAACAACCATATTTAGACTTAGGCAAGAGCCAATTCTTTTTTCTGTTTTAATAAAAAAAAAAACTTCTTTATAATTTATTACAATCTATCTAGCCCAATAGACTAATAAAAAATAATAACTCTTACTTTTTTTTTTACAGGTTAAATTGTTATGTGCAACTAAGAAAAGTGTCAATTTGCACTTTCACACAATTCAATACCACTTTCTTAGGATCTGATAATAATTAATGCTAATGATAGAATTAATTAAAACATTGTTCATGTTTTAAATGAGAAGAGTCACCAGCCTTTATGATTTTAATATCGTTTTAATTACACACCAACCAAATCTGTGGCTTGGCGACTAATTCGGATTTTGAGAATCAAATGGGCCAAGCTGGGGTAAGCTCTCTCCAGACACGCTTATAACTAACCACCTAGAAACACTTATAACTTTTGAACCAGTTACTGACAAATTCTGATATTTGGTGACTAATTCTGATTCGCCAGGTGCCCTAGTTTTTCATATTCATATGGGTTAAGCTGGGATAAGCTCTCTCAAGACCGGCCACCACCACTACAAATATTTTGTGTTAACAAAATCTCTTGGTGGCTAAGCCAGTGTCAGTCACACGTAAAAGCAGTATATTTTCCTAGTCATTTGGCACAAGTGAAGTGCCTGATTGGTAGACTTATCAGAAGTTCTTTTCTCTTGTACCAGCATAATTATGATAAAATCCAACACTTACTTATGCGTTGCCACTTGCATACCCAACTGTCCTCGGGGCTCATAACAGCTATCATTCTGAAAAGTGAGAAATCAAGATTAAAATCATCATACATATATCAGCATTTTAAATGACAAACAGAAGTAGTGTCAATCATAAAGAGTTGTTGTATTAGAATAAAGATGTAGTGACCAAAATTCAAAAGAGCATGCCGTGATGGTTTTGTTATTGTGGAAAGCACGGCCTATTGTGATAAGCTTGAGGCTTGTGATATGCATTTTATCACAGTTTGGGAATAAAAACCATGATAAATGCGTGCAGTGCTCGCACTGCTTGTTGAGGTGATGAATGTAGGGTGGCTAACAAAGTATTAAGAAGGCAGATATGAGTGGAAATGCTGAGAGGGGACACATAGTAGAAGGACAAACATAGTGACCTTAATGGTGATATTCTTTAGAAAGTGCAGGTGTGTAGTACTCCTAACTGGTGTGTGTGCATGACCAGACCAGAAGGCAAAAGGAGTATGTAAGGATTGTTGCATTCTTTAGTTTCTGCTTATCCCCATGGGAAAAAGTGTGTGAGTTTAAGTATGTAAATGGTAAACTAACCATGCTATCCCTGGTCAGGCAGAACATGTTAACTAAGTACTTTTACTGTTTGGATATTGATATCTCTAATTCTCTATGAATATAAAAGCTGTTACACACAAATGGACAGACTTACACAAATGGACTTACCCATCAAAGTTATTACTAGTACAGTCATAAACATTGTCTTTGTTGTTCTTCATACGAAGAAATTCATCACAGTTGTCGCAGCCATCATACTCAAATTGATCGAATGTCTGGAAGATAATTTTACAATATCACAACAAGTTTGGGAAGGGAGCAGTGGTGGCCCAGTGGTATCGGCCGCGATTTATAAGTAGTAGGTCGTGAGTTCGAACCCAAGCAGGCGCTTTACTTTGCGTAAATGATTTCATCACCACAGCTCTCAAAACGTTGAAGCAAAACGTCGTGATGAAACCGGCATATCTTAGAACCAAAAATTCGAAGACGTGCCATCTACCAATCCGCACTGGGCCAGCGTGGTGGATTATGGCCCACTCCCTTTCACCGAGAGGAAGCCTGTATCCCAGCACTGGGAACATTATAGGCTGTTGATGACAACATGTGTACCCGTCGGTGAAATTGTAAGTAACAAGAAAAATAAGTGAACTATGGTAATTAGGGCCAGACGGTAAATTTATGGGTAGAATAACGACGAAACAACAACCAGGTACCTTTATCAAAGAGCATACTAAACAAGCTCGCAAGCCTCGGAGGTCTTTTGGCACGGTCTCCAACGACATTCTTCAAGTTTCGTTCTCAAAACACTGTTGGAATTAATTTCTAGTTTTTTTGTTCGTATATGAAATTAATTCTACTGGTTTTCTATGGTTTGAAAGCTCATATCAAAAGCTTTACGGTGAAAAACTGAAAAATTGCAAGATAAACGCAAACGATACTGACATCCATCAGACAAATGAATACTTTGACATTGACAATAACAATGACAGTTAAATGACATTTTGAAGAAATGATCACTGACATTCAGGGGTGCGTTCAATTGATTACGTTAGAGCCTGCCTTTCGAGGACGCAACGGAACGCACAGAGCCCTGAATCTTTTGATGGCCACCCGCGCCGCAACACCGCGCTGCTCACTGAACCACTGTCAAAGTCATCAGACGTGACGAAGTGAGCGTACAATAACAATTGATCGCATTTCTGACGACATTAACGACGTTGACGACCTTGCCAAGTTAAAAAGTTATACAGAAAATCACACTATTGCCTAGAGATGTGTCAACTCGACTTTCTAACTCGAGTTAACTCGAAATGTGCTAAATTCGAGCTCACTCGAGTTGAATTCTCCCTAACTCGAGTTTGGGCTGGCGGTAATTGAACGATCAAGCGAAAGAGCGAGAGCGCGATTTGTTCGTTGGGTGTGCGTTTTTATACTTCCGCCATTGCAGCGACCGAATGACACCGACGCGACGATGACATGAAGTTATCCGATTATACGAAACTAGCTTCTGCCCGCGACTTCATCCGCGTGAAATTTATTGTTGCCCCGATCCTTCTCGTTGCGTCGAATCGCCTAACCGTGCGATTTCCCCCGTTTGTGCAACATTTTTCATTACTGCTTCGCTCCTCTTAGTTGTAACGTAATGTTATATAGCCTATAGCCTTCCTCGATAAATAAGCTACCCAACACAAAAAGAAGTTTTCAATTCGGACCAGTAGTTCCTGAGATTAGCGCGTTCAATCAAACAAACAAACTTTTCAGCTTTATAATATTAAACTCTGTTTATTATAACATTAGAAAAAAGAGGCTCGCAGAAGCAGGAGTATGAAACCTTTTATTTCAAGTTAAGTTCAAACAATTTAAATAAATAATGTGAGCTTTTTTGTAACAATGTATGGCATGCATATAATAAAGCATTTACTATCGATGTACTCGTCCCAAGGCTTGGATAGGTACATGAAATGTAACAATATTAGTAACAACTAGCTGTGCCCGCGACTTCGTCCGCGTGAAATAGTGACTTTTCGGGCAGCATATTTTGAATTACATATGCTGTCGTTTGGGTAGCTAAAAAATTACTTTACAGTAATGCTTCTCTGTATACGATATTTGACGTATAGCCATTGGGGATGAAAACATACAGGCTCCTAGGATTGCTAACCCGTGACAGAGCCACATACAACTGACCGTGCGAGAAACAGCTGATACTTAGATCTACACCCACAACTTTCATTGTCTGACCTTGGGCTTTATTAATTGTCATCGCAAAACATAGGCTGACTGGTAACTGGACTCGTTTAAAACCATGGACCTAAAAAAAAGAGCGGACGGAATTTCACTAAGAAAAAATTGAAGCACCACAATGGCGGATGCGTAACTATGTGTGCGTGTGTAAAGGGATGCCAGATGAAGGAAAATAACCCATTTTTAAATAATATTTCAATAAGATCTCCCTTGTACTTGGTTTTAATACAAATTTTTGTGGCGGATATTGTTAAAATAAAGGTAAAATAAATAAAACACATTGGATTTAAAAAATATTTACAACTGATTTAATGTTAATAAAGAAGAATACAATAACGATATAAAATAACATAAAAAATAAATCTCCCACTTTTAAAGGAATTTGAAACTTGAAATAGTTGCAACACTGATTGATTTCGAGATTTATTAAATATATTGACGTAAAATCGAGAAATAAGCTTTAAAATGACATGCTTGCCTATGAAAAGTGATACCCTGGCTTTTTTTAATTGAACCACTTTGGTTTCGATAACTTTTCACAACACACGATGGGATACTTTAATTTTTATTATGCAAAATAACACCGAATAACACGCGGGCACCGTTCGAAGCGTAATGGCCGATGACTGACTTACTATGGTGTGAATGTGTGCGTGCTGGCTTGTCTACATTATTGAACTGACTTACTATGGGTGCTTCAGTTATTGTTAGAGGAGACGGCGTCCGCTCTTTTTTTTAGGTCCATGTTTAAAACTAAATGGAAAAGTTTGGAATGAGAGGAATCCGAGGAATGAAAACACTTTCACCTTTTCCACACCCTGTTAAAATCTCTGCTTCTATCAGATTTCGTTGTACGATAAATTGGTCACTTTTAACCTGGTGCCATTGCAAAGTTTTGGGGGGCTTAAATTTCTAAGAAGCATTATGGGTACGCCTACTTTTAATTTTATTTTATGTGCTGGTAGTCCAGGAGCATTGAGGGATTCTAAAAATTCTACTGGGTAGCTTGTAGATTCTCCTTCTTCCATGACTCTGTTAATGGAGATATACTCAACATAATCCCCGGAACATAGCTCAAAATTTCAGTGTTTATTGTTGCTGCTTGGTCGTTTCGTGGCGTCAAAATAGCTCTTTCGCAAAGCCAGGAATTTTCGCAAGTTGGTATTTGCGTTGCGTTTCCATACACAGATGATATGAAGTCTCGCATTGATAAAACTATGTTGCATAGGTTTTCATTAAGAACAACTTTTCCTTGTTCCTGCGTATACACACCGTTACAAATCTCAAGTAGTAAATCTGAAAATTCTTGAGCAATTTTGTTGCCTCCAATTTGCGCATGCATATTTAATGTCAAATGCAAAGGGATAATGTAATGCCACAGTCGAGAACTCTTTAGGCAGGCTGTAACTTCATCAGCCTTAGTTCCACGTGGTATTACAGGGAGAGTCTGACGAAAATCGCCACAAAAAAGCATAGTAATGCCACCCATGGGTTGATCATTTTGCTTGACATCACGCAACGTTCTGTCTACTGCTTCTACTGCTTTTCGATTGGCCATTGTGGACTCAGTCCATATAATAGAGCTACAATCACGAAGAACCTTAGCTTTATCGCTGTTTCTTGAAATATTACAAACAGGGCTTTCTGTGCAGTCTAAATCGATCGGAATTTTGAACATTGTATGAGCAGTTTTCCCACCTGGCAACAATGTGGCTGCTATGCCTGATGAAGCGACAGCAAGCGCGATTTTACCTTGGCTTCGTACCTTCGCCAAAATAACTTTCGTAAGAAATGTTTTACCCGTTCCACCGGGTGCATCTACAAATAGCATTTCTCCCAAAGTAATAGTACTTAGACCCGATCAAATATCAAAGGCTGTTCATTAGTTAGCCTCGAGACATCAGTTTGTAAAATTTCGGCCAGGTCAATTGGATCATAGTTGGTTTCCATCGCGTAATCTGTATTAATACGTTCACCGTCAAATGATGCCTCCGGCATGCCATATTGAGAAATAGGATTACCTCCAATAGATGTAATTATATCTTGAATAGCCAACAAACAACGATTCAATTAACTTTCACGTAATCTCTCCTCAATTGGGTTGTTATCTTTAAGTTGTACGTGCCTAAAATATCCTCAGCCAATTTGTTCTGATACTTATACCACAACTGTGCAGCGTCAGAAAGTGCACAAAACACCAGCATGACTGCAAACAAATGTCGCAACCGATGAGGACTTTCGCTAATACTTGCTTCTAACAAAGCATCATCCCAATGTTGATCCCCATCCAGCATGTGACGTGCCCGGCAAGCGGCTTGGTATGTAGGGTGTACGATATTGTCAACCTTTCGGAGATCGGTAAAAGAAGTAGGCCCTCGGACAACGAGCAGCAGTAGGCGCAGGTAAAAGCATTCGGAGTTATTTGGATGAACCGTTTAAACCCTACCAATGACATAATCTTTAAAAATACCTGGTTCACCTACTACAGCTGTTCCACGTCTTCTGCGGTTAAAAATACCCTGTTGTTTATTATAGGTATAATACGATGGAACTTCGTTGTATAAGAGTGTCTTAGGAAATGCGTCTGTTCGCCGTGATTTTTTAAATGGGCATAACTTTTTTATTTATGAACTGATTGACATGAAATAAACACTAAATGTTAAGTGAAGCTTACTACAATATATTAGTTGAAACCGCAACTAAATCGAATAAGCCATTTCTGATATGAGCGTGAACAAACACACAGATAAACAGACAAACAGACAAAAAAATAATAATTACAATTTCGGGTTCGGCATCGATATAATAACAACCCCTGCTACTTTTTTTTATATATTTCCATTGTACAGACACCACTTTTCTACAATTTAATTATATGTATAGATCAGTTTATTAAAAAAAACTGTTCTTTTTTCTGTAGAACGAAGCGGTGTTTGTTTAATTCTACTTTTCTTGGGGGACAATATTTTATCCTCATGGTCAACGTTGGGGCCACGTTTTTTTCGCTGTTGACATTGATCAGCGCTATCAGCAGTTACACAGTGTGCATGTTGCGCTTGCATGTCACTCGGGCCTGCATCGGGATCCATAGTTCCACGAAACGTACCAGTTTGTACGAACAACACAAAACTAACAATTATAACGATAACAAAAAAATAACAAAAGAAAAATCAACAAAATCACGAAAATTCAGCAATAACAACGAGAAAAGGCGTAGCAATCACAAGTACCAAGTGAATGACAGCACAATTGACAACTGCAGAAAATTTAGGTACGCAATTTGACGGATGGTTGATAGCATAAATCGACAAAATAAAAAAAACACGAGCTCCCATAACTTATGAAGGGAATACGTAACATTTTAGATTTGGTAGAATTATAGTGACGTAAAAAACGTTCCCGGTACTGTTCACCCCTGCTTCTTTTAGATTTAAAAAAACCGGCCAAGTGCGAGTCGGACTCGCGCACCGAGGGTTCCGTAAAAACGTGGTAGTAACTTTAAAATTATTAAAAATATTTTTATTACATGATGTAACTAAAAATTTATGGTTTTCGCAATTTTTCCTTTATCTGTGCAATTTTGAAATTTGTGTGTAATTTTGAAATTTGGTACGAAGCAACGTCTAAGACGTTGCTTCGTACCAAATTTCAAAATTCTAGATCGACTGGAAGTACCCTTTAGGTTTTGATTCCCTTGCGAGTTTCGAAAAATTGCGGAAATTTGCGCCATAAACGGCTATATCTTTTGATTGCGTTAGCTTAGAAGTTTGATTTTTTCACAGCTCCAAGGGACAGTAGACTTGAGTATTTGGTATAAATTTCAGCTTGATACCTCCATGCGTTCCTGAGAAAAAGGGTCTTGACAGACGGACGGACGGACGGACGGACGGACGGACGGACAACAAAGTGATCCTATAAGGGTTCCGCTTTTTCCTTTTGAGGTGCGGAACCCTAAAAATCAACACGACAATATAGAATGTAAAATCTAAACAATATTAAATGAAAGCCTTGTAATTTCAGAAGGTAGATAGGTTAAATAAGTACAATTAAGTGTGACAGCTATTATATAAATTGATTATATTTAACTCCACATCAGTCTTGACTGTAATAATGTTTGTTGTATTTTATTGCAAAGTGTGCACCTAAAAGAGCCTTTTTTAACTTCTGTCTAATGCTATAGTAAATGGAATATAGTATAGATTTAAGACTAGAACCAAAAATAAATGAGTACTTAATACTTTAATAAGAAAGGTATAAATTATTTAGGCAAACTATAAAAACCTTTTTATTTCAATCCTACCTACAAACTACGAAAATTAGCAATGATTATAATTGTGCTAACAGTGAGTTGTATGGAAGAAGAAATATGTAAAAAAGTAAT
The DNA here is from genome assembly GCA_947507805.1 of Aporophyla nigra. Taxonomy (NCBI): domain Eukaryota; kingdom Metazoa; phylum Arthropoda; class Insecta; order Lepidoptera; family Noctuidae; genus Aporophyla; species Aporophyla nigra. The sequence goes on from OX382305.1 coordinate 14,682,481, forward strand.
TTGTAACAAATCATACACTCAACTTCTTCCAGCTAACTCGAGTTGTGTAACTCGAATTCAACCCGAGATAACTGAATTTTAACTTGAGTTATCTCGATTTGTGTTTTTTCCGAGTTGGCACATCTCTACTATTGCCCCAAGAGGCAGGCAGAGGTGTATAGAACCTACCATATCGTAATGGTAAGAACATGTAAAATAAAAATAAAAAAGTAAAATAGCTAAAAGAATTTATTACAGAAGGCTAAATACAGATATACTAAACTAAATAACTAACTATACAAATAAATATAAAAACAAAGGACACTTAGGCGTCGAAGTACTCATCTGCATCACTGTCATCTGGAAACGTGCCCAGAAGACTGGCAGCATTTGCGGCGGTAAGTCCCCTCTTTGAGGAGTGGATAGAGAGGCGCCATGGCGTCCTCACCTTCCGCCTGACGCAGGTTCTCACCGGGTATGGGTGCTTCGGTGGGTTCCTGTTCAGGATAAAGCGGGAGGAAACGCCCGGGTGTTTGCATTGCTAGGATAGTCTGGAGGACACGGTGGAGCATACGGTGGAGGTGTGGCCTGCCTGGGCGGAGTACCGCCGCGCCGTGTCCTCGCGGAGGCGATCGGCGACGGCGACCTCTCGCGTCCGGCTCTGATGCGAGCCATGGTACGGAGTGAGAGGGCATGAAAAGCTGTCATCTCCTTCTGCGAAGCAGTAATGCTCGCGAAGGCGGGGCGCGTGAGGGAGTGGCAGTCTCTGCGCCCTCACGTCTCTAGCCGCCGCAGGAGGAGACGCCCCGGGCGTCGGGAGTGAATAGCAGACTCCAGGCCACCGTAGGCGCGAGCTTGCGGGCGGCGAGCAATGGGTAGCTCGCCGGCCGGTAAGGACCAGGGTCGGGTCGACGGCGTGTGGTGTTCCACGCGCGCCTCAAAGAGATGTCCGCAGAACTGAAGGGGTCTGCCAGGACCGATGCCTGCCAGGGTCGCGAGATTGTTCGAAAGAGACACCGTGACCCTGGCACATGGGCAACTGAAGGAACACGGGTGGGTCAGTAAAAGTCTGACACGCCCTCCCGCTTCGCCCAAGAGCGGGAGACGTCATTCGATGATTTCCCATCCAAAAAAAAAAGACTGGCAGGCAGCAATAATTAAAAAGTAAAAAATAAATTAAAAGCAAAAAACCTTTTTAAAAAAAGCTTTTATTTAAATGCTCTAAAAAGAAGAAAATAAAATTTTCCTTCAAAATTTTAACTATCAACTTATAGCCTCATTATACACAATTTATAAGATCATAAAAGCTTATCGCGTGATTTACTTGTTAAAATAAACTAGAAAATAGACGGTGAAAGATGCCGAATGCCGAAATTCAACAACTTTGGATCGGTTCACTAACGGCTTTATTTTAAACTTTTGATTTATTTTGTGTGCAGACGATTCACTGCAAGTAAAAGATGCTGTATAAACAATAACAAAAATAAATTTATACATTCAGCGCTAAACATATTTAAAGCATCATTTCCTCATCGTTTGTCTCTGTTCTTTGAACTTTGGGTACATTATGGGTACATTGGTGCCGATTCTGTTGTACGAAATTCTATAAACTAAACTAAAAATCACTAAAATTTGGTTTATTCCTGTCAAACGAGGATTTCCTATTCTGAAATAGACTAAAGTGACACAAGTGAACAACTTAACTATATTTTAGTTTGACATCACTAAGATTGCACTGGGTTATTAGTTTAGTGAATATGACAATTTTGCTATTCTGAGTTTGCCGGTTTTCACCAAAAATTTAGACTATAATAATTTATTTTGTCTAAATCTGACTATTTTTAATCGCGATTAAAAAGGTGTGGAATAAAACTAGTGGTCATGAACAAAAATTCACACCAACGCCTCGCCTTCACGTGCAAAAACAGTGCTGTATTTTTTCTTTTTTCTTTTGCTTATATCTCGAAAATGGCGTGTCCTATCGCAAAAATAATGAAATTTTCGACCCCCTTTATCAACCCCGGAACATTTAAATCTCAACACGTGGGTAATATTTTTTTTTATATTTTTCAAACGAAAAGTGAAAAATTCCATATAAAACACGTCCAGGCTGCCCCCTTGCGCGCACCTTCGTCTCTAAAAAATTCATTGCGTATCGCACACAAGTACCACGTTGCGAAACCAAAAGAAAAAAAAACCTTAGAGGTGTCAAGGGACACCCGGATGGAACGAAGTTCCTTTCCAGGATTCATAATAGTTATAATTTTTTTATTTATTTATTATGTACACAAAACGTGTATACACTCAACAAAAATATTCTCTCTCTCTCCCGATCGCCTTCTCTCTCCCTCTCTCTCCCACTCTCTCCCTCTCTCACTCCCCCTCTCCCCCTCTATCTCCCCCTCCCCCTCCCCCTCACCCCTCCCCGTCCCCTTATCCCCCACCCCCCTCCCCCTCTCTCACTCTCTCCCTCTCCCCCTATCTCCTCTCCCCCTCTCCCCATCTCTCCCTCTCTACTCACAACAAAAAAAACAACAGCATACAAATATATACGGTTGAATTGAGAAACCTCGTCCTTTTTTTGAAGTCGGTTAAAGCATGTCGTGACAACTTTTCCTAAGATTTTTTTCCGTCTAGCCCCCTTTCACAACGCGCGATAAGGAACTTCGTTCCAAAACCACGTTGATTGTCAAATTCGTTTCTAGTCGTGTCAAAATAATTTCACTAATCATACCATAACGGGTCAAATGACCCATTTTGAACTTTTGCATTGAAAAAGAACGTATCATCTTATTACTTCTGCAAATATGACTTTTTCTTACTAATTAATCTACAGTTCTTATACTATTTTTATATATTTTTTGTTTTGTTTATGTTGAGTAATACCTGTCGTATACCGTTGTCTACCACATCGGGTCATTTGACCCAGAGAACATACATACATAGAATCACGCCTTTTTCCCATGGGGGTAGGCAGAAACCACGGAACGCCACCTGCTACGATCTCTACACACTTCTTTTGCCTCGTTTAGGTTCATACAATTGGTCATACACACACGCCGGTTGCGAGTACTACGCACCTGACCTTTCTGAAGAACATCACCAATAAGGTCCCTATATGTCCTCCTAGGGCGTCCCCTCCCGGTGTTTCCACTCACATCTGCCTTGTAAATACCTTTTGTGAGCCGACCTTCATTCATCCTCTCAACATGACCAAACCATCTAAGCATACTTTTTTCAATTTTTGTCACTACATCTTCTTTTACACCACACCGTTCTCTTATCACATCATTTCTCAGCCTATCATTGTTTTAGTCACACCACACATGCTTCGCAAGGAACGCATTTCCACAGCATTTATTCTACTTTCATGCTTCTTTTGCCATACCCAACATTCACTTCCATACATAAGCGTAGGCACCAGAACACCATTGTGAACAGCCAGTCGAGCCTTATCGGACATCAACTGGTTGGTCACAACCGCATGTAAAGCACCGTTTACTTTATTTCCCGCATTCACTCTTTTTTCCACATCTTTATCAATCTTTCCATCCCTTGTAAACAAACTCCCCAAATATACGAACTCGCTTACTTGCTCCACACTCTTATCATTTATTTTTACATCACATACCGATACGTTCTCTTCTCTTTCAAACACCATGACCTTCCAGAGAACATTTTTTGTTTTATAAGTTTATCGATTTTATACATATTGCTTATCGTATTGTAGTCGGTAAACTGCACATTTTTGGAAAGACTGTTGCGTAAAGTAGTTCAATCAAAATAGCTGAAAATAATTTCAAGAAAATATCAAAATTTTAGATTAAAAGTAGATTTTTAGTGTAAGAAAAGGTAGCAAAAATGTAAAGTTTTGGTAAATAGTTTATATTTTATTTTGATAGCTTTATTAGTGATACAGGTCTTTCTTTACCCATTAAAATGTCGAAGCAAACGAGACAGTCCAAGTTCTTAGAGGATATAAATAATATTGGGGAAGAGTTTTCGGAAATCGGTGAAGATGAATGTTCTGAAAACGAAGATATATTGGTTACAAATGAAAATGAGTTTGAATCTACATATACTGACGATGAAGAGGAAAATATTGTGAATATCAGTTGTGGACGAAAAAGAACAAGATTACTCTCAAGTTCTGAGGAAAGTGAAGGAGAAATGAATGAACAACATGTTGCGAATGATGGATCTGTTTGGGAAGAAATACAAGTAGGTGGCACACCTGGAAGACCACCACTTCATAACATTTTCAGGCAAGATGTAGGCCCAACAGGATATGCAAAACGTCATATAATAAAAGGTAAAGTTAGTACTGCATTTTCATTGATAATTGACCACCGTATTATGAACCATATAAGAACATGCACAATAGAAGTAGCAAACAGAGTGTTAGGATCCGATTGGAGTTTATCTCAAGAAAAATTAGATGCATTTATTGCAATTTTATATGCACGACCTGCAAATGGAACAAATAATTTGAAAATTTCTTTTTTGTGGAATAACATATTAACATATAAATTTTTTTCTGAAACTATGTGCAAAAATAATTTTACCGATATTCTTAGATTTATTCGTTTTGATAAAAAAAGTCAGTGGAGCCAACGTTTGAAAACAGATAAATTTGCTATGGTATCCACGATTTGGAATATTTTCATTGAGGACAGCCAAAACTGTTAGAAACCGGGTGGTAATATTACTATAGACGAACAGCTATTTCCGGCTAAAGTAAGATGTAGATTTACGCAATACATGCCTAACAGGCCGGATAAAAATGGAATCAAATTTTAGTTACCATCGGACGTCGATAGCAAATAATATACGTCAATTTTCGAGAAGCCCGTGGACAACTAAAAGAAAAAACAAATACGAAACGATCGTTGCCTAAGTCTACTACAGAACAACGCAAGAGGTGTCAAACAGGATACTGTAACGAAAATAAAACCAACAAAATTTGCTCTAAATGTAAAAATATGTTTGCGGAAAATGTACGATGGACACATGTGTAAAAAATGCGATGAATAAAAATGAAAAAAAAAATCTTATTTGTTGCGTTTGTAATAGAAATTGCCAATATACTATTTTGTTTAATTATAATAAAATTTTATTTCCTTTCTAACATCCATATTTCATACATTTAAGTAGGAAACATAAATTTCGGGTCATTTGACCCCCTATGGTAGAATAGGTATCTATTAAGTATTGGTATCATTAGTGTTAAATTTAGAGATTTTTTCTTGCAGAATAGCGTTAAAATTCTCATAGCCAAAACTAAGGAATTTCAGAGATAGTTTAGTTAGTTTAGTTCGGTGTACAACAGAATCGGCACCATTGGCTATTTAATTGAGTAACTTAATCTGCTAAGTATTTTTTTTTTTAATTTTGTTTAATTAAATAGTTATAGGTACTTATGAAAACCTCGCGACAAGCTTTTATGATCATTTCAATTGTGTATAATGAGGCTATAAGCTGATAGTTAAAATTTTAAAGGAACATTTTATTTTATTCTTTTTAGAGCATTTAAATAAAAGCTTTATTAAAACAGGTTTTTTTTTACTTTTTAGTTATCGCTGGCTAGGTTTCTGAGTCTGTTCATCTCATTCAACGCATAATTGTTGCAAGGTCTTGCTTGGAGCTTACTTGTGCCTGACGAAACACAGTTCCGGGTTTGATTTTGGAGTTGTCCTGCTCCTAGACAGGTATGCAGACCAATGCTGATGACGCCCATCTCGCTAAATCACACGAGCCATATTGGATTTAGAATGACGTCACATTATTTTTGAGTTACTCTCAACAAGCCCTTTCATTTGATACCCATATTGTAGAAGTGCATAAAAAATAACTATTCCCCCATCTTGGTTGTTCCGCCATATTGAATTTAGAATGACGTCACATTATTTTTCGAGTTACTCTCAACTAGCCCTTTCATTTGATGCCCATATTGTAGAAATACATTAAAAATAACAATTCCCCATCTTGGATGGTCTGCCATATTGGATTTAGAATGACGTCACACAGCTTATCGTGTATTTTCATCCAAACTAAACGAGTATACAAAGTTTCAGCTCAATCGGTTGAAGATATCTGCTTTAAAATTGAGTAGCAAGATTCCACCCGAACAAATATACATACATACATTGCAAGTTAAATAAAAGCTTTTAAAAATGAACGTTCAGTGTTCATTTATTGGAGCAGCTCAATCACAAGCTGATTTATCCTCAACTAGCTTCTGCCCGCGACTTTGTCCGCGTCAAATTTTTGCCCCCCTGCCTGATCCTTCCCGTCGCATCAAATTGCTTGCCAGTTTTCGATCATTTTTCATTGCTGCTCCGCTCCTTTTGACTGTAGCTTGATGTTATATAGCCTCAATAAATAGGCTACCCAACCCAAAAATATTTTTCCGATTCGGACCTGTAGTTCCTGAGATTAGCGCGTTCAACCAAACAAACAAACAAAAAAATTTAGTATAGATATATAAGTCTTTAACAGTATAAAAGGCTTTCTGACATAGTTTACGTTTCATAAAAGATTTGAATTTATTTAGGCTTAGTTCTTGCATGAGGCTAGGATGTTTATTATAAAAATGTAGAGGAAAAGGTGGTAATGTGGCCCCCTACTTTATTTTTGAGGTTTTATGTAATAAATACGCGACTCAGAAATGTAGTAAACACGTTTTATCACTCCTTATTCATTTGCCTATATATGACTTAAGAGAAATTAAATGAAACGGTAACAGGATAATCAAAAACATCTAAAAAAGAACAAAGGCAACATGAGATAAAATGAAGATTTTATGACACCCTGGGGGCCATATTAAATGTATTGTTTTACACTCACTCACTTTAAAGAATAGTTAAAAAACTTGTGTATTGTATGTCTCTGTTTATTTTTTATATGTTTAAAAGAAAAGGTGTCAATATAATATTATTAAAAAAAATATTGGAAAAAAGGAGCTACATCTGCCAACAAACTGCCTTGCAGTTTGGCAGAAGTAATATATTTTGTAAAAATTCAAAACATTGTGAATAAACACTTTTTCATTTTCATTTTTTTTTTCAATTCGAACCTAACAGCAAAAATCGCAGATATAATAATCGCCTTCAGGACCTGCACAGGCTGTATGAGCCCACAAATTACAAGTCTGGCACTAAATCCACTCCTCGACACGTCTGTCGTTACAGTAACTGGTGTCACCGAAAATGCAGGTCATATTTCAGTTTTCGGGTATGCTATTTGGATAGTTATTATGGACATTTTCAGAGTTGGATTCTACGACTGCGTGACTTTCAGAGCTACTGCTGGATGTAACGAATCTCTGACAATCATCTTGACTACGTGCGAGACAACGTCCCCGTCATCGTACTCGGCCTCGTCCACGTCCATGCACACGTCTTCGTCTACGATTTTATGCTAAACTCAAAGATTCGATTAACTGTTTTTGTAAAGTGATGATGTGATGACTATGGCTGTTGTAGCTTGTGTTCCACGATAAGAAGACCTAGTCATGGCCCTTGGAGTAGAGTGTCAATCTTCTGGTAGAACCAAATTAGTCTGTAGCTCTTAACCCGTTGTACTCACTGCTGGAACACCTTGGTCACCGAAAACACTCGTGTCCGCTGGACTTACTCCTGCACAAGTAACTCCAAAGATTCTTGAGAGTCCTTCAGTAATCATTTTAGTGTAGGTCTTGGCACAGAAAACATTTTTACAGCCTTTTTATAACGTGTATGACCTTTGTCCTCACCGCTTCAATTGCCTTCAATTGACATTTGGTCAGGATCTCATGTTTTGTTTTCTTTGAAGATGGAGATAAGACACTGTCGAGCCATTTAGAGCGTAAATTAAAATAATTAGGAAGTGATCTATCGATCATACAAGTTATATGGCCCCAGGGGGCCATAATACAATGTGAGGGGGTCAAATTGTAAGAATGAAAGAAAGAAAAACCATAACACAAAGTGTTTTATCAATTATTTTTTTCTTATTATTATTATTATAGTATATGTTAATATATCTCGGGATCCTAGAATCCCGGTCTTTTGGAAGGCGTACGAGGGGCCGAAACCAACTCGCAGAGGCCCCTTAGAAAATTTAGATGAAGTGAGGCACTAACCGACGATTATCCCCGTATGCACTGTGCAAGTGCACCCAAGGACAACCCCCGGTTGGTGTTGGACTATTGCAGGATATGGAAACCAAGATGTTGGGCTATGTATTTGGCTGGCTAAAATGGACTGGTTACCAAGAACTATGGAAGGCCTATGGCCCCTGCCGCATCAATGTTTTTTTATATACACGGATTAAATGGCAGGGGGTGACTTGCACACTCAATAATGGGCCCCCGGCAACTATCGCTGGCACAAAGTGACGCAGCGACAAGGGGGCAACACTTCCTGAGGTGCTTGAGAAGTGGAGAGGTATTCCACGGCTTTCAGAACAATCCCAGAGCCCGGAAGATGGTCAAGATCCCTACGAGCACTTACTGGAATACTTCCTTTCCCCGAGCACGTTTGCTCTTGCGAATCTCCACTCAAGCCGGCCAATAAAGGCAAGAATGAGGTGGGAGCTCTGAACCTCGTCAGTGTTCACTCCAGCCGGCCAATAAAGGCAAGCCAGAGATGAGGAACAAGAATTCTCCCGGGAGTTAGGGTCCGTGGGGTCGCTACTGCCCAACAGCACGCCACATGCTGCCCTGCGGGTTTTATTATTATTATTATTATTTTCTTATTACCTTCAAACTTCTGTAGTACAACTTTAATCGAACACAATGTATAAATCACCAAAGCAAAAAGTCATGTATTTCAAGGAATATTTAATAAACTGCAGAGGGGTTTTAAAGTTTGCCATTTGCGTGTTTCGACTGGGTCGTAAAAAAAAAATACTATAAAGTCAAAAATAACTTTAATTTCGGAATTCAGTGTCTTAGGATCTGTATTTAAGGTTTTTTTGCCACCGACTTCCGAAATTAAAGTTATTTTTGACTTTGTAGTGTTTTTTTAAGGAAGTCGGTTTTTATTTTTTTGTAAAAAGTTTTTATTTTTAACTTTTTAGTTATGGTAGATACCCCGCTCTAATCTAATCGCGTTATTCGTTCATTTGTCGCGCCAATACTTAATGCAAATTTAAGACTTATACGGTTTTCACATGGCACCACTGTCCGAATGGAACCAAATTAATTTAAATGGGACCATTCGGGAAGCACCAGCTTTCAAATAAAAAATCATCAAAATCGGTTCATCCAGTCAAAAGTTACGAGGTAACAAACATAAAAAAAAATACAGGCGAATTGATAACCTCCTCCTTTTTTTGAAGTCGGTTAAAAAAGACGTGACGCACCTTCACGGATTTCTTGGCTTAAAATCATTAATATCACACCATCTCCGCGTTCCACCAAACACATATGAGATGGCTATTTTCTAAACTATAAATATCGAGGGGGTCATAAAAATGCAGAGGCCACATGTTCCTCTATACATTGCCATTTTAACGAGCCACCTATTTTCGTGAGCCTGGTTGTAGGAACAAGAAAATGTATGTTAGTTTCTAGTATTTACAATAAGGATATCACTGTATCTTGTAGGCAAATTAATATTTTATGTGCATTTTTATAAATTTACTAAGAAGACAGTCATTACCTATAATAATCTCTTTATATTTGTCTCTGAGGGAGTGTCTGGGATTTAATTGAACGAATAGCCTTTTTTGTAAAACAAAAATTATCTGAATATAGGCGGCATTTCCCCACAACATAATACCGGACGACATCACAATTTGAAAATAACTGAAGTAAAAATAATAAAATAAAAATGTTCTGATGAATTTTTTTTTAGTAATGAGGTGGACTGAAACGCTTTGCTAAGGCTTGCTAACTAGGTATACGCCAAAGTATTCATAAGACACTGAAACTTACAAGTACAAGATTGTTTTTATGTGAACGCGTAATTGACATTCAAGTACTTAGGTACTATGTTTATCATAACCATAACATACCTACTTAGTAGTTTGTAGGGCCTGCGTCGTTATCAGAACATAAGTAATTGTATTCTACACATTTCGATAAGAGCCATTGCTCAAGGTTTATTATTATTCGATTAGTGTACAGATCTGTGAATGGAGAGGTGATAGGTCAGAGAGCCCTCAATAGTTGACGTCATGACGGCAGCTGCGCCGGCGACGTTGTATCTCCGTGGAAATCCAATACTGCGTAGTAAACTTCGTTCAAGTTATAGATTTGAAACGTTAATGATGAACCGTAATGCGCAGTTCATCATAGAGTCTGCAAACTAATTGCGTAACACAATCTGAATCACAATCTGAATAATTATGAAAGTTATTGCAAATCCATTGCATCACGTAAATGACCCAATGAATGTTGTTGAACTGATAAAATTAAAAACAATCCTACTTGTATTCATCTTAAAACGTACCAAAGTTTAAGTTTCCACTGATAATGCTGTTTGAATCCTGTAAGGTCTTGAATAAAAGTAAAGGTAGTCTGCTGGTAAGGCCTAGGCTCGGGTCGACGGCGCGTAGTGTTCCACGCGCGCCTCGAAGAGATGTCAGCAGAACTGAAGGGTCTGCCAGGACCGATGCCTGCCAGGGTCGCGAGATTGTTTGAAAGAGACACCGTGACCCTGGCACATGGGCAAGTGAAGGAACATGGGTAGGTTTTAGTCAGTAAAAGTCTGACACGCCCTCCCGCTCCGCCCAGAGCGGGAGAAGTCATTTGATGATTTGCCATCCAAAAAAATAAATAAATATAGGTAGTCTGTAATAAAGTTCAGTGCAGAAGTGTCAAAGTCGATTTTAAATAGGGACATCTTCAAAATTTTATTGAGGGTGGTTTGCCAAACTCCAAAATCTCGACATCAGAGCCATCGTCCGATCTCCTATTTTCTTTGATTAAAATAAAACTAGAAGATGTGTCACTAGACGATAGCGCATGGACCGCATAAATTAGGTCCCGGGCGCCTAATTGTTCTCAGTCGCAATACGACTAGCTTTCGATTGAGACGTGCGTGCGTGTATATTCCAATACGCTAGTAACGCACTAAAAAGAAAAACAATGCCTTCACTGGGTGCATGAACCACTCTAAAAGAAAAACCGGCCAAGTGCGAGCCGGACTCGCGCACCGAAGGTTCCGTACAAACCTGCAGGTAGTGTCACGGTTTATGCATAAGGTTTATGTTTATGATTTTTTTTTTTAATTTTTATATTTGAGTTGACTGAATACAAGGTAAATTGTGGTTTACGATTTATGACGTATTAAAAAAAAATACTTACTAGATCTCGTTCAAACCAATTTTCGGTGGAAGTTTACATGGTAATGTACATCATATATTTTTTTAGTTTTATCATTCCCTTCCTTCCGTTTTTTGCCATTTGGCAATGTAACCCTAAAAATAAATCACTCGGCATCACATTTCACTCATAAGACTCATATCGACCTCGACAAGTAATCATTCAATTCTTGCTTGAGCAACCGGCAGCAAGTTCGTCATGCTCCCTTAGATGTCAATGCTTGCGGTAGCGTCGGGGGTCGGGTTACCCCCTTCCCTCAAATATGGCGAGGGGGGCAATGGCTGATCTTTGCGTTATGCTCGTGAACGGGTGCTGCTTGTGGTGACTGGTCGTCTTGCTGACTTTGATGTTGATATTATTATTAATATTACTTACCTGTTTATTTTACGTCGATGGTCCTAGTTTATCATTTGTGGCCTCGACTTGTAACTCAGGTCGTAACAGTATGTCGTTCAGCATTGCATATGTAAGCTGTCACGCCCTTTATGCCAGGCTTTTATTTTTGCAGCCATGTTTCTATAAACATATTTTTTTTTTTGCTTTTGCTTGAGTATAGTCTTCATTTTATTTGTTGGTATATTGGGTTGGCTAGCTGGCATATAGCAAATCATTTAATTTAATTTGTGTCTCTTAATGTTTTACTATATACCATTGTATAGAATCAAGTTCTTCTAACTGGACAGACAGCTGTGCTGCTGGGGAGTTTGTTGGCCACTTCTTCTTCCCAGCCAAAGCACTAGGAAGTGCGCGACGGGTGGGCGTTTTTGAGGGGACTGTCTTTTGTAATTTTGATGTTCGAAAAGTGCTGATCCTCAGCCTAATTTGAATAAATGACTTTTGATTTTGTTTTTTTTTTTTTGTTGTTTAAGTACATTTTTCTTATTATTTTTTTAAGATTTGATTAAATAAATTTGTAACCGTTCGAATTTGTTAGCCATTTTGTAGAGCGAGATAGAAACATACAATGCGTTAGTATGCGACACGTCCGGCTAGAACAGGGCGCCGCGTCGCCGTCGTCGCTCGGCGTGACGTGCGTATCTCGAAGAGCGGTGATGCTCCGTCTTGGTCTCACGCCACCTTTGTGCATTATTCTGTCTCTTTCTTTGTTGGCGTGTAATAATAACGATTGTTTGTGTGAGTAAATGTGTCTGTGTACGTATAAGAGTCACTGTTTGAATACCAACGTAAGAACGTTACATATCTATTAGTTTTATTTTAATCAAAGCCTATTTTGCAACTTTTCAGGAGAGCAAGATTAGAAACATTGAAAATGAATAATTGTTGTATAATTTTGAATAGGTACTAAGAAGAAAACGGCTACCCATAAATAATTGGATATTTGAGATTCAAAGAATGCCACTTGTTTTTAGTGATTCATCAAAGTGTTTATATGCGGAACAAAACTAGATTTTATATCCGATGGTTACTATTACATCAGACCCAAATTTTTAGATCTAGTGGCAATCATTAGTTTTATGTTGATATATCAGATCACACCTTTCGGGTCAAAAATGATAGTATTTGAATATACTGGATGATGTATAAATCAGACCATTTGGTTCTAAAATACAAATAATATGTTTATTATGTAAATATTTATTATGTATGTTAACAACAGACCCTATGGTCAGGGAAAATGATATGACATTACCTACTTTTGGCTTCTATGACATTGCCTCTGACTTCGGATGAAAATAAACTTATTTTCATCCGTAGTCTGTTTGTTTCATGAAAAAAAAAAAACTGAATTTTAGATAAGGTCGAAATGGAACGTAAACAAAAGATTACCTAAAGCTAGACAGCAGGTCAAAATATTTACCTTACCATTTTAAAATATTAAAGAATATTTAATACTAGCTTCTGCCCGCGACTTCGTCCGCGTTAAATTTCGTGTTCCTCCGACCCTTCCCGTCGCGACGCGTCGAATCGCCTACCCGTGCAATTTTTCCCGTTTTTGCAACATTTTTCATGACTGCTCAGCTCCTCTTAGTTGTAGCGTGATGTTATATAGCCTATAGCCTTCCGCGATAAATAGGCTACCCAACACAAAAAGAATTTTTCAATTCGGACCAGTAGTTCCTGAGATTAGCGCGTTCAATCTAACAAACAAACAAACTCTTCAGCTTTATAATATTAGTATAGATTTACATTATCAGTGTCGTTTAAGAGTTAAATCATGCTTTGAACTTTAAAATTTATCTTGTTTATCATTGATGTATTAAAATTACATCAATGTTATTTATGGTAACGCTAAACGTTACGGGATTTGGGGTAAAAACTCGTAAAGATTTGTTTGAAATTTCGTCAAACAATATTTTTACACTGCCTCGATGTTTTACATGCATGTCCTAGCTACTGCTGAGCTGTCCTGGTTCCTATTTCCAGATCGGGCAAAGTATTATTGGGTTATGCCGTCAGAATTTCTAATAGCATTTTAGCCTCCTGGAGTCATCCTCCATGATGGAGTTTGGCGAACAAGGCGTAATTTTATGAAGATGTGAATGTAAACTGGTTAGTTTTTTTAATTCAAATCTTTCATTAGCCTATTAAATTAAATAAAAACCAATTGTAAGATTGACCTACCTACCTATAATTTCTATGGAGTGGCGCAGTAAATCAGTACCTATCCACCTTTTTAACCGACTTCAAAAAGGAGGAGGTTATCAATTCGGATGTTTATATGTTTTTTTTTTTTTTTTTTTTTTTTATGTATGTTCGGCCATAACTCCGTCATATATAGACGGATTTGCAAAATTCTTTTTTTGTTCGAAAGGGGTTTATTCCGAAATGGTCCCATATAATTTTCATATAGATCTGATGGTGAGTTCGGGAGACAGACACCGGAACTCTTTAAAAAATGATAGGAAATCAACCGCCATTTCTGCTATCGCATAAATATGCATTGTTTGTTTGGAATTAGTGCAGGGTGAATACCACAACTAAAAATTTAAAAATAAAAACTTTTTTGCAAAAAAAAAACAACAGACTTCCTTAAAAACACTACAAAGTGAAAAATAACTTTAATTTCGGAAGTCGGTGGCAAAAAAACCATAAATACAGATCCTAAGACACCGACTACCGAAATTAAAGTTATTTTTCACTTTGTAGTGTTTTTAAGGAAGTCGGTTGTTTTTTTTTTTGCAAAAAAGTTTTTTATTACAAACCTCTCTAAAGAAGTACAGACGCCAGCAATTCGAGCTACCTGAAACTGTCAAAATTTCGCAATCAATCTTGGACCTAACACTGTAGCGATGGAGTCGAAAATCTATTAAATAAATTTGACAGATTTAGTAGCTTTTTGTGCTGGCATCAATTAAACTTTTTATTTCGTTTTCTGAAGGTATGTAACCTTCAGAAAACAAAATAAAAAATTTAATTGGAAATTTTGTCAAGCACCGAAGCACATTAAGTAGTTTTATGAACGCTAAGATAAGAATTTATGTAGTCATTACTTCAAGTTCAGCCGATGGTTAAGAATTAAGAAAGCTTTAAATCGAAGTAGATAGTTGGTGCCTTGTTGCTTGCCACGAAGTATCAAGTAGACAAGTAGGTACAAAATGTTAAACACTGAAACCGAACATATTAACGGTTTTAAACGAATAGAAAGGTTGTATTAAGGTAGGGTTGCCAACCGTACTGTAATATATGGTATTGTACTGTATTTCGGGTCTGCGTACTATGTATATCATCATCATCATCATCATTTCAGCCGTAAGACGTCCACTGCTGGATTTAGGCCTCCTCCAATTTGGGGGGCTTTGCCATAATCGCCACGCTTGGCAGGCGGGTTGGCGATCGCAGTATGGTGGTCAAATGCATAGAGAACGCTGGTGCCCATTCTCTAGTAAGAGATATATACTGTTTAAGAAACACATAGTATGCAAAAATTCTATATTTTCAACACCGAAATCTAACAAACAAATTTTTTTATTTAAAAAAATTATGAACGTGCATTTTCATTAACTTTTAACTGATGCAATAGCGTTTTGCGTACCCGAACGTATCTATCTAACTGCGTTCCGAAGCATTCACAGAAAGGATATTTTCGGTTTATGAATTCGAAGAGGCGAGAAGAAAAAAACAGATGTAACATACAAACATACAAGTGAAGCTAATATAAAGCGTGTAAAAATGAGCTTTTGATTTACATCAATTTAAAAATTGAATATGATAACGTAGACAAAAAATTGTTAAAAAATGCAAGACGTGCAAATAAATATAGTTTTTATTAAAAATATTATGTAACAAATATATCTTCGTCTACTTTTTGCGTTTTCCGTAAAATACAATATTTTTATTAAGTGTACTATAATTTTTAACCGACGTTCGACGCGTATATTTTTTTTATTTTTTTATGTATGACCACGCTTAACTTTTTACATAGTAGTCCGATTATGATAATTGTTTTTTTATTGGAAAGGGTATACTCCGAGGGTGGTCCCATATAAATTTGAAAAATCAAACCATAAGGGTCAGAAAACAGGGGATGATTGATTGTTCACTCACTGATTGTTATGTTTAACCACGCATAACTTTATACAGAGTAGTCCGGTTTTGATAATTCTTTATTCATTGTATAGGGTATACCTTGCCAAGTATTATAAGTATATTAAAGCCACAAACAATTATAAAATAAAAACTTTTTACCAAAAAATTTAACCGCCGAAAAAACTGAAAAGCAAAAAATAATAAACCTTAAAATTATGAGTCGGCGCGGGAAAATCAATGAACAAAGATCACTCAAAGCGCCGACTCATAATTTTAAGGTTTATTATTTTTTGCTTTTCAGTTTTTTCGGCGGTTAAATTTTTTGGTAAAAAGTTTTATAGCTTCGTCTGAAAAATCCTATATTTCGCTGAAGAAATGTTGGCAACCCTATATTAAGGGCACATGAATGCAACATAATCTTTAACCTTCAGCCAACCTAACTTGGTCCTTGTAACCTTTGCCGAGGGCACTTTGTCGTTAAGTGCTTTAAACAAAATAGGTTTGTCTAGCGAGACGTGTGTTGCTAGTTTAAAAAAAAATTGTTGATTCGCCTTTCTGATGTTTCTTTTGGTTTAAGATTACCTAAATTGTAAGCGTTTTTTTAGCATTTATGTTACGACGTCTTGTTCCTGCGATTTGATACTTATTGCATTTGTTTCTTTTGCGAGTATGGTGATATTGTATTATGTGATAAATATCCTACTAATATTATAAATGCGAAAGTTTGTGAGGATGGATGTATGTGTATGTGTATGTTTGTTACCCTTTCACGAAAAAACTACTGGATGTATTTGGATGAAATTTGGTACACAGATAGTTCATAACCTGGATTAACATATAGGGTACTTTTTATCCCGGTAATACGTTCCCGCGGGATATTTTCCGACCTCCACGCGGGCGAAGCCGCTGGCAAAAGCTAGTGAACTCTATAAACTGTGGTGTTTTTATGTGCCGTTGAAGTTCTTGAGTTGTCTCACAATTTGAGTAAAATTATTATCATCATATATGTATGTTAATATATCTCGGGATCCTAGGATCCCGGTCTTTTGGAAGGCTTACGAGGGGCCGAAGCCAACTCGCAGAGGCCCCTTAGAAATTTTAGATGAAGTGAGGCACTAACCGACGATTATCCCCGTATGCACTGTGCAAGTGCACCCAAGGACAACCTCCGGTTGGTGTTGGATTATTGCAGGATGTGGAAACCAAGATGCTGGACTATGTATTTGGCTGGCTAAAATGGACTGGTTACCAAGAACTATGGAAGGCCTATGGCCCCTGCCGCATCAATGTTTTGAATATACACGGATTAAATGGCAGGGGGTGACTTGCACACTCAATAATGGACCCCCGGGAAACGTCGCTAGCACATAGTGTCGTAGCGACAAGGGGGCAACACTTCCTGAGGTGCTTGAGAAGTGGAGAGCTATTCCACGGCTTTCAGAACAATCCCAGAGCCCGGAAGATGGTCAAGATCCCTACGAGCACTTACTGGAATACTTCCTTTCCCCGAGCACGTTTGCTCTTGCGAATCTCCACTCAAGCTAGCCAATAAAGGCAAGAATGAGGTGGGAGCTCTGAACCTCGTCAGTGTTCACTCCAGCCGGCCAACAAAAGGCAAGCTAGAGATGAGGAAAAAGAATTCTCCCGGGAGATAGGGTCCGTGGGGTCGCTACTGCCCAACAGCACACCACATGATGCTACCCTGCGGGGTGAGTAAAATTATTATTTGATATCAAATAAACGCGAAAGGAGGAAGTCTTGGACAACAGGCGTCTATAACTTCCTCCTTTCGCGTTTGCATCCTGATATCATTATGCCGTGATACCAAATCATTCAGAGATTGTCTTATGGCATCTGGGGCAATCTCTGGTCGAGAGTTTGTACGATGTTGTCGTGGCAGGGAATAGATATTGTCACTGGAAGTTATTTTGAATAAACGGAGGAACCGTTTCAAAGCCGTGTTTCCTACCACTGAAAATTTGGGTTTAAATTCTGACGTGAAGTTATGTTCTAATGTAGTGTTGGAAATTTGGTTTTGGTGTGTTCTCCCTTTTCACTTGAGCCTAGCCAAGTTGATTTCTGTTCGTGTATGACATTTATTGTATGGCACAGGGGTATGCGCTGCAGTTTATCAGTGCCAACCATTTCAAGCTACGTGGTTTTCGCTTTGGACATGAAGGAGTGGGCATGAAGGCGATAACTTGGGTTTTTGCGATCGGTCAGTTACACCCGTCTGCCCCATGCGCTGATGTTAGCGAGACTGCTGTTGGTTATTTGGTCCACTGTATCAGGTGTAGATATCCACCGTAACTATCTACAGATCGTCATATGTGTGTGGAAATGATCTTGTCATTGGGCTTCTTCTATATTCTGTGGAAACGCAGGGCAAAACAGCTATTCATAATGCTGTGAATTGAATGAAGGAAAATATCGGAGGTGAGATTGTCGTTTTGGGGCTAATATTATGTCTCAATAAATTGACATCTGTTCTTCCGTGAACGGATGGTTGTATATCGTGTTGGTCGTATATCGTTAAGGAAGAAGTGTTTAGATTAAGGTAATTGTTAAGATTGTTGTTTGATTGTTGAATTGTTTAGGAGGGTAGTGGCTGTCTCCTTTCTATCGGTGGTGAATTTGTCTCCTGCTTTGAGAGTGATGGGTGGTCATTTAGGCGTAGTCTCTTTGAGAAGTCGATTAACGATCAGACGTTCTCTTTTTGCTGTAGTTCGCAAAACTTACGCAAGTGTTTGGTGGACTCCTTTTGAGTCCTAACGAGTAAGGCACTTTCTTGTTCTGATATTCCTCAAGGGTGGCTTCTAGAGGTAAACCTTACCGGTTTGCGCTGTGGATGCATCTTTGAGATAGATGATGTCTCTTTTTTTTAATTTTGAGGCTCTCGGGGCTTTGTGCTTTCGGTTCTGACCTTTCATCATCATCATCATTTCAGCTGTAAAACGTCCACTGCCGGACATAGGCCACCCCAATTTAGGGGGGTTTGCCATTATGCCACGCTTTGTAAGCGGGTTGGCGATCGCAGTGTGCTGGTAAAACGCATATAGAACGCTGCTAGCCATTCTCTAGTAAGTCCCTTAGTCGCCTCTTACGACACCCACGGGAAGAAATGGGATGTTGCTATTCTTTACGTCCGGCACCATACGGAATGTTCTGACCTTCAGTAGGCATGTTTTCGTTACAATTATGACGTATCAAACTATCGAATCAAAGATTTCGTGGACAAGGTACTTCAACTGTTCGACGTCAAGGTTGGCGAGCTCGTCCGAGATCGACAGCATAGTCCGGTCCTTTGGTGTTATACAGGGTTATTTGAAAAACACCGGCAACCTCTCAGGACTATATTACTAACATTATAATCAACAACTTTTGTTCTATGACTTTTAAAAATTCATCATATTTTAGTTCTTCAGATTTTCACACAAAAATCGGCCACCCGTAAATAGATCAAGTTCAAACGCCCCCGCCATCCTAACCCTGCTCCCCTCGCTAACGTACTGTAGTTTTCTTTTGCTTCGCATAGATTTCGTAACATTTACAGCGTTCAATTTAAATATTTTTATTTTTGTATGAAAATCTGATGATTTAAAATATGATGAATTTTTAAAAGGTATGGAACAAAAGTTGTTGATTATGATGTTAGTAACATAGTTCTGAGAGGTTGCCGGTGTTTTACAAATAACCCTGTATAAGAAAGCAGAGTTACTGTTATTTCCTGTGTTGGTGAAAATTAATATATTTTGGCTTGCCTTTGTTCTCTCGATACAGCTTTCGACGGGTGTAACCTTCTTCTGTTCTGTCTTTCGCAGAGCGTTTTGTCTTGATGTGCCCAAACTGCAGTCACTTTTTTAAACGGATGAATGGCGAAATGTCCTCGGAATGGACATGTTGATGATCGACGCATACTTTTACTCGTATCGATTACTTTATGCCAAAGGGTGGGATGCTTTATCCTATTATGGAAATATTATTTGAAGACAAGTTGCGACAGCCTTCAAATATTGGTCGTTACTCTTGTCTATGAGAGGAGATAGTTCTTCATTCTGGCCACAAATGGTGGTAATTAATAATTATCTCTTTCGAGGGCATATCTACTGAGATTCCCTTGAGGATGAACATAGGTTGTAGTATCTGCTTGAAAAATATGCTTTTATCCTAAGATTTTCGAACTCGTTACGTTCGCTTTCCCATCCTTAATTTTCTTAGTTCTGAAGACACATTCAAGCGGGCGCGACGCGACAGCGCGACATAAATCTCGTAGAACAATTTCTATGAAAATTGTTCTACAAGAGTCGCGTCGCGGAGCCTTCAAGCTTCTATGCATAGGCCTTTCGAGAAACTAATTTCTATACCTGTAAAAATGGTTGGGGCGCCCGGCCCTGGTGTGCGCCTCGTTCAAAACAGTTTTTTTTTTCATTAATTGCATGAAAAACCCGTTTTCCGAATAATGGAGATTGACGGATCTATTCCCTGATCATCAACAAGTATGGCAAAAAGTGTTATACCTACAAAATTTTTAAATAATCAACTTTGTGGTTTAGTTACTCTGACGATGATGTTTTAATTTTGCTACTTAACTTTTAATGCCTTCAACAATAATGCCTAGGAAACTATTTCGTTAAATATGGAAAGTGTCAGAATTAAAATACCTTATTTAGGTATGCCGATTTCCTCGTAATCACTTTCATCAATATTTTTTCAAAATAACCTTGAACGCTGTTTAATTTTTTTTCCCTACGAATAGCTTTAAGCTTTCTAATTTTAGGGTCTTTCGGAAAATGGTGGACACCAATTTCGGAACATGAGAGCAAATCATTTTCGTAAAAATAAAATAAAACAAAATTTAATCTTAAAATTTCTTTTATTTGTGTTTGTTTTTAATATAATGTATTGGTGTCTCTGTAATAATAGGTCTTATGTTTCAAGCCAATTTTATTTTATTTTTGGATTTTAATGTTACTTACTTACTGTTGTTTTTACGTTAATTTAAACTAGTTTCTTAGTTGCCCCAACTCAGTTATTAATTTTATAGTAGGGATAGTACTTGTGGCAAAATTATTACGTTTATGGAGCATGCAGTAACATATAAGAAATTGTTACGCTAACCTTAGATTTAAGTAAAATATAATTTTAAAATTGTAACGGTGTGAATAATTGTTGGTTGGCCATTAGAGAAAAATAAAAAACACCTGTCGGCTTGTATTATCTCGTTTTGGGAACTAGCCGACAGCGCCATTTTGACAGTTGTATTACCCATGGAAACGGTGTCAACCGTGTCAAATGCTTTATATAATAGGTCCATTACTTTTTGCGTTGCAGCGTATTCTACAGAGTCTCAACTGCCAACACGTATTTATTATTATAATCATATTGCATCCTAGTCTCCAAAATCCCTTTGAGATTACGATGTTATGTTCTAGCAGTGGTTTAGTTAGGTAGAAACAATCGGTGCCTATGTATTAATATCAGTAATGCGGTTGCGGTCGCCGGCCGCCGCCCTGCAGTCTGCGATCGTTTTACCGACACGTGAACTGGTCGCCTTTGATCAAACCATTGCTCCTAATATTTATACGAATACAACATTTTAAGATGTAACACGTACCTAATTATGTTACGTGAATTATGAATTCATATTCAACTAGAGAATATATTAGGTCATATGACCTTTTCGATAGGTATGTAACAAATAAAAAGTAGGTAGGGTAGTTATTAGGCACTTAAGTTCATGACCACTATCTTAGTTGTAAAACTACAACAAAAAAATATCAATCGCGTAATCAGTTTTTAGAATTCTTAACGGGTTGTATTTTTATCTCTTTTAGACGAAACAAAGTTTTTAAACGATTTTCCTCAATGTTTCGGGGAAAACAATATTTATTGCGCAGTCAACGTGTGCGTCTCACACGCATGTCCGAGCTCAGACACCTAAATAACACATTATGTAAGCGGTGATTATACGATCCCAAATTGTTGATCTTCTTTTGATCGAGCATTGAACCCCGTCCTACGGTGTGAACTGCCAAGCCAAGTGTTTCTGGGTCGACTGTGATGTGTTTGCCAGACAGAAACTACGGTCAGACACCCGTGAGACGTGATTTGAAACACGTGAAGATATTTCGTCATTATAAACTACTGTTTTGTTTTTTTAAATATTATCGTCTGTAATATTCAAGGGTGTTTTCCGTGTACTAAATTATTGTCTTATCGGTACCTACCTACATAGGTAACTATCTTCTATTTTCGACAGTTTTTAATGATTACATCATTATTGCACAATTTGCTCAGTACAAATTGTTATCTTGTATATTTTTTCAATATGACGGGTTATTTCAGTAATAAAATTATTTATTCCTAGTTTCACATGACTGCAGTTTGAGCGGTTAAATATAATGAACAAACAGCACTACAATTTACTTAAGAAAAACATCGACAAACAAGAAAACTTTCATCTTTCTTATATTTTTCATTTTCAGTTCCCGGATGAAAATAAACTCAATTTTCGTTTGAAACCGTTCTTTGAACAGAAAATGGTGTTCTTTTTCTTTATCTACCTAGGTACTACAGAAACTGCGTACCTAAGCAATGACATCGATTTATGTTCCAACAAGCACTAGGAAGTGTCGAAGGGCGGGCGTTTTGGGGGGACTGTCCTAAGTGACTTTGACGTTCAAAAAGTGCTGACTCTCAGCCTAGTTTGAATAAATGACTTTTGTTTTTTTTTTTTTAACACAACAACATGATCAAGTGAGTGACAATTACACTGAAGATTAGATGAATTTCGATTTAGAACCGATAGATTTCGTAGCAATTTGTTTGGATCGAGAATTCGAGGTTCAACGTTCGACAACAATACTTGTAAAGAAACCTCAGTTGATAGGAGGAAAGCTGTTCGCTTGGAATGTATTCAATACATCCGTTCGTTCCTCAGTTCGTTTTTATTGGCAATCTACAAATGTGTGGCAAAACAGGAAGCCTTCAACGGATAAGAGCCGTGCACCGCAGCAAGGCACTGCCGTATTGTTGTATAGACGTTTATGGCCTTATGGCCTCAGAGAAACGTTCGCACTCTCATGGTGCCTGGCCGTTGCTGTGCGCCAATTCTCAGATCACTCGACTATTCCACATGCATGTTGCATCGTAAACGGTAGATAGTATTACGAACTGCCAAAAAAACGATATGAGATTTAGAGATTTTATAGAGCTAACAGTAAACTGTAGACGGTGGAACAAACCTGAAAGACGAAGACTTACCTACTTAGATACTAATATAAGAAAGTGAATGTAGGCGTAAAACCAAAATAAATTACTTAATGACCTAATAATAATTATTTGTTGGATGTATATTTACCGATTTTTTCCTAACTAAATAGCATTTTTTTAGGATGATAGTAATA
This sequence comes from Aporophyla nigra, assembly GCA_947507805.1. NCBI lineage: Eukaryota > Metazoa > Arthropoda > Insecta > Lepidoptera > Noctuidae > Aporophyla > Aporophyla nigra. The sequence continues at coordinate 14,705,665 of OX382305.1, forward strand.
ATTTCGAGCTAGTTTATTAAATTCATAATGAATTGAGTAAACGCACTCTGAGGGATGATGATTATTCGCCAGAATAGTTACCTGTTGTATGTACCAGTGAAATATTCAATCGGCTGCATACCGCTAGTTAGGCTGCTGCAGATATAACTTGACAGCAAAATAGGGGTTTTTAGACCTCATAACATTTGTGTTACATGACCCCACATGCTGAAGTGTCCCAAGTGTTAAGTGTACCGCACTCGTGACGATCCAGTGAATACCGTTGATGTTGCTATTAAAACATGGTCACCATCGACTCCAAAAGAAGGAGAAAACCATCTCCTTGTATTGAGACCCTCGACGGACGAGTCGTGAATTTTCGTTATTGCGAACCAAATTTTTTAACCTGACTGGGTAACAGTTTGTATGATTCCCACAGTAACTTTTGATTCCATTCACAACAGTTAAAAGCTGCGCTGTAAACTTATCCAATTATATCACTTAAATGAAGGTTCGTTATTTGTCTTTTAACTCTTGCCTGTCCTGTAATTCCACTTTTACAAAAATAAATTATTTGGTTCTTGTATTCTTAAAATATGTACCTACTTGTCCTCGTGTCCACTGTCACGTTGACTGTACACTAGATATTTACGCACAAATGTTCACCTGTTGCTTTGCGTCCGTGAGACAGTCTTTAAAATAGCAACCTTTATTTATTTACCTACTGATGAAACTGATGAACACGGCCGGCATGTCGACTCTTGTCAACAGAGCGGTTTGTCAGCCTAGTTTGATATTGATATGATATCAAACCCGTGAAATAATAACAACTTGCAATTTACATGCATTTGGAATTTACAAGGTTGAACAGAATAAAAGCCAGTCTTGAAAGTGGTTTGTTCATAATGGGTTAGATTCCCACCCAGGACAAATCTTTGTGTGATGAGCACAATCATTTGTTCTGTGTCTGGGTGTAATTTACCTATAATATGTATGAATTTAGAAATATATAAGTATATTTATCAGTTGTCTGGTTACCATAGTAGGCTCTGCCTAGTTTGGGATCAGTTAACAGTGTGTTGGTGTCCTAAGATATTATTTATTTATTATTATTGGTGGTGGTATTGTATAATGCTTTTAACCCAATATTCTAATGAGGGTGTATGACCTGGGCGGAGCACCGCCGTGTCCTCGTGGAGGAGATTGGCAGCGGCGACCTCTTGCATCCGGCCCTGGTGCGAGCTTCGGCTTCCCTTGCCATCTCGCTCCGTACCATGACATAATACGGAGCGAGAGGGCATGGGAAGCCGTCACCTCCTTCTGCGAAGCAGTAAGCAGAGGAGACGCCCCGGGCGTCGAGAGTCAATAGCGGACTCCCGGCCACCGTAGGCGCGAGCTTGCGGGCGGCGAGCAATGGGTAGCTCTCCCGCCCGGTAAGGACCTTCTTGGGTCGACGGCACGCAGGGTTCCACGCGCGCCTCAAAGAGATGTCAGCAGAACTGGAGGGGTCTACTAGGACCGATGCCTGACAGGGTTGCGAGATTGTTCGAAAGAGATACCGTGACCCTGGCACATGGGCAAGTGAAGGAACACGGGTGGGTTTTAGTCAGTAAAAGTCTGACACGCCCTCCCACTCCGCCCAGAGCGGGAGAAGTCATTTGATGACTTTTCAGCCAAAAAAGAAAATACTAAAAAAAAGTTAATTATGTAAAATTTTGGGTTATGTTCTTTGTAAATGTGGGCAAAGTAAAATGTAATTTTCGCCAGTAGCTTATCGTGGTGACTCACAATTTGATGATGGCATGTGATCAGACAGACGGCCATAAATCACCAGCTTTATAGTCTTATTGTTGTTCATGGGCCGCACATCTCGTAATGTTCGGTTTTTTGTAGAGTCGTAAAATTTCATTTTGTTTGGGTGCGATTTTGAAAGACTGCGGCGGAGATTAGCACGGGATCTGGCAATGGTCCAAGCCCTACTAACGGTCGGCGGTGACATAGTGAACGCCAACTAGTGAGAGCATTGGGTGCGTGTCCATTGGTGTTTGCACCGCATGCAGTATTCGTTTATTTCTCATTGACTCAGAAATGTATAGGTAACCTGCAAGGGAACTCGTAACCTGTGTAAAATTTTGACTTTTAACCTATAGCTGCAGCCAGTAACGGCGAGACGCGGTGGCACCGTGCTCACGCGCACGTGCGCTGTCATTTGGGCTCTTCTTCTGAACTTTACCCTTACTACCCTACTTGACTACGTGAGTACGTGTATCTTCGCTTTGATTACACATGACTAGTTTAATATTATTAGTAAACATTCAGTTGGAGAGAAATGCGTCGTTAGATAACGGCTATACGGTTATCAGACTATTGAACTAACTGATTGATTTCTGCATCATTTATGTAGGCATGAATGTGACTTCAATGTTCTGGTTACCTGTACTGGCTTAACCAGCGGGAAATGTTCCTCTGATAGAGAGGAGGCCTGTGTCCCAGCAGTGGGAACATTGTAGCCTGATTATGAAGTAGGTATCTACACGAAGTTTGCTGTAGTTGAATTTTTAAATCAATCAATAATCCATAATTTAAAAACAAACGGCCTTAAAATAATAATATGTACAAGTACCTAAGTAAATGAAAGGAAATCATATGGCATCAAAAGACTTGTCCGTATCGTCGTCCACGGGAAACGTGCCCAAAAGGCTGGCGGCATTGCCACGTTGTATGGCAATCGTGATTGTTTGGCCAGCCTTCTGAGAGAGGCAATTCCTTTAATTTTAAGAACGCTCGCAGCCTGATCTTCTTCTAAAACTGTCAAAAACACCTTTAGCTTCCCTACATTTTTGATAAGTTTTTGACATAACCGTGTCGCTGAGATGAAATTGCGACTAGATTTTAAACGTTTTTGTTACGAAAATCGGCCTTTTGGTCACGTGGAGAGTCGACCATCCGCCGAATTATGTAAATATCTATACCCACAAAAGAAATAAGACAAATTATCCATTGTTGTTAAATCAAAACCAACGCTCTCCGTGATTATTCCATTAGGGATTTACATTTTACTTTTTAAGTTTTAAAACTTATTAATAGGTTTAGTCATGTGTCAGCACCGGTTGCGGTGCACTCCATTGCACTCAATTACATTACTGGCACCTGAATGCATAAGCTATTCTTGGAACAGACTATCACGGGGTGTTCGATTTTCTGTGGTCGGTGACGATCAAGGTCTGATATTCGTACCTTATCTACGTACATACATACTTGAACTCACGCCTTTTTCCCATGGCGGTAGGCAGAAACTACGGAACGCCACCTGCTACGATCTCTACACACTCCTTTTGCCTCGTTTAGGTTCATACAATTGGTCATACACACACGCCGGTTGCGAGTCCTACGCACCTGACCTTTCTGAAGAACATCACCAATAAGGTCACAACATCACTATATAGGTCCTCCTAGGGCGTCCCCTCCCGGTATTTCCACTAACATTTGCTTTGTAAATACCTTTTGTAACCCGTTCTTCATTAATTACCCTCTCAGGTTCTCAACATTACCAAACCATGTATGCGACTTTTTTCAATTTTTGAGACTACATCTTCATGTAAACCATACCGTTGTCTTAGCACATAATTCCTCAGCCTATCACTAACTATGTAATTAATAAACGTCATAAGAATGTTAGGGTAGGTTACTAACAATCATTTTAAATCAAAGGTGGCAGGGAGGGCCATCGACGTCGACGCGCAAACTGTGTGTAGAAATACTTTATCGGTTGTAAAAAAAAAAAACTGGTGGTGCATCATTATCATAATTTCTGTTGAAAGACGTCCACGGTTATATATAAGCCTTCTCCAATTTAGGGCGGTTTACCATAATTGCCACGCTTGGCAGGCGGGTTGGCGATCGCAGTATGGTCGTAAAATGCATAGAAAACGCTGCTGCCCATTCTCTAGTAAGTCCCTTAGTCGCCTCTTATGAAAGCCATGGGGAGGAATGGGATGGTGCTATTATTTATTTGATTTCAACAAGTTGATCGATTGCGGTTGGTTTTCAAATTTAAATAAAAGTAGGTATCTTAGGAATAATTGTCAATTGTCATAGAGGAATAGAACGGAGTTACATAAACATCAAATTGAAATATAGAGTCAAAAGTTCACTGATAAGAAAAAACTTTTTACAAAAAAATAACAACCGACTTCCTAAAAAAACACTACAAAGTGAAAAATAACTTTAATTTCGGAAGTCGGTGGCAAAAAAAAACCTTAATTACAGATCCTAAGACACTTTAACTTTTTAGTTATGGTAACTAGATACCTCGCACTAATGTAATCGCTTTATTCGTTCATTTATCGCGCAAATACTTATTGCAAATTTAAACCGTTTTGATATTTCTTTAAAAGGCCATGAGCACTCTGACTCCACGGCCCGAGGGTTTCAACCCCAAAAGGGTCGAAAATAAACCAATAAGGTTGCTATACTTTCGCCGCTTGAGGTTTTCCGCAGCCGCAGCGGCGGCGCCAGCGCAGCAAGCCGGGCTAGGAAGATGGGTTTTTTTTTTTTTTGGATGGGAAATCATCAAATGACTTCTCCCACTCTGGGCGGAGCGGGTGGGCGTGTCAGACTTTTAGTGACTAAAACTCACGGTGTCTCTTTCGAACAATCTCGCGACCCTGGCAGGCATCGGTCCTAGCAGACTCCTTCAGTTCTGCTGACATCTCTTTGAGGCGCGCGTGGAAAACTACGCGCCGTCGACCCGAGCCTGGTCCTTACCGGGCAGCGAGCTACCCATTGCTCGCCGCCCGCAAGCCCGCGCCTACGGTGGCCGGGAGTCTGCGATCGACTTCCAACGCCCGGGGCGTCTCCTCCTGCGGTAGCTAGGGACGTGAGGGCGCAGAGACTGCCACTCCCTCACGCGCCCCGCCTCCTCCTTCGCGAGCATTACTGCTTCGCAGAAGGAGGTGACGGCTTCCCATGTCCTCTCGCCCCGTACCATGGCTCGCACCAGGGCCGGAAGCGAGAGGCCGCCGCCGATCGCCTCCACGAGGACATGGCGGTGCTCCGCCCAGGCAGGGCACAACTCCACAGTGTCCTCAAGACGATCCTCGCAATGGAAACAGCCGGGCGTTTCCTCCCGCTTTATCCTGAATAGGAACCCACCGAAGCACCCATGCCCGGTGAGAACCTGCGTCAGGACATAGGTTAGGACGCCGTGGCGCCTCTCTATCCACTCCTCAAAGAGAGGACTTACTGCTGCAATTGTGGCGTGCCCAACGCTGGGTTGCGACAATCGTATCCGCCATGTCGCCATGAGATCCTGCCGGAGCTCTGTCCACTGTATCCACGACAAATCGCGGCAGCAGAGTTTCAACCCGGCGTTTCGCCTTCTCGCGCCACTCCCACATGTGGGCAAGGACCTTTGCTTCCAGATCCCATGGCGGCACTCCGGCAAGAAGGCTCGCCGCCTCGCAGGAGATCATGCGGTATCCCCGGACTAGCCGGATGGCCATGACCCTCTTGGCCGCACTTAACCGGCGCGCTGGGCGCAGCCTCAATGAGGGCGCCCACACCAGTGCCCCGTAAAGGGCCATGGACCGCACGAACCCCGTGTAGAGCCTCCGGCAGGAGGCGTTTGGACCCCCCAGATTAAGCAGGAGCCGCTTTAAGGCAGCCCTAGCCCGCTCCAGTCTGGGAGCCAAACGTCGGAAATGCTCGACGAAGTTCCACCGGCTGTCGAGGACGAGTCCCAGCTACTTCATCGTCGACTCGACGCCGATGTGAACCTCTCCTACCGTGAGTTGGCAACCCGCAGGTGGCCCGTTCCGAGGACCATTAAAACCCATGGCATCGGACTTGTGCAAGGCCACCTCGAGTTCCAATTGCTGGATCCTTTCGACGATTGTAGCAACCCCGCGTGTCATTAGTTCGGCCGCTGCCTCGTGCGACCTCCCCTGCGCCAGGACCAGCGTGTCGTCAGCGTAGCAAACTACGCTGACGCCGCTAGGGAACTCGACGCGCAGCACCCAGTCGTACCCGATGTCCCACAGATGCGGCCCAACGACCGATCCCTGTGGGACACCGCACGACATCTCTCGCCGGTTCCAGTCTCCCTGGTGATTGGGGTAGATGACGGCCCTATCCACCAGGTAAGCCTCGACCACACGACAGAGGTAGGTCGGCATCCGGTGATACCGGAGTGCCTCCCTGATGCAACTCCAGGGCAGGGTATTAAAGGCATTGACGATGTCTAGAGACACCGTCAAGACGACCCCACTCCGGGCCATTGCATCCCCCGTCGTGAGGGCTCGCACGCGCATGATGGCGTCCACTGCCAAGGAAGATGGGATGGCGCAAGAGTATCGACACACGTTGCATCCCACACTAAAGGCCTACTCACCTTCCAAGGAAACAAAGACATACTGTCCGGTTTCTTGCCATTGTCGCGTGCCAAGCCATTGGGTTGGGACGCTGACGGCGACGGTGGCAAGAGCTCGTCGGATGATGTCGTTAATATTTGCGTGCCGCGCTAAGCGACCCGCGTTTCGGCTATAAGACAGGCCGTGCTGTCCTAGACTGTTGACAACTTCGCCACAGTGGCAGCAATGAGGAGAACTACAAGGAGTTTAGTCTTAGAGAAGCAGCGAGGCGGAAAGTAGTGTCGTCGAGCTAAGTGCCTATGTTCGACGACGGTAGCGCATGAAGCCGCAGAACCGACTCCCATTTAACCACAGCCAGCAGGCGCGCAAGCTCCGCAGTAGTAGCAGACGAGTTCAGTAAATTGTCTTATAAAACTCTGCAGAGTGGCTCATCTAGATAATAAATAAATAGGGAAAAACTTCGATAAGGATTACATCTGCAATTTTCCATTAGACAGAAGCGGAGAATATTTCAGCGCTAAGAGATCATTAGCCAATAGAATTCCGCTGAATTCACGTCATGACAGTTTAGAGGAAGTCCCTAATCTTTAACCAATACAATTACACCAAATTCACATCATGTGAGTTACTTAGTAGAATTCTATTGGTTAATGTTTAGTGATGTTTAGGATGTCGGGGGTCACTATATTTTAGTTGATATTATAACGCAGTGACGTCATTGGTTTGCGGAGTTCCGGCTCGTGGAGCGTCCTCTTTTGTTATCATATCATATAACTTGACAGTTTGACACTGACTTAACCTACGATCCAGCTAGAATCATTAAGTTCGCATTAGTTTTATCTACTTGGTAGAATCTTGGTAGAATCTGGACGATCCTATATCTGACAAATCTGCCGTTCGATTTTCAGACCGGGATGGCAATAGATATAGAATTGATTAGGTTGGTTTTTTATCGGCAGCAAAGTTATCAAGAAATGCTATGAAAAAAAATTGTACCTGGTACTAGTATCTTTGTACGATATTCTGGCGGAAACCTGCAAAATGGCAACGTGTCTCGCTCGCAACAGATTTTCACAGACGAGTAGAAAAACTGATGTGTTAACTGCTACTGCTTCTGCATTACCTTGTTCAAGATTGGTCTAGTTTTCACGAGCAAAATAGAACATTTGTAAACTAATAAAAATATACTTACAACGATTTCTAAGCGAATCTTCTTTACATAGTATAAAACAAAGTCCCTTCCCGCGTCTATTCGCTTAGATCTTTGAAATTACGCAGCGGATTTCAATGCGGTTTTCATAATTAGACAGGGTGATTCAAAAGGAAGCTTTATTATGTAAAATACACGGGCGAAGCCGCTGGCAAAAGCTAGTAGAAATGTTTGATATTTTTTTGTAACCCTTTTACGCTAAAACAGCTGAACGGATTTAGATGAAATTTGGCACATGGATAAAACAGGAGCTGGAGAAAGACATCCAACATAGGGTACTGATTATTGTGGATCGCAGACGAAGTTGCGGGCAACCTAAGAAAGGCCTAGCTGTCGGTCTATTCTGTAAAAAAACATCGTAAAAATGAAGGTAAAGTGAGTTTGAAGTGCGCTGTCATTCCACTTGAAGCTAGGAATTGACACTATTCATTCACTTCAAGTTCACTTCGTCTAAGGTTACACCACGGTGGGATTTTTGCAGAATTGATCGGCGAGAGCCAAGAAGGAGTAATTACAGAACTTATCAACACTGTTTCAAATGATCTCAACACAGCATCAACGCTTTATATTTTGAATCACTATCACTATCAATGGTAATTTTATATCATGTCAACACAAAATTAATAAACATTTTCTTGATCCTATTTTCTTGCTTTAATATCTTACATAATTTAAATTCTGAGTCTTTAAAAATATGTATTTACATGTATATCAAAATAAATAATCATAAAGCATCATAAAATTCGTCTGCATCGTTGTCAACAGGAAAGGTGCCCAAAGGGCTGGCAAAAGGCGGGCTTGCCACGTTGTATGGTAATGCTAATTCTTTGGCCAAACAATAGGCCAGTCCTCTGGTCATGTGAAACTGTCAACATTATCTGAACTTTTAAAGATAGCATTTTTTTTTATTGTGATCTAAATTTATCATAATTATTATTACATTATTATGCGATGCTAATAATTTAATTTATTACGATTCGACGATTTTTTAAAAATGTTTTTGTTTTTCCTTTTTATCTGCTAACTGAATTTGTGTTGTGTTCCACTGTCATTGTGGTTTAATAAATTATTTAATAACTACAACGTCATATTTTACCATGCACCTTTCAAAGAAAACCGAAGATGATGGCCGTGAAAATTCCCAAACGTCGGCGTGTGTGTTTTTTGTAAATCAATGTCGTGTGTTGCTTTTATGGTTTTCGAGGGTGCTAAAGCCGAATACTACTAGAAAGTTTTTTTTTTGAAAACTTTTTATTCTTATTTGACTATACTGTATCTACAATATTATTGTAAACATGTAGTATATTATTTTATGTATCATCAACAGTTTTCGTAGCGCACGCTAAACACACTAACATTTTCATTGGAACATTTTGAATACATTGAGTAACATTGTTGGCATTGCAGATTTTGTAGGGATCTCAATTTTTAACATGCTTTTATTAGCTTCATACGTATGTTAATATTATATGTGCCTATGTAACGGAAAATTTGATTATAATTTTGACCCCCTTCAAAACGTCGGATTAACTCGAAATTTGGCATACTTATCGAGGATCGATGACAATACAATAATTTTATAAATTTGTGCCATTATCCTTGCCAGGGTTACCAGGATAGCAAGAAAAACGGTCTTCGAAACTACACTGATAAACGTCACAAAAAAAATACGAGAACTACGCTGAAATACGTCACAAAACTAAAAAACACGCTTCAAATAATGGAAAGAAGTGTTAGGTGCTTTTTGAGGTTTTTTTTTAATTTATATATTTGAAGCGTGTTTTTAATTTTTTTAAACTTATTTATTTTCTAATTTTCAAGGTGTTTCAAATTTTATACAAAGTTGGTGAAGGTCTTACCTTGTTACCTGCCGAAAATGTAGCTTTACATAGTGTAGCGAGACGGTTGAGAAAAAAAAAACACCAATTCACCACTTTTAAAAATTACTGTATAATTTTGAAAAATAAGAAAAACAATAGTATATAAAAAGGTATATGTTAGACTGCAGGTTAAAAAAAACTGTTTCTTTTTTAAAGGCGAGTAAAACTTAGTGGTTAAACGGGTATAAGCAAAATTATCTTCGAACAAGACCTATTCCTAAAACGATTGCAATCGATTCAAAAATATAGGCCTATGCACGTCCATTAATATGATCCTTTTTGTAACGTACACTAAGTTAAACTGTAAAATACACGTTATAATTATTAGTATGCGAAGTTAGATAACAGAGTAGAAAATAATTATTAGTTAATCTACTACAGTAAAATGAGAAAATAGGTAATGTAAAGAGGTCCCTTAAAAAAAGCCGGATGTGACGCTCTGGAAGGATGCCGTTGGTGCCGATGTCTAGCGACGCAAATGGATCGGTGTCAGCGAGGTCACCAAAACTCTGCGACGGGCGTCGAATGTCCGCAACTATGTTATGACGACGTCGACTAGACACGTCGTAGACCTCACAATGAGCCGGTTCCCAGAAGCCCGTCGGGGAAAAGCCGAAATTGGCTTGTATGGTCGTCGTCTAAAGACAAATAAACAGAACGATCAGACCAAGGTTACAAGCAGAATTTTCGATATAGCTAGCGAGAATCGCCGGTAGGACAGATTAGAATGGAGAAGAACTGAAGTGATACGTACCAGCTAAACGGGAGAGTTGCACACAGAACTTTCACTTTGAGCGATAGCTTTCAGATAGCACTTAATACACGTAGACTTATTTAAAATTTTAGGGCTCAATAATAGAAATTTTGGCGTGGAGGTTCCGAAAATAAAAATTCATCTGATTCGTTCGGATTCAATCTGCAGTCTGCCCGTTGACAAGAGAAAATTTTCGCCTTCAATTTTTACAGGTTCGAAATTTGAGGTAGAACAAAAAATATAAAGGCCAGTGTTTCAAAAAAAGGTTGATTTAGAAACCAAAAAGTTTCGTCCGCAGCGGATTTACGCTGCAGTACCCCTTTTCCAGCAAAAAAAAAGGTGTGTGGCAACCCTTAAAGGAAGTGACAACCCTAAGTGAGTGACCACCATATATCAGAGTGCCAAACCTATAAGACTGTCAAATGTATAATAACAACAGTACAGTAGAGACAACCCTACAGGGGAGCACTAGAATTAAATAAAGTAACTTAAATAACCTAACTTAATAAACCTATAAATAATATGACTCAGTAAAGGAATTAAAAACTAACAACATCGCAGTGCAGCTGATACAGAATAAAATTGAAAGTCGACCTTCACTTAAACGTTATCAGTGCGAGCTCCAGATGTGTCCACTGAACCTAACAATAACAAAAGACATAAAATCTAGGAATTAATTAATGAAAATAAACGACCTAATTAAATCCTGGAAATCCCCTAAATATATACAAGAACAAAGAAAAATAAACGACTTGCAGTCAGACATAACGACTCGCAGTCAGACATAACGACTTGCAGTCAGACATAACGACTTGCAGTCAGACATAACGACTTGCAGTCAGACATAACGACTTGCAGTCAGACAAAACGACATGCAGTCAGACAAAACGACATGCAGTCAGACAAAACGACATGCAGTCAGACAAAACGACATGCAGTCAGACAAAACGACATGCAGTCAGACAAAACGACATGCAGTCAGACAAAACGACATGCAGTCAGACAAAAAACGACGTCAGTCAGAAAAAAAATGACTTCAGTCAGACAAAAAATGGATATTAAGAAGGTTAAATAAATGTAATTAATCATTTAAGAATATCTTTTATATTTGCCGGTATGAGAGGAATCACAGTCTTGTAGGACATATGTAAGTCCTAGAGACGACCCTGATCACTCGGCATTTAATAAAACGAGGAGCAAGCTTTCCAGAAAAATATTCACTAGCTGAAGACTTGAAAAATTACGCCTCCATACAATGTCACCAGTGTTAAGTGTAATTGCTGTCCGGTTTGTATTATAAGTTCGAGAATTTCGTAGGAAAGCAGAAGAGAGATTGTCTGCCACTTTCGCATAAATCTCAGCCAGAGAAGTCAGATTCTTCGCGTGTTGTTCCCGACTTTCAGCTAAATTAGTGCTTAGAGTCTGGCTACTAGCGCGAAATGAATCCATACAGACCTATCGCCAGAGAAACTAACGTGCCATTTCATAGGTGAGAATCTTTTTTGGGGGTAAGGCGGACAATCTTCAGATTTCATAGGAGATGGAAGACTAGAACCTGGAGTTTCCCTAGGTGGGATCGGTGGTGGTCTAGAAATAATCGGGCTTTGGCGAAGGGGTGTCTCACTAATAGAAGCTTCTTCTGCCATGTTTATAACGCAAAGGAAAAATCAGGAATAAATATCAAGTCTGCTGAAACTAGCTGGAACGCGTTAGATACCAAGTAGTAAGATCAATAGGGAAATAGGACGACAAATAAACGACAAAGGTAACAGCTGGGCTCAGAATCTAAAAAAAGAAAATAGACACTAGCAAACCAACATTCAAAAAACTTACCTTATTATCGCGACGCCTAAACATCCACACATCAAACACACACTACGGGAAACTAACTACAGCTACCTATAGGAATGGAATAAAACACGGGTTAAATATGTATTTCTTTGGGGGAGAAATAAAAGAGATAGATATCGGGTATGGTTACAAAATTATTCTTTGAAATAATAATGCACAAACATCACATTAAAACAAGGAACAACTTCAGTAAGCAGTACTGTAGTCCACACGCGTATGAGGTATATTCAACGAAGCATCCGAGACAAAATCCTTTCTAGTTCCACACCGGTTTCTGTCCGATTGTAAAATCTGAAACTCACAATAAAATTAAAATTTGCTCATATGGAGCAACCACACACAAGGTAACAAAAAAAATTAAATTATTAGTAATGAACTTACCTTTAGTTCGGGCGCCATTTTGTAGCGAGACGGTTGAGAAAAAAAAAACACCAATTCACCACTTTTAAAAATTACTGTATAATTTTGAAAAATAAGAAAAACAATAGTATATAAAAAGGTATATGTTAGACTGCAGGTTAAAAAAAACTGTTTCTTTTTTAAAGGCGAGTAAAACTTAGTGGTTAAACGGGTATAAGCAAAATTATCTTCGAACAAGACCTATTCCTAAAACGATTGCAATCGATTCAAAAATATAGGCCTATGCACGTCCATTAATATGATCCTTTTTGTAACGTACACTAAGTTAAACTGTAAAATACACGTTATAATTATTAGTATGCGAAGTTAGATAACAGAGTAGAAAATAATTATTAGTTAATCTACTACAGTAAAATGAGAAAATAGGTAATGTAAAGAGGTCCCTTAAAAAAAGCCGGATGTGACGCTCTGGAAGGATGCCGTTGGTGCCGATGTCTAGCGACGCAAATGGATCGGTGTCAGCGAGGTCACCAAAACTCTGCGACGGGCGTCGAATGTCCGCAACTATGTTATGACGACGTCGACTAGACACGTCGTAGACCTCACAATGAGCCGGTTCCCAGAAGCCCGTCGGGGAAAAGCCGAAATTGGCTTGTATGGTCGTCGTCTAAAGACAAATAAACAGAACGATCAGATCAAGGTTACAAGCAGAATTTTCGATATAGCTAGCGAGAATCGCCGGTAGGACAGATTAGAATGGAGAAGAACTGAAGTGATACGTACCAGCTAAACGGGAGAGTTGCACACAGAACTTTCACTTTGAGCGATAGCTTTCAGATAGCACTTAATACACGTAGACTTATTTAAAATTTTAGGGCTCAATAATAGAAATTTTGGCGTGGAGGTTCCGAAAATAAAAATTCATCTGATTCGTTCGGATTCAATCTGCAGTCTGCCCGTTGACAAGAGAAAATTTTCGCCTTCAATTTTTACAGGTTCGAAATTTGAGGTAGAACAAAAAATATAAAGGCCAGTGTTTCAAAAAAAGGTTGATTTAGAAACCAAAAAGTTTCGTCCGCAGCGGATTTACGCTGCAATAGGTAAATTTTATTTAACCGACTATTTTTTCTAAGTAGATAAGTTTGTTTGTTATATAACATGCAAACACACAAAATTTCAAACACTTTCTCTTTCATATTAATAATAATTGAATGAATAATGCTCCCTAAAATAGTAGGTAATAATCTAGTAGGTATATCTGAAAATACCCGGACATCCATAAAAATATTTTTTCTATTAGTTGACACGTCTCCTTTTTTTACATGCTTTATATTAGCTTCACTTGTATGTTTGTATGTTTGTTTGTAACCGACTCCTTATAGCGCGATTTTGACCCACTTTAAACGACTAGATTTCATTTAAACTCTGTAGACTTATCGAGGACCGATGACAATACTAAAATTTCATAAATTTGTGTTACCAGGACAGCAAAAAAACTGTATTCGAAAACTACGCTGACATACGTCACAAACTAAGCTGACATACGTCTCAAAATTCGAAAGACCCTAAAAAATAGAAAATAAATAAAAGTTAAAAAAACTAAAAAACACGCTTCCATAGCCAAACTAAAAAGTAGAAAATAATGGAAAAAAAGCGTAGGGTGCTTTTTAAGGTATTTTTTTATTGATATCAGGCACCCCACGCTTTTTTCCATTATTTTCTACTTTTCCATTGTTTTCTATGGAAGCCTGTTTTTTAGTTTTTTTTAAACTATTATTTTTAGGAATGATATCTTGACAGCTTAATCGGGTTTGTCTGTGGGTACCTTAATAAATTAAGGGGTCCAGCCAGGGCTTCAAAAGTGAAAACTAGAGCAACTACACGGTTAGGGCGCCCCTGTGGACCCTAAACGTGTAGTTGCTCCACAGCACTACAGCTGTACAGTCCTCGGTTTAGGGCATCGCTGGAAGAGAGCAGCAAGGAACTGGCTGGACTGGAATGAGACACCAGTCTCCACGGCTCGAACTTTCTTTATTTACATACCTTATTATCTTCTGTATATGGCGCAGCATTGTCGAAACCGCTGTTTTTTTAAACCGCTAGTTATTTTACAATATGAGTCAAAATGACCCTAACTCAAGTGAAAGCAGAGATTTAAAGGATAATTTGAATATTGTAATTTAATTTTATGAATGTCTGACCTAAAAATACTAAATAGCTAAATAACTTAGGCCAATGTGGTAGTCGCTCTCTCCGGCCCCTGCCGCGGCACTGTTTGCTGCGCTCGTTCGGCTCGAGCACGGTTGGTCTCTGTTCTAACCTAAAACAATTGGTCCTAGTGCCCTTTATTTTTTTGGTGCCGGCCAGCCTCAGCGGGCTCCATCTAGTCAAGCGGGAGGAGTGAGGTGTTCGACTCCCCCGCGATGTCTAAGTAGGGCGCTGACGTCCCCAAGTCCACCGTCCCTGGAAACGTTTAGGGGGCCGGAAGAAGGCATACCCTACCCTTTGCAGTTCCGGCCAGTGCGTAAGCCGCCTCGTAAGAGATTGTGCGATACCGTCGGATGACTCTGACGACCATCGCCCTCTGTGGTACTCGTAATAAAGAGATAATAAGGGCACATACAGGGTCATATGGATCGCACGATCTCTACGTACAGTCCCCGGCCCCCGAAATTAGAAAGCAACGTTGACAGGGCACCTGCCGCCAAAAGTGGGGCCCGAAGTCACAAAGGCTGTCGAGCACCAATCCCAGGTACTTCATGGTTTGACTCGAAAGCAATTCGGGGCCCCTAAACCACTGTGTAATGTTCCGATAGCAATGAAACGTGATGGGCTTGGACGTGTTGAGGGCCACCTCCAGGCCCAAGCGCCAGATGAGATTCACCACATGTGTGACCGCCGCGGTTGCCAGCAACACTGCCTCCATGTGCATCTCTGCGTAACATTTCACGGTTGGAGTTCGTCTCTCAGTACTCACTCGTACCCGATGTCCTACAGAACTGGTCCTATAACCGAACCCTGTTGAACACTGCACGACATATCCCGCCGGCCTCTGCCATGACAGAGGTAGAGATCAACTAGTGCCCTAGCATTCGATTTCGTTCGAACCAATTTTCGGTGGAAGTTTACATGGTAATGTATATCATATATTTTTTTTAGTTTTCTCATTCTCTTATTTTAGAAGTTACAGGGACACACACACACACACACACACACATCCACTTTGGAAGTATCTCTCGCGCAAACCATTCAGTTTAGAAAAAAATGATATTAGAAACCTCAATATCATTTTTGAAGACCTATCCATAGATACCCCACACGTATAGGTTTGATGTTTTTTTTTTTTTGAGTTTCAATTCTGAATATGGGGAACCCCAAAGTTTTTTTTTCTATTTTTGTGTAAAAATCTTAATGCGGTTCACAGAATACATCTACTTACCAAGTTTCAACAGCATAGCTCTTATAGTTTCGGAAAAAAGTGGCTGTGACATACGGACGGACAGACAGACAGACATGACGAATCCATAAGTGGCCAAATGGCAAAAAACGGAATCCTAAAAACAGCACATTCAATAATCAGTCTTCGACATATACCTACATAAGGATTAATTGTATTAATCTTAGCATGTAACTGTTTTTGTCCCTAATAAATAAAATAAAATAATTCATTTCAAGCCTATGTCAGACTCATACAAATTAGTTGAGGTCGATAGCACGTCGATAGGTATGTATTTTCATAGTAAAGTATTGTATCGATCTAACGAATACTTATTCTGACTTAATAAGGTACCTATTCATTTCTTAGGTCTCAGTTGTTTCGGTAAATAGTTTCGATCAAAGGAAATTTGACACTAATAAACTTTTCGTCGAAATAGGTAAATATTATTTCTTTATTTCATTAGGATAGCTTTAGGTCTCACTTTTTCGTTTTATGTACGTTCCTATGTAGTATTCAAAGAAATGTTGAGGCTATTGACCTAAATATAGATCGTTAATTCATTATTCCATCAGTACACGTGTTTCAACGATGAATGCTTAGTTTTGCATTTTCCTTTCGAGATTTTCTACCCTGTCCCAAATATCGTCTTTGTATACGCAGGCAATACGGTTATCTCGATTTTAAAGTTACCCATGCGTATTTTTAAATAAATGTAAACCCAATATGGCCCTATATATATTACGTAAGTATGCATATTAATACGTGAAGCAAAAACTTTGTACCCCTTTTCACGAAAATCACGCGGACGGAAGAAAATGAAATTTGGCACAGTTAACTTACTTTCTGCTTAGCAGAGAAGGCAATAAGAATTTGGGTGCGACTAGGGATTGCAATGGCGATCTCGAGCATTTTATGAGATTCAATTCTTATGAGAACTCATTCTTCAAATCTCGGGTGGTAGAGAACTCGAACGAGATTTCGCGCCTCATAGCACCCTGCTTACTTAAAAACCATTTTCAATATAATACAAAGTTACTGGATATATTGTGTGTGAGCTGATTTGTTGCGAAAATCAGATAAATATTGCATAAAGATTTCTTTACAAAATACCCAAATAGGTTAAGGGTATTTTTCGTAGATAGAAATATAGAACACAATTATGAAAACCTTATAAATAGCCTGTATGAAAGTAGTTTCAATTTCATAAAAGTAGGTGAAGTCTAGACCATAGCCTTAGCATACGAGATCTCGAGTGGTCAATCTCGACTCGATAGTGCATTATGTAGGTACCACTATGCTATTTTTCGTGCCTGTTTGTGTGGCTGCAATGGATTTTGATGTGGTGTTCATTTTGATCGAATATTGTGGAATAAATTTACATGTACTTTCTTATAAAACATTAGCATTAAATTTAGCTGTAGCAAGGGCGGGGATTATCTCAACTTCTGAAGTGCAAGGTAAAATCACAACACATTCATCGCCATTTTCAGACCGGACTTAAGACAGTACCTTAAAGCATTCCTGTTTGATGCTTTGACGTATTAAAAACAAACATACGTTTAGTATGATTCCAAGACGTAGGAAATGGCTAGGTAACGATTTGATTTTAGATATGTTAGAGCTTAAGCTTTCAATTAATAGTAAAAGTACAGAAAGCTTCAGTTAGATCCAGAAAGACAGCGACGCACAATGTCTAATCAACTGTTCTGCGTCAGTTTACGTTCAGCTGAACAGCATACTGGAAAACAGCAGGTGTAAATTTCGACAGTTGTGATTGAGTCTCACGCAATAGGGGCGAGCCTGTTGCCATCAACCGAGCACAAATATCGATTCTGGACCCGAGGGGCTGATGACATAATTATGCTGCCATTTAATCATGAAATTTAGTATTCTGTTACGCCGCATGTGTTGGTTTTTGGGTCCTATTAATAACATTTGTTGTTACAGCTTTTTATTTCAAAACTACCAATTCTCTGAGTTAAGCCGCAGACATGCAGACGGATTTGACGAAACTATATTATATCCTTGTTGTAGTAAGAAAACCCAAAAAAATATGTTAATGTTACGTAGATCGGTAAGACAGAAAACGCAACACTACCGCCATCTTTGATTGAACTACACAAAAGTTCTGGAATTATCTAGAAGTTTAAACTCGTAAAAGTGGAGAGTTGCCTGCACTGCGAAATCAGAACAGTAAGGAATTCGAAACAGTGAACTACAAGTGAGAGACGTGCTAGCGATTCTGATTAGAGCATCTTAGTTTATTGATGATTATTTGAATACACTGTTACTGTTTTTAGCGTAAATTTGTAGAAAGTTAGTGTCCCGAAACCCAGCTCGTAACATATGGCGTCAGAAATAAGGGATTATGCCAGTTTTACTGAACCCTTTCAGTCAACACCGAAGGTATCTTTATCACCGAGGAGTCAGCGCCAGCAGGAAGTAGATCAGAGGCGGTTTCAAGGGTCTTCGATACCCATGGTGATAATCAGCCGAAGATGAATCCAGCTTCCGCAATATCTGGCGTTCCTACAGTATCATCAACCATGGATGTTACTGCTGTAACGGCAATGCTGCAGGAGCAAGCCGGCCGATAATAAGATACGGCTCACCGACAGGAAGAACATGCGCGTCGACAGGAAGAATTAGCCCACAGGCTACAAAAACAGCTACAGTGTGACAAAGAAGAATAGATCCTCTTTATAAAATATCTACACGTGACATTTGGCAAAGACATGAAAGCCGTGGAGGAGAAGGTTCAGCTACACGAAAATCGTATCTCTGAGGCTGAAATCCGAAAGCTGATTGGAAATCTGAAAGTTGGAGGCGGGACCGGGCTTCTGTAGTTGTTGCACCTTCTGTGCGAAGGTTTAAAGCACCATCCTTCAATGAAACATCTTTCTGGTCGGTATACAAAATCCAGTTGAAGCTGTCATGGAAGCTAATGGGACATAAGGGGCGCGCTTCCTTTGGCCCGTCGCGTCGTCGCGGCGAGGCCTTAACCGTATTGCAGGCTCTCGGCAAGAATGTGATTCCAGATACGGTGACGCACACCTGGAACACATATTTCGTGCCCAGTTGTGATATGTAATGTTATGCTATTTGGATTGTGCAATGGGTACGACTACCTAGCCTCTCGAGCATCTTTCCTCATAACGGAGACGGAAGTCTTGTGTATTTGAATGACATCATCATCGTGCGGCCCGCTTTCAAGGACTACCTTCAAAACTTGGGACGTGTACTGTTAAAAATCCGAGGAGTCAATCTTAAGTTAATTAGGCCGCATAAGTGCTCATTTTTCAGGCAACAAGTAAGCTTTTGGGAGAAGTGGTTTTGAAAGGAGTGCAAACTGATCCAGAGAAAATCGTCACCGTTAAGGATTGGCAATTTTTGAAAGACAAGACGCAGGTCAGGGTATTTTTGGGTTTGTGTTGGTAGATACTATCGACGGCTTGTCAAGAATTGTGCTGGCATTGCCGAACAATTTTACTGAGGAGGAGAAACCGTTTTGTTGGGATGAGAGCAGTGAGATAGCTTTCCAGGAGTTATGGAAACTTTTAAGCTACCCTGACACGAAAAATTAATTCATAGTTGAAACGGAAGACAGTAATACTTGAATTGGCGGTGTGTTGTCTCAACGTCAGCTATCTCTATCAAAAAGAGAAAGAAATTATTGCGTCACGAGACGACAAAAGTTCGACTTCGCAATTGATCATTGCAGTGTGAAGTCCCACAGTATCGCGGACGCCTTACCAGGAAGGTCTTGTTCTGAAGATTGCAAGCATTGTGTCAGTCAAGAAACTAAGGAAGCACTTCCTGTCATGAAGCTTAGAACAGACCTTAGTGACCAAGCGACATAGATATCAAGCCAATTCTCGAGTGGAATGCAGCTAATGCTCCAGCATTAGCTGCATTCCAGAAACACAACACACAATACGAACAGAAACAAAAGAATACAACAAGTCAAAAGTTATTGGCCACAGTGGGAGAGCTTGATAATCCAGGATGGTGTCTTGTACCGTAAATGGGAAAATACTCCTAATGATAGCTTCCACCTACAAATGGTCGTCGAGAAAGCATAAGTCTACAGTTCTACCACAATAGTTGATCAGATTCTATAAAAAAATCCGAGAACGGTTATACTCAATCATTCTACCATAATATTTTTATTTCACATAAACCAACATGGGCACTTAAGAAAAGTCAGAAGCTAGGTGCACGGTTCCATATAGTTGATTCCTATGGAGAAGATCCGGCAAGAAACTCCACGGTTACTCTCAAGCACCCGGCTCCCGGGTCGAACAGAACATTCGTTCGCATGCCCACGACTCGTATCCGAGTCCTACGTATAAGTAGTTATGTGTCTTGCGACCATGCCGAGCACCCGCATACCGGGTGCAAATCACAAAAATAAGCTAGGTGTGAATAGAGTGTACCTTTGAATAATTCTTTTTTCAACTGGGGCAGTGGATGTGTTAAAAATAATTGGCTTTCACAATGGTTCCAAATCACAGTATTAATAGGTATTGGGCGAACAGTGCAGGACTGTCAACAAGCACCAAGCACTCAACAACATGGAAAATTGCCTACAGTCTACAAGGCCTGCAACGTTCTCACATTCACAACTATAAAATAACTAGCTGACCCGACAGACGTTGTCCTGTCTCTTTGATGATATTTGAGTACGCATTCTGTCAATTCTATGTCAAATGTCATAATGTTACATTAAAAAAATTTACATTGTCCTTTTTATTTGGTTGTTAAGTATTCTTAAATAAGTGTTCTTAAATTTTCTAATTTTCCGCGCAATATTTTAATTTTTTTCTTTCATAAGAACCTTGTCCTGACAATTACAAACACAACAACAACAAAAAAAGTGAAATCGGTCCAGCCGTTCACGCGTGATGGCGTGACCAAGGGAAATAGGGATTCATTTTTATATTATATAGATCTATATAAACAATAGTATTTCATAAATAAGACAATACACTATTTAAACCAGATGACACTATTGCCATGACAACCAATATTAAAAAGTACAAATTAGAATTGTAGAGATGTCAAATAATGAGTAGATGTCAAAGAAGTATGTAATTGTAAAAAATAAAATATTAAATGTACATCGTCATTTGGAAGCAGTTAATAGACATACTGGATCCATTGTCGAGAGGGTGTTGAGGATTGGGTATCGCAAATGCTTCAGTCGTGCAGCGATAAAAGGATTTAACACACACAACAGGGGTGCATTGCAAGTGTACATCGTAGAAGCCCCCTGTGGACGTATAACAATAGATGTCGCTAGTCCATTCCCTGAATGTGGAAACAAATATTATTTATTTATTTATTTTATTTATCCAAAGTAAAAGTTCGAAAGTCTTTGCCATTACTAATCAAGAAGTTTCCACAAATGCTGATAAATTAGTCCACGAAGTCTTCTGTCGGTTTGGGGTACAATTAGGAATCCACATTCGAGTCTCTAGATTTTCAGAAAATATGTCGGATGATGGGTACTCACAAAACCATAACTCATACTACCCAAAATCTGATTAAATGATGAAGAGATTTAATCAGACGTTGGAAAAATATCTGGTGAAGCAAGCAAACATAAGGATTGGGACAAGTACATATACATACAACCGTTTCTCCTGTCATACCTAAGTGCAGTTCACGAGAGTATGACTGTGACTCATGAACTTTGGACGGGAGTTGAGGTTCTCAGCACTTTTAATTACCGGCCATCCCCATCCCCCCAGATATCCCACGCAGTGCAACAATAATGCAAATGACCTGCGCAACAAGATGAATGACGTTTATGAGAATGTCAGACAATCAGGCAAACAGATGTCCGAGGGAATGAAAACTCGTTATGACCGGAAGATGGATAATAGTGATTTTTACTAGTGTGTTTTCAGTGCACAGCTAAACTACAAGCAAAATGGGACTGACCGTACCGAATTGGGACCAAGATCAACGACGTCACCTGCCGAATACAAAAGCGTATGCGAACTGCGCCTAAAATTGTTCATGTAGATGGAATGGCGCATGGCGCGATAGTAAGGGAATAATGATGCTGCGGATGAGCACGTCTAAGGAAGGATTACTGTTACGTAGATCGGTCTCTATGTGCTTAAGCTCGTATATCTATGCTATGTAATCCAAATTCCCGTTAAATATGATGCGAATACACGACAAGCGAAAATTAAAGTCATTTCAAATGCCACGCAAACGTCACTTTTATGGCAGGAGTACCGCTTCTATCACAATGCCCAATTTTTACTAAATAAAGTACCTGTAGACAGAGACTCAATGAATAGTAAAATATAAAACGTAACGTAACGTAAGCTGAAAGAACGCCAAGAGCGCGTTGATCAAATTTCAGGCCATGGCATGTTAAGACAGACCCTAGAGGTCTTGTGTTCTTTTCCTTAGCTCTAAGGAAATTGTATTTTATAATAAATACATAATCAAATCAAAGCTATTTATTTGCTTTATATGTTGGTACAATTTCTGTTGGTAACATACATAATTATTTTTTGTTAAATAGAGGGTTGTCTACAGTGCGGTTTCAACTCATTCCATTCCGACCATCCCTTACTGCCCTCTTCCAGTGACGCCCTAAGCCGATGCCCTTACCCGCAGGGGGTGCCCTTAGCGTGTAGTACCTTAGGTTTTAAGGCCTGGCTGAAGTATTATGATAGGTACAACCTCCTTGGTTGACCAGCGAGATGTCCTTAAAAAAACACTGCGGAGTCAATACAGTTAGGAATTCGAAACAGTGCAAGTGATCCAATTTAAAGTATCTTATTACTGTATCGGTGATTATTTGGAATAAACTGTTAAATACTGTTTTTGTCGTAAATTGGTACAAATGTATTTATTCCAAACACCAAGTCGTAACAGTATATATGAGATTGATAAATTTATGTTTTCTTCATAAAAATTCTTGGAGACCCAAACATTTAAAAGAAGCATAAGTACGAGATTTATTACAATCATCATTCTCCTGCCTTAATCCCAAATGATTTGAGGTCGGCGCAACATGTCCGTTTTTTTTTCACCCTTCTCTATCAGTCGTCATCTCGCTAGTCACCCCCTTTCTATCTATATCATCATTTACACAGTCCATCCATAGTTTCTTGGGCTACACGTATAGCCAACGACATACTCAAAACTAGAATTATTTTATTCTATTTCAATTGGAAATCAGAAGATGAATTGCAATAACAGCATCACAATCGGCTTCTCCCGCTGACCAATTTTAAGGATAGATTTTTTTTTTAAATCACTCGTTTCTAAAAAAAGGCGACCATCATTTGAAGTCCAAGAAATTGTTCGAAGTTCAATTAAATATTTATCTACTAAAAATGAATTCCTACCACAAGACGATAAGCTCTCAGTACTTTGTAAAGCGGCCACAAAATATACGCATTGCTTCAACCACGTATTTACTACTATTTACCGACAATGACCGAGATACAATGTTCCTCAAAAAGTTGTTGTTTCACGAATTACGTACTGGGGTTACGCAAGGGTTGATTCTGGGCCCGGACATACCCTTATGGAATTCCGCGCTTTATCTCCTTGCGATAGACACTGTTATCCTTTCCCGAGGGACGAATAACAGTACAACACCAGATCAGTCAATGCGTGACGTCCTGCATGTAGGCACGTAAGTAAATGGAATAATAGGACATTGATAATGATACTGTTAGGCCACGCCGCGTTATGCTACCCCCATGTTTCCTACACTTATTATAAGTTTGGTGATTTGGTACTGTGTGGTTTTCATCACCAAGCTATAGGGCTACCTTCCTTCATGTGACTGCACTCAATAAGCCAGTAACTAAGACAGTAACTTGGATGTATGTGAATGTTGATCAAGAAAGCATACGTAATTGTATTGATCGAGTTCTTGCAATATATTTCGGAAACACATAATTTTTCTCTATGGTATGGCGTAACATAAACAACGGAGATGAGAAGTGTTCCCGAATCTTCGAGTCTCGAATGGGTCATGAATAGTGGCATGATGTTTCCTCATAATAGTTCCACGGTCCGTATTTGTATAAATGGATATTTCCATGAGGTCATAGGGTCCGGTGGCTTCCCAAATAAAAGTGCCGCCACGAAAAAATTAACGTTGTACATTGTGTGAATCATCAGTCGATAACCGCATCGCGTGATCCGAATCGTAACATAGTTTTATCTTATCGCTTTCATAGAAGTCTTCATATTTTACGCATTAGTTAGATGAGCGTAACACGTTATTGTTAGATGATGGAAAATATTAACTTACTTCGATGGATGGTATTGGTTGTAAATTTAAATGTTCTTGAAAGTTTAATAAGCTTTAACTATAAGTTAATTGTATATGTAGGTATTGTCTTTTAATTTAATCACACGAGTTTTTTTTTATTGAAAGGCGTGAATTATATGCATGATAATATGAAGAAAAACAATGCAAAAACGAATCCTGACATATTTTTTTTTTAACTACACAAAATTACATAAGAGAGTTATATAACGAACACAAAAGTACAAAATCTATCTAAATGTATAAAAGGCAAACATGACTGACTCATCTATCAACGCACAGCTGAAACTACTGAACGGATTTCGTTGAAATCTGGTATACAGATAGTTGTAATGACGTAGGCATCCGCTAAGAAAGTATTTTTTTAGAAAAAGGTGTTAAAATGTTGTATGGAAGTCCGTCATTTTTAGAGTTAGAAGCCTGAAACTTTCTTTTTAGATTAACGATTACAAATGAACAATTACGTGACCTAGGGTTTTTGAAAATTCAATCCCTAAAGGGGTGGAAAAGGGCTTGAAAGTTTGTATGGGGAAACAAGATTATTTAAACTATTTTATTCGAAACTTCACAGGAGTACTCCTATCAATAAATGAGTAAACAAGTGTTTCAGGCTCTTTCAGAATTCAACCCCTCATCATAATTTCAGCCGTAAGACGTACATTGCTGGACTTAGGCCTCCCCCAATTTGGGGGGCTTGGCCATAATCGCCACGCTTGGCAGGCGGGTTGGCGAATTCAACCCCTAAAAGGTGGAAAAGGGGTGAAAAATTCTGAAAATCAACATGGGTATCGTTTTTATGGTTTATCGGGTCGCTGATTACGAAAACAACAAATATTTCACAAAAATTGCCCAAAAACATAAAACAAAATAGACAATATTTGCACAAAATTAAACCTGATTTTTTTTTTTTTTATAAAGAAAATAAACAACCAAACCCAATATATATATTTTTTTTTCAAATTAATAAAATCGCAAAACCAAAAGAAATGCTCAGGAAATACTTAAATACTTACACAGTAATAGATTAGCAAAAAATATGGTGTATAAAGAAGTTTTGTAGTTTACTAGCTTTTGGCCGCGACTTCGTCCGTGCAATTCTACTTCCTTTCTTAGCGCTCGCCTAGCTACGCTACGCTACGATATAACCGAACTCCACGCAGACGAAGTCGCGGGCAAAAGCTAGTACCTAATAATGTTGTAAATACCGCCCAAAATGATTACCTACATCAAAGATGCCGCAAGAGCCTACCATTTGCGTAAATAGGGATTGTCGTTCATACCACCGGGCGACATTGCAAACGCATTTAACCATTATTTTACTGACTTATTTGAAATAATACAAAAATTGACATAATGTTTAATTTTAACGATACTACCCGTAACCATGGATATAAGTAAGTACTAAAAAGAATATGCAACCTAAAAAAACAAATATTTTGATATGATGTTGGCCTTTCTACAAAAGTAATAAAATTTACCAAAGACGTAATAACGAATATTTACATTGACACATTCTAAAACAATCTTAAAACGTTATAATCAAAAGCTTTATTTATAACACCTGGTGAAGCACGGCCCACTCTCTAAGTCCGTCAACGAAGATAAAATCCGTTCGCAAGTAAATCGAAACTTCGAAGTAAGCCCTACCCCCGCAGGAGGAGACGCCCCGGGCGTTGGAGTCAATAGCGGACTCCCGGCCACCGTAGGTGCGGGCTTGCGGGCGGCAAGCAATGGGTAGCTCGCCGCCCGGTAAGGACCAGAGAGGTAATTGCGGAACTTTTTATCGGTAGGAAATGTAGGAATTAGTTTAATATTCATAGTTAAACAACATTCATTGCGTTATTTACGTTGCTGAGCCGACAATTTATTCGAACAAATGACGCAATGGTTTAGAAATAATCTTCAATCCCATTCAGATTCTGATAAATTGTGCAATTCGCAATTAGGGTGCAGGCCCGTGTCGACGGCGCGTAGTGTCGGCGAGTAGTGCATGCGCGCCTCAGAGATGTCAGCAGTACTGAAGGGGTCTGCTTGGAACGATGCCTGCCAGGGTCACGAGATTCGTTCGAAAGAGACACCGTGGCCTTGGCACATGGGCAACTGAAGGAACACAGGTGGGTTTTAGTCAGTAAAAGTCTGACACGCCCTCCCGCTCCACCCTAGAGCGGGAGACGTCATTTGATGATTTCCTACCTACAAAAAAAAAGCCCTACCTACCCCTGATGTTTTTTTTAGACGTGTTATAATAACACAGCGGGAGTCGGGACATACGGGAGTAGTGGTGGTCTAGAAGTATCGGCTCCGAGTTGTAGATCGTGAGTTCGAACCCTGAGAGGCGCTTTAGTTTGTGTAAATAATTTCATCACCACTGCTCTCAAAATCGTTACGGAAAACATCCTGAAGAAACCGATATGTCCTAGAACAAAGACTCGAAAACAAGTGGCATCTACCAACCTGCACTGGACCGCGGCGTGGTAGATTACTTCTCGGAGAGAAGAGGCCTGGGTCCCAGCACTGGGCATATTATAGTCTGATTATGCAGTAGGGACATCTGTCAAATCAAGTTATCATTTATTTTTAGTTCGGGCCCTAAACTAATCTTATGTCCGTATGTGATATGGAGTAGGAATCGCCCGTAAATTCAGCAGGAACTACGCATTTCGTGATTATGGAGTTGATCAGCAGATTGTAAACATTATGGGCCCATTGCATAAGGTGTCTGTGTAAGTATGTTACTAACATAGTTTGCAAGCACATCGTTACTAACACTTTGAGTCTTGTTGCTCGAATTAAATGATTAAACAAAAAATATTTTCCGATTTTTTTCATTTTATTATTTCATAATGTCATCTACCATTCTTGGTACACCTATTTCCAAAACTATGAAATATGCATTATACAGAGAATAAAAGGATTTTGTAAAAGCACCACGAATCCACGATTAATATCATCATCAGTGAAATCCTGTCTGTGCAATTTATATCGACATGACTAAGGCTTTTGATCATGCGAAGAAATACATAAGTAGATACGGTTTAAGAGAGAACATCCTACAGCTAATAGCATCGTACTTACATAGGTAAGGCTTCAGTGTTCGGACATTTCTAGAATATGCGCAAGGCAAACAGTTAATTAATAACTATTTATGTATCATAACCAAGACACGTGCCATATGGAGTCCCACGGGTAGCGTACTAAGGCCGCGCTTTTTTTAATATACATAAACGATTTCTCCAAGTAACATCAAACAAAATGGTTCTGTTTGTAGATGACAGTACAGCAAGCTGTAATAATGCACAAATGAAAATAAGCATGACATCATTACTTGTATTCGTGATATTATAAATTAGCTACATAAGGACAATTTTGTAATAAACCTAGATAAGACAAAAGTTTCATCAACGCTGTGAAAACCCGAGCTTTACCTACCTACAGTACCTACCAAGGCAAATAAAGCTAAAAAAAAACTCGTTGAAAAATTATGTAAAAAAAAACTGAGCATTATGCTCTAATTGAACTTTCGTAGAAATCAACAGCCTGGAACCCTTTTATCATTTACCATGAACTAGCTGCTAGTTTTCTTTGGGTATGCATGACTTTCTTTTTTGGTAGGAGATGGTCCGGTGATAAGAAATTATAACAGTCTGTTTAGTAAAGAAATAATGTCACCAGTACTACACCGTTGATAAGTAGCTATTATAACTGCAACTTGAGTGCAACCGATTTGGAAGATAAAATAACCATTTCAAACTATCATAAGTTCATAAGCCAGTAACCACAAGACACCCGGTTATTCTTTCTTTTACTCAATTTGTAATGGAAGTATTTCCTATTCCTTTTTCAAAATAATTGTGATATTTTAAACCTGGTTTGTTGGAATGTTGGAGCGATTTTTGGGGCTCTATTCTATAACCAACAAAATTCCAAAATTGAGTAATTAGTTCATTAAAAAAAATGCAGTTTATCTTCACAATATAAACAAGCAGTTACTAAATAAGTCTTTTAAATTAAATTTGCTTTAAAACACGACAATAATAGACAACGACAAAAATTATAATTGTGAAAAGAAACTTCTATTATTTTTAAAAAACCTAAGCATAGTAGACTTGTAGGACAGCCGTAACCTTCCCGTGAATGTCGTAAAAGGCGGCTAACGTGAATCTATTTGCATCTGGAGTTCTGGATGATGCAACAGTAAACATATTTGTCGTCAGGGCAACGGCAAGCGGCACCTCTCCGGTTCCACAGCTTTTGCCATGGATATTTTATTTTTGGTTCTGTGAGTCCCATATGGTTATGGGCAACTTATACAGGTTTTTTTATTATCTCGCAATACTTTACAAGCGTGATGTCTAATCCCAATACAACAAAATACCGGTCAAGCGCATGTCGGACCATGCACAATAAAAGGTTCCGTAGTTGGAATGAATGTGTCCTTCCCATATAATCCCATATGTCACAGTGAAATCTACAACTAAAAATTACGGTTAGCGGACTTTTTCTTTAAATGTGCTGAAACCTAGTTTCTTGCCACTTTTCATGGTTCTTGGTCAACGGGAAGTAACCTTATCCATAGCCATATATTGATATTTGCAAAGAAATTAAAACCTACAGTTGTAAATATCAAAATATGGCGCATAAATCACCGATTTTTATACTGCGCTGATGTAATAGAATAATTATTTAGAGCTATAAGGGAACGTAGACATACGTATTTGACATTAATTTTAACTTACTAGGTACTTTTACGCGTTCCTGACAAAAAGAGTATTTGTTGGCAGACGGACTGACGGACGGCCAACGAATTGCAAAGTTACTACGCGTAACGCGCGACTTGAAATTATTATATTTATTAGCTTTAGTTAATTTACAGAATCCACAGTTGGCACATTTTATTCTTTAATCTAAAATACCTAAATTTTACGTACATAAAGTTCATTCTACGTCGTTATCTACAGCCCCTAGCTATTTAAACGTATTTATGTTTGAACTCAACCGTGAATCACTACAATAACAACACATTAACACAATATTTATTATGTGACGCGTGTCGTTGGTATAACGCTATCACCTATAGGCTCGTTCATTCATGTCAGCGAAAATACAAACAATAATGTAGATAAATGGCCGTATCGTAGAGTAGTACAGTTGTGGTGATTTTGTTAGGAAAATCTTTAGCGGCGGCGGCGGTGGTGCGTCCGTCGGGGCTCTTCACTCTGTGCCAGCGTTGAGCGTAGGTACTTATAACGGCGCGCCTGCTCGTCGACGCCACTCCGGCACGCTCCGTCACCGCGCGCGCCAAACTTTTTTTTCGCAAGTACAAGAGTTTCTGTCGAGTAGCGGCATTTGTGACCATGACGAGAGGGCTGCTGGTGTTTCTTGCAATCTGTACTTGTGCCATCGCCATGTCGCATAGAGGCAGGGTGAGTAGCTTTTTAATAATCAGCTTAGATCAAGTGTGCTCTCAAATTGTGGAGTTCGTTGTGTTACGGGCGAATGGTTTCAATGTTTGGTGCTGCAGTTTCTTATTTAGATAGGCTAATACTTGTGAGGCTGTGAATAGTTAGAAAAAAGTGTTTACTTAATATTTATGTGGACCACAACCGGTATTTACGGACAAAAAAAATATCAGTGTATCTTTCATTAACTTTTCTTTAATGAAATTCTGTTGCATCTTACATGTGACTTGATTTTTAAATTTCAAAGTTTGCCCACAATTTCTAAAGTAAATAGATGAAAACTTTCTTCATGAAAAACTTTAAAGTTGTGTATGTGTAGTTTAGTCACTTAACACAAATTGCCAGAAATTCGAACTAAATTGAAAGAAATACACTTCAGTCATTATAAACTAAAAGCAGAGTGTGATTTAAATACGTCGTACTGTAATAAATATTGGTCGAAATTCGGTTATCTCAATGATATATTGTTTTGGTTGTGGTTCACTGTAATCGGTCATTTGAACATCATGTTTTTTTTTTTTTCAAGAAACGTAAAATTAACACTACGCATGATGTTGTAAATATGTTTTTGTTATTTAGTTTTACCTATCCGTAGCTTTACGTATCTGCTACACGTATTATTAATTTGAGGAGTTCGAGATATACCTGCTTAGATTAGTACCTACTGTTAAAATTGTATTTATTAGATTTTAATGCATAACTTTGTGTTAAAACAGTGTTAAATTGAATGCTATATCTGCCCGGTGGACGGGATTTCACGAAAAAAAAAAAACACCTTTGGTAAATATGTAAACTCAAGTTTTTTTTTTGTCGGTTTATTGAAGAAATAATTCACACAAAAAGTGCAATTTCTAAACTATTAAAATGTGTTCCTCACCGTGTATTAGTTTGATAAATAAATCAATAAAGCAAGAATAAAAAAACCGGCCAAGTGCGAGTCGGACTCGCGCACCGAGGGTTCCGTACAAACCTGCAGGTCATCATCATCATCATTCGTCATCATCGTTTATGAAATGAAATGTTTTTTTTTTTTTTTTTTATATTTGTGTTGACTGAATGAAAGGTAAATTGTGGTTTACGATTTATGACGTATTAAAAAAAAACTACTAACTAGATCTCGTTCAAACCAATTTTCGTTGGTAGTTTTCATGGTAATGTACATCATATATTTTTTTTAGTTTTATCATTCCCTTATTTTAGAAGTTACGGGGGGGGGGACACACATTTTACCACTTTGGAAGTGTCTCTCGCGCAAACTATTAAGTTTAGAAAAAAATGATATTAGAAACCTCAATTTCATTTTTAAAGACCTATCCATAGATACCCCACACGTAAGGGTTTGATTAATTATTTTTTTTTGTGTTTCAGTTCTATGTATGGGGAACCCCAAATATTATTGTTTAAAAAAAAAATGATATTAGAAACCTCAATATCATTTTTGAAGACCTATCCATAGATACCCCACACGTATGGGTTTGATGAAAAAAAAATTTTTGAGTTTCAATTCTATGTATGGGGAACCCCAAATATTATTGCTTTTTTTCTATTTTTGTGTGAAAATCTTAATGCGGTTCACTGAATACATCCACTTACCAAGTTTCAATAGCTCAGCTCTTATAGTTTCGGAGAAAAGTGGCTGTGACATACTCGGACAGACAGACAGACAGACAGACAGACAGACATGGGTTCCGTTTTTTGCCATTTGGCAACGGAACCCTAAAAATCAGATGAACGAACTATCTAAAGACTTACGCTATTATATCTAATTGCGTATTTTTCTCATAAATAACACGCACATTGCAAGCCAATAAAGTTACGACAATTAATTTACGATTTAAGGCGTAGGCACTATTCATGTCATCATGCACTTAATGATAATAAAATCTTGTTTGCCCTGCCTTCTGTTCGGTTCACTGGTTAAGCTGATAAACATGAAGATCAATGTGACACCCATGTGATAACAAGGAGTTAGTAAACCATAACATAAATACTATAAGTGTTTTAGCTGCCTTTAAAAAACTTTTTACAAAAAAATAACAACCAACTTCCAAAAAAAACACTACAATGTCAAAAATAACTTTAATTTCGGAATTCGATGTTTCAGGATCTGTATTCAAGGTTTTTTTGCCACCGACTTCCGAAATTAAAGTTATTTTTGACTTTGTAGTGTTTTTTTAAGGAAGTCGGTTGTTATTTTTTTGTAAAAAGTTTTTTTTTTACTTTTTAGTTATGGTAGATACCCCGCACTTATCTAATCGCGTTATTCGTTCATTTGTTGCGCAAATACTTAATGCAAATTTAAGACTTATGTGGTTTTCACATGGACCGCATTGTCCAAATTGAACCAAATTAAAATGAGACCATTCGGGAAGCACCAACTTTCAAATTTAAAAAGAATCATCAAAATCGGTTCATCCAGTCAAAAGTTATGAGGTAACAAACATTTAAAAAAAAAACAGTCGAATTGATAACCTCCTCCTTTTCTTGAAGTCGGTTAAAAATAGCGTCTACGAGTAGTGGTACTCTAAGTTACATCCGATGCACCGTGGGCAGTAATCCCCCCTTCCCCCCGCTGCCACCTAGCTGACTGGCTCATATTTTAACACCAGCACCGGCATGAGTTTCTCCGAATATTTATCCAGGATGGCAGGAATTTAGACACGGAAATTATAACCGTTAAAATTCAGCACAGGATTCTAGACCCTCTAGCGAAGAAACTTTACGTCGGTTATCAAATAATCTGCTGTTTCATAGAACAGAAAAGTGCAATACCAATACCTGCGCGGTCGAAATGTATGGTATAGCATTTTGTTTTTAAAAAACCATTGTATTTTTTTTTACTAGCTGTTGCTCGCGACTTTTGTGATCCAGGATGAAAAGGAGCCTATTTCCTTCTCCAGGTCATGTGCCAATTTGCATAATCCGTTCAACCGTTTTAGCGTGAAAGCGTAACATACAAACATACAAAAATAATAAAACGCTCTTTAAGGAAACTGCCTACCTAAGTTTAATCTCAGCGTGAAGTATGATATTACTCAGTTAAATTGATTATTTCGGCTAAATATATCACGGATAAAGAAATTAATCAGTAAAAACCCGCCAAGTGTGGGTTGCAATGCGCACTAAGGTTTCCATACCACTTCACATGTCTGGGAAAGAGGAACATTTACATAATTTTGTTGTTACTGTTATTTTAATATCATCATTTCAGGCGAAAGACGTCCACTGCTGGACGTAGGCCTCCCCCAATTTGGGAGGTTTTGCCATAATCGCCACGCTTGGCAGGCGGGTGGCGATCGTAGCATGGTGGTAAAATGCATAGAGAATGCTGCTGCCCATTCTCTAGTAAGTCCCTTATTTGGCTCTTACGACACCCATGGGAAGAAATGGGATTGTACTATGAATGAAATGGGATCGTACTATTTTAATATAGACTGCATTATAATTAAAATTCAACGCTTTTGCGTTGAGTAAAAATACTCAGCATTTTTTCGAAGTTCTTTCTTGTATAGATCCCCTTGAATTATTTTTATTTGCCATGATAGCGGCCATAGATACACGTCCTGTGTACATTGGAAATGGGTTGGCGATACCGTTCTAAAGATACATACGGTGGATATACTTTTTACCAGCTTTATATTAAAAAATTAGAAAAAAGCAAGTTTGTCATATTTAAGAGAATAAGGTCAATTAATTAGTTCAGATCTCGGCTATTTAAAACATACGATCATAAAATTAAAAAGAAAACGAAACATTTCAAAATTACCTAAATCTCCAATTATAATTCTCGACAGAAATAATAAAGGACCTCATTCATAAAGGTCGTGCGCGATTCGGCGAATTATATTTGTAGAACAATTTCTATGAAAAAGCGCGCGAAACTTCACACAGTGGGGGGGGGGGGGGGGGGGCAATCGGTCGCGCTGCGACACGGTCGCTCCGCGTCGAGCAGCGAGACAACATAAGGTAAATTTTGTGTGGCTGCGTCGTTTCGCAGTCGCAACGGTGTCATCGTGGCCTCGACTGTGGCATCGCGACCGCGAATTCGCCGCAACGCCATACAAAATGTACCACAAGCTCTCCCGATGCTCGTCGCGGCCGCTATGAGGTCGTCGCGGCGCGACGAGTTGGTCGCGCCAGTGTGAAAGGTGTTGCGTCGCGATAAATTGCAAAATCCTGTCCACGACACGTCGCGCGACAACTCGCGCCTGTTTGTTCGAGCCTTTAGATAATTACTGAAACGGTCTTTCATGTTGAAAGATCGTTTCAGTAATAAAGCATTGAAACTTAAGGCAATGCAGTATTTTAATTGTAAAAGCACATCTGCAAAATCAAGTAACCCAACGAAATCGAAAAATTTCGAATATGGCCTCTTAAGTCGTCTATGGACGGGTGGAAGAACGCCGTTTAACTCAAGATGTTACTATTAATGGCAATGTAACGATTCTTGAAAAAGCACCATTTATCTTATCTAGCCCTCCAATCAGCATGAATGTCCAAAAAGTATTTTTAATAAGTCATTAATAAATTATGTGTCAAAAGACATCACAGCACAGCAGTGAAATATATATGTGACATAAATGGCAAACTACTCACACAGGATAAGGATATCCGAAACAGATGGACAGAGTACTATCAACACCTTCTAAACGTAGCCCACCCAAGAAATAATAATTATTGCAGGCCAGAGCCAGTGCAGGGACCTCCACTAGATATAGCCCCAGAAGAAATTAAAAATTCGATTCAGCAAATGAAAAATAACAAAGCACCACGTCCAGACGAAATACCAGCAGAAGTTTGGAAACACCTGGGAGATTGTGAAGTGTCTTGATTACATAAACTCTTCAATAAAATGCTGCAGGGCGACCCCATGCCGGACTCATGGCGCAACAACTTCCTTATACCTTTTTATGTCGCACACCCTCAAAATTTGGAAACGTATAATAAAAAATAGACTAAAGCACATAATAACGCTAACTACGAATCAATGTGGCTTTGTACCCGATAAAAGCACCTCAGACGCTATTCAGACTGTTCGGATACTGCTGGAAAAGACAAACACCAGTAAATCAAATCTTCACATGATTTTCATAGATTTGGAAAAGGCCTTTGATCATGTCTCACGTGACCTTATCTGGGAAGCGCTCAGGCAACAACTGGTGCCAGAATATTACATCCATATTATACAAGACATGTCATGTACAAAGCAGTTACCACGCAGATCTTAAACCAGGCGGGAAAGGGCGACACGTTTGAAATTGGATTCGGAGTCCACCAAGGTTCTACTCTTAGTCCGCTACTTTTCAACGTCACTATGGATCACGTCACAAACCACTGTCAAAAGTCTTTGCCCTGGAACATTTTATACGCCAATGATGTGGTTCTTATTTCCGAAAGCATTGAAGATCTCCAGCTAAACTTTGATTCTTGGATCAAAGCACTAGAAACAAACGGCCTTAAAATCAGTAGGAAAAAAACGGAGCACATGTCGATATTTAGGCTCAATAATTAGCAACGATGGCAAAATAGACACTGACGTTACTCATAGAACTACAACAGGATGGATGAAGTGGAGACAGCTCACAGGCGTTATGTGTGACAGGAAAATGCCGCTTAAAATCAAAGGCCAGATGTATAAGACAGCCATAAGACCAGCTGTTCTTTATGGGTCAGAATGCTGGGCTACCAATAAGCATCACCTGAGCAAACTGCACACAACAGAAATGCGAATGCTGCGCTGGTCAGCGGGCGTCACACTGTTAGACAAAATCAGAAACGAGTACATCAGAGGGAGTTTCAGAGTTGCCCCAATAGTCGATAAGGTCAAAGAGAGACGCTTACGGTGGTACGGTCACATTCAAAGACGCCAAGCGGACCATATTATTATGGTGAAGCTTGCCCTAGACTTGCCATCAATGAGACGCACTCGTGGAAGACCACCTGCCACCTGGTTGACGACGATCGAAAAAGATCTGAAAGAAGCTAATTTAGATAAAGACGCAGCACAAAATCGTGCTAAATGGAAGATGCGGACAAGGAAGGCCGACCCCAAGTAAATGGGATGGGGTCTAGGAGGAAGAAGAAGAAGTAGTGTTAGCCCGTACAAATTGTATCTACAAATTGTATCATACATCCGTTCTTTGAACAGCCTACAATTGCATTGTCGTCTGGATATTATTGTGGCTAAGTAATAATAGTCGCACAGATCGATCGTTCAGAGGGGTGATTGTGGAACTTTTTATCGGTAGGAATTGGTTTAATATTCATAGTTAAACAATATTCATTGCGTTATTTACGTTGCTGAGCAGACAATTTATTCGAACAAATGACGCAATGGTTAAGAAATAATCTTCAATCCCATTCAGATTCTGATAAATTGTGCTTTTCGCAATTAGGGTGCAGGTTAAGCTACGCCTGCTGCGGTAAGTTTGTGGATGGATGACCATCTTTACATACCTACCTACCTCCTCCACATACCATACATACTCCTTTTACCTCGTTTATGTTCATACATCTGTTCATACACGCACTATCCGTTTTACTCACGAAGTATACCTGTTTTATGACTCTAATTTACGAAAATGTTTCTTAGTATCGGTACAGTACCGACACTGAGTGATTATAAATACTTATAATCTGTATTATTAGGAATACTTATAGTTAAGTGGACTTATAATGGTCTGTCCATTTGTATTTCTAATCAGCATCAATCAATCCGTCCCGTGTGGTGCCGGACGTAAAGAATAGCAACATCTCATTTCTTCCCGCGGGTCTCGTAAGAGGAGACTAAGGGATTTACTATCTGCCAGGGTCGCGAGATTGTTCGAAAGAGATACCGTGACTCTGGCACATGGGCAACTGAAGGAACACGGGTGGGTTTTAGTCAGTAAAAGTCTGACACGCCCTCCCACTCCGCCCAGAGCGGGAGAAGTCATTTGATGATTTCCCATCCAAAAAAAAAAAAAAAAAAAGGGATTTACTATAGAATGGGCAGCAGACTTATCTATGCATTTTACAACATACTGCGATCGCCAACCCGCCTGCCAAGTAGTGTTGCCCAAATGCAAGAACAAGACGAGACTTAGCCAGTCTTGGTCTTGGTCTTGCGCCAATACACCTGGTCTTGGTCTTGGTCTTGGTCTTGCGCTCCCAGTCTTGGTCTTGGTCTTGGTCTTGCAGCAAGAGTCTTGCAAGTCTTGCAATTACCTATTAGTCTATTACTATTTATTAAAGTTTACTTTAAATCTTAGAAAAACGTATTAGAATTGGAACATTGTGAGCTTGAATTAACATAGCCATAGTAAAGATCAAGCAGATTAATAAATAACTGAAGATTTGATAAGAAATTCGAAAAATCAACTGACCTATATGTCGTTTTCCATGTTAGTAACTGTTTCTTAATAAACATTTATGATTTATAAGCTTACATTTGCTAAAACATGTAAAAAAACAAATTAATTACAATAACTTGACTGTATTTTAAAGAACAATACTTATCTGTCTAGAAAGAGATTGAACCCTCAACTTATAAGAAATTTAATAAAAGAGATTTACGATTTATCATTTATTTGATTAAAAAATTAAATACAACACAAATCAACAGCTTTATCATTAGGTTATGATACTTTATATCAATTTTTTTGACCAAGAATTAATACAAAGTAACCATCTGGCTGACTCATCTTTTTATTTTTATATTATTTTATTAGTTTTGTAGAATTTTTTTACACGTTTCAAGTATATTTAAAAGTGGCTACAATATTTATTAAACGGGTGATATTTGAACACTTTTTTGCTATTTTTTATTGTAAAAACTTAAGAAATATAATGACTAAATGTACAATAATAGTACCTAAGTAATTAGTTTAAAACCATATAAGTAATCAATATTATAATATATACTTACTAGAATGAATTAATATGACATCTACTACCTATCCTTACCATTTTATCCTAATCATAATACTACTTGCGTGATCAGTATAATGTATTCATTTTCATTCTAAGCACTCTGAAACTTATTTATTCTTTGGAACACCTGTAGGTACTCTTAAAAAAATTCGAAATTATTTTGCATGAGTATACCTACGCCCTATGGCGGCAATCAAATAGTGTCACAAATGTTATGATTTCGGCGTGGCGGCAACGATTGTTTTAGATTTCAAAAGAAGCCGCCGGCGCGTGTATCATAACCATGTACTTCCGAAAAGCGGCAAATTTCTTTGAGAAGTAAGTACAAAACCTTTGATGCCGCATTATCAAAGTGCCGATGGTTAAAACATAACTATGCATGCACTCAGTTTGATTTTAATAGATATTTTTTTATTCGTTATGTTTACGGTATTAGTCGTAATGCGCATAGGTCCAGTTTTCCATATTCTTTGATACAGTTTTTTGCGTCTCATAGAATTCCTAAGCGTACCTACCTATACACCGAACTGTTACACCTAACTACTCAGTGAAATAGCGCTAAGTCCTAGCTGCAAGACGCAAGAGTCTTGCAGGCTATGTCTTGTTCTTGCTCAAGTCTTGCACGGTCAGTCTTGGTCTTGGTCTTGCTAAAAATACGCGGTCTTGTTCTTGGTCTTGGTCTTGCAAAAACGCAAGAACAAGACCAAGACTGCAAGACCAAGACTGAATTTGGGCAACACTACTGCCAAGCGTGGCGATTGTGGCAAACTCCCCCACATTGGGGAAGGCCATAGTTCAACAGTGGACGTCTTTCTGCTGAAATGATGATGATGATCAATCAATCAATATCAATGCTTTGCTAATATGGTACCCGGTCAGAAATACAGATATTTCAAGACCTCAATAAGAGATTACACGTCGTGAAGGTACCTAATCATTAATGAGAAAAACTAAAGCTTTTAACTTGCGATTATCTGTTAAGATAAGGCGGACTGAGTTGGAATAAGATAAAATTACCATAAAATTATTAATTACCAACCCGCACTGGGCCCGTAGGCGTACAGACGCGGGAAGCTACTTTTTATACTATGTAAAGAAGATAACTTTCCCTATGGCTTGGCATCATTTCTAAAAGAGGTAATAACTAGGATCGTTGTATATAGTTGAAGTTTGGTAAAAAACCGATAAATTCATCGCTTTCTTACTAAACTTTAACTAAATTTGACGACGCCAGTTATTTATTAACCGACGAAAAAAACGGAGGAGGTTATCAATTCGACGCGTATATTTTTTTTTTAGTTTATTTTTTTTAAATATGACCTCGCATAACTTTTTACATAGTACTCCGATTGTAATAATTCTTTTTTTATTGGAAAGCGTATACTCCGATGGTGGTCCCATATAAATTTAGAAAACAAAACCAAACCCTAAGGGTCAGAAAACAGGGGATGATTGATTGTTCACTCACAGATTGTAATGTATAACCGCGCATAACTTTATATAGAGTGGTCCGATTTTGATAATTCTTTTTTCATTGGATAGTGTATACCTTGCCAAGTATTATTAGTACATTAAAGAAACAAAAAATTATAAAATAAAAACTTTTTAACAAAAAATTAAACCGCCGAAAAAACTGAAAAGCAAAAAATAATAAACCTTAAAATTATGAGTCGGCGCTTTGAGTGATCTTTGTTCATTGGTTTCTTAGCGTTTTTGTAAAATACGATTTACGTGTAAAGTGTGTGTACAAACCTACTTGCAAAAATAAAGTTATTCATTCATTCATACATACGAACTCACGCTTTTATCCCATGAGGTAGGTAGAAACTACAAAACACCACCTGCTACGATCCTTACACACTCTTTTTGTCTCGTTCAAGTTCATAGATCAGTCATACCATTCATAGTCACGCCATACAAATGCTTCGCAAGGAACGCATTTTCCCAGCATTTATTATTTCTTAAAGACACAAAATGCAGGTTTTTGTTGGTACAGTATCAGTAATAGAACACATTTTAACAATTTTTCCAATATTTAAAAAAAAAAATATCCGACCTTAAATCAGAAAACTGTGGACACCCTACATATTTCGTAATATGATATCGACAATAGGAATAGGTCAGTAACCGCGCGCCGGCGTAGGTATTTCGAACTTCTTAGATTTTGACCGATCAAACAGCTGATAGGTACTTGTAGCTACGCTCGGTCGTTCACCTTCGCCGCCGCGCCGGCGCCGCGCGCAAGTTACCATAAAAACCAGTTTCAAAATAAACATCTTTCGTTAACGATAACTTATTTTTTTTTGTACTAAGATATATCAAAATAAAAATTGCATGGTTATTATAACTCGTTTAAGTTTAATTTGTTAAAGTTTGCGCACTGGTTAAAAACTTATCCTGTATATCAATGCCTAAGCCCAAGTTCCCATGGACGTAATAAAATCACGGCAGGATATTTTCGCGCACTGGATCTTCAACGCACTGCTCAGCGCCGAGAAATGAAAAGCGAACAGTCAAATAGATCTCGATCTAGTTCGATTAGATAGATTCTCGATCTAGTCTGTTAGATTGTCGACGCACTGGAATGCACTCTGTTCGATTCTCAATGCTCGGTTCGACACCGAGAGTCTTAAATACAGTGCGCAAAAAAATCCCGCCGCCGCGGTTTTATCACGTCCGTGTGAGTCGACTGACTTCTACAAAATAATAATGAGTCAACGTCCGGCATGTCTACTACCGAATGTTTCTTCCTGTATACGTGTTGTGCGAGCACAGCTCCACGTGGAGCCTAAATTAGTGATTCAGTCGACTCATTCATTCATGGTTTGTGTTTGTGGTGGTCGCGGCAAGCCGGACGCCGGATACGCTCAAGGGCGCGCCGAGTGCAAACCGTACGATGTGGATGTGCGACACATGAGATACATCCGACATGATAGCGCGTTTTTTGATAACTAGCACTTCCACGAGTATAAAGCTGTAGTTTGTTTACATATTTTTTTTTACATATTTCGGTTCTATAATATCTTCCCGGCCCAATTTCGGCTATGGCGGGCAATCTCAACGGATATTAGGAAAGTACTCGGGCGATATTATAGTGCACAACCGTGCACGCCCACTTCTCTCACTGTTATAGTCCAATGGGACAGCAATCGGACACGACTGGGGAGAGATCAAGCGCAGGACTCCGTGCTCATCACAATCAGTCTATAATGTTCCCACTGCTGGGACACAGGCCTCCTCTTGGTGCGAGGGAGTGGGCCGTAATCCACCACGCGGACCCAGTACGGGTTAGTACGTCTTTGAAGTTTCAGTTCTAGGACATGCCGGTGTCCTCACGATGTTTTTAGAGCAGTAGTGATGAAATTAATTTACACACTGTAAAGCGCCTGTTTGGATTGGAACCTACGATTCGTAAGTCGCGGTCGCGGGCCGCTACTGAGTTATTCCAGTAACTCTTTGCTCGACCTGGGAATCAAACCCAGGTCGCTCAGCAGTCACGCTTGCGATCACGACACCAACCGTGCGGTTAGCTCATATTGTTGCATGTAAAAAATTTAGCTATATATTTATCTATGGTAAGAAGGGTGAGCCTACCAGTCTGTTCAAGCCTGCTCCAAATCCTACTTAATTAGATTAAAATTGAGCAATGAGTTTACTATTGAAACAGCAATTTATATTACAGCAATTCATCATCATCTCAACATTTCATTTAATAAAGGTCCACTGTTGCACGTAGGCCTCCCTAAATTTGGGGGGTTTTGCCATAATCGCCCCGCTTGGCAGGCGGGTTGGTGATCCATTATGGTGGTAAAATGCATAGAGAACGCTGCTGCCCATTCTCTAGTAAGTCCCTTAGTCACATCTTGTGACACCCAGGGGAAAATGGGATTGTGCTTTTGTTTACGTCCGGCAAGTCACGGAATCGCAATTACTCAAATCAATAGTAGATAACCAAGGGGATAAAGCAGTGACTTCTGTCGCGGGTGACGATTTAAATCGCGAGCGTAATGAAGGACTCGAGGTTTACTCCCGAGCGTAGCGAGGGTGTTAAAAACTTAAATCACGAGCGAAGCGAGGGATTTAAGACGAGTCCTGAGTGTAGCGAGGGATTTAAGTTCACCCAAGACTAAGACAGCTTTATCACCGAGGAAAATACTCTATTTTTCGTACCATTTGCGAAAAAATTAACACAATAATAATATGAGATAAGCATTTATTAAAAATAATGACAATCAAAAATAAATTAAAATAAACTTAACGTTTATGTATTTGAAGAAAACAAAAACGCGGCAAATTCCTAGACTAATATTTTTTTGTCGGAAAAGCAAAGGCATCAAGCTCATACGGCCTCGTCGGTTTTCGTAATTTTAACAATCATAACTGCATAATAAATGCGTATTCCTTTTTCAAAAATATGTATAATGCTTTATATACAAACTCAATGGTGTAAACACAGATGTAGTTCAGTATAAATTTCGGTAAGTATTCCAAATTTAAATCACATTCTCCCCCTAGAGGATGAATGAAATTCGGTACAATTTTCTTTCCGTTTTTAACAGATTAAAAATGACTATTGTTATGTTCGCTTTTTGTGGCATAGAATGTCACTTTTTTGAGCAAGTGGTACGAAAATTATTTTATTTCACATATAGGAAGGTGGAAAGTAGGTGGGCTACAGGGGTACTTATGAAATGTCAGAAGCTAGGTGCACGGTTCGAATTGGTTGATTCATAAAGAGAAGAACTGGCAAGAAAGTCCACGTTTACTCTTATAAAACTAATTGGCTTTTAACGTAATTTCAAATTACAGTGTTAATAGGTATGGCAGGCATGTCAAGTACAAGGTTCTTAATAAAATAGAAAACGGTCTACAAATCTACAGTCTACAAGACATACAACGTTCTCACATTCATAATATACAGAAGAATTTACTTAAATACTAACTTAACTAACCTACTAGTTATACAGAACTAAGTAAATAGTTACCTGCTTGGCAATGAGTCACTTACTACTAAATAGTACTCTATATTACTTAGCCAGAACCTGAAACCGAGTAAGTAGATCAGTTTCCATAAGTTTTCATCGTCAGAAATCGTTATAAATAGTAGACTCACTTCGCGCTGAGCCTTAATGTAATAAACCTTTATGCAAATGAGAAAAGCATAGAATTTAGATAAGATAAAAAAAATACAAAAGCCTTCTCTGTAGATCCATAGCCTTACACGCACCCACACGTTACCTATACCTTGTCATCAAATGTCCAAGTAGAGACCAACGTCGACGTTATCAAAGTCTTGAGATGGACGCATTTCTCCGTGAAATCATGTTTCGAGGCTACAACAAACAGTTCGAGTTGACCCACGAAACTGTAAGTCACATCACGCCATCACGCACGACAAAATGCACATTGACGTACGTAGGTATTCGATAACTTAATTGCCCTTTGAGACAATGTTATCAATTACTTCGCCAGATAAAAAAAATAGTAGTGTCGGTTAGAGAACTTACTTTTTCCTCGTGGCGCGTATCTACTATCGTTAATATTTATGACAATCATCAATCAAACTAGAATCATCTCCTGGACCATCGTTCGAGTTATTTATTGCTTTTTTATATCTCCCTCGTACCTAATTGAACTTTTTTACAAGACAGACACGTAGCGAATAGCCGTCTGTGTTGCGATTGTAAATCGTATCTCGAACTTCCAACGGTTTACAAGACAACTCCTTTTAAATAAAAAGTATCTACCCGCGAAACTATTTTTTCCTGTTTTTTTACAGTCGCGATCAAGGATTGAGAAACAGAACCAATTTAGGTCCCGGTACTTCATTTCGGTTCTTCTTAAAAGTTTGTTATTTTTGGTACGGTTCTGATTCAGGTTCCTATCGAACAAGTTTAATTAATTATTATTGAACAATATACACTTACTGTAGCACCGTATGAACTCGTTTCGATACGTTTTAAAGAAGAACCGGTAAAATAAAGATTCATAAAGGTTCCAATTTAGGTTCCTGTTCCGGTTCGGGTTCTAGTAACGCAGACACTAAATACCAGTTCTTTACCAGTACTTTAGAAATCTTTTCTATCCCTGATCTCGAATAATATTTGTTCAACAAACAGTCTGATACTGGAATTACGAAAAAAAGTAAGAAACATTGAATTTCGCAGCCTACCCTAGTGCCTCTCCCCTTAAGGGGTTTATTTATAAATGTTGTTTAAAGTCAACAATGTATGGCCAAATACTCGCTCATCATAACTTAACCGTAAGCATTGCTTCTAAATAAAGCATTAGAGTTTAAAAGTACCCATCTAATAAAAATCTCGAGACGCTACGGCCCAATTTTTCGTAAAGGAACATCCAAGATATTCGCAGCTAAATTCATAATTCCACTTTAAAAGTAAGTACTTATTTGAAAATGTATTTATCGTTCCAGCGAGCGGTTAATACTGAGGAGTTTAAGGAAACACCCAACGGAACAAATGTAATGGTGTGCGAGCGTCACACACCCTGCGCCTGGTCTGTTTATGACCCTGTATCAAAGAAAATAGAACTCAACATCACCAATACATAGTGAGTATGCAGAACTATCTATTATATTTATCCTATTGTGCGTATGATCTTTGTATCTATGTGGGATTCTCTATAGGTTTTCGAGGCATCCGTTTGCCCCGAACGGAACCGACCTATTCATAAAGAATCAATGCAGGCGAACGTGACGTGCTAGTCGACTCGTGTAAGTCTTGGGGTAGGTTTTGTTATTATAAAATCAAAATGGCGGAGTTATGACGTCAAAAGAAATAATCTTGATCGTCACGGTTTTTTAGTACTTATCACAGTAAT
The DNA here is from genome assembly GCA_947507805.1 of Aporophyla nigra. NCBI lineage: Eukaryota > Metazoa > Arthropoda > Insecta > Lepidoptera > Noctuidae > Aporophyla > Aporophyla nigra. The sequence continues at coordinate 14,750,033 of OX382305.1, forward strand.
GGTTATAATGACAAAATATGTGGAGTATTAATACAAAGGTCTTGAGGACACGATTCCAAAAAGAAAAAACCGACTGCAACTGAATTGTTCTAAAACAAGCTCAGTTTTTAAGCAGTCGATGATGCACTTGAAAATATAAGTTGAATTACAATAAAATAACGTGCTGATAAATATATTAAAATATATTAATTACTGAAGTCAGCACAATCCCTTCCTCAACAAAAACAACAAAAGTAACATAATCAGCCTATAAAGGTCCCATTATTGGGACTTAGGCCGCCTCTCGGTGAGTCGGGCCCAGTGTGGGTTGATAGATATCACATACTCGTATCTTCGAATTTTAGTTATAGAACAAGTCGGTTTCCTCACAATGTTTGAAAGTTCACCGTTTTGAGAGAAGTGGTGATGAAATAATTTACAACACTTAATGATTATATTAAGACATGACCATTACATACAGATCCAATACAGATTACAGTAAACAGATTCATAACACACCCTGAAATGGTCAGAAAGCCAGAAGGCAAATTGATTCATTTCACATTTACGTTACACCAAGGTAGTATCTAGTTGACCCCAGTGGGTTAATACCCACTAGGGTCAACTAGATACTACCTTGGCGTTCAATTAGTTTGATCTTCTGTGAAGATTATATATATAGAATCAGGGGTTTACCTAGCTGAATCCTCAAACAAAGCAATAATCAAATTTTGTTTTCGGATAAACTGATCGAAGCGAACTTTGTATGAAAGGAGTCAATTGCTGGTCTATCTGTATGATCATTATCTAAAAACATGCCCAAATCACATCAATGAATGGTCATATCTTTATCCCACTGCCAAGATGAGTGTGAGTACCTACACATAAAATGGCAACTGATCGCAATGTCTTTCATTTTGACAGTCCGCCACGTTCTTTGCGTTATTTACGTTGTTGAGCAGACGATTTTTTAAACCTATGAAGCAATGTATGTGAATTTAATTTTTAAACCCTTTGACTCTGATTGAAAGTGTGTAACAAAATTTGAACGAAGCTCAAGAACTGGATATATCAGAAGGCCAATTCTCGTAATTAAAAATGTTCAAAATCTAGTCGCAGTCTCATCTCGGCGACAACCAACTGTCAAAAACTTGTCAAATATTGATATAGGTATACGGAAACTCGAGGTATTTTTGACATATTGAGACTGAGATCAGACTGTGAACGTGAATTGCCCCCGCTCTGGACAAATCCCGGACGTATGGTCACCGTAGTTCCTTAGCTGTACGGAAACATACTTACCTAAGAATCTTCAAATCAATTGATTTTTTTTTTTCAGTTGCAATTGTGGTGTTGGCAAACTTTGTGAACAAGATGAGGATGATCGGTCATCGAGTACGTTCGTGTATCGGTGTCGGGAGCCCGGTAACAGCGAGAAGAAGGTTGACAACTAGCGCGCCCCCTATCGGCGCCCACACGCCGACCTAGCTTAGTAATTAGTCTCCGTGCCCACCGCTCCCGCTCACGAACAATCACGGCTCTATGTGCCCTACAATTTCACAACGCACAAATCAGCGTATTTTAAATTCTTTTAAACACAATCTCCAGTAGTCAGGGAATGCTATAGTCTGTGCCAGATGTGAAAAAAAATAAAAGTTGTTGACACCTGCCTTCCAATGTATTCAAATATTTCAAAAAGATACGAAAAAAATGTAAAGAAAGTTTCGCTAACGTGGTCAAAACGGTAATTTGAATACACTGGTAGGCGGGTGTCAACGACTTTTATTTTTCTTACGTCTGGCACAGACTATAGACGCTTGCCAATTTGCGGTTTGCACTCATGGATTTATTTACACCCATTGAAAATCGGTACTTTGACAGAATAACACGAAAGATCATCAACGACACGATCCCTCTTAAAAGTAGGTGAAGGTAAATGGAACCTTGGCTTGTTTGTCTTTCTTGGACGATTGTAGGAAGTCAAGTTTCTGTATTTAATTTTGAAGTGTGTCCCTGGATAAAGGGCACAAACAAACATTGGTAAAACTCAGCGACCAATATGGTCGCTGGTAAAACTAGACCATTATTAGCGGAGAAAAAAAATGGTAAAAAAAACTAAAACAAGTTTTTTTTTAATGGACGTCAGTTTCAAAATATCTTCAAAGAAACGTGTTTTTTTAACTTGATGTTTTGAAAGGTTTCTTTTTTCTTACCATGGAACATACAGGGGTCTTTATAAGCTAAAAATCGATAATATTACTGCGATTTTTTAAATTATTCTTGTTTATGTATAATGGTCTCCTTTCGCCTATTTTCGTTTGAGTAAATCCAGGTCTAGGCTGTAAGTATAGTGCTTCTGTAAAAACCAACGGACATGCAGTTGGCCGGCGCAGAGTTGTGTTTTTAATTTATTTTTTCATTGCTGTACGGTATAGTAGTACCTACCTACTAAAGATGGCAGTTGGTTAGGATTTGCGATTAGATCAAATGCAGACTTTTGGTAATATTCGTGGCTGAAGGTAATACAGACGAACCTACTCGACGTAATACATCATAGATGGCTACATTGATTTTCTTGGTCAACCTTATTAGCTTTACTTAATACCAGGCAATAACTGTTCGAACACGAAGGGTTCCGTACCACCGTACAATATAAACGCCGAAGAAAAACACGTTTGTATTCATTTTTAACTTTTTGTTGTTATAGCGGTCATAGTACACACCCTGTGAAAATTTTAAAAGTGTCTACGCTTCAAAAGATATAGCCCTATGACAAACGGGCGGACGAACAGAAAAGGGAGCCTTAGTAACAGGGACTCGTTGGCAGCCTCAGGTACGGAACCCTAAAAATGCTGTTTACTATCGTTTTCCGCATATGGGTTTTTTTTGAAAAATGTACCAGTGCTTAATGTTTGCCGATTGTAAGACAGCTTGTGCTTTTTGTGCCATCGATAGAGCAAACGTCCCGTTCTAATTGCATTTCTTCTGTTTTTCAGTGTCTTGTAATTTGAACAAAAGTTGTATTGTATAGGTAAACTGTTTTACTCATAACCTAGTAGTTAGTACCTACCTTTAAATGTTACTTTAAAATAAAAATAATTTTAATCTTTTTAAATAACGCATACTGTTGACTCCGCCTCAATTCATTTATACTTTAAATTGTATTACCGTTTCCGTTAACAGGCGCGACGCGACAACGTGATGCGATGTTATACAAAAGACGCGTCGCGTGGCGCGTCGCTCTGTCGCGTTGCGCCTGTCTGCGGAAGCCTTTAGATTATATTATGTCTTTTACATTGTGTAAAGCTTCAGCACAAAGATCATTCGACGACATGGTGCTCCGGAAGGCTTTTAAGCTTCCCCGTATCGCCAATTGTTCCGTTGCTAATTTATAAACAATAAAAGTACTTACTAGTTGTAGCTCATTTTTTTTAAATTATTATTTAATGTCATTCTTACCTAACCGACGGAGATCAACAAGCACGTAATTTTTAAAGTTCCTATTTTTTTATTATTTATAATGTAATTTTAAGTCATAGAACTTAGCTTTTTTGTAACGCCAATAGTTCATGTTAATGAAATTATGACATAATATCATAAAGTTGTATTATTAGTTTAGAATAATCTTGTGAAATCTAGTTTTGACAAAATAAACGATCAAAACTAAATGTTTTTTAATGACCCATAGGTATCCCACTTCTGGAACTTATACAAGGTGGCAAGGGCATCGACGTGCAAACTGAAACCATGAAATCTGTAGGTGCATGATTCTAATGATTTTAGACCTCCTAGGTAAGATATTTTTCGTCAGTTACAAAAAAAAAAAACATCTATTCTATAGCATAATTACAATAGATACCTACGCAGTCAAAATGTTGTATGGAATAGAACAGCTAATTTTTGTGTAATAACATACATCATCATCATCCATTCAGCCGAAAGACGTCCACTGATGGATATAGGCCTCCCCAAGTTTAGGGAGGTTTGCCATAATCGCCACGCATTGGTAGATGTCACATGTCTTCGAATTTAGAGTAGGATGTACTAGACTAGTTTAGCATTGGTTATGAAATTATATACACAAAGTAAAGCGCCCGTCTGTGTTTGAGCCCGCGACAAGAATATCATCATCATCATTTCAGCCGTAAGACGTCCACTGGACTTAGGCCTCCCTCAATTTAGGGGGGCTTTGCCATAATCGCCACGCTTGGCAGGCGGGTTGGCGATCGCAGTGTGGTGGTAAAACACATAGAGAACGCTGCTGCCCATTGTCTAGTAAGTCCCTTAGTTGCGACTAAGGGACTTACCAGTCGACACCCACGGGAAGAAATAGGATGGTGCTATTCTTTACGTCCGTCACCACACGGCATGTATACATACATACATACAATCATCCTATTTGCCATTTTGTAGAAACTAAGGAACGCCACCTGCTACCTTACATACTTCTTTTGTCTCGTTTAGCACCCTAATTGCGAAACGCACAATTTATCAGAATCTGAATGAGATTGAAGATTATTTCTAAACCATTGCGCCATTTGTTCGAATAAATTGTCAGCTCAGCAACGTAAATAACGCAATGAATGTTGTTTAACTATGAATATTAAACCAATTACTACCGATAAAAAGTTCCGCAATTACCCCTTAGGTCTATAGGTATGTAATTATGTACATCTGCACCCTAATTGCGAAACGCACAATTTATCAGAATTTGAATGGGATTGAAGATTATTTCTAAACCATTGCGTCATTTGTTCGAATAAATTGTCGGCCCAGCAACGTAAATAACGCAATGAATGTTGTTTAACTATGAATATTAAACCAATTCCTACCGATAAAAAGTTCCGCAATTACCCCTCTGGTCATATAGCCTACGAAAATTTTCAAAGCCATTGGGGCATTTAGAATCATGAATCACTGAACGCACGGTAACAGTTTGCGTATCGATGTCTGTGTCACCCTGTATAAATCGGGCACGCCACAATTGCGGCGGTAAGTCCCCTCTTTGAGGAGTGGATAGAGAGGCGCCACGGCTCCCTCACCTTCCGCCTGACGCAGGTTCTCACCGGGCATGGGTGCTTCGGTGGGTTCCTGTTCAGGATAAAGCGGGAGGAAACGCCCGGGTGTTTCCATTGCGAGGATCGTCTGGAGGACACGGTAGAGCATACGGTGGAGGTGTGCCCTGCCTGGGCGGAGCACCGCCGTGTCCTCGTGGAGGCGATCGGCGGCGGCGACCTCTCGCGTCCGACCCTGGTGCGAGCCATGGTACGGAGCGAGAGGGCATGGGAAGCCGTCACCTCCTTCTGCGAAGCAGTAATGCTCGCGAAGGAGGAGGCGGGGCGTGTGAGGGAGTGGCAGTCTCTGCGCCCTCACGTCCCTAACCGCCGCAGGAGGAGACGCCCCGGGCGTCGGGAGTCTATAGCGGACTCCCGGCCACCGTAGGCGCGAGCTTGCGGGCGGTGAGCAATGGGTAGCTCGCCGCCCGGTAAGGACCAGGCTCGGGTCGACGGCGCGTAATGTTCCACGCGCGCCTCAAAGAGATGTCAGCAGCAATGAAGGGGTCTGCTAGGACCGACGCCTGCCAGGGTCGCGAGATTGTTCGAAAGAGATACCGTGACCCTGGCACATGGGCAACTGAAGAAACACGGGTGGGTTTTAGTCAGTAAAAGTCTGACACGCCCTCCCGCTTCGCCCAGAGCGGGAGAAGTCATCTGATGATTTCCCATCCAAAAAAAAAAAAAACCCTGTATAAATAAATTCTGATTTCTGAATTACAATGGATTCGTAAACGCTACCAATTGCCGTTCTAAAGGCGCTTATAAGAAGAATGATCTCTTCAATCAATCAGTGAGTCTTATAAATATTGTAATGTTTTACAGAATGTCTCTCAGTTCAGTATGCCTCTTGTCATAGGCTTCCTCTTACATTGTTCCATTGTTTTGTATCTCTGGCCACTTTTCACCGGTTGGGATCGGCTGTTTATTTTATCTCTTCCCTAGTCTTCCTCTATTCCTTTTACCATCTCTGGAGTTCCATGCAGTAATTACCTCCATTTTAACACGGTTTTATTAGCTTGGTATGTTTGTAACGGAATCTTTGAACAAGATATTCAGCCCCTTCAAAACGTTGGATTCATCTGAAACTTAGCACACTTATCAAGGACTAATGATAATACAATATATTCATAAGTTTTGCCACTATCTTGGCCAGGATCACAAGGCTAGCAAAAAAAAAAACGAAATAATTTTTGAGGCTAGCCGACCTAAAAAATGGAAAATGAATAATACTTTAAAAACTAAAAACACACTAAAAAGTAGAAACAAGCATGGGGCGGTTTTTCCCATTTTTAACCCCCGACGGAAAAAGAAGGGTATTATAAGTTTGACGTGTCTGTCTGTATGTCTGTCTGTCTGTGTGTCGGTCTGTCTGTGTGTCTGTCTGTCTGTGGCATCATAGCTCTCGAACGGATGAAGCGATTTCAATTATTGTTTTTTTGTATTAAAGGTGACTTATGTGCGAGTGTTCTTAGACATGTTTGATGAAAATTTGAAATCGGTTGAGCCGTTTAAAAGTTGTGGGGGGTGAAAGTGGGGAAGAATAACCGAATGTCTACAAATATACTCGAGTGGGGTCTCAAATGAAAGCGCACTGAAAGAGAATATTGATGACTTAATCGAGAATGTTCAAGCTTCGCTTGATGAGAAAATTGGTGGTGGGAAAATTGGGACATGGAAATCCGATTGTCACGTGAGAGTATCAATGACTACATCTCAGTCTTTGCAATTCTGCTAAAGATGATTTGTCATGTGGGTTATTAAATAGTTTTCTTTGGTCGGGCTCACAAACTGCTACACCATCCAAGGAAAAGGCCAAGCCTATGTAGCCTGAAACAGAGTAAAAATACGAGTACTCTACTTAAGGCTACATAGGCTTGGCCTTTTGCGAAAGTACTTTTACCTAAGTAAACCACAGCTTTTTCAACTGTCGTGCCTTGCAACTTATATGCCGTAATCGTCCAACATAAAATCATAGGAAACATTGTTTTTTCAATATTTCCATATCCTCTAAGACCTTGAAAAGTTACATTATGTGGCCTTATCAGAATCCATCCATTCTCGTCAACACAACTCCGGCCGATAGTGGCATCATCAAATTGAATTGATATTTTTTTTGGAAGCTTCCCATCTTCCTGTTGGCCACGGCGAAGTTCTATGTATTTACAACTTAACAAAATCTACATTATAATAAGTATACCTATAAAAAGTATAAAATAAAAAATTAAATTAAAAATTTTAAAAACCCCCGACACAAAAACCTAAAATCCCTTTAAAAAGTAAAAAATAATAAAAAAACTCAATCTTGAAGTACCTAAGTATGTATTAATAATTCAAAAAAAAAATAAGTCGCGTTGGGGGACCGCTCTGCGAGGGCAGACGTCGTTGACGGTCGTATCCTAAATGCAATATTTAGAAGTCATTTTATAAAAGTTTTCTTCAGCTAAGTAATAGACTATTTTTGTAAGTAAATTGTTAGGTTCGGAGCGGTCCCCCAACGCGACGTATTTTTTTTTTTTGAATTATTAATACATACTTAGGTACTTCAAGATTGAGTTTTTTATTATTTTTTACTTTTTAAAGGGATTTTAGGTTTTTGTGTCAGGGGTTTTTAAATTTTTAATTTAATTTTTTTCTTGAGTACTTCGCAGTAGTGGCTGTATTGGGCTCTTACTTAACCTCTATAAACCCTCTAAAGCTCCGTACTCATATACGGTTTTACTCGATAGTTTTACTCCAAAACGAGTAAATATTAACATGTGGACCGTAAAACTCACAGCTCAAAGGCTCGCATCGAGCCGGATCGATGGAATTAAAATACGACACTCAAGTTTTGCTTATAGAATAAATAAAAACATTTTTTAAATAAAACAATTTTTTTTTATTTCTCTTCCACAAAGGCTCCTTAAAATTACTAAGAAATAACAGCAGCATAAATCCTTTGTGGGAGACTGGTATCTGCACTAGGAAAACCTGTCACACAGATTACCAGGCCCCCCCCCCCAAAACAGTGTTTGAGGATTTAATCTTAGCGATAATATAACGTAATAAAATAATTTTAGCCTTCGGCATGAGAGCACATACAGCAAAAATAAAGAAAGAAAAAGGAATACAAAAAAAACTTTTTTGCAAAAAAAAAACAACCGACTTCCTTAAAAACACTACAAAGTGAAAAATAACTTTAATTTCGGTAGTCGGTGTCTTAGGATCTGTATTTATGGTTTTTTTGCCACCGACTTCCGAAATTAAAGTTATTTTTCACTTTGTAGTGTTTTTAAGGAAGTCGGTTGTTTTTTTTTGCAAAAAAGTTTTTATTTTTAAATTTTTAGTTGTGGTATTCACCCTGCACTAATTCCAAACAAACAATGCATATTTATGCGATAGCAGAAATCGCGGTTCATTTCCTGTCATTTTTTAAAGAGTTCCGGTGTCTGTCTCCCGAACTCATCATCAGATCTATATGAAAATTATATGGGACCATTTCGGAATAAACCCCTTTCGAACAATAAAAGAATTTTGCAAATCCGTCTATATATGACGGAGTTATGGCCGAACATACATAAAAAAAAAATTGCACTCCGGGAGTGCCGGCAGAAGTGAAAACTTGATTATTAACGTTGAGCATGTTTGATATTTTGGAATGGTTAGGGAATAATTTGTTGTTCAATTTCCATATTTTAAGCACTTTATATTCACGAATTTTACGAATACACAACAATGTGATCACTACACAGACGGTCGAGCCATCAGCTGTCACCATCCATGGATGCGCGTGGCACGCTGTAACATAGACGAACATTCGCGCAAGCGCCCTGCGCCGCCTAAACGAAACAGTAGGCCCAGGCATACATTTTCGCCGCGCCGTAGAGAGGGGATAGCTGTCTACTCTCCATCCGTCCTACGCTTTTTCGATCAGGTCACGTGTCCTGACGCGAGTTTAAGATTTTATACCCATTACAGAAAAAGTGCTCAACGCCGCTAAAGAAGTTTTCACTTCAAAAAAAAAAAAAAAAAAACATATAAACATCCGAATTGATAACCTCCTCCTTTTTGAAGTCGGTTAAAAAAAAAAAAAAAGATAACTGTTTTCAACATTGTCAGTAAAAGTGTAGTGTGGTGTCACACTTCAGTACCACACGGTGTGCTGATGTGTGGTGTGGTGTAGTATTTTGTGGTGTAGTGTGGTGATGTGTTGCGTGGCGTGATGTGGTGTGGCGTGGTGATGTGTTATGTGATGTGGTATGGTTGTGTTATGTGGTGTGGCTGCACTAGTAGCATAGTGAGGTGTGGTGAGCTGTGGTTTGCTGTAATATGGTGTTATGTAGTGTGGTGTGGTTTGCAGGCTTTAAATACATTTATTTTATAACAGCTAGCAAGTTTTCAGTGGTATCGTAGTCAAGGTTCAGTAGATAAGCGCTGAGCACACGCTTGCACTTTGTCTTATTGAGTACGTATAGTTTTAAAATGGAGTTTATTTTATTGTATAAATAACTGCCAAGAAAACAAAAGTTGCGGTGCGAAAGACTACTTTTACATAGTTGAGTAGAACATACATTTGTCTTTATGCGTTTGTGAGCGTGTAAGGATGAGTTATAGATCAAGGAAGAATGTTTACGCAAGATTGTTTGAACGATAAACAATTGTCGAACAGTAAGAACCTTGCACTTATCGTAGAGTTCAGAGGTAGGGTGAAAAAATGGTAAAGCATGGGCTACCTTGAGTACTGCTCTTTGAGCTCGCTCGATTTTAATCATAAACGATTTAGGGGCACCACCCCAGACAGAGATGCAATAGTTTAGGACAGATTGGCAAAGTGCAAAGTATACAGTTTTAAGAACCTTAGCATCTGGAACACGTCGTAGGTTTTTAAAAATGAAGATGAGCTTCCTTATTCTGTTGGACAACAGATCGATGTGGGAATTGAAGTTTAGGTTTTTGTCAATAGTTACACCAAGGTACTTGATAGAGTCTACTTTTTCCAGTTTTGGGCATGTGCATGTGTAGGAAGTGCTATGGTTACATGAATGGGCGGTGATATCTAGTGATGGGATTTGTGCTCGGTGAGTGTTTGTTAGTGTAAATGTTATGTATTTAGTCTTGTCTGTATTAAGTGAGAGTAAGTTGCTATTTAGCCAGGCCATAACTCGTGAGAAGCCCATCTGAGCATAGTGGTACACTTCCTCCCAAGTGTCTCCATAGAAAAGAAGAGCTGTGTCGTCCGCGAAAGTAATAATTTTGCCATTAATGAGGTTTAACTGGCAAATGTCATTTATAAAAATTAAAAAGAAGGTAGGCCCTAAAATACTCCCCTGAGGAGGGAGTGATCTACTTTAGTTATAGACGTGACATACGATTTCTAATAAAACTGAACAACATAATCTTCGAACGTAGATCAGTTGCCTTGCCTACGACCTTTTCCCATGCTACCTACTTACTCGTTGCATTTCATATATTAACTTTGATCTCCGTCCTCCTCGAGGTGCACCAACGGGTATGTACGTGGGCTAAGGGTGACAACTGCAACGGAATTCTGAAGATTGTAGCTGATAGGATCTCTTCGCCGCTATGGAGAACCTTTGTTAAGCGAGTTTTTGACTGATTTTATTGTTATTTTTTTTTTACGTGTTTTATATGTTCTACTACATGGATCTAAGTTATCTGAATTAATTAATTTTATTTTTTCCTTTTTTTTCTTTTTAGAGGTTCTGTTTGTAGTTTTGGGGATTTTTACCTATAAACATAAAATAGTACAGCACATGCCAGAAAGGTGTGGTCATTTTTAAGGTTACTGGGTAAAGTAAAAATGATCAACTGTCCTATACACCGTGACATTTTAGTCGTCAAACGTACAAAGGTTGTCCACTCAATGTATCCGAAATAAAATACCCTGATTAAAAAATGTTACCATTAATTCAGATCAACTTACTTCACTCAGAAAAATAAATAATGCATTAGAAGTATGAAACATCCTGTTAATATTGTTTACGTATCAGACGGTACAGAACATATCTACCCAGTGCACGAGTCGACTAGATCATTCCATCTCCATTTTCCATGAGACAAAATATCAATTTCAAAGTACGTCATGCTTCATAATAATTAACAGTATTTTAATTTTTTAGTTATTCAAATGTTCTTTCTTTTTCTTGTGGATGTGTAGTAGTCATTGGGTACATGAAGTGGGCTGCCGTTGTAAGACGATTAGATGTCACGGTGTATAAAACTTCAATACTTCTATTAGCTAAACATGGCGAACTACTTGTAAAGGTCAGTAACTTAGAGCAGGAAAATATGGAATACAAGAAACGAGTGTTGGCGTTGGAACGTAGTTTACATAATCTGGAATCTAATGTGCGTTCTTCAACCATTGAAATCCGTAACCTTCCCAAGCAGGAAAATGAAAGTAAGCAAGTTTTGGTCGATACCATTCAGCAGCTCGGCTCGACTTTGGGACTCGAACAGGGTATATGCAAGTCCGAGATTCGGGACATTTTTCGTTCCAAGTCTGATGCTTTAATTGTGGACTTCACCAGTACCATGAGGAAAGAGTCACTTGTGTCTAATTACAAAGCATTCAACAAAATAAGGCGCGAAAATAAGCAAGCACAGTTGAACTCGCAGCTCATTAACCTACCGGGCACTCCTTGCACTCTATATATCTCAGAGTATCTAACTTCTAAAGCAAGACGCCTTTTCTATCTTGCCCGCTTGCATGTAAAGAATAAAGAACTCCATGCGGCTTGGACTTTACATGGGAAGATCTATGTCAAGAGAGAAGACAGTGCTTCACCAGTCCGTATTGATGATGAGTCTGATCTTCAGAAATTGTTCTTATGACTAATTTCAGAAATTGATTCAATTATGTTAGCTTGTTTTTATGTGCTTTTACTATTAATATTAAGTTTCTTTTATTATATTATGTGTTTCGCTACATTTTTAGGTTCGCATTGTTATTACAGAAGTATATGTGTTGCTTACACAACTTCAACCATTCACTACACTTACAACTACTCACCAACACTCATCACACCCGAGCGATATGTAGATACTTTTGCATTTTGTCGTATTCTGATAGTGAAAGCATTCCTTGTTCCAGATATAAGTTTAATTAAAATCTTTCTTGTTCCGTCACGTACTACACGTGACTCATATTTTCCTTTTACAGTTATCAACAGCAACTCTCATGCAAAATATTAAAATAAACTTAGATCTGGACACATTTCGGGTTGCTAGTACTGTCTCATGCGACATTGAAAATGCAAAAGAACACATAACTAGTCACAAGCATACACTTAATATACTATCTCAGAATATTCGTAGCATCAACCGTAATATGCCAAACTTCGCCACACTTCTCCAAAGATCCAAAATATCTTGGGACATATTGGTTCTTTCTGAATGTTGGCTTCCATCTGCAAAATACATTCCTTCCCTTGACAACTTTAACCATGTAGCGACCACTTCAAACAAAACCCAAAACGAAGGTGTTGTAATCTATTACAATAAACACTTTCACGTCACTATCGAGGAGCCTGCAATTGTCGACGCTAATTGTCTACTTTTAAAATTAAATCAAGATGTTTGCATAATAGGATTATATCGCCCACCCAGTCAAACTAACACTACTAAATTTATTGATTCCCTAAACCTACTGCTCAGTAACCTCAAAACCTTTAAAAATATTTTCCTCTGTGGTGACATAAATATTAACATACTTCCAAATAGTGCTGATAAACGATCTCACGATTACTTAAACTTACTGGCTACCCATGGTATGCTCCCAGGGCATACTCTACCAACGCACGGACTTACATGTCTAGACCACATGATGCTGAAGACAAATATGGAGGTATGTTGTTTTGTTTTTGAAACCTCCATTACTGATCACGAAAGTGTAGCCATTAGCTGTAAACCCAAGTCGCGCCCCCATTACGTAAACGAAACATATAGCTCAGTCAACTACGACGGTCTCGATAAAGACATGTTAAATATTAATTTCCAGCCTATCATTGACTCCCAGGATGCAAATATCTCAACCGAGCTTCTTGTTACTTGCTTGTCTGCGGCAATCAAAAACAATACCAAGATTGTTAAAACAAACAAAAAAAGATTGATTATGAAACCGTGGATAACTAAAGGGTTACTACGTTGTATGAAAAACCGGGACAATTTGCATAGAAAACTCAAACGAAATCCTGAAGATGAGATTATTAAAACCACATACAAACGTTACCGTAACTATTGCAACACCTTACTCAAAAAAGCTAAAAAGATATATGAGAAACACGAGATTGAGAATGCTAAGGGCAACAAAAAACAGCTTTGGGATGTTATAAAAAGATTAAGTGGCTCTGATAAAAGAATAGACCATTCAGCGTCCCTCTTGACATCAGTCAATCCTGATAGTGACATAAACAACGTCAACCACTTTTTTGCAAACTTAGGTGCAAACCTAGCGAATAAGATCTCCACTGACAAACGTGCTCCATCCAGTTACTGCAATGATCACCTTCTGTCCAGCCCCTCAAATTCAATGGCCATCCTTCCCACTGACGAGCAAGAGATTTTCACACTTATCAATAGGTTAAAGGATAAATGCGCAGTGGGTATCGATCGTATAAGTGGTAAAATAATCAAGAGATACGCAAACCTCCTTACCTCTCCCATGACTCATATTTGTAACTTATCCATCTCTACAGGGGTTTTCCCAAAGCTGTTTAAAATAGCTCTTATCAAGCCGATCTACAAAGCTGGGGAAAAAGATTCTGTGAACAACTATCGACCTATTTCCATTCTTCCAGCACTTTCGAAGATCCTGGAGCGGCTAATTAATAAGCGTCTAATCATGTTTCTAGAGACCAACAAACTACTTTCTCCGTCTCAATTTGGCTTCCGAACCGGTAAGAGTACCAACGATGCTGTCCATGAACTGGTTAACTCTATTGTTGTCAGTCTGGACGATGGGTTAAAATGCTTAACGGTGTTCCTCGACCATGCAAAGGCGTTTGACACAGTCTCAATCCCGCATCTTCTAAAAAAGTTGGATCGGCTTGGCATAAGAGGAACTCCTCTTAAATTATTGGAGGACTATCTTACCGGAAGAAAACAAAGAGTTAAAATTAATGATAGGTTAAGCGACGAACTGACTGTGAAGTTTGGTGTACCACAAGGTAGTATAATCGGACCAACGCTCTTCTTAGTGTATATCAATGACCTGTGTCAGCTTCCTCTACTGAAAGGAAAAATAGTCACTTTTGCAGACGATACTGCGCTATTCTTCAGTGGTGGTAGTTGGGATGAGGTCTTTGATACTGCTCAACTGGGCGTTAATACAGTCAGCGAATGGTTGCAAAATAATGTACTAACACTTAACGCTCTGAAAACGAAATATGTAACCTTTGCTCATAGAGCTAACCTTCTTCCTTCGCCAACCCTTTCTATTTCGGCGCATACGTGTAGCTCTTCAAATCCCGAGTGTACATGTCCCCCCCTTGAAAGAACTAATAATATAAAGTACCTGGGGATTATTATTGACTCTCATCTTTCTTTTAAATCTCATTTTGATGCGCTTGTTCCGAGGATCCGCAAACTCATCTATATTTTTAAATCATTAAGACACACTGCTGATCGAAAGACCATTAAAATGGTTTACTTTGCTATATGTCAGTCGTTAATTGAGTACTGTATCACAACTTGGGGCGGTGCCGCTAAAACGCATCTTGTAGAGGTAGAGAGGGCGCAGCGCGCTATTCTTAAGGTTGGAGCTGGTCTGCCTTTTCGTTTTCCAACTATTAATTTATACAAAGAATGGGACGTCCTTACAGTTAGACAAACCTTTATCTTGCTTACTGTAGCAAAAAAGCACTCCCAGTTACGGTTTGACTCCAAATTAAACAAAAACCAACGAAGGAAGGGAAGAGTCTGCCCCTCATTGCAGTTCAAATCTTCACTCCCTCAGAGATTTTTTTGCTTCCTTGGCCAATTTTTATACAACAAATTAAATGTCACACTTAATCTTTATCCTAAAACCATCTCTAACTGTCGCAAAACAGTTAAATCTTTCCTTAAAACCCGTGACTACCAAAAAACGGAAAACCTCTTGACGATTCTGAAATAGATTTCCTTCCCTCCTTTCTCCCGTGGCTTATCTACTTCTCATATTCGCTCTCCCACACTCCAACATACACGCACACCCTACAACATACATTCATACACTCCAACTTACTTTCACTCAGGACACTACAAATACATGCACCCTAATTGCGAAACGCACAATTTATCAGAATTTGAATGGGATTGAAGATTATTTCTAAACCATTGCTTCATTTGTTCGAATAAATTGTCGGCTCAGCAACGTAAATAACGCAATGAATGTTGTTTAACTATGAATTTTAAACCAATTCCTACCGATAAAAAGTTCCGCAATTACCCCTCTGGTTTCATGTGAATCCTTAGTTTTTAGTTTATTCGATTTTATTTTTAATTATGTCTGCTTTGATATTTTCTATTATAGTTGGCTTTCAACAAATTTTTTCGTGTGAACCCTTTTTTTTTTTTTTTTTTTTGGATGGGAAATCATCAAATGACTTCTCCCGCTCTGGGCGGAGTGGGAGGGCGTGTCAGACTTTTACTGACTAAAACCCACCCGTGTTCCTTCAGTTGCCCATGTGCCAGAGTCACGGTATCTCTTTCGAACAATCTCGCGACCCTGACAGGCATCGGTCCTAGCAGACCCCTACAGTGCTGCTGACATCTCTTTGAGGCGCACGTGGACCACTACGCGCCGTCGACCCGAGCCTGGTCCTTACCGGGCGGCGAGCTACCCATTGCTCGCCACCCGCAAGCTCGCGCCTACGGTGGCCGGGAGTCCGCTATCGACTCCCGACGCCCGGGGTGTCTCCTCCTGGGTACCAACAGCTTAACGTGCTTTCCGGGACACGGAGGAGTCTCGTTATGTAAAGATGACCCATCCTCGGACTAACCCTGGTAAGCTTAGCTTAACCTGATGGATCGATCCGTGCGGCGGTTATTACGTAGCCACGAGTCAAAATCTTCAATACCTACTTGACCCAAATGTATAGGCACGGCGGATTATTGTTTCGCTATTATGAGGTTACAAAGAGATAATTATTTAGATTGAGGGTCTGTACCACACCCTATGACTGCATCTTTCTATTCTAAAACATGCGAAATACTGCTTCGGGACCTCGCGCGCTACGTAGTCACGACCACGACTTGTCGCATGACCGGCCGCAATAGTAAACAAAACTATAACTCCGATAAACGGTCTTACGGACAAATTTTATGTCTTGTCTTGGTCGGATGTTCTGCGGTCATGATTGCAATTTGCAACTATTCGCTGTCATGAGCGCGTAGTGCGTAAGGTGGTTCACATTACAATCTGGATCTTTTCCGGTTACTCGTTCTGAAAACGAGATTCAAAACTGAGGAATGTTTTGGAATATAGAACTAAGTATGTTGTAGGTACCTACTTGTTTGCTTTTGAACACTATTCAAAACATTAGTTAAGGCGCTGCCAAAACGTAGAACACCATCGTAAAACGCTCAGTATTATGTCGCATACCTAGTTAGGCGTATATTATTACAAGCCAGAAAAAAAAATTGCGTGTATTGTCAAATGTTCAAAGAAAATAATCATTCAAAATATTGTATAAAAATAAAATGGTTTATGATATAACAATCGTAAAATAGACCCCAAAATATATTCTTATCTAGGTACATAATTCACATGTCTGCCGGATGTCAGGTGACAAATGGGCTAAGAGAATCATTAATTGGGTAGGCCGAGATGAAGATGGCGGGACGAGCTTGACTCCTTCCGAAAAGACTGGCCAGCCAGCACTAGCAAGACAGGATCCTGTGGAAAAGGGAGAGGGAAGCCTTTGCCCTGCAGTGGGACAATGCAGGCTAGTTAGATTAGATTAGACAAAATTCAGAAAATGTTGACCGTAACTATATTTTATGTAGGTAATGATAATTATGGAAATTCAATCAACTGAAGAAATATCTAAAAGTTATTCCACTGAGCGTGCATTTTTGCACTGCAAAATTGTTTTTATTTTGGTGGTCAGTCGATTCAACTAACTTTGAACCATATTTGTAGCCGCTATGTGCTATTGTATACCTAAAAGTTGGTTCTTACCGCGCCTTAGCGTAAGAAAAAAGAGGAAACGATTTAATAGCATAAACCAAAACATTGGAAACTTTACAACATTCCAAAGATCGAACGAGATAAGAACTTTTAAACGACTACCCTCCCTTCTTGATAATATTCATGCAACTGATGAATCAAAACATGACCACCTCTATATTTATGTTTAAATACCAGTAGTACTAGTGATATTATGATGAAGTGTTTATAAATATTACTACTTTACTGGATTTAGTAGACATATTGTAAAATTATTCCGTAGGTATATGTTTTAGATGAGGGTAGTTTTAAAATAAGTTACCAACCTATAAGTATTTACGTTTGTGCGTATGTAAGAAGGGTAATTAGTATAAATGGTGCAGCTGCGATACATTGAGTCCTTTTCTTCGGTGGCAGCTAACGACTTACAAAGTTTAATTATCCGAATTAGTTTTGTGTAATTTTCAATTGAATTTTGATAAATATTTCTTTGAAATGGACTCTGTTTCGGTGAGTTACAATACGGAGGATCAAAAACCTATATTTACACTTGCTGGTGATACAAATCCTACATCAACAACTGTGAGTATTCATGACGCTTCTGCAAATATTAGGTAACTTGGTATTCACACTTCTCAAAATAATTAAAAGAATGAACATTCGAACCAAAGTGCTTCACACATTTGATCATTTTTTGATTACCTACCATAATTGTTCGAATTGAATGTTATATCAACTCAACTCAAAACACCCTATCGCAGTCCACTGCTGGACATAGGCCTCTCCCATGCTGCGCCACAACACACATCCAGCAAAAATGAACGTTGAACGTGAATGTTATATAATGTTGTAGTATTTAAAATAGAAGCGTGAAAATGACGCGCTTCGGGAAAACAAGCTGTTGACGAGGCATCTTCATCAGGTCGAACGTAGGTACCTATTAGGTACCCACATATTTTGATATGTGAGCTGATAAAAAAAAATGTAAGCAGTTGAATATATCATTGGACAAATGCCATTTAGTAATTACACGTGGCACACCACTTTTATGTCCCTTGTTACCATTATAAGAAGTTATTATTTCAACTGTCGGTTTACGAATCGTAAATCTTGTACCAGTAATGCCATCTACCTACTTTTATGTATTCTCAGGACAGCTTCCCGTTTCCGGATACTAGGAACATAGGAACAGAAGGAGTGATGTCTTCCATGACTCCAATGATGCATGGTCTCGGAGGCAACGAGTTGCTGAACTTGTTGACTCAACAGGAACCTAAAGCTGCCGATGGAGGTATGCGATTCTATTTTTCAAGTGCGTAGGTACTATTCAACCGGACGGCATGCCCATAGTAGATTCATAGTTTGACGTTCATACTTTCATTTAGTCGCAGTACCTACCTAAGGTACCGTGTGAGGGGCTCGTGGCTAAGTAATAATAGCCGCATGGGTTGATCGTTCAGGTTAAGCTATGCTTGCCGCGGTTGGTCCGTGGATGGGTGACCATCTTTACATACCAAGACCCTTCCATGCCTCGGAAACCACGTTAAGCCGTTGGTCCCGGCTGTCTTTTGTAGATCTTAGATAGTCGTTACGGGTCGTCAGAAGCCCGATAGTCTGACAACCAGTCTTAACCAAGGGGTAATGTATTACCTAGTACCTGGGTTGTGGAGGTCAAATAGGCAGTCGCTCCATGTAAAATACTGGTACTCAGCTGCATCTGGTTAGACTAGAAGCCGACCACAACATAGTTGGGAAAAGGCTAGGCAGATGATAATGACCTACCTAAACCTAACCTAAAGAATAGCACCATCTAATTTCTTCCCGTGACTGTCGTAGAAGGCGTCTAAGAGACATACTTTAATAGTATGTCTCTTAGACGCCTTCTGGATGAAATCAAAATCAAGTCATTTATTCAAATTAGGCTGAGGATCAGCACTTTTCAAACGTCAAAATTACAAAAGACAGTCCCCCAAAACGCCCACCCGTCGCGCACTTCCTAGTGCTTTAGCTGGGAAGAAGTGGCCAACAAACTTCCCAGCAGCACAGCTGTCTGTCCAGTTAGAAGAACTTGATTCTATGCAATGGTATATAGTAAAACATTAAGAGACACAAATTAAATTAAATGATTTGCTATTTGAAGGCAGCAGCGTTCTCTATAATATCTTACCGTCATTCTGCGATCGCCAACCCGTCTGCAATGTGTGGTGATTATGATAAATCCCCCCTTTGGGAGTGGCTTATGTCCAGTAGTGGACGTCTTTCGACTGAAATGGTGAACGATGAGTAGATACTCATCGTTCATCATTTCAGCAGATATCACTCTTAGAGTAATAGTAAGAGTGATTTTGTAGTAGTTACAAAGTTACTCTCCTTATGGCGGATCCTACGAGTGTCTATAAGTATTTAATAAAAATTATGGACACGTCGAGAAGAAATCGTTGTCCAACATAGTTGGCTCTGCTCTATTTACTATAGGAATCAGTGTAAAAATCTTATTCCGAACAAACCAATAGCCAGGGCTAAGTTCTTGATTCCAAGAACCAATAACTGTATTACATCTATGTTTTCCCCAGCGCCCTCTGTCGCCGATATGGAGGAGTTATTATCAAATATGCGCTTAAACGGATCTTCTGAAGTGTTCAATGACGATGCCAGCGTCAATAACTATTTCACAGGTAATATGTCGTTTACCGTTTACAAACTCATGTAAATGTGTAATATTTATGAGGTCTGTGAGTCACCACAAAATGTTTGATTGCAGGCTATAGCAGCCGTTCGGAATCTGGATTGTCGAATATTTGGCCTGACAATACGAATGTGCAAAATTCGCGAAACAACGAAATGACGGACACATTCGACTTTCTCGTCAAAAGTATGTACTTTCTATCCTGCACCCTAATTGCATAATACACTCTCAATCAGATAGATACTAAATCATTTTGAAGAATCCATTGCTTCTTATGCTCGAAAAATATGCCTACTTAACAACGTAAATAACGCAATGAATGCTGTTGAACTGTCAAAATGAAAGTCATTCCTATTGTTACTGTGATACGCAATTACCCCGCTGATGTTAGCTGGCGTGGAGAGACATTCGACAGAGGGAGATCTTAATGTTTTTTTCTATCGTAGATCAGCAGCTGGTTTTACTGCCCAAAAGTTTTGTATCTAGTCAATACTGCGACTGATTTTCAGAAGAGTCGCATTCTCCGAGCACTTTTTTCTGCCATTCTTTACCAATTTACAAAGTGTGCATTTATTTACTAAGGGATCAAATTTCAGGTATAACATCAGCAAACAACTACGTGTCGATGTTGACACGGGAGCAGCTGAACGTGCTACGCTCCATTCGTCCCGTTGTGCTGCACGACTTTTTGCAAGAAGTCGCTAGAGCCCGCAGCGATCGGCGCATGCGACGCGCTTTGCCGAATGTAAGCTTGCCTGCTTCTTGCATGCCAATCAAGACAAAAATTTGCTGACAGATTGTTGAAAACTCTAATTGGCCGAATAAAAAACTAAATGCAGCCACTAACTGAACACTGTTAACTGCTTGTTTTGATTAGAGTAAAAGTGCTTTGTCAGCACTGTTTGATCAGTGATATTGAGTTTTCAAGTTTTGACCGGGTAGAGCACATGGGCAAATAAAATTACACATGCTGTTAGGGGGCTGTGTAGGGGCACTTCATCATCAGCAGCCTATAATGTTCCCACTGCTGGGACACAGGCCTCCTCTCGGTGAGAAGAATTGGCCCATAATCAACTACGCAAGCCCAGTGCGGGTTAGTAGATGTCACATGACTTCAAATTTTTGGTACTAAGACATGCCGGTTTCCTCACGATGTTATCTTCACCGTTTTTGAGAGCATTAGGTAGGGGCACTTAAGTAAAGGTATTGTACCAAACGTATATATGTTTTTTAGGAATGTGCATTCTGCAAGAACAATGGTGAGAACGAGGAGTGCTTCTCTTCGCATGCTCTGAAGGACTGGCGCGGTCGAGTGCTGTGCCCCGTATTGCGCGCGTTCCGTTGTCCTCGTTGTGGCGCCACCGGCGAGAAGGCCCACACCATCAAGTACTGCCCAGAGAGCCCTGAACCAGGTAACGTGGCTTTGGAAATTCTTTGAGTATTTCTGTTACAAATTCTACTAAAGATGTCAGGGCAATTATAGCACGAAGTTTTACAACTTTAAAGGTTTATTGTAGTAGTGCAATTACCTATGCGAGATTGAATTTGGGTATAGTCATATCAGCTTGGCTGATGGCCTCTATAATAAGCTGTAGATAAATTAAAATCACTCTATTTTTTTTAACTATTGCACCAGCATGGTACTTTTATTATTTCTGCTGTTCTCTAGAGTCCTGGCCCTTATCTACTTAGCGCGTGATAATAAACTGGCTGATACTACAGTGTTGGGTTATCTAACAGGGACTGGAGGACTGGCATCCCGCCGGCGCGCACCGTCGTCGACGTCACTTCTGTTCGGGCATGGAGCCGGCGCGTCGCGCTCACAAGCCGGCACTGCCGCGCCTTCAGCATCGCCTGTCACTTCACCGGCTAACCCATCTTATTCGTACTCGTCTCTTTGGTCCAACTTGGGTCTGAACTAAATAACCCAACAGTTGAAATCTTCTACCACAAGCGTCCTAGATTTTGGTTTGATATAAATTCATAATCTCGATTGCCGTTCTTATCTGAAACCATAATTTGCGAATATGGTTTTCTGTTTTAAATATTGCTCTTGGTATTTACTTACAGGAAGACTATATTTTTTTTTGTTGACTAGGTTCGTTCCTTTTTCTACTGCGTAAAGTAAAAGAGTGAAATGTAAAAGAACACTAGTTCTAAAGGAATCACAGTAACATACAAAAGTGTGCAGGACATGCTTTGTTATGAACATCTTAAAAAGTGGTTTCAGATTTTTTATATTTTCTGCTTTTTTTGTTTCCTTTAATTACTTTTCATTGGTTTTATAAGAAATGTAATGCCCTTATGTTATCAATTGGCAAAGTTGAATAAGATTAATAATAATATCTAATAACCATCACAATGTTTCTACATCACAAGCTACAATTCAATAGTTTCTCAATCCTAATGAATTTATTGTTAATATTGGTTCGTTCTATATCAATTCGGATTATTTTACAAATGTACACTGTCATACCTCGGTAATATAAACTTTGGCAAAATATATAATAACCAATGTATACCAAAAATGGTTCTTTCACTTTTTGT
This sequence comes from Aporophyla nigra, assembly GCA_947507805.1. NCBI lineage: Eukaryota > Metazoa > Arthropoda > Insecta > Lepidoptera > Noctuidae > Aporophyla > Aporophyla nigra. Next base: position 14,772,450 of record OX382305.1, read on the forward strand.
TTCATAGATAATATGTATTATACCTATTCTTGTGTACTGAGTATTTTTATTTGTAGCAATAATCACCTTTACTTTTAGACACACCACATAACACCAGTTGTGTGCAGCCTTGTCTGAATTTTGCAAATAAATTGAAGGATATATAAGTATAATAGACAAGCCTTCTGTATACAATCACCATACATAACTATCAGACACACAACAGCGACAGATTAGTTTATGTCGCAACGATATCGAAGCTAAATCTATCTGCACGCGTAGCATAACCACCGTAGAAATGGGTTTTGTCTATTCTTGGTAGAATAGAGATAGAATTGATATGCTACGCCAGCATAAAACGGTACAAATCTTTCTACAATCTTTAATCTCGTCTTTAATCTTTCTACAATCTGTAATTTTATCTGTTCTTCCGTCGACAAAACCCATTTCTACGGTGGTCATGCTACGCGTGCTGATCTATCTAGCTATCGAAGTTAAAAGACAAAGCTTACGATTAAAGCATCCTAGCTTTTACGATAGATAGCTATTAGCTTAGCTATTTATCGCTACATCTCGGCTACTCATCTGCCTAGCCTTTACCCAACTGTGTTGGAGTCGGTTTCCAGTTTCAACCGGATAAAACTGAATACCAGTATTTTACATGGACCGACTGCCTATATGACGGCCAGTAACTGGGTAATAAGATACCCCTTGGTAAGACTGGTTGTTATACTTTCAAACTGCCAAAGACTCATGAAAGACAGCTGGGACCAACAGCTTTTTTTTTAAATGGGAAATCATCAAATGACTTCTCCCGCTCTGGGCGGAGCGGGAAGGCGTGTCAGACTAAAATCCACCCGTGTTCCTTCAGTTACCCATGTGCCAGGGTCACGGTATCTCTTTCGAACATTCTCGCGACCCTGGCAGGGGACCAACAGCTTAACGTGTTTTCCGAGGCACGGAGAGGCTCAGTTTTAAAGATGGTCACCCAAGCCACACCTATCAGGTTAGCTAACAGCACTTACACACGAGCGACATGTTGCCAACGGCAGGTAACTGCAGCCGTCGACACGCGATGATGACGCTGATCTTTGAAGATGGCATGTCGCTGGCTACCGACGTCGCGTCAACGGCAGCAGTTACCTTTGCCGTTGGTAACATACCGCTCGTGTGTAAGAGCTCTAAGCTGCTATGCTATCAAAATAAACGCATCAGTTAATTAAATATTAGCCATCTATTTCATAAAAACATTCGTAAATCGAGTAAAAAACAATAAAAGGGATAATACAACATTTATCAATAAAATTCGTTCTCCTGTCAAATGTTTATTCAAATACAACTTTAATAATAGACGATACATTAACAGTGTAACAGAGTATTTTTACGTGGTACATTTTTTTTTATTAACAGTAACTATGCTGAGGCTTGCAGCACACTAAGGGGAGCGCCACGGTGGACATGACGTTCAAATCTACCGTTTTTTTTGGCATAACCCTATTGAACTATTTTCTTATTTTATGAGTTCTTTGTATAATCCTATTGCAGGTTTTTTTTTAATTTTATGGACAAATATCATTAATAGTCATTCAATAGGAGTATATGAACATGAGGGTTGTATTGATGATTATACATACAAACATACATGAACTCTGCCTTTTTCTCATGCTGGTAGGCAGACACTGCTAGAATACCACCTGCTACGGTCCTTACATAACTTTTTGCTTCAATTATGTTCATACATCCTGGTCCTACGCGCCGGTTGCCAGTACTAAGCTCCTAACCTTTTTGAACATTACCAGTAAGGCGCCCTAGGAGGACATATAGTGATATACGTTCTAGGGCGCCCCCTTCTATTGAACAATATCTTATTTTATGGACAATTTCATAAATAGTCATTCAATATGATTCTATGAACATGAGGGCTAAAATCATGATTTTAATTATTATTATTCTGTAAATACATTCTTGGCATGGGTCGAATCATTTGTTGTTCAACATACAACCTAGAACTGACCTGCAAATTGTAAAAAAAAAAATATTTCGAAAAAAAATTGCGGGTCCTTGGCGCTTTAGAAATCTCAAGGATTGTTGTAAAAACTCCTTTAATGAAAGATAACCACACTTTAGTCTTTAAATACTGACATTAAGAGCGGTTCATTGGCGGCACGGCAAGATCTTCTTAGGCGACGAATAGAAATATAACTTAATAATGTAACAATAAATTTGAAATTACAATTATAGAAGCAGAAGTCGCTCCATGCCTAAGGATACTGCGGCTTTAATCAACAATAGCACTAAAGATTGGTACCAGAAATACATCGGTCGAATGGCCGCGCTTGATTATAAACCTTAACCATCAAACATACAGTTTATTATCGTTTGCAATAGATATAACTACTTCGATTGAAAAGATTTTTTTAAATCAGACCAAATCTATTTATTGAAAAATAATTTCAATTTCTAAGCAATAAGGTCAAAACATTTAAGTGGTCTTATTTTTTTTCGGCTGTTTTTGATGAGCTCATCGGAAATCTAGTACTATTGTTGATCGAAGTACCGCGGCATTGTTACCATCATTTTGCGCTAGTAATAGCGGAGGATCCCCTGCCGAGCCGACAGTTGCAAGCCCGAAGTGTGCGACAGCCTCAGTTTATTTAATCGACAAAGTGCCTTTTCGATGGCACTTTCATTTGGTTACAATAGTCAGAATTCCGACATGTATTAGTCGATTTGAACACTTCAGAATCAAAACTATAGACAATAGTAACGTGTAGAAGTTTAAATTCGGTCCAATTTCAAATTCGTACCACTAACCATTCGTATTCGTATTACATAGAGGGCACCACCCATTGAACTGGTATCCGAAATAAGAATAGTTATTACATAGTTATTTTAATACATAGACTTAAACTTCGAAGAATTCTTAATAGGAGTAACATTTAACAAGCATTAAAATTATAGTAGGTATACGACTTAAACTATATACTTAGGTAAATTCATCCAAATAGTAATAAAGGAATAAGATACAGCTATATTTAAAGAGAGAAAGAGAGGGATATTATGTCTCGCCTGTTTTAAAGTTATAATTCGATTTTTAATCGTATCCAGTAACTTGAGAGTTCAAAGAAAAATTATGATACCATACTAAAACTAATAGTGTTTTGTTTAACGATTTTGTTTTTAGAACGAATGATATAAATGGTTTAATTTAAATAAAACTTTAAAAAACGTTTTTAAGATGTTGAATGTAAGAATAATTTTTAATAACAGTAATTTCCTTGTTTATTTTCTTCTAATAGAAACAAAATTAAATAAAAGTCATGCCATTTTACTTTTTTTTTACTTTAGTCATTTTATTTCTTTTGGCAACCATAGACGATACATATATCGATATAGTTTGTATCGTGTTTTCAAGACAAATGATTAAATTTAAAATTAAGTGTTTGCATGTAACTACATTATTTCAAGTTAATTCAATTTCGTTTAATCTTACACCACCTCATTATTTTTATTTTGTAAAAATCTGGCAACCCTTCAACTGTCAAGTTACTGAATACGATTAAAAGTCGAAGTATAGTGGACGTTTTACATAAATCAACAATGATTGAAAAATAAACATGGTTCTGACAAGTTAATGGTCACAGACAACTAGAACATTACTTGTTTGAAATATGTAGTAGCTGGTGGAGAACTCTGCCCTTAACAAGGATATTATTTCATTCTAGTGGGACAGAACAATTTAGTACAATATGCTTACATTGTAAAAGTAAAAAAATACTGGTAAAAAATTTAAAATCGCTGTATTTAATTGCAAAAGCAATATTACAAGGCAAGTTGAGAATATTGCAAAAATTTGGCAAGTGATATTTCATTAGGTACACTAAATTACATTTATAAAATATGTGTAAAAATAATAGTTAACAATAAGTTTCGATTGAGATTCACATCTGAGCCAATTCTAAAAAAAAAACATTTAAATGCCAACATTTTTGGAATGGCTTGTTAGTTTTTTTTATAACAGGAATGTAATTAATCGCACTTCAATTCATACAAAAGCCATACAATAAAACCTTTGGGTAAATAGGCCAGAAAGTTATATAAACCTCATTATTTTTAACTAACTATAAGTCTAGCGTTATAAAACCAATACTAAAATCTTTGGTTTGCTAAAGAAAAATCACACCTCCCTATGAATTTATGGCCCTTGAAAAATTTGATGTTTATGAAGCTGGGAGAAATTTAAGATATTTGTGATATTTTTTATTTAGTTCTAAAAGATATATTAGGGAAGCAAGAGTCGTCACAAAGACTGGGAGATTAGTCCTTGGATGGCTGGCTAAAATAACAGCAGCCAAACAAACTATTTGACACGAGCTGAACAGTCTGATAACTTATTTCTGTTGCTTTTCAAAAAGCATTGTTATTATAGCAGTAACCTACTCTGCCAGAAAATACTGGCACTGTGTTATATTATTTTTTCGAGATACATTTCTCCAGACAGGGTCAATAATATTGTGACGGACAGATTGTTCAAAATGATCTAAACAAATACGAAAATTAAAAATGTTAACTCAATGGCACAAGGAGTGTTTCAGAATGTAGACAGTACACGAGAACTGTCATTCTGGCTAGAACTTTATCGAATTGAAATAAGGATTAATTTTCTTAGTTGTTGAAATGATTTTGAACAGTCTGTTCGTCCCGTTATTTTTGACGCTGGCTGTACAACATGTCCCGGAATTAACGCACACAACCAAATACTCTAATTAGTATATTATGTTGTATATCATAATAAATACAAAGATTTTTTACTGTTATGTTTAAAACATTGTTTATTTATTAAAATAGGTATACTGATTGTGGGACAAAATTGTGGTCACATTACAAATCTTCGCACGCACACAGTCGCACACGTATAAGGGTCTAGTGTAGTAGGTATTTCGTCCATTTTGGTTCATTTTGACTGTACAGTGTAACTGTAATTTACGTGATTTTAATTTATTATTTTTGGGATAAAAAATTACATACACTTATATTAAAAATAACAGTAATCGATTCTGAACGAAATACTCTCATAATGTGCATTAATTCAGTAACACATTGTATAATAAAGTATTAGATACATTCTTAAAACGTAAACATTTAAAGCTTAAATGTCACTCGCCATCCCGACTACCTACGCTATGCATCAATTAAATTTAATTATTATTTTTATAATAATAACAATATCGATTATTATGTACACTTCAGCCGAAATGATTTATCAACAAGTATGGAAGAAATTGAAGCTCCTGATTCGCAATTTCAAGGTGTTCATGTAACAACGATTTATACTATCGTCGTTACACATAAACATGCTATACATACTGGGCCGATCCTGCTGTGTATAAACTGAATTTTACAGAAGCTGGTATTGCAATCCTTTTTCAAATATAATAAAGGGATAGAAAAAACACAAGAGCAGTCAGTATAGGTTTGATTAGAACCTCCTTGCAAGTTTAGGTGAAATGTAAAGTCAAAACCAGATTAGTAACAGAGCTTGCAGAAGTTGAGTTCCACAAGCATTTACATAAAAACTTGTGAGTGTGGTGGCCAGTAAGAATTCCTTGCGAAGGTCAACATCACCAAGTATTGTTTGCTAATCTTAACAAATAAATTAGTTATGACAGCTCTTAATTGGCTCAGTCGCAAAATGTCACTCGCCATCCCGACTACCTACGCTATGCATCAATTAAATTTAATTATTATTTTTATAATAATAACAATATCAATTTCGTAAAATATTTTTTTTTTCCAAATGGTTATTTCGGAAAAGAGGCGTTCTGAGAAATGCACATCTGCGTCCGGTAGACATTTTTCGAAGTGGTCATATCGCGACTGAGCCGCTTAAAAGCTCCCACAGACAGACGCGACGCGAATTTTGTAGAACAATTTCCAATTTTTTGAATTTTTCATAAAGATTGTTCTACAAGATTCGCGTCAAGCTATCGCGTTGCGCTTGAAGGAGTCGTAATTCTCACTATATCACCGACCTGCTTGTTAGAAAAACACAGCAATACTGTTATTTTAGTACATTCGATTCTCTACATAATCAGTGCTAGTGTTATTTAAAAATATTAATCTGAACCTTAGGCACGAACACTAAATAAAGTATTCTGATCTATTTGGAATTCAACGGTTAACATATATTATATTTTTAAATTTGATTATGTATGTTTGGCAGCAAAAAGTTAATATATTAGAAAGTTTTTTTAAAGGCCTCGTACAAAAATGTGTCAGAGATCATTTTGTCGACCCCAAGCCGCAGTACTTTATTATGTTATATTTATAAATAACATCTTAATATTTTATCCAATATCTTAAATGCCAATGGCCAGCAACAAATTAAACTATCCGAGATTTGGAATAACATTTATTAGAAAAGAGCAACGCTAATATCACTATAATTTTCTCAATATCAATGTAAAAATACACGAAGTAACTTAAGTATTAAAAAAGAAAAGATTCGTCAACTTGAACAAGTCGTTACCGCCTTTTGGTGTACTTAGCACAAAAATTACTCTTGCGTTATAAACTAGGCGATATATTACACTGTCACTTTAGAATGGGAAGAAAACAGTCTAAAAACTACACTCAACATTTTATTACCAACGGCAGTAGAAATGGTAGACTGCCTTAATGTAATTTTGACGTTTAAAAAGCCTTTGTTTTATCTGCAGAAAGAACGGGAACGCTCCGGCCGCAAGAGGCTTTGGTTTACAATTAATACCAACTTTTACGGAAAGGACAACAGTTCTTCTTTAGTTCTCTACCACGAGTATAGACAGGTATGGTACGCCTGAGCAAAAGTATAAACAGGCAGTTTATAAATAAATATCAAATAGACGAATTACACCATCAAGGCTCTGTTCATTTCGTGTCAGTTTTCCGTTGTCTTCCCATGTGTGACGTCACAATACTCAAAAGTGTGGGCCTGTGTCCGCTGGCGTGGCTGACCGACGGGAAGTGTGATGCAGTCGCTACCACAGCCACCGTCGCCGACCGCCCGGCTCGCTGCGTCATTCACTCGGTTGTTCACCTAAACAAGAAATTGTATATGATTAGAAGAGTATTTTGTGTAAATAATTTTATTACCAATGTTCTCAAAACGGTGAAGGAAAACATCGTGGAGAAACCGGAATGTCTTAGAACCTAAAATTCGGAGACATGTGACATCTACCAACCCGCACTGGGCCCGCGTGGTGGATTATGGCACACTCCCTCTCACCGAGACGAGGCCTGTGTCCCAGCAGTGGGAAGATTATAGGCTGATGATGATGATGAAGAGTATACATCACTTTAAAAATATCCTCTTGATCGAATTTCGCTCACGGCGGTCGATTTCAACGGAGACTATAAGCCAGGTACGTAGGATATATATTATTATTATAGTGCACGGCAAATCCGAAGCTCGCGGGGAGAGATGAGGCGCAGTACTAACTTGCTTTCCGAAGCAACTTTCCAAGCTAACTTTCATACTTGGGACTGCTATTGAGAGAAAACAGTGGCATTTAATATTTTGAACAAAGTTCAAATGATGAAAAATTTACGTTGGTTCGTTTCCTGTATAAATATGAACGCAGCACTAGCCCCTATTTCAGGAGACGTGTTATCGGCGTGAGATCGTCGGGGGCTCGCAGTTCGATGCGTGGTGACTATGGACGAGTCGTGAACACTTGTAGATTGATACAGTATCTGATCAGAGTTTTTATTTCATTCTTTTTGGATACCGATACCTTACACTTAGTTGCAGTATTGCCCGCTAATTAAAATTTGACCCTGTATAGGTCATCTTAAAAATCATTAATTTAATAATAGCACTTATTATTAAACATTTGTACTGGAACATTTTTTTTAGTATTTGGTATTTTGTTATATATGGTGGGATCCATGAATAACACAGTTTTCTTTAGTAAAGTAGATGCTCGTACACACCTTCGTTGTTGTTATGTTTGGCGCGCACGAGTCGCTCGGGATGCGAGTGCGCGAGCTGCGTGTAGTCGCGGAACACTTCGTTGTACGTGTCATCGTTCGACGTCATCTCACTCTCACGCATCTCCTCGTTCAACTTGGTCAGCCTTAATCTGCAAGGAAAATAATAATAGAAGTAACTTAGAAATAAGTGGTTCATTACCATCATCACAGTGCATTGCATATCACCAAAATCACCATAAGTCTGCCAATTACTACTACTAAACTGAAGGAACACGGGTGGGTTTTAGTCAGTAAAAGTCTGACACGTCCTCCCGCTCCGCCCAGAACGGGAGAAGTCATTTGATGATTTCCCATCCAGAAAAAAAAAAATGTGTGTCCCGAAATTATTCAGAAACCAACTAAATTTTCATACCTAAAAGAAACCCGCGTTTGTCTGCCTAGACAAGAATAGACTGCCTAGTGCCTACCTACACAGAAAAGCAATGCACGCCACTGATCATTATCATTATCATTTCGGCCTAAAGACGTCCACTGTTGGACCTATGGCCTGCCCCAAACTCCGCTACTTGGATTGGTTCTGCACTTCTCGCGTCCAGCGGATGGTGTTAGAGATTATTTCATGTGATTTGTTTGTTTTTTGCGGATCTTATCATAGTTCCAGTGGCCAAGTTAGGAAGTGAACAGTAAACACAGAGAAACGACATAAGACTTGAAAGAAAAAATGGAATTCAAACTTTCAAGAAAAAATTGAATTCAACAAAGCATTTATTTCATTTAAACCATTTATTGCTCTATCTTGGGGGGAGACCTATGTACAGCAGTGGACGTTTGGCGGCTGAAATGATGCAACCATTTAGAGGCACTTTTTAAGTGTCAAAAAGTAGGTCTTAATATACTTAATTCCTTTAAAAAATGATTTTGAAATCTTGTACTGTTGTTATTTTAATCACAACTGACGAAATGTGGGTACACACCCTCGCCTAATCCTTCGAAGATGTAAGGCGTGACGTTATGCTGATAATAAATTAATTCAAGTAATAAAGCCAGTGGGCTTCTTTACATTTTAAAAGTTCGTAAACCAAAATTCAATATCACTTACAGAGTAACAATATCAGCGTTGGCGTTATTGACAGCGATGTCGAGCGGCGTCTGTCCTTCCTTGTCAACGATGGACTGGTCGGCGCGGTACTTGAGTAGCAGACAAACCTGGACAGATAAAACCTTTTAAATTCAAATCTACTTTTTTATTTTTTAATGGCTTTTGCCAGCGGCTTCGCAAGCGTTTATTTGAGCTTGAAAAAGTATTGTATGTGTTAATCCATGTTATACAGGATAAGTTTTTATACAGTGCTCAAACTGTAACCATGAATTCAGCATATCATTCTAGACCCCCTTGCCATACATTTTCACCCTGTAGGTATTACATTTTTCTATGAAACAGCAGTTTTTTTTTTTTTGTAAAACCGACGAAAAATTTCTGCGCAATCTAATAATCTATAAAGGGGGTCTAGGTCTAGGTATATGTCACCGTCATATTGTAAATACCATTAGATTACAATCTATCTCGCGAGATTATATCTATCGAAAATTTGTAAACTGCAAACACCATTTACAATTTAACGCATTATTTTTCGACAGATTATAATCTTTCCATGGCAAACCGAGAAACTGTGAACCGGTATCAAACTTGCATGTGATGGATCGCATCTTGCATTAATACTAAATAGTCAAGTAACTGCCATCAGCTTGGAAGTAGCGCTCGCTCGACTCGCGCACGGTTGGTCACAGCTCACAGCTCTAACCTAACCTATAATCTAACGATGTTCATAATGTCACGGTGACATTTACATTCGACACAAAACGAATACGGCGGCGCGATGCATATGACGTTTAACCAATCAGCGCGCGAGTTACGTTCCGTCGTATGCCGTTTCACAATTTGACTGTTTCACTTCGATAGATTATAATCTACCGAAAAATACTGCGTTAAATTGTAAGCAGTATGTTACGTTTCACAATCTTTCAACAATTACAATCTCGCTAGGTAGATTATAATCTAACGGTATTTATAATTTCACGGTGACTTAGACCAACTATCATGTTGGTTAGGAAACAGTTTATTTATACTAAATTTTTATATGCACTCAGAAAAAGAAACAAAATATTGAATGCGATAATTTTAAGTTACCTGCCCAGTGTGTCCTGCCTCGGTGGCGAGGTGTAGAGGAGTCTTCCCGTCATCGTCTTGAATGTTCAACTTGCTGCCGTTCAGCAGTAAGAACGAACATGCCATCACGGAACCCTGAAATAACAAGTATTGTATTTGTATGTGTTGCTTTACACTTTTGGTGTAAAGCTTAACATCGTTCTATATTGTATCTTGTTAAGCTGTTGGTCTCAATTACCGTTCTTAGATATTTTACAGCTGTTATGGGTAGTTCAGAAGTTCGATAATCTGACAACTAGCTCTACCAAGGGTATTACAGGCTCAATAACTTAGTTTTCGAGGGCAGATAGGTAGTCGCTTCATGCAAAATACTGGTAGGTACTTCCCGAAACGGCCCTGCCCCGAGCGTGCCTGCATCGACCGAAAAGTCAGGGAGCCGTGCCTCTCCCCAAGCCATTCGTTGAGAACTGGTCAGTTCACCTCGACGGTAGCGGAAGAACCGTGCCTGGGGCACTAAAGTCTGTCGCGCCATTCCACCACCAGGGCCTCGCGGTGGTGTGACTGACGAAGTTTGATCTCTCGATGCATCGGTCTACCTCTCCCCATCTGCACCTCCTCGCGCCAGTGAAGCAAGGGTCTTCGGCGCGATGTCCTGCGGCGGAGATCCGGCCAGTGCACAAGCCATCTCATAGGAGATCGTGCGATATCCCCTGATCACTCTGACGACCATCGCCCTCCGCAGTTGTTGCAGAATTGCGATGTTGCCGGCTGGACGGTCAGAAGCCCACATAGGGGCCTTGTACAGGGCCATTGATCGCTCGATCCTCAAGTACAATCGCTAGGGCCCCAAAGATTGGGAACTTGCGAGAATGACGCCCACGTAGTGCGCGCGCGTCGGCCGATAGGCGCGACATGTCCTGTAGCGACTGATGTACAACTGACTCACACTGAGCACGGCGGAGTGCAGCGGCGTGCGCCCCCCGGGGCCGCGCGCGCACAGCTCGGCGCCGGCCGCCAGCGCGCCGCGCATGACGTCACGTAGTGCGACATGTCCTGTAGCGACTGGTGTACAACTGACTCACACTGAGCACGGCGGAGTGCAGCGGCGTGCGCCCCCCGGGGCCGCGCGCGCACAGCTCGGCGCCGGCCGCCAGCGCGCCGCGCATGACGTCACGTAGTGCGACATGTCCTGTAGCGACTGATGTACAACTGACTCACACTGAGCACGGCGGAGTGCAGCGGCGTGCGCCCCCCGGGGCCGCGCGCGCACAGCTCGGCGCCGGCCGCCAGCGCGCCGCGCATGACGTCACGTAGTGCGACATGTCCTGTAGCGACTGATGTACAACTGACTCACACTGAGCACGGCGGAGTGCAGCGGCGTGCGCCCCCCGGGGCCGCGCGCGCACAGCTCGGCGCCGGCCGCCAGCGCGCCGCGCATGACGTCACGTAGTGCGACATGTCCTGTAGCGACTGATGTACAACTGACTCACACTGAGCACGGCGGAGTGCAGCGGCGTGCGCCCCCCGGGGCCGCGCGCGCACAGCTCGGCGCCGGCCGCCAGCGCGCCGCGCATGACGTCACGTAGTGCGACATGTCCTGTAGCGACTGATGTACAACTGACTCACACTGAGCACGGCGGAGTGCAGCGGCGTGCGCCCCCCGGGGCCGCGCGCGCACAGCTCGGCGCCGGCCGCCAGCGCGCCGCGCATGACGTCACGTAGTGCGACATGTCCTGTAGCGACTGATGTACAACTGACTCACACTGAGCACGGCGGAGTGCAGCAGCGTGCGCCCCCCGGGGCCGCGCGCGCACAGCTCGGCGCCGGCCGCCAGCGCGCCGCGCATGACGTCACGTAGTGCGACATGTCCTGTAGCGACTGATGTACAACTGACTCACACTGAGCACGGCGGAGTGCAGCGGCGTGCGCCCCCCGGGGCCGCGCGCGCACAGCTCGGCGCCGGCCGCCAGCGCGCCGCGCATGACGTCACGTAGTGCGACATGTCCTGTAGCGACTGATGTACAACTGACTCACACTGAGCACGGCGGAGTGCAGCGGCGTGCGCCCCCCGGGGCCGCGCGCGCACAGCTCGGCGCCGGCCGCCAGCGCGCCGCGCATGACGTCACGTAGTGCGACATGTCCTGTAGCGACTGATGTACAACTGACTCACACTGAGCACGGCGGAGTGCAGCGGCGTGCGCCCCCCGGGGCCGCGCGCGCACAGCTCGGCGCCGGCCGCCAGCGCGCCGCGCATGACGTCACGTAGTGCGACATGTCCTGTAGCGACTGATGTACAACTGACTCACACTGAGCACGGCGGAGTGCAGCAGCGTGCGCCCCCCGGGGCCGCGCGCGCACAGCTCGGCGCCGGCCGCCAGCGCGCCGCGCATGACGTCACGTAGTGCGACATGTCCTGTAGCGACTGATGTACAACTGACTCACACTGAGCACGGCGGAGTGCAGCGGCGTGCGCCCCCCGGGGCCGCGCGCGCACAGCTCGGCGCCGGCCGCCAGCGCGCCGCGCATGACGTCACGTAGTGCGACATGTCCTGTAGCGACTGATGTACAACTGACTCACACTGAGCACGGCGGAGTGCAGCGGCGTGCGCCCCCCGGGGCCGCGCGCGCACAGCTCGGCGCCGGCCGCCAGCGCGCCGCGCATGACGTCACGTAGTGCGACATGTCCTGTAGCGACTGATGTACAACTGACTCACACTGAGCACGGCGGAGTGCAGCGGCGTGCGCCCCCCGGGGCCGCGCGCGCACAGCTCGGCGCCGGCCGCCAGCGCGCCGCGCATGACGTCACGTAGTGCGACATGTCCTGTAGCGACTGATGTACAACTGACTCACACTGAGCACGGCGGAGTGCAGCGGCGTGCGCCCCCCGGGGCCGCGCGCGCACAGCTCGGCGCCGGCCGCCAGCGCGCCGCGCATGACGTCACGTAGTGCGACATGTCCTGTAGCGACTGATGTACAACTGACTCACACTGAGCACGGCGGAGTGCAGCGGCGTGCGCCCCCCGGGGCCGCGCGCGCACAGCTCGGCGCCGGCCGCCAGCGCGCCGCGCATGACGTCACGTAGTGCGACATGTCCTGTAGCGACTGATGTACAACTGACTCACACTGAGCACGGCGGAGTGCAGCGGCGTGCGCCCCCCGGGGCCGCGCGCGCACAGCTCGGCGCCGGCCGCCAGCGCGCCGCGCATGACGTCACGTAGTGCGACATGTCCTGTAGCGACTGATGTACAACTGACTCACACTGAGCACGGCGGAGTGCAGCGGCGTGCGCCCCCCGGGGCCGCGCGCGCACAGCTCGGCGCCGGCCGCCAGCGCGCCGCGCATGACGTCACGTAGTGCGACATGTCCTGTAGCGACTGATGTACAACTGACTCACACTGAGCACGGCGGAGTGCAGCGGCGTGCGCCCCCCGGGGCCGCGCGCGCACAGCTCGGCGCCGGCCGCCAGCGCGCCGCGCATGACGTCACGTAGTGCGACATGTCCTGTAGCGACTGATGTACAACTGACTCACACTGAGCACGGCGGAGTGCAGCGGCGTGCGCCCCCCGGGGCCGCGCGCGCACAGCTCGGCGCCGGCCGCCAGCGCGCCGCGCATGACGTCACGTAGTGCGACATGTCCTGTAGCGACTGATGTACAACTGACTCACACTGAGCACGGCGGAGTGCAGCGGCGTGCGCCCCCCGGGGCCGCGCGCGCACAGCTCGGCGCCGGCCGCCAGCGCGCCGCGCATGACGTCACGTAGTGCGACATGTCCTGTAGCGACTGATGTACAACTGACTCACACTGAGCACGGCGGAGTGCAGCGGCGTGCGCCCCCCGGGGCCGCGCGCGCACAGCTCGGCGCCGGCCGCCAGCGCGCCGCGCATGACGTCACGTAGTGCGACATGTCCTGTAGCGACTGATGTACAACTGACTCACACTGAGCACGGCGGAGTGCAGCGGCGTGCGCCCCCCGGGGCCGCGCGCGCACAGCTCGGCGCCGGCCGCCAGCGCGCCGCGCATGACGCCCACATTGTGCGCGCGCGCCGCCAGCTGCAGCACAGCGTCGGCCGACAAGCGCGACATGTCCTCTACCGCTGTAACACAACGTATTTACCATTAGCGTGACAGCGATACTTATTCAAGTTGAAACAAAAGAAGAATCCTTTGTACGGAACCGTACATTGCTTTAACGACTTACGCGCCGTGCATTCTGCACACACAGCATTTGTACCCATTATTGCAAACAATATGTAAATATATATTTCAATAAATCAGTGTTTAACGAACATTCACGGTGGTCGGTTTTATTTCATCACCCCAATAGAATCGCCCCGTTATCGCCGTGCATTCTGCACACACAGCATTTGTACCCATTATTGCAAACAATATGTAAATATATATTTCAATAAATCAGTGTTTAACGAACATTCACGGTGGTCGGTTTTATTTCATCACCCCAATAGAATCGCCCCGTTATCATATCACTAAGTGTAGGAAACTCCTACATCCTGACTGCCAAAAGTTAACACGGCTCACTTTTTCATTGGCCCCAATGTTAGACAAGCCTGTCAGCCATCTAGGATATAAATATGGAGGGTTTAATTATTACATTTTAAATATTTATTTTTTAAAACATGTTCGTTAATAAATAAAAACGAGGTTTTCCTCAATATTTCAAAAATAAAAATGAAAGAAAAAGTAACATAAAAAGTAAAAATAAACTAATATTAATAATAACCCAACTACGCCGTATCTCTACGTTTGTTACGTTGACGTCGTAGTGAGGCTTGGGCGCTCCAGACCTATAGGTCTGTGCCGGTAGTTTACCTTGCCAAAACTAGTCTACAATGCAGAGCCTGAGCCTGCGGCTATGAGCTAATAGTCTAGCTCTTCACCCGCAGAGCAGCATGTGGCGAGCTGTTGGGCAGTAGCGACCCCACGGATCCTATCTCTTTATTGGCCGGCTGGAGAGAACACTGATGAGGAAAAAAGCTCCCACCTCTCCTTGCCATTATTAGCCGGCTTGAGTGTAAATTCGCAAGAGCAAACGTGCTCAGAGGAAAGAACTATTCCAGTAAGATACTGGTACCACCTGATGGCTCGTTCGTGCGCCGCATTCGCTCACAGTTTGCCACGGGCGATCAAAATGAGTTGGAAGGCTCCACTTCATTTTGACCGCCCGTAGTTAATTTTCCCTTAGGTGTAAAATGCGTTGCTACGCCGCGGCCATTCGCTTTATCATGATTTATGCGTCGTCCTCACGTTCACTAAGGCCCACCTAGAAAGGTTACGGGAGCCCTCTTCTACATATGTCCGAAACGAGAATCTCCATCTAGATCTCACAATGCCGACCATCCAGTAGTTCATGAAACACCTTTTGTACGAGCCAATAATAATGCTCATACAGCAAAAATACGTTTATGCGTACTAAAGTAATATTCCGTCAGTTCAGTCGTAACTAAAACACCGTCACGCGCTAATGTGCGGGTCGATCCATAACAACAACAGACAGTGCGGCTCAGATAACTAAACAAATATAATTTGTAACTATTTTCCACAAATAAACTATTAAACTTAAAAGTGGTTTGGTGTAACTTAACTAACTACCTACAACAACTACCGGGGTATCCGTCAACGACGAAAAAGCCCCAACATCTTTTTGTAGGTAGTATGTACTCACGAAGATTTCGGATTTATTGGCTCGTACACCTTTCTAAGCGTTTCTTCGACTCTGCTAAGAAGCAACCCATTCACGGTAGCCGCGCGCTACATTCCCTCCCGCATTAGTGGGATTTGCCAACCGACGCCTAACCATTCCCGATGACGCTACAACCCTTCTCCAGCAGAGTGGTAAACTCACTAGCCTTCTCAAGACACACCGTCACAGACCGCCGTCCTTGCGTCTTTGCCACCGAGGCCCGCCGCGACGTTCCCATCCATGTCCGCCCCGACTCTTGCTCAAATCAGCCCGTACTGCTGAGCCTGCTGCTTTGAATTAGTTCCTAAATAATAATCATTCCGATCCTGTTCGTCTCTTGCTGCCCTCTACCAGCGATGCCCTAAGCCCAGGTCAGTACCCAACAGGGGGTGCTCTTAGCGAGTAGTCGCTAGGTTAAAGTTTTTAAGCCCTGGCTGAAGACCTTTATTTCTATACAGGCAAGTGCGTATAAGCAACCGACAAAATCATCAGGTGGAACTGCGAGATATAAAACTAAAAAAAAAAAAAAAAAATTGTTTCGAACTCGATTCAGTGAACTACAAGCGAAACAAGCGAGAGAAGTGATTCTGATTAACGTTTCTGATTATTGCGGTATTTATGATTATTTGATTAAACAATCCCCAGCTCGTAACATTACTCATAGCGGCTGATTTTTTTTTTCGAATAAAAAAAACGGAATACCGGTTTTGTGATGAAATAAAAATCGTCAATCCGGTTTTCTAATATACCTGCGGTGTTCCCCTACTTGATACCCCGCACTTGTCAGTGACTACGTGGACAGTTTCCTGATCAAGTTTTTAACAACGTTGGACGGAAGAATATTTTTTGGGTTCTATTCGTGTTCGATATCGAATAGAATTACGACACGTGGGTTAAGTATTGCCAGCTATATTTATGTATCTATATGTCACCCTGAAATTGTAAATACAGCTAGATTATAATCTATCTCCCGTATGTAAAATACGCGCTCAGACGTGGAGTTGCGGATATCAGCCCGTTCTACCTATATTCTATCTCGCAAGATTGTAATCTGTCCAAAGATTGTAACCGTAACATACTGCTTACAGTATTACGCATTATTTTTCGTTAGATTACAATCTATCGAAGTGAAACCGTCAAATTGTAAAATGCCATGCGACGAAACGCACCTCGTGCGCTGATTGGTTGAACGTCGTGTGCACCGCGCCGCCAAATTTTGTTTGTTAATTTGTTTGTTGCAGAATGTAAATGTCACCGTAACATTATGAACATCGTTAAATTATAGGTTAAGTTAGATGAGGACTGAGGATGAGGTTGTAAAAAGGAATAAAAACCTCTTTGCCAAGGTTTCAGACACCAAGAAAGGTCCCGTTAGAAGTCAATATAAAAACCTCTTAACTGTCCGTAGCTATAAAACAGCACTACTTAGAAAAAGTGTTTTCTGCATGGGTCCAATCGTATTTAATAAACTCCCGGACAGCATAAAAAGTGATACCCTGCAACAATTTAAAAGTAAACTCAAGGCTTTCTTGATACACAAATGTTATTACTCGATAAGTGACTTTTTGAATGACCCTATGTGTGACATCTCAACAGTTTAATTTTTATTGACATTATTTAATTTTATTCTTTTTTGACATTATTATTTTTTATTTACACTATTTAATTTTATTAATACCCATTATTGAATTTTATTGACATTATCTGATACACCTTTGTGCATGGCCTGGACTTGTTATAATAATGTATTTCCTAATTAACTATTTCAAAATGTTGTTCATGATTTGTTTTATTATTTGTAAAAATTTTGCATGCCGAAACTCAGGCAGAATGTACCCGGCTCACTACATGTATTTCTGTAACATCTTTATTGTAAAATACCTGCATTCTATGCGAATAAATGATTTTGAATTTGAATTTGACTGTGACCAACCGCGTGCGAGCCGAGCGAGCGCTACTTCCAAGCTAATTGCAGTTACTTGACTATTTCGTATTTGTGCAAGATGCGATCCGTCGCATGCAAATTTGATACCGGTTCACAATTTGTCGATTTGCCATGGACAGATTATAATCTATCGAAAAATAATGCGTTAGATTGTGAATGGTTTTTGCAGTTCAGAATTTTTCGACAAATTATAATCTCGCTAGATAGATTGTAATCTAATGGTATTTAAAATTTGACGGTGACATATACATATAGGCGTCTATCAAGACAGTAAATTCGTTTTTGACACACACATTAATGCAATTGTCAAAAAAACATCTAAACTGCTTGGGTTTATAATAAGTCTCTCTAAGAGCTTTACTGAAGCTAAAACACAAAAAATATTGTATTGCACTTTTGTACGAAGTCAGCTAGAGTATGCGTCTCAGATATGGAATCCACGTTATGATAAATACATTGACTGCATTGAAAACATCCAAAGACGGTTAATTAAATATCTTTGCTATCACCAAAAGATTCCATATCAATCAACCGATTATCTTGGACTCTGTAAGAAGTATCATCTGCTTCCACTGGTAGACAGACGTAAAATTGCAGACTGTTTGTTCTTATTGAAAATCCTCAATAACAATATTGATAACCCTGAGTTATTATCAAAATTTTATTTTAATGTGCCAAGTAAAGCACTTCGTTTTGATCCACCCATACGTGTACCACGTACATCTACGAATTATAGGCAGAACAGTTACATTGTGCGAGCAAGCAGAAATTGCAATGATATATGCAAGGAATTTAATTTTGATCTATTCACAATAAGTGTGAATTCAGCCAGAAGGTGCTTAAGCCTTAAATTTTTCAAGTAGCGGTGGATTATATTATTTGTTTTTTTTTTTCTATTATTTCAGATATGACTGCTAAGTATTTAAATGTATTTTTCTTTAATTAAGACGATGTGTTTTTTGTTTTTGTGCTCACACCATAATATAAGCCTATACGTGAGGATTTGTAATTGGCTTTCGGATGTGTATGGTTTCCTTTTTTGTCTGTTTTAATTAGCTATAAGTCCTACATGTACTAAATAAATAAAGAATAAATGATGAAATAGTAACGGACTCGAAAATGTACATTTTACACGAAAAACTCAATACTACGAGGTGTGGGAATGAGTCCGATGCTAAAAACATAGGTTCACAATTATAGTCCGTTTGTCTGGATGTATGTTCCGGATTGGCAAAAAACTGGCTGATCAGATTGTTCTGGCCTGACTGACCAGTGGTTACCTCGAACTAAGGGAGGACTATGTATTTATTTATTTTAAATAGAACGGCCGAAGCCAATTACACTATTTAAACATATAATAAAACTATTTTGACATTTACAATTCATTTAACACAGTCATGCATTCTTCTCACAAAAATTCAAACATTCTGAGAGTATCATCTTCCATTCTTTTGCAAACATATCAATATCTGTAATTGAGTTCAGGAGAGCGTTAGTAGCTGCTAATGTCCGAGGAATAGGTGACTTGGAGTGCGCAATAGTACGGCAAGTTGGAACAGCCAGCAAGCGGTGTTTCCATCCACCACAGTAATTGTCTGGGACAAATAATTTACAGATATCATTGTGCAGATCAGGAGCATCAATAATCCCCCTAAGAATTTTAAATATTACAGTCATCTGATCGCGCGACCTTCTTACTTCTAGAAAAATAAAGCTTAAGCAACCCAACAGAAATTTAGTGTCGTAGTATCTAAGGAATGCTTTTTTAACTTTATCTAAAGCTAACGGACACTGCTTCTCAAAAGGATTCCATACGCACGAACTAGACTCAAGTTTGCTACGGACCAATGTCCCAAAAAGAAGTTTGATAACGTGGGGGTTATGAAAATCACAACAGTTCCTTAAGATGAAACCAAGGCGCTTGAACTCGTGAAAAGTGAGCTTACTGTCGAATATGACTCCCAGGTCTTTCATGGAATCCGTTCTTGTGATTGCCTCTCCATTCAGCTTGTATGTAAAGTTAACTGGGTACCTGGGTAACTATGTTCCCTGAGACATGGTTCGAGGTAACCAATCCACTTTAACCACCCAAATTCATTGCCGAATATGTTTTGTTTCTATGTGCGCCAATACGTGCCGTCTACCCGAGCTAGGTTCTTACGGGCGCCGAGATACCCATTGCTCGCCACCCGCAAGGTCACGCCTACGGTGGCCGGGAGTCTGCAATCGACTCCCGACGCCCAGGGCTAGGGACGTCAGGGCGCAGACACTGCCACTCCCTCTCACGCCCCGCCTCCTCCTTCGCGAGCATTACTGCTTCGCAGAAGGAGGTGACGGCTTCCCATGCCCTCTCGCTCCGTACCATGACTCGCACCAGGGCCGGACGCGAGAGGTTATTCTGGGTTGGCACTCACGTAGTGTATATGTCACAGACGGGTTGTCGAATCTTTTGTTTTATAAAACAGCTGAACGACCTTTAGCTGTTTTACAAGATTACTAACCTTTACCAAGCAGAATTATATAACGTTTTACGTTTATCAATAAAGCAGGTCAACAATTAAGGTTATGTAAAACATCTTTTATTAATCCAAAAGTAACTCTGCCTGCCTGTCTGTTATCTTATTATGCTTTAACGGCTAAATCGATTTGGATGCAATTTGTCCATGGTTAAGACATGCAAGTGAAGCTGTGGAGTAAGAGCTAGTGATAACATACGACTAACCTAATTCATCGCTGTCCTCTCCTTCAGTAGAATCGTGATCAGAAGGCAAGCTGAGATCAACACCGCGCTCATTGGCCAACTCAGTGCCGATTAGTAGCACAGGACTGCCGTCCGATTTGCTAGAACTTTCCGACACTGAAACAATGAACTTTAATAAACAACCGTCTTTGTAATACTGAAGAGAGTGTCTGTTTTCATGCGGAGATTCATTGCATGCTGTTGAATTTTAACTTTTATCGCTAAGCCGAACGTTTAAAATCCAACAGCACGCTGTTAGTGTACGGCATGGTGTTAGTGAAAACGGGAATTTAATTTACACTTTAAAAGGGTAGGGCAAAGCAGGGCAGGCACAGTATTTTTATCTCACAAAGCGAGTTTTACTTGTAACCAAGTATGCAAACATCTGCCAGGGTCGCGAGATTTGTTCGAAAGAGTTACTGAGACCCTGCCTTATAGGCAACTGAAGGAACACTGGTGGGTTTTAGTCAGTAAACTGACACGCCCTTAGAAGACATTTGATGATTTCCCACCCACAAAAAAAAGTGTGCAAACATGCTGTAAATGTGTTTGTAAGCGAAGAAGCTCTCAGTACCGTTCGAGACACGGGCGAAGTCGGAAGTGTGTGTGTGTTATATGTATGCTACTCGTCTTCGCGCACACATTCACAGCATGTCTGTACACTTGGTTACCATAAGTAAAGCGCGCGTCGCTTCGTCAGATAAATTACAATACAGTGATTCATATTTTTATTATTATAAGAGTACAGGGAGACCAATGAAACGATGGATGAACTGTGTGAATTATGATATGGATAGAAAGGGGGTGACTTGTGAGATGACGACTAATATTCTTTTTTTACATTCTTTCACATTTACTCATTTTTGAAATTATATACCTACAATTGTACACTGTACTCTTTAATATTAGTTGTCATGGCAATAATGACATTTGGTTTAAATAGTGTAATATGTCTTATTTATGAAATAATATTATTTATGTAGATTATTTTATACTTTTATACTTTGTGAATGTGAGAACGTTGTAGGCCTTGTAGACTGTAGACAATTTTCTATCTTATTCAGTACCTGGTACTTGTTGACAGGCCTACACCGTCCTCCCATACCTATTAACACTGTAATTTGAAACAATTGTTAAAACTAATTATTTTTAAAAGAGTAACCGTGGAGTTTCTTGCCGGCTCTTCTCCATAGGAACCAACTATTTGGAACCGTGCACCTAGCTTCTGACGTTTCATAAGTGCCCATGTAGGTTTATATGAAATAAAAATATTTTGATTTGATTTGATTTGAATAGAGAAGTGTGGACGAAAAAGACATGTTGCGCTGACCCCAAATAAATTGGGATAAGGGCAGGAGAATGATGATGGTGATTCATATTTTTAAGAACTCCATAATAAGTTATTACTAACTTATTACGTCATCATTTAAAATCGTCGTTTTTGTTGTATGGGTAAAATTAGCGTGGAGTTATAAATTGTTTTACAGTTCTGATATTTACCACTCGTATTACTGTTGGCGTCACTTTTTTCATCAACAATGGTTTCTGGCACCGAAGGCGTAGTGCGGACCCTGAAAAGAAAGTTAATTTAATTTCAATATGACATGATAACTACATAAATCAGGGGTCAGGGTTTTAAAAAGGTGGTAGCTGCTTTAACAAATTCAACAACAAAAAAAAGGCTTTTCCTAATTATGTAGGATTCGTCCTCCAGTCGAACCGGATGCAGCGGAATAAGAGTATTTAAATGGAGCGACTGCTTATCGGACATCCATAACCCAGTTACTACGTAAAAAACATGATAACCCTCGGTAAGACTGGTTATCAGAGTTTTGGGCTTCTTACAACCTTTAACGACTGACAAATCAAAGATCTACAAATAACAGCCAGGAGCAACGGTTTAACGTGCTTTCCGAGGCGAAGTGGCCCAGTGGTATTACGAGTTTTAGGCGGTGGGTGCGAACCCAAGCAGCCGCTTTACTTTGTGTAAATAATTTCATCAGTACTGCTCTCAAAACGGTGAAGGAAAACATCGTGAGGGAACTGGCATGTCCTAGAACCAAAATTAAAAAAAAAAAAACGTTTTAGGACAACCAACACACCATTATCTGATCCCAAACTAGGCAGAGCCTGTGCTATGGTAACCAGACAACTGATAAATATACTTATATATTTCTAAATAAATACATATTATATATAAATTACACCTAGACACAGAACAAATGATCGTGCTCATCACACAAAGATTTGTCCTGGGTGGGAATCGAACCCACAACCTCAGTCTTTGCAGTCAGGGTCACTAACCACTAGACTAACAGGCCAGTCAATTCGAGGACATGTGACATCTACTAACTCGCACTGAGCCCGCTTGGTAGATTACGGCCCACTCTCACCGACAGGAGGCCTGTGTCCCTCCAAATCCTCCTCAAATCCTCCTCCAATCATCCTCCTGTGATAATGTTCAGTGGGAACGATAAAGGCAGATGATGATGATGTTTTTGGAATAGACGGTAGAACATGGTTTTGGATGCTATGTACCTGCGCCTGGCACGTCGCACGGACCACCGGCGGCCAGTGCGCAGCGGGCTGTCGGCGGCGGAGATGGCGCCGCTACTGCCCACCAGGTCCTTCACCCACAGCAGTGACACGTACTTAGAGCGGATCCACGTCTCGCGTACGTTACTGTTGGGAATGCGACATTTTATTACACTTGTACAGTTATTTCACAACTACAACCCGTGGGAACTTGACACCAGGCTGGTATACCACGTAGCACCCAGGATTCGCCTTGTGCGTTCAGCAGCGATAGAATGTAGCCAGCAAAATTAAAATTTTCATACGTTTCTTGCAATTTGTAGGTCAGTTCCAGCTACTACGTTGAAAAAAAAATATGAGTCTCGACTGTAAGTTATATGGCTTTAAATAATTAAAATCATCAATACAATCTTGTAAGATAATTTAATTTCATGGAATTACTATATTTTCATCACACTGGCCCACAAATTGCAGAAGACGTTAAAAAAATTGAAATTCGCGGCCTACCTAACTAGCGAAAATATCTTATATACAATTACTCTCACGAGTATAGATCGAAAAACACTCGTATGAAAGATCCTATTTTTTCAAAAAGTCGTATAAAAGCAGCTTTCTAGATATTTTTGCATTCAACGCTGTTTGGCTCTATTAACATGTCTAGTAAAGGTGAACTCAACGAATTCATATCGCATTAACTCGACAATTGCTTAAAGATGTCTCTCTATTATCTTCATGTAACCATAAGTCTTATGACAGCTCTTTGAAAGCAGCTGACTTGCTAATTAATCATAAATCTAGCTTTTATAACACTATCTATAGACATGTAGTTTATACAGCCTTATTGTAGAGTAAGTCATAAGTCATTTAATCATTTGTTTAACATAGGTACAATAATGAAGATGTTTAAAGAAAATAAAAAGTGCGCTATGCCATGCCATTGGGCGTACAAATGTTTGTGATGAAGTATAAAGCCAGCCAAAAATGATAAAATAAATATGATAAGCCTGAAAAATAAAACAATTATAAAGAACTAGCTGACCCGACAGACGTTGTCCTGTCTCTTTGATGATATTTGAGTACGCATTCTGTCAATTCTATGTCAAATGTCATAATGTTACATTAAAAAGTTTACATTGTCCTATTATATGGTTGTTAAGTATTCTTAAATAAGTGTTCTTAAATTTTCTAATATTCCGCGCAATTTTTAATTTTTTTTCTTTCATAAGAACCTTCTCCTGACAATAACAAACACAACAGAACAAAAAGAAGTGAAATCGGTCCAGCCGTTCACGTGTGATGGCGTGACCAAGGGAAATAGGGATTCATTTTTATATATATAGATTACATTATACACAATACAAAATAATTAATAATAAATAGCAATTGAAATTAAAGTTTATACATTGCATGTCAACACACAGAATAAGTCCAAATACAATACTAATGTCAATATAAAATACTTATGTCAATATGAAATACTAATGTCAATATACAAGAAACTTATATCAAAGAAAACAGTACATTTATTTTGTTGAGATGTCAAAATTCTGTTATTAAATTTTTGTCCGTTAAAAATTCCGAAATACTGTAATATGCTTTGTTTACTAGTAAGTATTTTAGCCGTTTCTTAAATAATCTTACATTTAATTCTTTGAATGACTGTGGTAAATGGTTAAATATGACTGGCGCCATGCAGAATACACTTTTATACATTAAAGCTGTGTGGGACCTTCTTACGCATAAACTATTGATATCCCGTCGACTTCGTTCATTAATGTCTGTAATTTTTTTAAACAATTTCGGGTTGGTCTTAACAAATACGGCAACCTCAAAAATATATAAGCAGGGAAGAGTCAATATTCTGAATTTAATAAACAATGGTTTACATGTATCTATGGACTGCAATCCAAACATTATCCTAACACACTTTTGCTGTGCTATAAAGATTATTTCCCTATTGGTTGAATTCCCCCAAAAAAAGTAAACGCTGTTTATTCAAAAAAATTGCATCTCAATTATTGTAACATCATTTAATATCATATGATAGCTTTCTGCAAGGCGACTTAATTATCGAATTCGAGAAAACGCTTTAGAATGATCTTTATATTGTATTTTAAATTATAATAAACATTATTAGAACGCTATTATACAGCGTAATAGTGGTATGAAAGTTCAATAAGTAAATATAATGTATACACGATGTACACAATCAACAGACGAAGAGTGATCAAGTATTATAAGTGCAGGTTCTGTAGTAAATATTCACGTTTCTACCAATTATGATATTCGAGAACTTGTCTGTACTTGCTTAGTATTACAGAACATTGCATACGGTGCATTGCATTACATCACGTGACCCGCGAGTATATATGACACATCGAGAGACTGTTACACGGGTATGAGTAACAAAGAAGAAGCTAGAAAGGCAAAGTTTTTTTTAAAACTCAATGCTATATTTGCGGCCCACAGCACTTTGGAGATGCAGCAAAGTCCAGCTCAGTACGGTCCAAAGAATTAATTAAAAATATTAAAGAGAACGGTATAGTGTTTGTATTTCACAAAGCGATCCGCAGTGTATTTGTGGTTACCAAGTTAACAAACAAGTTTTGAAAGTGTGTGTAAGTGTAGGATCTCCCGGTAACGTTCGAGACAAAAGTGAAGTCGGAAACGAGTATGTGTTTATGTCGACTTCACGCACACATTGACAGCATGTTTGCAAACTTGGTAACCACGAATAAAGCGCGCGTCGCTTCTTGAGATAAAAATACTGTGTAATAGCAGTTAGGTTTATAATGCATTTCAAGAATACCACGCATGACGTGATTCCGGTTAAAAAATCTGTCAATATCAGCGCTACTCCTTTCGATATGACTGAAATAATTTTGGTCTTGTTTAAGAAAATTCTTACGTTTCACAGTCGGGTGTAGCTCTGGGGATAGTTGTTCCTTCAGCATTGGCTTCATAGATTAAATTCACTATTTTATTTCCCAGCTCTGCCATAACCTAGAACATCAAATTTAATTATTTAAAATGTTTCTCTTGTTTGCAAAATTAAGTCAAGAAACTAAAGGATTGACATCAATCTTTACTTAATATTTTAAGTGCTAAAGTAACTCTGTCTGTCTGTCTGTTGCGCGTTCATGCCTAAACCACTTAACCAATTTTGGTGAGAATTGGTACAGAGATAGACAAGACCTTAGCAAAGGTCTTAAACCTACCTTTTATCGCCAAAAAATGCTTGAAAGGGTTGTATGGGAGCTAGTAGACTATAAAGTGTATATAAATGAGTACCTTTATTATTTCTGGTTCCCAGTCATCCAAAGTAAGAGATCTCACTTTGCTAACGTGGACGCCCAGCGAGCGATGTATGCCAGAACATTCTAGAAAACATATAAAAATAAAATGATCATAATCAACCTATATTGTTCCCACTGTTAGGACACAGACCTCCTGGCGTTGAAAGGGGCTGAGGAGGTGAGGGGCTGTAATATACCACGCGAGCCCAGTACGGGTTGGTAGATGTTACCATGTCTTCGAATTTTCTGTTCTAAGACATGCTGCACCCTAATTGCGAAACGCACTATTTATCAGAATCTGAATGGGAACGAAGATTATTTCTAAACCATTGCGTCATTTGTTCGAATAAATTGTCGGCTCAGCAACGTAAATAACGCAATGAATGTCGTTTAACTATCAATATGAAACCAATTCCTACTGATGGCAAGTTGCACAATTACCCCTTTGGTTTCCTCACGATGTTTTCCTTCATTGTTTTGAGAACAGTGGTGATTAAATTATTGACATTAAGTAAAGCGCCTGCCTGGGTCATGAACCTGGGACCTCATGCTTAGCAGTAGCGCTTGCGACCACTAGGCCAACGACGCAGTCAATGACAGTAGCAATTGGGGGGCAATGACTTTAGTGCATACCTATACATAGTGTAATGCCAAGATTGATGCTGGCCCAGCGAGGGTTTGGGCTGCCACAGTCACAGCAGTAGTTGTTGCCGGGAATGCTCAGAAGTTGCTCCCATATCCTGGAAATATAAAACAATTAGAAAAAAAAAAACACTTTTTAAAAGCACCTGAGGTATAAAAGTGATCAAATTAATGCTACTTGGAAAAAATCCTTAACGTCTAAGTGTTTAAGTTGATTGTATTTGCAATTCTTTAATTGTTGAAACAATGGAACAAATGTTACATAAACTAAAAAATAATAGTTTAAAAAAACTAAAAAAACACGCTTCCATTGAAAACCAAACTAAAAAGTACAAAATAATGGAAAAAAAGCGTGGGGTGCCTTTTAAGGTATTTTTTATTGATATCAGGCACCCCACGCTTTTTTTCCATTATTTTGTACTTTTTAGTTTGGTTTTCAATGGAAGCGTGTTTTTTTAGTTTTTTAAACTATTATTTATTTTCTATTTTTTAGGGTGTTTCGAATTTTGAGACGTATGTCAGCGTAGTTTGTGACGTATGTCAGCGTAGTTTTCGAAGACAGTTTTTTTGCTGTCCTGGTATAACCCTGGCAAGGATAATGGCACAAATTGGTTTGTGACGTATGTCAGCGTAGTTTTCGAAAACAGTTTTTTTGCTGTCCTGGTAACCCTGGCAAGGACAATAATGGCGGTCCTTGACAGGTGTGCAAAGTTTGAATGAAATCTGGTCGTTTAAAGTGGGTCAAAATCGCGCTATAAGGAGTCGGTTACAAACAAACATACAAACATACAAGTGAAGCTAATATAAAGCGTGTAAAAACTAGTGGAACATGTACCTGATCTTCCGCATGCCCCTGACGTTGGCAACACTGTGCCTGTTCTCTGAAGGCCTGTCATCCGGCACTAGTATGAGCTGCGTGTCAGGGTTCTCTCTACTCTGACCCTGTTGTATAGCGGAACGGATGCCGTTCTGAAGCGCAGTTATCCAACAGTTGAGCATCTCTTCTGAATCTGCTTGGAGCATGTGACTCCTGGGAATAAAGTTCAGTCGTTAAATTTAAATTCAGAACATCTGATGATTATCAAGATTTGGAACAATGAACTCAATTTCGTGCACGACAAAGTTTCAATTCTATTGGAACCAAATATTTTTTAGAAACTCGTATTCGAAATGATCATTCAAAAATCAACTTAGAATACATAAAGTTAAAGAGGATAGTTGACTAACTAGGTGATGGAATGTACATTATTTGAAATTATGAATTGATGGAAGTTAGTGTTCTTTATTTTTTGAATATAGGTCCTATTATTAATCAGCAAGTTCCGTGTGGTGCCGGACGTAAAAAATAGCACCATCGCATTTCTTCCCGTGGGTGTCGTAAGAGTCGACTAAGGGACTTACTAGAGAATGGGTAGCAGCGTTCTCTATGCATTTTACCAACATACTGCGATCGCCAACCCGCCTGCCAAGCGTGGCGATTATGGCAAACCCCCCAAATTGGCGGAGACTGATGTCCAGCAGTGGACGTCTTACGGTTGAAATGATAATCATCATTATCGTCGTCCGTTAAGCCAAAAAACTAGCCAGGGGACAATTCTCATATATTTTAGAACAATCGCATTTTTATCTCAGTCTTCATTAGTCAAAAATACCTCTATTTTACTGACAATTATTGCTGCAACGAGAAAGCGACTACATTTTGAATGTTTTTAAATACGACAATTTGCCTTCTGGTCGTCTATCCACGTTGCATAGTCCCCATACTATTGCCATATGGAGCTAAGTTAAATGATGCCTCATACCTTTTTTTTGTAGGTTTGGAAATCATCAAATGACGTCTCCCGCTCGAGAGGGCGTGTCAAACTTTTACTGACTAAAACCCACCCTATATGCCAGGGCCACGGTAACTCTTTCGAACAGATCTCGCGACCCTGGCAGGATGCCCCACACCTGTCTTCTTGTAAAGCTGATATAACTCAGGCCCACTTACTTTGATGGTGACAGTACTTCGAAGCAGTACCGCCTCTCGCCATCAAGCACCGGCTTCACAGTACACAGTCTCAAGTCTTCCTCCATTACTGTTACGTTCAGCTCACCTGTCCTTTTCCTAAAAAAAAAACCAGGCTGGTCAATACCCTCATCAATAATAATGATGAACCTGGTCTGTTTTATAAGTTCTAAAGTTAGTACTGTTAGTAGTCGAAGTTAAGCATTATAAATAAGTTACAAAATCAAACTTTCGCAGTTTCATTAGATAACAGGTGGTTGCTGCAACCAACTTCAACAACCCGTTCGAAAGGCATTGGTGTAATTAAAAATGTCAACTAAGATCGATCATTTCCTTAATTTACTAGTAACACACAAACATACATTTTTATAATGTATCCATTCGAATAAATTACCAGTAAGAACTTACGTCACGGTTCACATAATTTAAATCCAAGATGCATAACAATCCATAGGTATAAAACGGAATACAAAATCAATTGAGCAAATTGTTTTCCCAATCTTATCGAACGGATCTAATCGAACAAATAAACAATAGATAAAGAAGTGGACGGATTAGCAAGGCGTGACGTCACTGGCCTACATAACAAACCTCCGATCGAAAACCGCAAAGAGAATAAAGAACTCACCTATACACGAGACGGTTGTCGTATAAATAGAACCATCTCCTATTCCATGTCTTGAAGGCATTCGAAGTCCTTTTGAACAGATAGCCTTGCATCCGAGGCATATTTTTAAGGCACGGTGTGCTCAGCAAGCCATCTTTGCAGTCCCCTTCGGCTTCTCTCGACTTACAGCTCGGTAGCACCGTGTCCTTACTGTTTACAATCGTATGGCGGTTCTCCATCTCTTTGTCGAGTATTTTTGTGTCGTTACGCATAGCTACGATCTGAAAATGTGATCATTAGTGGTAAATACTTGTATGATTGCATATTTCTTGTAACTAACATGGCGTGCTTTGTAACGCTTTGTGTATCACGGTCAATTGACTTTGTTATGTTGTCAATTTTAAGTACATCGTTAACGGTGAATAAAGTTGATAAGTGGAGTGTGGTGTATTATGGTATTTACTGAAGATTGCTCACAAGGCGGATTTAGAAGCAAATCAAACCTTTGTAAAATTTTGAGCAGCCTTTGTCGTGGTTTGTGTCGGTGAATGCAAGCAACCACGGAAAGGAGGCTCCAAAGCAGTCTCGCAAAATTAAATCAAGCTTTTCAGAGCAATAACGACACTATTAAGACTTTTATAATTTATTCCGATGTATTTTTATTGGTGTTCCAGGTTAGGATTAAAAAAACATATAAGAAGTAACTTGACTCACATCTTCAGCGATAGTTTTGAGGAAGGGCTCCAAGTCCTCTGATAGGTCAGCACCTTGATGGTAGTATGTGCAGCACGCTTGCAAGTATGACAGGAACTGAAATAAACAGGGTTTACTTAAATATGTTACAAGTTTATAACTCTTAAGTAACTACAAATTTTTGTTGTACACAGTCCAGTCACATTCAAAATATGTTTGTGACTTTAAGGGCTATTTTTGTCTGCTCATTGCACGATAGAATCCGGTCTACCGATTACGCTTTAAGACTTGAAAAACTGACGAAGATATAAAAAGACTTCACTGTACCCAAAGTAAGTATGAACTGTGCTGTAGATTGTGACTATCTATCAAATCAAAAGAGTCTCCACGGATGACGGTACTCGAGACATTCGTCGCACCCTTGACACTGGCAGTTAGCCACGCTACTAACCTTACTAAGTGATAAACGTTTTCAAAAACAGAATAGAAAAATAAACACGATATACTCTGAACGTCTTAAGGAAAGTTTTGAGTATGAATGTAGATGGCTTTAAGGATAGGAGAATACTAAAGAAACGATGGATGTACTGTACGAAAGATGATGTGGCTGGAAGCGGGTGAGACTGCTGACATAACAACTAATAGAGAAGTCATCATCTGAATAACCTTTTCCCAACTATGTTAGGGTCGGCTTCCAATCTAACCGGATGCAGCTGAGTATCAGTTTTTTACATGGAGCGAGTGCCTATCTGACCTCCACAACCCAGTTACTGGATAATACGATACCCCTTGGTAAGAATGGTTGTCAGATGTCAGACTTTCGGGATTTTGACGACCCGTAACGACTGTCTAAGATCTACGAAAGACAGCCGGGACCAACGGCTTAACGTGCTTTCCGAGGCACGGAAGGGTCTTGGTCACAACTAATAGAGAAGTATGGAAGAAAAAGACAAGTTGCGGTGACAATAAATCAATTGGGATAAGGGCAAAAATATAATGATGATACTTAGAAGCCGTCACAACGTCACACTACTTCATATTCGTGTTTATTCACAGGCACATTGTATTACAGACTGTTTAGTTTGATTAAGTACTCATATTAGGAATAAGCCAATTACGTAAATTGCCGTCGGGCGTTTAGTGCGATGAGTGGTTACTATTTACTTGACAAACTAAGTTCTTATCGTTATCAGTTAAAATTAGGTTTAGATTGCGAACTAAAACGCGTTTATCTTGCAATTTAAACCTTTATCAATTTTGTGAATGAGACTAGGCGGGAAGGAGTGACTAAGTTGGCGCAGTAAAAGCAAAGTAAATTTAACGCAAACCAATGTTAAGTACTTAGATATCCGTGCAAATATAGGTGTGCCTTTCATTAAAGTCTACCCTTCCCATAATTTAATTATAAAAACGCTATTATTAGTAACTTAAAGTACATTTTCGCACGCAATCGAGACGTCTGCGTACCTACAATAATTATTATGTTCGCCCTACTTTAGCACTAACATAGGACACACCCTTCAGTATCTACCCGCTAACCTAAATGTACTAAGTGTAATGTACATACATATTGTGTGAAAGAGTATTTATTACATTAAAAAGCATAGAAAGTTATATTTAGTGTGGTGAGTCGTGACCTATTGCTTTAGTTTTTATTTATACAACACTTCGGTGAAAGTCACGATCGAAACGTTATGAAATTGGCGAGTCGGCTTTCTTCTCGGTGTCCAGCACTTCCATATGACCATTTTTTATGGCTTTACGGTTTTTTCACACCGAAATGAGATGCAGGACTACTATGTAATTTCTCAAAAGTAATGTTAAACAGAGGCTACACTGTGAGCGAAACTAACTTAATTCAGCTTTATTCATTTAAAATAGAGAGCAGTGGTGGCCCAGTGGTATCGGCCGCGACTTATGAGTAGTAGGTTGTGAGTTCAAACCCAGGCAGGCGCTTTACTTTGTGTAAATTATTTCATCACCACTGCTCTCAAAAACGGTGAAGGAAAACATCGTGAGGAAACCGGCATGTCTTAGAACCAAAAATTCGGAGACATGTGACATCTACCAACCCGCACTGGACCTGCGTGGTGGATTATGGCACACTCCCTCTCACCGAGAGGAAGCCTATGCCCCAGCAGTGGGAACATTATAGGCTGCTGATGATTATTTAAAATATTAAAGTTTACTTCGTAATCAACCGTTTTCAACAAATACATTTTAGATGCCTTCCTTTACTTCTAGACATTCATTCGTATCGCAAAGAGTTCAACGATTGGATAAACTATCAGCTTGACTAGAATTCCTAACTCATAAGTGCTAAACACGCCTTCTACCTACGGAGTACGCAGAAACTACAGAAAGATCCCGCTACGATCCCTACATAATCCTAATCATAGCTGATAAACACAAAACAATATAAAAATCCGGCGTGAGATCGAAAAAGTAACTCTAATTATATTCATTTAAAAGTTGTATTGCATTGAGCATGTCCTACTAAATAATTTAGTGGTACCGAGCCACGATAGTGATGTCGATTATGTTTTCGGCTGTGCGTCGGCAGTTGCATGTTCGGTAGATATAAATCATGACGATTGTTATATCATACAGTCTGTTATGGTATTGAATTATACCGGTACCATTACGTACTGTTTGCTTTGTAATAGACGGGCTACTACAACACGAATATTTAAACTTTAACCCACTCAACAACAACTTTATTCTATGTTCGGTGTGGTGCCGGACGTAAAGAATACCAACATCCCATTTCTTCCCGTGGGTGTCGTAAGAAGCGACTAAGGGACTCAGCAGAGAATGGGCAGCAGCGTTCTCTATGCATCTTACCACCATACTGCGATCAACAACCCCGCCTGCGAAGCGTGGCGATTAAGTATGGCAAACTCCCCAGAATTGGGGAGGCCTATGGCCAGCAGTGGACGTCTTTTGGCTGAATTTATGAATGCTGATGATATTGATTAGTAAGAGGGTAAAAACTCGTGAAAATGTTTAAATCTTAAAGCATCTATGGTGGAGTGTGCTGTTTGTATAATAAGATTATAGTAAAAATAAATATCCTAATAGCTTCCCAGTAAGTTATAAAACAACTAAAAATGACGTCAAACAAATGAACTCCCAGCTGGCCACGCCCCCGGCCGGCAATACGTTGTCAATGTTATGTATGACTGACTCACAAAGATAATCAAATGTTTTTACAGACAGTATAACCGGAAAAATCGAACTATATTGGAAATTAGCTGTATGACAGTGAAATCACTAATTATTGGAAAATGAATTCAGAGCCAGTGATGAGGATTTCTACAATAGTGGAGAGACAGCCAGGTTGAAAGTTCGATGTTCTACTTCTGGTCTTAGAAAAGGGTCGATAATTACTCCATCTGGACATCAATGGTTGACCATTAACCAGGTAGAACGAGGTAATAGGTGTAAATTATCGGAGTATGATATACATACAAGCTGTTATTATCGATTTCCTGTTAGCTGCTGTTTTATGAGATACACACGTAAAAGATGTTTATGTTAAGTATTTATAGGGCCATGTTTCAGATAAAGAAGGGCATGTAAAGTATGTGAACCCTTAAGCGTGGCCCATGGGGTGTGATGATATTTATCTTAAAGCCGCGCGTGTAAATTATTTTCACGATGACGAGCACGACCGACCCCTAAAACACTTTGAACATTGACCGAAACACTCAACACATGGGCATTTTGGGGTTGACATCATTTATTGTGTGTCAAATTGAACATACAACCTTTTTTACTGTTCATATTTTAAACCTAGATTGTAATTTGACAAGTGTACTTAAACTTAAAGTTCTATGTCCTATACTAAAAAAAAAAAACAAACGCACAAAGATTTGAAATGTCAGATTACTATCTGGAATTAAAAAAAGAATTAAAAAACACGCTTCCATAGAAAACCAAACTAAAAAGTAGAAAATAATGGAAAAAAGCGCGGGGTGCTTTTTAAGGTATTTTTTTATTGATATCAGGCATCCCACGCTTTTTTTCCATTATTTTCTACTTTTTAGTTTGGTTTTCTATGGAAGCGTGTTTTTTAGTTTTTTTTTAACTATTATTTATTTTCAATTTTTTAGGGTGTTTCAAATTTTGAGTCGTATGTCAGCGTAGTTTATGACGTCTGTCAGCGTAGTTTTCCAAGACATTTTTTTTGCTGTCCTGGTAACCCTGGCAAGGACAATGGCACAAATTTATGAAATTATAGTATTGTCATCGGTCTTTGACAGGTGTGCAAAGTTTGAATGAAATCTGGTCGTTTAAAGTGGGTCAAAATTACGCTATAAGGAGTCGGTTAGAAAGCGTGTAAAACGGAACTTTACTTTTAAAAGATAACCACAATATTTGCGTCTGCGACGCCAAGCTACTTCAAAATTTGAATGTTTTGACATCTTAACCTAACCCGAAACCTAAGCGCCTAGTAATTTATTTAGTTCGATTGTAAGTCTCCTTTTCTTAGTTTTTACGCCATTTACCGATGACTCACAGAGCAAGCTTAGTATGTTGCCTTCTCAGAACAGTGTGATTCAAAATGTTATGCTAATTATCTATGTCGTTCGTTTACACAGTTCTTAAAGATAAAAGTATTATTTTAGAATCTGTTAACGTCCTATTTAAGTGCCTGAGGAGTCCTCGTAGGTGACGTAGGTACAGCTATTTTTACTTGATAGGATTTAGTTCAATTCACTGCGCACTTGTGCCATAATCAGCTTACAAGGATTTATGGTTTAGTGCGTACGACGCTCGCGATTGGTTTCCCGTATTGAGTACGCTAAAATAAAATTTGCACGTACGCAAATATTATTAATTTAAGTGGAATAGAAAAATGATTTTTCATTAATATATTTCTAGTTTTCATTTCATAGTCAATATCATTAGTAAGTATCAAATTAAAAAAAAATATACCTGACAAGTTTCCGAATCCACTTAACAAAGCTGTCTATGCAAATATTTTTATTTTTTGCGGAATAGAAAAATGATTTTTCCTTGACATATTTTTTCACTAACCACATCTCTATTTGTGTCAATATTATTATTGACATCATATTAAGTAAGAACAAAAATAACAATTACCTGAAAGGTTCCCAAATCCACTTAAAAAGGCTCTCTATTCACTGATTCGTCACAGAACTAGTAGACTATGAACACTGTTATTTTAAAACAACAAAAACCACTTCCACCTTTAGCAACTCGAGACATAACTGTCGTTTGAAGACGCCATCGCCAGATTAGTCGTGCACTCGGTCAGACTTGCAAACTAGAGGTGCGTTGCAAAACAGACTGTTGAAAATGATAACTGTCAATAGTGCTAATGAGTAACGACTATAAGATACGCGCTATCTTTATCAAGGAAATAAGCTTGATAAACATTTTTATTCCGAAGAACAACTTATTAGGGAATTCCTTCAGGAAATTATCATTTCCTGTTCAGTTATATCTTTGTTTATTATGGTATCTACACCTTTATTTATAAAGTTAAGCAATGATTCCCGATTGGTAAACACTTCTTCAGACAGAAGCGACGCGATATTTGTAGAACAATTTCCATGAAGTGTTCATAGAAATTGTTTTACGAGAGTCGCGTTTTGTGGGAGCCTTTAACCATACATTTCGACGTTTAAACGTCTCTTAACTTTAAGTAAGATTTATGAATAAACCCCTAAGTGATTGTCTAAGTATTTATGATTAATAATAATTCATAAGTCTTTTTTTTTTGCTACATGAACGTTATTTTAATTAAAATTCCAAACTGATCATCAAATGGAACAAAAATGGGGTTACATCGGCAGTGTAACTTAAAACAATACGAAAACGTTGCATAACAAAGTAATATGGAATCCGACGTCGCAATTACATTTTCTAAAACGCGTCCTTATACAATAGCGTCACGTTATGTGATGTAAACAAAACTTATG
The DNA here is from genome assembly GCA_947507805.1 of Aporophyla nigra. Taxonomy (NCBI): domain Eukaryota; kingdom Metazoa; phylum Arthropoda; class Insecta; order Lepidoptera; family Noctuidae; genus Aporophyla; species Aporophyla nigra. The sequence goes on from OX382305.1 coordinate 14,808,687, forward strand.
ACTCACGTTTTTTAAATTAATATGCGCGGTAATCAACGCACAAGCAAAGCGGTAACCAGCATCTCAGTTCCCACGAAGTGATCGCTTCAACACAAATACGATGGTAGTACGAATATCACCTTGAGAATATAATTAGATGTATGTATTATAGTCTACGTATAGTTGCCAGAGCATTTCAAAAACAAAGTATTGTTTTATGGTCCACACACGCTAGACGATTCCCCTCACCGGTTTGTCCTTGATCGTTTATTTAATGCAGGCATTATTTACAACGGCATCGCGAGCTAGTAATAGGAAATCTTGTGATACGCGCATTGGCTATTAGTCAAAACGAGTTAGAAACCTGTAAGCGGATTATTTATTACCGAGTCTCAGTCTAGGTGAAATCTGGGACGGTCCGGGCGACGTCTCATAATAATTCCACATTCTTGTCATGTATAGCGAGCGACCCCTAGTGTATCAATTAAGGCACAATAACCCGAAGCGCTCAGCTGTTGACAGATGACAGAAAGGTCAATAGAGTTCGTGAGTTCAGATCATACCCCTTTAACTTATTCGAGTGGACTTATTCCAGAATTTTGAACCCAAGCTGATGATAGCCTTTTAGATTTGGATTCAGAATTTGATGGGTTTTATGAATGCTCATGCTTTCATAAAACACTTTATTAATAGTATCCTAACCAGGTAACTAAACATAATTTATTTATTTCTTTACGGTATAAACAATGCTCATAAACAATCTATCAAATTCTAAATTCAAACTGAAAAACTTGGATTCCAGAACTAGTATTACCATAAATGTACGACATTCAGATTGAGACATAAATACATAGTCCTAATAATACCGTTATAACCGAAATCCCGTCACAACAACTTCAGTTCTAGGATCAGGAAACTAGTCACAGTGAAAGTAGAAGCACGTTAAATGTCGTGTTAGTGCGGACATTCTGAGGGCGTTTGTACACCACAGCCGTCAATGAGAACGAGATGAAGGCGACGAAGTAGCAAAGTAGCTATACATATTACTATAGCCGCGTGTCTACCGTACGTCAATCACCCGAGAGCGTCGAAATCCAAGCTTCCGAATTTTTGAGTATTTCGTTGCGACCGCTAGAACTCGGCCCCAGATTGTGAAGGTCCAAAACACGTTTGCTCTACCGGCCCTCACGCTCGATTTCAATAATCTCGACTAACGTGGACATCCCGGTGACGGCTGCGGTCGACATACTCCGTAAGGACAGCACATCGGGCCGGTCGTCCGTGACGATGTATCAGAATTAGGCATCGGGGACAGCGGCTATGAATAACCGAGCAAAACTCGCTACTTATATACGGTTATTAACCTATTGTCCCGGAGTGGAGCGTGATTATTGTCTTCCTATTGTTGTTTGACACTGACCGGTATAGTAAATAGAATTGTTTGTTATTGATTTTGGTCTACAATAACGGCCTTTAGAGAAAGATGTTTGTCAATCAGTAGGCTGAATAGCTTGAGCTGATGATGCTTCTCTATCTCCTTTACAATAGGGGCTTTTAAGACAATCCAAGTCAATTGACAGGCGACTTACGAGTTGTAGGTCGTAGGTTCCAACCTAGAAAAGCACTTTACTTAATGTAAAGTATTTTATCACAAGTGTTCTAAAAATCTGTCCTATATAATATAATAATATTATAATGCTGAAGAGTTTGTTTGTTTGAACGCGCTTATCTCAGGAACTACTGGTCCGAATTGAAAAATTATTTTTGTGTTGGGTAGCCTATTTATTGAGGAAGGTTATAGGCTATATAACATGACGGTACGATCAAAAGGAGCGGAGCACCAACGAAAAATTTATGAAAACTGGCAGGCAATTCGATGCTACGGGAAGGGTTAGGGGAGCAAAAATGTGACGCGGACGAAGTCTCGGGCAGAAGCTAGTGGTGAAACAACGAGAGCAAAACCGGCATGTTCTAGAACAACAAATTCGAAGACATGTGCCATTTACCATTTACCCGTTTTGGGCTCGCGTAGTGAATTACGGCCCAGGGCCTGTCACCGAGAGAAGGCTTATTTGAAGGCCAGCAGTGGGAACATTATAGGCTGATTAAGCTAAGTCAATTTGTTTGTGTTCGGTTAAGTAACTTAAGTCGACTTAGCATGACACTGCTACAAACAGTACATTTATTAAATTGTTTGATATACATTTTTTGCCGCTATTATTTAAAATTTACCCAATTAAAACTTTTTAACAAAAAATTAAACCGCCGAAAAAACAGAAAAGCAAAAAATAATAAACCTTAAAATTATAGGTCGGCGCTTTGAGTGATCTTAGTTCATTGATTTTTCAACGCCGCCGCCGCCGCGCCGACTCAAAATTTTAAGGTTTATTATTTTATGCTTTTCTGTTTTTTCGGCGGTTTAATTTTTTGTTAAAAAGTTTTTATTTTGTATTCTTTTTTTGTGGCTTTAATGTACTAATAATACTTGGCAAGGTATACCCTATCCAATGAAAAAAGAATTATCAAAATCGGACTACCCTGTACAAAGTTATGCGTGGTTATACATTACAATCAATGAATGAACAATCAATCATCTCCTATTTTCCGACCCTTAGGGTTCGATTTTGTTTTCCAAATTTATATGGACCACCCTCGGAGTATACCCTTTCCAACTTTTTTTAAATTTAAAAGTAGGCTTTCAAGCGGTGGTTCTTAGACACGTATTATCAAAATCCGTTCAGCCGTTTCCACCCGACGATCCTTTGATCAAAATTACCTACAACTTCTTATTAAACTTAAAGGGCCATACGTATTTTTTGTTTTACTTTTTAGAGATTTATTTTTTAGTCAGGTGTTTTTATTAATTTCATTGCAATCTAAAAACGGTTTTCGCTGTTCCATGTAGGTAGGTATGCCACTGAACCGGAACCAATTATGCTTTGCGTTGCGTTGCACTATAAATATTATTATAATTATAGTTTCTACTACGTTTAGAAAATTCAATTCAATCCGTCAGTCAGACAGTTTTTGTATTCATCATCATTTCAGCCGTTTTACGTCCACTGCTGGACACAGGCCTCCCTCAATTTGGTAGGGCGTTTACCATAATCGCTACGCTTGGCAGGCGGGATAGCGATTGCAGTATGGTGGTACAATACATAGAGAACGCTGCTGCCCATTCTCTAGTAAGTCCCTTAGTCGCCTCTTACGACACCCACGGGAAGAAATGGGGTGGTGCTATTCTTTACATCTGGCAACACACGGGTGTTTTATGTATTACAAAAAAACATAGTCGCATGATTTTGAATGTTGTGAATAAATTGACTGCAAAAAACAACCCATTGTATCACTTGATACGATTTGACATCCAATCATTCCAAATTGAATAATCTGTCCCGAAACTGCGAGGTAATTGCGTAACACACTGTCAGTAGCAATGGCTTTAACTTTGACAGTTCAACAACATTCAATGCGTTATTGACATTATTGAGCACACAATTTTTTTTCGAACATATGAATCAATGGATTGGGAATATCCGATCCTCCAAAAATAATCACATAATGATTGATAGTACACACTATCAATCATTATCTGATTCTTTCTACGCAATTAGAGGGACAATTCTCAAAATTATATATTTTACAGTCTGAACTCAGTCACAATACAACCAGTCAAAAACACCTCGATTACCTTCAAAAATTATTGACAAGTTTTTGACATTTGATTGCCGCCGAAATGAGACTGCGTCTAGATTTTGAACGTTCTTAATTACTAGAATTGGCCTTAAGAGTGCTGGGGTCCAGCCAGGGTCGCGGATTTGTTCGTAAGACCGTCGCCCTGGCACAGGCAACTGAAGGAACACGGCTGGGTTATTGTCAGTAAAAGTGTGACAAGCCCTTCCGCTCCACTCAGAGCGAGAGAGTATACACTAAAGGGGTCTGCTAGGACAGATGTCTGCCAGGGTCGCGAGATCTGTTCGAAAGATTTACCGTGGCCCTGGCATATAGGCAACGGAAAGAATACGGGTGAGTTTTAGTCAGTAAAAGTCTGACATGTCCTCCCGCTCCACCCTAGAGCGGAAGACGGCATTTGATATTTTCCCACCCACAAAAAAAGCCAGACAGGTTATTTGATGATTTCCCACCAAAAACAAAAGGGTGTTGGGGTGTCATGGGTGTCAGTATTCCAACGGCGGTTTAACTCAAAAAATCTACAACTAATAAATTGAAAACTGATTGAAGTATTTGTACTTTATCAGGGATTTCCAACGTTCATCGCTTCCTACATAGTGCTAATACCCGCAAGGCTTCTTAATCGATGATGCTACGTATATTTACGACGGCTATAAGCCTAAGGCATTATTATCTTTTACCACGATCGATATGCCTTTCCTTGTTCATCGCAAGTGTAGGCATTGAAGAAATATGTTTTGTTTTTTATATTACATGAGGACAGTGCGAACATAAACCTTGCCAGGGCCGCGAGATCTGTTCGAAAGACTTACCGTGACCCTGGCATATAGGCAACTGAAGGAACGCAGGTGGGTTTTAGTCAGTAAAAGTCTGACACGCCCTTCCGCTCCGCCCAGAGCCGGAGACGTCATTTAATGATTTCACACTCACAAAACAGGTAACATAAACATGATCAATTATCATGGACACGGTACAAGAGCTTGATATATAAAAATTAAAACAATGACCGAGCGTCCGTGCACTTGCACCCTCGTAAAATACGGTGTTTTGTTACACTGATAACATTTAATTTTCGTGATTTATCACGTATATTTATTTCACGTTTGAATAACCCATGTAGAGTAAACGAAATTAAATCGAACCGTTTAAAACTGTCAGTATAAGGATAGGGGCACATCGCCGTCTAAAAGCGGATCACACATGTTACGATGCGAAACACATTGCGTTGCGCTTGCGACCCTCGCGGACATTCCTTGCATATTTGTTTTTTACTCTACAATCATGGAAGTTTGCAATTATTACGTAGTACTCCTTTTGCACCTACATAGTTACGTATAAGTACTACACAATACACATACCTATACACTTATAGGTGCGTGTTGAGATTCAAATTGTGTGAAGAGAGTTCATGTCTAGAATCTTTCTCTTGGAAATGGAATCAATACTCATCGCGTGTGTTTTTGGAAGCAGCATTTTTAAGTTTCGCCCTCCAATTAAATGTAACCTTATACACATGACAAAAAGGTTGTAAATGCGTGACCATTCACGCCATTCAGACTGGCAATGGATATTCCAGGTAACTTAATTCCTTAGGTGACTTTTTAAAAATGGCTAAAGTGAAGCCTGTAGCCTGCTGGAAAGAGTTTAAATATGGAACTTACCGTGGCCAGTATTTCGTGGCGCTTCCTAGCCTGCAGCATAGTGATCTTCTGCACATGATCGAGGGCCGTGTGACGGAAGCACGATCGTGTCGCCAGCAAGAGATTCATCACCTCCTCCACTTCCACGCATTTGTGTCGAGATACCTAAAGAGTGAAGATGTAGGATTTAGGGACATCGTCTACATATTTATCCGACTAACACCAGACCCACTAGGGTGCAGCAGCTGTATGGTGCAAGTTGAGACCAGTGATGGCACTATACTTTATGTATTAAATTTCATCACCTCTGCTCTCGAAACGGTGAAGGAAGACATCGTAAGGAAACCAGCATGTCAAAGAAGGAAAAGTTACGAGACACATCCGCCAACCCTCACTAGGCCCGCATGGTAGATTATGGCACACTCCCTCTCACGGTGGCCTGTGCCTGTGCCCACAATGTAGGCTGATAGTGATGGGATAAATAGCCTCGCTTTAAAATAAATGATTGAAAAATGACAGTCACCATTATTCTTGAAATTTTGACATTAGGTAAGTATCATCTTTAAGGTCGGGTAGGGTAGGGTCTATGGACCTCAAAGTTGAGATCTTATGGAGCTAATGCGTTACGACAGATTTTAAATAATTATGAAATTATTTTTACATTTCTCATGTAGGTTTTTTTTTTCACAGTTTCCAGATAACAGCAGTTAAAATATTGAAGTTATAAAATATAAGTAACTTAATTATAAAGCCACGAGCGTAATAAAATCGCGACAGAGACGCAATTTCATCGCGTTCGTGCGAACGTGGGCTAATGTGAGGAAAATATTTTTTTTTAGTTACATTTGTCCTGTATGTACTTGATCGACTAGATTCAATTGCGTATTTCCTTATTATTTATTACCTAATTAATTACTAACCTGTGAATTTCTATTTAAAGCCGTATCCAGATCATTTGAGATTTTTTCAAAGTGATTTTTACTTTCTTTTACACCTTTAATATCCCTGTAACAAAACAAAAGCTGTTGAATGTGATAAATACATGATTGTAACATTTGGGTTCGTGAAGGAAGTGGGGTGGCGGCATTGCTATCAATCAATTGTATGAGTCAGCTTTTAATATGTTATGTATTCCACAGTTATTTAGAAATCTTGTAACTACGACACATAATAATACAAGACCTTAATTTTTGTATCTTTTACAACATTATTTCAGTTTAAAATGAAGAGAACGAATAACTTTGAGTGATTGAAATGTACTGCTTAAGATGAAAGATGGAAAAACTACCAATGTTTTTAGTCAAGAATGTATACAGTTGTCAACAGGAACTTGCAGGGACTATATGAAAAGCTAAGTGATGTAAAAGATTGGGCCCAGCAAATTAATCATCAGAGTCTAATTAACAAATTACAAATATTTGAGTTTGTAATATAGTAAAATAATGGATTCCCACTAAAGAAACTCATCAAATGTGTTCTACAGCAGAAAGAAATGAACATCATTCTCAAAATAAATCAAATTTAATACTCAGCACGCCAGAGTAACTGGCATAAATCAATGAACTTTAAGGTAAATATTATTATGCTTCTCAGCTCAAAGCCATTAAAACTAAAAATATAATTGTTCCTCTTCCTATAGTTTGTTTTTAATACAAGCCACCCAATAACCAGGAAGAATTATTATATTGGTATGTTCCTTCTAATTCTTAAATTTAAATAACAACTTCATTATGATTAAATTAAGGAAGGATGTGTCATTTAATAAATCTTTATGGCAAGTCCTGACCCATAGAGTATCATTCAAAGCATTTGATTCTTTATAGCTCTGTACATTTAATTTTATCATAAATGTTTTGTTTAAAAAACAATAAAAGCACTTATCAATATTGTGATAAGCAGAATAAAACCGGTACATATCGTATTACACTCTGAAAGTACTGTAGAGTTTTATGTTATTGAGTATCTTGATATATTACAACTCGAACTTGAAACTATGATGGAATGTCTCATAAAGTAAACATTACCTGAAGGTAATTGGCATAACACGTTTTTTATAATGACTCATTCCATACTGTGTTATTATTATAATGAAGATAAAAAAATTGTCATTAAATGGTGTATTTTCAAAACTTTAGGCCCTATGCACACCACGTTTTTTAAACGCGCCGTGGACGCGCGTTTGTAGCGATGCAGACGTGATAGGCACGCTAGTGAGACGCAGCCTTTAGACCTTTGCACACCTGTATAAATTCAAACACTCGTTTGAATCGATACAGACAGCACGTCCGTCAGGTCGCGGCCAAGGGGAGGGTAGCCCGCTACCTCCTCCGGCCAGTGCTCTCGTCCCGAATGCCGGCGCGCGTCAAGCTGGGCGTGTACAAGATGTACATCCGCCCGGTACTGACGTACGCCGCGCCCGCTTGGTTCGCCCTCACGAGCGAGTCGAGCCGGAGGCTGCTCCGCGCCCAGCAAAGTCTGGCGCTGCGGACTATTGTGGACGCTCCTCGCTGCGTGAGGAATGATGTTATCCAGCGGGATCTCGGGATCGAGAGCCTGGATGACCATGTGCGGCGTCTCGCGAAGGGGATGTTCGCGCGTGCCGGCGCGTCTGATTGGCCGCATGTCAAGCAGATCGCGCCCTGGCATACGCGCCCCCCTGACGCGAGACCACTGCCCCGCGACCTGGTAAGGGACGACTGACCCCACTACCGGACTGACTCCCGGGTAAGCTGCAACCAGGTTACACGCGGCTTACCTGAACAAGTGAACTCTACATTCACAACACACATCCGCTGCGTGGCGTGTTCTAAGTTAATATAGGCATGTCACGTAACGAAAATCAGACAACCGCCACTAAACAGGCACTATGACTCACACGTGTACACGCGGGCGGGCCTGCGCTGTCACGTATTCATGGGCGGTGTTACACAGTACACTACCGCCCATACGCACATACTGCCCCTTAGCTTAGACCACTACCGGCTCGCTCTGGAAAACGGGATAAGCGGGGGCGCGCACCCTACTCTGTGGGAGCGTCGAGTCAGCGTCTTGTCGCTGGTCGTCTCTCGCCGGGCCTCCCCCGGGCAACCGGGGGTCTCACCTGGCGGGGACTGACCGCCAAGGCGTTGTGAAGAAAGCGGCGTTGATATAACTCAACGCCGCGGCGCGCTCACAGAGACACAATATAGCAGCCACACACAGGGACGCGTCAACTAACGCGTCCCATATATTACTACGCCCAACGGGCCACAAAATGAGGGGTCCGTATTAACGGACCACCGCACTACAATCCGCGGACTGGGAGCCAAGCTCCGGCGCCGCTCGCCACGCCCCCTTACGGGGACGTCGCGAATTCATACGAATCGATACAGACGCGCGTGTATAGCGTAGCGATACAGACGCGATGCAAATGCGGGTGTGTAGCGACAGACGTGATGCAAACGCTCCAAGAGCAAGCGCAAGCGTTCAAAAGACGTGTTCGATTGCAACTATAGTATTTTCGCCATAAGATGAGTTCCCTGACAGTTCTTGTCTGACAATTGTAGTGACGTGACCTAACGAAATATAATCGATTTTTTAATAATATCGATTCAGTTGGCAAAGAAAATGGAATCGGATTATCAATTTTAGATTTTCAAAATATTTTTTTAATAAATTGGTTATCCTACTTCCTACTAATATTATAAATGTTAAGTTAGTATGTGTGTGTGTGTGGATGTTTCTTACTCTTTCACGCATAAAGTACTGTACGGATTTTGACGAAACTTTACAGTAATATAGCTTATACATCAGAATAAGACATAGGCTACATAACATCACGGGAGCAGAGCAAAAACCTGACTTAACGCACTCGTACTGACGCGACGCGATCGCGATTACAAAATGGCCGCTCCGATTCATCTATTTTTTTTCTCGATTAGTGTATTGAGTAGTGGCAATCTCTATTGGCCGACGTTCCGTTCAACGCATTAGACATTTTTAAGATTTATACTTTTTTATTTTATTTACTTAATTTATTAACAGTTAATTATAACTACAATAATTTACTTAGTAATTTACGAAAGGCAATATTTTTTTTATCATTTCTTTTTTTATTTTTTTGCCAGTTTTTTTTTTATTCGTCTAAAGTAGTATGCGTGCCACGGAAAAAAATGAACTGTCAGGGAACTCATCTTATGGCGAAAGGACTATAGCGTATATTCACACCTCTTTCGTTCCCTTCCGACGCACCGATGTCGCTTGTTTCTATGCTTATCGATATAAACGCGATGCTAACGCGCGTATGTATCCCTACAGACAGATACAAACGCGATGCTAACGCGCGTGTGTATCGATACAAACGCGATGCCTACACGCGAGTGTATCGATACAAACGACAACAAACTGCTCTGTAGGATAAAAGCGCGCCGTCGACGTACGTTTTTAAAACGCGCGTCAACGGCGCGTTTAAAAACCGTGGTGTGTTGTGTACAGGTCCTTATTAAAATTTTGCTCTGCGTGTTAAATTAATGCAATATCAATACATAGCTAGTCTGAATCAGGTATTATTTTGTAGTGCAGGTTGTTAGAAAAATAAAGGTGCTTCTTCACTGAGGGCAATTAATCTGTAATGAAATGAACATTGAATGCTCTTGGTTCAAATTGGAGCATTACATTAGTGAGTGAGGAGAACCGAGCATTACAATGTGCAACATGTAATGATACAATTCGCAACATAAACTTCACAGGAACCACTCGCTTGAAATATATCAGTAGCACCCTTGATACAATTTGGAAAATAAATGTGAATACTGGACTGTTACATTACAGGTGAATGCTCTGGTGAGGGAGCCCTGAGCAATAATAATAATGCCAGCTTATTACTGTACCACTGCAGGGTACAAGGTGTGAAGAAGGGCACAAGACAGTATGGTGGATCACTAAGCTTGCTCATTGCATGTTGGAAATTTTATTATATTTTTTTAAGTCCACATTTTCTTTAAAATTAGTTTTACGTAAAGTTTATTTACTTATTTACTCAAAACAGAGGATTATGGTACACATAAAAAACACAGTTGAACAAAATAAGTACTATTTCTACAAACGTTTGGGTGAGCACCGCTCTCCTAGCTAGGTTAACCTCTGTTAAGGAGAAGCACTCTGGTCCCCTAAGGTATGTGTCTTAATCGTTATGTATATTATAGTTCTTCTGATGTTACTGTTACAATGTTGGAGAATTGAGTTAGGGTTAAAAGTTTAAAATTTAGATATGTTTTTTTAAATTAAATTAAATAATTTTAGATAAATATGTGGGTGTGATTGGGGTATGGTGTATGTAATTGATGTCTAAGACCAACAAAATTATACTTACACTTTAATAAAAGCAGTGAGATTCTTCAGCACAGTTCGAGAGACTTGGTCAAGCAGGATTGAGTGGAATTTATTCATCTCTTGCAGTGAGTGAATCATTCTGTTTAGGGTTGCCATCACTGGTGGGTCCTCCGCAAAGCTTCCCGTTAGATCCCATAGTGCATTAGTAAATGTGCTAAAAATAAACAGTGACAGGACTAATTTTTTGTGGTTTTGCTAAATAAAAAAACAAATTTTGTTGTATTCTATTCCTATAGATAGATGGTCTGGTAGAAAAAAGCAAATGCAATAAAATGAGCTGTGTCTTTCATTCTATCCCATAGATAATATCTGGATAACCCAAACAGGTGTTCCCTACAATGTATAATAATTTCCAAAGTATACTAAAACAACTAATACAAGAAGGCTAGTATACTTAGAACAACCTTGTTAGTATGATAATGATTTCAAAATATTAACTGATTATTTTGAAATATGTAGGTATCTCTCTTGTTCTTTCACAAATTATTTATTATTATTTTAGTAGTGTAAATGTTCAATGGGCCTGTATGACTGGTTATTGTAAATGAAGCAAAGAGAGTATGTAAGTTCCCCAATGGGAGAAAGGTGTAATTTGATTTAAGTGAATTTTCATTTTGCATAAAAACAAAAATCTTTGTATTGCAATTTTTACAAATATAACAAAACATGGTGACCTGATATTATATTGTCTTTTATAAATAATGTGATTATTATGAAGATAATAAAAAAGGTGTTAGCATTCTTATCTTTTTGGGTGTGTTAATTAATTTACTGATGTCATAATAATGGTATAGGAAATACTACCACACTCTCTTAATCTGATAAAAAAGTGTACTCAAAACATTATCAAATCTAAATATCTAGGTATTTTAACAATGACAGTTTATTTCAAGAAACTAGGGCAATTGTTTTTTGGAACAATAATGTAAGCAGTATGCCAGTGAAGAATTTTAATTCTAACGATGTATTGATCTATGATTACGGAAGAGCCGCGACGTGTGAGAAAAACTATACAAACAAAAAAAGAAAGGAGTACAATCCTCACCCTCTATGACTCATATATGTTTTACCAGAGTCTATCATTACAGAGCACGCTTTTAGAACTTTATCAAGTTTCTGCTCCAATGAGTCAATGCTGGCTTCCTCAGTTTCAAGCTGCTCCCTACAATAACAAACAGGATGGCTTATACAACAATAATTTATCACAAACAACACGTACAAAATTTAACTTTCTATGATTAACTCTCATTGATTACGATCTCCACAATACCTAAACTTGGGAGAATCTCTGAGACACTCATCGAAATCTATTAGTGGCTTCATAATTACTAAAACTTTGTATCACTGAAAGGTTCACACAAATATATTTTATTTCATTTCCACATAGAACACAAAAAAACTTCCTTCACTTCTTTGATTTGACATGACACTGACAAATAGTGATGCGCTGCCGCTACCAAACCTGTGCAATAGTATACAAACGTAGTTAGTCAGAGAAGTCACTGTGACTCTACTATTTGACATTTTCAAGCGATATTTGAGTTGATTTATTATCAAAATAACAATCAATTTTAAATAGATATATTAAATGTTCTAGGTGTTCCTAACATGAAAATATTCCAGTGACTCGCACCTGATTTCAAAATATCACGTCCATATTCAAATTTAGACATCGTAAGCGACAGTTACCGACACAGAACACTGTATACTTGTTACCAACCGTTATCGTCTATTAAAATTTGTGCGTGATCGTAATAATATCTAATTGAACTAATACAGTGCAACGATGACCATAGGCACCATAATGTTGGCACTCATGAAAACCGCACCTGCCGCCACTGCTATCAAATCAAATCAAATTAATTTATTTCGGGCTACAAAGACCCATATCATAAATACCTTACAGACTAACATACATACAAATAAAAACAATGTAAACATAAAACTACACTAACTACTATAATAATATAACAATATTAGTACGCACGGCCAAAAATCAAGCTATAATTTCCAGTATAAGCTGACTTCTCATTGTATGAAAAGACTATACATTGCGAGGTCAGCTAAAACTGGAAAAGTATAGATTGATATGTAGCCGTGTGTACAACCGCCATAAACTAATATAAGTAGATTAGACTAAAATGAACTGACCATTGTCTTTAAAGTTCAAAATAAACATCTGTGCCTGTGCCGCGTATTTCCATTCTGTACAAGGCCAAAACGCAACCATAGGAATCTGCTCGCATATATTTTGTAATGCATTTTTTAAATTTGTGATTACAATGTATACACGAATTTTGCGTACTACTCGTATATAGTTTGTAACGTAGACGCGCACGTGCATCTTTCCAATTTATACAAGGCCAGAATGCCACCATAGGAATTTGGGAGGACTTCTGATTGCCGGGCTTCGATTTAAGGGGTGTTACGGGAGGACGGGGGAGGTGTATAGCCTCTCCTGTGAAGGAAAAGTTTCGAAATTTTTGAGAAATATGTTTGTTAATATTCTTACCTAACTTTCGAATTTTCGTGTATCGATATCGATTTAAAGGCCGGAAGAGGTGTGGGGTTGACGAATAAAATGAAAGGGAAGTAGCAACGCTCGACAGGACACTTCGCTGACAGGGTTCGTCAACAGAATCACGGCGTTTCCATAGGAGGTCACAGTTTTAACTTAACCTGACCTCCCCAAACCATGTCGTTTCTGGCACTCGCTGGCCGCTGCCGCGGCGCGGCGGCGCCGCTCGCTTCGCTCGCTCGGCTCGTGCGTAGGAGGTCGCAGTTTTAACCTAACCTAACCTAAACTCCCCAAACCATGTCGTTTCTGACACTCGCCGGCCACTCGTCTATACCTACAGGTTTAGTTTGCATGCGGAGTAGCACTGTATATTATGGAACAATTTAGTAACTTTGGCCACTACAAAGTATACACGAGTATTTGCGTACTACTCTTGTATAGATTGGAAGACCTTGATTAAAAAGTGATTTCCAATCTATACGCGACTAGTTTCACACCCTTGCGTTCTAGCCTTGTACAGATTGGAAATACGCGCCTGTACCATCATATCCTCAGAGCACTATTATCGCCGTATCAGCAGCAGCATTACTTATCTTGTTTTTAATGTGGAAGTCAGAATCTAAGTGAGTCCACGCTTATACAATTGAACAAACTCACTGAATCTCAAAGGTATTTAATAAAAAAAATAACCATCTTCCTGGCGCAGTCAGGTAAAAATAAGATTTGTTAATTTTGTCACTGTTATTATTGCATAGCATTAATAAAAATTGAAAGCATTTGAATATACAAACGCAAGGTGACATGCAATGTAGATTTATCATTCAAAGGTAAAAATGTCAAAAAAATATTTATGAATCTTCAAGGTAATTCCGCAACCTCAAAGGTCATGATATAATCGAAACGAAACTGATCGTATACAATTTTGTACACAACTTTACATCCACACATCGCATCACTAATTCTGTGAAAGTTGTCAATGTTGACGTTCGTTTGAGTTTTATGTTCTATCAATCAAACAAAATCTAGGTTACTGTGAAAAATAATACCGAGCTTAACTTTCACTAATATTTTGTGTATTCGTAAATATTGTCTATTTTGAATTATGCATTCTATTAAAAATAAGTAGGATGTAATATATATTGTGCAGCATCAGTACTTTCTGTCATTTTATAGAATTTCTAGTAAAAAATTGTTCGCGAGTAAGTTAAGAAAACTATAAAAAATGGCTATAAACAACAAACTTTTAAAAGATGAACATTTAATTAATGTTCTTTTGTGCGCCCTTGCGATACCCCTATCGATGTCGATGTGGATTATCAACTTGGTATATTCTAAATTCTTATCAAAGAACGAAGGTTTTGATGGTAGTGTATATATTTGTTTTATTTACTTATCTTTGACTGCGCACTTTGAACTTAATGCAGCTAGTGATTGATATAATTTAATCTTAGTGAGACAAAACAATTTGTTACAAATTAAATAGGTAGATACTTTACTACCTTTCATGCAAAAGACTTATGACAAACATTTTTAAATGTGTGTAATATGCTATTTCAGAACCAGTAGTGATATCTCCTGGGAGATGGCTGGCATCGTGTCTAATACCACTCATCATAGCAGTGCATGGGTACAGAAAGAAAAGTATTACTCTCAACGGAGCCGTTCTTGGCTGTGCATTAGCTTTTGTTCTAACACTGAGCAATTATTCCTTTCTTGTATGCCTGATTACATTCTTTCTATCATCATCAAGAGCCACAAAAGTCCGATCTCACATAAAAAGAAAGATTGAGGAAGATTTTAAAGAAGGTATCAGTATTTCAGAACTGTTCATATTTTTTATGACATATTTTTCTGTGTGACCAGTATACCTAATTAATCAAAATTGATATTTCTAGGCGGGCAAAGAAATTGGATACAAGTTCTCTGTAATGGGGGTATGGCTGCACAACTGGCCCTCTTGTACTTATTGGATGTAGGAGCATCCGAGAGACCCATAGATTTTGTTGGAGATTATAGAGCTTCCTGGCTTTCTATAGGAATTCTTGGTAAGCAATCTGTTGCATGATTATTGTTGACACAGTATGAATATGACAAACTTGGAATATGAATACCTACTCCTTCTTTCCTTTTGGTTGACTTCTTGAATCTTTAATGGTGAAAATACTTTAAACTTTTTCTTTTCAGGTGTATTTGCTTGCTGCAATGGCGACACTTGGGCATCTGAACTAGGAACTGTTTATTCAGACTCCGATCCATACCTAATCACAACTTTTGAAAGGGTTCCAAAAGGAACAAATGGAGGGATCAGTGTGATGGGGACATTGTTCAGTACAGTCGGAGGTCTTGCCATTGGACTATCACAATATATAACTCTTTATTATTTTTCTGAAAAATCTTTATGGGCATATGCCCCTCCCCAGTGGCCTATCATTTTCTTTGGAGCCCTTGGCGGATTTCTTGGAAGTGTCATAGATTCTTTAATGGGGGCAACTCTACAATACTCAGGTAAAATAATAATTTTACAACACTAAATATTCATAGGATTATCCAGTGTTGTTCTCGAATAAAGTATTTCTGAAAATTTATCTTTTGTTACAGGGTTAGATAAAGAAGGAAAAATTGTATCACACTCTAGTGTAACAGTCAAACATATCAGTGGAAGAAATATTCTGGACAACCATAGTGTTAACCTCATATCAACAGTCATCATGGGTCTACTGATGCCCACACTTTGCAAGAGTTTATGGCCTCTGTTCTAATATATTTGTAGCATGTAATTGGTGTTTGATGTATACTTTATAATAGAAAAAAAATGTAGTTTGAATGGGAATTTTATGATCTTTATCTAGTTGAAAATGTCAATTTTATAATGATGAGTTTAGCTATGTGGGGCAACTATGTTACGGGCCAATACTGTCTGTATTCAAAAATGTGTATGAAGTTGAAAGTTTTTTTATGTACTAGTAAGTTACTAGGTCGCAGTCATTTTAATGTACTTACTGGTTATGAATGGGCAATAATTTAAAGTTTTTATATGAAATGTTATTTGATTTATAAATATTTTGGTACAACACATTTTTATCATTTTTCCTTTATTGTGGTTTTAGTTAAGGCGAAAGCTCCAAGATAGACCGCGAAATTCAAATTTCGTTACGTTAGTTTCAATTACCAGGTCAGTGTAAAGCTTTATGTTGAACAAAATATAATTTCGGGACCATTTTAAATATGGTGTTATTCCGTGTTATATGTAAAGTCATATTTGTAACGGTCGCAAATTAATAACGACGCGTCCGTTACTTTCACAATCGTGTGTGCATCTGCCCGTACGAATTGGGAGACTAAGCGAAGGGTCGAGGTTCGCGCACTTTGATATATCTTAGAAAACCGTCGCAGCTTGGAAAACCACGAATGCAACGAAACATTTGGAAATGCCGACCTGTACTTGTGGGTACGCGTGTGGTACGCGCATTCGTGCGAATGTGAGTGACCGGCATAAGAGCTGTGTACGGTTGTTATATAGCGACGTTATGTGGCTAATAACAGTTGATAAATTGAATAATAATGTACATACCTAAACGTGATGCCTTTTCCGACATTCTAAAAGAAGAATCAGTTTCTGTTGCTACCCTATGTGTATCCGAAATATTCATAGTATTTTCTAAGTATCCAAACATACAAAAATAAAACATGTCAGCGTTCCAGGTATGACAAAACATATTTTAAGTATTTGATACATTTACACCGAACAGCTGTTTTGTTTTATCTACTATTGTTTATTTTCAATCGTTTTAGAAATGTACCAAGTTTGAACTGTTGAAATATTTTATTTTATAAATTTCTCGTCTAGTGAAATGTGCTGCGAAAAAGCCACAATGAAAAAAAAAACATTGTTGATTTTACTAAAGTTATGAGGTCAATAATGGAACGCAATCAACAGACACCCATTGCCTCTTTTTGTCAGGAAACTGATGATCTGTCACTTATGTCAGACGTCAGTGTATCCAGAAAGCGAGCTATTCTTTGTTTACGAACAAATTAAATAATTCTCTAACAAAAAAAGTCTATCGTGCGTGACTCATACACGGAGTGCAGTGTTACTGATTTTTTAATGCTACTTGCTTATTCTATTGTGTTTGTTGATATCGAGTTCAATGACGAAGGTTCAATTTAAGTAACAATTTTAGTGCGGAATGGTGTTATTATTATAATTTGAACATTAGAATGTCATCGTCAGCAGAAGAAAGTCCAATAATAAACTCGGATATAGAAAATGATGTTACGAGCAGCCGTCGGAACTTGGTGGAGGCGGAACATGGTAAGTTTATGTTGAACAATAGGCACCTGGAGCAAACTTGATAAAGGTCATTCAAAACAAAGTTCGTTTAAGTGAGACACGCATTATTAGAAACGCGTATTGACTAAAAATACTCCTAACTATACACACCTAATTATTTAGCTTTGTGTAGCTAGTAGGTTTACATGATGAGATAATGAATAATTGTTTTGGTATGAGATCAAGTATCCTTCTACTGCATTAGAATAATGCACGCTTTGCTACCATGTCAAAGTTATAGAACCAGAGGCATAAATCTGTAAAATAAGTTTAATTATATTTGGGACATTTACTATGGAAAAATATGTCTTAATTTATTACGTGTTTGTGTATTCATTTTCATAATTTAAAACACTGGAATCTGGTATTTCATTTATACCATGGAGGTTCCATAGCTTCACCTTCAAAGAGTTTTGACATGCAAACTCTAAAACTTGTTTTGAAATGATAAATATCATACATAGACTATCTACATAACCAATGTTATAATAAAAAAAACCTTTTTAGTGGAAGAAACAACAGGATGGATCAAATGTCGGACTGTGCTTGGCATTATGGGCTTCCTGGGCTTTGCCAGCGTGTATGCCATGAGAGTAAACTTGTCCGTGGCTATAGTGGCTATGGTCAATGCCACAACACCAACTCCGACAAACTCTTCAACAGATGTAGATGTTTGTCCTGCAAGTCCAGTTAGCAACAGTACTATACCACAGGTGAGGTCCTTGACCTATTTTATTTATTTACTTTATATATTGTAAATAACTACATAAGGTAAAGTCTGCTAGTGGCACCGGTAACAGAAAAGTTATATGGAAATCAGTTGTCATGGTATGAGCATGTGATATGGAGGACTGAGGAAAGTTTTGAGAATGAAAGTCGATGGTTATAAGAGTAGGGAAAGACCAAAGAAACGATGGATGGATTGTGTAAATGATGATATGGTTAGAAAGGGGGTGACTACCGAGATGACAATTAATAGAGAAGTATGGAAGAAAAAAACATGTTGACCCAAATAAATGGGGATGGATAGGGGCAGAAGAATGACAATATTCGGTAACTATTTGGTTGGTCAAAGATTTATTTAATAATGCCTTTATTGCTGAATCATCAATGTAATGTTCATTATTGGTATTACATGTTAGAAGTGTAATGTAAAAGTGGAATAGTTTTGCTACTTAAATGCAAAACAAACTCATTCTCAAATAACAAAATGTAAGCAATAACATAACATTATGCCCTGAAAGTTGTTATGCTCTAACAGGAACTAAATGTTATTCAAAACATCTGGTGAATGTTTTGCAAGTGTCTTGAGCATGTAATAAAGTAATACAAACAGAATCTTTTCACCAATAAGGCATGTAAAAAAAAACCCTATAATTTTTAATTGAACAATTCCCTCATCGTCATCATTTCCGCTGTAAGATATCCAGTATATCCACTGCTGGACATAGGCCTCCCCCAATTTGAGGGGCTTTGCCATAATCACCATGCTTGGCAGGCGGGTTGGCGTTCGCAGTATGGTGGCAAAATAAATAGAGAATGCTAAATTCTCTAGTAATTCCCTTAGTCGCCTCTTACGATGCCCACGGGAAGAAATGGGGTGTATGCTATTCTTTACAACCACACAGAACAAATCTCTATATAAATCAAATTATTTTACTTACTCATCCATCAGATAGTTAATATATAAAACCTTTTAATTCATAAAAAATACTTGATAAGTTCATAAAAGTAAAACCTTCATTTTAAATGGTTCAATGACTCATGAATGTTATTAGAATTTAGGCATAAACATATTCTTTTGTTTCAGAGACCTGGTGACTTCAACTGGACTGTTGAACAACAAAGTATAGTTTTAGGCTCATTTTTCTATGGATATGTATTAACACAGGTAAAGGAAAATCTTGATTGATACATATATTACCTATACTAATATTATATCACGATACTGCGCTCTAAAACACAAATCGACGACGTCACCCAAAAAGCAGCCAAGCTCAAATGGGACTGGGCCGGACACGTTTGCCGCATGTCGGATGCAATGTGGGCTAAGACCACCACAACATGGGTCCCCGAAAATGCCGTACGACATCGCGGAAGACCCAGGCGTAGATGGTGGGACGAACTCGACGCCTACATGAGGGATTGGTTCTTATTGGCTCAGGATAGAGTTGAGCGGAAAAAGGAAAGGGAGGTCTTTGCCCTGCAGTGGGACAAGACAGGCTGATTATTATTACGTTTATTTCTTTATATACATATTTGTTACATTTTTAAATATTTTTAGAAAAATAAATTTACAACAAAAAAACGTTTAAAAATATAAAAAATAGTGGACCTCCGGTATCGGGAACAGGGTCCAAGCTACCGGTGGTCAGGGCTCCAGAGAGAGGAACCTTATTATTATTATAATATTATAAAGCTGAACAGTTTGTTTGTTAGGTTGAATGCTATGATCTCAGGAACAAATGTTTGGAAGTGATAAATCTTTTAGTGTTGGATAGCCCATTTATCGAGGAAGGCTATAGGCTATATAACATCACGGTAGGACCCTTAGGAGCCGAGCAAAAAGAAAAAAAGTAACTAATACGAAGAAATCGCACGGGTAGGCGATTCGATGCGACGACGGGGAGGATCAGAGAAACAAGAATTTTAACACGGACGAAGTCGCGGGCAGAAGCTAGTGTACCAATAATATTCCAACACATGTTTTGTGAGTGTCATTGACAAAACAAAAGTATGATGATACTGTTAATTAGTCAGACCCAGTTCTCGGAAATTTAAATATTATATTGTACTGGGATCGATCCATCATCACTGAGAGGATTATTGTTGCCAATAAGCCTGATATAGTGGTGCTGGATCGAGTAGAACGGTGCACACTGACTGTTGAAATGGTTCTGCATGACGGGAACCTCTTAATAGGTAGGGGCCTGCCATCCTGTATGTATATATAAAGTCAAGGTGATTAATTAACAGAATGCACAAAATACTTCTAGATATTTTGTACCCTGAAAGGATAGGCAGAAAGGTGGTTTTCCAGAAAAATAGAGCCATTTTCCAACTTTGTAACCATTTTCGTAAGTTAACAGTCAGATGTCTGTATTTTTTTAGATCCCAGGAGGAAGAATAGCGGAAATGTATGGAGGCAAACTTGTATATGGTTTAGGAATATTTTTCACAGCAGTATTTACAATTCTTAGTCCAATTGCGGCATACACGGATATTAGATTCTTCATTGCTGTGCGAGCACTGGCTGGCTTGTCGGAAGGCGTTACTTACCCAGCTATGCATGCTATGCTAGCCAGATGGATCCCACCACTAGAGAGATCAAAGTTTGCAGCTTATGTGTATGCGGGTTTGTATTCTCAGAGTTATTTTTCTTGCCTTTAATTGAAAGCCTCAATATGTAGTCCATATTTATGTTAATTTTACACTATTTAAGTAGTAGTGCATGTTAAATTATATACTCTATTTAGTATTAATGTCAGTAACTGTTGAACAGAGATCAGACAGCAGCTGTTTTAGAGAAGTTTCCTTGTCTATTGCTTTTTTCTGTCTGTAGATAATATATTAGATGTCCTCAGAAATGGAATTGCATTTTTCTAATATCCTTATTACACTAAAATTAAGGCTCTCCCGTACATAGGCGCTACGCGACTCTTGTAGATTAATTTCCATGAAGTTTTCTACGAATGTCGCGTCAAGTCTGTTTGATGGAACTATAAAAGTTCCTTCAAACAGACTTGTATTCCAAGTGAAGCCTTTTAAGCATCATAAAATGTGCCCTACTGGCCAAGTGCGAGTCGGACTCGCGCACCGAGGGTTCCGTACAAACCTGCAGGTATTTACGGTTTATGCATAAGGTTTATGTTTATGAAATTAAGTTTAAAAAAAAAAAATTGAGTTGACTGAATGAAAGGTAAATTGTTGTTTACGATTTATGACGTATTAAAAAAAAACTACTTACTAGATCTCGTTCAAACCAATTTTCTGTGGAAGTTTACATGGTAAAGTACATCATATATTTTTTTTAGTTTTATCATTCCCTTATTTTAGAAGTTACTGGGGGGGGGGGGGGACACACACATTTTACCACTTTGGAAGTGTCTCTCGCGCAGACTGTTCAGTTTAGAAAAAAATGATATTAGAAACCTCAATATCATTTTTGAAGACCTATCCATAGATACCCCACACGTATGGGTTCGATGAAAAAATTTTTTTTTGAGTTTCAGTTCTATGTATGGGGAACCCCAAATATTATTGTTTTTTTTCTATTTTTGTGTGAAAATCTTAATGCGGTTCACAGAATACATCTACTTACCAAGTTTCAACAGCATAGCTCTTATAGTTTCGGAAAAAAATGGCTGTGACATACTCGGACAGACAGACAGACATGACGAATCTATAAGGGTTCCGTTTTTTACCATTTGGCAACGGAGCCCTAAAAAGCTAGCAAATAAAAACGAGTTGGTGAACTCACAGTGAATACGCGACATCGACGAGCGGTTACTTGCTAGTTACCTATACGTATGTACCAAGCGTGAGTCTCGCAGCTAGTGTTCTGCCCACCAAGCGAGCGTCGCTTAGCGAGAACTCTCTTTGATAACTTTTGTCGCTGTGTATTTGACGGTAGTATTGATAGTCAACCATCAACTATATGCATCACTTTTACTTACACTGGACCTACAATCTATTGTACGTTTCTTGAGGGAGAACGTCATTGATAACTTCTTAGTCACTTCCTTATCGGTGGTGGGACAGGTGCCCCATACAGAACGGAAAAATGTCCGAGCAATTCACTGGCTCCATTGAAAATAGGACTGTATAACCATAGCCTACAGTAGAAAGTTGTATGAATATCCACACAGTCGGCTCGTTCATGCTTGTTACTAAGAGAAGCCTTGAAGACAGAGAAGATAGAGAAGGCGGCCGGCCTACGCGAGGATTTTCCGATATGATCCTTAATCATTCAAAGTGTAGCTAATAGCTAACCAATAAAATGTTTCGATATTTTTTCAGGTTCAAACATAGGCACAGTAATTACCTTGCCTATATCTGGGTGGCTATGCACCCTTGAGTTCGGTGGTGGATGGCCACTTTGCTTCTACATCTTCGGAGGTATTGGTGTCGTATGGTTTATATTCTGGCTGCTATTTGTGTATGACACGCCACAGAAACACCCCAGAATTTGTCCGAAGGAGATCGAATATATTACATGGAGTATTGGACCTCAGGTGAGAAATGGAATACTTTACTTTTCACTTTATTCAGCCGAAAGACGTCCACTGCTGGACATAGGCCTCCCCCAATTTGGGGAGGTTAGCCATAATCGCCACGCTTGCCAGACGGGATAGCGATCGCAGTATGGTGGTTAAATGCATAGAGAACGCTGCTACCCATTCTCTAGTACGTCTCTCAGTCGCCTCTTACGACACCCACAGGAGGAAATGGGATAGTGCTATTCTTTATGTTCGTCACCACACGGAACACTGATAAATGGAATACTGATATTATATTATTCTCTTGGCTTTCGCCGGAATGATTAAGGATGCGCGTTTACAGCGGCTTCGCCCGCGTGGACGTAAGAAATTATCCCGGGGGAAAATACTACCGGAATAAAATTATCCCATGTGGTAATCCAGGCTACAAAATATCTGTGTGCCAAATTCCATCCAAATACGTATAACCATTTTTGCGTGATTGCGTAACAAACAATCAAACTTGTAGGAAGGATTGGGTCGCATGCCCATTATCTAACACACTAGTTATATGTTTTATTTTTATTTTATTTTATTGGTGGTAAATCATCACATGCTCCTCCCGCTCTAGGATGGAGCGGAAGGGCGTGTCAGACTTGACTAAATCCCACCTTTGTTCCTTCAGTTGCCCATATGCCAGGGCCACGGTATCTCTTTCGAACAAATCTCGCGACCCTAGCAGGGGTGCTATGCTTGCCTTTAGACGTTTTTATGAAATAGTCGAATAATAAAGTTTTAAGTTGTAATATTTAGTGTCATAAAGTGGTAAGTTGTTTAACATTGAAGTAGTATATTAAATGACTTTTTGAAGGTCCATAGTCGTGCTGACGCGAGGTCGTTGATTACATAACATCACTACTGTATTCCCGAAGGGTCAGGTAGGTAGGCAGAGGTGTAAATATATAGTACACCCACATTTCGACAGTCTCCCATGTAAGGGGGCGACCCTATCGCCATACTTTGGGCACAAATCTAGACTCCGGACTGCTACTGAGAAATTCCAGATTGAAAACTCAATTTGTCGAGAATCGAAGTCAGGGCCTCAGGCTCAGCAGTAGTGCTTGCAACCACTAGACCAGCCTTTCCCAAAGTAGGCGATAACGCCCCCCTTGTGGGCGTTGCAGGCCTAAAGGGGGGTGGTAAGAGACCCAGAAAAAAAATGGGGGCGTTGTGTAGAGTCTACACACCCCACACAGTCTAATCTGGGTCTCTTACCACCCCCCTTTAGGCCTGCAGCGCCCACAAGGCGGGCGTTATCGCCCACTTTGGGAAAGGCTGCACTAGACCAACGAGGCAGTCTTTTATGTCAATAATAAATAGGATTTTGATTCGATCTCACAAACATCTTAAGCTCAATTGATATTGACTCATTTGTGGCGCCGACCTTTTTTGATTTACTAAAAAATGTATGTCATTCTTTTAAACAGTCAAAATTAAATGAGTTCAAAGGGTAAGCTATCTTATCGATCAGGCCCCTGATGTTCTTTTAAACGTAAAACAAGAATACTATTGAAAACTTGCGTTTTACTAAACGTAAACCGTAAACAAATGATTAATTCGGGATTTAATAAAATAATTATTAACACATTGAACGCCGTGGTGGTCACCGGTGACCACCGCTATACTTTCCATATGGGCGATTTCAACAAATTTTACACATTAAATTTTATTGGCTCATATGGTTCAAAATAGCCAAAAACCTCAATCTAAATAATTGTTTCTTATTACTATCCAAAGAATTAACAAAATAATTGCTGACGCACACCGGTGACCACCACGAGTCCGTCGCGCGGTCACCGGTGAGCCCCACGGCCCAAACGGAACAACCACTAAATTTGAGTCGACGTTTAATGTGTTAAGTTTATTTTACTTAAAAGAACACATAACATCACGTTTAGTTTCCCCAAAAGGTTTGGCAGAAGTATACCTTGTAGAGTACACCCACATTTAGCCAGTTATGTTTAAGTCTCATGTAATAGGGGGCGGGCCTATTGACATCTACCGGGCACAACGCGAGACTCCATGCTGTGTGCGAATAATTTATGTTTTGTTTTAAAATATTAATAACTTACACAATACTGTATAGAATCAAGTTCTTCTAATTTAACAGACAGCTGTGCTGCTGGGGAGTTTGTTCCGCCACTTCTTCTTCCCAGCTAAAGCACTAAGAAGTGTCGAAGGGCGGGCGTTTTGGGGGGACTGTCTCATGTAACTTTGACGTTCACAAAGTGCTGACTCTCAGCCTAGTTTGAATAAATGACTTTTGATTTTGATTTGATTTTGTTTCTGATAAAATCCATATAGAAATACCCAATAACACTGCCCGACCTGGGAATCGAACCCATGACCCAGGGCCGGATTCAGAGGTCTGGAGGCCCTGGGGCAAGAAAGGAGTGGAGGCCCCTAAAAATTTTCCAAATTGATGAATACATTTTTTGAATTGTAGTGTTTCAATAATTTATTACAAGACAAATAATTAAATAATAAGAATATATTACTCTTAGTAGTTAGTGGTAACATGTTTTTTTTTTTAATTCTCATTGTGAGGGCCCCTCACTTGTGGAGGCCCCGGGGCTGTAGCTCCCCCAAATCCAGCCCTGCCATGACCTCATGCTCAGCAGTACCGCTTGCGTCCACTAGACCAACGAGGCTCTCGTAAAAGAATATGACAAATATTTGACGTAAGTAATAATTTGACAATTATTACTATTACATGACATCATTACTATTGAATACCTAAGGATAGAAACAGTACAGTTTGCGCGCAGTTATCATAATGTGGGACAAACATGAGTCACTGATTGACCTCACATATGTTTCGATGCGTTTCGCTAATATTACAAGTATAAACATATTTTATAATGTAGGTATTGTTTGCGAAATGCTGAATGTTTTCGTAACAATGACACAGCTGTATTCTCCGAATGAAAATGAGTAGATAAACATAAAGGTAATGTTAGTCCATGTACACACGGCTGCATATCAAGCTATACATTTCCGGAATAAGCTGACATCTTATAGAATGCGAGGTCAGCTAAAACTGGAAATGCATAGCTAGACCTGTAGTCGTCTGTAGGTACCCAAAAAACGGCGCACTGGTTAAAACTTATCCTGTATAGTAGTATAGCAGCGAACCTATTACGCCTCCCGCCCCTCAGCACGCGTAGCATGACCACCGTAGTAATGGGTTTTGTCTATTCTTTGAAGAATAGAGATAGAATTGTCATGCTACGCCAGCATAAAACGGTACAAATCTTTCTACAATCTTTAATTTTGTCTTTAATCTTTCTACAATCTGTAGTTTTGTCTATTCTTCCGTCGAGAAAACCCATTTCTACGGTGGTCATGCTACGCGTGCAGATTTGGTCAAGGTAGGGATTAGTTTTTTAACCGACGAAAAAAAAACGGAGGAGGTTATCAATTCGACGCGTATATTTTTTGTTTTTTTTTTTTGTTCGTTTTTTTTTTTATGTTACCACGCATAACTTTTTACATAGTAGTCCGATTGTGATAATTCTTTTTTTAATTGGAAAGGGTATACTCCGAGGGTGGTCCCATATAAATTTGAAAAACAAAATCAAACCCTAAGGGTCAGAAAACAGGGGATGATTGATTGTTCACTCACTGATTGTTATGATTAACCACGCATAACTTTATACAGAGTAGTCCGATTTTGATAATTCTTTATTCATTGTATAGGGTATACTTTGCCAAGTATTATAAGTATATTAAAGCCACAAAAAATTATGAAATAAAAACTTTTTACCAAAAAATTTAACCGCCGAAAAAACTGAAAAGCAAAAAATAATAAACCTTAAAATTATGAGTCGGCGCTGGAAAATCAATGAACAAAGATCACTCAAAGCGCCGACTCATAATTTTAAGGTTTATTATTTTTTGCTTTTCAGTTTTTTCGGCGGTTAAATTTTTTGGTAAAAAGTTTTAAACAAACCGCTAATTAAAAAGTATAAGCGCTTTGAGTGATCTTTGTTCATTAATTTTTCAGCGCTGACTCAAAATTTTAAGGTTTATTATTTTTTGCTTTTCAGTTTTTTCGGCGGTTTAATTTTTTTGTTAAAAAGTTTTTATTTTATATTTTTTGTGGCTTTAATGTACTAATAATACTTGACAAGGTATACCCTATCCAATAAAAAAAGAATGATCAAAATCGGCCTACTCTGTATGTATAAAGTTATACGTGGTTATACATTACAATCGGTGAGTGAACAATCAATAATCCCCTGTTTTCCGACCCTTATGGTTCAATTTTGTTTTCCAAATTTATATGGGACCACCTTCGAAGTATACCCTTCCCAATAAAAAAACAATTATCACAATCGGACTACTATGTAAAAGTTATGCGTGGTCATACATAAAAAAAACTATATACGCGTCGAATTGAGAACCTCCTCCGTTTTTTTCGTCGGTTACAAAAGTATAAGGATTGGTTATGTCCACGCTTAAGTAACCCAATTGTCTCTATTTTGGCGGTACAAATACAAAATGTCTGTTGTTTAAACTGATTATATTACTGAAATAATGAGAAATGTTTGACAAAGATCTTTTATTTTCATTTTTTTTTCACCTAATCCATTGTTCATTCATAGCGTTGTGTTTGCTTAGATAGAGCAATGGCGATGAACCTCTTTCCATATATTGCTCAAATCAAATCAAATCAAAATATTTTTATTTCATATAAACCTACATGGGCACTTATGAAACGTCAGAAGCTAGGTGCACGGTTCCAAATAGTTGGTTCCTATGGAGAAGAGCCGGCAAGAAACTCCACGGTTACTCTTTTAAAAATAATTCGTTTTTACAATTGTTTCAAATTACAGTGTTAATAGTATGGGAGGACGGTGTAGGCCTATCAACAAGTACCAGGTACTGAATAAGAAAGAAAATTGTCTACAGTCTACAAGGCCTACAACGTTCTCACATTCACAAAGTATAAAATAATCTACATAAATAATATTATTTCATAAATAAGACATATTACACTATTTAAACCAAATGTCATTATTGCCATGACAACTAATATTAAAGAGTACAATGTACAATTGTAGGTATACAATTTCAAAAATGAGTAAATGTGAAAGAATGTAAAAACTGAAAAACTTGAATACAAAATGTACATCGTCACTCGGGAGCAGTTAATAGACACAGGTCATCCTGTAATGAGCTACCAGGGAAGCCACATGTGCAGAAGGAATTATTGCCAAACTTCCTTGTCTTCAACGTAGTCTTTTATCTTATAATATGCTTTTTTGATAAGGACACGTTTGATGTGTGATTTGAACTTTCCATAGCTAAGTTCAGTAACAGACTTTGGCAACCTGTTATAGAAGCGGATACCGTTTATAAGAAATGATTTACTAGTTTTAGTTAATCTAAATTTTGGTATCACAATTTCATTTTTACTACGCGTATTTATGTTATGGAAATCGCTTCTTATTTTGAAAAGGCCTAAATTTTTGCGAACATACAAAATACATTCAAAGATATAAAGAGAGGGAAGAGTCAGTATATCAATTTCTGTAAATTTGTTTCTAAGAGACTCGCGAGGCCCCATTTTATAGATTGCGCGGATTGCCCTCTTTTGCAAAATGAAAACTGAATCTACGTCAGCTGCAGAACCCCACAGTAGAACGCAATAAGACATAATAGACATAAGAAGTATACTAATCGAGCTGTACCTATATCGGTCAACTGCCTAATTTTTCTTACTGCATATGCAGCTGAACTTAATCTACCTGAAATAGCTCTAATGTGGGGACCCCACTGCAGTGTCGAATCTAGAGTAATTCCTAAAAATACAGTTTCCGAAATAGCATCTAGTTTCTTGCCATCTAGTTTTAAATTTAAATCTACTTGGGGAACATTTGGCAATGAGAACCTAATACATTTCGTTTTGTTCGCATTAAGTAAGAGATTATTAGCTGCAAACCATTTCGAAAGAATAGCTAGACTATCGTTAACATGTAAGAAATCCCTGTCTTTTCTATCTATTTTAAAAATAAGTGAAGTGTCATCAGCGAACAAAATTATATCCGAGAACTTAGCTATCATGTAAGGAAGGTCATTAATGTAAACTAAAAATAAGAAAGGGCCAAGAATTGAACCTTGCGGCACGCCCATCTTAACAAGAGACCCCAAGGACGTAGCCCCGCCAACGTTTACTTTTTGCTGTCTGTTTGATAAATAGGAAAGAACAAGATCAGCAGCTTGTCCACGAATTCCGTAGTGGTGTAATTTACAGATCAGTGTATTGTGGTCAACGCAGTCGAACGCTTTTGAGAGGTCACAGAAAATGCCAATTGCATCCTGGGACAGCTCCCAGGATTCTAATATGTGACTGATAAGTTTTACTCCCGCGTCACTCGTCGACTTACCTTTCGTGAAACCAAACTGTCGACTATGTAAAATCCCATTTGAGTTGAAATGAGCCAACATCTGGTCCATCATGATTTTTTCATAAATTTTACTCAATGCTGGTAACACAGATATAGGTCTATAATTAGAGGGATCAGTTTTACTACCCGATTTGAAAATTGGTACTACTTTACTATGTTTCATTAAATCAGGAAACGTACCGCGGTCTAAACATTGATTAAATATACCTGTCAAGACAGGAGCAATGGTGTCAATGATATTTTCAAGAACTTTAACCGAAATACCCCATAAGTCTTCTGTGTTTTTTATGTTAAGACTTTTAAATGTTGTTTTAATTGTGGCAATAGAAATGGGTTTGAATTCAAAACTAGGAATGTGCTTCCATCATAACTAGTAGCTAATGAATTTTTCAATCCAGGAGGCCGAAATGATGATGATGATGTTGACTGCTATCGCCAACCCGCCTGCCAAACGTGGCGATTATGGCGACCCCTCATCCCCCTCTTTTGGGGTGGTTTATGCCCACAAGTTGACATATTTCGGCTGTTATGATTATGTATCAGTCTACCCATTATCCTGAATTCAACTCAATGTTTTTTTTATTTCAATGAAAGTTATTTTTATTTTAGCAGGAAGACAAACCATCGATGTCGATACCGTGGCTGAAGTTCTTAACGTGCGTGCCACTGTGGGCCATTCTCATCGCGCAGTGTGGACAAGCGTGGGTGTTCTACACGCAGTTCACCGAACTACCCTCGTATATGAACAATATACTGCATTTTGATATTGTATCTGTAAGTAGATGTTTTGTGTATTTTGGCATTTTCACGGATAACCTCAGCAAGCTTTTATGCCTTGAAGGGGTATGCACTGGGCACGCCACAATTGCGGCGGTAAGTCCCCTCTTTGAGGAGTGGATTGAGAGGCGCCACGGCGTCCTCACCTTCCGCCTGACGCAGGTTCTCACCGGGCATGGGTGCTTCGGTGGGTTCCTGTTCAGGATAAAGCGGGAGGAAACGCCCGGGTGTTTCCATTGTGAGGATCGTCTGGAGGACACGGTGGAGCATACGGTGGAGGTGTGCCCTGCCTGGGCGGAGCACCGCCGTGTCCTCGTGGAGGCGATCGGCGGCGGCGACCTCTTGCGTCCGGCCCTGGTGCGAGCCATGGTACGGAGCGAGAGGGCATGGGAAGCCGTCACCTCCTTCTGCGAAGCAGTAATGCTCGCGAAGGAGGAGGCGGGGCGCGTGAGGGAGTGGCAGTCTCTGCGCCCTCACGTCCCTAGCCGCCGCAGGAGGAGACGCCTCGGGCGTCGGGAGTTGATAGCGGACTCCCGGCCACCGTGGGCGCGAGCTTGCGGGTGGCGAGCAATGGGTAGCTCGCCGCCCGGTAAGGACCAGGCTCGGGTCGACGGCGCGTAGTGTTCCACGCGCGCCTCAAAGAGATGTCAGCAGCACTGTAGGGCTCTGCTAGGACCGATGCCTGCCAGGGTCGCGAGATTGTTCGAAAGAGATACCGTGACTCTGGCAAATGGGCAACTGAAGGAACACGGGTGGGTTTTAGTCAGTAAAAGTCTGACACGCCCTCCCGCTCCGCCCAGAGTGGGAGAAGTCATTTGATGATATCCCAGCCAAAAAAAAAAGGGATATGCACGCTTCTGCTACTGCACATTTCATGTATACAATTATACCTCAGGAAGTGAGCTTTGCTTGTGGTTACCAAGCTGTGAGTGTATGTAAGAGCAGTAGCTCGCGATGACAATATAAATATGCACAGTAAAGAAACGGCACAGTCACACAAGACGTGCGCATCTATGAGACCTCTAAGCTATAGTCGCAGTACTTCTAGTCGCGGGTGGATGGATGTTTTCGAATGGAATTTAATTTCATAAATTAACTGTTTGTTTTCCATTACTGATATAAAATTTGACGCGAAAACAATCATTGGTTTTTTATAAACGTTAACTATATCCGACGACCCTGGTTACTTATTTTGGTGATCCGTACACACGGCTACAGGTCAAACTATACATTTCCAGTTTTAGCTGACCTCGCATTGTATAAGGCTTTGCGTACAATGAGATGTCAGCGTATTTATACGTGCGTTTTTTTCCTTTATAAAGGAAATATATATCTTGATTTGTAGCCGTGTGTACATAAAGGAGGGTTTAATTCAATAAGTTATTATCTAACAGTCACTTTTACTTAAAAAGACACGTTTTATTTCCAGAATTCAAGACTGAGTGCACTTCCGTACTTAACAGCGTGGATCGGTGGCATATTACTGTGTATATTCGCCGACTGGACACTAGCCAAGGGATGGATATCTAGGCTAAACAGTATGAAACTGTGGAATACAGTCTGTAAGTATTTATTTTATTTTATTTATTAATGACAAAAAACAGTTACATGCTAAGAGCAATATAATAAATCCTTAACGTTCAATTACAAACATATAGC
The DNA here is from genome assembly GCA_947507805.1 of Aporophyla nigra. Lineage (NCBI taxonomy): Eukaryota > Metazoa > Arthropoda > Insecta > Lepidoptera > Noctuidae > Aporophyla > Aporophyla nigra. The sequence goes on from OX382305.1 coordinate 14,840,327, forward strand.
ACACACCATTGTCCACATATTAATAAACAGATTATAATTAATTTGATTATTTATCTATACAGGACCAAATTAAATAGCTGTAAATATTTTACCCACGTGTCATCATCATCATCATCATTTCAGCCGCAAGACGTCCACTGCTGGACTTAGGCCTCCCCCAATTTGGGGGCCTTTGCCATAATCGCCACGCTTGTCAGGCGGGTTGGCGATCGCAGTATGGTGGTAAAATGCATAGAGAACGCTGCTGCCCATTCTCTAGTAAGCATGCATCCTACACGTGGGTAACCATTATCCACGTGTAGGATATGGATATCGAAAACGAATGGAACAAAAAACATCATTCGATGGGCGAAGGTTTCCATGAACGTAGACATTTTTTTTACGTGTGGTCGTTATCAGAAGCCCGAATCTCTGTCGACCAATTTTACCAAGCGATACCGTATTACAACAGGGTTGCAGAGGTCAGATAGGCAGTCGCTCCTAAAATACTGGTATTCTGTTGCACCTGGAAGCCGAGCTCGGTTAGACGGCAAAAGGCTATACTCCATTTGTTTAGGTAGTTAACTAAATGTAAACAATCTTAACATGTCTTTTATCTAAAAAACTGTCTAAAAATTGAATCTAAAAATGTTTACAATTAGGTATTTACTTAAACCGATGTTAGGTAAGTAACTTAATTTAAATAATATTTGTTGGTCTTTTATACGATTTATTTTATATAAAAAGACATATCAAGATTGTTTACCTTTAGTTAACTACCTAAACAAATGGAGTATAGACACAAACATGATGGTGATTGTCATTAGTTCGCTCTGCACTTTTTAGACCGTAGAGTAGGTTGTTTTTATAAGTTATAGGAGGGATAGAAGTCCGCACAGTACCGCGCAGTCCGCTCATTTATGACGTTTCTGCCTAGATACAAGTACATTTAGTACATAGGTTATCTAACGTACCCGGCAGATAACACATTCTGAAGCACTTAGAAATAATAGTCACAATGTTTATAATAAATGACGTCATAAATACATAAGATTGATTTACTTCAATTGAAGTAAATCAATATCTTTTCAACGCACTCAATCTTACATACGATTATGTTATATGTTACCTATACATACTAGTGGTCGCCTAGTAGTCGAAATTCCACCATATTTCATTTGAAACTTCTTATTTTCTAATGCATTATTTATCATTTATATAAAAATACTAGCTTTTGCCCGCGGCTTCGCCCGCGTGGATGTCGGAAATTAACGCAGGAGGACGTACTACCGCGGTAAGATGTGTTAATCCAGGTTATATTATAGGTAATAGCTGTTACCCGCGACTTCGTCCGCGTGGTATTTAACAAAATTTTTTTCATAAAAACTGTCTTTGCAAACTACGCTGACATACGTCTCAAAATTCAGCGTGTTTTTAGTTTTTTTAAACTATTATTTATTTTTTCTAAAATAAAAGTAGCCTAAGTTACTCCTTGTTACATCAGCTATCTTCCAGTGAAAGTTCCGTCAAAATCGGTCCAGCCATTTCAGAGATTAGCCGGAACGAACAGACAGACAGACAGACAAAAATTGTAAAAAATGTTGTTTTGGTATATGTACCGTGTATACATCCATATACACTTAGTAAAAAGTAGTTATTTTAATATTAAAAACAGACACTCCAATTTTATTTATTTGTATAGATTAGCTTACCTTCCCAGCTTAGACAGCTCAGTTTAGCTTTGCTTCCTTCTACATTTAAATTTTAACCGTACCTCGTACTCCTCCGCCTGCGTAATTTTCATGAAAAGGGGTACAGTCTTTGCTTCAAAACAAAAACCCCGACCCAGACAAAATCCTCTAAAAAGTATAAAAATAAATATGTATTGTCCCTTTAAGGTTAAAAAGAAGTTGTAGGTTGTTGAACGGAAAGAACAACGGACAAGGGTGGCGTTGTTGGTAGTTGTAGGTTGGTGGGTTGTTGTTGTGGTTTTGATTAAAGGATCGTCGTGTCGGTGGACGGTATGCAGCAACAGTTCAAGGCTACTTTGTTTTTCTAATATCACTGACGTAACAGAATACCAAATTTCGACTCGATCAGACCTGTGGAAGATGCTCAAATCCCAAACACTCGGAAAAGACAATAATCTTCAAACAGCTGAACTGATTTTCTTAGATACAGCTAAGAAAATATTCGATTAAGTCACCTTTTAGACAAAAGAAAACAAAATCGGCTGAGTCGTTTGGGAGCTACGATGCAACTGACAGATTTACAGACAAACACTTCCAACTTATAACACCCCTCTTTTTGCGCCGGGGGTTAAAATAGAGAAATAAATGTGTTTATATAGAAATGAAAAAAAAAACTAACATTTACCCCACTTTTGTTTTAAAAAGCTATCATTATAATGTTTAAACGCATTCCCGAAGGCTGGCGGGAAACCCGTTCTCAAGGCCCTTCAGAAGCTGTTTGATTCCGTCATACTCGAGGGCAAAACGCCACAGGCATGGAACAGAGGTGTGGTGGTACTTTTCTTTAAGAAGGGTGACAATGCCCAACTTAAGAATTATAGGCCCTACGGACTACGAAAAAGCCTTCGATTCGGTCGAAACCTGGGCTGTACTGCAGGCTCTTCAACGGTGCCAGATCGACTATCGGTACATCGAGGTGCTGAAGTGTCTGTACGAAAACGCCACTATGTCAGTCCGACTTCAGGACCAGACCTCGAAACCTATCCTTCTGCAGCGAGGGGTGAGACAGGGAGACGTTATTTCTCCGAAACTGTTCACCGCTGCACTGGAGGATGTCTTCAAGGTTCTGCACTGGAAAGGGTTTGGCATCAACATCAATGGCGAGTACATCACTCACCTTCGGTTTGCCGATGATATAGTTTTCATGGCTGAGACTATAGAGGGCCTCAGTATAATGCTCGATGACCTCAGTAGAGCTTCCGAAAGAGTGGGTCTCAGGATGAACATGGACAAGACAAAGGTCATGTCCAATGCTCGTGTGATACCCACTCCAGTGAAGATCGGAGGCGCTACACTCGAAGTTGTGGACGAATATGTGTACCTAAGACAAACTGTCCAGTTAGGTAGGTCCAACTTCGAGAAAGAGGTCAATCGTCGAATCCGACTCGGCTGGGCAGCGTTTGGGAAGCTACGCAATATCTTCTCGTCCCACATACCGCAGTGTCTCAAGACGAAAGTTTTTGACCAGTGTGTGTTGTCAGTGATGACATATGGAACCGAAACGTGGTCGCTCACAATGGGCCTTATTAGAAGGCAGAAAGTCACCCAAAGGGCGATGGAAAGGGCTATACTTGGAGTTTCCCTACGCGATCGAATCAGAAATGAAGAGATTCGGAGGAGAACCAAGGTAACCGACATAGTCCGAAGAATTGCTAAACTGAAGTGGCAGTGGGCAGGGCACATTGCTCGCAGAACAGATGGCCGATGGGGTCGAAAGGTTCTGGAGTGGCGACCGCGTACCGGAAGACGTAGAGTTGGAAGGCCTCCAACAAGGTGGACCGATGACCTTGTGAAGGCCGCAGGAATCCGCTGGATGCGGGAAGCACAAAACCGGTCGAAGTGGCGGAGCTTGGGGGAGGCATATGTCCAGCAGTGGACGTCTTTCGGCTGAAATGATGATGATGATGATAATTTTTAAAAGTACTATTTAATGTGTGTATTATTTGGTCTACAGCTGCGTTCATACCAGCGTTCGGTCTGCTCGGCATCGCTTGGGCTGGCTGCGACAGAATCGCTGTCGTTCTACTGCTGTGTATAGCCTCGACCTTCGGTGGAGCAGCTTATGCTGGTGAGTAATCTAACAGTATATCACGGCGACATATCAAGCTTTACATTTCCAGTATAAGCTGAAATCTCATTGTACGAAATGCCGATACAATTCGAGGCCTGGTAAAACTGGAAATGTGTATACTCAAACCCGGTATGAAAAACAAGAATTTCCACGTCAGTCACTCGCTTAACGTGGATGCGGTAATTCGTGTGAATCAAAATATTTTGTTCAACATACAGCCTTACATCTGACTTGCAAATTGCAAAATCGTAAGAAAATTTTAATTGCGTGGGCTACTCTGGCGCTAGTCCTTTAAATTATTGTAGTTATTGTGGTAAATTGATACTATATTTTATATGTAAATGGATGTTATTATAGTCTTTTCGCCATGAGTTCCCTGACAGTTCATTTTTTTCCGTGGCACGCATACTACTTTAGACGATTAAAAAATAAACTGGCAAAAAAATTAAAAAAGAAATGATAAAAAAAATATTGCCTATCGTAAATTACTAAGTAAATTATTGTAGTTATAATTAACTGTTAATAAATTAAGTAAATAAAATAATAAAGTATAAATCTTAAAAATGTCTAATGCGTTGAACGGAACGTCAGCCAATAGAGATTGCCACTACTCAATACACTAATCGACAAAAAAATAGATGAATCGGAGCGGCCATTTTGTAATCGCGATCGCGTCACGTCAGTACGAGTGCGTTATGTCAGGTTTTTGGTCTGCTCCCGTGATTTTATGTAGCCTATGTCTTATTCTGATGTATAATCTATATTACTGTAAAGTTTCGTCAAAATTCGTACAGTACTTTATGCGTGAAAGAGTAAGAAACATCCACACACACACACATACTAACTTTCACATTTATAATATTAGTAGGAAGTAGGATAACCAGTTTATTAAAAAAATATTTTGAAAATCTAAAATCGATAATCCGATTCCATTTTCTTTGCCAACTGAATCGATATTATAAAAAAATCGATTATATTTCGTTAGGTCACGTCACTACAATTGTCAGACAAGAACTGTCAGGGTACTCATCTTATGGCGAAAAGACTATAACCCTTAAATAAATATCAACTTAATGCTGTGTAAATTAAGTTTATTTCAGAATGACAATGATGGTTGAAAATATCTTATTTTGAACATTGAGTAAAGTAGTAAAGCCTTACAGTTTGCTTACAGTTTTGTTACATATTTCAGTTTCGTTTACATATTTGGAAACTAATTTGCGATCGCAGAATACTTCGTTTTTTTTTTTCAAAGTAATGCTAATAGAGATTGGTTCAGGTAGCTATGCTCTCATTACCTTGATATTACGTCAGCAGATTTTCCGGCCTACTGCCTAGGTCAGCTGGCGTGACGGAAGTAGATGCGGAAGTATAGAAGTACGCTTCTTATTAGGGAAAACGACAAGAACATGATTAACACGTTAGTTCACCAGAAACATGCCTTTTCTATTTGAACTTGATCTCGAAACTTGAATTCGAAGTCTTTCCTTCTATTAATCCAATTTTGTATTGCTAATAAGAGGGCCAAGCATATTGCCGACCCCAAAGCGTAGTAGGTTTCCTTGGACACTATTAATTATTATTTTGACTGGCCTGTTAGTCTAGTGGTTAGTGACCCTGACTGCTAAGACTGAGGTCGTGGGTACAATCCCCACCCAGGACAAATCTTTGTGTGATGAGCACAATCATTTGTTCTGTGTCTGAGTGTAATTTACTATATAAGTATATTTATCAGTTGTCTGGTTGCCATAGTACAGGCTCTGCCTAGTTTGGGATCAGATAACAGTGTGTTGGTTGTTCTAAGATATTTATGTCTTTTATTTATTATATCAAAATGTTGTTACAAAATATTCGTTGCATTGTTTATGTTGTAATCCTACTAATATTATAAATGCGAAAGTTTGTGAGGATGGATGTATGTGTATGTGTATGTTTGTTACCCTTTCACGAAAAAACTACCGGACGGATTTGGATGAAATTTGGCACACAGATAGTTTATAACCTGGAATAACACATAGGGTACTTTTTATCCCGGTAGTATGTTCCCGCGGGATAATTTCCGACCTCCACGCGGGCGAAGCCGCTGGCAAAAGCTAGTTATAAATATGTGTGAAAACTATGTAGAAACGTGCACATAAGAAGCACATAAAAAGATAAAACAACACAATAAAAAAAAAACTGTGTCTGAACAAATTAATTCTGTGTAATATACACTGCTACCTGGTCGAACCCAAGCAGGCACTTTGTGTTAATTATTTCATCACCACTGCTCTCAAAACGGTGATGGAAAACATCGTGAGAAAACCGGCAAGTCCTTGAACCAAAAATTCGAAGACATATGACATCCGCCAACCGGCACTGGGCCCGCGTGGTGGATGGGCCCTCTCCCTAGCGTTGCCAACTTTTTTTAAATAAGAAATAAAGTATATTGAGGTCTGAGAAGAATATTAAACAGTAATTTAGCAAAATAACAGTATTTTATTTATTTAATATTTTAAATACATATTTTTGAGAGCTTCTTGCACAACTTATTAATTTACAGTTTTTATGTGTGAGCGTCCAAGTCTAACACTTAAAGTTTTAATCATGTTGATGCTGAAAACAGTATTTTGTATACTTTATTTTTGTTCAATAGTAAAAAGTATAATGTAGTGAAAAACAGTATAATACTGTTTTTAACAGTATAGTTGGCAACCCTACCTCTCCCTCTCACAGAGAAGGAAACTGTATTCCAGCAGTGGAAACTTAAAGGCTGATTATGTAGCGCTATACACATACAACATAGAGATTTTAATAAGAATTTTTAAACTTGTATTATGCCTTTTCTATACTGTCTATTGTAATGTTCCAGGTAATCAAATGAATCACATCGATCTTTCGCCACAATTCGCGGGTACCATGTACGGTATAACGAACGCCGCCAGCAACATCTGTGGCTTCATGGCGCCCTACGTTGTGGGACATATTATTAAGGCTGAACAGGTAATTACCGTACCATTTACATAACATTACCCCTGTTTTTCTCGAAGCATTATGCAGTGTGCATACGGGGCCATCCATAAATTACGTCACACGTTAAGGGGGGGGGGGGGGAGGGGGGTCGACGAATTGTGACATTGTGTGACAAGGGGGTGGGAGGGGGCCCTACATTTTGTGACGTCACATTTCAAAATTGAATATACAAATTTAAAGTACTATTAAAACATGAAATATGAACTATGAAAGAAAAATATAAAAAATAATTTCTATGTCTATATGTAAAATTGCAAAATATGTGACGTCACACTAGGGAGGGGGGTCTCACAAATGAGACCAGCTGTGACAAGGACGGGGGGGGGTCATAAAATATGTGTGACCTAATTTATGGATGGCCCCTACTAGGTATACCCACAAGGCCCATGTAATAGGGGTGATTCACAAAACAGACGATTTATTGGGGCGGGGCACAAATCCATATCGGAGGTTCTACCACAGAATAAATAAACCGAGCAGAACGACAGCTGTCAAAATTTTTAGCAACGTTTATAGGGCTGTCACTCGGTTATCGTAAATATAATCGATGTAATTATACTATCAAATAGTTATACATGTTTTGCAAACTTTGCTCGTTTTTTGGTTCATAAAATTACTGTGACTTACGGACATGGCAAAACTATAAGTTCGCACGAATGTAAAAGTATCGCGGCAGAATTTAATCTAGCACTTAAGCAAGATAATCTCTTTAGTTTTCTTAACATTATTTGAATACACAGTACAGTTTGGTATCTTTAAAAACAATTAAAAAGCTAAACATCCGTGTCGTATGGCTGCCGCTAGCACCCTTTAGCTTTGTCCGCTTACTGAGCCGGTCCAAACCGGTTCGTACCCTAGCAGGCGCCGGGGCTCCCCCACGCGCCTTGTCGGTCACAGCTCACACACACATGTACAGCAGCCGATCTATTCTGTTAAAGTCTCATCGTGAGAACTTATGTGAAGTGACCTAAAGTAAACTGTCATTGCATCTCATGGTTATCATCATCTCCCCTGCTGAGGAGTTTGTTGCGCCACTTCTTCTTCCCAGCTAAAGCACTAGGAATTGGTGAATGGCTTATGTAACTTTGACGTTCAAATAGTGCTGACTCTCAGCCTAGTTTGAATAAATGACTTTTGATTTCATGCTAGGGATAAACACTGATGTCAGCTCACTTTAATCTCACTTCACCCAAATTATCACAGTGATATTTTTACAGAATAGCTGTAGTAGTGTACCTACACACGGCGCGGGAGTTAGTATGAAGTTTTTGTTTATGCTCGGATTTTTATTCTTGTGCTGCTACTGAGAAAGTTCATAATAGAAAACTGAATAACACTTGCCCGACCTGGGAATAGACTCCAAGACCTTCGCGCTGCTTCTTTTACTCTTATCTGAAACTGACTTTAGCCAGTGGCTCCGCCTGCGTATTTTACATGTATAAACTTTCCTCTTGAATCACTCTGTCTATTGATGAAAACCACATTATAGTCAGTTGCGTAGTTTAAAACATCTAAGTGGACATCGTCTTTGTTTTATACTATGTAAATAGTATAAAACAAAGACGGTTTCTGTGTGTGTATTTACATATGTATTCTATTTAATAATATGATTATCCAGCACACGTTTATGTGAACAATGACGAAAAAAAATTTATATTTTTATTTTCTATACTTAAATATTTCTCTTTCAGCAAACTCTGGGTCAATGGCGTGAGGTGTTCTATTTGGCTGCCGCCATCGACCTCGGCGCCAATCTCTTCTACTTATTCTTCGCGAGCACAGAAGAACAGGTAATTTATTCTGGTTACAATCCAAGTAGGCATATGACCAGAAGTGGAGGTCGACTGAAAGAACTGTATGCAGCTCTAATTATGTCCTCTCTCTCGCACATTCAAGATAGGAATACTCTGCGAGTGAAAAGGCTAGTCGCCATTTTCAATTTGATTTAATGACACGGGTAGAAAGCATTATATTTAGTAATGACTACTTTTATTGGCTTTAACGTTGCTAAGAAAGATTGTTGACGCTGTTTTTGCAGCGCAACCAAACGATTTTGATACTATGTACTGTCCATCGTAAACCAATATTCTATTTTAAAAGCAAAGAAACAATAATGAAAGTGACAAGTTATTTGCGATAACATAACATAGATGGTCGAAAGTGTTGATTTACTTTTTCCAACACCTATTTCTACCTATAGTGGTATATGGTAACGTTTAAAAGTAGCGTCTTGCGCGAATATCCGTATCCGCGGATATCCGAGGGAGAAGAAAGATCCGTATCTATATCCGGTACTTTTTTCAATCCAAGTCGAAATATATCAAGCAAAGCGTCAAATGGCGTCAATCGTTTCATTGAGTAAGAAAGTTAAGATCCGTATTCGTATCCGCGGATCTTGACACCAAATATCCGTATCCGGATCCGTATCCGCGGATACACATTTTTGACGATCCGATCTGATCATTTAACATCACTACTTAAAAGTAAAGAATAACTAATTAACATGTAATTTATTCACCAGGACTGGTCTCGCTCCGATCTCGACGACTTGACGGCGCCAGCGCCCGTCGAAAGCATTCTGTTCCCCGAATCATAGACAACGTCACAAATGAAGATGAACGCATAAACAAGGAACGATTAGTTCATAAACTTATTCACCAAGATCGTAACATGGATTCACGTTTGTATTGTTTTTTGTTAATAATAATTATAAATGCAATAGCTATTTATGTAAATTAATTTTATCATTGATATGGATAAAGAATGAATTGTAAAATATCCTTAGAAAATGAGTTCCCCAAGTTTCTTAAAGTCTGATTTGGTTGGTAAGAAAAAAGAATAATAATATGTTTCGTTTGTAACAGAACACGTGCGTGATCAACTGATATTGTTTTAATCTGATAATTACAAAGCCAGTGTTCATGACTCTGTTCTGCAACAAAATCAACCAATGAAACTTAATTTGGCTATTGCTATCTTCTTCCTTCTAATGAAACAAGAAAGAGACAGAAACAAATACGAGTTGTGAAATTTTGTTAAACTAAGTTTTTTTCGACGCAACTAGGGACGAACTAAATTTATCACGCTCAAAATCACGCTAAACTTAACTGGCAATCAAAACTAATTTTAATTTGGTAGTTCTAAAGCGTCTCTTGTCTTTTTCTTTTGCGGCCTGTCAGTAAGGGATAGCAATATTCTTAATTTCGTTTAGGTGGTGAATAAAAGGATCAGAAGGCCAATTCTCGTAATTTAAAACGTTTAATATCGAATCGCAGTCTCATCTCGGCGACAGTCAAATGTCAAAAACTTGTCAAAAATTCATGGAAACTAGGACATGGAGGTATTTTTAACTGATTGAGAGACTGAGATCTGACTATGAACAGCCTTAAAATTACGAGAATTTGTCCTCCGAGATTTGATCAGACCTTCAGAAACGGGGACCATTAAAGTCCTCTCAAACTACCAAATAGTTTCTAGGTAATGCCTGCACAACTAGTGTACGTACGGCTACATATCAAGCTATGTATTCCCAGTATAAGCTGACATGTCACTGTACGAAAAGCCTATACAATGCGCGGTCAGCTAAAACTGGATTTCTATAGCATAACCTGCACCCTAATTGCGAAACGCACTATTTATCAGAATCTGAATGGGATTGAAGATTATTTCGAAATCATTGCGTCATTTGTTCGAATAAATTGTCGGCTCAGTAACGTAAATAACGCAATGAATGTTGTTTAACTATCAATATGAAACCAATTTCTACCGATAAAAAATTACGCAATTACCCCTCTGTAGCCTAGTGTACAAACAATATTATCATTTTGAATCGACAATAAAAGTGAGATGTGTAACCCTTGTTACTTATTCTAAGGTATATTGTATCAGTGTCTGTATATCATGGATTTACTTTTATATTCTAGATGTAAGTCCCGAGCCTGTGATAAATACTATTGTCGAAGACCGATTCTGTTACAAAACAATGTTAAATACAAGGTGTAACTGAATTAATGCACATTATGAAAGTAGTTTATTCAAAATCGTTTACAATGAATTGATTTCCGTCATTTTAATAAATGTATTTTTTTTTATAAACTACGTAAATAACACTCACAGTTTCGCTGTAAAGTCAAAATGGACAAAGTACCTGGTACGCATAACCATTACGCCGCGGTCCCATGGCCCGTTAACTGATGGGCGCCAGGCGTTGCTATGCTATGGTGGGCCTGTAGAGGCCAGTCGCGGCCCGTGCCGAGCATTTCTATAAACAAAGCAAAAGAAACACGCCTTCGCGCCGCGCCTTTGAATTTACCAACTCTCTAAGGACCGGACGGGTGGCGACGGGCCGCCGCAGGATATAATGGGACGGTTCCTACGGCCTGTGCAGCGCGGTCCGTCATTTAAAGGGCCGTGGGATCGCGGCACTATAAGTGTGCGACTGCGTGCGTGCGTAGATTTATAATGTGACCACGATTTTCTTTCATAATCAGTATAAGTAATTAAATAAATACACAAAGTCTTAGACATAAAAGTAAACATTTTATGTATTATGATTCTAATATAATATTCTATTTGGGGTGTTTCATAGTGTGCGTTAATTTCGAGACATGTTGTGTATGTGAATCCCTGTGTTAAAATTATGAGAAATTGTCTGACGAATTGTCAAACATTATCATGTTGAAAAGATTCGATTCTGTCTCCTTAATAAATATGATTTTACGAGCACGTAACGACGGCGTCGTTTGATCATGTTCAAACTTAAAATTTATCTTAAATATTTTATTACTTTTTAAAACTCAAATGGTGCTTTATACTGTCCGAAACGACCGGCCAAAGCATTATTCGGGTAAAAATTCTGGTAATATTAAAATAATAATTTTAATGTTTTAAATAACGGTGTAGCGTATTAGAAAAGCCAAAAATTATTAAATAATTTCGACAAAAATATAAAAATGTTTCAGAACAACGTCTGGACTATTTATGAATTAAAAAAAAAAATTGGTCCTATTTAATTAAATGGTGAGAAAAATGGGCATTAAAAAGATGCCAATATTTTAAAGTCTTCACGATACGTTGCTCAAAATTCCATTTTAAATTAGAAAAGATTTTGCTTAGCCGTTTTTTATTTGAAAATTTTATTTCGAGTACGCACGGCCACAAATCAAGCTATACATTTCCAGTATAAGCTGACATCTCATTGTACGAAAAACCCATACAATGCGAGGTCAGTTAAAACTGGAAATGTATAGTTTGACCTGTAGCCGTGTATACACATACAACGTGTCGAACTTGTAGCGAATAATTAGCCAATTTATTTATACAAACATGGCTGTAGAACAAAGTTCAAAATATCAGCCAGAAAAACTACAACACTTAATTTGTTTAATTTTAATTAAGTTAACATTCACGCTCTCATTTACTAAAGACACCGATATTAACGGGTTTTATATTAAAAGCTATCATTATTCATCATCATCATCATCATTTCAGCTGAAAGACGTCCACTGCTGGACATAGGCCTCCCCCAAGCTCCGCCACTTCGACCGGTTTTGTGCTTCCCGCATCCAGCGGATTCCTGCGGCCTTCACAAGGTCATCGGTCCACCTTGTGGGAGGCCTTCCAACTCTACGTCTTCCGGTACGCGGTCGCCACTCCAATACCTTTCGGCCCCATCGGCCATCTGTTCTGCGAGCATAGGCCTCTACCAAGCACCGTCAATTTGACCGGTTCTGTACTTCTCGCATCCAGCGGATTCCTGCGGCCTTCACCAGCACCCTAATTGCGAAACGCACAATTTATCAGAATCTGAATGGGATTGAAGATTATTTCTAAACCATTGCGTCATTTGTTCGATTAAATTGTCGGCTCAGCAACGTAAATAACGCAATGAATGTTGTTTAACTATGAATATTAAACCAATTCCTACCGATAAAAAGTTCCGCAATTATCAACGCTACGTCTTCTATCATTATTCATTATTAGCTAAATATTCTTATTGGTTATTTTATGATGTTGAAAACATCATTTAGTCTGTGGATATGACAATTATTTTAACTTAAAGAAGTTATCTGTGCTTCCCTTAAAGAGACCCGTGTCATGAAATCTTTAATAATTCACTGAAACTTAGAAATAAATGATTAAAGCTGATTTGTATAAGGAGAGTTTGTAGCCAGGCGATTCTCGCACTTATGTATTTACACATAACATACAAGATCACGCCTTGTTTCTCCGTTGGGTAGAGGTGTACCTATAGGACTCCCACATCGTGATCAAAAGGGCACAAATCTCTTCTTCTTCTTCGTAACACTCTTGTCAGAGCGGTCGTGGTCCTCATGAAATTTCTTGTCTAGGGGCTGACGTGATTTGCCTCACGATTTCTCGCCATCCAAACCGATTTTTGGAATTGTGGGTGCACTTATACAATGGATCGCCCACTGCGGATTTTATTTGGTCAGTCCATCTCATGAGTGACTCCGGGCTACTACTAAGAAATTTCATATGGAAAAACTTAATAACACTTTATCCGACCTCGGAATTCGCCCCAGAACCTCATTCTCAGCAGTAGCGCTATCGACCATTGGACCAACGAGTCATTCCTGTATTTACACTGCCGCGAGAACTGATAATCTGGCTACAATTAGGTCATAAGAGGCTCATCAGACAATTTTACGAACTGAAAGAATATGCACAAATGAGGTAAATGTTATCATCATTGATCATCTATACTAATATTATCAAGCTGAAGAGTTTGTTTGTTTGTTTAATTCGGACTAAATATTTTTTCAATTCGGACCAGTAGTTCTTGAGATTAGCGCGTTCAACGCGCTAATCTCAGGAATCCGGAGGTCCGAATTGAAAAAATATTTTTATGTTGGGTAGACTATTTATCGAGGAAGGCTATATTATAACATCACGCTACAACCAAGAGGAGCGGAGCAGTAATAAAAAGTGTTGCAAAAACGGGGAAAATTGTACGGGTAGGCGATTCACGCGACGGGAAGGGTCGGGGAACAAGAAATTTTACGCGGACGAAGTCGCGGGCAGAAGCTAGTTTACTACATAATAGTAATAACGAAATTAACTTGAAATCGTTTTTACTATTAAATTAGCTTCTGCCCGCGATTTCATTCGCGTGTACTTTTGCCAGCGATCGCCAGCCCTGTTACTTTGTTTTCACTTAACGCTCTTTCCGACTTTTTTTTTCATTTTGCTTCGCTCCGAAGGGTCGAAGCGTGATGTTAAAAAGCCGATAATCTTCCTCAAGAATTGGACTATCAAATGTAAAAAATATTTTTTCAAATCCGACTGGTCGTTCCAGAGATGACTTCATATAAACAAACTCACAAACTTTAACTGTGTCGAATATTGTTGATTAATTGATTCGCTTATTGATTTTGATGTACAGACATCACATCAAGGTACCCGAAACTGTCAAATTTTCCTAATCAACTTTGAACCTAATGCATTAGCGATAAAGTTGAAAATCTATCAAAGAAATTTGACAGATTATAGTAGTTCGATGTGCTGGCGTCTGTACATGTATGGTCACCAAAAGTGGTAAATAACCAGGATCGTCGAATATAGTTGTAGTTTAGTAAGAAACCGATGGATGTCTTCGAATAAAATTTAATTTAATCAATGGAAAACAAACCATTCATTTATCAAATTAAATTTCATTCGAAAACATCCATTGATTTCTTACTAAACTTTTAACTGTATCCGTCGAACCTGCACCCTAATTGCGAAACGCACAATTTATCAGAATCTGAATGGGATTGAAGATTATTTCTAAACCATTGCGTCAATTGTTCGAATAAATTGTCGGCTCAGCAACGTAAATAACGCAATGAATGTTGTTTAACTATGAATATTGAACCAATTCCTACCGATAAAAAGTTCCGCAATTACCCCTCTGGTTACTCGTGTCTTTTGGTGACTGTACTAGGAATGTTCAAGTATAATTGGATAACACAAGTAGTATTTAAAAAAAATTGAAAATGGGCGTTTCTCCAAAACTGCAGTTCCATCCCTGAACAGTCTCTTCCAGATGATATCACTAGGTTAATATACAAAAATTAAACTATTATTTCCAATATAGCGTAATAATGAATTTTTAAAACAATAAAATTATAATATAAGATTTCGCTAATCTCTAGAATTACGCAAAGCTACCATTAAAATGAATTCCAGCTCTCATCAAACATAACATCTAATATATTAGTGTGCACAATTATTTACATTTATGTTATTATTACATAATACTTATATCGCTGAATTAGTGCAGTGCGTGCCAAAGACGGTTCCGTCTTCATTTTTTTGTTAGGGTTCCGTTGCCAAATGGCAAAAAACGGAACCCTTATAGATTCGCCATGTCTGTCTGTCTGTCTGTCTGTCTGTCTGTCTGTCTGTCCGAGTATGTCACAGCCACTTTTCTCCGAAACTATAAGAGCTGTGCTATTGAAACTTGGTAAGTGGATGTATTCAGTGAACCGCATTAAGATTTTCACACAAAAATAGAAAAAAAGCAATAATATTTGGGGTTCCCCATACATAGAATTGAAACTCAAAAATTTTTTTTTCATCAAACCCATACGTGTGGGGTATCTATGGATAGGTCTTTAAAAATGATATTGAGGTTTCTAATATCATTTTTTTTTTAAACAATAATATTTGGGGTTCCCCATACATAGAACTGAAACACAAAAAAAATTTTTAATCAAACCCTTACGTGTGGGGTATCTATGGATAGGTCTTTAAAAATGAAATTGAGGTTTCTAATATCATTTTTTTCTAAACTGAATAGTTTGCGCGAGAGACACTTCCAAAGTGGTAAAATGTGTCCCCCCCCCCCCCCCCGTAACTTCTAAAATAAGGGAATGATAAAACTAAAAAAAATATATGATGTACATTACCATGAAAACTACCAACGAAAATTGGTTTGAACGAGATCTAGTAAGTAGTTTTTTTTTAATACGTCATAAATCGTAAACCACAATTTACCTTTCATTCAGTCAACTCAAATATAAAAATTAAAAAAAAAACATTTAATTTCATAGACGATGATGACGAATGATGATGATGATGACCTGCAGGTTTGTACGGAACCCTCGGTGCGCGAGTCCGACTCGCACTTGGCCGGTTTTTATTTTGTGTTGTAAAATTATTTTTGAGTTTGTAAATTGTGCATAAATATTTGTTAATTGTGTGTTTGTACAAAAATAATAAATTCTGAACATAACAATATATTTTTGTTATTTAGCTTCAATGAACCAAATATACAAATAAGCAGTTTCCCTAACACTATGATCATTCCAAACATAGCTTGCTTACAATTATTTTTAATGTATTTACTCAATTAATTTAAGTTTCAAAGAGTTCAATCGTAAGCATTCAGCAGTATTCATGATGTGATGACCTTATTACAAATGTAATCATACAAAAATATTTTATTACAATGTTATTTTTTAGTTTCAATTTTTTTATCTACATACTTAACGTCTTATTCAAATAACCAATTTTGTGTTAATTTCATTTATTTTTAATGTATTAATGTAAGCTTAAGATAATTTTGTTATTTGATTTTTTTAGAATCTCTAGCATGTCTCATTCTAATTCCCAGTTATTTTTTTAAATAGAAATTCCGATTAATAATATCAAAAAGTTACGTTGAATTTATTTGCTGTGATTTTAAAACTTATAAATGCAAAGTAAATGTAAATAAAATTATAATGTATATGACGTAGGTACCTATTTTTTTAGCGAAGGCCAATAAATTTTACAAAAAATTATAATGTTTTGTTTTACTTTTTCCCTATATTGAAAATTTGCATGAAATTATGAAAATAAATATTAAATTCAGAATTGAAACCATGTCGTGTGTAGCCTTAGTTTTTTGTGGATCCTAATTGCTTACACAAACTGCGAGAAAATTATAACTTGCGGGCAGAGTCTACCACGAGAGAGAAAGCGAAAATCATCATTATTTTTATTCCATTGCTCTTTGGGGTCGGATGGTTTGTGTATTATTGAAAACGGATACCGCAGTGGATAATAAAATAGAATTGAGGTCTTTATGATTGATATGTATTTGGTACCATGTTGGGGTGTGGGCGAAATTCACGAGTAATCTCGACACTATCAGGTGCAGCGTCCGCCCGTGGCCCATCGTACGTAATTACAGAGCCAGGGCACCGGGCGTCAATACTAATATTTGCTTACGCCCCGAAGTGGTGCCTCGCCTGGGATGCGAGCGTTTATCTCGTAACGAGGTGTGGTTCACGTATAATTATGACAGTCGTCAATTTTCGAATGATTGCTGCGGATACGGCAGGTGCCACATTCTGTTCTGCACGTGATTGTACCCGTCCACAAAGTTAGGATTTAAACAACATTGGTTTTATTTTCGGAAATTATAGGTACCTTGTGTTAGTTGAAAAAAAAAATCTATGCACTTTATTTTGGTAATTTTTTACCACACTGGCCCAAAGTAATTGCGGAGAATAACAGTTAAAAAACGGGTCCTTAAATATTTCTTGTGCGACGTCGTAAACTTTCTGTAAATAAAAGAGTTGCGAACAAAGCCGAGGTTATTGGCAAACCCTTGCAATTAACTGTTAACAAAGTATTATTGTTAAGCGCGTGTTTGCCAACATTTCGGTATATTGTTCTTTTGTCGATTTCGCTTCAACCCGTCAATTTCGGTGTGCGAATGGCCGAAAGGACGTCGACGGTCGATCTGCGATAAAGTTTAAGAAAAACTTTACGAGCCGCCAAAGGCGGGTAACAGAAATACAAGGAACAAAGCTTCTTAACGACCAATGTGTTTAGGGCGGTGGGCTGTTTAACTATATTTTTTGTTCTGTAGGTACAAACAATAGTTGCGTCTTTGGGTATCCTTGGTTAGGGGTGTTAATATAACGGTGATGTTATGATCTGTTTGTTGGTAGTGTCTGTTTCGGCTTTCATGTCGCGTCGACACCTATGTCTTTCATGTTTTGAAAGGCACCGCGCTTTGATGACGGGCGTGTCGTGGTGATGGCTTAATAAATAGAAAACAACTACAGCCATAAGATCTTTCTTAGTTTAGCGTATCATCTGCCGTCTGATTGTCTACTTGGATATGTATAGGTGGGGTGTGGCAGACACAACAACGTGCAGCCCGTACCATGGATTCCGTAAAAATTTCAATTTAGGGCATTGAAATTTTGCGTGGGTTATTACAAAATTGCTGTTTCATACATTTTCACCGCGTAGGCATTGTACTTTTGTATGAAACAGCTTTTTTTTATATCTGCGTTATATGGTCAAGAATGATGTGCTGAATTCATGGTTTTACTTTGCGTGGATGTCCGTATCCGTGGTACAGCGTTTATAGCTAGGTACAGACGCCAGGACATGGAGTTACTACAATCTGTCAAATTTCTTTAATAGATTTTCAACTTTAACGCTAAAGCATTAGGCTAAAGGTTGTTTGGGAGAATTTGACAGTGTTGGGTATCTTGATGTGTGTGTGTGTGTGTGTCTGTACAACCAAGTTTAACAGAGGTGGGCAGGCATGAGTTAACATGCATTATTTCGTAAGGAATACCTACTTATATTGTATGATCTCTTCACCAAAGTACGTACTTAGGTACCTACCTTTCTAATTCAAATGTCGAGGTTCGATTTGGGAGAGGCGTATTTTCAGCTGTACACTGCTAAATGCCAGTTTTAATTGCAAATTGCAACTGCACACAATTCGCCGCAGTGTGTAAGCTAAGCATATAAACACGTGTAAGATACATATTACATACCTACCTCCATTTACGGTAAAACAAAAGCGATTCAATATTTATATGATTAAAACTAGCTTCTGCCCGCGACTTCATTCACACGTGGTAGTCGACAGTTACCTATACAATAGCATTTTTTGTTGTAATTTATTTATCAACCCTTTTTTTAAGGTTACCACGGCTCACAAATCAAAATACATTATTTATAAGTATAAAAACAATATCAATAAACTAAAACATATTTTGTAAAATTCAAGTTAGAAAACTACTGCACACGAAGTGACGGCGCGCGGCGTCGCCGCGTCGTGACACGTTGCAGGCGTCGCGTAGCTGGTAGTACACCTTTCAACCGAAACTCTTGAGGAAAGTGAGTCGGAAATGGTGGTGGTGGTTGTAAATGGTGAATTGTCGAAACACGCACCACGAACGACTTGAATTTGGTGTTAATGACACAGGAGAGCGTAGGAGGTTGCCGGCGGCTAACCGGGCTTGCCGATTGGTGCTTCAATAAATTAAGGTCTCCGATAGGGTATTTTCCACTTATTTTAAAACTATTTAATTTTGAAGACTGAAGGAATATTTAACATAAAAATATGTTTTTTTTTGTTTTTCTGCATTAGAAGTGATTAAAATCTCATTTATTTTGAATGGTTTTAAATTTACCGCCAAAACGCTCCGTACGATGACGTTTACCACGGTGACGTCATCTTTGTGTAAACAAGTTGTAAACAGTATTTCGATCAAGTAATTTCGTATCTCAAATGGATAGAAAATGTTATTACTGGTGTGTGGTGCCTCTGTGTACAAATACTTCTAAAACTGCGCCACATAAACTGTTTATTAAATACTCCGTAGCACAAAAATCGGGGTTGTTTGCGAAAAAAATTCCAACCATATAAACATCTACTGTGGGCAGATTTGCACTATCTGCTTTTATAAAACCAGCTTCCATTGTATTTCCATTAATCCATTCCAAAAATCCTAAATAGGTAGGTATATCCTAAATCCACTCCGAGATTTACAGATCGAGCACAGATTACATGCCTAAGTCAAAATTCAATATACACAAAAATGACGTCACACGGTAAACGTCAGCGAACCTTGCGTTTTGGCGGTAAATTCAAAACCATTAAAAATAAATTAGATTTTTTTCACTTCTAACGCGTAAAATGGACATTGATTAGATAAATTTTATTTTTCTGTTGAATATTTCTTCCCAGTCTTCAAAAAGAAACTTTAAAAAAAAAAACGGAAAATACCCTATTAGTACTGAAAGATGTAATAGCCACATTTTTATGAAAGTCCCTGTAATCCACACCCACCAC
Source organism: Aporophyla nigra (assembly GCA_947507805.1). NCBI lineage: Eukaryota > Metazoa > Arthropoda > Insecta > Lepidoptera > Noctuidae > Aporophyla > Aporophyla nigra. The sequence goes on from OX382305.1 coordinate 14,860,236, forward strand.
GTTCACTACCACAACAAGAAATGTTGGGCGGCTAGCAGATGCTAACTTTCTCAAATCCAACTGGTACCTAGTTTCAGGGATTAGCGCGTTCAGACGAACAAACTCATAAGTTTTATTATTAGCATAGATTAGCTGTATCTAAATATACGTAGTTCACTATGCAAACTAGAGATATAAATAGCTCATCTGACATCTATACTAATATTATAGAGCTGAAGAGTTTGTTTGTTTGGTTGAACGCGGTAATCTCAAGAACTTACCGGTCGGAATTGAAAAAATCTTTTTGTATTGAATAGCCTATTTATTGAGGAAGGCTATAGGCTATATAACATCACGCTACGAAGCGGAGCAGCAACGAAAAATGAACGAAAACTGGTAGGCGATTCTATGCAACGGGAAGGGTCGGGGGTAGGGTTGCCACCCGTACTTTATAATAAAGTATTGTACATTTGTACGTTATTTCACATAATTGTATTCTATACTTTCTGAGAACAATAAAGTACACGAAAATACTTTATTTTGCAAGATTTGATTTCTTTGGGATTTTGTAAAGTTTAGTCGTAAGTACTTTTTCGTTAAACGAAATTTATGTGATACAAACTGCAAAAAGCAATAAAATTTTTTTTTTTTAAATATAATAATAAAGACAAATACTTTATTTTTATACTATGTACTTTTTTTCTTACCTATAATAACCAATGTACTTTAATTGCAAGAAAAAAAGGTGGCAACCCTAGTCGGGAGAGTAAAAATTTGACGCGGACGAAGTCGCGGGCAGAAGCTAGTGTATAATAAATGTGTTAATTCTATACTATTATAAAGAGGGAAAGTTTGTGAGGTTGTTTGTAGGAAGGAACTACCAGATAAATTAGAAAAATCATTTTTGCAATTGATAGCCCAATTCTTGACGAAGGTTTTAAGCTATTTAACATTGCGACTCTTAGGAGCCGAGTAGAATAAAAAAAAAAGTCGGAAAGAACGCTAAGTGTAAACGGATTAACAGCGCGGACGGGCGAGGGTCGGGGGACAAAATTTCACGCGAACGAAGTCGCGGGCAGAAGTTAGTGTCTTATAAAGTGGGTAGTATGTTTATATATTTTCTTCTTTCAAGGGCTTGTGGCTAAGTAATAACAGCCGCACAGGTTGATCGTTCAGGTTAAGTTACGCTTGCCGCGGTTGGTCCGTGGATGGGTGACCATCTTTACATACCCAGACCCATCCGTGCCTCGGAAAGCATGTTAATCCGTTGGTCCCGGCTGTCTTTCGTAGATCTTAGAGAGTCGTTACGGGTCGTCAGAAGCCCGAAAGTCTGACAACCAATCTTACCATGGTTTAATCAACCTAGTACCTGGGTTGTAGAGGTTAGATAGGCAGTCGCTCCATGTAAAATAGTGATACTCAGTCGCTCCATGTAAAATACTCAGCTGCATCCGGTTAGACTGGAAGCCAACTACAACATAGTTGAGAAAAGGCTATGCAGATGATGATGTTTATATATCGCTCATTGAATACAAAAGGGCCACAAATCAAAAAAACATAAATTGTGTAGGACAGCCAAAACAAAATTCAGAACACGATTTTTTAAAATATTTTATGTTTTTATGATCACATGACGTGTTAATATAATATATTAATATCATATATTAACACGTCATGTTATGCGATCATGAAAAAAAAAAATATTTAAGGTAATTTATGTTTTTTGATTTGTGGCCTTTTTGTATTCAATGAGCGATATTTTCTGCTGTAGTCTGATTCATGGTTTAATTATCTTCATACCTATTCTACATGTAAGCAAGCACAGGTACCTAGCCAGGCGCGGTCGCAGCCTAACATTGGAGGGGGGGGGATAACCATTAGTACTGAAGAATATTTTTAGGAAGGTAAATCCTCTTTGGTCTAGTAGTCGCAAGCGCTGCTGATCAGAATGATGTCCCGGGTTATAATCTTTTTGCAAATGTCCATCGGAGTCTCCGTGGCTCAAGTGAGAACAATTTTAAGATAGTAAGACAGGCAAATCGTTCAGGGTTTCGACAGCATGACTGTCCTTGGGGGGGGGGGGGTCATGACCCCTAGGACACCCCCCTCGGACCGCGCCTGTACCTAGCCCACCTACTGCAGCAGATACTGATGATAAGGCGGCTATTGCGACAGCGCAGCTCCGCAGTCGACACTGTCCCTATACATATTGTAGTCTTTGGTCGACACGCACATATTTTGAGCGCCCACAAATCAATATTAATTTAGTAAGATACTTAACTCGTGCGGCCTCATTTTGTGCAATAACGTGACGTCGCAAAATCAGTACTTAGTAACCAACATGAATAAGTTCCGGACGTTCTTGATGGTATGTGAACTGTCCGGCTAACCGTTTTATAAGGTAGAGCCGAGAAGTTTGAACCATTTCTTTTTCCAGGCGAGTATGAATTTTTCTTTTAAGAACTTAGCTTGGAATCTTTCTCTATATGATAAAATATATAAGCAGGTAAGAATTAAATGCTTACCCATCCTGCTTATATAGGTATACAGTACTCTTACCCTTACAGGGTACATATTTACGTACCCAGCTTTAAGCCCTTTGCCCTTTTTACACGCTTTATGTTAGCTTCACTCGTATGTATGTTTGTTTGTAACCGACTCCTTATAGCGCGATTTTGAATTTCATTCAAACTTTGCACACCTGTCAAGGACCGATGACAATGCAATAATTTCATAAATTTGTGCCATTATCCTTGCCAGGGTTACCAGGACAGCACTAAAACTGTCTTCGAAAATTACGCTGACATACGTCACAAACTACGCTGACATACGACACAAACTACGCCGACATACGTCTCAAAATTCGAAACACCCTAAAAAATAGTTTCCATTGAAAACCAAACTAAAAAGTAAAACAAAAAAAAAAAAAAAAAAATAAAAAAAAATAAAAAAAAAATAAATAAATAATAAATAAAATAATGGAAAAAAAGCGTGGGGTGCTTCCATGCTTTTTTTCCATTATTTTGTACTTTTTAGTTTGGTTTTCAATAGAAGCGTGTTTTTTAGTTTTTTAAACTATTATTTATTTTCAGACCATTTGTAGTCCATAATGTATTTTTGACATGACAACGTCTTATTATAATTCGATAGAGCCGTCTGCTCGCACGAAAAAACATGACTCATGCGGCGTTACCTCGCTCTGAGGCGTTCCATTTAAGGCTTGAAGTGCAAGCGAGAGCGCACATCAGTATTTTCTTATGACGTTGTCACGTTCAACTATCGTCAGTAAACCGACTTTACAGACAACAGATTATGTTTCTCCCATGATTTAATCTAAGTAACATCACTATAATTATAAAAGCTATGGTGTACTTACCTAACCTACAGATTAAATTATTTCTACCGGTGAAAGCAAGGCCCATTCGCTAGTATGCGCACAACAAACAAACGCATCGCCTGATTCGCTCCGGTGGTAAATTAAAGCGTACGAAACGAGATTTTCAACAGAAAAGTAATTATAGAGCGGTTCCAAAAAGCGGTTTTGGTTTCGGTAGCAATAAAACTTGCGTTGTCAGCGACAAAAGGGTTTGTTTTTGGGCATTTCGGACCTTCTTCGAACAGCGGGAGCCGAGGACGCGTACAAATAAACGGTGTAAGTATACGATGGCTGGTTCGTCGACGTGCGCAGCTAATAACGTGTCGTCTGACATAACAGGCTGGACGGCGAAAGACGATCCTCATAATGAGCCCGTACCGAGCTTTGTTCTGCACAGAATGGGCTCGAAATGTCACCGAGATAGGTTTATTTACATCAGAAAGTTGTACGTCGCTCAGTATTGTGTGTAAAGACGCACCGTGGTAAATTAGTTTTATGATTTTTATGAAAAAAGATGTTCTGAAGTAAAGGCTCGTTTACGACGGAGAGTTTGATTAGTGGGAGTTGTTAGTGGGCTTGTTTTGTGAGTTACCACTAATCAAAGTGCTAATAGACGTTTACACTCGTAGGAAAGAATTCTAGCGTGGGTGTTGGTATAGATACCCAAATCGCTTACGTAAACAGTAGACTCAGGGCAGGGCTATACGTATGACGTAAGTTTGATTTTATATCTAGGCACAGGAATAGAACCCGCGCCTCTCTGCGCGACAGACAAACACTCCGCCCGCGCCACTGAGTGGATTTACTCACACTTTAAATGTTAAGTAAAATCGATTTAGGTTTTAAACTTAAGAAATACATAAATGCTTTACCTACCGTTAAAGGAAAACCTCGTTTTATTTAATTACCTTTTATGGTATATGGAAATCCTCTCTGGTATCACTTATGGTCTGGAATCCCGAAAATTGCGTTTAAACTGGGTCGAGATTGCGTTTAAGAAGCTGCCGGCTGGTCATAGAATTTTTGCACTTAAGGTAAAATAAAAAGGTTCTTTAAGTAAAATAAAAAGTCAATAGTTACAGTAATGTTTTGATGGTCTTGAAAACAGAACTGTTTCGTTTTTAAATAACGGTATTGTCGGCCCGATAAAAAATTGGAGCAAACAATACAAAAAAATTGTAACAGCAAACTAATTCAAAAGAATGCTCTATTTTTGGACTCATAAAAATTAGTAAAATAGGGCAGGACTTTTGTCTAAAAAGGTTTTATGGCGGCGCGGCAGTTGCAGTAAAACAACGCTGTTATTATAACAATATTTTGACCGTTAATTGTAACAGTTTGTTGTTTTTCTTCCTTCCGAAAATACCGCAACGATACCATTTAACAGTCACTGTTATTTTCTAAGAAATCTGAACTAAAAAGGTTCCGTATTATTCCCTTGTCCTCTAAGACCTATACTTCTCTGTAGATCCATATTATAAATGTGAACTTTTGTGCGTATGGATGTTTGTTACACTTTCACGCAAAAACTACTGATCGGATTTAGATGAAATTTGGCACACAATAGTTTATAACCTGGATTAACACATAGGGTATAGGGTACTTTTTATCCTGGTAGTACGTTTTCGCGGGATTTTTTCCGACCTCTATGCGGGCAAAGCTGGTGGTAAAAGCTAGTATTCTATAAGTTTTGCTCTAATTAGATAAATACTTAAACACGTTACACGTAGAAGAGGGTGCAGTCGTCTTAAAAGTTTCCAATTTACGATTGAACCTCTCCCGCACCTAGATTCTTAACTAGTCCCACTAAATAGGTGTTGGAATGAAATCTTGGGAATGTGAAATCACGAAACAAGTGATTTCTAATCCACACCATCCACCAGAAAGATACAGGGAAGCGTTTCAAATATTTTAATGAGTGAACCTAATGGTAATATGCACTACTTCAGATCTCTACCGGTTCTGAGATGATCCCAAATCGAGCAAAGCGTGCATGTTTTTTGCTTTTCCTCGTAAACAATTTTCAGGTAGTCCGAAACTGGTGCTTGTGTGGTGAATGTGGACAGACACGCCTAGATTGCGAAAGACGGGGATTCAACAGTCAACTTTCAAATACCTTTATAAGTGACCCTTGATGTTCATCGATCCATCAAGCGGGTAGACCCTAAATTAGTCTCGTAATACAGGTTTTATTTCCACCTACACATTTTGAACCTTGTATAATTTGAATAACAAATTCTAAAATCGTTACCTGCGTTTAATCCTCTGAGCTTGTGCTTTTTATGTGCAAGCACAATTCAGAATTCATAGCATCGATGTATGACGATTCAAAGAAGCTTTTCTTTTCTTGTCACTTCTAAAACTACTACTAATAAACGACCGGCTAATACTGAGACCTAATAAGCGACCCATAGTATACACATGGCGACCATACCGTTGATTTGAAATCTAAGAAGTGCACACTTACTAATTAGTCTAGCACGGTGTACTAACCGCTTACTTTTACGCGTCTTTACACCACCATGTAGTTGACATTTCTTAAGTCCTAATTAGCTACGTTCAGCACTACAATAGATCATTTGAATAAAGATCTCAAGCATGTAGGACAATGCTAGCGGGTGGGCCAGCCCGAGCCAGCCCGAAGTCTGGCCGAACCTTTGCATATGCAAAACAGAGGCTGTATCAGCGAAGGCGGCTGCTTTGAAGTCGGACGGTAGACGCGAACAAATTTATGCTCAGTGTCAATACATTAGAGGAGAGCGGCGTCGCGACTGATGTCAGAGTCGGCTGTGTTTGAATAATAAGTGCGCGGCTCCATTGTGTGATAACCTGACCCGCGGGTGAGAGATAATGAAGGATCGCATTGAAATTCAGTTACGTTTGTTCAAACCTTCAGTTAAACATTTACAGGTGATTTTTCTATGTATGTATTCTAAGATCATGCTCCATTGTTTCCGTTACCTAGTCATAGTCGTCAGAACTTTCCTAAAACCTGATTGCTTTAAAATACTTAGGTGGTAATGAAATTCAGAAGGCCAAGCCGAAGCCAAAATAGTAGTGCCAGACATAACATGTGCTCCAGTTGTTCCATTTTAGTTCCAACACCTAACATAAACAATCAAAAATAGTGATGACATCATTAACATAAGCCACAAATCTCAAACAAAAAAGAAACAAAACGTGACGTACGATAATGGAGCACGGTGTAATAACGCGGAGGCACGCGAGACGCCTTGCGCCGCGCCCGCGCCGCGTGCAGGGCGCGCGTGCCCGCCGCGCGACCCGGCGCGACGCGCGGCCTGCGCTTAGTCGCGCGACGACCGCAGGCACGAGCGCACGTACCACACGCTCCCTTATCTAATGATGCTGTGATCGCTCTTACGTACTGGATGTTTTTTTAGTGAAGTGTTAATTAGTAACTATGGTGACGGGTATTGCCGGTAGCCTTCAGCAGGCCGCTGCAAACCCAGTGGTGGTAAATATGAGCCCATCAGCGACGCCGGTGGAACAGAAGAAGAGTGGTGATAATAGAAGGGTAAGTTTGTTTGTTTATTTTTTTGCTTTGTTTTTTTTTTTTAATGAAACTAATGTTTTATTATTATTTGTAAAATAAATTTAATTGTGTTTGATGTTTCTCTTGATAGTAAATGGTTATTAAATTGTTAACATGGTGCTTTTAAAGAAAGACATCAACGCGCTCAATTTAAAAAAATACTTTTGGAATGTAAGAAAATAAAATATTTAATATTAATTAAATAAATATTAATATTCAATATTTTTTACAGTTTTTAATTTACGCTAGTAGAAAACTTACAATTAAATACATTACAAGTGCTTTGCATAATAATTTCAATAATAAGTTGTTCGACATTGTAGCTTGAAGTCTACGGCGTAGTAGAGACTTCGTAGACTTTCGTAGGCCTACATTTTGTTTAATTATTATGCAACGCGGAAAAAATTAATTATTTTTTTAACATTATAAAGTTAATAGCACTTTCTTAATAAACTTATTACTGAAAATAAAATTGATGGCGAACTCTGAAATAAAGCCACAATTATTTTTACAAACGATTATTTACTGATAATTGCGTATTTTCCTAGATTTACTCAGTTATATCTTTAGCAACAAGATCGTGTATTTGCAGTTAACTTATACCTACATATAAGAAGGTGGGCAGGGATGGTGCATCACGCTCTCATTTTAGCGAGGCGACGCGAACTGCCAGTATTGTCACGATTCTGTTTGTGGTCGAGACATGCAGATCACTGTGTAGCTTCTACATGCAGATGTAGAACTTATAGAACTGTAGATACTAAATATAATAGACATCCTCCACGGTTTTTAAGACTCACCACGTTGCCGATTCAGTGAATAAATATCACGATAGCAGAACCCAATTCTTGTAATAAAAAACGTTCAAATTCTAGTCTTGATTTCATCTTAGTGACAATTTAAAAAATTGTGATGACGTAGGTAAATAAGAGTTATTTTTGGCAGATTAAGAAAGGAATGTGAATTCAAAAATATTCATAAATAAACCCTCCGATTTTGCTTAGCAGTATCAACAGCAACTAATGTTCACTTGACATTTGACAACAGAATTCAGAGTCTTTTAGACACCGTTTCATCGACATTGCAGTTTTATTAGTAGTTGTAATTCTAGTAAAAATATTTCAAAAATTCGTAAAGGTAAAAGATCATGTATTTATAAAATCATCCTTAATATGTTTAGCAGGGGACTTTTATGATTATGTTGATGAAATTTAATTACATATTCCGAATCGTGCGGTGCAGTTCGGAATATTAGTTATAGAATCTATTTAAAAGAAATATATCTTTTCTGTTTTATATTTTATATGATAATAGAGATAGAGTATACATATTATTAATCGGCCTGTAATGTCTCACTACAGGACAAAGGCCTTATTTTCCGTTTTCCATACTTACCCATCTATTCAATAAAACTTACCTCTCTGGTCTCATTTACGCATTAGAACTGTTATTTATTCGAGATTGCTGTACTCCGATGTGTTTACAAAACCATAATTATCTGAAGGCGATGTTTGAAATACCCACTTAGTATAAATAAATATAAGCCAGCAATCTCGTGGCGTTTGTCACACGGCGCATTTTCAGGAAAACCTGTGACGCGTAGCGGTAAATAAATGTGCGAGAGACGGTGTGCAGATTGCTAATGTGATTTGAATTTCAGACAGTCTCTTAGGTTTGATACTCTTTCTGATTGAAATGAAAATGTGTTTTTTTATTTTATTTATGTCTTTTATAGTTATTCACTATCAAGTCATTATAAACATTGCTTGTTTTTGCGAATTGTAGTTTTTCGATTTACAACAGCGTGACTAAATAATTCTACATAAAATCCGCTTCTATTAAGTATTAAACCTACTAATATTTTATATGTGAAAATTTGTTAGTATGGATGTTTGTTATTCATTCACGCAAAAACGACTGATCGGATTTAGATGAAATGTGGCACACAGATAGTTTTTATACTGGATTAACGCATAGAGTACTTTTTACGCCGTTAGTACGTTCCCGCAGGATAAGTTCCGACCACCACGCGGGCAAATCAGCTGGCAGAAGCTTGTACAAAATAAATCTGCAATGCATGCTGTCTATCTGTTCCGTATTGAGTCGGACGTAGAGAATAGCTCGTGCTATTCTCTAACTCCCATTCTTTCCTCTGGGTGTCGTACCAAAGAGGCAACTAAGGGATTTACTAGAGAATGGGCAGCAGCGTTCTCTATGCATTTTATCACCATACTGTGATCGCCAACCTGCCTGCCAAGCGTGGCGATTATGGCAAACTCCCAAAAATTGGAGAAGGCCTATGTCCAGCTGTGGACGTCTTTCGGCTGAAATGATAATGATGCGTACTCTTTTGTTATTTTGTTGATTCTCAACAATCAAACCGAGGATACCACCAAAATTATAGGAAGTATTTTTCCATGACTACAGTCTGTAGGAGGCAAGTTTTAATTAACCTTTAAACGCCGCAAACATTTTCCCACGCAGCGTGGAGTCCGCTTCGAGAATCCTACGCGAGCGCGTTAACACCAAATAATGCAACACTCAGGCGCCACCCACATCGCATCCCTCTTATCTTGCCAGCCACTCGAACCGACTTAGTGGCAGGCTAGGGTTATCACTTGCTGGCTTTTTAGTCTAGGCTTTGTAATGACGCGGTAGTTGCTTGGACGGTTTGGTGGTGTCATATTTTGTACTCACACCGTTTTTAGTAAGCACTCCATGTTTCAGTTAACATAGTCTTTATTATTAGACAAAAACTTTTAACTTGGTAATTCGGTATGTTATTCGACACTGGGAGCATTGGTGGCCTAGCGGTATGCGTTGTATGTAGGTCGTGATTTCGAACTCAGATAGGAACTTTACTTTGTGTATTTAACCACCAAAGCTCTCAAAACGGTGAAGGAAAACATTGTGAGGAACCGGCACTTCCAAGAACCTAAAAAATTCAACACATGTGACATCTACCAACCCGCACCATAGCCCGCGTGGTAGATATCCCATAGTCCCAGCCGTGAGGACATTAAAGGCTGATTGTGTGTGTTCGGCACTTCCCGTCTTCAACGGTTGTATAATCTCTTGTTTGTATGCATAGCGCAAGATGCGTGAAAACCTTCCTGAAATACGTGCCAAGTGTGTACAATATTATAAGCAAGATGGATGAGCACTTTCACTTGTTTCGCGACGGATATCAACTCTTCTGTTCTTGTATATTGTTTTCTTTACACCTTGACTTTAATTTTTGCCCTTCTGTTTATAACTTCTGCTTTTGATATTCATTTGTTTCCAGCCTTTGTTCGAATTAATTTCCGCCCTAGTCTGAATGAAGGTCACATGTCCATTGTGCTGACTATTCCTACATGAACAATCCACCAATGTAATACACGCTAACACGTTCTAAAATTTGCTGCCAAAATCCATTAATCGTAGTATTATAGGAGTCAGCCCTCAGTGCCGTCCAGACAGTAGGAGCGTGAGTCAGTGAGGCGTGGGCGTCGCGTGGGTGACGCGCCGTGGGCTAATTGTCGTGGGAACGTCCCCTCTTTCCCCCGACCGACGTGGTCGCCTACACCAGGACGCTAGAGTGCGTCATAGGATAGCATAAAGGCTCGTTCAGACTAGCGCGACGCGACGGTCGCGTGCGAATCGGCGATTTATATCCGTAGAACAATTTCTATGAAAACGCGCGCGACCGTTCACACAGGGGCGACCTGTCGCGCCGCGACACGGTCGCGCCGCGTCGAGTAGCGCGACAGCTTATTAGTACATTTTGTATGGCGTCGCGGCGATTTCGCGGCGATATCGCCGCGAATTCGCGGCCGCGACGCGACGCGACATGAGAGTATAAAAGACGGTGCAATCCAAGCTGAGCTCAGTAGTAGACGATCTTCGTCATAGGACGAAGGCAGGTCGGTGCGTGTTTGCTTAGCTTGGGGTCCGAGGTTCGATACCCCGGTCGACCGACATTGGTACCTACTGGTAGGTTAGGTGTTAGTTTTAATAGCTATCGGAGGAACTGTCCTCGTGAGTGGGCTGTCAACAAGTACCAGGTACTTAATAAAATAGAAAATTGTGTACTGTCCTATAAGGCCTACAACCTTCTCACATTCACAAAATATAAAAGAATCTATTTTAATGATAGTAGGTATTCATTGACATATTATATTAGGTATTTCATAAATAAAATATAATAATAACCTATTTATAACAAATGTCATTATTGCCATGACAACCGGCAACAATGAATACAGGGTTCAAACTAGTTGTGGGTCTACAATCTATACTTAATAATATTATAAAGCTGAAGAGTTTGTTTGTTTGTTTGAACGCGGTAATCTCAGGAACTGAGACTGACCTGTTAGTCTAGTGGTTAGTGACCCTGACTGCAAAGACTGAGGTCGTGGGTTCGATTCCCACCCAGGACAAATCTTTGTGTGAGGAGCACAATCATTTGTTCTGTGTCTGGGTATAATTTATCTATAATATGTATGTATTTAGAAATATATAAGTATATTTATCAGTTGTCTGGTTACCTTATTACAGGCTCTGCCTAGTTTGGGATCAGATAACAGTGTGTAACGGTAGTCCTAAGATATTTTTTATTTTATTTATTTAACTACTGGTCCGAATTGAAAAATTCTTTTTGTGTTGGATAGCCTATTTATCGAGGAAGACTATAGGATATATAACATCACGCTACTACCCAGAGGAGCGGAGCAGTAATGAAAAATGTTGCAAAAACGGGGAAAATCACACGGGTAGGCGATTCGACACGACGGGAAGGGTCAGAGGAACAAGAAATTTCACGCGGACGAAGTCGCGGGCAGAAGCTAGTGTCAAATAAAGAGTACCTTGATCATGTGACACATATATGTAAAAACAAAAAAAGGTACATCGTCATTTCATCAGCAGCCTATAACGTTCCCACTGCTGGGATACAGGCCTTTTCTCGGTGAGAGGGAGCGGGCCATGATTCACCACGCGGGCCCAGTGCGGGTTGGTAGATGTCACATGTCTTAGAATTTTAGTTCCAAGACATTCCCTTCCTTTCCTCACGATGTTTCCTTCACCGTTTTGAGAGCAGTGGTGATGAAATAATTTACACAAAGTAAAGCGCCTGCTTGGGTTCGAACTCACGGGTCGTCGGGCTTTAGGGACCGGGACCGCGGTTCCAGAATCCACCTATTAATAAAATAAATATTTTTAGTAGTACTTTGGGACCACAAGTAAAATAAACAAAGTTATGTCTTGGGAAATTACGGTCAACCAAAAAATTTTAAATTTATTCAAATAAAATTATTTTTATAAGACGATATAATACTTTTTTAAACAATGGCACCCTTTTATAAGAATTAAACCTAAAAAAGAATACAAAATAATATAAAAAAAAGTAATCTTGAGTGTTTAAATCACCTATCGTCCCCCTTATCGTAATCACCCACCGAAACGTAAGAATAAACTTTTAAAAAATTTCACAATTAAACATAATCAACTGACATTAAAAAAATGCTATCATAATACACTAGCTGACCCAGCGAAAGTACCGACTCCGAGTCAATAAGTGATGTGTTGACTTATAAGGTTCCTACCAAGTTATAACAACCTGGTACTTCGAAGGCATAAAGCGATTTCTAGCTGACACTCCTAAGTTTGGTAAGCTCCTACAACCGTACGCAAAATACGCGCTCAGACGTGGAGTTGCGGACATCAGCCCGTTCTACCTATTCCTAAGCTCCTACTAAGTTATGACAACCTGGTACTTTAAAGGAATAAAGCGTTTTGTAGCTGACATACCAAATGTATGAGAAAGTGAATTATTATCTTTTTTTCCCGTAATTTTTTTGGTAACAGTACTTTAATTTCAATTTTCTTGTCATCCCAAAATACTACTGCAAAATGATTATTGTTTCTTAGGTGGAATCCAGAACCGCGGTCCCAGTCCCAAAAGCCCCACGATCCGAACTCACGACCTAAGTAACTCGTAAGTCGCGGCCGTTACCACTGGGCCACCACTGCTCTCATCGTCATTTGGGAGCAGTTAATAGACATTTACATGGTTATACCGTCGATGAGGTACAGGAAAACTGAGAAATGTAGGGTAGTTACCTATTTGGTGGTTACCAAATAGGTAGTTACCCTACTTTTCTCAGTTTACGGTCTCTATTTTCGACTTCGATCATTGTAATCTAAAATCATTGAATTTAATATAATATGTTAGTATGAGTAAATTCAAACTGACTGATTCTGCTACAATACCGAAATAGTATAGGTTGCAATGGCAGTATAGTTTGGAAATATTTTTGCCTTTAAACATCCACGTTACATATGTATATCTCATCATCAGCCTATCATATTCCCGCTACCGGACACAGGTCTTCTCTCGCAGAGAGGGAGTGGGCCTTAATCCACCACGCGGACCCTGCGGGTTCATAGATGTCACATATTGTCGAATTTTATGGTTCTAAGACAGTTTGACACCGGTTTGAAAGAAGTGGTAAGGAAATTATTTACAAAACGACAGTTGTGTGTATAAGTGCGGGAGCTGACGGTACCGTCCTATCGTGGTATCGTCCGACTTCCGACTCGTCCGAGACATGACCAATGTGTGTTTGTGTTCGTGTATGTGTTATGTGCTGACACTACTCGTCTTCACGAACACACTCACAACGTGTTTGTACACTTGGTTACCAAAATGCGTTGCTCCTTGAGATAAAAGTTTTGTAAGTGTGAACTTAATTCAAAGACGGTTGTATTTTGCTTAAAAACTTTTTAATCTGGTAGTGGATTAGGAGAGCGCACGCGTATCGGGGCTGCGCGGCGCTGCAACTGCGGCGGAGACTTCTCTTTGAAATAGATGCGAACGACGGGCGTGGCGTCCGCGAGAATATAGCGCCTTTTATTTGCATTTTTAACCAACTTAAAAAAAAAGTAGGAGGTTATCAATTCGTCTGTATTTTTTAATGAAAATTAAAAAAAAATATGTTTGTTACCTCATGACTTTTGACTGGGTGACCCGATTTCGATGATTTTTTTTTTAATTTGAATGCTGGTCTTTCCGAATGGTTCCATTTTAATTTGGTTCCATTTGGACAATGGGGTCCATGTGAAAACCATACAAGTCTTAAATTTGCATTAAATATGTGTGCGACAAATGGACGAATAACTCAATATCACGCCAACTGATTTAGATGATTCTTTTTTTATTTGAAAGCTGGTGCTTTCCGAATGGTTCCATTTTAATTTGGTTCCATTCGAACAATGGGATCCATGTGAAAACCATCTAAGTCTTACATTTGCATTAAGTATTTGCGCGACAGATGAACGAATAACGCGATTAGATTAGTGCGGGGTATCTACCATAACTGAAAAGTTAAATAAAAACTTTTCATAAAAAAATAAAAACCGACTTCCTTAAAAAAAACACTATAAAGTCAAAAATAACTTTAATTTCGGAAGTCGGTGGCAAAAAAACCTTAAATACAGATCCTAAGACACCGAATTCTGAAATTAAAGTTATTTTTGACTTTCTAGTGTTTTTTTTTAATGAAGTCGGTTTTTTTTTTGCAATTATGCTTTGGCATTATTCAATGAAGATAATACTTTGTCCAACATTTTTATTCGTATCTGCAGGGAGTTTAGTTGTTCAATAATTTAAATGGTGCTCTTCAATATTATAGTCAGCAGTCTGTCTCCAACGCCTGTAAATTTTTTGTCAATATAAGTAATTTGTTTGTCAAATTAATACTTTGTATATAGGCTAAGCATGTGTTGTACATCCTCTTACTATGCAGTAGGTATGCACCTAGCAAAATACCGCGGGCCATTAGCAGAGCCCCAGCATTCGCTCGGCCGTAGGCCGCTTCATCCCTACCGACCGAACATTACCGAACCGCGAGGACCATCGTACCATCGCGTCGAGTCGCTCCGGCCGCCCGGCCGCCGCGTCTCCCATGCACGGCCCGCGCCCTTCGGACGCCTTCGCCAGTCCACTAAATCTAGAAACCTCAGCCATGAATGCATGCCATTCCTAGATTGCGCCGTGTATGTTACATATTAGTGATAATAATCATTTTATAATACATATTTTAAAGTAGTGTTTAATTACGTAGATAAACCTACCCCGAACACATAACATATGTATATATCACTAACAATAATACCCCTTAATACCTCTAAATGGGCTGGTGCACCTCGAGTTGAAATGGCTTGCGGCAAAGCGTGCGCCCGATTCATCGTAGAGCGCTAGGTCTCCGCTAGCAGTCAAGTGCGTGATGTCAGCTGCGCGAGGGTCAGTTCGAGTTCAAACGTCAACGTGTGAATGCGAGCGAACGACTGTGTGTGCATATTACAAGCCCCTGGACCGCATGCGCTGTTGTACTTGTGACCGCTAGACCAACGAAGCAGTTTGTTAGAAGTTACTATATTTACAATTAGATCACTCATTGGACATCATCAGCCTATAATGTTCCCACTGCTGGGATACAGGCCTCCTCTCGGTAAGAGGGAGTGGGCCATAATCCACCACGCGGGCCCAGTGCGGGTTGGTAGATGTCACATGTCTTCGAATTTTTAGTTCTAAGACATGCCGGTTTCCTCACGATGTTTTCCTTCACAGTTTTGAGAGCAGTGGCGATGAAATAATTTACACAAAGTAATGCGCCTGCTTTGGTTTGAACTCACGACCTACTACTCGTAAATTAAGATTTCAAAATCATAATATGTAATCTCCCCATAAAAATCGTTGTATCGGAAAGTACACTTAACAAGTAGAAAACAAAGTCATTTTTCCGAAATCACATGAATTGGAAACTAAAAAGTCCATCAAAAATCAACGTTTCACACCTAGACTTCAAACCTTGATTTTTAAACAACTACTATGTAAAAGTACTTCAAGCTTAGGTACCCCTAATTGGGTTGAGTTATGTGACATTACCTAACTTAAGTAGGTACCTATGTCGACCGACCAGGGAATCGATCCTACGACCCGCAAACACACACATACTTGCCGTCGTCCTCTGATTAAAATCGCTTACTACTGAGCTCAGCCCGGATTGCACCGCCATTTATACCATTTGTGTGGTGTCGCGGCGATATCGCCGCGAAATCGCTGCGACGCGGCGACGCCATACAAAATGTACTAAAAGCTGTCGCGCTGCTCGTCGCGCGCGAATCGCGGGCGATTCGCGCATGAGTGGTCGCGCCAGTGTGAAAGGTGTTGCGTCGCGATTTATCGCAGAATCGCCTCCGCGACAGGTCGCGCGACATGTCGCGCCTGTCTGTACGAGCCTTAATGAATGAGACCCGCCCCAGACCTGTCAACATTGTGTTTTTATGACTGTCGCATCCAGAAGTGGACGCGGTTTATGAAAACGGTATTTGAAAGTTACTTTGCGTATTCTGAACAGACTTTTAATATCTATAACGTATCCTGTTACTATAGACTATTCCGAGTAGCCTGGCTCTGGACTGTGTCCTGTCAGATAAGCAAAAAAAGCTGATGGCTATTTAAATACATGTTCAGTCTGCCCGTAGTCAAAAGATGCCAGATAATTTGATACGTATTGGAAAGACAGCCTCGTCCATCACCTATCCGATCGATCACACGACGCAGCACCCATATTAATCACGCTACAAGACACGCAACAGACAGTAGATGGATGCTGACGCGTAATTACACGCGTCTCGACTCTTGTGACTGGAGGAAGCTATTAGGCGGCCGGCAATCCATCATGAGATGATAAACATCATGGCTGCCGTGAGATAAGCCGTCGGCGCGTCGCGTGTGACCGGCCTAACGCCCACGTGTCGACGCCGCCGACCGATACCACCTACAGCGACCTTACCAGCGCTAGATAAGGCTTCTCGATTGTATCGTACTAAAGTCGTGGGCTTATTACACGCCTTAAATGGAGAAGAATGTTTTGAATATTTAGTGAAAGGCGTAGTTTTAGAATTCTGTTAAAAAAAAATTACAGTATTATCACTGGTGTGTTAATTTTATGAAATATGAGAAGCTTCCATGGCTAGTAATAAAATTGTGTAGACTCAAACTTAATCTCCATCATAGATCATTCTAACACGTGTCGCTACTCAAAACAAAAAAGCATCTAGCACTGGCTCATCCAGACGTCTGGCGAACTATTATAGCGTGGCGGAAGTTCGGCGTCCGCTCCCACGCATTGGCACGCGACGCCGCGCCGGGCGCGTGGCTGCCAAGCGCATGCCAGCGGCCGCCGTTGCCCACTGGCAGACCGTGCCAACTGCCAGGCGGCGGCAGACAGTACTGACTGACGCAGAAGGTGAACTCGCTGCAGGCGTCAAGAGCGTACAGTTTCGAAGTTCGGAGGAACTATAAGTTTAGGCCTGATCACACAAGTGTCCCGTAAGTAGCCTGGAAAATTCAAATTTTCAGGTCATTATTAGGCTGTATATTGAACAAAATTATGTATGATTAGCAAAAAATCATCATTATCCTCTAAGTTCCTTTCCCCATTGAATGCCTTTGTCATGAAATAGAAAAATTTGAATTTCACGGGTTACCTTACTGCATCCTCCTAAACATAATATCGTTTCAAGATGACTGTTCCATCTATTTGGTATTGTAGGCAGATTGGTGATGATTAGAACGGATTTCGGAAAAAGACGAAACAAAAGGCCTTTATGTCAAGACCTCCAATTTCTGACATTCCTTAAACACCAGAGTTGTACATGGTGTAGGTTGTTATTCAATATAATTGAAGAAAATTTACATCTATTATGTTTTCAAACTTCTACTGTTGACGATAAATAAGTACATGAGAAGGACAACCTGTGGGTATATTAATAGACATGCACTATATAATGAAATGCAGAATGGACCTTTTCCCACAAATTTCATGTTCCTGTCAAACAATTCCGCACTCCGATATTTCGAGGATTCCGTGAATCAACCGCTTGACTAACGCTTTTTATTTAAATACTACATAATCCTCTTAGATCCCACGGCGCGCTCAATATTAATCGCTTCACAATAAAGACTCGATAATGAATCCTCACAGCCATCATTAGGAGTAATGATAGAGGCGGCACTATTGATGTTAGTATATTAAGTCGATGTAACAAGCTGTTTAATTCCAACTTCCTCATACGTGTAAGTTGACTTTAAAACGCTGATAAAATGATTTTAAACGATGTAATTAGTCATTTAGATCAGTGATATTTGCTGTCAACTAGTTGTTGCCTGCGATTGCGTCTGCGTTCCAGGATAAAAAGTAGCTGTTGTCCTTACCCGGGTCATGGTTTATCTGTGTGCCGAATTAAAATCAAATCCGTTTTAGCGTGAAAGTTAAACATACTTACTTTCGCAATTATAATGTTAGATACGATGCGCAATATACGTCTAATGATTCAGAAAATTATAGCCCTTCGTTCAAGAACAAAGCATTTCAGACAATACCGTCAGGGCGACAAATACCTGCATAATATTATGCGCAGATGAAACGACTTATCTTTCAGAAGGTCGCGGCGGCAACATGGCGTCGCGTAGCTCGGTCGCATCCAGCTATTTATCGCAAGCATTAGCACCGAGCTGTCAAACGTGCAGATTTAGGTGATACGAATGTGTAATGACCACTGGGCGAGTGCCAGATAGAGCGAAATAGCCGTCTGTAGGGGTACTCAACCTGCGGTGTAGCTGGGATCGGGTAGATATTGGGATAGATGTCACGCCCTATGTTACATACTGTTGGTTTAGAATTTAGTAGTTTAGTAAGTTGAAGTTTAGTAAGAAACTGACAGATGTTTTCGAATGAAATAAAGTGTCTAATGTTATATTTTTTGCTGTCGGCTGCTAAAACGGACTTGCATGTGGCTACCTTAATAAATGAAGGCCTCCAGCCAGGGCTTAAAAACATAAAACTAGAACGACTACTCGCTAAGGGCACCCCTGTGGGGTACTGACCGCGCGGCTTAGGGCATCGCTGGTATAGGGCAGCAAGGGACGGGCTGGATCGGAATGATGTCTAATGTTATGGAAACGCAATCATAATGGCTTCTAACACGCGGCTTCAATTGCTTCACTCAATTAGGAAAAGGTTGACGATCCCTGCCCACAAGAGCGCCAATGACATAGCACGCTGTGTAACCAGGGTGCATAGCGTGACTCAGCTGCTCCTAGTAAATAGATATTGACGACTTGATCATGTCTCTCGGCCCATTCGCTATGCGTTAATATCAATTGGGAATGTCGCTGAGAATTTTGTGGCGAGAGAGATATAAATTGACGGTTTTAAGATAGAGCTGTGGGGAACGAAGTCGATAGGTTATTAAGATACATCATTCTATGAATTCACTTTGATAATGTCACTGAGAATGAGACTCCTAATTCATCTTAGATTTCTTGAGTCTTTTTGATCTTGCAAGCAGAAAAAAAAACACAAATTCCAAATTGATGTCTGAATTCCTTAGATGACATAGCCAGACCAATACGAAATATACGTAATTACTCATGATTTACGCCAGGAAGAAGCTGGCAAACCAAAGCAAAAAAAAAAGCCGCCCGTCACGAATACCGGAACGCAGTCACTGCGTCTCAGTCGGTCGCAGACAGTTGATAACCCTGGCACGTGGCGCCTCGCGACTAAATCCATTCCGCATGACGGGCCAAACGTTATGTAAACGATAGTGTGGGCACAGCAGAAGTTCCACTGGACATTGTCTACTAACGATACTGAATAGATGTAGAAAAATAACGTAAGGTAACGTAACGTACCTAATAAATTAAATTTATTTCTATAAATTGGATCAATGAACCTGTAAGAGGCTAAAGAAGTATTTTAGGATCGTAGTAACATAGATATCCACAACCGTTTGACAGGTTGTTGAATCGAGAATGACACATTTTTAACCGACGGAAAAAAACGGAGGAGGTTATCAATTCGACGCGTATATTTTTTGTTTTTTTTTTTATGTGTGACCCCGCATAACTTTTTACATAGTAGTCCGATTGTGATAATTCTTTTTTTATTGGAAAGGGTATACTCCGAGGGTGGTCCCATATATATTTAGAAAACAAAATCAAACCCTAAGGGTCAGAAAATAGGGGATGATTGATTGTTCACTAACTGATTGTAATTTATAACCACGAATATCTTTATACAGAGTAGTCTGATTTTGATAATTCTTTTTTCATTGGATAGGGTACACCTTGCCAAGTATTATTAATACATTAAAGTCACAAAAAAATATGAAATAAAAACTTTGTAACAAAAAATTAAACCGCCGAAAAAACTGAAAAGCAAAAAATAATAAACCTTAAAATTATGAGTCGGCGCTTTGAGTGATGTTTGTTCATTGATTTTTCAGCGCCGACTCATAATTTTAAGGTTTATTATTTTTTGCTTTTCAGTTTTTACGGCGGTTAAATTTTTTGTTAAAAAGTTTTTCAATTATTTAATTGCCTTGGCAAGAAAGACGTCGATTTTCGGGTTTTGAAGGGATTTTTAATAACACTGATAGATTGTCGATTCGGTAAGGAAACGTATCGTGTGGTTAGGAATAAATTATGTTATAAAAACCAGATGATGTTGGTGTTTCCTATCTTAATGTCGTTGAGAAGAAAGATAGAACCAAACTCTCTATTTCAGAGGACTCAGATTTGAGAACGACACATTTGGTTGTTCTCTGATGTTGGTTGGACATCAGATTAAAAAGACGGTAGTAGATCGCATTGCCAAATGTCAGCAACAAGTGAATAATATATAATAAGTAATAAGTAGCTATGCCTTAGGAAGTCTGGGAGGACTCTGGGTTAGCATAAACTGTAATAGAAGTCCTTGTTGTTTTCGAATGTTGATACTTTTGATCTTCCATTGACAATGACGTGTCCTCTGCAACAAGCACAAAGGTAACAAACTACACTGATTGATTCTAACCAGGCGCTTAGCCCTGCATTTAGTAAACCATCTTGTTGATGGGCTGCTTTCTCACATTCTCATATTTTCTTTTTTTTACACGCTTTATATTAGCTTCACTTGTATGTTTGTATATTTGTATGTTTGTATATTTGTATGTTTGTATATTTGTATGTTTGTTTGTAACCGCCTCCTTGTAGTGCGATTTTGACCCACTTTAAACGACCAGATTTCATTCAAACTTTGCACACCTGTCAAGGACTGATGACAATGCAATAATTTCATAAATTTGTGCCATTAACCTTGCCAGGGTTACCAGGACAGCAAAAAAACTGTCACAAACTACGCTGACATACGTCTCAAAATTCGAAATACCCTAAAAAATAGAAAATAAATAATAGTTTAAAAAAACTAAAAAACACGCTTCCATGGAAAACCAAACTAAAAAGTACAAAATAATGGAAAAAAAGCGTGGGGTGCCTGATATCAATAAAAAAATACCTTAAAAGCACCACACGCTTTTTTTCCATTATTTTGTACTTTTTAGTTTGGTTTTCCATGGAAGCGTGTTTTTTAGTTTTTTTAAACTATTATTTTTATAATAATAGTCACTCAGAACGTAGACGGTCATCAACACAGACACTTGATACCTTTGTAGAAAGGAGTATATCACATGGGAATCAATTACTGTCAGGGCGGTCCAAAACGAGCCCCTTATCGAGCACCTGTTATCTGAAACTATCAGCTGACGTTATCGGGTCAACATTTACGTGGGACTGTGGGGCGTGAGTGCGTGACAGATAGCATGCCGTCCTGCCAGATAACATTTTTTTGTTTTGGGTCATTAGCTCATTGACTCCGACGCCTCTAATCCATGATCATGATCACTAGTAGTACCTATAAAATCTGAATACACAAAAAATACCAGATTTTCCTCATATCATAGAAAAGAATATGAATGTTACGCTGTTAATAATGGGTACATTCAAACAAACGACTTGTTATTGGCATGTTGTAGAGGCGATTGTAATAATGTAAACTTGTAACAAACGTCGTGTTTCTTTTGACTCGCCTGACAGGTATTTTGTTAGCAGTTAATATATTCAGAAATAAACGTGATAATTGAAATGGCGCGTTGGTAATTCGCATGCGGCGGCGGCGGTAGAATGTGGGTAGGTGTGGGTGCTGGTGTACCCGCTGTACTTATGTCTGTGTGCGTTCGCTATTCCGGGGCGCCGCGACGCCGCAGGGCGCCCGCTCGCCACGTGCCGCCCGCCGCCCGCCGCCGACAGCGCGCGGCGTCTTTACGATCTGCGGAAAACTAGACGACGTTGTTTCAGTACGAATTTTCTCTTTCATGTTTTTAATATGCGTTAAAGTTTAAGTATGAATAAAATATATCATATTTATGATATTTTAAAACATTTACGATGCTGGCTCGTAGGGATATGTTCTTGTTTTGCAATTGGGGATTTTATTAGAATCAATATTAGTTTCTGTAATAAATATTTCTCAAGCTCTGATAATATAAATTTACAGAGACTTCCAATCGTCTACATACTTATTTACTGGACATTACTTCTGGAGTAGGTAGTATAGGCAGATTACACTTTTCTCAACTGATTATCCCCTTAACATTAGCATAAACAACGTTCCTGTCAATCTGTATGTCACCTCTCAATATATCGTTAACGCTAACTGAAGGCGACAGGCACTTCGCGTGTCAATTCGCACACCTCTGTTTACATGTTGTCCGAGATACACGCGTCTAAGAAATTCGAGCAGGAAAATCTATGACGACACTAACGACATTTTCATTTTGTTAGAAACTATATAATTAATATCTTTTTGATACGTTGTGTTCTGTAGCGGTATACCTAGTTAAGAAAATTGTTTAGTAAAGGGGCAGTTGCACTATGTAAATTTGATATTTTTAGCGATATAGGTATTATGTCTCGAGTCTCGAACAATGTGCTATGAATTATTTTTTTTTTCATCAATAAGTAGCTATATGTAGGAGAAACACAGAATACTGGAAATATTATTTTCATGCCATTAAATATAAGGGCCCTTTATCCTCGGCTACGGAAGCGATGTCTCGTGCGGAAGGCGGCGAGAATTTCCCGCCCTCGCACGAACACCGCTCACTATCATGTTCTATATTTTATTTTTGTTTATGCACAAAATATAAAGCGGTTCACTCGTCTGACATTGGCGTATCGGTCAGACAGTGTTTGCAAGAGCTAATTTTGAACACGTAACGTGACGTTTGTGTACTTCGTAGCCGTGTAAACGTTAAGTGTGCTAACGAAAATCGAAAACGACGAGATCACATTATGATAGACGAGCAGTTTACTATTCGTCTGACATAGTGCCAATTCTGAGAATTTTATATAAAATTTATTTGATCTTTCGCTTTGGACTCACGCCAAGGACCGATATCGAATCGTCGCCATATGTTGATTAGAAACGAACCACGCAGTAATCATGATGATGTTAACAAAGAGAAGGCGGCGCGAGCGACGGTGTGTTACACATTGGTAACGTCCGTTTCATCGTCACGTGGTCCCGCCACGCGTGATTCAGCGTCACGGCGCGCGCGCAGCCAATCACGACACGGACGACCTTCACCTTGAGGCAGTCGCACGCGCCGTCACCGGCGTGTAACCAGAGATTAATGGCTCTTTTTGTCACGCGCCTTACTTGGTGTCACCCGGCGATAAAGCGATAACAGTGTTGTTTATACACAGCATAAATAATACTACAATGCATGTACACGAACTTGTGCGACTGATTATATGTTTTAGCACTGAGTTACATAAAGTTTGTCCGCTTGGAAACAGATCATGCGTCGCATGTCGCATGAGAACAATATGCGAGTGTGTTAGGTTAGCGAACAATAATGTGTTGATAATCTGCGTGTGTGTGCTAGACTTTAGCCTTAACCTTGCGTATAACATTATTTTAGTTGTTACACGTGTTGCTAATGGATGCAAATGCGGCGCGTTGACGCAAGACACAAGGATACCTGCCTATTATCAGCTGAATGTTCGAAACTTGATGTAAATTGACTTAATTAACAAAATGTTTGTGTTGTTACAGAGCAACAAGCCCATTATGGAGAAGAGAAGACGAGCGCGCATCAACAACTGTCTCAATGAACTGAAGGCGTTAATTTTAGATGCCATGAAGAAAGACGTGAGTTAGCATACCTATTAAACTTCTGTCTATATTTACTTAGGCTTTGAGTAATTACCGTCTAGACATTTAATATTTTCTTAACCAATATAAATATTAAATATTTAAACATTTACTTAACGGGTTAAGGATAAAGTTAATATTCCTAATGCAGTGCTATATTCTCTCTTTTATTAATGCTTATACAAGAGCAATCCATTTAGGTATCTAAAGGATAATGTTCCTTACCAACAATTTCATCCTTGTTACAGCCGGCGAGACATTCGAAACTAGAGAAGGCTGATATCCTAGAGATGACTGTGAAACATTTAGAGAGTCTTCGGTCAGAAGGCGCTGGTTCCCCGGACCGGTTCCGTGCTGGATATAGGCACTGTGTGACGGAGGTGTCGAAGTTCCAGGGTATTGAACCGACGTTGAGGAAAAGACTTGTCAGGCATCTGGAAGGGTGTGTCAACGCGCCCGGGGCGAGGCCTGCTGGAGCTCCCACGCCTCCCTCGGATGTTGAAGATGTTCCTCAAAACCAACATTCTACTATTTTTATTTCTGGTGAGTTTTAAACCATGCTGTATGAAGCGTTTCGGGCTGCCCTTAAAACTTCAACTTTACGGTTTGGTCTTCATACATTTTCCGAAAAAATCCACTAACAAAAACAGTAGCCAAATCTAACATAACTATTTTGAAAGCACAACCGTTGCCTTAAAAATGATTTTCTTGATGTTTGTTCTGACTTGTGTCTATTATTTCAGCTGGTCCCGGTTCAGGGGTCCGTCTAGTACCAACGCGGTTATCGAACGGCGACATCGCTCTGGTGTTACCAGCCGGCGTCAACGCGAGCACATTGGGTGCGTTACCAACACTGGTGCCGCTCTCACCAAGAGACGCTTCGTCCTCCACGTCTTCGGAAACTCGCTGCTATTCCCCCGCCAGCTCAGGATGGGGGACCCCACCTCCTCCCAACGAAGACTCAGCCCCCCTTGCCCTCGTCACAAGAAAGCAACCCCCAGAAGAAAAACCTTGGCGACCATGGTGACGCAACTTCCATTCCTTTCAATACTCTGTGATATATTTTAGCTGTACATAGTATGTCTACATTGACAGAAAATAGTTCCTAGTGTTAGCTATTAACAGAATTAATGCTTTCAGAAATGAAAGCCACATTTACTTGTGTTACTTGGCCGGTCAGTTTAGAATGTGTGATAGTTTTTATAGGGATAATTTTCATATGAGAGTTTGTATGGTTCCTTTCTGTTTAACGAGAGGTATATTTTAATATTAAGATATAGAATATTATCGTGTATATTCGCGGATGACATCTGAGGCAGTATTTCATTTTATCATTTACGTAGAGATGCAGTATTCCTGCGTTAAATTCATTAATTAGTTGTAAGTAAATAACTAGTGCCATTAATTAATTTTCTTCATTTTACAATTAGTTTGCTTAAAGCTTTTGTAAATACGAGTTTATGCAAATATTGAGCACTTGAGACTCAATGTTTGATTGTAATCGATATGATAGAATTCTGTGTGCCTTATACAGCAAAATCGTATAGTCTTCCATTACATAGGTGTATGCGTATTTAATGTTTAACATGTAAGGTGTAGTTAATCGCAATGATTGATTATCTGTTGATAATTACGCTCAATATTCATTTAGTTGGCTTAGTCGATTCGCACGAGTTTACTCGCCCGAATCGACACTTTTACATAATATGCCATCAATAAATTACGTCACACGAATTTCATGATGTTTGACCCTCTCCCCCGTCCTTATCACAGCTGGTCACATTTGTGAGACCACCCCTCCCTAGTGTGACGTCATAAATTTTATAATTTTAAATCTAGAAATAATTATTGAATTAAAACAGTAATTCCGAAATTTAAATGTTTTTTTTTTAAATAAAATGAATAACAAATCAAATACTTCAAGAACAAAAAACTATTAATTATATTAATTAAAGATCAAACTTAATCATCTTGAGTCCATATAGGTAGGCATATGCATGGCACAGCAGCCACTTCGTTCTCGTTTGGGTTGTTAATGTCAAGAATATTCGTTGTGTCCACATCTTTCTCATCGAACCATACAGCATCATCGTCATCATCCAAACAAAGAATTTCTCTGGCACGTCTAGCAGAAATTATTTGAGGACGAATATTCACGATGGGCAAAACTTGTCGTTTCTTATGTATTTGCTTGTGTTGATTAGTGGCCTTTATGATGCAAAATATAGACCATAAATGCCACATGATCGCTTAAACAAGTATGCCTCGACACTGGGGCAATAGCTATCATACGTATATGTGTTTTACTTAACACTTAGATTAAAATTGATTTTGAAATGTGACGTCACGAAATTTAGAGCCCCTCCCACACCCTTGTCACACAATGTTACACTTCGTCGACCCCCTCCCTCCCCCTTAACGTGTGACGTAATTTATGGATGGCCCCCTATAGGTGACTCGCTCGAAGATAATTCGCCCACAAATAAACAAAATTCGTACGAGTCACCTTTAAAAAATAATATAATATTTGAAAGTGTCGATTCGCCCGAATCAGCCAAGTAATTATGTGCGAATCGACGAATAAGCCATTTAGTTACGTTACCGGAATAAACCAGTAGTCATTACGGTCTTCCCTTACCAGTTACCGAACGAGGACAGTTTATTTTTTAACATACATTTAGTTAAAACGTTTATTTGTATGAGTGAAGAAATATAGCCTTTATAGTTTAACATACCTAAGTAATTACAATTGATGTGTACCTATTTATGTTTGCATCTTATTATTAATTAATCGAATGTTGTATGAACAAGGACTAAGTTTATTTTAATGTAAACAATTATAACAATTTGCCGTCTCAATGTAAATTATTAAGAGAATAACGTGATATTATTTAAGATTGTGTAGTAAATGTAAGAAGATGTACCTAAAAGAAATATGCCATTAATCTAGAAATAAAACTATGATTATAAAAGGACGTTTTATTTTACAAGAAACAAGAATTTCCTCCCAGTCTTACCAATGGGGAATGGTATTTCTCAGTGAACGGGGCTGTGGCGGCAGTCGCTCCATGTAAAATACTGGTATGAATCTGTATTCGGTTAGACTAGAAGCTGACCCCGACATAGTAGGGAAAGGCAGATTGATTGAAGTACTTCGTCCTAGTTGGCTTTACTCAGATAAAACACAGAAAATTACGGAAGCATCAATCAATGAACCAACTTTTCATTTCACTTTTACAGCCTATTTCAAAATCCCCCATCACGGTCTTTGGAAAGTAGAAAGCGATATAGCAACGTAGTATTGGAAGGCGTCCCAGAAGGTGAACCAATGACCTTGTAAAGGCCGCAGGAAACCGCTGGATGCGGGCTGCACAGAATCGGTCGGGATGGCGAACGTCTTTTGGCTGAAATGATGATGATGAGGAAGCGATATTCATTAGACAGAAGTCTAACAGTCTTATTTGGGTGAATGTATTCTTACTTTTAAAAAGTGAAACTAGTACTAGAAAAAAGCGAGAGTACCTAGGCACTTCCCAACGATATAGTAGACTGTCTTTCTTAACTTGAGTAAGTTGAAAGAGGGAATGTAGAGTTACAGTCTGCATTGATTTATGGTTGAATAATCTTCATTTTAATTTCTCTTAGAGAGGCATATATCCGTAGTAATGCTAGTAAGTAGAAATACTATAGGCGAAGATGAAACAAGACATCCACTGCTGGATACAGGCCTCTTCCAATTACCAGAATCGCCATGCTTCGCAGGCGGGTTGGCGATCGCAGTTTGGTGGTAAAATGAAAAAACGCTGCCCATTCTCTAGTAAGTCCCTTTAGTCGCCTTTTACGACACCCAAGGGAATAAATGGGATGGTACTATTAGAAGTACTTAGAATGACCATAGCTCTTAAGATGGGTTAGAAGAAAGGGACAGAAAGTTATTCAGAATTCAAAACACAAGCGAAAGATAGTAACTTTTTACATTGCTAATAAAAACTACTTCCTTACTTTCCCGCCCAAATTTTTCTCATGTTTGCATAGGCGATATTTGTCCGCCGCTATTATTTTTAGCGCACTTGATTTTCAAGGGACTGCTTGAAAATCAATCAAAGCGCCGAGCCTTGAAAATCGAACGGTGTGTTCTATAGTCGCACTGGGATGTTCTGTTAGAAACTCAACAAGCAGCTCAACACCGTCCAAAAAATCCAGTGCGCGATAGAAACCCGCCACGGTATTTTTACGTCTGTGCTGGGAACGGGGTCTTATGCGTAGCTCTAAGCTTCACCTTCACTGAAAATTACGCAAAATGCATCTAAATTCATTATGAAAAACAGTTTCATAGCATCCAGTTGGTTGAGATTCTGTAAAAATTCGACCGTCAAAACTTGATGACGTGAGCTGTCACGCTACCAAATGGGTGGAACTTAGGGATTCACAACTCACTTCAATCTCACTTCGCCGTAATCGATCAGCAGTTGTAGATATGAAGAAGTATCACCATCTGCCTAGACTTTTCCCAGTAACGTTGGGTTTGACATCCAGTCTAACCAGCTTCAACTGAATTACCAGTGTTTTATAAGAAGCGCCTGCCTATCTGACCTGCACGTTCTCAACACAGTTACTTGGTAATATGATACTCCTTGGTAAGACTGGCTGTCAGAATTGTCAGAATTATGTTTAAATGGTCACCCATCCCGCCAACCAATCGTAATTAACGTAGTTTGACCTGATCGTTCGACCCGTGCGGTTGTTAACTTTGGTTACGTAGCACAAAAAATGATAAAATAAAAACTTTTTATTTTATAATTTTTTAGCAAACCCCTGAAGTATGGCGCCAGTAATTTATTCTCCTTTCCCTGCGTCATAATTACCTGTCTTATATGTCAATAGGCCTTATATTGTGTTGTCACGTTCTCTTGCAAAATCCTGATAGTATCAGCTAGGTATGTAACCGGAGGCTGAGGACTAAAACGGCATTGTTCATGTAGGCAGCTCAGTGGGTATTTGTTTTGACTAGAACTTGAGAAGTTTTAGTTTCGTGAATATTCTTCTGACTGGGTTAAAAGTCGTCTTCGTCAAGAAGACGGTTCCTCCTACAAATAGTCTACACTGATATATAAATAAAGAGGAAACATTTGATTGTTTGTAAAACTTAACTGGTATTCAAAATTCTTGCACTTATAACTAGTTAGTTATTCCGGAGTAACATGAGCCCTTAATGTCACGCGGTCGCAGTGCTGGTAATAAGATAAAAAATAGCACACAGCCAAGTATGCTTTCTTGCCTGAAAGTTAGGTATATTTGTAGACAAGTTGGAAGCCCTTTTTTCATATCTAGGGTCTATTTGTAGGATATTTTTCGGATATTCAAAAAAGCAGGTATAGCCAAAATCTCCATAGTGTCAAAAAATCTTTTAACAGTTTCTAAACATTGAAGGAACGAAGAAGAATGAACATTTCCTAGATATAGATTTATTGATGCTACATAGAAATTAATAATAATAATATATTGAAAAAATTAGATAAATAATGTGGTTACTAACTGGTAAGTTTGTAAGGAATAAGATCTACGTTACCGATGAGTCCTCAGCTCACCATAGCATACCTTTTTTATAAATTCGTGGAAAATGTTGTTGTTATTACATTGATTTTGTTTTATATAACTTTTTCATATCTAATATGTAATGTAATATCGTTTTTTTTTTTCCAAAATAAAATAAGAAAGCTAAGATTGATGTACAGACGCCAGCACATCGAACTACTACAACCTGTCAAATTTCTTTAATAGGCTTTATCGCTAAAGCAGTAGGTTCAAGGTTGATTGTGAGAATTTGACAGTTTCGGGTAACTTGATGTGCTGGCGGCTATACTTTCATTTTGTTCGCCCTCCGACATAATTGCAAAAACAAAAGGCACAGAAGCCCCCGTACGCAGTGGAACGCAGAACCACCACGTAGTTCTCCCTCGGTGGTCGCACCAATTCGTCAAACATTCAATTATAACCGTTTGTTTGCGCTGTCCCGACACTAATGCCGGGTATTGGAGAATTATTGCACCTGCGGCTGCAATTTGCCACAATCGCCGACTGCACTAATTATTTACACAATTTTCATTTCTACGCATGTGGTGGCAGGGTTTATTTTTGGCAAAAGGGTTTATGTCTTTGCCAAAAAGGCACCACGTTCAAAATAGGCTTATAAGTTTTCAATTTGCACGAAATTTTATCACATGTTGTACTTGCAGTTAACTTTTCTCATAGCTTAATTGCATGAAATTCAAAACGTGCCATTTACCTAATACGTATTCCTTGAGTTGTCGATTCTCTAAATTATATAGATACATTGACTTGAGATAAGTTGCGTCGCTGATGAGCCCTGTCGGCGAAGAGTCCTGTCGGCGAAAAGTCCTGTCGGCAAAATGTCCTGTCGGTGAAGAGTCCCGTCGAAGTAACGTCTGGTTGGTGTTCAGTCTGTCGGCGTAGTGTTTGTCGGCGTTTAGTCGTACACTTTTAAGATACTTTAGGTACCTCCATTCCTAATTTTATTTGTTAACAAATATCATTATAATATGTTAATTAAAATCAACAGATTATCGCTCTGGTACAACAACAGTATGAGATGAGATAACTCCGTACCTAACTAAAGTTTGCACAGCACTCGTGTCACCGTGTGACTTCGTCAGTTATCACACCCCAGCACCTGTTGCACAGTAGCGTTGCCAATTTTTTTTGCAAGAAATAAAGTATATTGAGGTCTGAGAAGAATATTAAACAGTATTTTAAAAATGAACAGTATTTTATTTATTTAGTGTTTTAAATACATATTTTTTAGAGCTTCTCGCACAACTTATTAATTTACAGTATTTTTTTAAAACTTCATACGCCTCACCACAATTATAACTAAAATTAAAATAAATGTGGAGCTCATTTAATCCTCCTGCCACTTTGCATTTATTACTGAAAAAATTATTTCTGTAAATGCTGAGGTGGCGAGATCAGAAAGTAGATATGAGATAATTTTAGTAATATTTTGAAATTCTCCGAGGTGTTTACTAATAAATGGCTCCACTTTTGGTCAGTACTCATTTCAAGAAAATCTTTGTCTTCTGATACTTTTTTTTAATATTATATTTCGAAATTTATTAATTCTGAATATAAATCATCCATACCAATATTGAGTTAATTTTCTCAAAATGATCAAATGAGACCAAAGACTTTAATGACAAACAGCTAATTAAAGAAAGCCAATTAGTCTGATTGAAACTGAACCATTTCTCTAAATATAAATTAGCCTTATCAATCAAATGAAGTTATTAATAGTTCTATCAAAAAATACTTATCATTTTTGCTTTGCCAGTCATAATATTATAAACATCTAAAATATTTACATTATTTTCTTCTATTTTTTTTTATTGAAAACATTGAATATGACTAGCATAAAGAAGGTAACAATGGACTACATTATTTTCCATTTCTCTGTCTAACGTTAATAAATTTTGTATAACCATTGGACTGTGGACAGTCAATATCCAAACTAACAAAGTAGATAAAATTGGTGTCTATTTAAGTAAAATTGTGTGAATGTCTAAGTCTAATCACTTATAGTTTTAAGCATTTACATGCTGAAAACAGTATTTTGTATAATTTATTTTTGTTCGGCAGTAAAAAGTATAATGTAGTGAAAAACAGTATAATACTGTTTTTAACAGCATAGTTGGCAACCTTATTGCACAGACACTTGATTGATTCCCATTAACACTGACAACTGACGTGAATCAGTTGCCATCAATTTTATAACTTAACGTCCAATATT
This sequence comes from Aporophyla nigra, assembly GCA_947507805.1. NCBI lineage: Eukaryota > Metazoa > Arthropoda > Insecta > Lepidoptera > Noctuidae > Aporophyla > Aporophyla nigra. The sequence continues at coordinate 14,892,035 of OX382305.1, forward strand.
ACGCAAAAATAAATAAACTGGAATCAACCGTTGTCGCCAAGCAAGCGATTATTAATTTAGAAAGTGGTAACACGATACCGCAGTCAGTAAATATTTTCCAACGCAGAAATTCAAGAGACGCGGACACTCGGCTCATCTGATCACGTTCATTACATAGCTCATTAAAATTCATAAGATGATGTGTTTACGTGTAATGTCCGTAATATCAACTAACGATCAAAGTAATTGAAATGTGATTTTTTTATGAATCAGAGCAACATCTGCCGAGCCACCCAAGTGGAGCCGACCGCGGGCGCTGTTGCTAACTACTGTCTCGCTATCATAATATCGATACCCGTGTAATTTTCTCTCAATACCACTCGATTCCGAATATATTAATTGAACAGCCTCGTCGATTACGCGTTTAATGAGCACGAGATATAAATTCGAATTAAGATTCGCATCGAAAAGAAACAACGTAGATACGAACGACATTTTATGATAATGTTACGAAAAATATTCGGCGATAACGTCGATATTCGATAGGTATCGTAATGGTGCCGTGACTTTATTGCCTATCATTCAAGTGGGAACGAGTGTAGGCATCGAGTTGCATATAAATTGAAGTTGTCAAGTGTATGCTGGCCGGCGCGCCCGCCTGACTGACGGCTCCTCGTTACCGAAAGGTCGTTGCTTGCTTGTCATTGTTTTTTTACATCTCTTTGTATTCGCATCAAGCGTCGGAGGCCAATTAATCAGTGTTATGACGCGTGACACGAGCTAATGAGCTGGTTCCATGGCGGCCGCATGCAAATCGCCGTATTACAGTGATTGTTATGTTTTCTACACACTGTTGATTCAAATAAGTGGCAATGTAAGTATAGGAACATTGATTGGCGTTAGTGTTAACGTTAGAAAACAACTCGTTAACATAGATTACTGAAAGACCAGTGAAAAGATAAATAAGTGGGTACGTGAATTTGGAAAACAAAAATGCCTTTATTGTTATGTGTCTTTTTAAATCCACTTCCATAATTAAACTGTAAATAAATCTGCAACAAGACCCTATTTTCCTTAAAAGAATTGCATAAAATAATTAAGTAAAACCGCATAAGCTGCAATAAGGATTAGTTACTGGGTCTTTTTCTACCTAAGTCAGCGGTGGTCCGGATAATTCCCTTTTTATAAGGTCTTTGTAGTATGAAATCTAGGTGGTCGCTGAGGCTGTTGGTCGAATTTCGATCAAACTTAGGCCCACCGGGTTAGAGGTATCTGTAGTATTTAAGTAGTTATTTGTCGAGATTGCGGTTTTATTTTTTTACCAACAAGATTATAAAAGGATACGCGAAATCCATGTCAGATCAAGATTGTGTTGAAGTCATCCGAAAGTAATTTGAATTAAGTTTGATGACAATTCTGATTTGGCGGTCGTACTGCGCGGCCGCATCAGAATATCTTTTCGTACATTTTTATTCAAATTTCAAGGTGATTAGGCTTTGACTGGTTGTTAAAGGAGGTTGTTTTCAGTTCTTGGATCTTAATTCATTAATTAAGATTTTATGGGTAAGTATTCTTAAAAAGAAGAGATGAGATTTTGGCTCATGATTATGAATAGTGTTAGAGTCAGCTTAATAATATGATAAACATATTATAATTTCTACAGCCCAAGTTAAGTCACCAAATAATCGCATTCATTAAACTGCTTCTTGTTCGAAAAGCAAAGGACGTTTTACTGAAATAAAGGCCAATATTGAAAGTCACTTTCTCAAACCAATCTTACACGTAATTAGATATTGGTAGCCAGATGATTGTCTTCCCTAAGGACCGCAGGTGCATCTCAATTCTGAACATAATGGCGAGTTTAGACATCTTTGTTTTAATAAACATTTTTTGTACTTTTTCACTTTTTAATAAAGCAATTGCCTTAAATACAGTTTTGTGCTATCTGGGTGGGCCGATTGGTGGGCTTTTAATAATGGCAATTTGGACAAAACCCAAAATTGAGCATCTCCGGTCCGAAGTACCTACTTGGAAGATATTACGAAGTTGTAATTTTTCTGTAAATATGAGAACGTACCACGAAATGTATGAAAACACCAAGAAATACTCCTGAAGATAGTATAGTAATGAGGACTGGTTTATTCGCTACATTTGCATAATTTAGACTAGAGAGTTAGGAACTCAGTAATTTTTGTCGGGCTGATAATAGCCGAGTTTGTTTGTAATTTACTTAAATAATGGCTGAGGAAATAGCAGCAATTATGTTGCTAATATGAGTAATCTTTACAAAAGATCTTGAAGAGATTGAGAAAGTAAAAATAATTAATAGAAAAAGAATTATTCAAACACATGCATAAAAGACTGGGTCACATAAATTAGGGGCACATACATATTTGAATATCCGTCAATCATCTCCACACTCTAATTAATCTGATTAGGACATGTTATTTGTTTTTAAATCTAATGCGCCTGCGCCACCCAAAATGTCCCCGTCTCAACATGTCGGTGGTCTGCCTAAGGCTGTTTATATGGTCATCACGTGTCGTTAGACAAAAAAATGCGAAAAAACAAGGACGGTCCCACCACGGCCACCACCCACAGCGGAGCTGCGCAGACGCACGTGGTCACGTCAGTTTGACAACTAAGAACAGTCATTTCATATATTAAACTGTCATTCTTTTAGTTTACATGTTGATTTGTGTAAGTTTTTGTCGAAGTGGCCTTTAAACATGTTTTTGTCATTATAACATGTTCATATTTTACCTTGTTATTTTTTGTATGACATAAATTTTGAGTCAACATCAGTAAAATGGTACATTTTTAATTTATTGACAGTGAATCGCAATGGGTTCAAAATCGATGATGATCGATACGAATACCTAAATTATTGTTCAATGGAACAAAAAAATAACAAAGCTCTTTAAAAAACGTTACAGAACCTAAAATAATTTGGAAATACGCAACAATACTTCGATTAATTAAATTAATATAATCCTAGAGCTTCTGTAGATGTTATCAGGCCCAACAAAGCGTAGGTAGTTAGTTTTCAGCCCGATTCATTCCGAACATGCCTTCAATATGTCCGATCTCGATATAAAGAAAGAATGGCTCATTCGAGGCGTACATTAATCGTTCCAATTACTGTGCTTCGTCGATCGCTCGGTAGCTATCCCTTCAAATTAATTGAATTGATTAACCAATTGAATTTAGCGCAATTCAGTTTTTGCTCGCATCTCGTCGTGTGCGCAACAAGCGTTTACAAACCGTAGGATACCAAGATCACTAGTCGAGGAGTTACACCCTGCTTTAATTAGATACAGTCGCATTGTTTGATAATTTCTACACGGTTGACTGTTTTTTTAGGTCCTGCAATTAGTTCCCTGTGTTTTTTTTTTCTGTGAAGGTATAAGGTATGTTGAGCGTGTCCTGGCATTAGGTTGGAATCAGGACTGGTATACATAACCAGCCTGCAATATTCTCACTGCTGATACACATGCCACTACCTGTGAGAGGGAGTGGGTCATAATTAGGGTTGCCACCCGTACTTTATAATAAAGTATTGTACGTTATTTCACATAATTGTACTCTATACTTAATGAGAATAATAAAGTACACGAAAATACTTTCATCATCATCATCATTTCAGCAATAAAACGTCCACTATTGGACATGAGCCTCCCCCAATTTAGGGGGCTTTGCCATTATCGCCACGCTTGGCAGGCGGGTTGGCGAACCCGCAAACACTTTATTTTGCAAGATTTGATTTCTTTGAGATTTGAAAAGTTTAGTCGTAAGTACTTTTTCGTTAAACGAAATTTATGTGTTACAAACTGCAAAAAGCAAAAAAAAAACTGTTTTAAAATTTAATAATAAAGACAAATAATACTATATACTCATACTTTATTTTTATACTATGTACTTTTTTTTTCTTACCTATAATAACCAATGTACTTTAATTGCAAGAAAAAAAGGTAGGAACCCTAGTCATAATCACAATCCTCACTGCGGGTTGGTACATGTCACATGTCTTCGAATTTTTGGTTCTAGGATATGCCAGCTTCCTCACGATTCCTTCTCCGTTTTGAGAGCAGTGGTGATTAAATAATTTACACGAAGTAAAGCGCCTGTTAGGGTCCGAACATACGAGTGGTAACTTCGTTAGCTGCGGCAGATTCTTCTGGGCCAACTCTTCTCTTTAAGAAGACTGCTTCTGCTTTTCTTATAAAAAATAGTAATCCAGCTAATTCCTGGTAAATTAAATGAACGAAGGTCTTACGTATTTTGATTGATTTTTCATTTAAGACGTTGCTCATTGCCCATGAAAGTAGCAGGATAGATAGCCAATTTTATTTGAGCCGTGTGTCTACATCCTACACGTACTTCTAGCTACAAGTAGGACCAAGTCGTCCATTTCACATCTGCATCATCCCACTAATAACTCAGTATGGTATTTTATGATTTAAACCGTGAAGATAATGAGGCAAATTGTTGAGCGACGATTATTTAGAACGACGCCTCACTACGACGACATTTCGATGCTTAATTACCTACGTTGTTAATGCGAGACTTAAAATAAACGAGACGGGAATTTTATCGAGCTGGCAACACAGCCTTCGCGAGAGCGGGAGCGGTTCGTGAAAAAACAAAGGTTTACTTTTTGGTACTTGAGAGTAATTTTGTCGCGTTTTAACTGTCTTATATGGGGTGTTTTAAGCGGAACATCGTTTGCTGTTTGAATATTTCAATAAATACAAGTAGCCTAAGATTATACTTTGGTTTTCTGAAATTGTTCTTTCTAACCCGTTAAACGTATTAGTAGACGATCTAGAAGCCGTTTGTTTTTAATTTCCTTTTGAGTGTATTGGCAATCGCTGTTTGCATGCGACATTTGATGGGTTAAGAAATAAGTCGCCTATTGTGCTAAATGTGATACATTGAGCTTTAAAGGAGACCAGTATAAAGTGACAAAAATTACATTATAAGCATAGGACATACTAATTCAGTCGCGGAACAGTTCAAAAGAGTTAATGTGGAACAAGCAACTGAAGGAACACGGGTGGGTTTTAGTCAGTAAAGTCTGACACGCTCTTCCGCTCCACCCAAAGCGAAAGACATCATTTTATGATTTCCTACCCACAAAAAAAGGATAACTAATTCTATGCACTCTACTAAGTAAAGCCTTTTTCTGGAAGTGAATGTGTCCCTATTTAGCCCACGTTGGCACGGACGTAAAAATATCGCGACGAGATTTTCTCGCACGCTGGATTTTTAACTTACAGTCTTGAGTCGAGCATTGAGAATTCAACAGAGTGTATCCCAGCGCTTCAAAAACATATTGCTGGATTTCAAGTGTCGACCTATTAACACTGTAATTTGAAACCATTGTAAAAACCAATTACATATTTTTAAAAGAGTAACCGTGGAGTTTCTTGCCGGCTGTTCTCCATAGGAACCAACAATTTGAAACCGTGCATCTAACTTGTACGTTTCATACGTGCCCATGTAGGTTTATGTGAAATAAAAATATTTTGATATTGACGCGGCGGTGGCGATACCGGCGATTTTTTCTCCTACTGGGTTTTTACTACTAAAGTACCCACTAGGAGAAAAAAAATCACCGCTTGAAAATACGGCCGTACGGACCAGCCGCGTCCTGTAAAAGTGTTTCTGTTTGGTATGTGTCATGAGTACCTTACCCATACCTGTCAGCCCACGTAATATTTTTTACTACCAGAGTAATCGCGATTATAATCGACAATTAAACGCGCACTGCAAGCACTTAAAACTACTTAGTAACTCCAGCACATAAGCAAATATGTGATCGTAAAAACGTATAATTGTTATAAAAATAGTGACGATGCATTAAATGTCAAATCGTCAAGGTCGGTCAGTCTATTAAATCCGGGATCTTAGTTTTTTACGGTTTAGTTTATTGCTTCATAAAGATCTAAATATAGTGTGCTATTAAGTATTTTATTCTGAGAGACAAAGTTTATTTGTAATTTATATCAATTGGTGCTGCACTTTTGCTTAGTATTTTAATTATCATTGTTAAAGTATGTATATACTTTTAACTTAATATTTATTTAGATAGTTCAAGTATTAATTGAAACAACTTTATACTTTTGACAATATAATAACTTCGATTAATAAAATAAAGACAGAATGACAAGGAAAATATTGAACACATGAAACGACTGCCTCTTACAGCAGTCTACACAAAAGTCCCCTCATAGTCTCTATATAACAATGGCCGCAACGCTGCTCTTGTTTATGTTCCCATGCTGAATTTTTAACCATCTCATCGATTTAGGTATACGGCCGGCTCGGGATACTGCAGCTCAAGCATCTCGTCTGCTGGAGGCCAACATGCCGCTCCGCTGATGTCACTCTCAACTTTGTAAGGAGAGCGCGGCAATCGCCAACAGCACATTATTTATATTAACTATTAGCAACGTATTAGCTACTACGAAAAACCTTATTTGAACTAAGTACGAAAATGTTGCTACGCGGCGTAGCTAGCGTAGGCGTATTCGTAGACAGATATTTTGAACAACCTGAATCGCTATTTGGGATGCCCAATGGGACTACTACCAGCAAAATGAAGAATATTTCACACAAACCTTCTTAACTTCATTAGGCCATACATTTTCAATTTTCTATCCTTCCTTAGTGGTCACTTCTGTTATCTTAAGGTTGGTTGTGTCAAATTTCATGCTTCTATTGACCCAGTGGTTTTAGCTGAGCGTTGTCTGCTGTCAGTGAATTAATGAATGAATGATTTAATTTTTTCATTTTCCTGCGACCGCCTATCCGCCTGCCAAGCATGGCAATGTATGATTTTGGCAAACCCTAAATTGGTTGAGGTGTATGTTCAGCCGTGCACTTCTTTCAACTGAAAAGATGATTATTTTTATTATTTTGGTGTCATGGATAGCTTAGTTTTCCAGCTAGTTGAAGGGTTTTATTTAGTAACGGAGAGCAGGGTGGCCCAGTGGTAATAGCCGCGACTTACGAGTAGTAAGGTCGTGAGTTCGAACCTAAGCAGGCGCTTTACCTTGTGTAAATTATTTCATCACCACTGCTCTCAAAACAGTGAAAGAAAACATCGTAGAGGAAGTCGGTAGGTATGTCTTAGAACCAAAAAATCGAAGATATGTGACATCTAGCAACCAGCACTGTTCCCGCGTGGTGGATTATGGCCCACTCCCTCTCCCGCAGAGGAGGCCTGTGTCCCAGCAGTGGGAACATTATAGGCTGCTGATGTTGTCTGCTGTCAGTGAATGAATGAATGAATGATTTTTATCAAGAAGATTTCGGTCGGTGGAAGCCTGGTAGCTTAGCTTCAGCTAGTTGTAGGGTTTTATTAAGTAACCCGAACGTTGCTTAAATTGTAGCACATATGTGTCGGAATGCATAGGAGCGACAAATAATTACTGGAAATAAAAACCTGTACGTTAAAGCCTGGTAATTAAGGAGATCTCATTACAGATACTTAACATCTAGCCGACTCGGCTCCGTGTGGTATAGTTGTAAAACAGTCTCTCAATTCAATATTGATACGTTTATCGTGGTCGCCAACTAGTCGAAATTCGACCGACATTTTTGACATATTGTTTGACATTCAGACAATAAACACAATAATCTTAATCTATATTTATAAAAATGAATCCCTATTTCCCTTGGTCACGACATCACGCGTGAACGGCTGGACCGATTTCACTTTTTTTGTTGTTGTTGTGTTTGTAATTGTCAGGAGAAGGTTTTTATGCAAGAAAAAAATTAAAAAATTGCGCGGGAAATTAGAAAATTTAAGAACACTTATTTAAGAATACTTAACAACCATATAATAGGACAATGGTGCCGATTCCCTTGTTCACAAACTAAACTAAATTTAAGTTCAGTGCATCTTCTTCTTTGTATTTCAATAAGAAGAGGACAAAAGAAAATTTTAGTTTAGTCCTGTCAAATTAATCAGCGCTCCATACAAGTTTAGACGTGATTAAAAACTTGCCTACTAAAATTACGTCAATTTACGTCAAGCGCTGATTAATTTGACAGGACTAAACTAAAATTTATCTTCTGTCCTTTCCGTAATGAAATAGAAAGAAAAAGATGCACTGAACTTAAATTTAATTTAGTTTGTGCATAAGGGAATCGGCACCAATGTAAACTTTTTTAATGTAACATTATGACAACATTATGGGTGTAATTTATCTATAATATGTATGTATTTAGAAATATATAAGTATGTTTATCAGTTGTCTAGTACCCATAACACAAGCTCTGCTTAGCTTGGGACTAGATGGCGTTGTGTGATAGTTGTGGAATATTATTATTATTATTATATTATATTCTAAGTTATTTGATATCACGCTGCGACCCTTACAAGCCGAGAAAAAAGACAGCAAGGACGCCAAGCCAAAACGAAGTAATATTGCAATATTGGAATGCGATGCGAATTATTATTATTTGACATAGAATTGACAGAATGCGTGCTCAAATATCATCAAAGAGACAGGACAACGTCTGTCGGGTCAGCTAGTTTATAATAATAATATCTTTGGACAACCAAAACACCGTTATCTTATTCCAAACTAGGCAGAGCCAGTCAACCAGACAACTGATAAATATACTTATATATTTCTAAATACATACATATTATAGATAAATAACACCCAGATACAGAACAAGTGATTGTGTTCATCAGTTCATCACAGAATGATTTGTCCTGGGTGGGAATCGAACCCCCGACCTCATTCTTAGCAGTGAGACTCACTAACCACTAGACTAACAGGCCAGTCAATGTTGTGAGTGTAATGTATTTTAATAAATTAAATGGACTGCTAATGCATTGTTTTATACAAAAATATTAGCTCTCTGCACTTCTTCTCCATATAAACTTTACTACAGCCGCGTAAGTAATTTTCGTTAAACAGGGATACAAAGTGTTTGCTTCGCGTATAATCTATACAAATAAAAACTTAAGATTTTGTCTGTTTGATTGAACGCGCTAATCTCTGAAAATGCCATGCGACGGGGTGGGTCAGGGGAACATCAAATATCACGCGGACAGAAACTAGTCACTAGAGTCAATAAAGCTACACCAAATTGTTAATGACGTTGCTGGCAAATAGACTTTAAAAAATAATATTATTAGAACGCTTATTATATTATATAGAAATCACAAAGTTGTCTAACTTCGAAAGAGAAAAGCTTAAAGGCTCCAGGCAAACAGGCGCGACACAACTTTCGTAGAACAAATTCTTCTACAAGAGTCGCGTCGCGCTGTCGCGTCGTACCTGTCCGAAGAAGCCTTTATCGTGAGTATGAGAAATGTGTTATCATTTATCATCCGTGAATACCTAAATAGGGAGACACACCACAAATACAACATCTAAGTAAAAAGTTTACGAACATTTCTTGATCATCAAGTTTTACGTTAAAAAGTGATATGAACTTTTTATTTAATCAACTTTATTTATTTACTAGCTGTTCCCGCGGTTTCACCCGCGATAATGTCTAAAATAATACGTATATGTTACTCCTTATAACATTATCTATCTGTGACTGAAAGTCCCGTCAAAATCGGTTTTTCGACTTACTAGAGAATGGGCAGTAGCGTTCACTATTTCCCAACCAAAATAAAAGCGTTCACTATGCAATTTAACACTACTGCGTTCACCAACCCGCCCACCAATCGAGACGATTATGGCAAATTCTCCCAAATTGGGGGAGGCCCATGTCCAGCAGCAACGTCTTACCGCTGAAATGATGATGATGATGATAATGAGATTATGACTAGTTCAGAGCTTAGTCACAATTTATATGGTACTACAATTAACTTAACATGTAAAGGTGTGCATAGCACTTACATAAACATCTAATAGTTTCTTACCGCGTCATAGCATAATAAGAGTTTGTTGCTTATAGTGATGTTGCTATGTCTGTGTCATACTCGGTGTGTTTTTCTATGAATCAGAATATAATGTCACCACTGCTGGGACACAGGTCTCCTCTCTGTGAGAGGACATGGGCCGTAATCCACCACGCGGGCTTAGTGCAGGTTGGGTATGTCACATGCCTTCGAATGTTTTGTTTTAGTTCATGCCTTGTCCCAAGATGATTTCCTTCACCGGTTTGAGAGCAGTGGTGATGAAATAATTTACACAAAATAAAAGAGCTTGTCTGGGTTCGAACATACGAACTACAAACTCGTACGTCTTGGCTGAGCCACCACTGCACGCGTAGCATGACCACCGTAGAAATAGGTTTTGTCGACGGAAGAATAGACAAAATTACAGATTGTAGAAAGATTAAAGACAGAATTAAGGTTTGTAGAAAGATTTGTACCGTTTTATGCGGGCGTAGTATGACAATTCTATCTCTATTCTACTAAGAATAGACAAAATACATTTCTACGGTGGTCATGCTCCGCGTGCTGGTCTTTCTGTGCAAGTCATATAAAATACTTTTTCTTTTCATGTCTTTGCGATCACAATTCTGACCAGCATATAATTCAAGAGTTCTAGTGCTATTATTGAACATTATTATACAGGGCTTTACCATCTCGGTATTGTACCCGTAGGTACAATATTGACCTTAATAATTTTCGCGTGCTGCGCGCGCGCCACTCTCGGAGGACGGGCTTGTCACGAGTCAGCTTGTGGTTGGTTGCAATAATTATACATCGCTGTATGTACGTGCGAAGTGCCGTGTTCTCTATATTTAAAGTCTAGAAGTGTGAGAAAATGTTGTTGAAAGATAAAATACACTTATTATAAGAAAATATAAAAAGAAAGCTCTTGAATTCTAGCTGAATGTCTCATCGTTTGGCCATGCAAAGTTCTCAAATTTTTTTTAAGAGCATTTTCGTTTTGTCACATTTGCCTCAATCTGCGGAGCGAGCACGGCCTACTGTGATAGGCTTAAGTCACACATTTTTATCACAGTTTGTGAATAAAACCCGTGAGAAAATACGTGACTCAAGTCTATAACAGAGGCCGTACTCGCCCCGCTGGAGTGACTATCATTCGACCGATAGGACTATAAGTAGAAAAAGGATTTATTTCTGACTAATCCATTGCCAACTTCTTTTCAATTCCAGGATGTCCTGTAATCTATTCAAGATTCGCATTTTTTATATTATTCTATTTAGAGGCTGTTGATTTGTATCAACATTTTCGTCTTCAGGAATTTGTAGTACCTATTCATGACCATCCGGCTTACTCAGAAAAGAAGTATCTTTGCTAGAAGGATTAAATATTAAAATAAAATATTTACTGCCTACCTCTCGCTGAAGTCGCAAGTTATAGTTAGATCAAGTTACAATGTGAATATTATATTTATCCACGTGGATAAATAAGGATTCACTCGAACCACTTTTACTACTTAATAGGTACCTGCATATTTTATGTGTGGTGCCGGACGTAAAGAATAACACCACCCCATTTCTTCCCGTGGGTGTCGTAAAAGGCGACTAAGGGACTTACTAGAGAATGGGCAGCAGCGTTATGCATTTTACCACCATACTGCGATCGCCAACCCGCCTGCCAAGCGTGGCGATTATGGCAAAGCCCCCCGAATTGGGAGAGGCCTAAGTCCAGCAGTGGACGTCTTACGGCTGAAATGATGATGATGATGATATTTTATGTAGGGTAGGTATTCATTACTTTTATTGGACTGAAATCTAGCAACATTAAATTGTAGGATAAGTTTCTTAATATGAGATGAGCATCAGATATCAGCTACAGTATTACAGTTACATACCTAATACAAATCTTTGATAAATTTCCCCTGTCTTGGACTTCTCTATCCCTTTCTCTAACAAAATAATCCGGGATGGATATCCACTGGATCTTAAAGAAGATAAGCCAAGCCATACCCATCCACTTTAACTGCGCAGACACACAAAACCGAACCGATGACACAGATATAGGTATCTTTAGTGCAGCAAGGATCTATTTAAGTGTGCATTAAATAAACGGTGTGTAGGCCTCGGTTGCGCGCGTAGGTGCTATTTAGCCCTCAAGGTGGCGTCCGTCGTGACTTACCCGCCGCGTGCTGCAGCGCTGCCAATAAGAAATAAACGCCCACGCCGACTTAAAAATGTTAAAATAAATAAAATGCGCACGTCCCGGCTTATCTCACAGCGTAGTCGAGACCGAGGACAGGGAAGGCAGCGCGCGCACTGAGCACAGCCGATCCAGTAATGAAGGAGTGAGCCTGTGAAGTTGTGGCGTAATTGCAGGTTTTTATGGAGCTTTAAAAATTGAAATTATAGGAGTAGGGAACATAATGATAATGTGCGAAGTGACTTACGAGACGGACAAGGTGAAAAACGGTTTTGGAAAGTTTTGCACTAGGCTGCTGTCGATCAGCTGAAATTACCTTTGTAGCTTGATTTGACGTTTTAATAAGGATCATTAAATTATTTATCTAGTAGGTAGATGAGCGTGAATGGACTGGTAAATGCTGAACATCTTTTTTATGCGGCAAAAGATAGGAGATTTTACAAAACTCCACAGTGCGCTGCAAAAAGAAGAAGAGAGATTTTTTACACATCTGGAAATTATTGTGGTGTTCCCTAAATACTTTCACTTTTGATTTTTCCGCATTAAGGTTTATTGTAATATATTTTGTGTCATCAATTTTTACCAAATTCATTAAATATTTATTTTCTTCGTCCCTTCTAGAGGTCATACCGTCCACATACCACACAGCAGAACTAGCAAATAAGAAAATAATTTGTCCAATTTATAATAATTACTTAATAATAAAAAGTTAACCCTTGCCATTCCAGTGTGCGGCGGTCCCTAGTGGCGTGTGCCCGAGGCAGGTGCGTACGCGCCGAGCGGACCGGTCGGCTCTCGCGCAGTACCGCACGCCGCACTTACGAGCTTACGAGCAAGCGTTACGTACCGACGCTATTAACAATTTAAACTTCGAACCGCTTATTTTTCAAAGATGCTTATTGTATGTAAAGGCTGCGAAGTGGAAGAAATCCGACGCAAAGATCGGAGATGATGATAATCCTATTGTTTATGCTTGCAGAGTTCAAGAATAGTATGAATATCTTCATTCGGTAATTGATGGGACACACCACGCTATTACAACTGACAGTCTTATTTATGCATGTTTTAAGAAGCTTTACGTAGATCAAATAGTTCCAGCCTAGTATCTCTACCTAGGTGGTGTCGGCCACGTTCATAATATCATTGCACCACCGGCGTCTGGGTCTACCTCTGGTGCGTGCTGCATGGACTCGATTAGCCCAAGATAGACAAGAATGGCTTAAGATGGAGAGGCCTTTGCCCTTAAATGGGCACCCAATAACATAAATTAAACAAATCTATTTAAAATGATTTAATTTTATGTAATTTCGTTTATATTTATTTAAAGACTATCTTGTGAATTATTTAATATTATTAAAATGCATGTTTAAACTATTATGAATGAATTTATAGTCCGCATGAGTATTAAATAATATTATATGTTGAAACTAGTATTGTATTTTTTTGGGAAATAAAAGGCTTAAATAATAATAAGGTCTGTCTATCTATTTACCCATAATTCCTCATTTCCTCCCTCTCCTTTTTCCAGAGTCACACACGTCTGTCCACAGCTATGATGGGCCAATCCTTTAACCGAATAATTTAGAAGAAGGTTAATATTTCGCACGTTGCAGTCACCCAAAAAATTGTGAAAGTAGTAAATTATTTCCCGTAGCGGCTGCAGCTCTCTGATTATGAGAATGACTTATTTGATTTAAGTTATTAACGTAATCATAACTTAGGTGGACAACACCGACCATGCATTTCTGTTTTGTAAAAACGACAGCGCAATAAAAATGTGAATTGAAAAATACAAAAGCAAGCTTTCGCAAAATTGGAATTGACTCGTAATTTTCCGTTCTTATATCTGCTGAAAAATTACGTGGTGGTATTTTTAATATATTTTTTCTGATTAAATAATCTTCGGTTTGAAAGAAATATGAAGGAATACGTTTTCTTTACTTTTTTGTGCACAGCATTATTTTTCCATTGGTCACCGTTGATTTATTATGTAAACCCAAATCTTTGCTTTTAAACTTGTTGACCAGAATTGTTCGTATAAGTTATAATAATACTTATTTAGGTACATAAAGGTTTTGTAGTACTAGGGGACATACAAAGTATGCATTATTCATTACATGGTGTAGGTACAACGAATTGTTCCGTGTGTAGCCAAACGTAAAGAATAGCACCATCTCATTTCTTCCCGTGTGTGTCGTAAAAGGCGACTAAGGGACTTACTAGAAAATGCATGCTCTATGCAATTCACCACCATACTGCGATCGCCAACCTGCCTGCCAAGCGTGGTGATTATGGCAAATCCCCTCCCTTCCTTTGAGGGAGGCCTATGTCCAGCTATGGATGTTGAAAGCTCGGCTGAAATGATGACGATGATGATAAGGTACAACGAATTACTGGGTGAATTAAAGCAATCTGTATTTAGGAGAGGAATTAACTTTAGTTTATAGTTTTTGCATTTATTTATCTCCCTGAAAGCTTTACCTAGTAACATTTCAAAAGGTGCATTACGAGCCACAATTATGTTGTTCCACTCACAATAATAAATTGCAAGTAAAGTATTTTAAATATAAGTAGCAGTCAGGCGGTTGTCTTTCATCGCTGTCTCGCGAATCCATTCACGGTACAGAGCGTTCATAATTCGGGGTGCTTTCGACTGCACTGACTTGCATTTTATACTACCGTACCTTGACGTTGCATGCAGAGGGTTATAACGGTGTATAAGTACGCACACAGGTTTGAACATTATTGATTTAATGTCAAATTTTATAAAACATCGTCAATGTTTTATTGATATTTTTTAACCGACTTCAAAAAAAGGAGGACGTTATCAATTCGGCTGTATTTTTTTTTTTTTTAATATTTGTTACCTCATAACTTTTGACTGGGTGAACCGATTTTGATGGTTCTTTTTTTATTTGAAAGCTGGTGCTTCCCGAATGGTCCCATTTTAATTTGGTTCTATTCGAACAATGGGGTTCATGTGAAAACCATATAGGTAAGTCTTAAATTTGCATTAAGTATTTGCGCGACAAATGCACGAATAACGCGATTAGATTAGTGCGGAGTATCTACCATAACTAAAAAGTTAAAAATAAAAACATTTTACAAAAAAAAAAAAATAACAACCAACTTCCTTAAAAAAAACACTACAAAGTCAAAAATAACTTTAATTTCGGAAGCCGGTGGCAAAAAAACCTTAAATACAGATTCTAAAACACCGACTTCCAAAATTAAAGTTATTTTTGACATTGTAGTGTTTTTTTTAAGGAAGTCGGTTATAATTTTTTTGTAAAAAGTTTTTTAAATGGGACTCTTTCTCTTTCCCGGGCTTGAGTAAGATAGTTTACAGTTTACGAAATTGTGATCGTCACTTTAATTGATTTTAGACCTAAAAAGGATAAAGCTATTAATACAAATTTCGTTAGCTCCTTTTGATATTCCAATAAAAAAAGGGGTGATAAACATCCGTAAATGATCTCTACTTTAATTTGAATATATTATCACGAATAAAATATGAATCGTAAAGAATAACAATAATTAATTTTATGTTTCAACAGTATTTTTTTTCAGGGGACTGGTCCATTTACGGCCACTTTGCCGGCTGTCTAATAATTACGGTATGGTTAAATTAATTTCCACGACGATTATTAGTGTCACGATAAAAACTCTCATTAAAAATAAAAAGTGACATAAAGTGTGGCCTAAGAGACTAAGACCTCGCCGACTGTGCTTCGGTTAAATCCTACAATCCGGTTTCAGAAACGTCGACCTCTCGGCCCCGTTTGTTTTTAGGGTTCCACACCTCAAAAGGAACAAGAGGAACCCTTATAGGATCACTTTGTTGTCCGTCCGTCCGTCCGTCCGTCTGTCAAGACCCTTTTTCAGGAACGCGTGGAGGTTTCAAGCTGAAATTTATATCCAATACTCAAGTCTACTGTCCCTTAGAGCTATGAAAAAATCAAACTTCTAAACTAACGCAATCAAAAGATGTAGCCGTTTATGCCGCAAACTTCCGCAAATTTTCGAAACTCGCAAAGGAATCAAAACCTAAAGGGTACTTCCAGTCGATCTAGAATTTTGAAATTTGGTACGATGCAACGTCTTATAGCACAGATAAAGGAAAAATTGCGAAAACCATACATTTTTAGTTACATCATATAATAAAAATATTTTTTAAATTTTAAACTTTATACCTACAGGTTTGTATGGAACCCTCGGTGCGCGAGTCCGACTCGCACTTGTCCGGTTTTTTTTTTCATTCGCAAAACTGTCTTATTTACGTTAATTAAGTGAAGTATAAGTTCGTGACTAGTACTGTGGGAGAGCGGAGGAAGGCGACGAGAAACGTGACGGTTCCACTGTAGCACTGTGTCATAAGTGTGTTTTATTTTCACCACACAATGCGCTACTCCGATCCGAGGGCGACTGGGAACCTATTAAATACAAGACACTCGTTATATCCAGATAATGAAGCTGTTACTTTCTTCATTATGTACGTCCCTCTCAGCTCGTAAGTCTATGGTATTTTGACAGGTGTTTAATGAGAATATTATCGCAAAAACTCGTATCTGGAATACGTTTTTGTTATGACAATTACGACTAACGAGCTTTCATTAAGGAGTTAAGGATGGTAGCATTATGTTTCAGAAAATAAAATTAGCTGTGCCATTCCACCCATTTTTGTCCTCCTACTTAAAATAAACTCAGCACAACTAAAACACTGCATTTTCTAACCCACACTTTTATTTTCTGTCCTTTAATTGATACTTGTTAAGTCTTTCGTTTTTTTGCACAATTTGTAATCATTTAAGGACGAAACGCCCGAGATCCAAATTTGACGTCTCCCAAAGAAATTAAAAAATACTTCATGTGCAGTTACTAAGTTCTTTTCGTAATGAGGGCCCCGGTTTACAGCGAGGCAATGTGACTTATGGTGGCCATGGCATGTCTTATTACTGTTATTACAGGCCCGAGGCCTACACGAATTATAGAATAACAGGTCCGAGAAACGAAGCACAGTTTTTTAACCGTTTTTTTCATCGATACTGTGTTACCCCAAGGGAAGTTACATACATCATGTATTGTTCGTGCTCGGTACAACGAGTGTAATGGCGCTATTTTTTACAATGTTACTACATGTAAGTTATAAGTACAATGTTTTTAATGGGCCCCCATTCTTTAGCTGTCGTTTCACTAGGTTAAGGTTTTATAAAAAGTTTTAGCGGGTGATTCAGAAAGAAAGAGACTTCACAATGAAATTAATTGTGTTTTATTTTTACGTGTTTAGTTTTATCGTTCTTAAAATTTTTTTCGGTAACGTACCCGCATCTTTGTCCGGTGGTCTACTCGCCTGTACGCTCTATTCTAATTGTATCACAGCCTGTTTTTACCGTGATCATAACGATCAAATTTTAATGATCTTGTGGTACCAAACCTATTTTCTACCGTTTCCACTGCTAGATATTAAGTGACAATACTATTTTGATCTAGAAAGCAGTTAGTCTATGGTTGATGAAGATTATGAATTGGAATTGTTGATTTCGAATATGTGTGAATAACCGACCGAGTTTCATTCAAGTAAAAGCTTAAAAATCTCAACAAAAAATAAAACTATGTCTCTTAAGATTCGCGAGGTTTGGAACCACACATCCAAGATACATGAGCAATAGTGTCCCTAATGTTCTAGTTTAGATATTAAAACTAGGTACTCCTTTGAAACTATAGTTTCCTTAGACATTAAAGCCTCAGAAAACATCAATTTTCACCAAGTCGTTATCCACCAAAGAACAATATAAGAATAACGCAAAAATATTACACCTAGCTCTACTATATGTTTATATTACTGTCCTTTATTTCCTCCAAGATATCGCACGGAGATATCGCTTACTGCTATTACTTACAAATGACACACGGAACTGGCTCGTTCATAAACTGAGCGCAGTTGTCTCTACTGTCCCCGGAGAGAAGTCGTAATTGAGACATTCGAACAGATAACCATCATCCAGGGAATCGCTTTAAGCACCAATAACCTGTTATTATGGGTACTGTTATAAATCTGCGGTATTTTTTATTGTCTTCATAAAGGCTGGACAGACTGAGACAATTGTTCTTTTTAATTTAAGGTATCGGATACAAAGACTTATATTTTCGTTATCAAAGGTCATCTGACTAGCTTTTTCCACACTATGCCTCAGTGCCGGCTGTCGCTGAAAACCAGCCCTGGACCTCTGTCTCGCATAGGGCCTCAGCATTAGGCTGAGCGATGACTGCATTGCGTGGATATGACGCATATTTTCCTCCAGCTTTTTCTTTTTTTGTGTGGGTTTGGTCTTTCTTTGCGTCACGTTTACCGCAAATAATCGTATTTTCTTTCTTTTTCTTTATGTTGGGGTCGGCTGCCATCCTAACCGGATGCACCTAAATACCAGTATTTTACTTGCAGCGACTCCCTATTTGACTTCCACAAACCAGTTGCTGGGTAATATGATACCCTTTAGTAAGACCGGCTATCAAACTTTCGCGCTACTGACGACCCGCAACGACTGTAAAAGATGCAGGAATGACAGATGGGACCAACAACGTAACACGTGCGCTTACGTCTTGGTATGCAAAAAATGGTACATACCAAAACACGGACCAAATGCGGCATACTTAGCTTAAATTGATTGATCGATTGGTACGGCTGTTGTTACTGAGCCAGAAACCCCTCTGAAATGTATGAAAGTTCTGTTTCTCCAAGTGGATAAATGTGATTTTTGCTATTGACATTCTGATAGCATTTGCAATCAGATAAGGGCCTCTTCTTCGAATAAAGTATCAGTAAATTATCAAACAATGCGACTGTATCTAATTAGAGCAAGGTGTAAATCTTCGACTAGTGATCTTGGTATCCTTCAGTGGGTTGCTATAAGAGAGTACCTCTGACTTGTAACCTGTAAAATATTAGGCAATTTGTATTCTTGCCTTTGCAATGTTTGTAAGTATGTGGGCACCATATGTGTATCATATAATTAATTTATCTCTCATTGCTTCCTTTTTGACTTCTTTTACCTGTTGTGGTATGGTAATTTTATTTTAGGTGCATCGTCTTCACATACTATTTTGACTGGCCTGTTAGTCTAGTGGTTAGTGACCCTGACTGCTAAGACTGAGGTCGTGGGATCGATTCCCACCCAGGACAAATGTTTGTGTGATGAGCTCAATCATTTGTTCTGTGTCTGGGTGTAATTTATCTATAATATGTATGTATTTAGAAATATATAAGTATGTTTATCAGTTGTCTGGTGACCATAGTACTGGCTTTGCCTAGTTTGGGATCAGATAACGTTGTGTTGGTTGTCTTAAGATATTATTATATCTATACATCTATACATCTATACAAATAAATAAAATTGGAGTGTCTGTTTTTAATATTAAGATAACCACTTTTTACTAAGTGTATATGGATGTATACACGATACATATACCAAAACAACATTTTTTACAATTTTTGTCTGTCTGTCTGTCTGTCTGTCTGTTCGTTCCCGCTAATCTCTGAAATGGCTGGACCGATTTTGACGGGACTTTCACTGGCAGATAGCTGATGTAACAAGGAGTAACTTAGGCTATTTTTATTTTAGAAAGATTCTTTTATTTTAGAAAAAAATAACTATCTTCGAAAACTACGCTGACATACGTCTCAAAATTCAAAAAACCCTGGCTGAATCCTACGAAATAGATCAAAATAATGTACTACAGTATTGTACACCTTAAAAAGGCCTACAAAAATGTCCTCAATGGTATATGTCTATCTCTTAGGGATAACCCACAATAACCATTTTTTATCTTTTACTTTTTACGAGAAATAAAGGCTTATTTACGAAAGCGATTTTAAGCAATACAGCATTAATCCTTATCCAATTAAGTACCTTAAATACATTGTGCATTTAATATAGATCAAAATGGCCCTTTACAGCATGTAATTTAAATGAATATCTTAGAAGATATTAGAGATTTAAAAAGCGGGCGCAGAGCGCGTTGGCAGGGACCGGGTAGTACAGGATAAGTAGGATTGTAATTCATACTAGCTTTTGCCCGCGGCTTCGCCCGCGTGGATGTCGGAAATTAATGCAAGAGGACGTACTACCGCGATAAGAATGTGTTATTCCAGGTTATATAGGTAATATAGAATCTGTGTGCTATTTTCGATCCAGATCCATTCAGCCATTTTTGCGTGATTGAGAAACAAACACCCAATCATACATATTTTTACATTTATAATATTATTAGTAGTAGGATTATAACTCATATTACTTAGGATTCATAGTTTATGAGAACATCATGTGTGTTGGTGTTTTTAAAATAAAAGTAATAGTATTCAGAGAAAGAAGACTGCGACATAGGGCTTGGTTTAGTTGAATATAAGTCTTCCTGGTTTTGCTTAACGCTCCTATTTTACCTATACACTCAATCATTTACCAGACACCGAACATAATTATAGGAATAGTACTTTTGCCAGTGGCTTGGCCCGTATAGCTGTCGGAAGATATCACCCGGGAACCTACTACCGGGATAAAGTAGGTATCCTATCTGTTACGTATCCATGATATAATATTATATCTTTGTGCCAAATTCGATCTAAATCCGTTTGGCCGTCTTTGCATCATTGAGAAACAAACATCCAAAAATCTAAACATCTAAGCCATTTCGCGGTCTCTTACTTGGAATAATACTATTAGGTTTATTTTGAGTATAATGCACACACATGATATTCGCAATTACTATGAAGCCAAAGTAATATAAATTACAATCCTACTTATCCTGTACTATTACCCGGCCGCTGCCAACGCGCTCTGCGCCCGCTTTTTAAATCTCTAATATCTTCTAAGATATTCATTTAAATTACATGCTGTAAAGGGCCAAATTGATCTATATTAAAAGCACAATGTATTTAAAGTACTTAATTGGATAAGGATTAATGCTGAATTTCTTAAAATCGCTTCGTAAATAAGCCCTTATTTCTCGTAAAAAGTAAAAGATAAAAAATGGTTATTGTGGGTTATCCCTAAGAGATAGACATATACCATTGAGGACATTTTTGTAGGCCTTTTTAAGGTGTACAATACTGTAGTACATTATTTTGATCTATTTCGTAGGATTCAGCCAGGGTTTTTCGAATTTTGAGACGTATGTCAGCGTAGTTTTCACAGAAAGTTATTTTTTTTCTAGAATAAAACAATCTTTCTAAAATTAAAGTAGCCTAAGTTACTCCTTGTTACACCAGCTATTCGCCAGTGAAAGTCCCATCAAAATCGGTCCAGCCATTTCAGAGATTAGCGGGAACAAACAGACAGACAGACAGACAGACAGACAGACAGACAGACAAAAATTGTAAAAAATGTTGTTTTGGTATATGTATCGTGTATACATCCATATACACTTAGTAAAAAGTGGTTATCTTAATATTAAAAACAGACACTCCAATTTTATTTATTTGTATAGATGTATAGATGTATAGATTACTTTGGCTTCATAGTAATTGCGAATATCATGTGTGTTCATTATACTCAAAATAAACCTAATAGTATTATTCCAAGTAAGAGACCGCGAAATTGCTTAGATGTTTAGATTTTTGGATGTTTGTTTCTCAGTTATGCAAAGACGGCCAAACGGATTTAGATCGAATTTGGCACAAAGATATATTATATCATGGATACGTAACACATAGGATACCTACTTTATCCCGGTAGTAGGTTCCCGGGTGATATTTTCCGACAGCTATACGGGCCAAGCCACTGGCAAAAGTACTATTTCTATAATTATGTTCGGTTTCTGGTAAATGATTGAGTGTCTGTATAGGTAAAATAGGAGCGTTAAGAAAAACCAGGAAGACTTATATTCAACTAAACCAAGCACTATGTCACAGTCTTCTTACTCTGAATACTATTACCTACTTTTATTTTAAAAACACCAACACACATGATGTTCTCATAAACTATGAATCCTAAGTAATATGAGTTATAATCCTACTTATAGACTGGCCGGCGAGAGAATGCGTTTATGATACCTGTCAGTTTCAAATAAACGAATACGTGTTTAGCGAATTTGATCTTTATGAGTTACTAGAATTGTTGCACTGACAGGTGTCACGAACGCATTCTCTTAGCGGCCAGACGATACTAATAATATTATATATGTGAAAATATGTATGATTGGGTGTTTGTTTCTCAATCACGCAAAAATGGCTGAATGGATCTGGATCGAAAATAGCACACAGAGTCTATATTACCTATATAACCTGGAATAACACATTCTTATCGCGGTAGTACGTCCTCTTGAATTAATTTCCGACATCCACGCGGGCGAAGCCGCGGGCAAAAGCTAGTAATTATATAAATATTGTATACAAATATTGAAAAGCATTTTAAAAGGGTAACGGTGGAGTTTCTTGCCCATTCTTCTCCATACGAATCTACTTTTTGGAGGTGCGACTAGAATCAATTCTATTTTCATGTAACTATTGACGTTCAAAAGTGTAATTTTTGGGCCTATTTGAAATGAAACAAATGCTTTGCCTTTTACTCTGGATATATGCAATTAGCGTAATATTTTCTTTTACAATTAAACCTTTATGGATCATACAAATAAGTAATGAAATAGCTTCAATATTTCATCGTGAAATGGTCAGGTCTCATATTTAACACTTACAATCAGCCATACAAGGAAAGAAATATAGCCGATGCTTTTCAAAATAGTGTGTGATCTCTCCTTCGACTTAAGTTCACTTTCTCGATGGACATTAAATCACGATACATCTCGATACATCTACATTAAGCCGCATCTTTACGAGCCGCACATGTCCGTAATAAGGAAACGACTGTGAAAGCTTCGTAATAATTGCTACATGAAGATATCGTGACTATTTTCACTAGTCGTTATGTTTGGTGAACGGTAATTTTGATGCTTTGGGTGTAATTGGTGAAATTGATCAATTAATGGTTGAATTCTTCTGTTTCGTAAGCCTTCTTTAAATGAGTGTTTAGACTCAAGTTAGAGCATTGATATTCAATGTAATCATTTTCCTGAAAACAACAACAAACAAATAGTTTTTTTTATTTGTTTTATCTATCACTATATCTAAGTCGTTGCATTTCCTCTTTGTTAGGAACCTTCTCCGGCACACAAACAAAGCTGAAGTAGAGCTTTTATTATTTTTACCCCGATGAGTAATGGGACCATCAGCAAAACATCAGTTATTTTATTGTGATAATTTATTCGAAAGTATCGTTTTCATTTTACACATTAAATAAACCAACGAAAAATATCTGCGACAATTAATTGACCACGTTAAAGAGGAAACCAATAATTTTAATATGGACAAATTATATGGCTTTTAAACTGAAAAATGGACATAAAGTAGTACACATTTATGCCTTCAATAGTATCTTAAAATTAATATCTGGAATCCTTGATAACTCGGCGTACCCTCTCACTTTAGCATTTAATGTACCATCAGAATAAATGAGTACATTACTCGGTCCGTTAAAATGTTGAGATAGGGTGTGCAATCATAGTATTTCAAAATAATGTTTTGTAACATTTGTAAGTGATATTGGATTGAAATTAATTGGCAGTTGGCATTTACTGTCAGTTGCAACTGGGTGGTCTAGCCGGTGAGGCTTTGTTGTAGACGCGTGTATATCTTATTTATTTATTCGCAGTACAATAATCGTCTCTCCATTTTCAGTTGCAAATTGGACCACCTCTAAGAGGATAGTAGCGATGTCTACACGTGTTCTATAGGCTATGAAATGTCAACTGCGAGAAGCGGTACACCTGCCGAATGCATATCAATATATCTGGAATAAAACGAATTGTTGGGTTGAATTTCAGTGTCAACTAAATTACGGTTTACATGTCGAGACAATCAGAACATGTTATTATGATTGTTAAGCAGAGCATGACATCTTTCTTTTAATAAGATAAATCGACCACAATGTACTAAAATTACAACTAATAACTAAAGCGTCGAAAAAATCATCCGCATCGCTATTGACTGGTACTATTCCCAAGAGACTGGCGGCGTTACCACGTTATATGGCAAAGCTTAGCGTATTGATTATTGATCGGATTTAAACATTACGTCAATTTGTCGTGTTATAGCTATTTTAAACGACTAACAGTTGTTATTTGGATATAGCCAATTTCCATATTATTCCTTTACTTAGTTTCCAGAGGCGTAATTGCGTAACTTGCTATCAGTAGGAATCGTTTTCATTTTTATAGTTATACAACATTACTTGCATCATTTACGTTGTTGATCTGACTATTTATTCGAACAAATGACCCAATGGATTAAATGGTTATCTTCAATACGATTCAGATTCTAATTGATAGTGCGTTATGCAATTAAGGTGCAGGACTTACATACAAGTCATCGAATAAATGACTATTTACTATTAATTTTATGTGTTGTGTTGTTCCAACGACGAAATATCAGTAAATAATAATAGTCTATTATTATGTTTAGAGTTTCCTCACACCGATGCCAGCATCCTCGGTGTTTATCGAAAGTGTTTGACAACCACTATAATCGAATGGCTACCTTAGAGCCTCGGCACCAACTATCAGTTACGCCTCCCTGCATTGCCCGCTTGTGCAACTTCCACTGTTTACCAAATTATATGCATCCAGTCAAATGTGATGAAACTGAAAGGAAATCAGTTAAAGGTCTTCGAAGTCCTAGTTATAGAGATTACTCAATGCCTTGGATGGAAGACGCAATCTGCTAAACTAGGTGGCAGAGTCTTCATACTTTATTTAGTAGTTTACGTCTTCCGTTCCAACCAAAACGATTTGATCATTTCAGCCGTAAGACGTCCACTGCTGGACTTAGGCCTCCCCCAATTTGGGGGGCTTTGCCATAATCGTCACGCTTGGCAGGCGGGTTGGCGATCGCAGTATGGTGGTAAAATGCATAGAGAACGCTGCTGCCCATTCTCTAGTAAGTCCCTTAGTCGCCTTTTACGACACCCACAGGAAGAAATGGGGTGGTGTTATTCTTTACGTCCGACACCACACGGTACGTCGTCTGGTCGGGATCAAACCCGGATCGATGGCGCGTGGTATACGCGCGCCTCTAATTCAGTAATAATTGAAGGGGTCCGCCAGGACCGATGCCTGCCAGAGTCGCGTTTTTGTTCGAAATAGTTACCGTGGCCCTGGCACAAGCAACCGAAGGACCACGGGTGGGTTCAGTCAGTAAAAGTCTGACACGCCGTATTTTGATGATTTCCCAGCCCGAAAAAAAATTTTTCTGCACACTTCTGAGGACGAAACAAGAGGAAATTACTCAACCTGAGGTTTTTTTTTTTCTTGGTATTTTTATCATTTTATTATAATTATTTTTTTCACTTTTTCAGTTAATAGGTTAGCAAAAAATGTTCCTCAAATACGTCCCTTATCGGAATAATGTGATGTTATTCGACTTTATTTTCTTAAAATACCATTGTCGATCAATTCCTGAATAAATTATAAAGGGAAACACTATCCTGCATTCCGGTCCGCGAACAAATAGCAAGAATGTACTAAAACGTAAAGCGAAGTCATCCAATATAACAAGTATCGGTCTTAGTGATTATATATCTCGATGGATATAATTCTAAAACACACATATGCACAGTCACTGCTACTGCTCAATAATTCAGCGTCGTAATGAGCGGGTGCAAAATTTGTAATCCTGATGAACAGAATACCCTTTGAGATTAGTGTTGCAAGTTCTATATCCAAACTTTTGACAAAGATAAAGATATTTATTTGAAAGCTGGATGTTACGTTGGTTGGTTTACCACGATCATCATTGATGGCTAATTTCTATTCTGCGATTGAAGTAATTATTTCATTACGTCTTTCCTCACGTCATTTTGTCTACCATTCATTTATTGACTTGAATATTTTATAGTTATCAAATCTTAAATTGGATTATAGTAGAATGCCACAGTATCACAATATGCCATACAGTTTAGCGAGAATCCTACAAATATTATAAATGTGAAAGTTTGTATATTTGGATGTTCGTTACTCAATCATGCAAAAACGGCTAACGGATTAGGATGAAATTTGATATACAGGTAGTTTATAACCGGGATTAACACATAGGTTCGACGCATATATCCGACATCCACGCGGGATAAGCTGTGGTCAAAAGCTAGTACCAACTTACAATTCTCAAGTTATCCTAAAAAATTAAATCAGTTACAGCTGCAGTGGCTTATAAAACATACCTATTAATTTTATTGATATTTTGCAGTCCTTCAGGGAGTTTTCCCAACATGGCAACATCGAAATCGTGGCGCAAGCGCAGCGGCTACTGGTATTAGCGGCGCATCATCACGAGCCGAACTTAATTCTACAGCCTGCGCCTCCAATTGAACTCTTAACTCTAGCAGACCAAGAATTCTACCTTCGACTAATTTCATATCTCCGTTGATGAAAGGGTACAGTTCGGATTTAGAAATTTGCGCTCCAACATCTGCTTTGGGATTTGCTTCACAATTTTCAACCTTATTCAACTTATTTATTATTTCGGAAAAGTTTAAGCGAAGTAAGATCTTAAAACATATTTTTGGTTGGAGTGTTTTTGGTGTTTGCCTATGCATAGGTACCTATATTCAGGATGAGTCTATAATGTTACTATTGCTCACAGGTCATCTCTCTTCGACAGGTAGTGGGCTGTAAACTACCACGAGGCCCCAGTGCGGGTTGGTAGATGTCATGAATCTAAGAATATTTGGTTTTGCCGGTATCCCCACGATGATGTCCTTCACAGTTTGGAGAACAGTGTTGATGGAATATTCTACTATATTTAGTTCTTAATACATCTTGCCATAAATATATTATAAAACTGCAGCATTACCATCCAGTACCAAACCCGTCTTTGTACCCACGTCAAAATGTGAATAGCAAACCGCTACTTATGGAACTTTGCTATCTCCTTTATAAGGAATCATTGTGCGAATAAAACACCCTTTCACGCTAAACGCAAACGTTTCTAAGGACGATAAACATTTTAACTCAAACACATCAATCAGTGCGCAGGCGTCAGTCGCGCCGTAACTATAGAAGAGAATGTTTGAGTATGCGCCGTGACTGAAGAGTCCTCACGCATCGCCACACGTGCGATCTTTGTGCTCGTCATCTTTTATAAAAAGAACCAGAACTGTGTGTTATTGTCAGCTTTCTGGAGGTCAAACTTAATTGGCGATCTCTGGCTTAAAGAGAAGCGGCAGGATCTAATTCTCGGTCGAGTCTGCGCGTCACGACTCAGGGATGCGCTGCAGATATTTGGGTCGAAACTAATCACGATCGGGCGACCCGAAAAAAGATTAAAATATCTTAGTAGGTTGAAAGAATTATCAAGATTTTTCAAATCAGCCTCATCTGGCCGGATGTTTCATCTAGATTCTACCAGAGACAACGCCTCGGTGATTAGTCTTACTAATCAATCACCGAGCCCGGAAAACTTAAAAGTAGAGCGAACGTTTCATGAATTCTTTGCAGCAGGTTATATTATGACTCGAGCAATATGGAAAAGCAATTTCGTATTCGAACCAATTGCAAAGTAAAGGTACGTACTTGTACATGCTCATACCCTGAAATATCACGCGTATTCATTTGAAGTTTTGGAAACGCTGTAACATATGGCCAGTCATAATAATATGTAGCTTCTAAACGAACTCATAAAAAGAAAACAACAAAAGCAGCACACAAACACAGAACCAAATATGACTATAAAGCAGTCAGGTAAAAATGTAGCAGCCATGTTTTTTTATGCAGGTATGTGTAGCAGCCCTCCCAGAGGCGCGCGCGTCGAGCGGTAGGCGAGCTGCGCACGACCGTGCATAAATTAGAAATGACGCCCGTCGCCGCCGAGCGACGTGCCTGCATCACTGACTGGAGAAATATCTGCGAGATGCACAGGAAATTAAAGGGATACTGCTGTTATACGAGGAGATAATTAGATATGGAAGTATGATTTTAGATTGCTGTGATAGAGAATTTTGCATGGGAGGTCTGGTAAATGCCTCAGAAACCACTTTAAGCCATTAGATCCGGCTTTCATTTATGAATCTTTGACAGTCGTTACGGGTCATCAGAAGCCTGAAAATCTGGCAACCAGTCTTACCAAGGGGTCCGTATTACCCAGTAACTGGGTTATGGAAGTCAGATAGGCAGTCGTTTCATGTAAAATACAGGTATTTAGCTGCATCTTGTTAGACTGGAAGCCGACCCCAATATAATTGGGAAAAAGTTAGTTGGCTAGGCAGATGATGATGAGGTCTGGAAATGGTGAGGCTTATCTCACCAGATCCTGGTTTAAGACTGCGTCAAATTTATAATGAAATAATCTAACAATACGAAAATATCTGATGACTGAGTACAATGATCTCTCATATGATGTGAACATTTTCTGCATCATGACTATCTCATCGGACTTTGACCTCCTCAAAGGTTGCTAAATCGATAGTCCTGTACTTCTCGCATCCAATATATGTAATCTATGAGCTATTGCTGATATAAGCTATATTAAAACACTAGCTTCTGCCGGCGGCTTCGCCCGCGTGGATGTCGAAAAATATCCCACATGAGCGTACTACCGGAATTGAAAGTACCCTATGTATTAATCCTGGTAAATAATGTCTTATCGCACTGCCTGCTTTGTTTTATCAGATCCGGAGCATAAAAAAAAACCACAGATAATTCAACCCCCCCATTTCACCATCTTAGGGATTGAATTTCTAAAAACCCTTTCTTAGTAGCCTTACTCTTCACAAAGAACAGACCCTTCAAATTTCATGTCTGTAGGACCAGCGGTTTAGGCTGTGCGTTGATATATCAGTTAGTCAGTCAGTCACTCATGACTTTGAATTTTATATATTAGGTTGGGGAAAAAGTCTTTTCGCATTATAGTATGTATGAACTTGTAATAAAATCTCTTTGGCTATACTATTTGTATCTGGCTGGTTTTGGTATCATTGAAAGTTTAAATTTTAAAGAACATAATTCCAAATTCAAATTAGGAAAATGTGTGATTTTCATTTGTTTTTCGTACCGTCAAGATGAGTGAATCTAATGAAGAAATTCGATACATTTTAAAATTTTACTACAAAAAAGCTAAAAATGCAACGCAAGCCGCGAAAAAAATTTGCGATGTTTATGGACCTAGTGTAGTGTCTGTGAGAGTAGCACAACTTTGGTTTAAGCGTTTTCAATCCGGAAATTTTGATGTCAAAGATGCACGTCGCTCTGGTCGCCCTATGACGGATAAAATGGATGCCATTTTTGAAAAAGTGGAGCAAGATCGGCATACCAGTAGTTACGACGTAGCTGAAGAACTGGAAATTGACCACAAAACAGTTTTGGCGCATTTGAAAAAACTGGGTACACAAAAAACCTCGACATTTGGGTACCTCACGAGCTCACTGAAAGAAACCTAATGAACCGTGTACTCATTTGTGATTCTTTATTACGACGTAATGAAACCGAACCATTTTTGAAGAAGCTGATAACTGGTGATGAAAAGTGGATCACGTATGACAAGAACGTGCGAAAAAGGTCGTGGTCAAAGGCCGGTCAGGCTTCACAGACTGTGGCGAAACCCGGGTTAACTCGCAACAAGGTGATGCTGTGTGTGTGGTGGGATTGGAAGGGCATTATTCATTATGAGCTGTTACCACCAGGCAGGACCATCGACTCTGAACTCTACTGCGAACAACTGATGAGATTAAAGCAAGAAGTTGAGAGAAAGCGGCCGGAATTAATCAACAGAAGGGGTGTGGTTTTTCATCATGATAACGCTAGACCTCACACATCTTTAGCCACCCAACAAAAATTAAGAGAGTTTGGCTGGGAGGTGTTAATGCATCCGCCGTATAGTCCTGACCTTGCACCTTCAGATTTCCACCTGTTTCGGTCTCTTCAGAATTCTTTAGGCAGTGTCAGGTTAACATCACGAGAGGACTGCCAAAACCACTTGTCGCGGTATTTTGACCAGAAGTCCCAAAATTTCTATAGCAATGGGATCATGTCCCTACCTACAAGATGGCAAAAAGTTATCGAACAAAATGGTACCTACATGCTTTAGTTAAATGTAAATAAACTTTATTAAAAAATGTTTTGAATTTTCTTAAAAAATGCGAAGAAATTTTTTCCCCAACCTATTATTTAGATACCTCCATCTACCCGTCTATTAAAAAACAAACGCCGCTCGTCCCTATCTTCAACATTACAATTTCCAGTTGTATCTCGCTGCGATGTAAGGATGTAAGTAACAAGGTGGATTCCTCGCGCGGCTCGCAGGCTATGCACGTCGCGGCTCACCTCTAGTGGCTCTAGTGCTGGTCCCATGAGAAGGGCGGCGAGGCGCGACCGCGGCGACCCCGGCGACCGACCCCCGTCTGAGATGGAGTACACCTCTAAGACATAGTGGTTCGAAGTAGTTTTTAGTTAATTTTGTTTTAGTAGTCAGTTGACTGTTTTGTTGATGTATGAAAAGTTTCAGAGTCGTTTTCTAACAATTCCTACGGTTGTGCTTGTTAGCAAGATTGCATGTTCAAACTCTAGATTACCATATATTCCAAAAAACTACTTTCCTAAGGGTGTTCTATAGGTACAAGTTGCCCAACCGTTCGAGGAAACAAGGCGATGTTATGTATGTATTTATTTAAGGATCGCCAACAAATGTTACATTTAACAATTACACAGATTAGATTACAGCAATATAGCATACATTAAATGCACATTCAATTATAGGCAACCACAGCTTGTACTTTCCTTTTAAAGTTCCTCTTTTACTTCTCAATCGCATCCAAACTTTACGAAACTCAACTTATGATCTACCATACCACCTAATCACCACTTACCACAATTACCACTCGAATTACAAGCATCCCAATCAAATGTTTCATCTCAATAGTCGCTGGCAACAGCAGGCGTGCGTTGGTCGCGCGCGCTTCTCGGCGCGTGCCTGGGAACCCGACGCACGCGCAACTTCTCACGGCCTCTCTGACCCGCGCCTCGCCCCCCTCCCCCCCTCCCGCCTCGCCTCACTAAGTCGTGCCACACCGAAACTGCCTTTCCTTACGCCTCATCTGTGTGGGTAACCGCCTCCTAACACCGAAGTATCGAACACTCGCCAGCAACCATTAATTTGTTGAGTCGAAGATTGAATGGTTGGCAAACATTCTTAAATTGGATTGGATTAGAAGTGATTTTGTCTATGAGTTTTGGTTGGCTATCTATTATTTTCTTTAATTTGTCTCTACTATATAGTTTAGTAACTTTCATAAAAATTTACAGGAGTTTTAAATGAAGCTTGTTCAGATTTTATTTTCGCACTGTTTGATACTCGTGTCAGCGAGATACTCCAGCGAAATAAGAACGAAAAACCAAACATAAAACTGACAGGTAATGAATGACCCATAAACGAGGAAAAAATTGGCCAAATCGATAAATAAAAAAAACTTTTTACAAAAAAATAACAACCGACTTCCTTAAAAAAAAAAACACTACAAAGTCAAAAATAATTTTAATTTCGGAATTCGGTGTCTTAGGATCTGTATTTAAGGTTTTTTCTTTTCACCGACTTCTTCCGACTTGTGAAAAGTTTTTATTTTTACCTTTTTAGTTATGGTTGATACCCCGCACTAATCTAATCGCGTTATTCGTTCATTTATCGCGCAAATACTTAATGCAAATTTAAGACTTATGTGGTTTTCACATGGACCCCATTGTCCAAATGGAACCAAATTGAAGAAGCACCAGCTTTCAAACAAAAAAAGAATCATCAAAATCGGTTCATCCAGTCAAAAGTTATGAGGTAACAAACATAAAAAAATAAAAAATAAAATACAGTCGAATTGATAACCGCCTCCTTTTTTGAAGTCGGTTAATTAATGGATTTATAGCCAATAAGGTCCAGGAATTTGACGTAGCTCGTGACTAAATAATAAAAAGTCGCACCGGGCGACCGAAGGTGCTATGCTTGCTGTGGAAACTTTTGCGTACATCATTTACGGTTGCCTTTCGTATATCTTTGACAGCCGTCACGGGTACACAGAAACTAAAAAATCTGATAACCAGTCTCAGCAAGGGGTATCGTGTTACCCAGTTACTGGGTTGTGGAGGTCAAATAGTGATGTGTATGCGTGCGTGCCTGCACTAATTACGTTGTGTCGTGTCAGTGATAAACTAGCATCCAATCGCAACGGTGATTTTACTTAGTAGCTGATAGATCAAATATGCAGTCGCTCTATTTAAAATACTGGTACTCAGCTGCATCCAACATAGATAGTAAAAAGCTAGGCAGATTAATATTGACAGGGACCAGGAAATCAACACAATCATAATAACCTCTATAATCTATATTGAGTATTGTCGAACGTAACGCGCTATAAAAGTTTTATATACTCTACGTGCACAGTTGATGTATCATATAATCAACCGCTATCATAAATATCAGGTATACAATATACCTACATGTTCTGGACCTTTATAATAACAAGACGTACGTAGATACCAACATAACTTCACAAAGAACAGGATATATGTGAATCACAAAGTTCGTGTGTCTGTATGTTCATATTTACAGAAATTACGGCTATTTGCCATACCTGATTTTCTCTGCATGATGCCGCGATGCATACTAGAGAATAGGCTGCAGCGTTCGCTATACTTTTTACCACCATACTGCGATCGCTAACCGGCTTGCCAAGTGTGGCGATTATGACTAACCCCCCAAATTGGGGGAGGCCTATGTCCAGCAGTGGACGTCTTTTGGCTAAAATGATGATGATGACGTCATAATGCAGTTGTACCTAATTTTAGTCGTGACAACAATAGCTTACTGTCTTCTTCAACAAGTACCGGTCATCAGTCATCACAGTGTCATGAGTGTCATTCATTCAAATTGCCAATAGTGATCATTCCTTGGGAGGCCCAAATTGACGAATAAACATTCCATATTTAAAAATCTAGAAACCACGCAAGCTGAGCAAGAAACAAAAAACTATATCTTGAAGAAGTTATTTTTCAAAGCGAACATGATTGTGCGGAGTCCGAAAAAGAATGTTACGTAGTTTCCCACGAGCCTCGAGTGTGTATTACGGACTAATAGGTAGTTAGGTACACGGCACTGCGCCTCGAGGTTTTTGCCTCGCCTTACACAATAAGCACTAACATTTTCTCTGCACATCATCATTAAGGCTGATGGCAGCCTAAAATGTAGCTAAAGTGTTTATGGAAATGAAAGATGGAGCAAGTGCTGATCATGTTTGTGTCAAATGTGTTTTTGTTCGACTACTTAATATAGATAAAACATAAACCTTTACATCACGTCTTGTGGGATACGGTTTATGTACGAAAGGTTCGGCAGAGGTGAACCTATAGTACATTTCGCCAGTTATGTTTAAGCTTAATTTAATAAGGGATGAGCTTATTACCATCTTACTAAATATTCATTTTTTTATATGAAGTAGTCTGTATAAAAATCCGTATCATACGTACGATAGACGAAAGATGAAGCCCGTAGGATTCCGCTGGATTCGAGAAGCACAGAACCGGTCCTAGTGGCGGTGCTTGGGGGACGCCTATGGCCAGCAGTAGACGTATTTCGGCTGAAGTGATGATGATGATAATGAAACATGAGTTGTCCTACAATACTTTGATCTTAAAATTAGTTTCACATAAACCGGAGATCAATGTTTGCACATACAAAAACGTTATCAATCTTCCTCTTACAACAAGGAACGGAAAATGCACATTCTGAAGTAAACCGATTCGTATAATGCGATTAATTCCTTTCTCCACAAAAACAACA
The DNA here is from genome assembly GCA_947507805.1 of Aporophyla nigra. NCBI lineage: Eukaryota > Metazoa > Arthropoda > Insecta > Lepidoptera > Noctuidae > Aporophyla > Aporophyla nigra. The sequence continues at coordinate 14,925,941 of OX382305.1, forward strand.
CCGCCATCCTAACAAAAGCAATTATTCTACAGCATATCTAAGTAGCAGCTTTGATAAGCCCAGCGGCAACAAAAACTAAGCGATGAATAAACACGAATAGAGAAACAAAACGGTTCAAAGTGGGCCGACGATGGCGCACTCCGGAGCAGTTAGGGTTACCATTTCGAATTTTGAAATGTCCTGGCTGGCAAAAAGCCAAAAATTTCACCAGCCTGACATTTATCTTTTTTATCGTTCTTTTTTCAGTAATTGATTAAATGTTTTTATTTTCCATAAAACAAAAATCCTCTCGCGCAGTTGGGGTTACCATTTCGAATTTCGAAATGTCCTAGCAAAAAGCCGAAGATTTCACCAGCCAGACATTTTGCTTTTTTATCTTTTTTTTTTCAGTCATTGATAAAATATATTTTTCATTTTATTATAAAATCCTCTCCAAAAATCTCGTGGAGTGAGTCAACAAGGCCAGAGGTAGCCCGGACGGGGGTAAAAAGTCGGACGAATCCAGATGGATGGTAACCCTTGGCGCAGTACGCTGCTGTGGTAATCCAGGGCCATCGCGCACTTATCTCCACGAAGGCACGTTAAGGTGCGCGCGCGCCGGTACGTGATTCTGCGTATCTCATTTAACTAGGGCTGGCTAGTGCTAGTAGGTTTATTTTGTTATGAATACTTATGAGCAAGATTTCATCTAGTTCTGTTTATCTTTATAGGTACTATCAACAAAGCTTCTGAGTTTACTGCCTAGTAAAAAAGCATCACAATACTTAACCTAAAAAGTAAACAGCCTCGTTAACTGCATTGTGGTCGATCGAAGCTCTATCAGTCAACTCTTCTAGATGATATTCTTGCTTACCTATTTCGTAGAGTTGTTACGCCGTAGTTTTGAAATACGTTAAGCTCATTAATAATCCAGGGTCAGTGTGCATTTATCTCTTCGAAGGTACGTTAAGGTGCCCTTGCGCATCTTATTGAGGTAGGGTTGCTGTTTGAAATTATATGGTGTTTATACCTTCATTCTGGTATTTTTAAATGAAAAATGTTCCTTTAAAATGCTATTGCTAACTTTGTGTTACAGAAAAAGGTCAACGATACGATTATTATTTGAACTGCAAGTACTCGCTCAGCGTGCTAGCAGAATTAAACATTGAAAATACTTTAGCAGATTCAATAAACAAAAAATTTCCATCCTAAATAAAAACATAAAGCACCTCTGCTCTTCCGTTTAAGAAGATGTATCTATTTCCAAACAAAAAAGGGATAAAGTTTTTTGGTCCCGATATCAAGAGATGTACCATTCGGCTTAGTGATTTCATAGATGACACGCTTCTAGAGCGGCGCGTGTGTAGCCCGCGGCACGTACGACAGAGCACAGATGCAATCTGTTTACTTTATAAGCTCCGCGGTCGACTTCACTGAGCCCATAGAATACGTGTATACGTTTTATAAGTACAGAAACGTCTCTCTATCTCATGCATCCAAAGACAATGGCCGTTTACACGGGATTTTTGAATGGACATGAAGCCATCCCTTTTAAGCAAATTACAATTCACAATTTTTGTGGGTTAAATATATGCGTGGACAGGTAATGAACGTATGTGGAACTAGTTTCCGCCCGAGACTTCGCCCCCCGTGGTATATCGATAAAAGTAGACTGTCCTTTCTTCAGGGTTCAAAGTATCCCCATACCCGATTTCATACAAATCAGTCCAGGTGCTTAAGAGATCATGTTGAACCCAGTGAACTATTTGAAGGAGTAGAACTACTATCACTATATACCTACTATGAAAACGAGAACAACAAAATCTAAGTACCGTGTATACTTTAATATGGATTTAGTAAAAAGCTATTTTTATGACATTACAAATACACACTTCAATTATATTTGTTTGTATAGAGGGGAACCATTCAGTTGTTCTATAGCTGCTTTTTATTCTATGTATAACCGTAACAATGTAATTATAGATCCTTTAGTTATATTTTCATAGTTTATACTAAAATACATCTACTCTTCCAAGCGGTTGACTAGATTCACCATGATCAACTGTACCAAACACATTTTTAACCGCCTTCATTATGTCTAATGAAATATATTCTCAATTCGACGCGTATATCTTCGCGAATACACTTCGATATTCACATGTCCAGCCCGTAGCGAACACATAAACTTATGACGTACAATTCAAACCCGTAATTTAGCAATATCACACTGAGTCGGACTTAACTTTATTACTATCAATATCAAGTAAGGAACATTTACGTCAAAGCGCGGTACATAAACAAGGTATCCGAACATATATCGCGTCGTGAGATGTAAAGAAAAATATGTTGGCACGAACAAGTGGTCATGAGTCCGCGCACGTTCGCCGCGTCTTCATCTGCATTGTAAGAAACGAATGGTTAAGGTTGGACCACACCTAATGCTAATGAAGGAATTTCAGGTTTTAAAAGGAAGCATCATTTTCTGCTGTGTGCTCAGTATTTGACGTGTAAAAGTGTTTGTACAAACCTACTTACAGAAATAAAATCGTTCATAAGTGCCGCCTTAAAATCACTAGTTTTTTTAAGAACACATAAATTTTCCCATGTAACTGTATAAGTATGTCGCGCCATCTATAACGGTACATGCGAACTGCGCAACACGCTGACTTCTACCAAATCCTTGATTGCACAAGCATAGTTTACCGTGAAACTAGTATACCCATATAGAACGTTTCAATATCAATCGTCGGGCAGTTGCTCACCAGACACTCTAGTCAGATGAATCTCCAGTTTCTATGAAGGATGACTTTACACTCTAGTCCTCATACTTCTATAGATGTACTTGTGCTTAGGCACCGGTGTAATGTAATTGACATCTATTAAGGACTGTTTGTAGGTGTCAACCTGGAACAAAAGGGGGTCTAGGAGCCAGCAGGATCTACCAAATCTATTGCAGTTCATGACTGGAACTAGGTACGTAAAGACAACTTGACATTTAAGAACATGCTATCAAATGTAATTAAATTAGAGGAATGTAGGAAAATTTAAATGCTTTTTCTCAGAGGGATTTGTTTAGCAGTTGATTATGTCAGAGTAATTTCATCGTACTTCTCCCGTAATGCACAGCCTCTGCGGGGCGAGTACGGCCTCTATGTTAGGCTTAAGTCACTCATTTTATCACGGTTCTTGCCCCCAAACTGTGATAAAAATGTGTGACTCGACCCTATCACAGTAGGCCGTGCTCGCCCGTTGGTGTGGTTCAGCCTTTAATGCTCCACGATCCGACACGATGCGTGTCGTGCTCCGGACTAATTCCTTATACTGAATTATCAGTTGCACTCACAATAAATTCATTTTCACCTGCTAATAAAATGCTGTGCCTATCTCTATTTCTTAGTGATCTCAGTTGTGTTAGTTAGTTTAACCATGTGTTGTGTTCAATGGTTTATTGCACAATATCGCTTTTTTTTTATTTAAACGTCATTTGTCTTCGATTCTACTGTGCCTGAACTGGCTAAAATTATTTTCTTATTATAGATTTGAATATACAGGGTGTGGCGTAAGTAATGGTCCACCGTTCAGGATTCGATGAACCAGATAATTAACTATAACAATTAAAAATTTTAACCATTTTTACCCATTTTTTTTTTACAAAAATTGCTCTTGAACTCGATGATGTGTTAAAAATTGGGGTTAAAATTAGAGAAGAACCAACTTTTTCTTCAAAAGAGCTGAATTTACATAAAAAATCATAATTTATCATGATAGTTCTAGTATTCAGCAGTAATTAACAGAAATCAAAATGAAAAAATAATGGTTTTTGATGAAACTACAAACAAATTTGTAATAAAAGGTAGAAATTTCGTAAATAAAAGACAAAAATGAAATATTTTCGGAACCCTTTAAAATGAAATATTTTCGGAACCCGGAAAATTTTTAAACATTTTTACCCAATAAAAATGTTTAAAATTTTTAATTGTTATAGTTAATTATCTGGTTCATCGAATCCTGAACGGTGGACCACTACTTACGCCACACCCTGTATAAGAGTAGAAGGAGATCAAAGAATCGGTGGCTGGACTCAATGGTCTGTGTGAATGATGATATGATATGATTAGAAAGGGGGTGACTACCGAAATGATAAAAGACATGTCAAAGTCAAAGCATTTATTTCAAATAGGAACATAAAACGCACTTTTGGACGTCAACATTTATTAAAATAGAATTGATTCTACTAGCCCCTTCCAAAACGTAGTTTCGAAAGGAGAAAATGAGTAAGAGACTACACCGTTACTCTTTTAAAATGTTTTACAATATTTTACATACAATAAATATATAAGTATATGAAAACGATGCACTTGGAATAATATACCTCAATAAGTAAAAAGAATTAAATGTGAAACAATGAAAGATAAATTAATTAAATGATACACACATGGTGCTTACATATTAACTGAAGGGGTCCGCTAGGACCGATGCCTGCCAGGGTCGCGAGATTTGTTCGAAAAATATACCGTGGCCCTGGTATATGGGCAACTGAAGGAACACGGGTGGGTTTTAGTCAGTAAAAGTCTGACACGCCCTTCCGCTCCACCCTAGAACGGGAGAAGTCATTTGATGATTTCCAACCCACAAAAAAAAAAATGGTGCTAAGACTGGCCTGTTAGTCTAGTGGTTAGTGATCCTGACTGCTAAGACTGAGGTCGTGGGTTCGATTCCCACCCAGGACAAACTTTGTGTGATGAACACAATAATTTGTTCTGTGTCTGGGTGTAATTTATGTATAATATGTATGTATTTAGAAATATATAAGTATATTTATCAGTTCTCTGGTTGCCATAGTACAGGCTCTGCCTAGTTTGGGATCAAATAACGTTGTGTTGGTTGTCCTAAGATATTATTATTATGTTTTATTTATTTTCTTCCATATTGAGTATATTTTTAAATATTTTTGCAAAAATCTTACAAAAACATTTTAAAATAAAAAAAATAGTGACCCATCGGCATCGGGAGCAGGGTCCAAGCTGCCGGTGGTCAGGGCTCTAGAGGGGGGACCTCCTGACAATGCGTGCCGTGTCCAGGATTATATTATTATTATTATGTTACTTTTTTATACTCATGATTTGCTACACCGTTCGACGTCACACGTCAGCGCCGGCTGTCGCTGAAAATCAGCGCTGGGGCTCTGTCGCGCATCGAGTCGCAGTATTATGCTGATCGATGGCCGTTTTGCGTGGATTTGACGCATATTTTCCCCACCTTTTTTATATATTTTTGTTGTATTCAGTTTTTCTTTGCGTCATATTTACCGAAAATAAACGTATTTTCTTTCTTTCTTTTAAAAGTACCAATATGTGTGTAGATTTACCCTACTAGAGTCTTCGAATTCTTTGAAAGAATCCGAAAGGCTCAATACACACGATCAAACATTGCAAAGAACGTGACTATAAGTTATAGTGCTATTGTAAGGCACGTGACAGCTAGGATCCTGTCGCTTAGAACATAAAATATTGCCTAGGAAGGTATTCCAAGTGCTGGGAAGAAACCATTCTTTGAATATTTTATCTTGTTGATGAAATAGTCCTTGTAATTCGTCGTGATGACTTGATGAGTTAAGGTCCTTAGGTTTCAATGAAATCGGGACGAACCACGGACGGACAGACTGTCCAAAATGATCTAAAGAACTATGAAAATGAAATATTAACTCAATGACACAAGAAATATTTCAGAATGAACACTACACAACACACAATTAAAATATTATATTTTTAACGCTGTCTGTACCAAAATTACTAATTCAGTAACATTACAAATCCTGTGGTATGTCGACTGTCAGATGGGCAGATGACATAGTACGAGAGGCAAAACAGTATATGAATACAGATAATAATAGGGAGGAATGTAAATTTCTAGAGGCCTTCAGCTTCTATTAAATGAGGGCTTCTTACTAGCGAACTTTAAAATAAGGTTAATTTTTTAGGATTTAAGAAAACTTTTATTTTAAATATATATTTTTGTAAGAAATATAAAGCTTTTACATAATCTACATCAGAATCTTTGTGACACGATTTTCTGCATATACAGCACGCTTCGTGACTTCGTGTGGAGCGTACCCCGCGGCATTCCCTGACTCTATTCTAGCGCCTTGTGTCGCGGTTCGCACTGCATGTTGAACAAACTCAAACAGCTCTTCTTTACACGTTCTATTTGTCAAGTCACGTGGCACGCTCGTGTGTACGAGGTCACAATATAAACAAAAAATAAACGCCGCTTCAGATTAGGTGAGAGGGACCTGCAAAAACCAGCTACCTGCGCCTCCGTCATTTTGGGAGCTTATTACAAGGATGCCGCCTCGGTCGTCTCTAAAATGATGAAGCCGCTTCAGAAAGAGATAAACTATACAAACTATTGAAGGGGGAAAGAAATACTGCATCCCTTCTAATTCAAGGGTTATGTCAGAGGCGGTGGGAAGCCGAAACAAGTTATTTAAATTCGGCTCTTGTCTCGATACCGCTACGCCTACGCCGTCTGCCGCAAGCAGACTCAACGCTGACTGAGTCCTTTTTTCTTTTTACATCCGAATGCAATAAAGGATAAAGGAGAATAGAAATAAATTGGCAACAAAATGCTTCACGTGATAGCAGGGTATGCGTGTGACCAATAAAGTAATCATCGGGACGGGCGGGCCAATTACGGCACTGCCGACTCATTCGTTGGCGATCGAAAATTAAAATTTAATTGATGGCACACTGGCCGGGCGGCGCTGCGGAGCGTGCCCGGCGTAGCCCCCGACTGCACCACACTCTGCTCCCACAGCGTTTATTTAAAATGAATGGTAATTCAATTTGCGCTTTTAAACCACCAATTTTGTAAGTAATTAAAGCCCCGTACGTGCTCCTCGAGCTATGCACGCATCGCTCTTTACATTCAGTTTCAGACGATAGCTTTCTCTACTTGACAACTACCGTATTGTATGGGAGTCGTTAACTTATTCACTTACTAGTGGACTGGACAATCGTCGTTTGTTCCGGACTAAGGATTCCCATATAACGACAAGTTAAGTGGCCGAAGTCGTGGTTATCCTATAAATGGGAATGCAAATGTAACTTTTCAAACGAGCTATTTTCGCGACAATGATTGACTTTTAAATGGGTATAAATACCGGAGTATCAGCGTATCTCATGGCGTCGCTGGGACACGGAGGCGCGTCACGTCCTTCGGGACTTGTCCTCAATTACTCATATAGCCGACTTAAAAAACGGGCGACACGTCGGTTTTTTACTGAAAAAGGATCGCCGCGTTCCATTTTCACAAAGAGTAGCCTCTGGTTAAGGCAATTTGTTTTGGATTGTGCGGCGCGGATGAATGGCTCGGCGACGGTGGCATGTGCCGACTCCGCTTCTCGCATACTGATGAGCTGTGCCGCCTGAGCCTCACATAGATAGAAGCTCCCAATTATTTCTCTCATCTATTATGAAACTCCGACTTTTTTCGGCGTCTCGTTTGTCGCACGTTTGCATACCTCCATTAGCTCTCAATGTATTATTGTACACTGAGTTTTAAACCGAAAGAATTCTTAGAACAAAATTTACGTGCTCGGTAATTGTACATCTTAAAACTCGCAGTAGAAACACTTGAACAGGCTATAAAACCGATTCTTAATTAATCTTTAATTGCTTTTAAAGCTCGTCCGTAATACCTATAACCCAAGATTAAACTGTGTGCAATGTAGTTTCATTGACCATCCAGATTATTTAATACGCCCGGTATCGAGAGGTGGAAAATAAGAATCGAGTGGGCATTTTCAAAAATCGATTAAGAAAGACATGATTAAGTACTGGAGTTTTTGTGCTCGTACGTTCCTCTCATGTAGCAATTGTAGTCCGTGCACTGAGTTAAAATGTTTGCATATACGGCTATAAAGCAATCCCTCGGTAAATAATTACGTTAGCGCGGTCCCTTTTTGTTGGTCACCGTAACGCCATAATTATTTCCATTCAGCTCCACTGTCAAGCAATGTATAATACTGCGAGATATCTCGTACAATATAATGGTATGCTTCGACGTCAGCGCACCGGGAGATTAATGTTACGAACAATATTTTAAAAGATGGCTTGTAAGATAACCTTTAAGGTTTACTCTTTCGTAATGACTTAATTGAAAAAGTCAACAAACATCACTAAAAATCTGCCATTAAGATAATTCATGCGAGCGAGTTGGTGCGCGACACGCCCACCGACGCGATTTAATTACAAAATCAATAATCGAATTGCGGAGGCGAGTTAATTGATTGTCTCTGGATACCGCGCCGCGCTATCGATGTGCGTGCATCAGGTTCCTGCAATAAGAGTAACGTAACGTGTCCGATACCCAGCGAGAACCAAGAGGGGAAGGTGCCACAGGAATATCGTTTATATCATGCTAAAGTGTGTATATCTTTCGAAAATGATATATTTTCCAAGTCATTACTTCTGATTGCCGAACAGTAATTGTGCTATGAGACGTCTACGCGCGCTTGTAGATACTTATGGGCAAATAAGTTGATTAAAAGAAGGGCTTTATTATGAATCTATTTTGTTCTTTAATTTCCCTTATTCGGAAGCCTAATACTTTCTACCATTACCTTTTTTCTAGAGCAGCGGTGGCCCAATGTTATCGGCCCCGACATAGGTCGAGTTACATAAGTCGTGGGATGGAACCCAGACAGGCGTGGAACCCAAGCAAGCGGTCTATTTCGTGTAAATAATTTCATCACTACTGCTCTCAACACGGTGAAGGAAATCATCGTGACGAAACCGGCATGTCCTAGAACCAAAAATTCTAAAATTAAAAAAAAAAATTAACACTTTAAGCACATAAACGTACAGAGGCGGACTTAATACCATAGGCATTTTCTACCAGTCAACCTTTGGGTGATGCAGAGACAAACAGAGATAGGTGCAATGAATTTGAAGATATTCAAATATGAACGTATTACCTATTTAAATCATAAACATAATACATCATCATCATTTCAGCCGTAAGACGTCCACTGCTGGACTTAGGCCTCCCCCAATTTGGGGGGCTTTGCCATAATCGCCACGCTTGGCAGGCGGGTTGGCGATCGCAGTATGGCGGTACAATGCATAGAGAACGCTGCTGCCCATTCTCTAGTAATTCCCTTAGTCGCCTTTTACGACACCCACGGAAAGAAATGGGGTGGTGTTATTCTTTACGTCCGGCACCACACGGTACAAACATAACATAATACATATACCTTAAAATATACGAATATACGTGACATCTACCAACCCGCACTAGGCCTACGTGATAGATTACAGCCTCCTCACGTAGGGAAACGACCTGTGTCTTAGTAGTGGGAACATTATAGATAGGCTGATTATGATGATCTTTTCTACTATATTTAGAACGTACAGAGTTCTGAAAAACTGGCCAAGTGCCAGTCGGACTCGCGCACCGAGGGTTCCGTACAAACCTGCAGGTATTCACGATTTATACATAAGGTTTATGCTTATGAAATTAAATGTTTTTTTTTGTAATTTTTATATTTGAGTTGACTGAATGAAAGGTAAGTTGTGGTTTACGATTAATGACGTATTAAAAAAAAAACTACTTACTAGATCTCGTTTAAACCAATTTTCGTTGGAAGTTTATATGGTAATGTACATCATATATTTTTTTTAGTTTTATCATTCCCTTATTTTAGAAGTTACGGGGGGGGGGGGGGGGGACACATTTTACTACTTTGGAAGTGTCTCTCGCGCAAACTATTCAGTTCAGAAAAAAATGATATTAGAAACCTCAATATCATTTTTAACGACCTATCCATAGATACACCACATCCACCCACACGTATGGGTTTGAAGAAAAAAAAAAATTTGAGTTTAATTTCTATGTATGGGGAACCCCAAATATTATTGTTTTTTTTTTATATTTTGGTGTGAAAATCTTAATGCGGTTCACAGAATACATCTACGTACCAAGTTTCAATAGCATAGCTCTTATAGTTTCGGAAAAAAGTGGCTGTGACATATTCGGACAGACAGACAAACAGACAGACATGACGAATCTATAAGGGTTCCGTTTTTTGCCATTTGGCAACGGAACCCTAAAAAGGAAAATGTGCATTCCGAAGTTATGCGTTGGCGTGATTGTAGCCATTCCTAATACGTTTCCACGATCATTTTACATATCAAGGTAAAGCCTTGAAACCTGGTACATCAATGAGCAGTAACTGCTTGTTTCTCTTCCATTTACACTAACTGTTTAGTCGTTATATGAGTAACAAAAACGCGTCCGTTCGTCTGGCGGCCATTAAAAACACATTAGCGTCATATAAATTATTTTCTTAAATGTCGATTCACACCTTTGGCCCTGAGCGTGTCTAATCGATCGGGTCCTTGCTCGGGTTTATTGCTTTCATATTTCTGGTTTATAGGTATTTCATAGGTACTCATTTTCTTCTTATTGTAAATACCATACAAGACAAAAAAAAAAATGCAACCGAAAATATGTCATTTGGTGGTAGGTAATGTAACAAACGTTCTGTGTGGTTACAGACGTAAAGAATCACCACCATATTTCTTCCCGGGGGTGTAGTAAGAGGCAACTAAGGGATTTACTAGAGAATGGGCAGCAGCGTTCTCTATGCATGTTATCACAATACTGTGATCGCCAACCTGCCTGCGCGGCGTGACGAATATGGTAAATCCCCCAATTGGGCAAGCCTATGTCCAGGTGTGGACATCTTTTGGCTGAAATGATGAAAGTCACAAACGAGACATTTTAGTAGCAAGGCGGACGTAACAATCGCTTCGAAAATATTTTAAAAAGGAAGTCTAAAAAGAAGTTCTGTAACGAAGGATTCTTTAAATATCATTATCATTTTCTGCGAAAACGTCCACTGCTAAACACAGGCCTCCCCCAAGCAACGTCACTTTGACCGGTTTTTTTTTTCATATTTTCTAATACAGTAATCATAAAGACAGCGGTGGCAGAGGCGTCTTTGATAATATCCTGGAAAGGCGAGAGAAGATATACATATAACTGGCATAATTTAAAACTGGATTACTATATCGACCTATCGCTATTACTTGTCTACCATTTGCGGCAATAAATAAATTCTTTCCGAAACAATATCGCAGTTTATTCCACTTTTTACTTGTCTTTACGCAGAGCTGTTTCTGACTTGACAATATAAGTAGTTTTGACAATATAACTGCAGGTATCCTGCTGTTTATGGATTAATCGTCTTCAATTTCTTTCCCATTTAGTAAAACCTTTAACAAAGGGATCTTTTATACTTTATTTAACAAAAGTTAAATTACCATAGCTAGGTATTGAAATGAAATGTTCATTTCTGTAAGTAGATCTTAAAAGACACTTTTATATGTCAACATTTTTTGGTCAATATTTTAAGGCGAGGTTGCAGTACTTTTTAACTTTTTTAAACCTCTGTAAATCTAGCAAAATGGATAGTTTCCGTAAAAAAAATATATTTAGGAAAATTAAACATACTGTTAAGCGCTGTGTAAAGATAGAAACGTGAATTAAAACAATTGGCTCGATAAAAAATAATCTTAAAGATGACACTAAATCGTCATTTAAAACGTGTAGATACCTTGAAGAGATTCCATCATTAAACCATGTAAAACTTGTATAAGTTTTACATGGTTTTATTGTTTTTTAGGGCATGCTGAGAAAATATTTTATAATTTCTTTATCATTTTGTCTCCACGAAACAATTATACACATAATCTAGCAGCTCAAGCGCTCGCAACGACCGGCCAGTGTTCGCCGAAACGTCTTCAACTACAAGAGGGCCTTAAAAATTCGATGACGCTGGCATTTCCTGGCTGACTGTTCCCTGACACGAAACGCCGAAACATACTCAGAGGTCTCTTTTAAAGTCCAAACATTATATTTTTATGTGAGTCTAACAATGCAGGGTAATGTCTGGAAAAGCCTTTTGAAGAAAGAACTATTGAACTTTGAGTTGACCTGTCCCAACAGACGGCCTGTGTGTATCAGTCATCGTGTAGCTCAACCCTATTTTAGGGAGCTCAACGACCCGTCATACGACGTTCCTAGATCTTTAGGACATTTGCGTAAGCCATATACAAAATACAAAAAAATCAAATATTTTTCATCAGAGATAAAAAAGTTATTTTGGTCTAACATTTTTAAATTAACGATAATTTATAATTAATCTTTGTATCGATAAATCTCGTAAGCGATTATTATGGGAGCCTTTACGATACAAGCATGTAAAAATTAATGAACGCTTGTTACACGAGAGATACACGCGTGCTACGTAATCGTCCGTTTAATTAGCAGATAGTTAACTTGGAGTTCACGAACAGGTCTCTAATGTATTAGCTGGAAGGCTTACAACACAGAGAAAGGGATGTGTTCCACTCATAATAAAAGCTTCGGAAATAGTGGCTGCCAGCAACTTTGCATATCTACGTTGAGTTACGTAATTTATCAAAATCTCCGTTGGGAAAGCTCTAATTAGTTCTACATCAACTATGAGCCAAAAAGTCAGACTCCACCAGTTTCGGCAGAATGTTTTATATCCCCAAAAGAGGTAGCATTTGGTCGCTTCACTTAATTAACGCGTAATTATTTGATCCGTTATAATTTGACTTCCTTATTCAGAAAGGACCGAAATTGTATACGTCGGAACGATTTAACTCAGTAAATATAAAACGATATTTTCAATAATCCGTACGAAATGAGGCTTTTAATTCTCAAATATGATATTCAAAGTATAATTTGTGAGTAAAGTCTAAAATATCCGTCTAAATGGATGCTAGTGTTGTATCGGTTACAGCTGCGAAACGATTATCCCTCCACGACATTCGCTTCACTTGATACGATCTCGATTCTCGATTGAGCCCCACTCTAATTCACGCAAATTTCATCTTTGATTTCTATCTTGCTAATTGAATGCTGCGTTTCAGGTGTCGATTTCTATCAACAGAACTTAATATCTACGCCATTGAAAGTTAAACATAAATCAGTTTATATTTTTCATATTACTTTTGTATAAATTACTTCGCACATACCTTCAAGTTGCACTGCTAAAAATAGGCTTATGTATGTCTTTTTAATTATAGTTCGTCTCAATTTATTGGAGACGTGAGCCATTTTTAACCGACTTCAAAAAAAGGAGGAGGTTATATGTTCGACTGTATGTATTTTTTTTTTTTTTTTTTTTTTATGTATGTTCACCGATTTCTCCGCCAATTGTCAACCGATTTTGAAAATTCTTTTTTTATTCGTAAGGGTATACTCCTGAGGTGGTCCCATATTAATTTTGTGAAGATTTGATGTATACTTTGGGAGATAAACGAAGGAACTCCTCAAAAACAAACAGTACACGTAATGTGATTTGGATATTGTACTAAAGATCAAAAATAATTGCTGGTTCTATCTATCCATCCGTGGTGAACTAATTATAGTCTTCGAAGATACCGCATGGAACTCCTCATCGGTGAACAGTACATATAGGAACTTACAGTGAAAGGTTAGAAGGTTAGGGGATAATTCTTTGAATATTATAGGCACGTTTAGACCGTTACTTGTATTCTTATATTCCGTTGAGCTGATGATGGAAGGTACAACTCCTAATCGACATATATAGATGGATTTGCAAAATTCTTTTTTTGTTCGAAAGGGGTTTATTCCGAAATGGTCCCATATAATTTTCATATAGATCTGATGATGAGTTCGGGAGACAGACACCGGAACTCTTTAAAAAATGACAGGAAAGCAACCGCGATTTCTGCTATCGCATAAATATGCATTGTTTGTTTGGAATTAGTGCAGGGTGAATACCACAACTAAAAATTTAAAAATAAAAACTTTTTTACAAAAAAAAACAACCGACTTCCTTAAAAACACTACAAAGTGAAAAATAACTTTAATTTCGGAAGTCGGTGGCAAAAAAACCATAAATACAGATCCTAAGACACCGACTACCGAAATTAAAGTTATTTTTCACTTTGTAGTGTTTTTAAGGAAGTCGGTTGTTTTAATTTCATATCTCATAAAGGAAGTAAATTCAAGATATTATTTTTCGATTATTAATTCTTATTGCCTGCGGAGTCCCAGTCAGATGTATCGACGTTTTCTAAAGCTTAAATACGCTTAAAATTGTCGTAACAACTTTCAGATGGTAGCGTCGGAAAGTTTTCTTACGTAAAAGCACGTCCACGGTAGCTACTTCCAATTGGTAGTTTCGTATGGAGAAGAATTGTTTAGATTACATTACATTATTTTGTATACATTAATAAAATATTGGTTCTTATTTTTACTTTCTTCTTCTTCTTTTTTCATAGATTTTTATAATTGTGTGTTTAGTTTAGTACTCGTATGTAAATTTATGTGCGAGTCAAAATAAATATTATTTCTTCCTACTTTGTTTCTATAATATGTACAACAAAAATGAAGACAATGCATCTAGAATAAAATTACTATACCACAATGGGTCAAATGAAAAAAAAAATCAACAAAGCTGAAGAGTATGTTTGTTTGTATGTTTGTTTGCTTGGTTGAACGCGGTAATCTCAGGAACTACTAGTCCGAATTGAAAAAATCTTTTTATGTTAGATAGCGATGAAAAGGAGCGGAGCAGCAACGAAAAATGGACGAAAACTGCCAGGCAATTCATTGCGACGACACGCACGGACGAAGTCGCGGGCAGAGCTAGTTTTTTATATGATAGATACAAGTGTAAATACAAGTGTACAACTGCGCTAAGATCCTAATGCATGAGCTCTTATTTGTTGCTGCTGTTTTTTGCTTTTTAATCACAGCTTTGTGCAGGATGACATTAAATATTTACGCACCATATAAATGGTCGAATGTAAAAGAGCCTTTTAGTTATAAGACCATACATTGTAAACCTACATTCGGGCAAATAAATGAATTTGAATTTTACATAAGCCGGCCTTGTATACGAAGCCAAAGGGTTCTTAAGCACCATGTGACAAGGAAAAGCTCCCGAAGGAACCGAAGGGTGTACAAAATAAACCAAGCCTGCCTCCGTGACAGGCAGTAAACTAGAACCAGTTAGGAGTGGTTTTTTGACGCTTACTGTCTGTTGTCTCCGTGGGGCTGGTGACACATTGACTCGTAAATCTCGGGACCAGCGCGACGCACCTCGGTGGTCTTAAGCCGTAACTAATGCTGCCATCTATGGATGCCTGAATGGTGTGTTATTTGAATTTTGCGAAAAGCCTGTCTTGCATTTTACTTTACTTTGTATTTTCTTGGCTAAGACTGCCTCGTTGGTCTAGTGGTCGCGAGTGCTACTGCTGAGTATGAAGTCCTAGGTTCGATGCCGAGGTCGGGGCAAGTCTTATTGGATTTTGGAACGAAGTTCCTTATGGCGCGTTGCGAAAGGGGGCTAGACGGAAATTAAGAGGAAAAGTTGTAACGACACTTTTTAACCGACTTCAAAAAAAGGAGGAGGTTTCTCAATTCGACCGTATATATTTTTTTGTTTGTATTTGTTTTGTATGTTGTTGTTTTTTTTTTGTTGTGAGTAGAGAGAGAGAGAGAGAGAGAAAGAGAATATTTTTGTTGAGTGTATACAGGTTTTTTGTACATAATAAATATCAAAAAAAAAAAAAAACAATAACGAATCCTGGAAAGGAACTTTGTTCCATCCGGCTGTCCCTTGACACCTCTCAAGTTTTTTTTTTATCTGCTAGCAGCCCGGACTCCGGAATTCGTGTCCGGTTGGTGGCTATAGGCTTGCCCCCTATTATCTAAATGGGACTTAAATGTAACTGGCAAAATGTGTGTGTGCTGTAGATACACCTGTACCCAACCCTTTGGGATAACTAGGCGTGATGATATGTTATGTTTTCGTGGCTCTTTGACCATTCATCTTGAATTTATGATATGTCAAAAAAAAAAGTCATATGAAGATACAAAACTTCGATTAAGTAATTTGAAGTTGAATACTTTAATAACATACTGACGGGTGCAATTAAAATAAAACCCTTAAAATGTTCCTTTAAAGTTATAAAATTTAACTGCAGAAGTTGTTTAATTCACTATAAATCGATCACTCCCGCGCAGTCTCGCGTATGAGTCAGAGATGTTGCTGGCCGTAAGTATTTTAAAGGAATCAAGTTTTGAAAATACTGATGTTCCAATTCGATATTAAACTCATGTTAAAAGTATGAAGACAAGAAGAGAACAGATGTATCTCAATTAAGTAATTGCATCCTGTTTCTTTTTTGTATTTTTTTTTAACGTATTCTAAAAACAAATGCAAATTCTGTTCCTGAAAGAACTTTGACCCAACATTCATGTATAACTTGCTCCCTCCACCATATCCTATTACGGTAAACCTTCACCATTTGAATGTTAAAATGGTCATAAAACAGTATTTTACCATGTCTAATCTAAGGCAATATCCATACCGGTAACAGCCATCACAAACTTTACCAACTCGCATGTGTTTCTGTTTCGATTGCTTTATTGCTCGATTTTTACGAGGGGGGTAATTGACGCAGGTAGTGGTGGGCACCGTAGCGCGTGCAAGGACGACTTACGACATTTTAACTGATGGCATGTTGTTTTTGATGGTAAAGTTATAGGTAACTGTAGAAGGTTCAATTGTCTTCAGTAGATATTTGCATTGACAGCCCTAAAGGTTTGTAGCTAATGATAAATTGTGAAAGATAAATGATTTTATTTCTGTAAGAAGGTTTGTACATGCAAACACTGTTAAGAATAGAATAAGAATAAATTTATTAAGAACAAGTTAACAGACACGATAAGCACAAAATAAAATTAAAGCACAAAGATTGGATCGTGAGAGTAATTTGTGTGCTATGGAGTAACCTTAGACCCCCACACTAGGATACCCTGTGTCGTGGGACCTAGTATGCTCGTGGTTGATGACACATATAAGTGCACGTAGTGGTTCACAGTTGGGTTCTAATTAGGCAACATAATATTAACGCAAAGAAAACTTTACTTACTAACTGTTACACGACTAGACAAAAATAATGAGTTCCGTATTTCCTAACCGACTATTCGGAGAAGAAAGCCCGAAAGAAACTCAGGGGTCATACATAGTCTCTTTTTAAATCCAGATATAAACTTGGTCAGATCACGTGATGGCCATGAAGATGTGTTTAAAATCTGGTCTTTTAAGGAAAGAACCACATACAATTGAGAGAACCTTTCGTTTTATTGTGACTCGGAAATGAAAGAGCTCAATGACTGATAGTCCTTAATTAAACAAATCATCTTTTAAGACTTTTAGTCTGTGGCATTATTTATGCAGCCACTGCTCATGTCATCTAACTCACTGAAATCATTTAACTCTCTTTCTCTCTCTTTAAATGATTTGAACGTTATTTATTTATTTAACGTTCATATAGTATTATAGGCATGTAGACAATGCAATGCAGGAAATTGCAGTTATGTATAAGCATTTTCCCTAGTGGGCCTTCTACATAAATTTATACATTGTTCTGTAAAGCTTGACATGCCTTGTCGTCTACATGTAATTTTGCAATGCCCATACTTTGGGTGCGTTGACACATTACTTTTACGTTCATTACGTTACGGTTAGTAATATTAAGCTTGACTATGGTATATTTTTATTTCGGTCGATTAGTGGAAGGAAGGTCAACGATTACATATGGAGACTTCTCCTGTCTGCCGGGGTCGCGTGATTGTTCGAAAGAGATACCGTGACCCTGGCACATGGGCAACTGAAGGAACACGGGTGGGTTTTAGTCAGTAAAAGTCTGACACGCCCTCCCGCTCCGCCCAGAGCGGGAGAAGTCATTTGATGGTTTCCCATCCAAAAAAAAAAGGCCTACAATTCTGACAACCAGTCTTACCAAGGAGTATATCGTGATACCCACTGGGTTGTGGAGACGCTCCATGTAAAGTTCCGGTATTCAGTTACATAAAGATGGTTATAGGGGAAGCCAACCTCTAACGTAGTTAGGAAAAAGCTAGGCAGATTTATGATATATTTCTTGGTTTTCCGTGGTATATTCAGTATGGAATAGCGGCTAAATGGAAAGTAGAGCCATCAACAGACCTAGGTATTTCTTATTTTTTAAACGGTGTTATTTTTCCTCAGCATATTTTTATTATAACGTAGATGTCAGTCTAGACAAAAGCTGTTCAATTATAAATTAACTGCTTTCCACATATAGGTACCTGTACAAGAGTCAATTTTAATAAAATAATACCAATCTCCAAAGTCTTATTGCACCTCACTGTTTCACACAAATGAGCTACAAAATGAACACCTCACACAATGCAATTTAATCGTACATATATTACGCCGACTATACAATAACATGTAATTACGAATTATAGAATAGATTGCTTAACCAATGCGCTGCGCCTTCGCGCAAATTAAGAGCTATGTCAATTGAGTTGTACAGACGAACAAACTTTTAATTATTGTTGTAATTACTTTTCGAAATTATGTTATTAAGCCCTAATGAACTCACGTACACTAGCGGCAACACAAAGCGAACAGAAATACAGAATTAACATTTGCTTTTCCCGCTAAAGGATTATCGAGCAATGGCGCTCCGAATATGTAGCCCTGTTTATGCTAATTTCTTTCACTTTCAATTAGATGAGACAGTAACTTACAGCTACCAGGGTGCACGGCAGTTTATCGTGCCTTATTTAGCTCTGTTTAATTCTCGTCAACGATGCCACATCGCGATCCAATACATTTCTCTTGATAATTTAATTCTTCAATCTTGTTTAATGTGAAGATACGAGAACTGTATGTATTATTTTCTGGGTTCTATTACTTTAAATGTATTTCATTCGCTTTCATCAACTATTATGTGGAAGGCTGACTGTGAAAATAGATTATTTTCGACGTTAGATTTACGCCGTGACAAAAGTAGAGATTGCTAATGGTTTTTTATGACATTTGATAGGAAATAGCGAGGTGTTTTGATTGGGTTATAATAAAAATATGATGGGCCTGAAAATATGAATGGTATTCGTTTTTGTTCCACTGTAATTACATTCAATTTTGTTAAATGGAGATATAAAAGTAAAACATCCAAGGGTCTTCAGGACTATCCTCCTAATGGTGGAAGGTCTGGGTAGCCCATGCATTTCAAATTTTCTTGCGATTTTTTGGATTTTGCAGGTAAGTGTTTAACAGAATATGATTCGCAGTCATAACACGCACAGGATTTACAGATTTATCGTTAAAATCATCAATACAAACCTCCAAGTTCATTTAATATCATTGAATGACTTTTTCACGAAAAAGCCATTCAGTGAAATTAAATAAAGTTAAGTACTTAATTAAGTTAAGAAACACAATGTGGCACTAGCCTGCAAAATGCCACAAAACGCAAACAAAATTGAATTTCGCGAACAACCTGGAGCTTCCATCTTAATAGGATTCAGTACAAACTTCTTACATTGCTGGTCAACAAATACATAGACGACACGTCATAATACTGAAAAAACATTTTTTTTAAATCGCTCCACAAAAAAAGCCCGCGAAGGTTTCGAGCTGATTGACCACGTGTAACAGAGGTGGTCGGTAAGCCACGATGCGCGGGCGCCGTGACGGATTCGATTTGTCCATTGTCCGGTAGCGGTAACGATTCGGTACGGGAATGCTCGATTGCACCATTAAAACGATAGCTAAACATTAGTTTCTCAACTTTTTGCAGTTTATTGGAGATTCGATTGTCATATATCAGCCTGAGGTATGAAATTTATGGGGAGTAAAATCAAACTTTCTCCGTTACGTTACGTTATGCGTTATTTTATGTTGGAGTTTACTCCTTAAGCATCGATTCTCATATAAAAGCCCGGATTTGAAATTTGTGGTGAGTCAAATAATATTTGTTACGTTACGTTATGCATTATGTTATGTTGGAGTTTACTCCTTAAAAATCGATAAAAAAAATTGTAGTGAGTAAAATAAAATTTTCTCCGTTACGTTACGTTATGTTATGTTTACTCATCTATATATTTTATAATCGTTCGTAAGGAGTAAACTCCAGTCGTTCGTCGGAGCTGACACACATCAGTTTTTTTTGCGTGAACAGGCTAAACACACAAACTTTATACAATATTGTTTCTGTTATTCACGGTTTGTTAATTGAGGAAGATATTTATTTAATGTTTGAAGTGTTTTGACATAATGGACCGTATTACTAACGTGAGTAGGAGGTAAGTCATTTGTTTTGTCAGTCACAATGATCTGTGTTTGTTCTACTTCTGCGTACGTGACTCGTGTTTTAGATAGGTAGACAGCAACTGTTTTTTATAAATTATGACAGTAGATTTTGTATGAAGATCTTGAGCCCATGAACCTAGCTTCTGTTTTCCTGTATCCAACAGTCATCTCTTGAGAAATATTTCAACCTTCTTTATCTTAGTTTCATAGTCGAACTAAAGGTAATGATTACTGAGACACCAATTATAATTGATCACGGTTCAAACCACGCTTAAGAAAAGATCCAATTCAAATCAATTGCATTTATAGAATACTAGCTTCTGCCCGCGACTTCGCCCGCGTCAAATTTTCGCTCCCCTTCGCGTCGCATCGAATTGCCTGCCAGTTTTCGTCCATTTTTCATTTGCTGCTCCGCTCCTTTTGACCGTAGCGTGATGTTATATAGCGCTCCTCAATAAATGGGCTACCCAACACAATAGTTATTTTCAAATCCGACCAGTAGTTCCGCCGATTCTTGTCATTCCCTTTTTCGTACAAACTTTCATCCCCTATTCCCTATTGTTATTTTACCCCTTTAAGGGTAAAAATTTAACAAACTTTAAATATAATTCATAAATATATATTATGTAATAAAAGCCAAATAAAAAAGTTTCATCATTCTAGCTTTAAAAATGACAATACTTCCCTACAACCTTTCATCTTCCCTTTCAACCCCTTAAACTTTTCCGCAATAAAAAGTAGCCTATGTCCTTTCTCAGGCTCTAAACTATCTGTGTACCAAATTTCATTTAAATCGGTTCAGTAGGTTTAGCAGGAAAGTGAGACAGACAGACAAACAGAGTTAGTTTTCCATTTATAATATTAAGTGTGGATATAAGTGTGGAATTACTGTGGAAGTGTGGATTTAAAGTATTTTGACAGATTATTCCTCACTGGAGTCGAGGTCTCTAAGGAAAATTGACGTTTATGTCAATTTATAACAAGTAATAACTATAAATGTCACTGAAGAAGGTCGACGTGGAGTGTAGGAAATAGCTTAGAATGAAGATTGATTTTAAGTCATTTAACACAACTCTGCTGAGGACGGTTTTCTCCTCTTTTCCTTGCACGAAGCGACTGCCTATCTGATCTCCGTATTTTGACAACCCATTTACTGGATAACACGATACTCCTTAGGAAGACGTCAGAAGCTTCTTCGTCAGAGGCTTCTGACGTCTTCTACCCGTGACCACTTTTAATAATTCACGAATCACAGCCAGAACCAACAGCTAAACGTACTTTCCAAGTCACGGAAGAAACTCAATATGTAATGGATCGTTACCCATCCACGAACTGACTGCGGCAGGAGTGGCTTAACCTCGATCAACCAGTAACTGACGGCTTTTATTATGTAGCCAAGATCCTCCAAATGGAGACTGTCTGAACTAAGAATATGGGTGTAAAATCAATTAAAGCTAACCGTCCTCGGTGCCGCCGACCGCAAGTGCCACGCAATCTATCAGTGGCATCGATTCAATTAGCGGTAGAACAATAGAATGGCCGCGCGTCCGGACCCGACCGAACACCGCCGAAGTCGTCCGACCGTAACCGAACGCTATTACGTTTTATAACCAAATCCTATTGTTTGGGAAACAAATAACATTTGCTTACGGATCAGTGTGCCCGTAAAGTTGTTCTCCGTTATGTTAATTCAACTTAATTTTCTGTATCGCTTCACACATTTCAGTAACTATGCACTTCCTTTTCATTTATTAACAGAAAATATGCCAAAGTCATGCTGAGCTTTATTTCTAACAATTTCAGTGTCCTTTATTATATACTAGCTTTTGCCAGTGGCTTCGCTGCCTGGTGGTCGTGAATTATCCCGCAGGAACGCACTACCGATACCGGTATAAAAATACCCTATGTGTTAATCCAGGTTATACACTATCTGTGTGCTAAATTGTATCCATATATATATATGTTCAGTAGTTTTTGCGTAGAAGAGTTACAAACATCCATATATCTTCATAAACTTTCACATTTATAATATTGTAGGAAACTTTGGCCACAGATACGTAATTACGGATCTACACCTACCTATAGTCAATTAGTGCTATACCATGCCTCATAATATTTCCTCATAGGCCTAAGTACAATATTTGCCATCGCGGACATACATTTGCCCTACCAATAACCAGAAACCCAAGCAAAAAATAAAAAACAAAACAATCACCGCGTAAGTCTTCTTAAAAGATTTTATGTTCTGTCCAATTACAAGGAAAGTACGCGACACATATCTCACATGCACACTTAACCTATTTCTGTATCTCGCCACAAAATAAAAGAACACTTCGCGAATCGTAAGGTAGGTATACGGCGATCGTAAATCGATCGAAACGACTCTTATTTCAAACGTCGGCAGCATCCAACATGGCGATCAATAAAAGGAGCTGAATTTATCACTGCGCGGTAATGCTAGGATGTTTTAATCTTTCGGCGCGTGGGCAGGCCTTTAAGCTCGCATTAAGTTTCGTCAGGACAAGGTATTGCCTGTTATGCGCTGATTGTATCGATAAATCAGTGAAGAGTTTCTGTTGCTGGGATTTTTTTTTTAATTTTAAGTGTTTTTTTAGGTTGCAGGACTGGCAGGTGATTGACGATATCATTTGGGTAGATAGGGGCTTTGAATTGACTCGGGGAAGTGGTAGTAGGCGTAGTAGCATTTTCACAACATTTTACGCCATTGAAGAGGTCATGGTATTTTCTCTGAGACAACTCTATGTCGTACTTCATTATTACACGCTTTATATTAGCTTCACTTGTATGTTAGTATGTTTGTATGTTAGTATGTTTGTATGTTTGTTTGTAACCGACTCCTTATAGCGCGATTTTGACCCACTTTAAACGACCAGATTTCATTCAAACTTTGCACACCTGTCAAGGACCGATGACAATGCAATAATTTCATAAATTTGTGCCATTATCCTTGCCAGGATTACCAGGACAGGCTTCACTTGCCTGAGCGTCTTTTGTATGTTGTCCGCTAGAGGGCGCTAGTTAGTTAGTTGACGTACGGCTGTGACGCGTTCGAGCGGTAAAAATCTAGCTAATTTGTGCAATTATCCTTGCCAGGGTTACCAGGACAGCAGAAAAACTGTCACAAACTACGCTGACATACGTCTCAAAATTCGAAACACCCTAAAAAATAGAAAATAAATTATAGTTTAAAAAAACTAAAAACACGCTTGCATTGAAAACCAAACTAAAAAGTACAAAATAATAGAAAAAAAGCGTGGGGTGCCTGATATCAATAAAAAAATACCTTAAAAAGCACCCCACGCTTTTTTTCTATTATTTTGTACTTTTTAGTTTGGTTTTCAATGCAAGCGTGTTTTTAGTTTTTTTAAACTATAATTTATTCATTCGAATGATGCGCGATACGTGATGAAATTGGATGCAGCTATTCGATTATCCTAATTGATTAATTTAAAACTAGCTATCTTGTTTCAAAAAAACTAATGCATTCGTACACACGGCTACATAACAAGCTGACCTCGCATTGTAAAAGGTTTTTCGTACAATCAAAAGTCAGCTTTTACGGGATATGTCTGTATGATATGTATGACTGATTAGTCCCCGTGCGTATATGCATTTAACTATACTAGTTTTAAGACTGGGATTCTTAATATTGCATCAAAAATTACAAAGCTCAGACGACAGCTTAGCAATCACTAATTAAGGAACAATACAAAATATGAACAGAAACATCACAAAAACCTCAATAGGTCCGTCCGGATGTTGAAAATTATATTAGAATTTCTTCTCATTCCAGTAGAACCCGCGACGTATCGCAGACTATTTTTATTCGGTCTTTTTATTTTACTTGTGTCTGACCTACTACCATCGGTGACCTTGATATTCCACTAGTTTATGACTCAAAAATCCTGATAGCCACCCATATCGCCATTTGAATTTATATCCACGCAATAACACATACATATATAATCAGTCTATGACATTCCCACTACTGAGACACAGGCCTCACAGGAGAGGGAGTGGGCCGTAATCCACCACTAGGGACCAGTTCGGGTTGATAAATGTCACATGTCTATGAATATTTGATTTTAAGACGTGACGGTTTCCTCACGATGTTTTCCTTGACCGAATTTAGATCAGTGAGGATGAAATAATTTTGTCAATGTATAGCGCCTGTCTGAATTTGACCCTAGGATCTACTACTCGTAAGACGTGGCCGTGATGACTGGGCTGCCACAGCTCCGAAGCAACACTAGGATACTTTAATCCTCGCGCGTGGGTGAGCTGATTCCAGTTAAGCCAGATCAGGCTTAACTTTTTTTCTTTCGTCAAGATGTGAATACTATGTGACTGGATGCACATTGACTGGACATACTGTAATTGTACTTATGATAAACAATTAAAGTGCTTATTTGTATAGGTATACGGGTGGATATACAATGTGTTCTATTACCGGCTCTACGCTCGAAAACGAAGTGTTAATGGCGCTCATCATCTGCCTAGACTTTTCTCAACTATTTTGAGGTCAGGTCCCAGTCTAAAAATAGCTACTGATAAGAAACTTTAACGTTAAATCTGTTTTTTTTATCTATACTAATATTATAAAGCTGAAGAGTTTGTTTGTTTGATTGAACGCGCTAATCTCAGGAAGTATTGATCCGAGTTGAAAAAATATTTTTGTGTTGGGTAGCCTATTTATTGAGGAAGGCTATAGGCTATATAAAATCATGTTATGATCAAAAGGTGCGGAGCAGCAATGAAAAATGTTTGAAAACTGGCAGGCAATATTCGATGCGACGGGAAGGGTCAAGGGAGCAAAAATTTGACGTGGACGAAGTCACGGGCTGAAGCTAGTAGGATAATAAATGAATCTGAATTTGTTTCACTACGGACCGGCAAGGGTAGTATATGTAAAGCTGCTTATTAATATTAAGATCTCAATGTACCAGTTACTCAGAAATAAATTATATTATTATCTTTACAAAGTCACTTCCCGCGTCTGTACGCTTAGATCTTTGAAACTACGCAACGGTTTTTAATGCGGTTTTCATCAACATTTGGCTTGTATGTTTATAATAAGCGGGTGAAGCCGCTGAAAACAGCTAGTATTATTATAATACACTTTTAGGTTAGATAATTATAATATGGAAACTAAATCAATGTTTTTCTTGTACCTATTGAAAATATCAATTTGTAAATATTTCTTCTTTAATCTCCGTAATTTCCCAACTGATATGATTTACTTAAAACTACGATAGTTAAAACCTTTTCTCTCAAATATTGTTTTATAAAATGCAACAATAATATAATTTATTTCTTTATTTTTTCAAGCAATATTCTTCTTATGATTACCTCACCACATTTTACTTTAAACAGAGAATAAGCAAAATGATGGCTTGTCAACTTGTAATTATAACAAAGGCGATGTATTGAGAGGTCTGCGTCTGCGCAGGACAAACAGCGCTAATTAAGTATGACTCGAATGATTAATCGATCACTAATAACGACAACTGAAATTAACGCATTACAATATTATTAATTGCTTGTCATTGTAAAGTGTACGCTAAAAATAAATTAGGTAGGTGCATGTTTCTGATTACAATATGGAATGTCCATCACGTCAGACAATAGGTGTTTTTGTTTTACAACGTTTCATTACAGCTTGTCCGTCTATCTGTACCTATCATAAAAACTGTACTTTATGACACAATTTAAAACTGAAAGAAAGAAGTTGATCGTTAAAACTAGAAGTGAGCTTAAACTTAAGTGAAGTGAGCGTCGAGTGAGTTGTCAGCGTCATCCTAGTGATGCTAGGGCCTAGTATGATATTTTCCAATCATTATCAGAAGAAAAATTAAAATTATCAGTAAATTAAATGTCTGGTCAATCCCTAGCATTAGTGGGATGACACTGACAGCTCTCTCCATGCAAGTTTTCTAGGTGAGATTTTAATAGGATAGATCGGCTGTTGTATTTAGAAAACATTACGCAAAAACGTCAAAATAAACAGAAGTACATAATTAAACTAGTGGTCGCCCGTTACTCGAAAATCAACCATCTTTAAAAAAATGTTATGTATAATTTGTTTTGTTTACTGTATTTCTAATGCATTATTGAATAAAAATATTAGCTTTTTACACTCTTCCATGTAAGCTAACTGTGCTATATTGCGTACTCCTCCAACGCGTAATTTTCGTGAAATGGGGTACAAAGTTTTTGCTGCACGTATTTTTAATCTTTACATAGTATAAAAAGTCGCTTCCCGCGTCTGTACGGTTAGATCTTTTAAATTACTCAAGGAATTTTAATGCGGCTTTTATCAATAGACAGAGTGATTCAAGAGGAATGTTTATAAGTGTTTAAATACGCGGTTGAAGCCGCTGGCAAAAGCTAGTTATTAATATAGAGATAAATGAAACAAAAGAAAACACCCCCGATTTTGATTCGCAAGCTCGCCCCGTCCAGTCATTAACGACCACAGCATAATTACAAGAAATAATATCCACGGCCGATAAGCAGACTCGCTAAGTGGGCAACACTAAAGCCCTTTGCGAAACGCGTAATGTGTCATTACACTCATTAAGCTACCAGTTGTCAAAAAGATAAAACTAAGTTTAATCGGGCGCGGACATTAACGTGTGCCTCGTTATCGAAGTAGCTTAACATTTCAATTAAAACCACGATTAAGAAATTAAAGGTAATGAGTGGTTCGAAGGTGCCGATTACACTCAGCCAGGGATTTACGATGCAAAGACGTGGCCGTAATTGGCGGCATTTAGAGAAGCGTGTTTTTAAATTTTAGAGGAGAGACGGCGTTTTTTTCCTGAAGATTGTTTATAAGATAGGTAAAGGTTGAGAACTGGTAAAGAAACATGGCGATTTCGAGCACCATATACAGATGACCTCATCAGCAAGAATGAGGACAGGTAATGAACGAGACTAATGGAAATCTTATGGGGGGTTACACATGATTTCCATTACCCTTGAAGAAAAAGGTAAGTAAAGATATTCAGAAGTGGACGAAAACGGTTTACAGACAAAAGTAGAGAAGAAAAATACTAAGGGTGGCCGTACATCGCCGGTCGTGGAACGGACAAGTAGATATTAAAACATTCAAACTTACGCACTCTACCAAACATGTGTCAAATAAAGTCCCGAAGTTACGCCCGACGCGTCATCGCCAGATGTGCAACTACCCTTTTTTTATTAATTTCCATTACCTAAGGCTTCCTTCCACTCCTCCCACCTTTCATGAGCCCGCGCGTCCTCCTTTCAGTTTTAACGGAACCTATCCAGCTCATCCCTCCATCTCCTACGTGGTTTCTCTGCCTCACTGTCTCAAGGCACCAGTTCTGTGCTACTTTTGCCCACAGTTTGTCCGGCATGCGACAGACATTTTCTGCCCAATCCCATTTAAGTTGGCAACTACCCTAAAAGTGTATAAATGTTAAAAGAAAAATAGTTTCGGAAGTCGATGGTCAAAACGAAAATGTTTCTCAGCGTGAAACAAACCAATTATGGAGATGCGAATTCAATATGAAATGTAAGGTCATCGCAATTGTATAGCATTACAGGAAATAAAAACACAATCGTGCTCGGATGTGATAGGTCACACATCAGGAAACGTGTGATTAATTGTTAAGGCGAGGTTGCAGTACTTTTTAACTTTTTAAACCTCTGTAAATCTAGCAAAATGGCTAGTTTCCGTTAAAAAACAAAATATTTAGGAAAATTGAACATACTGTTAAGCGCTGTGTGAAGATAGAAACGTGAATTAAAACAATTGGCTCGATAAAAAATAATCATAAAGATGACACTAAATCGCCATTAAAAACGTGTACCTTGAAGAGATTACATCATGAAACCATGTAAAACTTATACCAAAAGATAGGTTTTATTGTTTTTTAGGGCATGCTGAGAAAATATTTTATAATATCCTTATCATTTTGTCTCCCTGAAACAATTATACATAAAATCTAGCAGCACAAGCGCTCGCAACGACCGGCCAGTGTTCGCCGAAGCGTCTTCAACTACAAGAGGGCCTTAATGTAGTTGCCAGGTGGGCATTACTGCAATTTTAAACATAAATGCTGTGGGCTAAGTATGTAGATATCGTTTTATAGAGAAGACCCCTATTATGAGAATTCAAAACGGGATTTTTCGGTAGCATCGTGAATGAGAACGACGAACTAAGGTCGCAGTCAACTGTTTCTAACAAGGAACTTGTGAGAATACCCCGTTTTTGTATAAAGGGGGAAGCGCTAGAGTAGTACGTGAATTCAGTTTTTTTTTTGCAATTTACAGGTCAAGATGTATGTTGAACAAAATAAGATTCGCAACCGTAACAAATATGTATTTACAGAATTATATTCATAAAAGCATCAATATAACCCTCTAAGCTCTTATAACCCTATTGATTGATATATAATTAAAGTCATTAGTCATAGGGTTTTTTTTTTGGATGGGAAATCATCAAATGACTTCTCCCGCTCTGGGCGGAGCGGGAGGGCGTGTCAGACTTTTACTGACTAAAACCCACCCGTCTTCCTTCAGTTGCCCATGTGCCAGGGTCACGGTATCTCTTTCAAACAATCTCGCGACCCCGGCAGGCATCGGTCCTAGCAGACCCCTTCAGTGCTGCTGACATCTCTTTGAGGCGCGCGTGGAACACTACGCGCCGTCGACCCGAGCCGGTCCTTACCGGGCGGCGAGCCACCCATTGCTCGCCGCCCGCAAGCTTGCGCTTACTGTGGCCGGGAGTCAGCTATCGACTTCCGGCACCCGGGGCGTCTCCTCCGGCTAGGGATGTGAGGGCGCAGAGACTGCTACTCCCTCACGCGCCCCGCCTCGTCCTTCGCGAGCATTACTGCTTTGCAGAAGGAGGTGACGCTCCGTCCCATGGCTCGCACCAGGGCCGGACGCGAGAGGTCAAATCAAATCAAATCAATCAAATCAAATCAAAAGTAATTTATTCAAATTAGGCTGAGAGTCAGCACTTTTTGAACGTCAAAGTCACATAAGACAGTCCCCCCAAAACGCCCGCCCTTCGACACTTCCTAGTGCTTTGGCTGGGAAGAAGAAGTGGCGGAACAAACTCCCCAGCAGCACTGCTGTCTGTTAAGTTAGAAGAACTTGATTCTATACAATATTGTATAAGTTATTAATATAATAAAACCAAACATACATTATTCGCCATATGTCAGCTAGCACACGCCATTATACC
Organism: Aporophyla nigra; assembly: GCA_947507805.1. Classification (NCBI taxonomy): domain Eukaryota; kingdom Metazoa; phylum Arthropoda; class Insecta; order Lepidoptera; family Noctuidae; genus Aporophyla; species Aporophyla nigra. The sequence goes on from OX382305.1 coordinate 14,955,382, forward strand.
AACAAAACATTGAAAACTAAACTCAAGCTGAAATGAATAATGAAACAAAATCGTAAACAGAACTTAAAACCTTACTAAAGCCTCCAGCCATAAAGGGCGTGCCCGCTTACATATACAACGATGCAAATGATACATATACACAACAAATGAAATTAAAAGAAAATAAAAATAAATTAACAAAAGCAGTTAAATAAAAAAAACAATTATATGAACTACCCATATAAACTGTCAGTGTGTGAGTTACAGTAATTACAGAATGTAAAACAGTGTCATAGAAGAAAAAATAAATATTATCTACACAATTAAGTTAGCAACTAGTTTGATAAACTCTAAGACTGTCCTATGGAGCGAGACCAGCATGTTTCCAAGCGTTCTTATCTTGGATGTAGTCCTCTAATTTGTAATAAGCTCGTTTACAAAGTGTACTTTTAATATGACTTTTAAACCTCCTTTCATTTAACTGCAATATATCAGAAGGTATTTTGTTGTAACATTTAACACAGTACCCCAAAAAAGTAAAAGATGTATGTACTTTTGCTAATCTGAAAAATGGTTGATCTATCTTGTCTTTATTTCTAGTATTAAAATTATGTCTATCGCTTATTTTATTAAAAAGATGTAGATTTTTTCTTACATACATAATATTTTCGTAAATGAATTGGCAAGGTACGGTCATAATATTAATCCTTTTAAATAGTTCCCTGAGGGATTCGCCGCGACATAGATTATAAATGGCTCTGACAGCTCGCTTTTGCAATATAAAAATGGATTCAATGTCAGCAGCTCTACCCCACAGTAAAATGCCATACGACATAATGCTGTGGAAGTAGCTAAAATAGACCAAACGCGCGGTTTCTACATCTGTTAACTGTCTTATCTTTCTAACAGCATAAGCGGCCGAGCTCAACCGCCCCGCAAGAGATGATAAATGAGGTCCCCATTGTAATTTCTCGTCTAGCGTGATTCCTAGGAAAATCGTTTGATCAATAAATTCCAGTTTTTCCCCATTCAATAAGATGTCACATTCGCTACCTCTGACATTAGGCAATTGAAATCTAATGCACTTGCTTTTTATTAAGTACCAAATTATTTACCGTAAACCAGTCTTGGACCTGAAGAATGGAGTTATTGACGTCGTCAAGATTTTGAGACCGTCTGTCGATTTTAAATATCAATGATGTGTCATCTGCAAATAACACCATCTTCGGTTGGTTTGGTATACTAAAAAGAGGAATGGACCCAATATCGAGCCTTGAGGAACGCCCATTGCCATTTCAGACCCCAATGAGTTTACGCCGTTTACTTGGACTTTGACCGTTCTATCCTTCAGGTATGATCTTATTAAGTCAAGAGCTGTATTTCTAATTCCATAGTCCTCTAGTTTCAGTAAAAGTGTCTCATGGTTTACGCAATCGAACGCCTTGGAAAGGTCACAAAAGATTCCAATGGCATCTTGTGCTTCTTCCCAGGCGTTAAAAATGTTCTTTATTAGGGTAACACCAGCGTCGGTGGTACAACGCCCTTTGGTGAAACCGAACTGGTGTTCATGAAAGATGGAGTTTTTAGTGACGTAACATTTGATTGAGCATTAACTTTTCAAACACCTTACTGAGAACTGGCAGAACTGACACGGGCCTATAATTGTTTGGTTCTTTACTATCACCGGATTTAAACAAAGGAACTACTTTGCTGTGTTTCATCAGATCCGGAAAGACTCCTTGGTCTACACTGGTGTTAAATATGAAAGCTAAATAGGGTGCAATGGTTTCAATAATAGAACTACAAAATTTGACAGACATTCCCCAAAGATCTTCTGTTGATTTAATTTTAAGATCTTTAAAAGCTTTTATAATAGCCTGGGGGTTAGTATGCTGAAACCTAAACTCTAAAGGGCATGCCCCTACATTCTTTTTGAGTAAGGCAGCGGAAAGCGCGGGTGACGAATTTAAAGCTTCAGTAGTTTTAACGGGAATATTAACGAAAAAAAATTGAAATTCCTGAGCTATTTCTATATCTGAGTTAATGGGGCCATGTGCAGTCTCTAAATTAAATTCAGTATTACGCTGTTTTTTCCTACCTGTTTCATTATTTATTATTAGCCAGGTAGTTTTTATTTTATCATCCGCTGATTTTATTTTATTGCTAATATGTATAAAGCGCTTTAGCCAAGCTGCACACACTTTTAAAAATTTTAGAATATTTTGCAACATACTGATGAAAGCTTCTATTAGTCATATGTTGCTTTAGGCCATAAAGTTCAAAAAGTTTTTCTCTGCTTTTACGTATACCTGGAGTTGCCCAATCACTAAATAAGAACTTTGTGCAAATACTTTTAGTCTTTAGTGGGAAATTGTCATTAAATTGCGTGTTTAATAATGAGAAGAACTCGGCGTAGAACTCATTTGGGTCACATTCATTATTAAAACTATGAACACATAATGTACTGGCCAAAGAATGATTAAATTTCTCTAGATTTTTACATGTCATTGGCCTAAACCTTATTTGAATTTTTTGTAGAGGTATGTACGAGCAAAATGTTACTGTTTGACCACTGTGATCAGATGGCAACTTATTTACAATTTGTTTGTGTAAGTAATCACAGTTACAAAAATATTATCTATACAAGTGGCAGAAGAAGCTGTCACTCGGGTTGGTTCCATAAAAACATTTGACAGATTAAATGACTTAAAAAGACTTAACAATCTGAAAGTATTTGAGTTACTTTCTAATAAATTAATATTAAAATCACCACATATGACCAGTGACTTACTACTAGTACTAAGTTTCTTTAGCACCTCTTCCATTACAGAATCAAACACAGATAGATTCTGGTAACTTGGAGGTCTGTATACACATACTATAACATGCTTATCAAGCTCAACACAGGACAGCTCAACAGTGTGTTCAACAGACAGCCCAATGATGTCTTTTCGTTCTTTCAATTTAATAGAATTTTTAACTAATATTAATGATCCGCCATGTATCATGCGTTTTCGGCTGAAAAAGCTAACTACATAGTAATTTTCATAATTTATTGACTTTACTTGATGATCTTTTAACCAATGTTCAGTTAAGCAAATGACATCAAACTTGGTGTTTTCTAAAAACAATTTTATTTCAAGTAATTTGGAAGAGCAACCTTGGATATTTTGATTATACAATTTGAAAGTGTGTTGCACTCCCTTTGGTTTTTTATTTTCATGACTAATAATGCCAGAAGATATCTTTTTATTATTCCCTAACAATAATTGGTTATTTGAAAGGGTACCTTCTGTTGTCTTATTACCTAGTTTAACGAGTTATCTGGAGTGACCTTCACTACTATTACTGAAGAGTCAAGAATGCCTGTCTGAGTTCCAGCAGGAAGAGAAAACTCTATCTGACTGGTAGTGGCCTCCGAGGATGTTGGTATTATAGATTTAGTAGTTAAACTAGGCAACATAGACTCATCACTAACACTATTCATGGTTATTTTAGCTATAATCTCATTAACATTATATGCTATCAACATAGCAATCATATGTCGACATTTCCAAGACAGAGATAAAGCTCTCTGAGTTAACTTAAAACCACTAATATTCTAGTATAGTATAATAGTCAAAATACAATAATTTGTCACTATGACAACATGTCAACTGGTGAATAATACTATTCAACCTGGAAATATAATAATTATCAATATCTGATAAAGTATCAGAGTAGGGGAAAGCACACAATATTAGCTTCCCCATGTTTAACTTGAGTAAGGTGTCTACTCCATCCACTATGTCCTTTCTGGTAATACCAGTACTATTACCTAATAGCAAAACCATTGTGGAATAAGTATCTAGGTTTGTGCTTGCAATTCTTTTAATCATTTGATTGAAACTTATGTTATGATAACTATGATTTGTAAAACTGTGGTCGCCGCCGCCGATCGCCTCCACAAGGACACGGCAGTGCTCCGCCCAGGCAGGGCACACCTTCACCTTATGCTCCACCCTGTCCTCCAGACGATCCTCGCAATGGAAACACCCGGGCGTTTCCCCCCGCTTTATCCTGAACAGGAACCCACCGAAGCACCCATGCCCGGTGAGAACCTGCGTCAGGCAGAAGGTGAGGACGCCGTGGCGCCTCTCAATCCACTCCTCAAAGAGGGGAATTACCGCCGCAAATGTGGCGTGCCCAATTAGTCATAGGGTTATGTGATTTTCGAGGTTTGTGACTTTAATGGTTATAATTCTGTACCTAAATACGTACTTGTTGAGACTGACCTGCAGATTGCAAAAACCGTTAGAAAATATGAATTTTGTGGGCTACCCTAGAAAAAAAAATACGCGTTATCTTGAGAAGTTCATCCTTATTTTTCTAAAATTTACAATACGTGACATTTTTCATGAAAATGACCATCTATCTCTATATCTGATATGGTTGAAGCCAAAGTGATTCAAGACAAAATAATTTACTGTCTTTAGCTGAAGCTTTTCCAGCTTTGTAACATTCCTCGAAGCATATTTGCGAATGAAGTATTTCACAAACCTTTTTTTCGTTTCCCAAAGCAGCATCCGGTCAGTGACCCATATGCACCAAACAGAAGGTAATAAACAGTTAAAACACGAACAATTATAAGTTATTGGATTTTTTACTGCTCACATCACACCTGCACATACTTTATGTGCATTTTTAATTGTAACACGTTTTTAATGACTTGTTTGAAATTTGGAGATGTGCGAACGAATGGCTTTTAAATATTTTCTTAAGATTTATTTATTATACTGTGCATACATAAGAAAGAATTGAATGTTAAACAATAACTCTTTTTGTAAATTTTTCAGCATAATTGGAATTCCAGGACATTGACTTGCGGCGAAAATTGAACTAGTTCAGTTTTTCACAATAACAAACATATAGTTTATTCTATTATAGTTATTAGTCTCAAGATACAGTTTAAAAACAGTTTTGCTAAATAATACGAACAATAAAAAATTCAAATGTAAAAAAAACCTTTAAATTTGAAGAAAACAACCACAGAAACTTAATTGTATGATAGTTGACTTGCCCATCTCTACATCTCAGACAATCTTCTAGACAAACCAAAGAACTGTCAATTTGGCTCGTACATAAACAAACCGCGCTAAAAAATAACATTTTATAAATAGAACACAGTATTTTATTTGAACCTTCACCTGTTTTATAAACAGCCAGTATATAAAGAGGTTGCGTTTCAATAAATAAGAGTGAAACCTACTTTATGTAAAGTTTTTACATCAGTTACTTATGTACGCATGTCTCATTAAAGTGACATGAAAACAGTAGGTAAGTACCTCAACCTACGTTTACGGCAACTGCTTCAAGGCTTCTGAAATGTATAGAGATATTACAGAAGTTATACATAGGAAAAAATAAATAATAGTTACTGTGGGTGCTTTTTTAGGTATTTTTTTATTGATGTCAGGCACCCCACGCATGTTTTCCATTATTTTGTACTTTTTAGTTTGGTTTTCAATGGAAGCGTGTTTTTTAGTTTTTTTTTAAACTATTATTTATTTTCTATTTTTTAGGGTGTTTCGAATTTTGAGACGTATGTCAGCGTAGTTTTCGAAGACAGTTTTTTTTGCTGTCCTGGTAACCCTGGCAAGGATAATGGCACAAATTAGTTTGTGACGTATGTCAGCGTAGTTTTCGAAGACAGTTTTTTTGCTGTCCTGGTAACCCTGGCAAGGATAATGGCACAAATTTATGAAATTATTGCATTGTCATCGGTCTTTGACAGGTGTGCAAAGTTTGAATGAAATCGGGTCGTTTAAAGTGGGTCAAAATCGCGCTATAAGGAGTCGGTTACAAACAAACATACAAATATACAAATATACAAACATACAAACATACAAGTGAAGCTAATATAAAGCGTGTAACTAAATGTTTTTTCTAAGACACGTGATCCCTATGAGGTTCTGTAGAAATTTATTAATACTGGGGTGTCTGCCTGGGTCACGAGATTTGTTCGAAAGAGATACCGTGGCCCTGGCCTATGGGCAACTGTTGGAACACGGGTGGGTTTTAGTCAGTAAAAGTCTGACACGCCCTTCCGCTCCACCCAGAGCAGAAGACGTCATTTTGATGATTTCCCACCCACAAAAAAAATCTGGAGTGTAGGAGCAGTGGTGGTCCAGTGGTATCGGTCCCACATTACGAGCTGTCGGTCGTGGCTTCAAACCCTGGCGCTTTACTTTGTGTAAATAAACTTATCGCTACTGCTCTCAAAACGGTGAAGTAATACAACGTGAAGAAACCGACATGTCCTAGAACCAAAAATCCGAAGACATGTGATATCTACCAACCCGTACTGGGTCCGATGGTGGATAACAGCCCACTCCCTCTCATTTATCATTTCTCATATAATCCTTATGCATTTGGCCCACCAGCGAGTTTGAGTTTGATAAGCATTAAAGTGAAAATAAAAATAAGAAGAATAACGTGTTATGGTACTTACCTAAGTACTACTAGTGTTTAAAAGCGTGAATGCACTTTCTCGGCCTCTACAAACATCATCAGATGACTGAAACATTCAGAGCAGTTTCTACAAAAATGGAAAACTCAATTCCTTTAACCGAGTTATCCTTCAAGGACTATTCTGATCAGTATTACTGTCATTTCTCTGCACATTGTAGTTATTCTGTTATGCATTGTTCGACATCGGTGCGCAGGCTCCTCTCCATACGCACCGCACTACTCGATAATTGGAACTCGCTAACTTATCTGTGGCGCGAATAAGGTACTTGTCGAATCGCTTTCGACATGAAGCGATTGTAGTTTTCTATGCAAGCTCTACCAGGATTACGTTCTCTTTGAATTTGTTCTTTTGAACCTGTGTTGAACTCACCAGAAGCCAAAGGAAGTCAAAGGAAGTCAAACTGAGGTTTAGGGAAGGTCACTTCCTCTATATAATTTGGATAAACGGTAACAAATTATTAAGAAAACACAAATGAGTTATTATATATTATACGATTATATATTATACGAGTTATGTTAACGACTTGTCTTATCAGTCAACAAGCTCATCACTCATCGAAAATATGATCGTACTTTACGGTGATTAACTGTGAGTCTGTGACTGATTGCTGCACCGTGATGTATCTGGCACCGATGTGTAGCTGTCGAGACGCCGCCGTCGATATCGCCGGAGGCCCTGTTCCGACCTCTCTATATGGATATTCACCAAAAACCGTTGCAAAAACTCGCACAAGTGCGTATGTAAGGCGGGCGAGCCTTACAGGATGACAGCGCGCTCGCGTCGGACAAAGAATGATACAAGAAATAATTACGCCCATTGATCGGAGCTCATTAAAATGGACCAATGGGCGTCGGCGCGGCAACAACTACAAAAGGAAAACGGCACGGGTAGGCACAATTTGCCGCGGCGCCGCCGCCTGCCCTTTCTTATTGAAATAATTCAACTTATTCAATTAGATACAAAGCCGTTATTCTCAGGAATTTATCAATTAAACGTCGTTTGTACGGAGGTCGAGTCGCTCGTTAGACACGTTTTAATTCTAAGCACGGACACAGCCTTGGATCAGACGCGCATCAATTCCGCAGAGGACAATGTTGCACTTCAGTGCTTCCATGTTTTGTTGCAGAGCTAAGCACAAAGTAATTTGAGTCCAAGAGGTGTCATTCCACTGAAATAAAATACTCTACATTTTTTTTCCTGACGTGACTATTAAACATAATAAAAAGGATTTTTTTTGCAAATACTAAACAGGAAGTTATGGTCAAATATGACAAAATATGAAATAAATAACTTTAACACGGTATCAAAGAAACATCAAGTTTTTATCGTAACTTTTTGATAATTAATCAATCTAACAAACTCGTTGATGTCTTTACTACGGGCCTACGGTACAACATTTTGGTGATTTGATTTGAGTTTCTTTTACTTGGCATTATTAAGGTACTTACGTCATTTCTATTAAAATTAATTTCTACCATTTTTTTTTTTTCAATTATTAATCATATATCCCGAGACACACCGCAATCAACGTTCCCAATATGTCGTGAAAGCCTTAAAGCCAAAAAAAATCAGCACAACCAAAATCAAATTCGAAAAATCTTAAACACAGTTACACAGCAACAGCTGTGAGCGGCGCGTGCGCAGCATCGTCACACGCGACGCGCAAATTGACGCGCGACAAGATGGCCGCGGAATATTAAAGCGAGTTAATGAGACGGCCGCATAGCCCTGGAGCAGACCTGCCGAATATCACCTCTGTCAGTACGTGTTTAATGAGACTGGAGGAAACGTTTAAGATAAGCGTGGGTAGGATGTTGCATGCTAAGAATTTGGTGGGATCGGGCGATAGCTATTTTCTTTTATTTGGTGGACTGAGAGAACGAACCCTTTTATGCAAGACAAAACTTTCGTCTTTGGTCTCCGTAGATTAAAAGACGCAGATCAAAGGCCATTTTCAGATTCTGGTACAATGTATGGGATAGATTTTTCGTTGGAATGTTAGATTATTTCGCGAGATTTTTAAAATTAGAGCCCTTTGCGAGGATAATTTTTACCTAAGGCAATGGTAGCTTTGAGGATTAGGAGCCATCGGTACTGCGCTTACGCTACTCCTGCTTAATTTCTTTGAGCAATATAAAGATGTCGGATTTCGGATTTCGAAAAATCAATTCTCAAGTCCAAACGAAGTGCGAAGCTCAAGTCAAACTAATGTTTCTGATCCACACGAATACTTGTCTCGTACAAAAAGTTATTTAGTATGATGTATTGTACTTTGCACTTAATTATCTAGAATCAAGCTGCTATGCTGCTGGTGAGTTATTGCGCCACTTCTTCCCAGTTTAAGTTCTCGGAAGTGGTGTAGGGCAGAATTAGAATGTAATAGAAATGGATGTAATGTGTTTGGAACTTTTAAAGGAGAAATATTTTTTGTTATAGGCCAAAACCTAAGGGAGATATCTTGTATCGAGCACGAATACATGAGGGTTCTTATGGATGATGACACGAGATACTCTGTCAGTGTTTTTTATTATGAATGTCTATAAAAATTAAACTTAAACAAAAAAAAAAATATCTAAAGCTGAAGAGTTTGTTTGAACGCGCTAATTTCTGGAACTACCAGTCGACTTTAGACGGACGAAGTTGCGGGCAAAAGCTAATAAATTGGAATAGAGATAGCTAGCGGTCCGCTATTCTTGAACTTGAGGCGTTGTATAACACTTTTAATTGAAAATACATTAACCAACTACCAAGCGTTTGTGTTAACGACCATGTACTTACATACGTACATGCAACTTACTCTTAATGGCTTTTATATTACATGTTAGAGACTTGTAATTATGGTCGGTCATTCAATAACTTATGACCATCAACGCATTACCAAATGTTATTGCACGCAACCATTTTGGCAACACACGCCTTCGCGATACACATAAAATATTAATTAGGTAGGTACAGACGCCAGCACATCAAGCTATACTACAATCTGTCAAATTTATTTAATAAATTTTCAACTTTAACGCTAAAGCATTAGGTTCAAAGTTGACTGGCAGAATTTGTCAGTTTCGGATAGCTCGATGTGCTGGCGTCTGTACATAGTATTAAACATTTGCGTTCGTAAACTTGCAATCAACATAAATTCTTAATTATTTATAACTCACATAAATAAGGGAGGTGATATTTACAATATGGTACTGAATATTGATTGGGTCAAAGTTTTTATTATTTATTTGGGTGTTAAATAATAACAGGTGCTTGAAATAAGGTATTAAATTGACCTTAATTGGTAAGTAATATTTTTGTATTGTTTTCGTCAACAGCATACGCAAACTACCAAAAAATCGCGTTCCAAAACAAGAAATCGGCAAAATCGTGAAGAACGTAGATCTATTTTATATGTCTGTCTGTCTGTAGTCAAGATCAAGAAAATAAAAGAAAACTTATCACTCGCTACCTAAAAATAGCTGCTCTCAGAACTCAAATACCAAACAGCAATTGTGAAGATACCTGACTACCTACCCCATTAAATATTCACGTCGCTTTACCAAAACAAAAACGGATCACGTCCTTGTCGAAACGAAAACAAAAAGTGGCAATGTTAGTTAGTTTCACGTACATGATCAGTGACCAGTTTTTGCGTGGTCCGTATCAATGGAGCTGAATGGTTCGACGGCGACGCAAAAAGCGATTCGCCGCGTGTCGCCATTAGTATGTGTGGTGCGGTCCGAATGTGAGCATTAATTTATTGATAATATTGTATTGAATAATGCACACTTCGGAACGCTGCTGTATGCTGTATGGAGCACGCGCACGCTTCCTGCGACAACCAGATTTTGGTAGCGGTACACTACGTGCCGATTTTATTAACACACATTACGTTGACAATGCCTGTCTGGTTTCCTGGTGATTTCACTTTTTTCTTATTGAGGTTTCGTTTTTGTAATGGCATTGATGAATTTTAGTTCGGAAAAGGCTAGGCAAATGATGATTGATGAATTTCTGCGACATAAGAAATAGTTCAAAATACCGTCAGCAACATTGACATTATATTACTGCGTATCAATGGTCAGCAAGCATGATTGAATGGCAATCGGTTAAGGTAACAAAGGCCGGCGTCACATTAAACCCTCCCGTTGACAGGCGTAATACAACTCTTACAGAATAACTTCTATGAAGTTTTCTTAGAAATTGTCGTACTAATGTCTTGTCGCACTGAAACGTTGCATCTGTTGGAGTCTTAAAATGGAAGCACTGAATTATTGAATACAATTCTGCACGTTAGTAATTTCCGTTTATGGTGCATAAAATTAATAGTTTAGCGTTGTTAATTAGATTTTAATTGAAAAGATATAACGACGTAGCTGTAAACTCGTGTAACGGGCGTGAAGATACTTTTAAACTCTTGCAATGGTCTATTTATAAATCCTTTACTAATTCCGCAAAACCATTTCAATACCCTATTTATGTTAAAAACTAGTTAAACGTTTTACCTTAGTGACGGCGGTTTCTCTGAAGGGCTAGACAGATATGTACCTATGTACACCTCACTATCACGACACAGTATAAAACAAAGTCGCTTCCCTCTGTCTGTCCCTATGTACGCTTAGATCTTTCAAACTACGCAACGGAGTTTGATGCGGTTTTTAAAATAGATAGAGTGATTCAAGAGGAAGGTTTATTCTATAATACGCGGCCGAAGCTGCTGGCAAAAGCTGGTTAATAATAAGCAAAATTTTTGCTTTAAGAAGAACTTTCAACGATTTACGAACCTCATTGTCAGAAGCCACGAAACTGGGTAATAAGTGGGTGACGCCAAAGAAACCTTAATCAGCAAAATGCACTGGAAATTTATGTACCCGTGGTGTGGCATTAATTAAAATACTTTGCGGCCATTGCGTGGACATCGTGGCATACCTACCGCAATCTGTCCCGGGCATTTGTTAAACGGCAAGTTTTGATAAAAACACCGATTGCGACGATTTTCCGTATAAACAAAATGTTCGCACAAAATAAAGTTTAAGAGCATCCGATAAATCTTTGTCCACCTTTTTGTAGTTGCTATGTTGAACATAAAAGTCATATTACGTTTTTTGTTATAATCCTTTTTCGATGTTATAAATTGAACTTGTTTTTAAGATGATGATGGCACTTAAAAAATATTTTCTTGGCTGCTTGTTCTTTGTGGACCCATTGAATAAAAGATTCAAAACCATTTGGATCTGTTCATGTAAATACTCGTTTGCAAACATATTTTTTCATTTCTCCAACTACTGTTGTCATTGCTGACTAATCAATTAGGCAGGGAATTCGCCATTTCTTTTTATGTTGCATGATTTTAACATGTTTTAAGATATCACGAGCCATCTGAAAATAAAGTGAACAAACAAACATATTATCAGTGTCCACGCAACAACGTCGAAACTAATTTAAATATCGAAATGCATTAAAAGTCAGTGGGCACACGCTGTGCTCCTTTATTTCTATTTAATTAAGTCCAAATTAGAGCAACAAAAAAGGTCCGAGGTACGAAAGTATCTCGTATCTCGGTGCTCGTTTTGCATACGCTCCTCGGGTGGGGAGTAAGGGACAGTCAAGTGGATTGACATCCACGACTCATTAAGTCAACCAGACCGTACCAGACCTGATCAAATTTCCGACTGACTTGCTGAACATGTTCGTATCACTTAATGTAAAGTGAAGTTTTACGGAGGAAGGGCTGTGGCAAAAACAGATGTGTGGTTTGAAAAGGTTTTATTAAGGTTTTTTTTTCGATTTATTTGTGTGCCACATTCTAGATCATATTTGGACTGGTGAATAACATAACTGCAGAACGTAGTACCTACATGGTTTAGCACTAATTTCTGGGTTGGTTTATATTTGGTTGCTTTTTTGGATTTGGTATAAGACTGGTTATGGTTTGATTGTTGGTTTACAATCGCTGTTTTTATGATACGAATAATATGGTTGAAGAGCCTATATTGTATGCTACAATTTACTATAGTTATGGAATGGTAAATCTGAGATAAATTAGCACTAAATTGATTTTGACATGACATCTCACCGGTCAGTCTATGAGGTTGTCGGCTGCTTAACCGGACTAGCCTGTGGATACTTTAATAAATTCAGGCCTCTAGTCAGTGCTTAAAACTTAAAACTAGAGCGACTACACGCTGAGGGCACTCCTGTGGGGTACGGACCTCGGCTTTGGGCATCACTGCATTGTTGCATTTATGTAAATGCATGCGGGCAATATTACTGAGCTTCGGTTGCAAATATTATACCGAACAACAACAGAATTTTTCTCGTAATCAAATTACAAGGGAAAAAGCGTAGCCTTGAGCTACGTTACATCGATAACAAACAAAGAAACACGCACAGCAGCAAACGATAAACACAACCTATAAGGGTCCATAGACCATAAACTATATGCCTAATGAAACAGCTTCAAACTACAAATCGACCACACAATTCATCATTCAGGTACAGCTGAAGGCATCATTTAGACTGACCAAATGAGCCGGCCGTGGCTGCAGCGCCTCTGGTCTGATTTGACAATGATTTATACATTGTCAAGCAAGATATCCCCGCGGCAGGCGTTACTTTCTACATTGTAAGTTTGTAACGAGCTTGACGCGTATCCAGACGTAACTACGATTAATATCTGTCTGAAACACGTCCCGTTGCGTTCGGATACATAACTTTATTACAATAGCCTTTTTAGCATCGTTTGTTAGCTGATTGATTTGTAACATGTTTTATAGGTTCTGATCGTGCGGGAAATGGAGCGGCATAAGGGTTATCGGTTTTGTTTGTGGGACTTAGGACAATGCAAGAAACATAACTGTTCAATAATATGATATAACAAAAGAAAACGAATACGCGGATAATTTTTAATGACAATGAACAAATTCTGTAAGTAATTACATCACGAGAGGTTTAGTTTTCTTGAAAACTAAGAGTCCATGTTCTTGATTTTCAGGTCGAACGGCAATTAAAAATCTTTCGTTCCGTCCGTTTTTAATACATATTATTGTTAAGTTAGCAGAAGTAAACTGGGCTTGTGCCTAAGTTATGACAGCCGCACGGATCCGTGCATGGGTGAACATCTGTACATACCAAGACCTTCTCCGTGCCTTGGAAAGCACGTAAATCTGTTGGTCCCGGCTGTCATTCATTGATCGTTGAAATTCGTTATGGGTCGTCAGAAGCCTGAAAGTCTGACCATCTCTTATCAAAAAGTATCGTCATCATCATCTCCAAAGAAAATAAAATCGAAAAACGTCCATTGCTGCATATAGGCCGCTACCAAATTAGGAAGATATGCCATAATCGCCACGCTTGGCACGCGGATTGGCTTTCGCAGTAATGTGGTAAAACATATGGAGAACGCTGCTGTCCATTATCTAGTAAGTCCATTTGTCGCCTTTTACGACACCGATGGGAAGAAATGGGATGGTGCTATTCTTTAAATCTGGCACCATACGGAAGAGTATCGTATACCCAGTAACTGGGTTGAGGAGGTTACATAGGCAGCACTCAATGTAAAATAATGGTCTTCAGCTGAATCCGGTTTGACTGGAGGCCGACCCCAATATAGCCGGGAAAAGGCCTGGTAGATGGTAGATGATGAGTTATCAGAGCCTATTAACTGAAATCTTTAAAATTGAAAAGTTCAAGTTCACATTGCATTGTGATAGGATATGCGAGTATTTAAATATCGACTGGAATGAGAACCCTGGAGGTCAGTAATCCTTTGTATTCAGTAGAATGATTTATTAATTTTACATTACGACCATACACTCGATTAAAAATAAATGGACCAGCCAACATGGAAAGAAACAGGTACGACTCAACTAGGTCCGTATAGTAAATAGGTACATACGGCCTTTGTACAAGGCACTTTCTTGCGACGCATTCATGGGGGACAATTACACGAGATCCGAATACCGACAGCGTCTTCTTATATTTATTCAGGCAATAAAACGGGGGACCCGGAATCCGCGGCATCGGGGCTCGCCGACCGCCGCGCGCCGCCGCCGCGCCGCGGAACAAAAACCCGACTACACATACGCTGACCAGTTATTTGTCAAAAATAAAATTATGTTCTGATTATTATTTGAAGCAAGACGTGGCATCCGCCGGCCGGAGGGTGCACGATGCAGGCGATAAAGGGACAATAAAATATATAAATAATTCATATTGCAGAGCCGAGTATTGATTCGCAAGAACGTGTTTCAAATGTTTTATTGTCAGTGGTATTAATAAATGGAACAGATGTATGGCCCGTTGTTTTTCGCTGCCACATGATTGCTCTGCTTGGCAGTTCAATTAATAAAAATCAAATTTGTTATTTTTGCAACGGCGATGCGACGGTTCTTTGTAGGTATGCGTTTTGTGAACCTGATTTGGTCCAAGAATTTTAAAGATACTTCTGATCGCATGTTTACTGCTTAAATTACAGTGTGATGGTGGTGGGTTCGATAAAATTAAATATTATTTTCTTTATATTTTTCGTTAAGATAACATACAAGTTATGGATAGTTAACAAAACAGACTAAGCCAGGATTAGGAAGTGCTAAAAGACTACGGCGTTTGTTCTACGAATTGTCTTTTTGATTTCATGGATGACTCTTGATGACTTCTAAATGAGTTCACAGTTATTTTACCTATGAATGACACATTTTGGCTATTATTATAATATATTCTGGCTCCTTTATTATAATATATTATAATAACTAAGAGTCGAAGACGCCATTAATAACATATATTTCAATATCAGGTAGCTCCATGGTCGTCAATAAAATCGAAATTCATTACTTTATTATAATACATCGCGCAAATGAACCAAAAACCGACTCATCAACAAGTTCTACAATCGATCATGATCGGCAATGGCCATTCATTTATACATCCTTCAATTTAAAAAAAATCAAAATTGTGTCATTACAATTCTGTATTGACTTCGAGACATACCGAACTCGTAATTACTACTGCTGAAAAACTATCGCGAACTTCTTCTGTTATATTATTATAAAATACTCATAGGTATGTATGTACTTTTAGACCAATAAGCTGATAGAATTAAGGTCAGACTCAAAGGTAGGCGGCCCCAAGCAGGTGCACCAAGGTTTTCGAGGCATTTCTTGTAGGTAAGTACCTAAGTACAACCTTATTCCATGTAGTTGATATAGAAAACTTATTTATTACCATTTTAACTATTCCAAGAGACACATACGAGTATGAATTCAATTGGTAAAGTAGTTCAACCAGTAAATAGATATTAAAAAAAAGAACCGAGCTTTGCACTTACTTTTTTACACGCTTTATATTAGCTTCACTTGTATGTTTGTTTGTAGGTTTGTTTGTAACCGACTCCTTATAGCGCGATTTTGACCCACTTTAAACGACCAGATTTCATTCAAACTTTGCACACCTGTCAAGGACCGATGACAATGCAATAATTTCATAAATTTGTGCCATTATTCTTGCCAGGGTTACCAGGACAGCAAAAAAACTGTCTTCAAAGACTACGCTGACATACGTCATAAACTACGCTGACATACGTCATAAACTACGCTGACATACGTCTCAAAATTCGAAACAACCCAAAAAATATAAAATAAAATATAGTTTAAAAAAACTAAAAAACACGCTTCCATAAAAAACCAAACTAAAAAGTAGAAAATAATGGAAAAAAGCGTGGGGTGCCTGATATCAATACAAAAATACCTTAAAAAGCACCCCACGCTTTTTTCCATTATTTTCTACTTTTTAGTTTGGTTTTTTATGGAAGCGTGTTTTTTAGTTTTTTTTTTAAATATTTAACTTGGGTACCCATGTCTTAACGGCCAGTACGATGTTGAATATTACAGAAAAATAAAATATATGAAACCAAATATACAAAGATAACTTATGAAACCAATGTTTCCGAAATCGAAATTCATTTAGGCTGCATGACGATAAATTAAGTGTCCCCTCCAAAACTAATAAATTGTGTAACTTATCATAGTAAATGTTCTAACAGATCTCGATGTTTTAAGAGTTTAAACAAATATACTTTTGTTGTATGTAGCGCTGTTTAGTGAAAGTAAAAATTACTGCAAAATTTTTTCCTCTGGTAAAAATAAATAAAAACTTTAAAGGTTCCAAACACGAGAGCGTGCAAAATAATGACTGCAAGCTCAGGGTCATCATCATCTGCTTAGCCTTGTCCCAACTGTGTTAGAGTCAGCTTCCGCCCATCAAACCGGATGCCGGTGAATATCAGAATTTTACATGAAACCTTTCTGACCTCCACAACCCAGTTACTGGGACATGTGATATCCCTTGGTAAGACTGGTCGTCAGACATTCTGGCGTCTACCGACCCTTTACGACTCCACGAATGACAGCCAGAACCAACAACTTAACGTGCTTTCCAAGGCAAGGAGGGGTCTTGGAATGTAAAGATGGTCACCCATCGACGAACCAACCGCGCCAAGCTTGGCATAACCTGACAAATCGAACCGTGCGGCTGCTATTACTTACCCACACCCCTCATTACTTGGCCATTGTAGTTTGCGTTCCGATAATTTTACGGGCTTTAGGGCTCATAGTAATGAAGTTTCTTACTATAGAGGTTTTGCTATCTGCAATCCTCAGCGATGATTTTACTTCATAAACTTTATAAACGAGATAGGGCAGAGTTTTATAGCACAAAAAAGTCTACATATCAGAAAATTACCTCAACATCAATTCAAGTCTTTTTCCAGTAAGATTCACTTCGAAAAAAGCACGTCAAGGATAGTCCAATTACATTATTTATAAAACGTATGAGGCGTATATCAAAATTAAATAATACAGTGGTTGGGATCAAAGGGGCCGCGGAATGAAGATTTGCCCCACAAAATGTCAACAAGACACTGTTCGCCGACAAAGGCGAGGTAAGCGGCTCGTGGCCAAGGTTGCCACTTGACACTCGTGAGGAAGAACAGGATTGGGTCAACCAAAATATTTATTCAACTCTTTTACTGAGACTCTTTTAAGGAATGGTTAGTGGAAAATGGAATTCATTTGTCCTCAAAGCACCAGTACCAGTCTACGAAAGCCATTATTTTGAGGACAGAAAATATCCAATGCTAACATTTGCCAGCGGTTTCGGCCGTGTGGAGGTCGGAAAATATCCTACGGGAACGTAATGTCGGGATGAAAAGTATTCTATTTGTTTATCCAGGTTATAAACAGTGTTCCATTTTTTTTTTTAGTTTTTTTGCGTCTTGAGTAATGAACATCCAAACATCTAAATATACAAACTTTCACATTTATAGTTATACGTAGTTACTAGCTTTCGTCAGCGGCTTCGCCCGTGTGGAAGGCAGAAATTTTGCTACGCGAACGTACTGTCGGGATAAAAGTAACGTATTTGTTATAAACTTTCTGCGTGCCAAATTTTGTCCAAATCCGTTATGAATGCACTGTACCTACATAATCTGTAAGCAACTGGTGCTCTGTGATTTCTTTATTTATTTTATTACTAGCTTTTGCCCGCGGCTTCGCCCGCGTGGATGTCGGAAATTAACGTAGAAGGACGTACTACTGCGGTGAGAATGTATTAATCCAGGTTATATAGGTAATATAGACTCTGTGTGCCATTTCCGATCCAGATCCATTCAGCCATTTTTGCGTGATTGAGAAACAATCACCCAATCATAAATATTTTCACATAATTTATAGTATTAGTCGTAAGTATGATTATAATTCATAATACTTCGGATTCATAGTTTATGAGAATATCATGTGTGTAAATAAAACGAATAGTATTCAGAGTAAGAAGACTGCGGCATAGGGATTGGTTTAGTTGAATGTAAGTCTTCCTGGTTTTTCTTAACGCTCGTATTCTACCCATACAGACACTCAATCATTTACCGGACACCAAATCGATCATAGGAATTATAGGAACAGTACTTTTGCCAGTGGCTTCGCCCGGATAGCTGGCGGAAAATATCACCTGGGAACCTACTACTGGGATAAAGTATCCCAGTAGTAGGTTAGTATATATATATAGTATATGGTAAGTATCCAGGATAACCAAAAATCCAAATCCATCCAAAAATCTAAACATCTAAGCCATACTTCGCGGTATCTTACGTGGAATAATACTATTAAGTTTATTTTGAGTATAACGAACACACATGATATTCGCATTTACTATGAAGCCTAACTAATATGAATTACAATCCTACTAATCCTGCAGTACCCGACCGCTACCAACCGGGACGGACGTACCTACGGCTTGCCAGCCCCTCCGCCCCCGCTTTTTAAATCTCTGGTATCTTCTAAGATATTCATTTAAATTACATGCTGTCAAGCGCCATATTGATTTATATTAAATGCACAATATATTTAAGGTACTTAATTGGATAAGGATTAATGCTATATTGCTTAAAATCGCTTCGTAAATAAGCCATTATTTCTCGTAAAAAGTAAAGGATAAAAAATGGTTATTGTGGGTTATCCCTAAGAGATAGACATATACCATCGCGGACTTTTTTGTAGACCTTTTTAAGGTGTACAATACTGTAGTACATTATTTTGATCAATTTTGTAGGGTTCAGCCAGCGTTCGCAATGTAAGCGCAAAAAAATGAGTTTATTTGTGGCATCACATTAGAAATTTCTAAAATTATCAGCGTTTCTTTACTATGTTATGTATGCTATACACATATAAACCTTTCTCTTGAATCACTCTATCTATTAAAAAAACCTGCGTCAAAATTCGTTGCGTAGTTTTAAAGATATAAGCATACATAGGGACAGACAGACAGCAAAGTGGCTTTATTATTTTATATGTAACAAACTTTCATCCCCTATTCCCTATTGTTATTTTACCCCTTTAAGGAAAAATTTAACAAAGTTTAAATATAATTCATAAATATTTATTATGTAATAAAAGCCAAATAAAAAAAGTTTCATCATTCTAGCTTTAAAAACGACAAGACTTCCCTACAACCTTTTATCCCCCTGTCAACCCCTTAAAACCCCTTTTCCGCAATAAAAAGCCTATGTCCTTTCTCAGGCTCTAAACTATCTGTGTACCAAATTTCATTTAAATCGGTTCAGTAGTTTTAGCAGGAAAGCAAGACAGACAGACAGACCGAGTTAGTTTTGCATTTATTATATTAAGTGTGGATTTTTGGGTGGCTTACAGCAAGCTATACAAATTCAGTACTGGGATAATTCACGACAAGCCATTTATTTACAAGCTTCCACAGATAGTAGTTATAAATAATGTTTTTCTTTCAGGTTTAGGTGATATGTACCTACCTAATAGTCATGATTCGTCACAAAATATCACATAATAACACTTCACACAGTTATATGTTAACATACGTTTGCAGTCAAATACAAACAGTACAAATGTACTCCTACTGTGGGAACCTGAATACCTGAATCTAGCTAGAACCCCAGATTCATCCTTGTACCACCGGTAACGGACTGTAACACGCGATTTTTAAATAAATAAAGTAACATTAAAAATTATATTTCATCGAAATTGATCAACCGTCGCTATTTTGTGTTTTGAAATTTTGTCTTTCTTTTTCTCATATTATTTACTCAGTCTTTGTGCCACCCCTGAGCGTACTTCAGGGGTCGAGTTGTCGGGTATCCGCGGCCCGCCACGCTTATTTCAAGTAATCAGTTAATTGTACACCCTTAACGAGTGCCACTATCGACCGCAGTCGCTTCCACCAGCCACCACTGACCAGGACAAGAGCTTTAAATCATTGCTGCAGATCGTAAATCTTTTGATTTAATAAAAATGAAATGACTCTAAGTATCTATATATTAATACGTGGACGAAGCAGTAAACAATTTGGCACAGTTACATTTTTTGCATTCCGCAGATCATATTTTTTTTTTCAAAAATTAAATTACGATTAGTAGGCGACCACTTGTTACACCTAATTGTTGATATTTGTAAACAAAAGCACTTTTGTTTGTGAGAATATAACCTTTAAAAGATAACTTAATTTTTTTAAAGTTTTATTAACTTACAATTTTTACTCTACAACTGTGTAATTTCTGAGTAAGTAAGTATTTAATCGCCAACCCTCCTGCCAAGCGTGGTGATTACTCAAAAAGCGGGGCCTATGTTCGTCAGTGGCCGTGTTTCGGCTGAAATAATGTTGAAGTATTCAATACCGAAGTTACTGACACAGCTTGTAGAATAAGCAAACTGAAGTTGCAGAGTGCTGGCCATGTTTATCGAAGGACCGATGGACGATGGAGCAGACGAGTCCTGGAGTGGAGACCGTGTATCGGCAAGCGTAGTGTGGGATGCCCCCAGCTAGATGGACTAACGACAACAAGAAAATGGCTGGGACAGACTGCGGGAGGTGGAAAATAGGGTGTTGTGGCGCAGATTGAGAGATAGCCTATATTCAATAATGGACTGCGATAGACTGAGTTAATTGAATGATTGAAGTATTCAATGCATACAAAACCTGTATGGCGTCCACATGACTGTAGATAAGTTAATCGCAACTGTTTGGAAACAATGTTTAAAGACCTAGAAATAGCACACGTTACGGCACGAGCGATTTAAATAAACAATTCATTTAAAGCTTAGCCAGTTAAAAGCACGTAACTTAAAAGTTACTCAATTCTAAACTCAATACCTTCCACTTAATAAGTATTTTGCATAACCGCATATCTCAGCGGCGCAACGCGTTCACATTTGTTGATAAATATTGAAATTTGCGTTGATTTCCATTAGGGCGCACTGGACCACACGCGGCGCGGCCTGTTTGTTCCTCGCGAGCGCGATATTTTAACGGTTTAGTGCGCATATTAATACACATGACATGTGACGACGGACAATCTCCTTTATCTCTCAACAAAGAATTCGATTAATACTTGATTAAAATAATGAGCCTTTCGCTACGGAGATCCAGCGTACGCCGACAGTTGATCGGCGACCACCACCCGAACCAATGCGAAAAATTAATGAGATAACAATCAATAAGAAAACGTTGACATAAACTTTCAATTGAAGTCATAGCCAGGAACTTTACGGGTTATATTATAATACGTTTCGTACGGTGACCGTGATAAGTGAGACAGCACGAAAATTAAAGATTAAAAACAAAAGTAATTTTGGTTTTTATACGTAATGATTTTTAATATCAATGCATTTTTATGTCCCCATCCCATGTACAGGGTGAAATTAAATTAGCTAGGCAAATTGGGCAGACGTGTTGACGTAACGTATCTATGTACATAAACATCTAAACAGATAAAATAGAAATTAATTTGTTTTTTTTATCTGCTTCGTCTACAACAGCAGTTAACACTATAGTCAATTGATAGGTATGTCAGTTTAAAAATCTGTATTTTTTTTAACTTTTCTTTATAGGAAAACAAAAGAAAACCGATTTTCTCAACTCATCCTTCATGTAACAACACTGTTAGACCAGCGGTCGCCCTAAAAAACAAACATAAGATCTCTTTTTTTAATGTATTTAGGTACTGAATTTCGCTAGCTAGTTTAATTTGACCCTACAGACAATCTGTATCAAAACCTACACGTATAACATATACGTAGATACAGAGCGGTGTTGTCGAAGCCGGTAGCGATAGAATGCAATGAAAAATCGTTATTGCTTTACATAAATACATATTGAGACCATAACCATTAGCAGCGTCGGCCAGATCAACATAATTAACCGTCGATTAAGATTAACTGATAAAGGTTAAGACGATATTAAAATCGTAATGTAATTCGTGTTTAATATGTACAGACGCCAGCACATCAGGCTACCCGATATCGGTCGATTTTTCCCAATAAATCTTGTACCTAATGTTTCCTGCCATGGTCGCGAGATCTGTTCGAAAGAGTTACCGTGGCCCTGCATATAGGCACCAGAAGGAACACGGGTGGGTTTTAGTCAGTAAAAGTCTGACACGCCCTACCACTCCACCCAGAGCGGGACACGTCATTCGATGATTTCCCAACCACAAAAAAAACCTAATGCTTTAGCAATAAAGCTGAAAACCTATTAAAGAAATAAGACAGATTGTCATCGGTTTGTGTGCTGGCGTCTGTACTTAACTACGTACCCATAATGGTACGAGTTGCATGAACTGCAGATGCGTCTGAGCGTACCAATTCTTCCATCAAACCGTAGCTTTTCGTGACTTCTATGAGATAAACTTGGTTCCGTTGACGTAAAGAATAGCTCTATCCCATTTCCCATGGGTGTCGTAAGAGACAACTAAGGGATTTAATAGAGAATGAGCAAAAGAATTCTCTATGCATTTTACCACCATATTGCGATCGCCAACCCGCCTGCCAAGCGTGGTGATTATGGCAAATCCCCTCAAATTGGAGGATGGCCTATGTCCAGCAGTGGACGTCTTTCGGCTGAAATGATGATGATGATGATGAGATTAACGTCCATTATAATTAAATAAGTTGACTGGCAGAAAATTACCATCCTCAATACATTGAGTATAAAAGAGAAAGTCTGAAATTAGCACCGATAACTGAAAATTTGTGCGAAAATCGGTTGTCATGGTTTGAACATGTGACAAAAATGAAGTGCGGAAAGTTTTGAGTATGAATGTCGATGACTATAAGAGTAACAGAAGATCAAAGAAACGATGTATGTCCTGTGTGAATGATGATATGGCTCGAAAGGGGGTGGACTACCGAGATAACGACTAATAGAGAAGCATTGAAGAAAAAAAGTTTTCGCAAAAAAAAAAAAAACAATCGGCTTCTCTCCTTTTTTTCGCAAAAACGTTTTACTTTTACTTAAAGATAACGATACCCTTTAATTAAGGCTACGCTATATTATGTTAGAATATAAGTACTTTATAACATGTATTTTAGTGTTAGCTTTATTGAAATAGGAACGTGCTAGGTAGCACTTATTAAGACCGGTTGTTAGACCTTCGGACGTCTGAACACCCGTAATAACTGTACCCAGTAAGTGGGTTTTGGGGGTCAGATAGGCAGTTCGCACCATGTAAAATACCGGCACTTAGTTGGTTAGACTGGTAGCCGACCTCAACATGATTGGGAAAAGGCTAGGCAGTAGGTAGATATGCTGATTAACATTTATCATACGGTGGACTTTGGATTGGACTAAACCCATTCGTTCCCCCTGCTGAAAATCTTGCATCTGGACACGAGTTGCCTTGGATTTCCTGGAAGTTTTTAAAAAGACTCCGGACTCAGTTAGGCCGAAATAAAAAAAACCTGCTCAAGTGGAGATTCATAGATGACTCCGCCCTGGAGTATAAAATACGGTGCTGTCCCACAAACAATACGGCACTTGATATTTTGTCCAGCATGTCCTTGATGGACGCTGCGGAAAGTGCTAAGCTCGTAGCCAAATTCTAGGCTGACAATATTAAGACTGCTATCGACACGCCAGGAAGAACATACATGTCATAGTTTTTGTCAGTAATCTACTGATTTGTTGTCAATCGAACGAGATCCACTTCTGCACATTATCACATTGTTCATGCCGCCAACCTGTGATCCTCCTACCTAAAATTAAAATTGCCTGAATTTTTCAATCTTATTTATGTCCAAATGAGGCATTGTGTCGAATTATGATGGCAGGAAACTGTCCATCGTAGCCGAAATCGATTGTCGATGTCATTTAATATTATTGAGGCTTTTTTAAGTCGCTGTCAAAAGATTTAATACGGCTCCAAGCAGGATATTACTGTAGTTTCATTACTCGCACGTATAGGTTTTTGTCTTTAAAGTAGGTCGTGTTGGGTAACACTGCCTGCCCAACATGTTTTTTTTTTTGTTCTTTTTATATTCTAAAAGATGCGCTTGTTATATTAAGCAGTATATAACTATAAGTGTATATATATACCAATTATCAAGCTTTGAATGTCAGAATGGTAACGGCTTATTTACTGTGTATAGGAAAGGGTTTCAATAAGTAAAGCACAGAAAGACAAGACTACACATATATTTCAATTAGGCTTGTCAGTATTAATCAGAAAGCTAATCGTCCGTTCCAAAACTAGGTCTTCATAGAGAAGAAGGACAAGAAACTCCATGGAAACAGTACTGAAGTATTATATCAACACATTTCTTACATTGCCATACATTATCATTATCTTAAATACATTAATACTATCTCTTGGACCATTGTCCAAGAGAACTCTGAATAATATCAATATAATCACAATAACAACAATATCTAGAAAAGAATATGAATATTCCATTTATATAATTTAAAACATTAGCAATATGGCAACACTATAACCAGTACAACAACTTTATCATAATAGGCAATAATTAGGATATAATATCAATTACTTAACTTACGTGACCTCTGGTCGATCCTTTCCACACAATAACAGCACTAGAACTAACCAACTGGACATCTGTCAAGCAACTGACTGTTTCATTTTTTTTAATTTTTTTTGTGGGACATCTCGTTGTTAATCTGAAATAAGATTCTAACAACTTAAACTGATTTTCGCCCGGCGATTTCTAAAAAGTTAAACTTTTTAGACCTCCAGCCGGGCCATGACTGTTTCACTGTGGCTCCGGCCTTTTATACCCGTTAACAAACAACTATGATTCAAAATTTTGAGTCAAATCAGTGTTTGATTTAAGAAAAATAAGTTTGTTATAAAAATCATTTAGTAAATTCAACAATTAAATATTAGACACATAATAACTACATGTATATATCACGCTCTTCTTCTGATTAGTTACCTAAGTAGGTAAAGCATTTTCAGCGGTAGAGCTAAGTTACTAAGACGTTAAGACCTCTATGTAGTACCTATCTCCTGCAATCAGTATTAGGTAGGTATATGATTATAAATACTATTTAATGTTCGCACTAACATAAAGATATCGCGGCAGCATTTTTTGCCGCACTGGATCTTCTACGCCAGCCATTCTTAAAGTGTGCTCCGCGGAGCCCTAGGGTCTCGCAAAGCCTCTGTGGGGGCTCCAAGAATCCATGGATATTCCGGGCTTTAGCAAATTGGGTAAAAAAACTTTTTAACCAATTTTGCAAAAGTCCGAAAGTAGGTCAACCAACACTAGGACACTAGTATGTAGTCACTGTTCAAAATGATGCCTCTCAATGATTTTTAGTGCAGAATCCGCGATGAATATCTACTTCTTGCCACAATGGCTCTGAATGTTCTTCTCCCGTTCCCAACAACATACTTGTGCGAAACAGGATTTTCGACCTTTGCAGCTACAAAAACAAAATAACTAACAGATCTTTGTTTATTTTAGGACTCCGTCAAATATTTCGCTTTCGAAAAGGGTTCCATAACTAAAAAAGTTTGAGAACCGCTGTTCTACGCACTGCTAAGCGCCGAAAGTTGAAAATCCAACTGTGATACACTGTTTGATTCTCAAAACTCGGGTCGACACCGAAGGTTGAAAATCCAGTGTGCGATGAAATCCTACCGTGAACGTGGTCTTAGAAAAAAATCGCAAAACAGCACTACCGAAAAAGGTAAGGAAAGTGTTGTAAAGTGAATCGCCGTTTGATTCCCATGGACCGGTGCACTTGCTGGCGAGCGCATTTCTCCCACGCTTACCTACGTTAAGGGGAAGATTGGCGAGTAATGAGTTTTTTTCTGGGTTGGAAGTCATCAAATGACGTCTCCCGCTCTGGGCGGAGCGGGAGGGCGTGTTAGACTTTTACTGACTAAAACCGTGTTCCTTCAGTTGCCTGTGCCAGAGCCACGGTAACTCTTGCACAAATACGCGACCCTGGCAGGCTGAGACCTTGCTTCAGTAGACTAACATAGATATTCACAACCATTCGACAGGCTTCCAAGTCGGAAATTCATCATTTCAGCCGTAAGACGTCCACTGATGGACTTAGGCCTCCCCCAATTTGGGGGGTTTTGCCATAATCGCCACGCTTGGCAGGCGGGTTGGCGATCGCAGTATGGTGGTAAAATGCATAGAGAACGCTGCTGCCCATTCTCTAGTAAGTCCCATAGTCGCCTTTTACGACACCCACGGGAAGAAAGGGGGTGGTGTTATTCTTTACGTCCGGCACCAGTCGGAAATTACTCATACATAATTACATATGTTACGAGATTTACCTAGTTCTCGACGGCAAAAAGCTGTCAAGAGAATTGCTGTTATCTATACGATATAAACCGTTAAACCCTCGTGTTTCGGATTCATGCACTGCGTTTATAGGACTCCTTCGATAACAATAATTAATGTTCGATTCGGCACGGAAGCGTATCGAATGGTTGTGAATAGCTATGCAGATTAATTGGTCGACCACACTTACATGACCTTAACCTTTACGCTTCACCTTTTTTAAACTCATTGATAAATACGCAAATCATTATAAATTTACTTACCTACTTACTGTGATCTAAAATCTGAGACCTGTATTATCATCACACGAAAAACAAAGGATAAAACACATAAGGATCTATTGATTAATATAGCTCCAATGAAGAAGCAGCCTTACAATCATGAACGACATGGCTACCACGAGTACCTACCAGCACAAGGTAATCTATGTGGTGAATGGATACCCAATAGCAAACTAGAAAAACTTTTGCACTTGATTACGAAATTTTTTTTTCAAAGTTCCCACCGCATCGATGATTAAATTTTCAAAACAAATCCAGGTCGGATCCATATTGATTCATCATGTAAGTATGATAAGCCTTATCATTTTTCAATCATTCTATATCATTACATTACGCGATATTCAGAAATTCCCTTACCCTAAATCCAGATGCTGTATAAGAAAACGGGAGGTAAATTCTCTATTAAAAACTCACATCACACGTCGTGCAATGTAATAGGGGCTTTAGGTGGGTCGAAAATTGAAAACCATAAAACATATTAGATTTATTTGTTTCTTTCAAATCGTAACACTTCCCCTTAACATAACTCCATTGAGTGCAGCCGCAAGCCAGCAAAAAGCGTTCATTGATTGATCCTTTCACTCCGTTGGCTATTACACGCTATGGTTATCCGAGGTTCCCACAAAAAAAAAAAAAAACGCAACACACGGCGATCATAACAATCCTTCCATTATTAGCCAGTGTAACAATAGGATCGAAAACGAAGCAAGTCGATAGATAATTATTGAATTATATCTTGCGACCCTGGTATGAAGCGTTTCGATCCTAAGATCGTTTTAATAGCTAGTAGTAGAATGGGTGTGAGATGCATGAGTGATGAGTGTAATATATCTTTAAAGAAGATGCGATAAGGTAGACGCTTACTTTTTTTACTATTTCTAGATCCGCGACCGTAACAAGGTAGGCTTTACAGAATAGAATAATAATCCATTAAATCATCAAAACGAGTTGTATTGATGATCTCAGTTCATATAATTCCATTGAATTATTATTTCATGAAATAGTCATTCAACCATATACAAGGTGCAGTTTTGGATCTGCAAAACATTTCAGGAGGTAATTATGTTAGTGATTCTCGACCCGAATCAACAATAAAATGAGCAGGAATTTTTTTTTTCATTTTATTCTTATTTACGGAAATCGGTAAGTGTGAACCCCCTTTTTTAAAACGCGGCCAGTCTATACGTGTCCTTAAACTGCGCTTTCACACATACAAACAAACGCAACCGACATTTCTTTCATAGATCCAAAGCCGCGCTCCCATCCAGAGTTATTCTGAAAAACAATAAAATTGAAAAATCTAAATAAAAAGTATTATTGATTATTGACTTGGTATCGTACTGTTATATGATTATTTATGAGACTCATAACAACCTCCTGAAATGTTTTGCAGGTTCAAAACTGCATCTTGTATAATGATTTTGTTCAATATACGTGTACAGCCTAACACTGACCAGTAAATTTAAAAAAAAACCTAAGAAAATTTGATTCTGGAGGGCTATTGTGGCGATTCACCCGTAATATCTGTTTTAAGTAACAGCTTTCAAATCCGTGGCGTGACATTGCTAATATCCCTATCTTTCACGTAAAAGTATTTGCATTCCAAGAAGATACAAACCCCAATTATTCACAATGTTCCCACGGTGGAAGGCTTGCGGGCCAGCCTCCCACGGTCATCGCAGGCCTGCCCACTTGTCCTGCCTTTCTTCAATATCCTACAAATCATGAGCACAATAACATGACATGTTCTATACAGTGTGTGACATTTCATTGTACGGTTTGAAGACTTCATTTTAAGTATTTCGTCTTTTTTTCTACGTTTCTTAGGTACTCGCAGACAACTTACTAAGCACCTATGTTTTAATGGTTTTTATCTAATGAGCCGTGATTTATTTGCATTTCTTCCCTTCGCTTCCTATAGTACTAGATGAAAGGCTTGTTTTGCTATAACCAAACCATACCAAGTACCTACCAGCGGAGTAAATGCGTATCACACCAACAGTAGGAATGGCTCTCATTTTGGCTGTTCAAAGTCAAAGCATTTATTTCAATTAGGCCCAAAAAAGGCACTTTTCAACAACATTCATC
Source organism: Aporophyla nigra (assembly GCA_947507805.1). Taxonomy (NCBI): domain Eukaryota; kingdom Metazoa; phylum Arthropoda; class Insecta; order Lepidoptera; family Noctuidae; genus Aporophyla; species Aporophyla nigra. Next base: position 14,984,337 of record OX382305.1, read on the forward strand.
GCGTTATTTACGTTGTTGAGCATACATATTATTCGAACTGTACATTATAACGGATTAGCAATATCCTTCTGATTGTCAGTGTAAGCATTTAGGGTGTTGTAGGTTATTTGAAATAAATTCTTTGACTGACTTTGAACTGCCAAAATGAGAGCCATTCCCAAAGAGCCATTAAAGAGAGATCTCTTTCTTGACATCATTTGATGATTTCCCACCCACAAAAAAAAAGGATGGAAACGCTTGAAATTCGACCTTTCTGCAAGAGTTCTAACTGAGTTCTGTTCCAAACAGGAGCTCGCAAAAGATTGCCAGATAGACGCCTGACAGCGACACTGCTAAGTCACAACTGCTGAAATTCCTAGAGGTGTCTATATCGGCGCGTACACTTCAGGCAAAGATTCCAGTGCAGCCGGTATCTCTGTTATAAGGGATCTTGGCACTGTGAGAATCAATACATAATACCTAACATAGGAACTCCTAGGAACCTAACATAAGAGATTCTAGGTTATACCTATACCATAGCAACAAAATCCTTACACAGTATTCGATCTACAGCGAAGAACGTTATTATTTTATATCACCTTTTACTAAACGCAGGATACTCAAAGAAGACATCATCAAACCCAATCTTGATAAGGAATCAGCCATCAATTCCAGCCTAATGTATTTACAGTTAACAAAGCAGTATTTTTTTTGCAAAATATAACGATTTACACATTCTCATTCATTCATTTACCAATATTATAAATGTGAATGTAAGTTTGTTTATTACGCTTTCACGCGAAAACTACTGAACCGATCATCATGAAACTTTGTACACATATTCTTGGAGGTATTAGAAATAACATAGGATACGTTTTATATAAAAAAAAACGATATTTATTGTTATTCTTAACGTGAGCGGAGCTGCGGGCAAAAGCTAGTACTAAAATAAGAACAGCTTTTTATAAGCATCTTCATCTGGCTTGATGAGTGCAATCATAATTTAATTTAATAGCTCACAGTACTTATTTTTTCGGAAAGTGAATATGTACCCGCAATTACTTAGTAATGATGGCATAACGTTAATTCTGCGGTAATTTATCGCACACTATATGAGGAGAAGATATGAAACGAATAACTTCGATTTATTACCAATGCACCCTTTGTTGCGTAAGATTGAAGGTTATTGGTTGGTTGGTTATCGGTTTGTTTGGTTGAACGCGCTAATCTCAGGAATTACTGGTCCGAATTGAAAAAATATTTTTGTATTGGGTAGCCTATTTATTGAGAAACGCTATAGGCTATATAACATCACGCTGAAATCAAAGGGAGCGGAGCACCAACGACAAATTTACGATAACTGGCAGGCAATACGATGCGACGGGAAGGGTCACGGGAGCAAAAATTTGACGCGGACGAAGTCGCGGGCAGAAGCTAGTGTTTAAAATATTTGTCGGCTCAAAAACGTGCCTAAATAACGCAATGAATGTTCTTGGACAGTCAAAATTAAAGCTCATTTTGCTTGGCTTGATTGCTTTTAATGAAAATTCCGGACAGAAATGGTAAACCCATCATAATCATTATGATTATGATGGGTTTACCATTTCTGTCCTAGCCTATATTGTTCCCACTGTTGGGACACAGGCCTCCTCACATTGAGAGGGAGTAGGCCGTAATCTACCACGCGGGCCCAGTGCAGGTTGGTAGATTTCACATGTCTTAGATTTTCGTTCTAGGACATGCCGGTTTCCTCACAATGTTTTCCGTCACAGCTTTAAGAGGCAGTGGTGATGAAATTATTTACACAAAGTGAAGCGCCTACCTGAGTTCGAATCCACGACCACGACTCGTAAATCGGGAGAAATACCACTGGACCACCACTGCTCCTAGTAAAAGGGTAAACTCTATGCATATTTAGTAAAAGGCGAGATTATTTGTCTTATTGGAACTCAAGAGTAAGGCGGGCTGAAATTACGAAAAGGGAAAACCAGCTTTAGAATTTTCCGCTAGAGGCGTGAAACCTTGGTGTGAAACAAGAGTTAAAAGAGATTGAAAGGGGCACCACTTCTAGAGCAGCACTAAGCTGGAATAGAAATCAGTTACAACCAGTCAGTAAACAATATTCTTAGGTTGGTAGGTAACACTTGTCTCTATCACCATCACATAATCATGAGTCTACCTCTCGTCTTGTTTGACAACCTACTTCTGAGTAGGTTGTCAAACTATTACGTTGTCGTAACGTAATGTTGTCACTATTCAAGATCTGGTTTATCAACAAGGTACCTACCTACACTCGTTAAAACACCCTTAATGATCCTCATCTAGCCCTTCATGACATTAAAAAGACTCCTCCTTAACTGGAAACACTATTTACTGAGCACGACGTAAAATTATCATTCATTCGAGAAATGGTGTCCATTATAAAAGGTAGGAACGCGCTATGACAGGCTCAGCCAGTGCCTTAACGACATCGTCGCCGGCGCACTTAACTTTGATCAATATTTCGACTTTTTCACTAAGTTGGAAATTGTTTGTGTTGTCATTAATGAGACAACATTGTTGAGCCATTACCGTGCTTGGGTAATGTACCGTAATCATCTTCCCACGAGTTTTATGAGTTAACTTTGGAGTTTGGACGACGAGCAAATAAGTTACTTTGTAACATCAATACAAATAAATGCAATTGGTTTTTTCTTTTCTACTATAATATTATGCCATGTAAGTAACCAGTTTTCTTTCCGGTTTTCTCGATTTTCATCAGTTACTCTATCTTATGAAGAAAACAATTTTCTTTTAAAATTGTCTTCGTACCTACTATTTGCAACTTCCCTAATTTCATCCCTAAAATGTGCCTTCTTTCTTCTATTCCTCTTGGAGATTTGATTTATTTCCATTTTTTTTTTAAACTTTTTTTCTTATTTTGAATTAAGTATCTAAATATACGCTTATATAACCTATCGTGATTTACTTTACGGAACAACTTCAATTTGTCCCACCGTCCTGAATTTTTTCTAATACTCTCGTAATATATTACCTACTGCCCAGATGAAAATCGAACTCAGGACCCCTCAGTAGTCGCGTTAGCAACCGCTACAGTAATGAGATAACCAGTATGATAGGCGTGTTATCCGTTAGATATGTTACCGGCCAAACCCGATTTTAGGATGAACTAGTTTCGCCTAGGCCAAACCAGTTCTCCCTTCTCATCAACATTGTAGTGACCTACCTATATTTTAATATTGTATTCTGCTTGTAGCTACCGCCTTACTATTTTGCATTCTAAAATCTAGACCTAGCTTTACTCTCGCTATGTTTACTCTGTGCTATCCATAAATTTGATCACTCCTTCTTCTTGATAGGTTAACTCTGGTGTGTCAAAACTCTTGTAACCTACGTAATAAACTTTTCTTTTCTATCTTCATTTACCTATACTTCGGACTTGTTTTGTGATGCTACGATAGCTTGTGTACTAGCGGGTAGGCGGATTGTCCATATGGTCCGCAAGAAGACCTCTGGTACACCTGGACCAGCCAGGTTGAGAAGGTGGCGGTAAAACTGAGAAGGCTTCCGGTCACCCAGCTCTTCGTGCATTAGAAGCTGCTTGACCTTCTTCTCACGAGATGCCGAAAGCCTTTTAATAAGCTCACCCTTTAGCTTTTCGTATTTTCCGGTGGGTGGCGGGTGCTCGATGATGTCCTCGACCTCCAACGCGTACTGGTAGTCCAAGTTGGCTGTGATTTAGTAGTTTTTGGTCTCGTCTGACTTGATGTTGGCCAAAATGAATTGCGACTCCATCTGAGAGAACCATAATCCCGGCTTTTCAGGGTAGAACGGCGGTAACCGCACGTCCACACGAAAACTTTCCGCTGCCATTTTGCTGCCATCTTGGCTTTCGCAAGTTTTGCTCTCAGCCATCCTCGTGCTCTTGATCGGGGTCACCAATGTAGGTAAGATAGGTTGTGTGTGTGGAGGGTTGAAGAGGTTTGAAGAAAACAAGTCCGAAGTATAGGTAAATGAAGATAGAAAAGAAAAGTTTATTACGTAGGTTACAAGAGTTTTGACACAATAGTTTTGAGTTACCTATCAAGAAGGAGTGATCAAATTTATAGATAGCACAGAGTAAACATAGCGAGAGTAAAGCTAGGTCTAGATTTTAGAATGCAAAATAGTAAGGCGGTAGCTACAAGCAGAATACAATATTAAAATATAGGTAGGTCACTACAACATAATGACTACATGTTTATGTATAACAGTTTACAACGGGAATGATACCGTGACATTATATCACTACTTTTTTTACTGTAGTAGGCTGTACATGCTGATTCGTTTCGCTTTTCTGCATAGGTCTATTCTGGTTTGTCCTTTCGCGTGTAGGAAGAACTGGTTTGGCCCAGGCGAAACTAGTTTATCCTAAAATCGAGTTTGGCCTGTAACAGATATAAAATGACACTAGTGATGGAATGATGAATCTGCATAAAACAAATTTCCTTTCAAATTTTGTTGCAAGAGTCATCTAACGGTCTGATAACCCTACAACTTTATAGGAGCGTGATGAATGTACAAAATTATAAAATTAATAGGTAAGCACGTGCTTATATGTGTCAAACTATTCAATACCTACCACTAATTTATGATCAACTTATGAATATGCACTCCTCATAATCGACTATTAAAAAAGATCCATTAAAGAATCGAATGTTACATGCAAAAAAAAACTATTCAAATATGTTACCCCTTCACCTATTGCTTTATTAGAAGAACAAAGCTATCGATTCTTGCCAATAGGTATATATCATTTTTAAAGTCATGAATATGCAAAAATAACAATTACGATAATCAATAATATTGGCTTTGATCTTGAATTTTAGTCGAGTCATGGAACCATCATTAATCGGAATAAAATCGATTATGCACAAGTTCGAAATAGGAAGGGTTAAGTTCGCATAACACCTGCGCGGTTTTGAATGGGATAAAAGCGCGGTAGAATATTATAAGGGGCTGGAGGAGCGAAATTGCTGGAAAGATGACTTCAGAGAAAGGTGGCCAAGATAAAAAATGTTGGCTCGCCAGACCAAATTGAAAGAGTCAAACAATGTTCTTTGCGAATAGATTCTATTATTCATGATGTGGTACCTAATCTTTGTCCACATTCGCACGGACGAAAAAAAAAATCGCGGCGAGAGATTTTATCGTACTGGATCTTGGACGCACTGTTTAACGCCGAGAGTTGCAAATCAAATAGTGTATTTTTTCGAAGAACTGGAATGCACTCGGTTGGATTCTCAATACTCGATTCAACACCGAGAGTTGAAATACAATACAATACAATACTTACTTAAAAAATCTCACCGCCATATTTTTAACGTCCGTCCGAACGTGGTCTTATAACTTGTATTAGGCCATTTCTAAACACTTCCTTGTTGTAATGTCAACTTTGTGTCATGGTGATAAAAGCCACATAATCGTTCTTATGAAGTCACTACCGTCTTGATTGAAGAATTTAGAGTTAGGAAGGTTGTGTCATAGACGCGTTTGCAAGCCGGTCGGAGATCTTAGAAACTTGCAACACATTGATCACAGAGAACTTCTTGTGGAGTTACAGGTCAACTCACCAAGAACTTCTAACAAGACATGCGAACACAAGCGTGTCGATATAGTATTTGAATTACTTCACCAAGATTGTTTTAAATTCAGTTTTTGGGCATATAGATCTATAGAGCAAGAAAATAAGTTGACAGTATAAATATGCAATGGTTTAATGCCAGCTGATCTTACAATATACAAGATGGTAACAGAATAGAGGCGTCCTGAAAGTAGTTTGTTCATGATTGACTACTAAATCGATTTAATTCATTTTCAATTTAATATTATAAAGAGGAAAGATTTTATTTTTTGTATGTATGTTTGTAATATGTTGTTTGGATAAACTCGAAAACTAATGAACCGATTTTAAAAATTATTTCTCTTATAGCTGGGTACATTATTGGTAAGTAGCCTTTGTTACTTGGTAATAATTGATTACCAAGTAACATAGGCTACTTTTTATCCCGAAAAATTGCAGTTCTTGTGGGTCACGCAGACGAAGTCGCGGGCGAAATGCTAGTTTTTAATAGGTATTGATTTTTTTTTCAATTATTCTGTATTTTACCATACCTACCGCCGATTGAGGCCAAGGAAAATTCAATCTTATTTCAAGGCAATAATACTCAATTTTAAATGCATAAAGTAATGCGAGCGTCAGTACGATTTTCTTAGTAATAACTGGTAGCTTGAAAAAAGTTTTTGGTCACTGTACCAAGCTTTTAAATCAGTACTATAATTGGGGTGTATGAGATCTTGCGCTATGTTATACATTGTATAAACTTTTGCCAGACAAACAGTTAATAATTAAATTGAAGTTAGTTCGTCCGAGGTTGTGAAGTCCGTTGTGGTTGAAACGAATGGTCGTCGGGCCGATTCGTGCCGTCGCGTCGTCGCGTCGCGCTTCAGCGTGCCAATGACGTGTTGATCACGGCGTGCAGACCGCGTGTAGAGTGTTGTGTTGGGTTCGATTCCCAACATAGATCTTATATTCAATGAAAAATGGAGGAGTTAGCGACTGAACAAAACAATTATTTAAAAAATCAGTCAAGCTTTATTTATAAAAATCCTTGACAATAGTAAAATATACATACTTACATCATCAAATGCAAAATTCTTTGAGAACCCTAACAAGGATATCCTCGCATATATATATTATTAAATTTCGGACATTTTAAACATCCTTATACAATAAATGCGTTCTAAGTAATTACTACCCTCTCAGTACATTCAAAATCACAAAGTTAAACATTCAACAAAAAAATGAGACCAACAAAAAAAAAACTTAAAAGCATAGAAACAAGCATCTCAATTTCAAAATATGTACTTTTGACAAACCAAAACATCCCTTCGACCATATTGTTCTTAGCTGTCTCGAAGAAACGGACATTTGAGATAGAGAAAATATGAAGCCTCAAAAATAATGACATGGCATATGACTAAAGTTTTGAGATCCAATCTTGCAGAGTTTTGATGTCTGCGGGCGTGTCGTCGTCTCCGGTGTTAGCTGAGCTCTCGGCAATGTCCACACGGTTGCTGAGGTGAGAAAACTCGAAGTCTTTGCCGATCTTGCCGAGGTAAGTCGCGTTGTTGCCCTGTGATGGGTCTACCGATTGCAGCTGACTGGACTTCGTGACGCGGACTAGGTTTCTGGAAACAAAAGTTGGAGGTGAAATTCTAGATCGAATTTGTGGGTATCAGTGGCACAGCCTCCTTACAACCCGAATCCTATCGGCTTCCCTTCGGAATAACAACTCTTCCTGGTGTCTACTATTTCAAAATGATTCTCAATATACAATTCGCAAAGATTGTTTGAGTCTTTCACTTTCGACTTTGTTTTATTATATGTGTATTTATTTAGTGATAGCACGGATATCGAGGGATATGCCTTGGGGGCGTGGCACGTGCCGCCTCGATACTATCAATTGATAGTATTGTCGAACGGCGGCTGTACGCTTCATTCAGTCGCTTTGCAACTGCGTACAGTGCACTATTGATGCGTAAAAAGCCAAAATGCCGAGTTGTGCAGTAATTATTTGTAAAAATAGACCAAATACCATCAACCTGAAGACAAATGGCATGTCCTACCACCGGTAAATAAACAATTAAGTCACTGTTTTATATTTTAAATCAATTTTTAAATGATTTACTAACTTACGTGCGGAGCGACACGAACTAACCCGAACTAGCCCGAATCTTCCCGAACGAAACGAACGTTTTCGACTTAGAGAGGTGCAATCAATCAATCAAATCATTTAAAAACATATTCCCATTTTATTTTAGTAAAAGTAAACTATATTTAAATAGATATATTAAAAAAAAAAAAAAAAAAATTAAACAAAGTTATTATAATACAATAATGTGCTAAAATTAAATATCAATAAAAATAATCGACCATCGCTTTCGACTCCCTAATTGCATGCGTGTGCATTGGATGTTCGCAAATAGCAAGTTTTTACAAGTGAATGCCCCGCCCATTCTATGTATGTGTGCTATTAGAAATTGATTTAGTGTGGCCGCTTTCTTTTTGGTGTGCGTGTTTAAATTGTTGTATATTGTATGGTATGTTGTAATTTTTTGGGTGGGAGATAAGCGGCGACACTAGGATTCCTTAATATTCCGCAATGAAGGCATATCTCTGGATATCTATGAGTGATAGCGTATCTTTAGAAAGTAAAAGTATGACTTTTTTTCTTGAAGTTGCCTATAGAGTTTACTATAACTGAACGTTTTTTCTTTGGCTGGCCCTGAACAGTGGTGCAGCTACCTTTAATAATAATTAAAGGTAGCTGCACCACTGGTTCAGGGTAAGATTTCAAATTATATGCTGATACTATTTTTATTTCACTTAATCAAACAGATTCGGAACAATACACCAGATAAGCCAATTTCACAATATCATTCATTTCATGTTTATATTGTGGTTTAAATTTTATATCGCGAAATGCTCTAGCTTCATCATTTCTGTGTTGTTCACAAAGAACGAAAGTTTAAAAATAAACATTCTTGATAACAAGTTCCTTTGAACCCAAGTGGTTATCTATTTTTATTTTATTTATTATGGGACAATAAACAGCAACAATATAAAATGTTTACATATTAAAATAATATAGGCTCATAATTAGTATTAGCAATATTGTAGCCCACTACATTATCCGCATGTTTACATAATTAAAATAAGGTAAAAAAGTGCCACTAGAGTAGCATAACTCTGGTATATATCTATATGTGTATTGTTGTTCCATTTGAGGAGCACTCAACAATCTTTGCAATTTAAACCTTGTGTCAATGTGCATAAGATTTGTAACCACTACAGTTAATTGTCTTTAGATAAAAGAGTGTTTATAGTACTTACATCTCCTTTTCCAACAGACTCTTGATGACCTGGCTGCCCTTAGCCAAATCTTGATCCTGTTTGTTACATAGGATCAGGAGGGGAGGATTGTAGCTTTGCACCACAGGGTCTGACAGCACTGTGTATAAGTATCTGAAGAAAAAAAACACATAATCATGAAGTAAATTTTGGAGTGTGTTCGATAGAATATTGTCGTAAGACCCAACAACCTTATTTAATGACTAAAATATGTAGGCACTACGGCCCAAGACGGTTTGTAAAATCATTATATTATGGCCCAGCGACCTAAAATTGCGACATAATACATAAACCTATTTTGTAGTTTAAATAAACCCGCCAATTTAAATCCATCATAAAAAATCATTAACCTTGAATGCATCTAATAAATATAAAGTACACCCGGGGAAATACTTTCTAAAATAATTAATTCAAGAACTTATCATTTAAACACAATTTTACTAGATTCAAGTTCTGGGTTGCAACTACTTGCACCTTTTTTTAGTAAATTGGGTCGTAAGTTATATGAACTTAAAGGAGATGTTTCATTTTCGGCCATCAGATGTACATTTATCAAAAAAGAGGAAAAAATACCACAAATTAGGGAAAAATATTCTCTGGTTAATTTGCGCCTGATTTGTTGTGTACAAAAAATAATAGTTTTTCAATTATTACCATGTTTTATTCAACATGGCGTCTGGTTTGCTTGCAGACTTCATTCGTTCTGAAATCATTTCTCATCAAATCAATGTTAAGTAGAAAATAATTAAAAAATGTGTGTATTCTTGTAGTGTTAAAAATAAATTACTATTCATCATCATCCTAGCGCTATCCCGGTTGCATCCTTTCGGAGCCCGGGGTCCGCTTTCCTGCTTTTAACTCTCCACTTCGGACGGTCTTGTGCATCCCTTATGGTGAGTTTGTTGGTACGCATGTCATCCGCTACGACGTCAAGCCAGCACTTTTTGGGTCTGCCCCTTCTACAGGGACCCGGCGGAGGCGGCATGGCCAGACATTTGTTCCCCACATAGCTAGCCGGTTTCCGTAATACGTGCCCGTACCAACGTAGGCGACACTCCTGCAATTTGTCTGCTATGTCACGGATATGAAGGCTGCCGCGAATGCGTGAGTTCTTGACGCGGTCTTTCCGCGTAACTCCGGACATCCAGCGCAACATTTTCATTTCCGTGACACGCAGTTCTTGCTTGTGCCGCTCAAGTACGGGCCACGCCTCACTGCCATATAAAAGGACAGGCCTAATGATGGATTTATAGACCTGTCCCTTCAGCTTAACCGGTATCTTGGGGTCACAAATGACACCAGACACCTCTCGCCATTTAGCCCACGCTGCAGCAATGCGTGCCTTGACGTCGTAGTCGATGTCACCAGACGCGTGGAGTACAGATCCCAAGTACTTAAACTGGTCCGTGCGCTCGACCGTGTCTTCGCCTATGCGGACGGATGTGAGATCTGCTGAATTGCAGGCCAAGTACTCTGTCTTCGCCACATTAAGCTTCAGACCACCGTTCTCAAGCGTACCCTTCCACGCCTTCACGCGTCTCACCAGTCGTCCCCTGTCCGCGTCTACCAGCGCAATATCATCAGCATACATGAGCAGCCACGGGGGCTGCTCATGGGAGTTCCTGATGCTGTCTGACACAACGTCTAATACTACGCTGAATAGGAACTATTATTCTCTTGTAAATATTTTTGAGTAAACATAATTAAGGACGCTATAACATTTTTGGATCGCTCAAGTTTAGGTATCTGAGTCGGCACACAACAACATTACGCGCACGCACACACTGAAACCATTGTCTGCTCGATTTTAAACATTACTTAACTAATCTTGATACTCGAAGGTATTATTTATTTTATTTTACTGGCAGTGTTGAATAAAATTAGTACCTAGTAAATTAACTTTACTTTCTGTATTTGGTGACAATTAATAAGTTTTATTACCATGATCATTATGATTTTTGGAATAACGTATAATTTGTCAATTAAAAAAAAAACGAGGTGTAACAATAAAAAACTTTAATAATATTTTTCGATAATAAACAAATATAACGGATTTTGATCGTAGAGTATTGTTGAAAATATATAGGATATTCCCTAAAGAAAACTAAGCCAAAATTGTGTGACGCCCGAACCCTCACCTTTGAGATTGGAGCGCGTATTCAGAATTTTTAATACACAATAGGAACATGTATACATTTTTGTTTCAAGGCTGTTTTTGTACTCTATTATGTATTTATAATTCGAAATGACTTTAACATCTTGGAGAGATGATGATTAAGTACATGGTTTTTAATTTATGTAAATAATGAAAGTTACGTTAAATATTTTGACTACATACTAGCATAACCCCCAAAATTGATACCCATGTCGACATTTCATCATAACAGTACATCCGCCATTTTAAATTAAAAATCGATGATTAAGGATAATAACCTTTTTTATAAAAAAACAATACCCGCCGTATTTGGATCAAATTTGGATGAAACATTCGTAATCACTATCTTAAAATTACCCAACGTTGATAGCTATGCCCACTTTTTATTTAAAAAATTAAAATAATCGTCGTTTTGAAAGAAAAACTTGTAGGGTCGGGGGATATTCCGTCAGGAAGTATGTTCCTTAGTCTTTTTTGACTCCGAATGTAATTTGTATGGAGTTTTCGGCTTCAGCACCTTCGAAAATCTTGAAAACGACACCCATGATGAAAACTTTGAAAATTTTCGCAACCGCCATTTTTTATTTTGACCTCACAATCGGCTTCAGCACCCTTGTCTACCCTTACCACAAGCTACGTTAAAGAATTTCGTTCCAAAAATGGACGACACTTGCATAATTTAATTACCACATTGAAAACAGATGTTCATATAACTTTTTATTGAATAATCATCCGCCATCTTGAATTCTTGTAAATGAATACATATTCATAATCATCACTACCTCCATAACTCCCAATAGAATTTAAGTTATTTATTTCTAAACTAAGTTCTAGTAATAAGTTTGGTACTCATACTTTTGGCCCGAAAAGTATCAAAATTTTTCAACCACTGTATACGGCACGGCACTCACTTTATTATTATTTTGATCGTATTTATTTCGTAAAAAAAAGCGATACGCCCGTGCTTCCTAGGGCGCGTCTGAGCGCGGAATGATAAGCCGCGAGTAGAAAATGTATGAAGAAATTTGAGAGCGTTCTTTGTTTTTCTCATAAATAAAAAAGTTATGTATTTAATTACAAAATATTTAGGCAAAACATAGAAGATTATATTAGCCACAATTTCTTGTCATTTTGAAGTTAAAATATGCAGCTGATGTCACTATACAGGTACCTTTTCAGACCCCATTATTTTTCATTTTCTACGATTATTGCGGTGGGGAAAACGTATTTTTGTGAAAATATTGTATCGGACTATACAATTTTTATGGTTCCACGATGGAGATGATTAAATTATCTTTAATTTAGACCATAATTGACCTCGCAATTGTGATTCCTCTTGATTTATTTGGTACCGGAAAACCACCGATATTTGTAGAAAAATGTTGTAGCGTCATTAAGTGTGACTATTTCATCGTTACAAAAATCTTTAGTCTCCATGCTTGAAGTGTGTTTCTAAACGAATTCAAAATAACCACTTGCTAACTCTTAGGACAAACGTCAAACATTTTTAATTTTTATTTTGTACATAAAAACCATTTGATATTATGAAAAAAATGTTACTTTATTCTATTCATGAGTAATTTACCCAGCTTCGCTAAACGGTATAAGTTATGGCCGGAGGCCCATATAAAAATGAAACATCTCCTTTAGGTTGGGCCTGACGAGGATATGTCAACATTGTCAACATGCAATGTAAATTTTGGTGTACCTAATCAGTCAAAGTCAAAGCATTTATTTCAATTAGGCCCAAAAATGGCACTTTTGAACGTCATCAGTTACATGAAAATAAATTTGATTCTAGTCGCCCCTTCCAAAAGGTAGATTCGTATGGAGAAGAATGAGCAAGAAACTCCACAACTACTATAAGAAGACCCAAACCCATTGACTTATTTTTTTCAAATACAACCTTTGCACGGCGGCATAATCGTTATTTAAGCACATTACTATACAATAAGCTGCACCGCACATTAAACATACATTTTTTAAACAAATTCCAATGCAAACAGAAACTAAAAGAATATCTGCTCACCCTAAATTATGACGACACGGAAGAATTACTTAAACCATAACTGAAACAAATCAGGCACCCACTCACACATACAGCCCGTCACTCACTCTCACATATCCACACTCACACATACCGTCTACACCTACACATACACAACTAAACTTACACTAACACACTCACAAGGCATCCAAATAGATACTCCTTTCTCCTTGTTGTTAATTAATTGAAACTACTTTTACTTTTTTCCCCATTTCCTATACTAAAATCAATTGTATCAGTCTAGTTTATGTTTTTTAATGTACACATTACTAAATTGTAAGTACCTTTTATAAAATTTATATTGGACGGATGGATGACCCCTGTAACACAGGTTTTTCCTAGCATAGGGGTCATTGATCATTTATCTTGTACCAGTCTATTTGCACATAGATTAAATGTCACCCTGTATCTGTGTACTTTATGTCAAATAAATTCTAAAAAAATAAAAAATAATCTATACACCTATGCCTTCCTCCTTTGGGTATACAGTGATAAAGTTTAAAAAAAAATCTATATACAACAAGTACAAGCAGGGAGCAGTGGTGGTACAGTGTTCTTACAAGTTTTAGATCATAAGTTTTAACCCAGACTGGAGCTTTACTTCGTTAAATTATTTCTTCACAACTGCTCTCAAAACGATGACTAAAATTGGAACAATGGATTAACCACTGCAAGCACAGCTTAATGTCAATCAATTGATCAATCCGTGCAGCCATTATTACTTAGCCAAAGGCCTCTCTACGGTTTATAAAATTTATTACAAAGAATACTTACTCAGCAACATCTCTGATCTCCTTCTGAATGGTGACAGAGTCAATGACATATACAATAGCTTTAGCACTGTTTTTGTACTGGTCAAAGAATTTGTTTCTCAGTCTCTCTTGGCCAGGCAAGTCCACTAATTTGAAATTATTCTGGAAATAATAAAAATAAATTACATTAAATTAAATTCATAACAGGTTAATAGTTGTAATCAGCATTCTTTAGAACTTAATAATACTGGAAAGTTTTGAATGATGAATATTAAGAGTTGTTTATGACTCTCGCAATTTTTTTTTTTTTTTGTTTTGTTCTCTATTTAAAGGGATGATTTGAAGACAATAAAAGTAGGAATAACCCAAAGCAATATCTAGAAACTGAAATTGCATTTTGTATGAAATTTCAGGACAGGACAATGCCTGTCAGATCAGCTAATGGTGCAGCAAATCCTTCCCTTGCACAGTTTGTTATATTTATCTCTCTATATTTGCATCTTTTCTATAGTTTTTACCTTCTGTTAGCAACACAAAGAATATTCATCTATTGAAAGTGAATGGTGTAGTCAGTCAAGCGGAAAGTTCTCATTTCAGAAACCAAGACACATTTGGGTCATTGACCCGCAAGAGTTAGTAGCAAACTCTTTTGTCAAATCAATTTTCTACTAGTTCTTTTCTAGTTTTTAAACTTACATTGGACGTGAGATATTCTTCAACATTCTCCTTCATAGATGTAAATGTTTGTCTGTATTGTGAGTAAACAAGTCTCACAAACAAAAGAGTCTTTCCTGAGTCTGAAAGACCCATCAACAACACAGACTTACGAAGCGTGCGCCTTCTGGAGAAACACCACCAAAACACTGAAAAAAAAACAAATTATTTAAGGTAAATCTAATTAAGATTAATTTGATACAATAGGTACAATACAGTCAAAGCCAAGGTGCATAAAACTAGCAGAAAGCCTTGCTTTATTCCTCTCACATGGTCCAATTATTCCATTCTATTGCAATGTTGGCATACATTTTAGTATGGAAAAAATACCCTCAGAATTTATGGCTAATACAGTGACTGTGGAAAATATAGCATTTCTATTTAGGGTAGTAACTACTTTAAAGGTATTTCATTAGTTTGCTATTTGAATGCACTTACCTAGAGTAAAAAGCAGAACTATGCCGCTCAGTAAGGTTATATACCGCGGATCGTTCAGCATTGGTTCTGTGTGAATCTTTTCCTTTATTACTTCGGGCTCCATGGTTAACCTATTGAATAAAAATGATAAATATCGTGAATGCAAAATAAAAATCAAGATTTCTCGTATATTCTTCAACAAACTCCACACGAACACAAGTTTTGGCAAATAGGGATGTGTTTCATTTCATGACGTTGTGACGTATATGATGTTCACTTTTGTTTTGTTTTGCCATTCAATTAGTCGATTGAAAAACTTTCAGTGTGAGTAAAAGAAGACTAAACATTCCCTGGATCATAGCCAAAAACTTAGCTAGTTTTTATCAGCAAACCATATTTTTTTTAAAGTAAGATTTTTTGATCGTAATTTATTTAAAAAAATAGATCGGAATGAAACGCAGTCACCATATTATGCACTAATGCGGTAATGCCTTGTTTCACATGTAAAATTAACGGCGACGACGATTAGTATATCTAAATATTCCGCGTTTTATTTTGACGAGGTAGATTTCATTGAATATTGTTTCACAAAAATTGTTTGACATAAGACACACCAGTATTAAACTTGTGGACCCGGTTAAGAAAACAACAATCCGTTCCATTACTAAAATAATTTATGTCACTCCTTAGTGCCACTCGGAAACCTGCCAGGCTTTAATGGAATTGGGCTGGACACATCTACCGAATGTCAGACGATCAGTGGGCCAAACTTACGACCTAATGGGTCCCGCTTAATGGCAAGGGACATCACGGCAGGCCTAAATGGAGATGGTGGGATGAGTTGGACTCTCTTAAGAAAGATTGGCCCTTAGCAGCACTGGACAGAGAGACGTGGAAAGAGAGTAGGGAGACCTTCGCTCAGCAGTGGGACAGCCTAATAAAAAAAATAGACACACCAGACCTTTTGAAAACTATTACATTACATATTTTATGTTTCCATTTGAATTTAGTAAGTATTATACCACTTAGAATTGAGAAGTTTCATGATGTTGTTAATATTATATTTAACGTGATGGTATTAAAATATAGATCAAAAGTAATTAATCACTGTTTTTTTTTTTTGAAATCCATATATAAATGACTTAGAAATAAATAATTGAAGTTTACGTATTTTAGTACGGAACGTCTGTGGTTTCTGATTCGCCTGAGACGTCATTTGACCTATTCAATACCTCTTGAGTATATGTGTTCTGTGATTCAATATCACCGCACCACGAATCATTCAAGTATTCACTATTCAGAGTTGCGCTAGGGTCACAGAACACGCTAGGGTTCTTGCTTCGTTCGTGTTTATTTACGTACAGTCGTTTGTTTCTCTTTTATTTATGATTATATTATATATATTTCATAACTTTGCACCACTTTTTCCTTGTTGTTACATTATTTGGTACACGACAAAAAATAATAATTGGGATTTTTAACTGTTGTGCTTTGACACATAGGAACAATACAATATTTGTAGGCATTTTTTTAACTTCTGCCATCGGGTAATAAACAAAATACAAATCAAACGGCGCAAGCAACTACACAACAATACATTCGTACGTACTCGGCGAATACGTGCTGCAACTGCTGCATCACAGAGTACAAAGTACATTGAATATACTTGCTGCATCGTCTAGGTCAAATGACGTCACACGACGGAGCGCCGCGTGTAGCAAAATTATTCTTGCAAGCGCAACTTCAAAGTCCCATAACTTTTTAATTTCTTGAGATATTTTATTGATTCTTTCATGTGTTTGTTTTATTTTACTTAAATTTTTATAATTTCTCTATAAAAAAAATGAAAACTTCTTCATTGGATTTGCATTACTGCTGAGTGCCGACAGATTCTAATAAACCACTAACATCTTAAGTTTTAAGTGTCTGTATTCGCTGTAAATTTTGTATCAAATGTTCGTAAATCTTTTAGGTTATACATATTGCCAAAACTGCCAGGTTATGTTGCTATCCTGCCAGTTATCTAAAATGTCGGTCAGTGGGTCGTCTTAGGGGCGTCATCTAATCCTACCAGGTTAACATTAAGGGCTAAACCTGCCAAAAGGCAGGCTCCCGCCACATATGGTAACACTGTTCGTGCACAAAACCCAATAGCGAATGTCGGCATGATTGCAAGGCAACCGAAAGCCAGGCCAAACCAAATCCTCACGTTATTTGTAATATTTTTTTGTGGTTGGGCAACAATGATACAACTGAAATAAAAATAGAAATCGACTAAATTTGTCAAAAATATCACAGACTTTCACATCCAAGGTATCTGTAGTATTTTGGATGTGAAAGTCTGTGATATTTTTGACAAATTTAGTTGATTTCGATATTTTAGTATCTGTAGTATCCTGCCAGGGTCGCGAGATTGTTCGAAAGAGATACCGTGACTCTGGCACATGGGCAACTGAAGGAACACGAGGGGCGGGCGTTTTGGGGGGACTGTCTTATGTGACTTTGACGTTCAAAAAGTGCTGACTCTCAGCCTAGTTTGAATAAATGACTTTTGATTTTGATGATTTCCCATCCAAAAAAAAAAAAAAAAGGTATCTGTAGTATCTCTATATAATCTGTGGCGTGGAGACATCTGTCAGACTGTCAGTGTCACCAACGATTATTATTGTCTTGCTGCTGCCCAAGTAGGGCGAAGAGAAGAAAAAAAATATTATTGTCTTGGTTAGTTGTCACTGTCAGTGTCAGTCAGGTCAGCTGTCGTCTGTGGGAACGTGACTGTTGCTATATAATTTGATAATTTCCTAGCCTATTGCACACTTCCCAAAACGTTGCTTATCAACGTTTGTTATCTTTTTATTGACAAGATCACTCAGCAGTAATATTCAGTTAATTACCTTTGAGAAGGCCGTGTGCATAGACTTTGAATAGTTAATCGATTAAACGTACCGCGTTATTCAGTGCATGTATAAGAGCTGTATGGGTTCAAAGCGTTTACTTAACCTAACGTACTCTATCAGTAAATTAGGACCAAATAACTTAAGAAACATGAGTATTGATATTGGAGGTAATTTTATTAAAATTAATGTTTCATTCATGTTTATTTATGTTTATTGGAAGGAAAATGTAGCATTGCCTCGTTAAACAAGATTAATTGCGGTCAATTTCGAAAATTGTAATTGATTGATTTATTTGCCAATTTTTCATTTAACTTCTTTTTTGCAGGCATGAGAATAAAATACAAAGATAAAAATGAAACCTTTTTGGAGAAACACTTGGTGTCCAAAGAGCCTTTTGGTCAATTCAAGTCATGGTTTGAAGAAGCTTGTTCAAAGAAGGAGATTCTAGAACCCAATGCTATGTGCTTGGCAACTGTTTCTAAGTAGATATCTTTTCTTTATCTCTAACTCAACATCATTAACACAAAATATTCATAGTTTCTCACTATTGTTATCAGTTCACATGTAGTATAATGTCATTTTTCTAACAATAAATGTATTCTATTTACAGAGATGGCTTCCCGTCAGCAAGATTTGTTTTGTGCAAGGGATATGGAAAAGATGGCTTCAAATTCTTTACTAACTATGAAAGCAGGAAAGCTAAGGAAATGGTTTGTATTATATTACATAATAAAGTACATTAGTCTTCTAACTATAAACTTTGCCAACAGCTATTTCAAGTAATGTAAAACAGGGTGAATAGGGACAAATCCCAACAATTAGCCTGTGTGCCTGTTAGTCTAGTGGTTAGTGACCCTGACTGCTAAGACTAAGGTCGTGGGTTCGATTCCCACCCAGGACAAATCTTTGTGTGATGAGCACAATCATTTGTTCTGTGTCTGGGTTTAATTTATCTATAATATGTATGTATTTAGAAATATATAAGTATGTTCATCAGTTGTCTGGTTACCATAGTACAGGCTCTGTCTAGTTTGGGATCTAATAACGTTGTGTTGGTTGTCCTAAGATATTATTTTTTATTATTATTATTAATTTTAAGATGGTTGTTGATGGATATATTGCTATATCAGGATCAAATTTCATTGTTATTCATACCTGAAACATCCATATTCACACAAAACAACAGATTTCACATGTAATAATAATATCCTAGGACAGCCAGCACATCGTTATCTGATCCCAAACTAGACAGAGCCTGTACTGTGGCAACCTGACAACTGATAAACATACTTATATATTTCTAAATACATACATATTATAGATAAATTACACCCAAACACAGAACAAATAATCGTGCTCATCACACAATGATTTATCCTGGGTGGGAATCAAAAGACCTCTGTCTTAGCAGTGAAGGTCACTAACCACTAGACTAACAGGTCAGTGAGGGCTACTATGTTGCTTAGTCAATTTTGCCTTTCAAGCATCGATATGTATATTATTTATTTCTAACTTATCAAAAACATGAAAATCAATTAGCAACTGAGACTTAGCTTTAATATAGATGATGTCTCAAACACTAAATAATGTTTTTAAATAACAGTCCCTTTATTATACTATCAAATAAATTAAAGAGAGTAAAGTTTCAAACTCTATTATATATAAATATTGAGCATCGAGATATTTGCCTGTTAATCTTGATTGTATCCATATTCACCCCATATTACTGGTATTCACCCTTTATGCTGGCTCATAACAAGAGGCTGGTCATTGTGCAATAACAAATTTTTGTATGAGCGGGGTTGGGGGTGACATTCTGAGCCCAAACACTAGAATCAGGCTGTAGTCTTATCACAAGACTTAACTTACCTAAACAACTAATATGATTATAGAATATTATTTTTTCACTTTTTACAGGCGAGCAACCCAAATGTGGCAGCAACATTCTACTGGGAAATTCTAAACAGATCTGTCAGGATTGAAGGATGTGTGGAGAAACTGGACGAGTCTGAATCAACAAAATACTTCCACTCAAGACCAGTGCCCAGCCAAATCGCTGCATGTACTAGTTTTCAGAGCACCCCCATTGAATCACGGGACATTTTGTGTGAGAGAGAGACAGTGTTAGAAGCAGAGTACATGATTCCTGGGAAAGAAGTTCCAAAGCCTAGTTTTTGGTGATTATATTTTAAAACTTAAGAATCTAATACCATCATAATCTCAATTTATTTAGAGTTGGTTGGTAGATGTTATCTTTTTCCATACACCTTTACTCTTTCAGTTGTGATATCAGTATTTTATTCTATTAATCTGATAAAATAATCAATATATTCCATTGTTTGCTTTTATTTTGGCAAACAATGGAATATTTTGCCTATTTTTCATGACAAACAATACCCAGTAATTTAAAAGATAACAGAATAAATATAATTTGCTATCTTCTCTTCAGACTGAATAAATATAGGAATTTATAATGAATGTTTAGTTTATCTGTTTATTTACATATTGGCCTTTTAAACATTTCAGGGGAGGATACATTATTCGTCCTAGAGCTGTTGAATTCTGGCAAGGACAAAGAGACCGACTTCATGATAGAATTAAATTCAGGAAGCCGAAAGAAGGAGAACTTCCGGATGGAAAGCTCTTGCATGAAGGAGAGGATGGGTGGGTCTACGAAAGATTGTCTCCTTAAAAAGTTTAATAACTAAGCTAAAGGAAAGTCTTTCAGTGTGTTGTACATATCACAAGTTTATTGCAAAAAAAGAACAAATATTATAATTATAAGTAAAGGTTTTTTATGGTTTATGTGTGATTTTTAATATATCACCTGTGCTTTTCCAACATAATTCACTAATTTTCAATTTTTCTGAATAGATTGTTCAAATTGTCGTGTTCCACCACCAACACCAAAGTAATATGTTTTTGCAGCTACATATGCTGCTGCATCTTTGCTCAATCTATCCACATGATGAGATGAATTTGTCGTAGTTACATTCATTATAACTGTACGCGGAGGGCTCTAGATGCTCTGTGTGTGCAACATAATAATGGCTTCAGGTTGCCCCGGTTCTGCAGCGCGTCTAGCGTGTTTATTAAGCAAAATGAGGGCTAGCAGCAACAGTATCCTGAAAACCCTAGCCGAACAACACGATGCACTAATACTAACACACTCTGTCAGGTTGCTCGTGCGGCAGGTATGAATATAGATATTTTATTATTCTAATTAAATACTAACCCTTAGTTGATAAGTCTTCACTAACCAGTGGACCAATGTAATCAAATTAAATCAAATAAATAAAAATAATTAAAAAATAAATAGATAGTCTCAGGTGTAAGGATAACATAATAGCTTTCAGAGCAAGGTAGCTTCTTGTTTATTTATTTAATTATTTGTTAAATGAATCCGAGTCTCCTGAAAAAAACTTACACCTTTTTATTACTGTTTCACATTTCCCTTGTTCCTCAATGTTTAACATAACACTGGCTATTGGGAAATGTTCCAAAATTTCTTTTTTCTAAAATAATAGTTATAATTACTAAATAAACTGGGCGCGTCTCGAACAGCGCCAAACAGGCTGTTCACGTAGGGGAGACCGGGGACAACTGAAACAATTTTACTAAAACCATGTGCAGGGAAGTATCTATAGTACGCGCATCCCTCGTATTTATATCGTTGAAAGAGTTGTTATCTAGCTCCTAAATTAAACATAGTTTATATCTATATTTCGAATAGTTAACTTACAATTACATATTAAAGAAGATCGGGCGCAGTGGTTCTATTGACCCCACCCCAAGGACGGTTGAAACAGTATGTAGGGATAATTGAAACACTGAAAATATTTTAGGAACTACTGAAGGTTTTTAATCAGTATTTACCAATTTAATTTACCACTTACTTATTTATTGACATCGTGACAAGTCTGCATCCGTTACATTAATATTTCGAAAATTATAAATGCAAAAACATCTTTAACATACACAACTCAAAATATTTGTTATTTATATAATTTTAGTGCTCTAATTTGTGCTATTGTATACTATTTCACATTATTGAAAAACTTAATATCCTATTGTGCTGTAATGGCACTTACAAGGGGGAGAAAAAAAGGAATTTCAGTCTCATACAAAACAACTTGTTTCAATCATGACAATGTTTCAATTATGACAATGTTTTAGTCATAAAAATGTTTCAGTCATAACACTCGTTTATTGACCCGTATAGGTTTGCCTCTAATTGTAAAATTTAATTTCAGAGAAGATCAATCAACTTAGCCACTATTTGGCACTTAAAATTTAAAATATTTTATGGGACCTTTTACCCTAAAACTGGTCATACATAGGTATGTTTTAACAAAAAAATAATCTCCATTAAGGACTAGGTAAAAGGACAAAGTAAAAGAAATAAATAATTCTAAAAATAAAAACTTTGTTATTTCATTTATGTAAAAAACTATCCTCTAGTATAAATAATAGTTAGTGGCAAGAATGAGTTTAATAGTTTTCAGAGAAGGAACGGATGCCATTTTGTGGCCTAAGTAGGCTTTCTTTTACAAAGTAAAAAAACCGGCCAAGTGCGAGTTGGACTCGCGAGGGTTCCGTACAAACCTGTAGGTATTCACGGTTTATGCATAAGGTTTATACCTACTTATGAAATTAAATGTTTTCTTTTTAATTTTTATATTTCAGTTGATTGAATGAAAGGTAAATTGCGGTTTACGATTTATGACGTATTAAAAAAAAAAAACTACTAACTAGATCTCGTTCAAACCATTTTTCGGTGGAAGTTTATACTGGGTGACATTTTTTAGCGTCTTGAAAAAAAATGGGGGTAATAGGTGAACGGAATAGAAGCTTTTGGCATAGAAATTTTTATTATTTTTATTTTTGAATAACATGTAATTAAATTGATCTAGTAATAAATACTACACATTTAAAGTAACATTTTCATACTAGAACAACAAAAACAGAAATTTGGAAAAAAAAAAACAAAAAAATAATAATTAAAATCTACCGAAACTCAAATCATACGCACCCTACTCAATGCGCGGCATGTATCATTGATTTCGTAGCGCGGTCCTACCCTTTGAAGCCGGCCGATAGGCGGCCCCATTGATCTTTCGTAGGCGCACGAGCCGCACACGCATCCCTGTCCACCCGCGTCCCGCGCTCCTTTAGTCACCTACGATGAATCTGAAGGCCTTCCTGCCTTCTATTCTAGTTACACAACACACCATATGAAGGTCGAGACGGTAAAAAATGTCATCCGGTATAGTAACATCATATATTTTTTTTTAGTTATCTTTCTCTTATTTTAGAAGTTACGGGGGGGGGGGACACATTTTACCACTTTGGAAGTGTCTCTCGCGCAAACCACTCAGTTTAGAAAAAAATGATATTAGAAACCTCAATATCATTTTTGAAGACCTATCCATAGATACCGCAAACACGTATGGGTTTGATGAAAAAAAAAATTGAGTTTCAGTTCTAAGTATGGGGAACCCCAAAATTTATTGTTTTTTATTTTCTATTTTTGTGAAAATCTTAATGCGGTTCACAGAATACATCTACTTACCAAGTTTCAACAGCATAGCTCTTATAGTTTCGGAAAAAAATGGCTGTGACATACACGGACAGACAGACATGACGAATCTATAAGGGTTCCGTTTTTTGCCATTTGGCAACGGAACCCTAAAAATGAACCAAAAATATGTTTTGAAAAAGTGGAATAGTATGGATTTACTCGATATTGAACTTTCGCAAAGATTTACACGCCTTTTTCAGATACATCATCGTTTTGATACACCAGCCACTTAAATTTGTAATTATCAATCTTTTTATCGAATCTTACAACGTACCCGTGTTCTGTTATTGAAAAAAGGTGCATTATTATATTTTATTAATTGTTTACTGTCTAGAAAACACAACTTTCGTCTGTGCAATTGGGTAAAAATGCTGAAGATGTGTGGACGTTTGCAACGTTTCGAACGTCCACAGAAAGTTGTTTTAAACGTACCCGTGTCTCGTCTTCTACTTCAACACTGAATATTTTGTTTTATATTGACTTTAATATTAATCAACAGTAACAAAAACACTCTTAAATAGATAAAGAATACTCTAAAACAAGAAAAACTGACAAACAACAAGATTAAAATAGGAAAATTACAAAAATAAAAAAATCGTGAATACTGACTTTTTAGCGCAATATTCTTCGAGCCGTCCAAAGTTGAACTACGTCGCTCGCTCGTTCGAGCCGTGCTAAACGCAAAACCGAACATGGCCGACAAAGCAATGAACGACGCGTCACACGCGTAGTTAAGATTCTCACACAAAAATAGAAAAAAAAACAATAAATTTTGGGGTTCCCCTTATTTAGAACTTAAACTCAAAAAAAAAATTACATCAGACCTATACATGTGGGATATCTATGAATAGGTCTTCAGAAATGATATTGAAGTTTCTAATATCACTTTTTTCTAAACTGAATGGTTTGCGCGAGAGACGCTTTCAAAGTGGTAAAATGTGTGTGTGTGTGTCCCCCCCTGTAACTTCTAAAATAAGAGTATTTTAGAAGTTACAGGGGGGGGCGGACACACACATTTTCATTCATTTCATTCTCTAATGATAAAACTAAAAAAAATATATGATGTACATTACCATGTAAACTTCCACCGAAAATTGGTTTGAACGAGATCTAGTAAGTAGTTTTTTTTAATACGTCATAAATCGTAAACCGCAATTTACCTTTCATTCAATCAACTCAAATATAAAAAAAATATAAAAAAAACATTTAATTTCATAAACATAAACCTTATGCATAAACCGTGAATACCTGCAGGTTTGTACGGAACCCTCGGTGCGCGAGTCCGACTCGCACTTGGCCGGTTTTTTACAGCATAATTAAAAGCTTAGGTAGCTACTTTTATGGCTCACCTTCTTTAAGAATTCTTAGAATCTTAGTTCGCGGAATCCCAGTTCGTCTAGCTATTTTTCTTGAACTTGTAGACAACCTCCCTTTGAACTTCTTTCAAGACTTCATCCACTTGATCTTGATCCTGGGGTACAGCTCCGCGAGGTTGATTTCGCCCTGGGATACGTCCAGCCATCAGGGTGTTGTGTGTATAAGGCGAGGTGATTCAACACTCATACAGATTTGAGGGGGTGAGGTGCGGGGAAATCCGCGGGGCGCCTCCCGCGCGTCCTTGTCGAACTCGTTAGCGCGCCAAAAGTTCGGGCGGCGCACACAGGTCCCAAATTAAAAAAAAGTGAACATTGATAGTAGACCGCTGATATTTTTTTTATTGTTGATATAATGATAACAGATAAGGCAAAAAAATATTATTGTCCTACTTCAAATACTTTTCTCTATAAAAAATATTTCTTTTTTTTTTGTATGGGAGTAATTACATTTTACTCAATTTCTCAAAAACCTTAAGCGATGTCGAGATGGCATTCACATATGTTAGAAAACTAATAATTTTGAGTATTTGGCTCGAAGAAACTTATTGCTTATCTCTGCGTACTTTCGAGATAATAGTGACAGAAAATAACAATTTTTTTTAATGTTAATTGTTCGCTTTTTTTTAATCATAGCCTTACTCATATCGCAATAGGTCCGCTGGCCAGCAAAATGGAGCTTCGACGTGAGTTTGCCGGGATAACAAGATGGCCGCCTCTCATGACGTAACGTAATTCGGTCACGAATCGCGCGCGTACACCTCACTCAGTGTACAACTAAATGTGGTTGCGATAAGACGTGTCCTTATTTTTTCTGTGCGCTTGAAGAAATGCTTGTTGTTTGTTTGTTTTGTTATTGTTGTATTTTGAATCTTTGGATTTTAAAATCAAATAATTTTTGTTTGTCTTTCTTTCGTCGAATTTGTTTTCGTAATTTTTTTTTGTTAAAATCAAAGTCACTTTGTCTTTGATATCTTTGATTCTAATTTGTTTTCAATTTTCCTTAAAATTATAATATGTCCGCATTTGTCACCAACTTAGACTTATACGTTGTTCTTAAATCAGGAGGTGGTTTTAAAAATGTCGAATTTTTATTTAATGCCCTTATTGAACGTATTGGTGTTGAATTGTCTTCCGAAGATTTGAGTAATATTAAATTATTTTGTCGTAATTTTTCAAGTAATATCTCAAAAAGATGGTCTGCTTCCAGTAGAGCTCAAAAGACCTTTCTTAACAAAAATTCAGACTGGTTACAATCCCAAATAGTTTGGCCAAAATATCGATTTAAGCAGCATTTTTAAAGTTGCCGAGGAAGTAATTCCAAATTTCGAAACGCAAGTGGATACTCATCAATTAAGTTATGGTACAAGTAAAAAACCATTTGTTGATATATCTGATAAACAGAAGAAAAGGCGTTCTCTAACACTTCTAGATCACACAGAGGAGGAATTAGTTTATGCTTTATGTGCCAAATTAAAAGAGTCTAAAAAAACAAAATTAGCAGCTATATTAAATGAACTCAGCCAAAACAAGGAAAAATGTGAGATGGTACATGATGTACTATTCGCTAAAAAGACTGACAAACCGTGTTTACCAGATGATAAAACGTTAGCGCTTTACACCTCAACAAATTTGTCAAAATGGCAATATCGAAATTTAAGAACTATTCTTGCTTCAGAGAAAATGTATGGTCTTCCATCCTATCAAAAGCTCCTGGAAGCTAAAAAAACTTGTTATCCTCCAGAGTCAGACATAACTGTAACTGAATCTGATGCTAAGATAAGACTTCAATCGCTTCTAGATTTGACAACTAATAGGATATTAAAAACAATTCAGCACAACTCTGCTGACAAAAAATCGCTAAAACTAATAAGCAAATGGGGTTTTGACGGGTCATCTTCTCAAAGTAATTATAAACAAAAGTCACACTCCGACACTAAAATTGACGATTCTTCAGTTTTCATGATTAGTTTGGTTCCGCTTCGTTTGGAAGAAGAGAGTGGTACTATCTTGTGGAAAAATCCTGCTCCCTCTTCAACAAACTATTGTCGTCCAATTGGCTTTATATTTGCAAAAGAAACAAATGATTTGATAAAGAAGGAAAGTGCATCCTTAGAGGAAGAAATTCGTAATCTTGTTCCCACAATTGTAGATAATTTTGATATTAAACATGATTTGTACATGACTATGATTGATGGGAAAATTTCTACTGTGATTTCCAATACTTCTTCTGCAGCTGTTTGTAATATTTGCAATACCCTACCTAGCAAAATGAATGACTTGGACTTTGTATCCAAAAGACTCATCAGAGAAGATATGTATAAATATGGTCTGTCTTCGCTTCATATGTGGATAAGATGTATGGAATGTATTTTACACATTTCGTACAACTTAGACTTCAAAAAGTGGGCTGCACGAAAAGAAGATAAATTGTTAAAAGAAATTAAAAAGAATTTGACACAAGAAGAATTCCGGGAAAGAACTGGTTTGTTAATTGACATAGTAAAACAGGGATTTGGTACAACCAATGACGGTAACACGGCAAGAAGGTTTTTTGAAAATTATGAAGTATCTGCTGAAATAACGGGTATCCAGTATCCACCCTGATTTAATCAAGAGATTTGCAGTCATTTTACAAACAATTTCATCTGGTCAACTTATTAATACCAACTTGTTTAGGGAATATTGTAAAGAAACAGCAATGCTGTATGTAAACTTATATCCATGGTATTACATGCCTTCAAGTGTCCATAAATTGTTAATACACGGTGCTGATATTTGTGAAAATTTCTCCTTTATTCCGATAGGCATGCTTTCCGAAGAAGCTTCCGAAGCGAGGAATAAAGATTTCCGGAATGTTAGAATGGCACATACAAGAAAAATCGGTAGAGTTCAGACTAATTTAGACATTATCCACAGCTTTCTAATTAGCTCAGATCCTTACATCAGCCATATCAAACCAAAGTTTGCTCTTTTACATAAACAGTTGTTTCCAGAGGCTAGTGCTTTGATCTTGAACAATGAATTGCTTTCGTTGGAAAACGAGGAAATAGAGATTTCTCAAGAGAATATAGACCCAAATATTAATCTTTCACCATAATATTTTTTCAGAATATTCAACTTTATGTTTGCAGCTTTATTTGTCTTCATTTTGATTGTTTTTAGAACTGATGAAAGTACTCCTTCAGAAAGGTCATAGCTTTTCAGTCATTAGTGAGCCCCCATAACCTCTTTTACAGAGAAGTCTCTTTTTACTTATTTGACATTACGCATACATTATAATTATGTGCTAAAGTAAGGCTATGATTTAAAAAAAGCAAACAATTAACATTAAAAAAAAATGTTATTTTCTGTCACTATTATCTCGAAAGTACGCAGAGGTAAGCAATAAGTTTCTTCGAGCCAAATACTCAGAATTATTAGTTTTCTAACATATGTGATTGCCATCTCGACATCACTTAAAGTTTTTGAGAAATTGAGTAAAATGTAATCGCTCCCATACAAAAAAAAAAAGAAATATTTTTTTTACAGGAAAGTATTTGAAGTAGGACAATAATATTTTTTTGCCTTATCTGTTATCATTGTATCAACAATAAAAAAAATTATCAGCGGTCTACTATCAATGTTCACTTTTTTTTAATTTGGGACCAGTGTGCGGCGCGGCGGCGGCGGCAGCGTAGCACAGACTGGTCATAGTGTAGCGACATCAGTATGTCCACAGTATTAGAAACCACAGAAGAAAAGATAATACGAGAACAAATATATTTATTTATTTATTTCTAAAACTATTTACACAGTCCTTGATGGAAATATGAAAATAATGGAAAAAAAGCGTGGGGTACCTACCTGAATATCAATAAAAAAATACCTTGAAAAGCACCTCACGCTTTTTTCCATTATTTTGTACTTTTTAGTTTGGTTTTCAATGGAATCGTGTTTTTAGTTTTTTTAAACTATTATTTATTTTCTATTTTTTAGGGTGTTTCGAATTTTGAGACGTATGTCAGCGTAGTTTGTGACGTATGTCAGCGTAGTTTGTGACGTATGTCAGCGTAGCTTGTGACGTTTGTCAGCGTAGCTTGTGACGTTTGTCAGCGTAGCTTGTGACGTTTGTCAGCGTAGTTTGTGACGTATGTCAGCGTAGTTTGTGACGTATGTCAGCGTAGTTTTCCTATCTCATTTTCTCCCACGTTAAATCTTATGAATTTATGTGTCTGTCTCTTTTTACTGTCGCTTTTTCGTTTCATAGAGTTTCAAGTCACAACGGTGCTAAAGAAGTTTTCACTTCAAAAATGTTGCTTGCTTCTAATAAACAGAGAATAAACAATGAATATAATGGTGAGAAGTTAATAGATAGAGTTGTCACGTCTGGATCGGATTGTGCATGAGAAATATGGCAGTCTGACGTTTTAGGTGGTGATCTCTGGATCCGAGGCATTTCGTTTTCTGACCCCTTGCCGCCTGTTTTTAATGTTCTAGTAAATTGAAGAGAATGCAACTTATTGCAATGATAAAACTAGTAGGCGTTTTTTCTGTTTACGTGAAGTGACAGGTTTTATTGATACTCAGGACGAGGGTAGATAAATATTGTACTCACTGATGTTTTCACTTTTATTATACTTTATCGTAAGTATTATCACCAGATTAAAGTACTTGACCGTCACTGGAAGCTTTATTATTAGATGGCATTTCCGTTTCTTTCGATTTCTTACCATTTTTCGTACTTTAATCCCACTCTATACTTCCGGCTCAGTGGCGCCACCTGGCGTAATATTGATACAGTTCATTATGATAACGCTTCTGTTTGTTCTGAAATTGAACATCAAACAGGTTTAGATTTCACTTTCGATATTAATACTAAGCTTAAAGTAGTCCCAAAAACTCCTGATAGTTTCTTGAAGAAGTTGGTAGACATCCAGCGTTTTGGTAGTACTTCTTGGTCAGAAGTGAGGTACGCCGATACCCAAAAAATATAATTATAATCATACTCCGGGCTTTATTGATCTGGAAACAAATGAGGAGATAAAAGCATATGACACCTTACGTCATCTAGCACATGCTGATAAATCCTATGCAGCCTTAACCTACTGCATATTAAAACAAAGAGAATCATTGCAGGAAGGTATTCGTAATCTACTCTCATGGGCCAAAAATACAGAATGTATCAATTTGGACAATTGAAATGGGAAGATTGATGAATTATTTTAGAAGGGTGAATTTCATAAAATATCTCCGACCTTTAGTCTGGCACAACGGCTTGAGATACAAGCTGTACCAACTCGGAGTGCCTGACTGTCTCGTGCTCATCTTACGAGATTTTCTCGCGAACCGCACCTTTCGCTACCGCATCGAAGGGGCACTATCCTCCCCTCACCTTATCCGTGCAGGAGTCCCTCAGGGCTCCGTACTAGCTCCCCTCATTTTCACGCTATTCACTAGCGACATCCCCAG
Organism: Aporophyla nigra; assembly: GCA_947507805.1. Classification (NCBI taxonomy): domain Eukaryota; kingdom Metazoa; phylum Arthropoda; class Insecta; order Lepidoptera; family Noctuidae; genus Aporophyla; species Aporophyla nigra. The sequence continues at coordinate 15,014,656 of OX382305.1, forward strand.
AAGTAGAAAGGCACAGTTAGCTCTGTTCGCAGACGACACAGCCATATACTTCTCGGGATACAGTGATAAAGCGCTGGTTGGCTACCTCCAAACCGCAGTCGATAAGTTCGGCGAGTGGTTCAGGAAGTGGCGAATCGAAGTCAATCCCAATAAAAGTCCGGCTGTCTTCTACACCCGACCGCGAAAAAATCACCCCCCCCCCCCTCCCTCTATGTTCGGCAAGCAGATCCCTTGGGAAAAGCGAGCCAAATATCTAGGCGTCGTCCTCGACGAACACCTCATCTTTTTCGAGCACATAAAGCAGGCCCGCTCGCGGGCCGCTTTCGCTCTCGGTAGGCTTCATTGCGTCCTGAACAAGCGTAGTAAACTGTCGCTTATGTGCAAGAAGCGCATTTACACCGCTTGTATCAGGCCCATCATGACTTATGCAAGCGCCGGGTTTGCACACGCTAAACCCCGATTTATGAAACGCGCTTCGAAGCGTTTCTTCGATAGAGCCGCAACCCACCGCAACCCTCTGGTTGTCGCTGCAGCTAGTTATACCCCCTCCCGCATTCAGGCGCGGTCCGAGGGGGGGGGGGGGTCCTAGGGGTCATGACCCCCCCCAAAGACAGTCATGCTGTCGAAACCCTGAACGATTTGCCTGTATTACTTGAGCCACGGAGACTCCGATGGACATTTGCAAAAAGATTATAACCCGGGACATCATTCTGATCAGCAGCGCTTGCGACTACTAGACCAAAGAGGATTTACCTTCCTAAAAATATTCTTCAGTACTCATGGTGACCCCCCCCCCCCCCCCCCCCAAATATTAGGCTGCGACCGCGCCTGCCCGCATTAGTAAAGTCCGCCGTCCGCGGCACGTACTCACTGAACCCGATGATCCCACTACTCTCCTCCAGGAGAGTCGAAAAGTGACAAGTACAGTTCGAAATACACACAAACACAAACCGTACCGACCTCGCCGCCGAGGTCCTTCGTCGCGATCGATCAGCAGCGCTTGCGACTACTAGACCAAAGAGGATTTACCTTCCTAAAAATATTCTTCAGTACTCATGGTGACCCCCCCCCCAAAATATTAGGCTGCGACCGCGCCTGCCCGCATTAGTAAAGTCCGCCGTCCGCGGCACGTACTCACTGAACCCGATGATCCCACTACTCTCCTCCAGGAGAGTCGAAAAGTGACAAGTACAGTTCGAAAGACACACAAACCGTACCGACCTCGCCGCCGAGGTCCTTCGTCGCGACCCCGACTTAATAGTCCCTCCCGACCCTTGCATGAGCCAGCCCGCGATGCTGCGCCTGTAGCTTAAAATTAGCCCCTAAATAATTTAACCCAGATCCAGCTTGTCCCTTGCTGCCCTCCCTCAGTGATCGCCTAAGCCGAGGTGCCGACCCCCCTCGGGGTTACCCTTAGGACTTTCGCTTTAGTTTTAATTTTACCTATGGCCCGGCTGGAGGTCTAAAAAGTTTAACTTTTTAGAAATCGCCGGGCAAAAATCCGTTTAAGTAGTCAGAATCTTTTTCAGATTAACTACGAGATGTCCAACAAAAAAAAAAAAAAAAAAAACTGACGGGCAGTTCGGTCACGGAAGCGATCGAATACGATTCAAGTGACACAGTACAAGCGAAACAAGTGATTCCTTTAGACGTTTCTTGTTGTTGTGGTATTTGTGATTATTTAATTAAACTGTTTTGTGTGTTTCGATAATATTGGTTTAAATTAATTTATCCCGAACCCCAGCTCGTAACAATACCAATTAATAATCCCACTGTAATGGTTTCGTAACTCTATAGCAAATTCATCCTGATTAACAATAACTGCTATTTCTAAGTTTTGTTGATGGACAAGCTCAATATCCGACATTGTGAATATTATCAAATGAGATCAGGTTCACTCGTATAAAAATGTTAAAACACGGACAATGTATGTAACTTAGGCTACGTTTGGTGACTATCACGACTAACTTATTTATCATTCAATCTGCACTTCTTCGGTTAATCACAGATTCATTTTACTTCCACAACAATGTTATTTATCTAATTCTAAAGCTTTGAGTTATTTTCAACACGAAAACAAGTTATAATCACCAAAACACTATTTGACTACATTCGAATCGACAATTAATGACATTCAACCAATCAGCGCGCGAGGTGCGTTTCGCCGCACTCGCACGCCATTTCACTTCGCGATATTGTAATGTAACGTAAAATAATACGTTAAATTGTGTACGATCAAACAGTACATTTTGCACCCTAATTGCGAAACGCACAATTTATCAGAATCTGAATGGGATTGAAGATTATTTCTAAACCATTGCGTCATTTGCTCGAATAAGTTGTCGGCTCAGCAACGTAAATAACGCAATGAATGTTGTTTAACTATGAATATTAAACCAATTCCTACCGATAAAAAGTTCCGCAATTACCCCTCTGATTGACAATATTTCAACAGATTACAATCTCGCTAGTTAGACTGTAATCTAACGGTTTTTACAATTTTACGCTGACAGATATAATTTGTAATTGAAAAATATCCGTTTAATGTATATAACTAGATCAATATATCATGATAATTATCAAGACGTTTACATATTATAGAACAAGAGCAAGAGCCCACGACCGACGGCCAGACCTTCGTTATTTTATAAAAGTTGAAATTTTCTCTGTACATGTCTTCTGTACAGGTAAGAACGACCAGCGAATATAGAGTTTGGGTTGTGGTTACCTGGGCAGGTAACAGGTGGTAAAGGTGTATAAAATAGTACTTAAAATTTGTTAGAGTATAAAGCTCAATTTTTTTATATTTTCTTCGGGATAACTTTAGAAATCTCGTCATCCATTGCCGGACACTTATAACGGTTGCTACCCCCTGCCAGACACCCCTAAACTTTAATAAATTACAATTATACTTTCGTTATAGTATAAAAGCTAAATTTTATATATGTTACTTGGGGACCTATAAAAAGATGTTACCTCAATAGCCGGACAGTTTTCATGGTTTTTACATCTTGCCAGACACATTGAAAGTCCACTGTAGGTGCGAGCGCGAGGTAACAACTGTTCAAGCGGGTTAAATCTTCATAATATCCGGAAAAATACCAAACAATTGAGACAATTTATCGCTACCTTTGATCGATTTTTTAATCCCTTCAGTTCAGAAGTGCCGAAAGACCAACTAATAAATATTTCATCTGAAAAATCTGAGGTGATCTTCGTAAAACATTTGTTTCCGAATGTTTATCAGATATAACCAGATATGAAACAGCAATTAAAAAAATCAATTGACAATTTTTCTATAGATTATAAGACGATGAAGAAAGTTCAAGTAGGTGGTAAAATTCAGGAAATTAAATCCAAAGAGATCTATTTGGACGCATGCTACCATTTCAAAGATTTTGTCTTACCCGATTACCTCAGTGCCATTGTCCATGTGCCATTTGGATGGCGCTATTTGTAAGACAGATAAATCTGCTCTGATGAAATGTCTAGAGAAAGAGGTCCAACATGAGCAACCACATCATATAGATGTTATAATAATTGACGGTTTCTTCCTACTGCATGCAACGAAAAATGTTCCAAAAACATTTGGAAATATTTCAAAAAAATTGTTCCAAAAACATTTGGAAATATTTCAAAAAAATTGTTGCAAATGGCTACTCAATTTCAAGCATCGAGAATTGATGTGATCTTTGATCAATACTTTACTCCATCGATCAAAGAATATGAGCATTCCCAACGGTAAGAATCCGCGCAATTGGAATACTCTATAACTGGCCCTGAACAAATTCGACCAAGTGATTTCACGAAAGAGTTGAAAAATTTAAATTTCAAAGCTCTAGTTAACTTTTTTATTTCACGTTGGGCTACAGTATTGATGAAGTGGTGCCATTTACTGGCAACAAAACAATATACATCAATTTCAGAAACTGTCGTTCTTTCACTGTTGATAATTCCAACAAAGTTGTCTCATGGATTGATGAAGAGTTGTCATGCCCAGCACATCATGTAACATCAACTATCCAGCAGAAATAGTAATAAGAAGTGCTGATACCGATATTGCGGCTATAATGCTTGGTAACATGCATCACCTTAAAAGTGATTCGGTTGTTTGAATGCTTAAAGGCACTGGCAATAATTTAAGGTATGTGGACCTAACCAAAATACATGCAGAGTTGGGACTGTTCATTTGTCAGAGCTTACCTGGATTTCATGCCATCACAGATTGTGATTTTAATCCTGCGCTCTTCAGAAAAGGAAAATTAAAACCATACAAGACATTAAAAAATATCCGGAGTACCAGGAAGCTTCCAAGAACTTCGGCAACAACGAATTAATTGAAAATTTAAATCATCAACAAAACATCTTTAATATTATTCAGAGATTTATATGCAATGTCTACAGTGTCCCAAATGTAATTACATGACAATGACATCAATTGATGTTGATGCCGCTAGACTTTTAATATTCATCGAGTCGTACACAGTCTCCGATGTCAACGAAGCTTTTGACCGAAAGAAGGTGCGAAATTTTGACGCCAGCAACCTACCACCTTGCAAAAGCGAGCTACTGTAGCAATTTCTGCGAGCAAATTATATATGTACCGTTTGGAATAATGCTCATTTGAAAAATCCAACCACATATCAACCAGACAATAACGGCTGGGTATTGAAAGATGACAAATACCAGTTCAAATGGTTTGAAGGGGATCAACTACCGAGTTTTGTTAGTGATTCGCTCAAAACTCAAGCAGGTATGTAATTATTATGACAAATATATGATACATAATTTTTTAATTATTCATAATTGTATAAACTTGCTTATTTTTCTTGTGTATTTTTCTTATGTTGAAGGTGATATTGAGGACGATCATGCCATCAACTGGAGAAGTAGTGATGAAGAAAATGAAAACATCGACGACAATGCTTAAATTAATAAAAAGTTTAAATATTTTTTTTTACTTGTAATCATACTTTTTTATCATCATGATCATCATCATTTCAGCCGTAAGACGTCCACTGCTGCACTTAGGTCTCCCCCAATTTGGGGGGCTTTGCCATAATCGCCACGCTTGGCAGGCGGGTTGGCGATCGCAGAATGGTGGTAAAATGCGTAGAGAACGCTGCTGCCCATTCTCTAGTACATTCACTTTTTTAAATATTTTTATGATATTAAACTATCATTTTTTACTTTATACAACATGGCTATGAATGAACGTAATATTTTTTTATTTTTTTTTATTAAATATCTTAAAAAATAGTAATCGACTAAGCATTCGCGCTCGCACCTACAGTGGACTTTCTTCGATGTGTCTGGCAAGATGTAAAACCATCAAAACTGTCCGGCTATTGAGGTAACATCTTTTTATAGGTCCCCAAGTAACATATATAAAAATTTAGCTTTTATACTATAACGAAAGTATAATTGGAATAACGAGACTTTCGCCTCATAATTAACATAAAATTATTTAATAACCCATTAAACTGGCCTCTATATCGACGGGCCTGTTAGTCTAGTGGTTAATGACCCTGACTGCTAAGACTGAGGTCGTGGGTTTGATTTCTACCCAGGACAAATATTTGTGTGATGAGCACAATCATTTGTTCTGTGCCTGGGTGTAATTTATTTATAATATGTATGTAAGCTAGAGTATTGGAGTGCTTACGCATTTCATAACGCTCTCCTGGCCAGGTGTTAGTCCGCATGAATTGACACGGATTCCGTCACCATCACCGACCACATACAACCGCTATTTTGCTAGAGAAAGGCACGCGGGGTACATGGCGCGCCACCGTCTCGGGCCTTTCACTGTTTAGACGACAAACTCCCCAAGTCTGTTGCCTGTAGGCCTCCCACTAAGGCGGCCGAAGATCGTTCCGCGCGCTTTACCATCCGGTGACTCTGGTGCGGATTGGAAGGAGGTTGCATCCTCCCTATCCCTTTCCAACGCCTCCATCGCACCATCACTTACTCGCAGAAGTAGGTGACGGCGTCCAACGTGCTCTCACTTCCGACCAAGGACTGGACCCTATTTCCGGACATGGTCCAGCCCAGGGTCGGAAGTGACAGCGCGTATGAGAGAGTATCCGTAGCATCAACCCGCGACGAGGTCACGGCATTGCACTACCCAGGCAGGGCATTCCTCAAGGGTGTAACACACCGTGTCGTCACGGCTGAGAACTGGGTCTCGGTTCCCGGCCTATGCGGCACAGGTACTTACCGAAGTACCCATGTCCGGACAATATCTGTATTAGTAAGGTCGCCATGCCGTCACACGTCATGTCAACCACTCCCTCACAACGCGTGTTACCACCGCTAAAGTGGCATTTTCTGCACTTGGTTACGCAAGGGGCTGCTCCCACTCCACCGGACTAGGGTCTGGCGGAGCTCAGCCCTGTACATCTCGACGAAGCATCAGGTGCTCGCCCTGGTGCTAGCGCGTCCCGGCACCACCGATATAGTGACGGAACCGCCAACACCTAGCTTCTGACGTTTCATAAGTGCTTGGGCACTTATGATGTATGTAGGTTTATGTGAAATAAAATCTTTTGCTACTCTTTGAAACACCGGATACTTCACTAAATTTCTGTCAATCCAAATCGACAACACATTTATTTGCTAGCGCTACGGCTGGTCAGTCGTTTCGATAGAAGTCAAGTTCGTCTCACCATCTTCGTCTCGGCCTGTCACGATAGCGCCGTGAATTTAGTGGGTCCCAATCGGTAGTTCTCTAAGCCCGTTTGTCATCTGATATGCGGCAGACATGACCGGCCCAGTCCCACTAAGGCTGAGGGGCTTTCTAAGTTGTGACTATAGGTATGTTTAATAACGTGCTTCAAAACCACGTACGTACATCCTTGTTTCGACGGAAAATAAGATACATAATTAATAGGAAACCTACTTTTGAAATAGTCTCGAAAGTAGGGATTTTCGAGACCCCATCGAGTCAATTTTTTTTCCCGGGACTCAAAAATGTAGCGAAACTGAAAGCCCTATTACATATACACAAGACACGCTTGTTTTATTTCTCAAGAACTATCCATCTGATCGTGTTTTTTTTAATTGAGGTACTTTTTAGATACAATTTTTTGATGTAATTGAGTATATAAGTATGGGAGTATATAATATTTTGAGTAATGATTAAAAAATATTTTAGAACACCCGCCAACTTGATGTCAATATGGCGAGTGTACTTTAATTTCGAAATAATTTTTTAATGTCGTTCTTAAGGAGGACCAGATTTTTTAGAGCCAGGTACAAAATAGTATATTTCAGGTAATTTGATTCGCTATGGTACCACACGGCTTCAGGTCAAGCTATAAATTTCCAGTTTTAGCTGACCTCGCATTGAATAGGCTTTTCGTACGATGAGTTGTCAGCTTTGTGTGGTCGTGCGTACACCCGCAATTTTGACTATCACTAAATAGTTTATTGATTTCCTTGCCTGTTGGTGTTGCACACTACTCAAAACGTTAGTTATCAACGTTTGGTATCTTTTGATTGACAACTTTATTCCACAGTAAATTTATTTCTGTTCATTACCTTTAAGAAGACCATGTGCATAAACCATGTCCATAAAATCGATTTAACCGCTCTATTCGGTGAATTTATAAGAGCTGTATGGGTTGAAATCATTTACTAAAAGCTTACTTGATTCTATCAGTAAATTTAAATCAAATAACTTAAGCAACATGAGTGTTGACATTGGAGGTAAGTTCATTAAAAATAATGTTAATTTGAAAGAAAATTTAGCTAATTAAACAAGCATAATTGAGGCCAATTAGGAAAAGTCTAATTGATGCGCATTTATTTGCCAATTGTTTATTTAATTTATTATTTGCAGGCATGAGAATAAAATACAAGGATAAAAATGAAACGTTTTTGGAGAAACACTTGGTGTCCAAAGAGCCTTTTGGTCAATTCAAGGCATGGTTCGAAGAAGCTTGTGCAAAGAAGGAGATTCGAGAACCCAATGCTATGTGCTTGTCAACTGTTTCCAAGTAGATATATCGATGTCTTAGTTCACAATTGCACTAACTACAAAATGTTCAATTTTCACTTTTTAATGCTAAACACACTTTTTATACATTACAATATTGAGATATTATGATGTAGTTAAAGGACTAGTCTTATGAATAGATGCATATTTGATTTGTTGTTTTACTTTGTTTTTGTACTGTTCTGGTGTAAACTTTAAAAAACTTTAAAACTCTCTCCTCAAAATTGTCAATTTTGTAGTTAGTGCAATTGTGAACTAAGGCATCGATATTTTCTTTATTTTTGTTGTTATCAGTTCATTTTTAAAATAAAACTCACTATGGTCGATTCAGCGTTTTTCCCGCAAACAGTTTTATTTTCTAACTAGCTATTTCTGCCTGCGACTTCGTCCGCGTAAAATTTCTTGTTCCCACGACCCTTCCCGTCGCGTCGAATCGCCTACCCATGCGATTTTCCCCGTTTTTGCAACATTTTTCATTACTTCTGTGCTCCTCTTAGTTGTAGCGTGATGTTATATAGCCTATAGCCTTCCTCGATAAATAGGCTACCCAACACAAAAATATTTTTTCAATTCGGACCAGTAGTTCCTGAGATTAGCGCGTTCAGTCAAACAAACAAACTCTTCAGCTTTATAATATTAGTATAGATAATTCTCTTACAAAATATATAACCCGATACCATCGATTCCTTGTGTCGTCGACCATCGACATCTGCCGCCGTACTTATTATTGCCAACTTACAAAAATATATTATTCGTATAGAATCGATTAACTCAGCTCCTTATGAATGAACGCAATACATATTTTGCATGTAGCACATAAAATAAATTCTTAACAACTTATACTTTATAATGTAATGTTCTAACAATAAATTAATGCTTTTTACAGAGATGGCTTCCCGTCAGCAAGAATTATTTTGTGCAAGGGATATGGCAAAGATGGCTTCAAATTCTTCACTAACTATGAAAGCAGGAAAGCTAAGGAAATGGTTTGTATTATATTAAATAATAAAGTACAATATTCTATTTCAAGTAACATAAAACCCTATTCACCCTAATAGAGACATATCCCAAGTTCATGAACAATTGTAAGATAGTTGTCGATGGATATATTGCTATATCAGGGTCAAAATAATTCAGAGGGTCATTGCCATCCGGCTAGTCCAGGGATACCGCACGGTCTCATGTGAGGCGGCGAGCCTCCTTGCCGTATTGCCGGCATGGGATCTGGAGACAAAAGTCCTCGCGCATATGTGGGAGTGGCGCGAGGAGGCAAAACTCCGCTGCCGCGAGAAATCACGGCACGGCGGACAGAGCTCCGGCGGGATCTCATGGCGACATGGCGGGTACGATTGTTGCAACCCAGTGCTGGGCACGCCACTATTGCGGCGGTCATCCCCTTCTTTGAGGAGTTGCTAGAGAGGCGCCACGGCGTCTTCACCTTTCGTCTTACGCAGGTCCTCACCGGGCATGGGTGCTTCGAGAGGCTCCTGTTCAGGATAAGGCGGGAGGAAACGCCTGGGTGTTTTCATTGCGTGGATCGCCTGGCTGACAAGATGGAGCACACGGTGTAGGTGTGCCCTGCGTGGGAGGAGCACAACCGTGTCCTCGTGGAGGCTATCGCTGGCGACACTCTCTCACGTTTGGCCCTGGTGCAAGCCATCGTACGGAGCGAGAGGGCATGGGAAGCCGTCACCTCCTTCTGCGAAGCAGTAATGCTCGCGAAGGAGGAGGCGGGGCGCGTGAGGAAGTGGCAGTCTCTGCGCCCTCACGTCCCTAGCCGCCGCAGGAGGAGACGCCCCGGGCGTCACGAGTCAATAGCAGACTCCCGGCCACCGTAGGCGCGAGCTTGCGGGCGGCAAGCAATGGGTAGCTCGCCGTCCGGTAAGGACCAGGCTCGGGTCGACGGCGCGTAGTGTTCCACGCGCGCCTCAAAGAGATGTCAGCAGAACTGAATGGGTCTGCCAGGACCGATGCCTGCCAGGGTCGCAAGATTGTTCGAAAAAGACACCGTGACCCTGGTACATGGGCAACTGAAGGAACACGGGTGGGTTTTAGTCAGTAAAAGTCTGACACGCCCTCCGGAGAAGTTATTTGATGATTTCCCATCAAAAAAAAAATCTTGGTAGAATAGAGATAGAACGTCATGCTACGCCAGCATAGAAACGGGTTTTGTCGACGGAAGAATAGACATAATTGAAGATTGACAAAACAGATTGTAGAACGGTTTCTACCGTTTTATGCAGGCTTAGCATGGCGCTTTCTTTTCTACGAAGAATAGACACAGTTTGTTTCTCTAATTTTGAAATCGCACCATAGAAATCTTTCTGCAATCTGTTATCTTGTTGTTCGTTTCTCACGATCTTTGTCTATGTCCCTTTAGAGTCTAAAGGGACGTAGACAAAGATCGTGAGATATACAACTAATAGTCTAAAGTTTAGACTGTTAGTTGTATAAGGAAATGAAGACAATTTGATTTTGTAATCGCCATAACTAATCGAGTTGACTTAGATTTAAAACAAAACAACAACCGTAAGTAAATTTAGTTTATTGTTGTTAATTTTCACATTGTGTTAACTATCACTTTGTCTATTCTTCCGCCGACAAAACCCCTTTCGACGGTGGTCATGCTACGCATGCAGCCCAAAACGAAAATTACGGGGCCGCGCAGTCGAAACGTTACTTTGTATGCTGATGGCTTTCGTTAGTTTTGACAAATTAGGACCTTTCTTGTAACAGTTTTACTGTGTGAAGTCTTAAGATTAAAAAAATAATCAACAATTAAGAAACAACAAATGCACGATTGCGCGCGGCCATAAATTCAAAGGTGAATATTTCGTAAAATAATTATCTAGAGCGTAATAATCTATTTTTGACAAATTCATTCTTCAATTGACAAAAAGAATTAGATCTCTAACCCAAGTAGTTGTTGAGATGACCGCGCAATCCTCCACGTTGCGTTCGCTATCCTCCGCGCAGCCAGCTTACAACTCTTAAACTTCTTTATTTCTACTTTGACAAAGTTTTTTTGCGAAGTTTTTCCTGTTTCGTAATCGTAACGCACACAGCGAAATTCTGCATATTCAGTGTTGGCATGAGAACTTTCAACATCCTATAATTATATCACAAAAAATAGAAGAATCTATACTAATAAAGCTGAAGAGTTTGTTTGGTTGTATGCTAGTTTGATTGAACGCGCTAATCTCAGAAACTACTGGTCCGAATTAAAAAAATATTTTTGTTTTGGGTAGCCTATTTATCGAGGAAGGCTATAGGCTATATAACATCACGCTACAACCAAGAGGAGCGGAGCAGTAATGAAAAATGTTGCAAAAACGGGAAAAATCGCACGGGTAGGCGATTCGACGCGATGGGAAGGGTCGGGGGAACAAGAAATTTAACGCGGACGACGAAGTCGCTGGCAGAAGCTAGTTTAGAATAAATATTGAGCGTCGAAATATTTTCCTGGTTTTATTCCTAGGTATTTAAGTACCCCATTTACCGGTATTCTAACTTAATGGTGGTTCGTAACAAGACGCTCTAACAAAATTATATGTGAGCGGGGTTGAGGGATTATCATTAGATACTGCGCAGCAAGTAGCCCAAACGTTTGAATAGGGCTGTAGTCTTATAACAAGTCTTAAGTTACCTAAACAACTAAGTAATATGATTATAGAATATTATTTTTTCACTTTTTACAGGCGAGCAATCCAAATGTAGCTGCAACATTCTACTGGGAAATTCTGTGCAGAACTGTCAATATTGAAGGACGCGTGGAGAAACTGGACGAGGCTGAATCAACAAAATACTTCCACTCAAGACCAGTGCCCAGCCAAATCGCTGCATGTTCTAGTTTTCAGAGCACCCCCATTGAATCAAGGGACGTTTTGTGTGAGAGAGAGGGAGTCCTAGAAGCAGAGTACATGATTCCTGGGAAAGAAGTTCCGAAGCCCAGTTATTGGTGATTATATTTTTAAACTTAAGAATCAAATTCCATCATAATCCCAATTTATTTAGAGTTGGTTGGTACTTGGTAGACGTTACCTTTTTCCATACATCTCTACCTCTTTCAGTTGCGATATCAGTATTTTTTTCTATTAATCTGATACAATATGAAATGAAATGAAATGAATTGCACCGATCCCAGCGTGGTTTGACCAGACTCGATTAATCGAATGAACCCCGAGATTTGCACTAGCCCCTGAAGTCTCATGATTCATGGTGCTACATAGGCCATTGCATATCAAGAAGTAGACCGGGGGGCGCTGTAATGGTAGGGAAGACGTGCCCATAGGATAGGAAAGGATTACGAGCCTACCGACTATGCAGCCTTAAGTAAGCATTGGACTAGTGGAGAGAAGGGTGATTTGTCTATAGGAGGGCATCTTTTCACGTCGTCGCCGGCATCTTGATCCAGGTAGAGCTTCACCGATGCATCTTTTGGTCGAGTTAACCGTTTGCTTGGCTCTTTTCTTTGTCGAGGCTTCGCTATGTTCCGTGTTGTTGTTTTCTTGGTCGTCTTCTGAGTTCTCGCTGATATCAGTTTCTGGTTTTTTTGTAGATATCACTAGCCGCTTTCTTGATCTTATTTCTGTCTCCAGCAGTGTCCCTCCCAAACTGGATTTCCTTGTCGAAGTATTTCATGTCCTGTTTTAGGTTGTCAATTGATGATTTGGCCTTGTACTGCATTGCTGCATGTAACAGGTGTGGTTCAGAGCGTCTGAAGATGTGTGCTGGGTAGTACATCCTGTGGTTCTTGATGCGTTTTGTTATGGTTTTCCCAAGATTTGATGCATTTTCTTCTGTCTCGGTTTGTTCCTAGCGTGTTTGATCGATTCTCTCATGATAACTCGTTCATATATTCTCGGTTTTGAATGGATCGCCTTTGTGAGTGCTGATACTTTTAAGCCATATAACATACAAGGTACGATAATGTCTCCAGCAGTGTCCGTCTAAAACTTGATTCCCATGTCGAAGTAAGTACTCGTATTTCATGTCCTGTTTTAGGTTGTCGTTCCATGTGTTAGTAGGTCGTTCGACCTTCTTAGATTTGGCCTTGTACTGCATTGCTGCAAGCATGTGTGGTCAACCACATCCTGTGGTTCTTGACGCGTTTTGTTACGGTTTTCCGATTAAGATGTGATGTATTTTCTTATGTCCGCAGTTTCCTAGTTTCCTGGTTTCCTTTTACCTAGCTTGGTCAATCAAGTCATGACTCAACTCGTTCATTTCTTCTGAGTCTTGATCTTTTCGCTTTACTGTCTGTGATAGTTTTAAGCCATGACATACACAGTACGATAATCATTACATAAGTCTAACTAGCTTCCAGTCCATCTTTGAGTTTACTATGACTGGTAGTTATGATTTGGTGTTTCTTGTGGCCTGTTGCCATCGTTTTAGTTCTTCCAGCTCATCGGTAATGAGGATAAGTTAGTGCGCAACTGATAATACCACCGGGAGTGATGATGATTTTCTTTATTTCTTTCGTCGTCGGTCTTTCGCATTGTGTTCGATTATCAGTTTTGTTTTATTAACCCAATATGAAGGCCCTCGGACCTTTTTTTTTTTTCACCCATTTGGATATCGGTATGTACTTACCCTGCCCTTTTTCGTTTTTGTTTGTTGCTTTTTTTTCCTGTGGAATGTGTTGAGCGTTTGCATGTGTTTTGCGGGGTGTTTTTTTTCCCCTAGTCCAGTGAAGCAGGTTTATCACGTTGTCTGCATGTTTCTTGTTCTGATATTTAACCTTTTGGAGTGTTGTCTGGCTTTCTTTTACGTGATTATGTATATTGGAGTTATTCGTTTGCTTGCTTTGCAGGAATTTTGCCTTCTGTAGGTTAGGAAGGGCTAATCGGTGGTCCCTTGAGTAAATTGGCTGAAGAGTCAGAGTTACCTCCGTTAGAATATTCCAGGGTAGGTACTTCGATGTTTTCATTCGTTGGGGTGATTACTACATTGCTAGTTTTTTTTTGTTAAACAGTCTTGATATTTTGGTTTGGTAGAATTTCTATTCAGCGCGTCACAGTTGCATTGTTTATGATTGATATACTTGGTCTCCACCGTTGTTTCATTCGTACCTTTTCATTGTTTTTGTGTTTGGTTTTTCCCTTTTTGTTTACTGTTCTATGATATTTGATCTTGGCAGTCCCCAAATTATTTTATTGTATTCTATTTGAAGTGTTTCCCTGTTGGCAATATTCATTAATAGTTCACCGTTGTAGTTGGAATTTTCATGGTGAAGCGTGTGTTGCATCAAATCTTTGCGTTGTATCTTATCGACCAATATGGGCGTTGAAGTGCCGTATTTGCAGCGCTCCTTTACTTGTTTTTCGTCTAAACAAGTATAATACGTTTGTGAAGGATCTGATTGCTTTCTAAGTACAGCTGTTGGGGGTACCTCAAGGGTAGCTGACATCGCGTCCGTATATTTTTTACTGTAAACTGCTTCAATTTGGGCATTCTTTCTTAATAAATAAAGGAAGTGCGCGACGGGTGGGCGTTTTGGGGGCCTGTCTTTTGTAATTTTGACGTTCAAAAAGTGCTGATCCTCAGCCTAATTTGAATAAATGACTTTAGATTTAGATTTTAAAATTGCAGGGCCCCGGTGTGTGTTACCCGCAATTCCTGAGAGGTGTCATTCGTAGTGTGTGGAGATAAACTTTCTTGCATTCATCCCTGTTCCCCGTAGATTGGCTATATGAATGCCTTTACGTGAAAGTTCAGCGTCTACAAATTTTTTTTTTTTTGGCTCGTGTTGAATCGCCGCGAACGTTTCAAGTTGCAATACTCAGAGATATGGGCAAGTGTACTTTTTGCGGTTATGTTCAGGTTTCTGGTATATATACATGGAGTATCGTCTGCTATTATGTCTCATACATAACGGTGTAAGCAGTGTTGCTTCTCGTTGTTCGCACGTTGTTAATGGGATAACTTATTGGGGACTGTTTGTTTGAAGCTGACGTTTTGTGGCTTTTTCATGTACTTCTCATGTGTTGTACCGGTTACCTAAAGGTCTGGTATTATGCGTGGTGGTATGATGCGTTGATTGAACCTTGCGTTATGTTTATCCGGTTGTTTTGTATTGTTACTTTGATCAGGACCCAGCTATCATAGTGCTTCGTGTAGAGAATGTGTATATTGGCGGATTCTCTCGATCGCCGATAGGTGTTTTTCTGCGTTCTGTTTATGTGTACATTCACATTTACGAGGTACAATTCGGACGCGGTGATGATGGTATATTTGATATGACCAGAACGTTTAATTGATTGCACGGTTATGTATTTTGTAATCCTTTGTTCCTGGAAAAGAATGCTGTTGGGGAGAAATTCCTATATATTATTTAGAAGTGCTAGGCGAATTCTATCATCCTGTCAATGTTCCAAAACATATGTAGCGAGATCTTGACGGATATTCTTGTGATCAAATTAATGTTAAATTATTATTCCCGTTAGATTAAATTGTTTATTTGATAGGATATCTTACTAGACAAACATTTCCCGTCTAACAGTTCCCGTCTTTAGTAACCATTGTAATTGCTTTTGTTTAGTCAAACACGTGTCAAGAAGGGGCTCAAACTGTGTAATTTTGTGAGCTTGACCTTTTTTTTTTTTGTTTTGTATCGTTATCTGTAGAGCAAAAACGTGTGGTGCAAACTTAAGAATTCGGGGTATTTTTTTTTAACTCTTCAGTCCACATGTATATTTAAATTCCGGTGACCGTGGCATTTTGCAATACAATTTAAGGAATTTGTTACCGTGGTACACATGTCGACAAATCAAGCCATTCAGTTCCAGCATAAACTGACTTCTCTTTGTACGGAAGCCTATACAATGCGAGGTCTGTTAAAACTGGAAATCCATAGCTTGATATGTAGCTGTGTGTACAATTATTAGATCTTCAACGATATTATGTTTAGTGTTAGAATAATAGCGTGAATTTGTTGGTGTAAAGGCACTGGTCCGCAACGGCTGCTTGAGATGACGATGCGTGCGCATATCAAGGCCCGTCGTATATGCAGTTTAGCAAACGAATCCCTGTAAAATATTAAGAACGGTCTCACCGGGTCAAACGCCATGGGTTACTCGTCCTCCGGCAGTCAGTCTGCACTACAGCTTGTTGCGCACTTTTGCTTCTTTGTTTTGTTTTATACAAGGTGTAACAGAATAGATGCAAGTTCGCCGAATGGGCCAAAGAGAATTCGACCTTATTTGAAGGCAATAAGACACAATTTTAAATGCGTAGAGCAATGTTAGGGTCAACCCGATTTTATTAATTATAACTGCTAGCTTTAAAAGGAATAGGTTTTGGTTATTGTATTATGCTTTTAACTCAATAGTCTAATGGGGGTATATGAGGTCTTGCGTTAATGTTACACGTTGTATAGTCACCCGATTTTACAAATTACGACACAGAGAGACACACACAAAAAAACGCGTTTTGATTTCGAAGTCGGGCGAGCCAACACGTGTTGCGCGCGCGCACAGACGACCGCTTGCGACGAGGGTTCAACTTGAACTCCTTTCTATTAATCTGATACAATAATGAAAATATTCCATTGTTTGCCAAAATAAAACATTGCAAACAATACCCAATAATTTAAAAGATAACAGAATAAACATACAGTAGGACCTCTATAATCCGAACACCTCTGTAATCTGAACGCCCCAGCAGCGCTTGTACACTCGCTGGCTCGCCAGTTGCTTACCGAATGTCGAGTCATTAAATACCTCCCGACAAACTAAAATATTGGATTTCTTTAAAAACGTTCAATAAATGTAACGTTTATAGACGAATTTACATTTATATTTCACAATACTATTCGTTTCATAAAATATACCCTATAAATTCTCTATACTATAATCCGAACGCTCCACGAATCAACGGGAGGTTTTTCGGAAGGCATTTTCGGAGTTCGGATTAAAGAGGTCCTACTGATTTGCTATCTTCTCTTCTGACTGAATAAATGTAGCAATTTATAATTTATGTTTAGTTTATCTCTTTATTTACATATTAGCCTTTTAAAAATTTCAGGGGCGGATACATTATACGTCCTAGAGCTGTTGAATTCTTGCAAGGACAAAGCGACCGCCTTCATGATAGAATTAAATTCAGGAAACCGAATGAAGGAGAAGTTCCCGATGGAAAGATCTTGCATCAAGGAGAGGATGGGTGGGTCTACGAAAGATTGTCTCCTTAAAAAGTTTCATAACTAAGTTATTGTGCAGTGTGTTGTAAATATCAAAAAAAATATTGCAGAGAAGTGCAAATTATAATTAAAGGCTTTTTATGGTTTATGTGTGATTTTTAATATTTCCTTTTGAATACCACCTGTGCTTTTCCAACATACTTCACTGACTAATTTTCCATTTTTCTGAATAGATTGTTCAAATTGTCGTGTTCCACCACCAACACCAAAGTAATATGTTTTTGCAGCTACATATGCTGCTCCATCTTTGCTCAATCGGTCCACAATTAGTGAGACGAGTTTGTCATAGTTACATTCATTATAGATAGTCTCAGATGTGAGGATAACATCATAGCTTTCAGAGCAAGACAACTTCTTGTTAAATGAATCCCAGTCTCCTGAATAAAACTTACACCTTTGTATTTCTTTTTCTTCTTTTCCTTCTTCCTCAATGTTTAACATAACATTGGGTATTGTAAAATGTTCCAAAACTTCTTTATTCTGAAATAGTAGTTATAATTACTAAATTAGACGGGGCACGTCTAGAACAGCACCAAACAAACTGTTCACGTAACACACAGAGTGACCAAGTAATGACCATGAGGTAGTAGTAGTCCTCCTGGTCATCGAGCACAGGCTGCGGGCTGGCTGAAAGCCAGCCACGGCAAGCCAAGCAGACTTCTCTTACATAGTCGTTTTAAATAATAAATACACTTACATAATCTTGAAATGTAACATTTGAATGATTCAAGAATGCATATATGCCTAAAATCCCAGCTCCACATCCTAAATCCAAGACATTGCTTTTATCAAACTTGATTTCTGTTTGATTTGTTTCTAGGTATTCTATTAAATCATACGTGCACTCCCAAATTTTAAGTCCACCTGAAATCATTTGAGTACCATAAAAATGGGATAGCCGATAAAAACTAATATTAATGTATTATTTAAACATAAACTTATATTTGTCACCGTCAAATTGTAAATGCCGTTACCTATCTAGCGAGATTGTAATCTGTCGAAAGATTGTGAACCATAACATACTGCTTTCAATTTAACGCATTATTTTTCGTCAGACTAAAATCTATCGAAGTGAAACCGTCAGATTGTGAAACGGCATGCAGCGAAACGAAACTCGCGCGCTGATTGGTTGAACGTCATGACAACACGCCGCCATATTGTTTGTTAATTCGTTTGTTGTCGAATGTATATGACCGTAAAATTAAGAACATAGATTAGAGGTTAGATTCATTTAGAACTGTGAACAAATGAGCGCGAGTCGAGCGAGCGAAACACGCGCAGGTGTCGCAGCAGCGGACGATGATTGCTACTTCCAAGCTGTTTGCAGTTACTTGGCTATTTATCACATGACGTTCAACCAATCTGCGCGCGAGGTGCATTTTTCGTCGCATGTCATTTCACAATTTGACGGTTTCACTTCGATAGATTGTAATCTAACGAAAAATAATGCGTTAGATTGTAAATAGTTTTTTCGGTTCACAATTTTTCGACAAATAATAATCTCATTACATAGATTGTAATCTAAAGGTATTTACAATTTGACGGTGACATATAAAATTATTATTTATAATAACATAATATATGTGTCATCGTAAATTGTAGATACCGTTGGATTGCAATCTATCTAGCGAGATGCGATTGTCTAGTGGTTAGTGACCCTGACTGCAAAGACTGAGGTTGTGGGTTCGATTCCCACCCAGGAAAAATCTTTGTGTGATGAACACAATCATTTGTTCTGTGTCTGGGTGTAAATTATCTATAATATGTATGTATTTAGAATTATATGTATAAGTATGTTTATCAGTTGTCTGGTTGCCATAGTACAGGCTCTGCCTAGTTTGGGATCAGATAACGTTGTGTTGGTGTCCTAAGATATTTATTTATTTATTTACTTCAATAATACTAATTTATAATCCCACTGTAAAAGTTTTGTAACTCTATGGTAAATTCATCCTGATTAGAAATAAGTGGTATTTCTGAGTTTTGTTGATGTTCAGGCTCAATATTCAACAGTCTGAATATAATTAAATGAGATCGGGTATGTATCAAAATCCCGTTCATAACAGGTTCACACACAGAAAAAATAATAAAACCTGGAAAATGTATATAACTTAGGTTATGTTTGGTGACTAACACTAACTTATTTATCATTCAAACTGCACTTCTTTGGTTAGTCATAGATTCATTTTACTTCCACAACAATGTCATGTAACTAATTTTAAAGGTTTGAGTTATTTTCAACACAAAATCAATTTACAATCACCAAAATACTTTTTGTTTACATTCAACTACAAACTAATATTGACAAATGACATTCAACCAATCAGTGCATTTCGTTGCATGCCATTTCACAATTCGGCAGTTTCACTTCAAAAAATTTTAATCCAATGAAAAATAATGTTTGATAGTAAATGGTTTTGTGGTTCACAATTTTTCAACAGATTATAATTTTGTTGGATACATTGTAATCTAACAGTATTAACTGATGGTGACATATATAATTATTAATTATTTTTAACTTAATATATACATATTTTACTAAAACATGCATAGGTATCATGCAATAGTTCACATTTAAATTCTACTAAATTTCTTCAATCATTTAAAGTAGATAGTAGGTACCTACTATACAGTGAAATTAGTGTGCTGTGATTTTTAGGGTTCTGTACTCAAAGGGTAAAACGGGACCGTATTATTAATATGGACGGATGGACTGGGAGTCTTATTAAGACCCTCGAGTCCATCTGTCACCAGGCTGTATCTTATGAAGCGTGATAGAGAGTTGAAATTTGATATTGATAACGGGTACAGGTAGATGCTTGATATATTTACAGAATATTTTTCAGTTTTTAACTTAAAAAAAAAATTAAAACAAATACATAAGGGAGACTCCCATACAATAAACATGATTTTTTTGCCGATAATTGTATGGAACCCTTCATACGCGAGGCCGACTCGCACTTAGCTGGTTTTTTTATTTATTTATTAAATTTAGTCATGCTATTTAAGGTTTTACTAGAGTGTTTAACAATGATGTATTGTAAGTTAAGCCATAGCATGCAGCATGCACTTGCCTTCATATTTCCCGGCAATAAGGTCACTGTGTTCCGCTGCAGCTAATTTAATTATATTCTTCAATCCACATTCTTCAAAACTCGCCGTTCCTTCCCTTACGACCCCAATCTCTACATCACGACAGGCGAACATTTTAGCGCAAGTGACATGGTCCAGATTTTGTATTTGTTTATCTGGTACAACTTCCTCACTATCCAGCCAAAGAATGGTATCTTTAGTTTCTGTGGGATAAACACAATGTGGTAGGTACTGTCCATAAATTTAAAAATAAAAACATGAGTTCACATTTCGAAGGTTCACCTTCTACTTGATTACTGTCATCTTCACCAGAAAAGTTAAATCTAAAAGTAGTCATATTTCTTGTTAGCTAATAGGTTATCTTGTTAGTAGAAATTATGAAATGAATTGTCATATTCCAAGTAGAGAACGCAACTCATAAACTCCAAGCGGAGATTCAAAAGGTCCTAAAATTTACAAAATAACCTCTCAACTCAACTCTCAAGTATTCAACCAACAGTGTTGCCAACAGTTGATCTCCTCTCCTCTCTCCACAAGATTAGGGGTGCTCGATATATATCGATATTTCATAAAATATCGACATATACTCGCGATATATCGGTTCAACTCGATATTATCGAATCATCAGGTATCGATTTATGCGATCGATATATGTAGCCGTGTGTCCATACTCTCCATACCATAAAATTTGCATTTCGCTACTTGACCAGGACTTTCAATATTTTGAAGCCAATCTTTAATATGTGGATTTTAAAGCCAAGAATTCTGAAATTGTTTTGTATATTGTGGTGTCGGTAAAGTAATGCATTAGTAGATAATTGAACTCGCGAAAATTATACGATACACTGAGCAGTCCGAGATCGAATTTATTGATTTTCGACTGTAATTTAAAAGTCACTCTATTGACTGGCAAATTGACTCAACTTTATACTGGTGCCGATTCAGTTGCACAAAATTCTCTAAACTAAACAAAAATCACTAAAATTTGGTTTATTCCTGTCAAACGACGATTTCCTATTCTGAATTAGACTAAAGTGACACAACTTAACTATATTTTGGTTTGACAGCACTAAGATTGCACTGAATTATTAGTTTAGTGAAAATGATAATTTTGCTGTTCTGAGTTTGCCGGTTTTCACCAAAAATTTTGACTATAATTATTAATTTTAACTAAATCTGACTATTTTTTATCACGATTAAAAAGGTTTGGAATAAAACTAGTGGTCTTGAACAAAAATTCACACCAACACCTCGCCTTCACGTGCAAAAACACTACTGTATCTTTTTATTTTTTCTTTTGCTTATATCTCGAAAATGGCGTGTATAGGACACGGACGCAAAATAATGAAATTTTCGACCCCCTTTAGGAAACTCTAACACATATAAATCTCAACACGTGGGTAATACTTTTTTTTTTCAAACAATAAATGAAAAATTCCAAATAAAACACGTCCAGGCTGCCCCCTTGCGCGCGCCTTCGTCTCTCAACAAGTTCATTGCGTAGCGCATACAAGTAGCACGTTGCGAAGACAAAAGAAAAAAGAAATACCACGTTGAGTCACGATTTGACAATCGCGACTCAACGTGGTAATTCGTTTTTAGTCGTGTCAAAATATTTTTTAAATTTAGAGATTTTTTCGTGCAAAATAGTGTTAAAATTCTCATAGCCAAAAGTAAGGAATTTTAGAGATAGTTTAGTTCGGTGTACAACAGAATCGGCACCAATATCTTTCTATTTTATTATTCCCTTTATTACATTTGAACATTCTTATAAATTATATTTTTAAATATTAGTTAAAAAAAAACATTTAAAAATATAAAAAATAGTAGCCCACCGGTATCGGGAACAGGGTCCAAGCTACCGGCGGTCAGGGCTCCAGAGAGAGGAACCTCCTGAAAATACGAGCCGTGTCCAGAAGTACCGCTTTCTGAATCAAGCCCTTGATCCAACCGTTCAACGAGAGCCTCTTCAGGTGTTGGTCGAGGCTCTTGGCTATCAAACCATTGGCTGTAATGACTATCGGCACAATGATTGCTGAGTCCACATCCCACATGTCGACAACCTATTTTATTTATTCTTACAACTTCGCTTGTTCCACTGCTGGGAAATATGTGTTATCTTGTAAACTAACTACACTACTACTAAAAATATTCTACGGAGAATCCTCGCATAGCTATAATATGAAACGGCGAAATGATTCGTTTGACATCTATCACACAACAATGAACAAATGCAATGTCACGTCTGCCTACATCTGCCGGGGTCGCGTGATTGTTCGAAAGAGATACCGTGACCCTGGCACATGGGCAACTGAAGGAACACGGGTGGGTTTTAGTCAGTAAAAGTCTGACACGCCCTCCCGCTCCGCCCAGAGCGGGAGAAATCATTTGACGATTTCCCATCCAAAAAAAAAAAAAAACGTCTGCCTACATACTAAAAGTAAATATACCTAAATATTTAGAAACGTGTAAGTGGCTTACTGGTTGAGTCTGAAACGTCCGAGTTTGGCAGCTGATAGCTGACTTTAAGTTCCTTGTAGCTGACTGCTGACTAGCTAGCTGAGTCTGACACATGACAGCACTCACCCACAGAATTTAAATGTCCTGACGGCACCACGCTGAAAGCTGAATGTTTATCTGCGCGTTTGGAAATTTTCGCGCCGCGCCGTACGGTGGCTTGAAAATCGGCTGTCATAGACTTAGGGATTTCAATTTGCAAGTTCCTTTGCTAAGTGCACAAAGGCCTAAGCTCTTGGCATCTAGCCAAGAGAAAGCAGAGCTTTTTTGCTGAAATTCTCGACTTAATTCGGTTTCAGGAAACTGAGTTCAAGTTTTTGGATATATCCAATCTGGATGCTGAATCAGAATTGGACAACTAGTGGTAAGAAAAATTAAAACAAATAAATATGTATATACTTCTGTTTCATTTAAATTATATGACGAAAAAAAGTATAAGCAGCATTTTTTTAAAGGTTTTTTTTGTTTTATGTATTTCTAATATTGGGGTCAATAACTTATCAATTTTCTTAACTTAGATACTAAAAGGAACCGTTTCATATGTAAGAATAATAAAAAATATTTTAACTATTTTTTAAAAGAAAAAAAAATCGGCAAATAGGCAACAAAAAATTAAAATAATTAGCACTATAATCACCTGTAAGGATATTCCTGTTTAAGTTTCCGTTTAAGGGATAAGTAGATTTTTCATTCCCACTTCATACAATTTTTTCGTAAACAAATTATAATTCCTTCTAATGACTAATAGAAGCTATATCCGGTAAAAAATCTGGCACTTGCAAATTGAAATCCCTAAGTCCATGAAAGCCGATTTTCAGCCCACTGTGCGCCACCACTGTATTCTGTCTATCTGTTCTGATAGTAGGGATTTAAAAATGGTTTCGTAGTCAATTGTATTTTTTCATAAATTAACTTTACGCAAAAAAACACCTTCTATGGAAATATACTCAAATTACACCTTAATTTGAAAGTCCAGTGTTCCATAGAAAGTCTTTGTAAGCTCTAGTATAACCCGCGATATTCAAACTTTCCTTCGTTTTTAGGGTTCCGTTGCCAAATGGCAAAAAACGGAACCCTTATAGATTCGTCATGTCTGTCTGTCTGTCTGTCTGTCCGAGTATGTCACAGCCATTTTTTTCCGAAACTATAAGAGCTATGCTGTTGAAACTTGGTAAGTAGATGTATTCTGTAAACCGCATTAAGATTTTCACACAAAAATAGAAAAAAAAAAAACAATAATATTTGGGGTTCCCCATACATAGAACTGAAACTCAAATTTTTTTTATCATCAAACCCATTCGTGTGGGGTATATAGGGATAGGTCTTCAAAAATGATATTGAGGTTTCTAATATCATTTTTTTTTTAAACAATAATATTTGGGGTCCCCATATATCAGCGGTGGATTTACCAATAGGCTAAGTAGGCTGGAGCCTAGGGCGGCATATTTAGAGGGGCGGCAAAAGCCCAAATAATAAAAAAAAAACTTATAATTATATGTATACACATTACGTTCGTAATCCGTATATAAAAGATTAATAAACGCACTGTAAAATATAGGTACTTATGCGATCATGAATTTTAGAAATATTCCAATAGCGTTTCAATATTAATTTCAATTTAAATTTAGTAACTTTTACCCTAAATAAAAAAATGAAATTTAACGTGTAATATGTTTCAACATTTAAATTTTTATTTTCTACTAGGTACGTATGTATTTGCGTAGTAGTTTTTGGGTTGCGGCGCGGGAAGGGAACGAAAATTGTTCAGGTGAAAGAAGCTTTATCTCTTTTGTGCATAGCGTCAGAACTAATGAACAAGATTTCATACGACGATATAATTAATGATTTTGCGAATTTAAAATCTTGCATAAAGATAATGGTGCCGATTCCCTTATTCACAAACTAAACTAAATTTAAGTTCAGTGCATCTTTTTCTTTCTATTTCATTAAGAAAAGGACAGAAGATAAATTTTAGTTCAGTCCTGTCAAATTAATCAGCGCTTGACGTAAATTGACGTAATTTTAGTAGGCAAGTTTTTAATCACGTCTAAACTTGTCTGGAGCGCTGATTAATTTGACAGGACTGAACTAAAATTTATCTTCTGTCCTTTTCTTAATGAAATAGAAAGAAAAAGATGCACTGAACTTAAATTTAGTTTAGTTTGTGAATAAGGGAATCGGCACCAATGTAAAACTTATTTTTTCTTTTTTTACTCCCGAACAAGCCGGATTCCGTAAAGGCTTTAGCACCCTAGACCACATACATATGCGGCAGGTTATACAGAAGACCGAAGAGTATAACCTGCCTCTTTGTTTAGCGTTTGTGGACTACGAAAAAGCCTTCGATTCAGTCGAAACCTGGGCTGTACTGCAGTCTCTTCAACGGTGCCAGATCGAGTATCGGTACATCGAGGTGCTGAAGTGTCTGTACGAAAACGCCATTATGTCAGTCCGACTTCAGGACCAGACCTCGAAACATATCCTTCTGCAGCGAGGGGTGAGACAGAGAGACGTTATTTCTCCGAAACTGTTCACCGCTGCACTGGAGGATGTCTTCAAGATTCTGGACTGGAAAGGGGCTGGCATCAACATCAATAGCGAGTACATCACTCACCTTCGGTTTGCCGATGATATAGTTGTCATGGCTGAGACTATGGAGGGCCTCAGTACAATGCTCGACGACCTTAGTAGAGCTTCCGATAGAGTGGGTCTCAGGATGAACATGGACAAGACAAAGGTCATGTCCAATGCTCGTGTGATACCCACTCCAGTGAAGATCGGAGGCGCTTCACTCGGAAGTTGTGGGCGAATATGTGTACCTAGGACAGACTGTCCAGTTAGGTAGGTCCAACTTCGAGAAAGAGGTCAATCGTCGAATCCGACTCGGCTGGGCAGCGTTTGGGAAGCTACGCAATATCTTCTCGTCCCACATACCGCAGTGTCTCAAGACGAAAGTCTTTGAACAGTGTGTGTTGCCAGTGAAGACATATGGAACCGAAACGTGGTCGCTCACAATGGGCCTTATTATAAGGCTGAAAGTCACCCAAAGGGCGATGGAGAGGGCTATGCTTGGAGTTTCCCTACGCGATTGAATCAGAAATGAAGAGATCCGTAGGAGAACCAAGGTAACCGACATAGCCCGAAGAATTGCTAAACTGAAGTGGCAGTGGGCAGGGCACATTGCTCGCAGAACAGATGGCCGATGGAATCGAAAGGTTCTGGAATGGCGACCGCGTACCGGAAGACGTAGAGTTGGAAGGCCTCCAACAAGGTGGACCGATGACCTTGTGAAGGCTGCAGGAATCCGCTGGATGCGGGAAGCACAAAACCGGTCGAAGTGGCGGAGTTTGGGGGAGGCCTATGTCCAGCAGTGGACGTCTTTCGGCTGAAATGATGATGATGATGATGAAAACTTATTTGATCTCATTGTTACCATTAACCGGATTGTTAACATGTTATTTAATAGAAATTGTTCTTATTATTTTAAACTGTAAATGCAATAAAAAATATTTAACAAAAACAACGTTTACCGACTACACATTATTTTGTGTAAGCTGTGTTCATATGTAGGTATTTTTAAGGCATGCCTTTCCCCACCTTATGATTAGTACATGCTGCTGTTTTTAGGTCAACAGTATACTCGTCACTACCTAGCGGGTTGCAAAAATAATCTAGTAACAGTGTCAGAAATATCACCTAGTTCACAATCATACTAATGACGGGAAAAAGCCGATATAATGAGGACGATAGAACACAAATCATAAAGTTGCAATTTCTGAATAAATGTAATTAATATGAATGTGAACTAAACTAACGTATTGAATTTCAAAAGTCAGTAGGGGCGGCAAAAACTGAATAGCCTACTAGCGGCAAATTTGTAAATCCGCCACTGCCATATATAGAACTGAAACTCAAAAAAAAAAAAAAAACATCAAACCCATTACGTGTGGGGTATATATGGATAGGTCTTCAAAAATGATATTGAGGTTTCTAATATCATTCTTTTCTAAACTGAATAGTTTGCGCGAGAGACACTTCCAAAGTGGTAAAATCTGTATCCCCCCGCCCCCGTAACTTCTAAAATAAGGGAATGATAAAACTAAAAAAAATATATGATGTACATTACCATGTAAACTTCCACCGAAAATTGGTTTGAACGAGATCTAGTAAGTAGTTTTTTTTAATACGTCATAAATCGTAAACCACAATTTACCTTTCATTCAGTCAACTCAGATATAAAAATTAAAAAAAAAAAAACATTTAATTTCATAAACATAAACCTTATGCATAAACCGTGAATTCCTGCAGGTTTGTACGGAACCCTCGGTGCGCGAGTCCGACTCGCAATTGGCCAGTTTTTTGTAATTTGCGGGTCATTGTCAATTTGTCAGTCTTTTACCATTTGTTTGTTGTACGCACGGCTACACATTAAGCTATACATTTCCACTATAAGATGACTTCCCATTGTACGGCATATATATGCAATGCGAGCTCAGCTAAAACTGAAAATGTATAGCTTGATGTGTAGCCGTGTGTATTCTTCTGCCCAAGCATCTCAGAGAAACAAAGATGCGCGTAGCAGAGTGTAGGTACTACATTATAGTGGCCTGTGGTGTCCCACAGTCCTTTTTTTACGCTATGACCTTTTTGCACAATTTTGTTGTTGGGGAAAATAAAAGAAAAAACATTATTTTATAAAAATTAAAAAGTTTGTTATGTCACACCGCCATAACGTGTAAAAAATATTGTTAGATTTTTATAAATAATGGATGTAGCTCCAAAGGAAAACGCAGCGCTAAAGAAAACGGTATTGGTGTGTTTGTATTTTTTTAGTTTAGTAACTTTTATTCTTTTAAACATCGAATGAACGCTTTGGAAACTAACAAACGTACATAATTCATTTCATTCACTCTTATACACGAGTTGTTAGCGTAAAAAGTTGTGTGGATTTTATACAGTATTTTGTATTACAAGTATAAAAAGGGACTTAATATATCTAAAATCCCACAAAAAAATTATATAACCATAATGACAGACGTAGCGAAAAAGGTAAACCCATTATTTATTTCATTTTATTGATACTTCGCTTTGTTTGACACGAGTAACGTACCTACTTTGATTAGTGTGTGTGTGACCTCACTGTTTTCTGTACAGTGCTGTTGAATAATATTGTTTCGTGGTTAAATCCTGTTGTGGGTTAAAGATTACCTTTGGAAAAGTACCGGAACGTGATACAATTACAATGCGAGGGGTAAGTTTCACGTATTACGAGCGCATAACCTCAACATATTGCGCGACCGTGGGGGATCTTAGGCGTATAAACGGATAATGGCTGTTGTTGGGTGGCTCATGTAAATCCGGCACGTGTACCTGTTTCAGGTACAGGACTACAAGGATTCCCTCAAGCAAAAGGCTGAGCATCTAATAATAAAAGGATTTCCAGAGAAGATAGTGAAATTAAATGATCTTCTAGAAACATCACATTTCCAGAATCGAGATTTAGCTGATGTACATCAGGTATTTATATAGATTGTTCTCGATTAATACCTTAGTGCGTAAACTTATTTGCTTTTCAGTCAAAAGAAATGCCCTTAATGTTTCATACAAACATACCTTAACACACGCCTTTTCCGATGGGCTAGGCAGAAACTACAGAAAACCACCTGCACTACTCAGACTCCTTTTGTTTCATGTTTAAATTATCTTCAGTAATATCTTTACAATAAAATATGGATGTGCTATAGGTACACTTCTGCGTAACCGTTTGGGGATTACCAGGCTGATGTTTTCGGGCTAAGTGTTAATGAGTTTTTCTATCTGGACTTTTTGATGAGTACATGGCAATAGGCTTACTCCCTGTTACATTACATGGGACATAATAAACATAAATGCCAAATGTGGGAGTACTCTAGGTACACCTCCGCCCAACCTGGGGAAACAAGGCATGTTCCTATGTACCATCTAATCTTTACATAGTGTTGCATTTCGTGTTTGTACGCTCAGATCTTGTAAACTCTGCAACAGTGTGTAATGTGGTTTTCATTAATAGAGAGAGATAGGTAGATTCAAGAGGAAGGTTTTTGTATACTACGCGGGCGAAGCCACGAGCTAAAGCTCGCGGTATAAGATACTAGAAAAAGCTATTATCTTAAACAGTTACCATCTGCATACTCTTTATGTATACTATTTTAAAGAACAGATTGTTATATAATTTCAGGACTTAAACATTCCAGTGCCACCTCCTGCATCAGCAGCAAATGAGCCAAATGCTAAACGTCAGCGGATGGACTCATCCGAGGTGTCAAGCAACTCATCTGAGGGCACTCGAGTGTATGCTTTGCCCAACGGCACCGTGCCATGCAATAAGCCACTCAGTGACCTCATCCATCTTGTTAAACCACACATTAGAGAACTGGTTGAAGATTCCAATTTGGTGAGTGGCTTTTATGTGAATATTATTAGGAATATCATGAAGATTTCATCAAATCCCAGTAATATCATAGGACTCTGAAAAAGGACCCAAGCAAGAGGATATCAATTAAAAAAAAGAAGATGAAGCTTTCATTATTAATCAGCTCAGCCCAGGACAGTCAACTGCTGGGCATAGGTCTCTTCCGAATTGCACCAGGTGAATCTTTGACAAGGATTATTGTCTTGATTGCTGTTGAACTGCGTTTGTGTATTTCTATAAAATGTCTGTATCAGGACTTGTCTTGTGTCGCTCATAATGTAAAATAAATTCAATAGATATCAGATTAGAATCAGCAAAGCGTGATTTTGGGAAAGAAATGTTACTGTGAGTAGAATCATCACGGCAAGTCTTTGTTGTAATTTGGAAGCGGCCTATGTTCAAATGAAGTAACACTACTATCCTATCCACTACAATCAACTTGAGATAACCATTAGGTATTTTATATTTGGAGATGCAACCAATTTCTGTTTCACTATTAACAACATGCCTACATGTATTTGGAAAACTGTGTATAGATCTTTCTGATTATATGCTATTAAGCCTAATGGAACTCAATCGCGATCGACATCTGCACAAACACTGCGTATGTCGCCGCGTCACTCGCCAATTGAAACTGCGCCGTATGACACGACGCTGCAACCGTCCAATGATAAGATGTTTCTTTCCCTGCGCACCTCACAAATTGGGTGAGTTTTATTCTAGGGAGAAATATGAAAATTATCACTTCATTTGTTTACTACTGCGTGGTATGATCGAGCCTGACCCCATGTCCTAGGCGAGTGACAAATGAAACGACGTGAAGTGACGCTGCCTAGAGGCAGTCAGCATTCCCACGAGTTGCTCGTACGCCATACTATAGTTCTACGACGATGCTAATTTAATTTTAGGTGACTTACATTCAGTTGCGTCACATTGTGTAATTTTGCGTTGCCTTGCATCGTATCGCTTCGTCGCACACCTAGGATGTGGGATGTGGAATTTCACTCGGTCTCGTAACTGCCGACCAAGGGATTTTTGCAGGTAAGAAGGCAGCTGGCACCAATCCACACAGATTTGGCAAAGAGTTACGATCACGACATTATATTCCACCAGTATTGTTTATTTTACAGGCTCTTACTTGGCTCTTACTTTATGTGTAAAAATGAATGTCGAACCAATTGCTCAGTGTTTGGTAACATTGTTCCAGCTGAAAATGTGGATATCATTCATGATTCCTAAAATCGAGGACGGCAACAACTTCGGTGTATCAATACAAGAGGATACACTTGCTGAAATTCAGTCTGTGGAGTCGGAGGCCGCGGCGTTCTTTGACCAAATCTCACGATACTTCATCTCGCGAGCGAAGATTGTGTCTAAAGTCGCTAAATACCCACACATCGAAGACTACAGGAGAGCTGTCCGAGTAAGTATTATTTTATTCACTTTTTAATATTAGAGACGAATATTCAAATGTTTTAAGAACCTTCCTCCATATAACTGAAATACGTCAGTTACAGTGAATTTCATTCTGTTCAATTTGATTTATGTATTCCTAGATAAATACATTCTTGATATAAGTCAAAAATAAATAAAAAAAACAGGAAAAAGCAACTTCTAGGTGTAATTTTTCCTTAATTGACTAAACAGGAAAGACTTACAAATCATGAAATATACAGTAAATGAATGCATTTGTTTCTGTTGTAGTAGTAATGTGTGCACTGTTCAGCTTATCAGTATTAATTGCCCTGTTTGTTTGGCAGGAACTGGACGAGAAGGAATACCTGTCACTATGGCTGGTGATGTGCGAGATTCGTAACCGCTACTGTTCGCTCCACGACATCGTCATCAAGAACTTGGAGAAGATCAAAAAGCCACGTTCATCGAACGCGGAGTCTCTATACTAGGCACTATTTCAATCTCAAGTAGTAACTCTTTAGTCACAAGCAATTGTAAGAATACATTGTGGATGTAAGAGTAACACTGATACTGGCTTATATACCTTATTTTTTATTCACTAGGCAGCATTTATGTAAATATTATTTCTACATGCACAAGTAATGTAAGTAAAAAATTGTGCTTTACCATGACTTTCATTCATTTTCTAGTAGTTCTATATAGATCAATTTGTGATGTAAACTATCACATACTTACTATGCTAATCCCGTATTATTATATTTTAGGTGCTTTTGTCTAGTGAATAAAATTTAAGTTAGTACATCGTGTTGTGGTCTTATAGCAAGGCGAGAGGCTGAAGACTCGTATTATAATGTGAGACTGAGTGCTGTGTCGTAACATATTTCTTTGTGACATATTATTGTAGTAGGTACATGCTTGATTGTGAGATTTTATGACCGTTATGTTTTTGGTGTCGTTGGCAAAATTGTGGTTCCACAACGCTGATTTTCGGACATTAAACATTATTTCCCATAGTATTTAAAAGACAAACTTGCTATGAAACTACAATATGATTATTTGTATAGACAGTTGTTCCAAAACTATTCATAAAAATAGGTTTTAGTTAAGCTAAAATATTATGTTGTTACTTAATAATGCCTTCAATAAGCCTCAATGGTTGACAATTTCTATATAATGAAATCTTAAAATTTCTGTTCACTTTTCGTATATTTCTGGTTGAATTCTATCCAAAAGTGATATGATTGGCTTTAGTCAATATTTAATTTAAATATGTACCCTATGTCGATAATAATGAATACATTTCTATGAATGTGTATAAATGCAGTTTGTATTTTCCCTACATTTTCTGGTTAAACATAATCAATAAAAAAAAAATACGAGTAACACAGCGTATTATTTTTCGTCAGCCAGTACATGAAATACTTTATTGAACAAACAGCTATCCTATGAACACTGCGCTCCGGGAATCTTCGTCTACCTACGAAAATACGAACGCGCGGATGATGGGATTAAAACAAATGATAGTGCTTGCCTGCGTTCGTAAATGCTATACACATTTAATAGAGCAAGTGTGTTTAAACAAAAATACATAGTCATCTATAGAATACCTATAAGTTTTAAAAAAGCTGTCATGAAGTTGAAGAAACTTAGATTTTTCATCCATAAGTCCACGCTGCAAAATTTGAAAATTAACGGATGGCGCGTTAAAGGTGGTTCGTTCCTCGCTCTTGCAAACCAACTTGGTTTGCAAGAGTGAGCGAAGCCCTTCATTCTTAAAAGTAAGTGCTTGTATCAATGAGCATAAGAAAATCTATCGTTTCTGAAGCGGGACGCAAAAATTATTTTGGAACGAAGTTCTTTACGCGGCTTCCGAAAATACAACTTTTCTCGCGCTCTCGCTCTTGTAACCCAGGTTGGGGTGCAAGAGCGAGAATCAGAATTATTGCGAGCGAAGCGAACTAAATGAATTTAGCAGCCGACGACGAAATGGTTTGGGTAGGTACTCTTTTGAGCATTCATAGTATTAGCAACTTTTTTAGAAGCGAGTTGAGGACAGCTGTACAAACTGAACGCGCGAGGCCCCTCAGACCGCGCTATCTTTTTAGCGTTATATGTTATCCTAAAATCCTCTCGCTGACTCTAGGCCGGTGCATTATTGGCATAGACTTCGATCTAACTGCACCATTTTGAATCTTCTAGTAACGCTACTGCTGATGAAGATATAGAAGTAAAGGTACTTGTTAAGAGTTCCCCATTCAAGCAATGTCTTGATTGACATACATTCAGGCATGTCCATTCAGACGATTTGATTTTGTTTTACTTCAACAATTTGGGGGCGGATCCATCCGCGGAAGCCTGAGAGCAATGTGTGCGTTCTATTCATTTCGCGATTGGTTTGCATGCACACCTACAAGACCTCGCTTCCGCTTCAATGCTAAAAGGATTAACGACGTTGATAGGGGGTCGCTGTTGGTAAACATCAATACCTAAACATGTTTATAAAGTCAAGATCACAGCGTTAGTTCCGATTTTAGCCACGCGTCAAAAGAACCTTGTAACAGTATATGCCCTTTCCTCCAGAATTGCGCTGAGCAAGTCTCTAAAAATGAAGTAATCGTATTTGTGGGTATTGAAAGAAAGAAAGAAAGAAAAATATTTTATTTGGGACACACACAGGACATAAAACAATAAAAAAGAACATAGAAACATTTAACATACAGATAACAAAGTATTGTAAACTAAACATCCCTCGCTACGCATACTCGCACATCCCTGGTTGACCCTGCTTTCCTGCCCCATCTACCGCCTACCGCTTCTTCGCTCAGCTAGCTCGGCTGAGATCACTATGGATCCCCGCGCATCCTTGTACAGCTTTGGTGGAAAGAATCAAACCGTTTCTCAGCTCCGCTGTACCTTCTCACTGGGCTCAGCTTTCTCGTTAATTTCTGGTGGAAACCCACCCTGAGGTTGACGCACATTTGGTACGCTGTAATGTGGTTTAATGCTAACATCCCGCACTGGGCCCGCGTGTTGGTTTTCCGCCCACTCCCTGTCACCGAGAGGAGGCTTCAGTCTTAGCCGTGTGAACATTATTGGCTAATTATGCTATGAATATGCTAATGCACCTCGCTTTATTAGTCAAGGTGATATAGATACAGTCCGTTCACAGTTATGACCCGACTGCAAGACTGCAAAGACAGGGTTTTGTATTCACACGTATTGTAGAATTATTTATTTATACCCTTGATATCTCATCCTTACTACTGAATGGAAATGAATTATAATACATGAGGTGTGTATCGAATTGTCTATGTTGCGCAATGGTAAAGTCAGAATTACAGTACCTACATAATTATAATATTGACATAAACAATAGGTCGTCTTTTTCGTACAAGTGCGCGTGCGGCGTGGAGCGTTCCATGCTTGGCATCATGCTTAATAGACGCGAGTTCCGAACGTTGATATAGGAAGAAGTATGTAGGTTTTCGGTATTGGAAAGCGTATTAAAGCGCTGCTGGGGAGTTTGTTGCGCCGCTTCTTCCCAGTTGGAGCACTAAAAAGTGGGGAAGGGTGGGACATTTTGGGGACTGTATTATGTAACTTTGACGTTCAAAAAGTGTCGACTCTCAGACTAGTTTGAATAAATTTTGATTGATATTGATTTGATTTGATTATTATAGAGTTCAATTGGATTTGGGCAGGAAACCGGGTGGAGTAAGGCTTTGACAGAGTGGCGTCCAAAGACTGGAAGTCGAGATGTCGGTCGACCGGCGCCGAGATGGGCAGACGACATTTTTGCCATCGCGGGAAAAACCTGGATGAGGCTGGCACAGGGTCGTGGAAATTGGCACAAGAAACGAGCGGTCTATACTCAGCAGTTGGTTAAGTCGGGCTGTGGATGAAGATGATGATGTGTGTGCGGCGGAACTGCCCACGTATACCAAAGATCTCGTACCAACTAAAAAGTCGCCCCACAATTCTATGTCATTTCATGTCACTAATTCGTCATATAATTTTGGCTGGGCTAGCTTATAGCCTTTCAAAATCGAGATAATTGATTTTTAGACGTCACTATGTAATGTCACGAAAATGAAACAGAACGTTGTATCATGACCATGTGCTGTAAACTAAATGAATTAAAGAGACGATTAAATAAATATAAAACACTAAAAGGTTGAAATTACAAAATAGTGAAAAATCCGTAAAACCAAACAGTTCACACATCTTAAAATTGAAATAAAATAACTGTATCAATATGCTTGAAAAGTGAGTTTCTAATTTTGCATAGCGTTCCTCAGAATCCTTGCTATAAGGTTGCTGTTTGTATGATCTCAAGGGTAAAATCAAAAATAAAACCGGACTAGTGTGAGTAGAACCGGTGCCCTGAGGGTTTCGTCGTTTCGAATTTCCAATTCCGGATTTCAAAAGACAAATTCAACTTTGTGCCTAGTTGAATTTTTTTTTCTCAAATCTACATCGATTATAATACTTACGACACGGTATATTCCCCGTCTGCAAATGTAAGAGCATAATCGTAAAAAAATGCGTGATAAAACCTTTTTTGCTCCGTCGATAAAACAACTAAACGATTTACGGAATTGTGCTGTGAGAACTTGCTTCTCGCCTTTCACGATATTAGGTCAACGGGAACGCTGTATGATTTATATATACGTCGCATAAACGGTCGTATTTTTATATTGCGTTGATTTCGAGCTCGAAGGAACCGTAGACCTACGTATACATATATTATAAATAATATAATTTAAACACGATACTTCCACGCGTTGCTGAGAAAAGGGGTCTTGACAGACAGACATATGGGCGTAACCACAGAACAGATAAAGAGGTTAGAAGGGCCTTGTGGGCGGGGCGCGCGCGCCGCTCATATTGTGAACGCTCATAATGTCGACCGAAATTAGCGTCACCGGCCAACAGTCGCGCTCATATTGTGACAACGTACGAAGCTCCGCGAAAAAATAATAATTATGCCGTCTTGCGCTATCATAACGTGTCGGAAAAGAAGCCAGATGTGTAGTGTAGCCCGAGAAGGGATTTCTTTTCACCGGTAAGTTCTAAAACCTTATAATACGAGTGTTATTTGTAATTATTACAATTGTATTATGTAGTTTGTAGACAAAACGACAAAATCGAAAAAAAGATGCAAAATTATACATTGCTTGCAACGCATGGGTACCATCTTGTACTACGCCAGTGATCGCGCGATGTATTGCGATCATTGCGAGAGTCGCGTCTGCCGAGCCAATGCTTGAATTCCGCGAAATTCCATGCGTATCGATAGCGTTGCACCAAGTTGTGAACACTGTCGATATTCGGAATGTATTCAAATGATTATTATCAGTAATATTGGAATTAAAATACCTTTGTTAATTAACACCAATTATTGTTAATTGTGGTTATCAATATAGTTTCTGAGTGGGGTTTTCGTCTAAAATTTGGTTTGAGGTTAGCTGTTTATAATGAAAACATATATTTTATTATTAGGTTTCCAACAGATCCAGATATAAGGAAATTGTGGATAGAGGCAACCGGTAGAATACAATGGATACCTACAAAATGTAGCACAATTTTCAACAAATGGATTCTGTTTGATAACCGAGAAACTGGCACATCTCCAACCAGCATTGGTCAATCGCGCGACCTCATACTGCACAGCAGACGGTCTCCAAGTTGCAAGAACTGGGGTTGGAAGCTCTCCGTCATCCGCCCTACTCACCAGACTTTGCGCCTACAGACTACTACTTTTTCCAGAATTTGGATAACTTCTTGGCGGGAAAAAAATTCAATATCCGAGAGGCAGTACAAAATGCCTGTGAAGAATTTGTTGCCTCCTGTCCAGCTGATTTTTTAAGAAGGGCATCAATAAACTGTCACTGCGTTGGCAAAGATGCATTGATTGCATGGGTGATTATTTCGATTAATACAAATAAAAAATACATGAAAAAAATTCGTTTAATTTTTTTCATACAAAACGGCAATTTCATAGGTAAAGACCTATTATTATGTATTTAGAATGTCCACACTATTCCAACCCCGTCCCTCTCCCGATATTATAGCAAAAAATTGCAAAACTGAAATAACAAAAATTTTAAGAATTACAGTAATTTTATCGATATCGATTATCGACTTTTTGTTCCCCGTAACATGTATGAGAAATAAATTGCTTTTCGTGTGTGTGAGTGCACGTCAAGTACAGTGTTTGCGTTAGTGTGACAATCAATAGCAAGCTCGCGATCTAAGTGTGTGTAATTTATTAGTGTGCGTAATTCGCGTACGTTCGGGACCTTTGCTTGTAGTGGAGTTAAAGAGTGGGAGACAAGCGGCGACACGCGTTCTAATACAAATCAGGAACTATTTCCTTTCTAACCTCTTTATCTGTTCTGTGGGCGTAACGAATCAACGAAATGATCCTATATCGGTTATGGGTACGGAATTGTAAAAAGTACCTATGTACTGTATATAAAATAGCGCATATTCAAGAAAAGTAATTAAATCCTTTTTGTTGTAGGTACCTATTCGATACTGGTCACTAACTAAAGTCAAATAAGTTTAGTTTTCAAAACCAACCATCTATATTTTGACGTAACGTTCTATTAGCACTTCTTTTAGCACTTCTTGTAGGGTAAGCCATTTTGACAGTCTACTTGTACAACATTTATATCTTTTTATTATATTTATTTTCGCTAGTTTATATTTTGTGCTGTGGAAACCTTTTGATTTATTTAATTATGGTTATAAATTGTTAAAGGGAATTGAGATAATGGCGAGCGACATCGACAAGGGGAATTTTGGCGACAGCGCCCGTAACACTACGGTGTACGAATTGAAATCAAGAAATAAGTCTAATCATATTTTTGATGGTGCTGGCGAAAATATACAATATTATAGTGATTCGGAATCCGATGCTTCGAGAAAAAGTAAAACACGTTACATAAATCCGGCTATTTACATTGAACCAGTGGAGACGTCGCATTCGGTGACATCTTTGCAAGCGGACTCTTGCCTTTCTGACGTCACTCCGCACCCCCACAGTAGCTATAGGAGTAACTCAACGCCAATGCTGAGTGGTCGAGACTCAAGTCTTTCATCAGGTAGCGTGAAGAGAAAGTCGTGTCGACTGACAGGTCTGGGGAACCTAGCAGGCGCAGCTAAACAACAAGAGACACCGCGATTTGGTTGCACTTATCGAGAAGATGGGCCCGATACGTTTAGATTATCAGTGGCATCCGTGTCGACTACTACCACGGCTAAGGAAGAGCGGGAGCGCAATGAAAATAAAAAGAACGAAGCCTTTAAGCAATGGCTGGCACGGAAAGACCAAGAGGTACCTAAATTAAGATTGTCGTAGATTCATTATCATCATCATTTCTTTACTGCTGGACGTAGGCCTCCACCAAGAATTTCCACTTCGACGGGTTCTGGCTTCTCGCATTCAGCGGAATCCAATAGCCTTCACAAGGTCATCGGTCCACTTTCGTCTTCCGGTAGTCGTAGATTACTTTGGGGAAACTTGGTGTTGCCTTTGACATGAGACAAGATTTTTTGACTAGTAGGTGAGTCGATAGGGGTCAATCGACTCATTGGAGTCTGAATTTGAAAAGTTGGACAGTTGATCATTCGGTGAGAACATTTTAATACTATAAACCTTTAAGTTAACAGTTATTTTTAATGAGTGATCTCTTCTTATAAGCCAAATAGCTTTTCCAGCGGCTTCGCCTGCGTATTATACTTACAATCCTCCCTCTTGATTCACCCTGTCTATTGGTGAAAACCGTGTTAAATCCTTTGCGTAGTTTAAAAGATCTAAGAATGTAAAGAAGATTATCTAGAAATCGAAACCCACGGCATCTATTAGGAATTCATAGAACTAACCAATGAACACACACATTGTCCTTTAAAAACATTTAATTTGCGAATATTGAGATTAGTAATTGAGATAAAAACTATCCTATCTTTTAAGTTGGATTAAACTGCACAAAGTGTGCAAATTTTATTAAAATCGGTTTAGTGGTTTGGGAGTTCATCCCGGACAAACAACGTGACGCGTAATTTATATATATTAAGATAATTAACTAAGCTTTGGTCTGATTACGTTGTTTGAGTCTTGATAGATCTGAAATCACACAAGTTTTTTCCGATAATTCTAGAAAAAACTACGCGACAAAGCTCGACTCGAGAAGTTGAATGGTCGGTCTGGGCCTACAACGTCGCAGCAGCAACGCGAGGAGTCGTATCGCCAGTGGCTGGAGCGAAAACGAACGCAAACGGAGCGACAGCGAGCCGAAGAGATCATGCGACAGTACCGACACAACGAAAAGCTCGAAAGAGATCGAAACAAACGAGATCGAGCTAAAGAGGAGAAACTGGCGGACTGGATACGTAGGAAGGAGGAAGAAATGAAAGGTGTATATAAACTGTTCTGTGCAGTTTTATTACCCGATAATAATAGCTTTTATTCAACAATCTTACATTTATATTTTTCTTACATGCTAAGTTTCATTAGGCCTGGCATAGGCCTTCCCTAAGGCTTGCCACAGAGATCATGTGCCTTCCTTCTCTGCGTAATGCCAGCTATACTTTTGATGACGTCCTCCCATCTACGATGCTGTCTCTGTTTATTTCTATTCTATTGTCTTCCGACACCAGTCGGTTACGTGATGACCCATGACCCATTTATCTTTTTTGCTCTTCATCATGTGACCTGTCCAACTCCATTTTAGCTTTTTAATACTATACGTCACGCGCGTAACTCCAGTTTGTTTGTAAATTGTTTCTAATTTTCTTCTGTCTTATTGTTAGTTGGATATTGAGCATACTCCTTTCCATCATCATCATTTCAGCCGTAAGACGTCCACTGCTGGACTTAGGCCTCCCCCAATTAGAGGGCTTTGCCATAATCGCCACGCTTGGCAGGCGGGTTGGCGATCGCTGCGATCGCCAACCCGCCTGCTAAGCGTGGCGATTGGTGGTAAAATGCATAGAGAACGCTGCTGCCCATTCTCTAGTAAGTCCCTTAGTCGCCTTTTACGACACCCACGGGAAGAAATGGGGTGGTGTTATTCTTTACGTCCGGCACCACACGGTACACTCCTTTCCATACTACGTTGTTATTCCCTGATACTTATCATTCTCCTGCCCTTATCCCAATTTATCTGGAGTCGGCGCAACATGTCTTTTCCTTGCACACTTCTCTATTAGTCGTCATCTCAGTAGTCACCCCCTTTCTATCCATATCATAATTCACACAGTCTATCCATCGTTTCTTTGGTCTCCCTCTACTCTTATAGCCATCGAAATTCATACCTAATACTTTCCTCTTTACCTGATAGTATATTCGAAAATCTAAATCTTTTCCAAGTAACGGTACTAGAGCTCTGTGTTTATTCATACTGTGTAAAAATGTGTTGCAGTGATGAAAACTCGTGAAGAGCAGAGGGCTGCGCGCGCGGCTATCGACGAGGAGCGCAGGCGGTTGAATGGCGAGCAAGCGTATAGAGACTGGCTGCGCACCAGCAAGAACAAGCCCCTGCCCGTGCCACTAAACCAGGGCGAACTTAGTAAGTCTGATTTAGTTAAGTTTCAGCAAGTCCCTAAGTTGTGAGGAATGTGTAGGATGCCGCCACGGGTGGTGCTGTGAAAATCCTAAAAAAGTTAGAGGGTTTCACTATATTTTTATGTATACAGATAAATTAAATTGAACTGTCTGTTTATAATTTCAAAATAATAGCTTTTTACTAAATGCAGATGAAAGTAAATACGGTACATTAAACAAAAAACTTTTTTTCGGCTTGTATTCGAAACGGCGGGACCAATATGGAGGAATGTTCACTGGCAGATAGCTAATGTTATAAGGAGCAACATAGGCTTTTGTCCAAGTAGCTGTGCCAGTAGTTCGTTACCCGGTAAGTTCCTGTGGGATCATTTTCGACGCCCACGCGGACGAAACCGCGGGCAGCATCTACTAGCACCTAAAATAAAATGTATGATTCTGGAGG
This sequence comes from Aporophyla nigra, assembly GCA_947507805.1. NCBI lineage: Eukaryota > Metazoa > Arthropoda > Insecta > Lepidoptera > Noctuidae > Aporophyla > Aporophyla nigra. The sequence continues at coordinate 15,055,347 of OX382305.1, forward strand.
TTCGTGACTGTTTAACTATTGTAATTTGGCGTCGAATAACCTACCACCTTAGTTCTAGCTTTGGTCATTGCAACGTGGAACAACTTGCCATTTTCCATTTTTTGAGTGCGCACTATAAGTAGGGTTATCATGACCTATAATCAGAAACCTGGTCGCAAGCTATTACAAACCTGATTATTTGAAAAGTCCGGTGATTTAACTCAAAATAAAACTTAGTAGTTTAAAGAGACTTTTATTAGATGAAACAATAAAGGCAAAAGTATAGGAGCCCATACTTCACCTTATATTTGTGTTCAACGGCAACAGTTTTCAAAGACTTTGTTTCTCCACATTTAATGTGGTGAATTTCTTCAAAAGTGGTGTCTTGAATGTTAGTGAGAGAATTGTTTTAACTTTTACGTTATTTGGCATAATACTAATAATGAGTGTAATGAATATTCGGATGTTCGAAAAATGTGGTCTCGAATGAAATCCGGGCGGAGTACGGTGTAAGATCTTAAAGGCCGGTCAATACCGGATTTATCCGAGACTATAAGTGGTATCAGACTATAAGTAGGTCATTATTAATTAAAAGTCTGAGACATGTAAGTTGCGGTACGAGTTCGACATTAACATGGGTTTTCTTATTTGCAGGTATGCGTGGTTCCGTGTCACAAATGTATATAAATCCCATACCTTGGCAGTCCCCCACATGAACATCTAAGAAGATATCGTTGTAATTAATTATAGGTACTTCTAAAATTAACTGATTATACCTAATCGTTATTATTTTTGTGCGCGTCAAAATCACAATTAAGTGTAAAAGATAGTAATAATTGTTCTGATTATTTAGTAACTGATGTACTTGATTTTAGAATAAATTTTCGATTTTTAGATTAACATTTTGTTGTAGTCGCGTTATTTACTTTATCAGGGTTATTGTGTTATTAAATATAATAGAAAAGCTAAACGCTCGTTAAATAAAACATTGTTTGTTTATTTTGACATATAGTTTTATTTTAATTATAATAATTTGCAAGGATGAGGGTCCCCCTCAAGTAATATTAATACGTAAATACATATCATAGAAAAATGTCAAATATCTACTATTCGGCACTCAATAATTTTCCTATACTCCTAAGTTTAACTACGATGATTTGAAACTAAAGGTTTGCGAGTTGCAATAATGTGCGATAATAAGAAGCGACGAATTCCTAGATCATCCCTAAAGTCCCTACTCTAAGCCTGTTTACAAAGTTTTCTGCACAAGCCACAGCCATGTTTGACGCCTATTCTAAGTTATGCTAAGTTGAAGTGTTCAGTAAACATCCTCTTCTTCTTTGAGGCGCAATATTTCGGACTTGTTCATGAAGTAGTATGTGGGCTGTCTTCCCTTCAGGTCTTTGAGAACGCGCTTTGCTCCAGCCTTGATCAGCACTCTGCTTATAGACTCAATCTTGTCTACTCCCATCGCGTAGTGTAGTGGAGTGCGCTCCAACTGTGGTAAAAGAGTTTTTTTTAAAATAACTTATAGATTTTTTCTTAAAACACTGTGGGAACACGATACTACAAAACTACAATCTTGTGAAATAAAATAAAAAATGCGTATAAATTTGCGTATTTGCGCAATTTTAAATTAAATAAATGAAAATAATATAATCTACAAGTCACTAGATACAATTTACATGTTGTTAAGGTTTTTCCGTCACAATTATGTATGTGGTAACTTAGTGTTTTGTGGTCCAGACATTTTTAAGACTTGCATGTTCGTTAGTTTTAATTCTTAGTTTGGTGGTATAGGGCCTAGGTGCTATATGTTCGCAAGTGCAACATAACTATCGTGGGCTCAACTTATTACGCATGTGGAGTTAAAATCCAAAATAATTTGTAAATAATTTTGAAACTTAACCTTCGGTTGTCGTGTGTTCTGCGGTTAGAAAACTAATTACTAAACAATAAAAACTTTGAGAATAGATCGTACAAAGCAATTTAGAAAACTGTCTATGTCCACTTGTGGCGTATGATAATAATTTAAATACCATGCTATTACTGTCTCACTGCAGGGCCTCTTGTCAAGACGGGTTGGCAATTTAAGAAATAAAATTACTGTAAGTCCCTTTTCCTTACGATATTATCCTACACCGATGTCAGTAATATCCAATATATGCTCAAAAAGTTCATATGAATTAAAATACACACATTGATATTTGTTCGGATTTGTGCCCACAACCATGTGAAGCGGACCTTGAGCACTGAGCCAAAATTACGTTAAAGTATGATTCATAAAACACTCACGTTATCCCCAAGCCGCAGTAGCTCCGGGTAGGTCTGTGCCAAGAAAGCCACAACATCTTCATGCTGCGCCAGCACGGCGACGTGCAGCGCCGTGCGACCGAACGTGTTCTGACAGCGCGCCAGTGTGCGCGCGCCCTCGCCGACTAGCGCCGCGCGCACCGCGGGCAGGTCGCCGCGCCGCACCGCGCCATGCAGCGACTCACGGGCCTCCTATAAATTAAGTCCCAGACACTCCCTCAGAGACAAATTTAAAAAGATTAATATAAGGAACAAACAAAAATTGGTGTTCCTACAACCAGGCTCAAGAAAATAGGTGGCTCGTTTAGATGCCAATATATTCGTTTATATAATAAACTTTCTAGCCTCATTCAAGAACTAAGTCTAAATAAATTCGGCGGCGGCGACCCCTCGCGTCTGGCCCTGGTGCGAGCCATGGTACGGAGCGAGAGGGCATGGGAAGCCGTCACCTCCTTCTGCGAAGCAGTAAAGCTCGCGAAGGAGGAGGCGGGGTGCGTGAGGGAGTGGCAGCCTCTGCGCCCTCACGTCCCTAGCCGCCGCAGGAGGAAACGCCCCGGGCGTCGGGAGTCAATAGCGTACTCCCGGCCGCCGTAGGCGCGAGCTTGCGGGTGGCGAGCAATGGGTAGCTCGCCGCCCGGTAAGGACCAGGCTCGGGTCGACGGCACGTAGTCCGGTCCACGCGCGCCTCAAAGAGATGTCAGCAGCACTGAAGGGGTCTGCTAGGACCGATGCCTGCCAGGGTCACGAGATTGTTCGAAAGAGATACCGTGACCCTGGCACATGGGCAACTGAAGGAACACGGGTGGGTCAGTAAAAGTCTGACACGCCCTCCCGCTCCGCCCAAGAGCGGGAGAAGTCATTTGAAGATTTCTCATCAAAAAAAAAAGTCTAAATAAATTCAAATCTTTTATAAAGCGTAAATTATGTTAGAAAGCTTATTATACTGTTACAGACTATATTGAGGATAAAACGGCCTGGGACTGAGCTGCTCCAATAAATGTACACTGTTGTATGTGTGTACAAAGTGTTGATTATTTTTAAATTATTATTTTGCTATTTTACTCTTTTTTATTTTTATTTTACATGACATGAATATTAATTTTATGAATATTACTTAGATTACTGAGAATTTGAGGACTATGTGGGTCATTGTTCCACTTTTGATTATGGTCTGGCAGTTTGAGTAGTTTGTGCGGCCTACCCAAATGTCCTTTCTTTGGTATTGTTCATCGAATCGTTGAGCTCCTTAAGTTCCAAGTTGAGTTGTACGATAATTGACAAATGCGTGCACTGACTGGATAGATCCAGTGAAATCTGTGTGGTTCTTTCCTCAAAAGACCATTTCAGACACCGATCTACATGGTCACTAAATGATCTGACCAACAAAATTATATCCGTTTCTTTTTTCATATACACATTGACATTGATAATTTACAATGACATGAATATTTACTTTGTAAAGTATCATATTGTTTTAATTATTGTGAATGTGAAGACTATGTGGGTCTTTTTTTAATTTTGTGTCTTTCGTTCTCAGTAATCATGATCAGTCAGTTTGAGTAATTTCTTTGGTATTGTTCGGCAAAGCGTTGGGCTCCTTATGTTCCGATTTCAGCTAAACGATTAGTGACAAATGCTTGCACTGACTGGACAGGTCCACTCAATCTGTGTGGTTCTTTCCTTAAAATACCATTTCAGTTACCAATCTACATGGTCTACAAATAATCAAATCAAAATCAAAAGTCATTTATTAAAATTAGGCTGAGGATCTGCACTTTTCGAACGTCAAAATTACATAAGTTAGTCCCCCAAAACGCCCACCCTTCACCACTTTCTAGTGCTTTAGCTGGGAAGAAGAAGTGGCGCAACAAACTCCCCAGCAGCACAGCTGTCTGTGATCAAGATTATGTCTGGACTTTAAAAGAGACTGTGACCTCTGAGTTAGTTTCGGTCTTTCTTCTCAGAGTTAGGAAATGCCGACCTCATCTGTGTGAGTGTTTGTACAAACCTACTTACAGAAATATAATCATTTATCCTGTACATAATGTTACAATACAACACAGCGGCCTTGTAACGTAGATACGGCAGCGTTGTACTGTAACCACTACACCGTTGTAGCGCAGCCACTACGGCGTAAAAGCGTGTAACCACTACAGCGTAGCAGTGTGTAACCAGTACGATGTAGCAGTGTGTTACCACTACGGCGTAGCAGCGTGTAACTACTAAAGCGTAGCAGCGTGTAGCTACTACGGTGTAGTAGCTTGTAACCACGGTGTAGCAGAGTGTAACCATTACCGCGTATCAGTGTGTAACTACTACAGCGTAACAGCGTGTAGCTACTATGGCGTAGCAGCGTGTAACCACTACGGCGTAGCAGCGTGTAACTACTACAGCGTAACAGCGTGTAACTACTATGGCGTAGCAGCGTGTAACCACTACGGCGTAGCAGCGTGTAACTACTATAGCGTAACAGCGTGTAACTACTATGGCGTAGCAGCGTGTAACTACTATGGCGTAGCAGCGTGTAACCACTACGGCGTAGCAGCGTGTAACTACTACGGCGTAGCAGCTTGTAACCACTACGGCGTAGCAGAGTGTATCTACTACGGCATAGCAGTGTGTAAACACTACAGCGTAGCAGCATGTATAGTTACAACGATGTAGCAATTTGTAACCACTACGGTGTAGCAGTGTGTAACCACTACGGCGTAGCAGTGTATAACTAATACGGCTTAGCAGCTTGTGACCACTACGGCTTAGCAGCGTGTAACCACTATGGCGTAGCAGCGTGTAACTACTACGGCTCAGCAGCTTATGCCCACTACGGCGTAGCGGCGTGTAACCAATACGTTACAGCAGCGTGTAATCCCGACGGCGGGGGTGTAGCAGCATGTAACCACTACGGTGTAGCAGCGTAGCCATTAAGGCGTAGTAGTGTAGCGACTACGGCTTATGGTCCTAGGATACTGGACGACGGCGCGGCGTTAAGAGGTGGACAGGGTGGAGACGGAATATGGCGTTATGAAGACTCGGACGCCTCCAAGGCGTCTCACTATTTAGTTCTCTGGAGCGACTCCGTAAGCGTAGCGGAACTTCAGCCGGACATGGCGCGGGCGGGGGAGGACGTGCTATGTTTAGTGCCGATGTCCGTCACCGACGATATTTTTCCCGTGCCTTAGGTGCCTTATCCTCGCCCCGTTCGTGCCCCGTGACGTATGCTCTATTGTTAATATTTTCTATTAAACAATATTTCAAAAAATGTCATTCCATTCCGTCAGGGCTAAAATACGGTATGTATGCAGCGACCTGTAGTCTGTACTTACTAAGGCGTAGTAGCGTAATCATTAAGGTACAGATACACCTTAGTAGAGCATAGCCGTTTTATTGTACAACACCACATGGTTATTTAGGCGCGTGGCCAAAACTGACGAATCATCTTGTTTTGTTAGATAAAACGATTTCAGTGACACAATTTGACAAATGTTTACCATTTACCATGTCATTTTCATTCGGGCGCCAAAATGTAGCACACGAGCAGCTACGGCGTAGTACCATAGCCACTACGGCGTAGCATCGTAGCGTAGTCACTCATTATAGCGTAGCACGGCGAGCAGCAGAGTGATGTTATAATTATTGTGTAGTACGTTAGATTTAAATTACAATTCCCGAGGGGTAATTGCGGAACTTTTTATCGGTAGGAATTGGTTTAAAATTCATAGTTAAACAACATTCATTGCGTTATTTACGTAGCTGAGCCGACAATTTATTCGATCAAATGACGCAATGGTTTAGAAATAATCTTCAATCCCATTCGGATTCTGATAAATTGTGCGTTTCGCAATTAGGGTGCCAGATTACATTAAAAGATCGTCGTTGGAAAATGACGTACAAATTATGGGATCAGTGCTATATTTACCTCAAAAGCAGGTATAGAAACGAGCAAGTTGCTCATATCGCTGTCGCCCCGCTGAGCCACCACGTCTGTTATCAGCACTCCTTGTTCATCGACCACGTCCAGTATGTGATCGTAGCCTTCCAATAGTAGTTCCATTATCTTGTCTGTGTTTCCTGAAAAACAAATTTCAAATGTTTGTAGCAGAAGTAAATAGTGTTTAAATTTAGTATGTCATGTGAGTGTAAAAGCCTTCAAGCAAATACAAGTTATTATTCCAACCAATTAATAAGACATTAGATATAGCTTTTGATAAAAAAAAATATAATTTGAACGATAGGTGGTATAAAAATAGAATTTTATAAATCATTTAATTTTCAATCTTTTATGATTAATAATGAAGTAAAATTGAGAAAAAAACTTTTTTTAAACTCTTTCTCGTATTTGGGGTTTTCAGAAGTTTACGATAGCTCGAGACAGTCATTCTTTAATTCTATTGTTATTACTGGTTCTCGATTAATGAAATCATTAAATAATGTATCTTCATATATCTTTTTATATCGTCTTCGATATACATCTTACCTCTGGCAGCCATATGTAACATCCACTTATCAATCTCAACAGTATTCTCTGGTATATTCGCCTGAATGGACACGTCTCTGGCTGTTCGGTACAGTTCGTCTCTGAAGCCGAGGCTGATGTCAGACTCCTGCAGCAGCTGGAACAGCGCGTTTCGTGCGTGCGTGCGCGCGGCTGCGAAGTGCAGCATCGACTGTCCATGTTCATCCTGAAAGAGAAACGATATGGTATGAGTGCTTTGACGATCGCTATTCAGGCCAACGTAAACCACATCCTTCATCAAAACATCCTTCTATTTCTGCTAATTGTTTGAAGATGACAGAGACAGAATGACAAAACGTTTCGCGTTAAATTAAATGATTTTTAGTGTAAGTGGGATGATTCAAGAACGTTAAGCACATCTCAGCCGCAAAAATAATCATGGGAAACCGTTTAACTTATTCCGTTAAGAAACATTTCACATTACTAGCTTTTGCAAGCGGTTTCGCCCGCGTGTATACATATATCCTATCGTGCCTTCCTCTTGAATCACTCTATCTATTGATGAAAACCACATTTAAATCCGTTGCGTAATTTAAAAGATCTAAGCGTACATGGGAAGCGACTTTATTTTATACTATGTAGAGCTGTCGCGATTCGAGTAGCGAGACATCGTGTGAGTCAGTTAAATTATGGCAAACGAAGTAAAATGTCAACGTTTTCGAATTAGTTGACATAGTACAGCACCCTAATTGCAAAACGCACAATTTATCAGAATCTGAATGGGATTGAAGATTATTTCTAAACCATTGAGTCATTTGTTCGAATAAATTGTCGGTTCAGCAACGTAAATAACGCAATGAATGTTGTTTAACTATGAATATTAAACCAATTCCTACCGATAAAAAGTTCCGCAATTACCCCCCAGGTCTACCGAATTAGTTTTTACCCAAAAAACTAATTACTTTATAAAATTATTTCATCACCACTGCTCTTAAAACGGCCTGTGGTTCGAATTAAATGATGCAATGTCTGAATGTTTCAAAACTTATTTCCAAAATATAGGTACTGAGCATACTCATCAAACGTGACCTAAATTAAAAGGATACATTGGATCTGATTGCAACACATTAATCAACGTCACTTGTAGGAAATTCGAACTCTGTTTCCAGATTCTTGAAGCCCAAGGGGATCTAACAACCACGGGTTTTTCGGAACGCTGAACCAGGTTCAGATTTATTTATTTACAAAAACATGTGTAGATAATTTACATGGTGATCAAAAGAGCAGTTGCAAATAAAGCAATAAAAAAACACCGACTTCCGAAATTGAAGTTATTTTTCACAATGTAGTGTTTTTTTTTTTAGTTTTTAACTTTCTACTTTTCATTAGTGGTATGTACCACCCAAATTACCCCCTACAAATTGGTATACCATATTTGCTAATGTAGCGCTGTGTGGCTTCTCAATAGTAAATACTCGATTGAATTGTGTTATGCAATTACCCCGCTATCCGGGCCCTAGCAGAGCCTGTGCTGACAAGCCCTTTTACGTCTCAAGTTACTGGGAACGGTAACCTTTCTACTTTAAAGTGCAAATGCTCAAATCGATCGGAATATCCTACGACCTAGCCGTGAACTACTAATATAAATATATGTTCAAACATAACTAGCTGTTTTTCTTTATATTTCTCTAACCTGATAGTTATCGGTCTGCGCTACCTGTAAAGCCCTAGTTATTACTCTACAACATACACAAAGGGAATTTAATATTGTGTTATTGCAGCTAACTTAAAACAATTCAAGCTAACTTAATATAAAATGTACGCTAATTTAATAATCAGAACTTCGCGTGCTGCCTCTATCAAACAAAAACATATAGTACATTCATAACATCATGCCTGTATTCTCTGAAGATAGGCAGAGGCGTGCCTACAGAGCGCCCACATTTCACCAGTGACGTATGTTTAAGTCCCATGCAATATGGGGCGACCCTATTATCATTAACCGGGCACACATCTAGAGTCCGAGCTGAGAAATTCCAGATAGACAACCCAATAACACTTTACCCGAATCGAACCCAGCACATGTTCAGCAGTAGCGCTTGCGCTCACTAAACCACTCGTTGGTCCAAACAAAAAAAAAAAGGCGTCACATAATAGGTAATCACAGAGAAATCCGTGAAAATACATGAATAAAGAAACTCGCCGAATGCATAATCTGCTCGTTTAAAAAAATTGAATTAAAAAACGTTATTAACTCACTCTAGTGGCACTACTAAAGGCAGATTCGGGTGCATCAGGGCTGATAGCTGGCTGCGGATCCACGGTGACGATGTCAATAGGCCTCTGATGCTTGGTGGCCGTGCGGTTCCGCTCGGGCGGCAAGCTGGACAGTGCTGGTTCGATTGCCAGGCGCGGCGCTTGGTCGTTCTCTACTTCGGCTGCTTCATGAGTCACTCGCATTTCGGTTTCCTAGTGATAGAAAAGTTTTCATGACTGACTTTGATTGTTAGTAAAATAAAATGAATACAAGGTCAAATCAAATTAGCAAAACAAATCATCAAATCATTTTCATTTTGTTTTAGGGAGTTTAGATAACGATATCCATGGCAATTGTGGTAAATCGCTATATAATTTGATTAAACACTGTATAAAATAGTTTTGACAAATAGCGAGTGCAGGAAATCTTTCAGCAATATCAGGATACATCTACTGATAATCATGTATGGTTTGATTGATGGCTTTTAGTTTGAAATTTACCACAATCAGGAATTGCCATCAATTCACGCGCTTCATTGCACATTGCACCAGAAACTGCCGTCAAAAATGGCAAGCAAAAAATTTTAACAATAATGAAAACAATGTGCAAATGTTATGCTCACCTGGGTTCCCAAATTTGTTTTCTCTTGTTCAGGAAAGTTATGAAGAAAACTGGCCAGGAAGGCGACCGGATCCTTAGGCTTTATGCTAGCCACCTCGGTCAGACCTTTGATCAAAGGATCGCCGAGAGCTGTGAACACATCGTTCATATCAACCTCCTTATTGTCTTTGATAAATTCCATTTGATTATTGACCAAAATATTTTAAACTTTAAATAGGAGCTTACACTTAGCAAGATATCTGCCCTCTTCGGTCCGAAAGATGGGAATGTCCATATGACCGTTGTCGGCGTGGCTTGTGGCTGAAACCGATCAATTATTCAGTGCTGGCCTTCGACATGTTCGCTTGGAAGGGGAAGGGGTGCGAGAATACATCAAACACGTGGGTTTTTACGCGAACGTGAACATCTGGTGGGGGCAGTGGGTGGTAGATGATTATAGCCGGCGTTAATAGTGGGGACTGGACATAAGGCTCTATTAGCATTCGCCAGTCATTATTGATATGGCCTATTGTTATTGATCGACTGTTAAACGCAAATGCTGAGTAACGTTATTATGTTTTAAAACGATATCGACTGTTTGTGTTATAAATACTTTGATTAGGAATACGTACACGAATAACAAGTTACGTTAATAGTAAACAATGCTTAGTTTCTAAAAAGCACACACTATCTAAAGACAGGACAACACATTTTCGATGCCACATTGTATCTAATGTTGGAAAGACAATGGTTGATGGTGAGCGTGCAGTTTAACAAAAGCATTTTGTTCTATTTGATGTGCAAGCGTGAACGTTTGCAGTGATTTCACTGGTGTAAGACTCACACGAACACGCCACCTCACAAGGATATCAACGAAATTGTTTAGTACTGACCTAAAACTTTATAGATGTAAATAGTTATCTAGATGTTGCTCAGCTAAAACCATACATAGGCACGCATTCAGTACCTACAATCTTTCCAACATTCGATAAAATTATTTGTGATGTGTGAACGGTTGTGTTAAGGTGAATAAAAGTTGAATTGGATCTATAGTTTTAACATCTACATCTAGAGCTTTTCCCTCTTCTCCGGGGTTTCGTGACCAGTAATACTACTTCTTTTTTTACGAAAAATGTTTGATAGCATCGTTGCTATATGTGCTGAGTTTTGCATTGATAAATCTTTTTCCAGGTGAAGCAAGTTTGAAGCTGCGGTCGCAAAATCGTTGAAACAGCTCGTTTCGGTTACACTTAAACACTGATAGTTGCTAATTCTGGCAATATCAGCACTTAAAGTTTCACGGTACTGCAGCCCCCTCATGGCACAGAGATGCTTCATATTGTCGGCATCTTTCGATAGACCCGGGAAATTCACAATGAGGCTGAAACGAATGCCGGCGCCCAAGTATGTTGGTCTAGCAGACAGATATCCCAGCTTTGCGTCCCATGTAAAATCGAGCTTCTCGTGCAGATAACTCATGATGTAAGATATTTTGCTGAACGCTAGACCAATTTCTCCAGGCGAGTCTTGTGCAGTAGATACAAGTACGCGAACGTGGTCATGAACATTAATCCAGACGGCTATGCTTCTATCGTCAGTGACAAATACACCACGACCATAAGGCCAGTGCTTGCCATGTAGTCTCGCACAGTCATCAATCTCATCTCTATCACAAAGAGCTATCAGAAGACCACTGGATGCTAAAGCAGCACATATTTCTGACGGCTTTTCCAAAACTTCATTCAAGGTATAATAAGTTCCACCCTTTTGATTAGATTCGGGATTTGAATGTTCGGTGAATTTTGAAAAATCTTCTTTCATCAATAGTGTTGTTACAATTCTTTCTATTGTTTCCAACTTTCCCACTTTTATGTTTAAAGGTAGTTCAAACCCTTCTAAATTACGTGAACATTCTATTACTCCAGAAAGTACGAATTCATCATTTGGATCAATATTTAATTCTACTAAAGGTTCAGAAGATAGCTTTGCAGACGATGTGGCTATAAAATCTGATCTAGGATGTGTTGGTAAATCAGAATTTACGTTTATATTATGAAGATCTCTTATAAGTGGGTTTAAAAATTCATAAAATACATCATAAACATAGTAGTCTGGGGCCGTAATTCCTCCAGGAAAGTCTTCCTCGACCGTTTGAATAATATTTCTGCTATCCGGGAGTTTTTTCACAGCAGGCCAGATGACGTCGAATAGGTCATGGTCTAATTTAGTGACTCTGTATTTTATAACATCAAAGATTGGCCTTTTCAGAAATCGTGCAAGTACGAGCGGTGGCGTAGCTCTATTTGAAGAGGCTGATAAGGGCGTTCGAGGCAGTCGGGATGAGGATAACAGATGATAGCATCGTTCCAACGTATCCAAAGCTTCAGGCGCATCCAAAACTCGGCGAGATGATACTTGATCCTCAGGCACTAGACATACTCAAGTTAAAACATGCAAACAACATTATAGTATTAAAACAAGCAATATTTAGTGGAAGTCTTCATTTACAGTGCGTTTTTCATTGGTTGCAGAAGCGATTTTTGTCGCTAATATTACATACCTTTATCGGAGAACATACTTTTAGCTGCATCTTCACTTATACCGTAATCTGATAGCAGTTGATCAAAAGGTAGTAAATTTGGATGATTTTGATACATTTCAGCAGACTTCCCATTCTAAAACAAATAGTATAATTTTATGTATCACAGTAGCTGCTGTTTATATACAGGGTGTTTGGCAGAACGTTGAACATACGAAAATGGTGGATAGGTGGGGTCATCTGCTACTTACTCAGCCCTAATTTATATGGCCCTGGCCCACTGGATATTAAAAAAAAAATTTTCTTTCTTCTTGTTTCACTACTTTCTTAACTTTAAAGTGTAATTTTTATTAAAAATGGGTAAAACAGGCAATACTTTGTTTTTATTTAAATCTTTTATGTTGGCAAATTCTTATAAAATTATTGCTTTATTCAGCTGTTAGCTAGAAAAAAAGGTATGAGTCCTCAAACTTACAGAAAGATGTAAAAAATACTTTAAAACAACAAAATATTGCCTGTTTTACCCATTTTTAATAAAAATTACACTTTAAAGATAAGAAAGTGGTGAAACAAGAAGAAAGAAAAAAATGCTGCTGAGTAAGTAGCAGATGACCCCACCTATCCACTATTTTCGTATGTTCAACGTTCTGCCAAACATCCTGTATATGTATTCACAAAAATGGTCACAGTTTCGCTTACATCATCTAAATCTTTCGAGTTGGCACCAAGTTGTTGAAGCAAATTGTAGTAATGTCCGTTGTCTGGGAGTACCGCTGCATAGTGCAATGCTGTTCTTCCTTCAAAGTCCACTGCAGACAGAGTTTCAGGGAACCTTCAAAAATAAACACGACATGTCTGACACGCTTTGTCTTATAGCATCTACCAATTATCTGTAAATTCAGTTCACAAACCTTCCACCCAAATACTTGATGATGTTAGTTTTACCAAATATGGTAGCCACATGTAACGGAGTTGCTCCATTCGGTGATATTGGGTCTCGAGCTATTGCGAATTTTCGTCTGTCCAGTGCCGCTTGAAGATCTCGTATATCGCCTTCCCTCGCAGCGACATGCACCTTGTTTATTTTTTGCTAAAACATAAAGTGTAAACTAATGCTATTGTTACATAAAAAAATATAACGTTTGTGAAACTGGAAGTTACCATATAAGTTGGTACATTGTCGAGAAAAGCTTGGAGCTCAGAATTTCCCGAAATCCTTCCTATAAGCCTTGATCCTTCGCCATTCAAAACCAATGTAGCCAACATTTCCATGTTTGCATTGTTAATTAAATCGGTCACTTCCGGGTCTATTTCGTTGTCCTGCGAAATTGTATAAAGGATATTAATCGTCAAGTTAAATAAGATGTGGTTTCGGTGTTAAAGGTTGAACTACAATCGCTGACTAATAGTTTACTTGATGGAAAGTACAAAGAACTAAGAAGCTGGCAAATCAATTCATGACAGTGGTGTTACGAGGTGTCTGTGAGAGTACACAGTGCTACAATGATGCTTCTAATCTAAAGAACACCACAATCAGCTAATCAGTTTACTTATTACCTTCTTTAGTCGGTCGATTGTCATACTTGATGGTACAAGTTAGAGGTATACTCACAACTACGAGGACTTCTCCGTGCACTGATCCTTCCCTTTGCGTCATACTCGCATCCTGTGAATCCAGCTCGGCTTCACCATTCACAACACCTTCTATAAGACTTTCCTGTGTACTTCGGCCGTTGGTCACGTTTCCTTAATTAGCAAAATAATCAAAAATGTTGAACTTGTCAGGGACCCTCTTATATGATTAAAATTACGAGGATTATATTTTGATTGTTTCGTGTATAGTGCCAGAAGAGATTTCGGCTTTACCTCTCTTGGCACTTCCCATGTCAGATAGTTCTGCTGTGCTCTTAAGATTCGAATCACTATATTCAGAGTGTGTTTCTCCTGGAATTTGCACGTCATCATCATCTTCACCTTGTTCACCATTTTTAGCATTACCTTCATTTGAAGCAGCACCATGTTCATGTTCATGTTCTTCGCCATCATTACTTTCATTTTCGTCATTGGTTTCATTTCCTTTGGAATCAGTCTCTTCGATTTGATGAGATTCATGTTCCCCAGTTTCTCCCGTATGATTCTCATTTTCGTGATTAGCATTATGTGATCCTATTTCTTCATTTTCTTTTTTTGTTTCCTCCTCATGCAACTCTTGAGGTGTTTTGGTTCTTTCTTCATTCTCCTCGGTGGTTTGTTCTGAGGCTTCACCTTCAGCCTCTTGCACATGAGTATGGTTGTCATCTTTTACTGCTTTAGTGTCACTTTTTTCTCCTCCAGTTTCCTTTTCTTCAGCCTTTTCTTCTTCAGTTTCAGCCTTTTCATCAGTTTCTTCCTCAGGACTGTTTTCACTATTGTCTACTTCGTGGTGGGTACCTGCTGCACTATCTTCACCAGTTACAGTAGCTTCATCATTATTTTGAGCTGCTTCCTCATCATGATCAATTGTTTCTTCAGGGGCATGTTTTGATTTTTCATCGTCTTCTGTTATTTCTTCAACATGTTCTACTGCTTCTTCAGCGTCTTCAGCCTTTTCTTCATGCTCTTCAGTAGCTTCTTCCGCATTTGTTTCATGCTCTTCAGTAGCTTCTTCGGCATTTGCTTCATTTTCTTCATCTTCTTCATGCTCATGATTTTCTTCCACTACTTCTGATTCCTAAAATGCATAAGATAAAAATTCATGCAGATGTTCGTAAAAAAGCATCGCAACTTAACTATAACAACATTCCGTGAAAACGTGTCATGCACTGCTCACCTTGTTACTTTCTACATTTGCAATGTGATTCTCGATATCGTCTTTAGTTTGTTTTGCATCATCTAATTCAGGCAAATTATTAATAAGTTCATGCGTGCTACTGCCCTTCATCCCACCGATACGATTATCTGTACTTTCAGACACAGTCGTATTTGTATCTTTCGACGAAATATTTTCGTTGGATGCCTTGTGATTCCTCCTCCTAGATTTTTTGTTTAATTCAGCTATGACCTCTGTGTCGAGAAGCTTCCAATCCCAAGAACTTGGGTAAGCACTCGATGGAGTTCTGGGTGCATCAGGTAGAGTTTTGAACATGTTTTTGTCTATTTCCTGGGGCCTATTTATGTAATAAGCTGGAGTTTTGTTTTTCTAAAAACCAGAAAATATGGCTTAAATATTGACTAATACGTAATTTAATTTGTAAATTGTGATGAGCTCATATACTTGAGCATGCAGTGTCAAGGAATAAACCTTTTAGTCGTAAGTATGTATACGATCAATACTTACGTTGTCCACAACACTTTCGTCAGCGCCGAGACTAACGAGTGTGTTGTATGTATGCTGATCATCTCTCATGGCTGCAGCATAATGAAGTGGAGTGCGACCATCGTTGTCTACGTCATTAATACCTTGCGGGTATCTCTCAGCGATGTACTTGAGGATGCCGCCGTGGCCTAAACCTGCAGCCTAAACATTTTCCCGGTTAAAGTTAGAAAGCGTTTATTCATTCATCATTTTCGATCACTCCGAAGGAAGGAATAGCGATTATATAATATTATTTTGATTAATAGTTCTAAGTTATAACTTATAAAAATTTATTTATGCCCGTGATTTCCTTACAAATTGGTTACCGAACTCATTATTAACAATAAATTCATCAACATTATCAGATTGAAATCGGGACATTGCTTGCATAATGAAATGGAATTATTTGAAATGTTCAGTCAGTTTGTGAGTTCAGGAGAAATCAATATTATTTTAATCGCCTTATCGACAGGTGTGAAAAAAGACAGCTTGGACAAGGCTACAGGCAAAGCTACCGTTTAAGAAGTAGGTCGATTTTAATACCGTATGTATTACTATCATATGTTTTCAAAACTGATCGATTATATACCTTATGCATGACTGTCATATTGTTCGCATCCCTGCTGGACAGAGCTTGCGGTGGCACAGGGTCCCCGGCGTGCTTCATCAGACCTTCCAGATCATTCTGCACTACAGCTGTGTGGATGTCTCTTATGGTGTTCTAAAATAAAGAAAGAAAAACAATTAGTTCTTCAATAAACTATAAGCTGTGAATATTTTTTATTAAAATCTTAAATAGGAATTATCTCAATCAGTTCACTTAAGGGGTAAGCCAGGAAAGCCCGCGAAATTAAAATTTTCTAACATCTTTTGCAATCTGCAGCTAAGTGTCAGGTTGTACGTTGTATATTATATGATTCGCGACATTAACAGAACGGGACAGGTCACTGCGGCTAAATGTTAGTATCAAACACGAGGATGCCGCTTTGGTGAAAATTCCCTTTACAATATTTGCGGGTAGGGATGGCGTTCAATGCCAGGAATCTCAGGGAATTATTGTTAGTAAAAGAAAGCAACATGTGTAAGTAGGTACCTACCTACTTTTATTTATACTAGTCTATTTTTTTACTTGTTACTAACATTATAATTTATTAAAATATAAAAACTTTTTTCGTGTAATCCAATTTCGATACTTAAGATTGGTAGTCCAGTTTTCCAAAATATTTCGGCTTGTACACGTTTGTAACTTAGCTTAGTTGGAAATAAAGTCTAATCTTTGAAACTCACCATGATATACGGCACAGCCTCCAAGAACTTCTTGACCACCGGCTGGTTGGAGACCTCGCTGAGCAGCCGCGAGCCGTGACCCTCCCACACCACGCGCTGCAGACGCGCCATGTCGCAGTCGTGGCACCATATCCGAATGTTGTGGCGCTTTATCACCAGAAGACCTGACAAGGAAAGGAAACCAGTCTACAATGTGGCACTGAATAAAGACACATTATTAAAGTAGTTTGTTCAGAATCGTTTGCTGAATCGATTTATATCATTCTTAATATAGGTAAGTTTTATCTCAAAAATAATTGATCCTGCGTAGTCAAAACAAATCAAAATAGACGAAGTAACTACTCAAAGCGTAGATTTATAATGAGACCACAATTTTGTCCCACAAGCAGTATAACTAATTTAATAATTAAACAATGTTTTACCTACAATTTAAAAAAATCTGAGAGTGTATTATGGTTATAACACAATATTCTAACAGGGGTGTTTGGTGGTGTGCGTTGATTCCAGGACATGTTGCTTATCTCTATATCTGTGTGATACATCTCTTATTTTTTGATACATCTCTTATTTTTAAAGTAGACAGGAACAGACCAGATTTTGACGACGTGAACAGTGCACTCTCAATGGTTACCGATTGGTTTACGGCAAATAACCTAGTTCTCAATGCCAAGAAAACCAAATGTGTAAAGTTCGCCATACCGAATGTTAGAAATCTAGCTCCCAACATCGTCTTAGATAAAGAGGTGCTTAAAACTGTAGACTCGGCAGTTTTTCTGGGCATAACAGTGGATGGCAAACTTCAGTGGGGCCCTCATATTTCAAGCCTAGCGGGAAGGCTCAGTTCAGCTGCCTACGCCGTCAGAAAAGTAAGACAATATACTGACGTTGATACAGCTCGGTTAGTCTATTTTAGTTATTTCCACAGCGTTATGTCTTACGGTATTCTACTGTAGGGTACAGCAGCTGATATTCAAAATATTTTTGTCCTTCAGAAACGAGCTGTTCGAGCAATTTACAAGCTAGGTGCCAGAGTTTCCCTAAGGGACTTTTTTAAAGATATTGGTATTCTTACGGTGTCATCACAATTCATTTTCGCCAACATCTTATATATTAGGCAAAATATACACTTATACGCTAAAAACAGTGATATTCACACTGTTAACACTAGAAGTAAGGACAAACTACGTGTTCCCTTTCACCGGCTTCATAAGGTGCATAACTCATTTGTTGGGCTTGGTATAACATTTTACAACAAGCTACCACCTTCTTTACTAGAATTACCTTTTAATGCGTTTAAAGCTCAAGTTAAATCCAACCTTTGTCAAAAGGCGTACTATTCCATCAACGATTATTTAAATGATAAGAATAGTTGGTCACTGTGATTAACTCAAGACAATGTTTATGTTCTTTCTCCAGTATTAGCGTACCTAGTGATAGGTTCAATATAATTGTTTCCATATTTTTTTTCTGTTTATGCCAATTTTATTTTATTAGTATTGCATAATGTGGTTAGCTAGCGACCTCGACAAGTAATCATTCAATTCTTGCTTGAGCAACCGGCAGCAAGTTCGTCATGCTCCCTTAGATGTCAATGCTTGCGGTAGCGTCGGGGGTCGGGTTACCCCCTTCCCTCAAATATGGCGAGGGGGGCAATGGCTGATCTTTGCGTTATGCTCGTGAACGGGTGCTGCTTGTGGTGACTGGTCGTCTTGCTGACTTTGATGTTGATATTATTATTCATATTACTTACCTGTTTAATTTATTTTACGTCGATGGTCCTAGTTTATCATTTGTGGCCTCGAGTTGTAACTCAGGTCGTAACAGCTATGTGAACATTCAGCATTGCATATGTAAGCTGTCACGCCCTTTATGCCAGTTTTTTTATTTTTGCAGCCATGTTTTTATATACATATTTTTTTTGCTTATGCTTGAGTATAGTTTTATTTTATTTGTTGGTATATTGGGTTGGCTAGCTGGCATATAGCAAATCATTTAATTTATTTGTGTCTCTTAATGTTTTACTATATACCATTGTATAGAATCAAGTTCTTCTAACTGGACAGACAGCTGTGCTGCTGGGGAGTTTGTTGGCCACTTCTTCTTCCCAGCTAAAGCACTAGGAAGTGTGCGACGGGTGGGCGTTTTGGGGGGACTGTCTTTTGTAATTTTGACGTTCGAAAAGTGCTGATCCTCAGCCTAATTTGAATAAATGACTTTTGATTTTGTGATTATCTTGCCAGGAATTCATATTTATCATGCTTTCACTTTTTGTGAACTCTCAATGAACCATGAATTGCTTAAAATAATATATGTACATCTACACTAGTATAATAAAGGTAATAAATGTGATTGTAAAATTGTTTGTTATGCAAAAACTATATAACCGTCGATAGGTTCGGTCCATAGGGAAAGCTACATTATTCTGGAGTGCACTGATCTATAAATTCACGCAAATGAATTCGCGGGTAGTAAGTTATTGGTTAGTTTTTTGGAGAACATAATTGTTTGCAGTATTGTTTTTTATAAGCTTTACGTCAAGTAGAGACTGAATGCCAGTTCAAGAGTAACTTGTTGTTTTGAAAGAACCTAAGTTCGAAACGTGGAGATACGAAGACTTACGAAGGTCTTTGATATCGGAAGGCGTATTATGAAAGTCAGATGGAGTTGAGAAGACAGGTTAAAAAATTGTAATCCTCACTGTAGTCGAGTAATTAAACTCGCTGTTGGTGTCTTTGTATGACCACGTTGTTTTTCTAAACTACGCAAAAGATTTTGATGTGGTCATTCAAAGAATTTATTCCAGAAAGTTTAATAGTCATCATCATCCGTGACAGTGTATTCGACCTCCACAGTGCAGCTATTCGTTAATTTTATATACCTTGTTAAGACTGACTGTGAGACTTTCGAGCTTCTAGCGACCCGTAAAGACTTAAAGATCCACATATGACCGTCGCACGTTGGTCGCTGCTATTATTCTTGAGCCTTTGACAGTACTACGGAAAGCACGGCTTAAAGTGCTTTACGAGGCACGGAGGGGTTTTTTTTTTGGATGGGAAATCATCAAATGACGTCTCCCGCCCGTGGGCGGAGCTGGAGGGCGTGTCAGACTTTTACAGACTAAAACCCACCCGTGTTCCTTCAGTTGCCCATGTGCCAGGGTCACGGTATCTCTTTCGAATGATCTCGCGACCCTGGCAGGCACGGAGCGTTTTGATGCGTAAAGATGGTCACCCCTCTATCGATCAACCCGTGGGACTGTTGATATTTTGCTACAAACTCCTCGCAAGGTTTATGTATATAATGCATTTATATGATTATAAAGAAATCTCGATCTTTCGTCAATTCACAAAAACCGTGCGAAGCATGCGCGGGTTGCTAGTATTTAAATATAGAGCAGAGGTGTGTAGCACCTACACCCACGTTATTTCCCTCGTAGTAGCTCACTATTAAGATTTGGGTTTTGGGGCCAAGAATTTTGGAGAGATAGTGTAGGCTTAAAAATAAAAAAAAAGGGGCGAGCGTGGTGCCATCAAGCAGGAATTAATCTAGACGCAGCCTGGTATTAGCAGATTATATAGCAATCGCACTTGCTACTAGGTATAAGACTTACCTGGGAAAGAGGGGATGTTTTCTATACCTTAATGAAGTGGAAGACGACCATCAACTTGGAAAAAGATAGAACCTAGCATATCGATAGTATTTTTGTAAGAAGTTAATTTAAATAACTCGCATCGAAGTTATTAACTGCTTCAAATAATCGTGAAAAGCGAAATGATTGATGACGTTGAAGAAAATACGCTTACATATGGATGCTACAATATAGGTAGCACCTACTCGTAATATGAAGACAAATCGTAATATGAATAAAGACCTTTTCTTTTTTATTAAAATTGGGGTACGGAGGTCTTAAGACATTAATATAAACTCCGATAACGGTAGCTGTAAAGATCCATTAAATTAATGTAGGTAGTATCAAATATCCTACTTATATTAAAAATGTGAAAGTTTGGATGTTGGTTATTCAAATCACGCAAAAACGACCGAACGGATTTGAATGAAACTTGGTAAAAAGATAGTTCATAACCTGAATTAACAAATAGTGTGTACTTTTATCTCGGTATTACATTCCCGCAGGCGCGGTCGCAGCCCAAGATTTTGGGGGGGGTCACCATGAGTGCCGGGGAATATTTTAGGAAGGTATACCTAGCGGGCGAAGCGAGCTCGAACATTTTAACAACTCGCCTCGAACAGGCTAGGTTTTGTTTTATATTTTATGGCTTAAGTAAGTAGAGTTACAAGTATATTTATTTAAAACGGTTGTGTATCATACAGGCTCTCGACAGCTTGGATGCTTTGGGGGGGGGTCATGACCCCTAGGACCCCCCCACTCGGACCGCGCCTGCATTCCCGTGGGAAATATTTCGATCTCCATGCGAGCGTAGCAGCTGGTTAAAGTCAGTACAACAATATTTTAAACCTCTTTTACATAAAATGTTTCAGTTTTTCAGTATCACTTCAATCATTACGTCACTCACAATAATGTTAGGTACATTGCCTGCTATATTATTCAACCATGTGCTATGCCAACAATCCGCTACTACACGTCGTTCCGTCGAGGAAACATGCAAGATAAGGCGTCGTATCGGTTTACCGACACATTACTTTGAAAGGAACCTCCAATAGGTACTACTACTTATACTTGGAATTGCAATCGATGGAAAAGTTCAAGGTGAACACCATTGAAGAAAAATGGTGGAAAATGCTAAACCTTTTTTGTGGATAGGGTGAATTCATTAACGCTTATTGGGTGTCGGTTCACGCGAGTAATGCGTAGGTTTCATAAAGTTTTATAGCGGTTGATGTGGAATGATATGGTCAAAGTATGTAGCCGGAAATTAATATGCAAAACTTTAGTATAGTTTTGGAGAAAGCGTCTATCAAAAAGGCAACAGGGGACCATTTTCAGTAATACTATAAGTATATTAGAAAATATGTAAATATTTCACAACAATAAGTTGTCAATTTCAAGAATAATTTCAGGGATATCAGTTTCACTGAAAACTGGTATTCAATTGATATCTTTTAAATAAAAGTGTTTAAAGTACAGTTTCCATTTCAAGGTGGTGTCTGTTAAACCCTACAGTTGATTCTTATCATAAAACAACGGTGATCAAAACAATATTCGGTGTAAAAATAAAGTTTTACAGACCGATTAACTATGCGTGCTAATCAGGGTAGAATCAATCGAATGTCGATTGAGTATCAGTAAACAAATAAGTGCCTATAAAACAGCCTACTTTGCTATAAAGAAGTTCAATTATTATTAAAAGTTAAATTTTAAAGACCCCCGACAATAACAAAAACCCTATAAAGTTAAAACAATATACGTAATTAAGTTTAATAAGAAGTAGGTTATATTTTGACTACAGGATCGTCGTGCCGAAACAGCTGAACTGATTTTGATAAAACATGTCTAAGAACTATTGATAGAAAGCTTGCTTTTAAATGAAAAAATCGCATCCAAATCGGTTCACTCGTTTAAGAGCTATGGCGCCACAGGCAGACACACACATTCAGTTAAACTTATAGCACCCCTCTTTTTACGTCAGGGTTAAAATAAGGCTTAGTAATACTGTAATCTTGTTTTATTAATTATCTTAATGCAAGGTAACATTTACTATTCTTTGCTGGCATAAAATAAAGTGGAGTAGGTGATTCCATTTCGATAGAATCAATATCGATGTTACTACTAACGTTCTATATACATTAGTATTGTTGTGAGTGTTACTTAGCAATACGACCTAATTTATTGATTTTTAGAACGTCACCAGCTTTCATTCAAATATTATGTTCTAGTGACAAATTTTGTAGCTAGCTAGTCCTTGCCCACCTGCTGGAAACATGGAGATTGAATTTGACTAAAGTCCGACGCGTGAGACCTATAGAATCCTCGCTCATCTTGTACCTCATCATCATCATCCACTGCACGACTTCACTTATAGCAATGCATAGGCTAGGCCTATCTTTACTTGTAGCAATCCCCACTCCTCTGCCAGCCTCATACAAATTTTGCCGCGATGGCAAAAATTCTGTCCTCCATTACATCTTCCAATCCTTGGATGCCTTACTCCATCTGTCATCACTGCGCCTTGCCAGGTATTCCACCCATTTCCATTTCAGTTTCATAATATGCTTCCCGATATCGAAGACCTTCGTACGTCTTCGGATCTTGACGTCTCGTACTTAGTTTCGTTCAAAACAACAAACTACTCTTGAAGTGGCACTGAGTCTCTACTTGATGACAAGCTTAAAAAGAGACAGTTTTGAAGTCAAAATTGGCAAAAAATCATGTTCTACAAACAAACATAATATCTTTGTGCCGATTTCTATCCAAAGCCGTTCGGACGATTTTGCATGATTGATTTACAGACATCCAAACATTGAAATATACAGACTTTCAAATTAAAATATAATATTAATTATAGTTAGTAGTTCATTGAGACTTCACACGGATGAATCCAAGATAAATTTTAATCTTTGGCCAGATTATCAGAAATAATTACCACATTTAGGTAAACCAATTATCGAAATCGCCAACAAAACGCTAAGTTATTAAAATACCTCACAATTTGAAGAAATATGTTAAGCTAATACAATGCATAATACATGAAAACGTCCGTCTTTAAAACCGAAATTCTAAGTAAACATTGATGGCTAGTTACATTTATGTCAAGTGTCAAGGACATTCGTTATATTATTCAGACAGGCTGAAAGTCAGACAGATACGTTTTAATGTTTAATGACTCGGTTATCGATCGATCACATACACCTGCTGTGCCCTTCGGCCCCTTCGTTCCTTTCAAAGTAGGACAGTCATCGAGAACAAAGTATTAATTCTTTTGAATGTATTCAATGTTGTTCGATTTTTTGTTATAATTTTTATTATGCTGAATAACCCTGTTGTTTTGAACGAAGCTAACTTCGAGACTTCGAGATCCGAAGGCGTACGAAGGTCTTCGATATCGGAAAGCGTATTAGCAACTCAAATGAAGTTTGGCAGGACGGCCAAGTGCAGTGATGACAGGAAGACAAGATGGACGGACGACATTTCTGCCATTGTTGGTAAAAGCACAGGAACGTGGGGATTGGTAGAAGAAAAGAAAAGCCAAGCCTATGCTCAGAAGTAGGTGCAACCGGGCTGTTATAGACTTAGATAGATTTAAAACTTTTTGGTGGTAATTGTAAACCGTGAAGGTAAAACAGTAATTTGATTTACGCACATACTAAGTATGTAATAATATGAACATCAGGCACAATATATTTTTATACTAATTGGTGCCGACTGAACATGACGCCTGAAAGGGTCGGAAAGGCTTAAATCGATGCGAGTTATTTTCAGCTTAGGTTGGTTTAGGTATTTCGTAATTCTAAATGTCAAATAGGACTGTCATGTTGAGGACTGATATAAATATACCTACCCGACAGGGTACATCGACTCGTAAATTGTAACCATGAATTTACCACTTCAATCTGAACCCTCCTGCGCACCCTGAGAACCGACGAAAAATTTCTGCTCGGGGGGGGTCTAGAATCATGTGCTGAAGAATCCATAAAAGAGGTTGCGCGTCGATCGCGAAAATTTCATGATTATTTGTGTTAATACAAGGCAAGAAATTGTGTTAGTACTGAGTAAACTCAGCCAGCACAATCGATCGAGCATACAACAACCGAGAGTAATACCTCCTCAATCTTCAACGTCTAAAGCAGCATTTTCCCCTGTAGCCGTTCTTCCTGGGCCCAAAGCCGCACACCGTAAAACCTCAAACACCAGAAAACGTCGCAATGCAACAATTTAACTAACACTTCAGAAAAAAAATAATTAGAGAAAGAACAAGAGAAGAGTAAAATGAGAAGAAATAAAACAAATAAGAAGAAAATTACAGTAAAGAAGAACATTTTTAAAGAGAAGAGCTCGTCACCTCCTTCTGATGATGAAGAGTATTTTTGCATTATATGCTGCGAATCATATTCAGAAAGCAAGTCAGGAGAGCAGTGGATTCAATGCTCAATCTGCAAAGATTGGGCATATGAACGATGTGTGTGTTTTAATTCAAATTTGAATTTTATAAATCTTAATTGTGATAGCTATGAAGATTAAGGTGATTCTAAGATGCTGGTTGTATAAAATAAAACACTAATTTTGTGTCTGTTTAAAATGAAACTGCAAATTAATTTACGTTTCGTTTTGTTGCATTGTTTTTAAGTTGGAATTCTAAGTTGATAATACTAAAATATTAAGATAATGTTGATTATATTGAAATTGTAATAAATAAAGTATTAATAGATGTTGATTTTGAAATAATGCATTTTAATTGAACCCAAATAATTTACCATAAATCTCTAGTTAGCTAGCCTATAGGATGTATGGACTTCTTACCCCCTAACCTGGGACTTTTTACCCCGTGAGTGGGGCAAAAAGTACAGAATTCCATTTTGCATTTGTCGCTAAAGTTTTCGCAAATCAATTGAATATTCATCCTTTCAACTATTTGAGCGTTAAGCTGGATTGTGTAAGGGGATGTACAACATTTTCAATTAACAGTAAATACTCAATTTTAAAACATATGGGTCCTAGAGTGAAAATTGGGACTATTAGCCCCACCCAACCCTAGCTCTAGTCATACCACCCCTACTTTATAGCCGAACAATAACCAATCTTTCACATTCAACAATCATAAAAACGTGTCATATTTCATTACATTACGAACAAATAATATGAAGGTACGAAATTTTGCGAAGCAACAAGTTTGCGTGTGCCTACTCGCTAACCGAGATTAACATAATGGGAACCAACAAAACAGTCCGAAAACAAACTTGATTGTACGCGTGATACACTTCATTACCAAATTCTTTAAGTTTCAAGTGTTACTTATTCGGGCTTGATGTTAGGTTAATTTTAATGGTTGTTATAGTGTTATGAATAGGCCTTTCAGAAATTTTTAGTGGTGTAAGGAAACGATTTGACCCAATTTTTTAATTAAGAGGCCGTAAAGGAAATTTTTGTCGATTTCGCTAATTTATTTGATTTTACAGACGTGCTTTTACAGTTAAAATACTGCATTCCAATGAGTTTTCATGCATGAATGAAATATAGTTTCAGTTATTATTTATTGTATGAGCTCCTTTTGTATTTTTGTCGAGAAGGATAATGCGAGATTTAGGTTATTTTGAAAGATTATTTACTGCCAATTCTATGCATTTTTTTTTCAGGGTCTCTTGATATGAAGTTTATTTCTGTTGTTATAACTTTATAAACGAGAGTTCTGAGTAGCCGAAATCTAAACAAATTCATTGTACATTTTCTTTATTTGTCAATGTTAAATATTTTAATTATGTTTTATAATATGAAAGTTGTAAAAAGTGATTTTTTACACACCGTGTATAGACGTTAATACGATTCGTAAATATGTATTATTCTAAACTTCTTACCGCAAAATTTACTGAACAGTTGCCGGTTTAAGGTCGATTAATCAAAGTCAAATGATAAAAATAAAAAAGTAGCTGATTCAGTTGCCCAAAATTGAACTGAACGCTTTCATATAGTGCGTTAAAATTTATAGAAATACAGTATTTTCACTGTAAAATCACGTAAATCAGAAAAATCTTATAATTTTCCTGTACGGCCTCTTAAATCTAATAGCATGAAATAAAATTATTCGGTAAAGAAATGTCATACAAATTATGCACGTGTGTGTGCGTTCGTAAAAGCATGACGTCATGTCATCTGACTAGCTATTTCCCAACACTATTGGGGTTGGCTTCTAAATTGCCTATCTAACCTCCACAACCTAGTTACTGCAAGTAATACAAAACCCCTTGGTAAGACTGATTGTCAGACTTTCGGGCGTCTGACAACCCGCACAACTGTCAAAGTTTCACGAATAACAGCTGGGATCAACAGCTCAACGTGTTTTCCGAGGCACAGACGGGTCTTGGTATGTAAAGATCACCCATCTATGAACCAACCGAGGCAAGCGTACCTTTACCATATCGATCGACCCGAGCGACTGTTACCTAGTCCCCGCAAGTAAAAGAATTAAGCCCTGGGGTCTGCGGTCTTAATTGTGAGTTATATAATTATGAGTAGTATGTACGTGTTCACAGCAAAAGTTTCTTTAACTATACAATATTCCATTTACACAAGCCGGATATATTCGTACATCAACAAAACGTACCTATAATTTTCATTTCATTCTATATTTTTGTAGACACACTAATAACTTATTCTGCCAACTTAATAGCAGAGTCTCTAAGCACCCTTCACAAGTAAAAATAGGTTCTACGTCACTGCACTTATTACCAAAACACGTAATGAATCGATGGCCTTCGGATAAGTTACAGTGAGAATGACCAATCGTTTTTGGGAGTTATAAATAAAAATATACTAAAAGGGGTGTGCCATGCCTTCAGAATAGAAAGGCTTCCATAAAAATAAATATTCATGACCACGCAACACCAAGCCTGAAAGCCGAGCCTACTACACGTTAATGAAATTAATGTATGCCTGTAATATCGGAATGGACGAGCCGCTGACAGACAATGTCGTGACAGAGGCACCATGCAACCGTTATTGATGTGTCTGTTGTGATAATTATCATAATGCGAGCTGTAATGGAATGGTGAAATAGTTCTTTAGGGGGAAAACTATGTATGTATATGAATAGCTTTAAGTGCAACACCAAATAATTGAAAATGTCGTGTGTTAGGATCATCATAATTAGCCAATATTGTTCTAGGCCTCCTCTCGATGAGAGGGAGTGGGCCGTAATTAACTAAGCGGGCCCAGTGCGGGTTGGTAGATGTCATATGTCTTCGAATTTTTGGTTCTATGACATGCCGGTTTCCTCGCGACGTTTTTCCTTTTTAAGAGCAGTGATAATTAAATTATTTACACAAAGTATAGCTCCTACCTGGATTCTCACCCACGACCTAGCCTACGGCTGATATCACTGGTCCATCACCACTATCGTGTGTCAGGATAAAAAATTCAACAACTTTTGTTTGAATCATGCATGACACACGGCACTAACGATCGATCAGTCAGACAAGTCGGTCACTTTTTATTCTATTAGACTTCATTTCAACCAACGAGCAAGAACAAAAAATATTCTGAAAGATATTATTTCTGTAAGTAAGTTTGTAAAAACCCTTTTACACGTCAATCATATTTTAAAAAGTAGATGAGGTTGGTATTTCCTATCTGACTACTCTGAGAAGAAATGCCGAAACAAACTCAGAGGTCACAGTCTCTTTTAAATTCCAAACATAATCTTGGACAGATCATGTGAAGACTATTTAGATTGGTTTCTTTTACGGAAAGAACCAATCAGATTGAGTGGACCTGTCTAGTTAGTACACGCATTTATCAGTAATCATACAGCTCAATTCGGAACTTACGGAGCAATTATAAGACGGAAAGTAACAATTGCTGTCAAATACTTCTGGAAAAATTATAAACGTAATGTGGTATTTTACGGGTGAATAATTTGTATCACAGTCAACAAACCGAGGGCCTCTGAAGTACAAATAAATAATTCATTCAGACAGATTCAAGTACTCGATAAAGAGATCTAGAAATCTCAGTTGATACATTATGAATGCGACGAGGGACCTACTTAAGAACGTTAAGACCTGCTTACCATAACGTCTTATGTTTTGTCACGAACTACAGAATACAACAGCTTTATTAACGAAATCGTTTGTGTTGTTATGCATAGTAATGAACGTAGCAGCTTTCTCGGAGTCTAAGCTATCAACATTTATCAATAAGAGGCTAAAGTTTTAAATATGAATACCTACTTGTATACTTGTATTCAGCTATCTGTAATAGAATTTTGATAATATAGACAGCTACAGAGAAATTATTGAAGACAATAAATGTAAAAATCTTTTTTTTTAACCTTGTCTATCACTCGTCTCTTTGAACTGCCTTTGTGGATGGACCATGTACCCAGCCTACATCACACACTAACTTCTGCCCGCCACTTCATCCGCGTCAAATTTCTTGCTCCTCTGGCTCACCTCGTCGCATCGAATCGCTTGGACGTGCGAGTACTTCGTATTCGTTTTTTTTCTTTTTGCTCGGCACATAACCGTCTTAGCGTGATGTTATATCCTCGATGTTCCTGAGATGCGTTCAACGAAACAAACTGTTCAGCTTTTTAATATTACTAAAGTATAGAAATATCAAACTCAATTCCTGTATGACAGGATTTTTACTAACTCTTAGAAACGCAAGAATTCTTGACACATGGCCATTCTTGTTGTTCGGTGCACTATTTGCAACCGAACAGCTCAGCACTTTTGCCTACATGCATTTCCATAAATGCGTATATCGCAGCTATTACCAGCCAGTACGTGTTTGACGACCAAGCGGTTAACTCAAATCTTAGTGCTAATTTAGATTAGGTTCCTTATTGTAATTAATTGTATCGATCAATGTAGCCTTTAAACCATATAATTTCGTATGATTAAATCGGCGGTCGTAAACCAACAACCAAATCACAACCAACCAATCAACCAAATATCAAACAACTCAGAAGTTAGTGCTAAACCAAGCAGGCGCTAAATTCTACACTTGTAGAAACTTTAACTAGGTACATTCTATTTTTCTATTAGGTGTGTATTTTGTCTTCATACGTTTCTCTTCGATGTAAAAGTGACCAAAAGAAACCAACTTTGCTATTACGTAGCAAGGTACCTAAACCATAAATATTTCTTATGGGCGAAAAAAATTAATTAATGCAGTTTTCAAGACCATAAATTGTTGCGTCTTAAATTTGACTAACATAAACATGTCTGCTACGTCCGACACTTCTTCAGCGTTAAAATACTTATCTATGTGGAGGGCCACCGCGCCACGAATGGCTACAATCTTATAACTTGTTGGTATTTTATATGCAAAGATAAAATAGACTTATTAGTCTGCAATTTAAATGCATGGTAACATGTGATAGGTCAAACTAAGCGCGAAAGAACTCCATTTTCAAGCGTAGTAAAAAAAATCTACCGGGCTCAAACTTGCACTGAATTTTTTAAGAATTAACCGAATTTCAACTTTATGACGCGATTAATATGATTAATTCGTCGAACACTTATTTATCCTATCTAAGTCCAGTATAGGTTGGTAGACGTCACATGTTCTCGAATTTTTGATTCTAGGTCATGCCGGTTTCCTCATGATGTTTTTCCTACCGTTTTGAGAGTAGTGGTGATGAAATAAATTACAATAAGTCAAGCCTCTGACTGTCTTCGAACCTATGAAATAAAATTGGTAGATCGCGGTCGTTACCATTGGACCGTCACAGCCCTTTTGGACCAGTACTGCTCTTAATAACTCAATTTTGGTGAAGTGGTTTGGCACCTATTGTAGGTAACTAATAAAACCTAGGTGTGACGGAACGGACAAACAGTTGTACATTTTTAACCAACTTTAAAAAGGAGGAGGTTCTCAATTCAAATGTTTATATTTTTTATTTTTTCTATGTCCGGCCATAACTCCGTCATATACAGACGGATTTGCAAAATTCTTTTTTTATTCGAAAGAGGTTTATTTCCAAATGGTCCCATATAAATTTTATATAGATCTGATCATGAGTACCGGAGACAGACACCGAAACTCTTTAAAAAATGACAGCTAATCAACCACGATTTCTGCTATCGCTTATACAGGGTGTCCAGTAAATAGCACGACATACTGCAGGGGGTGATAGCTTGGGTCACTACCTATCAATACAACACAATATATGTTCAGCAAAATCTTACGGATTTACAGTTTTACAAAATTTTCCGAAATATCGAAAAATCTCTACCTTGAAACAGATTTTTAAGTATCTCGTAATGAAAAAATCCTTTTCTAGAACTTTTTTTACATCAAATTATTCGTGAATAGTCTCTCTACTCATTATAAGTTTTTTTTTGATCAAAAACAAGAAAGTTTTGAAGAAATAGTTTTTTTTGTTAAAATTTTCACAGAACGATTTTCTTTTCGCATAAGTTTAATAAACTGTAAATCCGTAAGATTTTGCTGAACATATATTGTGTTGTATTGATAGCTAACCCAAGCTATCACCCCCTGCAGTATGTCGTGCTACTTACTGGACAACCTGTGTATGTATTGTTTGTTTGGAATTAGTGCGGGGTAGGAATTAGTGGGGGGGATAACTAAAAATATAAAAATAATAACTATTTTACAAAAAAAAAAAAACAACCAACTTCCTTAAAAACACTACAATGTGAAAAATAACTTTAATTACGGAAGTCGGTAGCAAAAACCTTAAATACAAATCCAAGACACCGACTGCAGAAATTAAAGTTATTTTTCACTTTGTAGTGTTTTTAAGGAAGTCGGTTGTTTTTTTTTTGTAAAAAATTTTTTAACTATGTCAAATGACGAAATTCTAGCTTTAGCTTGTTAGAATTTCAAATGCGTGATACAGACTATCACCCGTCTACGGCTAAGCAATAATGAGGGTTATTATTTCGACCGGAATGTGTAATGTACGTATGTGGATATGTCTAAATCTATGTTCGTCTGTTTCCTCATAATTTCTAAAGTGCTTAGCATAATTTGACAAATGATTTATCGTTGGAAGCGTTTTGATCGTCCGTTACGCGATGTGAACTTCTAGAGGACATAACGTCATGAAAAAAGTTTTTTTTTGGTATTTGCTGCCGTGTAGGGGATCGTCATATTATTTCAAAATAATTTAAATAAAAAGTAAGTTCAAAAACTAAAACCCAACTATTGGAAAATAGCGTAATTTTTCTGCAGTTCGATTTTAGTTTTTCAACTTACTTTTTATTATTTCTTTTCCACTGGCTAGGGTTTCATGTGTGTAATTTAGTTCAGTTCGGCGTGTGCCGGTAATTGGTGGTTTCATATGGTGCACGGTGACACCTGCCGTCAATAGTTGGCCGGCATGTGCTTTCATAGGAATATGTAATCAATATGATACCATCTGTCAGTATAAATGTTGTGGACAAACATATTTCTGGTTCCGAAGTAGTGTAATGGCGTTGGCTGTTGGTTTCATGTTGTGTGTGTTGATTTGTTTCTCTGTGTTTGTATTTTATTATAAGTTAGTTCCATCCACGATGACGCGCCCCTCTGCACCCCTTTCCTTTGTTTTTAACCGCTCTCAGTACAATTGTCAAAGAGTGGGCGCGTCTTCATGGATTGAACTATCTATATATAGTTTGTTTGCACTTATTCTTTGAAACAATAAGCATCACGGTGTTGGGGGTACTTGTTAGACGGTATCGCGCTACATTTTTCTCCAATTAATTTGGCATAATCGGGAGCAAAAAAAATTCGCGATTCAGATCTCAGTTTCAGATCAAATAAATATTCTAATCCTTACTAATATTATAAAAGCGTAAGTTTTCACGACTAAATCACGGAACCGATTTTGATGAAATTTTTGTACGGGGTAAGTTTGAACCCCAAGAACCTAAAATAGGACATGCCTATTTTCATATCGCGACTTCCTCTGCGTCGGCGATAACCGACATTTACGCGGCCAAAGTTGCGGGTAAAAGCTAGTTTACTATATTTATATCCATAGATTGTAGGTACTAAGCAAAGAGAGAAGTACTGAAGAAAAATACATTTTCCGACTCCAAATAAATCTGGAAAAGGGTAGGAGAATGAGATGTAGGTACATAGCGCGAATACTATGACAATTGTAGACTTTCAAATGACCCATTTATCTGTACCGAGAATAACGTACCGCGTTCTCATTAGCAGCTCTGTCAAGCAGCGCAATTTGTATTTGTCGACTATTGTGTAACTGAAAGACGCTCGTTACTGTTCTTTGATATAATAATATGAACGGATGCAGCTACGTACCAGTATTTTACATGGAGCGACATTCTATCTGATCTACACACGACACTCAGTTACTGGATGACCTAGGTAAGATTGGTTGTCAGACTTCTGACTACCTGTAACGATAGCAGTTTTAGTTCTTACTTTTATGGGGCATGCGGTGCTAACCTATAATAAACTGTAATACTAACCTTAGTTAATAGAAAAACATTTTTATATTGTATAAGTATATACAGTTGTTGGTTGGCCAAAATAAATAAATAAATAAATAAATAAATAGCATTGATTCAGGCGGAGGTCTTAAAACCGAAATATCTCCTTAAGAAGCTGGATTTTGCTGTACATTGTGACTTGCTTGCAAATGTTCTCTCTTGCTATTTTTCGGCTGAATAAGACTTAATTCACAGAACAGTTTGCCTAACATCATTTAACGTATTCACATACAAATAGTTAGGTATACATTCGGCTACATTACTGCATTTAAGTTAACCGCATAGCTTATAAACATGCATATTGTTCATACCACGTTCATACAATAAAATTTAATATAATGTATGCGACAAATTGGGTGATTACCTACCACGGCCGCTACCTACTCGTGACTTTATACTGGTGGTTCGATGGTGGATGATAACTGTGCCGATTTCATGTACAAATAGTCAAATACAATGTGAAAGTTGTTTTACAATGACTTGGAAACTTTAGTCTGTTATGTGTTCGGTTAGTTGCGGAAATGCTATCGGTTCTGTTTTAAATTCGGTTTAGATAGCATGAATTAAAATTGCAGTGGATAATTTGAAACTGTTCGTTCTTTCGTTTAAATTATATAGAACCTCGCGTTGTCTCCTGTTAAGAACTTAAGTAATGATTGCTTTAGACCTTTCACGTTGCAAGGGGATATGAATGATCAGAGAATCTAAGACCCAATCTATTTGTGTAAGAACCATTTCTAGAGCTGGACTTATGATCTCATATTCTAAAATCATTATGTGTGTCATATGGAAATCATTGCTTATAGTCAGAATCAGAATACATTAAATACATATTTTTTTAATGACTTCTTGTCCAAATCTAGAGCCTTGTTTTAATGTTCATCCTTCTACATTTTTTTTTTTTTTTGGACGGGAAATCATCAAATGACTTCTCCCGCTCTGGGCGGAGCGGGAGGGCGTGTCAGACTTTTACTGACTAAAACCCACCCGTGTTCCTTCAGTTGCCCATGTGCCGCGGCGAGCTATCCATTGCTCGCCACCCGCAAGCTCGCGCCTACGGTGGCTGGGAGTCCGAAATCGACTTCCGGCGCCCGGGGCGTCTCCTCCTGCAGCGGCTAGGGACGTGAGGGCGCAGAGACTGCCACTCCCTCACGCGCCCCGCCTCCTCCTTCGCGAGCATTTATTGCTTCGCAGAAGGAGGTGACGGCTTCCCATGCCCTCTCGCTCCGTACTATGGCTCGCACCAGGGCCGGACGCGAGAGGTCGCAGCCGCCGATCGCCTCCACGAGGACACGGCGGTGCTCCGCCCAGGCAGGGCACACCTTCACCGTATGCCCCACCGTATGCTCCACCGTGTCCTCTAGACGATCCTCACAATGGAAATCCTTCTACCCTTTTCCCAACTATATTGGGGATCGGCTTCCAGTCTAACCGGTTGCAGCTGAATACCAGTATTTAAGATGGAAAGACTGTCTGTCTGATCTCCACAACCTAGTTGGTCTAGTGGTTAGTGGCCCTGACTGCTATGCCGGAGGTCGTGGGTTCGATTCCCACACAGGACAAATGTTTGTGTGATGAGCACGATCATTTGTTCTGTGTCTGGGTGTAATTTATCTATAATATGTATGTATTTAGAAATATATAAGTATGTTTATCAGTTGTCTAGTACCCATAACACAAGCTCTGCTTAGCTTGGGACTAGATGGCGTTGTGTGATAGTTGTGGAATATTATTATATTATTATTTAGTTACTGCGTAATATCCCTTTGGTAAGACTGGTCAGACTTTCGGGCTTTTGACGACCCGTAACGCTGTCAAAAATTCACGAAAAACAGCCGGGGCTAACGACGAGGCAAAAAAAGATTGTCATCCATCTACGGACCAAACGCGGCAAGCGTAACTAGACCTGATCGATCTCTTCGTGCGGCTGTTATTGCTGACCCATAAGCCCTCTCGTGTTTTAATATTATCAAATTAATATTCTGGCTGTAAGTAGTTTTCAATATTTGATAGAAAACACAACAAATCGATATAATAAATTAATTACTAGCGCAAGTGCGCGGTTAAAACTTTGTAGTTTATATTTTAACTTTCTGCAATTTTAGTTAAGTTTAGTCATTCATTTCTGAAGAATCCATCCAGTGTGGTATGATTTTAATGAAACTTTAATAAACGTAACATTTTAAAATACATACACAAACTGTGTTCTCATAAATTCTAACAATGCCCTTAAAAAAAGCAAGTCTGAAACTTGTAGGTCAACAAATTATCAAAAAAAAAAAAAAAAAAAGACTTTAAATTTATAAATTGGTACCTAACAAGAAATGTATGAATACCTTAAAAATAAACGAGTAAATCCAACCAAACGACTTCTCTACTTCAATTGTAAACCTTAAAAAATAAAAGTGAGTGTCCACTTACCGGGTGCGTTCTTATTGTCGCGCGCCATGACGTCGGGTAGTACGAGCAGTTCGCGCGCCTGTCCGCGGTAATGTGCCGGCGTGTGGCCGGCCGCGTCGCGCGCCCCCCGCGCCGCCCCCGCGCCCTCCAGCAGCGCGGACAGCGCGGCAGAGTCGCGGGACATTGATGAGTAGTGCAGGGGGGTGCGACCTTCCTGTGACGATAAGGGCGTAGGTAGCTTGTATCATAGGGATTGGTCTGTGATTGAGTTAATGATGACGTGACGGCTCAATGTTAAAAGGTCAGTTTTTTTTATATTGCAGGTTCCATATATATGGAATCGAATCGCGGAAAGTCGCATTGGTATAAACTACCGATGCGACTTTTTCAGCACATTTACATCCAGTCACGGTAGTCATTACATAGGATAGGTCATAAATAACATGCGATTTTGTCCTGAAGTTTATCTGTTTTTCTTAACGCGGCAATTGAGTCTACAAATGTCATTTTTGATAGCTTGATCATCATTCCAGCCGAAAGACGTCCACTGCTGAACATATGCCACCCCCAATTTGGGAGGGTTTGACAAAATCGCCACGCTTGGCTGGCGGGTTTGCGATCACACTGTGGTGGTACAATGCATCGAGAATGCATACTCTAGTAAGTCCCTTAGTTGCCTCTAACGGGAAGAAATGGGATGGTGCTGTTCTTTACGTCCGGTACAACAAGGGACGATCAATAGATTGATAGTATGTTGTACTAAGTAGAGTTTACAAACAAAATCACAAAACAATAACTCACCGAATCCTTCTCATGCACCATTTGCGGGTAATTCCTGACCAGATACTCTGCGATGTCCATGTAGTCGTAGAAGACGGCTTTGTGCAGCAGCCCGACGCCGGCCTCATCCCGACACATCACGTATTTACGACGATTGTAGTCACTCTCCAGCAACTCCTGAGTTAAACATTCAAGGAGAGTTGCAAGTCTCGTAAACAATGTTACTTATCGTGCTACGGTTTGTTCGTAGCGCTACGGCGTAGCAATTTTGCTACGAGATATTAGGTTTGGTAGAAGCTGTACTAGTCTGTTGCAAATTTAAACGGGTGTTATGGTTGTTTGTTCACATAGTAAATTGACATAAGATAATATCTGTCTGAAAGTTAGCTAAGTAGGGTAGTTTAATGTCAAATAATAATATGAAAATACGAATAAAGGAAAGTTGCTGAAAATATTGCGTAAAAAGTAAACGGTTTCACTAATATCATCTTGTATGATATACTAACATCAAGAGACGTTTGAGATATTTTGTTGTAAGAAAATGTGTTCTTAGTAAACAGTTGAAATTCCTCACTGATGTTTCATACAGAGAATAATAAAATACCGGTTACATTTTATATTCTGTTTTACATTACAGTACATTACATTGCTATTCCATCATGTGTTGTATGCCATCGAGTTGAGCACATATTTACAGTGATGTTTCCTAAAGCAACGCGCTACGTTGTTTACACAGCACTTGTGTTTGGCCATGTCCATGAAATATGTAAACAGACCAGAGCGGAAGTAGTAGGTAGATACTTAGTTAATACATTAATTTTAATATTTATGTACCTGTACTTTCAGTATTTTGGTAAGCATACTCCAAAGAATATGGTAAATTATGTTTTGTTGTAGTATCTAGAATTTAAATCACTCATGCTCATTTAGCGTTTCCGACGCCAGGTGACGCGAGTTTCGTCTTTGCCAATAACTATTCCTTGCCAGAATATTTAGGCCTCTGCCAGTAAGAACACATTCCCAGAATCTTTAAGCATGTTTTGAATACGTTCATATAAACCTTGGGCTGAGGCATTTTGTCACAGTCGCATGTACTGCGTCACACATGGCGATAAACGTTTAAACAGCGGAAGGAATTGAACCTTCATTAAGTCCTTACTAGAATGTTATTCAAGAAGTTTTACCAGGTATACCTGGAGCTCAAGGAGGCGTCCTTAGAGGACACGGTGGAGCATACGGTGGAAGTGTGCCCTGCCTGGGCGGAGCACCGCCGTGTCCTCGTGGAGGCGATCGGCGGCGGCGACCTCTCGCGTCCGGCCCTGGTGCGAGCCATGGTACGGAGCGAGAGGGCATGGGAAGCCGCCACCTCCTTCTGCGAAGCAGTAATGCTCGCGAAGGAGGAGGCGGGGCGCGTGAGGGAGTGGCAGTCTCTGCGCCCTCACGTCCCTAGCCGCCGCAGGAGGAGATGCCCCGAGCGTCGTGAGTCGATAGCTCTACAGCGGTATGTACTCCGTCACACATGGCGACAAAGGCTTAATTAACCACACGAAGAAATTAACCCTTCTTTCAAATACTAATTAGAATGTTATTCAATGAGTTTAACCAATAATACCTGGAGCTCAAGAAGGGACCCCTTCTCTACAGCGGCATGTAGTGCATCACATTTGGCGACCAAAGTTGACAGGTGGTTGGACAGCGTCAGACCCTCGGCTTCCGCCAGCAGTCGCCGACCTTGGCCAGCTAGCACTGCCCGCTCCAGCCTGCTATCGGCACCGCCGCGTGCCCACTGGCGAAGCTGGGCACCTGATACCACGCCCACCACTAATGAGGAAAATATTGTGGAGGTTAAATTCTTTGTTTTATTTTTAAAATCGGAATGAGATTAAGTAAATTGTATTATAATGTGTATATTAATGGATTTACATTTCCATAAGTTAACCTTTTTCAGATTAGAATAGAAAACATACAATAATATTAATATAATGTTATGTGAATGTTGATTTCAATCGTTTTCATAAAAATAATTACCTAAGCATTTTTCTAACACATTAAATATGATTAAAAATCCGTTATTCAAATAACATCTAATAGCTCTATATGATCACAAACATTACCGATTGTGTTTGATTATTAAATATTTAGGTTAAAAAAACTGAAGATATTCTGAAACTTGAGTAGCCTATCAACAAGAATACATTTCTCTTTCTCAGAAAGTCACGAAGTAAGGGGTCACAGACAGACTACTAAATGAGTCTGAAAACTTTATGAGACTAACTGACGGCTAGATGTGAGTAAATAACAATGTTTGTACGAACTTAACTATAAAAAAACATAAGCATGTAACCAGTCAGTAAACTGTGGAAGGAAATTGCCTGAATTGAAATGAATGTAAGGTATTTATTTAAATTCAAAGAATTTCATAATTCTATTTTCATTCATAATTTCATATTTTCTTTTAGTTTACTTCTATTTTGCATTCTTCTTAATTACTCTCCTTAATATAGTCATCCTTATTATGTTCTTAATATTTTTATACTTATTGTTTCACAAGCTTACCACAATACACATTTAAATTGCCAAGACAGAAACAAAGTAGGAAAATCGTATATAAAATTCCATTTTTTCTTTTAGTTAACGTTAATTTTTTACCCCACTCACCCGGATTAAGTTATTTGTTCATTCTTATTTGTAAACTTTTATCAATTTTTATAATGTTACACTAGTTCCTTACACATAATTGCCAAGATAGAAGTAAAGTGGGCGGTAGCAGAAGCTCACGGAGACTGAAAGTAATGTCGGCGCAGTTCAAGAGATCGTCTTCTGTGATATTGCGACCCGTGATTTACTGATTGGCGTTATACAGAGTGTTCACATTATCATTCTATTTGTTTGTTTGAATTGTAGACGTAGCTTAGATAATTTTAGATAGTAGATAAGTTAGATGAATACATCACATCACGGTTGTTTCCCCAAAGAATTGAGCAGTGGTCCGTTAGGCTGGCGTCTGAATTTGTCCCCAATTTAAGGCTCGCCCTCTATTATATGGGACTTAAACATAACTAGAAAAACTGTGGGTGTTCTGGTAATAAGGAATATTACATTTCTGGACATTCTTTAGTTTGTATTTGCGAACATTCTGTACTACTATTACTCAGAATTTGGAGTTCATGTGAGGGAATGAATGAATTAGTAAATATTTTGACTTGGAAAAACCAAAAATGTCACAATGCTGTGCACGCCTTGGTTGAAAGACAAGTCTAGGACTGTGTAAGATTTTTATTGCCTAGTCTGACCCAACCTTCGCCGGGTTTTAGAATACATTCTAAGCTTTTTATGACCCCTGAGATTGAATGAAACTATGAATACCTACGTAGATTCAACTGCCTCTCTACATTCATTCAAGTTTTACTTGGAAACAAGTGAATGAATGATGAAGGGTATTAGGCTCGCCCCCTAGATGTCATTGGACTTTAACAGAATTTATACAAATAAAACGTGATCGGTCACAATGGGCCTTAGTAGAACGCTTAAAATCACCCAAATGGCAACGGCTATGCTGGAATTTCCCTGCGTCATCCGCAGGAGGACCAAGGTAACCGACATAGTCCGAAAAATTACCAAACTAAAGTGGCAGTGGGCAGGGCACATAGCTCGCAGAACAGATGGCTGATGGGGCCAAAAGGTTCTGGAATGGCGACCGCGTACCGGAAGACGTAGAGTTGGAAGGCCTCCCACAAGGTGGACCGATGACCTTGTGAAGGCCGCAGGAATCCGCTGGATGCGGGAAGCACAGACCCGATCGAAGTGGCAGAGCTTGGGGGAGGCCTATGTCCAACAGTGGACGTCTTTCGGCTGAAATGATGATGACGATAGAAATAAAATATTTATACAGATTAAATATACACATCTGTCTACTGCTCTGCTTTCGGAATACAGACGATATATTTATTACGTTAAGGTCAAATAGAAGTAATAATAAATTACTATTTATTTTTACTTTTTATTCCGTGACTGCATAAGAAACATCCTATTTGAAGGCTTGGTTATTTCTGGTGGTAGATTACAAGATTTATGCGCTAACAGCCCGTTGTACGCGACTTATCGTGACATCTGCTGACCTTACACTCTTAGGGCGCAAACACACCCTACATGCAAAAATAAGGGCTCCAATAAACATATAACTAAAAATATTTTGTTATTGTAAGTTCGTCTCTATGTTGTTTCGAGTGTGTCCTCGCCCATATTCGTGTTTTTTTTTTTTTTTTAATATTTAGTTGTTGTTCTTTTGCACGTCAAACAGTTTCAGTACAATAATGATATGCGACAAGTTCATGCCAGCATAATTCAGTGTTAGCATGAAACTGGGTTAATTAAGATTAAGTATTTTTAATTATGTCGCGATTGAAAAGTGCTTTAGGGCGTAATATTAAGTGAATTAGGTATTTTGTGGCAGGTATGTGAATTTATCGAAGTAGAGAATGCTGATAATTTTTCTGTTTAGACAGTAAAATTAATTTAATTACCAACTAACTGATTCTGTCCACCATATATATTAAAATCACATTGGAGGTTTTTACAGGTCAGAAGTTTAGTAAGACTGAGAATAGTTGGTCTAAAAATGAAATAACTTAGCTATCAAAATGGTACCTACCTACATATAAACTATGTCCTTAAACAGTATGAAACAAAATCACTTGTAGTATCTGTCTATGTCATTGCTTAGTTCTTATAAACTACATAACAGCTTTGATGCGATTTTATCACCATTTAGAACGTATATTCACGAACGATTATGTGTATAATACATTTATATTTAATTTTGACATAGCACAGAAATCTCAATGCTTTGACATGTCACCTTTGCAACCTTGCGAAGCTGGAACGGGTCGCAACTTAATGATAAAACAAATACCGGAATTTCAAAGTTTCTCGTCTTACACAGAAACAGTAACTGTACCTAACATTTTGGCTTCAACCCTTAATTTAACATACATAGAAGCGTATCTAAGCCAGCCTCGTAATAACATATTAGTAGGCGTGACGTGTGTGTTGACACCATTTAATGGATCGTTATAGGTGAACAGCCGGGGGTGATCGAACTCCATCAATATTTACGTACTAACACAGCGGCCTAACTTGTTTATACTGCTAATTTTTAATACATTGACCGGTTAATACGTGAGACAATTAGAAGGCCCACTATTTAAACGCAATGTAATGAAGCTTTCGTTGTATTATTGTTTTGTACCGTTTTCACTAAAGCTTGGTGACACCTAAATTAATAGCTACACAAACGTATAAAGTCTATTTA
This sequence comes from Aporophyla nigra, assembly GCA_947507805.1. Classification (NCBI taxonomy): domain Eukaryota; kingdom Metazoa; phylum Arthropoda; class Insecta; order Lepidoptera; family Noctuidae; genus Aporophyla; species Aporophyla nigra. The sequence goes on from OX382305.1 coordinate 15,096,701, forward strand.
AGTGTTTTCTAGTGTTCGTGTGAACGGGCATAAACTGTTACATTGATGCGCTAGGACTCCTTTTGGGCTGTTTTTTATATAAATAAAAATTGCTGAAATTTAAATAATTTTTATTTTAATGTACCTAATTAGGGTATAAATTATGTACAATGTTTATGTTGCTGCCATCCTTTAGATTAAGAGGTAATAAATAATTGTAATAAGAGGCGAGGCGATTACCATCTAGCGTGCACTCCGGGCTATAAACTTTATCATCTGCCTAGATTTTTCCCAACAAATTTGGGGTCAGCTTACGGTCTAACCAGATGCAGCTGAATACCAGTATTTTACATGGAGCGACTGCCTAATTCACTTCAACGAACCAGTTACTGGTAACACGATACCCCTTAGTAACACTGGTTGTCAGACGTTTAAGAATAAAAGCCGAGAGCAACGGCTTACTTAGTCACAAGCCACTCGGGAGTGGCTAAGCCCGGGGGCTTATACCTATAAATTATATTCTGTACATAAAACATGTAGGTATAGTCTAGCTGGTCACACTGTATGTTGTGTGATTGCAATGGTTATGACATTTTCTGCAAAAGCGTCGGACTCACGACATCACGCTAAGGTCGAATCGCACCCACGTCGTAACCAGCAGTTGTTGAAATAAATTAATAACAGTATTATTTATAATTATGTTATTCAGTCTATAATACTCATAGTTTTGCTCGTTGAGCGCTAGACTTGACATAGTTTGTAGCATGTTTCTAGGAATTATTTTATTCAGTCGCACGCTTGTGCAGACTTCAGAATTGTACGAAAAATATTTTTATTTTATGCAACATTCACCTATTATAAATATATAAATTTAGTAATTGCTTAGTCTAAAAAGAATCAACATTTTCTCAAGAAAAACCCACCAAACTTCGTTAGCTGTCATAAAAAAGTTTATATTCTTATTGGCATTCATCGTCATCACCATCAGCATGCGTAGCATGACCACCGTAGAAATGGGTTTTGTCGACGGAAGAATAGACAAAATTACAGATTGTAGAAAGATTAAAGACAGAATTAAAGATTGTAGAAAGATTTGTACCGTTTTATGCTGGCGTAGCATGACAGTTCTATCTCTATTCTACTAAGAACAGACAACGTTCTTTCTATAGTGGTCATGCTACGCGTGCAGGTCTAATTTTAATCCTTAAAATTGGGTTCGTAAAAAAAAGATGTTTTATATATGCATGGAATAATTAGAAATGCATGGAATAATTAGTATACATACTCCGCCGTAATACAATAAATCACGCCTTTACCATAGAACGGATTTCGAAAAAAATTGGCAAAGATATAGATGGCACCCTGGGTAAGGACATAGACAAATTTTTTTCCTGGTAGCACGTTCCTCAGGGATAATGTCCGACATCTACACGGCCGAAGCTGTGAGCACAACTACAATGAAATATAGATTCTAGATTTGACAGGTTTCATAGCCATGTCACCCTGTAGGGAAGTACAGCCTTACTAAGCCAGTTATGTTTAAGGCCTATGTGATAGGTGGCGAGTCTATTGTCATCAACCTCTCAGAAATCTAGATTTTAAGCTACTGAGAATTTCGAAAAGTAAATAATACCAAAAACAACTAATATTCTCAGCAAAATTATGTTAGAAACGAATCCATGTTTAACTACGCCTACCATCGCGTGTGCTATAAACTTGGGGAGATTCTTTGTTTTTTTTAGAACCAGCCATGTTTTTTGAAAACGTGTTCGTTTCTCAAATGTTATGTGTGATTGCAGTTCACCTTAGACCAAATACAGTCTAAGCAGTGCACTAATACTTTTTTACCAGCAGTAATAGATTTTCTAGAATCTTTTTTAAACAATGTTAGACAGACAAATTGCAAAGGAAAAAAGCTTTCAGCTTTATATGGCAATTTTGTGTTTACATTCGTTTTATGCAGCGCCTGTAGGCGGATAGTTTCCTGGCGAACACGCGAGCTCCCGTACATTTCCCAGACATGTTTCAGTCGAGCTGTTTACACAGTGTTAGCTGTTTGAACGTCCTTTTTTTCTATATCGATTTCCGATTGAAACTCCTGTTTTTTTCAGTTAAATTGTAAATGGTATCATGCATAGGTTTTGTTTGCGGTTTTAGTATTTGAAGTTCAATACAGATAACACATTGACTAACTGGGTTTAAGCTAACTATTATTGGACATAATTCTAGTATCTGTATGTACCTATATGTAACTAGCTTCTGCCTGCGTCTTCATCCGCGTCAAATTTCTTGATGCCCGTACGAATACTTCGTATTCGAGATATTTGCTCGACTCCTAAAGGTTCTAGCGTAATGTTATAGCCTTCCTCGATAATCAGGCTATTAAACACTAAAATAATTTTTCAATTAGAACCTTCCTGAGATTAGCGCGCTATACCAAACGAACTCTTCAACTTTATAATATTCTAAAAGTATCTAAGATGTAGGTACCTTCAGAAACTTTAGTAAGTCCATACTTTAAAGACAAAGCCATTAAAAATAAGAGGCAATGTCTCATAAGTAGGTCTGTAGAAGTTTTATTATTCAAAACCCAATTTAATCATAAGTTTACTGAAATTGGACTGAACCAGAAATACTAATAGTAAGTAGTATTGTATATACTATGTGTTGAATGACAAATAAGTTCGTCTTAGTTTTGAAATTTCACGGGTATGTTAAGATAATTGAATATGTATAAACCACCACCATACTGCGATCGCCAACCCGCCTGCCAAGCGTGGCGATTATGGTAAATCCCCCCAAATTGGGGGAGGCCTAAGTCCAGCAGTGGACGTCTTACGGCTGAAATGATGATGATGAAACCTACATAACTGGAGAGAAAAATTATGAAAGTAACGGAAAAAAAACACACATATAGACTAACAATTTTACTCCCACAGTCTATTCACAGTTATTTTACTTCCCACAGCAGCAACCCAATAGCAACCTTATCACAAGAACAATAAAGATCACTGACAAAATGACAGACTTGTTAGTGGCAGCAACCCAAAAGCAACTTTACCATAACGTACACAAAGATCACTTTGATTTTGACAGTGCCGCTAAATCACAGGTAAAATAAGTGTGAGTGGACTGTACTAACAAAAGACAGAATGGTGTAGAAAACGAAGACAGGCGCCTTTGCCCAGCTGTGGGAAAATGCAGGCTGGTTAGATAGGTAAGATACTTACGTTTAGGCGGACTGTAGTGCACATACATCCCATTCTTCTTCGCATTTCGCTCTGTGAGCCATTTCTTCACGCCCTCCATGGTAAGGAGCGAGGTAGACACGTCACGTCACATTCTCATACAAAACTATCCGGTTCCATGTCAATGTTAGTCAATTAATTTATAACCACTATAATTGGACTATTAGAACTGTTTGTAATTGTTACAGGTGGAGTAGGTCGTGTGTGATAATTACGGAGTTTAATTTTATTTTTAAACCTCAAGTACCAACGTTCGACATTTCTTCAACTAAGGCAAAGTGCTAAGTGAACTTGAACGTAAGTGAATTAACAAGCTGTTAATTAAATATACATAGCCTACAAACTGTTTAATTAATTAATTCAAGAAACAAACTCCGATGTTAAGTACGAATGAAGTTTCAATCACTTATGCCTTACTTTATAACCGAATTCACAAAAAACAGGAAATTCTAAGTTCGGTTGTATTATGCTACTCTTTTAGGAATCATGGTTTTGATGATAAGTTACTTCGTCTAACTCCGCCATGAACTCTTGAACTTTAGCCAAAGTAGGAACTGGAAAAAGAGTAAAGAGCGTTCATCCCGCGCGAGCTGGCATCGCCTCATTTCTTGTGGATTTTCGTGGTTTTTTATACTAGCTTCGCCAGCGCATTTTACATATAAGTCTTCCTCTGGAATCAGTCTGTCTATTGATGTCGCTATTAGAAACTGCATTACAATTCGTTGCGGAGTTTAAAAGATCTAAGCGTACAAACGCGGAATGTGACTTTGTTTAATACTATGTTAAGAAAATAAATCAAAGTAAAATTGTTTTTAGCCGATCACTAGTATCTATTTTTGTATTTATAATTATTTTAAACATTTACTCTTACATATAAACATACTTAGCTCGCTTAGTTTAGCTTAATTGTTATAAGTAGGTACTGAAAATAGGATATAATTGACAATATGTAGATTTTTATTAGTAACTAGCTTCTGCCCGCGACTTCGTCCGCGTCAAATTTTGCTCCGTTGACCCTTCCCGTCGAATCGCAGCCTGCCAGTTTTCGTCAATTTTTTTGTTACTGCTCCGCTCCTTTTGATCGTAGCGTGATGTTATATGAGCCTATAGCCTCAATAAATAGTTCCTGAGATTAGCGCGTTCCACCCCCCATTTTAGGGAAGTGGGGGATTAGAAAGAGACAAAAAGTAGCCTATATCACTTTCCATGCCTTCGACTATCTCCACTTAAAAAATTACGTCAATTCGTCGCTCTGTTTTGCATTCTGTCCCATTTATAATATTAGTATGGATTACCAAAATAATTGAAAAAAAAAAAAATGCATACAAACTTATAAATACTATAGATCTAGTGCTTGGCTGCAAACAAATTATTATACTTCGATTTAAACTTAATAAGATTATCACCAAAAACCACTTGAATTGCGACGTTGCCAGCCTGCGTCGGACAAACGCTCTTAAGTTCGTCCATGCACCAGCACATTTTTAGTGTAATATTTGTGGTCTCTAAAAAGCGTCTGTGGGTATTGGATATTGGTATATCAACCTTCCAATATTATCATCATCATCATCATAATCGCACCTCAGGTGGAACAACGTCACTTATGCAAAAGATGTAATATTTCAGGAGAAACGTTTGAAAATTCCACATCCTATTATAATGTACTGACTAAAGAAATTAACTTGTAATATTTAAACTACAACTTTGAACTTTATATTAAAGTTAAAGTAAACATTTAATAAGGGGTACATTAGCTACTTTTTCTCATACTCATTGTCAGATCAATTTTGACAAAATTTGCATAAGTGACGTTGTTCCACCGGAGGTGCAATATGCCAAGCCTTTTTCCAACTATGTAGGGGTTGACTTCCAGTCTAACCGGATGCAGCGGCTACCTAATTGATCTCCACAATCCAGCTACTGGGTAATACGATACCCGTTGGAAAGACTGGTTCTCAGACTTTCGAGCTACTGACGATCAGTAACGGCTGTCAAAGATCTAAAAATGACAGCCGGGACCAACGGCGAGGCACGGAGGGGCCTTGGTATCAATATTCAGACATATCAACATGAAATTGTTCAAGAACAAAATAGGTAGGTACTTTTGTCTATGAAGAAGCTATTCATGTCGAAATGTCATGGTCTACACATAAGTAGATATAACTTCCAATCGATACGAAGCCGCTGTGAGCTAGGCAAATCGTTTCCCATCAAATATTAACCGATGTCCGACTAACATCGTTTTGCTAGCCCTAGCATCGAAAACTACTTTCAGAAAACTGTATTTGTTTCTTAAAATACAGGACAAACTGTTTAGAGAACTAAGACTTATACGTCTTCATTGATTTTTAGAAATTGATGACAACTTAACATCAGAACCGCCAGTACACGTAATTAAAAACGTTCAAAATCTGGTGCAGACTGCACCAGATTTTGAACGTTTTCTCACTCACACGAACTCATTTCAGCGACAGTCAACAGTCAAAAACTTGTCAAAAATGTATGGAAAGTCGAGGTATTTTTGACAGTTGGAGACTGAAATCAGACTATGAACGTTCTTAAAATTATGTGAATTGCAAAGAACATGAAAATTAGATTTTAATTAACTAATCACTCAAAAATTAATTTATTGACAATATAAATATTTATTTGGAAGGTTATTAGGCCCTACAGGTTTTCAGTATCACCCTTATTTAAAGACACACTGTCCGGAATACTGATGTTATCTCTCACGGTCACTCACAATTAATTGTCCTTTTAAGTTTATAACAGTCGGTAAAGAACAGAAGTGATAGCAGGTGTACAATAAACTGGACGGGCTCGTCGCTTCACATCAGGGTTGGTGTTTAGCGATGCAACAATACGTACACCCGACAGCGCAAGTTGCTACTGAAGAAAATTAGTAGGTAGGGACTGAAGGCTGTGAACTATAGCAAGCAGTGAATGACTATTGTTTTTTCATTTACGTCGTTGTAGGTATCTGTTGCTAAGACGGAAAAATTAGCAAAAAGGGCACAGAAAGGTACTCAAGGAATGGAAAAAGATGTAGAGGAAGACAGATGCGAGGATAATCTTCCAAAAGCTTGGCGGAGAACAGCTCTAAACAGGAATAAGTAGAGGGAAATAGAGGAGGCCTATGTAGCAAGACAGCCTGACCTGGTTGCTGATAATTAGGGTTAACAGGATTCTAAATTAGGTTAGTTTATAAGAACTTGTGTATGTACAAAAGGTCAGAGGAAAAAAGGCTTTTTTATGTATCTGTTGCAGTGACTTTTGGAGCGAGAAAAAATTCATTGACAAAATAAAATATATAATAATACGAGCCTGTTATTTGCAAACCTGCAAACTGCAACTGCCTGTTTGTCGGCAAATGCCTCTCTGTCTCTTTTTCTTGTACGGAGAAGGCGTAAGCATTTATCCTGGTGCTCAAGTTGAATTAGCGATTTCAAACTTATTAATTATATGTAAGTCCAGCACCCGAATCGTATAGAACACTTTCAATAAGAATTCGGAGGATATTTAAGGAAATCGTTGACTGACCACTGTTTTATATGTTTTGTCTGCTCGACAAAGTTAATGACATAACAAATGTTATGGAATTTTCGAAATGCAAGGCTATATGTATGTTACTCAATCACTCCGCTAGTTTTTTTTTTTTTTTGGATGAGAAATCATCAAATGACTTCTCCCGCTCTGGGCGGCGCGGGAGGGCGTGTCAGACTTTTACTGACTGAACCCACCCGTGTTCCTTCAGTTGCCCATGTGCCAGGGTCACGGTATCTCTTTCGAACAATCTCGCGACCCTGGTAGGCATCGGTCCTAGCAGACCCCTTCAGTGCTGCTGACATCTCTTTGAGGCGCACGTGTAACACTACGCGCCGTCGACCCGAGTCTGATCCTTACCGGGCGGCGGGCTACCCATTGCTCGCCGCCCGCAAGCTCGCGCCTACGGTGGCCGGGAGTCCGCTATAGACTCCCGACGCCCGGGGCGTCTCCTCCTGCGGCGGCTAAGAACGTGAGGGCGTAGAGACTGCCACTCCCACACGCGTCCCGCCTCCTCCTTCGCGAGCATTACTGCTTCGCAGAAGGAGGCCGCTAGTTTCCTTGAGATGTATTCCTTCACCGATTACAGTGACGATCAGGTTAAACTTACAAAGTGCAAGGTAAAATATTATGTTCTCGCCAAGGGATCTTTTGAGATGTCAAATCAATTTGTTTCGACCTCGCCTCTCCAGCAGTGTATGCCCTGGTCAAGACCCCTATATAACATTTGGTTCTCCTCACAATTCCTACTTGAGATTTCTACTCTCTCTTATAACTTCAAAGCTCTGTATGGTAGAAACTTTACACCAACGCTGTATGTGATTCAGCGAAAAAAATAAATATTTAATGCGGTGTCACAAAGGCAGCCGACATCGATATTAATGATCACACGACGGTACCCTTTCTTCTTCTAATTATGCTCCTTCGTAGGTACGACGCGTTTTTAGAAAATTAGTAGCTAGAGTTTGTGCTGTCTTTCTATTCTACAGGGACAGAAGATTCTAGAGAACTGCACCTAGGACTAGAATAATTTTAGAGTCGGGACAGGCAGCAGCAGGTAACAAAATATGTTCACTAAGTTGGATGTTATGGATTATGCAATTTCGGATCTGGATACGGTTACGAATATGAAATAATTTCGGATTATCAAACTAAACTAGACTTAGGACGCATTTTGCCTGGAATCGAATAGTTTAGTAATTCACACAAAACTTAATCTAAGTACCTACTCGTATATACAAAATTATAATGTAATCCCACAATAATAATAAACAATGCAAGAAACACCCGTGCCTAGTGTGTCCTCCAAAAAGAAACTATCATGACTTAGTCCATTTAAACGCCGCCGCCCCTATCCATAATTATCCGAAACTTACAACGAATAACGTTTACGGTTACGAAATTTTGTTATTTCGGATATCCGATAGTTTTGGTTACGGTTACAGTGCTCTATAACATCCCCCCATATCTTCTACAAGTGGGCATTTATCCGCTTCAAGTCTTTCAGTAGATCCAGCAGCAGACTGTAATGTCATTACCTTTACAGTTTACTATGACGATGATGATGATAACTTTTTACTAGTGAACTATTAAATATGGGCCAAGATAATTTAACGAATAAGGTAGATTATCCGATTGATTGCCTTAGATTTTATTTTTTAATAATCACTGGCAAAGAAGAAATCTGGTTCAAGGTGGCGCGGGAAAAGAGTTCCTGGAAGAATTCAGGTGAGGCCTTTGCCCAGCAGGAAGACGGTAAAGGCTAACAAATAAATAAACAATAATAATTACTCAGAAACGTGGTCGTGGTAGGTAGTTCAACGCTAGGTATTTCTAGTAGGCTATTATCATAAAAAATGGAAATGCTAAGTAAACAACGCCACGTGCAACGAATGCTCCGGTTCTCTAGCGTAGCCTTGCTCTAAGCCATATATTATTGAACACAGCAATTTCTTCCATAGAAATGAGGACTAGATACTAGATAGCAGAAAAAAATATTATTCAGAGAAAGTTATACCTAACTATGCATTTATGACTTCTGAAGAAACTGAACTGTTATTCCAAAAAGCACTTTCTGTAATCCTCTTGAGATTCCTGCTAAAGAATAATAACACACGATGTTGAAGATTGAAGATGTGAGAAAAAAGCCTGCATCCAACGGTATACTGTATTTGAAAAAGATTGAAATTATAAATAACATCTAATAATATGAAATTTCAATTTTTATCTTTCGGGAGATCCGCTCTATGCTGTTTCCTCTTTTCATTTGCTGGTTCCTAAGTATTGGACAATGTGATGTTGATGTTCAGTCCAACGTCCTTCGTATTGGGGCCCTGTGATGTGCTCGGGTGTGCAGGATCAAGCGTGGTAATATTTTGAACTGAAAAAAAAATGGCAACAATATTTATCATAAAAACTTTTTTACAAAAAAAAAACAACCGACTTCCATAAAAACACTACAAAGTGAAAAATAACTTTAATTTCGGAAGTCGGTGTCTTAGGATCTGTATTTATGGTTTTTTTGCCACCGACTTCCGAAATTAAAGTTATTTTTCACTTTGTAGTGTTTTTAAGGAAGTTGGTTGTTTTTTTTTTTTTGTAAAAAAGTTTTTATTTTTAAATTTTTAGTTGTGGTATTCACCCCGCACTAATTCCAAACAAATAATGCATATTTATGCGATAGCAGAAATCGCGGTTGATTTGCCATCATTTTTTAAAGAGTTCCGGTGTCTGTCTCCGGAACTCATCATCAGATCTGTATGAAAATTATATGGGACCATTTCGGAATAAACCCCTTTCGAACAAAAAAAGAATTTTACAAATCCATCTATATATGACGGAGTTATGGCCGAACATACATAAAAAAAAAAACATATAAACATCCGAATTGAGGCCTCCTCCTTTTTGAAGTCGGTTAAAAACATCATACAATTTACTACAGTAGCTCTCTGTAAGTTGTTCCGTGTGATACCGGACGTATAAAATAGCACCATACCCGTTACCACATTTCTTCCCGTGTGTGTCCTAAAAGGCGACTAAGAGACTTAATATAGAAGGGACAGAACGTTTTCTATGCATTATACCACCATTCTACGATCACCAACCCGCCTGCCAAGCGAAGCGGTTATGGAAAACCCCCCAAAATTTGGAGAGGCCTATGTCCAGCAGTGGACGTCTTTCGGGTGAAATGAGGACACCGTAGGGCATTTAAGACATGTTAAACAACTGAAGTCATAGATCTACTTTTACTAGTTGTCACTCAGTGGTGGAAATTCGACCATTTCATTTAAAACAATGTATTTCTAATGCCTTACTATATAAGGATATTAGCTTTCTGCACTCTTCTCCATATAAACTTTATTTGTGCCAAAATTCACATTCCTCAGTTCGCGTTATTTTCGTAAAAAGGAGCACAAAGTTTATTCACGTTGAAATTGTTTTCGAAAAAGAAGGTCATTAAATACTTACCGTTGTTTAGCTGAACGTTAAGGATGCGATGATACAATTCATTGAATTTCTTCTGACGTTTCATATTAGATGGAGTGCGTACAACTAGTGTTGGCAGTAAGATGTAATGTTCGAGATTAGGTTCCTCTCTAGTGTACTTGCGATGAGACGCTACTTTTTTGACGACAAGCCGAGGACTTCTTGGCTTGCACGTAGAACTACTGCCGCTGGTCAAGTCATGGCTTCCATTGCGACGCTTCTTCGGAATGACACCGCGCCTGTCCGCTTTCAGTGGGCTAGATGTCTGGTAGCAACAAGTTGGCTCTCTTCTAGTTGGAGACCTGCTTGCTGCGTAACTTGGACCTGGAGAACAATCCTCGTATCCAAATCTGCGGTCCAAAGAATGACGTTTATGTCGCGGCTCTGACCCCAACCGATCATGACTTCTTGGAGTTCTGCGAGAACTCGAGTCATCCCAACGTCTGTCGGTAATCGCGGTCGCAGCATTATGGTCGCTAATAGCCACCTCCTCGCCCTGCTTATTTTTATGACTAGCCACGATGATATCCCCAGTCTTGCCCACAGGTCTACAGCTTTCATGCCGATGGTTCAATTTAACTATTCTGTAGTGACGGCGCCTCCTGCGCTCCACGTGTGCGACACGCTCTCTCAGCAAGCTGTCTATTAGTCGCTGCAGCTCACATCTCGTGCTGCACCTTTCCGAGTGAGCCATACGTCGGCCGAGCCTAGCGTTGGGCCAATGTGTGCGACAAACGTCTTCCCAGATGATGTCGCTAAGAACCGCTTCTCTTGAAGGTGTCAATTTGATACCATCATCGCGTGGAGCAAATTCGCCTTGCGCCAAATAATGGACTGTATCCATCAGCCGATAATCTCGAACTGGATTGAGTTTGTGTCGAATCTTATGAACTCTTTCGGCTGCCATTTTTGGGATATCATCCCGTTTGCATGGCACAGACGCACATTGTCGCCGGCCTCGAGCAGTGATGCCGTCGTATGCAGTGAAATCTCGACCGTATTGCTCTGAATTATGTTCTTTTTCTAATGTTGTAGCTTTGCTCGGTGAAAGCGGCGCCGCTTGCTGTGCGTACCGCTGAAATGCCGATGTTTCAGGAACATGGCTATATTGCTGGATGTAGCTACACCCAGGCCTCCCGGTCCCAGATGTCGTCCCCATTATGTTACCTTTGGGCTCTTCATCTGATGAAGACAGAGGTATATTAGGATCTATAGAACGGAAAACCATTTCCTGTCTCAAAATTTTACGCTCCAAATGATCTATTCTTTTATTCAATTCGTGAATTGTGGCACCAGAAGGTTGTGCTAACTCTTCAGAAGAGGTGTTCGTGACAATTAATGTGGCAATATCGACTTTATTAGAATTTAACGGCTTTTTATCTGTTTTGGCTTCGATTTTAGGAAGGTTCATATTTATTTGTGGTTGTGTGTAAACATAGCATTTTTCCGCAGACCTCTGTTTTGTATTATACACATTGACCTTCTGAGGCCTGATGTTAGTGTGGGAACATTTCGAAAGTACTGCTGAGCTCTCTACCTGAATATCGACCGAGGAAGCTTTATCGGATTCTGTTTCACTTTTCGTATAAGTGTGCTCCGTACCACAAGCGATTGAATTTAAAACATTTAAATCATCTTCACTGAAATCTGCAATAGCGACAGCATTGTATTAGCGAACAATACCAAATAAAAATTAAAATGATCAAATATATATGCTTACGAGTGGTAAAAGACGAATGATCTCCAATACCAAGACGTGAACCCGACTTATCTGAACCCTGGAAAATACGTGAATGATGAAAACAGTACCGACAACTAGATGTCACAATAATCGAAAAGAAATAAAGGTACCTTTTTAGCCTTGAAACGGCTCTTTTCTGCTATGTAAATAGTTTTAATGGCGGGTGCTCTCGGTTTGATGGATACGAGTACTCGTTGTGAATTCGGACGGTGCGCTGGACTCTTCTGAAGTATTTCTAAATCTAGGAATTCAGTATCATTTATAAGAAGTCATTTGAAAGTAATTAAACCATTGTTATGAGGGGAATGTTACCTAGAAGAAGTTGTTTCTGAGGCAGGCGGCCCGAGGCTCCTGCGAGATAGTCGTAATCAACCTCACGTATCAATTTCTCTTCTTGGATGGACAATAACTTCTTCTTAGATGGAGACTGTTTATTTTCCATCACATTTTATTTTCCTCTTCGCATGCATAGTTCTAAAATCAACCCGCCGGAACTATAATGATAAGAAGCTAAAACAATAATTTAATTATTTATACAGTACAAAGAAAATTTTACATTATTCTGACATGTGCTTTGACTGGATTTTTTTTTCTTCTTTCATCTTCATCAGTGTATTTATGGAAATGTAACTTTGAAGTTTGTATGCTGAATAATTTTGAATGTGAGTTTTAATCAAGTTGCAAGTAAATAAACTAGTGGGACGATTATGGCATTGAATGTGCTAGATAGTCGTAATAGCATTATATAACACTAGCTTTTGCCAGCGCGTGGAGGTCGGAAATTATCCCGCGGAAACATACTACCGGGATAAAAAGTACCCTATGTGTTATTCCAGGTTATAAACTATCTGTGTGCCAAATTTCATCTAAATCGGGTCAGTAGTTTTTGCGTGAAAGAGGAACAAACATCCACACATCCATATATACAAACTTTCGCGTTTATAATATCAGTAGGAAGTAGGATAACTTCACGCCTGTATTTCCCGAAGAGTAACGCAGAGGTATACTAATAATAGACCCACATTTCTCCAGCTATGTTAAAGTCCCATTTAATTGGGGCCACCCCTATTCGCATCGACTGGACCCAAATCTAGACTCCGCGCTGCTACTGAGTTATTTCAGACGTAAAAACTCGAAAACACTTTGTCTGACCCAGGAATCGAACCCAGGACCTCAGTAGCGTTTGCGACCACTAGACTAACGAAGCAATCAATTGTCGTGATAGCCCATAGACAAGAGCCTTCACTAGCACCTGCGGAGGCTATCGTCAGGTAACTGGATCACGAGTCAGATTCATCATTTTTTCGGGCAAAAAACCTCCACTGCTGGACATAGGCCTACCCTAATTTAGGGGGGGTTGCCATAATCGCCACACATGGCAGGCGGGATGGCGATCGCAGTATGGTGGTAAGATACATAGATAACGCTGCCGGCCGTTCTCTAGTAAGTGCCTTAGTCGCCTCTTACGATACCCACGGGAATAAATGGGATGAGGCTATTCTTTACATGCCGTACCATACGGATACCGGGCCTGATTCAGTAACCGGTATTTCTGGTCACGGCTCGATGCAGATTATGTTGATGGGACTCACTTTTCCGCACTTGGATTTTCATTCAGTCTGTTGTGTGTGGGGGTGCTGGCTTACAAAGCCAGCCTAGCTCTGCGCAAAAGCACAGAAGTTTCCTGGGCGCATCACAGGCTTCGCGGAGCGACCTCATTAGACATTAGATGACCCGGCTCGAATACTCTAGAGTTTATTCTGTCTTTAGGGTCCTGACCGTCGGTAGCTTGGTTCTGTTTCCGATGCCGGTGGAGTACTATATTTTATCTTTTTAAATGTAGGAAATAATAAGTAATATATTTTAATATTATTCTGGTGACCGTAGCAGATAGGATCTCTTCGCCGCTATGGAGATCTTTCATCATGCGGGTAAATCGAATGTTTTTTAAATCGGATTGTATGGATTAAGTTACCTGAAATAAATAAAATGTTTTCTTTTATTATTATTGGTGACCCGCATTAGCGAAGAACAAAGTTGTTTGGAAAAGGGAACGGGACCCTTCTCGCTGCAGTGGGACAATACAGGATAGATAGAGAGATAAGCCTGTATTTTTTCAAGAGAGACTACAGTGCAACAAGCATTGGTACAGTAAAGAGTTACCACATAGATCAGGGGCTATAAGGGACTTTTTGGCGTTTAAATGACGTTGACAGCGGGCGCTGTTGGTAAACATAATGTTTTGGGAAATCGTATTAAAAAAAAAAAAACGATTGGGGCGTTAGTTCTAATTTCGGCCACGGGCCAAAATATAGTTCAATATAGTAGCTGCGTTTATGTCAATGTTAAACATTATTACATTAATATCAGTATATACAGACGCCAGCACATCAAGGTACCCGAAACTGTCAAATTTTCCCAATCAATCTTGAACCTAATACTTTAGCGTTAAATTTGAAAACCTATTAAAGAAATTTGACCGATTGTAGTAGCTTCAAGTGCTGGCGTCTGTACCTATACTACATTAAAATAATAGTAGTTAACAACAAGACATATACAGGTTGTGGCGTAAGTAGTGGTCCACCGTTCAGGATTCGATGAACCAGATAATTAACTATAACTATATATTTTGTAATGCGTACATGTAAGCCTTTCAGGAATTGTCATAGTCTAAAGATTATATACTTTGCATATGTGCGTAGTATTTTGGAGTACTGTAGCCCAATCTGGTCACCCCAATACGAGGTATATTCTAAAAGAATAGAAAATCTACAGAAAAAGTTCGTAAAATTTTAAACTTCAAATCCCGGAAACGTCATGATTCCTATGCCCAAGACTGCAAACACTATAATATGCTTCCCCTTCTGGATAGGCGTAAGATGTTGGATATGCTTTTGCTCTTTGATATCCTGCGGGGTCGTTTGGACAGCAGTGATTTGCTATCATGTATAGATTTCTGTACCCCAAAAACACGTACCAGACATACGAAATTATTCAGTATACCTGGCTGTCGCACAAAATACGGTAAAAATGATGTTCTGACCCGACTACCTCGCATCTATTGTGAGGGTTTTGAAAATGTCGATATATTTCATTTATCCAAACAATCATATCGGAAACAAGTCAAGCAGATATTGTTTAGTAAACAAATTGTGCCATAACTCATCCTTAAAGGAGAAATCTAATAAAGATTATATCTCAACCAAAACACGTTCCAATTACTTAGTGTAAAAATATTCACAATGTATTTTTATTTATTTTTTATTTTATTTTTAGTGTTTTGTTTTATTTTATTTTGTTTGTTTTTTACTAATATTGCCGTAGTATTTAGGTACAAATTTTTAACTTTAACTTTGATTTTATATTTGTCCACAGTCGCATATAATTGCTGTATTGATGTACTTGTAGAACTTTCTTTCTTTTTTTCTTCTCTTTATTTGCCACTTTCTACTTAACCTAGCCTTATCAATGCCGTGAAACTCTGTAATTGGTTTAAGAGATAATTGTTATCATCTCACTGTCAATGTGCAGTGCATGCTAGTAACTTTGACGCAATTGCATTGGGCTGTTCATTGATAGTGAGGTGAACATTCATCATAACGCATGTAATTTATTAATAAGCTGTTGAGTTTCCAAATAAATAAATAAACAATTAAAAATTTTAAACATTTTTACCCAATTTTTTTTTACAAAAATTGCTCTTGAACTTGATGGTGTGTTAAAAATACACAAAAAAGTTTTTATTTTTAAATTTTTAGTTGTGGTATTTACCCCGCACTAATTCCAAACAAACAATGCATATTATTGTTTGTTTGGAATTAGTGCGGGGTAAATACCACAACTAAAAATTTAAAAATAAAATCTTTTTTACAAAAAAATACAACCGACTTCCTTAAAAACACTACAAAGTGAAAAATAACTTAAATTTCGGAAGTCGGTGGCAAAAAAAACCATAAATACAGATCCTAAGACACCGACTCAAGGAAGTCGGTTGTTTTTTTTTTGTAAAAAAGTTTTTTTAGTCATGGTAGATACCCCGCACTAATCTAATCGCGTTATTCGTTCATTTGTTGCGCAAATACTTCATGCAAATTTAAGACTTATATGGTTTTCACATGGATTCCATTGTTCGAATAGAACCAAATTAAAGTGGAAACATTTGGAAACCATCAGCTTTCAAATAAAATAAAAACCTTCAATATCGGTTCATCCAGTCAAAAGTAATGAGGTTACAAACATTTAAAAAAAAATACAGTCGAATTGATAGCCTCCTCCTTTTTTTGAAGTCGGTTAATAACGGTATTCAGCTGCATCCGGTTAAACTGGAAGCTGACCCAGCATCGTAGGGAAAAGCTTAGGCAGATAGTGAGGATGAATTTAATTAATATGTTGAAACCGATAAGGTACAGCTCAGCAGGCTGTTGGTGAGCAAGTAGGTACTTGTTCTACTAATAAACAGCCATCATTGGAGAGCAATTAAACAAGTTATCTGAATTTCATATTATGTTTAGAACAAAAAAATTGTATGTTTCTTTAAAAAAAGCCTCTTATGATATTAAATCCGACTGTGACTTAAGTGGGATCCCATAAGATCCTAATTGAATTGATTAACACGCAGAGCGGTAGATTGTTCACTCAACAGACTCAACGATACTTTTCCATAAAGCTCCATTTCGAAAATGGAAATAGAAAAACAAGTAAGTTAGCTGTCAAAATTAACTAAGTGTGACGTTTTACCTATTTCTGCTTTTCTAAAAATTGTTAGCCAATTTTCTGGTGACAAATTAGCAAGGTTCTATTTAGGGTACACGTAACGTATGGAATATTTAAACTGCAGTGATCGTGAAGGATGACGGACCAAGAGAAAATAAGCAATGCGCCGTCCGCCGGCGGGTCGGCTGTGGTGCTGATGGAGAAAACGACAGCGAGCAGGCACAAGCCGTTCCGCTCTGCTGACTTGCCGGACGACACCCAAGTGGAATTGCATCACAAACGCTCACGCGCACCCGCCGTACCATGTATGTCCTTTTACTCATTGGCAGAATCCTGAGAATGCGTGAGTCTGAATATTATATTTGATGACATGGTATGCTAATGTCATAAATAATAAATGTTGTTCAATAGTTTTATTTATCTAATTTGGGTAGGTGCTGATTAAATCTCAATATTTTTTGTATGTTTTTCTGTGAGTTTGAATACTAGTTGCATTGTTAAATGACGCACTAGGTTTATCGTAATATTGGATACCAGGTTTAACACAAGTAAGTAGATTATGATTTAATAAAACAGAATATAATAATAAGCCCTTTTTATTCTGAACATGTCTACGTTGCAGTATTTTCACAGTTTTTTAAATTTCTCTTTGTCTTGTGTGCCTTTTGGCAAAGGCCTCCTCTAACAACTTATACTGAGCCCTATTTCTAGCAACTCTTCTCCAATTTGGACCCGCTGTGAGTTTTAAATGTAGAATACTTTAAGTCCGGTTAATGTAGGAGCTTCCCTAAGATACGGGTGTAACCAAGAGCATTAATGTTTTTTCTTTTGTTTATTGTGATTACTTACAAGCATATTTCATGGCAGCTGTAGCTGAGGAATTCAAAGATACAACTGACAATACAGCCATTAAAGGACGGAAGGAAAGCGAACATGGTGAGCATAAATTAATAAACGAGCTAATCTGTCATTATTTACCTTCCACGTGCTAATAACTAAAAACTGGTCTCTTTTAGCGAAATCTTCCGACAAGCCGAAGCATATCGTCGCTAAAATATCTTCTAAGCGAGCGACGTCCCCCGAAGCCATAGCTATGACGCCTATAGAAGTGGATGTTAAGGTGGGGTCAATGAATCAGTTCGCTTTGTTTTGTCACAAATACCTTTGTAACACGCTACTGTCGTGTGATAACGGAATCCTTTCTGTACGTGATAATTACAATGCATCGTTAACGATCGCAATTAAATGATTTCACGCGATACTGTTAACGTTGTGAATCACGCTGCTTCGGGTTTTTATGAACTGGTCTATGTAATGTTTCAGAGAGCCGACACCGTTCCATCGGTGACGCAGCCCATACCGGCGCCAGTGGGCCCTGCGGCGTCGGATATCTCTACCACCAAGGAAGTGAGCGAAAACGACGATAGCATAACGGAAGAGATCGCCGAGTTGCGGACTGCCGAATCGTCACACAAGGAATGGGTACGGATATTGATATTCCCTATGTTAAGCTACATGATCATTTTATTTATTATTGCGTTTTGTTGATTTGAAACAACCGAGAATAATAAATGTATTACGCCAAACGTAAAACTGGGTAATTTTTAGTTTTAGAAATAAGTAATTGCGGACCGTCCGGTTTGGTCAATCACGTATTGCTATAGTGTAGTACTGTCGATGTGCGGCAGCCCCCGCAAGCCACATAGTCGCTCTAACCTCACACAAAATTTCTATCAAATCTATATCGTTTGATACTTAACGAAGCGTAGACAATACTAACGCGTGAAAAACTCAATTGGGCGACGTGATGTTTGACAATAAAAGTTTGGTAGATATAAATAATAGTTGCGAATGCGGCTGTGGGCGGCGCTGCGGCTCCCGGTAACGTGTTGTTTGGTTGTAGTCGGACGAGGAGGCGGGTGGGCTGCCGCGCAGCGACTCTCGCGCATCGCGTGTGTCGCGCGTGTGGCGCCAGCTGTTCTGTTGCGGCGTGCCCTACGAAGCGCCCTCCGAGCACAACATATCTTCTCCTCGCGGCGGCGGCTTTACCGGCGGCATTTAGCCCTCCACAACACTCGCATCACGCGATCTACGACACGTTCGCGAACACCAATGTTACATCAGCTGGCCATTTTCGGTCGACGCCCCTCAATCTTAGTAAGTGTTTAAGCTATAAATGTTTAGTCGACCCTGTAAAGTGTGTGATGAATAGTTCAGCCGCTAGATCATAAGTGTCCAACCATGAAGTGCTACTGAGGTGTCCGCAGGAGACGCCGTTCGAAGATGGCCAGCTGAACAAAAGGAAATCTTACTCCATCATGTAAACATTACGTGTCTGTGCTGTGTATATAAAATGACTAAAAATGACGATATTTTTTACTTATGGAGGGTCTGGACACCTATGGGATTGGTCTACAGATTTCAGATCCAAAGCTCATCGAGTGCGACATATATAAAAAAATATATTTTTATACGCGTTGTTCTATGTGCTGTTTTTATTATGATAATAATATTTCTCGTGTTCTTTTAAACCAAAAGGTTCAAAACTCGAACCTTGACTTGCTTACTCCAGTTCGAATCCACCCTAAGTATAATATAAATAGTTAGAGAGCTTTTATTTATAACTGTGTGAAAGATACAAATTAAAGTTTCGACTACCAAGAGCAATTATGTTTTACTGTAATAACGATTTAGAAGCTAAAACTAGTTATTTAGTTGTTCTTGCCAAGTTGCTGAATTCCTGAGATGTTTTAGGACACCGAACATCGTATTCAGGAATACGATGGAGACACTGAAGATACTGTACCACTGCGAAGAAAATTAGCGAGTGAGATAGTTAATGACGTTGTAAGTGAATTTTTCACTTTGTTGGTAGCTAAATTAGGAAATATGCGACGATACTTTCTATTAAGATACAGGTCATAGAGTATATATACCAATAGTAGGTGGCGTTCTGTGGTTTCTGCTACCCCCATGGGAAAAAGGCGTCAGTTTATGTATGTTTGTACGTATTATATAAATATAGATACTGCCCATAAAACTAAGAAACAATAGGGTATTGATGAACTTCAACTTAAAACATAACATCATAACTTCCTTAAATTTTACCGCTATATTATATTTTTTTTTAAACATTCAAGTGTTACATTTTATAAACCTGTCAAATTGCGTAACAAAACCTACCTACGTACCTGGGTACCTGCATTTAATGTAGGTACCCATAACCCCCTTCATTTCTAGAAATAAAACAGTCGATAATAAAATAAAATAAATATGTGATAAATCTTCGATCAATAATAGTATAATAATGCTATTATTGATCGAAGTATTAAATAAACACAAGAGAGATGATAGAAAATCATTCTTAATAGTTCTACGAATACCAGAAGAAGTTGTCTTGTGAGTACCTATTCGTACAATGGACTATGCAAACCGGATTTGTATATAATCGGCAATTCAAAGTTTCTGCTCAGTCTTGAAGGAAAGAGGAGTAGGGACCAGTGGTGACTCAGTGGTAACGGCCGGGTTTTAGAGTTGTAAGTCGTAGTTTCAAACTCAGGCAGGCCTTTGTGTAATTATTTCATCACCACTGCGCTCAAAACAGTGAAGGAAAACATCGTGAGGAGACCGGGGATGTACTGTAACCAATCTTTCGATATCAACTGGGCCCGTGTGGTGGTTTACTGCCCACTCCCTATCACTGAGACGACACCTGTGTCCCGCTAAAGGCAACATTTTAGGATTATTTGAATCATTATATATGCTAATGCTTGAGGAAAAGCAGAGGAATACAATATATTAAGTAAAACTATTCATCATCATCATCATTTCAGCCGAAAGACGTCCACTGCTGGACATAGGCCTCCCAAAACTATTGATTATACTTAAAAAAAGAGCGCCAGACTTGTATAGGTATTAGCAATCATTTTCAATTACTAATTTGCCTTGCTCCCGAGGGCAAATAGCTGTAGGTAGAATGGCGGTCGTCTTTGATTAAAACTGACAAAGTTGTCGGGTTTTGTATTTCTGAAGAACCTTTAGACGACTCTTTAGATAACATTGATGTTCAATTCGGCACGGAAGCGTTTCGAACGGTTGTGATTGGCTATACTGAATCGGTTTGCACGGTCAAAAATCAAAATCAAAAGTCATTTATTCAAACTGAGAGTCAGCACTTTTTGAACGTCAAAGTTACACAAGACAGTCCCCTAAAACGCCCGCCCTTCACCACTTCCTAGGTCGACATCATAGATCAATTGCAGTCTGGTTACCTTTACATAGGAATAGCTACATAGGATTATTCCGTTTCGCTACCGTAAAACAGTGTCACCTTAAAATACATACTCGGAAATGCGTGTTCATCTGTTCACCCAAGTCGAGCTGGAATATCGGAATTCGAATATTATATTTATTCCGATTTCGCCCTCGGCTGTATACAGTCGTTTAGAGAAACAAGTCTTTTTCTTTTCCATTCGTGTCGAAGGTACTCGTACACTTTCTTTATTTTTATAGCTCATTAAGTGGCCACGTTTCTTGCTGCATCTGAGGTGCAGGTGAACGGGCACTTGGGACACTCCAGCAAATGCGGCATGGTTTGATCAGACATAACGCACTCGCACTGGGTTTTGGATGGATCCGTAATCCCCCACTTTGACAAATTTTGTCTGCAGTGGCCTACTTGGGTAGGTACGCAATCGATTGAGAGCATTCCATCACACTGCAAATCATGCCCGGAAGGAAAATTTTCCTGGTGTTTAAAGAATTCGGGAAGTGGTGGATGTTACTCTTACAAGTTACAAAAATTATGTGCCATCATCGTTCGTTTAAATATTGTTAAGGCAAGGGCATATAACAGCAGCCACAAGCGACAGCCCATCACATTTGAATACAAGAAAAGACCAGTGCGGCCCGCCTTTATGTGCGCAAGCCTAACGGCAAAGAATTCCGAACACAGTTAAATATTTGATAGGCATGCCATCAACATAGCAATGTTTTAGGGCAACGAAATAGGACACAGAGAAAAGACGAACGATGTTCCCACGGTTCGAGAAAGCGGAGTAAAGACGGGGAATCTTGACTACAACGAACAAAGAAAATTTACAAGTGAAACCGTGAACGAAGGTGTAAGTAAATACCATTTTGAGTAACTCGTTATTCATCTAGGTGAGTTCTATCATTTTTGAAACAAAGTTCTTTAACGCAGCTTGCAGTGTGAGTGAAATTTTAGACATCTTAACTTAATGGAAAAACCTTTACGTAACGAAAAGCGCTGTGCCCCTGGGATTTTAATTATATTTATTAGAATGAGACAAGAGAGAGAGATAGTTTTATAGTTTTCGAGGGTGCTGCAGCCGATTAAAAGTGTAAATGAAAATCCAAGATGGCGCTTACGAAAAATTAAAATTTTTCATCATGGGTGTCATTTTCATAGTCTTCGATGATCTAAATCTAGATATCTAATTTCATTCGGAGTTGAAGAAAAAGCGTCAGGAACTTCGTTTCTGACATACTCATCAGACCACCAAGTTTTAGATTAAATTCGAGATTTGTCTTTACATTCTGTTCCTACTTAGGCTCAATTCACACCGAGATGGCAGCGAACAGAACTAAGTGGTTTCAGTGAGACAAATACTCGAAATGGTCGGGCGATCACGCAATCTTTAGTAGAATGTAAATTGTCCCAAGGCATAGAGTGACTACTTATCTAGCCTGACGCTGCCCGTCGGCTGCCGTTCAGTGTGAGTTCAGCCTAAGTAAATAGTGAGTTGATGCGTTACAGATTACTAGCACTAATCAGTTAAAGAACAAAGAAGTCTCCTGGACACAGCCGGCATATCTGGACAAAGTGAATTTACAGGTTTACCCAATCCCTATATTATTTCACATATTTTTTGCATTTCGTTTATTTGATAATTTCACGGACTGGTGATTATATGTTTCTTTTATTGAGTAGGTATCCAAATTAATAAATTTTTCAAATTATTTCTTGTAGAATTTGAATACCCAAAGCGTAGCTTGGATGTTGGATCGGAAGGCTTCGATAGGGCCTTGCTTTAGAAAAACTTTGCCGTACGGAGAGCCGTCCGGAATTGCTATTTGCTTACCCAAGGTTAGTTTGGAACCATAAAAAAAAACTTCTTACCATCATCGTCTTTTCTATAACTAGCTTTTGCCAGCGGCTTTGCTGGCGTATTATACCGCGTATAAACCTTCCTCTTGAATCACTCTATCTATTAAAAAGAACCGCATCAAAATCCGTTGCGGAGTTTTAAAGATCTAAGCATACATAGGGACAGACAGAGGGAAGCGACTTTGTTTTATACTATGTAGTGATAAATTAGAATATTACTTTTGACCGCTTGTGTGGCACAGTGGTCTATAAAATATAAAAACCGGCCAAGTGCGTGTCAACCACGCACAATGAAGGGTTCCGTAGTTGGGATGAATTTATCCCATAAACTTAACTTTGTGGCTGAAAACATGCAAAAAAAAACAAAAAAACCAATAAAGATACAAACTATCGATCGTCGGACTTTTTCTTTACTTGTGCTGTACCTTGTTTCTCGCCTAATTACATGATTCTAGGCTAACGGGAAGTACCTTATTGATTTGGTTTTGATTTATTTGCGAGTATTAAAATATGTATCTTGAATGGCCGACATTTTTGCGTTGACTTAAAACCTTGTTTTTTTTATGAGTTCTAAGGTATTGCAGACCTAAGTATTGGATAGTAATTTCAGCTTGATTCCTCCACGTAGTCAACAGAAAAAGGGTCTTGACAGACAGATCGACGGATGGACAATGCAGTGGTCTTATAAGGGTTTCGTTCCTTTTGAGGTACGCAATCTAAAAATAAGACCATTCAGTTATTTTTTGCATGAAAATAACACGAATCTTTAAAGCCACGAGTTTTTTATTTAGTTAGTTATTATTACTACCTACTGAATGTACTTAATTTACTGGATATCAAATTTTCAGAAATCTCTGAGGAGTTGTAATGAGATAATCAAACCGGTTAAAACAGGAGGCATTAGCATAAACGTATCCAAGGTATTTTAGTACACTTTTATTTTATCAGAGTCACAACAATTCATTGTTTTAAAATATTCAGGCTTGCTCACATCTCTTCTCGCGTCATCACGAAATAATAGTTCAAGAAAGTAAAAGTATTATAGAAATCTTCATCATCCTATAATATTCCCACTGCTGGGACACATGCCTCCTCTCGATGAGAGGGAGTGGGCCATGATCCAACACGAGGGCCCTGTGTGGGTTGGTAGATGTCACATGTCTTCCAATTTTTTGATTCTAAGACATGCCGGGTTCCTCACGATGTTTTCCTTCACCGTTTTGAGAGCAGTGGTGATGAAATAATTTACACAAAGTATAGCGCCTGCTTGGGTTCGAACATGCGACCTACAACTCGTAAGTCGCGGCCGTTACCAATGGGCCACCATTACTCTTCTTCTGGTCATTATACCGGGTGACATTTTTTAACGTCTTGAAAAAAAATGGGGGTGATAGGTGAACGGAGTAGAAGCCTTTGGCATAGAAATTTTTATTATTTTTATTTTTGAGTAACATGTAATGGAATTGATCTAGCAATAAATGCTACACATTAAAGTAACATTTTCATATTAGAACAACAAAAACAAAAATTTGGAAAAAAATAAAAACAAAAAAAAAACAATTAAAAACTATCGAAACTCAAATCATACGCACCCTACTCAATGCGCGGCATGTATCAATGATTTCGTAACGCGGTTCTACCCTTTGAAGCCGGCCGATAGGCGGCCTCATTGATCTTTCGCAGGCGCACGAGCTGCACAAGCATCCCCGTCCGCTCGCGTCCCGCGCTCCTTTAGTCACCTGCGATGAATCTGAAGGCCTTCCTGCCTTCTATTCTAGTTTCACAACACACCATATGAAGGTCGAGACGGTACAAAATGTCATCCGGTAGAAATGCAGCACACTAAATGCGTAACACATTTTATCATTCAGAATCTAAATCATTTTGAAGAATATTGCTGATTCATTGCTTCACACGTTCGATAAAGTCTGCTCAATAACATAAATAACGGAATGAATGTTGTTCGAAGCCGTTTTTAGTGGAGCTGTTTCGCCACTGAAATAAACATCGTTATAATATAGGCGCCAGAGACTGCCCGTTGTAGGGGCTGCCTTGACGCCGAGGAATCAGCCGCCCATGTCAGCCTGGAATGCGAGGCCGTGGCTTCTAAACGCGAAGAAATCCTCGGAACAATGAGGTCGCTTTCCGAAGCCTGTGAAGCTCCCAAGAAGCTTCTGTTCTTTTGAAGGGAGCTAGGCTGGCTTTTTTAGCCAGAATCCTCACACACAACGAACCGAATGAGAGTCTAAGTGCGGAAAACGGAGTCCCCACCATCATCATCAGATACATACCTACCTACCTGCATATCGGTCAAAATCATAACCTTCCTTTTTGCTTCGCCGTAGTTGGATAAAAATAATATAGAATCAATAATCACCATGCAGTTTCATTATATTTTCAGAGATGCATAAATAATAATGCAAAATTGACAATTGATTTTGAAATGAGAAACGCAACAGACCGTATTGTTTTTCCACGGAGGAAGAATCCAATAGAAATAAAAGTAATTCAACTTATATACTATAAAAAATAGAACATGTAGTAAACTGTTGTCTTGAGCATTTTGGGGTTGAAGCGATCAGGTCGTGCTCACAGGGCCCGAGTGTGCCCTTGGTCGACGCTTCACGTGATCAGAAGACTGAGTTGTTATTTGGTCAAAGAATTTGCATTGCGTTATCATTCAGCGGTATAAATGTATTGCATTTTCAGATTGAAGAAAATAATTGCGTAAACTATTTGGAAAATCTGAAAGGAAGATTGGACAACTGGTGTGGAAAGATTAAACATGTGTTCCACATGTAGAAACCTATGCACAAAACACAATTATTTGGAACATTTTATTTTGTAATAGTATTCGCAAGTTTAATATAAATGAAATATTTCTTGAAATGTATATTTTTTTTTATTTGCAAATCATAATTTATAAAATATAAACTCGTTTATAGACCTAAACATACAAAATATACAAGAGTAAAAAAATACTTTATTCTCATCACCAACTACAAAAATACAAGTCGTAATTTAGGGTCTAATTTGTAACAGCCATATGATACCAATAATGATTTGTACTTTGAACTTCTTAAGGGTTAGTAAAACATCACTTCTAATTTTGGCAAGTTTTAAAAAAATAACGTGATTTCTGTGTCATGCATTTGCAATATTCTTGAACGAACACATTTTAGTTAAGGACATGACCCAAATGTCCAGCTTTGAGATTCATGTTCATATATTCCTGCCTAATTGGCTTTACAACAGTTTTGCCTTGGGAGCACGTTATTATTGTAGTATACAGGTCTATCCATGAAATTTGACATTGACACCGAGATATTTCAAAAAATTCCTGTCTGTATCAGGATCACACTGATTTTGGGATTACCTACAACGAGGATATGAACATTGGACAGTCCCATACGAGGGTGTTATTCTAAAAAATATTTTGTCAAAGGACAGCAAGTCCTGTATTTGCGACATCAGTACTTTCTAATCTAACTTTCTTTTTCATGCGTAGCATGTTCTTCTCATAGCCCTCGCTCTAAACTAACACGTGTTCACATTTTTTCTTCACGACAGCTGATAAAATATTTTGATTGAGTCTAGGTAGCCGACCCTTTCTCTCGTCGTTACAAAAAAAAAAAAACATTATTTTGAAGAATGTAATTATTTCCAATTTTAACAGGTCTCCTACGTGTTAAAATTGAAAACTTTGTGTCTGCTGTCCTTTCGAATAGGTATTGGGTTGCAAAGGCTTATGAGGGTCCTTGACGAAATCCTTTGCAGCAGGGGTTTTTGGCCTTCTGCAAGATTTCCTGTGCTATGCGAATGCTTCTGGGCATCTGGGCTCCGCACGAGGGTATATACGGAGGAATCTGGTGCGTGATGTTGGCGGCCCGTGCTGCGTCGTAGTCGTTCTCGCGGGGGCGCCAGCAGAGCTCCGTGCTGCCGCACCTGCATGTCATGTCCCGACATATCTGTGGGAAATAAACAAAAAAATAAGATTTAAATTTAGAAGTAACGGGACTTTTATATTGCTTTTAACGTTATAAAATTCAGAGGACGGTAGCAACCGTCTATAAAATATTTTTCAATAGCAGTATTGAAAAATATTTTGAAAATGTAAAAATATTTGTGAGCTTAATGTTTGGCTGTAATTAAATCATTGCAGTTGTTTTTGCCACACGCTCAGTAATTATCCTGAATCTTGATTTCACACAGACAAATTTATTATACAAAATTCTAAATCAAACGTGTGCAAAAACACCCGACACTTAAAACGAAGCAGGGAGACTGATTCTTCCTATTATAATGATCATTATGGATTGAACCATATTTGCTGGTTACGGAAATCTTGAAAATCAAATTTCCAAGTTCTATTGTCGTGCTTTCATGAAAACAAGATTTTAATGTTATAACTTATATTTAAATAGTCCTACGACCTGTACAGTCCTGCCAGGCTCGCGAAATTGGTTCGAAAGAGATACCGTGGCCCTGGCATATGGGCAACTGAAGGAACACGGGTGGGGTTTAGTCTGTAAAAGTCCTTCACACGTCTACACGCTCCACACGCCCTTCCGCTCCACCCAGAGCGGGAGACGTGATTTGATGATTTCCCACCCAGAAAAAATACCTGTACAGTTGCACCCATGAAGACAATGTTCTGCATGTGTTACATTGCGTACAACCTTAACTAGTCAAATTTTACGCCAAAACTAAAGGTTGCTTCTCAGCAATTGTTCTTGCACAAAATTGCTTAGTTTCATGTAAAAGTGCTAACAATGACGACGGATTCGTGACGGTCTTCTACACCCTGTATATTCCAATAGCTTACTGTGGGAAGATACTAACCGAGGCAAGATACTCGTCCCTGCAAGCGTCCGGACAGCCACAAGTCCAGTTGGTGGGGGGCACGCAGGGACAGATGGGCGGTGTGTAACATGTGCCAGGGTGCCAACAGCAAGTGGGACAACAACACTGCTGGCACATCGTGTACACCTGCAAAAATACAGTTACGGTTAAATAAGCTCTAGTTCACAGGTTTGAAAAGCCATTTTTCTACGTCAAAATTTACGAGAAAATATAATTGATTCTAGTTGCCCCTCCCAAGTGGTAGTTTCGTATGGAAAAGAATGGGAATGCAACTCCATAGTTACTCTTTAAAAATGATTTAAAATATTTTGTGTGGTCCTTAAGACGTTTTTAACGTCTGGTTCTGGGATGAACGAAGATGCGACACCTTCTGCCATGGAGCTGTAGATATCCATTGTAAGCGGTGACCACTTGACATCATCTAGGCCGATAGCTTTTTTGCCATCCATTTCGATAGAGATAAAAGAATATCTTACATTTCGTACCGAAAAGTTGAAGAACCAGCCAAAAAAAACTGTTTTGTTATTTTCTGGTCGACGTTTTTTTATATTACGACGAAAGTCTTTATTGTTTCCTCTGCCTCCAATTTGAGGTTGAAAGTACCAAGAACCATATTTTGAACGATTGGCCAACAGGCCAAAATTATAGATAAATTACACCCAGACACAGAACAAAATGATTGTGCTCATCACACAAAGATTTGTCCTGGGTGGGATTCGAACCCACGACCTCAGTCTTTGCAGTCAGGGTCACTCTAGTGGTTAGTGACCCTGACTGCAAAGACTGAGGTCGTGGGTTCGATTCCCACCCAGGACAAATCTTTGTGTGATGAGCACAATCATTTTGTTCTGTGTCTGGGTGTAATTTATCTATAATATGTATGTATTTAGAAATATACAGGGTTATTTGTAAAACACCGGCAACCTCTCAGAACTATGTTACTAACATCATAATCAACAACTTTTGTTCTGTGACTTTTAAAAATTCATCACATTTTAGTGCATTAGATTTTCAAACAAAAATAAAAATATTTAAATTGAACGCTCTAAATGTTATGGAGTCTATGTGAAGCAAAAGAAAGCGATAGTATATTAGCAAGGGGAGCGGGGTTAGGGCGACGGGGGCGCTTGAACTTGACCTATTTACAGGTAGCCGATTTTCGTATGAAAATCTGATGCACTAAAATATGATGATTTTTAAAAGTCATAGAACAAAAGTTGTTGATTATGATGTTAGTAACATATACCTGAGAGGTTGCCGGTGTTTTACAAATAACCCTGTATAAGTATATTTATCAGTTGTCTGGTTACCATAGTACAGGCTCTGCCTAGTTTGGGATCAGATAACAGTGTGTTGGTTGTCCTAAGATATTTATTTATTTATTTAACGACAATATTTTGGATATACGTTTAAAGGACAAACAGTTCATTGATTACTCCCTCTGTAATGGTAAAAATTGTTAAGGGTGTTAGGTTCTATATGAAAATCGTTTTCTGTTTTCTGGCCGGCCACGTTAATTTTTGAGTACAAAATGTTCGAAACCTGAATAATGTCCTATGATGGTAGAACATTTCTGAACCTTAGCTTTAAGAAGTAGAGCGAGTTTGAATATTAACATCCTCCAAATTCTTGTGTCACTCTACAAATACGAGTAGTTAACGAAATTTCTGTTATTCTTATTACTTACCAACCAAATGCCTCGAGCTATCTCGTTCCTAATATAAGGTAGAGAAGTACACAGAAGACAATGCTCAAACTTGGTCAGCTCTGGTACGCCCAAATTTTTCTCAATTCCGGAAGGACCGAGCACGACCTGGAAAACGCAAGATACTTTTTTTAAATTTACTTATTCAGACAACATAATCCATTTTATCAGTCAAAATAGTGCTTTTAGCTATGTTAGTTCATACATAAACTCATACAATACTCGATCGATACGATCATATTATACTCTGTGTGCTGTTGTTACTCTCACGCACTCTGTGCAACTGAGACGTCGCTTTTTTGCGTAAAATTGCCGCGAAACCATTTGTGCCTAACCATTTCGCTACAGGATGAAAATGTGTTATTTGAACCTACAGGTTTCTCGGTACATTTGGACGCAAAAGTCATATTTTTAATGACATATCGGGCTAATAATAAAAATGACATGTTTTCGACCTTTTTGAAATGAGAGAGTTGTTCATTTATGTCTTTAATTTGGGATTTTTCACTCGAAGTGAAACATCTGGACAAATAATTTCTTAGATAACCGTTCCAGCGATGTTGGATTTCGGGACTCGGAATCTTTCACTCGCCGATAGAATGATTGAAAATAAAAGGAAAGGAGCAGATGAACGATAATTCCTCTATGATTCTGTCGGAATGAAAAAAAAAACCTTAAGTGGAATCTGATACCAAAGAAAATTTAAAAAAAAAACAATTATTCCCACTTAACTCACTTCACTAGCAAAATACTGGCAGTTGGGCGCGCAGGTACCCAGACTGTCGACATAAGCGCACTGGGTGGTCTTCTTCCCCTGAATACCCTTCAGCACGTTGATGGTGTTGCGGGCTATTGCGTACGCGCCGGCTAGGCAGGCGGTCGCCGTCATACAGCCTTTTGCCGCGCAAACGGCTTCGTTGCCATTCATTATGCAGGATGTGACGCACTCAATCTGTAATTATTTAAAACATAGATTTATTTTTAATCCACTAAAGGCTGATTTTTCAATAGTCAGATCTATAAGTTTTATCTAACGCATAAATCGCATTTTTTTTTGCTTCGATAGGTAAAACTCTCTGACATTTGATGGCTCTGAGAATAGGAAAAGATTATATATTTGTTTCGTAAGTACTGTTTTCGTATGTGTATATAAGTTTTGTCGCCACGTATTCACATAATTTCTGGAAGATTTCATCCGCGCATTAGTCCAGCAATTAATCATCAAACTTGGACTTTAGTGGTTTTAAAAACTAATTTCATAAATCATCATCATTTAAGCTGGAAGACATCCACTGTTGGATATTAGATTTGAGAGGTTTGCCGTAATCGCCACGCTTGGTAGGTGGGTTGGCGATCGCAAAATGGTCGCTAAATGCATAGAAAACTCTGCTGCCCATTCTCTATTAAGTCCCTTAGTCGCCTCTTACGACACCCACAGGAAGAAATGGGATGGCGCTATTCTTTACATCAGGCACCAGACGAAATTTCATAAATATTTCTTAACTAGCTTCTGCCTGCAACTTCGTCCGCGTTAAATTTCTTGTTCCCCCGACCCTTCCCGTCGCGTCGAATCGCCTACCCGAGCGATTTTCCCCGTTTTTGCAACATTTTTCATTACTGCTCCGCTCCTCTTAGTTGTAGCGTGATTTTATATAGCCTTTTCCTCGATAAATAGGCTACCCAACACTAAAATAATTTTTCAATTCAGACCAGTAGTGACTGAGATTAGCGCGTTCAATCAAACAAACTCTTTAGCTTTATAATATTAGTATAGAATTTTATAAATGGGAATCATTAATCAACAATTAGCGATTTAATAATTCTGTTGTAGTTTTAACCTTCCCCTTCATCATTATCATCTTCCTAGAAGTCTTGTACGTATGTTGGGGTATCGGCTCCCAGTCTAACAGGACGCAGCTAAATACTAGTTTTATACAACGTGTAACAAAATTATCGCAAGATCTCATACACACCTCAGTTAGAGTATTGAGTTATAAGCAGAATACAATGACCAAAACTATTTTTTTAAGGTGACATATTGAGAAAACCGTGCTTTTTCTTTTAAGTGTACCTTTCTTACCGTACGATAGCCGAACTTAATATTAAAGTGTATGATTTTTGACTATATGATCTAGTATCCTGTAAAAGGAATACACGATACGATAAAATTTTCTCGGTACAAAAAAATCGCAAAGTTCCATCCATGTTTATGATTTTTTTAGCCTCAAGGCGCAATGCGTTAGATTTATTAAACATAGTTTACTTTAAAACATTGATAACAATCTTATCTAAGTTTTTGTAAAACAGTTTTCGTTTTAATAACACTTTTCATTCATAAAAGACGGCGATTCGTTTTGGCACATACGTTATTTTATTCCAGGCGCATACACATTATCGCCATCTCTTTTTTTGCCTATAATAAGTAGTCCCATCACTCTCGTTCGTTCATAAATCAGTCGCCCAGTAGGGCTCATCGACGACGGATCTATGTCACTTTTTTACAAATCGGTGCGATCAAAATTACGTTTTTTAAATATTAATGTCCTCAGAAAAAGGTAGTAGTGAAGTATTTTGCTGTAAATATTTAATATAATAAATGTTGGCTTTCCAAAAACTTTATATTTACACTGTATACTCGTATGTGTCTATTTTTGTGACTGTGAATAATATAACATTCTTTTTCTATTACTATTTAGTGACGACCTTGATTATGTATGAAAATGGGAAGAACCAAAAACTAAAATTGAACAGTACCTTCAAGGTTAGGAGTACCTGCACAGGGCAATTAATTAATTCATTTTGCAGGAATTCAATACCAATAAGATGATGATAACAAGAGGAATTCACCACCTTCACTAAAGCATTACAGCAACAATCTATTCTCACTTTGTAAAGTAATATTGACCTACACCTACACCTACCACCCTATTTTTTTAGAGAAGAACGTCTGTTTTATCCCAAAAACTTATAATAATCGTTCATTTAGAAATAAATTAAAATATATGATTAGTTTTTAGGTTTGAAGTACGTCAACAATATATCTATATGTCAAGTACTGACACTATAAATACAAGAGCACAACGAAGGAATAGAGTAGCATTACAAGTGTGAAAAAGGTGAGGTTTTATAACTGACTGCGGCTCAAAGGAGGGTAATTATTTTACCACGCAAATGTATGGTGATCGGTGAAACGAAGTTGGAGTTTATAATCTCTTATATACCAACATCCATTTTATTTATATACCTCTAGAAGATTAGTTCGATATTTTTAATTTCATGTCGTAAATAACAAAGGTATGCAAAATTTACCTTTTTGAAACAAAACTACTACTTACACGTTTCGATTTTCATGACGTTTAGCATTAACCTGACTCACAAAATAAACTGTTATAAATCCTTGTAATACCTTATTTGCTTGTCACTGAAGCTTCTTTGTCATATTTGACATTAAATATTTTCATTAGCCCGTTTATATCTTTACAGTAAAACTGAATCACCGTCTTGAGCAAAAATTGGGACAAAAGCTTTTCTCTACATCTATTTCTCTATATAATATAGAAAAGTAGTGCCCGTAGCCAATTTTTTTTTCTTTGAGTCGAGATCCTAAAAGTTCTGCGGCAATTTTAGAAAGATCTAATTTACGCACTTATTTGTTTAATTCTGGTTCTGTAAATAGCTGTGGCTCGGTTTTGTCGATAGAGAAATCAATCAGTCGACGGTCAATCACATTTACTAAATATTTTTTTAAACTACAACAAGTAAAATAACAGTCGAAAATTATAATTGTTCATTATCTGCCTAGCCTTTTCCCAACTATTTTGGGGTCGGCTTCCAGTCTAACTGGATGTAGTTGAGTACCGGTATTTTACATGGAGCGACTGCCTATCTGACTTCCACAACCTTGTTACTGGGTAATACGATACAAATCAATCAAAATCAAATCAAAAGTCATTTATTCAAACTAGGCTGAGAGTCAGCACTTTTTGAACGTCAAAGTTACATGAGACAGTCCCCCCAAAACGCCCGCCCTTCGACACTTCCTAGTGCTTTCGCTGGGAAGAAGAAGTGGCGGAACAAACTCCCCAGCAGCACAGCTGTCTGTTAAGTTAGAAGAACTTGATTCTATACAGTATTGTGTAAGTTATTAATATTATAAAACAAAACATACATTATTCGCCATATGTCAGCTAGCACACGCCAATATACCAACAAAACATTGAAAACTAAACTCAAGCTGAAATAAATAATAAAACAAAATCGTAAACAGAAATTAAAACCTTAATAAAGCCTCCAGGCATGAAGGGCGTGCCCGCTTACATATACGATGCAAATGATACATATACACAATAAATGAAATGAAAAGAAAATAAAAATAAACTAACAAAAGCAGTTAAAAAAAAATATATAAAAAAAAAAACAATTATATGAACTACCCATATAAACCGTCAGTAGGAAGACTAATTCTGGATTGAAAGAACATAAACATTGTCTTGAGTTGATCACAGCGACCAACTATTCTTATCGTTTAAGTAGTCGTTGATAGAATAATGCCTTTGAACAAAGGTTGGATTTTACTTTAGCTTTAAACTCATTAAACTGCAAATCTAGCAAAGCAGAGGGAAGCTTATACCCCTTGGTAAGACTGGTTGTCAGACTTTTGACGACCCGTAACGACTGTCTAAGATCTACGAAAGACAGTCGGGCCGAACTGCTTTTTTTTTGGATGGTAGATCATCAAATGACGTCTCCCGCTGTGGATGCAGCGGAAGGGCGTGTCAGACTTTTACTGACTAAAACCCACCCGTCGG
The DNA here is from genome assembly GCA_947507805.1 of Aporophyla nigra. NCBI lineage: Eukaryota > Metazoa > Arthropoda > Insecta > Lepidoptera > Noctuidae > Aporophyla > Aporophyla nigra. The sequence goes on from OX382305.1 coordinate 15,130,917, forward strand.
CTGTGCTACGGAAAAACAAAGCAACTAACGTATTTTTCAAAATCAGTTTTTTTACATATTTGGAACATTTTGCCTATAACGGACACAGCTACATTCACAGAATCATCGAAAAGGCTTTATTTTTCGAGATAAAAGTTTGTAAAATAAAGTAACTGCAGGTACTTGTCTAACATATCTACGGTAAAACAAAGTAAACCACAATGTCTAAGCAAAAACAAAGTAATTGCACGTCGATTACTTTGTTTTTACGTTGTGAAATGATTTAATTGGCTTTTCATTTGATATAAATTTCTTTTTAAGCCCCTTTATCTAGCTATAAGAAAATCAAACAACTTTACTTTGTTTTTGAATTGTTAAAAATGGCCAAAATGGCAAATTTGTTAACGTAAAAATAAAGCAAGTACAATGACAAATGTATTAAATGGCTTCATTGTCTTTGTTAAAAACAATTAAATGCATTTGCTTTGTTATTAAAACTAAAACTTAACTTGTCCATCTCTTTTTAAATTATTTTCAAAACAAAGTAACTGTAGTTACTTTTTTACTGAATTGTTCTTTTTATTTAATATTAATTTTATGTCTATAGAAAAATATTTTTTTCAATTTAAAGGAAAGTTACCAAAAATTACTCAAAAAATTGCTTTGAAACAGATAGAACTAATTATTTTACAAATTATGAAATAACAAAAGTACTGAAGTTGTCGCCAGTACGTTTTAAATTTGAGATTTTTGGTTTTTTGCTTCTCCTGATAATTTTGCTTGACTGCAATTACTTTGTTTTTCCGTAGCGCAGCGCCGCCGTGTTCCTTCAGTTGCCCATATGCCAGGGCCACGGTACCTCTTTCGAACTAATCTCGCGACCCTGGTAGGCGGACCAACGGCTTAACGTGGTTTGTAAACATAGTCACCCATCCACGGACCAACCGCGGCAAGCGTAGCTTAACCTGAATGACCGACTCGCGCAGCTGTTTTAAATTAGCCACAAGCCCTTCCGAAAATAATAATTGTTATCCTATCATATCTGTACTATGGTAGCATTTATGAAGATTTCTACAAAACCTTACGTGATGGAATTTTTTGTTTATTTTTCTGTTAATCAGGACCTCTAATTCTATAAGAAACCATTATTCGATTTCAATTAATTTTACCCATGCATATCATTAATCAAAATTTAAGTTTCAGGTTTTTAAATATTTTGTATTAGTTGTCTACTCCATAGTTTACTATGCGCAAAAATTTCAAAGACCGAGAAAAATTAACGTCACTTGGCATGCTCATTTTTTTTAATATGTTGCCGTCTTTATCTTGCATTGTTATTTAAACAGTTGTGCGACGGTGACAAGAATAATTCTTAGCGAAAGGTCATGCTAAGTAACGTTTTTAAATTTCGGTCAGTGATAATTCCTTCGTTCCACTTTTGGCCACTGGTAAAATAAGTCATTAAAGTTTGTGACGATGACGTGTCGACCGACCAATGAAGATAGGTCCGCCACTCCCCGCGTGCGGGGGAAACAATCCAACTATCATCTATTTTCGAGGTGGGGTCTTAAGGTAACTGTTATTATAAAGAAATACGTGTTGACCTGTTACTTTATGCATTTAGAAATAAGTCTTTTTGCATAAAAATAAGATAAAATTATGAAAAAAATACTCATATCAAAAGTAATTGAAAGTGATTCAGTACTCAATTAGGAACAAGTTACTTCAGGTCTTGCGTTTATTCTGTTACAAATTTTAAATAAGTCGCTCTCTGTAGGGAGTGACTAAGTGGTGGGCAACAGGTTTATGATCTCCACGCCCAAAAAAAAAACACTCAATAATGAAAAATTACTTTAATTTCGGAAGTCAGTGGCAAAAAACCAAAATGCATAACCAAAAACACTGATTTCCAAAAATAAAGCTATTTTTCACTTTGTAGTCTTATTTTGGAAGTTGCTGGTTACGAGTGTCTTCATACACACCTGTTCTTGATTCATGGCGCACGGATGCACAGCTGCTGACAGTACAGGCACCATTGTAGTCGGAGTGGCGCCACCTATCACAGGCACCTTCACGGCTTCGGGAGGAACCTTTATCAAATGTTTATTATTAGGTACATCTTTCATCATTTGCATAGCCTTTACCCAACTATGTTGGGGTCAGCTTCCAGTCTAACCGGATGCAGCTAAGTACCAGTATTGATTTACATGGAGCGACTGCCTATCTGACCTCCACAACTCAGTTACTGGGTAATATGTTAAAGGTTTCTACTATATCTACTTATCTCAGCACGGGGATGAAACCCGCTATAATAATACAACATGGGTGTCTTGTGTTTCCCCCCACATAGTTATGCAGTATCCGAAAACTGATTGAGCGAGAGCGAAATAAAACATTTTTAAGTACTGAAAGTCAGCAACCACTTGCTGTTTTTTGAATAAGTAAATCAGTTTTCTGACAAAGTTATGACAGAGTGTTGGTCCTAGGGTTCTACCTTGAATGACTACCCTAGGGTACACCAAATAATAATATTTTCTGAGTTGCCGATATTCGATTTTTACTACCTGTTTACGTCCGGTAAGGTACCTGCGGAAGATATCGAGGGCAATGCCACGAATTTCTATTTATTACAGCTTGTTAATTAATTTGGGGACAGAAACATTATCGAACGCCTTCGATAGGACCATGAAGCCACCAAAAGACTTTCGCTAATTATTTAAGTGTTTCATTATCGGCTTCTGTGGATTTCCCAGCTCTGAAGCCGTATTCATTGTCGGCCAGAAAATTGAATTTAGCTAGAAATTTCACTAGTCATACATTAATAACATTCTCGATTTTATTTGAAATAGTGGCAATGACTGATATAGGCCTGTTATAGGATGAATTAAAGAAGTTTTGAAATCATCCGGACAGGGATAATTGTGTTTGTTTTGGCTTAATAACTGTGGTTGGGATTCCGTCAATACCGACAAGTGACAACACATTTATCTTTAAGATTAATAATAATGCTTTCAATGTCTGTGTCATCAAGCAACAGCAAGGCCATCGACCCCCAAGAGGCAATCGGAGAAGAGGTTGCTCCTACCGGTGAAGAGTTAAATTCTGAGATGGAAGTTTGTATGAAAGTCCGTCAATTTTGAAGCTGGTTCTTCAAATCATGTGTGATAATTAAAAATTAATTTAGACGTATCTCAGGGTTTTTGAAAATTTTACTCCCGAAGAGCTGTAAAATGGGATAAAGTTGTGTGGATAGTCCTTCATTTTTAAAGTAAACTATGTTATTATTTAGGCAATGGACAAACTGGTTGGTTGGAAACGAACGCAACAAAATTACCGATATCAACGCGGGCAAAAGCTAGTAGTAATTAAAGCTAACCTTTAGGAAGTCTGCGAGCACGGTGTTGGCGCGCACACAGTTCAGCTCCACACAGCCCATGAGCACGCGAGGATTGTAGGCACCGCGGAGGCGTTGGATCTCGCCAATCAGGGGGACCAGGCTCTCCACTGGCTGAGTCGCCACTAATGTGAATGCCTGATGCAAAAAAACGAGAAATTCTTTAAGCAGGATGCGGTAAGTAGACCTTGAAATCAAATTTTTCTATCGATTATTATAATTTGCAGGTCAGTGTTCGGTACTATGTTTATCGAAATATGATTCGCGACGCTAACACACACGTATTTACTGGTTTACTGAATTATAATCATTAGAACCATCAAACTCTCTTAGTTAGAATTGGCACTAAATGTCATGATTTCATGGAATAGTAATTCAAAAGGGTGTTGTGTTCTCAAATAGTTGTATTGATTATTTAATAATTACAAATCTATAAAATTTTAATGAACAGTAGGTACATTTAATACGTATAAGTTACTGTCGCATAACGTATTTTGATCAACGTACGACCTAATACAGACCTTCAAATTGAAAAAGTATTAAATGTTAGGCGTTACAAGAATTTAGTACAAATATTTCTAAAGAAGTATGTATGAGAAGAAAAGAAATGTAAAAGAAAATAATAAAAGTCACTTACACCCGGGCATACGTTACAAATCTGCAGTGCTATTTCAGTAATAATCGGCGCATTGTACTCGAACGTGTCCTGTGTGTTCCGTGCCACGATAACCACTACCTTCGAGCCCTGGAATAACCAACTCATTTACTAATAGCTCCGTTATGGCAGAAGCACACTAATGGCTATTTTATGAGATCATTTATGTTTTATTTTATGAAAAAGCAACCTTCGGATCGTGAAGGTCTCAGTATATTTAGATTGTTAGATTACATTTTATTGCACAGTTTGACTTCATGTACATAACTTTGATCACGGTAAGGTTCATTTTAGTTTATAGCGTGACTTCTTTTAACGCTGCTTTTGTCAATGCGTCTACGCATGTTTTACGGTTGTGATCCGTGCATTGCTACAAACCGTAGCTTAGTGTAGCTGCTACGGACGTAGCCACAGGCCTACGCGACAGCAAAATGGACTACGCAAACAATGTAGGCACCAATTTCAATCACACTTAAATAAATAAATATCTTAGGACAACTAACACACCGTTATCTGATCCCAAACTAGGCAGACCCTGTACTATGGTAACCAGACAACTGATAAATATACTTATGTATTTCTAAATATATACATATTATAGATAAATGACACCCAGACACAGAACAAATAATTGAGCTCATCACACAAAGATTTGTCCTGGGTGGGAATCGAACCCACGACCTCAGTCTTGGCAGTCAGGGTCACTAACCACTAGATTAACAGGCCCGTCTTGAAAGTTACGTTAGGAGGGATGTGACCTTAATATAATAATAATAATTAGCTTGTATTGTCCCACTGCAGGGCAAAGGCCTCCCTTTCCTTTTTCTACTCAACTCTATCCAGACCCAATAAGGACCAATCCCTCATGTAGGCGTCGAGGTCGTCCCGCCATCTACGCCTGGGTCTTCCGCGATACCGTATCACGTTTTCGGGGACCCATGTTGTGGTGGTCTTAGCCCACATTGCATCTGACATGCGGCAAACGTGTCCGGCCCAGTCCCATTTGAGCTTGGCTGCTTAAAACTGTTAATATTATAATATCGTACTTTAAGTGCTTCGCACAGCATGTGTTTCCCGGAGAACGAGGATATTCTACACTTGGTGTCGACGTGACTCAATTCCATGCCGTACCCGCAAGTAGCACACTGGTCATACAGAGCTAACTCATCCAGCAATGGACATTGCTTCAGTAGCAGAGCTAATGGCTGGCCTGTAAGGTTAAACAAGAATTTTCTAAATCAAGAAAGTTGTTTTCAAGACTGAATAGGTATTCACAATCAGATACCTTCGGACACGATGGTACAAGGACCTCTTTTGTAACTTATGTACTGAGTACCTTCGGTTTAAGACATTTATTTCTCACAAAAACAAGAACATTACAGTTCACTTAAAATATTGAGAAATGTAAATATAAAACCAAAAGTAAGTGTGATTCTGTGTGCTCACAATAAGAGAATTAGGCAATAAAGGTGACAATTGATATTGTTAGTGTTGTATTCTAACGTATTCTTCTAGGGCTTTTTAAATTGAAATATGGTGTCACTATTGGTTATGTCATCAGGTAGTGCATTATTTTATTTTTGTGAACAGGTTTGTACGAACTAAAAAAAAAACTAGAAGAAGTCAGCGTTTCATATCTGACAACTCGGAAAATAAACTCTTAGGTCACAGTCTCCTGTAAAGTCCAGTATTATTTTTGGTTGGATCCCGGATCATGTAAAAATGACGTAGATTGATGACTGAAATGTTATTTTGAGGAATGAACCGCAAAGATTGAGTCTTGCCCAGTCAGTGCACTGATTTGAGCAGCTCAACGATTCAAATTCGTACAATACCAAAAATTACCAATATATTTGGGTAGGCTTATTAGTTTACCCATTCTACAAACTCGTTCCTATATACATCTACGTTTAGACAAATAACAGTTTACAAATCCAATAAAAATAAGGTTTAAAATGGTTAGCTCCCTACCAGTGCAACCAGCGGCGCCGCAGATGGTGACTTTCAACCCGCTGGGGCAAGCAGGACACGTGCTGTAACTCCGCCTGACATTTCGCCCATACCAGTCGTCACAACCCAACACGGTGTATCTCGCGTCCAACAAAAACCGTCTACCCCCACGGCACCCTTGAAAAAAGGATCTCCAAACAAACATATTTTTTTAGACTTATTTATTTTATTAATTAATTTTACTTTAAATTTTACATGACTAAAAATTTATGTTTTTGACTTTTCTTTTTTCTTCTGTTCATTGACAGTATAATGTTGACAGTGGTTTTGTGTTCTTTGGTCATTGTGCATGAAAAAGAACCTTTTAAATAATTCTGACTATGGCACAAATTCAGAAATCTAAGAGCACTCTTTGGTTTCTGAATTTATGCCCAAAAACCTTAGCCAAAAACTCAAGAAAAGGTATTGGAATAACGTTGAACTTACTTAAAGTTCGTTCACACTTATTTTACCTCCGATCTTGCGTCACTGGCACAAGCAATGTAATATTTGTTCTCATTAGAATAGGGTTACTGCTGTGACTGTTGTCAAAGGTATAAAAAATCTAATAATTATTAGCTGATTTTAAAATATTTATATTGTTAAATAAAATAATTCAAAAATTAAAACCTGACTAAGTACTGAAACATCAGGCTCTAAAAAGTTTGAAACAAAAACATTCTCTTCTGAAAGCCGTGGTCGTATGCCCCGTACCCTAACAAAACAATACAAATACGAATACGACTACGATTTTGAGATGAAAATATTTTTGTTTTTCAGTCGTTTTAGAGCGTGATTTTATAGCAAGTACTTAGTCGCGTTTTAGCTAATAAATTATTTTGGGGTTAGCTATCAATATTTTTTTTATGTGCTAATTATGGCCTTTTATTTGATGCCCAACTAGGCATTTTTTAGTTCATGACTTTATTTGCTTGAGAGGGCACCATATTTAATGTGATGGCACATACCCTGTAACCAGCGGCGACCAAGACGCTTCCAACGCTACCTCATTGCTCAAATTTCGATAAGAAGTTATGATATGAGGGAAGAGGTAAACATACATACATACAGGGTGTCCCAAAAGTAGTTACTGAAACTAATCGCTGTCATTTTTCGCTGTCCTTTGGAGTTTAAAAAAAAATGATAGCGTTTGAAAGAGAAAAGATGGAGGTTTTATTTGGGTATACGTAAAGTACAAACAGGCACTTTTGTAAAGAGATATTGGATTAATTCATTGATAGTCATAGATTCTCTCGATATTTTCATCTGCGGTCACTGATACGGGTCGGCCTGATACATCGTGTCTACGGTCTTGTACGGTTTCATATTCTATAAAATTATCGAGAATCCTGTAAAAAACATAATAAAAAAAGTAACAAGGAAAATGTCAAAAAGTGCCTTGCCACTGGGTGACGCAATACATGTAAATATGTGCATATTACGTTCTCACCTTTTATGAGTGTTTTCACTCGCAACTCTGTGCGTTCCATACTTAGTGCGAAATCCCGTATAACCAGCGCTATACACTTTTCCTCTAGAATAGAAGCCCTCGACAAGATAAACCTTTTCTTCCATCGTAAGGTCACTCATTTTGACTCGATCGTTGTTGCTTCTAAGAAAGCTAGAATAAAACTGCAGGGTCGCAGGTATGCTAACCTAAAAAGTACAGTCACTACTCAAAATGTAAAGGGGAAAAATATACATTTAGTTTCAGCAACTACTTTTGGGTTTTGGGACACCCTGTATATACCGGGCAAAATCATGACCCTCCTTTTTGCTTCAACGTAGGCGGGTAAAAACTGTGAAAGGACTGTATCTGCTACTATCTGCACCCTAATGCTGCGTAACTCACTATCAATGAGAATCTGAATCAATTTGAAGATAATTTCTTACCCATGGGTCGTCCGTTCGAAAAAACAGTCAGCTCAACAATGTACCTCAAGAACACAATAAATATTGTTGAATTGTCAAAACGAAAGCAATTCCTAGTGTATTACGCTATTACCCTTAAGGTTATCTCGTAATTAGAAAAATATATTGAATTCAAATCTTTGAAGTTGGTAAAGTAAGCTCAAAAGACATGTTACAACTCAACTTAGTCCTTAAATAGGACCGCAATGTACGAGGATCCATACTTATAGAGGTCGAAGTTCCGACTTAAAAACCACAGTTAGCTGTCTGAATTCCATATAATTTTGCACTATATCCTTTATTTTGTGGGTGGAAAATCACCAAATGACATCTCCTGCTCTGGGTGGAGCGAAAGGGCGTGTCAGAATTTTATTGACTAAAACCCACCCGTGTTCCTTCAGTTGCTTTTATGCCAGGGTCACGGCAACTCTTTCGAACAAATCTCGCGACCCTGGCAGGCATCGGTCCTAGCGGATCTCTTCAGTTTTGACATCTCCTTGAAGCGCGCGTGGATCACTACGCGCCGTCGACACGAGCCCGGTCCTTACCGGGCGGCGAGCCCGCAAACCCGCGCCTACGGGGGCTAGGAGTCCGCAATCGACTCCCAACGCCCGGGGCGTTTCCTCCTGCGGCGGCTAGGGGTACGAGGGCACATAGATTGCCTCACGTACTCCGCCTCCTCCTTTGCGAGCATTACTGCTTCGCAGAACGAGGTGACGGCTTCCCATGCCCTCTCGCTCCGTACCATGGCCTGTACCAGGGCCGGAACCGAGAGGTCGCCGCCGCTGATTGCCTCCACGAGGACACGGCGGTGCTCCGCCCAGGCAGGGCACACCTCCATCATATGCTCCACCGTTTCCTCCAGGCGATCCATGCAATGGAAACACCCAAGATTTTCCTCCCGCCTTATTCGGAACAGGAACCTCCCGAACAGCGATGTCCGTTGAGGAACTGCGTAAAGTGGAAGGTGAGGACGCCGTAGCGTCTCTCTAGCCACTCCTCAAAGAGGGGACTTACCGCCGCAATTATGGCGTACCCAGTGCACTATATCCTACTAATATTATAAAATAAATGTGAGTTTTATGCAATTCAATTACGCAAAAACGGCCGCCCGTTGTATGTTTTTATTGTTAAATGTTTTTTGTTGATATGTATTTTCTGGTGTACAATAAAGCATATATAAATAAATAATAATAAATAAATAACGGCTAAATGGATTTGGAAGGAATTTGGCGCACGGATTGTTTATAATCTCGATTAACACATGGGATACTTTTTATCTCGGTGCATATACATGCTTGTGGGATAATTTTCGATATCCACGCGGGCGAAGCCGCCGGGAACAGCTAGTTCAAGATAATAACACAGCAAGAACACAATTTTTATGTAATTGCTTGCTAGATAGCGGCTTATTATAGGTGTAACTGTGACACTATGGTTAGGTTTACGTAACACATTGAGATTACACAATCAGCGAAAATGTTTGAACCGTTGATAGACATTTAATACTACGTTGTGCACTTACACATAAACCTTCTCTGAATAAATAATGCGCAATGATACTATCGCCTCGCTTTGTATAGTAGTTATATTTTACAATCGCTCGTTGCCGATATGCTGATTCATTTGTTTAATGGGCGTTAGTATGTCGCATAACTTCATATTCTCTACTGTTTTTCCAAACAATGTTTTCGAACGTAAAGAAATATTTTTATGCAAACACAAATGAGAAACTCAATATCTGCCATATATTTAAACCTCTCTATATCGTGTTATCAATGCTTGGCCTGTTCCCCTATAGTGTTAAATTCAACAAAAGCAAACGTGGTTTAACGATTGTCAAGAAGTCTATATATATTAATACGTTATGTGCTATTTCTTACTTACTACTTCTGTTCTCTTTCTTAGTGTTGCACGTTCAGTATGTGAAAGACTCTATCGGTGACACTGTCATGACCAGGGAACTACTGACTCAAATGAACTATATTGTAGAACTTGTTGGTTTCATTATCTTCTGCCTTGCTGCATACTTCTGTGCATTTAAAAATCGTTGTACTTACGTAAAAATAATAAACAAAATAGCAAGTAACACTGATACCCCAAACATGGAGACTACATTGAAGCGGTTTCGTTTTCAAATGAATATGATAATGGTATGTCTTCTAACAGCATTGTTACTGCAGATATCGGTGAACTTCTCTCGAAATGGTTCGTTCTGGAAGATGATATTAGTATCCATCTCGTTCATGTTACCGCAAATGATGCAATTCACCGTGTTAGCGTTTTACTATGTGCTTATTTTGATGCTAGTGGTTCTACTGACGAATATAAGGGTACACATAGCCAACCTATCGAAACAAAAAATAACTGTGTTGGATTATTTTGAAAAGGTAGAGAGCAAAGTGTTGACACTGCAATATGTGGAATCGTTGTACGAAAAGGCCTTCGAGGCAAAGAGAGATATTAACGAAGCCTTTCAGGCACCCCTGTTGATCACAACCTTACAGTGTTTCCACTCGATGGTAAGCGAGGCTCACATCATCTACCACGGTCTGGTTGTTGAGAGAGACTTCTCCCTACACCCCGTCGTTAACTGTTCCATTTGGATCATTTATCAGGTCATTAAAGTTTTTATTATGTCCAAAACAGGAAATTTATTAAAGCAAGAGGTAATGAATGGACAATGGGGTATTTTCTTTCGATTATTAACTATTATCAAATAGGTTGTTGTTTTTCAGGTGACGAAAATAGGTCAAGCAGTGCACAGTATTCCAACGGATAAGCATGACATACGATTGCTATTGGAGGTAACATTAATTCTCAGTAACTACTGCAATGATTATCGTACTGATAATATATTAAGATTGTCTAATATTTTATCTGTGATAAAATATTCCGCTTGTGGGACATTTCCAGATACAACATTTTTCGTCGATGATTATATACCAAGGTGACGAAATTACAGCATATGGGTTATTTTCACTGGATGCCGCTCTGCTGTCTAAGGTACTTACTTAAAAAAATATCATAAAACAAGTAAAGGTACACTAAAATATAGTTTCCACTAGTTTTAGAACACCGTTACCGACTGCCATTACCAAAGAATTGACTATTCTCATTCTTGAAATTAGATGTTGTCAAGAGAAGAGTGTCCGTATACAGGATAAGTTTTTAACCAGTGCGCAAATTTAATAAAAATGCAATTTTTATTTTGGTATTATGTTAGTGCAATAAAATTAAGTTATCGTTAGAGAAAGATGTTTATTTTGAAACTGGTTCTTATGGTAACTTGCGCGCGGCGCCGGCGTGGTGGCGAAGGTGGTCGACCGAGCGTAGCTACAAGTCGATACCTACCAGCTGTTCGATCGGTCAAAATTCTAAGAAATTCGAAGTACCTACGCCGCCGAGTGCGCGGTTACTGACCTATTCCTACTGTCGATATCATATTACGAAATATGTAGGGTGTCCACAGTTTACTGATTTAAGGTCAGCTAAAAATTTAAAAAAAAGTATTGAAATAATAGATGAAACGTGTTCTATTACTGATACAGAACCAGCAAAAAAATTCGCGTACTGGTTAAAAAAAACATGTATATTGAGGAGCCATGTCACCTATTTTCTCTTAAGGTTATTATACACATTCCAAGACCAACCTACAAAATCGGCTAATTGACTACTTCGTCCTTATCCTTACATAGTATAAAACAAAATCGCATTTTGAGTTTGTACGCTTAGATCTTTTAAACTACGCAACGGATTTTAATGCAGTTTTCATTAATAGACAGAGGGATTCAAAAGGAAGGTTTATATGTATAATACGACGGCAAAGCCGCTGGCAAAAGCTAGATAAATATAAGACACATCAATCAGACTAGACACACAAGGGCAATGTGCATGTAGGAATGCAATGAAGGACTCGAGGTAATCGAGGAGACATATGATAATATATGTAGTTTTTTTTATGTTATATAAATGTTAAGCCTCTGGTCCCGGTTCACATTTGTGGATCTTTGACAGTCTTTACGGGTCGTCAGAAACCCTCTAGTCAGAAAATCTGATAACCAGTCTTAACAAGACGAATCTTATAACCCAGTAACTGGGTTGCGGAGGTCAGTTAGGCAGTCTTTCCAAGTAAAAATTAAATACTGGTACTCAACTACGTGCGGTTTGACTGAAAGCCGACCCCAACATAGTTGGGAAAAGGCTGTAAAGTCAGGTTAAATGAGAGTCAAACTATAGGTTAAATAATCCTTTTATTATTCGACCTCATTAACCCACGTACTCATAAAAATAAACGACTTTAGGTATCTGTCGGAACAAAGCAGAAATATGAGAAAGATATTCAAGTTCCACCCGAAAATGCAATACCTGCGCAGATCAGCTACTAGTACTACTAACACCACAGAACAGATAAAAGGCTAACTCGATCAAAACGTATGGAATTGCAGATTTATTGGGTTCCGCAACCACTTGACAAAAACAGCACCCATACAATTTTGGCTTGTCTGTCTGCCGGCATGTCACACAGCCATATTACTCGAAAACGATTAGCGCTTTAACTACGAAAGCAATGTATAATCTATGAACTGCTAAAGACACACCCTTCACTGTGTGCGTAGCTAGGCATTTGGCTGTTTTTTTTTTTTTTGTTGTGTTTTACAAAGGGTCCCATAAGTATCTACGTAGTAAAGCTTTTTGGTTTGGTATGCTTTTCACAGTTGTTTATCTCTCGTTTAACCTAAAGAAGATACTATATACCTTCCTAGGTAGGCACCTAAGGTATACAGTACCTACTTTAAAAGTGGCCATAATGACTTGTTAGTGGGCACTAACAAGTCGGTATGGCCACTTCTATAAAAAATATCAAAGTTATGTCTTTAGGATGGCGAACAGCATCATTTGATTGATCCATAGGTCAGCATCATCATTGACAATCTCACATTTACAATTTTCACAAGTATGTAAGTTACTTCAGTTAAATTAATGTTACTTGTTTGTTTTTTTACAGATAATTGCATCGTCAGCTATGTATTTAACAATTCTGGTGCAGTTTGATAGGAAATGAAACCACTTAACTGATGCACAACATTATAATTTTCTATTTATAATGTACCACCTAAGTGTAATACAGTTTCGTAGGATTCCACAAAATGACACCTTTTAAAGGGAATGCTCCAAACCAGCCCGCGAAATTCAAAATTTCTTGCGTTTTTTGCAATTTGCAGGCCAGTGCTAGGTTGTAAGTTGATTAAAATATTATTCGCGACTGTAAGACGTATGTAGTTACAGAATTATAATCATCAAAATAACCAATACAACCCTCCAAGTTCATAAAGGCCTAGGAACAAAAAAAAAAACAGAAAAAGTCATTCCTACAGCTTTATGAACTTAGAGCGTTGTATTGATGAATATGATTATTATAATTCTGTAACTACATATGTCTTACAGTCGCGAATAATATTTTAATCAACATACAACCTAGCACTGGCCTGCAAATTGCAAAAAACGTAAGAAAATTTGAATTCCGCGGGCTGGTTGGAGCATTCACCTTAACTACTACTATTTAGTCCTTAACATTCATTTCAACCGAATGGCGTCCACTGCTGGACATAGGCCTCCCCCAAGTTGGGAGGGTTTGCCATAATCGCCACACTCGGCATGCGGATTGGCGACGGCAATATGGTGGAAAAATGCATAGAGAACGCTGCTGCCCATTCTCTAGTAAGTCCCTTAGTCGCCTTTTACAACACCCACGGGAAGAAATGGGATGATGCTATTCTTTATGTCCAGCACCACACAGAACGGCGTCCTGAACATTACGAGTAAGTCGCAGGAAACTGATTTTAAACAGAACAGAAATAGGACCGATAATTTTACTGTACGGTCTACCTTACTGTTATTTTTGATATCCTGTTTTTCTTAAAACTGATGTTCACTAATAAATAAAATAGGTAGTAGATTTATACCCGGGTTTTATATGTATCTGAGTATAAATCTATTACTGCCTATCAAATTATTTTTGTTTCTTTCTGACACCAAATTAAATTTAAGGTTTGTATAGTGTTAAGTGAAGCGGACTATTTTTTAGTATGTTTTTGTTTTCTGTTTATTACCGTGAGAAGTTTCGTCTTGATTGAAACGTATGGGACCTAAAATATTTGAGGAATGCTTAAAAATTTTCGGTCAAATTGATATTATTTGCTTAAAAGCTTTTATTACTGTTAAAGATTTAGTATTCTTATTCTTATAGTTAAATTCAATCAGGCGGGCTGATACATTCGCCCCCAAGGGCGAGGATTGTAAGATTTCAGTAGTTTTAAGTGGGATACATGAGCAACTTTTCTGTTATCGCAAATGAGACCACATGACTTCTCCAATGTGTGATGAGATCGATTTAAATCGTTGCCGCTGCCTGCCATCATTTTCATGACAGCCGGCACTGCAGCCATTATGTGGAAGCCACTGCTCTTCAAGGAAACTATATCTACCTAGCGTTAGTAAATTCGTTGCCGAACCTGTGGTAACACAAAGTAGCGAGCGTTAGCGACCAAAAATGGTTTAACACAAAATTATAGCTAGGAAATAAAACTGAAAAGCTTAATTTTATATGAAGTAATTGTCAGTCGGTTAAAAAGGGAACCATATACGAAGCAGCGCAGCCGTTTATTAATATCAACCTAGGTACAAGAGTTTCATATAAATATTATCCGAAGAAAACAAAAGGAATGGACTAATTGAGTTTGAAAAAAAAACACGTCGGGGAGATTAGGTAGTGCTCTATGTACCAAGGCCTATCTGAATCAGCTGCAGACGGAGGTTTACCTGACTTTAAACAACAAAGGAAACGCCTCTAAAACCATTTATAGCACAAACCACTACGTACTCGTGATATAACCCTAGTCAAAACATGGTAACACCTTTGGTCATCATAATCGCGGTTGGAGTGAACCAGGACTATACAGTTTAAGCCCGCGATGCAGAAGGCTGTCTTCCTTAGCTCAGACTTTTGGCGGCAGGAGTTGCATACAGACGTTACAGGGAAGCATGACAGAAACCAAGCATACAAGTGTAGTGTTACATTTTTATGGGTTTTAAAATTATGTATGTTATGGTTCCTTGTTGCCTTAATTAAATGATTTATTATTATCATTTTATATAATACTCGAGCCCATAGATCTCGGTCCTTTGGAAGGCGTACGAGGGGCCGAAGCCAACTCGTAGAGGCCCCTTAGTCAGTTTTGAATAGAATGAGGCACCATCCGACGATTATCCAGGGATATGCACTGTGCAAGTGTAAAGTCAACAGTGGCCCCCAGAAACGGTCGTTTGCAGATAATGACGTGGCGACAAGTTGGTAAAATGTCCTGAGGTGCTTATGAGGAGTGGATACCACGGCTATCAAGACAATCCCGGAAGTACGATCAAGTTCCCCAATAGCCTTTTACTTGAACATTGTAGACGTACTACTCCCCGTACGTCTACAATGACATATAGTTTTGTTTTTTAATCGAATATTTTCAAATAACATAGTGGTGCCGATTCTGTTGTACAAAATTCTCTAAACTAAACTAAAAATCACTCAAATTTGGTTTATTCCTGTCAAACGACGATTTCCTATTCTGACAGCACTAAGATTGCACTGAGTTATTAGTTTAGTGAAAATGACAATTTTGCTATTCTGAGTTTGCCGGTTTTCACCAAAAATGTAGGCTATAATAATTTATTTTGACTAAATCTGACTATTTTTAATCGCGATTAAAAAGGTGTGAAATAAAACTCTTGGTCATGAACAAAAATTCACACCAAAACGCCTCGCCTTCACGTGCAAAAAGTGCTGTATTTTTTCTTTTGCTTATATCTCGAAAATGGCGTATCCTATCGCAAAAATAATGAAATTTTCGACCCCCTTTATAAAATCCCGGAACATTTAAATCTCAACACGTGGGTAATATTTCTTTTTATTTTTCAAACAAAAAGTGAAAAATTCCATATAAAACACGTCCAGGCTGCCCACTTGCGCGCGTCTTCGTCTCTAAAAAAATCATTGCGTAGCGGACACAAGTACCACGTTGCGAAACCAAAAGAAAAAAAAACCACGTTTATTGTCAAATTCGTATTTAGTCGTGTCAAAATATTTTTTTTAATTTAGAAAGTCAAAGTCAAAGTAAATTTATTTGCCCAAACATGTGTACACATACAGAATTACAACGTGCATGCAGGATAACATAAAAGAAAATATAAGTTCAGACATGTTTGCCACGTATTATGGCGTGCAAATATTAGATAGAATCAGATTGTTAATAATTTAGGTAGTCCAGTCAATATCATTAATTTACCTTGAATTTAGTACACTGTAACAAAATTATGAATGTCAACAATAAACAAAAATAATAAAAATCAAAATAAAAAAATAAAAAAAATCTATGTCAAAATACATGGTTCTGTCAGAAATTCATTAATATTATAATACGCTTTATTGGTTAGAAATGACTTTAGTTGTTTTATCAATTGTACATTATTAAGCTCCCTCCAACTCTTCGGTAACTTATTATAAATTATGGGGGCCATGCAAAAAACACTTTTGCGCATAAGTGCAGTCCTACTACTATGCAGACAGAGCTGACTTTGATCACGCCTGTTTCTGGGAAATTTATCTGCCATTCGCGAAAATAAATGACTATTATTTCTAACAAATATTACTGACTCCAGAATATAAAGAGATGCTAATGTCAATATTTTATAGCGTATGAAATAAGGCTTACAACTATCGGTAGTTTTTAACTTAAACATCGCTCTGAGGCATCTCTTTTGTGCTTTAAATGCAACTTCTTTATTAACCGAGTTACCCCAAAAGATAACACCGTATCTGAGAATGGATTCAGTTAACCCGTAGTAAGCAGTTAGTAGTACATCTATGTTAACAGCCCGAGACAGATTGTACAAGGCGTACGCACAACTACTTATTCTCTTAGTCAGGCTCTCTACATGCGCCTTCCAGTTTAAATGGCGGTCTATTATAACCCCTAGAAACTTAGTTGTACTAACTGTGTCAATTGTAATGTCACTATATTTTATGTCAAGATTGGGAAGAGTCAATGCGCGCTGGCTAAAATGCATAATTACGGTCTTATTTAAATTTATTTTTAAATTATTATTGTCTAGCCATTCTACAGCTTCTGTTAATGTCATATTTATGTCTTCTTTATAAAAATCCCTTTCATTACAAGGTATAGTTATTGTACTATCATCCGCGAACAGTGTCATAGGATGTTTGATTGCCATCGGAAAGTCATTAATATAAAGTGTGAAAAGCGGTGGTCCTAGTATACTTCCTTGTGGAACTCCGTAGATGACGTTACGTTCCTCAGATAGAAATATTTCTTCTCTTTTGGAGCTACTATTAATTCTGCTTATTTCCGTCATTTGTTTTCGATGGTGTAAGTACGATTTGAAGAGCTCAAGGACATTTCCTCTTACACCGTAAGCATCAAGTTTTTTTAGTAAAATATTATGTTGCACATAATCAAACGCCTGGGTCATGTCACAAAATATGGCACACACTGGAGTATTTTTATCCATATTCGTAATAACATTATGTAAAAAGTCATAAATAGCCATGTTTATTGTCTTGTTTTTCCTAAATCCTTTTTGTTCGTAGCAAAGAATATTTTTCGCTTCTAAATATAAATTGAGTTCTTTATATAAATATTTTTCAATAATTTTAGAAAATATTGGTATTAATGAAATCGGCCTGTAATATTCCACTAACTCTCTATCTTGTTTTTTGAACAATGGCTTTATCACAGATTTTTTAAGGGCTTCTGGAAAAATACCTTCGCTTATACACAAATTTATAATATAACTTAAAGGGCAACAAATTTCCTCAGCTACTGCTTTGAGTATTTTTGTACAAATGCCATCGTAACCTACACTATTTGTATTGTTAAGGGCTAAAGTAATTCTTAATACATCATTTGGTAAACTTGGAGCCATGAACATAGAATCCTTTCTGTTTAAAATATATTTTGTGACTCGGTCTCCTGAATTACTAATGGGCTGAATTTTATCAATAAAATAATCATTAAATACATTAGAAATATATTTTGGATCCGAGATAATTTCATTATTATTAATTCTAAGTTTATTTATATTATTATTTGGAATATTTAACTTCGTTTGATTTATAATTTGCCATGTTGCTTTGGATTTATTTTTTGATGTCTTTATTTTATGGTTATTTTGAGCTCGCTGAGTTAAATTAATAATCTTTTTAAACAATTTAGTGTAATTTTTAAAACGCGTTTTATTCTGATTAGTGGGTTTTAATCGGAATTGCCACAATAATTGCCGTTTTTTCTCGCTGCATTTTTTGATACCACGTGATACCCATTTTTGTTTTTTATTAACATTTACCGAGACGATAGTTTCGGGGAAGCACTGACTATAAAGTAAAGAAAAAATCTCTAAAAACGCGTCAAAAGCTACATTTGGGTCAAGTGTTGCATACACTTCTGAAAACGTCAGACTCTGCAGATAGGCCTTAAATTTATTAATGTTATCTTTATGATAGTCACGTCTTCTCCTACTCCACCGATCAAAAGTACATACTGTGCTAATTGGGAATTTCAATAACTGGGCTGTGTGATCCGACAAAGCCAGCTCTAATACTGAAGCCTTACAGGATCTGTTAAAATTATGCGCAAAATTGTCAATGCATGTTTTGCTCTGCAGACGAGTTGGTTGATAAATCGCCAGTTTCAAGTTAAAGCTTAATAACAGATTTTCGAATTCTATTGATTGATTATTTCTTTTAAGTACATCTATATTAAAGTCTCCCGCCAAAATAATCTTTTTAAAATCCTTTTTCAGCAAAGAGAGAGTTTTTTAGAGTTTTTTTTCTTGCAGAATAGCGTTAAAATTCTCTTAGCCAAAAGTAAGGAATTTTAGAGATAGTTTAGTTCGGTGTACAACAGAATCGGCACCAGTGACAATCAGTTTTAGTTTAGTTAGTAGTCTTGGTCTTCAGTTTTACTAATCATCTCTGGTTCATAAATATTTACCTATGTAAACTCGTTATTGAATAGGAATCATATAAGTAAGAAATATTATGAAAATTTATCGCAGCAAGTCAATTCAATTGTTCCAAAGACATTAAATATTGTATTAAATATCTTTGATTTTTTCTACTAGCTACGGACAAAAAAACACTTAACATCCACAAAAATTATGAATTAAGTCCTACAAAAGTATTTCACAGACGAAGATTTTGATCTTCTTGGGAAGGTACCCACACTGGGCACATATATGAGCGCAAAGAGAACAATTATTGCGGCGTAATCAGAACTCATCTGGCTTGGATAGGGAAGAAGTCATTACAGTAAATCATTCCACAGTAAATCGAGCCTGGAAAAACTTCTACACCTGAATCCTCATCGTAATGAGCATCCTATACCTGTCGTCATCCTTTTCAGGACTGGTTTTTGGGACTGTTACCTATCCATCATTGCAAAGCTTATCATCGAAAAAAATAAGACGTTTTGTCTCGAATGAGGGGTAATGTGGGGGCAAAGTGATATACTTCTGTCAATTTGCCCCCACAAAACATTATCCAAGTTACTATAATCGGGAGATATTTACATTAATACTTATAAATAATGCAGTGTAATTCTACACTATTTCAATTCACATCAAACTGTATTGTAAACCATGTAAAACTGACCAAAAAACACGACAAAATCCATCAAAACCAAAAACTTTTACGCGCACCAAATTAAATAAAAAAAAATTGTATCATCAACGTTGATCTACAATCGATCGAATTTAAAAAATCAAGCCATTTTTAGGGTTCCGTTGCCAAATGGCAAAAAACCCTTATGGATTCGTCATGTCTGTCTGTCTGTCTGTCCGTCCGTATGTCACAGCCACTTTTTTCCGAAACTATAAGAGCTATGCTGTTGAAACTTGGTAAGTATTCTGTGAACCGCATTAAGATTTTCACACAAAAATAGAAACAAAAAACTTTAAATTTTGGGGTTCCCCATACTTAGAACTGAAACTCAATTATTTTTTTCATCTAACCCATACGTGTGGGGTATCTATGGATAGGTGTTCAAAAATGATATTGAGGTTTCTAATATCATTTTTTTCTAAATCGAATGGTTTGCGCGAGAGACACTTCCAAAGTGGTAAAATGTGTGTTTGTCCCCCCGTACCTAACTTCTAAAATAAGAGAATGATAAAATTTAAAAAAAAAAAATATGATCATCATCATCATCATCATCATCATTACCATGTAAACTTCCACCGAAAATTGGTTTAAACGAAATCTAGTAAGTAGTTTTTTTTTAATACGTCATAAATCGTAAACCACAATTTACCTTCCATTCAATCAACACAAATATAAAAATTAAAAAAAAAACCATTTAATTTCATAAACATAAACCTTATGCATAAACCGTGAATACCTACAGGTTTGTACGGAACCCTCGGTGTGCGACTCCGACTCGCACTTGGCCGGTTTTTTGAAAGTAGTTTTATCTTCATCATTATTTCAGCCGTGAGACGTCCACTGCTGGACATAGGTCACCCTCAATTTGGGGGGCTTTGCCATTATCGCCACGCTTGGAAGGCTTGGCGATCTCAGTATGGTGGTAAAATGCATAGAGCACGCTGCTGCCCATTCTCTAGTTAGTCCTTTAGTCAACTCTTTTTTTTTTTTTTTCTGGATGGGAAATCATCAAATGACTTCTCCCGGTTTGGGCGGAGCGGGAGGGTGTGTCAGACTTTTACTGACTAAAACCCACCCGTGTTCCTTCAGTTGCCCATGTGCCAGGATCACGGTATCTCTTTCGAACAATCTCGCGACCCTGGCAGGCGTCGGTCCTAGCAGACCCCTTCATTTAGTCACCTCTTACGACACCCACGGCAAGAAATGGGGTGATGTTATTCTTTACGTCCGGCACCACACAAACGAACTAGATTTATGCCTTACAAATGGGTAGGTTACTGTTACCACTAGTTTGGTGTGTCCAGTACTCAATATATTCAGTGATTCTCTATGTATGTACTTCATACTACAGTTCGTAAGAACTGTTTTCCTGCCTGTTGCAATAATTTCGTCTGATGCTCATACACCTTATCAATACCTAATGCACTTATTAACCGGAAATAGTGGTTTAGGTTTGATGTATCAACAAGGCAACAATGGCGCTAGTATATTTTCAACAGATAGTGTTGCAAGGGAACAAAATTAATATTTGTTGTATTCTATTAATTAGAGTTACCAGATGTTTTTAAAATCCATCAAATGCGGGAAACTTTTATTCCACCGAAAGCTTCAACATTTTTGTCACGGCCCTTCCATTTACGAATAATACAGAGGTTCACTAATATGATCAACAGTTGCATCCTATTTCACATATTCAAATGGCTAAATATGTCGGAATGCTGGTCTTTCCATCTATCGCAGTTGAATTTTTCTTCAACTTGTTGCAGTTTCAATTCAGTTAGTTACGTTAGGAGTGCCCAGATGCAGATTCAGGTTTTGATTTTTTTTTAATTCAAAATAAGTTGTGAAAAGATTAGGGGCGTACCAAAATGTTTTTTTTTTTTTTGTTATGCTTTATTCTACTGGTATCACTTCCAAAAGCATATGAATGGTTCACTGTGTCATTTTTATTGTAAAGATACTATACTAATTTATATAAGCAATACCCAACGCTTTTTACGAAAATTACGCGGCAGATTAAGAAACTTGATGCAGTTCAAGTTTATGTGGAGAAGGAATGCCGAAAATTAATATTTTTAAATAATAATGCATTAGAAATACATTAATTTTAGACCACTGGGCGACCTTTAATATAATTAACTAAAGTTATAAAAAGCTAAGATAGGTACTGATCCGGTTATAGAAATTCTTTCTCTGACAGAAAGCTATAAGATTGCCAATTTTTTTTTTTTTTTTTGTTTATGGCATTGCACTACTCGTGGTTATTGCCACTGACAATATTTTATCTAATAACAAAACGTAGGAATCAAGTACTCGCGAAATTATATATTAGTACAACGGGAAATTTGGAAATAGAAAGGAAATAGGTTGCTAATATAATATATATTATAACAAGTTTTAACAGAAGGTTATAAATAAAAAAAATAAAAAAAACATGAACGCCACAAGTTGGGCCGACTCGTTGCGTAAACTAAGAACTACATGGTAAATTAAGTACTTATAAACAGTTTATAAACTAATTTTTAGATAGTTATATCATTATTAAATAAAAAACACGAAATAGAAGTGGGAAAAGGGACTCGGAGGGAAACAAGATTTTGGAAAAGTGAGGAGTGGTCATAAAGGGGGCAGGAAAAAATAAGGTGGTTCAGATCTCCCACTTCAGTGCCACATTCACACGCAGGGTTCTGCACAATGCCAAGCCTGGCAAGATGAGCAGGAGTGCACACGTGACCCAATCGCATACGTATGAATATTGTTGTAATCTTTTTGCTTAGCTTGTACTTGCTAAACCAAGGTTTAACAAAAATGGATGGCTGAATAGTGCGATAAAATTTCCCTTTCACTGATTGCCTGGACCAAAGCTTAGGATTCTTGTAGATAAACCCTGGGCAGAGCTGCCAGATCTTGGGAGTTATTTTTGTACGGAAAAACGTCTCCACACAATACGGCATCATTAGCCAACTGGTCAGCTCTCTCATTACCTAAAATGCCACAACGTGATGATGTGGGTATCCACGCAAAATGCACTGAATATCCCTTAATAGAACACCTATAAAGGAGTTCACGTGTTTCAAATATAATATGAGGATTATGAGAATAGAAAGCGAATCTGGCCAAAGATTGTAAGGCACTCCTTAGATTGCCAATTGTAATCTAAGATATATTTTTCAGCGGGAGAAGTGTCGGGTTGAGGCTAGTAAGTACTAATGAACTTCTCCGATGAGCTGATGTCAAAATTGATTGAGTTGAAAATTTATTATTTAATTTGCTCAACTACTATTCTTGCTGACGACAAGCTATTCAGCAACGTTAATAAGCATATATATTTTATTAATGTTTTTTTTACTACCTCATTATTTAATATTGTTGCAGTGGACGAATGGGAGTTTTTAATTTTTACTCTGACAACCGGTTAAATCTAACAAATTTCAATATTCTTGTTGAAGCAACTAGGGCAGCTTTCCTTGGTTAGTACATATTTTCCGAAAAATAAAATTCCATAAAATCTTATACAAATACTAAACTGTTTATTTAAATCTTTTCACTGTAGTTTCACTAGCAAGTTCGGAAAAGAAAATAGCAAAATGGTAAGTTGTTATGTACCTACAGGAAAATATCACGGTATTACCTAATTGAGATGATTTCATCCGGAATTACAGCATAAATAATGTAAAATCTAAGTGTTTGATGTCAGATGTTCAACTACACTGAGTTTGTTATGAATATGTAGGTGCCGGATGCCGGCATGCGGTGTAGCCATTTTGAGTTACTGTAATGGCTGGCGGCCGCCATGTCACAGAACTAAGATTCACACGTAAAGTTCGCATGCTCGCGGAAAATTAGTACACCTAGTGCATCTAGAGTTAGTTCAAGTGAGATTTGACTATTTTCCATTAATTTATAGGAATCGGAAACAGTTTTGCGCGGTAAATTAGTTTTATGTTGTGGGAGTGGTGAATTTGTGATATTAATACCATCTTGCGATAATTTACGATGTATGTTCTTAGGCATCAGCATCAGGTACGTTAATCATTTAGCATTGTGTCGATCTATATCTTTGTTAATCCAGGCATATCGCATAGGTCGGGTACAGGCCACGTCATGTAAGCAGAGAAGATATTAACTTGTCAGCTAATTGGACTGCAATAATTGCATTGCAGTGGTTGTTTTGAAATGAAGAATTATTGTTTTACATAGATGGACGGAAACGTTGTTCACCCGCACCCGGGGGTGGTGCCGGGCGGCATCCCCGGTGTGGTGCACGGCATGGCGGTACACGGCGCCGGGCCGGACGGCGAGCACGCACCGCACGGCCCGCGCCGGCGCTACCAGAACAGGCCAAAGCCTCCCAACAACTTGGAACGTTTACCCCTAGATGAAGCTGCTAAGAGGGTAAGCATTGTATGCTACAAAACCACTAATTCTTATTGTGATTCATTCAGACAAGGGACAGTATTTTATTGCTACAAGATTTACTGATAACATAATACTACCAAGTCTACCTTCCAGGAAACTTTAAATTACAATTTACTTCACTTCTATGTTTTGGAAGTACACAAATTTGAGATTAAATCTTTTTGCAGTAACAAGAAGAAAGGAGCAAGAATCAGGTGAAATAAATGTTTACCTAATGGTTTCATGTTTCAGGAAATGGAGGCTCTTCCATTAAAAACTCCTGTGTCCGTGTTACAAGAACTGCTGGCACGCCGTGGAACTGTGCCCAAGTATGAGCTGGTGCAAATAGAGGGCATGATACACGAGCCAACCTTCCGGTACCGTGTGACAGTTGCTGATATGGTTGGTAAGTACATGCAAGTATGTACAAAACTGTTTACATTCACAACAATGTAATAACAGATGTAATTACAGCTATGGGTACTGGACGCTCCAAGAAGGAAGCTAAGCATTCTGCAGCTAAAGCTTTGCTTGATAAATTGACTGGCGCAGTTACTGATCAGCCTACTAATGGCAATGTGCCCGAGACGTAAGTGTAAAATAATATATTATTATAATTCATATGATTTTTTTATTTTTAGATATCAAATTATTGAACACATGTACACACATACAAATACAAATTCTTTTTTTTTTTTCAGTGGAACTGTGGTGTCATCCTTTGAAGATAAATTGATGGGCAACCCTGTTGGAT
Organism: Aporophyla nigra; assembly: GCA_947507805.1. NCBI lineage: Eukaryota > Metazoa > Arthropoda > Insecta > Lepidoptera > Noctuidae > Aporophyla > Aporophyla nigra. Next base: position 15,155,725 of record OX382305.1, read on the forward strand.
GGCTGCAAGAGCTTTGCATGTCCAGATTCTGGCCACCTCCATCTTACCATGCTGAAAACGATGACAGTGTTAACAGGCGTAAGTTAGCTTGATAAAATAATCCAGGCATTCTCATATTACAATTACAACATCACAAAAAGAGATGTCAGTATTTTTTTTCAAAATTAGCTTTTTCTCAAGGTTTACCTCATGAGCGCCAGTTTACTATTATCTGCACTCTGCTGAAGCGCCGTGAAGTTGGAACTGGCAAGTCCAAGAAACTTGCCAAACGTCAGGCTGCTTACAAGATGTGGCAGGCTCTGCAGGATAACCCCCCGGAATCGTTCCAACCTGAGGAAGAGGTATATTGCATTATATATTTTATAATTTCAACAATCTTAAGGCCCAATTTTACATTGCTATCAGCATCTAGTCATGCAGTGCTGATTGACTTGTTATTGGAGCCGATTCTGTTGTACAAAATTCTCTAAACTAAACTAAAAATCACTAAAATTTGGTTTATTCCTGTCAAATGACGATTTCCTATTCTGAAATAGACTAAAGTGACACAACTATATTTTAGTTTGACAGCACTAAGACTGCACTTAGTTGTGAAAATGTCAATTTTGCTATTCTGAGTTTGCCGGTTTTCACCAAAAATTTTGACTATAATAATTTATTTTGACTAAATCTATTTTTAATCGCGATTAAAAAGGTGTGGAATAAAACTAGTGGTCATGAACAAAAATTCACACCAACGCCTCGCCTTCACGTGCGAAAACAGTCCTGTATTTTTTATTTTTTCTTTTGCTTTTATCTCGAAAATGACGTGTCCTATCGCAAAAATAATGAAATTTTCGACCCCCTTTAATAAACCCTTTAAAAACATAAATCTCAACACGTGGGTATTTTTTTTTTTCAAACTAAAAGTGAAAAATTCCTTATAAAACATGTCCAGGCTGCCCTCTTGAGCGCGCCTTCGTCTCTAAAAAAGTTCATTGCGTAGTAGTAGTGGTTTGCACCAGTACCACGTTGCAAAAACAAAAGAAAAAAAAAACACTTTGAGTCGCGATTGTCAAATTCGTTGTTAGTCGTGTCAAAATAATTTTTAAATTTAGAAATTTTTTTCTTGCAGAATACCGTTAAAATTCTCATAGCCAAAACTAAGGAATTTTAAAGATAGTTCAGTTAGTTTAGTTCGGTGTACAACAGAATCGGCAACATTAGCTCATTAATTTAATCCAATATTTAAGTGGAAAGCATTGTTCCTATTATTTTCTCTTCTTGGATTAATTAACCCTAATATAACAGTTAAATCATAATGTTTACTTACTTTTTAATCTACCTGACATGTTTATTAACAGATCCCTAGACTAGCATCAGCCATGTGCTTGACTCTCTTGTATTACTCCCTGAAAGGTTTGCACTTGGCCAGGTGTTTTACTATCTTTCAGTCAGTTTCTGCAGGCATGAATGGACAGAAGGGTCACTCGCGTCAAAATTTACTATTTGATCTAATGTTTCGTGTTATGTTCTAGGGCGGAGTCGCGGCCCGTTATGCTGACTTGAAAGATAGTAAAATCTCCACTTTGACTACAAGTCACAGCCACAAGGTGTCGCAGTTCCACAAACATCTTAAACAGTCGGTGGGCCCTAACCTGGCCAAGTTGCAGGTATGGTATACTTCAATTATTATGCATGGTTATCCTGTTGATAGTTATATGGAATCAATTAATGGAATGGGTTGTAATTAGTATCATTGATAGAAATCTGTGATTGTTAAAATACTAATATATGTGTTTTCTTGCCATAGGTGACCCCACTAAACAACAAGGACTTCAATTTTGTGCAGTTCTTGCAAGAGATCGCATCTGAGCAGTCATTTGAAGTAACCTATGTGGATATTGAAGAGAAGTCAATGACTGGTCGCTGTCAATGCCTTGTCCAGTTGTCAACTCTGCCAGTGGCTGTTTGCTATGGATCCGGACTCACCAGCAAGGATGCTCAATCATCTTCCGCTCAGAATGCTCTTGAGTACCTCAAGATCATGACAAAAAAGTGAATGCCTCACTATCTTGCGACATCAGCACCACTTGCAGGGCGCTCCACAGTACGCATATTATTTTAAACAAGTTATTTGAATAAATAACCTTTTAGTGGTGAACCCATGGCACTTAGCTGGTGATTGATGTCGCTAGGTTTTGAGCCTATACTTATCTTTATCACCACTTCCCATTTGAATATGGCATTATGCCTATGTGCCAACAGCACTTCGGGCTATGCTTTATAACTGGCATGTTTGCAGTATCTTACTTGTGATTTTTTTTCTGTTAGTTTCAATATGCACTTTGTCATCTTGTGCATTTCTTCAAATACTGCTGTTTAAGTTTCTTTTTTAATACTTAATTTAACATCGGCAAGTGACTTTTCACTTGTACTATTACTGCCAATGTGCGAGGGTAAATGGCATAGCCCGTAAATTTAAATGAATCAAAGTATGGAGTGGTAACATAACAAATACAAGCTATACTTTGCATAGAATTAGTGTAATTTTCCCAGCGTGGAAATTACTTTAAAAAAAAGAAAAAATACAAAAAAAATATAAAATAACTAAATGTAAAAAAAAAATACGTGTGGATATTTCCAGTTTAATATTCAGCATTATTTAGGCATGATTTTTGCATTCATATTAATAAAAATGTATACTTATCAGAAAAAGTTGAAGTCTTAGCTTTTAATGTATATTATAATCATGGCATAGCCAGTCATATTTTTCATTTTGTTAGACCAGATATATACTTATTTACATAAAATTAGTTAAGTGTCGTGTGTTAAGCAGCTATCTAACATGCTGAGCATTAAACGGAAAAATTATTCTCAGCTAGTAATGTCTTGTTGACGAACTGCCCGACCTTTGCTTTGTAACAAGCTCCAACATTGCGGTCAGCTTGAACTTGGAAATGTAACTTTATTTCAAACGCAAGGGTTGGAATTTGTGGATGAATCATGTGAGGCAGGATTGCAGAATGTTTTTATTTGAATTTGAACCAGTGAGTCTAGGTTTTCTTTTGAATACAAGATGGTTAACTTTGCAGGGAAGCTGAGAACTAACGTGCTAGAGTGAATTTATCACTGGAATTAGTGGTTGCGAAGTTAGGATCCCTTGCCTGTGAAAATGGGCATTATTTTAATGCAAAGTATAGAGGTTGTAACAATTTCTAACTGTACAGTGTCGTCGTCGATGCTTTGATTTTACATGCCGGGCAATGACGAGGATCCTGCACGCACCCAGTTTCTTTTAAATTGAATGGTGTGAGTTCAACCTGCCCTTGTAAAACATCGCACTGTTCAAGTTAGAAAAGACTACTCGAGTAAAGGATTGGAGTTCCGTTCAACCAAGACCAACTAAATAAAATTACAATGTCCAAGAGTTGTGGCATTGAAGTTTAATGTATTATTTTTGTGTTTAGTGAGTCTTGGTTTTACATGTGCTTGGGGTTAATCTCAAGTTATAAAATAGTAATAAATTGTAGATTATTGTCAACTTTGTGGACATTATCACACTTCTCACCTATTTATGTGAAGATTTTTTTTGAATGTGTAATAGACTAACTTAATTTTTGCTATGAATTATTCTGCGCTAATTTAAATAAATTTGATGTTGCTTATAATATGAAGTCGTTTCTTTGAAGTCTCTATTATTACCTATGTAGGAAAGACCTGCATCTCACGCCGTGTCACCAAAAAGGCGATCGAGATTAGGGTTACCAGGCCTAAAAATGGAAAAACCTGTCTGCCAAGTCTAAAATTCCTGATTTTGAAAAAAAAATCCGGTCATAATGTTTCAAATAAAAATTAACGTATTTATTACTCTTTTTATTCAAATTATATTTTATAAGTACTTATATTTCCGATTGCTAACAACCGCTTTCAAAAAAATAGTTTTTACAGCTATTTCACAAAAATATTGCTCACATGACACATGCTTGTAGTTGTATTGCGTAAGCAATATGGCTCTTATTAACTCCACTGAAAGTCTATTTCTTTCTTTGGTCCACTGTGAAATCATAAGAGAAAAGACCAGTCCACATATGCGTTGTGCGGCAAAATACTAAAAAAATACTGAAAAATCGCTTAGTGTAGCACCCGTTGCTCGAGTGGGAGGATGTGTATGTAAGAAATCCGGTCTGACGTAAAATCCGGGCGGAGTCCGGTCTAAGACCTAATAATCCGGTCAAGACCGGATTTATCCGGTCAGATGGTAACCCTAATCGAGATGCACAAAATTATCGAGGTTGAAACGCCACGCTGAGGCTAGTCTCGCATAGTTATGGATGGCGAGTCTAACTGTAATTAAAAGATTCTATAATACCATGAATATTTAGTACTATTTTGTACCTATCCTAAAAAATGTTCCTCACACGGCATAAAATTCACGATAATACTGGTCCGCATTATGATGAGTCGTAATGACTAGACCATGCCTGTCCTCCAAAACTACAACGTTATTTTGATCCAATCACTAGGTATTTAGTACCTCCAAAAATCAACAGTGGGTGACGGAAATCTTAGTAGTGTGTATACGAAATTATTTTTGACACATTTTGTGCGCCTGAATATTGCCTAATCTAATCTAACTAGCCTGTATTGTCCAACGGGCAAAGGCCTCTCTCCTTTTTCCACAGAATTCTGTCTTGCGAGCTTGACTCCTACCGAAAGGAATATTGTGACGAGCAAAAATACTTCAAGTAATAATTTACAGCTACATTTCATGCAGGCGCTTTATTATCTTCTATACATACAAATAAATAAAATTGAAGTGTCTGTTTGTAATTTCGAATTAACAGTTTTTCACTAAATGCATATGAACGTATATATGGTATATTACATGAAAAAATCATTGTTTTTAAATTTTGTCTGTGTCTGTCGGTTTGTTCCGGCTAATCTCTGAAACGGCTGGACCGATTTTGACGGGACTTTCACTAGCAGATAACTGATGTTATGTACTTTTTGTCTGAGTAGCACGTCCTTGTGTGATAATTTCTGAACACCACGCGGGTGAAGCCGCGGGCACAGCTAGTTAATTATATAACACTAGCTTTTGCCAGCGGCTTCGCCCCCGTGGTGGTCGGAAATTATCCCGCGGGTACTACCGGGATAAAAAGTACCCTATGTGTTAATCCAGGTTATAAACTTTCTGTGTGTCAAACATCAAGAAAAAAAAAGAAAGAGTAACAAACACATCCATACTTACAAACTTTCACATTTATAATATTATTATTAGTAGGATTATGATTTTAAATAATATCGATTAGGCTAAGCAGGAAAATTAGCATTACACGTTCTTCAACATAATTATTTTATTATTATAAATAATTTTATTGTAGATCCTACTTTTTAAATATGTATACCTATTTACGTTAGGGTCAGTCTGCAACAAAAATACTTCATACATTTTTACTTAATGAGGAAAATATCTGTAGTAGTCGACCAGAACCTTCTCTGTTACGTAGATGATCGAGACAGAAAGCCATCTATCATGTTATGATCTTCAAATTTCACGAATGGTATACTGTCATATGAAAGAAAGTTCCTTGCGAAGCATGTATGGTGTGACTATGAATGATAGGCTGAAGAATGATGTGATAAGAGAACGGTGTGGTTTGAAAGAAGATGTAGTGACAAAAATTGAGAAAAGTATGCTTAGATGGTTTGGTCATGTTGAGAGGATGAATGAAGGAGGGCTCACAAAAGGTATTTACAAGGCAGATGTGAGTGGAAACACCGGTAGGGGGCGCCCTAGGAGGACATAATAGTGACCTTATTGGTGATGTTCTTCAGATAGGTCAGGTGCGTAGTACTCGCAACCGGCGTGTGTGTATGACCAATTGTACGAACCTAAACGAGGCAAAAGGAGTGTGTAGAGATCGTAGCAGGTGGCGTTCCGTGTGTCTGCAACCCCCATGGGAAAAAGGCGTGATTGTATGTATGTATGTATGAAAGAAAGGTTTTATAGGTCGCTAAGTCCGCACTTCGTGACACCCAAGTCGAATCGCACTGATTTGTCGCCACAGACGAGCCCGACCCTCCTCAAACTTATTTCTGTATATTTATTTTTCGCAAATAGTGCCTAATCCAGCTACATTCTATTTCTTATTCGGATACGGATCACAATAAGATAAAATAATCAAACGGTAATACAATTCAGTAACTTTATTTACTCTACTAAATTACAAAGATCGTTCATTTTCTAATTTTTAATTTATTTTTTTGATTAAATCTAAATTTTCCCAATTTTTCTTGCCTCGACGTAGATCTATTATGCATAAAATTAAAGTTACTATTGGTATTCTTCCGCATGACTGTGAATGATTGAGCGGGACTTAAATTCATTACATTGCGAGATGCGCAACTATCTTCTTCAGGTAAATTCCAAGTTTCTATTTCCGTAGTTGGAGTTAAATCAGTAGCACAGGAATCGTCAAATATGCTTTCATTGTATTGCGATTCTTTTTCTGTAAAAATGTCAAGGTAAGGTGCTCTCTCACTAACTCTATCATCAGCCGTCGAAGCTTCAGCATTGTCATAGCCAGGCGAGTAAGCCATACTATCACAGAACTCAGGAGGCGGTGGAACTATCTCGTCGGTCTCATCATCAGCCACACATTGTAAAAGAGTTCTCGGATCAAACATTGACTGATCTATTTTGTAGTCCATAGATGGCTCTAAGTCATCATTGGCAGGTAAATGGATCGGCTCTAAATCCAAATCAGTGATAGATTCATACTCAGGAATTTGTTCGGTTGGTCTCATTTCAGTACTTTGTGTGTAACTACTTGAATTTGCATCTTCGCGTTTGTTTTTAGTTTCAACATAGCGATTAACTTTTGCGAATTGTAGGTTATTTTTTTCGACATCGGGCTTATTATCTACAATAGTTTCTGGTAAAGTAGCATGTAGTTTATGAATGTCTGTTATCTTGAACGGTTTTTGAGGTTTATTAGTGGTTGAACTGTTACAAGTTCCAGTTCTATTGATATCAGAACAGGGTGGAGTTACGGTTTTTACAAGGTTTTTTCTGGAACAGAAACGAAATAATTAGGTGTAGAACGGGTGTAGATGTAATAAATTACAAACCTTGATTAAATAAACTTACGCTAATATTTTGCTGTACTTTTGTAACAGATTTTTTATTTTATTATCTCCGGTACATTCTGATTCTATTAACTTTACACTTGTGTTTTCATAGTTATTATTTTGATTATCTTGTTCTTCTAATAGTCCATGTCTTATGTTGTCAGGAATTTGTATCTCAGTAGCATTACTATTTGATTGATTTTTATTCATCTTGGAATCACATTTCTTAAGCCCTTCGCTTTTATTTATGTTTTGTAGATTATTGCTAGTATTGTCGTCTTCTACAATAGCTTCATTCGGGACCTTAACTACATTCTTGACCAGGTTAAATTCGGGTCTGGACAATCTAGCTGATGGTAAGATTAGTTTTGATGTATTTCTGATTTCATTGTTCATTGTATTTATAATTTTACTGTCTTCGTTAGTATTTTCAAAATTGGGGAGTTCATCAATTTTCATCCTTTTATTATTTGAAGAAGTTTCTTCGCAATCTGATTTATAATTTTGAAAAGAGTTATGTTTACGTGACACTATTGCTGTAATATCCAGGTCCATTTTTACTTTTTTGATAACTTGAACACAATATTCCGGAGTTTGTTTAGTACAAACATCTATTTTACTAGTCGAATAAGTGTATCGCTTAACGTATTCTCCTTTTTGATGATTTATTTCTTTATTTTTTGGAGAATTATTACTTGAGTTAATCCGACTTTCATTTAGAAAATCATAGGAAGAATACATATCGTTAGACTTGGATGGATAACAACTGGTTTTATTGCGTTGTGCCTGATTAGAACGTGTACCAATATTTTCTGTCGTCAGTGTTTTATTATGTGATACTCTGTCATTTTCAGCTAGTTCATTTCTATTATTTGTAACCATATCTGAACATATCATGTTTGCTGAAGTATGTGCCTTAGTGGGATCATACAGGTAATGATCGATATCTTCAATCGCCAGGGTTTGATCATGCCATGCTTTATCATTTTCAATGAGCAAATTTTTATTTTTCAGAACTATATCTGAGCTAGGGGTTTTAGATAAAGCATATACCTCAGTGGGCTCGTGCAGGTTACGACCGATATCTTCTATCGCCAATGTTGTATAATGCGAAGCTCTATTAATGTCTAGTAGTTGATTTTTAGTGTTCTGAACTAAATCTGAGCAAGAATTATTTGCTAAAGCATTTACCTTTGTGGACTCATCAAAGTTTTGACCGATATCTACTATTGCTAAGGCTTTGTTATGCGATGCACTATCATTTGCAACTAGTTCGCTCTTATTTTTCAAAACTTGTTCTAAGCAAGGATTTTTTGGCGGAGTATCTGTCTTAGTGGACTCGTACAGGTTTTGAAATTCTTTATTGTAAAGTACAACATAACTTGGATTATTATTGCTTCCTTCGGGAACAATACTTTCTGTAAGTAAGTTTTGTTCATTGACATGTGAAGGCTGACAATTCATGTCTATGGTATCCGTGTAAAGAAAGTGATCACTATTTTCTGTAGGACTTATCATTATAACATCTGGATCAATACTAGTTACGTTATTACGGCATTGGTTTTTTCTTTTTTCTTTTTTTAAATAATGTTCTTCTACGCTTATTATATCATCTAAGTTATTTTCATTATAATTATCAACTTCTCGTTTAACATTTTCCTTGTTCGTTAACATTTCACTACTTTCGTCTAAGTTTAAAATTAATGTATCGTCTAAATCCTCCTCTTTTAACTTCGTTGTAACTTTGTTATCAATGTAGTTTTTAGAATCTTCATCATCTAACATTATACTGGGTATTTCACGCAATGGTGTTGATGCTTTATTGGTATCACATTGATCTATGGCGACTTCTTTGAATTTATGTTTTTCAGTGTTACTAATATTCGCCACCATATTGCATTTCTTAGAATCTTGGCTGTAAATAAAGTTGTTTATGTCTTTTGTTTGTTGGATGTTACTTTTTGGTGCGACAATTTTTTCGCCACCTAAAATTTCTTTAATTTCGTATTGAGGATAAGGGGAATCTAGTTTGATTGGATTAATTTCTTGGGCATTTTCATCATCATTCTGCAATCCATGATCAGGGTTATCCAATAACATGTTTATATTTCTGACGGGAATACATTTATGTGTTTGTGTTTTCGTCAAATACTTTTGTATTTGATTTTTAATAGTGTCTGAAAATCCGTTGTCTTTTTGCTCGACTTCAGATTTATCTTCGTCGTCGCTGATACTCAATTTTCGTTCTAACAACTCAATGAAGTTGTAGTTTGATTTCGGAGTCTTGAGTTTAGGCTTTCTTGGTGTACTTAATGTTTTGGAACTACTGTACTTTGTAGTTGATTTCTGAGCTGACAAATTTTTGAGAACATCTGTCGTCAATTTAGTGGAAAAAGGATTTCGAACATTGAGATTTTTTTCACGAAAATATGTATTGTTACTTAAAGGTTTCGTATTGTTTAAGCTTGCTTTACTTTTGCTCATTTCATTTTCAATTTCCTTGAGTATGCTATCAATCTTTTCTTCATCTATAAACTCATCGCTATCCATTTCTTCATAACATATATTTTGGTTTGATAAATCATTCAATGTATCTTTAACTGAGCTTGTTTTTACAGCGGATGGTGTGTTGCTCATTGTATTACTGGGCAACGAGCATGGATCTGTTTTATTCAAGCTTTCTTCATTTTTCCTACTCTGTTTATTTATACTTTGGTTTACATTTTTAGAAGCTGTTTCAAATGATTGTTTGAGATATTTAAAATTCTCGATTAAAGCATTCTCTCGTTTCCTTTTTTCTTTTGACTTTTCTATACCATCTGGATTAATCTTTCTTTTACGTTCTTTAAATGTGTCCGTTATGCAGGTTTGCTTTTCTATAGTTTTTTTACTTGATATAGAATTTGTTAGCGTCGCTGTACATGGTGCTGTTCTTCTTAAAAATGGTTCTAAATCATTGAACATATATTCTGACTGTACGTCAATACCCACTGAAATAAAGATGTGACAAGTAAATTTCATATGCGACATGTAGGAATTTCTAGTACATAATTGTTGTTACTATTTTACAATTAACTAACCAAAAGTGGAACTGACGCAGTGGGCAAATATTTTGTGTTCGAAATTATGTTTCCGCCTTACTTCATGTGTAATGGTGCCATTAAAAACACTAATTAAATCCCTGTCCCTGTAACACAACATTAGCATAGATGAAGAATAAAATTAGATAAAAGGAGATATCAACAAAAATATTTATAACGACATCTATAAGTTATTAGGAGTAGTTAATAATCTTGTCAACTGGGTTAGTATTTTTTTTAAGTTTGTGGAACTAAATTTCATATGTACTTACTTGAAAGCTGCCAATAACAACAGATTATTGTTAGAATCGCCAACAATGATATAACTCTTATGGCTGTCTCCAGCCGTCAGGTTCTCCATATTCTCAGTCAAATGGGAATGGTTTAGTAACACAAGTTGAACGGTCACAGTCTTCTCGTCTACCGGTATCATCGTCAGGTGGTACTTTGGCAGTAGACTTACTTGTTTGCGGAGTACATTGCCGGCTGGAGGGCCTTTGTTCATTATCTATGGGAATGGAAATAATCAGCTGTATTCATAGTTAAGACAGGTTAACCCTAGATTACTAAACTATCCTAAAAGTGACGTTGTTACTAAACATTCGTAAAAAATACGACAGGAAAATAAAACAATAAATCTACGAATTATAAATTTTAGTTATTTTAGAAATTACAATTACTTATTCTTTGGGTTTTAAGAGATCACATAATAATGAAAATAGTTTTTTTTTTTTGCTCTAAACAGTTTAAACGGGACGCGGGAACGACGCGAACTTTGTTTTTTCCAGGAATCATGATTTTGCCGTCGTAAATTTTACGATAGTTTAGTAATCTAGGGTTAAGTCAATTTAGTTTAAAATAAAGATTTCTGTGGATACCTAGATAGTTCTAGAATTCGTCTCCTAGGATTTAATATGGCTGTACAGTGTGCTAATACCTATCTGTAAACACAGCAATATAATTTGTAATCTAGTATAACTGGAAATAGTTTTTTTTTTGTATCTAACCTCACTTTTCAAGCATAATTGTTCTGTCTGTTTAATTAACGGCCAAGCTTAAAAAATATCCACAATGTTCACCCACCCTTTCCAAGTCCCTCGGATGGCTCTCCTCTAACAGCATAAAGTTGACTTTCCCAGCCGACGCCAGCAATGTACTGAATGTAGGTCCAATACCTTTCAGTTGTTTGCTTACAAACTGTGAGTTCTCCCATAGATGGGCGGCAACGCACTTTGCTAGGAGTATTGAGTTAAGAACTGCTGCGAAGAACTGTGGCTGCTGAGATATGAGATCTGGGCGGGTGATATATGTTACTAGGCCTGAAAGATGATATAGAAAAAGCTTAGTAAAACAACTCGATTTTCAATTCCATGATAGGAGTAGTAGTATAGTTTGATAACATTGATGAGATGTGTTTACTTAGTAGGTTAGTTGACATTCCCAAAAGCGGCAGATAAAGTCAAAACATACAAGATAAGTTTTTAACCAGTGCACAAATTTTAACAAAAACGAGTTATACCTAATAACCATGCAATGTTTATTTTGATATATCTTAGTACAAAAAAAAAAAAAAAAGTTATCGTTAACGAAAGTTGTTTATTTTGAAACTGGTTTTTATGGTAAGATGCGCGTGGCGCTGGGGCGGTGGCGAAGGTGAGCGACCGAGCGTAGCTACAAGTACCTACCAGCTGTTCGATCGGTCAAAATTCTAAGAAGTTCGAAGTACCTACGCCGCTACCTACGCACGCGGTTACTGACCTATTCCTATTGTCGATATCATATTACGAAATATGTAGGGTGTCCACAGTTTACTAATCTAAGGTCGGATACAAATAAAGTATTGAAATGTGTGCACAAAAAAAATTGCGCACTGGTAAAAAAAAAAATCCTGTACAGTTTTTCCGTTTTACGATATCGTCTTGTGAACTCTACCTACGCTTCTGGATTGAGCAACACCAAGCCGTTTGAAAAAATACGAATATGATGATTTAGGATTTGATAGAATATCTATAGTTCTTATCTTCAAAATATTTCTTCAATATCGATTGGTGTCTTACTAATTACTTGTCCAAGAACTTCATAATAATTATGAACTTATAATTATTATGATTCTTGTATTTTTGTGAACTAGTTATTATTTTTAATTTTGCTTTTTTAGATCATGTGATCAGCAATAAAGATTTTTATTTAGTTATTATTATGGTATAATGACTTCAAAGCTGATTGCACCTATAGACCAGATTCCATAAATTTTTGTTCTCGTAGACCAGTTTCAAAATTATACGGGTTTCGGTCGACACCCTGCGGCTATATTTCTACCATATTCCCAAAAATCGTCAAAAAATGTGATGATTAAATCTTAGAAAGAATGAAAAGAGATTAGATCCCGTGAAGTCACCCGTGGACATCTGAGGGTCCACCTGGGCTACTTTGAGAGCCACTGATATAGACAAAACTTTACATACACACGTACTTAACGACGATAATACATAAACATTGAAACAACTACTAACATTTGCAAACCCGGTCAGTAATTCTCATGATTTTCATGGCCTCTTGGTTCAGAGACGGATCGGGGATCGAAAGGCACCCGAGAACTGCTTGAATAACGCTGTAAACAAAATGGACATCATTTTCATCATCATTCACCAGTAAATATTTTATAAGCAAAAATAAATCAACTGGCAGAAGAAGCTACATTATAACGAAATATTTTATTATTGTCCTTGTCAACGAAATAACATAGGTAAGTAAACACTACGATTAATAGCCATAAGCCTAGTATATGCCTAGTCCTGTTAACAGGGTTATAAATATGATATTCGGGTATGTCTGAAGTAGATGCCGCAATAAATAGCATCTTATTGTTTCATTGCTTTTTAGTGGGTGTGTTATAAACTTACTTTTATTCTGCCATATCTACTAACTACACTATTAGCCGTCTTCTCGTTAGTCAGTCCCTTTCTAGCTATGTCATCTATCACACAGTTCATCTTTCGTATCTTTGGCCTTACCGTATTCTTATAGTCATCCACATAACGACATTTATACTACATTCAAAACTTTTCTCACGACATTTTCAGACGTGTTAAAAACCGACTCACCAATTTAACTTCATCTGCCTCGTACTAATCTTGCCTTTCATAGGGAACCGTATGGTGGCCCCAGCATTGTTTCTATTGAGCAGGTTCAAACATCTTCGTTCGTCCACTCGCAGGTGCATTTCAGCCAACTCGTGGCTTTCGCATATTAGGGTCAGGAGACGTTCTAGAGATTCCGTGCCTTCTATCTGATGATAACAAAGGATGAATAGGAATAAAAATAATGACTAAATTGTAGGGTTTTTTGCGATTATGTGGATATCGTAGCCGTGGAGTGAAAACATCGTAAAAAAAAAAAATTGAATTTCGTTTTATTTATATAGATCATTGTGTAGAAAATGTCGTAATTAAGTAATCATATTTAGAATAGACGTAGTGCAGCCCAAAGATGCTTCTAATGTCTTCATTTGATGATAATGAACCTTGGAGAACGTCAATATCGGCTTTACTACAAACAGCTTTTATCTTGCTTAGCAAAATTACTTTTATTGCAATCACAAAGTTTTCAACAGCGAACAGAATGCTCGGCTAGATATACAAGGGGCACAGTAGCATAATGAAAGTTGCGGGAATCTGCAGTGGATTGGTAACCTCCTCGGTGTCGCCTTTCAACCGATTGACGCCCAAGCCTTCATAATTGGTCAGAACGAAGCAATCCGCTTTGATGTGCATATGATTCTAGAAGTTCGGGTTATGCCACAATGAATTATATACTCAACTACCTACTAATATGGTGCGATTGTAATTAACCAACTTGACTTTTCCAATGCTGTGTTTTTGCTTTGTTAGTTAAACCTTAGGTTAGTTAGCCTTTAAGCAAAAAGTTTTAGGTACATCTCGTCACATTACAGTACCTACTTCATTATTCTTCAATTAAGCTCAAGAGCTCATTTCGACCTTTGCAAAAAGGTCAATAATTAAACTTACACATGATGACACTTGCAGTACCGTACTGAACTTTACAGTATGAAGGTATAGTAGGTAGGTAGCTAATTATAATGATTCATCAAACATCTTTATATTTTCCTTAACTACATAAAATTGCCATTGATACCAGCAAAGCGACGACGATTTGAAGGACGACTATTTGAATTTTAAAGTTTAGATAATTACCAATATTCATCAAATTACCATCATCTGCCTAGGCTTTTCCCAAATGTGTTGAGGGCGGCTTTCAGTCTAACCGGATGTACCTGAATATTTTACATAGTATGACTGCCTATCTGACCTCCACAACTCAGTTGCTGGGTAATACGATAACCCTTAGTCAGAATTACGGGTTTCTGACGACCCGTCATGACCTTAAAAGATCTACGAATGACAGCCGGGGCTAATGGTTTAACGTGCTTTCCGAGGCACGTAGGGGGGTCTTGGTATGTAAAAATGGTCAGCCATCCACAGGCCAATCGCGGCAAGCGTTGCCTAACCTGATCGATCTATTCGTGCGGCTGTTAATATTTATCCACATACCTCTCTTTATTTTAATGAAGTACTAAATTTCCCTTTGTATTTAAATGTTTTGCCTACACAAGGATAAAACGACATTTTAAAATTAATGGAAAAGATGACGATATGGCGAATTGAAGAAGAAAGACGACACTAATAATTTAGTCTATAGCACTAAATGATACCGTTTTTCCATGGGGAAATCCTCCTGGATACCCACCATCTGTTAAGAACGGAGGATTATTTCGGAATCCTACTGACTAAAAACCCACTGTTCCTTCTACAACCATATCTACCTACATGGCTTAATAGTAGCTCATAGGGCTTAAACACGGTTATAGTGCATAAGTAAGGACAGCTTGTTAGGTCCTCGTTGCCTCAGAGCAGCGCTACATATTATTACAACCCAGTTCCCTCGGGTGACCTTTACATCATGCCGGAGATAACAAGACCCTTATTGACTCTAGTTAAGTTTATTTTGCGCGAGGAGTCCTGGGACTTACATTTCCGAATTGTTCGTAGGTTGTATATATAGGACGCGACATAAGGGATCTTCTAAAGTCTTTGGGGACATAGGTGAAAGGATTCTATCTGTGTCCTCTTACGAGTATTGTAGGTTGTGGAAGCCGGAAGTAAAAATGTTGCTTGTAGGTAATAATATTGATCTAAGCGACATTTTTCGAAAGTTGCAGGAGAGTGATTCAAAGTTTTATTTTTCGAAAAAAAAAAATCCTTTTAAAAGAACTAGTGAGTGGATTTTCGTAAATATAATTCAGTTTTTCCAAAATCCACTAACTAGTTCTTTTATAATGATTTTGTTTTTCGAAAAATAAAACTTTGAATCACTCTCCTGCAACTTTCAAAAAATGTCGCTTAGATCAAATAGCCTTTCAACCGTCGATTTATAATTATCACACACGTAGTACAGTTTAGAATTACATACACTATTTGACACAGTTATATAAGTAATTAAACTAATAAGGACCGAATAAACTAATGACTTTGAATCTAGTCCGCGTCCCGTATAGTTGAAGCAAGAGAGAGAGACGCTATGAGTAGCGTCCCGGGTCGTGGCTTGGTGTTGCCACTTAACAGCTAACCCTTACAAAAACTTATACAACTAAACATAGTACAGGCGACGCCACGTAAAGTAAGGTGCGTTCACAGATGCACAATACGTGACGCCGCAAGTCTATATGGCTTCCATGTAATCTATACATCTATACAAATAAATAAAATTGGAGTGTCTGTTTTTAATATTAAGATAACCACTTTTTACTAAGTGTATATGAATGTATACACGATACATATACCAAAACAACATTTTTTACAATTTTTGTCTGTCTGCCTGTCTGTCTGTTTGTTCCCGCTAATCTCTGAAATGGCTGGACCGATTTTGACGGGACTTTCACTGGCAGATAGCTGATGTAACAAGGAGTAACTTAGGCTACTTTTATTTTAGAAAGATTCTTTTATTTTAGAAAAAAATAACTTTCTTCGAAAACTACGCTGACATACGTCTCAAAATTCGAAAAACCCTGGCTGAATCCTACGAAATAGATCAAAATAATGTACTACAGTATTGTACACCTTAAAAAGGCCTACAAAAATGTCGTCAATGGTATATGTCTATCTCTTAGGGATAACCCACAATAACCATTTTTTATCTTTTACTTTTTACGAGAAATAAGGGCTTATTTACGAAGCGATTTTAAGCAATACAGCATTAATCCTTATCCAATTAAGTACCTTAAATACATTGTGCATTTTATATAGATCAATATGGCCCTTTACAGCATGTAATTTAAATGAATATCTTAGAAGATAATATTAGAGATTTAAAAAGCGGGCGCAGAGCGCGTTGGCAGCGGCCGGGTAGTACGGGATAAGTAGGATTGTAATTCATATTACTTTGGCTTCATAGTAATTGCGAATATCATGTGTGTTCGTTATACTCAAAATAAACCTAATAGTATTATTCCAAGAAAGAGACCGCGAAATGGCTTAGATGTTTAGATTTTTGGATGTTTGTTTCTCAATGATGCAAAGACGGCCAAACGGATTTAGATCGAATTTGGCACAGGGATATAATATTATATCATGGATACGTAACAGATAGGATACCTACTTTATCCCGGTAGTAGGTTCCCGGGTGATATTTTCCGACAGCTATACGGGCCAAGCCCCTGGCAAAAGTACTATTCCTATAATAATGTTCGGTGTCTGGTAAATGATTGAGTGTCTGTATAGGTAAAATAGGAGCGTTAAGAAAAACCAGGAAGACTTATATTCAACTAAACCAAGCCCTATGTCGCAGTCTTCTTACTCTGAATACTATTACTCTTATTTTAAAAATAATAGTTTAAAAAAACTAAAAAACACGCTTCCATAGAAAACCAAACTAAAAAGTAGAAAATAATGGGAAAAAGCGTGGGGTGCTTTTTAAGGTATTTTTTTATTGATATCAGGCACCCCACGCTTTTTTTCCATTATTTTCTACTTTTTAGTTTGGTTTTCTATGGAAGCGTGTTTTTTTAGTTTCTTTAAACTATTATTTATTTTCTATTTTATAGGATGTTTCGAATTTTGAGAAGTATGTCAGCGTAGTGTCTGACGTACGTCAGCGTAGTTTTCGAAGAAAGTTTTTTTGCTGTCCTGGTAATCCTGGCAAGGATAATAGCACAAATTTATGAAATTATAGTATTGTCATCGGTCCTCGATAAGTCTACAGAGTTTAAACGAAATCTGGTCGTTTAAAGTGGGTCAAAATCGCGTTATAAGGAGTCGGTTACAAACAAACATACAAGTGAAGCTAATATAAAGCGTGTAAAAACACCAACACACATGATGTTCTCATAAACTATGAATCCTAAGTAATATGAATTATAATCCTACTACTAATATTATAAATGTGAAAATATGTATGGATGGGTGTTTGTTTTTCAATCACGCAAAAATGGCTGAATGGATCTGGATCGAAAATAGCACACAGAGTCTATATTACCTATATAACCTGGAATAACACATTCTTATCGCGGTAGTACGTCCTGTTGCATTAATTTCCGACATCCACGCGGGCGAAGCCGCGGGCAAAAGCTAGTATATACATATAACTTAACATAATAAGTGTGATGAGAAATATACCTATGTCCTCTTTTTTAGGTACATTTCATGCATACATAAAATTTGCTGCATACTGCTCAAAACATAGAAGTGTTCTTGTAGGTAGTTGTCAAGTTAAGCCTACAATGGGGGGATTCTTTCTATTTTTATCAATGAAAGGTATTATGAACCTCTAAAGTTCAGTACCATACACATAACGATGCAAAACACAAAACTGAAATAAAAATTACCTTCATAATCTGCTTCATAGTTTCCAAGTCCAAATAAAAGATGGACATAAGTCGTCCGGCTTCAGTTGACTCGATACAACTAGCTTCGTCCATTGTAATAAGGCCTGAAGAAGCTAAACCGTTCATGGCTTTTACACACAGCTCTGTAAACAAGGATGTGCAAATATCACGATGGATTTCGATCTAGTGTGCTGATAACATTGTATTTAAAAGGCATAGGTTATAAAGACTTGTAAAGAATATGTCGTGCATTGATTTGGATGTGTTCTACAATTACTAAGTACGTAAACATTTGTCATTGAACTACCATCATATGACGTGTTTTCAAGTAAAAGTTCAATAATTGTCATGTATATAATATTAGTCACGAGTACGACATAAAGTAATCAAATGTCGCATACAACAAACGCACTCATTCTATAGGTGAACGGATTTGTATATGGTGCGAATATGCATCATTCGCCTTTCAACTTTTCCAGATAAGGACATCATTGAAGAATGACAACGTAGATGGAAAAGATACAATCAAGGGTCACAGCAGCAATTATTATAACTAAAGTGAAGATGAATAAACATAATTGCCATTCCAATGACGTGATATTTACAAGCGTTTACTACGATTTAGCACAAACACACACACATCAAGTGTCTTCGACGACATCAGAAATAGCTTTACGTTAAAAGGGCATGTATTAACTGAACTGTAAGCTAGAGGCAGTCGGCGTGTATGTTTAGTTATCTTATTGTAAAACAATAACATAAAATAATAATCAAATTACACAGACCGGTTATTTTGCGTATTACCTTATTGTGAGAAATCGATGGAAATTTGCCCTTCAAACGCAGCCAATTCGAATGTATGTACTGGTATCTATCTACTGATTAGCTTGTTAGATGCGGCAGTGATTTTTGTGGCATTCAGACACAATAAAATAATATCTAATCCCATATTTTCAAAGGTGGATCTACACTGTTTAGCCCTTCACTTGCACCAAGGACAAGAGGATCGCGTACATCGACTAATGCGAAGGATCAGCCGTGTTTACAACGTCATCCATCAATCACGATCTGGAACTCAAGCGAGGCCGGTCAGGATCGGGGATAGCGAACTTGAGTGACACGCTACGATTATTAACTCGATGATAGATTCTCAGAAAGAAGATTCAAGGTCTTAAGGTAGATAGATGGAATAGCAAAACATAACATAATGCCTGTTTTCCTTGAAGAGTTAGGGTGAGGAGTAAATTATAGTATCTACATTACGCCAGTTATTTTTAATTCCCATCTAACAGGATGTTTTATGGAAAGAGATATAAAAGCTCTCAATCGACTGCTTAGGTATCCAAGTAGGCTGCTGCAGAGTTGCAGACACAATTTGTCGAATTGGGGGATCATTGACCCATCGATCACATAGTGTGAGCGCGGTGCTTCTGAGCAGACCATGCCCCACTTGCTGGAGTTTCCTAAGTGCCCGTTAACCAACACCTTGGATGACCTTAAGGAAGCTACTGATGCCACAATTAACTTGGACACATACTCAGCTCAAACTATTTTTTTAAAAGTATACGAGTACCATTAACACGAAAACAAGATTTATAAGGATGCGAACCTATCGCAATCCACCAGGCAGAGAAATGACAGAATACGTTACTAATTATAAATATAGAATTGCTTTAAGTCCATACACGCTGTGATGCATTTTTGAACATGGTGTAGGTAGTCAATGATTTCACCAATCAACTCTTTATTGTTGGAGGCCAAGTTCGCTAAGCTTGTCAATTAAGTAATTGATTTGATGCGACTCGATGATGTGGAAACCTACCGATACATTGGTTATTTATACACGTTACTGCTGGCACATAATTCAAGATATTGCGAAATTATTTGTCCTTCACAAACAATAACAGCTAAATTGCCCAGCACGCAGCGTAGAAGAAGAATCCGTTTGGTTTTGACCAAAATTCAAATTCATTTTTATTAAACTTTCACATAGTTTACAAGTAGCATGCAAGATGAGATTCTAAGCAGCAGAAGACTTAATTTAGATTTAACAGTGGGCCCCAAACTAGGCACAGCCTGTATCTTGGTGACCCAAACAATACACCGAGTTAGTAATTTAAGAAGTTCTGCTAGCGCAAGATGGTAATTGATAATTTCGTAGTAACATTCATAATAAAATTAAATAAAATTAAAATTACCGTGTGGTGCCGGACGTAAAGAATAACACCACCCCATTTCTTCCCGTGGGTGTCGTAAAAGGCGACTAAGGGACTTACTAGAGAATGGGCAGCAGCGTTCTCTATGCATTTTACCACCATACTGCGATCGCCAACCCGCCTGCCAAGCGTGGTGATTATAGCAAAGCCTCCCAAATTGGGTGAGGCCTAAGTCCAGCAGTGGACGTCTTACGGCTGAAATGATGATGATGAAAATTAAAATTAAATTAAACTCATAAAAAATAAAAATAAAATAAAAGCCTGAGTAAAAAGAAACTACATAGAATAGGCAATACAAAAAAAAAAAACAGTTAGGTGAGTGAAATGTGTGTGTATTTGTGAGTGTTGAGAGTGTGGTGAGAATTAGGGTAAGATACAAAGTAGATTCTCAGTTTCAGTAGTAAAAGAAAATTATAAAGACTCAATTTGAACTGCAGAAGGTATTATTTCAATAGACAAAGGTCCACTCACAAAGGTCTACTAGGACTAGTTAGTAAAATTATAAATTGATAAATGATTTTATTTCTACAAATAGGTTTGTACAGTCAGGGTCAATAATATTGGGACGCAAAGACTGTTCAAAATGATCTAAACAACAATACAAATGAAGTATCTAGTGTCTAAGTAAAAACAGCCGAACGGGTTGATCGGTCAGGTTAAGCTACGCCTGACGCTGTTTGTCCGTGGATGGGTGACGATCTTTACATACAAAAACCTCTTCGTGCACGTTAAGCCGTTAGTACGGGCTGTCATCCGTAGATCTTTGGCAGTCGTTACGGGTCGTCAGATGCCCGAAAGTCTGACAACCAGTCTCACCAAGGGGTATCGTGTTACCCAATTACAGGGTTGTGGAGATCAGGTAGGCAGTCGTTTCTCTACTCAACTGCATCCGGTTCGACCCCAACATATTCGGTAAATTCTAGGCAGAAGATGATTCGTAGGTACGGTGCAACAATATAGCACACAAATCATCATCAGCATCATTATTTTAGCCGATAGACGTCTACTGCTGGATTATAGGCCTCTGCCAAGCTCCGCCACTTCGACCAGTTCTATGTTTCCCAAATCCAGCGGATGCCTGCGGCCTTCACAAGGTCATCGAGCATCGGTCATAACACACAAATGGCTCAACAAAATAATAAGCCGATTGCAACAATTACAACATAGTGATTAGATATGGTAATGAGAAAACCAAAAAAAATTACACGCTCGTTAGCCATGGTAAACTTAATTAAACAAACGAAAAGTTAATGACTCAATCAATCCAAAGAAAATAATATCTTCTTGATAAGTAAGCTAGGTCTTCAGCAAGTTAGTCGGAACATCAATCTCCGCAGGGATGCTGGAAACAGCTGAATGGAAGTGGCCGAGAGTAGTGATAAATGACCACCAATTGGGGAGGTCTATGTTCAGCAGTATACTGCTATAGGCTTATCATGATAGTCATCATCATTTCATCACCTGCGTAGCCTTTTTCCAACTATATTGGGGCAGTGTCCAGCCTAACCAAAAGCAGCTGAATAACAGTATTTTACATGGAGTGACGGATAATGTGACCGTTTGTTCCCACTAGTTCTACTGAACAGTTCTACGGTAGAACTAGTGGGTTTTTTTTTTCTCACTAGTACTACGATATTAGGTATAACAAAATAGTAGAACTATTGGGATTCTCTATTCCCACTTGTTCTACTGAACAGTTCCACGGTAGAACTAATGGGACTTTTTGTTCTCACTAGTACTATGATATACTATATCATGAAATAGTATAACTAGTGGGAGTCTCTATTCCCACTTGTTCTACCTGTTCCATCGGTAGAACTAATGGGATATTTTGTTCTCACTAGTACTACGTTTTGATAGGTTCTAGAAATGGAAGTAAAGTGTAGTTTTACACGAAGAAATGTGTTACCAAATATGCTAGTCGTATCTCAATATTAGGTTTAAAACACACTTAGATATTACTGGAAACATACCACAAAAACCACAAATACCACAAATCTACAACCGGTGACTAAGTAATACGATAGCGTATTGGTTGGCAAAAATGGTTTTCAGACTTTCGGGCTTCTGACTACCTGTAACGACTATCAAAGATGCACAAATAACAGCCGGGACCAACGGCTTAACGTGCTTTCCGAAGCACAGAAGAATCTCGATATGTTAAGGATGGTCACCCATCTACGAACTGACAACGGCAAACGTAACTTAACCTTCGATTGACCCATGCGACTGTTAATATTTAGCCACAAGCACCTCCAACCAAATCATGATAATATACATAGATAATTACTACGGACGAATGGGTATGTCATTTTACCTAATAAGTAACTTCGTTGTATACAGCATGTTGTTGGTACAATTATAAGAAGATTAACGTTTTTTTTAAACAAATCACGTAACATTATGCCTTGTTTTCGCGAATTGTTGGGCAGAGGTGTACCTGTAGTAGACACAAATTTCGCCAGTTATGTTGTAGTCCCGCGTAACAGGGGGCAAGCCTATTGCCATGCCTGCCAGGGTCGCGTGATTGTTCAAAAGAGATACCGTGACCCTGGCACATGGGCAACTGAAGGAACACGGGTGGGTTTTAGTCAGTAAAAGTCTGACACGCCCTCCCGCTCCGCCCAAAGAGAAGTCATTTGATAATTTCCCATCCAAAAAAAAAAAGCCTATTGCCATCAACCATACAAAATTCAAACTCCGACAGCTACTGAGAAATTCCACATAGAAAAACCCAATAACACTTTGCCCAACCTGGGAATCGAACCTAGTACATCATGCTCAGAAGTAGCGATTACAACCACTGAACCAATGAGGCAGTTTTTAACTAAATGTAGTAATTACATGGCAATGACGATGCCACTAGATTCTTGCTACATATGTCTACTGTATATAATATAAGCAGTTTTTAATAACTATATAAAAACTGCAGATAATACAGATAGATAATGTTACGATGATGAATATTTCATTAGTTCATCTATAAAATGGCGCGAGTTAATTATATTTGTTACGATATGACTTTATTGATGACATATTTTAAATGCGTAGTCGTAATTATAATTACTTTAAAAGTTTTTTTTGAATAAATTACTTTAATGGACAGACCTTCAAATTTTATTATAATTTGAATGGCCTATGTTTTTTGTGCAATCAAATATTGTTATCGTAACAATTATATCTGTTTTCCTTTGATGAGTTCTTCCGACAAAATGAAACTAATGACTTGGAACTTGTTTTAACTGACTCATTGGGCCCACTTTCATGTTCATGGGTTTGATTAAATAACTCGGAGTTAACAGCTAACTCGAGGTTAATCGAATAACTCGTCTTCGCCACGACAAGAGTTAGATTTACCTATAGGTAAACCTAGGGTTAAACTTTAAAATATTTAACTCACCAATGTGGATTAAGTCGCTATCGCTAAACTTTGGGTAAGTGTTAGCAATGTTAAAATAAAATGACGTTGTGAGGTACCGCTCATAACTATTGTGTACTCGGTGAGTGGAAAATCGGTACTATATCAGCAAACAATATATTCATGAACGAATATAAAATTAAATACTAATTATAAAAAATATTTAAAACACATTTTCCCTTACCCGACGTTTTCGTCAATAAATAAACTAAATATCCTTGGAAACCAAACCACATACAATACGATTAAAATTAATTATAGTAGGTAAGTATATAAAATTCAAAGAGAAAAGAAATTATTACATATCGCAACGTAATGTTAAGTAAAGTAAAAGACATGGGTATACAATTTCCGCTAACACTTAAGTGTTCATTCATTTATAATAGGGTGAATTAAATTACATATCAGGGTTCCTCTACTCTACACTGCGAATCGCCGCCGCGCGCCGCCGGGTATGAACGTATCTACTTTATGTATTTTGGATTTTTGGGAAAACGCGATTAAATGAAAAGCATTTGGCCAGATGGTGGAATAGTCTTCCATTTTTACCTTTTATTGCTGTTGAATTATTACTATTTAATTGAATATGAAGTAAATGGATTAATTAATTATATTTTGTTCAAAACCTAAACTCTTAGATTAACTAGTCGAAAAGACTATTACAGATTTTTTATTTTTTTATTTATGGTTAAATGACGTGTCCCGCTCTGGCCGGAGCAGGAGAGCGTGTTAGATTTTTATTAACTAACACCCACCCTTGTTCCTTCAGTTGCCTATGCCACAGCCACGGTAATTCTTACGAACAAATCCGTGACCCTAGCAGTATCTTGTTTTATGGTTGGCATCGTTGTTTTGGTTCTACACTATTTTATGTTTCGTCTATTGAAATGCACCCTAATTGCGAAACGTACAATTTATCAGAATCTGAATGGGATTGAAGATTATTTCTAAACCATTGCGTCATTTGTTCAAATAAATTGTCGGCTCAGCAACGTAAATAACGCAATGAATGTTGTTTAACTATGAATTTTAAACCAATTCCTACCGATAAAAAGTTCCGCAATTACCCCTCTGGTGTTACCTACGTTTTCTGCAACGCGAGTTAACACGTTATTTAAGACCTAACTCTAGCTTACGTTAAAACGTGCAAGTGGGCCTAACGTAAACAAAAGAGTCCAAATGTATTTTTAACTTAATTCATCAATTAAATCTACTACATAAGTTGAGTTTATTTCATGTAATAGATCTTTTAAAGCAGAAAAACATCAATAATTGTAAGCGCTTAATGGGTCGAGTAATTAATTTTAATTAAAGTAATTTTATTACAAATGCAAAGATAAGATCCTAAAGGTAATACAATAGAGATAAATAGCGCGATAATCCTGTAGCGCTGAAAATAAAGGCGTCGTTTATCAACAGTTGACGTTGAACAAAAGGTAACTGTCTTGATTTTTGTTGCACCAGAGCGGCGTATTTCGTAACGCAATTACTACTATATGGAAAAAATACAGAACTAAAAACTTACCCTCAATTTTTTTGGAGATAAGATGCTGCGGTGAATTTTGTGCCAATCCAAGATACCTGTTAGAACACACAGAGGTAAATGAATGTTATCCTTTTTAAAATCACACCACCATAACCATATAAAGCGTGTATCAGAAAAATATGTTAATATTTAAGGTAGTGGTAGAAACCATCAAACTGATTAACTTTCTTCTTGGGGCTAACATTGTAATTGCGGACCAATAACCAGCTGTCTCATAAAAAAAGAATACCTTCTCGAACCAAATATATGGGAAAGCTGATAATGGGTTGCTAACAAAGACATCGAATGTTGAATATCTCCAAAGTATCTCTACAAAGCCGTTCCTGTGCCTACTGCTCGTACCAAGTGGGTTCCTGAAACCTTCCAAGATCATATGTTGACCTTATGTGAGATCTACCCACGCAGCGCCTTTCAGTACGCGAAGAATCACTAAAATGTAATTCCGATGGGGTCAAACAGTTCCTGCCTGTTTTAAGACCCATTATTATAAAGATGTCACTTTACTCACTTCTTAGGGTCTCGAGCTGCACGTACGTATAGAAAAGTAGAACGTAGCCACTGTACGCACTGAGCCACATCGCCAACTGTTCCTAAGGCCGCTTCACTGTTCAGGTTTTCTGCCAAACGTTTGTGCAAATAACTTTGCAACGGCTCGCATCCACCCACCAAAGCTTGATAACGGGGCTGTTAGAAATATGCTACAGTTAATATGGAAATTGTACTTACAAATTCTAAAGAGGTAGAAGTTGCAAGCTGATATGTTCAGTAATTACATGGCATAGTTTCAGGTTGTATAATAATATAATAATGAAAATCATTTTTTTCCAAAAGTTAATTACAAAGTAGTTATGCGCAGCATTTGTAGCTTAGGACTTACAAGTGCACAGAAATTTGATCAATGACCCCCATGCTAGGTAGAACCTGTGTTACAGGGGTCATCCATCCGTCCATTATGCGAAATTACAGGTAAGTAAGTTGTATTTATTTTTAAGGGGTACATTCATGTTTTTAATTCTAGTGTGAAGATGTGGTAAGTGCGTGTGCGAGTGTGTGTGTGTGCGTGTGGGTATGAGTAAGTGAGTTTGTGTGTATGTGTGTAAGTGAGAGTGAATGTGTGTGTGTGAGTGAGAGTGAATGTGTGTGTCTGAGTGAGAGTGAGTGTGTGTGTGTATAGAGTTGTTGGTTACTTCTCATCCTGTTACGGCTTCAGACTTGAGACTTTGATATTTTATCATCATCAATCCAGCCGAAAGACGTGCACTGATGGACTTAAGCCTTCCCCAAGTACCGCCGTTTCGACCGGTTTTGTGTTTCTCGCATCCAGTGGATTCCTGCGGTCTTCACCATCATGGGTCATCGGTCCAACTTGTAGGAGGCTTTCCAAGGGTATGTCATCGAGTACGTGATCGCCAAATAGATATTTATCGCAGGTAATTAAAAAAAAATCTGTTGCATTCATTTGGACCTCGTAAGTGAATTTTGTAAGAAACGGTTTTTTTTTGTGCTAAAGCCATGGGAACAGGTTGTGCTTTGATGTCTCTGCTGCTGTTTATATTTAGCACGAGAAGAAACATTTTGAAGTTCCATTTACCGGAGACGACATGAAGTACACTCGGAAACAGAACAGTTGGTGATAGGTACAGTAAGAGGTAAATAGAAAGTTGACCTGCCTTATCACTTCAATACTTTTTACTTACAATATGACTGTCCGAAAATGTTTGTAGCTTTTATTTTCACTGACAAGTAAATATTTTCTATGGAATAAGTAAGTACCTACTACACAGGTTGCATTTTTGAGACAATGGCCAGTAAGAGCAGATACAGCAAGCGTCAATAATATCGGGACGAAGAGACTGTACTAAATAACTAAGAAAATTAAATATTAACTCAATGACAATAAATGTTTCAGAATGAAAATCAGTGCGTCCCGATATTTTTGACGCTGACTGTACCTTCGCTGTTATTGTTGTTACAAGGAAACTGTTTAGGGACTGTTCTTAACGTTTTTGTGAAATCTTGATCTACAACTTACAAGTACCTATTAATAACTACTCAAAAGTGGCGTTCCAACTTGCGACCTGGTAGCGATGACTATAATAAGCTACCTTATGTAAGACGTATTGCTAGATAATTATTATATAGTGGAATGACATAAACCAACTAATATTTGATTATTACAGTTTTTATAATATATATTTCAACAATTGCCGTATTTAACCTATACTGGTATTTTAGACGGTTTCATTTATTTTTTATATCATTTGTAAGGTATAAATGACAGCTGATTAAATGAAGATGATTTTTCTGTAATTTTTGTGCTTAATATCGTCGTAAAAATGACTTAAATCGTGTACAAGTTAATTTTATGTGATTTAGAAAATTGTTAACTAACTCCTTGTTGTATCTTTAACTGTTTAATGTTTTAGAACATTTGGTGACATCGAAAGCTTTGTTAGCTGCTTAATTACTTGAGAGTAAACTTGAGTAAACTTGAAAGTTCAGAGAAAAATTATTTTTAATAACCGGATATTTTCAGAATTTGCATTTTCACTTAAAAAATTTGGGATTTTCTGGAATCCCTTGCGAGGATAAACGGGGTGTTTAAATATTGGAAACGTTTGCGTCCAAGGAAGACATTGAATCGCATGTAACCTGTTTATAGGTAGGTAGCACTTACTAATTCCACGAGAACATTGTAGATGTCTTACAACTATGTGACACACAGGTCAATCAATCATATCAACACTATTGACAGTTGTGGTATTTTCTTGAATTTTATAAAGATTTTAATTATTTACAAGTACATAAAATTTATAAAACATGGGTCCACGGCCAACAAAAGAAGAGAAAAAAGCCAAAAAGGAGGCAAAAAAACTAGAAAAAATCAGATTAGAGATAGAAAGACAGAAACAAATAAAACGTGACCAGCTCAAACGAGAGATTGCTGCACAAAGCCTAAAACGAGGGGAAATTGACAAGAGTTGGCGAACAATGATGCTCAAGATAAAGGAACCTGTCTTTAGACAGGATATTGAAGTACTGTGGCATGTGTTCGAAAGGGCTTATGATAAAAAAGATCATTTAATTGAATTTACTATGAAACTCATGAAAGTTGCCGATGATCAATTCCAACGAACGGTTGCCAGTTTCTGTGATACCATCGATAGAATGATGAATAAATTTTTAACGGACTTGGATGATTTGTCACATCAAAATGATATCAGAACGGGTGAACTTTTAAGTAGAGCTGATGATGAGACAGCCCATATTATGTCGGATCATACTGCAGCGGAAACACATTTACAACTCCTATTGTATCATGCTCATACCACATCTGATACTTTAGCATGGACGACAAGGGGAGAAAACATGGTAAAAGCAGACGAAGATCGCACTACTTACTCCAATGAGCGTGAAACTTTGCGATCGTTTCTTGAGAACACTTATAATGCAGTGTGGGATGAGTATAAGGCTGTACTTAGAGCTTACGTCCTCGGTACTGCTGAAAATCAAAAAGCAGTGCGTAAATTACGACGTAAAGAAAATATGATGGCTGACATTATCGCCACTCAAGGCAAGAAAATTGCTAATAGTGATGGCATGCTCAGAAGACTACGATCGGAATTGGCAGCTTATGAATCCGGTACAAAACAGGCTGTTTTCCGAGAACGTCGTAACAAGCATAGGGCTGCTTGTTACAGGTTGAAAAACCTTATGTACAGTGGTGTCGATACAGATGTAAAACAGTTAGCAATATTGGTGAAAGTGACAGATGAGACAGTCGAATGGTTGGAAAAGGCGTCCCAAAAAGTTGATAAAATTCTGCGCATGGCAGGACTTTGTCGAAAATTTGAAACACAGCGTGAAAAAGTTCTGCCCTTTGGTTCATATTTGCCTCATTCCCCGACAGCATCTAAATTGAATATTCGTAAACAGCACTCGGATGATTCACTAGTTTTAAACGCAATAGCAACCACGAGTGGTTTGACAAGACTATGGCACAGGATATCTAAAGCTGAATTGTCAAAAAGAGCTTTGTATCGCGAAAAATTATTATTAGAAGAAGAAAACGATCTTATATTAAGAACCATTGAAGAATTTAAAGAGAAAAAAATATCACTCGATCCCAAGAAATGTATTTGTTTAAAGCCTCCTCCTGAAGAGAAGCTTTCTCGACATAAGAATTTTCGTCCAGTTGCAATAGACGGAGTTTTAGAAGCTAAAAATTTTTTACCAAATTGATGCCATTTTTATGCAGTAACTAGCTGTGCCCGCGTAGTCGTCGTCGCGTACTGTCATATGCATTTAATACAAAGCTTTTATTTTGACATTACAAACAAACAATTTTCTAAATGTGGTTAGGATTCATATTTTAGCCCAGCACCTATGGTAGATATTGTCCACGTTTTTTCGGCACTCTTTGTTTTCGTGTTAGTGCAGCACGATGCTCATTAAACTCTTCCGTTGGAGGTAGCACTGACATAACATTTTGCAGTTTCACAGGGGTCCTATGTGACGTTTGGTTATTTCATCTATCACGGAGCAAGTGCCGCACGCGTCTGTTGTAATGACGCAAAACCCTCACGAGGCGCAAACGATGACACTTTAAAATTATCTACTTACTTCTTCCAATGCGGCACATGCAAAGATAGGCGAGCGGTAATATTAATAACCATAGTAACAGATCAATAGCACTGCAATGCTGCAAATAGGACTCAAAAAGTATTCACTATTGTCTTCTTGATCGTTATTCAATATTGCACTTTATGGAAAGTATCGTACAGGTCAGTATTTAAGTTTTATTTTTAACTAAAATATATTTTATGACATTAAATATTGTAGTTGTAATTTAGATTTTTGATTGTCAATTTAAATACAGACGAGTCATGCAAAAGCCACAATCGTTTTTCTTGGATATTTGAGCGCTGCTTTTGTAACTTGCGGTATGTGTCGCCTTTGAACCTTACGCGACCTAACTCACCCTAAAATGCAAGTTCATTAGGTACACAACTGCTTAAATTAGGCGCTAAGCATTCTATCTAGCGTGTCAAAATATTTAAAATGTTATTGTTGTTTCGACCTTGCACTTCGTGTGTGGTAGTGTAAGTAGGTGAACTAAACGCCTATTGTGATAATTACTTTCGCACGTTATTTAAACATTTTTAGGCTGTTTCGTAATTTTCATTATTTATATTCATAATCTAATTATCTACTAGTTTCAAAGTCTTACCAGTATCCTTTATAAATAAAATATTTAAAAAGACGATCATAAACTTTAGCCTACCAGTTGAATCGCAAATTGCGAGCGACGATTGTCTCAAGTAACAAGTTATATGAATAAATTATGTCCTGTGCTGTGTCTTCACCATAATGCGGCTAAATGCATATAAGTCTTGGAACAATAAACTTACCTGCTATTGAACATTGATTCTATGACAATAAAACAGCATTACGTACATATTTCGTAAGTTGGGAATAATATTACGGACAAAAATGTGTTTATATAAAATAATGAGGTAATATTTCACACAACTTCTAGCAATGTAATTATTTTGCATACATGGATAAGTTAATAGCTTTATTTTCTTAAATGAGCTGATATTTGAAGAGCGTGCGAAACTGCGAAAGAACATAAAGGCTTGCACATATTATGATCCACTTCCTCGTCATGAGCGTTTGACAGATAGTCGCTTTCACCGCTTGATGCAGCAAGGATAACTACAAGGAAGAAGCTCTGTCCCACTTAGGTACTATAACGAACCATATTGTACTTTAGGCATAATGTACACGTATTGTGAACCACGTTAAGCCGTATTCCCACTATTTTAGACTTGCATAGTGCTGTTATGAACGATATCACGTCACGCCTTGTGATACAAAGATTTGAGTAAGATGTTACAGCAGGTTCCTTGTTAAAAGTGAGATAAAATCAATATAAGTAGAGATGGCTTCTGGTTTGTGCATCTTTTGCCAGTAGCACAGAATTTTAATGAACTGAAAATTAATTTTATCTGTCACGCATGGCTTATTTGCCTACATGGCTTTAAATTAATGATAGTTTTGAATAAATAAAAGTACCTACTTGGCATATTGAATATATTAAATGAAGATGAAATATTGATAAATCCTACTGCAATGATAGAAAATACATAAACATGATTCCATACGTCCATCTAAGAAAATACCGAATTGATTATTGGCTTATTAACGCGGTATTCTGGTCTAGATTTTTTTTTCTTGCAATATTTTCAAAGTTCGAATTATTTTCGGAGATACAGTGGATTTTGTGACGCAACATCTAAGCCGGCCGATCGGATCGAAGCGAATCACACAATAAACACTTCAAAAGAAGGCAGAACAGCTCGATTAGCAGAAAGAACTTCGCAAAATATCGAGTATGAAGTAGAAGATGGCCCAACGTATGGATCTGGGATCGCCGATTAATCATAAGTGAGTATTAAATATTATTATGCGAGTTATTCTATTGGAATTGTTTCTCAAACTTTAAACGCGTTTTTCTCAAAACTGCTTTTTTTGAAGTTTTTTTTTTTTTAATGTTTATTTAATCCATAATGTTACAGTTTTATTTTTACATATCATCTGCCAAACTGCAATGCAATTTGTCGGCAGTAGGCTCTCGTGGATTTAGCACGACTCTTTGCCAGTGTAAGTGGTTAACATGATATCTCAAGTTCTACCCAACCGATTCCTTAGAAATTTGGTGAGAATCTTTTTTGTATATCTCTCTATTGCGTCTGCCTTGGATTAAAAAAAAATCAATTTAAGAAACTTTAGAACCACGAAATGAAATATGTATGCACTTCATGAATAGAGTAATAGCTGAACGGTCTTCCCGAAACATCCGAAGACTTGTGCCTAGTAACTCTAATAACGTAACAAGGACTAAACACCGACGCAATAGAGCTTCAAAATAATTAAAATAAAGGTTCACGGTCACTTAATTTGGTATTTTAATTGGTTTATAACCGAGAAGGCAGACAAAAAGTCATCACATTATGAAATAATTACCGGTACAATGCCAACAAAAGGCAGAAACACATGTGTTACGAAAACTTAACGTTTGGTAAAGTTTGATCACGCGATGAAGTTAAGCTTATTGCTGCATGGGTCTGTTGGATGGGTAATCTTAGGGTTCGTTAAGCCAGCAATGTACGAGACTGCGTGTAATGTCATACGTCATGTCATCGTGTGTGAACCGATGGATACATTGGTGGAAACGGTGATATTTAGTCACGGTTATCGACGTACTATCTGAGGCGAGATCCGTACGTTCGGAGGGACATCCATCACGATAGGGCGACATTGCGGCATCTTCGCTGAGTCGGGGAGCCGTGGGGTGCGTATATAAGACGCGGACGAGGCCGGGGCGCGCTACCAGTCAGCTTTGCACGCTAAACAACGATCATTGTCACCGGTACCGATTGTTACAAGTTGTGTACAGTGTCGTGCTATTTGTGTGTACGTTCCTTCTAAGGTGAGTTTGCATCAATGGTGTCTGCTGGTAGTCGTGTTCCATGAGGGATATCCCTCTTCTTTTCATGACTGGATATACAGCTGCTTATTTTGGCTGGTGGGCATTTATATTTTTCATAGTGCGAATATTGATGGGATAAGTGTTAATAGCATGCACAACCAAATTAAAAATAGAAAATCTACAGGTGTATCGCTTATGGCAATCTTCCCCAGACAATCACAGGATTGACTGGGATGATACGGAGTTACAAGGAGTAATTCCATTTTCTTGTTCTAAATCAAATATTCAATTTATTACAGTTTCACAAGAGACTTTTCTAGTCATTACCTACTTATTCATTATTATTGCTGATCTATTCATAGCATATGGATTTTCAGAATCAAAATCATATACATTTTTGATGAGCGGCAAGTTTAATATATGTATCTACCTATAAGTATGCAGAGGTGTATTGTATTGCTTTAAATACCGCTAAAATATAAATAGGCACCATTTTTCTAATTGTGTAAACAATTGTAATATGTAAATAAAATAATTTCCTAATTAGTCGGCCATCAACAATTTACATAATATTAAAATCTTATTTAAGTAGATAAATATATTCATTTAAGTATCATATTTCCACCCAACCAGTCAATTGGAGCTTCGTATTAAAAATAATATATATTTACTATCAATAAAAATGAACGTACATATTTTTCTTTGGCCGATGTTCAGAAACCTTAAATTAACTTCATGCATCGGTATATTGTCTCCCCGTAATTAGTATCGATTATCTTAGAACGTTATCAGTTGCGTATTGACATAAAAATCGATTGTTCGGTTTTAAAAAACGTGTGAATATATGCATTACAATATTGATTTATTGCATACCATTACAATTGGTAACTGAGCAAGCAACTGCGAAAACGCAATGTCGTCACCTTTGCCATTTCTTCCTAGCTAAGAGGCTGGAGGGCCCTTGCACAGTAGCAATTCCCACGGTATAACCGGAGCATAAAGAGCATTCAATGTAAAAAAAGGTTGTAGACAGCTGATAAATAGACAGTTAAAGATTAATAGATTATCGATCTAAATAACGTGAAATACTTAAGAAATGTAACCCATGATTGAAAAAATTTATCCTTAAAAGTCCCGCAATTAATAGGTTGAGCTGATTGATTGATTTAATCAATCTGATGCTTCCATAAGATGCACAGGTATTGAGGGATCTCAAGGTCAACAGATTCCTAAATGACGGA
Source organism: Aporophyla nigra (assembly GCA_947507805.1). Lineage (NCBI taxonomy): Eukaryota > Metazoa > Arthropoda > Insecta > Lepidoptera > Noctuidae > Aporophyla > Aporophyla nigra. Next base: position 15,189,737 of record OX382305.1, read on the forward strand.
ATCCCATTCAGCATCACGACTCCTAGTGTCAGTAAGATGGACCACGCTGTACAGTAATTATCCGGACATGAAAAATTTGCGATTTTAGGAGTCATCGGAATATTATGTGATGATGTCACATTGACACACAAAAATACATTCGTAGGTCATGTGCGTGGTCTTTCCGAAATTATACGATTTGTTCAGGAAATTACAGTGTACGCTTCGCTAGATTGTGAACCGAAACTACGCGTGGAGCGACGTAAACGATCGGGTCGCACGCGCACTTCATTAACTAGCTATCGTAAACCTAGAAACAGTGAGAATGTCATTTATGTTTGTCGCCACCGACCGATTACAAATGTGATAACAACATTCTGTTCCATGGGATTTTTTCACTAATATTGTATAATGGGAGCAAGGACTGCCAAATACAGTTACTGAGTCTGACTATGAGAAAGAACGCTTAGAATTTTCGGAACAAAACGTAAATGGAATTTTTATGTGTATGAGATTTCACGACTAAAGGTCGTGAAATAAAAAGTTTAGTTCAATTGTCATGTGAAAGATAGACTGATAAGTAACGTTAAGATATGATCAGCTGTACTGTACTGTGTTCGTTATTGAGTTCGTATAATAGGTTAATTATTAGTTAAACCTTACCAATTATTTTTCTTATAATCTGTAGAAGAGTATTAATTAGCTTATATGAGAATTATCTCATGACATACAAAGTGGTTAAGAAATAAGTCAGAAGCTGAGGTCAGGAGTTTGTGAATATTAAAGATCCTTCCTAATCATATAGTGAAAAGAAACATAAGTAAATCTTCTAAATGTACACACATAGTATCACAATTTTTTCCAGACTTTCCTAAACGGAGTTATAAATCGATCTTTCCCATAGGCTACAAAATATTTCAATCATTCACACAATACATTATCTCGGCAAACGAAATGTTCAAAGTCGCGTATTTTCCTTGGCTTTTCACAAACAAAAACTGCCGAATAAGTGCGCAATCACACGTCCGCAAGAGATTGCGACGCGACAAGACAAAGCAATTCCCCAGGAATCGATCACGCAAGGCCATGCAAATCTCAATTATTGGCATACCTGTGTCAATGTTTTATGCAGATTGCCGCCAATGTTCCCTATCAGGTATTGTTTATGATAATTAGCCTTTTTGTTAGTGCCTAATTATGGATTTATTAAAATCAAGTGAAATTGTTCTATAGTTCTTGACTTTAATAATATGTTTCTAGCTCCTATTTCAACGTTTTAATATGAGAATTAAGTGATTTATGGATAAATAAAAGACAGCATCTGTATTCTGTGTTGATAAAAATAAATACCAATATAATAGCCTGTTTATTTATGATAATGGTTTGTAAATCTACTTCTCGTTTTTGTCAATTCACTAACAAACAAAACTAAAACGGTTTTTGGAGTAAATGTTAAGCATATTTACCATAATCAAGTCATTATTTTATTGAATAAAAAAAAAACAATAATAATATTACCTAGGTGGTGCTAAACCACAAAGACATTAATAGCATATTGTATACCTATAATTTCAAATTGAAGATTCATTTTTATCTGCACGCAAACCATCATCCAGTTCAGCATAATCAGGACATAATGTTCCCACTGCTACACAGGCCTCCTCACTTCTCCACCACGCGTGCCCAGTGCGGGCTGGTCACCCACCTGGTTGGCTGGCTAAATAATGACTCTTGGCGTACAGATCGTCAATCAATTCATTTTTTATTTAGGGATTATAGAGCAGTTACAAGTTCAACGTTATTCATTCGAAAAGCCAGGCCATCTTTTCTGAACGGCTCCAGAATGATACGCATCCATTGGGAGAGTTAATTGTCCAGCATAATGCAGTCACATTAGTGGTTACAATTTGACAATGACAGCGCCTTTATGTGGTTGTAATAAAGGTCAGTTTCGTATTGCAAGTGTTGTCTCTGTAGTGCGGTTGACTGTACCATCAACAAAACATCTTAATAGCCCTTTTGGTTTTAAAACCTGACCGAAATGTGACATGTGTTTCCGAACGACTGGTAGACGATCTTGTCAGTATGTATGTTTAATTTACCTGCATCCCGAAATAAAAACAAGGTACTATGTACCTAGGTATTTACTTAATCCTCGGGCGTGTGGGAAAGGCCACAAAGCGTGCGTGTTACAAAAACATAAAACTGAAGATAATTACAGCAATTGTCACTCCATAGCTGTGTTGATAACGAGGTGTTTATTCTATAGATATATCATCGATATCTTACAATTACACGTTTTTATTCCTGTAGTAGCAGGACTAATTTAAATAATGGAAAAGTCCCAGGAGACCAGAAGGACAATTCTCATAATTAAAAATGTTCATAATCTAGTCGCAGCTTCATCTTGGCGACAATCAAATGTCAAAAATGTATGGAAAGTAGAGATATTTTTGACAGATTGAGGCAGAGATCAGACTGTGAACGTTCTTAAAATTACGAGAACTGCCCTCTAGATTTCGCACTGACTGATGTAAAAAGTACGTACACATATGTGTATGTGTATGTTTAAATTAGCTTCCGCCCGCGACTTCGTCCGCGTCAAATTTTTGCTTCCCTGACCCTTCCCGTCGCATGGAATTGCCTGCCAGTTTTCGTCCGTGCTGTTCCGCTCCTTTTGATCGTAGCGTGATGTTATATAGCCTACAGCCTTCCTCAATAAATAGGCTACCCAACACAAAAATATTTTTTCACTTCGGACCTGAGATTAGCGCGTTCAACCAAACAAACTCTTCAGCTTTATAATATTAGTATAGATTCCATTGAAATATATTATATGCTATAAAAGAAAAATCTCAAAGAAGAGGGACAGTTTGTTGAAACTACCCATAAATCCCAAAGAGTTAGGTTACGTTGGTGGTCGAAACTATCGCGACGAGGTTTTATGGCGCACTGAATTTTACTCACGATGTTGAACCGAGCATCGGGAATCCAACAGAATACATCATAGCGCGTCGAAAATACACATTCTTCGATTTTCAACTCTCGACGCTAAGTAGTGCGTTGAATTTTCAGAAAATTTACCAAAAATCCCGCCTTGATATTTTTACGTCCATACGAACGTGGATTAATGAAAGAAACCTTTCTGAATAGGTACATTATAGGTTCTTGATTCTATTGACAGTTAGCTCAATGCTGATTTTTTCAAGACGTTGTACTAAAATCTCCTGTAATACTACCAGCCTGTCCCACTACCAGCCTGTAGGGGTAAGCCTCTTCAAATACTCAGTAGGCTTGAGCAGGGATAACCAAGCTTTCTCAAAAAAAAAAATGTCGTTTATTTAAAAAAATTGCTGTTCCATACATGTACATAACCGTCGCATAAATTCCTACACTTTGGGTCTGATACCATTTCAGATCATAGTTTGCGCTTCGATGTCCCTGTCACCATGTATCAAAAAACATACAAGTACCGTACAAGTATACATCATCGACACATTTAGAATGTCCTTGTTAAACTAGTGCTTAACGAATCTTAGCTCTTTTAAATAAACAACCATAGATTTATGTACTAAAGATTGAACGTTGACATTCTTTTTCACATTAGCTTATTTAATTGCTTATTGTTTCGATTGAAGAATCCACGGAAATGATAAATGCTCATGAAACTGAACATCGCACAAAGAATTAAAATTAATCATTAAGATATTAAAATAATACTTGGTCCACGACTGTGGTATATAACGGCAATTATCGTACGCCGACTAAATGATTTAATTTGTGTTGAGTTAATTGTAGGCAAGATGATTGGTTTAAGTTATGGTTTTAAAGATGCTCAATTGCCACAAGTTAGCAAGAAGGATTTTATTGATTATAATCAAAATAATTTAAAAATAAATGGGCCTATACTGCCAATCCAATTCCTGAATCTAAATATAGCGATAAAAGCAGAAAACTGGAAGCTTTTTATAATTATATTTGTCTCACGACTGATCTTCACAATACACGAAGATTATTCAGACTGAATTAAATCTTTTTACAGTACCTATCGAATCCCCTGATTTAATCATGTCTTAATTATTAATTATGATTTCGATCCTACGAACAAGTATGTATTTAGCATCCGATTAAAACCAATACATTCTGGAACCTAAGTCTAAGTTAATGACCAGCAAAGCCAAATAGGATTTATATTTAAGATATTTAACTTAAAATATATGTCTCGCGATTTTAGACGGACAATATTTTTGTTAAGAGGATGTAACTAATGAAACTGGTTCTAGGCACAAAGCCGATTTATGTAAGAAATTAGCATTTGGTAAAGTCACTCTAGTGTTTATTTCTTTTGTCGATAAAAAATAATGATAACATAAGTCTTGCCAGATTTCAAACCTATAAATTTTGCTTTATTGCAGTATTAAGAGAATTGAATACACAAAATATAATAGGCAACATGCAATATTTTTATTTTTGTTTTCACTTTAAAGAATTCCATGTAGAATAGACCACAAATATATAAAAAAATTAAAATATTGTAATTTATCGGAAAAAATGAGGTTTTAAATTGACAGTTTAAATTTTCCCGCGAAAACGGACCTATAGTTCCGATGACGTCATTCTTGTCTGTCACTGGTTGTATTTGTTGGTCGGCTTTCATACTTTTGCATATTTTTTCGACTTTTGAGATAGTTTTTTTTGAAAAATTTAAAATGGACTATCCGTCAACATCAGGTGATCATAACAATACCACTAATAATCCAGCCAGTGAGTCCGTGTATACTTAAACAAAGTTTCCTAATAAATTGTTTTTGACTGGACCTTGAGACCCAAAACTGAGAAAAAGTTGGTTTCAAGCTGCGAAAAGAAATTTCAGTTTTCTCCAAACACCATTTCAATACTCAAAACTTTATTGCAATCCACAATACATCACATCATCATCATGCATCATTCACTCTTCATTGCATAGCTTTCTTTCCTTTTTGCATTATTCGATGCTGTGAACTGTGAAGATCACTTTGACGTAATAAGTCAGCGAATATACTTGTTATATGTTTAGTAAATCTGCTTGTACGTGAAAACACGTTAGTAACCTACCTAATATTTACATTCCTGGAATCTGCTTTTATAAGCCTACCTTCCATTTTTTACAATAAAAATGCAATTAATATTCCCATAAAATAATATTAACTTTTACATCCATAGCCTCAATAAGTTGTCATAACAGAAGTGAGGTGACGTCACTCTTGTTATAAACGCTGATTGGTGTTTTGAAATACGTTTTGTTTCAAGTCATTTTTAACTCGTAATTATTGTTAAAAATGAACATTATGTAACATAAAAACATTGCAGTGGCCCTTCTTTTATACTTTTTTAACATTTTAATCATAAAATTTTCATAAATATTATATTTGCATCTTCCCTATGCTGTTCTGAGTTTCAATCCAACACATAAGTTACATAAAATAAAATAAAACATTGACCTTTTTATGCTAAATTCATGATAATTTGCTGTCTCAAAATGTTACTAATAGGTACGTATCGACTTAGAAAATTTCAGATTTATATGTCAACTCTAATAAACTTTTCATGTAGTTGATAAATCAAGTTCATTGAATTTGTTTGTTTTAGTAAAATTTTTCTTCAAGCGAATTTAATGCATTTCATTTTCGTAAGAGCTTCGAAGATTAGGAATGAGAGAGAGATCTAAGGTCGAGAGACATCGTAACTATGAACCAGCGGAATAGTGGTCTTAGTAATTTCTATACTAAAATAAGGGCACTTATAAGCCTAAAGGCATAAGAACCCATGATTCGCTAACGGATCACTCCCGTAACTTAAAATGATTGAACTCTGCTCTTTCCTAGCAATAAATAACGATTGTTTTCCCGCAGATGTCGTCAACAAAGTGGTTAGTATGTGCGCTCGTGGTGGTGTGTGTCAGTGTAAGGCAAGCGTCAGCTGCGCCTGCGCCTCAGGAGCAAGAATACCCGCCAATGCCAGTAAGTTATACCTTGTATCTAAAACCAGCTGTTGCTTTATTATTCCTTCGTCTTAGCCAATTCAGAGTGATAACTGTAAAAAGCATTCAACAGCAGCAGCCTCCTTAATTTTGTTTCTATTTTCCGTGTTCAGGGTGTGCTTTGTCTATCAGTTATTCGCGGAACTATTTATACAACATGTATCCAAAATTTGTGGACATATTTAAGTTTGACGTAAAGACCATTAAAATGAAAGAAAAAATCACGGGTTTTTTCCCGTGGAGAAAATTTTCGTAATTGAGAAAAAAAATTATAATTTGTCCCTTACATATATATGGGTTGAGTGGGTATTGAAGTTTTAGTTGATATGTTTTTCGCGATTTCTTTGCTACTATGACACCCTTAAATATGACTATTTACACCTTTCTACTACATATAATGTATATAAAAGTTCATGATCACCCGTAACGTATGGCTAATTACTCACTACTTACAATGAGTTTTCCGTTAAATTTCCGCTAGATTAAGGTATTACAATTCGTGCGTAACCGCAGTTTAATTGAAATGGCAATGATGGGCTTCTGCTTGGGTCATACCACAATTAAAATTCAGTTTAACAACATCATAAAAAGCTTTGCACGATTATGTAAAATGTCAAGTACTTATTTATACCTACTACTAAGTAAAAAAAAGGAAGTAGAAGCAGCTTTCATAGACGAGGATGCAAGCTTACTTACTATACACGCTTGCCGGTGCTATACGTTAAATTTTTAAGGATTTTAAGGAAAATTTCAATTTCTTTGATCTTTGGTCTCATTTCATACATTTTAATTTTATTAAGCCACAAGTAATTTGGTTTAACAGTTTAAAATATGATAGACGGATTCATTCATACATATTTAAATAAATTATTCTTTAAAAGTAGCATTTATCGGGAATGCCCAACGTCTTTAACATTTACCCAAGTATTTCAAAGGCGCTTTGCAGATAACCAATGCTTATCTTATAAGTTCTTAGCAATTCGATACATACAAGGAATATACAAACAAATACTTGTCCGTATGTAGATCAAAATGCAAACAGATGTTACGATCTTTAATTGCTCCACTACTTAACGTATTATAAGAATTCAACTGTAATTGTTATTGTACGAATATATTACCTCATAAGGTCTCGTGCTCTTTAAAATGACAATGCGAGAACATCTTCACATTTTAATGCTATTTATAGGTTTGATGTCCTAGTTGATTCCGAGAATATTGTGCTGTTTGAAGCTGTACATTAAGATAGCGTTAATATAACAATAATTTACTTGTTTTTGTAATGTACGGGCTCCTGAAAATTATCTCGGAGTTATTAGTAGAGTTAGGCATGCCTAATGGGTCTTCATATCGACAAAAATAATAAAGTTCGTTACAAACTTTGAACCCTATTTTGCTTCTTTAGGGATACGTAATAAGAACATAAATTCACGCCAGGTCCATCACCTGCTACGATCCTTACATACACTTTTGGGGATTAATTTTCAAAAATCCTTCCTTAGTTGCTGGCGTTTGTTATATAGGTTTAAAGAATTTATTTCTCATAGGAACTTAAATAACAGTTTACTTAAAATGAGATACAAAAGTGCTAACATCTAATTAATTATACATATTTGCCTCCGGTGATATTACAGTGTACATACATGTTACTTAAGATTTAAAAAAAAATGTTTATATTGTCACACTTTTTTAACTCCTCCGGTAAATTATTGACCATTTGTGCTCCCTCAAACAATATTGTCTTTCCGGTAGAAATTTTTAGTTAGTTTTAATTAGTCCGTGCTCGTGCAGTCTTTAGTTGAAACTTGTTTTTACTTCTTGTGTTGTATGTTGTTGTGTTTTTATGTATTTGTATATTTGACTGTACGGAATTCGTAGTGATTTTTTAATAAGAATGCAAGTGTATATATATATTTGTAAAGTTGTGTTGTATAAGAAACTAATGTGCAAAATTTAACTTTTTCGAGTTATTCAAGACTTGTTGTTTAAAACTTACAATGAGCCTAAGAAGACTATTCGCATCAGTACTGTCTGTTTGACTCATGTTCATGACCGACATAACATTGTGGAATTTCTCAAGCAACAACTGCATGTGTGGTTAAACACTGACATTTTATTATCCATCTACACCAATGCAATCAAGGGTCTAACTATAAAAAAATGCAATTAGTTCCAGAAACTGTACTGTGTGATGCGTGAATTTTAAATGTTAAATTCACGCACAAATCCGTCATCTTACGCTTAATTAAAATGTGTCATTAAATCATTAAACCCACACCTTATTACTTACTATAATAGTTGTTTTTATACAACTAAAAGTTGTCTACCTTAACATATATGCGAGAATCTGCAAGGATGCTCGTACGTTGGCAATAACTTAAACAAAACGTGAATACCTTTGACCTACGGCATTACGACTATGGCAAGTTTAAGTCAGGTAGATGGTAAATTACGACATATTCGAGGTAACAATAAACTCTAAATAACGTGAAGGATGCGTCAATGCTGGTATTCGGTAATGCATAATTAGGTGCAGTAGCAGAGGTGACAATGTTTGTTGCGTAATCACTTTGGCTGAATGTTTTCTGAATGTAAATAATAAGCATCTATTGCAACAGATTAAATAGTCAGTAAGCCATTCATCGTCATCTGTCTAGGCTTTTCCCAATGTTGGGATCAGCTTCCAGTCTAACCAGATGCAGCTGAATACCAGTATTTTACTTGGAGCTACTTCCAGTTATTAGTCATTCGGGCTTCTGACTACCCGGCCAGCCGGAACCAGCGGCATAACGTTGTTTTAAAATTCCAGATTGCACCCGAAAGTTATTCTAATAATAATATTCTTTATTTCAGACTTTCGCACTAAGTATTAGGAAAATTGATGTAAAAACTATGTGACTAAACTTTTACAAACTAAAACAATTAAAAACTTGGTTAGTTAGAAAATTCTGATAGCTTTTTCAAACATGATTGAACCGTTCAGAAGTATAACATCCAAAACAGTAGCTGTACGGTAATACGGAATATCTTTACTAAAGGGAGTATGAAACGTAAATCAGTTCCTAAAATTTAACCGCCGAAAAAACTGAAAAGCAAAAAATAATAAACCTTAAAATTATGAGTCGGCGCTTTAAGTGATCTTTTTTCATTGATTTTTCAGCGCCGACTCATAATTTTAAGGTTTATTATTTTTTGCTTTTCAGTTTTTCCGGCGGTTAAGTTTTTTGTTAAAAAGTTTTTATTTTATAATTTTTTGTAACTTTGATGTACTTATAATATTTGACAGGGTATATCCTATCCAATGAAAAAATAATTATCAAAATCGGACTACTCTGTATAAAGTTATGCGTGGTTAAACATTACAATCAGTGAGTGAACAATCAATCATCCCCTGTTTTCTGTCCCTTAGGGTTTGATTTTGTTTTCCAAATTTATATGGGACCATTTTCGGACTATACCCTTTCCAATAAAAAAATAATTATCACTATCGGACTACTATATAAAAAGTTATGCGTGGTCATACATTAAAAAAAATATACGCGTCGAATTGATAACCTCCTCCGTTTTTTTCGTCGGTTAAAAAGGAAATTGATGGTTTTATCACACGTATTAACACGATACCGAGTCAATAACTCTTATAAAACAATCCCTGTTAAAAGTTAATTAAAGATTAATAGGCATTAGCATTATTAAGTAACCTTTGTAAACGCTGAATAATCATTAATAATCGATATTACTAAGAATAATGCGATCGATTAATTAAATATCCATTTGTTTGTAATAGTTAATTTCTGTGTCAGCTGCCACGATTTGATTACAAAAGTTAATTAGAACTAATAATCCTAAAGTACATAGGCATAGTAAGTATCTACACTCCTTTTTAAAAAAAATGAGATTTTCTGCTTCTTAAATCTCAAATTGAAGGAGACAAGTTCTTTATGGAAATTGGTTTGCAATGGCATAGAAGGCTGTCTGAACTCTTGCGATCTTTGACATCAACTCATTAAATCAGTGGATATCTAATCTGCCACCAGTCTACTACATAAGGTGCATAAAATACTATGTGGTAAATTCTATGTTTTGAAATTGCATCATCGCCTTTGATTGAAAGGGGAATTGCATCTGCCAGGGTGGCGAGATTTGTTCAAAAGGGATAGCGTGGCCCTGGCATATAGGCAATTGAAGGAACACGGGTGGGTTTTAGTCAGTAAAAGTCTGACACGCCCTCCGTCGTTTGATGATTTCCCACAATCACAAAAAAAGACGGGTCTGGCATAAATGGTTAGTTGATGAAGTTCTGCTTTCATACAATTTTCTTTTACCTACATAATCACATGGCATTAAAGGAATTTACAAAATAAATAATATCTGTTAGGATTCCACAGTACGGTGAATATTATTTTTAGTTATGCTAAAAAAATATTCACCATCTATGACAGCGCTAATGTACTCGTCAAATCCGATTATTATTTTCAGTGACATAAGCACACGTGACAAACATTACTCAACCATATTTTAGTTTTCCAAAATAACATCGTTTTTTACTAAGCCTACATTAGCGTAATAATTAGTTTCCCAAGGACTCCAAATGTAATGATAACGTGAAGATCGAAATAATGATTACGTTCGTTTTTTTCTGTTTGATGTATGCGTGAAACTGTTTTTAATCGTTCCATTTTATGTTCTTTTTTGGAGTTTCCTGTGTTTAGTTCTGTGATCTCTGATTTTAAGTGAACATTAAGATATTAAATTGTACATCTGTAAAGATTTACAAATATAAGTTTGAGCTTTGGTCTATATAATCGTTACCAGATAACTATTAGTCGAGTCGTGTAATCTTTATGTTGTTAGGTTGGATGGGTAGCAGCAAACGGTATTCACACATCAAGTTAAGTCGATGTAAACGCGTCCTCGGTCTTAAACACCGCTATTAAGGTATAACATGTTCACCCAACCATATTTATATATACATACTTTGCCCCTATCTCATCGATATAGTATTGTTCGCCTGCACTGAAGTATATGTACCTGCTAGCACGTCTGTGCATTATCGGACCCATCTTGCCTACGATTATGTTAACGATGTGAACATTTGCAACGCAAACTCTACTAATTGGACGCAGTTGCGTTTAACCGTCTTTGTGAGCGTTATACGGCTTATCTCGATTAATTGCAAACACTAAACAATAAAAACCTATTTGAATCACGTGCATGTATTTGTACCAAAGAATAATGCAAACGCACACTCAAAAATTGTAATTTTATTCTCATAATACGCTAATTTTATAAACGTAATTGTGTCTACTACTAATTTTAATTATTTCACATTTCAAGCACTTTGTCTTTGCATAAGAATGAAGCTTGCAAAACAACTTATGCGATGTCATGCTCGGTCATATGGTGAAATTTTGTTTAGTATAAATAAGTATTAAACTTGCTTATGTTGTAACTTATTTTAAAGGGAATCATTGTGTATTGTGAAAAATACTATGCATATGAGCACGATTACAAAATGTTTAAAGGAAATACGAGTATAAATATTGAATAGCGTAACGTCATATTTTTCGCATAATAATAGTTTGGCACAGTAACATCAATATGATGAAGGTTGTTGTTATTATACCAATTAGTGATACGAAAAGTATTAGCCTGTTAGGCATTATTTCATTTTATTGCCATGAGAATTTCAAAACATTCTATGTATTATTAAATTGTTTGGATAAAGCTATGGGTCGTAAATCGATGTCCATACAGCGTCAGCGAAATGCCAAAAATGGTAGATTAAGTTTCAATTATTAAAAAAATCATCCGTCAATTCCTGAAAGGATTGTTGATGCTAGATGCTTCCTGCATTAGGGTCAGTTCAGACAGAACGGAAAAATCCTCGTGCAGGCTCGATTCTTCTCTGGCCGCAATGCAAACCGAGACTAACCGAGTCGCGAGCATACGTGACCCAACTGTGTTAATATTCATACAATGCTCTACTTTACGCCATCTTCAAAGGTGATACGGTTCCATTTTCAATGGAACCTTAAATTGCTCGTTCATTTTTCCGTTCCGTCTGAACTGATCCCTCAGCACATACAATCTTTCCAAAATAACCACCTACATCATTATACCATATAAGCAGCCAATAAAAAACCTAACAAGCAAACTGGTGCACATTACGTTAATGAGTTTTCTATCATACAGCTTAGTTAGAAAACTATACGTGCAATTGCCGATATTCCTACATAAGTGTAAATAATGTTATACTTAATTAAGAATATGTTCTACAAGACTCCAGACGTTTAACGATTTCGCTTATTAGATTGTACAACGTACAACGTTATGCACTTTCTGACTGTGTCTCTCTACCAAAATTGTCGAGAAATGCATATAAGTAGTTATCTTTAACATCAAGACATGATTCCTTAAACGGCCTGACTTTTACTTTCTAGAAAAGTTTTTGCCAATTATTATAATTAAGTTTATTTGCTTTAGCTGTTGTATTTTTGTCGCGTAACCTTTGTGTATCTTATACATATATATCCAAGCAAGCCAGCTATGCTTCTTGAAGCTCATAACTTGGGATTTCTGAATTAGATGCAATCATACGAAACTCGTAGAAACAGGCTCTGTCAATGAAATTCAACTATTTCGGTGAGCTTGGAAATTTTGAAATTGTGAATGAATAAAACGGGATTAGGAGACAAGTCTGGTTTCACTAGGTTAGGGATCTAAATCTCTAGCTGGGATCAATTCAAAAACATTTAGGTGTGTTATTTACTAAAACCTTCTCTCATCCACAGTATGAATACAAGTACGACGTGGAAGACCAAGAGAAGGCTCTCTACTTCGGAGCCAACGAAGCAGGAGACGCCCAAGGCAAGGTCATCGGAGGATACCGAGTGCTTCTTCCCGACGGTCGCCTCATGACTGTCGAGTATAGCGTGGAAGGAGAAAGCGGCTTTGTTCCCAAAATCACCTTCGAAGACAACGCAAGCCCCTTCGGCAAAGGAAAGTAGACCCAACAACGATGCTCACAAGACTGGTTTCGCGATGAATTGACTAATAGTTCAAATACTAACCCTTTGAGTTCTGAATTTCATGCGTCCTAACACCTAACTTTTTAATTTTAATTTTTTTTCGGTTTGACAGTAGATTTTACCCTTTATTGATTCGGTAAAAGGTCAAAATTTACTTTTTTTTCTGGTCTCCATAATTTCGCAATTTAAAAAACATGAAATTCAGAAGTTGAAATACAGAAGAAAGTTACTTTAGTTTTCAGTAGATTATAAATGTGAATATCTTATATCAGGGATCTTTAAATAGTTATAAAATTAATGATAAATTAGTAGTATTTATGAATGAAGAATTTATTTGGAACATCTCGAGAAAAGTATTGGTTACTGAAGAAAAACTCCAGTAACTTTTTTCTACGAAATAACTCTTCATATTTTGTATCATTTTTTTGTAAGTGTACTCTATAATGAATAATCTAGCTATAGTCAAAACTCATTTGCCAATAAGGTTATGTACAGTCAGCGATCTCTGCGATATTGGTATACCGCACATATCGAGTTACCGATACTGTGATCAATTAGAACGATTTTAATATAGGCCATGTTCGACATTTAAACGTAATAAAATTGTAACGTAGATTATAATTTTGTATGTGTATCGATTAGTACTTAATTGCATGTAGATTTTGATAAATATTTTTGTATTGAAATATTTTATGCTGTTTTATTGACTTAGATATAAGAACGAAAAATAGGATAATACTATCAGTATGAAAAATGCTCCTTCGACAATTTTCAAACTCACTTCCCATAATCAGTTATCCTCAGTAAAAAAACCTAGACCTCTTTCTGGGACGAGTACACAATTACACATACAGAAACTCACGCCGTCTTCCCATGGCAAAAACCACAGAACGCCACCTGCTACGATCCTAACGTTCTCTTTTTGCTTCGTTAACTTCATGAATTTGGTCACACACAAAACGCTGGAAGCACGTACTACGCACCTCACCTTTCTGAAGAGAAAACCACCAATAAGGTCAATATATATCCTTCAAGGGCGTTCCCTGTCGGTATCTCCACTCACATATGCCACGTATTCTTGGACGAGTATTTAGGGACTAACAAGTTATTATGCTAACTCACATATTTGAAAATTCTACAAAGTAAGTATATAATTTGTAGTATAACATAATTAGGTGCTCGTCTTCACTCCACCAGAAAACATCATAAAACATTATGTAAGTACAGAATATAAATAATCTGAATTCCACTGAACATGAGCAACAATTTTTTAACAAGGATGCGGTAGTGACTTGTCTCTGAAGTATTGTATAATATTACATGATAATATTATAATAGCCTGGCCTTGTCGGCGACACGAGTCATGACAGCGGTTTCAGTGTATACCACAAGGGTCCTGGTATTAAATATTACTTAAGTATGTAATGTAATCGATTCCTGCGTCGATTATTAACCGAGCAGCTATGCGGTAATGATTTGAATAGGCAGTGCACATTAGATCTCTTTTATTCTCCTAGAGGAAGACCAAGAAACGATGGATAGACTGTGTCAATGGTGAAGGGGGCGAGATTATAAATAATGTAGAAGTATGGAAGAAAAAGTAATATTGCACCGAACCTAAATAAATTGGGCAGAAGAACGATGAATAGATCTCTAATATTAAAAGAAGGGAGAAGAGAGGGGCAGAGAGGATGGCTTCATAGTTTGGTCAAAGCATAGCTCAGGTTTCATTTAAGTACCTTACTTAGGGTTGCTGGAGTTATTTTTTTTGTGTCGGAACCAGATACTTAAGTTCTGATTTCAAGATATTGGCCATTTTACATACTAAGGAAAATTTTAAATTACCGGAATACTCCCAACCTCTACCAAAAATATTTCTATTACATATCAGCTTTAAGTCACACCCAGGCTCCTAAGAAACAAGACTTTTAGGGAAACCTGTACTTCGTTTGTTGATTTTCAGAAGTTTTTGTTTTGGACAATAATGGTGAAACTTCAAGGACGTCAATGAAACATGAAAGAGAGAGAAAAATGTAAAGTAATGTAATACTTAAATAGACCAACCTTGTCAACGAGGCGCGTCATAATGACCGCGGTGGCTTCAGTGTCGAACTGTGGTCGGCCCGCGCGCCCCACCATCTGTAGCACTGTGCTTATACTGTACTCCTGGGTGATGATACAAATAACTACTTTATATTGGGAATAAGGTGGATGTGGAGGAACAAAATGGTTCATTGAAAAAGTATGAAAGTGATGACCGAGGATTTTTTCATTGCTTTGCACTACGGCGCGGTTCCCGTGACTTTAACCTTGATGTTTCGTGTCAAAAACATTACCTATATCACCTTCAATAACAGTTTTGTAGAACCTAAATTTCTAGTAAGGATCCTCATATCTGCCACTTTACACACAGTCAGAAGTGTTTCACATTATGGCTACTTAAGGCCGATGTAAAATAAATATGAAATGTTCCACCATAATATCATGCGTGCAATACGTCTTTTGTCTGTTCTGTGCGTGGAATGAGAATAATAATCAGCCTGTATTATTCCATTTCAGGGCAAAAGCCTCCTTTTTCTTTTTCCACTCAACTCTATCTTAAGCTAATAAGGAACAATCCCTCATGTAGGCGTCGAGTTCGTCCCGCCATCTACGCCTGGGTCTTCCGCGATGCCGTTTAACGTTTTGGGGACCCATGTGCAATGCTTGAAGAAAATACATCTAGAAACGGTAGGTAGGAATTAGTTACCTGATAAGCACCTTTGACGTATTGCTGCGTATTTTTTACAATTACCAGATGGGCTGGCAAATTGACGCCCATTGCTGAAATGTTCCAAACCGATTTAAGTTTCTGCTTATAAGTACACACATACATCACAACTAAGTTCAAAGCTAATCGCTATCTGGTGATAAAATCTTAAAAAGGTAATTGAAGATATAATCGGAGGCATCCACGTTACACTGTTGAGGAAAGTTGATTAAAACTGCATTACAGATCATCTAAATTGGCACCAAAATATTTACATTGTTTCTTCAGCATGTTCCCACCATTATTAACTATCATTCATCAAAATCATCATCTTTTTAGCCATAATACGTTCACTCCTGGACATAGGCCTCCCCTAATTTCAAGGGGTTCACCATAACCGCCACGTTGGGCAGGCGGGTTGGCGATCGCAGTATGGTGGTAAAATGCATAGAGAACGCTGCTGCCCATTCTCTAGTAACACTCTTAGGTGAGTCGAGTCTTCTTACAACACGCACGGGAATAAATGAGATGGTGCTTTTTTACGCCCACGCACACGGAAAACCATCTATCACTATCTGTACTTAATAGTTATTAAAAAAAAACATCATCTGCTTAGCCTTTTACCAACTATCATGGGGTCAGCTTCCAGTCTAACCAGATGCAGCTGATTATCATATATTTTACATGGAGCGACTGCCTGTCTGAACTCCACAGTATAGTCACTGGGTAACACGATACCCCTTGGTAAGACTGGTTTCGAGCTTTTGACGACCCAAAACGACTAACAAAGATCTTAGAATGACAGCCAGGACCTACGGCTTAATGTGCTTTTCTGGTCACGGGGTGGGCTAGGTATGTAAAGATCTATCCACGGACAAATCCCGGCAAGCGTAGTTTAACCTAATCGTTCAGCCCCTGCAACTGTCATAATTTGGAAAAAGTTCCGAAATCACTACATAGTATAAAACAAAGTCGCTTCCCTCTGTCTGTCTCTATGTATACTTAGATCTTTAAAACTTCGCAACGGATATTAATGCGGTTTTTTTATTGATTGTGATTCAAGAGGAAGGTTTATATGTATAATACGCGGGCGAAGCCACTGGCAAAACCTAGTGTTTAAATATAATGTTAATAATTGTTGATGGTAGGTGCCTGCACCGAATTAAGTCAATCTCCTAGCAGTTTCTTAAAACGGGATAAAATGTATATTTCACTTACAAGCAGTTTCGACGAATAAAAGACATCAACGCATAAAACTTAAATAATGCTTACCTAAAGTTGTGGTTGTTATCAATATTGGCAAGTCTCTGTTTCTGAAGGCGAACTCTATATTTTGCCTCTCTTCGTACAACAAGCCGGCATGATGGCATCCTACACCACTCATTACCAATGCCTACAGACAACAGGGAAATATGGTTTTAGTATACAACTAAACACTTCTAATACGACATCCCAAAATTGGATCCTTCGTAAGAAGTGGAATTTAATGTGCTAAATAAATTGGACAAAATACATACAGAAAATCATGCTTTCTTCCAATGGGGGTAAAAATTACAGAAAGTTACCTGCTACGATTCTAAAATATCCTTTAGCTTCGTTTCCGTTCATAAACTGGACAAATGAGTAGTTTTTCAAAACGATCCACCCAAACGTTAGTAAAGCTTCAAAGTTGATGGCCATATTGAACTAATCTGACGGGTATGAAAAACAAAAACTACCATAGACGTTACATTACCTACAATACTGTCATGATCATCATAATTTCAGCAAAAAGATGTCCACTGCTGCACATAAGCCTCCCTCAAGCACCACCACTTCGACTGGTTCTGCGCTTCTCACATCCAGCGGATTCCTGCATCCTTCACCAGATCAATAAAAAGCTTCAATTAACACAAAATAAAATCCTTAATCAACTTACCTGCAACTTCTTATTCTTAATAGAAGAAGCTATGGCAGTTAACTTCGCCTTCTGTTCTGCATTGAAGCTAATTGTGAGCTCCTTAGACAGAGTCTCCGCCGTCAATACAACACTCTTACGGGTGTTACAGAATATCTAAGGAGAAATCATAATCATCATTATTTCAGCCGAAAGACGTCCACTGCTGGACATAGGCCTCCCCCAATTTGGGGGGGTTTGCCATAATCGCCACGCTTAGCAGGCGGGTTGGCGATCACAGTATGGTGGTAAAATGCATAGAGAACGCTGCTGCTCATTCTCTAGTAAATCCCGTAGTCTCCTTTTACGACACCCAGGGGAAAAAATGGAGTCATGATATTCTTTACGTCCGGAACCTCACAGAATTAAGGAGAAATGTACTGAAGTAATTATGGCGAAATGTTCCGTGGAATTAAATAAATTATTTCTGTGTAGGAATTGCATTAAGTCTGTTGAATAATTAGTTGGGTCATTATGTTTTGATGTGTGGCCATCTTTGATATCACAATTAAATTTGCCCTACATCCTGAAATGTTTTGTGATAGTGTTTGGTAATGCGGCACTGTTACAATAAGAAGACCACGCTGGGCGTATATGCATAGAAAGTGTTTAGGTACACAAAAGGTATAGTTTAGGAAGGCTTAAGTTACTAAATAGTGCGTAAATAAAAATCTGTACAAATAAATAAAACTCGACTGCCTCGTTGGTCTAGTGGCCGCAAGCTTTACTGCTGAGAATGAGGTCCTGGGTTCGATTCACACCTAGAAGGTCGGTCGGGCTAAGTGTTAGGGTTTTTCTGTCTGTAATTTCTCAGTAGCAGACCGGAATCTAGATTTGTGCCCGGTTGATAGCAAAAGGCTCGCCCCCTATTACATGGTACGTCAAACTAACTGGTGAAATGTGGTTGTACTATAGTGGGTATACTATACACCTTCACCCAAACCTTCGGGGAGACAAGGGGTGATATTATGTTTTGATAAATAAAATTCTAGTGTCTGTTTCATCATCATCATCATTTCAGCCGTAAGACGTCCACTGCTGGACTTAGGCCTCCCCCAATTTGGGGGGCTTTGCCATAATCGCCACGCTTGGCAGACGGGTTGGCGATCGCAGTACGGTGGTAAAATGCATAGAGAACGCTGCTGCCCATTCTCTAGTAAGCCCCTTAGTCGCCTTTTACGACACCCACGGGAAGAAATGGGTGGTGTTATTCTTTACGTCCGGCACCACACGGTGCCGGTGCCGGCGAGGTAGATAGTACCCAGACAATTTATGCGAACTTACCAGTGTCGGTTTCCCAGAATGATACTTCTGTATAATCGGCCATAGTTTGTAATTGAGGATGATGTCGAACTTGAATATGCTGGTGCCCTCGGAACATGGATACCCTTCCACTATACGCTTCAGCTTCACGGGGCGACATTCATCACCAAACCTTTGTGAATACGGGATCGGGTTACGGTGACACGTAAAATAGAAGGGTACCTTATGACTGCTTAGATCTACATTAGGAAACAAGAGTCTGTTTGCTAATGTAAAACTAAATCTACAATATTTTATCATTCAAAGTGGTAAGATTTGTAAATTTTCACACAAAAAAGAACAGTTCAGTAATCAAATTTTTTGCTCTATAGGAAGGTTCTTCTTAGCAAAGGAAGCACTGTTTTTAAATAGCAAAATCACTATTGTGCAAATTATTCATTGGTTCCCGAGTAGAGACTACGCTCGCTCGATGTTGATGTGCTAGTGAAAATGGCTACCAATTAGAACATACCATTTGAAAAAGAGCAATGGTGGCCTAGTGGTAACCCCGAATTACGAGTTGTGGCCGACACCACTGGCTTTGAACTCAGGCAAGCGCTTTACTTTGTGGAAATAATTTAGATCAGCAGTGCTCTCAAAATGGTGATGGAAAACATCGTGAGGAAACCGGCATTTTCTAGAACCAGAAATTCGAAGACTTGTGACATCTACCAATCCGTAATGGGCCCGCGTGGTAGATTACAGCCCACTCCCGGTCCGAGGGGGGGGGGGGGTCCTAGGGGTCATGACCCCCCCCCCCCCCCCAAAGACAGTCATGCTGTCGAAACCCTGAACGATTTGCCTGTCTTACTATCTTAAAATTGTTCTCACTTGAGCCACGGAGACTCCGATGGACATTTGCAAAAAGATTATAACCCGGGACATCATGCTGATCAGTAGCGCTTGCGACTACTAGACCAAAGAGGATGTACCTTCCTAAAAATATTCGTCAGTACTCGTGGTGACCCCCCAAAATGTTAGGCTGCGACCGCGCCTGATGCTGATTACCTGAAAGTGACATAGAGAAAGATTCAACACTTACTTATAAAACACAGCTGGTCTATCACTAGTTCCAAGCCAGCTAGCGACGTCTTCCGGGTTGCTGATAGTAGCTGAAACAGCTACGAACCTAATCCTTGGGGCCGCTTTGTTGGAAACTGTTTGACCTTGCATTTCTTTTTGCAGTTGTTCGATGCGGTGGACTGATTGGGCTGAATTCTGAGGAACAGTCGTAGGTATAGTTAGAACTTCTTCGATAAAGCGCAACGGTAGCCACGTTTTTCGGCTGAAATTATAAAGATGATTATACCGTTTTGTAGCACGAACTCTAATTAATCATATTCAATCTTGAAGTAACAAGACCAAGATTAGACTTCACTACAAAGAAGTGTTTAAATTACAGATGGAAGAACTTGTAGTTCAGAAATTGGAAAATAATTTCGCGTGTTGATGGACAATCCGAACTAATAATAGGTCTGGACGCAAAAACGAATGAACGGATTTGAATGCAATTTGACATACAAATAATAGGTCTTTACATATGAAAATGCCGTTTTGTATGAAAAAAATTAAACGAATTTTTTTCATGTATTTTTTATTCGTATTAATCGAAATAATCACCCATGCAATCAATGCATCTTTGCCAACGCAGTGGCAGTTTATTGATGCCCTTCTTAAAAAAATCAGCTGGACGGGAGGCAACAAATTCTTCAAAGGCATTTTGTACTGCTTCTCGGGTATTGAATTTTTTTCCCGCCAAGAAGTTATCCA
This sequence comes from Aporophyla nigra, assembly GCA_947507805.1. Lineage (NCBI taxonomy): Eukaryota > Metazoa > Arthropoda > Insecta > Lepidoptera > Noctuidae > Aporophyla > Aporophyla nigra. The sequence continues at coordinate 15,210,520 of OX382305.1, forward strand.
AATTCTGGAAAAAGTAGTAGTCTGTAGGCGCAAGGTCTGGTGAGTAGGGCGGATGACGGAGAGCTTCCAACCCCAGTTCTTGCAACTTGGAGACCGTCTGCTGTGCAGTATGAGGTCGCGCGTTGTCGTGCAGGAGCAGCGGAGACAAGCGATTGACCAATGCTGGTTGGAGATGTGCCAGCTTCTCCATCATTGAGTTCAGTTAATCACAGTACACATCTGCAGTAACGCTCACCCCGTTTGGTAAGAAGCTGTGATGAATCACACCGGCGCTAGACCACCAAACAGTGACCATCACTTTTCTAGGGGTAAGTTTTCGTTTAGGGCATTGTTTAGGTGCTCAACCAGGATCCAACCAACTTGCTGAGCGCTTGCGGTTATCAAACAGAATCCATTTTTCATCGCAGGTAACAATGCGGTTCAAAATTCCTTCATTTGTGTGTCTGTTGAGCAGTGCAAGGCACGTCTCGACGCGTACTTCGCGCTGGCGATCATTGAGTTCGTGGGGCACCCATTTGTCAAGCTTTTTTACCTTGCCAATTTGACGCAAATGGACCAATATTGTTTTGACGCTAACGTCGAAAGCTGCTGCTAATTCAGCCGTAGATTGTGTATCATCAGCTTCCACAATCGCCTTTAATTCGTCATTGTCGACCAAAGTCTTCGGACGACCGCGAGGTTCATTTTTCAGGTCGAAATTTCCAGAACGGAAGCGAGCATACCAATAACAGGTGGTGCGTTGGTTTGTAGTGTTAGCTCCTAAACGTTGTTGATGTTGCGTGCCGCTTGTGCCGCGTTGCTGCCACGACGGTACTCATATTCCATAATTACTCGAATTTTTAACGTATCCATGATGACGAAAAAGATTGAAATGCGATGAAAATGTAACACTAATCAATAAACAAATGACTACTTTTGGAAAAAGTATTCCATGTTTTTAAAATAAAATTAATTTGAAATTAGAATTCTTAGACATACAAAAATTATTTTTATTTGAAATGGCCAGTACTGCAGAACGGCAATTTCATAGGTAAAGACCTAATATATTGCCCGTGCGATTTTCCCCGTTTTTGCAACATTTTTCATTACTGCTCCGCTCTTGGTTGTAGCGTGATGTTATATACCTATAGCCTTCTTCGATAAATAGGCTACCCAACACAAAAAGATTTTTTCAATTCGGACCAGTAGTTTCTGAGATTAGCGCGTTCAATCAAACAAACAAACTCTTCAGCTTTATAATATTAGTAAACGATAACTTAAGTAAGGACAAGGGCTACTTTTCTCCTGGATCGCAGACGAAAACACAGCTAGTAACAAAATTATTGAAAGAACTTATCCAAATCAAACATGAAATCTGAAAAAAAAAAGCTCTGCATTCATGGAAGAAATGAAACAAGTATGGTGAGTTTAGTTGTATCGATACATACAATTACACATTAAACTCCTTACTTCAATAGTCTTCATCCTGCTAACAACGGCTTCAAGCACAGGTCCCCTTGTTTCATCGTTCAGTATGTGCACCTCATCGATCAGGAACAACTTGATGACCTCGACCAGGCCGCGGTGGTCGCGCCATCGGCGAGTCAACATGTCCCACTTCTCTGGAGTCGTTATTATTATTCTAGGGAAGGAATATTTAGTACGAGGTCCTAGTTTTGAAGATTTTGTTGGGAAAAGCTACTGTACTTATTTATTTGCGCGTAGCTAATGTTCTTATGTGGTAACAACCGCGATTTACAAGTAGTAGTTCGAAGGTTCGAACCAAGGCGCTTTACTATGTGTTAATAATTTAATCACCACTGCTCTGAAAACGGTGAAGGAAAGCATCATGAAGAACCAGCATGTCCTTGAACCAGCAATTCGAAGACATGTGACATCTACCCATTGGGCCTGCGTGTTGGATTACGGCCCGGCTCACGGAGAGGAGGCGTGTCACCCAGCAGTGGGAACATTAGTGGCTGATTATGCTAAATGTTATTTATTTAACCATTTATGCACACATATAAATAGATAAGAAGAAAGGAACAGAAAAATATGTACAAAGGTAATGCTTATTTCTATAGAAATCTCTTCCAGTATACCTGCAATAGGAGAGAATATACAAAGATAATGTTCTTTTTCATGGTGCATTTATTTCATTTGAATTTAGTTTAAGGTAATTTTACAGACTAAAGGGCGCTGGTACAGACGCCAGCGCATAAAGCTACTACAATCTTCTTTTATAGGTTTTCAACTTTATCGCTAAAGCATTAGGTTCAAAATGGATTGGGAAAATTTGACAGTTTCGGGTAGCTTGATGTGCTGGCGTCTGTACCATAATCATTTGCAAGGTAGGTCCAAGTACCCTTAATCGTTGAAGCACACCATGGTACGAAATCAAAAAAGGGGTGATTATTTACTGCAGCTATAATAGTCCATACACGACAGATTTAAACATTGTGAGGTTGGCAGGGCAACAGCAAGAGGAGCAAGGTGTTGTGGACAATCCTTTCGCAGACATCCATGGACGGCTAAAGGCTGTTAAATACTTTGAATATCTAGCACAATTACTATGGATAATATCATAATCAGCCTATAGCGTGGCCCTGCTGGGACACAGATCTCCTCTCTGTGAGAGGAGATCTGTGTCCTTGCAGGGCCACTATAAACCACCACGCGGGCCCAGTGCAGGTTGTAGATATCACACATACATTCGATTGTTTAGTTCTAGGACATGCCGGTTGCTTAACGATGTTTTACCCTTACCATTTTGTGACCTGTGGTGACGAAAATTAATAATACACAAAAAGTTACCCCGTCTGTCTACGAACCCACGACCTACGACACATAAGTCGAGGCCGTTATCACTCCTCTTCTCTTCCACCTCTTAACTTGAATGATTCAACTCTCATAACTTACTTGTATGGCTTTAATTGTGTGAAGTCGACATCTGTGTCTCCCGTAACTTCGATACACAGCAAACCCAGTCTTGTGAACTTTGGGTACCATTCCGTCAATCTCTCTGTACACAATGCTTTTACCGGAGCCACTATAAGTTAAAGCGTTTTATTAAGAGTTCATTATTACCCAACATTACTTAAAAGGCACTCATAATTTAGCCAAAAATAAATCGCAACCAATAGTTATTTATTCAAACTAGGCTGAGAGTCAACACGTTTTGAACGTCGTAAATTAGATCGTCATGGATTAGATAAGACAGTCTCCCAAAACGCCCGCCCTTCACCACTTCCTAGTGCTATAGCTAAGAAGAAGAAGAAGGTGCTCAACAAACTCTTCAGTAGCACAGCTGCCTAATAATCCTATTACCTGAAATTTGTATTTGTATCCACAAATACTTTCATGTTACATAATAAAACACACATACCAGGCCACTCAGAAAGTATTGCGAAAAAAGTTTTTTTTGTATGAGAGACTGGCCAGTTATAACCTATTATAAAAATAATGATTATTTATAAGTAAAAATAGGTACGTTCCAATTTCAAAATTTCCCTCCACATTTTGTGCGCGCTAATTAAATTATGTGTCTCATTGGAAAATGGATTTGCGCCGGGAACATTTTCGCGCTATGATTTTTTACGATTTCAAGTGTCGGCTGAAACCGGACGAATCATACGATAGACTTCAAATTGCATTCATGGATGAAGGCCCTTCCAAGGCAACTGTGTATCGTTGTTTTAACGAATTCAAACGTGGTCGACTAACTTTGGGGGATGAAGAAAGAAGTGGTTGCCCTTTGACGGCTGTTACGGAGGAAAACGTGCTAGCAGTGAAAATTTTAATCCAAGACAATAGGCGAATTACGTATCAGGAGATTCAACACATACTGCAGATTGGATCGGGAAGCCTTCACGAGATTCTACACGTGCATCTTCGCGTGAGGAGGATAGTTTCACGCTGGGTGCCGCACAACCTCACCGATGCTCAGAAGCAGGCAACAAGCGACCAAACACAGGGCTCCGCGGGTTACTGCTCCACCACGACAACGCGCCCACGCACACCGCGCTCAAAACAAGGGACTTCTTGAACAGCACGCTGGTCAAACTTCTGGGTCACCCTCCTTACAGCCCTGAACTAGCACCATGTGACTTCTTTTCATTGCCAAAAATTAAAAATCAGCTCAAAGGGATACAATTTTCGTCGCCGGAAGATGCGCTGTCAGCGTTCGAGCAGGCTGTAAACGATGTGTCTGCGGCGGACTGGAAAAAATGTTTCGAAAACTGGTTCAGACGCATGAAACTTTGCATAGAGGCTAGTGGAGAGTATTTTGAAAAGATTTAATAAAAAAATATTTACCTATAGAACACTTCTTTTTATTTTCGCAAAACTTTCTGAGTGTCCCACGTATAAACCATACTCTTGAATCACTGTCTATTGATGAAAATCGCATTAAAATCCGTTGCGTAGTTTAAAAGATCTAAGCATACAAACGCGGGAAGCGACTTTGTTTTATACTATGCAAAGATGTCATAGTCGCCAAGAGCTATGAGTGCAATTTTTTGTGGTTCAGCCAACATCGTTAAAGACGATATAGCCTTAACGTACTTAGCTACAATAGTTATAAAATCTATTTCTACATTACAAAACAGTCATCCACTTATGCTACTGACAGTTGTCACTGTATGAAATCATAAATAAAAATATCTGTATCCTTCTAGGAGATAAGGGCAGTAATGCAATCATCACAATAACAAATGAATGTTACGGATTTACCATATTTACATAAATTTATCGATAATAGCTCATATAAAACAGTTAATGTAATATTTCCTGTTATGTATTAATCCAGCATTCACTACATGACGTCAATAATTAAGAATAAAGGGTAAATAGTAACTAACTTGTCTACACCTAGTTCTAATACAACACTGGTGCAGGTCTCAAATGACATTGATCTCAAATTCATCATCATCATTTTAGCCTAAAAACTTCCACTGCTGGACAAACGGATCCCCTAAGCACCACCACTTCGACAGGTTCCGTGCTTCTCGCATTCAGCGGATTCCAGCGGCCTTCACTAGGCTCTCGGTCCACCGTTATAGAAGACTTTCCAACGCTGCGTCGTCGTGTCGTCTACTATCTATGTTCCAGTGGGCAGAGCACATTGCTCGCAGGCGCGAGCACTGATCGGCATAGCCCGAAAAATGCCAAAGTTAGGCAATTTTCCGGGCGTCTCGCCCTTTCCTTCGCCAATTTTCTATGTCGGTTAGGCGGTATCTTAAATTGGCCTAATTTTAATCACTTTGATTTTCACTCATTCTGAGCGTCTATACAAAAATAACATAACGTCACGTCTGCTTATCTTATCCGAGGACGTAGGCAGAGGTGTAGATATATGCACCCGCATTCCACCAATTATGTTTACAATATAATCAGCCTATAATGTTACCACAAGTAGGAAACAGACTTCATCTCTTCGAGAGGGATAGTGCTGTAATCTACCACGCGGGCCCAGTGCGGGTTGCCACATGTCTCATGTCTCGAATTTTTGGTTCTAGGACATGCCGGTTTCCTTCTCCATTTTGAAAACAGTGCATCATCATCAACTGCCTAGCGTTTTCCCAACGATGTTTGTGTCGGCTTGCTGTCTAACCGGATGTAGATGAATACCAGTACTTTACATGGAGTGACTGAGAGCAGTGGTGATGAAATTATTTAAACTAAGTACAGCGGCTGTCTGGGTTCGATCCAAACCTACCTACCTATATAAACTCGGAAGTTGGGCAAACTGCTCATCAGTTGTCGTCTCGGTCTAAGTCTCGTACGGACATTAAATGGTAAGACGCAGAAGGTTCTCTGACTTACTGTAAATAATTTTGAAGTCCTCAGTGTACTGCTTTTCCTCTAACTCCATCAGTAGCTGTACTATCGCCATTTCAAAAATAACTGTCTTTCCCGATCCCGTAGGTGCACATACAACTATTGATTTGTCTGGAATATAAAGACCGTTAACAGGTGATTAATTATTGTACTTACATACGTACATTAACTTACGCCTTTTTCCCATGGGGGTAGGCAGAAACCACAGAACGCCACCTGCTATGATCTCTACACACTCCTTTTATACAATTGGTCATACCCATATTATTGTTGTCCTCTAAACGCTTTTGACAAATTGAAATCCCGAAATTGTTGCCAGTTTTAATCAAAAAGACGACCGCCATTCTTCCAACAAGTAAATGTAAGGGGGGGGCAAAACAACTTATTAATTAGAAATATATCGTATTTGTATGTTTTCGATACGGCAGCCTGTGGAATGGTTGTGAATAGCTATGATCATCATAAGCCTATAGCAGTCCACTGCTGGACATAGGCCTGTCCAATTGCACGCCAATCAGCTCGATTCTCGGCGACTCTCATCCAGCTGCTACCAGCCACCCTGCGAAGATCGTCCTGAGGGCGTCCTACTTTACGTTTGCCGATTCGCTGTCTCCAATCAAGAACACGTCTACCCCAGCGGTCATCGGTTCGACGGCTAATGTAGCCGACCATTGCCACTTCAACTTGCTAATCCTATGAGCTATGTCGACAACTTTGGTTCTCTACCGGATCACCTCATTCCGGATTCTTTCCCTCAAAGATACTCCAAGCATAGCTCGTTCCATAGCTCGCTGAGCGACATTAAATTTGTGGACCAGCTGTACCGTAAGTGTCCACGTTTCGGCTCCGTAGGTCATAAAAGGTAGGATGCACTGGTTGAAGAGTTTCGTCTTTAGGCTCTGCGGAATACGCGACGAGAAGACTCGACGAAGCTTCCCAAATGAAATAGCTATACAGGGAAGTAAGACATCAAGGAATTGTTATAAAGGACGTGCTGCTGACTGTACCTATTTAAAAAAAGAGAAGAATATATCGAACCTGAGTATAAGGCATCTTCAATGACACTTGACTGTACTAGGTTGAAATATGGGTATGAAAATACGTCTCGATATTTTGGATCTGCAAGAAAAAAAAAACGGTTGTGATTATCATCGTTTTGGATTTCGCGGTGTAAGAGTCAGATGAACGCATCTACATTTTCCAGCTTTTTATCAGAAGTAATATTCTTTAGTCGATTGTATTATCTCTTATGAAAAGCTGGTAAACCTTGAAGGGGTGAATTATCACAGAGGTTTAGCTCTCCTGTAAAACTGTGAAAATGTAGATATGTTCATCTGACTCTTGGTAAGAATCACTTATGGTCCTTACATATTAAGACTGCTAAGTCCTAAAAACTTATACCTTACCTACGGACGCATCTCGATATCTCTTTAGCTTTACTCTCCGACGCTAGGTATCCTATACATACTATAGGTAGAATCGAATCACACTTACCCACTTCCTCTGTACTGCGAAACTGGCCACGCTGACCTGTACCTTTAGGTGGACGTTCTATAACTCTTCCATCTCCATTAAAATGATTGTTAATAATTGAGGGTCTACTTTCAACAGAAGATGACAAAGACATCGGTTGCGAGTTGCATATTTCATCAACCAGAACATCTGTGAAGCTTGCACTACAATAAATGAATAAAAATGATGACAATACGGTTGTTAGACCACATTTAAGCAGTAGAATTAGCAGTAGAAGAGAGTTTAATAAAATGGTTCTTTTCTTTCTGTAAGTTTACAAACATTTGTAGGACGAATCACAAAAATCTTGTAACTAGTTATTATTTACGTAAATCTAATATTACAAACAATAAATTAATGTTACTCACAGAGTAGTACTCATTATTTATGCATAATTACACCAAACAATATTACGTTATTAACGTTGTAGAAACTATTTGTAAATCCCGCCAAAATGCGTCTCGCACTTCTCGCAGTAGCAATTTGTCAAAAGACTTCAGTGTTGCCAGGTCTTGTTTTTGTTTCACCCCAGGTCTGATCTCAGTTCACCCTAAATTTTCAGTTAAATGAAAAAAAAAAATACCCTAATAATTCGCGTTCCATCAATGTTCTATCTATATTTAAAATATTTCATGCAAGATTATACAGAAGACGAGACAATACAATCTATAATATAATTATAGACAAGTATAAGAATATTTGAATCTATGAATGAATCTGGTGTTTTCCAAAGATTCTATTCGTACAAAGTACTTTTCGAACAATGCGAGTGAGCAGCAGGGCAGGGATGGTAGGAAGGAACATGACAAGCGGAGAGGCGGGAGCGGTCAGTATGTACTCTAAGTAGTAATTTAAATAGGTGCGTCCACAAAATCTCGAATCGACGACATTAGATGCGTTCACAAAAATTGAAAAACGTACAGTTAATTTTAATATTTAATTTGACACTCAATCATGAGTGCTATAAAAATGTTTAAATTTACCCTAAAATTACCCTCACCGAGTTTTTAGCCTAAAAATTACCCTGTTGATTAAACTTAACCCTAAAGCTAGGGTAAATTACCCTAAGTTGGCACCACTGAAAGACTCGCAGAAATATTAGATATGGCAACTTCTGAGTAAAATTTATAAAAATAATCTTATTTCATATGATTTAAAAAAAAAATACACTATGAACGATATAACTAAAGCTTCTTATTTCATCAATAATAATATTTCTTATGCTGGCAAATATTTTCGGTAATATTTACATTAGATTGCGACAATAGAAAATATGTACAATAAATTGACATCAGATCCTAGTTGTTTTATCAAATGTATGAGATTTGCTATATAAAAAAACCGGCCAAGTGCGAGTCGGACTCGCGCACCGAGGGTTCCGTACAAACCTGTAGGTAAAAGTATAAGTAAAAGTTCACCCATCACGACAATCGAGTCGTAGTTTTGGCTTGGTTTTATTTCTGTCTGTGTTTTGTTCTGTTTATTATATGATGTAACTAAAAATTTACGGTTTTCGCAATTTTTCCTTTATCTGTGCTATAAGACGTTGCTTCGTACCAAATTTCAAAATTCTAGATCGACTGGAAGTACCCTTTAGGTTTTGATTCCCTTGCGAGTTTCGAAAATTTGTGGAAATTTGCGGTATATCTTTTGATTGCGTTAGGTTAGAAGCTTGATTTTTTCACATCTCCAAGGGACAGCAGACTTGAGTATTTGATATAAATTTCAGCTTGATACCTCCACGCGTTCCTGAGAAAAAGGGTCTTGACAGACGGACGGACGGACGGACGGACGGACGGACAACAAAGTGATCCTATAAGGGTTCCGCTTTTTCCTTTTGAGGTGCGGAACCCTAAAAATGATAAAAATAAATACAAGTGACGTCAAGGGACACACGGCAACACCAACCAACCAACACAAGACTGACATGACAGCGGAATAGCGGATATATCAGCTGTCACACGCACACACACATATCTACGAATGTCAAGATATTGAAAGACAAAATATTTTTGTGCACCTTTTTCCTTAAGACTTGTCTTCATAGTTCATATACTAGCCAGTAGCCAATCTTCTTGACTGTCTTATTTAATGTGTGTTCTATTGTTTTAATCACCAAGATAAAAGTTAACAATCAACAATGATGTAAGTTTTAATTCAAGAAATACAACTAAATAATATTATTATAGTTAATTCCAAGAAATAATCTTACTATTTTTATTACAGGGACGTCCAAAGCGAGTATGGAGATGCGGATACGATCAGTGTTGATACATTAGTTCTTGAACAAATGGTACAGAACGAAAGAGCCAAAGAGATAACGGAATTGAAATCATTAAGCAAAAAAGTTTCTTGTCTTCACACAAATTTGTTGTACTATCGGCACGCAACATCTGCCATGGGCTCAGCGTGTTATCAATTATGGGTCACTTTACTTAAAAAAGTAGGTGGGACTCGCAATGGGTGGCGGGAGCTTGGTTTCTCTTTAGGACTATCACAGGATGATTTGGATGTGAGTTTTAATGTTGTTTTCACTAAGTCATGTCATGTGGTATTTTCACTCTTTTGTTATTGATATTCCGCTAGTTAGTGTTCTTTATTTATAGTGTTCCTAAGAAATTTTAAGTTAAATCTTTAAAAACACAAGCAATAGTTAAAAGTTTGTTAGAAAAATTTATTTTAAAACATTGAATTAAATTGAGATGTAATTCTAAATATTTGTTTCTTCTCAGTATATAATGCACTCTGTGAACGAAGACCCAGTTGATGTGGTATTGGAAGTGTTCCGGCAAAATGACAATGCAACAATTGACAAAATACTGGATGCTTTAACAAAACTAGAGCGCTACGACATATTGAAATCAATAGAAAAGCCACTTTGTGATATTGCTCAGTACTTCAATAAGGATGACAGTGGTTATCAAAGCAAGGGCTCTGGGGATACAGTACAGAGAGAGATTGTCACCATTAAGCTACCTAGTCGATTACCAGCACCTTTGAATAAAAAAGTTGTTATTGACAATAAGGACCCAAAAAAACCAAAACAACTCAGAAAAGCTGTCACTACAAATGAGCCCATAGTAAATGATAGTCCTATTCTCTTCTTGACTTATTCGCAGGATGGTTTCCCAACTGCTCTAAATATACAAGAGTATGTTGAAAATTGGTTGGATGTACCAAATGTTCAAGTCATCACTTTGAACAATAGAAGAGAAGAATTGTATCAAAATCCTGAGAAGTTTATAAGAGAATATTTTGAGAAAGTATGTATGAGAATGTTAATTGTATATGTTTGAATAGCCATCACTTAAGTTGATAATAATTCCTGTTTTGTTTTTCCAGGCTGATATCATCATACCCATCATAACAACAGGCTACATAGAACAAATTAAGTCACATAACCCAGCTGTTCCAAATACGTCTGATAATTTAGACCATAAATATGTAAATTTTATTTATAATCTTATTGTTAATCACTACATCCATGCATCGGGCTGCCTTAACAAGAGAGTAAGAAGTGTGTTGCCTCAAAATGCCAATGTTGATTTATTTATGAGTATCACAATGTATCCTGATTTGATGCCATGGACATATGAAACCAATTTCGATGAGCAATTCAAAGCTTTCTTGAAAAAATAGTGAGGATGTTCACATGACTGTAAGCATTACTATGTATTAACTTTATTGCAACTATCTAGACTTGCCATATACAAAACATTTATATTAGATACTTTTTATATTGTATACTTTTCGACACTGTACCTGATACCAATTGCATCAATTAAACAATATTTTTATAGAAATTAATAGTTTTTTTAATTTTAAGTGCATTACAAGATAGTACAAATAAAAAGAATATTACAATACTAAATTTTACTAAGGCAATGCAAATCTTATTGCTAAGATTGATCTTTTAAATTTCAATTACAAAATATACTATAGAGAACATCAAAGTAATAAAACTTAAATATTTATAAGAAATCTGCTTCTAGAAAGGACATTATATAAATGATGATGAAATATTAAATGAGGTAGTACAAATAATCTTGTTGAAATAGAAACTGCCTGCCCAAAAAAAAAAATATATATATAAAAAAATAAGCTAAACTGTGCATTAAATGAACAAAATAAGTAATATATTAGTATAGATAAATAACAGACATAGCTACCTTGCTATTACATTCTTTTTTTTTTAAATGTAACACAAGCACTTGCAAATTAATTTTAGGACAATGTAACATTTACTGTGTAAAGTTAGAAAACGGTATACACAATGAATATTAACATCATGTTTAGTAAGTTCATTTAACACAAAAAAATCTCATTCTAACAACAATTTCTTATGATTAACTGTTTATAAGTAAAAGGTACAAGAAACACATTTGGTATGAGGTGTTACCTCACATAATACTAAAAAAGATTCTGCCTATTTTAAGTTCCCACAAGAGCATAAAGTTTTTATTGACATTTGATTTAATCTTTGTTGTCAGTCTTGCTCTCAACATCCTCGGTAGTTTCATCTGCAGTACTGACATCATTGCAATCAATTCCAGTATCATTGTTGCTGCTGTTTGCTAGTTCCTCCTGCAAAAACATGGAAAGGTTTCAAATAAAGTGTAAGCAGGATGAACAAATGAACAGATAACAGAACAATACTAAAAAGCATTTATGCTAAGAGTAATAATTATGGAGCTATGTGTGTCACACAAGGAACCTCATTTGTGAGATATTAAACATTCTTCATTGAAAATGACAACACTGCTTAGGGGAGGCCTATGTCCAGCAGTGGATGTCTTTGGGCTGAAATGATGAAGTGTTTATTTTTTAATAATACAGACATTTGCTGTGGAGTCTTTTGTAGCTGACAGATAGATATACTTAATAATTATGTAGATAGAAGATTGAATACTCTTAAATTCATACCATATTTAACAGAATAATCAACTTAAGTATTCAACAAAGGAGATACAATGACCGTCACATTGGAATCAGTAATATCTTCCAGACAACTTTAAGTTGAACAACATCTGTATGTATGAATAGTGAAGATTATATTCTATTTCAATCTTGTTTCATTGAAATAAACTTGCCTTGATGACTTCAACAAAACTGTTAGCCTCATCTAACATCTGTTTGAACAGGGCATTCTCTTCCTTTAGGTCTTCAATGATTTTACGGAGCTTCTCATTTTCATCCAGAGCGTCTTGTAAAGCAACTCTGCAAATTAAAAACATGTCTTTGTCAGCAAACATAAAACAGGATTTTTTTGCAATATCATTTGTCAAATGCGGCAGTCTTCCTTGCTCATATTATATGCCAGGCAAACATTTATTACAGTTAATATAATTTAGAGAGTATTATTGAAGATGTGCACTTACTGACGTTTCCCAGCTAGAAGTTCCCAATACTTTTCTGATGGGCCTTCAGGATTGGTAAGGTCATCAACTGTGATTGTTGTATCAAGGTTCGCTTGAGTTTCTTTGGTGGACAAGTTCTTGCGTTTAACCTCAACGTCACTGAAATCAAAACAACATAATTTAGGAACTTTATATTCAAGTAGTGGTCCAATCATTGAATCAAATCACATTATTACTCACGCAGGGGGCGATTCCTGGCTTAGTTGGTGCTTCAAACTTTTTGATGGTCTACCCACTAAATTTTCCCTATCTGAAGCAGTATGTTGAAGTGTTTTGAGAGATCTCCTCGTTACTCTCGTCGTCTCCTAAAAAGCATACAAAATACTTAGTACTAAATAAAAGTTAACTTATTGATCAAAATACGTGAACCGGTTACGAGCACACTGCACAAGGAGACCGTTTATGAAAGTAGAAGTTGTAACTTACCTGGAGCTCTTGAGTGCTCATGGTGTTCTGTTATGATAACCGGTTTATAAAAATGCAGTAGTAACTTTCCGTTGCAGTAAATAAACAGAAGAAACTATTAATTTGTCCTATTTACCAGATCACAACGAACGCTGATTGACACTTTTTGACAGATACTTTTTTGACAGCGCCTTTTCCCGCCACTTGCTTAGTTGACATGATTTACCTTCTATTGTCATTGTTTCGCAGGACACCTTGGCTTTTTAGGCATAGTTTTATTTTTCCAAAGCTAAGGTGTAAAGCCTGTATGATTTGCAAATTACTTTCATCCTTCTAAAACATGCAATAACTAGCATAGCTAACTTCAAAAGCTTATCTCATGCACCCGCAAATTACAAACTTCTATAAACTTACAAAGGTGGAGGCATCACAAGCACTTGCCCGCAAACTTTCTTTTGCCACGATTATCAATCTCTGACAACTTTAGAAATTCAAACGTGAGGATAAGGTGTTTGGCTTGACAGATAATAATAATAAATTTAACCTTAACAAATACCTAAAAAGACTCTCCTCCTTTCTCTTAGGCAGTTGGATCATTGAGGGTTTTTAGATAACGGTTCTTCTGTACACGGTAACTGCGATTATTGTTAAAAGGTTCGTCCCTGTTCCCAGTACCAGTGGTATAGTTTTATTTTTCCAAAGCTAAGGTGTAAAGCCTGTATGATTTGCAAATTACTTTCATCCTTCTAAAACATGCAATAACTAGCATAGCTAACTTCAAAAGCTTATCTCATGCACCCGCAAATTACAAACTTCTATAAACTTACAAAGGTGGAGGCATCACAAGCACTTGCCCGCAAACTTTCTTTTGCCACGATTATAAATCTCTGACAACTTTAGAAATTCAAACGTGAGGATAAGGTGTTTGGCTTGACAGATAATAATAATAAATTTAACCTTAACAAATACCTAAAAAGACTCTCTCCTCCTTTCTCTTAGGCAGTTGGATCATTGAGGGTTTTTAGATAACGGTTCTTCTGTACACGGTAACTGCGATTATTGTTAAAAGGTTCGTCCCTGTTCCCAGTACCAGTGGTATAGTTTTATTTTTCCAAAGCTAAGGTGTAAAGCCTGTATGATTTGCAAATTACTTTCATCCTTCTAAAACATGCAATAACTAGCATAGCTAACTTCAAAAGCTTATCTCATGCACCCGCAAATTACAAACTTCTATAAACTTACAAAGGTGGAGGCATCACAAGCACTTGCCCGCAAACTTTCTTTTGCCACGATTATAAATCTCTGACAACTTTAGAAATTCAAACGTGAGGATAAGGTGTTTGGCTTGACAGATAATAATAATAAATTTAACCTTAACAAATACCTAAAAAGACTCTCTCCTCCTTTCTCTTAGGCAGTTGGATCATTGAGGGTTTTTAGATAACGGTTCTTCTGTACACGGTAACTGCGATTATTGTTAAAAGGTTCGTCCCTGTTCCCAGTACCAGTGGTCTACAATATTAATATTTTTAATGGTTTTTTATATAAATAAAATTTGTCTTTAAATTAAAGATAATAATTGAGTAGTGTTGGGATTTTATCCGGATAAATACTCAAAATGGATAAATACTCGATAAATATCCGTTTTTACTGCGTATTTACCCAAAACAGCGGATAAATACTATTTTAAGTTTTCGTAACGTAAATTTTGTCATTTTACTAACAAAAGGATTAAAATTAATGAAAAACAGACTATACAGATTGGTATCGTACCTTATTAATCATTTTAACAATTACAAAATGCCGATATTGACAATAATTTCACTCAATCATGAATACAATTCGTCAATGGTGCCGATTCTGTTGTACAAAATTCTCTAAACTAAACTAAAAATCACTAAAATTTGGTTCATTCCTGTCAAACGACGATTTCCTATTCTGCAATAGACTAAAGTGACACAACTTAACTATATTTTAGTTTGACAGCACTAAGATTGCACTGAGTTATTAGTTTAGTGAAAATGACAATTTTGCTATTCTGAGTTTGCCGGTTTTCACCAAAAATTTTGACTAGATAATAATTTATTTTGACTAAATCTGACTATTTTTAGTCGCGATTAAAAAGGTGTGGAATAAAACTAGTGGTCATGAACAAAAATTCACACCAACGCCTCGCCTTCACGTGCCAAAACAGTGCTATATTTTTTATTTTTTCTTTTGCCTATATCTCGAAAATGGCGTGTCCTTTCGCAAAAATAATGAAATTTTCGACCCCCTTTATGAAACCCCGGAACATTTAAATCTCAACATGTGGGTAATATATTTTTTTATTGATAATTTCATTATTTTTGCGATAGGACACGCCATTTTCGAGATATAAGCCAAAGAAAAAATAAAAAATACAGCACTGTTTTTGCACGTGAAGGCGAGGCCTTGGTGTGAATTTTTGTTCATGACCACTAGTTTTATTCCACACCTTTTTAATCGCGATTAAAAATAGTCAGATTTAGTCAAAATAAATAATTATACTCAAAATTTTTGGTGAAAACCAGCAAACTCAGAATAGCAAAATTGTCATTTTCACTAAACTAATAATTCAATGCAATCTTAGTGCTGTCAAACTAAAATATAGTTAAGTTGTGTCACTTTAGTCTATTTCAGAACAGGAAATCGTCGTTTGACAGGAATAAACCAAATTTTAGTGATTTTTAACCGACGAAAAAAAACGGAGGAGGTTATTAATTCGACGCGTATTTTTTTTTACCACGCATAAGTTTTTACATAGTAGTCCGATTGTGATAATTCTTTTTTCATTGGATAGGGTATACCTTTCAAAGTATTATTGGTACATTAAAGCCACAAAAAATTACAAAATAAAAACGTTTTAACAAAAAATTTAACCGCCGAAAAAACAGAAAAGCAAAAAATAATAAACCTTAAAATTTTGAGTCGGCGCTGAAAAATCAATGAACAAAGATCACTCAAAGCGCCGACTCATAATTTTAAGGTTTATTATTTTTAGCTTTTCTGTTTTTTCGGCGGTTTAATTTTTTGTTAAAAAGTTTTTAGTTTAGTTTTGTACAACAGAATCGACACCAATATGTGCTGACATCTCTTTGAGGCACGCGTGGAATCGATGAAAACTTGATGAACGCTGACTGCACGCACGAAAAAGCATGACTCATTGTCACGTCCCACCTGCACCGAGAGTGCAAGCGAGAGCGCGAAACAAGCAATAGAGAGGCACGATCGGCCTAAGCGTTTGACTTGTGACGCATCTATCTCTCTTTCACTCCATCAGCCGATGCGTCGGAGTAAAAGAGACTTAGATGCTATCACGTATAATTATCCTCCGTAAACCGACTTTACAGACAAACAATTATTTTTTATATATTTTATCACATCTGCATAATTTATGAATTTTTGAAACTACTGCATTTCAGGATGCCATGAGCCAGCAAATTAATAGTGTGTGCTGCGCAGTTTAAAGGCTCAACACCTTATAACAAATTGAAAAGTCCTTTGTATGTTTATAGCGTTGGCAAACAACAACAATAAACTTGTCTTCGCCACATTTTTCTTGACTTTTAGAAGTTCTTCACAGAGATGTTCAATTATGTAACAATTCTCTACACTCTCAACAAAGAAAGATTCTAAAATTGTGTCTAAAGAGCATGTTCTATTACAGACATTTGGCCTCCTGACACAAATACAGCCCTGGCAATTAACATGCAACTAAATAATGTAATAACGTGGTATTTTGAAAAGCCTAAGTAACAATAAAACCAATTAACATTTTAAAATAATCATCCGATGCGCAAAAAAGATATTTGTCCATCATTTTGAGTATTTATCCTATAAAAATGAGTAAAAACGAGTATTTATCCGTTTCGGATAAAAACTCGAGTATTTATCCTCTGAGTATTTATCCACTGCCCATCACTAGTTGGGACACTTGGATGACATTAATAGGGTGACGTTGTACTGTACTTGGGCAAAATAAGGCCCAATACTAAAGTCTACGAAATATTGTTTTGATCACAAGGCAAGCCAATCTAGGCGTTTGAATTGGGGATCATATGTGCGGTTTTTTTAGTGGGGAATGGGTTTACTTTTTACCTCGATCATGCTTGACAGAAAGCATAGATGAGGTCTGAAATTAGTTTTGCAGTCAAGTTTGCATCGACCTTTTTTGCGTAAATTATATTTGTCGAAGCGATGGCATCACCGTGGCGCCATCTGTTATTTTGATTACGGAATTAAGAAGTTGTCGCAGCGACGGTATCACCGTGGCGCCATCTGTTATTTTGATTGCGGAATTAAGAAGTAAACAATGTAAACGTCAAACGGAAACGTCAAGTGCTACACTTGGGTACGGTCGATGCAGATGTGGTGACATTTAATTGACAGCCGTCACATGACTGACGGTAGATATCTGTCAGACACTCACAGTGACAGTAACCATAGAGGATAGTGATACGGACATTGACGGTTAGAGGGGGCGACAGTATTCTGAGAGACGCAAAGGCAAACGGTCGTGTTTTCTGTTGTCACCACGTGGTGCATCGAACTTACCGCGTTTCCGATTTAATCTGTTCTGATCGGCTTGATCTTTTAACATTTTTGTAATTAGTGTGCGTGATCGAATAAATACACCGTTTCTCTAAGTTTTCGGAATATTATTTTTAATCCCCGGCCATGTGTGACCATACTGATAGTGAGGCGCCCCATCTACCCTCGTTATCAGAAGTGGGATGTAACTCTAACGACCCACATGGTGCAAGCGGTGACACGAACGGGAATTCGTGTAATAACGAAACACGTGTTTGTAATAGTGGTACAAGTGACGAAAAATGGCTTCTACTATTAGAACAGCAGAACCGCAATTTTCTGGCTGCTATACGAGCAATGCAAACACCCTCGTCAGGCACGGATCGCCTTCGCCTGCCGGATTTCGACCCGGAAAAACAGGATATTGACTCGTGTGCCTGGGTAACAACTGCAGACATGTGCGTGGCCGATCAACACTGCCAAGGCGCATCATTAATGATCGCGTTGAGTCGCGCGCTCAAAGGAGAAGCTTCCACTTGGCTCTCATCTGTGTCTTACCCTGGCATGACATGGAGTGAATTCAAGGTGCTGTTTGTAGCAAGGTACGACTGTCGTGATACTACCGCCTCTTTTCTAATCAACCTAAATAATAAAAAGCCAAAGGAAAATGAGTGCCTAGCCGCATATGCCGCTACCCTCATGACTTCTATAATGTCTCGATGGAACGGCCTTACTACGGAACAGATTGCGATCGCTACAGTTTTGGCTCATGTTGCGAAGATCGACCCGCGTGTGCAAAGACTGTCATTTACCACGGACATCAAGACCCGTAGTGAATTACAAAGGGAGTTACAGGCCGTATCGTTTCTGAAGAGACACGCTTCTTCTAGTGACGATCGTGATGTTGATGATGCGAAACGACTACGTCCAAATGGACCACCTACTATTACCAAATGTTTTAGCTGTGGGAAACTAGGCCACAAGTCGATGCATTGTCGTAGTAACAAGGATCTGAGGCCACGAGAGGATCGGTTTGGACCAAAAACCCCACACAACAACCCTAGCTCGAGTAATGAGTCCACCGGGAGGTTGGACCGGATTACCTGCTTCGAATGCCATGAACGAGGACACTATGCATCCAACTGCCCCAAACGAAGCAGCAAAGAGGTGGGCGGCAGTGCTGCAGCTGGTTCTTCTAAAGAAAAGCGAGTGGACGTATGCATCGTCGGTGCACCAGCTGGATCTCTACGTCATTCTGGTGAGCTGTATACTTTTAATTACGATTCGGGCGCCGAATGTTCATTAATTAAAGAATCTGTTTCATCTAAGTTTAGTGGTAAACGATTTTATGACAGCGTGACTATGACTGGTATTGGACAAACCTCTGTCACTTCGACTGTACAGATTTTAACTATTGTTGAAGTTGACGGGATAGTTTTCGAAGTTCTTTTGCATGTCTTGCCTGACCATTGTTTACGATATAGAATTATGATTGGACGAGAAGTTTTAGCTCTTGGTTTGGCAGTATACATGTCACCGGACAAATTAAGATTTCAGAAGCTTAAAGTGGTTGAGACTTGTGACGTGATTGATAACAATGAGACTAACTTCGACCTGATTGACACTGATGTTCCTTCTGAAAATAGAACCCAACTGTTAGACATTTTGAAATCTTTTCAACACTGTTTCATCACCGGTTTTCCTACCTCCCCTGCTAATACTGAGCCTATGAAAATACGTTTAATAGACCCCCATAAAACTGTTAATCGACGCCCTTATAGACTGAGTCCAGAAGAACGACAGGTTGTAAGACGTAAAATTAAAGAGTTGTTGAAGGCTAACATAATTCGCTGTAGCTCATCCCCTTTCGCGAGTCCCATTCTCCTTGTAAAAAAGAAAGACGGCAGCGACAGAATGTGTGTAGACTACCGTGAATTAAATGACAACACGGTACCTGACAGATTCCCTTTGCCTCTCATATCTGACCAAATAGCCAGGTTACATGGAGGACATTTCTTTTCAATTTTAGATCTAGCGTCAGGTTTTCACCAGATTCGCATTGACCCTGAATCTATTGAACGGACAGCCTTCGTTACACCCGATGGGCAATTTGAATTTTTATCGATGCCATTCGGACTTCGGAATGCTCCTTCAGTTTTCCAACGGGCACTCATTCATGCTCTTGGGGATCTGGTGAACACCTACGTTGTAGTTTACATGGATGACGTACTCATCGTGGCCACGAATGCTGAGGAGGCACTTCAACGACTTCAAGGCGTTCTTCGCGTTTTGGCTGAAAAGGGCTTTTCCTTAAATTACCAAAAATGTGCTTTTCTTAAGCAAAAGGTAGAGTATCTTGGATTCGAAGTCAGTCAGGGGCAAATACGCCCTAATCCTCGCAAGATCGACTCCTTGACTGCATTACCACCACCTCAGACGGTAACACAACTACGGCAGTTCATCGGCCTGGCATCATATTTTCGACAATTTGTGGTAAGGTTTTCCCAAATTATGGCACCTTTATATGCTTTGACTTCCGGGCACGGCAAGATAGATTGGAAGCCTGAACATGAGACTGTCAGACAGCAGGTAATTTCTATATTGACCAGTGAGCCGGTGCTTATGATTTACGATCCAGCTCTCAAAACAGAACTCCACACGGACGCGAGTGCTGTTGGATACGGTGCAGTTTTAATACAGTTGAAGGAAAGTAAGTCGCATGCAGTTGCTTATTTTAGCAAACGAACGACGGCCGCGGAGTCGAAATACCACTCTTACGAGTTGGAGACTCTCGCAGTTGTTAACGCGGTGAAACACTTCCGGCATTATTTACACGGCCGTAAATTTGATGTGGTAACAGACTGCAGCTCGTTACAGGCAACTCGGAAAAAGCTAGATCTGACGCCACGTGTACATCGGTGGTGGGCGTTCCTGCAGGCGTTCGACTTTAGTATTGTACACCGTAACGGTAAGCGAATGACACATGCCGATTTTTTTTCAAGAAATCCACTGCCAGGCGATATCAACGATGTGAACACTCTAGTTAGTAAGGTAGAACCCAAAATAATTAATCTAGCGGAACTTAGTGACAACTGGCTGATGGCGGAACAGCAGAAAGATGAGGAGCTTTCTAAGCTTATGTCAGATTTAAGACAGGGAAGGCTTTCATCTGATGTAGCTAAAACTTACGAGCTCCGATCAGGTATCTTGCATCGAAAAATTCAACGACGAGGTCGGACTCGTTGTTTGGCCATCGTACCTAGATCATTTAGATGGTCAGTCATTAATAATGTGCACGAGGGATTGCTACACTTGGGATGGGAAAAGACCTTAGAAAAAGTTTACGAACTTTATTGGTTCGATAACATGACGAAGTTCGTAAGGAAATTTGTGGATAATTGCGTGACCTGCAAAATTTCTAAGACACGTAGCGGCAAAATTCAGGCTGAAATGCACCCCATTCCAAAAGTGGCAATACCTTGGCACACGATACACATCGACGCCACTGGAAAGTTAAGCGGTAAGAACGACCGGAAAGAATACGTATTCGTGCTAATCGATGCTTTCACTAAGTATGTGTTTCTTCACCATACCCTTCATATTGACACAGCCAGTAGCATTAAAGCCTTGAAAGCCAGTGTTTCGTTTTTTGGTGCACCTAACCGCCTGATAGCTGATCAGGGCCGGTGTTTTGCAAGCAGAGATTTCAAAGATTACTGTGACTCTGTAAATGTTAAGCTTCACTTGATAGCAACAGGTTCTTCCCGAGCTAACGGCCAGGTGGAGCGAATCATGAGCACTTTAAAAAATATGCTCACAGCCGTTGAAGCTAGCGAACGTTCGTGGCAGGACGCCCTGCCCGACGTGCAACTCGCGCTCAACTGCTCCGTGAATCGAGTAACGAAGGCCAGTCCACTAGAACTACTGGTAGGTAAGGTTGCAAGGCCTTTAGATATGTTGCTCGCCGGTGATGATGAAGAAGAATGCGACATCGAGCAGGTCAGATCGCAGGCGGTGGAGAATATGGCGAAGGCTTCTGCATACGATAAGGTAAGATTTGACTCCACCAAAGCTAAATTAAAACCTTTTTCTGTAGGTGACTTTGTTTTGTTACAAAATGAAGAGCGCAATCAGACCAAGCTTGACCCTAAGTATAGAGGACCATTCAAGGTTACAGAAGTACTTGAAGGAGACCGCTATACCCTTAAAGCTCTTAACTCAAATCGCACATACAAATACGCACATGACCGATTACGAAAAATGCCTGACGCTGACAACCCTGACGACAAAGACTCTGACACTGACAAAATCGATGAGACGAACTTTGATGACGAAGGGGATGGACCTTCGAGGAATCTAATTGACGAAGGGGATGGACCTTCGAGTCATGAGTTGTGAATCAGTATGCAAGTCGCTCAGATCGCATACATGTCCATGCCATTCGTAGGCGTAGGCGTAAAATCGGGTCTAATTTCCCGTCGCAGTGCGGCCACGAAGGTGTGTGGCGTGCGTTTGGCTTGGATATGTAGGTGCTCGCTGATGATACCGCCGGATGGAGGCGATGTGTTGAAATGGGTACCGGTTGGAGGTAGCCCAGAGGAGTGGCCGGATAGAGGCTTAAGTTTTGAATTGTAGAGTATTGCATACTGGATCTCATATGAGTGCTTTTGAGCTGACTAAGTAGAATTGTGACTTTTGCTCGACTGCTTGATTATTATTTTATTTTTCCCTGGAGAGATTATTGATGATTTGAGATAAAGATGGCTAAGTTTAACATTCTGTAGTGTCCAAACGAATATTGTTAAACCCTCATGATATTTGGAATAAATTATTTTGTTTGTGTACCTAGGTGTTTAAATTGTCCTGACTCATTGGTCAGGAAGGCCGAGCTAAAAAGTTGTACTGTGCAGAGGTATTTTCTTTTATTTCAGAATCCACACACGAGGACGTGTGAGTTGTCATGATGGCCGTGTCGAAGCGATGGCATCACCGTGGCGCCATCTGTTATTTTGATTACGGAATTAAGAAGTTGTCGCAGCGACGGTATCACCGTGGCGCCATCTGTTATTTTGATTGCGGAATTAAGAAGTAAACAATGTAAACGTCAAACGGAAACGTCAAGTGCTACACTTGGGTACGGTCGATGCAGATGTGGTGACATTTAATTGACAGCCGTCACATGACTGACGGTAGATATCTGTCAGACACTCACAGTGACAGTAACCATAGAGGATAGTGATACGGACATTGACGGTTAGAGGGGGCGACAGTATTCTGAGAGACGCAAAGGCAAACGGTCGTGTTTTCTGTTGTCACCACGTGCTGCATCGAACTTACCGCGTTTCCGATTTAATCTGTTCTGATCGGCTTGATCTTTTAACATTTTTGTAATTAGTGTGCGTGATCGAATAAATACACCGTTTCTCTAAGTTTTCGGAATATTATTTTTAATCCCCGGCCATGTGTGACCATACTGATAGTGAGGCGCCCCATCTACCCTCGTTATATTTTTGTTTGCTGGCAGGCACATTGAAACTGTCATGCACTGAATTTATGGTTCTGAAGGTTGACACTTTGACAGTTGTTGAATTGACACTGACAGTCATTTATTTGCGCTCGGTGGGAGATGTTTTGTGTTACATAGTGTAATGAAATAATAATCAATTCAATAATTATCTATCGCTTTAATTAACGATAGCGCGTGATTTTGTGCTTAAACACCAATCAGTTAATAGCGTTGAAAATTGAAAGTATCATCATGGTGTAATGTAGTTATAGTCTGTCGTGATAAGTATTTTCATAAATATAATTAATATCTTATTCGGTTCCTATCTTATCTAAACCTGAAGTACATTTTTATCTTTTGGTGTTAGTTTATAGATAGAAAGGTTTCTCCAGGATATAGCGAAACTGGACGAAAATGGATACTCTCAAGTGAGTTACTTAAAACGTAGATATTTTTAATACTTAGTACCTGCGTCAGAAGGAGTCAAGGTTACGTCTAAACGTTTGTTATACTTGACTTCTTCACGGTTGCACTGATTAATTAAATAATTGTTAAACTTTCAGGTTCTATTTTGTCACCTGGAATGTGGCAACCAAGAATCCAGGACAAGATCTAAACGCATTATTAGACTTTCCATCACAATTCAATAAAAATAAGCCACTACCAGACTTTTTCGTGATTGGGTAAGTAGTTATGTGGTTCATGATTACTTGCATAATGTTTGCTGTATCCTACTTATTTTCTGGGTCAATGTGATATGTACGAATTCATTAAATGAATTGTCTGTATCTTTGTCATAATTTTGTTTTTATGTTAATGTAATGTCTCATTCTAGTTTTTAATTATTATAACATAACATCACACCTCGTTTCCCTGAAGGGTTGGGCAGAGGTGTACCTTTAATTACACCCACATATCGTTAGTTATGTTTAAGTCCCACATAATAGGATGATTATTATAATTCAAAATAATATCGTTGCTAGCCATTTTCATGTATATCACCCACTTTTATCCTATGAAATTAGTTTCATTTCGTCCTATTTAAGGAAAATTTTGTAATTCAATCTAAGGCCATATTATAGTTAATTTAAAAATAATCATAATTAACTGACAGATGATATTAATAGCAATGTCAACACTATACGTACCCACAGTATGATCAAACATAAAAACAAAGTTTTTGTAAAGCATCTTCATAGTAACTATAATAACACCGTTTTTAAAGATTACTTGTTTATTTAAGTATGTATTTTAAAATAGAAGTATTAAAGGTCAAACATGTTGACATGCTTATTTAAGATATTTGTAATGTAATGGGTCTTTAAATATTGATATGCCTTTAAACAGCTATTGTTTTTCCTTTATTGACGAGTAGTAAGAATATATTTTTACTATTAAAAAGAAATCATTGAATAATAGTCTACCTAAACAAATGAAGTACAGACGCCAGCACATCGAGCTACTACAATCTGTCAAATTTCTTTGATAGATTTACAACTTTATGGCTAAAGTATTCGGTTCAATGTTGTTTGGGAGAATTTGACAGCTTCGGGTACCTTGATGTGTTGTGTACATAAAAGAGTATTATGTTTATAGGTGTCGGCACCAGCATATTTTTTAATCTATAATTAACACAAAGATTTGTTATTTAAAACTAAGTCTACGTTAAAATAACATTCTTTTACTTGGTTGATAAAGAAAAATATTCATAACAATAAGTAGTTTTATAACATTACTAGCTGTTGCCTGCGACTTTGTTCCCCGTCTGTGATAAAAAGAAGCCTATATCCTTACTTAGGTTGTGGTCTATCTGTTTGCCTAATTTCATCCAAATCTATTCAGCCTTTTGAGCATGAAAAATAAAAAAAAAAACTTTCACATTTATAATATTAACTTGCCTTATCGAAGGTTGAGGTTTTTATCTTTATTGTCCAACAAAGATTTTATTTATAAAGAGCCATTACTTAGTCTACAATACGTTTTATTACAGGTTACAAGAAGTAAAGTCCCAACCACAGAATCTGGTAATGGACTCACTGTTCACCGATGCGTGGACACAATCATTCAACAAAATACTTTGCCGGCAAGGATTCATCATTGCCAAGAGCACCAGATTGCAGGGCATACTGCTGCTTGTCTACACTCAGATGAAACATATTGTACACCTGAGGGATATTGAGGCTCAGTACACTAAGACTGGACTGGGAGGAATGTGGGTGAGTGAGACAAAATTTTTCTTGTTTACTTTGAAGGATAATATATAGGCTGATTTCTTCTATGAAAAATTGAAGTATAGTTTCGGTGTTATGATTAGTGATCGAATATTTGGATGCATATTTACCTTATGTTACTATTTAGCTGTGAAAGCACTGAAGCGGCTTCATATTCTTTATTAAAGCCGGGTTTCTTGGATCATCATATTTGTTTAAAATTAATGTTTAACCCAAGATGCTAATACATATGTGTGTATGGTGGTATGTGTTATTAAAACAACACACAAAACACGATAAAACACGCATTCCATATTAGCCAACTTTTCAACTTTAGGTGAATATGCATCTGAATATTCAATCTCTAGTTATGATGTAACACATACCAACATTACAAATGCTGAAAATCTTGCTGTAATCTAGATCAGAAGGCTAATTTTCGTGATTAAAAACATCCAAAATCTAGTTGCAGTCTCACCACAGCGACTATCCAGTATAGGGAAACTCAAGGTATTTTTGACAGAGAGACTAGGATCAGACTGTGAACGTTCTTACAATTAGAGAAATTGCCTCTCAGATATTATAGCTATACTTGTATCAGCAAAAGTTCTAATAGTTTGGTGATTAAATAGAACATAGACTACGCTAACTAGCTCCTTTTCCAACTAATTCTTTGAATATTAATGTCTGCATAATAACTGTTGATGTCAAAAATATATGTTGTAATGTAACTGGCATTTACAAATGTCTGTTAAATTAATAATACGAAAAGTGCCGTGTATTGTAATTTTTAAAATACACAATATATTTATGTCTGTAAGCTTTATTTCTATAAGATAGATATTGCTTGTAAGCGTACATTGATAAATAAGTTTCGTGCCGTCCGCCGGCGTGCTCTGCCGCTTACATTCAAAGGCTCTAACAATCCGATCACCTGAATATTACATCTGTAATTAAAACTGCATTTAGAATGGAACATATTGCAGTTCTAACAATCATCTGCAGTACAATAGCACGTTTCTTTACACACATTGCGTTATGCGTTATCTATTACATATCGTGAGCAAACTCAGCTAAAATGATAATTCATTTAAAATATTAAAGATTCGTTCAAAGATTGTTTCTTAACTGCTCTCCTGCCTTAATTATACCACCACTTCTTTCAAAAACGGTGGAGGAAAACATCGTGAGGAATCCTGCATGTCATAGAATAAAAAAGTCGAAGACATCGACCAGCCCGCACTGGGCCTGCGTAGTGGTTATTATAACAGTAGGAACATTATGGACTGATTATTCTGTGTTAACAAATTCTATATTTCCAGGATTGTATATTCGACTTTGTAATGTTGTAATTTTAATCCAGCATAAACTATGTGGTTAAAATATCAACATAAAACAAAACGAAAATCAAAATAACACAAAACGAAAATCAAAATAAAACAAAAAAAAAGGGAAAAAAATTCTATGGAATCCAGATTGGGCATCCCTTACGCCCCTAAGTTGCGGCTAATAGCACGATTTGGCGCCGTACGAAATGCTCATGCATTCAAGATTGAACCCGGTACAATCCGCAGTGGTTCAATAAGATTTCATGTCCCGAAACCGTATAGTACTAAAACTATATTTAACGCTTTCGGAGCATTAGTTTTCCATCTAAAGGACGTTTTTAGGGTTCCGTTGCCAAATGGAAAAAAACGGAACCCTTATGGATTCGTCATGTTCGCAGTCTGTCCGTCCGTATGTCACAGCCACTTTTTTCCGAAACTATAAGAGCTATGCTGTTGAAACTTGGTAAGTAGATGTATTCTGTGAACCGCATGAAGATTTTCACACAAAAATAGAAAAATAAAAACAATAAATTTTAGTATCCCCATACTTCGAACTGAAACTCAAAATTTTTATTTTTCATCAATCCTATACGTTTGGGGTATCTATAGATAGGTCTTCAAAAATGATATTGAGGTTTCTAATATCATTTTTTTCTAAACTGAATGGTTTGCGCGAGAGACACTTCCAAAATGGTAAAATGTGTGTCCCCCCCTGTAACTTCTAAAATAAGAGAATGATAAAACTAAACTTCCACCGAAAATTGGTTTGAACGGATCTAGTAAATAGTTATTTTTTAATACGTCATAAATCGTAAACCGCAATTTACCTTTCATTCAGTCAACTCAAATATAAAAATTAAATAAAAAATAATTTCATAAACATAAACCTTATGCATAAACCGTGAATACCTACAGGTTTGTAAGGAACCCTCGGTGCGCGAGTCCGACTCGCACTTGGCCGGTTTTTAATCCCAGGACTCAGATAGTAATCTGACATTTTAATTCTTCCTGTTTGTTTTTTCGTAGGAACTAAACACACATGTCCAATTACTATCTGGGTTTAAAAAAATAAACTAACGTATTTGATGTTTTGTTTCTTTATCTATAGCCAAAGCAAGTATGTAGAATAAATTCAAATGTAAAATCTCACAAATTCTCATGAAGTCAACACCGTTTTTTATAACACCTTGTTACAAACTGGTTATAAAGTATGCTAATAGGTTTACTACTAACTTTACAATATAGGTGCCTGTTTTTTTTTTGTGGGTGGGAAATCATCAAATGACTGCTCCTGCACCCTAATTGCGAAACGCACAATTTATCAGAATCTGAATGGGATTGAAGATTATTTCTAAACCATTGCGTCATTTGATCGAATAAATTGTCGGCTCAGCAACGTAAATAACGCAATGAATGTTGTCTAACTATGAATATTAAACCAATTCCTACCGATAAAAAGTTCCGCAATTACCCCTCTGGTCTTGGGCGAAGCGGGAGGGCGTGTCAGACTTTTACGGACTAAAACCCAGCCGTGTTCCTTCAGTTGTCCATGTGCCAGGGCCACGGTATCTCTTTCCAACAAATCTCGCGACCCTGGCAGTCTCGCGACCCTGGCAGATAGATGCCTGTCTTGTTTTACTATACTTTCCTGATCTGATATTGCGTGTCGATTTGATACCTAACGCTAAGGATTAAGGAAATTTAATTGCTCTATTACAACATTCAGAAAGATTTACGTTTCTTATCATTCGAAACGAATCACGATAAATTATCGCGTGAATGCCTAAAATAACGGTAAGCGGTATTGATTTTCTTTATTTGCTTACGTAATGCCTTGATTCTTTCTACATAGGTACCAACTTGAGTATTTGTTTAAATCGATAAGACCTTGAGTGGAAAATTTTGTATGCACAAATCGTTATCGCGCCCTTGAACGGTATATTTGAACTGCTAAGTCACACGTTAAGGTGAATGCCTAGATAGCCCTCGCCATACATTTTTCAGGTGTGGAAATCTCGGTAAATAAACAGTTTCTGCAGAATAAAAGCAAGTATAATGAGACTTTATAATGTATTATGTTCGCGTATGGCCCAAATTTTATAAAAAAAACAGTATTTCTAGGAGAATTAGACCGAATAAAAAACGAAAAATCTTTACATGTGTGAGTGACCTGAATCGCGCCATCTGACGGAAATTTATAGAACCACCGAGAAAGTTGGTTGCTGTTGTGTTACGAGTTTACGATTAGTAAACATTCATAATAGATGGCGCTGTTCGATATTCGAACGTTTTAAAAGAATTTATCTTTTAAATTCGATAATGCGACGTTGCCATTCAAGCTTAGCAGCGCTCGCACCCCGCGTTGTTGCCATACCGTCAAAGCGTGATTGCTTGAGTCTTGAAAACTTGCGAATCGTTTCCAGAATATTGTGTTTCTAGCAAGTTAGCGCCGGGCGCGCGGGTTTGCCCGCGCAGTTAACATTTTATGATTGATAAAATGTTTTTTATTATGGAATGAGAAAGAATGCTTTACATAAAGTGAAAAAAATATCTATGCGATCTGCCCTTGGTTCACACAGATACAATACTAATGTAATTATTGTATTATCTAGTTTAAATATGTAGTAAGTAGTTACTAGTACACGACTTTCCAGATTTAAAAATCTTTTTAATGTATGTAAGTAGGTACTGATAACATTCTGATACGCTTAGGTACTAATCCATTGGTTTGGGTTGAATAAAATCAGAGAATAGAAATTGATGTATAAGTAAGTTATGACTAAATCAGGCGATCAGCGAAGCTACCTACACAATGGTGAAACGTAGGTACTACGTACATCTATTGATTGAATCATATTTCATTCATGTGAAACCAGCAAGATTAGTGAATACACAGACAAACCACTTTGATTTTTCATAATTCCTTATTTTACTAGTATTATTAGCACACACAAAATGCGTCAAGCAGGGTTGCCAACTTTATTTTTTAGAAGATCGTACCATACATTTTAAAAGATCGTACTTTGCTAAGAATTCAAAAATAAAAATAGTACGCATTGAAATTTCAATAAAATAAATGGTAAACAAATGTGGTGGGTGTTACTAAAACTTCAACGCAAAATTTAACATTTTGGTATAATATTTAAGAATCTGGACACCAATTTAGCAACTAAACTTTACGACGAGGTTTTTTTTATTAAAGAAAAGGGGCTCGGAAGAGACTTTGTCATGAAATCCACACGAAACAATAAACACCAGTATCATTAGAACTTAAAACGGGATATTTACCATGTTTATTATTACTTAACAAAACTGTGCTACCTACTACTGAGAACCATTCAAATGAGTGCCATCCGTGAAACAGTTTTTATCAGGGCTTGTTAACGTTACCAAATTCACACTATAAGTATCGTTAAGTAACGTTATTTTCATAAAGTTAATATTTTAACGGTAAAACGGGTAACGATGCTTTGGTATCGAATCTATAAAATAACGTTACCAATTAACGTTACTAGTATCGATACTTTTACATACATACATACATAGAATCACGCCTTTTTCCCATGGGGGTAGGCAGAAACCACGGAACGCCACCTGCTACGATCTCTACACACTTCTTTTGCCTCGTTTAGGTTCATAAAATTGGTCATACACACACGCCGGTTGCGAGTACTACGCACCTGACCTTTCTGAAGAACATCACCAATAAGGTCCCTATATGTCCTCCTAGGGCGTCCCCTCCCGGTGTTTCCACTCACATCTGCCTTGTAAATACCTTTTGTGAGCCGACCTTCATTCATCCTCTCAACATGACCAAACCATCTAAGCATACTTTTTTCAATTTTTGTCACTACATCTTCTTTTACACCACACCGTTCTCTTATCACATCGTTACTTAATGCGTTGTTGTCAACCTGCGCAACCTAAGCGGAACGCCATGGGCGGCGGCGCTCTACGGCAACATCGCCAATCAAACGGTGCAAATGCAACTTCAATAATGTAGACGAAAGAAAGAGATGAAAGAAAATAAATAAAAAAATAACGGTACTCAGTTACCGGTAAAACGTATGCCAAGTATCGTTACCAAGCATTACGTGACCTCTACTAATAACGTTATCTTCGTCCGATGAAAGTAACGATACCAAATTTTTAACGTTATTCAAAGCCCTGGTTTTTATTGAAAAGTGAAGTGTTTTTGTGTTTTATTGACGGTAAGTGTTATTTTTATGTGCAATGAATGATTTTCAAGGTGATATAGAGTATTATTATAATGGTAATTAATTACCCTTAAAACTTTACAAAAGTGTAAGATTTAGAAGATGAAATACAAAATCAAACGTTAGCAACACTCGTTGATTGTCGTCACATGACATACTACAAATTTCAAATATTCTCTCTGAAAACAACAGCTTGGTGGTGGTGTTATTTCTGTTTCTTGAAACATTTCATAAATAAGATACATTTGCTGTTGTTTGTAATTATTCTTTTTGATTACAGATTGAATTGCAACTGAACTGCCTAAGATAAACCCGACTAATAAACTTGCATAAATGTATACGACATGTGTATTCAGGACCGCGAAAATCACGGAAAAAAGTGCAAGCAGTATTCAAAAGACATCATGGAAGTTCTTTTAGTGATCTATAGTGAGTAAATTAGATTCCCATAAGATTTCGAATCAGATTTACGTGAGTGGAGGTTATTTGATACTCGTTGGTTCGTGTTGTGTCTTATCTGTGTACTTTTAACTGTACCTATTTCATTTATTTATCTTTTATTTCAGTCCACATTCAACTCAAGATCATCATCAGCTGTCCAACCATTCGACAGCTGAAGATACGCCCTAAACCTATTCGCGTGGTATACCAGAAATTCGATACGAAGCCATAGCCTGCAGCTCTAGCTTCAATAAGTTGAATCTGTTACAGAGCAAGTAGAGACTGTTGATTTTGATTGGCCACAACCCGATTCAG
This sequence comes from Aporophyla nigra, assembly GCA_947507805.1. NCBI lineage: Eukaryota > Metazoa > Arthropoda > Insecta > Lepidoptera > Noctuidae > Aporophyla > Aporophyla nigra. The sequence goes on from OX382305.1 coordinate 15,242,239, forward strand.
AGACTGAAGCTTATCAACTAACTGTGGAAAGAACATCAAGTGACAACTTCTCAGGTTTGGTAGGGTACCGTATTGTTGACTTGAAGAAGGTCATATGGTCACAACTTTGATTCTTCATCTGGAATGGTAAGTCCCAACTTGATACCATATTTTTGTGTTCATTACATTAGTACGCTTTTGCTTGTTTGTAGTGATGAAGTTTTTGTTTGACAATACCAAAGTACAACATATTTTACACAATGTTCAGTGTAACAAATATCATTATTTCTTGGTATGTATGTATAAAAATAATGTATTTCTTTGATTGTTTCTTTTTAACAGCTATTATTATTTTGATTCTAGGTCCAGGGTCAATTGCGAATTACCAAAATGAATAAATGTTACTTCATTTGCTTTATATCTGTCACCCAACCATTGACTGTCATAAAAGTTAACCGGGATGAGGAAGTTATCAACGCTATGATGCCGAAGTTGGTAACATTTTTTAAAACATGTGTACTGCCGGAAATTATTTTGAGAAGAGTTGAGAAAAATGCTAAATGTCTAGACATCAAGGAATTAAAAGGTATAAAAATATAAGTCTTACTCATTTCCTAACTTATTCCGCAGGTCTCTGAGGTGTGGGTTCAGTAAGAATAGTCTAACAAAACTGTAAATTCATTTGTTGCAGCGAAAACTGCGTCTTCCAGCATTTGATTCAGATCGCACGGAAATTATATAAATGGAAGTAAAAAGTGACAAGCAGAAGACTGATACGGCGCGGCGGCGGCGGCGACTGCAAAAAGTAGCGCGTAGAAAAGAAGATATTTTATTATAATATTTATAAGTATCTTTGTATGGTGGTACGAGTCGATGGTTCGAATCCAAGCCGGCACTTTGCTTTGTGTAAATTATTTCATCACCACAGTTCAGAGGAGGCCTGAGTCTCAGCAGTGGGAACATTATAGAATAATTAATAAGCTATTTTTGCACATAGCGATGTATAGTTTGTGTTATTTTGTTAGTTCATAAGATTTTTCTGTGTAGATAAGTTTCACTCATGTATTTAGGTACCAGCCTAACAATTCAATTGTAAAAGAATATTTATTGCAGTTCAAAATTGTATCATAAGTAGGTATTCTTGAAACATAAATAAATGTTATGGTTAGCTAGCAACCACTTTGTGTTGTTGTGTAAGATACATGTGCCGTTATATATACTTACGTATGATGTTATTTATATTGTAATCTACATACATAATTCTTTCTAATACTAAATTCAAAATCATAATTGTAAATATCAAAATATTTAAAAAAGTATGTTATCTTTGTATGGTGGTATGACTCGATGGTTTGAATCCAAACGGAAACTATCTAAGTAAATGTAGTGAGAGTAAATAAAACGATTATTTTTATGAAAATATTAACCCCTTTTTACTAAATAAATATTATTAATTTATTAGTAAGGTACAATAAAAAGCTTTACAATGTAATAAATAGTCTTTTATTTATTTATTTAGTACACGTCACTATTTACACTTCCATTCCTTCTTCTTCCTTACATTTCTTCCCGTGGGTGTCGTAAAAGGCGACTAAGGGATTTACTAGAGAATGGGCAGCAGCGTTCTCTATGCATTTTACCATCATACTGCGATCGCCGACCCGCTTGCCAAGCGTAGTGATTATGGCAAAGCCCCCCAAATAGGGGGAGGCCTATATCCAGCAGTGGACGTCTTGCGGCTGAGATGATGACTATTTACACATTACAATTTAGGTTCAGTCACATTACTACAACTTATAGGGACAGTGTACCTATATTAATTTCATTATAAACTGTTTGAATAAAACGACATCTAGTGGTGTCGAAAGTTACTACTATTTACTTTGCATGTGTGTGTAAAGAGTAAAGTCAAGCGGCTAAATCTTTAGAATGTACAAATCTTTGTATGAGACCAGTTAACAAGCACAGTGACTATCTAAAAAAATCAAGTTAATGCCCTAGGTTTCGCATATAATAAAGTTATCTATTAAAGATTTCTAAGTTAGGCGTAAAAATTGAAAATGTTCCAAATTGTGGATCTAGCGCCATCTAGCGACAAAATGGCATCTGAGATAATCATCCATCCACCTTAAGCCTACTTACTTACTGTAACTGAAATATTTTACGGACATTTATAATACACCAGTACTTACAAATGAAAAGATTGCATTTGTACACATATATATATGCCAATTTACTTTTGAAGTACGTCTCTGAATGCGGCCGTAAGTCTAAATAAACGTAGCATAATTAATCTTTATCGTCAACTAACTTTTGCCAGCGGCTGCGCCTGCATATTAGTGCATATTATACATATAAACCTTCCTCTTGAATCACTCTGTCTATTGATGAAACCCGCATTAAAATCAGTTGCGTAGTTTAAAAGATCTAAGCGTACACACGCGGGAAGCGACTTGGTTTTATACTATGCAAAGATACAGAAAGCCCGTATGGAGGTCAAAGCTAGCCATAAGGAAGACATTTCATAAGTCGTGTATGTTTCTTTACGGAATGTCCCGTAAATAGGACTGGAAAACGGAAATTGTCCCTCGCAATTCTTTGCTGTGACCATGACTTGGTGTCGTTTAGATTAATGTTACAGGAAAAACTAAAGCATGTCCATTGCTAGTATTCTTACACTAGTATGTCTGAGATAAAGATATATTTATTGTACAACTGTGGACATGGAGTTCTTATTAATAAACATTACATTTTTAGTTTCAACAGTCTACCCAAGTCAGATATGCAATAGGTCGTAGGTATTTTAAGAGTAATAACTTTTTAACAAAAAACTCAAGCAGATTATAAAATACATTAGTTTTCAATTAAAAAGAAAAGCTATTTATTTTAAGCATATTTCCATTTAATTGCTTATTAGCTGGTGGTAACTGATTGTATACGCTAATAGCAGTAATGTAGGTGCTTTTATAATACGTCATATTATTAATAACCGGTAAATTAACGTCATATTTATATTGTTTCCGAATGATTCTTTTAGAGTTTGATTTGAAATTAATGTATTGCATTGTTTGTTTTTAACAAATAAACATAATTCTATGTTCCTAGTCCTAGCCTTAGATATACATAAATGAATGATAAATATGATAATTCATGAAATAAAAATGTAGCGAAGATATATGGTTCTAGACCCCCAGCGTAGAAAAAGTGAATAAAAAGCTACTGTTCCATACATTGTGACCGCGTAGTCTCTTGGAAACAGCAGTTAAAAAAAAAAAAAAAATTATAACCGTCGAATAATGTCTCATCTAGTGTGTTTAGAATTATCTGCTGAATACATGGTCACAGTTTGCGCGTCCGTGTCCCTACCACCCTGTATGTGACATAGGCAATGTGGAATTCACTGTAAGAATAATTTGGCGGATGTAGAATTAGGTACAGAAACATTTAACTATTTTTAAGATATCTATTTAAACAGTATTAATACGTGAAGCAAAAACTTTGTACCCCTTTTAACTAAAATTACGCGGACGGAGGATAACGAAATTTGGCACAGTTGGCGAAGAAGTGCAGAAAGCTAATACTCGTATTTTCGATTTAAATGAATTATGATCGAATTATGACCACTGGGCGACTACGAGTTTTATTAAAATGACTTCATGAATAAGGGCTGTGTTCGAGTGAACAAAATGAGTCGGACAGTGGCGCTCTTGACCTCGATCTTGCCTTATTGATTTTCTACGTAAATGGAAAAAGTTACTAATGCTGTACACACGGCTACATATCAAGTTATGCATATCCAGTATAAGCTGACTTCTCACTGTACGGAAAGCCTATATTATGCGAGGTCAGCTACAACTGAAAATGTATAGCTTGATGTAGACGTGTGTACCTAGTTCCTTCATTATTTATAGACTTGTAATTGTAAGTTTATCTACGTACAATGAAGTATTTTGATGTTTGACCTGTCTCTTCTCACTGAGCGTAGTTATTGTTGGCAACAGTGGGAGTTTATTAAATAAACCGACATTGGAGTCACACGTTAAAGATCTATAGTAGGTTAAAGATATTTATTTAGTACTAGCTTTTGCGAGCGGCTTCGCCGAGGAAATTATCCGGTAAGAACGTACTAACGGGATAAAAGAGTACCACATGTGTTAATCCAGAATATAAACTATCTGTGTGCCAAATTTTCAATCCAAATCAGTTTCTTGCGTGAAAGAGTAATAAACATCCATCCATCCTCACAAAGCTTCACATTTATTAAATAATATTGATAGGATGTACATGTATTAGCTGATGCTCGCAGTTTTACTCGCATCACAAGAGACTTCATCCACCCATTTGGATAAATATGAATCTATACATAATTATGTAACATTACCCTAGGACATGGACTATGTGTGCCAAATTCCGTCTTATTCCATTCAGCCGTTTATTCACGATTGATTCACAAACATACACAATCGTAATATCATTGGGATTGACTTTTATGAGAAGTTGAAGACTGATATCGATTCTACCAGGTGTTTCTATTATCAAGTATAAAATCGATTGGAGGATAGCAGGATGTTAGTTTTGTAGTAGATATCATTACACTACAGTTTTCTTATGTGCTTAGTCTCCTCTGATTTCGTCATGCGTCGCCTATCATGGTGACATTAAGGTAATAGATAGCTATCGTATCATTTTTCTCGGAATTACTTTCGGGGCGGCAGTCTTTTTTTTAAGTTTAAATAGGCTTATCTACATTCTTTGTGTGTGAATACGTCATGGCCGAAGAAAGTATGCAGCCTATGTAGAAGTTCGATTTGAGGCCCTTATCTGAGCTAACATGAGCTCTATAGCCAGGCAGCTTCCAGTGTGTTCGTACTGACACGTGGGTTAATCCAGCATGCAACAATATGCTTTAAAATATCTTCCACGAAAGGCGATGTTCAAAAACGGCATTACGGCCTGTTAGTCTAGTGGTTAGTAATCCTGACTGCTAAGACTTAGGTCATGGGTTTGATTCCCAGCCAGAACAGTTGTCTGGTTACCATAGTACAGGCTCTGCCTAGTTTGGGATCAGATAATGTTGTGTTGGTTGTCCTAAGATATTTATTTATTTAGGGAAAAAAATACAGGAATAAGACAAACAATATGAAAGCCAAAGCATTTTTTTTTTACCGGGTGGTTTTAGTTTTTAACTACCTGGCTAAGGCTGCTCTGCTTTTGAAGGAATTTATCCACCTAGTTACGCCATCTCCTACGTGGTCTGCTGCGATTCCGCTTCACCATCTCAGAGCATCTGTACAATATGCGCCCACAGTTTGTCTGGCATGCGGCAGACATGTCTTGCCAACAATTAACCTTAACTTCCCCAATATAAATATTACCGACCAAACGTCCGTTCATTGTAAATCTAACAATACATGGTAATTTACAAAACATTGTTGTTTCAGGGTAATAAAGGGGCTGTTAGTATAAGATTCAACATATACGGATGTTCCATGTGCCTCGTGAACTCTCACCTGACTGCCCACGAACATCTGTTGGCTGACCGCATCAATGATTATAACACGATAATAAAACAACACATGTACCATGTCAGCGAGACTACCAACATTTTGTATCATGAGTAAGTACCCACATTTCTCTTCTTTTTAATACGCTTTTATTAGCTTCACCTGTATGTTTGTAAGTATGTAACTATGTTTGTAACTGACTCCTTTGGACTTGATTTTAACCGACAAAACAATAATTTCATTAATTTGTGTCGCTATCCTTGCCAAGAAAAAGCGTTGATTTGATACCAATAAAATACCTCAAAAATTTATTTATTCTCGTTTAGCTTCAAGTCGAACTCGGTGTGAGTTCGACTTGAAGCTAAACGAGAATAAATCTCATTACAAAATGAGTTTTAACTTTAGTCCAAGCCCGAATCTTCTAGCCAGTTTTTGTACTTTGTACCTTATTCCGACGCGTATGAAGTGTTGAGTTTAGAGCCAGTAAACAACTATTTTGCCAGTTATGTATAAATATATGTAGATAGATAAATAAAGGTCTGTATTTCCATTACCGTTAGGTTCTTGTTCCAAAAACTGGCTTGATCGTTTAATGGAAACATGTCCAGAGAAAAACTTTTGTTTTGTAATAAGACCGCCACTGTCTAAAACGACGATTTACAGCGACTATAAAAAACAATTAAAATGAGTAAAATATAAAAAACCTCGAAATAATTTACTAAGATAATAACGATTTACCATCATGAGTCGATCGAGTTCAGCGCCTCTGGATTTTCCACTAATCTTTTCTTGCCATTGTTCCAACCAAATTGTGCCTATGTTATTGTCCCGTGTCGCGTATTATTTATATTTTATTTTATACATAGACAAATCAAAAAGTCGTTATACAATAATGTTTTTCATCATTGGTACAGACGCTAGCACATCAAGCTACCCAATCAAACTTGAACCTAATTTTCTAGCAATAAAGTTGAAAACCTATTAAAGAAAGACAGAGTGTAGTAGCTTTATGTGCTGGCGTCTGCACATTTACATAAATCAGTTGGCAAAAGGTTTAACCGAAGCCTTGGGAAAAGTCCGCACATTGTCGCGTCATAATCATTACTCTTTCTTAAGAATTATGTGATGTCAGTGAACTTAAGGTTATAGTCATTAATACGTATGTACGTCATTTGTTTCTTTTCCATTTACTTAGAAAATACTTCATACTGAACGAATCTTCAAATAATTTTCCACATACCTCTAGAGGTACAGTCACGAGTTTAAATATATTCAAAGACTACGCTGTAGGACCAACAGCATTTTGCAAATGATTGCATCCAGACATGACTGTCCCATACAAGCACACTGGGCGGGAATAGTTACGAGGAAAATGTAGTTTTATAAAACTTTATTTTATTTTTATTAAATTATGTACAGTCAACAGCAAAAGTAGATGATCAAAATCAGAAATTCAATACTATTAGAACGGAGTTCGCGAATATATGGCAGCTGTACTAGTAGTAAATGTTTGGTATAATTTACAATCACATACTTTTGAATCACTTCGACGCCACACAGTTCTGACGCGAACTCCGTTCATTAGTATTGAATTTCTGATTTTGATCATTTACTTTTGCTGTTGACTGTACATACTAACATGATCTTAAATAATTTGGTATTAACACTTATATGAATTCTGTCCGAAATAAATGGAGCGACTACCTCCACAACCCAGTTACTGGGTGATACGATACACCTATTAAAATATGATGACAAATATACGTGAGAATTTGTTGAAGGCATATGACAAGTGGCAGCACAAATACTGGGTGACTTTTTTTAGCGTCTTGAAAAAAAATGGGCGTAATAGGTGAACGGATTAGAAGCTTTTGGCATAGAAATTTTTATTATTTTTATTTTTGAATAACATGTAATTAAATTGATCTAGCAATAAATACTACACATTTAAAGTAACATTTTCATACTAGAACAATAAAAACAGAAATTTGGAAAAATAAACAAAAAAAAATAATTAAAATCTATCGAAACTCAAATCATACGCACCCTACTCAATGCGCGGCATGTATCATTGATTTCGGAGCGCGGTCCTACCCTTTGAAGCCGGTCGATAGGCGGCCTCATTGATCTTTCGAAGGCGCACGAGCCGCACACGCATCCCTGTCCACCCGCGTCCCGCGCTCCTTTAGTCACCTACGATGAATCTGAAGGCCTTCCTGCCTTCTATTCTAGTTACACAACACACCATATGAAGGTCGAGACGGTAAAAAAGGTCAACCGGTATATGATATCGAAGGAATACCAATACTATCTCGCGAGATAAGTGACGAAAACATATAAGTTGCTGCATCAGTTTCATTAATATCTATACTAATATTATAAAGCTGAAGAGTTTGTTTGATTGTTTGTTTGATTGAACGCGCTAATCTCAGGAACTACTGGTCCGAATTAAAAAAATCTTTTTGTGTTGGGTAGCCTGTTTATCGAGGAAGGATTTAGGCTATATAACATCACGCTACAACCAAGAGGAGCGGAGCAGTAATGAAAAATGTTGTAAAAACGGGGGAAATCGCACGAGTAGGTGATTCGACGCGACGGGAAGGGTCGGGGCAACAAGAAATTTAACGCGGGCGAAGTCGCGGGCAGAAGCTAGTGTGTTAATATAATCTTAACGGACATGTCTTGCGTTATAAATATCTGCTCTACTCATTTAAATATAGAAGAATGTGATATGATACCACGTTGTGATCGAAAACAAATGACATCACTTTAGCGGCAATATTACATTCTTACTGAAAGCCGATGTGCGTCCTTGATTTTGGCGTCGCTTGTCTCGCCATATAGTTTTGCTGTTCCTTCGATAACATATATTTGTGCTGGCACTTGTACTTAATATGCCTTCCACCTCTCATTCTCACATATATTTGCTGTCATATACAAAGTGTTTGGTGCATGGACAACACAATTTTTTGTAGGATTGGGAGGTTCATGTCCTATCTTTCACATATAGACCCCGTGTCCTAAGTATCACTGTAATTGAGATATGTTTTTTTTTGTTTGTTTTTGAAAATTATCTGAATCATCTTCTTTAAAACGACATAATTTTTTAGTTTGATGATGTATTTGCACCAAATTACTTTTATTGCATTCTTTAATGTATGATTATTCTAAATAAAACATACATTATTAGCATAGATAATACTTGACAAGCATTCAAACTCTTAAAAATGAATTAATCTATAAAAAATACTGACACTTAGGGGTCTAATCTATGAGTAACACTTAGGACATGGGGTCTAATGTTGAAAGATAGCACATGACCCACCACATCCCTCAAAAAAAATTGTCGGGCCATGCGCCAAACACCATGTCATCATCATCATCATCATTTCAGCCATAAGACGTCCACTGCTGGACTTAGGCCTCCTTGGGGGGCTTTGCCATAATCACCGTGCTTGGCAGGCGGGTTGGCGATCGCAGTATGGTGGTAAAATGCATATGCAGAGAACGCTGCTGCCCATTCTCTAGTAAGTCCCTTAGTCGCCTTTTACGACACCCACGGGAAGAAATGGGATGGTGTTATTCTTTACTTCCGGCACCACACGGTACACTATGTATTGTTCTGGATTTATCATGCAATCAGAAATTATTGCCGACCTACTGATATTTATTTATGCTCGTCACTGTACATATTATCTTTAATTATCAGAACATTATCTTATCAAACGATCGACTATCTGTCTTTATGATATTGAACAGTTACCTTAAGTTTGGATTAAATACTACAAATTACATTTGTATGTACCAGCTATTTTAACTCGAAACAGTAGCACAATTTAAAATCATCCTCACAATCTTCTGATACACATTTATTAAATAAAACATCGATTGATCTATCGACACTAACATTTACAGATAAATATTTATATACTATCAGTTTCTAACAAAATTATAGATAATCCGAATAACTGAACGTCATGCGTGCTTTATCAGATGTACTTATAAAGCTGATAACGCATATACAAACTAAAACTGATAACGGATTAGGAAAACCTCAATGTAAGTAAACAGGAAAACTCAATTATCGATGAAACCCTTCTATTTTCCGAGAAAGAAGGCTTCGTAACGCCATCGGAACGCCTTATCTCATCAAAACCATAAATGTGATAAAGGAAGCCAAGTTCAGTATTAAGAATATTCGTAGTTGCTTGCTACGTCGGCAAAAGAATTAAAATCTAAATGGTTGTCAACTTCTGTAGATAATCCTGAAAATATACAAACTTGATACGACAGAGGGGCTTTCCTTTAAACTGCCTATACTAGGGACCTTGTTCAAGCCCTGTACCAAAAATCAATTAAATAGGAGCAGTAGTTTAGTCGCAAATGATTTTTTAAGATTTTGCCCTGTTTGAACACGATGTATCTTTTCTAACAGCTGATTATGCCTATACGCATAGGTCATGCACCTTAAAATGATAAATCTGAAATGCGCTGTTGCCGCTCTGATCCAAGTCACAAGTAAAACCAAATATTTTCGCTAAAAGATGGCAATGCAAACAAGGAAGCAATGAATACACACACTTACACTTTTATTACGAGAGTGACAGTTATACAAAAATTCCCGTGCGTAAAAGAAATAGAAATACGTCACTGTTTTGCTACTGCATCTAAGATCTTTGCGATCGGCCTAAAAAACTTGTTTATTCAGTTCGCCGGCGCGATCCTGCCGCGAATGTGCGTTTCGTAAGACCTCCCGCGCAGATTTTGTTTTGTGGAACTCGCGTGCTGACAATTGTGATTTTTAGTTTAAGACAAACAGTATTTCTTTTTTTTTTATTGTGACAGTGTCCTGTAACGTAACGTAACTTGGGATTATTATTATTCAGTGTTAGTTTTTTTTGTGAAACGACTCGACTGTTCCACGATCACGATCTCCAGACCTCGCTCCCATGGATTTCTTTTTGTGGGGGTACATTAATGGTGAAGTGTATGCCTCTGAGGTAAATACAATTGTTGAACTAAAAAATAGGATTATTTTAGCATTTTACAAAATTAAAGTGCTTAGCGACGGACAGTGATGTAATTAGAAAAATAAATAACAATATTCTCCGTCGGTATAATTTGTGCATTAACGTGAATGGAGGACACATCGAGAATTAAAACATTTTGTGATCTTGTTGTGACTGTTGTGCGCGTATTTCAAAACCTAACATAAAAACCCAGCGCGTCAGCCGCGCGGCCGCCCTCTTTGATATGAGATAACACACGCCGCACACGCGCGCGCGCGCCGTTGTCGTTCTTACCTAGGTATCTAAGGTCAGTTAAATTTATTTATAAAGGGTGGTTGCGTTTTACTCTGATTTGTAAGCTATTTAGTTTGTTTGAAAAAAAAAAAAAAACTAATTTTTGGTGCTTTTTATTTTTATACCGTATCGAATTAATACTAAACACGTATAGTATACGTAGTGTAATTTAATGCCCCTCTGTCATATCAACTCCGTATGAAGGCATAAAACATTCTAAAATAATTTTAAAACTCAATATCTAGCCTTTTTCTGATACAACAACGTTAGCTATTTTACACGCTTTATATTAGCTTCACTTGTATGTTTGTTTGTAACCGACTTCTTATAGCGTGATTTTGACCCACTTTAAACGACCAGGGTGCTTACTCTCGAATATAATTCCAATAGATCGACATTGATCAAACGTCAGTTGGTTGAGTTAAACGTCAGGGATTGGCTAGACTCAGTGAGTCCAGCCAATCACTGACGTTTGACTGACAATTCCAATGTCGATCTATTGGAATTATATTCGAGAGTAAGCACCCAGATTTCATTCAAACTTTGCACACCTATCAAGGACCAATGACAATGCAATAATTTCATAAATTTGTGCCATTATCCTTGCAGGGTTACCAGGAAAGCAAAAAAACTGACTTCGAAAACTACGCTAACATACGTCACAAACTAAGCTGACATACGACACAAACTACGCTGACATACGTCACAAACTACGCTGAAATCCGTCTCAAAATTAGAAAAACCTTTAAAATAGAAAATAAATAATAGTTTAAAAAAACTAAAAAACACGCTTCCATAGAAAACCAAACTAAAAAGTAGAAAATAATGGAAAAAAAGCGTGTTTTTTAGTTTTTTTAAACTATTATTTATTTTCTATTTTAAGGGTGTTTGTAATTTTGAGACGGATGTCAGCGTAGTTTGTGACGTATGTCAGCGTAGTTTGTGTCGTATGTCAGCTTAGTTTGTGACGTATGTTAGCGTAGTTTTCGAAGTCAGTTTTTTTGCTGTCCTGGTAACCCTGCAAGGATAATGGCACAAATTTATGAAATTATTGCATTGTCATTGGTTCTTGATAGGTGTGTTTTTTAGTTTTTTTAAACTATTATTTATTTCTAATATACCTTAACCTAACAGATTTTCTTTCTCTATTCCAGCTACGTAATCTGGATAGGCGATCTAAACTTCCGTACCGACCATCCAGCGGGCAGCAGTCCTTCATCGGAGGAGATCGTGGCCACACTGCAGAAGATAGAAAAGGACAAATACGCGTCACTCCTCACTCACGATCAGCTGATCGCTGTCATGGATTCCGGCGAAGCGTTCTCAGAGTTCACGGAGCATGATATACGGTTCCCGCCGACTTACAAATTCCTTATTGGTGGAGATGAGTATGATATTAAGTACGTATTACGGTTTTGATGTTTTTCTTTATCTATTATCGAGTTAGGCCACGGCGAAGGTGGTGTTACATTCAGATAAGGTTTCCAGGGCCAACATAGCCTGAAAACGCACAAGATAGTGGGATTTGGAAGGAAAAAGCGTAGGCCTTTGCCCAAAGGGACACAATATAAGCCAAAAATTATAAGTGTGTGTTAGGCGGAAATCGCCAGCCATGAGCAAGCTTGGTGATCGTGCTTTTTCTGTTTGAGAAGAAGCTCTTGGCCTTTGCCCCACTGCTGACAGCTCACTTCACCGTAGTTTTCATGGTGAGATTTATACAGAATATTGTATTTACTTATTTGGCAAAATAAAAAGTTAACCATTAAAGTATTACATCATTTTAGCTACAGAGATGAGAAAATGACCCTCGATATTTTCCACATATTATAAAGACAAGATGTACAACGAATGCGATGTTTGCTTACAATTTGATAGTTACAATTGAATTACGTAATGTACTGATGGTAAAACTAAAAATGAAACAGGCCTGCCACACAAAAAAAAGAATATAATAGAAAATATAAGTACACTGTCTAAGAGTAAAGAATATCCGAGATAGTTCTACGAACAAGGTCCCCTATAAAGGAGACCAGTAATGTTTCACACTAAGTTAGGCCCAAAACCAAAAGTTTAAACATCAAGGTCACCTTTCATTTATTTTCACGAATAAATTATATATTTTATTAAAATATATAAAACTAGATTTTTCAAGTTTGACAACAGCTGAAGGAATGGTTGTAGAGATCGGCGCTATAGTAAAAAAATAAGGACTTCCCTCCGAACCGGGTAGGGTGACACATATTTTTAACTGGCCGGTATTTCTATTTAGTTTGCATGCCGAAAGGTAAAATATTGTGTTACCAAGAATGTGATATACAACTATAACAAACTATATCATGAATGTAAGACACGCGGGCGGCGAGCAATGGGTAGCTCGCCGCCCAGTAAGGACCAGGCTCGGGTCGACGGCGCGTAGTGTTCCACGCGCGCCTCAAAGAGATGTCAGCAGCGCTGAAGGGGTCTGCTAGGACCGATGCCTGCCAGGATCGCGAGATTGTTCGAAAGAGATACCGTGACCCTGGCACATGGGCAACTGAAGGAACACGGGTGGGTTTTAGTCAGTAAAAGTCAGACACGAAGAGAGCGGGGGAAGTGATTTGATGATTGCCCATTAAAAAAAAAATGGTTATAGAGATCGGCGCTATAGTAAAAAAATATTATAAGGACTTCCCTGACCGTGTAGGGTGACACATATTTTTAACTAGCCGGTATTTCTATTTAGATTGCATGCCGAAAGGTAAAATATGGTGTTACCAAGAATGTGATATACAACTATAACATAACTAGATCATGAATGTAAAACAACTGCGTATTGTTTACCCATATTTGCAAATACATGATTTTGAATTTGAATTTGGATTTTGGGCCCAATATGCCTAATCTCCTTTACCAGTTGGAAGGAAAAGCGAAAATGACAATATTTTTGAATACATTATTATATTAACCAGTAAGACGATGTCAGCGAGCTCGCAAGCCTGCATAGATCTGCTGAATGTGAAATGATTGTATGAATCATGTCATTACTCAGGGACATCGTGAAAGATAACTCGAATAGATAGTGTGCTGTCGGTACGCCGCAGGTTTCAACTATTACTCAATACTTTCACAATATGGTTTAACTTTAGTATCTGTGATAAGTAATGGAGGATTCAACAAGCAAAACTAATTGCATTGTATGTCACTGTCAAATTGTAAATAACGTTATATTACAATCTAACTAGCGAGATTATAATCTGATTCCTTATCTTGGGAATTTGATTGCAAAATTAATTCATTATAATATAAAAATTAACACGTTCGCAGCTCTAAGTTCCATTGTTTACATATTCGCATGATCTTGCGCATTATATGCAATATACACATTATACTTGTGCAGGTCAGTGGTAGCAGCCCCGTGACTTAACAGCCGTAGGTCATGGTTTTGAAACCAAGTTAACCTTTTATACAGTTGTGTTACCACAGTATCTGTATATTAATACGTGGAGCAAAAAACTTTGTACCCTTTTTTTACGAAAACTATGTGGACGGAGGAGTATGAAATTTGGCACATTTTTTAGGGAATGACTTTTCGTAGGTTTATAAGGTTATCGGCTGCTTAACCAGACTTGCCTATGGCTACCTTAATAAATTAAGGCCTTCAGCCAGGGTTTCATATCTTAAAACTAGAGCCACTACTCACTAAGGGCACCCCCTACGGGGTACGGACCTCGGCTTAGGGCATCGATGATAGAGTGCAGCAAGGGACGGGATCGGAATGATGAAAGGAGATGTTTCACTTTCGGCCATCAGATGTACATTTATCAAAAAAGAGGAAAAAATACCACAAATTGGGGAAAAATATTCTCTGGTGAATTTGAGCCTGATTTGTTGTATACAAAAAATAATAGTTTTTCAATTATTGCCATGTTTTATTCAACATGGCGTCTCGTTTGCTTGCAGACTTCATGCGTTCTGAAAACATGTCTCATCAAATCAATGTTAATTAGAAAATAATTAAAAAATGTATCTATTCTTGTGGTGTTAAAATATATTACTATTATTCTCTTATACATATTTTTGAGTAAACATAATTAAATGTGACCATTTCATCGTTACAAAAATCTTTAGTCTCCATTTTTGAAGTGTGTTTCTAAACTAATTCAAATATCCGCTTGCTAACTCTTAGGACAAACGTCAAACATTTTTAATTTTTATTTTGTACATAAAAACCATTTGATATTATGAAAATAATGTTACTTTATTCTATTTAGGAGTAAGTTTCCCAGCTTCGTTAAAAGGTACATGTTATGGCCGGAGCCCCATATAAAAATGAAACATCTCCTTTGGCACAACTAAAATATTTACTTTTATAGTGCATGTTTAAGAAGTCCACAATTCACACAAAAACCCTCACTGCGCTCGCGTGGCCCATTCCTAGTCTGACAGTGGGTACATTATACGCTTTCAATACTATTCAGGCCTTTTCTCAAATATGTTGGAATCGGCTAACCGGATGCTGCAGAATACATAGAGCGACTGCCTATCTGACCACCAAAATCAGTTGGTCACCCCTTGGTTGCCTGAGGGGTAATTGCGGAACTTTTTATCGGTAGGAATTGGTTTAATATTCATAGTTAAACAACATTCATTGCGTTATTTACGTTGCTGAGCCGACAATTTATTCGACCAAATGACGCAATGGTTTAGAAATAATCTTCAATCCCATTCTGATTCTGATAAATTGTGCGTTTCGCAATTAGGGTGCCGGTTGTCAGACTTATCGTGTTATATTCTATACTGGCTGACTCCACAGCTTACCAATACCTATCTTGTCCATAAATTAAATTATTCATACAAAGTTCCCATAGAAAATGCAATTTCTGTTTTCCATATATTTCGACTTTTCTTTTGGGTGTTTCCTAATCTTCTTTTTTTCCTGTATTAGGGAGAATACGAAACGGAAGTTAGGTGTTGAAATTTGTGTAGCCGTTTTAGCGAGATTAACGTATAAAAATTGATTTTAATATATATGTAAACTAATAATCAACTAATCGACATTTTCTTTTCAGACGAAAACCATCATGGACAGACAGAATCCTGTACAAAGTCAACGCGAACAACTACGAGAACGTGACTTTAAAAGCTGAGATGGTGTCATATAACCACGTGTCCCATTACACTGTCAGCGACCACAAGCCAGTGGTCGCGTTGATGAACATAAAGGTCAGTGGGTCAGTTAATACCGCATGTCTTGTAGGTTGATGCACTCTTAGGTTCCTAGTAGTTTGCCTGGTAAATGTTATTGGGGATTTTTCGGTTAGTCTTGAAACGGGGGCCTTTATTCATGAGCTCATCTGTAAGTATGACTTACGAAAACTTAAACGATGTAATTTTATTTTATTTGTTTATATCTCAGCATATAGTACACACAGCTACATATGAAGGTATACATTTCCAGTTTTAACTGAGCTCGCATTACTTATATTTTTCGTACAATGAGAAGGCAGCTGGAAATGTATAGCTTGATTTGTCGCCGTGCGTACCTAAATTAAGATCTTACATTAAACAATGTTTCACACATACTACCATTGCTGGTGTAGAAATATTAAATAATAAGCTAAGTACACGCATTATTTATAAAATCGCAGCGGGAGTTATCGCGCAAAGAATTTTCAACTTTCGGTGTCGAACCGAGCGTCGAGAATCCCACAAAATGTAGCGCGAGTGAATCTCAACCCGTACAAAAAACACAGTATTCGATTTTCGACTCTCGGCGCTATGCAGTGCGTTGAAGATCATTTGCGCGAAAAAATCCTATCGCGATTTTATTACGTCCGTGGGCTTACCTCTGAGTAACTCCGTCTTACTACTTTGAGTCAGAAACTTGTATAATCCCGAAACCTGGGAGTAAAAACATAAACAATAGTAGAATGTGGAGGACGAGTGTAACTGTGGGTAAATACGTTATACAAAATTGTATAGGTTATTTTTCTAGTCTGCCAAAATAGGATACAAATTAAATTTATAGTGAGGCCTAGCAAATAATTGGGTGGCAGGAACATCGATACTCAACCTGTTGCTGTGCTATGGATATATACAGTCAGCGTCAAAAATATCGGGACGAACAGACTGTCCGCACAGCGACAAATCAAACTATACATTTCCAGTAGAAGTTGACTTCTCATTGTACGGAAAGGTCTGTTAAAACTGGAAATGCTGCTTGTTATGTAGCCATGCGTTCAAAATGATCTCAACAACTAAGAAAATTAAACTTTATCTCAATTGGATAAAGTTTTTGTCAGCATCACAGTTGTCATTCTGAAACATTCCTTGTTTCATTGAGTTAATATTTCATTTTCATAGTTGTTTAGATTTTTTTGAATAGTCTGTTCTCGATATTATTGACGCTGATTACATGATTCGGAAACACACGCTGAAATTCACCGGTCAAAAAAAAAAACTGCAGTTTTATACAATTTGACCGCGTAGCTGTTGCACTTTTCTATGAAACAGCAGTTTTTTTTTGAATCATTAGCAAAATTCATGTTTAAAGTTTGCGCGTCGATGTGCAGACGCCAGCACATCAAGCTACTACAATCTGTCAAATTTCTTTAATAGATTTTCAATTTTATTGCTAAATCATTCAAGGTTGATGGACAGAACTTGTCAGTTTCGGGTAGCTTGATGTGCTGGCGTCTGTACCTAGCTAGCCTGTATAAACAATGGACTAATTAGCGCTACGTCATTAATTTAATTGCTTGTGACGTATCTACCTACATTATTTATTTACCAAACATAATTAGTTGTAATGGCCTAATTTCCGACCTGTGTGTAATTATTTACCTTCTACGGATTTGTATTTGACAAACGATGTAGTAGGTGTAGATAATAAGCGTGACCTTTGCCTACTTTCCGCTGATTTTGTTAAGTGTAAACACGTTCACTATTATTAGGTGATAATCAGGATATGGCTTGTGAATAAGTGATAACACCTGGACGGGTCGTTCGAGGATCTTTGACAGTCGTTACGGGTCGTCAGAAGCACGAAAGTCTGACAACCAGTCTTACCAAGGGGTATCGTATTACCCAGTAACTGGGTTGTGGAGATTAGGTAGGCTGTCGCTCCCTGTAAAATACTGGTATTCAGCTGCATCCGGTTAGACTGAAAGCTGATCCCAACATAGTTGGGAAAAAGCTGGGCAGATGATAAATCTGAACGGGTTTGTAAACAAAAATATTTACCAGGATATCGCAAACTTTGGTTATTAGCAAATCAATCAACTTAAAAAGCTACGTTGGCTAAACTGGCTCATTGTTTACCTGGCCGATGGAATCTGCGCTTTAAAGGAACCGAGTTATGATTCAATATTGCATATTAAATTTAGGTTAGCTTAACTTGTGGTGGGTACTGCTAACTGCTGTGATTGATTACCCGAAATAACAACATTTGATTAAGGGCTGATTTTTCAATACTCAGATAACTTTTATCTTAAAAATGAATACAGTTTGATATATTTTCCATGCAAGAGCTATCAAACCGCAATATTTATTCATCTGATAAAAGTTACCTGACTCTTGAAAAAACAGCCCTAAATCACTTCAATATTTGTCAGAAGACTAGAAAAGAAAACGAAAACGCGAATAAAAATCCGTTGCTGCATAAAGCGTTCAACAAATTGTAGGGAACAGCGGTTTTTTTTTTGCGATTTCTGATCAAGTCTTGTGGTAAGTCGACGTCCAAACGAACGTAAAAATATCGCAGCAGGATATTATCGCGCATACAAAACCATTAAAAAAAAAAAAAAAAAAAATTAAATCCGTAGAATAGTTCATCAAAGACAAATGTTTACTTTTCATAAACCTGACTTTGTGGTTACTATACAGGCCGGAAATTCGACGCATTCAAATTCAATTACCATTATTTAGATGCACGTAACAATATTAAATTACGTTTACAAATACGGTAGGTTGCTCTACGATTCGTAAAGCACGGTAGCAGTCACTAATTTATTTGACGGGCTAGTGATAATTTTTGTTGTGTATTTTTGGTATATTGCACTAACAGCTGTATTTTTCCTTTTGAAATATGTGATCTTTGAGTGTTGTTGAATTGGAAGAAGTAATAAAAAAATGTGCTTGGGTTAGGTTACAAAAAAATCTAACAGTTTTGAACTAATTAAATGATTTAAGTGCAGTGGTGGCCCAGTATCGGCTGCCCCAGCAACCCAAAGAGGCGTTATACTCTGTGTAAATTATTTAATCACCACTGTTCTCAAAACAGTGAAGGAAAACATCGTCAGGAAACTGACACGTCTTAAAACCAAAAATTATAAGACATTTGGTGACATCTACTAACCCGCAAAGGGCCCGCGTAGTGGATTATGCCCACTCCCTCTAACCGAGAGGAATTCTGTGTCCCAGCAGTGGCAATGTTACAGGCTGATAATACAAATTATTTCGTTTTTCAAAATATGACTCTTCTAATAATTTTCCAAATTGATTAATATTAATTTTACAATGCCATGAACCTTTGTCCAGTTTTTTGCTTAGAAATATATAATGTGCCCACTGTTGGGATTCTGGCCTCCTCACTTTGAGAGGGAGTGCGCGTAATCCAGCACGCGGGTGCAGCGTGGGTTGGTAGGTGTCAAATGTCTTCGAATTTTTGATTCTAGGACATGCCGGTTTTCTCATGATGTTTTCCTTCATCGTTTTGAGAACAGTGGTGATTAAATAATTTACACAGAGTATAACGGGTGATGATATTTTTTACACAAAGTAAAGCACCTGCCTGGGTTCGAACCTGCAACCTACAACTTGTCAGTCGGGGCCGTTACCAGTGGGTCAACACTGGGCCACCACTGCTCTTTGTGTAGAAATGCTTTACCTCAACCTTAGCATATTTTTTGGCATGATGGCATAAAATGCCAGCCTGTTTTTATGTATTTACTGCACATAAAGGCCGCTACAAGAATCTTTTGGCGCGAGATTGTCTTTGACAGAAGTCCTATTGACAAATCAAGATGGCCGCGTTCCAATTTTAACCAAGCGTCCAAAGAATCTTGTAGCGTACACACGCTACATATCAAGTTATACATTTCCAGTTTAGGCAGACCTCCTATTTTATAGGCTTTCCGTACAATGAGAAGTCAGCTTATACTGACTGATATGCATAGCTTGATTTGTCGCCGTGCGTACAACGCTACTCGCAACCAACAGTACGATCATAAGTACTAGCTTGAATTAACTTCTAATTTTGCACGCTCGCATGCTAGGTATGCAAGGGCTTCACACACACAATAATGGCTGAGACTCCGATGATGCACTCTGGCATCCGAATGCGGTCTATGATCGTCCCTGTTGACGTCGTGGAAGGGGGGGAGGGGTCGCATGTTGTCACTGATTCTGCTACCGATGGAGAAGCGATATCGTTTGATAATTGTGATGCAGGCTTAGAGCAACCAGCGGTAAGTACAAGCTTGTTTGGACCTTTTGTAGTTGTATTCCTGGTCTAGGGTTTGGTGTGAATAGTAGACAACAGTAAAAACCCCGGGGAAACATCCTTCCCAAGGCTCTTAGTCTGAAAAATAATTATTTCTATTTGCAGAAGAGTTATTCATCTTTTACGCCACAACCTATATTAATAAATTCATAACAACGACTTGTAGCCTTGTTTAAATGTAGCCTCTAAATAAAATTTCATTCGATATTTTGTTGTATTTGCATGGTTATTTGGCGTTATCCTTGCACCAGTATACTAACCGGTATTTCAATAATAAAATGCTAATAATATCTCCTCATTTATGCTGCTTCAGTATTTCTTATTTAACTGTTTTTCAACTTTATAGTTTATTCATAGCATGCTCTATAATATTTAATAAAAACGCAGTTCTTGTTTTTTATTATTATTTGATATTCGTCATGTCTGTGAAGTCTCTCTATTTCATCTAAAGCCATTTATTTCTATGGATCTTCTAACCATTTTTTCCAACCTTTTATTCCACCCCCCTTTTTTTTTTTTTTTTTTTTGGATGGGAAATCATCAAATGATTTCTCCCGCTCTGGGCGGAGCGGGAGGGCGTGTCAGACTTTTACTGACTAAAACCCACCCGTGTTCCTTCAGTTGCCCATGTGCCAGGGCCACGGTATCTCTTTCGAATAATCACGCGACCCCGGCAGTGTGCATTCATTTATATTATGACTGGCCTGTTAGTCTAGTGGTTAGTGACCCTGACTGTTAATACTGAGGTCGTGGGTTCGATTCCCACCCAGGACAAATCTTTGTGTGATGAGCACGATCATTTGTTTTGTGTCTGGGTGTAATTTATCTATAATATGGTATTTAGAAATATATAAGTATGTTTATCAGTTGTCTGGTTGCCATAGTACAGGCTCTGCCTAGTTTGGGATCAGATAACGGTGTGTTGGTTGTCCTAAGATATTTATTTATTTATTATTATTTATGTGACCAGCAGTAACTCAATATTTTCTCTGGCAGACGTTTTCCAACTACACGGAGAAGACTGTGGAGTTTGCACCAATCAACCGGATCTGGTACATCGGAGACGCTGACTTTAGGACACAGTGCACCCTCACACCTGACATTGAAGTCAATGCTAACGACTGGATTGGCATATACGATGTAAGTATTAAAATAGAAACAAAAGCTACAAAATCAGATCATTTAATAAAAGGTCTGATTAGAAATCTGAAGCATTAAATTGTTATCTATTCTTTCATTGCACTATTTACAACAGTTACAGACTAAGACAAGTCAAGACTATTGAGTTTATGACCCTGTTAGGGCGCAATGAGTTAACTTGCATTTCGTTGGGACATGATTTGGAAATCGACCTCTTGTTTATTGGCTTCTATTTATATTCCGTGAGAAATTGTAATCATTGGCATCCTTCCAGAGCTCAAAATACTCAGTAATTTGTTTTTTTTTTTACTTTATTTACGAACCAACCTATAAGTAGAGATTGGGTGCGTTTTCAAAAATAAAACTTGCAAAACACCAGCACCAGTAACATATGCTTTGGCTTAAGGGCGCATCGTGCATGTGGCTCAGATTCTGGCTCTAATTTAAACGAGGCTGCTCTGGCTAGAATGGGCACTTCATGTGCCCATCCTTCGTAAAATCTAAATGTTATAAAAAACATGTAGTTTTGTTATTATTAAAAAGCCGATGACCTTCCATGAAGTATTTACGTCCAAGTACCGACGGTCAGGGCTCCAGAGAGACGAACCTTCTAACATTAACTGTGGTCAGATGTATCGCTTTCTGAATCAAGTCCTTGATCTAACGAGAGCCTCCTCAAGTGGGCTCGCATGTCGAGGCTATTGGCTATTAAGCCAATGGCTGTTACGACTATCGGCACAATCATCGCTGACTCCACATTCCGCATGAAAAAGATCTTATGGGTCATGTTATGATTCTTAAATTGTTTATTTTTCTGTCAGGTATATTATAATTATAACGATTCCATCTTCCTTCTCAGGCCAATTTCCACAACCTAGACGACTACATAGCGTATGAGTACTTAGCGAAGGTCAGCTTACCCAGCGCAGGCGCGACCACAGACGGGCAGCCTCGGACCATAACCCTCAGCTTCCCAGTGGGTAGTGGTGTGAGGCACCCCGGGTTCTACAGGTTTATCTACTTCAGTCAGCCGAATAATGATGTCAGGAGTGTTTTGGGTGAGTTGAGTTTATATATTCCAAAATTAGTTGTACAGACGCCAGCACATCAAGCTACCCGAAACTTTAAAATTTTCCCAATCAATCTTGAACTTAATATTTTAGAGATAAAGTTGAAAATCTATTGAAATTTGACAGATTGTAGTAGCTTTAGGTGCTGGCGTTTGTACAAGTTTACTGTTACTACTTATAACAGTATACTGTTACTACTAATAACAGTATACTGTTACTACTAATAACAGTATACTGTTACTACTAATAACAGTATACTGCTACTGTTAGCCAGCATCATCCCATTGCTGGGCAAATGCCTCTGCCCATGGCTTGTGGCTCTTTCGATCCAGAGCTAAAGTGAATATCGTTTGCAAATAAATTATTTTAATAAAAATGATTAAGTACTTCAACTAATTAATTAATAAAAATAACAAAATTAAATCGTAACTTAACTAAAACGAAGCGAATACACGAACCAAAATAAAGCGGCGAAAAATTCATCCACATCGCCGTCGGCTGGTAATGTACCCAAGAGACAGGCGGCATTACCACGTTGTAGGGCAATGCTTAGCCTCTGGCCAAGATAAAAACCAGCCTTTGGGTCACGGGAAGTGTGAATCGAGATTTCGTTAAGGTCATGAGCACTCACACCTCACGGCATGATGGTTTCAACACCAAACAGCTCAACAATATAATGATTAAATTAGATTGAGACTCAGAACTTTCAGAAGGTCTCACTAATACACAGTATTATTGTTTTATAGAAGCCCCAAAAAGTTAACACGATATATGTATGTAAGTTGATTTTAAGATAAATTGTGGTGACGCCATTTTAGTATGTTTTAATTGAATACATCCCACTTTTATTTTTCAGGCTAGAATTCAGATTAAAACAGGCTCTAAACTCCATTTGTTTAGGTAGTTAACTAAATGTAAACAATCTTAACATGTCTTTTATCTAAAAAACTGTCTAAAAATTGAATCTAAAAATGTTTACAATTAGGTATTTACTTAAACCGATGTTAGGTAAGTAACTTAATTTAAATAATATTTGTTGGTCTTTTATACGATTTATTTTATATAAAAAGACATATCAAGATTGTTTACCTTTAGTTAACTACCTAAACAAATGGAGTTTAGTAACGCATTTAAAAATAAACCTTACCACAAACACTCAACTTACATTTTCTTTCACAGGCATATCCGAACCATTCGAGGTAAGTAGCAAAGAGGACAGCCTAGTCGTGATCGATCCTTGCGAGCAAGCGTCCAGCAGTTCGTCACCCGGCAGGTCTACCAAACCCTCCACTGCTACGTCAGATATCTTCACCGATTTCACTGGCCTCGATGTGGCGAAGCTCTCGCGACACTTCTCCAACGATCTCAGCATTGACTGACTAAAGACCTACCTGCCTGGCTCACCGGCAAACGTGAGAAAGAACAATAACGGTGTTTGATTCGGTGTTGTAGGTGTGTTGCTAGCTTTAAGTGTAATGTACAGTCGAACGGTTAAGTGTTAATGGACTTTGGGATGCCACTTTTTGCTGCGACTGTACGTAGATCGTCACAAATTAGTATTGTTATGAAATTATAGGCCTACTTGCGACATTATATAAAACAAAACGAGTAGTACGTTTTCTTTAGGTGTAATCTATTAGAAAATTGTAAAAAAAATCTTCTCGGTAAAAATCTATACGACCAAGTATACCGACTGATAAATCTTACGTTTGAAAGCGATGACAAACGTTAGGCTTTATTTTGAATAAGTGTGATATGAATAAAGACGTAGGGCATAATATTATAGTAATAAAATGCTATTTTGGTATGTGAAATATATCGCATCTAGTTGCCGATGTACAGTTGATTTTTGAAAACCCTGAGCACACTTAGAACTTTGTCATATTATACGATAAAAATGGCGACGCTAAATACAGATGCTACATTTGACGGATAAAAAGTTAAATGTGACAAAGTTAAAAACAAAAATCAACGTTTTCACACTTGATCGTACTGTAGGTCTAATCGTTAGAGCATTGGTGCCTTTGCTCTCTAAATGTCAAAATCATATCTAGCACTTCGATAGCAATGCCATGATTGTTGTTCAAAATATTATTAATATTAATTATTGCATTTCATTGTAGTTGAATACACAGCTTTTAACTAAAAAGGTCGATTCATACATTACTGGATAAAGGAGGATATATAGATATTTATATGATACTGTCATACGTGGGCCCGATGGCCCAATATGAATGTGAGGTTAGTTGGACTTATACAGGATAAGTTTTTATCCAGTGCGTAAATTGTAACCATGAATTCAGCATATCATTCTAGACCCCCTTGCGCACAAATTTTTAGTCATTTTGCAAAAAAAAAAAAAAAATCTGCTGTTTAATGTATGGAACAGCTGTTCCATACATTTTGACCCTGTATTGCATTTTTCTATGAAACAGCTGATTTTTTTTGTATTACCGACGAAAATTTTCTACGCTGGGGGGTCTAGAATGATATGCTGAATTATGAGGTTACAGTTTGCGCACTGGATAAAAAATTATCCTGTATATGAGTCTGTGGTGTGTAAATCGGCTTTATTGCGACCAATAATAAATATATTACTTAAGTAACATGTACCAGGAATTGATTTCTAATGTATAGTCGTGGAAACAGATTACTGATCAGCTTGTCATATTTCAAAAATTGTTCTGTGTACATAGGACTTTAAAAAAACTTCAATATTACCGAAATGTGTCAAGCTGGTCATTAATTTTGTTTCCCTGTAAATATGGGCTTTTTCGTTGAGTGATTATATTAGTACAATTTGTAATTTTTATAGCATTGTAAGAGCGTTCATTAGTTAAATGTTGTATGTCATAATAATACTGTAATATTAACATAATAATTATTAATCTGCTGTCGGGGAAGGATTAAAATTAGGGTGTTTGGGCATGTCACAATATTAGACAGTATTATCGGCATTTTAAAAAGAATATTTGTACGTATAAATCCATGACTCGTCGGATAACATTCCTTCTGTAAAGCTTTACAATAAAATTTGTTGTGATTTTATTTAAAAAAAGACCTTTAAGCTTTTGCAGTTGACAAACGTCTTAACAATTAGTCTTTTTATATTATTATTTTTTTATGTTCTAAGTTGATGATGATCAGTGATGGGATATTCGGATGCATATTTACCTAATGTTATTATTTAGCTGTGAAAGCACGGAAGTGGTTCGTATTTTTTTATTAAAGCTGGGTTTCTTGGATCATCATATTTATTTAAAATTAATGTTGAACCCCAGATGCAAATATATATGTGTGTAGGGTGGTGTGTGTTAGTGAAAACAACACACAAAACACGGCAAAAAGTTAAAACAACACACAAAACACGGTAAAAACGCACATTCCATATTAGCCAACGTTTCAACTTTAGGTGAATATGCATCTGAATATCCGATCTCTACTTATGATTGAAGTTTTAGATATAGATGTCCAATACCTCAGATTTGGTTGAACTACATTTCATAAACAAATTTAAAATTTAGTATGCCAAGTTCCAAATTAAATATTAGGGCTCAATATAAGCTCAGTCTATAACGACAATAAATTTGCTAGTTAAGCGTTGTGATTCATAAAATATTGCCATTATTTTTTTCGTTTTTATGAATTAATTAACCCCGTCCCTATTTTTATTTTTACGAATATCTTGCTAATTGACCACCCTTATTTTTAGTTACGAGCCTTTTTGGTAGTGAGTTCTTAATTGTAAATAGAAAACAACTTTTTGGACCGTTAGTATTAAAATATTATATTCGGGCACAGCAATCCAAAAATATTAAATTAAACAATATGCAATATCTACTATTTTAGCGGTAATATCAAAATATGAACCTGTTTATAAAACCACCGATTTTTATCACAAATACTAAGCTTTTTGTACCTTTTGAACTGTATACTTTATGAAGTAACAATGTTTGTATGAATTAGGAATATTTTCTGTAGAATTATATATTTATATTATAGATTATATAAATACTTACATAAATATTTATGGCCAAGTACTCTTTAAAGTTCTCTAAGCTTTTAATAATTACTTATAAACGCAATATTATATGTAAAATAAATGGCCTATATATTCATTACTGTAACATAGAAGTTATGTAGCCGATCACACTTACTGATATTTTCAAGTTTGCAACTTATTATGAACCAACATACTAATCAGGTTCAGGGTATATACAACATGTCCCGTAATTAACGCACACCCTCTTAAGTGGTCATTGTACTCATCATTATAAACAACTTTTACTATGGGACCAAACCTGAAATCGCGAAAAAAAAATCTGCTGTTTCATACATTTTGGTCGAGTAGGTATTGAACTTTTGATTGAAACAACTGATTTTTTTTGGTATTTCAGATTTAGTCCCATAGTAAAAGTTCTTCATAATTATGAGTACAATGACCCCTTAAGAGGGTGTGCGTTAATTACGTTACATGTTGTATTACTGTTCATTCTTGTACTTCATCGAGTGTGAATTTTCATTCACACTCAACTGACACGATGTCTTGATTTCAACTATTTAACAACAAGCAATCAGGCATAACAAAAAAAAAAAAAAAAAACCACTCTAATAACGTAAAATTCGAATTATTGCTTGCCCTTATTGAAAATGAACGTAATATATTACATATTGAATGAACATAAATAGTTTTGAATTTGACCCCTGGTTTAAAATCCAGCTCAAATCTACGATCGGTAAATCGCTAAACATTAGCTGCTGCGTTTGGCTGATCGGAACTAAACGCATCATTCAAACTGACTTAACACTTTTTAAATGTATCAAAAATATGTATTATTTAATGCTAAATAAACATTTTGAGTGCTTGATCTGGTTCACAAAATAATACGGAGATTATTAGTTTTCATTTCACTAACAAATATTATAAGCATAAGGTGTTACTCTTTACTTGCCATTGTACTATACATTTTGAAAACGGTACTTATTATTTAGATTTTAAGTATACTATAAACATTTATATAAAATGTCATTTAAGTTTATATGATTATTGGTTACTGCTTTAGTCGGAAATTCTTTTCGATCGAGGATTTTTTATGTTCGGTTTTGATAACCTTTTTTTTCTTTTGTGGGTGGGAAATCATCAAATGATGTCTCTCGCTCTGAGCGGAGCGGGAGACAGACTTTTATTGAATAAAACCCACCCCTGTTCCTTCGTCCCATGTTATGATAGTCTCGAACGGTGTAAGCCAGATTTAACGAAAGATGCATAACCTTTCCATTCCTTTATTTAACATGGGTCTTATAAAACATGACGAACATTGATGCGTACGTAGTCTACCGCATGACTTTGGTAATTCTTGCACTACGAATATCACCCTTACCACTACGAGATAAAGGCACTGTAAATGTTAAATTGTTACCACACATGATTCTCAAAATCTTTACCATATATGTTCGCCCTTATCACTACGACTTGAAGACATTGGTACCGATTCCCTTGTTCACAAACTAAACTAAATTTAAGTTCAGTGCATCTTTTTCTTTGTATTTCATTAAGAAGAGGACAAAAGAAAAATTTTAGTTTAGTCCTGTCAAATTAATCAGCGCCTAAAATACGTCAATTTACGTCAAGCGCTGATTAATTTGACAGGACTAAACTAAAATTTATCTTCTGTCCTTTCCTTAATGAAATAGAAAGAAAAAGATGCACTGAACTTAAATTTAGTTTAGTTTGTGAATAAGGGAATCGGCACCACTGTCAATATTGTTACCACACATGGTCCTCAAAATCTTTACTGTACTACAGTACTACTGTATACTTCTGCTTACTCATGGGTACTAAGTCGTGATGTTACGTCATGTGAAGGCTGTAAGGCTATATTTTTGGTTGCGAGCGGCAGCGGAAACGGAAATCGGGGCGGGAAACGTAGAGGTTATACTCGACTCACTTCATCAATATGTATAGCGTTTGAGCGTTTGCTCTTCGCTTTCATTTTAAGCTCCATTGCTCTCCGAAAATGTAGATACCCTATTTCTGCCAAGACATCAATGACGATCTCTGAAATGATTTGTCTATACCAGCCATGGTCAGTCTAGCCTTTCTCAATTTTGTTGGGGTCCCAATATTTTATCATCTGCCTAGCCCTTTCCCAACTTTGTTTGGGTCAGCTTCTAGTCTAACCGAAAGTCTGACCTCCACAGCCCAGTTGCTGGGTAACACGATACTCCTTGGTATGACTGTTTGTCAGACTTTCTTCTGACGGCTTCTTTTCCGTAACGACTGTCTTAATATCCAAGAGCGACAGCCGGGACTAACGACTTTACGTGCTTTCTGAGGCATGGAGGGGTCTTGGTATGTAAGAAGATCACTCATCCACGCACCAAACGCGGCAAGCGTAGCTTAACCCGATCGACTGATACGTGCGGCTGTTATTCTTCGCTACAAGCCTCTCCCAGAATATTTGTCATGTAAAATATTAGTGTACAAAACCCTTGTTAAGAAAGTCTGCTTATCCAACTTTCGGGCTTCTGGGTGTACGTAATGTCTGTTAAGGATTTCCGAATTATAACCGGGACCAAAGGCCTTAGATGACCACCTATCCAGGAACTTCCGCGGCAAGAGTACTTCCCAAACCTTACCTTCATCGATCGATCCGTGCGAAGGTTGCATGACTATAAGCCTTTCTATTCGTATTAGCGGCAAACAAAAGTTCTATCTAAATGTAAAAGTATTTTATTAAAATTCACGCGTCATTCTCTTTCGTGAAAGGGCGCCGTCAGTTGAGACAGGTCATCTCTTAACTGGCTTTTTTAAATTGTTCCTTTCTTACATTTTTCTCAACGTATAGAAGCAACCAGAATGATGTACCCAGGATTTTGTTATATTTTGATTTAAAAATAAAAACTTTTTACAAAAAAAAAAAAATAATAATAACAACCGACTTCCTAAAAAAACACTACAAAGTGAAAAATAACTTAAGTTTCAAAAGTCGGTGTCTAAGGATCTGTATTTAAGGTTTTTTTGTCACCGACTTCCGAAATTAAAGTTATAGTGTTTGTTTTAGGAAGTCGGTTGTTATTTTTTTTGTAAAAGTATTTATTTTATATTTTTAGTTATAGTAGATACCCCGCACTAATCTAATCGCGTTATTCGTTCATTTGTCGCGCCAATACTTAATGCAAATTTTAGACTTGTGGTTTTCACATGGACTCTATTGTCCAAATGGAACCAAATTGACCATGAAAATGGGACCATTCGGGGAGCACCAGCTTTCAAATACAATACAGATACGGTTCATCCAGTCAAAAGTTATGATGTAACAAACAATAAAAAAAATACAGTCGAATTGATAACCTCCTCCTTTTTTTGAAGTCGGTTAAAAAGAGTGTCTTTGGAGTTTCTTGCACGATCTATTCCATAGAGATCTAGGTTTTGATTGGGCAACTAGCTTGCAACTTTCTGATTGACTGAGTCTTTAACAATTCAAAAGTACCTGTTAATTGTTTAATTGAAAGAGTTTGAATGAATTTAATAAACGATTATTATGACTAATCTCATAATGAGACGATAGCGAGGCGACAAAATGTACCAACTATGAAAACTCACTCTCGAACTCGATTCTGTATGACATCAGAAGCTGTGTCATAACATCATACTACGGAATATTCCTGCAGAACTTTTTGGTAATTATTTTGGGTAATCTTGTCTACCATCTTCCTAGCCTATACAATCTTAGATCACGGATCCGTTAGCCTTTTTAGACAAATCCTGATTTAGTCTTAAGTAGAACAATGAATTTCCGACCAAAGCAGTGACATATTTTTATTCTTCATAGGTTCTATGGCGGAACCAAATTGACTACACGCGTACCAAATTGTGAATGCCTATATTCATTTCGGTCGAGTGAATATAGCCAATAGAATAATAGCAAATAATTGTTGACATTTTTCGGGATTCGTACCTAACGCTTAGTCTACGATTAGCTACGCTCGCTACGAGATTTCGTAGCGATGTAATTGCGAACTTATTTGTTGAAGAAAAGTGGAATTTTGAGAATCGTGTTCATGAATGAATTTCATTGAACAAGGTTCACAAAATTTCACTTTTATCGCATATTTTAATCGGTACCAAGTGTGAGCGCACCCACGATTGTTGATATGGTGTAATTAGACAGAAAGGTGCAGGTCTATCTGAATTTTATCATTGTATGTAACACGGCATTTGTAAATGTATGTACCTTCCTTACTAGTACCTACTTATATATATGTGTAAGTTGCAGTTGAATTGTTCCGTAATACTAATAGAATATTTATGAAATTCCATAGCACGTGATTGTTATGTTATCCTTATCAGTAGTTACCCAACTTTCCGTATAAATGTATCGTGCATTTCAAATGCTATTAAGATTGTAGTACAAAATGATTAATTTGTAGTTGTCACAACAGTTGTGTTAAATTATGGGAATAGAATTTATTTAGTTGAACAGTTTGTTTTATTTACTCGTTTCTTTGGTAATTGCGTGTCGTAATCGCTGTCAGGGCGCGACACGATAGGTGTAATGTTGCTCTTATCAAATTAATCACATCGCGATAAAGAGTACGCGATATGTAGTGCGGCGAGGGAGGCGCGGCGTTGATGTCGACTGCGTGCCGCGCGTAGTACTGAGGAGTGGAGCTCGTAGCGATATCGGGAAAGCGCGGGAAAATCGCGCCGCCGAGCACTCGCTTCAGTAGGCTCGCGGCCGCCGACAGACATGGACGGGTCCGCGCGCGCGCTCGCTTTCGTACTCGCGGTGATCGCGCTCTCGTACGCGCGCGCCCACATACCCTCCCACGACAACATCCTCAGAATACAACTGTGGGACGCGGAGGGTCTCAGCAGGGATCCCATCACCACTTCGGCTCCGGCCACCACGGTCGTCTCGCGCACCACCAGGCGCCACAAGTTGAAAGTGAACTTGGACTCGCTGTACGATGCTATGCTGGAGGAAGGCCATGGCGGAGGGTTCGGCAGGTTCACGCGGCACAAAGTTCGGCACAAGCGGCGCCGGCCCCGGCAAACCGGCGCCGACCTGCCGTGGCGGTTCCACGCCGGCGACCAGGTCCTGAACGTGGCGGTGTACAACGACGATGTGCCGTGGGAAGTTATCGAGGCTGACAATAGCGGGCCGGTGGTGAATGCTAGTGCAGTGAGTGACAGTGCCAGTTCCCCAGTGAATGAGCCGCGGGACGTGGGGCCCCCCATGCTGCTGCGTCAGCCCGAGGACGAGGTAATGAGTGAGAGCAAACACCGTATACATTAATGTAACGTCGCCTTTCAGCGTTATCGTCGCCCCGAGGTGGTTAATAGCCATTCACAGTACTGATAGGCTGCCGGCATTGCCGTAGGGATTTCTATTCACCGCTCCTTTTCAGGATAACCCCTCGGGCGACGATGCGTTGATAAAAGTGAATGCCCTTCATTGTTTTTAAAATATTTTCGCGCCGCCTGTATGTAGATCCTATCACGCGTGGACACGAGCGAAAAATAATTTTCAAGGGGAGATTGGCTCACATCACACTCACATAGTACTTTATCAGTAAGATATTTTTTAGGATTATCTGTTTGTTTTCGTCGGTGTTTACGTTCGCGTACCTTATGTGTTGTATACTGATACGGTAACTTGATTGCTTGGAATATCTTTGCTGTCCGGACACTTATAAATGACTTGTGTCCTCATATTCTGTCACTTGTATTTAGGCAATTGGGTAACGGGACTAGAAATACCAATTAGGTTCACATCCCTAATTGGATGTCCAGTTACAAGTTTGTTAATTACGGACAAATTAGGTTTATGGTTGCCAAGATTGTCTGTATAAGTAAAGCCAATATCGTTTCTTCGGATTTCCTTACAACACAAACTTTCGAACATATGAACACGGAAAAGCCTGAGTGTTAAGCTTGGGAGATACCTACTTAACATGCCAATTCTAGACATTTACGACTGTTTGCTTAGTAAACTGTAAAACTTATACGTAGCTACATTTAAACGTAGGCCCGTAAATGTGTCCCTAGAGAACTAAATTAGGCATACATGACTGGTTTAGTGTTCGACCTTTATATTGTTAACCTTTCGCGAAACTTACCGAGGGTCACGTGACCGACGTAGGGTCGCCACCCCGCACTATTACTCTTTCACATTTTATTCACTCCCTGGTTTTAGCATAAACGACTCATTTCACTGTTCGCTTAAAACGCTTTAAACATTGTTTGTTACGGGTCACTTGATTTAATTTTCATAGGACCCACGATGGACCTTCCGTGTTACTCTCAAAAGTAGTTTACTCTGGCACACAAACACACCCTTAAACACTAAAGTATTCATCGCCACGACTAAACAAATTAAATTAGAGTTGTATACCCAGTGCAAGCATTTCAATTCAAATCGATTGCGTAGATATATCGATAACGTTTCTCGGATGGGGCGTTATCTCGTTTCGTGCGAGTTATTCGTTCACCTGTGCTAAGTTACAGTCTCGACCGCGTATACGCCCGCTGCCCGCAGTCCGACCGGCGCCAATCAAACGGAAATTAGGCACAAATCAATAATTTCCCAGTCGATACTGTCCACTACCGATGCCGCTAATAGAGTCTGATTGACTCGTCTACCGTCCATCTATTCGAATGATGCGAAATTTCAATCAACACTCGAGTTATGAGCGTGATCGAAAATGTTCATTTTATGGAATGAACAAGTAGCCTACCTACCTACTTAATGATATGTCTATAATACATGGTCACTATTATTATTGAATAATTACGGTAGATATGAATGACTAAAATTGTCTTTTGTATTAGCTGCCCGAGCAGTAATGGCCCAGTCGTAACGGCCGCGACTTATCAACTGTAGTTCGTAAGTTCTTTACTTTGTCTAAAAAAATTCATAAACACTGTTCTCAAAATAATCAAAGAAAATATCGTGAATATACCGGTGTTTCATAAAACCTAAAATTCGAAGAAAAGTGCCATCTACCAAACCGAAATGGGCCCGTGGATTACGATCTACTTAATCTTAGACGATTAGGTCTATGTCCCAGCAGTGCAGTGGGGACATTATAGGCTGATCATGTCTCAATCTTCCTACAAAAGATAAATAATGAATTAAGTCTTATATCCCTGTATTACGTGCCATTTTCGCAGAAAATCTAAACCGAACAATTACAGAAACTACAAAATCTCATTATTATTAAACCGGAATTGTTGATGAGCTAGGCATAACTGTAATGTTAATTAGTTATCAGAAGCGGGATCGACATTATGTAATAAAGTTAGTACCTATATTTAGTAGTTCATTTACCTACTAGACTCTACTGAGAATCTACCTTCAAACGTTACGTTAAGAAAACCTTACTCTTAGCAACGGGAAAATTGGCTTATGTAACTAAGATTCTTAGAACACTTCAGTTGTTGGAAAGGTAATTTATGAAGTAGGTATACAATTTTATTTATTCTCTATTCATTTTGATTTTTCCCCAATTGATATTATTTTCATTAAAATTTTATCTTATTGAAACTCATAATGATTTTTTTTTCTGCTGAGCAAAGGCCTCCCCAAACTCCTCCTAGGCAATCCTTAAATTAATTTGAAACAAAAAAAAAAAAACCTTAGCAAGACTGTACTTTTATTTTCATATCCATATTTTCACTTATATTTTTGAAGTTTACTTCACACATATTTTTTCGAGAACAAGGCACAGTATCATTTTCAATTTCTGTACGAACCTTCCTACCTATACAGTAACTAACACGACGATATCATAACGTATAAACTCATCATTCAAACATTAATTAAGTTATTAAGTAGGGATAGGTGTAATTAAGTATACCGCATTGCACCTCACGGACACATTTCGACCCCACATATTATTGCGCGGCGTTGTAAACTCACCCTCCGTCTTCATTATACTAGAATACGAATTTAATACTCATGGAGAGTAATTTCTTCGTGTAAGCGAGTACTATATAAAGGACTTTATGTTACAGAATTCGACTAACGAAAGTATGCCATTTAATAAACGTTAAAAAACTTCCTTCATTAGACGATTTAAATCAAAAGTCATTTCCGCGTGTTCATTTAGGATTTGTTCCCACTTCTTACCGCGTTGTCCGTCCTCAACATAACGACCCATAGGCGACGCTTAAAAGTTAATTATCCTCCTTAAATTTATTATTCCTATAAAAATCTTTATGAAACGTAGACAGCCGTAAGAAAACCGTAACAAAAAGTAATAATAATGAAGTTCCCCTTTGTGACGGTATTATAAAAAGGGAAGATGTAATTCTCTAGTGAATCAAGCATATGCCTTTGAAATATTGTAAGTCGTCAACGAAAATAATTATCTGTTTCGCTCCCCCTATCGTTAAGAGCGATGAGGCGAGTATTTTAGCGAAAATCGATGGCTTAACTTCCGCATACCGTAGTAGGTAGACCCAGATAGCACCTGTGACTACACAAACATGTTTTTTGAGTAAGAACAATATCGTAAATGTTTCACAAGCTTTAGGAAAATGGGAAGGGAAAACTTTCTGTTTGTATTTCGCGTAATAATCTTTACTTAACTTGGGTTAGGTAAAATATAGGTAAAGGAATTTACGTGAATAAGGTAGCTCCCAACCTACTTATTTTATCTTGTTTGCAATAACCAACATTGTTCCTATATAGGTAAGTTGTTTGTCATTCTCTGTAAACTGTAGTTAGTTACGTAAAACCTGTGTTAAACTCTACAGCATATTATTTTATTACGTTCCAGCCTACATGCATAGACACATGCATATTATTTGATGTGACACAAAAATGCAATTACTCAGTCATTTTTTAAACACTGTGTGGCCTAGACTAAAACATGTTTAATTCTAGCTAATTTTAGTGTAATTTAATGTTACAGTCTGTTATTATGATCCCTCGAGTAGCGTCATATATCTACGTGAAGTGTTTCATTCTGGTTAGTAAATTTGTTTCTGGGTACACTGTAGTATGTCTAAACCACCTCCAAACGCGAATACGTTGTAAAGGTTCTGTCAAACAAGTAACATAGATGAGTTCCTTTTTGTAACAAGACAGTGTTTATTTCTCCAACCGCTCCCTCTTTTTGCTTCCTACTTTTTAGGGTTCCGTTGCCAAATGGCAAAAAACGGAACCCTTATAGATTCGCCATGTCTGTCTGTCTGTCTGTCTGTCCGAGTATGTCGCAGCCACTTTTCTCCGAAACTATAAGAGCTGTGCTATTGAAACTTGGTAAGTAGATGTATTTAGTGAACCGCATTAAGATTTTCACACAAAAATAGAAAAAAAACAATAATATTTGGGGTTCCCCATACATAGAACTGAAACTCAAAATTTTTTTTTTCATCAAACCCTTACGTGTGGGGTATCTATGGATAGGTCTTCAAAAATGATATTGAGGTTTCTAATATCATTTTTTTTTAAAACAATAATATTTGGGGTTCCCCATACATAGAACTGAAACACAAAAAAAAAATTTCATCAAACCCTTACGTGTGGGGTATCTATGGATAGGTCTTCAAAAATGAAATTGAGGTTTCTAATATCATTTTTTTCTAAACTGAATAGTTTGCGCGAGAGACACTTCCAAAGTGGTAAAATGTGTGTCCCCCCCCCCCGTAACTTCTAAAATAAGGGAATGATAAAACTAAAAAAAATATATGATGTACATTACCATGAAAACTACCAACGAAAATTGGTTTGAACGAGATCTAGTTAGTAGTTTTTTTTTAATACGTCATAAATCGTAAACCACAATTTACCTTTCATTCAGTCAACACAAATATAAAAATTAAAAAAAAAAAACATTTCATTTCATAAACGATGATGACGAATGATGATGATGATGACCTGCAGGTTTGTACGGAACCCTCGGTGCGCGAGTCCGACTCGCACTTGGCCGGTTTTTTTATTATTATCAATTAGTGGTTGCCAGCTATTCGGACGTTGATCGATAGATTACTAGATAAACGGGCACTGATTGAAAGGTTCCGAGGTCTGACCACATTTTGCACTCAACGGCTTAACGAGGATCACTAGTTTAGAAGTAAAATCGTAGGATAATGGTAGTTTACTTGGAAAGTGCTTTTAATTTACGGGGAAAACAGTGATATAAGTAGGTAAATTCTTTTAATGAATCAATTATAATGGGTCTTTAGAAAAACGCAATTCTTCCTGCTTTTAAACTTTTATTTCTTTCCTTAATATATGATTTATAGAGGGACTGGTCACGGCTGTCATTTGTGTATCTTTGACAGTCGTTACGGGTTGTCAGAAGCCCAAAACTCTGACAACCAGTCTTACCAAGAGGTAAGGTATCAACCAGTAACTGGGTTGTGGAGGTCAGATAGGCAGTCGTTCCATGTAAAATACTGGTACTCAGCTGCATTCGGTTAGACTGGAAGCCGACCCCAACAAAGTTGGGAAAACGCTAGACAGATTATGAGAGGGACTAATTAATGTGGTCACAGTCTTAGTTGTAATTTAGATACTTTACTATTTCCATGTGAAAATCTAGAAATGAAGTCATGCAATGACGTATCCTTTCTTTTCTGAGTCACTCTGTCAGCAACCTTCGTTATATACGGTAGGTTACTTCTACCAATATTGCTTCTTTTAAGCTCTTATCCTACAACAATACCTAGTTGTCATTTTAGAGCTCTTAAGAACCTGCCAGGATCTGGATTTATTCGTAAAAGTTACCGTGGCGCTGGCACAGGCAACTGAAAGAACACGGGTGGATTTTAGTCACTGAAAGACTGACACGCCTTGTGTGAGTCTGAAAAAACATTTGATGATTTCCCACCCAAAAAAAGGGGGCTCTTAAGAAGATACGTATAACAGCTACATAAATGAAAGCACATGACCAATAACATGGCTAGAGAGACGGTATCGCTTTATCAGAATTAGTGATGCTTATTGCTTGTATCGTAAATCAGTACGATGACATTTATCACTTAATTTATCTTTATCCAATGTGTTCCGCCGCGAACACTCGGTAACAAAGAGAAGTTATGTTTCTGTCCCGATATTTTGTTGTTAGGGAAGAGTGTTTGTAAGAAGTGGTTGTAGGTAATCATTTTCATCAAGCCTTATAATCATACTTATAACAATACATCGAGATTTCTTTATTATTTATGTAAGTTTAATAATGAATCCTCTAAATGTTGGGGAAAACCATATCAAAAATTGGTGCGTATTTTATTATTTTATTCGTAAGAACAAAGTACATATACATGTGAATGGTCACAGATGGACATGAAAAGCGATTTTAATTTAAAAAAATATGAATAGAAGAACTAAACTTTGGAACAAATTATTGGTAATCTAAATATATGTACATGCTAGGTATCTAATATAATCTAGCTGCCGCTGCGGCTGCGGAAAACCTCAAGCGGCGAAAGTATAGCAACCTTATTGGTAATTATATTTTCGAGCCGTTTGGGGTTGAAACCCTCGGGCCGTGGGGTCAGAGTGCTCATGGCCTCTTTAAAGAAATATCGAAACGGCTGGTTGACACTTCTCGTGACCCAAGGGCTGGTTTTTATTTTGGCCAGCGGCTAAGCATTGCTATACAGCGTGGTAATGCCGCCAGTCTCTTGGGTACATTGCCGGTCGACAGCGATGAGGATGAATTTTTCGACGCCTTATTTTAGTTTGTGTACATATTTATAGTTTTAGTTAAGTTAATATATTATTTAATTTATATATAATCTACTTAACTTATACCTATATTACATAAACTTACCAAAGAGGTAGGCAACAACTACAGAACGCCATCAGTTAGGTACCTACCTTACTCTTTTACTTTTGCCTCATTGACGTTCATACATCATACGTTCGTTTATGATTTAGATGTATGACATTTAGAATTTAGTCCTCTATTATCTATTGCCGTGTAAGTGCCATCCACGATGAGTAACTTACTAAACTCCCTGACGTAAATCTTCCTTCTTTCTACGTGTGTTGCTAGGTAGAGTAATGTCGAGGCTTTCTATATCAGGTGGATTGCTCTAAGAGAACATCTTTGCTAGAGATTAGGCTCTATTAGGCGAGGGCTTAGCTAGGGAATATAATCGGGAGAATGATTAAGAGTTGACACTGGGTCGTTGAAGTTTTGATACTATTTAATGACCGAAATGTCAGTCTGTAAAAAAATAAGTATCTATTCGGACAAAAAATCACCGTGAAAGCTTAGGTTAAGTGAGCTGTCATTTCGCCAGCCGTTCGATTTTCGAAATTATGTTTAGAGTTTACAGACTGCGTCCATTTAAACTTAGTTGGAGTGAGCTTGAAGTTACCTGTCATTATGCTTTAGGGGTTAACATTATTGAAAGCTATTTCACCTTCGTTTTCATGGTAAATATTATACAGAATAGATCAGCTGGTTTTCTACTTAGTGTGTTCGATATCAATGTAAAATGAGTCGCCCTAGAATTTGGCAGTTTTGCACTGCACCCTAATTGCGTAACACTATTATTCAGAATCTGAATCTTTTTGAAGGCTAATCAATTGCTTCACATGTTCATGAAAAATTTGTCTGTTCAACAATGTGATTAACGCAATGCATGTTGTTGAAATGTCAAGATGAAATACATTCCAACTGTTACTGTGTTACGCAATTTCCCCCCTGTTTTAGTAATGGTAGAGTCGAAATTCGTGTTGCCTCGTAAAGATGCCGGAGGCCCATTTCGATCAAATATCCTAAACCGAAATCAGTGTAGCTAGGTAAGCTTTACGTAATTTCCGGTATCAACAACAAAAAAAAAAAAAACATCTCATATTCTTCGCTAAAAATGAATATAAATAAAAGAACTCTGAATTCTGTCATACTTATTCAGTTACGATAATGTTATTTCTTTACCTTTTGATCTTCAACATTGCATATCATAACATCTTCCTGCTTATCAACATGGGGATAGGTAACGTATCATCAAAGTATTCGGAAACATAGGTAAAAGAAAACCGACTTAGTGCGAGTCGGACTCAAACACGAAGGGTTCCGTACCACTAGGCAAAAAGCGCCGGAAAAACACGATTCTTGTAAAATAACATAACATTTGAAATTAAAGGGGGTCTCCGATTATTTTTTATTTTATGTTATTTCTGTTATAACCATACTACATCTTTATTTCCCACAACATCATACTAAGGCACAACTTTAAATACAGAAAGTTATCTGATATAGGAGGATCTTTTATAATGTGATGTGATGCCCCAATAGAAATACACACTCTGTGAAAATGTCAACTGTCTACCTATTACGGTTTATGAGATACAGCCCGCTGATAGACAGACTTACGGACGAACAGACAGCGGAATCTTAGTT
Organism: Aporophyla nigra; assembly: GCA_947507805.1. Classification (NCBI taxonomy): domain Eukaryota; kingdom Metazoa; phylum Arthropoda; class Insecta; order Lepidoptera; family Noctuidae; genus Aporophyla; species Aporophyla nigra. The sequence goes on from OX382305.1 coordinate 15,282,086, forward strand.
ATATTGTTACGTTGCCACCCCTTGAGTACATAACCTTAAAGAGAACTAGCTATGTAGGTACCTACATAGATAAATACATAATTTCAAAGCTTCGATTCGAGTTTCTGATGAGACTGTCGACTGCACGTTTGGGGATTATTTCCGAAGACAGCGAATATACTTGTGCTATGTCGTGCGTTAAGGCAAGTTCTCCGAGATTTATGCATGAAGAACCCTAAGTGATTGGCTGTATCACGTATGTACGATGTAAATTAGGTAATATGTCTGAGAAAGATTGAAGATGGTACGCGAATGTAGTGTGGAGCAAGATATTAATAGTAGGTGAAGTAAAGTTTTAATTAAAGTTATTTTTGAACTCACAGAACTTAGATGTTGGATACTTGGACATGGAAATAAAAGCTTTTTGCTTTTAAGGTGGATGGGCATAAGTAGCCCGCGAAATTAAAATTTTCTTCATTTTCTTGCATACTTATTGAATGAACGTTTCATGAAAAAATAATTTAATATTATTAAATTAACATAGAGGGTTGTATGATGATTTTAATGATTATAATTCTGTAAATAAATACGTGTTACGATCGCGTATCACACTTTGTTCAACATACATCCTGATACTGACATGTAATTTACAAAAAACTTGAATTCCGCCGGCGCTACGACTTTAAATAAGTTTCAATTAGCGAATAAGTGACTTCATTCTTTTAAACATTACGATAAATAAAAATGATTCAGACAGTCGATGAGCTGACAAACAGTTGATAAACTCATTGACCCTTACGTTTTAAAACAAAATAAAAGTGACCTCATAAAGGACGAAGTGCCCAACTACGTTGTTCGCCTGCACTGAGGCTCTTGCGCATATAAATGTATAAAATATCTGTGTCCACTTGAATGTCTCTATCAGCAGACTATGTGGGAGTCCCGCGGTCTTGTTAACACGGTTCAAACAATGGCCTGCTCCTACGCATTTCTGTAATATGAATTTAAATGAAATACCGTTTTTATGGGCTTTAGATGCTCTTTGAACACGGCACGGTTTCATTACGGTACGGCGTACAAACCGTGGCGTAGAAAAACCGTGAAAAAAGTGTGATCCATACAACATTGACGACAGTAAATCGTGTGGTGCTGGATGTAAAGAATACCATTATCCCATTTCTTCCCGTAAGTGTCATAAGTGGCGACTAAGGGACTTACTTGGAAATGGGCAGCAGCGTTCTCTATGTATTTTACCACCAAAGTGCGATCGCCAACCCGTCTGCCAAGCGCGGTGATTATGGCAAACCCGGAGGGGGTTTTTTGAGGAAGGCCATTGTCCAGCAGTGGACGTTCTTCGGCTGAAATGATAATGATAAAAACGTGTATGTACAAAGGGCTTTACGTTTTTTTGGTACATCATAGTTTATTTTGATGACGTTAGAACATAAAAGCTCGTTAAAATTGAAATTCTTTTAATAAATGGGAAATAATTACTTCATCTTTTTTTCATTTCTGTAATCCCATATACATGAACAACCACATTAATTTAAATAAATGTATTCTGGTTATTAAAAACCTTAATTCTTTATACTTAATAGTAACTTAACAACATACGTGAACTGTTAACTAAAGTGTTTTTAAAACTGAGTAAAATGATAAAGTTATTAAAAAAGGTGAAACTTACACCGGGAACCTGTTATAGAAATAATGCGTTTTACTGGTGGGTAGGTAATATTGAGTTTAAGATAAGGTTGCCAGCATGAGAATAATGTTGCTACTATTCATTTAGTTTATTTTTAATTTTTAGAGAGCTCTTACTTTATGTGGGTGAAGGATATTACATATGATTATAGGCAATATGATGAGTAACAGGGGTTGTGGAATCAAATAACATTAACGTGTATTGCCAAGCGTTTATGTTTATATCAACGCGCCAATTTTTCATTGTTTTTTTCAAATAAATACCTAATACTAAATATATTGAAACCCTCATTCTAAATTTGCTGTACTGTTCGAATGCAACCGGTTATTTTATTGCCAGCCTGCATTACTTATGTTCGACTTTTGCAGACAACCTTTACAGCACCCTAATAATTATGTCCCTAAAGTTTATTTTCTAAAACCACGTACCACCTGACAGGTGAAATGTCAAACTTCTATAAACTAAACACAAAAGAGTTGAAATATCGGATTAGTCTCTGAGATTAAAAAAACGAACATTAAGTATATGAAGTTCTACATAGAGACTATTTGGCAATTTTGGCTATTTACCCAATTATTTTTAAGTTAAATTCTCATGATTAAGCAGTATGTATGCATGGCTGTGCGCTGTTTTACATACAATCAAGCGTTTCCAACAAACCAGATGTCATTTTATTATCAATAGGTATAAACATTTTCCCTTAAGGATTTTCCTTGCATTTAAAACATAGGTAATGAAAGTATGTACCATACAAGGTGCTACGTACATAAAACCTCTTCAAACAAGTTAGGTATACCATACAATGTATGGAATTGTCAACTTAGTCGTGTTTATTTATTCATAAACACTGGCTGGTTATGAGCATGTACCCACTCCTGTCACTCGCTTCCTTATTTGAATGCCACTTGCGCAGGATTATAATCAGGTAGTGTTTGAAGTCGATTCCGTTATATTACCGTCTTATAAACCTTGGAAAGCCCTGTGAAATGTTATACCTACTTCGATATTATAGTCTTTCTCCTTTCTAATGAACGTTTGTCATCAGAGTTGGTGTTGCATTGTTTGCTTCCCACACAGTTGAAATTATGAGGTTCTAAAATAAATATCGATTACACAACCGATACGAGTAAAATAAACAGTTCTTTACGTGGTGATTCATTAAGTTGTCAGTTTAAAAACATAGGTTATTTTTTTCTGTTATGCTTTTACAATTTCGTCTTGCAACCTGGTATTTTGAGCACTGGCAACCCTGATTATTAGCTCGGAATTAGCGTACGTTAATGTGAGGGTTAGTAAATAACACTCATTAGTTATAAAGATACCGATCGGGCAGGATGTGGGAATGATCCTACAGGAGCCAGTTTCGATATTATTTCGATTATTATCTTGACTTCTCCTACTACTAGTGCAATCTTATACTTGTTAGTAATCGTTTTTTATAGTTCACCTGGTGGCATTTGATTGCGCTTCTTCTTATTTATTTTTTATTAACTTCTGCTTTTGCATTTTAACTGGGTGATAAACAGTAAAATGCAAAGTTCTTTAACGCTGTTTAAAGACTTTATTAATTTTAATTATAGCGCCATTTTTAAGTACCTCATAATTAATAAATAAGTGGTAACTATGTAGAGCTATAAAATAAAACAGGCTTTATCGTTCTGCCGTTATCATGACTTAATAAGTAAGACTTGATACTTTGTTGCATTTAGGTAATATTTATAACAAAGTTCCTTATCGTTTGTTATATTGTGCACACTTGACGAATGCGAGATAGACCGAAAAAAGTATGCCATTTTGACTACCACGAGATTTTTGTTACAGTATGTGTGTTTACAAGCGTATGTATGTGTTTAGGTATACCTATTCCTGCCAAGGTTGTGAGATTTGTTCAGAGATACTGTGGCCTTGGTATATGGGCAACTGAAAGAACACGGACGGGTTTTAGTCAGTAAAAGTCTGACACGCTCTTCCGCTCCACCCAGAGCGGGAGACGTCATTTGACGATTTCCTACCCACAAAAAAAGGTATACCTATTACTGTAGTATATAAGTGCGGGAATGCATGACAGATCAGTGGGCTAATTGCTTAACACACTAGCACACGTAGCATGACCACCATAGAAAGAACTTTGTCTATTCTTAGTAGAATAGAGATAGAATTGTCATGCTACGCCAGCATGAAACGGTACAAATCTTTCTACAATCTTTAATTCTGTCTTTAATCTTTCTACAATCTATAATTTTGTCTATTCTTCCGTCGTCAAAACCCCTTTCTACGGTGGCCATGCTACGCAAGCAGCAGTAGGAATGACATTGATCACATGATTTCATTTTTTTTTTCATTTTGATAGGTCAGCAATATACATCGCGTTATGACGTTAGACAAACCTTTCGAACATATGGAGCAATCATCATCATCATTTCAGCCGAAATACGTCCACTACTGGACATAGGCCTCCCTCAATTATGTTGTCATAATCGCCACGCTTGGCTGGCGGGTTGGCGATCGCAGTATGGTGGTAAAGTGCATAGAGAACGCTGCTGCCCATTGTCTAGTAAGTCCCTTAGTCGCCTTTTACGATATCTACGGGAAGAAATGGAATGGTGCTGTTCTTTACGCCCGACACCATACGGAATAATTTATTAGCAATATCCTTCAGAATGATTCAGATGTCTTACGACTCTTCGACTTTTTTAATCGTTCCTAAGAAAACTTTTTTACAAAAAAAAAAAAAAAAGACAAGCGACTTCCTTAAAAACACTTCAAAGGGAAAAATAACTTTAATTTCGCAAGTCGGTGTCTTAGGATTTGTATTTAAAGTTTTTGCCACCGACTTCCGAAATTAAAGTTACTTTTCACTTTGAAGTGTTTTTAAGGAAGTTAGTTGTTTTTTTTTGTAAAAAAGTTTTTATTTTTAAATTTTTAGTTATGGTAGGTATCTACTCCGCAGTAATTCCAAACAAACAATGCATATTTATGCGATAGCAGAAATCGCGGTTGATTTGTTGTCATTTTTTAAAGAGTTCCGGTGTTTATCTCCAGAACTCATCATCAGATCTATATGAAATTTATATGGGACCATTTCGGAATAAATCCCTTTCGAACAAAAAAAGAATTTTGCAAATCCGTCTATATATGACGGAGTTATGGCCGAATATACATTAAAAAAATATATATATAAACATCCGAATTGAGAACCTCCTCCTTTTTGAAGTCGGTTAAAAAAAGTACAGTGGCATAAACTTTCGTGAAAAAGCATTAAATATCCATAAACAGCGCAGTCATATTCTGACAGATAAAGACACGCCATGAACGAAAGGTACTTTCATGATATCAAGTACACGCTATATCGTCGAAATGTCAGAAGTCCCGACATTTCAATCGCGAGCTGTTTCCGCAACACGCTACTACTCATAACGCCACTTTAAGTCACCTGTCTGGAAGCGCCTTAATATCGTGTTATTAGAAGCTACAGTTAACTTTACACTTTGTTACGGCTATATATTTTAATGCTGATGTTGCATTGTTTGTTTCAGTGTATCCGGGGTTTAATTAGTTTCTTTAACACGTTAGGAACACTGTTTTAAACATAGACTAGAAGGTCAATTTTTGCAGTCACATTTCAACGAGTCCAAGCAAAAGATAGTAGTAGTAGTAGTACCGTGTGGTGCCGGACGTAAAGAATAACACCACCCCATTTCTTCCTGTGGGTGTCGTAAAAGGCGACTAATGGACTTACTAGAGAATGGGCAGCAGCGTTCTCTATGCATTTTACCACCATACTGCGATCGCCAACCCGCTAGCCAAGCGTGGCGATTATGGCAAAGCCCCCCAAATTGAGGGAGGCCTAAGTCCAGCAGTGGACGTCTTACGGCTGAAATGATGATGAATGATGAAGCAAAAGATTGCTTCGTTGGTCTGGTCGTTGCAGGCGCTACCGCTGATCATGAGGTCCTGCGTTCGATTCCCGGGCCGGGCAAAGTGTTATTGGGTTCTGAAGCCCGGAGTCTGGTATTTTGCCAGGTTGATGGCAATAGCCTCCCCCTTGGAGACTTAAACATAACTGGCGAAATTTGCATGTACGTACTATAGGCGCACGTCTGCCCAACCCTTCGGAGAATACAGGCGTGAAGTTATATCTATGTCTAGCTCAAGGCAACAGAAGTCCACGACACATCCGAAAATGTAAAACTTTGGGGTCTGAAACGGACGTTTGCTTGGAAGGAAACTTGAACGTCCAAGGTCTTGCAGGTGTTAGAAACTTACTACTATACATAGGTTAACAATGAATACTACTATGTAATATAACCTCTTACCAAATTTAAATACTTGAACATAAATATCTTTAAGAATTCGAGGACGTAAGCGAGTAATTTAAACTTGAATTATAAATTTAACTTTAAGATAAACTGTCTCCAACCGTAGAACTTCGACTCTATAAATTAGCGTCATCCCACCTTACTTCAGAACCTTACTATCTAATTATACAATATCAGTTTACTCATTACAAGATTTATCTCGATTCAAATCCCGTAAATTCTCTTTCGATATTTAAAAAATAAATTTACTTTTTAGGGTAATATGTTACTGGAAGTGATGTATGGATATTTTGTAATTATGTCTCTTCATTTGAACGCGGTACATTCTTCTTCTTTTGAAATAGTCATCAACGAAAGAGGTTATACATCTTTACATTATAGTACACAATCAGAATTGTCTGTCAGTCAATAAATAACATTCAGGGACTCGTTGAGAAGCCTCTAATTAAGTTCTTGTGAGTTCGGACATCGCGTGGGCGACTGATATCCCATCTTAACGATCCAGGAATTTACTGTCACCAACAAATCGAACTTTACCTCAACACCTATAAGGGTGTTATTCGAATGGATCCCGGTAAACTTATAAATTTTCTTATGCAAATTCATAATATTTAGTTGGTGGATGCTGACTCTATTTCAATAATTGATAATGCTAATGAAAAGTCTTGTATGAAATATGTTTTTTAACGATGCCTTTGTAGGGACAACATTGTATATGATTTATCGGGGCTGGTACTTAAACATGGTTGGTTAATCATCGAAACAAGTTAAGGAAATATGATCCCATTAACAGGAACATTGAATTTGATGGTTTTAACTTAATTTTACTTCAATGTTTATCATAATGGCCTCCCTACACACATTTTTGCCTCCCTACACACCAATACGACGTAGTTGAAATGTCAGACTAATAGTTCATAATAATATTATCATATTTACTGTTTTTCTTTTTTTTTATTCTATGTTTGTTTTTCATTTTATTTTCGTTAATTGTTATTTCTTTTCTCTTATTTAAGTGTACACCTAGACTAAAGTTAACAATTAAGCGGTAATCTGGCGTCCTTGTAGTCAATGCTGTGTTTACCTGTAATTGGCATATATATTAGAATATTACCTTATGATTTAATGTTTGTATGTATATTAAGTAAATAAATAAATAATGGCCATACTGTGAAACGGTCCGACTTACTAGTTGTAGGTGCCAATCAAGACAAACCCTTTACATTGTATGAATTATGTCATCATATTACCTCTGTTCTCAAAATGGTGAACAAAAACATCGTGAGGAAACCGGCATGAGCTAGAACAAAAAATTCAACATCATGTGATGTCTATCACCAATGGGGTGGTGGCCTGTGTCTCAGCATTGGGAACATTATAGACTGATTCTGTGTATGTTATGATTATCATAATAAAGCTGGTTATCTTGACACAAGCAGTGTTTCTTATTTTCTTAAAATGCTGCTACCAAATTGAAATGTCCACAACAGAAATATATTTGTAACTAATGAGCTTAGCCCAGTATTCACGCACTGATAAACTAATACCAAGCCTAGACCATTCCATTTTATTTACCGAATAAATATTATTGTTTGGGAAAATAAATGAACAGCCGATTGGACACGTGAACTATTTCTAACGATTTGCAACTTTTGACTCTAATAAATGGCAACAAAATACTAACGCCTCTATTCGCCGTAAGGCATAGGCAGACTGCCAGGGTCGCGAGATTGTTCGAAAGAGATACCGTGACCCTGGCACATGGGCAACTGAAGGAACACGGGTGGGTTTTAGCCAGTAAAAGTCTGACATGCCCTCCCGCTCCGCCCAGAGCGGGAGAAGTCATTTGATGATTTCCCATCCAAATAAAAAGGCATAGGCAGAAGTGTAAGCACACGGTAAACTTCGCCATTGATGTCCATATAATTTGGAGCAATTTTTTTTATCGAAAGCAGTTGTGCTCCAGCGGTAAGGGCCGTAACTTACGTGTTGTAGGTAAGTTCGAACCTAGACAAGTGCTTGACTTTTTGAAAATATATATTTAATCACTCACAAAACGGTGAAGGAAAACATCGTGAGGAAACCGGCATGTCCTAGAACTTAAGATTCGAAGACATTTGACATCTACTAACTCGCACTGGGCCAAGTACGGTCTTCTCACAGGGAGGAGGCCTGTGTCCCAACAATGGGAACTAAGCTGATTATCAACATAATCAGTTCCCAGAAACATCTTTCTGTTGCCATCAAATGGGTACAAACCCAGAAACTAGGATGCTGTTGATCATTGAAAGGGTCCACTGGGACCGTTACCTGTCAGGGTTGCCGAATTGTTCTAAAGAGTTACCGTGGCCCAGGCACAGGGAACTGAGGGAACACGGTTGGGTTTTAGTCAGTAAAAGTCTGATACGCCATTCCGCTCCACCCATAAAGATAATGATGGATGATGGATGGCGGGAGAGCGGGAGACGTAATTTGATAATATCCCACCCTCAAAAAAAAAGAAAAGAAAATGATGCTGTTGATAAAATTCAATACGAAAAATCCAATCTACACAGTCCGACCACGACCTAGTGATCACAATCAAATCCACCCCAGTCATTCTTGCGATCACTACATCAGCATCGGGTCAGAAAAACGATATTTAGATACAATAAACCTTTAAACTAATATCAGTGTTTATTTAGATACGTGAACAATATCTTTAGGGGCTATACTTTGTGAAACTCCATAGATGCTAGACCTCCACGGAGACTGGCTAACGATCTTAAATCATAGTGGTTGAATCATACTGGCCATGCGAAACTGGAATGCTCTATATTCTTAGTAAATCATTCAAGAAATGAACAACGCTTTCTGAAATTGCAGCATCTGTCTGGAATTAGTGCTGAAATGAACCTTTTTGGAGCAGCCGTGAGGTACACACTATTTTTGTTTTTTATTTCACTTTTTTGAATTTGTTATTGTATTTTGTGTTTCACGATCTGTGTCCAAATTATTTATTTCTATTTTCTGGTTTTGTGAATATATTAAAAAATTATATATTAAAAAATGATCTAACCAGCTACAGTACAGTTTTAATAAAAGACTAGCTTCCGCCAGCGGCTTCGCCCGCGTGAAAATTCAACCCCCCAATTCACCCTCTTAGGGATGGAATTTCAAAAAACCCTTTCTTAGTGGATACCTACTCTTCACAAAGAATACACCCTCCAAATTTCATGTCTCTAGGACCAGCGGTTTAGGCTGTGCGTTGATATATCAGTCAGTCAGTCAGTCAGTCACTCAGGACTTTGAATTTTATATATATAGATGATAGGAAATGGCACGTACCTAGGGATACGTGCATTTTTAAGTACGTAGGTAGGTAAATAGATTAGATTTCTAGTAATGAAATTGCACATCTATTAGCACAATCAACCTATAATAATCCCACTGCTGGGACATAGGGCGCTGTAATATATCACGCGGGCCCAATGCGGGTTGGTAGATGTCATATATCTTCAAATATTTGATTCTAGGACCAAAGGCCAACTATTACAGATTTTCCCACACAGGAAAATCTACAATAGTTTCTTTAGATTGATTTTCAATTGCATGACATAACAGTTCGTCATAAGGTTCCGTTCAAGTACCACCTCGACATCAACAAGTCACGGACAGAAAACACGTTTTATAACCATGTAAATGGTCACTGTAAACAATAAAATTAATAACACAACCGTATTCACAGGTGGCTCCCATCCATTACGTCTCTATCATAAAGGGACTTAATTGCCGGACCTCCAGTAAGTCGCCGGCGATCTTAAATCAAGGTGATCAATTCTACGTCTACTGAGAACAATGTACAATCATCTACATAGTTTTGTTACCAAACCACAGAGAATGGAGTAGTCCTGCTTCCAGAGGCGGCATTATCGCCGCCTTGCATATGTTAGCGTCCGAACGTAGAAATGGCTATATCGTGATCTGCCTGGCCTTACAAATCAAGCTGTATGTTAACGTTTACTCACACTATGACACCATTGACGTTAATGCCTTTGAAGGCGGTCCATGACAGGAGTTGTGCGCTCTACGCTCTTTCGGCGCTACGAAGTTTAGTACCGCCCTCTCTACCGTCGATTCCGTGGTCTGTGTACCAAACAATACGTTGAACGGACAATTTGTCAAACTTGTGTTCTTACCTGTCCTTACCTCTGTTTGCTTACCACGATTTATGTATGGCTGGTCATTGACAGACAGTGTTTGTTGTGGTGGCGTTCAGAAATTTGACAAATATTATGTTTTCTCGTGTGAGTATGATATTATCAAGATCGATTACCAGTTTTTTATGCTGTGTGCGGTTCTTACCTTGAATTATTTTGTGGTTTGCAAACAAAGATGATTTGGAGATATCGTAATCTATTAACACATTTTTTATTTTGTCTAGTTATGATGAGGTACTGTAGTAATTCCTTAGTCTGTTTTTTGCACTACACTTGAACTTGAGATGTAATTTAAAATCCTGTGTTGGTTTATAAGAAAACCGATATTGTGCTTGTAGAAAGAAATCCTTATGAACCTCGGTAACTGCAATTTTAGGTGACAAAGGCATTCGTTTTAGAAAGATGTATAAATTCAGGCATGCCAGAAATTCTTCTTAGTTTTTTTTCGAGTCGATGGCAAAAGTTGTTATTATGGCAATTAATAAGATATTTAATTATGTTAAATGATTTGGGCCCAAGTGGTGGCCACGTCCATTGCAGCTTCAAAGGCGTTTTTGAGGTCCTCAGAAGTGCAGATGTATGGCCACTTTGGGCACTCCAACATATAAGACATGGTCTGGTCATGCTAGATATAAGCAGGTATTTCTATGGTTTGTGTTAGCATAATCGGCACATTAATTGCGTAATACATTGTCAACCAGAATCAGAATCATATTACCAATACATTGCTTCATATTTTCTAAAAAACGTCTGCTCAATAATTTACATAACGCAATGAAACTTGTTGAACTGTCAAAACGAAAGCGATTCCCACTGTAAGTGTGTTATGCAATAATCCCTCAGTTTTAAAACAAAACAAAATTCCATTATGACTTGTTACATAAGTAGGCAATTCATATAACAAAACAAAAAAAAGCTCGAAACAAGAGATTCATTTATCATTGTCCCTTACACATGGTCGTAAGCTTTAATGGAACAGATGTAGATTAAAATACTGTCGTTTGTATTCACTATTGTTTCAAATAATAGGAACAACGTGACGCAACTTCTTTCCGATATTGATTTATTATTCTACTACGTTTTACCCGTGGCTTCGTGTGGATGTCGCAACATATCCCAAAGGAACGTATTGCCGGAATTAAAAGTACCCTGTGTGTTAATCCAGGGTATAAACTATTTGTGTGCCAAATTTCATCCAAATATCTTTTTGCGCCATACCTTATATAATGTACATTCAGACGAAGAACGGACCTAAATTCTTCGTTACTATGTATTTTATCATAATTGTATTGTATTGAATTTATATAAATTCGCAGCCAATTGGCTCCTCTCTAACGATCTGATCTAATAAGATCTGAGGTAATAAGCAAGTATTTTTTTTTGTTTTGAATTTATTTATTTTTAATGACCGGTACTCTCAGTATTGTTATTACGCCTACGGACGTTAAGTGTCCCGCCAAAGTGCTAATAAACTGTGTTGCATTTTAAAAGCTAACGGAAACTCTACCTTCTCTATCTGTACGCTGAGCTCTTTTTAACTACTCAACAAATTTTTATACAGTTTTCATCAATAGACCGAGCGATTCAAGGGGATGGTTTATATGTATATTATATATAGATAGTTAACATCACCGGCAATAGACATACACCGGCCATTAACAAATTACGGTTCGTCTACTAAAGCGTCTAGAAATATAGAAAATTCCCATGTTAGGAAGAAAGTCGTCTCGTTTACCGTTTCTTAAACATTGAAAGTCAAATGAGGTAAAGGTATCGTGGAGGCTGTAATCGCTGAGTGAGCGAACTGTCACTCCTTGTAGGATATATTTATGGGCTTTCAACGATCTCACTGGACTCTGTCTCAATCAAAACTTGATTGAAATGGTGTCGAGTTACTAGATGTATTGCAAGAATTCTTCTTTCAAATTGATAGGCTTTTGTAACGAGGCATTTGATTTGGAGATGGGTAGAAAAAAAAATAGGTATTACAATAATGATAATGACATAAATAAAATATTTAAACAATAAATGTGAGTGGTTTCTGTAGAAACTAGTGATTACACCGGCTAAGTTTCGATAAGGTGCAAATATCGGAATAAAAAGCATCCTTTGTGTTAATTTAGGTTTTGAACTATCTATTTGCCGGATTTCATCCAAATCAGTTCTGACTTTTTTTCCTGATTGAGTTACAAACATCCAATAGCAATAGCCAATAGCATAGGTACAAACTTTTACATTTATAATATTAGTAGGATAAGTATTACTTATTTTCTCACATAACAAACGTGTCTAATCTAAACGCTATAAAAATCACTGTTTCATTGCTCAATAATTTTAATAACTAGCTGCTGCCCGTGGCTTTACCCGCGTGGATTTATCCCACGGGAATGTGTTCCCGGGACAAACCGGTCTAGCCGTTACGGAGCTGCGGAGATTAGCCGGAACAAACAAACAGACAGACAAAAATATTAAAATATGTTTTTATTAATAGTACCGTTTATTAACACTTTCATAAGCATTTAGTAAAATGCTGTAATTTTTGAAATTATAAACAGACGCTTCAGTTTTATTTATTTATGAGTATAGGTATATTTATTTAAATCGCAATCTTTAGTCTGGATAAAAAAGCAAAAGTTTCGACTTTTTGATCTCTACCGATAGCGTTAAAGGCGCCGCCGGTGTTTTCGATCGAGTTACGTAATCGGTCGGTAGGATTTATGTGTGACCTTTATAGAGTTTTACGATCTATTTCGGTCGCTATTTGGTGTTAAACAGTCGGTATACTGATTGCCATATAAGGTTTTAGTACATGAGAAAGCTTTTCAGAAAATAAAACGTTTTTTTTTTCGATTGAAATCAGACGTGGGAAGAAAATTGTAGTGTGTTTTTTATTTCCTTACTTACGTATTTATAAGCCACAAATGGAATCCTTTGTAACGTATGAATGAACACATCGGAATCCTAATAAATTATTCGAAAATTTAAGATTTCGTCAATTGCTGGTTACTACTAACCGGGTAAAGACTATCTAAAATTGGAAACCATTGCTGTTACTAATAAGCTAACTACTAAAGCAGCCGAAAGAGCTGCACATTCTCCATTTAGTCCCTTAGTCGCCTCTTACGACACCCACGGGAAGAAAAGGGATGGTGTTATTTTTTACGTCCAGTGAAACACGTAACACTGAATGCTGTTACAGGTGGATACAATGCACGTAAAATAATCAAAACATATCCAATTTAATACAACATTTTTCAACAACATCCACAGAAAACATTCCATAGTCCGTTAAAATGTATATTTTGTCATACATATGTTACGACTGTATAAAGCTTAAAAAGGAAAAAATACAAAACGAAAATTGAGATCCAAAAACAATGCGACATAAAATGGAGGTGACGTGCCGTTTGTTGTCACTATACTAACAATTTATGCATGAAGTCTAATGGGTCGCTCCATCAGGCTTGTTTGCAAAGCTTTCTATGAAATTTTATTCGGTAATAGCCCGTATAGGCTCCCACGTCTTGCCTCAATATCACATTGTCAATATAAGTTGTTGTTAAGTGATTCGGGAGAAAAGTTTCGCATTACTTACCCTTTTGAGTTAGCCGAGTTGTATGTTGTTTATTTTGGTCTTACTAAGCATAATTTTAAATTTATTGTGAAGTCTTGGTTGTAGATGTGTTTGTTTTTTTTTTTTGTATTTCGAATAATTAAAGATAAATTGAGGGTTTTTTAGAAGTTCGCTTAGCGAATTGGATACAAAGTTGAAGACCAATATTACTTAAAAATTGTTCAGTTTTAAGACGCAATCTCATCTCGGTGCTAATCAATGTAAAAACTTGTCCAAAAATATAGGTAAAATAGCCAGTTATGCCGGCTTCGCTCGCTAGGATCTCAGAAATAAGCCCATGGGCATGTACTACCGGGATTAAAAGTCTTATATGTGTTAATCAGGTTATGAACTATTTGTGCGTTAAATTTCATTCAAACCCGTTTACAAACATCTATACATACAAACTTTCACATTTATAAAAATAGTAGAATAATATTACAGATAATACTTCATTGTTTGGCTAACAGATTAAAACTGAAATCAGAACGCAAAAGTTCATACAAATACGGGGATTGCCCCTCTGATAAGTATGGGTTTTGCCTCCGGCTTCGATAGATTTTTCACCGTAATTTTAAGGAAGCAAAGACACAAGCGTTGTATTATATTGGAGCACTTACCTCGTATAGATAATTCCTCGTATAACCTAATACACTCTTCAAAGCAGCCTATGATTAACACCGTAATACGTGACATTTGGTATTTCCAAATCGCTCTTTACTATATTTTCTAACGACATGATAATGATCATACCGATGACATTGACAAATGTTGCATGCGATGCTGACGTAATGATAATACCCGCATATCTACTTACCTCACAGCAAATACCAGGAACTGATTCATAAGCATAATTATGGAACTCGGATCCACCAAAAGTTGGATTAAAAAAAACTTTTTTACAAAAAAAAAAAAAACAACCGACTTCCTTAAAAACACTACAAAGTGAAAAATAACTTTAATTTCGGTAGTCGGTGTCTTAGGATCTGTATTTATGGTTTTTTGCCACCGACTTCCGAAATTAAAGTTATTTTTCACTTTGTAGTGTTTTTAAGGAAGTCGGTTGTTTTTTTTTGTAAAAAAGTTTTTATTTTTAAATTTTTAGTTGTGGTATTCACCCTGCACTAATTCCAAACAAACAATGCATATTTATGCGATAGCAGAAATCGCGGTTGATTTCCTGTCATTTTTTAAAGAGTTCCGGTGTCTGTCTCCCGAACTCATCATCAGATCTATATGGGACCATTTCGGAATAAACTCCTTTCGAACAAAAAAAGAATTTTGCAAATCCGTCTATATATGACGGAGTTATGGCCGAACATACATTAAAAAAAAAAAAAAAACATATAAACATCCGAATTGAGAACCTCCTCCTTTTTGAAGTCGGTTAAAAAGAGAATTCTTCAGTCGTTATCGTCAAGGCTGTAGAGATATTTATCATTTTAATTATGCAATTTGAATGTAATTATTACCTAAAATTTAAGAAACGTCCGTATCGTATTATGCAGTAACTGGGTTGCGGAGTTCAGACAGGCAGTCAGAATACTGGTATTCAGCTGCATCCGGTTAGACTGAACGCCGACACCAACATAGTTGAGATACAGCTAGGTAGATGGTGATTGCTCATATGTGACTGAAACTAAGTTAAAACTTCGTCGGACTCATAGTTAGGTCCTGTTCCTTTTTATATACATCCAATTTTATCATCAAACGCCTCAGAAACAGCATCACAGAAAACTTATTCGAAATCGAGACCCAATGTCTAAAACATGTTATTTCCCAAGTTTACATCACAAACACTAAGCTAAGAAAACAAATTCTACAATTCCAGCACGTAACCAGAGTGGTTGAATATGCATCGTGTAACAAGGAGACAAGAACATTCGAGAGCTCGGAATGCGTTGAATAGAATTCTTTCAGTTTCTTTATTGGTTCTCGTGATCCCGCCATCTATTTCCACTGAGTTCGGTCACTATTGAAAATTCCTTTTTATTCCTTAGAAAAACGTACCAAAGTGAGTGTCAGAGACCCTATTTAGAGGGATACCTGTCCACTAGTTTACGTATTTTATTTCCGAGATGTGTGCTATGGCAAGGTTTTGGCTTTCAATTTAGTTCTTGGAAAGTTTGTATCAGGAAAATTATGGATTCATGAATTTCTGTAGGTTCTATTTTACCACAATTCTACTTCATGATCAAGGTACACAGTTTCTATTGAATGAAAACAAAACTATTTTATTCATGCATCTATGTTGTAATTTCTTTATCTGCCGGTCATTTCTTCTTGAATCTTTACATGGAATAAAACAAAGTCGCTTCCCGCTTCTGAACGCTTAGATCTTTTAAACTTCGCAATGGATTTTAATGTGGTTTTCGTCATTAGTAGTAAACATTATGTTGGTTCAAAAGGAAGGTTTATATGTTTTATACACAACTATCAGTTATAATTATCAGAATGTGCGCTGTTGTAGTTAGTTACAACACAAGCTATTATTATAAAACATGAGGTGGTTTTATTTTATATTTGTGAAAATTTTGTGTTCCTGAATACTCCGTAATTGGAGTCAACAATTTGCCCCAATATTTTTTTTTTTAGTTTATCTACTAAAAAAAATGTATTGTAGGACGAAGGGACCTAGCTATGATCACGCAATCTACAATTTATCTTTCTCCGAACTTCCCCATTGCACCAATAAAATGCAAAATGTAGAAACCGGAACTTTTAATGGTTTTCCTCAAATTACAACAAGGTGGTATTTCATATCACGGTTCCTCATGCAGTCTTACGTTATTGGGTTTGTCCTAAGTGTCTTCGTTCCTAATTAGATACGACTGATTGATCGCTGGCAAGGCATACATTATTCCTTAATAGTTCCCATGCATGTGATTGACATATTTATGTTACCGTGGAGGGAACTGGCGATAATGACGAATGCCTATTTCGATATGAATGTCATCAGGATAAAACAACAGTAATTTTGTGTCATCTGACATTGTCATTCTATTGATAGTACGGATGATGTGTTTCACTATTTCAATACTACGTACTGATAACTGATAATCTTCCATATTCTTTATTTAGACAGATTTTCTTTTAGTAGATGGTTATCTGACAAAAACCAGAGATAATATGTTAATCGGTAGATGCACGCTTGTTGTGAATATGTGCTGATTTTTTTTCTAAAGTGACCAATATACTTTAAATAATAGTAACAAGGTATTCCATACCCACCTGGAAAAACCTTGCCTGCTAATCAGATTGTTATTATTATGCATTTGTCTCACGTTTAAAATATTTTCGTTCTATGATGTAATATTTTTCACGTGTGCAACTGTGTATAACGAGTAGGATGTTACATTGTTGTATTCATGAAAATAGTGACATCATTCTGTCATTAGGAACGTGATGATGGATGGTATTCGGAAGGATGTTCGACTATCTGATGACATCAATGCAAATTAACAGGATTTTATCGACAATAGGTCAAACCATTGACGTAATTGAAATCTGTTGTTAGTCGTCATTACAGTTGGGAAATGCCGACATTTAAGGTACCAAAGGGTTTCACCGTAGATTTGCATATTTTATGCCGTCTTAATACAATATTAACAGTCATGAATTGAGAAATAAATGGTGAATCATTCGCAGCGTCGTGAATTCATGATTCAAGGGGAATCACTAATTTATTAAACACGCGTTTTGTTACCACAAACAACACAATCGACATTTAAGGTCGAATCGAAAACTGGAAGACGCTATCATAATTGAAAAAGAGTTGGCACCTTTATATTTTGTAAGAATTGTCTGAAGTGTTTTGCTCCAAAACCGGTTAATCAAGTTTTCTAGTTCTATCTTCCGTACCTTTAGAAACTTAGAACGTCGAACCGTCAAAGTCGGGCCACATGAAACTGGCCAGAATTCCTGTATTGTTTCGGCAGACGTCCGCAATCCCGGGGGATAACCTGGCCTTATTGTGTGTTGGACATGGCTGGATCATTGGACAGGCCGACTCGATTAGTTTCTGAACTCAATGGACTCCGCCAGATAGCGAGGTTGCTAACATTGTGTCGTTATAATGTTGGCAGCACATATTGAGCGATAAATTGGTTTCGCCGATATTTTGTTTGTTCTAATTTTGAATTTCGTTCGTTATTTTATTTTTAAATGTCACCTTATTTACTTTATGCCTATGTGCCAGGATATGTGGTTTACATGACATGACCTCTTTATTTTAAAAGCTTTTTCTTCTAAAATCCAAAAATAGACTCACGAAAAAGAAAGACATTTTTACGGGCTTTTATTTAAGGCTAGGTGATTCGACACTCATACAGATTTGAGGGGGTGAGGTGCGTGGAAATCCGCGGGGCGCCTCCCGCGCGTCCTTCTTGTCGAACACGTTAGCGCGCCAAAAGTTCGGGCAGCGTGGCGGCGGCGGGCGTAGCACAGACAGGTCATAGTGTAGCGACATCAGTATGTCCACAGTATTAGAAACCACAGAAGAAACGATAATACAAGACTAATATTATAAATGCGACAGTTTGTGAGTATGGATGTATGCTTCCATAATAAATATGGATGGATGTTTGTTATTCTTTCACGCAAAAACGACTAAACGTATTTGGATTAAATTTAGCTTGCAGATAGTTTATAACCTGGACTAATATTATAAATGCGAAAGTTTGTGAGTATAAATGGATGTTTGTTACTCTTTCACGCAAAAACGAATGAACGGATTTGGATGAAATTTAGCACGCAGATAGTTTATAACCTGGAATAATACAAAACACACAAATAACTTACTTACACAAAAGACTTGTCACACAAAAAAAAAAAAAATATAATTGCGAAAGTTTGTGAGTATGGATGTATGGATAGATGTTTGTTACTCTGTCACGCAAAAACTACTGAACACATTTGGATGAAATTTAGCACGCAGATAGTTTACAACCTGGACTAAAATTATAAATGCGAAAGTTGTGAGTGTGGATGTATGGATGGATGTTTGTTACTCTGTCACGCAAAAACTACTGAACGCATTTGAATGAAAAAAAATAAACTTTAGAGGTGTCAAGGGACACCCGGACGGAACGAAGTTCCTTTCCAGGATTCATGATTGTTATAATTTTTTTATTATTTATTATGTACAAAAAACCTGTATACACTCAACAAAAATATTCTCTCTCTCTCTCCCTCCCTCTCTTCCTCTCTCCCTCCCTCTCTTCCTCTCTCCCTCCCTCTCTCTCTTTCTCTCCCTCTCTCTCTCTCTCTACTCACAACAAAAAAAAACAACAACATACAAACAAATACAAACAAAAAAATATATACGGTCGAATTGAGAAACCTCGTCCTTTTTACACGCTTTATATTAGCTTCACATGTATGTTTGTATGTTAGTATGTTTGTATGTTAGTATGTTTGTTTGTAACCGACTCCTTATAGCGCGATTTTGACCCACTTTAAACGACCAGATTTCATTCAAACTTTGCACACCTGTCAAGGACCGATGACAATGCAATAATTTCATAAATTTGTGTCATTATCTTTGCCAGGGTTACCAGGACAGCAAAAAAACTGTCTTCGAAAACTACGCTGACATACGTCAAAAACTAATTTGTGCCATTATCCTTGCCAGGGTTACCAGGACAGCAAAAAAAACTGTCTTCGAAAACTACGCTGACATACGTCACAAACTAAGCTGACATACGTCTCAAAATTCGAAACACCCTAAAAAATAAGCGTGGGGTGCCTGATATCAATAAAAAATACCTTAAAAAGCACCCCACGCTTTTTTTCCATTATTTTGTACTTTTTAGTTTGGTTTTCAATGGAAGCGTGTTTTTTTAGTTTTTTTAAACTATTATTTATTTTTGAAGTCGGTTAAAAAGTGTCGTTACAACTTTTCGTGAGATTTTTTTCCGTCTAGCCCCCTTTCACAATGCGCGATAAGGAACTTCGTTTCAATTAGCAAGCAGATAGTTTATAACCTGGACTAATATTATTATGAAAGTTTGTGAGTATGGGTGTATGGAAGTATGGATGGATGTATGTTACTCTTTCACGCAAAACTACTGAACAGATTTGGATAAAATTTTGCACCAAGATAGTTTATAATCTGGATTATCACATTGGGTCCCTTTTACCCCGGTAGTACGTTGCCGCGGAATAATTTTCGACCTCTTCCTATTCACGCCTACCAAGATACTCATCAAGACGAATCAAACGAGCCCAAATTTGATGGGGTTACGTCGTTTAATTACGGAGTTACTATAGCCACCTTCAAGCTCCATCATCAGACCCTGGTTACCATATAATATCAAAGTACTCGTCAAGACGAATCAAACGAGCCCAAACTCGATGGGATTGTCGTTTAATTACGGAGTTCCTATGGCCCCTTCCAACTCCATCATCAGACCCTGGTTACCATATAGTATCAAAGTACTCGTCAAGACGAATCAAACGAGCCCAATCTCGATGGGGCTGCGTCGTTTAATTACAGAGTTCCTATGGACAACTTCCAGCTCCATCATCAGATCAGCTCTATGTCATAATAATATTGCATTGGATTGCAATATTGTTTTTAAAATTTTACAAATATTTACACAATGAGAACCACACACACAAAACTAAAGCTTAACCAACTATGGTCTATATAAATTCTTGAAAACAATATTTATTTACAATTTATTTTGTTTTCTCTTATTATTACTTACGCAGCAGAAAGGAAGCGCGCGCGCAAAAAATTGTCACAGGTCTCACCTCGATAACGTCTCGCAGGACACTGGCAAGCAGTGGCAAGCGACGCGCCGATCAAAAATCACTTGAACGATCGATATTTTTTTTTAGAAATATAATGAAAAAAAATGATCGGGTACAATCGATTCTAAAATAAATTACCTATACATTGATACTAATTATAGAAAAATAGGAGTATTAGTACTTCTTTAAAATGAAATTAGGCTTGTTAAAAAACTGCAAATCGAAGTAAGTTCGGCTTTTTTTTCTATCGAGTAAATTTGATTGTATCGTGTTTTGATCGGATACAAGCTAAGGAAAAAGAATGTATCTTAAATATATTTTTTTTTCAGATTCTGGACGTAATAATTTGCCTATTAAAAACCAATTCTAAAACAGGTGAAAACGGTGCCACCCGGCCTTAATGCTACAATTGGATTAAAGTAGATTCTAAGATGAAAAGAAGGTTTGAATAGACACACGATATCAAATGAGTTAGGTAATTACATTTATTTTAAGTGGAGCTGATGCTTAGAGAAATATTTTTTATTTATTTACTAGCTTTTGCCATCGGCTTCGCCCGCGTGGATGTCGGAAATTATTCCACAAGAGTACGGTACTTTCTTACCGGAACGAAAATTATCCCGTGTTAATCCAGGTTTTAACTATCTGTGTGCCAAATTTCATCCAAATTTGTTTGGCTCTGTTTTTGCGTTATTAAGTAAAAAACATTCAAAGATACAACCTATCACATTTTTAATATTATAAGCAGGATAGTAGGATTGTAGTCTTTGAAAAATCGGTAGCATCAACTCAATATATTTATTTAAACATTCTACGACTGTTGATATTCAGTATAACTGTTGTTCGGTCATACGTAGTATTAATTCATTTTCCATAATCACTTGAAAACCACTTCAGTGGGAAGAAACATAATGTGCTGTGCATAATATAACAACAGGTTTCTTCACTTCTTAACCTTCGGAAATCTTGTGTTACTGTGTATCCTCTAAACAAAATATAACTGTTATAAATTAGCTATAAATCTTTGTACAGTAGGCCTCACGTCAGTTGTAACGTTGCAACTTGGTTGAGCTGGCCTGGCGTCGTACGCAGTTTCTATAGTATAAGAGGCCAGATTATACGGGTTTTTTAATTGACGTAGTCTCTACGTACGTACCGTTTGTGTTGCTTAGTTACCTTTGAAAGTCCAACTGAAATGTAAGTAGGCGAATAATTTATTGACGGTGGTAGCGCCCATCTAGTAAGGTCTCGTAAGTAATTTGATCGTAATTGGCTCTGTCTACTAATTACCTAGGTACTTTCAGGCCGTTATATTTCTAAGAAAAATAAATTATAAGGCTTTATTTTTGTGGCCAAATATTGGATTTATCGGCACACTACGCCCTAGTTTTATGTATCTTAATTTAATATTTAAGTGGTATAAAATTTCCGTTGGTACAAAAATCTATAAAACGAAGGAAAAATATCGTCTATTATATGGGATAAACTTAACTGGCAAAATGTTAGTTTACTGCCTCTGCCCTCCGAAAAATAGAAATATGCTGTGTTAAAAATAGAAGAGTCATACGGAACCTCATAGTCACAGTCAGTCACAGAGATTATAATAGAAAAAAAAGTAAGAAAACTGAAATTTACCATGTTGTTTCCACCTTAAGTCCTTCATTTATATGGTCATGGCGTTAACAATTATGTTTTTAAGATCGTACTAAATGGCATCTAAAATCCACCATTTTCAAACTATTGCGTGACCAAGGTGAGTCAGCAGACACCTTAATAATTAAAATCCAGCCACCCTTTAGATTGCATCGAGGGTAGGTATAAAGAATCTCACATACATCATATCATCATCTGCCTATCCCCAACTATTTTGGTGTCGGCTTCCAGTATGATCGGATGCAGCTGAATACCAGAACTTCATATGGAGCGACTATATCAGGTCAGATAGGTCCGACCTCCGTAACCTAGTAACTGGATAATATGACACCCCTAGGTAATACTGGGTGTCACACTTTCGGGCTTCTGACGATCCATAACGGCTGCTTAACGTGGTTTCCGAGGCACGGAAGGGTCCTTGGTATGTAAAGATAGAAAGAACCGCGACGGCATCCATCGATCCGTGCGTCTTTTATTACTTTGACACAAGTCCCTAATTACACCACATACAAACATACATAATACGCGCGAAAAACATAACCCCGTCCTTGGTGTCAGTCGGGTAATCAAGGAAGGAACCTGCAGGCATTGTTTCGTTAGAAAGCAAACAGTAAATATAAGTTTAGTCAGACGTAAATATTAATGAATACGATTTTCTTTTTCTATTAGTAATTAGTTACTAATTAGCTTCTCGTGATTACGGTGCCGTGTTACTTGGATTTAACATTTATATAAACTACGATTTATGTATTGCTGTGGACATTAATATTTATACTTTACTGTTTTGTTTGATCCAACTACTAATTGGAAAGGTACACTTACTTTTGCTGTGTTATTAAAAAGCTGGCATTAGTAAAAATATTTGTATCCATTTGTCAGTCATTTAGCTTTAGCTAGGGAAGGAACGTACTTTTTTTTTTGTTTTCTGTAAAACGGAAATGGTTTTCATTTTCCAACATTATGGCTCATTAACCGACGAAAAAAAACGGTGGAGGTTATCAATTCGACGCGTATATTTTTTTATTTTTTATGTATGACCACGCATAACTTTTTACATAGTAGTCCAATTGTGATAATTCTTTTTTAATTGGAAAGGGTATACTTCGAGGGTGGTCCCATATAAATTTGGAAAACAAAATTGAACCCTAAGGGTCGGAAAACAGGGGATGATTGATTGTTCACTCACTGATTGTAATGTACAACCACGCATAACTTTATACAGAGTAGTCCGATTTTGATAATTCTTTTTTCATTGGATAGGGTATATCTTGCCAAGTATTATTAGTACATAAAAGCTACAAAAAATCATAAAATAAAAACTTTTTCACAAATAATTAAACCGCCGAAAAAACTGAAAAGCAATAAATAATAAACCTTAAAATTTTGAGTCGCCGTTGAAAAATCAATGAAAAAAGATCACTCAAAGCGCCGACTCATAATTTTAACATAATGGCTCATTTCTACACTACAGTTTACCTATGTTATATGGCATGCGACCTGATGATGATGAAGAACTAACTAGATAGAAAATTGATCATAATGCATTTATAGTTTAACTAACTGCACCCCGTGGTTTTAGTCGCATAAGTCTCGATTCCGTGGGCATATCGGGATAAATAGTATTCTATGTTTTAATAAAGGTCTTCTATCTACTCATGTGCCAAACTGCATCCAAATCCGTTTAGCCGTTTTTTTTGTGGATGGGAAATCATCAAATTACCTGTCCCGCTCTAGGGTGGAGCGGAAGGGCGTGTCAGACTTTTACTGACTAAAACCCACCCGTGTTCCTTCAGTTGCCCATGTGCCAGGGTCACGGAATCTCTTTCGAACAAGTCTCGCGACCCTGGCAGGCCGCTTAGCGTGAAAGCGTAACAAATAAACAAAAAAAAAAAGAAATATTTCCTCCGTTTCCAAATCCAGGAAAAGTCAACCTTTTCTCCCACGTAAGTTAAAAGAAAAATATAATACTACTTATATATAAGTATAGATAATCTTAACAACATTAGACGCATGGAAGCCTCGTAATTTGCCTCACAAATGATTGCTATGTTTCGGCTCACATGTTATGAGCCAAGCCTGATGGGATATTTATGATATCACGCTTTTTATGATGCTTGACTTACGAAGATTGGCTTCGTTGTGTTGATTACTCTATTTAGTACAGAAATGCTGTCACGATAAGTTATGATAACGAATAAGGATTTTCACGTGGAATATTCTTTGCTTATGAAGTGATCAAAGAATCTGTACAAAATCGTGTTGGTAATATGTATTTTACCAGTTCACGTTTCTATAAGATGGCTTAGACTTAGACTTAGGCAGAGCTGTGAAACCTGAAGTTTAATGCGTACTTTAAAAAATAGACTATTGATAAATAGGATAAGTAAAAGTGCTTTACTAATGGGTTGAAGAATCTTGGAGATAATATGATGCATAATAAGCATTAGAGCCATTTTCAATTAATCATTTAGGTTAAAACTCTTGTCTGTCTGAAAACCACAAAAACTTAAAGATTTTTTCCCTCGTTTAAAAGTAAACGGAAATTCCCTCTGTGCTTTTAAAATGCAGCTAGAGGGCACAACGAAAAGGGTTTAAAAAAAAAATATTCTGTAACAAACCGGTCGCGAATGTCGTCACGACAATCAAGACACCATTTCCACGGCATACAAGCTTATGTTTTATGAATATTTCATGATTATAAATGGGGGCACCCATTAAGTATATGTAAGGGAGGGGTGACGTAACAATATGATTAACATATTAATAGTATATTATGCCTTATTCAGGGCGAAAGTGTATCAATCATGTATGTTATGTGGGCGGAGGGTGGCACAAGATAAGACACCAAAGAAATCTGGTTTGGGCTAAATCCAATTCATTCTATAACAAAAATATGTAGGGGGTAGTAAAATTAAAGGGATGTTCATAAATAATTCATGATAACTTCGAGTAAGCGCGAATTTCAGGCATATTGAAAAGACACCAGCCGTGCTCAAAGATAATGTGATCCTAAAATAATGTCTTCTAATGGCTGTAACAAAGGCACTTCGGTTTAATCTCAGTAATCTGTATTCAAATCACCCAATTAAAATACTCAAATCCTAGTTAGACATAAAAAGTTCTCATTTATTTAATGTATTCCAATGAGCTAACGAAGGACCTCTAAAAAAACCGTTGACCGTCAAAATAACAAAGATTTTTTTACTCCGAATTCCGCTTAAGAAAATATAAGTAAAAGAGAATGCCTAAATGTGAATAAGCAGGACTTTTCTCATTATATGAATCTAAAGAATAAGCCCGACGAAAGGGAAGAGGCCAAATTAAGGAAATTAACTTTTTTATAATAAAAGCTGAGCTTCCACTTGGCCATTGCAAATGACGTACCATTAATTGTGTGATGTAATTAAGGATGGAAACAAATAAGACTCGGGTAGTGGATTCTGCCTTTTCACTCGAAACACGGTTGAATGTGGTTGTGTTAACGTTTAATAGTGTACCTACTTAGAACGCTTGCTGGGTTCAGGAGAACGGTTTATGTGCAAGTCAGCAAGCTACCGCGGTGACTGCGATTAATGTTTTATCTCTGCGATTCTTTACAGCCATTTTGATCTTATGTTCTTTTTATTTACTTAAGTTGCATGAGCACGACAATTTCGTATGTTTTGAGACACGTTTAAGCTGAGATCCTACACAGATTTTCTCAACAGACTAGGAGAGATAATCAACTTCTGGAGGGAGGTAGGTTGTTTGGTATAGCCATCGTTGGCCGCTATGGCTCACACACAATAGTCTATCTGAAGGACTGAATGCGGAAACAAAACCCTGTAACATAGATCATGGACAGGTTGATATTCTTTAACTCATAATTTCAGCCACGACCAAGTCTGGACATTTGCCTAACCAAGTTCCGCCACTTCGACCAGTTCCGTGCTTCCCGCATTCAGAGGATTTCTGCGGCATTCACAAGGTCATCGATCCATCTTGTGGGAGGCCTCCCAACTCTACGTCTTCCGGTACGCGGTCGTCTCTCCAGACCATTTCGGCTCCATTCTGCGAGCAATTTCGTGCTTTAATTATGGGAAATATTTTTTAATTTTGGCCTATTGACACAGTTGGTCGCAGTAACCATGCTATCATAGATTATGCGGATCAAATGGGTTGGGCTACTTGGGACTCATTAAGTATTTTAGGAACGCAAACAAATAATTATATCTGGTTCACAAAAAGACATGCAATAATTAAGTGTTCAATTATATTTTTGGAGCGTAAAATGGTAATTATTAGAGGATCGATTATATACATGCCTTTAGATATTTCGGTTGAGTCAGTCCTAATAAATTGTTTGACAGAAGTGCCATTACATTTAATACATAGTGTTCTATTCTTGGCTTTGCTAAAATAGTCTTCGGAGTTTGAGGGTCTTCACTTCCAGTCTATTCTAAACATCTACGACTCCATTGCTCTGAGGTCATCAACCCCAACCATAGAT
The DNA here is from genome assembly GCA_947507805.1 of Aporophyla nigra. Classification (NCBI taxonomy): domain Eukaryota; kingdom Metazoa; phylum Arthropoda; class Insecta; order Lepidoptera; family Noctuidae; genus Aporophyla; species Aporophyla nigra. Next base: position 15,308,796 of record OX382305.1, read on the forward strand.
TACAAACCTGTGACAGTCCATAATGTTAATTGCGTCTAATTAGTGGTTCCTTCATAGACCATACTTCCTCTACAAATTCTTTACAGTTGACTTTTGATCTCTTAGTTCATGATATAATAATGAGATGACGAGTACAAAGCTGATATATTTAGGTAGCTATCTACTGACACGAATCTATTTTTAGACTCACTTCCTCTTTATCATTGAAACATTATCTACACAGATAAAATATTGCTAAGTCCATGCACGTAAACAGTTCAAAATGTCGGAAAACATAAAAAGTTAAGTACAATGCGGTATGATCTATTAAAACAATGATTCATTCCTCACAAATATTTACGAAAATGTCTGATTAAAATGATGACGTTGTATTTTATTTTCTTGACATTCTAAAAATAACATTTACTTTAGTCTCGTGATAGTCTTAGTTCCGGCATTTTAATTACAAACACGACAGAGCCCAGGGATTTATATTGATAAACTTGGTCTGTCGCAAGTGCGTAGGAGTTGGACCCGGTATCATTTCTCCCAGATGATAATACTAGATAATAATATCGGGGTAATATCGTCCAGGAATTATTGGAAATTAAACGAGTTACGTGTGTGTAAGCACGCCTTATCTCGGATTAATCAGAGGTTGTAGAACCTGCTTTATGAATGTGTACCTGATTTGTATTAAGGGTACTGTGGTTGGGGATATTTTGCTTACAAATGATTGCCTATTGATACAAGATTTATGTCTGTAATATTGTAGTGATAAATTGTTTAGCGAATTAAAGTTTTATTGCTTGTGGAACAGCTTAAAGGCTCGTGCAGACTAGCGCGACGCGAAGGTCGCGCGCGGTTTGGCGATTTATATCCGTAGAACAAATTGTATGACCGTGTCGCGGCACGACAGGTCGCCGCTGTGGGAACGGTTGCGCGCGTTTTCATAGAAATTGTTCTACAGATATAAATCGCCGAATCGTGCGCGACCTTCGCGTCGCGCTTGTCTGAACGAGCCTTAATATTGGAACTCAATAGTTTCTTCATGATGGTTTTTTTAATTGAGTTATTTTAGTATAATCAATATTATGATGGATGATTAATAGCTAGTTTGACTACGTTTTCTCGGATTTATATCGCGGCAGGATTTCATCGCGTACTGCATTTTCAACTCTAGGTGTAAAATCGAGCATTGATATTCCAATAGGTGCATCCCAGCTCGTTGAAAAAACACATAATTCGACTTTTAACTTTCAGCGCTAAGCAATGCGTTGATAATCGAGTGCGCGAAAAGAAATCCACCGCGTTAGTTTTACGTACTTACGTGCGAACGTAGACTGAGTATCATTTCAAGTATAAAGAAAGTGAAATATCCCAAAAAGACATCTTACAATTAGAACAAGTTTCAATAGGTGTAATAATATTTGTATAGGCAGAAATAATAATCGCCAATTTTGTGGTAACGGTCTAAGGGACACAACCTGCATTTGTCCCGGTCTACAAATTCATTTTCGAAAATGTAGACTTCATGTAAATTTTAAGTCTTGAATATACACTCTCGGACTCCTAAATTTAAAAAGCTATATGCAAAAAGCGCGGGGTGACGACCCCGCGCTTTTTGCATATAGCTTTTTAAATGGTCGTGAATTCAAATTTGGAACAATGACGACACCAAAATGATGGCCAGTATGTCGGCACCAAAATTGCATACAAACTTTTTCTTTGACTCATCACTATTTTGATCATCATGGATTTCACGGTAGGTTTAAGAGTTCTACATCGCTGTTAACAAACATACGATACGTTTCCGTGTCGAATCGAACATCAATCAGTGTTATCGAAGGAGCCCTTTAAACGCTGTTCACAAATTCGAAACCCGACTCTGTTGACAGTTTAAACCAAACAGACGACCGCTATTCTTCTGACAGTTACTTGCTGCGCGAGACTAGGCTTTGGTTTAAAAAAAAGTGTCATGTCGATTCGGAAGCCTGTCGAATGGTTGTTTGAAATAAGACGATAAATAATACAGATCGTTAAGCACAAAAGGTGAATACTTTCTAGATTATTATGACGTATGTTTCTTAGATTAGATTAGTAATATATCATTTCTTCAGGCTTTTCTAAGAAAATATGTCATGTGTAACTTCAATACCTCGTTACACTGTTTAGAGTGGTCAAGTGCGACTCGAACTCGCACAAGATGGGTACCACCGTACAATATTTAACACTACATTTATTGTCTTTATTAACATCGAGAAAACAAGGCCGATAAAAACACGTTTCTTGTATGGTTACCTTTATAATTCTCAATTTTATTATGTGTATGTAGTGTATAGTGGCCAACGATTCAAAAGATACAGCCCTGTGATAGACGCACTGACAGCGAAGCCTTAGTAATAGGGTTCCGTAGGCACCCTTTGAGTAAGGGACATAAAAGATAACAGTAATCGGTTGACATTCCCAACATGCTACCGATACTAGCACCTAACTCGTAATCGAATACGTTTTATTACGCATTTCTTGTTTCACTCGACATTTCTCACAAGTGTGAGCAATATGTAAGTAATAATGTTATTATGGAAGTCATTCATCGGTTAAGTCGAAGTGTGATAGTATTTTATAGCTGTTTGTAATAGTTTTTCTACAAACCTACATTCAAATAAGAAAAAAAACTTTGTAACAGTTTTTCTTGAAACTTATTTTAAAATATTATCTTTTTAAGTTAGTGGTGTAGAGTTACACACTGAAGTTCATATTGCCATAAAATCTATATGTATATACTAATTTTATAAGTGCCAAAGTAACTCTGTCTGGCTGTTATGCTTTCACGACTATACGAATGAACAGATTTTGATGAAATTTGGTAAGAGGTAAGATTGACCCCCTAGAAAGGACATAGGCTAGCATAGAAGCAGTTTTTTAAGGCAAGGCTTGCGGGCAAAAAATAGTAAATTAAAACTTAGAAACATTTATCTAGTTTTACTTAAGTAGTTTTGCATCTCGAGGGGTGTTAGGCAGGGCTGTGTAGCGTCACCGTGGCTGTTCAACTTGTACATGGATAGTTGTCTGACAGATTTGAAAGAGGGTGAGTGTGGATTGGCAATGAGTGAGTTACCTGTCAAATGCCTTCTCTACGCAGACGATCAAGTTTTACTTGCATCGTCAGCCGAACAGTTGCAAGACATGGTGACTGAAATGGTTGAAGCATTTAAGATGAAGGGGATGAATATAAATGTGAATAAGACGAAGGTCATGGTGTTTGAAAGAGAAGATAACGTATCGGTGTGTGATGTGAAAATAAATGATAAGAGTGTAGAGCAAGTAACTGAGTTCGTATATTTGGGGAGTTTGTTTACAAGGGATGGAAAGATTGATAAAGATGTGGAAAGAAGAGTGAATGCGGGAAATAAAATAAAGTAAATGGTGCTTTACATGCGATTGTGACCAACCAGTTGATGTCCGATAAAGCTCGACTGGCTGTTCACAATGGTGTACTGGTGCCTACGCTTATGTATGGAAGTGAATGTTGGGTGTGGCAAAAGAAGCATGAAAGTAGAATAAATGCTGTGGAAATGCGTTCCTTGAGAAGCATGTGTGGTGTGACTATGAATGATAGGCTGAGGAATGATGTGATAAGAGAACGGTGTGGTTTAAAAGAAGATGTATTATAGTGACAATAATTGAAAAATGTATGCTTAGATGGTTTGGTCATGTTGAGAGGATGAATGAAGGACGGCTCACAAAAGGTATTTACAAGGCAGATGTGAGTGAAAACACCGGGAGGGGACGCCCTAGGAGGAATATAGTAACCTAATTGGTGATGTTCTTCAGAAAGGTCAGGTGCGTAGTACTCGCAACCGGCGTGTGTGTATGACCAATTGTATGAACCTAAACGAGGCAAAAGGAGTGTGTAGAGATCCTAGCAGGTGGCGTTCCGTGGTTTCTGCCTACCCCCATGGGAAAAATGCGTGATTGTATGTATGTACTTAAGTAGTTATACTTACACAAAAATATATAAAAACGAGTTTCATAAAACTTTACGATATTAGCATTCCCAAAGGTACCTAGTTTTCAAACCAGCAGTTCCGTGAAAAATATAGTTAAGTATCCCGAATCATCTCATTAAAGATTGAAAACCGACCTCAACCTGTTCGAAAAAAGGTCAGGCTAACCCTACGACCGCGGTGCCAGTCTCAAGGGGAATAGGTTACAATTAACTGAGTCAAGGATAAATAAATACCAAAGAGTTTTAGTAACTGTAGCATCCCGTTGATTCCGTAAGTATTTAAGTTGATATTATTATCACTCACTGGCTCACAGTCGTTCGTTAACTTTTAAACTTTTTCCCGCCATTTGTGGTGACTGACAGGTGACAGATGTCATTAGACAGCGCTGCCTGAATCGCACATGTAGTGTAGTAGTTACGGCCCACAATAGCTACTTCACTACATATGCGAATCAGGCAGCGCTTACTTAACTATTAAATAGATACACTACAAATGAAATATAGGTCACGGTGTCAGTTGATGTTTCTACAATAATAAACTCTCATTTTGCCTATTTTATCGTTTGATGTGGCAAAGGTATGAGGAGTGTCAGTAAACACCCTTTCAAACCCCGTGACCCGTATATTTATGAAGGATCAAAACAGCTCCGTGGTGTTATGAAAAAATCGGCCGTGTTTTTATTTATTTTATTTATTTAACCGTTTTTAGGGTTCTCGATCGGAACGTTGCATTGGTATATCAGGGTTTTATTCAATTATTTTTAAACTTATTTAGTTAGGGCAAGTGCGATGCCTTTTCAACATAATCTTGATCCTGATTACATACCTATTCAAAAGAGATAAAAAGCTTAATTCAATTATTGAGACTTATCATCCAAATCATTTATAACTTCTAATCATCAGAATTTCAATTAACTAAATACGTTAATCTCTTGAACCAACATACTTAAAATACTGTAACTCAATTATGAAACCTAAACCATTCAGCCTAAAACGCGTGACAATGGCCCAATACTGCTTCAATCAAATTCATTGCGCTCTCTAAATTCAATACCAATATTTGACAAACACTGGCACGTAGTTTTGCCAACATAATGCCCATATGACAATAACTCATACCATAAACAAGCACTAAGCCTTTGTCCCATAAATTATGAAGCGGTGACATTTGAAATCGGAATAAAGGCATTTAGACAGGGCTCATGGGACGAAGGGACTAACACACAGATTCTTCTCAAATTAAAGTGGTATTAAGGTACTTATTATGTTTTTGGTGTGGTTTAATGTGTTTATACCTATTTTAATGATATTTTACCCACGTGGTTTCATTTAAACGAATAAGAAGAAACATTATTTAGAACAATGCAATGGGCTGAGTTAAGGAGACTATTCTACTTCTATTCACTTGACACTTGCAGTCTTTAATTTTATACGATTCCTTTTTGTGTCCTTCATCAAAATTACTTAACTCAGAAATTGAGTATTTAAAAAATAAACATTATCTTTATGTTTACATAGTACAAAACAAAGTCGCTTCCCGTGTTTGTACGCTTAGATCTTTTAAACTACGCAATGGATTTTAATCCGGTCTCCAACAATAGATAGAGTAATTCAAAAAACTTTTTTACAAAAAAAAAAAAACAACCGACTTCCTTCGTGTCTTAGGATCTGTATTTATGGTTTTTTGCCACCGACTTCCGAAATTAAAGTTATTTTTCACTTTGTAGTGTTTTTAAGGAAGTCGGTTGTTTTTTTTTTTTGTAAAAAAGTTTTTATTTTTAAATTTTTAGTTGCGGTATCCACCCCGCACTAATTCCAAACAAACAATGCATATTTATGCGATAGCAGAAATCGCGGTTGATTTGCTGTCATTTTTTAAAGAGTTCCGGTGTCTATCTCTGGAACTCATCATCAGATCCATATGAAATTTATATGGGACCTTTTCGAAATAAATTCCTTTCAAACAAAAAAGAATTTTGCAAATCCGTCTATATATGACGGAGTTATGGCCGAAGATAAATAAAAAAAAAAAAAAATATTAACATCCGAATTGAGAACCTCCTCCTTTTTGAAGTCGGTTAAAAAGAAAGGTATATGTATAATACGGGGGCAAAGCCGCTGGCAACTGCTAGTTTCAGTAAAATCGTACTTGTTAGACGTTAAATATTTTGTTTATCCATTGTTTTAGTAGTTATTACTTATCACGCAAACTTTCATCTATGACTAAATCATAACTAAGTTTTGAATTAGTTATGAGATAAGTTAAGTGGTTAAAGTTTATCTGTTATTTCTAAGTTACATATTTTGAATACAAGTTTGAAGTTATTGCATATCAGATTAAGAGCTTGGAAATAATTAAGGTTATGGACTTTATTGTATTAATTTTACATTTATAAAACTCATTAAAACAAAAAGTTTTCTACCACCCCTATTTCTATAACTATTGAAATAATAATATAGCTCTGAATATATCCCGATAAGGCTGGTGTAAAGTACTAGAAGATATGGCAACTTATCATCATAACTTCACGCCTTGTTTCTAGAAAGAAGAAAGAAAGGAAAGAAAAAATGTTTATTCTCTGAAAGGTTGGGCAGAACCTACGCTAAAAAAACACGTGCAGCACAGTAATCGTGAGGGAAGTGAACATTCTTATAAAATAGGGAATAAGAGAGATTTAATTAGAGAGATAGAGAGAGTTATACCTTTTCTCTCTCCAGTAAAGGAATGTACAGACGCCAGCACATCAAGGTACGCGAAACTGTCAAATTTTCCTAATCAATCTTGAACCTAATGCTGTAGCGATGAAGTTGACAACCTATTAAAGAAATTTGACATATTGTAGTAGCTTTGTGTGCTGGCTACTGTACCTAAACATTCTTGAAATGTCAATTCTCGCCCAATTATCGAATCGTCGCCTAAGTTCGCCTAAGATTCACTTCAAAAATAATCTTAGCAAAGTTTTACACTCCAAACGCCTGTTCTACCAAAAGCTCTTACAAAGAGGCACAGTTGGAAGTGGCAAAGATGTCAAATTCTCCAGAAATAGGCCATGTCAAGTTGAAGTTAAGAGTCCCAATGGCCCGCAGCGGTGACGATTATGTAACCAAAGACCACCCGGCGCTGCAGGGTTGAGGCGAACTGTTCAAGCATGAAATGTTCCATTTTGTTCGCTTTCCGTTTGAGTTCGGTGTTTGTATGACACGATTTCTTATGGTTGGTTGATGGGGAAAACTTAATTTTTATTTATGACTTTCTAAATTTTATACCTACTTGTGTAGCGGAATTATTTAATTTGTTTCCGAAATTTGGTGTACACATTTGATTTCCCGTTTATTTCTGGAAATTTTAAATGATTTTATCACAATATAAAAAGAAAAATCTGATAAAGTTACCAGCAAATAATTTTTATTCAAACCCATGAAATTTACTCCACAATCTACCAACTAGTAACAAATAGGTAAATTCTTTCACCCGTCATCATTATTACAACAGGCAATTTCCCAGCAACATTTCATTCATAACGTCATTATTAAAGCTCAAGGCAACCCTACCACGGTCGTACCGCGGCGGCACGGAATGAAAGCTATGACGACCCTCGTCATTTGAAGGAGTGCGTCGCGGCCGCTCCACATTTTGTGCGAACAACCGCGACACAGCCATGATGACGTCAAACCAGATCATGCCTTTGTATTTACACTATTTATTGCATGAATGAATGAAACTTCGAAAGGATTCTTTGCCTGGAAACACTAATTCTCGTTTCATTTAAGAATAGAGATTCTTATTTTGAAATAAGAAGGCAAGGGAGCTATTTCGAAATTCGAATTCTCTATCTTTCTTTTTTCAAAATATTCTTAAGTCCGTAATGCTAAATAATAATCGTAATGCCAAGGATTTATCTTTTTTGCTTACCTGTTTCTGGGATAACTTCGTTATTTTTGATTAAACATCAGTATTTCGTATTTACATTTTTTCTTCTCAATAAAGATGTCTTTGAGCAATTTATTTCCAGATACATAAATACTCAAGAACCATCGGTATAACTCTTAATTTACCAGTTTTCTTTTACTGTACAGTAAAACAAGTTGGTGCAATAAATTCATACTATGTATCGATGCGGACGCCCGATAACTCTCACTGCATTTGATTTATTAAGCATCTCGCTGCAGATATCAGAGTCCCATACTGTGGTAACATTTCTCACTATTTCTCAAGGGTATCGTATGTAACGATGAAGTATATAATGTAAATGCATTCGTACGGCTGTACTAGTTTTGAAACTATATTTTCTTGTGATGGACTGTAGATATTGGAAGGAATATTTGAAATATTTCACTCTCGTCGTAACTATGTAACATTCGTTTTTTGAACTATTTAAGAGGTTAGTATTGACTGTATGGAATGGTGGTCCTTAAAGGAGGTCCTTTTGGAGTTCTTTTGAACAACTAATTAAAAGTATAGGTATGGTTACAGTATTTTTTTGCATAGTACCATGTTGCGATAGGCTGCCGACCCATCGCCTAACAGCCTATTAGTATAACATGAACCTTTTTAAGAAAAGGTACAGCAAGATTAATAAAACAGATTCATACTATGTTTTCCTTTAATTCCACGATATGGGTTTGAAAATACAGCTACATTTTGTATCATTCGAAAAGCCGTCACAATTTCGGGGGCAAAGCGAGGTAGATATATCAGAATCCGGTGCGAACGGAAAAAATACTGCTTATGGAAATACGAAAATCCCGATACCGACACAAACTAGGATTACTTGTCGTAAGGTCCGAATAAATGACTCCGTAAATAGTGCTAAGGCGATTCAATTTGCTCAGAGGATCCAAAACGTTACATATTTTATAAGGATTTTGATAAAACTAGGTATGTGAGACCTTTATTGGAATGCACGTCATAGGGTTGTGTGTGTGTGACGCGTTTCTGTTAATAAGAATTTGCTTCTACTGCCGGGTATGATACGGGAATCGTAGATGGTTTGTGATGTGACTAAATTGAGAGACTTTTGAGTCGCCAAATTGTTCTGGACTTACCTGAAGTGTCGAACTTGTGAAAGCATGTGAGTGTGATGGAGCCTTATTTTATGTACAATATCTTTGCGTCAAGAAGTACCCATGTGCAATCCTGTTCGTTTATTTTCTACGATCCAATCTCACACATTAAATTAAATATAATTTAAGTAAGGATCGCCTCACCATTTCTCCAAGTAGATATTATTATGAACACAGCTTGAGCCCATATGTAGCTTCAAATGATAGATTTAAAGTTCACAGGTGTCTATAAGATACCATAATTGATAAACGCGGAGGATTAAAATTATGACACCCCGTGGTCCGCTGGATAACGACTTAGCCGGGGGGCTTTTGTCGCCCGTATTCAATTCATTGGGCCTAGGGAAATACCTATGTGAGTAAACCGGTAGGTATGTGAATTATTAATAATGTTAAAATCTTCTAACAAGAAAGGAGTAAACGCTAAACTATTAATTAGTGTTTCCGGAAACGGAAAGTAAGGTATATAGTAAAAAGGTAGTATGTATTTATAATAAGGCCTCTACAGAGTGTACCACAGAGAATATATTAAACTTTTAAGCATGGAACTTCGCATTTGAATAGTTTTGTACCTGTCGACTTGCGATATTTGTATTTGGAACACAGTCATGTTCAAGACCGTCTTTTTTTCATGGCCATAAAGTGAATTGATTTTGTATTTTTTTTTAACTTAATTCAAACCATTGTAAGTTTGTAGTTGGTTTTTCCATGACATTAGAATACGTTTTTTTTGTACGATTTGTTTTTTGAAGTGAAACTTTTTAGGCTGCTATTCGATAATTGGGCAAGAATTGAGAAAGAAACTTTAAGAACATTTAGGCCGAGGACATTTAGGCACATTTCGTTACACGAGACAGAAGAGAGATAAATCTCTCTGCCTCTCACACAATCTCTCTTATTCTTTATTATTTAAGAAGTGTCACTTCTATCACGTGAACAATGCTGCACGCGTTATTGGGTACAACAGACACATTCACTTACACGCAAAATTGAGACAAAACCTTAGTTTTTTCTGGTCCCAAAAATGGCGCCAGGATATACAAGCTTAAACATAACACAGTATAGTCCAGATATTTTTCATATAAAAAAAATATCTAGACTAAAATGTGGTATCTGGTAGCACAGAGTAACTGTATCTTAGTCATGACTTACTGGCGCTCTCGCAGCGGGAGTTATTTACTATTAATGTGACGTTTTATTATGATTTAACGCTTCTTTTTCGAAATATATTTTTTCTTATAGCTAGGCTAGACTCGGAACAATACTGGGATGAATATTACTTTGCCGAGGGCCTAGTTTTTGCATAATTTGCGCCAACGGTAGCTCCAAAATGAGAGTTATATTACTTACTAATGCTTAACGGATAGGTATTTGCGCCAACGGTAACTCCAAAATCAGAGTTATATAACTTACTAATGCTTAACGGATAGGTATTTAAGAGGAGGAATAAAAATGAACCCCTATGTTCGATTCTCAGGTCGGACAAGGGAATATCAAGGCAACATATTGGAGCTATTAGGAACTTCTCAGTAGCACCCCGAAGTCCGGATCTAAAACATGCAAAACAACACACATACACACACATAGTTGGCGAAATGTAGGTGTTTGTATAGGTACAACTCTGCTTAGCCCTTTTGGGACTATGAGCGTGATGTATTGTTGTGTTCAATCACAGATTTTCGGTAGGTTTATAATATTAGAAACTTACGCACGAACAGTTTTGTATCGTTGTTGGGTTTATGTATAGATTTAAATAGTAATTGATAAGTTGTCTAGTCGTGCGTGACCGCCCTTTGTTCGTCGAAAATATTTCAAATAATACTTACTTAATTACAACCACATTTCGATAATATTCGTTCGAAACAAAGTATCGATTGTTCGTATGAAAATACGAAAGTAACAATTTTATTGATTCATCTTTCTGTCAGTAATTATTTTTTCGCTGCTTTTTACTCTCGACGCAAAAAGAGAGGTTTTATAAGATTGACGTGTTTCCCTGTGTGTCTGCGGCAACGTAGCTCCCAAACAACTAAACCGATTTAAATTTTTTGGCTACTAACTACCGCAAATTGCAAACTACTTAATGTGTTTAGTAAACACATTTAAACATAATTCTGTCTTTGTCATCTTCAAACGATTGACAGAAACAGAGCGATGTTCTAAATAGGTAAGTTTAGCGGCACTTAAACGTATTTTACGGTCTTAGAATAGAATGTGCTGACGCATCAATGTTAAGTTATTGCGACCCAGTTCAAGGCCGGTCTTAATATTATTTTGATCGCATAGTTACAACAGCGGGCGAATATGTGGGCGGTTTGTGTGTGGGTCCAGTTTTTTTTGTGACTAGTAATTTATGATTTTTTTAGCGCAGGAACCATTTACAACTCCATCGCATCATGAGTTCTTGTACACACGGCTGCAGGTCAAAATGTACATTTCCAGTTTTAGCTGCCCTCGCATTGTATAGGCTTTTCGTACAATAAGATGTCAGCTTATATTGGAAATGTATAGATTGATGTGTGGCCTTGAGTACCCAAGGACGATTGTATACTTGGAATTTTTTTAACGTGCACTGGATTTTCATCGCACTGGACCTGGTGCTGAGAGTTGAAAATAGCTCAGTGTATATTTTTTTGACGCACTGGGAAAAACTCTATTGGATTCTCAATGTTCAGCGCAACACCGAGAGTTGAAAATTCAGTGCGCGATACAAAACCGTTACGCTACAAAATCGCCCGTGCGCAAGGTGGGCTTACACTGGACTTTTACTGGTCACTCGCCTATGCAAGAACTCTACGCTACAGTCTGACTTCATAATCAGCCTTTAATGTGTCCACTACTGGGATTCAGGCATTCTACAGGCGGTGACAGGGTTTGGCTGGTAGTGCACCACGTGTTATAGTGCGGGTTGGTAGATGTCTTCGAATTTTTGGTTCTAACACATGCCGGTTTCCTCACGATGTTTTCTTCCACCGTCTTGAGAACAGTGGTCATGAAATAATTTACACAAAGTAAAAAGCGCCTGTCTGGATTCCAGCCTACGACCTACAACTCGTAACTTGAGGTCGTTAACAATGGGCCACCATTGCTTTCTGATATTATCTGTAGGTACATTATTATACAACATACTGCTAATATAGGATTAACAAACATTGACCTTAGCGAACATTAAACATAATATCTTTGAATTACAGCTTTTCAGACTATTAAAAGTACAATAATTGTCAATACCTATCATGGTTGTGTAATTATTCAATTGAAGGCCGCCATTATTACCATAGACTCATCCACAGACAATAATATTTTACGACCATAAAGCTAATAAAAAATATAGCTGCAATCAAAGAGCGAATGAATAAGCCAAATGAGGTTTTAAAGCAATAAAGAGATATTTTGTGGTTTTACCGTAATTTTCCGAGAAATAGAGTGTAAAAGCGGGATTAGCTAAAGCGGGTTAATCATCCATTTGCAATGTAATGTATGGTTTCCACTAATTAGGCTGAATTAATGGTATTATGTGCTTCGCTCGTTCGATGCTTGTTTACAAAGAGCGTTTAGCAGTTCCACTTGACGACGGTGTAAGTGCAATATTTGGGAAATTAAATGAGTAATGGTTTGTGTAATTTGGTAGGACATCGGGTATTGTAAATGTTCAATTAATTCTGGGTTTTTTGGGTTATCCGACCTTATTAATCCGACTAAATATTTGTTGTACATTTAGTTACTGTAGTTATCTTGTTATGCATGAAATTATGAAAATGCAATCGAAAAGCTATATGTCTTTATTTTCCTTAACTGTTTTCCATTACATCATCTTAAAAAGCATAAATATTGACTAATGTTTGGACTTTGGAAACAAACTAGGTACAAACCTCGGCCTAGCCTTGTCCCAACTATGTTGAGGTCGGCTTCCAGTCTAACCGGATGCAGCTGAATACCAATATTTTATATGAAGCGACTACTTCCACAACCCAGTTACTGGGTAATACGATAAACCTAATAGGACCAGTTGTCGGACTTCCGGTCTTCAGACTTCCCGTTACGACGACGGTCAAAGATTTATAAATGACAACCGGGACTAACGATTGCACCTGCTTACCAAAGCACGGAGGCGTTTCGATATGTTTTGGATGGTCACCCATCCACTGACCAATTTCGGCAAGCGTAGCTAAAAGATATACCTTAATAGGACAGGTTGCCAGGGCAGGGTTTGTGGCTTCTGACTTCCCGTAACGACTGTCAAAGATTTACAAATAACAGCCGGAACCAACGGTTTAACGTGCTTTCCGAGGCACGGAGGGGTCTCGATATGTAATGGTTGGTCATCCATCCACGGACCGACTTCGGCGAGCGTAACCTTCGATCGGCTTGGCGGCTATTATTTTTTAGCCACCAACCATGACTGGTTGGTCATTTAAATATTATCACAGACATTGTTTGACCCTCGTGACATGATCGTGACGAACTCAGTACAAAATGATTCACCAATTCTGATTGGTGTTACTGCAATTTTAAACATACTTCCAAGAAGTAGGTATATTATATAACAATGTAATATCTATAATAAGAAATAACTAAACCGAGGACATTGACTTGAGTGCGAAACTGGTTTTTTGAATTGCGGTAATTTCCCTGATTTAGGATGTTGTTGTCATTTTATATTTAATTATCAACTGGCCGATATCATCATCATCATCAGCCTATAATTTTCCCACTGCTGGGACACAGGCCTCCTCTCGGTGAGAGGGAGTGGGCCATAATCCACCACGCGGGCCCAATGCGGGTTGGTAGATGTCACATGTCTTCGAATTTGGGTTATTCCCAAAGTACTCCGTAAAAAGTTCCCAAACTACTCCATGAGAAATATAATATTTTTAATTAGGTTTCATTCTACTCCATGATAATATTAAAATGTTCTCAAAGTACTCCACTCCATTTTATTCAATAAGCTAATTTAAATATGTACCGAATTACTATAAAAGACGTACAGTCAGGCTCAAAAGCTTTGCAAATATATTTTTAAATAAAAAGAAATGTAAAAATAAAAGACTTTAATTCCTAGACTAGAATCGCGACTTTTCCTCAATAAAGCTTGCTTAAAATGGAAGTTACATCCTTTTCTTTTTGGATGGGAAATCATCAAATGACGTCTCCTGCTCTTGGGCGGAGCGGGAGGGCGTGTCAGACTTTTACTGACTAAAACTCACCCGTGTTCCTTCAATTGCCCATGTGCCAGGGTCACGGTATCTCTTTCAAACCATCTCGCGACCCTGGCAGGCATCGGTCCTAGCAGACCCCTTCAGTACTGCTGACACCTCTTTGAGGCGCGCGTGGAACACTACGCGCCGTTGACCCGAGCCTGGTCCTTACTGGACGGCGAGCTACCCATTGCTCGTCGCCGCCCGCAAGCTCGCGCCTATGGTGGCCGGAAGTCTGTTATTGACTCCCGACGCCCGGGGCGTCTCCTCCTGCGGCGGCTAGGGACGTGAGAGCGCAGAAACTGCCACTCCCTCACGCGCCCCGCCTCCTCCTTCGCGAGCATTACTGCTTCGCAGAAGGAGGTGACGGCTTCCCATGCCCTCTCGCTCCGTATCATGGCTCGCACCAGGGCCGGAGGCGAGAGGTCGTCGCTGCCGATCGCCTCCGCGAGGACACGGTGGTGCTCCGCCCAGGCACCTCTACCGTATACTCCACCGTGTCCTCCAGACGATCCTCGCAATGGAAATACCCAGGCGTTTCCTCCCACAAGTTACATCCTTTGATTATACATAGCATTGGGACTTGGGACATGTATTGACCAGAACATTAATGACTGCTATTTCTAAGTCAACAATAACTGTATGAGGATTCCATCCAGGCACGTGTTGTTTTATTAAGTTCAGCATGACTAATCATGTATGACGGAATTGTTCCTCTTAAAAAGTTCTAAAAAAAAGTCCGCTAGAGCATAAATGTCTATCTTTTAAGATTGACTCACTATAACTCTTTTAATTGTAATCAAATCTATATACTATACTATCTCTAAACTAATATTATAAAACTGAAGAGGTGGATTGGTTGATCGTACAAAGCTCAGGAACTATGTTAAATGTTGGATAGCCCATTTATCGAGGAAAGCTATATAACATCACGCTGCGACCAAGAGCAAAAATTTGACGTGGACGAAGTCGCGGGCAGAAGCTAGTTACAAATAATAACGAAGTTTGATAATAATTAGTTCAGTAGTTTACCCTTAATATACATCCATCGTGACACGAGATTTTTATATCGGTATTTATGTCGATGGACCATTTTGAGAATTGATAACGAATAATCTGTGGAATACTTTGGGAATAGTTCCAGATACCTATGGAGCAGAATGGGAACAAAATAATAAGTATTTTTAAATAATAAAATATCCTTGGAGTAACTTGGGAATGAATGTATGAGATTCTTATCTTTTTAGAACAAAAGAATGGAGTACTTTGGGAATAAGCCTCGAATTTTTGGTTCTAAGACATGCCGGTTTCCTCACGATGTTTTCCTTCACCGTTATGAGAGCAGTGCCGATGAAATAATTTACACAAAGTAATGCGCCTGCTTGGGTTTGAACTCACGACCTACTACTCGTAAGTCGCGGCCGTTACCACTGGGCCACCACTGCTCTCGGCCATCACTGCTCTCACTGGCGGATATAGTACATACTAATTCCATGACTGGTTTAAAGTGTGACTGGCAGTTTGAAGTCATTCAATTTTGTTTGAATTTGATAAATGAATCAATAAATAAAAAAGTTATTCCAATGGAACTTATAGTGCGTCATTTGTTTTTATTTTATTGTTTGCAATGATATTATAATGTATAATATCATTGATTGTTTGCAATTTAACTGGAAATATTCTGTGATTTGTTGAGCATTGTTTGTGCATAAATATGTTTAAAAGTACAATATAAATGTCAGTAGGAGTTCTCTAAACGGAGAAGTCATTTGAAATTCCCGGTTAGTGACATTGCAAATATTAGTTACGGTAGCGATGAAAAGAATCCAAAAAAATACGCGCTCATTTTTGCGCCCGTACACTAATACTGATTATACATAATTTATTACCTGTCTGCCTATGCCATAGTTTATATAGATTTTGATTTTTATAGATTAGTGATTTTGTATTTTTTTGTTTCAGGTACGTTAGTGTTTCTACCGTTTGCTGAACACGTAGTTTCCTTAATGAAGACTTAAGTAAGTTTAACTTTAAGTATTCCAGAATCATTCCGGGTCTCGCGAAGAATTTACGGGTTGAGTAAAACTTTCAATCTTAGTTCGAAAATTCGAAGCTATTAAGATTTCTGTTTAATGAATTAATAATCTGTACTTAATAATTTTACGCTAATTGCTCCCGCAGACTTAATAACAATTTATTTGGGGTCCGCGCAGCATGTGTTTTTCTTCCACACTTCTCTATTAGTCGTCATCTCAGTAGAAAGAGAGAGAGAGAGAGAGAGTCCTCTTTCTATCCTTATCATAATTCACTCAGTCCATAAGGCTATGTGTGAAAAAAATAATGTGTAAGCACGTAACATCTGCAAAGTATCACAACATACCGAAAACCTACAGTTAAATTACTTGTCCATTATTTCAACAAAAAACAATAGAAAACATCCTAACCACACTTCTATACAGGAAAATCTGTTCCGAATTACGCACAGAATTGTCTCTGGTAGATAATGGTAATTTGACGTCAAATGCTTGCTCAAATTACGTCAATCACGTAAGGGTTAAGGGCTTAATCAGGTCTCCGTGACGCATACCGAATACCTACGTAGGTATACACGACAAAGGAGCTAGTTGGGTACTTGGATCGGCATGCAGGCTAATATAATATCGAAAATGTTTGTGAACTATGCTGGCAAATTCGCTGAAATGTTTTCGTATTAAGTAAAAATACTAAAAAAAAAAACGTACGTAAATTCGATTACATTTGTACTGAAAAAATTACTAACACATAGGTAGGTACCACAATGCATATTATAGAGCAGAAGAAGAGCACGAATTTTGTAAAGATCACAATCAGTGATGCTTTTTTAAGTTTTAATAGTAGATATGGTTTTTCCAAACAAAACTATTAGAATTTAACGCAGACAAAGCTATCTGTTACTAATGACATTAGAAAT
Organism: Aporophyla nigra; assembly: GCA_947507805.1. Taxonomy (NCBI): domain Eukaryota; kingdom Metazoa; phylum Arthropoda; class Insecta; order Lepidoptera; family Noctuidae; genus Aporophyla; species Aporophyla nigra. The sequence continues at coordinate 15,325,999 of OX382305.1, forward strand.
TTCGGTAATTCGTAGCTAACCCAACCAATTTATAAAAGTAACTATCTTATAATGGTGATTGGTGACGTAAAAACTTAACACTTAGTTGCCCCATCAATTTAGAAAAAGATTACCTCAGAGGCAATTCAAGTTCGATCATTAAGATTCTTTATACAAAAAAACTCAACATGTAACTTAAACTGGACCATTACGTCATTACTTTCCGAACATACCTGCCTATTATCTATTGTCCATTCTACCCAGAGCTTCGACGTTTAAAAAATTCATAGTCATTTGTTTGCGTGTTACTGTAATGTACTGGCGACGTGGGTCTTTTCACGCTGGTTGGTTCTGAGAACAAATGTAGTTCGAATTTCGAATAGTTGTTCGTAGAACTCTGGCTGATAAATTGGCTCGTCCGTCGAGCGCCAACGCACCTTTGAGTTTGATAGTACGTTCCCCGTTAATGGGTGCGTTTTGTACGAACAGATAGAACACGCACGTTTATTTTGAGAATTAATTAAACAATGTGATTTTGCTTTGTAATTAATTTTGCAATAGTAGGTACTTGATGCTTGTTTGTTGCCTTCATTTGTATTCTGAATGATTAAAAAAAAATAGGTACAATGGGGTAGGTATGTTTCATGTTTATTTATCCAAGTGTTACATACAACAAAAATAATGAAGTACTTTGCTAGCCGGAACGTAAATCCCCATCAAGTTTTGTTTTTCTTTACACAGTTAGGTACGCACTGTATCGTTCGCACATTTGGCGGTTCAAACATTGATGACCCTTAAAACAAATCAACATATTTAAATTACAGAAAGTGCATAACAATTTTATCAACATTAGATTTGACAACTACGTGACATTTGTGACGTGTGGCAACATTAACTTCAATGTCGAACTAGTACCAATTACATTACCTACCTACTTCCTTATGTAGATAGGTACTACATACAAATACACAGGTAAATTGAAAAGTACCGAAATAAGTAGGTACCTAATTAGATTCGTTCCACTCACGTTGTGGGTACATTTATTAAATTAGGTTTTCCTTTATTGGTGAGGTTCGTTTACCTAGTTTCTTCTAAAGCCTTGGCGTAACACTTTCCTTATACACACTATTAAAGAAGTTTCTTTGTAACGTTTTTAACCCGGCGTCTGCTAGGTTGGGTCATAATGACCCATGATGTTTTGAAATGCGGGTATTTCAGAAAAGAATAGTGTAACGTTATCACGCTTCTCAGTAGCTGCAGTTAGTGCCCCGCCTCCCTCGTTTCTTATGTCAACTTAGACGGTGTGCGCCTGCACAGAAAGATAGACGCGTTCAAACAACAAAAAGGTAAATATGACCCAACTATACATTCGATGATACAATTTCGTGCCAATTATGTTGAGTTCATTATTTGAATATTTCGTTTATTTATTTGTACCGACATTACGTATATTACATTTTATTTTGTTATTTGTAGGTTACATTTGAATAATGGATAAAAAGCAACGCGAAAGCGCAGCGAATTCTATCAAATTCGCTGCCTTTCGCGTTCTGTTCTACCTATAATGTTTGTAGGAACTAAAAAAAATGGCCTTTGACCATGTTTTACGCCATGTTGAATATCTCAGCAATAAATGCATATATAATTTATAACGAGAACACTAATTTACAAAATCTGAAACGGCGTAAATTCTTGAAAAACTTAGGTCTTGCTCTTATAAATGATCACTTGAGCGCTCGCAAGGGCGTAGTTCATTTACCAAGAGAAATGCGCAAAAGAATAAGAGAGTTTACAGGAGAAACATCAGAGGAGCCCCTGCTAAAGTTCGTGGTGTTCGTAAACGATGCCAGATATGTCCCGCTAAAAAAGACAGGAAAACTACCCATACCTGTCAAAGATGCAACAAATTCATCTGCCCTGAACATATAATTTCTTTCTGTGGCGGTTGCGTAGATGACGGTGCTAATAGTGATTAACCCTAAGATTCTTTATAATTTTCACATATACATTCTTAAAGATCTCACATTTGTCATTCGAAAAAGTTAAAATAAGTGTTAATTAGTCATTTTTTTGTTTTTCTATTAATAAGTTTCTAGAAGTTGAATTTTTTGTTGTAAATTTTATACTGACTTCTTAAATACATAAAAAGATCTTTATATAACTTATTTTTTTTATTTTGTCTCCAAAATATTATAATTAAGAACTGTTCTTCAAGTTAAACACAAATTTGCTCTAAATGTCATTGAAATGGTAAAAATCAGCTACGGTTTAAAATCCGGGTAATTATGACCCACCATGCAGTTGTTGTACCTATTTTCTACCATGCTGACGCCGGGTTAAAATTATTTTATTTTATAATAATGCTTGCTCGCAGCTTCGCCCGTGTGGGTATCGGAAATTAATCCACGGGGACGCGCTATCGGGACAAGAACGAGCAATAGCTTATGTTACTCCTTAAAACATTAGCTATCTGCTAGCTGTCTCCCGTTAAAATTGGTCGAGTTGTTTTGGAGATTAACCAAAACAAACAGACAGACAAAATGTTTAAATATTGTTTTATTGATAAATATACTTTCAAATGCATTCAGTATAAAGCTGTAACTTTGACATTACAGACAAACACTTCAATTTTATTTATTTGGATAGATCAGCGCACATCAATTAAGCGAGCTTTTTCCACATCGTCAGGTTTTTTTTAAAGTTCAATTAATTTTATAGTGCCTTCCTGGTTATTGACACGAGCAGGTGCACCTATCAAATTAGTTAATAGCCCATGGTTTCGGGTTCGGTAGTAAAACAGGTACCTTTACCTTATCGACCGACCATCTTGTATTCAGTCTATTAGTCTTAATTATGTTTATTTTCGAGTTAAGCTTCGATCGAAGTGTGCTATAAATCGTACGTGTTTTAAATTAAACATTAGTAGCATGTAATTAGGGAAAACAGACAAATTAATAAATTATGTCGGGTTTAAGTGGCTACCTGTCACTTGTGTCGTGTTTATTTTTCTTTGGAAGTTGGTCGTTAATCTCAATGTGAGCTCTGGCCGGAACTGGTAGATAATTCATTGAAAAAATATATATCGGAACTAACAAACGCTTTTTAATAGAGACCAAGATTTATGCGGTAGCTTAATAGTACCTGTATTTAAATTGGCTTCTCAATTAGTAAATTCTAACCTCGCCCACATGAAAAAGGCGTTTAGTGGGCCAACGCAACGCGAAACTTAACTAGACGCTAACAGGAAAAGAGCAGAAGAACAATCTAACACTAATTTCTAATTAGTATTTCACAACAACACATTAAATCACATTATGACGTCACACCTATATTCAAATGCATCCTAAACGCCTTCCGAGAATATTACTCAACCAAATTACGGAGTCATCAATCGCCAGCAAAAGTGTCCGTCCAAGCATTGTTTACTGAATTTGATTGGATTATAATCATCACGTTCTGAGAAAATAATTTTATATCCCGACGAACAGGAGATGAAGTAGATTCATCAATGTCACTGCAAAGATTCTTGGAGAAGGATTACTGTTATAACCTGTTAGTTAAGAGTAATAGCATGGCTGACTCAGAGCTACAGTTCTGCGAGACTTGATTCATCGGCAGGGTCAAATTTGATGGTCTAAGTGACTGGTCTGCGACCTAGGTGTTTCGAAACATTTTTTGATTCCAGCGAAGTGATTAGGTGACTAGTTTCTGTCAAGGTGAAAAGTATTATGCCTAATTTGTACCTAACTAGTTTATTTCAATGTCATGTGTTATGTTCTGACGTTACGTAACACAGCATTCTTTGGCTATTATTTTATTTAGGTATTTATTGCATTGCATTTCATATTGTCGAAAGATGTTACAAAAGGCTTAAAGCTAAGTACAAAATATGGACCCTGTAAGGGCACAACAAAACTATTAAAAAAAAATAAAAAAAAATCTAGGTATTTAAATTAATATAAAGTGAAAAAAAATTAGGATAAAATAAGGAAATTAATTACAATCATGTCATGTCAGTTAATAATTAAATTGAGTTATGTTATGTCATTCTACTATACAAAAGAAGATAGATTTGATTTAGTGTCAATAGCATATAATAAACAATATTTGTGACAAACTGGCTTTTCCAAACTGGCTTTTCTATGCAAAACTAACAATTATTTCGTTTTGAGCAAATGATTTATAAATCTCTAAACATTTATCTAGCTTTTTCAAGGTTTTATTTAATTTCTTTTTACATTAAAATGACATTAGCCAAATTAGATACCTACATCTTTTAATCAAAGGAAACCATAACTTAATTTTACTGTAGATTCTTTTATCTTTATTATTCTCGTGTTCATGTTTTATTAATTCATTATGGGAGCATAAAAAATAATGTAGGGCGTGAGGTCCATTAGGAAAATCACGAGGAAATTTCAAATACATTGAAAGGTTAAATCATTAGTTGATGAGGTCATAAAAATAGGCCAACTGGATACGGGAACCTAGTTCGGAAGTATACTTTAACAACATGGAAAAAATTCTAGGAACTCAGTAATTTGTGGGTTCAACGAATGGTCTTCAGAGACCAATTACGAAATAGTTAATATGCGGGTAGTTGGTAAATACTGTTCGTTACTATCATGAGTTATTTTGGCTTGGTATTTGTTAACGCAAAAGTTAAAAAAAATAATGAAATGTTTGTCGTTAGCGCGTCACTTGAGAAAAAAGGGGTTCGGCTAGTTCTCGTTTAGAAATATTTAGGTTTTACTGAAAGAAAAATTTGACAAATCCCGAAAATACTGGAAAATTAAATTTCCATTTTTTGTGATTTATGTATGAATTATTGAAATTTGGACAGGACAACGTCTGTCGAGACAGCTGGTATGGAATAAAACTGTTAATTCATTACTACAACTTGGAGTGTAAAACCCACTGCATGTAGATAGACCCTCTGGTAAAGTATTTTAAAGCGTATCGCGTCCCCAATTAACGCAGTGGTCTGATCGTAAATATAATTTTTAAACCTTAATCTAGGTAACGGTCGCTGTTGGACCTCGGAAGTGTAGGTCTATTTTAAAAATAAATTTATCTTTGCGCTACTCTTCCATTCAGTTCCAAATTCGAATATAAAATATATAATTGGTGGAATTTTAGACCGGCTATTTTCGTCCAGCCAATTTGATTCCAAATACAAATGTTATGGCCTGCCCTTTACGATAAAAGTATTGTCTGACAGAAATTTATTAACAAAACAAAATGCCTAATACGTCCCACGTAGTGGTCGTTTGGTTCCGAAGTCACAGGCGTATGACAAGTGATGACAGCTGTCAAGCATTACCTACATACTTTTTCATGTTTTAATTTTTCCTTTTGTAACTTTTATGTATTAAATAACTGGACATTGTATGGACGTCAACAAGGTGTGTTAGAAATGTTTGTCACGTCGCGTCGACAGACAACAGTAACATGTTTTTTCTGTGACTAATATAATGTTTGCGGTATTACGTATCATGACATGTAGGTTCTTACCTTTATTTCTTATTTGAACACGAGTTTTCTTGAATTGCTATCGTGAATTAAATACGTGCAAAAAATTCCTGCTGACTAATAACGGTATCACATACCTATTGGCAACTAGTTTGATTCATTAGGGCAATTAATCATATAATAGACAGAAAAAAAAAACCAATAAGAATGGGTAGTGAATAAATAGTAATAAGAATGAAAAATGGCGCCGGCTAAAAAGATAAGTTATGTAATTATTCGAATTGGTAACACAAATCTTTTTGTTTTTGTTTATCGTTGTTTTTATAATAATTGAGCTCGGGTAGGTGGCCTCGTTGATGGTAGCATCAGTGGCATTTTTCCGCACTCACAGTGGGTGTTGGATGGGTCAGTGATATAACTACTTCCCAAAATTGTGCGTGTAGCGGCCTTCTTAGATATGAAATCGATTGAATAAATCCTATAATAATATTATGTTTTTTAAGCCTAGTATACTATGCAGCGTCTAATAAAAAAAACTTTAAAAAAAATTGTGTTTTCGATGTCGATACCCAACAAGTGGGTAAACTAAAGACAGCTAATTTAATTTGACCCTGTATAATACTGCCAGGGTCGCGAGATTGTTCGAAATAGAGACCGTGACCCTGGCACAGGCAACTGAAGGAACACGGGTGGGTTTTAGTCAGTAAAAGTCTGACACGCCCTCCCGCTCCGCCCAAGAACGGGAGACGTCATTTGATGATTTCCCATTAAAAAAAACCTGTATAATAAGCCATCGTTCGCGTAGTAGACCATATTGTATCAAGTAGGATATATAAGTATTTACAGTACATTTATATCCCGAAACCTTTTATTAAAACGAGATTCCCAATCCGCCCATTACGCTCTCAATAAAAACAGATTTAAACGCCTCCATGAAACAAATGCGTACTTATTATTATGATAAATTTTCCGACGGTTTATTATGCAATAAAATGAAATCATTTGTATTCCCGTTGCGGCTTACAAAAAAAAAAAAATACCAATCGTTTTCTCGTTCAATCATAAAGACGTAATGACGGAATTGTTGAACCAAACTTGAGACAATTACTTAAAAGATAAGGTATGTAAAGTCTTGGAAACAATCCTGAGGAAGATAAATATCTTTTATGTTTTACAATAAAATGTATGTACGGATCGTCAAATATCGTACAGTACCCTATTAGAGTTTTTCTGATAACTTACACAATAGGTACTTGATTTTTTCCCCGAATGTTTAGATACAGGTACACACACACACATACACACAACACACATCATCACACATTCACACAAACACACCATATTACATTCAGATAATTATTATCTCATTATTTTACTGTTTGTTTTGAAATTTCTGAATTTGAATAATAAAATATTACATATTTTTTTAACATTACATCAACTTTATGTGGGTTCGATAAAATTCTACATAATTTCTAAAAAGGAATTAAACTTGAGTCTTTTTGGTTTTAAAACTCTTACATAATCTTCTAGAACCGTGTTCGCCAGGAAAATCAAGATAAAACTTTGCAGTAGGTACTTGTAAAGTTAAAGAATAAGGGCATTTCATCCGGATAGTGGCGACATTCCTAATTTTCATAAAGCTTTGTAGTTATCTCCAGTCCCAGAGAAAAAGCGAGCGCTGAGATAAGAAAAGGACATTACTTTAGCGAATTTGATAAATGGTCCTTTTCATAATGTTGGTATTTTCTGGATATTCCTTGGAAGATTGTTTGCAAACTTATAGTCAAAGCTAATGTCAAAATGTCTTTATTAATTTAGGTTTCCAAGAAACACTCGCGGAATGTCAACAGCTATCGTCTGCGTAGCAGCAGACATATTTTAAGGCATATTTTACAGGTTTAGTAGTATTTGTTTTACCGCGATTTTTGTTTATTTAGTTATCATTATACCGTAATGAATATGAGTATTGCAAAGGTACATAGAGTAGTTACCTAGTAAAATAATAAATATGTAGATTTTTTTTAACACACAAAATTATGCTTGTAATATATTTCCCGAATGCTAGCTTCTGCCCGCGACTTCGTTCGCCTGAAAGTCGTTAGACTTCACAGTTTACTAAAATAACAGCCACATTTTTATTACACTTTTCTATATAACTATTACGTTAGTAGTTTTGGCTTCAGCAGCTAAAATATGAACAGAGTCAGCACTGAGGAGTTCAGCAAGTGATGTACAGTTTCCCAAAAGAGAAGCAGTTCGTCCTGAGGTCGACGCTCGCAGTCTTCGGTAGTAATTTCCCATTGGTTGCGAAGTTTTTAGTGAGTTTTTAGTAATAATCTCCTACGTTCCATTTTATACTACCATAGAATACATAGTAGTACAACCTAAAACTACCTGATGGCACAACACTGATACACTAACTGAAGCTTTCTCATAGATGAATCCTGACGAACAGCTATGACAATATGAATCTGAAAGGAGATTGTAAACATACGGGATTTCTCGTCAACAGTCACCTAACCATAGATATGTATTTTTATTATTACCAAAAATAACAGAAGAGGTCTAAACTATATGTATTTGTGTGTAAGTTTTACGAACTATAATAAACTATATTAAAATTAAAATATTGCTTTATTATTAAAAAAAAAAAAAATGCATTGTTGCATATGCATTGTCATGAGAACCAAACGTTTGCTAGATTTCAGCCCGATAGCTTCAGTGGAAGTGGGTGTAATATTGATTCCAGGACAATACAAATGAAGTTAAATAAAAGCTTTTAAGTTTTAAAATAGTATTACAGAATATAAAAATAGAAGCACAAAAAATATCTATTGTTGGGAATCGAGCATTGTAGCATTTGCAAAGCAGTCGTTGAACCTTTAAGCTATTTGCTTTGTTAAAAGTTGACTAAAGTACGCGATTATTATGTCATGCATGATTGACTGTATAGCTCTTTAAAGGTGTAGCTGCATATTAATCATTTAAAAGTTTAAATCTGTAACTATCTGCTATACTGAACAATCTTCTTAACTTTTTGAAACATTTTGATCTGCGTTCACAAATTTAAATAATAGTCGAAACTTACAAATTAAACCTTTTATAATTATGTAAAAGATTCTAAACAATATCATTCGCTTTCTATAAAATAGGAATTGGAAATGTAGTTTTCTTTATATAAAACCAAATTGTGCGAATATTAGCAGCCACTGAAGATATTTCTCTGGCAGTATACAATGATGTATGGAGGAAGGGAAGTGTGGGTGTTCCAGATTATAGAAAGTAGGGAGATACGTAACTTTTAGCTACTATTTAAACCCTGCTTTTAATGTAAACATATTGGAATTTTTCACTGGTATTTTAAAGATATCTTGCCATGAAATAGATTTCTTTTTCTTAGAATTTCCTTTACTCTGACATTAACTGTTTTTGTGATCTTACTATTTTCCCTAAAAACTATTCATTACTTTATTACCCGATTACGACTAAGCAAACAGGAGGGTTATGATTTTGAACGGTATCTACGTATATTCAGCTGTTCCCCCATTACTTGTAAACTAATCATAATTTAAGAAATGGAGTACCATTCGAAGCGTCTTCATTGTCCTGTGGTTATAGGTTGTGATGTAATTTTAAATTGAATATAGTACCCTCTATAGGACATTATGTTATGAATTTAAAAACAAACTAACTTACTTTTGATTAACTGTCTGCTTAACTGAGGTGGACGCTGACGATACTGACTTTTGTGAGTCATTTTCCTAATAGTCGTATTAAAACTTATTTCTAGAATCTTACGGTTCCGTATGCAATATGCATGAGCATATTTAATCCTTGCATGTTCTGTCTCCGTGCCTCAGTAGCTTCCTCACTCCATGTTCCTGCTCAAGGCACGCGAGCTAACACAATTAGCACTAATGGAACGACTTGTTTGTTTGTTCTTACAACTAACGCCAAAACACCGCTGTACCACGCTCTAAACTCTAACTCCTATTTCTTGTGGCACCTTTTTAAGTTTTACAAGGTGTTTGGTTTCTCTGTGTGGGGTTCACTTCCCTTTCTTTTTTGCAATTTCTGTATATTTATATTATTTAGTAAGTTCGTTTAATTAATCGCAATTCGGGTTATGATAGGAAGATACTTCGGGTCAGGTTAGGAAGAAGGTAACAAATATCATCATTTTTCGAGTTCCTAACCTTACCCGCGACCGGGTTAGGATTTCGGGTCAGGTTCGGAATAATCGAAAAATTTCTACGTTGGAGCACTCACACGCACTGAATTCTCGGTTTTAGTTTGCGCGTCAATGTGCATGTCAGCATGTATAATGTCCCCGGGCGCCGGGAGTCGATTGCGGACTCCTGGCCACCGTAGGCGCGAGCTTGCGGGTGGCGAGCAATGGGTAGCTCGCCACCCGGTAAGGACCAAGCTCGGGTCGACGGCGCGTAGTGTTCCACGCGCGCCTCAAAGAGATGTCAGCCACACTGAAGGGGTTTGCTAGGACCGATGCCTGCCGGGGTCGCGTGATTGTTCAAAAGAGATACCGTGACCCTGGCACATGGGCAACTGCAGGAACACGGGTGGGTTTTAGTCAGTAAAAGTCTGACACGCCCTCCCGCTCCTCCCAGAGCGGGAGAAGTCATTTGATGATTTCCCATCCAAAAAAAAAAAAAAAAAGCATGTATAATGTATTAATAGATATTTAGAAGATAAAGATAATGAATAACAGTAAAAGTGACAGCAACAGTGACTTAGGTACAAACTTCAATGACTTACCGACCTAGTATTCTTTAAACCCAGAGGGGGTTTTAACAATTCTTGCGTATTAAGCTGTCGAATACCAGAAGTTAGTTCAATCGAAATTAAAAGTTTGGCTACCTTCCAGCAAGGATCTTTGTACCTTTGTGGAATATCTGTAAACACTGCTTTTCATTCAAGTAACAGAGTTTTATTCGAAAAAGTCAGGGCTTTATAAAATGTTAATAATTTTGCTTTGCGGACTTTTTGGTTTAATATATTTTGTACTTTTAATATTATTTAGGTACTTATATCATACAAAACCTGAGCATTAACTTAGCAATTAATGAACTAAATAAAAAAAAAAAACTATATACAAAAACACTTGCAAAAACAACACTTTAAAGTGAAAAATACGTTTCGTTTCGGAATTCGGTGTCTTTGAATTTGTATTTTCGTTTATTTTCCACCTTAATACAAAAGGTATACGAATTTGTGTGGGGTTGGGCCTACACAATTAGTATAACTTCACTTACTATGTAAATTACAGAAGCAGGAAGTCAAGTCTTTTGAAGCTAACACATGATTGACATGTAAAAGTGTTTGTACAAACCTACATACAGAAATAAAATCATTTATCATTTAACTCAAAAACCATTAATCAGGACTCGACGAAATTTGTATAGGACCACAGGGTAAGTATCCCTTAAAAAAATGATAGAGTTCTGAGGTTATAACAACCAAATCGAGAAGCACCTAATTTTTTTGGTGCCGGTTATAATTGCTTCGTAGTTAGAATTCAAATTACTACGTATTCGTTGAGACAAGTACAGAGTCTTCATAGCGAAGATAACGAATAATGCTATCAATAATTGAGAACCTAGGTATCTCTCTGTCTTCAAATATGATGGTATAGTAAGTATGTTTTATAGTAATTTCCTGATACGATATGAAATAAACAAAATCCACAAACAATAAAGCGATTAACGTCGAGTTTTCCTATAACTTTAGCCCTTAATCATTTTCCACAAAGTTTTGCTCGCTTCATAAAGCGGGAACAAAATAAATTCAGTCACACTCACAAAATCCTTATTCAAAATGTCGTCACCTCATAAGTTCCAGAACAAATTGCTTAATGTTCGAGCTGTTAGTTTGAACGCCTCGTGTTTGCTCGCCTCGGCAAACATGGTATTATCTGTTTGCAGTGTTTGCCAAACTGGCTCCCGTACTGACTTCTTACCGAATTATTTGATTACCAACTGTTGGATGGCTGTATTACAAACATTGGCACCAACCTTTATGAATTCATTAGTTTTGTTATTATATTGGCATTTGTTTTGGCTGCTTCAATATTAGTTCTAGGACTTCTCAATTAGGATTTCTTACTTATTGGCTTTTATGTTTATTTAGTGCCACTATAATTAATTGAGGTTTACTCGATCTGACCACAATCCTAATGCTAGTTTTGTGGTAAACCATAAATTGTGTGCATGCGTAAACCCTATTACACGCTTGGGAGCGAATTTGCAATATCCCAATATCACGTTTCCTTTTGCCCAAGGCTGAGTTCTCTTATACGTACGATCGATTTACGCCCAAATATCAGCACGGTTAATGGTTAAAAATTCACAAGATTTCTGCTTTGAGATCGCCTCTTCTAACATAAAATTCATCTTTTTGTTCAGAAGTTCTGCTAACTTGCTCCAAAACCTGCAATAGTTTGTTTTTTTTAGCTATCTTGATCCACTTATATATTCTTACCTGTTTCATAGAAATGAATCTTTGGGACAGACAGTCTCTGCTCACCAATAAACAATACAAGAAACACAAAACATTTATTTAGAACAGCCAACAAGCCGTGGGCACAATACATTACAAGCAATAAGTCCATCGTCTGTCCAGCCTTATTCAATATCAATTATGTTCACAGTTACTTAGAGACCATCATACTAAAACTGGTAGGACTACTTACAGAGTAACAACAATCAGACAAACATTGTCACAGTAGTTCCATTCATAAGCTACACACCGGTTGGGGGCGTACCTACACAACATTTGACAATGCCCCAAATGCTACTAAACAACAATAAAATATGTACCCAAGGCACAATACCACTGGCTTATTTGACGTTCTTAAGGCCCTAAAATGAATAAATGATGTCTGATTTAAATATGAATTGACTGCAACTGAATGGATATAAAAAGTCGGTTAAAATTGAAGTCTTATGGGATTTTAATGCGGAGTTCAGAGTGTGTACGATAAATTTTGTATTGATGTGGGACAGTTTGTGTCAAAAGGTTGTGATATTATGCTGTTGTTGGTGCCACACACGGCGTTTTTTTGTAAGTGTGTTCCTAAAACAACGTTTGTTTTACCATTTAATGGTACTGACAGTGGTGATGTGTTAATATTTGAGCGGTATCACTTTCTTCATCGCATTGTTTGTTCATTTATTGATGTATTCAATACGCTCTGTTATTAATCGAAATCTCTGAAAAACTTTTCGTTCTAAACTACTTGGGAATATATTTGATTCATACAAACTGATAATATTATCAAGCCTTACTTACTCTAAGCGAAAACGAGATCGTACAAGTAAGATGTTAGTGTCGATATATCAGTTTCATATCGCGATGATATCGATATTGCAATGCTGTACGAGTTAATACTCCTGCCTATTCACCTGAAAGGTATAATCCCTTAGATAGTTACTCGCCTTTTACTGCGATCATGCTGACGGTGGAAGGGGATGGCCTACTTTTAGCTGTACAGAGAGAAATATACAAGATGCAAAAGTTTCGATTGAAAATATAATTTTTTCATTTTTGGCAATAGAGTTCTAAAACAAGTATCTATCACTAGCGATATGACGACATGTCAAAACATTGGTATATGCTGTGTATATCTAAGTTAAATGTTAATGCATTATACACATAAACTTTCCGAAAAAAATTCTCTAAATGTTTGTGAATACCACATTAAAATGCGTTGCGTAGTTTAGAAGAACAACGCGGCCACACAGACAGATACAAAAAGCTACTTTAATTTCTATGATATAGGCGTATAAGTAATTGACGCAGCAATATTCAAAATTCTTTTCCCTCTTGGAGGTTTTCTTTTTCAAATTATTTACTTCATTTTTGTTGGTTTATAATTTCCAAGGTAAACCTTATTTAAATATTTTTCTATTATTTTTTTACACGCTTTACATTAGCTTCACTTGTATGTTTGTTCGTATGTTTGTATGTTTGTTTGTAACCGACTCCTTATAGCGCGATTTTGACCCACTTTAAACGGCCAGATTTCATTCAAACTTTGCACACCTGTCAAGGACCGATGACAATGCAATAATTTCATAAATTTATGCCATTATCCTTGCCAGGGTTATCAGGACAGCAAAAAAACTGTCTTCGAAAACTACGCTGACATACGTCTCAAAATTCGAAACACCCTAAAAAATAGAAAATAAATAATAGTTTAAAAAAACTAAAAAACACGCTTCCATTGAAAACCAAAGTAATAAGTACAAAATAATGGAAAAAAAGCGTGGGGTGCCTGATATCAATAAAAAAATACCTTAAAAAGCACCCCACGCTTTTGGAACGAAGTTCCTTATCGCGCGTTGTGAAAGGGGGCTAGACGGAAAAAATCTTACGAAAAGTTGTCACTTTTTAACCGACTTCAAAAAAAGGACGAGGTGTCTCAATTCGACTGTATAATATTTTGTTTTTTTGTATTTGTTTGTATATTGTTGTTTTCTTTGTTGTGAGTAGAGAGAGAGAGAGACAGGGAGAGAGGGAGAGAGAGATACAGAGAGAGATAGAGAGAGAGGGAGAGAGAGAGAGAATATTTTTGTTGAGTGTATACAGGTTTTTTGTACATAATAAATAATTAAAAAATATAAAAATTATGAATCCTGGAAAGGAACTTCGTTCCATCGTGCATCGGGGTGTCCCTTGACACCTCTAAAGTTTTTTTTTCCATTATTTTGTACTTTGGAGTTTGGTTTCAATGGAAGCGTGTTTTTTTAGTTTTTTTAAACTATTATTTTTCTTATCCCATATTACAATTCAAGTATCAGTAATTCTTGCTAACCTCTTTGTTCAACCCGAAAGGACTTACATAGTATCAAAGTAGCTCTTTACACAACCGATATTACAATATTATTAAACAACAACAAAGACAATACATCCATGCTAGTAGTCTGAAGTGTTGTCACTTATCCATTCTGCTCCAATATCGCGAGAATATCCAGACAATTGCATTATCTTCGATTTTATCTACTCGGGGCTGTTATGTTATGTCTGAAGCACTTCGAGATAGCCGTCTGAGGGTTAACCTTATTAGTGGAGAGGTATAGAACAGTATGTTGGGCGTATCTGCGGCCTTTTCCTTGTATATAATGAGAATTTAATATTAAGGAATAAGGACTTGAAGGACCAAAATGTGCGGTGTTCTTGGAGTCGTTTTCAAGATTTACCTGAGCATTTGTTACGTACTTAGAAATTCAAATTTTATAGTTTAATAAAACATCCGAATAAAATTTGTTGTTGGTATAATGTTTACTGTTTTACAGGAATAGAGAAACTCTTCCAGCATCCTAATTGCATGATGCAACACAATCTGTATGTTTTTAAAGGATATCCCATTGGTTCATATGTTCACAAAATTTGTCAGCTCAACAATGTTAATAATTAATGTTGCTGTACAGTCAAAATGAAAGTCACTCTTAACAGAGTGTGTTACGCAATCCCTCCGCTGAGCTAGGTTTTAAACCTCGGTGTTATATTGCAAAATACACCTATTCTTTGCGATAATTCGATACAATACATCAGTTCAACCTTTCGGTAAAACGTACAAGTCTGCATCACTAACATCACAGACAAAAATGAGAATTCAAATTGGCTTCCATCAGTCCTAGTGTACACGGACTAATACCTAGACTCGCAACAAATACCTTTAAGCTTAACTCCTCAGTCCCGGCATGAATGAAATCTGCTACCCAGATCAAGGTAGGACCAGAAGTCCATCTCGTAGCGTGGGCAGCTGAAGGAATATATCAGATGAATGGTAACATCCACCTGCGCGATGATAAGGAGTTGCGTAGGTCCTCTGACCTACGCAACTCCTTAACGCCAGATGTAAGAGAGATAAGGGATTTAATCTTGACTGGTACAGCCTGCTTAGTTCATAGGATGTGAAGAGAAATGGGAGTAGTACATGTTGGTTATAATTTAATGTGGTAAACTAAGTACCTAGGTCTTAAAATATTGAACCTTTGGGCCGCTATAAAATCTAAGCTAGTTAATACTAGCAACGATTCATCATTCATATTTACATCCTATTTTGTACCCACATTCATGGCAAATAAATGATTTCCGATTTCTGAATTTCATTAAACCCGTTGTCATAAAGCCGTTTTTGCGTGATTGAGTAACAAACATCCAAACTTTTACGTTCACACCTATACTAATATTATAAAGCTGAAGAGTTTGTTTGTTTGTTTGATTGAACGCGCTAATCTCAGGAACTACTGGTCCGAATTGAAAAATTCTTTTGTGATGGGTAGCCTATTTATCGATAAAGACTATAGGCTATATAACATTACGCTACAACCAAGAGGAGCGGATCAGTAATGAAAAATGTTGCAAAAACGAGGAAAAGGGTAGGTGACTCGACGCGACGGGAAGGGTCGGGTGAATAAGAAATTTAACGCGAACGAAGTCGCGGGCAGAAGCTAGTGTTTAGCTATATAAATTTAAGGGTGTGGACCAAACCATCACACTGAACGACATCGTTATATACATTTAGGTTGAATAGATATTGAAGTTTTGTATGGGACAGTCGATGTAGATAAATTATGATATACTATGGAGAAAGTTGTACAGTTTTCTGATCTGTACCACACCCTTAAATTTGGCAGGTCTATGAAAACTAACCCTGCGCGGCGAACACGACCTACTGTGATAGGCTTGAGTCACACATTTTTATCACGGTTTGGGAGCAAAGTCCGTGATAAAACGCGTGACTCAAGACTCATAGAGGCCGTGCTCATGCTTTTGCATGTTTGTTACTCAATCCCGCAAAAATGTTTCAACGGATTTTGATGAAATTTGGCACACAGACAGTTTATAGCCTCGATTACCATAAAGGGTATTTATCCCGGAAAATTGTGGTTTAACGATTGTTCTCAATTAATGTAAAACTGGTATTTATACGAGTGAAGCCAGGCAAAAGCTAATAGGTCCATATTTCTTTAGGTATTCCTTTTATTTCTTCGACACAAATGCATGACGTTTTATAAGTACCCGTGTAGGTTTATGTGATATAACGATATTTTGTTTGCTTGATTGCATATTTTAATAAAGAAGCATCAGGTGCAAGTAGCACACCCTAGCAGATAGTAAAAGACGAATGAAGACCACAAGAGACGAATGATACCTCACTAATTAATCACGCCAAAAAATTCAGACCCTCATAAATATGTATTAATAAGGATGCCTCAAAAAATAATTCAATTTGTAAATCGATAATTGCACCGAGGTTTGTAAAGCGGGATTCAGACGGGGCTGATTTTTTTTAAAATGATTAATGAGTCCCTCCCGCCCTGAGTTCTACAGTTTGTTCTTATTTGTTGGATTAACCGCTCTAATCTCCAATCTTTCGTGAAATTTTTCCCGCCCCTCGGTCTAAGTAATTAATTATGTTATTTGGGTATTATTGGAAGTTGAGGGCCTTTTTGTAAGCTAATTTGTTTGAAATACGATAATTTGAGTGTCACTTTTACTTTTTAAGTAGTGAGATGTTTTAATGAAATCGCTTTAGGAATTTACTATTATTTTCGCTGTTCATATTGGTGATAAAGGTCGATGGTTTCATGCGGGTTTTTGTTATATTATCTTTAACTAGTTTCGCGCCTATGAATTCGCACGCGTGAAATTGTAGAAATAAAAAACTTAGAAAAAAACCACTTCAAATTGAAAAATAACTGAAGTTTCGGAACTCGGTGTCTTTGGTTGTATATTTTCGTTTTCTTGCCACAACTTCAGAAATTAAAGGTGTTTTCCACTTTTTAGTTGTGGCCGCACACAAATTTATAATCTTTACTTGAACGGTAAGTGAACCTTTTCAAACCAAGGATTTTCTACAAATCGGTTTATACATGCGAGTTCTGAGGTAACAAATATAAAAAAAAAACAAGAGAATTGAGAACCTCCTCCTTTTTTTTTAGGTCGGTTATTAAAAAATATTCTATAACACTCAATAGAGCTTCCCATTATTGGAAGAATATTCGGAATCGGATCAGTAAGAAGTTCTAAAGATTATCCTCTACATTCAACTCACAAATTTTACCTCTTTATAATATTAGTATAGATTTGCGTTGTATGGGTATAAACATGGCATATTTGTAAAGGCTATTGTTAAATTGAAATATTCGAGCTCTTTCTTTAATCTCACCGAAAAAATAAAATACATTAATTGGAACACCCAAAGACTCTTTAAAAAACACTCATAATAATTGCTGTTACAAGCTTCTTTACTTAATTGGACTCATTAAAATTCAACGCTGTTACATCGACCGTTAAAAGGCAGACCGCATTTAGGGGCTTTCAATCAAAACGGTAAAGCATTTCACCCAAAGAGGACTCGATGGATTGAAAAGAACGCCACATACGGGATACGTGCTGACTGTGCAAACATCAGATGGGAAATGAAATGAAACGAACGAGTTCCCGAGTGTCACCCCTAACGTTAGGGTTGCCACTTGTTCCTGTGTGGTTATAAAGTATTCTAGATTCAACTTTTACTCCTAATGGTTAGAACGATTGTACACAGACATTTATTATTTTCTCTTATATGCTTTTAAACGTTTTGGATATTTACAGGACTATTCGAAAATTAAGATCCATCATGTATAGCATATAGTAACTTATTGGCTCATGCCGTGATATATTAAAGTTACATAAATAGGTCATTGTTATCAATACATATCACAGAACTGATAAGATTTAAGTGCGTCCATATCCAATGTTTGTGTTATTTGTTTTGTTTCTTCTGCGTTTTATTTTACGGCTGATAAACTGTACAACACACCTTGAATGGAATATGATAACTTTAATTGGCCAATGATAAGTGGTACTCCATTATTATAGTACTAACATTTGCTGTTCGAAATTGTAAAGGCGGTGATGACAGCCCTATCGAAAGCGCGTGCGTTGTCTTGCCAACCTTAGCAAATATTTACCTTCCATTATCTTTGACGCTATCTGCAAGTTGGAGTGTCCTTTACTTTGCCTCTTGCAGTCACTACCAAACTTCATTGATATGGTCAACTTATTGTCCATTGAAAAATGCAATTTTTCATAACTGGCAACACAAAGTGTTTTAGTACCTACTAGTGTTGTGAACTTTATAGTATAAAGGTGAAACTTAAACTTTAGCTTTTATCTGTTATAGAACAGTGAACATTTTTTGCGCAACGAATAATATAACTTTTTTGCCCGCTTCAGGAACTTAGCGCTCGCCTGAAATTAAACTCAAGAGTTAATTTTCCCGAGGAAGTTTTAATAGGTAAATAGGTCAACATAGAAACATAATTCTTAACGTTATTATGCGAAAACGCCTCCATTTAGCAGCAACGTTATTTTTTACAAGGCAACACTTGACTTCCAGATTAGCCTGCGAAAGGGCAACCCTCGTTTTAAAAATTTCTTATTTTTACACGAGGCGATGTAATTTATTACAACGGCTGATTTAGTTTGTCTTAAGCTTGGATCCTTGTTTTCTCATTTCCATGATAAATATTTTCTCAATTTCAACCCGACGTAAACCAATTATGTTTAATCTACATTTACAACCTCGGGCTATTCGTCTGTGTCGAAGTTTATTTCGTTTAGGGCTTCGTCATATATTTGACGACCAGAAGTACCAGAAAAGATCCCGAAACCCAAAAAAGGCATACAATAGATATAGTAGGTTATTTTAAGTTTTATATAAACTATGGCGAATTTTGAATGACGAATAAAAAGAGAGGTTTCTCAAATCGACCAGCATATTTTTTAATTTAAATATTGACCAAGTATAACTTTTTTGCTTAGAATGTTCGCACGAACTAAACGAAGACTTTCTATAATGTTTGCTCGCATGTGTAACGCCGGCCTAAGGCTAATATAGTTTCGAGTTCGAGTGGGCGGTTCCCATTTAGGCTTTAAACAGACCGAGAATCCCCGTATCTCAGCCGCAGGGGTGTGTGGGCAATCCGTGCAGCGATCAAAACGTTATTGAATTCTCTAAGCGCCCTCAGCTAGGTTAAAGTTAAACCGATTGGAAATCACGTAGCAATGAGTTTCGATGTATTGTTATTGAAATATTTTATTTTATCCTTAAACTTTTTTCCTTTTATAAATTCTATTGAACAAAGAAATTGTGAACTAATGGGTAAGGTAAGCCTTTCAATAATTGGGATCAGAAAAATGTTTATTACAGGTACAATAGACTTTTGTATGAAGTCGTAATCCAAGGCTTTATTTTTGTTCGTTCAAGGAAAAATGAGTAGAAAAATATTAGACTATTTTTCTAAGCAAAGGATAGACATTAATATAAGGGTGAAATAATATATATGTCGTAGGATAATTTGATACTTCGAATCTTCGCGAAAATCCTAGGGGTTTTGCGAAAACGCGGATAATTAGATATAGGCGAAAAATTATCAAATCTTACTGGACAAAGTCAGGATTTTTGCGAAAATACTCGTTATTATAGCAATATTGCGAAACGAAACGCTGGCTGTTATAAAATAAGAACGCTGATTGGTCGGTCAGCGCGTTCAATAAGAGATCGTCTCTGATTGGTTGACGTCTTAAATGTCAATCATTTGTTGCCGCACGTTATTTGTTTACGTTTGTGTCTGAGTTAAATTGCAGAATTGTTTTGTTTTTTATCGTAAATAGTGTACCTACTTGGACTTAAATAAAGCGGTAAAATCAATTTAGTGATTTTTCTTTCTCACCTATTCTAAACCTTCATAACTCTATGATACAATACTTGAAGTTAATCATCGGCAAACTAGGAACCAATTAGAAGTCAGCCAGCAAAATTGTAGCCAATCAGTGTCGAGCACATCAAATCTTACTATAGTAACGAGTATTTTCGCAAAAATCCTGACTTTGTCCAGTAAGATTTGATAATTTTTCGCCTATGTCTAATTATCCGCGTTTTCGCAAAACCCCTAGGATTTTCGCGAAGATTCGAAGTATCAAATTATCCTACGACATATACACACGATATTATTTTAAGAATTATATTTTTAAAGCGCTATTTAACGATGTTGGTCCTAAATGTTTTCAACATATGATTCAAATTTATAAAACATGATTTTTTTCGATCCTAGATACAAACTTCAATCGTTTGCGTAGTATCGTTCCCCGAATATGCGTGGGCACTGGCGCTTATACATACGAGATAAGCTGTTGCAAAGAATTTCTATATTTGGATAAAAGTATTCGTAACCAAAACTCTGTAATAAATCCTTATCGGCCCTAATACATGTATGTATTAGATATTGCTTCGATATCTATGCGCAATATCTACGCCTACGGATAAGCGTAGATACCTACGCTTAGTATTTGTTAGACAGATATCCACAAACGGCTCGTAGTTTTGATAAGACCGATAATTTGAACGCGTTTAGTTAAGATTAAAACTTGTTTTGTTACAATTTCCTGGTTTTGTTGGGTAATTGTCTTTTTAATCTCAAAGTAGACCATACACGTGCTAACCGAAGCATCATGTTAATAAGCCTCAAGTTAAGATTATTAATGTAGTTCTTTAGACAGATAGAGTCAATTTAGTCACAATTGAATTAATTAAGTATCTTCGTTCTAAAATAAATAATTCACAGTAACATTTTTGCTTTTGTTTCTCTCATTTTCCTTCTTATAAATCGTTACTCCTCTACTCTTGTTAGCCAACCCTATTTTCAAAATGTAGAACCATGAGTACCTATGCTTCAAATTATCATTTTCGCTTGTCACGTGTCATCACAAAAATAGATGTCAAATATCAAAGTGTTCTTTAATTTAGAAAAAAGAAAAAAACTTAAGGACTGTTGTCACATCTTGAGGTCTCCATTTATTTTTGTAGTGAGCCCGGTTCTGACGTTAAGGGCTTATAAATAAGATTCGTTAGAGATTGCCCTCGACTGTCTATGTAAACATAAACATGTAAACATCTTTGGATGAGCTGCTGATGAGCCTGGGAGCAAAATTTTAGTCAATACAGTATGTAGGGTGATTAGGCCGGTTTACGACCACTTAGTCGACTTGCAGTCTTTAAAATCACATTATTATTATAGTAAGTGTTAATATTTTGATATTGGACCTACATTCGAAAGAAGAATGTTTAAACTACACGATGTGATACATTTTTTTGCATTATATAGATATATCGAAAAGTGCGATTTTTTCAGTTCCCGGACACCTACAGTCAGTTTACGTCCGTTTTTTCGTTAGTTCTCGACCATTAGAAAGCCACTGTAAAAACAACTCTAAGATTATCTGATTAAAGTCGAGAATAAAATCATTAAACAAATGTTTTGGATAATCATGTTTATTTAATATTAGGGTTCGAAACTGGCAGGTAAACTCTAATTGAGCTGCTTCTATGCAAGGAATATTTTTATGTTAGTACATCTTAGATGAAACCAGCGCATACATTCATCACAACCAATGTTCTTTTCTGAGTCATCTTCGACATCGCTGTTCAAATTATCGGAACATTAGCCGCATTTTAAAAACGACTTCTTTGTGGTTTTCCGTACTGTTTTCTTCTTTCTTAATATTTTTTTCATCTCGCCCCTTATTTTTTCATTATTTTTCCTCTCCTCTTATTAGTTGTTTCCCTAAACGGGTATATTTTGTTCAGAGTAAACTCAAAAATTATCAAATCATGGTGGTCGACAACTGATCCGTTGTCGACCACCATGATTTGATAATTTTTAAATGCTTAAAATTTCGATTATATTGTACAAATAGCCGGTCGCAATCTGACGAGCAAATTAGCCATACCGAAATGAATACAAAAAATCGAAGATTTTCGCGTCATATAACGCAGTAAGTGCACAATCTTTAAAAAATAACTAGTCTAATAAAGCTAGTTCCCGACCGACGAAGGTCGTAAGCTAACGGATCCGTAATTTTAGTAAGTTCGTTGACCGATCACAAATTATTTTAATAAAACACTCTTAATTTCCAATATATTATTAGTTAATCAGTAAATACAAAGATATTTTGACACACAAAGCATAATATGTATGTTTAAAACTAGATAATAACATGTTTTTCTTACGTTTGAAAAACTGTTCGCTCACTACTTTTCGCTATAATTTGGTGACCCGATTACTGTAGCTCAAGTTCATTACCTCACTGAGTGGCATCAAACTATCTTATATGGACAAGCGATGGCACAGGGGAAGGAGACAGGATGATCGTACGTTTGCATACAATTCGAACATTTTTCGCCCTTCATTTTGACTATTTTTACGTGATTTACGCTTAATGGTCGAGACCCAGCGGTGGTCGGCGAACTAGCGTAGTCACCCTATTTCGAATCTTGATCAAATAAATATTATGATGTTCAACTCTTCAACGATCTAACGGGGGTGTAAGTCGATCCGCACGAATTGATTCGCCCGAATCGATAGCCGTAGCAGTATAGTTCTGATAAAAGGTTACTGCAAATACATGCAATAAAGTGCACAATATTCAAAATGTGCCAGTTGCCTAATTCGTATTTATGGAGTGTTTGATTCGCCCTCAAATAAATTAAATAAAATTCGAGCGAATTGCGAGAAAATAATAACGGTAGTACACAGAGATGACTAAGTCCCAGGTGGATTTTACTATGTTTATACTAGGTTTTATTACAAAACTGGGCATTGACATTTTCTATCTAGTCTATTAAGTACCAACTATTTTTACTTTCTCAGTAAAAGTTTTGCAAGGGCGTAATGATCAGTAAATACCGACTTACCTAGCGTTACATTAGTCTGTTAATACATAATTTGTTGGTGTACATGGTAATACATTCATCCCACTCTTACATAGTTCTAACAAACCTACTCAAAAGACTGGATGGCCTCTGCCTAGCCCTTAAGTAAATACAGGCGCGTTGTTTGCAGATTTTGCCAAGAGGTCGCTCATTACTTGATCTTAAAGAGGAGATTATCTCTCAACATCACAAAGACTAAGACACAAAGATGTCTAAGAGGTCATCTGTAGCTGTTTGTGCATAGTTATGAAGTTTATACTCAATCCTTTACTGTTGTCCAGTGTCGGACGATCAAGTGGCGTGATTTAGGTGAGGTATTTATCTATCAAATAGTACTTGCGAAGCTACTTTGCACCTACTTTTATTTTAATATCAAATTCTTTGAAGTTTATGTCCGAAAGGAACCTCACGCAGCGATTACTTCAAGGTTTGACAGGTAGTTTTTTGCCATCATGTTTTAATACGTACTGCGACAGAAACTAGGAAGGTACTATCGGATAACTTACATGGCAGGCACCACGCCTTGCAAAATAAAACTTTTCAAACGTGGAATTTCTCTATTCAAACCTATATAGATTAACGCAAGTTGTAACTGTCAATTAAAGAAACGGTTTGTTAAGCCTCATAGACAATGGACCTGTTACCTGTCAATTATAGTATACAGTAATGTTATAGCTACTTTATAAAGTAGAGGTCAACAACTCAGTAACAATGATAGATTGTTTTAATAAAGCTTTTAAGTGCCATTGAAACTGTAGAAAGGTCCCCCGTACGACCCACAATCGAACTGATATATTTTATCGGTAATAATAAAATTCTAAATGTACGTTTCGAGAGAAAAATCCAATATTTCAAGGCAGAATTTATCGGTGGTCGACATAAAGAAATATCGGACAATATCGCAGTGG